>CM067850.1:31253003-41253003 GCA_034638295.1 Phortica okadai | reverse complement strand
CGCAGTCGAAGTTACTGTCTGAGTTTCAGTTTGAGTTTGAGTCTGAGTCTGAGTTGTTGCTGTCATCGTCTTCTGGTCTGCAATGACGCTGCTTTCTTGTACTTCATTGTTGCCGGAATTAGCAAATGCAGCTACTTGCACGCAATTTGGATGTGTAGACAGTTGACAAAAAAAAGAAAAAAAAAACAAGAGCAAAAAATAAAAAAAACAGTGCATTGTAAAAACAGAGTCAAGAATAAAACAAAAAGAATCGAGTCAAGTGCCAACTGTGCGATGCAACATGGCGTATGAGTGTCATTTTATTCTTTCTTTTATTTTTTTGTTTTTGGTTTCTATTTTTTTTTTGTTTTTTTTTGTTTCTTTTTTACACTTGAAATACATTGCAATACAACGTCTAAGAGATATTGTGCATGAGTTTGTACGTGTGTCTGGACCGACGGACATTAGAACAATTTTTCTAACTGACTGACAGTCAGTCTGTCTACGACTTTTGTCGGGTTGGAATCCGCACCTCAGACAGTCTATGAGACTATGTTAAATGTATTCTAAGCGCATTCAACTTTCTTGGCCGCATTCGTACATTCCATGGTTCAATGTCTCTTTATGTTCTACACCTTTTTGTATTCAATACTGTAGGCAAGAATAGTGTTTTCAAATTCTTACTACTACTTGATGTTAATTTTTTTTTTTGCGTATGAATGTAAGTCAAGTGGAAATTATGGCTTAGTCTGTCTATATATGTATATGTACAGTTTGTCAAGAAAGGTTTTTACATAGAAAAATAAATATTTTTCATGTTGTCTTGCAAAAAAAAATGTATCATTATTTTTATTAATTTAAAACAAAAACCCGCTAAATTTCATGTAAATGATTTTACAAATATTTTTAAGTGTGTTTTTTCCAATATTTTATTGCTGCCGCATTATTTTGTTCATAGAACTTATCAAATTTTGGCGTTATCAATTTTGGTATGTTTTGAGGGCTTTTAAATAAGCCCACACATTTCCAATAGGGTTCAGGTCAGAGCTGTGTGCAGGAGTAACCATCATCATAGAACAATTTTATCAAATTCATAGCCTTATGATTTGAGTCATTGTCTTGGTAGAATTTGAATGTTAATTGATTCGCCTTCGCATCGACCTTAGGCAACCTGAAAAGTCATGTTTTGTTTCTTTTGAAAAAACTTTTCTTGACATGCTTTCGTATATACTTTAATGCGAAATATCACTCAATGACAGACTAACTAATTACGAGATCTCCGATTGCGTTGAAATGTGACTACTTTCGCTAAAGAGATGATTCGGAATGTCTTGTTCGTTTTCTGGTATTTTATGAAGATATTATCCTTAATTATATTTATGATAATTTTTATTTTAAATTACTTTTTTTAAATTAGTTTCTCCCAAATTGGCACAATTTGGTCAACACAGAAAATTAACACATTTGTTCTTTATAATATAATCAACTTGAAGCATGTCTACCAAAAGGAAATAAACAAAAGCTTAAATTTTCAGTCACGTCAAGTAGCTCAAAGTTTTGCAGTCGTTTGCAATTTCCAAGACACAAAAACACACAAACATATACAATAATACGACCAACACTTTGCCACAGCTCAGCAAACTTTTACAGGTTTTTCACTTAACTTGTGCAAAAGAATTCAAAACGTAAAATACCAACGAGTTGAACACAAAGTCGAGTTAGCCACAAACTTCAACTTCATATTTTTGCAGCCACCACCGCCTCAGCCTCAGCCCCAGCCACAGCCACGCCCTGCTTTAAGTTGTTTTTGTGTATTTCTAATAAGAAAAGATTTTCGTGCGGATTATGCCAACTTATTAAGTAGTGGCGTACAAATAAACGTACTAAAAAGCAACTATGCGACGGCTAAGTAAATATACAAAAGCCGAACAGCAGCCGACAAAAAAAAAAAATAAAAAAAACACAGCTTTATAAATAAAACTTCATAAGGCAAACAAAAAATGTCTTAGTTTGAACAGTCACTGTGAAAGCCACGCATTTGATGTGGTTCACGGAGCGGATTATCAATGTCGGTTTTGCGTGAGCGGGCAGCGGCGGTAGTGGAGTGAGAGGAAAGCTTTCGTTTCGTTTAGTTTAGTTTGCTTTTTGTCATGAAATAGTTTGGGTTTGTAAGCCAACAATAGCAGATTTGTTTAATTGTATTAATATTAATATTGATTGAACTTATGTTTCAACCGTGTGTGCCACACATAAGGCAAACATTAGTTTAAGGAGCTTATAAGTCGGCATTTACATAGTTTTTATAACATTTGCAATAAAAATCAGTCTAAAAATCTGAACATATTGCAACGAATGTGCAATTATGTGAATATAAATTTAAATTTTTTTTATGGGGAGGTAGGCTTAGTTCGATTAAAAAATAGCACATTTTGCAAATTTTTAAGAAAACGGTTATATTTTTTATTTGAACTTATACATTAAACTTATATATAATATGTTCTCAATATTCAAAAAAAAAAGTATGAGCCGATGGCAACAGTGGTGTCTATCATAACTTATGACTAAATCATTTTTAAGTGCAAAAAAAAAAAAAAAATTGATTTTAGTTGATAAATTTTTTATGGAACTTTGAAGACGAAATTCCGATTATTACCAAAAAGAATCAACATTCAAGCTGCTATAAAAAATACAATTGGATAAAGAAAAACAACGGCGGCAGGCCCTCAGTTATTATGTCTAGAAAGAGTGTGTTAAATTTCAAAAAAATCTCTTCAGTAGTTATCGAGGAAAATCAAATCAAGCCGCATAGGAGAGACCAAAACTAAAAACGCTCTGTTTTCGTCAATCTTTGGTTGGACGAAATTCTTGGACGATATTCTTAAAATATTCTACATACTTTTAACCCAAAAATTTTGAAAATATCTAACAAATAATTTATAAACCCTATCCTCCTTAAAGCTTAATGCTGCCGTCTTGAAGCACCATCTACAACAATTCAATCAAATCAAATTAATGCAATTTCAACATGCTACTTTTGATTGATTTGCTTTAATGCTTTTAGCATTTGCAGTAACGTCAAATGCATTCAACGTTGGAAAAGTAAAAAAAAAAAAAAACAAAACTTAATAATAAAATCCGCAAGTATGAAGTTGAACATAAACCGCAACAGCTAGCAAGCTGCCACAGCGGCATAAAGCACTCAAACTTAATATAATAATAAATACAGCCATCAAACTTCATCAATGACATGCTTGACGATGATTATGACGACGACGTCGATGACGGCCACTGCGCTTTGTACGTCAAAAGCGGTTGGCAGCGCTTTTAGTGCAGAGCGTTTTCATCGCTTTTTTTTCCCCCTTTTTCAAGCGCATGTTGCACTTTTTTACTGCAAACGAAGAAGTATAAAAAGGGCGAAACAACAACCAAAAAAAAAAAACTAACAACACCCTCAACATGTTGTATGGCACACACTTTTAATGTTGAGTAGTGCTTGCATAGTAGCAGCAACAACAACAACAACAGTAGTAGCATCATCATCATCAACGTTGTCATCATCACAACTCGATGTCAGCAGCTTCAATGCCATCATCGTCACTTCCAGAAGTGTCAACGTCAAACAGCACATTGAATAAAAAATACAAGAAAAACTAGAAAAGAGAAGAACAAGTGTGGCGCTGCCAAAAAAAAAAAAAAGCGTAGAAATATATTTATATATAAAAAAAGGATAAGCTTAAAAAAAAAGCACTGAGCAGAAGCGAAAAAGCTTTTCCATTAAATGCAATTTTAAAGTCAATTTAAACTTCAAACGTAACGCAAATAAAGCTTGTCAAGCGCAGCAGCAGCAAGCAGACTCTGAAGTGCGTGTTCATGTGTGTGTGTGTGTGTGTTTGCGCAAAAGTGTGCACAAAACATGGTACGTGTATTGGTACATGCAGTTTCCAGCCAGCATTAGCTCAATGCGCTTTGAGAGATTTTCAAGTGTTTGAACAGAAAAATTGGCAATCATTTCTTCTTTCATTTTTTTTTTTTTTTTTCAATTTTATTTATTTTTTGAAACAGTAAAACATTTCGACGTTAATTGACGTTAAAAAATTTCATGAAGAGTTTATAAAAGGAAAAAAAGAAAACAGAATGGGCTTTGCCGAAGCTTATATACTCTTGCAAGCATTTTCACAATTATTCTTATTGAAAAACCATTCTTATAGATATTCCAATAAGAGTTATATAAGTTTATAGAAATATATTTGCCAATTTGTCTTAAAGAAAGCAATGCATTCATTATGAAATCTTCCTCGCCTGCTTACTTAGAAATTCCTTTTTTAAGTCTTTCTTTATATAGGCGATGGCACTTCCGATTCTTATAAAACTTTGGTATTTAGTCAAGCATTAATAAAAACACATAATTGCATTAAATTCAAGAACAAAAATATGTTCTAACAGAAATATGTTCTAAAAAAAATCTTATTTTTGGCCGACCGTTTGTATGGGAGCTATATCTTGACCAATCTTGCACACTAACTTCGTTTTCGTCGTTATAAAAAAAAATTGAGTCCACAACTCTAAAAACATAAAATTTTTGAAGCAAAAATCTTTTTTTGACCGAATATTCCTATGACAGTTATATGCTATAGAGTTCCGATCAAATAATTCTGAGATATACAATGCCAAGATATATTTTTTTTCGATATCTTTAAAACTCCTACCGGAGTTTCCACTAAAACAGATAGACGGATTACACGTTTCTTTATATAGTCGGTGAGGTCGCCTTCGCTGCATTGCAAACTTCATGACAAAGTTAATATACACTTTTTGCAAAAATATAACAAAATAAAAATCTTATAAAAGTAGTAAAGGTTTCAATTTTAAAGTGTAACGAAGGCAAGCATCGTTCATATGCAACACGCATGCCACAATGTAACAAAACAAACAAACCAACATCAGCATTAACATTAACAGCAGCAACAAGAACAAGAGCAACAACAAGAACAAGAATAATAACATGGAAAGATGCTTCATAAATATTAATGCAGACATGAAAACCCAATGCAGTGCAGCACTGAAGCTCTCAGTGTGCTTTGTATTCACAGGCAATTAGCATTTTAATGCAACTGTTTAAGAGGCGAAGGCCAAAGACGTGCAGACGGGCAGAACAGACCGGCAAAGGCAGCAGCAACAAAAACCAACAACAACAATATGGCAGGCACAAAGATCGAAACATTATGCAAGGCAAGTCGAAGGGGCCAAATGGTTAAATTGCAGTGCACACAAAGACCGAGCCACAAGAACAAGCCAACAACAACAACAACAGCAGCAGCAGCAACAACAACGTTGGCTAACAGTTGAGGTAAAGGCGTCGATGACGACGATGATGTTTGCAACTGCTGAGTCTGAGGCTGAGTCAGAGTCTGAGTTGGCAACGTCTGTGGCACAACGTTGGCAGCAGGTGTCGATGCGTAACGTGAGCAGCTCTGCCATGAAATCACGTTCCCAACGATTGTATGTAATAATCAAGATGATAATGATGATGATGCTGCTGATGACGATGATATGTGTGAGTAACTATGCATATGACTGTGTATGACTGCAATGAAAGGATGCAGCTAGACAAACAAACGCCCACGCACAAATGAACAAACAAAAAGGCAGGCAAACAGAAAAACAGGCAAGCAGACAAATAGACAGACAGACATACAGACAAATTGAAAGGCATTCCGAATGATGGACGAAGAAAACACATAGCCTACAAATGGCTATAGACTAAGGCAAGGCTTAACTTTTAAACTACATACATAACATACTACATGTGCTTTAATAGCAGCTGTAGTAAGGCCAACAAAAAGCAAGTTTAACATAACTTTTCACACATTACAACACAGCACATTGTATTGTGTGTGTGTGTGTGTGTGTGTAGTGAGGAATGAAATTGATCTGCTTAGCCAATAACGCTTGCACGCCTCAAGCCAATTATGAAAACAATTTTATGTTATATGAAGTTTGGTTAACTTAAAATTTCTTGCCAAAATGGTTTGCAACTTATGTTTTTAGCTATACAACTGAACTGAGCTGTGCTAAGCTGCAATTAGCTTGACTTACTGCACAATAAACTTGATTTCTTGCAACTTGCAGTTAAGTACTTTTGCTTTCTTGTCATGTTTATTTAAAAACGAGAAAAAGCAAACGAAAAAGAAAAAAACTGTAATGCAATTTTCTCAATGTTATTTTTCATTATTTTCATGTTCGACATGCGTGCAAATTGCCAATGCGGTAAATGATGCCAATGTGGTAAATGTGTGAGGGGCTTGGCTTGGTCATTACAATAAAAAAAAAAAAAAAAGAATAACTAAAGCATGGCAAAACTTTTGCTGCAATGACCAACCAATGTACGAACCAAGCAAATCAGACAGACAGACAGACAGACAAACTGTCAACTGGCCACGCTCTCTGTCAGTTTGTTTGGTTTGCTGCAGGCAGTCGATTGCACATTGCATGTAATCCATTGCTCACTATTTGAACTCAACTCAGGCGCGGACCAATTCAATGAGTCAGTGTTCGACACCTGGAGGCAAACCCATGACAATTGTGGCTGTCGTTTATGTTGTTGTTGCTGTTGCTGTTTCTGCTTCTGCTTCTACTGTTTGTGTCAACGTTAACGTGTCGTATCGTGTCGTGTATTGTGACGCGTCGTCTGCCATCATCAGCCGCCCCCAAATTGACAATTGTGCGGGTAATAACCAAACCGAACTGAAGCAAACCAAACTCAACCCAACCAAACCAAACCAAATCGAACAGAATTGTTTCGTATCGAATGCCAACCAGCTGGCAATGCCATCAGTATTGTTGCTTTTTCGAGTAACAAGAATCAGTGGTTAAATAATATTACGTATACGTAGTGCGCCTGTGTGCATGCAACATTATTTTTGTCATCCAGTGTGTTTCTATTTGACTCCTGTTTGGTTTTCGTTGCCATTTGTTGTTCCGGTCATAGAACGACAAATGATTTTATAACGGCAAATGTACGTTTTCATATCATCATTATAATTATTTGATTTCTTTTATAGCATTTGTATTTGTGCACATTTGATTTTTTGGTTGTCATTGATTACGCCATTTATATCGACGTGTTTGGTGTGCTGTGTGTGTGTTCCATGTAATTAGTAAGTTAAATAATGCACGCAATTATGTTGGCTGTCTCACGTCTGTCAATCATCTTTTCAATCACCAAACTAAGCGTTAATGCGTCGCATATCTTTTTCGTATATCATTTTACTAATTCGTCTTTCACTCGTTTCTCATATAGTTTTAGGTAAACTTATACATTATTAAACATTCATACTTACTTCCGCATAATTAGCATGACTTGTAATTAAATTCATCTTTCTATTAAATCTTCAATTTATTCTTTAATTTCGTTTTCTTTTAGTTAATATGCATATATCAAAGCTCGATAGCAAAACCACTGTAATATAATTGTCGAACCCTTTCAATTCGAACTTCAATGGAAAGACAATAAAGAAAGACAATGTTAACGAAAGTCTGATATATTGAACTCTCCCAAATAACGAGTTTACCATATAAACTATCAACTTCGATTTATAGAGGCATATTTTCCTGAATGATTCTTGAAGTTCTCAAATCTTGAGATAAAAAATTTATTAGCATGAAGCATTTAAATTTCACGACTTCGAGGTAAGAGAGGATTTAAAGTGTTGTAGTATTATATTTATTTTTTCAAGACTTAACCTTCGTTTTAAGAGAAATTTTAAAAACATTTTTTTATTTTAAAAGTGGAAAACATTTTCTTCAATTGCTTCATTAAGAAAATCAATCATATCCTTAAAAAACATTCTATTTAAAAAGTCTTTTTGCTTATTCTTTGATAAAAACAACTTAGGTCAAATGCATCCTGAATCATACCTACTTCTTAGCTGAAACAACTATCTAACTGACGAAATAGAGACATTATAAAAAGTAAGCCTTACCAGTGTCATTATTGATAAGCATAGAGTGATTTTTGATGTGCCCAACTATAAATTAAAAATGTTACTGACAAATTTCAACGATTTCCGTTATTTAGTAATGCGACTTTTATAATTTTTAAAATATTTAACTGCATTTTGTTTGCGCTCAATAATTTATGTCTGATTTCTTTCTTTTTTCTGTTGTCTTTCAATAAGTCAACAATTGCTTTGCCCAAGTGTATTTGCAACCATGCCACACCAAAGAGACAATCAGCAAGGCATTCAACATTTGCTTTATTCTATTCACTGGACAAAATTTCAATGCGATTCCAAAGCCGACAAAATTAATTAAAAATCATAACGACAAAGTTTACACAAGTCAAATTGGAATAATAGTCAAATTTTGATAGACAGGCTGAGACACCACGGACAAGAGATACAATAGAATGAGATGGCAAGAGGCACAGTGCTTAAGGGAAAAACCAAACCGAAATGACAGAGAACAAACAAAAAGGTCACTAAGCCCCAAAAGTCTCGCACGGTAAATGAAAAACCCGATATACAAGTCAAACGCACAGTGCGACAAACGACGAAATGAAACGAAAGGAAAAGGGAAATGAAAGCAAATGAAGTTGATGCTGGACAAAGTCAAGCAGAAGCAATGGAAACCGGAAACTTTGTGTTGGCGACGCTTTCAAACAATTCGTCGTGTTGCGTATACGACACGTTGTACAAGGGCAGCCAAAGTGATGAGGCTTTGTCAACTTTTGTGCTTGTGGGCGGATATTGTAGTTAAAGCTGTTGTTGTCTTTCATTCTTTTCTTTTTTGTTTTTGTATTTCTTTGATTCTTTTTTTTCTTTTCAGGCAAAGAAAAAAAATCGAAGACCAAAACGTTCAGCAGCAAACAATTTTTTCAGCTTACTTGAGCAACTGTTATTCTACCCTGCCCTGAAAATTTGATTAGTTAAGTACGTTTTTCATGAAGGAAATGTGCAATAATCTATACATAAAAACTTCTTAGTTTCCGACACCGGCTGATTGAGTCTTTTACAAGTATTAGCTCTCAATTAAGCTAATGGCAGAAATCTATGGTTTTTTGAGTTGTAAAGATCAATGGTTATTAGCATTAATCCACAAATTATTGGTGAAGTATAATTGTTAATAAGTTCTTTTGAAGTATTAAAATGTATACCAAGCAAACTGATGGGATTTTTTAATCAGTGATCCAGTGTAAATTCTGACTAAAAATATCTTACAAATTAATTTTAAAACGACAATCAATTCATAATTTGTTGAATTGTGTCAATTTCTAAATAGTGAGACAAATCAACTTTATTAAAATTCACATACCACATTATTTTAAAAATAATTAATTTATTAAACAATTATTCGAAGGTTCATTTATACTACATTTAAATCAAATTTTCAACAAAAATAATCGATTTATTGTGCCGTCACTTGATACCCTGACTGTAAGCGGTATTTTCTGTAGAAGTATCTTAAAGAATAATTGTTCTTGTATCTAAAATAGTTCACTTTCGTGAAGTATTGATTTAAAATTCTAGACGAGAGTATTGTTTCAACCAAAACAATATAGAGATTGCCAACGACCGAACTTTAACAACGCCGACTGTACGTTTCTGAAATAGAGAGATTTTAGAATACAGCCTAATGATTACAAAAGCATGTTCCGTGAAGAGCATTAAATGTGCAGCAAGACTGAAATAAGTTTATTTCTTGTTTTTGGTTACGTGTCTCTTTGGTAGTGACTTTTTCGGCTTATCTCTCTTTTACTTTTTTATCTTTTCTTTTGCTGTTATATATTTTTTTTTTATTTTAAAAGAATTATGCTGCTTAGTAAGCTTCACCTTTTTTTCTTTTTTGTTTTGGGATTAGTCTTTACATTTTGCTACCTTTTTTGAGTGCTCCTCAGTTTCATATGAAAAATGTTGGCCTCACATGCATTTTGCTCAACATTTCGTGTGCGAATCAAAATTTGGTCACGTGTTTAAAGCACGCAAAAGTTGCGTTGCTAGCTGCGTGGCTATTTGGTTGTTTGGCTACACAGACACACACCGACACCCACACAAGCACACTTAGAAACCGGAAACCAATTGAGTTAGCCACGTATTTGCCATTTATTGTGAACGCTTTTTCATAAATGTTGTTTGGAACATTTGTTGGTCAATCTTTTGCTTTTCTTTCATTTTTATTATTTTTTTTTTACTTTTATTTCTACGAAATTTACCGCGTCCGCGCCTTCTCCGTTCGCTCGCACATTTAAGCTTGTAGCTGCACGAGCAGTGTTGCTGACGTTTTGTGTTGTTCGTACTATTTTTTTGTTCTTATTTTCCCTTTACGATTTTTTTCCTATGTGGGTTGATTTTTAATTAATGGCGTTGTTTCGCATGAGTTTTGCGTCAGCGCAAAAATACACATGAAAAATACATGAGCACCAAAATGGCGCACAACACAGCAAATAAATTCAATCGATACTTGTTCGTAAATAAAATGTGTAATATAAAAAACAAAGCAAAAATATATAACAAGAAACAAAAAATCTATTTTGATAAATGTGTTCATTATGTGTAGGTGCGCTTGGATTTTTAATTATACAATACACACACACAGATACACACACGTACAGACAACAAAAGAACAAAGAAAACATGAGCTGCGTTTTATTAATGATGCTGAATATTTATTCGTGTAAATAAGTCGCATTTTTTTCTGTGCTTTTGTTAAACCAATTACCGTATGCCTTGTTAACAATACATATAACAATGATATGACAATCCAAAAAAAAAAAAAAAGTTAATTTAAATGGTGTAATTAACCAAACTATTCTCACGCCAGTCACAATGAATCACAAGCCTCAGTGACTAACAAGCCTCATTTTGTGATTCGTTGTTGTTTTTAGCAAACCTCATTGTGAGTAATGAGTCACAACCAATCAACTGGTCTTAGGTGGTCACAAATAGTGACGAGTTGATTTAACAATATATTTTCACACCAGTCACAGTAAGTCACAAGTATCATTTTAATGATTCTTATTGCTAACAAATTGTCACAAGTAATGATCACCAGTCATAACTAGTCTTGGGTGATAACAAATAGTGACGAGTCGATCTAGGACCTATTCTCACACCAGTCACAAGGGTTAAAGAATCACAGTGAGTCACAAACGTTATTTTGTGACTTATTGCTACTTTTAGCGATACTCATCACAAACAACGGGTCACAATGAATTATAAATGGTCTAAGCGGGTCAAAAATAGTGACGACTTGATGTGGGTTGTTGTGATTTCAAAATTTTGTGTATAATTAGTAGAAAATATTGCAAATGATGAAAAAATAAGTATTTTCAAATTTGTTCTTTTCATTTTTAATGCTGACATTTTAGAGGTAACAAAATCTTTAGACAACAATTTTCTATCATCAATTGATACATCAATTAAAGCAGCATGATCATAAATACTTCAATATTGTTTTTTTAAGGTGCCTCTTATGAAAGTAAAGCAGAAGTATTTCACATTCAAAACGAATAGCTTAGCAGTCTACAAACTCAAAAATTTCCATTCTTAACATTGAAACTTTGAAACTTTTCGACCGGCTTACTGAAAATCGCTATTTATCGCTGTCAGTCACCGCGCTTGTGATTGGCATGAGAATAGGTCGCTGTTGATGTCGCTGCTGTCCTTGATTTAAGCAGATCAAAGCAAATTGCCAATTAGCAATATACCAAAGGAGTTTCCATCGTAGTCCAACAGCTCAAAAATGTGACAAATCAAAAGCGCAAAATACTTTTGTTCAAGTGTAGCGCATGTCTAAATGCGACTTAGTATATTTGGCATGGTTAATTAAACTCATTATTGCGCAGCCTTTGTCACTTTCAGTTATTTTGCTAATTAATGAAGCACTTTGCATTTTAATAACACAAACACAAAAGCAAAAAGCCTAAAAATTATTATCATCTTCAAACGTAATCAACGTTAGCATTTCACAAATTAATTAGACAAAATAATTATTATGAACAATTTTTTTTTTTTTTTTTAATTTTATCATTATTATTATATTTTTTAATTACAAAAACTTGAAAAACTAATCAGCACAAAAAAAAAAGTAATAAACAAAAATAATAGTTTATAATCAATTTGAAAACCAAAAGAACTGCTAACAAATTACACAAAAAGAATACAACAACAATAACAAAAACTTGGTGTTAAGTTAATAAGAAAAAAATCAACAGAAATTGACAACGTCGTCAGTAACCCAAAACAATTCAAATATACATTCAATTTTAATGAACCAGAATTTGTCTACGAGCCAACGCACAAGCAAAAACAACAACAATCTAAGAACAAATCAGACAAGAACAACAAAAAAGTACGAATATCATTTTAACGGTCGCTTGAGAGCGCATAAAAACGCCACATTGGGTTCTTGAAATTCAATTTTTGCCCAGCAGCAAAGAAAAAAAAAACCGGGGAAAAAGATGAAATGACTAAAGAACAAAACAATGAACTCAAAACAAAAAACAAAAAAAAAAAAATAATAATAAAAGAAAATGTCTACCATAGAGCATGGCATAGAAGAAGAAAAAAAAATGGAGTACAGAAAAATTGAAAAGATGGCATCACTCACGAATTGAATGACGGTCCGGTCGCCTGAGGGTTCGATGAATTTGCCAAAGAACAGTAACACAAAATATTCCATAAAAGCGCTCAAGGAAGAAATGACAATACGATAGGACATGACGCGACGGACGTCATAAAAGTGAAAGGCAGGCAAAAGTATCAAACAACACATAGAAAATATGGTTGAGTGCGAGAATGAGATATATGATAAACACACCGACACAAACACACAAATAATCCATCAAATCCTCATGATGGCAAACCAAAATCAAACCAATACCAACGAAGAATCTATATAGTATACATATATAAATACTGAACTGATACTTTTTTAATGGCCAAAATGCTTGCGGCGTCTACTCAGTGAATTGTCGCACAATTGACGCTCACTTCTGCCGCCAACGCCGCCACCTACGTCGCCAACACATTCGCCAAATCGTTGCTATTGATACGCGCCAAAAAGTATGCTACCACCATCGACACCAATACCAACCACCACCTGCGGGTCACATTTTATTGACGACGCACTCTAATTTCAATTTCAGCTACAATTCTCATACACAATTGACGCCTTGCGTTGAACGTGGTCGCCAAGCCATGCCACGCCATGTCACGCCACCAATGCCGCCGCCGGATATGCACAAATTTATTGTTTTCCACTTTGCATTCGCTTAGTCCTGTTTTTGTACATTCAGGATTTGTTAGTCGAACAACAGAAGCGTTTGTATATTTTTCTCATCTTCTTTTCTTTTTTTTTTTTTTTTTTGTGTTTTTTATTAGTATATTATTATTAGTATTTTAGTATATTTTACTTACCATGACAGCATTGCGTTTAAAATCCATAAAGTTCTTCACCTCAGCGGCCAATTCACGCAACAAAATGATGCCATCCTTGCGCTTCACTTCGATGTCCGCGTCCTTAAAGCGCTATAAATGGAAGGAGACAAAGAATAAAGCATATCATTTGTTAGTCCTTTTTTGGCATTGTGCACATAATAAGCTATAAAATTTTCATATTAAATGCTCGGCATGAGCAAAAGAGTTGTATCGAATTTTATGTGTCGTAACAAGCATTCAAGTATGTATTGAAAGCGTTGCTCGTAAATTTTAATTGAATTGCTTATAAAATTGTTGTTGTTCGATTATCATTGAAAATGGTTTCGCCTATTTTATTAATTGTTTGGTAACAACATTTTTTATTTTACACAAATAAACTTTATTGATGTAAAAATTAATATTTTCAATAATTTTTACAATACTTAGTAAAGGAACAAACATTCTTTTGAAAAAAAATTATTATTTCAAAACTTATTATGTAGTAGGTATTTATATGTATAAGAACAAAGAACCTTAGCTATAAAAAGCCAATATTTGTATGATTTTTTAAAGAAGTAAACGAACAAGTTTCAGAAGAAGAATATTTGAAAAGTACATTGTCTAAAAACTTCAGACAAATCGGATTCTTATGAAGATCAATATCTTTAAATGGAGCCTTCTCTAATGTATAAAAGTAGTCCTTTTCGAAATCATGTTTTCGAAGTCGGTGATTAGTTTGAGATTTTTCGCGCTTATTATATCTAGACTCTAGAGTAATATAATTGTCCTCCCGATGTTTGATGAATATTACGAAAAATCTATTTTTTTTTAAAACCCTTCGTACTTATATCCAAAACATTATATCATTAAGTAATGATCCCTTTTGACAAAAATTTGTTTTTGGTCTCCTCGTAAATTTGCTGTATTTCATATATATTTCAGTATATAGTCATAGAAAATTTTTAATATCTTCTTGAAATTAATATATAACTTTCATGACGAAAAACATTTGTTTGGCAATAAAAAATCCTAAATAAAAGTTTTCTTGGATGTCCCAACTACTTCTGACCCCTTAAAAGAAATATAAACCACTATTCTTGAAAGTCAAAGAGTAACATTATCTTCCGAATCAAAAGATCGACCGAAACTCAAGCTCCAACAATAATAGCTCAGATAATATTGAATTAACATAAAATAATTCTGTTGAACTTCAACATGTCAGCGTGCTCATCATCCTTGAAATCTTTCGGACATAAGTAAGCGAATTCTTATATTCATATAACGATAAGCTTATTGTCTTTGAGAATGTTACAAAATGAAAAAACTTATAATTATAAAAAAACAATAAATATCAAATTGTTTTCAAAACTTTTCTGTTATATTACAAAAAAAAAAGTATATTTATGCACTTCTCAGCTATAAAATGAAATTCCAAAAGAAAAACTTTTGTTCGCAGTTAGTCTTCATGCCATCAAACATTTACTTATTGGTAAAGCAAAAAAAAAAAAAAAACGCTTAATGTTTCTAATTAAATTTCACATTCCGTTACGAATCATTTTCATTTCGCAAGCGACACAAAGTGGCGCACTTCGGCCACGCCCCAAAAATTGCGCGCAACATTGGCAACGGCCCATCATAATGGCTTGCCTTGATGACGGTTGCCATTTTGTGTTTGTGTTGGCACTTCCGGTGACATGGTTTTGACATAAAGACATTGCCGTATAAGTTGTCGTAGTGTAGGAAGGCGGCAATGACTTTGTTGTGGACAAAGTATTGCATATAAAATATACACAGCGAAAAGAAAAAAAAAAAGAAAATATATGTTAGCACAAGTCGTTAGTTTGTGAACGTGTCATCATTAGTTTTAATGCTTATCGATTTTGTAAAATGTTCATGCAACTGATGCGTTACATTAGATTGGAATTTTTGATTTTACAGATTTGTATAGGAGAGCACATTTTTAAACATGACTATCGTAATTTCATCATTATGTTAATATTGACCAAAACAACGAATACTTATGAGTTCTAACATGATTAGTAATATTATGTCATAATACAAAAATATCAAATCAAATTGTGTACTCATTTGTTTTGAATAAAATAAGCCTTTTAAATGACTAAAGAACTTTGACTCACTTGAAAATTTTTATTAGTAATTCTTTTTAAATGCCAGTCAAGTCACAAGAGCATCAAATGAATTTAAGGAGTAGCGATTTCAAATTAAGAAGAGCCTAATAAAGCAACAAAGCAAAACCTTTAAAATGAACTTTAAAGAATGTATAAAAAATGGCTTGAGCGTGTGTTGCTCAATAAAAACGTTACTTAAGTTGAGGCCAGACTATCTATTATAGGCCTGATTGAATACAATTCTAAACATGAATCTTCGCATTCGAGTGCATTGCGCTACATGACAGAAGAAGTAAAATAAAACGTGTATATGACAGTAAAAGAAAAGTGAAACAGAAAAAAAAAAGTACATAAAAACCATGAAAATGCAATAAAAATGAGTAAAACTGACGTCAAGACATACGAACAGCAAAAGCAGCAAAAGAACTTACAAGAAAGCCTAAGTAGCTTATCTCGCCTTGTACATGTACATGTCTATGTGTATATACAGAGATGATGATGAGTGTGTGTGTATTTGCAACCGACTAAGCACAACTAAGACATAATTTGGGCGTTTTAAATCCATGTAGAATTTTATAATCCTCACAAGATTTCCGCTTAGCGTACAGTTTACCAAAGCTTTGTTTAACCCAACGAAACTTCTCTACTCTCCTCATCAACATCATGAAGATTTCTCATTTGTATTTACTGCTGCTGGTGCTGGTGCTTTGAAGTAGTGCAGCCATTTAAGAAAATGTTCAGTTTTTGGTTGAAAATGTTTTGCATATATTGTAGAAAAGCAAAGCTTTGCTCATTGCTCGAGCCACAATTGTATAACCGCAATATTTGTTTGGCAGTCAAAAAAAAATAGAAAAATAAAGTACGAGGACTTGTCTTTGAGACGCATGGGGAACAACCAGACTCCTCAACACACATACAGATACAAATGTATGTATACAGACACAGCGAGGTATCTGCACATCGTCATCGTTAGTTCAGGGAATGTCGTCTTTGTCTTGCTTGGTAGGCGTTCACGGCGTGTCTTCTTCAGCTGTTGGCAGTGAATCAGTTAAGAAAAGTTTTCTAATTAATTCGCTTGAGACATGCATGTACGACTATGCAAACATATATACAAACACACACACACACAGAAATAGAGCGTCGAGTGACTTGACTATACGACAAAACAGTCCAGGTTGATGACGTTGATGATGAGTTTTGGTTCATATCGAGCAAGTGCCAAGTTAGTTTCAATAATGTTGCAAAAAAAAAAAACAAACAAACTCATGTGCGAAGAAAATTAATCAAACATGGAAATTTTCGACATTTTTCCCTACTTTGCCCAAATCACGGAAGCACTTTAAGAGTTCGAAAGGCAGTACTTAATGTAGGAAACGCAAAATAATTATTTAAATTTAAAAAAGCAAATGCGTAATTGTATACAGAATTCATCAATTCGATGGAAGTTGGTTAAAAAGGTAATCAAACTTCAGAAATGTCAGAAATTTGATCATATCAAAATTTAAATTTAAACAAGCTTGGACAATTTCATCTTTCTATATCCTAATTTATAACAGACACTGTAACCAAATAGTAAAAAAATCAATGTTTGTGCACGAATTTAAGCTTAAACCCCATGCTAATAATTTAGTCACAAGTCCTGTGTCAAAAAACTAATTACTACCCACCCTTTCTAAACATTTCACTAAAGAAAAGCATGAAAGCAACAATTGAAGATATGACCACAACTTAGTGAATCTTGAAATTTTCGTTGAATTTGTGATATTTGAAGAATTTGTTATTCATAGATTTGCAATATTCATACAAATGTTTAAAGTGAGCAAAAACAAATAATTAGAAAGTTCTTAATTTCGTATACCTTTGCAGGTTAAACTTTCTCAATCTACACTTTTTATCACATAATCAAAGTGAGTTTTTATCGTTATGGGAATTTCTTGATAAAATGTCTTAATCCACAACACAGAACAAGTAAAAGTAACAAGAAACTAATGGCGTTGTTTTGTTTTGTAGATTTTCAACTGAAAGTCAAAAAAGCAGATAAAAACATTTAAAACAAAACAAGCCATTCTAAAGATCGTTGCCATTTTAAGTTTGCTAAAAAAATCAACATCAACGTCGACTAACAAAGTCATGAACGTAATGCCTTGAGGTTGTGATAAAATGAGTATGAATGAGTTAAGAATGACGACCAGGAAATGTAAGAAAACCTCAAAATGTCGCATAACACATACTTAATAATGTACTCAAAGCATTGAAGTTTGCAGTTTGCAAGTAATAACAACTTGCAGCGAATGTAAAAGCATCAAGCGTAAAATCACGTCAACCTACATAAAACTATTAACTTAAAAAATTAATAAAGCAAAAAAATAGAAAACGTTGCACAACAACATGCACTCAAACATACAAGCACACACTTGGCTGAACACGTACCAAAGAAGATGCTGCTGCTGCTGATGCAGACGGACAACGTTGAAACGCGACGTGAGTCGAGTCGAGTTGAGTTGAGTCACATCTTCATTAAAATCTAATTAGCGCATTGTATAGTGAGCATAGAACGAAGAACGTGTTTCAAGCGTGTTTTCAAGATTGCATTGCAGTTGAGCAGTGAAGTTGGGTTGCTTGAGGTAGACTGAACATGGCAAGAATCGCAGGCATGCATGAAGCGATGGCAAAGGTAAAGGCAAAGGCAAAGGCAAGGCAAACTGACAGCACTTGAGCACATAATCAGACAGTGAAGCGTGAAACGCTTCTGTGCAATTTGTAAAGGTGTACATAAGGAGTTGACAAGGCGTGCGCATTGCTAAAGACATTTAGCGTTGTAAAGAAACAAGAAGCCGTTGCATTGAGTGCGGGTGAGTGAGAAGTAAGCGCGACTGTATAGTTTTTTTTTTTTTCTGCATACAATACAGACAAAGCAACAGGATGAATACCAAAAGCAGCAGCGAAGTGGGTGTGCTGGGTGTGTCAGTAGATTGGCTGCATATTTCATGCTGGCACGTAACGTTCATCCATATTGCTCCCTTTTTACTGACTATAGGCAACTTCGTTTCGTCGTTTTACGACTTGTCTCCTTACTTTTTCTTTCGCTGATTCGATCTTTGTTGTTGCTTTGCTTTGCTTGCAATACAATAATGCGTTGTCCTTGCTCTACTTTAAGTTTGTTCGCGCATTGCAATGCGTAGCGTAACAGTAGCATTTGAAGCGTGCCTTCTGTTACTCGGCAACGCACACACACACCCCATGGCATTGTCAGCTAAAAACACCACAATATTGTCGACGTATGTAGTCAGAAGTATGCTGTTGCAACATTTCACATACCAGCGTCAACCGCAAAATGAAAAACTTTGCAACGCTCCTTCATAGCATCTTTGCATCGCTACATCTTTTTCTTGTCTCCATCTCGAAGTCATATATCTGCGTGCTACTTTGGTTACATTTTGTTTCGGGACTTTGCTTCGCTCCATCTCGAAGGACACACTCGCAGGCGCTTTTCTGCATGAGTACATCGTCGTCGTCGTCGTCGTCGTCGTTGCTGTATTCTTTCTTAGCCAAAGGGAAATTACTTTATAAAATGTTGCATACGCTCGTGCGTTCACTCGCTTACTTATTCAGTCGCTCACTGGCATTTGCCTATTTCCCCAAATGCCTTCACAGCACTTCTTCTTGTTTGACATCATTTTAAGTTCGTTGCAGCAATCTTGTGGCCTCATGTTGCATGTGCTAAAGTGCTGGCATTTACATTGATACGATACAGTGCCATATTGAGTATTTCTAATGATGAAATATTCATTTTTGCTTCGGTTTTCTTTTTTTTCAATCGTTATGTTGCAAAATTGTTTGCATTTTCAAATGTTGAGATTATAATTTATATTTTCTTTTGATGTGTAAAAATATAAATCTTGAAAATTGCAAAATAGTTGGTAGAGTATTTTCTTTTTATGTATTTCAGAAAACTTCAAATAGAAAACTTATTTTCAAAAGCAATTAACAAATTAAATTCTTAGAAGTGCTTTTAACTTGAAGTTCTGAATTTATTATATATAATAATTTAAAGAAAATATTATAAGATAGTATCCTTTTGAACTAATGGAATGTTGTCACTTTTCGGAAGGCCACACACGAGGTTTAAAGTTAGGACATAGTACGAAACTGCAAAAAAACTTATAAGCATAAAAATTTGATCTTGAGACTATCCGTGGCATTCTGTCAACAAATGATAGACAAATAGATAGAGGAATTGATAGTTTTGGTATTCTCACACCACAAACGGAAGCTTTTACTTAAAATATGAATATTTATCTTCGACTGTTCAGAATTGGTTTGATGCTCTGAGTCATAATCTTTTATAAGTTGAAGAATTTGAAGGAATTTGAGGAATTAATGAACACTATGCCCTTGAGAGGCCCAACTATATGAATACCCACCAAAGTTTAGTTTCAGTTTTTCTCAATTTCATAAGGAAATCAGAACAAAAATATCCTTTAAAATTAAAACTTTCTCATCAGCCTGATGACTTGTTGGTCTAAAATATATGATATATTTTTTTAAATAGAAAGAAAGCCTTTAATTTGGAATATGAACTGAACATAAGAAAAACATAATATAAGCCAACTTCAAACGTTCTCACAGAAGGAAAATAGTTCTGAATCGAATTCTTTACACAGAATATTTAAATACAACTTCAATAACATTTCAACTCTCAATGTGAGTCAGCATGTTTTTTGCAAAAATTTAGATTCGCTCTTTAGATATGTTATCACATACTTTTTTTTTTTGTATTACACCAAAATTGCTTAAATTAAGAATTTTGTGTGAAATTCAAATTTTTTATGTTATTTTAAAATAGATTATGTTCTTTGTTGGTGTTGGAGCTGACCAAGCGCCAGCAACGACAAATACGGAACAGGATTAGTGCAATTTAGGAGTTTGTCTGTGCATTTGTCTGTGTGTGTGTATGGGTGTGTGTGTGTGTGTGTGTGTAAGCGTATTAATGGAAGTGCGTGTGCCTAAGTAAGTGTGTGGGAAACAGTTTTGGACAGCTCAGATGCTAAAGCAACGCCAAGCGACTGAACGTAAATCAACGATTACGTCGACGCCAACAACAACAACAACAACAGCAACAAAAAGAACAACTGCTGCAGCAACGGCGACAATGTTGACTATGCACAAAGCACTCTCAAAGTTCTTCTTGTGCTTGTTATTTTTGTTGTAAATGACAGTGGTAGCAGCATTGTTGTTAGTGTTGATGACAGTGTTGTTGTTATTGTTGTTGCTGTAGTAGGTTTGGCCATGAGGCGCAATTTAACAGTGCTTTTTCAAACGGCCAAATACATTTTGAATGCGAGCAGCGCCTAAGCAATGCGCATGAGAGCAAAATGCATTTTGAATGCTATCATATTCTTGTCTATGCAAATATTTATGTCTGCTACTGTCATTTCGAAAACCATTATGCAAGGCGACAATGCCAAACTTTCATTCCCACAATGTAAATAACTGATGGCTCAGTTGGCTTGGGCTGGCTCGGGTTGTGTTGAGTTGGGTTGGGTCGACATTTTGTCATATTTTGCCACATTAAAAAAAATTATTATTATTATTTTTTTTTTTTATACTTTATGACATTTTTGGTATAACATTTAATTTAATTTAAAAATTTTTTACAGCATTCACGTAAATAGTTTTATGCAACGCAAACAATTTGCTGTTTGATATCGCCACGCTCATAAATAATGTGTCGCAATGCACTGAACCAAATCAAACCGCCCCCCAATATGAACAAATTATGCTTGTTAAAGGCACATTTAATTGGCGGCAAATAAATAAAACATTTTATGATATTTTAATAAAATATTGCTGGTGTTCACGATGAAGCGTAATGGAGCGCTTGTGCAGTTTTTCAAGAACAGCATTTTGTACTGGCAAGAGTGTAAAAGTGCACACAATCAGCTGTTCACAAGTTTTGTATCATATTATACTCTTCTCACACGGTGAATAGTCATGAAGATTGTAACAGATCGAAGGAGATATCTCCGACCATATAAAGTATATATATTCTTAATCAGCTCGACAACACGAGTTGATTTAACCATGTCTCTCTGTCTGTCTGTGAATATACGATTTTGTCTTACAGTTATCGACCTGAAATTTTGCAGAGAGTCTTATTTTAATAAAAATCATGTGTCGAAACTAGGAATATCCGACCACTGGAACTGCACCCATGAGAAAATAAGAACAAAACATAAAAAAATTAATGTCATTGTATGGAAAACTTTTTGTTATTAAATATAGATGGCTGAAAGAACTAGTCATTTCACATATTTAGACCAAATGTGTATATATATCATTCAGACCAGACCACTGGAACTGCTACCTGCCATACGAAATGAAGAAGAGGAAGATAGCGTTCGTATTGGTTTTTTTTTGTAATTATTGTATCAAAAATTGGTTTTAGAAAAATTAAATTTAATATTTTTAAAGATTTGGAGTGGAAAGCAATGAAAATTGTCTATCACTCACACTATACACTTCTAAAATTTCATTGTAGGAACAAATTATGATCACATAACACAAAAGTTATCACCTAGTAGTTAAACTTTACACGAATCAACAATAAAACAATCATCAATGTAGGACCGGCAGCAATTTATCCATAGAACAATACTTGAATGCCCTTGGACTTAAAAAAAAAATCTCATTTGTTATTTCATATTTAATCTAACATTCTTTGGTACGCCTTTTTAATGAATTTATACCTTCCTATTGTACAACATTTTCACACTTTTCCCATTGCAACTTTTCAATTTGTGTGCGCAAACAATTTTTCTCCGTCTTGCCTAAAAGTATGCAGTAATAAATAACAGGAAGCAAACGCTCCCACACACAAAAAAGGAAGCAACCATGCTATCCGCAAACACACACACAGATACAAACACACGCTGCAGGCGCTACTGCAGGCTTGGCTTGTCTGCGTCATTTTACATTTAGCAAACTTCGAATTACGTGCGAGGCATGCTTATTAATTTGCTACTGCTGTTGTTGCTGTTGCTGTTGGTGTTGCTGTTGGTATTGCTGCTGCTTTTGCTTTTACTTAACTTTCTCGACATTTTGTTTTTCCAATTTCCCTCAATGACAAAAAGCCAGCAAAGGCGCACACAAACGCAGGCTTGACCCATATTCATTTCAAACAACAGCCGAAGCAAGAACAACATTATGAACAACAGCATCATTATCATTATGAAAATCATTATGAGCAACATTATTATCATTGGCATCACATCATCATTTGCCATAATGGCGTCAAAGACGCGTTCGTCTCTATAACTTTTCTTCTTCATTTCCTCTTCGTCAAACATTTTGCCAAACGTCAGTCATTCGTACATACATACTTATATGTGTATACGACATATATGTATTTATATAAGTGTAACGGCATACGTCTCGGCAACATATTTCACTGCTGAGGTAGATATTCAGCTAGTCAGCGAAAAAAAACAAAAAAAAAACAACTGCTAAGAAAATAAAATAAATGGAAATATGCGAAGGCTGTCACAGCGTAAAAGAAGACACACACATGCTCACCCACACACACACACACAAAAATATCTAAGCGACATTGCCTTCTTATGGTATTGTCCTTGTTGTATACAATATATATGTGTGTGTGTGCGTGCATGGCGCATAACTCAACGTGTGCTCTGCATTTGTTTTACATTTTATTATGCTACTTTAAAATAAGCACGAAGCTAAACAAAGTAGAAAAAAAACGACATGAAAATACAAATAAAAAGAATAACGAACAAGAAATTGCAAAAATGAAAGAGAAGCAAAAAAAAAAATTGAAAGCGTAAAGAAACTAGTTGAAATACGTTGCAGGAATAACTTTTCTTGCATTTGTATATTTTTTCTCCCTCTTTTCTACAACGCTTCTGCTGCTTCTTCTTGCCTTTTGTTATATTGAGAAATTGAAGGACAACTGTCAAACGAGAATTTGTGTCAGTTGGAGCGTGCACAATATCCTTTTTCACATTGTTAGCAGGCACATTCATGCGTCTTACATACAACATTCATGGCACATAAGATAAAAAAAAAATACAAAAAACAAAGCAGTAACAAAACAGAAACAAAAACAAAGCAAAGTATTGTCGTGCATTTTTATCACGAAACTGATATCATGAAAAAGTTCTTACGAACATTGTAAAATCTTCTACGAAGTAACGCAAAATGTGTGCAAAGTTGCGAGCATAAAATGTTTACTTATTGTTTTGTTCTGTGATTATTAAATTGCAAATATCGGTCAATGTAAGCAGGAGTAGAGGTGTAGAACAATAGAAGAGGCGCCTTATCTGATACACAAAACAATATTCAACACAGCAACAATAAAATTTTTGATTGAGAATTATTTCTGAGAAAATCTCAAAACCTTCAAGCATATAACAATGCATATAAACTTAAACACTGAACCTATTGTAAGTAGAGAGAGTAGAAGAAATTTTCGTGATGAAAGTGACACATTCGGGGTTATCACAGAAATCTCTAGTCATTTTCGAAGTCGATTTTTTCCAAATCTCTGGTTGGTATAACAGAAATAACAGAGATTTCGTTTTTTCGCACATTTTTCTTCGAATATTGTTTAAGCCACGGCGGAAATATCGATCATTGAGGAATATTTAAGAAAACCATAAAGTTTATTTCTTGGTACATAATTATTAATAACAACTTAAGATAAGCCAAAAATTAACGAAATCTCCAAAAAAAATTGTCATAACTATGTGAAATCACCAATTAGAGATTTCCATGGTTGCAAAACCACACATAGCAACTTGTCAGAATTTGCAGAAGGTCTCAATATAATAGCTGTGTACTCTTTTATATAATTTCTGACCACAAATTGATTCACAGCTTATCAACACTGCTGGAAGTAACAATAAGTAGCCTTAGCACATAAACCTATATTTCTATAAGTTTTCCATCAGAAAACAAGTATATGAAATGCCAAAGAAAACATTTTTTTATTTAAATTCAAGATTGTTTTTCTTAGAAGTAAATTTTTATAAAAGAAAATATATCATTTTTGAAACTCAAAAACTTGAGGCGCAAAAATATTTCTTAATTAGAATTTCAAACTTTTTTTAAAGTAAAATAAAAGTAAACTTCTATGCTGAAATCTGACAAACGAAACACACACATAAACCTTAATCAACTGACGTTCAACTCATGTATAACATTTATTTGACATTATAAAATTATATTTTCACAAGCCGTCATGTTCAAAGCACAAAAAAGTGACATGACTTCTGGCTTTTTACAAGCAATCAAAAAGTTAAATAAAAATTTTTTAATAAAACACAAAATCTAATTTAAATATATAAAAAGAAATGCTGTTTATCATATTTACTTTTAATTTCATAATATTATAGTAACTCAAGATGTCGGTGCCGTGAAGGCCGTGAGCAAAAGAGCGCCTCCCATAAAGTATAACATTCGATTGACCAGACCGGCGTGTGTCTTTCAAATAAATAAGTTTCAAATTTTTATTTCACTTTAAAATCTGCATATTATTTAATGTCAGCCTAAGTATGTAGCATAAATTTTGCATATATTAGAAAAGGATTTGAGTTGGGTCGACGTGCAAGCAAACTGGGCACGCCGTCGGCTTTTATATTTGGGTGAGCCTTCATATTTTAATGAGCAACATAAATGTCAGAAATGCTTATCAATTTCAAACATAAGCAGACAGACACTAACACATACAATTAAACACACACACATATACTTGCATATATTTATCAGCGTATTACACTGCGTATGAGCAATTCCATGCTGTTAAAGCTCTCTAAAACATTTCACTCCACGCTGACTTGATATTTAATTTAATTTTCTCGTTTCTGTTGTTGTTTTTTTTTATCTTTTTCTCTCATTTCTTTTTTTTTTGCCATTAAAATTACAGCCGCCCGTTTCAGGCGTACATATTCAACAGCCTCGCACACACACATGCACACACACATTAACATAAACAAAAATGGCGCACTTGACAATTACAGACGCAATGACAACCAAAGCAAATTTATTCGCATTTAACTGTGTACATCATGAACGCTGCTCATGAGTTCTGCTTTCACCTCCTGCTGACGCCCACCGACCGCCTCTTTCTTGTACAAGCAGCTTGTGTGTGTGCGTGTGTGTGTGCGCATTTGTCTCTATATATGTAAGTGTGTATATGCTAACATAATTTCATATATGTTTATGTCTGATTAAATGGAAAACTGCGTTAAAATTCAACACAGCCGCAAAATCTGCCTTTGCCTCCTCGCTGCCTTGCACGCCCTTTTGCTGTGGTTGCTGTAGTTAAATTAGCTTCATTTGTGTTTAATCCGCGCGCTCACACACATGCTTAATGTTAGTCAACTTTTTTTTGTACTTGTATCATTTGTTTTTTTTTTTTTTGGATTTCTATACTCACCGATTTGATGTCATTCATTTTAGTAAATTGTCTACCGAATTCCCACAAGTCGACGCCGAATTTTAACGCCCAATTTCGTACTCTGTAAAAGAAAAAAATACATGTAGGTTCTTTAATAAAAGTAATACATATGAAAGATAATGCAATCTGCTGAACTTGTCATCCAAAATATTCAATACACAGGCATGGAACCACTTAAATGAAGTGTCGTCTTTGTCATTGAATAATTTAGAGTTCATTAGAAAGTTTAAACAACATTTTTATGCGACTGTGTACTCTGTAAAGATTATCAGACTAATAATTATTATTAATAACATTCAAATGACGTTATTGCCCTATGAGTTACTTGTTGTCAATCATCAGCTTATATTCAATATTGTATGAGAAGTGAAGTTAAAGTCAATAGATAAATTGTCCCGAATTAAATCATTATTGGTACGGAGTCTCCAGACTTTTTACACTCTAAACCGAACTTTACAATCTACTATATGTATAAAAACTCTCATTTCGTATGACAATATCAAAAAGTAGTTGATAGATTGGCTTGAAATATGTTTACAACATTACATTTAACTACTCTATCAGCTTTTTATCGAATACAATTATTGTAATTGTTCTTGGAGAATTTAATTAATTTTCCTTTTAACAAAACCGATCCAAATGAATCTTTGGGCGATTATAAAAGCTAAACTAACTTTTCAAAACTCCTTCAAACTGTCTGAATAAATAAATAATATTTATTTCGACGAGATCATAAATCGTATATAGACGAAGATTATAAATAGCTTACTATTATATACAGAACTGATGTGTAAACTGATCATCATTAGCAATCCAAACAGTGGTTAATACTTCTTCCAACCGCTAAATACCAAACATGATTTCAGCTTCTCTCATTCTAACAACTAAATTCACATAACTAAAGTTGCCTTCAGTTAAACATTAAAATACAAAATACGAAAGACTAAAAATATGCTATGAAATGCAAACATTTTTGTTGGTAAAACAAACTTTTCATGTTAAATCATTTCAATAAACAAACAACAGATCAACAATAAAAATATATTAACAATATAGCTCATCAACTTTATCTGATATGCAATTGCCACTTGTTGTTGGAGTTTTTTCATTTTTAGTTATTTTTCAGTCAACATTTTACTAATGTAATTTGATAAAATATCAGTAACAATAACAATAACAATTAGAATTTGTTTTATTTAAATAAATATAAACTGAACAGAAAATCCAACACAAAAAAGTTGAATACATAAAATTTTCAACAAACTCGATAGCAAAAAAAAATAAAAATTCGATTTTTCATCTTTTTTTTTTTTTTGTAAATTTATTTTCAGGCCAAGCTGATGCCAATGATGATGACTATCATGGATGATGATGATGTAAGGTGGAATCAATTCATGGCAAAAGCCACAAACAACATTTTAACTTGTTTTTAAATGTAATTTTGTGGTTTTCGTTTTTATTTCGTTTCGTTTGTTTGTGAAACTTTTTCACTATATTTAGTTTGGCGCTTTTATGTGGCCAACTCTAAGTATTGTTCAAAAGCGTATACAAAAAAAGACTAAAAACAAAAAATATAAAAAAAGGGACAACGGTCGCAAATAGTATACGCGATAAACCAGTTAACGTCCCTCACTGCCATTGTTTAGCATTGGACTACGTTGATTTCATTAGGTGTTTTTTTTTCCCCCCCAACCACTTAAAGTCTTGGGTTAGTACGATTTCAACGATTTCGTCTCTTGCTTTATGTCTTCTTCTACATGCTGATCAACAGACTGTTTAGTTTGTCCGGTGCATACTTTAGTATGCTGACAAAGTTGCGCACAACTACTGTATCTAGATATATACTTGTACATGACAGCACAAGAAACTCCATTGCGTATACGCAATCTTGCAGAGTTGCTGCTCATGCCACAACAACAGCACAACAAATTTTTTTTTTAGTTTTTCGTTTTGCATTTTCTCTATTTTATTGATATTTCAGATAATACCATAAAATTGCGAAAATATTTTCACATTTTCCATTTTCTTTTCATTTTTGTTGTTTGCATGCTTTTGTTGTGCTTGGACAGACGGACAGTCGGACGGACGAACGTGTGCAGTGTGCCTTCAACTTCTTAGTGTAATTTTGACTTTTCTTTTTGGTTTGAATTGGCTTGGCTTGGCATGGCTTGACTTTGACTTTTGCTTAGTTTGGTTATATAATAAATGCTAACGAAATGTTTTCATAGTTGTTGCTTGTACACTTTTGCCGCCGACAACCGCCTGACATACAGCAAATCTGCTTTTAGCCAACGTTAAAAATGCTTAGTTTTTTTTTTTTGTCTTTTTTGCGTTTATTAATTTTAAGTTGAGTTGAGTCTCATAAATCTTTAACAAGTCATGATATTGTTACAGTTTAAAATGTTGAAAGTTGCTGTTCATTTCAATTATCTTAAGAGATTAATTAATAGCCAGCAGAGGGCGCTTTTTTTAAAAACTCTTTCCACGATTAATACTTAACAATCAATACTGTTATTTTGAATCGATTCTCAAACCTTCAAAGCAAATTTTGTTAAAAAAATTAAACAATTTCAGCTAAAAGGAGGAGGTTCAAGCTATCCCCTGTCGAAAGTCATAAGCTGATTAACAAAATGCCGTAAACAAAATGACAGACAAATGAAGAATATGCTTTATATGAAAGCTTTGGTTAGAGACTCTGACCTTTTAAAATTAACATTTCATTGAGAATTGATTTATGAAAACAAGCAAAGAACATTTAAACTTTTACCATGCCTATCAAAGCAGACAATATTGATGTTATTGCAAATAAAAATGTTAAAAGTCGTTGTTCTTATTGAATAAAGCTTCACTTCGCGTTCCGTTGCTCGTCTATGGAAATGCTACAGTATAATGCTTAAATGTGTGTAGGAAAAAAAGCAGGTTAAAGCAACGACATTAAAATAACAAGTTGAACGATAAACAGCACAAATCGCTTAATGCACTTTTCATGTCAATTTCAACATAAGCAGATGAGCTAACATGCATGCGCTACACTGGGAAAAATGCAACTCGACGGACACTACGTAACAATTTATTTTTTTTTTGAGTCAAGCAGATGATGTTTGTATTTCTTTTATTTGAAATAAGTATTAAAATGATTTCTTTAAAAAATATTTGATATAAAAAAAATCATAAAAAGTAAAATTATTTCTGTTGCTTTGTTGTTTGCTGTTGTGCATTTAAAAGTCGCGCAAGCCAACTTTGCTAATTAACTGTCACTTCAGTCTAATTAAAACTATTTAACGACGACACTTTGACGTCGCTGCCCGAGACTTTGTTCAAGCCAAATGCTATAAGCAGCAATTGTACTAAATTCATTTAAGAGCTAAAGCGTCTGACAAGCTTTGTCTGTAAATGAGGTAAGGGTAAAAAACTAAGCACAACAACAGCAACCACGGTAGCAGAAAACCAACAAAACAACAACAATATAATGCCAACAAACATGAACACGCGAAATGAGAACATAAAACCAAACTAAAAGCGTACAACAAAAAATTCTGAACGGCGACAAATCTCATAAAGAATCATAGACAAATCCACTCAAATTCTATGAAAACACGAAAGCGAAAAACAAAGCAACAGAAGACGAGACAAAACCGAATGGCATGTTAAAGCAAAGCGCGAGTGAGAGAGAGAAAGATAGTAAAAGAAATAAAATGGATTGGTAGAACGTTTTGGCTTATAGCAGCGGTTTATTGAATACAAAATGGTTAGAAGAGAAAGCGAGCAAGAAATGAGCTTAATGAAACCGTGGTGTGAGTTGTCAACAAATTGCGTTGAAAAAAATCTGATAAATTAAAACTTTCGTAAAATAAATAAAAAATAAATAATTGCTGGGCAATAGCAACGCAATCTGAAAGCTTTTTGTACGTGGTTTATAAAAAAATTTAACGGTAGTTTTGCTTTCAAGATCTTGAGAACTTAAGGTGTATTTCAGCATTGAAAGGCACTTGTGTAAACAGACAAATTAGAGACTATTGAACCATTATTGTATTATAACTTATATGTTTTAGGAAATATGAAAGAGTATAGTCAATCCAATTAATTCAACCTGATACTCATTAAAAAAAATTTGCTTATGTCCCTGGGTTAAAGTTGCCCCATTGGATCCAAATCAATATATCGTTAATGGAATATAATAATGACTTTCAATAAATTCATAACCACAGATCCATGGAATTCCTTATCCAATATATAAGTCAAATTGAACTTATGACCCTAACTTATAACATTAACAATTGTTAATTCCTCATAAAAGATGTCATTGAAAATATAAAACTTGTAAAACGTGAATAAAACTTTTATTGGCGTAAACCAATAACATTAATTTTCCTTATGAAAAACATTCATTGAATTGCTTTCATTATTATGCAACTTTCTAATACAAAATTCATATTACTCCTATGGCAACTAATCGAATTGCAATACAACACGTCAAGTACACAAGCAATGACAATGAAGCTTACAAAAGTGCACATGATCTGATTTAAATTTTTCAATGATCAGAAGCTTTTGACCCACTGCCAAGTATGAAGACCCAACTGGCAACAACTTGAGGCGGCCAACAATAGTGTAAAATAAGGTAAATAAGAAAAAGAAAAACCACTTTGCCTTAGTAATAAAAGAATATAAAAAATGGGGGAAAAAATAGTTTCAGAGCTTAGTTGCACAAAGATACTCATGTGGCACTTCAAAATGATGCGCAGTGTCCATGCGAATAGAGTGAAGATAACAACAACGACAATGAAACAAAAACATGTCGAGGCGTGCTTAGTGAAATCGAAAAGGATGCTAAACAATACAATTGTCTAGCAGCAAACACACCTGTGCCCACATGCACATCAACGCCCACACTCGACACGCGCCACACGCCACGAGCACATTTAGTGTGCTCGGATTTTTTCTTTTTTTTTTCTCATGCAAAGCAACTCATTGTCAAGTCAGAAACGTTTGCTAGTGAAAGCCAAGCGGCAAGGAGCAAACTGAAGGCATTGCCAAAAACTATGTGCAAGATACATAAAAGGAACATGAGAAGAGGTTCTTTTGCATGGATTTTTTATTCCGCATTTTTAAAGCGATCAACGAGTAGTTAAAGTGATGGGAAACACAATGACTAGCTGAAAAAGATGACTTTGATATGAACTTTGATTTGCAGAAATGTCTAAGTTTGCTTCAGGCTAAATATGGGAATCAAACCCTATAAAGTATATGTATATGTATACATATATTGATAGCAATGATGAAGATATCGTTACGACCTATTAGTTTCCCAATAAAAAGAATTTTTAATTAATTAGTTTTATCTAGAAGATCTTATGTTAGATCACAAAAGACAACTCGGAAAAAATGAACAATCTCAAAGCAAAATCTTTTTTTTATTGGATCTTGATTACTCCCAATATTTTATAATTATATAACTAACAATAAAAGTGTTTCAAAAGTAATTCCACGAAATTCTTAAAACTGCAGATATTTATCAATGAATATATGATCTAAATTGCGTTGATCCTAAGGCATCTTGTGTACGACACTTGTCTTGTAGGAAGAGTCGTGAATATGAAAAATTAATTGGATTTTTACAGCGCACAAGTCTTATATGTTCATATTTGGACTCTGCTGGAGTCATTGAACCAATAATTTCTTGACTCTTAGTTAGACATTTAAGTGAATCACTTTGGCTTGTAGATCTTTGCGGTAACTCCTCATGTTTTGACAGATTTTGGTCTGTCTTGAAAGTTTGTTGCTCTCCATTTCCTGACGCTTTCATATATGGTGTTGTCAGCTCATGATTAGACGGATCTTCTGGCATTTCGGCACACATCTGCCGCTTCGTGGTATTCTTTTTATCCGCTTGAGCAGTCCGTCGACATTTTCTGCAACGAGTTTGTTTAGATTTTTTTTGTCCTTTTGCATTCTGCAAACGTCGGGTTTTGCAATGTTTCTTATTCGATTTAACAGACGCTACATTTCGCTTTTTCCGACTTGTGTGCTGAATTTGGCGTTGTTCCTTTCTTTCTCGAGATGTTGTGTCGTTCTCCGGTGGATATTTGAAAACTTGCTCATAGAGTTTGGCAAACAGCTTTGGTGAGGGCGGTATAACGCCGACATATGCACTGAAGGGATGCCTGTTCTCCGCGCGCTTGCCAGCTTTTTGCCTTGTTTTACGATTCTGCATAAACATCTTCCTTTTGGCTTGCATAATTGCCTTAAGCAGGCATTTGGGTCTACGCTTGACGCCCTTTGTCTTCTTTGCAACTGTTTTGCGTATCAAGTTCTTATTGCGTGCCATTATTTTGTATTGACTATTCAAATTTTGGATGAGCTTTTACAATTTTTTTTTTTTTTTTTTTCTTAAGTTTTAGATTGATTTTGAGTTTTTAAAAATTTGTCAAAGTTTTCTGAGTCTTGACAGTAACAAAAGAAACCCATATTGCTTAGGAGTACTTAATATTTACAAGTTAAAAACTAATCAACTACTTGAACAGTTATAAGAGGTCGAAATGAATGCGAAGTCAAACGAATTTATTTGAATTAAGGTGATCGTGTAAAACTTGTTTAAAGGTAGATGACTGAAGCTCAAGTGATCATTCTTTATCAGACAAACCGTTTGACATAGAGACGAACACAAGTAGCTCTCTCAACTCGTCTTGGCGAACTAATCCAGAATACTATATTTAAACACAATCTATAAGCTACATTAAACTTATCTCGGAGATGTATAATGCTTACATATGTATGTACTATTAAAAAAAAAAAAAACAAGTGATAGTTAAAAAAATAGTCTTGCCTCATTTTGAAAAAAAGTTGTGCAAATATGTTTATTCCATAGATTCCTCTATTGACATTACTGTGTTATTGCAAGTAGAAAATAAATAGATTATTTTTTCTAATCAAAGTAAATACAAATGAAATATTAAAATTTTAATAGTAAACATATTTGAAAATTTTAAAACACCTCTTTCATTTTTAAATCTATTTGTTTTAATATGCTAATACAGACAATAATAAACAGTTCCACATACTTAGCAAACAATATTTTTTAAAGACGAACGCTAAAATTGCTATAAAAACGATAGATTTTTGTCAATTCAACATCACATTTGAATTTAAAGTGTAACAAAGATGAAATACTTTTTCGTCTTAACTTTGGCCATCTTGGCAGCTTTGATAGCGACAGTTTTGGCTGGGTCCACTGCAACGGGATCAGCAGCTTCGCCACCAGCGTCATCAACTTCATCAGCAGCTTCATCAGCAGCTTCATCAGCGGCTTCATCAGCAGCTTCATCAACAACTTCATCAGCAGCTTCATCAGCGGCTTCACCATCAGCTTCATCAGCAGCAAGCTCAACAGCACCAGCTTCATCGTCGGCCACCTCATCAGCAACCGAAACAACAACTGCAAGTGCAACGGCTGATACAACAGCGGCTACTCCTTCATCATCATCAACATCAAACAATGCCAAAAAACAGCAACAAAAACGTCGCCGCCAACAAGCTAGACGTCGTAGAGCGCGTGCTCGTCGCCAAAAACAAAAACGTCTAAGACGTCAAAAACGCCAACGTCAGCAAAGACGTCGCAACAAGAGACGTAGTAACCGCGGTTAAATATACTATACTGATCCAAGTAACCAAGGACTAAACTAATGCAAAATCCATAAAAGCAATACTTCCACAAATAAAATAATAATGAACATTCATTCAAAAATACTATATCATTTTTCAATTCCCCCACTTTCCGCTGCATAAAAAAATCTATCATCATAATGATAATTAAATAACTGAAAAATTATATGGACAGATGCTGTAACGGAAGGCTTTCAGGAAATATCCTCTTCGGTCTACTCGAAATCGAACAAGACAGACTGGAAGCCAAAGCACTTGTCAGGATGTTTGGTTGAACCTTAAGCCGATCATTATATCGGGATTTACGGCGGTTCACTTGTTGTAAAATAGTAGAAGGTACTCCAACAGATAAATCATAAAAATCCTCACATACCAAAAAGCTTCAACAATTATTCTTAAAGTCAGATTCTTGCTGGCTTTGTTAGAGATAGTACCCCAAAAGTTTAGAACGTACTGTGCTGTACGCTGGGACAATTATGGTTTAAATAAGCAGCAGCTTAAGCTTCAAAACAAAATACTTTCTAACTGGGACTGAAATCAAAACTTTGAAACTGGAGAAATTTTAACGTTTTATAAGTACTGATGTATTTTCCAATAAAAAAAAAAAACAGACCTTTAAACCACACTTGTAGCTTATTTGATCTGCAAACTGATCTTGGCAGGTTCTAATATCAAATATTTGTACAATTATTTATAAAAATTCTTAGAAAATCATGAGTCTGTTTTGTAGTTAATTGAACTTTTAATGTTTCAATATCAATTCTACGTGTATTTCAAAACATCAGCGAGACGGAGGAACTAAAAAAGCTTTAAATTAGTCCAAGTTAATGATTTCTTCAGATATAAGCTTCAGCCCATAAATATGCAACAATATTTTAAATTATTTTAATCTTAGAATTTACATTTTGTGGTGGGTAATTTGTAAAATAAGAGTAGAAGTATGAAACTAAAATAAATTGGAATATCTCTAAATCTACACAAAAAATCTAGTGCAAACTCAGCTGAGAACAAGAAGATTTTCTAACAAATACATTAGCATTTGCAGAATTTCAGCAGCTACAAGAAACATCCATCTATTTTAACAGATTTTTTGAATTATATAAGAACTAAAGTGATCATTCTTTAACAGACCGTTTGACACGGTAGCCCTCCCAACTAAACTGGATCTTATCGAACTAATTCAGAAAACCGTCTTTATACTTTATCTATGAGCTATGACGGCGATGTCTTCTCCACTCTGTTACCAATACAAGATAATTCTAATATACTATTAAGCAAGTGACAGGTCAAAATCTAATCTGGTATGATTAGTTTTTAAAAAACTGTGCAAATACGTAGACTCTCTTGATTCGTCTATTGACATTATATACATGATTGAAAGTAGAAAATAAACTAATATTTCATCAAATAATCTAAATAAATTTCAATTACGATACTTTTTCAGATCTTTAAAGACTTTGCCAGAGATGTATTTTTTTCACTGTGTTACCAGCAAATAATAATGCTTCAATACTGTTTGTATACATATAGCGAGTGATAGTAAAAAAAATATAAATGCGTAATTTGGAGAAAAAGATGTGCAAATATGTTGACACTTGAGTGTCTTCTATTGACATTAATGTTCTATTGTAAATAGAAAATAAATAGATTAATTTTTTTATTAAAATAAATACAATTGAAATATGAAATGTGTCAAAATTTTTAAATTATAAAAACTTTAAAAACAAATAAATCAATGAAAACACCTTTTCCATTCTCAATTCTATTTGTTTCGACAAGCTCGGCAACAAAAGATAGACTAGCATATTTAGCAAATAATTATTTAAAAGACGAGCGCTAAAATTGCTATAAAAATGGTAGTTTCTTGTCAATTCAACATCACATTTGAATAAACCGTATAACAAAGATGAGATATTTTATCGTCTTAAGTTTTGCCATCTTGGCAGCCTCGATAGCGACAGTTTCGGCCGCTGAAACGCCTGCCGCTACAACACCTGCCGAAGGAACACCTGCCGCTGGAACGCCTGCCGCTGGAACGCCTGCCGCTGGAACGCCTGCCGCTGGAACGCCTGCCGCTGGAACGCCTGCCACTGGAACGCCTGCCGCTGGAACGCCTGCTACTGGAACGCCTGCCGCTGGAACGCCTGCCACTGGAACGCCTGCCGCTACAACGCCCGGAGCTTCACCGCCTACAACCACACCTCCAGCCGGTTCAACACCTCCCTCAAGTGCAACACCATCCGAACCTTCTGCCACTGATCCAGCAGCTACTACTTCATCACCATCAACTAACCCATCTTCAAACAATTCAAACAGACAGCAACAGCAGCGTCGCCGTCAACAAGCTAGACGTCGTCAAGCTCGTCGCCAGAGGCAACAAAGACGTCAAAGACGCCAAAGACGGCAACGCCAACGTCAACGTCAACAACGAAGACGCAATAACCGTGGTTAAGTGCATTACGATTACCTCCGTAACCCAGGACTTAACTAATGCGAATAATGATTGTTAATATTCTGCATAATCAATATTTTAGAAATAAAAAAAAATGAACATTAATTAAAAAGATCTTCATTAAATTCATTCACTATCCGTGATGATTAATTGAACTATTGACTAATTGAATTGCGGTTTCAGCAGTTCTAGCTTGTGTAGTAAATGAAAATCGCAAAAATAGTATATATGTATACTTAGGCTTTCAAGAACTTGTCTCTCAATATCAAAAATTAATTAAAAGTAATATATTTACTTTTTATGCTCTGCCTTAACGATGAATCAGCTGGCTTGCAGCGTTTATTAAAGATTGTGGGCCAATTAAAATTATACAAATCTTGTAATCCGATGCGAATTAGAAATAATTGTTAACAAATAATGTCATTTAACCAAAGAAAAAATACAATTTCAAAAACAAACTTTAAAAAGTCGTGTAATCTCAACTTTTAGTTGATTTGGTCTTAAAACTAAGAACAACTTATTTTATCTGCTGAAAATTGAATTACAGCCATTTCACCCCAAATACAACCCAATTCGCTATGTGGCAGAAATCTCTTTAAGGGGCACCACTAGTGTGAAATTAAAAAAAAATCTAATTTTTTTTTTTTCATATTTCGGTAGATTACACCTTTAAAAATAACATATCAAAGTTTCAAATCGATATCTCAAATAGTTTTTGAGTTATAGCAATTTAAAGAGCAGCCGGTCGGCAGCATCTATAGTCTCGTTTTATCTTTAAACGCGTTTTTCTCGAAACAGCATTTTCCGAAATTGCTGCAGTGATTACTCAAAAACTAATGATCCGATCACTATCGGATTTTTTTTACATCTTCTGTATATAGTTCTCCGTACAATGACCTATCGATTTTTTGATCTGATCAAAAATCGAATTTTGGCAGGCCAAAAACAACCAAAATTTTGGGTGAAATTCGAATATTTTTTTTAAAACGCCGCCATATTGTCAATTTTTGATTTTTTTTTTTTATCGTAGGTCATTGTACAGACAATATTATCTAGTTTAACGAGAATTTTTCCTTTTTTGATTTCATCCACGGAGAAGGCCGGAATCACTGCAGCAGTGAAGGACCTTTTTTTTTTCGCGCCGTTGGAGATCGACTATAACTTAAAAAATATTTAATTTTTTTCTTCAAAAATTTCACTGTATATTCTTAAAACATGTATGAATATATTCTTAAAATTTTGAAATAATTGATAAAGTAGTTTTTTTAATAAAAATTCCCAAAAATCACCTTTTTCTTAGGCCGTCACACTAGTGGTGCCCCTTAAAACAGTTGATTATAGTTTTGAAATCTCTCATAACTTTAGATGAGATTATCTGAAGTTGTTTGTGTATGATGTGTGTCCAAATCGAAATAAATTCCACTTCTCATATGTTTTAATTAATAAATACTTCTTACAAATTAAAACCAATTCGCTACGCCAACTTGCTTGCAGTTGTTCTGTGATTAAATTGATGATTCGTATTTCCAAAACCATTGTTGTAAATTTAAATATAGACTAAGAGAAAATTTTTAACAAGTTTCACCTCTCTAAACTTATCGTGTGTATTGCCGTTGTATACAGATACAGATATCAGCATCGTGAAAATGACATAATTAAATACCTTGGTATAACAACACACTTATACCCGAGATGTTACGACACAATTATTTAACCATTGAAAGTATAAAATGAGCACTCCATTTTATTTATTGGCAATAATGTGTTATTGCAAATAGCAAACAAATAGATTTATTTGCGTAATCAAAGTAGAGACAAAGCAAATGAATATAAAATGTGTCAAAATTTTCCAATTGATCCAACCTATAGTAGCAAATAAATCAATAAAAACACCTTTACCATTTTCGATTCTATTTGTTTCATTGAGCTAATACAGACAACAATAGACACACTTGTATAGTTAGCAAACAATATATGTATTTAAAAGACGAGCGCCAATTTTGCTATAAAAACGATAGATTTTTGTCAATCGAACATCACATTCGAACGTGTAACCAAGATGAGATATTTTATCGTCTTAACTTTTGCCATCCTGGCAGCTTCGATAGCCACAGTTTCGGCACAAGATCCACCGGCTGCTGCAACACCGCCTGCTGCTTCGCCACCTGCTGCGTCACCGCCTGCTGCATCACCCCCTGCTGCTTCACCACCTGCAGCTTCACCACCTGCAGCTTCACCGCCTGCTGCTACACCACCTGCCAGCTCTTCGCCACCAGCTTCACCGCCTGCTGGATCACCGCCAGCAACAACACCTCCAGCCAGTTCAACGCCTGCCGGATCTACACCTCCATCCTCCGACTCGGCAGCTTCTGATCCATCAACTACTACTCCATCAACTACCACTGCATCATCACCATCATCTAGCCCATCTACAAACAATTCCAAAAAACAGCAACAGCAACGTCGCCGTCAACAAGCTAGACGTCGTCGAGCCCGTGCTCGTCGCCAAAGACAACAAAGACGACAAAGACGCCAAAATAATCAAAAGCGTCAAAAGCCTCAAAAGCGTCGTCGCCGTTTTCAACGTCAAGAAACTCATTACCCCAACGGAAAGCGTAATAATTGAATAAACTACACTGATCGAAACAATCAAGGACTAAACGAATACAAATGACGGCTCTAAAGTCTAATAAAACAATATTTTTAGGTATAAAATAAAAATGAGCATTTATTAAAAAAAGGAGTATTTTACTTAATTCATTCAGTTCGCTTTACACAAACTACTATTTGATCCCCTGCCCTCTTCCCCTGACAAAAAAAAAGTTTTCATACAATGACGTCCCAGAAGCCAAGGAATACTATCGTTCTCTTAATGTGATTGAACCAAAGAATACATGCGACACATCTACTTAAAAACTTAGCCAAGTTACGGGTCGAAATAAAGGCATCCTTTAGTTTTATGATTCTCATACTCTCTTTGAATTAAATTGACTCGATAAGACATGTATGTCTTCATGCTAAGCAACGCACGGAAGGCACAATACGACGACATTTTAATATGTTCAATCAAGAATTAAAGTGTTCTTAAAGGTGATAATAAATAAAGCGAAGCAATGATTTAAATTTTTGTTCAAAAAATTAAGAACCAGTAAGGCATCGGCCTTTTGCCGAAACTATCGCACACACACATAAAATGAATTCAAATAAACTATACCATAATATGTATATACCATAATATAATAAAGTCTATAATGATTTCATATAAAAGATCCGACTCCGAAGAAGACTATGACAGTGACTGGCATGATGGTGGACCGACAATATTATTGATAAAAAATTATCAATACATAGGCCACTTTAATGACAAAAAGTTTGATAAATATGTTCCTTGTATTCCTTAAAATTTGAAGTCATAGAAAGAGTGCTGAGAAGCTCAAACGGTCGATAAAAAAATAATTGAACTTATCCGAAGATCAAAAGTATTGTTCTTCGGTCCGAAATGAGGATTTTACTTCAAAAACTTTTAATTTTTATAGCTACCAACTCAAAATTTTTGCACGATAAATTCATGGATGTGAATGCTGATAGTGTGTAAGATTGATGAAGATCGGGCCAAGTGGCCCAATGAAGCTCACTGCTACCATTTTGGCCGCAACTGAAAACAGAATTTCTAATACATTTTTATGTTAAGAATAACACTCTTAAATCGTCTTATCGAACTGATCCGAAATATTTATAGCTTATCTATGATTGTGACATTTGTTTAACAACGTTACCAATTCATGATAATGGTAAAACACACATTATTTGGCAAATGAGAGTATAAAAAACACACATTTGCGTCATTTGGAGAAAAATGAGCACTCTAGTTTCTTCTATTGACATTAAAGTATTATTGCAAATAGAAAAAAAAATAGATTTATTTGCATAATCAAAGAAAAGACAAGGCAAAGAAATATGAAATGTGTCAAAATTTTCCAATTATTAAACCGCTAATAGCAAACAAATCAATAAAGAAACACCTTTACCATTTTCGATTCTATTTGTTTCATTGAGCTAATACAGACAACAATAGACACACTTGTATAGATGGCAAACAATATTTTTTAAAGACGAGCGCCAAAAATTGCTATAAAAACGATAGATTTCTATGAATCGAACATCACATTTGAACATCACATTTGAAGTTAAAGTTTAACAAAGATGAGATATTTGATCGTTTTAACTTGTGCCATCTTGGCAGCTTCGATAGCGACAGTTTCGGCACAAGGTACACCAGCCGCAGCAACGCCTGGTGCTTCAACGCCCGCCGCTGCAACGCCAGGTGCTTCAACCCCTAGTACTTCTACCCCTGCTGCTACAACGCCCGGCTCTTCAACACCAGCAGCTGCAACGCCTGGAGCTTCACCACCGGCCGCTACAACCCCTGGCTCTTCAACACCAGCAGCTGCAACGCCTGGAGCTTCACCGCCTGCCGGTTCAACTCCACCCGCTTCGACACCTTCAACTGCAACGCCATCTGACCCCTCCGCCACTGATCCATCAACTACTACTCCATCAACTACTACTCCATCAACTACAACTGCATCATCACCATCAACTAGCCCATCTGCAAACAATTCCAATAGACAGCAACAGCAACGTCGCCGTCAACAAGCCAGACGTCGTCAAGCCCGTGCTCGTCGCCAAAGGCAACAAAGGCGACAAAGGCAACAGAGACGTCAAAGACGCCAACGCCAACGTCAGCGTCAACGTCGCCGCAACGCAAGACGTAACAATCGCGGTTAAATTATCTACACTGATCGAAACAACCAAGACTAACCTTATGCAAATGATGGATTCAAAACCTTTTGTAAAGTAAAATGATGTCTTGATTTTTACAAATGCTGGCAAATAAATATTCCCATATATAATATAAATATGTATACAAAAAATTTCAGTCACTTCTAATTAATTTTGAACAATTCGAAATGTAGCAAAAATATGTTCAGGAGAAACTCGGTTAACCGGACCTCGATTATACGGATCTTCGATTATCCGGACTCATTCCCTGCATGAATTTTCACCGCGGTTTTTATATGATTTATACACATAAACTTGTTGAAATTTTATATCTTTTGTTGACAATTACGTAAAACATGGCTTTTGCAAGGATGGACGAAATCCGTCAACATCCGTGCACACAACCTTTCACAACGATAGTCGCTGGATTACTGATCACCAACTTTCAATAATTTTTCCCCCTAAACGTTAACCCAAAACCGTTAAATTCCCCTAAATAAATTTTATTATTATAAATAAAATATTCATTATTATTTTGATTTATGTTCTTGATAATTTTTACTTAAGATCACAAAAATGTGCAAAATTAAGATTATACTCCTTTTTAAAAACGCGAATTATTTAATTTTTCTAAATTGGATTCGTCTAAACAATTGAAAAATGCATAAAAAAAAATTTACGCTGAACGGTAATTAGACAGATCTGCGTCGTGAGATTTTTATGTAAAAAACAAACTATCCGCGGGAGCTACGGAACGACCCACGACCAGTCAAAATCTTTTTAAATTTGTTGTCAGTTTACGGATCCTCTCTCGCTCTCAATTTAGCGAACATTATCTCTTGCTCTCAATCTGATTTTGATCACGTTGTTTGACTTTTGTTTTCATATCGAAGCCCGTCACTTAAACGATTATGCGATTATGAGAGTGAGTGAGTGTGTGAGTGTATGTGTGTGAAGAACTGGCAAAATAAACTGGCTAAAATTTAAAAAGATTTTTGAATTTTATCTGAGTGAGATCAATCAAATCAAAAAATCAGCCTCTGTTTGCGGGTGAATTCGTATTGTTTTGCCATTTTTACTTGACTAGTTAGAAAAAATCCATCAATTTTTCCTTCAGATTAATTAGAAATACGTGGGTGGGTCTTTTTTCAGGATGTGTTTATGATGTTCAGGATGCTGGCCTAATATCCCATCGATCAATGATTCCTCCTGCTTCTAGCATTCGTGATTCGGTGGTGGAAAGTTGCGTTTGCGCATGAAGTTAGTTCGATGTCACTAATTTGACGACACGCTTTCAGTTTTCTTCTTTTTTTCTTTGAATAAAAATTGACTATGAAATCGATTATCCGGATTTTCGATTATATGGAATACCCCTGGTTTTAATTGATCGGGATAATCGAGTTTCTACTGTATTTAAAGTATAGGAAAACTCTTAAAATCCCAAAAAAAACTCACGGCGGTAAATTCGACGTTTGAGCTTTTGGATCAGCAAAACCCGCTCAAAATGAGCTTTTAAGTTTGCAGCAGCAAAAAGTTCCAATCGAGTTTTGCACACGACACGAAAATTGTATGATCAAGCAGGCGAAAGTGGGACTGTCTTGATTTTTAAAAATACTGGCAAATAAATATTCCCATTCGTATGTATAAATTGTGGGAAAATTTGTTGAAATTTTATATCTTTTGTTGACAATTACGTAAAACGTGGCATTTGCAAGAATGGACGAAATCCGTCAACATCCGTGCACACAACCTTTCACAACGATAGTCGCTGGATTACTGATCACCAACTTTCAATAATTTTTCCCCCTAAACGTTAACCCAAAACCGTTAAATTCCCCTAAATAAATTTTATTATTATAAATAAAATATTCATTATTATTTTGATTTATGTTCTTGATAATTTTTACTTAAGATCACAAAAATGTGCAAAATTAAGATTATACTCCTTTTTAAAAACGCGAATTATTTAATTTTTCTAAATTGGATTCGTCTAAACAATTGAAAAATGCATAAAAAAAATTTACGCTGAACGGTAATTAGACAGATCTGCGTCGTGAGATTTTTATGTAAAAAACAAACTATCCGCGGGAGCTACGGAACGACCCACGACCAGTCAAAATCTTTTTAAATTTGTTGTCAGTTTACGGATCCTCTCTCGCTCTCAATTTAGCGAACATTATCTCTTGCTCTCAATCTGATTTTGATCACGTTGTTTGACTTTTGTTTTCATATCGAAGCCCGTCACTTAAACGATTATGCGATTATGAGAGTGAGTGAGTGTGTGAGTGTATGTGTGTGAAGAACTGGCAAAATAAACTGGCTAAAATTTAAAAAGATTTTTGAATTTTATCTGAGTGAGATCAATCAAATCAAAAAATCAGCCTCTGTTTGCGGGTGAATTCGTATTGTTTTGCCATTTTTACTTGACTAGTTAGAAAAAATCCATCAATTTTTCCTTCAGATTAATTAGAAATACGTGGGTGGGTCTTTTTTCAGGATGTGTTTATGATGTTCAGGATGCTGGCCTAATATCCCATCGATCAATGATTCCTCCTGCTTCTAGCATTCGTGATTCGGTGGTGGAAAGTTGCGTTTGCGCATGAAGTTAGTTCGATGTCACTAATTTGACGACACGCTTTCAGTTTTCTTCTTTTTTTCTTTGAATAAAAATTGACTATGAAATCGATTATCCGGATTTTCGATTATATGGAATACCCCTGGTTTTAATTGATCGGGATAATCGAGTTTCTACTGTATTTAAAGTATAGGAAAACTCTTAAAATCCCAAAAAAAACTCACGGCGGTAAATTCGACGTTTGAGCTTTTGGATCAGCAAAACCCGCTCAAAATGAGCTTTTAAGTTTGCAGCAGCAAAAAGTTCCAATCGAGTTTTGCACACGACACGAAAATTGTATGATCAAGCAGGCGAAAGTGGGACTGTCTTGATTTTTAAAAATACTGGCAAATAAATATTCCCATTCGTATGTATAAATTGTGGGAAAATTTGTTGAAATTTTATATCTTTTGTTGACAATTACGTAAAACGTGGCATTTGCAAGAATGGACGAAATCCGTCAACATCCGTGCACACAACCTTTCACAACGATAGTCGCTGGATTACTGATCACCAACTTTCAATAATTTTTCCCCCTAAACGTTAACCCAAAACCGTTAAATTCCCCTAAATAAATTTTATTATTATAAATAAAATATTCATTATTATTTTGATTTATGTTCTTGATAATTTTTACTTAAGATCACAAAAATGTGCAAAATTAAGATTATACTCCTTTTTAAAAACGCGAATTATTTAATTTTTCTAAATTGGATTCGTCTAAACAATTGAAAAATGCATAAAAAAAATTTACGCTGAACGGTAATTAGACAGATCTGCGTCGTGAGATTTTTATGTAAAAAACAAACTATCCGCGGGAGCTACGGAACGACCCACGACCAGTCAAAATCTTTTTAAATTTGTTGTCAGTTTACGGATCCTCTCTCGCTCTCAATTTAGCGAACATTATCTCTTGCTCTCAATCTGATTTTGATCACGTTGTTTGACTTTTGTTTTCATATCGAAGCCCGTCACTTAAACGATTATGCGATTATGAGAGTGAGTGAGTGTGTGAGTGTATGTGTGTGAAGAACTGGCAAAATAAACTGGCTAAAATTTAAAAAGATTTTTGAATTTTATCTGAGTGAGATCAATCAAATCAAAAAATCAGCCTCTGTTTGCGGGTGAATTCGTATTGTTTTGCCATTTTTACTTGACTAGTTAGAAAAAATACATCAATTTTTCCTTCAGATTAATTAGAAATACGTGGGTGGGTCTTTTTTCAGGATGTGTTTATGATGTTCAGGATGCTGGCCTAATATCCCATCGATCAATGATTCCTCCTGCTTCTAGCATTCGTGATTCGGTGGTGGAAAGTTGCGTTTGCGCATGAAGTTAGTTCGATGTCACTAATTTGACGACACGCTTTCAGTTTTCTTCTTTTTTTCTTTGAATAAAAATTGACTATGAAATCGATTATCCGGATTTTCGATTATATGGAATACCCCGGTTTTAATTGATCCAGATAATCGAGTTTCTACTGTATTTAAAGTATTAGAAAAATCTTAAAATCCCAAAAAGAAAACTCACGGCGGCAAATTCGACGGTGAGCTTTTGGATCAGCAAAACCCGCTCAAAATGAGCTTTTAAATTTGCAGCAGCAAAAAGTTCCAATCGAGTTTTGCACACGAAACGAAAATTGTATGATCAAGCAGGCGAAAGTGGGACTGTCTTGATTTTTAAAAATACTGGCAAATAAATATTCCCATTCGTATGTATAAATTGTGGGAAAATTTGTTGAAATTTTATATCTTTTGTTGACAATTACGTAAAACGTGGCATTTGCAAGAATGGACGAAATCCGTCAACATCCGTGCACACAACCTTTCACAACGATAGTCGCTGGATTACTGATCACCAACTTTCAATAATTTTTCCCCCTAAACGTTAACCCAAAACCGTTAAATTCCCCTAAATAAATTTTATTATTATAAATAAAATATTCATTATTATTTTGATTTATGTTCTTGATAATTTTTACTTAAGATCACAAAAATGTGCAAAATTAAGATTATACTCCTTTTTAAAAACGCGAATTATTTAATTTTTCTAAATTGGATTCGTCTAAACAATTGAAAAATGCATAAAAAAAATTTACGCTGAACGGTAATTAGACAGATCTGCGTCGTGAGATTTTTATGTAAAAAACAAACTATCCGCGGGAGCTACGGAACGACCCACGACCAGTCAAAATCTTTTTAAATTTGTTGTCAGTTTACGGATCCTCTCTCGCTCTCAATTTAGCGAACATTATCTCTTGCTCTCAATCTGATTTTGATCACGTTGTTTGACTTTTGTTTTCATATCGAAGCCCGTCACTTAAACGATTATGCGATTATGAGAGTGAGTGAGTGTGTGAGTGTATGTGTGTGAAGAACTGGCAAAATAAACTGGCTAAAATTTAAAAAGATTTTTGAATTTTATCTGAGTGAGATCAATCAAATCAAAAAATCAGCCTCTGTTTGCGGGTGAATTCGTATTGTTTTGCCATTTTTACTTGACTAGTTAGAAAAAATACATCAATTTTTCCTTCAGATTAATTAGAAATACGTGGGTGGGTCTTTTTTCAGGATGTGTTTATGATGTTCAGGATGCTGGCCTAATATCCCATCGATCAATGATTCCTCCTGCTTCTAGCATTCGTGATTCGGTGGTGGAAAGTTGCGTTTGCGCATGAAGTTAGTTCGATGTCACTAATTTGACGACACGCTTTCAGTTTTCTTCTTTTTTTCTTTGAATAAAAATTGACTATGAAATCGATTATCCGGATTTTCGATTATATGGAATACCCCGGTTTTAATTGATCCAGATAATCGAGTTTCTACTGTATTTAAAGTATTAGAAAAATCTTAAAATCCCAAAAAGAAAACTCACGGCGGCAAATTCGACGGTGAGCTTTTGGATCAGCAAAACCCGCTCAAAATGAGCTTTTAAATTTGCAGCAGCAAAAAGTTCCAATCGAGTTTTGCACACGAAACGAAAATTGTATGATCAAGCAGGCGAAAGTGGGACTGTCTTGATTTTTAAAAATACTGGCAAATAAATATTCCCATTCGTATGTATAAATTGTGGGAAAATTTGTTGAAATTTTATATCTTTTGTTGACAATTACGTAAAACGTGGCATTTGCAAGAATGGACGAAATCCGTCAACATCCGTGCACACAACCTTTCACAACGATAGTCGCTGGATTACTGATCACCAACTTTCAATAATTTTTCCCCCTAAACGTTAACCCAAAACCGTTAAATTCCCCTAAATAAATTTTATTATTATAAATAAAATATTCATTATTATTTTGATTTATGTTCTTGATAATTTTTACTTAAGATCACAAAAATGTGCAAAATTAAGATTATACTCCTTTTTAAAAACGCGAATTATTTAATTTTTCTAAATTGGATTCGTCTAAACAATTGAAAAATGCATAAAAAAAATTTACGCTGAACGGTAATTAGACAGATCTGCGTCGTGAGATTTTTATGTAAAAAACAAACTATCCGCGGGAGCTACGGAACGACCCACGACCAGTCAAAATCTTTTTAAATTTGTTGTCAGTTTACGGATCCTCTCTCGCTCTCAATTTAGCGAACATTATCTCTTGCTCTCAATCTGATTTTGATCACGTTGTTTGACTTTTGTTTTCATATCGAAGCCCGTCACTTAAACGATTATGCGATTATGAGAGTGAGTGAGTGTGTGAGTGTATGTGTGTGAAGAACTGGCAAAATAAACTGGCTAAAATTTAAAAAGATTTTTGAATTTTATCTGAGTGAGATCAATCAAATCAAAAAATCAGCCTCTGTTTGCGGGTGAATTCGTATTGTTTTGCCATTTTTACTTGACTAGTTAGAAAAAATCCATCAATTTTTCCTTCAGATTAATTAGAAATACGTGGGTGGGTCTTTTTTCAGGATGTGTTTATGATGTTCAGGATGCTGGCCTAATATCCCATCGATCAATGATTCCTCCTGCTTCTAGCATTCGTGATTCGGTGGTGGAAAGTTGCGTTTGCGCATGAAGTTAGTTCGATGTCACTAATTTGACGACACGCTTTCAGTTTTCTTCTTTTTTTCTTTGAATAAAAATTGACTATGAAATCGATTATCCGGATTTTCGATTATATGGAATACCCCGGTTTTAATTGATCCAGATAATCGAGTTTCTACTGTATTTAAAGTATTAGAAAAATCTTAAAATCCCAAAAAGAAAACTCACGGCGGCAAATTCGACGGTGAGCTTTTGGATCAGCAAAACCCGCTCAAAATGAGCTTTTAAATTTGCAGCAGCAAAAAGTTCCAATCGAGTTTTGCACACGAAACGAAAATTGTATGATCAAGCAGGCGAAAGTGGGACTGTCTTGATTTTTAAAAATACTGGCAAATAAATATTCCCATTCGTATGTATAAATTGTGGGAAAATTTGTTGAAATTTTATATCTTTTGTTGACAATTACGTAAAACGTGGCATTTGCAAGAATGGACGAAATCCGTCAACATCCGTGCACACAACCTTTCACAACGATAATCGCTGGATGACTGATGGCAAAATTAATTTGCTTCAAGTTTCGCGTGGCCAGACGCAAAACTCGAAGCAAACATCCCAGACATGCGGCAACATCATTTTGGGGGTGGGTTTAACTCTTAAGAAACTGGTGAGAGATTTAAGGAATATCGTAAGATTTAAGGGAGTTTTACCAAAAATGTTAAAAAAAAACTCTCTTATTTTTTACGATACTCATTGAGTACTCAATTTGAATAAATGTGTCTTATTGCAATATTATGATTAAAAATAATCACTAAATGTTGGTGTGAAGCCAAATTCTCTTAAGTTTTCCGCCTTTTTTCAAGCATTAACAGTGTCTGTTTTCAGAAATGGGACAACACTGGTCGGATAGCAGAAAGAGAAAACGACTGTTAAATCCAAAAAATTCTGTTAAATGCTCTGTTAAAAAGAGAGTCTGTAGTTTGTTAACATACACCAACAGAGTTTTAACAGCCAGTTTACATAATTCTGTAACCTGGCTGAATTTCTATAAAAGGCCTGGCCGCGCACTGTGATCGCGGCAGACAGCCTCTGTTTGCCGGTGAGTTCACGCAAGTGCAGAGCGTTTGGAATTTTTGGCAATTTGTCCAAAAAACTCGCCAGTGCACTTTGCATGTTATTATTGTTTAACTTCAATGAAAATGTTTTTGATTCATGTTTAATTCTTAACTTAAGACAAAGATTTTTATAAATATTGACATGTAAACGATGATGTGCTTGCATATTTATTAAAAATTAAAGAAACCAAAACAAAATTAAATAGCATCAAGAACGAGTAAAGCAGTGAGTCATAGAAAGAAAGAAATAGACACAGCAAAAACAAAATTTCGTTTGGTTGTTAATATGCGCGTCGTTTGCGGGTCCGAATTTCGTCGGAATTTTTTTCGTTTGCGATTTGCTTCGTGTTTTTTGAAGATTACACGAACTTATGCTTTGTGGAGCAATGTTGCCAAACCAATTGTTTTAATGATTTTGTCTTTTTTTTAGCATTTTCTCTAACTTTCGTTGTGATCCATAGAGTAATTAATACATATGTAGAGTGATCGGAAAAATGAAGGATTGCAAAATGACATTTGAAATTGTAATATTTATAAACATGAACGGAGGTTTGTGTTTTTTTTGGGATTGTACTCCCCTTAGTGGAAACTGAATGCAGGACGACATCCACAGGCTCAAAAATGTCGAGATTTTCGCAATTTTTGAAAAAAGTGAGCTAAAAATGCCAAAGTGAGCGGAATTCAGCGCTGATCACGCTAGTTAGGTGCGCGCGGCATTTTGCGTTCGTTTTGTTTGTTTCATTTAGATGAGGGAAAACCAGGAAAAATCAGAGCGCAACAGTCGAACTTGTTCGATGCAACCTTGCTGTTAACTGTCATTTCTCCAATATTTACGTTCGAACGGGACTTTCGTCTCAGAGAGCCCAAAAATCCTCTCAGTGAAAAGAGACGAAAAGTGCAGCCATGTGTCGCCGTTAAAATTTATTTACTTTTTGTCCTTGTTTTTTTATAATTTATTTCGGCATAAGCATAAATATTTCGTATTGAATTAAAGTTAACAAAACAGAAAATATATGACCAAGTGTGAAAAAAGACACAATACGGAAAAAAATTGTGATTTAGGTGCAAAGTGTTCGGAAAAGGACACAATCTGACTAAAACGAAATTGTGGTGCAGTACTGGCACGCTCACTAGAAAGTTGTGAACATTAAAGTTTCGTATGTGCTGTGTTGAGCTGCGTAAAATAGGCGATCTTCCATCGACCAATGAACGCAAGTCACAGGAATTTACCGTTTTGCGTAGGCTGGCCCAAAATTTTCAAAATTCGCTACATTTACACAATAAATTTTTCCTTCACTTCGCAAAAATATCTAGGGACACCCCGTTTGAGAATTCATATATTTTTGTCAGCAAAAAAGTGTCGTATGCGCTGTGGGCAAGTACTAACACATGCGATCCTAGCAATTAAAACGTCGTCCAATAACGAGCTGGTGGTGGTTTTTCGCACAACGATCAGTAGCATTCGCGATTCGGTAGTGGAAAGTTGTGTTTGCGCATGGAGTTAGTTAGATGTCACTAATTTGACGACACGCTTTCAGTTTTCTTCTAATTAACTTTGAACAATTCCGAATGTAGCAAAAATATATATTTAAAGTATTAGAAAAATCCCAAAAAAAAAACTCATGGCGGTAAATTCGACGGTGAGCTTCAAATTTGCAGCAGCAAAAAGTTCCAATCGAGTTTTGCACACGAAACGAAAATTGTCCCGAACCATAAATATTTTGATTATTCGAGTATGAGCGTTTGATCGAACTTGATTGTTACAAACCAGTTCGTGTTGGCTCGATTGAAGTTTTATAAAATATGTATATACCCCGTTTATGCAACACCCTTTAACTCAGAACGGTGTAATTCCTTACTTCAAGCAACTGAATTTTCGAAAATTAACTTATTCTTTTGGAGAAACAACATTCACTGAATTTGAGAAATTTCCATACTGAACAATCGGTTTGAGTAAAACCGTGACTTGAACTTAAAGCGTTTTCAATTAAAGTGTATTGTGATAAAACGATTTAAGCTGTCGCATAAATGAGGTAGTAATCTACCCTGTCTCCATCAATGCAATGTATTAAAAAAATGCATGATAATCTCATAATACATATTTTTCAGCGAGTAAAAGTTCAGAAAGTGTGCATGGAAAAAAAGATGTGCAAATATGTTGACTGTTTAATTTCTTCTGTTGACACTTATTTTGTTATTGCAAATACAAAATAAATAAATTCATTTTTTTTAATCTAAGTAAATACAAAGGAAATGAACATGACTTGTGCCAAAAATTTTCAAATTGTTAAAACAAATCAATAGCAAACAAATTAATACAAAAAACACTTCAGCCTTGCTTAATTCTATTTGTTTAAATAAGCTAATACAGACAACAAATACAGACTTGCATACTTAGCAAACAATATTATTTTAAAGACGAGCGCCAAAATTGCTATAAAAACGATACATTTTTATCAATCAAACATCACATTTGAAGTGAATATGCAACAAAGATGAGATATCTAATAGTCTTATCTTCTGCCATCCTGGCAGCTTCGATAGCAACAATTTCGGCCGCTGATACACCTGCAGCCGGTTCTTCACCAGCCAGTTCTCCCCCGGCCAGTTCACCTCCGGCCAGTTCATCTCCATCCAGTTCACCTCCAGCCAGTTCTTCACCATCTAGTTCTCCTCCGGCAAGTTCATCAGCAGCCAGTTCACCACCGGCCAGTTCATCAGCAGCCAGTTCACCACCGGCCAGTTCTTCAGCAGCCAGTTCACCTCCGGCCAGTTCTTCAGCAGCCAGTTCACCTCCGGCCAGTTCTTCAGCAGCCAGTTCACCACCGGCCAGTTCCTCAGCAGGCAGTTCACCTTCATCAAGTACAAACGTATCCGGCCCTTCTGCCTCTGGCTCATCAAAATCAACTAGCTCATCTTCAAAAAAATCCAAAAGCGAACGTCAACGTAAAGCCCGTGCTCGTCGCGAAAAACAAAAAAAAATACGTCAGAAACGCCGTCGCAAACATGAACGTCAACGTGAACGAGAACGTGAACGTGAACGTCAACGTGTACATCACCGCTACAGAAGAGTCATCAGAACAAGCAAGAACTAAACTGGTCCAAACGATGTTTTAAACGTCTTTTATATTAAAACCTTTGCAATTAACATAAAAATGTAATTTTTTTTTATATCAATTTCTTTACTTTCCTCTTAAAAAAAAAATTTCTGCCACCATAATAAAGTTGATACTATTAACTAAATTGGAAATTCTCATTTCATTAATTTCATTGGCTCAGTTGCAAAGAATTTTTAAGTTTCTAAGATTATGTACGTATGGCACCATGGATATAAATTTAAATTGTGGTTAAAAGATCTTCGTAATAATAAATCAAAACCAATTTTAGATTCTAAACTTGCTGACAAAAATATTGAATTTGAAGATGCCAACAAAATTTGCTACTATGAACGGCTTGATAATATTGCATAAATCTCATATTTGTCTATTTTATTAAACATTTAAAAAATTAAAAAAAAGTAAACATCAATTAAAACAAACTGTTTAATAATTTTTTTTTTTTTATATGCAGTAGTGTAACACTTTTTGTACTTATACTTATTACTATAAGTATGTTTGCTCAAATTTGCGATACTTTGCATTTAAGAACATGATGCATTTGTCCTTCAACAATTTGGCAAAGTTTTGCAAAGTATACGCGTCCAAACTAAAATTGTGAATTAATTTACAAATGCGTACTGCTGCACAACAAAAAATAATCAAGTTCATAAATACAAAACATTCGGTTTATAAAGTAAATAAATATTTAATAAATGAATTAGTGCATAAATTCTGCAGTACTGCTTAGCACTGATGTGAAGTCATATAATCGACAAACGCAATTCCACGCAACATTATATTGCCGAATGTGTACGTTCTGACAAGCAAGACTTGAGACAATTCAATAGCGCGTTTTCTTGCAGATATTAAGTACAGCCCAAAAATATGCAACTTCATTTTTAATTAATTAGATTAAAAAAAATAGTACAGGACTAAGTTCGGAACTAGTTTAAATGTAAATACTACTAGTGCCAGCTCAATCTACTCTCAATGCTTTCAACTGGTGAGTTTTACTAGGGGATGTCTGTTGTTGTTGTTTTATGGCGGTGAAGCATGACACAAACTGTTAGGACTTGGAGCGTTGAAAAGAACAATTTTTTAAGAAGGTCTACGGACATACATATTCGATGGAAACAAAACTAATATACCCTTGAACCATAAGGTACAGGGTATGATACGATTATATATCACTCACTCTGTGAGTGTTTAAAAACAAAATATATATGCTTAATTTAGAAAAAATTTGTGCAAATATTTTAGCTCTGTAGTAATCGCTATTGTCAGCAACGTTTTATTTTTAAATTTTGAAAATGTTAGAGCTTAAAAAAAAACGGAACAATGAAAACACCTTTGGCGTTCCCAATTATATTTATTTCAATGAACTTATGCAAATAACTTAATATTTAATCGCTAGATTTAAAAAAAAACCCAGAATGTATGCTTAACCAACAATATTATTACCATATGCACGAGCGCTGAAAATCGCTATAAATACGCAAGATTTTTGGGAAACGAGTATCACACTCACAGCAAAAGTGTAATAGAAATGAGATATTTCGTCGTTTTAAGCTTTGCCATTTTGGCGGCTTTGATAGCCATATGCCATTCGGCTGGCACTACTGGTACTTCGGCCTCTTCGACCACGTCGTCCTCTTCAACGCCAGCCTCTTCGACCACTTCGTCCTCTTCAACACCTGCTTCTTCCACTTCATCCTCTTCAACACCTGCTTCTTCCACTTCGTCATCCTCAACATCGAGCTCAACAGCGAGCACAACTGAAGCTTCTACTACTGCTTCTTCTACTGCTGCTACTACTGCTGATACTACTGCTGCTACTACTGCTGCTTCGCCAAGCTCCTCTAGCTCCTCATCTTCAAGCAAAACCAATGCCCAAAAACGTCGTCGCCAACTAGCCAAACGTCGTCGTGTTCGTGCCCGCCGCCAAAGACGCCAAAGAAAACTGAAACGCCAACGTCAACGCCAACGCGCTGCTCGCCGTCGCAGAAACAGAAGCGGTTGAATGATCCAAATGGCGAAGGTCTAAGCTTATGCGAATTTTTTACTCAAATATCGAAATTTGTATAAATAAAATAAAAATGAACATTTTTTTCAAATACCTTTTTCACTTGTAATTAGATGAAGAGTAACCTATCGCAGTTCTGGTGAAGTGACTTCTTCAATTTAGAACCTTGGTAACATAAAGTGTTGTCACAATTTTTACTATAAACAATACAAATCTCACTTACACAAATGCCAAAATACGCTGAAAAAAATATAGCATATGCCAATAATTAATCCTTAAAGAAACTCATAATATTTGCGCGGTTGAAACATTATAAATGTTGTAAATTCCATGAAAAGCAAAAAGTTGGGAGGTCTCCATTGGTGTTTAAGACCCTTCATTCACCTAAAGCTACTTAAAAAATCACACGGATCATCAGTCGATAAAGAACAGAACAACTTGTCCTATTTAATTTAATACCATCATTGAAGACGATGATTTATGGCCTGTTAGAATGTTCAAGAATAACCATGGAACACGACACATCAATCGTGCCTAAAACATCCCACCCATCTCTCAACCTAAAGGTTACGTACGTCAGGAATACTGCAAGAAAAATGAAACCAAATATAAAATTACTCTAAAAAAAATGTACTGAACTTCTCTCTACCCAAAAACAATCTTCAGGCTTCTGAAAATTTTCATTAAAAAACCAGTTGTTTAACTTTCTATCTCACCTACACTTTTATTAGTTTATTATACCAACAATACCTAACAAATTCTGGTCACCTGAGAGTATTTTAGTAATTTCAGCACAATTTGTAAAATATAAAGTTTAATCAATATTTAAACCCATTTAGATTCATGTTCAGATGATCAACACAAGAAAAATCTTGATAGTCGTTGAAAAATTCAAATACTTTAATTTGTAGATGAAAATGTCACTTAAGTATACGTTTTTTGAACAACCGATTCCAGTCGTAGTCAAAATTTAACTAATTACAGTACGCCAAGCCAAATATGCCCACCTACCATATGTACGCATGTATAAACAAAGATTTTAAGACATGTGTTTCTTTTGAATTTTGTCGTCCGAAAGAATTATTGATTTATGGTGTAAATGAAGAAACACTACGATTTAAATCTGAAATGCGTAATTTTAAAAACAATGTGTGCAAACATTAAAACGCGACTTCACTTGACAAATAACATTTTCTTTTGCCTAAGGCTAAACGAGCGCTATAAAAACGATCGACTTTCCTCTATTAACCATCAAACTCAAAAATAACTTTCAACAACAAAAATGAAATACTTTATCGTTTTTAGTCTTGTCATCTTGGCGGCTATAGCCTTAACGTCGGGAGCCGATTCCACCTCAGCCGGTGCAACACCAGCGTCAACATCTTCGTCCACGCCAGCGTCTTCATCCTCCTCAACGCCAGCGTCTTCATCTTCTTCAACGCCTGCCTCTTCATCCTCTTCAACACCAGCCTCTTCCTCCTCTTCAACGCCTGCCTCCTCATCTTCCTCAACGCCTGCCTCTTCAACACCAGCCTCATCATCCTCTTCAACCCCAGCTTCCTCGTCAAGCCCAACTCCATCTAACTCATCACCTCCTTCATCCAACTCTCCTGCTACTTCTGCTCCAACAACTTCTACTACTGCTTCGCCATTAACTAGCTCCTCCTCTTCAAGCAATTCCAATCGACAACGCCAACGTCGTCGTCAACAAGCTAAACGTCGTCAAGCTCGTGCTCGTCGCGAAAGACAACAAAGACAACAAAGACGTCAAAGACAACGCCAATCACGCCGTCGGAGCAACAGGCGTAATAGCCGCGGTTAAATGCTTTTCTGGTCTTAACGACTAAAGATCATTTGTAATAAATATTGTTATATGAATCAATATGTTTTTGATTTTATTAAAGAAGTTACCTTTTTTCAATTACATATTATATTTTTTTAATCACGCATCATCTTATGATAAAAGATATATATATATATGTATCTAATTATATAATTGTTCTTGAATAACAAGGATTTCAATCTGACTGTCAATATACATTCTTCACCAACAGTTTTTAAAAGGATAGCAAAGATAGCTTATTACTTGTCTTTTATTATTTACCTCTAAAAAAATACATCTCAGTGGATCATTGCTTGAAATGTTCGAAGCAACTTGAAAGAGTTGTTCAATTGATTTATACATTTTAAACACAAAAAACAGAATGAACAGACCCCACAAAATATACTGCGACGCTAGTGTCCTACACCTACAGGATTTATTTAGCAATACAAAATTAATAAATTTCTCAAGTTAAATAATATACAATAAAACGAAAACATTAATTATACTTATATAAACTTAATTATACAATGTATAATATGAATAAGTAATAATCTCTGATCGTCTAATCTATCTGATCGATAAGAGGAAGATTCTTTTATTATAATCTTAGAAGTATGATCGCAAATGTTGTAACATTACAGCATTGACATTTGTGGTCGAAAACTCTAGAGACAAAATGTTATAATGATTGTAATAATTACAAAGGTAAATACAAACTGATTTTAACCTATAACATATAGAAGTGACCTCTTATTTTTGGTTTTGTTATTAAGAGGCAGATATTTAGCGCTATAAACAAAATAATTTATTATAATTAAATTATACAATGAAATCTACTGATTTGAAAGGAACATAAAGAATAAAAACTTCAAATTAAAAGACAATTAGAAAAATAAAATAAAAGTTTTATTAATTGTTCCACTATTTAATTTAGCATTTTATTCATACCAGTAAGGGCGGTATAGTCGAGTATACTCGACTATATAAAACCCTGCACACATGGTAGGGTGTGCTACATCCCAAATCTACAAAAACATATTCATCTCACATTGGCCGTTCAAATAGTGTTCAAAATATCAAGAAAATCAGTCAACAAATGTGGATTTTATGAAAAATTTGAGTTTGTAGGTCTCTGAGGGGTAACCATCAAAATGAGGGAAAAATTGTGGTATTCAGTTTTGTAGAGCTATACATACTGAGTTGTCATACCGACTTTCATGTTTGTATCTTTTATAGTTTAGGAGATGTAGTAATTTTAAGTAAAATAAAGTGGAATATTTTAAAAATTTCAGTTTGTAGGTTTCTGAGGGGTAACCATCAAAAAGAGGAAACATTTGTGGTATGCAATTTTAAAGATATATACTTATTGAGCTTCAGGTTTCAGGTTTGTACCTATAATATTTTTGGAGATATAGCGTTTTTTAAAAAACAACTGGGGGAGGGGAAATGAAGGCGTGGGGGAAAAAATGTGGTATGCAGTTTTGTAGACTTATACATACTGAGTATACATAACGACTTTCATGTTTCTATCTTATCGGGTGTTCAAGTTATAGCATTTTAAAAAAGTTGGCGGTGCTCGATGGGCGGGAAGGAGTGGACGTGTCAAAAAATCCTTCAAGCTTGAGTAGCGCATGACCACATAAGTCTATCTTCCAAATTTCAAGTTACTAGCTATTATAGTTTTTGAGAACCATTGGTGAAGCCAGACGCACGGACGGACGAACATGGCTATATCAACTCGTCTTGTCGTCCTGATCAAGAATATGTACTTTATAGGGTCCCGCTCCCCTCCTTCTTGGTGTTACATACATTTGGTCTGAAACAAACTTAATATACCCTGGTACACAGTATGTGTACAGGTTATAAATATTGACAACACGCTTATGACGAACTTAATTGTTGTATTATGGAAATATTATAACAAAAAAAAAACTGTTACCTAACTAAAAGTAAGTAAATATAGAAAAAAATAAATAAAACTTACATGCGTAATTTGAAAAACAATATGTGCAAATATTGAATCGCCTAACTTTCGTCAAAATAATTTTTTTTTTTTTAATTTTTAATTATAAAAAAATACTATAAATACGATGAACTTTCGTCTTTCAATCATCAATCTCTTTCTTAACGTGCAACAAAGATGAAATATTTTATCACTTTTAGTTTTGCCATCTTGGTAGCTTTGATAGCCTTAGTTTCGGCAGAAGGCTCAACTGGTACTTCGTCTGCTACTGGCTCTTCCTCCTCGTCGGCTGCATCATCACCTTCAGCATCCTCCTCGTCGGCTGCTACATCGCCTTCAGCTTCCTCCTCGTCGGCTGCGACATCGCCTTCAGCTTCCTCCTCGTCGGATGCTTCTTCGCCTTCAGCTTCCTCCTCGTCGGATGCTTCTTCGCCTGCTGGTTCATCGTCAGCTGCTTCAACGCCTTCCTCCTCATCGCCTGATGATTCTTCGTCTGCCACTCCTTCATCACCATCACCTTCAAACAATTCCAACAAAAAAAGTCAACAACGTCGCCGTCGTCAACAACAAGCCAAACGGCGTCAGATCCGTGCTCGTCGCCAAAGACGTCAAAGACAAAAACAGCGTCAACAAAGACAGCGTCAAAACCGTCGCGCTGCATCGCGTGGTTAGATACACTGTACTACATACAAATTGACACTATCCTACCGAATATTCAAATTTTATAAACACTTTTTTGTTAGCTGATCTTTGTCGTTTATGAAATATAACCTGATTAAAAACAGAAGCATGCAAATTTATCTCAAAAAGAGCAAATTCCATTGTTTGGTGATGTTTGTTCCAGCATATTTGACTTAACTACAAGATTCTATTTATTGTTAGGCATGCTGTCCTTTGCTTTAATCAGACACCACAGTTCTTTAAATCCTACAAAATTCCAAACCAAACCAAATGATTTATAGAGCTAGAAAGCATTCCCATGTTTTTGAGTACAACAAAAAATCGTTCAAGACATGTTATGACCATCGCTTAACGAACTATTCAAACACGCAAAATAGAATCTTAAAACACCTTAGAAACTTCAATCAATTATTTTTTAATTACATATATAAAAATTATTTTCAATCGTATATAAGTTTGGAGAAAATCGAATAACCGAAAAACAACATCTTTTCAATTTTAAATTATTTATTTTTGTATTAAGCAAATAAAGCTGTACACGCGTGTTTTAGAGAAAATATTTACTTATAAGAATATTAAAAGTCTTTAGTTATGACGATTGTTACGAATAAACAATCGAAAAAAGAATAAACAACATTTTTGAAAATATTAGTATTGTACAACAAAAGAACACAAGGCAATAGAAACACCTTTGCTACAAGCAGCTAATACAAACATCAGAAATATTTAAGCGTGAAGATTAAACTTGTACACAAATTGCGTCAATTAATTAGGAGAAGAAATGTGTGGTAAATTTGCTTGTGTTTAGTACACAAATATATAAGGGATGGTGGGAGGTTGTTGTGTGGCAAAATTTTAGAACCTTATCGAGACTTAGAACGACTTCTTCAATTTGATCTAAAGAAGTTTTGTTCTTAAGTGGAACATTCGAGACTTAGAACGACTTCTTCAATTTGATCTAAAGAAGTTTTGTTCTTAAGTGGAACATTCCGTTGATCTTAAGAAAGTGCTTTTTTACGTAGATAAAAAATGTATTGTTAATGTCGTTATCCTTAAAACAAATATTTTGATTTCTAAAACCTTTAGAAACTAAATGATAAGCAAAAAAAAATCTACATCAACAATCAAAAACTATTTAAAAGCATAAATAATCAAAAGTCAACAAAATGTCAAGTGTTTTTTACGAAAGATTATCAGTTTTTCCTGTATTTTGGTTATTGTCCTTGTCGTTTATTTATAGAAACAATTAAATTTCTAAAAAAAAACTAAAACATTTTGATAAAATTTTACTTTTATGTAAAAGAAAATTGAAAATACGATTTTTTGCCTTTCATGGTAATTTAAAAATCAATATCGAAATGCATTGAAGTTTTTGACAATGTTTGCCTCGTGGTTAACAGAAAAAAACGTGAAAGTAAAGACACAACACTGCGTATACTTAATAAAGTGATTTTAGCATTAAATATAACTGTTATAAAATAAAAGCTTAAAATATTTTTTACATTTTTCTGTACTTTAAATTAACAAAGAAGTACAAAGTAACTTCTCAGGCACGAATTGTGTTTTGAAAATTTAATTATTTTTTTTTTTATGTTTTCTTTTATGCTTAAAATAAAATTTAAGATTTTTAATTTCTTCTGCTATTGGCAAAGACGTGACAAAAGAACAAGCAGCATTGAGAGCGAAATACAAATATAAAGAAGAAATGCAAGAAACTTGCAGTTGACCATAAAAATTGCAAGTTCGGCAAATGTGACTGCCAACAAAGTTGTATTGTGGTGGGCCACGGCGGGTGCGGCAACAATTTTGGGTAATGGTAGAACGCGTGCATTAAAATGCTTGCCTTGTGCGCGTTAAAAAGCAAAATGCAAAAAAAAGAAGAAAATTGAGCCCAACCTAGAATAAGTGCAAGTTTTACAGGCTAAGAAACTCATTGAATGAGCCAACGAACGAATGAACGAATGAAAGCACATTTGCAGCCTGCTCGACTGCCCGACTGATGGCCTGAATGCCTGCCTGCCTGCCTGCCTGCTACTATGTATAAACGAGATTTGGGTCAGTTTCATCAAAAGCAATGTTCTTGCCGTCATCATTATGATCATCAGCTTCATCATCATCAACAACAAAATCATGATGATGATGATGAGTATGAGTAGCGGTGGCAACGCTGGCGGAGGCCTTCTTGCTCGCTCGCTTGCTTGCTTGGTTTTGGCAGTAAACGTTGAAATAAATTTAATTGAATTTCTGCAGTCACAGCGCGCAACAACAACAACAACAACAATAACTTTTTGGTGTGGCACGAAAAGAAAAGTTTATGTTTCAAATTAATGAAATTAATTTTTACGCAACCAAACGACACAAAAATGAGCGTCTGTCAAATAGAACATGACAAAAAAAAAACCAACAGAATATTTTGAGGGCGTAAAGTGTTTAAACAAGTGAAGCGCCAAAAAAAAACAGAAGAAGGAAAGACAATGAAAGCTAAAACTAATTTCAATAAATAAAAATGACATTAGACAAAGTCGCAGAGAGTTGCGAGCCTAAAGGTCAGGTTGTGTCGTTGGTAATGTTCGGATTAATTAGGCAACATGTCTAATGTTAAGAATGTCGCTCTTAATAGATGTGCGCTACGTGTGAGTGACAAGAGACTCACACACACACACACACACACACACAGACAAACATTTACACGCACTTACGCTTACATACTAATTGCAAAATCCTATTATGAATCCATTAGATACGCGTGCACGCACAAAGTATCTCAACCAAAATAAAAGCAAAAAAAAAAAATTGCTACAGAAATGGAAAAACATGCTCGCCAAAAACATAAGAAAGAGAACATTAACAACGACAACGCGCGACAACAAAATGATAAAGTCGAATGTAAGAAAAAAAAAACACAAACACAAACAAAATACTTCTGCCAATGGCTGACAACAAAAACAGATGCCAAAACAAAAAAGGGCAAACAAAAAAAAAGTACTTAAGACGCGCGATTTTTGTCTAACCATTGCTACCAATCATACGACCCGCTTGCTCTCTGCTGCGCATCTGTTAGAGAACTACTTTAACATGTGTAACTCACGCAAAATATCCTTGACATGCTGCCAGCCAAGTCAACACACACACACATACACACATACGCTAAAATACGCACTGAATAAGCAACTCAACGCATTTTACTAATGCCTTTCGACTTGCTATGCTTCACTTCACTTTATTTTACTTTGCTTTGCCTTTGTTCTTACTTTCAGCCAAACGGTTCGCATTTTGCTTTTAATTCCACTCTCAATTATTGTTATTATAGTCTTTATTTTTCAACAAAAATCACAACAACACAAGTTAAGCGCTATTTTGTACTTTATTAATAACTTTTTAGTTGCCTTAACCAACAAATGACATTATAAATTTTAATGAGTAAACTTTTTCCGAATTTTTTCATTCGCTTTGTGCGTTTTTATTGCAAATTAAAACCATCAAATTTTAATAACGCTAATAAAGCTGTTTTTTTCGTAATTTTTTTTCATATTTTATTTGAATTTTTGTTTTTGGTTTTTTTTTTTGCTATTTTTCGCCACTTCACTTGTCTACTTTTGCCCACAGGGTTTTGGCGCTCGGTTCATGCAGCGTATACTTAATATTTATTTTTATTGCATTTATCGTGTCACCATGAAATGCTGTTCGACATTTTAAGTAAAATTTATGTTTTTCGCTTAAATAAAAATGATTTTTGAACATGGTTATTCCTTTTTTTCGTTTCTTTTCTTTTGGCTTGTGATTTTTTTGAGAGTAAACTATTTGTTGATATGAAAAGTAATATAATATGTTTGCCACTTTAAACATTAGTAGAAAGATACTTCTGCAATACATCATATTGGTTGCTTCAGATATATTTAAAGACATATTGTAAGCTATTCGATTATTAAATAATTTAACGTTGTAGATACATTCAAAAATGTCTTCCTGTTTAGTCAATATTAAGCACAATTTTTTCATACTTTTTTTAAGTTTTACTGAAAACAAGACAAACAAAACGTGCTTAAAATCACCCATTGTTTTTCACGATGATTGTTTTCAAATTACCGCCGGTTTGATAGAAAATCGAGAGATTTCATTTTGTCGAACATTAGTCTTAGAATACTGTAGCTTACACATTTGAAAGCACTCCAAAAATAATAAAAAGGTAAGTCAAAAAGAGATTTCTGGCACATGGAGAATTGAAATTGGGCTGTTTTTGGAGAGAAATCGAGTTTTAGAGATTAAATGATATTTTTAAAAATAGTCAAAAGTTCAAAACAGTTGATTAATTTTATGATAAGCAATCAATTGAGCAGAAGCTTTAACTATGGACAATCGTTGATAGTCTAAGCCGGTTTTTAATCCATGCATACCAAAGCAGTTTACATAATTTCACCAGTAAGATAGAGTCAAAATTCCGTCGCATGTTATTATGTCGCTACGTCGAACAAACTTTACCTTAAATTGTCATCACATTAAATTGCTTCTTTAATAGTAAATTTTTAAGACGATAAACCAAAAATGAAACCGTCTCGAGAAGGCAATTTTATTTTTTTAAGTATATTAAGCCACTTCTCTTAAACAAATTTCAAATGAAAGCGTACAAAACTAAATTTTAAATAATTTCCTGTTGCAGGATGTTGCGCAGACTGCAACAAATAAAAACAAAAGTCATTTGCGTTATTAAATAACAACTGACGCTTTTATCACAATGACGGCTGTCGTCTGAATGCTTTTTGAATACAAAAGCAAAAAAATGTAACCAACAAGTCATTTTAATACTTACTCATTGTGCGGTATATCCTCATCCTGATCGCCAACAGCGCCGAACACGTGCAATTTAAATATTAAAATGCCAAGGAGAAGGGTCAACAAGCCCAACTGTTTGCGTTCCATATTTAAAATGTTTCTGTTTATTTTATAAATATTTCAATTTATTCGTATTTGATAAGTTTAATTTTGATATTATGATTATTTTACTTATATTGAATTTGTTTAACGATTTTAGTTATTTCAATTGCATTTATTACAATTTCAATTGCACATTATACACAAATAACTTTTATATAAATATTTTATGTTTTATTTTTGTTAATAATAAGCGCTTATTTGCAATTTTGCTATGTTGTTCAGTGTATTTGAAATTATATTTGTGTATTTCGTATTATTGATTCAATTTTAATTATAGTTGCTCAAATACGTTGATGTCGCACATTTTCAATGCTTTGTGCACCATTTCGTTGATTACTTTTGCTATTTGCTTTGCTGTAGTCTTTATATCGATTATTTACTTTCGAACGATTCAACATTTTTGAAGACACACTTCAAATATTTGCTGCTTAAATACACGTTTTTGAATTTATTTTGTAGCAATTCTTTTTTTTTAAGATGTCTTGTTTAAGATATGCTCTTATTTATTGTTGATATTTGTTAATTGCTTTTGTTATTGACATTTCGAAGTGCTGAAAAAGAAGAGAATATTTATGAATGAATTAGTATTTTTAGTTAGACAGGTTTTTTTTTTTACTCATTGATAGTTCTTAATTATATGATTAAATTGAATTCTCCGACGGTATAATGTTGTTGATGATTGATATGAATTTTGTTCTTGATTTAAATTGAAAGTAAGAGTTAAGAGATTACATCCTATATGCCAATTCAATATATTAAGGACAAAAATATCTATGAAAAAATTTATCAAAAAGTAATATTGCTCATAAAAAAAATTCGAACACATAAAAAAGGTCATCGAAGTTGAATTCTTCTATTAAATAACAACAATTAACCCAAACTAAAATTAGCTCTGGAATACTACACACTCTAACCCAAATTATCAATTTAACAGCATACTTTCAAGCGCATTTTGATTTAAAGTTATAAGAATTTTAGCAAGACTTTATATATTAATAGGTACTAAAAGTAAATTAATTTTTGATAACGACTTTTGTCAGGTTATTATTTTAAATAAATAGCCTTATGTTGCGAAAAACCCTAAGCAATACTTAATACATGTTGCGTAAATATTTTTAATTTAGAGCCATTTTACATTCAATACACTCGCTTACTTACAAATTATTAAGGATGATGTTACTTTACAAATTAGAAGGAGGATTAGAAGATTAGAAGGTCTTGTTACGAAAAATGTAGCATACTTTAGGGTTTTCATTTGAATATACAAGTGTACATTCTGAAAATGGCATTAAATTTATATCTTTGAAGTTGTAAGCACAAATTATGCACAGAATCCTTTTTCATATCTTAACAAAAGGCAATCTTTGCATCAAATATGCGTAAGAAAAATAAGATAAAGTATACAAATTAGATTTTTTCAGGCTTGGGTAAGTATTCTTACTTGTTTTTTTTTTTTGTATTTTTCATTTTCTGCACTTAACTTTATTCAATTGGTTTTTTTTTTTTTATTTTGTTATTTTTTTCTTTTTTTTGTTTGTACTTTAATGCAATTTGATTTTATTTCATTTAACTCTCTTTTAATACAATTTCCAAATCAAAATTGCCAATGAAATTCGACAACAAAATTTATATCCGCCAGGAGAGCACGATGAATTTGACCTAGAAATGTGTTACGCACACATAATCACTCGCACACACATTGTTAAATTCATGCATACTACCAAATACTACAACAAAATAAGCGCATAATGAAAAGCATAAAAAGTAAGCATACCGCCAGGCGCTCTCATCTTAACTCACTCGCTCTTTCTCTCTCTTTCTCACTTGGCATACTCTCAATGTACGGATTTCGAATTCGAAACAAACTGAACGAAACGTAACGTAACGTAAGCGTGAGCCGAGTTTTATGACATTTGCTGAGTTGTTCGTATAAACAGTTGTTTGAGTGAGTGAGCACGCAAACACGCCTGCGTATGTCTGCTCACTCTTTCTCGTTCTTTCTTTCTCTTTCACATTGTCTAACATTCTCGGCTCCTTTTGCTGCTACTGATTTGTGCGCTCACTGGTTTTACACAGCGGCAAGTTTTATATGGGCATGCCACCCCCACGTTGTAGGCCACCCAGAAACGTAGTATAATAAAAGGCGCACATTGTGCTTCCCCAAGGATATCACACGATAATTTTCATTAAGCCAAACGCATACAAACAAACAAACAAAATATATTTGTACAAATACACATGCAATTACTCAATGTGGCAATATATCTTTGTCATCATCATCATCGTCGTCATCGTCATCGTAAACAACATCATGATTATTAGCTTCATCATAATGAGCATTACGCGACTTGCACATAATAATGAATATCGAAAATGCGTAATAACGTTAATTTATTGCATAAACACAAAACATACATACATGCACTCACACACAGATCATTATCCCTTTTGATTTGACGCTTTATACATATCGCTATTCATTTGGTTTTACAGTCATGCATGTTTGTGAGTTTTCTTTTATTTCATTTTGTTTTATTTTTATTATTATTCGCCCTTTTTTTATTTATACATATATTTCTGCATTGACATGAAAAGTTTGACAGAAATGGAGCACAGGATGCCGTATTCAAGCAGCCAACTAACCAACCGCATTCAACGCACATTCATGCAACGTTGTCCTTTCCTACTTCCGCCCAGCGCCTGCGTTTGCCGCCTTCAGTTGTCTTTGCAACTGATACAGTTAAATCCGATTTGTTTCATTTTTCCAATTTTTTTTTTTTTTTTTTAATAAAATATACATTAAAAGCACATGAAATACTCATCATTATTTTCAAAAGTGAAAGTTTATATGTGTTCATTTATGAAAAGTTTCGTTCTGTGCAATGTTGCAGGACACTTTGTACCTTTATGTGCTCGTATATTGTAAAATCTATAGTATGTATAATAGTTATATGATTTTATCCCAACACAAAAGATAACTTTTGGCCTTGAGCGTATTGCAATGATGTGCATGCGTGCGTAATGTTGTGGGTAGTGGCTTGTGACTGATAAATGAATCGAAAATTATGTTAAACAAACTTGGTGAATGCGGTATGCCAATGCCATCATTTTTCTGTCCTTTTGAATTATAATTCAACAGATTCTTAAATAAATTTTAAATGAAATAAGTGCACAACATTATTTATATTAACAACAAAATATTCTCGGTTAAGCTGACAAAAAGGTGTGTCTGCCTGTTGTCGATTTTACTGTATATTGTTAATTTTTGTAGAAGTACAACAAGTATTTACATCAAGATAAGTCGATGGAATTTTGAAAAAATTTGGTATAGATTTATATTTTCAAATTATTTGACTTTAAGTGGATGAAGTTACAATCTAACTGATGTGACGATGTAATGTCCGAATTACTGTAAAGTCCGAATTATTGAGTGTCCGGATTATCAAAGTTCTATTGAACAATCAAACCTTTGAATATTTACTATTCTACAAAACCCTTCAATAATAATGAAAAGAGCTTTTGATCTATACATTCATTATCAACTACAATCTTTTAAATGAAAATAAATAATTATTTCTGATAGTAATGAAAGTTTTGTATCTTAAAATACCTTTTAGTAAATGATTTTACTTTACGCTCAAAATAAAGACTTTGTGCATACAAACAACATGATCTGTTTTATTTCAAAAAGAGAAATTTAAAGAAAATGAAATACTTTTTCACACCTCCTAATTGCACAGAATTAGCTTACAAATGTTTAATATGCATTAATATTATTTCCGTAAATATAGAAAGAAATCACAAAAGAAAACAATCTGCAAATAAAACATTTATAGGAATGGCGTGAAAAAACATTTATGCAATATGAATTTCGTTTAAGAATGTGTCAATGATTTTCACCAGATGGAGATTATTAAAAAAATGGTGTGATAAATATTTTATTCAGTTCGATTTTGCAAAATTTAATTCGTAATTTTTCTTCGCTTTAAAGCTGTTTTATTTTCTATAAACTACTGACATTACTGTAATTTTTAACTCAAAATGGAATAGTTGGATTACATCTCTAAAATAGGGACAGTTACAAATTGAGTTCTACTTCGTCTGCTTTCTAAAATTAGTCCTATAATTTAATCCCTTATATCTCATTTTTCTGCAAAAATCTCAAGAGCGTTTTTCTTTTGAAGACTAACAAATCGTGTCATATTTTTTATTCAAAATATTCAATTTTTCATGTAATTTTTTATCTTTTATGATTTTAAGAACTTTTATAGGATTTATTGGCACTTTTATATAAAAGGAGGGATAGCTTTTAAAGCTTCATATACAAATAATTGCAACTTGGTGACTTTAAGAAAAACCACTATGAATTACACAAACAATTTGTTATTGATCAAGCAATTTCTCAGCGAATCACACTAATGTGTCTCATCAACAACATTCCTATGGATAAAAGAAATTAACCATTTTTAAATGACAATAAGTTTGAAAGCAAATCAAAGCTGAAAGTGAGGCTTAGATTTGAGCTGTGAATTGTTACTACAAAAGCGAAACTATTAATTTACGTGAATGATAATCCAAGCCATGAGCGACAACAGCAGTCAGAAGATTAGAAGTAGAACTAGTAAAAATCATGAAGGACACAAAGCACAGACACACACATGCATATGTGTGAATAGACGCTTTAGAACACACATGCCATTTGTAAAAAAAAAAAAAAAAAGGAAAAAGGATAATAAAGATTTTGTTAGTGTGCGCTAAATAACATGGCGTAGAAAAATTACACAGCATATAAAATGAACAAAAGACGAGAAGGCAGGGAGAATTATGGCAAAAGCAAAAGCGCATACACACACACATGTGTACAAGCCGATAAAATTTATAACTATCATTATGTTGGTCAAAGGCACAAATAGAAGACGTCGGCGTAGCGCGGTGGTTTAGTTATTGGCTTAAGTCGTTATCAAAGTTAGTATGTGTAAGTGTGCGTAATGGCGAATGGTGTGTGTGTGTGTATGCGTGTGAATAGCATTGTACAGAGTGACATGAGGTGGATTTGATGCGGCAGATCGACGCAGGGGCGGGGTAGCAACGGCAACATTGAATGTCACTGAGCTGGTCAGCAACATGATTTTACGCAGCTTTACTACGTTGCGTACGTTATAAGGTTATTGCGCTACATGTGCGTGTGCTTGTGTGTGTGTGAGAGTGTGCCGATGTCCTTGCAAATGTATGCCTGTGCGTATGCAATAGCATATGAAGCAATGACAATGAGAATTTCAGCGCGTAAATTGAAAAATTTAAATTTATTCATTTAAAATTCTTTTTTTTTAATATTTTTATTTTTATTTTCAACTTGTTTGTTGCAACAAAACTTGCGGCAAAGAAATTTATGTTTTTGATTGATAAAGTTTGCAAATTGTTTGTATGTTAACACACACACACACACAAACACACGCATATCTAACAGTAAAAAGTAAAAAAAAAATCAAGCACACACATGCAGTACAGTACTCTCTCTCGCTTTAACGCACTCTTTCACTCTCTCACTTAGTATGCTCTCGCACATTTTTTCGTACTTACATGAGCTGCGCGCCAAATTCGCATAAACTTCGTTCGAAAAACGTTTTCGAAAACGTAACGTTTTGTATCGGCACGTTGTTTTTGAATGCAAGCCAAAAAAAATGTATCCAAACTTGGTGGTTGAAGTGTGCGGCAAATGCGCCCACTCCCAACAATGACTCCAAAGCAGAAAAATGAAGCACTCTCGCGTCGCTCGTATGCCGTTACGTATTGTAAGTTAAATAAATAAAAATGGGGGGAAAAAAACAAAGCGACGTTACGCGTATGAACGAAGGCGGCGTAACAGTAGCAATAAGAAGAAGAAGAAGAACAAGTCGAAACAGAAGCAAGCCGAGTAAGTCCTTACGTTAAGGGGTTACATGGGTTTCGTTGGTTCAAAAAAAAAAAAATTTTTTTTTTGACTTATTAATTTCTACAACATCTCAATAATATTATCCTAAATTTTCAAATCGATTCGAATAGTAGTTTCGAAGATATAGTCTTTGGAAGGTGCGCGCTCCAAGTCACTTTTATTGTTACTCAAAACTTTAAACGCGTTTTTCTCGTAACTGTGTTTTTAAAGTCGGTTGTCAAAATTTCTCGAAAACTACTCAACCGATCTTGATGAAATTTTACACACATGTTTGAGATTCAATTTACTCGTGCTTGAACGAAGGGTTTTGTTTTTTTTCAAATACAACTATTTAAAAAAAAAAAATTTCGCGAAAATTTGACTGAAATTGTCATTTTTTTTGGAAAAAGGTCTGCCAAAATTACAATTTTGCCTTTTTTTGTTTTTCCTTCGTTCAAGCACGAGTTTATGGTTTTATCTAAAACACGTATTTTTTGTTTTTCCTTTTAAATGATCCTGTCAGGAGTTATGCTGACAACGCGGAGGCATCTTTTTTTCGAAGGGTCACCGAATATGACGTCACAATGGCGAAGTTTCAATTTTTTTTTTTTTAAATTTCAGAAAATATTCTTAAAATGTGTATCTTCAAGACAGAAAAAAGTTTGAATTAAATAATTAATTTTTTATAGTAAAAAAAAATTATTGAAAATAGGCCTTTTTTTACACGGCGAAACCCATGTAACCCCTTAACGTTTACGACACTTTTACAATTCTGTCCTTCTACTTTACGTTTGTTTGCCGTCACACGTCGCGCGTTCGTCTCTTTCGTGTGCTTTCTTTTTCGCTCTCTATGCCTTATTGTCTGTGTGCAAGGAATTGTGGTGTAGAGAGATTTTCATATTCGAAACGAATTCCTTTTCTTCTTTTTCTTTCTTTCTTTCGTTTTTTTTTTATAATATGTTTAAATTTCAGCACACACGTAGCAAAACATTTATGCAAGCATTTATATCTTTATGTTTTATTTTTTTTTTTAATTTTTATTTTATTATTTATAATTGATAAAGTTGTATACTTCTTCTATTCCTCTTTCGGTTTAGTGAAACATTAAATTTTATTTATTTATTTTCGTTTTTTTTTCAACAATTTTTGTTTGTTTATTATTTTGTATATTATTTCATTAAGGATTCTTATGTTTGCTTATTTTTATGCAACTTGCCGCATGGAAATTATTAAACTTTTTTCTCACTTTTTACACACACATTTTTTGTTATTTTTTATTTCTTTTTTTTTTTTTTAAAGGCGTCACGTTTTCTTTTGGCGCTTTTGGGGCTCAGCCTTTATTCGCTTCGTATGACATCCACACTCGCAAAGTTCACGCATTGAACTAAGCCAAAAAGTCTCATGTTCGTTCATGCGCTCACATCTTCGAAACACTTTGTTACATTGCTGCTTCTTCCACTTTCGATGTCGAACAATTCGTATTCGCATAAAGAATCTTTTGTCGCATATTCGTAAACTTTGAATTTACCGCACTGCAACCAACATGGCCAAGCTGCGCGTATTAAAACGTACTAAAATTGCCAAAAAAAAATTTCATTCAACTACAAATGCTCTTTTACAAAATCTGTTTTAACATGTTTGTTGTATGTACCAACACTTATAACACTAACATAGAACAATACAAGATTAAATACTTATTAAAGCTCAACGTTGTTAAAAAGCTTTCCGAAACGGAATTTTTTTCGTTTGAACTACATATATCCATGATGTGTTATGTTTGCATTCATAAGCATTAAAACATAATGCATATCAGTTAAAAAAATTGTGAAACCAAACCCAGAGGAGCCTAGTGATCTGAAATTTGAACTTGTGAGGACATGCTACTTCAAGTTTAACGGAATTTTCACTAAAGAGGTAAACTACAAGGGGTCATGTAAAAACATGTGCTATTTCCAAGTTATAATCAAGAGGTGCTTAAAGAATTAAAACTTCCTTTTTCATAAAATTAAAAAAAAAATTATATTTAATATTTTATTTTATCCCAAAAAACATTAATTCAATCTTCTTTCAATTGAATAATTTGCAAAACTCTACAAACTAATATTAAATTCATTTTCAGATATGAAAGAGTTTTTTGCATCAACTCTACTCCGTGAGACAACAACGAAAGAAGTTAATCTTTCTTTTAAATGATTGAAAGTTGTTTCGGATTCTCATGGTGAAAGAATACCCCACCATTTTTAATATCATCCTAATTGAAGTAAAAAAGTAAAATTATTAAATTGTATTGCGGTTTAATAGATTTAACTTACTTCGTCTATCTTTCTGTTAAACATAATCTTAATTTTGCAGGCAACATGAGCTTCAAAAAAGTAACATTCGCCAATGTGATCACTTTCAAATATGAGCTGTTTTGGATTACCACTATCTTGTAAAGTAGTTTGAATTTCCGTAACCTGACAGTTTCCATTTGCATTAATTTTCAACCATAGACAGTTTACGTAATAAGGTTGTGAAAACGAAACTTCCAGTGAATATTTATCAATCCATAGGCCTCCAGTAATTGGCACAGTAAATGCACTGGCTACTATCGCATCATCTACCACCTTTGGGACTGACCAATAATTGTAATTAATTTTAAGACTTTCAAGCTGAGTTGACATTGACTGAAAAATTTTAAATAAGATTTAAATATAAAATTTCAACATTCATTAAGAAGTATTTGAGCCACTATTACCGGTTGCTTGTAAACAGTAATGAAAATGTATATAAACAAAACTGGTTGTAACTTGAAATACAAGTTTTGAGTTCCTGAACAAGAGCAGCCACTGTAATCAACAACGCGAATCCATTCTCTTTGATCTCGGGAAACTTCTATATAATAACCGCACCTATCTCCTTTTAAAAGCAGTTCTATATGATTGATCTCTTCTTCACAAGATAATTTAAAAAAACAATCATTAATGAATCGTGGATTGGGATCGTTCTCCCACACATAGCCATATTCTGAACTATTTTTAATTATATGACAATAAAGTTTATTACGATGGAGGTAACCTGCTCTATACGGTAAGCATTTCAATTTTTTTATGTCTTCAATTATCTGAAAAATTTCACTGGGTTGTAGCACACCCAATGGTTCCACAATACTTTGTAATTCATGAATTTGCATCAAAGAACCTCCTGTGTAGAATACAAATAAGTCAGTAAAGTAATATAGTTATTAAAATATTTACAAACCTTTAAATCCTCTTTGGTACGTTCCTCGCCCCATGCCATTACTGCATTAAACAGTTGTAATTCGTTTACGATGAAATCGTCACGTGATATTATTTTACACAGTAAATCCTTCGATAGTAAGCCAAACGCTGTTTGCTCTAGTATATTTTCCGAATAATCATCTATAGTATACAAACACTCTTCCAAAACTTCAGTAAAATTGTTTAGATTTGCACAACCAGCAATCACAAGTACATTGTCACACTTTAAACGTTCTCTTAGATTCTCAATTAGTGCTGACACCAACTCTTCGAAACCATATTCATTTGCTAAATTCAAAATCTTAATTAGCAAATCATCGTTATAAGTTGAAACGGGTATGAGTCCGGTGTATATATACTTTAGGATGACGCCGAACGCTGATGAATCAACATCAAGTTTAATCTCATTCGTTTCCGATTCTGAAAAGCCGCCACATAAAAGAGCACGAAAATAATCGTTGCTGGCAGCTAAAATAGTGCGATGTGCCGGAAAGCGTTCATTTTCAACAATGAATACTACGTCAGCATTACCTTCATTCATACAAAGTTTTGACATTATATCCCAAAGCCGATCTGTAAATATGTAAATACATATATTATTTTAATGAAACTTGAGGTAAGCAATTACACATGTATGATTGTTTGTGCACACCTTTATGATCAATAACAGACATTTTAGTAACTAAATCTTAAGTTTAATCCAAATACATGTATTTCTCATCCACGAACCGTTTTTCTAACTGTTCAAGCCTTCCACAGGACTGATCCTCTTCAATAATTTTATAAGGTTAAAATTAGCTGATGATCATTCCAGGGATGCAGAAATCCCTTTTTGATCAAATTCCTTTGACGCGGAAATTAAATGCCTACAAACTAATCCAACAAAACAAACAACTAACATCAATCAAGATACTTCACATTTTTTGATTTAATTCAAATAAATTCCTCTCCCTTTCACCAAGCACTGGCTTTGTAAATTGAGGTACTCTTAAACAATACGAAAGACTTATTTTTTATATTTTTATTTGAAAATATTCTGAATTTTACATTGAATTAATCAATGAATCGAACATACATATGTATTTTTAAAATGTCTTATAGACGTCTTACAGATACAAGCCACTCTGTGACTTCGGATTTAGAAATAATAGTTGTTTTTTGGAAGTAAGCTGACAACTGTTTAATAATAATTTCAAAAGTCAATCCTTGTTTGACTTTATTGAAAGTTGGTCCGGATTTTCGTGATGAAAAAACACTGCTCCAGCTTGAATATCGCCCTAGAGTAAAATAAAACATTAAAACTTTTAAAATACACAACAAAAATCAATTATCCTACTATCTGTGGATCTCTGTTGAACTTGATTATCATTTGGCTTGCAATATGAGCTTTGAAAAAGTAACATTCGCCAATGTGATCACGTTTAAATATGAATGTTTCTGGATTTGAACAAATGTTCAACTTAGTTTTGACATCCATAACTTGACAGTTTGCATTTGAATTCAACTTCAACCACAGATAGTTTATGTAGAAAGGTTGTGAAAATTCTACAACAATAGAATCTGCAATTGGTAATATATCCTTGAAGCTTTTTTTCACACAGTTATCGGTGGGAGCTATGGCACCATCTTTCACCATTGGCACTGATAAAAACTTATACTTAGTAACAAGTTTGTCAAGCGAAGTTTCCTGAAAATATAAATATCAAAAGTTCAATCAATAAAATAAATACACAAAAATGTTTTTCAATGTTCAATTTTACCGGATGTTTTTCAATAATGTAAATGTAAATAAACCCAATAGGTTGTAACTTAAAATATAAGTTTTGAGTTCCTGAACAATAATAGCCAGTGTAATCAACAATGCGTAACCATTCTCTTTGATCCCGCGAAACTTCTATGTAATAAGAACATCTGCCTCTTAACTCCATTTGTATATAATTAATGGTTTTTTCTGAACTCATTTTGAAAAGGCAACCATTGTATAACATTTTTTTTGTGTCATTTTTCCACTCGTAGCCGTATTCAGTAGCATTTGCCATAACATTACACTCCAACTGATTGCGATGGAGGTTACCTGCTCTATACGGCAAACAATTTGACGTTTTGATTTCCTTTATAACCTGAGCAATTTCATTTGCTTGGAGCACTCCCAATGGTTCCACGATACTTTGTAATTCATGAATTTGCATCAATGTGAAGCGCACGTGCGAAAGAACCTCCTGTGAAGCATAAAAAAAGTAAAATGAACAAGAAAATTAGTTAAAAATGTACAAACCTTTAAGTCCGCCATGGTGCGTCCCTCGCTCAATGCCATTACTGCATTAAACAGTTGTAATTCGTTTACGATGAAATCGTCACGTGATATTATTTTACACAGTAAATCCTTCGATAGTAAGCCAAACGATGTTTGCTGTATTATATCTTCCGAATATTCATCTATAGTATACAAACACTCTTCAAAAAATGAAGTAAAACTGTTTAGATTTGCACAAGTAGCAAACGCAAGCGCATTGTCGCACTTTAAACGATTTTCAATCAGATTTTCAATTAGGTCATTTACAAATTGTTCGAAACCATATTCAGTTGCCAAATTCAAAGTCTTAATTAGCAAATCATCGTCATAAACTGAAACGGATATCAATCCTGTGTATATATACTTCAGGATTATGCCGAATGCTGATGAGTCAACATCAAGTTTAATCTCATTCGATTTCGTTTCTGAAAAGCCGCCATATAAAAGAGCACGAAAATACTCGTTGCTGACAGCTAGAATGCTGCGATGTGCCGGAAAGCGTTTATTGTCAACAATAAAAATTACATCAGCGTAATCCTCGCTTATACAAAGTTTAGAAATTGCGTCGCACATATTATCTGTGAATATATTATTTTATTTAAACTTAGGCTAAACAAATTCGTTAATGTATGTACATACCCTTATGATCAATCAGATTTTCATTTGGTTCTTTGCTTTCCTTGCCTGCCATTTTCACAGTAATCTCTAGAACGTTCAATTCAATACAAATTTGCTCCGCTCGTGCAAAACTGCCGACCTAACTGTTTATGCCGGCTTTATTTAAAAAAACTAAAGGACTGTTGCCAACTCTCAAAAAAAATTATCCTCCTATTTTTCTTAAAATCTCTTAAATTTGGAACAAAATGTGGCACAAATTTTAAGGTAAAATATAATTATGTGTATTAAGAACGCTTCCAGACACTTTGAAATTACGAATTAATGTTAGTAATGGCACACATAACGCTTTGTATATTTTGCGTTGCGTTGCGTTGCATTTTTAAGGCATACGTATGGGGTTTAAATATACAATTAAGTTAATAGAAGCGCAATTTTATTAATATGATCACAGTTTTATGTTCTTGCTTTGCAAAATAGTTCTACAATCACTACATTAAATCATGTCTGTTTACTAGCAAAAGGTCCAATCCAATCTGTATAGCATCCATAAATTTATACAAATTGTTTGTCACCATTAAGCTCCGTTTTCATTTTCCGCTACTTCTTAATGGAAAAAATTACAAATTCTTTTCTCCAATAATAAGAGAAAATCTCTCATGTAGGCAACACTGATCCGACAAATGAAGTAAAAAAAAAGCTTTTAATGTACTTCAAGCGAAGGAATGTTCATAAATGCGGTGTGCATGCGCAGTCATCACTAATTAATATTGCAATGGGGACGTCCATAAATTACGTGAGGTTTTTTTCTAGAAATTTAGACCCCTCTCGCCTAATTTTATCTCACGTAATTTATGGACGTCCCCAATGTACTTCAGGTTTTTTTAATACCAAATGTATATAACATACAGAAGACCCTATTGTATGTGTAGGAATGAGCAGAACGACAAAAGAAGTCGATCAAGCAATGGCAGCCTGTCCGTCCGTCTGCCTGTTTGCGGAAAAAAAAGTATCCACCTGTGTAAGACAAAATAAGCCATGCTCGACAAAGCCACAACCCCCCTCTATATCGTCTAACGTAATAATTGATTGTCTTTACGTAAATAGAAGGCTCTCTGTGGTCTGATTACAGCATAAAAATGAAATTTAGTTACAACGCACAATAAAATTTTGTAAGATAATTTTTTATTGACATTTCATAATGCAAAGAAGCGTATTTGCTTTAAAAATTATTTTTAAATTTAATATTGATAAAATAAAATATAACATTTTCATTTGTTTTTACTCTTCGCTTATAAAACTTTGCGTTAATATAAAAATATTTTATTAATATTTATTATTTTTTATTTTCGATTAATATAATCTTAGACTAAGTTGTGTCAAATCAATTGTGCTTAATGAACACCTTTCTTTTTTAATTTTTTAATAGTTATGATTAACATATACATACATTAGTATATATAAAAAATATATGTGTACATAATTTAAGATAGTTTTACTGCTTTACAACGATTTGTTATTGAACCATTTCCTTTATTTCATGCTTAAATGTCAATCTCCAAAAATATCTTATAGTTAAATTTTTATATAATTATTCAATTTGCATTAATTTGCTATATATTATCTTTTTATTTTTTTTTTTATAAAACTTTTGTTTTATGTACATTAGTTGCATATATTCCTGAATTTTGAGGCGTTTAATTCCGTTTTTGCTTAAGTTCTTTTTGCAATAGGTTAACATACGAATATGTTTTGTAAAAAAAAAATGTTGAAGTTCAAAGCTTTTGAAATAACCTTAAAACAGATTTTTACTTTACTTCATTTTCATATACATTTATTGCATACATACGTTTTTTATGCCAACTTTAATTAATTAATTTATTTTTTTTAACGTTTTTGTTTTTTTTAAATTTTTTTTTTATGTTTTTTATTTGTTCCTCTCTTATACATATATAGACACTATTCTTCATAATATATTTACTATAATTCATTTATTTCTGTTTTTTACATAATATTTATTTACAAGTGTTCATTTGCTTAGCAAATTATGGCAAATTAATCTAAATAAAACTTAAAAATAAAACGTTTTTCTGTCAATTTTATATATTACAAACATAATGCTTTAAAAATGCATTAAATGCGTTGTCCTACTTTTTCCATTTTGTTTTTATTTCGTTATGTATTATTTTTAAGTATAACAGTTTTGCATGCTGATTCAATATAAAATTGTATGAAACTTGTCAATGATATTTGTCCTCAACTTAAGTCAAAATTTAGTTTATTAGTTGCATTTAATGAGTTGATTTTTTTGTTGTTAGTGTTTTAGTAACTGATCAATTGTGATAAACAACCAGCTTGTCTTGAAATTAAATCCAATAAAATTTATTGAACTTAGTTAGATTGTTTTTTTTTTTTTTTTTTTTTGTCTGAATGTTGTTTTATGTCATATGTCTTATTCAATTATTTAATTAAATAACTTTGTCACTACTATAAATATAAACAGGAGTAATAATTTACTGTTATACTTGCGAAAATAGAACACACTTTTGCGCTTGAAAAAGTCAGAACAGAAAATTAATGCTTTGAAAAAGAAAATTAATTAATTCCGATAACTCTAAACTAAGAAATAATAAAATTAATATAGAGGAGCGAGCAATTTTAATTAGAATATTTAATATCCGAATTATTATAACATGCATGTTCATTTACTTTTTTAATTATTTTATTATTTTTTTTTTTTACGTTTTGCTTGATATATGTTTTTATTGTATTATTTTTTGTCAATATATAATTTTTTTATTAAATTATTTTGAACATTGTATTATTTTTTTATTATATAATATTATTTATTTTATTATTTTATTATATTTTTGATTACATTACTATTTTTTGTTTTTTTTATTGTTTATTGTATTTTTAAATTTATGTTTTTTGCTTTGTTAATTTTATGATAATTATCATTTTTTTTTTTTTTTGCTATAATTATTTTATATATATTTTTCATTACGTGTTATTATTTTTGTATTAAAATTATTATTTTTTTACTTTATAGATTCTTTTAATATATTTTATATATTAAATATTTTTTGTTATGAAGCAAGCTCGCAGCCACTTATATTTTCTTTTAAAAATTTGAACTTTTAGTTCTCCAATCAAAAACGCTAAACTAAACGAAAAAAAGTAAAAATTTCTAAACTTTTTCATTTGCAAACATTATGTGTTTTGGCTATTCACGTTTTATATATATTGTATATGTGTGTGTGTGTGTGTGTGTAAGCGAAACTGATATCCTTTGCCATTTTAAGCTAAGTCGCCAAAATTATAATATTTGAGCGCTTAAAAATGAACTTAATTAAATGCAGTTTTATGTGCACAAGACTTTAATGACTTTCTTGTGATAAATTTAATATTTGCATATATATATATAAATAAATGTTTGCTTTGACAATTGAACTAAACTTGTACGAAAAAAATAAATGTTTGGAAAATTAACTGTTGAGACTTATTAATTACTAACATTTAAAAGTGTTATTAGATAATTAGAGAACTTAACTTATATTGGATAATTTAAAATTACTTAACGAACTTACACAGCTAGAGAACATACGCAGGTAGGCGGCAGGGCGGGCAGGCGAGTGAGCGGCAAAACTCGATTCGGGCGCTTGACAAAGACTATCATGAACACTGGTGCTAACACCAACCATTCAGAATCACGCTGTGGTTAACAGTGGTGGTTAAAACAGAGCTGTGACAGCCTCAACGCCTTTTTGCTTGTTGCCATGCTCATAGTACGCCAATTTCTTCCAGTGGCTTGCGACTGGACGCTGGAGGCGTTAACAAGCCATCAGGACAAATGAGTCCAGTGGCTGGTGAGGCCTCCTGTTTGATTTTGGCAGCATGCATTTGATGCTGCAGGAAAAGTACACGATCCTGTAAACAAAAATATATTAACGCATAAGTATTTGTCAATGATATTTAAACGTTTTTTTCATTATTTCCATTTGCCGTTACTTACATACATGTCCATGGTAACAGTGTGCGACTGTATGATATGCGAGTCATCAGTCACTATATTTGGGCAGACATGTTCCAGACCGAATTTCGATTCCACTTGCTCATTCTGCTCGGGCACATTCAGGTAGATGGATACATCGGAAACAACATGAAAGAATGGTTCCATCCAGCGCGCACATGGCTCCACAACTTCCCAATCGAGACCCGAGCAACGTAAAGCAGTTTCACTATTTTTAAAATATACATAAATTAGCTAATGAACACAAAACAGCAGTGATAAGATTAATTATCAACCATATTCGAACGTTTCTAACATCATATAAATCAATTTAGCGTTCAAAGTTATTAAACAAGTGTCAACACTAAAATATTACAAGTTGTATGTGATAGAAACGATGGAACATGGAAATCATAATTGGAATAAATGAATAAGAAACAACTTACCGATTGAATGTATGACTAATGGCCGCGGCTGCGATCACTGAATACGGATAGTCAGACATGCCAATATCCAATGAACTCAAATCCAAAAGTTGCGCTGTCTGCACAAATTCCAAGCCCGAGAATTGCGGATAGATAAAAGCATCATTTTGCTGCTGTTGAGCAATATTGGTCAACGAGGCGGGTGTATGATTGTTCACATTGAGTTGCATATAGACGCCCAGCCAGCCCATGGCGGTAAATGGACTGATTTGCCAGTTAAGCGCTTGCAATAATAACTTTTCATGTTGTAATATCTCGTGTTCTGTGCAGGCGCCATCAGTGACATAAGCGAATTCACCAATTTTCGGTGGATAAATCTCTTCAACTTTGGCGGCCATAAAGAGGCATGTTATGCCAATTAGCTGCAAATGTGTCTTTTGCACTTTCTTTGCAACATTCAGGTAACGATCCAAATAGTCAACAGCCAAATAGTATGTCTCACGATGTAGTTTGTACACCTCACAGACCTCAATCAACCAATCGAGCAGTATGGCGCGCATGCGTGGCTGTAGCCCGGGATGCTGTTCCAACATGTGACTGCTGCGCAAACATGCCGTCTTCTCATCCTTTTCACACATACGTTGCCAAACATCGCTTGCATTCGCCCAGGATAGCGCTGGCAGTGGGCAGAGACGTAAAGGTTCCATGGCAGGTGACATGCATGATAAATCGGGATAGCTCGATACCGTGCCAGACTCAAAACATTTTGGCATTACGTTGTTATTGTGTTTACAAGTTTTGTTATTGTTATTATTATTGTTGTTGTTGTTGTGACTGTGTTGTACGCCCGGCGTGCGTTCACCACGTTGCGCATGACTGCTCGTTGAGCTAACCGAAGGCGATGTGGTCGCCGATATGATCTCATCATCATCATCATCATTATGCTCACCAATGCTAGAGGCATCATCTGTATAACTGGCATCCAAGCCATGCTCCTCATGCTCTGCCACCAGCAGCTCATTTTCATCATTTGCAGTTAATTTGCTGTCATCAACATAACGCACAATATGTTGTTGCACGACCAATGTGCCACGATCCGGACTGGGTGGACTATCCGGACTATCGGGCAACGGACTGGCTGGACTCTCGGGCAAATCGACGCCATGGTGCAACACATCAATGCCGGCTGTCGGTGAGCTACGTGCGCTCAGCAACTCATGCACGGCGCCATCATCGGGCGATGGATACACGGAGGACATCAATGATGAGCTACTGTCGCCGCCATCAAGCGTCAGATAGCTTGTTATTGTGTGCGTTGCGTTCGTTGCTGACGACACCGTTGTGGTCTGTTGACGTTTTGCCGATGGCTGCTCAAGGCCAAGTTCAGTGTCCTGCAACAAATAAGGATTACAAGAAAAATGTTTAGTAAATGAATTCCTTCTTTTTGTTAATTATTCATTTAAATGAATTAAATTTACCATTTCAGAAAATTTACGCTTATGTTCTAACTTCATAATAGCATAAATAATTGTTCGAATCTTAAGCGTGGGTATGTGTGTGTATGTATCTATGTATGTATGGTTGTATCTGTGTGTGTTTGCGCGTGATAATTGAAATGCGTTGATTTGAGAAATTATGTGGGTGTTTTGTGGCTTCTCACTTCCCTGCAATGGGCTTGTGTATGAGTTGATTTAAGAACCCGCACAAATTTATGAATTTCCAGCAAAGTAACAAAATGAAGATCGTCGATTTGCAACACTTTTGTTTTAATATTTAGTTATAATTTTTAAATATTTTTGTTATAAGAAACTTTATTTATTTATTTATTTTTTTTTTTTTTTTTTGGTTTAATAGCTCAAAAGTTTATTGCACGAATATTTCGATTTCTGCTTTTTTAATTAATTATTGATTTATTTATATATATATTTTTTTTGGTCTTTGGTTTAAATGTTTTTATTTGGCTTGATTTGTTTTTAATCTTTGGTTTTAAATAATTAGTTCAAGCAATTATTATCAATCATATATGTATTTGAGACGTTCGTTTTCTCTCTCTTGATCTCTTTGATTCTTGTTCAGCACACAAGTTTATTTTTTGCACAAATTTGCTAGCCTTGCACTTTTTTTCACACGCCGTTTAATTTTTGTAAAAAAAATGTAATTTTTTTTCAGTTTTTAAAATTTTCGCTGTCGCCGTGCGAGTGTTGTTAACGTGTTGAGATACGTTGTGCAACTGAGCGCTTCAAACGGCTGCGTTCCAGATCGTCGCACGATCATTATCCTACCAACCAAGGTGGCCAGCCATAGGGGTTGTTTCTTGCTTGCAACATCATAACGCAGGCAGGCAGTTAAACAGGATATGCGTTTCAAGTTGTCTATCTCTTTCGCACACAAACACACACACACAAAGGCATGCATGCAGAAATACCGACAGACAGGAGACAAAATAGCGGCAGTCAAGCGCAGAAATTAAGTCGAAGATGAAGGGCAAAGAGGCAGCAAATGGAATAGAAGAAACGGCATAAAATGAAACCGAAAAAGGATCTTGGCATAAATCCCGAAGGCGATTGCGTTTGTCTCTATCTTTGTTTGTCTGTATCTGTGTGTGTATGTGTGTGTGTGTGTGCTAAGTAAACTGCATGCATCTTCTATCTTAGCCTGCTGATCCTTTAGACAATTATTTTTGTCAACCTCTTAAGACAGCAACTCAGGTAAAAAAAAAGAAAAAAAATCCAAATTTTCCAGATTACATTTTTGTTGTACTTTATTAAATGAAATTCTTGCATGCTGCCGTTATGACCATTATCGCCTTTTTGGCTTGCGGCTCTACTCGCTCATCGATGATATATTATGTACCATATAAATTATCAACTACCGTGTCTTCTCCAGAAATAAAAGCGAACTACGTGTTCTAAAAACAAATCCTTTTCGTATACATATTCGAAGATGAAGAAATAAATCAACTGAGCTCTGTTGATTGTTCCTAAGGCGATAAGGATCAAGCGCGGCTCAAGCGTCAGAAAGCTATTCCAAGTATTGAGCGCAACTCAGCATAGATCAATGATCGGTGCTGATATATGTTGCTACTAATCGTTACATGAGATCAGCATCAATATAAATAAATTATTGGGTGTCCTGTATCCTGTCTCATGTCAATATTTCAGAATCAATGGAATTTTCAAATGATCTTAATATGCTTTTACATCCTCAAATTTTTTTAGAACATCCTTAAAAACAATTATTATGCTAACTTCTGTTAAATCAAAGTCTGGAAGTTATGACTCTCAATAGATTTTTTCTAATTACTCTTATTTCTAAGAGATAAACAAAATTTCAATACAGATATAATATAAGATTCCACAGAGAAAGAGAAAAAGAAAACTATATTAACATTCATTTGAAAGAGTCTTTAATAATAACTCATGTTTCAAGAATTTAGTCAGCGTGTATATTGAAAAAATCAATCTAGACTTTTATCATCAGGTATAAAGACGAGCATAGAAAACGTAAAAGATCGATATATGTACATATAAATGTAGATCCTTTCCATTAAATCTTTTCCAAAAGACTTCACCAAACAAATATGGATTTTCTGTGCATAAAATATAATTAACTGATATTGAGCCTTTAGCTTACAGTTCACTTGGTCCTTAAATAGACAGATAAATCTGAAGATAAAACTTGATACCATTCAACTGCTTTAGCTCATAAAATGCTTGTGTCATAAAGACGAGAATTCATTTATTAGCCAAGATATTCTGTTAAACAAATAAAACTTTTCGTCAATCATGAATTCTTAAGAAAGCAGCTGCTGCTGCATAAATCTCGTGCTCACTGGACCACACGCTCAGAAAGGCAGATAGACGGATGGACAGACAGACAGACAAACGGTCATTTCGGCATAAGAATTCAACATTTTTCATGTTTAACGCTTTGATTTAAATTGCGCATTGACAGTGAAAATCGCCTGAGTTACTAAAAAGAAGATTTTCTTTTATTTTTTTGACATGTGTCCGTTTGTCTGTCTGTATGTCTGCTACTTGAGGGGTTGGCACAGTCAGCCGCATGCGTTAATTTGCTATGCAGAATAGTTTCTATAGCAAGGAAGGAAGGTGCGCTAAAGAATACAATAACAACAACTACAACAGCAACAACATAAATAAAACAAAGAATAAGAAATTAAATTTGTCATGCGCTGAGAAAGTCATGGTCTAACGCACTGTACGACTCTTCGTCTGTCCGTCTGTCCGTCTTCGCAGCAGTTGCAGAATTTTTATGACATAGGGTCTGGTATTTCATCTTTCCGTCTGTCTGTCTGCCTGTTTGTTACCATTTGTATGCTTGAAGGGCGCTGCTGTCTAACAAACCTACTCAAATAATTAAATATGTCACATAAATATTATAAAATTTTCCATTTTTTCTAATGTATTTTTCAAGTTTTTCGCAATGATTTTCTTACAAATTATGTGTAAATGTTTGACAGTTGGCGAGGCAGGGAGGCCAGTCAGTCCTTAAGCAATATGTGTTATGATGATGGTGGTGGAAGTTTCAACATTTTGATTTTTCTTTAAGTTACAATTTCTGCTCCTGAACCCTTAAGAGACACACACAGCATCTTATTCATGAATTTTATAAGCGATCGATCGTAAAGTAAAATTTTTTTTGTTCATTGTGAAAAGTCTTTTTGATTTGTTTGTAATGAACCTTCTTATTTGAAGATATTAAACTGATTTATGATTAAAAGCTTTTGTTTGCTACAAATTTTAAATGTTGAAAAATTACTTTGACATTCTTATTAACCTATTTTTAGGGCTTAGCACAAGTTCAAGTCCAATAAATTCGAGCTTTACTACAATGTAATATTAAAATGGAATTTTCTTCAAAGATAGTCGTAAGAGTTTGGAAATGCAAGACTTTTCTGCTTAACCTTTACATTTTATCATAATTAAACAAATATTGGAGGCCACAACTTAAAGCTATCGAATTCGGTACTATATCAAGTCACTGGATCTAAGAACAAAGCAACAAAAACTTCGAAAAGATTATATGTTGCAGATGACTTAAAGCCCAATTTTCTAAATCAAGGAGTCCACTCAAATCCTTAGAACACAAACAAAGGATATCAGTAAGTAGATTTTTAGTAGATTGCATTTGGAAACACTCAAGAACGACCGACAGAAATGTGTCATTCAACAAAACCCATAAACATTCATCAAAATAGTATGCATAAATTTCACGTTCCTCAAAGCATAATCAGTGACAACGGACAACTATTTTTTTTTTTCTACTGACGGCTGGCCAAACTCAACAATTCTGTTTTAAATTCGGACAGGCGAAACCTTTCTCAAGATCGTCTTTAAATACCAATTGCATGATTAATGATCGGTTTACATAAAACGCATTAGACTACTTACTTGTGAAGAAGTTGTTACAAATGCCTGTCAAAACTTGCACAGTCACGACCGCAACAAACCGCGAAAGGATTTTGCTCATTAACCCCTTATGACCAGAGGTCAGTATGAGCGCTGGCAGGCAATTAATTATGAAAGCAAAGCCGAAGTAGAAGCAAGCAAAACAAGGACAACAAACAAGCAAAGTGACCGAGCGAGAGAGTTTGATGATTTTATTCGTGTTTTGTGTGCTTGTAGTTGTGGCTAAGATAACGGAGGGGGGAAACAAAACACATTGCACGCTGTTTAAACAGAAATATGAAATTAATAAAAAGATAATGAAACGGATAGAAAAAAATCGAATATTATTTCAAAGAAGGCGTTTGAAGTTGAAAAGGACGATGCGTATACTTTCTATCAAGCAGCGCGTAAAAAATTTCATACAAAAAGAAAAAAAAAAAGAACGAAATGAATTAAATGTTATCAGTGGAAAAAATAAAAAATACAACAAAGTTACACCTGGACTTGTCTAAGGAGCACACGCCGCCGCCGCCGCTGCTTCGACTTCTTCTTCTTTGGCTAGTTATTGTATGAATAAGGATCATTATATATGAATGCCGCAACAAAAACGAACGGTGCAAAAGGTGTGCCAGCCAAGTATAGAAAAATGTATAAAGTAATGCCTTTACAACGCTTGCAGTAACACGGCACGGCGCTTTGTGGCGTTGTAAGCGGCAATAAGACGGACTCAAGTCAGCGTCGACGTAAGCAGAAGCAAAAACGGTAGAAACTAAGAAGACTCAACTAGGGTAAAAATGCAACAAAAGATGTCGTCGGCCTCGCTGTCACCGTTGTTGTTGTCGTAACCAACTTTGAATGGAACAAAATGGGACAGATGAACACGAACGACAACGTCGACGTTAACGTTGACGCATGCGCGCCGCCCTACAACAATTGACATTTTTTTTGCTTCTTTCGCCTAAGCAATACTTTGGCTGTCCTTCATTGTTATTATTCCCTGCATTTCTTAGCGTAATTGTTGTTATTGCTGTTGCATCATCTGCTGTTTTTATTTTGAATTTATTATTTTGTTTTTTTTTTTTTTTTTTGTTTTCTTATGATTTCTTAGCTTTGACACAGGCACCAAAATTATTAATGAATAGGCAAAAGGGAAGTGATCTAAGCCAAGTGTGTCATGAATGAGTGACTCCCAAGAACAAAGCGTATACCATAAGACACAAAACTTTATTGAAAAAAATAAAATCATCCAATAGAATTCTCTAAAAATTCAAATAGACACTAATAGAAGCATTTATAGCAATTGCGATTTCAATTCTGATGTTCCTTACATTTAGAACGCTTATGTTGTATGCAGCAACACACCACATACAACAGTTTAGCTTTGCGGCACAATTTGAAACGATTAACTGCTAAAAGTAATGGGTGGCTCCATGTTACTTAGGAGTGTTTAATGTTTAATAAGTTGATATGCGAAGAACTAAACTGGCGTCGACGCAGGAGGCTTCAAAAATTAAACTAATTGCTGATTTCACAATACATCAAAATAAAAATTACAAAAAAATATAACAAAATGGCCTTTTTTATGGAAATAATATGACTGAAATTTTTTTTATATTTTCAAAAGTCATTACAAACAAAAAAAAAAAAAAACCCAAAAATAATTTCTTTCACACGCTGAAAATCTTAATGAAAAATTAGCAATGAGGGAAACGAGCAAAACGACTTGAAAATCAATCAAGGTATCCTTCGAAAGAAACAAGCTTTCAAGCTAAGAAAGGGAAACAAATTGGTAAAATAATACTTTAATTTTTATCTTTTGACGAGAAAAACAAATATTGTCTAAGATTACAATCAGTGAAAAATAGAGACGAAAACTTACAAAACAAGCATAATTAATTGTAAACCATAACGTCTCCTGTCCCATAAACAGATGACATTGCATAAGGCAGCGAAACAAAAAAAAAATCAACAACAACAGAAAAGGTAAGGGAAAAAATACAAGTCATTTGCATAAAATAATTTCAGGACGAGCGAACAAGAATCCTAGAAGGAAAAATGTAACGAAAAAATTTAACGGAAATCTAATGAAGACTTGGAACGATAAGAAAAAAAAAACTGCTGCAAGGCAGTAGCATATGCGAAATACATATACGCACACAGGACATACATTAGCATAAAATACCGGCAGCTTTATCAGAAGGACATGTCAGAGAAGAAGCGTACCAAAACCGAACCGCACCGAACCGAAAGTAGTAAAGTTTCTGCATAACTTGCATGTAATTTCTTATACAAATGTCGTCTCGATGAATATTTAATTAGAGAGTGTGTGATGATCCTTTCGAAAAGGGAACACTGCAAGGGGACTGTCCGACAGACAGACAGACAAGGATACAATAGACAATACGGAAGGAGTAGCTAGCAAGATAGCAAACGTTTGTGGTCGTGTAGCAAATGCAATGAAGCTCAATTTGGGTGGTTTTCTTCAAATGTTCAAGATGTCGCCAACATAGCTGCGCGCTCTGTTTGCTAACCCCGAAATAAATACGGCAGCAGGACACGCACGACAGCGCAGGATAATACTTGTGATGAGCACACACATTTAGTATGTAGGGTTCTTCTCACTTGGGCGCCTCTTCATGTTCGTTCATTGGTGTGCAAGAAGAAAACAACAAGTTGGCAGCGCCTTTGCAGACCACTTCATACTTTGACTTTGTCCTTCATCGTCTTGTGCTCCGCCTGCTGTGTTGGTAAGAAAATGTACACTGAGCAGAGCAACAACCCTTAGTGTTACTGAAAAGGTGTTCACGCATGCGCAACATTTCTGTTTTCTTCCTCCGTTTTTTTTTTTTTCGTTCCTTTTTCTTTCGAACCACTTTTGGCACCCCATTTGCCAAAACATTCCAATACACAAACATCACACAACTCATGTATGCAAAATAATGTCATTTGTTAAGGAATTTCTCTTCTCTCCTTCATTTTTGCAATTACAAAAAGCATGAGTTTGCATATAGTCTGTGCGCTCTTCTCTTTATTATTGCTTTCTTTACTCTTACAGTAAACACACTCAGTAATTTTGCATAATACAAAAATAAATAATGTGCAAGGAACGCATAAATACTTCAACTGTCAAAGTATTTTTTTTTTCTTTTTTTGTGCATTAAAAGTGTTTTGCTTTGATTTTTCTTTGCATATCCTTTGGCTTTGCCACACTCCTGCATTGCTTGCAGCTGCTTGTCTCCTTACTTGAGCTGCGCCTTTCAGGGTTTGAACAACTCATGCCAAGCGAGATTTCTCTTCGAGTGTTTTATTTATTTTTAGACTCATATTTGCAATTATGCTTATCGTCGTTGCTATATTGATATACTCGCTCATAGATACATTTTGGGCGCTTGTTTAACGGAATAAAAAGTAAAATAGACAACGTTGAATTAATCAAGAACAAGAATTAAGATGTTATGAGTTAGGAATGTATGAGATAATACTTTATGGTACATGGACAAAAGGAGATCCATTGAAAAACTTTACTTTTTGGATTCATACCATAAGCCAATCAAAAGGTAAAAACAATTTCAATGATATTTTCCAGATATTCTTTCGGACTTTTATAGGTTCTCCTATCTATTGAAGCATATAGCAGTTGTTCCCAATTATGGAGCGATTTATACTGTATTCTTACAACACACAATTAACCAAACATACTTTAATTTGCTTGTAGAATTGTAGGATTTAACAATCTTGTCCTACAACTTTACCTACAGACAAAGTAGAGCTCTACTTATATTATGTAGATATTTTTCGAATGAATGTTACAAACATACATAGTATATTCTGGTATAAACCGAAGGAAGCAGTTGAAATAATATTAAGCAATATGATAAAAAAAAACTTACCTTATCTTGTACAGATGCGCGACGTTTACGTTTCGAGGCAACGCTTTTATGACTAGTATACAGGATATGATTCGGTGATTCAGCCGAAGATGACGACGATGAGGATGAAGTATGACGCATGCGTTTGTGCGATTTGCCAAAGCCTAAAGGCGATGTAACTGTAGCTGAAGAACGTTTCCAGGATTCTCTCAAATAATCATTCATACTATGTGACATTGGCGATGTCAATGCTAATTCAGCAGCATTTACTGTTACAGTTGTTGTTGTTGTTAGAGGATTTGTTCTTGATTTTGTTGCCGTTTTGGTGTGCCAATCAATGGTATTGAGATTGCCAATCACAGGCGATGACAACTCATAACCAACAGTTGTTGACGTTATTGTTGTTGTTGCAGAAGGCTTTGTACTTGGTTTAATTGTTGTTGTTGCTAATGTATTTGCCGGACGTTTCAAAGAGATAATACGTTCGGATATTGTTTTAGACATTTCATTGATCATTGCCTCGGAGCGAATTATTGCTTTCATATCGTCAATTGTTCTTGTGGCAAATTGTTTAGTTAATGGCGCAGCAGCATTGCATGTTGCAACATCATTTTGAGCATCAGCAATAGCAGTTGTTGTTCTTGTTGCAGTTGAAGTGATTGTACTTGTAGTTGATTTTGTTGCTGTTGCTGTTACTGTATTGATTGTACGTTGTCGCCTTCGCTGTCGCTCCTCATCATCATCATAGAGCGACAACAGCGTTGATGATGAAGTGCCAGCGCTAAAGACGCCAGCATCATCAAGTTTGGCGTTGCTTGAATTTTGGCTGCTGCCACTGCCACTGCCATTGCTATTGCTGCTGGTACGATGGCTGCAAAACAAGAATACAATAACAAAAATTTTGTTAGTTTGGTCTTTTGCAAAAAATATCTATATGAAAAAGAAATTTAATACGTTTAAAAGAGTGTCAAATTAACAATATGAAAGAAAGTAACTGTGCAAAAGAAATAGGGGTACACAACAACAACAACAACAATGAAAGTAAAGATACAACGATACTCCTTACACTAATAACAAAGCATAAATTCATTAAAATCTGACAGGCAACAACATTTTCACAATTGTATTGCCACTCGCACATAATTACACTAACATCCGGCAAAATTTTGTGCACATTTAAATCTGCAACGGTACTCAAGATGCAAGGCGAAAATCTTTGCATTTCAAAAATGTAACTCAAGTCTTGGAAAATTAAGCAATTTATTGAAATTTGCATGACTGATTAGAATATTATTTTGCATAGCCACGCCTGCTCCACAGCCAGCGTTTGATTTGATTTGATTGCCTATTGTGCAACGTGCAGATGTTTATCACAAAAGATGAGTAACGAATTTTTTTGAAGGTCTTAAATTGCACTCAAACGCAATTTGCAACGCCGCACAATATGGCAATTTTTTTTCCTACTTCTTCAAAGGCTTTTCTTGCTGCAAAAAAAAAAAATTCGAAGTAAATCTAAAGCAGTCTTTTAGAAAAGGCTTTAAAAAAAGGGGTTCGCCATTTAGTTTCGTTCACTTTCCGTCTATTTAACCCTTAACACAGCTTCACACAGCCGCAGCAGCAGCAGCATCACCACCTCATGCACTCGTCATTACTCATTATTATAAAAAAAAAAAAATAAGTAAGAAAAAAAAAGCAATAATAAGAAGCCTTGAAGCAAAGGGTCTCTCTCTGAGTCTGGTCTGTCATTCTTCATTTATTTTTTAGCCTTGAGCGCAAATAAATTTTCTTCCACTAAGCCGTTTTGCTTTGGCGCAAGGATCACGATCACGTTCATCGACTTCAACTCACATGTCCTTTCTTTCGCACAACTTGGCTCGACGTCGTCGCTGTCCTTCTTATCGATCGCGTTTAATGGTTTAATGAACAAGAAAAAGTAATCACGTAGTAAATTACAACGAAATGGAATCGCTTAAGCATGAGTTATGCATGCAACGCATTGAGCCTGTTAGAAGCATCCTTTTTCGGTTTTTTTTTTTTTTTTTTTTTGCCATCTTCAAGAGGTCAAACTTGCGCTGAGTTGGGTTGAGGCGAGTTTTCGCCTTTCGTGTGAAATCTTTCAGATTTTGTGCATCCTTTTTTTTTTCTTTGGTGGGGGGTTTGAGTATGTCGTTTAGACAGCTGCTCTACTTTTCTCAGTGTTTCAACGCTTTTAGGGCTTCATTGATTTAAGAATAAGAAGACAAGCGCATATTCAGCTCTGACCGACGTTCTTTTTGGCATTTATTAGAAAAAAATCAAATAGTTTTCACAAGTAGATACGAAATTGTTATCGTTTTCTGAAAGGAGTTGAAGAAACTCTCATTTACACAAAAGTTCTTACAACAAGAATTAATAAAATCAAAATCAAATGCTAGTCTAGTCTTGTCTGGGGTTCAAGTGGGCGATAAGACATGTTAAAACGTTTCTAAAATATTCTAAAAGACAAGTCAAGGATATGACGCTTGTCATGAAGACTGCTATTGAAAAAAAATTAATAAAAAGGGGAATTGTCAGACGCTACGTGTTGAAGGATATGTTTATTAAGTAATCGATCAAGTTGTTTTTATCAAGAATAGATAACTTTTTCTTTTTGGCTTTGGTTTACACAACCAAACGTTGACCTATGCTCAGATCGTGTGACTTTTACATAACTTTCCTTCCCCTTTCATTATTATTTCATTCAGATGAACACCAGGGTTCAAAGTCATTTCTTCTAGTTGTGATTAATTGTTTGATTTTTTCGTTTGCTTAAATTACAAGAAATGACAGTATTCTATTGCTCTAACGATGTTGACGCTGGAGCCTGAACTTTAAGGGGTTACATACAGTTAGAATTTTCAAAAAATTAATTTTTTTTTTATTTTATTTTCTTATTGTACATATATTTAAGAATACACACGTTTCATGTCGTTCCGGTGAATATTTTCGAAGTTACAGGCAAATTTGGAAAGGCGTTTCAGAGTGCTTCAAAGTACTTTTCAAACTTTAAACGCGTTTTTCTCAAAATGGTGTTTTCAAAGTCGGTGACCACCATAACTCGGAAACGGCTCAACCGATTAATCTCAAATTTTGGCACGATCTTCTTAAATATATTTGCTATTAATTAATCGAAGCTTTTTTCTCACCGATAAATATTTTTTTTTTTATAAACAATTTAAGTCCGAAATTTTGGTCAAAAATCGATTTTTTTTTTTGAGAAGCCGCCATTTTGTCAAAAAAATTTATTTTGCTTATTCCTTCGATTAATCACTAGATTTAACAATTCTTTAACAAAATCCGTTTGGGTTTTTAATTTAAAGTGATCCAGTTCACAGATACAGTGGTCACCGCAAAACGTCTTTTTTGAGTGGAGCTCCCGGAAATCAGCTGTAGTTCCTTTCCAAATAAATATTTTTTGTGGTAATAAATTTTAAAATACAGTTAAAAGATACCATAATATGTGTACAAATTTTTAAATCAATAAACCTAAAAGTTTTCTCAGGAAAAATTTCGGAAAATTCGCTTTTTTTCGGCCTTCTAACTGTATGTAACCCCTTAATGGATATTCCTTCAAATATGAACAGTTTCACTAGCTAAACAGTCAGGAATCTTAAACAGTTATAGAAGAAAGACAATTGAATTTGTTGCTATTAAGAAAATATGTTTTTATAATTATAATCTTAATAAAATGACCTCTTGACGATATTAGCCATTCAGATATATATATCTAAACTGTTGGCTACAAAACATCTTTACAGAACATTGGGTGTGCTCTTTACTTGGAGCACAACAGTCTGAATGTTTGGTTTCCTTAAGCCAAGGTATTAGACAAAGTTTCTTATAAGGTAATCTATCCCAATCATGAATTCCGACTCAACTGAAGTCTTCTACTTGAATTATAAAGATCCTCAGCCACTATTCAGAAAATATTGGACATTCCGGATTATGAAAGTCAGTTCCATACATGGGGATACACATCACTACTACTACTGTCCTACTATTATTTTGACAACTATGCCAAGATAGACACTGTACCAACAACATTTATAATCACTTCAAAATAAATTGCAAATAAATGATATGCAACTACTTAAAGAGTTACTAACGAATAAATTATCTGACGCTCCTTCTATGCTATAAACAAATTTGTCATATTTGCTATGCATCCTTTGACATTTTGATTAAAATTCCGTTAAAATTTTCGACATAATTTCGCAACACATACCACAATTACATATAAGAACGCATATCGTAATGGGTTTTTGTGCTTGTTTTCATATTTTTGAATAGAGAAAGGGTCGAGAAGCGTTGGTGGGCTGAGCTGACAAGACCAAATGACTAGGCAATTATGTAATTACGTGCAATTCGAATGGTCAAACACACAGGCAGGCCGGCAGGCGGGGAGGCAGTATCTGTACTAAAGTCAAATAGGGAGTGTATGAAATTAAATACAATTAATTTTGCTGACCAAGGCTTAAAACAACAACACAGGACAAGGCACATCAAAATATTTTGAAAAACGAAAAAAAAACATTACAAAAATAAAAAACAATTGAGCATAAAATTAAAAAGCCACAAATTTGGCCCTCGCCGCCTTCGTTGTTGGTACGCCCACGTCGACAATATGACATTTTTTTGTATTTTTTTTTTTCGAAACTAACAACATCATCAAAGTCATTGAACATGTGACACTCATTCATGCACTCACTGTAGTTGAAGCAATGAAAAAAAGAGCAAAAATAATAAAGGACTTCAATTAAAAGGATAACTGCCGCATGATTGTGCATTATAGCTCTCTCTTTCTTTTTTTTATTTAATGACCAAAGCGACGACAATTATTTTCTAATCACATTCCAGAACATGACGAAAGGCAACAGACAAAAAATAAGTATCTTTACAGTAAAGGAATGCGCGTCGCCACAGTCACTTGGTTATCATTTTTTAACACCTTTGGTCGCACAGCGCAGCTGTTATCCTGACATGTCCTTCTAATTCTCTACTTAAATTTGCGGTATACGTTTTGTTCACAACCATTAATGCAACAAATTTCTATCTATTTTTCGTTTTTTTTTTTCTGTATTTGTATTTGTATTTATATTTATGTAACACAAGTTGCATTTGTCCCTTAGTCAAGTCGAAAGTACACTTTAGATTATCTATTAACCGTTGCCGTCGTCCTGTGTGTATGTGCGAAGGGGAGCATTCAAAGTGTACGGGTCGCGTCTTGTCGCCCAGCCGTGCATAACCAGTTGGCAGACACTTGATAATTACAAAAAATATTAGATTAACATCACTTTTTTTTTTTTTTGTTTAAATGTTTGCTACCAGGATAGTTGAAATTTCGGTGCAACGTTCTTACAGGAAGTCAAGTCACATCAGTTAAGAGCGACGACATTTCAGTTTTACTATTTTGGAAATTAGTAAATGATGGCGCTTAATTGCAGCCAAAAGGAAGTTATTTACAGACCGAAATTTGCGTGAGAAGTCATGACATTTGTTTCGTTTTATTCTTGTTATGCGATTCATCGCTCATTTTGCTGAAGTTATAAAAACTCTTAGACAACTTCAAGTCTCAAATTGTTAGCAACGTAGAGCTGAGAGTTGGGATCAATGAGTTGAGCCTTCAATTTACTTTGATGCAAATCTTGAAAATCAAACTTTATATTTTTTTTTGTTTGTTTGATTTATGGTATTTATTGTAATTATTTTATTTATGCTACTTGTTTATTTTATTGATTATTTTTTCTTATAATTTAATTTTATTTTTTTTATTTTATATATTTTATGAATTTTCTGTATTTTATTTATTTTTGATTTATTTTACAGAATTATCTATTTTATTTATTTTATTTTATTCATTTTATTTATTTTAATTACTTCATATATTTATATAAGTATATTTATTTTGTATTATTTATTTGGTTTTTTCTATTTATTTTGCAGTAAAGTGCAAACAAGCACAGTGTAATTTTCAATCCAATGAGAGTTGCTCGGACTTAAAAAATTATATTTTTCACCTTTGGTGTCAATAAAAATAATGGAAAATAAACAAAATAAAATGTTAACAAAAAACTTACTTTTTCGAATACCAATCCTCAACTTCTTGGTATTGAAAATCCGACAACGTTTTACGTACTGCAGGGGGACGCACCATTATAATATGAGAAAAAGGCGTCAAATGAATATGCAACTGAAAACAAAATGAAAAATTGTGAAAAAAATCGTTAAAAATAAATAAACAAAGTTTAATACAATACACATAAAATATAAAAAGAAAATATATGAGTTCCGCACACGAGGGTTGCACAAAAACACACAACAACAGCAACAACAAAAAGGAAGTAAAAGTCGAAAATTTGCGCCGAAGCAGGAAGAAAAAGTCAATTAATTAGAAGGCGCAAACGCAATTAGTGTGAAAATGAACGTTAGAAAGAAGCAAACAAAAAAAGGGAAATGTCAAAGAAAAGTCAAAGAAAAATACTTGTAAGTAAAAGTTATAAAAAATGTGAAAAAAATAGCAAATTTACTTTTGACTGAAGAAAGGTGTTGAAGTCACAGACATGTCACACGCAAGGAAGTCAAAATGGTTAGAAAAAAAAAAAAAAGGCGAACAAATTGAAGACACAAACAAATGATGTCCAATAGAAATAGAGGACGAATGAATCCTTTGCTTCTAAGTGTCTACACATGTCTTACGTGTCCGAACGCCGCTCGAGGCATCTGTCAAGACGCTTGTGGCAGCATTGGAACGCAGCTGCTGTGCAATTCACCTGCATACAGGAAGCGTACAAAACTTGGCCAGGAGAACGGGGAGAAAACACGCGCGCCATGCGGGTCTGTGGCCAAGTGACTCAACGGCCAGCAACAACAGGTGCACAGCTCGTAATAACAAACTAAACACTTTGATAATTAATGGAAAAACCAACATCAATTTATATACACATTATAGCAGTTGTGCAGGAAAATATTGTGTAGGAAAACAGATAGACAGAACGACAGGTTGCATCGCTTTAATTGAGACTCGTGGAAAATTCATCGACAACATCAATGCAGCTGATCTACAAGTCAGTCTACCTGCGAAAATGTTGTTACCTTTATGACCTAAAGCAAATTTAAATATGTATCTTACAAGCCATAAATGTTGTTCGTTTGCTGCACAGCAAATTTGTTTGCCTAAGCGTCAATTTATCAAAATGCATTTCGCTGGCTTGACAGGACGTCACTTTTCGCATAACAAGCAGAAAAATCACGTAAACAAATTTCTAATGTTTTGTTTACACATTACTCGTTTGTCATTCTCGGCTCATATAAATTTCCTTGACTTCTAACTTTCGAAAAGAAACTGACCCACAAAAAGGCAAACACATGCGGCGTTGCCAAATGTCCGTCATGTGTTGATCCTCTGGCATATGTTTGTCTGTATTTGTGACAACAAGGAGCAAGTCTAGAATACTTTAATGTTTCTGGAAAAATTTTTATTTATGTTTTGAAGCGTTTTTTTTGTTGTAAATAAATTCTAAAAACATGCCACATGTGCACAGGATCAGCTATGCCACTTTTTACGACTCCCTGAAGTTTATAAAAAATATAAATTTTAGTAATTAATTAATTGCAACAAATTTTTTAATATTTCAGCTTTGTTATTTGCGCAAAGGTCATTTCATATACATTAAAACAACAAAATAAAACTGCATTGAAGTGTAATTATAAAATTATGTAGCCTAAAAGTATGCTATGGTTTTTTTGAATTTAATTAATTCATCAAGTCTTGAAAAGTGCATAGAAAAATTTGAAAAATATGCGAAAAAGTTGAAAATTCATTTAATTTAAATCATATTTCATTAACAATTTAAAAATTTTTATTGAATTTCTTGCATAAAATAAAAATTTGTGACTTACAAATCCTTGCTAATCATTTAATTGCTAATTCACACCACTTTTTTAAGCTTTGCCTTGAGTTTGTTACAAGAACCAAAAGTTTGTCCTTACTTTCTTGATCTCTAGTCAAAAAACATCTTCTTCTCTCTCTCATACACATGCAATTCTATAAAAACTTAACTATCCGGAAAATTCTACGCATTTTGCCGCCTTCATTAACAACTTTCCTTCGATGATATTAACAAACTTTTTCAATTTAGATAACAATACATAATTCTTGTAGGATCCTTTCAATGCTGACATATTACCAACAAACATAACTCTCAACTTTAATCTGCCATTAACGTTATCCTTGTGACCCGAATTCCAAGTAAAGACAATCATTACTGTTGTTGTTGCAGCGTATCTTAGAACCGTGTGATGTGATTCGACAAATATGTGTGTGTGTGAAGGTAATTCAAACAAGTTGCTTACGAAATTTACTTAATGCCTTGAAATACAAATACTTTTCTACTAAGAAATTTCAAGCATTTGAAAATTTATATGCTTTTAGACAATAGACCGAAAAAAATGCACAACTTAAAGTTAAATAAAAGAGGAGACTAAAGAAAAAATAAAGGAAAATATATGAAAATAAAAACCATGACAAATCATTTCTTTGGCCATCAAACAAAAGCGACAACGAACGAACGCGTCTGAGAAAAATCTTGTTTGTTGAGCATGAAGAACGGATATACATACACACATAGATACATACAGACATATAAACGGCACTTGAAGTATGCCGAACGGCCTTGAATTCAATTGACTGCTAAATATAAACTAAATAACCAATTGAGCATGTTGAAGGGCTCAAATACTGCTACAGATAGAGAAAACGTGACCGTTTTAGATTGTTGCCGACGACGAAGGCGACGATGGCGACTAAAAAGGATACGTTAGAATTCCTGGAAGTGCAACGCACGCCATTGATAATATACTGAACCGATACTTAAACAAAAGTCGTCTATCAATAGATGAAAGAAAGAAAGTAACTGCTGCACAACAACAAGAGAGCGGCGACTGTGAGATACTTTTACAAAACCAAACCAAATCAAACAAAAAAAAAAATAGAAATAGAAATAAAATAAAACAAAAAGTCACAGCACGCGGTAATGAATGACCACGCATCTCAGTGTGTGTGTATCTGTGTGTGTTAAGAGCCTACGTCTGCCTAATAGTTTCAGATACATTTTTCTGTATTTGGGTACAATTTTTCAACTTTTTTTTTTTTTTTGCATTGCATATACAAACAAAAACAACACTTGTCGCACTTCCAACTAATTGTAGGCGACAACGACCACAGACGTTGAACGCGACAAGTTTTAACATTAAAAAACAAAACACAAAAACAAAAAATATGCAGCAAAAAAAAAAAAAGAAATAAAATAAAAAAAAGAAGCCGCAAACATAACATGATACATACAAACATTTATGTATAAGTATATATCGCATAACATTGCAGGTTATGTACAACAACACAAGTAAATGAAGTTTTATCTGTATCTGCACGCCGCCGCACAAGTATCTCAGGAATGTATCTGCGCTGCAACGTTGCAACATTGCAAGTACAACAACAACAGCAACAGCATAACAACAACAAAATAAATAAAAGGACGTCGCTCGTCTTCTTCACATTGCAGTTATCTGCGCTGACGACCTGTTCTCTTGCTTTGTTTTTTTTTTCTTTCATGTTTCTTTTTCATTCTTAATTTTGCTTGCTATAAGAAGAAGAAGCAGCAGTATTCATTTGTACGAAAATTCCTTTGCATTTGCGCATATTTACTCAAGTCCATTTTGCGTGCTCTCTCTCTCTCTCACATATACACACACATGCACATACGCACGAAAGCAAGCAAGCACACATTCAGGCCGTCATTGCGCTGTACAACAAAATAAAAAAAATAAAAAAAAAAAAGAGAGACAAGTAGAATGAAACAAAAACACTTTTGTGTGAAATTTCCTTGTGGGAAAAAATGAAAAATGAATCAAGCAAAGATTCGAAAAAAAAACAAACACTTCCTTCGTTCGTTCATCTCACAAAACAATAGAAAGCAATTTACATTTAAAAATACGCCTTATACATTTGTATGTATGCTGATCCTGACCTATGCAGGTAACTAATATTTACTCATGCGACTAATTAGTTGGAATTAATCAACGCACTAACATTTTGTATAACTTTGACTTGTAATGAAGTTATTTGTTTGTATTTAATCAACATTAACAACAAATTTAATGCATTTTTAACGTTAAAATATTAAAAAAAATTTGTTTTTATATTTTTAAATTTTTACAACATTTTATTTATAATTTTCTTATTTTATTCAATGTCTTTGCCTGCTTAAATATCATTGAACCACCCACGTATTAATGCGCGCTATAAAAAATATTCTAATAAGACAAGCGTCGCATTGCTAGTTTTCCGCCAATTTTGTACGAATTTTGTATGCTATGAATATAATTTGTTTTTGCAATGAATGCAAAGAAACAAAACCCATGCGTCGTCGTCGTATTCGTCGTATCGATGGAACAGCCGCTTGCTTTGATTTCACATTTCACTTGGAACATAAAACAAAAACGAAAAAAAAAATAGCAACAGCAGCAGCAACAACAACAACAAAACACGAAAAAATACGTTACGTGTCTGAAGAAAACAACAAAAAAGAAAAAAAAATAATAATAATAAAACAAGCTTCGGCGCCGGACACGACGTCGACGATGACGGCAACGGTGTAGCGACGGCGACTGCGCTGTCAGCAGCGGCAGTGAAGCGAAGCAGCGCTTCAAAGGAAACTGCATTAGGCATGAAAGGGGAGCTGAGGCGTTGCAAAAGCAAAAGATTGGAGAAGAGTAGTAAGTAAGTGAGTGAGTGAGCGAGTATGAATGACATGAAACAAATGAAAGTGCGGCGGGAGAAATAAAAAATAAAAAAAAAAATAAACCAGCCAAATCGGCAAAGGGGGGAAAGCATGCGCGGTAGTGAGAGGCGGCAAACACAAACACACACACACACAGGCGAGCGCGCTGAACACACGTATAAAAAAGTGGCGCGAATTAGAAGCATTTTTACCGCCGAAAATGTTTAAACTCTCTTAACAAAAAAAAAAAAAAAAAAACTGTTGAAAGCATTTTGCACAAAGTTGATATTTTTGTTTCACTCCAATTAGAAAGTAGCGACATTTACACCGTGTCTTATTAGAATTTATAAACAAATTGAACATTTTTCTGTTTTGCCTATAAAAAATTTCGATCATAATGCGCGCAAACACACATACATAGGCAGCAATTAAATACACTCACTTGACGGGCACTCGAATAGACGTATTAAACTTTTTTTTTTTGCGCACAAGATTAGCAGCTTTAATTTGCATATATTGAAAAAATTCTTAACAACGCATTTGCACTAACATTTGTTTAAACATTTGCGAAATTAACGCATCAAAAAAAAAGCTTGAAAATTACATTTAAGAAAACAATAAAAAAAAAAAACAAACTACTTTAATATTACACTTCTGTGATCGTCGTCGTCAAAAGATTATCAAGACAGAATGATTCTCGCTTTTGCTTCTTCTTCTTGTGAATGGGGACGAACATTCCACTTAAAAAAACGGCCGGTCTGGTCTGTCTAAGTTGGAACGACAAAATCGAAAAACACAAAACCAAAATAAGAGAGCGTATTTCTGTTCGTATGTGTATGTGTGTGTGTAAGTGTGCGCGCCAAAACCAGATGATCCAAGCGACAAATGCAACAACAAGCACGAACAGAGCAGAGCAAAAAGACCGTTCAACGTTGCTTGCCAACCAACCAAATACACACTTCACTCCCCTCTTCCAATAAGACTCACACACACACACACACACACATTGAAAGAAAAAAGCAGCCGTTAGCAGTAAAGAGCGAGAGAGTATAAGGTATATCCCGCGCGAAGCAGTATGAAAGCAGAAGCGACAACCATGAGTTCATTTTTATATGAGCTGTGGGGGCGCCGCTGTGCGAGTTGTATGAATAAACAATTTACTGCAATGCTGGCAATTAACAAGAAAATTTTACTAACAATTCGATTCACTTGTTTTGCCATTTATTAACTTTATTTTATAAGTGCAAAACTGTTTTAAATCGTCGTGCTATGCAGGAACAGTGACTGTGCGAGTGTGTGTGTGTGTGTAAGTTTCTACTTGATACAGCTGATTTGTACATATAGTGTTGCCACCAGCGTCATATGATTTGAGTAAACAATTGTAAATTATGCGGAATATTGAAATTTGTTGTATTTTTTCAAAGATAATTTCATTTTAATGAATTTAGTATTGTTCACATATAATTTAATCAACATTTATTAAGGCGCCACGCACACTAATGCCCCACACACCGCATTCCGCAACGCACACAAACAAGTGGCAACACTGGTCGCAACAAAAACAAAAACGACCGCGTTTTGTTTACAAAACGGCACGAAAAGCAACGTTTTCGACATCAACTTTGACACAAAATTACGCACGTTTTATGAATGAAACATTTTCAAATTCCTTTACGAGACGATTAATTAGAACACATAAAATCAAATTCCGTTGAAAAACTAAAAATCAATGAAGTTTTGTGGAAATTAGAGCGAATTAAATTTGTTGATTTTCCCGCGCGCGGGCTTTTTTTCGGCCAAGCGAGAGCGCGAAAGAGCAATGACAGGTGACAGCTGAGTTGCGCGCGCATAAATGCAGCACACACACAGCTAAATAAACCGCGCGCGCGAGAATCACTTGACTTGGCATCTCTTTTTGTATGTTCTACATTCTGTACGTGTGTCGGCCAGTTTTTTTTTTTCACTAATTTTTTTTTAATAAATTTTTTTTATTTTTTTGATATATTATTTTTGAAAGAGCGCAAATTTGCGTATAAAAATTAATGATAATTTTGTAGTTTTAGTTGAAATTTTTGAAAGCAATTCACATGCCATTGACCAATAGGATCAGAAACCTGCACCGATAGAAAGTCCAAAAAGGAGACTACTAGTTTCACTAACCTTTTAATATGCCGTTAGCGCAAACTTGTTGATCCTTTGAAACACACAATAAAAAAGCACTGCTGGCCTGCGTATGCCGAATTAGTAAATGTTGGCCAAAAAGGTAGTTAGTCAGTCGCTGGAGAATCGATCCTGCTGTGGAGCGCCGCCTTCATTCAATTGCACGACATTTATACAAGTTTTCGTTTGCTTTTTGATTGTTTAACACGTTTTTATCTTTAATTTTTATTTGGTATTTGTTCAATTTGATCATTTGCCACCGCAATGCGTACGTACAAGTGGCAGCCACGCGTTTAGAAATACAAAAAAATTTCTTTCTACTTTTTGGATTTAATTTTTTTTTTTTTTTTCTTTGTTTTTGTAGTTGAAAAAGACAGCGACACGTTCACAAAAATTTTTTCGCTTTACTTGTTTTTGTAATTTAGCCACAAGGTCGTTGATCGTCGTGCCGGTATCGCCAAAGCCAACTTTAATGCCAATTTAATGATTTAAAATACTTTATTTACAAGCAGGAATTGTACATTTTTGCAATATTAAATTATAATTTGTCTTAAAAAGAACGCACAATTTTTCCCCTGCTTTTTTCTGCTTGTGCTGATGACGAACGACGAGAGGCGACGAAGCACAAAAAGCAACAGCACGTTGAGCAAATAAAGTTTTACAATTGAACTGACCCATGTCACGTTATTATTTGCACCGTACATATGCTAACGTCATTTTGAGCAGCACGCCGCTGCGCCGTCGTCAAAGAGTGTGACAGCGAGAGAATTGCATGTTGAAGAGCGTTATTTAAGAGTATGTTTTCACTTCGCCTGAAGTTTGCGGCGAAGCATGTGAGTGTGTTAGTAAGAGCGCAGGCAGCGTTTCATGCGCTCAAAAGAAACAAGAAGAAGAACGAAGGGGATCGGTCAGTTATTTTGTTTTCGACATTTCATATTAAATTATACTTGGTTTTTGTCTAAATAGTTGAAAGTCAAGGGTCGCAGAGGTAAGATTCTGGCGATTGTTTGGTTTAAGCAGCTGAGATTCGCCCGCTAACGGGTTGTTTGCCAACAGAAATGTTACCCATGAGGTGGCCAAATAAACACAGCCAGGAACGTTTGAAATTGAATTTGAACTATCGTTGATAGTTTTTAAAACAATTAGTAATTAGGATAACTTTTTATCTAGCAGATTATTAATATTTTTCCTTTCTGATCCACCGGCACGTCGTGTGGAATTGTGGTAAGGTTTACTAAACGCAGCGAGGAACATTTGGAAATTCGGAAATTACATTCAATAAACGCTCATCTTTTGGTCATGAGTTCGATGAAATTGCATAAAATTAACCTCGGTAATTTTTCTATGACTCCAAAACCGAATTAAAAACCCAATGATTCTAAGACTGTAAAAGTTTTACGTTCGTCACTGAAGTCTTGGGGCATCTTCACCAGAGACTATTAAAATAATTTATTTTAATACTCTCTGAACTGACGTGACTGTCACAGATCAAAAGCCAATTTAATATTTTCAGAATTGGACTCACGAGAGGATGTGTTAAGAATTACAAAAGTTGCCGCAGAATTTTAAGCGAACATACGGCATTTGTTTCCCATTTTTGGATTTATTAGCAATGTTGTCACACTGCATTGCTACCAACTTTTAATAATTTTTCCCCCTAAACGCTAACCAAGAACCTCTAAGATCCCCCTAAATAAATTTTATTATTATAAATAAATTAAAATAACCCTGAACCCTAAAAAAACATTCGACTCAAAAACCCTCTAAATTTAGATGGAAAACCCCTAAGTTTCTAACCGTGCCACACTGTTGCCGCTGATCTGAGAGTCTATTTTTTAAGCGAAATGTTAAATTTAATATGAGCATAAGAATGTTTTATGTCTTTTAAAGTAACTTGCAAATTTGCGACAAATTAAAATTTAAAAGCAATAGATTTTTAGGTGTGTGTTTTGGCTGCCTATTGTCGTTATTCTTGACTTAAACCGACGGTTGATGTCATGCATGGTGCGTGAAAAATTTCAGGGCAATTTAAGCTACTTTTTGTTATCGATTTTCGATTGGCAGAGTTTTCAACATTGTATTGCGGTATATTACACGCGGTCACCACATACACATTGGTCTCATAACAACTTTTCAGTTTATAATTTACCTAATTATTTAAAAAATTAATGGTAAATCTCGCGTGTCTTTATTAAAGACAAAATCACACTAAGGGAGTATTCTAAGTTAAAAAAAAAACAATTCACATAATTTATTCTAATTCTCATTTCTTAAATTTTGTTTGTTTACGATTTTCAACTCACAAATTTCGGCATGTCTAGGGACTATTAAGATAGATCTCTCAAATGGAATTGGTAGTGATCGTACCTGGGTTGTACATGTGTCGGATCCGCTTAGGTCCGACTACTATAAGCTGGCACCACCCATGTAGCTTTACGAAAAACTGACATTCCTTATGGTTCTTTGCTAACTTTGTTAACCACTTTGTCACTTGTACATTCAAAATGTTTCCGGAACTTATTGAACACTTTTGCACTTTTCCCAAACCATTACAATTGATTATTATTCTATTATTAACGCACTCAATTTGAAAACAAATTTTGAATTTATCATTTATTAATAAACTTTCGACGCGTCTTCCGACTTCTTTCAACGGTCTCCAGTCAGCCAACTAAACAAAATTTGCAACAAAAATAAAACCGATAAAAACCCAGAAATGGCAACGTCAGAAAGCATATTGAATACAATTTTTGTTTAGCACAGCGAAAAAACGGTTTAAAGCAAACTAAAGACACTGTGCGAAATTTAAATAATCGAAAAAAAACAGATTTTGGGAATGTTGTTTTCACAGTATTTTCGATATTGTTTTAATTATTGAACATTTTGCTATAATTACATTTATTTGTGTACATCGAATTAAAAAAGAAAAGCTTGATTCCAAAATTTAGATGGGCGATTGCTTGAAACCACGGGCCGCATAATCGCCGGGCGCCGAACGGTCCGATCCCTTGGGGAAGCCTTCATCGCCCGGATTGCAAACAGGGCGTGATGTGATTACGCGCCAGCCGCCTTTGCGTGTCCAATCCTGTTTTTTATTTGTTGCCAAAGCAAATTTTAGTTTATTCGGTATGTTGTTGCAAAATTTATTCAACTCACATTTTGATTGTATTTAAGATAATAAGCGCCCGCGTAGATGCCTGTCAGCGCCAAGAGTGCTTTGCCGGTCCAAAAACGTAGAGTGAACGCGCGTTGATGACCCTTTTGATGGGTAGCAACATTTTAATAACAAAACACGGAAAATTGATATTACATAATGAAATGATTTTCGATGTGGAAGAAATTTACCAAAACAGGCGTCAACACATCGCATAGCTTATCAAGTGGCGCACGATAGATACGTTTGATGGGATTCTGCATGATCCGCTCCAGTTCGGGCACCTTGCGTGGCCCATGGTGCAGTTCCTGATCTTTTAGGTATTGTTTGCGCCAGGCACGTTCTTCATTTGTCATGCCAATAAGACGCTCGCGCTCACGCACCATGCGTCCGCCAATGGCCATCGGCTTAACGCCGCCAGTGTCCGATGAAGCCATTTTCGCTGTTATTGTTTTATAAGGTGAGCGTGGTATGAAATTGTTTATTAATTTAATGGACAATTAGTGCAAATTGCACCGCCGCCACTGCTTCTTTCAAGACTGGCAATCACAACGAAACTCTGAAGCTGAGTCGAGCGTGTCAGCATCTTTCGACTTTTTCATCCCATCAACTGCGTCAACTTTTTGACACAAATGCGTCTTAGACACACAAGTACCTCTTTCACTGACACGGTGTCGACTCCTTCAACGCTACGGCACTTATGGCTATTGATTCAGCCCGCAACATCGCCCAAAACATCAGGGAAAACTTGAGAAAATCATAGTTCAGTCGGTTAGTTCACGCACGTGTTTTGTTTGTTTTTTACGCCACATTTTGAACCTTTTGGCTGTCCAAAATAACAGCCACAAATTCATAAGACGGCTATTAAATATCAAACAAATCATCCGCTGGCCCGGAACTTACGCGCGCATCACCAACTAAATTTCGTTCGTTGAAACAAAAACAGAGCGCCGCGTCGTCGGGAACATTAGCCACTATCCCGGTGATAGTGGCAACTTTTAAAACGTATCAAACGCGAATTTATTTTGATTGTATTTTCTGAAGGTGGACACTGCAAAATGGAGGATGTTGATGATTTATTTAGCTGCTTTGACGAAGAAAACGTGGAGAGTCAAATTACCAAGCCCGTTGTCAACAAAGCGGCGGTAACTACCGCCAGTAAGAATGCCACAGACGCCAAAGCGGAGACTATTGACGACAATGGTGAAAGTGAGAATAACAAAGAAACTAAGCAGGAGACAATGGTTGCAGAAGCCGAAAGTGATAACAAAGAAGAGCTGCCAAATGAGGACAGAAAAACGCCAAAGAAAAGGCATGTAGTGAAGGAGGAGGCTGTTGATAATGACGATGCCGATGAGATCGAGATTAAGGAAGAGGAAATTAAACGGCGACGCTTAAGCGAAACTGACATTATGGATGAGCTAGGCGTTGATGCGCTACGCACACGTATACAAGTGCATCAGATCGAATCACCGGAATCTTGTACACACGAATTGGCTGTACATCCCGAACAGGAGTACATACCACTTAAGCCATACATAGGCGTGCCGGCCAAACAATATCCTTTTGTTCTTGATCCCTTTCAAAAGGAGGCTATACTTTGCATAGACAATTCACAGAGTGTGCTTGTCTCGGCACACACGTCGGCTGGCAAGACTGTCGTTGCCGAGTACGCCATTGCCAAGTCACTGCTCTCGAAGCAGCGCGTCATCTATACGACACCTATTAAGGCGCTTTCCAATCAAAAATATCGTGAATTCAATGAAGAATTCAAGGATGTCGGTTTGGTTACCGGCGATGTGACAATCAATCCAACGGCATCATGCCTAATTATGACAACAGAGATTCTGCGTAATATGCTCTACCGCGGCAGTGAGATTATGCGTGAAGTGGGTTGGGTTATTTTCGATGAAATTCATTATATGCGTGATAAGGAGCGCGGCGTTGTTTGGGAGGAGACACTCATTCTATTGCCGGATAATGTACGCTATGTGTTCCTTTCGGCGACCATACCCAATGCCCGACAATTTGCCGAATGGGTGTGTCATCTGCATAAGCAACCATGTCATGTGGTGTACACGGACTACCGGCCGACGCCGTTGCAGCATTACATTTTTCCCGCGGGCGGTGATGGTATACACTTGATTGTGGACGAGAAGGGTCAGTTCAAAGAGGATAACTTTACAACAGCTATGGCAGTGCTCCAGACTGCGGGTAAGTAACACGCCTTTTTCAAAGCGTGATGAGTATGACATTAACAAACCTAATTTCAGGTGATGGTGCCAAGGGTGATCAAAGAGGACGCAAGGGTGGCATGAAAGGCGTCAATTCAGATCAATCGAATATCTTTAAAATCGTTAAAATGATAATGGAACGGAATTTTGCGCCAGTCATAATTTTTTCGTTCAGTAAAAAGGATTGCGAACTCTATGCGATGCAAATGTCGAAACTTGACTTTAATTCTGTTGAGGAGAAGAAACTTGTCGATGAGGTTTTCAATAATGCCATGGACGTGCTCACAGAAGAGGATCGACGTCTGCCACAGGTGGAGAATGTTCTACCGTTGCTACGTCGTGGCATTGGCATACATCATGGCGGTTTGCTGCCCATACTAAAGGAAACTATTGAGATTTTGTTTGGTGAGGGTCTTATCAAGGCGCTCTTTGCAACCGAGACTTTTGCAATGGGCCTCAACATGCCCGCACGTACGGTGCTCTTTACGTCGCCGCGCAAATTTGATGGCAAAGATTTTCGTTGGATTTCGTCAGGCGAATATATACAAATGGCGGGGCGCGCAGGTCGACGTGGCCTCGACGACAAGGGCATTGTGATACTGATGATCGATGAGAAAGTTTCGCCGTCCGTGGGTCGCGCCATTGTACAAGGTAAAGCGGATCCGATAAACTCGGCTTTCCATCTAACATACAACATGGTATTGAATCTATTGCGTGTTGAGGAAATCAATCCCGAATACATGCTCGAACGTTCGTTTTTCCAATTCCAAAATCAGTCCTCAATACCAGAACTGTTCGAGCAGGTGCAGGATAAGGAGAAAGAGCTGAAAAAGTGCAACATAAAGGAGGAGCACAACATTGCTTCATACCATCATATACGTGAGCAATTGGATACGCACAGTAAACGTTTCAGACAATGGATCACGAAGCCGGAATATCTGGTGCCATTCCTGCAGCCAGGACGTTTACTAAAGGTGCAAAATGAGTCAAGTGAATTCGATTGGGGCATTGTGTTGAATTTTAAAAAGAAAAACAACAATGCCAAAAATCCTTTGAATGCAGAAACAAACGTCACAGTCGACGTATTATTACATGTGAGTGATGAATCAGCCAAGGCAGGAAATCCACTGCCATGCCAGCCTGGTGAGAAGGGCAACATGGAGGTTGTGCCAGTGGCGCACACGCTTATTTCACAACTGTCATCGCTGCGTGTTTACTATCCAAATGATTTACGCAGCCCGGACAGTCGCCGCAGTGTTCTAAAGACAATTGACGAGGTTAAAAAACGTTTTCCGAAAGGACCACCGCTCCTGGATCCCCTTAAGGATATGCAAATCAAAGATAAAGAATTCCAGACAATCGTGCAGTCAATCGATCAATTCGAAATACGTCTTGCCGCACATCCGCTGCACGATACTAAAGAACTGAAAACCGTTTATGAGCGTTACATGCAAAAGCAACGTGTACTCAAGGAACTGCAAGAGGCCAAGTCTAAGTTGAAAGTAGCGCGCAGCTTATTGCAAATGGACGAGCTGAAGCATCGCAAGCGTGTACTACGACGCATGGGCTATTGCAAACCTGGCGATGTTATCGAATTCAAGGGACGTGTGGCCTGCGAGCTCAGCTCAGCCGATGAGTTACTCATGACTGAGATGATATTTAATGGCGTCTTTAATGATCTGAGCGCACCACAGGCTGTCGCTTTGCTTTCGTGTTTCGTCTGCGATGAGAAATCAAGTGAATCGCCAAAATGCGCCCAAGAGTTGTCTGGCCCATTGCGCTCTATGCAGGATTTAGCGCGGCGTATTGCAAAGGTCTCCAACGAATGCAAATTGCAATTGGATGTTGACTCATATGTGGACAAATTTAAGCCCTTTCTCATGGATGTTGTTTTGGCGTGGTGTAAAGGTTCCAGCTTTTTGACTGTCTGCAAGATGACCGACATCTTTGAGGGCTCCATTATACGTTGTATGCGTCGTCTCGAGGAACTGCTGCGTCAGATGTGTCAAGCATCAAAAACCATTGGCAACACGGATCTGGAAAACAAATTCTCAGAAGGCATTCGTTTGCTGAAGCGTGACATTGTTTTCGCCGCGTCCCTCTACTTGTAGATTCGTTTAAGTTATACTGTTTTACTTTCTAGGATTAATTGTTAATATACTTTACGGTATTTTACTGCAATAAACTGAAAGTGCACTAAACAAAAAACCGTTAAACGATTATCGTTTTTGTGAAAACTAACATTGAATAATAAAATAAATTTCTTTTCAGTTTTTGTATGAAATTGATTGGGTTGGCATTGAAGACAATAAACTAAAATTTGAGTTTTATTGCGGGGAAATTTAACTATGATTTGTATGTTATTTTTCTTGTGTTCGATTTGAATTCGAATTTCAGGATTAGCTTGGGTTGAAGGAGACAAACTTTGGTCCAAACGAGTTCAAAGCAGCTGTTTTTTTAGCTAATTATGTATATCAGTATATATCGCACATGTTTAACTAAACTGTCACAACTCAAAATTTGTCATTTTCGAGTTTTCACTGTTTATCGTATGCATTTCTATCACCACAAAAGAGGTGGTGTAATTATCTGGTTTACAAACAGAGTTATGCATCTTTTAAATTTTGCATTTCCATAAGGTTGTCATTGTCACTAAAGCAGTTTTTTGCGTTTCCTGAAAATTCATTTTTTTTGAGTTGTGACAGTTTAGTTAAACATGTGCGATATGGTTAAATGGAATAGGATTTTACAAAAATTACCACCAAAATTATCATCGTCGATGCCACTTTAATGCCATTCTCGATCCAAACAATGTATTCGCATCTAACCACTGTGATTGTCCCAGTTAATGATGCGGATATGCACAATGTACTCATTTTTTTTTTTTTTTTTTGGCTGCTGAGTCCACTCAGGACTGTAAATGGCAAGCAATGCCTATATCGATGTCGAGCGTGACGCGCGCAGCAATCCCACCATGCTCATCCTCAATAACTTAATTTTCTACAACTTTTTTATAAATAACTTAACTTTCCCATCGCAATTTTCGTTTGCTTTGTCGCTGCTTTCTCAAACTTCGTGAGTTTTATATTTTATTATACTTTTCACGTATGTATGTGAAACAGTATAATAACTTTGTGCTGAAGTTTGTAACAGATCGAAATATTAATTTCCGACTATATAAAGTATATATATTCTTGATCAGGACGACAAGACGAGTTGATTTAGCCATGTCCGTCTGTCCGTCCGTCTGTCTGTATATATACAATCTCCTCCCACAGTTTTGAAGATATCGAGCTGAAATTTTGCACAGAGACTTCTTATTCGTGCAGTCAAATCATTGGTCGGAACCGGCCATATCGGACCACTGGAACTGGTAGCCCCCATACGAAAAGAAGAAGAAAAATGAACAAAACTTGAATCGTTGTATGGAAAACTTTTTTGTTTTGTACGATAGAGTGCTGAAATTTTAAACATAGTAGTTTTACATAGTCCGACTACATGCCTGAAAGTTTCATTGAGATTGGACATCTGGAACTGGTAGCCCCCATACAAAATGAAGAAGAGGAAGAGAAGCAATATTCACGTCGTTGTATGGAAAATTTTTTTGTTTTTTAACCAATTGACTTGAAACTTTACAGTTATGTTCTTAGGGAAGAATGAAAACTATTTTGACCAAAAGTGGGCATGGCCACGCCCACTTATACCGAAACTTGAACCGTTGTATGGAAAACTTTTTTGTTTTTTAACCAATTGACTTGAAACTTTACAGTTATGTTCTTAGGGAGGCATGAAAACTATTTTGACCAGAAGTGGGCATGACCACGCCCACTTATAGCGAAAATTGACCCGTTGTATGGAAAACTTTTTTGTTTTTTAACCAATTGTCTTGAAACCTTACAGTTATGTTCTTAGGGAGGAATGAAAACTATTTAGACCAAAAGTGGGCATGGCCACGCCCACTTATACTGAAACTTGAACCGTTGTATGGAAAACTTTTTCGTTTTTTAACCAATTGACTTGAAACTTTACAGTTATGTTCTTAGGGAGGAATGAAAACTATTTTGACCAAAAGTGGGAACGACCACGCCCACTTATAGCGAAAATTGACCCGTTGTATGGAAAACTTTTTTGTTTTTTAACCAATTGACTTGAAACTTTACAGTTATGTTCTTAAGGAGGAATGAAAACTATTTTGACCAAAAGTGGGCATGGCCACGCCCACTTATACCGAAACTTGAACCGTTGTATGGAAAACTTTTTCGTTTTTTAACCAATTGACTTGAAACTTTACAGTTATGTTCTTAGGGAGGCATGAAAACTATTAAGACCAAAAGTGGGAAAGACCACGCCCACTTATAGCGCAAATTGACCCGTTGTATGGAAAACTTTTTTGTTTTTTAACCAATTGACTTGAAACTTTACAGTTTTGTTCTTAGGGAGGCATGAGAACTATTCATTTAGTTTTTTTTATAGTGACACAACGTGAAAAGTATTATAGCTTCAGCCTTGCTGAAGATAGCGTCCTTACTGGTTTTTTTTATAACTTACAGGAGAGATCATGCACTGAATGCGTGTACATAAATGTGCGCAAGGAACATACATAAGTCGCTTAATAAAAGTTTGCAGTCTTCGTTATTCAGATTAGGACATAAAGCATCATTGATGCATTGCAACTTCCATATTGGACGCATCATGCCGTCATGTTTGGCAGAGTGAACTAAGTTGCCGTTTTCGGAGGGTACTATAAAGCTGGGCACGAAGTTTGACTGTTGACCAGCTGAAACTAATGAATCAACGGTTACATATAATTTGTATAATGTTCACAACTTTATACACTTACTTGGACTAAGAGGATATTGTGTTTGTTGCATCGTTACATTTTGCATCATTGTGCGATTCATTATTTGACTGCCGCCAACGCTTGGTGGATTGGGCATTGGAGTTGACATATAGATTTGTGCTCTGTTTGGTATATTTGCATTTGATGTTATATTTCGATTGTACGGTTACTGCATCATATCCGTGGCTACTCCACTGTAGGTAAGTAACTTTAATAACATATCGCTTATTTCGCTACACTTCTCAATTACTCACTGGCTTAACGTAGCCTAGTACGGTGCCGTTAAAACGCCTCTGACCTGTCTCTTTGTAGTAGGCTGCATGGTGTACAAGTATATCCTTTGCATTTGGTTCTGCTGTGATTAGTTCTAAATCAAAAACACTTTGATTTTGTGGCCCACTCAATCCTTTTACCGGTTTTTGTTTCTGTTTGTTGCCTGGAGATATTGTAGCGAATGCTGATGGATGTGAAGTTTACCAAGAACGGGCATTGTTTACGAAGCTCCCGCTACCCACCGGCTAGTTTTACACTCTATCAACAAATAATGTGACACTTCAATGTGACTCTATTATGAAACGACTTTGCAGTATTGGTTTAGCGTATATCCCTTGCATTCGTTGGGGATTTGTTACCTGCATTAAATTTAAGGCAATTTTCGTCTTCTTCTTCCGCTTTTGCGACACTTTTGTGTTAATTGACACTTTTTGGGCTGCATTGGCGCAATGAAATAGTGCTGTAAAATTTTCCTTCAAACTTTCAAATACTTCATTATTTAAAGTAGATTCCGGCTTTAATGTAAAATTTTTACTGACTAACTTAACTCCTTACAGGACACGTGCATAAATACAACTGCGAACAACATACAAAATGCATCGGATTGATCATCCTGGTTAGTTAAAATTAATAAATTTAAGTGATATTTATCTACAACTCTCTGATTCAATTTAATCACGACCGGCAATCAATCTACATACATATGTACATACATACATACATATATATAATTCGAGTCGGCATAAATGCCCTCAAAAACGTCATATCATGTGCATTTTTATAAAATGCACGAATCTGATCAGAATTTCAGTTCAATAGCATGAAAGCGACACTCAGGCGAACCGTAGTAGAAGCAAATTGAATTGAGTGTGCGTAGTAAGCAAAAGATGATCTTGTGAATTGTCGAATATTTAATGATCATGTAGGAAGACAACCGAAAACGACTGTAAGAGATATGAGACTTCATATGGAGGGTAGACTCGTGTTACGCCTATTACCTCCCATTTCTTTGAAAGGCTGTTTCTCGAACACCCGAACCGACTGTAACATGAAAATGGTCTGTTATATCTCTTTTATAAAAATGGCTGTATCGCGTAAACTATAACAGAACCGAATCTAAAACTTTATAAATAGTACGCCAGTTTAAAAGGAATCATACTACAAAATATCCCATCGAACTAATATTTTACGTAAATTAAATAATTTTACTGATCTTCTTGAAATTTAAAAGAATGTTTCTTTTCATTTACATTCATTAGAGTTAAATATAGTTAAATCCTTTCGGATCAAGATCTAACAGATCTCCAATCTTTGTTTTTGTTTTTTAGAGCTACTTTTGAAAAACATAGGAAACCTTTTCTTGACTAAACAATACGCTGACATCACTGTTGTCGTGCAAGGAGAATCTATACCGGCTCACCGATGTGTTCTTGCCATAGGAAGTGAATATTTTCGAGCATTACTTTTTGGGAATTACGCCGAATCAAACAAAAAAGAAATCGAACTAAATGTAAATTTAGAAGCATTCAAAGTGGTATTGAAATATTTATACACCGGAGTCATAACCGTTTCGGACTATGATGATGATTTAAAAATGGAACTGGTTAACTTGACTTCTGAGTACGGCTTTCCAAACTTAGTGACCGAACTCTTGGAGTACATGAGTCAGTCATTGACTTTGGATAATTGCCTTCTTATAATGAATTTGGCAAATCTTCATAAAGTTGAAAGTGTTCATGCGAAGACAATGACGTTTGTTGATACAAACGCCTTTGATATTTTGCAGCACGAATCATTTCTGACTTTGTCCAAGGTTTGTTGGATCATTTAATGGTCTCATTACTTTACTTATTTGTTTTTTGTTTATAGGAGTTGATTGTCAACATAATTAAACGTGACAGTTTCGCAATTAACGAAGTTTTGATATTTAATGCAGTAATGAAGTGGAGTAAAAACAATCCAGAGGATATTATAGAGGTATATATGGTTGACAAAATTATTGGAAATAGTATACAGTTAAACATTTTTATTTCTTTAGTCGGTTCTTGCTCACGTGCGATTTGTGATAATGCAGATCTTTGAAATAGAAAAGTTTGTGGAACCCATTAACGTATTAGACTCCCATGAAGTTGAGGCAATTAAACAACAAATAGTATCTTTAAACTGTTTGCCACATAGAGATGGAAATATTCATCGTAGCAATATGGATTGTCAATTAACTTCGAAGATGGGAACCGGCTACGTTTGGGAGAACAGATCGGTTAATTTAAAAAGTGCTGCTTTGTTTGAGCTTAACAATGAAAGCGTGGTCAATCATATTGCAATGACATTAAGTGAAATGCATACTGAAACTACTTCTTACTATGTGGAAGTGTCTGGTGATCGAAGGAAATGGAAACGCGTTGTTATGATGATCAGTACTTATATTTTGACTTGCAAAAAGTCAAATATATTTATGTTTCGCCTAGAAATATCAGAGACCCCGTGAGTTTTGTTAAATTAGAATTTGTATATTGCATTTGACTTAATCTTAATTTTAATTTCAGAGTTTTAAAATAAAAGATTTTAAGGTGTGTTGTCAATTTCTCGGAATCCCAATCTTAATTGATAAATTTGTCGCTGTGCCGTGTAGTATTGATATAGATTCATCTTTTGGTGTAATATGTGTAAAAAACTCTGACAACAATTATCGTTTTGGATACAGAAACAAGTACTCTTCCCTAATATTTCTACAACCATACTACTTAAACTGTGTTTACATACAATTTAAAGATCCGAAACATTCACTGGAATACATCGAAACTTCTCTAGACTCCAAAAATTATAGAAAGTTAAGTGTACAGCCCTCCTTCTTTAAATCAGTATATTTTTTTGAACCGCATGCGTCGAATTTGATGGTACTTATATTCTCTGAAAGTCCAGAAAAAGTAAGTTTTTCATTCTGATCGACTATTGACATAGATTTTAATCGTTTTTTTTTTAAATATGTTGTAGGTGGAAGTCATGCAAATGAGATTTTTTTATAAACCACCAAGCGCCAGTTTGTTTACATTAACAGAAGAATTAATTTGAATTAATAAAAATTAAAATATGTTAATTATGCTTGAACTGAAACATTTAAGAGGTAAACATAGTCGCTCAGACCTTAAAAGAACAACTACTTGATGTGAATTGCCAGTGAATGTAACTTCTTAACGAAAAGAAAGGTCAGTTCACTTAAAATTCAGCGATGGTAGCAATTCACTTAAACTGCTGTATGCATATTTTGTATATTCAAAAGTATAAACCCAGAGTCATATATTGGTAGCCTTTGTTTTTATTGTCCTCATTTCTTCTTATTGCTAATTTTGATTGCAATTTTCTGTTTATATGGTTAAATGCTAGCCATTTTGCACAAAGTATTAATAAAGAGGCATTTTTGTCGAATATTCAAAATAAAGAAATTTGAGTCTTCTTATTTTTGCTTAGATCGCTGCTAAGAAAAGGACCAGAGCGCAATTGAAGACAAATGTGACCAATTATGGTTCAGTTTTGGTCCAATTATGAAACAAATTGCCAATATGAAATCGTCTGATTTTATAAATTGATCATTTCAGTGCTGTAAAATTCCATATGACAAAAAGACATCTTTCAAAGTCCCCATTTTCAAAACTGCGTCATATGCTTCCGAGAAATAGCAAGACGGTCGCAGTAATTTCTTCGCTTCATAACAAAACGGACGTCAATTTTAAGTTAGCGCAACTTTTTATAAAAAGAACACGTGGAAAAACGGAACTGCGTACAACATATAAAATGTCGAAGGATCAGATAAATGAAAATGCTATTAATCATGCTGGTAAGTTTAGTTTAATAATTTGGTTATTTTTCACAAGCTTGTAAACTTGTGACTTAAGTTGTATGCAATATGAGCCGACTAGTCAAAAGAATTTATGTATGCGGCTTTCGGACAAAACGAAATTCGAGGGAATCGAGTTGAATGAGACCTGACAATGTTTGCTTACTAAGCAGAAGAGGAAGTATTTCTAAGAGTCAAATGCGGTTGCAAATTGTCGAATTCTTAATATTTGTAGCATAGATTTTCCAAAAAGTTTACAATAATTTCTATTTTTTTTTTTTAATACTAAATAGCAAAAGTGCATCACTTTACATTTAAGAATGTTTTGTTTATGTAGGTCCCTGTATTAAATCGCAGCCGTGAGTAAAATAATTATTTCATTTATTTGTTTTTTCTTAGAAAGGCCATTGGAAAACATGGAAAAACTTTTTATGACCAAAGAATATGCTGACGTTACATTCATCGTGCAAGGAAAATCTTTACTTGCTCATCGATGTGTTCTTGCCATAGGAAGTGAATATTTTCGAGTATTACTTTTTGGAAATTTCGCCGAATCAAACAAAAAAGAAATCGAACTAAATGTAAATTTAGAAGCATTCAAAGTGATGTTGAAATACATATACACCGGAGTCATAACCGTCTCGGACTATGATGATGCTTTAAGAATTGAACTGGTTAACTTGGCTTCTGAGTACGGCATTCTCAACTTAGTGACCGAACTTTTGGAGTACATGAGTCAGTCATTGACTTTGGATAATTGTCTTCTTATAATGAATTTGGCAAATCTTCATAGCGTTGAAAGTGTTTATGCGAAGACAATGACGTTTGTTGATACAAACGCCTTTGATATTTTGCAGCACGAATCATTTCTGACTTTGTCCAAGGTTTGTTGGATCATTTAATGGTCTCATTACACACTCACATTGTTTTATGTTTGTTTTTTGTTTATAGGAGTTGATTGTCAACATAATTAAACGTGACAGTTTCTCAATTAACGAAGTTTTGATATTTAATGCAGTAGTGAAGTGGAGTAAAAACAATCCAGAGGATGTTATAGAGGTATATATGGTTGACAAAATTATTGGAAATAGTATACAGTTCAACATTTTTATTTCTTTAGTCGGTTCTTGCTCACGTGCGATTTGTGTTAATGCAGATCTTTGAAATAGAAAAGTTTGTGGAACCCGTTAACGTATTAGACCCCCATGAAGTTGAGGCAATTAAACAACAAATAATATCTTTAAACTGTTTGCCACATAGAGATGGAAATATTCATCGTAGCAATATGGATTGTCAATTAACTTCGAAGATGGGAACCGGCTACAATTGGGAGATAAGTTCTGTAAATTTAAAAGGTGCTGCTCTGTTTGAGCTTGAAAATGAAAGCGTGGTCAATCATATTGCAATGACATTAAGTGAAATGCATACTGAAGCTACTTCTTACTATGTGGAAGTGTCTTGTGATCGAAGGAAATGGAAACGCGTTATAGATTACACCAAAAATAATTGTTATAGAGGTCAGTACTTATATTTTGACTTGCAAAGAGTCAAATATATTTATGTTTCGTCTGGAAATGTCAAAGACCCGGTGAGTTGTCTCGATTTATAATTTTACTACTTTTATTTATTATTTAATTTTTTCTTTCAAGAATTTTGACATAAAAAATTTTGTTATCGACTATATGTTTTACGATGTACCAATATTAATTGACGGATTTGTTGCTTTGAAAAGCCCCCTGAAAGAGTCAATTTTTTTGTCTGGAGAAACTTTTGGTTGCAGATTTATACCATCTTTTTCTAATTCACGGTTACGTTTTCCACAACCATTTTACATAAACTGTGTTTACATGGAATGTAGTGATTCTGAACACTTATTGGAGTTTGTCGAAACTTCTTTAGACGGAATACACTTCAAAAAAATACGTGTTAAGCAGTCACATTCAGAATCATTTTTTTTTTTTGAAGCCCATGCGGCGAATTGTGCTCGTCTAATATTTACAAAGAGTCAACAAGAAGTAAGTTTTCAATTCTATCCAACTTTATGCACATGTTTTTTTTCATTAATTTTTTATTCATTTTTTTGGAAACTTTTTAGATAAAAGAGAAGGAAGTGGCTTTTTTTTTTCAACCAGGAGACATTAATTTGTTTACATTGAAAGAAACTTAAATTTCAGTTAATAAAAATACTGTTTTTTTTTATTTTATTTGTTATCAAAATTGTTTTGATTCCTTATCTGAAAACAAAGAAATTTTGAAATTTTAGAATCATTGAGACGCACTAACAATTATTTTGGAACAAGCATTCAATGCTAAGTTAATTACGGATGACAATTTCCTGCGAAAAATTACAACAAATATTCTGAAATTTGCATCCCAAATTTTAAGAGTTCGTTTTTTGCACAGTGATGATGTAAGTACAATTGAGTCTTTACACTGTTACGATGAGCTCGATACAAAATCAAAGAATAAGTGCAGGTTTCAGAAGAAGCTTAAAGTGCTTGTGATCATGAATAAAAATCGAACTTCGTTATAATACCCACGAATTTGTTAAAATTCTACCTATTTGATACACTATTTTGTTTCTACGTTTTCTACAATAACAAACATCAAAAAAATAAACAAATGAGTAGACGTAAAACATAATCATTAACATGATGAGTAAAATGATTTGAAACCATAAAGTTTTATTTGCTTAATGAAAGGACGACTACAAAATGTGATTTGATTATGAATATTGTTTTATTATATTTAAAACTTAAAAAATAATTTGAAGTGTTATTAAAAATAAAGCATTTATGCGCAGTTCTTGTATGTTGTTCGAAAATATTTACATGGACAAACAAACACAAAGGCAGAGACACACACATAAACAAATTGGACGGTTTAAACTGACATATTCGATTGGTATCTGGTTCGAGATACTTGTGGCTTAAATTAAATACATAACTAAGGAAAAATTAATAAAATTTATTTTTAGAACTTAATTCAAATTTTTATTATATTTTTTTCTTAAAAGAAAAATGTGCATTAAGCATAATTATGTACATAAAGATGCAAAAGATATGCTGATGTATATCAAATGCTAATCTTGGAATGTCATTGATATGGATTTGTATTCGTTGGGTTTCTTTTGTTTTTCTTAACTAAAAATCTTAGTTCACTATATATTAAATATTTTCTTGAACATGTCTTTTTTTTTTATAAATATTTATAAAAAAAAATAATTTATTGATGAATTGGCGCTGAGATCTTATAGACCCGATTTTGTTATATTGGTTATTAAATAAAACAAAAAGTTGAATGTAACTGAATGTTAAAAAAATGATATATAAGAGAGCAAATCATATTCACAGACAATTTAATTGATTCCAAATGGCTTTGAATATGAAAGCACTTATTGTCATATTAGAATATGTTGTATGTTCACTCGTGAGACGTTACGACATATGTTAATTGTATGCTGAATGAAATACTTATTTGCTTTTCCGCTGATTTTGTTCGACTTGTTCGGAAGTGTTTGGAATCAAAAAAACCAACTGAGTCGCTCTATTTCATACTTTTCGGCTTAAGTTTTGTTTGTTATTCTCTCTAAGCACAGGCCCCGACTGCTGCACTTAGAGAGCGGTTACTTAGACAGATGTTTGGGGTACGCCCTCTACAAGCTGTGTGCGTCGAGGTTGTGCCGTTACCTTCTGTTGCGGCGCTGTTTGCGTCAACGTTGCTGTTGTTGTCGTCGTCCGTGCGCTTGGCACTGGCGTTGTGCTACGACTACTGCTACCGCCACCACTGCTGTTGCTTGTGGTTGTTTTTGTTGGTTTGTACACGCTCGGTTCGGCGCTCATCTGCGGCACAGGTGTGCTTGAGAGCGGCGTTAGCTGTTGTTGGTTTTGTTCGCGCTGCAGGAGACGCTTTTCCTCGACAGGCATTTGCTTTGCACCTGCAATGCCATTCGTAATGTGGCGAGGCGTCGTGGTACGTTCCGTTTTGGTAAGCGTGCCATTGGTCTCTTTAAGTGATATTGCCGATTTTAATGATGATTGACTGCCCAATGATTTCTGCGTGGTGGCCAGTGAGCTAGGCGAACGCAAAGATGTTGTGTCCGTTTGTGCCTTGCTGGCGAGCGTTTTTGTTGACGGTGAATCACGATACTCATAGATGTTGTCACGTGAACGTAATGCATGGTGATTGGTGACCATATGTGCATTGTCGACGCCAACGCCGTGTCGGCTCTCCTGATCCAATTCTGTGCCATCGGGATTGATAAAAACATCTTCATCGTAATAGCGATCGGATTGACTGTTAATGTATTTTAATTAGTATTTTCCATGCCATTTTTTACATGTATATCATAACTTACCGCTTGGCATTACGCCACATAATACAACAAATAACGACGAGCACAATGAGGAAGAAGCATGCAACCGACATGCTCCAGAAGGCTATCTGTAGTGGTTCTTTTGGCTCCCACCAGTATTCGGTGGTAGGTGGATATGTTGGCACCAATACACCAATAACCGTGGGCAAGTATTGTGTCCAAAATGCGCACTCCGTTTGGCGATAGTTCAGCAAGATCGATGAGTTGTATGTCGTATTGATGTTCAAATAACGAATTTCGCCTTGATAGGCACGTTCAAAATGCATGCCAAGCACTTGTTGAGGCGTTGGATTGCTAAGAAAGACACATTTAATTAGTTCTCAAGCTTTTTTTGAACTCACGAAGATTCATGGCCCATCTACTTACCCATATCTGGCGAAATTTGAAAATGTTGCCATAAAGAAATGACTCATGTTGCGATCATTGTCGGTCCACATGTTGCGCTGCAAATGATCTTTCTTCGGAAAGAACTCTGTATCCATAAATGGTGCACCAGTCAGAAAATAATGCTCGGTATCATGCGGATATTTACGCCATTGCGGCAGATTTAATGCCTCTACAGTTGTATTGAGCACATACATATAAACAGGAATCTTTTGCTCCAACAGTAACTTGACCATTTGATCGACTGGCGCGCGATAGTATAGATCCGAGAGCATATTGATATACTGATCGCGTATAATTGTCTTATTATTCGGATCGGGCCAGTGTGTGTACATGTACTTGATGGCCTCGTAGACACCATTCGGATTCAGCGTATAATTGTATCTGAAGACATGTTCGCGCACTTTCTGCTCGAAGAAGCGACTGTCGATCTCATAGTAGGGCGATAATGACTCGTTCTGTGCGACGAAAAACGCCGCCTCCTGCGTCGTAACGCCCGTCATATATTGTATATTACGGTTGAATTTACCCATGCGTATGAGAGTCTCCGGCGTTTGTGTGAGAAAACGCCAATCTTTCTCACGCCAGCCTTCATACCAATCATCGCCGGGCAGCGTGAAATTATGATCCAAAACAGGACCCCAAGGAAAAGTGCCCACCTGTGGCGGAAATTCAGCATTGCCGAGCTCGTAGAAGCTGCGACCGGTGCGTAAACAATGCACCAACTTCCAGGACGATTCTATCGAACACCCAAGCAGTTGACCGAGCACACGACTGGTATTCTGTGCACGATATTTGTCCTGTATGAGCGCCCAATCTGCCAACGCTGAGCCAGATTGTGCTATGACACGCTTAACAATATTTCTCGTTTGCGGCGCAACCATAAGCAGACCCGCCGACGCAGCGCCTGCGCCGGGTCCGAAAAGCGTTATCGAATCGCGATCACCATTAAAGAATTCAACGTTATCGTGTATCCATTTGAGCGCCATAGCCTGATCCAGTATGCCATAATTGCCGGGCGAATTCTCATCGCCAGTCGAAAGAAAACCGAGCGCACCAAGTCGATAGTTCAACGTGACAACAACGACATCGTAGAATGAGGCAAGTATATGCGCTGGGAAGAGATTTGAAGCACCATGTATGAATTCACCGCCATGTATGTACACCATTACCGGATACTTCTGGGCGACGCCTGCGCCTGTCTGCAACAACAAAAATACATTAACATTAAAATTCTGAAGAACACACAAAACTAATTTACCTTTGGCGAATATATATTCAAATACAGGCAATCCTCATCCATGTCCATGACGCCCTTGGTCGCGCCAGTGAAACGCACAGGCTGCGGGCAAGCCGGTCCAAAGTCTACCGCTTGCAATAGTTGCCAGCCACGATGCAGACGTGGCGGCTTGAATCTACCCTCGAAAGTCGGTGGCAGCGCATACGGCACGCCCAAAAAAACTGAACATTCGCCCATTACACGATCGACCGAAGAATGATAAGGTCGATAAAATGACTTTGGATCGGGATTGTCGTACATGTAGACCTTGAAGCCTTGCACTTGGCCATAGTTCGTTGTCACGAAGACATCACGATCCAGCGTCAATGAATCGCGACGCTGTTTGCCCTGCAAATCTTCGCGCCAACCAGCCAGTATGCCTGGAAACAAGGTGTGCGAATTGGGATTGTTCTGTAAAGAGTTAGAACAAAAAAAATTAGCAAATTATCTTTTAAAATTACAGTTGGTAAAGTAAATATGTTCTGATAAAATGGTATAATTCAGATCATTGCTTAAACATATCTAATTTCGAAAAAAGGAATTGAATGTTTTAAAAAATTATTATTAGTTTTTTCGGTTCTTTTTTTATGGAATAAAAGATTTCTTTGTAAAGTTATCTTATTGAGATTGGTCTTAAAGATGATTCAAAAAAGTGTATTCAAATATTCGAATGTCAGAATTCAATTTGTATCGTCTGGCACTTTGAGAGGTAACATGAGAGTATCAAGATTTTTATTACAGAAAGAAGGGTTTCATAAAATTTTTTGTAATTTATGCCAAATAAGTAAATGCTAACCCGTATAGTTCTATCGGCAAAATGATTTTTTAAAGAACAAAACAACTTTTTTTTGTCGAGCTCTCTTCCATTGGTAGAAGGCACACAAGTGGCCAACCACAGAGGGGTGTGTAAATTAATGATTTTATGGACTTAACACTTGAAAAACATTGACGACAAAAAGAAGAGTTTCTTTGTAAAAACATGACCGATTCAATTACACACATTTGTTTGCCTTTCAATTGGTTTATGGGTCAAAGATTAATTCCATTAAATGAGCAACACATGTGTAATTGATTCTTTTTGGCGTTCATCTAATCAAATATCATTGAGTTTACTTTGCTTGGGTGCCGCTGATGCCTTAAATGGCTTCAGTAAGCTAAGATCATCGTGTCGTTGAAGAACATCGATGCGTACATGAAAAAGCTAATTAAGATTATTGAGCGATTATTAAACAAGCGATGAATTTCGCAATACAGTGAGGGCTATTTGTTGATCTCAGACTTTTATGGGTCAACAAATGTGACATAAGTTTAATTAAATTTTATTTACGCCAAGAAGTTTATTCACTACACTGAGAAATGTTTTTAAAACTTACCGGATCAAAACGAAAGCGATCTTCATTCGGCATGCCTTGTGGATATTGACCCGGTGGATTTCTGCCCGGATAATTTGCGCCATAACCATTTGGCTGATAATGTCCATATCGTCGATCATTAAATGTATAAGTTCTATGCAGAAATGTTTGTGTTTAATGCGATTTTCTTAAATTTATTGTTGTATTTTTACCTGTAATCGGGATCACCTGGATTTGGCCACTGATAGTCGTTGACACCGACTCGTGAGTAAAAGCGTGGATCACGAGTTTGTGCTAACGTGCCGCCAATGCAGCACAGTATGAGACCGACAAACATTTGCACGGCACTAATAAATTTCAATTTGTCACGATATTTGAAGTTGCGCATCGAAGTTGTATTTCGTGTCGTTGCATTTGTTGTACTCATCATAATTGCGCTTTCGAAGTGATTTGTGGTTCGTTGTTCGTTCGTCTTATTTTTTACTCCTTTTTTTCGTGTTTGTGGCAAGCTAATTAAGTGTGTTATGACTACAAATAAAAATGGCAAAAAAAAAAGATTGTTAGTGCTTCTCTTTAACACAATTCATCTAAGTTTAAAGTTATAAATATTTTACCGTTTGTTAAAATTTATTTTAAGTAATCTGTTTTAATAATTAAAGAAAGCTTGTATATAAAATAATCTTTTAAGCTGAGAGTAAGTGAATAAATGGAATGCTTAAATTTTAAAAATAATCTTTTAGCATGTACAGTTACACTTTATATATGTACATATATTCGTACCAAGGTCTAAATTCTAAAAGTGGTGCATCTCAAAGAAGCGTCTTATAACGTTTTAATTCCTTACAAGTTTTTTGGTCAATAAGAGAAGTTAACATATACCTTAATATTTTCGTATTTGAAATCAAGTTGAATTTTGTTGAGAAAACAATTTCTCCTATTTTTCTTATGGATTACAAAGCATACACTCATTGTTTATCGTATTTAATTATCAAATTTATGTATATTAGCGCATTGACTTTACCGATCTTATATACCACCCCTCGCGCTTTGTTACATTATGTTTCAAAAACCGCAATTCCCCCTGATAATATTGCTTGAGTCGCTAATTATGATCTTTAGTAATGAAAGGAAATATTCAACATTTGCTTGGACAGTTGGAGTACATAACAGATCATGGTAAGTGTTATACACACATGGTATTGTAGCATCGAAGTACTATAAGTTCTAAAAATATCAATACTCCAAAGCGGTGAAAACGTTTACAGATTTCCACTTCGCTCTGATTTTTGGAACAAAACTGAAAAACTATTTTAGGTCTTTAACTAATATTTAAAGGAGACTTTTTAAGTAAAACACCAATGATTTATTGAAAACTATCATAACTTCACTAAGCTCGAAACCATTGATCGACTTGTGTACATATTTCAGTAATACATCAATAAGAAACATCTAAGAAACGCCACAGAAAATGAACACATGCCGTCACAAAATCATTACAAATGAATGTAAGAGTGACCAAACTGGTTTTTTTTTCTATATGACTTCAGCGGCAAAATGAATTTGGTGTCTTACAGCAACTTCAAGTTAAGAAGAGAGACCCACAATCTGCAGATGGTGGCAGCGAATGTGCTTAGATCAGCTTAATAAGCTTATATAACGCAACGAATCGTACGGCCAGACAGACTGACTGACAGACATGACATTTCTTGGCCGGCCTTCGGCTTGCTGAGAAAAACTTGTTGAAACAACGTTTGAGTTAGAAAAAAAAGTATTATAACAAAAAAAAAAGCTAAGTTGCTAAAAATAAACACAAATAAGCGGTAGCATTATTGTAGTTACTATTTGCGACTTTAAAATTAATTAATATTAGCGGCAAAGAGTTATTATTTTTGTTGCTTTTTCACAGGTAAAAGGAGTAATGTTTTTGTAATTTTAATGGTTGTACAAACAAAGCTTCTGCACGTATCGAATTTCGATCGATATTCAAGAAAACTGGCACAAGGACTCAACACACTGCTGACTGTTGGCGTTGTGGTGGGCGCTGTGAGTTGTGTTGTTGTTGTTGTTGCATGCATGCAGCAAAGTGCATTAACCTGTTCGGAATGGCGTAGCAACTTAATAACTCTGAACTTTCGTAACGGTTTTAATAAAGTGGAAAGACGTTGACTAGCTTGGATACACTTCCTGAAAAGTGTTTCAGTTTATTATAAGATGGAGTTTGTTCATTAATTCAATTTTGTTAATGATGATTTAATAAATTTTTTTTGTTTCTTGAATCGTCTCTGTCTCTTTATTGGGTCTATTAATAAAATTGGCCAACATAGGTAGATGGTAATTTTTAATAAAAGCTGTTAGGAACGATCGAAACTCGGGTGAATATGAATATTGGCTTTTTTGAAATAACCATTAATAATATGAGCTCAAAATCTGCTCAAATCTCTTTAATAAAAGAGGTGGGAGTCACTGGAAACATCCAAAATCGTAAAATTTGCATTTTAAATTCTCATGGAATGTTTAATTTTGTATATTAAAAAAAAAAAAAGTTCCTAACTATTAAATAAAAACATATAATAGGGTAATCTTACATGGCGAGTTTTCCGAAAACATCTTCTAAAATCTCACCAAGCGGATTGTATGACTCTATGAGCGAACAGATCACCAACTTCGCCAACAATATGGGAAAGAAGTGTATTCGATTTTCTTATAAGTTTAAACTTCATTTAATCGTTATTTCCTCATTTTGTTCTTTCACTTAATTTGCCATTGCTTTACATTAACAGGAAGTGCAAAAACAAAGAAGAATCAGAAATGTTTGTTGCAAGTTGGCGAGGAGAAGCTTCAAGGCATGTTAAAGTTATGAAAGTAGAGCGTTAAGAGTTTGGAAAGGAAACGAAAATCCAAACTAGAAATGTCTCGAAAACAAATAAATGTTCCGCTGCTTGAGTTTTGCATTTCCTATGTTAATGTTAGGCTAACAAGTGAATATATCTCAAAGATCTAAATGTGAGTTTGGGAATATTTTAAAATGATTGCAAATAATATTGCATTGTGTGTTAAATGCATCAAATTACAAGTTCAGTATTTGTTTTTGTTAATTTCGTATGTTTTTGTTATTCAGGTTCTTTGCTATGCGAAGCAGAAAATTGCATGAATCATCGAAAGGGGGAAATTGACAATCAAAAAGTAAACACAATAAAATCCAAAAGATTAACAACAAAATGGAAAAGGCAAATGAATGACGTGTGAGTGATAAGCGTGTAATAAAGAGGTATGAGTGGAAACGCAATACAGGTGCAATAAAAGAAAAGTTGGAATATAAAATTTTTTTTTTTTTTTCGAAACATCAACAATTTGTTGTTTGTTGTCTTAGAAAACTATGCACGTACCATTTTGCTTAGGCTATCTCTTTCTTTCGTACTAAGCTTGCTGCTTAGTAACACTTGTTGTTTTTGTTGTTATTGTTGCGGTTTTGGTTATGCTCCAATTGAAAATTGTATGCCAAACACGTAAAGTTGTTATTGCTGTTGTTGTTGTTGTTGTCGTTGTTGCTGTTATAAGACTTGGTCTGTTGCTTTTGTAAACGCACTTTTACTTATCTAATCGCTTGGCTCACTCTCGAAATCACTCATTTGGCAATATTTGTTGTAAGAATATTTAATACTTTTGTTTTTTGTTAAAATATAACAAACACAATTTTTTCTTTATTTTATTTTGTTTGCACAAATTGGTAGAACTTTTTTTTGTGATAAATATAAGCGAAAATTCAATATTTATTCACTATTTCAAAAACGTTAAATAAAATGACCAAACTCGCGCCAACGCCCCGAAAAGTAGCAAGCCACGCTCGTCACTAACAAAATGAGTAAGAATAACGTTTTTTATTTTTTAATATGGCTTTTTTTTTCATAAACTTGCCTCAATTGCGCTGCGCTCTGCTCTTTTGGGTTTCTTGGCCTGCTTACACTCGATCAAGTCAACGGACGTGTGCGCGAACGAGTGAGTTAGACAAATGAGAGACAGAGCGCAAGAAACAAGTTAAAAAGCAGGTAAAACACTTGGCCGAGAGCGGCAAAACCTTTATATACACACTTACACAAGCACACTACACACAACTACATTCAAAGCAATGACAACCCAACGGGACGCAGAACGCCTTCTAACTGCCTTATGGCTGCGTTCTTTAGAATGGAGCATGTCTTCCGATTTCTTCTAATTTCCGATGGCGTTAAACACAGAAATGTCCGCTTTGCGCCATGCATAGAATCTTCCACGTTCGCTTCTAAAAGAAGCAACACTCTCTTCTAAAAGAAGCGACACTCGCGGCAAAAGAAGTAACACAGCATGGGTTGTTGTTGTAAAACCGCTGCTGTTATACGTTTGCATTCGCTGTTATATTTTTTAGTTTGGACACTTTTTTTTTAGTTCGGACACTTTATATATTTAGTTCGGACACTTACCATCCTATTTTGCTTGCATTTGAAGACGCGGGTTCGATTCCCAGCCGGGTCAACAAAAAACATTTTATTTAGTTACTTTTTTTTTTGTTTAAAAAAAAAAAAAGATGATCATATACAATATAAAAATACAAAACTACTAAAAATTTGCTATGATAAAAAAAAAAAAATTATTATTACTAATTTTCCGACGGTTTTTTAATGTATTTTTTTATATTATAATTTTTTGCTTTTGTTTATTATTCCTTTTTTCCGTGTTGTTTGGCTTTATATTTTCTATATTGAGAAGTGATACATTGGATAATTAATTATTGAATAAAGGGAAACTTACTTATTTATTGAGTGAACGCCGGCACCAGGACTCGAACCGCGGATCATCGATTCGCAAGCCGCCGCTTAACCGTCGCGGCCATTGAGACTTATAGTAAAAGTGCGCCTAATTATGAATAAGAGCAGAGCCACCCGTCGGCGAAACAAAAAAGTGCGTTTGCCTGTTAGATCTATTTTTAGCATGGACAACGAACCCTCCCCTAACTCTTCATCCACAAAGCTGCATTTCGTTTTGTGAAGCCTTCCACACTCGCTGCAAAAAGAAGCGACAGAGCATGTGTTGTTGTTGTAACTTTTCGCTGCTGTTATATTTTGCGTTGTGTTTCTCTGTCATACGACGACGTCGAACGCATACCAACCCCCGCAACCTCTTTGTCTACACTTACGACACCTTCTACTCGCATGGCGGGTAGAATGTGTACGATTTTTTCCCGTTGGGGTGTTTAGTTACCACTTTTTAAACTGTAAACAAATGTTTTGTTTGTCACGCTCGCACTGCAAATTGAACCGCTCGAATTTAACGCATCAAAAGGGATTTCAAAAGTAACTGTGATTTAAAAATATATACCATATATATTCACTGCTGTTAATTGTTTTTTTTATTATAATATAACATTTATTCGTTATTCGTTTACAGCGCGCTGCCTTCCAACTTGATAATACGCACTGGCAGTTGTAAGACAACTTGCGCAATATCACTTCGCCCAACGAATTAAAAAAGTCAGAAATTACCGTCCGTTCACAACCTCACAGTACCACAGCTAACAATCGACTGTGCTGAAAGCGATTTCGTCTCAAGTTTGGTCAGAGTTTTGGAGGCACATACGGCTATTTAATGTTGGTCGCCATGTTGAAATTCCGATTGAAAAAAACTGACTAGAAATTTGAATTTCTCGAACGAGTTGTTCCGGAACTAGTTCGAATAAATTCTTATTCAAATTTTTAAATTGAACTGGCATATGCAGAGTAATACTTGTTGTGAACATAAGCAATGGCAGCTGCTACTGTTAATTTAGTAAATTCTGATCAAGTTGAGTGCTGCCACTTTTTTATGCGCAAATTAGATTATTTTTGTCAAGTACGAATGCCCCATAGTAAATTATTGATTAATTTGTTGCCAAAATATAGTAGAACGCAAAGGTGATAGTACTTATCACATTAATAGTTATTAACCATCAACGGGAGATGACTATGGAAATGGAAGGTTTATTTGCGAATATGAGTAGGAGGCATGCGAGAGAATTATTCGAAAAATCAAAGTTTTATAGACTGTTTAGTAAAATAACTGATTTTGAATCGATTTACGTTTAAATAATTCAAAAACATCGGCGTCTGAGTAGTTTTTGTTTTGTGTGGGTGAAGAATCTATACAAAACATTAGTAACAATTAAATTAGAAAATATAAAACAGTCATCCATTTTCCGCAAATTGCCATTTGCAAAATTGATTGGAAATTATGCAAACGATCAATTAAACGAACAATACTGTTTCCTGTGACGTATTCTACTTCCATTTTAATGCTAAACGTCGGCGTTTGACTCATATTTTCATCATCATCATAATCATTGGTGGTGCAATAATTGTCATACGCGATGACTTTCTGACCTAAGGCGTGCCGAGTCAGCGATGCAAAGCGTCAATTGAAGACATTAATTAAAACAGTTTACGCGCTGACCCTAAAGTCGCGCTGCCGATTCGTTCAATTTAAAGACTTCTTGCTTTGAGCTCAAACAGAAGTGAATAAGATGAAAACTAAACAACCTCGTGCAGCAGAGTCGAAGTTTGATTCATAAATTTATTTAATTACTTAGCACATTTATACATTTTTAAATAGTCTTTAAATAATTTTTTTTTGTTTTCGTTACATATCAATTTCAATTATCTTAAACAACTTGAATGTATGAAAATGTTGCTGACTGGAAAAAGATAAGCTTTAAGCAATTCTCAAATCTTAATAATATAAATTTGAAATGTTTAATTATAAAATATAATTAATTAAATTAAAAAGCACTGGAACATGTATTAGTCGTGTTTTAACATTGTTTTGCTTTAAATATTATGATTAAAGAGAAGAGTTAACAACGCAACGATTTGGGTTTGTTGCTGACAAAACTCAATATAAAATTTTATAAATCTTTGTTGCGTCCAAAAATTTAATTTAAGTATGGTTCTTCTTTCAGCGTATTTTAACAATAATTTAATTTGAAGCAAAAATTAATGAAAAAGTGCAATTGAAAAATGAGTGGTGAAGTAACATATATTGCAAACTTAGTTAAAAATATGTGAACAATTAAATAAAATGAATTATTCCTTCGTTAAGTAAACTTTGTTGTGTGTATGTGTCTGTGTGCACATTATATATTAGCTTTTGTGGCGCTTTGTCTCTTTAATCAATATTCAGCGAGGACATACGCTTCTCCATGCTGCAAAGAACAAAAGAAAGTTCTTAAATATTAGGGTTTTTTTCTAAAGTAATAATCACTAAATTGTGTATAGATAAACGCACGTAATTTCAATGTCCTGAAAGACTTCGCCCAACCAAGATATGACCAAACAATAATGTTGGAAAAGCTGCTCAAGTAGCTCGCCTTCGTCAAGCATTTCCAGACGCTCGACACGTTGACGCTCACTAGGTGAAATACTCTGGTAGACCTGTACCATATCCCAAGCACGAGCGCCCGTCCAGCCACAATCAAGAAAGCGATGCATTTGTGTGTCCAGCGAGAGACACGACTCAACGCCGGCTAGACTACAGCCGCGACTACGAAGATTATTGAGCATAACATCACCAAATCTGTCGTTCATGTTAACCTGTTTAAATGTAGAAAACATTAGATTGACGAAAGCTTCAGTAAATAGCAAACTTACCTGTTCGTAATTGACAAACACTGCAGCGCTGAATTTGTTTGCAATCCATTTTAGCAGATTCCGACAGTTCTGCGCCTCAATATAGACGAGAACGCATTCGGCGAGAAAAATGGTCGGCAGCGTATAGTCAACCTCGGCCTGCTGCAACTTATTGTCCACCTCATCGAGATTGCGTAAATCAACGCCCATTAGATGATAGCTAGGTCCATGCAGATCGGTTGGACTGAGGCGTACCTCACCGTCTTCATCGTGAATTTTGGCAAGCAGCGCTTTGTTGCGCTTAATTGTGTAGCATTTGCGTGCGGTTACTGTGGGAAAATCCAACTCTATGAAGTTCTTGACCTGGTGCGATGTTTCACGTAGCCGGAAATAGAGTGTATCGAATCCGCAACCGAGATTTATAATCTGACAGTTGCCATCGGTTTTCTATAATTAAAATAAAGTATTCAAAAAATCGCTAAATTTGTTAAAGTTAAAGGCTAATAAACTCAAGGGCGATACTTTAAATGGCCATGACAGCAACGGTACAATAGACGGTCTGTCTATATGTATGTGTACGTTTGCGCAGCTGTTGTGTGCAACAGGATTCAATGTCGCAAGCCAATTCACTTGACCTTACTAAATTGGGTGGCGACCACCCACAAAAAGCATCTATTTTTAGCCTTGCAGCAACATCGTATGCAAACGCACATATACACACACACGCACATCTAGTTGCCCTCCTCGATGATTGCATTATGACACTGACCTTCAGGAACTTCTCTACACACATTTCCACGCCCTTGACGCGCGCAAAATAACCACGATTTATCTCCGGCGCCTTGCGGTCCTGATTCCTCACGAAATAACCGATGTAGTCGTCTTTCCAGTAACCCAAACGTACCGCGCAACGTTTACAATCGCTGGCATCATCATTGGTGGCTATTACCGCCTCATCACAAGGATGAAATGTGTTGGTGCTAATTGAATGAAATTTAGCTGTTAGTTTTTTTTTGTCAAAAATTCAGTCAAAGTCGATTTTTGCACTTTACTTGCTGCTGGCGTTGCTACACGGTGGCTCCATTTCCTTCTCTTCTTGTTTGTTTGTCCTGTCGTGTGCGCACGTTACGCGTTTTCTTCTGTTTTTGTATCTTCCTTATTTGTTTTTCTTATTTGTTTATTGAATAATAAGTAATGCAAATTGAGTACAGAGATCACAAACAGTTTGCAAATACAACAATAGCGGGTTAACAGCTGAAACCGTATCAGTTGCTTGCAAACTGAAATTACAGATTTTCAGAAGTACTCACTCATAGTCTCGAAATTTCCAAGCGAACATACGCCAGTTTGACATGACAAATTCTATACGGTGTCAGTGAAAAAGGCTAAAAATGCCAAAAAATTGACTCAGTTGACAGGATGAAACGGAAAACAGCAAATTAAAAATACATATACGCTCAATTCCGCTTCGTGTTGCACCGGAACTTCGGCTAGATCAATATGGATGACTCCCCCTAATTCTGCGGTGTAGATTAACATTATGTTAGATTAACATTAGTTCCGAGGTTGCAGCACCACGGATTTGTTACCAACAGTCTGTTAATTTAACCAGGTTAAGCACGTCCGATTCAGTGTTTTACGGTGTTGTGCGAGTGAGAACGACAGATGTGAGCGCGCTACGCTACTGCATTTGAATTTTTAACAACCGACGGTTGAATATTCCGATGACATAATATACATACTACGTTCAGTGTACCGGAGAATACTCACTGACATTATTTAAACTGTTGAATAAAGCAAAAACACAAAATCGCCCAGTAAAAATCAAAATTTCTTTTCCAAAATAGTAACATCAGAACAAAAGATTTTATTATTTAAAAATAAATATATTTGGAAATTTTCATAAACTCAAGTGAAATATTTATTCTAGTTATTGTTAATACTAGAAAAGAGTTTTATCTTTTTGTAGCCCTGCAACTGTTCTAGATATTTAGCATTCTCTAGCAAATAATTATAAATCACATTCACATCGAGCACATTCTCCGGTGCTCCGCCATACTCAGCGGGAAGACAATCATAACCGATCATATTGCGTAGCTTATCAAAATTTTTACCATCATGTATGGAAAGCTGAAAATGAATGAAATGCGCTCAGTCAAAACAATTTTTCCATTTGTTTTTCAATTATATCAAACCGTTGCTTTGAAATCTTTGCTCATGAATGGCAGAAGTAAATTGGCTGTTGCATTCATGACGAATCCACGTTGAATTATGTGCATCACACGGTTTTTAAATGGGAGAACGTCATGTTTATAATTGACCAGCTTCATGAACGAAGGCGTAAGCGTGCGCAGAAACTTCTTCGTTGCTCTAACAATGAACACAAAAAAATAGAATAAAATAATAAACATTATACAAGAAAACTTACTGTCTCAAATCACAGATAACCGTTATGCCATATTCTTGCACACGCGGCAACAATAACAATGCTTCGAATATTAAATCATCCATTTCAATGAGATCGTATAGAAAATTTGGATAACGGTCGAATGCATCAATTGTCTTCATTACAATTACGACACGTCCTTCTTTATCCGCCTGTGGCAACACAAACTTCGATTGCGTGTTAAAGAAATGATCTCGAAAATACGTAACAGGATTCTGTGCAACCCATTTTGGATGGTGTAATTTGAAATCATAATATTTATGTATCGCTTCATAGGCTTTTGTCACGTTCCAATTAGTAAAGTTGAGATACTTGGACAGGAATACATCTTCCGTGCCTATGCGTAGATCATTGCTGCCTGTGTGCCAAAAAATAAAAAAAAAACAGTGTAGAAAAACAATTAAGGAAAACGTTCAAATTCAAACAGTTGCCCAACGGGTATTCAAAAAAGGAGAGGTAAAAGTGTTTTAACAAAAATCACAGCAAACAAATTTCGAACACAAAATTATTCCTGTAAGAGCCGAATGACATTGACGTCCATTTAATAGCATTTTAAATATTAAGTACGTCCACGTAACTTTGGGTCACACAACACATGTGTTAATGCTTAATGACCAAACTTAACAATTGAAATGGTCTATGTGTCGTTTTCTTCTGGCTAACATTGCAAAAAATAGTGGCAAATAACTAAAGTTCTGATTTCGTTGTGAATTGCCGCAATCTGGGTTGAACATAAAATTCTCCTCAATATTTTAACTTCTTCTTTTTTAAATTCTTAATGAAAACTTCAAACACGCACGCACTTTGAATTAGCCGACGTAACTCCTTGAATTTTTCCAACTCGTTCGATGTTCTTTCTGTAGGCGTTTCAATGAATATCATTTCAATTCTGTGTTATTGTTTTATTTTCTGCCCTTTTCTGACTAAAATTTCTTTTTAATTTTTTTTTTCTTTTGAATTTTGAAAACTCCAAATATATTTAATTTAAATAAGAAATAAATAATATTTGTAGTTTTATTGTCACAGAGTTTTTATTGCGTCTGTTGCCGTTTTGCTTGCGACGCGTTCTATGTTCCAAGCGTTTGTGTACTGCACTTGAAATATTATAACAAAAAAAAAAAGACGTGCAAAGCATTTTAGCAATTATTATTTTTATTATAAGTAGCACCATAATAATATACAATAACAATTTATAAATATTTTTTTTTGTCACTTTAATTGCTTGTTTTGCACTTGACGTTTTCGCCCTTTCGGACGCGTTTGTTTTGCTAATTCAAGTCGAGGGTTAATGCAGTTCTGAGAATTCGACGGTCGAGTTCAAAATTCAAATTGTTTTTTTCTTGACAGTGTACAAAACAATTGAAGCAAACTCATTGAAAATGTTTGTTCAAACTTCATTTTCTTCCTTATTACACAATGCGACTCAACTCGATCAAATGCAAGTGGCTTAGGTTGTTAAAAAGTGTTTGTGGGACTTCTTATATAAAGGCCATCTATTGGAAACATGGGATTAAGTTTCTTAGTAAGTCTGGGTTCTTCGGTTACGACTGTAATGTCCAAAACAGATAAATATCATTTTCGAGAACTATGCTTGTCTCAAATCCCTGTTGAACAAAGCAGCTTTTATCTTGAATATGCTTTGTCCATCATAATATCTTTCTTACTTTATTCTAACCACGCAGCTAAACAGCAGACACTTAAAAGATGAAAAAAGCTAAGCATTGAAGTTGAATAAAGTGAGAAGTCATACAGTAGCTCAAACCACAATTCATTGTTTGTCTCTAAATGAATATAATTTAAAAAAAATATATATAAATCGGAACAAAGTGCAGGCGCAGACCAGGAAAAAGTAAGTTTAATGATAACATATTTTTTTTTTGTTTCAAAATAGTATTTAATTTTCATCTTTTAAAAATATTATCCAGAAATTATGCAAATCTAAACATGATCCAATACTTGACTTTGCTCATTTAATGCTCATCAGGTATTGTCCGATTTTACAAAATGAAAATTAATCTATAATGAAGAAATGAGCCGAAAAGAATCTATCAGAAAACGGGATATTGGTCTGAAGACATGTTGAAAACAATAGAGTAAGTTGATGAACAAAATTTTTAGTAATTGATTGAAAATTATACAAAGTATACTCACATAAAATAAAATCAGAGCAATTATGAATTGATCTTTCTTATTATTAGATTCACAAAAGTTTATGTGTAACAGTTGTTGCTTAAAATAAGCTGTGAGCCACTGTATATACATTTAATAATTGAAGAGATGTCAACAGCATGTGATGTACGTGACTTAATAATGGATCGTTGTTGTTGCCATTATTGCTTTTTGTTATTTGCTGTCCATATTAGTGAGTTATGTCTATTCCGTCTATCTCATGCTTATAATTCTGCGCTGTAGACCAAAGAAAATGATTGCGGTTTGCGTTCCGCATAAGAGTAAAAAACAATGTATATTTTTTTTAAGTGAATATTTGTCATTTAATTATTGTCTTTAAGTTTTTTCTACTGCTGTTTGAAGAAGAATTTAGCTTCTGCTTTTGGGCTTGTTTTTCTGGCTAGCAAATTTCATTGTCAATAACATTTGCCAGTAATAAAAGCAATACAATGCGAACGATTAACACCGGGCGTGCTTTCAATTTGAATGGCAAAATTAACATTGCCGTTTTCAATTATGGCTTTTATTGCTCTAGAGGTTTTTTAACAACATTTTTAGCGAACTTCGGTGGCATGTTCATGAAATTTTCAATTATGAAATCAAACTTTGACAAGGTGCTAAGCGATAACAATGCCTTTGTTGGCAATAGTTGAAATAGTTTTGCACAAATTAGATTGAATAAAAGTTGCCAATGTGTGCTTGGACATATTTTAACTTCAGTATTGGTAAAAAATTTAATATAGTTTCCGATAAAATTATGCTATGCCTTCATTGACGTACATCAGTTTAATTTTTAAGGATCTCTTATTATGAAATGTGCTTTACAACTTAATAGAGTCACCTCTTTATTTCTGTGGTTGGCGTATACATTATAACAAAATATTTACAGTGAAAATAGACATGAGTAATAATGAAATATACAAAATTTAGGAAGATGACATTGTACCGAGACATGATATAAAGTATACGCCTATTTGACCCGAATATTCATTAGTGATTATAAACTAGTGATACTTTAACAATTTGTCGAGTTTTTTTAAATTATTTATTTTTAATATTTCCATTTTTTAATACATCAATTTTTAATTGAAGACAAGTTGACAACCTTTCTATTAATTTATGAATAGTTAATTTCCCTTTGATTTTTAACAAATTTGTGAAACGCACAAAATGCAATAATGGACCAGCGGAGCTGAGGGAAAAGGAAATTCAGTTTACGCGTTGCCAACTAACCGCAAAATTGGTTGTTTCTATTTAGCATTAATTTGTTTGGTTTTTTGTGTAAATTATTTTGTTGCAATTAAATAACAAAATAAACAAAGAAAAAAAAAGAGAAAAACAAATTCATTTGTTATTGAATTTATAAATATTGAAACTAATTTTAATGCTAAAATAATAAACATTGGTTTTTGTGGTTATGCGGACGTGTGATTTTTTTTTTTGTTAGTTATTTTTATTATTGTTATTATTTTTGTTTCGTATTGCAAAATTATGCAAATGCGGTTTTATTGTAATATTTTTTTGTGAATAGTATTGCAAGCTGTTTGAATACTTTGCCACAGCGTCATTTATTTCTATAAATTTTGAACGCACAAAAGAGCAACAAAAGAAATAAAATTATATGTATTACCATATTTTCACACCCACATTGTTTGTCTTACAAATGATATTGACGACACCCCTGCATGAATTGACGCCCACGAAATGTAGAATTTTACAACACTACTAAATATTGAAAACAAAAGCAAAATTGTGACTAATATTACAAAAACAAAAATAAATAAAGAAAAAAACACGCCCCATGCATACTATATCCTTCACCAGTATCCCTCGCACATACATACGCACACTCACACGCGCATATAGTCATGGCCAAAGAAACAAATTGCAAATGTTGTAAAGAAGTGTCATTTTTCAAAGCGAATGACAAAAAAGTGGCGACATGGAAGAAGAAGCAGCTACAAGTGCAAAAAAATAATCATAATGGCAACGGATTTTCCATTTGGTTGTGAGGGGAACGAAAAGAAACTTAACCAAATTCCAATTTGTCAGGAATTTGTTCAATTTCAGTTTTACTTTGAGTTCTCTCGGATTGTGTGTGTGTGTGTGTTTTTTTTTTGTATTTTTTATTATTATTTGTTTTCTTTTTCTTCTTTAAACTGTTGTTTTCTGCCATCTTTGGTGTTAATGACTCTTTAGGGACAGTTTGAATGGTTTGCTATTTTGATACCCTTTATCTGTTTATATTGATACAAGTGTTTATTAGTTTTCCGCAAACGTTTGTAATATTCAGAAAAGGGAGTGACAGTTTTTACAATGAAACTTTGTAATTTTTTTACAGGCAGTTTTGTTTTTCTATAAATGACTGTTTCGACTCTTACAAATGGCATTGGACTGTGGGCTAAGTAATTCGTCACTAACATATCGGGAAGATTTAAATTAAAAGTATTAAACTTAAAAATTGGAGTTATAACAAACCTAAACCAAATTTATAGTTGGTTTTTTATTAAGTGTTGGCTTAATATTTAAAAAAACACTCTGTCGAAAAAACTGCAGTAAAAATTTGAAGACATTAAACTTTGTGTTAAAAGAGAGAAAAAAAAAAAATAAATTAAAAAAATTAAAGATAAATAAATACACAAAATTTTAGGAAAATATCTCGGTATTAGTCTTTAGAATTTTTTTTTGTTTTTTTTTATAATTTTTCAAACAGCACCGAAGATAATCACAAAGCATCAAAAACAGTATAAAATTATTTTGAGGATTGACTAAGGCTAAGTGAGAAGTTCAAAGAGATAGTTATCATCAAGAAGGAGCGATAATCTCTTAGAGAATTTTTTAGCCTTAAGGGGGTATACCACCTTTGCGATTTAAAAAATTGTGAAATAATTTATACTACGTAAAGTACTCTTTGAGGTGTACAGAATCTATACTGATCAATTTTATAGGTAGCCGAAACATTTTTTGTATGCTATAAACAAATTTAAATAAGCGCACTTAGTGCAATTGTATGTAAATACAAAACTTTAAACGCGTTTTTCTCGAAACGACATTTCTTAAATTGGCGTGTCAGATTGCTCCGCCAGTTTTTATCGGATTGACCTGAGAATTGATAGGGATCTTCTTAAACATGTAATCTAAGTCTGTACGTAGGGGTTTTTCGATATCTGTCTTAGATTTGTTTTTTCGCCCAATTAAATGCACATTTTTACTCAAAAAAATAAGTTATTTCGGAAAAATAGGCACCATTTTCGTAAAACTCAATATTTCAAAAAACCCCTACGTACAGACCTAAAAAATACTGTCCTTAAGAGAAATTTTTTTTACGATTGGAGCTAGCTTGCATATACGGGCCGTGATTTGACACGCCAACTAGCGTTCTATGCAAAATGGACTTAACTTTGGGGTCATCTATCAGTGGTTATTTGTAACATATTTGCCCTGGGAAAATTGCAAAATGAAGTCGAGACATGCATTAGTATATTGCTTAAAACTACTTTTAGTCTAGTGCATTCTTTGCATTAAAAAAAATTAGCTAAGAATCGAGAAAATAATCATCTTCAAAGGTGGTATACCCCCTTAAATATATTAAACATTTTCATATTTCTCATGCATTAATTTAAAAAAAAAATTGAATGTGTCATATTCATCAAAACATATCAATCATGTTGGCGTTTATTTGGCGGCTTTCCATTATTATACAGAGAGGGTCCTTGAAAATAACATAATTTCATTACATTGAAGTTAATTTCAATCAATTGTTGAAGTAATATGTGCTTGCACTTCATTTGAGCAATTATAAAACGCAATTGAGAGTCTGTAATGACAGCACTTAACTTTAACTCATCATGTATGCTCAACACGTTGACCCATTAGAAACATAACCTCGAAAGCGATTAAAGGCGTTGCCGCAATTTGTGGCAAACATGAAAATTTTTTGTTATGACAAATTTTCAAAATGAGAAGGTATGAAAAAAATGAACACTTAACTGTGAAGGCGAAACAGCTGTGGAAAATTACAGTAGCGAATGCAAACTATTTACAATCTCGAAAAGTGCAGCAAATATGCTGAAAAAAAAAAAAAACATGAGCAAAAGTATAAAAAAAATATTCTGGCATCTATCATTTTTATGTCACAAGCACAAAAAGTAAGCAATGGCAAAAGTCATGGTGCAAAGAACGAGCGAGAGAGCAGGAAGAGGCCATGGCAAGCAAAGAAAAATATGGCGGCTGGCCACGATAATGCTGCCGCGCCTAATGACATTTGTTGGCAGCAACATTTCCGTTGCCGACATCGACATCGACACCGTTCATCGTCATCGTCGTCGTTCTCGTTGTCGCCTTAGACGTGAGTATTTCCGGCGGCATAACCGACTTAGCTCATGTTGGGCGTGAGCGTGAACGTGAGTTTGAGTGCATGAGTGTGACCGCTACTTATTGCAACTTTAGCCAAATGTTGCCAATGAGTTATCAGATGCTTTACTTTGTTGTTGCAGTCGTTGTTGCCGGCATCGTCATAAACAGCATTTGCAAATTTCTGCTACCGACCGCCAGAGGGCGTCTACAAATGTCATAAACCATACGACAAGCTCTTTCATGTTGCCTGCTGCTGTTTGCTTTTTCTGTTTTCTGTTTTCTGTTTGCTGCTTGCTACTTACTCCTGACTGCTTTTAACCCATTTCAAACTTTAAGTGGTTTTTCTGGACGGCGACGACATGGTTGCATATTGTTGTTCTTACCCTTGTTGTTGCTTTGTGCCAACCAATGCTATTGTTACATAAGAAAAGCATTGAAGTTGCTTTATTCAACGCTGTTGTTGCTGTCGTATGCCAGCCGAGTTAAAAATATATATGTATGTATGTGTGTGTGTTTTTTTTTTTTTGGCTGAAACTGACATTTCATAAAAAGAAAGCAAACATTTACCCTACGGTCGTCTTTTTATTTAGATTTCTTGCTATTTATGAGCTTCGTTCGATTAGCCATCGTGGCATTTATTATTGGCACAACTATTATGCTTCAGTCGATAATAATCGATGTGAATTTAATATATTTATGTATATAAATGTTGGCTTGTGTAATTATTGTTTTCGTTGCAGATAAGCTTTGACATATGAGCGCTGCTGTTTTAATCGAAATAGTTGAAGTGTCTTGACTTCGATAGTATTTATAGCATACTTTCAAGCAGAGTGTGTAATTTATGCTGTTTGTGACATTAGAAGTAAAACAGATAGAAGAGAAGACAAATGTAAAGTTTAATGCAATTAAAATACTGTCTGAGCTTCGACGGCTTAGAAAATTTGTTGTATTTAAAGTTGATACCCTGAAAGTATGCTGCTTTTTTATGCGTACAAATGTCCCGCCGCACAGTGGTCCCGTCCGTAGGCCAAAAATAAGAAAACCAAAGTAAAAATTTTTACTTTAAATGTATCAATTCTTATTTATAATTGGTCTAGCTATTTGAATTTATTCATCTTTTTGTTTGGCTCTATCTGTCCTCTTCAATAATAGCATCGAAAGAGAGAACATGATATTTATTTAGTATTGCAGCATAAGCAACGTGCAAGGGAAGCTCTCCGTAGAAAATTTATTTTACTTATTTAAAACAAGTTTTTGTGCAGTGGAAGTGATTAATATTATAAATAAAGGTATTAACTTTCTTTTTACAACAAAAAGTATATGTAGTATGTGTTGTGTTTTGTGTAAATCATTATTGTGTTTAGTACATAATTGTGAACGTTCTTAGTTTGTCTTTTCTGTGTTTGGTTAGAGTTTTAGTTGTGAAGGGGTTCTTGGGGTTGAACAAATCTATTTGTATAATATTCTTAAGCATTTTAAGAATATAAGAAAGTTTAATTCAAGTGCCGTAAGGTGCCGTGCGGCTTGCAATATAAGAAAAGGTAACCTAACCTCAATTTTAAAAAAAGCACGTGCAAAACTTCTTATCATTAAATATCCGTGGTACTACTTTCCTGTATCGGTCCATAAAGTGTTATTACATGGTCTTGCCATTATAAAAAATTGTTTATCTCAATTGGAGAGCTTTCTGAGGCAGCTGAAGAGACAAAAAATAAACACATTAAATAATTTAGGTTAAACCAAACGCGGAAAATTTCAAGGGGTTTTCCGGAAATAACTCGTTTTACACTGATTGTTCCTATGACAGCTATAACCTATAGTAACCAGATAAAATTAAAAACAAAAGTTTTTCATATAAAAACTGAATATCAGACCGATCGTTTATATGGCAGCTATATGATATAGTTGTCCGATCTGGCTGATTTACATATTATCTTAGGATAAATATAAAAAAATGTTGTGCCAAGTTTCAAGTCCCTACCTCAACTAGAAGTATTTTTGGCCGCTCTCCCCATACAAGCCGGACCACTGTGCGCCGAGGTATTGATGATTTTTAAGCTGCTCTAATGTGTTTTTATAACAATTTCATTTATTTTTAAAATCTTGTTATGATTTCTTTCTTAATGCTTTATTTCAGAGTTGTTTTTATTGTTCTATAACGAGGCTGCGTTTATTTTGTATTTCTATGTTTTAACAGTGTTTTATAATCACTGTTAATACATTTTCTAATTTATGCATACCTCTCACCATAATGTGCTTAAAAAGCATGATGTCAAATTAAACATGACTATTTATTGCATTGCAATGTGCATCCTTGAACTATTTGGCAATAAATTAGAGATAAATTTTATAGTTTTTTTTTATTGTTGACAATTTGTTGTACAATTTTTTTTTGTTGCTTTGCTTTGGTTTTCATTGTTGTGTGCCTTTCAATCTTTCAATGTACAACAAATTGTATTGCCTAACATTAGGCGTACAAGTCCGTAATGAAAATGTTTATTGCATGTACACACATACATACATATGTATGTTTATGAAAGCGCATTCTCTACATTGTATTGTAGCATAGTGTGTGTACATATACATACACGCACACATACATACATATACTTATATTATATTTGTTCTATTTAATGGCAATGTTCGACTATTTCATGATTGCAGCTCATGCCATTATTACTCTTCGTATTTTGAAATATGTATTTTCCTTTCAATTGAAAACATTTGCCGCCAAACAACAACAACAACAACAATGACAACAAAAAAAAATCAATTCAATTGTCATTTCATATGAAATGATCATTTGTCAATAAACAAAGCCAAGCCATCAATATAGAAAAGTTTCGAAATATGTAGCAAGTTGTATGGTTTTTCAGTAGCAAACGCCCCTTATGCGTGCTACGAGTATCTGCCACAATTGTGGTCGCTCAAATTGCCGCATAAATATGTCCACATGCAGCGAAATTGTTGTCCGTTATTAAATTTCCGCAGTGTTGAGTTTGTTCTCATTTCCGTTGCGATTGATTTTGATATACTCACGTACAGTAATACAATAAACATTTTTTTTATGCGCTTGTATATTTTTATACAATATTTGTATGCGTTTATAAGTTGAAATTATTGCAAAAAGGGTTGTCAACATCGCTATAAAATGTCTATAAAATCTTTAACTGGTCAAGCCATAACAGCGCACTTAGTAGAAAAGTAATTTTCTCGTGTTCACCCAAAAAATACCATCAACAAACACTTGAACAAGTCATATAAACTTTATTGGGTTGCAAGTGGGATACAGTTGATCAAATATCTACAGTACCTCACAGCTTAAATGGAACACCCATAGGTTTGAAATTTAAGTGACTGTAACTTCTAAATGAAAAAAGTTATCGAAAAAGTATAAACGCAGTTTCTTAGATTGATGTTTTAGCTTATAAATAGTATCACAGTTTATTTGAAAAAGTGAATTTTTAACCGAGTTATGACATGAATACCAAAAATAGTCAAAAAAAGGAGTCACAGCTTATTTGGAACACTTTACAAAAGAACTATGTTTTTGATCGTTTTTTTCAAATTGAATACTCCGACTGGTAATTCTTGTACTTAACAACTATCCTTATTCATGTTACCATCGATTCCGATCCGCATTTTTTTTTGTTTGGGGGTGATTTTGTTACCAAACGCCAAAGAAAGCAGTTTCATACATTTTGTATGGGATTTTCGTTGTTTATCATGAAAATCCTTCTCTGTGACGAAATTTTAAAAATTTTACCTCATATTTTGTGTTTAATATTAAGTTTAAATATTGTATTAACCATCTATTATGAAAAGAGATCGATTCAAACACCGTGTGGAGACTTACACACCCAACCCAAAAGGTGTAACTTTATACTTGCCTATTTTGTATGAAAAAGTGACATTTTTGATGATGGGTGTTCCATTTAAGCTGTGAGGTACTGTATATAAACTCATTTGAAAACGTAATGTTATTTATTACTTACTATTAATTAAAATTAGTAAATTCGATTATATGTCTTATTTATGATAAAAATAAAAGTTTAATAGATTATTTTTCCAAAACTCTTAAAGATTTACAAACATTGCTGATTAAACAAAAATTTAAAAAAGAAAATATTAATGAAATACAAGAAAATCATTATTTTTTAAATTAACAAAGTCATTGCAAGAGATGCATGTGTCGGTGATAAAATATCACTGATGAAAAATTATCTGATGCAGTCCGCTCTGTATTCTTTTGACTATAATATATATTTGGTAATAATTTTGGGAGAGTTCTTGCTTGAGTTTTATTCTATGGTAGCATTTCATAAACATGATAGAGGTAATGAAGATCTCCGCACTACCTGTCAAAGGATACAAACAAGACTGGAGAATAACAAATATGCACAACTAATGCTTTTTTTTTTTGGTCTTTGTCAATGAATTTTTCTTTTTTTCAATTATTTATATTTTTTTATTATTTTTTTATACTATGTTAATTATAAACATATTTTGTATTTTTTTTTAAATCATTTTTTGATTAGAAACACAAATTTTTTTATTACAAAATTTAGGCTTAATACAAATATTAAATAAAATTGTATTAGCGAATAATTTGAAATTTTGAATTTCAATTTGAATAATTGAAAGATTTAATACTTTATCATTAAAGTTCTTTCTATGCATATGCAATATGTTCATAACTAAGTATGTTTTTTCATGTATGGCATGTCATCGTCAGAGCTCAAACATCACTGACAGTACAGCGATTAAATGAGTGTGCTATGTCAGAGCTAATTCCACGCATAGACAACAGCAATTGCGAAATGCAACAAATTAAAAATGAAAAAAAGAAGTAGTAAAGAAAAACGAAAGAAAACGTGCAACAATTGAGCGTCAGAGAAATTGTCAAGAAAATGCTTTACACACAAAAGCCAAGCAGCAGAAAAATTAAAAAATAGATGCTACGCAGAGCGTGGCATGAAAGAATGTGCCAGTCGAGCTGTAATAGTTGATGAAAAGCGCTCGCGCGCATTCTTGGCAAAAGGATAGTGAAAGAAACAGAATTCAAGTGGCAATGCCATAAGAAGCTGTTGAGTTGCTAGCGTACTATTGCAAGTAGACAATAAGAAAGAAGGCTTGATGGCTTGATGGTTTGAAGAAGGCGAGGTTGGGGCATGCTGACTGACTGGCAACGCCAAGGACACGAACATGAACGTAGATTGTGTAGTGAGATATCAGAAGTGCAACACTTGCCACAGTAATTGATATCACGCAAGAGTGATTCTTTGGCTGACTTTTTTTTTTTTTTTTTTTTGTTTTGTTGCTCGCTCTTTTTTTAAGGCTCTTTGCTATGCTGCAATTTTTCTACTTTTGCCTTTTTGTTTGCTGTGTTAGACACAGTAATGCAATCTTGCAGTCCTGTAAAATTTTGCTTTTGCCAACGCTTTTTAATAACTTTCTTTTCTGCTTAGCGTACAAGTTTCGTGTTTCTTCTCCTGCTTGATTTTTAATGCAATTGTCTTGTACGATTTAATTAAATTCGTTGTATGTGCTTAAAATTTATATTTAATTAAGTTAACATCTAAATCATATTACTGTCATAAGCTTGACCTGTTGTGACGTACCATTGATGCAGCTAAGCCGACAGGTAGTCTAACAAATAATTGAAAAGCCTATAAAAATAAAACGCGCACGCTTCAAATAAAAAACTCAATGGAAAAAAGCATTTATCAAATTTGAAAACAATTTGTATGTGAAAGGAATAAAATATACCGCAGTGATAAAATTTATTGATACTCTGAGCATGTTTTATGCCTAAATAAATATTGTAGCATACTGGCTGGCGCATGCCAAAAATATACTTAGTTGCGCACGAAAGTTGTCTACACATAAGTAACTTTGCGTAAATCGGATAAAATTGTGAATTATCTTGCTGCGACGCAATGCCATCAGTTTTTTTTTTCCTTTTTTTTATATTTAAATTACATAAAGCATTAAATATAATTCACTACGCTCCATTTAGAGCGGCAATATGGCGGACAGACGCCATTTCGTCGAGTGGCAACGCTTGTGCGCTTATAAGTATGCACTAAACTCCGCTGAAAATCATTGTAATACTTTTTCATCAATTATATGATGCGTAAGAAAATATGAAGAGATTTACAATATCAACTTATATGACAGAGCGACTGTTATTTGGACAGACAGACAGACAGACAAACATACCGACAGTCACTCAGTCAGTCAGATAGCGCAATCTATATAAATATATATTGCCGTACATGTATGTATGACTGCACGTTGACTTGGCAAACGCGCATTTTACTACTTACCAAATCCATTACAAAGTATTTACGTAGAAAATTGCTTTATAAGTATGTCATGCAAAAAAAATGATAATAAAAGAAAAAAAATAGATGTGAGTATGATGTAAAACACAAAGAAATGTAGAAGTCGTCGTCTACACACACTTGCACACATACACTGTAACGCGTAGGAGTGATAAAAAATAAAGTAGAGTGCCAGCAACTTGGCTTCGTATGAGCGCAAAAACGAAAAAATAAATAAATAAAAAAACAAGCATTGCAGTGAGCAGCAATTTATGCGATTTTCGTAAATGTCAGTGGCAAATAAGAAAATATTAAAATAGATTTCTGCACTGTAGTCACGGTTAAAATGATGTTTTGTTTCTTTGATCAAACTCTACACAGCGCAAATTATGGAAGATCATGAAAGATTGAGTTCAGTGTAAAATTTTATATAAAACTTGTGAAAGTTGAGCTAATGAATGAAGCTAAGCAATACAAATAGAAAAGATAGTACAATCCCAGGCAGCAATTGGAAGTTTACTTTTAAAATAATCACCTTGATGAGTCTTTTTCGAGTCGTTGAAATGATTAAAAACAGAAACGCAGCTCGAAAAAGGTTAAAAATAAGTCGAAAATGACTTATAAATGTTCTCAAAAGTCAATAAGTAAAATTACAATAACGAAATGTAAAGCAATCGAAAATTTATCGCCCAGGGAATTGAAATGTGATTATCGGACTCCAAAACAACCGAAATTCGATTGAAATATAACTCGAAAAAGAATTAGAAAATCGGGTTATAAACACTCTTCAAAAACCATCGCATCTACGGATTTCTCTCGACAACGAGTGCATTTATGCTTATTTTGATATGAAAGGGGTCTAAGAAAAGACTCAAATTTGATCAGAAATTTCAAAAAATTCTGGCTGGGATATGTAATATAAAATCTATCGAAGTTGGTTTGTAATATCAAAGAACGCAACTTAAATTATATCTTAACTGTATTCTTCAAGGCTATTCATTGCAGATTTTATGCCACTTGGACTACACACGTGTTGAAGTGTTCATATAACGAAAGTGTTAATAGCTTAATGTCCTTTGTTAACAACTTCTTCAAACGTACAATCATTCATTTTATAACGCATGCAATTTCTAAAATAAATATATTATGTTAGAGCTACCAGTTTCTTACAGTGTAACTTCAACTTTTGCATATTCATACAACGTCACTTCTAGACTGGATGATGTTTGGTTGAATGATTTTCGGCTTTGACAATGTTGGCGGCAACGACGCAGTGAAAGCGGCTTTTGTTAGTGCGGTTCTTATGATTCATACTTGTGCTCAGCATTTGGCATGTCTCACACACATGACTATGAAAATAATGCTTGAAAGTAATTCATAGCGGATTTACTTACAAAATTATTCATGTGCATTGATGATGTATACAAGAAAGCTGCTGATGCCGCTTTTATAGCAATCGCAATCGCAGTCGTTGTTGTTGCTGTTGATAATGATGATGTTGATGGCATTAACTTTGCCCGTTGCTTGGAGTCAAATTTATATGTATTATTATTTTTTTCTTGCATACTTGCCCTCGACATTGCGCCAATGAAACCAAAATGATGTTAAGTATTTGATTTAGACAATGTAAAATTATGCGTTCATCTGGCTTTATTATCTGTGCGAATTTTGCATGTACATCAGGGCGTATGATATTTTTTTTTTTTGTAGGAAATCTTATAGAATAATGAAATATTGATTGTAAGAACGTAAATCATAATTGGTTGTGTTAAGATTTTGATTTTTAAAAAGTTCTAGCATACTTTTAGGCTAGCAATTTAAGAATATTTTAAATTTTGTCACTTTTATTTTATATTTCAAGCGTTTGACAACTCTACCAAGTGTTAATTTTATTAAAAAATAATAATATTCCTTTTGTTGAATGAAACAACCTATAAAAGTAATTTTCCGTTGAACATCAGTGATCGACAAAGTCATTAACTACAAGCGACGTAAAGCAGAGTAACGGTTTTTATATAGCAATTTGGTTTTTGTTGTATCTTTTGCCATTGATTGGCAACACTGATTGCTTATTTGGCGTATAACAAGGCACATTTAACCCTTTATTGTTCATATTCGAAGTAAATAAATTTGTTACGCATAAAAATTGTGAAATAAAAACCAATTTGTTAACGCCATAAAAAATAAAAATGGCGAAAAAGAACTCGTTTGATGACCAATTTCAAAAGCAGTGCTATTTCGTAGGGACCCTATCGAAACATATGCGTATATGTATATGTCATGACATATGTATGTGTGTGTGTGTACGTATTTGTTGTTCATTTCATTTAAATTACCATGCGGGTTGTGTATTTGTGTGTAATACTTTTTTTTCTCGATATGCATGCGACATATCAATAAAAACATACCCAAAGTTGAACCCGTTACAATCCAATGACATGCAGCGTAACCCTTACGATTTCGTTTGGAGGGGCTTGTAGGTCATTGTGCGTTGTAGTATGTTCGGTGCGGTGCTTCTGTATTGACCATCAATAGGTTTTTGTGGTTTTTTAATCAAGTTGTTTTCGCAAAATGTTATTCGGCCTTTGCGAAAAACGGGGGTAACGTCAACGCTACAATCTGCCAATGTAACTGCCCTTACTCACTCTATGCGCTTAAATGGGGGAGTGGGGTGGGCAATGGCGCTCAGAGTTTGAGGTCAGCGTGCTGCCCTCTATCAATCAATAAACGGAAAACGTAGAAACAAATGCATACATTTTGCGGTAGAATTGTATACGAGTGTGTGACTGTGTGTGTGTGTGTGTGTGTGTGTGTGTGTGTGTGTGTGTGTGTATTTGTGTGTGCTTTTTTGCACTATTTTATCAAAATAAATTGCAAACTTCCTGGCATAAACCCTTGGCTGTCATTGTCGCCCCTTGGCTATGTCCGGCATACAAATTTTTGTTCTTTTGTTATGTATTTTATTTTTATTCCATTTCGTTTGTTTGCTTTTATTTTAAACATGTTGTTCATGGAAAATTGTTATTTTGATAAATCACATGCAAAATATTTTGTAAATTTGTGAATGACATTCACTTTCGCGAGGCTATTTTTTTATACGCCTATAATTGTTTTTATTATTTGTGCAAAAGTTGTGAAAATTACAATTTACATTCTTTTAAATTAATTTATAACATAAAACAATAAATAAATTTTTTTTTTAAAGATTCGATATTAAACATTTTTAAAATAATATTTTGCAAATACAATAAAATTAAAGGAAAATAGTATGAAGGAGTGAGTTTGTGTAGATTTGCAACATATCAACAATCGAGAGGATGCCATTGAATATATCTAGTCCACTTTTTAGTCCATTTATATACTAATTAAATATTTCAAAGCTTTAAGCAAAATGTCATGTAAGACAGAGATGTCAGGGTTCATCAAAATGAAAAAATAATAGAAAAGAATTTCTTCTTATTTTAACTATTAATACATGTTGGCAAAGAACTATAAACTAGTAAAATTATTTAACAACTTTCTCATAAATATGTATGTACTGACATTGACCTGATCTATTTCAATTTTGATTTTGTTTTGTATATAAAAATGTAATTGGCATTGGAATAACAACGGATCAGAATTTTTTCCAAAACACAGTAAACTTCGAAACGCATGTTGCTGGAGAGCCGAGAAATTTAGACTATTGTTAATTTCCTTCCACAGTTTATTGTTTTTGCCCCTTTAATAAACTAATATACCCTTGTAATATAATATAAGGTGTAAGTGATAAGAATAAAGAAACTAAGATTTATTTTTTTTTGTTGGAAAAGATCAGTAAGGCATGTAAAAAGAAAGAGTTATGACTATTACAAAACATAACTTTAACTAAAGAAAATTTGACAAAAGTTACAATTAAGAGTGCTTATCTCGCAACGAAACCCTCTCCGGAAAATGTCTTGGCAGTCAGAGAACTTGCTAAGACGTTGGTAATTGGAATTTAAAAATCACTTCAAACTGATTTCTGAGTATGGCATTGTTCGTAGCCTTAAAACGTCCGTTTCTGCTTCTGGTTCAATGACCTGAAATGTATAAATGAAAAAGATTAACTTCACATACAATTATGGACTAGACTCACTGATTGATTTATAAATTTAGGTATATAGCTCGTATTTGGCTTATTGAGAATATCTTTCATTTTTATGACAACATCGGTCATTGTAAGACGTTTTTCGGGATCCATATTCCAACATGAGGTGAGTAAGTTTTTAATTGAGTCTTCCCATTTGTCTGGCAAAGAAGGATGTTCACCTGTCAAATTGCACATTCAATTTTCGATTGTATGAATTTTTTACAGAAATGCACAATACCTTTAAGCTTTTGAAATTGGATAGCATAATTATTTGTTTGAAGTTTGTAAGGTTTTTCACGCTTCAATATCTCCCACAGAATAATGCCCCAACTGAACACATTACATTTCTCTGTGTATTTTTCGCTGTCCAAAGCCTGCCAAAAAGACAATATATAATAAAAAAATGAATATCAACAAAATTTTGACAATATTTGTTACCTCAGGAGCAAAGTATATTACTTTGTTTGAGTTTGCAAATTTTGGTGACCATATTTGGACGCCTTCGCCATAGAGAGATATTTTCAGTTGTCGATAACTTTTGGTGAGTAACAAATATTGTGGCATTAGTTGGCGAGGCACGATTGAACAAGAATGTAAGTGGAGGATTCCCTTGAATTTAACATTAATAATATGGTTTGTATTATTTATTGTAGAGTATGACTACTAACCTCTGCCAATTGAAGCGCCCAACTTAATGCGCGTGTTTTTGAGTATGGCCTTTTTTCACAGTGTAAAAAGTTATCCAACGTACCATTTTTGGCGTGCTCCACAATTACATATTTAATGTTAACATTCGAAGAAGTGGCTAAGAGTTTAATAATATTTCGATGGGAAGCCTCCGACAATCGCTCAAACTCTTTTATAATTTCGAGAGTTTCAATGGAACCTTCTTCTATGATTACTGAACGGTGCTTCCACATACCTTTATACATTTTCTTAAATACGAAACAACCTTTACAATCAATAAGTCCGTCAATCTGTAAATCCGAATAAGGAATTATGGGTATACGATCATGACGTCTCTTCATATATGAAGTCATGCCAACACAGTCCGATATTATTTTCTTCAATAAAATGACCGCATCCTTCATTGAAGGACGTTCGTTAGGTTCCCCACTCCAGCCAGTGGCTATAAGATTTTTTATTGGCTCTTTCCATTCTTCTGGTATTGTCGGACGGCGATCTTTCAAATAATAGTATAACAAGTTTGTAAGATAAATAAAAAAAAAAATATTTCACCTTTGCTATTTTTTTGGTATTGTACTGCGTGAACATTTTCAAGCTCGTTGTACGGCTTTTCACGCTTAAGGATCTCCCACAGTATGATTGCCCAACTAAAAACATCGCATTTCTCTGAGTATTTGCCTTCACCTTCAAAAACCTGTCAGATGGTAATTCACTAAATATTTTCAATATTTTTAAAGTTTAAGCTGCTTACTTCAGGTGCCATGTATTGTGGAGTAACTTGGTTTGTAGTCATCCTCGTTTTTAACTCAACTACAGTACCGAAATCGCAAATTTTAAGTCGACGTCCTCTTTTAGTGATAAGCAGATTATGCGGCTTCAGATCCCGATGCATCACTGGAAACGGTTTTAGATTATGTAAGTAGGCAATGCCCTCAGCACACTGGAGTGCCCAATTGAGTGCACGGCCTTCGGAATATCGACATTTATTTTTTCCGTACAGAACATTTTCCAGCGCGCCGTTTTTTGCGTACTCAATCAATAGATATTTTAAATGACCATCGGTTGAGGTGGCAAAAAGTTTTATAATGTTGCGATGGGAAACACGCATCAGTTGTTGGAGCTCCGTTTTAAAGACTGCTTTCAAATCATCTGTTCTAGTGTCGATCTCTTTCAACGCCACTGTGCGTTCGCACCATTTGCCTTTGAGGACGGTTCCAAACGAACCACGGCCAAGTGTCTAAACAATATAATCAATAGATGTGAATAATATCTTGAAAACTGTACAACTTTTACCTTTTCAATATTTATATCCTTAAACACCAACTCGGGCATGGTTTGTTGTATGTTGATAGTGTTATCGATCGTGGTGCTTAAGTCGATTTGTGGACTTTCTTCTTGATGATAGCTCGTTTGGTTTTTAAACTTGACGTTTTTAATTTTTTTAAATTCTGACATCGCCTTGTATATTGTGAACCTATCTTTGGGTTCGCTTGCAGAACAAGAAGCAATTAGATCCTTAATGCATTTCGGTAACTCTTTAGTAATAGGGTTCACTACAGGCAATGATTTCCCGAACCCTTTATGTATTTTCAAATTATGGAATCAAGAGAATTATAAATTTGTCAAGAATATGGTTATATAGTGGAAGAGGGATTTAATATTGCCATCTCTACCATGCAAAAAGCTTGATAAAATATTGTAAATACGTACAATTTAATATTGATATTGAAATTCGATGATAGAATGGATCTTTCCGACTTAGTATCTCGCATAGTAGAATGCCCCAGCTGTATACATCGCATTCCTTAGTGTAACTCAAAGTTTCGAAAACCTGAAATTGTTTAAAATTTAATTTTGAAGTTATTGTTTCTGAATTGTGTTTACTTCTGGTGCTATGCGTCCTGTTGGTTGGTATTCTTTTAGTATTTCAAAGTTTGAAATAAATTTGAAGATTTTAATTTGGCGAAATTGATTGGTCAGTAAAATTTTACATGTTCTCAAGTCCGGGTGTAGAAAAGAGCACATCTCGTTACCGTGTAAATAAGCGATGCTCTATTAAATAATGTTGAATTGAATTTCTCATAGAATTTAATGAAAGTCAATTTACCGCCGCACACTGTTCGGCCCAGCTTAGAGCTTGCTGCCATGGGTAATGCCGCTTCTCCGTACCGTACAACATGTCATGAAGTGTACCATTTTCAGCAAACTCGCTGATCAGACATTTTTGGCCGATAGACGACAAAGAGACACCAAAAATCTGTATTATGTTCGGATGGGAGATATGTAATAGACTGCGATCACTTGAATTGATTTCACTGAGGCTTCTGTGGGTCACAACCACCTTTCGTTTATTCCAATTGGCTTTATAAATATTAGTTTGAATGACCTAATGAATTGATACTTAATTTTAATCAGTAGAGTATAATGAAGGTTCAGGAGCTTACCGATTCGATTTGAATTTCGTCAAAGCACTTATTTGATAAGTCATGTAGCTTGATGATGCTATTTACTTCTTCGTTCTTTTTTTTAAGTTGCTTGATGTTGGTCCTTTTCGTGAAAGTTGGTATTATGTTTTTCATTTGGTGTATAACATAAGTCATACTAGGACGTTCCTCAGCTGTTTTACTCCAGCACAAGGAAAATACATGTTTGAAATCTTCTGGCCAATTTTCATTCAATTGTGGGCTGACATAGGGTGAAGGTGGTTGTCGATTCAGCAATTCCCACATCAAAGTTGCCCAACTAAACACATCACTTTGTCTTGAGTATCGTTGTCCGTTAATAATCTGTCAGATCAGTGTTAATAACTATAACTGAAAAAGAAAGATCACTTACTTCTGGTGCCATATATGCGCATACATCTTCATTCGAAGAATCTGTGAAATAAATGTCAGTCATAAAGTCACATAATTTTACTTGAAGTCGATCATTTGTGAGCATCACAGCACTTGGAATTAGATTGGCTCGAAACAAAGGTTCTGGTTTCATATTGTGTATGTAGGCTACTCCCTAAAAATACAACGATTTAAGACTGAGAGAGAGATATGCATATATTGTTGAGATCAAAAAGAAACCTGTGCACATTGAAGAGACCAATCCAAAGCATTATCTGGAGTGTAGTTAAAGACTTTAACTACACGTATGTCGTATATAAGTTTGTGAAGTGAACCGTATTTGATGTTATCCAAAATCAGAAGCCTTTTATCAAAGTTGCACCCTAGTAGTTCAATTATATTTGGATGACGGATACGTGTTAGTAGCGTTCTAATTATTGTGAAATGTCTTTTTCCAACGCTTGAGTATTCAAATATTCTCACAGAAACATTGCGATCGCGCCATTTGGCATTACCCCATTTACCAAAGTATCCATTGAATTTATCTCTATAATCGCTTATATCATTTAAATCGATTGTATTAATTGGAATTTTAGTGTTCCTTATTATCTGATTATTTACGATGTGACTTAAAATTTTGACACTATCCAATACAACCAGATGCATTGAAGGGCGATCTTTGTGGAAATTACTCCAACATTTGGCCAATAAAATTTTTAAGTTATCGATCATATCGCTGCGCAACGGTGGACGTACACCTTTCAAAAAGACAATATCGAATTTATATAAAGATGACAAAAGATGCGGTGCTACTTACCAATGCTCTTGTGGTAATGCAATTCATGGCTGCCTTTAAATTCATCGTAGGGCCTTACGCGAGTTAGGAGCTCCCAAACTATTATGGCCCAACTGAATACATCACATTCCTCATCACAAGTAAGTCCCTCAAAGACCTGTCAATTATGAATAAAAACTAAATTAGAGATTTTTAATTCCAAAAGTATAGCAAATCAAACCTCGGGCGCTAAATATGCGCAAAAATTTGGATCGATCTCCGCCCTTGCTCTTGATTCAGCAAGTCTTTCTATATTTGAAATTTTTAGCTTGCTAAACCCGTCGGTAAGCAAAAGTGATTGCGGATTCATGTAGCGCAGTATTATTGGCTCTTTCATACCATGTAGATAAGCAACGCCCTGAAGATAGACACAATTCGAATATGCTTACAAACTAAATGTGAATCACACAAAGTTACCTCTGCACACTGCAGCGCCAATTCAAGGGCATGCTGTTTAGAGTACTCTCTGACACCATGCACTAAATCGTGCAGCGTACCATTTTCAGCATACTCCATTATCAAATACTTCCACTGTTTGTCGAAAGATACCGCAAAAAGTGTGATTATGTTTGGATGATGGACGCGCGACATAGACCAGAAATGCACTTCATAAGCGATGAGTTCCGTTTGAGCATCGAAGATCTTTACAGCAACCAAACGATTGCGCCATGTGGCTTTGCGAACGACACCAAAGCTGCCACGTCCAATCTCCTGAAATGCATTACAAATAGATAATCTAATAACTTCTAAAAAAAATAAAAATTGATTTGTGTGACTTACCCTTTGAACAATAATTTTTGTCGGCGCTGTCCATTTCGTTTCCATTGTTGTCGCAGTTGAACTGACTTGGTTTGTTTCGTTCAATACAACTGAAAGACGGAACTTTGTTTGCACCCTACACACAAACAGCTTGCAGTGCATTGCGTTGTTTAAAACGTTAAATCATAATACAAATTTACACTGAGATCTGCGAACTTTTTTCCGTTTTCAAGTGCGAAGTGTATTAATTACTGGTTGCCGCCGAAGCTTTTGATAACGTATCTTAGGAGAGTCAAAACAGTTGAGCGAAATTATACATACATGTAGATATAAAGTCATGTTGACTTGTATGTATGTGTTTTTATCAGAAAAAAGTTCGCAACTTTTTTTATTTTTATTACCGTTTGCGATTGCCCGTGTGCTTTATAACGGCTCAACGGTTCAATACCTATATAAGCATTATTTCCGAGAACTCTTAATCATTCTTGAACATGAAAATGAATATAAATCTGAATGTATTAATTTAATTCACATCCGGCACTTTAACATGAAAAAAAACGATATTTTGTTGCAAATAAATTTATTTTTATAAAATTTCATTCCAAATAAAACGATATCTCCCTAATTGGCAAATTGTACGGCGATTATTACTCATTATTAATTGCAATCATCTCTTTTACGACTTCAGCCATGCTAGGGCGCTCGTTAGGATCCGCAGTCCAACACCTGGCGATTAAATCCTTAATGGCAGGGCGCCACTCTTCTGGTACTGTTGGCCGTTCGCCTGTAAGAACGCATAGGGAATATTAAAAGACATTGCTTTTGTTTTCCTATCAAAACTAATACCTCCGATCTGAGCTTGTATAATATCATTGGTCCTACGTTGCCGCCCGTATGGAATTTCACCGCTAAGAATTTCCCAAAAAATGATACCCCAACTAAAAACATCACATTTCTCATTGTAATGAGTACCTTGATATATCTGTGGATGCATTAAAATCATTTTAGACGTATTAAAAAATAATATTATACGTACTTCAGGCGCCGTCCAACGTGGTGTGCCACGATCTTTGGTCATTGTATTGCGTAGCTCAACAACCTGGCCAAAGTCGCAAATTTTCAATTTCCGATATTGATCAGAAAGCAATAAATTGAGTGGCTTTAGGTCACGATGCAGAAGAATTGGAGTTCGGCTATGCAAATATGATACGCCCGCAGCACATTGCAAAGCCCAGTTTAGTTTTTGCTCTAATGAACTAATTCCAGCATTCATTCCATTGTGTAAAAAGTCATGAAGTGATCCGTTGTCAGCATATTCCATAATAATATATCTGCCATGATCGTAAATTGAGACACCATACAGTTGTATTATGTTTGGATGGCGCACAATCGACAAATTCACTGCTTCTTTTTCGAAAGCATTCGTATTGTCCAATTGCAAAAACCTTTTCACTGCTACTGGCTGACCATCCCAAGTTCCCCTGTAGACTTCACCAAACGTTCCACGACCAATTGGCTGCAATTAGGTATTTGTTCAAAACAAAATATCCTCAACAGATTCAAAACTACTTACCTTTCCTATCGAAATTGTCTCATATTTTAGATCTGGTACTTTATCCATTGTTTTCTTTATTAAAAAAACTGCACAAGGCAATCGAATTTGATGTACGCACTGTCGCGTAGTTGAAAAGTTACTAAGAGCTTGTACGTTTCTGAGTTCATTATCTCAATTGCAAAATGCTTGATAATTCGTGAGTAAGTTCGTCAACAATCGTATTCTTTTGTTTACATATTCACAGTACTGTATATGAATGTTTGTATATCATATGTATGTGAATTTATTATACTCTACACGTAGTGAATAATATTATAACAATAGTGTTAAGTTTGTAACAGATCGAACGAGACATTTCCGACTATACAAAGAGTTAAAAGTTAATATTCAGTCCCTTTATCTGTGTACATACAATTACCTTCCACAGTTTTGAAGCTATGAACCTGAAATTTTGCAGAGGGCCTTTCTTTATTATTGTGTTAGTAGCCCTCATATAAAAAAGCAGAAAGATTATATGGAAAAGATTTTTGTTTGATAGACTGAAAATACAACAAAGAGCATACCGAAATAAATAAAATTAACAAATTTCAAAACTCCTTGAAAATTTGCCTGGTGAAACTACCAAATGTCTGAACTATCTGCTTTAATAATGAATCATACGTCCGATTTTTGCATGTATGTATTTAAAAATTAATGAAAAAAGAGACTTGCTAAAAAAAAAAATTTTGCAACCTCTTTTTTGTGCAATTCTTTCGGTCTTTAAACATTGAAGTTTCAATTTCAACAGCAAATTTTTTTTTTAAATATTTTGTTTTTCACATAATTCACTAAATACTCCATTTGGCCCTTTTCTTTTCACATTGAATGTTGAAATTCCATTTTTTCCATTTAATTTTTACGTGTTTTCGATTAAAATAACAAATCCCTAAAATCAGCATTCAAAATTCAATTAAAATTCAAGCCGCACAACAAATGCCTTGCTGGGATATTTGTATGTGCCTATATGTATGTGTCTATGAGTGTGGGTGTGCATGCGTATGAAGACTGCACGCGCATGTATCTATATTTGTATTTGTGAGCAGTCAACATGTTAAAATTCTGAATTCAACATACAGACGTTCGAGGGTTAAAAACAACTTTGTTCAAAACAAAGCAAAATCAATTCGGAAATGAACTAAAACGATAACGTTGAAATAATAAAATTGACTTTTTTCAGATTAATCATAATAAAAAAGCAAAAAAAATAGTATACTTACCATACAATTTGGTGCTCCATTTTTTTAGTGTACTTACTCGAAAATTTCTTATATAGATAGATTAATTTAAATTTTCTGTGTATAAATAAATCATGGGTCTATATACTAACAGACGGACAGACGGTTGCACAAACAGACCAACAGTTTTTATTAGTCAAGTTTTTCTAACAATGTTTTATTCGCAAAGTGAAATGTTACTGATCAGTTCGATATATATTTATGTATGAGACCTCTGCAGAAATGAAAAACATATTTAAAAAAAACTTATCATAAAGCTTACCTTGAAACCAGGTCCATTTGTTGAAGAACAGTAGTAATTATCGACATCACCGTTTAGCACCAATTGCATTCCCATTTCGATGCCAGCGCCGATCCCTGGGTAGGGATAATATTTGTCGGGCAAATATTTTGGATAACCCCATATGTTGCTCCAGTTCACTGGAATTCCTGCAAGTCCTTTCAGTGAGATAGAGTTGCTTGTATCTGATGTTCTGTAAAGTATATAATATATGTTTAAGAAAAATAAGGTTTTTTGTAAAAACAAACATTACTGACTCAAACTTGTAGAGATAATATGGATGCATTAGATTAAACACACAACATACGCCTTCGTCTACGAGTATTTCTCGAAATAGATTGCTGCAAGCAGTTGTTTGTAGACCAAATCTGCATCTTATAATCATCTCATTGCAACTTTGTCCATTCTGTCAAATTGTAAAGAAGATAACTAAGCACAATTATAGCCAAAAATCGTTGTATATTTGTGTATATTTACCGTAAGCAAAAAATTGGAAAAAGTATCTTCTTTCGTTGAAGGTTTTAAATATTTGTATTCGCTACAGTCGATATTGTTGAAACAAGATTTTTGTAGCATTGCATATGACAAATTTCCCCTAAGATAAGATGAAGAGCATAATTAAGAATAAAAAACACTTCTCTTGTCATAACTTACTTTCGAATGTGTTTAACTCGACTGCGTTTAACCTGATTCATGTTACAAATGGTGATTGTTGGAAATGGTATACTTTGTATTGAAGTCAGAGTAGCACTTCTACCGATAAGCACAGGTGTCGATTTCCATTTGTCGTAGACATTTACAGCAAAATTAATTGCACAAAAAATTGTCACAGACAGCGTGAATCCAAAATAAAGTCGAGTGCCATAAGTAAGATTGGTGTCGAAAATATATTTGAGTCCTTGCAATGATGTTCCTCTTAAGATTCGATAAATATTTCTTGCAAAATGGCTTTGCGATACTCGATGACAGCACTCAGGAGCTCTCATTTTGCTGGTTCAAATCTGAATGCAAATGATTCTTGACTTTAGGTGACTTTAGGCTAGTTTGAATGTTATAAACTTTTGATTAATAAACCTTTGATGAAAAGAACATATAATTTGCATACAAAATGTCATTAAGTGAAAGCTTCGAATTGATTATTTTTTAATGCTTTTAAAGAAACATGAACTATTACCTTAAATGGTTTCTTATAAGGTTTGACTATCCAACACTTACTACTAATTGACAATAAGGGAGTCAATAACCAAAGTCATCATCGTCTTAATTATAGGAAGATTTTAAGAATATGCCTTTAACAATATAAGAAATGTAATTATTTTAAGTTTTGTTATTTTTTATTCTGATGATTCAATTTGACTCTTTGAATTGATTAGCTATCAATTTGACTTTCATGCTTGACTTGATTCAAAATTACTTACATTCACGAACCACCCAGCGTATGCGTAATTTATGTGACTGTCCCAAGTATTTTTACACCCTCGGTAAAATTAGCAGTGCCTAAAGCATTTAATAGCACATGCCATCAGAAAAATGCACATATCCACATTTACTATATAGCATGCCGCTTTTGTAAAATAGTATTTGTTGTTATTGTTGTTGGTACTGACCAAATTGAAACTAATTGAAATTGTTAAGCGTTAAGAAAATGACGAAGAAAACTTTGAAGAGCAGCAAACGAGAAAAAACGAAGAAAAAAAGAAAGAGAAGAATAATGGCGAAAAAGCCAACTTTTGCCATAAATTTCAATTGTGGAATTTTTGGTATTTTGTCCGATTTTTTGTTCAGTTTTATTTTTTTGCTTTTTCGAGCACAAACGCATCAGAAAAAAAACCCTTTACCGCACATTGTGCCCGTCGCGCAGCACATAACTTCACATTAACTTTCGCTATTTATTTGCAGTGTACATGATTTTCGCTCACACTTTTTTAAGTGAAAAACAGCTTGACAATATATTTTCTAATGGAATTCAACAACAAAAACAGCGACAACATATCTGAAACAACAAAACAAAAAAAAAAACACAAATCTGTCTCTAATATGTTGTTTGGTCGCTTGCAGCAAAACACAACATTTGAAGGGGAGAACACTTGACAAAAAAAAAATTGTGCTATAAATTTTACAAGTTCGCAAAGTTGTATTTGTATTTGGTTTTTGTTATCGCATTGAGTAAGAGCAAAGTTTTTTGCGAAAATGGCGTGAGTTTTACTAAACAAATAAACAGCGCGAAGGTTTGCCTCCCGACGGCCAACAACTCAAAATAATATGTTGAACTGAGTTCCTTTTATGTTTGTAGATCTTTGAAGCGCATCATTGCATTCGCTGCACACTTGAATTGCTTGGATGTTAGAACAACTTGTAAGCACTTCATTAAAAAAAAAATGATTCAGAGTTAAAAAGTTAACCTATAATTCCGGTAGATTTCGGCATTCATTACAATCCGATGTTTTTAAACTTGTTAATTCAAAATATAAAGAAAATACTTGTCAAATATGTTATATTTACGTTATAAGTTTTGAATAAACTTTTTTGATGTAAACCAAATAAAAGCTAATCAAAATGGCAAATAATCACATTAAATCAGCATTTTTAGTTGACAAAACTACAACTAGAAAAAGAAAAGAATTTAACAGAAAAATCACAGATTTGTCTCGCTAACCAAACAGTTGAGTCAATCAGTCAGTCAACTAGTCAATGTGCTTGCCAAGTTCACAATTTACACGCATATGCGACAATGCCAACAATGGAATGTCATGTCTGCCTACAATGAAAGCCATTTCAGCAATTGAACAATTCATGCGACGACAACCCAAACGAACAATGCAAATAATTGTCAAACTAAACACGCGAATTCCTTTCCGGTGCCGAACACAAAGAAAAATAAAAAATTACAAGAAAAAAAAAAGAACTTGAATGCGACAAGTGCAGTGGAAGACGGCCATGTTTTTTTTTTTTTGTTCTGACTCCCATTTGTAGTTTTGCTTGAATACGCCCCAAATCAATGGATTTCATATTGTGCTCAAAATCGTTTTGAGACTTTTGCGTGGCACAACCTAAAAGAAGAAAGAAAAGCGAAAAAGTCAAAGTAGCGCATTCATTCTTTCGTGCTTTTTGTATTTGCACTTTGACAGATGTCATTGTGTAAGCACGAGCAGAGCAGAGCTGAGAAGTGCTGAGCAATGTAGCGTCTCATGTTGGTTGTGCTTAAAAAAGAAGACAACATCGTCGAAGTCGTTGTCATTGTTAGAATCGTTGTTGGTGGCATCGTTAGAGCTGAGCTACTTTGACTTGACACAAACAAAATGACTTTAATCGCGCACAAATAAAGGCGACAGGGTCAGTGTTTGGGCGTGGCATTTACATGCTGGGATTTGTCACATTTGAATGCGTTTGTTTGGCTTCTTCTTTACGCTACTCAATAATAAAAGTCAATAAATTTGATGTGACAGTTAAATTTTCTTTTTTTTTGATTTTCTTACTCCGCTTTTCTTTTTCGAAAGATTTGCTACTTTATTGTTTGCTGATTTTGCAGCAAAAAAATCAACAAATAAAAAAGCTTTGTAGTTTTTCTTCAAGTCATTTGAGCGGTAAAATTTCAAAAGTAATTTCATTATTGCTGACAAAATGTCACACATTAAATTTTTAATGAGTATCCCTTTTGCTTGTCAATTTTCATCCTTGTCATTGAATGCGCTGTGGAATTTTTATGTGAGGTATTTGACATTTTTATGTGAGCAACTCACAAAAAGCACAATCAGCATGGTGAAGGAAGCATGAGCGTGGCAGAGCATAAGCGCAAACACAGAAATTGTTGTCATTATGAGTTTCCGTTTTCAATAAAAATTCTTTTCCGTAGTCAGGTTTCTTATAAGAAATCTTGGCAAATTACACAATTAGAGAAAAGTGCTGAAATTGTCGAAAGAAAAAAAGCACAGAAGAACACAAATTTGCACATTTGAAAATGTCGTACAATTTAGAATGAGTTTCTTTTGTAATAATAATGCAGTTGTCGGATCTTTTTTTTTTTTTTTACTATTTTACATTATTCTGTTTTAAAAATGTGTCCATGATAGCTTAATAAAAGGGAGCCTAGATTAAATTGCGTTGAGTTAGGTTAGGCTGTAAGTTAAAGGTTTTTAGCTTGGTAGTTCGGTTTATAGATAAAACTTTTCAACCTGATTTCATTACTTTATAGAGTGCATGGTTTTTTAAGTATAAATCCAATTTTTTTTTGCGATATTATAAAGTATTTAGAAGTCGAACAACCTAAAAATCGTTGATTAATACTGAAGAGGCCAAAGAAGTTGATAAACTATCAGCAGAAGCAGAAGTATACAGAGAGTGGAATGTTCGTTTGGTGGTCTTTTAAACCGTCTTTTTATATGTAGTTCACCTGATCGAAGATTTGGCAAAAGGATTTTAAAAGGAATGTCTTTTGTTGTAGTGACGGCTGTAAAAAGGTATTTCATACGGTACAGAGGAATTGAATGAAATTTTCTGTGCTATTAAATTTGATTAGCCGACACAAAGAACATGGATTCCATCTACTTTGGATATTCTATCAAAACATGCGTAAATATAATTTCTATTTGTCAAGGACAAATTGAGTTAGTTGCATTAGATTGATTACACCTCAATTGAATCTTCATCAGTAATAATAATAATGGATGATAAATTTATCACCTCACTGATTCAGCTAAATAAAAAAAACTAAAACAGAATCTCTGGATCTAAATATTTAACAAGAATTAAACTTTATGTGTGTAGCCAAAATAAAAAACGTTTTATCCTATCAACCAATTGGACTTCAAGAGTAATATCTGGTATACATGATATTGGGAAATGAAATCTGTTTCGATTTAAAAGTGTGCGGGGCAACTTTCTATAACAGTAGTTACAAATTGAATGCTCGAAGTCGAGCTCTCTCGATTGAATTTTTTAACTGGCGCATTTTGTCTTCTTAAAAATGACCAGTGATAAAAAGTCATATCTTATTATTTGACAACTATTCTAATAAAATCTTCTAAGCTGTTGTGTGATAACTGCAAACGCTCATAAATAATTCGTATCCGACAACATTTATTACCGCTAATCCACTTTACACTTAACACACCCAACAGCACAGTCAAACGAAATAAATGTGCTGAGGGCGTGCCATTCACGCCTAACTTGCATAATTCACAACACTCTGTGTGGCAATTCAATAATTCAAACACTCAGAGCTTCTCACTGAAAGCGCTTGCCAAAAATCATGCCGTGCAACAAGCATTTCTACTGCATTTGCCGACGTTTTTTTCCTGTTTAATTTCATTTATTCCACTTTTTGAATGCCTGTTTCCGTTTCCGTTTCGTTTGACTTGTGGTGCAGTGTGGCACGTAAATTTCCATAATACTTGTTTGACTGTCTTCATTTTATTTTTTGTTTTCTCTCGCTTTCTTTTTGTTTTTTTTTTTTTTTGCATTTTGTGTTAGCCTGCTACTGCTGTCCTTGGCTGTGCCACAAGTAGTATTTTTTTTTTTGTTTTTTTGCCACTTCAGTTTGATTGTAAAGGAAGTGCAGTGACAAAAAAAAGAAAGGTTATCTTGCAAAATGTACATAACTCACTTATCTTAAATGTGAACTTTTGTTTCAGGTGCGAAAGTTGGTAATATATTCCAGTTTTCAGTAAGATAGGAGGGGGGCAAAAACTGAACTAAGATTTGTGATTTTTAATTACTTTTTTGACGACATAAGAGATTTATGATTCTATTTGTGCTTGTGCGAAAATTGCATAACCAGAAGAAATATTCTTTAAAATAAATAAGTGAGCACTTTCAAATACGAATGTGTTTTGTTACTATTATCATTTCATTCGTTTCATCTTTTATTTCGCTTTCCGAAAAATTCCTCCGCTTTCCTCACACCTTTGTTATCCATGTCCATTTTATATCAAATTCATATCTTATTATTACGTTTTAACTAAGTTATTCATTGTTTGTAAATAAAAAAATTTACAAGTACTCATTGTTTCGATAGTCGAGCATACTTCATATTATAAAAATTCATAACTCAACAAAAGCTGATAACAAAACTGTGATAAAATTATAACAAATTAGCAAAAAAGCGCAAAAAAAATAAAATAGTTCCTAATTCTAATAGGTAATACTTGTATTTCTATTGTGCTACAGAACTCTAAATTACATTGTCTAAAAAAGAGACGTCTACCCAAAAGCCATATTAGGTATCTATAACGGAGGTTCTTAGATTTTTCTTTTTAAGAATTTTTTTTTGCTGAGATGAGTGGCTTTAATATTAAATACCCAAGTGATCTGAAGTTTGGCTGCACGCTGAAAACAATGCCATGTGCAAGGCTTTGCTTGAAGTTGCCCTTGAAGCCGACACGTGCTTTATGCACGCTTGGAATGAGGCAACAATTTGCTCAAATCAAGATGAAAACACTGCGTCGTAAACTCAAAGATCAGAAGTGCACAGAAAAGACGAAAGTCGAGGCGGATGATATGGAGAAATCAACCGTAAAGCTGATCCAGTCTGCTGAACTTGACTCTACAGTAATTGTTAGATCAGATCAAAAATGTTTAGGTCACGGAAATGAAGGTAATTTTTACTTTTTCATATTAAAATTTAAAAAAAATTATTATAATCTTTGAAAAAGTCATAGTTGACCAAAATTTTGAATTAATGGAAGATAAGATTGTGCCGCATATTGAAGAGAGCCAACAAATACCAGTAACTGAGTCGGAAAGTGATAACACACTTGAACCAACGTCGTTAGAAGGTGACGGTCAACAAGAGCCACACTACGACGCATTGGCTGAGAAATTGAGAGAGGAAGGATATGTTAGTTCGAGTTCAAGTGTTAGTCAAACTTCAAATGATTCGTCCAACGATGAATCTTCCGATAATGAAGACAAAGACTTGAATGTAAGCAATGTAGAGCTGCACAACGAACTTGTGCGTGAAGTACTGTATGCATTTATTGGCTTCGATGGCAAATATCTGCGCTTGGAACCAGAGTCAAACCAATTTCGCATGACCAGAGCATGCCATCGGCGTTTGGAACGCGGTCAGGTATATCATGTGCTGCGTTTTGCCAATTTGGGCTTCTATTATAAGACGCTTTTCCTTTACACGAAAACGATATCAACGCTGATCGCTTGTGGCAATTGCGGTCGTGCGCTTGCCGCTGCTTTGAATGAAGAGCTACGTGATTATGTTGATTATGTTCATATACTGCACGGTCAGTATAATGAGCAAGCGAAACATGGTTTAATAAGGATGACACTGCTGCAGTTGGCACATTGGCATTGCGACACGGAGCCTATGTTCAAATGGCTTTGCCTTGTGCTGGCTGAGTGTACGACGAATGTTGCTCGAGGCGAGCATATATTGTGCACACTCAAGAGATTTGCCTGCAATGGCAATCCAGTGTTGCGTGAATTGGCTAAGCGTTTGCTCTGCGCTGCTAGTGAACCGCTCTGTAGAATTACAGCGCGTTGGCTGACCTATGGCGATGTGCAGGACCCTTATCAAGATTTTTTCATTATGGATACGGCAGCGGCCAGTAATTGTATGAACGATGAGCGTGCATACTTCACAACACGCTACACGCTTTGTTTGGCACGTTTGCCGCCATTTTTGAATCGTAAAATGGCCGAAAAGATTTTCGCAATCGGCAAGTGTAACAAGTTTGAGCAGCTGGTTATGAAGGAGTGCGATCGCTTTACCGTCAGCATGACTAATGCTGTGAGGCGTTTAAGTCTCGCTGCCAAGCGTTTGCTTTGCCATAACGATGATAATCTACTGCAGGATTGCTTTAACTACTTTTGTTGTGTTTTCGGTAATGTGCTGCGACGTTGCCAACAGGAGCTCAACTTCATGGCGCATCTACGCACATTACACAAATTTGTGCTGCTCAGCGATACAAACTTTGTACGTTTCTTCATTGGCAGTTTGGCTTCACAGTTGGACGATAATAATACGAGTTTCTATACATGTGATATTAATAAATGCTTACAGTACGCTTGGCATCGCAGTCATGAACCGTGCGATGATGAGAATATGCTGGAAGCACTCGATGTTGAGCAATGCGAAACATTGGACAGCGACATGCAGACTGGTTGGGATACACTCACGATTGTATATCGCTTCGATGGTCCAGTGTCCGTGCTGCTCACGCCAAGCTTGCCCGCTTACAGAACGCTTTTTAAGCCCATCTGGCAACTGCATCGCATTACATTTATGCTTTACGATCGCATTTGGGCAGTGCAGCAGCAAATACGCAGACACATCAAATTGCCGCATAAGTTGGTGCAAGCTTTGAGTTTACAAATGAATGGTCACATACACAAAATGTGGCATGTCATCGGCTGTTTGCGTTTCTATCATTTTACCGATGTCATACAAGCCGCCTGGTTGCAGCTTTGCGCACGCGTCGAAGTCGCTGCGTCAATCGATGAACTGTTGACGGCGCACGAAGCTTATTTGGCCGATGTGAAGCATGGCTTCTTTCAAACCAATGAAACATTGACAATTTATGCTTCACTCAAGCAAATTTATGCTTGTATTTTTAATTTTCATGATTGGCAACAACGCTTTTTGCAAGCAGCGAAGATATTACATGACACTCAAGAGCTCAAGCTGAGCTTTGAAGCAGAGTGCGAATTGTTGCGCACAGAATTTGATAGAATTGTTGACATTTTCGAAAAGTCGTTGGTGTTTTTTTTACTCGCATTACGTCGCAGTGCAGATGCTAAGTTTATGGCTCTCTTCGAAGCGCTTGACTACAATCAATACTACAAGAGACGCGACGATCGGATTCAAATTGTTGCTTCATTTAAGTATTGGCGTAAATTGTTAGCTTAATTGAGCGCAGATTCGTTAAATGTTAAAATTTTATTGTTTTTCGCTGGATTATCAAAATTAAATGTTCTGTATGAATAGTGATCCCTAAAGTATGCAACATTTAGAAACTATCTGTACCAAGTTTTAATATTCGCTGAGCATCTTAGTTTATTTAATGAGTTAAATTAAGTCTTCAAGTAAGGAAGATTTGTTTCTACTATGAATAAGCTTGTTAATGATACTGTTGGTTGTGAGCTGTGCTCCTAGAAGTATGCAACAATTGTTAGTTATTTTAATGTGGCATAGTTTTTGTAAAATGCACCGAATTGTTTTTGTCCTACTGTGGTTCAAAACAACGTACATATGACAAATGTATTTGAATTGCTTTCAAAATGTAGAAAAGAGGAAAACGTTTTTCTTGTGCTTGGATAATACTCAAGTGTAATTTTGATTTAATTGAATTTCGGTTTTTGTATTTCTCACTTCAACTTGGCAAATTTTCTTTTGTCGCATTAATTTTAAGTTTTGTGCACACAAAGGATTAGCAGCAGTCACACCGAGCAAAAATCAAATGTGTATTTTAAGACTTTTCGAACACTCGAGCTGTCTCCAACACACCCAACATAAATACACACATACATACATTCACAGATACTCAAGCATTGTGCCAGTATAACTCATTTGCAGCATTTCTCAGCTTTGTCGACAATTGTCAAACATTTCGGTTTGAGAAAATTGGATTTTAATTGAAAATTAAGAATCGACTTAGCAGTATTTGCATTGTGTGCCTTTTGTGATGCTAATACATATCGTTCTATGATTGAATAAAACTAGTTCTCAAAAAATGTATTCACTTGGCAAAGTTAAAGAAGCAATATTGATTTTGTCTAAATTAAAGAAAATAATGGCATAAAGGCATTTGTTTTATCATCTTAGCCAATGTTACTTGAATTCAATTTATGCTCGAATCTCTTCGTTAATTCAATGTTTTAATTGTTGTATTTTGAAGTATCGTTTTTTATATTTTGTTGAAACAATAAAAATGTTAAGTCAAATAAATCAAATAATTTATAAAAATGTTGTTTTCTCTATGCATGTTCAAAATTTTTATGTGTTTTAAGACGTTTGTCACTCTTTTTGTCCAAAGAAAATATGAGCTTGTACAAATAAATTGTTGTTTTTTTTTTTAGTATTTTTGAAAATACATTGAGAAATCCTTGTTTCATAATTTAGTGAAAGTTTTGTCCGTCGTTAGTTATGTCTTTTTCCTATCTTTCAGGCAGTATATGAATTCTAAATCAAAAACAAATTTCCTCTCTTTTTAAGCGTTTCAAGATTTGACCTAATTTTGAAGGTCTTCATAAGAAGTGAAGTGCTGATTGGCAATGCCATGGAGGGAACGATGCCTGACGCTTGTAAATCGTTTATCAAAGCCGAGTGATACTCTTAATTAGATCGACTAAAAGATTGACTGTCAAAACAAGATCATACTTGGAACTGAATTATTATAGATACTTAAATATGAGAGGCTTTTTAGTATTCCATAAACATAATCACAATTGTGAATTGAGATAATTAATATCAATTTTGTATAAGCCAAGAAGAGATTTTCAAATACATTTTTGGTTGTTGGTGATTGGTAATTTCTCAAGAAGTTTACTATGCAGCAACGCAGCTCTTTGAAATTTAAATTACTCAAACGAGAGTTCATTGTGACAGAGCTGAGCGGCACGAGTGGCTCGCTGATGATTGCCAGTTGTGACTTTAACCCCATATGGCGTTTGCTTGCGGCTTCTTCGGTTGCAATTCGCATGTTATGCATGTGTATGAGTGCGCGCTCCTCTAAGCGCTGCCATAATGGACTAGACTGTTGAATGCCGCAATGCAAGCTATGAAAATATTCACAGATATGTATTTTTTTAGTGTTTTTTTTCATTGTGATTTTTGTTGGTTGCATGTGTTTGGTTCAGCCCCTGTCATTGCATTGTGTGCGTGTATGATTTTGTTTTGATGACCGAGGAATGTTAAAATACATGAATTTGTATTTGTTATCTGTAAGTTGCGGCATGTGTTTGTGTGTGTGACCATTTAACATTGTAATGATGATTGCGCCATGTTAGTGCGCACAGCTTCGTACAACGCTTTATCAGCATGTACGTATGTACATATTTTTATTTTACTTGTCTCCCATTGAGCCACAATGGTCAGCAGTTTGCAGCTGTTAAAGACACATGTCATTTTTCACTTTTGTTTGTTTTTATACTCATATATGTATTTATATTTTTTTTATGCTGTTGTTTTTTTTTTAGTTTTCTCCTCTTTTCTGCGCTTTTGATGTTTATAGTTTTATTGAAAAACATATTAAATAGACAAGCCTTTAAGCATGAAATGAATTTTTTATTATTACGATATATCTTCCTAATTATTATACTCGCCCTTAATGGTCTAAAAATAAACAAAAAACTTGCTTAACTTTCACACTTTTCACACATTTTGTCTAATTATAAATGAGTCAATCAGGCAATTATTTGATTAGCATAAATTTTAAAGGCATACGTGCCGGATATACGCACAATTGAAATGTTACCCAGGCAATGTGCTTGCAAACTAAATTAAGTAAATTAATCATGTGCAACAAAGGCAACTGCACACCCATGCATTTTGCCAATGCGCCCAACTTGCAACAAGGCTTGCCTGTAACATGCACAAAGACTTGATAAATATTCGATAATAGCGCCAGGACTTCACTTGACTCAGCTCAATGCGCTGACTGTGTTGGCTGCTCGGTCGATTGGTGGCTTGAATATGTTTGTTATTCTTGTAGGTAAGTATTATATAAATTTATGCATGGCAAACAGTTTGCATAATTATGCGGGCTATACGAGTATACGGCGTACATGGCTTTACAATGGCTTAGCAATGTATTGCATACTTATAGGTGTTCAGTTATGCTGCGCATTGGCTTATACTTGCTGCTGTTGCTGTTGCTGCTGCTGATGTTGATGGTGCCACTGCAATTGCCACGTGATGATGTATGCACCCAAGGGTCCATTATTGCGCAGCTTCTTAACATTAGCATTTGACTGTGTGTGTGTGTGTGTGTGTTTGTGCATGTGTGTATATTAATAGCTTTATTGACGATAATTTTCAGTTTTCCATGGTTGGATTACTTAATGTTCGGCAAGTGCAATATGACTTTTGGAATTTCGTAAATGAAACTAAATTAAAAATGACCTAATTGAAAATCGAAGTTATTAAAAGTTAATTTTGTTTTGACCTTAAAAAAAAGTTTTGTATTTCAATAAATTTGTGTTGAAGTGCACACACTCTAATAACCTCTTCTATTATTTTAGTATTCTTAGAAACTTCAGGCTGAAATTAGTATTTTTAGTGCAATCAATTGCTTAATCTGAGACACAAACTAAGAGACTTTTATCTTTGTATGCGTCTCATCTGCTCGACGTTGGCAACTTAAAACTAATTAAAATTATACAAACGCCAAAGACTCAACGACACAGTACTTACAATTAGATATGTTATAACTGTAATTACTTAGAGAGAAAGCGCTTGTAGAAGAGCAAGAGCGTGGGCAGAAGAGAGTGACAGAAACGAAACGCGAGTATGGGGAAAAGAGTTTGTGCTTGAGCTATAATTTTATTAAATATGAACACAAACATACAGACATACGTATATAAATACACAGACGCATACAGAGAAACATATGTGTGCAAAGCAAGGACATGCACATTTAGTTATCATATGTCATAAGCTTCCATTTTGCTAAAGCAATGACATAAAACTGCAGGCTGCTTCTTACAAAGCACGTACCAAGTATCTCTCTGGTTGTGAGTGTGTGCGTATAATCTTATGTTATTATGCGGCATTATCCTTGCCATATTTTAAATGTTGTAATTACCGTTGTAATTACGATCAAATGACATTTTCTACAAATTTAATATGAAATCTAAGATGAAAATGAAAAAGTTGTATAAGTATATGTATGAGTTTGTGTGTAAGTGTTTGTCTATGGGCGTCATAATTCCAACAAAGCAAATAATTTTATGCTATTTAATCTTGTACGTTCGCATTTGTTCTGTGTTCAATTTAATCGCCAATTAGGTATTCATTAGGATTGTAAGCACAGGATATTGCATTATTATTTGCTTCGTTGCTCTTAACCAGCAGCCATCGCCATCGCCATCACCCAAACGAAAATTTCATGTCAAAATTTATGAAACTTCCGTTTGGCTTTGTGCAAGCCTGGAGCAATTTACTGATAGTTTTGCGCTTTGTAGTTAATTCAATTGCTGCTGCATGAATGTGTTAATGAACGGTTAAAGGCTTAAAGGATTTTCGGTTAGTTTAGTTCTCTCTCTCTCTCTCGCTCAATAATTGTTGGCGGCATTTAATATATCAATAGAGTATATTTTACTAAACCGCTTAGCATTTAACTCTAACTGATCTCAGACACATAAAAGTCACAAGGCTTTCATAGTCAGAAGCGTTATTTTGTGATTTGTTCTTAATTTTTTGCAATTCTTATTACGAACAACGAGTCACAGCCGGTCACAAATGGTGCCGAGTTGATCTAGTTGTCTTAGCAAAACCGTTATTTCTTGCTGTTGGTCACAATTTATGAACAAAGCGTCACAACTTGTCATAGCTGGTCACAAATAGTGACGAATTGATTTAGTTGTCAAAACAGAGTTTTCTATGTAATTTATTTCTTAACCGTAGTATTTACTGAAAATATGGATTATTATATACAAAATTCAATCATTATTTCTTGCTGTCGGCCAGAGTTTCACACAACCACAAGCTTGTGACTTTCCTCAGTGTAAAGCGTTAATTGTAAATCATGTAATTGTTTATGTGCAAGAAAAGTTTGTCTTCTCAAGCAAAGAGTTAAAATTTCCCTAGAAAATATTTGTCTGAAGCTTACAAGTTGTCCGCTACAGGTGCTAACAACACTAATTTGAATTCCCTTATTACAAATTTTTTTGTGGTTTTGTAACATCATTAATTTATTTTGTTTGACATTACAAGTGCATAAAAGTAAAGAAATGCGCGCCATTAAAAACGCATTAAATTATGTGCCCTTTTTTTATTTTTTTGTTGCTTGTTGCCTAATGAAAAAGTATGATTTTCAAATTTTATAGCAATTTTAATGTATTATGATATGCCTTTTCTCTTTTTTTATTATTTATTATTATTATTTTTTTGTTTTTTTTGTTATAAAAGATGTACATAAATTAATATTACGCGTTGGCAACTCTACTTGAAGGAAGCAAGCGATGCGTTGATGATGAGCGACGGCGGCCATTTTGTTAGCTTCCGTTGCCATCCGCCATGACCGAACTGCCAACAACATTTTACTCATTATTGTCTATTTTGCCTTTTTAATACTTATTTACTTAACATCGCGCTTGGCATTTTATGAAATAAGCAGTCTAAAAGGCGAAATCAACCAAAATGCGCCTTGTGTGCTTTAATAAGCAGAAAAGGGTTGATTGCTTGTTTTTTTTTTCCTTTTATTTATTTATTATAATTTTTTTTAATATTTATTTTTTTTTGTTTTGTTCATTTCATTATTGCTGTGCTTTGTTTTAAACAAATAAAATGACGTTAAGATTGAAACAAAGCACTTTTACTTGGCGTTTATTACATGTTTTGTTGCATGGTGTGAGTTGATGTTCGCATAATAAAAGACGCCTTGAATGCTGCTATAGAAATTTAACATTGTTTAAGGTATTTTTTAATGGACAGCAGAAAAGCGCAAAGTTGCTTTATTTATTATTACAAGTAAGTAAGACATTTTTTGTTCTTTTCTTCTTTGTCCGCATTTTTCTGCCATTCAAAGATTTATAGTTTGCTTTCATATCAGATTGCGTTAAGTGTCGTTTTATCAATTTGATGCGTCTATTCATTATTATTGCTGAAACGAGCATTGACCGCAAAGTATTCATCTTCATTCCTTTTATACAGATATATACATACATGAATATGTACAGTAGTGTCTCTTTGTAATGAACTTTCAAGGAAAACTTACAAATTTCAAGTTAATGTATCTTTGACTGTTAGAGGTATTTGCAACAAGGATTTTAGGGGCATATGTTCTAGGTATCATACATGAGAAAAATTCGATTTATTTAAATGGAAAAGTTTAAAATTTTATTCTTTTGCTATAAGAAGAAGAAAGAAAGAAATTTTGATTTACGGAGACTTTACAGTTTGCTTCCTTACATTTAGTTCGAGTCTTAGCTTATTTGTAATTGTAGCTTATTCAAGTAAAGGAAGTTACTCTTTTCTTTGTCTAATATCGAGTTAACAAAATTCGATTTGAAGAGGTTCTACTGCTCAACATAAATGCTCACTGAATGTATGTCAATTTATTGTTGTTGAGCATTTACATACTTCTTTTATGTGCTTATGTGCCGCAAGCCTCTTTTACAAATGCCACTTGATTAGTCGATGACACTTTCAGTATTGTTTCACACGCTCATATGTACATATGTACATATAACCTTATACAACCCCAACTTCAAGACACTCACACTCATACATATAACAGATGCGCAGTTATTATGTGTAAGCTTGCGGCTAATTTGATAAATATGCACGCATTTATTCAAATCAATCAGCGTCACTCGTCAACTCTAAGACTTTGAGTGTTGACGGCACGCGTCATTTTGTGCATGTATATATCTTTAACTCTACGTTATCCAACTTGTATCTTTTTGTCTCTTGTCCTTGCATATGCCATACATAAATGTGTACAAGAGTAGTTTGTGCTTTTTATTAATGTGCGGTAAACGGTAATGAGCCGTGCGGCGTGCTTTGGTTTCCTGCTGCTTCATAGTCGCATATGGATTGCTTTGTTATGTGGTTAACATAAATCTTCATTTCAAACGAAAATTTTATATTTACTGTAAATGGTAATGTATATTTTTACTTATATGAGCGCTAAAGTATATCTAAAAGGACATTACTTGTTCATATTTTAAGCCATTATGGACGTTTGAATATTATAATGACAAAATTCACAAAAATGAAGCACATGAAGCACTAATAGAATGATTTTTTTGTAATATTAGCATGTGTGTGTTTGAATAATAAAATAAACATTCATTAATTAATTTATTATTACAAAATGCAAATGTTGCTTTTTTTAGTTTTTCTTTTATTATTATTTATTTTTCGTACTCAATGAATTTTGTTTGTTTTAAGTATAGTGGATCAATATCGATAAATCTCTTTCGTGCGTCAGAAAAAATTCAACTCAAACGAATTCTTTTAACAAATTTCCATCAAATAAAGTAGAGTTTAACAGAGTGTGAGATTGCAAGTGGCAGAATCATTGATAGTTTCAGTCATACAATGTTTATTTCGCTAATAATCTTCCTCTCTACAAAGTGAAAATAACATTGAGCGATAAAGGTCATGGCGAAGAGGAGTTGGAAGTGGAATCGATTAAAGAAGTTTAGTTAAAATATCAAAGCTGTTTTGTTGAGTGTCACTGTTACTCATCTTTAAATTTATGGAACACAAGTTCCTTATATCATCCCCTTCTAAACTAGATAGTTTTTGATCAATATAAGGAAATTACTCCAGAGAAGAATTTCATCATTCAATGTTTGGAAAGAAAAAATGAGTCTTAAGAAGATGTTATCGCTCTGCAAAAGGTTGGATCAAGATCCAAAATTTTATTAAAAAAGAATAATTTTTGTTAAAAAGTCTTGGAAATTAATAGCTATTTTCGAGATTTAGTATATTAATGTTATTTAAATATAATAATCTTTCTATACAAGGTGTCGTATCACGGTTTTTAATATGTGTAAAGACTCGATTCTTACAGTAAATTATATGAACATTTTTAAGAGTTTTGCTCAGTTTTATAAATTCCTACAACTATTTAGTTTGAATAGCTGAAGAAGTCTTTGTGGTGTGTCTAATCGAAGCAGTCTTAGTTTTAAATTCCATAATTCTACAAAGACTGTGCGCAATACGATTACAAGCTGCGTTGTTATATAAGAACTAACACACATACATGCATACCTCCAAGAAGAAATACAATCAAAAATATCTCAAATGTCATTTATAAACTTAACTGGCAATTGGAAATGCATTTTACTGCAATTTCATATCAAACAGAAATCCCCCAAGATACAGTTGAAGATATACAAAAATACATTTTATATCTTACGCACACGTGCACACATCTTACAGTTACAGATACAAAATGGTTGCTTCAAGCAAGATAGAAAAAGAGTAAAGAAAAAGGAGGAAAAAAATGAAAAAAAATAAAGAGAAACGCTTTGAAAGCTGCTGCACCATAGATTAAATTGCTGTCAAGTCATTCAACATGAGTCGCTTTATGTGAGGGCGAATGTTCGTATATGTATCCAGGGAGCTGAGTGTGTTTTTCTTGAGGTAAAGTGCAGTCCTGTCTTACCGTTAGTAGCTAAAATGACCAAACTGTCGATGGTAAATGTGGGGAACTGAAAAAAACGTTGGCTCAAAGCATAGTTATTTTTTTTTTTTATTGCCAGTAGATACTTCTCTAAAGTGTTGTTGTTGTTGTGTGGCAGGTGTAAACGCCAAATAAGTTTTACGTTGGATTTGTTAACTTGATATTGTCGCAGTAGCTTCATGTGTTTTCTTTTGCATTCGCATTTTGCCAATTGGCATTAGAATTTATCGCCTGTTGATGGAAACTCACGCACAAACAAGTGCATAAAACATGAAAAGCAGTTGCGTGCTTTTAGGGGCAACGTGCGATACTACTTTTGACTGCACTTTTTTATGGTTTATGCGCTTTAAAAAAATGGATTGAGGAACTTGTTTTAGATATTTGTAAATATTAATTGCATGATTGCCCTTTAAAATTGACAATCTTTAAATAACTCTGAATTTCTGCTTTAAATTATCAAAGACAAGTTAATTTTTAGTTACAAAACATGAGCGAAAATATATGATACCAATAGTTTCTGTGCTAGAAGAACTGGATATCTTATTTTAGATTAAAACACCTCACTTAAGAGAAGAGAGGCGAGAATACAGACACATTGGGTAAAAAGGCGAAGATGTAATATTTCTTCGACTTAAATTTTAACTTTTTTTCTTTGAATATTAATTATACGCAAAACACGTGAAGCAACAATCGAAGTGAAATACACGAGTTACTAATTCTATATCTTCATATGATGAAGTGTTTTTTAAATTATTTTAGACTCACAAATGTTTTCCATGATTTACAAATATTTTTTAGTCTCTTTCTAAGTGGACATCTCCCATAAACTAACTGGAAACATCGATGGTGGATATCCAGTTATGAGAATTTTCAGTAGCTTAATTTTTACAATGTAATTCTGTCTTTAAAACATGCATTGATAAAATCTTGTTTCAAAAAAACAAATAAGTAAGTGTTCAATCTGTAGCAACAATTAATTTGCGATAGACAACCCAAAGTGTCTTTTATCAATGAAGCTTAAAATTTTCAATGCTCTTTCAATACAAAACGTGTCTGACAGATGATTTAACATTTAATAAACGGCAGCAATAATTTTCTTTTACAAAACAAAGCAAACAAAAACTCATTAAATGTCGCACAAAAGTTAAGTTGACATTTGTAAATGTCAGCTTAGATTAATTTACAATGATTGTACGTTTTTCTTTTATTTTTTTTTTTGTCATTACGAAATAAGTATTTTTTATTGCATTTCAGATATCAAACCGGATCTGTCGACATATTTATTGCCACGCATGTTCATTTGTCGCTTCTCATTTCAAATATTGTCTTTAAATTTTAATTAATTTCATGTGCCGTGAAAATATTTATTTACACACTCATGTTGTGTTTAATGTTCATACTCATGTGTGTTAGTGAAGTGGCGCTTTGAAAATGTCAAGTGGTTGACACGATGTGACATTGAAGCGCGTCTGAATGTGCATGTAAGTGTGTGTATGCCTTGTTTGAAAAAAAAGGTTAAAAAACATCAAATAGGTTAACAAGCTTTTATATAATGTGCAAGTTTTAATTTCTATGCCACATGAAGTTGCTTTGCATTTTGACAGTTAAAGCACTTTGACCCAATCATTTTTTTTTTTTGTACTCTACGCACAGTGAACAGTATTATGACTTTCCCATGACATTTATGAAATATAGAAAGAGACATTTTCGATCATTGTTAGAGAAATACAAGTCGCTCTATTTTTCAGAGAGTTTTTTTTTTTTTTGTTTTGAATTATTGTTCGGATCATTGGGATTCGTAACTTCAGTATGGAAAGTTGAGAAATAATTACATTTGATAGTTCTCTTACACACATAGAAGAAAGGGAATTATATAGTTCGTAATAGAAAAATTATTAGCAAATCAACATTAGAAGTTTGGAATTTAATTGATCAAAACGACAGAAATTTATCATACTAAAACTTTAAATTAATTTTGCTGCAGATTTGTATTAACATAACAAATCATTTTGATCATTTGTATTATTTTTTTTTTTTTAGAGTACATATTTAACCCATTTATTTTCCATCGCTTGATCTCATTCAATATTTATCCTGACTTTCAATTACTTTATGAAGTTGGCACTTAAGAACCATCATGAACATTTGTTATATATCATACTAACAATCCGTTTTTTCTTCAACTTGACTTCTAAACATCTGTGTAAGGTTTCCATATAATACAAATCGCTTTGATTATTGTCAATTGGCTTATTTTTATGCTTTGACTTCACTTCAAATGTAACTTTCTATGCTGTTTTTGATGCCGCGTTATCATATTTGTTCATTTAAAATTTGTTGTAAGTGATTTTAGATGAATTTTTCATTCGACCCTTTAAAATTTGTATCTGTCATACCAAATCTTTAATCTGCCGTCAGTTTTAGCCCATTTCTCAAGACTGTCTGAGTCTGTATTCAAACAAGAATTTTAAACTTGTTATACGCAAGCACAAATAAAACTTCAAGTAACGAAAAGACATAAAATTCGATTTTTACAACGCTGACATAAAATAAATATAAAAAAAACAACATGTATAAAAAATTCACACGCACACACTGTCAATGAGATAAATTGCATAACCTTCGAGTGCCTAACTAATTTTCGCTAATGTAGAAGCTGAAAACTAATAAAATTTACGTTCATCCTTGAGGCTTTCTAAACACGATGAAGAAGACGTCGACGTCAACAACGACCTTAATTCAGAGACATTGACGGGATCAAGTCGCGCACAGATACACACACACACACACAGAGCACACATGTATGACAGGCTGCCGAGCATTGTCGGACAGACAGACATACAACTAAGTGCCATTGAATTTCAATTCAATTTTTGAGCCAAAAAGGCAAGAGATGTGCTCAAAGCTAAGGCAAGACGAACAAGGGTAGCAAAAAATGAAAATAATTCCTTAGCATCGAAATTCATACGCAGAGGCATTTTAGAGAGTAGTGCCATTGAAGGCGACGCATTCGGGTGCGAATTCGAATTCGTAAGGATTTATGCGTGTTTTTTTTCGCTTTTTTTTTTCTTTTCCTCCTTTTTAGCACGTATAGCATAGCATGGATAGCCTTGTGTGCGCTTGCATGCTAGACTGCGCATTACTTTGGCTTGGACTAAGTCGCAAAGCTTGTTGGCGTTTGTTTTTTCTGTTTTTTTTTTTTTTTTGAGTGCGTTTTTGAAGGGCGGCCTGAGTAATTTTACAGCGTACTTGCCTTGATGGCATCAAAAATACAATTCATCGCCAATATGTGTTTACGTGTGTGTGTGTGCGTACTGTCAAAGGATTTTAGTGAGCGTTATTAAGAGTAAGCAAAAAAAAAAGAAGTTTAAATTTTTTTTTTTTCACTTGTCGCTTGACATGTCTGAGGTATTGGTTTGATTTGCGCGAGCATTTTTCGCTGTTGTTGTTGTTGTGGGTTTTACTTTTTGTGCGCGTGTGTGTGTGTGTGTGTTTTTTTTTTGTTGTTGTTGCTTTTTATTACATCACGTTTCAAACATAAACGCGTTAAGGACACGCGCGTGTCTTGAGTAGTCAGCAATACATACAAAGCAAAAGCTGGCGTCATACACACACACACACATACATATGAGATTTAATAAAAAAATATGCGCTTAAATTCACTTTGGCGCATTGAATTACGTCTCAGTATCGAAGAAATCCATACAAATGCCAAAACTGTATATCTCATTTTCAGCACAGTTACATGGCTGTGTGTGTGAGTGTGCATATATCATTGGCCTAAGTATATACTTTGCATTAAGAACTTTAGCAGCTATTTAAGGCTTTGGCACTTTGCTACTCAAGTGATTTTCGCAAAAGACACGACAAAAATAAAGTGCACAAAAAAAAAAAAAATAAAAAATAAACAGAATCAACAAAAAACTTAAAAAGAAAAAAAAAATTGTTTGCAAAAATTGTGAAAAAATATTGTTAGGTGAAATAAGGCATTTATTTGCTTATCCTGCTGTTATCCTTTAGTTCATATTATTAGCTTATAATGCGCGCGTAATTGAAGGCGTTCCTGGCAATTTGTGCTTGTGTGTGTTGATATGTTGTTGCATATTTTTAGGCACCATGCTCATTCAAGTTCGTGTTTATGTGCGCATTGGCGGGTTTTGGATTTTTTTAGTGTTTCTTTAACCTTTTGATAAGCTGTAATATGTGACTTTTTACTCCTCCAAGCAAAGCTAATTTTGAGCAGCCTAAAAAATGTGTAGATGTGAGTCTACTTAACAATAAGTTTGTTTTTGAGCTGCTGATATTTTTATTTTTTTTTGGTAATTTTATACCTTTGTATAAAAGCTGCACAGCTTATCAGCTTTGGCACTTTGGTCAACCAAATTGGCTTGAACTATCAACAAGTCTTAGTATTATAGCACTTAAATGAAAACCTTTTCACAATTTCCATTCTTTTTCACACACTTCTTGGCATTATTTTCATAATTGAAATCGGCTTTTGACTGTGCATCTGAGGCATGATTAAATATCAATGGCAAAGTAATGCAGCCTGTTTGCCAACAAAAGCAATTTATTTTTCTAAGGCGCACTTTTATGAAAATACAAAACTTGATATGCTCTTCGTGCAATCTTTCACAGGTACAATAGGCACATGGATATAAGATTCACATATCCTTTCACTGTTTGTGCGCTCTTGACATGGTTTCCAAACTGTAGAAAGCTATCAACATTTTCCATTGTGCAAATAAATAGCATCACTTTTGGCTTTGAGCTGACTTTTGCTTATGACACTGACACATGAGCTTCGCATTTGTATGGAAATTTGAAAGAGACAAGTTTCTTTAAGAATGCAGCTCGTGTGATAATTTGATATGTTCTTTATGAAAGTATTAAAGCAGCTTATAATGGTAACTAACACATGAGAAATATTTACTAGGGATGTCAATTTTTGGAGATTTACCAATCCCGTGATTTTCAGGATTGTAAACTGATATCCCGGGATCCTGGGATTAGTCCCGGGACTAGTTAAAACGGAGTAAATAATTTATAAATTTTAATTTTATTTTTTATTATTATTTAAACAAACAAAATACGAAGCAATAAACAAAAATACACTCTATTTCATTTAGTCTTATAAAATGACTCACCAAACATTCTTTAAGTTTAAAGTTCAGTTAAAGCTTTTTACACATCGTGTTGGTTAAAAATCCCGGGATTTTCAGGACTTCAAAAACACTGAAATCCCGGGATTGACATCCCTAATTGGTACTATTAATAGGAAGACTCTCTTAAATGTCATGTTAAATTGATAGGATTTTAACAGCCTAACGTATTCTTGACAGCTGTTTTTCTCTATATAACAAGCAGTCTGTTTTGATCATGTTCCACTGTAATATACAAAATAAAGATTTCGCTGTTTGTGGACAGGAATATGAAACCTGTTAATTTTTCTATTAACAAAACTACTTATTAAAAACTCTCTAAACATTAATTTAATAGAATAGGACCGTAAAACATTATTTACAACGCCAAATGAACGATTTTAATTTCATTGAACTTTGACACATTTTTTTATTGTACATTTTTCACTTAAGTTGCCTTCTTCGAGCAAAAGAAATTCAAAAAGCACTTCACTTCACTGACCCACTGCACTTTTCAACTTGAGTTGAAAATTCTTAACCCTTTTGCTTCTTTGAAGTTGCGCAGCACTTGAACAAAATTACATTTATTTTAATTTGATTAATAGACGAGCCCAGCAGGCGCGTTTTGTTCATTTCTTCTTACTTTTTCGATTGAAAAAGTCAAAAAAAGAAAAACAAATTGTGTCTACACATTCAAAAATTAATTAATACCAATTTGTAAAATCGAAGTCGACAATGCCGGTCATTCACATTAAAGATTGCCACAGAATTCTATTCACAAAAGTTTCCAGGCATTGATATTGGTCAACGGTGCAAAGAGTCAAGCACAAAAAATCTGAAAACCGAAAAAAAAAAATTTCTAAAAGGAAAGGCGCTTAAAAGTGTGCAAATCGGCATTTTCAATTGAAATAATTAGCGGGCAAAACTTTTGGCATCTGATTTCCTCTGTTGTCGTAAGACCGTCGTCATTTTTTTCCTTGTTGGCGACGGTGATGGGGATTTTCGGATTTTAATAATAAATTTGTTGTAATTAGCATTTTCAATGATGTATTTTTTTTTTTTGTTAGTATTTCTAAAAATGCGCTACGTGAATTTGAATTTAAGAGCGTTGATTACAATTTTCATAAGCAAAGTATTAATTATTAAATTGTATGATAAATGAACTACACTTGATGCAAATAAGGTCTTGATTTAATATATGTACTTATGTATGATCTAATAGTATTATATTAAATTAGTTGAACTTTGATGAGGCGCGTATTTTCTTTATCATGTAGAAAATAAAGTCTCAAATTTGGAAAGATTTTGATGAGTGAAGAATCTGGGATAAAAAATCAGATGAAGATAAACAATAAGTTCACATACATCTAACACGTTGTCTTGAATATACTTGTACTTTATATCCAAGAAAACGTGTTAGATCCACAAAACGGACTCCACAAACTTTAAAAATTTTGCCACTATGAATATTTCCAAACTCTTCACGCCGAATTACAGTAAAAGTGCCTCAAATTAAAGCTGATAGTTTATTATAAAAGTGTGATTTCTATACCATGTATAAAATAATTATTGCTGTGAATGTTTCGCCGAGTTTGATGACAAATATATAATGTTATTTGATATTATATGAATATCGTTTGACAAAGAATATTTCATTAAACAGTGTATATTAAATTCGACTTTAACCGACTGTGAAACATTTTGACTAAGTATTCTGCTTGTTGAATTCAATGTGCTTTCTTTGTGTATTATTGAAAAATATGCAAATTGTTGTTATGCCAACCAAATAGCAAAGCTCAAGTGGCAATTCCTTTTTTGTATTTATTTTTTATTTTTGTTTTCCTTTTTTTTCTTCATTTTTCCCCTTTTTTTTTTGGGTGTTATTTCACCCGACCTTTTATCAGGTGTAAAATGGCATTGCTGACGACTTTTCATCGGTTGTTTGCACTTTCCTCATTCATGCGCATTTATTAATTAATTTATTTGCACACGAGCTGCTTTTCGAGACATTTCTATAGCGCTTTTCAAACACATTCCCACACTGAATGTGGGAACAAAGAAAAATGGCACAGAACGAGAAAAAAAAACGTACCTTTTTCAAAGCATTTTTAAAAATGGCGTTCATTTGTTGTGAAAAACTTTTCGCTGACCAAGTTGCATAATGTTGTTGTAGAAAAGTTTTGCTTTTCGAACGGTTACTAATGTTGTCGCCATTACTGTCAACGCCGTTTTTATTGTTGTTTGTTGCTGCCGTTGTTGTTGTTGTGGCAAGTGTTTGGCATTGTTTTGGCAGTCGGAGCACCATTATTACGCTTCAAAGTCAAAACTATGGCTTAGAATTTTTACGTTTTGTTGTTGTTCGTCGTCATTGTTGTTCTATGTGCGTGCCCGTTTTAGTTTTTCTTTTTTTTTTTGAAAAAGTTCGCATTTTGTGTGCATTTTCTGTATTTTCACGCTGGCAAAGAGAATTTATTACATTGTGTTGTATGATTGTGTTTGTTTGTTTGTCTGTTGTCGTGTTTTGTGTTGTTTTTGTTTGTTATTTCTTTTGAAAAGTTTTGATTACGATTTGTTTGGCGGCTTCAGTGTTTTACGTGTTTTGACTAGTTTTGAACAAGTTGCACAAAGCATCAAAAATCACTCGATGTTACGCAATGCAAATACGAGTAACATGTGTAAATGGCTTTGCATACTTGTTATTGAAAAGATGGCTTAGTTAAAGTTTGCTGAACTTTAAAGCAAACTTATTTTTTTTGGCAGACTTTAACATTTATTTTTACACACAGTGTAGATGAAAATAGAATGCTTGAAAAAATCCATTGTTTAAATCATATAACCGGTACCGGCTGTTCAGGTTCATTCCCTGGTAGATCAGCACTTCACTTTTTATACAAAAACCTAAAATTTACTCGATATATGGATCGTCTCAAAAGAAGAAGCATTTATTCGACGCGGAATTTATATGCTCCCTTAAAGATGAGAAAAAGTCGTAGCCAACTACGAGCAAAAACTTTCAATAAACTAAATACTACAATATTTTTTTCAACAAAGCTTTAACCATACTAAAAAGAATCCTTTTCAACTTTTATTGATTGTTTTAAACATGTTGTTTTATTTATTAATTATTATAAATCAATAACATTAAAACTCTGGAGACACTGGGGATCGAACCTTATACTTTCCACATAATATTCCATAATATTTCGAGTCACAGTAAGCAATATATTTATATGTGATATTTTACAAATTAAATTTTTTTTTTAAATTTAATTTCTGTTAAATTTGGCATTTCTAATTGCGTTTATATGTTTGGTTATATATCATCTATACAATAATTCCGAATAGGAAAATATAGACGAAGTGAACTGATGGGTTATTTCAATACTTATTCAAAATATTATTAAACCTTATATACATTTATAAGCCTGATAAACAATCCTCTATACTGATTGCACCAACATTAATCTTCCATTGCAACTTTTACTGAATATACATACATACATATATAAGTATTAGGTTACTTTAAGTGTCTACCCTTGTCATTAAGAACCAAATGGAAAAAAAAGACATATGAGAAATTTAAATATATGCAAAAATGAAGCTAAATAACATTCTGTTGGAATGAAGAAAATTTCAATTAAAGCGCATTTGAAGGTAAATATCAACAGACTCATCATAATCATTATCATAAGTAAGACACAACCCTGTGCCGACTTAATGTGTATCCTTTTTCAATTAAACCACAAGCGAAGGCGAAAGAAAAATTCAACGGAATTCTTATAGTTATTTTTTTGGTTTATTTATTCATTTTTTTTTTTTTTAAGAGAGCAGTGAGTGATGAGTCTCACAGTGCGTGGCGTTAGTCGCATTAATAATTCCTTTTCATTATGTGTATTTTTTTAATTTTTTTTTTGGGTGTATCATTTTTTATCTGTTCATAATGCGCGCCGCAACTTGGTGTTGCTGCTGATGATGATGGCCTTGTGCCTAATATGAATTTTATTATGCGCGCGTTCGGGCTTTGGCTATTATCCTTTTAGGATGCCTGCCACCCTGTGTGCCTTACCTGCCTTACTTTTTCATAGCATTGGTATTAAAAAAAATTCAAATTGTGAAAAAAATTAATGCGGTTATGAAAGAAGAGGTAAAAGAAAAGTGAGCGTAACCTAAAAATAACAAAAAAAAAAAAAAAAGACAGCAGGATAATAATTTCCGTAAGCATAAAAACTGCTACTTTGCCATTATTTTCGCGTTGAATTTTATTTAAACAATTTTCCGAAAAAAAAGTGAAAAAAAAAAAACGAAAACAAAACCAACATGTTTTTATGTCTTTGAAATACGCAATGTGAAAGGCGTAGGCTAAAGACATGCTGAGCATGCGCCAAAAGGTATGCAATACTTTTTTGTATGCTGCATAATCATAAAAGTAATTTAGCATTGCTATTTGCAGCGCCACTTGCTGGCCTTTTGCTTGCTGCAATGCCACAGCAAAACCTTCAAAAAAATTGGGCACATACATACATACATACATACTTCTATATACATATATTTGTATGTATATGTATTTATGTTTGTATGAAAATTGCAATTTCACTTCTTGCCACAGGATTTTTCTTTTATTTTTCATGACTTAGTTATGCTTGTTTTATGTAGCATAGTTTCTGGCGCTAAATAAAATAATATTTGCTATTACGTTTTTCAAACTGCGATTGCCGCTGTCGTTGCCGTTGCCATTTCCTTCCAACATTTTTAGCATTTATTTAAATTTTCATATTTCTCTGTATGCGGATTTGTTTTTTTTTTTTTTTGATTTTTTTTTTTTATAGCTCATGTAACTTTGTTTCTTGTTTGTGTCCTTGCGGCAACAAAACAAAGTAAATGAAAAGAAACACAAACAACAGCAAACTGTAAAGTGTAGTGAAAGGCAAGGCGCCAAACCTACACACTCACACACCAACACATACACACTCGCATGCCTTCAGTTTTGTGCGTTTTGGTTAATATTCTTCATCGTATTTTCTTGTTGCTTTTGCTTGTTTTGCTATTCTCTTTATTTTTTTTTTTTTTTTGCTGCCAGATTTTTGCAGCTTTTCGCTTTGCTAGCCTGCGTTTTTAATACCTGCTTCGAATGCTGCGACAGCTGTTGAAAATTTATATGAAAAACTTGAATTTCATGCGCACTTTTCTTTCAATTGCGAATTTCTCTCTGCTTTGCCCTTGGCTTGAAATATGTTTTAGTGGTTTTATTAAAATACAAGAACAAAAAAAAAATACGATTTTATTTCACACAATTTTTGTTTTCATTTTTATGTTAGTTTGCAGACTGTAAGTTGTCAAAGTGCACGGCAGTAAAATTGCTTTACTAAAAATGCTGTCATAGAACATAAAATTTATTTAGTTGACTTATTACATTGAAATATGGTAATGTGCAAAATTTTTATGCGAAATATTGTAATTTTTCATGTGCTATTTTCAATTTGTTTGTATTGTACAAAAAGTATTTATTCTCTTTTTTTTACAATCTTTGGCTTACAGGAAAATTGTAAGCCACAAAGTACAGAACACTTTTTATTGGAATTTGGAAATGTTTTGCCATTTGCTCAAATAGCCTTAAGCAAATTCGTATGTTATACAAAGCACATGAACTTAACAAGTTATAAATAAATTTCAACGTTCGAAATAATTTGAATTTTAGAAGTAAGAGACCTCATCACATATTGATACTTTTCTATGTAGCACAAAGAATTAAATATTAAAACCAGTAAGAACGCTATCTTAAACGTTGTCGTAGATTAAATACTCTTCATGCCCATGTTTTTGTATAAAAATGTATTCAAGCCTTACTCTCGACATAAGGAGACATTCATAAATTAAGTGAGAAGGGGGGTTGGCTTTTTCTGAAAAATATCACCAAGGTAAAGGGTCCATCGGATATCTCATGTGAACTTTTAAGTCCATTAATTTTCATTTTTTTTTCAAAATTTTAAGCGAAGTCAAAATTTATGTTATTTATAAACCAATTTTTGTATTCCAAATTTGTTACTACTGTGATCCTTTCATTGACAGCTTTGTTGGTTTAAAGGAAAAGCAGATTGTTGTTCTTTACATCTTGTTTATATTTTTAAGTTATATTTTTAATGGCAAAAAATATATATACAAAAATTGTATACAATTGTTTTCTATTTTTGTTTATTTCTGTTGTTTTTCAATGTGAAACATTTCGATACTGAATTTTTTTGAATTTGAATTATTATTCAGCATGTAGTTGCTTATTGAACTTAGAATTAAGCCAATCTGACGTCTTCAACTTTATTTAACTCATGCATGTTCGAAAATATAAGTATACAAGTTACATTAAAGTTTCGATCCATAAAAATATGAAACTATTTGTAAAACTTTTAATAGTATTTAACAGCATTCATATTTTCATTTAATTTGAACATTTTTAAGAATTAAATATGAATTAAAAAAATGAGAATAGCAATTAAGATAAAACAATATGTATGTGTAGCAAATAAAGTAAATAAAAACAGTTGTATATTTTAAATTGTTAATGAATTTTTAAATTAAAAAAAGTTTTTGTTAAAATATCATAGATCTTGCATAGCACATTGTGGTACTTCTCTTCACACTTTTATTCCAAATGATAGAGGCTTTGATGGATTGAAGAAAAAGCAAAATTCGACTTTTGAAATATTCAGGACACCTAAAGAAATTTGAACTTTTTGAACGATATGACCATCGAAGAAAAAACATTTTCCATAGATATCAGATTGATATTTGATTGTTTTAGAAAATAAGCCTGTAGATGTCTTCAAAATTGGCATATCTTTACTGATAATAGAACATTTTGTAGTCATACAGTTTATGTACCTTGGTTGACTAAAAAAATAAGTAATCGTATGTTCTCCAATCTCTTTGCGAAAATCATGAACACTTTGATGAGAATATGTTAAAGCGGCTACTCCGTTTACAATCATTGGTGGAAATGAATAGTAATTAATGTCAACGACAACTTCCTTTAAATATTGAGATATATTGTCCTACAATATATATTTTTTGCAAATAATTAAGAGTTTTAAGAGGGTTACAACTACATACTCACATTACATTGTATACCTATGTACAAATAACGCACCATGCATGCATTAAAGTACAATGATTGTTCCCCAAAACATGGGTATTTACTATAGTCAATAACACGAGTCCACTCCCTCTTATCGCGAGAAACTTCCAAGAAATAACCACATCTTTTTGAATCCTTAAAAAAAACTGCGACGTGGTTTACCAATTTCTCTTCTGGCAGTTTACACATCCTACAGTCACCATAAAATCTGAATCCGTATTCCGTTGAATTTCCATTACTACACGAATCAAGTTGGTTTCGATGTATTTTGCCCTTTCTAAAGGGAAGACTTTTAACAGTCTTAATATCCTTTATAATTTGATCGATTTCTTCAGGTTTTAAAACTCTTGTTGGTGCAACAACATCACGCAATTCACCAATTTGCATTAGGGTATATCGCACGTTTGAAAGCACAAACTAATGGTTAAAAAGTAAATCAATTGTTTGGTACAAAACATTAAATTTAACACAAACCTTGAGATCTTCAGCAGTTTGTGCTTTACCCCAGTTTATAATAGCTTTGAATATGTCCAACTCATCAACTGAAAAACTGTCACGTCCGATTATATCGAAAAGAACTTCCTGTTAGACAAAATTAAAAATATAAAAAGTACCTGAAAAATTGAATTTTCAATTTACCTTTGAAAAAGAAATGAAATTTATACTTCTAATTACAAGTGAAGTATTTTCCTCAATGTATTTCATTGCATGATTGCAGACTTTTTGGAGATTATAAAAATGAGCACTATTCATAATTATTTCCAAGTTTGCATAATTTAAACGAATGATTAAATTATCAGCAATCATAGATTCCAAATTTATATATCCATATTCGTTAGCAACTTTCAGAAGAATTATGACGAATTCAATTTTGTGGTTCGAAAAGTCACATCTACCAGTGTAAATATATTTTAAAAGGAATTTGAATGCTCCAAGATTCGCATCTAATTCGACTTCTTTTTTCTCAGATTCCTTAAAGTTACCATACAACAATGCACGAAAGTATTCGCTGCTTGCGGCTAGAATGTTACGATGTGCCGGAATACGTTCTTGCTCTACTATGAAGATGACGTCAGCAAAATTTTCATTCAAACACAGTTTTTCTCCAAAGCCTAATAAACACTCTAGCATAAAATGAATTTGTTCTTACAAATTTTGCATTTAAGAAACTAAAATTGCAAATTTATTTCCTTACCAGATTGGTCATTCTTTGTATTTTCCATTTTACAATTCAATTGGATCACGTGGTTAAATATCAAATACTGACGATGTCCACTTTAATATGAAAACAAACACAACAAAAATACTTTCTTCATAAGCTATGTACGTTTTGAGAATTCATAAAAATTCATACAAACTAGAGCTGAAAAAAAAATCGATATTTTCATCATCAGTGAGAACATCGGTTCTTTTTTTTTTTTTTTTTGGAGAATCGTTTCATCGATATTATGGCCATTAGAGACCCACATGAATTTATTTTAAGGCTATTCGTCTCTAAAAGTTGTTTTATTTAAATGTAGTGACTTATCGAGCTTTGAACTAAGTCAAGCTGACGTCTTCAACTTTTCTTTCTTACATGTTCGGAAAGATGCGTATAGAAGTTATTAACAAAAGACTTATTGTTCAAAATACATTAAAGTTTCGACAAATAGTAAACATTTTTACTATAAAAAGTATTGAGTGAAGAAAACGATTTATAACGATATTTTTATTTCATATTCTCACTTTTATGTACAGTCTTCTGAGTTGAGCAATTATGATAAAACAAGATAAGGTTTGTGTGGCAAATATAATAAAAATATGTTAACTAAATTAATATTCAAATAAAAAATTACGAATTTTATTAAATATTCAACTTAAATCCAATTGATGACTGTTTTCATTGAAGAAGAAAATAAAAGAATTATTTGAATAATTCTCTGAATAAATTTCAACATATTGAACGATATGTGCATTGAAAAAAAAGAACAATGTTCCATCGACAGCAGAATGATATTTGATTTGTTTAAACTTTTTGCCGTCTATTGATGTGTTCAAAATTGCCACCTCACTACTGATGAATGGGCATGTTGTAGCCATACAGTTGATGTACCTTGGTTGATTAAACCAGAACGAAATCATACCATATCCCTGAATAACTTTTTGAAAATCTTCTTTTATACTTTGATTAAAATAGGTTAATGCTGGAACACCATTTACAATCATTGGTGGAAAGGTGTAGTCGTCTATATCAACTCTAAGCTCCAACTCATATGCAGTATGTCCGTTCTAAAATATATATGTTTTTGTTAATTAATTGAGGATTTTGTAAGGCTCCCAACACCATTACTCACATTAAAGGGTATACCTATGTAAATATAACGCACCATGCATGCATCAAAATACAATGATTGTTCACCATGAGGTGTATATTTGCTAAAGTCAGCAACACGAGTCCACTCCCTTTTATCGCGAGAAATTTCCAAGTAATAACCAGATGTGTGAACTGTGGCTGCTTTAAAACTGAGGTGGTTTGCCCACTTCTCTTCTTGCAGTACACATAGATTAATGCAACCATAACATTTGAATCCGTATTTGGTCTTATTTTCAATTTTATAGCAATCAAGCTGGTTTCGATGAGTTTTGCCTTTTCTAAAAGGAAGACTTTTTACAGTCTTTATGTCTTCTATAACTTGTTCGATTTCTTCAGGTTCTAAAACTCCTGTTGGCGCAACAACATCACGCAATTCACCAATTTGCATCAAAGTAAATCGAATATTCGAAAGTACAAACTGATGATAAAGAAGAAAATCCATTGTTTGTTAACAATATTAAATTTAAAAAATAACACAAACCCTGCGATCTTCAACAGTTTGTGTTTCACCCCACTTCATGACAGCTTTGAATATGTCCAATTCATTAACTGAAAAGTTATCACGTCCGATTATATCGAATAGAACTTCCTGCAAGAGAATATTAGAAACACAAATTGCATTATAAAAATAATTTTTTTATACCTGCCTTAGAAAATAAAATTAAAGTTTCTCTTATTATAAAATCTGGGTAATATTCAATCCGATTCATGGCTTCATTGTAGACATTTTGGAGGTTATATAAATGTGAAATGTTCATAATTATTTCCAAGTTTTGACAGTTTAAACGGGAGTTTAAATTTTCACCAATTTTGGTTACCAAATTTGTATAGCCATATTCGTCAGCAACCTTAAGAAGCTCTATGACGAAATCAATTTTGTAGTTCGACAAGTCACAGCTGCCAGTGTAAATATATTTTAAGAGAAATTTAAATACTTCTGGATTTGCATCTAATTCGAATTCTTCATTTTCAGATTCCGCGAAATTTCCATAAAACAAGGCACGAAAGTATTCGCTACTTGCAGCCAAAATGTTACGGTGTGCTGGGACACGTTCTTGCTCCACGATGAAAATGACGTCCGCAAAATCTTCGTTGAGACATAGTTTTTTTAGTAAGAGTTCTGACAACAAAAAAATTCAGTCGCTCAAATTTTGCATAAAAACATTGAAAACACAAATATATATTCTTACCAGGCTCATTATGATTTATTTTATCCATTTTTCGTTGCTAGAAATGAAAAACCACGATGTTCTATTTTTTATTTCAATTTAATGAAAACAAATTCAATATTGGCTTTCAAACAAACACATTAGAACACAAATGCTTTCGTGAGCACTTTAGTTTTTAGAATTCAGACAAATAAGTTCGTTTAGACTGAATAACAATCGAAGAAGGGATGTCGGAAAAATATCGATGTATCGATATATCGATAATTTTTAATTAGAAAAGTGATATTAAATTTTCCGATTTATCAATTTAGCGATAACAAATTCCTACTGTCGAAAACTTATCAAAATAATTTTTATAGACTGTTAAATATTTCTTTTAACAAATTAGATTTTAGGTTTTTTTTTGTTTGTGGTTGAATCGATCAGCTGCTTTTTTAAATCATATCAGTATAAATATAATAAAATATCAATAGCGATAATGATATTTTCAAAATTATTATCGGGTTTGTTTTGCATTTCCGACATCGCTAACGCAAGTCGCGCTAGTAAGCATAATTCTGGGAAAACCACAATTCGAAAACTGTAAGAGTGTTGCCAGATGACTTATGTAGAAGATTTCATGGCAATAATGTAAGTGATGCCACAATCATGCATTTATTCTATGTGCTAAGCGAATCTTTTCTAAATCGTTATTATTCTAACAATTTTTGCTTAACTTTCTCCCTTAAAGAGTTAGAGGCTTCACGTTCTTCATCATTCTTAAGTTTGCCTTACAGATTTTCAAAGTATGTAGGAGACCGCAACCTTTCAGTATAATTATAGACAATTGCTTTAATGCTTTTGGGATATGTATCTCTTTACCAATTAATTTTGTCTTAAATATTTTTTCTGTCTAAAAGTATGAGCCAATAATTTTGAATTTTTTTTATTCAAATGTTAAATCATCATTATATTAACAAGTGTTTATTAAATAAAATATTCGAATAAATTCAACCAATTAGCAACCTTTATTGACTTATCAAAGCGAAATCGTGAATCAGTTGAACAAATGACGTTTTATTATTTTATCAGTTATTTAATGCGCCTTTTGTGGCATATACATCACATAAATATCTATAAAAGTGGCAAACAAATCTTAGCAAATCTGCAACAGGATAAAAAAGAAAACTAAAAAAGAAAAACTAAGAGAAACACGAAAAAAAAGCAAACTTTCTACTTTGTTACTATCTCACGATGTGCATGAATATATGAGTGCGTAATTCTCGCCTTCCGGTCAGGCATTTTATTTATGTGCTGCCAACATAAAACTACTTTACTCGAACCATATTTCAGCGCGTTCAGTGCACAATGTGCGCCAAATAGGCCCGCCGCTTCCATGCCAAATCAAATTGCCAACAATGGCGAGTTTTACTACTTTTGACCACTTTTAGCACTGTTGACTGTATGTGTGTGTGAGTTGGTAGTGTCTTGTTATTGTTACAGTCGTTCTTAGCGTTCTCATCGTTCTTGTTGATTTATGAGCCATTATTGCTTTGTGGCATTTGGCGTGCTAACAATCGCCAATGGCGGCTAACAAAAAATGCTCGCCGTCTGCTAATTCGTTAATAACTGAGCACATTTTATGAGTGTTTACAAATAATATATGAAGTCTGATACTTTATAGTCTTGAGTCTCAATAATGAGCAACAGGTTGAGCTGCTTTGATTAACAATGAGAAAGTATTTTCAATAAAATTTTAATTTGCTTACTTTTAGTTTAAACGATTTTCTTATTAAACGTTCATTGGCGTGAACTTCTTAATAGCCTCAAAATATGTTGCTTAGCGATTGGGTTTTTTGAGCGTAGAACGGAGATTTACAACATATTATTATGAAAACATAATTTAAACTTTAATGGGAGAAGGCTCTTAGATTCAAATGAGCTTCAGATTTGGTAGACTTATCCATTTATATTCAAAATAATTGATTTCTATTATCACTTAACGTATTCTGTCGAACTTCTCTTGTCTGTCTATCCTACCGACATATGTAAGAGCTTAAATCTCTGAATCTGTTAAAAATGGTTTGAGGAGAAAAAAGGTGAAAAATAAAAGAAAACTATTGTTACCGATTTTAGTGAAATCATTGAAAATATTTTAAAGATCTTGACCTCCCATATACATATGTATATCAAAAATACACTACATGAGCTATAGTCAACGTCACAACTATCCTTTTAGTTATAAATCTGAATACCATATTCACCATATCATCACATCATAAACCTCACTCAGCAATATACATAGATTCGTAAAATTCGGAAGGATAAGTCCTCTTCACACCATCCCATCCAACCATCTATTAAAAATATTTATCTAATCGTAAAATGCATAATTGAAATCACACCTATACAATAAATTTTAAATACAATAGAATTGAAACCACTCAGCTCTCATATAAATAATGTAATAGTTTAAGGTAAATGCCCTAGCAGCCATTGCCTTTTCTAGATTTCTAAATTGAAAATGAAATCAGTGCTCTTGCTTAATTTTGAATCTCATTAATAAAAATTTTAATGCACTTCCCTCGATATGAAACATAACTCACGATACGAGTTGGTAACAATTAAAAATTGAAAAGATAAAAAGAAAATTATCTTACGCTACAACACGCACATAAATCAGTTCAAAATGCACAGCACTTAATAAAATATCAACTCACAACAAAAGTAAATGTTCTTTTTGTTGTTCTTGTTGTTGTTGGGCAGCACATTCAGTCAACTCATTCAAAAGCCAATGAAGAAGTAGAGCAGAACAATTCAAAGCAATAAATCACTTTAACTGTCTCAATACGTAAAAAATATTGTTTATTAACAAAAGCCATGCACAAAACTCCAATGGCTTGATGGTGTTGTAACAAGGCATTCATTCGGGCGAGGCAGATGGATGAGTCAGGATGCTACAACGTTTCGACATATATAAATATATTTACTCAATCAATGCCTGGCAAGTTATCAATTGTATTGACGTGGCTGGCTCGACTCGAAACGACTGCAAAAATGTAAGAATGTGAGTGAGTGTGAGTGTGTGTGTGTGTGTGTATGAATGAGTGAATGAATGAATAAATGAAATTGTATAAAAATGAAATTGAATTTGAATTTTTGCGGCATGTTTGTAACACAACGCGCCAACCTGATAAGTCGTAAAATAAAAGAAGAAAAGCATAAGGAAAAGAAATCGAACTGCGTTGAAAGACTCGAATCGAACTGAACCAAACCATTAAGTGGCGCAACACTTTCAGACACTGATTATATTGTATTATATTCTGATTTGAAAAGCGTCATTCAAAGTGATTGTGACATGATAAAAAATATTGAAGAAAAAGCCGAGTGAAGCAGAAAGTCAGACAAAGCGGAGACAATGCCATCTTCCCGAAGCCAGTCAGTCAATTTGGTGCGTTGTGCTTTCATAATAAGACGACGGTCTTATTATTGTTATACTTGTTTTTTTTTTTTTTTTTTTGTGGTACGTGTGCGCAATTTTGTGTTTATTTCCTGCTTTTACTACTTTTTCTCTCTGATAATGGCTCAGCATAATGTTGGCACTGTGGAGTGCCATCATTGTCAACGACTTTCTTTTTGTACATGTGCCTCTGCCAATGGTCAACGATATTCAACGCGCTGCTAATGATGATGACTGTTAATTTTGGAACTGACATTGAGTGTGGTTTGGTTATTGAGTCACTTCCTTTGTGTTTATAAAAAGATTTTCGGTTGTCTGGAGTTGGTCATAAACTTTGAGTAGAAAAGTAGAAGCAGCATTGATTCAGCGTAAAGAGTGGAAGCTTTTAGAACGGTATTTTGTACTAAGAATTACAGAAGTTTTTTTTAGAATTGCATTGATATTAATTAACTCTCACAAGTTGCGATCGAAGTTACATTTTTGGGAGCACAACACTGATGACAAAGTGTGAAATGAAGATTAGGAAAGCCGATGATTTTCCAAAATGATTTTAAGTTGTATTTGACAATATTGTTTTGTCAATCACAGCTAAAAATAATGTCTTTATAAATAGATGTGTCAATGGAACATTGCTGTTTTAAAGCATGTATAACTCTGTGATACATGAAGGGATATAGATGGCTCAACCATGTAGTCAATCGATAATGTCGGCCGCGGAAACGTGTTCCGATGTCTTGACATTGAACTATATTATTTTGTTCGGTTCAGTGAAAGTATTAACAGAACTCAGTCTGTATAAGCTTGAGTTCTGTTAGTTTTTTTTTTATAAAAGAAAGAAGCTTGAGCTGTGGTTTACTATAACACAACTCCGAAGTAAAATGGACTCAATCAAGAGATGTGTGGTATATTAAAACAACACATTAAGTTTTAAATACACCACCCAATTGTTTTCTTTGCTTATTCTGATATAAACAGAATGCATTTCAGATAATGTGACTCAAAAATTATCATAACTCATTTATTCTGATTAACTTACTTTGTTGTATGTAACATTGTTTTATAAAAGTATATGTATACTGTGGAAATCGCTACTCAATATTCAATACTCATATTGCATTGTATACATATTTTTTGCTCGCGTATATTTAAATAAAGTGTTACAAAATATTATCATACAATTAAACCAATTTGATTGTGTATCTTTTTGAATAATAACGGTACAACATTACTCTTTTTGTTTTGTTATTTCTTTAACAAGCATTTTTCTTCTCACATTCATACCTTTTATTGGTATTTGTTTTATTTCCGACAGCGGAACCAGAAACGGAAATTTCTCATTTTCGTACATTTCCGGTTCTTCTTAAGTGTGTGAGTGTGTGTATGTGTATGCATGTACTTATTGTGCTTGTGTGTGGTGTGTTCGCGTAAATAAATACCCTTAAAAAAGGGCAAAAAGTTTCGACGTTACAAAAATGTGGACAAAGAAAAGAAATCGTGTACAAACATGCATATTTGTATTGGCGCGCGCTCGGGCACGTCTCAGAAATTAATGAAAAACAAACAGAGCGACTAAAAACAATGCGAAAACATGCAAGAAAATAAATGAACATAATGTTTAGCTTTATAAATGTGAAAAGTAATTGGAAATGATATTTAGCGCTTTGTGAGTTTTCGGAAAACGAAAGAGTTTTGAAATTGATGAAGGTGTAATGGAATTACTGGATTGTGTCATTGGTTTAGGCAAATTAGTATTGTCAATGCAAAAGAAGAGTCAAACAGCATATAAATAATCGTAGATAGTCTTTGTTAATGTAGAAGAAAGAAGGCATGAGCTTTTCGTTTCAGAGATTTCCAATTAATTACACAGGCCGACAAAAATGCCGTTTGTAAAAACTTTTTGAATAATTGCAACTAATTCCTATGTATTTTGGTGTGCTGATTCCGAAAATAGCAGACATAAAGTCGTATCACCCTCCAATTTCTTGCATTTCACGGAATTGTAAAAAACAAGAAATTACCGTTTTTAAAACTTGTGTATAAGTTATCTCAGAAACTACTGGACCGATCTTGTTGAAATTTAACTAAGATATTCTTAGGAGTCCAATCTATCATATACTAAAGGAGTTTTTTAATTGAGAGCCCCCTTCGAAAGTTATACACTTTTAAACCTCAATAAATCAAGGAAAAAAAGTTAAGTCTTTAAATAGCTTTAAATTTTACAACAAAAAACTTTTAATTTTTTTTCCTATGCTACTCTATTCGTAGTTATTTCCTGCATGAAATGACGTTCCGTTTGCACTATTTCGACAATTGGTGACCGAGATATCGGGTATACCACCAACGTAGGTTATGGTTGTTTCGAAAATCTTGGTAAATGGTTTAAAAAAAAAATAATGGCTTTTAAACAACAAAACAGTTGCAGTAGCCATGGTATTTTTATTTATAAATATTTATTTTAAATTTTAATACAACAAAATTATGAACTGTAAAGTAAAGAGAAAATCCTTGTTGGTTGTGTACACGATATTTGAGTCAGCAATCGACGGAAAAATACTAACGGACCGTCATTTCATGCAGGAAACAACTACAAATAGAGTAGCATAGGGGAAAAAATTAAAAGTTTTTTGTTGTAAAATTTACAGCTATTTAAAGATTTAACTTTTTTTCCTTGATTTTTTGAGGTTTAAAAGTGTATAACTTTCGAAGGGGGCTCTCAATTAAAAAACTCCTTTAGTACATGATAGATTGGACTCCTAAGAATATCTTAGTTAAATTTCAACAAGATCGGTCCAGTAGTTTCTGAGATATCTTGTACACAAGTTTGAAAAACAGTAATTTCGTGTTTTTTACAATTCCGTGAAATGCAAGAAATGGGAGGGTGATACGACTTTATGTCTACTATTTTCGGAATCAGCACACATAAATACATAGGAATTAGTTGCAACTATTCAAAAAGTTTTTTCTTGTTGGCCTGTGTTATTTATTTGATTTAATAACAATGATCTGATATTTTGTTACTTAAATTAATTTTAGCTTGGGCTTCCAATTTAAGAATAATGCTAAATAAAAAATGTAAACATCTATATCCAAAAAATAATAAATTGAAAAATATAAATTGAAGATAATAAAAAATATAATAATATAAATAGGCAGAAACAAAACTCATGTTCATAAAATATAAGTATTGATTTATTTATTTTTTTTAAATTTATTATTAATTTCTAAATATATGCCTCTGACCGAAATTGTGATTGACATGTGCCATAAAAAAGCAGAAAGAGCTGTTAATCTTAATTGAGAGAATTTGAGTCTGATCCTGAGCAATTCAAAACTCTTCTGATAAACTTTCTTATAAAGGCGATTTTGATATATGTATAGAACGTATGATCCAGAAGAATTAAAAGCTGATCTAAAAAAAACTTTCTTATAAAGTAAACTACCAAATTGTAAATAAAGTTGGGTATCAGTATTTTTTAAAAAGATATCAAAAATAAAATAAAATCGTAAAAAGTTTTTATGCATATGCTGAATATCTTAAAAGTCGTTCCAAATGGATTTGTGTCATAAATGGTTTTAGTCGTATTAGCATCATAAGCAAAAAGTCACTATTTATGTCTTAATATATACATAAAAAATTACGTGAAGTAAATCTAATAAAAGTTATTTTTAAGTCAAACTTGCATTAGAGTTTACAACAAACAAAATTACAATTCATACAACAAACAAGTAAACTTATTATATAATATGTTTTATTGCAGCGTCGACGTTTATACACAACACAGAATAACATTCTAATCTGAAATAAAAATAAATATAATACGGTTTTTTTTTTTCTTTTACTTCCCTGAAAAAAGTGCAAATATTTTATTGTACCATAAAACAAATTTACACCTTTTGCGTACTAATCTGAATTAAGAAATTTTTGCACGAAATGTACAAAAAACTTCGAAAGTGAGCAAAGAAGCCAAAAGGCGTTGGGACGGTAAGGAAAGGAAAGCCGCACTAAATAAAACTTATGTGGTTTATAGCAGTGTTGGTAAACGCCTCCTGTGACAAATAATACTAAATTAAAATTTTATTAGGGTCTTTATTGTTTGGCATACACAGACACACACACATGCACACACAGAGAAAGTAAAGAAGAAAAATAAACAAAGAATTCTTTTAAATGTTTCACACGCAAAAAAATATGCCACAGGGTGGAAACATTTTTGCAAACGTATTCCCCAAATTGATTAAAACTTCATAAATTTACATTTTTATCGTTTGGAGAGCAAGTGCTCATTCAATGGGACGCGTCAGTAATGCAGACACATATACACATTATTAACACACACATACACACACACACCGAATTCCGCTTTGAGGCGCACGCATACTTATGAATATTTACTTGAACTTTGGCGCGCGTCTGAAAAGGGGTGTTTTTTTATTTTTATTTTTTGTATTCGGCAGTTTTACATGTGTTGCTGATGTTGATAAAATAACCAGCAAAATAAACAAAAAACACGCACACATGCAAAGACATATACCATATAAAGTAGCACACCTGTATTAAGGACATTTTTTCGTCTTCTTTTTTTTAGTCGTGCTTCTGTGCCATTAACCAAAATAAGTAAAAACAAAGCAAAACCACAAAAAAAAAAAAAAAACGTGTTTGTCATGCGTAGCGTCGTCGACGGCGGCCAAAAAAAAAAAAATTCCCCAAATGAGAAATAAAAGTAAATTCACATCATCACAAAATATTATTAAGCAATCAAGCTGTGTTTGCATTTGCATACTTTTAGGCAGCTCGCTTGCGTATTTAAGCGACTGCTGACTGTTGTTCTTGTTTTATTGTTGTTGTTCATTATTGTCGTTTTTGTTGTTGTTACTGGTGGCTGTGTATGGTGTTTTGTGACTGATAAGCATTGAATGCTTAAATGTATTGAGCCGCTTGTGTGCGTGTGGGCGTGTGAAAGTGTGAGTATATGTGCGCAATTAGTGAACGTAAAGATTTTAATGTGTATACATATGGTTTTTGTTTGCTTAATTTAATTGTCTGCGAAAATTATTATTTATATATACATATATATTTATTTTTTAAAACGTACAATTTGTGTCACCTAATGATTTTTGAGTTGACGTAATGAATTCATTACGAACGCTTGATTTAAGCAAACTGTACTGACGTGATTATTTTGCTGTGACCTGAAAGAGTCACAAGTGATTTTTTTAAAGTCAATAATATGTATTTTAAAAAGAAATAACTGAAAACAAAAATCAATAGGGATGGTGGGAAGTGCTATGTACCACATTAAAAAAAAAATTGTAAATCTGATATTGCAAACATTACAATTATTCAAAATTTCATGAAAATCAAAATCCAAAATATTTGGAATTGATTTAAAATTTTATTTTGACGGCTTTTAAGGGGCAACAATGCTAGAAAAGAGGGTATTTTGTGATGAGCAGGTTTAAAGAAGTATATTTACTGAGCCTGCATGCGAAGTTTGTAAATTGGATCTCCTATAGTTTATAAGATGTACTTTTTAATATAAAATATATTTTTGTGGTGCAATAAGGGGAAGGGCAAACATTGTTGTACGCCATTTTGTAGGACTGTGTTTACCACGTCTACTATTTATGTTTTCATTTTTTCTTGGAGTTAGAGCAATGACCTCTTTAAAAGGGGGTGGAAGTGGACGGAAAGAAGTGAGCGTGACAGAAATTTTAGATTTAAAATTTCAAATTTCTAGTCCTTCTAGGTGAGAACAAGCCTATGTGAAATGACTAGATCGTCACGATCAAGAATATATGTATGTACTTAACGGTGTCTCATTTCCCTCTTACCTGTCATATATGGTACATACTTACATAAAGTATCTATGATTTTAACAAGCGGTTCTAAAGTATCTGAGCTTGTTGGTATTTAAGACCTCTTTTTGATTTTTTTTTTAAGTCGTGGTGACATTTTGAACTGGAATAAGAAAAAAAAAAAAATAAATGTATAAATATTTGTTCAAAATTTTTACTTCATTCATATATTCATTCATTCTTATACACAATAAATTTTTTAGTACTTACTTAGTTGAATTCTCAAATATTGTTTTTATAATAAACAAAAAAAAAGTGTTTTAATTTGCATTTTCTATTTTAATAGCATATTTCACAGACTATTTCAACTAACTATTAATTTTTAATGAAAGATGTTTCAGAATTCTCTTGTGTATTACAAAAGTTGCGCTACTCGTAAGTCATCGTTAGCATTCTACTACATGCCAAACAAATTGAACGCCACTTTATTATGGATCAGCGATTCGTTGCATTAACAAGTGCCAGGCCAAAGTTCGATGCGAACCTGAGACCGACGAGCAGCGACCAAAGCCAAAGTTCTGTTGCTGATATTGGAAACTTTATTTGTTTTTCACATTTACGCGCTAACTAACAACTTCAGCCATCAACAAAACTTCAACTACAGCTCGTTAACTTTCAGAAATAAAATGGCGAAGTGCGCGTTGCATAAAACACAAACGACAAGAAAAAAAAAAACAAGCAAAAATCCACAAACAACACAAGTCGAAAAGATGAAATGAAAATAAGTAACAGAAAGCAAAGAATTTGACCAGCATCAAACTGAACGGAACCGAACGGAACGTAACGGAACTGAAGCGAACGAACTTAACCCAAACTCAACTGAAGCGAAATGAGTGACGTCGCTGCACTTTTGCATATTTCAAGTTGAAGTAAAACACAGCCACGCCCACAAAGTCAGCAATTCGCTGCCCACTTCAGTGTTATCTATGAAAAAAAAAAAAAAAAAAACGATGGAAAGAAAAATCAGCATGTAACTTATTTTCTTCGTACTTTTTGAACTCACTTTCTTTCATATTTTTCTTTTAAACACTTACTTAAGTAAATTTATGTTTTGTTTGGCCCCTCGCACCTACTGCGCTACCTTAATTTGTTGCTTGCATTTTAGTTTGCTTAAGCGTACTCGATTTTTCGTGCTGGTTGCTTGTTGGCATTAGAAAGCGTTGCACTTAACAAACGCTACGACGACAGCGATGACGATGACGACGACGACGACATCAACTAAAGCTGACTTTTGGAAAAGTTGGAGTTTTGCTTTAACAAGATAACACGCACCAGCATGGAAAACTGCCATGGCAAAACTTTTACACAAGCAACAGAAAAAATAACCCGAACTGAATGAAGCGGAAAACTTTTCATTTTAAGTACTAAAAATATATTTTACGATATTTCTACGTGCATTTGAGCCTTACGACGAAAACAATCGAAGTTGTACTTAAAACTATTAAAAGCAAAAAAAAAGTAAGTTTGAAAAAAAAGGAAAAAAATCAGTGTGAAAAAATTATAAATGCAGTAAATGGAATTTGCATGCGAGCCAAACAGCGTTGATTGAGTTGATTTCATTGGAGTTTGGTTTGTGTGCAGAGGGTGCATAAAGCATAGCATACTTTTTGGCAGCTCGACATGTTGATAATTTTGTTGGACGTTTGCTTGAAGTGTAGCTAAGTAATGTTGCTGTTGTTGTTGTTGTTGTGTGCCTTTGTTATTCTTTTGTTTTAAGTGGAAGGCTGTGTCGTAAGCTAAGGAAACAAAACAAAAAAGTTTCACAACTGCGCTTGAGTTGAATGCATTCGCATTATGTTGAAGTTGTAGTTTTAGTTGAAGTTGAAGTCAAAGCTAAGCGCACTCAGTTAAAAATCACTATGGCATAGCATACTTTCAGGTGTTGCTAAATTCAATTAAAAGTCAAATGAAGACAAGTTTTGTGTGTTTCGTATTGCGTTGTTGTTGCCTTCTTGTATTTTTAAGTGCAAAAAGCTTTTGCTCTCAACTTTTAATTAATGTAAAATACAATTTAAAAGTTAAGCAACTACTTGATTAGTACTTAGTATAAAGTTAATTAATAATGACATACAATTAGAGCATACATTAAAAGTTAGTTTGAGCTTGAGCCGGTAGGCTGTAACGCTTCATTAAATATTTATGATTTTTTTTTTATTTTTAATTTAAATTGTAAATGCGTCAAAAACATAAATGACTCAACTATCAAATTAAAATGTATTTAAAACACAAATTAAGTAAAGTTTCGTTATTTGGAAAATCCTTTTATAAATCAATGCAAATTATTATCAACGCCAACATTAAAAGCGAATTGCTGATATTGATAATGCAGAATTGACAGCATTTAACGTTATCAGCCCATATCATATGCAGTAAATACACAGAGCAATGCAGCGCCCGCAGCTGTGTTTGCCAAAATGGACAGACGGCCGGACAAACGGACAAACAAACGAGTATTCGAACAAACTGACCAACGAAGAACTTAAAAATACAAATGTCTTTACGAAGTATTTACTTAAAACTTTGTTGCTGGTTTACAGCGGAAGTCAATGCTTGTGTGCTTGCGTGTGTGTGTGTGTGTGTGTGTGGGTTTTGGCATTTCCGGTCGAACGGAAGCCACATGCACACGCTGCAGAAGTATCAGCTGCAGCAGCAGCAGCACCGACAACCCAAACGATTTGAGCGAAAAAAAGAAAAAAAGTTGAAAATCTTTTAAAGTACAACTCAAATATATGTGAGTAGCAATGCATGAAGACGACGATTGGGGTTGGGGCATCTTTAGTTAGCGTCTCAATGTGTGTAAAATGCAGAAAAATAAAAGAGAAGTCAAATGGCAAAGTTTGTCTTGAATGCAGGTAAAACACATTTGCTGCATTTTGAACTTTGTGTTGGTTCTGCAGTTGCATGAGCAGAAAAATGCTACCCAAAGAAGGCATAAAAAAGTCAAATCTTTGTGGAGAAAACAGAAAACAGAAAAAAAATAAAACAAAGTATGAAAATAACTAAGACAGCAAAAGTAAAATTTTAACTCACGTAAGATTCAAAAGGCACAAAAGTTGCTTCCTTTAGCAGGTGCTGAAGGTGCAGAAAACTTGTCTTAATGCCTTGCCAGCAATGAATGAAGGAATGAATGAATGAGTGACTGAATGACTGAATAAGTGACTGAATGCTTAGTTCACACACATACAAGTGTGTTGCATGGACTTTGGCGGATGTGAGGCATCAAACACGTGTATTAAATGCGGCAGATAACTGTGTTTACTCATGCCTTTACTGTGTTGGGCGTTTGTCTGTCTGTCTGTCTATGTCTGTGTTGATCTTTCCAGGTTTGTATGCACATATGCATGCACGTGTGTTTGTGTGTGTGTGTGTGTGCATTACACTTCCGCTGTGGATTGCAAACTTCCGCAGCAAAAGAAAGCAAACTAAGCAAACCGTTGCAAACTAAAGCCAAGCAGCAAATGAATGTTTGTCTGCGCTCAGTTGAACCATTAAAATGCTTTTAATCAAATTAAACCCCAAGTCAAGTTAAGTCGCGCAATCGCGCAATTGTGGCTAAAATACAAACTATCTGACTGAATGTCAGACAGCGAGAGAGGCAGACTGATTTGACGCCAAAACATCTTCTTTGGCGCAAAAGAAATGCTCGCATCAGGAAATGACAAATTGTAGTTTATCTTAGTCTATTTAAATAGAAGTGATTGAGTCAGGGCTTGTATTAATTACTTTGATTTGTTGGCATTAGGTAAATTGCTTGTAAGTCAATAAAAACCTTTTCCAAAGGTGTCGCTGAGCTTCAGATTTGTTTGGTAGCACAATGAGATACGAATTTTGAATGCTTTTAAAAGAAACATTATTTTATACGGTTTTGTATTGGATACTAACCAACAACAATAAATGCATTGTTAAGAGCACTATTGAAATTCATTTATATAAACATAGTGGGGTTGATAAGGATATTTAAATACTGTAGTCGAGAGTAATCAACTTCGAAATACACAAAGAAGTGTGGCATTACTTACAAAGAATATATACTCGAAAGAGGAGTCGATTTATGCGTGTCCGTCCGTCTAATAGCCTTGTTTGAACTTGGGAAGAACTTTATTAAAAAGATAATAAAGAAATATAAAATAAATAATACAAACGATAAAAACCAGGGACCGAAAATAACTGTTATCGGCAAAATTAAAAGTAAAAAAAAAGCACAACTAAGGATTTTTGATTACACAGAATATCTTAGTTAAATTTCAACAAGATCGGTCTAGTAGTTTCTGAAATATCTTGTACACAATTTTGAAAAACAGTAATTTCGTGTTTTTTACAATTCCGTGAAATACAAGAAATTGGAGGGTGATACGACTTTATGTCTACTATTTTCGGAATCAGCACACCAAAATACATAGGAATTAGTTGCAATTATTCAAAAAGTTTTTTCTTGTTGGCCTGTGTTATTATTATAAAAATCAAAAATAAGTTCTTTTTAAATTTTATTGATAAAAGTTGCAAAAAAAAAGTTTATCGCGTATTTGCATAGGTGGAGTAATAACAATCATTTTGGTGTTTTCAAAAACATTGTTGATTATCTCCTTAGTTGTGATTTTTTACATTTAATTTTTAAATTTCTTTACGACTTTTATTTGAAAAATCTTCAATAAAAGTTATTCAAGATTTAAAAAAATAAAAATCAATTATAATAATTATAGTTGACGAAAAAAGTAAAAATTATCAATTATCAACAAAATAATTATTAAAAATGATTTTTATGAATGAAACTCATAACAGTTACGGTCCCTGATAAAAACAAGAAGGAATATGTTAATTTGCATATTGTGTTAATTAACAGATGGTAAGTAACAGCAAAAATTTGTTTACAGTTTTTCATTTTCAGTTTTCCTTCAAAATTCCCTACTTTTTACAGATAATGTTAAGGGAATTATGCTCTTCGGTTTTCGGACAAGTTGAAACTTATGTTCGAAAGCTTTTACAGAATTTCCCAACTCTTGTTAACATTAAACTGCAATGTTAAGATGTTGACCTACGGCAAAGATAACTTTTTGTTGCAATTGTGTAAAAAAAGTGCGTCGAGCGACATTTTTTTTTTTTTTTTTTTCAACGTATTGCTGTTCGTAGAGTGATAAGAAGCAATTTTTGTTTGTTCGTTTGTTTGATTATGTTTTATAAAATTAAACAAATAAAGCAGTTAAAGTACATGAGACTATGAAGAAACTAATAATTAAAATCTAAAATTAGTATAAAGTTAATTTTAACTTCGGGTTATCTCAAATAGTGAACATATTTTAAGCCAAATTTTCATATTGTAAATTTATTCATATTTAAATAACCAATTTAGCATTTTAAATTACGTATACGTCCCATTGCGCCATTGTTACATTAAATCCTTAAACCAAATAGTAACACGCTTGCAATAGCCCACACAGACAACTAGCAAATCATATATACACACATACACATACACCCATACACATGAATTTGAAAGCTACTCAAAACCAAACATCAACGCCGCACCCGCCCATGGCGCTATTTAATGGCTAAAACTAACTAGCTTAACCCCTGCTGACCAATAAAGCCGCTTGTGTGATGTACGACAGCAAAAAACAACTCGACGTTCTTGTATCTAGATACATTTTTGCCAAAGCGTACATAAAAAACAACAAAAATAAGAAAGAAAAAAAAAAAATAGAAAAGGCGAAATAAAATTAAGCACATTAAAAAATGCTTCACAAATTTACAAATCCGTTTGGAAAAAAGGTCAACGAGAGCGCGCACAGGATAAAGGATAACAGCGACAGCAGCAACAATAACAACATTAGAGATAAAGTAGCATAGCTCAGTTGAAAAAGGGTCAACATGTGAAAAATGAGCTACCACTTCGAATATGGTTAAAATTTTTTCTCTTCGCTTGTCGCCAGCGCCTTCAATTCAACGAACTGCGCGGCCTGCACAATGAAAGCTGAGATTAGTACATGTGTGCTGTTGTGTGTGTGGCATTTGAGTTTATTTAATATGTTGTAGTTGTGTATTCCCATGCGCGTGTGTATGAATTGCGTTCATATTCATCTAATATTAGCCTTCATGCTGTGGTTTTTGACTGTTGGTTCTTTGCCACAAGGCTTTTTTTCAAGGTGTTGAGGTTAAATTTTTTTTTTTTTTTGACAGCGCTTCTTCTTGCCCCTTTTTCAAGCATCATTAAATAACTTTCGTTTGCTGTTCATTGTTCCTGTTGTTTATTTGTTTGTTTATATTAAAAAATATGAAAAATGATGCACTTTAACTTAATTAAGGACTTCATTAACTTGATTTTGTCCAAGCGTGTGCGCGTATATCTGTTTGAATGATTTTATTAAAAAATCTGAAGTTCTCAATTGTTGTAGTTTAATTTCTCTTATTTCACTTTAATTCAATGATAATAAAGCATTAAAAAAAAGTTTATTCAATTAATGTCTGTAAGCTTCGACACTGTTTTATTTTTGCGCTTCATCAACGTAAAATGCAACGTCCAAAAAAGTGTTTTTATGTTCATGATTCATATAGATATGTTAATTAAATACTTCTTGACCCCAACATGCTCTTCAATATGATTTTGATTACATAATGCTGCCTATAAATTTATATTTTGGCTTAATGTAATGCTAAGGAAATATGATTATTTACGTATCCTAAAATTATGCTATAAAATTGTCACAAACACTTTGTGTAATATTACACGCGTAAGCACAACTTGCCCCACCAGCTAAAGCAGCCTAAATACATGCTCTGAAATTTATTTATAGCTTAACTGTAACTCGAAACTCCTTTTCAACGAGTACTGCTTAAATATTGTTTGTTTGAATTTCAAAAATAGCAAAACATTTAACGATTACATTCAAAATAATTTTATTTCGCTGAATTGCCAGTTTTTAACAAGTAAATTTAGACTCTCTGCTTGCTCGCCCACATACAAAACCAAACGGTAATAAAGTTTGCGCCTCAAAATCATATCAAATGTGCAAAGTGCTTAAGTATAAGAAATCAATATTTTCTTATTTCTTGAATTTCCGTTGGCAGTTTGAGTTGATTTTAGAGTTGACATCGTTGCCGACGTTACCAAGAATGCTTTTCGTACTACTCTATGCGAACATTAACATATTCATCGTTTGTTAAATCAGCGTAATAACCTTGTTATCACTTGATTCTATTTTTTTTATTTTTTTTGTATTTTTTTATTTTCATCGCTTTGGTGTACACGCTGCACGACATTATTAAATTACGTAAATTTGTTGTTGGCATGCTGAAATCACACTAAATCAATAATGCTATTGGAATGCTGTTGTTGTTGTTCTTGATGTTGTTTGTCGTATGGAAATATTCTGGTTGCCATATAATTTTTTTCGCATAAAAACGCTCACAAATCAAGAGCGCACTTTCAGAACATACACGGTACACGGCTAGGGAATTGCTTATAGTGGCAGGCAACCAGGCAGGCAAGCAGACAGGATCACTGTAAGGCAAAAATCCTTATTTATGTCGACATGTACGTTGGCACTGACAAACAAAGCCAAAAAGTATTTGCAGACACATGAAAACAGGCGCATGTGAATGTGCAAACTAGAATAAAAACAAAAAAAAAAAAAAAACGAGGAAAAAAACATAGCAAAGTATAGCTGAGAACTTGAACACGAGTATTTCTTGTACTTAGTGTCAGCGACGAAGCGGAAAATTGCAAAAGAAATGTACGCAAAAGAAAAGAAAAGTCAGCGAAAAGCATGAACATTTGTCTGCGAAGGAGAAGTGCACAAATAATTGCATTTTCACGCTTTGTTTGTGTAAGAGTGTGCATGTGCGTGTGTGAGTGTCAGCATTGTTGCATGTGTTATGTGTCAAATGCGTAAAAAGTGCAGCCTATAAGTATGCTGTTGTTTTGTGTGCTTTGCGTTACGCTTGACAATGATTGCAAAAGTTGCTGATTTGTTAATGCGTGTACAAGTTGTTTTATTATTAAAGCGATTATTGCATTAAAAAGTTTCCGCATGCATGTTTTACAAAAAAAAAAAAAACCTAAAAGTATGCAACACAAATTAGTGTATGCACTATAATAGACAAAATTAATTGCCAGTCATCAGACAATATCAATAATATTAATATATTATATATTAATTAATATATTAAGATATATTAATATTAATAATATATTAATATTATTGATATTGTCTGATGACTGGCGCCCCTTGGTATATCCGAAACAGATCACTGCACAAGGACTTAAATATTATTTTCGTTGGCGATCAAATCAATTTTCACAGCAGTAGATATTATGACAGATTATCCGCTCACCCAAACATACTTGCTAAGGCTCTAGCTACACACGTGCCAAGAAAAAGACTAAAAAGATTACACCCTATAGAACTTAAGAATCGTATTATTTAACTTTGTTACTTTTATGTCATGTGAGTAGATTTGTTGTTAAAACTGGTTTTGTACATATTATTGTTATTATTGTTTGTTATTGTTATTATTGTTATTATATTGTTTCCTGCATAACAATTTATAACTCCTGATGAGTTGATTATTGTTAAACCTTGTAATAAAAAAAAAAAAAAAAAAAAAAAAAAGATATTGCATAATTTTAAGCAGTTGAATTAGAGAGAGAGTGAAAAGGACTGAAAGTCTTGAGCATTGAACTTATACAATTGTTCAGTTATGTTATATATGAGCTCATTAAAATTGAGCAGTGCTCTTGACTCTGGCAGTATGCAATAATATTTATATAAAAAAAAAAACAATTTACCATTTTTATGGTCAGACTGAGTTATAAGTCCGAAGATTTCATTCACCAATCAGCGTCTTTACTGTGGTATCAAGTTCATTTAACAACATCGTATACTACAGCATACTTTTAGTTGTTTGTGACTTGTTAGTGCGCCTTAACTTCAATGAAGCATTAAGTTTACCGATTTTCTTACTTTGTTAAATGCCTTAATTCAAGCGTAAACAATTCACAAACAATGAAAAAAAAAATGTAGAAAACTCCTTCCTATTCAAGTATCTCAATGATTTGACTAATGCCCAAAATTTTCTTCCCCTAAAAATGACAGCGTCAAACGCAATTTTTCCAAATTACGCGTAATAATTTTATTTGCATGTTTTATTTAATTTTTCATGCTTCTGTGATTTTCAAATTGAATTGGCAGCTTAGTTTTACGCGCGTCAGCTACTTTACAATCCAACCCCCCTGAGGCAGGCAGGCGGCAGACCAGCAATGAGGCAAATGGCGAACTCGTATTTCACCTGCCTAACTTCAATCGGCCGAACACCCACAGGCTGTTGGTATACAATTAGCGCAACAACAAAAACAATAACAACAATAACGTGTACAACAAAAAGTAAGAAACATGGCGACAAGGACATCGTCATTGAGCAACAACAAAGCATAGCAATGACAAAAACGTCACAAAATCACTCGCTCTTTTTTCTGCTCCTGCTGCCTCTTCTTCTTTTCTCCAGCACCTTTGCCTCTATGGCCGTTGCCATTGCTTCTTCTAATGATTGGCGCAGCTTCCGCTCATTTGCCTATCTAACAGAAAGGACTCAGCTTAATTCTGGTACGTCGTTTTTTTTTCCTTTTTATTTTTCTTCATTTTATTTCATTGCTGGTTTGAGGTTTTCTTGTTTTCACCATCAAACCAAACTTTTACTTGAACGCGTATTTGTTTTTCTTTTCCATTTTTTACTTTCTTTCTCTTGCTTTTTTTGTACTTCGGTTGACGCCACTGAAAAGTTTTTGCAGCCCACTTAAATGCGCTTAAATTAAATCTGATTTCATGAATATTGATTGATTGCTTTCACCTTGAATGAAAATCCGCTTTTGTGCTACTTTCTACTTTTTTTTTCTCATCTCCTTATTTCTTTCTTTCGCATGGCTTTTGTTTTTGTTCGCGCTTCTTCGCTTCTTTTCGTTTTTTTTGGGAAATTTTAAAATAAATTAATGAACGCAAGCATTGATGGCATTATGTAAAATTATTTGACCGAAATAAGTTAATTTGATTGGAAGTATGAGACGCGGCATGACTTATTGCTGTGCAAATACATACATATATTTTTGCTTTTTGTTACTTTGTAGCTTGTCATTACATGTTACTCAGGTTGCTTGACTGTTTAATGTGTTTTGTTGACTTGACAAAATTAAATTTTTTCAAATGTTAAGCATTTAATGAAAGTTGAGTTTTGTATTTATACGACGAAATGAAAATCCTTAAAAGCGGAATTAGTAAGCTTAAAAAACGACATGAAAGTGACAAAAATGGAAGAAAGCGTAAATTCTATTAAAAAAAATTAGTAGAGTTCTTTTAAGAGCTTCGTTAATAGAATATTGATAGGTTTCATCACTAAATTAGATCGTTAGCAATCGCAATGTTACTAAGCCTCTCTCTTTACTAATAGAGGTCCGTCAAAATTCTATCGACATAGTTAAGATTTTTCACAGAAAGTGTCAACTCTATTAAAAATAATAGACTGCTTTTGACAGCTTTACTAACAGAATTTTGTTACTATTTACAAATAGAGATCTGTTAAAATTCTATTAACCTACATGTCATAGAATGTGCCTATTACCAGAACTTAATAGAGTTGCGAGAATAGAGCGACACATAATAAAGTTCAGATTTTACTTACATTTTAACCAATGCCAAAAGAAACATTTCTTTAAACCATTTTGTATTAAAAACTGTCTTGTGGAAAATTGTTTTTTTTTACAATTCAAGAATCTTCTTTTTCATTTTTAGTTTTTTTCATCAACTATTCGTTTGAGAAACCAATACCCGAATAAACAAGCCAAAGCGGCAATTCTAACCAAAAGCAACAAAAAAAAAAAAAAAAATTATAAAAAAAAATACATACAAAAAACGCAAATTGAAATTCAAGCATTGCGCAAATAAGAAAAGACACAATTCAATAACAAAAAAAAAAAGTCGAGCAGTTAAAATTACAGAGGAATATGAAACTCAGACCAAATATGCCCAACAACAAGAACAACAACTCAGGCCAACAAGCAATTTGCCAAATCAGCGCTTATGGCAAACGTTTATAAGAAAAGTAAAAAAAAAAAGTTGAGAAAATCAACAACAGGAAAAAGAAAAGAAAATATCTCACAAGGAACAGAAGAAGAAGAGGAAAAAAAGTGGGGAAAAAACTGACAATGACGACAACCAGAAACACATGCAAACAAGTCTCAGTAATGCCGAGGCTGAGAAATGTTGGTGATGACAAAAAGAAAAAAAAAGTGAATGAATGAAATAAACAAAACAACAACAAATAAGTGAAAGCAACTTGAGGAAGGAAGGAAACAGCTGGAAAACGCACTCGGAAGCAAGTCACAGTCACAAGTCTCAAGTCTGTCACTCATTTGGCTGCTTTGGCTTGGCAAATGCGCCAACATTGTGCACACTACACAAGAGCCTTTCATTCAGCCATCGTCAATGCCACACCACTGCTGTTTGTTGTTGTTTTTATTTTTTAATATAAATTTGATTTCTTAACATTTGCGTTGGCGTGTTTGACGCTGTTGTTGTTGCTGTTGCTGTTACCTCATGCCCTCGTCATGCAGTCAACTATGGCGTTCATTGTCTGTCATTGTGGTGGCTGTCGCTGTCGCTGTCACTTCCGTTTGCTGCCAACTTTAACTTCCTGTCAACGACGACAGCTGCAACTGCTTTGACGCCTGTTTTCGGTACGCTTCGTTTCTTGTTTTGTGTGTGTTGGCTTACGAAAAACTTACAATTGAATTAAAAAAGTGCAAAAAAAAAAAGAAAAAAATATAAATATGGTTTGCAAACTTGTTTTTCTTATATTATAATTCACACAACGCATTTGCGCTTTGCAGCACTTGTATATTGATTAATATTGTATAAATTTTGTGCATAAATTTTGTCTAATGATTTTTGAACTTTTGCTATAAAAAGTTAAATGACTTTAATCGGCAAGGCACGCCCTCCTAAGCTAATTACTCTAATAGGCAATTTTAATGGAAATATTCTATTAATTGGGAGGTCAATAGAATTTTAACAGCATATTGTATTCAGATCAGCTGATTTTTTCTCTATTAGGATCAATTAAACACAGCGAATTACAATTGCTAGGAACGATGAGATTTAATATATGAAACATATTAATTTTTCTATTAATGAAACTATTAATCTAACCATTTTTTAATAGAGTTACTAAAATGAGGTCCTAAAGTTGTTATTGCTTTGTATCGAACTTTAAAATGTATAATATTGATATCTTCTTCATGCATTGCTCGTCATCAGACATGAAAATCAGTTTGCATAATTTTTACGTTGCCACAACACAGTCAACTGCCTGAACAAATATTTACACGTTTTGCGTTACTTACAGAGCAGCAAATCCACAACTAATCCTCATTAAACCATTTACACTTTCTACACAACACAACACACACAAGCATACATACATCTATTAAAAGTCTATAAACAAACATAATTGCATGAGCTCAGACGTGCTTCTAAACTTGCTGCTTGTCGCTGTGCACTGCATGTGTGCTATAAGTATGTATGTGTGTGTTTTTGCATTGCCTGAAAGTATGCCACAAAGCACAAAAGCTCTTAACCTTCGAACCTAAGCATAAACTGTCTTTTAAGTGTTTTTCAATAGTTAATTTTTGCATTGCAATTTTATGCAAGCCTCGCTTGAATGATATTTTCCAACACATACACACACACACATATTTAACCTCTTTGCTCTTCACTGCACAACTAACCAACTTTGATTACATCATGCTTGACCAGACTTCATTTTTGTGCTTAAGTGCTGACAGTCAACTTGATTTTTTGCTCGTCATTTCAAGCTCGTTGTGAGTTTTTGCACATACGAGATGTGTTAAAAAAGTTGGGTGACTTTTCAGAATGTTGACAGTGTCCTGTTAATAAGTAACACAAGATCTTTCAAGAAGGCCAATGACAAATCTTGCGCTGGATAACAACAATTATTTTGGGAAATCGTTGAATCACCAATAGAGAAGATGTTGATGACATAGGAAACTCAGTTTGAACATGAGACATGTGCCAGAGAAGGTTTTTTATAAATTGATCCCATTAGGATCGGTTAGGAGGTGTTCAAAGATGTTAATAAATATTTGCTCAAAAGAGATGAGAAAGAACGAAATTGTTTACCCATTAAAGATCTCAAGACTTTACAATTAAGTGATTGTCAGAAGTGCTCTGAGAATTGGAAGAAGCGAAGGCACAAATGTATGATGTCTGCCATGAACATTAGAGTATTGATGAATGAATGAAATATTTTTGATAAAAATATAAAGTCAATATACTTCTTGAACACACCTCGCATGTTTGACATTTATTGATTTTTGGTTTTTTACTACGAATACTTTAATTAATTTTCATAGCTCTAAAATAACACTAAAAATGCATTCAATATTTTTGAAAAAAAATTCTATTTTTCTTAGTTTATTTTACTTTATATGAAATCTAACTTTGTACAACTTGCCTAACCGTGCTATATGTGTTGTACAAATATAATATGTTTGTAATTTGAGCTTCAAAGTCACCAAAACTAAACAAAAAAATATATAACAAACTTGTGTAAAACATTTGAAACTTTTTCAAGCACTTTTTTTTATAAGCAAACAAGAAGTAAAAATTGTAAAATATTTTATTGTATTTATTTATTATGGTTTTTGTATACTGCAGACCAACATCGGCTGACCATGAGCTACATACATACATTTTGTTTTTGTTGTATTATATTTGAATTGCATATAATTTTATTTGAAATTTTGTTTTGCACATGGAATTTTGTTGAGAAAACAATGACAATGCAATGCATTAAACAAGTTTCGCTTTCACTACAAAGTTTTTGACGAATGAAAAAAGTTTGCACTAAAAAAAAAATAAAACCTGAAAGTATGCAATGCAATTTTGTTAGTTTACAGTTTTTCTAGTTTTCCATGCCGCAATTCGAGAAATACTCGACGTCGTTATGTGTGTTTCATTTGTAGGTGAACGTTGCAGCTTTTCACACACACACACACACACACCCACACACACTCTTGCACACTTCGAACTTTCACTTTTATACAAGCATAAGTATAATTAAAGCCATAACTGCCAACGCAGCACAGTCACAGTCACAAGACTGCCACAGATTCACAGTCGGCTCAGCGATGGCAAGTCATATCTTTTGATTTGAATTCTCATTTGTTTGCTGAAAAAGTGGGTTAACGAAGCTGCACGCACACAGAGGCGCAGTTAACACAGTTACCGACTGCACGCAAATACTCACACACAGTTGTATGTATTTAGTGGATTTTTTTTTAATAGTTAAGACGTTAATTGTAAGCCATTGTCTACCTTTAAAAAATTTAAAAAAATATCATGCTTGCCTTCAAATAATTGTGGTTTCATAAAGTTGCAATATATAGGATTATATGCATCAAAGATTAAGTAGCATTGCATTTTATGCACAATACATATTAAGTATGTAGCTTAAATAGTTTATGACACTTTGTGCTGTGTTCATTTTAAAGGATTAAAGCAACAAGTTGTAGAAACGTGCACAGGATTAAGGTTATTGATTTAAGCTTTAAGAAATTTATTGAAACAACAATAATTGCTTTTGTGCGTTTAACACAGGTTTAGACAAATAATGTTTATAACTATTAAGCAGAAATAGTGTCAACAACAAGAGGCAGAAGCAGAAAACAACAACAAATATTGTGAGCCTGAAATGTTTTAAGCCGCACTTTAAAATAGTTAAGCATACTTTCAGGGTCATGCTGTTGAAAAATGTATCTTTACTGCATGAGAGTAAACGCATATGTCAAACTAAAAAAAACTGTAATAATAACTAAAAAACAAAAACTTTACAACATGCCACACATTCTAAAAATTGGAAATTGGTTTTATAATATTTGACCTTCGGTACGCCGCAACGAATACAAAACTAATGCCAGTCTTAGATACGGGCAAGTAACAATAGCAGCATGAAAAACAAAGCGTTACAAAGAGAAAGTGAGAGTGAGTGAGATGGATGGCTACAATAGAGTGTGCGTATGCGCCCTACCACCATCTAATAAATTACGCTGTAAAAGTTTTTTGCGTTGCTGTCAGCGAGTGTGAGTACTTATCTATGGCATGGCACGCTGGGGCCGCTGGTCCGCAGGTCAGTTAGTGCAGAACTGAAAAAAACAAATGTGCTGAAAGCACTTTTCACAAAACTTTCTCATATATGTATGTTTGTGAAATATTATGGTCAAAATACAACGAAAGCATAACGTTCGATACTCGAAGCGAATAGAAAGAAGCAGAAAAAACTGGTGGGATAAAGTTTTCAAACAATGCCACATTAACACATTTGTTGAACGTATAATCAATTTGTAATTTGTAGCCACAACAAAATTCGCATCAGCACATAGCATGAGTGAGGGTGCAACATTCTGTGTGTGTATGAAAAAAACTACAACAAAACTTTTAACTCCCCTAACTCTTTATGTCAACCAAGTTGCTCATACCAAAAAGTTACGCTTTGCCATGACAACCAATGAAAAAGTTGAAACTTTCGATATTTTTTCTTTGTGTCAAGTTAAGTATAGAAAAAAAAAACCGAAAAAAATAATATTAAATGAAAAAAAAAGTAAGAAAAATCTTTTAGCAAAAAACTTTATGTAAAAAAAACTGACTTTTCTATTATTTTTTCGCAACAAATTTTTCTGTACACAAAAAAGCAAAACTTTCTCTAAATATTTTTTCAATTTCAACTCTTTTTCGCCTGACAGGCATGACAGGATAATAATAATAACAACAACAACAATAACGACAGACTTGTATGACCAAAGCAACTTCACAACTGCGTGTGCTTGATTGAGCATTTGAAAATAAATCAAAATTCAACGTGAAAAGAAGTTCATAAGAAAAGCGCTTTTTGTGAGACATAATATTTAAATTTATGTTTATTAAAAAGTAAATTTTTGCCATTGCCATTAAAAATGTCAACGAGTTTTTGTGTTGTTTGATTTAAAAGTTTTGCCAAAGTAAATAGAAGCGCAAAATTGCTTGTGTATTTCTTTTATTAAATTTGAAAATGATGCGCGTGCTCAATAAAAGATGACAATGCCATCATCATCCGCACGATCGCCAACAACAACATCATCATCATCGTTGTCGACGACCCTTTTCTTGATTTACTTAAAATTTCTTTTTTCTCTTTGGGCTTTGCTTTGCTTTGGAAATGCAAATTTTCTGCAGCTGTTGTCAAAGTTGATAAATGAATATATGCGCGTTTCAGGCACACTCACAGAACTCATCACAACCGTCAACACCAACGTCAGCATCATTATCACCGACCTCATCAACATCATCATCATCTTCGTTATGTGCATTCAATTTCACGAGAAATTTACATCATAAAAGCGCTTTATTGTCTGACGTGTGACCTTTAACCCGTAAACCGTAATTTCGTGTATGAGTTAATCCTTTGCTGTTGCCTGCAGGTCAAAGTTTTTGATTAGTTTTTCTTTTTTATTATTTGCTTGTGTTTGTTGTTAATACTTTGTAGGGGACTTGCTGAGTGAGTGAGTGTGAGCTTGCGATATGAAAGTAAAAATATACACGTATTTTTATATTTATTCCACTTTAATCTGCAATATAATATATTCTCAATCAATAACTGTTATTCATTTATTGTATTATGGGAGAAGTAGCAAAATTTTGGTATTCATTCGAAAGATGTTCTTATTTGGTCTTCAGTGTAGCAATATTTGCCCTGGTTTGTGCTTCTTGTTCTAAGGTTCCGAGAGAGCGACTACACCATGAAAGTAGTCACTATCCAAAACACAATTGGACCCACTGTTTTGGAAATCTCGAGATGATTAACGGATTACTGGATTCTTCATATTGCAACTAACAAAAATATAGAACAAACTCGCTTATCCTGAAAATTTGGTGTCCGGATGACTGGATTGTCCGAATTATCAAGTTATGAATTTGTAGAGACTGCAGTGTAGAAAGATTGAAACATATTTTTCATATCTAATTTTATCATTCTTATAATATTACGAAACTCTTCCGTTTTAAATCGATAAGTTATTATTAATGATACAAGAATTCGTTACAAAGTTAAGCAGTTTTTCTTTATATAATTAAGCTCTTTACAACTTTTGGTTCATAAAAATGTTGTCAATGTTGTTTTTATTTTCCGTTTTATCATTTTAAGTCTTTCAATCCTTTAAAAAGTTGAGCGAAAAATTATATAACTTTGGATTATTTGGGAAAGTACTTTAAGCCGAAAAACGCGCGCTGATTACACAATGCAAAAATTTAACTAAGTAGAAGATAATTCATAAAAAAAAGTGGAAAAAGTATGATAAAATATTTCCAGTGAAGCGCAACAAATGATACTGTGCTAACGCTAATGACACCCAAGAGAATAATACAATATTATCGGCATTGTGCGAGCGCAGAGTCAAAATGTAGACAAAATATTTTTTGGTGTGAATATTTTTAGTCAAGTGACACGCGAGCTGTCGAGCTGAGATTTCGAAAGCGCAACGTGTGGCATGTTGGCTTTCTAGACAGTGAACAATTCGATGCCACTGGTGGCACAAAATTGTGTTGAGTCGCCCAAGCGGACAGACAGAAATTCAGTCAGTTAGTCCGTCAGTCACTGCGGCACCTTTGCTGGCGGCCGTACGCTTGTTAGCCTGTATGAGTCGTTTGTAGATAAAGCGATTTAAGGGCTTTGGACAGTAATCGGTGTCTGTCAGCGTTTGGCATTGGCTTACAGGTGGCGGCGGCGGCGGCGGCCACGGTTTATGCAGCTTAACTCATGTAATGGCAAAAGGATCGACAAACCGAATATGTAAGATAATAAAAAAGGCCAGCAAGCACATATTTTTTAATTTGTCTGGCTGTGTGCATTTTATTTTTTGATTTTATTAATTAAACTTAAATAATGTAAAGCACCATTTGAGCTTTTTGAAAAATATAATATAATAAATATTTTTTTTATATTTTTGCTTTAATTTGAATATTTCATAATTCGGTTATTACTACTGAAAAAAATATAGATACTCTTAAACATCGATATAACAATTTGCTTTAAAGGTAAACATCGATATTTTTTTCAACACTAACGGTAATGTAAAAATTATTTTTTTTTCAATTAATCGATAAATTGTAGCATTTTACCAACATTAACATCCAGTTGTCAGAATTTTTAGTAAACAAAACACAAAAATTAAAAACAAAAATAATTTACAATCAGTTCAAGCTCACGTGAGTGACAAGTTGTAGTGCTATTTTTTAGATGTAAATATTATAGAAATAAAGTCACATTTAAAATTCATTGAAAATAATTTCCATTGAAATCGGTTCGCTGAAGTTGTGCGACAGAGACTTGACATTGCCATAGCTGATATCGAGAAAATTGAAATCACGCTTCATGAACTCCGAGCATTTCTGTGAGTCGGCCAAAGTGCGTACGCGCACAATGCGACTCAGCGACTCGGCCAAGTAGCGATTATACACTGTGATTGTGGCATGCAGCGGCTTGATCAACTGCGTTGTGGCCAGCCAAATTACCCAGATATCGCTTGTGTCATCTTTCCGTTTGCTATTAAAGGCATCGTACAACTCCTTGCTGCCAAATATGGCGGCCCACGAAGTGCGACACATCAGTAGCACAACGGGCGTGTAGTCTTGATATTTGGCAAAGTTCGTCGGCAATGATGTATTTGGCAAAGCATTGCCGCGTCGTATAGGATTGGCATTACTATCTGATTTGCTGCCGCCATATGCGAGCAAACTGAGTGCCATCACTTTGTCGAACACAAATTTCATTGGCTCAAATACAAGCAGACAGCGGTGATTCAAATGCACCTCAATGAAGAAGACTTCATCGTTGTCGTTGTGCTGCGTGATAAAGTGACTCATTAATGCCGACGGACTGATAATGCCCGCACAGTGTGGACAGTAGATAGGTTCACGTGATATCTCATTGACGTTTCTTGGCTGGCACGGCTGGTCATTGCCACTGCGCCAATCCAACTTGGGCGGTCGCACAGTTTTCAGTAACTTTTCGATGGGCTTTGCACTGTAAATTATTGAAGCATAAAGTGCATCATTCTTTGCTTCCACGTCTTTAGACTTGCGTGTCATTTCGCTGCTCTCCCAGAAACTATATGTGGTTGCTTTTTCCAATGATTCAACTTCGCTTACATCACTGTGCTGTGAGCTGCTCAGTTCGTTAATTTCATACAGTGTATACTTCTTATTGCTAAGCTGGGGCAACGGTTCTTCTGAACTTGAGTCTAAATTCGCTTATTTTCTTGATCAAACAAATTGTCTTTTTTCAAATGTTACTCACCTATAGTAGACGTATAGCTAACCACTCTTGGCAATTTGCTACCGCTGATATCTGATGCCGTTTTCAAGGATTTATTCTTAGTCAACTGATCATCCACCCAATCTCTGAGTTCTGGGTCGATGCTCTGCATTGCTTGTGTTAAAACTTTTAACAAAATTTTACATTTTTTGTATGTATTTACTTGTCAAATAAATACTCACACTCCTTATCAAGTTTTTGAAGTGCATCTGCCTTTTTTTCACTTGCAGAAACCGCAGTACAAATGTCACTCGAGGCCTCAGTGTCATCATCACAACGAATGACACGTGCCATTACTTCTCATCTGCAATTTTGTTTATGAGAAATTTTTCAGACAATTTTAATTTGGCTTTTCTGAAAAAAAAATTGTAAATTGAATTTCTACTTGAGAATTTTTTTATTTTTTAAATATTTTTATTATCTGTAAAACATTTTCATTTGTTTCATAAGTCTTTTGATTTTTAGTTTTTCTTGCAACAAGTTTTCCAGCAAATTTGTTTGAGTTTTTAGTGAATTTTGTTTTCAAATACGAATTCCATACATTTCTCTATTAAAGAAAATTGAGTTTTTACCTGAAACGTTATTCTTCAGCGCAAAATTTGCATGTTTTCAAAGAAAATGTATCTTACCTGTTTCTCTACCTACTCTACATACATCAAACAATAATGTATTTTGTCTGGGCATTAATAATTAGCAGAAATTTTACATTTCTCAGGGATTTTCTCTCCCTTGAGAGCGCTTTTCTACCCAAAGTTGAGAGCACTTATGCTGTGCTCAGCGCTCTTTATGACATGTGCCGACATTGTCAGTTGATTTTTACCTGTTGAAACTGAAATGTGCGTAGGTATCAATCACAACGAGTCATTAGCTTGAGCTGTGCACACTTTGTGGGTGCATGAGGCTGAAATTGATAAATATATTTATTTACTTCGGTGTTTTCAGTCTTCAACAAAGCAATGTCCGACATTTATTCAACGCAATTTGCACGTCATGATATTGATAACTCACGTAAGTAATGCTCTGCAGCGGAAAATTATTTATTTTTATTTTTGCAATATTTTTTAATAGATTTTATATTAAAAGTGATGGCAAAACTGCTGTTTAACAAAAGTTTTTCCGATGTCACATTCATCATTCAAGGACAACATTTGCCCGCACATCGCATTATATTGGCCAACAGATGTGAATACTTTCGTTGTATGCTTTACGGCGGTTTCAGTGAAGCTAACAAGGATAAAATCGAACTGAAAGTGAATGTAAATGCATTCAGAGTCATTTTACAGTACACGTACACCGGTAAATTGGACATGTCACAGTACACAGATGAGCTAATGGTCGATGTGCTCAATTTGGCTAATGAGTATGGCTTTGATGAATTGCTGCCAGCGCTTTTGCCAACGCTTTACAAGCGTTTTAACCTAAAAAACTTCGCGATAATAATGAACACAGCACAGCTCTTCAACCGGGAATTATATTACAGAGTCTATTTGAGCCATGTTGATAAGCATGCAGCACTACTGATTAAGCAGGATGGCTTCAAACGGTTGTCAAGGGTAATATAGTCAATGCTTTGAGCGTGTAGCTTGAATTTATATTTAAATATAACTCTAGGTCGTGTTGGCTCACATCATCAGTCGTGATAGTTTTCCCGTTTATGAATTGGACATATTTGTAGCTGTGATGGCTTGGCGCACAACACACACAGAAGATGATCTCAAGGTAAGTTTTGACCGCCTTAATTAAGTACTTCTAACTAATTAATTAAATTACAGACAATTTTGCCCTTTATACGTTTCAATCTGCTGCAAATCGATGAACTACGACGTTTTGTGCAGCCGACGGGCGTGTTGCAACCGGCTGAACTTATTGAAATTGTCAATGAAATAAAAACTTTGGATACGTTGCCATTTCGTGCAGGGGACACACATCGATGCCAACTCAAAAGACAAATGTTGACTTGCACTTCAGAATACGGCTACACATGGTTGAATAAGACAGACGAAGAGTTTAAAGATCAAGTACTCTTTAAGCTTACATCTGAACGAATGATCAATCACATGCACCTTAAACTAAGCGATGATGTTTGTTCATACTACGTAGAAGTCTCACGTGATTGTCGTGAATGGACGCGTATCGCTGATTACACTGAACACGAATGCTATGCGGATCAGTACTTGTACTTCGATTTGCAAGCGGTGCTCTTCATCTATATAAAATTAACAAATCTGGAAAAAGAGGTAAGTTTATTTTGAAATATCTCCCATTCACATCACTACTAAGTTATGTATATTTTTTTCAGTCATATCGTATTGACAGCCTGCAAACGGATTACAAATTCACCTCTGTGCCCATGCTGATTAACGGTTTCGTCGCGCCAATCTACAATGTCAGTCGCATGATGGCCGGTGCTCAAGAAAACTGGAAGTATGACAGCAATGCGACTCTAACTGCACGTTCGTGTGATAATCTCGATACGAATACGTTGTCAATATTTCTTTATCAACCGCTTCATATTAATTGCATTTATATCATGTGTGATGATCATAACTCATATGTTTTTCAAATCGAAACTGCTTTGCGACGTAACGATTTTCGACGTCTGCGCGTCAAACGTGATTATCTCGGCAAAGGTTTTTTCTTTGAACCGCACTTGGTCAGCTTTATTCGTATCTCATTTGGACAGCGTCCACAAGCAGTAAGTGTTTCGTTGTATTATTTTCTCCATGGCTGTGAGCTAATTTTTTAAATTTACAATTACTTTTTTAGGGTAAAAACAGCAGAGTGATGTTTTTCTATCATCCCGGCAGGTCGACAATGTTTTCAACGGGCAGCAGCAATGATTGGTCAACAAGGCAAGATATGACAATGGATTTATCATTATAGTATAAGTAAAAATACATTTTAGGATAATCATTTAGGTTATTAAAATGTTAGAAGATAATTTCTTACATCATCAAATGTAAAAAATATATATTAATGTTCTAAAATTGCAAAAATTCTATTGATCGAATTTTATAGCTTTTTTCAGGCATACATTATGCATTAATGTGTCTGAAAGCATTTTTTGAACAATAAATTTTTTACGTAGAACTTTAAAATATTTTTTTACTTATGTGTTTATTTGAAATTACAAAACATAGAACAGAATTAGCGCAGAATATATTGGAATGAAAAATTAAGTATGTGCCAATAAAGTTAGCGTTCTATACCATTTAATCAATGTAATGTAAGATTTCAATGTTTGAGAGATAATAATACAACGAATTATATTTACAACACAGTTGACTGCATTCGCCTAATTTTTAGTGTATGCGGATATGCCTTTTCTAGAGAATTTAGATTCTTTGAACCACAACTCATTTTACTTTAGCCTTAAAATGCAATTTCCGGCCTGAAATTTGTAAAAGCAAAAAATCGACATTTCAAATGCGTTGCCAAAAACATGAAATCAACACTCAACTGTAATAAAATTGGCCATGCCTAAACGACTCAATAATAAACTAACCATAAAATAGTATACGCAGTAAGAACCCTTCAATGAAAATCCGCTTATGGATATCTCAACTACTGCTACACTAAAGGTGAGCAAGCAACACAGCGAATGTTGCAATGTATTTGAGTGTATGTGTGGATGTATCTGTGAGGGCGTATGACTTTTATTTTTTTTTCATTGAAACTTTGGTTGAAATTTATTTGAAATTCTGCACATGCTCGCACTCAATTTAAGTTAAATTATTTTTTTAAGCAATTTTATTCTCTTTTTCGTTTTTCTTTTTTATTTCATTAGTTCTTTGAAAGACGCTGCCCAACACATTTCACATTTCTAGTATGTCAGTTGATGTTGTTGGCTGTTTTAGTGTGGCATTTCGTAAGGTTGCTAAAACGTCAGAAGTGCTTAACGAAAAAATGGCAAGGTAGTTGATACACACACGCTCACACACATACAAAATGTAGAGTTGCTTCCCGGAAGTGAAGTTAAAAGCGTGCTCGTTTTTTAGTTAATTTGCTGCAATAACATCAAAGAAGCTTTACTGCGTCTTTTTTACAGCTTTGTGTTTCTTTTTTTTTTGCTACTTTTTTAAAAACTTTTTTTCGGACATTAACTTTTCTTCGGTTTTTATTATTTTTCTCTTTTTCAATGTCGTCAGTGTTGAAAAAAAAAAAAACAACAACTAACAAGGAGTCGTAAAGAGCAACCATTCTTGAGTTGACTTTAGTTAAAATTAGTCTCAGGATTACCTGCTGTGCATTGAAAGCAGGCGGAGACGTAAGCCAAATGTGGCATTGGAAAAGCATTTGGTGATTTAAAGTTCAGGGCTTGTATTCTTTTTTGTGAAAAAATGAAGTTGAATAAATCCTGACTTTTATTTTATTTCTGGTTTTTCTTTAAAGACTGTTTTGTTAATTGATTCTTTGTTAGTTATACTTATAACTAATCTAGATGAGAAGTCCATTTGTGTATAAATTTAGTTACCTATTTTGCCATATGTAGGACTGTTCAGTTTATCCAACTATATATCTATAAATACCACATACATTTGTACAATGTTTGTCTGGCTTAAGATTGTCCGAATAATTGATTCGCTCGAATAAGTTATATAATCATTAATTTATCTAAAATATTTTTGAAGAAAATATGTAAAATTTCATTTAATTTTTCAGTTTTTTTAAATTTAAATATTTTGTTTTAATTCTTATATTCAACTTTTTGAAGTTATACCACAAAAAGTGCTAACACAAGTGTCCGAATAATTCGTTTAAGAAATAATTAAAAAATTCTTTATTTGAATAAGTCTGATTGTAAAAAACATAAAACCAAACAAACAATTTGATGTCTTCTCACTTATCAACAGAAATTTATCACCAAGGACTCAGTTACTTAGCTTGTGACGCACATGTCGCTTTTCAGTCTACTCTTTGGTGCAGAGACAATTCTTTGTCTTAACTTCAATTACTTGTTTATAACTTTTTGGTACTTTCTTTTAATTTGTTATATTTTTTAATAAGCATCAAAAAATTCCAACATCTGTTCTGTATTTGTATGTCTGCTGTCTGCCATATGCTGCTTATGATTGTCATAAACTCCCACACACACACGCACACAATGTACACATATGTGTTTACACAGTAAACGTCTGCTTTACTTTCACAGTTTTACGCTTGTGTGCGTACTTTAATTTAAATATTTTTGTACTTTTTCTGTTAATAATTTCTTATGTCTGTCTGAAATTTTATTTGCATTTTAAGTGAATATTTGACATGTGTTTGATTCAACTTTCTTTGCATTATTTTCATACAGTCTTTCTTGCTTTCTATCCTTTTTCTTTTCTTTGTCTGCTTTTGCTTATTTGTTGCTGTGTTAATGATGGGAAATCATTTGTAATATTTAAGCTTTGATTTTATGCATTTTTGCATACATTTTCACTAAAATGCGCGCGCTCTTTGAAAGCATTTATGCTTTTTAATATCATGACGACGACACAAAAAACGTTGCTAACGAGCGTGTAAAATGCTCTCAAAGCATTTTATTTTTCTCAAAAATAAAATTCACTTTCAAAGTCAAGACTCAAGTCTCGAGTCAAGTAAAGTTGTGTTGTATTAAGCCAACTGCCTTACTGCTCTTCACCGCCAACCAACAATCGGCAACCGTCAACTGTTATGCTACGTTTCCTCACAGTGACATTGATGTTGTTGTCGCTCTTTAAGAAAGCCGCGCATTTACTATTCTGCACTTATTTTCGTCGAAATGTCACTCGATGTCAAAGCAACAAAGCAAAAATAACATAAAAATGGGCGAACAACTTCCGCCTTTCGCTCTCTCAATCTCCCTCTCCCTCACACTCACTCTGCGCCATTTAGTTGCATTCAACTCAAAAGGAGCACTTTGCTGGCATATCAAGCGCATGATGGATGCTTAGCATTTTGCTCGAAGCCAAGACGATACGATGTCATCTTAGTACTCGTTGTACAACTGACTTCGTCTGTGCAACGCAACATTTTAACAAATTAGTTTTCTCAGCTAAGCAGCCAACTGCACTACTTGCTCAATAGTTACTTTATAACCATTTCGAGTGCGCTGCTTTAAGTTTTTATTATATGATTTTTTGTTTATCTTTTTTTGCAATATTAGCCGAATGAATTTATCATGTAGCTTAGAGTTGATTTTGGCAGTATTTTCAGTCTAGTTATTTTGCTTTAAGAGTTTGCTTTGAGTTTTTCATTTGCTTAGTTTGATTGATATTGACTGAAGTATTCAACGGCTAAGCAATGAAGTAAAATGTATATTTTTTTGAGTCACTTAATTTGCTTTTGTATTTAATTTTATTATTGAGTGATTTGCTTAAAAATTGTGGAGTATTTAAATTTAAAATATTACGATTAGCTTCTTCCTTTGGGATGAGTTACAACTGTGTCACCAAAGCAACTCACATCACTTATTAATAGCCCGTAGGTGATCTCTCTCATATTTACTCCAGTAAAATAACGACAAAATAAGTCACTGCTGATATGAATTAATAGCTGACAATAATGAAACAAGTATGCAGAATCACCGCAAGTTTGAATTTGTATACTGATCAAATTTCAATGCACCCTTAGACAACTTTTATGCTATGTTCTTTATGCGCTTGAGTATTTGAAACTTCTACAAAGCTATACTTGAAACTAACTCGTATGCCTTCGTTCATTTTTCAACTTTACCTATTAAACTTGCGGACAGGAAAATTTAATTAAAACCAAGCACAGCTGCTCCACACAATATTTTCAATTATAACTCAAGTTTATACGAGTTCGCACACAAAATGCGAACATAAAACAACAACCGACTGAACCGAACTGAACCGAACAAAACTGCAGTACAGAACTGAACCAACGACGAACGAACGAACGAGGAGGTTTGTTATAAGTAGTTTTAGTTGAAGATGAAGGAGTCTTTGTTGTTGTATGACTAAGCATAAGAATTCAAGTGTTTTGAAAGAAGATGAAAAAAAATAAAATGAAAAAGATAGAGTAAAAGGCAGACAGGAACACAAAAAACCGAAAAAAAACTAACTAATTACAATTTGAGTTAATTCGAAACACTTTCGAGTTGAGTGAAAACTACACTTGTCGAAGGTGGTTGGCGATTTACTTCAGCACACGTTCATGTATGTTGAATAAAATAAATTTGCTTTAACAAATCAAAACTTTTCGAATAACTTGTGCATCAATATGATGCAAGACATGTATAAAAACAAAATTTGCTGTATCACAAACAAAGCTAAAACTGAAACAAAGTTTTTACATTGTATCTCAATATTTTCATTTAACTGATATTCAAAACAAAAATTATAACGATGAAGAGGTTTGAAGAAATGTGACTTTGTTTGGTATACCTTGACTTCAAGCGATCTGCTTAGCTGCAGCAGCAGTAGCAGACTCACTTGAACAGTGACCCAGAGAGTCAGCCTCATATTTGTCAATCAGGAGAGTGCGAAAAATTGGTCTAGGTTTGACTGCAGGGCATAGTGCCAAGACGCTATCGTAGGAAGACCGGCTTGTATATGGTGGATAGATGATTTCAAAGATAAAAACATGGTTTATCTTTTACTCTTTTCAGCTCTGGAACAGTTTTTCAAACTTCTATGCTGGATTTTTTCATATTTCTTGAATTTTTCGTTTGGTTTTTTTTAAATTAAAGATAAATTCTCACTTATAAGAAGTAGACCAGTTCAGAGAACGTTGGCAGTTTATTAAAGTAGAATTTAATCAGCATATAAGTAAGACTCTATCTTTAAATGTTGGGAACTAATGACAGATTTAGTTATATTATAATTAAGCTTCTATCAATATTATGTTTCTCTAAATGTACTCAGATGAGATGAGTTTGGCGGAAAACATTTCTATTACAAATATTTCAAGCCATCCAACGACCACCTTATGTACCACTCAAATACACATTAATGTTCTACGCACACTTTTTGCATATAAAATTGAATTTTAAGCAACTGCTCAATGCACACCCAACTTTACGCACATAATTTATGAATTTTGGAAATTTATTACATTTCTCAAACAAGATACAAGCTAAAAAAGTTCCAGCAAATTACATAAAAATATGAAGCAACTTTTCGACATACAGGCTGACTAATTGAGCACATTATTCACACCGCACTACGTGAAATAATGAGTAGCATAACATTTCAAAATTTATGTGCTAAAAGTCTGTTAGTTTTGTGAGTTGAAGTCCCCGGGGCGTCATTTGATTATCAAAATCGAAAGCATTTCGAAGACGCACGTTTTTTGGGTACGGTCAATGCTATTAATTAATACTGATTACATACAATGGCACGCAAAACAAAAACAAAAAAAAAAAAAAAAACAAAATGTTTATTAATATTTAAATCAAATGAAACAAATAAATGATTAACTGAGATTTCTGTGTTGCTTAAAAACAAAAAGCGAAAAAAAAAATAATCATTTTAATTAAAATGTTGTCGAATTATGTTTGCATTATAATTAATTACGTTTGTCGCGTAACGCTTCGATGAGTTGTTTTTATACCCTGTACCTTATGGTACAAGGGTATATTAGTTTTGTGCACGTCGACAATGTATGTAACACCTTAAAGGAGACATCTCCGACTATACAAAGTATATATATTCTTGATCAGTATCGAAAGAGAAGTCGATTTAGCCATGTCCGTCTGTCCGTCCGTCCGTCCGTCTGTCCGTCCGTCCGTCTGTCCGTCCGTCCGTCTGTCTGTATGAACGCGTCGTTCTCGGAAACTATAATAGATAGGACCAAAAGCTCTTCGCAGTTCGATTCTGTGATTCATTACGCAGATCAAGTTTATTTTGTTTTCCCCCTTTTTGAGTTAGTTTAGGGGTGAGGGGCAAATGACTGAAGCTACCTCGGGTAAAATAGTACAAAAGTCGTATTTTCTGCGTTGTCTTTTGTGATAGGAACACCAAATTTGGTGTGTATATAGCTGACTCAACTCTCAATAAGAAAAAACAAAAAAATGGGCGTGACCACGCCCCTATATAGTAAAAATTTCAAACGCTCATATCTCAAGAACCATACAACCTTCAAGAATGAAACTTTGCATGTATGCTATTGGGATGGAGTATAGTAAGATTCAAATATAAAATGGGCGTAACCACGCCCACATATAGCCGAAATAGAAAACCGTTATATCTCTGTAACGAATTGGTCTAGAAGAGCAAGAATTAGTAGGTATGATATTGAATAGAAAGGAAATATGTTTCGATTAAAAAGTGGGCGGGGCAACGCCCTACAACAGACGTTACTAATTGAAGGTACAGGGTATGTCGAAGTCGAGTACTGTCGACTCCAATCCTTACTGGTTTTTTTTGTTTTTTTTTTTGTGTTTTTATTTCTCATTGCAACATTTTAAGCCCAACGGCAGTGTTGTCATGTATCCGGTTTGGCATTGCCGTGCAGTGAGCCGTGTTCACACTGCGTATACTCGATCTGAAATTGTGTGTATGTAAGCGTGTTTTTGTGGGTGGATGTGCTTGAAACTGACAGCATTGTATGAAACGTGCAATTAGTTATTAATTAATAAAGCGCATTTACTTCAATTAATACTATACAATTAATAGTGTTTCAGGCAGGCAATTGTGCTGGCAAACCGCTCAAATAATGCGAACAAAACGTGCAATTTGTAAATATTTATTATAAACAAGTTCAAGTTTAAGTAATGTGTTCATAAAAACAAATAAAATATTTCATTTTTCTATCGACAACAGGACATGCAATCCATTTCCCTCATGCAGTAAACAGAGACATCATGAAGGCGTACGACAGATCAATGATAAAGGTGAGTTTGTCTTGCTATCATCAAGAACATGCTCCTTGTTAAAACGATGAACGATGCTCGCAATGAGTGCACTGCTGCTTTTGAACAGGGAGGAAACTAGTCCTGAAAACTTTAACAAATTGATAAAGGACAATTTTTTATATTTACTTAAAGAATTTTTTATGAGAAATTAAAATATATATACACATATTTTCATATATTTTTTTTTAATTTGAAGTACTTTCAATGAGGTACATAAAACATTAATCAGAGGTTATAAAACATTGTTATAAAAAATTTTCAAAATAACAGAATATGAGTTAAATCAGTTAAGGAATAGTATTATTTAGTTCTGAGTGGAGAGGTCGTTTGGGTGGAGCATTTTTAAACGTCTTTGAAGCGATGTAGTAATAAAAGTGATAAAGTAGCTCCAAAAATGTGACCATCAAAATAAAACTTATTCATGACTTATTCATATACTTTTATTGTTTTGGACGTATCATCATCTGCACAAAATTTATAGACCGACCATGGCAATGTGAATGATATGATTGTGTCGCCGCATTGTATTCATTAAGGCTCCTGTGGCATAGATAAAAGTAAAAAGAGTATGTAATAATGCAAATTAAGATTAAGAAAAAATACTTACAAGCCACAACAACCATCGTTATGATGACCGTGACCATGAAAACCATGATTGTGATGAAAGTGATTAAAATGATTGTGATACTGATATGAATTATCATAATCATTATAATAATCGTGATAATAATCAGAGCCACTGCCACTGCCTTTGTACCACCAACCCGATTGTTTATGAGATGCGCAATTCATATTACTCAAATCATTATCACGATCCGAAGTGGAAAACGCCATGTTGAGTTGTGAGCTTAATACATCGTCACCATTTCCGTTAAATTGGCCTAAACTTGTTAGCTTATAATTGTTACTTTTATCAGCTATCGTAAAGTGATCATATTTGAGATTTACTGTTACACTTTCCGAATATTTGAGTGAAATATACAATTCATATTGTTGACTTGTGGTGATCTTGTGTAGTGGCTGCAAGCCGAGCCAATACTCGCCATTCGGTTCCCCAAAACCGAATTCGTAATCCGACCAATTCCGGTCGAAACTAACGGAACCGTCTTTTCTTCGTTGTATGAGCAGCCAACCACCGCCATCGTAGTCATTTTCACATTTCACTTTAATGGTCTTGTCACCACTTTGACTTGGATCTTTAATTTCATAGACACCTGACGCTTTTGTTTTTGACATCGCTGCTTGGCATGTTGTTGGTATTGTTTTTTTATGGCCATCACTTAAATGCTGTTGTAGCTTTACGTTCAATTGGTTTATGTTCGCAGTCAGCTTCTTATTATAACTTTGTATTATTTTAACACTTTCGTTAAGTTTCGCCCTAGACATCTGTTTCGATTTATCTGTGGGTTGTTTAATATTTTATATTTAAATGTGTTAAAAATTTGTGATTATTAGTACCTCTGGTTGACTTTAACAGCTGATTAATTCCTATTGTTTTATCAACGGCAGCTATGATAATTTGTTGTTGGGCATCGTAATAGTTTTTCCAATTCTTTAACTCATTTTCAAAAGTTTCCTTCAACTGATTTTTCACTTCCGATATCATTTGCTCATTAAATTCAGTCAATTGGGTTACATTACTTGGCTTTTGTATAACCTCATTTATATGCAAAATTTTTAGTATTTCCATGTACATTTCAATGGTTGCGAGTACGCTCATGCCAAAAGGTTCCTTCAAATTTATATGAATTGAGAGGTTAATTTTAATTAGTCTAAATGTAACTTCAATCAATCTTCCAATAGTTTTACTGCATAGGTTCTGTCTAACGCTCAATTATAACTTTTCTTGTGATGGTTTGAACATTTGATGTAAGATTTTTGTAAAGATGACATCGAAGACAAAATCTTATAAATTTGATAGTACAGTTGAGCTTTTTTATCACGAAGTAGCACGTGACTCAACAATTACTTAGTTATTTGTTGATTTCTGAGTTGTACTTGAAATTAATCAATCATAGATTAGCAAGCTAATCCAGTCAACTGACAAGTTTCTACTAACAGCCCTATTCTGGCAAATCAGTCACAATTTTTTGTCATGAAAATTTTGTCATGTATTTTGTCATTTGTTTTTTGATTTCGTATTCTAACTTAACTGTGACAAGAAAAAAGTTTTTTAACAGATAGAGCTTTCACCACACCGAGTTGAAATTTTTTTATTTCATTTCAGAGACAAATGTCAACAAAAATTAAAAAATTATACAATTTCACTAAATATTTTAAGAATTCGTTTTTGTTTCTAGAGAAAGTGCAAACAAAATGGATCAAATAATGTCGGAGTAATAACAATTATTTAAACTAGATCAACTACAATACTTTCGAAGGTTTGCCGCATTAAAAAATCGGGTATAACACGACACATCCGATCCCATTTAGACAGGTTAAAACTGATGTGTCGTTGGGAACTTGCAGATCTCAATATGTAGATAATGCAAAAAAAGTACCAAAATATAAATCATAGATATTTATACAAGAAACATATTAAACCATACAACTTATGTTGCGCCTTTCTGCTTATGTCGATTACTTATCAGCCATCCCTTTCATAACGTGGCTGGAGTTAAAGTCTTGTATGTGTCAAATGCGGATAATGTCAAATTTCGCCAATGGTTGGAGCTACCGTTTTGTGTGATCCCTTTTTAGCTCAAATATTTTAAACGCATTCTATCTAAAATACATAATTTATATTTTTAAGAAACACAGCACTTGATTAAAAAAAATGTCTTCAACTCTCATTAGCCAAACTTTTTTAACGCATTCTAATCGCGTACACATTCCTCTAATTTTTGCTTTTAATTTATTTTAAAATAGATTTAACATTTTTTTTTTACTCATTACAGCTGTTAAACTACAACAGATTCAGTTGTGACCTGCTTGTTAAGTAGTCACAGATTTTGTATCTATTGTCATACTCTAAGCTTTCAAATTTTTGTCGGAATACGAAAATGTATCAATTGTCATAGATATGACAATTGTCACTATGTTGAGTATTGTCATAGTTGCCAGAATAGGGCTGTAAATATAAATTTTAGAAAATATTATATAAAAAGAAAAACAAAATCTTTAAACATTCCCCTTAAACCGCTTTGACAAATAAAAAATGTAAGGTCAGTGATTGTACGTTGCCATCGGTAGCGATAAGAAATCTTAGTTTGTTAGGTAATGTTCGAAAAAAATGACTCACCAAACTATTGCGTACTGGCAGAACATCTACGAAAGAAAACTATTTTATATTGCAAGATTAAAGCTGAGTTGACAACATATCACTCACCAAGCGGATAGTTCATTTCATACTCGTCACTCATGCTTCGATAGGTGCTAAACAGAATTAAAATGTTTGAGGCATATTACGAATATAAAAACAGATTATAATTTGAGTACTTACTTTTCGCATATTTTAAATTGATTTGCAACATTTTCATATTCTTTTCTGATTTGCGTTATTTGTTGTTCAAGCGTTACAATCACGGCATTTTTGTTGATCAACTACACGCAAATGTCGTTTTAATAATAATTTGTTATAATAAATATAGTCCTAACATACCAATCCATTAGCAAATATTAAATTTACAACGATTATGAGAACAGTAAGTTTCACTTTCATTTCAAAGCTTTCTTTGTCAACTGATTTTGAAAGACAACTGATGCGAAATGCAAAAGGCAGACTTTGTTTATGTTTTCTATCAAAAAGCTGTACATATACATACATATATCAACTGATAACAAATCATTCACTGTCATTGACAATTGATTACCGTTTCATTTGAATTTTATAAATAAAGCGTGCTGTATTCAAGTTTGACCGATCATAATGTTCTATAAAAAGTCTTTTGCCAGCAACAAAGCTCTGAATGTTGTAAAGCAGTACAGAATATGATGAATACTTGAACTCTTCATGTTTACTCGAGATCCGAAATAAAAGATCATTGACACCTTAAAAGTATCTCGTATGTTAATCAACATTTTTTATAGAACACAAATAAATTATATTTTCAAAAAATTGTCATGACTTTGCAGGGATTATATTTAAAATCGAAACTATCATTAAAGGTTTCCCAAAATGTCTACTTTTCAAGGTATTTATGTAAGTGTCATGAAGTCTGTTTAAATTTTTAAATTAGCTGGGATTTATTTGAATCAATGCAAGAGAACAACAAGAAAATTTGGAGACTCAATCCAAGCTTATACAATTTGACTAACAGCCCTATTCTGGCAAATCAGTCACAATTTTCTGTCATGAAAATTTTGTCATGTTTTTTGTCATTTGTTTTTTGATTTCGTATTCTAACTAAACTGTGACAAAAAAAAAGTTTTTTAACAGATAGAGCTTTCACCACACCAAGGTGAAATTTTTTTATTTCATTTCAGAGACAAATGTCAACAAAAATTAAAAAATTATACAATTTCACTAAATATTTTTAGAATTCGTTTTTTGTTTCTAGAGAAAGAGCAAGCAAAATGGATCCAATAATGCCGGAGTAATATCAATTATTTAAACTATATCAACTATAATACTTTCGAAGGTTTGCCGCATTAAAAAATCGGGTATTACACGACACATCCGATCCCATTTAAACAGGTTCAAACTGATGTGTCGTTGGGAACTTTCAGATCTCAATATGTAGATAATGCAAAAAAAGTACCAAAATATAAAGCATAGATATCTATACAAGAAACATATTAACCCATACAACTTAGGTTGCGCCTTTCTGCTTATGACGATTACTTATCAGCCATCCCTTTCATAACGTGGCTGGTGTTAAAGTCTTCTATTTTATGTGTCAAATGCGGATAATGCCCAATTTCGCCAATGGTTGGAGCTACCGTTTTGTGTGATCCCTTTTTAGCTCAAATATTTTAAACGCATTCTATCTAAAATACATAATTTATATTTTTAAGAAACACAGCGCTTGAGTAAAAAAAATGTCTTCAACTCTCATCAGCCAAACTTTTTTAACGCATTCTAATCGCGTGCACATTCCTTGTTATTTATTTTAAAATAGATTTAACATTTTTTTTTACTCATTACAGCTGTTAAACTACAACAGATTCAGTTGTGACCTGCTTGTTAAGTAGTCACAGATTTTATATCTATTGTCATACTCTAAGCTTTCAAATTTTTGTCGGAATACGAAAATGTATCAACTGTCATAGATATGACAATTGTCACTATGTTGAGTATTGTCATAGTTGCCAGAATAGGGCTGTAAATATGAATACTTAATTATTATATTTTGTATGAAATTTATTTATAATCATTTGAGCTCTTATGATAACAATCAAATTTGAATAACATTATTAATTTTCCATCAAAATTGATTAGTATGACTTATGTCAATTGCCCGATGACTGCAAATGTGTTTGAAGCGTGTTTTGTATTTGGTCAAGTTTGCTTGTTAAATTTTGCATTTCTTTCAAATTATTTTCAAAAGCTTCACTAATTCTCTGATCTTCTTTTTGCTGGTTTATGTCAACTGCATTGCTTGTGGATTGTGTTAAGGCAGCCAATAAATTTGCTTGATTTTTGTCTTGTTGTGTTTTTAGGCTCTCGAATCCTGAGCGCACGTCAGCCGTTAACATTTGCTTTAAATTAGCCAACTTTTCGGGCATGGCTGTGTTTGCATCAACGGAGTTACTTGTGGCTGAGGGTGTCACTGCTTGAAGCGCCTTTAAAATTTTTATGTTCATCTCAAAGATCTTAAAAGTGGCGGCATTGTAAGGATCCTATTCAGAATAAATTTTAAAACAGATGAAAGTCAATCATAAAATAATAAATAATAATTAAAAGAAATTATTGTAACTATTTTATTTATATTTTTTTGATACTCACCATTTCATTGTTACTATTCTGTAAGCCTAAAAAGCATAAAATAAATAAAACACCATAAGATTTCTTCTATTAACATTTCAGTGTAGACAACTCACCCAACGTCTCATTCATATTCAATTCTGCATTCAGAAGCGTGAAATTGCTGCAGCGGATTTTATGAAATACATATTAAAATAAAAAACAATTGTTTAAATGCAATAATTAAGTACTTATTTGTGGTTTTCTACTCACTGTTTGCATATATTTAAATTGTTAATAATTATTTTATATTGATTTTGAATACTAAAAAAGTCTTGTTCAATGCTTTCAATTATTGAATTTATATCAAGTTTCTGAAAAAAGGAATGTTCAACAAAAAATGCTAAAAGTGTGTTTTTAATTGCAGAGTATCTACCAATCCATTGCTATTTATTACAGATATCAGCACAATTATTAACAATTTTTTCAAATACATTTTTAACAATCACTTTATTATAATTGTTTGTTTTTTACCGCAACAGCTTTCAAAATGCACTGATAGAAAGCACGGGCGAGCATTAAATACCAAATGTGATTTGATGTTCTTGGAAATCAATAAAGCTTTTAAATTTGATAAGCGCAATGAAATGACTTGCGCACAAAAGATGAGTCTCAATGTTTTCCTTTTAATTGATGTGAAATGTCAATGGCACAAGTGTTATTATTAATCAGAGAAATCTGTTTTGTCGTTGTTGTGTTGTCATTAAATTATTTACTCTAAAATATTAATACAAATTATGGTTAATAATAAACAATAAATTTTTTAGAGAGGTAAAAAAATCGAACTCTTCTGCAGTACCCTTAGTTTGTTTGAATATTTATTAAGTTTTATAAAAAGTCAATAAATAATAGAAAAATTGGAACATTTTTCTATTATGTTTTGGTGGACAAGGAGTTGTTCAAGAAGGAAAAGATACTGTTGATGGAGCGGCTGGTGCTGATGCTGAAGCGGCTGGTGTTGCAGCGACTGGTAATGCCCACGAAGAGGTGCCAGCTGCCGAAGCCATGGCTATCCATCCGCTAAAATGGTAATTCCAAAGAAAAAGTACTTTACTTTGCAAGTTTGCTATTCGACTGACACAAAGCTATCATATTTATAGTGATTTGTGGCGCACTACTTTAAGACATTTATTTGCTTAGCATACAAATCTGTCTTATCTGCTAATCTACGCACTTGAATTTGTTATTGTTTGGCTTAGCTTAACTATCGAAACAAACAGAATAGAGAAAGGCAAATACATACATATGTTTTTAATGTCTTGAATTTCGTCTCATAATTCGACTCATTTACCATAAGCTACAAAGTATACAAAAATTTCAATAAATAGTATGTACCATATATGTACATATGTGCAAAAATTAGCATTATGTTATATCGTTTTTGTGGACTGTTGAAGAGGGTGCAGTTGATGAGAGATTCTGAGGTTGGCGTTGCAGCGTCTGGCTCTGAAGAGGACGTAGCAGCTGGAGTTGATGACGATGATGCAGCCGATACTACGGCTATTAAAACCGTCAAAAAAGTAATCCCAACGATAAAATCTTTGTTCCAGATTAACTACAAGTTTGATACTCGACTCAAAGAAACTTCTCGAATTTATAACTATTCTTAGCGCTCAACTTTAAAATATTATTGTTTGGTTTAGCTTAGCGAAACAAAAATAAATTAGAATATGTTTTTCAAGTTCTCGCAGAAATTTAACATTTTTGTATCTATTTGAAATTTAAAAAAAAATCTTGTAACTATAACAATTAAATATTTTCACAAATTGTTTTCTAAGCAAATTGTGCTCGTGAGAAGATACAGATGTACTTTCCAATGGACATGACTAAATCGAAATAAAACTTTGTATGACAGAAGCATATAAATATTGCTAATTGCTTCCAATAAAATGTCGTTGATATGGTTTTCTTAATTGAAATAGTTACATTTTTTGCAGACACTTGAAATAGAGTATTATCGTTAAGCCACGATGTTAATAAAGCACAAAACAGAACGGATAATGTTTGAAAAATAAATTGAATACTTTTAAGGCGCCTAATCAATCTTAAATTAAACTTTCAGTCTCCCTTCGAAAAGCGCTTTCGATGTTGTCTATTCTCAGTTACAAACTTATCGTTGTCGCACTCATTTGTAGTCAAACCAAAGTGTTCATGCAAACTTGCCGAACATGCCGGTCGACCCCGCCATTCTTTTACGCAACGACGATACTTGAGCAACGACACTTGTCGACGCAGCTGTCGTTGCAGTTGTTGTGACATCGATGAAACTTCAGTGCATTTGGCTTCTTGGCAAAGTTCGTATTCGAGGGCGTTTGGACGAATAAATTTCAAACGTTTTACATTGTTGTTGTTGCTGCTGTTGCTGTTGCTGTTGTTTGCTGACATTGTCATACTTTGTTCGTACTGCATTTGGCCCTGCGTAGATACTTTGTCACGTAACTTGTCTCAGTTACTCAGTTGCCATACATGAACTTCTTTGCAGTGTTCTCACCTTTCACTAAAGTGTTGCAATTATATTGATTGAATTTTGTGGTTACATATCAGTTCTTTTGCGTATATGTTTATTTACTGCTTAGGTTGTCTTGTCTCTCATGTTTTGTGTGTTCATTTTCATACGTTTGACATACTTTGATGTTTGTTGTTGTTCATCATTTGTGGCATGTTTTTGGTTGCAAAAGTTTTACCAAAAAGTGACAAACTTTTGCATAGTCAGAGTAAGACAAATTGTTTACCGTCTCAGGTGTTTGAGGACTCTATAGCATTTATGGGCAATAAATAAAAATATATTTAAGATTTCACGTGTCCATAAGCAAATAAGATATTGATATAACATAAAATTTTGTAAGTCTTATCAACGCCTTTAACCAGTGCAGAGAAGGTTGAAATTTAACAAGATAGTAAATCTCTGTAATCGAAAATATTTCATTCGAAAATACTCTGCGTGTGACATTGATTGAATTTTAGAATTTTCTTGCTTAAAAAATACTCAAACATTTCAGACCGTGACAAGGCATTTATGCAATTAGCGTTGCATTTATATTGGCTTCAATCATTAACAATTTAACATCGTTTCAGCATTAGTTGTTGCTATCTTTTTGGCAAATTAAGTTGACATTATTACACAAGTCAAAAAAAAAACTATGTACTATGCATGAGTCAGAATAGGGTTTCGAATGTATCGAAGTTAATTTAAATTAATTTAAAAAATAAATTTAATGTCATACCAACCGAAAATGTGATCAGAACACTTTGACCAAAGGTTTGGTTAAAAGTAGTAAGTATATATAAAATGATTGATAAATTCATGCCACACACACATATTAAAAAATTAAAGAGTGGCATAAGTTATTTTATTTAAATGAAAAGCATATTGATTAGTACTGTGATCAAAAGAAATATAATCTACTTGCACATCAACTAAGCTACTAAGCAGGTTGAGACAGTTTTAATTAAAGTCAAAATACTTTGATAATTTAAGTGTTTTCGTTTTGTTTGTCTAAACTATTTGTTAGTCAATATAATTGGCCAGAAAGACAGCAATAAATTTTCAAACTGTAATTGATTTTGTTGCATTCGAAGTTATATGAAGAGACGTAATCAAATCAAATCAAATGAAATTAGTTATTCAGTCGACTGCAATAAGAAAATGTTTACGCACATGACTAATAAGTAATTAAATATTGAAAGATCTTTAGTAAAGCTAACAATGCTTGGAAAATTAGCTTAGCTTGTTTAAGGTTATACAAAAGGAAATATTTGAAAATTTCATTATTGTTTGCATAAAATCTAAGAATGCTCATACGCACTATGCACGTGCATGATTGCGAAATGGAATGAACTCAAGCGATTTGTGCATAATTTGTCATTGAATGCATTTAATCAGGCAAAGTCAGACGACATGAAAAGTTAATAAACAAAAAGGACAACTAACAAAAGTAAGTGTCAACAGCGTTGATATGAAAATCCAACTAAAACACACACACTGAGACAAACACACTCAATTAGTTTTTAATGCAATAATTTGGGCTTTGTTAACGCTTCAGCTTGAGCTTCAGCTTCAATTTGCTTTTAGCCTTTTAGTTTTGACCATTTTTGTGCATTTTAAGCACATTTTTGGTTTGTGTTTCATTGCAAAAGCAATTTTCATTTCTTGTTTGTTATTTTATTGTTTATACGTTGCAATAAGTAAATATTTGTGCAAAGCAAAACTTGTGTAGATACTTAAAGGTTTCCGGTCCGCATGGCGCTGCGCATTGCTTTTGAAGTGTTGCATTTTAATTAAAATTGATGATTTTGTGCAAACTTTTAACGCAAAGGCAACAAATATTTCTTAATTAAAATGGAAATAGGAAATATTTTCAAATAAGAAACTCGTGTGCCATGCAAGCGTAAAACTTTTCCTAAACAAATACAATATTTAAATGCATGTAAAAATTGTCTAAAATACTTTTTAAGCATAAAAAATTCGAGATTTACATTTTAAAATTGAACTCAATTGTTTTATTTTTTTTTTTCTTTTTGCATTGAATTTTAAAAACGCCTCAAATTAGACAATGCCTTTGTGGATAAACAATTTATTTAGTTGTATTTTTTTTGTTTTTTTGTATTTTTATTGATTTTCGTTAAGGTTGTTGTTACACATATTGTTTTGAAGTAAAATTTCTCAAACAGCAATTAGAAGTTTATTCTATTCCATTGTTTTTATAATAAACAAAAAAAACACAATACAAGTACATTGAAAAAAAAATTGAAGTTGTTTTTTTTTTTAGTGTAAATTTTTATTGGATATTCAAATGAACTAAACTTACTTAAATTTTGTGTTTCGGTTACTTAGATCAAATCCTTTTCACTCTCCAACCAAGAACCAAGAGACATTGCCGCCTTATTTTAAAGGGTATGTTCTTTCTTGCGGTATGAGTCAAACGATGTGCCCATAGTTCAATTCTTCAAAAGAGAGCAGCAATTTGTTTGAAGATTTGAAAATTAGCTTTTGTCGCAGAGGGTGCAGTTTGGCATCCTTGCGTGACCTGGAAGTGATCGTGCTGTTTTGCCTCCTGGTCAGAATTCTGTCAAGGTAAAAACCTAAATATTTCACAATATTTAAATTCTATGGTTCTTCAAGCAACAAAATGCTTCTCCAGGCGTAATCTTTGACCTGAGAGTAACGTTGTACATATTGTACGATATTATATTAACAATATTCAACGGTTTGTATATGTCAAGTGCATACAAAGAACACAATTCAAGTAACTTTACTTTTCAATTAAATTTCAAAGAAATTATGTAAAAAAGTTTGTAAATTTTTTATGAAGTTTTATTATGAAGTTTCTTGTGTTGTCGTCAAGACTTTGAACGCAACCAATTTTACTTTAAGCTATAAAAACGAAAAGTATGAAGAAAAACCAATGACTTAATAAACTTGCTTTGTTTTTCTCAGTGTTTGTAATTGGCTATTTCATCAATAAAGATAAACTAAAAAAAAAGAAAAAGAAAAAAATGTAACAATTTTCCATGTTTGTTTTCAGTAGAGTTGTTGTTCTTACACACATTGTATGATCAACTCTTGTTACCAGAAATGTTCATCGACTCCGAACACACAAATTACAATGCAACACGGCGCCCTTTGGCGTTCAAATCCCCTGCTGAGTCACATATGTCGATGTATGGTAAACTGCTTTACTCCTACAAAGCATTCTACATACATATTTACATGCAAAATTTTAACTTGTTCCAAATGAAAAACTAAAACTTTCTAATTCTTTTACGAGCATGTTTTTTGTTGTTTTAGATTTTGTCGGTGATTGTTTTATTGTTGTCGGTTGGTTGAATACTATTTTTTGTGTTAAAGTTTCCCAATTGACTGCACAAAACAACATTTTATGCTCAACTCAACACTTTTGTTGAATATACAATTGAATGAAATTTGCACTTAATCAATTTTTGTTACGAAAATGCATGAAAGCGTAAGAAAAACCGCTCATAGTCTACAATAATATTTAGTGCTAATGAAAGACGTTTAAAAATATTTTGATTTTATTGTTGTTGTTCATATACGTAAAATGTAATTTTAAAAATTAATTACGCGAACTCATGCTAACATAGTTTCCGCTAATTGCCGGCTTGTGTAAGTCGTTTCATTGATTTATGGCTGCTAATTTCATCGTAGAAGCGACGAAAATGCCAAAGGCCTCGTATTTCAGCGCTGCACTCGTATCTTTTGCCAGCGCGTTAATTACAAAATAAGCAATTTAATTGGCGTTCTGTGTGTGAGAAATATATATAGAAATATCTAAAGTACAAATAAGTAACTGTTTGCTATTTTAAACGCCCACGCCCAACAAGCAAGATAAGGGGTGCGCCATTTTTTATTTGTAATAACATCAAAGCTGCCAAGCTTGTTTCTCATACTTGCAGAATATCTACTCTTGATTATCATTCTTGGAACATGCCATAAGTTTAAAGAGTTTGTTTAATTGCGTATTGGCTTAACAATTATGTGTAGTTGACTTAAAATAGAAAGTTCTGAAAATCATTACAATTTTAATTTACATTTAAAAATAAAAAAAATTTCCTAGAGCTCGACTGGCGCGGTACCGTTCTTATCTAATATCGAATCTAACGGTAGTATTCTCACATCAGTCACAATTCATCACAGCTAGTCATAACTGGTCACAAACAGTGACGAACTGAATTTGTCTTCACAAAAGAACTCTATATGAAACCGGAAAATGTCTTTTTAAGGTAATTGAAGCGATCGGAAGAATAAATCGATAAACCACTCAGGCCTGAATGGTTCAGAGACCAACAAGCATACACCAAAAAATATTATCCAAATCACTTAATTATTTAAAATAGACAAAAATTATGTACATGGTAAGAAGAAAACATTGATGACATGACCATTTACATCGAAATCGAAATTAAGATGACACAGGCTGTCGAGAATGGGGAGCGGGAGATTTCCCTTGGATCCAAAGTTTTCTAAAGTGCTTAATTACTATCAAAATAATACGTGACATTAGGGGGCTCGAATTGCCCTTTACGGCACTGGTGATACGAAAGTTATGGCAGAATGAATGAGATCTATAAAAGATACACTTGTTGTCACAGACAAAGCGGCCTAGTAAGGCGGTATTTGAAGAGGCGTAAGGTACATTAATTTGGCATTTCTTCAAAAATCTTAAATGACATCATTTATGTTGAAGTTCTCCCACCAATTATTTACAATAGATGAACAAATTGTTTTGTTAAAATGACATTTGCCGAAAATGAAATCTAAAAATCTGAAATTATGTTTTTCTAATAAAACAAAAGAACAGCCTTAAGCCACACTCATTTTCCATTATGTGCCAAAGAAACAAAAAACAATTTAAAGGACAATGTTAACACTCAAACCAAAAAATCAGAATGTCCTTGCTGAGGCGGCTGCTTAAGTTGGCTGTGAATTTTCTAATATTTATTTAGGTGTTTCAACGCAACGAAATAATTAAAAACCATTTTTTGTTGTACGTTCATTTGTTTTTTATTTTTTTTTTTTTTTATTTTCATTTGTGTAGTGTGCATTTAGGCGCTTTAAGGGCGACCAATGGCCCTTCATTTTGTTAAATGGCGGGAATTCTCGCCAATGGTTGTTGGTATTGTTAAAATTCTTTGTTTATTGTGTAAATTGCGCGTAAATCGCAACGAGCAAAGCGAACCAAAAATGTTTATTTAGCGCAGAACGTGTGAAATATGGCATACTTTTAGGGACGAGCGCATACTTAAATTCATTTCTGACCAGTTAAGCTGCCTTAATGAAAATTCAGTAAAGTAAATTTATCGAAATAAACAAGTGCGCCATGGCCAAATTGTGTTTTAATGTTTAAATTTTGTAAAGCCTACAAACAGGCGTAAAAAGCATTGTTTGATAACAGAAACATTTTAAACGCTTTAAGTAGGCATTGAATTGTTCATTTTAAATAAACTTAAATTGCTTCGATTTCAGCATTTATAAAGCTGTAAATATCGAAGGCTTCAAGTTAGCAGAATTTATTATTTATTGCTACTAATTTTATTGACTTTTTACGCTTTGCTTTGTCAACTTAATCGATGTTGAGCAATAGCAAATTGAAAAATAAATGCATTCAGCATGAGAAATGAAGTAAGCAATTGCATAGCATACACACAGGCGCACATGCGTGACACAATGGCGCAGACACAGGCATAGCAGAGCATAGGAGACAAGTCGGACAACTGCCAAGTCTGGACATTTGCTGCACTGCCGTAGTTTGTCCTTGGACCGTGCGCGTAGTCCCGCAACTCGCTTGGAAAATTGACATTTAAACATGAAATGCCTATGCACACACTAACTCACACACTCACTCATTCACACACATGCCATATAAGCGCGCATGTGTTGGCATTTCGTACGCGCCTTGGACTTGGCTCGAATGTCACCGAATGCTGGCACGACTGCAATCTCAGCATTTCCACTTAAATATCTACGCCGTTTTTCTTTTTCTTGTTTTGCAAACAGATTGTGCGAGTGAGCAAAGAAATTGAAAATATATTGCCCGCATGTGCCTCAGTCATGCGTGTGTATAAGTTTGTTTTTTTTATCGATTGCTCATATATGAGATTTCAACACAATTGCATACTTTCAGGCGCGCAACGAGCAGTTGTGTGTAAAGTAGAAATATATACTGAAAAAAAGAGAAAATCACATTCCTACCGAAAAACCATTAACACTAATCGCTTCCCCACAGACACATAAACTATTTAGCACCGACATTCGATTCGGCTTGCCTCCTTTTGTGCCATTTCTCAGAGCAAAACTTGAAAAATCACACACAAATAAACACACATTTACAGTATAGGTTAGACTTCTGAGAAGTTGAGTCTGGCGAAGAAGAAAAAAAAATACAGTTTGGCATTGTAGAAAAATCACAAGTTCAGACACAACTTGCAGTTTATTTTGCTTGCGCTGCTGTCGGATATTTATCACGTTAACCTTTGGGAAATTCTCATATAATTTATTTTCAAGCAAGTAAATTTTGCAGCTAAAATCTACACAAGAAAAGTCGACGAAATAAAATATTAAAAAAAGCTAAGAGAAACAAAAAAAATAAATAAATATATAAAATTAGAAAAATATTTTAGAAAATATAAAGTTCAGCAAACAGAGCTGATGTGCCGGCAACAATCTGCATGATGCGAAATTCAGTGATATTCAGTGATGAAAGGAAAGCGTGAGCCATTTTGCAAAAAGCAAATTTTTAGGTTTTCCTACGAATATGTAAAACAAACCTTTAAAATAAAATAAAACATTAAATTCATAAAATAAAATCTAAGCACAAAAATCTTTAAAAAATTCGAACTTTTTGTTTCGATGACTTTACTTCTAAACAGAACCGAGAGTTGATCCAGATCTACTAGAAGAGAACAAAAATTAATCCAGATATAGTTTTTTGAAATTAAAAACGAAGTATTTCTAGTTGGAAAATTTAAAACAAAGTAGAATTCTGAAAAAAAACCTCACGAGCGTATTTAAGTTTCGACAAAGTCTTAGGTAACTTTCTATATGCTCTTTTCGTTCAATGAGTAAATCATTAATTTCAAAGAAAAAATCACCAAACCATTTTTGAGTTTAGAAAGGAGACTTTAAGCTTTTTAAAATCTTTATAAAAAGTTGGATTAATATTATTTGACACAATTTTTTTGATGAAAATAACCTTTTCGTTTGAGAAAGACACAAAAGTGCGCATTATTGTTTAACTCCAGATCATGTAATCATTCAAAAATGTTACTATTACACAGTTTTCTACTCTAATTTCCACCCACACTCACTCAGTGGAAGTAAGCTTGGCATTATTGCATAATCTGCGCATTTTCAGACAATAAACTTTTGTGCACGAAATGAGACAAACGCAGTTTTGCATTATTTCGCCTGAATATTATCACGTTGCACAGCTAATTTGAACAAACAGACATACAGACGGAGCCAAAAATGCGGCAGTAAAGAAAGAAAACTGAATTATTTGTTGCGACATAAACTTGCAAACAAATAATGGAACGAATTGTAAGAATTGCTGGCAAAACAACAAGAAAATGGTGCCCGTTGCCGCCATAACCAAAAACGCCGCCGCAGTTGTACGTGTACGCGAATACAATATGAAATATATACATAAAGCGACATATATATTTATATGTAATATCGTTGAATATAAGCAAGGCATAATAAGCAAAAGATGCAGGAACAGCAGCAGCAACAAAATCCAATTTGAATGTTCAACAAAAGAAAAAAAAAAAAAAGGGAAGAAAACAAAAAAAATCATCCAAAAAACAGTTAAGAAAAAAGTCTTCTGCAAATTGTGTAAATGCAATTTGTGGTAAGCGACGCCCGCTGCTGCCTATGAATTTGTGTTAAAATATTGTAGCATACTTTTGTGCGATTTAATGTGACACTATGGCATTATGCAAGTTATGCAATAAGAGCGTGTGCTCGAATTGCAAATGAAAATGTTTATTAAAATAAAATGTTGGCATTATAATTGGAGTTGAACACAAAATTGTAGTAATTTCTCAGTATAATTTTGTGTTATTGCGGGCATAATGATAATGCATGATTATAAGAAATGGTAAGGAAAATGCATTAATAACTTCGAGTAACGAAAGAGGCAAACTAAAATTAATGTTCGGATCGCTTTTATAGATTTCTACTCTAGCTTTTTAAATGTTCATTGAACGAAGCTCCCTAAAAGTATGCTAGTGTAAACCGTTATCTAATTTGATTTGCACAGTTTTAACTGCAAGCACAAAATCCCCGCCACAAGTCAACTAAACATCATCAGCGACATTGAAAACCATTAACCACTCGTGCAGAATCACATTGAAATTGTCAAGAATACAGCTGCAACAATGTGAGCAGAAGCAACAATAGCAACATCATCATCAATAATAACAATACTGCCAACATCATCATCATCATCGTCATCATTATCATGATTGCTTCAGCATTTTCATGTCAAGCTTTGCTCTTTAGTTGTGTTGCTGTTGCTCTTCGTTGTTTCCATCAAAGCGTCGAGCCAGCGAAGCAAATTGTTTTTAATTAAAAGTAAACAATATGAGTTCATTCGACAGTTATCCTGTTATCCTTCTGACACTGCTTAGCGTGCACATCCTGCTCACGACATAGACCGTGTCGTGTCGTATCGTGTCGTCTCTAAACTTGGCGTAACGTTTCTTCTCTAACTGTATTCGACTGTCGTCGTCGGCACCGATGGGATGCTGGCCAAGTTCTAACAGTAGTTTTCTTTTGCAAGCCAGCACAAGCATTGTTTGTAGAAGATTAAAAGGACACGAAACAAGCAGTTAATAGTAGCAACAGCCCATCCTCATTCCCCCGCCCCACGCTGACGAAGCCACTACCGCACAGACTTGTGTAAAAACTGCTCTACCCAAGGATCTTAGTGCTCATCTTTTGCTGGCACTTTTTGCGCTGTCGAATTATGTATTTAACACAAAAGTAAACATTTCAAAAGTTCAGTTCAGTTCTGTTGCCGTTGAGTCGCTTTTTAATTTGACCATTATTAATTGGTTGTCTTTCGTCTATTCTCGTCGTGCGCCGCACAACACATGCCTCTCACCAACCTCAACCGACGAAAGTATCTTATCTTGCTTGTTTTTTTTTTTTTTTTTATTTTTGTCATTGCTAAAAGAAAATCGCGTTTAATGTGCCTGCAAACAGGATTAAAATATTCCTCAGCTTTTTGGAGTTTTTCGACAATTTTTTTTTGCTTCTTTTTGCACGCTTTTAATTGGCGTGTTTGCAAAAAGCGGAAAATAATACTTAAACCGAATGGTTTATGTTGCATTTTGTATGGATAGAGGCTAAGACAATGAGTTCTGAGCTAAGCTTTCGTTAATGAAGTTGCTTATTAAGTTGTTTAAATTGACGCAGATTTAAATGTCTGATTGTTTACAGTGACCAAGAACTGCGAAGTTTATGGCTCAAATATTTTATTTTGGCAAGTATAATGTAGTTTATCATGAGTATACCAATAGTTTTATGAGAAATTAAAAAAATTGAACGATTCTTTCTTTAAACGGATGAACTAACTTCCAGTCAGACTATTTTCAGACCGTATCTCTCTTCAAAGACTTGTTCTTATCGCCAACGGTTTTGTTATTCAGTATTTTCGTAATCTAACTGGAACTCTATTGTACTTCTTCTCATACAACACAGGTTTATTTATTTATTTAGTACAAAAAAATTTAAAATTACATGATATCATAATTACGAGAAATTACCAAAAAATCATAAAATTCATAAAATAAGTAAAATAATAATGTTCCAGTCTCAGACCCGTTGGGGTAATTTTATTTATTTAAGCGAGGTTTAAATTTTTCGGACATCAGTTCATTAAATAGATGACTCCAATGCGATATGATGAGAATTTCTGTTTTGCTTTGTCAGCTCAATCAATCGAATGTTTCAGTTTTCCAACATAAATTTTCAATTCTTTAAGGTATTTAAGAACAATCGAAAGAACAATATTTTCAAGACTATCTGTCTGTTGAAAGATTTAAAATCATTGCAAGAAAATCAAAACAGAAACTAAATTAATAATAAAAATACTTAGCTTTTTTATCACAAATCGCTTACTTGTTGTTTATTTGTCTGCAGCAAGCGAAGCCTGCACAAGTTTACGCCTAACATGTTATCTTAAAGTGACCACACAACTGAAGGCGACCGCGAGACCAGAGCGAGCAACGACCAACGTGCGAGCAGCAACAACAGAATTATAATCGGCTTAGACTAATACTTGGCTTCAATGTAGAATTACACACAATGAACGTCAAATAATACAAATACAGCAACAACACTGAAGAAAACACAAAAACAAGAAGAAAGCTTTTACAACAAGCACTCATAACAAACGAAAAGTTTTCATCAAAGCAAAGTTTGAAGCCGTCAAAGTACACAGAAAAAAAAAAAAACAAGAATAGAAAACGTTTTAAGCGCCACACAACTTGGAAGTGAAGCTTTTTGTTTTCAAAGTGGGTTGACGACCGTCCGACCGACCGCCGACTCAAAGAGTTTCTTATTGCATGGCAATGGCAAACGCTACGCCAAGGCGACTTAGACAGCAAGAACAGCGATTTTATTGTTAGTGCGCTTAGATAAAATAATATTTTATAGCATTTTATTTTTTTACTTTCTAACATTTCTTCATTTATTTTTACGCTGCTTGAATTCGTGTCTTACAATCAAACTGAAAACAAAACTGAAAAGGCTTAAGAACCTTGACTGCAACGTACATTGTGTGCACGAGTCGTCGGTGCTCATGTTGACTGTCAGTGACAGCAACAGAGACGTACAGTTACGGCTGATAATGCCAATTCGTCTGCAAACTTAAATTGAAACGTTTTACGCTGGCTAACCTTGAGCACTGATAACAATCGTAATTGTCTTAGGCACATGCCTCATGCCGCTTTCGCTTTTGCAACTTTTTCATAGTTTTTCGAAAGTTTTCGCCTTTGTGGCAAATGCTTTGTTATAAGACTTGAATGAGTTGGCTTACATTTGTGGTTTGCTGTTGCTTTTTTCAGACGTATTGATTAAGCAGATAACATGTCAGTTAACAGGCGTTGAAAATTGTACAAACATAAATCAAAATTTTGCTACAACTAAAAATCTGTCATGTAAACAAATGTAAGAATTATTCATCGTTTTGTTTTGCGAAACGACCAATAATTTTTGGCATATGTCGTTTGGTTGTCAGCACACACACACACACACACACACACATGGCTGTTACAATTTAATTAGCGACATAGAAAAGCGTTGCGTATACGCCACGTTTGACAGGCACAATAAATATTTAATTAGAATGTTGCGTTACGCAAAAATCAACCAAAGAAACAACAAAAATAAAACAAAAAGCGTTAAAAATAATGATTGATTTTAATTAAAAATTTCCATGTATTTAATATTTGATGTGATTTTCTAATTAAAATATTTTATATAGATTTTATCTTTGCATAATTTTCGGCGTAACTTTTTTTTTTTTTTTTTTTTTTTTTATTACAAGGTTTAACAATAATCAACTCATCAGGAGTTATAAATTGTTATGCAGGAAACAATATAATAACAATAATAACAATAACAATAACAAACAATAATAACAATAATATGTACAAAACCAGTTTTAACAACAAATCTACTCACATGACATAAAAGTAACAAAGTTAAATAATACGATTCTTAAGTTCTATAGGGTGTAATCTTTTTAGTCTTTTTCTTGGCACGTGTGTAGCTAGAGCCTTAGCAAGTATGTTTGGGTGAGCGGATAATCTGTCATAATATCTTTAACTTTTATGTAAATTTTGACAACTTTACAATGAGGGCGCAACATTTTGTTTTTGTTCTGTGTGTGTGCGTGTGTTAGGTGCACAATATGCTGAAACTATGATAATTATAATACGCTAAATATAAATTGTACATATTTGTCTATAAATACTTACATTGTTGCAGTATTTGTTTAGCTGCGCCTAAAAGTATGCAACTCCTAATGAAGTGTTCAATATTTGGCTTGATGATGTCAAATGTGGCCATATGGGTGTATGTCAATATCGTTCAATTTATACGTTGTTAGTATTTGTTTATGCCTTAATTATGCTGAAGTGCTTAGATTTGCAAAATTTATATAAATAAAGGACAAAAGAATTATGAGTTTATATAACGGTAAATTTACTCGTTATAGAATGCAGCAACATTTCAGAGGAATGCGCTTATTTCAAAAAAGTGTTTTGGGTTCGATAATGTTTCAAGAAAGGCAACCAAAGAATCAACTCAAGCAAATTGCTTTATTATTTTTATTATTTTATAAATTCAACAAAGAACTTTATTTGTTTACATATGATAAATTAATTTATTAAAAATTCTTATAATTAATTTTAAACATTAATCATTTTTTTTTTTTCATCAATGGAGTTTTTTTTCAATTAAAATATTTTGTATTTTTCCATAAATATTTAGGCATTTATGAAAATTCCAGTAAACTAAACGATTCGAAAATTTGGAGTTTACGCGGTTTTTTATTGTCTAGATTGTCAAAGTTCTTCAGCACTTTAATTATAATTTTCAAGCTGCACAAAGGCAAAAGTGGTCCGTTTTCCAATTCGAAAAAGTTATTATTAGTTGGGATATCCACAGCAAGGATCTCTTGCTTATTTTTAACCATTGAAACCGATGAAAAGCTCTAATGTCAATTGTAACTGAAAAATATGAATAACATTTGCATTTTACTATTTGATTTTCATTTGACAATTCATTGATTTATTTAAGAAATATTATTAAGAAGCTTTTAAGCAAATATTAGCACAAGTGAAACAAATACAAATAACTGACAAAAACAAATATTTTGTCTCAAAAAAAAAAAAAAAAACACAGATACCAATCAGAAAAAAATGATAATAATTTGTGAAAAAACAAATTGGCTACGAATTTTTGACAGGCAATTTGTGAGCACATTTTACACTCAGCTACCCACGCCAGCTCAAAACATTATGCTACAAGTCTGTGTGTGTGTGTGTATACATATATGACATGTGTATTTGTGTTTGTGTTAGTTACGCCATTTAAACATTTCAAATAAGCAATTTTCACATTTTTAGTTTTAGTGCGCGACAAATTTTGACATTAAGTCATAAAAACAAATAGTCCAAGGCGCAACTGTAAAATATTCAAATATTCATGCAAGCACACAAACATACATATATGAGACTGCCGACACAACAGTATTGCCGATATTCACAAAAGCACACAAGCGTAGAAGGAAAAAGGAACAGAATAAAAAAAAAAATATATGAAAAAAATAAATAAAACCGGAAATGTGTTTGTTTGTGTATGTGTGCGTGTGTGTGTGAATGTTTTGTACTTCCTCTTGCTGTTGCCAGCGCTATGATGATTATTGTTATGCTCATTGTGACCCACAGCCTAACAACAATTCCAACAAAACGACAAAAAGACTTGTTTGTATGCGCCTTGCTAACTCTGTCTTGTATGTGTGTAAGTGTGTGTGTGTGTGTGTGCTCGTTTGGTAGAAGGTGTTGCTGCCAAAAGTGCCTGACACTGCCATAGTTGTGTGTAAATGTACAAATTATAAATGTTCATGTGTGTTTTAGTTGTTGTCATGTACTTTAACGCCAGCGAACTTTCAGATACAACACAGAATACAACAGACACAGAACACAAAGTGCCTGCTCTATTACATGCTAACTAACTTGCGCTCACCGCTTCCTTTGGTGTGTAATGTTTCCGCTTCCTTTGCATGACATTTGCTGGTATGTTTTTTTTTTTTTTTTTGATTGTATAGATTTTTCTTACGCTTTAATTTAATGCTACAACTATCAGCATTATTTTATGCAACAAACAACATAGTAGCGTATAATAATTCTTGCATACAACGCTGGCAATAAAATACGCAGCCATGAACGCACACAATTGCATTGTCACACATTAAAAATTATAACTTTTATCACACTTAATGAAGTCATAAACATTTCAACAGTTAACCAGTAAGTCAACAAGTCAACAGCACGCTTTGATAACATCAACCGACACACACACACACACACACGCATAAATGCAAACGAGCTGCCACACAGACACACTGATACGGGGCTGGTGCATGCAACGCAACAAGGGTTGTCAACGCCCTCAACTAGAGGTAACATGTGCGACAGCATGAGAGTCTCATACATGTCATGTTTGTAGATAAGCGATCTGAAATGAGGCTGCCAACGGGTATGTGCGCACCTGACTTCAAGATGATGATGATGATGATGATGATGACGATAATGTTGATGAAGCTTGTTTGTTTTTCTTTTTTTTTATACAATATCAAAAACAATTTACATGCAACAGTGTGCGTTAAGTCAAACGGAAACGGATGTTCACCTGCAACTAACATGACTCGCCAAGAAAAGTTTGAAAATAGTTAAAGCAGCACACACTCACACACACACACACATGCACACCAAGTTGTTATGTTATGTTTCGTCTCGGCGCGCTAATCATGAAAAATTTGAAGCACAGCCAACTTCACAGCAATCAACTCAGCAGAGCTCAACTCAACTGAAATGCAATGCCAGCGTTGTCTGGCCATTGTCTTGGCAGTGTTGCCATGCTGTGTTCGCCACTGTTTTGCAACAATTTTTGCGTAATTTTATGCCGTTCGTATTGCAATTCAGCCGTGTGCATGTACGTACGTATCTGTGTGTGTTTATGCACGTCCGGAAAACGGAAACCGAAAATTGCTACTTATTATGTTGCTAACTTTCGTGCCGCGTATCTATGTCAGTGTATCTATGTAGCTTTTTATGTGTTTGTTTGTTTGTGTGTTTTTGTGTACGTTCGTTGTTTGTATCTTCTTTTATGTTCTGCTCGTTATTGCAAGGCATTGCTGCAGCTATGAATGCCTCGACGCGATTTGTTGTTTGTTCGTATAATAATGTCAGGTTTTGTTCAAATTAAATTGCATGTCTGCACACGAAAAAAGGAGTTATTTTATTTGCACAATTTTTATTATTTTCTTAAGCGCAAAAACAAAATAAATATAATATTTTTTTAAAACCATTTCAACTTAGAAATTGAAAGTATTATCATGCTATAATTGGGAAATCTTGATTTTTTTTTTTCAGGACATAAAATGTTAATTAAACTGGTGATAAAGTTCGCGTAGATTTGTTTTTCGTTTAGTGTATAAGAACAGTTGAAAAGTTGTTATTAATCAAGCCACCGTTTCGAACATGTGTTAAGCAACTTGTTAACTGTGATTAAAAGTTAAACAAATGGTTTTTAGTTAGTAAGAGATGTGAGATATGTATCACAGAGAAGGATCGATGAACACAAAAGAAATCGATTTAATTATGTCTCTCCCTAAGACCAATCTCATCAATATTTCCCAAAGAGTAGACTTCAGATTGATATGTACCACAAACGAAATCTATCTAGTCGTGTATGTCCTACTTAGTGAGGACTAATTGTTCTCGAAAACTAGCAGAGCTAGAGATCTGAAATTTAGTAGGTTGATTTGTGAAGTCACGAGCCTCCTCAAGTTTGAAGAAATTTCTGCCACGCCCACTACTACTAAGCCACCCAGATCCGACTTTACCTCAAATACCAGAGTCTCTTCTAAATGACATAGAACCTTTTTTAACTCCCCTTTATTTCGACTTAAGTAATTTATCTTTAAAAATTTTTTCATCTCCTAAACTTTAAGAGGTACGAACTTGAAACTTCGAATGCCGGATCAGTAAATATCACTCTTTAAAACTGTAGTAACAAAACACTCCCTCTATGTTAAGGTATTGTTATCCTTCAAAGACCACCAAAGAAACTTTTAATAAATTTAAGATTTTTCCCGATTTTTTTTAAATTATAACAATATTGAACAAATGACCAATTTCTGATAATCACTTTATTCGCTAAATATGTGTGCAAGTTATTTAATTTTCAAATGTACCCTTACTGGATCTCCTTGATTCTTTTTAAATATATAAACCTCATATTATGATTAATTTTTTTCGGTTTTTACAAAGTTCGTTTTATTTTTCAACACAGAAAATATTTGGATATTGTGGGGGGTTCATCGGACATCTCATGTGATTTTTTTAGTTCACTAGTTTACCATTTTTTTTTTCAAAAATTTTTTTTATCAAGGGGAGGGGTTTTCATAATCTCACTAAATCTCATCCAAGGGGGGAAGGGGTCTAAATTTCTACAAAAATTTATGGACGTCCCCTTACAAAAATTTTTCAGAAGTTTGTATATGTTTCAGATCGCTTAAGATTGTGTTATTCTCAGCTCTATACACTAATCCCACAATAATATTCAACACTACTTACTTTTGTTAACACAAATTAACAATATTTCTTTTATAATTTACTTTACCAGCGCAATGAGGCTCTTGCCTCATTCATGCATTCATTTGCTTAGTGGCACTGGTGGCACTTCCCCCACAAGGGAGTGTAGGAAACGCCACAAATGAAAAAAAAAAGCAACAAGCGAATATGCAAACTGAGTGCGGAAATAAATCAAAAAGAAATGCAATGAAAATATCTGCCATGAGTCAAAAAAAAAAGGAGAAAAGAAAACAGCGTAAGTCGGGAGCAATATTGTGAATTGCCTGGACTCGCCCATATGAAACAAATGCACGATAAAGACAAAAGGAAAGCGAGAAAAAAAGTTAAACCAAAATGAAATCAAGAAACAGAAGGAAATGTTTTGAACGATGTTGTAGGTGGCTCAAGGGTCAGTAATAAATGTCGTGATGTAAAATTTATTTACGTGCTAAAGAAAAAAAAAAGTCTACAGAAATGTAAAAGAAGTAAACTTCGGTCTTGCCGGAGATTAGACATGCCTCACAGCCGTTGTTTTGAATAGAGTTTTTATTAAATTTGCTTTTGCAAGCTTTTGAATTTCGCTTGGTTTATCAGCAATTTTTTCAACGTTAAGCAAACATCGCTGATGAAGGAATTTGGGAACTCCTGAAACTGTTGTACGATCTGTATGTTACTGACTTGTGGATTCACAAACACTTGTCACCAAATGAGTCTCTGACAAGAACGAATCCAGCTTGTTACAAAAGTGGGAGGCTTTATCCATAAATCTGATCACTTTTTGCATAAATAAAACTTAATTCAAGTATTGGAGGTACCCCTATAGTTATGCCTTTGACCTCTGGACATCTATTCAAATCTAGTTTTTAAAAATGTTTTCTCTAAACATTCACTTAAATATTTTCTATATGAAAGTGAGCATGGGAAATGAGAACATTGAATGAAGATACACTAAAACTTTTTTGTAGATTTTGTGGTAAAACTTTTAGAGATCTACTCATTATAACTTTTATTTCCTTAAATACAAAGTTTTTAATATTTAAAAGTATATGAACTTATTTTTGTTTCTGTAGATTATTTCATATGGGAGCTACTAGTTTCAGAACAATACAGTTTTTGTGCAGGTTATCACAACAATTTGATGTTCGACTAATGGTCTTATTTGCAAAGCCTCAGTCTAAACTTAAACATAAAAAGTATTTCGAAGTCGTGCACTCTCGGCTGCAATTGTCCTTTCTAGTTAACGCTATCTTTGTCACAAACGCCAACGTCCTTTAAGAGTCCTTCTATTGTGCTTTGTCATTTGTCGCATTGAAAGATTTTCCACGCAATGTTTGAAAAGAAGGCATAAATTTTTAAAATTTCATATTTGATGCTCGCACAATTTTTTCGCAACTAATTAACAAACACTGTCAGCTGCACATGTCAGTCAGTTTTGCATTTGTTTGAAAAGCTTTTGACATGGACAGACAGGTTGAACTTGCGTGCCCAGTCTCGGCACAAGGGTTCATTTGCAGCACGGCAAAGCAAGGCACCCCATTTACTTGCGCTTAGAACATGATTATGAGTGCTAAACAAATAAATGAGACAGGCTGCTCAACATGATGTCAAGTTTAAGTGAATGAATGCGAGATTATCCTTTTTAAGTATATTTGTGTGTGTAAATGTTGGATTTTTTTGTGCTTTGTGCCTGCATGCATTCACTCACATGTGTTTGTGTGTGTTTCCTTTGTGTTTTTGATATGTCATAAAGCGTGTGAGTTTGTCTAATTTGAACATGATATCGTGTGCACAATTATTAAATGCCTCAACTCTGCTAAAATATGTATAAATAAATATTAGCTCAACAGACACACAAAACACAAAAAAAAAGATTGTAATAATAATCATAATGAGGTTATAATTAAATTTCTTAGCTTTGCGTGTCAAACATGTTTGTACTCTTACTGCTAGTCAGCAGAGTTGTCAGCGCACATTTGGAAATTTCTATAATTATTTGTATTATGTGTGTTTGTGTCTTTCTCTGACACTTTCTATTTATGTTATGCCATCACCCACTATGCTCGCCACATGTGGTCTTGTTCACATTTCTGTTTTCTGCTCAAGACACTCGAACAGAAAGAAGAATTCCATTGAACTCGCGTTAGCAACAAATTGATTGATGAATGTGTCGAAGGCTTGTGACATTTATTCATGGTTATAAATTAATTGCAATCAAAAGCACAACGCACATAATTCATGTTGAATTACTTACATAGTTAACAGCAAAAACAAAAACATTTCTGATTATTTCATGTTTAGGAAAGTTCAACTACATACATTTTTTAATGTTTTCCTCATTATTGACTCGACTTTAAAATGTCCTCTAAAATTGATTTCAAATATTAAGCATTTCATAAGTCCCAACTTATCGGGAATCTATATAGATTTTCTTCAAATCATCAATAATATTGCATAAATTGCAAAAGATTTGTATTGAAAGCTGACACAGTCGATAGCATATGTACATACATATACTCAATTTTGTTTACGCTACTTCTTATTCACATGATCTCACTTAAATACAATGAATTGAAACTCTCAAAGCATTATCAATTTTATGCTTTTTGTTCCAAGATTCTCTCTATTCGAATGCGATACCACCAAAACAAAATTTGTATAAGTAAACATAAGTCATAAAATGCCTCAACATAGGGATGTCGAAAAAATATCGATGTATCGAAATATTGATATTATTTTTTTCGAATATCGTTGTTTTTGAATGATATTTAATTTACCGATATATCGATGTAGCGATATCAAATTCCAAACATTGAAAAGGCATCACAAACGATATTTTTTTCAAACCGTTAAAAATGATTTTTTAACAAATTACATTTTAGGATTTTTTTTTTGTCTTAATCAGCTGTTTTTCTTTAGTCATACCGATATATTGATACATCGATATTTTGAGATAAAATAATCAAAAGCGATATTGATATTTTCAAAATTTTTCGATACAATATATATCGATATTTTTTTGCATTTCCGACATCCCTACCTCAACAGCGTTCTTCTATGTACATTTGTATATTGTTTACACAAGAGCCAATCGGCGTCAATCTGCTGTTGAGTACTTTCGAGAAAAAAACAAGAATGAAACTATCTTCAGCTTTGCCGAAGTTTTGATTCTCTACGTCCCACCCATCAACCGCATTTAACATACATACACATATACAAAATTTCATTGCTTTTGTGAAAAACTTTTATACCCGTACCGTAAGGTATGCATAAGAACCAAATGCGCACTCATATTTCAAAAGAATAGAAGAAATATTTGATGATCTAAAAGAAGAGCTTACAAGGTTAGAAGGTTACAATTCGAAAATTTCTTTTTTTCAACACTGTAACTGAAGCCTTGAGACCTTTGAGTACCCGTTTAACAGATAGCCAGAATTTTTTCTTGTAAGTATATTTCAAATACCCAATAATACTTCAAACACACCCAATATGCAGCTGTCTGAGAAGACCTTTTTGTTTAAAAAGTTTTACTTTGAGCATCTGGCATAGGAATGTCGGAAATGCAAAAAGTATCGATATATATTGTATTGCATTATTTTGAAAATATCAATATCGCTATTAATAATTTTATTTTAAAACATCGATATAATGGTGTGATTTAAAAAAAATCAGCTATTCGAGTCTGACAAAACAATAAAAAACGTTATGTTTTAAAAAAGTGTTAAACCGTCTAAAAAAAAACTATCGTCTTTTGATACCTTTTCGATAGTAAGAATTTGATATCGTTACATCGATATATTGGAACATTATACATCATTTAAAAACATCGATATTCGAATAAAATATTATCGATATGTCGATGTATCGATATTTTTTCGACATCCCTAATCTGGCAACACTCTTAATGTAACTTCAAAGTGTGGTTTTCCCAGAAATACGCTTGCAAGCGAGACCATACGAATTACGCTCAGTAAATCCGCGATTGTTCTGTGTATACGTGTGTCTTTACGCCAATTCTCAAAGCAAATTGCTGTCGACAGCATTTGTGTTTGGTAAAGACATTATCGAATATACATATCTTCATGAACATTAATTGTAAACAACATACATATACCTATCACCCACTTATATTTTTTATAAACGTATTCAACTACATTCATTGAAAATGGAAAAAGCAAATCAAGACCAAGAAGGTGAATATATTTGTGTTTTCAGTGTGATATATGCCAAATTAAAAACCATTTTATCTTTTGCTAGAGTGTTTATTAAGTTTTGCAGAAAAACTATGTTTGAATGAAAATTATGCTGACGTCATCTTCATAGTAGAGCAAGAACGTGTTCCGGCACATCGTAACATTCTGGCCACATGTAGTGAATACTTTCGTGCATTGCTTTATGAAAACTTTGCGAAATCTGTAAAAACAGAATTCGAATTAGATGCGAATCTTGAAGCATTCAAATTCCTTTTAAAATACATCTATACTGGCTGTAGTGACTTGTCGGACCTCGAGATAGATTTCATTATTAAAATACTTAAAGTAGCCAACGAATATGGCTTTACAACTTTGGTGACCCAGATTGCAGATAATTTAATAACTATTTTAAACCCCGAAAACTTGGTAATCATTATGAACAATGCCCATCTATATAACCTTCAAGATGTCTACAATCGAGCAGTGAAACATGTTGAGGATCACACCACACTTGTTATTCAAAGTAAAAGTTTCAATTTATTATCGATGGTAATTTAAAAATGTAATTCTTTAAATATGTTTTGTACTTCGAACTTTGTCTTGCAGGAAGTTCTTTACGATATTATCGGACGTGACAGTTTTTCGGTTTACGAATTGGACATTTTTAAAGCTGTAATAAAGTGGGGTGAAAAGCAGACTGCTGAAGACCTTCAGGTTTGTTTTTAAGTTTAAATAATAATAGTTGAAAAATAATCAAATTACGTTTTCCTCACCAGTTTGTGCTTTCGAACGTGCGATTTACTTTGATGCAAATCGGTGAATTGCGTGATGTGGTTGCGCCAACAGGAGTTTTAAAACCTGAAGAAATCGATAAAATCATAGAGGACATTAAGACTGTTGAAATTCTTCCTTTCAGACATGGCGAAACTCATCGAAACCAACTTACTTGCATTACAAATGCAAGTGAGACAGAATTTGGTTTAAAATTTACAAATTGTTGTAACAATAGAATTTTCAAACTTCCAACTGAGAAATGGGTGAACCATATCTTCATTAGGTTTGAGAGCGAATTCGGCTTTGGATACTACTTAGAAGTTTCTCCCGATAAAAGGGAATGGACCCGTGTTGTTGACTTCAGCAAATATCCATGTCATCAGGATCAAACCTTGTATTTTGATGCACGTATGGTGCGTTATGTATACCTTAAGACTCTACCAACTGTGAGTTTATAATTGTCGTACTATTAATTACTCAAATATAAAATACATCTTGCAGTGCCACTCGACTCCGACTATTAAGGATATTCAGATTGACATTGACTACTATAAATTCCCTCCGTTGATTAAAAACGGAGTGCCTGCCTTAACCTATCTCCATGAAACTAAATGTAAATTTATCGATGTAACTGAAAACAACTGTGTTTCGTTCTGGTTTTGTCAACCGCAATATATCAACTGTATGACATTTGAAAACAAGTTTGTCGGCAGTGAGATGCTTATTTTAAAGACATCAATTGACGGCGACAATTTTGAGGAAATTGAGTATGAACTTGATCCTTCTAAAAAATGCTACTTTTTTAATCCACATATCGGTCATAAAGTTAATATTTATTTCAAGCAACAACATACAGAAGTAGGTGTTAATACTTTTTTTTAATTCTACACAATTTTTTACCAATTCTGCTTACTCTTTTTACAGGTTTTTGACAACAAATCATTCCGTTTCTTCTTCAATCCAGCCAAACCATCATCAATTGGTATAAGACAATGAACATTTTTTATAAAACGTAATTTTAAGATAATCTGCAATGTTTAAATTAATGTAATTCATTAAAATTTAAAAAATAATAAAAACAAACACTCGTGATTTCTGTAACGATTTCAAATCATCTATAATATTATCTGATGACAAAACAAACAGTAAGATGGATGTGGTTGTGTTAGCTCGTGTTGTCAACCTGTCACAAAAACTACTAAATGGATTTTTGAAGTTGTTTTTTTCGATGTAGTGATTTTTTTTGTGATATTTAACGTTCTGTTAAATCGATGTAGCGATATACAATTCCTACTATCGAAAAGGTATCAAAATCTTTTTAAAAAATTACATTTTAGGGCGTTTTTTGTTTATAGCCGACTCGATCAGAGATTTTTTTTAAACCATACCGATACATTGATACATCGATATTTTTAAGCAATAAAATCAATACCGATATAAATATTATCAAAATTATTCGATACTATATATATGGATATTGTTTAGCATATCCGACATCCCCATATAAGTGTCACTATAAGGAAACTTGCCCATACCAAATGATAGTATGATCTGGCAACACTGCATCAACCTTTAGGCTGATGTCAGAGTGCGCGCGAGAAGCGATGAGCAAAGCGAGAAGATGGCAGAGTGAGAGCTTTGCGAGAAGCGAGCTACATTGCTCTTTTTTAGTTATTTTTTTCCACCAATATGATATTATGATAGTTTTTACTCTTTTGGTCACATAGCGGTGGACGAAAAAGACTTGAGTAATTAAATTTTCGATGTTTACATCAATTTTGTTCAGGCATTCTTTCACAAATGACACCAAATACAAAAAAAAAAAAACATGATTTTAAAGCAAATGGTAAATTAAATCCAGAATACAGAAACAAAATTAATATCTGAGCTTTCAAACACATGTGTTTTAAGCACAGAATGCAACAAAACAATCGTACGCTCTGAGCAAGTTGAAGCGATAAAGCATGTTGCAAACTGCTTTCTCGCTTTGTTCTCGCTTTATCGCTTGAACTCGCATCTCGCTTCGCTTTCACTCTGACATATTTCGAGCGATTGCATATGAAAAAGGTTGCAGTGATTTATCGCTCGTTCTCGCCCAATATTATCGCTTCGCTTCTCGCGCGCACTCTGACATCAGCCTTAGACTAGGGTTGTCGAATATTTTTAAAATATCGTATCGACGATATTCTCTGTTTTCAAAAAAATATTAAATGATATTTAATATATCGCTTTAAATATCGATATTATCGATATTTTTTTTTAAATTTTTCCCAAAAAAAAGTAGTACAGTGCACCACAATAAAAAGAGATAGTCTATATTAATCAAACATAACAGTGTAATTCATAAGAATCTATTTTACATGAAATTAATTAATATGAGATTCAAATTTGAGATTCGAGTTTTATATTACCTCATTTACACGATGGTCATTCACGCGGGGCGTCAGATGCTAAATTAAGTTGTCAGATGTAGTATGTAGACATAAGAATTCCTATAAAAACAGGACATTTTTAGGGAATGTATGTTTACAAACAACACCTAATAACATACGCTAATAAGCTTCAGACGACGCGAGTGAAAAGCACTCATCTAAATGGGGTATATGTGTAATACATACAAAGTATTTTTAGTGCCAACATTTGGCTTTTAAAGATTTTAAAAATACGCATTGCGTTATATGGATATCCGTCATTCGGCTGCGGGTGTCACAAACAACGCATTTTATAGCGGAAGTTACTGACTCCCAAGTGTAATTAGATACCTGAGAGCTAGTTGAGACAGCCCCGGCATAGCCGCCTTGTGCGAATTCCAGAATATTATGGGATCACTTTCCCATGATGTTTGCGGCAAGCTAAAGAACAACTTTAGCTCACTGTGATTCGACTTACGCATCGATAGGCCTTTTAAAAATTGACTATGGGCTTCCATAAAGTCAACACACGGGTCATCTGCATTTTCGTGCGACGCCAAAATGGTTGTATTCCCACTTGTTTCACTTGTGCATTTCATGCACAAATTACACTTCGCTGTGCCGTTTCTTATGTCATGATCATTTTTTTTTACTAATTTTAAGTCCATTTTGTCTTCATGTGTTTGCGCTTGCAGCAACGATCAACGAGTGACCAACGCACGAATATCAGAAAATATCGAAAAAAAATATCGGGTATTCGATATTTGGGCAAAAAAAATATCACGATATAAATATATCGTTTTCCATTAAAAACATCGATATATTGATATTTCGATATAATATCAACAACCCTACCTTAGACGCAGAATAATATTTGCTACAGAACAACACATATAGTTGTAATACTTGCTTTAAGACTGGCGTACTGTGGTTATTCCATCGGTAATAATCAAGTCCTTAGGTAGCTATTAATTCTTAATAAGAATAATTAATAATTTAATAAGAATTTCTTTATATCTTTCAAGAATCTGGCAGCCTTTATGAATATTATCTGCAAGTTGAAAGTGTGGATTTCACAGAATTAAGCTTGCTGTCGAGACTTAAAAACAACGCTCATTTTTCCCGCGACTGTTGTTCTGAGTGTACGATCTTTGGGCGAATTGTTCGTGTAAATTGCTGTTAAAAGCATTAATTGTAAACAACATATAAACATCACCCACTTATACTTTTTTAAGAACGTGTTCCAATTACATTGAAAATGGAAAAAGCAAATCAAAACCAAGCCAGTAAATAAATTTGTGTTTTCAGTGTGGTATATGCTAAATTAAAAACCATTTTATGTTTTGTAGAGAGTTTATTACACCTTGGAGAAAAGCTGTATTTAAATGAAAAGTATGCTGACGTCATCTTCATAGTAGAGCAAGAACGTGTTCCGGCACATCGTAGCATTCTGGCCACAAGTAGTGAATACTTTCGTGCATTGTTGTATGGCAACTTCGTAGAGTCAGAAAAGAAAGAAGTCAAATTGGATGTGAATCTTGAAGCATTCAAATTCCTTTTAAAATACATCTACACTGGCTGCAGTGACTTTTCGGACCTAGAGATAGATTTCATTATTAAAATACTTAAAGTTGCCAACGAATATGGCTTTACAACTTTGGTGACCCAGATTGCAGATAATCTAATAACTATTTTAAACACCGAAAACTTGGTAATCATTATGAACAATGCCCATCTATATAACCTTCAAAATGTCTACAATCGATCAGTGAAACATGTTGAGGATCACACCTCTCTTGTTATTCAAAGTAAAAGTTTCAATTTATTTTCGAAGGTAATTTAAAAATGTAATTCTTTAAATATATTTTGTACTTCGAACTTTGTCTTGCAGGAAGTTCTTTACGATATTATCGGACGTGACAGTTTTTCGGTTTACGAATTGGACATTTTTGAAGCTGTAATAAAGTGGGGTGAAACGCAGAGTGCCGAAGACCTTCAGGTTTGTTTTCAAGTTTAAATAGTAATAATTGAAAAATAATCAAATTACGTTTTCGTCAGCAGTTTGTGCTTTCGAACGTGCGATTTACTTTGATGCAAATCGGTGAATTGCGTGATGTTGTTGCGCCAACAGGAGTTTTAAAACCTGAAGAAATCGATAAAATAGTAAATGATATAGAGAGCTTAAAAAGTCTTCCTTTTAGAAATGGCGAAACTCATCGAAACCTGCTTACTTGCGTTACAAATGCAAGAGAGACAAAATTTGGTTTTGCGTTTTCGGATTGTCGTGATAGTAAATTATTCGAACTTCCGACGGAAAAGTGGGTTAACCACATCAACATTACATTTGAGAGCAAAAGTTACTTTCTCTACTATTTGGAAGTTTCCCCCGATAAAAGGAAGTGGACTCGTGTTGTTGATTTCAGACGATTTTATTGTTGTCGCAGTCAAATTTTATATTTTGATGCTTGTCTTGTGCGTTACATATACATATACGTAAGGTCATTGGATGTTGTAAGTACATTTATATGCCTGCTAAAGTCCATATTAGTTAATCTTATAAAAAATATTTCTTGTAGTTTGAGATTAAAGAGATTGAAGTTGACATCGACTACTACACATTTCCCCCAACGATTGAAAATGGAATACCTGCCTTAACTTATTTCCATAAACCTCCATTTATATTTTTAACAACTGATTTAAATGCTACTTTATTACGGTTTTTTCAACCGCAATATATCAACTGTATGACTATAAAAAATAACTTTATTGGCAGTGATATGCCAATTTTATGGTCATCAGTTAACTTTCAACATTTTAAAAAACTAGAATGGCAACGCGACCCCTATGAAAAATGCTTTTTCTTTGATGCACACATAGTGGTTTTTATCGAAATAGTATTTAATCCACTATATAAAAACAATTTTCGAAACGAATCTATACGTTTTTTCTTTAATCCAACAAAGCCATCATCAATCGGAACAAAATAGAAACAAATTTGTGAAAAAAAATTGCATGACAAATAATTGAAATTTTTAATATTTTGGTTACATTATTAAACATTAAAAAAAAATGTGTTTAAATTAATTAAGAAAAAAAAAAAATACATATTAATACATTGTTCTTTAAATTATCTTTAAGTTTTCTATCTGTACTAAATGTTGAAATAAAGAAAAGAAAATCTTTCTCCTATACTTTATTATCACATTCTACTTCATACGTTATTTTCTAAAATACATTTCTTATGTGCGAAAACTAACAATAGATGCATAAATCATAAGACAGCTCAGCATTGAAAATGGATTTTTGCATAGGAGCCGATCGGCGTGATCTTCCTGTCATTTTTATAAAAAAGCAAGCAAACAGAGGTATTCACAAAGACATTACCTCTTCAATCAACGTGTAGTTGACACATGTTTCGATTAAATTAAAAGGACGATTTGACAAAATATATCGAATTAAAGATCAACTGAATTTGAATAACATGCGAGTCCAAAAATATTAAAATCATAACAGTTAACTAGAACAAATGCCGCAATGTGGCATCACTAAAACCAGGTGCCCGATAGTTTTGTTTTAAGCGTCTTACAACACTCTTAAAATTCGGGCTTTCCCAGAATTACGAATTAATCAAAAGACGCTCATTTATCACGCGACTGTTGGGCAGTGAGTACGGATTTGTTTGTTTTAATTCTCAAATCAAATTGCTGATGAAAGCATTTGTGTGTGGTAAAGAGCTTGTTTGAGGAGATTGAACTTGTTTATACAAATACGAGCTACAATATTAAACATTTGGTTTCTTAATTCAATTAAATTGTAAAATGGAAGAAACTAAAAGTGACCAACTTGGTAAGGAAATAAATTTGTCATTTTGTGCGTGCAAAATTAAAAACATTTTTTTTATGCTAGAGTGTTTGTCAGACTTTGGTAAAAATTTATGTCTGAATGAACAATATGCTGACGTCACATTCTATGTGGAGCATGAACGTGTTCCGGCACATCGCTTTATTCTGGCTTCAAGTAGCGAATACTTTCGTGCACTGTTATATGGGAGCTTTGCGGAATCTGAGGAAAAAGAATTTGAATTAGATACGAATCTTGAAGCTTTCAAATTCCTTTTAAAATACATTTACACTGGAAGCTGTGACTTGTCGAACTTTGATATTGATTTCGTCATAGAACTACTTAAAGTTGCCAACGAATATGGTTATAGAAATTTGGTATCGAAGATTGCTGATAAATTAGTCTTTAGTTTAAAATTTGAAAACTTGGTAATCATTATAAATAATGCCCATCTTTACAATCTCCAAAAAGTCTACAATCATGCAATGAAATATATTGTCGAAAATACTTCACTTGTAATTGAAAGTGAAACTTTTACTTCATTTTCCAAGGTAAATTGAAAATTCACATTTTCAGATGCACTTTGTATATTTTATTTTGTCTTACAGGAAGTTATTTTCGATATAATCGGACGTGACAGTTTTTCAGTTAATGAATTGGACATTTTCAAAACTGTTATGAAGTGGGGTGAAACACAAACTGCTGAAGATCGCAAGGTTTGTTTTAAATTTAATGTTTTGTAGCAAACAATTGATTTTCTTTTTAACCATCAGTTTGTACTTTCAAACGTGCGATTTACTCTAATGCAAATCGGTGAATTGCGTGATGTTGTTGGGCCAACAGGAGTTTTAAAACCTGAAGAAATTGATCAAGTTGTAAAGGACATTAAGACTGTAAAAAGTCTTCCTTTTAGAAATGGGGAAACACATCGAAACCAACTTCATTTGTATACAAGTGGTAATGCAACGGAATTCGGATTTGAATTTTATGGTGACTGTAGGATGTGTGAACTGTCAGAAGAGAAATTGGTAAACCACGTCACCTTTTGTTTTGACACTGTTGGTAAACTTGGGTATTACTTGGAAGTTTCTCGCGATAAAAGGGAGTGGACTCGTGTCATTGATTTCAGCAAATATATGTGTTTTAACAAACAATCATTGTACTTCGAAGCTTGTATGATGCGTTATATTTACATAGGAAGACCATACAATGTAAGTATGTAGTTGTAGCTGTGAGCTTGATAGCACCCAAGATTACTTTATAAAATAATATATATATATATACATAATAGGGCGAGATGACTCCAGAGATATCAAAAATTATGGTTGGCATTGACTATTATACATTTCCAACAATGATTGTAGACGGTGTTCCAGCATTAACATTTTCTACTAAAACCCACTATAGAAGTGAAAATGTGACTGGTGACAATACGACTTCCGTCTGGTTTTATCAACCAATGTACATAAATTGTATGACAACAACATGCCCTTTTTTTAATTGTGAGATGCCAATTTTGAAGACTTCAGTCGACTGCAAAGAGTTTAAAAAAATCGAATACAAATTTGATTTCTATAATAAAATTTTTTTTTTCAAAGCGCATATCGTACAAAGAGTTGAAATTTCAGTTCACTCACTTCATTCACATAATTTTCAAAACTACTCTTTTAATTTCTTCTTCAACCGAACAAACCCATCTTCATTTGGCATAAAGTAGTGAAGAGATGTGCAAAATGTGCTTTATCAAGTTTGAAGTTCTATATTTTAAAAATAATATTTAGTTTTAACATTAACAGCCAAGAAATATACTTTTTTATTTACTTTATTTGCTATACAAACATTACCAGGCATGTTCTTTATATGAAGTTAATACTATTAAAAAAAATTAAATAAAAACGTATGTCATTAAATACTATTATTACTTTCACAAACTTCTTCAATCGTTCGTTTCATTCGATACTATTTTTATTGGCCGAAACTTGAATGTATCTTGATTTTATAAACATTATGTTAATAGCTTGTGTACGCATCTTTTCGAACATGTAAGAATCAAATAAAGCTGTAGACGTCAGCTTGGCTTAATACAAAATTCAATAAGCAACTACATGCCGAATAATAACACATTTAAATTCAACAACTTTCCGAGTAGAAAAGTTTTACATTGAAAAACAATAGAAATAAACAAGCTAAAGAGAAAATGATAGAATACAATTAATGTACATATATTTTTCGCTATTAAAAAATATAACTGCGAAAAATAATAAACAAGATGTAAAAAACAACAAACAATAGGAAAACTAGCGAGCACAGAGTTGCCACACCTGTGCGAACAAAATAAAGAAAAGGCAGCCAAAAAAAAAAAAAAAACGATGGTGGAAAACAAAACAAAACAATCATATTGCAATAACACACGAAAATTTACATTTTACAGAATAAAGTTTTGAGTTACTTAATAATTGTGCGATTTTATTTGTTAGTGGGGGAGAGCATGTCGAATTGTTGCAGGTGTGCACAAAGTGTTTGCAGCAGATGGTTCTGAAAGTCAATTCTGTTTGCTGCATAATTTTTGAAGATAGAAAATTTCAATTATTTATATAAAAGCGTTTTTCTTTAAAAAAAAAATAGAACCACATCAGTTTGCTCTTCGAATTGTTTAAAATATTTTTCTTATGTCTATAAAATGTTTGTAAAATTGAATGCACAAATCTCAAAAATATGTGTTTGGTCTTATAAAAGCTGATAAGGTATGACTATACTTTTAGATACAATGACAGCATAAGCTGGCTTTTTAAAACATTGTCGATTTCGTATAATTTTATAAATTGGAAGTATAAAAATTCGGTCGATTCAAACAATAATACATTAAGGAAGTAGTTCTACTTGGAAAGTTTTGCGGGAGTTTTGAAAATTGGCATCTATTTGAATTTTGGGCTGCGCTTTCTGAATTTTCACTTTACGACCTTCCATGATCGCCGCTCGAGCCGCCATTCTGAAAAAATGGCCTCCAAAATCACTTTTTTCACCATATCTCCATTTTGGCTCATTTTACGGCAAAAAATTACTAAACTAATTTAAACTAGAGGAAATTTCCTACAAATTATGTTCTAATCTTTTCTTTCGTAAGACTAATAGTTTAGGCGTACGAGCACCGCAAAGTGTACAACTTTGGTTCTGTGGTTTTCATACATTTTGTATGGGATTTCGATTTGTTCTTGATTAATCCAAATTTTAAAAATTTGCTTTATATGTTGTGTTTAATGCTAATATTTAATATTGTGCTTTCCACATAATTATAATTAGATGCAAGCTATCTGTATCATTAAAAACAGTCTAACTCCTGCACAGATTTATTAAAATTTTAACAAAACGTTCGCGACTTCTATTTAGATTATTATTTTTAGCAATATTTGAAAATTTTAAGGGAGGAGACTAATTATATTTGAATATTTATACACTATCAAACTTTGGTCTTCAAGCATTCTAACTGTTGAGTGAACGTGTGAGTGAATGGGATCAATAGATGAGCTAAGCCAAGTATTTGAAACATATTAACAAATTCATAAAAAAACTGCTCTAATATTCCACGAAAATTTTAGTTTATCCAAAAGTTTTTTCGACAACAACATACAGAAATTCAAACATTTACTTACACATGCAAAACACGAAAAAAAAAGAGAATGATGTAACGTGTATATAAATATTTGCAAAGCTATTAACGTTGCGCGCACTAATTACACTTAAAGACTGAGTAAACTTTTGCATATGAAGGTCCTTGCTTACGCAAATACACACCCATACAAACACATGCAGGTAAATACAACTGCAATGCCACAGTCATTTGAAAAGGCATAACTAAACGTTTATGTCCTTCAAATGGCGTTTGTATATTTGTAACTCGTCTTTGTTGGCAAATTAACACGAGAGCAAGTCTAAGTCGATTGCGCTCAGTGCTCAACGCCTGAAAGGCTGCAACGCTTGTGTTGACAAATAAACAAACAAACTGCCAACAAATATTGACACATGCACACGTACTCAAGTGGCCAGCCAGCTCTTGTTTGTGTGCGTATGATGACTTTGAGTGGCTTGATTTTTTTTATACTTTTCACGTATGTGAAATAGTATAATAACTTTGTGCTGAAGTTTGTAACAGATCGAAATATTCATTTCCGACTATATAAAGTATATATATTCTTGATCAGGACGACAAGACGAGTTGATTTAGCCATGTCCGTCTGTCCGTCCGTCTGTCTGTATATATACAATCTCCTCCCACAGTTTTGAAGATATTGAGCTGAAATTTTGCACAGAGACTGCTTATTTGTGCGATCAACTCATTTGTCGGATCCAGCCATATCGGACCACTGGAACTGGTAGCCCCCATACGAAAAGAAGAAGAAAAATGAACAAAACTTGAATCGTTGTATGGAAAACTTTTTTGTTTTGTATGATAGAGTCCTGAAAATTTTAACATACTAGTTCTACATAGTCCGACTACATACCTGAAAGTTTCACTGAGATCGGGACACTGGAATTGGTAGCTCCCATACAAAATGAAGAAGATGAAGAAAAGCAATATTCACGTCGTTGTATGGAAAACTTTTTTGTTTTTTAACAAATTGTCTTGAAACTTTACAGTTATGTAATTTACAGTTATGAAATTTTTTTTATAGTGACACAACGTGAAAAGTATTATAGCTTCATCCTTGCTTTAGATAGCGTCCTTACTGGTTTTTTTCTTTAAACTTCATTTAACTTTATTTTTTTCCGTGCCAATAGTCATTTTTTCAGTTGCAGTGAAATCAGATACATTGTATCTTTGATCTAATGGTCTTAGTTAAGAAGGTGTGTCTCACAAAGCGATTCAGAAAGTACAATGTTGTATCATTTTATTAGCGCTTCACTTTCACATTGAACTGTTGGTTAAAGACTTAACGAATTCATTAGCCAATATTCAAAGATACTCAAAAACTCAGTACTTTAAATTAACGCACAAAAGTCTTACAGATATTGAAATGAAAAAAAAGAGCGTAAGGTAGAAACAAGCTAATCAAAGGTTATAATGTCTGTATGACAACGTGTACATGTTGCTGCTGTGGCTTGGCCTTGGCACAATTTGCCTTCTTTGGCTAACTTACGACATGCAATAGCTCACAGATCAACGAGAAACATGCCTTTTGTGCGCTCTTAGCGTACATAGATACATATGTATATGCATATATGCGTAGATACAGTATCTGGCTGTGAAACACGATGCAGGCGTTGTAACATGTACTGCAAGCGATGTTGACGCTGATGCTGATGCTGTCAGTGTCAACGATATGTGTGCAAGACAAAAAAGATTGAAGACCGACATGAGTTGAGTTCACTCACAGTCCTGACACAGCTCAGATACGGTCACAGGCAGCGATGTCACGATGAGCGTAACGAGGCTCATGTAAAATGTATAACACACATACACACATGTACAAATAGACTCAAACAAACATACAACAAGATAGAAAGCATGTGTATTTAAAGAACTCTTGTAAAATAAATACAAATTTAAGATTTTTCTATCTAATAAACGGAAATCCTTTTGAAACCAAATTTCAGTGCCAATTTGTTGAAAACTAACTCATTATTTTTGGGCGTTTTGAAAACTATTTTCAAGTAAACTTTATGCTAAACTTCATCAATCATAATTATCGACTAATTTATTTGTATTTGAGTTTGCCGCTTTTAGATAAATTCCCGAACGTACTCATATTTACAACACTCAATTATCTATTAGCAAATACACAATTCAGCTAACAATGGAAGTTTTTCGCAAAAATTCACTGAGCATAACCGAAAACTATTGTTTGCTTTTAATTATAACTCTTGTACGCCTGGCTATGTGTGTGTCTGTGTGTGTAAATTTATAGTAAATTTGGCAGCCAATGTAGATTTAGATAAGTTACTCTGTGGCGTATCAAACTCAGGAAGACTCACAGATTAATTAATTTGCAGCAACGCGAAAAATGCTGTTGCTGAAGAGTTTTGCCTCCGTCAGCAGAAACTGTAAAAAACTTTATTTAAATAACCTGAAATTTGTTAGCGAAAAGTTTATGAAACTTTTTTTTTTAAAGATTGTTTTTATTAATAATCAGATCTTGTGCATATTAACAGTGTTTCGCTACTTCTCTTATAAATGAAGTGAGTTTATTGAATATATAATGTTAAACGTCATTCCAAATTTTGGGCTCATTGTTAAAAATAATCAGTATTTGCTCAGCGAACATGTTTCCTCTCTCTCTCTCTCTTAAGGTTATGTCTTCATAAAAATGTTTTCTATAGTCTTAAAATATGTTTTCCTAAGTTCAAATCTGAATATAGCGTAGAGAATAATTGCGAAGAATTTAGATTTAGACTTGAGATCAAGGTAAACCTGAAAAAAAATGTAAAACTTTATTTTTGAACAATTGCTTCTATAGAAGCTACATATGTCTCAAACTTAACTTAAGAGTCTTAAAATATTTTTAATTAATTAATTCTTTATTATCCCAAAACATTCTTATAGCTTATAATAATAGTAATAATATGGAAATCTACAGAGTTTTGCTTAGTCTAAATGAGCTTTACAACTGAGTTATTATATGAGAATATAATTAAGTTTAAGTCTTAAAATATTTTACAATTAAATTTGTCTTTTTTGTTTCATTACAAAAAGATCTCACCCATTAATAAATATAAATATAAATAGTTCTCAATCCAGAAATTTCGTGATTTTTACAATTCAGTAAAATGCAAGAAATTGGAGGGTGATACAACTTTATGTCTACTATTTTCAGAATCAGCATTCCAAAATACATAGGAATTAGTTGCAATTATTGAAAAAAATTTTCTTGTTGGCCTGTGTAATTGTTAAATTTTTCGATGGCATAATAAATAAGAATTAAAGTAAAAGAAAACAGAAACATTTTATTCAGTATTTTTGTTCACGCTGTGACAAATATTTTATAGAAAACAAGAGCCAAAATCGAAGTTACTATAGTAATGTGACTATTACTGAAGGTGCTCGCAGGGTCTCTGCACAAATTATTGCATGAATTGCAGGAATTATAGGTATATGCTGTATATAACACTGCGTTACAGAAATCAATGTTTTTAAATAAACATCCGGCAATCCATTTCTGCGGTTGATTAACTACAAATAAACGAACAAATGCTTAACACATAACATTATAATTACAACATATTTGAAGACTTACTTGAAATATTCGAAGCTGTTACATTGACGCATTCATAGATGCTTAACGTCCCATTTGGTAAGTTCCCATATACAATTGGTAAAAGTTCATTTCTAGTGGCATTTGCAGCGGCATACGTGCAGGTCACTACCTCTGGATTCTTGCAGGTATCCACTGAATTGCAAGTGTAGCATTTATTTGCACTTGCTTTAAATTAAATCATAATTGATTATAATTCTTGAAATTGCAAAACATCTATAAAAAGTAGCTCACCTAATTGAAATCCAAGAACCATAATCAAGAGGCTTGCACAGATTAAATTTTTGTACATTTTGAAAAGTTTTAAATTGTCACAGATTTAAATTAAATATTAACACAATTTTTTCGCACAATTTATTTAAAACCGTTTGCATACCGTGAACGATTTTGCACAACTGAAGTCTTTTATATTTTCACATTAGATAATATAATCGTGAAGTACTATAATTTATCGATAGTGTTATTTTTCTTGTAACTCGTGTGTTATCTTAAATTGATAAGAAAACCAGTAAGGTCGGTATAGTCGAGTATACTCGACAATATAATACCCTGCACACACAGTAGGCGGTGCCACACTCCAAATCTACAAAAAAATTTTGATTTAACATGGCCCGATCAAATAATGTTCAAAATATCACTATACACTTACTTAGTTTGTACACAAAATTTCAGGTTCGTACCTTCAATAGTTTTGGAGATATAGCGTTTTTAAGAAAACAACTGGGGGAGGGGAAATGAAGGGGTGAAGGAAATGGATACATCCGACTTTCATGTTTCTATCTTTTCGGGCGTTCGAGTTATAGCAACGTAAAAAAAGTGGGAGTTGCTCGGAAGGAATGGGCGTGGCAAATAATCCTTCAAACTGTAAGTAGCGCATGACCACACGAGTCTATCTTCCAAATTTCAAGTTTCTATCTATTATAGTTTCCGAGAACCATTGGTGAGCACAGACGGACAGACGAACAAGGCTATATCAACTCGTCTTATCGTCCTGGGCAAGAATATATATACTTTGTAGGGTCCCCCTCCCCTCCTTCTTGGTGTTACAAACATTTGGTCTAAAACCAACCTAATATACCCTGATACACAGTAAAATAATTTATTGAAAATAAACAAATAGTATAATAAAGAAATAAAAATGGCGCTGACGAGTGTAATCCACTACGAAATACGTTATATACCTTATCAATACAATTCATACAATTTATTATTTTGCTATCGCCAAATCTAAGGCTTTAGAATGTAGAACCATTTTACAAAATCAACCACATTTACACTAAACCATTAAATAGGTTATTAGAAAAGAGAGGAATAGAATAAAGTTTCCATAATGCCGATATTTGAAAGTATAACTCTTCCATACTTTTTAAGGCTAATGACGTATACGCAATAATTTCAAACAATTTTTATCGTGTTGTAGCAAAAAACATTTTAATGAGAATAAAAATATAATAGTCGTACAATGAGGATTAAATTGCATTTGAGTTAAATCTCCATACAATGTGCGGGCTGTGGACATAGAGAATATACATATACTCAGGCCGTCTCTGGGAACAGGAACAGTTTAGAGTGCACAACCGAGAACAATTTCATTCGGACGCTCCACTAAGTATATCTACATACATATGACAACTTATAAACTCATGCAGACAAAATATTTTTTTTTTTTTTTTTTAAAACAATAAAGTATATTAATTTATCCATAAGTAAAGCAATCATGAACTATTTGTCGCACTTCGCGTTGTCTGTATATTCAAATGAATACTGATAAAAATGTATATTGTATTGTCAACTAGCCGCATAAATAGTTTTAGTGCAAGAAATCTATTGTTTATGTTCATAGAGATAGTTATTTTAGAGCTTACCACTTCTTATCACAGGGCTTACAGGTTGTAAAGATAAGGTTTGAATGATAAATCCAAAAATCACCGGTCACACCGACCTAAATGACTGATTATAATAATGTTAGTTTGTGTTTGGCGGTCTAATCAGCTGTTTAAGAAGAAAACGTCATTTCGGCCAGAGAAGTCAACTCGATTAAATAATAATAAAATGGATAATGAATAAAAATAAATAATAATGGAATTCCTTCTCACCATACTACACTAAACCAACCACTTATGTTTTGTCTTAACGAAAGCAATGCAATTATTTTATACAAAATTTTACAATTTTTTACTGAAGTAGACAGACATGACTATATCAGTTGATCGTCGTGGTGATCATATCGCACATGTGTAACTAAAGTGTCACAACTCAAAAAAAATGAATTTTCAGGAAACGCAAAAAACTGCTTTAGAGCCAATGACAACCTTATGGAAATCCAATGCTGAAAAGAGGCATAACTCTGTTTCTAAACCAGATAATTATACCACCTCTTTTGTAGTGATAGGTATGCATACGATAAACAGTTTTTACATAAAAACTCGAAAATGACAAATTTAGAGTTTTGACACTTATGTAAGTTAAACATGTGGGAAATAAATATATTCGTTTTGCAAAAGTCTAAAAATATTTTACAATTACATTTTATTTTTTTTCCATTACATTAAGATCCAACCGTACATTCTCTACTTTTCTTAGTCCAATAAAAAAAATTAAATAGGTACCAACATAATGAGCTTAATAAATATTTTGTCCAATGTCTGTTTATTTATATTATGTAGCACTTTTATTTGTAAGTATTTTTAAACTTAATTTTTTTTAATGTAATTAATAAATAGCTAGTCGTAAATAATTTAAAGCTTAAGTAATTTATTTGTAAATTATTAATTATTATTAAATTTACCGATGACAATAAATAAGAATTTAAGTAAAAGTAAACCGAAAAATTTTATTCAGTATTTTTGTTCACGCTGTGACAAATATTTTATAGAAAACAAGACCAAAAATCGAAGTAAATATAGTGATCAGACTATTACTGAAGGTGCTCGCTGGGTTTTTGCACAAATTATTGCATGAATTGCAGGACGTATAAGTATATGCTGACCATAACTTTCCCATTGCCTTACAGAAATCTATGTTTTTAAATAAACATCCGGCAATCCATTTCTGCGGTTGATTAACTACAAATAAACGAACAAATGCTTAACACATAAAATTATAATTACAATATATTTGAACACTTACTTGAAATATTCGAAGCTGTTACATTAACGCATTCATAGCTGCCTGATGTGCCATTTGGTAAGTTTCCATATACAATTGGTAAAAGTTCATTTCTAGTAGCATTTGCAGCGGCATCCGTGCAGGTCACTACCCTTGGATTCTTGCAGGTGTCCTGTGATGTGCAAGTGTAGCATTGATTTGCACTTGCTTTAAATTAAGCCATAATTGATTATAATTCTTGAAATTGCAAAACATCTATAAAAAGTAGCTCACCCAATTGAAATCCAAGAAACATAATCAAGAGGCTTGCACAGATTACATTTTTGTACATTTTGAAAAGTTTCAAATTGTCACAGATTTAAATTAAATATTAACACAATTTTTTCGCACAATTTATTTAAAACCGTTTGCATACCGTGAACGTTCTTGTGCAACTAAAGTCATTTCGTGTTTTTCAAGTTAGATAATATTATATGTCAAGTATTTTAAGTTATCGATAAAATGTGATTTTTCTTGTAATTCGTTTGGTTATCTTTAACTGATAAGAAAGGTTACGTAGACCACAGAAATAAAAAAAAAAACATTGACAACAAACAAAAAGTATAATAAACAAATAAAAATGCCGTGTGGTCGACTACGAAATTCCTTATACGTATGTATATTCAATTATGTAAAACTTTTATAATTATTCAATTCAATTCATACTATTCATTATTTTGCTATCACCAAATCTAAGGCTAAGGAATATACAAACATTTTCTAAAACCAACCATGTCAGCTTGTAGGGGTTGCGTATATTCACACAAAACCATTAAGTAGTTCATTAGAAAATAGAATAATAGAATTAGATCTTCATAATCTTTAAGGGTAATTTCAAACACTTTTTATTTTTCTTTAGCAAAAAACATTTGAATGAGAATAAAAAATAATAGTCGTACAATGAGGTTTAAATTGCTTATGTTATATCTCCATACCATGTGTATATCTCCATACCATGTGCGGGCTGTGGACATAGATAATATACATATACACGAAAAAAAAAACTCGGTAGATTAAAAAAAAAGTATTAATTGAATAAAGTATTTAATTAATTCTAGGAAGTCTCTGACTCTGTGGGGGAATCCCCTGATTCAAAAATTCCAAGTATTATATATTTATTTAAAAAAAATACTTTTTCGAAAGATATAAAGAGCGTGACGTGAATGGTCTTTACCATTAATATCATTGCTATATGTGTATTTCATATCTATTTCTATGTTATGTCAAACTGCAGTTATAAGAATTACAGTATCCACAATTCATACATAAAGTAAAGCGGAAAACCTAGCCGACTACATATGTATAGTTAGTCGGCTAGGCTTTCTACTTTACGTTGCAAATCTTCTGCCAATGTTATAATGCCCTTTGGAAATAGCGCAAAATGAAATTTCCAAAGGTTTGCGCGCAATTTACATGAGCTATGCAGCTATCAACTGCAAATGACAGCAATTTTGGCGAAAATCCCGAAACAAACCAAAAAATCAGTTTCAGAGTCTTTCAGTTAACGTGGCAGCGTAAAAACACGTCGGAAAAATAACAAAACAAAAAAAAATCGCTCATAGAAAATTACCAAATTGTGACGAGCGAAAACCACGAAAAATTTGCATCTTGTTTTCCTTTAGCTTGTTTTCCTTCGAAGGGACAAATCCGTAATGTCTATGCAAAGCAAGCTGAACCAAACCGAACCAAACCAAACCGAACCATCATTCGCAACTTTTCCTTTACACTTTTACATTTTGAATGTTGGTGCATTTTCAACATAGTTTCCAAGCGAATTTGCAACGCTCGCTTGCCAATGAGCGATGCATTGACAGCGGCTTTGGGCAATGCTAAATAGAAACAAAAAAAAAAAGGAAAACTCATACACACTCAGTTACAGGAACACAGATAGAAAAGCCGCAATCCAATTGGCAAACACTCGCATTGGTTCAATTTTGGGCACGTGTGCTCGCGCTAAAATAAGGTTTTTGCGCTTACTTTGATGATGCGGAAAATGCTGAAAATTCGTTGGCCAAGTTGATTCAGCGGTTTTAGATGCCAACCTTATATGTCGTTGAATGTTGCTGTTGTGCATCGCAGGTTAATCTCCCGTTCGTTGTCACCTTTTTTTTTGTTGACACTTATGAATGTTAAGGTGGATGTGTGTATATTGGGCAGATCTCCTCTCATTTCGTTTGCATAACATTTACATTTTGTTGTTGCAATGCAAAGATTTTTGTGGCATTGATCGAGTGCAAAGCGCTGATTTGAAAATGTTTGCGAAACTTTTAACTTTTCTTTTTTGTGGTGTTTTCATTAATTGAAGTAAGAATAAAGATGCATCTCTTCAAAACTATATCAGTCAAAAATAGTTTGACCAACTACATATGGTACATTGCCTGTCTGTTGATTATTTACAAGGCTCTTTGATTTTGTGTTGCATTTTTACATGAGTCTTATCTTTATTTAAAACCATCAGAGTTTTCGTTTGTTATAAACTCAAAGTTGAACTATGCAAACTTGATTATGACTAACAAGTAGTGATGGCGAAAATAATTTAGTATTCGCTTAAAAAATCAAATGATTATTTTGACCAACAAATTATTAATAGTCTTTAAATAAAATTAAAAAATATAACTAAGCATCAAAAAATGCGCTAAATTAAAATAATTTTTGGTTTAATTTATTGCAGCAATTTTGGTTTAATTCATTGAAGTTTGAATTTAAAACATATACATATTTCATATGATATGAAAGAAATCCTACACATACACTCACATATATATTCCTTTTATATATGTTACTTATGATATGTTATTATATACATATATTGTATATTTGTTTATAACAAGCATTTTCTTAAAATTATTTATATCTACTTATAATATTGTTTGCATTATGATGACAGAAACTGGTATTTTTATTTTTTTTTCAAAATTTATTTCATGCTGTTAAAGTTTATGATCTTAGACTTGTGTAGAAAAATCAGACAAAAAGTATTCTGTAACTTTTATCAACAACAATGTGCCATTGGGTGAGTTAAGCTAACATATTGAAGAAAATAGACATTGAACCTTCTTTTTGGTTCAGGCAAAGTTCCAGTGGCATGTTTATATAAAAACTGGTTGACTAAAAGATTGGTTCTGGAACTTTTTAGGAACTTATTTAGTCAGCACTACTTGAACGAATCAATTTAGATTCGCAGCTCTGAGTTTGATACTATTTTACTCAAAAATAAATTAGAATTTATTCATGAATTTTGTTTGACAAATTTTATTGCTGTGCAGTTCAATAAAAGCTTTCAAATTTACTTATTATCTCAAAAGTTTACTTATTATCTTTTTTGTTGTTTTTCTTTTTTCACTTCTTTTGTTTTGTTTTTGATTAGTCTCCATTGTTGGAAATCAGTTTTTGTGTAAAATGTAAACGAAACACACAAATCGGCAAACAAATCTCATATAACCAAAATCAACAAAATATTTCAAAGTAACAACTGTGTCCAGTCTTGTGGCCGTAATGCAAATAACTAAGCAACTGAGAATGTCTCTACATAACTACTATACTCGTACAACAATGTGCATGGCAACCCAGCCAGACACAGATACATGATTACATATTTGCATAGGTCATTGTGGCAACATGGCTGCAAATCGTTACGTTGCCATTGCCAAAGATATATTAATCAGACATTTCCAGCATTTTCAAACAAATAAATTGCAATTTGTAATCTTTACACCTTCGGGCGTATCTATGATGTGTTAAACTACAATGCTGACAAATTTTCGTATATGAGCAGTTGGAAAATATTTGCTATTTGGTGAACTAATATGCAATCTGATACGATGTGATATGATTTAAGCATCTTAGCGATGCATGCATTTACGCATAAATGACTTGTTTGCAATTTTGTTTATTACAATTTTGATTCGATTTATGAGGGAAATTATTGATTTTGGTATTTTTTTTTCTTTCCTTCATTTCATTTTATGGTTCATTGACTATTTTAGTAATATACCAACAGTATAGAAATCAGAAATGCGTTAATTTTATTTGAATGTTCGACTTAAATGACAAATGCTAAAGAATCTAAAACAAATATATAAAGTGAAGCTGTAAATAAAGTGGAAGTGTAAGTGGAAAGGTTACGAGTCTTATAGAAGTTTATCTGGCGAGCACATGTATTGGGAACTAATACGTCTATAAGACCAATGGAACATGGTCGCAGGTGCATGAATGTACATATATTCAACGGACATTAATCGTCTTCCAAAGTAAAAATCCAGGTATACATTCCGTCTGTTTGTCTGTCTGTATGAACAGATCGATCTTAGAATCTATCAGAGTAACAATTATAATTTTTTGCGGTTTATCATTCTTTTATTCGATAGGTTTGTTCACTAGTTCTGTTTATCCTATTAGTTCTATTCAATTGAATTGTGTGCGTATTTCAATATATTAAAGAAATTATATGCAATGAAAGCTGCTTTGCTCGGATCTACAAATGCGGACAATCGAGGTTCCGTCCAATAGAATGTATTTTATTGTAAGAAGATAATCTTGGACTGTAGATATGTGTGTTGTCTTTGAGTCGAAAAAAGTGGAAGGTTTTAAATTATTATTCCTTAAATTCTTATTTTTTAATAATTTTTTTCGAAAGCAAATTTCAAACAAAATTAGGAAAATATTCAAAAATGAAGAAAGCTTAAAATTGTGGTTTTTGCTAAACATTTAACGAAATTAAATGTTTTTAAATTGCAGATTATTCAACATTTTAGATGAACGTGTTTTTTTTAAATTGGTTTTTGTTGTAAACCAATTTCATGTTCTGTTTTTCTAAACCAACATATTTTAGCTACTGACACGTCAAAAACAGCTCATCAATTTTACCACAGCGCTAATTTACGTTTAATGAATTTTAATTGAGGCAAAAAAATTCGACAAAAAAAAAAAAAAATCCGAGAAACACAAAAGCAACGTGACTTATATAAGCTCTGCACAAAGACCAAACAGAAGGAATTTTGCTCAGCTTGTTGTTGACTAATGATAAAGTAACGAAAAGGAAGTTCTTTGACTTAAAAATCACACAAGCCACGCATAAAAAAAAATAAAAGAAATAAAAAAAAAAACCTAAAATTCTGCCTTTGTGGCAAAATAGTGTGGCAAAGGAGGGACGGAGCGGGCGAGAGAGACAGAAAAAAAGGCTGTCAAAAGTCGAACGAAAGGGCGAAATTGTCGCAATGCTAATCAGAATTTTGTACACGTTTTATATTGGCAACGCAAAAGTCATTTATTCAATTTGTAAAGCAGTTTTCGTAGCCGCTGTCGTCTAATCTGATCGAAAAGGTCGCTCGCCAGCCAACGCGACGGCGGCGTCCATTGCAACGTCCCGTGGGCGTGTAGACAGCAGACGCTTTTAAATTTTCGCTATTGAATTATTAAATTTACAATTGCAAAATAAATAAAAACAAAAAAAATATTACAAGTTTGATTTTATTTTAAAATTGAATTAATTTTGCCATTTTTCCAGCACAAAATCTACGCCTCTGTCAAATGCAATTAAATTGATTTGTTTGCAAGAAATTTTCTCAAATATTTGTCTTATTTTTTGTTTCTTAATACATTTTATAAAAGTATTGCAAAAAGTTTGCTTTAAACGACCGCAGAGCAAATTGTGCAAAAAATTCTTTATGGTCATTTGTGTAAATTGAATTTTTATGCACAATTTTTGCCAAAAAAAAAAAGAAACAATAACAAAAACATTTTCATTAAATGCGAAAATAAATTCTCGTAATTGTTTGGTCAATGTCGGTTTAATGTAAACTTAATTGACCTAATTTTTCGTTGAAAACAAAAATTGTTGGCAACTTTTTCTTGTTCTTTTGTGTGTTGCCGAGATTTTGTGCGTTGCGTCACACATGTTGTATGATTGATTTAATAATTGAAACAGCATTTTGCACTAAAAATTTAACGCAACTCACGTACATTTAAATGTGTGCGCATATTATGTAAGATGGCAAGACAAATTGTAATTCGCCACCGGCAATTGCATATTTCTTCGCAAAATATTTATTTCTTCCGCCCTTTGCGCACTCTGCCACCGCCGTCAGTGCCGACAAAGTCAGCTTGCTGCAGTTGTACATGCCATACTTGCTTCCTGTTCTTCATTGTTATATGTTTTTGTTGTTGTTGTTGTTGCTATTGTTGTGCGGTGGAAGTATTTTGCCACAAAACAATTTCAATGCTGTTACGTAAACCGTTTGTTTTTGCAATTTTTATAGAGAAAATACCAAAAGTTGCGCCAAAGGCAATTTACTTTCGACTGAGCGCATTTGGCGCGTTCAATGTGCCATCACCATCGTCAGCAGTGGCAGACGACACGAATAACGTAGAAACACAGACACAGCCACGTTCATATGCAGCGCCATTAAGTGCAATTGTAATGTGCAACTTTGTGTCTGCTTGTGTGTGTTTGCTTTTGTTGCTTTTCTATTGCATTTTAAGTGCAGGCGTCGCACTTGAAAATATCCAACAACGTTATACAACACGGACGACATCATGGCTTGGACAGCAACAACCGGCAACAACAACAACAATAACAACAATAAATATTATGTGCAAATAAGTGTATACATATTTATATATATTTCTTTGTATATACGAGTCAAATAGAAAATAAAACCGCTGAGCAAATGTGCTTCAATGGGTAGTTTGATTGTTTGTTTAAAGGACATTCTGCTTTGAATGTATCATAATAATTCTTGATAAGTTTTACTTGATTGTAATTAGAGGCATATAATATTGAAATTTATTTATGATATGATAAAAATTATCAAAAATATATTGAGTGTTATTTGAAGATTTTGAAGCCTTTAAGATTTACAGTCAGGTTGGTCTAGCAAGACCTCACCAATGGTGAGGGTGTTCATCGAAAATCTCATGTGAACTTTTTGGTCTAATAATTTAATCTTTTTTTTTTTTCAAAATTTAAAGAAAAATCTCATATGAGATATGGGAGGGGTTCATCAAAGTCTAAATTTTAAGAAACGTGATTTATGAACGTCCTACTAGGCTTCAGTTTTAGTGTTAAAAAAATAAATTTTGAATTTGGCTCTCCTAAGCTATTTATTCTGAATGGCAAATGTATGTAAGGCTTCCGACACACTGTGATTGGCGTCAGAATAGGTCTATTTCCGTTTATCTCTAAAGCTAGAGATTCATTAAGCGTTTCAAGCTTTCTTCTAGCTCTCCTTGGAAAGTCTTTTGAGCTATGACAAATCAGAGATGTCTCATTCCTATCAATGAATTTCTGTTTCTGAAAATGTTTATATGCTGAAAGTAACAAAGTTGAAGCATGAAGTCTTGTTTGGTTACCTTAGGACTAACAAAAAAATTAATAAAGTTTTAAATCCTCGACAATTTGTTGGTTTTGCCATTGTTGGAATGGCGTACTAAGGTAGTTGTACTTTGGGTTTCCCTCCAGCGTTTTACAACACTTATTTGATAGTTTTTTAAATGTTAATTGATATAATTAAATTATATTTTCCTACGTTTCAAACTACTCACGTCAAAGCGGCAAAGTTTATGGCAACGCATAAAACTAATGTTTGTCTAAAAGTGTGAAAATATTGAAAGCACGGCTTAAAATGTGTTCTGTGTTTTGTGTTCTGTGCTCTGTGCAACCGTTTGTCTCACACTGTGTGAAAGTGTTTGCCGTTGTTGTCATCGTCGTCACTCCACTTGCTATCAGTTGTTGCTGTTATTACTGTTGGCTACCCACTTGTCTGTAACGGCAAAGGACACTTTTCTAACGCAAAACATTCTCGGCTGTTTGTAGCAATTGCATGTTACTCGTCGTTTCTTCAATATAAAATTCTTTTTGTAAATAACATTGCCTTTTTTATGCACGTGGGCGTGTCACGGTGTTGTTGTCTGTGCACAATTCTTGGTAGAACTAATGGCCGGCTGTTGTGCGTGTGTGTTGGTTTTTTGAGTGGGTTCACTTGCGTGGGCAAAGCGAAAGGAGACAATTTTGAAACCAAAAGTAAACAAGAACTTTGCGCAAAATAGATATAAATATGTATTTTCGAAAATTGAATTCTTGAAAAAGAGACTTTAAATTAATGCGCTAAACTTATAGAGAAGCGCTCAAGAGTGAATTTCTCTGTTTGCTAACTCAGTATTGTGAAAGTAAATATAATTTTATTACTTTAGACAAAAGAGTGTTACTTACTGCGAATAAACTTTTGTTGCTTCAATAATTAATCTTTAAGAAACTTTTGTTGGCTTCAAGTTGTTTCATTTACCATCGTCCACATTAAAATCAATGATGAATTACTAGAGAAAAAAATGGTCTTAGTAGTCGCTGTTGATTTTCAGGTACTAAGTCAGTTGAATATCGAGAAAAATCGAGCCGGGACACTAAACTGAATGTATTTCAACAAAGTGATAATATCAGGCCATTAATAAGAATATGTAGTAATAATACACTGAGCATTATTCTATTGGCAAGGAAAAAATCTTCCAGGGTGGAATGTGAATTCCTTTGTTGCAGAATAAATTTTGCAAAGCCAAAGAAGTATTTCTTTTAAGTGAACATATAGTTTTTATACTGAGGACTCCTCTCACACGACACATATTCCAGAATTACCTAACTAAAAAAGTGAAATGTAGTTTAGTTGTGCAACGATTTTTAAATTCCTCAGACCTACGTTTGATTCATCCAAGTACTTCCGGTACTCTCTTACAAAAAATTGTGTTAAAGAAAATCGTAATAGAGGATAAGTATCATAGAATAAATCTACCTTAAAAGATTTAACATTGAAACAGACACAATCGTATTATGTTTTCAGCATGTCGATAGAAAATTAGATAGTAATGGTTTGATTTAAAAACTTAGGAGAGGGCGGCAAATGATTTTCATTCATAAAAGACATATTTTTATTCTACAAAGATTATTTTCTCAACTGGAAGGCACGAAATATTAACTTAAATTAATTGACTCTAAGAAATATTATCATTAAAATATGATTAAGCATATTTTTATGATAACTTATTCTTTTTATATGTTAACTTATCGTCCTTTTCTGCTTTCACTCTTTCAACTTGTGGCATTGAACGATAATTGCCAAGATCAGCAAACGTGCCACAAAGTTGAAAACAATAAGAAAAAATATTTACACATCGATAAACACGCTTGTTAACAATTTTAATACAATTACAACAATAACAACCTTTACAGCTTAAAGCCAACGCAATTGCCGTGAATGGCCGCGAGCAGTGTTGGCATCACATCACAACACATCGCATTGCATTAAATCGAGTTGAATCGCATTGCGTATACGCCACACAAGCCGCGAGTATCGACGCCTGACCAACACCAGCACGCTAATGCTGCGTGAAAATGCGTTGCGGTTTGCTCGTGTTTAATTTCGTTGTACAAAGTGCGCCTTTTTAGTTGAAAATAAAATGAGAACGCGAACGAAAACGATTTTCAGGCATAAGCTGGCATTGAGTTTGAGCCAATACGAAGGTAGGCTTGTGTGTTGAAGCAACAAAATAAAATAAAACAAAATAAAACAAAACAAAACCGAAAAGAAAAACACTCACACACAAATGAAAAAGGTATTGCATATTTTACGGCGTAGTGATTTTTCTGCATGCTTTAAGCGAAATAAAATGTGAATCACTGCGGGCCAAGTGAATGAATACAATATAAAAATTCCGACATGTACACACGAGTTGTGTCTGGCATTTTATTACCTGCGTGAAATACTTTTGTCTTTCGTCTTAATGTCTTTTGAGACTCAAATTCAGTTTCAGATGTCTTTAGGTTTGTGTATTTGAGTATGTTTGCTTGACATTATCGCGCACGACAAACTTTCAACACCTTTACACTTTTCATATGTATTGGTGGTGTAAGAAAAAATACGCACACACACACACACCAAATACAATTCGCAAAGGTATGTAAAAGTCTGTTGAAAATGCCATTTAAATGCAAAGCATATTTTTCTCAAGTAGCAAACAAACGCACTCACGCTTTTACCCAACAGAGATGAAAAGAATTTCTAGCATGACAAACAAACTGACAATGAGACAGTGGGAGGGAGAGGGTCAGAGACAAAGAGGGAAAGGTAGACTGACAGATATTTAACACCGCAAATAATCAAGTTGCGTGTAAATATATGCAAAAACACACACACACATACAGAGACATATACACAAGCGTCTACCGAACCAAAGGCGTTGAAAAATGACACATTCGCCTCATGACTTTTTATGCTTTGGGGTCGCTTGCGGTTGAAGTTTTTCTTTGTTGGCAAAGTGTCGTGAAAAATGTTCGTTCGTTCGGGAAAATCTGCATCTGTGAATTTTCTTCTTTTTCTTGTTTTTGTTGTTGTTGTTTTTTCATGGATTTTTTTGTCTTTGTTTTGTGTCTGCCTGAGTGTCTTGAATTGTTTGCTATTGAGCTGTTTGTCTTTTAATTGTTTGCACTTGTGTCAGTTGAGTTAAGTCATCTACAATAAAAATTGTCTTGCAAACGACATTCACAGGTTGTCTGACTTGAGATAAGCAAGTCTGTTACGTGTTTTAATAAAACTGTTCGTCGTCATCATCTAAAATCTGTTCTGTAATCTTCTCAATCGTGCAAAAGTTGCACTCAAGGGAAATATTTTTATCGAAAATATTTTTAGCTTTCATGAGCGAAATAAAATGTAAGCACTTTGAATTTAATATCTGCAATTGTCAATATTTTGTAAATATAAAAGACTCATTTTTTATAACTCAGCACCAAACACCTTCTAAAAATATGTTCGGTGCTCATAGACTTGGCAACCATGTTTCTTTCAAGTTTGCAGTTTATATAACCAAAGTCTTTGGTATTATTGTGGTATATTCTAAAGTCGAGAAGAACTCCCACCATGCAATGGTTAATTGAAAATTTCTATTTGAAAATTTTATCAAATGAACTTTACTTAACATTTTATTAAAAAAAAATTTAAAAAGGACTGAAATTTTTTTAATTATTGTATTTCTCAAAGGTTGCACAACCTTTGGGCAACCATTTATTATAAGTAAGAAAGTGTCTTGTGTTTAAAATGCGCTAAGCTGATATGAAATTAAGCAAATTATATGCCAAGGTAAAGATATGTTTAGAGTTAAATAAAAAAGATAATTACAATAAAGATTTTTACCTAAATTTGATATAAATTTTCAAATAGTAGCAACTTTGATAAATTTGCCTACTCAGATGGCTCACACTGATGATGAACATACATGTTCAATAAATAGATCCCACTTTATACATACAAAACATCAAGATCTTTATAATGTTGCAGACTTCAGTTAATGATAATATTTTCTTTCCAATTTCATGATTTAGTAAAATAAATATCTCTACATGATATGTTTACTATTTAACTTAAGATTTAAATAAATATAATTTCTAAGGCTTAGTTCAAACTTATCGACTGGCTTTGATAGATCTAAGTTGATAAGAAGCAGAATATATGTTCAGGACTGAACATAGGACCACCTACAGCGTGTAGTTAGGACTAGTAATAAGTAATAAAGATATGTAAAATGTAGTTGTAGTCCTAAGCAAATGTTAGAACTAAGATAAAGAACAAACGCATGATACACGTTGTGGGAAAATACAGATAAGGATAAGTGCAGCATGCAGATAGCTAGCAAGCATCTGGCGACCATATGGTGACATTTACGATAGGGCAAACCAGATAACGGACCAATGTAGATTTAGGACCACACTGCTGTCTTACAAACACAGTGTTAGAATAAGATAGAAATAAATAATATTAACCAATAGAAATTAAGGAACACCCGCTGTGCCCTTACAATCACAGCGCTAATTGTAAGACTATTATAAATAAGGCTCGCTCATCTGAGCGACAGTGAGTACTAATAAAGAGTTTGTAAAGAACGCGTCGTGGTACACTTTTTACTCCGTTGCCTATACATTTTTTGGTCCTTCGAGTCGACCTTTCATTTTCGTGGCCGTGTGTGCAAGTAGTTCGAAAACGTTATTTTAATTCGTTTGTCTAAAAACGCTGCGCGAGTGTTTTAAAAAAGCAATACGAATATATCCTTTACAAATAATTAAAAAAAAAAAAAAAATATACAAATATGTTGAAGGATAAAGAGATTGAGCTTCTGCAACGTCAGTCGAAGATCGAGCAAAATATTCTTGAATTAATAAAAAACAAGGCAAATATTCAGCTCATCGAGGAAGCAGTTGCTGAGTTCTACGCAAATCATTCAATGTTGAAAAAGTTAGGAGTCGTCGATCACAAATATTTTAACGAAAAAATATTTGATATCACCATGGCAAAAGTGAATGCCTATAGGCAGTCGACGTTAAAAGTCGAAGAGGTTGCCGTGGAGGTGGATACAGCTGCGAGGTCGTCTACAATGACAGGCGGTGCTCAACAAAAGGTGAATCCACCAAGGGAAGACGACCCAAGGGAGCACACACAAAGGCGCTTAAATGAAATGGCAGAACTTTCTAGAAGCCAAACTTCGTTTCAGTCTGGAGGCAGCGAAAGAAAAAAGTTGATAAGTCCAATCAATGGCTTGGTCAATGTGCTGGATATGAGAGCAGATTCATTGCGGCACGGTATGTTGAGGGTGTACCAAGGACTGGAGAAAGGCAAGAGCTCCTTGGAATTGTTAGTGCTCAAGGAGAGGCTAAAGGACTTGTCGTCGAAAGTGGACAAGGCGGCCGAAGAAATCGAAATAAAACATTTCGACATCACAGTCAACACAGCCGAAATCGACGAATTGAAAGATGAGGCATTTGAGCTTTGCGTCAAAATAGACAGGCGCGTTGCGGAGTTAGAAGGCAGAAAGATGGAGGTGCAAGAACTTCCAAAAATCGAACTGCCACAGTTTAGTGGTAATCCGAAGGACTGGATGCCATTTTATGAACTTTTTAAAGAAGTTATTCATGACAGGACAGACATCAGCGAGATTAAAAAAATCAATTATTTAAAATCGTGCCTGAGGGGTGATGCCAAAATGGTTGTCGCCCACTTACTGAGTGGATCAGCAGCAAATTATACCGCGGCGTGGGAGCTGATCTGCAAGAGGTACGACAACAACAGAAAAATTTTCGCAGACAGTGTCAACAAGCTGCTGGAGCTAGAGGTACTACAACCGAATTCTGAGCAGAGCATTAGAAATTTTTTGAATACGTCAAATGAGTGCATCCACATTGTCAGAACAAAAGGCGGTGTGAAAGAAGATGCAGACGTTATATTTGCACAAATGCTGCTGCGCAGGTTTTCATCAGAAGCAATTCAATTGTACGAGCAGCACGTGAAAAAGGCCAGGGAGATCCAGAAATTGGAAGATGTCCTCGGCTTTGTGGAGCAGCTCTTCTTTTCGATTAACTCCATGGAGGCAGCTTCAGCTAAACCATCTGGGTCACAGTCTCAAGGCAGAGTCTGTCGTTTCTGCACATTCACCGGGCATGACGTGTTAAGATGCCAAAAGTTCAAAAGCGCAACACTCAACAAGCGGAAAGACTTTGTGGCAAAAAATCACCTATGTTTTCGATGCCTGGGCACGCATAGCCTGAAGGAGTGTAAAAAGGATTGGAGATGCCAGATGTGTAACAGAGCACACAACACGTTGCTGCATGAGGGGGAGATGTCAAAGCGTGAAAGTGTAAATTGTCTGAAAGAAACAGATAATCAGGACACACTTTTGGCCACGGCGCTCATCAAAGTTAAGAAATCAAATGGCGAGTATACAACTTTACGAGCCTTGATGGACGGTGGGTCACAAAGGACCCTTATATCAGAAGAAGCAGCTCAAATTTTAAATCTGCCACGCATTAAGAACAAGGTAGAAGTTCAGGGCATTTCGCAGCGAAACGTGGAGGTGTCCAAATATAAATTACGTTTGGAGCTAATGTCGAGATTGCCTGACAAATTTAACACAAAGGTAGAGGCGCTGGTGCTGCCAAAACTGCAGAAGGCGCTTCCGTCGAGGGACATAAACATGGACGTCGAGCGTGATTGGAGGGATTGCGCATTGGCTGATCCAAAGTTCAACAAGCCTAGCCGAATCGACATGATCATCGGAGCAGATTTATTCCCATACATTATGACGGGAAAGATAAAACGAGTGGGAGGAGCGCTTGGACAGAAAACTAGGTTTGGCTGGATTGTGTCGGGAAATATTCCGAGAGCTACAAATAATAAAATTTACGCAGCCACAGCAACTGTGAATTTGAGCGACATTGAACGATTTTGGGGATCCGAGCAAGACGACGATTCTACAATAAAAGAAGAGGGTGAACTGTGCGAAAAAATGTTTAAGGAGACTACTTCACGAAGCACTGATGGGCGGTTTGTTGTCGCAATTCCATTAAGAAATGATGTGGAATTGGGTGAGTCTCGTAAACAAGCGGCGGCAAGACTAATGAGTATGGAGAAGAAATTTAAGGCCGACAGAAATCTTCTCTCAAAGTATTCCGAATTTATGAAGGAATATCTACAACTTGGGCACATGGAGCTTGTACCTACATTGGGAGAGGCAAAATATTACTTGCCACATCATGCCGTCATCAGACCGGACAGCCTCACTACAAAACTAAGGGTAGTGTTCGATGCGTCGGCTAAAACGTCCAATGGGTTCAGCCTGAACGACAAAATGTTGGTTGGCCCAAAAATACAGCGCGACATTTTCGACATTTTGGTGAGCTGGCGACTGTGGCGGTACGTAATGACAGCTGATATCGAGAAAATGTACCGCCAAATCAAAATACGGTATGAAGACCAGCAGTTCCAGCACATTTTGTGGAGAGAAAATCCAAGACTTCCGATGAGTGAGTACAGGCTTACAACAGTCACTTACGGGACAGCAGCAGCACCATTTTTGGCTGTACGAGCGCTGCATGAAGTCGCGAACATGGTGTGTCATCAAGACGAAGAGCTGTCTCGGGTGATCAAGGAAGATTTCTACATGGACGACTTGATGACGGGCAGTGATACGATAATGGGTTGCATCGTATTGCAGCAAAAGCTGAGAAAAACATTACAGCAGGCTGGAATGCATCTACGAAAGTGGGTGTCGAACGACGACAAAATCATAGCCAGCGTGGAAACTAGCGCCGAGAATGAAAAAATATTAATAAAGGAAGACGAGTCAGTAAAAACACTCGGCTTGCAGTGGGACCCAAAAAAGGACATATTTGGGTTTGTCGTCAAAGTACCTTCGTTGCAGCGGATAACAAAAAGAACTGTGCTCTCGCAGTTGGCACGAATCTTCGACCCACTGGGTTGGCTGACGCCTGTAACAATTCAAGGCAAGTGCTTTATGCAAAATTTGTGGACTTTGCCACTTACATGGGACGATGTTCTCGACGAGGTTTCTGCAAACTTGTGGAGAAACTATGCCAAAGAGCTGCCGGCGCTTACCAAAATTTCAATGACACGCTGGATCGGCAAAACAAATATACTGGATATGGAATTGCATGGTTTTTGTGATGCATCGGAAAAGGCATATGCGGCAGTCGTGTACGTCAAAGTTAAAGATCAAGTTACCCTGATGGCAGCTAAGAGTAAGGTTAGCCCAATTAAAAATAAAAAAACCATTCCAAAACTGGAACTTTGCGCTGCGCATCTGCTCACCAAATTGTTACTTCGAATAAAGTCAACATTGGGTAACAATATAAAATCATACGGCTGGAGTGATTCCCAAATTGCACTAGCTTGGATAAAAAACAGGCGCAGTAAAGAGAAGTTCGTCAAATCGAGAGTAGACGACATCAACAAGAAGCTGCCGGAAATGGAATGGAGGTACGTGAAATCTGAAGAGAATCCAGCGGACGTAGCGTCGAGAGGTATTGCCCCAAATTTTCTAAAAGAATGTTCCATATGGTGGCAAGGACCGCAATGGCTTCGTTTTGGAACTGAAAACTGGCCTGTCGAGGAAGAGCTTCCAATAGTGGTGTCAATGACAGTATGCGACCAAGGTTTGGAATTATGGCCAATCTTAGAAAGATTTTCGTCTCTACAAAAGCTAGTCAGCGTAATGGCATATGTACTTCGCTTCATTTCAATTCTACGATTGAAAGCCAAATTTCCGCCATACATAACAGCGATGGAATGGAAAAAAGCCAAGTTGACGGTTGTCAGATTACAGCAACAAGCGGACTTTGGAAGCGACATTAAAACGATTAAAAACAACAAGCGATTGGAGATGAAGAACAAGTTGCTACCGCTAAACCCCTTCGTCGATGAGCATGGTGTTTTGCGTGTCGGTGGTCGCCTGGTAAATTCAGCATTACCATATTCAATGAAACACCCAATGATTTTAGCCAAGTCACACATAGCTTGGTTGATTGTTGACAGCGCTCATCAAACAACTCTACACGGTGGCATAAACTTGATGAGAAATTACATCCAAAGAGAGTTTTGGATATTTGGTCTTCGGAACCTGCTGAAGAAAAAGTTACGGGACTGTATCACATGCATAAGGTACAGACAAGAGGTTCGAACTCAGCTGATGGGTAATTTGCCATCATATAGGACAATTGCCAGCTACCCTTTCTGCAACACGGGAATCGACTATGCTGGACCGTTCCAGATCAGATGCTCAAAAGGTCGTGGGCAAAAGGCATACAAAGGCTACATTTGTCTGTTTGTTTGTATGGCAACAAAAGCTCTACATCTAGAAGCGGTCAGTGACATGTCCACAGAAGCATTTTTAGCAGCGTTACGACGGTTCTTCGCGAGGCGTGGCAAGTGTCAGAATATCTACTCAGACAATGGCACAAACTTCGTTGGAGCGGCAAGAAAACTGGACAAAGAATTGGCAGCAGCAATTAAAAACAACACAAAGATGGTGACGTCCTTACACCAGGACATTTTCTAATTGGCAGACCGATGCTGGGAGAGCCTGAACAAATCAGTGAGTCGCCGAACAACGCGTCGCTCGATAGGTGGAGGTTCATTCAACGGACAAGAGCCGAGTTTTGGAATAAATGGAAGGAAGAGTACTTAACCTCGCTGCAACAGAGGACAAAATGGAGACGACTAGAGCCAAACCTATCGGAAGGTCAAATGGTTCTAGTTAAGCAGGAAACGACGCATCCAGCAAGATGGCCAATGGGAAAGGTCGTCAACGCGATAAAAGGAAAAGATGGCAACGTCAGGGTCGTAACAGTGGAGACAACCAACGGTCAAATCAAAAGACCGCTATGCAAAATATGTCCGTTGCCAATAACGGACGAAAAGGCAAAAGGCAAAAAGAGGCAAGCAACACCGAGGAGCTTAAGAAGTAATACCATCGCAACAGTTCTGTGCTTGTTGATGGTATTCCATATGACAAAATCTGCAGCTTTGCCTAAAGTCAACGACTCAGTGGTCAACATAAAAGAAGTCGGAAGTAACGCGGCCGTATTTTTGGACAAGATTGGCAAAGTGGAAATAGCATCCTCCAGATGGCAATTTATTGTGTACTTCGACATGCAAGCGTATTTCGAAGAACTAAAGCAGGCATCAATGGTCGTAAGTAAGGCCAGAAAAATTTGTCCAAAACTTGAGGAGTTTGAGGAGCAATGTGATGCGTTGATAAACGGCATTGTGTTGCAACTTGACGTCATGAGGGACAACAACGACATCGTGATGAAATCGGCGAGTGGTAGAGCAAAAAGATCATGTAAGGTGCCAATGGTGTGTCCAGGTGGCATGTTTGACATTTCCGTCGAAGTAATGACCTTATACAACATGAAGACATTACTTGCAAACCAGAAAAACTTAAATGAATACGTTGGAAACCAAACATCAGTGATTGACGCAACAGAAAACCTGATCAAGAAGACAACTGAGGAGGTCAACGCAAATTTCAAAAAGATGGCGATCAAAATCAACAATATTGTGGAAGCAGTCAATGAACAGTTCCTGGTGTACAGGGAGTCAATTAAATTGTTTATGCTGATTAATCAACTTCAAGGCTGGATTAATGAGGCAGAGAGGGTTCAAGCAAGTGTTGTGTCACTATTGACAGATGTCAATCGGGGAAAAATCAGCCCAATACTTCTGAAACCGTCTCAACTGCAAGCGGAGATCAACAAAATCAATCATTTGGTGCCAAGAAATCACGCGCTTCCAGGAAGTAGTTCCGGTCATCGACTGCAAGCGGTATATAAACTGCTTACCGCTCAAGGGTTTTTCAAAGACGGAATGATAATTATCAATGCCAAGGTACCCCTTTATCTGAATGTGCAAGCGAACATATTCAAGATAATTCCCACGCCGATCATGAAGAACAGTCTGAAAATGATTCCGGTTGTACCTGAGAAAAATCTGGTCTACAGCACGTCGCTGAATTCATATCATTTGCTGTCAGACACGGAGCTCAATAAATGTGTGGAAGAAAACGACGAGACCATAGTTTGTGAAGGCAACTGGCCATGGAAGGACGCCACCGACCATTCGTGTGAAATATCACCACTTAAGCCCCACAATAACTTCAGCTGTAAATGGGCTGAATTCACAGAAGAAGCATTTTGGACTGAGCTAGGAGATGCCAATCGCTGGCTGTTCAAAGTGTTTTCAAATTCATCTGCGTACGTCCAATGTGGTGAATCCTTTCACCAAGTAGTGCAACTGCCAACACAGGGCATTATGACGATGCAGGAAGGATGTACGGCAAGACTTTCCGGTGTGACCATACAAGCGCTGCAGAATATTCAATCGAGCAGTGTCATAAAACATTCGGTTCATATGTTTAAAGAAGTTGACGAAGCATTAACGAACTTAGTGGGTCCAATAGACACAATGGTGTTGAACAACACAAACGAGCTAAAACGACTGCAAGATGAGGTACACAGGCTCAAAAAGGAAAAGGTGCATCTTGGAGAACTGCAATTTTACACCGTGAGTGGACATTCATCGCTCTTCTTGGTCACAATATTAATCGTCGTCCTGGTGGTGTATGCAAGGATGAAATGCATACAAAGAAGGCAGCTATTGGCCGTGACATTTTCTGGCGCCCGGGAGAATGTTCAGGACTGAACATAGGACCACCTACAGCGTGTAGTTAGGACTAGTAATAAGTAATAAAGATATGTAAAATGTAGTTGTAGTCCTAAGCAAATGTTAGAACTAAGATAAAGAACAAACGCATGATACACGTTGTGGGAAAATACAGATAAGGATAAGTGCAGCATGCAGATAGCTAGCAAGCATCTGGCGACCATATGGTGACATTTACGATAGGGCAAACCAGATAACGGACCAATGTAGATTTAGGACCACACTGCTGTCTTACAAACACAGTGTTAGAATAAGATAGAAATAAATAATATTAACCAATAGAAATTAAGGAACACCCGCTGTGCCCTTACAATCACAGCGCTAATTGTAAGACTATTATAAATAAGGCTCGCTCATCTGAGCGACAGAGAGTACTAATAAAGAGTTTGAAAAGATCGCGTCGTGGTACACTTTTTACTCCGTTGCCTATACAATATAAGAAATTCAAGATTATTCAGATTGACTGCGGTTAGGTATAGAATATTGCAGAGCTTAAGACTTTGATCATATTGAAACCGTTACAATTGTAAGCTTTGCTAAATGTCTAGAATGGCGTTTCACAAAAATCAAAGTATTTGAAATGAACAACACAAATTCAAAATGTCTGCTTGATGCAATGTGAATAAATTCAGATCAGAGCACTCATACGCACCGTTGGCGCTTACAATGTGTTTAGTGTTGCAAATTACCAAAAACGAACTAACAAAACCAAAGGGGGGTAGCAAAAAAAGAAAAATGTTGTATCACAACGACAATGCAAGCGAAATAATGCGACAAATACATTTGGCAAGCGCAATAAGCAGACAGGCTGACAGGCAGTGGGTTGGCTGGCAACTGACAATAACACGCAAAACAGATCTGCTAACAAGTAACAGCCGCAGGTGGGCGTAAACGAAGGGCGTAAATGCTAAATCGTTGCGAAAATCCAAAGTGTTTAAAATTGTGTTGCAGTTATTTGCCCTGTAAGTGTATCTGTATATGTGTGTGAGTGTGCTGGAGCGTGTGGGTTGCAGACAGTTTGTGACAATGTTAGTTGTTGCAACACCAAAGGCACAGAGGTAGAAAAAGGCGAATGAAATTTAGGTGGAGGTATTTCGCCAATACAGATTAAACGCGCATTTAACAATTTCGCATTGCATACATTTAGGCGTCGTCGCGCTTATACGCTTTAGCTGTTTTCATTGCCGTTGCCACTGTCGAAATATTTCGCTGCATCAATAAATTAAATGCAGTTTTCCATTTTACGGCCTTTTGCACAACAATGGCAGTGGCAAAATTATTCAAGTACACAAATACACAAGCGGACCCACTCACACACACACACACACACACACATATACATACACTCAGAGCATATTGGGTTCAATATCAAGGGTCGGCAATGTTTGGCTGTTGTGTGCCTTGGTTCGGCTTCGCGTGGCTTTAGCAGTCTGATTTTCAATTTAGCACTTTTATGCGTTACATCAACGCCCCCACATGCCACTCTTCCATCACTTTCTCTTATACAAGCTCTCAGCCTTTTCACATGCAAATTGTTGCATGCAGTTAATTATTTTGCATGCTTTCAGGCGCGTAACTTGAATGTTTCATTATTCGCTCTTTTTTTGTTAGACTCTTTCATACGCCCTGCACATGCAAATTATTTGTTTATATGTGTGTGTGTGTTCGTATTTTCGTTTTTGTTTTTTATATCTACTTGGCACTAATTGAAATAAAATATAGTTTAATTAAAAAAGGTAAATGACTGTGGGCGTTACACCGGCATTCACTCTCATACTGCAAGCGTATTTGAGCCTTGTATTTTTAATTTATTGTAAGTCTTTTGCCAAATGATGAGTTATTAAAATTTGTTAATAAAAACATTAACTTATTTATACATACAAAAGTTTATTTCATATATTTGCACAATTATTTTTGAAAGCGTAAATACAACTTGAGAATGTTCGATTTTACAGATGAATATAATTATGTGTTAAGGTGGATTTTTAAGTAGTTTGGTAAATGGTCATAATTTAAATTCGCAAAACTTATCAATATATATATCAACATATATTAAATCAAATGAGTTTTTAACTTAAAGTCTAAATTTATTATTTATCATTTCAAGAAGGCCTTAGATATTTGGCCTGCAAAATGTTGTTAAGTGCAAGAATTGTACCTAAAAACTTGGACATCAACAGTCAGATCGCCTTGTCACAGTCGTAAGTAAAAGCAGTAAAGGAGTAATTTTAACTAAGTGTTCGAAGACCAACTTATTATATAATGGAGTAGTAAAGGCATTGACAGTTTATTGGTGAAAGCATCTCAATAAAGAAAGAAACTAACCTCTAAAAAGTAATGAAAATTGGCATTTTCCGCTTTAAAATACACACAATTAAATGTTTAGAATTAAATTAAAAATAATCAATAATTCAAAATTTGACAAATTTAGAGTTGAAAGCAAATAATAAATAAATATTTATTAACCTCAATGAATATTGTATTAAAAATAATTATTAAGCAATAATAAATAATAATTAGTATAAAACAAATACTATGAACAAAACATAATATTAACATTGCGTGTACGCCACGTTGACAGCCGTTGAAACTTTGTATGTATACGCATGTGTGCATATATTTGTATATGTTATTATTATTATGCAGTAAAGCAACTAAATAATAAATTAAGGCACCACTAATTAAAATGTTAATTAAAAACTGGCTTATTTATGACATACAAAATCCCAATGTGGCCATCGATGCCATATCGACTTTTAAACGTTGGCCATTCGTTATGCTCAAAAACGTTCGACACCATTTTGTGACCGCGAGCATTTACTCATACATTAAATACACAAAAATGCAGACACATACGCACACATATATTTACATATACATATGTGTATACATATATATACTAAAATTGTGTGCTATTGGATACAGCTCCTGTAGAATAATTCTAAGTGGATACATGCCATTGCTATTAATTAATTAAATTTTGACTCTACTTCAGTTTAGCATATCAATTAATCCTTATTAATTATAGCGTGCGTCGCTTGGATTTATGGCTGTGTATTAGGCATGTGTGTGTGTGTATTTATACACTATACATATCTAAATGTCATAAGCCATGTGGGATGATAACGAACTTACATACTTACAAAAGCATTCAACCGACAAGATATTAGTTTGCAGTAACCAAAGTACCAGCGAAGTCCTTATGGAAAAGCTGCTTAAAGCGCGTCATCGATATCAGCTCAGTTCATCGCTGTCTTCTAAGCCATCAAGTCGATTGCTTGTTATGTACACGCATCATATCTATGTATGTGTGTATACACTTAGCTATGATGCATATATAGGTTAATATTGCTGGCTTAATCAGTAGGTGCGACAGTAATTAAGGGGGACGCGAATGCGTTGTCTTGTGTTGTATTGTGTCAGATACATTCGAAATTGATATGTGTATAATCAATTGGGCAGAATCGAAGTTTTGCATTGTACGTCGTTAAATTTAATGGGTTGTATGTTGATTCCTAATTTAACTAAGGCTTTATATGTTTCTATCATATTATGAATTATCAATGAAATGCAGCGACAACACGCAATTGACAAAGTCAAATTCATCTTACCTTGACGCTTATGAATGCTTTTAGCATACAGGACCATAAATTGATCAGCACCATTAACATTTAGTTAATTTTGTATTGAAAAATATTACTTTTAATTGTGAGCAACGCTTAATGAAATCATAAATTAAATTTTATATTAAATAAATTAAAATATTTTTGAAATTAAAAACTTTTTAAATACATTAATGGTAGCGATTAATGCACACATGCACAAATAATTAAATTTCAAACAATTTGAACAAAATATTAATTTTACTCATTTGTGATAATATTTTTTGTTTGTTTAAATTAACGATTACACGCTTGGATGTTAAATACTTGAAATCAAAGCGCCATATAATCGTACATTCAAATGCGTTTTAAATACTTTTCTCATGCTTCGCTAGCAATCACAAATTAATGCCAATTTTATTTAAGTTATATCATCGTCAAATTTATTTTAATTTAAAATTCATAATTTAACATTTATAATATAAATAATAATAATTATAAAGGCGTTGAAATTATATTGTTGAACTGTGCGCTCTCATGACTTATGCTTCATTGAATTTTTCAATTTCTTTACATTTTTTTATCGAAGAAATATCACGAGCTTAAAATATCTCATTTTCATAATTTAGTATGTATGTCTTTTTTTTTTTTTTTGTTAAATATTATTTATTTTCGCAGAAAGTCATCCTTGCACCGAGACTTAAATTTATCAAGCATCGAGATTGTCCTCTACACCAGCAGCTACGACAACAGATCGTTGCAACTACAGCAAATCCAGTCAGACGGCTGGAAGGGTTTAGTCTATTAACTGATTTTCACGTTCATATTGCTACTGATGTTTGAGAGAGAACTAATTAGATGGCACAAACCGAATTAAATTTGGTCACTGCCGAACGATACGAGTCTGCTCCCCAAGATCCATTTCTCAATCTTTTACAGTTTCCAAGAACCTTTGGTGAATGCGGACGGATGGTTTCCTTTATATACTTTATAGGTATTCATAAAAAATATGCTGATAGTGTGTAGTGTTAAAACGACATATGCGATAAGAGCATCGCTTTTGTTTGCACCCACAGTTCAAAATTCACTCATGTTTAAAAAGAGACCGTGGCAGTGGCACTATACGTCTTGTGGAGAGGTTGTGTTGCTTGGAAAGCAATATTACAGTTTTATAAAATGAATATTTATTGAGCATAGTACAAATAAGTTTTAAGGTGTTGTTAACAGTCATCATCCCTGCACTTCCCACATTATTGCTTACAAGTTTTTTGCTCATTGCATACAACTGTCAGTTAAAAAAAAGAACGCTTAACTAACCAAGCAAAATTAGCGCCTTCACACTATCAGATACACATATATATGTACAACTTGATGTAAACTGAAACAAGTTTTCTAACTGCGTGGGCACGCTCTGAGCATGTTTAATTTTTTTTGCTTACTCACACTCTAAAAATGACATTTACGGACCTTACACAATTTATGAATTGTTATGCTTTATGAGTCCGTTGGGGCACATTACTTTATCGCATGATTTATGTTTGGCAAATACAAACACAAATATATTTCAAATATTTTTCATACAAAATTTGCAAAAAAGACAAAAACAAAATTATAATAGAAAGACGTCATAACTTATCAATTAATTTACAAGTGAACCAAAGTGAAACTAAAACAAGAACAAAGTATAAAAAAATAAAATTTAATTGAAACGTTTCAGTAACGAGCACAATTTACAATGATTTATGTTAATTACTGTTTAACAAATAAATACGTGCGGCTGATAACTAAATTGAAATAAAATTCAATGTAAATGCAATGAAATGTGTTTGAAACCATTGGAAAAAAAGTTGCGCTAATTCAATCAATGCAATTCACTCACAATGTTTTCTTTTTTCCAACATTTTTTTTAAGTTCGTTTTTTTATGTCAATGCAATTGCAACGTTTCTATTTGCTGAAAGTGTAATTTACACTTAATTATCGCACTTAACTTGTTTTGCAAATTGATTTCTTTTTAAAATACATAGTAACAAGGGCAAGAGATTCGACTCGTTAAAATCGTGTGAAAGTGTCAGTTGGCAGAAGAACTAAAATAAATAATTACATGGATTTTGCTTAACTGTTAATTCGCTTTGCAACTTTAAACAGATTTAACAAAATATTTCATAAAGTATATTTTAACTACTAATTTTGATAAAATAATAATTTAAAAGGGTATTCAGATATATTTTTTTTTTATGACATGTTAAACGATATAAGAATTGTTATAAATGCTTCATTTGGAAAATTTGTAAATTTGTCAAAAGGACACCTTTTTGAGATCCAAAATCACATTAAAATTGTTTAATTAGTAAACTTTATTCATTATTATTTTTTGATCGAAAGAAATTCGTAACCTTCTTGTAAAATTTAGAAAAAAAATTTTCCTCATCAGTATCTTTTTCAAGCTTATTTTGCAGAAGTTGAGTTTTCATGTCCGAAAAGAGCGTTTTGTAATCGTTTTCCACATTGTGCTGTTAAAATAATCTTGTTAAAGATCGTATTCGAAGAGGAAATTTAAAACATTAACTTACTTCTGAACTTGCATCAACCGTCGTGTCTTTAGAAAAACATAAATTCTCCATTAAAAATTTGAAATACGTGATTGTGTTTACTTACCAGCACCAGTGTTACCCAACTCATGTTGCAGGTCTCTAAAGTGCCTGTAACGATTTGAAAATCATTTTGAGAACTTTAGTTGAAAAAAATAAAATACTTTCGGCCTTGTCAAAATTATTTAATTCTGCAAGCATTTTCCCAATTATTGAAATCATTTAAGTTATAAAAAATAAAGGATTGTAGCCACGACCTTTTTTATAATTTGTTTTATAGAAACGAAATCATACTACACTACATCTTCTATTTCGTGTGCTTACAGAGAAATATGTACATATATCCGATTCTTATAAAACTTTCGATTATAGTGAAGCATTAACAAAATGATTTCAAAGTTTTGTATACCATAATATAGTGGTTCGATTTAAATAATTCTGAGATATAGTATAATGTCTGTACATACATATACAAAGAATTTTTTAAGTTGAAATGACTTACTCATCACATGTATTCTTTTCTTTTACTATTTTCTTGAATATCTCCTCCAGTTGGTTGACTTTCGACTCTAGCGATTGGTCACTAAGAGGCTGTATTTTATTATAATGTAAGCACGCTCGAAAAAGCAAGAGAAGTTTTAAGTAAAATTTACCACAGCATCAGCACACTTCACATAAGCAATCGTCAAAGCCAAAAGAATTATTAATTTTCCGTTCATTGTAAATTCAAAACTTTGCTGATCGTGTACTCAATTAAGCTGGGAACATTTTTACTGAGGCAGTCTTATTTATACAACATCATCTATATTCAACATCTTTCGTTACGAGGAAAGTATTTCTGTATGTATTATCGACAATTCTCAGTAATCAAAAAAAAATTTTCAACATTATATTTGAAGCAAGTAAGAGTGCTGCAGTTTGTAGTGATTGGGATATGTGTTCAGCCTTATCAAAAATGCCTCATTACCAATGACGCCATAATGGAGGTATACTTCAAGAAAATAAGCATAAACATGATTCATTTATTATTATGTGTGGACCATACGATAGTAAGCATGATAGTGAATACAAGCCTTTTTGGTTAAGAAACATTTCAATGTATCACAAGCTTTATGACATTTACAATGCATTTTTGAACTGAAAACACTCAGTAAATTCGCATGAAGTATGAGTAACAAAAATTATTTTTAAGTTATAACATAACAAACTGATAGTAGCAAACGTCAATGTCATGTATTATTTGTTGAAATCCGATGATTTCAATGTTATAAAATTTATTGTTTTATACAAAAGTATAGAATAGGCCGTTCTTAGAAAACCGAATCACGCAGCAAATCCTTTTTATGTTATTCGATCATAAATGCCTTAAAAATGAAACTGAAATCAAACAAACTTGTAAGGGCAGTATAGTAAATTATATAATATCTTGTTCACACCGTAGGCAGTGCCTCACACGAGTCTGGCATACACATTTCAAGTTTTTAGCTCGTACAGTTTCCGAGAACCATTGGTGAGCACGGACCGAAGGACAGACATGGCCATAATTTTTGTAGAGTCTTACTCGATGATATGATAGATTATGATCGAATGTTGTTTGCTATTATTTTTTTTTTTTTTTTGCTTCCACAACAGGTTGGAAAATACTCTTTAATATATTGTGCTCATTCTTGTTCTAAAATATAACCATGGTATTTTTGACACATATAAATTATATGTAAGTATTATCAACTAACAAACAACGGCCAATATTCAAGAAACCGCAGTCTTGTTTTTTTTTTAAATTAAATCGATAAGCAAATTCCAACTGCTGTGGATTTCATTTGAATAATTTGTTTTTCTTTTGTTATGTGTGATAATTATTCCATGTTCATGTACCCGCAATTGCGAAATGTGCATGAGCAATGGTATGCTGGAAAACCGATTGTTGTGAGTCGAAGGTTCTTCGGTTAGTCAACCTTTACAAAATGGAGACTTTCTGTTCTTTTTAAGTGGCGTCAAATTTATTATATATTTTTTATTTTGTCTGAAAAATTTATAAATTTTGCATTAGGAAACCTTTTCGAGATCAATTCAAAGTCACATTATAATTGTCGAATTAGTAATCTTTCTTATTATTTATTTATTTAAAACAAAAATACATTTCTTTTTAAAGTTTTTCAAAATCTTACCAAAATAAAAGAAAAATTTTTTTATTGAAACTTTTTAACAAATAATGAAAAGAAGAAAAAAAATAGAAATTTAATTATCTTTCGTTTTCGATAAGTATTTATCATACATTGATCCGTTTATAAAATTGGTTCTGATGCCACTTAAGATTACCCTGCGCAGCTTGGTTGATTGGTTGCGTTTGCGATTGAGTAACGAATGTTGGTCTAGCAACTAACACATGGCGTTGAACATCACGACCCGTATTCTCATTATGTATTCCTGCCGACGATTGCCATTGAACATCTAGGGATGATAAAGAAATTTATCAATTAATGAATTTATTTCAAATAATATCAGAAGACACAACGAAACATACTGGTACTAAGTCCATACAGTAGTTGATTGTTCAGATGAGAAGTTTTCTCTTCGACAGTAGACATCCTATTAGATAATGCACTCAAAATTTGATTGACTCTTGTAACTGAGTTGTATATACTGGAGTGCATATTCGAAAAGTCATTATTCAATTTATCAATTTGTAACTTTAGTTGGCATACGTCGAATTGGCAACCGTTAAAGTTAATTCCTAATACGGATTTAAGCAACTGTTTTAGATTATTTGATATATTTTGTCTTGATCTTTGATGTCCTGATTCGAGTGCATCGATTTCAGTCTTTACGTTGTTTATGAACAGAGGGGAAAATGCGTTTAACAAATCGTTTAGAATATTTGCTTTATTTTGGTTTGTTCTTTTACCTGATTGGAGATTTATTTCAGTCAGTACTTTCTTTATGAATTCTTCCTTCAAATCAAACCTGAATTGGGCCGTCAACTCTCTTTTTAATTTATCTTTTAACCTATTTTCGAAGCCCTCTGGGAGTTGTATATCCGTATTAATTTCGGTTTGGATTTCATGTTTGAAACTTTCTTTCACTTCTGTTTCTATTATGTTACGAACTTTGACCATAAAATTGCTGTCGGAACGAATATTTTCTTCTAATTTCTGTTTCAGCGTATTATCGATGTCACTACGTAACTGCGCCTGCAATACGTTAATAATTTCTTGTTGTAAGTTAGACTTGTATTGACTCTCAAACATATTTCTGAACTGCAGCGTTATTTCATTCCGCATTTCATTCTGGAATTTGGCATTTAGTTCATTTTCAACTTCGATCTTCAACTTTTCCTTAAACTCATTTTGAAGCTGATTTCTAATTTTCATTTCAAATTCATTTTCAATTTCGGTCATCAAAGTTTGTTTGAATTCATTCTGTACTTGATTCCTAATTTGCACTTCCAACTCATTTTTAAGTTCGCTTCTTAAATTTTCTCTAATTTCATCCCGTATTTCGTTCTTTATTATCTGTTTGAACTCGTTATTGATTTCACTCCTTAAAGAGGAGGTTATTTCAAGCTGTAAGTCAGATTTCAGTTTGGTTTTTAGTTCCTCTTCGAGTTCATTCTTCAAAGCAATTTTTAAGGAAGACTTGATTTCGTTTTTTAAGCTATTTTTATATTCATTACCGAAACCTTGTTGTAACTTTCTATCGATTTCATCATTCAAGTTTGTTTTCAATTGTTCCTCATTTGCTTTTATATCTGCCAGAATATTTGAAATACGTAAATTAGCTTGAGTTAAATTGTGCTGTATTGTTTCCGTCAAAGTTTTTACTTCTGATGTGTCGACATCTAACTTTCTAAACTTCTCATCGTATTCATTTTTTAATTCATTCAACTGCAGTTGATTGAACAGACAAGTGCCGAATGATTGCTTAAAAAATGCCTCAGTTATATTCACAAATTCCGAAACTAATTCGAATAATTCGTTTCCCTCGTTGCTTTGTTCCTCATGCTTAAGTCGTTCAAGTTCGATTTTCATGTCCGAAAATAGCGCTTTGAAATCGTTTTCCTCTTCGTCCTGGTAAATTATTTACTTTTAGTTCTTATTCGAAAAGGAAATGTAAAACATTAACTTACTTCTGAACTTGCATCAAACATCGAGTCTTTAAAAAAACATAAACTCTTTATTAAAAAATTTCAAATATGTCAGTTTGACAACTTACCTCCACCTGCGTTACCCAATTCATATTGCAGGTCTCTATATTGCCTGTTGCGATTTGGAAATCGTCTTTAGAATTTCAAAATATGCGTTTTCAAATGACTTACTTGTTACATGTATTCTTTTCTTCTATTAATTTCCTGTAAATATCTTGAAGTTGGTTGACTTTCGATTCCAGCGATTGGTTACTAAGAGGCTATGTCAAGAAATTACTATAAAACACGTGAATAAATGACAAGTCTTAAATAAAATTTACCACCACATCAGCACAGTTCACATAAGCAATCGACAAAATAAAAAGAATTATTATTTTCCCGTTCATAGCGAATTTACAACTTTACTGATCGAGTACTCAACTGAAATGAGAACAGCATTGCTGATTTATTATATACTCAGCATCTCTTATTCTTTTTAATATGATTTGTATTCTTATCGAATTCTTAGAAATACATTAACGATATTTTGAGCTTTGCGAATTCGAAATGTTAACCAACAGCTTATTTGAATCAAACTGAAACACTGAAGCAGTTCATGTTTGCTCTTATCAATTCACAGAAAAAGCAACACATGGTCAGCGATGCCACGCCCACAATCTAAAAGTTTACGATAATTTTTTTGTAAAATAATTATTTGTGTTTATGTGTGTGGATGGAAAGAATTGTTGTTCCAAAGTTAGAAAATAATGTCGAGCTTAGTATATCGATCGAGCCAAACATTTGTTACTCTTCACTGAGCATAAATTAACTTAAAGATTTCTACATTTCTTATTACATTCAACACATACATACTTTAAACGATTTGTCTTATTAAGATGCCCAAAGAAATATGTATTATATATACTTATATTTCATGTGTTTGGAAGTTGCAAGCTTGATGACAAAGTTTAAAATCAAGTGACATTTCTTATCAACAAAGCACGTATTTGTTGTCAGTAAAATTAAATTGAAAAAAGCTTTTTGATCTCTAAGCTTATCAAGCCAAGTTCACGTACACTGTTTGCGAAACTAACGCAGACAGCTGGCTGTCTATCAATGTGCGTTTGTAAGTGTGGATGTACTTTTGTGTGTCAGCAAAGCAAAAGCACCATCATCAAAATCACTACCACTTGTGATATGTTATATTCGCTCAAGTTGTACCTAAGTTCAGAAGTAGAAGATTTTGAAGTGTCACACGTCAGCCAATTTCCAATAACCAATATTGATTTGTACTGGCATTCGCAAGCACTTCGGTTTTATTTGTGCGAGTGTTGCATCCCAGCAGTTTTTTGAGGTTGGCCTTGCAATTATATTGCATGCTATGGCAGGCCTGCTTAATGCCAAAAAAGCCCTGCAGAAGTCTGTTTTCGGGATGCTTTGCAAGTGTTTGACGTTTGTCGTAACCGGATAAGAAGTTTTTTTGCTACCATTCAGACGAATTTATTAAGATTAATAAAGTAGAATTTATTTCTAGGAAAAGCCATTGTTCCTTTATGGCCATCTGATGTAAATCTTGGAAATACTTTACTTAATGATTAAATACATGGATTTTTCCTTGAAAAACAATGTGATATGGCAAAAAACAATTAAAATTAAATGCCTGATTTAATTTCTGGTTAATTTAGTCTGTAAGGGTATTCAATAGTTCTCGCATCTGTAGCAGATAGCAGGTCTAGCAAACGAAAGCTAGTGAACGCCCTTCTGATCAAAAAACTGTTGCAACTCAGATATTCTGGCTAAGTAGGCTTTGAATAATTTGTGTCTAAATAATAAATAATATTCAAAAGAAAATACAATTGAAAATGAAAGATATGTGTTATGGTCTGTCGTAACTACAAATAAGCTTTGCATGGTTATGTGTACTCATTGCAATTATATTAAAGGAAATCAAACTCGTTTTGTAAATTAAAAACGGGATAAAAAAGCAAATTAGTTCAGCGATATAAAAATTACTTTAGTTCAAACAACATTGTCCCACTTTTCTTTCCAGTGGTATTTTTCACCTTCATCAGGGATTACATTCTTTTCTTAAATAGCTTAACATACTTATAAAAAAAAAAAATGAAAGTTTTATATGCAATATTTCCAGAACGAATGGGTCTAGACTCTAGAAGAATTTAAAATTGGTATATTTGACATTAAATGGAAGTTAGATCCATTTCGATTGAAAATTGAGTGGGGGAACACCCTTTAACAGTCCCAACAAACTGATGGTACCGGGTATGTCGAAGTCGTGAACTCTCGACTGCAATTATTTACTGTAATTTTTGGAATTTAAATTCAAATAACTGTTGCAAAGTAGTCAGGGTTTTAAAATTGTGTTAAAAACATTCCAAATAATACCGAAAATTTGTAGTGTTATTAACACAAAACACAAATAAAAATTTGCTACATGTGCGACGATTTATATACATAGGCAAGGGTATGGCAATCTCGGCAAACTTTTGTTCATACAATTTGTTTTTGTAATTTGAAATTTTCGTTTGCTAGACCTGCTATCTGCTACAGATGCGAGAACTACTGAATACCCTTTGTGTTTATTTTTGGGTTTTTTTTTTATTTATTTGTTTAAACAAAATTTTAAATAATTCTAATCATTTATTATGTAACACTTCATAACAAGTCACTCTGCGAAGCAATTCAACGATTTTGCAAACATTCGAAAATCATTCATTGTGCGCGATGTCAACTAAGTAAACAATTACTTTCATAATTTATCATTTGCAATTATTTAGCCATTTATTAAAATGTTTTCAATTTTTTTTTGTTTGCGTAGGCTATGCTTGTGTGTGTGTGTGTGTACAAGTATGTATGTGCAATATTTGCATTTTTAATTGTACCACGTGTTGGCAAATTTGCTGTCATTGTTTTTCTGCAAACGCTGGAACTCATTAACTTGGCTATAATTTTCGACTTGTCTGAAAATGTGTACATGTTTAAATTAAAAACTAGCTGTGCATACTCGATAATACCCTACCCTACACTCATGGTCGTCATGTTAAAAAAAATTAAATTTTTTAAGAACATTGGCTTGAATTCAAGAACACTTTTATAATACTTGAGAGTCAATAGCTAGTGCTAAAGTGTATTTTGTGGTATGCAAGAGATATATGGTATATAAATATGTATATACAAACAGCATTAAAACAAGTCAACACCTTGGATGAGTTTTCCAAAACTTTCATTTTAACAGATGTATGTAGATATTTTTTTAAAAAGAGTGTATAAGAGAAAATGTAGGGGTGAGTAAGAGTCTCGAAGAGCTGTTTTTACTGAGTATATTAGTTCATTTCAATATTTCTATCGCTTTTGGCATTCGAACGAAAGCCTTTTATAAGACTTGTACTAGGCAGTTAGGAAATCATGGCCGTGGCACAAATTCAATCAATCTTGATCGGCTGGCGGATCTCACGAGTCTAACATCAGCATTTCAAGTTTTTAGCTGTATAATTAGTAGGGACTTACTCAGTTAATTCAAAGTACGTGTTGCAAACAAATCGAAAGAAGCCGAAACAACTCAATATGCTCGAATTCACTGTGGATGCAGGGTATAAACATAATAACAATAACAAACACCCACATAAACACATTTATTTTAAATACACTTTTCGTTGTGTTAAAAGTAAATGTGTTTTTCATACACTTCTCATTTTGTTGGACATTATAATTTGTGGAACACGTTTGTAATATATTAAAAAAACCAATAATAGACAATTTATTTACATTATTCTTGTATAGTGTCTGATTTATTTGACTTTCATTATTTAAAGCCATTATTGAAATAATGCCTTGGCTCTTATCTAAGTTTGATTATCACAAATGCTTCAAAGCACACAGTCAGAACCGCCAGGTTCCATATTTTTAACATGAGAGTTTACTTGTGCAAGTTTATATGCTGTTTTAGTATTTGAACATGTAGGGTATACAATATACTTGCGTGTCGAAGTAAAAAATTTATATTCATTGTTTATATTATTTTATTATTTGTACGCGTTTTTTTTAAATTAAATGAAAATAAATTTAAAAATGTTCGCCTTTTGAATGGCAACCGATTTTTTATTTTGCTTTCTACCTTTTTGTGTGCATATACCATATTCTCGTAATAAAGTGCATGATGGAGTTGACAGTTTCATAATGACATTAATGATGACCAAGGCTAATTAATTTCTCTGCATGTGCATTACATATTTCTCAGCTTGTGTGTATGATGAAGAATTGCACAGCTTCTACAATATCGTTTAGTTTAAGTTCCACATTAATTAACAATTAGTCGTAACTTTCACTATAGTCAAAAATTAAATTTGAGTTGAATTAATAATATTAATTCTATTAAAATAATCAGTAGCATTGGCGACATTATCATCATATTCTATTTTTACAGAATAGTCAGAAGCAATTAAAATTTTAATTTATTAATTAGGGAACCCCAAAAAAATTATTTTCTAAATTTATTTGGAATTGTACAATCTAACCAAATAATGAGATAGGAAATAAAATAGAATTTTTGTTGGTGACCTTTGCCAATTTGCTGATAAAACAGAATGATTTGAGTGAATAACACAACAAATTTGTTGAGTGATTGTCTAATATATTAAGACTCAATCTTGCACACGATTTTCTTTATATAAAGATGAGTGTAGATGTACAAAAATGTTCTCTATATTTCTCAGAAGAACAACACAGACCTTGTAATTCTAAGTTCGGCTTTGACTTACCAACAAGCCAGTTGGAAATTTCGTGTTAGTAAAACAATGGCTAGAATTGATGCTTAGTGTGAAAATAAATATAAATATAGTTTATATTTACAAAAATATACATTTTTGGTTCTGAATTCAATAATCTGAATTATCTTCTAAAGCAGTATCAGCTCGGTTTCATTATTAGTTGTAGTTCTATCGATTATATTTAATAAGAACTATTTTTCACATTTAGAAAAAGTCTGTACGAATAATTTATATAAAGTTGTAGAGAGTTAAAATATACTCTTACTGACGATGGCTTCTTTGCGTGCTGACCATAATTTTTGAGAGATCTATACGTTATATACATAAGACTTTGTTTCGTTGGGCTCAACTTCTATGTATGAGACAAAGAATATTCTTTTGCTAAGCTGAACATGGTTTTATTAATAAGCGTTTATATAAAATTTAAATTTTAAATGTCCTGCTTTGGTACATTATGTAATTTCGTTTTACGCCTGCAAAGATTATTTTTTCACCAAAAGGGCGAAAACAATTACCAACCAGTACTGCCCAAAGCCAAAATATTTTAAAGAAAATACACAAACGGAGGAAAGAAAAAAAAAAAAAGGAACGAATAAAAAATACAAACGCGAAACGGAAGTCAGTGAGTAGAAGAAAAAGTATTAAAATAAATTTTCCATTAAATTTAATTTGCATGGTTTTAGGCGCAATCAACTTCCGCTAAATCGCTTTCAGCAGTATTTCATTATGAGTAACTCAGAAATTGAATAAAGCACATGAAGAATCTTCTGAGTTGCGGAGGTGATGGCGTAAGTTAAAAGCAATGAACAACAACAAGCAAAGAACATTGCAAATGGTCGAAAAGTTTAACTTTAAGAAAACGTTTAATGGTCGTATGTATGGCTTTGTTGAAAGTTTTAGTAAAACAGTCAAATGCAAATTAAATTTGAACAGCTCACCTTTGATCTCATTGCATTCGCATTTGCAACGCAATAACAATTTTCAAGTAATGCAAGCAGTCTAGCTCACTGAAGAGAAAATAAAAACAAAAAAATAATAATAATGAAATAAAAACAGGAAAACTATGCAAAGCTGTAAACTCACATCGACTTTTGCTCCCACCTAACCGCCATTGAAGTTGGCGTCGCCTTGGCAGCACTTTTCCGGGCACGCTTCACATCCTTTCATTACGCTGCTTGGTATTTCCGCCACTGAATGTTCTCTACTGCACATCGTCATTGTTTTGTTCGCTGTCTCGATGTAGATAAAGATAAATTGTATCCGATAACGTTCTGTTATTTGCAAACAAATACAATTGCGGTTCAATGATGGCGGTTTTCTGAAGTTTCAGTTGGCAGTTTTTGTCCGTTTTTCATTTTCCTTGGTAAGCTCATTTGTGTTTAAATTTCAAGTTGTTCATTTAATGCTGTTGGCTAAATTAAAGTTTATTTTTTCATTTTTTTTTTTAAACAAAATGTTTTTATTTTTTCTAGAACATTTTAGAAAAGAGCAAAGTGCTTGCTTCTCTAGTTCAAGCTCCCTCCCATGTTTCTTTTTGCACAAGAAGCGCTAACTTTAGTTGGAAAAAATCAAAGCGTATGAAATGTAATAAGCTTCGCTATATTAAACCAAATTAACGTAAACAAAAGACAGATTGCTGCATATTCAGTTAATAAACACTTTGCCATTCAGTGAAATATCTTAAGCAAAATATACAATGTTGATGCAAAATCGTACGTTCTTTGTTTTTTTAATTGTTGTTACTCTTTTGACACACTGGACAATCGCCGTATGCTGCATTGGAAAGGGTCGTTATATGCCTATTTGCGCCAATGGCAAACTACCAAGCTCGGGCACGTATTGCGGCGTGGGACCGTGTAACATGTTCGGCTGCAACTGTGATGGCGGCTGCATTAAGCCTTGTGATGACTGAATTTTAAGCTATTTGTAAAAAGTGAAACAAGAATCTACAATAAAATGTGTTAGAAATCAAGCCAACTGTGACTTTAACGAACTCTAATCCTTATAGTTTTCAAACAATTTGTCTTTCTTTTGAGTTTATTTCGAAAAAAAACTAATCACAAATGTTTCATCAGTAATAAGCATTTTAATTGCAATTTGTTATGCATAATTGACGAAAAGTGACACTGACAAAACAAAAGTAATAAGTTTAAAAATGTTTAAAAGAGTATAAATCAACTTTGGCATTTCATTGAATAAACAATAATTTTGAAATTGTAAAAAATGCTTACGCATCATTGGATCTTAGGCATATTGTTGGTTGGTTTAGTCGGCCTGAACTACACAAGCGGCGTGTGCTGCCCTAATTGGAGTGGTAAGTGCGACGATGGCATGAAACCAAGACATGGCTTCTATTGCGGCGTGGGACCGTGTAATATGTTTGGTTGTAATTGTGAAGGCGGCTGTATTGAGTGTTTGTGATAGCTGTCGTTGGAATATTGCAAATTTGTACCATAATAATGTAGAAAAATGTATGAGACTGTATTTTTTTTAATAAAGAAAAGTTGACAAAAGACCTAGTCAATAAAATAAAAAATTTTTATTACATTTGCAATTATTTGATCACCTTATTCGTTGGAACTTTTGAATATAATATATTCTTGTATTTTCTTTTACTTAAAGGCTGTTAGTAAAAAATTACAAACGATTTATAGCTCCATTCATGGCTCTTATGAGTGGTTAGGATTAAAAAAGTCATCTGTTTCAATTGACCAGATTATGCAATCGCGCAAAATTTCCGAAAGTTAAGAAGTTCGCCTTAAAGTTTTGTACATTATAAAAGCCAGCTTACTAATTGTCTTGATACGCAACGCGTACATTATATATTCTGTCCAAGAATGTTTCCCATTAGTTGAAAAAGATGTTATTAAGAAGAGTACACTAATTCGGCAAAAAGTTGACCGTTTCGAATTTTCCATCGCCAGGGCGCTAATTAGCCCAAGTGTCCCAGTAACAGATAATAATTTCTATAGATTTAAAGTTAAGATTTGTGGTCTTTTACAAGGATAATTCGTCTTATACTCACTGTGGTGATCAAACGCATATGGTGATAAGGCAAAGTAGCCAGTAATATTAACCACTTCATGCTATTTGCTGTCAGTCGGTTTGTTGTTAGAGTGTAACTAACAAAAATTTAGCTGCAGCAAGTTAGTTATCAGCAATCGATTTGTTTCAGCTTGAATAATTGTAAATTAAATACGTATTTAAAAAAACAAAAAAATTAAAATAATATTGTATATACTTATTTCTTTAAATAAAAATAGTGTATTGTTGCTTGAATGAATTTTTTTATCTGAGATATTTTTATGTACATACATAGTTTTATGTATAAGCAAAATACGTTTATTTTGTCCAGAACATTTTAGGAAAGAACAAAGTGGTTGCTCCTCTAGTTCAAGCTCCCTTCCATTATTCTGCACAAGAAGCGACAACTCTAGTTGGAAAAGGTCAAAGCATACGAAATGTAATAAGCTACGCTGTATTTAACTTAATTTACGTAAACAAATGGTAGGATGTTGCATAGTCCATTAATAAATACTTTTCAATTCAGTGAAATAAATGAAGTTTAATATACAATGTTGCTGCAAAATCGTTCGCTCTTTATATTTTTAATCGTTGTCATAGTTTCGGCACACTTGACAATCGCTGTATGCTGTCGTCTATCGGGTCGTTATTTGTATTATTGCGCCGATGGCAAGCCACCATCCAAGGGAACGTGGTGCGGCGTGGGACCGTGTAACCTGTTCGGCTGCAATTGTGATGGCGGCTGCATCAAGCCTTGTTCCCGCTGTCATCCGAAGTATCCGACGTTTTAAATTCGCTGTCATCGGAAATGCCATTTAATCTGTAACTGAAATGTGATAAAAATTCGAAACAATGCTGTTAGTATCGAATTTTCCATCACCAGTGCGATGATTGGCTCAAGTGATCCAGTAGCAGTAAATTATTTCTAAGTAAAGCTTAGCTGATTTTTATCAAAACATTTTATCGCAGACACACTACTATGACTAAATGCAAAGCCGAAAAAGTAAAGCGTCGCCAATAATATTAACAACTTCATGTTAATTGCTAACGAATTGTTTTTAATTTAATTTAAAATAAAAATGGAAGTAAATTCTTTGGTTCATATTTATCTCTCATTCGTTTACACATTGATTTAAAGCTGCATTAATTCTAATTTCCTTTCTGTAATCTTTCAGCATACAAAATCAATTATAAAACTTTAGACAACAACAAAACAATAACAAATTCGCTAGGTACTTACATTTTTTATTTGGAACAATTCTGATGGGCGTCGACGAATTTTTCAATTCGATTTCAATTTAAAATCGACTCAGTCGGAATTTCGTTGCTCTTGTTCATTGTCTGAGGTCTGCAGACAGCAGTTTAAACTTTTGCTTATTATCGAGTGCACTCAAGCGCATTTTGCACTTCATATTCAGTTCAGTTCAGTTAAGTTCGGTTCGTTTGTTCTTTCGTTTGGCGGCGACAACAATCGATACAGCAATCGACAACCAGGAAAATGAACCGGTATCATTTTCACCATTTTACTGCAATCGTCCACAGCGACGACTATAATAGCACTAGCATTGAGCTAAAATAACAATAACAGACAACGTTAACGTCTCTCTGGCTTCTATCTAGTCTGGTCAACTTGACTGAAGACAAAAAGTTGCATTATAATTTTATACTTGCTTGAGTATTTTCATTTTGATTCTGTACATTATCATTTCTTTCTATTGTCGCACTTCATAATATTGGTTTTATCGGTAGGTTTTGTTTTTGTTTTTTGACTATGTATGTATAAGTATAAACCAGTAACGGAGCTATTTTCAGTTTTGCTGAAACTTATATACTCTTGCAAGCAGTTGGAAAATACGTTTTATAGTTTTGCCAATAAGAATCTTATAAGTTTATAAAGATAAAGGGGCGTAACTCCGCCCATTTTCTACTTTTTTTAAAGAATACAATGCAATCATTCTACACTTCATTTTACGATTTTCTATCTCGTCTGCTTATAGATAAATCACATTTTTAAGTTTTTCTCTATATGGAATATGGTCAAGGATTCATAAAAATGCGTAACTGCAAAGTTTTATCCGTTTATATTTAAGAACAAAAAAGTTTTTCTAACAAAAACCGAATTTTTGACCGATTGTTCCTATGGGAGCTATATGCTATATTTATCCGATCTTCACCAATTTTGCAGTGTGTCTTAATCTAATCCAAGATGTTCTTGTGCAAAAAATCGAGGCGATAGCTTTAAAATCAAAGAGTTTATTGAGCAAAAACCTTATTTTTCACCGATCGTTCCTATGACAGCTATATGCTATTGTATTCCGATCAGGCTGGTTTCTACATATAAACTGCCTGCAAGGAAAAGAAAATTTTCTGCGTTTAAATTTTGTTGCTAACTTCAAAACTCTGGGAGGAGTTCGCATTGAAACAGACAGACGGACAGACAGACAGACGGACATGGCTATCTGAACTCGTCTCGTCGAGCTGATCAAGAATATATATACTTTATATAGTCGGAGATGTCTCCTTCTCTGCGTTGCAAACTTCACGACAAAGTATAAAAACTTCAAGGAAGTTTAAAAACATCAGTAATAAAGTGTGTGTGTGGGAGTATGAAATAATTTATTGAATTTTTTTATTTAAAAAATATAATTTATTTTAATTTGAATTTAAAAATCATATTACTCTTAGTATTGTGCCTGTCAACTGTTTCATTTATCCATCTTTCAGACAGGAAACTAATACGTTTTGTCGGTTTGGCTACCAAAGACGAAGCATGGTCTCAATAAGAATAAGTTACGAACTCATTTCAACATTGTTTAATATTAAAACGTGATTCAAAAAAAGGAAAGAAGAAAATATTTCCTTGTTTCACACGTTTGATTTATTGAGCTTATTACCTCTTGCTAAACATCATGAGTACAAAAATGCATTCATATTCATTGGGCCACAATGATTATCTGCGATTGACTGCAAAAACATTTTTCAAAACTTCCGTTGCCGCACAAAAATATTAAAATTATTGTTACATTGTTCCGCTACCAAAATTGCCGAGAAATGTTTCACTCGTTTGGCGTTCGCTAAAACGCTGTGGCATTGGGCAATGTGTTCGCCGCCGTTGAAATTGTTGATGCCGACATTGGTATTGAAAACCGCAAATAAGCAAATTTTTGGCTGCGCGTTGTCAAAATTAATTTGAAAATCATGCGTAGCCAAAAACAGTTGCCAAACACGGACACATCGTGGGCGGATGTGAGTTGTGGCTTGGGCAATGGCAGAGCCAGCGTAAGTATGCCGACGATATGACAATGCAAGAATGAATAATCATTTAGTTGTTTTTGTAAACATTTTGAGTTTTAAGCAAAATTTTTGTTGTAGTTATTATTATATTTTTTTTTCTTTTTGTTGCTGCGTATAATTTTCCATTTCTGATTGGCTTATTTGCAAATAATGCAAAAATGCAGTGCCTACTTTTAGGCTGCACGTGTTGGCATAATTGTTTTTGTAGCTAAATTAATTTAGGAGAAATTATATTGAATGAAAATTTAGCTTGCAGACATACATATATACACACAGACACAATTGAGGTTCAATTACCTGACTGCAGTGAAATTGTCTTTGTTTGTCTGCAGTTTGTTTGCATGAAAAACAATTATCTCACACACAAGCAAGCAAGCAAGCAAGCACAGACAAAGAGATTAGTTGCTTATTTTGACACTAGCTGTCATTGTTGCATTTAGAAGGCTGTTAGTGTTAGCAAAAATATGCGCACAAGCAAAATGCATGTCTTAAGCCTTGCAGTAAAACACGCTGCAAAGTTGAGTTGAGTTGAGTTGAGTTAAGATGTGCTATCACTTAGCCAAGCTGAACTTTGTCTGCGTGTGCGTCTGTGTGTGTGTGTGTATTGTTAGCTTTTTGATGCGCATAAATGCATACTTTTCTGCTTGAATTTTTTTTTTTTTTATACTCCTCTTATTTCATCTTGTGTCTTATGCCACTCACTTGGCCCTTTAACATGTATTTAGCCTCGAGCGTAAGCTTTTAATTAAATGCAAGAAAATGCAATTTTAATTAAATTTCACAAAAGCCTGTGAAAGCAATTGGCAAGAAACAAACACGTTCATTCATGGCACATCCTTCAACTGACGTATGTTTGTTTGTGTGTGTGTGCGAAGGCGTTGCGTCATGTTTGTACAACGTGTAAAATTGCAAATTAGTAAATCGAAGTGAACCGAACCGAACCGAACGCCAATGCCAACGCCAACGCCAACGCAAACTGAATTGAAACAAACTGAAGCAAAGCAAAGTACAGCTAAGCGAATCAAATTGAATCGCATCGAACATGCAACGTCAAAGTAGCAAATCAAAGTAAAGTAATTGAAAATGAAAATTCATTCAGTGCAATCATTGCTGCAATGCACAAACTGCTGCCAAATGGATTAGCGTTGAGTTATTTGTTTGTATCTTCAATTTGCAGCAAAGATTGAGCGATTAATTTAGACATATTGCGCTGTCAAATGTTGATTATTGTGCATGATTTGGTTAGATTCAAATTACTGCTGTTGTGTGAGTACATTTTTATGCAATTATTCTTTGTTGTTATTTGTATTTAAATCAACTAAAAACGAGTGAGAACGTTATAGTCGAGTATAGGCGACAATATGACACCCTGTACACTACAAATCTAATAAAATGTTGTTCATCACACATTGCCCATTTGTGTATATCGTTGGTAAAGCACGACTTATACAATTTATAAAGCAGTGCAGTTATTATTATTATAAAACAGTGCTGTAGTTATAAAAAAAAAGCAGTGCTTCAGTTATACAAGATGGGATAAAGTAGTGCCCAAATTGTCTCTATGAGGTAACAATACGTGGAGGAGAATATTTTCTGGTATGCAGTTTTAACGAGGTATATTTGCTGAACCTGCAGGTTCGTACATCTTATAGTTTGGCAGATATAGTAATATTAGGAATACTAATTTGTCTGGTGTAGTTTCGGGAAGGGGGAAAAAATTGGGGATGCCAGTTTGTAGAGCTGTGTATATTGCATCTACCAAGGAATTTTATGTTTCTAACTCATCTGGTGTTCGAACTAAGACCTGTTTTAAAAAATGGGTAATACTGCTTGGGTGGGTATTAGATAGAATGAGTTTAATTTAGGAGTATTTAAAGAATACAAAACTTGTTGTAAGCTGAATCGGCTATACGTTTTTAAAAATGTATTGTTTTATGTTTGCTGGAGTTATACTATGTTATGGAGATCATTTATATTGAATTTGTTGTTAAACTCTTGCAAGAGTATATTAACTTTGTCATGAAGTTTGCAATGCAGAGAAGGTGACATCTCCGACTATATAAAGTATATTTAGTCTTGATCAGCACGACGAGACGAGTACATATAACCATGTCCGTCTGTCTGTCTGTTTCAACTCCTCCTAGATTTTGAAGTTAGCAAAATAATTTAAGCGCAGAACATTTTTTTTCCTTGCAGGCAGATTATATGTAGAAACCAGCTAGATCGGAACACTACAGCATATAGCTCCCATAGGAAAAATCGGTATTTTATATTTATTGGAAACTTATTTTCATCTAGTCGTAGTCTAGTCATTAAACTTTGATTTATTTGTTGATTTTTTTATTTCATTTTTTTTTCGGATTTTTTTTTTTTTTTTTGTGATATAAGGTTCTTCATTAAATTTTAGAGATTTTAATGCTTACCCACACTGATTGGTCAGTCAACTTTGATTGTTGAATTATTCACATGCATTTCTTTAAGAAGGGTTAATCAACACTCCTTATTAAAACCAACCTTGATCATTTTTCCAACACCATACTCACAACTTCATGCGTTTATAAATGCCGGCAACTTTCTGCATACAAGTTTAACCGTCAGGTAAGTAAAAGTTTATAAAGTAGGTCTTTGAAATTTAACTCCCATTTTGATGCTGCTGCTGCTGCCGCCACTACTTTATCTCCATACGCATTTTAGATGGAAAACTTTGTCTGTACGTGCGTCTAAGATTCAAATTCAGAGCTTCAGTTACAGCTTTAGTTTCTTCTTCAGTTACGTTTATGTTACAAGCAGGCATCGAACATAAGAAAAAAAGTATGTTAAGCACTTTCGAAATGAAAACTTGCATTTATGTCGACTTTGAGTTAAGTTGAGCTCAACGCAACGTTAGAATAACTGGAACGCGTGTTCTACGTGCATGTTAAACGTGTAATTTATTGCGCGTATGTGCAAATCTTAAGGTAGTCATTCGCTCAATGTGGCAATATTGAAATATGCGCGGCTTAAACATTTGTACGTACAAAATATGAAAAGTTTAATGGAACGCACAGTTATTGCAATGACAATGACAGTTCCAAGTCACGTAAGTCATCTAAGATGATTTAAGTAATGCCAGTAAAGCTGTATTATTGACTCTAAAAAAAATATATGACATAACTAATATGAATACATGTCTTTTACACAAGTCTGTATTGTTTGATTGCTTGCGTAAAAAGTACTTCACTGTGAGCTGTTTATTTCTATATTTTAATTATTTCAATTATGTCTCAAATGCTGTTTATGTGTTGCTTTGGCATATGTGGCCCTTCGGTTTGTCAGAAACTCAACAAGGCCAACATGATCGCAACTGTATTGAAGGAAATAAACCTGCTCAGTAGCAGCAAAAACAGATTGCGAACTTATCCGAATGTACTTAAATTATTTTTCTCATTTTAAATTAAATTTCTTTCTAATAATTGTGAATAATAATTAATATTTCAATTATTTATATACAATTTGTTTATTAATTGCGGAAAATAAAAATTTTGGGTGTTCGAAGTGAGCAATCTTTTGATAATTTATTTATTTTTTTGCTTGATTTAAATTAATTTTAATAATATTTACTGATGAAGCCAAAAGAATGTTTAAAAATAGCCAAATAATTAAAAGAAATGCATAAAAGTATGCAATTAAGCATACAACATAATCTCGTGGAGATGAAGAATGCACGCCCCGGCAAACTTTACGAACTCTGCACTGAAGCCAACAATTGAAGTAAACTTCATTCAATAGCCGACCGCAAAATGTTTGACCAAAACCGCATGAGCAAAGCATTGGAGCGAGCAGAGTAAGACGCCTGAAATTGCAACCAACACACAATGCAACTGAGTGAGTGAGTGTGAGTGTGGTGTTGAAAATGAGTAAGCAGCAACGGCATGATGCTTGCGGTTTACACTGCGGATGAGCAACATAATTGTTTGAAATTTTTCATAAATTCCATAACAAAATAACACAAAGAAGTGCAGCTTATGCTTGTATAGAACAATTCTAAGAGCGAAAATATTTTGCCAATCGGAAAAACTTAAACATGCTTTTTTCCCTTATGGCTTTAAATATTGCGCCACACACGTTGGCATTTGCAAATTAATGCAGCCAAAACATTTGTTTTTTGTTTTTCTTCTGCTACATTCGTGTATTTATTATGTGCATGCCAAAGTTTTGAATAGTAGCATATATAAAGTAACAAACACAAAAAACCAAAAAGAAAATGAGGAATGAATAAAAAGGGTGCCCACATAACGATGCCAGGCAGAGTGGCAGCAACATGAATAGACAAAGTACAACAAAGTATTGTCGAGTACATATTCAACAGTGTGGAAATAATAAAGCCAACTTACAGATAGACAGACATACAGACAGAGAGACAGAGAGATGATAGCAAAGGCAAAGGAATGCCAGCCATCAGCAGCATCATCATCATCACCATCATGAACATCAGCATCATCGTCTCAGCAACATCGTTAGCAGGACACGCTGCCTGCGTACTTAAACAAAGATGGCGAAAGGCGGAAGTACTCATTGCCGACTGCCGCTCGCTGCTTGCTTCTTTACCGGCGCCAACAAGCAAGTAAACGAGCCAGTCAAGCAGTGACTTCATCAAAACGAATGCGTTGTGATAATAATACTTGATATTTGAGTGCAGTTCTCCGTTGGCGATATCATTTTGTGTGCAACAACAGCAGCAGCAGCAGCAGCGCCAGCACCAGTGGCAGCAGCATTTTATCGCCACTTCGAGTGGTGCTCGTCGCTCTTTGCGCTTCGAGTGCCATTTGACTTTGAATATTGTGCGGAAAAATTTTAGTTTGTAACTGAATCGTGTTTAAGCTTAAATTGAAATTACACATTTTTAAAAATTTTATTCTTATAGTTGAAGGAACTAAGCAGTTTGTCGTTCGAACTGCTTTAAGAGGGTGCATTTAATTACACTAAAGACAAGCAAAACGATAAACAGAACAAATTTTATTAGTATTTGTTAGACTTTCAATATTCAAAGCGAGAAGTTGTGAAAGTGAAGGTTTTTAAAAGGGGAATTATTGGAATATTAAATAGAAAAATAATAAAAATAAATCGATTGCTGTCTATCACTTGATCCTTCACTCAACAAACTCAAATTATATGAACTCGTATTTTGAAATAAGTTGCAAACAGATTAACTGAAAATAGTTGCTGAAGTACTAGAAACAGTTTTCTAAGTCAAAAGTTTTTTTGTATAAAAAAACTCTTCGAATTTGAAAATAGTTTAGTAATTCTAATCATTATTTTGTTCCTTTAATACAACTTTAATGTATAACAGATACCTTTTTACGCACTGCAAAGTAAACTGTCTCTTGACTAAATGAAAACCCGTACATTATGCTATTTTTTAGCAGTTGCAATTAATTGAATGGAAAATGTGTACAATAAGAAAAAAACCCATAAGAAAGAAACACATACACACAAAGAACAAAAAACATACACTTTTAATTAACACAAACTAACACAAGTCCAACACTTCCGCTTCCGGGCGCCATTAAAAGGGTGAAAGCATTAAAATAACACGAAAGCGAACAATGGTAATGATAGTAAAAGACGCATTAAAACTGCAATGGGTACAGCAACATAAAAGCGACAACAATGCAAGAAAAAAAAAGCAACAAAAAAATTAGTCATAGTTGCCAATTACACACACACATACACACATATATGAATTGCGGACATGAGTTGATGATTTCGAAGTGGCACATTAACTGGACATAAGGAGACAGCCGAAGTGGTCTTTTAATTACCAAACTCTTGAGCACACTAGCAAAACGGAAAGTGTCTGTCATTAGGCGCAAATGTCAATGACACTTATGCATGTGTGTGTGTGTGTTGGTTTGTGGTTTTCTCCCTTTGTCAGTTCTCTTTTTGCACTTATTGAAGATAGTTAAAGTAAACTCATATGGTCGACGAACATTAACAAAATGTGTTGCTAGTGTTCTTAATAACCGTAAAGTCGTCGATGTTTCCTTATTTAATTTTTTTTTTTTTTTTTCGATTTAAAGGCGTAACAAATGCAAAGAAGACAAATTATGCAATTAGGCACAAATGTCTTTATATCGTTGTGATTTTCAGCAAGAGTTTGAGAGCATTCAACACGAGTAAATGAGTTACTTTAGTTTTAATTGCTTAATGATATCATTAGAGAAAAAATGAGTGCTGTAATAATTTGCTTAAAGCAATATTTGAAAAAAACTATTTGTGATTAAGATAAACTTAGGAAACATGAGATTTTACTCAAAATTTGTAAAAAAAAATTTGTAAATTCAAGGACTCAAAAGTTGACAGGAGACTTAAATGCTACTTAAAGCCTAAGATTCATTTAAAAATCTAGAAAAAAACACTTGTTAATAACTCTCACAACTGACCCTTTCATGTTATTATTCACTCCCCTCAGAAAAGCACTGCAGCACTTGATCAATACTTCGTGCAACAGTCATCAAATGTTGAACAATGACGGCAAAATGTTGAATGTTCCACATGGTATGTCTTAAATATAACTGCAGTCCACTTTCACCATTCGTCCTTACATCGCCCGAGTTAAAGCATGCCTGAGTTGAACCGCACGCTTTCAATGTCTAAGTCCATGTCAGACGTGCGCCCTCGAGCGTTCGCAATGCTGGCTAATAAACGTTAAGTTGACATGAAATACACGGCAAATGAAGTAAATGCTGTTCATATTTCAGTGTTCTGTGTTTGGCTGCCACAAAAGGATATGTTTACAAATTGAAAAAATGTCAGCAAAAACTGCCAACGTTATGAGATGAAGGTACAGTGGTTTCAAAAGAAGATTCATAGAGAGCAAAATTACAAGCAACAAAATTACGAAAAAGGGGCTGAAGAAGAAGGTAAGAACAAATTTTAATCGATTCAAGAAGGTACTATAAGATCGCGTCCATAAATTACGTGAGATAAAAGTAAGGGAGAGAAGTTTTAGCAAAATCTCACTAAATCTTACCAAACGGGACAGAGGTTCAACAAAAATTTCATATTTTTGGACCATGAATTTATTATATTCAAAATTGTAAGCAAAATCTAATGTGAGATATAATAGGAAGGGTTCGACGAAATCTCATAAAAAGGTAGGGAGTTGTCTTAATTTCAAGAAAAATAAGTCCCCTTATTATACTCTTCACTTTGTCCTGAAGTTTGTAACACCAAGAAGGTGGGGAGGGGGACCCCATAAAGTTCGACAAGACGAGTTGATTTAGCCTGACCGTCCGACCGTCTGTCTTTGTATATGATATCTCCCCCACCGTTTTGAAAATATCGAGCTGAAATTTTGCAGGGTGTCCTCTCTAATAAGTGGTCAAATTATTGGTCGGATCCGGCATGATCGGACCATTAGAACAGGTAGCCCCCATACGAAATTGAGAAGAGGAAGAAAAATCACGACGTTGTACTTAAAACTTTTTTGTTTTGTATGATAAAGGGCTGAAATTTCAAACATAGAAGTTTTATATAGTCCGACTAAATGCCTGAAAGTTTCATTGAGATTGGACAACTGGAACTGGTACTTGCCATACAAAATGAAGAAGAGGAAGTGAAACAAGATTCACATCGTTGTATTGAAAACTTTTTTGTTTCTTAATCAATTGACTTGAAACATCATACTTATGTTCTTAGGGAGGCATGAAAACTATTTTGACTAAAAAGTGGGCATGGCCTTGCCCACTTATAGCTAAAATCAATAATTTGCATATCTCAGGTAACCATTGAGCAAAAACAATGAAAATTGGTATATAGAGTAATAAGATGAACAGAAAATAGATTCAGTCAAAAAAATGAGCATGGCACAAGAAATGGCGTGAAGAGTATATAAGCTTCAGCCTTGCTGAAGATAGCGTCCTTAATGGTTTTTTGTACAATTTGTACTTGTTTGTTTGATTAAAATATTTATTAACCCTTTATAGCCTCGTGTAACATATCTGTAACAAACCTTAAAAATCACGCTAAAATGTATTCTAAACATTTAAGTTCATTGAAATCAGTGTCACTGTCTTGTAGAATAGCACACCGAACTTTTTGCATGAAACACAATTCGTAGATGGCGTAATTTGTTGATTTTAGCAAGTTTGAATTTCGTTCATTGAATAAGTTGATGAATAAGAAGAAGAAGTTGAATTTGGAATTTTATAAAAATACAGTAAATGTCTATAAAATTGTGTTGTTTTCATTGAAATCTATTGGCAAATGGATCAAAATAATTGTTTGCGATACTTCCATACAACAAAAAGTACATTTTCATATAGTTTTACTCATTTTCACAGTCATGTTACAAACGCTAAAATTGCAAATAACTAAGTAATAAAACAAAAAATTTAATTTTTGAGAAATACGTGTTTTTTTGTTTGATCTAACCTATCATATGTCAAAGTAGTTTTAAATTTTATGCTCTTGGGCTATAAAGGGTTAACACGATTTATTTTTTTTATTATTTTAAGGTTTAATCGACCTAAGTTTATCACAACTACAAATTAAATGATAAGAATACAGATTAATTTTTTTCAAAAGGTAAATCATACATTACAATATTGCATCTCGCACCACTGTGCAATATTGAATAAGTTCTTTCACGGTCAGTTAGCGTACAGAATGACTGTTTACATGGACGCTGAATGTTCTTGGCTCGCGTATTATACATTCAGAGCACCCTTTTTCTTTCTTAACATGTATAAAACGGAATCTGTCACACACACACACTAACATCAAGTAACTGCAGCGTAAATCTGACATGAAACATTTCCGTGACAAGCAAATTTTACGCTCAAACAGTAAAGGCGCTTTTTTCTTTCGCGCATCAACATCGCTTCTTTCACTAAAGGCAAACTCAGCACTCTGCACCAAACTGCTTCGTCTTGTTGCATTAGTAGAAAAAAAAATAAATTATAACAACACCGGAGTCACCAAGTCCAAATAAATAAAACTCAAAAGTGTAATTTTCCCTTGGCTGTTTGTGAATCAAGCAACATTTTCAAAAAAAAAGTATAAATAAATAAAGGCAAAGAACGAATTGTCTCAAAAAAGGGAAAACAAAAATCATTTCTATGACCAACAGAAGCAGCATGCATTTCCTATATGTACTCGCCGTGAAATTACCTACGTAATGTCAAGGGAAATCCACGCCCACAACTTGCCCCCATTGCCGCCGCTCCAAAATGCTTTTCATGCTTCTGCAGTTAGTAATTGCCTTGTCTTGTCGTTGAACTTCGAGACATGCGACACACCCTGTGTTTGTGTTGGTTAGTTTGCCGCCCGGCGGCTTCGGCGGCCGACGTCTGATAAACGGCATGACAGCAGAAGTCAAAGCTGATTTTTTTGTGATTTCCTGCGCTTTTGCTTTGTGTGTTGTTAGACATTTTGCTTTAAAGTAATCATGTTTTTTTGTAGAAACGCTGACTTTAATCAGTACAACACAATTTTGATAAATAGAAAAAAGTCTCTTCTAGAGAATAAAAGTAGGGGAATACAAACTACAAACGTTTCATGCAAATGATGACGTAACAGTGCTGATAAAAGTTGTTGTTGATAATGAGCAAATATTCACACGTTCACTTAGATGATAACAACTATTTTGTCATTGATAAAAAGAGAGAATTTGAGTTAATACTGTTGTCGTTGTTGTTGTTGATAATAAATGTGTTGCTTGTTCCGGCCAGAATTGCTTTAAGTGGTTAATGTTAATGTTGTAACAGCATCAGCTGTCAGCAAATTACTAGCAGACCAATCAGAACTTGAACTTGGCTCGCAACGCTAAACTTTTATCAACAAACACAATCAGCATTGTGACATCATTACTGCAATTAATTGCTTAAAACTGTAAGGCGTTAGAGTTATGTAATCTAACTATTTTATGGCACATGAAAAAATATAAAAAAAACTATAAATTAAAACTAAAACTGTTAAATTACAGATTTTCTATTTTTATACTTTTCTATAACAAAGCTAGGCTACACGACATATACAACAATACAACATTCGCAAAATCGCGATTCAAGTCTGAATGCTAAGACTTCTAGACGTGACATGCAGGTCTGTGTAATATATGTCTAACATATTTATTACTTAAAATATTTTATTTAACACTCTTTCATAAAGTGTCACCTTGAAAAAATGGATTTGTAAAATTTTAATCTGTTCAATTATATGTTTCCCAATACAAATAAAATACTTAATAAGTTGGGAATAACTTTTCAACTTAAAAAAAACAATTATCAATATTAATTTTAGACAGTGAAGATCAAGATTGCTCACTTGGCGATGAAGATCTTATGTGTAGTGTACTATGTTGTCGACTATAACACGCTTGCTCGTTTTTAAGAAATACTTTTTACTTTTGTAGGAAGAACCATTTTTTTTTTTTATTACATTTGGCGATTTATTTCAGTTATAAAAGTAAATGTTAAAAAAAAAACGTTTTTTATTTTATGTCATAAAAAAAGCTAAGCGACGCAGCAATTAATCACTTATTTTACTATCGACATTACTGACTTAAAATATAATCAATAAAAACACGTTATATTATAAGTACAACTCAACATTTAGCTTGAAAAATCATGCAAGTCCAATGTTACTCGCATTGGTGCTCGGATTTTTCTCAAAACTATTTAGCAGTTACGAACAATTATCATACATAGATTCTAGAAATGGAACCGGTCCACAAGATTGGAATTTTGTGGAAGTACGACCAGGTGCGCACATGTTCTATTGGCTCTACTATACCAGTGCCGATGTAAAGCACTACACTCAAAAGCCTCTTGTTATTTGGTTACATGGTGGCCCCGGCGGGTCTTCAACAGGCTCGGGAAACTTTGACTACTTTGGACCAATCGATATACATGGCAACAAACGCAACAACTCATGGGTTGAACATGTTAATATGATCTTTATTGACAGTCCGGTGGGCGCTGGTTTCAGTTATGTGGAGTTTGAAGATCGTTACACAACAAATACAACTCAAATAGCGAGAGACTTGGTCACTTGTATGAAACAGTTTTATACTAAACACCCAGAGTTTGTGAAAGTGCCGTTGCATATATTCTCGGAGAGTTATGGTGGCAAAATGGCACCCGAATTCGGCTTAGAACTTTACAGAGCAGTTGAACGCGGTGAAGTCATTGCGAATGTAAAGTCGATCACTGTTGGCAATCCGTTTATATCTATTGTGGAGACACATCTCGCAATACCGTCGTTTCTCCTACAAAGAGGAAGAATTGATCCAAATGATTATAAACATCTTCGCAATATAGCGTTTAAAATGACGGATCATTTAAATACTGGAAATCTCACAGCGGCGGTAGTCGTATCTCAAGAAATGATGAGACACGTGGCCAATGTTTTGGACGGAGTCGATGTATATAATATAGACAACATTGCTATCCCTGACCATTATTACGGATTTAATCCAGAGCTGAAACAATTTATGCGTGGACAAGTAGCGAAAGCTTTAAATATAACAACTGGTTACGAATGGGCAGCTCAATGGGAACACGTCTTTGAATATTTACTTGAAGATATTGCAAAGTCATCTGTTCCTATTGGTAATATAAATTTCGATAATGGAAGCGCTAAATAATTATTGATTTGAGTTAATACTTTTAGTGGAAGAGCTGTTAAACACGACACCAATTAAACTCGCTTTTTACCTTGGCAGTTTAGATGGCAGATGTCCTACTTTAGGTACAGTCAACATAATACACAAAATGGAGTGGCGGAGTAAGCCAGCCTACTTGGCAGCTATACGTAGACAGATAAGAATTGATGGTATCGTTGAAGGGTACGAAAGAAGTGATGGCAGGTTAAGTACGTTCTGGATAGATCGTGCTGGACATATGGTACAATTGGACAATCCAAAGGTAATGAGTTATATACTACAAAGTGTAACAAATATAACTATGGGTCGATAGTTTTGGCATCTTTGAAAAAAGGGCTGTCAAGTTTAGCATGTACTGGACACATGGTACAATTGCACAATACACAATACAAAATGGAATATATATAACATTATGTCAAATGAAAGCAACTTTGTTTAATTTTCGACAAATAAGCTACCAGTTAAAAACTTCACCCAAAATAAAAACTCTTGAAGTTGTAATATCTCACAACAACAGTGTTTCATTTTATTATTTTTTTTATTTTTTATTTTGGCATCTTTGCTATATATGAAGATCGCATCTCCTAAAATTTGCCGGGAAAAAAAAACAAATTTTTTTTCATATTTCTATCGCTCATGGTGTTCGAGTTATTGCTTAGTAAATGTGGCTGGTTCTAGGAAAGCGGGAAGGAGTGGGTGTGGCAAAAATCCATCTAAAGCTGAGAACCGCTCATTTTTAGGTATCTAGCACTTATGTCTCAATCGATTTCTCTTTTCCCCCTGATCATGTCAATATATGTATACTTACTTTATAGGGACGAACTCCGCTCCTCCCTTGAGTTATCTACTTTTGTTGATTCATTATAAATCAAATGAATTAATTACTTCCGCAATAAATTATATATTTTATGGCAAAAGCTTAAAACTGCCAATATAAATTATAAACGTTCATAGTTGAGAACTTATAAAAATCTAACTTGTTACCGACAAATGTTATCCGAGTCGCTAATCAGTTTCAGTTTCTGTTTGAGCTTTGAACATGATGCTTGTGTTGGCTTTCGTACTTTTTACAAAAATACTTAGTATTTACGGTAATACGATAGAAGATACTTTTTTCAAGCCTATCATTTTTTAAAGATAATAATCAAATATAGCTGACTTCAGTAATGGAACCGGCCAGCAAGACTGGAACTTTGTGAAAGTACGACCAGGTGCGCACATGTTCTATTGGCTTTACTATACCACTGCCGATGTAAAGCACTACACTCAAAGGCCTCTTGTTATTTGGTTGCAAGGCGGTCCTGGTTGCTCTTCAACGGGATCGGGAAACTTTGAGTACTTCGGACCTATTGACATACATGGAAATAAACGTAACAACTCTTGGGTGGAACATGTCAATATGCTCTTTATTGACAGTCCTGTGGGCGCTGGCTTCAGTTATGTAGACGTTGAATATCGATACACTACAAGTTCGTCTCAAATAGCCAGAGACTTAGTAACTTGTATGAAACATTTCTACGCTAAACACCCAGAGTTTGTGTCAGTGCCGTTGCATATATTCTCAGAGAGTTATGGTGGCAAAATGGCACCCGAATTCGGCTTAGAACTTTACAGAGCCGACACACGTGGTGAAGTTAATGCGAATATAAAGTCGGTCACTGTTGGAAATCCATTTATATCTCTGGTTGATACCAATCTTGCAATAATAACATTTTTACTACAAACAGGTCGAATTGATCTTGATGTTCATGCGGATCTCAGTGTTTTTGCATTGCGAACAGTGGATTACTTAAATATCGGAAACTCGACAGCAGCTTTAATGACTACTTATTTATTATTCGATTTTATTCAAGCCTTATTGAAAGATGTGGATATATATAATATAGACAAGGCTTATAAGGTTGGCTATAACTACGCCTTTAACCCAGAGCTGACAGACTTTATGCGTGGCCCCATGAAACAGACATTAAATATAACCACAGGCTATGAATGGGCAGCGCAACAAGAAAACGCCTTCCACAATTTAAAAGAAGATCACTCAAAATCATCTATCTCAATAAGTAATATTTATTTAATGCACAAAGACTTTTATTACATTGAGTTATTTGTTTTATAGTACAAGAGTTGTTAAATACGACGCCAATTAAACTCGCTTTCTACTCGGGTAATTTAGATTTAGTTTGCCCTACACCAGGTACAGTCGATATAATAAACAAAATGGAATGGCGTGAAAAGCCAGCCTACTTGGCGGCAGTGCGTAAAGCTATAAAAATTGACGGTATCGTCCAAGGGTACGAAAAAAGTGATGGCAAGCTTAGTATGTTCTGGATTAATCGTGCTGGACACATGGTACAATTGGACAATCCACACGTCATGAGTTATATACTGGAAAAAGTAACAAATTACAATGAAATAATTGATGAATTTAATATTACAGAATGGTAATTATTTTAAAATCTAAACTTGTAGCAGCTTATTTCTAAAATTGTTTATATTGTGTTGCTTATATTCCCAGTCTTAATAAAAGTAAAAGTTAAATTTCTCTTAACCGGCCAGACTAATTTGGAATCGCCCATATCCAAATATATAAAATTTATTGTGTGAGCTACAGAATGAATGTTTAAAATTTTCAATTAGCAAGCGATTTAGCCAATCTAAACATTCAAATTGGAGGTGTGAATAATTTAAAAATAGTACACAAATCTTGAAATTAGAGTAATAATCGGGTAAAAATCTGAGCAAACCACTTCAAACGTTGAATGAAAGCGAACGCGTGCAGTCATGCTCGAAAGCTCTGGCTAATCAAATTCAGTTTTGATAATTTTTAATAAAGTAACATTTAACATGTTGAATAGTCGAATATATCTGTTGTTTTTGGTTTGCGGCATCGCAAGTGGTAACTATCAAAAAACGCCTTTGAAAAAAACATAATGACTGTCATTAACATTCGGCAACAGCTCGCGAAGGTTATGGCCCGGGCGAACAAGACTGGGGATTTGTGACTGTCCGTCCAGGCGCGCATATGTTCTACTGGCTTTACTACACAACTGCAGCCGACATTGGTAATTACACTGCGCGACCCTTGGTCATTTGGCTCCAAGGTGGACCGGGCGCATCTTCAACGGGCTTTGGTAACTTCGAGCAGTTTGGACCCTTGGATATCGAAGGCAAGCCGCGTAATTCGTCTTGGGTGCAACACGTAAATTTGCTACTCATCGACAGTCCTGTCGGCGCCGGCTATAGTTTTGTTGACGATGATAACACAGGCCGACAAAAAAACCGTTTGTAAAAACTTTTTGAATAATTGCAACTAATTCCTATGTATTTTGGTGTGCTGATTCCGAAAATAGTAGACAAAGAGTCGTATCACCCTCCAATTTCTTGCATTTCACGGAATTGTAAAAAACACGAAATTACTGTTTTTCAAACTTGTGTACAATATATCTCAGAAACTACTGGACCGACCTTGTTGAAATTTAACTAAGATATTCTTAGGAATCCAATCTATCATGTACTAAAGGAGTTTTTTGATTGAGGGCCCCCTTCGAAAGTTATACACTTCTAAACCTCAATAAATGAAGAAAAAAAAGTTTAATCTTTAAATAGCTGCAAATTTTACAAAAAAAAACTTTTAATTTTTTCCCTTATGCTACTCTATATGCAGTCATTTCCTGAATGAAATCACGCTCCCTTTGTTCTATTCCGACAATTAGTGACCAAGATATCAGGTATACCACCAACGTATGTTATGGTTGTTTCGAAAATCTTAGGAAATGGTATAAAAAAATAAATAATGGCTTTTAAACAACAAAACAGTTTTAGTAGCCATGGTATGTTTATTTGTTCATATTCATTTTAAATTTTGATACAACAAAATTATGAACTGTAAAGTAGAGAGAAAATCCTTGTTGGTTGTGTACACGATATTTCAGTCAGCAATCGACGGAAAAATACTAACGGACCGTCATTTCATTCAGGAAATAACTACAAATAGAGTAGCATAGGGAAAAAAATTAAAAGTTTTTTTTTGTAAAATTTGCAGCTATTTAAAGATTAAACTTTTTTTTCTTCATTTATTGAGGTTTAAAAGTGTATAACTTTCGAAGGGGGCCCTCAATCAAAAAACTCCTTTAGTACATGATAGATTGGATTCCTAAGAATATATTACATAAATTTCAACAAGGTCGATCCAGTAGTTTCTGAGATATATTGTACACAAGTTTGAAAAACAGTAATTTCGTGTTTTTTACAATTCCGTGAAATGCAAGAAATTGGAGGGTGATACGACTCTTTGTCTACTATTTTCGGAATCAGCACACCAAAATACATAGGAATTAGTTGCAATTATTCAAAAAGTTTTTTCTTGTTGGCCTGTGTAATCATTATGCCAGGAGCTCGCATCAAATTGCTCTGGATTTGGTGCAGTTTATGAAAAAATTCTATGCCTTGCATGCTGGCTTTGTAAATACGCCACTGCATATATTCTCAGAAAGTTATGGCGGCAAAATGGCAACTGAATTTGCCTTGGAACTTTACAATGCAATCGAACGTAGAGAACTGAGCAGTAATCTACTCACGGTTTCCGTGGGGAATCCATGGGTATCGCCTGTTGATACAATTAACTCATACGCGCCCTTTCTACTTCACGTCGGTCTAATCGATCATGTTGAATATGCAAAAATCACGGCGTTTGCAAAAATTTTTGAGACTGAAGCGAACGCTGCTAATTGGCGGGGTGCATTTACCGCCAGTCTTGAAGTGCTTGACTTGATCGACAATATTACCGCTGGCATTAACTTTTATAATATACAAAAGCCAAGCGATGCTGATGATGATGCCGGCTATGGTTACAGTAAGAAGCTCAAGGAACTGATGCAAGGCGATGTTGCTAAAAAATTAAACGTCTCCGGTAATGGCCACAACTGGGGCGCAGTACGTGATATTGCTTGCGGTCATCTGGAAGAAGATGAGGGACAATCCTCGGTGCACATAGGTGAGCAATTGCCAAGTGAATTCAACTTGTATTACATTTTTTATTCATATTGTCAGTGCGTCAACTATTGAACGATACACCGATCAAAGTGGCTTTTTATTCGGGACAGTTGGATCTCATTTGTGCCACACCAGGCACGATTACATGGATCGAGCACATGCAGTGGCATAACAAGTCTTCCTACATGACCGCGCCAAGAACGCCCATTAAAATCGATAAAGTAGTGCAGGGCTATGAAAAAAGCGGTGGCAGGCTGAGCATGTTCTGGGTCAATTTTGCTGGACATATGGTGCAACAGGACAATCCGACGGCTATGACTTACATTTTAAAAAAGGTGACCAACTTGGCTTAAAAGCAAGAATACAAATAAAAATTATTGTATTTAATTAATTTATTTAATAGCCTATATATCAATTTTCATTGTCAAAGTTCATTGGGTTCTAGAGATATGGAAGTTAATTAGTTTTGGTATAAAATTTTCAAATATTAGTTTTCTAAAAACAGTTACATCTCCTGGACTACAAAAGGTACCAACCTCAAATCAAATGTAAAATTCTTTTTAAATTTGGATAGTACTTAGTATCGCATCCAGTATACTTGACTCTTTTTTGCTTTTCTTGTTTCAAATGTTGTGAAAGTGTATACTTATAGATAATCTTTTATCTGCTGATCCCGATAGTTCTTTGGTAATTTTCTGTTATCTTCAGTAAGTACTAGTAAGGTTAATATTTTCTGGACTATTTTATAATTGAGACTTTGTTCATGCTTTTCCATATAAATTAACTTACAAAGTGCTAGACCCAGTTATCGAAATCTAAAGATCAGGTGATTTATAAAATAAATAAATATTTTGATAAGTTTATATAGTCTGCAAGAACCATGTTTAGATTTATTTAGTGTGGGTTGTCTGTTTAAATGCGTTCATTCACTCAATCAGTCGACGTCACAAAGTGTGAACTCATTTGTTGTATAAAACACCCGGCACTGCTCAGACAATAAACAAATGTTTATTTAAGTTTTGCGCATGCGCTAACATTTCATTAAGAAAATTTTAATTTTATTTTCAATTAGCATATTTGGTCGCTTCACAAACATGGATCGATTTGTTAAGATAATTTAAACGTTCAATTAACAGAGAACAATTTTTTTTTTTAATTTTTAATGTGTTTACTTTGAGTTTTTTTTTTTTTTTAAGAACTAATTCAATGATAGAAGAAACGGAAATCGTAAATTTAAAATATAGGTTCAATTGACTTGAAGTTTAAGATTATTAATAAAAGACACTTAAGTTAAAGAGGTACCTTTATGGCATATTGTCAACTTTAAGAGTGTCATATAATATAAAAAGTGTGTCTGCACTAAGGTATGTAAAGTGATGTGCTTGAGTTGGTTGTTCAGTGTAAGTGGAGAGGCACTCAAAGGTTTTAAATTCAATATGGTTTGTTTCCATTGCCTAACATTTTAATAGCTTCGAAAGCAAAAGAGTTAAAATAAAGTTTATTTAATAAACTCTCACTCACTGACTGATAAAATTACAAAACAAAAAAAAATTTTTTTGTCAGCCTCATCACAACAAAATTAAAATTTCACAGATATCATTGCAATATTAATCGGCTGCATAAGACAGTTTATAAAGTAGACTTTATAAAGTTCTTTAAATGAAAATATTTAATAATTTAATTTAATTAAAATAATTTAATTTAATTTGTCTGTTGCATTACAAACACAGTGGTGGGATAAGACAGTAAACCAATAGAAATTAAGTACCATGACGCTACCTTACAAACACAGCGTTAGTTAGTAAAAATCGTAAAAAGTAAAAATCTAAACGATGACGAGTGCTCATTTAAAGCGTAAAATATTTACACTATATATTGTTAAGGGTCCTCTTAGCATTCTGCGAATATGAATTTCTCTTTTCTACAAATTTTCAGACAAAATGGATCATTTTTTATGGAGATGTACTATATATCTCACTCAAATGCATAAATAAAAGACACTTAAAATTTTAAACGCGTATCTTTTGATGCCATGTTATCAAAATTCGAGGTCACTGTAATTTGACGATGGCTATATAGATCACTCAAATTTTTGTCTCAATTATTCTACCATGTATAATGTCATCGGGATTCATTTGGATTTTTTTTTCCAAGATAACCCATTTTTTGGACCCCTCTCGAATTTTCTGTATCCTCCCTGATTCTTATTATTTAGTCATGAAAAATTTATTATTTATTATTCATGAAATATGGAAAAAGATTATTTTTGATTATATCCCAGCAGTTCTCGTTGTGTCGATTGTCCCCTTTTCGATAGTTTACTTCTATTAGCAAACTAGTACCCAACTGTCGAATTCGAAAATAGTACAAGAACTAGTCAAAGATGGCGCTTTATCACACCAGTTTAAAAAACAAAATGTCGGATTGACCCATTTTCGTTATTTGGAAACTAGTTTTCAACTAGTGAATTTAGGTCTAGTATTTGAACCAGACAGAGATTATGCATAAGAGCACCAGTCTGAAAAAAATATTTCAAATAAATAAAATATATCAAATATCAAATGTTTCTATGTCGCCTGTTGTAGCTCTGAGTTTAGTGTGTTGGACTATGAAACCGAAGGTATGAGGTTCGAACCCCAGCGCCACCAGAATTTATATGTTTATTATATTAATGTTTATCAATTTAATTGTTATTAACAATAAAAAATAAAGTTATTTAAATAACCAATTATAATTAATAGTAAAAAAAAAAAAAAAACAATTACCCAAGACGGTTTCACTTTCTTTTTTTCGTATACCCTAAAGTGGCACGGCAGGACTAGTTCGGTAACTAGACGGAAGTGGTAGAATTGTGACAATTGACCCCTGCCTATGATATCCCCTAGTAAAACTCACCAGTTAAAAGCATTGAAAGTAGATTGAGCTGGCACTAGTTGTATTTACATTCAAACTAGTTCCGACCTTAGTTCTGTACTAGATCGAAGAACTGCTGGGATAAATGTTTATCTAAAAAAATCCTAAAAAAGGGTTTTATTTGGGCCACCCTGCTAGGTCTGACCCCTTTACTATCACAAAAAATTAAAACGTCTACAAAAATGATTGGCAATGAATTGACAAAATTAAGTGGTAAGTGATTATTTTCAAGACCATTTCAGAGTACCATTTTTCGATTGATTCCCATAATCGTCATCTTAATCTAATTTAAATTTTCATTGTTGTGACTTATTAGGTTTTTATGTTAATTAAAAAAGATGAATAAATTCAATAGTTGCTTGATGAAATAGTTCCAAGGCCAATCTTTGCTGTATTCCAATCGGCACGCCTTAGTTATCATAAAGAGTGTTAAAACTTGAAGTTATTAAGAGCCACTAATATAGACAAAGTCATTAAAAGTCTTAATATTATATAATCGGTTTATTTACATAATATTTAAACAAAGTTAATTCCGTATAGCTTTATTGATGGTCTTCAAGAGTGGGTAAGATTCACCACACTTGCCGCGGAAATCATCAGTCTCAATAGACCAAACCATAGCGCCGCGCAAATTCTTCGATTTCAAAAAGTCCATTTTCAAGTTAATACTCTGAACATTGTCATAGCCGATCCATTGGTCACCTTGGTAGGCATATGGCACCTTGTTTGATTCGTCAAAAACTGTTGGCCAGTTGTTTTCGCAAATTTCGTTGTAGCCCAAGTAACCGGCTTCACGGGTATGTTGGCCCGCTGAGCCTGAGCCTATGGAAGCTGCACCAGGCTTATTTTGACCAGCATTAGCCATTTGGTAAGTTCGACCATAGAAGCCAATGCCTAAAACGAGTTTATTAGCAGGAGCGCCAGCATTAAGCCAATAGTTGATGGATGCTTCAACTTCGGGTAGTGGGGCATTGAAGCCCAAATAACCTTCGAACGCCATGTGGAAATCATAGGTCATCACATTGATAAAGTCCAAGTGTTGAGAAATTGCAGGAATGTCGTACGAAATGCTTGCCGAAGACTCAGAGGCACTAACTGCAATGCCCAATTCCAAGCCAACAGGCGCAAATCTACAAGGGGCGTCTTATATACACTTGATATAATTTGAACACAATAGTAACTTACTTTTCCTTAATTTCACGCAACAGAGTAACAAAGTTCTGACGATCATTGGAGCTGCCACCACGTTGGCCGGGGTACTCCCAGTCGACATCCAGACCATCAAATCCATGTTGTTGTATGAAGTTCAATGCGGATGAGATGAAACGTGCACGTTTCGAGGGATCTGCTGCCATGGAGGAATACTTGGTAGAGCCTTCTTTGTAACCACCAACTACCGCAAGCACTTTAAGATTGGGATTGATTTGCTTCAGAGCAATAGTCTTCTTTATGAAACCTGAGTGTTTTGATAGGCTTATTTAGTGAAATTCTTCAACTATATTATTTTGATATGTTGAGCATACCTAAGCCGCTGTCCAAATCAAGCCATGTATCCAATGATTTGAATTCACCATCATCGGCAATGCCGAAGAAACTGTAACTCAAATGAGTGCAAAGACTCGGATCAATGTTGGTGGTGTCGAATTTTCCATCGCCAGGGCGATAATTGGACCATGTGCCCCAGTAGCAGTTGATGATTTCTAAATGAACACATTGTAAAAGTAAACGTGGCTTCCATCATAAAGTTACTTTGACGTGTAAAAAGACAAATACTCACTTTCATTAGAAAATCCTTGGCCCAGAAGGCACAATGTTGATAGTAGTATTAACAACTTCATGGTGAATGCTTGCTGGTTGTTTTATGTCTGTCATGATCTTTGCCGTTTCTTTTATAGCCGTCTGTCGATGGAATTCTTACCAATCTATAGCTAGTTTCTTGAAGAGGTAAACATACGACAAGCGAATATTAGTTTTTTGGCTAAGTTCTTTATTGAGAATCAATTTTGCACACTTAGACAAGGGATGCAAACTTCAAAATCGCTAAACCGTATTTATAGAATTGATAACAAACCATTGAAACTAAATTAACCGTGGCATAAATTCACAATTTCATGCAATTGTGTGTGGTATAAATATTTGAAATAGATTAGATCAAACAGGAAGAAGAAGTTTACTTCGGCAAATCCGAAATTTTTAATTTGCTGTCTGACGAAACAATCCGATGAGGCATACAACAATTGGTCAAGTAAAATTGGTGTGTGTTCTCCAAGTGGACTGCCACTTTTAGATTTAAGCAATTCAATTCACCATTTCAGAGTACCATTTTTCGAATGATTCTCATTGTTTTAATCTAATATAATATTTCATTGATGTAGCTTATTAGGCTCTAGAAATATGTTAGTAGATAAGTTTGGCTATATTAAAGTTGTGCAACGCTCACCTTTTATCTAAACTGTTTTATATATTCAAAAGCTGCTTGATGAAATTTTGCCGATCTTTAGTGGGTTCCCATCGAAGCGCCTTAGGTATCTAGAAGAGTGTTAAAATTTGTAGTTTTTAAGGGCCACTAATGTAGAAAAATTAATAGATTTCTGTGCAAGTGTTTGTACACAACTAATATTTATTACTTTAGTAAATATAAACAGTTAATCACTGCTCATAACAGTCGATAAGGTGCAATATGTATTTATTTGTTGATTTTAAAAAAGTCATTGTGATTTTGACTCATTGATAAAAGTGCAACTTGATATGAAATTGTATATTCTCACAATGAATGTACTTTTATATTATTTGTTAATATTTACCAACATTATACAAACAACAATTTATTATCTTAAGTGCAAAAGCTTGTTGAAATACAAATATAAGAAAGTTAACAAATTCATGAATGAGTTTTTATATATAAATGAGCTTTTAATTATTGTGGCACATTTTTTTCTGACAATATAAAAAAATCAGATTTGAAAAATTAATAAAGACAGAAGACGATCGACTTTCAAGTGGCACTAAAAATAAAAAAAAACTTTAATAACTTAGGAAATTGATAAAAGACAAAGTCATTAATAGTCTTAATATTTCATAACCGATTTATTTAAAAAATATTTAAGCAAAATTAATTGCGAATAGCTCTATTGATGGTCTTCAAAAGTGGGTAAGATTCACCACATTTGCTGCGAAAATCATCAGTCTCAATAGACCAGACCATAGCGCCGCGCAAATTCTTCGATTTCAAGAAGTCCATTTTCAAGTTAATACTCTGAACATTGTCATAGCCGATCCATTGGTCCCCTTGGTAGGCATATGGCACCTTGTTTGATTCGTCAAAAACTGTTTGCCAGTTGTTTTCGCAAATTTCGTTGTAGCCCAAGTAACCGGCTTCACGGGTATATTGGCCCGCTGAGCCTGAGCCTATGGAAGCTGCACCAGGCCAATTTTGACCAGCATTAGCCATTTGGTAAGTATGACCGTAGAAGCCAATGCCCAAAACGAGCTTATCAGCTGGAGCGCCAGCATTAAGCCAATAGTTGATGGATGCTTCGACTTCGGGTAGTGGGGCATTGAATCCCAAATAACCATCGAGCGCCATGTGGAAATCATAGGTCATCACATTGATAAAGTCCAAGTGTTGAGAAATTGCAGGAATGTCGTACGAAATGCTTGCCGAAGACTCAGAGGCACCAACAGCAATGCCCAATTCCAAACCAAGAGGCGCAAATCTACAAGGGGCGTCTTATGTACACTTGATATAATTTGAACACAATAGCAACTTACTTTTCCTTAATTTCACGCAACAGAGTAACAAAGTTCTGACGATCATCAGAGCTGCCACCACGTTGTCCGGGGTACTCCCAGTCGACATCCAGACCATCAAAACCATATTGTTGTATAAAGTTTAATGCGGATGAGATGAAACGTGCTCGTTTCGAAGGATCTGCTGCCATGGAGGAATACTTGGTAGAGCCTTCATTCCAACCACCAACTACCGCAAGCACTTTAAGATTGGGATTGATTTGCTTCAGAGCAATGGTCTTGCTGATGAAACCTGAGTGTTTTGATTGGCTTATTTAGTGAAATTCTTCAACTATTTTATTTTGTTATGTTGAGCATACCTAAGCCGCTGTCCAAGTCAAGCCAAGTATCCAATGATTTGAATTCACCATCATCGGCAATGCCGAAGAAACTGTAACTCAAATGAGTGCAAAGACTCGGATCAATGTTGGTAGTCTCGAATTTTCCATCGCCAGGGCGATAATTCGCCCATGTGCCCCAGTAGCAGTTAACGATTTCTGAATGAAAATATTGGTGAAGTAACCGTAGCTTCTATCTTAAAGTTTCTTTGACGAATAAATTGAGAAATACTCACTGTCATTAGAAAATACTTGGCCAAAAAGGCACAATGTCGCTAGTAGTATCAACAACTTCATGGTGATTGGTTGCTGGTTGTTCTATGTCTGTCATGACATTTGCCGTTTCTTTTATAGCCGTCTGTCGCTGGAAATCTTATCATATGAGCGTGCGTCGTATTACGAGACGAGCTGACATTTTTATTTGTAAATATTGTTGATAAATTATTATATATTACTCATACTTTTTGTAATCACTTTTATTAAAAGTGGAAAACAATGTGTATGTGGATTAATCATGCATAAGTGAATATAATATAATAATTTAATTCTCTAGCTATTGCTAGTTTTTTAGAGAGGCACAGATAAGACAAGTGCATATTCATTTTTTGGCTAAGTTATTTATTGAGAGTCAATTTTTTCACACTTATAAAGAAGGGTGCAAACTTCAAAATCATTAAACCGTATTTATAGAATTGATAACAACCCCTTGAAACTAAATGGACTTCATTAACCGTGGCATAAATTCACAATTTCATGCGATCGTGTGTGGTATAAATATTTTGAATAGATTAGATCGATTGTTTATACAAACAGGAAGAAGGAGTTTACTTCGACAAAGCTGAAGAATAAATACTTCTTAAGTTGCTGTTTGATGGAACACGAAATTCGATGAGGCATACAGCATTTATGGATGCTATCAATAGTGGTCAAATAAAATTAGTGTGTGTTCTTCAAGTGGACTGCCACTTTTAGGTTAAAGCAATTCAAATTACTTATAATTCTTTAACGGTGCTTGGACTTTCTTATATCGTAGTATGATTATTGCAAGATGAAATCATCTTACATAACAATATAACATCTGCCAGTAGAGTGTAAAGCAGATTTTGGAACATGCCTGTCCTACTTTATCACATCTCCAATATGCACAAACTTTTTGACAAACTCAATATGCCTTTTTAGCCATGTGTGTAGCGTATAAGAACACTTGTTAAATTTGTCCGATATCATAAAGAATGTCTTAAAACTATTTATATGCTCTTCACAATTTTGAATGAAAAGTGTTTTGCAAAAAAATTTTCAATAATATTGTTTTCGCAAAAAATTAATAATCAGTTTATAACCAAAAAAAAATTTATGAATTCCATAAAAAAATGTACGCAAACATTCTAAAACAAAATTTTATTTTTTTTATTTTTTATTATAATTGGTGCTCAAAGAATTATAAATAAAACAAAAATAATTACACACACCAACCAAAAAAAAGTTTGATGCTCTTTCACACTTGGAAGTCACTAATTAGGTTTGGTAGCAACATGACTTTTTTTTATCTATAAAACGTACTAAAAGCGACGAACAGAACAAACCTTAAACGTCAGACACACTTTACAAAATCCTCATGTCATTATTCAAACACTCATCTAACCATTTTGCAAATTAGCCCAAAATTTCAAAGCGGTTGTTGTGGTTTACTTAAGGAAGTCGATGTGCATGTGAAATAAGGTTGGAAAAATAATAGAGCAGAAAAAAAGAGAAGAAATTATGCCTAATTGCTAACCAAAATTTAACAGGTGAACCGCAACAATTTATTTTCAACGCAAAAGTTCATTCAAGCCACACACACACGCATGAAAAAAGAAGCTAAGAGCTATTGTGGAAAACACACTCAAATACACACAGACACACACAATTCTACTCTATCAAACCTTATTTAAATACTTAGAGTTTGGTTTGTTTACGTTGTTGTATTGTTACAAGATTTTCTTTAATAGAATTCTTAGTTCGAGATACAAAAATCACACACATAAAGAAAAGTACACGCATACATATACAATGTATTCATTATAATCATCATAATCACTTCGACAGGTGTCTGTCAGAAGCGTTCAACTGAACGTTGACGTGCGCATGTGAGTGTCTGTGTAAGTGTGTCGTTTTAATTGAAATGCTTCATTTAAATTTTTAATGATGTTGTTCTTTGCGGTTAATTAGCATTTTATATTTTTGGCCACTTAGCGGTAATGTTTATTCTTGCTCCTTGTTACAAGGTCTCTTATGGCCAATAATTAATTGACAAAATTATAAATTCGTCAATACTGATTTCAAATGTCTCGCAATAGTATCGAAAGAGGTAAAGAAAATAGAGCAAATGACTTCTTCAGCTAAAGAATAATTTTATTTCAATTCGTAATCTTTCAAGTTTTTTATCCTTCTTCAGTTCAGAATTACTAGAAATTTTTGGATTGCGTCAGATGTCAATATTTCGAATTGTACTCTTTGATAATTTATTTAATTAATTTCAACATCTCATTCACCATTTAAAATTATAAAATTATAAATTTGCATTTTCACAAATTCAATGCCCTTAACTGCATACCTTTCAGGCGTATATTCTTTAAACAGCCTATACTTGTATTGGCATAAATTTCTTGCAAAAGAATATTTATCTTTTTGTATATCACATTACGTGTTAGATACAAAAATGATTTACCTTTGTGTCGAATAATTTTTTACAATGCTTATTTGAACTCATGTTCACATGTCTTACGCAATTGCCAGAATGTACTGTCAGTTCGCTCATAGAAGACTTTGGCTCATTTGTTTAGCACATACGCTGCTGAGCATTAATTAAATTTTCTGCAGAAGATTTATGTTGATTGAAAATTAAAAAGCAGTAAACTAAGTGGCGGTTGAGATACACATGCGTTTGACTGGTTGTTAATTAGACTTCAAATTAGCCAAAGGAACAAAAAACAAAGGCAAATGAAAACGCAAATTGCAAAGCAGTTAATCTTTAATGTGAGCGTACAAAAGCAGTAATTTTTGTTTTGCTTATTTAAAGCTACAATTTTCGGTTTATTTATGGTAACACAATGGGCCGAAAAGCAACGTTAATCATATGACACTAATCACATTGGCTTATTGGCATAAGACCCAAGACTAAGAAAATAAAAATTATCCTTGCAAAAGTCAAAAGAAAAATTGGCATAAGGCACATTGTCATTTCATTTGTGGCAAATGCGACGTGACTCGCAACGGATGTGTGCAAAAATTCTGTTTGCGACTTTTAGGCGAAGGTGTTTTAGTTGGATTTCATTTACGTATAAGTAATTAATATGCAAGAACGTTGCTCGCAGCGAGTTGTGCGTTGCATACTTATGGGCGTGTGTATTTACAAAGGTACGCGTAATAGGATTACATTTGCGAATTATTTGATGATTAGTTGGTTAATAGATTGTGCACCAAATAATAATTATGGTATATGATTTTATTAGCACACATCTGAATGGCTAATAAATACATACATATGTAGCAATGAAATTACCAGATTTAATTATTATGGTTGTTTATGAAAATGATTTTACTTTCGAGTACAACAGAACAAATATTTATGATTTTCTTGACTTTATAAGGAAACTGGGAATGTGCTGAACCTTTTTAGCTGCGATTTAGAAAACATTACATGGTATGACATTTAGATATGATGAAAAAGAGTCGATTGCAGTTTATGGAATTGTTCTTAAGAATAAGATCATTAGTTAGGTACAGCCACGCTCCCGAAGTTTTGTGAATATTGGAAATGGTTTAAGAATATTCGAATTTTTGTTGTGGTTTATTTTTCTGCTTTATTAATTTATTTGGTTCAAAAGGTGGAACTGATTTAATTCAAGAAATTTTTTTCTAGCTAACTGAAATTTAATTTTGTTGGAATAACAAAATAATATTGATTTACATCCACGCATATAATATTAATGCTATTTAAAATTGCTTCTAGTGCCATTAAAATGTATTAATAGAATTATGACTCTGGAAATCTATTTTATATAATTGAAAAACAAATCATAGAAATTAAAATAAAAATATTTCCACTTTTTATTCCTCAAAAAATTTTGAATAGTTTAATATTCTATCAAACAAGTAAAAATTGTTTTTTTCTGTTTGATAGGTTTTTTTTAAGAGAATTTCGATTTTTCTGATTGATTTTTAAAAGAAGTGAAAATATAATTTTCTAGCAATTTAGCAAAATTGACAAATCGACAGAATGAATGACTGTCTGACACACACGCACAAAGACATAAATGTGCTTCAAGATCACGCGCATATAAATCTTCGCTACGTATTTGTCACTTTTCGCGTGTGTGTATATTTTGTTTAAATGTGAGTAACGCAGATAGACAATAATTTGAAAATTGATGATGTGCACATAATAAAGTGTCAAATATCAACAGAGAAGCAACAACGACAGCATCGACAATGACAACAACAGCGACGGCAACATGTCATGCTCATCAGCAGCATCAACGCCATCAGCATGACAAACAACATTGTTGCTGTCGCTTGACTTATTCAACTCATGTCTGACTGAATAAAAGTGAATAAAAGAAGGAGCCAAAAACAAAAACAATACAAAAAAAATAATAATCAAAGAGAGGAAAGTATAAATATGTGTGTGTGTGTGTGTATAGCACTTGGTATACAAATATGCAAAAATGGAAATTGATAAAATTGATTGTGCGCATAAAAATTGAAATTTTTCAGTACGCCTTCTTTTTCTCTGAAACAATTTTTCACCTTTGAAACATTTCGTTTTTATTCAATTTGTTTTTTTTTTTTTTTGTTATTTTGCTTTTCCACCAACGCTTGTCATCAACGCTCATCATCATAGTGTAAAGTGCTTTGCTGTTGACATGCAATTTTATATTTTCTTCAAGTATTTGCGCGTTGAGTTGTATGTGTTTACTACAACTCCACAAACACCCAGACACACACACAATTTTCACTGTTAAGTGTTGCAAAATACTCTAGTATCTTCTTGATGGCGTATGTAAGCAAATATCTTTTGACTATGAGCATTCCGCTAATGTGCAAAAAATATATATATATATTGGACATAAATATGTATAATAGAAAAACAAATCATATATTTAAAAAAAATGTAATGAGCTTTTCTATTAAATGCTTAAAACTAATTTGTCAGTTTACAGTTGGGGTAAAAACATTTTAGTTGTAATTGTTGGCAAAGGTAACCTGTTTTCTTAACGTCATACAAACCAACACATAGTACAATTTTGAACAATATGATATATGTAAGAAATTCGGGAACACATGAGATCATTAATACCAGCACTACAAATTTTAAGACCATAAGTCCAATAATGTAATGTTAGCTGAGGCGTCTTAGCACAGTGATAGGCGGTGATCGTCTAGTGTTGAGTACTTTGAATTTTCATCACGAAACATAAAAGGATTAAGTAGTGCCGTGGATGTTTGCCGTTTATATAATAATCATGGACTTCAAATTATGAATAAAAATAAGGGGAAAGAACAGAATTTTCATTTGTTTTTCTTATATTTAAAATCTTTATAAATTGGTAGAACAAAATAGGATCCGGTATGTATCAGAGAGCTTCGATTATAAAAATATAAAATAATCTGGATACTGATGTTATTCGGACGCTCATATTTGCATTGTAAATCTTTCGATATGAAGACAAATAAGTTGAAGATACAAATTTACAGAAAACTAACGCATTTTTTCAAATTCAAGATCGTAATATATATATATAAATAAATATTAAGAGTGGATGAATGATTTTGGCAAAGCAAAAAATATATAAACTACAATCAAACAATTTTTGAATTGAGAACAAAAACTAGAAAGAAGAAATAACAGAATTTTCTTAAACTTATAAATATGAAAAATAAATGTGTACTTAAAAATAAATGCTCTTCTCATATACACCTTTCTGTATGCCTCCTCTCAATTTTTATTTTCTCGCAGGTTTTTGTTTTTGTTTTCTTTTTATTTGTTACTTGTGAAATACGCCGTCAACCGCATGTGGTAAAATTAACGCTCACCCAAAAGCGCTTGCCTCGGCGTCAACCCTTCTGCATCTGCGCCGCAAAACGAGCTAACAAAGTGTTCAAAGCGGTGGTACAACAAGTTAAGAGAGTACTAAGCAAAAAAAAAATAAGAATAAAAAAGCATCTATGAAGGAAAAACGCGCTGGCAAGAGCACACATGCGGTCCATAATGTGAAAAGTGCCGGCATATTCACAGCAGTTGTTTCCGTCCAGACTCCCCGCGGCTTCTGTGCTGCTCTAATGGCTTCCAAAGCGATTTTTATAAAAATGTTTGTACATTAGTAGCATTCATATACACAGCACAGAACAGCACAGCACTGCAGAGCACACAGCAGCGAAGAGCATTGTCGACACAGGTGCTGATTATATTGAAAATTATTAGTGGGCGGTAGCAGTACAAGGCCGAGTCAAGCCAAGTCGTGTAGAATTTTACTGAATTGGACAGACAGCAAGAAACGAACGTAAGTCAAGTAATGTGCACGGCTGCATGCTACTACATACATTGTAAACATATATGCTCGGTTATAAAAATTGATTGCATACTTTGTGGCGTTAAATGTTTACCACAATATGCGTGCGTGTAAGTCTATGTGCTTGCAGCCTACTATGTTAGCTAGTAGCTTGTGCTTTGTCTGTTGGTTTGTTGCATGGGTAGGTCGGTTGGTAGGTTGTTGGGTTTCTGATAGTTACATCAATAGGTAGGTAACATGGTAGTTCAAAGTTCCTTCAGTGAACACAAGTGCATTTTCATAGTTTTTATAACAAAATTGTTTGCTTTCTAAAAAAATTAGCTTAAATTTTCAAAGTGTTGTGTTAATATCTGAAGAATTTTATTTTGCTTCAGTAACACATTTGAATACCCAAAAGCTCCAAAGGCTGACGATGAGCACGTGTGGCTTAAGATCAGTTCAAGTAGCACAATTATTGATTATTTTTGCACAATTTTTATATGAAAAATTATTAAAACTACAACATAATCTAAAATGATTTAAAAAGTGCAAATGGAAAGTCATTTAAGATCTTACAAAAAAGTGTATACTTTAATAAAATTACAACTATGAGCATATTTGCTCTTTAAACTAATAAAGTACTAATCGACTGGCACAACTTCCCAGCCCAACAGTCGATTTAATTCTCTCACATAAGCACGAAAGTCATGATTATCAATTGTTCTTAAATATCGTCCCGTACGTAGAGTATCATAGCAAAGCGCTGAGTTTAACAAAACACAAAGTATACAAGCTAATTGAAATGTCCAAAGCAAAATGTTACAGACCAAAAGTGACTGAAAGTTTTCGGCCTCATAATAATTTGGATTATGATAATACGTGTACATCCTTATGGCCGAGTGTTCCAAGTGCATGGACACTTTGTATAGCCACGGCAGCAGCTGCAGATAGCCAACATGTCGCCACACCCGCACCGTCACATGTTTGAGTCGCCGCAGGCCATTCTCAAATACGCCATATGCTCTGAGATGCACAATGCCATAGCCGTAAGAGAACATGCCCATGGCAAAGGCCGGGAAGCATATGTCCCACAGCAGATCACACGGTTGACTGAAGTGGACGCGTCGTTGAAGCGCATTGCGAAATATTGACTTTCTTTTAGGATAATCCGTGTCCGCAACAATTGTTTTCTTAGGTATAATTTCAGCTTCAATCATTGCACAAAGCATTGTCACTTCGAGGACAATAAATAAATGTAATTTATTACCAATAAATATTGTTTCCATTTTTTTTTTTTCAAAAATATTTTTTTCAAACAACAAATTTCGATCGATTTCTATCTATTTTTCTTTAAGTTTTAAGAATTTATGATTTATTAAGCTTCGGTTACTTCCACTTCAAGTTCACTTTAAGCCGCGTATACTCTTATGTATACATATGCATATACATCACAAACTTAAAAATCACTGATCCCACATTTATGACTTGTTTGGAAAACTATACAGATCATTTTTTAATACGAGTATCCAGCTTTTGTTAGTACTCATGTTATTTTTCGTTGTCCCCTAGAAATTTTCATTATTTACTATGTGAAATGAGGTAATTCTGCACAGCACTATTTTTTCCCCGAAGCCTTATCCACTATGTACTTATATATAATGTTTCTAAGGGAAAACTATATGTATTCTCGATCTCATCATTATAGAACCGCAAATATATCATTCGATCTATACTAAAATATAATGGTTGCAAGACGCAATTACTCTTTGTTCTTATCAGTCTTGTAAGAAATACTTCTTGGTTTTTTTACCCCTTTGTTCGTATATGTGTTGGAATGATTGAGAGATATTTGTTGTTGTTGCATGAAAGCTTCGTAAGATGAGGATATGAACTTTCCTGAAATTACATTTTCCTGTTAAAGTTGTTTTCACATCTTTAAATGTGAACTGTCTGTCGGCTTCATCAATGCCACAAAAGTGTAAGAAATCATTTATTTTATCGGTAATAAGAGAAAAGTCGTTGTTACTTATTATTTGAATTTTAATTTTTTATACATTTTTTTTTTGTATTTCAAAGATGTCAAAAACATTGAAATCCTTTTTCGTCAGATTTTTGGCACTTTTTCTTTTATTCTTTCTAATTTACTTTTTTATTGTTTGTTGTTGTTTTCTACATAAGTGAAACAAAAAGTTGCACAAAAAACATTTGTTAATTACTTTTTGTCGTAATTTCGTTTAGCCTATTGTGTAAGGGGCGACGAGAGGCTAAAATTCAGCCACAAGTTTAACACAATACAACATTTGTTGTTGATTTAACTTGTGCTTCTAAATTTTGAGGAACGTTTTTTTTAAATATTCTTTGTTTTTCGTCAGCGCATTAAAATTAACATTAACCAATTTAACTTTGACAATTATGACAAGAACAAACTTAAACAAAGAATTAATTTTTTTCTGTAAATTTTTTTTTCTCTACTGAAAAGTTATGAAAATGCTGAAATTAATTAAAATCAATGCACAAGTGATTTTAATATAATTGTTATTGTTAAATAACATAAAAGTATAATTAAAACTCATTGCAAGATATGTACAGGAGTAGCTTTTGAATATTCAAATTAATTAAAAGAAGAATATTCAAATTAATTGGTTATTTTCCAAGAAAATCTGTCTGGAAATGCTTAGAATTATTTGATACCATTAAATGGATCACAGAGTTCCCTTGGTCAGAATAGTCGACTTTCAGTCATTTGGATACAAGTGATCCACCCACATCTATGCCAATTTTTGGTATCAAAGATCTCAAAAATATTTCTTAGAAATCGTTTATAATAAATAGGTTCAGAAATAATTTAAAAGTTAGCGGCTGTATTGCACTAACAACTTAGAAACTTTTTCCTATGTTTGCCCTATTCAAATACAATATATATATATTTATTTTTTTGATTGGGTTCTAGTTTTTATTGATGGGGTTCTAGTGCCAATTTTGTCAAGCAAAAAAATATTAGAAAAGTTTAAAAAAAATAAGGTTATGCAAGAGAATATTTATTGAATTGACTTACACCTTTCTTCTAGTTTACAAGGCCACGTCATTAAAATAACAAAAATATTGATATGGTTTAAGTATAATAATTAATATGATTATATGCACATAAAGTTATTTCACAAGCACCGTAAAAATGTTAATTTAAATGCATATTAATTCAAACTGCAACAGCTTTGCTATTTGGGAAAGCAAAAAAATTCAATCATTCGCTCAACATGCTCAAAGTTAGTCTGATTGTCATAGCATTTTTAATGCTGCTGCCTGCAACCAAACAACAGCTTATACAGGATAACTTCGATTTTTTTAAGGATATGCTCATGGCAGTGGCTTCTCCAAATTCAGATACGAAGATTCCAATATCATGTAAGCAATTACTTATTATAAAATATACACATTTATAAACCAAACGATTCCAGGTCCTGAACCTAAAGGTTTTGAAAACATATTCGATTGGTTCGATTTTCCGAAACGTCCGATCCAATTTAAATTTTATGGCGCTAATGCAATAAGTTTTTTAAATGTGACAAATGCAGAAACGCTAGTCGATTTGCCAGACTTCAATGTCAATCATACAACAGTAGTTTTAATTGCCGGTTGGCTTTCTGGTCAAGGTTATTTAAAGAGCGTTTTGAAGATCACTGAAGCATACAAAATTCGCCGTGATATAAACGTATTAGTAAGTACCTTGCTAAATGGCCATTAGAATTACACAAACTCAAGACTCTTGCTTAGGAAGTTGACACCGCTGGCTACGTGGATACACTATATGGTCGATCCGCCAACAATACAATACTAATTGGAGAAAATGTGGCTACCGGTCTGGTGCGGTTGTCTAGCGTATACGACATTAGTAAGGTGCACATAATTGGCTTCAGTTTAGGTGCACAGGTTGCCAGCGCAGCGGGACGTGCCTTTACGAAAGAATCCAATGGTGTTTTACTTCAACGCATCACCGGCTTGGACCCGGCAAGCCCATGTTTTTACAAACCAAATATGCCAGGACTTAGTAAAACTGATGCTCAATTTGTTGATGTTATACACACGAATCCCGGCGTACTTGGCACTGACAAGCCTGTGGCACATGTCGACTTCTTTGTTGGTGGTTTGAAGACAATACAGACGAATTGTCGAGATATATTTTGTTCGCATTCACGTGCCGTCGAGTATTATGCCGAAACAGTTCTGCCGGGCAATGAATATAACCTAGCTGCGAATTTGTGCCCGATATCAATCAATGAACCAAATTACGAATGCAATGGTCCTATTGCCTTCATGGGCTATAAGACTAGTAAGAGCACCCAAAACGGTATTTACTACCTTGAAGTAAATAATGCACAGCCATATGGCAAAAATATTTCCCAAACAAGAATAGAAGAAAGATTGCAGCTCACTTATGTATGAACACATATTATATAAATCAGCCTCTTCTCGTTTAAAGCTGTCAAAAATACAATTTTTTAATAATATATCTGATCTGACAATATATTAATGTATATATAAAAAAAAAATTATTCTAATTTCCTTATCTGCGACACTCATAAATTATTTCTAATAACATTCGTTTGAAAATTACCACAACGAATCTACTTAAATCAGCAAAAAAAGCGTTTCTGGGACAAAAAATCATAAGTAAATTGTTTATTCTTTGGTTCGAATTGCGAAATGGTCTACTAAGCCATGAAAATATTCCAACTAATTTAAACTAAATCGCTCATTATTTTTCAATCAAACAATGTTAACGAGATTTGATAACTTCAAGTACTTATAAATATTTAGCTGTATAAGTACAACGCACACTATTATACGTTCATCTTACTCGGGGTAGCTCGTTAACGAGTATCGCTTGTCCGCCAAACTATAATACTTGTCCGCCAAACTATAATACATAATAGTACCAAGCCTTCCATCGCTCTAGAACCTTTGTTGACTCCAATAACTTCAGCACACACAAAATGAGTGTCTTTTATAAAAAAAAGGCCAGAGTTTTGTTTCTTACCAATTTTATTTTATTTAATTCGTTTATTGATTCCAATTACTTATATTAATACCATTATATCAATATGGTTTGGTTAATTAATAATTCATTTACACACATCGAATGGGTTTGTATGACGTTAATTTTAGACACACTTTTCATACAATATAATGAGTTAATTATCTTTTGCTGCATCATTTTTTTTTTTTTTTGTCATATTCTTATTTTTTTGCATTTTATGTTTGCAATTCAAGTTAATATTGTACAATGAGTTGGTTATTTCACTAAATGATTCAATGATTATGACTTACAATTAATCGGAAAAGTATATTTTGGTTGATTTGTAGCTTATGTTTAACATGTTTTTCTAAATTACGCATTTTTCTTCATATTGGCTTCTTCATACAAACTACAATTTTTTTTTTTAATTTACAATGACTCAATATCAAAATGAAAACACACAAGAAGATAAATTAAGTTAACACAAATGTTTATAAAGTATACAACAAAATAAGAGTTAATAAAAGTATAAGCTTTTATTTACACAACTAATATATCAAAATTGAAAATCTATATACTGATGTTATGTATGTATTAAATGTGTTTCAGTTTTGTTTCATATATTTTTATTTCGTGAAAGAGTATTGCCATGTTTGAATGCAATATTCGAATGTGACTTGAAAAACATTCAACTATTTTTCAATGTCTCAGTGAAGTGAATAATAATTTGATCAGAGTTGTATTCATCAAAAGTTGCGAAAATTTTTAGCATTGTAAAGCAAATATCTCACAAGTCGATTACTTTAAACGATTTCCAGCTTGCTGCCTAGAAGTATGCTTCATTGGTAACGATGACTTTCTAACGACTGCGTTCAATATCATTTCAACGTATACATTGCTTAACTAATCACCGTTGACTTGTTACTGTTGCACATTGTTGCTCCAAAAACTCAGTGGGTCGCGCAGCTTGACCTTCAATAATGGTTATCAATTTGCCATAGCCTACTTTCAGGCAGTTACGTTTCGTAGAAGTCATATGTGTTTGTGTGAGCAAAGTAAAATTGGCAAAAACTACGAATAGTGAGAGCAACAGCAAGTCCATATGATTTCGATTTAGTAACCATGGTTGTAACGCCACTGACATTGCAGCCGATGGTGCATCTGTGGTGTAAAGAAGAAAAGAGAAACGCAGATTTAATTTTTTTGATTAATTTAAAATTATAAATTGGGCAATATCTTAAATTAACTAATGCAATAACTGACTAAAGCGTGTCTACCTACTGCCATGCAGCCCAACATGACGCTACTGTGTGAGGGCAAGCCTGAAGCTTATTACTGCGTATGTATGTCGGAATGCGTTGTACGTCAGTCTCCCGCTGGTGAAATTAATCTTTGAATTAATTGCTTTTAGCTTAGCGTTGTACATTAATAAATCGTCGTCTCCACTGGTGCGCACGTTGGCAACTCTGGCTGCGAGTATGCTGCGTTCTAATAAGGTATTTCCTTTTTCATTCCGTATTCGTTTTCGCAGAAGTCGTTTCGCCATTCATTGTTTTTATTTCATTTCTGTGTTGTATTTTTCACTAACTTTGATTTAATACCACTCAGTATATCATTCTAATAGCGAAAGTGCTCGCAATCTTCTTTGACTTCCTTTTGTACAATTTTGTATTTATTACCACGTGTTAGTTACAAAACAATCATGCAAAGATTTTATGGGATTTTAGCAACAGCAGCAAAGTTTATACGCTTGCCTTCAAAACAAGCGCCACATACAAGATTGATAACACTTTGGTTGGCGACCCACACACACACCACTCTGTCAAAGTTTGTGTCTGCCTTTGTGTATGTGTGTGGGTGGGACTGTGGGCGCATTTTAGCTTCGTTGGCTGGTCAGCCACGTTTATGTATTGTAGATTGGTCAGTTGTGTGTCATTTAGCATCTTTGTTTGTGTGTGCTTGTTCTTCTTGGATAATTCTTATCGCTTTGTTTGTCTTGGATTTGGGTTAATTTTCATACACACAAAACATTTTTATGCTTGACTAATGTTTTGTTGTTAATCAAATGAGTTATTGATTGCTGCTTGTTTATTTAGGGTTGGCGTATTTCAAATGTGTGTTAGAGGCTTTAAAAGCCTTACTCATTTCATGGCAAACTGAACTAAATAAATACTTACTCTGATAATTCGTCAAATACCATTCATTCTGCTCGTTGTAGTTCTGGCCATCGTTAGCATTATCAAATGGATACATATTCATATCGGGTGAACGACCGGAGGCTAAAATTCGTGGGCGATCCTCCTCAATTAATTTTTCCGATTCCTGTGCATAAATTTCATGTATGCGTGCTGTGCATTTTAACTGTAACGATTGCGAAACACAAAAGAATTGCATAACACTTTACATGATTGTACGACAAAAAGCATTGCATACCTTCAAGCGCCCCTTGATGAAATGATGCAATGTAACAACGAAATTTATTTCGAGTACCGATGACTCCAAGTGCTCGGCCAAATGACGTTGAATCTCGTATGTACGCAAATAGTTTGGCGGCACCTGTATAAGAAGTGTTAAAAGCAAAAAATAAAATCAAAAAAATATGGCTGGCAAAAAGCATGCTATAAAATTTCAAATTAAATGTTTAATATATTCCTTTATGTTTGTTTGAGTACCAACGCAGTATATATAAAATTTTTTATTATTATTTTTTTTTTTTTCAATTGATGCTGAGCATTGGAGACGCCAACGCCAAAGCCATCGTCATTCGCAATGGTTGCAAATAAAACAAAAATTATTGATTTATGCCACGTTGGCCAGCGTCAAATTGAAATTTGTTTTCTTGTTCAGTGCTATGGCTGTTATTGGTCGTGGCATTAGACGAACCCGCGAGCGAGTGAGTGGGACAACGAGTGTATAGACGCAGATTGCATTTTTCATTTGCAATTTTTAATAAGCGAACGTAAAAAATAAAAAAGTTCAATGCGAAAAAGCACACAAATCACAAAATTCTCTGAGTTCGATTATAGTACAAATACGAGTATTGGTTCTGGTGTTAACCCCATTTTTTTGTAAGTGTTTTTGTGTGTGTGTGTGTGTGTATGAGTGTATGATGTGCGGGTTTAACGTGAAAATTTGAATTTTGATTCTGCTTTTGTTTTTACGCTTTGAAGTCCACTCAACGATGAATTCCAAACGTACAATAGCACCAAAACAAAAGTAAATCAATACTGTCAAGCGAAACCAATCACAATAACAAGAACACTCATTATTTTTTCATTTTCGCAAGCTACGTTCATCTAAAAGTATGCAATATTTTATGGTAAACAATAATTTTACCAGACAAAGTTATGAGAAAAACTACCGAGCTAAGAGCGAAAAAAATGTAGACGAAACAAAGAAAAGAAAAGAAACGAAACGAACGAAACTAAAAGCGAATCAGAATGTAATCAAAGTAAACGTGAAACATATGTCACACAGATACGCATACATACACGCCCACTCCCTGGCATTGTCTTTCGGAAAGACTTACATAAGTTTTTTCAGCGGCTGCAAACATGCTACAATTTCTACTTCTTCGACTTGTGCTATTTGGTAAACGTTTTCTCGACTTTAGTCATTTATTGCCTTCCAGTTTTTGTACATGTTTCACTTTGTTACTCTGACTTAAACATGGACGTAGTGGAAATACGAAGTAGAGATGAGGGTTTATCTATTTGGTGAATAGAGTTTCTCAAAATAATTTTATAAGATTTAATCTTCGAAAATTTCAACATTGCTATCACTTTAAAATTTTCATTGAGACTTCATTAACCAACATCAGTCCAGATCATAGTGACAATACGATAGATCTGCACAAGATCATACAAAACCAACCATTGACAAAAAGACATAATAGAGATGAAGTTTGAGATTTGTCCAATTTGAATTTAGAATTTATTTACATGAAGAACCCTTCTTGGCTTCTAAGCAAAATATATGGTCCTACGTCCCTGACATACTTTTACAGCTTTTCTTCAAGTTTTCACGTTTCCTCGGCCAACAGCCGCCACTATAGAGCATGATTTCATTCGAATTGATTTCGAATTCAATTTTCTTGTCGCAGCTGAGTGGAAAAAAAAACTCTTAAAAAAAGAAATAAAGCATAAAGCAAATGCAAGAAAAACTCAAGAGCGACGGCCAAAACACATTCATTAGTATTTTTTGCGTTCGGCAAAAATCTCAGCTCAGCTTAGCCTCAACGCCGACAACGGCGTCAACCCAAACCTGCTGTCGATACATTTAAGCCACTTCGGTGCAAATGACCAACCCATTTGGCCAACAACGTCGTCACAGTGGCGCGTAGCAGTGGTGATGGCAAAGTGTGACAGAGCAAGTCTGTAAAGTCAACTGTTTCGTAGCTGATGGCACACAAAAAAATTTCATTAGTTTTGCTTATGTTGATTTATGTTGCACTTAAATGGAAATGGTGAAAAATATTGAAATAATTGCAATGTTATTGATTTCGAGCATTGAATTTGCTCTTATACGGTTACGGCTTTGCAGCTTAACTGAGTTTGTTTGGTTTGGCTTCGCTTTGTGTATTCATTTGGTTGAAGCTTCAATCATTTTTCACACAAATTTTTGACAAACCAGAAGTTTATAACGAAATTACAAGCAGTAAATTCGAGATTGCTGTATTGAAAGTTTGGAGAATTGTTGTTCTTGTTTTGGTACCTTTAAAAAACGTATTTGTGGCTTAACAAAAACAAAACAAACAGCTTGTTATAGTCAAAGTGAGCAAACTGAAACAAAATTTTTGGCACTTCTGTCACTTTTAGAAATGAAATACATTGCTTGACGTTTTCAAGTTTCGAAAGTAAAGCAAACAAACTGAAATTCCTGAAGCTTTAGCTACGCTGAGCAAAGAAACACTTGCAGCTATAATTTATATCACAGAAAGAAGAAAAAAACTTGCGCGAGACATGCTTTCAAAAGTACCAAGTACTCATAAAAGTTTAGAAGTTTTTATTCTTTACTCATTAAGCATTTAAAAATACATTTATCTTTTAGTTCTGGCTATCGTTAGCACATTGAGTATCTAATTCTCCTCTTCTTCTCTATCTACCTCTCTCTTCTCAACCTATCGCCTTCTCTAGCTCATACAAGATCACTCCGCATTCCCTCTCACGCTCTCTGACAGTCTTTAAAATCAAACACCATGAACGATCTCACTTTGCTGGCGTCAAATGACTTCATGTCATAAACAAACGACCGCTTATCGAGCTCATGTGCGCTCAGCTTGCACTTCGTCTCCCCTTTTGTTCATCATTGAACACTATGTTCAGCGTCACTTATCAGCTTCAAATTAGTCACGCCGTCGTTCCCTCCGACACCGTTTTGTATATAAGATTGTATCTGTTTATTATTATGTGCTTTTGTATATGTTTCCAATTCAACATTTTTCTAAGCTATTTGTTTGTTTGTTTTGTTCATCGTTCAACGGTTTATTTCTGTGCGCTTGTTACTAAAAGTTTATAATTTGTACATAGTTAAATAAATTGTTGACAGCTAATTTGTTATTAAACATTTCACGCCATTGTTGTGCATGCATTGTGTTATTAGTATTAGTGTGCGGTTGAAATGAAAACAACTTCAAGTGGCAACTGTTGTATTTTATATTTTCAATAGCGTAGATACAGTGGTCACACAGTAATTGGAATTTGAACAATTCAGTAATAAGAATACTCAGTTTCAACAACGCAGCCAAAGATACCTAACTTCTTCCACTAATCTATCACAACAACTTTAACTCTAAAGTCATACGTAAGCATATAAAAAATTATTTTAATGAAAACCATACCATTATCTGTAACCTCATGACCCATCACAACAAATCAATCAACCCTCTCAAAAATAACCCGTTCCACTACTGCCACTACAAATTCGGAAGCTCTTTCAGTCGTTCACCTTTCCCAAAATTTATAAGACTTCATTTTGGTCATTTCCTTCTGATCTGTATATACATTTTCGACAGAACCCAATCATTCCTTTGTAATTATTGCAACTCCAACTTCCCCATGGCAATCCTTCACTTTACTATCATCCTGCCCCGCACTCAATAGTATTAAAATACAACACTTTCCTAATTTTGTTACATACACAGCTACATACATATATCACATCCTACTCGGGGTAACATAGTCAAAGTTACTCGCTTCCTTAAAAAATCCAACATATTCCATTTGCTGTAATCCTCAGCATATATACATAGACGGATTCAATCTTAACCTATTATATATCCTTTTTTTTTAATCATATGTAAGCTTAAGGCCTCGTTGATATAGCTTTTATTTAGTTTATATCCGATATTTATAGTATATAAGATTTTTATAAATAAATAATTTTCAATAATGAAGTTCCAATTTCTTAGCAGCCACTGTACTTTCTGTTTTAATTATCACAACTTGAACAAATTATTTATTTAACGTTACGTATAAAAACATTTGCTTGCTCAAATGTTTAAATAAAAGTAGCTCCAAGCCAAATAGTAATCATTAATTAACTATTACACACATCCATATTCAACTTGATGCAAAGTTATTTAAAACTAAGAAAAAAAACATGTTTTAAATGTAACTGAACATTTGTTATTACCAACTGCTTTTATGCTATAAAACACGCTCGCTCATGAAAGAGTTGAATTAAAAGAATTGACAAACAGTTTACTCAACATCGGTTGAGTGCAAACACAGGCTCAGAAAAACTGAAAAACAAAAAAAAGAATTCAAAAGCATACACACCTGCACGTCATTAATCCACCAAGTTAAATTAGCAGCCGGTTTCGAGTAGTCGGACGAGCAATTACCATTGATAATATCACCGAGGCGATAGCGTGAATGTATACCCGTTATTATCGGACGTTGTGTGGGCAGTTCTGAAATGAAAGCAAGCAAGATGCAAATAACGTTGACGTGATGGCATGGTGGCGTGAAAACGGGGGAAAAAATAACCAAAAATATTCAATTGAAAATATGCAAATATGCATGTTGAAGTCGTCGTTGGGCACAAGTAATATGGTACTCACCGACCACCTCCATTTCGGCAGCCACAATGGAGGTGTGAAATGATGGCGCATCAGCGGAAACCTCGCATGCAAATTTACCGGAAATCGAGGTCGGCACATTGCGCAGCAGCACATGACTGGCATTTGACTGAGTTGTCTGTGTTGAAAAGAGATGGGTTAAGAGCCCAATAAGTTCTGTGTGCGTTAAAATGTACATAGATACGTATATGTATATGTATAAATAAAAATATGTTGCAAAGGAAGAAGCATTGCGTTCAACCATACTGACGCACGATCAGTGTCTGAGTTATTTATGTGAAAATAAGTTGGCACATGGCGCAGCAGTAAAACACAAACAAAAACAAAAAAATGCTGCGCCGAAATGCTTTAAAAAAAATCAACAACAACAACAAAAAGATACGTAAATAAATTTCTGCGAAAATTGTTTGCACGATTTAATTATGCTGCCTCGTTGCAGTGCAAGCGATAAAAGATACGTTTTTGGTATCTTTTTAGCTGAAGCCAAGCAACAGCTGTGCGTGAATTATACACTTGTATATTGTAGTTTTAATAAAAACAACAAAAATATATTTATGTAAGCGCTAAAAAAGATATAATAAATTATTGCACTAATTTTGATGCTTTTCGCCTTTAACCTTTTGACTTTGTCAGTTTGCTTTAAATAATTGCTTTCAATCTGCATGTCATGTTTGTATGTGACTGCGTGACTGTCTGTCTGCTCTTGCATATGTACATATGTATGTGTTTTGTGTGTGTTTATGTCCTTATGAAATGTTTAATGATTTTACACTCGAGTGCATTTGCATGTATTTACGTATGTACTTTTGGTTAACTTGCGGTTATTTATGCGCTCACGCATAAAAAGCTGCAGATACTTGAATATGTTTGTATTTGTATTTGCATTGTGTTGTATTGTATTGTATTGTTATGTATGTGTGTATGTGTGTGTCTGTGTACACATGTGTTTACAGTTATTGCAATGCAATAAAATTTATTATCATTAATAATGGTTTGGTTCGAATCAAAGGTCTTACGCATATCTTTAATATGAATTGACGACTTTATTGCATTTATTTTTGTTGTGTTTCTTTAATTAAAAAAATAATTATTAATATATCAGCATTGTCTAAAGCCACGTTGCAAGGCTTAAGAGAAATTAAAATTTTGTAAGCGATTACATGACGAGAAAGGTCAATACGAAAAAACATAACAAAGAGTCTGAAACTGAGATTCAGTTGAATCTCAAACCCAACTCAATCTATCTCGTTTTATAAACGGTTGAACTTGGATTAAGTTCAATCGAACTCGATAAATCGAGTTGAGGCTAAGTCAAATCGTTTAGTCGATCAAAAATGCTACTTATTTCCCATTCGTTAGGTTCTCTGTCTAAGTTTATTAAAAGAGTCTTAACAATCAGCGGCGAGAATTTCATATGAGTCTCAAAAAGCTGCAGAACCTGACCAACTCACAGCCTCACGAGTTGGTCAAACTATTGGAAGACTACGATGGAGATAAAGCGAAATTTGCCTTGGCAATGAAAGTGATAAATATAAAATGCCAGTCTGGACAATGCCTTCAGTAAATATGTATGTATGATCGTGTCAATGACCAAATACCGAAGTTACCTCAAAAAAGAGAACGATTGCTGATTTAATTGAGGATGTAAGTAATCAAACTCTTTTTTTAAAACAATTTGTATTTTATTTATAACAATTGACTGTCATGATAGTAGTACACGAATAAATTAATAATATAATACAATAATATAATAAAATAATATAGTGTAAAATATAATATAAAGCAATGGTATGACACTACTTATAAGAAAAAATTTAATATTGACAAAAAAAACTCTACGTTGATAAAAAAATGTCGGAAGTATTGGAATACTAAGAAGCCTTTGACCAGATGGGGGAAATTTATTTGCACTGTGCTAGCTATGCATGGATACATGGATGATTCTTGTCGGGCCTTATCAAACAGACGGGAATTGCTATTATTTGCAAGGCGATCGTTATTCATTTAAATTTACTCAAATAATAATTGGACCAAAGAAATAATAACTATTTTTTTGATGAATTATTTAAGGAAATATCATTTATAATTTCACAATATTTCAATGTGAGATTGTTTATATAAAAAATTCAATACGGAGAATCAATAATTGTTATATTTTTAACACCGTTGACGAACATTTCCAAGAGAAAGCAAATCAAACAAGGAAAACCAATTTTTATTTTTCTATAATTTCCACTTAACTCTTGTTAAATAAAATTGTTGATTTTTTTCAATCATTCTTCTTTTATTGAAATTTTTTCTTTAGCAACAAAACATTAATTGCAATCGAGTGCACACAATGCCAACTCACATCAATTACATATGAATAAGTTTGCCATTTGCGCAGAACAGTTAATGGCATGTGAGTACATATTAAGTAAGTATGTATGTGTGTGTGCGAGTTTATTACTGTTGAGGTCATATTGTCACTGCAATACATATTGACAATATTTCGCTCAATTAATTTGCAACGCGCACACATATAAAGCAACAAATGCAAAGAGCATTGAGAAGCACACATATACATAAACACATCGCTGCATAAACAATAATAAATAAAAAAAAAAAAAAGATGTTTGCAATTTTCAATTTGCATAAGATACTGTTAAATGAAAAATGGTAGAATGAGCGACTTTAGTGTAAGCGAGATAGTGCAAGAGTTGCCAACGCGTCATGCAATTTTATAAATTTCCGTTTATTGTATATTCTTTTTTTTTATTTTCCCTTTGAGTACTTGTAGCTTTTTTTATGCTTGTCCAGCGCAATTAAATGTAAAATCGAAATGTCAGCTTAAGTCAGAAAAACACACACAAGCACACACACACTGTATTGAGTATACATATGAGTGTGTAAATAAATACTCATAAGTCGAAATTGTTAATTAAAACTTTTCAACAAACGCAAAATCAACAAACACGAACATATTGAAAGGCTCTCAACCGAGTACGTCAATAAACAGACACTTGCACAATAAAATCAATTTCGTTCTCTTTGTTTTTTCTTTTTTTGTTTTTTTGTTGCATATTAACAGGCGCCTGTTTGCATACATCCGACGTTGTCGCCATTTGTGGCGCACTTTGTTGTAATTGCTTGTAATACGCTACTTAACGATATCCTTCATACTTCAAAGTGACAATGTTGCGGCTCAACTGAGCTGCGATACTTAAAATGACATTTAGTCAAGCACGCGCTCTGTCACACACAGATACACACATACACTTACAGTTGCATACACACATACATACCTCAACATCGAAATCGTTCGCTTTTGGAAATATCTTCCAAGCCGGGTTCTCCTTTGGCGTATAACGGTAGAACTCACGTCGTCTGTGATACCATTTAACCGTGTAGAGCGTGTCGTTCTCAATGTCGTAATTGCAGATTAAGAGCGCATTATCGCCGCGTTTGACTGCCGTCGGTACGCGCACGTTGACATTGCGCAGTGCAGCAATCAGTTCTGTCAGACGGAAATGAAAAGAGTAAGAAAGAGAGCGTGTAAGTGAGTGAGTGAATGGGTGGTTGGCAGTCTGGTTGAATAGCAAAATGTTAAGCTGCTGTATTAATAAGTGCCGAAAGGTGTTGTAAAGCAACAGCGATATTATTTAACATTGTTATTGATTGTAAAATGACTTGAGTGCACTTATGCTTAATGAATTGAGCAACATTAATCCGGAGCTTTGCCGCAAAGTCGGCGAAAAAGTCAACTACAATTTAACTTAAGCGTTCTTGAAGTGAATTAAGCACTCAGTGTTTGACTAAAAATGACATTAACCAAAATTGAGATAATTTTTTCATATCTTCCGTTGTTTATTTCAACTGAGTAAACGAGAGATAAAATAATATTCATCACTGAATTTGATCACTTGAAAGTAACGATAATTTACATATTCATATGTACAAGAACTACAGTGGAAGACTTATAACGAACAGATCTCATACATACTATGTACATATATCACTGACGCAATCTTTTCATAAGAAAGCTACTGAAACCATGCTTATATTATTTCAATACGATGAAACTGATTAAGGGGAAAACAGCATTGCGAATGTCTCCGTTGAATGTCTGAATTGAGAAAATATCGCTATTGAAGAAAACTCTACAATGACTTTTGCTAGTGATACCGACAATATGGACGGCAACAACACAAATAACCCAGAAGGAAAAGTATCATTACCAAAACGAAGAAAGCTTTACAAAATGCCTATACTCGACAATATAATACCCTGCACACACGTTAGGACCATTAAAATAGTGTACAAAATATCAAGAAAATCGGTCAAAAAATTTGGAATTTACGAAAAATTTGAGTTTATTGGTCTTCCAGAGGTAAACGAAGAATTTTGTGGTGAAAAGATATGTATTTACTGAGCATGTATACAAAATTTCAGGTTCGTACCTTTATATATTTCGGAGATATAGCAAGTAATAGAAAACAACTGGGGGAATCTACCCTCCAAATTTCAAGTCTTTGGATCTTATAGTTTCCGTGAACCAATGGTGGGGACGGACGGACGGTCAGGGCTTAATCAATTCAGTGCGTTCCATTAATTTCGTTTTGCACAAATACATGAAGATACTTTATGTGAAAACACAAATAATAAAAAACTATTGTATAAATCTGAAAATTGTTAGTTTGAAAATGGATCGCGTGTTTCAAATTAATGATGCAGAAAGTTTATTTGATTCCATAATGTTTAATTGTCAATTTCTAGAAATGTTGACTGACGTAAAAACGCATTTGAATTCAATTAATAAAACTATGATGAGGCATAAAAGTTAGTGCGATTGTTTTTCTAATCAGTCAATTAGTAATTTATGTTTTTATTAAGAGCTTTAGTACGAATCTAATGCCAGAATCTTTGCGTTTATGAAAAAAAATCAGCAAAACAATTTAACTCAATCTTTCCTGTAAGCAGCGTGAAGGATTTGCATCATGTAAATGATGATATGGCCATAAACCCAGAAAAATAAACAGGTGTATGTTCGTGATTTTAATATCATAAGTACATAATTGGAAACGAAGGCATTAATAGGGGCCTTAAACACATTTTTTCTGATAATTTTGTAATAAAGATTAATTATAGGAGATGAGGAGGTAAACTGCCATTGATAAAATTTGGCAATATTAATTGCCTTTTATATGGTAAGAATAAATAACTTAATGTTATATGAATGCATATATTAATTATAAAATAACTACAATTTCTGCATAATCATTGAAAAAAGAGGGGTATAGTCACGATGACTATGTGCGGGACATAAACAATGGATTTAAAATATCCAAGAACAAGCAATATGAAAGAAAACATGAGGAAAATAAGCAAAATACAACTAAAAAATAATATTTTCTCATTTCTATGATACTATGATATGACTATTATACCATTCGCCTTCTTTTTGAAAGGAGCGTGTAAGGAAAGTATCATAGAAAAAGTGGCATCATAGAAATATGGCAAAATCCATTTGAATCGTATGGCTTAAGAACCACTTTTGTGCTTACTTATCAGGCATGCAGAACTAAATTAGAAGGCCTTAAAGCTCCTAGAGGGAAATTTCAAAGCCAACAAAATTTCAAAGAGACAAACCAAATATTTGCAAAAAAAACTTCCCAATGAAGTAGGTGATATGTGTAACGACATAGAAAAAAAACTAAAGCTTTTAGAAAATGAGAAGGATTGATTGGCTGATGAATGATCGCAGTAAACTATCTCTTTTTAATAAAAGAACGGTTTATTGCCAAATAATCGCTCCCGTCTGGCGATATGGAATACAAATTTGGGGTATTGCGGCAAAAACGAACCGACGTAGGATTCAAGTCCTTCAAAACTACGCTTTGCGCAAAATCACGGCATGCCCTTGGTATGTTTGCAACTCAATTGATGATCAGATCGGCATTTTTTCAAGCCAGTATAATGATCGGCTTGCTACTCATCAAAACCGCTTGGCAAGACGCTTAATTCAGGCAAGACCTATCTGCCGGCTTAAGGTTTTGGTCATTTATGCCCTTAATGTTATTTACTTTTTTTTTTTTTGTTTCATTTGTTATTTAGTTTTTTAATTTGTTATCTAGTTGTAAGTTAATTTAATTGTAATGTTTGTATTTCACAAACCTGACGATTTTAACTTGAAATCAAGCACCTTATGAGGTATTTGCTCCCTGATTGGTTCTTAATAAAATAAAAAAAAATTTAAAAAAAGCTTTTAGAGGAAAGTATTGAAAATAAAAAGAAAAACAATTATGACAATATTCATGTTTTCAAAAGCTTATTACCTTTTATTAAAGATATTCTACTTGGCAAGAAATTTAAGAAATTTAATAAAATTCAACTTTATTATGTCATGTTGATCGGTGGTGATATTCTTTACCACATGACAGAAAGTCATTTTCGTAAATTTCAGGTGTAGAGGTAAACAATGAGGATCGCATTCAAATTTGACAAGCAACTATTTCAAGAACTAACTGACTCAGAGATTCCGAATCTTTTAAATTCTACAGACTTTAAATTTCTTAACAAAACTCAAAAAAATTCATCACCAGCCAGAACAAATATTTTAAGAAGCAAGAAAAACAATGTTAAAGAAAAAATTAGAGTTTTAGAAAAAAGTCAAATTAGAAGTATTACAAATAAATTGCAATACAAAAACATGTAAAAACAAAAAAAATAGAGTAAAATGATGTTATCCAATTCAGGAATTGTTACATTTTGTATAGGTGTGCTTTCCGAGTCTTCCAATTTTCCAAATTTAAAATTAACATGATGATTGGTGGGGACGTATGTACATGTCTTAATCGGTTTCCCTTGTCCTTCTAATCATTCATCTCTGTATGTACTTCACTTCTTTGCGTCACATACTTCAGATCTCAAACAAACTTAATATACTTAAAAAGTTGAAACACGTGAAAAAATATCACTAAAAGAAACGAACAAACAAAAAGAAGACGACCTCAAACAAACGAGAAACTAAAAAAACAACAATAAAAAATTTTGAAAAGTAGGTCAACTTAAAACAACCCAGCAACAGTAATATGAAGTCAACAGATTGGAATTGGCCAAGCACACGCTGCTTATCTCGCAGAAGTGCGAGCGGTCGAGCACGTATAAGTGAGCGTGCGTGTGAATGAGTGAGTGAGTGAGCAAGCTGATACTGATACGCGTTGTCTGCGGGTCTACAAGTGCGTACAAGCTCTGCAAAGCGAACCGGTGAAGGCCCTTGTGGCCCTTTGCTGTGCGCCCGATCAAAATTATAATACATTTCCTAGTAAAATCAAAAATCGAAAGTGTATACAAATTTTTTTCCACTCTCCTTGTAAGCAACGACCATAAATCATAAAAAAATACAAGATTTTTTGCATGAAAGCGTTGACTTTCGCAACTGTAGTACGGTTCAGGTAGAAATATAGGAAATTATGAGGGAGCAACGGAACAGGCCCCCAGCATGTACAGTGCGAGAAGTGGCATATGCGAGAGAACGTGGCTTTTTTCTGGTAGCATAATCACTTGTATGTTGATAATGATTTCATGTCAAGTCGTGGCAGAGTACAATGAACTTGTTAGTGGCCACAATGCTGGGTACACGTTGTGGGCAGATGAAAGAATGGTGGGGCGAAACGTGCCCCTGAAAAAGTTCAATGTACGTTTTTAGTTTGTAGTTTGATAGTTCTCTGTTTTGAGCAATCGTTATAAGGTATTTTGGTTTAGTAGAAACTCAAGAATAGTTCCACAAACGGTTGGAGTATGAGTAAAGATACTGAAGAAATTTCAACCAATTATATTTTATGTGGAAAATTTGTATTTCTAAGTAAAGCAACAAATCAATAGGGTTAGAAATACTCTGGATTAATATTTTTTATTTGGATATTGATTGGTATCACTGAGAATCAATTTGCATACAAAAAGCATTGCCTAATGAACTAACGTTTTATAGAAGTTATAATTTATACGCAAGTTCTGGAGTATGGATAGTTTTTAAATTCGAACATAACCAACTACAGCGTGACTGTGTGTCACCACAGCCGTACGCGTGTCTTTCATTGCTGAACTTGAATTGTTTAAACAATTTCTTGGTGCGTATTTTTTCGTTTTATTTCGTTTATGTTTGACTTTTTTTTATTGCCAGTTAACCTTGAATGTTAATTGTTGTTTTATATGAATCGCAGTTGACGCGTTATAATTGTTATTGTTGTGGTGGTTGTGGTGGTTGTCTTCCGTATTGTTATTGTTGGCCGTAGATTTTCAATGTCTTTAGCATGAGTGTATGTATCTATGTATATGTGTGTGTGATACACGGCACTTCGATTATCATAAAGTTCAATGTTAAAGCATACAACGCCGCCTGCCTACATCGGAAAGCTGTGCGCCGGTTTCAAATAGTACGAAAAAACTAATCACGCGCCATATAAGGCAAGCGCCGGCAGAGGTTTGTGTACTTTTTGTAGATTTTTCGCTAATAGTTTCTTTGATTTTGTTAGATCGACAAGCAGAACTTCCGGCACTGCTTTGCCTAGACCTAAAGTTGGCATGGCATTTGCCGCCTCAATTAGCATGAAATTAGCACGGGCTAGAACTAAACTTGAACTATCTTGTGCTTAGATACGTGCTATAAAGACAAGAAATATTCAGCAACAAAGCACAATTTTCTAGTCACAAAGACGCCAACATTTTAGACGCAGTTGCCATTCTATTTCTCACAGGCTAACAGCGCGACGAGCGCGTCGTCGACTCCGACATATCGGACAATCTTTATATTTACCTTATGTATTAATTAAAACAAAAACCTTGTAGCACATTTTTCATATTTCGTTTTTTTTATTTTTTTTTAAGTCTTGTTTCGTTTGCGTCGCTTATGTGAAAACCTTGGAAAACCTCACACCGAAAAAAAAAAGAAAAAAAAAAAAAACGTTGTACATACAAAAATAATTAACAAGTGACCAAGGTTTATTTAAAGTTGATAGTTGTTTTTGTCATGTTTGTTGTTGCTCCATGCATGTGTTTATTTATAAACCATAAACATTTATTTATAGCCATGTGAGGGTTTTGCAAATGTTGACATGCGCCTGGTGACTGAACCGAGCCAACAAAGAGCAACAACTTGCTGCCTCTTCTTTCTGTTGACTTTATTCAAGCAAATGAAGTTTATAACAACTTGCAAATGACTTTAAGTCATTAACCATGCGCAAATCGCATTGTCACGAGCTTCCCAACACTCCTTTAACACTATTTGCATCAAAAAGTATTTTATTCTTAGAATATTAAGACAAATTCCTTAGCAGAAATGTCACAATTGAAGATTCCTACGACGACATGCTCGGCAACAATTCATAAATCACCATTACAGCTCATCTATGCGTTCTATTTTGTCACAGGTTCACAGCAATACGGAGCCGCAGCAAAAGTTCGTGTCAAAAATCGTCAGGCCTAAAGTTTCATGGTATATAAACGGTAATGGTGCTTTGAACCTTGGCTGCCATAACCTTGGATACCGCGTTGCCTCAGCGTGTCGCATAAAAGCAACGTGTACAGTCATGAACTTACAACACGTACATGAAGCATGAAGCGTTGGTTTGTATAATGATCGTGACTGGCATCTGATCCGAAAACAAAGTACACCAGCTGTATGTGCTTCACTGTACTAAGAGCTCCTAAGCGGGCATGTACAATTACCTGAAATAATCTTATAGCAAGAACGAACATCCAACGTTTCAAAGTAGGTTGAAGTAACACAAATTACAGAGTTAAGAAATATGCCACTGAAGCTTACATTTTCATAAATTTTGTCATACTTGTTCCCTCTCAGGGTATGAATGTTTATGACAGTAGAGGGGTTGGAATTATTTTGAGTGTGGTCAATTTATAAAAATTACTTTAAGATTTCAGAACCTTCGCCAAAGTTTAACAACATAAAATATCTAAGATCTAAAAAAAAATTTAAAAAATTAATAACTAAAAATTCAACAAAAATCTTTGTTAAGAATTTATTGAAAAAAACTTGATTTTAAGAATTTGTTGCTTTCTAAAACAAAACAAAATAAAAATAATAATTAAATAAAATATATGCAAACATATATTAATTTAAATAATTTATAACATAAATAAAAATATTTATATATAATATATGTCTAGCAACCATAACTCGTTTGCTTTTTTTGAAATATCATTCATAGATGTATTATATTTTAAATATAATTTAAAGTCTTTTTTTATATTTTAAAGCATTTGTTTTATCCGTTTTAATATTCATATGCGGGTACAACATTTTGTTCTGGACTACGATGGTCTTAATTAAGATTTTGAGGACTTATGAAGATACGTGGAAAATTCTCTCGATATTAAAACACCATATATAGAAGAGATCTCAAATTTTTCTACATATGACACCAAGTATCGTAATTTATAACAGGATAGGATAGGAAAATCACATGCCACTCGAAACTGTGATTGAAGAGTATAAAATCTTTTGCAAGACCGACTGTACCTTCTGTGCTGTTGAAGTTAAATGTGCAGAGTTTTTTCTTTTTTCTAAGCTTAAATCCATGAGGGTACGCAGCATGTATTTCTTATTATCTACAAGCGATTTAAATAGACAAACTGAGAACAATCAGAAGAATTGAAATAAATAAGCATAGTAACTAAAATCTGTAATTAGCTTACATCTGACAACCTTTTGTTACCAGACATGTATAAAGTTCTTCTATGAATGATAACATGACGTCAGTTGATCAAAGACGAAGATCATACAATATTGAAGATTCTTGTGAGAATTTCCGGCCGCCTTTCAATGAGCCCTTAACACTGTTATGCAAAATAATACTGAGGCACAACTCATAATTCATATTGAAAGCTCATCTATTTGTTCTAGTTTATCACAGGCCAACAGAAAAATCGCTGCGTCTCTTACAAAACTCAACAGACAACACATACAAAATCTTTTTATTTTTTTGTAAGAACCTTGGCTAGAAGAGACAATGAACCCGAACTTTCTGTGAACGTTTATCCAATACGTTACTATGTATGTTTTTGTTAACTTTATGCTTCAGCTTTATGACGTCAGATAGTAAATTAAAGTTTAAGCAAAGTTTTCTACGCTCAGTTTCATAGTCGAACGTAATTTACAGGACTCAAGCGGTTCTACGAGGCGCAGGTTTACAGAAATACGCAAAGCGATACAAAAATGTATCTTTTTGTTGGACCTTGTGTATCTTTAAAAAAAGAAAAACAAAATCGTATAATTATGTATGTATATAAAATAAAATTTCAAGCGTCTTATGTTCATAGGCCTATGTACATGCGTCTGTCTCGTTGTATTGTTCATTTGTATTGTAATCATTTAAACTCGCCGCGCATGACCGATTAAGCGTGCATGACTCGTCCGAAGGTCAACCAGTTTGCGGTTGGAGACGCGTTGAACTTGGCCACCACAATAACTGGGCGCACAGCCAGTAGGCGTTGCTACAGTGAAGTAAGCAGCTCAGTACAATGAACTGATATACAATACATTGGTATAAGAGATACAAAACCGGAAAGAGACGTGTGATGCGCGGTAAAGAACTTATCTTCATTCTATATGTTCTCTACATCAAACACTCGTTCCCACTGTTTCCCTTCTATGGAACGAACTGCGCGTTGACTGCCGTCAAGCTCCCTAGCCCCCAAGTTGTGCTTAACTCACTGCGAATTCTCAGCTCTCGTATACGCATTTTCATCTGCCGTGTACATGCATTTGTTGTAATGAAGCTTTTGTAAATTTTTGCACAGTTTTTTTACTAGCGCCAGGACACAATTCGTTCTTTTTTGATCAGGTGCACAGAAAAAAACACAGGCATAAAATCGAATGAGAAACAAACCCAAAAAAAATTAACAAAAATTGTTTAATTTTCAAAAACCTTGAGATTTATTTATATCACGGCTTTATTTACTATTGCTCATGTTTATGTACAACGTTGAAAATATCTACATATGTATGCGAGTACATATGAGCGTACGTCAAATCGATAGGCCTATGATTTGTTTGCTATACAAACGTATGGCTGCTGACGAATAGGCGGACGAACGAACCGACAGACGCAAGCATTGTTATACAATATATCAGATATCGAAGCGTGTTGATTGATCCGAAGGTGAACTGGTGGCGAGCCCCTCGAAATGGCGCTCTATTTAGATACACAATATTATTGCATAAATGCTTCATTATTTATTATGCTTTGAGTGACAATCTGGAAATAATTTGGAATCTAGACAATGACAAAGACAACAACAACAACTATTAATATCAGATAAGAGACATGCAACGTTATTTGATATGAATGGATAGGAAATTTTAGAATCAAAAATTGATCGTGAAAGCAAACTAATCTAAGATATACATATGTATAATGAAGTATTCCGAAAATTAACGAATCATCGAAGAACAATAGCGATCTCGAGACTATCTTAACCATTCCACTTCACCTATCAGGCATTCCAGTTGCATACCCTAGCTAGATCGTCTCAGCGTGTCTTTCTTGAAAAATTTTGCGCACAGATTTGAGTGACATCCTTAACCTAATTTAAAAGTCAAATATTGTTATGAGAGATACCGACCAATGTCGATGTTTTCCACGATAATTATGACTGGCCAATAGTATAAAGTATTATTAAGATCGTCATATTCACATATACATAGAAAACATATGTAAGTATTACTCATTATTCGTAGCGCTACTATTTATTTGACTGTAACTGTGATTTTACATTCAAGATTGCCCCTCTCACTTTTTACTTATTCACAGCACCATTAGAACCAATTAGCTGAGCTGTGTACATTTGCTTAATGCTTTCATTTTTTCTCTTTCACACACTCGCGCTAAGTAACAATCAAAGACTCATTAAGTAGTTCATTAACCTTTCTCTTAATCATGAAGAGCAAAGAAGTCATCCGAACAAATTATATTCTCACATGAGTTCAATGCACTTGTAAAAAACCCAAAAACAAAATCAAAACCAACACAAAAACACAACAACAACAATTGTACAACGCTCGCAGTCATACACATGCCAATGTGCGATAAACGATCATGCTATACTGCTCATTTACACGCAACCCGAAGTGATCATGCTGTGCTGCTCTGGCCGCACCAATGCTCGCTCGCATTGTCTTGTCACATTGCTTGCTTGTGTACGGTTTCTCCACCGTTCAACAACAACAAAAACAGCAGCAACGTGACACTTCACAAAATTTTGTATCCAAAAACTTTTTTGGATAAAAAAAGACGTGCGACTTTTGCTGGTCGCCTGCTAAACTGGTTACGATGACCACTTCGGTTTCATATAAAAAGCCTGAAAGCAAAAGTGATTTTTCGATATACCGAAGAGCGACATTCCCCACCAAAGACCATGACATAGTTTTTCTCTTTCTGTGCTGCTCAAAGTCAATGTCAAAGTTAACGTTTTTCAATGCTGCTGTGCATTATGTTTTCAAAAGCGGCTTGCTTACATGCGCCATTACAATATTGTCAAACAAATTTTAAACAATAAAAACTCAATTTATTTGTAACCTTGTGACATGCAAAGCTTAATATCCAAAAACAGTGAAATGAAAATGTTAACAATTTGATTTTTTTGTTTACTTTATTTTGTTTATTAGCAATGGTAAATTTAACAATATTATTTTTGTTTAATACGAAATTATAAACTTTTTGTAACAATAGCACAGAAACTGTTAGACGAACGATCGACATGGAAAAAGCAGAGACGTGAAATGTATCCGATAATGATGACGGCACTCGCTAACAAACAAAAGAGCAGCGAGCGTGATCGTTACAGTTGGCACGAAACAGTGTTGGAGAAATGAGAGGCGGTGTTGTTTGAAATCGGTCACACACACTGACAACTGCGCTACTTACAGTACTTTGACTTAAAGGGGATTAAGTCCAGGTTGACTTTATCGACTTCTAATATGTAAAAGATGATTGTCCAAAAACCTTTTGTATTTTGCATTAAACAAATGTTTAATTAATTGATTATTGCACCAAACAAGGGACGGCAAGAACACATTTTACGCTGAGTAAAATACTTAAGTGCTGATAGATTGCTACCAACAACATCACGAAAGACCTCATTTAACTTTCGTCAATATGTACTCAACATTGATAACAATTATCATCACAGAAAGTGAAAACATTTCTTTCTGAAATTGTCCAACTTCTTTTTTCTGTGCTATTGTTACCAAAAATTTAAAATTTCCAATTTCTCTAAACCAACGCATTTAATCTCCCGTATTTTGTTGTACATACATAATTTGGGGAAAATATCGGCATAATTTCACTGTTGGTATGCTTTGCATCTTTTCAACGGCATTTAATAAAAGCAAGAACAAAAATTTATTTTGTTTGTCTTTTCTCAGTCAACACAATTGAACAGCACATGACATACAATTAGCGACCAAATATTATTTATACTTTTGTAACAAGGTTTGTAACATTTTGGGGACGTTCATAAATTAAATATATATTTATATTTTTTAAATTTATATTAAAAAATTATATATTAAGTTCTTCATTCAAATGTTCCCAACAATGCTGTTTTACATTTTTAAAATTCTGTCGCTATTCAAATGACTTATGCCGTAACCCGCTCTTCGGCTCTTCCGCACATTCGTTAAATGCTCTAATTGCCGAAAATTTACGAGCGCAATCAAATCGACTTTAACCCAACGCACGATCATTTTAGTGCTGTTTCACTCGCACGCATGCAACGTACACGCTACACTTGTCAAACATCTTTCCGCACCGCACGCGTTGCGCGTCTATAAGCAACGTATGCTTGAGCAATTAACGCTGTTGCCAACGGCTGAAGTCATTTACTGTGTTGAACTCAGGTTCAATGACCGCCAAAAAATAAAATGTTTCGTTACTTTTGAGTAATGCCAACGTCATTATTCGTTGCGCTGCTTTGACTGCGCGCCTGTTATAAGCATTACTCGTCTGATTTTTCTTTCAACGAACAATCTCAATTAACAAACGACGAGTTCATGGAACTGTCGCCACATTGAAACCAAAGAGCTGAATAAACTGGCTCAAGTACACAGCCATGAACGTGACATCGTTGGCGGCCGGCGACCTTTCTCAAAGTAACGCAGCCAGCCACCTTGTAACGCATTACGAAGACGTTGAGGGCAAGGCCCTTGATTTGTACAAGGCAAGACAGAACACGTCGCGGGGTCAACGTCATGGCATTGACGAAAGTGGGTCATCCGCTGCTTTCCGTTGTCGAAATTGTACCAACGTTGACAACAGTTCCCCTCCATACGTACACTTTCAACTTGTTTCAAGCGAATTGAATGAAACAACGAAACACTTTCGATTTTCATGTAGAAATCGATAGTAAACTTTGCTTTGGTGACAGGTGCTCAGCGCCTGTAGCAGCCAACGCTCATTGCTGTTGACAAAACGATGGAATGACGAAATTGTATCGAGTTCCACCACCACTGCTGTCACAAGTTGCTCGCTCAACGATCACTTTCGATTTCATAAAACACGATCGATGAGATTCGGTCAAAAATGAATAGGCTCGCAGCATGCTTGTGACGACGTTGTTCAATATTCTCAACGCTTGTTTGGGACATTTAAGTTCATTTGGGCTTTTCGGCGCTTTCAAAAATATGTACTTAAAAATAGAGACAGAGAAATAAAAAAGCCCGTTTAGTGTTGCTATGTTAATGTAAATATTTTGGTTACTTACAAGTAACCGAATAATATTCTTTGATTTTTAGTTGAAATTTTAAAAATGTAAAATTTTTTTTATATTTCTGTTAATTTTTATTGATTAGAATTAATGTTTTTTTGGAAAAATCAATAATCAAGGCATTTACTGTTCACTTCAAATTGTAAGTCATAGTTCTCGTTACGACTACCAAGACTTCTCGCACTGTCTGTATGAACACTATTCTCATAAATATTCGTACATATAGCAGGGCATAAATGTAAGGGAGAAAGCAACAGTGATCGCTCACAGTCGCTCATTGCTTATTTAAATTTATTGTATTTTTTACTAAATATACAAATTAATAAAATAAGGTGTGTAAATTTATATTACTATTTGATAAACGAAAAAAAAATAAATTACTTCAAGTTGACAAGCTATAAAAAATTACTCTACTTCCAAAGCGAGTTTCGTTCTTCTGGTAGAAATTGGTAGCTTTCAGTGGTCTAAATGCTAAAGAGAACGAATTAGAAGATGTCAGGCGATGAAGACATGCGAGAGTTTCACTAACTCGTCCTCTGTGGCCAATTGCGTTCCAACTAGATGAATAGATTAACAAAAGGACAGTCGAATTTGAAGAACAAGAAACGGTTTATATGGAACAAGCAACTCAAATCAATGCATGGGATAAAAAACTGATTAATAATAATCAAAAAATTTTGGATCAAAACGATGTAGTGCAGAAAGTAAAATCTGATCAACAGTTATTGGAACAAGAGTTGGATAATAAAGGTTACAAGATGTCAGTCCATGTCTATTAGACAAAGGTTTGAAATAACATATTCATTGTATCAAATTTTTTAAAGCATAGATTCTATGGTAACCTAAACAAGGGATGTATTTAAAAATAGGTAGATATAAAAAAAATAAATAAATAAATAAAAAACGGTGGTCATGGTCAATGCCGCGTCAAGAATTGACTTTGCTAAATCATATGTAGGAGAATGTGGAAATTTGGTCGATTTCGGATTAACAAAACAATCAAATATAAGATAAAGATTAAAATAAAATAAAGCAAATATTTCAAAACGATGTTATTATTTAAAAAAAATCACTCTCAAGTTAAAATAAACACACAAATAATATTTCTGCAAAATTTAATTACAATCAATATTAAAAAGAATAAGTAAAAGAAACTTTTCAGTGTATAAAAATAAAAAAAAAACTGCTAGCGAGTCAAATGAAAAAATGATTCAAAAAATGATGAGACACAAATTTCTGTCAGCCTAATAAAATTTGTACAAAGTAAAACCGTAATTCCCCAAGTGATGTTGTTTGTGTGCGCTCTGATTGGCACACAAGCTTTACGGGTTTACCGTAAACTGCAAAAACAAGCGAGACGCCTACACCGAAGGTCTTAGGTTGTCAAGGCTGTGCGCCTGGTCAAAACAGTACGAAAGTTTTGTGAGCGTTTTTTTTTTTTATAACAAAAGACTACGAAACAAAAAAACAAAAAATAAACAACTGACAATGTTTGAAAATGTCGTCAACAACAACGAACAATAACGGAATTTTGTTATATTTTATAGAAAAAACCATATAAATTGTTTAAACATATGGAAAAAAATTTAAAACTTTTTAAACAGTTTGCTATATGATTAGGCGCTCAGAGGTTGCAAGCAGCAACCGAAACGTGAGAAACAGTTCGGTAAATTTCGGCGATGAAAGACAAGTGCTAATGAAAGAGCGAAAGCGATGTATGCCATCGATATAAAGGCGTGAGCGTGCGAGTTGAGAAAAATTTGTGTACAAATCGATCAGCAAAGTACAAAAAAATAATTGTTAGTCAGAAGCAATTCATTTGAAAGCTTATTGTGTTTGAAAGCGCTTGGATTTAGATCCAACGGCAAACGAAACTGGATGCTGGATGTTTTTATATCACTCAAGTCCATCTGAACGGCTGTTAGTAAAGACTTTATTGGCAAATTTCTTTAAAAAACTTTCTACTAATAGCCAAAGATTGTGTTAAAAAAATCTTGAAACATTTTGGAACAGTTATGTAGGAAAATGAAAATATTACTAATTAAAATAGTAAATGTAAGAATAAAAAAAAATGCCTATAATAAAAAAATGGTTAATTTACGTCGTTTGCGTATCAATGTCACACATTAAATCTTTTTAAAAGCAATGTTTACAAAAAAAATAAAAACAACATACAAAACCAAACTAAAACTTTATTGGCGTGCTATTAATTGATTTTTAATGCTTTAAATAAACAAAAATGAAAATGGGATTGGGCCAAAAGCTGACAGATTAGTATACACGAAAAATAAAAAAATTAATAAAAACTAAATACATAATAATATCTAAATAATTGTTTTGAATCCATTGGCAATGGTTGAGACGATGGATCCAGAGAAGTACAACTTCGATACGATACAATTTTTAAAAGACAGTTATCGATCGAATTTTATTTTAACCTCTCATTTTTAATTTTCTTACTAAATTTTGTTGTAGCCTGATGGCTAATTTACGTTTAAATTTAATAAAAAATAGATTATTTTAAATAAAAAATATAACTTCTTTCATTTCTTAATGTATTAAAACACAAAAACTTGTCTATACATATATTCTATAGCTCCATTAACCTTGCCGACACATTTTTCCTAACCTCTTCTTAAATTCAAACTTTCGTTAGCCAAATAAATATGCCTGGTATTGAGACTGGTCGTAGGAAAATTATATGTTAAGTGGTGGTTGTCTATATTAATATGTACAAATGGACAATTGTCAATTCCGAACTCTGAGAACTCATATAATGAAAATTCATAGCAGCTTTCTATCTATTAAATTTGTTTTATATTTGCCCCATAAGTAAAAAAAAAAAATCAAATATAAAATATTTTCATGTTCGAAGTGGATGGATTTTTTGGAGAAAATTAACTACAAGCCATGTATATACTTATATTAATGTAAAAAACTGTTAGCCTTTATTACATTGAAGACAATTTTTGTGAAAAAAAAATCCAACTCGCAGTTTGAATTTACATTCAAATTTAATTAAATTGTAATTTAATTCCGACGGTTAGACAAGTTTTCTAAAGGAGCTGTTGTTGTTGTGCTCATTATGCGTACAACTTCTTTGATAATTGTTTATTAACTGCAAATTGAAAACCGAAAGAACTTAAGCTGCTTACCTGGTCAGCTTTGTCGACCCTAATTAAATAAAAGTTATCCGAAATAAAAAAAGATTCAAAATAAAAAAGGAAACGGCGAAAAAAAAGTTTACCACAGCAACAGAAGTTCAAATGTCAAAGCATGTCTAACAGAAATGTCACGCCAAAAGGGAAAGTTGGCAACATGAAAGAGCGGAAAATGTGAAAATTTATGTAATTTCACGCTTCTTAAGTGCGTAAGCATGACAATTGCGTACAATTTTAAAACAATAAAAAAAAACCAGTAAGGGAGCTATTTTCAGCTTTGCTGAAACTTATATACTCTTGCAAGCATTTGGAAAATCCGTTTTATAGTTTTTCTAATAAGAATCTTATAAGTTTATGAAGATAAAGGGGCATAGCCCCGCCCATTTTCTAACTTGTTTTTAAGAGTACAATGCAATCATTCTACACTTCATTTTACGATTTTCTATCCCGACTGCTAATAGATAAATGACATTTTTAAGTTTTTCTCTATATGGGCGGTGCCACGCCCTTATGTCCGATTCTTATGAAACTTTGTAATATGGTCAAGGATTCTTAAAAACGCGTAACTGCAAGGTTTCATTTGTTTATAGTTGAAAACAAAAAAGTTTTTCTAACAAAAACCGAATTTTTGACCGATTGTTCCTATGGGAGCTATATGCTATATTTATCCGATCTTCACCAATTTTGCAGTGTGTCTTAATCTACGTCCAAGATGTTCTTGTGCGAGGCGATAACTTGAAAAACAAAGAGTTTATTGAGCAAAAACCTCATTTTTGACCGATCGTTCCTATGGCAGCTATATGCTATATGTATTCCGATCAAGCTGGTTTCTACATATAAACTGCCTGCAGGGAAAATAAAATTTTCTGCGTTTAAATTTTTTTGCTAACTTCAAAACTCTCGTTCGCATTGAAACAGACAGACAGACAGACGGACAGACGGACAGACAGACAGACGGACATGGCTATTTGAACTCGTCTCGTCGTGCTGATCAAGAATATATATACTTTATATAGTCGGAGATGTCTCCTTCTCTGCGTTGCAAACTTCACGACAAAGTTAATATACTCTTGCAAGAGTATAAAAAAAAGATGTTGAAATAAGAAAAATTTATTTGGATGATTAAAAAATCTTGACATGAAGAATAGTTAGGAATTGCCGGATTTGTCTTGACATTTAACATTTTAACATACTTTTTGGGAGATATTTTGAATACGAACTTAGGAAATACTTTGAGAATTGAGGAACTGTAAAAGAATCGGTTATGCAAAAATACAGCTAATATATGAAAAAAGAGTTCTTCAAAAAGAATAATGGCTCCCGTCGCCTAATCAGTTACAAAACTGAAATTTTTACGTGGTGAGTGCATTGCAAAAAAAAAACCAGTAAGGGCGGTATAGTTGAGTATTCTCAACTATATAATACCCTGTACACACACCTATGTTGATAACACGTTAAACATTCGCCGACAGCAAAAGCAGTGTACCACGATATGGTTTGAGTATTTGCTAATAATGAGGCAGGGCTCACAGTGCAATGTTGCCATTAGATGGCGCTTTAGTACGGATTTTGTTACAAAGCATTGCTGCAAAATTTTAGTGTGTTGGTCTTTGCGGGGAAAGTGGTAGTTTTTTGTATGCAGTTTTAAAAAGGTATGTTATCTGAGTTTGCATACAAATTTTCAGCATTGTATTCTTTATACTTTAGGATATACAGCAATTTTAAGAAAAAACCAGTAAGGGCGGTATAGTCGAGTATACTCGACAATATAATACCCTGCACACACAGTTGCCGGTGCAACACCCTCAATCTACAAAAACATATTGATCTGACGTCGCATATTCAAATAGTGTTCAAAATATCAAGAAAATCGGTCAAAAAATGTGGATTTTACGAAAAATTTAAGTTTGTCGGCCTCTGAGGGGTAGCCATCAATGAGGGGGGAAGTTTGTGGTATGCAGTTTTTAAGATGTGTTATCACTGAGCTTGTATACAAATTTTCAGGGTCGTACCTTTGTTAATTTTGGAGATATAGCAATTTTTAGAAACTAACTGGGGGAGGGGAAATAAAAAGCAGGGGGGGATTTTGTGGTATGCAGTTTTGTAGGGCTATACATACTGAGTCTACATACCGATTTTCATGTTTCTATCTCGTTGGATGTTTGAGTTATAGGTATTTAAAAAGTGGGTGTGGCTGGTTGGGCGGGAAGGAGTGGGCGTGGCAAAAAAAAAAAATAAACTTGATCTGCTGCCGAGCATCACGAGTCTACCCTCCAAATTTCAAGTCTCTAGCTCTTATAGTTTCCGAGAACCGTTGGTGAGGACGGACGGACGGACAGACGGACAGACGGACAGACGGACAGACGGACGGACATGGCTCAATCAATTTCTCTTGTCGTCCTGATCAAGAATATATATACTTTATGGGGTCCCCCTCCCCTCCTTCTGTGCGTTACATACATTTCGCTCAAACAAACACAATATACCCTGATACACAGTATGTGTACAGGGTATAAAAAAAAATTTTAAATGATATCCTAATTTTTCTTTAATGATCTGTATAACCCAAATTTTATGTGTAGATATCAATATTTTTTTAATGTGAGAAAGAAATAGTCAATTTTACTCTTTAGCTTATTTTAAGCAATTTCATTGGCAGCATCATAATCAAGAGCGAGCTGGTTAATGTGTTACATAGTCAGGGTGGTCTTGAGCTGCATGAAGCTGAGTTCAAGCCCATGTCTTTCGCCATATTCATGCGAAGTGTGAAGAATGAAATATCCATCAACCGCACATTTATTGCGCGCAGCTTGCGAAATCCGACTTAATAATATGTACACACAATAAATAAATCACTCACTCAGCTCAACTCAACTGTCAGGACGTGCGTTGCCAGGATAATAATAATTTCGCCATAACGTTCAGCCGGGCTTAATACTCGTGATATTTTTTTTTGTGTGCTTTTTTTACAATCATAAAATATTTCATAAGTCAATATGGCGCTTGTTATTTTAACACCAAAACAGCGTGTTCAGGTGATGTTGTACGACATATCCGTTTTTTAAAAGTCGACAACGCCGACAGGACATCAGCACAGCACAGAACAGAGTTCAGTTGAGTTGAGTAAAGGAAAAAAAAAGAAGCGAAATGACACAGACAAACACAACGTGAGTCAGCTGGCTTGAATGCGACAGGAGACAGAAGACACGAGCCATGAGCCACGAACTATACTGCACAAAGTGAAAAGTTTTCAAAATGTTGTAAAAAGGACATTGTCGACAAGCAACAAGCAGTGAAGGCGTTGATGGTAAAAGAAATAGTGGTTGTGGCAACGCTCTGGCGGCACTGGCAGTGGCAGCGGCAGCGGCAGCGACTGTTGCAGCACTCAACGTGTCAGCTCAACTTGCCGCTAAAGGCTAAAGTCAAGCAGCAGCAGCAGCAGCAACAACAGAAACGCAGACGCGTCATCATCATCAACACGGTCGTTTTCGTTGTCGTTGCTCTTTTCATATATCCTTGTAGTATATCCGCAGCAAAGCTGTCCGTTTTTATATGACATGATTATGTGCAACATACACATGTAAGTTGCAACAACATCAACAACAACAACAACAACAAAGAATATTCTGCTGTTTTACCATCATCATCATTCTCATCATGGTTGCCGTCGCTGCCGTTGCATCCACTTGAGACGTTAAGCTTCGCTTGCTCGCTTTCTGCTCTTGGCAGTTGGCAGCTCATGTTTGGCATAAACACGTTGACCACCTTTATTTTTTTTTTGTTATATATATATATGTATTGCTGCGTGCCTTTTTGTTGTTGTGTTTTTGAGGTACACTTTTGTCCTTTTGCAACGTCAGCTTGTTAATGCCTCGTCTACTAAAGCTTCTCCTGACTACTGCTCCTGTTTCCGTTTCCTGTTACCGCTTTTAGTGCACGAACGCTGAATATATATTTTGGCCTTGTTGTTGTTTTTGTTGTTTCTGACGGCGTTAATGCAATTTTTTGTTAAATTATGTGCACAAAGATTTTTTTTCATTTCCCATGAAATGACAAAGTAAACGAAACTCTTTGGATGAGCTGCGCTTACCTTAAGTAAAAGTAAAGTCAAGCTTTCAAGAGTTTTATGCGGTTTAGAGAAGTCTTAAAAAAATAACACCTTTAGTTTTTATTATAAAAAAGGTTTTAATTTAGATACAAGATTGGCACATAAATGCTTTCGATCATATTGATTCCTCAGAACAAAGAGCTTGAGACTTTTGTCAGTATAAAGTCGTAAGTATAATGCAAATTTGTGATTACAGCACCAAATAATGTGTTGATGTGAATAATTGAATTTTGTATATACTACATAAAAAAGAAAAACGTTCATTGAGCAGCGAAATTTACTCAACTTATTTAATATTTATCTGCATTTTATTTTCATAATTAATCAAGGCTTTATTGTTTAATATTTAATGTGTTTCTTGTTGCGCAACAATGCAACGCGACAAATTAATACGTAATTAATATAAAAAAAAAAAATAACAGAACAAAAAATAAAATTTAAACCGCGACCTGTCATGTTTCCGTCTAGCAATAAAATTTAAAATGCGCTTTAAATAATACAAAAACATTCACGTTTTTTTTTCAGTTTTGCTTACTTTTTATTCATTTTCAGATATCGAAATGAGCACAATAATTAATTTCGATTTTGCGTAATCGTGTTTTTTGTTGTTGATTGATTGCATTTTAAATAACGTTTTTATAAATAATTAAAAAAAAAAAAAAAATACGAGGAAACAAAAAAATGTTTTACAACCGCGCCTAAATGCAGGCAATGATGCTTTTATGACGCTGTTCATATATGAAGTCTTTTTTATGTATTTTTTTCCTATTCAAAAGCGCTTTTGTTTGTTCAGTGAAAACAGTTTCAATGCGGTTTCACTTTTTCTATCGTTGTCAAAATGCACAAATCTGGTTTCTGTGGCCAGGAAATGTCGGTTATAGGATTCAAAAGTCAATATAATGACGCAGGTAAATGCTCAGCGCTACTTTGTACAATTAATTTGATTGCCAAAAACGAGTAAAAAAGTATAAAGTTATTAATAATTATTTTGGCGTGCGCATTAACTTGTTTCGTGAAATCTTTTTTATTTGTTGTGATTTTGTTGTTTGTTTTGCAATATATTTTTTGTAATAAAAATATTTATAAAATATACAAATTATTCATTTGTTGAATAATAGACAATTGAATAAAGAATCAAGCATTTTAACACAAGTGTGAAAAACGAATTTTTACGAATAAGTTAGTTCTCAATCAGAGACTGTATTTGCTGACTTAATTCAAGATATATGGTCAGAAACACGACATCTATTCACGTGGCTGCTGCTTTTGTTCGACCGCTGAGAATTATCTTTCCTGCTTGGTCAATCCACGAATTTAACCATTATTATGCTTCAATTGGTTTCTAAGCCGTATGCTTGTTTTTTTATAACTGAAGGTCCGAATCCTTTTGAAAATCACAAAATAATTTAAATAAATTATATCTGTAAGTGTTATTTGATGCTCACGCACAATTGCCCTATTTAATTGCCTCGAAGCCAGTTAATCGCCAGTATCAACAACAATAAAGTGTGGCATACTTTTGCGCAGCAACAATTACATTATTTATGTAATTGTATAGTAAAATAATTTTTAAATGATTGCATTTTACATTATTTGCAGTTTTTTTTATGATCTTAAAAAACTACATAAACTATTGCTTTTAATTTTTTTCTTCAGAGCTTATAATGGGTGTCAAAATATATTTATATATTTCTGGATCAATCGAAGTCGTTCCTGGGAAAAAATTTTCTTTCCTTTTTTTATACATTTCGCATTTCCTTGCAATCTAATTGTGAACGAAGACAATTGAGATACGATTATTTAATCAGTAACAGTATATACCAAAAGTACAATGCTTATATCGCCAGGGTATTTATTTTCAACATTTCAAAAGCATGTCTACAAAAATTTAAGTTCAAAGTAATAATTTTTATTGACTTTATTGTTATTCATTTAAAAATTACCAGTTTTATATTTAACAACTTTTTTATTCACTCGGCCCATTGGCATGACTTAGAGTAAAATAATATATATAACATATTTGCGATTTGCTACTTAGTATTTGCTTATAATATATCTGAAGGAAAGTTTAACCGAGCAGCTGTCTCAAAAAACTTTTCCATAACAGTTTTGTATATCTTATATACGACCCTATTTCATAGTTTTGTTTTTATTAGTTGATTTGACAAATCAATAATACAATTGTGTCTGTTATTGCTACTTAAGCCGACAGATATGTCAAAACATTACTCTGAGAATTTGCAATTCATTTCGCGTGTTTACCTTTGAACTTCTACTTGAACACACCGTCTTTGTCTTGAGGCTAAAACTATCATATTTTGAAATTACTAGCGCCTAACGTCATTATTGCTAAATGAATGCACAAAGAGGCATTCAATAGAAACTCACACACACACAAACATTAACACAGCAAGTGAAGCCTTCACCTTTTATTAGTTATGCACTTGAATGAGCATGAAAGTTATTAAACGCGTATTAGTGACAGTGTCTTTGAATTTGAGATTTCTTAATTGTGACGGTCTATTAATTAGTTTGACACTAATAGGCGACAGATACTTGCACAGACTAATACAAATGTAGCTCAACAGTTGATTACAACAACGTTGCGTATGAGAATGAAAAGGAGGAGAGACACACACACAGACAGCAGGGCAACGAGTTCAACGCTGATAATGTTGATTATGATTATGACAGTCTGTCTGTCCGTTGGCTAAACTAAATCCCCGACAAAATGTCAATAAATTTACAGTCAACTGTAATATGCTGTTAAAAGGATTATTAATGCCGTGCGCTAATGCTGAGCTATGGTTGCTATTAGTCGGGCTTAGCGACGTCGCGTCGGCAGCGGCTTTAATGCAATACACGGCCGCACAGCCTCAACTTGTGACACGCTCTTGGCCTACTTCGGTGCGGTTGAGCTTTACTTGTGGCATAGCCATTTCTGCCTGTAAGTGAAACATAATCATGCGCAAATTTCACTCACTGTCGACCATTTTGCTACAAGTGACGTCCGCGTCTGTCCAAACAATATGGCGGCGTTGTGAGTGCGGGTTTTAATTCCCAGCTTAAAGTGTTTTGTAAATTTATTCACTTGAAAAATACAACAAATTAGGTACACATGAGCGAAAGAGTAAGTTGTCAAAATTTTATATAATATGTTATAGCGGTCTATGATCTTTCCCCTTTGCCTCACCACATTGGTCACTACAATTTCTTGTCGAAGTAAACATTTAAAAGTTTATGAATTTATTATGACATTAATTGCTAATTTTGTCATGTGGAAAATTAAAGCATCACACTTTATTCACTATCATTCTCATTTAATTGAAGTCAGTCAAACATGGTATAGTTTTCTTTTGGGCTTTTAACATTCAAAATTCAACATCACCGTCAACGTCACCGCCATTGACATTGGCAGCGTTTGGTTATTTTGCATAAGTAATCAGTTGAAAACCATAATTAGCTCTCTAATTGTCTTCATTTAATTTGTTGCTATTAGTCGCAGTAGTCTCTGGGGTGCGCTCGCGACACATAATTACCTCATTCGATTGTGGCCGCAGTGACGGTTGAGTGTCGTGTGAGGCGCTGTGTTTATGGAGTTATGCGGCAACTTTTCATTTAAGACTAAGACTAAGAGGAATATATTTGATGAGTTGTGGTTAAAAACAACAGAAACATATACTAAAGGTCATATAAATCAAATAAAGCAGATATTTTCTAAGATTAGTTTACCAAAAAAATACCCATAAATAATTATATGCATTCGAAAAACACCATAAAATGTATTTTTTTTTTAGTAATGAGCAACTTATAAAAATAAAAATAATTTAAAAAAAAATTCAAAATTAGTATAACTTTAAAATAACTAATTATAATTACAAGTCCAAAAATTACATTTTATCATAAATTCATTATCATAAGATTCGTTTTTTTATCACAAAAAAAAGACCTTTTTGTGAACTTTCTAACATTTTTTCGAAATAATTTATGAGAAATGTTCATTGCTATTCACTACGATCAAATAATAATTTGTTTAAAACAAGAGAGTTTGAAAATTTTAAATTAGAATAATATGAAATAAATTTCGACAGTAGTCGACACAAGAGAGACTATGCTCTCTTGTCTGCTGAAGCACTAGTCAGTACAACCATTTAAAGTGGGCTAAAAAGCATCCATCTCAACAAATAATCATAGCTCTTAACTAATATTTAATCAAGTTCAGTAAGTTTTTTAAATTTTAAAACAATGTTTCACATCATCTTAGGCGAATCGACTCCGCAAACTCCATAAATTTCCCAATGTTCAAAGATTGTTTAGAACTTCAATATAAAATTTAATTTTTAATACAAACTTATCAAGAATTGTTGATACTCCTAAGATGACACCCGCAGCCGCTACTGTACTAAAATCGGTGTGTCGTTTGGCCGGAAAATCTAAAATGGCGGCCGCGCGTTAATGCGCCAAAAATATTCACTCATTCAGTCTTATACCACGCACTGGTGTATCGTATCTAAGTAATAAATTGTGTTTTGTTATTACTTTTGGCGTACTTTGGCAGTTGGCGCAACATTTGTGTGGGTGTCTCTCTTTCTTGCTATTCCTACGCAGATAAACGATGTTCCTTTGCCTTTTTGTCGAAATTAAAGCATTGATAAAACGCGTACTTATGCATTACTAGGCAATGCGAAATCATTTGATAATTTATGCGAAAATTATGTGACAATTGAGCGTTGAATAAGATACTCACGCAGACACTCACTCGTGCTTTTACACGAAATTGGAAAACGATGCTTTGAAGCGCAGTTTGAGAATTTATATTACAAAATGTCTGTGTGAAAAAGGTTTTGTAATTTAAGGATGATTTGTGCTTGTCAGAAGCGTCTTTGGTTTGTAAAAAATACTTCAGTCTTGAAAATCAGTGAAATGTTTTGTTTGGCTGCTCGACTTGAATTGCCCGACATCAGCACGATTTCTTGCTTGGCTATGACAGCAAAAGCAGGCACAATAGCAGCCACAACGGCAGAAACTACAGGTGCGGCAGTGGCAACAGTAGCTGATGTACAATGGATTAATGCCGCTGCGACAGATTTGGGGTTGATGAACGGCGCACATCATGGGATTACTCAGTAGTTCGAAACCGTGCAAAGTAGCTGTAAATAAAAACTTTCGTTCGTATCAAAGACAATAAAAATATTTTCATTAAAGTACAAGCGATGATCTTTTTCCGTAAGAACTTTAGCCAAGCAAATCGCAAAAAGTTTGTGGTCATCATCTTCATGTTCGATAAGAGCTGCAACCACTTTGACATTTGCATTAAATTTCGTATTTCGAAATCGGTAAATTCAACATAAATATTGAAACTAACTTTGATAATCTTTTCTTGGGTATTTTTTTACCAAATGTTGCTTTGTTAATATAAATTTTATCGTTTTAACTTAAGAAATGTTTTTCAAAACAATTTTAATATTTTGTGCTGTGAAAACATTTTTCTATTTAACATTTACTTAAATAATTAATCAATACAAGAATTTGATGTTGAGATAATATCGTTTTTAATAAAATGTGTTACTTGAAATTCAAACATTCTCAGAAGTAATGTTCTGCAAAAAAACTGGAGGTTTTCTGATAAAAACATTTTACATCCCGTTGGCTGATTAATGTATAAACTTTATTAGTCATTTGCTAGTTCTCATTTACGAAAGAATTTTACTATTTCAACAAAAATTTGTATGCCACGATTATAAATAATTATTTGTAACCATGCTACAAAGTTAATCAAAAATTTGGCATAACAAATTCGGCAAAAAAAAAATGGAAATTGGATCTTCCGTCAACAACACAGAAATAGTAACAGATAAAGGTGAAGTCAGACGTGGTTAAATTATTTTGTTATCGAAAGTTTTCCAAGTTTTCAATCACCAAATCTATCAACACTTAAAATATTCAGTACAAGTCAAGACTCTTGGTCATTCAGTTTTTGAAAACCATCAATAAGGACAGAAACACGAACAGTCATATCTTAATCGATTTCACGGACATGTTTTAATACATTTTACCTATCAACCTGATCATTTCTATATACATTACGAAATCTTAATGGCGTTACATACTTTTGGCTTGAAAAATCCTTAATATTTAATATTACCTAAGTTAACTTATGTTTTTATGTTATGCTTATGTTAACTATAAGTGATATTTTGTTAGTATATTTTTTTAAAAAAAAGATTTTTATTTTTACCACCAGAAACATATATTTGTCATTTGTAATGTCAAGTCGTTGACATGTGCACGTTGACTTTTTAAACATAAACATGCACACAATCACACACCCAATCAGACAAAGTGTTAGGTACAAATGTATCTCAAACAAAACAGGCACATTCAAAAACAACAAATTTTGTGTTTGTTTTTGTTATTTCAACATTTCCTGACAAAAAAAAGGACACACAAACAAACGAAAATACACAAACCCATATCAAAGCACGCGTTTCCTGTTTACCACACCTGCCTATAATATGAGGGCGCCAGATACACAGCAAACACAACCAATTGACGGAATAACAAAAAAACAAAACAACAAAACCAAAAAAAAAGGTGCGTTGTGACACACATTGTCACAACTTCAAGTTAATCGTTACAAAGTTAAACAAATACAAATAGATTAGTTCAAAGTTCGTCGTCATGTCAAAAGTCAAATTGTGTCAAATGGTTGTAAACGTTTCAGCGCGTCCAAGGGCAACAAAAATAAGGGAAAAGACCAAAAAAAAAAAAGTAAGAAAAAAATAAAAATTCGGTTTGTAGGTGAAAGTAAATTGGCCCAAATGCGTCAGGACTCGCCCTTAAAGATCAGACCTGCTTGTGTGACTCCGTCTGTGCATGACAGTTTCATGCTGTTGTAGTTATTGTTTTTTTTTCAGCTTCTTTGTTTCTGTTTTGTATCTCTTAGTTATATTTGCCTCGTACTATTTTGCTTTTGACAACCATTTGTTGTCCTTGGCACACGAGTTCAAACACCTTGATTAGGTTTCATCAACTTCTTGGCTTGAAGTTTTGTTTTTTTGTTTTTCGAGAAATGCCTTTTTTTCTATTTCACTGAGTTTTTTTTGGTTCTTGTTTATTTTGATTTCCGCTCAAATAATCAATGTCGTTTGTTTTGTCCTTCGTCTTGCAGGACACATTCATTGTACGCCCTCCTTTCGCCGTTTCATGTTCATTGATTTCGAACACAGTTTTTTAGTTTTTTTTTTGTATTTTTATTGATATGATAGATTAGAGCTTGTAAACATGAGCAGTTGTTGTCGGCTACTTTGACGTACTTACTTACATACATATAGTTCAGTTAGTTGGCAAGTAACTGAAGCAACAACTTCAAAGCAGTCAAAGCGCACACAGTGTGTCAGGTAATGGAGTTAGACACATGTTTTACGTGCTTCAATTGCTTGCAGTTGCTTAAAGTTCATCAAAACATCGATGGCTTTTGATCGGTAAAAAGTCAATTGGAGAAGTAAAAACGACAAAGATGAAAGGTATGCTTTCAATCAGTGATATTTTCGTAAAGGTTGAATGTAGATTGAAAGCAACACCGATACGAGTACAAATTGTAACTCAAACATTGTCGTAGAAAAGTGATTTAGAAGTCGCTTAGAAGCTATTTGCGGTCCTAAGTTGACTTATAGTCTTGGTATCAAATGTTAAAATGCTAAAGGACGTTGATCAGCTTATAAATGGTTAGGGAAAAATTATATAATTCCATATAATAATTTTAATCTTAAAAAACAAATAAGAAGTAATTGAAAATTACAAAATTTTCTTCAGTTTCTATCGGATTAACATAATATTACATCGACCACATTTGGTATGTGGATTCCAGACTGCAATTCAAGTTTGATTAGAAGCATAAAACTATCCAAGAAGCATATATAATCGCTTTCAACAAAATTAAGATTCGGATTCGGAACGCCTTGAAATATATTTTGTTGAAACTAACATACCATTTTTTTTTTGTGTGAAATTTGTGATTTATGCTATAAGAATGCGGTACTACGCCTTTTTATAATCAAAATAATTTTACGACACACAATCAAACTACGTAATAAGATGTAAGACAATCAATTGAGAAACAAAAGAGTTTTTCATTCATGGATTTCGTATTTCTCAAAACCATTCAATGGTAGTTATAACTTCTATGAAAATCTTAGTGGTACAGACATACAACTGGTGTATAAGAAGATAGTTTTTCATATCTTTAACAAAAACGTATTTCAAGGCCGAAGGTCATACAGGCTTGTGTTTATCAACTTGATTTTTAATGCTGATTCGGAATATAAATTTTTTTTTACAGTCGGAAATGTGTTCTTTGATGAATGAAAGGTATAATAAGGTAGCCTTCGATTATGCATTATGAGAGCACTCATAGAACAAGTAGTTGATCTCACTACGGTTCTTCCTGTGTGGAAATTCTTTTTTTACCCTATGCTAAATGGCATTAGATAGACCAAATCCGTTAGAAACTATAAGTACTCGAAAATTTTATCTCTTCATTGAATAGTTAAACAATCTGATTAAGAAAGTGTTCTGTTAACTTCATTTCAAGATTCGATGAAATCACTTTACGCCATAACTAAAGTTATTTTTATGTGCGCACATTTTACAACATTTTCATTTTTATTCAATTTCCTATCAAATGCCATTTTGCACTTGGCAAATGATTTATGTTGTTGTTGTTATTATTGTTGTTTTTGTACTTACATAAACGTTGCGACTTTTTATGAAAATTACATTTTTACATAATTTAACATGAAAGCAGGCAAAAAAAGGAAAAGAAAACAAAATGACGATAAAAGAAGGGAAAACATCAAGCAGCACTCAATAAGGCACGCTTCACTCACTGCCTAAGCCAGTCAGCCAGTCAGCCAGTCAGTCAGTCAGTCATGCAGTCTGTCAGTGAGTGCGTCAGTCAACAAGTCTGTCAGTTTCATCAATAGCAGTATTTCATAGCTTTGCAACCTCATTCGGCGCACTTTATTCCCTGTCCGTACATCGTATTGACCACTAAAGATGCCGTAAAGCCGCATAAAATTTGTTTTCTTTCTTTTGTGGCGCATTATAAAAAGTGGCACTTGAGTGGCACTCCGAATGGGTTTTTTGTATGTGTTGAACATTGACGGCGCTTCGTTGCTTGGCTAAGTCGTACGTTGGGTTCGTGTAAAATGTCCAGCTCAGCTCAACACATCTCAGTTGTGTGCAACTCTACTTAGCTCAAATCGATGCTGACTACGCTTAAGTTTCGCTTAGATTGCTTCAGTGTGTTGTGTTGTTGCCTTTGTATAAAGTGAAATGGTTAAGCGGCAATGACGTTGTACATTGCAAGTTTTGTATAAGAAATATGTCTTCATCAGCAAACAAGGCACTGTAAAATGGCGGCACTTCATGTAATGTTATGTTATTATAAGTGCGGCCATATTGTTGTGGCTTTCAGTTGAAATTACCTGAAACGACAAGCAGGTTTTAAGCATGTGAGCTTGATTTTTTTTAAAGTGATTACAGTTGTTCGTAAAGTTTATGGCTTGCAAATAAAAAAATTTCTCCTTAGAATTAATTTCTCACTTTCTATTGTTTACATATATCGCAGGAATGCACTCGAGTACACAAACAAAATAATTGCATACTTTTTGGCAGCTACAGACAAAAAGAAAATCTTAAATTGAAAAACCAAAAATCGAAAACTTTGCACAATTAGTAACATTTCAATACGTGTTAATTAGCAACAGCAAACATTCATGCTTGAGTGCCAAACTTTTTTGAGGTTCAGCTTGTTAAAAAGCTATGCTGAAAAGCAAAAAAGTATGCTATGAAATTTTCGTATTAGCACACTGAAAATGAGCCACATTTGCTTTATTACTTTTTATACTTTCAGTTTTCTTTTTTGTTTCGTTTATAGTAGAAAGAAAGGTAAAAGAAAAATAGACTGAACTATGTTGCGATGTACGCAAACATTTAATTAGGTTTCAGTGCAGTTTTCTTTTTTGTGTATACTTGCAGGCGTGGCTTACATTTTGTCTGCCTGGCTTGCGTTAATTGAAAATTTCTGATATTGTACGTAATTGCCATTATTGGCAACGACCATGCTCACACCAACGCTTTGACCAAAGCGCTGAAATTCCTTATACACAGAAATATGCGCGCTATGCAGCATGACATCGACAGCAGTTGAAATTCTTGACTTTTGTCCTGAACGGAACGGACGTAACGACCAAACGAGCGGCGAAAAAAATTTTTGCGTATTTCCTTGTGTGCACATAAATTGAATTTATTTCGGGAACAACTCAATGCTCATTGCTTATTGATTATTTTTACTAATTTATGTGCTAATAAAATTGGCAATTTGTATGCGTTGTGAGGCAAGCGCTCAGCATTGACACAGCAGTGGCAATAGCCGAAAGGACATAAATGCTGGCAAACTGTGACGTTGCCAGTCACAGATATACACACACATATATATATACATATTTATTTATAAGCCGTCGTCCGTTTGAGTCAACGTAAAAACCATTAGCTCTAAGTGTCTGGCTCGGTTGGAGCGCACAAATTGGCACTGCAGGACATGCCACGCCACGCCACGACAAACAATATGAGAGACGAGATGAGCGTTGATTTCGCATTCAACATAAACTAAACTGTTTTTGACTTACAAACACACAGACACAGAGATACACTTATACATATGTACTGATTTGAGCGCTGAGTGCCATGATTTTGTGCCAGTGTCTCTATTTGAGTGGAATTTAAGTTGAATTGGTTTTTGAGTTGTTATATCATCAATGCCAATGAGCGCAGCAGCAAAACCGTTTTGTGTGTGTGTGTGTGTGTGTGTGTGTGTGTATATGTATGTACTTATGTATGTATGTGTGAGTGAATGGTCCTTATTATTACCAATTCGTGGAAATATTAAATGCCGTTTAACACCCCTCATTTATCACTGCAAGGCTTCTTTGTCGGCATTTCTGTACACTTTTCGGAATTTATTTAATTGAATGGTTAAGGCAAACATTTTGATTTTGTGCGTGCGTCGTTGTTTCGGTGATTGACTTATTTGTTGTTAATAGTTTTTTTTTCCTTACTTCTTACAGAACTGAAAACAATTAAGCAACAACTGAGGAATCTGTTTTTAAGTCGGCTTATTAAAGCTTCGTAGAAACATGAGTGCAGGAGTTGATGAAGATACGGTCGTGTTACGTTAAGACTTTGAATTGTTAGTTGGTTTACTTCGTGAAATACTGCTTCTTTGAACTTAAATTATCTTCTTAAGTTTGTAAAACTTCATCGATTTCATATAATATATTATTTTGAAGAACTTGCCTTCGTTATAAATTTATTCTCGTAAGATTTATCGAACGTTTATTAAAGCCATGTTATAAACTTAGCATAGGGGCTGTAAAGACTATTGAAAAGTTTCCTTTGTCTTGTAAAATATAATAAAATCGGTTGACTTTACAGAAGAACTTTGGAGCTGCAAATTATCCAATGGGTTCTCCATTAGATCTGCTTCATCTTTCAAAGGCATAAAAAAGCTTGAAAGGCAACTGTGAAATTCTTTCGGGACTTAAAATTTGAAGAAATTATGAGCACTTTTCATTTCAGTTTGTTTTCTAATAGATCCGAACTAATTTTAGTACGAACCATCCATCCATCCGCACCATAGACAAAGGAACAAAAGTAGACAGTGTTTCACCAATCTGTATAGTTCCATGCTGAATATGAGCGCAAAGCTAAATAATCTTTGGTGTTTCAAATTTCTATTTTATGGCAAAAAATAACAAAATTATGAACTCAACAACAATAATTCAGAGTTTACCATTATCAAAGCGCAACAGTCATTCAAAAAATCATTATAGCGCAAAGTGCTTCAAACACGGGAATGTCGTAAATGAGCCTAAATCGCCAAAGATGACAATTAACCATATTTCTCGTTTAATTATCATAAACCAAAATAAAAAAAATGTATTTTCACATGTTTTCATGTGTGTAATTTTGTAACAATAACAACTAATTTTAGAATTGCATACATCGTGCTTCATTCACACAAAGTATCTAATTATATTAAACCAACTCGCGGCAATAACAGCGGCTTAGAGCTGAATTGTTTGGCGGGGAAAGTTGGCAATAAACTAACCAAACTAACAATATTACGAGCACAAATGAGTTTAGTGTAATAGCATAAATTTTTGACTGCATATATTATTGTGTTCATTGCATTTTTTATATAAATAATTGCTTACGCCATGAACAATTCAATCAACAAATAAAATCGCATAATGGTAAACGCAAAATATTTCCAGATATTTTAGAGTTGAGTGCAAAGCAAAATAATGCAATGTAATAATAAAAAAAAAAAAATCAGTAAAAATATGAAACATAAATAATAACAAAACAAAAACCAACAATAGGAAAATTGTTCAATTTGTAAAAAAAAAACTTTGAGTTTTTTTTTAAATTTTATTTTTGTACTTAGTTGTTTTTGTTTTTGCATTGCATTTTATTTGCACAAAAATAATTTATTTGCATATTCAAAAGTGCATAAAATTGGATTATAAAATAGTAAAGTATTTTTGCTAAAATTTCGTTGAAATATCCGACAAATGCAGCAGCTAAAAATGTGGGCGTGTTTCATATTCTCAAATGGTTGTTCAGTACAAAAAGGATTGTATGCATTGTGTGGACTGTGGCGCCCATATTGAGTGCTGTATGAGTTGCAATTCGAAGCTTGTAGTTCGTTGAAGCACAAAACCTCAACTGACAAACTCACAAATATCCAATCGCTCGTGCTCCAGAGCTGGAGCGTGAGGTGCATAAGCATTAACAACATAAAATATTTATTTCATTGCTCATTGATATTCGAGGATTTGTTTAGGTGCGAGCGGCTTAAGCATGACTTAAACTGTGATTTGTTCAACTTAAACAATTAAACTTCTATGCACATTTAGTTTCAAGTTGTTATATTGAAACATTTTGAAAAAAATAAAGCTTACAAAATGAAAAGAAACCACCAAATATTTATCACGGCTTGAGTGTTCAATTTCTGGACGAATGTTCAAATTTTAATACACTGCACACCGAAAGGGATGTGAAAGTTTGCAGTAACCTTATGTATTAGTGATTAGCGTTGATAAAGATAACCTTGATAATATTTAAAAAGATGCAATTTAGCTCAATTTTCTTGCCTTCAAAAAACATTAAAAATATTTTTATTTTTTAGAGATTTTGTTTTATATGAAAAAAGCAGAACGTTAATCAGCTTAAGTGCTGTAAAATATTGGTGAGTAAAATTTAAAAAAGTGACAAGGTGGATAAAAGAATCAGGTGTCAAGAAGAATGATTAAAGGATGAATGGTTTTTTGCCAGCACATTTGGGTGTACCTTTTTGAGCCGTCTCTAGAATGTAGATACAGTGACTTCTGTGAAATTTTATTTCGTCTAAAACGGATGAACATGGGACGGAATTTCATATAGACGAGATTGCGTTGCTGAGTGCCTTGACTTTTATTGAAGTAATACTGTTAAACCACCATCTGAGGTTTTCATATCTTTTGAATCAATTGACTTGATGCTGTATGTTCAAATATTTCGTGATTCTATGATTGTTAGCGTTTCCCCAAAAGCTTAGAACATGTAATGATTTTTATTGAAACAAATTTGTCATCTCTAAAAACAATTTATGCAACAAACGTAAAAGAAAAGAACGTCTTATATAAACTGAACAACTTTGAAACCAAAATGCCACAGCACATTTACACTAAACCACACACAGCCACGAAGAACCAAAATCAAACTGAAATGTCATTTACAGCTCAACGTCATTTAAAATTTTGCGCTGTTTTTTATGCTTGGCACTTTAGATATTCTTTACATGATTAAAACTTTATAAATTTCAAACACAAAGCATTACCGCATTTAGCAAGTCTTCAACTTGTGTTGTTGCATTATTATTGTTGTTGTTGTTGCTGTTGTTAAGGGTTGCCAGTCTGCCTGCAACAGCATTGAATTTGCTTTGCAACAGAAAATGTACAGGAAACTGAGCTAAAGTCAAGTTGAAGTAGAAGTTGCATTGAGCCAAAGTAAAAGAAGCCGCAACAGCAGCCAAAAACTTTTGACAACAACCGCAAGATGTCGCTAACATCGTCGTCGCCGCCGCTGCTGCCTTTTCACTCAAAGCAGTCGAAAAGTAGTCAACAAGTTTGACAAGTTTTTATATATTTTTTGTATCTTTTTTTTTTTGTTATATTTTTGTGGTTACTTTTGCATTTGAAATTTTGTGTGACAAAATCGAAAAAGAAGCAAACAAAATTTGTACTTATAAAGAGAAACCCCAAGTTGCTGTACACTTTTAGTTCTTACTAAGTTAGTTTTAACTTAACTGTTAAATGTTGTTTCTCTTATTATTTGTGTGTGCGTGTGTACTATTTGTGGTTAAAAAATCTCTGCTTGAATTTATATATATGTATGTATGTTTGTGCTTATATACAAAAATCATTTTAGTGTTGGGTTAGTTGCACTTGTCTGTTTGTGGTTTTGCGTTGTTGGTTGCGTGTTTTCTGTCTTGACAGCTTCGGTTGTCAGCATTCTGAAGTGACAAAATGTTTAATTGCTTTTAGTTAAAAAAAAAAACCATTATATTAAATGAAAAAAAGATAAAATACAGAGGTAAAATAAAAATAAATTAAGAGCATACCTTGCTTGGCTTTTAAAGTTGCCGTTTAAACGGCATTTATTTAATTGTTAGTAATTATTTAAAGCTTTTAATATCAACAACCGCTATTTTCGCAGCGTTTAACAGTTGCCCCTTAAAGTATGCAACAGTCTGCTGCCACATAAATTCCGCTGCATTTACATTTTAATAGTCTACGCATTTATAATTTCCACACCATATAAAAAATGTTTAACTTTTAATTTCATTTCACGCTTTGCCATTAAAATGCTGACTGAGCACGTTTTTTGTTTTTTTTTAAAACACATTATTGTTGGACATTTTTTTTTTGTATTATTATTATTACTCAGCAACATTTTTGTAGTTATTTAATTTTTCATGTTTTCATTTTTATGCGCGTATCGTATGAACGCATCGATCTCAGAAGGTATAAGAGATAGAAAAAAAAATATTTCGCTACTTGATGCTCCTATTCAATAAATAGATCAATTTAATTTACCTCTTCTTCTTTTTTGGGTAAGGGGTGAAGAACTTAAGTAGATAGTAGAGAAAAAATTAAATAGTATAATCTTCTCGGCTGTCTCTTTAGTTAGAAAGGTAGAATTTGGAAAGGTAAAATTTGGACTTGGAGCCTTAACAGGATGGTTTAAACATACTTTCTTATATCTCTGGAATTATATAAGCTACATGAAAGGGCAGTGATAAATGTATAGAGCGTAATGAGATTTAATAATAAAATAGGTGTGTCCACGCCTACACATATCCCAAAAATTTTATCCTATATATCTGATAATAAATTGAATTCAATTCAAAATTCGATTGCAAAATGGGCGTGGCAATGTGTCCCTAAAACAGTTGTTGATAATTGTAGCTACACGGTTCTTCAAAGACGAAAATTGTAGTTATTTAGGGACCCACTATATGAAAAAAATCGTTCCTTTCCTTAAAATTATATAAAGTTGCTTATAACTTCGTTTGCTTTTTTTTTTTTTGTGTGCATAGACAAATGAATCCACCTTTGTGCCAATTTAGGTATTAACAAAGTCTTTAAATTTTTGTTTGTTCTGTTTTGTTCAAATGCCAAGACGAAATTGTCTTCGAACTTATTCATTCGTAACTCTCAGCTGATTTTGCTACGTACAACTGACGCTGAAAGCCGCATTAGTCTTAATGCCTTTGAGTCTTCTTAGTGTAAATCCATTGCCCAAGTCTTAGTTATGTTCGTATTATAATTGCATCTTCATTTTACAGACGGCCAAGTACAGTTCTGTCGAGCAAAGCTTAAATGTCGACCAAACGCTCGAGCGCTCAACTCAAAATTGACAAGCAGATATTGCATAGACTCCCACTCCCACCTCGTCCGGCCAACATTTATTGCGGAGTGCTGCTTGCATTTGCAAAAGCACATTGTGCAACCGAGTGGAATCAATTAATCTTGTACTGTTTTGTGAACGTTTTGGTGCTTCTTTTTTCTCTCTTTCTTTTTTGTGTTGCCTTACTGTCGTCGTTGTAGTCGTTGTTGTCGTCACGTGCTACTTCTTCTACTTGCTTTCCGTTTCGACGTCTTTGCTTTCTTATGCAACTCGTTACGGTTTCGCCACCAATGACCAACAAACCCCTCTGCTACTTAGTTGCATTATGCTCTCAGTGCTGTGCTCTGTCTTCGCCTTTGCTGAGTGAAATGTTTCAAAAGTGCAGCTTGCCATGAAAAATGAGCTATGCGTTTTGTCATGCTGTGCGGCTCGTTTGCTCGTTTCACTACAAACGCGTCGCGTCTTTTAGGAGTCTTGCTGGTTGCAGGCAACAAAACAAACCATTCCTGTTAATGCTGTCCGTCATTTTTTTATTAAATCGTTCAAATTTTTGTTTTTGGTTGACAATATAGTCTTCAGATCTTTTATTAATTGGGGTTTATTTATCTTAAAGATGATTTGAGAGTCTCAAGAACGAATATTCATTAATAATTTAGCCTATGTCACAAAGAGTCACATGCAACATACAGCAATGTAGTTTTTGAGCTGGAGATATTTTAAAATTTTCCCAATCCAGATGCTTCTTACTGATAATTCTGATTTCTGTTTTATGGGAATTTTTTAAAAATTTGTTTTCATCTAAATTATGAAAATCTTTTTGAAAAATCTATAAAACTTTTATAATGGACTCATCTGTAAAATAATATTGTATAAAAAATATTTGGTTTATGTATAAAGGAAACACATGTGACACCGTGACTCTGCTTTTATAGAAACATTCTACTATTGGTCATTTGTTTCTTGTCTTTGTCGAATCATTGTTTATAAGTAATTCCCGCCTGAGTAACATGATATTTTCTTGTGCCTGCTTACGTCCATATGCAACAACCAGCAACGCCATTCTTCTTTTTATTGCTCCCTAAGCTTTTACTTCAGTAAATCGTTTCGAAAATTTTAACATTTTCATATTTACGAACTCGTATCATTTTCTTCTTGAGGCCACACTGTCCACTTGTCCGTCATTGTCATTCGTGTTGAGCAAGCCAACTCACCCAACTTCGTGTAAGTGCTTGTATTTGTCGAATTCAAACTTCAACTGTTTCACTTGCTGCCACACTATCGACTTTAGCCCACACGCTTGATAACTTTCTCTCTCTTTTATTATTTATCAAGCTTATTAGACAAGAAGTAACCAGTGCTGTGCAACGTCGACGACGACGACGACATTGTTGGTATTTCATTTTTAGTTTCAGTTGGCAGCTTTGTTTGAAATATGTGTTGCATTCTTTTTGGCGTTGGTGATATTGAAAAATTATTGCTTTTTATGAAATAATGCAATAAATTATTCGTATAACATTAAAAAATTGTTTTTTCTTTTTTCAGTACAAGTTGTTTTACTTGACGATGCTGTTGATTTTTCTCCTTCCTTCCTTCGCCAAATATTTGTACTCCTTTTTGTATACATGGTTTTTTCAACTCGTTTTTCTGTGGCTTGATAAATTGCATTTACTTACTCATGGCACACTTGAGCTACCAAGTAACGTCATTTTGAAACGTTGCTATGTGTGTGTGTTTGTGTGCTATAAATTAATTTCATTTTGTGCAATCAATTACCTAAAACAAGACAAAGCATTTGAGCGTTGTGTGCGGCAAAAATGATGATTATCGTATTAGTTTACTATTTTATAATTGAAATTTAATATTAAAGTCAATTTCGGTAATGTCAAAAACGAGCGCTTAAAGCGCGAATTTAAGGCGAAAGCTTAGCGTTCTATGCGACATTTTATTGATTTATTATGTCTTTGACGCTTGAAATTTAAGTAGATTCGCGTAATAAACTCGGCGTCAGCGCCGTCAACAGCAGCAGCAGCAGCAGCAAAGGCAATCAAATTGCAGACAGCTCGTGTCCTGACTGACTGAGCGCAAAGATTTATGCGCCATAAAATAAGTGCCACAGCTTTAGTAAAAGCGAGCGAGTGGGTGAGGGAGTGAGTGCTTGAGTCGGTGGGGGCAGAGCGTATGAAATTGAAGCGGAAGTTGGCAACACTTTGCAATGCGCCTAATTCGATGTGAAAATTATGTGATTAGCTGTGAAAGGATAATTATAATTTTAGCGCCCCACCGAGGCGGAGTCCTTTTAATAATGTGTTGACTGTTCGGAAGTGATTTGTTTTTGTGTCATTTTATGTGCGTGCAGAGAATGTATCAGAGAGAAAGAACTTGAAGCAGGTAACAGCTTGGCATGCAAAAAGCGTAAAGAGAAAAATGAGATGATAAAGTTATTAGTAGTAAGAAGGTGCATTGAAGTTAGAGAGCATGTGTAGAAGAGTAGCATAAAGTCGCGTAGAGTAGTAGTGTAGAGCAGAGCTGTCAAGTGGAGATTGTATAAGGCTTACTGGCTTTTCGTTGAGCTTACGAGATAAATATCTCCAATCTTTAAATCCACAAAATTTAATTATAACAAAAGTGAAGCTGTGAAAATGAAGTTAAGTTGTTGAAATGTACTGATATATGAAACTTATGTAAGACAATCTATAAAGAAAAGATGAACACTTTTAGAGAAAAAGTAGAACAGAAAGTATTTCTTGTCAGTTATAAGAATAGAAAATAATATTAATGTCGAGCGACGATGAACATAGAGAAAGTGCAGGTGGTGGCAGTGGCGGACATGGTGGAAAAGGTGGTGGAGGTGGTGGTGGTGGAAAGGGTGGACGTGATGGCGAAGATGGTGGCAAAGGTCGTGGTGGTGCTGGCGGCGGAGCTGACGAAAAGCGTGATGATAAGCGTGATGAGAAACGAAGTGATCGCGATGGTCAAGACGGCGGAAAAGGCGGTGGTCGCGGTGGAGATGGCGGTGGCGCGAAAGGCGGGCGTGGAGGTGAAAGTAATGAACGTGATGACAAGCGTGATGAAAAGCGTGATGAAAAGCGTGACGAAAAGCGTGATGAGAAACGAAGTGATCGCGATGGTCAAGACGGTGGAAAAGCCGGTGGTCGCGGTGGAGATGGCGGTGGCGCGAAAGGTGGGCGTGGCGGCCCGGGTGGTGGCAGTAATGAACGTGATGACAAGCGTGACGAGAAGCGTGATGAGAAGCGTGATGAAAAGCGTGACTAAAAGCGTGATGAGAAACGAAGTGATCGTGATGGTCAAGATGGCGAAAAAGGGCGTGGTGGAGATGGCGGTGGACCAAAAGGTGGCAAAGGCGGTGGGAAAAATTAAATTCAGTGCTTTAAGATTAAAATAAGGATATGACGATGCTAAGATAAATATTCATATTTAAATAAAAAAGTAAGTGAAATGTTTTTGTTTGTTTGCTACTTAATTAAAAGTCCATTAAGCTGACTCATTAACTCAAACACAACTGTTGTCAACAGTCTTGGTAACAAGAAGGAATTTATTAAAACAAGATAAAACGAATTAAACTTGTGTACTTGTACTCATATCACAAAAATCCGCGTGAAAACAAAAACCAAAGTGCGACGTACAAAAGCACATAAAAATCTGCTCATAAATATTTATGAAATTCGCCATTTTACAGCCAACAGCAACAACAATAATAACACCGATTGCTGCCAGAATAATGCAAAACATTCCAACGATTTTACGATGCTACGCTGAAGAGCGTTGGACCAAAGAGACACTCAAACGAATTATAATAAACCATAAAATGGAGCTAAAAAATAAGTAAAGAAAAAAAAAACCGTCAAACACAAATGGTCAAAATGGACAAAAAATATAATTTGAAAATGTCAAAAAAAAAAAAAGTGCCAAAAAAAAAGGACGAAAAAAGAAATGTGCAAATTCGTTTTTGGTCAACAAGCTGTTAAAAGTGGCGACATAGAAAAAAAATAAATAAATAAAACACAAAAAAAAAAAAAAAAACGCGAACTTGTAAAGCAAAATCGCGCACACAATGACAATGACGACTCATTTAAATTAGATTTGGGAAAATTCACAAACAACTTTGCCGTTTCTTTTTGTTTTTTTTTAGCTGAGGAATGCTTGTTGTTTGTGCGCATGATGATGATGACGATGATGATGCTGTCGTCTGGCCAAGGACAAGCTAAGGCTGGCAAATTGTCATAGTCAACTAAACGAAAGCGAATTGAAAGCGTGCCCAGTCACGTTGACATGTCTGAAATGAAGGCTTCGCGCATTTCAAATGTCTACACGACTGAGCGTAACTCAAAACTGTACGCAACTTAGATGGCATGGATGATACAAAGCACAGATTTTGTTGGCATTGTGAGGTGCTGTGCATTGGGTATGGGTACGATGCTTGTTTACTCGCGTGCACGTATACAAACAAATTGGGCTTCTGTAAGACGATAGTGCCGTTAAGTCAGAGTCAGAGTGGTGTAAGTGTGGGCAGGTTGGGATTTGCTAAAAGGGACATCACTTTGGATAAGGCTAAAGCGAAGCATTGTGTTAGTTTTGGTCGTTCTTTAGTTGGTTTTTTTGAGCAGGTTGATTGATAAGTTCTTGATGAAGCTATGACAGCTATGATTAGAGGAACTAACCAGTACGACTTTTTTAATATTTTAGTATCTGTGTAGTTTTTTTTGCACTATAGTGGCCGGTTTTTAAAGCAAACAAGCAAACAAGCAAGCAAGGATTGCTTCCTTTTCCGAGAAAGGTGTTTGAAGGTTTTTTCTAAATCTGTACTGTTAACACATTAAATTTCTGTTAATTAGCAGCGTGCTTTTCGCTTCTAAAAATTCTGAAGGGAATGTGCTGTAAGTTCTTTACCAAAATGTGGGTTTTAGAAGGGTTTGGTTGAAATTAAAATTAATGAAGTCAGATTTCATGTGTCTTGATGACGTAAAAGACATCCGATCTTCAAAGGTAAACGGTTCACATTAAGCTTTAAAGCAAGGCATTTGGGAATGCCTTTTTTAGCAAAATAGTTTTACTTTTCCTTTTGGGTAATTAAATGAAGCTGTCAATCGAACTATGGAACGATTAGCTCAGCTAAAGAGAACTGACTGCTCTTGAGCATAAAATGTTCTGGAATGGTACATGAAACTTTGTAATTAACCCTCGCTGGCTCACTCACTCATACAGTCACCTAAACATTTGCTGGGCAAAATGCGAAGAGCAAATGAAATGAAAATGTACACAATTAAAAACGATGGTCGTCAACGTCAACGATGACGATGACAACGACGCCATCGAAATTTCACAAAATGCTTGTTTATATTTTGACAGTCGACCGTGATAAACAAAATAGTCACAAACACACACACAACAATACATAAACAACGCGCCGAGTAGCCATTTTTTCCTACATTTACTTTTAGCTCAGCTCTGCCTCTGTTTATTTGTATGTACATATATAAATGTATATGTGTGTGTGGGTGTGTGAATTTGTTTGTATTCGTGTCATTCAGTTTGTTTGTTTATTTAGGTGCAAACAGAATGATTAAAAATAATTTGCGTAAAATTTTACAAACTTAATAGAAGAATACGAGCCTCAGCATTTGTACATTCTTTGGCTTGGGTCTTTTTCACGCTGCCACAGCCGAGGTCAGTTACGATATAAATATGTATGAGTGTACATGTATCTTTGTTTATGTATTTTTGTCGTTTTTGGGAAAATGAAAACGTGCGTAAATTGTAAATAATGAACGTATTTTGTTAAATATTTTGTTTTCTTTGACTGTGTCAAGCGTGCGATCAAATAATGTTGCATATTAAATACGCTTTTTAAAGTTCGTTGGCGTTTATACTGAGTAGTTTGTTTGATTTTTACAAAAGATTAGGTCAAAAGTGAAGCATTTGAATGTTCAGAAAATTTGTAATGATGTTAATTAAGTGTGCCATCACATTTGCTTCGAAATTAACATGTTCATCATGAGATTATCTACTAGTAGAGGGTAGTTCCTACAGCAGGTGTGCTGTCAAGTAATTTGCACCAATTTTTTTTTCATTTATAAGCGCTCAGAGGTGTCTAATTTGTAAAGTCATAACATTTTTAAGGTCGGCAGTTGGAACAAGGGTGAAAATGTGTTACTTTAGTCTTTAATGGCAGGTGAAAGTGACTAATTGGCGGCATTCAACGTATTACAATGCAAAGGTGCACTCGCACAGACTGATAAAATGGTGGTGGATGGTTTGAGGATTGTTTAGTACAAAAATTTAGTGTTTTGTAGAACACAAAACTAAGCAGTAAGGAATACCCTAGGTCTATAGGTTGTTTAGTTCATGGTATGCAATGGTCAGCTTTTAATCAGATATGTTAACTTTGAAATAGTGCAAGAAAGCTTTAAGCAGTCTCTTCAAGTAAAACAGTTAATACAAACGGAGTTCATATGATTGTTAGATGAAGCTCTCGTGCCCACTCTATAATGTCATTTACAGACATCATTTTCAGGCAAAAGGAAACAAAAATTTCACTTTTCATGAAACAGAAACTATTCCGTTGATAAAAAGTTACTAAAAAGAAATGTTTGTTTTCATCGGGGAGTTGGCTGCTATAATATGGGATCATTTTTTAATATAACGATGAAATTCATGATTTCAATGAATTCGTTCTGTGATTTTTGATTGGGAATTGGATATTGAATTGAATATTGAATATTTACACCCTTTGGAGTGAAAATTTGCCTCCCGCCAACTTTATAGCTGCCAGAACCGCTTTAGTTTAAGAACCAGAAGTGACAGAACTATTAAAATTGGATCAACCATCCGTTTAGTAAGCACACAATTGTATTCTACCCTCCATTCCCCTTTAACAATTCTTCTATATATAGGCATCTCAGGTTCAGTAAAAATACGCCTCAAAAACTTCATGCCAGCAAATACACGTCTTCCGACAATCTTTCCCCTCAAAAGCCATTTACAGAATTTTTAATAAATTCAAAATTTTCTTAACAATTTTCTTGAAATCTTGAACAATATGTAAATGACTAATATAAAATTACTAATATTATTATATTGTCGAAACTATTCCACCACTCCTAGTCTAAAATATCATTATCTTCACTCAGTTTCATTAACTCTTCATATTATTAATAGTTTTCCAACACTTTACTCAACTCATTTATTCAACAAACTACAAAAAAAAAAAAGTAAATTTATGAAAAATAAAACCCTTAAATGTTTTCCTAAAAAAAAGTGTGCAACTTTCAAATGACAAAAGTCAACAGTTCTAAAATAAAAGGTAAAGCAAAAGGGAAACGACTCAACGCTTATCACAGCCGGACTTGCTTTAAGTGCTTTTGCCTTGCTAAAGCAGACATTAACGACGCTTTATAATACACTCACACACACACATATGCATAATCAAAACCATGTCGTCAAACAGCAACAACAACAACAACAACATGCATGACAACAACAAAAAAGGCATTCATGGCAACACATATGCTTGTAATGGCTTTTTCTATTGGCGCCCTCAACTACAAACGACCGACACTGAGTATTGTTGTTTTTTGCTTTTATTGCGCAGCATGAGCTTTAATTGCGCACACTGTTTTTTTTTTCTTTTTTGCGCTTCGCTAAAATTCGTCGTTGCCGTTGTCGTCGATGGTTGTTGTTATTTGCCGAGCGAGTGAGGATTGTCACAAACGCACACAAAAGCGACAATGGGGCAAGCAAAAGTGTTATGTGTATGTACATATGTATAAAGGCAACAGACAGCAGGCCTGAGTATGTTGAATGTAGTGTTTCAACCATAAATGGGTCGGTCGGTCGCTCGGCCGCCTCGGCTTCGATCGTATTTTGCTACTGTTGCGCGATAAGTAAAATTCGTCTGATAGAAATGTTTGTACACGGTTATAAACAGGCTTGTTATAAGGCTCCAAGTGCGTTACGAGTTTTTATTGGCTTGCTGTTGTTGTTTTGTGTTGTAATTATGCGACATTTGGCACTTGAGAATGTTTGCCGGATTTGTCGCCATTAACGCCGCGTTTCAACATGCATGCCATTAAGTCATTCACTTTTACGGTTATGTGGCATGCAAGCACGGCAAATTGCTTAATTTTTTTTGTTGTTGTGACGCTCAACATTATATGTATGTATTAATTGATTAAATTCAAGTTGCGAGTGTGTGTGTGAAACTTACGTTGTAAACAATAAAGTAAGTTGGGTGAGAATGCTTTCAACAAGCATGAAATATTGCAATTTTGGCATTAAAATGTGTAAGCAAAAACAGCGGGCAAATATTTTACACACACACAGAGACACAATAATACACCCACACGCATACAATGAGCAATGCGTTAAAGCACACAAACACAAGCATAAATCATTGTTGGCATTTTTAAATTGGCTTTTGGCATTCGCCGCGCATACTTTTACATCCTTTCGACAGTGGCTGCTATTATTATTATTTTTTTTTTTTTGCTTTCACTTCACTTTTCTTTTATTTTCTTGCTTTCTTACGGCTGTTTGTTGCTTTACCACGTTTATGTTACTTAAACATGAGCTGAACCACGTTCGCATGCCTTTTGCCGCTTAAACATTCGTTGCCACAGCCGCACCTGAGCAACCCCACACACATACACTTACACTGTTCGGGGCACTGTGTCAATATCCTGTAAAAGGATACGTTGTTGCACGTAATACTTTAAGCAAACACAGTCAGCAACGTTGGCGACTTTCAAGCGCTTTCAAGTGCCACCGGAAATTTAACAAAAATTGACTCAATTTGAATAAGGTAGCAGGCACTCATTCAAATACTCACACTCACACATGCACAACGTAACACAGACAACGTAAATAACGACGACAACAACAACGACTGTCTGTACAACAATGCTGAAGTTGTTAGTGTTGCCTTTGTGTAAGTTTAAGTGAAAAGGCAGCCTACAAACACACCTTTAAAAAAAGAATGAAGGACTTTGATGCGAGCTTCAGTTAACTTGGCGGTTTTGCATAGCAATTTTTGTTGAGCAGCGAAAAAAATGTCGCACAGATTAGAAATTGAAATGCTCTCGTGGCTTTGGCACAGTTCGGCTTGCTCTTGGTATGGTTTAATAGTGAGCGTGGCGAAAATTGATTTGAATGCTGTAAGTTAGTCTTGTTTGTTCTTTGTTCGTTAAGCAGACAGTCAAGTGATATGCCAAGGCTTAGAGTTCAAGCTAAAACTTTCAAAAAGAGAGAAAAAAAAGCATATAAAGAGATTTGTGTATGTAAATGTTTTAAAGCTTGTCAATATTGAAAAGAAGGCTCAGCAATTGATTAGGTGCAAAATTGAAGTAGAATCAAAATAGATTTGTGCACGAAGTTATATATTTTGAAGCCAAATAGAAAATAAACTCTTATTTGGTGGAGTTTTCATTGTGGAACGTAGATACTCTTTTGACTCTTCTAGCTTTATTTAACATGAGCGATCGATAGAGTTGCTTAACGTTCTGTAGGGAACAGTTTCATTTGTTTGTACACTTGAGACAAATTTATTCTAGCTCGATGATTGAGTAATATAGAGAAAGAGTAGCTCTTAAATTTGTAGGTCAATTTTTCAAACTTTCAAACAAGTTAAAGTTCAATAAATGACGAACTTTTAAAAAGCTAATAGAATGATTACAAATGAGTATGCTGAATATTTAGCACTGTTTTACTGAATGTGTTAGAATTCTATCATTCAATCCTTCATTCATTCCTTCATTAAAATTTGTATGCAATTTATACAACATTATCTAATATGTAAGAATAGTATTTCAATGGGAAATCATATTCAGTTGAACTTATAGTTTCTAAATAAATTGACTAAGAGGGTTTTTTGTACTTCAAGTGCAGGGAATGAGTAAAATTTTTGTTTTACCAACTTATTCTTACGTCAGTCACAAAAACTCACAAGCAACATCCTATTATTACAAAAATTCCGAGGCAAATAGCAAATGACATCAGCAGGCATTTTTCAGCTTCATACTAAATTATCTTCTGACGACCAAATCAACTTGTCACTACTTATGATCAGTTGTGACTCGTTGTTAATAATGAGAATCGCTAAAAGTAATAATAAGTCTCAAAAAGGCGCTTGAGACTCACAATGACTTGGTGAATAGATCGGTTAGTACGAATTTCGAGACAATTGTGCAAAAAGGGTTCCACTTTATTGTTTTAAGGTGCTAACGGTACTTTTTAACCCTTTTATAACCACTTTCAAAGTAATAACGAATAAAGAAAAATATAAGAAAAAGAAACTCGCTCATTAAAATATAAAAGTAAATTTGCATCAATGATTTTAAGAGCATGTAAAATATTCAGTGCAAGTATAACATTGCAGCGCTGTAAACAATTATAAACAAACTCACGCACACACAGATACTACTGAGTACATACATTTAAACAAAAGTACATTATGAAAAGGTACATGTGCGCAAAGTTCTTTAAAACACGCCTTTATTATGCGCACCATACTAACTTCTTTATTTTTATTCCTCTTTTTATACCCTGTACACACACTGTGTATCAGGGTATATTGGGTTTGTTTGAACGAAATGTATGTAACGCACAGAAGGAGGGGAGGGGGATCCCAAAAAGTATATATATTCTTGATCAGGACGACAAGAGAAATTGATTGAGCCATGTCCGTCCGTCTGTCTGTCTGTCCGTCTGTCCGTCCGTCCTCACCAACGGTTCTCGAAAACTATAAGAGCTAGAGACTTGAAATTTGGTGGGTAGACTCGTGATGCTCGGCAGCAGATCAAGTTTATTTTTTTTTTTTGCCACGCCCCCTCCTTCCCGCCCATCCAGCCCCAACCACTTTTTTAAATCGTTATAACTCAAACACCCAAAGAGATAGAAACATGAAAGTCGGTATGTAGACTCAGTATGTATAGCCCTACAAAACTGCATACCAAAAAATCCCCCCCTCATTTTCATTTCCCCTCCCCCAGTTATTTTGTGTATTTTGCTATATCTCCAAAATTAACAAAGGTACGACCCTGATATTTCGTATACAAGCTCAGTAAATATATATCTTTAAGACTGCATACCACAAAATCCCCCTCTTTTGATGGTTACCCCTCAATCTTCCACAAACTCAAAACTTTTGTAAATTCCACATTTTTTGACCGTTTTTCTTGATATTTTGAACGATATTTGATCTGGGCTGCCAAATTAATACGTGTTTGTAGATTGAGGGTGTGGCACCGCCTACTATGTGTACAGGGTATTATATAGTTGAGAATACTCAACTATACCGCCCTTACTGGTTTTCTTTTTACGTTCTTCATTTAGTTGTTGCTTCAAGCCGAAAATTTTATAAAGTCAGCTCAGTTACCATTCTTCTAGCAGGAGGCAACTTGCATTTTGCCTTCCGGTTAGCCAACACAGACGTTGCTGTCGACGTCGACGACGCTGCACTTCTTTTATAACTGTATTTGTGTGTTTGAGTTTGGTTATGTATTTGTGCTTTATTATTTCCAAGCTGTTGAATACGTCATCAACATGGCGCACTGAAAACTCGTCGCGTCTCAACCTGTCTAACTGTGCTTTAACATCTTTCGCCACCTACACCAACATTCCCCCAATGCCGTCAGCGGCATGTTTTTGTTTTCATATTTTTCATTTTAAAACTGCACCAACATCAGCTCGTCTCACTGCCTGACTGCCTGCCTGTGCCGAAGACATTATCATTTTCGCATTTTTGTTTGAAAAATGAGTGCAGGAAGTGAATGGCGAGTCCTTAGTGAAGTTCTTTTGTGTCTGCCTAACAAGTGCTAATGCGGGTTTCAAGCATTCTCTACTTCTGCTTTTCTTCTCTTCGCTTTTGAGCAATGTGCGCTATGAAAGAGCGCGTCTGAGCGCATGAGAGGCCAGGCTGTTGTATGTATGTATGTAAGTGCAAGTAATAACAAACCAGAAGGGGAAAAAAAATATTAAAGCATACCTCAAGGAGCATCAGTAAAAAATTATGTGCATTAGAAAGTTTTTTGTGTGTTTTTGCTGAATAAAATGTAATAATTAAGCTGAAAATAAAACAAATGTGCATAAAATGAAAAAAAAAAAATATTTTTATGTATAAAATTAAGTTTTATTTTTAAGCTTAAATTGCTTTTTATGTTGTTTTTATGCAAACGTCTGACAGTTGAACATTAATACAGCGTTAATTAGGTTTGTGTTCTGTATAGTGAAGAAGATATATTAAATTTAGACTTAAAAAATATCGCTTTAAGACTACTTTGCATAAATATAACATTTTTTTTTCATATTGCGCAAGAAACAACTTATAAAGTCAAAAACATGTCATAACATTCAAAGAAATCGAGTGTCAATAAAAACTAATTTCATAAAAAACAACAATAAATAACTCATCATAGCGTACATGGGGCCAAATATTTGAATAGAGCACAAAACAAAGCAGACGATTAATAAAAATGGTTTGCTTATATAAAAATAGAACTATTGAAATGTCAAAAAAGAAAAAAAAAAGAACGTGCTTATAACTTTTGAACATGCACAATTAAACTTTTTGTATGTAAGAACAAGAAGAAGAAACAGAAACGATTTGGCGTCATTTAAGGATTTGCTCATTTGCCTTTGATTTGCTTGTTGGCATACAATGGCCAGAAAACTGAAGCATAGAATATAGATTACGAAAACAAAGCATGAAAGAAATAATACAAATAAAAAAAAAAAAACAAGAAGAAAAGAAGCAGAAGAAACATGAAAAAGTATGACAACATGACTGCCAACAATTTTATTGTTATCAATAAGCCATTGAGCAGAAGACAGACCAACCGACAGAGACAACCGAGAGTAGCAAGTAGCAAACAAATGAAAGAGTCTGCGAATTGATGGTGATGATGATGATATTCGCTCGAGCAAAAGTCAACTCATTAAGAAAACAACAAAGCCATTGACAATGCCAATGATAAATAAGATGCCAAAGAAGCATTGAAATAGTAGAGAGAAGCTGTAAGGACAGCGACAGCGACAAGCACAATCACGACGACGTTGTTGACAATGCGCCAGGACGACGACATCAACAACAACTGTCTTCGAACACAAAAATATTTCATTGACGCCATCAACGTCAAAAATGAAAATGATTTCCTATGTCTGCTGACAAAATATAATAATATTCAGCGATTGTGTGTGAGAGAGAATGGGCGAGAAAGAGTGAGAAAAAAGCGAAAAAAATACATAACACAAATGAAATAAAATCAGAATCATTTTTCCACAAAAACGATTACATCATTCATGGCAAAGCCGTCAACCCAACTTGCCCAACAGCCACTCTGCGCTGTGCTATGCTTTATGGCACGGCGCGGCACGTTTATTGAACTTGTTCTTCATTTTGTGTTTTTTTTCTTTGTTGCTTTCCGACCTCTAAGCGTTAAATTACGGCCAGTGACCAAAGCGACCGATGGGCGTGCTGAGCTGAGCTGAGGACAAACTAGTGAAAGCAGCAAAATAAATTAAATTAGCATTATTCACAACTTTCTCACACATATGTAAGCATATGCATATGTATGTAGGCGTTCATCTTTGTGTGTGTGTGTATATTTTATTTGTGAAACTGCAAACTCATACATCAATATATTAATTTTCATGCGTCAGTCACGTCGTCTGACGACGTCTCCTGGCAAAAAGTTTTCCCTTGACGTAACGTGACGCGACTTCAGTCGAGCCGACACAACAGCGTGCCATGCCTTCTTGTGGGCGTATGTGTGGTAAAACATACTATAATATTTTCTGCATATTCATCATAATTTCTTGTATGTCTTGTCATGAATTTTTTTGTTTTTGTTGCTTCTGCTATGCTGAATTTGATTTGTATATAGTTTTGAGCGTGGCTTTATTTCAACATTGCTTTTTTATATTTCATTAACTTTTTACTGCTTTTTTATTTTTGGTATTTCTTTTTCGTTTTTTTAAGTGTTTTGTTTTTTATATGTTTGCAAGGACAGAAATGCATATGATATATTTTAATTTTTGTCAAATCTCATGACTCATGCAGAAAGAAAAAGGAGATCTTGTAGCTGTAATGACCAGATAAAGTAAAATGAGTTAGTAAGGATTCCTGAAAACAAACAAAGTAGAATATCCTTCAAATTCACAGACAAGAATTCTAACAGTTCAAAAGAAAGTATTATTTGTTTTCAATGCTTAGAGAAGTCTATCAAAAAATGTTAAACCAAAAAAAAGGAACAAGTTAAACAATGATATTATCAAAAGTACCGTTATAAGCAGAAATCTTCATGAGCAACGGGTGGTTTTGGATGTTCTTCGTACTGTTTATTTCAACAAGCATATTGTTGTCTTTCGTTATACTGGTTGATGACAACGATGCAAACAGCGATGACAGCGATACAGAAACCAATGAAGTCGTTCTAAGTGTTTACCGTTATATGGAACCGAATCGAGTTCAACCCTGGCAACAGTTCATCAGAAGATTCAAATTGCGATCGTCAAATCATATTTAATAAACGACATGTCAAAGAAATTCAAAGTACAAATTTTTTAACACTGAAAAAAATAATAATAATATGCGTTTTTTATGCTTTCTGGCGATATTTGGCAAGCTGATCTTGAACTTTTTTTGCACAAGTTCACACACAAAGCCTCTTTTACACATTAATTTATTTTTTTTTTGTGAAATTTAATATTTTTTGTACGAAAAAGTTTGAATTACAAAAAAAAAAATAAGTCAATAAGCAAGGGAAGCTTGGCAACTTTTTCAATAATTCACCACAAAGCGGTACAACATTAAAATCACTTAAGTAATCGCGCTCACTTCCGCTTTCACATACAACTTCCTGCACGGACCAAACGAAATACGAAAAAAAGTAACTTCTTTCATTTGCTTTGTATTACTTTTATTTGTTGCTGTTTTTCAGGTGTATGCTCCTTTTTACTTTTTTTCTTTTTTTAACATTTTCTTTTCTTGGCGCTTACTCGGCGAATAGAACATTAAATAAACCCCAAGAAACATTTATCAAATTCCTTTATAAATGTTACTCAGCTCGGCTCGGCCCGGCTCGCTTTGCCTTTGTTCGTTGTCGTTTATAAAGCGGCAGGTGGGCATGGCGCGTAATGCGCGCTTAATGACAGCAATGAAGCCGCCAACATGATAAACAGCATCGGCATCGGCATCGGCTTCGGCATCAGGCAAGGGCAAAGCAAAAGGCAACGTCTTCAGCGGGCATGGGCAGTGAAGAAGACGCTAAAAGTTATAAAAAATTATTGAGTTGGAAAGTGCGGCGTTGATGTTGCATAAAAAATTTATAAAGCATTCTGTCTCACACTCCCCTCACACTTTTGCGTTGCTCGTTGTTGCTCTTTTGTCAGCATTTAAAGTGAATTTTGTTTCGTGAATTTAATTGAAGTTGAAGTGTACAATTCCAGCATGAACACAGCATATGCAATTTAAAAGGCAACCGCAAAGTGTTGGTGACACACACGCCCACAATAGGGACAACAACAACTACAACGACAACTACAACGACAACTAAAACAGCAACAATGATAATAACAAGCACAACAACAATGAAGAGTGAAAGGAATTGCTTCGAAAGCAATTATGAGTTGAGTGCAAGAACAATGCTCAGTGCAACTTGTTTTGCGGTTTTGTTGAAGTCTATGAAGGTAATAAACTTTTCAATTGAATGCAGTGAAGTTGAAGATTACTTAAAGAGGGAAATTTTGAAATATTGTTTAATATTGAACAAAACGTTGGCTTTGCTTTGTTCACAACGAAATTGAAATACACAAAATAATGGAAGAACGATATTATTAAAATATTTTTTTAATTGTTATTAAATTTTTTTATGGATTATGAATAAATTTTGCTCATTTATAATTGGACTCCAAACCGATTACGAAATAAATCCATTGACATTTTTAAATTAGAATCTTTTGGCAGATCCAGAAACCAATACATTATTCTCGTTTTTAGAACAAATTGACGTTTTTTGCCCATTATGTGAGATTTCTTAGAAAATCTTCATAGAAAAAGTCTTCATCAACAAAAGGCGTATGCCGAGCGTCACATCACGCCACATAAGACAAAATAAGTTTGACAAATGTCAAATTGATTTATTTCTTACTTTCAACTTAAGCTAATTTATTATAAGAAAGTATTTCAACGATTCCTCTATGCAAATAGAATATTTAATTTGCCTCTTGACAAGTAATGAAGCCACAAAAAATATTGTTTTAGGTCAACTGAGCATTTGAATTTTTATTAATAAATTTAACTTTTATTTTTTGCATTTATTTCGGACATGTTGTTTATTTATGAACTTTCAAACGTTGATTCATCATTAATTCCATATACTCTTCGACAGTTTGACGCTTTTTTTTTCAACATGCTACGTGCCTTTCTTTTAAACTTGCCATTAATATGTCAGATTTAAAGTCTCCACAAAAACGCCAAACAATTTCATCGCATTGGCAAACGCCTGCGAGTTTTATCGCAACTTGTATCTCACAGTCGCTGCTAAGACTTACACAGAAATAAATAAACAAATAAAAAGAAAGTAAAAGAAAAACAAAAACAAAAAAAAGCAAAGTGTTGAGGAGGCGTAGAAAAGACGCAAGAATAACTTTTCATGTCGTTTTCCGCAAATAATTTATAACTATCAATGTCATAAGTTCATGACACGCTCATCAATCAACGCATTAGTTGTTGGCGTCGACGTCGTCGTCCTCGTCGATGTCTTCGTTCGTCTTTGTGTTCGTCTCTGCCGTAGTGCCGCGCGCGTGTGCCATCATAGACATTTTAGAAAGGCAAACAACACTGACAACTGATATAACAAGAAATACGATCAAAAGTTGGCGAAACCCACACGAAGTAAGTTGCTCGCTTGACTGCGTGTCGTATAATGCTTACACACACACAAACACACAAACATCCACAAAAAATAGCAACTTGTCTAAGAACTTTGCTATCGTTTTCATCATAATTTTGTGTTGCATACTTTTCGGCGAACATTCTTGCTACAATTGGCATCAATTGCTTTTCATTTGAAAACTTATCAACATCATATTGATTACCCCATAGCTTCACTGATGTTCTACTATATAATATTTATTTTTAGATCTGTTCGTTGTCATAGTCGACGTCTAATTAGGGCAACTTCAACCGGTTTTGTGTGCTGAGTAGCTTAGAATATGCATTTTCTTTGTTTTCTTATTTATTTTGCCTTTTAATTGGGCTTCGTTTGTTATACCATAAATAGATATAGATGTTTATAAGAAGCAAAGGCGACATATGTGACATGTCAGTGATAGATCATGAAAATGTATAAAAAGAATTACAAAAGTTTTCTTTTTACTAAGGAAGTGTTTAGATGAGACTTGTCAGTTTTATTTGATGATATACGAGGGTCACTGTTCATATTTTGGGAATGCTTTAATTTCTCCACACACCTGTAAACAAAAATAATTACACTTTTCCTATTTTAGTTTAGTTTATTCGTAGAAATATGGGAAGCAATGAAAAAAGACAAGGACATATTGTGTTTCGATGTTTTTGATGGCACCAACTTCAACTCTATAATAACTTTTTGTAGAGTTTTCAAGTTGCCATTCTCCTGCCAATCCATAGATTCATGACTGATGTCATAAAAAACTCATCTACTTGATTTGACGTTCATTGCACTAGACTTGATTGCACTTTGTTGATATTAACATCACAACAAGATACATAATTGTATGTATATTTTTCAATGTTAATATTATGAAGAACATTGATTAGCCTAAAAGGCTATAAAATGTTTTTATGATATAAACAATAAATATTAATGGTATGTTAGCTTGGCAACCAGACAGAATTCAATTAAATTATGCTGTTTTAATGATTGGGTTATGATAAGTCTTTGGAGTAGAGCCTTTTCAGACTCATTCTGAGATCTCCGAAACTACAGGTCAGATTTAGTTAAAATTTTGAAGAATGACTATTTTATTGACGTAGACGCTTACTTAGAACGTGGCTGCTGTTTTGTCCTGAGTCTATTAAAGATATGTGCCTAAAAGTTTAGTTTATTTTTGGAAAATATGTTCATTAATTGATGCTAATAACTGAGGTATTAGGTGAAAAAGTATCAGATTTATTCAGGGAATGTTTTTAAATCTATTAAAAGAGTCTTAAAAATATATGAATTTAAAAAAAAAAAAAAAAAATTAACTTTTGCTATGCATGAATCATCAATGAGTTTCAGGCTTATTGCCTCAAGTGGAAAAAATTCAAATGTCAAGCTTAATTAAACATTATCAATTGCAGAAAATCTGCGCCACTTCTCTGAAAGTTGAGCAGACATCAAACCCGCAACTAAGTTCATCTTATAAGAACCCACTTTAATATTACAAACTTCTACAAATACTTTAAAGCACTACAAGTGAAGAAAACTATTTAATTGTATAGTGAAAATGACAAGCAATTTGATTTTTTTTTCGCACAATTAAAAGCCAACAAATGAACTTGTCAACGCATAAATGACGCAAAAACAATTATGAACTAAATAATTTAGATAGCAGCAAAGCGAGCGCGATTCATCGCAGCGACTTCCGGTTCCGGTGCGCTGACTTTCAAACGAAGCGAAACAAACTAAAAAAAAACTAAAAAGAAAAACAAATGCAAAACTTAAATGCGAACTTTTGTGCACTTCAGCAGTTCGACACAAAAATAAAACAACAAAACATGAGACAAAACACAAAACAATATAAATTTTCGACTTTTGTTGCTGCTGTTGTTGTGAGTTTTTGTTGCGAAAACTTTTCGAAAATTTCAATCACGTCGCGCGTATCCTTCACTAGACACGCATTTCAATGTGCGATGGCGTCGCGTCATTTTTGTTTTGTTTTATGTTGTTGTTGTTGTTTTTTTCGCTTCTTTTTTTTTCGTTTTTGCTCTTTTATATTATTTTTGATGTTAAGTTAGCCTTTTGCGTGCTTCTTTCGCCGCACTTGCCACTTGCCGGATGTGAGCAAGGCACGCAATACGCCATTCATATGCCGGAAATGCCGCAACATTCGCAACGTTTGGCAGAGCGAGACAGAGAAAGAGAGAGAAGGAGGGAGAGTGGAACCAGAGTGCCATGGTTGCCTTTGCAAAAAAGGACTCGAGCCTGTTGGCATGTTGACGCTCACATTTTCCGGCGTAATCACGATTAAACTGTCAACAGCATACTAATTAGATTTTTATTTTTATTGCACCATGACAGCAACTTTGGTTTTGGATATGAGTATGCGACCGACGCGTCATCTCCATCCCCCCTCAACTGACACAATGCTTGCTATTGCGTTGGTTAGATTGCCGTTTGGTTGTCACATGACATAGCGTCAGACACGAACTCACTGTGTGACATTTGCGTCAGCCACAGTGGCGCACGCCCAACAAAGTCGGTCGGTCTTACGTGGCTGGCTCGTTGCTTGTGCGTGTTGAGCATTTTAAAGTGCCACACTCAATACACAATATGCCAAATCACACACACACACACACAGAGTCTCACACATTTATCTGCCTGCAACACTTGCTTGGCACTTTGTGATTTATGTCTTATCACGCTGTCTGTGTGTGTGTGTATTTATGTTGGAAAATTGTTATTATTATTATTATTGATTGTATTCAATATTTAAAAATGTTTTCTTTATTGATTGGTAGATTGATTGATAGCCGCTGTTTACTCGCTCTTAGCGTAATTGATTTAAAGTGTTGAAGCGTGTCCTTGCATAGTTGAGCTTGCATTGCCGTCTTGAGCTTGCATCGTCTGTTATAGAAAATCGCATAATAATTGAGCAACAAGTTGATAATGATGTTAACAACATGAGACTTGAGGATATTTGCTTATGCATTGAAAAAGGAATTTAAATAAACTGAATGTATGAAAATATAAAACAGAAGTTAAAGAAGTTATAACTTAATTTGATTGTTTTGTTGTGTTTGCCTTCAAAATTACTTTTTTTCTATAATAGTGCTCATTGCTGGGTGCATGAGACAACGGAAATTTGATTCAAGTCATCGACTTAATAAATTCACGTGCTTTTTCTCTGTACTTTTTATGTTAGCAGCTTGATATTAACAGAATTGGTTACAATTCCAGAATTTTTAGTTCAAGTATTGGAACTAATAATTGCGGGTAGTAAATCACCTTAAAATGAAGCTGCTAATCAATCAAGTGCAATGCCACAGAGATCGGAAAATGAATAAGATGGACACCCTCACTAGATGGTCTATTAACGTATCAAATCTTGTGCACTTTTTAAAACCTAGAACATTAATTGTAACCTCCGCATATACGGTTTCAAGCTTGTAAAGTTTGTTTGTTGTCTATAACACATAGAAGGAGGGGAGTAAGATCCCATAAAGCATATACTGTATATGTGTATTCTTGACTTCGCTTTCAATACTGTCGAAAGAGTAGTCGATTTAGATTTGTCTTGCTGACCTTCTTGGAAATTATATTATATATCTTTTAGTTGTCATATAGATTTTTGTCACAACCACACCTTTCCACCCAAGTACTTTCCGGTAGCATCCAATTCTTTTTAAAAGAGGAACGCCAAAACCGATTAAAACATGAAAACTTTTTGGTAGACTCAACAAGTACAGTCCTATATAATGGCGTACCACGTTGTTTTAGTAAAATTAATTAAAGCTCATTAAATACACATCTTAAAACTACCTCTTTCCACACATAATTGGCCCTCAAAGACTTTCCAATTGAATTTTTTGTAAATTTACATTTTTTTGTGCGATTTCCTTGAAATTTTGAATATGATTATAATATGTTTGTTCACTTTTTGGTACAAAAATTATTTTTAAATCTACAGCAGTGTCGACACACTATTATATATTTGGACAATCACTTATAAATCGAATTGATAACAAGAGATTTCTTTAATAGCTGACCATGTGTATATTCCTTATGAAAATCGTTTATAGTTTGATTTATTTCAATCAGTTCGCTGAGTGTTGCTCAAACAATCTCACCACAATCACAACACTAACGTTATATTATTCTTTAATTTCAATTCTGTTACTGCTTTTGTTCAAAAAGTTCGTTAAAATAATTTATAAATACAAATGTATATATATATTTTCATACCTGGTATTGTGAGCAGTAAAATAAATGTTTTTGCGAAACGCCAAAAGTTGCCAGCAAATCGACGCATTTTGTTGCTTTTGTTGTGTTTGAAGTCTTTGTTTTTATTTAATTTTTGTGCATGTAAATTTTGAGTTTATTTAATATTTATTTTTATGCAATTTTTGTAGAATTAAAAATGTTTCCGGTTGAATTTTCACTTCTCTTCTAAGAGAGTTCTCTACATTTTCGTTTATTTAAAGCAAACAAATTTTTAGTTCATTGCACTTTTTGTAATTTCCTTTTTCTTTCGAATTCAATTTATCGTTGCATATTTCGCTTTGTTTTTATTTCCATTATTTATCATGCTGTTGTGATCTGCCATTTGCATTTTGCATATCCTGTTTTAGCATATTCATTTCCTATTTTATATAATCCTGTTGCACACATCCTCTTTCACTTTTTATTTTGAACTTTCTCCTGCTTTCAACAATCCTTACGCAAGTCTGTAAGAAGAAGAAGTGAAATCATGTTATTAGGTCAAGTGTTGCTTTAAGATGTTGCATTGAATATGAACAAGTAAAAAAAACAATACAAATCGTTCATACATAAATCATTTTTAGACAAAATTCACTTTTCTTGTGTCTATGCAAAACTTAAAACGCTTTTGATGATTTGCTTTTCAAAAGATTTACGCAAAGTAATCACACTGCATTATCAATGCTGATACCGCTTGAGGTGTTTAAGTTTCAATTGCATATCTAAGCTCGATTTTTTACACTTGTTCTTCGCTTAACATAAGTGAATCTTTGCTTAGCTGCAGCTTTGGGTATAACTAACATATTAAGACTTTTATATACCTAAGTGTGCCTCGCTTGAAATCATGCTGCGATTAAGTCATGATTGTTAGAGGGTGTTAAGTCAAACAGAGTCTATGTGATTTCGGCATGTGTGAGTCTTTTTGATTTGCTTATGTCAACATTTGAATTCGGAAATCAGTTGGAAACTTAACGACTTTGAAATACAGTCAAGTCTTGCTCGTTCTGTTGGTTGTGTGAGCATTGAATTCAATCGGAATCATTCTTGTACGCTTCATAGACACAGACTTATACTTTGACGTAAACGAAAGCGAGAGCGCATATATGCACATATCATTTCCATTTAAAATATCGAATAAAAAAAAGAATCAGTAGAGAGTTAGTGCCTTTAAAAGTATAGTTGAATGTATGTATGTTATGAGACTTAGTGCAAGGAATATGTTGTAAGTATACTTAGTGAAAATCAATAAGATAGAATCTTAAAGGATATGTTACAAACTTTCTATTATAATAAGCCAAAAAGACATAAGCAGACATTTTATAGCTTCATAAAAAATTTTATTGTGACGATCAAATAAATTTTTCACTATTTATGACCAGCTGTGACTAGTTGTGACTCGTTGTTAGTGATGAGAATTGCTAAAAACAAAAAACAGTCACAAAATGACGCTTGTGATTCACTTAGACTTTGTAAGCGTTGTGATTCGCTGTGACTTTGTGTGACTGGCGTGAGAATAGGTCGGCAAGTCATACAATAATATTATAAAGTACTCTTTCTTTGTACTTGCGACAATTATCTTCGGGTATTCAACAAACAAGTCTATATACAGAACAAAAAAATTATTTCTAATGATTTCAAAGCGTAAACAATCCAATGTTATTAACGGTTGATTTTTGCTCTCAAAAACTTTGTTTTCAAATGAATTTACTTAAAATTGTTAAACTTTTGCTTAATAAAAACAATTGTCAAGTTTACTTATACATAAGTCATATTCGAATATTACTTCGGAAAAGAAACAAATATAAATATATTTATAAACAAACAAAACAAGAAAACGGAAAATATTGCATAGAAACATGTTTCGAATTGTGACCAATGCAAAACCTTCGCTCTATGCGAGTTCGACTCAATCGTTGAGCTATACGCGTCTCAACATGGGTGAAAGGTAAGCCAAATGTCTGAGCTTACCTTAACTTTTGTTCATATATTTGTGCCAACAGTGAAGAAGACTTTGGGGAATATGAACCGGAGCCGCCGAAGTTGGAACGAAAATTATCACGGTGAGCTTGAAAATCTACAAATGTAAATTTTATTTCCAACTTTGCTTTGTGCCGCTCAGCACTTCTATGTTGATTGAGGAATATCGACGCTTCTTGGCCGCACGTACGATTCAGCGTCGCTGGCGTGGCTACTTTGTGCGTCATAAGTTTGATCGGCGCACTTGGGCCGCCATTGTCATACAGAAGTGGTGGCGTCGCTTTGCTGCGCAGCGAAATTTGTACAAAATGATTGAGAATCGTTTGCAGAAAACGATAATGGAACATTACAATCGCTCGGCAACCAAAATACAAGCGCTGTGGCGTGGCTACTGGATACGGCAGACGGTGCACGACATGGACAGCCTGAAGCGGCTGCAGACGATGGCCGCCGAGGACTTGTTGCACTGTGTTGCCTTCAAGTTGCATCACTTGTTGCGCACATTTTCCATACCGGGTGTCTACTCGCTGCGCAACTCACAGTAAGCTTTGCACAACAAACTCTTTTGAAAAGATTTTTTATTTAACTCACTACACAGTTGCCTCTCGAAGGTGGAGAAACTGTTGGCAAGCATGAATTTCCGCTTCCACAATGATCGCGTGCGTGCGGCGCGTGCTCAACGTGAGGCCATCGTGAAGGGCGCCCGCAAGCAATTCGCCAACAGTGCATATGCCACCGAGGCGCCATATGCGGGGCCCAACTATGCAGGCGCGTGCTCGCCGCAGTGCGAGGAGTTCGTGCGCAGTCACGATGCCGACCGACGCATGTTCAAGATTATTGCCATGTATGAGGAATCCATGCAGGGCGACAAACATGCCAAGCAGATTAAGATGAGCTTAGCGGAGAGTAAGTTCAAGGCTTTCAAACACTTCGTTTGCAACACTTGCTAATACTAACAAATACCAACAGAACGTCGACGCAAAAAAATCGAAGAGATACTCAATCGACAAGGACGCTTGCGTAGTGATTTCTGCAGTGATGTCATAAATAGCATGAAAAAGTGGCATATACTCGATCAACGTAGACTAACGGTGAACAAGGATGTCTTTCGTACGCCCGAGAATGTTGAGAATTTTCTAAAAGAGATACAATCGTATCTGACCTTGATGAATGTGCCGTGTCATTGCAAGCAAGCAAACATCGAATCGGCTATCTGTCACTGATGGCAAAAGCATGACAGACAAACATTTCAATTGTACGAAATTTTGGTAAAGAGTTGAGACCATGTTGAGTCAAGACTTGAATGCAAAGATTCTGAAATTGTTGTGCGGTATATTTGAAATGAAGAAAAAATTCAAAGTGCGCAGAAAAAAAATTCTTATTTTTATTTTACTCGCTGAACTCTTCGCTTTTGCGCACATTATTTACTCAATATATTGTTCGGTGCGCCCCGGCGTATACGCAATTTAATATGCTTTGCCGTATGCACAGTTGAAAGAATTAACGAAAGTTGCTGTTCGAATTTCGCAAAGGTTTGTGTGATAAATATATGTATGTGATTTGCGTTTCGACTTCGCGTCTGAACTTTTTTTTTAGTTTCTTCAGCTTACATGTTAGTCTAAAAGCGTAAAACTTTTCGCATAAAATATCGAAGATAAATTGTTAATGCGTCTGTGGGGAAGCGATTAGCGCAAATGGATTTTAGTTTTTTTTTATTCTTATTTTCTAATATGTGTGTGCGTATGATTTTTGGCGGCGGCAACATGGCGTATGCGCAATGTGTATATATACATACATATATGTTGCGCTGCGAGACATTTAGACATAAATTTTATTATTATTTTCGCCAACTTTATTCATGCACTTACAATGTTAAAAGTTTAAAATGAAAATAGTCGCTAAAGCGAAACAAAATCAATTTTCTGTACTTCCGCTAGTTTACAAACCAACGCAATGTAAAGTAAAATATTAAATAAAAAGAGTGCAAAAAACACGAACAAAAATGTTAAAACCAATGCACAACTTCCGGTTTTGGCTAACCGAATGTTGTGTCCATTTTGGATTTCATAACGGATAAACGAAAACAGTTTCCACTCTGTCTCTTTCTAGCAAAAACATGTGTGTTCTATATCCTTTCCTACCCACAAACACACACATTTTATCTGCTCTTCTCAACGCACAACACATCTTGCAGCTGTAGAAATACTATCCATGCTCATGGCTGTACTATCATGACTTGTATTTTCTTTCTTTCTATAGACGCTGCACTTTATTTTTCTTATTCCCTTTTGTTGTTCTGTTGTTGTTTTTTCACTTTTGCGTGCCTCACTCACTCAGTGACTCACTCATGTATCCACTTAGGTCATGCCGTAGTCGTTTGTTCTGATCTCAGCTTCGTCGTCTATTGTACAATTGGCATTTTGTATTTTCCAACTTTTATGTTTAGCTCGTTTTCGTTGAGTTTCATTTCGTTTCGTTTCGTTCATTTCTTATTTTACAATTTCATTTGATTTTGAATTGTAATTGAGCTGATTGCATGAAATGTTGTCCATTCAGGTGCACAATTGCCACAGCATTGGCCAAGCACTCAAGCATGAGTTATTGGCGCACGTTTCGTTGTACGAAAATGGTCGCTTGAGGGCTTTAAAGTTACGAGCACAAAGCAGAACTTAAACCATACGAGTTGGATTTGGTTAATTAAAAAGCAAGAAATGAAAGCATAAAACTTTGTTAAAGAGTGTCGCAATTGTTGTCCTAATGAAGCATTTTTTCGAGTATCTTGTTGAAGTTGTTGGTGTGGTGGAGTGTAAGCTAACCAAAGAAGTGAAAAATCAACAATGAAGCCAAGCCTTTGAAAGAAAGTGCTTAACAAGAGTGTTAAACAAAAATACAAATATTATTAAAGGCATGAAAAATACTCGAAAATTCACAAATTATCATAAGGTAATCAGTGGTAATGATGGAGTTTTGTAGAAATCAAGGGCACCCTTTATTTTTACTCTCTCTAAAAAAAGCATGCATTTTTGGTGATAAACAATCTTTATCACAAATAGAAATGCAAGATTCTTAATCATTGCTGAAGATGTGGCGAAAAATCTAGAGCTCTTGATCATCCTGCACTTCAATACTACATACATAGGATTAACCCTGCTATACCACTTTTTAAATATATTTTCAAATTCAAACGTTGGAATGTGGTTAGTCTATGCATAGAGTGAAAAATAGATGCTTAAATAACTAGGGCTCGGACAATTGTTATATCCCAACTTTTTGTTGGTTTCGTTATTCTTTTTTGTGTGCTGTTCTGCTTTGGTGGTGTGTGCCTCGCGCACACTTTTGTATTTGACTTGCGAATTTTAATTTCATTGTTCTTTGGTAGCTAATTTTTTCCATCCGAGGTTTTAAGCCAAAATTGCTTTAAAACATTTGCATCCACTTAAGAGTCCGTTTTCCATTCTATATAAAGATTACTCATTGGTCTAGAGGCCCTGACTATTAGGTATGTTAGGTCTGTTGTGATTTGCGTAAAGAATGAATGAATTTAGTAGTTTTTCAATGTTCCACTGTATTAACAAAAGACATGAGTCCAAAACTATATAAAATAATAGATCAGTTAGCAAAAACATTAAATTTTCAGTTTGATTTCAAGTTGTGATAGTTTTCTACTTCAGCTAGAGTCATATATAATTACATTTATTGAGATTTTGGCATGACTCAAATTTCAGTAAAGTCGAACTCTTCATTCCAGTGGCTTGAAAATTCCGGCAAGCTATCAGTGTACGGTCAGCTGCATCCAACCACAACAGATTGATTTTGTAGATGAATTTTTTTGGTGTAAAGTAATTTGGTAAATTTAGAAATTAAGAAAAAAAAAAAAATAAAATAAGCTTAAATTGTTAAAGCGTTTGCCGCAGGAAATGAATATAAATTTTGCCCAAAGTTAATTTACTAAACAAAGCAACGATTATCGCTTCAGTCGACAAGCGGTGGCAAAATTTTAATTTATCGATTAATTTGTGGCGAAAACTTTAACAAAACTTTTAACTAAAATTCACACAGCTCATTAAAACAAGCCGAAAAAGTTGTGGAGAGTTCTTGTACCCCTCTACCTTCCTCACTCTCTCTCACTCACAAGCTTTGTTTCATACTTTGAAGAGACCGAGAGTGAGAGAGAGAGAGAGAGAGAGCGGGCGTAGGCCATAATAAACGACATGAAGTTGCAAAAGTATTAAAATAAATCACTTTCATGGGTCTAATTAAAGTTAAGCTGCGAAAAGAAAGCGCATGTGGGCAAAAAAAAGACCAACAACAACAATAATAATAACAAAAATAAGTAAAAATGTAAAAAAATGCAGAAAGAAGGCAGAAAATGACTGTTCCAAGCGCTTGAAAGCTTAACATTTGAGCTTTTGTTTTGCAAACAAGCAACAGAAACACACACACACACACACAACCGACACATGTGCATATAGAGTCATTTACATAATCACATAGACATACAAACAAGCGCCTCTGTCTGTCTGTCTGCCTGTGAGTGAGTTTCAACTTGAAACTTTGTAGGCGCTCGCGCTGAAAATTCAGCAAAAGATCAACTTGGGAGACACTAACACACACATACACAAAAATACACGCATACTTGCACAATAAACTTTGTCTTCAACACATTTTGCAACTGTACGAGTATATACGTGTGTGTGTGTGCTTGTGTGTGTGTAATTGTGTCATGTGTTTGTGTGCCAATTAAGGCGCGGCTGCTTGCGACGACTATCAGCCTTAGTTTTCTCATCCTTTGCTCCTTTGCCTAACTTTGTTATTGCATCGTGGCAACTTTTTTCTCACATGACTGTCGCTTTACTTTGGAATGTTTCCTTGTTATCCTGTACGTTTCTTAAGTTGCTCGTTCTGCCAGTGTTGGCAACATTATTAGCTGTCGTTTATTTTATAAGCAAGCAAGTAAGCAAGCAGCCAAGCAAGCAGTTGCACAGGGTGGCAGCGAGTAAGAAAGGCTGGGAGTAAGGCAGGCAAGCAGGCGGAAGGACAGGAAACAGTAGACAACTTCAACAGCAACTAAATGTGATTTTTTGTTGTTGTTGCTGTTGTTGTTTTGTTTGTCTTTCAGTTTTTTACTGTCTTGCGATATGTTGCGTCACATGTGTGTGTGTGTGTGTGTGTGAACACTTTTGCATATGTCCTTGCCTGGCTAAGCATATGTGTGTGTGTGTGCCTGAAGATATTTCGCTTATCTTTATTCATTTAAAGTCATTAATTCTGCTGAGCAGCTTAAGCTCTCTTTTCAACTCTCTCGCCCCTTCTTTGCAGCCGTTTGTGCTTTAATAAATTATTTTTTTGGTCTTAGAAATTGTTGAGACAAAAAATTATTTTTTTTTTTTTTCTTTTCATTGTTCGTCAAGCAGATATGCTTGATTGTTGCGTAGCTGCTGGGAATATTTTACTGCTACAATAACGAGTCAAAGATAAATTGCATTGAATGCGTTAAATTTATTGAGCAGATGTCTTTTGGTATAAACAAATGGCAAAAAAGGGCGGACAGAAATGAACAAATGAAAATAAACGTAAAATTTTACTTAAATGTTGTTTGTTGCAACTTACTTAGAAGCATTTACAACACGTTGAACAACTACAAAGCTAATAAATTTTCATATCCAAAGAATTTACTGAAAAGCAACATTAACTTTTTAGCTCAGCTGTTGCTTCGAGTCAAGTCAAGTCAAAATTAGCTTCATGCTACTAAAAAAGTGAAAAGAATCACTCAGTCAAGTTGACTGACACAAAATAGTGACACGAGCAGCATTTCAAAAATGAGCAGCAACACAAAGCAAGTGACTTGAATGAACGACTGACAGAATAAATGAATGAATGAATGAAAAAATAAAGCGAGACAAAAAAAAAAGTAAGCAGAAATGGTCGTAAAAGCATAAATAATAATAAAACAGCTACTAACTCTCGGCTACTTTAGCATGATCCTTGCTACTTTGTAGGTAATTTCTCATACTTGTTGTTGTTGTTGGCAAACACGAATAGACACACACACACACATACACACACACTAGAATATAAATGCATGCAACAACTGTATTGTAGCACTAAAACTTCTGCTTTCAGCTTCAGCGTCGAAGCGTCGCGTTGCGCAGTCAAGTAGTAAAAAAAAAGGTAAAAAAAATAACTAAAAATGTACAAAAAACTGCCATAAGGTTTTTCACAGGACGATGCTGCGTGCGAAATTGGCGCAACAGTCGCCATTGCAATGGTAGACCTTTCAGTGCGAACGGAAGTGGCATGAGCGGAAGTTTGTGCGAGGGACAAGAACGAGCGAGCGAAAAAGTCATTCAGTAGGTAACAAAAAAATGGCATTAATGCGCACTCAAAAGCAGAAAAGGAAAGAAAGAGAATTGAAAAAAAAAAAAATAAAAACAAATAGTTTTCAAATGTTGGCAGTTAGCGGAGAGAGCGACGGCAGGCAAAGACATAGCAAGGAACTAAAAGGAAGCCACAAAAGAACAGTCATCAGCGTATTATGTTGACCCTCACGCATACACATAAACACACACATACACAGCACGCAAAATGTCATTTGCACTGTGATGGTGTCAGCGACACATTCATTTGGTATTTCGCTGCATTTGTAAGTTGAAGGTTGATGACTGCACGCGACACTTGGAATTGCATTGCGACTGCAGTGAGAGAAAAAGTTTTGTATTTGATATATCAACAATGAATTTCGAGCGAAATCAAAGATTGTTTTGACAAGCAAAAATATTAATAAGATTCTTTTCTTTTTCAGAGCCTCAAGACAGCAATTGCAGTGACAGCTAAATTATAATGTTGCCTCATGAAACTTGGCCTCATTCAACGGATATTCAATTGCGAAGTTTTTAATATTGATATAAAAAAATTTAAATTAATTGAAACTCAGAGCGAAAAATCTATATTCTTCATAAAACGGAAATTTGGAAAAAATATGAAATATTAAAATACTAATAAAAATTTATTTAGTTTCTCTGCCATTTATTTTATTTCTTATTTAAAATAGGAAAATTAAATGTTGCTGCTTAAAATTATGCAGAATTTGCAAATAACAAAAAAAAAAAAAATTGCATACTTTTAGGCAGCATATTAAATGATGCCTCTATGCATCAGACTTAAATAAGTGTGATTAAGTTGAATATTAAAATTTTTATACAATTCTTTTATTATGCGAACTTTTAACTAAAAAAATAGTTACTTTTTTTTACTGACTTCTTCTCTAAAATATTTTTTGATCTAGTAACTTCATAGCATGACCACAAGGTTTAATTTATTTTTCTTATCCGTGTATTTGCAATGTCTTTTCATGGCACAATATCTGCTTGTTAACAACATGCGGCCCCCAATGAGAAGATATTGTGATTTGGCTCATTTTTGTTTGTTGTTTTCTGTTGTTGTTATTGTGTGTCGGTCATTGTTGCATAAGGCAAAATGTAGAGGGTATTTTTGTTGTTACTATTGCACATTCAAGCGTAAAACTTCGTTGTCAGAAAAATGCTGCCTGTCAGATTTACTTGTGACTCGCCAATACAACGACACACAAAGTAAGAGCAGAGGGCGTGGTTCAGCTAGCCAGGCAGTAGACTATCGTACTTATTATTTCTGTTGTTGTTGTTGTTTTATTTTACAGTCAACATGCACATAAATTAGAAAACCGAGACAACTCACAAGACACACACACACACATATATGTTATACACATGTGTTGAACTTTGTTTGCTTGCTTTAGTGTAAATTGTTATATGTTACTTCAATTTCTGGTTGACTTGTTCTACTTTAACCACACTTTGTCTGCATTGCACAACACAAACACAAACTCAAGCACAGACAATGTCTTGTCTTTGTCATCGCCTGTATCCTGTAATGTATCCTGTGCAAACATTAAATGCATTAGCATGGCGTACAACGCTCAAATCAACTGCATTGCATGAAGAGCTGAATGTGCTGAAAGTTGCATTAAACATTGTTTGGAGGGTCGGAACGACTGACGAGAGCTAAGACCATGACTCGCCATATATTCCAAGTCAACTTAATGTTTATTAAACGTACAAAAAGGCCAACTAGATGCGAGACATTTGCAATGACCACAACAGCAACAACAACAGCACACACGCCAAACGGAAACAGAAGCTGAGCAGTTGACAGCAACTGAAAACGAGAAAGTATGCAACAAACTTCAGGCAAGGCAAGCTGCCGAGCACAATTCAAGTACAATAAGTATTTGTAGTTGCGTAAAAGGGGAGAAAAAATTAAATAAAAAAATGGCTTCCGACGCCCTTTACGAATGGTCTACGTGAATGGCGCTCATTGAGTCAGTCGACTTGCCTGCATTTTCAATTAATTATGCAAGTTTAGATTTCAGTGCTCAACACTCGGCAAGCACTTGCGCCAAATAGTGAGCAGCGCACTCCTTTGGCCGCCGCTTGCTTTATTGCAATGCTTTTGTTGTCATCTTGTTGTTATTTCGTTGCCATTTTATTGCCATTTTGCTGCCATTTTCTCTTTTTCTTTGTCATTTTGTTGCTCACAGACAATGCAAGAAGTTTTCATAGTTCATTAGTGTCTTTCAGCTTGCTTAATTTTCTTTTTTTGCCTCACGATTTTTTCTCGGACTATTTTTTGTTTCGCTTTTCGCTTCTTTTTGTTTTTACTGTATTTTTGTTGTTATCTTTTTCATGCTGACTGTGCTCGGCTCAGACAGTTAAGCAGCTGCTGTCAGGCATTAGAAAATATTTATACTTTTTTATTATGTAATTGCCACAAGTGGGCGCCAGCACCGAGCGTCCTTTTGCTGCCGTCCTGCTATTGTCTCTTGACTTTTGTGAAACTCGTTTAGGTTTTTTCAACCAAAATGTTTCAGTTCGTTGTGTATGTTCATTGATTTTTTGGTTTTCATGCTGCGCTTGCACAAATTTAAATTCATTAAAGCTTTCATTTTGTTGTACTCGCAAGGAAAATTGTAGAAGACAACATTCATTGTAAAATCAAATTATAAGGCAACATAGTTCAGCTTCGTCAGAGGCACTGCAGTTAACAAAATCAAACGGCAATGCAAAGCATTAGTTGCGTAAGCTCTTCTTTATGTATTGTACGTCATTGAAATGGAATATATTTTCTTCTAATTATTTCATGTCTTTGCATGAAATTTTTTTTTTAATTTAATGCAATGCAATTATTCTTATTGTTCTTGACAAAATAAGAAGCTTATAGCAGAGTTGTCTAATTATAAATACATTTGAAATTACATTTGAATGAAGCCAAAAAAGTAATATATGAATTATTTCCCAGTGTGAAAATTGAGAATACCTTACCAAAAAAAGGCGTTCCAAAATGGTTTGCTTTTATGCAACCCGTGAACCATTTACCTTTGAATGTGTTTTAAAACAAAAATGGAAGGACCTTTTAAGTTGTTAAGACACACGAGTCTGACCTTTTTCGGTAAGAGAAGCAACATTTTTTGGGCCTAAGGAAGCACTTAAGTATTGAAAAGAAGTTCTACCGAACGCCTTTTAAAGCCATTCCTGTGAATTATATAACAAAGTGAAGAAGACTTATTGGCAAAGACTATAATAAAATTCAATTGAACTTCGCTTCGTACCGAGCGAGGATAAGTGGAGTAAATGTGTTAGAATTCTCATTCGAAATTCACTTATCCACTGAGAATTCTTTACCATGGCTTGATCAGAGATAAAAAAAGTTGTTTACTTCGTTTTTAAACATTGAAAAATTGAACTACTTAATTTAAATTTTAAATAAAATAGTCAGAGACACAAGATGATTGAAAATACTCATTTTAAATCTGAAAGAGTTTTCGTTGACCTTAATAGTGATAAAACTCGTATTATTCTCTGAGCGACAACGATTAGTTCAGAAGAATAGGACAATTTTATTATTAATTTTATATTTTATTTAAGAATGTACGTGGTACGATAGCTTCTACTGTTGCTTTAGCTTTTGTTTTGTTACTTTGGAGATATCATGTTCATGCACCCATACTTTTTTATAGAAATATATGTTGCTTTTTGATAACTTTTTCTTTTGAAAACTAACAAACTCAGCCGGAAATCTTATTTTATTTCATTTATGAATTGGAAATTAATCCAGAGAAAAAGTGAAGTGGCAAATGGTCAACAAAACAAGTCAAATTATCTATCATGCTACAATTTGGTCATTTTGAACAATATTAATGGTAATAATAATCAAAATTTGTTTGTATTAACCCACACACACACACACACACACATGTATACATGAATTAAGCCATTTAAGAGCAAATCAAACCATAAATGCAGAGCAGTATCTTTGGTCATATTCAACATGATTGGGCAACAAAATTTGAGAGTGCCCACAACAATGCAAATTTAACGCATCGCAGAGTCCTTTCATGAAAATTGTATTGCAGTCATTTAGCGAACATTTATCAATTTCTTACTGCACAGCAGCTGTTGTACGTTGGATCGAGTCAACCATGCCATGCCATGCCATGCCAACAACAACAACGACAACACATGAGTGGCATACAGTTGAAGTTGTTATTGGCAGCTGCTGTTGAAACTGTTCAAACTGCTGTCAAATGAGATTAAAATAAGCTGTTCGTCAATCGACTTTCGAGCTGTAAGTTTGGTGCGCACGATGAACCCTTTTTTTATTTCAACATTGCTTGAATGCCTCGTTTCGATATATATTGTTCGCTTTGCCATTGCGACTATCAATGCTGCATGAAGGACATTGATGTAAAAAAAAAAGGGTTATAACCGAGGGTGGCACACTTACTACACACACACACACACAGAGTGAAAAAAAAAAATTTATAGCAATTGTGCACTAAAAGGTTTTTATCCACGCACAACAGCTTGACCAATAAAGCGACTAAGCGCATTTGTGTTGTTGTCAAGGCGTGGCAGGGCGCAGACAATACACACACACACCACTGAGTGTTGCGAGGAGTGCGCTTCATCAGGCTCATCAGGCGAGCAGCAACATCAGCATCAGCAACATGTCCGAACGAAACGTGCCAACGTTGATACATGCTCGTATTCCCGAAACAGTTTATTGCCAAATTGAATTTTAAGTCGCTAAAGTCGATCGCCCACTTGGCCGGGGCCATGCCTCATACGCTGCTGCTGCCGCTGCTCTTGTTCGCTTTTGTGTTCAATAGTTTTGCTTTGCTTTGCTTTGACAATGACAATGACGTCGACGTTGACGACAACGACAAAATGTGTGTTGTCAACAACAGCAGCTGCACAATTGAGATAAACTTCAATTTTCGTAAATTGTTTAGTTTATTGAGAAATACTCGATTTCGGTATTCATGCTTCAACAGCATCAGTAGCAGCATCAGCAGCAACGCCACCGCGCTAGCATCAAGCGCTCTCGCCGCCTTGCTAGTCAATATTATTTAGTGTTGCATACTTTTATGTGCGAGCGTGTATGTATGTGTGTGTGTTTGTGAGCTTTTTTGGCAACAAAAGGATTTAATACTCAAACGCCCACACACACACACCCATACACAAGAACACACATTCCTCTTTGTTAAGTGCTTTGAATTCTAATTCAATTTGCGCTTTCATTTTTAGTCTCCTTTTTTTCGTCCTTTCGGTTGCTACTTCTGCTGCTGCTGCTGCTTTTGGCTAGTTGAGTTACAAAATTTATTAGCACATTTTATTTAAGTGGCACTTTTTTTATTCTTTTTTGGTTTTTTTTTTTATATCTTCTGCTTCTGTTTGGCCTTATACGTGACTCATTGGCTCACTTTTGCGCATTTGATTGACTGAGCTGTGTGCTAGTTTGACATTTAGTTTGTTCTAATGACCAGTTAAACAATATTTATAGTTTCCATTTTGGTTTTTAAAAGCCTTTAAATTTGCTTTCTTATGTTTGGTTTTAGTTCGTTTATCAGAAACTTTGCAAGGCCGCGTAAAGTTTAATTATTTGTAAACATCAAGTGTTTGCTATAAAGCAAAGAAGATTTATGATTTGGTCAGAAATGAGTAGCCATTTGGATTTGAGACAAAAAATTTCAGTAAGATATATTTGATTCTAACTCAAAAAGCAGTGAAAATACCGCAAGTTTTTAAGCATTTATCCACTTATATTAAATATTTGCCTTTTGACCAAATTGAAAAAAGTTCCTTTCGGTAAGGCGTAGCTTTTGCTGGTAGTCATCGACATACACATATGTATTATAGAAAATTTTAGTATGTTTGATAATCTTATAATAGTAATCGATTAAATAATTTTTTTGTTCATATGATTTATTTAAATTATTTCTCAATCATGTCATCGATTGGATACTAGAACCTTAGGAATTTAGCTTCTTTTTCTATTTCAACGCGTTTAGAAATATATTAGGTCATTCAAAACAAGTATCATGTTTAGAATTCTATATATTTTTGAAAATATTAACAGTCGATTTAATTTAAGAAAACAATCTATCAATAGTTCTTTTAAAGAAACCCATCAGCAAATGACTACTGAAATCTTAACCTTTTTACCATATAACTATATTGCAAGGAAATGGTGCTCATTCAACTTATCCTCCTTCTTTAAATACTTTTTCAATCTTTAATATTATTCTAATAAATATATATTATTTCAATACTCCGAAGATATAAACAGGAATTAATCAAAAATTATTAGGTAAAGCATAGTTCGAAAATGAAAGAGGTTCAAGTATGGTATTAGGTGAGTTTTAAAAAGTATAAATAAAATGCATCTCATAATCTAATTTCCACCTAGTAAAATAATAATTCAAGAATACATTAATTTGACTTTTGGTAATTCAATTATCAAAGATTGCCAAAAGCAAAAGAAAAAGCTAAACACGATTTGTATTCATTCAAAGCATTCAAAAGAAAATTGTGTATCAAGAATTTTATTTGAAACCAAATTCAATGTAAACTCTTTCTCACGCACACATGCACAAGCACATTTATTGCACCACAGAGCGCATTTCCGGCACTTTTCCATACATACAAATGTGCGCTTTGAGTTTCCCACATGAGTGCTTCACATTCGCAACAAGACCAGGTATCTATAACCGTATGCCAAAACGCCCACGAGCAGACTTGAATTTCAATACATATGAGTGCACTGCACTGCTGCTGCGGCAAAAAAAACATGACTATATGAAGCCAACGTACTTGAGCCACGTGCAAAAAAATGCTCGACAAGGATAACAAAGGCAAAGGCAGCCAGCCGCCATGCAGACTCAGCTTGCAACAACGGCAACAAACAAGCAAAGTTTAAATCAACTTGTGGGAATTTAGACAATTCTATAAACACACAAAAAACACCAACAACCATAACCAAAATAACAAAACTGCAAAAGTGAAAAAATGAAAACTAAATAAAGAAACAGGAAGCAGGCAAAGAAAATCTACAAAACATGAAAATGCGCCGCTATCTCACAAAACTGTTTATGCAAATTGTGTAATACGTGGGGAAAAAGATATATTTTTGTAAGCCCACGTGGAAAAAAAGTATAACCAAAAAGTGTAGGAATAACAAAAGTGGCTCTTGAAACGGCTAAACTTTACATTTTTATCGCAAATAATGTGCCCAAGAGCAGCATGACGCGAACGGAAGAAGTCGCAGGCAAAACTCAACTATTGAAAGTAACTCAGGTGCAAGCGAGTTGTTTTTTCTTTTTCTGATTTTTTTTTTCGCTTTTCTAATATTTTTTTCTATTGCATTGTTGTTTTTTTCGGCGCTTCAAGTTGAATATGTGAAATGTTTAACAATGGCATATTTTTGGTAGGAAATTTCAACAATTTTTGGCGCTGACCTATTTTGAAAGCATTGTTTAATATAACATAAAAACTAGATAAAGTAAAATTTAAATATTAGAAAAAAAAGAAACAGAACATGTTTAATAAAATTAAGCGAAATGTCCTAAGAGTATGCAATGACATAAGCATGGTTGCGAAATGCTGAGGCTTTTCAGCTTATTTTAAGATAAATTTAAAAAAAATTTAAAAAAAGTTTGCAAGTTTAAATAAAATCTAAACGAACCATAGCTATTCGAATCTTGAAAGTACAAAAAAAATTTCTATTTATTTTATACAATTTGTTTGTAATGCTTTACAAAACAAATTTTTTTAAATTAAATTATTAAAATATCAATAATATTTTCTTCATATTTGTAATACACTTAAAGCTAACATACAATAATTAAGCAGTTAGTCTCTAGTGAGTGTTGTTCCTTATTTAAGTGTGCCAGCTACGATTGCAAATGAGAGAGAGAACATCCTCAGAGAACCAGAGTGTAGAGGTGCATATGGCTTGCTACTTCAAAGAACAGAGAGCCAATGTGTAGAAGTATATACAGCCTACTATATAAGCAAAGTTGTGTGTTTGAAACTAAAACAAAGTCGAAAATGACACAGATACCAAAACAACTAATTTTTGAATGGAAGTGTAGGGAACCACCTTTACATATTTTAACTTGGATTGCGATGCTAGGGCCGGCTATCAATGAAAGCCAGAATTGAGCAATACTCGACCTTTTCTAGAGACGTTGGTATTAGTTGTAATATAATTCGTATTTTTATTATTTTGGCAGTTTAATTTGCTCAAAGTTTTATACTGAAGGTGTTCCATTAAAAGCGTGGTGCACTGTATATGCATACATATAAAGCCAATAATTTTTTTTAAATTTCTGGCAGGACTTTAAACTTTTAAACATTGTTCGATAATAATGTTGAAACTGGCATGGCTGTCCAGCAATCCCATTTAAATGCAATAATGAAATTAAAACACAAGAAAAATCATTGCAACAGATATCAACAAAAAATAAATTTTACAAAAGTATTAAATAAAATTCACATTTGAAATGAAAAATCAACAAATAAGTATAAAGAGTTATCGCGCATGTGGCATAGAAAAATTGCACAGTTACACACACACACACAGAGAAATAGTGTGTGGCACAACTACAGATGTAAGTTGCACACATGTGCACAGAGATACACAAACAAAGCGTTTTGTTTAAGTAAGCATTCAACTACATAATCCCCAGCAGTTTAATTGCGTTTGAAGCAAAGCGTGTAAAGTACACACACACATACACATACACTTACGAGTATGAGTGTATAAGAGTTGGGTGCGAACAATGCAGAATGTTGTGCCGCTTCAATTGCATCAGCTGCGTCAAGCAAGTCGTTCACAGCAAATGATCAGACATGCACAAACAAAAATTTCATTATTTACTTCTGACACCGTTAGTGCACCAAAAGCATACACACACACTTGCTGACACACACTTAAATGCTTTCATAGATACTTGACTTGCAGTGTTGGCAACCTTCTTGCGGTTGCACTTGTTAATTTTGTAGCAAAATTGCTGCTTCTACTGTCTGCCACTCTGCCTCTCTGCCCCTCTGGCCGTTGATCTTGTTGTAGTGACTTCACTTTGCTGTATTTACTTTGCACTTCTCGCTGTTGGCAATGTAAGAGCAGAGTTGATTGGCGTGAAAAGAGGCGTGGCATAAGCAGTTTACTTTCATCTATTACTCTCACACACACACAGATATATTAAAAAACAAACATCGACAGCTGCTAACACATTTTCATGACTCTCTCCTCGTTTTGGGTTCGTCTGTTCTGTTTCTTTCTTTTTTTCGTTATTTAATTATTTTTCGCACTCATTATGTTTCACTTTTATTGTCCAGTTGCTTTACTTTTGTTAGCTAAGCAAATATCGAGCAGCAAATTATTTGTTTTTAAATAATTAAACGTTGCGTATACGTAATAAATATAATATGTGAACTGTTACTATAAATAAATAGAGAATAATGAATTGCTGATAGATCGAGATCATCTGAGACAGGCATAGAAAGCTGGAAGGCAGACAAGATTACTTTTTTATGTCTTTTTAGGTTTATCGAGTTTATATGGTAGAAGTTAAATAAATGCATGGATACTCAAAAATTTAAATAAATGCATTTACTTGGTGCACATAACGTTGCATAAATCGATGAAGCACTTGATGACTTTTACTGTAAACTTTTAACTGACTTTTAATGTAGAATTATTCCGATGAAAGGAAAATAAAATAACCTTTAAATTACGATACTTAGTAGTAGTAGTTAGTAGTCATGTAAGTTTTATATTATACCCCTTTAAGGTTTTTTTTGCTCCCCTTTTCCTCTCTAAACTACTTAATAAAAATTTTTCAGTCTAAATTGCACATTTCAGTTGTACAGTTTCAATTCAATCTCAACTCTGTATTGTATAAGCTACATTACCTTGGCTTAATTATAATATAATTTTTTGGGAATAACCCTGAATAAATAAATAAATAAATTTGATAATTTTTAAATTTTTTTTATAAATAAATACAAAAAAATAAAAACAACCTTTAAATTAATGGTTGGAATTGAAGAAACAAACTGTCGTATGGTAACTGCCACAAAGGATTGTCAATCATCACTATGAATATCAACAGAAAAAGTGCAAAAAACATTTGTTTGTAAAGTAATTGGTATTGTTGAAGTAATGCAAAAACAGAATTTCCTTTTGTGGACGGTTGACAAAAGCTATGTAGAACTAATAAATTTTATGTGACTTCTTTGACATCCAATACAAAAATATCTGTACTAATTATTGTAGGATTTAATATATAGTTTTGTAGTTTTATAAACAAAAGCTTAAAGTTATATTAAATTCGGTTGTAGTTAATGAATAATAGAATTGGTTTGATCCGTCGTTGAACACTTTCGTGAAAAGTTGGAATCGTCGTTTAGATCATCGTTTAGAACATCGTTTAGAACATCTTTAGAACATCGTTAATCGTCGTTGTGAAATTGTAGTTTGTGGTTTGTGAGTTCGTCTTCTCACCGTCGTGTACAAACTTCAATTCCCTTCTTGCGTCGTTGCCTTCGTACTCAACTCAGGACTTCGTTGATGCGTAGTTGCGTTCCGATCGTGAATCCGTCTTCTCACTTTCGTAGTTCAACTTCGAATGCTCCTCTTAATTCCTTGTTGTCTCTTTATCGTATTCTGCTGTTGTCATCTGTTTTGCTAGTGTTGGAAAAGCTATTGTTGGGTAGCCTGAATAGGGTTGTCAGGCGCATCCCCACAACTCGGCCATCCTTTTATACATTCGACCCGAATGTGTCGTCGTCATCTTCATAGGGAGTCCATGGCTTGATATACTCAGCACATGTAGTTGTACGTCGTGGACCGTCACTGTGTACGGAATTCTTTATAACTTCGTAAGTGTCGTTGTTCTTCACTTTGGTGATCTCGTATGGACCTAAGTATTTTGGCTTCAGCTTTAGTCCACCACCAAGTTGTGTTCGTTTAATTGCCACAAGATCGCCGACTTCGTAACTTCTTGCTGGCTTACGACGTAAGTTGTATGAGTGTCTATTTTCTTGCTGAATCTTCAATATTTGTTCTTTGGCGTCTTTTCGTAGCTCTTCACGATTGTCGTTAAACGTTTGAATGATTTCGTCATGTAACATTTCTTTCAGCTTTACGTCGTGGTTTGTATGCATCTTAACGCCAACCATCAATTCGAAAGGCGTTGTGTTTGTACTTCTACAGAACGTTGAGTTTATAGTCTGCTGTACTTTATCAACAAACTTGTACCATTTGCTTGGTTCATCTACTGCAAGTTTTGATAAAACTGATATGATTACTGCGTTGAGTCTTTCCACCTGTCCATTTGCCCGTGGAAGACCTGTCGTGACCACATGATGTGAAATATTTTCGTTGGCACAGTACTGCTTGAATTCGTCTGACGTGAATGCAGAACCTCTATCCGAAATAATTTGAATTGGGTTTCCAAATACGGCACTTTGCATTTGTAGTCTCGTTATTACATCTTTTGCTGACGTCGTCTTCGTTGGGTACAACCAACAGAATTTGGTGAAACCGTCGATAACTGCTAGAATATGCTTATACTGCTTGTGTGTTGATTCCAAAGGTCCTAAAAAGTCGATATGGAACGTCTGAAGTGGCTCTTCTTCTTTTGGCAGCGGATGCAGTTCTCCTTCTTTCTTTCCTTGTTTGCGATTTGCCACTATACATTGTAGACAGCATCTTATTTGTTGTTGTATCTTCTCTTCGAGCTTAGGTATGTAGAACTGCTTGCCGATCGTTTCTTTCATTTTTCTTACAGAAAAATGACCTTTCTCGTGCGCTTGTTTTATGATTTCACGTTGCATAGTTAGTGGAACAACTATGAGCTCATTATCGTCAATTAGTTTGTGCAATATTCCTGACTTCATGAAGTAGTTGTTGTGTACCGTCTTCTCTGCGAGAATGTCTATAATCGCTTTTAATTCGTCATCTTTTGCTTGAACATACTTCAGCTTCGTTGTCAGATTGTCATCCGTTATCATCATTATAGGATAACGACTTAGCGCATCAGCATGTCGAATGCGAGTACCCGCCCTGTGCTCGACTTCGTAGTCATATTCTTGAAGGAGGAGAATCCAGCGTGCAACTCTAGTACATAGATTTCGTTTCTCCAGCGTTTTTGCGAAAGCGTTGCAGTCAGTGACTAACTTGAAGTGCATACCCATCAAGTATACTCGAAATTTGTCAACTGCTTCGACGACTGCTAAAATTTCTAACTCGTAACTCGTGAACTTCTTTTCTGCGTCTGATGTCTTCTTGCTCATGTAATACACTGGATGCAGCTGTCCGTCATCGGGTGATTTCTGTAAAAGAACTGCTCCAAAACCATCAATGGATGCGTCGGTATGAAGTTCCGTCTTGTGTTGCTGATGAAAAACTTTTAATACTGGCTTCTCGGTGATTAATTTCTTCAGCATGTTGAACGATGTCATTTCTTCGTCGTGTATTTTTATTTTGGCGTCTTTCTTCGTCAAATCTGAGAGTGGTTTCGCAATTATTGAAAAGTTTGGTATAAACTTTCGGAAATATCCTGCGAGGCTTAGAAAACTTTGTAAATCTTTTAACGTTTTCGGAACTGGAAATCTTGTAACGGCGTGAACTTTTGCATCTGAGATACGTATCTTTTGCTTCTCAATTATGTATCCCAAGAACTCAACTTTCGTTTCCAGAAAACAGCATTTTTTCAGATTTATCTTTAAACCATAGTCTTCACATCGTTTGATTACTTCTTTGAGATTGGAAATAGCTTCTTCTTCGTTCTTTGCAGGTATTATGATGTCGTCTACATACGGTAATGCGATGCCTCTTCGTGTTAAATCTCTGAATACGGCGTTAATGTGTCTTTGAAAAACACTCGGTGAGTTTGTCAGGCCAAACGGAACTTTTCGAAACTGGTATTGACCACTGTGTGTGACAAACGAAGTAAACTTACGGCTTTCTTCTTCTACGTTGACGTGAAAAAATCCATTTTTCAAATCGATTTTGCTGAATATGTATGCGCCTTGAAGTCTGTCCAATTGATCTTCTATCAACGGCAGCGGAAAATGATCTCTCATTATAACTTTATTTATGCGTCTGTAGTCTATGCATAACCTGTGTGAACCATCTCGTTTCTTCACTAAGACTACTGGACTGCAATATTCTGCTTCTGAATATTCAACAATTTCGTCTTTTAACCATTGCTCTACTTGATCGTCAATTACGCAGCGCTCTGAAAAAGCAAATCTGCGAGGTCTTGAATAAATCGGTGTATCTTCTTTCAAAATTATTCTCATTTCGACGTTCGTTGATTTTGTGTTTTGCGGCTTATAGTTTTCAATAAGTTGTCGCACTTCATCTTTTGCACATTGACTTACATTATTGTTTATACTTGCGCTTGCTTCGTCTTCTTCGTCAATGTTTATTTTCATCAAAGCACTTATATTGTCTTCATCGTTTTGTATTTTCTTGATATTTATACTTTGTCGACTTATTGTTATTTCTGCTTGCTTAAAGAATTCTTCGCCTAGTATCATTTCAAAGTCGAGAAATACGGAAGATACTACTAGAAAACTCGTTGTAAACTGCTCTTCGTCTATTTCAACGTTTAGGTTAATCGAACCGGACGGCTTTACTTTGGTTTTGTTTCCGAAACCGACGAGAAATAAATTACATTCTTTTAACTTTGGCTTCTTAAGTCTTTCGTGGATCACGTTTGTTACAATGTTGTATTTGCTGCCTGTATCAATTAATGCTGTGTAGATCTGATTATTTATCTTTACTCGTTTGCACATCGATTTGTGCTCAGATGCTACTACACACGTGTTTGCCATCGTCGTCACATTGTTACTCTTCGATGGACATTCTCTTCCGATGTGACCATAATCATTGCAATTAAAACATTTTCTTCCTTTGCTTTTGTTTTCGCAATTGGGTGCAGTATGTCCTTTTGCGCCACAATTATAACATTTTGTGTCACCTTTATCGTTTTTGTCTTTCTTCACTGTCACATTTCGATTTTTGTTTTCGACGTATTTCTTTTCATCATTTTTCTCGTGAATCTTTTCATAACATTTTAGTTTTTCTTTGAATTCTTTTAAGTTTTTTGCATTGTATAAAATAGACTTATTAATGCTCACATCGTTAATGCCGTCAATTACGTATTGCATTAAAGCACTGTCTTCTATTTTTCCACGTGAAGCTAGCTCTTTTATTTTTATAAAATATTCTTGGACACTTTCATTTTTCCGCATTTTTCTTTCACACATCATTTTATGAAGCTGGGCACTATTTATTTTTGTTTGGAACTCATCCAAGAGTGCTGATTTTAATTTTCTCCAACTCATTATACCACTTTCACTCATAATGTACATTTTGGCTATACCTTTGAGAGATCTTTTAGCAAAAATGAATTTCTGCAATTCGTCCAAACACATCAAGTCTGCCATTTCCTCAAAATCTTTTATCCACACTTCTACAGGAAGAGTATCGTCACCACTAAACGGTCTAATGGAATCTTCAATATCACGATAATGTAGAGTGAATCGTCGTATATTTTCGCTTCGAACAGAAACTGTATCAATATTCGGTGCCACTACTGTCGTTGCTGTTGCTTCTTATTTCGCTCTGCATGTCTGCTGTTTCGAATGTGTTGCCGAAAATCGTTACGTCTCCAGCGTCGTCTACGTCGTTTACGTCATCGTTGTTTCTATTCATATTGGCGCCTGCGTTGTCTGCTTCGTTTTCGTCTTCGGTTTCGTCGTTTGTCTCAAAATCTGCGTCTACCAACAATTGGCCTTTGATTAAATTCTTGAAAATATGCGTCTTGGCGTCGTGTTTATTGTGTTGCAAACATAAAATATCGGATACTATCGCAAGATCGTCTTTTGATAGATTTTTCTGAACGTATTCACTTTTCTTTTTATATTGATCGTCTGTACAATCAAAATCAAAGCCTTCAAATGCACGTAACCGTTTGCGATTGTCTCTGTCGCCTCTATTTTCGAACACAAATGCATGTAAGAGTTCTATGTTCTTCTTCTTCACTGTTCGCAAAGCAGTTTTAATTTCTACGAAATCAACTAATCGTGTCATGATGCGTTAGTTTTGTACAAATCGTATACACAAATTATTTCTGTTTTTCTGTCTGCACTTCGTATTATATACACGCTTCTGTGTGTACATATAAGCTTTATGTCTTTCGTCGAATTTCGTATTTGTACATGCACTTTCTTAAATCGTTTCTTTATGTCTTTAAATTTTATAAATTCGTCGTTTAAAATGTTTAATTTATAAATCTTTGTTTCACTTTTCTCAAACTTTAACTTCTTTGTTTAGTTTTTTGCACAGTTGAGTCTTAACTTCTTTAGATCTTAGCTTCTTTCGTCTTTGGCACGGTTGAGCTTGACTATGTAGGCAAACTCCAACTTAACTTCTTTTAATCTTTCTTCTCTTGAGCTCCCAAAATATGTAGGTAAGCTCAAATCTTAAAGTCTTTCGTTTTTGGCACGGTTGAGCCCCCAAAATATGTAGGATTTAATATATAGTTTTGTAGTTTTATAAACAAAAGCTTAAAGTTATATTAAATTCGGTTGTAGTTAATGAATAATAGAATTGGTTTGATCCGTCGTTGAACACTTTCGTGAAAAGTTGGAATCGTCGTTTAGATCATCGTTTAGAACATCGTTTAGAACATCTTTAGAACATCGTTAATCGTCGTTGTGAAATTGTAGTTTGTGGTTTGTGAGTTCGTCTTCTCACCGTCGTGTACAAACTTCAATTCCCTTCTTGCGTCGTTGCCTTCGTACTCAACTCAGGACTTCGTTGATGCGTAGTTGCGTTCCGATCGTGAATCCGTCTTCTCACTTTCGTAGTTCAACTTCGAATGCTCCTCTTAATTCCTTGTTGTCTCTTTATCGTATTCTGCTGTTGTCATCTGTTTTGCTAGTGTTGGAAAAGCTATTGTTGGGTAGCCTGAATAGGGTTGTCAGGCGCATCCCCACATTATTGGACTTCATAAGTATCTTGAAAAACGAGCTGAGGCAATTTTTTGTTTTGCTTTCAAATTAACTATCAATTTGACTGTCGATTTGAAAGAAGCAGATTTCCACATTTGGCTTTCAAGGTCATTAAGTATCGATTTTCTTATTCTTGAATAAGTCTGTTGAAAAAGTTGATATAAAAATCCAAACATTTGTTTAAGAGTTAACATTAGTCATAAACTTTGCAATTGCAAAACTTATATTTTCTGCGGAGTTTTATGCAACAAAAATGTTTGGCGAATGATAAACTTTCAACCAAAGCTGAAAGTAAAAATGTGACAAAAATAACAAAAACTGTGAAATATGAGAATAAAATTGCACACAAAAACAAAAACAAACATAAGAAAAAACAAAGCACATTAAACAACAGAAAATATGCTGAACAAAATTTCGTTTGCTTATCTTTAAACTAATTTGTTCAAAAGGAGCCACGAAGATGACGCAAAATAAAACTTCATGGCTAGCAAGGCAAAGGAGGAATCGTTAACTTAACAAGGACAATTGCCATACGGTTTATGCACTTTATCATTGCAGAAACAACAATACAACAACATCGTATAAAACAAATGGCAAGAACAGCAAGAACAACAATGCGAAGCTTTCAAAACCCAACACTCACAGCAAAAAGGACATTAAGCAAGTAAAAACCACAAAAAAAAAAAAAAAAATGCTAAAATGAGAAAAACAACAACGACAAAAAATGAATGAATAAATAACAACAAACGCACTTGAAACTCAAATAAATGTAAGCAAATAAATTTGCTTGTGATTTTCAACGCTCTGCTGGCATGTGGCAATATCATAATGCGGTAACTTAAGCCACGCTGACTTGTGCTTCAAAATGAGCGCTACAGAAAAAATGGCGTCCTTACATTCATTGTTGACTTAGCTTGACTTAACGCAATGATTGCATTTGCCAAATCAAAGTCAAATTTTATTTGAAAGTTGCTTTTCGTTGATTTATATTTGATTTCATTTCATTTCTGTTTTATTTTTGTATTATTTTTTTGATAATTATTTGAAGTAATAATTTTCACAAAATTAAACAAGACCGCATACATTTATAAACTATTCCTTAATTCTGCTTCTTTGCTGCTGTACGCATTTTTTGATTTATGAATGAATTTTGAAAACCGCAACCACGAAAATTTGCCTGCAAAGTGGTTTGTTTCATAGCATAAAATGTAGTCAGAAAAATTATAATCGTTTTCATCTCATAACCGAAATGTTTTAGTAATAAATACAAATATGTACAAGTGTCTGTGTATGTGTGTGTGTGTGTCTGCGAACATGATTCATTTGCCATTAATTATGTTGCTGTTTAAATTTTGGCATTTTTGGCTTACAAACAAATAAATTGTATGCATTTTGGTTTTCGTTAGCGGCTTTGCCATCATTATTAAACTATTTAAGGATTTGGTTGCTGTCGAAATAGAAATACATAACATTGCCAATGCAGTAAGCTCATCGTTCATGATGGGCTTAGTTCCTCGTTTAATAGAGTGAGAATCATTAGAATCTCAGGGAAGCTTACCTGAAAATTAATATTTTCATAAGGTTAGGTCAGCAATTTTAATTTAACCAACTAAATCTGAACCTTATAGGGGAGCGAGCTTATCTTGCTTCAGATGAACACCGACGTGAGCTCATTCCGAAAAGAAAAGTGAGAAACTGTAGTTTTGGGGATATTCTTTAACAATTCTTGATCGAATCAGACATGTTTATTAACTTCGATATCCATCAATGCTGATCTTTTATATATCAACGAAAATTTCATTTTATTAGAATGTAGAACAACTTTATACACTTATGCTTTTTTATTTTGATCAAGATATTATTAACTTGTTTGAGTACAAGTCTTATTAGCCCTTTGAAAAATACCTTTTGGTAAAATAAATATACTCTTTAACTCCTGTATACTTTTCATCGAATACCTTTGATACTTTAATTTTTTCATATTCACTTGGAATTTTAATTTTATTGCTCATTTTATTTTTAAATAAAATATAAAGTCAACTAATAGAAACTTTGCTGAAACTTGCCATGTTTGTCTTTCATTAAAACATTTTCAATAAAACATATGGCATACACAATAAAAATAAGTCCATAATCAAGTGCAACTGCTCTATAAGACAGACTCTACAAGCTCATACAATAACTATATGCTAAGCATATGCCAAAGTCTTAGCAAAGATACAGACAAAACAAAGAGTAAATAAATACATAAAAAAAAAAAAAACTACACGAGAAAATCCAAACAAGAAAAGCAGCAAATTTTTTACATGTACGATGAGACTGTTTCATGTAACTGTCAGTAAGAAACATAGATACGCATAAATACACCAACACACACACACACACACACACGCATGCATAATGTGAACTATGATTGCGTGGCAAGTTCAAGAAGAGCAACTAGCAAATAAAAGGCAACAAGATGAAGTGAGTGAACAATGATAGAGCAAGTAAGACAAAGAGCGTGTAAAGTCGAGAAATGAGAAGGCATATGAAGACCACAAAAGCATGTCCTTGTGGCAAGTTAAGTCCACTTAATGCAGACCAAAGCAGACATACGAGTCTAAAGCAGAGCAGCCAACGAAGCTGTAGTCATAAATACACACAAGTACACATGTTGTTGCTTGTACATTGGCAGTTGTGCTAAATGTGTGTGTGTGTGTGTTAGTTTGTTGTCTAGTTGTGTTAATAATACTTTTGATGTGTGCTAAAGACAGCCTAACAGCAACAACAACACCAACAGCGACAACAACATTAACAACAAACAAAACAACTAAAGAAGACCTTAAGGCAACTATCATCTATAGTAAAAGTACACGCTGCGTATGCGTAATGCTTTTTCTGCTCTATAACATATGCTTGTCATTGGTTTTTTGCATTTTGCTTTCTTCCTCTTCTTCTGGCGTTTTCAAATGCAAATTGAAAGCATATTTCATAAGCTTAAACGTTATTTTAGTTGTGCGCTTCAGGCTTTAATATACAATTTTCTACACGACAAACAACATAACACTTTACAACAAATATAACGCATACGCAATGTGTGCCAGACGTTTGTTTGCTTATGTGTGTGTGTGTGTGTGTATGGCCTTCAAAAGCTTTAATAGCCATTTAATAGCAAAGGTTGACTTTTTTCCCCTGTAAGCCGGCCAAGGTGAACACAACTATAACAACCACATGAAGTGAACAGAGGTGAAGTGACAGCGACGTAGAACTCATTCAAGTGGCAGGCAAGGAAAATAAGTCTATTAACGGCAATGACAATGCGATAAAAGTCTATGGGCACAAGGGCGTCGTTAACACACTTGCTCAACACAGACAAAAACACACACACTTACATATATGTATGTATGTATATGAGCACAGGATAACAAATAAAAAGGGTGACGTTTTATTGAGTGCTACAGTAATAACTCGTTTTAAGGGCAACCGCTGATGAAGTGTTTAACGTTGTTTCTTAGTTTGCGAGAGTTTTGAGTTGGGTTATAAAATCGCTCGAAGGATTATGCAGATCAGCGCTCTTAGACTAAAAGAAAAACTAAAATTTGCATGATTTATTATATTTCATCATTTAGACTTACAAAAACAGTATTTACTGTAAGCAGGTTGAAAGGTTTGCGTTGCCACAACATAATAATTTTTTGTTATTTGCACAAATCAACTCAACACGTACTTCATTAACACCTACAACAACAACTAACAGGAAAAAAAACAGAAAAAAAATCAGAACAAAACAAATAAGAGCGAATAAAGTAGATAACAGTAAACAGACAAAAACATAATCATATATAGTCGGCTTTGAGGCAACAGTGTTATTCTCCCCTCAACGACCGCGCACAATTTCAACACAACGACTGAAGTCGGCGACATAAAAGGCGGAAAGCCATCAAGGCGTAAGGTGAGGGCCGAACAAACGAATGAAGGAAGGCGTCGACGACGACCATCAACAACAATATTATGATAATCATTATAAGCAAGCTGAGCACTGCCAACACAGCCAGCAGAAAAACAACAACAAAAAAAAGAAACACAGTAGAAAAAAGTGACTGAGTCTGAAAAAGTAAGCAGAAAATCCACAAACATGCTCACATTCGTTACCATGCGGCTAAACTCAAGCAAATCCATTAACCCCTTATGCTGCATAAGTTCAAATGGAACGAAATGCCAGACAGCAACAAAAGCAGTCAGCCTCAGACCGCCTACGGCCGGCAGTACAAAAAAAAAAAAAACATTCGAAAAAAAGAAAGGAAAAGGCAAGCAAAGTTGAAGTCGATTGTGTGGAAAAAAAAGTGCACATGAGTGAAATTTTACAGGCGCTGCTGAAGTAGTGTGTGTGAAGTGTGACTACTGGCAAAAAATAAGGCAAGGAAAAGACTAACGAAAAAAAAAATATATTGCCTAGCCAAAAGCAAGCAGATGTGTGTGTATGTGTGTGTGTAGACGTGACGCTTAAACGAGAAAATGTGCAAACACTTGAAGAGTCGTTGGGCGCAAAGTGCGGTAGGCGTGTCTAAGCGTATTGTATGAGGAAATAGCAATGGCAAAATTGCCTGCCAACTGACTTTGGTAAGTAAAATGTTTGCTTCCTGCTTTTTCGCTTGCTTCACTTGCCCAAACGCATGACATGCTCGTACAAAAGGCAAGCGATTTGAGTAGTTCGTTTTGTTGGTTCTAAAGCGAGCTTATTTGTGGTTGAGTTGGTCAAAAGCAATGGCATTCGATTGCATTGTTAAACATATTTTGTTTGGTCTATTAGAAACTTACACTGACAGAGACCTGCCTCTCTGCAGGTATGTTACTTTGAAGCAATTGCTTTGAAAGTAAGAATGGAAAATATGAAAGAAAAGCTTCAAAGGTTTAATTGGAGAAGTCTAAAGGCATAAACCGGAAAATCGTATCAACAGAGAAGTTGATCTTATTTAATTTGAGCTCTATTTAACTATATTAGCAAGCAGACAGACAAAAAAAGTGATATAATTGAACAAAAATTAGTAAACTGTTTAGCCAATCTAGTCGCGTTGTCAAAAGCAACAAGTTGTCCAACATTGACCTTGACAGTACCTTTGGATCAAAGCTCTTTCATACAGTTTTGTAACTTGAATGATAGCTTAAGATAAATGACAGGCAATCTTAATTCATCGCAACTATTATGGAATAAGTACCAAGTAGGACTTTCAATTTTATTTTAGAATATCATTTCAAAGTGTTATTACAAAGGTGTTGAAAAATTAGTTTTTTGCTGATATTTGCTGCCTAAGGAGTAATCTGAGTTGATAATCTTAGTGATTATAGTGATATAACAACCGAAAAATATTCTTGGCTTCAGTAAGTAGATCGATCATACGACAGGCTTACTTTATCAATGAAGTTGTTTTTTTTTAATTAATTATTTTGTATTTTTTTTTATAGTATTTTTATATACTATTTTAATTCTATATATTATATTATTATTTTTTTTATATTTTATTATTGTTATATTTTTCATATTATCATACATCTAAATAACATATATTTAGTATTAATGAATTAAATAAATTAAATTATTTAACCAAAAATTTAAATATTTTTGAAAATCAACTTTCAATATTGCGTTAAAACATTTGCATTCATAATGGTGACTAGAGAAGTAAAACATTAGATAATTTTATACTTCCAGTATTTGACTTAGTTTAGCTTAACTTTGTCATGAAGACTCTATAATCTTCTAAGAATAAGCTTGTAGCTCACTATGACAGTTTGCATAGTCACATTAGTAATTGACTTCATACGATGACTATCTTGAAATGACTAGCTGTGTAATATTACTTGTTATGAACAAAATGAAACAACGAAGTATAAACAAATAAATAACCAAAAGACAAAAAATGAACAGTAACAAAAACAAAAAAGCAAATTACTGATAATAATCAGTACAAGCGAAAATACGACAGGACATAAGTTTCGAGTATCGCGGAATGGCATAATACCATACCAAAATATAGACATAAATATTTGCAAAGAGATTACATTATTATGCGCAAAAGACACAAATTGTGTGTGTTTGTGTGGCTATGTGTGTGTGTGTGTGTGTGTTGGGGAGCGCACGAAAAGTCGGCCTGCATATGTAAATGCTGTAGATACATTTGTTACTGTATGTAGAGCAATGAGGGCAAGTAAGTAGACACGATTGCTGTGTATATGAAATATGAGGAGTTAGGACACTGATTACCATAAATCCAGAAATAATTGCCTCTGCGATTTGTGTACTCTGCGCGCGTATTTGTGGGGGTGGGTGTGTCATAAAAAAACAGAGGGTGACATAAACAATTTTATTTTTTTATAGAAAAAACGATATTTTTGTTTTGTATTTGTCGAGTGACTCTCGACTCGTCACGGATAAAAATCTACTTAAATGAAATTTTTATGCAACGTTGCAACACTGTTTCGGCACTGAGTGGCATTCTGCACATTTTATATATGCATGGCAGGCCAGCAAGCGAGCGAGTGAGCCAGAATTTTTCGCAACAGGAAATCAAAAGTTAAAATAAACTGCGCTCGCAGCGTTGCAATGCAAAGACTTTGCAAGGCGGCCAACGACGAAGGCTTTTGCTACGACTTGCCGTTGTTGTTGTTATTGCTGTTGTTGTTGTCGTCAGTGTTTATAAAGATGCCGGATTTCCGGTTGTTGTCTTTTGCGCGCATTTCCCTTGTTGCACTTATAGCACGCGTTCTGCACAACACTGCTGCGGCATGTCTTTTGTGTCCTTGCACAAGTCCTTCTTCTTCTTCTTATTACAATTATTGCTGTAACTGTATTGTTGTTATTGTTTTTGTTTTTGTTTTTGTTTTGGTTGTTGTTCTTGAGTTCTGCATTGTACTCATACTCATTTTTATGCTTACCAACCGTTCTGTCTTCAATGTGCTTACTTAGTACTCGTACAGTTCGCCGTTCTCAGTGCGCCGGAAACAGAAAATTGTCGTTTTTTGTTTAATGTTTCATTTATTTATGCTGTGTTCATTCTTTCATTTCATGTTGTTGTTGCTGTTGCCGTTGCCGTTGCTCCTCAAGCAACTCAAGTTGCTTGTAACTTGTGCGCTACTTTTGCTGTTTAACTATTTGACGCTTGTTTACTCATTTCCGGTTTCTTCATTGTCTTGCATTGTGCCACACCCGCCCGCTTGGTCATTCGCTCAACCAATCCTCGTTCCCACTCTCAACAACATGAAGCTAACTTAAGTCAACTTTAGTTGAAATGCATTACGTTGAGTTGCATTTGATTTGCATGACATAACTTTTTATTTTCGCGTCGTCGTCGTCGTCATCGTCATCGTTGTCTTTCGTTATCATCATCGCTGTAATTTCTCTCAAGGCAAAGTCGCTGTTAATGAATGATTCGCGTTGTGGTTGTCGTTGTCGTCTGGGCGGCAGCAGCGCGACGTTTAGTTATGAATTGGACAAGAATTTATTGAAGAGTGAAATGAAATACTTTGCTTGAGTTTTCATTTTGAGTGAAGTAGTTGGTCGCTTGGATTATCATGATAAGCAGTTTATTTTATCTTCAACTTAAGCCAAGATTGGTAATGTACAATATACTTTTCTTAATGATTATGATAGCATAGTTCAATGATAAAGACAATGTACAGTAATGGCATCTTGATTGCTTGATTTTTGAGGGTTTTGACAACTTATACTCAATGTTAAAGTCTAAGCTTAAAAGACATGCACTATTTCAATATGGAGAAACGATTTAGTTTCGTTTTTCATTTTTGTGTCTCTCCAAGCAGAGAAATGCTCACATTACTGATTATTCCTCTTCATTGTGTCTACCGAATAATATCAAAAGTGCGATTTAAACTAGAAGAATGAATGAATACATTAACTTGTGATAATTTTAATCAAAAATAATCGATTAATCGATTAATAAATCGCAGTTAATTGTAATTAATAATTTGTTTGTCAAAATAATCATTTGAGTTTTAATTAATTAATAAATTTAATTTATCATCACCAACTATACTGTACAGTAATATACTGTGATTAAATTTTGTGTACTGTGGACTCATATAAGCCAAGGTGAGAAAGTAAATTATTATTGGTGTACTCTCTCTCTGTAAATGATATGGTGTGATGTCATTCTTAACTGAGTACACCAAAAATACTCATGAGTATTGTGAATAAGACAGTAATAAAGGTTTTTCGCTCACGCTTTTTTTTTTAATTTTTCTGTCTCTAAGAAGTTGTTTTCAAAGGTTTTTCTCATGTTTCTTCGGAGTGAATCATTCACTTGCCGTTTTGAATGTATGCATGCATATCTCTAATTCTAACGTACGCAACAATTTAATTACTCATGAGTGAAACAAAGAACTGCAAAGTAAGAAGTTGTCTTAAATTTATTTAAGAAGCTCAGGGACGCTCGAACAGACTTTTTGTTTTCAGGACACATGACAACGAAAACTAATGGAAATGAACGCCAACTTTGTTATTTGCACTTTAAATTTTTTACTATTGAATTGCGAACTTTTTCCTTCATAGAGCACATTTCATTGACACGTGTCCCAGTTTTTTGTACAGACTTGCAGACGTCGCGTTAATACAAACATCATACATCAATTATGCTGTTTGCACTATCAAATGACCAAAAAAAACACACACACTCACACACAGTGAGTAGAAAAAAAGCACGACTTAAAAAAAAGGCACAATGAATTATTGACTTTTTGGCAAAGAAACAGACTGAAATAAAGTCGCATTCACAGGCAGACAAATAAGTAAAAAAAGAAAAAAAATAGAAAGACACATGGGAAAAGACAAACTCACATACACACACATATACATGGCTGTACTTGCATATAGATACACGTACACACACACACCCATTGTGAGAATCAATACGAAATTTTGTCTGTAAATATTGTGCGGCAATTTTTGCCGTCTTGTCTTCATTTATCCAACGGATTTTTTTCTTTTTCTTTTGCTTTTTTTTTTGTTTTTGTTGCTTTTTAGCTGCTTTCATGCTGCCAAAGTCGAAACTCTTTAATCAAAGCAAACCGTTTGGGAAAATTGTTGATTTGAGTTCGTTTCGCCGTTTTGTTCATTTCATCTGTTTACCACTCAAGTTCATTAGCGTCAGTTGGCAAATATTTGCAGACGAGTACAAACAGCAAAGAGCACAAATTTTCAACAAGAAAGGCATGAAGCTAATAAGAACATCATTAAATTTAATTTGTTGCCAATATTGAGTAAGTTTTGTTTTTTTTTTTTGTCTTTTGTTCTTTGTTTTGTTTATTTACTTAGTGCGAATTGTGAAATAATGAAAAAGCGTATTTTTGATGACTTGTTTGGGACTTACAATTGAAGCTTACACGTGCACACGCACTCATACACACATCCATGTGAAAGTTACAATACATGAATTCGCGCACGAAAGTATGCAACAGAATTTGACAGCTTTTTCGCGTTTTCATCATCACTCATTGCCATGTGCATGGAAATTTATGCAAGCCCAAGTGCCTGACTGTATATGTATGTATGCATATGCATATGTGCATGTGTGTGTTTCATCATATATTTGCATATGTAAGCATTTGTTTGTTTATTTGCTTGCAATTTGTCGATGCATACAATTTGAGTTGTAGTTGAGTTAAGTCGAATTGCGCAGCTCTGAAATGAACTTTCTCAAGTGCAATACCGTACATATATGTAGCAAAATCGCGAGCACTGAAATGGCTTACACGCACACATGCAGACAATCAATGAAATCAGGTTAACGAAGTCATAAATAATGCATACATTTTATGTATTTCAACCGACAGCAGACTGCCAGACAGTTCTGGTGAAAGTTTCAACGAAAAGTTTTAAGGTTGCTTAATGGTAGTGAATTGGAATTGTATGAAAACAGTCAATAAAGTTGTTGGTTAGTAACTTACATATATAAAATTGGCTTACCAAAATTTAACTCAACGTAATAAAGTGTCACAGTGTAGGGGAAGGGGTTGGTTCGCTATAATTGTGTTTCGATTACACCGTGTATTGAAAATTGCCCAAAGCTTGAAATTAAGCTTTGAGAATCGATTGGAGACAATAATAGAAACGTTCTACAACGATTAATTTTGAAAAAAGGCAATGGTTATATGCAAAAGTGTTCTAAAAGCGCCATCTATTGATGATATTCACTTAAGAGTAAAATTTAGTTATTTGTCTCTTAAGGCAAATCTTTATTAACAGTCACAGAGACATTTTAATGTCTAACTATTTCTTAAATTCCCTTTCGTTTGGTTCTACTGTTGCATAAATCACGAATCTACAAATATCTTGTCTGCTATCATAACTTTACCTACTTATTTTCAGTCTTTGTTCAAATTATTTTCAACTTTACTTCACTTTTGTCTGATTAATTTAATTAAATACCACTAGAATTTTACACAAATACGAAATAAATTAGGCGTCATCATTTTTACGCACAATAATTTATTAAGAAAATCAACAAAATTTAATTTTCAACGAAACGCACACACTTACAGCGGTTCAGAGGCACAGAAACACAAATCTCAACGAAGCATGACGAAAATTACCTGTGGGGGCGCAAATTATTTGTATGCAGACAAACAAATTATCACAACAGGCACAATGGCGGCGCAAAGAGAGGGTGCGCGTGAAAAGTGCCACAAAAAAAAAAAATAATAATAAAAACCAAGCGGCAGAGCAGTCATCCACGCTACTCACAATGTCAGTTTAAAGCTTTAGTAGCTGAGATCGCCTTAGGACTTTTGCGCACAATTAGCGCACATTTTTACAGAGTTGTGTTGCGCGCTGGGGCCGACTGGCCTGCGAATTTTTAATGATGCCAAAGTGGCACCTGTCAGTCCGTGAGGCTGTGAGTCTGCCGCTCAGGCAACGCCACTTTACAGCAAAATTAAGATTTTCTGTTTTGGGTGTGATAATTTTGACTGCCTTGAAAGCTTTAGTTTACTTTCTTTTATTTAATTTCACTTTACTTTGCTCTGCTCAGTTTTTGTTCTTTGGCTTATTTGTTTTATCGTCTATCTCAGTCGGTCGTATGAGTAATGAACATTGAACATTGAAGGCTGTCGCGAAAAGTTTGCGCGCAAATAACTTGAGGGCGTTCAAATTAAATCTGATTCCATGAATATTGATTGATTGCTTTTACCTTCAACATTAAAAGTTGCTACGTCGCACCGGATGAAGCTGTCTGCCGAGTGTTGAGTGCGAAAAGGTTGAAAGTGCGAGTAACTGCGTAAAGAAATTAAGTCGAATCGGTGGCAATAAGTTGTTGTTACGTCCCCTTTCAATTTGCATACACTTTGACTTATCGTCATTATTATTATTATTATTCTTATTATTATTAGTATTCGCTTTCATTCGCACATTTTAATGAAAGTGGTTTGATTTGATTGTCTGTTTTTCATTTTGATGTCTGTTTGTTTGCCAATTAAGGCGATTATGAGATATTCTGCGGTTCTGTACACCTTGCTCGAGCATGTTGCTTTGTTAATGAAGTCCTGAGTTCGATTCATAAGTACCATATAACGTTTTTATTTAGAATCCCAAGCTGTTTAGTTAGAAATAACTTGTTCGAGTTGATGAAGGTCATGACATAAAAACTACATGGGTGTTTTTGCCATATGAAGAAAAAACAATGGGATGGAGAGGTCTTTGCTGTATGGGAGCTTCATGTGAGGTACGAATACATTCTAAAAATTCAGAACCAGCCGTTATTATCTAACCTATCTTATATAAATTAGTAAACGAATTCATAAAATGTCTGCGATAGTTGAGAAAGTCGAGGCTCCAAAGAAAAATACGATCATCTTTGAATTTCAGTACATCAAAAATTTTTTTACTTGTACGATGACCAACTAATTACTGTATTTTTTCCTGTTTAAACACACTTGGATATTCTGGATTTATTCGCAAAGCAGACCTTGGAAATAGAATCTTTCACACAATAAGTCAGCGGTTTAGAATAAATGTAGAAAACATACTTGAAGACATTAATCATGTTTTTTACATCTACCAAAGTAAATATAACACCAGAAGATTCGTAAGTTATAATTGGCCAAACAAAGCGCAATTTTGATAAAACTATTTGTAACTTTTTATACAGATCATTTGCAAACTCTTCTGACGACTGTGGAAATAACAAAAAAGTTGGCATATTGACGCGGTGAGTAAGACCACAATTGATAATAAACTTAATAATCTCTAACAAATTTTTGACGAGCAGCACGGAGCAGAAACTGCTCGAGTACAAGCAATTCAAGGCAGCTCGTCTCATACAGAGCCAAGTGAGCGGCTTTATTGCACGACAACAATATCAGAAAAAACGGCGTGCTGTCTTCATCATACAACGATTTTGGCTTCGGTATACGGCACATAGAAAAATGATGCAACGAATTGAGCAACTCTTACAGTGCAGAATACAACAGACTTTTGAAACGAGTGCCATAGAAATTCAAAAGGTCTTTCGCGGTTGGTGGGTACGTAGCACCATCAATGACTTGAACTCCTTGGAACGAGCACAGCAAAAGGCCTTCATAGCCTTGATAATGAACATTGCCTACAAGCTGCATCACCTCTTGCGCTTAAAAAAAATACCGGGCGTTTACTCATTGCACAACTCAGAGTAAGTTCCTTTTTTCAGGCTATCCTTTTTTAAAAGTATTGACTTACTTAAACTGTTTTGATCTGCACAACAGTTGTATAGCTAATGTTGAGCAGATTTTGCTTACGCTCAAATTTCGCTTCTACAATGACATTTTACGTGTAAAAATGATACAACAGTGTCAACATATGAACACATATCGACGCATGCATCGTGAAAGTAAATTTCACACGGCAGTGCCTTATAGCGGCCCAAATTACTTTATGGTTTGCAAGACAGCCGAGCCGAAAGAAATGAAACATTATGAAAGACGCATAAGGAATATCATTAGAAAGTATGACGATGAAATGCAACGTGACAAGCTGCTGGACAATATTAAAAAACCTAAAACACTTTGTAAGGCTAGAAAGCTCATCATGTAATGAAAATTTATAAATTTATTTGAATTTTTTTTTTATAGCACCAATTAATCAAGAACGTTCTTCAAGAAGCGGTTTTTGTGGGTCTGTCATCGAAAGCATGAAACGTTGGAATATTTGGAATGATGTACACTATCAGATCAATGAGGATGTGTTTGATACGCCTGATAATGTTGTATTCTTTTTGAAAGAAGTTTAGTCGCTTTTAAGCATTTACGAACGGATGTGTCATTGTGATGAGCCAGAAAAGAATTGCGTTGAGTTGAGAGATTTGAATTTAGATACGACTAAGACCTGTTAGCGCAGATTCAAGTCAATGAGATATTGCTTTTTATACTTGTACAATTTTAAAAATTAACACATAAGGTAAACGTCCCAGTAATGGATCATGTCCCAGTTATGAATCAGTACATCGAACAATAACAAGTTTCATATTCTTTCACAAACGGGATCTTTTTGACACATATGTGTCACATTGAGTCATGGTGTCATTTTGTTATAATTTGTTTCACTGCGGAGTTTGATTTAAATTAATAGAAGAAAAAAAACTTCGATAATTGTTTTTCATAAAATTTTTTTAGTGTCTATCGTCTTCATACCTCACTTTTTAATATTTAATTATTAAATAGCAACTTCAATTGATAATCAAGAAATAATAACGTTATTTTGTCAACCTGATCCATTACTAGGACAAGACGATTCATTACTGGGACAAGTTATCAATCACTGGGACAAAGAGTATTGAATTATTAAAGATTGAAATTTGTTTATTTAACGGATAATAATTAATATAATGGAATGTGTATCTTGTTCTTAATAGACTAAATGTCCAAATAAAAAAAACAAACATGGTGAATGTACGTTTTTTCAGGTTAAAGTGACAAATTGAAATTAAATTTTTCCTTAGCTGATCCATGACTGGGACGTTTACCTTACAATTTAAATGTTTATTTTGTAAGAATTGATTGCTGTATTTGAAATATTAATTTATTGGTCAACGTCTAACTAAACATGTTCTTTAAAAAACAGATTGTGTTGTAGTCAAAAGTATTTTATTTAATCGAAGTGTCCAAGATTTTGATGAATTGTGGCTGGGAATCAATACTTAATCAATCAATACTTAATGTGACTGCCTAGATAAAAGTCTCGGGAAAAACTTTAAACTACAAATCTGCAATTACAATTTGGTTTGTTTATCTTATAACAAAGTTTTAGTTTAGGATGCATTTTTAATACTTTAAATACTTCTGTAGGCAAAGAGTTCCATTGCTTTATTCGCAGAACAAGCTCAATGTCCCGAGAGTGTGGCTTATCAGCTTAAATCTATTCAAATGGCTAAAAATGTCTCCTGATCACAACATACTTAAGAACTTGATATGTGATGTTATTTACTTATTTATTTAAAGCTAGCTTAAAGTTAAAGAACATACAAACTAACGTGAAAAGGTCATGGGGCCTTGGCTGCTAGGGCCTTTAGCCAGAGATGTTTTTTTTTTTTTTAAATGGTGGCTTACATTTTCTTATAATTAGATTTTATTGTATATGTTTGATTTTTTTAGGAATTCTAGTATGAGGTATATATTTTTTAAGGATGGGTTAGAGATGAGGTGGAGAGGGTTACGGTTGGCGAATATTGTGGATCTGTGTTGATTAAGTGAGGTGCATGATGGTATGATGTGGTGAATATTGTTACTGGGGCTGTTGCAAAATGGACAGTTGTTGTGGTGCTGGTTAGGGTTTATGTATTGTGTGTTTGTTAATTTAGTGTGGCCAAGACGTATTCTAGAGAATTTAATCTGGTTAATTCCACTGAGTTTGTGATGTGTGATGTACTTTGCCGATTTATTTGGACAATATCAAATCGAAAGTGCTTGCATATACTTTTGTTTACAAACATGACCGATTTCTCTCCAGTATTATTATTTTTTTGTTGTCGCAGCTGTATGCTTTATGTTCAGTTTAATTGCACGTCGTATAAGAGTGGTCAATATAAAAGAAGCCACTTCCATACAATTTCACTTTCAAAACTTCAATATTGTTTGGTACAGAAAAAAATATTTTAATAATGTGTGTCAAATCACAGCAGTGAATGTTCTTAAAATTAGTAAAAAAATAAATAAAGAAAAAAAAAAAACACAGAGCCGTAATAGAAAAAAACGGAAAACAACATTTGTTTGTGCATGTTTAACCCAAAAAGTTCGCCACAACGTAAATTATGAGCCCATGAGGCAGTGGGACATAACCTCAAATGGTCGCTGCCTTTTGCCAAGCGTAAAGAAGCACAGCGTAGCGAGGTCAGCTTCGAGGTCAACTGTGCACAGAATCAACACACAAAAGTGAGAAACTCTAAAAAGCGTATCCTTGAAGCGAAGAAATACTAATAAAAATATGCCAACAGGATGTGTGCTAGACGAGCATTGACTTTTTATATTAGCATTTTCTGTTTTTAATAAAATGAAATCAAAAAAGAAAGAAACCAAAAATAATAATAAATAAATAAATGAAAAATTCATTAAACGAGGTTAACGGCAAACGAGCTCATAATGTAATTGCTTGCCGCTTGCTGCGCCTCAAATTAGGCTGCACACTTTACAGCCATGTAAGGTCAAGTTGAATTGAATTTATGTTTTTGTTTTAAACTAATTAGTGGCTATTTATGGCGCCTTTGATGTCCAACACTTTTGATGGCACCTTTTTTTTTTAATTGGCATTTAATTGAATTTCATCAAAGGCGCAAGCGGCCGTGTACGTTTTCAGCAATGTTTAAAAAAAAATTATCTTAAAAAAAAAATATTGTGCAGAATTTAATTACATAACGCATGTCAGTTGGTCTGTCAATGTCGTGTGGCGGACTCAACTTGTCTGTCTCTTAATGCACTTCACAACTCAATACCAATTAAGCGCAAAAATACAGTTTTCTTTTACTTTTATATGCCATACTGTCTTATTTTAAAGCAAAGAAAATATAAAAAGCCAACAGACAAGAAAAAAAGTACAGTAAATCAGCGCATGAGTTATTTTCTTTAATTATTCGCTTTTCTTCATGGACAATAAGAATTTTAATAATGCATTTTATCGCGTACGTTATGGTTATTTAAATTTCACCATTATTGGTTTTGGTTCTTTGCTCGACGTTTCGTTGAAAGCCGTTGGCTTAAAAGCAGATTTCTATAAGGCAAAAGGCTTTCATGCGCCTTCTTACTCATTTTTGTGTGCTTTTTCAGTTGAGAATTTGTTTTTGCCTTTTTATATTTCCTTCGTTTCCTTTTCAAACTTATTCTTTGACTATACATTTATGTATTATAATTTGTACTTAACCAAATATTCTCATTTATTATTGAAATGCGTATTTTTTTCAGACCAAACCAAAAAGGAGAGATGATTTTTTGCTTTTATCAGATACATTGGTGTAGGGTGACCCCAACTACAAGGCCGCCTATTTAGCTCAACAAAGATAGTGTTTTCTACTTATATCAGGCTTAACCTCAACCTTGAAGCAAAGAATTTTGCTTTGGTGTATGACAACTTTAATTAAGAAGCGAAATCGATATAACTTGTTCGAAGCAATTACCTTTGTGAACTTCCACTCATACATTTTATGTATTTTGACTAATAGAGATATTTATTTGATGCAAATATTTTATTACTCTCAAAAATTATTTAATAGAACAGAGTAACCAATGTCAATATAACTTAAACAATAATAAGCCCTCTTTTATAAACTTATCTGCATTAGTGATGATTACAGACTACAAATAAGCAATCTTTGTATATCAAGACGAACTTGGCTGCTATTTTGTGTTTTCAAATTGAATGAATTTTGCTTCTTTGTTGTTGCTAAAATTCTCAGTAAAATAAATCAGATAATTGTTGCTTATTTATGTCTATGCAGACTACTTTTTCTCACATTAATAGTACCAAGAAGTCGCTTAAATAACTTGACTCAGTTTGCCTTTGTTTTCTGTTTTTGCTCTTTACTTAAACTTCTAACTTTGTTTCATTAGAAACTATTCAGCGAGTGAAAAAGAAGTACTCACCAGTAGTCCATGAAGGTCTGAAACTCATTTAAAAGTTCACTTCAACTCTGTTTTGTGCGCTGTTCTGTTGCTCTACTTTCGCAAAGTATTTTTTTACGCCATTCACGCTTTAATTTTGTAAAACTTTCGTTGCTCATTAAAAACCAAACTTTTTGCAATCAATTTGAGTAATTTAAAATTAATTGAAATATTTCGTTTAACACTTTCAGCGCGCGTATCAGACATGCAATCAATTTATTTCCGTTTCGTTGGTGGCGAACTTGAACAGAACAGAGCAGAAATTTGTTGCAAATGCCGCAAATAGCTGAGCACAACCGAAATGAGCATGTGATGATTTTTTTAAGCGTTTTTTTTTTTTTTTTTGTTTATTGTAAATGATAGTGTGTTTGTGTGTGTGACACGCTTACGTGAAAAACCGAGACGTCACGTTAACAAAGTATTTCCGGAATTTATTAAATATGCATCAGCACATTCACATATGCTGCAGGTGCTGGCGCTTGTAACGCACAGACGGACTGGCTAATGGACAGACAGACGGTAGAACGGACAGACGCACACGGCAACATTGGCGTCATACGTTGCAGCATTGCAGGACATTACTTTTGTGCTATTGTTATTGCTGGTTTTTCTTTTATTGTTGTCGTAGTCACTGCAATCGTTGTCACAGTCGTCGTCGTTGTCGTTCTGCCTTCGTTGTGTTTTCTGAATTTTTTTTTGATTATTTTTTGTTTCTCGTTTCTTTTATTTATTTGTTTTGCGAGTTTTGCTTCAAGAATTGCCACTTTGGAACGCGCTCGGGCACGTGGACCCAATACGTTTCGCGTTATCAAAGTAACTGTGATTTTTCTCGTCATCGTGGAGCATCGCCCCAAAAATTATGTTTCGCGTCACTGAGAAATCGTCTCTTTTTTTGTTGGTCTTCGTGTGCCGTTGCAAACACGAAGGCGCACCAACGAAATGAGCGAACTTAACGAATGTGCGAATGTCATGCGCTCACTGGGATATTTGCGCTCATGCGAGAGCGCTAGCAAAAAGAAATTCCCACACAAAATATCCCATGACTTGTTGTGTTGCTTAAGGATATTTTTCTGTAAAATATTTTCCCTTAAAGTACTTACATATGTTTTGAGCATTGTTTCTCTTCGCTTACTGTATATTTAACATTTATGTTATGTAAAATATTTAATGTAAATTTTGCAATTATTTTCTAAGAGTTTTTTTGAACTGCCTTCGTCATGTCTCAGAAATATACAAAACTATTTTCAAATGTAATGATTATTTATAAAATAACATCAAAAATATTTTTGAACATTGCTTCATAAACAATACAGCATATATGAGGCTATCTTAACTCTCATGTTGGAAAATCAAAAACTTATAATATGGAAAGTATCAAAGTAATCCGCTAAAGCCCTTATCCCGAATTCTTTCATATACAAAATAAAGATAACAATTGGAGCTGAGAGCTGAGAATTGCAGCTCTGAATTTAATTAAATAAGACATGTAATTATGATGTTTGTAAATAAGTATGACTATTTATTGAGCAAGCAGACATAATAATCATACGATCTGTCTTAAAATTTTGGAAGTTTGAAGAGATCTACCGAACATGTGTGGTAAATATTGTGATCCGTGTGAGTTCAAGTCATTTAGGTTTTTAAATAAAGAACTTTATTTTTCAGTTCCTATTTTCTAATCTTATTCGCTGTTGGTTCAATTGCAATTTTCCCTACCTAACCTAATTTAGACGATTGTGATGCCGATGTTGACTTGACGATAAGCCGTTATGAAAAGAATAACTAACTTAATATTTTTGTTATCATTTCCATTTTACCGAGACAAAAAAAAATATAATTTTAACAGACTTTTCAGAGCTGCGCTTAACATCAATTGGCGTTGTTTGTCCTAAAAATAAATATTGGGAAAAAAAATAAATTAACAGTCAAGAACAGAATGCTACTAACAGAAATGTTATAAGAGAAGCAGTGACATAATAATAAATGTAAGCATATTATTTATTTGACTTAACAGAAGGTAGCTTAGAACATGCAAGGAATCTTTGATCCATGAATCTTCATGTATTATTTGATTTTTTAGTCATGAACTTCGTAGTTTTTTTTACAAAACAATTCATGTATTATAGTATTCATATATTATAAAAACTTATAAGTACAGTGAATACTGAATGGCACCCCCTTGATATGGCGAACAAATTTTCATTTGGTGTTAAATAAGCAAAAATTATATTCTCGTTTATCATAGTTTGAATTTGAACCTCATTGTAATTGCCAACCGAGCGATGTCAACGGGTGTTGTTTATTTTTGACAAGTGTTACATAATGCTTTAGTGTCGGCAATTGTCGCACAGCATGATTACATTTTGAGTCTATGAACACAAATGCAGTTACATCATTACACAATATTCAATTACGGCACACTTCACTCATTCATTGTCATTTGAACATTGTAGACATCATAAAATCCAACACAATTTCCAACACTTACATAATGTATTGTATTGTAGCTGGCCAGAAGTATGCTATGATATTTTTAATGTGCGTTTTCCAACATTTCATTAACTTAACCGCACACACTCAATTAAATTTTATTTCGTGGCCACATGTCAGTAACTAAACGAGGCAAAACTAAAACGAAAAACCAAAAACTCAGACCAACCAAAACAGAACAGAGCAGAACAGAACAAAACATAACAAAACAAAACTAAATGAAGCCATTTGAGTTGAGTTCATTTATTGTTTTACTACGCCTGGACTTAGTCAGTCGGCAGTGTCGGCATTACTGTTAATTTCTCTCCAGTTGACGTTGGCACTTTATGCAACATTAACGGCACAAATGATGTTGAAACAAACACAAAAACAACACGCACACGAACGAAACAAATACAAATGCACGCGCATAACGTGTAATGTGTGAAAAAAAAAATCACAGCATACTTTTGGGCAGCACGAAATATCATAGTTTTCAAGCACGCGATTTTGCCGACACCAAAGGAATGCCAGACTGCTAAAAAGCTCTGTTCGTGTGTTTGATCTGCTTTGTTTATTTTAATGAAAATTGCTTTGGCCACCGGAGTGCAATGAGCGTTGTCAATTGTTTGTATGCGCGTAACTGCCGTGAGACGAGAGCCGTGAATAGCGCCTTTATTTGCGGTGTTCATGCAAATTGATTTCATAGCTAATTATGACACGGCATTATTGACTTGGAACTAAATTCATAATTTTATGACTTGATCTCTTTATGCCAACTTGAAGCTAGTTTATTAGCATGTCATGTGACTTTAAGATCTCACACACTTTATCGACACATTTTAAGCACTCAAATTGCTTCATTGCTGCCATGCTACACCCAACCAACCAATCTATCTATCTATCTATCTCTCTAACTATCTACATGCTCTGGCATTCACAAAGGTATGCCGAAACATTTAAGCGTTGGCTGCATTGTTGTAAAGTGCTTAGCAAACCCTTCTGCTGCCCTTTGTGTAGCAACAAGAGAAGAAAAAAATATATTAAATGGGGGTAAATTTGTGTTTTGGTAGAAGTGAGTAGCCACTTTACGAAGTGCCAATGTGGCGGGCTAAAAAATGTGTAACCGCTTGCCGCTGTGCAAAGGTAGCTCGGCAGCAGTGGTGAGAGTGTGTAAAGAGTACAGAAAAGAAAAAAAAACACATTGAACCAGGCAAAAATGTGACATAAAAAGTGACTAAAAAGACAAACGAATGCCGAACATTCAAACGCGGCGCAACAAAGTAATTTATTTATCGTTGTTTTTTCTCATCTTTATTTTCCCCCCTGCTGCTTTGTGCTGCGCGGACTAAGGCACGTTGCTGCTGCTGTTGCCTTCTTGCGTTGCTTTACGAGCAGGCGCGGCCTTAAACGAGGCTCTTTACAGCGGTGGTGTGTGAGTGTGTGTGCGCGTTTATAACTTCATCGGCTGTAAGGCGTATGTGAGTGGCCTTCGTCCTTGCCGTCGTCAACGTTTTTGTTTTGTTTTTTATCAATGCGTGCGTATGTGTGCAGGCTTGGTTCCTTTTTTTGCCCTCAGGACTTTATTACACATATTTGAGGTGATAATACTGCTTTGTTTTGTTTTCTGATGGGCTCATATATATTTTGTTTCGTCTCCCTTGCCCGTTTTTTTAGCGACTATGAGTGTGTGTCGCTGCTGTTGCCTGTGGCGTCCTTTGAATAACTCACACAGAATTTTTTGTGTATTTATTGTTGTTGTTGTTGTTTTTTTATCCTCTTTTTGTTTGCAAAATATTTTTAAAAATATATTTTACCGTATTATTTTTTTGGTGTCAATGTACGCGCCTTACATTTGATAAAGTTATTTGAAAATGTGTCCATGTGTGTGTGTGTGTGTGTGAATGTGAGCGTATGTGTGTTTTTCTGTTGCTTTCAATTGAGTTATAAAAAATATTATATATACTTACAGTGCGAATGACACAATGCCTGCTTTAAAACGTCAATTCAATTGCTTACGCAAATTGCTATAAGTATTTTGAATTAATTTTTTTTAGGAATCATTTTTATTTGCAACACTTAAATTTAAAAAAAATATACTCGTATATACATATAAACCATTTAAAGAAAAGCGAAAAGGAAAAGCTAATAGATAAGCTTAGAAAGGGTAAGAATATTGTACAGCATACTTATAGGTTGTTAAGAGCAATAAATATAAGACAATTTGAAGCAGTATAGGAGGCTTACTTATTGAACAAATTAAGAACAATTGTACTAATCGGTTTAATTTTGTTTTTTATTATCATTTCTGCTCACCCTTCATTGCCTTACTTGACATCCCTTTTTGACCAACAATTTCTAAGAATTATCAGACAACTTTAACATAAGAATTGCGCCAATTTGTTTACACAAAAATTACGTAATTTCTTACCAGAACAACCGACCACTCAACCAAAGCACAAAACGCCCAACACAGACTTGCCTTCTTTAGTTTATCTCAGCGTGCAGACCAACTTACTTATATCAATTGAAATTTATGTCGTCTGGCAACTTATGCATGCCCTTTTCAGTGCACTGCAATGCAAATTTCAATATATATTTCTTTTTTTTGCATATTTTCGGACATTTTTATTATAGAAAATTGGACAGAATCTATTGAAACGCAGCCATGCACTTCAGTAAATCGCTTACCTGCCTAAACTAATGGCTAAAAAATCAAATTTATTACAATCGGGCACAATTTTCTATACGAAAACGATTGAGTGCGTTTTACATATTCATGTTGTAACTTGGCCGAGTACTTTTGGTCAACATTGCAGTGGCAACATATTTTAATGATGGCATTAGTTTGTGATATTCAAAGTGGACATACCATAAATCAAAAGTTATTTGGCAATGCTAAGGTAAAAATTTGATTTTTATTGAGAAAAGAAAGAAAGAAATGTTACAAGTATTAAAAACTTTACATGCTTTCAATAAAATATCTATTAAATTCAACTAAGAAATACGTCAAGTTGGCAGAGACACAAATAAATTGTCTTTGTGTGTGTTTGGCTTGCATTTTATGCGCTAATTAAATTCTATAATGCGACATGAGTTTGTTCTCATATACAAATAACAAAGTAATATATTTTATAAATGTCATAAAGCAGACAACAACACTATTAAGTCTCGTTTGGCAATACACAAAGCAGCAACAATCAGTCAGTTATTATAGATTTAAGATACTGCAACTGAAACTTAAAACGTTTTCATTCAGTGAAATTTTAATGAGAAGTTTCAAGGGTGGCTAAAGCCCCCTGTTCTCTGTATGAGTTTATGCATGTGTGTTTGCACAATTTCAATTTCAACTATTGAACAAATACACATACAAACATTAATGATAATTATACATTATTTGTAGAGTGTTGCTTTCTGTATTATTGTCCTTCATACAGACACATATATATACATGCACAACTCCTTGAAAATCAGTCTGTCTGTCAGTCTATCTGTCTCAATCTGACAAATCGCACGCTGCCACATCGAACATTTTGTATCAGAAGTAATCAACATTAAACTCAGATCATTACCACAAGCGACTACAAGAGACTCAGTCATTCTCTCGGTCTGGCTGTTGTTTTAATTAAGATAGTACACACATACTTCGATATAGATACATTTATTGTGTAAATGAGCATGTGCATTTGTCATGCATATTTATTTAAAGTGTGCGTTTGAATGATGTCCTCTGCAGTGTCCTCATTGACTTTGGTCAGTATAGACAAATAACTTTTATATAAGTAATTGAAGTTTGTCGCAAGTAAAGACTTCGAAAGACAATTGAGTGAACTCTATGCTCAACATTGTTGTTGTTCCTTAGGATTTTAAGAATGTGGTAACTGACTGAAGTTTTGATCGATATCTCTTTTATATGTTTTCCTTTTTCTCCTAGCATATTATATCAAATGCAAAGATTGAGATAATGTTAGTTCATGTCAATTTCAAGAGCTTTAAACTTATTTTGGTTTTTTAAATAGTGTTTACATTGATTAGTTAAATAATATAAAACGTAGATATAAAATAAAGATTAATTTTTGAACAAAGTTTACTTCGACTAAAAATGTCAATCGCCTTTCTGGCCTATAAGACCGCCTTCTTCATACTATTCCTTCCATTCTTCAAACTAAATTGAAGTTAAAAGTTTAGCCAGTTTTATTAAGAGGTCGAAACACTGCTTCGATTTCTTTCACTTGCTTATCTTATCAAATATTAGTTACCAAAAACCACTTTTGAGTTTTTAACAATATTATGTGTTTTCAAAAACGTTCACTTATTGATTGACACTCATATGTGGAAAACTTTATAAAATATAATTTGTGTGCTTACTTTAAATATCTAAGTTGTCTTAGGTAACTTTACAAGTTAGACGTATGTATGTATCTACAGACATCAGTGAGTTTGGTGAATTTTTGGCGACTATAGCATATATAACTACCATGCATACATAGAAACGGTCTTGGAAAAATTTGTTTACTTAGGACATTACTTAGGACCGTCCATACCATAAAAACTCTTTGAATAGTGATACCTCCTTAGCAGACAAAATAGGTGATTGGAAAATGGTCAATTTTCTGCTTGTTTTGCACATAGGCGTAACTACGCCCTTTCTTACTGTAAGAACGTTTTTGTGTTCACTTTGAAAAAGGCTGTATTGGTAAATATGTATGTAAGTTTGGGCAAAGCCAAAAATAACTTTATTTCTTGATTGTTTACAATTTGGAAATATTTTTGAGAATTTGGCAATTTTGTTTTTTTTCATCAAAAAGCAGCAAGTTTAAAGTAATAAAATCCAATTCCCTGTCCAAGACTTAAGTAAATGTGCTTAAAAAATATTTCCCACGACTTCAAATTGAACTTTATCTGAGCTGTTAGAGCGTTAAAATCGCCACTGGAAAGAAATAAAAATAATAAACAACAAAAACACACACACAAGAAAAGGAAGATGAAAAAAAGTTATATATAAAGTAAACAGCATAATAAAAAACTTTAAAGTAAAATAAAAAGTTGTAAAACGCAAACTTGTAAAATTTATTGCGTTTATTTTATTCTTTCTTTTATTTCATTCTGTCTTATTTTTTTGGTTCTTGCACATCTGTATGTGTTTTGTTGTGCTGACCGAGCGTTTTTTGTTGTTTTTTTCAGGCACAAGGCGTAAATAAATGACGTAAGAAAAGTTAATATAAACTACCGGCAAGTAAGATTTAAAGTTGAAGGTTTAAATTTGTCCAAATTGTGCAAAAAAGTGGCGGCCGAGACCAACAATGCAGCCACCAACAATTAAACGAATATTAGAGTTGTTGGCAATGCTGCCCCCACGCTGTTGTTGACCAGCATGGGACAGCAGACGACCAAAGAGGTCCGGACAGCGTTCAACCATGACCCGCGGCCGCAACATGTCCTGCACGCAGCGGCAACATGCGGTAAATGTTGCAGTTGTTGACAGTCATGTTTGTTCTATTCAATGCCACAATTTGCCATAGAAAATTCGTGCATTAAAAGTTGTAGGACGTAATACGGATTAGTGCTGCAATGACGTGGTTAGTGTAAGCGCGCCGTCGGTGTTGAATTCGTTGTTGTGCTTGCATTTAGCTACTTTGTGTATTTGTGCTACTTGAAGCATCTAGCAACGAGTCACCACAGACAAAAGTTTTATCACAAATACATTACAAGGGCTATCACAGCTTGAAGCACACACATAAGTGATTACACTGATTTTGCTTTTGTAAACACACTCACTTGCTCTGATCCAGACAGATCGCTTGAGTAACTAGGAAAAAGCCTTCGACTTTCATTAGCCAAACAACAAACTAGATTAGGTCGTTACAAACTATAGATTGAATTCGGATGAGGGCTTATTAACCACCACGTCGACAATTGTAATGCCTAAGAAATACAAATTTGCTTCGTCTTTAATCCACCTATTAAAAGTTGGTCTTGACATGTATTTGAGATGTAAAGAATATATATATTTTCTCATTTTATAGATGGCAATCACCTATTCTATTCATAAACCCGATCTATGAGTGCACTTAAATAAAATAACTCTGATTGTGTTCTTCTCGAAACAGCATTTCTTTCATCAGTCTTTATCGGCTTGGCCTGAAACTCTGAGCAGATTTTCAAAAAGCATTCCACGTACAGTCCTACTAATTGTTAAGCCTAAAAGCGTTTTGGAACTAACTGTCATCTATTCCTAAGAGCTTCACCCGCCAGCTAACGTTCTATGCCACCTATGATTATTTGTAACTTTATTGACATGAAGAAATTTCAAACTAAAGTAGAGATATGTATCAATGAATTACTGAATATCACTTTTTGCTATAAGCATTCTTTGTAAATTCTCGAATGAAGCCTAAGAATCGTCAACTAAGAATATGAATTCGTCAGAACAAAATACAATCATTACTTATTTTTTCAAAAAATATATTAAGATAAGAAATCTTTGAGCTTGTCATAGTAAATAATATTTTAAAATCAGTTTCTTGACTTGATTTTGACTTCTTGATATTCGAATTGAATAACACGCCTTTCTGACACTTAGAAAAACAAGTTAAAATCAAAAAATTCGGGTCTAATACAAAACAAACGTTTTACTTTTTTTTTACGAATAACCACGCCCACTCAAATGCGCAAGCACAAGTGAGAACTCTACTGCTGCATGATGATGACGACACATGCAACAAATTATCGCACATAAAAGTAATTAAACTGGAAATTTATTGTTTCAGAAGCCAGACATGGAGACATCGAAGCTCGAAGCTCGCAGCTCGTTACGACGTAATGTGTGGCTGAAACAATTTGTGCACTCAGTCGAGGTTGCCGACGCTGAGTAAGCGTTCCGAACTCTGTCTTAGAGCGATGACTTCATCATTGTTGTCGTCAACGTAGTCATCGCCTCGGCGTTCATCAACAGTAAACGTTGCAATTGTTGTTTGTTCGTGCAACACGTTTAATTATTCAATTTGCATGCGCAGATGTTGGTAGACCTGCAAAATGTTTAGTTTATAGTTTGTTTGATCAAGTCAAAAGGGGAACAAGTTTGCCAACTGAGTTTTCAGAAGTGAAAATCTGTTTTAGTAATTTTTTTTTCAAACGACTCACTGAAATGTTTCGCTTTAAGTCTAGAAGGCTTCAATTCAGCACCATATTTGCTGCCGATTTGCCTAAAACTAAGTCAACAGCCACGGGTCAATTTCTCTGCTTGGATGTTTAAGCCTCAAGTTTTTCAATTTTGTAAATTCATAAAGAAGCCTACTTTTGTTATCTTAAAGAATGTTCCTCCTTATATATTCTATTTAATTTTGGTTTGATACACAATCGCAGAAAATGCTTACAAAAGTAGTTATTGATTGCATGATAAAATTCCTCTCATTTAAATATTAAAGTTTCATTTTTTGTAATACAAAGAACAGATGAAGATGAAGACATTTTTTGAGCGTGATTTGTTTATATTCGGCAATGGTTTCCTGCGAGAGATGCGTCGTTAATATGAAAATATTTTTCAACATTTTAAATGTTTGCAAATTATCGTATTCACTAAATCAAATCCACGCCCATCAATTCGCGCAAAATGTAGTTCATGGCAATGGGATTATCAGCAGGCACCATGTGTCCAGCGCGATTAACCCAATACATGTTAAGCCTGCCCGCTCGTTTTGCGTAGCCCTCAACCTTATCGTCAATAACTATAGCTGTCCGAGACGCATTTAAAAATTTCGATTTCTCATGCCATTTCATGCGTCTAATCCATTTTTCAGTGCCTGAAGTTGCACAAATCAAATCCAATTGGCCGGTTATGATATTCACCGTCACCGAAGTGTCATCAAGCAATTTGCGCACTGAAGATACTCTATTGTTTATTGTTTCGATAATTATTGGCAGGACAGACTTACCAATATGAACTGCTGAGCGCATGAAGTCAGCTTCAAGCTTTTCGAAGACGTCATTGGAGTCAATTTGATAATTTTCGCTGTGTGTGATGTTTAGTGCTTGTGCGACGTCATTGCGCATTATGTTTTGCATCTTCATTTCAACGCTGGTCGTCACGCCTGGATATTCACCTAAATAAATTGGGAAATGGAAATGAAAATGAGTTTTTGGTTCATTCAAAAAAAGTCATACCAATCAATCTGTCATTTTCAACAGTACAATTTACGAAAATATTGACCTCATCATACTTCATTATATTATATACATCAATGCCTTTTGTTAAACACATGACAACCAATTCGACAACCCCCCACTGTGCCGTTGCAGAAACCCATTCTTGCTGCTTGATAAGTTCTTTAGTTCTGTCAACCTCAGCGCGGATTAAGTAGTAGTCTCTTTTATCAATCAAACCCAATTGTAATAACGTTGTAGGCCAGGCATACATCGAATCCAGTGGCGATGTCCAGGGACTCACTAAACTGGCTGACATCAAATTGCACTTCAATTCACCTCTTTCATTAGCATTGTGCAATGCCAAAGCAAATTCGGGCACCATTTTTCCGCCATAACTCTCACCAAATATATGTAAGGGCACCGCTACAAATTCGGCATGTTTTTCGTAGAATTTCTTAAGAAATGTCACAAGATCTTGCGCAATTTCCGCATTATTCTTGACCAACAAGTCTTTGTTATCCACATAACTGTAACCGGTGCCAACTGGGCTGTCCACAAAGAGCACATTCGCATGCCTCACCCAAGTTGTGTTGCGTGTGTTGTTGTCGACATCGACTACGCCAAATTCCAGTAAGTATCCATACGCCAAACTACAGCCAGGTCCACCTTGTAACCAGATGATAAGCGGTCTATCGGTATAATTTCCTATGTTCTCGGCAGTTGTGTAATAGAGCCAATAGAACATGTGCGCGCCTGGTCTTACCTCAACAAAGCCCCAGTCCTGTTCGCCGGGTCCAAAGCCTTTGCGTGCTTTATGAGAATTGACGAATTTTAAGCAAATGATTGACTCTATTGAAATTTTCGTGTTATTTCTTATTACCATGCACAGCTACTAAGCAAACAAAGAGCAGTAAATATAATGTCGACTGCATTCTATGACGGCACATGCGAATTGCTTGACTTTTGAGCTGATCATGCTAAGCCGCATATTTGACCCCATTTGAGCTTGCTGATAGCGACGGCTTGTGTCGATATTCAACATATTTTTAGCTTTATTTTTGTAATGACGCATTTTATACAAGTTGATAAGCACTTAAGTAAGTCACACGCGCCTCTATTGCAAATAATCTTTCTAAAGGTCGTAGCTCATAGCTCAGTGCAAGTCGTATCATTTTTATGACAATTGATGCATTTTCGTAGTCTGACAATATTTTAAAAGCTCAGAGTATAATATATGTATATAGTAAAGCAATTTGTGACTACTCAACTGGCAGCTCACAATCGAAAACTGAGTAAGTTGCAAATGATTCATTCATTCATGCAATGAGCTCACCATTTTTATTCGTGATTCTTCTGCATAATTTAAATTAATGAATTTAAATTACAAACAAATTTGAACGAATGGTTGTTTTTGCCATTTAATTGTTAATTGAATGAATAGCACATATCTAAGCTGATATTGTAGATATATTTATATCCATATTTGCATGACTTCTCAGAAATAGTAGTAGATCACCGTCTCACACAAATAATCTAGTCAGCCACACTCGCAACGAGAGCGAACTAAGAGAAAACTCTCAGACCATTAGTGTAGAAATAAAAAACTTAAAGCTTTTGCGAGCAGCAAGTGTCAGTCGTAAGCGAACCTTGACTAAAGATAGTAAAAGATAGCGAATTCAATATATATTTATATATTTATCTTATTTGTATAGTTTTGGCATTATCCGCATATTATACATAGAAGATCTAAGCACCAGCCACAGTAAGCATTGCCATTCGCCAGTTAGTTAAAGTGATTATTCAAAGATGTCAGAAAACATTGCATAGTTCGGAAAAATCGATATGTATGAAAACAAAGGTGATAAATCTTGGGTCAAAAATAACAATATTTCCTTTATTGATAAGCGATAATTATAAGAATAGTAAAAAAATTAGATTTTTAGATTAGCAAGCAATAGAATGAATAAAAATAAATAATCCAGCAAATAATTTTAATATTGAAATAGGTCGATAATAAAACAAGAAATGCGGCACAGATGCGAAAACCTGAAATTGCGAATGGAAAGAGAAAACAAAAATGCATTCACTTTAATAAAATTTGTTGGCTTAAAAATAGAAGCCAAGCAAATAATTCAGGTAAGTGAAGAAAAGGTGGCAAAATGGCACGAAAACAGTATCGCTTGATTAGATTAAGAAAAGAAGAAAAAGAGAAAAAGAGAAAATAAAAGAGAACCAGTAAGGGCGGTATACTCGACAATATAATACCCTGCACATACAGTAGGCGGTGCCACATCCTCAATCTACAGAAACATATTGATCTGACGTCGCCTATTCAAATAGTGTTCAAAATATCAAGAAAATCGGTCAAAAAATGTGGATTTAAAAAAATTTAAGTTTGTAGGCCTCTGAGGGGTAGCCATCAAAGAGGGGGAATTTTGTAATATGCAGTTTTTAAAATGTATTATCACTGAGCTTGTATACAAATTTTCAGGGTCGTACCTTTGTTAATTTTGGAGATATAGCAATTTACAGGAAATAACTGGGGGAGGGGAAATAAAAAAGAGGGGAGGATTTTGTGGTATGCAGTTTCGTAGAGCCACTCATACTGAGTCTACATACCGACTTTCATGTTTCTATCTCTTTGGATGTTTTAAAAAAGTGGGTGGGGCGTTTGCATTACATACATTTCGTTCAAACAAACTTAATATACCCTGACACACTGTATGTGCAGGGTATAATGAAATATTGAATGCGCTGTGGAATGGAAGAAATCACGCTCGCTTCTGACTAATCAAATTGATTTTTATGATTTAAAATATTGAAATATTCAAAATGTTATATAATTGAATGCATCTTATAATCAGACATTGCGATAACACCTTCTTTCAAATATACTTATTTTGATTTACTTAGGCACATCAACGTCAATTATCTCACGGAAAATGTAGTTCATGGCAACGGGATTATCTGCAGTGATCCACTGACCAGCGTTGTTTACCAAATACATGGTAAGCCTGCCCGCTCGTTTTGCGTAGCCCTCAACCTTATCTTCAACAACGACAGCCGTCCGTCCAGTATTTGAAAATTTGGATTTTTCATGCCATTCCATCCGATCAATCCATTCTTCGGTACCCGAACTTGGACAAATCAAATCCAATTGACCAGTTATGATATTTACCCCCAACGAAGTCTCATCAAGCAATTTGCTTACTGAAGATATTCAATGGTTTATTATTTACATAATTATTGATATTCATCTTACCAGTATGGATAGTTGAGCGCATGATGTAAGATTTCAGACCATCGTATACATCATTACTTTCAATTTGATAATTTTCGCTGTGCGTGATGTTGAGAGCATGTGCAACTTCATTACGCATTATGTTTTGCAATTTATCTTCAATGTCAGACGACTGAAATTCATACTCTCCTAAAGGAATTTGAGAATATTTTATGAATTATTAGTCAAATGAAATAAAATCATACCAATCACAGTGCCATTTTCAACAGTACAATTTACGAAATTATTTCTCTCAAGGTACTCCAAAGCATAATACATATCAACACCTTTTGTTATGCAAGCAATCAACTTGTATACGTTCTCACTATGTTCCGTTGCCGACAACCAATTTTCATGGCGGATAAGTTCCTTAGTTTTGTCGACCTCGGATGCAATTAAGCGGTAGTCTCTTTTATCAATCACACCAAATTGTAATAACGTTGTCGGCCAGGCATTCATCGAATCCAATGGCGATATCCAGGGACTCAGTAAACTGACTGATGTCAGATTGCATTTAATTTCACCTCTCTCGTTACCGTTGTGCAATGCTAAAGCAAATTCGGACGCCACTTGTGCCCCATGACTTGCACCAAGTATATTTAAGGGCACCGCTCCGAATTCGGCATGTTTTTCGTAGAATTTCTTAAGAAATATCACAAGATCTTGAGCAATTTCTGCATTATTCTTGACCAACAAGTCTTTGTTATCCACATAACTGTAACCGGTGCCAACTGGGCTGTCCACAAAAAGCACATTCGCATGCCTCACCCAAGTTGTGTTGCGTGTGTTGTTGTCGACATCGACTACGCCAAATTCCAGAAAGTTACCCAACGCCAAACTACCGCCGGGCCCACCTTCCAACCAGATTATTAGAGGTCTATCGGTATAGTTTGCTATATTCTCGGCCGTTGTATAGTATAGCCAATAGAACAGGTGTGCGCCCGGTCTTACCTCAACAAAGCCCCAATCCTGTTCGCCGGGTCCAAAACCTTTGCGGGCTTCATGAGAATTGTTAGGTTTTTAGAAAATTTTATTGGTTTGAGATTTTCAATTTGGTTTATATTACCTCGCACAGCGACTAGGCAAAATAAGAACAGTAAATATAATGTCGACTGCATTATTAGGCGGCACTTGGCGAAATGCTCAGCACTATATTTCACCCCATATAAGATTGCTAATGGGACCCATAAGTCCCATTATCAAAGCTGACCCATTCGTGTTGATAAGCGCTTTAGTAATTCAAAAGCTCTCTATTTTAAATAACTTTTCTAAAGGTCGTTGGGTGATAGTGCTCGACTTTTTTCGAACTGATAATGAAATTTTTAAATACATAATTGTCTCAACGTCAGTATCAAAGCCAAGCTAGATTCTATTTCGCTCTATGGCATACGCATACACGGTCTATAGGTATAATTTTCCAGTGGACAAAATTCTCGTTAACGATATCGTAAACGAACGTTTTGCGAAACTCAACTGGACAAAACTAAGTCATTTACGAAGCGAATCTTCTGAGAGCCTTTGCGGACTCGTGTACGAAACTTTTTCGGGTTGATTTATAAAAATTTTTGTTCGTTTCAATCCCAGTTTATTCCCCCAATAAAAAATGTAGAATAGAAACCTTCTTAAGGAACAGAATATATTGTTTTTTTTATTATCAATGCGGTTAATTCCTTTTTCATAATTTTGCTAACTTAATAACTTTATTGTATAAAAAACATTTAAAGTCTGGTGTCGCTGGGGTTTGAACCTCATACTTAGGTTTCATAGTCCAACACACTAAACTCAGAGCTACAGCAGGCGACATAGAAACATTTGATATTTGATAAATTTTATTTATTTGAAACATTTTTGTTCTAACTGGTCTTTTGTCCGCTATACGTTCGTTTCTGAATCTGATTCCAAACATATTGTGAGGATTTTGCGAGTGCTAGCTTTTTGTCCAGAAAATATTCGTTTTAGAGTTCATTTACGAACATTTTGGGAATATTTTAAGAATGCTCGTTGTTGAACCGAATAACTTTCGTTTGTTATCATTGTATCATTTCTGATGTGTTCGTTTTTTATCCGTCAAACATTCGTTTTCGAGCTCGTTTTTGGACGTTTTGCGGACATTCGAAAAATGTATCGTTTTTTTGTCCACTGGGCTAACATGAAGATTTTAGTATTCTGAAGAATAGAAAAATAGAGGGACATTTTTAAATGAACTTCATATTTTATATTGATTAGAAATATTTGTGCTTTCTTTCGGTGTTTCGATCGAATTCGAAGTAAACTCAAGAAAGTTAGGTGTTTCACAAGAAATTTTTATTAAGTTTGAGTAAGAGTTTGTGGGTTGTTTGTAGCAAGAACTATATAACATCTCGGACTTGATTTATATGGTGTATATGTCTAATAAAAGCAACAAGGTTCACGGCAACAGATGCAATAGTTGCGAGCATTCACAAACGACCCACATGGAAAGCACGGACACGGACAGCAACTGTTGTATTTTAAAGCAGGCAGCACTGGACCCACAGGTCCGCAGACCAAAGCATAGGAAAGTGTTCCACAGCAACACGTCATCTTGAGGAGCGGAGAAAAGAACCTAAAGGAAAAAAATTATAATACCAAATTAAATTGTACTTATTACTACTTACAAATTATTTTACAACCAGAAGAGTTTAAAGTGGTAGAACACTTAAAGGTACTACAAATATATATAAATATATATTGTATTTTTTTTACCCGTTCAAATTGTTTGCTGTTCGAGTTCGAGCTTGAAACTGAAACTAAAAATGAAAATATTTGACATGTGTAATTTATAGCTTCACAATGGTTGCTTAGTTTAAATATTTTGAAATTATATTTTAGATTTTTATTGTACCTTTTCGGAAGCAATACAGATATCGGAGATCGGAGATTGAGCAACTCGTGCTCAATTTTCACAGAGTGAAATACATTCCCTTAGGGTTCGAAAGGGTCTTTCGGTATGATGTACTATACCAACATAGCAGCCATATTTGGTTTTACATTGTTTGCCATTATAATAGTGTTGAACTAGGACCTTTGCATATAAGGCACAACCGCGTGACTGTAGCTTGTCTTTGGGCCTAAGTTTGCAATCATTTTTAGCTGTAAAGTTTTCAATGTTCTTAGTGCTGCAGCAATATTATTTAAGCGCTTACTTGGAGCCATTAGCATTGGGAGAAGGCAAATTATGATGAATGTCTTATATTTGATGTTGGCCATTTTTTAAACTGTACGCTAGTATTTTATGAAATATGGTTTTGAAAACAGCTCGGAGTTCCTAATGCTAAATCTTATTAATTTTTTAAAATACTCTAAACTTTGCTTATACTACAATAAATTTGCTTATGACAACAAGGCTTATATACTCTTGGTTCAATTAGTTACACTCATTTTCACATTACTATAATTTTGTTGCTATTTTAATGAGATTTGGTTTGTCATGGCGCATAAAACTAATCAGCGTGTTGTATTTATTGTACAGTTTGAAACTTTGAGAGCTTCTTTTTTATACTTCCTCTTAGTGGCTTATTAATATCATTTACGTCTGAGGAGAAGCACAGCAATGGAGAACATTAATGTCAGGCGTGTTGGCCTCTTGAAACTATTATATATATATATATATATATCATTCAAGTTTGAGATATTGTTTAAGTCCTTCGTTTTAGATAGATTTGTAATTATTTGTGCAACGCGTGAAGTATCTTCATTACGTAATTTGTTCAGGGGAGCCAATGGGAATAGTGCGCAGTGCTTTTGAGTACTCACTTCTCACTTCAAGAATCTTCACTTAAGGTCGTCTTTTGTTATAACATGCTTGAGTTCGCCTTAGGCATGTGCAACGCAGCTGACAGTTGCATACATATGTGTGTATGAGTTGCTTACAAAATTAAGGTCATTCTGCTGAATGTGCTGACTTTTTCGCATAGCATAACGCTATTCATTTACATACATATATACACGTATACACGTGCTAGGCAACAATTACACAGTGCACACTTCAGACAGTTGAGAATGGACGTGGTACAAAGTGGCGCGTATACGATATGTTGAGTAGAAGTTATTACAACCATAATTAACACTATATTCCCCAAACACTACAGAAAACTGTCAACTGCAAAATCATTAGCAGCGACGTGGGCAGGGCGTGGCAAGGGAAGTAAAGCGGCAAATGGCAACAAAAACTAAAAAGCAATGAAAGCAACATTCATCGTGCTGCAAATGGCAGTGCCACTGGCAACATTGGCAACACTGGCACAAAGGCACTTTGAGCTATGTTATATCTGTGTGTGTGTGTGTGTGGTTATGTGGTGTTGTGTGTGTGTGTGTGTGTTCAGTGTGTGTTATGTATTATGTTGCTACTGCTGCATGTGACTTATGTTGCGCACAAATGTATTTATGCTGTTGCAAATTACAAAATGTTTGCTTTGGCTTTGGCACACACTCACACACTCTTGTATAATAAAAATAACATATGCTCAGCAGTCACATTTTGCTTTTATTATGCTGATGTCATTGATATCATGATGCTTTCGTTGTTTTTGTAGTTTTGTTACATGCGACAAAATGCTGCAACATGAGTAAAAGCCAAGCATGAGTACAATTTTAAGTTATTTTATAATTATAAAGCCAAATGAGATAACAAATGCGTTGATGTTATTAAAATAGTAATGCGTTAAAATGCAACACTGCATGAAAATAATTATACAAAGCCGTGCTGAATATTTTATGTGCTACTGTTGAGTACTTCCTTATCGTTATTGTGATTTTTTTATACCCTGTACACACACTGTGTATCAGGGTATATTAAGTTTGTTTGAGACGGTTTGTATGTAACGCATAGAAGGAGGGGAGGGGGACCCTATAAAGTATATATATTCTTGATCAGGATGACAAGACGAATTGATATAGCCCTGTCTGTCCGTCCGTCCGTCCGTCCGTCCGTCCGTCCGTCCGTCCGTCCTCACCAATGGTTCTCGAAAACTATAAGAGCTAGAGACTTGAAATTTGGTGGATAGACTCGTGAGGTCAAACGCTAGATCAAGTTTGAAGGATTTTTTGCCACGCCCACTCCTTCCCGCCCATCGAGCACCACCCATTTTTTCAAAAGGCTCTAGCTCGAAAACCTGATGAGTTAGAAACATGAAAATGAGTATGTAGACTCAGTATGTATAGCTCTACAAAACTGCATACCACATTTTTTCCCCCTCCCCTTCGTTTCCCCTCAAAAAGTTGTTTTCTTAAAATTGCTGTATCTCCTAAACTATAATAGATACAATGCTGAAATTTTGTATGCAAACTCAGTAAACATACCTTTTTAAAACTGCATACCACAAACTTTCATTTTTAACGCTGTGTGATAACGCAAAGACAAACAAGTTGAAATTTGGCATAAATTGCGCTTTGAACACTGCTTTATCCTATTTGTACCAAAAACCGTACTTAACACTGCGAAAACTAATAAAGCTAGAGACTTGAAATTTGGAAGATAGACTCGTGTGGTCGAACACTAGATCAAGTTTAAAGGAATTTTTGCCACGCCCATTCCTTCCCGCCCATCGAGCACAACAAAAGGTCATTTTTTCTTAAAATTGCTGTATCTCCTAAAGTATAAAGAATACAATGCTGAAATTTTGTATGCAAACTCAGATAACATACCTTTTTAAAACTGCATACAACAAACTACCATTTTCCTCGCAAAGACCAACACACTAAAATTTTGCAGCAATGCTTTGTAACAAAACCCGTACTAAAGCGCCATCTAATGGCAACATTGCACTGTGAGCCCTGCCTCACTATTAGCAAATACACAAACCATATCGTGGTACACTGCTTTTGCTGTCGGCAAATGTTTAACGTGTTATCAACATAGGTGTGTGTACAGGGTATTATATAGTTGAGAATACTCAACTATACCGCCCTTACTGGTTTTTTTCTATCTATGACGGGACATGATTGCTGAAATCTTTGCATTTCTTAAAAAATATATTGGACAACCAACAGATGTTATCCTAAGACTGAACCGTATTGATAAGTTAATTTTTTAGTAAGAAAAAGAGACAAAAAACAAAAACGTAATTAAAAATGTAGTAGATAGAATAGGAAAATAAGCAAAAGAATGATCATTGAATGACCACTAAGCGAGGTATTTTTAAGTTTGCCGAAGCTCATATTCTCTTGCAAACATTTCCCAAATTGTTCTTATTGGAAAATGTTCTTTATAGTTTTTCCAATAGTATAAAGATATAAGGGCGTAGCCATCTAATCATTCTTCCCTACATTTTACAATCCTCAATCCCTTCGGTTTACAAAGAAATCGCATTTTTTATTTTTTTCTCTATATAGACGCCCTTATGTCCGATTCTTATGAAACTTTAGAATATAATCAAGCATAATTAAAAATATGTAATTGAAAAACTTCATCTGTTTACATTCAAGAACAACAAAGTTTTTCTAACAAAAAACTCATTTTTGACCGATTGTTCCCTGCTGTAGTTGTCCGATCTTCATCAAGTTTACAGTGTGTCTTTATTGTCGTCCATGATGTTCTTATGCAGAAAAATAAAGTGATGAATCTGGGAAATCTGTATTTCGGTAAATTTGTCTTCTTATATATCAAACAGAGGGTCTTTAAAATCATTCCCATCGCTCGCAAGTCTTGGAAATATATTTACCCGCTCACAAATACTGTTTTTAATTTCAATTATATGTTCATCTAAGCGATTCCTTCCAAACATTAGCCAAATGAATTGGGTAATATAAATTAGCTTGTATTGACTCCATCAGAATTATGAGCGATTGTTATCAGCTGAAGGCTTGAGGTAATACAATATGGTAAGCACTCAGCAATGCATTGCATTAAAAGTATATAGAGCGAAATTTATTAAATTTTTTGAAAAATTGCATTTATGCTTTAAAGTTATTTTGATATGAAATACTGAAATGCGCGGTTGCTGAGTAAAGCGAAAGACACGCTGAATATTAATGAAGCATTACCAAAGTAGAGCTCAAACAGCTGTGACGCATTTTGGTTGCCTAAAAGTATGCAAAATGCGTTACTCCTTGAACCTTGAGCCTCTTTCAGTTTGATGAGATGAGCTGAGCTGAAGGCAGACAAGCGACGCGTTGATTTGATTATTTAAAATGAAATGAATAAAATTTTTGGTTGAGGTGCGCCTCAAGGCGTTTCAAATCAAATCAAATTTAAATTTTCAAACGCCTGTTGCCGCTTGCGCATCTTCAACGTGCCTTCGTCTTGTCTCTTGTTGTGTTTTTATTTAATTTTTTTTTTGGGCTGACAGTTGCGTTGATTCTGACGATGGCAATGATAATGTGTATGACGTCGATGATGTTGCTGGCGTTGCGTTGATGGCGCATGAAGTGCGTCTTGCCAGCGTGTGTGCGTACGTGCGTGCGTGAGTGTCAAACTGACTCTAAGTGGCATGAGCAGCAATGTTGCTGAACCCATTTCGCGCAATATTTAACGCCCTTTTGCGTAGGTGCTTAAAACTTGGCAGGCAGGCAGGCCAGCAGGCAAAAATCGCATAAATTCAATTAATATTTAATGCGCTCTGTTTTTCTTCTTTGCTTTTTTATTTTGTTTTATTTTCAGGTGCTTTTTGATTTGGTTTTAATTTTTTATGCCCGCTAAAACCATGTTGAGTGTAAAATTCATGTCTATTGATAGCAGGCTGATAACTGACTTGATTGGTGTGAGCGAAAGCAATGCACATGGCATAAAAGACACAAAGCTTAAAGGCACTAAGCTTTGATAATATGTTTGGTTGGGCGACGGTTGAAGAGCTGAGCTGAGCTTTTGCTCTCAGTTGACCCCAATTTCGGCCAACCGCCAAACTCCTTCTACCCAAACTCGTTTAATGTTTATTTAAAACTATGTCACTCGTCGCAACATACAAAGATTGTCATGAGCAAATTCAAATGCACAAAGTTTTTGTAAGAGTGCTGACAACTCCCAGATGCCACAAATGAGCTAAGAATTTTAATTACATGATGTGCTGAGCGCAGTGGCGGATTTATATATTCAGGAAAGCAAAAATGTTAGATACGAGAAGTCAGTAATACAAGCAAGCGACAAGCAAAGTTCAAGACAAATATAAGGGCACTACATTATTTTCGAGATACTCTAGACTTCATAAATTAAGTTAAAATTAAAAAATGCTCTAAGAAGTTTTTTTCAAAATTTTAAACTTTTGATTTGCGACATTAGATGATAAAATACATTTAGGGCAATATTCTGAAGAATATCTTAAGGACTCTGAAAAAAGTTAAGAGGTTTTTTTCTTTTTAAAGTCCTAAGGAAAAAATAATTGTTGGGTATAGAAAATTAAATTACTGTTTATCCAGCAAAATCTCACATATGTAGGGGTGGGGGTTCATCGGACATCTCATGTGAACTTTTTAATTAAAATTTTTATTTCAAAATCTTAAGCAAAATCTCATGTGTTCGTCAAAGTCTCAATAAATCTCACCATGAGGGAGGAGGGAACTAAGTTTCTAGAAAACCACCTCACGTAATTTATGATCCTCCTCTAAAGTATTTCTGCTTTCTTACCTCAATTGCGATTGAAACGTCACTGTCTTACGACTTATGCTTATCATAATGTACACAAGGTCATGCCCAGTCAGTCCGCCTGTGAGCGAGTGTGTTAGAAATGCCAAAATGAACTTGCACGAGAAACAATCATCAAATTAAAGTCTCAAAAGTGCATAAGCACTGTGTAAATTCAAATGAGGAAAATGTCGAGAAAAATTACAACAAAACGGAAGAAAAGAAACTTTACATGAACGCCAAACCTGCTGGGAGACACAAGCTAGTTAGCAGCGCACTCAGATCACAAGCTGTGATAATGACGATGGCAATGCTGATGATGATAATGTTTGTAGTGATAATAATGCTGTGCATGTTGCCCTTTTGCGCGATCTGGTAAGGCGGTTTTCATGTCAACATGCAAAACAGTGTTGCCAACGCTTGCTTGAGGTTTTCATTATATTTCTTTAACAGTAGAAAGGGGCGAGAGAGAGCGTGGGAGTGTGCGAAGGTCTTACGAGTGTTGAAAGACAAAGCAAAGTAGGGTAATTTTCAATGTAATCGCAACGCCTTGGGATGCAACCTAAAACTTGCAACTAAGAAACTTTTTTCTTGTACTTTTGCTTGCCGAAACAGGCTTTTCTGTTTATTATTGTTGTTGCTCTTATTCTTCTTCGTGTTACTGGAGATATTGTTGTTGCAGTAGTGAGCGTCAGCATCAACACGGTAGGAGGTTTTCATTTGCATGCAACAACGATGTTGTCTAAGACACCCACATAGCCTGCAACAGTAGTGTGTGTGTGTGTATGTGTGTGTGTGTGTGTGACAGTGTTGCCTGTCTCAGTTGGCATTTAAAATGCGTTATGCAAGCCAGGCTGCCAAGTAGGCGTGTTTTGGTTCTTGTCTTTGCGCCTTCGCTTATTTTTTTGAGTTGCACTCATATTTTTTTTTGTCTCTAAGAATATCCTTTTTTTTCTTCATTTAATTTTGCTTTGCGCGCTCAACTCGTTTGCTCGTTTAGCTAATATGCAAAAAATGTTTTTTATGCACTTTTATTTTCTCGCACTTGTTTCAAAAGTGGCAGAACTTCAGCATAACGTAAAGTGTCGCCTAATGGGTTTTGAGTGTTTTCGACAACACTGGCAAGTAAGCAACGCAGTGACAACACCAACACCAACAACAACAGCAAAGGCCACTGCAACAGGACTTGTGTTGATTCTTTTTATTTTTTTTGTCGTTTTTCTTTTGTTTTCGCTTTACTGTTTAGAAAAGTTGGTCATTAGCGTTGTTTTTGTCTGCGTGTTTGTTCAACTCGCTTAGGACACTTTTTATTGTTTTAAGACAAAAGTTTGTGCGCCTGCTTTTGGCTTCAATACGACTTCTCTCTCGCTCTTTCGCATGCTATGCAAAAATGCCCTTTGGGGGTCAGCTGTGGCAGCATGAATGAAATAACATTGAGTATTGTTGTTGTTGCCGTTGTTGTTGTTGTTGTTGCACAAAGAAACAGTTTAAGTGTTGATAATAAAAACTAAATTGTACTGACATTTTTTAATGGCTACTCAGGCGCATTTTTGTTGTACTTGACTGCGCTTGAGTGTTGCCATATGTCATATGCGTGTGTATGTGTGCGTTGGAGGTCAAGGATATGACTACGAGCATGCATGTAGTAAGTCAGTTAGACTTACAAGTGTGTGTGTGTGTGTTGCATTTAATGCGCTGCGAATTGAAGGCTACGAGGCGATAATAATGACATTTGCTAAGTGGCATATTTTTAATGTCTTTTTTGTTTGCAGATTTGCTTAAATTTTTGCACAAATGCCCGAAAATATTTTGACAATTTTCAAGCATGCAACGACAAACAACAAAGCAAAAATATAAAAGCAAAATTTAAAGAGTAAATTTTACTGATTTGACAAAAGTTACGCACAAAGTGCAAATCAGATTTACGCATGCAGAAATACGCCATGGAAATGGTGAAGAGTGAGTCACACATTCATACGCACGCATGTAATGTAGAGAGATACGACACGCATTGCATTTCGTGAAAAATTTCAGAACAAATTGAAAATTCCAAAAATCGCTGAAGCATGTAGAGTCGAGCAAATGTGATAGAAAATGTACAATGAACGAACGAACGTACGAAAAGTTTGCAACAAATAAGAAAACTCAGAAAAAAGACAATGCAATAGAAAAGTAGAACTGCAAACGCGATAAAAAAAAGTGTGGGGGGGGGGGGGGGGTGGGAAATGAGGTTTTATGATAGAAAGTCATGGCGACGGCAAATGCCACAGAAATGCAACACTGCAAAGGTCATACAGCAAAAAGCGTTGCTTAACGGTAAATATGTGTGTGTGGGTGTGCAAACGTGCGTCATGGCTGAAACGTTGCCATACCAACACACACACACACATACAATAATACAGCGTTAGACAAAAGTCAGTGGAAATATTTTGTCATGTCATCAACATTGCATTTGAAAACTGTTGCCGATGCTTTGCAATGAGTTTGAGTAAAAGTTGCTTTGATGTTGATGACGATGACGTTGCTGATGCTGATGGTGATGACGACGACAACAACAACAACAACGACAATGATGATGACGACGACGACGAGGACGACGATGAAAACGATAGTCGCTGTTGATGATTGTCGGCGTTGTTACTATTATGTTGCTCCTGCTGCTCCTCCTGTTGCGCCTGCTGTTGTTGTTGTTGTTGTTGCTGTTGTTAAAGTTGCTGCGACAGTCGGCCACCAAATGCGGTTACAATAATTTATGCACTTGTAATGACAAGCAACAAAGCGACGCATTGCATTGCTGAAAACGCCATAATGGTTTGCACTTTGAGAGCGCATAAAGGAGCGAGCGTACAAACGAGTGATAGCGTAAAATTGACAAATAGACAGACAGCGAGCAAGTCAGCGAGCGGACAAATGGACAGACACTTATGTATTACGCTGTTGTAATGACAGACAAGCAGAAGAAGAAGTAGAAGCAGCGCGACAGTTAAGCGTCACTCATTCACACACAGACTCACAGCGCGACAACCCAGTCGGAATTTGAAGGCTGCCGCTTAGCGCTTCAGCAGGTCTGCTTTTGCATGGGATAGGCTCAAAAAGAGAGTGCAAAATATAAGCACACAAGGAAGAATTCGATTAAAATTTTCAAGCCATACAGAAAAATGTGCGTGAGGCAGACATATCCATCTCGCTTCGTCCAATGCCTAAATCAAAGCAGATCAGCACAACAACGATTTTCCAAAGTAATTTACAACAAACATGCTTAAATTTCCAACTGAGTTTTGCACTCAATACTTAATGGGACAGACTGCATAGATCATTCTCCATTCACGATCACTTTTTCAATGTCAAACCCATGCTTGTTTCTAAAAAAAAGAACGTGCCGAGCATGACAGTCCCATTGAATACAACGAGTAACCAGAAGAATCGCATGCACTCTCACTGCCAAGAGCATGACCTGTGTAAGTAAGACAGCAAGTAAGCTTCCGCATCGCATACATTATAATTGCAAATGTCAGTCATGTCTAGAGCACACCATCCGAATGACATTCACATGCCCTTCCATTGTTAGGGCATTCCTTTAAAAACTGCTGGGCGATTTCACCGCCATCGCTGCTACTCAGTCATTGCTCTGCTCGGCAGTGCTCAACTCAAGCAATAAAGTGCGTGTCATATACAAATGTATGTGTGTGTACGTGAGTTAGCGGAAGTGTGCGGAAATGTCGCATCAGGATATGTTAGTGCATGTCACATACATAAATACAGACAGACAGACAGAGAGACAGACAGACTGGCATGCCAGTCATGTCAGCCAACAGACGTCGTCAGCGCAACGCAGCGCAGCTCAGCGCAGCGGCAACTTCACATGACTTCGCGCATTGAATAGTTGATGACAACGACAACGCTTTGGTTCTTTAAATTAATTTAAAATTTATAGTCGCCACTATTGCTTTAAATGTCAACATTTTGCGGCGCGCACAAGCCTTTCATGTCCGTTTGTCTGTGTCTCTGTCTGTGCCTGTGTGTATGTGCTTTGTAATTTGTATTTGTATTTGTGTGTGTGTGCTTTGTCAAAAAGGATGTTGCTCGTCGATTTATGTTAATATTGCGCCGCAGGACATGTGCGTTTTGCAATAATAAAATAGTCCTTTGTGTCTGTTTAAGGTTTTGAATGTTGGGCGCGTTTATTGAATGCCGCAACGCGGGAAATAATTACCAAAAAGGATATACACATTTGAGTAACATTTGCTAAGGCTGATTTGTGTGTGTGTGTGTCGTTTTTGGCCATTTAGAAATCTCGCGTGGCTTCAGCACAAGCACTAAAAGCCCGGCGTGTGTATGTGTGTGCAATTTATTAATGGTTCGGCTTAAAGCCAAGAAAGCCAAAGGCAAATAAAATTGATATATGTATGCCAAAGGGTTAAGCATTCTTAATGTTTTGTCTTTATTCTTCAGCTCAAAGAAGATGTTTTCTTTGCAGAACTTTAATGAAAACTCATTAGCGAAAGTGCTGCAAAACAAAGCGCATATTAATGCTTATTTGTATAACAGCAGAACTGCAATTGATTGCTTGAAACTGCAGCTGAAGAATAAACGAAAGAACATACGCAATTACCGGCTTGTAAACGAACTGATACTGAGTCAAGTGGCAGATAAGATCAACGCCGACAAGCAGCCTGAAACCAAGCGTTAAAGCCAAAAACGAAGGCGTAGACGAAGGCGTGTCATAAAAACGAACTTAAAAAGAGTTGGTTTTTTTTTTGCTTTGCGGCATTCAAAAAACAATTAAGCGACAAGTGTCTCAATTTCAACGTCACTTACAAACATTTTATGCACAGAGCACAAGAGCAGCAGCAAATGCAAAAGTTTTGTTGCCGAATGGCAGCAAGGACGACGAGGAGGCCAAAGAATGAGATGGCGCTGAGAGTGCGAAGACCAAAAAAGCAAACGCATTGAAAATTGCATACGTGCCGGAGCAAAAATCTGCTCAAGACAACGACAACGAGAACGAGAACGACACCGAAGCCGAGACCACGAATTGCAGATGAAGAGCGAAAGCGTAGCAAAATGAGTGAGCGGTGGCAAAGGATATTATTTTTTTTTCGGGTTTGTATGTCTGAACTTAATTATTTGTGGCGTGCTGAAATATTTGCGCTGTAAGGGCGTGTCTCAAGCTTTGATAAAATGTGCGAATATGCATAAAAGTATGCAACGAATTTTAATAGAAAAATTCTGCACACAGCAAAGCGGATAACGTCAAAAAAGGAGGTTGTTGGCGGGTGAAAAGAGTAAAGCAAACCGACGCAAAAGCGGAAATCAACATTGGCGGTTTTGAGTTGTTTTTTTTTTTTTTTTGTATCTCAGAGATCTCTCTTATAGGCTATGAAATAACGTATAACATTTGTTGTTCTATTTGTGTTTCTATGTGTGTCTACGTTATCATGGCTCGCTCGTGTCGCTCAGCTCATAAATTATACAAATTTAAGTTTATTAATAACAATTCCCTTATTTATTGCTGACCAATGCATAATCATGTTAATGGCAAACTTTTACGCAGACTATTAAAACTTTTACTTCGATTTTCTTTGTCAAGAATTGAGTTTCAGTTTCCCTTTGCCACGCTTGCCTTTGTCTACAACAAACCAACAATATCGAAATATTTACGCAACTCACTGGGAAACAATAAAGTTGATAAATTACTAGAAAATTTACGAAATATTTTACATGCGAATTAACGCAATAAATTTTGCGCTATGCACACAACAACAAAAAAAAAAAAAAAATGAGGAGGAGAGAAGACCACAAACTGCTGTCGGGTGAGTCGTTGCGAGTTGAGTTGCGTTGCGTTGAGTTGAGAAGCGTGCGAGTGAACGAGCTAAGCGTAGCATTGATTGCCAAACATTTTGATTTATATTTGAACACATTTAACAAATTACCAAATATATATACCTCATTCATTTATTTACACCCCAAAGCCCTTCTACATGCCCAACGGATACAACATACAACAAACACAAATGCACAGATTCGAATTCCTTCGTTCGTTCATTTGTTCAAGTGTGCCAAAACCGTAACATTTGTGTTGCCGTTGCTGTATGGCAAACAAGGTCTGGGTAAATAACTTGATTAAAAAACCACAAAAACCTATTGAAGGCCAATACGTTGACCGCAGTTACTATGTAATGCGAATACAGAGAGAAAAGGCGTGAGAAGGAGTGTGATGTGAGGAGAGATTTTCACTCATACCCACAAAGCAAATATATACGCGTTCAAAGGACTCACACATTATGGCCGCAATCCGATTCAATGTGAAATTTAACACGAAATGGAAAACGATTGAGTCGCCACCGCCACCGCTGCCACTGCCGCCCTTTCACTCACCCACTCCCGCAGCCACAACATCCACAGCATCCACAACAACACCGATGCCCAATACGCTTAATAATGTTGCCGTTGTCGGTGCTAAAATCCAGTGGCGAGTGTTGAGCAAAATCGTTTTGGTCGTGGTCACCTGCCTTGCCTCTGTGTATGTATGTATGTGTGTGTGTGTCCTGATCCCACGCATATACGTGTTTCATAGCATTTTGTGGGAGTCTGCACAGCTGTTGAACATTCGAGGTGCGTATGGTGCGATGTGTATGCACGTGTATACATGGCTGCCTGTCTGTGTGTGTGTGTGTGTGTGTGTGTGTGTGTGTGTGTGAGTAAAGATTATCGCCAAGTTGGCCCAATAGAAAAATAATGCTCTGTACAATTTATTTGCAATGTGCTATAATCCTTTGTGCTTTGTATTAGTTTAGTGACTGAAGCGTTTTTTTTTTTCTTCTTTCTATTATTTGCCGTGTAGCAACGCCATGTCGACTATTAACTAATGAGTTTAGTCCATTGGCGTAGGAAGTTATAAGCCATTTGGCTTTTTCAGTTATCACAGAGCAATGTACGTCAATATTGTGCGATAAAGGCATAAAAATACTCAACTTATTGCAATGGCGAAAATCTTTAATAAAAAATCGATGATGATTAAAAACGGCCTGTAATAGCAGAGAGTAAGTTTGTTAGTTAATTTGTAAGGAAATGATTACAAAAATAAGAGAAATGAACAATAGATAACAAAAAATTCTCTTAATTTAAGCGTTCAATTTGACTTTGAGATAAAGATCGAGGAATTGGCAAAACCTCTTGGTGCACTCAGACAATATTTTGGTGTAGCCTGATTCTACTCTGTGACCACGTACATATGTACAATATTAGAGGTACTTTTACTATTATCATACTAACCTATCTATTCCCACAACAGTCTCAATGAGTCACAAAGTTCACGAAGAGTTACAGTGAGACATAAAGTTCACAGAGAATCAGAGTGAGTCATAAAGGTCATAGAGAGTCAGAAGGAGTAAAAAAATTCACTGAAAGTACAGGGAGTCACAAAGTTGTTAGAAAGTCACAGTGGGTCACAAAGTTGACGGAAGGTCACAGGAAGTCACACAGTTCATAGAGACTGAGAGGGAGAGAAAAAATTCACTGAAAGTCACAGGTCACAAAGTATCACAAAGTTGAAAGAAAGTCACAGGGGGTCACAAAGTTATTAGAAAGTCATAATGAGTCACAAAGTTCACAGAGAGTCACAGTAAATAAAAAGTATAAATTTGAAACCAGTTGATACTTTTACTGATTCTCAATCCAAAAAATTAGTCAGTATTTGTCATAGCTGCTAATTAATAGTGATTATCTGATTCTGAGAATTTTGTAAGAAGCTATAAAATGAGTGCTAATACATCTACATTTTGGGGTCAATATTTATTGAAAGTATGAATAATTAAAAAAAAATACAATACACGCCTTTAATTAAATCCAAACAAAAAGCATTTGTCAGTAAAAAAAATGAGCTAACAAAATGTTAGTTTGAAAATCCTTATTCAAAGTTGTAGCCATAAAACCGAATGGAACGTACAATTTTTGTTATTGTTGTGTTTCCCGTATGAAATATCAATTAAAATTCATTTTTGTTGTGCTTTAAAAACTTATGAAACGAAATTGTGAACTTTCCCTAGCCAATTTAAAGCTCTTTAATATATCTTAAGTCGATACGTGCCTCAAGCTTATAATCCAAAAACAAATATTCCCTCGCATGCTTTTTTCATTATGGAAATACATGTTTGTGTACTTTAAAATACTTTTGAAAAGTACACAAAAGGCTGCCGGCGTCATTATTTATGTCCAACATAAAAAAGAAAGGAAAAGAAATATGACTTTATCACTTGAACCTTTCAGATACACTCAGGCCAAACTCACAAGATTAACCACCACGAATATGAATCACTTGAATGTAACGACTGCATTTACATGCAAATTCAATCAGTTCATACCTTAGTGCCTTAATCAAAATCACAATAAAGCATATCCGAAATCTCAAAATAAATATATTATAATCTGCGTGACACTATCAAATTATGATGGAGCGCTGCATGAAAATCCAATGGGAATGAGCGACAGACAACAAACAATGAAGTAGGAGGACAATGACTGTCTATGATATATGCTTGCATACATAAAAATAACGCAGTAAGAAAAAAAGGGCAATAGAAAAATAAGTAAAGCGAATAAAAAGACAACAAATCAGTGAAATAAATCATTTAAATGATTACAGCTTAACTTGTGACGCTTTTAAGCGAAATTAAATGGAGGATAACCGAAAGTCAAAAAACGGAATATCAATTCATAAAAATTATTTATTTACTCTACGAATATTTATTGAGTTACACAAGTTAGAACGAGAGCGAAAACAAATTATAATAAATATAGAAAAAAAAAAAAATAAAAACAAAAAAAAAGACGACACGCACTAAGACAAATGTGTGTGAGCGGCGTGACAACTCTGCAAACGGATGTACGAATGAACGAGCAAACGAAATGTAACCCAAATCTAAGTGAATCAAGAAAAATCACTTAAGTATATTTTTATGCTGGACATGCTGCAAGGAATTACAAATACAAATATACACACACACACACACACACACAGAGACAATGAGCAGTAAGACGACGCGTTGCGGATTTGTTGGTCGGTCCCTGGAGGCTTTGCGAAAGCAGATACGCAGCAAAGTTGTGGCAACAGTAGCGCCATCAAAAGGACATCAACACGTAGCAAATAAAGGACATGCCACAAAGTGTTGTAGATATGCGAACGAACGAACGAATGTACGACCGACCGACCGTCTGAAATGAGAGCAAGTAGATTTCTTTATTTTTTTGTATTCGCTTGTTGTTTTTTCTGCATTTGCTGCCGCTTTTGCCATAGAGCAAAAATTATTATGATTTATACTGCCTTTGGGGATGCGCACTAAAATATCTCACACGCTATGCTCGACTCGCATCGCTTGACAGAGGCGACAAAATCTAACCAAAGCAATGCGTGCGTGCGAGCGAGAAGGCCAACTGGCAGCTGGCAGACAGTAAAGGCAAAAGTTTTGCTGCTGCGACAAAATAGAAAACTTTCTTGGCATATTTCTTGCGTTCTCAGTGCTCTGTTCAGTTTGGTTTTATTTGCTACTTTTGCTGCTTTTCGCACTCCAAAGTTAAGCGTATTTCTTAGAAATTAGGTTAACACTGACGAATTAAGGACATTAGCGTCATAAGAAAATATAACACAGCCGAAGAAGAAGAAGAGTAAAGTAGTCAGTTAAGTTTTATTTCTTGTTGTTGCAGTTGTACATACATAAATGTATGTGTGAGTATTTGTGTGTGTTTGTGACGACAGCAAAAAGCAATATTGGAACACAGACAAAGCCAAAGTTTGTCGTCATTTGCAGTCGTTGCACGCATTCATCACTGTATTCGGTTTACTTTTATGCTGCGCTACGTCGCATCGAAATTCGCCTATCGGCTTTGTTGTTGGGTTATGTTGAAAATTGTACTTATTTCTTAACAATTAGACAGACGACTTGATTTGCTTGTATTTTTCAATGTTTTCAACTAAAAAATGTGACCTCAAAATGATCTATATTTTAGCACATGGTTTGAATAATATAAACTGTCTTAATTAAAAACACGTGCAAAAATATCACAAGTCTTAGAGTTATTTTTAATTGACTGCTAAATTTGATAAAAGAAAAACAGATATGTATGAAAAAAGCTTCATTGTTGGTGTGATTTTACATCTTTTTATGATTTTGCGTTCCCTCACAGGAACTAACCAGATTAAATTCTTAAATATGCGTCTTGGCCATCAAAATCTAACAAAATCCAAGATGTCTTATCAACACAACTGTTGACTTTGGAATAGTCCTCTAAACAATATCCACCATATCATTAAATCATGCATCTCACTCGATCAATACAGATCCGCAATCTTCACGAACCTAAATTGACTCTACACCATCGAAAATCTTTCTTTTTGAAAATTTCAAAAAAAAATCAATCCTATACTATTTAATTTAAAAACAATGAAACTCTCATATAAATTAGTATGTATGTATATTTAAAGACATATAAAAAATCTCAGTATAAAAGGCCAAGCATCCATTCTACTTTCGAGATTATTTTATGTTAGCTTACAAGTTTTCTAATTGTCTCTGAAGTTCACTAACTTTATAAAAATATACAAAACTACGTTCTGAAAGTTTAAGGTGTTTTTATCAATACAAACGCTCAGGTGCATAGTTGAGGGGTACCGGTTTTAATGAACTTTGCAAAGCAGACAGAACTTCAGCCATTGAACTCAGTCTCAAAAAATATACTCTTAATGTGCATGTTTTGAAGCAGAGCTCATTGAAATTAATAATTATATTTATGAGTAAGTTATTTTCAGGGCACACACCAGATAACAAGCGTCTTTATAATAAACAATAATCCACTCATTACAGTTGTGGGATAAAAGTGATGGTCAATAGGACGTCCTCTCTATGTATAGTAAAATCTGAAAATAATCTGAAATGTTTTTAAGCAGCTATTTTTCTGAGTCGTATATTTTTGTTACTTAGATGTATATTTTTTCAGCTTATCGAACTAAGTATTTGAATTTGTTATAGCCATGAAAGTCTGATGACTTTCTACATCGATTTATTTCGCTGTTTCTTGAAAGTTAAACCGCTATATTAATAATTCAAATGTGAATCAGTCTTGAGTAAAAGTATTCAATTCGTAATAATTAATTATAGTTCTTACGAATATTTCAAGGATAGCTAGAAACAGAGTCACTTCAACTTACTTATCTCAGCTGCAGCTTTGTTTTTTACTGAAATGCAATAACCATTTTAATTGTTTTTTCTGTAACATAGTTAAAAAACGAAACAAGTGTCTATATTATTATCACATCTTGCATCGTTTAAGTTACTTAACTTTGAGAAAAAGTTCAATAAACTGAAGTAAATTCGTGTAATACTTTCATTAAAAAAGTTTTTACTGATTTTATTGGCACGACCAGCAGAGAAATGCACTTTGCCATGAAAATAAACTCAGAATTGCATCTGCATGTGCACTTAGCGTCGACCAGTCCAGTCCAGTCCAGCCAAGACAAACCAAGCCAAGAAAAGCCAAGCCCAGCAAAGTCATCTGAAGTGAAGTAAAGTCCAGCCAAGACAGAAGGCGAGCAACTTACAAAGCCGGGAACACAGAGACACTTTAACAGTTGTAAGCGCGTGACAAAGCCAAGTGGTATGAAATTTACAGCAGAGCGACACAAATATGAACATGGCTGGTCTGAGGGGTTTGGATACATTGGGGCAAAACGAACATTAACTGCAACTTTGCTGCTTCGACTGCGTCTGGACATTATTACAAGTTGTCAGCAAAGTAATATAACCATAATTTAGGTTTACTTACGACATGGCATTGCCTTGGCTGTGGCTACGGTGGCTGTGTGCGGGTGTTGGTTGCATTGTGTATGCCATAAAGGATGCAGTTACAGCACCGGAAATGAAAACTTATTGCGGTAATGGCGGCGACAAAGAAGTAATCCCAGCGCTTGTGCCTGTGACTATGTCAGTGCGGGTTGGAGCGATCCGTTGGCTAGTCTGCCGGACATGCTTGAATTGTATTTACTGTTTTCGGCTATTTTTGTTACCAACTAAAAAACAAAAACCAAATATTTTGGCAAATGTACACGACTCGAGCACGTGCCACGGCAAGCCACGCCACGCCGTTGTCAACTTTGTACGTGGCGTATGAGTAATATTATTTTTGCTTGTGGTTAATATTAAGAATACCAATTGAACCAAAGCAAAAAGTCATTAAAAAAATTGAAAAATCGTCAAACAAAATATAAGAAAAAAAAAACTCACTTAAAAAAACTTTGACAAATCTTCGTTTTGATTTCATATTTTAAGCACGTTTTGCATTGATGAAAAATTACAAATTCAATTAAGAGCCAAAAGACAAAAACAAACAGTTGGACGGACGAATGTACTCTGTTGAGCTGTTCGAAGTGGTCTTCTGACAGCATTGAAGTAATAATAATGAACTGAAATCTCAAGCTCAACAAATTCACACCTCACAATATTGACGGTATCAAGAGCATCAAGCCTCCTCAGCTTACAAGGACCAACAGGCGTTGAAATATTTTTAAGCTAATAAAATATTGATTTATTAAATTATGCCAATACATAAGTTCAAGTGCCTCCCCTAACATCGCAATGCACGATTCTTGTCTTGTGTGTTCGCCCCAAACTTCATTCAATGGCAGAGGCTCTGCGCACCCTAAGTGCTTTTTAAAATCCAGCTCGAGGGTGTTGCGTTCCTTTGCCAAGCAGTTTAGCTGCCCAGCTGTCCAGTTGTCCGTTGGTGCGTCTGTCGATTGCAGCTGTTGCCTATTTTGTGTCTATAAACGAAAGACAAAGGCCGAGAGCATCAGCAGCGCGCATCGAACGACAGCAACGCTTCATGTTCCTTCAATAGTTTGTGTTGCGTTGTGTTGCGGTGTGAAGTGAAGTTTGAGTTTGAGTTTGTTCGGAACGGTTCGGTTCGGTTCGCTTCGTTTCATTTTCGAAGTAAAGCTTAAGTAACCACAACTTTAAAACTGTTTGTCCTGCAGACATACACAAAACGCACAAACACAAACAGCCAAAGTAAGCAGCCTCATGTAGTGGCCCATGTATTTGTGTGCGAGTATTTGTGGCTGTATAGAATATCCTGTTTCTTATCCTAGAGCAAACAAGCTTACACTGTGCATAAAATTGCAATTGATTTAAGAAAACTGAGACAGATTAAATTTCAATGTATTAGCATGGCAAATCTTGACCTTGTTTTTACATGGGAGATCAAAACTATAAGAAACATAAATAATATAAATATATGACATAAACAACTCTGACCAAGAATACAATACAAAAATGGTTAAAATATTCTGGAAATCTATAATACTGAAATGATGATGTGTATATTTTTAATACAACCGAATCGAAAGCGATTCAGCTTCGATTCAAATGTTTCAGATCAATGAATGATAAGTGATAGGTTTGACTCTGGTTTATACATATATGTTTTATAGCATATGTTTTCAAGATCTAATACAAAATTTGACAATGAAAAATTGAAACAAATTCAAATCTTATTTTTGTTACTATTATTACGAAAGAGTAAAATGGATTCGGATTTTCGTTTATAATAAGATATAATTTTCAAATTTATCTAAAGTACAATGGCAATGCTAGAACTCATTAAAAATAAATGAGTAATTAAGTATTCATACAAGTAAAATCTAAACAATTATATGACTTACCATTCAAATGATGTTTAAACGATTTCGTGAACTTCCCGTAATCGAACGAAAAACAAACCGATCACGGTAACCGAATATTTCTTTAAAACAGTTATTTTTTAATATAATCGAATATTAATCAATATATTTCGGCATAGTTTCACTTGGCTCTTGTTTGTTAGCTTAGTTTCTATAATATGAGCAAAATCCAATAAAACTCACTGGAACTTTTCTCTGAGTGCAGACAATATTTTGCTCAACAATTTTCTCAATAAAGCATCTTTGACGTATGAAGCGCAAAATGTGGAAAATATGAACGCCCGGAAGCTGTTAGCAACTAACTGAACCGGTCGTGCACATCGTCGCCCACGTCCACGCTCTCGCCCTCTGCCTGGGCACTGACAACGTCCAAAGCCCGCAACTCCCCACTACGAAGCGGTTGGGCGAATGCTTCTTTTGTTTTTACGTACGCATTGTTGTTGTGCTTGTTATTGTCCTGTGTCGGTCGGTATGTGCCTGTGTATCTATGCTGCTGTCCTGGACTACGTTGTCCTTTTCTCACGCACTGTGCCGCAATCATGCAGCAGCTTCTTCAACTTGTGGTTTAATGTAAAAACTGTTTTATGAAGGAAGTAATTTTTGTTTTTTTTTCTATTCTTTTACTTTTTTTGTGTTGTCTCTTTTCAGTGTGGGTGTCGTGTTTGTCTATCTGCCAGTGTGTTTGTGTATAGGATTTGGTTTTCTTTACAGCTCGTTAGAAATTGTTTTGCTTGTGAAAATTTACAACACAAACACACAAAACTAGGAAGTGTAACAACAACAACGGCACTAACTTTGCTTGTAATAAGTTAAACAAGAGCCATCGACAGTAGAATGTACTCAGTGTTTGTGTGCCACGCCTGTTCACCAAATCTGCACTTTTAGGTGTAATATTTTCAGTGCTCATGGCTTGTACATAAACAATTATGACATATCAAGTGAATTTTGGTAATATTGATTTGCCAAAATGTTCAACGACGCCTGAAAGCTTTCATGTCGATCAACATTAAATTTGTGAATTGGCTGTTAATTAACAACGCAATTTGTGTTAAACTGTATTCAATAAACTGTTTTACCTTTGAAATTGAGAATTTAATGCATAAGTTAAAAAGTTTAGTCTATGATATATAAGTTGAAAGATATAAGGTTAACATCCGTTAATATAGTAAACTTTCCATGAGATATTTCCTTAGAAGTAAATTGTACCGCTTCACAAAATAAAATTTAGGTTTGCCTTAAATTCAAAACCGCAAATAAAGTTAATTTGTATTTTTACTCATCGGGTATGTTTCCCATCTCGTTTCTAAGCACTTTGAAAAATTATTAATCCCATTTCGCTTCTAAAAATGCTGGTGAGAATGTACTGTAAGTTCATTTTCAAATGAGAGATTTTAGTAGGATTTGATTGTGTTATAAATAAAATTGTTAAGGTCAACCCTGAACAGACTTCCTGTGTCCATCCATGATTCTTTCAAAACACCTTTAAAAATAAACAGTTCACATTAAGCATTAAAGCAAGGCATTTTAGAACACCTTTTTTGTCAAAGAATTCTAATTTTTCCTTATGGGTTCTTGAATGTTCTCAATAGCTGACTACTTTTCTTTGAAAATTTATATAACTTTAAAAATTTTTATTTTAATATTTTAGATTTGATTTCAACACATCTCTTGGCAAAATTTCGTCGAAATAGGTGTCACAATCACTCTATTTATACCACATGAGATCTCACACACCTTCTTCAAAGTTTCACTCAGCATTAAACGTGGAACACTGACACCAGCATTGGACAATTTTTTGGAGGACTTTTTATATTCAAATTGATTCAATTTAAGTCAGTAAAACGGACGAAACTGAAGTAGCTTCAAGAATCCATGGGCAATGCACATCAACCAAACTTAGTGAATTCTGTAAATAGCAATACTTTATATAATAAAATAAATTCAACATGAATTCAAAACAAAAAATATGTCGAAATGCTGTCGAAGTCATTGGCAACATTCTAGCATTGCCAACATTAACAAAACGCTACAAAAAACTTTTTTATTGCAGTCAACAATATTTTCGGTTTTACAGCTAAAAATGTGCGAAGTTTTTGAGCAGCACTTGCACACTTAAATCTTAAATTGTCGCCGGGCGCAAATAATGCCTTAAATGTGTCTTGGCTAGTAGTAAAAGGAAAATTCACACCGCAACGAGTCGCAAGAAAAAATAAAATTACAAAAAAGTGGGCAAAGCAAGCGTATGAAAGGCAAGGCAGTGAAAACGAGTAAATGTCTGTAAACCCCGAAGGATATCAACAATAATCTAACCAAATTAACCCAAAGCACTAAAGTGTAAGTGACATTAAGTTAATTTTCGTGTGCGTTTCCTTTTTGGCACAAACAAAGCAGTCAAGCCAACAACAGCAGACGAAGACGTTGCTGTAACCAAACTTGGCCAAGTGTTGAAGTTGGGTGGTGAATCATAAAAAAAAAAACGACAACGCCTGTAAAAAAAAAGTTTTGCCATACTTTTTCTTTGTGTGCGCGAGCAACTGTGCAAAATTTCCCACGAGATCAATCAGTAGCAGCGGCAGCGGCAGCGGCAGCAGGGTTGCCAACATTAGAGTGAAGTATGTTTTGCTGCTTTTACTTCATTTTCACTTCCTTTATTTTTTTTTGTTGTATGTTTTTATGTATTTTGTTTTTGTTTTTTTTTTTTTAATTTCTTTGCAGGACTCTTGCTTTTAACGGCAATATGCTAGTTTATTGTGTTTGCGCCTATACGTCGCATACGCTTTGGTTGTCCTTGCTTGTCGTCGGCACCTTAAGTCACTTGCTTAGAAAAGCGTCAATTGGCGACGCTTTGCTAATTGTCTGTCATGTTGCGTTGTCCTGTACAGACAGGCAGGACAATATTGTCGGCGACAAAGTCAAAATGAAAGTCGTCATTGTCGACGACATTGCTCGTTCGTCGTTTGATTGATTAATGATGGCGCGTGTCAAGTGGCAATGGCGTTGGCAGTGGCAGTGGCAAAGCCAATTGGGATTTCGCATTTTCGACTAATGAAGTCGGCACAAATTACAGAAAACGGCAAACAGAAAACAGAAAACAGCAAATGTTCAAAGCAAAGCAAGGCAAAAAATGTCAGTCAGCGTACGTCCGTTAAATGTCAGCCCAAAAGTAGGCAATCCACAAACGCAAAATGAATACGTAATAAAAGTAAGGCAGTCAAAGGCGTGGCAGCTAAAAGAGGTGCAAGACTCGCAAGCTGATAAAGGAAACATTTAATTTAAACGACCAAATTGTAAGAATAAAGCAATAAAATAATAATAATAAAGAAAGAAGTGACAAAAAAAAAAAAAGAAGCAAGCAAAAAGCGTGTTAAACAAAATGCCTTGCGAACAACGGCAATGTTCGCCATTTTGTTTCTTGCTTTGATACTTTTTCTTTTCTTGTGCACTTCCTGCTTGACTATTCAAAGTTTTGCCAGCCAACACGGATGTCCGTGTGGCAATTTTAATGCAATTTTTATTTTTCAACTCGGACGACTTCCGTTCGACGTCCTACAAACGCTCACACACACACACACTCGTACATAGTTGCAGAAAAGGCGAAATAAGTTTTATATGCGCCACGCTGGCATTTCTTGTTCTTCTTCAGTTTATTTCTGTTCAACATTGCTACTTTGTCGCCATTTTCAATTCCTTTTTGGCGTTCTCTTTTCTCTTCTTCTTTTTCATATATTTAAATAGCGGAAATGTGCGACAAAATAATGAAAAGTCCATAACGGATGCAAGGTGTGTTTGTTGCTTGTAAGCGCAAAGAATGTCGTGCAAGCAGCTCAGCAAAGGATATTATTGCCTCTCGGCTTGAGCGGTAGAATGAGCTCATTTCTTTTACTTCTTTATGAGCCTTTTACGTTTCTTATTAACGTTGAGGCCGGAATTAAATGCCATAAAATTAAAAAGAAATTCATATAATACATAATAACAACGAAGGGAAACTCATTTTATTCCACTTCACTGACCGTTGCTTACTTGACAAGTGACATTTTTTTTCTTGCGATGCGTTGACAGTCATGGAGTGTGAAATATAAGTTTCAATTAAAGGCTTGTTCTTCGTTGATTCATTTCAGTATACTTTTTTACTTCAATAGGCAATGAAAAAGATATTCTTCAGTGACATTAACTGGTTTTTTCATTCGTTTGAACTTCTTTTGAACATAAATCTATCAAGATTTCACAATGGATGACTTTAAGTTTTGTCTTAAGCCATGTTTTTAGTACCTTACACTGTGATTGTTATGGTGGCGATCTGCTTCTTCTGCTGTATTATTCCGGTTAAAGGCTGCAGTTTGTCCTCCAGAATATCATTGCTTTCTTTCACGCTCACGACAGTTCTTAGATGATCAGTAATCCTTCTTTGAAGTTCCTTTGGACTCCAAACCGTTTCCAGATACGCTTTATTCTTGGCGATTGTTTCTGGTTTTGGTTCTGGCAGAGACATTAATCTCACCCGGTTTGTTGTAAGCTGCTTGTGATAGTCTGGACTCATCTGCGTAGCCAGCATATCACAAAAGGAGGCCATACGATAGATGGCGCTTTCTATGATTACTTTTTGCAGAAATTAATTACCTTTTTCATGTTTGATCTGTAAAAATTTTTAGTTCCTAATCGATTCTCCAAGTTTCAATTAATGTTTTAGCAAAATTCAAGACTCAAAATATCTTCAGCAAAGATATCTCTCCTAACTACTCCCATATCAGTCCTTATAACTTTTATTTTACTTTCATTTCTGCCATTGATGCAAAATTCCGGCATTGCACCATAGTTCAAATATGAGTTTTTTCTGAAGATTATTTCATCCTTAATTGTCAATCTATTGTTGTAATTTTGTGGCCCTTTCAAAACACTTTATAAGCCAATTGCATTCTTTGTTCATTCTTTAATTCATTGATTACATTTTCTAAGAATTCGCTTAGCTTTGTTTCTTAAATGGATTAAAAACTTATTCAAACAATATCTGCTCGCACAGTTGAGCTGAAACATGACAAAGACAAACATACGTGATCTCTGCTTATACTTTGAATGAAAAACTTATAGAACACTCATACGCCAAGTGTAACTCAAGAAAAACAAAGGCGAGCATAAAACAAATGACAAAATGACACTTAAATGGCACATTAATAAATGAGTTGTGCAAAGTACAAAACAACAATTGTCAAAGTAAGCAAAGAAAACTGTTGTTACATGAGTGAGAATGAGCATTTGAGTGTTGTTGTTGTCGTTGTTGTTGATGTTGTTATTATTGTTGCCCCTATTTGCTTACGCATATACAAACACTCTAACACACACACACATACACACACTCATAGACAGCCGCACATACACAAACAAACAAGTCATGACAAGATAGGCAAAACAGAACGAGAAAAACAGAATGCCAAAGAGATAAAAAGCAAATAAACAAAGAAAAGTTTAATGATACTTTTATGCCTTTTCGATTTAACTGCAAATTCAACTTGCTCATTGTCATTACAAGCTTCTTCATGCTTCAACTCCGAAGGATTATGTGTGTGTGTGGGTGTGTGTGCGTATGTGTTTTGTGATTAAAATGATTGTACGTTTATTGCTGTCTCTGTCTCTTTAGATATTTTCGTTTAGCTTTGTTTATTGTTTTTGTTTAATAAACAATAACAGAATAATGTGCAAACACAAATAGTTGAAGACTCTTAGAGTGAGCCGACGATAGCAAGGAAGCGAAATAGAACGTGTCAGACATCGTCAGGCTGCTTTTGCTTTCGCCGAGATGGAAAAGCACATAAATCTGTCAACGATGTCAAACACAGTTTAACGGAGACAATTTTATTTTGCACGAAAACAGTTTGTAAATTAAGTTGCACATATAATTAAAATTTTTCACGCATGATTTGCTGTTCATTGATTAGACTTAATGGTATCTGAGGACTTTAATTTATCTTTAAATCATCATAAATTGGTTTAAAAAATATTTGTATTTGATAGAATCTTAAGTTTAGTTGAATTATAATAATAAAGACTTTAAGAACTTTATGATTATATCAGTCGCAGACGAGACTTGAATCTTCCAAGCACATAAAAATAATTTTTAAAAAGAACTGTCTTATGTAATATGAACACTGCAAAAACGAGAATTAATAGAATATACTATATAGACCAAAGGCATTGCGAGATGTGTAAATTTTAAGGCAGTTAGGTAAAGAAATGAGAGCTTCCTCAACTTAGCGTTCGCCATGAAAAAGAATACATATTTTTCATGTAAACTTATCGAATTTTAAATAAATAGTGCTATTTTCAAAATTGTTCATATTTGTACATATTTTTGCTTTTAAAAAAAAATTAACTTTGTGAAGAACTTGCAATGTATAACAAAAGTCTCAACAAATTAATAAATTGAAAATTAATTCAGAATTGATATTCAGACATCAGATTTGATTGCGTTTGAAAAGAACATTGGGAACCTGTCGTTTGGCTGAGAAATGTCTGTACTTAAATGTCTAAAATGTTCAAATTAATTGTGTTCTTAAAAGCATTTTCTAGAATCTGCCCTAGTTTATACTACGGCCAAGTTCTCCACCATACTTAGCCAAGGTAATGCTTATCAATCTTTCACTTTTGGCACATCTTCACATAGGTTTTGAAATCAATGTTCACAATCAGCTCAATCGTGGTGCTAAAGACTCTTTCGATCACCTAAATAAATTCAATTACCTTTCCTTTTGCCATAAATACTTGCAGATGCAGTACAAATTTTAGCTTACATGATACATTCGAAATTGTATGACTTTTTTGCGACATTTCACCTTAGATTTCACTCATTGGGTTATCATGTTTTTCTTTCCATGTTGCCTTCGTGGCTCAAAGCATACAGTAAGATGTACTTATTGTTCCTAAATATGTCCTAATAGACAGGATTTTCTTATTTGTAAAACTCATGACGTATCATGAAAATAAATAAAATACACTTCTTTGCTAAAAATTTGCTCTGCATAATCTTGCTTTTTTGCCTTTGACGCTTAGACCATTTAAAGAAAGTGCCTAATTTTAATTATCATAATAAGTATAACCAATAAACCTTAATTTCTACGTATATAAAATCAAACACCGCAAAAATGTGTTAAAGTTGCCTTAAAGCATTTATATTCACTCATTAGCCTTGTCAAACGCATAACAAATAACAATAAAAAAAATATACACAAACAATAATTTTTTACGAGCGCTTTCAAAAATCTTACGCCCAACGCATACTTATTTGCCACCACCCAACACACACTCGCTCATGTATGTACCAAACACACACACATGTACACATAAATTATGTTTTAATTTGTATGCGTGTGCGTTAAACCAGATTTAAGTGAAGTGAGAGTGACGTGATGTGTTGTGAAGTAAAGAGAAGCTTGTCATAATCACATTAAGCATATTAAAGCAGCTCACAACTTCAAAGTGCAAATGCGCTTGTTAGTTTCTCTGTATGTGTGTGTGTGTATGTGTGTGACAATTGTCTCTGTATTTAGTTATGTACAGGCATTGTCATAAATGCGCTGCATGCGTTTGGGCGTTGTCGCTTGGGAAACTAACTAAGCTGCGTGTCATAAAAGATTTTCAGCACTTTAACTGTTTGCGATACTGCGACTCAGCTTCGTCTATGAGTGAGTGTGCGTATGATGGGTGTATGTGTTGGTGTGTATGCCTATTGTTAGCAAGCATTTATGTTGTGTGTGCTGTGTGCTTTGTGCATGTGTATTGTTTTAACGCTTTGGATTATAGCGTGTAAACGCTAAACGCACATCACGTAATTAATAACAATTAATTTGTGCGCACAAGCAAGTTTAGTGCAAACTAAAATTGAGTTAAGGCTTTGCCAATTAGCTGGCATAGTGATCGGTAAAGTCGATTAAAACAGTTTGTAGTTTTCGGTAAAGTTATGAGTTGAAATATGGTTTCTGCAAAACTTTTATAAACAAGATGACAGCGAAGGGAGAAATGCGTAGAAATTAATGATTGTAACCTATATTGAGAACAAACGGTGAAAATCTTTAAGCGAAATTAGTACTAATTAAAGTAGGTTAAGATTATGCTGTGCGTATAGAAGGCAACAAACTAAAAGCGACTTTCAAGATGGAAATAAATAATACAAGTACAAGTCAAGCTCATTTCATAAAAAATTTTGTTGCATACTTTGAGCTGCACGTGTATTGCTTCATAAAGTTGTAAGCATTTTTGTTTATGATATGCTAAAAGAAAGTCAAAACGCAAATAAAGTATTAAAAAGTGCAAAAATACAAAACTCAAAGGTAGACAAAAGTTACTTTGAGCCCATATTCATAACTCAATTGAAATTTATTGCTAAGCTCAAATGCAGCTTCAACTTTACGCAGCGCATTTACTTTAACACATCTCAAAGCAGCAAACTTTATTCTTTGGCTTTTGTTTTTATTTCAACACTGAATTTACTTTCAACACTTTTGACTTTCAAATAATTTATAAAGTATTTCATGCACAAGCCAAATTGCCATCATTTACACACTCACACACATGCACACACACATAGACAGAAAAAGCCTAAACTCAAAAATCAGTTTGAAGTCATTGTGCTCGTATCTTAAATAATGTTTCTTGCTGCTGCCAACATTGAAGCCTGTCTGACTTTCTGTAAATCAGTTTGTCTGTCTCTCAGTCAGTCTGTCTGTCTGTTTATCTCCTTGTCTATGTTGAATAATGGCTGTGTGCGTCTAAGATTATATATAAATGCCTGCGTATTACTTATGCAAGTCTCTGTGTGCGTGTGTGCGAGGCTTACTTGTTTGAAAGCAATAGAACCACAAAGTTTAATTTAACTTAGAAGTCAACGTGTAAAAAATTTTAAAGTATTATGAGGCGATGACAAGCGAAGGGCACGTCACATGAAGTAATTATGATCAATTAGTTTATTGTAATTTGGTACTGTTATTATCTTGGAAATGTTTTGTGTAAATATAAGAGAAAATTGAATCTTCTCCAGTTCGTGGAAACATTTTAGTGATTAAGTGAGGCAGATGTGTTGAGAAGGTAATTAAGAATCCGAAATAAATATGATTTCAAGATGATTAAAATGACATGTATATATATTTTATATAATTCATTAGAAATACAAAAATATCTAAAGACACTACCTTTATGCAAGTAACTCCTAAGTTGCAAAGCGCTGCACGTCACAAAGAGCACTTTGACATTCATAATTGACCGTGTGACTATCGTACTTGACATTCGGTTCTATATATCATCAAATAGTTAATACATTTCACTGAATTATTGCTAAGAATTTTACTATTAAATACATTTTATTTCATCATAGTCAAGAACAGTCATGACCATATCAACTTTCAAACAAATCTCTGTTAAGACTTTTGGGGTTACGATGGAACTATCCTTTGTTCTTCTTTGAAACGCTTCTTTTTTCTATTTTTTCAAATAATTGCTATTACAATTTTAACTAAAACGAAATATATTCAAATTTATTTAGCTATTTAAGGTATTTTGTGTAACGGTAAAGATTTTTAGTATGATAAGATTACTTTCCAACAGAATAAATCAACACAATCACAACTTTGAATGAACACAAGATCAAATAAGCAGCAACTATAACCAATCGAATACTAAATCACTTAAAATCTGTAAAGAACTGAAAAGATTCCCAATTTGAATTCATAATTTTCGTCCTTTTCAAAAAGTCCTTAAATATTAGAGCTTAACACACTTACATGACAAATTTAAGACGCTTGTCTAACTCGGCTGTAGTCGACGTGCAAAACAACAGACAAACCCATTCATATCCAATAACATGAATTTGCAATCAACTAAAATCTTGTTGTAAAATTCTAAACAAAAGCATTTTGAGTTCGTCGTACGAATTCATGGATTTAGACAAGCCTTTTGAGTGCCGCCTCCGATGATGCTGCTAACGATTTCTTTTCATGTTGCTGAGTCAATGCGTTGCCACTCATTGCTTCATTTTTGCGGCTCAAATCAAACGTGTGCAAAACGACACACATACACAAGCACACCAAATTCAGCAGAGGTTGCGTTTCTAGCTATGAATACGAGCGAAATCGGACCAAGTCAAGCACAAGGGCACTAAACAGGCAAACAAACATGGTAAGGTCCTAAATGCATCATCAGCATTGCCATTGCCCCATGGTAGGTGTACGAGTATCATTGCTAAGTTTGGGCATTGAGTGCTTTGAGCCAGGCACTGATGACACCACAATGTGCAGCAAACAAGCGTTCAAGAATTTATGCATGACTTTCTTCCCCCCATCCTTTACACAAAAAATTTTCAATTTTCGATGAGTTGTGTCTGATGATGAGCATTTGTGTTTTTGGCATTCATTCAGGCATACCTTCTTATTGTATTTTGAATTTTATTTGCTTTTTGCTTTTTCTTTTTTTGCACACTTTTTTGGTTTTGATTTTGCAAAGAACATCGAAAAGGATTTGCAAATCTTTTGCTATTATTTTGTTTTTACATTTTTGTCGCATTGTTTTGTAAATATTTTATAACGCAAGTACAGACACAAAAGTTAAAGCACAATTTTTAAGGCTTTATTTGAAGAATAAAAATAAAAAGTATTGATGAAGCGATTGCATGCTTAGGGAGCTCATTCTTATGTAAGAAAAGTACGGCTCGACCTTGGAACACATCTGTTAATAAAAGATAATCGCTAACAGTAAGTAAAATCTCTAAAAGCGGACAGTTCCTGTCAATTAAGAAATGCACATTTTCCTTGGTTATCGTCGTATTTGTCAAACGAAAGAAGTGCCATAGTTCCATAGTCGGTCAAATATGTTTGAAATAGAAATATTCACAGTATAATTTATTGTTTGACATTATTTCCTTTGTCCTTTCGATGATTTATGAGCTTGATACTATCTTTGAAACAAATAAATACTTTTTCTAGAGACTTAAAATGTTTGAAAATGCTCTCTAAATGATAAGTTTTGATCTGGTTAACTAATCTGATACTTATTCATACATACTCCTATAAAGAGAGACTCTGATTACGTCTAAGTTCAAAATATTTGAAACCTTTTTTTTTTTTTTTTGATTGGGCGAATAAAAGTAGAACTAATGAAAAGCGGGAGCTTTCTCAAATAAACAAAAAAAAAAGATACATATTTACTGGAAAACTTAGGCGACAGGAACAAAGAACTATCAATTTATATTGAAACTATCTACATATATTGGATGAATGACCTTTAAGCGCAGTAACGAAAGACGTTCAACAACGATTAACAACTTATTGTATGAAGGTTTTTTCTAAGTCAAATACATTCTATAAACTGTTTTAAAAATTTTATTCTTTTTTTTTTGTTCAGACTATAAAACATAGTTGCAGAAAATTTCAAAATGACATGCTAAAAAAATTTATATAGTAATGTGCAAAACCTAAGCAACTTTATTTTCTCTCATAAAGAAAGTTGTCTGCAACTCTTAAAAATACTTCCCGGTAAACCGCAAATGGATTTATTTATATATTGATATGTCCTCTCAAACTCCCGCACAGCACTTCATTAACTTTACTTTATCAACAGTGGATAAATCACAAAAAACCAAAACAAGTCAAAAAACTACCTGTGCAAAACCTAAGCAACTTTTTTAATATTTTGCTTTGTACCAATTATTTTTTATAATATCATCATATTTACGAGACATCAACTCAATAATATTGGAAATAGAATTCAGTGGTATGTTTTCCCTCTTTCGTCAATTTTAAATCGTTCTTATTCCGTACTATCCATCCTATTTCAAGAAAAGGACCAACAAAATCACGATAGAAGCATGACGTTATGAAAACAATTCCTTCTCTATACATCTGGACACTTTTATAAATGAGTGGATTTTTTTTTACAAAATTCATGACCACAAATGTGTTGTTGAAATGGGTTGATGAACTTATTTGTCTTTAAATTCAGAAAAGTTTAATCCAACTAATTTAAATAAGCGAAACACTGGAACGCCCGACACAAAGTTAGTCAGAATTATTGAAGATCTATTGCATATAATTTTTTTTTATCGCTTCAAGGCTTAAACTAAAGCTTAAAAACTGCTGAAGAAGTTATATCTTCTTTGAAGTTAAATTCTTTTTAACTCTTTTTTCAGTTCATGAGTTAAATCATGTTTTCGTGTGCTCTTTCTTTCACCTATTATCATGTGTGCATAAATCACTTGTTCATATCCTTAGTGCTTCAACCTTCTACGCTCGCACCACATTGCCACACGCTGCGCTACAATGTTGCCAACAATCAGTGGCAACATTATTTATTTTTGCTATTTTTGCTATTTTTTTTTTTTTTTTCCTTTATATTTGCAGTTTGTTTTCGCTTGTTTGTTTTTTACGATGACTACTTTTTAGAAAATATGGCAACGCTTTGGCAACACGACCACAACACTTGACCACAGCAAGCGTTTTTGCACCTGCAGCAACAACTACAAATAACAAACACCAAAGCAACATAAAAGGTATGCAAAAACTAGTGACAGCAGACAAAAACAAGCACAACTCAAAACCACTTTGAGTGTTGTTGCCAGTATTGCCAACCATATGTGTAGCCAAAAATAAATTTTGCATGACCAAAACATGGCTGTGCAGCTGAGTGTGTTGGACACTTTGGTTTTGTTTTTTTAATTGTTTTTATAATTTGTTTTTTTTTTTTTGTAAAAATATTTTTTTTGATTTCGCTTTTAACAAGTTTAATTGCAAGGAATTCAACTAATCAGCTAAAGCTTTATACATGCGCTACTTATACACTACACACAACTGAAAATTTCGCAAACCTTAACTGTGTGGCTTTTGCTTTCTTGCTTTTATGTCTGTGTATCTCTGTGTGTGTGTGTGTGTGTTTGTTTAAGAAACATAAATCTATTTTAAGACTTGTACAAAAATCCAGACAAATGCCAGAGATTACAAAAAGATTTCGGCAGCATGATGCATGTGTCTATGATTGTGTGTGTGTGTGTGTGTGTGACATAAATACAGTGACATACAAACACACAGTCACACGCACATAGAGCAGCAAAAACAATTAAAGCCTGATTAATAGTTGCAGCAAAACTTTGCCACCTTCGCCTCGAGTCCTGCCGAGACTCTCACACATCTCTCCCCCTTTTTTATCGGCCGCCGTCGACGCTACTGTTTTTGAGTTATGACTTTTGTTGTGTTGTTATTGGCTTGACGTATGTGTGTATGTGTGTGCGTGACTATTTGTTTGTTTGCTGTATGACTTGAGCTGTTTAGCATACTTTTGGGCGCAGACATTTTTCTTTAATTCACGGCATAGTTCATGCCGCTTTAAGAATGCTGCCACATTCGTTGCCGTCGTGCGTATTCAACCGCAAGGCAAATGTTTGCTTTGTATTTGCAGCATTCCAAGTGCCTTTGGTAAACCTCAGAGCGCGCATATTTTCCAATGCCACAAGTTGAGCCGAGCCGAGCCGAGCCTTCTTCAACGCTCAACGCTCAGCCATGACGCCAACACTTTAAGCCTTTTTTGTTCTTCTTTTTTTGGTTTTTTTTTCTCATTTTGACTTATACAAACACACACGCGCATGTATACACACTTATAGAGACGCTGACACACACAATTTACAACATAAATCATTAAAACTTAATGCTTCCCAGGAGATCAATGAACATGACCGCAAATTATACTGAAGCGTGCTTTCAGGCGCGGCCGCTGAAAGTCTTTGCATGTGAAGTATTTTTCTTTTTTATACAATTTTTTTTCTTGTTTTTTTTCGAAATTTTGTTGTATATATTTTTGTCGTTGTTGCTGCTGTTTTATATTGTACATTTCAACCGCAAACATGTGCGGTCGCTTGTTGAACAGCTTCGTCGGCGTCGCCTTGATTTTAACTCATTGGTAAATGCACACGTAAATTATGTTTCATATAATGCTCACGCCGCACCCGCTTATCCAACGCCTCATTCAATGTTTCGTAGTTTCGCGCGCTGTGATTTCATTTTGTAAGTTGTGCAACACTCACAAATTAAATTAATTGCAATGCGTTTAAAATGCTGCATAAAATGCAACTCGTTAGTTTTTCATGATGATGCAACATTGAGAGCTGAGTGTCAGCAATGACACTCACACTGCGCAGGGTGTGAATGACTGTGAAGTGCTTTTTAAAGTCGTTTAATAGAGTAGTTTTTACTTTACCTTGAGCATTTAGTCTGCAAGTCACAAAAAATTACTGTTTTTTTAAATAAAAATGCTAAAATTTAAAATGATAAAATTTGAAGTCCCATTTATTAAACAAAGTGTAAATTTCTCCTTTATATACATCATGGAAATGATCGTCAATTTGCAAGGAAGGTTCCAAAAGACACAAAAAATATAGATTCTAGGTCATATATGCGGCAGAGATATGTATATGATGTTAAGAAAGTTAGGGTATTGAAAGATTAGAATTGGTTTATACAAAATAATAAAGATTCTCCTATGTTCAACAGGGTTACAGCATACATAAGGCCAGCTTAACTTGGAGCAGCTTTAGTAGTCGTGTAAAGTTGAACAAGAGTGCAACATCACACGAAACTCATCAACTAGAATTGAAGACAAGCAGTTTGTCAAAGATTCTAGACATTTTGAAAAATATCAAAGAATATCATTAGTCGCAGTATCAAAATTTGCCTTGGTTTTTGTCAATCCAATAAAAATCACGTCATTGCATGTTTTAAAACTTCAAAAGCTTATTTGTGAAGCGTTAAGTCTTCAGTGCAATAAAGAAAAAGGTGTTAATAACTGACCAAACAGTAGCATTACATATATCATCGTATCTACACTCTTCGGTCAAATCTTTTAAAACATGTATGTTCTTCTAAAGAATAGTGAGATGAGTGCAGAAGAACTATCGACGATAGTAAAGAAGAATGAGCATTTGAAGTTGAACTACGAAAGTGAATAGAAAGAATCACAATCTGAACGCAACGACGCATCAATTAAGTCCTAAGTTGAGTACGAAGGCAACAATGCAAAAAATGAATTGAAGTTTGAACACGACGGTGAGAAGATGAACTCACAAATCTCTAACTATAATTCAGCAACGACGACCTAACGACGATTGAAAGCAGAAAGTGTTTAATGACAGATCAATTCAATTCTATAATTCATAATCTACAACCAAATTTACATTAAGCTTTTGTTTATAAAACAATATATGAAGTCCTACCTACTAAAAAGCCGTGAATGTGAGAGCACAGTTAGTGATCATAAAAAGACGTTTTCATTAGAGCTGTTGGTCGCTATCGAAACCTACGTCGTCGCGCAATCTTCTGCTTTCAGCTATTCCGTCCTAAAGAGCTAGCTATATTGCTGTCTTCGTTCAAATTTTCTATTTTCGGTTTGTTATATAATGAACTGACAATATTTCAGTTCGAAAGTCTTACATTAATAAGTACTTTTAAATTTATTTGGCACGAAATCAAAAGTAGATTGTGATATAAGTCATTACGCAGTCAAATTCGAGTAATTCGTTCTTAAATGATATTTTATTACAAAAGAAATACAATTCAAATGAGAAAACATGGGTTACGTTAATTTAAAGAATCTTCTCCTGAAACTACAAAAATCACAACAATTTGAATTGCTTAAAAATATTGACACTTTCGTAAAACTTTTGCTTAAATATTGCACATCCTGGCAAAGTTTCAGCAGAATTGTGCATGTTTTAGCATGTTTAACACGCTCGCAAACTTCTGGCATACAAACTCATGGGTCTACATGACATTCAAGCTAACAATTATGCAATATACAAATTTGTGCGCCAGTTGAGATACTTGTGTACTCGTGTGCTGCACGAGACCGTCTTGGCACGCTCTGCTCTGCTCGGCACTTCACTGCATGGAACATTCTAACACGTATTTGACATAAAATCATAAACAAGTTGTTGTACAATAACTTACTAATGTACATGTAGATTTTTACACACACACACATGTATATAAGTACATAAACACAGCTGAACTTCTGCAGGAAGTCAGAACGAAAACTTCTTAAATAAAAATGATTTAAGCTAAAAATAAAAAAGGCGATATTCAAAGCGACTCACCAACGCGCAGCTTTGTTTTTTTTTTATTTACTATTTTTCCTTTTTTTATGCATAATTCGCTGCTTTTAAAATTTTTTTCATTTTTGTGTATATTAATTTGTTATCTAAGGATGTGCTGCAGGCAACTCTCGCATACAAACATAGTCCAAAAGAAAAAAAAAAAACCGAAAGAAAAATCCTGTTAGTTGGAAGCATTGGATGTTGATTTTTGGGTGCATTATTCGCATAGCAATTAACTTCCGTTTTATGTTTGTGTGCGTGCATGTTTAATTTCCGGTTGTGTGCCTTGCAATCGCGTTGCGTATACGTCGTGTGTGCGTGCAAAAATTATTTTATAAGCTTACTTCAATATTTGTTGAGTAATTTATTAGCATAAAATTCAAACATATATTTAAAAAATTCCCAAAAATATTTCATTCAATTCTATATTGTAATTTATGGTTTTGGCAAACGTTTTGGAAACCTTAGAACCTTGCAAGACAGTCAATCAGTCAGTCAGGCAGTCATTCAGCCAGGCAAGCTTAATATGCTAATTAATTGTTGTGCAAAGGCTTACGAAAGCCGACAAACTGGAAATCTTTTTAAGACATTTATTTTGACAGCTGCTCAAATTCGGTTCATTGCTCCTGCCATGCCCACATCAACAGTCGTCTGTCTGTTACTGATAGCCTTCAATGATTGTTAGTGCTACTGATGCTGCTGCTGCTATGCTCAGCAACCGCCTCATAAAATATTATTTTCAAAGCAAACATTTTAATCCTGTTATTTCAACTCAATGCTAACACAACGCATATCCACTCAAAGCATATCACACTCACTAACACACACCCACACATGCATTCATTCATTCAATCATTCACACTGCGCTTCTCAGTCGGCTTGCATTTACATTTGCTGTGCAAATCCTCACTTCTAATAACAATATTTGGGTTATAAAATTCAATTATGCACACATGCAGTGTCATTGCAACGATTTGCTCGATTTGCTGCATTGTTTTTGTTCCGTTTTAGGTTAAAATATCATATTTTGTCTACGACGTGTGTGTGTGTGTGTTTAGTTCTGTGTTTGCAATTGGTCTTGGTTCGTTTGGTGATTAGTAGTTTGATTACTGTGCAAACTCAAAGTGTTGAAAGCTCTTTGTGGACAACTGCACAAATATGTGCATCACATTGACTATGATGATGCAAAACACAAGCGATTTATTCTTTTTAAAGTACTAACGACTGCAACTTAATCGGTAGTTTATCAATATTTTGGCAGTATTAAACTTTGGTATAAGTTTTTTCTGGACAGGTTGCAAAAAATATAAAGAAAGTTATAGTAAAGAATCAATTGCAGTGAAATACTCGTTTTCAACAATAAAAGTACATTATACACTCGTATAATGCGTCATGTTCGAAACTCCTTAAAATGGAGCTCTTGTTCCGAAAGCATAGAATATTACACCTTAGTTCTTTTCTATATCAATAAATATATCGAAATTTTAAGGTTAAAAAATTGATAACTTTTGGGACGTTCATAAATTGCATGGGATAAAAACTGTGGGTTCAGCAAAATTTCACTAAATCTCACTAAGGGTGAGAAGTGTCCTTTGAAAATCGCATTTGATTTTTTAGTACATTAATTTACTGTTTTTCAAAATGTTATGCAAAATCTTATGTGAGATACAGAGGAAAGGGATTGTCAAAATCGCACTAAATTTCGCACGTGGTCCACAATGAACACCTAAGGAAAGCATAACCTTACGTTTGGGTTACTAATTGACTTCTTTCATAAATAACAAAATAATTGTTCTAATCAAAAATGAAAAAAAAAAAAATAACTTGGTGTGACTTCAACATTTTCCAAAGAAATACATAAACAAACTGCATTCTTGCAATACAAACAAGCAGGCAAATACAATACAAACTCCACACGAAAAGTTCACTAAGAGGTAAAGTTGAAGATTGCGGTGATTGAGCAGTTGAGATGAGATAAGGGCCAAGCAACAATTGAGTACGCCGTCCTGTGTCCATGCAGTAATAAGTGTCTCCAAAATGCAATGTCACAAACAAAAAGAAGAAAAGAAACAACAGCAAACAAGCACAGACGCCGACAAAAGAGCTAACAGAAAAAAAGTGTCAACAAAAGCAATGCAAAAGGGAAAAAGACATGCCGACGACTCGCTGAGAAAAGTGAGGATGACAAAGAGCATAACAGCACAAACGAGTTGAGCGGAAACAATTTAGTGATATTAGACTGATGCCTGTGTGCATGTCCTTTATGGATGACATTGACAGCGAAAAAAAAAACACGTCACACACATCAAATCAAAAAACGGAATGTGTTGTCTGCGCATCACTAATTCCGTTGGCATTTCCGACGCAAAAGGCCAAAGGAACACATGAAAGGCCAACGGCACGTAACTTAAACCAAAAACTGATTGCAAACGATTTTAAAGCTCTTGCAGATACTTTAATGCCACAGTTTTAATTGGCCTGACGGCCGTCTGTGCGTCTGTCCGACTACAAAACGCTTTCACTGAGGCCACGTGCACATGCATACAAATGCCACAATTAAGACGTTATGCCTTTCACTCAAGCCCTAAAAAATAGTAAAAGCGAAAAAGAAAAAAATAAATACTTTTGAAAGGCGCACAAAACTAAATAACGACAAGCAAACGAACCGCAAGTTTTAACTCAAGCAGAAGGTCGAAAGTGCTTTTGGCCTCGCTCGCTCGCTCGCTCACCTTTCGTCTCTGTCACACTTTGTGCCACCATTTTGAAGCCCTAACATTCGCCATGTGCACCTTTCTCTGTGTGGCATTGAATAATTGAATAAATGACTAAACGAAAGAACGAATGAATGAATGTAAAACTCGTTGAGCTTCGCTCGAAGGTTAATCTCGGCAATATTAAATGTCTTAAGCAGCATCATAATTCCAACGAATTAGCTGCATTTGGACATTTTACGTGCGTTTTCATAAAAGATTCATGTTGAACTTGGTGTGTGTGTGTGTATTTGAACGACTCTATACAATGTGAGTAGGTATGTATGTAAAGGAATGTGGTTGCATTGCTTACATTGAGATTTATTTTTAATTATGTTTTATTTTTCATTTCATTTATATTTTTCTTGTTTTTTGCTATGACAAGTTTTTCTAATCTTTGTTGTTTGTTTTGAGTTTAAGACTTGAAGGTTATCTTAAATGCATTCAATAGTCTTAAAACTGCTTTCAGAATAAGCGTGATTAAAGTTATATTCAATGATAAGCAGTTTAACGAGAAAGTAAGCTATTTGCTTTAGTTTTTTTTGTTTTAGTTCTATTCAGTACTGTCAGGAAGACGCAGCCACGTCAATTCGCAACGCTACCTACAAATATAACAGTTGCAAATATTTTATTTAATTTCTTACCATAGATAAGACATTTTTAAGTCTTACGAAGTAAAAGAAGTGCCACGCCTATCTGTCTGTTTTTTATGAAACTTATAAAAATCGTCTCAAAGCTTTGTCTTTTCTCATTATTACATATATGAGCCGCTTAATCTTCACCAATCTCACACTGTACCTGCTTATACTTTAAATACATTTCTGTGCAAAAACATGTGTTAAAAGCACCAAAAACAATTTTTTTTTTTTTTTTTTTTTTTTTTTTTTTTTTTTAAAACAATTTATTATTTTTTGAAACATTATAACAATAATCAGCTACCATATAGCTATAAATTGTTAACAAAATCACAACTGCAATGACTAACGACTAACGAGGTATAACAATAACAGAAAAAATGAATTATACAATAACAATACTTATACAAATATGACTAAACTGTATAAATTAAACTACATAAAATTGACAAAATTTTACATACGACGACTTTTGAGTTCGCAAGGGTGAAGTCTCTTCAGTCTTTTGCGTGGCCTGTGATATGCTAGAGCGTTTGCGAGAATATTTGGATGATTATAAAGTCGATCCATATATTTACTGCTATGTGCATTAATCAGGTCCCCGACAAATTGAACTTTTAGATCCTTATGTATATTTCTGTTTCGGATGTACCAGGGAGCTCCAGTAATAAATCGAAGTGTTTTGTTCTGGAAAGTTTGAATTCGTCTTATATGCGAAACAGCAGCAGTACCCCACAGCTGTATGCCATATGACCACGTTGGAGTAATAATCATTTTATAAATTAAAACTTTGTTACTCAAACTTAACTTGCTTTTTTCTTTGAGTAGCCAGGTTAATTTATTAAATTTGTTTATGCATTTGCTATAGGTTCTACGTATGTGGTGAGCCCATGTCAATTTTCTATCAAGATGCATACCGAGATAGCAGTGATGACTATTTTGTGGTAGATTGCATCCATTAAATTGTACCTCAGGACAGTTATCTCGTCTGAGACTAAACACCACATTCGCCGATTTTAAATGGTTTACTTTAATGTTCCAACGCATCGACCAGATGGAAAGTTCGTTCAAATATCTTTGAAGGAGACCCGCAGCTAGGATAGGGCAGCTTGAAGAGGCCAAGATAGCTGTGTCGTCCGCATAGGTTGCCACCAGCACTTGATCTGAGTTTGATGAGGGCATGTCCATAGTGAAGATAGTGAATAGCACAGGGCCAAGAACGCTACCTTGAGGTACACCAGCCTTAATATTTCTGATAGTTGAAGAATCATCCTTAACAGCCACAGAGAAAGTTCTATTCGTAAGGAAACTTTTTAGAATCGAAAATTGAGGCGCAGGAACAATGTTTTTTAATTTATACAGTAGTCCTTCGTGCCAGACTCTGTCGAAGGCTTGCTGAATGTCCATGAAGGCAGCAGAGCAGAATTGTTTGCTTTCAAATGCATCGAGAACATGTTGGACGACTCTATGAATTTGTTCGGGGGTGCCATGGCTTTTACGAAAACCAAATTGATGTTTTGGTATCGCTTCACGGACTGAATTTACTTCCAAAAGTCTACACAAAAATATTCTTTCGAATATTTTTGAGAGAGATGAAAGTAAACTAATTGGTCGGTAAGATTCAACCAGGTGTAAGGGTTTACCGGGCTTAGGTATCATGGCCCAAAAACAATAAATTAAAAAAAAAAAAAAAAAAAAAAAAAAAAAAATAAAAATAGTCCAAATATTTTTATGGTTGCTATTTATTATTTGAGCTCGATGAAGTTAGTTTTGAATATGTAAGAAGAATTTCTGCATTTTTTTGATATATTAAAAATCTGGTAAAAATTTGCACTACACTATCAGAAGAACAGAGGGATATGGCTATATAAAGTCGGCTCATCGAGCTGATCAATAATGTATCTACAATACTTTATACAGCCGGAGTGGTCTTCTTCTTATGAGAAAGCTTTGAAATCAATACATTTACTTTTTCACATGCATACAAAGTTCTAACGCAAAAATCCTTTTCATTACATATTAAGAAACTAAACTCTATGCACAAATTAATATTTCTCAGTCCTGATTGCAATTTAAATTTCACCTTTTAAGACTCGACTCAGCAACAACATGCTCAGAGAAAAGTTTTGCAGAAAGAACGTCAAAATCAACGAAACAAACAGAACTTGTCTGCGCGTCGGTACAAGTTCTCTATGAAAAGGCTTCATAGAACAAAACAAACAATTCAATTTGAACTGCATAAATCTGAATTCAAATTAGAAAATTAACAAAAGTGGGTGAGCAGAAATACACACAAAGACACAAGCACTTCAAAACACTCATATACACACACTCAGACAGACAATGGGAACAATGACGAGTCACGTAGGGTAAACTTTGGCCTCGACTCCTGAACTTGAAGTGGTATCTGAACAATATTTTCAACTAATACAACTGAAGCGAGTAACCCAACCATTTAGCTACTCATTTATGCACTCATCAGCGTCCAGAACTCCAACTCAACTCAACTCAACTCTAAGCAACTACAACAACAATATGAACGATACAAACAACTTAAACTGAGTAACATTATTAGGCTCAAGTGCAAATTAGTGTGTTTGCTAGTAGGTTATTAGGTTCTCGGTCTGAAGTAGCTCGACTGTCATTACTACACCAACTAAGTGCTTGTCGTTATTGCTATTATCATTGCTAGTTGCTCCTGCTCTTGTTGTTGTTGTTGTTTTGTTGCCGTTACTGTTGTTATGTTAAGTAAATGAGATTGCTGCATAACGTACACAATTACAGATAATATACAACATACAAATTTCATTTCATTGTTTTTGGTTTTCGCTTCCTTTTTTTTTTTTTTTGAAGACGCGCCTAACAAACAAATGTTGAATTTTCTTACCAGATATGAGAATCATCGCTGGGAAAAATGCCAAGAAACTCATGTCTGTCGGCTTTGTCATGCCACGCCCTATACTTGAATAGTTGTATGCCTGTGTGTGTGTGTGTGTGTGAAAGGCACAAGTTTTGTAATTAACATGAAGTGTGTTGTTCGCACAACAAGACGCCGCACAAGCAAAAACGAACAAAAACAAAATGGTTAAAAAAAAAATTTCACTCAAGGCAAAACATCGACGAATGGCACAAACTTTAAATGATTTGAAGTTTTTTCAAGCGTTAAGCGTGTCCTTGCCGTCTGCGTGTGCTTGTGTGTGTGTGAATTTCACCAAAAATTGTTTATTAACTTATTTGAAAAATTGAAAAGGCGTAAGAACGTAGAAAAAGAGATGACTGCGCCACAAAGTAGGCCACAAAATTAATTAAAAGCAATTAAAATTTAAATTGTGAAAAAATAAAAGTTAAATGAAAGCACAACAAAGAAACCTTGCATAAATGAAAGAATAGAAAAAAAAAAAAAAAAAACCTAAGAATTGCCACCGTAATTATAATTTTCATTCGCGCAAAGCCCAAAAGTATGCTAAACAAAACATAAAACACAATAAAATTTTAATCTGCACAAGTGCCGAACAAAAAAAAAGGACTGAAGATATGGTACAGAAAAAAATGGACGCGACGTCAAGCAATCTGTGCCACAATGACATTAATTTACACATCAACGAGGCACAACGCAAAAGGGTTCAACCGGAAACCGGAAGATAAGCGACATGGCAAAGGACAAAGTCGCACGCGCGTAAAAAAAAAATCACTTGACGACAAAAAGTGAAAAACAATTTGTACAACGAGAAAGCAGAAAAAAAATTATAATAATGAGCTATGATAGACCGCGGCGAAGAACTCGCAGTGAAGTTAGCACTCTTTGGTGGTTAATTAATAATTTTATATGCGGTAAAATATATTTTAATGCTTTAAGTTATATACATACAAGTAAGTTTATATTGTCGTTTTATTGAGATTTTTTTACTCATTTTATTTGTATTCACATTTTTCAATAAGAAACATTTCCAGATCAGATTACAAATCGGAGTTTTGACGCTGATGTTCGAATCTTACAGATTGATTTGTTAAAAATTGTTTGTGCTCACCCGACTATACCGTCCCTAGTACTGTATTAACAAGCACTGCATTAATGATAACTCAAATTGGCACTGCTTTAGAGGTTACGTCTCCTTAGAACGGAATATTATTGATATTTTTCTTTTTTAAAAAAATTTGATTGATTTAATAAATGTAATAATACAACTTTATTGCGTATTAAGTAAAGTTTATTTCAACGAAAATTTGAGAAAAAATATTAATAACATAAAAACTTACAGCTATCTATATCAGCCCCTTTTGAAAAAATTATCATTTGCGATGACCACACTCATTTAAACACCGGTCAATGGATTCGAATGAAATTATTAAACATTAATCTAGTGCTTAAACCAAGGGTTTTGATTTATTTTCAATATTTGCAAAATGGCGGTCTCAGAAAGTCAAATATTCGATTTATAGACAAAAAAAAGTAATTTATTTATAAAAAAATATACATTTAAAAAAAAATTTAATTCTTCGCTTGAGCAATAGTTTAATATCTTTTAAAAACGAAATGCAAACAAAAAATTTATTTTTTTTTAAATTCTAAGCAAACGTTACCCTTTAACTGTAGCACTGCATTCTACATTATGTAAGCTCTGTCTAGCAATGTCAAATGTATAATATTTATAAGATTGGGGATTGGAACTTCCGACATTGTGTACTAAGGCGATCGGCTACAAGCATTTCGCAAATCTATTCGTTGAATTTTAATTCGATTTTAAAAATATTTGATTTCGACAGAGAGATGCTCTTGACAAATAATTTCACCTCACTATATTTCTTTAAGCATTTCCAAAATATAAATTTTTATGTAACATTCAGCAATTAAAAGAAATGTAATGTTCAAAGTTTTAACATTTTGTTTTTTATCTTCGAAGCGACTTTAGGCAACCGTAATTAAACTTGAAAATAATTCAAAACTTGGCATGACTGTTGCATCAGCTCCACTAAGCTCAGTTCTTTAAGCAATAACAATACTTTTCCAGTCTATAATCATTAATACAAAACGATTGATTGCTATATATGTTGACGCGTGTGATATCGTCCGTCAAAGAGATGCTGTAGTCGAGAAATCGCGTCGTCGCCTCGAACTGAGCCCAACCCGGATCGGTTTGTATACGTACTCGAATCTCATATGCAGTATGGCGGATTCTGTCAGCCTCTACGGCTAAATCGTAGGGATTGTTCTCCTGTCCATCCGATGTTGGTCGTGCGATGTAAGCTTTCAGAATGCTATTCAAATGTAGTTGACGGCATTGTGTATGCGGTTTGAGCAGCCAATTGATGCGTTCGACTACGTAACGTGCCGCACGTTGCACGCGCCTATCGTCGATGGGCAATGACTCGAGACTATGGCATAGACAAAAGTGACTTGGGATGCCTGCATGTCTGCAATTCCGTTGCGCTGGTATGGGTAGAAAGAGACTGATGCCACGTGGCATGCTCGTAGCGTTGTTGCTTTGCAATTGTTTTGTACGACTTTTTATGCGCAGATTTTTCAAATTGTTCAAATCGATTATGTCTTTCAACGTTTCATGCAAATCATAGCTTGTAATTAAACTGTGCGCATTACTTTTTAGATTTTCTATTGCCAACGGATATCGTTGCGCCAACCAGGCCGGATAGAGTGCAATGAGCAGGGGTTGAGCGTCTTCGAGCATGCCTTGATATGTCTTGCGAAAAGCGCCATAACGATAACCATGATCGGCCATGAGCAGCACCAATGTGTGATTAAATATGCCCTGACGTTCGAATGTCTTCAACATGTAGAGAAAGTTCTTGTCTACTAGTGTGGAATACATAAAATCTTCATGGACGCCATTCACCCACCAGAAGAAGGAGAAAAATGGCTGAATTCGCAGTCTGGGCAACAATTGATAAGCAAAGTCAAAGAGCAGCTGTGAAAAGGCGCGTCCACCGGTACAGTAAATGAGTTTCGAGCGGCTTTCATAAGCGGAGTGTTTGTAAGCCTCGACAACTGCGGGACGCAAATAATAGTCGGTAGGCGGCTTGCCAAAGCCAGGCTTCAAATATACAAATGTGCCGCCTTTGTTGTCCTCACCAAAACATGTGTTGTAGCCTGCGGCCTTGAAATCGTGCCACAAAAACTGACATTCGTCGAAGTTTCGGCGCTTGACTAGGCACTTTTTCTCGAGCTCCTGATGGCAGAGCCCGCTCAGCAGCGGTATTAAATTTGGATAAGAGTTTTCGCCGACCTTATTGTAGCCCCAGAATTCGACATGGCTTAGCTGAGTGTGTATAAAATGTGCCGTGGCCTTCATCTGACGCAAAAAATTCAAGTGCGATACCGAGTCAATGCCGATTATCATAGCCGAGAGCAATTCGTGTTGTACGGGTTGTTGTTGGAGTTTTACCTCCAGCAAAGGCCAATCTAACGGCGGTTCTATGAAGAACAGCACATCCTTATAGACGGGCTGTGTAACATTTTTCAAATTCCAACAGCTTACACGCACAATTGGATCTTCTTCTGATAATGTAATGCCACGTTTGGGGTTCAATTTGAAAATTGTCATTTCGCTACAATTATTGTGTTTATCTCCGACACGCTGCACAACGCAATATTCACATTCCAATTCCGAGAGATCCGAAATATTATATTCATTCATTATTTCGACTTCTTGCATGTTCAGCACTAAATCAATGGCACCTTTGGTATATTGAATGCGCAGCAACTGTTTTCGTTCGCAACGATCTTCATCGATCTCGTGGAGGTATGTCAGTATTGTCGGATTAATAACGTCCATGCCAACGATATGACAGCCGTTCTGCTTCACAAAATACGTATGGCTACCGGTTAGCATCTTATCGTATGCAACATAATCCAAAATAAATTCTATATAATTGTACAGCAGGAGACACACGAAAATCCCAAACAATGCCAGGCGACGTATGTTCTTCGCGCGAAACAAATTATTCATTCTGCTTGATGGCTTCATTGTGTATTTAATGACTGTTATTTTTTATTTATTAAGAGATCAGCTAGTTTAATGACTGTTAGTATAAATGCTTTCTCAGAAATTAACTTGCCTTTCCAAGCCTACTAATTGTATAAAAATTCACTCATTTTGTGCTCATCGAAAATAAAGCGCGGCAGTCTCTATATTCTCGAGAAGAATTCGGCTTAGCTATGCTTGTCCGTCGTTCCATATGTCTGAGTATATGAACGCGTTGATCTTGGTTCTATAACTTGATTCTGTAGAATTCAAAATCATTGAATCATGGTTCCAACATTCATTAAACAGACAAGGAATTGAAACAGTTACTAGTTCCGTCTGGACAGAATAGAAAAATGGGCGTATCAATGATTTTTTTTTTAGAAATCGCTATAAATCTCAAAATTACGTACTCTTATGTAACGCTCAGCCACATAGAATATATGACAGTTGAGCGGTCACTACTTGAATGTTATAAATGATACCGATACTTAGCAGGGTGGAATATGTAACTTGTTGAATAATTTTTTGAAAATTGGGTTATGTTTCAAATTTGGAATTAGGTCAGAAATGGTGCAACAAACACATACACACACATATATACATTAGATGCATCAATGAATTTTAATGTTGATGTAGTTCTTTCGGTTTTAAAAAAACTTTTCAAATGAAACGTTATATTTTTGCGCCAATTGAAACGCACAAAATTGTAAAATTTAAGTCGGAAAAACTCAAAAAATTAAAATGGAGACTTAAAAATAAATACAACCATATAAAAATAGTAAATTTTTCGACTTTTTTGCAGGAAAAATAATGTACTCATATCTGCCCCCTATCTTCAAAAAACAAAAAAGTTTTCCATAGAACGATTCAATTTTTCTTTTCTTCTTCTTTTCGTATGGGTGCTACCAGTTCCAATGATCCGACCTTGCCGGTTCCGACGAATGATTCATCGTAATAAATTTCAAGACTCTGTGGAAAATTTAAGCTCGATAGCTTCAAAACTGAGGGACTAGTTTGCATACATACAGACAGACCGACAGACAGACAGTCGGACTTGGATAAATCAACTCGTCTTGGCGTCCTGATCAAGAATATATATAGTCGGAAATGAATATTTCAACTTTTTACAAACTCCGTGACAAAGTAATGATACTATTCACATACGTGATAAGTATAAAAACTAAGTCCTTCGATTAAGCACTAGTTTAATACATTTTTAAAAAGTAGTGTAAATTTCATTTAAATCCAACAAGCGGTTTTTAAATGAGAACCGCCTAACTCAAAAAAAAAAACCAGTAAGGACTCTATCTTCAGCAAGGCTGAAGCTTATATACTTTTTACGCACTGTCTTGTGCCACGCCCATTTTTTTGACTGAATATATTTTATCTTCATCTTATTAGCTTATATACCAATTTTCATTGTTTTTGCTCATTGGGTACTGGGGATATGCAAATTATTGATTTGGGCTAAAAGTGGGCGTAACCATGCCCATTTTTGTCAAAATAGTCTTAATGCTTCCCCAAGAACATAACTGTGAAGTTTCAAGTGAATTGGTTAAGAAACAAAAAAATTTTCCATACAACGACGTAAATCTTGCTTCTCTTCCTCTTCTTCATTTTGTATGGCAGGTACCAGTTCCAGTTTCCCGATCTCATTGAAACTTTCAGGCATCTAGTCGGACTATGTAAAACTACTATGTTTAAAATCTCAGCACTCTATCTTTTTCCATACAACAATTCAAGTTTTGTTCACTTTTCTTCTTCTTTTCGTATGGGAGCTACCTGTTCCAATAATCCGATCATGCTGGTTCCGACGAATGATTCATCGTAATAAATTCTAAGACTCTGTGCAAAGTTTCAGCTCGATAGCTTCAAAACTGAGGGACTAGTTTGCATACATACAGACAGACAGACAGACAGACGGACAGATAACTCGTCTTGTCGTCCTGATCAAGAATATATATACTTTATATAGTCGGAAATTAATATTTCGATCTGTTACAAACTCAGTGACAAAGTTCCCAGCAAAACTTTTATGCTTATTTATTTATTTATTTCATAACAATGAACTGTTAGATAGTAACTTAAGTTTAGTTGATCTTAGTTCTAATTTAAAAATAATATTAATTAAAAAATAATTATATGTACGTATATGAACACAAACAGAATAATTAATAATAAAATATAGCGGGTAATATATAAGTAATTAAAATATGATAATTTAAATAAGGGGCCGTTCAAGTATTACGTAACGCAATTTTTAAAGATTTTTTACCCTCCCCTCCCCCCATGTAACGCGCCGTAACATTTTTCAGTACCCCCCTCCCCCGCCATAACGTTACGTAACAACCAAGTCACCATTTCTACCTAAAAAAACACAATTATGTTGCGCAAAGTACCTAAATTATAATAAAAACCAGTAAGGGCGGTATAGTTGAGTATTCTCAACTATATAATACCCTGTACACCTATACACCTATGTTTATAACACGTTAAACTTTCGCCGACAGCAAAAGCAGTGTACCACGATATGGTTTGTGTATTTGGTAAGGTTAGGCAGGGCTCATAGTGCAATGTTGCCATTAGATGGCGCTTTAGTACTGATTTTGTTCAAAGCATTGCTGCAAAATTTTAGTTTGTTAGTCTTGTTAGTTGTATGCAGTTTTAAAAAGGTATGTTAACTGAGTTTTGTATCTATTATAGTTTAGGAGATACAGCAATTTTAAGAAAACAACTTTTTGAGGGGAAACAAAGGGGAGAGGGAAAAAATGTGGTATGCAGTTTTGTAGAGCTATACATACTGAGTCTACGTACTCATTTTCATGTTTCTAACTCATCAGGTTTTCGAGCTACAGCCTTTTGAAAAAATGGGTGCTGCTCGATGGGCGGAAAGGAGTGGGCGCGTGGCAAAAATTCCTTCAAACTTGATATAGCGTTTGACCTCACGAGTCTATCCTCCAAATTTTAAGTCTCTAGCTCTAATAGTTTTCGAGAACCATTAGTGAGGACGGACGGACAGACGGACGGACAGACGGACGGACAGACAGGGCTATATCAATTCGTCTTCTCATCCTGATCAAGAATATATATACTTTATAGGGTCCCCCTCACCTCCTTCTATGCGTTACATACAAACCGTCTCAAACAAACTTAATATAACCTGATACACAGTGTGTGTATGGGCCCAGTAAGGGCGGTATAGTCGAGTATACACGACACAGTATGTGTCCAGGGTATAATTACAATCCTTACTAAAATAACTTATTTTAATCAAAAATAAATTATTATTCTTAAGAATTTAAATATACAGCGATAATTAATGTTACTGTTCATCTGTCCATAGGGTTGCACACTTCGGAAATAAAAATAAAAATTACGTACAATGCAAACGAGGGTCAGCCATTGAAACGTAAACGAAAAGTGCTGACAACTTCGGAGATTTGAATTTCGTAGTTTTTTTATGCAACCAAAAAAAATAATGCTACGTAACGCGTTGTTCGACACCCCCTCCCCCCATGTAACGCATCGTAATCCCCCCAAATTGCGTTACGTAATACTTGAACGGCCCCTAAGGAGAAAAATACTACAACTCATATTATATATAGATATAAACACGCAGTGTATTTTAGTCTCCGACCCGGTGAGGGAAATTTATTTGCACCATGCAAGCTATGCCCCTACTCACAGCCATGTGTGGTCAGAGTCTTAGATTCCGAAGAGCACCATCAGTCCACCAAGAAACGATTATCCATGCCACTAAAGGCGTTCAGCTTCCCGTAGATACCGAAGAATCGTTGCGTTAAGTGTTGTGAGAGAGATTTCAGGTGACAGGACGCGATAAAGATTATTATAAATCATACATAACACTCGAAACGGATCGTGAAGTGTATAGTTGGTTGTACATCTGTGCAAAGTTATTGGGACAAAATATCTTGTATTGCGACGTGGGACGTTGAAATTAATCTGACTAAGTAGGTTTGAAGAATCAATAAAACCAACAACAAGCTTATGAAGAAAAGCAGCCCCTAAAACAATCCTGCGTTGAGAAAGCGAAGGAAGGTCAATGAGAAGGAGCCTGTCTTGGTATGACGCTAACCTGGCGTTAGGGTTCCAGTTGAGGCCACGAAGCGCAAAGACAAGAAATTGTTTCTGAACTGACTCGATGCGATCTTGATGTTTTTTTGTACTGCGGAGACCACACGCAACAACAGTATTCGAGAATAGGACGTACAAGTGACGTGAAAATTAGTTTGGTGATATAGGGGTCATTGAATTCTTTAGACCAGCGTTTAATGAATCCAAAAACACCTTTCGCCTTATTAACGACAGTTGAGACATGTTGGATGAAACTGAGCTTGGGATCGAATAGAACACATAGGTCGTTAAAATTTCAGACACGTTCTAGTTGGACGTTATCAATCGAGTAAGTAAACAAGTGAGGTTTACTTCGATGATAAGTCATAAACATTTAGAACAATTGAGCAAAAGCAAATTTCGTGAACAAAAAGAATGCAGTGAGTTCAGATCAGCCTGTAATAGTCCATGAGAGTCAGGCTCCTTGTATGAAAGACACAACTTAACATCATCGCCATACATAAGTACCCGAGAATAAGATATCGACAATGGGAGATCATTAACGAAAAGATTAAACAAGAGAGGACCAATATGACTGCCTTGGGGGACACCAGAAGAAACATGAACAAGATTAGAAGAAGCAGATTTAAACAACACACGTTGAGATCTGTTTATTAAATAGGATTTAATCCAATTCAGAAGATTCGGAGGGAAGCCCAAAAGATTCAGTTTTAACAACAGCAAATCATGGTTAACCGAGACAAAAGCTTTACTGTATATTTTCAAATTAATTTTATTTTAATAATTATAACAGAATAATAATTCATAAATGCAGTATTATTATTATTTGGTCATCAACTCCCTATCGGGAGTCTGAAGCACAAATTCCTCCACGCGTCTATGTTTTGGGCGCGCCTTCGCCAGGTGGAAACACCAAGTGTAGACTGGGCTTCCATCATCTAGTCTTGACAACGCATCCTGGATCGTCCTCTCCTCCCCTTCCTAACAATCTCCGCATCAAATACCTCACGAGCCAGAGTGACTTCTTCCATACGTGCAATATGACCCAGCCAGCAAAGTCTATGAAGTTTCATTCCATTGCCTACGCCAGCATCATTGAATTATTTATTGTTTATTTGAAATGACATCTAACGCCTGGGTTGTTATTATTATTCCTAATATTCAAATTAAAGCAAAGCAGAAATATTTCGTCCGTCCATTTTTGCTCTTCTGTTATATCAAATGCGAAGCCTTGAAGATGGTTGCTCCGACTTCGTGTGTTTTTCGTTTTTACACAAAAGCATTCAATCTACCTTCAGACAGGCATCCAGTCCATGTCGATGTTTCTAACATAATATGTTGTTTTTTGATAAACATCCAGTTCAAATGCCGAGGCGCATTCAGTGTAGGCCATGAATGTGTAACATCCATTGATGCTGAATCGAAGTTGTGAATTTGTCACCATGATCCCAAAAATTTTGCTGGGTTAATATACTATTTCACATACGTGAAAAGTATAAATAGAATTGATTAAAATTTATGATTCTAATAGCGAGCGTTAGAGAGGCTGCCGTTCATTGTTGAATTACTCGAAAATTATTCGTCGAATCCTCTTGAAATGTTCACAGAATATTTTTAAGGTATTTATAATACCTTCAGGAAATGGAAAAAAAAAAATTGATTTTTCTTAAATTCTAAGCAGACGTAACCCCTTAACTGTAGCACTGCTTTCTACATTATGTAACTCTGTCTAGCAATGTCAAATGTATAATTTTTATAAGATTGGGGATTGGAACTTCCGACATTGTGTACTAAGGCGATCGGCTACAAGCATTTCGCAAATCTATTGGTTGAATTTTAATTCGATTTTAAAAATATTTGATTTCGACAGAGAGATGCTCTTGACAAATAATTTCACCTCACTATATTTCTTTAAGCATTTCCAAAATATAAATTTTTATGTAACATTCAGCAATTAAAAGAAATGTAATGTTCAAAGTTTTAACATTTTGTTTTTTATCTTCGAAGCGACTTTAGGCAACCGTAATTAAACTTGAAAATAATTCAAAACTTGGCATGACTGTTGCATCAGCTCCACTAAGCTCAGTTCTTTAAGCAATAACAATACTTTTCCAGTCTATAATCATTAATACAAAACGATTGATTGCCATATATGTTGACGCGTGTGATATCGTCCGTCAAAGAGATGCTGTAGTCGAGAAATCGCGTCGTCGCCTCGAACTGAGCCCAACCCGGATCGGTTTGTATACGTACTCGAATCTCATATGCAGTATGGCGGATTCTGTCAGCCTCTACGGCTAAATCGTAGGGATTGTTCTCCTGTCCATCCGATGTTGGTCGTGCGATGTAAGCTTTCAGAATGCTATTCAAATGTAGTTGACGGCATTGTGTATGCGGTTTGAGCAGCCAATTGATGCGTTCGACTACGTAACGGGCCGCACGTTGCACGCGCCTATCGTCGATGGGCAATGACTCGAGACTATGGCATAGACAAAAGTGACTTGGGATGCCTGCATGTCTGCAATTCCGTTGCGCTGGTATGGGTAGAAAGAGACTGATGCCACGTGGCATGCTCGTAGCGTTGTTGCTTTGCAATTGTTTTGTACGACTTTTTATGCGCAGATTTTTCAAATTGTTCAAATCGATTATGTCTTTCAACGTTTCATGCAAATCATAGCTTGTAATTAAACTGTGCGCATTACTTTTTAGATTTTCTATTGCCAACGGATAGCGTTGCGCCAACCAGGCCGGATAGAGTGCAATGAGCAGGGGTTGAGCGTCTTCGAGCATGCCTTGATATGTCTTGCGAAAAGCGCCATAACGATAACCATGATCGGCCATGAGCAGCACCAATGTGTGATTAAATATGCCCTGACGTTCGAATGTCTTCAACATGTAGAGAAAGTTCTTGTCTACTAGTGTGGAATACATAAAATCTTCATGGACGCCATTCACCCACCAGAAGAAGGAGAAAAATGGCTGAATTCGCAGTCTGGGCAACAATTGATAAGCAAAGTCAAAGAGCAGCTGTGAAAAGGCGCGTCCACCGGTACAGTAAATGAGTTTCGAGCGGCTTTCATAAGCGGAGTGTTTGTAAGCCTCGACAACTGCGGGACGCAAATAATAGTCGGTAGGCGGCTTGCCAAAGCCAGGCTTCACATATACAAATGTTCCGATCACTTTGTTGTCCTCACCGAAACATGTGTTGTAGCCTGCGGCCTTGAAATCGTGCCACAAAAACTGACATTCGTCGAAGTTTCGGCGCTTGACTAGGCACTTTTTCTCGAGCTCCTGATGGCAGAGCCCGCTCAGCAGCGGTATTAAATTTGGATAAGAGTTTTCGCCGACCTTATTGTAGCCCCAGAATTCGACATGGCTTAGCTGAGTGTGTATAAAATGTGCCGTGGCCTTCATCTGACGCAAAAAATTCAAGTGCGATACCGAGTCAATGCCGATTATCATAGCCGAGAGCAATTCGTGTTGTACGGGTTGTTGTTGGAGTTTTACCTCCAGCAAAGGCCAATCTAACGGCGGTTCTATGAAGAACAGCACATCCTTATAGACGGGCTGTGTAACATTTTTCAAATTCCAACAGCTTACACGCACAATTGGATCTTCTTCTGATAATGTAATGCCACGTTTGGGGTTCAATTTGAAAATTGTCATTTCGCTACAATTATTGTGTTTATCTCCGACACGCTGCACAACGCAATATTCACATTCCAATTCCGAGAGATCCGAAATATTATATTCATTCATTATTTCGACTTCTTGCATGTTCAGCACTAAATCAATGGCACCTTTGGTATATTGAATGCGCAGCAACTGTTTTCGTTCGCAACGATCTTCATCGATCTCGTGGAGGTATGTCAGTATTGTCGGATTAATAACGTCCATGCCAACGATATGACAGCCGTTCTGCTTCACAAAATACGTATGGCTACCGGTTAGCATCTTATCGTATGCAACATAATCCAAAATAAATTCTATATAATTGTACAGCAGGAGACACACGAAAATCCCAAACAATGCCAGGCGACGTATGTTCTTCGCGCGAAACAAATTATTCATTCTGCTTGATGGCTTCATTGTGTATTTAATGACTGTTATTTTTTATTTATTAAGAGATCAGCTAGTTTAATGACTGTTAGTATAAATGCTTTCTCAGAAATTAACTTGCCTTTCCAAGCCTACTAATTGTATAAAAATTCACTCATTTTGTGCTCATCGAAAATAAAGCGCGGCAGTCTCTATATTCTCGAGAAGAATTCGGCTTAGCTATGCTTGTCCGTCGTTCCATATGTCTGAGTATATGAACGCGTTGATCTTGGTTCTATAACTTGATTCTGTAGAATTCAAAATCATTGAATCATGGTTCCAACATTCATTAAACAGACAAGGAATTGAAACAGTTTTCAATGATTTTTTTTTTTAGAAATCGCTATAAATCTCAAAATTACGTACTCTTATGTAACGCTCAGCCACATAGAATATATGACAGTTGAGCGGTCGGTACTTGAATGTTATAAATGATACCGATACTTAGCAGGGTGGAATATGTAACTTGTTGAAGAATTTGTTGACAATTGGGTTATGCTTTAAGATTCCTTTTAGCAGCTCAACCAATTCTGTTGATTGCATGACAGTTACGAGCTAAGAAACTATCTGAGGTACAATAACTTGAAAAATCAATACTAAATCATTCAACGCCAATCTATAAATAAAAGTATCTTTCATCTTCACTTGTAGAGTGTTCAATTAAATACCCTTTGTTGCATTGACTGTCTCACCACCATTGACCCCTTCTTATTAATCCTTTTAATGCCTAAAGCATCAACAACAACAATTTCGTCTTGCCTTGGGCAATTTTATAAAATTACCAAAAGAAATTGACCAAAATTTCTACTAATGTAATTTGTCTTCAAAAAGATCAAACGCCTTGAATCAAGTACGTGCCACCACTCTAACGATAAAAGGGTTTAAAAAAAATTCCAAGGTACCTGTTTCAAATTTGGAATTAGGTCAGAAATGGTGCAACAAACACATACACAACCACACATATACATTAGATGTATCAATGAATTTTAATGTTGATGTATTTCTTTCGGTTATAAAAAAACTTTTCAAATGAAACGTGATATTTGTGCCAATTGAAACGCACAAAATTGTAAAATTTAAGCCGGAAAAACTCCAAAAATTAAAATGGAAACAAAAAATAAATACAAATAAATAAAAATCGTTAAATTTTCGACTTTTATGCAGGAAAAATAATGTTCACATACCTGTTTCATGAATGCTCTTCAACACTTTATTTGTTTTATTTTTTTCAAGAGCTATTAAACGCTTAACACAAAATGCCAAGCAAAACAAAAAAAAACACATAAAAAAACAATATCGACATATTTCTATACCACCCGAAAAAAACAAACGATTTATTGTGTGTATCGACTAAATCGCCTAAAAGTAGATACTTGCAAAGTTTCAATTTTGCCCGTTTGACTCGCACTTATGCACACACACAGAAAACACACAATGTACTCAAAATGGCAGCAGCGTTGGTCGAATGAGGAACAAAAGAACAAATAACAAAAAAGTGTACAGAAAATTGTTGGAAAGCAATTTTTTATTACCGCATATAAGCTTTATTATTGCCGTTTAGCGATTTTTTATTGCAAAAGACTGGCATGTTGTTGGCGTATGCACTGTTCGCATTTTTGTCGTTGCTGTTGTTGTTGTGGTTGCCAGGGTCGGAGGTGTTGAAGTTGGGGTTCTTAAGTTACAATTAAAATAAATGATTTTTAGTGAGTACTTACTTAACCTAAACCATTTAAACTTGTCTTTGAAGAGAATTGAATTTTCTTATTCGAATAAGATTGACAGATTTACGACCTTCTGAAGCTATCGACATAAGAAAACCAAGTTAGCTAAATTATTAAATTGTAATAGTTAAAATACTGCGCTTAGTCAAATTTGGTATCTTTTCTCATACAAATTTAGTCACCGAGGGGGCAGGGCGTTTTAAAAAGTGTCCAAAATGGTTCGGGTAATTTGGGTACGTTCCCTTATATAGTAGACATAGCAGCCTGAAAAAAATATTCATAGATATATAAAAATATGTTCACATAGTTTGTTTTTTGTTTATTTCTTCCAAAATTTTTGAAATTAATCTCAACAGTGTGATTGTAAGGTTCTGTCAGTAAGGTTAAATTAAGTTTTTATAGCAAAAATGTTAATATATTTACTATAGTATGGTATATATACATACGAGGTGTCAGTCTACCTCTTTATAATCTTTGTGTCTATTAATTCAACTCAGAAGGGCGCGCCGGCTAGCTCTTAGGCTAGCTTTAGCTATTAGGTACATCTATGCAAAAAATTTTCATATAACAATATTTTTTGTTTTCAAACGTTATTTATATTGAAAACTTGATTCCTGTAGACTGCTGGTGTCAAGATCGACTTCTGCGATTCAATCATTACTAATACATTCAATAATGAATTATTGCGGTCGACATTAATGGACTTAACATTTCTATTACATTTTAATAAAAAAAACTATAAATATAAAGAAGCTACTCCTTGTCACTCGCCGCCTAGCTTTGATTGCGCCTTAGACCCACTCCTGACTTTCGATGGCCATATACATTGGCATTCGGTTTTATTATTGCATACCAACAGGCAGACGGAAATTTGCGTCTGTGTGCCTGCGGCGTTGGATTGAAGGCAATTTAAATGCGTTTGCAAACACTGCAAAACATAATAATAAAAAAAAAAACTGTAAAAAAATATGTTGAAAAACAAACTAAACCGAAGGCAAAAAAAATATAGTATATAAATAACAAATCGATTTGCTAAATTACAGTGTAAAGTACAAAGGCACACATACACGCATACACGCACACCCAGGCAGAAAATTGCATGCACATCAGGATTGTTGGCATTCATGCATGCATGTGTGTGTGTGGTTTGTGTCCTTGCTGTATTCGTATTTGTGTCAGGCTGCGGTCGGCGGTCATACGATGTCACATCGATGACCAACCAAGCCGATTTTCACATACAATTGCGGCTTGATTGGCTTTTTGCATTGCATTGGTTTTTGCTCTTCCCTTTATTACTTTTATTTTTTGTTAATTGGAAACAACAACTTTTTGTATTTAATACTATTTCAAATAAGGTATTTAGTTTTTATTTCCATAATTTTTGTGCTAATTTGCATCGTTAATAAACTCAGCTAATTTGTCATTTTATCTTCTTTTGTACAGCGCCAACAAGTATGCAACAATTTAAGCAACATTGTTTACTGGTGAGACTTTTGAGACCACTTCATCTTCCTCTATAACAACGAACGCTTCTTCTTGGGCAAGTTTGCGTTTAGTTCATTTTTAGTGCGAGTATTTCGCGTATTTATAAAGTTTTGTTGAAACACGAACAAGTTTAAAGCGAAAACTTTTAATTGCACTTTGTTAATATTGCATAGAAATTTATCATTAAAATAGTTCACAGCATGCCAACTTCTTCTTCTTTTTATAAAAAAGCGCCCATAAGAACAGTAAGGCAGAAGATGCTGTCAACGTTCAAGATACACAAAAATCCATAGCATACTTTTTGGCAACTAGCGCAAATATTTTGCGTAAATTTGTTTGGAATTCAAAGGAGTTGTTTATTATTTCTTTGTATTTTGTTGTGTCGTTGTTGTTTTCTTTCACAACAGTTTTTACCTTTAGTTTTACACTTTGAATGGAATATCATCTTGCAAACATTCATAATCAGTGTCTTGCATTCAGATTCTGTTTGTATAAATTAGTAAATCTTAACCAAATGAGCTCAAGCAGCATATTGCAAATATCTCTGAATATAAACTGCTTAAGCATCTATTCTGATATTTTATTAATATAAATAATAGACTAAAATTTTGTTTCAAGCGTCAGATTTCAGTCAATCGTTTGCAAAAACTTTAAAAGTTGGACAGAAAGAAAACACAGCAACTGAATACGTTTTCCTTCTTCTCCTAGTTCATAGCTTCTACAATAGTTAAATATCTTTACTTTCTTACTATCACTGATACCTTAATCTACCAAAATATTGATGTTTCCAAATTTGTAGCATAATTTTAAGCTTCCAATATTGTATCAAAATTGTTTTGAAGAGTTTTTAGTAAAAACAAATTTAACAAATTTTTTTTAATATTTTCAAGATTTTGATTCGATGGCGATTTTGAATAAAATTGTTAGAAAATGTTCCAATTTACTAACTATTAAACAAACAAAGTTATGATGACTCCAAAGCATCATTAACCCCAAGAGCCTCTTTTTAGATTTTGGAGTATTCAAATTTGTTTATCATTCAAATTTATTTTTTTTAATGTATTCTTTTGATGCTGTTATAATAATTAGTCAGCTGTGCATATTCAATACTCAGAACCTAATAGCCTTAATACTTTTGGGCAATAAGCATATTAAAAATGTTGCAATTTTTTCCATCAATTAAGCATCAACAATTTAACTAAAATAAAATTGAGAAAAATATTCGATAAATTTAAAATTCTCTTTTGCCTTTGCGTTGCGACCGAAAACTAAACTTTTAAAATGAATTTCATGTAAAAAACAACAAAAATGCACTTGAAATTTGATTTTTCGTACATCAAAAGTATTGCATATTTCACTAAATACTTTTTCAAAACTCAAAATTCAATGAACATAAAACTAAACGCGGAACAAAAAAATAAATACATGTAAAAAGAGCAGTAAATCGAATCCCGAGTGAACGCAAAATGGAAAATATTCTTTGCGCCTCACTACCTCATCAAATATTTCGAAAATAACTAACAAAATATTTTAGCGGCACTAAATCCACGTCAAAGTGCACAATAAATTAACAAAAAAAAAAAAACACCATAAAAACAAACTTTCAAAAAAAAAAACGAATCGAATAACAAAAAAATAAAAAAATAACGCCACGTTTACACGAAGCCTTTTTCGCATGACAGTTTTATTTACGCTTTAAGCACGTATTGGATACATGGATTGGTCTAGAATATAGTAACGTTGCAGTATTCAACTGATGTATGTACCATGTAACTTCATGAAACATAAGTTACTTCATTATCGAAATATAAGAAAAGGTATTGTGAAAAAAAACAATAAATCAAAAAGTCACTTAAAATTTACATACAATCTCAAGTGTCAAAGAAAAAGGATGAAAAATCGTAGAATTAAGTCGCCGTCTCAATATAGACTAACAAAATCGTGTAAAATCGCGCAAACTAAAATGAAAACCTCTGCGCCGAAAACTCGTTTGAACATATTCGAACCGAAAGAAAAACATCGTGTTTCACCAATAAGTAAACAAACGTTGCAAAACAAATATTTACAATACTTTGAACTATGCCTCATGTCATGGTTTGCTTTCATAGCCATTTTTTTTTTTTTGCCATTTCTGATATTCGTGCAGCTTTCAAAGCCATTGCTGGTGGAAAAAAAATCAACCACCCAACGATTTGAGAGCTTGTATATGAGGCGGATATTAGCAAAAAACAAATCTCATATGAGGTCGCTGAAGGATTTGAAAAGGATACGACAAACGTGCGTGAGCATAAACTGCAAACTGACAACAAAACAAAAAATAGAAGGCAGTCCGACAAAGTGAACAAAATATCCAAAAATCATTAAATTTTTATGTCGTGCGGAATGAACAAATAAAAAAAAACAATTATTCGAAATCAAATTGTAAGCTCAAAAATACATGAACGAAGTTTTGAAAGCGAAAAAATCTTTAAAAAATCACGAACCCAAAAAGAATGGCAAAACGAAATTTGCAAAATTTGTTGAATCTGTTCGTGAATTTCGAAAAATAAAACAAAATCTTAGATATAAAAAAAAATATTCATCGACACAAAATTGTTGCCAAACTTTGTTGGTGGCAAAGCAATAAAAAAATCTAGTTTGGAGATTTGATTTTAGAAAGGCTTCTAATTGAAAGTTGGGAACGTTCAATTGAGTTATAAAATATCCAATAGTTTGGCAAATTGGAAAATTGTATTGCTTTGCCTATTACACGCCTTTTAATGTAGAATATTGTGCAGGGAGCCTAAAATTATATCAAGCAAATAACAATAGTTCTCAATGGATTATACTTAAAGCCGCTTGCTAAGATACCACTTAAACTGTTTAGATCTTTCTATCACTGCACAAATTGCTATTCGAGTAAGTCGGATTTAGAAATGCATCTAATAGATAAATAGTTGACAAACTCAATAGCAAACTTACGTATAGTAAAAATCATCGAATACTTAGAATTCTTTTTTGGTACTGAGATTTTCATAATTAAGATAAATAAGTAATTTAAAATTGATTTCTGCAAAGCTCTTTAATAAGTTCTTTTTTAAATAAAGCTTAGCAAAAATGTTCGTTTCAGTGCATCAATATTGTTAAATTGTTGTTTTTCCATTAATTTACAAAACTAGAAAATAATTTATTGATACAGGAAAAAAACAATTGAACACTCAACGCCGCCGGCGGCACTCACTGAATAATTACATGCGATACAGACAGGCAGACAGAAACACAAATAGACAAACGACATATACAAATATGTACATGCATACAGACAGACAGATAGACAAGCAGACAGACAAAATAACAACTACTTACCTGATTGCTATTAGAACGATACAGAAACAAGCCACAAAAGCTGTTGATTCAATTAGTCGCACAATAATTGCCGACGGCTACCAATAATGTAGTAATTTAGCTCAACACTTCGGCGACAAACAATGAAATCAATATATAATAACAATATCGATGTTTGCTAAAAACAACAAAAATAAATTTTATATTGTAGTTGTCTATTAATTGTTAAAAAAAGACGCACAAGGACATGTTGTATGGGGTTTATATTTGATAAATTGTTCTTGTTATTTTGTTGGCCGCGAAATATGCCAAGGAAATACAAACAAAAAAACAATGTTAAACAAAATACGAAAATATGCAAATTCCTTTTGCGAGGCACATTACTTGAGCTTAGATACTTTGCCGCAATTCTTCTGCAAAAACTTAAACAAATTTATTACCTGTTTTAACAAGAGCGATGAGGACGACAAGAAAAAAAATAAGAAAATGGCGAAAACAAGTGCCGCAATGACAACAATGCAAACAAACAGCAAACAAGCATAAAGCACGAAAAGGAACTGAACTGAATTGTACTGAAAGAAAGAATGAAATGCCAGAAAAGGAAAGGCTTTTCAAATCCTTTTGCTACTTTTCATGGCATTTCTTAATGCACACAGATACACACTCATACATTCTTATACCATAGCTCAAGTTGCCGAAAGGCTTGTGACCACCCGACCATTTGCCTTGACTTTTTTCTTTGTACTTTCTTTTGTAACTGCTTTTGTGCTTGTAATTTCTCACGTTTTCCTGCAAATTCAGCACATTTTGTAGTAACTTTTAATTTCATGCCATTTAATTCGCTGAAAACAGCGCGCAAACGAACAAAAAAATATTTTCATATAAATGTATGTATGTATGTGTGGTATACTAAAAACCGTAGTTGAGCGAAAACTTGGCGCAGCGGAAAGCCAGCCATGAAAGGCACAAAGACAGTCATACCATACAGATAAAAGATGAGCGGGCGTTCTTTGGCTGGTGAGAGGTTAAGAGAGCGCAGTACAAGTGAAAGGCGCTGTGGAATTTGCCACAGGACACACTTTACAAGCGAAGTTGCTTCCTTTGCAGAAAAAATACTTTCCTTTCCTTATGTATTTTTCTTACTTTTATTTTACTTGCTTGCTTACTCAATTTTTTTTTGTTATTAAATATTTCTTTTTGCATTTGGTATGTTAGCTGCAAAAGGTTTTTCTTATTTCAAGTATCTGACAACAGAATCAGTTAGCCTTGAGAACGGGCTAGGCAAGTGAGAGTGCTTATGGAGAGTGGAAGATTCAACTTATGTTGGTTTAAAGCTCATTAGGGCTTAAAAATGGCAGCGCTAATTGGCAATTATTGACTGATGGCATATAAAAATCTTTAAGCTCAGACGAGAGGTTCATAGTCGCTCAATACATGACAATGATAAATGTGAAGTTCAGTTTATTAACCTTTTTTTTTATAATTTTCACCAAGACTTATTTAAATCTAATACGAAAATAATATCTTAACATAACATAACACAGTAAAAGATAGCTAAGATGATCTTTGTGTTTATTAGCTTGACATTGCACTGAGAGAAATATGGCTTTAATTTGCATGCCATATTTCTCATTTGCATGCACACGATGAATGAATAATAGTGAATGAAAAAGTAAGTAGTTCAATTGAAGGAACCTTTTTTAGTCGGCTGACAAAAGCTTAAAAAACGAGGTGAGTTCATAGTCTCTCATTGTATCAACAACTGTGATCTTAACAAGATTAATTTTAGAATGATGATATATAAAAATCAGTTCAAAACTACAGATCGATTTTCGAATCATATCGTTTTTCCTTGGAGAACTTAATTTCAGTAATAAAGTAGCAATAATCTAGAAATTATCATACGCCAAAGAGTAAAAATTGTGCAGTGAAGACAGCAATTTCCACAAATTATACTCTTTAATGTTTAACAAAATGATTTATTCTTATTTATTTGATTTATGAGTAATGTTTGTCTTCTTAAAGCATTTTATTGTCCGTGTCTGTTTGCTATGTCAATTGTCTTAAACAGCTTGAAGCATGCTCTTCACTGTGAAATTAGAGCAATACGCCGCCCAGTTATTAACTGCAGTCTGGCCAAACTGAAAAACACTTTAATTTGCACAGAGAAAACAAATGCAACTTAATTTTGTGCAGTTCAGATTGCAGGCCAACCCACAACACTTAGAATACTGAAATTCCATGCTGCCAACACAGCACAGAACGGAACACAGAACAGAACGGAAGAGTACAGTACAGGACACCAAATGAGTATAATTCGATAATAGACAAAGTCACACAGTTTAATTTAATTGGCCTGCTTTGGGAACAACCTACTTAGTTGAACTTGGCTTGCCTTGTCTTACGCTCAATAGTTTGAGCTGATTTTGTGTTTGTGCAGCTGGCAAAGCAAGCAAACAGCGACTTTGCTTTTTGGCCAACAGAACGTAAAGTATCCTTGATTGCCAGGCGTTGCACAACGGGCTGTCTCAACCCGATTGAAGGAATGAATGGTTGGACGGTCTGACTAACTGCAGGCAACGCTTGCAAGCCGGAATATGCGCCGTTGCTGCTGCCGTTGCTGTTTTTATTAGCATCACTGCAACTGCAATGGCACCGAAGTGTACGTCAACAAGCAACAGAAGAAAATGACTTAATTGAATTTTCTTTAATCCAATAGATTAAAGTCAAGCTAAGTCAAGCTGTGTCGTACCAACGTATCAAGCCGAGCGTTGCCTTAAGACAAGTCAAAGTCATCGTTGACTACTTGACGCTGCGCACGCTACTCAATTTAACGAGTGGCCTTCGTACAATGTGTCATTGTAGCTGACAAGATGTTTCTCATATTCATAATACGGCTAAACAATAACAGCATTATATTGCATACGCCCAGGCGTCATGAGGCCTAAGCCGACGCTTGTTATTAGCTACAAAAGCTGTGCGTCTTTGCCTTTGTGCACGACTTTGTGGCTGAATTACACTCAATGCCTTGACTCCTTCATTTCTGCTTTGTTCTGCACAATTGCAAGTGTGTGGTTGTGTCTGGCTTGTGACTTGAGCCTTTGGTTTTTGATTAATGCAACCTTTTGTGTATTGAAAATTTGCTTTAGAAATTCCCTAAATGAAAACTTGCACTCAGCACACGATAAGCAAAATTGCAGTTACCTTCGAATTCACCTGTTTTGCAATGAGAGCATCCTAACTCAAATGTTATTGCTGCTGTTGCTGCTTATGTTAGTGCCCGTTTTTTCACAGGCTCATGTTTACACTATAGTTGTGATACTATACTCAGACACACACACACACACACATACATACATACATATGCTTGCATACCCTTTGAGGTCGAGTGCTGTCGTGTCGTTGCTGCTATTCGTTGGCAATGACAGCCAGAAAACCCTTCAAGTTAGCACTTGGTTAACGTAAATTTTTCGGTTTGCGCGCTCTGCGGTCTCACAATCCATTCGTGTGCATGGGATTTGTGTGTATTCCGTTGGTTGTGTTAGTGTTAGTATGTAGGTGTGTGTATTGCAGTGTTTACTTCTATTTGCATACATACAAAAGGTGAGTTGTTTGCGTCCAAACGTGTGTATTTGCAAGTCCATGTGCATGTGCATGTGTGGCTGTTGATGTTGGTGGTGTAGGTGTTTGTTGGTTTTCTCTGTGGTTTTTAGCAATTTTCTGTTGCCATATTTTCTGGCGCAAAGATAAAAAATGAAATAATTACATTGGTGCATAGTTTTTAGTGTCCAAGTGCTCGAAAAAAAGAAAATAAATGACAAAAAAAAAACACTAGAAAAATATAATAGGTTTTTATGTTAAAAAAGATTTTTGGGCTACGAAATTTAGTTTTTCTGTTTTAACAATTTAATCTAGCATGCAACCTCCAAAAAGTATGCTTCAAAAACTGTTTCCAACAGTTTTAGGTTTAGTTAAAGGACTTTCAACGTGATGAGTAAAAAATTGCAGCAAAAACAATAATAGAAAAACATTTTTAATAACATATATTTTTATCAACGTACGCGAGAGTTTGTGGTAACACATTTTATTTTTTTTTCCGAAAAATAATATGTGTTTGTTTCATTTGTTTGATGCATATTTTTACATTTATACATTTGATTTGAGAGGTACGAAAAGTTTGTTCAAAGCGCAAATGTGTTTACAATGGCATAACGCCGACGGACAATATGAGCCATTTGATAGTATATGTACACACAAAAAAAAAAAATATACATCAAAATGTAACTATTTAGAAATCAATAACTAACATTCGAATATCTAAATACTTTTTCAGTATCAATTTTATACTTTTGTTTATGAAAGTAATATTCCAAATACAAATTTAATATTTTTTAATATCTAATTTATACTTAACTTTATTAATTTAATAAATGATACTTCTTAGTATGAAATTCACATTATTTAATATTATGCTTACACTTAAAAATTGAAACTAGTTTAAATAACAATTTAACACAAATCAGTACTGGTAATTTTTTTTTTTTTTTTTGTGTGTATGTATAATTATGTATGTACAACTTGATATTCCTACCAAATGACTTGTTTGAAATATTGCAGGTATACATTTTTTTTGTATATAATTAACGACATGTAGCCTCTACGAATATATTCTTGAAAAAATTCCATTCCATCTTTGTATCATCCGGATTACATGTTTAAAATACATAATTGAAACCAGTTTAATGAATGAAACTTTATTTATGTAAGGTTTTGAATAACAGTATCAATGTCCTTGGCTTCCTTCCATTGGCCTTCCATTAAATCATTTAAGCTTTGTTGATTGAAATTCTTCACAATAGCATGGTTGTAAAATTTTGTTGTTTTGAACATTTATACATAAGTTTTTGCCTTTATTTATCTTTAATTTTAAACTTTATTTTGTTGGGTTCATTTGTTTTTCAATTATGCACCAAAAAAAAAAAAAAAAAACACAAAATACTGAAACCGATGTGTAATGAATTAAATTTAATGTACATACTATATTTTTCATTTAAAAAGGACAATTTAAAAATCACTTTTAGCTTAATTCGGCAATATTTAAATTAAATTGTAAGCTAATTTGCTTTTAGCCAAAAATTATGCAAACCAGAATTGAATTTTGCACAATGTAAATACATACATACAACTTGAATAATTCCAATCAAACTTCGTCAACACAAACAACAACAACAACAGCAAAAACAAATTTTGTCGACTTAATTAAATGTTGGCTTCAATTCATCCACAAAATCACATATGCTTGTATGTATGTGTCTCTATAAGTGTGTGTGTGTGTGTGTGGCAAATTATTTATTTGCACCTTTTGTTTGAAATTACATAAATTTAACTAATTAATTATTTGTTTTTCTTTGCGTCTCCTCTCGTTTCGTCTCTTTGCTTTGCGTTACTGTCAGTGGCAATGACTTCACTCTGTCGCTTTGTCTCGTTTACTGAATTCCCTCTTACGCTTGCGCTTCATTTGTACAAATTTACATTGCAGCGCCGTAAAGTAGGCAACAAACACAAATACTCAACATGGTTTGAGGCAAATTCATTACACTGCAAATGAAATGAATTAAATCCAGCTAATGAGCCATGAAACTTGATTTTAATGAATTTATTTTCCTTTTTTTTTAATTTTGTTGTTGTTTTTTTCTTTGCTTTTATGCGCTTAATTAATTTCTATTTATTTTGCATTCATTTGATTCGCTTTTTTACTGTTGCCAATGAAGTTTTTGTGCTTTTTGTGTGCGATTTGCAACTCTTAATATTTATTTTTGTTATCCTATTCGATTAATGTTTACTGTTGCAAAATCTGATTTTTAATTGGTTTAGTTTTTTTTCGCTTTTCAAATAAAATTGTTTAAAATGTATTGGCATTTTATATTAGCAAACGTTGTAAAGATGTTAATTAAAAACGTTTTTCTAATTTAGAAATACATACTTAAAAAAAAGTTCTCTTTGTCGCACAGAAGCAAATATTTTTTCAGATTGGAAATTTCGAGAAACAAGAATACTTTGAAATTGAAATTGACATTTATTATTTCATAATTTTTTCCACATTATTGAGCTAATAAGCCATGAACAGTTTTGCGAAATATCAGTTAAAGTTGAGACCTTAGAAATATCTCTGATATCGCTGTAATATCATTTCATTTCGATCACTCTTGTGTAATTTCTCTCAAATGACAACATAATAACATAATAAACGTTGTGTAAATTTTGAAAGAATTTGAGCTTATATCTCCCAAATGTAAGATTGATTAACATTATTTAAAACTTTCGTTATTTTTTATTAGACATTTCAAGTCAGATTTGATTTTTAAATTCCATATGACAACTCAACTTCAACGAAAGTCATGTTTGTTAATAAATTTTTTTTTTATAGTAGGGGAGCCCAAGCGGGGATTTTCGTAGTTACTCCTGCGTGGCAGATTAGAATATGGGAGATAGCTTATACTCTATTGAGTAGATTCCCCAAGTATAAGATTTCTAAGTGGTGACGCGCGTGAATGGCAGACCATTGATTCTGTAAAAACGGCTGATTTACTCCTGCGTGGCAGATTAAGATATGGTAGGTTTATTAAATGCTTATAAGTCCCCATTTCGCTAATCAGCCATTTTGAGAAAGACGTAAGGGAATGGGAGGGTTTCAAACTTCCAAGCTAAAACCGTCAAATTTAGTTAGTCCTGTGCGTCAGTTTTTCATACAAGTGGCTCAGCATGATCTCCTAGTCGTACTATTTCATAAACTAACAGTTATATGGAGAAACATTCTTTACTCCGCGGTATACAATATAAAACACCTTGTGGCGGTCGAACCCACCGCTAAATGAAAACAATTTTAGAATCTAAATTATTTAATCTTCAAAATGCAACCACTCCCAACGACGCAGGAGTAAATCACGTTTTAGCATCGTCGGCTCCCCGACTATTACATATATCTCGTATTTTATATAAAACTTATTATTATATATTATTATTATTATATTTTTTTTCTTCATTATCATAGTCATTAAATAAATAAATATGAACAATTTCTTTGTGAGAATATGTCTTCAGTAACAACTTTTTGAACTGATCAATTTTCAAGATACACTTTATAACGAGTACATGAATATCAGTAGATCTTGAAATTGTTACCAACTAATAATCTTGGTTTGTAAATACAATTGTAAGGTAGTATTCACTTTGTTCCAAAAAGATAAATCAATGATTGACGCAAGATAAGCATGAGTCACTAAAATAAACCACAGATAGTCTTCAAGAGTATTTAAAATGTTCTATGTTTTTGCACTGGCTCAACGTAAACCAATGTAATCTTTTCTAGAAGACTACAAAGTCTTTGAGACAATATTTTTTGTTATTTAAAAATATCACATTTAATGCATGTCAGAGACATCAGTCTGCTGTGTATTTCGCTGCTTTAAAACTTTTTGACCGCAGAGAAGTGTTTGTCTAACAGAGCACAATTAAAACAACAAGAACAGCAACAAGAACGACAGATACGACAAAATGAAAAATCCGCAAACAGCATTGAAAATGATTGCTAAAACAACCAAACACCCGAAAGCATAAAACGGGACACGTTGACCAATACCAATTTCCGCTACGCACACAATGTAAGCTCATTTCCGGTTGCTTAATTTGAAATCGTTGCGAAAAATTACAAATGAGACAATGACAACAGCGACAACAACTATGACAACCAGAAGCAACAAGGATGCCGGCAATAACAACAAGCCAGATAGAGAGAGAAAGAGAAAGAGCCGCGGCTGCTAATACGCAATATAAACGACCAGGACGAAAAAAAAAACAAAGGAAAAAAATAACACAAAAAAGTAGCAGCAGTGAGGAGATGATCGGAGCAGAGTAGAGCGGCAAAGCAAGTAAACGAAGCTACACAAATGAATGAGCGACTGAGTGAATGGGCGAGCGTGTGACAGCAGGATAAGGCAACTGAAATGGCCCGAATGGACGAGGATGCACGGTCAACGCGGCATTAAATGGCAAACTCTGCGGGCATGCTACGCAACTCGACGCAACGCGACGCGACGCTATGACAGGACAATGCCGTTCAGAATGTTTGTCGTTTGTTGTCCGGCAGCGCGTCCTTTTGCGACGACGAGGGCACCTTGGCTGTCTGTCCGGTCTGTCAGGCATGTTTACTTTACTCTGCTTGTTTTACAATTTAACGCAGTCGAATCACTCACAATCGTGCCCATGCCAATGGTCGTCACGCCCACAGCCGCGTATACGCTAACGCGCCGCACTGTTTAATTTTTGGTTGACAGCATACTCTAATCTAATGATGACAAGCAACATGTCACATTGGCTTTCGATGTTGCCATTGGATAAATCGCCTGCCAACAAAAAAAAAGAGATATAAAATCGAAAAACAAAAAAATATAAACTAGCAAAAAGCATCTTCGACAACGAGTTGTGAACCAGAGACAACTCACCTCAAATTCCACCTGCAAGTTTTGCCGTGCCGGCATTAAAACCACGTCAATATCCTCGTCACCGTCAACCATGTCGCTCGGTTGCTTGCCTGCCTGCCTGCCCGGCTGTTCACTCAATTTTGAAATGGCAGTCAGGCAGCTAAGCTCATCACTCGCTTACAATGTTGAGCATTCTTGCAACGGGGAACATTTGATTTCTGTGTCAGGTCGTTTGAGCTCAGCGCTGTCAAAATGACAGCTGCTGACGAATTGTGTTGCCGTTGATGCTCCTGTTGCCTTTGCTGTGCTTGTTGTTCATTCATTCAGCGAGCCAGTCATTCAGTCAGTCAGTCATTCAGTCACTCATACCCACACACACAGAGAGTCACTCGCATTGAAATGCACTTACTCGTTTGTTCATTCGTTAGTTCGTTCGTTCGTTCATTCGTTCATCTATTCTATGCACAATAACGATGAATATGCCAGATAAGATGCAATGTGCAACATTGCCGTTGATGGTGACGATGACGATGACGACAACGACGAGCATTTTGATGCTGATGTTGAAGCTGTTGCTGATGCTGACAACCGTCTCGCTCAGACTCAGTTGAGTGAAGTCAAGTGTAGTGGCGTGTGTGTGTGTGTTTGCTTGTGTGCCTTCATTTGTTGCTTAGCCCGTGAGTGAGTCAGCCAGTCAGTCAGTCACTCAAACAGTCTGTGTGTCTAACAGTCAATCAGTCATTCGTCTAGTCAGTTAGTCACATTTGTTAGTTTATTTGATTGTCATCCCGGTGCTATTTGTTAGTGTATATTTAAGCTTTTGTTAGTTGTCCCGAACGTTTTGTGCAAATTTGATTGCAATATGTTTCAGTTAGCTGAAAATTGCTTCTTAATTGCCAGACTTTTGCGGTTGTGTTGTTAATTTGTTTGATTGATGCAACTAAAAGTTGTATACTGTCGTTCATATTAAATATTTGGCTTAGGTGAGCTTTGTAGTCACGTGTATCTCTTTTCTTCACAAATTAAGCTTTTGAGATTGGTTGAATGAATTTCAAGAATTATATTTCGGTTATAAAAACAAAGAAACAACAATATTAACTTCACTTCATCAATATTTCTTAGACTACACTATAGTAGGTACCCTTTTTGAGGGCGATACTAACATATCTTCATGAAGTTATGAACATTTCGAATTTCAGTCTCATATACTGACAAAAAGAGAAAATTACAAAACTTTTTAATGCATAATGAATAATAAAATGGCTTAAATCACAAATGAAGAACAGATAAAATTTAAATGAAACGAAAATACGGCAAATAAATTCGGACCGTCAACGGTGATGACTAAATTAAGAGTTGTAATTAGTTTTTCGATGATAACTTGGCGTATGAACAATTTATATATTTTTGTATAGGCTGGAAAATTCAGCCATGGATTGAAAATTTGCGATAATTAGTTTTTTGTCTATCTGTTTCTCATACTATATCAGAAAAGCAGCAGTTTTTCAAAATAATATTTAATGCATAATTCGGGTTTTTCTTGTTTTACTCTTTGCGAAGACTTACAAATTTAATAAAAAAATACACAAAATCTTAAGTATTAAACATCGGAATGGAAGTATAAAACAGTAAATTTACTTGTAACAGCAACGCTTATATACTATTTATTTAATTAGTTACACTCATGTTGACATTGGAATAATTGTTGTGTTAGTTGATTATTAATAATTTTAAACTTATTATCACAAAGCGATCCACGTTCCCCTTTGGTTCGAATCGGTCTCTGATTTCAACGTACTAAACCAAAGTAGATGCTGTATTTGGTTCAACCTTAATTGCCTCCAATTTTGTGTTGCAGCAGCTCCTTTAAATAATTAGAAAAATGTCAAGCCTGAAGCTTGTCGGTCGGCTATTTTATAGCAACTTTATTCAAACAAAGACTCTCATTTTTTACCACAAAAGAAGAAACTTTATTTTCACAACTCTTTTGACCTTACACCAGTGCAAAAAAAAGTTGGCCAACGTAAAGTGGAACCCAATGCTTAGAATATAGATTACAGATATCAAAAGCATTGTACTGCATTTTATGTTGCCCAAAATTCGTTTTGCATCCGTGTAAGGTCGAATGAGTTGTGGAAGCAAAGTTTTGTGAACAGCTCAGAGTTCCAGATGAAATTATTTAACCGAATAATTACAATTTAATGCTTAATTTGTTAATTAAATCTGCTAAGGTAATTATTAATTTTAATTTCATTGAAGAAAATATCTGAATGAGCGATGAACAAATCTATGTTGAATTAGATTTCCATTTCCTCCACTTTTCTATAGAATATCAAAAAAAATAATACACAGTCAGAGCTCATTGGGACTATAATATTGAGAAATGCGAAAAAAAACTCTTCCTTTATATTATATGAAAAAACACTATATTTATTTACCGTTGGTCATTTCGATGAGTTCTTACTTATGATTGATTTTTCTGTATTATTTGAAAACGAAATTGAAGAAAAGTGCAAAATTTTTGTAAAATTTTTCAAAAGTGAATGCATTTCCGTGCTTTATTTAAATATTTGCAAAGCTCGCAGCTAAGAAAACCAAGCCAAACCAAAGCAACGATTGTTCAACTTCATTAAAACTTTCTTTATGGCGGTTGGTCACTTAAAAATTTAACTTTCCGCAAACGCACTTAAATTTTCCAAATGACTTAATTAAAGTGAAAATTTCTCTTTTTAGCGCTTTGTGGTTATTAATGAACTTTTTAGCAGTTTTCTTCCTTTTCATCTTTATTTCTTTGCTTTTATTTTACTTTAATTTTTCTCAACTTGTTTGGCCGTTAAAAAAAAAAAACAAAAAATTAAGTAAGAAACAAAGAAAAAAAAAAATTTAAATGTTTCAGAAAAAAATTGTTATGCAAATTTTCTATTCAAAAGAAAAACCATTTTTACATTATGCAGTGTTGAAAAGTAAAAAAAAGCCAATGAAAAAGTGATGAAACCGAAGCGAAGGTTAAAAATTATGTTCTTAGTTTATCCTAATTAAAAGAAATTCTTATAAGACGCGGACAAGCTGCAACGGCAAAATTTCTGTCTGTCTGTGAGTCTGTCTGCCAGTGTGTCTGAAGTGGTTGAGCATTAAATATTTAAATGAAGTCGAATCGTCGACAATGATGAAGGTGAAAAATTGCACAAAAGCAAAAATAATATAAAAAAAAAAAATTCAACAAAAGAATGATTAAAAAAAAAGGTGTTTGCGGCTTTTTTTTCACCGAAATTGATTAAAGTTCAAGCGATTTACTTTGCACACTTTGTAAGGCTTTTGGTTAAAAGTTGCGCTTGTAAAGGCTTACAATGAAAGAAGAGCGAATAATGCTATAGAGCATAATTCGTGCGGGGCAAAAGCATATTTCAAAATTATTAAATTAAGATGCGCAGGGCTGCGAGCGTTTGAGCTGCCGTTGGCTTAGGTGCGCCTAATAAAGTTTTGACAGAAGGCAACTTGCATGCAACTTCGTCTCGTTGTCTCTCGGGCGCACGCAAAGACTTTTACTTTGTCTTCCTTTGCACAAAAGTAGTGCAAGTTAAGTCTGTGTGTCTGTGGTGTATGTGAGTGCTTGTGTGTGTGAGTTTGTGCATGTGTATGCGTGAGGCACTAAACTTTAACGTACGCTCATAAAGTACAACACGCAACAAAATTAAGTCTATGGGGATTTTCGCAAACACGTGAACAAGTCACTTCCTCTCATACGACTTCACTGCCAACCAGTCGCATTTGCTTTGTCATATACATATGTATGTGTGAGTGTGTAGTATGGTGCTCGAAGGCAGCGACTTAGAAAACGTGTTTCGCACATGATGCATGAGCTGTCGTGATGCTTTGGTAAAGTTTCTAACCATTACTTAACTATTACGCACCTTGCTTTCTTGCGCCCAGGGCTGCAGTAATTTTCATACATTTTATGTTGTACTTTGTTGTTTTTCTATTTTTTGCTTTTGCAAGAAAACAAAGTTGCTGGCATAACATGCCTATTTGTATGCTACGCTTTCTGCAGCAACCCTGGTCATCAGACATGCACACGCTCGTTGCATAAAATCACTTGTGCACGAAAGTGAAACTTTCTCTTTGCAAGACTTTCAGTTTATGTTCACTACTAAGCTCGTGTTTTTTTTTTGTCGTTTCTATATACATATATTTTTTTTTTTTAGTTTTTTTAAGGTTTTAAGCGCTTTGTTGCAACAAACTGAAAACATGTTGCATACTTTTATGCTGTTGCTGGTTTTGTAGCCAAATCAAAATGCGTGACGAATGTGTGGCAGTTAACTTGGCGTGCACAAAGTGTGCAAGTGGGAGTTCATTTCTATGCTTTTGGCAATAAAAACGATGTAATGATGAAAAGTATGCAATTTTTAAGTAGAAATGGGCGTGAGTATGGGTGAGGGGCAAGGTGCGGCATACGCGCTCAACTAAAACGTAGTTTTCACACGAAACTTTCGGCATACTTGAAGTGCATTTTCTTTAAAGTTATGCAATGACGAATATTTTATTTATTTATTTTTTTTTTTTAAACAAATTTTTTTACATTTTCACATTAATGATATTTTTTTTCAATTATTCTTGAACCAAACGCGCCACCATCGAGTCTTAGTTGTGTTTGTCATTGCTGGCGATAAGCCTATGACAATCAATTTCCATAATACAACATTGCTTGACACAATCAAGTACAGTTTCCAGTTGATTGAAAAATTTCATCAAAACCAACGAAAAATTGTCGATCATGTTTTTGGCCAAGATGTTGTACAATTTCAAGTATGGGCAAAATTGACAAATTTATTGACGAAACACCTTCATGAGTAACCCAAAAATACTTGCAACATCATTGTTATATACTCAAGTGAAATTTATTTAAACAAGAAGTGACACAACATCAAATGAAGTTTGAATGCGTGAGGCCGAAAGGCGCTCAGCTGAAAATGTCGCATAAGTTTTTCATTGTTTAGCATCATTTTCTTTCTATTTATTTTTTTTTTTTTGTCATTGAAAGTTACCTTTTTTATGCGCGAGTAATTTTCGCAATATTCTTCAATTTTGTTCTCGCTTCCTTCGACTTGTTGTTATATTATTAAATTGACTTTGTCGTCGTTTTCATGGCTGTCGTTGTTGTTATTGGCTCCGAACTAACTTTGATGTCGCGCTTATATTGTTTTTGCGTTGCTTTGACGATGATGCGACACTTTTTTTTTTACTTTATCCTATTTGTTCTATTCTATCATCATTGTTACTATCATCAATTTTTAATACAATACACGTGTATAATACCCACACATGAGTTCCAGCACACACACATACTCATACAAAGACTGTGTGTGAAAATTGTCTGCTCATTTTGGCGTCGATTTGTCAGCGGAAAATTTATGAAAAATTGTTGACGTGCAAATTTGTCAAGTGTTCATCAATTGACTGAAAGTTCAATGAGTGTATTATAGGCACTTAAACTGTTATTGTCATGAGTATTTGCATTTGATCTGTCAAAATGAATATTATTTTGCTTTCGTAACAGTTGGATTATTTTATTTATTTGTGTACACACAATTCAAATACTTTTTGAGCTCAAATACTGAAATATTTTTAAGGTACTTTTATGTTTGTTATAAAAATAATAATCCGAATAACTTTATTTTTGGTCTACCTTAAATACCTATTTATGAATATTGTTTGTATTTATTTATTTAATAACAAATTTAATAATTAACTATTAAATTAAAGTTAAAAGAAAACATAAAATAAACTATATTTAATTTTTACAATATTTAAAATATATAAGATAAAAAAGTTAAACAATATGAGTTGGTTATTTACTACTCCGATATATTTATATTAATTTAAATATGTGTTCTTAAAGCCATTGAGTGATCTGAGACGTATGTTTGGTATTGGTACCTTTTTTCCCAATATTTGAAAAGTTTGAATAAAATAGCTTTCATATTCTGTTTTAACCCTTTGGCGCGAACCTTAATTTACTTTAATCTCATCGATATAGATTGCTGTATTTAAGTTTACGTAATAATAATTAAAATCAAATAAATCGAAATTGTTTACCTTCCAGCATTAATTTTGCATTGACATTTTAATTTATCATACAACGATTGTTTAAAAACGGCAAGAGCGAAAAAATATTACACAGGAAAATGTGAAAATACTTTATCAAATCAGGCAATTTACAGTTTAATGAAAACACATGTCAGACACAAACGTAAAATTTCACTTTTTTTTTAGTATGAAGCAACAGTAAAATGTAAGTAAATCTGTATGCAAACAAGAGGGTCAATTAATTAATTTACGTTTTGAAAAATGAAAAGCAAACGACAAAAATGTGTTCGATAAATTAGGCAATTATTATAGCATCAAGCAGTAAAGAAGTAGCACGTCTTATGGAGTTTTTATTTAAAATTATATATTTTTAAAGAAAAATTTAGCTTAATACTTATTCATATATATATAAAAACCAGTAAGCGAGCTATTTTCAGCTTTGCTGAAACTTATATACTCTTGCAAGCATTTTCTCAAGTGTTTTTATTGGAAAATATGTCTTATAGTTTTTCCAATAAGAATCATATACTTTTACAAAGATAAAGGGGCGTGGCCCCGCCCATTTTCTAATTTTTTTAACAAATACATTGCAATTATTGTACACTTTATTTTGCGATCTTATATCTCATCGACTTACAGAGAAATCACATTTTTAAATTTTTCTCTATATGGGCGGTGCCACGCCCTTATGTCCGATTTCTACGAAACTTTGGAATGTGGTCAAGGATTCATAAAAACGCGTAACTGCAAAGTTTTATCCGTTTATATTTAAGAACAAAAAAGTTTTTCTAACAAAACCCGAATTTTTGACCGATTGTTCCTATTGGAGCTATATCCTATATTTATCCGATCTCCACCAAATTTACTGTGTGTCTAAACTGACGTCCAAGATATTTGTGTGCAACAAATTGAGGCGATAACTCTAAAATCAAAGCGTTTATTGAGCAAAAACCTAATTTTTAACCGATCGTTCCTATGGCAGCTATATCCTATAGTTATTCGATCATGCTGGATTTTACAAACAAACTGCGTGCAAGGAAAAGAAAATTTTCTGCGTTTAAATTTTTTCGATATCTTTAAAACTCTAGGAGGAGTTCGCATCGCAACAGACAGACAGACAGACAGACAGACGGACAGACGGACATGGCGGATGAACTCGTCTCGTCGAACTGATCAAGAATATATATACTTTATATAGTCGGAAATGTCTCCTTCTCTGCGTTGCAAACTTCATGACAAAGTTAATATACTCTTGCAAGAGTATAAAAAAAAAATAATAATTATTCGAATTTGTATGGGATGAATATTAAAACTATATATACTTAGTCTCTGTATTCCTGGAATGTTTGGGCCATCGAGAATCCGAATCTTCGAAGATCTACTCTATACCCACCTATTTCATGTAACTGATGGATTGTCGTCAATAACGAAGCCATGTTCCGACTTTTCACAGTAAAAAACTGTAGAGTTTTAATATGTCCTCTAAACATGGAAGTATTTTTTTAACACTCTTTTTTCAAGAGGTTAATGATGGGGCGGTCCATCAGTCAGTCTAAGAGAATCCATGAGAGTAATGCTCATGAACAGTCGCTATACACTAAAGTATAGTTTAAGGGGCTTTCTTTATATTTCGGGATTTCATTTTACACTTGATCTTATGGTTCATGCGTATATTTTTTTTGTGCTACAGAGAATAAAACTCCACAAAATAGGAGTTTCTCGCTCTCTAACTAACAAACGAGTACTTATGTAATGACCCTCGTTTGATTTCAAATGCGTTTGTAAATGGCATTATAGATATATGCGCACACATGACTTGTCAAAGCAAATACAATTTGACATTAAACATAAAAACATAAAATATTTTTGCATAAAAAGCTATTAAAACAAAAAAAAAAAAAAAAAATGAAAAAAATATTCGAAAATTAGAAATTATCATATGCAAACAGATTAAATGATAAGCGAACGAATACATACAAATATAAGCATAAATTCATGTTTATTTATGTATGTAAAATTATTGCGCATATTTTGAAAGAAGTTAATAGAGCGTGAATAAGCATTCAATGACAAATTATTTAAATTTCGATATCAACATAATTTTACATGTTTGAACAATAAAAATGTCGCTTTGATTGCTACAAAGACAGCCGCGAGCAAAACAGTTTTTTTTTTGTTTTGCTTTTATTTTTGTGACATTTTATAAAATACGAACTAATTAAGCGTATTAAATATGTGCAAAAACACAGCAAATTAATTGCTTGAAAGGTTCATTAATACAACTTACAATATATTTTTGCATGAGATACGCACATTTCTTTCAACAACAACAATAACCACAACAAAAATGTACAAAATACAAAATCTGTTACCAAAGTATTACTTTACATTGAAACATGACTTTTAGCAATATTCATGCATAAAGTTCGGTTTATGAGCAACATGATGTGGAAAGTACGAAACCAAATTGAGAAGCGCAAAACTTGTTTGCAGCACTTCATTTTTCCAGCTCATGCATAAAATGCTATAAAAAAAACATTTCAGCAACAATAATAAATAGAACAAACATCAATAAAGTCGACAACAAAGTTTCATATTTGATGCATGTTGAATTTGATGAGAGGAGAGGCGCGTGGAGTGTATGAAGAAACGAAAAAATGTTAAAAAACTAACTGCCTTGACTGGTTGGCTATTGAGAAAAGCGCATGGCAGATATGGATGAAGTACAGTAAAAACACGAAATACAAAATAGGCCTGGAAATGAATTGAAAAAGTTCGGATACTTTTTGAAAACGGTTTCAAGAGGAAGCAGGAATGTAAAAAATAACAGAAACAATGTTGGGAGCAATTTGAAAACCATCATGGATACAATGTAGAATACCGAGTTTATATTCTCTATAGAATTGAAGAGGGTTTTCATTACTCAATTCCAATGTAAAGACTAAGTAAAATAATAGCTAATTAGGGGTCTATACGACAGATGGCGCTTTTTTAGAATACTTTTTAGAGATCAGCTAATGTCTTTTATGATTTACCGTAAACAATGAGTGCTATAGTTCCCCATAGATTAAAGTAAATTTCATTGAAATATGTATTTTTTAACAATTCGAAAAATTTTGATTACACCGGCTACCAAACAATGTACAAAAACTAACATGAACTCAGGAACGATTTTTATAATATTGATGTTTAATGAAAAACTGAGCGCATACGACTCTGTGAGCCTCTGTAACATAGGAGTATATGATGTTGTGTGATATTATATCACATCCATTATGGAGTGATTAAATGGCATTGAACACTCATTATATATAGATCATATAATTGAATTATTAGTCTCACATTGATTCAAGTAATAACTTTTTATATTCAGTTTATTATGGCTTCACTGTAACCAAATGTAATCTTTTGTGCTCAACACAAGTGCTTAAATGTTGTTTTTTTTTTTATCAACATTATATAACATTCATAATTATGCAAACTAATTAAAATACTAGAACGCAAACAGATACCAACGCGCACTCACACACACGAATGAGATACAGATGCAGATACATGTGCATGTGTTCATTACACATTCTTGAGTGCAACAAAATTCAACTACTTTCGCCCCTTTTTTAATTACCACTATGCACTAATAAATAAAAGCGAGCGGCAACTATAGAAACAAAAACAAAAAAAAAAGCGAAGAAGCAGAAGATGAAACAAGAGCAGGAGCAGAAGGAGCAGCAGCAGCAACAGCAACAAAACAAAAAGAAAATAAAAAAGAAACGAGTGCGGATACATGAAAGACATGCTCACTTCCGCTTGACATGGCAGCGTCGGAGAAGCAACAACAACTGCAGCAGCAACGGCAACGTCAGCAAAGAACAGTTGGCAGAGACATAAGCAGCGTGCAATAAAATCAGCAGGCATGATGCACAAACATAAAAAATGCCACAAAAACACAAATACAAACGACTGAGCGAGTGAGTGAGCAAATGAATGAACGAGTGAGCGCACAAAACGCCTACGAATGCAATCTAGCTAGTTAGACAGATAACGACTCGTGTGCGTGTGTGTGTGTTGGTTTGTGTATGACAAATAATTTTTGTGTTGGATTTCTTTTTTTTCCTTTTTTTTTTTTGTAATTTACATGCTACAAAACTCCCATGCGAATTGAGCTCGACACTCGACTCGACTCGGCTCAGCTCAACTCGACTCGACACACGTTGCCTTTTGCACTTTAATGATATTGCTGTTGACAGTTGGCAAATGTGCATGTGCATGTGTGTGGATGTGTGTGTGTATGTTTGGGGAATAAATTGTTAATTATTATTTGAAAAGAGTTACAACACAACACAAATGCAGCGCTCTTGGTTAACTCAACTCAACTCAGCTCAGCTCACAGCACAGTTGAATTCAGTGCAACAGAGCCTTCTGCGGTTGCTGCCTGCTGCCTGCTGACAAGTAAGCTCATTTCATTTGCTTTTGCTGTATTGTCGACGCCTAACCGCCTACCCGACCGCCCAGCAACCCGGCACGCCCACATTTACTGTTTGCTAAATTAACATACACGCTTGCATTGCATTAATGTGGCGGCCTCAATTCTTGTGTGGCATGTGCTCATTTCAAATGCGCATTACAAGTTTTGTGGCGTTGCTGTCAATTGACATAAAGCCAGAAGCGAGCAAGCGAACGTACTAACAACTAAGCAAAAAAAAAAAAGGGGCAAAATTAAACTGAAAAGAAAGAAATGAAAATAAAAATACAAAAACAAAAAAAACAGTTTGAAATTACAAATGAAGTACAGATAAAAATTATGCGAAAGCGAAAATATGCCAAATGACAACGAATGACAGACGGCAATCGACGATGCCGCACTAAATTAACAGCTGCAATAAATTTGCATGTGACAACACGGCGTATGTGCAATATATTTATTTTTAGCACGGATTTTCAAAAAGTTCTTTAAATTAACAGTGCTTGAATGAAGGGCCCTACCTTATTTTTATGCCAACTCACTTAAAAAATGTACATAAGTATGGAATACAAAATTGGAAAGAAATTATAATTTTTTAATTATAACGAATGCAAAGTAAATCATTTAAAGAACGAAGTACTTTAGAAAGATAAAAAAAGAAAATTTGCAGAAATAGTTTCATTAGTTTAACTCCTCCTAGGTATATCAATTTTATTAGTATCATAATTGTATGAAATTCGTGGCAGTTAAACCTTATTTTGAGAAACATTTGAAGTTATAGTGATTTAGGCCATATCGATAGGTATGACTGACTATCTGTCTGCTTGTTAGTGTATTGAGTCTTATTTACGAAAAAAAAAATTTAATTTACAATAGCGGTCTTCACGCCCAACTCGGTAACGTCGCAATTTTAACCATTTTAATTTTAACGAGTGTCGGGCGTGAATACCGAAATATGCAGGTTTGCGTAAATTCTTGAATTCTTCTTCTTCTACATAAACAGAATTGTGCAAAATAAATCAAATAAAATTAAAATGCCGCAAAATAACGTGAAAATCAATTAATAGAATATAAAGTGAATCAAGTTGTGCTCGAGATTGAGTTTCTGGAAGGTCAATATGTTTATTATTGCATGAATACACAAATAATTAACTAATTGTTTTAAAATGGTGCACAGATATGGATCGGGATGGGGAAATTTAGAAAGTATGGGATGACTTTGTGGATGATATTGTTGACATAAATCGGTTTGCGAGAGGACGAAATCAAAGATCCAAAATCTGCATTTTGTATGTGTTCTGTTATTGCTTGTAACATACGACTAGTCGTTGCATACGGGAAGGTATGGGAAGCTTACATGTAACATATGCTGTTTTAATAATAAAATTATATGAAAGTACAGCCACTTTTTTATTGAAAGTAACTAAAAATTCCCTTTGATTTTTTAACGAGTTAACGTGTTACCGAACAACACGAGTCGGGGTTGATGAAAACTCGGTATAATTTGTAAATGTATTTCGTTTTTGGATTTTCATCAGTTACGACGTTTAACGCTAATAATAACTTCACTTAATAAATTACACGATTAGAAAAATTACGTATACGTTTCAAAGTAGATATAATTTTCAGCACAATCGAAAATGTTATTTTAATAATAATCTTGAATTAATTATTTATGATTTTAGGTATTGTATTTCTCATTCTCTGCTTTGAGAACGGCCTTGGTATACTCAGGGCAGTAAAGAATTATAGTCTCATTTTGTTCGAAGCTCAAACAGATGGACAAGGCAAGACAATAGATTACAGCTGCAATTTCTCATAGATTCTCGTTTGGTGAGTTACATCGCTGATAAAGGAGTTTTGCAAATGCAAAGGTATAGAATTAACATAACAATTTTGATTAATCTTTATATAACACTAAAAATTTATCAAACATTTTCTCAGAATTATAATTGAGTTTTCAATAAATTTGAAGTATTCAAATTTTGTTCTAGAAGAAAAACATTGTCAACAGAATTTTTATATTCCTTTTTCTGTGCTTCACAAAGTTAATAGTTTTATGAGTTTCAGTGGGGATTCTGTCGGTCTATTAGACCACTTAACTGACAAAAAAAGACTGAATATTTCAATTATTTTACGCATGAGAAATTTTATTTTATTTATTTTTTTTTTTTTGTATAGAAAGAAAATTAATTTGCGTAATGAAACGAAGGTACAAATGTCATAAAGACATTGTTGCAAATGTGCCCAAAATATCATAAAAAGTATTAATTTTATGTCTTGGGTGCAGCGTATCGAAGTTTCGTTATCAACGCAATATTTCTTCAAATTTTTGTAAACAAATTCATAAATTCATATTGATATAAGCAAACTGTCAACATTATTTACAGCATCACTTGCAACGCACACACGCACACACAGGCAAATATTTCAATAAACAAACTCCCACAGTCACACATACAGACACACACACACTCAGACACACACACACTCAGACACACACACAAAGAGAGCATGCTGATGCTGAAACTAAGGCGAACTGACACAGCAAACATTTTTTGATGCCAGACATGTGTGGTTGTAGAACTTGTCTGCCGAGCAGACTCAAAACGCTTATGTTGTCCATTATAACAATATTAATATTTACATTTTACAGTTATTGTCTTTTTGCATGCACACACACACTCACACACACACACACACACAAATTGTTTACTGAGCTGAGTTGAGTTGAGTTCAGCTGAGCTTTGCTAGTTTCCTTTACTTGTACATGTTTTTAGATATTTTCATGTTTCATTTCTTGTTTCTTATTGTTTTGTCTTAACATGAAAGTTTTCCTTTTTTTCTTTTTTTTCTTTTGTCCTTGTTGTTCCGTTTTACAGCCTGTCAATACTTCCTTATAGTTGATGTGAATGTTACAGCTCATGTTGTTGTTGTTTTCACTGCTCTTAGTTATCTTTTAATATGTGTTTTTAGTTGGCATTACTGACCAAGTTTTCGTACAAAAGTTGTCATGTCTTGTCTTCTGAGTGCGATTTTTAGTAAGTGAGTAGCATGTGTGGAAGTTCGTTTAGGAAAATGCACATGAAGATTTCAGATGACTCATTAAAAATGCAATTAAACAAGAAATTAAGTAATTTTATATATGAAAAGACATTTTTAAGACATCACTAATTTCTTTGATGTTAACATTTTATTTGTAGAAAGTAAAGTTCTTCAGCAACTTAGAAAATCTATGAAGTTTGCATAAAACACATGCACTTAACATTTAATGTTATTAACAGTAAATGTTAACGGAGACAACTGTTAATTAACATATCCCTTTTGCAGGAAAGCTTTTTTAATGTCGAAAATCGAATATAGCCAAAAATGTAAGTCTGTTGTTGTAAGAAAAAATAATGAGAGTGAGCATGGTAAAAAAAATCCCTTTTCGTGAACGTTGTTGGTTTATTCAACTTTGGCACCAACAGCTGATGCGAACAGCTGCACGAAATGGACCACGTTTCATAGCTGTGTGTGCAAAGGATATACTCTTTCGGCGCTACTTTGCTGAACAGAAGCCGACAACTTAACGAAAGACACGAAATATTTACGCAAAATATCCCCAGTCAGGACAACACGAAGAACAGAAACGAAGGCACGAAGCGCATCGCGTGTCGTTCGTGTTGCTCTCGCCCAAATTATGTGCTGTGAACGACGAGACAGCATCGTCATCGGTGGCTGCTGACTTCAGTTACGTTGATAATGTCAAAACGTTTGGTTCGAAACGAACGAAGTGCGGCACAGCGACGACAACGACGCCAAAACGCTTAAGCTACAAAAAGGCACAGGAAAAAAAAAAAACAAAAGAAAAACGGTACATGAGAAAAATGTTACAAGACGAAAAATACTCAAGTGACGCAGTGAAAATGAAAATTACATGAAAGTGTTCAAATGAGAAAATATACAAAAAATAAATAAATTGAAAAAAAATAAACAAATTTTGTTAGCAACAAAAAAAAAATTTAGAACACAACACTTGTTCGACGCCGTCGTGCTGAACGTGTGCGAAAAAATTTTGTGTGGCATACTTTTTGGCAGCGCCGTGCCGTGCATTTGTGCGTGTGTTAGCCAATCAACATAAAACGAGCGTTAAATAATTCAAACAAATTTAAATTAAATCGTAAACAAACAAAAAAAAGTGAATTTGTAAAATTTAAAATACGATTAAAAACTTAAATTCTCTTAAACTGATTTTTTTTTTATAAAACCATAAACAAATGCATATTTTGTGGGTTTTTGCTCAACAATAAATAAACAACAGACCAAAAAAGTAACTCGTTAAAACAAGTGTTAAACTGAAATTGTTGCCAAAATAAGAAGCAGAAGTAAAAAATAAGTTGTTGTTGCTTGTAGACAAACTTGTGCGTTTGCAGTTGAAGTTGCCGCCTGCCGACTGCCGCCAGCCGCCTGCCGCAAACTGTGGCAACAACATAAAGTTTATGATTTGTTGTCCCCAAGGTAAATACAAAACAACAACCAAAACTACACATGAGCTTACTTAATACTTCTTTATATGTGTGTGAGTGTGTGTGTGTTTGTGTGTGCAAGAAAAATATTCTATATTTCTGAATTTTGTAATTTTTATAAAATTCTATCAAAATATTTTCTAAAATATTGTATTTCTGGCTGCCTTTGGCAACGCAACTCTGTCCCTTTGTGTCTTAGACTATGTTTGTGTGTGTGTGTGTGTGTGTATGTGTGCATTGGTGCATGTCCTTTTTCAAACTCATATGTGTTTGGTAGCATTTTAGTTTTGTTACTCGCACTCAGTTCGTTTTCAAAAAGTTTCAATTGTTGTTGAATTCGCATTGGGAGCTTGTCGTCGTATTGCATCATCATGCTTCGTACATGGCACAAAGTTGAAAGTATTTGCATTGAAATATGATTTATAAATGATGTGTCAGTGAAGTTTTCGAGTGCGCATTTTGTCGGAAATTATTTCAGTTGTTGGCACTTTGCAAATTGTTACATGCATAAGGTTTTTAGACAGTTCCGGCATGTCCCAAAGAACTTTCACAACTCCAACAACGACTTTGTTGGGCGTGTTGTTAGCTTTAGGAAATTAAATGAAAACGTTTTGTAAAAGTTGGTGAGAGCAGCAGGGATGTTGAAATATAAATATAAATAATACAAAAGACAACAAAGTCGTGAAAATGTGTAATGCCACAAATTAAAGAAGGAGCATTAAAATTTTAGATTTCTTTAAGTGAAACTCATGAATGGAGCGTGTCATATACAATATCAAAAGTTTATGCACTTTAAAATAAATGTTACAAGAAAAGTTGTAATTCAGACTCAATTTTTTTATACATCTTTATCACAATGAACTCATGTTGTCGCTCGATTCCGATTACTTGAACTTAAGTCTTACATTGCAAATCATTTCAGAGCATATTATTAAGCACATCTGTCTCAAACAGTAAATGTCAGCTAATTGCAGCTTTTCGTTCTCTTTGGGACTTTCATTAGATTTCAAGTTTCTATTTAATAAAACTATTAAATATTTTGAAGAATACAAACTCTGTTTGTTATGGTAGCTATAGGAGAGAGATATTGTTGGTCAACTGCCTGCTGATAACACAAATAAGCCAGTTGGCTTTCCGAGTTGTTTTAGATTATGTTAAAAAAAATCTATACTCCTTCGGTCTGCTTGTTGACTTGTTGACAATACAAACCTGATCATCAAGATACAGAAATTTAAATCTCACAAAAATATTCGATACCAAACATAAGAATGTTAGAATGGTTTGTTTGCTCTGCAGATCTGCAAACTTTTCCAACGAAAACTTGAAATCAAATGAGATTGACTACGGGTTTAACGACTGTTGCCAACAGTAACTTAAATGAAACATTTCAAAATATAACTGATATAAAAATACATATTTTTACTGTCAAATAATTTAAGGATAAAAATACTTTACTTACTACATATTGCTTAATGTTCAGACTGTTTGAACGATGTTAAAATTAAAGTTCCTTGTATTTCTTATGATCAGCACTTTTATTGTAAGTTATTGTGTCTGCTTCAGAAGCTACTTAAAGGGCAATCGGTTTTTCATTAAAAATATTTTATAAAAAATAAATCAGCAAGACATGATGCCAATGCAGTAGCGCTTTTATAATATCTTTGTCATTTGAGTAAACATGGCATGATTAACCTCATGTCTTAACCAAAATCATTTTATACTGTATTCAATTGAGACGCGTTCTCTATTTAACGTGACATCTTAGCGCAAGAAGAGCTAAAGGCATCTTACTTAACCATTTACTTAAGCCAATCAAAAACAGCAATGAATATATTAAATTTAACAGAGGACTTTTATCATTATACGATTGGCTTCTACTGCAAACGATAGCAAATCAACAATTGTGCTTTTTCGATGGCTTAAACACAAAAGTAATTCAATGATTGCATGCATGACTATCATGTATTTTACCCATTATTTACCTTTAGTCAATTGAAGTCTACTGAATTTTCTATTAAAAACCTCGCCAAGGCTCACAAAACTTCATAATCGCAAACTCTGACAATGAAGTCGCAACGAGTCGTATTGTAACAATTCGTCAAGCCAAGCAACCACCAGGCAGCCAACCAGCCATCAATCAATCAATCAATTGTTCGGTCGTTCATTCAACTCATGTTACGTTATATCGAAAAACACAATAGATTAACCCCTTAAAACCAACGTTTATTTTCGAGCACAGTTTGACCTAAATTTTAGTTGCAAACATCAAGCAAAAATATAGAAAAAAAAAACAAAAAATAATGCAGGAAACAAGTGGAAAAAGTATCGAAAAGAAATGCGATTCGTGCGTCCTAACAACCAATTTCGAATTCAATGCTTTTTTTGTTGTTGTTGCTGTTGTTTTTTGCTGGCAGTTCATTTCGCTATTTTTCTGCGTTGCAGCTTAAAAACAAATAATAAAGAAAAAAAAATATGTACATTATCATCAAGTTGCAGAGAGTGCAATAGCAAAAAATAACAATTTAAACCTCAAATGCTAAACGACCCGCAAAAAAAAAAACAAATCGATTTGGCCAGCCATTATGATCATGACGATGACGATGATAGCAATGATAATGGCTTTAAACGCAGCATAGAAAAACCAAACATTTTATGGCATTGCAAATTTGTTTTTATACAAAAAAGAAAAAACTCATAATCCTATAAGCGATGCTCAAACATGCAACAAATCTTTCAAATTCGGATCAACAATGTCCTCATCCTCATCGACGTCGACGGTCTAATAGAATGGCCCGAAGCAGCCCCATTCGTAGCAGCAACGGCATGGATTGCTTGGATTGCAGGTGGGACCGCAGGGCGGACAAGCCATCGGGCAACATCCCCGGTATATTAAGGCGGGCAGCACCGGTCCAACTGGTCCGCAGACCAGCTGATACGAGAGCGTTCCGCAGGGGCGCGGACAACAGCAGCAACAGCCGCAAGGGCAACAACCGTCACATTGGCGGCAGGGTTTGCAGCCGCCACAGGGACCGCAGTTGCCACAGGGGCCACATGGGCCACATGGGCCGCATCGATTGCTACAACAAGTCATTCTATTTTCGTCTTTGCTTGTTTTTTACAAGAGCGCTTAAAAAAATCTATAAACGCATTAAGGCTTCTTTGTATCAATTGATTGACTAAAATACTCACGATCGCAAATAGTTGAAGCCTAAAAATAGGCTAAATAGACCAGTCTATTTTGTACGTCGAAGCCGTCTTTGTGCACTTGAAACGATACTATGAAATACAACCAGTTTATTTAGCCGATTTTCGCGGCTCTCAAAAAGCAATAATCTTAAATTTTGAGCATTAGAAAAGCTTCAATCAAATTATAATAATTAAAATATTTTCTTGACTAAATCGATGCTTCATAGTTTTTAATACATGACAATTGACTCGAAGACTTGTCAGTTGTGCCTTAGAGGATTTAAAAATGACTGAATACATGTCAATATGAAGGACTTCTTGTATGAAATGCATTGAGAACACCAGTGAAAGGATAAACTAAAGTCGTCATTAAAATATATACATATATATATGTATATACATAAATATAGTTCAGATAGATAAATTCTTATGGTCGTTAACTTACGAGAATATTTCATTCAAAAACGTCAAACATATTCCATTAATTTTATTCTTTTCCAAAACAAGCTGAAGTGCCCCAACATTCAGTTGTTCATATTAGCGAATTGTGGCTTAATATTTTTCCTCCGACTTTTGATTACTATTCCAAGCTTATGTCATTTCCAAGCATAACCGAAAGTAGATAGCTCAATTAGCTGATAAATTAATATTACTTTTTATATAACGAGTGGTCAAGTGGAAAATTAAATATGACCGACAATATTTGAAATTGTTTTTATATATTCTTTGGACTATTCAAGAGCAAATCTTGTAGTAAAATTTTTTGACGTTAATTAATTCTTATTCACCTGTTTTGTTTGGCAATACGTACTATTTCTAACCTTTTAAAAAAAAAATGCAATGAAATAAAAATCAAAACCCAATTGTCAATCAAACTGCATAATTTTTATTAGTCGAATATATTAAGCCAACGAAAATCGGCCTTCAATTCGTGTTCATATACCTCTCAATACATGTGCATTGTTATTATTTAGTCTCGTATCGGTATCAGTAACAAGGACCACAACCACCGCAAGCGCTGCACGAGTCGCAGGGCCCGCACGGCGTCGGATTGAAGCAACGACCGGTCCAGCGCATTGTCGAACGTGGCCCATTGCAACAGGCCAAGCTGTATGAGACGCAAGCCCAGCCGCCACACATTTTAAGGCGTTTGCTTGATTTTGGGGTAGTCCTGCGGCCAATTAGCAGACATGATTATCAAAATTTATTTCAAAATAATTGCAATTATTAATAAGAGTTGTGTGAATTACCTTGCAGCCTGCGATACGAGACTGAAGAGTTATTGTCAGAGCGTGTTTTTGTTGGAAATTTTTGAAAGTAAATGAATTGTATGATTTGACATTTTGTTAAGTTTGAAGCTATAAAAATCAGCGCACCCATGTTATTTTTATAACATTGAAAGAGTACAAAAAGTCTTAACGTCTTTTGAAGCTTTCAGCTTTGATGGCTCTATGAATTGCTTTCAAGTTAAATACATTTGGTATTATTTTTATAAAACATCAAATTTCTTTTCATTGCAATCTCAGACAAATATTCGATTACGTCGCATTTCACGCAATCAAACTCGTTGGCAATAAAAAGTCTTAACCAACTGACACGTACACTTTCAACATTTTATCTTTAATTTTCTTTTTTGTTGTTGTTTTTGTTGCTGTTGTTGTTGCACAGCCCGCATTTACTTCAAAAAGTGTTTCAAGTGTGAACACATATTATAATAAACGCCTCAATTGTTGTGCAGTCATCTGTGTAATTTATGTTTAGCTAATGTTCAGGCATCGATGAGCTTGTCAGCTTTACTACACTACTATGCCGACCTAGCAGAGCAACCAACAGCAGCAGGCGATGGCAAAGGCAAAGCATCAACAATAACAACAAAAACCAGCAATGACTTTGTCGATGGCAATGACAACAACGACACACATACAGACATTAAGACATACTGGCACGCACACAGCTACAGCTACAGTGTTACATACACGCTCTCAGATACATTCACACTTATTACATGTGCAGCAAAAAGGTTCAAACAACGTTACAAAGCTTCGTTGACTCTAATAGACTTTCATGTTTTATGTTGCCTGAAAATATTTTCGCTCGTTTCTGTTCACTTCTTCTTCATCATCAACATCATCATCATCAGCAGCAGCAGCTTCGCTTGCCTCTTCTTGTCATACTACTTTTTCATGTGCGACTTTGATTTTGTTGCGTTTCTGTTGTTGTTGTTGTTGCTGCTTGATTTTCTTTCAATTTTTTTGTGTATTTTTTTGTATATAAAAAATAAAATAGCAACATTGCCGCTTAGTAAAATCCTTTTTGCTGCTGTTATTTCTGCAGCTTGTTTGCCGTCGAGGTCGCTTGGCTGATTCGACTTCAACTTCGACTTTGGCAACAACGAGTACAGCAACAACTAAGTCAAAGTCACAAGTCTACAACGACATGTACGTCGATGAGTTTTGCCACCTCTTAGAAAAAAATTGTCAGTTGACTGCCCCGCCTGAGTGCCAGCCAACCAGCCTGCCTGCCTGCCTGGCTTCGTTGGCATTTTCTCTTCGCTTTGTGCGACATGATTCAATGATTTCCCATTTTTGCCTTTTCATGTGTCGCCCTGTCTGCGCGCGTGTGTGGGTGTCTGTTCCTGTGCATGTGTGTGTGACACTGTTGCTGCTTTTGCGCTGGCAAATTCAATTTTATCCAGCCGCTGCTGGTGTTAAATCATTGATGTGTGAAATTTTTAAAATAGACTTTTTTGTTGTTCTTTTTTTTGTTTTTTTTTGTATATAAACTTTTTATCTTAAGGCTGCTGAACATTTCGGCGCATCCTGTTTGCTGTTTAGGCATTTTGTGTATTGCATCAAATTTTATTCAAAATCAATAATATTTAAAGTATGCAAAGTTGAAGAATTTCTGAGATTCTAAGAAAACTTTATCGACAAAATCTCATGTTTTCTTTAAAATCTCAAGAATACTAAAAATGCAAAAATTGGTAATAAAAAAGAGTCTCGATACAAACAAAAGTTCTATTCTATATGCAAAAACACGACTTTAAACCCAAGCAGCAGCCAAACTGTTGTATGTCGACATGTCCCCCTATGTAACATATGCTTAATCATTGTTGAAAAAATTTTCTATGCTATTTTACAGTAGCTATAAGTCTAAATTAAAACTTTGAAACAAAAAATAACAATTAATAAAGGTTCAGCCGCTGTATCACGGCAGTGAGATACACCGATACATTATACATACAGATACAAAGGTCATACCTCCAACATGGTTTAATATAAAACTCAACCTATGCCGTTATTTAATACAAGGCGACTCAAATGTCAAACAAAGTAATCGTTTGTTGAACAAATTTCAACCTCAACGAAAAGCTGACAGCCAACGACAGTTCAATTTGGAAATTCAGACGAACAACATCTCAGGCAGCACAAAATAAATTTTCAGTAACATCTTAAAATCTTTGGGACCAACGGCACATATTTTTACCAATATAACTAAGAACTTCCAGTCACCCAACCACCATCGGCCATCGGCATTTACGTAAGTAAAAGTCTTCTGAGTTATTGAGTCTTTGCTTTGAGTCATGCTCCATCAACCATTTTTCTACAGCGCTTCTAACAAAGGACAACCAACTGCAAAATGTGCTGTTCCGCGCCCTGTGGTTATACATCGTACGCCCTGTGCTGCGGACCCGTTGGTCCAGTGCTGCCTTCAGGCAAATTTTGCGGTTGCTGTCCGACGCCTTGTTTTCCCTGCGGTCCCTTTACAAGCCCATGCAATCGTTGTTGCTGTTGCACGGAGTGTGGCTGCTTTGGTCCGTTCTATTAATCAAAGCACTGCACTTTCACGCCGGTGGCAGATTTCAGCGTCTCAGACATTGTCAGAAGTATTATACATAAATGAAGCAGGACGTCTGATCTATTGGATATCGATCAAGTTAAAGAGGATCATGAACGTCTTCAAAGATGTGTAAAATGTGACATTGGCTTTCTGCTGAAATACATGGTGACTTGTTCATTTTTAGAGGACTGGATGTGTGCCGGTGGCAACATTTTGTGGCCCATTTGCCTTTGTAAAAATTTGGACAATAAACATGAATACAAATTAATTAATACAAATTGTTATTAATATGTGTGTTAAAAGCTTTTCTAGTCAGTTATCCTTACTGAAAACATAGTATAAGAAAACATTTTTCTTCACACAATTGTTCTTAGATTAGTAAATTCTTCTAAATTCCTTGGATAGTTCGGACAGATCACTATTCATCGAACCGTACTTAAATCTTAGAAAGCTGCTTGTGTTTCATTCTCCCACCAGCTTAAAGAGTGAACTTAATTAATATATTTGACTGTATTGACATTTGTTGTATATTTCATTTTCAGTTTTTTAGCCTTGGTTAAAGGACAATTGTCTATAAATACAAATTAATATAAAAACGAAATGTTAGCCTCTTGCATTAATCAAAAGGAACCAAAAAAGACAACCATCATGCCTTGTTTCCAAATTGTTGGTTGATTAGTTCAAATTTTCTTTCATGTCTAATGAAAGTAAGGCTAACAAGCTCTAACATAAAACTCATAGCCCTTAAAAGCTTTATTAACGCTCAAACTTATTGAGACTCACAAAAAAAAAAAAAATAAACGACAGAAGCTTCAAACTAAATATATAATTTCATTCAAATTCTCTTTGTCGTGTGGTCACTTCAAAATAATCATTTTTCTGTCTCTGCGATGCAAGGCGTTTAGTAGCGTTTTTCAAACGATATTCAAGCCAAGCCAAGCCGTTTTAATGCCTATGATTGCGACACGCTTAGACGGCTGTGTGTCCATTTGACGTGCCACCGCTGCCGCACCCATGCCAAAGGCGTTAGCCTCCTCCAACCATCATGTGGTCGGCGGTTAATGTAATTGATTGTCTACGCTATGCACCCGCAAAGTCACTCAAGCCTCTTTGTGTATGTGTGTGTGTCGCCTCAAAAATGTACAACATTAAATTCTTGGTAATTTTGTAGTTGTGCGGAAATGAGCAAATTAAATGAAAAATTTGTGCAAATTTATTTGTTTGCCTTTTATGGCGCACTTTTATCTCATTTAGTTATTTTTTCTCGTTTATTTCATGATTATTATTTTTATTATGCGAATTATTTGCTGCTCGAGTAATTTTTTATTTTTCTTCTGTTTGTTTATATTTTTTTTTTCGCTCTCAACTTTTCAGTTGCAACGCATTATTTTGCTTTTGTTTGAATAACATTTTGCTAAGGCTGCGCCCGGCGGTCATTTTGCTACTTCAGTCTGCGATTTGCTCAAAAGTTGGCAGCGGTTTTTCTACGCAAACAAATCGTGATTGTTGTAAAGACCAAAGGCAGGGCAGCAATAAGGAACAAAAAAGAAAACAGATTCAGGCAAAAAAATATAAGTAAACAAAAAATAAAACATATTCAGTAAACAAGATTTTTGCATATTTCATATATAAAATATATATGTGTGTATTTCGTACAAAACAGCGTAAGGAAACCGCCGTCGTCGTCATCGTTGAATCGAATTTAAATATTTGAGCAACCGCAAGCAAAACGCAGAGTAAGTCGTGTCTTCGATGGCAGCTGTGCAAGTTCACTTGGCAGTTGAATGCGTTGACAACTGATAGCTTAATGGAAGCGCACGATTTTGGCATTAATGGAGCGCTCACGTCATATATATGTATATGATAGAACATGTGTCAAATGCTTGCTTTCACAATTTATACATTTAAATATCGTATTTAGTTGATTGAGTGCAGATAAATCCATTTTAAATGTGAGAAAACAATGCAAAGAAGTAAAAGAAGCGTAAAGGAGAACTATAAAGTGACAAGAGTTGGCGCCAAGAATTTTATATGACAAGTCGGCTATTAGAATTGCATTATTTTTGCTATTGTTATTGTTGTTGTTGTTGGTCGTGGCTTTGAATTTTCTCTTCTCTTTTTTTAATAGCATATAATCTTTTATTAAGTTATTAAATTAAATTTGCATATGAGTAGCAATAAAATTTAGCAGCGCTAGCAAGTATGCTATGGAATTTTTAATAACTCTGCATATGCTGTCTTCGATCTTACAACTTTAATATGCCATATAGTAATAGTACAGTAAGGAAGTCGTAAAAAAGGGGGTTACCTGGAAAGTTTTGCGGGAGTTTTGAAAATTGGTATCTATATGGATTTTGGGCTGCTCTTTCCGAATTTCCACTTTGCGACCTTCTACGACCGCCGCTCGAGCCGCCATTTTAAAAAAATGGCGTCCAAAATCACTTTTTCGACCATATCTCCATTTTGGCTCATTTTACGGCAAAAACATTTCTATATTTAATTAAACAGGAGGAAATTTCCAACAAATTATGTTCTAACCTTTTTTTTCGTTAGACTAACAGTTTAGGCGTACGAGCGCCGCAAAGTGTACAACTTTGGTACTATGGTTTTCATACATTTTGTATGGAATTTGGTATTGTTTTGAATGATAATCTTACTCTCAGTCCAAGTGATTTAGATTTCACTAACTTTTATTGTGTTTGGTGTTGAGATTTAATGTTATATTAATCGTCAATTATAATAAAAACTTTTCAAATTGGAGCGCAAATTTACAAATCCAAACCTACCGTTTTTTCATAAAAAATTGCCGTTTTCTTATAAAAGAGGCAAATAACATATGCATGGTTCTGGGCCTGTATGTCTGTGGACGGGTTGGGAACGTTGTGTTTACTTGAATATAAGACAAGTACAATATTAAATATTAGCATCAAACACAACAAATTAAGCAAATTTTAAAAATTTTGATTAATCAAAATCCCATACAAAATGTATGAAAACCATAGTACCAAAGTTGTGCACTTTGCGACGCTCGTACGCCTAAACTATTAGTCCTACGAAAAAAAAGGTTAGAACATAATTTGTTGGAAATTTCCTCTAGTTTAATTTAGTATGCAGATGTTTTTGCCGTAAAATGAGCCAAAACTGAGATATGGTAAAAAAAGTGATTTTGGACGCAATTTTTTCAAAATGGCGGCTCAAGCGGCGGTCGTAGAAGGTCGCAAAGTAGAAATTCGGAAAGAGCAGCCCAAAATCCATATAGATGCCAATTTGCGACACTCCCGCAAAACTTTCCAGGTAAAACTACTTCCTTACTGAACTATAAGTACGCGATGCAAATAAGTTAAAGGCTAATAAAAAACTGTGTGTTTTGGCATTATTCTAAAAATTAATAAAAAAAATAATTTCAAAGTCAAAAGCAGTCGTCAAGCAACGGAAGATTGTCAAACGAAAGCCATTGCTTCTGTTTAGAATCAATTCAAAGACTTAGTTCAAAGACTACATAAACTATTTACAAGATAAAAGAGGACACATGATGTGAGAGCTTTAGTGTCAAGCTCACAACATGAAACGCATTATAGACTCGTCTTTATATATCCACAGTTCAATATTATATACGGACCTCTTGACTCGCACTATAATGATGCAGCTGATGTGTCAATCGCCTAAAAATAGTTTAAGCGTTTTAAGATTTTTTAAAGATAATTTTTGTCGGTGAAGGCGTTTATATTCTGATTATTACTTAGTACCATAAATGATATGTAACAATAAATATATTTACATTCCTTTTTTATTGAGTAACAATTTTGCCGTATAAATATTGTTTACATTCAATTGACATTTAATTAACCTACCTTTTCTCATGCCATTCACAATAGGTCACAAGCGCGTCGTAATATGATATTGTTGTATTATGAAAAAAAAAAACCAATTTTTCATTCTTATATAAGGTTACAGTTTCAGTAATAAAACATAAATTATAAGAGACACTAAGAGCAACAACGTGACAAATAACGACTCTTGCGACTGTATAAGCCTTGTAACTAACTGTGACTCACTGTGACTGCTGTGAGAATAAAGCCGTAAATATAAAAGGAAAAAATTAAAATATGTTCAATATATTATTTAGTCAATTATTACAATAATTCCTTGAATAATTTACATAATTTCTGTACAAAGTGATTTAATTATAATATTTAATGATTTAAAGATTTGATTGTACAATAATATTTTTTTTACAAAAAAACGACTCACTTGAATACATTAAGTATGCTGAAAGCTTTTTCTTGGCCATTAAACATTTTCTTCGAACTAATTTCTGAAATAATAATTTCGTCTTAGCACTTAACCCTTGGGGGAAAATTTTAAAATATTCACGATTAAGTTGTATAAAAATGCATTTTAATCAAATCAATCAAAATTTTAATTGTAGTGAACTTTTTTTACGCCAAAAGCTATTTCTTTTGTCTCTGATATTTCTGAAATTAAAACAAAGAACAACAACAAGTCAAACAAAGCTGAGATTAAGCTCACTTGGCCAATTGTAAGCCGCCACTCAATTTTAAGCAGTCTTGTAAATTGCAACAAGTTTCGATAGAAGGTTAGTTCAATTAAATTTCAATTTGATTTAATTTTTTGCTGACGCAGTGTATTTACTTTTGTTTGCTGAAATTTAATTTGCATAGACAAAAATTTACATATATTTTGTATTGCTTTGCGCACATTTCCCATGTTACTTTTTACTCAAACATATTTGCCTAATATGCGCAACGAGCGGTCACGTCTTTGGCCAAAAGCTGCACAGGCAAACACGGAAGATACTCAATGGATAGAAAAAGATGGGAAGATAGAGAGTGAGTGAGACAGTCAAACGAATACCAAAGGCACAGCTGCAAAACAATGCAAAAATTATTTTGATAATATTGTATAACGTGCGCTGAGCTCAAACTCATGCATATCATGTACAAACAACAATAGAAATGCAAACCGCAAAAGGCAACAAGCGACAACGATGGCAAAAACAGACAGGCAGACAGTCAGGCAGACAGACGGACAGACAGAAAATACTCTCCCTTTCGGCGTTGGCGCACATGGTGTATGTGCAATTTGCACGACTCGCTGAACTCGACTATTTTAACTGCTGCTGCTGCTGCATTTTTTTTTTTTTTGTTATTTCCACTTTCCTGCGCTCAAAAAAAATGCGGAATCGGAATCAACAACAACAATAACAGTGAGGAAAGTGAGCAACATATCAAATGGAAATAAATAAAATATTGCAACTAAAAATAAATGGAAAATAAAATATATATAAAGATAAATAGCATGGAGATGCCGTTGGCTGATATGCTTGCTGCTCTTTCAATCGTCTCACACATTGTTCACTCTCGCTTATACCGTATCATTACAGTGTCACCTCTCGCTCTAGCACACACACACACACAGGCACAAGTATATTTTCAATAGTCTCTGTTATTTGCAAGTCCAATACACTTGCGGTTTGTGTTCATTGACGGCTTCGTTGCCATTGCCATGCTACTTCTTCTCTTTGGTTTTTTTTGCCGTCCCGCAAGCCGCTGATTTACGAAACGTTGTTGCATTTATTTTGTTTTTCAAGTTTTTTCTTCTTTATTTCTTTGCCACGTTTGCCACACTTATTTCATTTCGTTGTTGTGTTTCACTCGTGGCTTATATTTGTGTTTATTTATGCTTCTTTTTTTTTTTTTTTGTTTTTGTTTTGCTTCCTTTTTACGGATTTGGTTTTGTGGGTCAAGTGTTAGTTTCGAAAAGTAGTAAATAACAAAAATAATGGCTTTCCATCGAGTTTGGTTGTTAAATTGTTTTGCTATTTAACATTTCTCTTGCCAAGCATGCAAAGAGCATAACATGCTTATGTGCATTGTTCGCTAGTTGGCGCATGTGTGCACGTACATATTTTTCGACTATAAATTATATAGCAGATTTGCTAAAATCAACTAATTTATGTTAATGTCTTCTTTAACGGCAAAAATAAAGTCATATGAAGTTCGTTTATTCCGCATAAAATAAAGGATTTCAAATTGTACTGCGTGAAATATCTACGCCGATAAGTAGGCAACAGTCTTTTTTTTATACTTTTCACTTATGTGAAATAGTATAATAACTTTGTCACGGAGTTTGTAACAGATCGAAATATTAATTTCCGACTATATAAAGTATATATATTCTTGATCAGGACGACAAGACGAGTTGATTTAGCCATGTCCGTCTGTCCGTCTGTCCGTCTGTCTGTCTGTCTGTCTGTCTGTCTGTCTGTCTGTCTGTCTGTCTGTCTGTATGTATGCAAACTAGTCCCTCAGTTTTGAAGCTATCGAGCTGAAACTTTGCACAGAGTCTTAGAATTTATTACGATGAATCATTCGTCGGAACCAGCATGATCGGATTATTGGAACAGGTAGCTCCCATACGAAAAGAAGAAGAAAAGTGAACAAAACTTGAATCGTTGTATGGAAAACTTTTTTGTTTTGTACAATAGAGTGCTGAAATTTTAAACATAGTAGTTTTACATGGTCCGACTACATGCCTGAAAGTTTCATTGAGATTGGACATCTGGAACTGGTAGCTCCCATACAAAATGAAGAAGAGGAAGAGAAGCCATATTCACGTCGTTGTATGGAAAACTTTTTTGTTTCTTAACCAATTGACTTGAAATTTTAAAGTTATGTTCTTAGGGAGGAATGAAATCTATTTTGACCAAATGTGGGCGTAACCACGCGTAGCCACGCCCACTTATAGCGAAAATTTACCCGTTGTATGGAAAACTTTTTTGTTTTTTAACCAATTGACTTGAAACTTTACAGTTATGTTCTTAGAGAGGAATGAAAACTATTTTGACCAAAAGTGGGCGTAGCCAGGCGTAGCCACGCCCACTTATAGCGAAAATTGACCCGTTGTATGGAAAACTTTTTTGTTTCTTAACCAATTGACTTGAAACTTTGCAGTTATGCTCTTAGGGAGGAATGAAAACTATTTTGATCAAAAGTGGGCGTGGCCACGCCCACTTATAGCTTAACTTGACCCTTTGTATGGAAAACTTTTTTGTTTTTCAACCAATTGACTTGAAACTTTACAGTTATGTTCTTAGGGAGGAATGAAAACTATTTTAACCAAAAGTGGGCGTAGCCACGCCTACTTATAGCGAAAATTGACCCGTTGTATGGAAAACTTTTTTGTTTTTTAACCAATTGACTTGAAACTTTGCAGTTATGCTCTTAGGGAGGAATGAAAACTATTTTGACCAAAAGTGGGCGTAGCCAGGCGTAGCCACGCCCACTTATAGCGAAAATTGACCCGTTGTATGGAAAACTTTTTTGTTTTTTAACCAATTGACTTAAAACTTTACAGTTATGTTCCTAGAGAGGAATGAAAACTATTTTGACCAAAAGTGGGCGTAGCCACGCCTACTTATAGCAAAAATTGACCCGTTGTATGGAAAACTTTTTTGTTTTTTAACCAATTGACTTGAAACTTTGCAGTTATGCTCTTAGGGAGGAATGAAAACTATTTTGATCAAAAGTGGGCATGGCCACGCCCACTTATAGCTTAACTTGACCCTTTGTATGGAAAACTTTTTGGTTTTTTAATCAATTGACTTGAAACTTTACAGTTATGTTCCTAGAGAGGAATGAAAACTATTTTGACCAAAAGTGGGCGTAGCCACGCCTACTTATAGCAAAAATTGACCCGTTGTATGGAAAACTTTTTTGTTTTTTAACCAATTGACTTGAAACTTTACAGTTATGTTCTTAGGGAGGAATGAAAACTATTTTGACCAAATTTGGGCATGGCTACGCCCACTTATCGCAAAACTTGAACCGTTGTATGGAAAAATTTTTTGTTTTTTAACGAATTGACTTGAAACATTACAGTTATGTTGTTAGGGAGGCATGAAAACTATTCATTTAGTTTTTTTTATAGTGACACAAAGTGAAAAGTATTATAGCTTCAGCCTTGCTGAAGATAGCGTCCTTACTGGTTATTATTGCACCTGTGCGGTAGAAAATTGAATTTTATTATTTTTTAATTATTCGGTTGCCTTTTTGTAGGAAAAAAAACAATAAATTTCTTGTAAAAAAATGCAACAATTTTGCACTAGAAATTGTTCAATTAAATTCTGCTTAGATTTTCGCTTTTTCACTAAAAAAAATGTCTTTTGTTTCGCAACTTTATAACTAACATTTTTACATTTATTTAATCTAATTTTGCTTTACGTTTTCTTCGCTCTTAAGTTGCTTTTTAAGATTTGCTCGTTTACAATTGCGTGCTTACAACAACTTAAACTCTCAAAAGCACTTGGCTTATGAAATCCACTTCACTATCAAAGATGGTCAAAGTACTCCACCTTTGAAACCGAACTAAGCAAATACTTGAAAATATATATATGTACATATATCAAGTGCTTTCAATGCCGAAAAATGCCTATACGACAAACAGACAGACAACCATTGAAAGCGCCGCCAACTGACCACTTGAGCGCATTTCTATAAAGAATAAACCAAAAAAAAAAAAAGGAAGAGGAAAAAATAAAAACAGAAACACGAAAAAAAATATTGAAAAGTAAATCCACACAAATACACACACAAACACACACACATATGCACGCACGTCGACTTAGGCTTGGCCATTAGACTGTCGCATAGCCCTACGTCTCGTCTCTTGGACGGTGTACAGGAAGAGCGCCACTTGGCTAATTTATACAATTTGTGCCCGGTCCACTTATGTAGCCACATAATTGCGCTTATCTTTGGCTGGCGCACGTTCAAGTGCTTGTCCAATATGTGCTGCCGCCACCTTCTGTTGTCTGTCCGTCTGACCGTACGTCCGTCTCAGTGTCTGTTTGAAGCTTCGTGTGCTAAGTTTTTGTTACTTTACTTCACTGGCTTAGTAAGCAAGTTAAAATAAGAAAAAAAATGAATGAAAACAAATACCGAAAAATAGCTGAATGAAAAAAAGGCGAAACAAACAACGACCAACAAAATAAAATACTACTTGAGTAGCCAAGAAAAATGTGTATTTGATTTAAAAGGAAATACCTTTTTTGCCTATTTTGACTCACTTCATGTTCAGTGCATGTTGTGTGGGCTGTTTTTTTTTTTCGTGACTTTTGTTTGAATTTTTCTCTATATTTAGTTGTGTTTTTGTTGTTGGCCACCACTTATTTTGTCCTAAGTGTCTTGGTTTTTATGTCAACTTTGTGGTGACATTTTTATTGTCGAAAATTTTTCTGTTTGCTGCTTGTTTATATGTTTGACTCTTGATTTCTATTTATTTATTTTTTTTTTTCGCTCTTCCATACACACACACGCACATACTCTAGCGCTTAAACAGTGCTCAGTGCCTCTGTGTGTGTATGTGTGTGTGCTCACTCAAAAACTTTTTGGCATTTTACCAATAAGATTATCTTAAGTGGGGTCCAATTGTTGTTGCCTTTCCCGTTGCCATACATTCATGTTGTTGCTGTGCAATAAACACTGAACTGAACTCAACTCGATTCGACTCTTGTTTAGATATTACGAGCATTCAAGCACAGTAAGCATGGCCAAATTTGTGTATGAAATGTTGTTTTAAAAAGCAACTTTTTCCTTTTGTTTTGTATCTCCTTTTTTTTTGTTGGCCCCTTTGAATTTCGCCGTATTTGTAAATTACTTTCGAAATAGTTTTTAATTCAAATAAAGTTTGTTCCAAAGTGGTCGTTTTTTTGTTTTTTTTTTATTCTGTAACACATTTTAGCGTAAAATGTTTTCCAATTGATTTTCTTATTCGCATATTTTGACGTTTGTTTCAATTGAGTAGTTGGCAAACTTTAAAGTTAAGGTTGAGTATATTCAAAGTGGCATAGGAAAGTTTATAATGACACAAAAGGTATTTACTCAAAATGAAGTTGTTGGATAACGATAATGGTAATGATGATCAGCTAGTTTAGTTAAGCTGGAAGACTTCTTGCATCAAAAACATTTTTAAAAGTGGCATAAATTTTCGTGACTTCACTAATGATTGCTGAATAGACTTTTGGTCGATTTGAGTTTTAAAATAAATTCTATTTTTGACAACAATCGATTGTCACAAGAACTTGTTGTCTCTCAAGCAAGCAGTTATCATTTGCTTGATCACCCAATCATTTCAACATCTTATTTGTATACATGCTTGAGAGTACAAGAGCAGAAGCCTCCATGCGGCAATGGTCGCATCGCGTTAGCAAACCATCCAAGAGGTCATGGGTTCGATTCTACCCACTCTATTAAAAATATTCAGAGCGCTTTTAATAGTTTAGTTAATAGAAAAATTAATAGGTTTCATATTCCAATATATGTACAAGTATAATATGAGCCATTCTAAAACTGTTTGCTAGTAGAGTAAAAACTCAATCAAGTATACGACACGCTTTAATAGAAGCAGTTAATAAATGTTCCTGTTAACAGTTCCTAATAGAGTTGCCATAACAATGGTGCAAATACATGGTCCCTACACTGTATCCAATTACCTGATATGTTTCCTATTTCTGCTTATTTTTCTTCACCCACAACGCTCTCTAAAGACAAACAGAGACGATGTGTTCCTTGGCAGCATCAGACAGCAATCCCATTGCTAGCGGGGCAAGCTTATCACCCAACTTGTACAGAAAAATACTTGTCTTGGTCAGCATAATGAAAATGTTGATTAATTGGCAATAAATGAAAAATTTTAATAGAATCAAGCTTTGATTTTTTTTTGTTTTTTAAACTCACCTTATACACGTTATTAATAGTGGCGCTCTCTGTCGGATGCTGAGACTTGAGAAAAGAAGTGAAAACTCGACAAGCCTAATTTAGTCAAATAGATTGTACATGAGGGACATGCTCGAAATTACTCAATAGACAACATGACGATCTAAGAGATTGAGAGTCCTACAAAGAGTCTTAAATTTTAAGAACATTTTTAAGAAGGAATCAATAAGATTAAAGCGTTGGAAGGAATCTAATAGTAATACGTAACATTCATATGCAAACCCAGGAGCATTTAATCAGACTTGTGTTGGAGGTAACTAACAAATCTGCTGCCACAAACAGAAGGAAACGCCTGAACACATTTACAAACCTAATTTGTGTAACTTAAACTCCTTTCAAATAATTTGCAAAACTATTTTTTCCCCCTTAAGAAGTGTTAAATACTTTTCAAAGCACAGAAGAACCATCAAAATTTAAATACGATAATTGACATATTTAATTAAATCGACTTTGCGAAGTTTGTTCGTTTGTTGTTGCTGCAGTTGGCTGGCCAAGATGCATCTTCATTTAGTTGCACACATGCCAATTCAAAGACACTTTTGAAAATTACAGAGTGAAGACTTTAACCAGCAACTTGCATGCAATTCAATAAACAACTTTAATCTTATTATTTGTAATCAGTTTGTTGGCAATGCTCACTTCAACACTTCTCACACACCCACACATACCTTCTGCAAAAGTTTCAACTAATATTAACACATCAGTTTAATTAAAAAATGCTATGAAAGCAATCAGACAAACGGCATCGCTACAGCAGCGTCGCTAATCCTTACATTGTAAGAATGACAAACAAAAAAAAAAAAACAAAAAGAAGGAAGTGTGAAAAGGCAAAAAAAACACAAATGTTTAAAAAAATTGTAAAGAAAAAAAAACACAAATGTTTAAAAAAATTGTAAAGCAAAAAAAAACACAAATACATGAATGAGTGAATGAGTAAATGAATGAACGGCATGGCGAAGTGTGAAGAACGCATGACAGGAGCTTTTAATTTGAAGTTCGCATATCCTTTTCATGTGCCATTTTGTCGGCGGCAACAGAAGGACTTCTCTACTTATTTCCTCCGTTCAATGTTGGTTTGCGATCTGTTTGTTTGTTTGTGTGTGTGTATTTTTTTTTTTGTCTCTTTGTCGCCTATTCATTTTACTACAATTTTATTTTCGTTTATAGTTAAACGACCATTTCCTAATTGTCTTTCCGTTGCGCCAAAAACTTAAATCCACACTTTAATTATTTTGCTACTGTCTCAATTTAAATAATGCACACACACGCACATATATACATATATATATATGTAGATAGCATGCACAGAGTGCCAAATACACACGCACATATATTCGTTTTACTTCAGCAGAGCGGCAGGAGTTGAGCCTCATATGAGCTCTTTGCTCATTCACTCCTACTTTCGTTCATTCGTTGATGCTTTCTTTCTTTCTATCTTTCGTTAGTTTGTTGAAAGTTTTTGGCGCTGCGAGCGATGTCACAGATACACTCATTTGCACGCCCAGCGTGTGTTGGAACAGTGCTAAAGCAACTGAGAGCATAAAAGAAGAGCAACCAAAAAAAAAGTATCTTTTTTTCTTGCATTATTTGAGTATCCTTTTTGTGATTTTTTTAAAAATATATTTTTATCTTTTTTTTCGTTCTTCTTCCTTTTTACACGCACACACACACATTTTGGGCTCTTTAACGCTCAGAAGCTGCCAAGTATGGTATTAAAAGTGCTGCCAACTCGTATTTGTAACGGTGTCGTGATAACTGTATTCCGCATGCTATCTCACTTCAACGGCATAGCTTACTTGCTTGTAGCAGTATTAAGTGTCCTCTTCTTCTTTGCTTCTGCCATGGTATATTGTTGTTATTGTTCAGTTTATAAGTGCAAAGTAACGACAGCATGTAAAACGGAAACGGAAATGGTATGGCAAGGCATGTATCCATGCATGCATGCTGCATTCTGCCATAAGTGTGTCTGTCTGCCTGTGTGTGTGTGTGTGTGTGCATGTATATCGCCTATTTAACGTAATGAGCACATACAAATGCAATTAAATGCTTGTTGCCAAAAATGCAATTTTCTCTTTACTCGGTTGACTTTTATTTGTTTTAAGCGTTCTTCATTCACTCATTTACTCTTCTTCCTTTCCGTTGTTTGTTACATTTTTTAACGCTCTTTTTCATCGTTTCGCTTTAAAAGCATGCTTGGCTCGCGTGCGCCTAAAATTATGCAGGCTGTAATGCGTATTAATGCCGGCAGCATGTTATTAATGCGACGAGTAGTTTTGCTCATCAGTTGCCAAGTTCTTTTGTTACTCATTTCCCCGTTTTTTGTTTCATTTTCTGCTACGCTGTTTGGCAGCGATTTGCTTTTGCACATTAATTGAAATTGTTTTCAATTAATGAAGTTGATGTCAACCATTTAATTTAATTTCGTTGAGTGTCTTAATCCAATGTGAGCGATTCTTAAGTTTAAGAGCACAGAAAATAAAAAATACAACAAAACATCGGGAAGTTGTTCGTTTCTCAAGTAGGGAACACTTTACTATTGGATAGAACAATAAAAGTAGTTTTGAGTTGATGACTTTTTTCATGTTCATAGCAGAAATCAGTAATTTATTAAAGCCAAGAGAACAACCGATGTGGTTATTTCTGTTTGTATATGATTTTCATATAAATTAATATTAATCAGGTCAAGTCTCCTATATAACCTCTTCTGATGGTATTTAAAACCAATCGTTGTTGAAAAGACCGCTCGCCCATGCCATTCAAGGGTCATATATATTTTTAAGAATGACTTATTGACTCGTACTGCTCATTATTGGATCGTAAAATTGAATTTGTAAAGGATTCTTCTGCTTTACTAATTCTTACGATCTAATTCCGGATTACGGCCTAATACATTACAATACATTTCTCCAGGCCTCCCTGATTCGCGAATGCCTTCTCTACTCCATTAGTCTGCAGGTAGTTAGTGTGCCGTCTACACGCTCCTTTCAATGAACGTCAGTCTTAGGTCTTAGGATCCTTCGTCGACTTCCCAAAAGAAACGCTTTGGAAGCCTTGTCCGTTGGAATTCCGCCATCCTTACAGAAAAACCTATCAGAACAAAATACAAGAAAGTCGGTTGTAAAATCAAATCTTCTTCAATCTTTTATACCTTTGGTTTGATGTACATAACTTCATGCCATTCTTCAATGTCTCTCTATATCTTAATGTTTCAAAAACCAATCATTAAACATTAGTAAAATGTGTTATATCTTTACTCTTTCATGATTGCTTTTTATTTGGCTAATGTGCTTTTACTTCTTCACTCACATATTTCTCCTAATTCTTCCCATTTTTTCTGTTCAAAAACTCTTCTTAAAGCAAATCCTTATTAAGTTTAACATAGAATTGCGACGATTTCTTTTTAAGATGTTCTGTCTTCCATGCCACCAAATATTTGCTGCCCCCTTAGTTTAACAAAGTCTTTTATAAAACATCTGCTTTCGACTTTCAATGGTTAAATAACAGTCAAGTGAATGAAACGTTTCTGTTTCTGTTTTTTGTTTTTTTTTTTTCGTTTACAAAGTGGCATGAGTGCAATTACCGAAAATCAACACAGCGAGCTAAAGTTAAAGTACACAAGAGCAAATAAAGCCCAAAATTAGCAGACAAAAGTCGACTTTAAGCACGAATTTGTTGCCATTGAAGGTCGTCAGACAGCGTAAACTTCAACAAACAGAACAACAACAACAACAACAGCAGCAACAAAAAGAAAAACAGAAAAGAAATAGAAAATCTGTGTTACTCGTAAAAATAATCACGCATGAGGCAAACATTACTGTTCGTTGGTGCTCGCGTCACGGTCTCGACTCGTTCACTGCTAATTCAATCAACAGAGCGTATGAGTAATATAATTTTTGCTACGCACTCATCGTCATGGGCGTCGTCGTTGTTGTTGTTGTTGTTCTTGTTGTTTTTGCTGTTTTTTTGTTGTTGCTGCTGTCGTTGTGCGTGCACGCTTCAATTGACTTTTGGCCAACAGCGCTGAACTCATGCCAAAGACACAAAAGGACTTCCGCCTACATAAATAAATACACACACACACACGCACACACATAGCAAAAATTTCGGCCACACATGAGCGAATTTTGCGTGCGCTCAAAATGCGTTAAGTAAACAAACAAAATTTTCGACATAAAATATTAAACAAAAACAGAGGAAAAACAATTTCTGCTTAAGATAAATAACAAATAAAATATATGACTGAATGTGTGCGTGTGTGCGTGTGTGCGAGTTGCAAGAAACTTGGCCATTTCTGCTTTTAAAAATAATATAAAATAAAAACAAAAACAAAAAGTAAGAAAATATTCTACAAGACAACATTTGTAAATACTTTAGCCATGTGTGTGTGTGTGAGTGTGTCTTTTTTACAACGGAACTCCTACAGCAACGCAAACACATAAAAATCATTTTTCATAAAACAGCAAAATCGTTGCCGCCAACCAGCAAGCAAACCGACAATCAGACAGAGAGACAGACAAGACAGCTTCGACGTCAGCTCATTGGCGAACCCTTTTCAAAAATTCCCTCAGTTCTAAGGCACGCTTTTGCCTTGCTCATTGCGCCCGCTGCCAACGCTGCCGTATTAACCGAAGCGAATTATTGAAATGGGTGAAAATTGTGATTTAGTGAGTGTAAGTATATGCGTATCCATATCTGTACATCTGAACGAGTTGCTATGCTCATGCGAAGACATCTTATACCACATATATGTGTATAGAGTGCTTGAGATAGTAGGGTCGCACGCATGTGTGACTGCGACTGTGATGTCGTTGTCGATGGCGTTGTCGATGTCTGTGCGTCTTGTTTGATGCCGATGCCGACCCAACGAGCAGCGACAGTCGCAGCAGCAGTTGGGGGTCAAAAGATATTTTCAGTCAGTTGTCGTTTAAGCATTTCTTCTTTTCTCGCTTTGGTTTTCTTTTTGGCAACTCAAATCTTGGCACTGTCTGTCTGCAGTTTTTTCCGCCACCCGCTTGTCGTGGTTGGGTGCGTATGAGTGATTTTTATACTTTTCACTTATGTGAAATAGTATAATAACTTTGTCACGGAGTTTGTAACAGATCGAAATATTAATTTCCGACTATATAAAGTATATATATTCTTGATCAGGACGACAAGACGAGTTGATTTAGCCATGTCCGTCTGTCCGTCTGTCCGTCTGTCTGTCTGTCTGTCTGTCTGTCTGTCTGTCTGTCTGTCTGTCTGTATGTATGCAAACTAGTCCCTCAGTTTTGAAGCTATCGAGCTGAAACTTTGCACAGAGTCTTAGAATTTATTACGATGAATCATTCGTCGGAACCAGCATGATCGGATTATTGGAACAGGTAGCTCCCATACGAAAAGAAGAAGAAAAGTGAACAAAACTTGAATCGTTGTATGGAAAACTTTTTTGTTTTGTACAATAGAGTGCTGAAATTTTAAACATAGTAGTTTTACATGGTCCGACTACATGCCTGAAAGTTTCATTGAGATTGGACATCTGGAACTGGTAGCTCCCATACAAAATGAAGAAGAGGAAGAGAAGCCATATTCACGTCGTTGTATGGAAAACTTTTTTGTTTCTTAACCAATTGACTTGAAATTTTAAAGTTATGTTCTTAGGGAGGAATGAAATCTATTTTGACCAAATGTGGGCGTAACCACGCGTAGCCACGCCCACTTATAGCGAAAATTTACCCGTTGTATGGAAAACTTTTTTGTTTTTTAACCAATTGACTTGAAACTTTACAGTTATGTTCTTAGAGAGGAATGAAAACTATTTTGACCAAAAGTGGGCGTAGCCAGGCGTAGCCACGCCCACTTATAGCGAAAATTGACCCGTTGTATGGAAAACTTTTTTGTTTCTTAACCAATTGACTTGAAACTTTGCAGTTATGCTCTTAGGGAGGAATGAAAACTATTTTGATCAAAAGTGGGCGTGGCCACGCCCACTTATAGCTTAACTTGACCCTTTGTATGGAAAACTTTTTTGTTTTTCAACCAATTGACTTGAAACTTTACAGTTATGTTCTTAGGGAGGAATGAAAACTATTTTAACCAAAAGTGGGCGTAGCCACGCCTACTTATAGCGAAAATTGACCCGTTGTATGGAAAACTTTTTTGTTTTTTAACCAATTGACTTGAAACTTTGCAGTTATGCTCTTAGGGAGGAATGAAAACTATTTTGACCAAAAGTGGGCGTAGCCAGGCGTAGCCACGCCCACTTATAGCGAAAATTGACCCGTTGTATGGAAAACTTTTTTGTTTTTTAACCAATTGACTTAAAACTTTACAGTTATGTTCCTAGAGAGGAATGAAAACTATTTTGACCAAAAGTGGGCGTAGCCACGCCTACTTATAGCAAAAATTGACCCGTTGTATGGAAAACTTTTTTGTTTTTTAACCAATTGACTTGAAACTTTGCAGTTATGCTCTTAGGGAGGAATGAAAACTATTTTGATCAAAAGTGGGCATGGCCACGCCCACTTATAGCTTAACTTGACCCTTTGTATGGAAAACTTTTTGGTTTTTTAATCAATTGACTTGAAACTTTACAGTTATGTTCCTAGAGAGGAATGAAAACTATTTTGACCAAAAGTGGGCGTAGCCACGCCTACTTATAGCAAAAATTGACCCGTTGTATGGAAAACTTTTTTGTTTTTTAACCAATTGACTTGAAACTTTACAGTTATGTTCTTAGGGAGGAATGAAAACTATTTTGACCAAATTTGGGCATGGCTACGCCCACTTATCGCAAAACTTGAACCGTTGTATGGAAAAATTTTTTGTTTTTTAACGAATTGACTTGAAACATTACAGTTATGTTGTTAGGGAGGCATGAAAACTATTCATTTAGTTTTTTTTATAGTGACACAAAGTGAAAAGTATTATAGCTTCAGCCTTGCTGAAGATAGCGTCCTTACTGGTTTTTTTTTACTTAGCTTTTTTTTATTTTGTTGTTTTGCTTTATGTGTTTCTTTTAGCAAACATAAAACATCAAATGTAAATTGAAAGTCGTTCGTGTGTGAAACTGAAAGTGTCATCAGTTGAAGCGTTTATCATTTTCGTTTTTAGATTTCATTTTACTTTCTTTCATTTTTTTTTTTTTTTTTGGCATCTTTGTGAGCTTTGTGTTTGTTGTTTTTATGAATGATGCTTGTCAGCGGTGTCAAGTTGTCTTTAATCGCTGGAAAATGAGTTCGAATGAACATGCATGTGTATATATGTATGTGTGTGTTTAAAGAGCATGAGATTTAAGCCAAATATTTTCTTGTGTCTGTCAAGTAAGAAAATGCAAATAATAATAATTTCGAACTTTGAATGGCATGTTTTTTCAAGCAAAAAAAAGGTAATGATTTCCCTTCGAAAAACATCATACATTATAGAATGTGGGCGTGGTTAAGGCAGACAATAATACGCATTTGCATGTTTAATAAAGTACCTTTCAAAGTGTGTTGTACATAAATTTGCAAGGTGAGAACGATTATGTTAAGTTATGTTAAACAACGTCTTCCATTGATAAGCTAACTAAAGCTCGTTTAATAGTTCTTAAAAGACTTGTCGTTCCCTAAGACGAACAATTGTTTTACAACTATCCACCAAGAATAGTTTCGAACGAACTTCTTGTCTTGAAATAATGGCATAATATACTCTTTACTTCTTCTCATACTTCTTCAATACAGTTTTTCTCGAATTGCCTCTGAAGGTGGTAAGATAACAGATATTTCCATATAAGCAAAATAGGGTATGTCTGTGTTCTATCGAAATTTCTGAGACAAAACACCAGTATGATATATGGCGCCCCTACTGAGTTTTCATATAGTTCCTCTGTGAGCCCATTTCCTTTAACATAGGACTGTATTGCTTTTGGATTCACCCTATATGGCTGTTTCTGCGCCTTCTTTACATACTCTATTATTATATGTATCTATCGATTGTTTCCACATGTCACTAACTCCCTTACCTGATGGATCTGGAGACTGGAAAACTCTTTGATCTCACATTATAAATGCGTCTTTTATTAAAAAGGTTTAAATGATTTATTATTTCATCAAAAAATAAAATTTTGTTATTTGAAAAAGCTTAAAATTATTTTTTAACCCAAAAATAAAAACGATATCATGAAATTTTTAAAGCTTATTTAATAATGAATCTTTGTTTAAAACATTTTATCGAATAAATTATATTAATTTATTGATTTCGTTTTTTGTTTTAATGCTTGCGAAATTTGAATGAAATTGTAATCAAATTTTGAAATTTCAATTCTGGCAAAGTATTTACCAACACTGCACAAACAACACATTGCATTTTATTACATTTCCATTCCATTTCATGACAATTACTTATTATTTTTATTATTTATTTTACTTTCATTTTGTTTTTTTTTTTTTGTTATATATTTTTGTTTTTTTTGCTTTGTATGTTTTGTGTTTGCTGTCATTGCATTGTTGTTATTGTCATTGTATTGCTGTTTTTGTTGTTGTTGCTGGCAGCACTCAATGCGGTTTGTCTGTTTTTGTTTTTGTTTTTGCTTGTGTGTTTTGTGCGGCAAAGTCATTAGTATTAAAAACTTATTTACAAATTATCTACAAATTAATTTTAAATTACACAATTACCGTTTGCTGCATTCAGTTTACAGTTTGTTTTTGCTCTGCTTCTCCGCCTTTTTTTTGTTGATATTTTTCGTCTCTTTTAATTTTATTTTTTTTTTTGTTTTTGTTTCTTGACTATTTGCAAAACTGTCAGAACAATGAGAATGTCAACGACGGCTACAACAATAACAACAGCAACAACAAAATCATTGTCAGCTACTGCAAATGGCATTGTCAATGATTATAGTTGTTGTTATTGTTGTTGTTATCGTTGTTGTTGCTACTGTTGTAGTCATTGTTGTTTGTTTGTTTGCTTTTTATTTTCATTGCGTTGCATTTCGTTTTGTTACAATTTGTTGTTGTTCCTATTGTTGTTGTTGTTGTGTGTCCTAACTTTATGTCAATCCTTTTGTGGTTCTCGCAGTCATTTAATTTAAATTTAAAATGTTGCCAAGCAAACGTTTTGCATATCAACGACAACCCCTCCCCTCTGGTCCCACACGACACGCCCCAACGCTCTAAAGTGACAAATTGGTGTGTGTGTGTGTGTGTTTGTGTTTGTGTGTTTTACAGTCAATGAGTGCAAATGAGTTTAAAATTCGCGCGTGCAATGACCACGCCCCCAAAAAGTACGCGTACGCCCAAACTTTTGCATTTATGTACAATTACCGCATTTTTTTATTATTTCGCAATGAGTTTTGTTGTTGTTTCTCCTTCTTTTTAGAAATTTTTTTTGCTTTTCTACTTTCTTTAATTTTCTACTTTTTTTCGATTATTCGATTTTTTTTTCTCTTCTTCACTATTATTTTTATTTCCTGTTTATAACTGTCACTTTATCCACTGCTCTGCTAGTTTCTACACCCACACGCCACGCCTCACACGACTCCTACGCTCCGTGTTCAGTCACATTGTGGTTTTGTCTTTTGTACTTTTCATTATTTGCATTTTTACCGAACACATTCAGTACAGTTTAGTTTACTACAGTTTAGTTGACTTCCATTGCATTGCATTTAGTTTTGTCTCTTTCACGCTGCCACAACAACAACAATAACAATAACAACAACACAATTTGATTGTTTGCTTCTTCTTTTTTTCCCAACCGGAACTCTGTTTTATTTTTATTTTTTTTTTGTTTTGTTGCAATTTTTAATTACTTAAATGAAAGTTTTAATTGCAAAATGGCTGCACGCGCGGGAGGCGTCAAGTCATTGTCATACTGTATGCTCACGCACACATGCAAGCTTCAGACTAAGCGTAGGACAGAGTGTGGAAGAAGGTGATAAAGAGAGAGAGAGAGAGGGAAAGTCACTGTGGTTTATCCTGCTGGACTCATGTACGCATTGCTTTGAATTTGCCATTGGACTCATCGTAATGAGTTTTTGCGGTTTTCGCAAGGATTTTTGTTGTTGTTTTTTACTCCATTTTTGTATTTGACATTTTATACTTGAATAGTTTCGTTTGTGTGTGTGTTCGATACTATTTGCGGTTTAGGGTGGCACGATTTATTTAATTTTGTTTATGCAACGAGTTTCATTTGTTAATATCCTTTTTAAATTCTTTTTTTTCACAAATGTGTGTAATTACAGTTTGTCAACTATTTTTTTTTCCTCCCTCTGACTGATCTCTATGCACAGTGATTCGTGGTGAAAAGTGCTTTGAACACGGTAGCATTTATTAATTATTTTTATGACAAAGTTAATTTTTGCAAAATACTGAAAAATAATTATTAATAAAACATTTTTTAATAATTAAATAAGACAATCAAAGTTTTGCACACGCATAAAGGAACGTTTTGATTCGAAATGACTCATATTTATATCGAAAGAGACGAGTGTCGTTCAATAAGTTGTTAGAAAATCAAATTAATATAAAGGATCATATTCATCATAAAAGAACGTCATTACATAAACAGATGTGTTGCTTACCAACCCCTCCAAACACTTACTTATAAGTTTGAGAGAATGTTGGAAGCCAGGCAAACAATATGTTGTGTAATACCTTCTGCTAAATTCTTCTTAATAGTGCTTGAGAATCTTTTTAATATTTTTAACAACTGAACAATCAATATACTCTTGGAACACATCACTCAAAATCTATTATAAAACAGTTTGACTACTAAATACCGTTTGGATTAGCGATGCCTATGAATTATGTAGAAGATCCTGTTGTTATATTCCTGTAAGCCAACGCACTAATAGAACGAGCCCTTCAAGTCCCAACACACCCGTTATCACTAAGGAACATCAGATGTATGGGAGATCATTAAAAGTCAAGCGCTTCTATAACTAGTATTTTCTCAAACGACTTTTTATATAGATTGTATTCTTTTAATTGATTTAGCCATGCGTGATTGTCCATGTAAGCCTATCAATCTCAGCAACACTTCAAAATGAAATGGAATGAAACTTCGTGTGGGTCACGATTTTTCTATTGACTAAGCAGATTCACTGATCCGTTTTCCCATCCAAGTTTGTGGATAAGGGACTCATAACTGAAGCTTCCTCGAGAAAAACTTACAAAATACTAAAATGAGTTTTCAATCAAAAATTTATCTATTCTCACGACAGTCACAATCGCGTTGTGACCGACTCTGAGAAATTGCGATTCTCAGACAGCCGGTTACAAAATAGCACATGACAAAGTTTAATACAATCAAATTGTCAGATCTTGTGACCAGCTGTGACTAGCAGTGACTCGGTGTTAGTAATGAGACTCATTGTGACTCTGTAAGCCTTGTGACTCACTGTGACTCTGTTAGTCTTGTGACTCACTGTGACTCAGTGTGATTGGTGTGAGCATAATTCTGTAAAACAGTTATTCAGAATTATAACTCTATAAGGCTTTTCAAAATCGTGAATACTCGACAATCTTTTAGTAGTTTCCCTTAAATTTCCAACGACATGCTATTTTCCAATATCTCTTACAACTTATAATACTTAGTATGAAAAACAAAGTCAAAGAGCATTTAACATTATTTCTTATATGAATATGATAAATGACTATATAATGTTCATGACTTGTGACAAAATGTAAACAAATACGAATATAACAAAAGACTTATCTTTTTTATTTCAGCACACGTCAAAGTATTCAATCATTGGACATGTCACAAAGTCAAACGAACTCCGTTGTTGGCAAATAAATGTCAATATTGTGCAACAATTTAAAAGCACAAGAAAAGAAGCTGAGTAAGAAGAAAACGAGAAAAAATTTGAAAAATTTAATAAATATAATCAGTCAATCTGTATTAGAGGCAACACAATGAACTTTGAGTGAACATTTCAAAATCAGCATACAAAAGCTAAGCAATACGACACGAAAGGCAAAGCCAAAATCGACAACGAGTCGACGAGTCAAAGTCAAGCAAACTAATATACAATTGACAGTTATTGGCCAATATACATTTGTAAAGAGTGGCAGACAGGCAGAAAAGCAGACAAACAGACAGACATAGAGACAGTCAGCCAGGCGGGCGTGGATATAGAAGAGAGACACAGTGAGTCAGTCAGTGAGTTGGTGAGTCAGTAAGCGATATTGGCATTTGCAAATCGACAACGACAGACGGCGAAGGCAACTGTGACGGCAAAGCACAACACCGTAGAGCCGAACGAAAACGGAAACGGAAGTGGTCGCATACAACAAACTAGAAAATCGTTTGCAGCAAGCTTAGTGCACAAAAAATAGAACGTGAAGAAGAAAACGAAAAAATATTTTTATATAAAAGCAAATAAAAACAGCTAAAGAACTAATAAAAAATAAAATAACTTATAACGTAAAAGAAATAATAATAATAAAAAAAAAGCCAACGAAATCATGAAAAATATGTGCGCTGTCAAAGCGCATGAAAATCGAAATCAAATGCAAATGGCGACACTCGACAAAGGACGAAAGGACGCTAACAGCGTCAAGTGCGCCAAGAGCAACAAGAGCACCGAGGGCAGTCAACAGCAACGCTGCATAATTTTGCTCGCCTTCGTGCTGCTCTTCATGCCCGGTAAGTGGATTTATTATAATATTTTCTTCGTTTCAATAATTTTTTCTTTGTTGTTTTTGGTCTTCTGCTACTGCAGACATATTTAATTTGTTTGCGCTGCTGTGCCATGGCAGCAGTTGACCTTCGATCATAAAGTTTATACAAAAATTTAACTTAATAAAAAACATCAAAGTGTTTATTGCATTAATAATTAAGCACAAATGACGCCAAACTTGCAAAACAGAAATAATAATAAAAAAAAGTACAACAAATCTGAAATTTTTCACTTTGCTTTTCTTTTTTTTTTAGTTTAATAATTTAATTAACGCGTTCACGTATGAAATTTATTACGTGTTGTTGCCCCTCAACATTTTTCGCGCATAAATTAAATGTTTATTTATGCGTTGAACACTTCTTTTTTATTTTTAATATTTTACAGCTTTTTGTTAGCCAAAAATATAATTTGAGCTCACTTTTTTTTTGTTTACTAAAAACGTTTGCTCGCAAAACCGCAGACTCATCCAATAACCATTGAAAATAATGAATTTCTGCTGAAAAATCACTCCCTCTCTCTCTTGCACACACAAAAGCATTTCACAATTGGCCATTTAAATGTTATTCGCATTTTTGTTCCACAATTGAAAATCGAATTTGATTATATTTTTGGCTAATATGAATTGCATTGAATTGCCATTGAGCTCGTTTAGATTGGCCGATTATTGGCTTCGTTTTACTAATCACATATTTTATTTTTACTTTATTCGTTGCGAAATTTAAATAAAAGTTATGCCAATTGAAATTCTTTGGTCTCATTGTTACTAATACAATATTATTATATTATTTAGTAACCATTACTTTTCGATAAATTTGATGATGAATGTGTTGTGAAAAAGGTCACCTTTATACGCTCTTGTACAGAAATTACTTGACCCTTGGTCCGTATAAATATGTATAAATTTAGAAAACGAGAGATTAAAAACTGAAGACATATTACCAAATACAATAAAACAAAAACCTTGTACTTGAACTTAGTAACGAAAAACGCACTCATATGTTGCATGCAGCGACATAAGACATACATCAGTCCAGCATTAACAAAGAAAATGTATAATTTGTCGTACATTTCTTAGACTCCTATTTAAGTTGATTATATTTTATAATACAAATAAATAAAATTCACATGACGAAAGCCTTGAAATAGAATTTACTAATTCTTACTAAAGAGACGTTTGTAATACAACTTTCACGTGCTCATAGCAGCGTCCGTTGAGTGATATGCTTGCCATACATACAGTATTAATGTACTATTCACCATCAACAAGAGCAATCCCAGGGCTGACAAGTTTGCGTAAATCTTGCGCCATAACATGCCGCAGGCGAACCAGAGCTAAAACAATGAGTAGCGCATGAGCAATTGCCAAGGCCACAAAACGAGCCATAGAAGCCGAAAGAAAGGCACGGCCCACAGGCACCACAAATATGCCAATTGTCCCAGGAGTCCATCAGCAACGGATGTCGGTAACGCTCTGTAAAGCGCCGAGTTGAGAGCGCCGGATTGGCAGCGGCGATTACAGAAGATGTGAAAGTGAAATCGAAACACATTTTTCGATCAATCGATTCGTTGGACAAATAATACACCTGAACATCTGAAGTGGCAGCAGATGATGAAAAGTATTAATGATTCTTTGAGATTTCCACTCAACTTAAAGATTTTCAATATTTCGAAAAATATAATAATAGTATGTGTTGATTATATGTATATACATACTTATATAGATGATAGATATCAGTCATTTTATTGGAATTAATGAGGAGATTGGGGAGAGAAACGTAAGTTTCTTTGCAAATACGAGAAAAAATTCAATATTCACTTATCTTCTCTATCAGTATAACTATCTATTGTACATGGAATATTAGATGTTTATAGAGGTGAATGTTTGGACGCTAGGTTCGCTTTTTTATATTTTTATATGCATGGTAAACAATCATTTAAAGCAATGGAACAAGAACCTACAAATGGGCAAAGTCCATTGATCTAAAAGGGGAGTATGCTCAAAGAGGAGAACGAATCTAGAGATGATTTGATAATGTTGAAATGAACCGAGTGAGTGGAGGAGGTTAGAATGTTGAATGTTGTAACATGGAATCGCAGGCTTAAGCTTGCATATCATGCATGAGATAAACATTAGTGAAATTAAATGATATAACTGTGAGATCTGAAATTTCGGGGTTCACATACGGCAGTTAAGATGTTTAAGCTGTTTTTTTTTTTTAGATTAAGATAAGGGATATAGAAAAAGTCTATTTACATACTGAAACCTTAATGTAAACCAACTTAATTGCTCACCCCCCCACTTTCATTTACTAGCCTATGCCCAATCGCTTCGACAAACGCAATCAAATCGACTCACTCAGCCAGAGTTAATGCAACAAATAACAATAAATCTACTAATAAATTGTTGCCGATGTGGCAAAGCTCAAGTACAAATATTGCCAACTAAGTACGTAAAGTGCAAGAATTATGAACTCAAGCCACAAGGAAATCCTTGCGTAGCAAAAAGAAAAAATTGAATAAAGAGAAAAAAAGAAGAGAAAACTCGAACAAAAATATTTTCGTTTGCAATCAGTGAAACAAACTGAATGAATGAATGAATAAATAAATAATAAACCTAAAATGAGTACGAACGAACAAAAGAAGCAAACAAAATTACTGTAAATAAGCAACTCGGCGAATGCGAATGCGAATGCAAAATGTAATAAGTTGGCGAAAGTAGTACACGAAAGTAAAGCAGTGTTGCAAAGTGCCAGCGTAAAGATATTAATAACTCTGTGAAAATAAAAACAAAAAATAAAATAAAAGGCATGGGAAAGAGAAAGAAAAAATCTTTTGTAATTGCAAGAAAATCTCATTTAATCCTTCATTGTGCGACTTTATCACGCAAAAAATTATGAATTTCCTTGCGATTTCTCCGATTATTTGCCACTTCATGGCAGAGCAGATCAGCACCAGTCGTAGTGCTGTCCCGTACACGCTGCAATGAGAATGCCAAAGTGCTGTGTCGCCCACTCAGACATGGGTTTGTTCAACGCATTCATTCATTTACAATGTCCTCAAATACGACTCAGTTTTTTTTTCGCGATTTTTTACAATTATTTGTTAACTTTTTTTGTTTTTGTTTTGTTATTGTTGTTGTTGGTTACACTGATTGCTGTCAACGCATTTGACGTGCTCGATGAAAAATAATGTTTGCGGAAAAATAAGATTTGTTTATTTTACAAACGATTGATTCGCTTAAATTATGCGACAAAACAAAAACAAAAACAACAACGTCAACAAATTCTCACTGCACTCTGGATGAAAAATCATGGCAAGTTTTTTATGCAAAAATGGTGTCAAGTGGTGTTGTATGCCTTGGACCGGCGCGTCCCAATGCGACTCGTTATAATAATTGTTGTATTACTTTTTGTTTTGCCTTCATTTGGACAGCTTAAAAATTAATTATTGAAGCTTTTCCTTACATTACACTTTCTATTTGTCATTTGAATTGTTGACGAGCACGCTCAAGTGGTCGGCGTCGGCTAGTGAAGGCGTTGCTGTTCACTCAAGTGTGCTTGTCAGCTCAAATTGAAATACTTTATTATCAATTGTGTACATAAATCATAGTCAAATATTTTTAAATCGGCTGCTTGAATTATGTGTTTTGACATGGTTTGATGAGATAAATGAGCTTTTATTTAATTATGCCAATTTTTTGTCGATTTATTTTCGGAAAATTAATTGAAATTGTTCAAATTAAAAGAAATTCTGCTTGAATAGTTTTTTATTGTTTTAAATATTGAATCGAAACAATTTTTGAGAATGATAGATGAGCAAGTCATCACATAATCGGATACAAGCGATAAAGCAAAAGATTAGATAGCAATAAACAATTGAAAAAATTATACTAACAAAAGAGTAAACCTTATATACAATTCGGTATAGGTCTAGCAAGGCTTAACAGAGCTCCCAACTGCATTGGGACTGTAAAGGAGGCAGGTACACAACTTACACTCAGACTTCTCCAGCTGTCATTAGATTAATGAAACACTTTCTCTACTGATCTGTCATTCTCAAGCCCGTCTTTCATAAATTTCAATTTGTATACTCACGTTAAATTAAAGCATAACATTTTTAATCATTGTAGAAATAAGTAAATATTTTTCACATTTGAATTGCGAGTTCTTTTCAAGTCGAAGTCAAGTCAAAAGACTAAACGAAATGATAATCAAAGCAAGTGTTTTATTAATGCTCTTAGGAATTTTCTTGTACCGACTTAATGCAGAAGGTGAGTTGAAATCCTTGTTAAAGACATGCATTCTGAAAATGTTGTTAGTTCATGTTTAGACGAAGATTTTGGCATGCTCTGCTACTGGCCTGTGCAGCTTGTGGATATACTGTGCAATGATATAATTCCCGTTTACCATTTCGATCCGTACAAAAAAAAATGCAAAATGGAAAAATTTTGTATAAAATCTCTTTATAATAAAAGCAGTCCTTTTAAATCGAAGAAAGATTGTGAAACCAAATGCAAGTCGTTTTTGGGTTAATACATATTCAATTTGCGAATAAAGACTATTTGAGTTTTGATATTAAAACATTTTTGCAATCGAGCCACTGCCAAACTAGTGCAGTTTTTTCTGTTTTTTTTATACTCTGGATGAAAAGTTTTATAGGATACTATAATTCCATTTTAATTATATCCCTTTACAAACAAAAAATGCAAGAAAATATTTTGCTTTCCGACTAATTCAAATTCATGCTGTAACATTATCAATCGATTTTGCATACTTCACTTATCTGTGATATGTGTTAAATATTAATAAAAGTCGATCCAATATCTGTAAGGTGTTAAACAACTTTTCTCGATAATATTCGTGCTTTTCAAAATGTGAGACTAATTGATTGTCCCTTGTAGTTTACTTTAAATTTCTCGACAAATAACTACACCAAGTGTCATCTTGATCTGAGTTCAATCTTCGAGGAAAACAATAATTCCACATCTGTGCTCAATTGTTTGATGGTATGAGGAGAAATTGGGTATAAAATTTTGCTACTGCTGTGTATCTATGTAGAATATTCGAATATTCGCACTACATAATTCACTTTCTATACCGATGACTGATTTAATTTCAAAAGTGAGTCGAATTGTTTAGAAACACTTTTTTCTTTATTATAATACGTCAAATACAACATTTTAAAGCACGTTTGATCTTCACTAGCAATAAAACTGCTCGTCGAACCGTTCGGTATGCATTTCAAAAGCGTAACTTTTGCATTTCTATGTTTGGCAATCCAAAGAAGTTTAAGCTCTGGTAAGAAATTCGCATAGTTTTTGTAACTTTTAATATAAAATCTTTTGTCAACATGCTCTTAGTACCCGAAAACATTTGTAAATTGCCAGAACAAAGGAATTATATACCTTGCAAATGGTATCAAAAGATACAATATCATTACTACAACGCAGAAGTGCAATACTGCGAGACGATGCCAGTTTGCAAGGAGGCAATAATATACAATCCATTTCCCACCATTGAAAAGTGTAAATTGACATGTGAGTGAAGTGAAGAAAATAAAAAAAAATCTTACTTATTTCGATTTATACTATCTATCGCTGATTAACAAAACGGCATACCTAATAAGCCTAATTAGATTGCCAACTATCGAAGATAACACCAACGAGGCAATAAGCCCAAATCGGAAGCACCCTTATCAAAAACAAATTACAAATAGCATGAAGCACAATATTAAGGATTCAAGCATGTGTTAAGGAAGTGGTTATGCGTAAAGAAAGAAAGAAAAAAAGTCTACCAATAAGAAAATCAAAGTAAATCACAACAAAAAACACAAAAGCGCTAAAGAGCGATTGAGTGTATTTTATCAAATGAAATGTTAGAATAAATGAAACACGACGCACACACAGACTCAAACAATAAGCGGCGTACTTAACCGATTGTCTTCAGAGATACATGCACACGTCTGTACAAATGAATTGGTTAAGACATCGAGATACTAAACGCCGACATAATCAAACAACATATACAACTACAACACGAGTAAATCAAATCCTTGAACAAGGCTTCAATTCAAGGAAAAAGGGATTTCTGTAGAGGGTCAGACAAAACGAACAAAACTTGTACGCGAGAACAGACATAATGTGTGCGTGGTTGTGAGTCTGCATGAGCGTATGTGAATGGTTGTGTATCTCGGTACAAGTTTAATATATTGATAAGCATCGAATTCATTAATTTATATAGACACTGAAAAAAGATTTCCAAACAATTTGTATACGAATTTTCTTCTAAGCGAATTTTATACACTAATTTTAAAATGATGTCTTGAAAAATTTTAAACTCGAGAACTATTATAATTCGAAATCTAAAAACTTAGAAAATGAAATAGATTGAGAGAAAAATTGATATTATTGGAAAGAAGAAGAATTTTATACACAAATATTGAAAATTTCTCGAAAAATTTCTGTCTTGAGAACTATTGTATTTGGAATGCTAAAAACATACATTAGCGGTGAAATATATAGATGAAAAAATGGAAAGATAGACTGATTGAATAATAAATGGATATATAAAAAGATAGAATGTTAGGTAGACATACAATATGTTAGGCAGATGTGAGATAAAATGTTGATTGGCCGATTGTATTTTATTTACAGTGTACGCACATCTTCAATCATTCGAATCCTTGCTCATCTAGACATTGTTGTAATTGTTCTATTTCGGTATTGTTGTTCTTGTATTGTGTGTTATGTATTGTTGGTGTTGTTGGTTTTGAGAATGTCGTTGTTCTTGCTGAATTATTGTGCTTGTTAGCTAGCTTTGTAATGCGAAACTAAGTGATTTGAAGCGTATCTCATGCGTGGCAGCGGCACAAATCCGTTCGCCGCAGCAGTGTTGGATTTGTAACAAAGCTAAGACAGCGGCACAACACAAGACTGTACGAAACTGAAGTGCCATCAACACACGATGCCCCAAAGCCGCAATCACAGTCAGTGACAGTACGAAGACAATCGTTAGGCGTCAACAACTGCGTCAGCGCCAGCGTCAGCGTCGACGTCAATGTCTTTATGACCAAGCAAGCAACTCACTTGATTGTCAACGAAGCAAACTCAAACTGAAAATCAAAAGCAAAAGCAAAAGCCAAAGGAATATCCAAGACTGAACGCATCTCAACGCAACGCATCGCCGGCTTTATTTCAGCCTTAAGTAGTAAATTCAATCAACTTACAAAGCGCATGTTCCAGATAAAATTTTTGCCTTTGAGTGTGTCATATAACTTAACAAATACAGATACAGATACAAATACATATCTACATGAAAATGGGTTTGGGCAACAATGGACAAATGTTTGTTGTTCTGGTATGTATGTATGTACATATATTGTTGTGTGTATGTGCATGTATCTTATATCTTGTATCTTGGCTGTGTATGTGGCATGTTAACTTGTCGTTTTGTGTGCTTTACCAGCCCGCCGGCTAATGCCAACCAACGCCAACTTAACTAACACTCACCAACAACAACAACAACAACAACAGCAGCAATATAACAACTGCAACAACAATAAGAACAACAACAGAAACGACACAATAAAATCTGATCTTAAATATGTCACAGCAATTAATACAAAAGACTTGATAAAGGCGAAACAAAATGAAATGAAAATGAAATGAAAGTGATTTCTCTACCCTTCCCCCGACCTCTTCTACTTTACTCAACCACTCACATAAGACAATTGCCTTTAGCAGCAGCAAATGATGTTGTATGTTTTACTTTGTATTGTCTACATTTTTTTTTTTTTTCTTTTTGTATTTTATATGATGTCTGCGGTCGTGTTCAAATATGTATGCTGATGTATATTTATGTGTTGCATAAAGCCAAATTGGTCTTTAGTTGTGTGGTCAAAGTCATATCTGAGCATTTGACTGTGCTGGACAAGCATTTTAACCAACTTATTTGATACTCAAAGCAGCTTTGTCCTCACAATAAAAAATATGAAAATGCTGACTCTGTTTTTGACAAATTTCCATTTTGGCATTCATTTGTCTTTTGTTCATTATTTTGCAAAGAGTTTAAATACTTTTGTTATATTTTTCTTTTTCTTTATTTTGTTTGGATGACGGACAAAATATTTGAAGATGACTTAAGCTTATCTAAAATTCTTCATACATCTTAGTTGTCTTTTGACACAAAACTCATTAATTACACTTAAATTAAGTATTTATTTAAAGTAGAGGACAAGTTGTTCACGATTATTGAATGCATCTTTTAAATATTCTTTTTTCTTTGTTGCGAAAAAACGGCGTATTGAAAAGTCGAGAAAACTTTAGAGCTAATTGAATGATTCCTAATTAATACTTTAACAAAACTTGTTCAAATTCTCACTAGGAATATTATATTTTATGTATTCTTGGTATGATAAGCTACGAAAGCTGAAAAAACATTGAGGAATTCACGTATCCAGCTGCAAGTAAGGGTTCCCAAATTCGGGTCATACAAAACAAATTTCAACTAAAAATTCTTAGAACATTTAGAACAAAAATTATTTTACTTTGAGTGTAGAAACTGATTTATTATAATATCAGATCCGAAATTTCAAAATTCAAAAATCCAATATGAAGCAGTTTAAGAATGCTCAATATATTTTTTGCTATTGTTTATTGATTCCTTTGACTATCGTACTACGTGTTGGAAAAGTAGGCATGCTTCTGCTATTTTATAAGAATTTTTTGGGAACTTACTTTCGGTTCTGTCAACATTTTACCCAAAAAATTTCAAACATATATTGTTTTAATCTTATGTTACCATTATCTTCGTATGTGTATAAGTTAATGATAGTGAAATGCACCTGAATGATTTATCATAAGAGCTCCGAAAATTTCAGTTCGATTGTGAACTGAATTTTTGCATATGAAAGCAACTCCCGAATGCCATAGTTATTTGCCATTTGAAGTAACAAAAAATGTTGTAAGTTATTTAAGCAGCAAATAAATTTTAATTAAAACCGAAAAGTTATTACTTAATAAAGAAAACGACAAGTTTCGCCCAAAACCTCAATGGCCGAAAATGTGCATTATTAATCATCACAACAACAAAAACAGCAAAAATTTTATTGCATACACGCACAGACCGAACAATAATTAGTAATTTCTAATTATGCTGAGTTTGGTCAAAACTTGAAATGTAATAATTATTTATTTAATGATTTGTTGGTCAAAAGTTAAAATGGAATTCTATGCAGAAATGCAGAAAGCCACAAATGATGAACGACAACTAAGGTGATTATGTTGTTGTCGATGTTGAGTTTGTTGTGTGCAAATACTTGTAGCTGTTTTGGTAATAAATTTCTAAATAAACCCGAAGAAATAATAATTGTTCGAATGCTGTGCTGGAAGGCAAAAATTATTGTTTCACCGGTTTGAGACAAAACGTAGTACAAACGCAAATGAGCGCAACGATTGCCTGTGGCATAAATTGCTTGACCAACTAGACCGCAACTCAATTGAAATTCGTAAACCCCAAAAACCAAAGCCGTAAACCGAATCAAAACCAAAAGAAGCTAAAACAAAGCAAAATGTAGCGTGATGTGAAATGCAATTGCAGCTTAAATGCATCAATGGCATAGAAGCGCACAGGATTTAAGGCAAGCGATTTAGCTGAATGCACACACACATACACACACTCACACACACAGAGACACTCAGCTGTAAGCATAGTTGGAATAGCATGATTCATGACAGTGCGACGTGTTTTGCCGGCACGATACGGTCAGCTTGTGGCAAGTAAGTTGAAAACAAAAGAAAAAAACAAAAACAAAAAAAAATCCAATCGTTGGTCAACGTATTCAACAAAGCACGTGTGTCTGCATATATCTGTGTGTGTGTGTGTGTGTGTGTGATGGTGATTCAATAAGTTGCCAATACGGCGACGTCATCAACGACAACAACAGCAACAACAACAATATTATCCTCAACATCGACATCAACATCGAAATGCAATAATCAGCAATTTTGTACGTTCTGGCATTTGATTTGCTGCCAGTCGACAAATGCTGATTGTGTGCAGTTTTCTGTGCAAACACTCATCTAAGCGCAGATACATTGCTTCGCAAAAGTAACGAACGTTGGCCAAATCTTTCATGCAGACGACTCGACTCACTTACCTTCTTCGTCTTGGCAAAGGAAGCGCATGTGGAAGAATTTACTTTGTAATTGCGTCAATTGTTTTTGTGCTAATCAGTTTTTGTACATTTACAAAGCATGCACACACATGCACCATGCATACATACATAGCAGACACGTTTGCAAAATACATACATTAATCATTAATTTGTATCTGTGTGACTCGTTGCTGGTGAATGAACAAAATTTCCGGCAATATTGCAGACAAAGCAAAAGTGCAAATATTGTCATAACACAAACACACACACACACTGAGGCATACTTAAACTGCAACTGTAACTGCAACAGTGCTTTCATAAGTGTATCTTTGCTCTGTGTGTGGATTTTGTATCTATGCAACTTACTTTGCCTTTACCTTTGCCTTTGCTTTGCATTTTAATTGATTGTGTAAATATGATTTATAGGTCAAGCTATTTGTTAACATTTTCGTTACATGTATAACTTATCACATGACCGTTTGCATCATCAACTTGCCAAACAACAGAAACTTATACGTACAACAGTACATTTATAAATTTGCTCCTCTAACATATCCAAATTATATCATATATTGTGCAAGCAGCTCTGCTGACGGTTCTGTTGACAACTAAGACACAGGCAAAGGTAAACATATGAAGTTGAATTATTCAGACTTCTATATGAAATTATAATTAGACGTGGTGAGGCATGTAATGAATCAGCTGAGTTGGCATTTGAAAGACTTCCTTAATTAATTAGTTATGCATTTCGATTGGAGCAAACACGTTGACGTTGCTTAGAGGAGCTCTTCTTTTGCGACAACGATGCATAAACAAAATTAAGATATGAATCATGTTTGGAATAACATAAAGATAGATGAACAGTGCTCTAATAATGAGCTTAGACAACGACGAGAATTATTTGTCAACACTTTTACAGGTTTTTTGGGTTTTTTTCTCGAAATCAAAGGCAACTCTATTAAAAATATTTTCATAGTGTTTTTAATAGTTTCGTTAATAGAAAAATGAATAAGTTTTAATCCCAAGCACTGCTATCATTTTGCATTCCAAACTCCATTGTTAAAATTGAGTCTCCCAGCAATGTAACAAAGAACCTATCAAAAGACTGTTTACTAATAAATTCTGTTAATATTCTATTAACATTTAATTTAAAAATTCAAGTTAGAAGAGTGCAATAAAATGTTATTTTTAGATCATGTCTGCAAGTCTCAAATCTCATTTAAGAGTTTATCCTTCTTATGAGGTACTTCTTTGAGAGAAAGTCTTAAAAATTCCATTTAAGGGTTTTTTCCTTCTTATGGGATATTTCTTTGAGAGAAGGTCTTAAAAAATTACTCAAATAATATTCAGAAATATAAGAATTATCTAACATGTTGCAGTCTGCTCTTGGTCATGTCTCTGTAAAGATTAGTCATGTGTTTGCAGCTTACGATCAATTTTTATGCCAAAATGAACAAACTTTTAAAATAAATAATATGTCAAACATTCAAATATCCTACAAACGAACATTTCAAAGCTATCAATTTCAAAGGCTTTATTTGCTTCAAGTCAAAGTTGAATTCATGTTTTTCCTCCTTATTCTGTAAATCTAAATTAAAACTTCTTTTGTTTGTCTATGTTGTCCAAGTGTCAATCGTTCAAAAAAATCGCTGTCATTTCGTAAGACAAACCCACACACCTGCGTTTGTAACAAAATAACAGCTATTCAAACAAACCAACGAAACAAATGAGATTCCTTGCAAAACAACAATTTGGACTTGTACAACTTTTCGTATAACTAACAACATTAGCTGCCAAAAAAGTGTCCAAATACTTTTCGAAAGCTTTAAAAACGAACACGAACTCAGCTGCAATACCAAACTCTTTGCCACATATCAAAAACGCATGTTTTGCATAGGCAAAACTTTGCAGAAGAACAATGTTCAATACATTTCGAACTAATTTATGCCAAATACAAAACCAACATCCACACACACGCACAACCACACATTGAATGCAACTGGAAACAATAACTTCTAATGCAGCTGACCTCAAGTCGCATTGCAATGAAAAGGGGGCAGGCATGGAAAAAATCTAAACTTGCCTGAAACTAAACAAAACAAAACAAATTGTCCGACCAAAGAACAAAGGTCACATAAAAGCATGGAGAAAAAAAAATAAAAGAGAAAAGTAACAAACAATGACAGCAGCAGCCACAAAATACAAAGCATAGAAAACCCAAAAAGAAACAACAAAACGAAAAAGAAAAAAAAAAAAACAAAAATATTACAAAATCTGCAATTGATGTTTGCTGTCGAAGTTTTGGTCTAAATACGAAACCCAAACGAGGCACAAGAAGTCCATGTGTTGGTTGCAACAAGACGCAAAAACACAACAAAGCCAAGCAGGAAAAACAAAACAAGAAAGAAAACTGAAAACAGAAAAAAAATAGAGCTGGCAACAAAACGGAAAGTAAAACTTTTGCCTGCAACATGTTGAACGAACGCGCATGCAAGTTGGCTGCACGAAGAGGTTAGCAGCTGGGCGCATGTTAAATCCATTTGCTTGATGGAGCCAACAAGTTCAAAGGCGTGGGCGAAATGTCGGTTCATCAGAAATGCTATGAGGTTGAGGTTTGTGATTGCCTGCTTTGGTTGCTCGCTCGCCGTTTGCTACACCTGCAACCTGCACCTTTCACCTGCCGAGCGTTGCTTGAATTTTAAAACGCTCAATGACAAAACATGACAGGCGCTTTTTCATGCACACACACACAGACACATATATGTGTGTATATATATGATTTTTTTCTTTTGCTGTGCCCTTCTGCTTTGCTTTAACGGTGTCAGATGTCTTGCGTGGGTGGCTTATTGTTGTATTTGAAATTGTGCTCGTGTTAAAGGTGTTCGTTAGCGCACATTGCGTATGCGTAATGCAAGTTCCGTTGTCCTTTAGTTTTTTCCACTGTGTATGTTTTCTTTTTGCTCAGCAGTTTCAATTTACAGTGCGGTCGCTTGTCAGTGAAAATTTTGTTGCGTTGCTATTTTTAATTTGACATGTAACCGCAGACACACAGAGTCACTCACACACACACATGCAAACAACAAAGCCTATAAAAACATTGCGACATGCTCGTGTTCAAACAACAATGCAATTTGGTGGCTCATTTGGTGTCGCCCGCTTGGCTCTCGGTCAATTCTTTCAATTTCACTCGCATCGTTCTGTTCTGTTTTTTTTTTTTTTTCCAAAACAAAACCATTGCCATTTTGCATATCTCCACATTATCTCCTCTTCTTTTACTCCAGACGTTAGTCCAGTTTGCTCTGTTTGACATTTCTACTTTTTTGACTCAAATGCTTCTTGTCATCGTCTGCCAACTTGCAACGCCCACAAGTGCTCAACAATTGTTCGCTGTGAGCGTTAAATATGAATCTGCATTATGTCATCTTTTGGCTACTAAACTTGGTTTCTTTTTTGTTGTTTTCACAATCACCTTGTCTTTTCCGCCAGCGTGCTTTCACTTGCTTTTGTACAAGAAAATATCAATGAAAATCTCAAATGAGCCAAGTTGAGCTAAGAAAACGAGAACACTTATAAGCATATTTTTTCTTGATTCGCTTAATTTATTCTTTTTCTTACGTTGCAATGATTTTGAATGCACAGAAGGAAAGCAGGAATCTACAAGAACTGCTTAAATAAAAAAAATTCTTAACGCATGTCTACAGATCACGTTTCTGAGAGATCAGGTTGTCGACTGTATTACATTTGCAGATGTTTATATGAAAAAAATACCTTTGTAATACAGCGTATGATTGATATCATATTTTTTGCTTTAAAATCTATCCGGTGGATGACAATAAATAAAATGAATTCTAAGAAAAAATTAACAAGACAGATTCTCATTGCTCTTTAGTCTTTAAGGTTAAAATACAAGTCAAGCGGCTTCTCACTGTCGTCTTAGTAATAGACTGTTGCTTATTAAGCTCAATAAAATCCACTAAAAAAATGTGTGGAGATACGCCCACGCATGGCTAACAAAGTTCAATTAATTTAACTAAATTTCTTTTATTTTAAATAAAATTTATAAAGAAATTCATTTATACAAAAATAACTTTCCAAATTGTTTTAATTATTTTGTTATTTGTTATGTTATTTTTGATATTTTCTTGTTATTAAAAAATAAAATGTTCATGAAAACATGACTTTTCAAATATTGCAACACACAAATAAGAGTAAAGCAATCAATAAAGTAATAAGAGCAAACTGTTTTGTATTGAATTTATAAGTTTGTACTGCTTCAGTTTTTCAATTTATTGAAAATTTGCTGTTTTCAGTCTAATAATTTTATGAAATATTTCTTTTCCTGTTTCGAATTATAATCAGCAAATAACAATTTTTCAGCTCAGGCCATTTTATTAGAATATTTTTTTTCTGTGAAAGCAATAATGACAAGTTTTTTGCACATCTTTTACCAACAAATATTTACCATATTAAAATGAAGTCAGCAACATCAAAAAGCGAAGGCAACTTTTAATGTCTCATGTTTATGTGACTATTTTTTTATACTTGTATCTGTGTATATCTTCATTTATATGACTGTTTATGACTGATTTTTGATGTGTTAGTGTATTTGTCATAAAAACAAGACAAAAAAATAGCATATTTAAGCTTGCACATAAACCAAACTACAAACATAGAGAACACCAAAGGCAGCGTTGCTCAAATAAACATAAAAACTCATCTGCGTATGTGTGTGCAGATAGTCATTTGTATGTGTATGTGTGTGTGCATGCGTGCGCATTCGTCAACAGCAATGAATGCATCCGGCTTGCATTGATAATTTCACTCATATTTCATATTTTGCAAAGCGTTACGGCTACATTGACCATCTTGTTGGCGTCGCTGTTATTAATGTTGTTGTCTCTTTGTTTTGTTGTTTGTTTTTTCGCATTTTAACATTTTTTATGCTAAAAGATACACACACATACACATACAGGCGAGTGAAAATATATAGGTTATTATTATGTTTCGTGTGCGCTCAGAAAAACAAGCAAAATACAATTTGTTGAGGTAATTTATCTTTCAGACTCATCTCTATGCATTTTGAAAAACTTTGCTCTGTTTTTTTTTTGTTTTGTATCTTTCAGTGTTGTTTTATTTTGCTTTTTTTTGTTAAATGGAAATAATTTTGCTTGGATTTAAATTGTTTAACTTTTTTGAGTGCTGGCTTTGCATTGAAATGCCTTTTTTGTGGCTTTTTCATGGCAAACATAAGCAAGGAAATGGCAAAAATATGAGCGCAGATTTTATATGATTTAAGACTTTTGCGCTCAAGTTAAATATGATGCATAAGTTAAATGTTATTTGTAGTTTTGTTTCGTTTATGTCTTATTTTTGCGTATGTGAAATAAATTCCCATTTTTAATTATATTTTTTTATTTGTGTATTTATTTTTAAACTTTAATGAGCTTGCAGTACGCTAAATAAGCTTTGCTTGCAGCGCTTAAGGCAGCTTAATAGCCAAAACCAACAACAATTTATATTTGACAACAAAACAGCCTAAAATTATGCAACACATTTGCGCTTAATTGATTTTCTTGTAAAACATAAACGTTTTCCAAGTCCTGTTAAAACAAAATAAGACCAAACTGTACAAAATTAAATTACTTGGAAGCTTATAATAACCAACGGAATTTTCGAAAGTACCAGACCCCCCACAGCCAAGCCACCATGACCCCACACGCACACCAACAACAACAACGCTCGACACAATCTAATTTATTTCAATTTCACTTTTAATTTACACACTAATCCAGGCAATTTGTCCACTTACACATCATTACATGAGACCAAATAAGGCAACAACAAAAAAGAACGCTTACAATAACAACAAGCACAACAAAAACGAGCCCTCAGCCTATAATCACAGCCAATGGCAAAGCCAAGCACGAGTAAGAGTCGTAGAACAACCACCGAAGAAAAAATCAAGTTCAACACCTCCAGGCGACATTTTGAGGCAATCTTTTCAGTTGCCGCAAGTCTTGGCAAAATATAAAAACAAAGAAAATATTTATTTGTTTTCATTTATTTTCAATAATTTCAAATTTCCATTACATTAGTTTCTTCTTTCTTTCTTTCTACTTCTTCTTCTAATTTCGATTTGTTTTGTTTTATGGCCAAGTCCTGCTCACGGCAAACGTCGCTGAGTCAAAATAAGCCCACACTTAATACAAATGTATTATTTTTTATGCTTTCGCACGAAAACAAATAAATTTGTGACTTTTTCATTTTTATACTTTTCACTTATGTGAAATAGTATAATAACTTTGTCACGGAGTTTGTAACAGATCGAAATATTAATTTCCGACTATATAAAGTATATATATTCTTGATCAGGACGACAAGACGAGTTGATTTAGCCATGTCCGTCTGTCCGTCTGTCCGTCTGTCTGTCTGTCTGTCTGTCTGTCTGTCTGTCTGTCTGTCTGTCTGTCTGTCTGTATGTATGCAAACTAGTCCCTCAGTTTTGAAGCTATCGAGCTGAAACTTTGCACAGAGTCTTAGAATTTATTACGATGAATCATTCGTCGGAACCAGCATGATCGGATTATTGGAACAGGTAGCTCCCATACGAAAAGAAGAAGAAAAGTGAACAAAACTTGAATCGTTGTATGGAAAACTTTTTTGTTTTGTACAATAGAGTGCTGAAATTTTAAACATAGTAGTTTTACATGGTCCGACTACATGCCTGAAAGTTTCATTGAGATTGGACATCTGGAACTGGTAGCTCCCATACAAAATGAAGAAGAGGAAGAGAAGCCATATTCACGTCGTTGTATGGAAAACTTTTTTGTTTCTTAACCAATTGACTTGAAATTTTAAAGTTATGTTCTTAGGGAGGAATGAAATCTATTTTGACCAAATGTGGGCGTAACCACGCGTAGCCACGCCCACTTATAGCGAAAATTTACCCGTTGTATGGAAAACTTTTTTGTTTTTTAACCAATTGACTTGAAACTTTACAGTTATGTTCTTAGAGAGGAATGAAAACTATTTTGACCAAAAGTGGGCGTAGCCAGGCGTAGCCACGCCCACTTATAGCGAAAATTGACCCGTTGTATGGAAAACTTTTTTGTTTCTTAACCAATTGACTTGAAACTTTGCAGTTATGCTCTTAGGGAGGAATGAAAACTATTTTGATCAAAAGTGGGCGTGGCCACGCCCACTTATAGCTTAACTTGACCCTTTGTATGGAAAACTTTTTTGTTTTTCAACCAATTGACTTGAAACTTTACAGTTATGTTCTTAGGGAGGAATGAAAACTATTTTAACCAAAAGTGGGCGTAGCCACGCCTACTTATAGCGAAAATTGACCCGTTGTATGGAAAACTTTTTTGTTTTTTAACCAATTGACTTGAAACTTTGCAGTTATGCTCTTAGGGAGGAATGAAAACTATTTTGACCAAAAGTGGGCGTAGCCAGGCGTAGCCACGCCCACTTATAGCGAAAATTGACCCGTTGTATGGAAAACTTTTTTGTTTTTTAACCAATTGACTTAAAACTTTACAGTTATGTTCCTAGAGAGGAATGAAAACTATTTTGACCAAAAGTGGGCGTAGCCACGCCTACTTATAGCAAAAATTGACCCGTTGTATGGAAAACTTTTTTGTTTTTTAACCAATTGACTTGAAACTTTGCAGTTATGCTCTTAGGGAGGAATGAAAACTATTTTGATCAAAAGTGGGCATGGCCACGCCCACTTATAGCTTAACTTGACCCTTTGTATGGAAAACTTTTTGGTTTTTTAATCAATTGACTTGAAACTTTACAGTTATGTTCCTAGAGAGGAATGAAAACTATTTTGACCAAAAGTGGGCGTAGCCACGCCTACTTATAGCAAAAATTGACCCGTTGTATGGAAAACTTTTTTGTTTTTTAACCAATTGACTTGAAACTTTACAGTTATGTTCTTAGGGAGGAATGAAAACTATTTTGACCAAATTTGGGCATGGCTACGCCCACTTATCGCAAAACTTGAACCGTTGTATGGAAAAATTTTTTGTTTTTTAACGAATTGACTTGAAACATTACAGTTATGTTGTTAGGGAGGCATGAAAACTATTCATTTAGTTTTTTTTATAGTGACACAAAGTGAAAAGTATTATAGCTTCAGCCTTGCTGAAGATAGCGTCCTTACTGGTTTTTTTTGCTTTGGCGATTTAAGTAAAAATTCTTATAAGTTGAGCCCTCAAGCATTACTGCTTAGAAGAAGTTCGATACTGAACTGAAAAAAAAAGTTGTTTATAAAAATATTACACGCAAGTAAGTTCCAGACGTTGTAAAACTTTTCTCATTTCTACTTGAACAAACATAAATAAAAAAAAAAATAAAAAAAGCGAAACGAAACGAAAATTCCACAGATTTTTTTGTTTTTGACTCAGCAGACAACATGTAACAGGAACTACAATACACCCCCGTACCAACACACCCACTGCATTCATCAACACACACACACACCAACAATACTCACACTCAGGCCAATACACAACCAATACGTCGAAGTGAAAAAATGGCGTTGTTTGCTTGATTTGTTTTTTTTATTTTCGGTCTTCCGCTCCGTACTCACGACCCAAATGACATTTGCCACTTGCCATCTCATTCGCGCCTCTTGTACATCTCTTCCTGAGCTCAGGTTCATTTTCGTTGCGTGTGCTTGTGTGCGTGTCAACTTCCGTTTCCTGTTCATTTGTCTAAAGCTTCTTTTTTCGGTCTTTTCCTACACACGCGCCAATAAAAGCGTAACGAAAAATTATCAAAAGTATATAAAATTGTGCAAAACGTTAAAAATCAATTTTGTTGCATACTTTCATGTGTTTTGTACGTAAGAATTTGTATCGAACATTGCTAAAGTGCTTTTGTAGTTTGTATTGTACAATAAAAAGTCAAATGTTTTTGTCATGCACGTAAAATGCTGATAAATTACATTGTAAATTGCATTGCATACTTACAGGGATATTGCTCAACGAATGTTGTATTGTGTAATAGACAAACTGCATATTTTCAAACACTCTATAAATTATACTTTTGTTGTTCTTTTATTGTTGGTTTCAACAGCATTTACTTCAGTCAAAAATAAAACTTTATTTCCAAATTTTACTGCATACTTTCAGGCAATCAAATTCAAAAATTGCATCAAAACTATTGTCTGTCAAAATAAAGCAGGAAAAAAATCAAATCAGTAGTTATGCAACTTCCACGCCAACTATTTTTGAATTAATAGTTTCAAGGCAACACTTCATTACCATGCACTGAACTGAATGGTTTGCTACGTTCGTATTACAGCTCCACACAGAACGTTGCACGTTATCGTTCGCTCACTCTTGACCTCTGCACTATACACTTTTGGCCCCTGCAGCAGCAAGAACTTGACACTGGCTGCTAATTTTCTAAGACATCAGTTTTTGTGCGGTACGTGTGACAATGTTGAGTCGTTGTCGATTCTTGTCGTGTCGTGTTGGGTCGTGTCGTGTCATGTTCTATACTTTGCCTAGTCTTACTTTGCGCACCCTGTTATGTACTGTCGTCATTTTCAATCGACTTTGGCGTAGAGCAGTAAAAAAAATTTCGCACATTCTTCTTATTATTTTTTTTTTTCATATATTTTCACAAAAATTTTTTCCTTCATCGTACGCCAACTACTTCGCCCATCATTTGGCTGGCGCTGATTTTGGCACGCACACATTTTGCATACTGATCAGCAATCATCAGATTTTTCTTATTCTGCTTCTTCCCGCTTTCTTAGCCACTCAACTTTACCAGTTTCCGTTTGTCGTACGCCATTTTTCACACTCATCGATGAAAAATACAAAAATTTCATGTTATTTTTTTATTTTTCTTTTTTTTCGATTCATTCTGCTACGTTTTGGCGTTCGTCGTAGCGCAGCAAATTAAAATTCCACTTTGTCGTTGGGGAATTCAATTATTTTTTTCGGTTTTTTTTCCAAACTTTTTTTTTTTTTTGAGGGACAATGTTCATGTTGGTTAAGTGTCTATGTGTGCGTGCATGTTTTTGTAGCATACTTTTTGGCATGAATCAATGCATTGGCTTGCAAATTAGTTTGGTTAGACAAAATCGTTGCGTGTTTGCCTGAAGCTCTGAATATTTCCTTTTTTTTTCTCGCTTTGCTTATGTCAAGCGCTAAATTCGGAAATTTACACATACATTTTTATTTTTTTATTATTCCTTGCATATTTTCTAGCGCGTGTCGATTTGGTGTCGCACTCATGCCGAATTTCCTCTTCGCTGCCGCTTCAAATCCAACGCAAATTTGTCCTGGCTGCCATTCAAGTGGAATTTAATTACATTAATGTAGCAGCAGTCGAGAAATCAGCGCATATCTTTTTGCTGCTTGCTGTGTTATGTACATCTTTGCATTGCATACTTTTAGGCGCACTACAAGATTTATTACAAATGTTTTGGCACAATTTGTTAACAAACAAACAAACAAACAAAAACGAAGAACGCAGAACGAAAAAAAATTAAAATTTTGTTCCGGCAAAGCGGCAAGTTCGACACTTCCGCGCGTATGACTTTGAATGCAATCAGCGTGTTTATTGATTTGGAAAATTAAATATTTTATTTTTTTCTTTTTTTCTTTTTTTGTTGCTCTTCAAGACACACTTCGAAACGCGCCTACGCGTTGGCAATAAATTTTCAGTTTGTGATTTGTTTAGCTGTGCAGCAATGCGAAATAGTGTTGGCATTTCAATTAGCTACGCTTCAATTCGAGCGGAAGCCGAAAATGCTAAGCAGTAGCTGTATTAGACAGTGGCTTAGAAATGTTAAAAGAAGCACATTATAATTTTTGGAAAGAGAAATTGCGCTTGACACTTTGGTAAAGCGAACGAAAGAGGAATGGCAAATGCCAAGAAATGAGAAACAAAACGGTTCCAACAGATAGAGAGAGACAGATGATAATAAGGTTTAAGCTATAATAAATGATAAAAGATTACAAACTAAATGAAAACTCAAAAGGTTAAGTTGCCCAAAGGATAAAGAGTTAGAAAGGAAAAAAAGATAGAAAAAAAACTGAAGAGCTCTTTTTCTAATAAGAAGATAGCAAAAAAAGTAATTATATAAGAAAAGTGGGGAGAAGTATGAAGATTTCAAGATGACGGAAAGTTAGAAGATTTCAGGAATTCCAAAAATGTACGATTTGATGTTGACAAATGTTAATCAAATAACTCAAAAGTAGAATCATAGAAAAGAAAGAAAAAATGCATAAAGAAAACAAATTCCCGAATTATAAAAGTACCTCTCCCAACAAAAGCAAAAGCAGAGAGAAGCGTGACAACAAACATTGTATTAAGTTCTATGTTTATGATCGGAAAATCTGAAAATGTGTTTCACAGAGGAAGCATTTTAATGTTGCCACTCCTTCAACGCGACCTCGAAAGTGCAGCAAACTTTTAAGCACTGATACCTTTGCAGTTATACAGATTTACCTTCAAAATTAGCGCAAACATTTCTTGAGTTGTTGAGAAGCTTAACCGATTTGCTCACGACCTTTAACTACATTTATGCCACACAATGTCTACCCAACTCATAGGCAAAAACCGAGCGTGGCAACACAAGTGCAGCCTTCACACATCTTTGAACCTCAGCTGCTGTACGCTTTCTACACATGCAGAAATTACTCTCTAAAAACACACTTGTTTCTTTTTGGTTTTCCTTTTGCAAACGTCTTGCATGAGCTAAGTAGAATCGCCCATGCCCCAAAATGGAATGCCACAGACTGCAGGATAAATGTTTATGTTATGACATGTTTAAATTTTAAGGTGCATTAGTGTAAAGTGCTTTTTCGTGAAGACGTTAAAAAATGTGCACAGCTACAAATGAAAATCCAACAACAACAACGATAAAAAAAATAAGAAAATAAAATAAAAAACTAAAAATGAGAAATTCCCACAAACGCTTTGCCATTCACAACACAAAAAATCGCTTGTAGTTACCAACATCACACACACACACATGTCTCTGCTGTATGTGTGTGGTATCTGTGTGCTGTCTTACATCTTCTGCGAATTGCATACCCGGCTGTGCCTTTTAAGTGCGCGTTAAGGTAGAAAGAAGAAATTTATACATTTCCGTTAAGTATGCATTTCCACGAACACTTTCATTTCTGGCTTCCTCTCATCGTTCCTTTGCAAAGCGTTTGCAATTTTTGTCTACCTGCCGTAGCAGTAAGTAAAAAATTTAGTTAAGCAACATAATTTTGTAACACATTTTCGCTTTTAATGCATTACAACAAACCGAGCGTGTGAGGGAAATAACAGCAAAGCTTGCGCAGTTGGCTTTAATCAGCGTTTGAACATGATTGCGGAAATGTAAATTGATGAAACTTAAATTGATGATGGTGTTGATGATGATGGTAGCAGTTGAATAGCTCTGCGTGATGTTAAGGGTAAGCGGATGAGAACAATGAAACCGTAACTTTTGACTTCTTTTAACATTTCTTAAAAAAATCACTGAGGTTAATTACTGGAGCCGCCTGGTACATACGCAATAAAACTTTTCCTAGAGATCTCAACAATCACATTGTCGGTGATCAAATCAATAAACACAGCTGCAGTTAAAAATGATATATTCGTGCGAAGTGAGGAAACGTTCATTATAAGTCCATCTTTAATGATTAATATTGATGTTGTATATTCGACATACTTAGTCACTTTTTCTTTGTCTCTATTTTTTATTGTAACCTTGATGTTTAACAATTAATAGCTTGAATTAGACTGATTATTGTTCAATGTGTGAGAAATTATTAAAGTTAAAAAATATTCCTTTACAAAATATCCTAGAAGAAGCTGTAGATCCCTTTTAAGCATGCATTACTAGGTTCTCCAATGTCTTCAATAAACTGCCTAAAACACTTCTCTCTAAAGACTTAAACTCATTTGGCAATGACAGCTTTGCTTACATTAACAATTCAAAAGAATTCGCTCTCTGAACATTTGTCTGAAACTTTCATAATGATAGTTCATTGTTCATTTCGTAGAAGTTTACAATATGTAATATAAAAGACAATGCAAAAACAACAACAAATTATCTCAAGACACATAAAACGTACCAATACGTCAAGGCATGAGCAAACATCAAATTAACCAAGGCCAGGCCAACTGACTTGCCTCTCCGCTGCAATATTCTGGAACTGCTCGGAGCACACCTTTAACCAACATCCAACATTGTTTTGCAATTTATTTGATACAATTTTTCATTTTTTGTTTTTTTTTTTTTTGGGTTGTGCCACGTGCAAAATGCGACTGTGAGCCACACAAGTTGCCCAAAACATCAATTCTTATTTGCCAAACTGTATTCAACCGCAATGCAATAAAACACAAACAAAGCGTGTGAGTGCAAAAAAAAAAAAGTGAAAGATGGACGAGCGTGTTACTTATGCAATGTTTTTAGTGGCATTTGAAAGGCGTCGTTGCTGCCAACGGCGGTTCGGAGACAGCCAAATCGACAAGCAATACTTGATGCCGTGATGCCATGACGTGCCGCCGGCGGAAGAATTGCAAAACTTAAACTGAAAGAAAATACACTCGTGGGAGTTTGTTTGTGTTTTTGTATAGTATTATTATTATTTTCTCGCTCGTATTTTTTTTTTTTTTTTTTGCTTTTCATTTGTGAAAAATTGCAGCGGGACGTGTTGCTGTTGCTGCTGTGACTGTGACTGCTGTTGGGTTCATTGTTGTGAGCGGCAACAGCGCTTCAGGTTGGTTTTACAGACGTTGTTGTTGTTGTTGTTGGTGTCGGTGTCATGTAGAATTGCGTGCTTGTGTAGCAACATCATCGTCATTGGTTGGCAACGTCATCATCATCATTATCAACAACAACATTACCATCAGCATCAGCATCAACATCAGCATGCAAATACATGCACGAACATGAGTCAACTTGCAAGCGAAAGTAACTCAACTCGCTGTGGCGCGCGGTGGCATCAACATTACCATCAACATCAACATCGTCCGACACTGACACTGCCACTGCCACTGCCATTGCCACTACCACAGCCGCTTCCGTTGCCTGGCAGGACATTACGTATGCAAATCATGCATATTTGAAAAAGATAAATTGATATATTTTTTTGCACACACACACACAACTTCAACTTCTTGTTTGGCTTCTTTTTTTCGGCATAGACAAATGGTTGTAAGTCGAGTTGATGCGTTGTGAAATATATAGAGTGAAACCCAAACAAGAATGTTAGAAAAAAAAATGAAAATAAAACAAATTTGTAAAGACTAAAAACGAAAATCGCATAAGTTTTATTTGCATTTCCATTTCCATTTCGTTGACTTTGACGTGGTACGTTTTATGAATTGGCAATTCAAATGTGCTTAGCCTAACGGTTAAGTTAACGGTTAGACAGACAAGCAGTGTGACAACTTACACACGCTTGGCCACACTAAACAATACTTGGCCACACTGGCAAATAGATTGTGCATTGCGCTAAATAATAAATATAAACATTATATGAAATGACTTCAATCATCATCATCAACACTCCCAATCGCCAATCACTTCCTCCAAAATTGTCAGGTTTAGCGCGCACAATTTCAATTCGTGTCGCAAGTCCTCCTGTTCAGCCTTGCAGTGTTGCAGCGAGTCACCAACCAACTGCACAACTTGCTGCCGACTGTAGCGACACGCCTTTTCGGGCGCCAACACTGTCGATCCCCCGGCTAGGCACAGCTTTGTCTGTTCGGCCATTAGATCAAAAGAAATGTCTAATTGATCCAGCAGCTGCAATTGCTTGCGCAGCGTATAATTCTTGATTTTCAGGAGCGTCAGCAGGTCCATTTGCGAGAGGTCCTGTTTGTTCAGTGCTTGCACGGATTCCTTAAACATTTTTTAAGTTTTCTTTTTTTTTTCTTGAATACTTTTAGTTAGTGAAGTTGTAATGGTGGTTTTTCTTCAATTCGGACTGAATTTAAATTGCATCCAATCGAATGACAAAGCGAAATGTCAAACAATCGTTCAATACAGAGTTGTCAACTCATTAAAATATCTGTCTGCACTTTTCCATGCCTTTTAAAAATGACTTTGTAACGGAAAATTGTATTCAATGTTAGAGAAGAAAATTTTTAAATAATTTTTAGTTTCATCAGTAAGAACCAACAGATTTTTGCGATGCCATGCCCATTTTTTTATCAAAATTTATGCCTGCCTAAGAACAGAAGTATGAAGTTGTCCAAACAACGTCGTAAAGATGCTTCTCTTCCTATTCTGTATTTTGTAGGTGCCAGTTCCAGTTGTCCGATCTCAATGAAACTTTTAGACATTTGATCTGGATACTTAAAACTACTAATTACAAAATTTCAGTTCTTTATCCTACAAAACTAGTCAAAAAACCAATGATTTATGGTAATAATATTAAAGGTTCTGTGCAAAATTTCAGGTCGATAGCTTTAGAACTGTGGGAGGAGATAGCATACATACAGACAGACGGACAGATGGGCATAGCTAAAATAATTCTTGTCTTGTCGAGCTGTTTAAGAATATAGATACTTTAACTGTTATTTTAGTTGAATAATATAATATCCAAAAAGTATAAAAAAATTATAAATAATAATAAAATAGTAATATAGTAAAAAAATATAAAAGAATACTGAAATATAAGAAATAAAATTTTTGAAAAATATACAAATTGAATTGAAAGAGTAAAAAAAATATGAAAAAAAATTCGTAGATAAAAAACAAAAGTATTCGTATTCATCAATGGTTTTCATAAACTATTAGAGCTAAGACTCTCGTTTGCTTAAAGAATTATTATACTTTGATAGTGTCTCTACACTCGGTAGTTAAGAACAACACCTTAATTATCAAATATGGTACAACTAACATCAAGGGAGTTGCCGTGTTTTTACTAATTTTAATTCCCACTCTTCTCATAGTATAAAAAAAAAAATGATAAACTACAACAGACACTCTCTTTACCTCAGACTGAAACTTACCCAGCTCTAACTACTTTTTTATTCACTTAGCCCCATGTTACTTAACAGTGCTTTTACTCAACTTAATCACATTAGTTCATTTAATTAGTAACGCTTGAAAATAGTTGAGTTGTCTCATTACACCGACTTCAGTACAGCAACATGAGCTGTCGAAGTAAGACAATCCTTTACATTTATCTTTCATTCGCGACGATTATTTGTGTTAAGCCAAAAACAGGTTTGAGCTACAAAAATGTGTGTCTGTAAGCAATTGATTTAGCCTAATTTCATGCGACAATTCAACACAGCGCCCCTAGACGAGAGCCTCTGCATGCAGGACACGTTGGTGTACATAGCCAAGTGCGGACAAAAGGGCATGACAGTGTTCTATAAATATAATCGTTGGGCACGAAAATGTCGAAAAACAAAAGTTTGTACAGTTGCATTGGTGCAGCCCGAGCTGACATTCAAAACGATGGCCCAGTGCCGAAGAGTTTGTAAAAAGTTTATAAGTTAGGAAACAAAAAAAAATATATATGAATGAACCTTATTGTGTGCGTTTTAAAATTTTCGTTGACACATTTTTAATAAGTTATTAAGCAATGCCTTTCAACTGATATTTGTTTAAATATGCATGTGTGTAAAATGGTTCAATTTGTTGCAAGTGAGAAAAAAATCGTTGGTGAGCCATAAAAATCTATGCGAAAATAATTGTTAAAATCGTAATCGAATAACTCATGCATGTTTTCAACATGTAACTGTCAAAAAATACATGCACACATGCACAATAAATGATTGTAGAGACACACACACACAGCCACACAAATATGCACAATGTCCAACAAATTTACGTGTTTTGCAAAAGAAACCAAAAAAAAAAAGAGTGAAAAAATAACCAAAAAAAGGAAGAAATAAAAGAAAATTGTATTTTGCTTTACAAATTTTTACTCTTTCACCGTCATGCAAGTATCAAAATGGCTCGACAACAACAACAACAACAGCAGCAAGTAAAAGCAAAGCAAAAACAACAACATTGATATGAATGAAATACACACATGCATACAATTCCATTTAAAATGAAAACCAATTGTGTAAGTATATGTATGTGTGTGTAGCTGTGTGTAACAATATACAAGCATGGCGCCAAAGTAAACCAGAGACAAAAAAAAAGCAGAAATGTCGAAAAAAAACGACGTCGTGGAAAAAAGTACTCAAAAAGACCACGAAATGGACATGAGAGCGCAAAGTAGACCCCAAAGGCAGCCAAATACGCGTGTGAGACGCCCGCGCGTTGCATATCAATGGAAATGAGTTTTACATGTGATTGTATGTATATGTGACTGACCCTTGTGTGTTTGTGTCTTTCTCTGTCTGTGTGTGTGTGTGTGGTTAGTTTGAGGCGACATTGTGGCGCGCCCCAACGACACTCATCGCGCAATATTACTCACACAACACGTACGACGTGAGTCGTCGCCAAATGTGTGCCTCGCTCACTCATCGAAGACATGTCAAATGCATGACCAATCAATTTGACAATAACAAAAACAGAAAAAAAAAAAGTATCAACGAGGAGTGGAGAAACAGAAGCTGAACAGAGCAAATACGTAAAACAACACAATTTCATTTCTTTTCTGGTTTTTATATTTGCTTTCATCTTTTTTCGCATATTTTTTTCCTCATATGTGTAATCACTGTTGTGCACACCTGAGCTCTGTCCACCCACTGGCCGCTGCCCCCTGCAACATTTTCAATTGGCCGAATATTTTTAACGTATTTGCCAATTTTGTTGTTTATACGAATTTGCGTTTTTTTTTTCGAATCAATTTTTTTCTCAGTGCATTTTGATTAAATGTGGTTTTAATTTTGTTGCAAAATAATTTGCGTGTGTTTGTGTGTTAATTTAATGGCGGTTTATTTGTTTAAAAATAAATACACATACACTGTGTCAAAAAAAAAAAAAAAATAAATAAATAAACAAAAATCAAATAGCGCCAATGAAAGCAAAAACTGTATTTGTTTACGGCCCAAAGCGCCGTATGCGTAAAACACACAGTTTTTTCTTAATAGGTTTTCTCATGTGTGCCAACCATAAACATTCAAATGATTAAATAAATGCATCCAACAAAGAGAATTATAAATAAATACAAATATTTAAAAAAAAATAGTTTGATTCCAATTATTGATTATAAACGTTCGGTTGCGAACAGTCGACACACTAACAGGTTGAGAGATAAACCAATTCGCACAGAAAGAAAAAATTTCATTATATGATGCGATTAAATTATCATTTTAAAAATTAATAAAGAATAAATAAATAAAACAATAAATAAGGAAATGAGTAATTTAGTAACAATATTCTAAAATTGGTTTCGTTAGTTTCAAGATGTGCGTAAAACCCTATTCAAATAAATACTAAGAAGTCGGCTGGTAGGAGAGTTTTAAAAAAGCGTTTTTTCATTTTACAATATTTTTACGCCAATGATTCTCAAAAAAACACAAAATAAGGGGAGCAAATATACATCAAGTAATTACATGTTTTTTTACTACCTTCTATCAAGACTAAAAAGTCTGGTTTTTACAGAACTAAACGATGCTAGACTGAATTTAGAAATTCAAGTTACGTATCCCAAAGTTTGTTCCCAAACAAATCTATATCTTAAGCTACGTACATATGTCCAGAATCTACATTAGCAAAAGATTATATCGGAAAATGAAAAAAACAACTCATTTATTTAGACAACAAAACCATGGAAAAATAACCTTATTTGTGCAAAATGTTGCTCATTAAGACAATAACTAAATGCGGTTAGCCAACAATGAAGAGGCGTCAATATTTGTGTTTGAAGCCTTGGCAAAAAGAAAGTAATATCTTATCTTATATTAAATATTGTTCTTATGTTTGGTCTCCACTACATAAAAAGCATCAAGTGGGTCTGTTAAAAAATATTTCCTTTGCTTTGCTCGCCATGAACTGAACTTGGATTCTAATTCGAGTCTTCCATTATGCTCAGCTAAGCTACTCTTCATTACTCTTTCTCTGTCAACTTATCGTAGGAACGTCCTTTGAACCATTTTTCTCTTTCAATGTATCGGGTCTCTTAATAGATTCATTACAACATTCGCTTTTTGTGATCATTTCTGAGTTTTAGACAGTTATTAAAATAAACTCCGGCACTTCCTTTCGCCTAAGATCTTTCCCGTTTCGATAAACATCATCATCAGACTTATTGAACGAGTTTAACATGTTTAACCATAATCTCTATCAGAACATATTAAAGCGTAATTTGTGTTGTTGATATTATATTATAAGATTTATCTGGAAAAAACTCAATCAAGCTTAAAGAATTATAAGTTGGAAAATAAAGTATTTTGTCTACAAATTTGAAACGCTTTCTACTTATGTGAAGTCAGGAATCTCTGGAACATTTTTTGTATAGTGATTATATAAAGACAAGACATTAGTTAGATGTTTATTCTGACATCGTTAATTTTCAAAGCACAAATGACTGAATTATTGTTTGGTTCGTCCTACAGAAAAGTAAACTTGTTTTATGTATTATTTATTTTATACCGAAATGTATAATTTTAATATGGCCAGCGTATCAAAAAAACAAAGTTGTATGAATACAAAAATAGAGAAAAAAGTTGTTAAAAAAAACATCTAAAATTTGTATATTTCTGTATTTTGGCAAACGTTGAAAGCTCATGTTCAAAACTCACAAGTTCAACTTGCTTTTAACGAGTTTTGTTCAACTTTGAAGAACGTGAAAAAAAAATTAGAAAAAATTTGCGCATTTCTTCGTGTTGTACACAAAAACAGTGTTGGAAAGTTGTTATTTTTGTGGTTGGCATTGCCACTGTGCGATTTGTTTTAGTTGTTTATTTGTTGTTAGTTTTGTTGTTGTTGTAGCGTTGTTGTTGCTCTTGACTGCGGTTATTTCGTTGTAGTTTTGGTTGTTATTTTCATTTCATTTCTCTTTTCATTTCTATTTTTTTTTCATGTCATTTCTCTGTCTCTTTAAGCCCGCATATGTTTTTTTCCGTTGTCATTGTTAGTCATCATGCTGCACACACACACGCACACACATTCTCCAACACATTTAGAGTCTTGGTTTTTTGTTTTCCATTTCTGTTTGCTTATATTTTTGTGTTGTTTAGAATTTTGACGCATCACTGCTTTTCAAATGTCCTTCGCTTTGCCCCCGACGCACTTTGCACTCAACACTTCCGCCGTTGACCATTTCCAACTCTCGCTGAGTTGTTGACTTTTAGCATTTGTCAGTCGTCTTTTTTGTTGCCTTTTTTTTTTGAGATTTTTTGTGTCAAATTGTTACCCTTTTTTTCCTTTTTTGTGTTGTTTTGTGCTTCTAATGACTCATAAAGGTTTAATTGTTTAACATGTGTACGGGTTCATTTGGTTTTATGTGCGCGTTCATTCAGTCTCATGGTCTGCTGCACGATTTTAATTAAGTGTCTGGTCTAGTCTGTTTTTTTTTACTGTAAACTTTTACAAAAACAAAAAATTGTTGTCAAAAATTCATTGCATTCAGGCGAGTTGACAATAAAATTTGGTTACTGAATGAATTTTAAAATCGGTTCGCTTTTTGTTTGGAACTTGAAGGAAACAAGTTAAAGAAATATTTTTTTCATTTAAAATGTCATTTCTATAAGATTTTTTTTTCTTCAACGTTCAAAAGACTGAAGTTCAAAGCGACTATTTTTTGTGCTGTTTTTTTAAATCTTAGAAAAGTTTTCTGTTTTTACAAATTCAATAACAAAATGCAAAACTAAAATTTAAAAAAACTTCAAAAGATCAAAAATAAATTGAGGTATAAAAAACAAACTTCAAAAACAAAGCATAAAAGCGTAACGCAAACCAATTGAATATGATGTGTTTTAATAATATGAATTTGAAAACAGCAAGAAAAACATGCTATGCCAATAACATGCAAGCAAGAACCACAACAACAACAACAATAATAATCACAAAAACAATAACATTCGAAAAAATTTTTTTACATAATTGACAAACAACAAAAAGGCTGACAGCAAGAACAACACTAACAACAACAACAATTGTCGCATAACATGACAGCGAACAAATGTCATGTAAACGATGAGATTTCATTTTGAATATTGCATTAATAGTGAAAAAAATGCGCTAAAAATACAACAACAAAACTGAATTAATATAAAAAAAGAAGAAGCAAATGTTCAAATGCCAAATGCCATGGAACGAGCACTGAAAAAATTCATGAAAAATACATAAGCTGTTTTGGCTTGTTTTCTTTTTGGTATTTTGTTGTATTATTTTTTGAAAATTTTTAAATAATAATAAAATTTGTATGCAAATAGGCGTTGAGTGTTAAAAATGCAGTAGTAGTAGAAGAGTAGAGGAGCCACACACACACACACACAGAAATACAGACACATGCGAGGACATGCAGAGCGTCGTAATCAAAAATAGGACAATAATTTGCATGTTTATTTTGTGGGCACAAGCAACCATGCCGGCCAACCGACGAGCAGCAAAATCGACACAGAAGCTGACGGCAAAGGCATGGCTAAACGTAGCGAAATGAGCCAAAAAGGCACAACCAAAACCAAACCAATTTGAGTAGCGAACTGTGCGACCGCCGGCCACGACTAACACGGCTCGATGACCGTCATCATTGAGCGTCATCATTGCTTTTTGTGGTGCACTTTCATATTTCCGTAAAGAGATGCACATCGGAGTGAGTGAGTGAATAAGTGTGTGGAGCAGAGCAGGAGTGAAAGCAAGTGAGACGAGGTGAGGTGAGGTGAAGAGTGCGAGTCCCGCACATTTCTGCAATGCTTTTTGGCATGCTCATCACACAATGCACTTCCGTTTCCGTTTGTATTTGTATTTGTTTGCTGTTTCGAAGTTTTACTGTGCGCTCATAAAAATGTCACACACATGCACACACACACACACACACAGAGTTGCTTTTACGTGCATTGTGCGCGTAACGTTTGAGCTCATTATTAGATTTTTCATTTGCGTTTATGCATTTTAATTTTGTTTTTGTTTTTGTTTTGTTTTTATTATGATTTTACGCTATAATGAAATTGTCTGCGGGCGCCGCATGCACATATATGTTCTGCACAAATACAGATGCACCACTCATTCTTTTGCACTCACCAAGCAATGACAGCAACAACTAACACAACAACAACAATAACCAAATAAAGACAACAACATGTTTTCGCCTCTATTTCGTTTCATTTCATTTTTCGTTTGGTTTTTCATGCTGTATCAAATAAAAGCCGACCGCAGATTTTCGTCGAATTTGGCGGTGTCGGTTTTTAATATCATTAAAGTCTTGCATATTTTTTGGCGTTTCTCGTTTGTCGTTTGCCGCGTGCCGTTTCTGCTCGTGTTCGTTGTGCTCGTGTTCGTGTTAGTTTGAATTTTCGCATTTGTTTTGCGCTGATTTTGTTAATATGAAGTGAGAGAGCATTTTGGACGACAAACTGTTTAAATATTTTAATAGCTAAACATGAAATTATAATCAGTCGTGTATGCTAAACTTGTGTACTAACACAGAACACATGGTCTGTTGCAACTTCCGCATTATAAAGCAATTTCGCTTTAAGTGCACCCTGAAGTATGCTATAGATTTGATGGCAGTGCGCATATGAAATGAGTCTGGCAAACAAAGTTTTAAAGCAAACAATAAAGTTTTTATAGAAACTATTTTGCAGTCTAGAATTTAAGGAGGCTATGGTAGATGATTTAATGAGTTATAGCTTTATAGAGATGAAGACGTCGTGTTGGGTTGACCGAACGAAAGAACTATTAACTAGTACTTGTATTTAAAGGCAAGCGTCGTTGTTGAGAAGAAATTACTTTGCCTTCATTTGGATAGAAGTGGACAAATGGCATCTAATATATTTAACATCGATTTAGCTTAAGAGACCCATTAATAAACTTCATACATAACCATACACACTGCCCTGCGTTTACTGAAAGCAAATATTATATTTCAGTTGAATGAAAAAAAAAGTCTTGGATACTTTAATCGCCGGCATGCGTCCAGTCGAGGAAATAGATTTCTTAGGTGGCTTAATCCTACGGTGGGTGATACGGCCAATGAGTGCGATAACTTGATTTGAATAAAAATGTTTTATAGAAAAGATTTTAGATTTTATAATATATCAACTTATAAATAAATTTAAACAGAAATTTGACCGTTTCCCGAAAAAAATGTATTGATCGATTCACTTAAATACTTCGGTATGGAGCGAAAAAGCCAAACTCAGAGAACTACAATTCTGTATTGTTCCTTTATAGTTAATTTGGTATGATAATCTCTGTGATTATCTCGAGTGACGATCCTTTTTATGACTCAATGTATTTCAAGAGCAATGACTTAAGTATAAGCTGAATAAAAATTGTAAATGCATAAGAACTTTACCAGCGATAAATAAGACTAAGACTTTGCCATAGTCGCGCCACTTAGACATTCCTACTTTTCGTTTGCTGTTTGAACTTATGCAACTAACCTACTCAACCAACGTCCTCAGTTCAACGACAACAAAATCGAAGATAATTTTAAATAACCATTTGATTTGCTCAAAATACATTGAAAACGAACCGAAATAACAAAATTTCCGTCCAGCTATAACCGGCAAGTGCAGTCAAGCTGCAACTTGCTCATATCACGGCATGTTCGATGTTGTTGTCGTTGTCGTTGTCATTCGACTGTATGCAATATATACCTAAACATAAAATATACTTTGACTGTTGTGTAATTTATTTGACATATTTATGGTTCATAAATACAAATACGTTGTTTCTATTTTGCTCAGCGCATTCCAATATAGAAACTACTTTTCTGCTTTTATTTTTTTGTTTTTCTCCAATGAAGTTTTGGAATTTTTCCAAATACCAAAAATATTACACAACAAAAATTGCGACACACACGCATACACACACAAACTCATTGACTCACTCGCGTATACGTAATTTTATGCTATATTACTCATACGTCATGTGTGTCTGTGCGTTTACGTTGCACTGCAACCAACATCGACGATGACGGCAACGACAACGACGACGATGACAATGAGCATGCTCCTACAAAACAAAGCAGCGAAAAAAAATTCCGTCCACAAATAGAACACAACAATTGCGATTGTTTTTTTTTTTATTTTTCACAGGACAATTCGCACAACGTTTCTCGTATCGTTTTCCAACTGAACTCAGTTCAACTATTGACAACGGACACATGATGATAAAAAATAGTCATTGCTTAAAAATAGTGCCAAAAACAATAAAAATAAAACGAAAGAATTCTGAAAAATAAACAACATAAACGTATGTACATTCGTAATGCTTTGGTTATTTTTCCCATCAATATTTTTTTTATTTGCTTTTATTTTCTATTTATATTTGGTAAAACTAAAAATAATACAAGCGCACATATACATTTGATAAATAAGAATCGTTGAGCATGAAAAAGTATGCAATAAAAAATTGTTACTCTTGCTATGCGTGAACAGTTTTATTCTTGTTCTTCTGCTTTATCCGCTTGCAAATGATTGCAAGTAAAACTGAGGGTCATTTTAATAGTTGAGTTCAGTTGAGCAAAAGTAAAATACGAAATATATCAAAAAACAAATGTTTTTTAATAAAAATCTACAAAATTTATAAATATTTCGACACAAAAAAAGTTTGCATACTTTCAGTATACGTTTAAAATTAAATTTTATGCATTAAACCCTCAGAAAGCTTGCATCATAAACTGAGATTTATACGTTGAGATTTAAAAGAGCAGATAACGTCTTCATCTGGCAGTGGACCAGAGCACAAAACTTAATAAAATGTTTACTGCATATTTTAAAGCGCATTCTACTGTTAAGAGTATAAAAAATATGTCTTTCACATAAAGTCACATTGGTAAAATTGAATTATTCAAATAAAATATAAGTCGAATTTTAATTGTTTTCAAATTTCAAATTCAAAATTATTCAACAAAATTTTTTAAAGAAATTCAATCACTTACAAAGAAAAAAACATGTAAAAGAATGCAATTATGACAGCTTGATTGTTGAAGAAGAAGAAGATTCTTGAACCAAGTGATTTGAGCTCTTTTGATTACCCAAATCGAGGCGTTCTTACAGATTGACATGACTGAACTAATTTTTTTTTCGTATTTATTCAAACATTTTCGTCTTCTTTACCATTATGTCATAATTTAAAGTATATGAGAATAATAAATAAATACGAAAATAAAAAATATTAATCACTTTGATTAAATTGTCCTATATGAACATTACTTAAATTACCGAGATTTTTTAACAAACATTAAAAATATCGCTGTCAAGCTAAATGTCAAATGCCATGATGGAAAAATATATGTTTTCAATGAAAACTTCATTTCAAATTAAATATATTAATATGAATATTTCTCTACAAATATGACAAGAATGCAAGCTTTGCCATGGTATTTTTTTTTTTTTTATTATTATTATTTTCTCTAATAACTTAAACCAATAAATTCACAAATCAATATTTTGTTATTTATAAATTTATTTTCCAACTCGAATAACTCAACATTTGCGTTTGATTCGAAATTATTAAAAATTGCAATTAAAAGAAATCATGCATATTACAATTCATACTTTTTGGCTTGCACATTTTAGGAGAAATGTAAAATCCAAGGCGATTTAACACAAAACAAAATATGCAAAACATTTTGTTTTTATTAAGAACTTTGTGCATAATTGAAAGTTCTTCTTCAAATACACAAGTTGTTTTGATTAAATTAAAGTTCAAGCAAATGCCAACTGTAATTAAATAATACATTTCAAAGGCAAAGCAAATGCATATGAGCAACGCCTAAAAGGGAGCAACAGTTTTGAAAAGCATAAAACGCATAAAAGAAGTGTGTCACTGGCTTAAGCTTATTCTCCTGCTTTATCTTTTGACGCTTCTGTGCATGAATAGCCGAGCACTTTTTTTTATTTCTTTGAATATTTTTGAAAAGCTCTTTAGGTGCTTAGGCACTTTTTCACACATCTGCCTAAGGTAATTTTAGGTAATAATTTACTCAAGCAGTTTACCTTTTTTCTACACAAACACGGGCACACAAACGTTTGTGCTTCTTTGCTTTTGACAACGACAGACATACATACATACATACATACATATGTACATGTGCATTTTTTATAAGTTAGTCTTTGTATCTGTGACAACCTCGAGGCATGTTTGCTTTATTGAAATTCCTTAGCTAAGTGAGGTGCAGACATACAGACAGACCGACTGACAAACGAAACAAGCAACGACGCATCTTAGATTGACATGAGTCAAACAAGAGTGAAGAATCTCACAGAGCTGTCGTTGTAAGCTCATCACACGTGCCTCTGATACTCACGCGTGTCACACACAAACTCACAGAAAATGCATAACTTTTGTGTTGAAACTTTGCTTTATAGTTTGTTGTTGTTTGTTGTTCGCTTTCGTTTATTAGCTGGCAACATTTTTTCTTTAAAATCTTCAATGAAGTGTCATTGTTTCATGGAAGGTGCTGAGTGTGTTTTGTGTTTTGTGTGTGACATGCTTGACGTTTCGATTTGTTTCATTTGAAATTCCAATAAACCAGACCGACAGACAAGCCGACTGACGACTGACAGCTTTTTCGTTTGTCGGCCTACGCCATTTTTCTGAAGATCTTTTAAAAATTCATTAATACTTTTACTTTTCTATTATTTGTATTATTTTTTTTAACATGTTTTTTGTTTTGGTTCAATACACTTTTCATTGTATTTCGACAGCTTCGTGTGTCTGTTGCGCTTTGGCGCCTTGCGTTATGCTTTGGTAGCCTTTTGATTCGATTAGACTTAGTCGCAGTCAAAGTTGTCGCATTGTTGTCTGGAAAGTTTTGCATAAATAAGCAAAGGAATACATTTATTACCTTTTTTTTTTTTGTTTTGCTGTCACTCTTTTGTTGTTCCACAGCCGACCAATAAGTTAAACTAATTCTTTGAAAAGATAATCTCTTAAGAGAAACTTTACTCAGCACAAAGGAAAGTATCGTTGACAGAAATTAAATTACAACAAAAGTAGATTTTAAAGCAGATTTTATTTTAATTATTTAAATTTAGCTAGAAGCTACAGGATAATGTTAAGACTAAAATTTAAAAAAAAAAATTATATAAACTATAAATCAAACATTTTCGTTGTTTAATCATTCATGCTTTGATTTATTATCATGTATTTACTATGATTTTTAGAATAATTTTCGTTTTTATAACGAACAAAGCATTCTTTCAGGCTTTTTCAAGCTAAGTACGATTTTCGCATCAATTAATTTGCAATGTTGAATTCTGATTTAAGAAGCCATCAATTATCATTAAAGCAAACTCAGTTATTCTAAAGTAAACAATTTATATTCAACACAAATTATTTGTTTATTGCCTATTTTAATGCTTTTAAATGCATTCAAGCAAAATTACTTAAGCAACCCAGAAATCAGTAAGACGATTTAAGCATGTCAATTAACATAAATTAGTTAAAAGTTTTGTGAAACATATTTGACTTTTGTAGTTTCAATTTCTCTCAAATTTTGTTTAAAACAGTTGTATATGCCCCGTTTAAACGTTGACTTCCTTCAAATCATTATGATAACAAAAAGTGAACTAGCTCTCAATTCAAGAATATATTTTTCAAGTCGTTCCAAAATTTTTTACAAACATTAACCATTTTGAAGGCGTAAATAACTTTACAGTTAAATTACACTGACTAGTTTTCCTATGTTTTGAATAAGTACCTGTGAGTTTTTCGATGAAAAGAGATAAGTCTGGATCACGAGAGTATACGATCCGGTTTTTAGCATAGGGATAGATAAGAATTAAAGAAATAGAAATGGGCGGATACATTCCAGTCATGTTATCCGGCCGTGGAATTTGGGAGAGATTGAAACATGACATAATTGTGCTAGGGACCCTAAAATGTGTGCGGCCAAGAAAAATGGCCATTAGTGTAAGCTTATTAGAAATGTTTAAAATGAAAAAATATTTTTATAGACGTCAAAGTATACTGAATTTAAAGCTCTGAACAAATCGAGCTGAAATACGATATAGTCGTAAGCCTGGATGATCGAAAGCAAAGTATTTCAGACAAGGCTCTTTAAATCTAGTATAAACACAGTAAGGTAAACTTATTTTTTAATTGTGTTTTCCTTTTGGCTATATTGTTTTTTTGTTTTCAGTTTTACCTTCAATATATTTTGCAGTGCGTATTAAAACGAATTACATATCAGAGCTAGTTAAAACAAGCCTTAAAACTGTATCTAATTAGTATAAACTGAAATTTATTTAAAACTTTGTTCAAAAACACACACACAAATTTTGTAATAGAAAACATGTGTACGCAAAGTTCGAACTACAAGCAAAACCAAACAACTAAAAAATCTGCCAAACAACAAATTTTAGTTTTTAAATTTCAAGGGAAAAAACAAGAAAAACAAAAAAACAACTAATTAAAATCCACTAAAAAAAGGATGTGGCGATGCGAGGGGAAACAGTCAAGGAAAATTAGAATTGCATTTACGGAAAAAAACAGCAGAGTGGGAGAAGTGAAAACAGAATATAATAAAAACAAGAAAAAATACTGAAAAACAAAAAATAAAGAACAACAAAAAATCTCAGTAAAAGTTTACAACATAAATTCGTTGAGTAAAATCGTTGCAGGCTCGTTGGTCCAAGGGGTGAGGAGCTGAGAGGTTAAATGCACTAAAAATCCGAACATTTGTGCAGACATAACAAGCGAGATAAACACTCGTGCCGTCTGTCCGTTTTAGTTGCTTTGGTTTTGATCTGTTCTGTTCTGTACAGGTTTGGTTCAGGTTCAGGTTTCGGTTCGGTTTGTTTTGGTTTGGTTTGGGTTGCTTTTGGTAGCATCTCACGTCAGCGCAATCAAAAAGACACAAACAGCTGCGAACACGCCGACAACGATGACGACGTTGACGACGACTACGTGGCTTTTTTTGTAAAGGACACAAAATTAGAGAGCCATGCAAAAGGCGAACTCAAACCATTTCACATTGGCCAAAATCACATAAAAAGCCGTTAAAATACTTAACAAACGTAGATTGTAAAAGTTTTTATAACAGAATAAAATAAAATAAAATGAAAAAGAAGACAAAAATGCACACACAGCCAAAAAAAGAAAAAGCCAAAAAATCAAAAACAAAAACAAAAAGAAAAAGAAAACTCAGAACAGTTGTTGATATCAAGGACAATAAATGTTCTGCAATGTTTTGGTTGAGGTGAAGGTTTGTGTGCGACTATAAGAGTGCAAGAAATAAGGTGTATATAAGTATTTGTGTTTATGTGAAATAGATGCTAAAATGGCAAAAGAGACAATTAAATGTGCTTAAGGGTCAACTAAGGTAAAAACTAAAACAGCTCAGCTATAAAATGAGAGATGAAATTCTTGTCCGGTAAACTATAAAATATGCAAGAAAAAATATTAAAGACGACAGTAAAGCAACACTTCAAATTTTCAGATTTTATAATGATATAATATATAATAGTGTAGGATATATCTAAAATTATTGGATCGGAAAACATACAATTCTTATTAACAAATAATTTAACCAAATTTCAGAAAACTAAAAAGGCAATGGGAATATAGAACTGTGAAACAAAATCCCTGATTAAACAAGAAAAAATAAATTCTTAATTTTTTTGGATTCATTTTACTTAGCTTTTTACAATAATTGAGCATAAATATATCTTAAAGGCTCATTATATTTTTAAGAAACATCGAATGTTGTACGATTGTCAAGAAAAACGAAATCATTTATGATGATTGTACAATGAGGAGTGATTCAGCATACCTTTAGTGTTCGTTCTGCTCAAGAGAACTTCTTCAACTTCCTCGTTGTCTCCTTGTCACGCAATACCAATCTTCAAGAGCTCATTTGACTGAATGATTGAACAGATTCATACATTTTAAGCAGGTGTAACGTATCCATATTTAACTACATTAAGTTTGTTTGAGACATACGACAAAAAGACAACCATAGACATTTTTTTCATTGAAAACTCTTACCAAATTTTTTATCAACTAATACTTTCTACGGTCACTTTCGTTTCGTAATCATTTTCAAAGCATTGCATTCAATTTAATTGAGTAAAAATATTGTTATTTTATTCGAGTTCATTTTAACATTTCCAATCAAGTGTAGAGTGAAAAAAAAAGTTCAAAAGTTTAAATTACCCTTTTTGATTACCCATTATCCAAAACCGAATCGAAGCGAAGCAAAGCGACACACATCTGCATACACAAATTAACTTCGTCCTTGTTAAGCAAGTAATTTGCACATATGTTGCGCAATTTTTGCTTTATCTAAAGCCAAAAAAAAGGAAAGAAAAAGGAAAAAACAAGAATAATAAAAACAAATGTTCAAATAAAACAAAACCAAAATGTTCGTGTACATGTTGAGACTCGTCCATTTAGCAATACGAGTACAGTCGAAAGCGATATGCAAGTGGGCAGCACACCTTGAGCACACACGCGCAACCACATAAACATGCACAGATACACAGATACACAGATACGCTCACTGGTGAGCCAACTAAGAGAGTTTGCGATAAGAGGAAGCGTACAAAGAGCACTCCCACCAAAGTGGACCGTCCGAACCAACACTTCAACTGCCACTGACCTGAACGCACACCGCACCTGTATCAATTTATAATGGCCAAGTACTTGTTTTTAACCTTATCTGGTCTTCTTCATTTTGTTTTTTGTTTTACACGTGCTCCTCCTGCTGCTGTACTTATTTTACCCTTTTGTGTTAATGATGCCGTCGCTGATGCTGCTGATGATGATGTTGCTACCCGCCTGTTTTTTCCACCATTATTTTTGACCATTTACAAAAGTTTTGCTGCATAAAATTTATAACTTTTTTACGTATGTACATATGCATTTGCAACTGTTTTATCTTTTAGTTGTTAGTACTCGACATTTTCTCTTTGTGGAAAGTGTTAAACAGCATTGGCATGACTACGAAGCAGACTCAAGCTCGCCCTCAACTCGTCTATGTTCCTGTGTATATCTGTGACGCGTTTTGTGTCAGTTTGTTCATATAATGTATTTTAACATGTTTTTATGTGATGAGATAGTTTCCAATTTTTGTTTTACATATCTTTTATTTTTCTAATTTTTTGTTTTTATGTTGTTGAATATTTGTTTGAATGTTCGTTATAAGTGTGTCATGTGGGACTTATGTAATAATCAGGATATGTTATGTAATTGTGTATAATAAAAAAAAAAGAAAATTTGACATTTATTTCATGTTGATGTTTATTAATGAAAATGAAGTGCTGAAATACAAGACAGTTTTTTTTTTTAAAAAAATTTCATATTTGATAAAGAATTTTGAAAAAATTCTATTTTATTGCCATAAGCCAAATATATATGTTTGTTTGAAGAACAAACATAATATTTAAAATGTTAAATAAAATAATCTTGTATCGAACGCACGATGCATTGAATTTTGAATTGAGAAGAATCTGCTATACCATAATTGGTTTCATACACGTTCATGTGATTATATTATATATTACAGCTTAAGAGTTCAAGATTAATTAAAAACTTTAAAGTGAGGTGTAATTTTAGTTGGAACATGTTGATTTTGTGAGTAAATAGAGAATAAATGTTTTGGTTGAAAAATGTTGTATTTCGGAATACACTACAAGTTTTGATTTCACTGATTATCAGATCGTGAAAAAATGGCGTTATTGTTGAGTTGTTTGGGAAGAGGAAACAATTAAAGTAAACATATTTTAAAGGTGCCTTTGACAAACCTCAGGTAACCGTTACCGGGGATATCACACATTCTAGAATATAAATATGATAAAATTTAAAAATAATAAAATGAGAGAGATACGGTTCCCATTTATGATCTGGAAACCGTTATTCTTAAAAATATCTTCAAAATTTATCACACTCAAAATATAAAGTTGAATAAATGGGATTAGTTAATTAAGAACTGTCATGCCTCAAACTTAACGTAAATTAAAACGAATGACAATTTACTTTTCTGTTTCGACTATTAAGTAAATTTTGATTTATATTTGTTGCCCTAAACTTAACTTGGCACACTCAAAAAGCAATTCTCATAAGATTTTTGTTAAAATAAACACTTCCTGAGTATAATAAATCACACGTGCTTTAATTTTCACCTAAATGGTGGCAAAATGTGCAAGACAAATATGTATTATATGACGTAACTTATTCGTAATTGCCCGTTCGTGGCATACATTTTTTTACATTTCAGATTTAATAGTCGCACTCAAAGATGTTTCCGTGACGATACCACAGGCAGTAAAACGCGGCAGTAATGCGCAACTTACCTGCAACTATGACATGGAGAACGACACACTGTACTCGGTGAAATGGTACAAAGGTCGACGTGAATTTTATCGCTACACGCCTAAAGAGAATCCGGCCATGAAAGTCTTCGCCATGACAAGTGGCCTCAATGTGGAGGTAAGTGAAATATAAAATCCATTGAATTAAACAAAAGACAGAGACAGAGACACAGACAGAGACACTGAAATGTTAAAGACATCGTTAAATTGATATGAGCGAAAGCCGACAAACTATAAATGAAGTCATAATGGCAACTTCATTGATTGACGGTCTTAAAGTCACTCAAGTCAACGGATTTGACTTAATCACTTTAAAGCGGGTTTGTCGAACCACAACCGAAAGCTTCATCATTACGCACATAAAGTCGACATTTATTCGAAAACAAAAAACAAAAAAAAACAACGAAGCATATAAAAAATATTTATATTTTTTCAAAAAATTACATTTTCAACCAAATTATTAATATTTGCGGTTAATTTGTGTCGCCATCAGTTGAGCTCAGCTGAGCTGAAACGAACCGAACCGAACTGTACTGTACTCAACTGAACTGTGCTGACGTTGATGGTGATGCTGATTCGCTGATGATGGCTCATTAAAAAACAATATATGCACATTACATAAACGCTCGACAAGGGACAGATTCATACACACAAACATACAGATATTCTCACTCAGATACAAACACGCACACAGCGATGCGTGTACTTACACGCTGCATCAGATTTAAACTATAATTATTACGATTACGATTATTACACACGTTTTTATGCTTTTGCTCACTTGCTTGCTCATGTTTGTGTCTGCAATTGCTTCTCTCCCTCTCCTTCTACCCCTCTTGCTGTCTCACTTTGACTTTTTGTGTTTGTATATTCGCGAATTTTACGTATCTGCACGTCTATAACGTGTATCTGAAAGCATGCGCAGCCTCAACAGCTGCCACCCTATTCTTTGTCGCCGTCAATGTTGCCACCATCATTTTCGTCATATTCGCTGTCATGTAAACCAATTACGTTATGAAAAACAAAACAGTAAAAAAAACAACAGCAACAACAACACAAGAAACAATATTGCGTCATAATAATTTGAGCACCTTTCGCATTACACTTTGTTTTCGCACAAATTAATAACATTCTTAATCAAGGCAGTTTCATTTCGTTTGGCATTATTAAATGGCTTTATTGCATTATCCCAGTCGCTGCTTTTAAATTGAGCAAGTGTTGTTCGAATACTTATTATGGCTTAAGTGTAACGTAGGCGTCTGACACACACATGAACAACAGATACGTTCCAAAGTGCATATGTGTTGTATTGAAGATAGGATGTAATTTGCATTAAAAATAAAAAATCATAATTATTTTAATAACGACAAGAAAATATTGTTTTATATATGAAATTGGATCTTAAAGCAATTTTCGATTATAATCATTTGAACGAGATATCAAAACAAGCTTACCAAAAGCATTATCATTTTCTTTAGATATTATGCATATGGAAATATTTATAAGAATTTCAATTTTATTTTATTAAAAGCGATAGATAGATAAATAGATATATAGATAAATAAATGTATTGAGAAAAAACTGGTGGACCCAAAAAAAAAAACTCGGAAAAACGAATGGAAATAAATTAAAGAGAATGACTGCAATGTTGTGTGAATATCTCTATCTTGACGTAAAGCGAAGGCATTTTTTGGAATGAATGATCGAAGAATTGAAAGGCTACTTAAGGGTAGTGCGCTACAATGCTCCTCCACTTAATTAAAAAAAAAAAAGATATTTAAAAGATAGATAATGTTGAGAATACTTCCTTCTGAACGTTCCTGAACTTTTCATTGAATTGATTTATACGCTATTCTGGCAACTATATTAAAAAAATATTAAAAGAGCGCCTTTTATAGTATTGTTAATAGAAAATTAAATAGGTTTCATAATCCAGTCACTGCTGTCACTTTAAATTTTAAATTTTAACGTTCTTAGCAATCGTAATTCTTTATTCTTTATGTTAGGTTTGCTTAAAAAGAAAAAAGCAGGTGTTCTGTTAAGTATGTATATGATATTTAATAGAATGTTAACAGTGCATAATTGAATCAAAGCGTGGAATCTGGGCACGATTGGCTCACTTTGTCTCGATTGAAACGCGGCATAAAACTTGCTAAGAAAAATCTTGCAAAACAATCCTTTTAAAATTTCTTTCCGACAAGCTGAAGTTTTGATATCACTTTTTTCTGAATATAATCCTTAAAGCCAATTCAGAATTCAAACAACGCGTTACTTAACATTTTTCAACTTGAAAAATTCAAACCGAACTCACCTTTGCAACTCAAACTAACTTTGTCATAGCACACACAACACACCAACCAACCAACCAACCAGAGAATTCCAAGCTGAACGGAAACTCAAACTGATTTTCAACTCGAAGTCACTCAGGCACACAGCTAAGAAGTTAAAGGGCAGGTGCAAGGGGCTAAGGGTACAGCTGACATAAAAAAAAAAAAGGAAAAATATGCCACGTTCGCAAAATTTATTTTATGCAAGTTGCGTTTTTATTGAAAAGTATATTCTTCGTTTGCTCGCTGCCATTTTTCAAAAAAAAAAAAAAAAGAAAAGGAGACCAAAAACAAGTGAAAAACTTTGTAACTTTTTTACACTTTTCGTACAAAGTTCGCCAAACACACCGACACACACACACACACAGCGAATTTTTTTTATGCTTTTCACTTCCTTCGATTTTTCACAACTTACACTAATTTTCATTGCTTTGATTCAATGCTCATGTTCGAATTTTCATTCAATTTCTACTTCTCGCATTTCTACAGCGCAACCTCTCCAATCAGAGCCACGTCGTGCTGCAGTCCGTGCCACTCAACATTTCGGGCAAGTTTACATGCGAAATATCCGTGGAGGCGCCATCATTCCAAACGGCTATGGTCTCCGGCGAAATGGAAGTTGTGGGTGAGTAGTACACAGCGCGAAATAAAAAAAATGCCAACAAAAAAAAAAAACTAAAAAGTCTACTAAATGAAAAAGCAAAAATAAAATAACAGAAAAATTGCACAAAAAAAGTGTGAAATTAATGCTATGCAAAAGATACGCCAATTGAGAAAAAAGGCGCAACTAAAAAGCAGAAAAGGAATACCAAATTAATTAGACAAATTTTGCTGGCGCGTCGCTGTGCGCCTTTTTCACAGACAGACTGCACTTGGCCATTGGACAACGTTTGGCAAAGCTTTTTTGTTTGAACATTTGGTTGAGACTTGTTTTTGTTTTCGCCTTTTGTCTTTACTCGTAGCTTTTTTTGTGCAATTTGATGTTCGTTCGCCTAATTTTACATTTTCATTACAAATTCTACCGTCACTGGCTCGTTGTTCGCAGAATTACCGGAAGACCACACGACGGTCACTGGCATTCAGGCGCGCTATCGCATCGGTGATTTGGTCGATGGCAATTGCTCAATTAAATACTCGAAGCCGGCTGCTAATTTGACATGGACTATTAATGGTATTGTGGTAAGTTTTGGTTTCGCTAACGTTTGCTTTGCTTTTAAGCCATTTTTTCGTATTTTTTCGTTTGTCTCTTTTGTTTTTGGGCGATTTTGCGCCCCCCCCCCCCCCCCCCCCCCCTTTCTACTTGTTATAAACGCTAACGCGTCTATGTAATGAAAACCTTTCAATTAAATTGTGTTTGGCAACGTGTGTGCGCGCTTTGTGGGCGGTTGGGCGTGGGCCATATGCTCCGTGTCTCAATTTGTATGCCGACAGCAATTGATTGCTTGGCAATTTTTCAATTAACTCATTTTAGGCATTTAACGGTTATTTTGGCCGCTGCGAAATGCCCCCAAGTGTCAAGGTTTCAAATGCTTTTATTACAAGCTGGTTGAAGTGAAAGCCGTATTTGATATGAGGCATTAAAAAGCTTTTAATTGAAACTTATATCAAAAAGGAAGACAATAAAGATCATAACAGTCGACATTAGGGATGTCAATTTTCAGATATTTTCAGGATTGTTAACTGAAATCCCGGGATGTCGGGTTTAGTTGTTCATAAACAAATACTTTCATAAATCTTGAAGTTTTACACTTGCTTTTACTTTCTTCAATACATTCTTCTTTTCCAAACTTCATAAGCAATTCTTCTTCTTAAATGTCAATGATGTACTTCTTTCAGAATATTAAATTTATCTTATAAACTTGTGAACTTATTAAAATTAAAAATAAAGATCCGAATATTCCGGGATTGTGTAAGTTTGATACCGGGATTTTCGAGATTTCATACAAACCGATATCTCGGAATTTCGGAATCACACAACTGTATTTAAAAATACTAAAAATCAGATATAAAATGTGTGAAGTACAGTAAAATGAAAAAATCTAAGTCAAAGTTCAACAAAAGTTATTTGCCGTTATTCATTTTGACTCATCTCTCTACAAGTTTTTTGCCTTTGTTTTTTTTTTTTTTTGGGGAAACAATTTTATTAAAACCAAAAAGTCGCCAAAATGCTTTAAAACTCCCATAAAACTAAGCCTGGTCTAAAGGTCCACTCGTGCATTACTTGCAACAGCCTAAAAGTGCGCTACAAATTTTATTACTTATATTTTTTTCTCGTTTTTTTTTTTCTTGTTTGTTTTATGTTTTTACAACTTTTTCACGCGACATGTTTTATGCCAGAACGCTAAAGTTTTATGTGCACGCAACTTAGTAAACAAAAACAAAAAAAAAATTAAATTAAAAAAAAAAAAATGTGCGCGAAAACAAGTCAACAACTGAAAACGGCGCTGTGCAAATAAATTTCAATTTCATTGTCAACGAGCGCCGGCAAACAACGAAATCATAAATTTTCATATTTTAACAAAAACAAAAAAAAACAACATATAAAACATAAAAAATACACAACAACAACGGCAACAAAATATAAGCCAACGAATAAAATTTAAATGCACTAAAAACAAAAAAAAAAACAATAACAACAACAACAAGCAAACAAATGCGCGGCAAGCGAATTTATGCAAATGACACATAAAAATGTAGCAAAGAAACAAAGAAATTTTGACTATTTTAAACATTTGACGGCTACAAAAATATTGTATCTTTAAAGCCCCCAAAAGTATGCGCAATAAAAAATGGCATGCAAAAAAGCAACAAAAACATATAACTGAAATTATGCAACACGTTCGGTCAAAAGGCACATTTGAAATATGATGTTTCAAATAAATGGCATTCCGGCAAAACCGACAGCAAAGAAAAACAAACACACACAAATAATTTACAACAACAATGACAGCAGATAAGACTAACACGCATCACCGCACGAACGGTTTGCCGTTTTTAAGGTGCAACGTCAAAAACACAAGAAAAAAAGGTGCAAAAAACTATAGGAGACACAAAAAGGTAAACAGGACCCAACGCTTCATACCAGCCGTCATTGTCATAGACTGAAAATGTGACGCTATCAAAAAACAGTTGGCGGGAAAAAAAAAAATATATATATACATACATATGTGTGTATGTGCAACACAAAAAACACAAAAGCAAATATGTGAGAGGATAAATGTAACAAGAAGAACAAAGAAAAAAAATAAAACAACTGCCAAAAAGTATGCAATGCAAAAGCGAAATGAAAAATCGCGCTAAACGCTAAAAGATTGCGTTTTTACGAGCCGTTTGTACATAGCTTCACACCATCATTGTGTCTGCGTATGTGTGTGTGTGTATGTTTGAGCCGCTCTACATGTGGCCAAGCATACCATGTCAAGCCATTGCCTTTTTTTCGACAAACTTTCAGTCAGATCTACCCGCCTGCCTTTCTCTGCTGACTTGTGCAGTCAGCCCACTAAAAATTCGGTTTTCCTTCTCTTTTTTTCAGTTTTTTTTTTTTTTAAGTTTCGCGTATTATTTATGTGAAGATGCAAAAATCTGTTGATATCGCGTGTGTTACTCATATTTTTACGCTTTCATGTTGTGGAAGCGGCATTTTTTATGATTGCAGCTTTAATAGTCCCGGCGAGATTTAAGCTGTCAAAGCTGACAACTTCAGAGAAAATATTTTTTTTTTGTTTTCTAAAGTGAAACAAAAATCTAAAAGCCTTTTTTGTCCTTCCTTTGTTAAAGTCTAAGCTTTGCAGAGGTTATAAAAAGTGTACCCAGATTGCGACAGAAATTTACTTAAGCGCTTCTAACATTCAACCAGCTAACTGTCATGCTTGAAACGCTTACTGAGGCTTAAATTTATGCAGATTTTTGCTTTGCTGATATATTTTACTATCAATTATGACGGCCTGCTACTCATTGAATGATCCCAAGCCAACTTAACCCAAAGAAGGTAGCCAAGATCGCCTTTTTACAACAATCTGACCACTTTTTGCATAAATCAGACCTCGGGAGTATTGAATGCATCCAACTATTTCTATTGAAGTAACTGTTTTGCCATTACAACGAAAATAAGTTCATGTTTTGATTAGATTTCAATTTTATAAAATGAAAAAGTTTAGTCTCGAACAAACAGAATTAGTTCAGTCGTAGCCCTCGTCACCACGCAACCAGCAACTAAATTTATATTGCATACTTCTCGGCATACACATGTAACGTTCAACGGCAAGCAACCAAAATAAATAAATAAATAAATAAAAAAAAATAAACGCTAAAACCAAACTGACGATTTAATTGAACTGCAGAATTTTAATAAAGTACGCTCCAGTTATGGTCAAAAACTCGACTGCATAGTTTGAGTAACGCGCCGCATATTTTGCCATTTTTCGAGTGCGGCCTGCATAGATGAATGCTTTTGTACAAAGCAAAAAGTTAAGTGAAGCGCGGACTAGAAATCAATTTATAAATATTTATCATACCAAAAACATGCTGCAGCAGACAACAAGCACGAACCACAAGGCTCCTGCTGCTAGCAAACTGTGTAAACTGAATTGCATAAAAGAGACTACAAGAGTGCAGCGATCGAGTAAGTCGAGCAATTTATGCATGTATGAAGTGCACAAGTTTATTGAGTATCTATGAGATACACTGCAGCCGTTGTGGCCAAACAGAGTCGTGTTGTTATTTTCCTTTTCCCTTTTTTTTTTTTTTTTTGTTCTTCTATTCTTTGTTTTTTGGCAAATGCAAACAACAAAACAAACATTCGATGAAGTAACATGCCATGGATGACTACTTCTCAGAAGTTGTAACGTTGCGGCTTTTATATTTTTCATTTTTGTGTTTTCTCTTGTTTTTTTTTTTTGCTTTTTTTTCATTCAATTTTTGGCTAAAGAGTCAAAAGCGTTTTCAGTTACATACGCACATAAATACAAACACAAACACGGACACACAAGCTGAAGGCGCCTCTTCTTACGCCATCATTGCTTTCAATAGTTTTTGACTGACAGTTTCGCCTTGCCCTCATGCACACGCACAGATACACACACACACATAAGCACATACATCAACCAACACACGTACAGCTTAAAAGCGCGTGTGCCAAGTTGCCAACCTGACGGCACTGCCAGCCTAAATACATGCTTGCCTACTTGGCCTGGCTTGTCTTTCATGCACCACTTCAGCATGTTTCAGCCCGACGATCCCCTTCAGTCGCCTGTCCACCCACTCATGTCGCACTCACACTTGTTACTATGAAATTTATAACTTATGAATGATGAATAGATTTACGCTTGAGTGATTAAGTGGAGCACCAGCACCAACAGCAGCAGCAGCCACTTTGTTTGCGGTGAGTTTAGTTTGAAGAGCCTTCAGATTTTTGCCATGTTACCCACACTCACAGCATCCCACACTGCCTGCCTGCCTGCTAGGCACTTTTAGTATCTAACTACCATCGTCACAGCGTGCTTGTTGAAAGGCACTCGTTAGCAAGGCAAAATATAAAAAATGAAAAAAGATGAATCCATAACCATGATAGCCAGCAAGGCAGAGTGGCAGACAAGCTGACTTGCTTGATGCGGCGGCAGGTGGTTGGTGGCTGCTGGCTGCTGGCAGCACAAGTGTTGCGGCATGCGTTGGCATTGATGGCGGCGCCTTCAGTTTGCTGAATTTGCTTGTTTGACGTTGATAACAACAACGAAATAGAAGCAGCATACAACGAAGATGTCGAATAGCATAGAAAATAAAGAAAGCGTCTTGACTCTTAGCTGTTGTAGTACAGCAAATTTTCTTTATGACCTTTTCTTCAACTTCGTCTACAAAAACGGGCTAATAATTTTGATCGGCAGTTTGTGTATTTGAACAGCGGCCAGACCATGACCCGAATGAGCATTAATGTTGAAGATGTGTGCTGTAAAAATGCTCGGAATTGCTCTTTAGATAATAAATGCGGTCGCAAATATGGTAACTGTTTAAAAAATAAAATGCTGAGTCTAAGTTGAATCAAATATAAGAAAAATACTTGAGCGGAGATTGGTAACAAATACTTTTTTAACAACTCTTAAGGGTCATAATTAACATGCTGTTAGCCAAAGAACACTTCGTGTTCTGAGAATGAGATACACGTGAAACTTTTCTAGATAAACTTTAGTCAACTTTTACCCGAACTTGATCTGAAAACGTTTTGATCCATCGACAAATTACGTTTTATTTATTTTTTTGTGCGTGATCACATAAAAACCTTCTTCAGAAATGAAAAATAAATGTATACCGAACTTTTTTCAAAAACAATTACTACTCATGTCTTTGAAAGGATGAAAACTGGGATTGTTTCCATTTTTGTGAGGTCCTTAGCACGTCATATAGCCAAATTTTTTATACCTTACACACATTATGACGTACATATATTGAGTTTGTTTTAGACCAACTGAGTACTGAACACCTAGAAGATACTGGAGTAAGACCCTACAAAGTATACATTGATACATATAGGAACAAGGAAAATCAATTCAACTACGTACGTTCCCACCAATGCTTTCCAAAAACCCGAAACTCTAAAGACTTGAAATTCGATGCGACGAATCGTGTGGTTTCCTCATTAATACTCCAACTTTGGTGACATTTTCACGAAGACCAATCATTCTCACTCTACAAGTTTTAAAGTTTTTAAAATTTCATATTTTTTTAAACTTTTTGCAGAAATTTTGTACAATATTTAAATGGGCAATGTCAACATTTTTTTAGATTTTAGACTATACTTGATCATACAACCCTTGCTAATTTTTCATATGGTATACATTTTTGATTTGTTCGACAGATAAATTGAAGACCATTTTTGATGTTACACTATAGAAATGCTTAGACTTACAAAGGAATAATCAACTTAGGGTTAAACTTGGGTTAAATATTCAAGGTCAAGATAAAATTATTAACCATAAGTTTTGTTGAAATAATATTTACTTTAGTGTTATAATGAAACTTGCTGCAGCTTTTAAATATTATCAAACTTTTTTATGATAATCATTCTTTAAAAGAGGGAACGACTTTACTTTGTTTGTTTAAAAAACTTTCAACAACTAATTTATTTCTGTTCTCTTTCCAAAGGTTCCGCCGCATCACATAAAAACCTATCAAATCGAAAAGCATGAGAACAGCAGCTTGGAATCAGTCATGAGCGCGATACATTTCATGGTGACAACGCAGCATTTTCTCAAGGGTCAAATGAGGGTAACAATAACATTTCTTTTCAACATAGAAAGTGTTTCAAAATAAACTTGTCTTAAATTTTCTACCACTTACAGCTGAAGTGCACAGCAAGTTTGTTTGACATATTCAAGGAGGAAATTGAAAGCGTTATCGAAGAGGATCGTCCAAGGATTATGGCCTCAGGCAGATCGTATGACATGAACAATTATCCCTTTGATCAACATTCAAGTGGCGATGGCTTCGAGGATCACAATGAGTCTTATTTAACATATTATTCACGTAAGTATGAGATTGCGAAATTTAAGCTGTGGCATATATAATCAGTAGTCGATTTTAAATATATATGATAACCGAACACTAGTTTAGACTGAAAATAAACTCTTCAAGATTCCTCTATTATTATTTTGAAATCGATTTGCATATTAAAGAAGTCTTTAATACAATTGGAAGAAGTTCTTGGTTATAAATTAATAATCTCGTTTATTGATATCAATACGGACTCCGCACTCTACTCATATATGCTAATCGGAGTGTGTTGTTGCAATTGCTTAGCATAAGCTTTCAATAAAAAAAAATACATATAAAAGACTAACAAACGAGAGCGATCGAGCAAACGAAGCAACTCAACCAAGTACTTGAAATAAGCTATGTAAATAAAATTTCAAGCATAAATATTTCTACAACATAAAAAACGCTTACGATATGCGTTCAACTATCAAAGCATATAAACTAAGTTTAGATTGGAGTAGAAACGAGTTAAACCAAAATGAAATGCATGAGAGATGAGGCGAGTAGGATGCCCTCATGGCATGCTATGTGCATTAAGTGCTAAAGAAAATAAAGGAGTAACGCAATAAGTATGCAGGGAAGACGTGGGAGGGGTAAGAGAGCAAGTGCAAGAGTGAAAAATTTGCAAAAATATATATTATTTTGTTAAAGTGTTGCCACTTACTTGCGGCAACATTTACTTAACACCAACAACAACAACGTCAACGTTGGCGATGACTATGACGACGTCGACGATGACGATGACGACCACGCCAAAGAGCGCGCATGCCAGCAACAACAATAACAACGCACATTGTAAGCGCATTGAGCTGAAAATTGTATTTAAAATTGAGTTGAGTTAAGCGTGTTGCAACCGAAAATGAAAAGAAAAAACCAAAAAGAATAAAAAACGAAGACGAAAATTCAGTAAAAGAAGCGAGAAGCGAGAAGCGAGAAGCAAAAATATCAACGTGCGCATAAAAGTATGCAACATTATTGATGCGGCGTTAAGTTCACTGAGCGCTCGCAGTGCGGTTACAAGAAGCATGTATGTATGTAAGAGAAAGACACGCTGTATGTGTGTGTGTGTGCGTAAATTTAATGCATGCAAATGCAATGTTGACATTCGATACAATAAAAGCAGCGCTGCTAACGGCTGCGACAACGACGTCAGCGGCATCAGCGGAGTTCGGTAGCAACATTTGCACTCAGCTTCTCAGCATACACAACATTGAAGCGAGAATTTTTGGCCACAAGCGTTGTAAATATTTCTTTCGCTTTTCCCACTACATTTTATGCACTTTTTTTTCGCATATATTTTTACTCACATATACAAATATGTATATATGTATAGTTTTTTTTGCCTTTCCACATGAAACATGAAAATGTGAAAATAATGTTTGCTTGCTTGCTTACACTTGCCACACGCTACTCAACTCAACTCAACTCAACTCAATTCAACTCGACTTGTGTGAAGATGCACGCCCAAACGCGCTTACACCCGCCTGCCCCCAACCAGCGACGGCTCTCTTAGCCGACCGCCTTCAAACTTGCCTTCAATAATACGCAACATACTCATTCGTTGAGTTCTTTCGCTTATCACTTTACTTAGTATATTATACCTTCAGTATGTTGAAAATTTGTGGCATTTTATTTAAGAATTTAATTATAGAATTTGCCTGCGCATTTCTGTGCAAAAGCCACAGTGGAAAGTTGTGTTAGTTCGGACGAGCAAATGCTTATCAAAAGACGCAACATAAACTGAAAGCGGATTTGAGGCATTTCCCTAGAGAGAAATTTATTGGAAATTTTTGCAATCTTCATAAAAGAATTCGTGGAAAATCGCTAATAAGCTGAAAGTAATATTAATTGCATGAAAACAAGTCAAAGTTTAGTTGAAGCAATCATGCTTGAATAGTTTGCAGAAAGTATGAATATACATTTTTAACTTTTATGAAATAAAATATTAGTAGGAATTATCAGAGAGCTTCTTAACCTGTTGATATCAATCTTAATAGCTTAATACATGGCGCCATCGAAGATAGTATAAATTAAATTTTTATCTATTCTATATACATATATATTATATATTGTATTTAATATTATCAAATCCTTTTGCTGTTCTCTTTTACAGAAAACGCCGGTTCAGCAGCATCAAATGCGCCACAAATCTTTTGGCAGCCCTGGTTCAGGCGACTCCAACTTTACACAAAGCGACTCCAGCGTAGCAGCAAACAAATTACTGCGCTCTTGCAGCACAGCTGGTCGAAGCGCACAGTTGACAACAGCAAAGCCTTCGCCAAATCCAACGGAAACAACAACATGGCAGTGGAAAAAGAGGATAGTGTCGAATTGAAGCCGTTGTGCATTAGTTGCAATCAAATTGATGTTTGGCAGCTTAGTATTTATGCAGCTGTAGCAGCAATTGGGCTGACAACGACGCATCAAATTATCAACTGTCAATACAAAGGTTTATGCACAGCAGAAGACGGCAAGCACTCATCATCATCATCATCGTCATCATCACCAACGTCGTTATCAACGACAACATTGATAAGCAAGAGCGAGCGCGCTCTTCTTGTCGAAACTACCATTGCAACATTGAGCAATGCCAATGCCCGGAAATGCTTTGCTAAATGTCAGATAGCAACAATTTCAATGCAAAAACGTTGCTGCTACTTTGTTGAGTGTCAACAGCTTGGCGTGCAGCAACTTTGCTGTCGTACTCAGCATCATCATCAACGTTGTCGTCATGGCAATCAAAATTATGGCAACGCCAGCAGCATTGAGAACGGCAACGATTTAACGGCAACTGCAACGGAACAAGAATGTCAGCAACAACTGTCAGCGAGATGCGTCCATGTTACACCGACAGATTTTGGCGCCAAGATGGCCTCAACAACAGCAACAACAAATACTGAAGCACAGCCAGCTGCGTGGGATCAACGATTATTGATGACTTCAAAGTCGACATTGACGATAAAGAAGTTGATTAAGATGATGTTGATGCTGATGCTTTTGATTTCGTGCTGATGCTGAATAGATGATCAAATACATTTTAAACTTGTGCTGGTGCACGATTTTCAGCAATTCCACACAGTTTCATACAATTTTGATAGCCATTTTTCAGTTTTCTGTTCGAAATTGATGAGTTTGTAAAGCTTTCAATACAATGGCATTGATGAAATTTAATAATAGTCATTGACTAAATAATAAATATTATAGGCACGCAAACATGCAAAATTGAAAATAATAAAAATAATCTGAATAAAAAAAGTAAATAAAAGCTCAACAGAAAAGTTGTAGTAGTATTAAGTGTTAATGTCTTAAACCCAATAAGAAAAATTCCAATAAGCAGCTTAGTAGTAAATTAAGTACATAAATACACGAAATTGTAAAGTTATAATAAACAATGCGAACAATGCAAATTATCCAAAAACAAAAATAATTAAATAATAAATAAATAATTAATTAACACGGCAATAAAACTCAGTAAAATCAGATAAAGGGCCCATCATCAAAATTTGATGAAGTCAAGGGCAGCCAAATAAAATAGCGTAGCGTTTAAGGCTCATAATTAAAGGAGAAATATCGCCTATAACAACTTCATTAAAATTCACAGATCTCAGCTCAACTGAATTAAGTTACATTTTTCATTTATTCAGGAAAGAAAAGTCGTCACATCTCCAGATTTATCCATTAATATACCTAGGAGTCACATCTCCAGATTTACTTTATCTCCATATGCGAAATAGAGTTTGCCACCTCACTCAACAATCTTAGCATTGAATGTTGAAGTACCAGAGTATCACAGGAGTCAGGACTCAGAAATCCAATTTAAGATGACAGACAGACATTAAAAATCAGTTCAGTTCTCAGTTGCATGACATTTTCATTCTTTTTGTTTTGTTTTTACATAGTCTTTTTTAGTATTATACTTTATTAGGATGTATGACAACTCTAAGTCATGTACTCTATGTCTGCAAACTGGAAAAATTCAACTGAAGTAGTTTACATAATATGATTTTAGGTGTATTTTAATAATAATAAATTATCATCATGAATGTTTAATATAATATATAACAAATTTCTTTTGTCAGAAAAGAAAACAGCTCATAATTGTATATAAATATCAATAACGTCTAAGATTAGGAAATTGCTTATACTTATAACTAAAAATGTCTATACAAATTGAGTGATTATAATTTTAATATATGAACGTGTGCAAGTAAGCATGCTCGGTATTATTAGGGCAATACTTTTTGATGAATGTCAATCACAAGTGAGCAAAGAAAAAATTATTTTTTTATTTCTTTTCCAAGTACATAAATAAAAACAAATAATACAACCTTTCATTCATACAAAATTATATTATAAATGTATAAAACAAATAGTGAAAATGAAAAGAAAAATGATCAATTGTCATCTCGCTCACAATGACAAAACCATCAATTACAACAGAATCAATAATAATAATAACTAAAGTCAGACCTAAAAACATAATTTTTTGTGTAAAAGTACATAGTATCAATTCTCTGGAAAATATTCATGAATACCGCCAATGTTTCATCACAACTTGTGATTGATAGTTTCAATTAAGTATTGCCAAGTTATACACAAGGAACTTTTTACGGTTTTGGAAAATGCAAAATTAAAAAAAAAAATTATTAAAAATGAAAACTATTCATTTGTAGAAAAACTAACGATAAAGTATTAAACGTAGCATTGTATTAAAAAAAAAAAACTTACAGTTTATTCGAATAACAAAAGAAAAATGGAAATTTTAGAACAATTGGTTTACATTTTTGGCAAACGAAAATCCAACGGTAAATAGTTCCTTAACTTAAATAAACCAACAATGGAAATAGATAATGAAATGAAGTAGAACACATTTTTGTTTGAGATTTGTACATGTTTCGATTTCATAACGAGTTATGTGTGAAAATCAAGTACTCGTAAACCGGAAATATCTGTAAATACTTTAAAACTTTGGCTCATATATATTTAGTTCTTATATAAACAAGCATATTTGTAGGTAATTTTTATGAGAGTATGCATGCTTGTTTGATTAATAGGTTAATTTGGTAAATACGTTGACAAAAAATCATATAAATTTCTTGATTAATTGAATCGACTGAATTCAACAATTTTATTTTAAACTATCAGCAATAAATGAACTCCATTTTTCGTATTTTTTTGAGAGTCTTGGCTATAAACCGGCAGTAGAAACATAGTAGTATTAAAAACACATAAATAGTTCGGTATACGAAATATCAAAAATAACCTTTGAATCCAACAATTGTGAATTACTCGAATATATTTGTGTAAATTAATGGCGAATTTGTTTGTGTGTAATCAAATCGTGTTGTGAAAGTTGTCTTCCTTTCTAAATGTTTTCCGTTTAGTTGTATTATAAAATTGCTTATTAAATGTGGTTTCAAAAAATTTAATAATTTGAATTTATTTACATAAAAAATCATGAAAACTGTTGGTATGAAAAATATTTATTATTCAAAAAAATTTAAAAAGTAAACAAATAAAAAAATCAGCATTTATTCATATGTACATATGTAAATTTGAGGTGTAATAATAAAAAACATTTTAAAATAACAAAATAAATTTATGGAAATTCAAATTAGAAAATGCTGCAAATAAAATCATTATTATTACCAACAATACAATACAACATTCCTATGTTTCATAGGACCGAACGCTACATACGGCAATATAATATGGTAACTACGTTTTACAGTCGTTACGGTACTCTGATGCATGTAGCGTGTAATGTCATGTAAAATAGGGCCACTTAATGTGTACAGGGTTGGGTGTAAAAATCCCAAACTGGCAGCAGTAAAATTAATTAAGATTATAAATCAAAAAAAAAAAAATAATAATATAACATAATCTTCTTCATAATTGATGAATCATTGATGTCATAAAAAATAAATCACGCTAAGGTCATAGGTTAAATTGTATACTGAATTTAGAAATAAAACTTCAAAATTGTCAGATCGAATTAATATTAATTTATATTCATATTATGTCCAAATGACTTTTCAATGTTAACGAAGAGAAATATTTTATTTGGACAGATAATTTAAATGCATTCAAATTCGATTTCTGAATGAATAATGTTTGAGGCAAGCATATGCGAAATTTATGACATAGTCTTAGAAAATTATGTTATTATTTATAATAATAAATATAAGTAAAAATAGAACGCAAAATAATAAAAACAGAATAAAGTAATACATTCAAAATGTAAAGCTGGCACTTGGTAAGCAAGTAAATAGAAACGATTTGAGTACTAAGAGAAAAAATAAACAATATTATAAAAAATAATAATAAAAAAAAGAAACAAAAAGCAAAACCTTCAATGTGCTGTTTAAAATGAATATAAAATATTCATATCCACACATGAAGAAAAAAATCATACTTCAATCATTGAAGTCAAGCGTAAGAATTACAATGAATAACTTAATTCAAATAATTAATGAATAAATTAACAAATCAAAAAATCATAAATAAATAAATTAGATAAGTTATATTAAGCGTTGACGAGTGTTTGTAAAAACAAAAAATCAAATGCAAAAAAAAAAAAAAAAAGAGTAAAGAAAATATGACTTTAAAAATATTGTTTATGGTTAAATGTATAAAGTATTAAAAACAACGTAAAATATGTAATACATTCATGTATGTATTTGTTTAAAGACGTGTAAGTGAACAAATATGAAATAAATAAACAATAAATATATAATAATACAAAAATCTTTTTCATTTTTATTGTCAGAAATTGGAAAATATCACTGATTGCCAAACTACATATAATAAAGTAGAGTAATCAAGAGAACAAATTCGAAACTATATTCTTCTAATTATAAATTCCATATCAATACATTTATAAATCCTAGAAGACGGATATGTTCTTACGTTCAAGCCGGAAGTTAACCAACATCAAAAATTACACATGAACTATATATTTTTTCTTACTTCTTTTCCCAATTCTGTAAATAATTTGATCCGAGTATTTCCTACGATCCTAACTCCCAATCAACCATAACAACTAGGCATTAAGGCATTATAAATTATAAATTATATTTCTTAATTATTATTGAGAATAGAAAAATTATATACATGATTATTATCAGCTCATACCTCAAAGTCATAGAATCATTGGAATTGCTTTGGATTGAAAGCATTTTCATGTTTTCAGTCTTTTCCATGACATATTAACAATATAATAATTTTCACAATTTTTTTATTATCCATTTTCTGTTTATAGTTATTACATTTTTTATAATTACTTTTTTTCTCATTTTCATCATACATAAATTCATTCGTTTTGTTATGTTTTTTGTTCGTTTTTGTTTAAACATGTTTTACTACTAAAGTTTAATATTTTTTCAGTTGAATTTCACAAAAAAAAAAACAGCAATAGTGCAAAAAACTTTTAAATAAATTACAAAAAAAAAAATTTGTTGAATAAATATTAATAATTATAAAGTTAAAATTTATATGACTTTCTGTTAATAAGCGAGACACGCTTGAGCGGCCAAATTGTGCCAATAAGAATTTCTTGTCGAATATGCGCCACGCACACGTACAACTTTGCTCGACTTTCGTGTATAATTTGTGTACAAATGCGAGTATAAGTCAAAATTTGTGATGTTAAAAAACGAAATTAAGAAATCTCAAGCAAAAGATTAATGCGTGGCTGGGCAAACAAGTTGGCTAATTTGTTCTGCTCAACTCTTTTTAACAGCCAACTCTTTTGGAAGCCATGTTTCGAATAAGTTATATGAAATGTGCATGCAAAACGAAGCAAAAAAAAAAAAAATTATAACTGCTACAACTAATTTAATTAATAATATTATTAAAAAAAAAAAAAAAAGTACGTGGGTGCGTGTGTTTTATGATTGTGTGCCCACGTCAGAATCATTTCGTTTACCACTGATTCGATGGACGACGCTCAGCGCCCGGTGCAGCTGAGCCGGAGAAACGCGGCGACGAAGCGTTTGAGGATGTGGTCGGCATGGCCGAATTGGCCGCCTCGTTGGCGAGCAATGTGTGTATGGCGACGAGTATTTTCTTGCGTGCGCCGAATGCAGTTATGCCCAGCTCCATGAGATTCTCCTCGGTCAGAGTGGTGAACATCTCCAAGTCGATTTCGTTCAAAACGAAAATTTCTAAAACAAAAGTGAGTTAAAGTTAGTCGACAGACAGAGAAAAGAGTCGTTGTACTCACTGATGTAATGCTCCAGACCGAGGCTTGTCAATAGCGAATGTATGTCTTTGTGCTGTGACAAGTGCATACGACGATTGGTTGGCGTGGCATCGACGAGGCCTGTCGTCATGCCAAGGCCATAGGGCGAAGCAATACCCGGCGGCGGTGGCATGCCAGGCAATGCGCCGCTGCCGTTGCCGCCCGTACGCTGCCAAGCGTTCGGCCCGTCATCGCCAACGACCGCTGACGTTTCAATCGGTGCCGGCGATGTGCGACTGAGGCCCATGCCCATCCAATTGGTGTTCGGTGTGCGCAATTCATTCGGATTCGGTGCACGTTCCATCGCCTTGAAGCCCATCGCGCGCTTCAGATCAAAATCAAATGTACGATTGTGTTTGTAATCATAATGCAAACTGCGATAACTCTCGGCGCTGCCCGGCAGCATGGGTCCCGTGGGCCCGGAGGCGCCCAAGCCGAGCAGTACGCCATCGCTGGAACGTCGACCGGTGCGCGAGCAGACGCCAGCCTCGCTGCTGTACGTTGAGTCGGGCGAGTAGTGGCCGCGTGTTGTTGACGACACTGTGCCGGGCACATTGACGGCGGCATTGCCGCTGGGTACGGCCGCACCGCCGCCATTGCCATATGGCGGATAGGCCTGTTCCAGGGACGTGGTGCTGCTGCTGAAGCTTTGATAGCCGCTCGTATTGTTGCTGCATGTGTTGCGCGGTGAGACTGATGTGGCATGTGGCGGATGACTTACCATGCCAGCGGCTGAGGCAAGTTGTTGGTGCTGCTGCTGTTGTTGTTGTTGCTGTTTGTGCTGCATCATTAGTGCTGGCACTTGCAAATAGTTGTTGTTGTTGTTATGATTCGATTGCGGTTGTTGCGTATGCGGCTGCGGCTGCTGCTGCTGCTGACGCTGATAGTTGTTATTATGCATTTGCATATATTTCTGTGTGGGCGCACATATACCTGTGGGTGTGCCCACATAGCCACCAGCAAGGAATTGATTATTGTTATTGTTACTGTTGTTGTTGTTGTTCATTAATATGTTATTGTTGTTGTTGTTGTTGCTATTGTTAATGTTATTCGCATATGGCGACAAATGCGTTGGCGTTGTGGCCATCAGACCCGGCGTCTTCGGGCTGTCCGGGTAACCGGCAAGCAATGAGGTCAATTGTATGCGATAGCCGAGACTCAAGTCCTTGTCATGCGGCATTAGATAAGTCTCCGGTATGTGCGGACGTATGGCGGCAGTGGTCAAACGGAGTATATCCTGGCGCGCCTCATAGATTTTGTCTGCACAAAATGGTTATAGAAGAAGTTGAACAAAACTTCTCAACAAAATAAACACTCACCTATAAACTTCTCAACGCCCTTGATCACAATGGCCAACGTGCTCTGACGCTGCTTTTGCCTCAATGTTATATAAACGCCATACTTTGTATTGAGGCTCATAATCTCGGAGGCATCACTCTGATTGTCCGGAAAGTCAAAAATCAATGCTACAGGCAAATTGCCAAGCAATTGTTGTCGTGCCTTGTAGACATCGTCGATGCGTCCGGTTATTGTCACTTGGGATTTCTTAAGCGGTTTCACATTCATGTCGCTCAAGTCGGGAAATATGATTTTGGTCTTGGTGCGTTCCATAATACTTAAAAGATTCGTATTATGTTTACCCTTGACAATCTCATGATGTTGTGGCGAAATTTCCATTTGCACGTTGACGAGTATTTGATTCTGTAATGGAACAGAGCCTAATGAGAGTACATTTCAATTGAGATTGTGCTTATAAATGTCGTACCGCCACATTCTCGCACGTGAAATTAATAAGCAGCTGCGTGGCTTCCTGCACCTGTGCAGCCTCCTTTTCGGAGCCCTTGACGAGCACCAGCGCCGAGTGCAATTTGGGACGAGATGAAAAAATGACCTGCACATTATATTTCGACTCGACCATTTTGATGTAGGGTGTATCATGGTCCGGTTGCGGTTGTCCGGGCGCCATTATTGGCAGTTCAAATGAGATGAGCAGCGGCGTTGAGAGTCTCACAAGTGCACGGGCACGTTCGACGCCTTCGAGCGAACCGCAAAGTGAGACTTGATTTGATTTCTCCGTTGGATTCGATCGATTCGAGTCGGGGAAATGTATATGCGTTTGTGTATCTTCCATAATGCGTTTGATATTATTACCACCGCGGCCAATGATGTATGAATGATCGGTGTAGGAGACATCCATTTTCATAATGACACGTGTACCCTACATTAATCAATGGAAATGTTACTCAAGGTATTGGATAGTCAATTAAGACAAGCAGTTTGATATTTTCAAAGATAATTGTGTAAACTTAACTCGATTAATTATAAGAAATTGTAGGAAAGCAAATATTTCGGAGGCCTTTTTAAGAGTGTTAAACTTCTATACATGCATTTACAGCTTTATCGATAACTAGGAATAACATATTTGTAAAAAATTATTGAAGTAAAAACAATCTTTCGATTAAGTCCGATAAGAATCCAGTTAATATTATCACAAAATACCTCAAGATCATTATAACAAATTTTCCTATTAAAATTTTAACGGGTTAGTTCCAAATTAGACGCCAATGCAAAGTTCCTAAAATCTATAATAGAGGAACTCTATAGAATAAAATAGAAATCCGATGTTCCGAAATAATGTAAAATTGGACATCCCGGAAGTCCTCTAAAATTCTTCTAGCATTCGTCAAGCATTTGGCAACACCTTTGAACAAGAATAAAAGTCTAAACTTATAGGTTTATTATAAAATATAACTAAAAACTATCTCAGTCTATTGGTGAATACCATCTGAATTAAGCGGGCTAACCTTTTCTAAACTATATTTCAATATCATATGATACAAATAATGCTAAGTAGGCGATGAGTTCCAGTGAATTTTTTTACAGAAAAGTTTGACAGTTTCTATGAAGTAACTTATAATAATTTCTAAACTTCAAGTTCCATAATCAAATAAATCATAACTATCAAATTTTGTTTTGATAAATCAGTCAATAAGATTTTGAACACTTACTCTCGAGTCCAAACTGGCCAAGATTTTCTCCTTGGCCAGTTGCACCTCCTCTATTTTGCCAACAATACGCACATGAGGATCCTTTTTGCTTTTGGCACCGATTTTAAGCCTGCAAGGCCAGCTCACATAAGTCTCAGTTGTCTTCATGATCTGACAGCGTTTTATCATTTTGAAAAATGAGGCAAAATTTGGTTTTTATAAGAATGAGTACCACTAAAATTTTGATAGCTGTAAATTTGTTTCAAAGAACTTGGCAAAGCCTACTAAATAATTTATATTCGATTCATTTCTTTTTGTTATGTTTAGCTCACTTACATTTTCGAAGAAATACTCGGCGCCGTTCATGCCAACAATGGGACTTTCAGCTGTGCACATTAATTTGATTAATCACTTTTGTATTTAATAATCATTTTTACTCACTCTTAATCAATTGCTCGAGTTTCTGTCTGTCCACCTTGAAGCGTTCCGTATGCAAGTCGTCAGTATTCTGTACGCCCAATTTCAATGCGATGGCACGTATGTCACTCCAATCGCTCTCCACCGATGAGATCTCGCTCTGCGTCTCACTGGGCGCACCGCTTGACGGTGCCAGCTTCGTGCCAGCCGCCGTCAACGTTGTGACCGTGTTGGCAACGGCACCCGATGCGGCTGCGGCGGCAACTGCGGCCGCGGCTGCCACATCGTCAGCTGTCGGATACAACAGTTTGCTGAATGAGGCACACGAAAGCATTTTCTTTCTACAGTTCGTGTGCTGTGTCCAAGAGATCTTCTCACTCCTTTGATTGGACTTCGTTTGTGTTTCTAATTGTTATTGTTGTGTTCTGTTGTGTTTGGTTTAGTTTTGAAAGGAAGACGCGTCACTTTACGTAAGTCCTTTTTTTTTGTAGCCTTTACTGATTTGGATTTGGTCGCAGTTTGTAATGAATGGTATGGAAAATGCGTCAATCGGCTAATTTTTGTGTCTGGTTGGTCTTCGTTCTTTCTTTATTGTTATAGAAGTTGTTTAAGGCTTTCTTGAAAATTAATCAAAAATAAATGTTAATTTAAACCAGAAGCAATCATGAATTTATTGTAGCAAAAATACAGCGATCAAAGCTTTGCTTAGTACATTAAAAAATTATTCTTATTAGAATTTACAGTTCATAAAAATTTAGATTACATTGGAAAACAAATTTCAAGTTGTTGAAACTTAGTTACTCAGCAGGGAATTCAATATTTTTGAGAGATTAGACTATCTCGAAAATATCACTGTTAAAGTTAACCTCGCACACTTTTCATTAATCACTTTTAGATCAACTTCTGATGTGTCATATTTGACATCTATTCTGAAATCAGCTGTTTTAGCAAGATTGCAAATATGTTCAATTAATTAAATAATTAATTAAATCTGAAATGTGTTTGAGCTACAGCAACTTTTTTTTATAGAAAAAAAAAAATTCAGTTATAGAAATCATTATCCCCATTGACAGATCATTGTCAGTTTTTGGTAAACTTCATTTAATTTTACTCATATGCATACAACTTTCGATACATGAATGAAATTTCAAAATTGAATGGAGTTTTGGAAATAAATAAAAAACAACTGCTCCAAGTCGGTGTGTAACGGGGAGATAAGAGTAAAATTAGTACATTAGAGTAAGGCCAGAACCACTGAGAGGGAATGTCTTCAGCTACCTTCTTAAGTACAAACATATTTTGTAAACTTTTATATCTACAAGAAAATGAGGAGTGAAGAAGACGTCAAGAATCCATAAGTATCAGATCAGCTTTATATAATATACTTCTAGATTTTATTTTCAGTGTTGAAGGTCATTTTGTCTATCTTTTTAAAAAAAAACTTGATATTTTTTTAACCATCGAAAGAAACCGTTCGGTATGCAAAATTCTTAAATGAGGTTTCACTCTGACTTCTCTTTAGATTTTACTTTGAAATTTAAATATAAAATCATATGTAGCAAAAAATGTTGGTGGGGCAAATGCAAAAGTTTTACAATCGCATGGCATCAAAAATTAAATCATCATAAACCGTTTGTTATATAAGCTTGAAGCATTAATCGACTCTGTGTCCCATTTATTTCAAGATTCTCTTTTGAAAATAAATCATTTATTATTTTACTGTCGGCTAAACCTATGATAAATAAAGTCAGATGGCAAAGAGCCGCTACCTAAAATACTCGTCTGTGTCTAACAATACACATATGATTTTGCAGTACTAAAAAAACACTTTCGAATTGAACTTTGAACGGAAGTGACGCAATGCCTTTGACCCCCTAAAAACACATGGGAAATCTGTCAAAGTCTCGCGCCAAAATAAATAAGTTCCCGTTATTTCGAAATCTGTTTGAAAGATCTTGAAATTAAGTTGAAAACTTACCCGAACTTTAGTAGTTTATGTTAAACAAACTCTTGAAATCCAAACAGATTAGATGGGATAAGTCATCTACAAACCACATAACCTCATCCAAAATAAAATGTGAAATTTGCAAAAAAGTCGCGAAAAAAGGCATTTGCAAAGAGAACAAATAAATTCTTATATTTTTATTATATTTATTTTTTTTATGAAATTTTTATTTCAAGCACGAAATAAATTATTTGCGTAGAAAATAGAAATTGTCTTTTTGGTCAACAAAAAATAAAGTTATGAAGAAATTAAATTTTTATTTGCATAAAAAAAAATCAAGTAAAAAGAAAGGAAACAAAATTTAACGCGTGAATTAAACACTTCCAATTGTATTGAAAAATCGACAGCGAATGCAACTGAAACGCATGGCAGACCCGAGCGGAGTCGCAATGAAGAAATTTTCGAGAAAAAAAAACGAAAAAAAAAACTCAATAAACTAGGGAAATTACAACTGTAAAATTATTGGAATACTTGAGAAATTGCCGAAAAAAAAACAAAATCATATGCACGCAAAAATGCTCAAAGGCCGAGGTCAGCGACCTTTAAAGTAGCCTAAGCAGGCAGGCAAGTGAATTTGGCATGATTTTGTTTTATTTTTCTTTTGCTACATTTGAGCGCACAAAACAAAACAAAAACAAAACGGACAACGGACAACGAAAAGTAGAGCAAAAGAGGAAGTGTGAGCGCAGCAAATGACAATTTAAACAACATGTTCTAAGCTAGACTTGTCCATGTTGCAGCAACATTGTTGCGTTCATTATGTTACAGCCATGTTATCACTGTTATGTTATCTTGTATGTATGTGCGCTTGCACATTTAACATACGCTGTTAATAATTGCAATGTTGTAAACATTTTGCTGTAAACTTTTTGGCGCCAAAACAAAAGATGCTTTTGCTTTACACGTACTCTCTTTCTCTTTACGTTAATCGTAAGCAATTACGTTGTTACTCACCTCACAGAAATTTTTGTTAAATGTTTTGCACAAATACATGAAATCGTTATAATTTCACTCAATCAGTTAATCAATCAAACACAATTATTAAAAAAATTACGCACAAATCTTTGCTTAATTGGCAAAGTTCATTAAACAATTAAATTGCATTTTCGAAGTTTTGCTCTTTGGCATGTGTTTTGTTGTTGTTGTTGTTATACTTATAAGCGCGCTTACGTTGAAAATTAATTGTCGCAATTAATTTGTGTCAATGTTAAAAATATGTTGGGGAAAAACGACTTCGAAGTGATTTTAAATATAAATAAATTAGGAGACAAAATTCGGGAAGCAAGTCAACTTCTTATATTGTTAACTTCTTCCAATAAGGGAACGAAAAAAAAAACACGTGTGTTGGTCACAAATATGAAAAAAAAAGTTATTTAGTCAAGAAAATTATTAACAAAAATGATATTCTTTGGTCATTTAAATTAACAGAGACGTGGGATTTTGTGCGTTTTGAAATTCATTTAAACAATTGAAGCAAAGACACGTAAATTTTGTTGTTTTTTTGGCACAGCGTGTGTAGAGGAGACGCGCACGGAGGACGTTGTGAGACGTGTCTGGGCGCGTGCGTTGGCAAGCGACGACTGAGGCAATGATGCAGAAGAGGAAAGATCGTTAGCAGCGCAGCGTCCCGAGTGACCTTCAAAGGCAGCTCACGAAGAGCGTGAGAATTTGGGACTAAAGTCAAAGTCATACGATCAATGCATGACGATAGCAACATGTGGCAATGGGGATAGAGGAGCAGGAGGAGGTGTAGTAAAATAGCGCCAAAACAATTTTGACACTTGTTGTTGTTGCTTGACGAAAACAAGCTAACGGTAACAGTTGAAGTCGCACCGTGGTTGGAATTGCATTCATCATCACATTATGAGAAACTAATAAAAATTCCAAATTAACTTCATTTATGTTGAAAGTAATATGAATGACAGATCAATCAATTCAATATCGACATTATATAGAAAAGGCAGTGCTTCGTATTTGATCATACCTGGCAACATTCTTTGACCAAAACTGTTCTTAATTGAGTATCACTTGCAATGCTATGAATGAGCGTGGATTAATTAACAATGAAGTTGCCTTCAATGCCAGCGAAGTAAAATAAAAGAGCGGAAAGAGCGCAAGCAGTTACACTATTATTGTTCATTTATTGTTTTGTTAATTTGTTCTTGACTATTTTTATAAAAATCAATTTCTCTTTGTTAATGCTTTTGATTTCTTAAGAGAATATAACAGAAATAGGTGAAAAAGTGACAAAATGCTGAGAACTATTTCGGCTTTGTCGTATTAACGAAATAAATAAGTGAAGTGAATGATTATCTCAGGGAGATAAATACTTATTCCAAAACGCATGGCAGTCAACCTATGAACGTAAAAAAGTTCCTTGCTAACATAAGTTGTGATTGAAATATTTAATCTCACCAAGTATTGAGATAACTTTGAAAACTATATTTTATTAATTTATTTTATTGGAATGAATTTTTATTGAAATGAATAGAAAACCTTATTTTAAATATTTTACAACTCTTCTAGAAGTAACACTTTAATTTCTAGTTGCAGCCCCTTATATCTTCAACGACGAAATTTTTAAATGTAATAGTCCGTTTATGCGATAATTAAAACCGTTCTTAGCTAATTCGGTTTGTTTAAATCCCCATGAACATTTTTTTAATGAAGCGAATTAAGCACTCATTTTTGAACTGCCCTTATTTCGCTTAGTCGGTTTGAAATCATGCTTTGCTCAAATAATTCGCTTTGAAAATCAGCTGGCAACAAAAAAAAAAAATTATTGTGAATATTGTAATGTCTTATTTTTGTTTTCGAATTAGTTTGTTAATTATGATCCGAAAAAGTATAAACCGTATTTAGTTAAACCGACTTAAGTTACCACATAAACGGGGTAGATGCGAAGGAACTGCAAAGAGATAATGATAACTGTCAGAGAAACAGAGACTGATTCAGAAATGTATCCACTTCTTGGCTTCTTCGGTCATCCGACAAATTTTCGTTGAAATTGAAATGAAATTCATTTGAGATTGATTTGTTGATAGGATATCGAAAGTATTAAAATACTTCGGAAATGCTCGGGATCAATTCTTGTGTCATTAAAGCCTTCAGCTTCAGCTTTTTTATCTAAACAGAAGCAAAAATTGTAATTTATTAGTACATATATTGAAGTAGAACCTCTTTAGCACAAGCCTCTTTAGTTCAAAATCTTTTTTTAGACAACGAAATCATTCCCTTCTATCAAGGTAGAAATAACACAATAATTTGAATCATGCAGACTTTTTTCATGAATTTAATATGATTAAATTGTGATAAATCAAGCTTTGTTATTCGAATTACATACATAATACAATACATACAATTATATTCGTCAGACACTTTATCCCGAAGTAATGAAATTTCTATCTTTCATCATTTTTATTTTAAAAATCATGTTAAATTGAATTTATTTTTTTTGCATGAGTGTGTAACTAAAGAGTGATAAATAGAAAATATTTATCTTAAAATTGAAAATTTATTTATTTCAAACTCGTAAACTTCCCCTTACCCTGTGTAATAAATAGATAAGAAAAGATAACATTGCTTGGAATTTTTTGGTAAATATTTTTTAATAAATTTTTAAAGCAATTGACATTCCTTCAAAGTTAACAATTACAAAACTATTTGTCTTAAAGTGCAACTGATATGATTAACATGAGATATCGAAAGACTTAAACCCATTTGAACCAATTTGACCACAATCGACTTAAAGAGTTTTTAAAATCATGTCTGCATGTTGACGAAGCTTTGAAGGTTATTTGGGGAGACAGAGGAAGATAAGCCACACATTCGAGTAAATCACTTCATTTCAAAATGAAATTATTGCACATTTTCTCATTTGCCAACGCAGAACAACAACATCAACTAAGGAAGTGAAAAAATTCTTGGAAAATATATTTTCTTACATTTTTTCATGCACGCTCGTAAGCTTGAATGCCTTCGCTCCAACACACACCCGCACACGTCTTCAGCTTCGCATGAACATTTCTTGCCTTGAATCGGAATCGTGTTGCAATGCTTGTCGCACAGGCCAATGCCATAAGCATCCTGCCCAGCAAGGACATTGCTATACTGTTGGCTGCCTACTTCAACTTCAGGCTTGTCGTCAGCCGTTGTTGTTGTTGTCATGCTTATCAAAGCTATTCTAAATTTATTTATGCGAGTTACTTGCGCACAATATTTATCCTTTTGCCTTCTATGTTATGACAAAATTGATTTGATTTGACAATTTACTTGGTATTTTCCTTTTTTTTTCCTTTTTATCTTCTTCCCTTTTTTGCGTCCTTTATTTTCCCTTAGCGCGACACGGTTTAGTTCTCAGCCCCCCCACTGTGACTTATTGTGGCATTATGAACGGTCCCGGAGGCATTTGAACATGTTGAACAGTTTTTTTAACCTCTTTCAGGTGTGAGTTCATTTTGTCGTGTTTACTGTTGTTGTTGGCCAATATGTATATGTATGTATGTACTCATGTACCTCACACCAACAACAATCATAACAGCAACAAGAACAACAACAAACAGACAGACAGACAGACACAAATGCAAGCGAAACAATTTGATTTTCTTATTGGCATTGACATTTTTGCACGATTTGTTGTCATCGTTTTTGACGTAAATTGACGGTAGCACATGTCGCACAAATTTAGCCTACCCCACCGCTCACCTCGCCCAAGCCAACGCCCACACTCGGCTCATCACTACTTTTATGTGCCGCCCCCATCATTGAGGCTTTAACATTTCGTCACGATTCGCTTTGCTTTGAAGGATATGTAAGTAAGTGAACATGCGTGAGTAAATTTTACAATAATTCCTTCTTTTTTTTTTTGCAATTTTCATAATAAATTGAATTCTTTTTATTTTATTGACGAATTATCTATAAAATTTTCAATACGGGAAATCGAATCTTCTCCGAAATAGTCAACATTCCACCAATTTGGAATTCACGACATGTGTATTGGTTTAAAATATGAAATTATAAATGTATTCGAATAAAAAGTGTTCATATGATTTTGACTTTGTCACCTGACAATGTCGAAAGGCAGTGATTTTAGTAAAATGAATGAGAATCTTTATAAAATAAACACGTGTCATATGATTTTTTAATATGATTAGTTCACATGATAAAGTTGAAAATAATTTTATTATAATAACCTCATGAAAAGTAACAAAAAATACAGAAAGTGCTCTTCATTTTCATAGTTATTCGTTATCAAAGCACAAACCGTAGATAAGCCCTTCACTCAGATTATTCTCCTTAACAAAGGACCATCGTTTTAATAACCCACACGATCCTTAAACCATTACCATTCTAAGATTCAAGAAGATCATAATTACCAATTAAAAAATAATAAAAATTATCACCACTTGTCGTTCTTAAGGCATGTCATTGCAGCGATCGTGATAAAAAGTTTGATTATGAATTTTAGATTGCTAAACGACATGGAAATTTAATAAGAACAACGTAGGCGACAACGCATTTCAAAATTAATTTGTCGTAAGCACGCATGGGTTTTTATTAACACATACGGCTGGTTTTCCATGCTTGGACATCAAGTTTGATCTTTGATCTTTGACAACCATGAAGAAGATGGGTATTCAGTTTTAAAAAGGTATATTTAATGAGCTTATATATAAAATTTCAAGTTGGTATGATTTTTAGATTTGGAGATATAGGACTTTTATTGAAAGGAAGTGAACGGGAGGTGTATATGACATCTTCTGGGCGTTACCAACTTTACGACAAAATTATAATATTACTCCATTCGCAAAGAGTATAAAAAAACTGATAAACTGATAAATAATTTCGCTGATGACTTTGTCATATAAAATTAAATCTAAGTATAATATCTTATCCATTTTTGAAAAGAATTTTAAATATGTTTGCATGATTTAAGTGAAATTTTCAATTATCTCTTTAACAATTAACACAATTTATGCCTTCATGTTCTAATTTTAAAACATTAAAGAACAACAAAGTTGTTCCATAAACGACATACATTTTTCTTCCTCACTTCAAGCGCAAATTGCAAATGTAATTAAGACATGCTCGAACATGCAACCGAACCCATCCACAACTTTCTCACACATTCGACATGCTTAGCCACACGTTATATAACATTAGGTTGTCTAATGTAGTGAAGTGTAGTGCTTTGTTGAGCTCGCTGCTATGCTCTGCTCTGCTCAGCTGTGTAGTGTAGTCGCCTGCCTAATGAGCAAAAACTCGTCTCCAGTTGTCTGCATAATTTCATTATTTAGCACAAATTTCATTGCTTCAAGCAACAATTATTATTTGCTTTGTTTTTGTTCAAGAGTATTGGCAATTTTACGCACAACAACAACAACCACAACAGAGTTGACAAGTTGCGGTCACACAGACTGGCCATGAAGGGTGAGGAAGATGTCGATGTCGATGCTGATGCTGATGCCGATGTCGTGGTCAGTTCGTCAGCTATTCAGGCTTTAGGCTAATGAACTGGAAATGTGTTACTCACTAACAAATTAAAGTTGTTGTTGTTGTTGTTTGTGATGCTAGGATTTTTATTGCTAACATGTTGTTCTTGTTATTATTGCTGTTGGCCTTTGGTTGCATACAACAACAACAACACAACACGATAATTGCCATTTTTATGATTATGACATTTTACGCTTGAAATGTTTCCGTTTCCGGCTGCCGCCATTTTGTATTGCTACACTTCACTTTGCTTTACTTTGCATTATTTTTTCAATTTTCGCTTTTGTTGCACTTGTTGTTGTTTTTGTTATTTTGTTTTGTTACAATGAAATTGAGTTGTTGTTTTTGTGGTTGTTGTTGTTGTTGTTGCTGTTGTTGTTGATGGCTTCATCTTTGGTCAAGGTGTGTGGCCAACCATTTGAAATTAACATTAATTTCCGTATAGATTGTAGGCAATTTGTACAAATATGTATCTGTGTGTGTGTGTGTGTGTGTGTGTGTGTGTGTGTGTGTTTATGTATTTGTGTCTTTGTCGGTTTTTGGTTCTGGTGAATGTGCCAAATGTGTTGCCAACGACATCATTTTCTGAGGGCATTCATTCAAGCTGTAAGCACAAAGCAAAGGACAATAAACATTTTATGGCATTGCAGTAGCAACAGAAACAGCAACAACAACAAAAACAATTTATGATTTACAATGTTGTAATTTTAGTAACAATCTCAACATAACCTCAACAGTCTTTCCCTCGCTTCGTCAATCATGAACTGTGCGACAATTATTCCAATTTCATATTAAATAACAACTCGTACACACATACACACAGACAGACATTCAGCAGGAGGCCAAACGGACAGATAGACGGACACACAGACAGACAGACAGCGTCAGTCAGACAGGACCAACGGAGCGGACATTGTATCAAAAACGCATAAAATTATGCAGTCTGCACAAGTCGAAGCTTTTATGAGCTGTAATGGTTTTATTTGCCTTTTTTTGTTGCCTTCTTTTTTTGGCCCAAAATTGTCTGAGTTGCCAAAGTTGCACAATTCGTGCGAATTGCCAATGAGAACCTTGCCTCCGTCCCTCCTGACCATTCTACTGATATTTGTCTATCTCAATTACTCGTTGTAAGCTTACTTCTCCCCCTTCATTGCTCTTGGCTCATTGAATCTCGTCTATTTGGAGCAAATTTACAATTGCTTCAAAGCGTTGCTTGTTTGCCAAAAATGAAGGCAGAGTTATTTTTGCTTGTTTGATTTGTTTTGATTTCGAAATTGTGAAAATTTGTACATTTTTGAAAGTTGTTTCGATGTTTTGAAGCCAATGAATTGGCAACTCTTGGTGCTTAAAAGCGTTAAATTAACCCTTTATAGCCCAAGAATATAAAATTTAAAACTAAAAAACACATATTTCTCAAAAATTCCATTTTTTTTTTTTTTATTATTTACTTATTTTCAATTTTAGCGTTTGTAACATTACTGTGAAAATGAGTTAAACTATAAGAAAATGTACTTTATGTTGTATGGAAGTATTTTAAACAATCATTTTGATCCGTTTGCCAATAGGTTTCAACGAAAACAATACAATTTTATAGACTTTTACTATAATTTTTTAAATTTTCAAATTAAACTTCTTCTTCTTCATCAATGAACGAAACTCAAACTTGCTAAAATCAACAAATTACGCCATCTATGAATTGTGTTTGATGCAAAAAGTTCGGCTACAAGACAGTGAAATAGATTTGAATGAACTTACATGTTTAGAAATATTTTAGAGTGATTTTTGAGGTTTGTTACAGATGTGTTACATGAGGCTATAAGGGGTTAATTGTTATTTCGGGTAACGAAAAATTAAATTGATGATCCGTACTGATCATTACATCGATAAATACCCTAATTTCGCGGGTGATTAGAATGAGTGATATTTTGTTATTTTAAACAAATGTCGTAAAGCAAAATAATACTCAATTTAATAATAAATCACAGCTTAAATGGAACACGGGTAGTTTTGAAGTATCAGTAACTTCTAAATGAAACAAGATATCAAAAAAGTAAAAACGCAGATTTATAGATTAAAGATTTTTTCTATCATTCTAAAAACTATCCTTACTCATGTTACCATCGACTTCGACCCACATTTTTCTTGTTTGAGGGTGATTTTCGTACCAAACCCCAAAAAAGGACTTCCCTACATTTTGTGTACGATTTTCTTTGATTGTTTTGAAAATCCTTCCTTGTTTAATATTGAGTTTAAGTGTTACATTAGCCATATATTATAAAAGAAAATCCGTTGGAACACCGTGGTGCAGTTTTAGGTAAATATTTTTCAAATTTAATATATTTTTGAACGAAATTTCAAAATCTTGTCTTTTTCTTTAATTTCTTTTTTTCAGACCCATAATTAATTGCATAGAAAATATTTTCTTTTTTAACGTTTATTGTTTTTGTTTACTTTTTTTTAATGTCTTACACTATGAAGGCACTGTTAATAACAGTGTGTTAACAGCATTTTCTAAACAGTGCTTTCTTTTGACAAAAATTTTCTCGATTAAACAAATTGCTACAAATTGTCGATTGTGTTCGTTTATTTTCAGAGCAACTTGGGAGAAATGTCTATCAAAATTTGTTAAATTAGTTAGCACTGCATTATTAGATACTGATTTAGCGCCATCTGTTGGAAGCATTCTTAAACATATTTTTAAATTTAACTCAATCGGGACACGTTTGGTGGCGCTTATACAAAAGCAGTGTATGTCGATAATGGTAGCAGAGTGATATTACCACACAACTGTTTGTCGATAAGTTAGTTCGTTAATGCAGTTCACCAATGCAGAAGTTTGTTTGTTTTAGTAAGGGGAAAAGCATGTTGAATTCTTTACTTTCGAATTTAAGGAGAAATGAAATTTTGCACAAATGTTGATAAAGCAGTTAACGACTCACCAATACATGTGGCAGTTTGTTCGTAAAGGCAAAAGTTTGGTGAATTTTAATTTGAATTTAATATTTTTTAAATTATTAAATAGTTTGACATTTTTTTATTTACCTTAAATCAAAGATATTATATACATATGTATATCTTACCAAAAAAAAAAAAAAATTTTTTTTTAATAATTTAATATTTTAGCTATAATTTTTAACAATACATATTGTTTTAACAGACATGCCAATAAAAAATGGATATCCTGTGGAAATATTATGCAATAGTGATCAACAACATTTATTTGCTTTAGCATTTGGATTTACATTTACATTAGGATTAACATTAACAGAATATGTCAAAATACTCACCACTAAATTTACTTCACCCGCTCACTCAAACGAGCACATTTCTCACTCTCTTTCTCTCTTTTGTGCTTCGTTCTCAAACTACGCTCGTTTCGTTTTACGCTCACCAAACAATTCATTCGCTCGCGCTCACTTGTGTTGACCCACAAATGAAATGAACGACCGACGAAGTCTTTTCAACACAGCATCCAAGTGAAGTACATTAGCCCCGCGCCGCACTGCGCTCGCCCACACAATGCGAATAGACATGTGTGTGTGCAAGGCAGACAGGCATGCTGACCCGAATGCAGCGGCTTCGCGTCGGCTTTGTTGCTGTCGTCGTTCGTGCGTTCGCTTCGTGCTGTTGCCTTTGCCAATTGCCGACGGCCAAATGCCACGAAGTGTACGCGAAGACGAATGCGAGCGCAGGATATGCTACTGGCTTTATTAGCAGTTGAGCTGCGTTATCCTTTCAGTTTGCGTTACGTATCCTTTGCGTGAGGACACTCGTACGTTCGTGGTGACAAAAAACACAACGCACAGCGCCTTTCATTCGTTTGTGTGTTAAGCAGTCGTCTCAATTGTCGAAGTAAAAGTGCCGAAGAATTGTTAAACAAAAAGATGTTTGAAACAAAAAATTAACTACAAAATAAAATATATTAAACTCGCATTAAGTTTAGTTACACATAGTGTGCACAAACAACTCCAAAATTTAAGGATTTGAACAAAGAAAAAAACAACAAAAGAAGGACAAAGCAAAGCGCAAGCATAGAAAAATCTTTTTCCGTTGCTGCAGTAATAGCAAAGGTTTTTTTCGGCGTATTGAATCCTGACCCGCATATCGATGTCCTGCCAGTTGCATTAGTGTACATGAGTATGTGTTCTTAGTGAGTGTGTGTGTGTGTGTATGTGCAGAAAGGTTGGCGTTCGTGTTTAAATTTCACTTTGTGTAGTTGTGCATTTTGACGTCCTTCCTGTTTGTGACACGACGACGACGACGTTGCACTTTTTTTCGCCACCTTTCTTGTTGCGACTTTTTATTTTTGCTTCACGTCATTCGTCCATTGTATGTGCAAAAGTCGTTGACGTTGCACTGTTGCTTCACGACGTCGTCCTCTTGGCTAGGATATGCTCGTACATTGCGGCATGCAAGCGAGCGTGCGGCGCATCTAGTCGCAGAAACCAGTCACGTGTGCTGAAGCGATTTTAACAAGTTCCTTGATACGCGCAATGAGATAAATTTTATGACTAACAACAAAAATAAAAACAACTAAAAAAACAACAAAAATAAATTTAAAATAAAAAATACAAAACAGAATGAAATAAATGAAAAATATAAAAAAACAAGCAAATGAAACAATGTGAGCAAAAGTAAAAGCAACAAACAAGTGGCAACATTTTCAACTTATAATCTTGAAGTTCTCATGTTTTTATTGTGTGTGCGCGGCAATAAAACAGAAAAAGTCATAATTCTGCATGAATGAATGAAGCGAAACACAATTGAATGTTTAAATATAAAATATAATTGCACATAAACATGTTACTGCCTTTGAAAGTGTTGTAAATTTTTATGAATTAAAGTTTTGGCAACTTTGAAACTTAACAACAACAAAGTGCATAAACAAACCAAAAAAAAAAAACAAAAAAAAACTACAGCTGAGAAAGTGAAGTGAGCTGAGTTAATTGCTACGTTGACATTTCAAGTTTTTATGGAGTAAACACTTATTTGCCAGAGAACTAAAAACAACAAGGACAATTAAAAATTATATAAAAAAGGTTTGTAACTAAAATTAAATTTTCATAACTTTTATGCGAAATTACAATAAAATATATTTTTGTGGTTTATCTTGAGTCTTTTGTATGAAGACTCAAGTAATAATAATTGTTTGGATTTGAGTACGGCCTTGGATTCTGAAATAAATTAACAAAAAACATACATAACATAAAAAAAATAATACATTGCATTCAATTATATTGAGAGGTTACGCTACACTGAGATTTTTCAAAGATAGACATTTTTTTTTTTTTGGCTGAATAAAATCTTTTCGCTTTTAAGAATATTTTAAGCTTTTATCAGTTCTAGAATTTGAATTTTTCGGAAGTTATAATAATTATAACTCGGCAAACAGTAGGACTGACGACGATGTTTTTCTCAAGACCGACTGAATATTATACTCTTGCAAGAGTATATTAACTTTGTCAAGAAGTTGGCAACGCAGAGAAGGAGACATCTCCGACTATATAAAGTATATATATTCTTGATCAGCTCGACGAGACGAGTTCATATAGCCATGTCCGTCTGGCTGTCTGTCTGTCTGTTGCGATGCGAAGTCCTCCTAGAGTTTTAAAGATATCGAAAAAATTTAAACGCAGAAAATTTTCTTTTCCTTGCACGCAGTTTGTATGTAAAATCCAGCGTGATCGAATAACTATAGGATATAGCTGCCATAGGAACGATCGGTTAAAAATTAGGTTTTTGCTCAATAAACGCTTTGATTTTAAAGTTATCGCCTCAATTTTTTGCACACAAATATCTTGGACGTCAGTTAAGACACACAGTAAATTTGGTGGAGATCGGATAAATATAGGATATAGCTCCCATAGGAACAATCGGTCAAAAATTCGGTTTTTGTTAGAAAAACTTTTTTGTTCTTAAATATAAACGGATAAAACTTTGCAGTTACGCGTTTTTATGAATCCTTGACCATATTCCAAAGTTTCGTAGAAATCGGACAGAAGGGCGTGGCACCGCCCATATAGAGAAAAATTTAAAAATGTGATTTCTCTGTAAGTCGATGAGATATAAGATCGCAAAATAAAGTGTACAATGATTGCAATGTATTTGTTAAAAAAATTAGAAAATGGGCGGGGCCACGCCCCTTTATCTTTGTAAAAGTATATGATTCTTATTGGAAAAACTATAAGACATATTTTCCAATAAGAACACTTGAGAAAATGCTTGCAAGAGTATATAAGTTTCAGCAAAGCTGAAAATAGCTCCCTTACTGGTTTTTTTTATTTAATGTGGAAAAGAGAAACATTGATCAACATTATAGGTATTATAAAGTTAATTAATAAGAATGACTGGATTAGATAAACATATGAGATAAGGAGTAGTTTTCTATTATGTATTATCTTACAAGAAATTGAAGAAGCAAATTTAGGTGAGAGCAGAGTCGTTCTTTGTAGGAGACAGATGTGGTATTTTTATTTATTTTTTAAGATAAAGACAAGCTTACAAAACTAAATCTTACTTAATTTATTGATATATTTTATTATTTATTTATAAAAACATGCTTTTAGGAAGTGGTAGACAATACCATATATATATTTTCAGGGCTAGGGATTCGGATTAATAGCATGGGGTCATTGGTTCGGAAATTTAAGAAGTGTGAATGTTTATTTCATTTAGTACAGTGAAGACTCCAAGGTCGTGATACAAGGAGGTGTTCCTGACATGTCAGGTTGCGTTGGGAATGGTCTCAAGAGTCTTGACCTAAACTACCAAAACTTATCTATGGTTTGAGGTGCTTTTAGTACACCACAACTGAATACCGTATTTCAATGAAGAAACAATTATATGTATGTTAATCGTGACATATATTTTTTCTGATCGAAAATATATATTATTTTTAAAAAGTAATTGGAAGTATTACTTAAAATTTTTCATTATCAATTAAGCGACTTTTTTATGTTCTCAATTGAAAAACTTAGTACAAACTATTAGTCGAAAGCCATGAAGAAAGTCCATCATTAAAATAATTTTCGAAAAATTACTTACAGAATGAGTTAAATCGCTTTTAAAGAAGGAGTGTTGTGCCATAAGTAAGTGCCGGTCAGCGCTTTCTTGCTGTTCTGCAATAGTTCTGCAACTGAAAGACTTTTTCATGAAGAACGAAATAAACAGAAAAATGCAGAAAGAAATTAACTGAAAAACAATAAAGTTTGTAAAAAGAAAACAATAAAAATGTACTTGTTTACATAATATTTCTTAAGCAAAAAAATAAATAAATAAAATCTTACGCGAAAAAAACGCTTAAAAAAACAGCATTAAAAGATAGAACAATTTACAAGTTTTTCTCTTGAGGTTTAAACAACTTTTCAGTAGTTTTTTGTTTTATTTTTACATTTTTTTTAATTATTATTTTCTTTTTGCTTTGTTTTGGCTAAAAATAAAGCATGTTGAATCAATGCCAAAAGTTTTGTCAAATGCAAAAAAGTGTTGTGAGAAAAGCGTTAAAAGGAAATAATCTAAAAACAATTAACACATTTACGCTTCTGTTTTCAATTTGATTGTTCTTTTTTTTTATTTTTCGAGTTGATGAGAAACTTTTGAGATTTTGGAAAGCAGCAAATTGACGATAATGTATTTAACATAAGGGTCACTAAGTGAACTCTGCAACAAAGGTCAAAGCGTACGTGCCCGAGTGAGAAGCTTTTAAAATTTATATTTAAAAGTTTGAAGAAAAGTTTAAATAATGAATAATTATGACGACCAACGAAACGACAACGACACAAAGCCGTGAATAAACGTGATAGTCAGTTGGTGTGTTGACCAATGAATAAGTATATCATATTATATTACCTCATTATTCGTACTGCATTACTTTTATTTAACTCAGCATAGCACATATAAATGCAAATAAAAAGTTGACCTGGTCAATAATACAACCTGATTTAAATAATTTTCCTTCAACCACTGCTAAATGAGGTCTTTAAGTGTTTTTACCGACAAGAAGGACAAGACTTGACTGTTGTTCGAATCAAAAGTTCGTTTGAGTTTTAACTCAACTTCAACAGGAGCGGCCAAAAATAACAAGCATATAATAATACTTTATAACATGCAACGTTTTTGGTACAAAGATCAGACGGGGATCTCTTGAGAATTAAAGTTCTCAAATTATTGTTTAGAAATTTTCTATTAGAAAAGAAAGCAAACGAAGCGACTTTGTAATAGATTGCGAATTCGCAGACTTGCGAACAGTTTCCAATGGGATTATCAAATTATATTTATTCGTATTTCAAAACGAATATGTCTCTTTAAGTAATTTATTCCATATTCAGTTAATTTCAAACATTACAGTTATGAATATAAAATCTAATAAATCTTTTACGATTGAAATAAAACTTTATTAACACATAACTTGCACTTATGATGTACTTAAGGGCTTGTATAAGCTTTCCAACGCTTTGTTAGGTCTTCTTCTATGTACATAATAAATAATATAATTATACACTTTTCAAAAAGAAGTTTGTGAAGCGATTTCAAATCTTTTTACTGCTAAGATTGCATTTATGAGTGCAAAAATGAGACATTTTCCAGATTGGACAATGCCAGTTCTCTGCGACTTCTTTTTCATCTAGATAACATGTGGTCGAGTTCACTACTTCCTAATATAAATTCTATTCAGAATTTAAACTTGCGGAAAATTAATCTTGCAAGTTCTAAAATTAAACTTTATTCCAGTATATTTAAATTATTTTCGTATCAAGTTTCAATTTCTGCTTAAAATTTGTTTATAAAATTTCAATTTTATTTAGTAAATAAGTACCTTTCAAGCGACTGCAATCTGAATCAATATAAGTTCAATTACTAATCGTTTTCCACTTAATTATCAAACAATTAGTATCGATTTCACGCCAGAAACCCTTACCCCACACCCCATACGCCACTAAACAAACGCCGCATGAGGAAATAAGAAAAAAGAAAGGACAAACAGCTATTTAGGACAGAAATTAAGTCATTCTTCAGTTTCTTAACTACATTATCCCAAATTAACTTGTGCCACAATCAAAACAAAATAAAGAAGCGAGATATAAAGACATAGCAATGCACACCTTAGCCATTTGAACGCTTAACCCGCTGCACGCTCGCGCCATAAAGTAGGCAATGAAAAAAGGTTAAAGGCAAGACAAGTCAAGACACAACGAGCAAGAAAGCAAAGCAACAAAAAAAAAAAGGAAAAAGGTGACAGTAACCGTTAAGGACATTTTCCCACGTTAGAGGCGCTGAAATTCAAGGAAATTTCACAATTCGTTGTCATGTTTGGAAAAGATGTCCCACCCCCTGTGCCTCGCACAACAAACCAAACCGAAGCAACACCACAACGCCTTCGCAAGCTTGAGCTCGAATTGACCCAAGCGATTTTTGCTATCACACCAACAACCAAAACAACAACGACATTTGCTTTTTATTGCGTTTTGTTGTCTTTGTTGGTTTTTTCCATGTATTTTTTATTTTATTTTTCTTGTTGCTATTGTCACATTTTTTATAGACAAACAAGGCGACTCCTGCAGTGCGAGTCTCGCCTACATTGTTTGCATGCCGTCGCGCTTTAAAATTGCCTCCTTCCTGCACTCCATTCGCGCTGTCTTATGGTTTGCTGTGTCCCACTCACACGTTGTTGGGCAGGCGCCTTTTGCCGGTCGCGAAGGACTCGACGCGCGTCTTAATGTGCCCCATGGCTGCGCTAAATAGCTTTCATTATTTACTTTATTTTCGCATAAACTCGTGCCTGCAGATATGACCAACAAATACAAAAAAAAAAAACAACAAAAAATATAAAACGTAAGAACAACAATGTTGATTCCAAATGAGTTGAAAAAATAAGAGAAAACTTTTTGATTTTTTCTTGAAATTTTCTTATTTCGTTGCTTTTGTCTCTTTTCTTGCAATGCTTGTTCCTGTGTGAAAACAAACAAAAAAAAAAAAACTATTTTACGTGAAATTTGGGACATTTTTATGGCTTTGTTTTCCAGCAACTTTTCTCTTTTCTTCAAACTTTAATGTTTGCCTTTGTGTTGTCGTTCTTGTTGTTGGTTTTGCGGTTGGTTAAGAATATTTGGTCGACACTCTGCGAGCGTCAAAATACACCGGAGAATATTTGACATTAAAAGCGCAGTCGGCAAAGTTTGTTTCCAAGAAAAAAGAAAACTTGGCTTTTTTTTGTAACAAAAAAATAGAGGAAGTTTAATAATTAATTAGAAATCATAACTTATTTAATTAAATTCATGCTGATGAAAGGATAAAATTTTATTATAGTTTTTTTGTTTAACTTTATGAAAAATGTTCATCACTCATCGGAATTTCACTCACTCACTCAGCACGAGATCTCTGAAACGTACGGTGACTAGTATTGTCATATAAACACTTACTAAGAACGGAACTCTCGAATGTGCTGTTCATTTGCCTAATACATATTCATTTGTTGATTCCTTTTATATTCTTGCTCTTTATATTATATAATTAAATATGTAAAGCCAGTGTCTCATTTCTTTAACTCCAACACTCATTAATATTTTAACTCAATTTATTTTTGATAAATTAATATTTAAATTCTCACAATTGTAAAAATAATCAGGGTTGAAGTGATATTATATCATCAACACATAAAAGGCTTGACATTTTTTCCGATATTCGAATAAATCAAGGGAATATCATAATAATAAGCTGAGGTAAAAGAGCATAACAATAGATGAACATATTAAAAATTCTAACAAATCTTAAAAGGCTCGGATCAACCAGAAATAAATAAAATAATTACGAATAAAAAGGTTTCCATACTAATCATTAGACAGACGGATGTTCCTTAATAATGTGTTCTTTCAGTGCTCAATAAGCATATTTTAAGAACCTTATGACAGCCAGGCATTTTTTGGGACATCGAAGAACTTATTTCAATAATAAAAACAGTTTTTGAGATTTCTATTTTAAGAAAAGTAAAACAAATCTTATGACTTTACTTGTAGTACCTTTTTTTTGTCAGTGTACGCTCACAAATATACAAACAAATGAACAAACAAACATACAAATGAAAAGAACTTGTGTTCATTTATGTTACCGGACCATTCTATAAGCTTTGCGCTCGAATTTAGCCGCCATGGCCAAAGTTTTATGTGCAAAGTTGTTTTGAATTGCCAGCGACAATTTTATCGCATGAATTTGATAGCAAAAGTGTTGAAACGAACTTTTCAGCGGCGACTTCTTCACTTAAGTCAGTAGCTAAATTTATTTCTGGTTTAAAAATATCATGAAGTTCAAATTTTTATCATATAACAGAAAAAAAAGAAAGAAATCACTTAAATAAAAACGAACCAAGAGATTGTCATGTACAAATAGTAGATGAGCGGCAGCCAAGCGAACAGGCAGCGCACACAGTTCAAAAGACGGTCATAAAGTGCGTTCGGCAGCGAGCACAAGTGTCGAAAGTCGCGCTGCAAGTTCACGCTCGCCTTGCAATAGGGACACATCTGACTTTTAGCAGCAATGCACCAGCCGCGTACGCAAAACTCATGAAAGTCATGACCGCAGGACAACTTGTAAGTGCGCTCGCCCTGCGCCAAAGCCGTGCGGCACAACGCGCAGCAATCGAGAGGCAGGCTACTGGCCATGTGCGTTGCCATTTGCTCGGCGCAAATTTGCCAGAAGTCACGTCCAAGCAGTCCAAAGTAGATGCCATAGAAGAAGAGTAGTGCTGCGATATTAAAACAAACTTCTTGCTCGACATTGAAGAGCAGTGAGCACACATCCAGTAAGGCCAGCATGAGCAGCGTGCCACCTGTAATGCTCAAGAATGTCGTGAAGATGTGCAAGCGATAGCACCATTCGTAGACGAGACGCGGTCTGGCGCTTGCAACGTGCTTGTTGAACGCATAGCGCAGTATGGAGATGGTGGCGAAGGTGTAGAGCGCCCAGACTGCCATGAAGCGCAGCCAACGTTGCACGATTGCAATTAGCGGCGGTATTAGCCAAATGACAATGAGTGTACACATCGTGTACGACCTCGGGTGTCGTCGCTGCCACTGATAGAGCACAAACTGCAACAGTGCCATCGAGATGAAAGTGACAAGCGCAATTTCCTTTTGCAGTTCTTTTTGCTGTTGTTCTTGCTGCTTGTGCTGTTGATCATCATCATCTTTATCCACCAATGCCGGCAGCGGTTGCATCTTGTTTGCGCGCTCATGTTCACCAATAATCATTGAGATAGTTTTACTTCGCCTTGGCGCTGCTACTCCAACTTTGACCAGCGGCATGACTGTAGAAATTTTTCACAAAACAGCGTCTTGAGTTGTATTTGTTAGGTCAGTGTTTAGAAGGCCTACTGAGTGAACTTGGTTTATTGAAAATGCAAAGAAGTTGCTTTGAAAATTCATTAGAAAGTTGGACCGATATAATTTTAATATATTTTGAAAGAGGTAAGTTTATTAGGTATATTACACAAGCCTACAAAAATCTTAGCATTAATTTCGTCGGCAAGACACCCCTAACTCGATATTAGCGTCCGAACTACTGGAACGTCCGAAATGTTGAGTGTCTGGATTATCAAAGTACAACGGTATATAAAAATACCTCTTTTAAAATGAAAAATTGATTCCGTGATAAATTTCTTGAAGCTCGTTTTAAATTTTAGCTTACTGAACAAGGAAAATATTATTGTAGATTAAATTTCGGACAGTTTTTTGAGGTTTTAATCGATTGGATTTGTTGGTTGGGAGGCAGAGAGGTAGCAATGAGCAGTCTATGAGCTTTTACCCATTGCAATAAGAGAAAAACGGAATCATCAAATACTAAGGGAGAAAATATAAACTTCATAAGCTTCCTTAGCAATCGAAGCAAAAAAAAAAGAGTTGCTTGTTCAAGTTTTATCACAATTGGTTGAGTTATAAACTTTACTTAAAGATAAACCTTTCTCTATGCCACAACAGTCTGTATGCTAATAACGATAAGCATGCAAACTCTTCAACTACGAAACATTTCCGCCAAAAAATAATTTCAAAGTTCGAAAAAAAAAGTTTATTGAAAACAAAACACAATAAAAGTTTCTCTACCGAAGACTCTTTCTTTTGGCGATTGAAAATATTTTCATATGTAAATTTTGTAAATGTTTTGTTGCTGTTGTTTTTGTTGTTGCTGCTGCTTGGCGCCACAGTTTTTGTTTCACTTTTAATACATTGCAATGAATTATGTTGCATACACCTGTGTCGACGCAAGGCAGTGCACATTTCAATGGGTCTGCTTTAACTCGAGAGTTCCAACAACGAAAGCCAGCCACTGAAGCTCAACTTGACTGCTTGTGTGTATCTATGGTATATCGTCAGTGTGAGTGTGTGCTGTTGTTAGTAAGCTCGCTGGAAATGAGTCGAAGGATTCCCCATGGATACACTTGAGTTCGAGGCCACCCGTTGGGCCACTCAAGTGTTGCAACGCTTCATTCTATGTGCTTGTCTTTATCCACGTCGCCACACACGTCGCCCTCACTTTTGGCGCGTGCTGAGATGAGTGTACTTTGGCTGCTGCTGCTCATAAATTTTACTCCTGTGGTCGTTCACCGATACTGAGGCTGCCGGCGCTGACGCTGTCGCTGTTTTTCTTGCTGCTCTTGGTTTTGTTGTTGTTGTTATTGCTGCTGATGCAAGCAAATTTTGTGGCATACTCGAAATTTATTTCATAATCTGCAGTTGAAAATTTTTTGGTCGATTTTTTTTTTTTTGCCCAAACATTTGTTGCCCTTTAACCCATCGTTTTTTATGTGCGTGTGTGTGTGCGCGTTGTAAAACTTTTGCATATGAAAACTATGAGCTAAGCATATAATTTATATTTCTTAAGTTGAACAATGTGCCTGTGTGTGTGACTATTGGCATGCACTCACCCACACACACACACACATACACACATGTTGAGTTATACGTTTCAACTTTACTGCACTTTTGGTTAGCTCAGTCGTATATCCTTATATCTGCGTATCCATACATCCGCATCCGTACATGCATCCGTCTGGCCTTGGCTCGGTTTGGCAACCATAAATTTTTTTATTTGACCACATAAATTGTTTACCAATTTTCACAACTTTTCTATTACCAACGTTGCTGGAAATTTGTTTGCAAACAGTTTTCATTTTTTTCATCCTTTTTTCAATTTTACTGCGATTTTTTTCTCAAAATTATTTTTATTTTCTGAACATTTTCGAGTACAAAAAAAGATACTCTCTTGATAAATGGCGTATATATTTATTTTGCATTGCTTTGGGCTTGTGCGGATTTATTTGCTTTCATTGGCACTTTCCTACTTTCATTTGTTTTGCCATTGAGCCTTGAGAAAATCCTTGTTCAGTTGAGCTTTGCATTGATTTAAAGTTTGGAAATTGATTTTGGTTTCTCGTTGAGAAACGTCAGTATAGTTTTACACTCAAATTGATTCATGACGTTTAACAAGCTTACAGCATTTACGAAAAACAATAACAATTGAAGGAAGTCTTAATAAGACATGATACTTTGAGACAGCATTTGCAACAACATTTCATATATTTTTATCAGGTCAATAATTAGTTTTGTTCAGTAAAATAATGAGGGAATAAAAGTTGTATGTCTTTAAGAACCTTCCTACAAGTTGTATTGTAAGATCATTAGAAATTTTACTTCAGAAAAAATTGGAAATTTAACGATTTTTTTTTTTTTTTTGGAAATAAATTTTGAAGTAATCAATCAGATTTGTAATTGAAAGCGAACATCTGGTATGTTCTTTATATAAATTAATTTGAGGTATTTTATATGAACAAAAAAACAAAAAAAATATTTCAAAAAATATATAAATATAATAATAATATAATTTACTAAAAATAAAAATGAATAAAAACGCACAATAAAATGATTGTTGATTGAAAATAAATTTAAAAAATAATTTAAATTCGGATCTCTCCGTCTTTATTTAAAGTGTTCCATCGATTATAAATATTTTTTTTTATTGTTAAATTTTTATTTCTTAGTAAATTCTCGGAAATCGCTGCTGTTGAACATTAATTGACCTGGATGGGTCTGATAAGAGACTTGTTTTACGTAGAATTAGTTTTTGACAAGAGGATGAGACATCTCATTATTATGATAACCTTTACTTTTTCCTATGATAAGAAGGGTGAAGCACCTTTGATTGCTATTTTTATTTGCATATTGTCGATAATTTGAATGAGCAGAAATCAGTCAAAGAACAACATTCAAAGTGTAAAGAAAAATTTTTGTTTTCGTGATATTCTTTTGCATAATAGAAGTTTGAGAGTAAGTGATTTTTTGCGTCATTTAAATAATGTATTTCATGCTTAAAACGCATAAAGCGCAAACGATTACGCCCATTGCTTATATCAGCAATTTGCCAACATTTACTAACTTGTCTTACAACACATAAAGAAAAAGTCAGAAGTTGCAGAAGAAGCCAAAGCCAAGTCAGGCCAAGCCGAGTCGAGTCGAGGCAAGTTGAGCCGAGTCGAGTAGTCGAGCCGTGAGCTGTTGCAAAGTCAAAGCTTGCCAAGTGGCGCAGCAAGTGACTGCAGTGCTTAATGCGTAAAACTTTTGCTGCAACACGTAACTCAACTTAACGTAACGTTACGTAATGCTTGACAATAACAACAGTAATAGTAACACCAACAATAACAACAACAGCAACAGCAAGGAACGAAGCCAAAATGAGCACTACGGACATGGTCATGTGTATGGCAGGTGCAACATTGGCTGTACTCATGTTCGCGTATATGTACAGCTGTGGTCAAAAAAATAGTAGTGCTCCAACAAAATCTTACTTAAACACACAAAATTGGTGCCCATTCATGTACTTTGTTTATATCCATCCATGTACTTGTTTTATTTCGAATCAGTTGTAAAAGGAGAACTGTGAACGTCACACAGAAAATTCTGAACTGTGTTGAGATCTGGAGACTATGTAAACCACTCCAATAGATTTTAGTTGATGGCTTACAGACACTCTTGCGGAACCTTTCGCATGTGCTTTGTTTTGTCCTATTTTGGGCATAGGTGTATTTCAATGCTAACCTAACCCTAACCCTGAATATAATTCAAACTACATATAATTACAGATTCATCCGTTAATGCTTTCTTCATAAATTTTGATTGGACAGTCGATTAAAATATTTATAAGTTCCTCATTTACCTTTGGAACCAATTTTGGCTGTTTGTGTTATAAAAGACATTCTGGAAAATTCGACACTTGCACATTATTAGTAGCAGCACTACTATTTTTTTTACCACAACTGTATGTGTGCGTGTATGGTGTGTAGTTTGTTGCAGGTGCACTAAACTGACTGACTAAACTGGGAATATTGAAAACGATTTCGTAATCAAAAGCAAAAATAAAGTAATAACGATAAAGAAAAATGCAGCAATTTTGTGAAAAGTTCTTTTTGTTTCCTTACTTTTATTTTCCTATTTGTTTTGTACTTTTTTGCTATAATATAAGCCAGCAAAAGGTGTAAGAAGGCAACTAAGAAGTCAAAACTCTGTAACGACGGTTTCAGTTTGGCTGCCGCATAGAATGTTCAACACGTAATGTTGCTAAGGAATTTTTTATAAAAACCGCTATAGAAAATATTTTCCTTTTCTTTTTATTTTTTGTACAATTTTTGTTCATTTTCTTTATTATTTTTTTGTCACTAAGAATTTCTTTGACTTTGTTGTTGTTACCTTTTTCATTTTCTGCTGCTGTTGAAAATTTGCAGCATTTAAAGTTGAAAATCGGATTATAATAATCCTTATATGTTGCATACTCACACTTTTATGCAATGTGCAGCTGCATTGCCAACTATTGCGCTAAGCAGCTTCCGCCTGCTCAGCAACCAACCACGCTCAACATCAACCACACCACAGCCAACAGATCGACCAACTGAGCAAGCAAGCTGACTTTAACAAGTTGTAATCTTTTATGGTAGCAAATTGAAGGAAATTTTGTATAGCACAGTGTGTGTGCCAACTAGAAAATAGTTTATATCAAATTTATAGAAAAAAAGGCACAAGTCCATGCACATTGAAGCACTGAAGCACAGACAGACATGCACGAGTGGGCGTTGCACATAAATAGTTGGCTTTTCATGCATTGCAATTCAACAAATTGTTAACATAATTTGGCTACACTCATGTCACATTCTCTAAGTATGTATGTTTGGGTACATGTGTGTGCCTTTAGCTGAGCTTCTTCGTCTACAATTGCAATTTGTAAGCTGATATGATTTTGTTAGTTGTGATTTTCTTCAGCAGTAACGAAGTATTTGAAAAGGTTTCGTTTAAACGAAATTGGTTTGGTTGACATTTTGAGCTACAAATATGTTGCCCTAAATAGTTTTGTATTCCAATTTTCAAAGAGCAGTTGTTAAGCGCTTTTAGAGTAGCAACAGAAATCGGTATAATTTTCGTTTAACAAGATTTATGAATTTCCTTGATGAAGATTAGAGAAGTTTGAACATTTCAACAATGTGCTTAGATATGATTGCGAAAATTCGTTATGTGAAAGAGCTCAGCACCATAAAAATGTATGCTCATGTTGCTTCTTTGGCTACAAAAGGTTAGATAAAGGAGTAAGAATTAAATGAAAAAGCGAATTTAAAAAAAAAAGTGAGGAAGGAAGAAAGAAATTCATTCGGACTTGTGGTTTCTAAAGCGTCTCGAAAATGGGAAGCTTTAATAATTTTTGTTTAAAAAATTTTCCATTTTAATTGATTTTTTTCGGCTGCTCAAAGGGGTTCAAGAGCAAAGCCAATTGATTCAAGACATATTTCTTTAAAATTAAATTTTCCGGCAATACTTCTTGTGTAATTTGGTTTATTGATTGCGTAAAAATATATAAAAAGTCGTATCATCCATCAACATTCATCCCATCACATTTCAATATTTAGTGAAAATGTCGATATTAGTTTCTTCAGGACCTTTTTTGGTTCAATCTCGGATTTCACCGCGAAAAAAAAATCATACCAAGAATCGGAAAAATGGAAATTAAAGGTGAATGAAGAGGCTATTTGGTCGATATAATCATTTATCACCAAAGCCCAAGGATCAAGTCAAAAAAGACAAAAAATTTTGAAACAATTTTTTTTTTCGCAATTTTCTGAATTGCATTAAAACCGTTACTCTTAAATTTTTTTTGGCAAAAGATTCAAAATATAGAAGTTAAAACTTACAAAATCTTTTTTTATAGTTTGTTGATACGACCAATACCCATAAAGTTACAGACCTCAAAAATCGGTGATGGTTAATGCCTTAAACTAACAAATCAACTTGCCAATCATTTGGTTTATTAAAGACAACAAACAAATATAAACTCCATTTTCAATATTTGTTCAAGTTGAGAAAACAATACTTATTCGCAAATCAAATTCAACACTCACTCATCAATATTTCAAGCTAACTATCAATAAAGCAAACAAATCTTTATTTGCAGCAATCAAATGTTTACGTCCGACAACAATCAAGAAAGCAATATTGGCAATAGCCACAACATAGACAAGAAAAAGTGAGACCAGTCAGAACAAAATTGACTAAAGATGCACAGTATAAAATGTCGAAGAAACAAAATTAAAAATAATCAAAATCATTGCTCGACTTTCAAGTCGCTTCACATTGAAGTCAAAATCAGACAGAAATAGTTGAGAGCAAAAACACTTTGCGCCTGTTTGGCTGCTACAAATTGAAAACAAGTGTGAAAAACAGTGTGCGAAAACCAATTAAAAGGATTCTTCATATAAAATTTTTATTGTAAAATGCTTCTACATCTTCTTATGCTTGAAATTGCTACTGGCATTGCTTGGCTGTCAGATATTTTTTTTTGATATTTTTTGATTTTTTTCTGGCTATGAAACTGTTTTGCTTAACTCGGCTCAGCACAGTTCAGTTCAGTTCAGTTGAGTTCCACTCAGCTCTGCTCAATACACGTTCAGTTCAGTTCAGTACAGTTCAACTCAACTTGACTCGACTCGAATTGACTCGATGTTGCACGGCTTGGCTCATCTTCGTTACGTTACGTTTCGGTTTCACGTTAAGCATTCAATGAATAAATTAAAAAGTTTTAATGAAGCTCGAAAGAGATTAAATTTGTTGTTGGAGTTGTTGTTTTCTTTTGCTGTCTGTTGTACTCACATTCGTTTCATTTTCTTCAAGTGCCAACGTAAAAAACAAGTTGTGAAAAAAAAATTTTAAATATATTTACGAATTTTTGCTTAGGGAAAACGTAGATAAAATGCTTGTTGTGATTTTTTTTTTTTTTCTTTTCAGAGCTTTAATTTATTGGATTTGCTTTTCCATTTGCTTTTGTCAGCATTTGCTGATACTCAATTAAGAAATTTTAACTAACGTATTGAAATAAGAATATAAATGATGCATGCAAATCAAGCGAAAATCAATCTTTTCTTTGGAAGTCTTCGAAGCGAAATTAGAAGACAACAATGAGTGTGAGTTGACTTATGTACAATGAATATGGTTTGCACGAACTTTAACTTGACATGGTGTTGTACAGTTTTCATTCAATAATTCGATATTCACAGGAATGACAAACATTTTCGATGTTGAGGAATTTGCGAAAATATTTCGGTTTCTTAGTTTATTTCCTTCAGTTAAATACAAACTTTGTACACTCAACTCTTCCGAAAAATTCTATGGAAAGCATTTAGCTTATCAGCTCAGTGACTTACCAAAAACTTGACTTATGTGCAAAGTATGCACGACAATATTATTTTTAATATTTATCAAACAATTATTTATAAAATCTTATCAATTTTTGTTGAGCATTTAATATTGATGAAGGTTTAATGAACAAAATTATTTCTCTTCTTATTTTACAGCAAAGAAAAAAAAACCAAAAGACATCATGAGGTTTCTGGACTTTTTCTACAGCACAACGCTGATAACGTTAATCGTTATATTGTCAAAGGGTGAGTGACATTTTGCTAAAGAAACGGGAGCTATTCAAACAATTAATGTTTGTTTTGTTTTATAAGTAAAATCAAGAATAAAAAGAGATACAAAATCAAATTGCCAAATACATATTTTTTTACCTGTTTTTTGCTGCCGTTGATTTCCTACATGCGAAATTGGCACTCAACAGAATTAATCCACACTCATGTTGATTGTCTATGTATTTGTCTGTGTGTGAGTGTGTTTGTTTTAGAAACATTGTTAAATGCGTGTGTAAAAAATGCTAAGCCAAACGTAGAAGTAAAATGTTGACTTGGCGCAAATATTGACAATTCGGCGCCTTTTTCTGTTTTGTTTTTTTTTTTTTTCGTTGCCAAATTCCATGACTTCCACTCAGCGATGCCTTCACTTCGAACCGGAAGCGCATAAAAACGAATGGGAAACGCGAAATTCAAAGTAAAATGTTCACTTCCTTTTCCCGGATTGTCAAAAAAAATAAAAACAGAAAAAATCATTCACTTCATTTTTGTTTTTATACTTTATTTTGTTTTATTTGACTTTGTTTTTGCATTTCTTTGCGCATTCACGAATGATTGCGTAAATTTACTGCTTGTATTTTTTCTTCTTTTCTTTTTTTTTTTTTTTTGTTCTAGAAAAACAAAGCGTAACAACAACAAACTAAAGGCAAGAAAATATAAAAAGCTTATAAAAAAGTAAATAAAAAAACAGTAAATTTTATGTTTATCTACTTAATCAAAATATGCAAATAAAATTATTGAATGTCGACAGCAAAACAGAAATCATAAACGTTAAAGTAATCAGCATCGAGTCTGCATAAGAAGTTCAAAGGTTAATGCATAGGTTTTGATTTGTTTGCAACAAGATTACAATAACTGCAGAGGCGAAGCGAAGACATACAATATGTCAAAGTACTAAAACACTTTGGTTGTTGAAACGAAGCCAAACCATGTCAGAACATTTGAGTGCGAATTGTCAAAGTCAAAGAGGTTAAAAGAACACTTAGGCATTGTACAGTAAAAGCAACATTCTATTAAACGATGTGTTAATAGAATTTTGACAGCTTGTCGTATTCTTGACAGCTCCGTACATTTTTTAATAGCTGCTTATTAGATGATAATGAAGAATGTAACATAAGGAAACCCGATTACAGGGAACTTTGGAAATTGGAAGGCAGAGTGACTGTAATATTGAAGCTATTAATTTTTCTATTAACATTACTATTAAAAACTCTCTATTAATTTATCCGTATTTTGATAAACAATTGTTATCGCTCGATTAATAATTTTAAAGTAAATTCATTTGCTTGACATACATACATATGTATATTTTCTGATGTATGCAGGTTTCTTTAAAATTTGGGTCTGAAATGTCAAGACTTACTTTTCATGCCTGCTATAAAATAAAACATTTATTTCCGTTGTTTGTTTTTTTTTTTTTTTTTTTTTTGGTGTCATGCGGTCTCGCAATAAAACCAACAACAAATTGTTTTACGTGCTGTCGTTAAAAATATCATACATGTTGTTTTATTTCTCGCCTTCAATTGCCACATCTTTGTACAAGTTGCCCCTAAAAGAGTGCAACATAAAATAAATTAGCATACGACAAACGCACTTAAAAGCGACACGCACACATGTCTGTGCTTGTATAATAGGTTAAGTAGAAATAAACATATTTGTTGTTGTAGTTAACATCATTATCATCATTATGATTGCCGTTGTTGCTGTTGTTGCTGGTGTTGCTGACACTTTAAATCCAAGAAAATTACATTGTTTTGTCAAGCCAACACCAACAACAACTCCGCACGCTCAACGCATTTGCCATATTAGTGTGTATGTGTGTGTGTATTTTTCTGCGTTTCGTTTTTTTTTTTTTTGTTTTTATTTTTATTGTTTTTGTTTTACTTTGTGACTGTGCGTTTACGTATGTAATTGCTACGTGTTGAGCAGGTTTTGTTTAACTTATACGCCGTTCTAAGGCAACGACGCTCACTCGACACTTTTTTTGCGTAACTTAACAAGCAACTTCAACATGAAAAAAAAAAAAAAAACAAATAAACTGAAGAACAACAACAACAGCACTCAAAGTGTGCCACAAGTGTTTGCCTTAGGTTGAGTTGTGCTAAGCAGCAAACGTCGTTGGACGTTGGAGAGAAAACAAAAAAAAAGAAGAAAGTTGAAGAAAGAATGTAAGCGAAAAAATATGTTGAGCAAATGAAGCGTTTTTGAGGCGGAAACGGAAATGCGCGTGCAAAGTTTACGCTATGCAAACAAAGTTAAGTCAGTGAAGCAATAATGAAAGCAGCAACAAACGAAATAAACATGATAAGCTTAAGAAAAGTCGAAGAAAAAGTAGCAACAAACACAAATAAATTAAGTCTAATTAATTTCATTTGTAAATATTTTAAGTTATTTATTTTGAAATGGAAATGTGGCACAGCATTTGACTCGACTCGACTCGACTCGACTCACCTCGACTCGACTCAGCATGACACGTGGGCGCGCTTCATTTTACGGACGGCCCTTCTGCTGCCTTACACACCGCAGCTAAGCAAATTTTCGCTTGAAAATTGTCAGTTCAGTTGAGTTCAGTTGAGTTGAGTTGAGATTTTGCTGAAAGGTAGCAGCTGTGCGTGTGTCGCTTGCGAGAAATTATGTAAATATGGCGTTGGCTAATTTATGAGTGTGTTGAGCCTCAGCCACGCCAGTCGTTCATCTTCACTGGGGGGTGCGACCGATGTTGTTGGAGTGCCTCGCGCCTGTTGAGTGCTTGTTAAGGTCGTGAAAATAATATTTTTGTATTCCTCTTTGTTTTTGTTTCTTTTTTTTTGGTTAATGTTTGTATTTAATGTCTGGCAATTATGTAAAGAGTCATGAGTGTTTGTCTGTGCGCCATTTCAAATTCAATTCAATTCAGTTACAGTTTCATTTTCAAAAAATGCAAGCAAACTTTTAATATTTGATAGCACATCAAGTTGTCTTCGAATTTTATTTTATTTCTTGTTTGTGTCATTTGGCATTGCTGTGCCAACAAACCTAATTGGCAACTTAAGCGCAAACAATTCAATATTCTACAATTGTCACATATCGAAGCAACAATTTGGCTCAATTAACTGCAATTATATTGGATCACACATGAGAAGCAGCAGAATGTCGACAAACTACGGCAAACATACAACTAAAAATCACACACACTCTCGGCGAATAACTACAATAACAGTAACAGTAACAACAAACAAGTCGGAGAAAAAAAAAAAAATTGTAACACACAAACGTGTAAAGTGATGTCAACGTTCAATCAGAGGCGCAAAATGCCTACGATCGAATGTTCTACGTGCATATAAAATGAACTGAGAAGCTTACGTGTGCGCGTCAGTGTATGTGTGTATGAATATGTGTGAGTATATCAGTGCTGTCTGTATGGAATTGTTGTGTCTGTTTACGTTGTTGTTGTTTTGGTTTTGTTGTAGTTATTGTTGCTGTCATCATGTTTTGCCGAGTTCAACTAAGGTTGAGTGGCTTCAATCAATCAGCGTGACACGAAATTTAGATTTCAAGTGACATCAATTAAAACAAAAATAATTGTGTCACTTTTTTTTTGTTTTTGGTTTTTTTTCTTTCGAGCAATTAGTTTTTAGTTTTGATTGATAGTTCTTGTTTAGTTTGTTGTTTGCGAAAGAAAAATGTTATAAAAATTGTGTGTAAAAAAAATGTTGCAGCTTGTCGTGTGAACGTTTGCTAGGCAGTAATGTAGAACAGTAACTGATATGCAGTTTTTTGTCAAACATGGCAGACAAATTGCAGCGGAGGAATTGTATAAAAAGTTAGGAAATATGTTATATCATGTAGAGTATCAGAGAGTGTCAGAGCAATGCTCAAGATCTTGAATAAGAATATGTCATGAGGTTTTTATTTCTATTGTTCATTTAATTTACATTAATGAACAAAAATTTGATTAAATCATCATTTAAGTTCAATGATTAAATGATCATTTGATTAATAAAAGTAAAGTAGTTACCTTTTTTCCAATAAGTAAAAAAAAAAAAAAAAAACTAGTTTTCTCTTGCAAGTATTATTCTAACAATATCTAACATAGTTGCCACTATCAGAAGTTTAAAGGTTCTTGAAAAAAAGTTCGTAGCCATGCCTTATTATAAGATATATGTAAATTTCTTGGGCACGTTAGAGATTTGCTGCGATTAAATTTTTTTCAATAGCTTTAAAACTATTCTAGCAGTTAATATATTTTTGAAAGACCACAATATCTTAGACAATGCAATATTGGAGCCAGGCTAAAGGTTAAACGCCTTCACATTTACAAAAAAAAAAAAAAATTGACTGTTTTTTTAAGCTCTAATAATTTATCAATACTAAATATGTTTTAATATGTATTAAATACTATGTTAATTTTATGATTTTAACACATCATGTAATTTATTATTTAATTTAAATATTTATTTACTTATTGAAATAAACATATTTCGATTTGCAGATCAAAGCATTTAAAGTGGCTTTGTGAGTCAAAACATATTCTGCGCTAAATACTCAAACAACAACACATGAGCTTAAATGAAATGAAAGTTAATAAAAAATTATATTCAAAGCATTATTGACATTAATATAGTCAGTAAATTTAACTAAAAAATAAATAGAAAAACAGAGAAACAAAAAAAAGTAAAACAACTGTAATCATAAAATAATATTTATGCACATTAGTTGTAATTGCTTTGCGGCAACGTCTATGCGCAATAATTTATGGTATAAATGCTAATTAGCGGTAATTAAATTGATGTCATACCGACAGTAATAAACGCAAACACACACACCTCCATACATGTATATATTTATGAATACATTAATATTAATGCATCTTTAAATGTCCAACTAATGTTATTCATTTGTTTCAATGCACATATTTCAATCATTGAATACCTGAGTGGGTGGGCTGAAAAACAAAACAATTTTAATAACAAATTAAATAAATAAAGCGCAAACAAAAAATTACGAAAATTACAAAAACTGCTATAGCTTACATTCAGGAATGAGACATGAAAAGAAAGGATTGAGTATTTCATCAATGTAATGTATTGTATTTTAGTAAGCTAGAATATAGCTTAAAAATTTTTAAAGGTTATTTCACGTTCGATCTTCAAAAATTCTATAGTCTATGCTCTTAAGAATAACTTACTACTCGAAAAGTTTTTGAGTTAGAATGGTCTGAAAACTAGGCGATATATGGGAAAATAAATATAATCCAAATTCATTTCTGTCAAGGCACATGAAATGAAGTGTAAATTGAATGTGTGATAAATGATATTTAAGTTGACCTTATGATAAAACAAATTCAAATACACAATTTGGTACATCAATTCATTTCATTGATGATACTAATACTTGTAACAACCCCCAGTGTATGATGATAAGCTGAAGAGATGAATGAATGAAGTCTATGATCCTTTTTAATATGAATTTCAATTTCGGCAGCAACATTTTTCAATATGTTACGTTTTTGTTGAAATGTGACTTAAAATTAATTTTATCATCTGTTGACATTGAAATAATCGCAGACGCACAGAATGTCCAAACTCAATCGGCAACAGTTTGATGACTGATTTAAGCTGCTCACGTGCAGAGAAGTCTAACCAAATGAATGGAGACCATTTTTAAACGGTTTTATTACACTTTGAACGCCATTAAAAAACCGACGTAAACGGACTCAGTCAACAAACAAAATACGCCTTCGACGGCAAAACAAAAAGTAAAACTTTTAAGCTGAAAGCTGAAAATATTCAATAAAGGTTGGTCAAATGGTGACGGCAGGGAAGACGGTAACAAAAAATACACGATGGCCTCGAAAAAAAAAAAAAACAAAAAATGCAAAGTGTAAATAAGATAGAGTGAATGGAACCAACATTTATCAGCGTGAGCAAGGCGTGCAGATAAAACAGATCACGCCTCATGCAAGGCAACACATGCCTTTGACGCCTACCCGACTTGCTTGACAAATGTGACACACCTCGAACGAACACACACACACACACACCGACAAATGCAAGGACACACAGTCACTTCGAAAATGTCATACGAATGGGCGAGAAAATGTGATAAAGCGGCGAAATTCAGTCACGCGAAGGGCTTGAATGTCAATTGATGTATTTCGGGCATTTAAGTGATAGAGTGAAATATCACAAGTGATAAAATTGCAAATACTCACAGTCTGAAATGCAAAAAAAAAAAAAAAAGAAATCTATAAACTGCTCACGAGCTCAGGCGCATTTAAATGAGTGATTTCTGTGTACGATTGCATCGTTTTTAAAGTATACGGAAAAACGATTTATTGACAGATGTCACTTCACTTTTAGTCTACCATAAAGTAACGCGCTCTAATCGCATTGAAATTCCTAACCTGTCTCACCACGCTCAGGTGTGTTGAACTTGTACATAAAATTTAAATCGAGACTGTTTCTAGACAGCAGACGTAGACTATTTTGCCACGCACTGTAAACTAAATGGCAAACCTAAACGAGTATCTCACCTGGCCCACAGACTTCTTGCTCTCTGTTGGCAGGATATGTGGTTACAACTTTAGTATATTGTGTACGGGAACGAAATCAACACAGAACAGAGCTGAACGTAGCATAGTACAGACGCGTCTCGTGATTTATTGAATAAATCAGTAGGTGTTACAACAACAACTCCATCGTATCCATCCGGCACTCAAACATTCATGAAGTTTGCTCAATGTGGTTACAGAATTTATGTGTGTCGGTGGTAAATAAAATTGTCTACAATGTTTAGCTTTGCCGCTTACGCAAAGGTCACAACAAGTCGTCGACGTGGCAAGTAAATGTTGTAAGAAAATTTAAATTTTATAACAATTTTATTGAAATTTTATTCAAATTGTTGTCTGCCTAAAAGATGAATTTGCCGTCATTATCGTTAAAGTATTTTCAATTTAGATACCTTTGCGTAAATTAAACATTTTTGGTATTTATTCATTGAGCAAAATATTTTTGTTTTACATATTCAAATTTTTGACTTTTAGATTAAAAGAGTAAAAATATTTTTTATTAATATTTGATTTAATTGGTCGGCCATCTAAGTCTGTTCTGATTGTTGCTTATTTATCATTCTTAAAATATTTAAATAGTTACTGCTCTTGCTTTAGACATATATATTGTACATTTAAAAAGCAAGCGGCACTTTGAGGCTTAGTCCAACTGTTTCAATAATGACCACGTGGCTAAGGCCTGCAGGAGAGCATTTTATGGAGGAATCAGCCAGAGCTCACCATACATTAAGTAGGACGTATCAACCATTCAAGAAAGCGCCAGAATAAATAACAAAATGAAGGTATTGCCACTCAGGAGCAGCGAATATTTGGAGCTGTGGTATAGCACCTCTGCAACTAAGAAACTTGTTCATAGATTTGGAAATATCACTATCACTTTATTCGGAGATGACAACTTCTTGAACGATTAATAAACAGTCACTAAGTAGATTATTTGCTTGGAGAGCTTTGAATTGTATTATAGTTAAAGAATTGTAGTGTCAATTGTAAATCCTCTAAAGTGTTAACTCGCTGTCTGATTAATCTTTGATCTTTGACTTAAAGCTGCTTGTTTTTTGCGCAGGAATTCAATTGAGAGTGGTAAAGAAATCATTAGAACGCAGACGTTTATGACTCAATACAAGTCAACTGTGACTTTTCATTTTAATGAGTGGCTTTTTATTCACATTAGTTGCAACATTTTCATTGTTAAACGCTTAATAGCAGTTGCGACGAACAACTAATTTACGTACAACCCTTGTAAGTTGCTAGTTATTATGCAACAAAATAAAGTGTAAACAAAAATTTCAAAAAGCATTGAAAACCAAATCGATTTGTTCAACTGTCGAAACAATGCGAAACCAAATTAGTTTTTCGCACGCAAACAAATTTCATTTAAATGAAAAGTGCCGCCAATAATTGTTATAATCAACAACAACAATATGAACTTTAATACAACGACAACAATTTCAACAACAACAAAAACAACCACTACAATGGCAACGCTGAGTGTCACTTTGGTTTAAAATAAAAAAAAAAATAATAAATAAAATAAAAGTAAATAAATTAAAATAAATACGTGCGCAAACACGCGCCAGCATAATTATCGTCGAGCATTGGATGCGTACTGCTCGTGGTCACTGTAACTGATTGACGCACATGCAAATATTGCACAATTGCAATTTTATTTTAATTTAAGCGTTAATTTTAACAACTTTCAACTCACGCAAACAACAACAACAACAGCACACAGCACACATTTTAATTTTCATTTTGAATGGTGAAAAATGAGCTTTTATTTTCTTTACTATTTTTATTATGTGTTGTTATTGTAATTTGATGTAAAACATTTTTTCTTTTTTTTCTTTTTAATTTATAAATGAATAAAAATGTATTTTAAATGAAAATTCATTAACATGTAGAACAGCATTAACAAAATAGGCAAAGACAAAGAGAAAATTGAACGAAAATGGTTTATAGAAATTTGAGCAATTTTACAATTAATATAAATTTTCAGTCAGTTTATTGTTGAAGACTTGACTTTAGCAAAAATTATGCAATTAAAATTAAGTACATTTAAAATATGATTTTATAAAAATTAATAATAAATCATAAATTAAATTCTTTGTGGCATACATTAAGGCGCATGCAGCAGCAACGCGCCGCATTCAATACATAAATCTGAGTAAATGAACATCATTTTAATGAGACAGCGAGGAGTCAGCTGCATGTAATGGCAACATTAACAGGAACACACTTTTCTGTTTGTTTGTTGGTTTGTTTTTGTTTTGTTTGTGTGTGTGTGTTTGTGGGTAAGTAGAGGCGATTATATGTGTGTATGCGTAGCATATATTAGTGCAAGACCCTGAGCGCATGTTTGCGCGTGTTTCATTATTATTACAGGTTGCCATGTAAGTATTAATAACAATTATTAACTATTTGCTCGCGTTATGCAAACAAAGTGTTGTGTGTGGTGCGTCTACAAAGGCACACATACACACGCAAACACACAAGCATGTGCTGCATAGTCAACCCACTAATTCCCGTCATATAAACATGACAATATGAAACAGCTTAAATACCTCTGCTCTTTGTGTTTAATAAAGTTATAAAGTTGAGTGTTAAATTTACACATTTTCGTTGGAGAGTTTTCACGCAAGTATTGGCCAAGCACAATTTTTGTCGAATGTAGCATACTTTTGTGCAGCCTTGAGTTATGTAAAATGGAAAAAGAAGTTGTAAATAGTAATTTTTTTTACTAAATATTGCTAAAAATATGTTTTTAGTTCTGTCATCGCAAATTAAAAACAAATCAAAAATCTATTCAAGCAATCGTAGCATACTTTTGTGCAGCACAGAGTTTTGTTCAATGCTAAAGGAGTGTTAAATTACGACATTTTCCCTGCAAACTTTAAGGTCGTTTACAAATATTCATGCAAGTTTTGGTCAAGTTGTAATACGTTCTTTGTTTTTGGTTCAAAAATTTTCGTTTGCATAATTTTATTCTATTACAACAGCTTAAGCACTCAAGCGCACACTGAAATTATGCTCAAATTTACCACAAAGCAAAAGTTTTGTCTTAGTTGAGCGGCAGCAGTCAAGCGCCAGTCAATTAATGTCCATTGTCCATTGCCCATGGTTATATGTTAAGTGCTAAGCACTAAGCACTAAAGTCAAATGTTAAGTTGCCTTTGGTATATCAATCATCGAAATTATGACAGTTGACTGAAAATCGCTACCGGCGTCACTTTCCTAAATGAGATAATTTGAATTTGGTGCTTTGTTGTAACATGCGTTTTGACATATTTATTGATCATAGTTGATGGTTTTTCGATTGAATTGTTGTATTTATGTTAATTACACATTTTGTGTCTAAAAAATATACAAGTATACTAAGCTTACTTAGTCAACCCATTTGTCCATGGACTCAACGCTCGGCCTAATACAAAATGATTGCATATTTTTTGACAGTTTCGGTTCGCTTCATTGAGAATATACCAGACACAAATCCACTCAATTTCATTTGAAGTAACATTATTCAAATATTTAATGAACAAATCCATCACCATGGCTTAAGCTCTGCTCAAGCAGTCAACTCAACTAAACTCTTACAAAATGTCGTTTTACATTAACGCTTATCACGAGCAAAACACTTGGCATAATAAATGCTAATTTGCCACAAATCAAACTGTAATTAAATGTCAATTTCCAGCCATGGCATCATCGAGACACACAAACACAAGTGACATTAATAAATTCATTCATCCATTCTTTTTTTGTGTTGGCATTCAAATTGTAGTCGATTGAATGGTCTCCATGGAACAAACAACAAATCAATTCAAATGTACAACAATCAGTGTCAGAAATCAAAACCAAAAAAAAACAAAGAAATAAAAACAAAAATAAGTAAAACTAAACAACAATCATTGGTTTTAATAACACAGACGAATGCGACCACGTCGTCGTCTAAATTGCGATAAAAGTGAAGGCTGAAAATTGTCGTTATTAAAATGGAATCAAGTGCAGGTGACTCGACACTGATTGTGTCCATTTTACTTTCGTTTGTGTGCGTAAGGTAATTATTTATATTATTTTTTTTTATTACAAGAAAAAAAATACTGTTGCCTGCCGTCAGGCGCACATGTATTCAATGATTTATATCCAACACTTTGTTTGACAAGTGCATGGAGCAAGTTGTAGGTGTGTTGGAGTTAATTTCTGTTTTTGTATATATCGTTGTTGGTTTTTTTTTTTGTGTTTAATAATGGTAGGTTAATAAACATTTAATGTTCTTGTGACATTGAAACCCGCGTGTTTGCATAAACGTGCAGCATACTTTTCAGCGTACACGGTGAGAAAATGTTTGTTCCTTTATTTTGTTTTATCAGTCACGTGTGCTCTTTCTTTTTTGTCTAAAAGTTAGATCAACATTAGCTCGATAAATTTTTTTGTATTGCATATTTTCAAGCACCAAAAAATAGCAGACAATACTGTCTAAAGTATGCCACCCGCATTCATGTATCATTGCTGGCATTAATTTTTTAAAACACGTCACACCCATCATAATTTCTATGTAATTTTCCCAGTAGCATTTTGTCAAACTAACACATCATTTTCCGGTGCATGCTTTTGGGCGGCGTTATTAAATTACAACATTTGCCGGACTCTTGACGCATGCTCGAAAAATTATACATTATACATTTAGACGCAAATTACTTCCGGCTATTATGCAAAAATATGCGACCACCAGCACTGTTCGAGTTTGCACAACTTTAAAGTTAGAAAGTCAGGCCAAAAAGTATGCAATGCATTTTTTGTTAGATTTTTAAAGCGTTTGCAAAATTGTTGAACGCAAAAATGTTTGTTATCAGAAACCGTCGCCATTTTGCCGACAGTGACATTATTAGCTTAGGCCGCATAGTCATCATCATTATCATCATCATCATTGTCATGCATGGCGGCGCCGAAATGCCGACTATATGTAACCAGCTGCATAACCTTTAACTTTTTGAACTATTTTGAAAATATTTTCCTACACATACACAAACACACACACACAGCAACATTTTTGTCGTATTTACTATGTTTCCTTGCCAAAATGGCGTACTTCCGGCAGCTGCAGTTTGTCAACTGGCATTTTCCACCATTTTCAGCTTTGATTTCTGTGCAATTCTGCCATTTTGTATGTTTCGTTCATTGGCTTTTTCTGCATTTTGCAAATTCTCATATGCGACTAAGAAAAAAAATATTAAAAAGAAATTTGTGTGTAAATCTGTATATAATGGCTGAAGAACACAAAGTCAAATAACAAAAACCAAGATCAAACCAAGCCAAATCCAAATCCAAGCCCGCTACTGCGTCATCTCCTCCGCTGCCTGCGACTTTTGTCTATGCCAAAACCATGACAAAAATGCACCTCACTCGTTTTTCTGTCTTCGCGCACATTCAGTTCTCAAACAGTGAGCACTTGGGGACAAATTCATCGAATTGCAAATTCAATAATGGTTACTGGTTTTTTTTTTTTTTGTTTTGTTGTTTTTTATGGCGCTGCGCCATTCAATTCCATACCCTGCCATTCAGTACTACGATATGCTTCGTTTTTATTTTGCCTTCGTTTATTCATATTTCGCTGCTATTCCATTGATTTCGTTGTTATTTAAGTATGCCAACATTCGAATTCACATTCACTTTGATTCGCAGCGATTCGAATCACATCGAGTCATTGCGAGCACTACGCGAAGTGGTTTTCAATTCTTCTAGTTTGCTTACACACACTTGTTTGCCCGGCTTTGGTTTCGTTTTCAATTTCGATTGCCTGCTTTTCGGCGTTTGTGCGTGATTTTGATTTTGTTGTTTCTTCTTGTTTTTTTTTTTTTTTGTTTCTTCAACGGTATTGTTTACTGTGTCAGTGTGCTATTGAGTGGAGTCTCTACTAGTTTGTTTGCAACCTGTGTTATTGTTCCACAATCTTTATCTTTGGCTCTTTCAGTCTCTCATGGTAATCTTGTCTCAAGTGCTTGTGGAAAATATGCCATTGGCGTAATTGGTTTGCCAATAGATTCGATTGTTTTCGAAAATATGCGTAAATTGACGCTTAATCCGTGCATAGTTGAGACTTTGAGTTTTGATTACATTATTATTACTTTTTAGGCTGCATGTTGCTATAAATAATATTAAAGACAGAAACTTTGTTCTAATAAAAGATTTGACTTCGTTAAAACAATAATTTCAGCCAAAAAGTTGGCAACAACACAACTTTTACGATAATTCTTTCATATTTTCGTACATTACATTTTATGGCATACTTTTATGCAGTTCGTGCATTTTAAATGGTAAACAGTCTTATTACTGGCAATTGCAGGCAGCTGCATCTGTGTGTAAGGCAAAGCGAATATAAGCTTCATTTCTACTACAACGAATGTTGAAGGCAATAAAAATATTAAGTATACAAGAGTTGTACATGAAACGACAACAAACTCATTTCGAGATGCTTACTTGCTTTAGTTGTGTTTGTAATGCATATACTTTTTGTATCAGCATAGCTAAACAAATTAATTTTAACTATGGTAGCATCACACCTTTTCCAACAACGAAAAACGCCTTAAAGCTGAATTGCACACAAACAAGAAATCACGGCAAATGAAATTAATATGCCACAAAAGCGGAAGACGTGCGTTGCCTTAGGAGATACGCGCAACGACAAACGTACCCACGTATTCAAAAGAAAAGAAGAAATATGATAAAAAAAAAAATAGCATAATTTTAGGCGAAAATTCAATTTCGACTTTCAACAAGTTTCTGTTGGTGCGCGCTGCCTCGGTATGAAGGACAGCGACGAAAAAGTATTACAAACAAGTTGAAAAGTCACAAGCATGGTGCATTTAAAATTCTTTGCATGAGTTTTTCAATACGCAAGCGCCTTTATACTCCCATCACACACAAGCGTCTGCATACTTTCAGCCAAACTCATTTTTATTAAAATTTTATTATATTTTGTTTATTGTACGTATATATTCATAAAGTCAGCGAAAGGAAATAATGCATGCTGCAGCGGAATTCGCAATGCAATATTTTCCACAAGGATGATAACGACGCAATCCAAACACAAACCGGAAGCGTGTCGTACATGGATTTTATTTGTCTGTGCGAAATATCAATAAATGTTGAATATTTCTTTGTCGTGCATATTTCTTTCATAATGTATTTATTTTATTTTTTTTTTCATCGCGCCGACGAAAGCAGCAAAGGCAGTAGAACATCGAAGCGAATTGAAAGTTCAATAAATGTAGCACAACAGCTGCGTGAAACTTTTCCATTGCGAAATGAAAGCACGCACACAACTCACGCCATTGTCTGACATTGTGTACGCCCAACCGGCGGTTAAGATTTGCCTTAACCCGCAGACTGCTTCATGACATTTAACACTTTTTACAAGCACTTCGCGCTTATGCTGAAAAATCCATTCAAATGCACTTGAAAATTTCGAAGCAACAGCTGCGCACTGATAAGAAATCGTTTGTCGTGTGGAGTGGCGTCGAAATAAAAAAGACATGGCGCCCTACCTCGCTCAAGTACATATACGGGTGTGTGTGTATATGTGTGTGTGTGAGGGTTGCCAGAGTGCCAGTGATGGCAATCAAATTGCGTCGAAAGTGCCAAAGTCAAATTAAATAAGATTTGTTTGGCTATGCTCTTGCCAGTGGGTTGGAGGACTTCTTACGAAGATAGCACTGTGTGTGAAGGCGCGCCTAGCCTACTTTTAGGCGCCAACTTAAGTGTGAACCTCTCAGCGGTTGTTTTGTCTTGGCATACTCTTGTATGCAGTCACAACTCGTGTTCGTTTTCAGCTGCCTTACTTACTTCTCCTTCATTTTTTGTGGCAGCGACTTAACGTGGCGCATTTTAATGAGCCAACATTGATGCCAATAAGTTTTCCACTGTATGTCTGTGTGTGTGTGTGCTAGTGTGGGAGTGTGTATTTGTGGCGTACTTTTGTAATTTGGCATTGTCGTCGCTTTTGGAGGTGTTAGGCAGCCTTGTGTGTTTCCATGTTTTCCAACATGCGTCAAAGTTTTTTATTTATTTATTATTTTTTGTTTGGTATCAGAGACACGCCGCCATTTTTCGTCTGCCTCAACTTTATCTCTGACAGAAAAAGACTTGTAAAGAAATGTGTTTAGCATGCGGAAGACTTGTAGAAAATTCAGTTTAATACAAGTTAAGCTGATGCGACAAAACAACTGGCAATAACATAAACAGACATTCATTTGTTTGACTTATATCATGTTGATTGCGATGAAATATTCACGTTGCATCAGACTGTTTCATTAATAGATTGATATTTATTTTTAAATAAATAAAATAACAGTTTTGGGAGAGTTCTTTGAGACATTAAGAATCTTATAAGACAATATATGCTCTTACTAATAAAATCAAGCAACAAGTCCCTCGATAAAAACAAAGACAAACTTGCTTTCTAATTCTTTGTCTTTAGTTTAGTCTGCACTTTGTTCAACTCTTCTTCATTGAAGTAAAATCAACTAAAATTTAACTTTATTTAATCAAACTAGATTGCTTAGAACTTCACCTGCTGCTAATACATGGTCAGCTTTAATTTAATTTAGGTCGTACAACAGCAACGCCTAATGTACGAGGCCGGGCCGACTGACTCTAAGGTGGTGCTATAATACGGCAATTACCAAAAGGAATCCAAGCCGCAAAACAATAGTTTCCGGTTTCCTGTTTGAGTACGAAAACTTTCGTGTCTTGCAAGGGAAAATCAACCACACACACACACACGGCACAGCCGAGATATGATGAACACTAAGCCAGACATCAATACACTCACACACGTTAGCTGCATGTATGTGATTTTCATTATGTCAGTCTGTCGATATGTGTGTGTTTGTGTTTGTATGTACATGTCTTTATTTGTTCGTATATGTTTCATTTTGCGCCAGCATGTTTCACCATTATGGCTGAGCGTCCTTGTTGAGTGTTGTTAAACTAAGCTTTAAGTGCAATTTGCACCTTTTTCTTTACTTGCCACCGTAACACTTCTTACCCCTGCCTCGGCCTACATACGCGTTGCACGTAATTAAAAAAAAAAAAAAAAACAAAACAGAACCATACTTGAAGCACTCTGTATTCTTTGCTTAACTTTGGTTTTCGTACAATTTCACTTGACCATTTCGTTCCAACTTGTTTTGCTTGCTTTCTTGTCGTTTACTTCGTTTTGGTTTCACTTAATTTCTTATCGCTGTCGGATTTGTGGCAAGCATTTTTTCTTTGCTGCTTTTGTCTTCAAGCATTTCCTTTCTTTTTTTTTTATACATATATTTTTATCTATCTTTGCTGCTTGTTTTGGCATTCTTGAGTATGTTCATGGTACAAGTGTGTGCCATGTTTATTTTTAATTAATTTTTCTTAAGCAGCAAAGCGGGTCTGGGCGTTGTAGCTGCGAAGTAGAGCAAGTCGGGCGCTGCGGACAAATGCGGGCAAAGCATTTAAGCGCAAAAATGCCAAAAATGCAGTGCATTGTGTGCGTCGTCTATCTTGTTTCGTCCTTGCTTCGAATTTTAGTATTGTTTCCTTGCCTTCCCTTTTTGGTTTTTTTTTTTCCTTTGTGGCCTTTGTTAATTTTCGTAATTTTCTACTTAATTTCCTGCCCATTTCGAGGTCGGTGGTAATAAATGTTAATAGCCGTTTTTCTTTTCTAACGTGAATGAAAAAAATATGTATAAATAAAAGCAAAAATTTCTTAGTTTAGTGCGCAAATTGGCAATATAAACTACAATTAAAAAAATTTTTTTTTTGGTTTAATGAAAATTTTAGATGCAACTAAAAAAAAAAACCTGAATAAACTTTGCCTCTTTGTTCAATGTCTTGACAAAGAGTTTAAGCAAACTTTGGAGGAGTTTTTGAGCAATTTACCGTGGCTTCGACTTATGCAAAATTTTCATACTTTTATCAAGGTTAAACTTGAGCTAAAATTGCTGAAATAAAAATAAAAAGAACTGCTTTTGCGGAATATAAATTTTTGGTTTTTTTTTTTTTATTTTTATTTTTATAAAAATTGTTGTTAATTTAATGGTTGTAAATATATATTTTTAGTAATATTTTAAACTTCTTTTTTCTCAATGCTGCACAAAAGTATGCTACGATCAATTTAATGGATTTTTGAGTTTATTTAATTCGACTCTGTGACATTGAGCGAACTGAACATAATAATACTATTCTTTTCTTTAAGAACTTTTGTATATTTAATAGAAATAAAAACATATTTTTAGTAATATTTTAATCTTTCTTTTTGCGTTGCACAAAACTCAGTGCTGCACAAAAATATGCAACGATCAATTGAACAAATTTTTAAGTTTATTTAATTTGCGTTGACTTTAAGACTTTTAGCTTAATGGAAAAACTAAACATGAAAAAGAAGTTTTAAGCCCATGGACTTATATTCGAAAAATATTAAATGACCAATAGAAAATATGCATGAAAACGCATTTATTTTCAGCTTTTCAATCTATTAAAATTGTTAAATATTTAAACATGCAGAAACAAGCAACGGAATGACAAATCGCCTAACATTCAGCATTTGCCGCTACCCTTCAGCAAATTGTGTGGCAAATTGGAATAGAAATAGAAACGAAAATTCCTACCACAAAATCCTAACAAAAATAATTAAAATTCAATACACAAACCACACAATCAAATGTCGCCCATAGGGAGTATGACAAAAATGTGTTACGATAGTTCAGAATTTTTGTTGTTTATTTATTTTTTATTTTTTTTTATTATTTTTCGACAGATAAAATTTGAAGAGAAATAGCTGAAAATCAAAAAGAAATTTTAGACGAATTTTATTTGCTAAAAATATGGCAAACACAAGAACATCAATTTACATATTTAGACCGTTGTATTCGTTGTGTGGTTGGGCGTGTGCTTGTGTGTGTGTGTCTGTTTGATTTCAAGTGTATTGATTTCAAAGCAGAATTTGCGCAACACACAACCATATCGATTCATATTTGCCAATCCTCATAAAATTCAGTGTAACAAATAATTTTCTTTCCATTTGTTGCACAAAAAAAAAAAAATATACACAAAGAATGAAAGTCAGATAAAAACATGAATAAAGTAAAACGAGAATTTTGCTGTTGAGGCCGTGAATACATTTTTAATATTAACAACTAAATAAAAGCCATCAAAAGCGATAAGCCAACGGGCAACTTGGAGAGACTCAGCGGAAGAGCGACAGAAAGAGAGTGAGGCCGCATCGAAGATAATCTCATATTATGGAATATGTCATAAAGAAAAGCAGAGTGCATTGATGCATAATGGCCAATAAGGCAGCACACAATATGAAGGTAGGCAGGCAAGAGTCTTATTGTTTTAATATTATATAACAATAAAATATGTAAGGAAATCTTTCAATAAACTTAATGAAAAGTTGGCAAAAAGAACAGGCAGCATTTATATGATTTTCTTCGTATAAGATTTTACTTTTTTTGCACACATTTTATTAAAATTTCATTGAATTGTATTTCCTTTCCGTCTTTGTCTTTTGGAGACAAATTTAAAATATTTTGAACCAAGTAGTACAAAACAATTCGTTACGCCGTGAAATTTACATCATTAATGCGCAAGAGCAGACAAACCTAAAAGTATGCAACACAATAAAATTAAATTAGAAAAGCTTAAAGAAATTACAAAATTCCCAATACATTTAAGAATAACATTAACAAATTAGTTGAATAACTTGAAACTTGTTGCCTAACGTTTTGTGTTGTTATCTGTTTTTCTGTCTGTCTGTCCTTCTGCCGCTCTCAGCACGTCTCTATCAGCAACACACAAATACAATTTCCAATTGACATGATGTGTTTTTGTAATGTTGTTTTATGTACAATCATTTCATTTCACTTACACAATCAAAGCTAAAATCAAACAAAGCTTTGCTATTGTATTTCGCAAAGAAAATTTTCTACTTTGTGCGAATTTCAATATATTTTGAGATGTGTGTTTGTGTGTGTGTGTTTCGGTTTCTATACGCTTTCGAGCCGGGCTGGTCTTTCAATTTATAGAGAATCGTATTGTAACTTTAGGGAATTCAGCGAATGAAATTTATTTGTGGTTTGTTGGCAACCGTTGACAGTGCTAAGCCACTAAACAGACCGACAGTCAGAGATGGAGATAGTGTGGGCGTTAGGCTGCTAGGCTGTAGTACTTATTATAACTGAGGCCCCTTTGCTGCTGCTGATGTTGCTGCTACTCTTAGTTAAATGAGTTTATTACGCTTGAGTGACGCAATTACTTTTGTTGTATGCTGGGATTTGAGCGGTTTTGTATAAAAATATTAGTGTAAGCTAATAATTTATTGAATGGTTTTCATCAGAGTTAATTAAAGCATGTCTATTGAGGTCTGTTTGTATTTGGCGTCTGTGATTACATGTTTCTATTCACCTTCGGTGACTTGCACGTCAAATGATTTAGAAATATTGATGAAGGAATACCTAGTTGGTTACGTAACTTTGTAAGCAATAAAATAAAAAGATTTATGGAAGTCTAAATAATTTTCAGTTTCCTTGCGAATTCGTTGTTGGTTTAAGGTTTTTCAAATAAGTTAAGCTATAAACGAAAAACCAGTTGAGATTGAAGTTCTAAAAAGCTCAAAAAAATCGTATCTTCTGTCAAGACACCATTTAAGTTAAATATCAAAGTACAATGTCGTCAAAAGATATCCTTCATAAGAGCACAATGAACATTTGTTAACTTGTTTGACTTGCTACGTGATGATTATTCTGCAAAGGCGTTAAATACACTTGCATACGCAACTCAATAATGCCAACGACTTATTTAGAAATACATACTTCTTTTATTTCCATAAATAAAAAAAAAAAAAATAAACACTAAAGTCGCTCGCTATATGCAAGCTATCAACACAGTTAAGAAGCGTAACCTTTGCGCTTAAACACAAAGCAAGACACCATAAACTTAAGCAAGCAACAGCAATAACAACAAGAGTTCAGCAGACATGAGCACTGAGAAAATGTACAACAACATAATACACAAAACAACAAAACGAGAGCTACGAAATAAACCAGGCGATGAAACAAAAGTGCGCGCGTTATTTTTAATTTAGCATGACATAAATCTTATAAAACTGTCAAACTAACTAAAAGAAGTTTTCAAGGCAGAAGAACAAACCGTGCCAAATGTGTTTGAATCAACGACAGCGCTCAATATGAGTGAGTGGGAGAGCATGAGCATAAGCAAGCAAATGTATTAGACAGTAAAAAAGAGTAGGCGAGCGACCGGAAGCGAATTACACACACTTGAAGGGGAGGAAGTAAATCGCCCACATGCTTTTAACGCTGCTCTACCCACACACACACACACACAGACAGACGTCTACCGCTATACGAAATACTAAAACAAACAACATAAATAAATGAGTCTCAGTGCTGCTCATGTGCCAGGCGGTTACGATTTCCTGCCTTACTCTTTAGTCCTTGCAAAAGCCTTTGCTGAGCGTTTTTTTTTTTATACATCGACACAGATATTTGCTGCTTGCTTCAGGCATGTTTGTTTGTCTTCAGTCTCAGCCATCAACAAGAGCAGTATAGTATATGAATTGGGTCTGTCTGTTGAATTGAGTTGCAGTCATGTTTATTTGTGTCTGGCGTTGTGCTTGCTGCCTTGACTGAAGTCACTGCTCTTGCTCATAAATTCAACTTAGGAAAATGTCGCCAAAGCGGCGTCTTTTAGCATTTACTTTCGATATTATTCGATACTGCTCGGCAAACACTGTTTTGCCACACAAACAATACGACTATCATATCATTCATTTGGCTGCAAAGAACTATTAAAATCTCAGCTGAATTCAATGCTTGCTTGCTTAACTAATCTGTTGTATGTATTATGTATCGGCAGAAGTTTTACTTATTTAGAGCGCTATCGGCGCCGTGCCAACCGCACCCTCTTCTCGGCATGTTCGATAAGTAAATAAGACTTGTGCAAACATAAATAGTTCAATAATTTATGCGAGGGTTGATTTGTGCCAAAAGTCAACAGTTGTGCGTTTGTGTATTTATTTATGCTCCAGTTTCGAAATTAATGCAGTTTTCTGTTAATTTGCAAATTTTATTGGCTCTTCTTTTTTTTTTTTTTTTTGGCAAAGTTTGTTTTTGCCCTTTTTCTATGGCAGCCAACTGTGAAACATGAAATTTATGCTCAGCTCAGTTTAAAATTTGTTGCTTTTTATGCAACGAAATTAATTTTCATACTCAGGTTTTTGTTCATTTGAAAATATTTTCGGTCTAACCGATAAATTATTACATGTGCGTGTTGCCAACTATTAAGCGTAAACATGAAATGAGTTGCCAATCAATTTTAAAGGCCACAAATATATGTAAGTACCGTAAATAAATAACAGTGTACGAGGGTAATATGATAAGTAAGTGAAAAAAGAAAAACATACAAATTTTAATTAAGATAATATTTGTCAGTATTCAAAGCTTCATAAACTAAAGCAACAAGAACACAATCAAATTGGAAGATCTGCTCGAAACTTTCACTGTAATTTAATTCGCTTCAATGATCCTATAATAGTCGCTTGATAAAGTGAATTCATCACTTAGAAAACAGTCTCTTGAAGCGTTGAAGAGATCTTGGAAACTATGGATCCAAATAAACTTAAATTTTGAATAATCTGTAGACGCTTATTAAAAATGGGATTGCCGAAATTCCTGTTCGCTTGCCAAACGAAGTGGGTTGGTTTCAATTAGTATATGATATAAAGAAGAAATCTTCATTCTCTATTTTATTTCTCTAACTAATTTCACAGTCCTTCTTTCTTTGTTCTACCTGGCAGGATGACTTCTTTATAAGCGGTTAAGTCATGTAGTCATACACATCAATTTCACTTTGTTCACATTCCTTTTGCTTTTGCAATCAATTTACTTTCAAATGAGTCACAATTTAAACAAATTCTGCAAAACTTTAATTGCATTTTGGTTGATGTGGTAATCTGGCGTTAGTGTACGTATAATTGTGGCTCTGTTTGCATTGTGCACAGCAACGATTATAAATTAGAAGCAACATTATCCAAAATAAAGGATACTGTAATAAATGTAAGAGTTCTAATTATTTTCAAATACACACGATCATGAAGTTTTAATTAAATACACCATCTTTACGCCGAACTCTGTGTGGCTTCTTTACTTAATCGTAGCACCCTGTATTTGCTCTGAATATTCAAGGTTTTTATTTATTTTAGTTTTAATTTAATTTGCCAAAAATAAACTTTTTTGCATTTAAATGAAAATATTTCTATTTACATACACAAAAATAAATTTGTTTTATTTTGCATTTGATTTATTTGCTTTGTTGTTTTTCTTTTATTTCTTTTTTTAATATATTTAATCGAATAAATAACAACTTTTGGCAACTAAAATCAAAGAACAGTTTATTTTGCACACTTTAATTTTCATTTGTGTCCATTACTTTTCTTGGATTTCATTACTTTCACACAACCTTCATTAGCTGCTCGCAAAGCTCGAAACTCAAAGTGACATCTGTGACAGACACCCTCTGGCTAAATGACCAATTAGCTTAATTCATTATCTTAATTATTTACTAATTCTTCCAGGTAACCGAGTTGCAGCCTGTCGACTCATCATGTCGCAGCCGCGCTTATCAATTTCGTAAAATTAATCATTTATGTTCATTAACTTTTCGAAATGTCGCTAATTTTAGTCATGCGCTCTGTTGAACAATCTTGAGACTTTGCGCAACGTAGACAAAAGCCAAGGACATTTTTTAGCTTCGTTCTTAAACGGCTTGAAAGAACTTTAAATAGTTTAGCATGTTTTTGGATTGAAGTATGCCAATTATGGCTTTGAGCATTTGACCTTCAGCTAGATATGTTTTGCGCTGTTGTTGTACAACGAAAGATGCCTGAAAATGTTTGTTGAAAAGAAAAAAAAAAGCTAAATGTTTCTTAAGTTTGTTCAAAGGCTGATTTTGGACACGATTCTTGCTGTGGTTAAATTCGCTTTTATGTGATTTTGTTGAAATTCTGGTGGTCCTTTCTTGTTGACTTGCCACTTTTTGTACTTTGGCATTGCTTCAAGCTAATTGAAGTAATTTAATTTGAAAATAGTTTCGTTGAAATGATTTCATTAGAGAAAAATTCAGTGTAGCAAAGACCAAAGGACATATTGCCCTCCATTCCATCTCACTCCGATTCTGTGTCTATTCTTCTCCCTCTTTTCAAAAACTCAAAGTATTTACAATGTCTTTCACAATTAAAAAAATATTCTCAACTCTATTTCGCTTGCCTGACAAACATTTGTCGAAAAACTTTCACAGCAATTAGCACGCCTATGCGCTTTGCCACTAAATTTTCGCTAATTACGCGCAATAGCAAAACTCAATCAAAGACGCTTAGCTATTTCGAAGTTTATGAACTGCACATAAGTTGTCAAGGCGTAGCATATAAAGCGCCTGCCACCTCAACTCAAATCAACGCACAATGCCAGCAACGCCGACAAACTCTTCAAAACCATGAAATAACTTTTCCACATGAACTATTTAGCATTTTCTGACCATAGAATTTTTTACACTTAAACCACAAGACAGACGTTGAAGACGAAGATGCAATGGCAGAGTTTCTTCTTTTTCTTGAGTTTTGAAAAAGTTAAGCCATAACTTTTAACCGCTGATGCTGCCTAAAGTTATGCTACAATTCAAATGCTACTTGAAGTCAAGTGTAAGGAGCCAACTCTGTGCTCGGTTTGCCCTTGTTCCGTGCAGTTACACTTATGTTTGTACGCCTGTCTGTGTTTATGTATGTGTGAAGAAGTTTTTTTTTTACTTTTTTCATGGTTTAAATACTTGCTATTACTTACAGATCAAAAGTCATGACTTGTCTGTTGCTACTACTTTTTGCTACTACTACTTTTGCTACTTTTTCTTCACTGCAATGTTTTTTTCAAAGACTTAATTTTTTTTTTTGGTTTTTTTATTTTCTTACATTTAAATTTTCTATTAACAACAAAGTTGCTGTCGTAAGTTCTCATCAGTGCGGCTCACAGCCCGACAAACTTTGCCTGTCAGTGAGCACTTTTAACAGCTTTGCTTTTCACTCTACCAGTCCTCCTTCCTGGCATTTTCTCTTTAGCTGCTTTCGCTTCCTGTCACGTTGCCCTCACCCTGCTTCTTCTATTGCAGTTCTTTCAACGCTAGATGCGCAACATTTTTCAAGTGCATTTTGGCAACTTAAATTAAAATATTGCCGGTGTCTTTCGCCATCTTCTACTGCATACTTTTCGGAGCTTGCATTATCTCGTTGATTTTTATTTTTTTGCTACTCTTTGCTATCACAACATCACCGTTGATAGATGAGTTGCCTTGTGTATTGGGCGTGAGTTGTTGTAACAGCTTCAACTAAGAAAATATTTGGAGTACTTCGCATTTTCAAATAGTTATATAAATATTAGCATAAAGAATTTTTGGCAACATTTTTGTGTGTGTGTACCTGTGTGTGTTGAGCTGAGATGCAATGAAAAGATACTGCGCTTTTAAATGCACTCTTCACTGAAACGGTTTTGGTTAGACAGACTGAATTGCTCACAGGTCACTTACCTTGTAGTTTATTTGCAGGTTTTTTTTTTATTTAACTCAACGACTTCATAAATTTAATTTCTTTTGAACCACGGAAACATTCTATTTTTAGTAATTAAATATTTTAGAGTCAATAAACAAACCTAAATTAATTGCGCTTTGACAGAATGTAAAAACCGTCGCGGTGTTTTCATCAGTTGAGTTACGAGGAATAGTCTTGAAGATGCACCCTATTAAAAGATTCCGCCTATTTTAGATGACAATCAAGTTGCAATGACTCTTCAACCTGTAATGGTTCTGCAACCTGCCTACCTTCAATTTGATAGAAGCAACTCGGAGGTCATTTTAAAATCATCACTCTTCTTAACAGCAAGTCTAAAACCACGGAAGAATCTTAGTAGTTACAGGATCTGACCTCATTACATTTGAATACAATGTCGTAGAAATCTCTAATTGGCGATTTCATTGTAAAACAATCAAAAGTGAAAATTAGATGTCAAATCTCTAATTGGTGATTTCAAACAGTTATGAAATCTCTTTGGAGATTTCATTAAATTCTACCTTATCTTAGGTTCTATTTATAATAAACGACCAAGAAATAATAATTATAGTTTTTCAAAGTTTCCACCTTTTAAATAATTTTATTTTTCACAATGTTCGAGGACAATTTAAAAAAAAAAACACAAATCTAGGAGATTTTCGTGATTTGCAAATTTCATTTAGATTTCTGTGACACCTTCAAAATGCGGGAGTCGAATTTCGTGAAATCAATGAAAGCTGCTCATACTTTCACTCAAGAAATCAATAACTGCTTTATTAATAAAGAAAGCTTACATTTAGCTCAAACTCAGAGTCCAGCATAGATACATCGTTCTATTGAACTTGTAGTATAACCATACAACCTAACATCCTTCTTGAGGAAAACAAGCAATAAATTAGCAAACATTTCGCTGACTCATCAAAATAGTCGAAGCAAACCCGTAAACTTCAAACATACTTCTTTTTCGTAGCCAACGTGTCTTTGTTTACAGATAATTTGTAATTTCCCTGGCGCCACATTAATCATAAAAAACGCGCCACAAGATAAAAAAGAAAAAAAAAGAAACAGAAAGAAAACTGAGCTGCCAATGATCTGAGCAATTTAAAAACGCATTGAGCATTGTAAATGTCGCGACAAAAGTAAACTTCAAATAAAAACAAAGCAATTCGAATACTATTAGTGTTCCACACATACACACAGGCAACGATATTTACACAGATACTGCAAGCGGTTTGATAATCAAAACCATAATCGCTCAATTCGTCATAACTACAAAAAAAAAAAAAGGAGCAAACCGCCATGGATTTCAACAGCACTCGACCATTATTCAATCAGTTTGACTGTTTGTCATTTCGTGCATTCCTTTTATTTGTCATTGTTCTTGGACCGTTGTCTGGCGTTTTATTTTGCTTTGTGTGCGTTGTTGGTTGGTTTGCTACACAGCACAACAGCACAGTCGCCCTCAACTGCTCAACATTAAGTTGACTTGACGCCGTCGCGTCGGTTGCATCGTAAAAGTAAACACAGTCAGTCAAGTTGCCCCAACAATAACACCAATGACGACAACATAGCATCTTCAACCACCAAATACGGCATAGGTGACAGCACTCAGTCAGTCACTCACTCTCTCAGCCAGTCAGCCAGTCAGTCAGTCATTTAGTCAGTCAGTCAGAAGATTGTCTATCTGCTTTTGCCATTCAAACCAAACAAATGTCTCTGCGACTGAGTCAACGTCACGTGGACCAATTTGACAAGGGGGAGTGGGCGCTGTGCAAATGGGCAGCGGTGTTGAAGTTGCAATCGCTTGCAACCAAAAATTTTAATGCACTTTTATGTCATCTTTCGCAGTGACTGCACTCGAATCTCATTGCGAGCTGTGAGTTTGCCGCCAACACAAATTTTTTTCCTAACTATATATTGCGCTGTCTTTTTTTCGCCCTAACTGTCTTGCTCTTGCTTGTGGCACATTACGCATTTCTCATTCAGTCATTCAGTCATTTCAGACAACTCGAAATGGTAGCGCGTTTCATTTGCGTTGACAAAAGGAGTTACTTCAATCTTCTCATTTTTTTTCGACCTTTTTTTCACCACTCACTCATCTACTTCATGCTCCTTTTGTATTTTTGTTGGTGTCACATTTTGTAGCGTCGTCTTTTGAGTGTTGTCACATTGTTGTTGTCGTTGTTGGTGTTGTTGTTGTTTTCATTGCTGCTGATGCTGTTGACATCTCTTGCACATTTTCCACACAAAGCATGCACGAGTAATGATAATAAAATTAAAAAAGGAGCAAAATAAAAAAAAAAAAACAAACAGAAATGCACAAATAATAACAGCAAAAGGACAACAAAAGTACACACCGGCACAGTAACACACCGACAATGTGTCACATTCCTTGCGCCGTTGTGTATGCTTTAAATATTTAAATCTGCAATTTGTGGCTTTCATTTGGTTGGTTACTGCACTGCCGGCATATGACATCATTAAGTTGCATCAAGGGTTATGAAAAATTATGTCTTTAATTTGCAGAGTGTTGCATTCATGTGCATTCATGTAGGATTGCAGCATGGGACGGTTTTATATATAATAATTTTCTATTATTTTGTACAAAAGAAATTTAAAATTTAATTTTCTTTTGTTTAAGCGAGGCATTGTTTATAGTTAAAACAAAAAAAAATGAACACTTTTGTAAGAGTCTAAAAAATTACTTCATTAGACTGTCTCTCAACCTGTAAACTAAGATTTATCGCAAAAATCTGTACATTAACATGATCATGACTCACGTTTATTTCAAGATTAGAACATTTAAATATAGATTATTTGTTTGGATCCCAGAAATAGATAAATATTCAAAATTTCCATCAAAACCACAAGAGAGATGATCTTTAAGATTGTCTGAGTGAGTTACGCTAACAGTTCTTTGACGCTTAAAAACTGAGAACAACAACTGCATCAGCCTTAAGGGGGTATTGTAGTGTAGGATTTTGATAAAATCGATTTTTTACATATTCTTAAGGTCCAAGTCCTTAAGAATATGTGCCTAAAAAGGTTTTTCAAAATTCGAAGTATTTTTGGAGTTATAGCCGTTTTTGTGATGTAAGGTACTAGTATCGCTTTACGTTGAACAAAACTTCAAACGCGATTTTCACGAAGCAACTTTGTTCGACCTGCTTGATATGATATCTCCAGTTCTAATCATCCGATTGACTCCAAATTTTATGGGAGCCTTCTTAATACATCCCTCTATCATGAATACCTCGGATAATGCAAAATAATTAGTTTTACTATTTTTAAAAAATCTATGAAGGTAAAAAAACATTTTTATTTTGAAATCGTCACCATTTTGTGAAAAATTTGTATACAATAGTTTTTAACCCGAGGTAGGGACGATAACGACGTCTTTCCTGAGAATAACTTCCTTTTTTGGCCTCCACTTCGCGACATCATAACTCGATGAATTGATTTTTTTTTTGACATTTTCTTCTATTCTTTAAATATCAATAAATATTTTGTAAAAAACTGGATACTAACAATATTTTTATATAATTTTTTTTTTTATCGTGCAACTAAAATTCAGGCTTCTACAGTAGAATACCCCCTTAAAGTCCCATTGAAGTAATTCACACAACATGTTTCCATTGGCAAATCAGTTGTCGTTTGCGGCTCATTACAATGTTCAACAACTCATCAACATTTTGTTAAACTATTTAGATTTGACAAAGTCTTTTGTTTATTATCGTGTCATACATATTAGAAAACATAACAAACAAGTTTCTGTTTCCCTTTTTTTTTTTTTGTTGTGCCTTTTTGTTTTTCCAGTCATGCAATGCAAATACGTTGCTTTCTGCAAACTGACAAAGGATGCAACGCCGCAAATGCACATTTATAATGTTGGCTCGTTTGTTGTATGCCTCAACGTTGCAAGTGTCTATGTTGCATGTCTGATTGTTGCACAATGTTGTGCACACATATGTGAGTCAACTGTGTGTGTGGCCATAGTGGCCGTGTCCTTTGTGGGCGTCTCACTCTTGTAAATCCCATCAAATAACTGTAATTGTAAAGTTTTTTTTAGTAGCAGAATCTGACTCTCGATTCAACATAAAACACACAAAACAACAGACGCCAATTTCTACACGCCCCCACTTACCCATTGCATTGCCAGTCACTGTTGTCAGTAGCAAATACGCCTACAGTGTTGCTCTGTGTATGTATGTGTATGTGTATACATATGTGTATGACACACGTCCACCGCTCCGCCTTCTCTAGCCATGCTAAAGTTACCACAAGCCGAGCGTGTGCAATAAATATGAATAACGAGCACGACGTGAGTGGCACACTAAAATGAACAACGACTTGCAGCAGCAGCAGCAACAACAACACACAAATAAGAACGGCTCACATGAAATGGCACTCGGCTGCAAGTCAGACTCACGCTTGGGGGCGCCACATAGTCATAGTTGCATGCATGCATGCATGCAGCTCAGCATAGGGGGTGGCAAGGGTGTCTCGGTCGTTGAAAAAAGTCCACAAATGTTTGTTTTATGTAATTGTTGCTGTAAATTGTGATTTGAAATTTTTATTTGTGGTTCAACTGTGGGAATTTAAAGAGGAATTCTAAGGTTACACAAACAAAAGAAGTTTATTTTTTTTTGCATTTAAAGATGTGAAAGATTGATTGCGCAGAGAGTAAGCGAATGTGCATGATAGACTATATTAAAGTGATAAAGATAATTAAATAATTGTAGAAATTAAAACAATTGTTTATATTCTGAGAAGTCCAAAACATTTGAAGAATTATCAACCATTCGAACGGCTTTTCTTTTTTAAATTTAGACCCCAAAAGCACACACACACACACATACATTTACAGATATACTCGTAGCGCGAAAACAAGCAAATCTCACATAAGCTGTTAATGCCTTTAAACAAGTGTAGTTGCGAAGGCTAAGAAGAAAATTGGGCGGCATAAACATGACGACGAACGTGCTCATACATTTTAAAGGAAAGGCGAAGAAACAAATAAAAATGAACATAAAAAAAATCGGTTGTAACGGAAGTAACAGCAGTTCAAATAGTCACTACAATCGAGCTGGTAGTGTCGGTAGGGTAAAAAAGACGCCGGCATAGCTGTAAATGCGCTAAAATATTTGTTGCTGGTCTCTAATCTAACACGAAAATTGCATGAGCATTTCGGTAGCAATGAGTTTTTTATTATACGTATTTTTATTGGGTTCAAGGAGAAGTGTTCCGGTGTTCAGGCAGTGAATGAACATGCATTTTTATGGTTGTTTAATACACACAAAGAAATTATTTGTTGGAATTTTTTGAGAATATCATAGATGTGTACATGTGTAAGTAAGAACTTGTACTATAGATATGTTCACACATAAGCATTGAACAAGCTCAAACAATTATAATTTTTACCATCATTTATCCCAACTCAAACCAAGACACAGTTCTGTCCAAAGACATTTTAGAAGATTTGATAAATAAATAAAAATACTTGAAAATTTTGCTGAAATTCAAAAATATGCACCATGTACTTTCATTGCACACATTGCACTGATTCACGCTGAACTTGTTCTCAGACGGCAGTATTTTGGGCTCTACAACTGCAGAGCTTACATGCGCTTACCTCTTGGCACACCAAATTATTTGTGAATTTGTTAAATTTTACACATTTACCTTTACCTTCGATTGCAATTTGCGCTAAAGCAATCAAGTTTCAGTGGAATTCTCCAGAGTGAGAATATTGTATAAACTTTATATAGCTCAGCATTTGAAGTCAGTGTGGCATTTGTTTGCATATAAATAAAATATTAATAAATAAATTTTTCCGGTGACTTTTATTGCATTTTACTGTTTTTTACTTTTCACAACAATCAAATCAAATTCGACGTGCTAAAAGCAATAAAACGAAGAACTTTTTAACATATTTTATGATTTATAATTCAAATGCCAAGGCAGCGGGCGTATAAATCACTGTTAAAAAGTTGATGACAATAAACAAGCGCAGACATGTGTTTAAACATGGCGAGAGCTTGTCAGACATACACACATACAGACAGACAGACAGACAGACAGACAGACAGCAGCAGACAAACAAAATCAAAAGCCAAAGCGAAGCCATGTCAAATATGCGCTCAGACAGACATGGCATTAAAAAATGCTCAGCATTTGATTTGTTTGGGAGCATCGTGTGTGCTATGGGATTTGCAAGTCAATAAATTTATGTAAAATAAAAACAAAAAAATTACAAAAAAATGTATATGTATATCATAAATTCCATGCGGCAATTTAATAATACATGAGGTGTTAAAAAGCAAATAAAACACTGCAAAATTAGCACAAAAAAAACAAAAAAAATATTATGAAATAAATTGCAATTGAATTAAAAAATCATAAAAGAATTATGAGACATGAATTTATGTGTCAGTTTTGTTGCGGAGATTTTAGCACGTTTTGTATTTAGATTAAAAAGATAAAAAAAAAAAGATAAAAAAAAAAAATATAAATAAAAATAATAATGAATAATTAATTTGAAACAACATTTGCATTTCTTTTCAATTCGTTTCATTTGATTTCAGAATTCACTTTGGCGTTACGCGATGTTCGCGTTCGTGTGCCACATGCCGTGCGTCGTGGCGAGAAGGCGACATTGAAGTGCATCTACAACATTGAAGACGACACACTCTACTCGGTGAAGTGGTACAAAGGACGCCGTGAGTTCTACAGATATACGCCCAAGGAGACGCCACCAATGAAAGTCTTTCATTTCGCGGGTGTCAAAATTAGGGTGAGTGGGTGCGAAAATGTTCATGAACTCAGCGCATGAGCTCATTAAATTCAATTAAAAAAAAAAATAAAAAAAAAATTCATTTCTTGACACACTCTCATCTCTTAAGCATTGGTACCTTTAACTGGAATTTATATTTTATTCACTTCTTAATACAATTGCACATATGTATGTCTTGGTACCAACATATGTTAGATAAGGATTTGAATATAATATTCGTACGTTCAAAAAGAAATTAGTTAATGATGTGATCAAGTAGTTAAAGAATACGTGTATTGGCACAAATGAGAAATTTAAAGAAATCTCTATGAAATAAACTTGTTGTTACAAATATATATAATAATAATAATAATAATATAGATATATAAAAATCGATTCCATATATACCTGACCAAACAATACACTAAAAATTTTTTGGGAAAATGTTTAGTTTCTCAATTGAAATATTTTTTCCAACAATGTAATATGCTTGGATACCTTACCTATGGACAGAATTTATTATTTTATTAGTCCCTTGAAATAGAGAGCAACAAAAGATTCTAAATTTTTCTAAAACCAAATTATTTCTTCAAATTTGAGAACAGAAAATAAACCCAGTAGGCTTTGGGTAGGCATTCTTTAGGGTAGACATTTTTCGTATTACTTTATTTATTGTTTTCCGACCACCTGATTTTGTCTAGAGCGATCAAAATTATTTAACGAAAAGTTTTTCCTTTTTCTCCGATTTCTTTCCTTAAATGCTCCGAACAATTAGCACATATCATGCCTTAGATTGCCTTTGATTTTTTCAGAAAACATAGTTCGGCTCAATGAATAAAGTAATAAAAAACAGTCATAATCATTTGTTCATGTCGATTGAAAATATATTCATAAAAAGGTGATGGGTTTAACATTTAATTGGCTGTCATAGAAACCAAATTTTTCACCATTTTATTTCTGGCTTACATGTTGTCATTAAAAGGGCTAAAAAGAACCAATGATAATATAAACTAAGAGTAATTGGATTGTTTTTTTTTAGGTTCAAGCACAGTTTGGTTTAGTTTTTTGATATAACTATGTATGTTTTTGATCTGTCTATGAGAAGTTAAAACCGAACAGGAAAATTAAAAAAAGATCAAAAGTTCGTTATGCCAATACATGTGTGCAATGCTTTTTGTTTACACAAACTGTAAAAAACGAAACAAGGAAATATTTAAAACTCTATTCAAATATTTTTATTTGCTGATATTTCGATTGTCTGCTCTGTAATGCCTTTTCCTAACGAAAATAAAATTGCTATCAACATCCGCCAAAAATATCGAACGCAACATCTAAAAATAAATTTCCCAAATCATAAAACAACATAAGCATTTTTTTTTTATTTTTTTACATTCGTTTGCAATCGTTCAAATAAAATCAACGACAAATTTTATGGAATTTTTGCGTCGAAGTCATTGTTTTCGGTGTTCTCGTATAAACAAAACTCAACAAAAATGCCACTTTTACCGAAAACATGCTTGAATAATTTTCAAAATTGTGTTGCACGTTTCGAAATATTGCAAATTTATTTGTAAAAATAAAAAAATGAACACAGTAAAACCTCATACAGTCACAGTTTGTGCTCCAAAAACGTAAAAAATAATAAATAATAAAAAATATTCAAGCGGAAGTGGAATTTTTGTGTATTTTGATTTGAGTGTGGATGACAATTGTTTATGTAAAAGGCGGTGTATATGTGAATGTGCGCTCTAAAAATGAAACGGTGATGCGAATAACTCATAAACTTTGTTGCATTTTACCATATTGTCAAATTCTCTTAAATTCTGAAACGTTTAAAATTTAAATAACCTACAAAAATTAAATATAACCTTATAAATAAATGGTAAAAAAATAAGAAGAGAAATACAAATGGAAACTTTAAGGAAGCCAAGTCAATATATCTGAGACTTTTTTACATCTTTAATTTTGCATGAGAAAAACTAGTATATGAACAGAGAATAGACTTCATTTTTTCTGATTTCTATGTATTCTTAATGAAGTCTGAAGTTTCCTTCGACGTGTGTGGTCTCATACAGAATATATTTGCTAGCAAATTGTCATCTTAAATATACACACATGTATATATGTATATAGTTGATTAAATCTTGAAAGCATTAGTTTGGTAATTAAACAAACCAATGCAAGGCTGATAATGGCTTGAGTTATCATATTTAATAAAAATAAATATTGTTTACACAGAAACCATGATAACAAACTTCGGTTCTAAGAAGTAAGGACTATTGACTATTGATAAACTTGTTGAAGTGTCTACTAAGATAAGGAATCCAATGGGGTCTTTTGAAAATGAAATTATTATTCAGCTGTTTTTAGCTTTCCGTGTCGTTATAGGTACTCTATTATTGTACTTATTAATTCAATTTTAAGTAAAGTATTTATTTGCTTGGCGCAGTCACAATTTTGTCAAGAAAGTGTTAAGTTGTTCGTCCGTTCATTATACCAATCAGCTCAGAAAATGACCGAAAATATTGAATTTCGGATAATGACAATCGAGGATTATCCTTTGGTGAAGAAAATGTTAACCGAAAGTTTCTATACCGGTGAGCCACTATGCATGTCGTCAGGAGAAAATCCCGAAAAATACGCCGAAAAAGATATTGATGATTACAATTTGGAATTAATTCGTTGCGGCACTTCGTTGTTGGCGCTGCAAAACGGGAAAATTGTCGGTTCGGTTGTGGCAGGCACACAACTTTCTAGTGACGTGAAAAAAAACTATGAAGAAGCCCAAGAGGCAGGTGATAACACATATGGAAGGATGATGCGCTTTCTCTCAAAGTTAGAAAGAGATGCAAATATCTATGAGCGCTACAATGTTTCAAAGGCGCTCTATTCTAACATGACTACTGTTGATAAGGATATGCGTGGCAAGGGGCTCGGCTCGATGTTAGCAGCACGCTTAATAGAGATCGGGAGAGAGAAGGGCTATCCGCTATTGCTTGCGTACTGTACGAGTTACTATACTGGACGTCAAAAAGAAGCGCTCGGCATGGAAGTCGCATATTCAATAGACTATGCCAACTATAAGGATGAGAATGGCAGGGTTGTCTTCAATCCACCGGAACCACATACGTGTGCGAAAGTTATGGCAATGAGATTGTAAATTTTATACAATGCAATAATAATATACTTATTTCCATCAGAAATCAGCTGCCGGTTCAAAACAAAAAAAAAACAAAAAAAATTGTTAATCGTGAACATTATATACCTCTTATAAAAATAGTAAATACAATTGAAAGATTGTTCGAATTGAAGATACGAAGATAATAGCTGATAAGCCTTTAACGTCAAATTCGCTTGTAGTCGTTCAAACAAAATCAACGACAAATTCTTTAAATATAAATGGTAAAAACAAGAAGATTTCAAGAAGTAATGTTGGAGAAATACAAATGTAAACTTTAAGGGAACCAAGTCAATAACTCTGAGACTAAACTGTTAAATATCTTTAATGTGTTATCAACATAGGTGTGTGTACAGGGTATTATATAGATGAGAATACTCAACTATACCGCCCTTACTGGTTTTTCTTGATTTATTGAGGTTTAAAAGTGTATAACTTTCGAAGGGGGCCCTCAATCAAAAAACTCCTTTAGTACATGATAGAATGGGTTCCTAAGTATGTCTTAGTTCAATTTCAACAAGATCGGTCATTTAGTTTCTGAGATATCTTGTACACAAGTTTGAAAAAAAGTAATTTCGTGTTTTTTTTACAATTCAGTGAAATGCAAGAAACTGGAGGGTGTTACGACTTTATGGCTACTATTTTCGGAGTCAACACACCGAAATACATAGAAATTAGTTGCAATTATGGGAAAAGTTTTCACAAACTGTATTTTTGTCGGCCTGTGTTATTATTCAGCTGTTTTTGGCTTGCAGTGTCGCTGTAGGTATTCTATTATTGCTCTTATTAATTTAATTTTTTGTCAATTTATATTCTCTCTATGTCTTAGAGTTTTTCTTTGTCAAAATCAGCAGAGTGACACGTTGTTTTTGTGTGTTGTGACAGAGCTATTGACGTTCGTCCGTTCGTCGCGTCCCTCTGACTAGATATTTTTGTGTAGAGAGCGCATTTCGTTATGCCAATGTAAACTTTGTCACATAGCAACAAACAATGTTGGTTTTGCTTGCTTTTTTTTTAGTGTTTGTTTCGTCATGCTTATTATCAAATCGTAAATCAATTTTTCAGGGTTATTGTTTTAAATCAGCGTGATTTGAAGTTATATTTAAATACTGGACCAATCAGTATTTTTCGTCACTCAACTGATATAGTTTTGTTTTTATGTTTTTTTCTTTTTTTTTGTTAGTCTTAAACGATAGAAATATTGTGAGGTAATCAAACTAATCAGAAATGATCGACAATATTGAATTTCGAATAATGACAATCGAGGATTATCCTTTGGTGAAGAAAATGTTAACCGAAAGTTTCTATACCGGTGAGCCACTATGCATGTCGTCAGGAGAAAATCCCGAAAAATACGCCGAAAAAGATATTGATGATTACAATTTGGAATTAATTCGTTGCGGCACTTCGTTCTTGGCGCTGCAAAACGGGAAAATTGTCGGTTCGGTTGTGGCGGGCACACAAGTTTCTAGTGACGTGCAGGGAAACTACGAAGAAGCTGAAAAGGCAGGTGATAACATATATGGAAGGATGCTGCGCTTTCTCTCAAAGTTAGAAAGAGATGCAAACATCTATGAGCGCTACAATGTCTCAAAGGCGCTCTTTTCAGACAAGACTACTGTTGATAAGGATATGCGTGGCAAGGGGCTCGGCTCGATGTTAGCAGCACGCTTAATAGAGATCGGGAGAGAGAAGGGGTATCCGCTAGTGCTTGCTTATTGTACGAATTACTATTCTGCACGGCAAAAAGAAGCGCTCGGCATGGAAGTTGCACATTCGATGGACTATGCCAACTATAAGGATGAGAATGGCAGGGTTGTCTTCAATCCACCGAAACCACATACGTGTGCAAAAGTTATGGCAATGAGATTGTAAATTTCATACAATATCAATATAACCTTTAAATATGTAAAATTTCATAATAATTATGATATAATAATATACTTATTTTGGTATTCTATTAAGGTTTTTGTCTCAACGCGATTTATAAGTGACGTGAGTTAAGTAGATAAACATGTTTAACGTCACGGCAGAAAATGTAGTCTATAAGACTATCATTTTGAATTAATATTTCTTAAAAATATTACCCATTATTTTTTGTAGAAACTTTATATATTGTCTGATCTGCTAAGGTGCACCTCAAGCCAACTGACATCTAAATTTTTAAATAAATGAAAATTCTAAAAAAAAAATACAAAAGCTAAAAAAATATTTAGGAACAAAACTTGTATCGTAAAATGGTGGAATTTTTATCAAAACAATGCGAAAAAAAATAAAAAGGAAAATAAAGCAAATCGTTGTAAATATTTCCATGTGAGGTATGAAGTTTTGCCTTTTTTCAGATTTTGTTGTATGTTTTATTGCTTTACATTTTGTTCGTTTTGTCGAAATGGTAATTAGGACTCAACTATGGCGCTGCTTGCACTCATGCGCCTTTCACTGAAGTCAGTTGTGCGTAGTCGTTTTGTTGCCGATGTTGCCATTGAAATGCAACTGAGCATGCAAAGCAAGCATGTAACATGTATTTTGCTGCAGATGCTATAGCGGAATATTTTGAAAAATATATGCTATTAAAATAGCAAACACTTGCTTTTGGCCACACAACCCTTTCATTCCAACTTTTTTTCACATTTTTTTTAAGTGCGGATAATTTTCAGAAAATGGTATTATTCTTTGACCTTTATAACGTCGACGAACAACGCTATTTGTAAGCTTTTGAATGCTACCCAAACAAAAAAAATAAATAAATAAAAAAATGGAAATAAAAAGCCAAATTCAGTAAGCTTAGATTAGTATGAAATATGTATGATATTCTTAATTAAAAAAAAAAAGAATAAAGAAACATATAAAAATAAAATATTGTATGCGATATTCACTTTTTAAGTTCGCTCAAAGTTGGAATTATTAATTATGAACACCGACCTGATTTTCAATAAACGAGTACACACAACGTGTTTTTATTTATTTCTTAAATTTAATATTATTTTTCGTTCAGCCGCCACTCAATTATTTAATAAAAAGCGTACACTCCAACATACTTTTATTAAAAAAACGAAACAGAAGACGATTCTTTTTTTTTTTATATAAGAAAACCAAAACAAGAAGACAACCAAATAAATACAATATTTTCATATTTATTTTGTATTATTACTTTATTTTTCTTATTGAATTTATTTTCGCTTCCTCTTGCAGCGCATCGCATCGAACGAGAGCCAAGTGGTGCTCGATGCCGTTACAATGGCCGCTTCCGGTAAATACAGTTGCGAGGTTTCAGCGGATGCGCCCTCGTTTCATACATTAATCTCATCCGCTGATTTGGAAGTTATTGGTAAGTCGACAAATATAAAAAATACACATGCTTACACACATATGGAAACAAATATTCGATATATGAAATATGAGAAAATTGATATCCGTTCGTGGCAAGCCAAACCGAACGGAAAATATAAAGCTTTTCATATGCTTCAGAGCGCATAGCATACAAGATGCAAATGATGTGTGATTATGTGCAATGATTTTTATACTGGTTAAATTGTGCTTAATTTTGTTCATTCAATTGTAGCGGAATTGAAAAAAAAAATTATTTTATTGAATGTATGTCTCATGCATATAAAAGAATATCTTGATCTTAAAGCAATTTATCCTCTGCTGTTTTTAAGTGATGAACGAATGAAATGTTCACAAATCACTCTTATTGAAAAGCTGGATCAGTCTTGAGACTAAGTGGATTTGAGAAATTTAGAGATCTCTTAATAATTTTAAATACATATATTATTTTTTAATATAATGAAAGTACAACAAGTTTAGGATAAATCCAGACAGTAAATATTAACAGAGTGATTATTTAATATAGTCAAGAACCCAGGTGCCTTCAATCAATTTAAACAAGGAACTGAAAATATCAATTGGTAAAATCTCTCCGAACGACAATATACAAGAACGTGGCTGTCGCATATATTTAAAGGTGCTATAATATATATATATAGCTGCTATTTTTGTGTAGTACGCCGAAGGACCTTTCGAACCAAAGGGATTGTGTGTCATCAAACCGTTTAACGAAGTGCAGATTTCCGATCGAAGAGAATTCAAATAGCGCGGATTCAAAGATTTGTCCTATAAGGGATAATGTTCCAACGAACCATCCTCCAAAGGATTGGAAGCCAGAGTAGAATGAGTCTGTATTTGTTGTTTTTAAATTCCACGAAGTCTTATTGAATTTATAAACCCTTTTTTTTTACAAATTAGTTCTAATGCGATGTGGAAATGTAACAAAATTTGATACACTCATTAATATTTTCGACCGTGGCAGTACATAGTTCATTGCTAGTGACTGTTACAATAGTGAACCTAATTGAAAAAAAAAAAACAATTAACACGCCGTTTTGTCACACCAAAATATATTGAAAATAATAAAATATTAAAAATCGAATCAATCGCAAAATTATGCAACACGTTGTCGATTTATGGTTGGAGAGGCTCTCAACAGAGAGTTCCAAAAACTGGGGATTCCAATAATGAGGCAATTGATAGCCGTGAGCTTACAAAACGTATACCTGTAGTTTCAACAAAACATTATATTTTCAAAAATATACATTTACTTATTAATTGAAGAAAATTATCATTCAATGGTAAATTTCGGTCGAAAGCATCGACAGTATGTGATATAAGTATTCTTATATGCAGAGTCAATATTCTTTTATATCAGACTATTGTATTGTTTCGGTATGCATAGAGAATCATAAACTAACCAGCTTTAATTGAGTGTTCAATAAAAGCATTTGCTTATGTTTCTTATTGAACGCAGGATATGTTTTACAAATCGGGAGGGATAATCAAATCATCGCCAATGATGAAGCAAATCTCTTTGCTTGAGTTTGTTTTCTTTTGTTAGTGAGAATAAGTACGAAAATTCAATAATTTGCATGCGTCTAAAGTAATTGAGTTTTCATTGCTCAAAGAAACAAATATGCATTCGAATTAGGCTGATCATTGTTGTTGAACAATGCACAGAATTAATCAGTAGATTAGCAGCATGAGCTAAATATTGTATGCAAATTTCATAGGCAAATATTATGGCAGCTAATAACATAAAATCCAAACTTATACAAACAAGCAAGCAAAAACAACACGTCGTCATAGTAACAGGACATTGATAGCCGCAACCATTTAAGCCAATATGGATAAAGTTTGGACGTTGTTTGCCATGCCGCTTGGCAACGTCTAGAATCCGCAACTGTTTATGAATACAACCAGAGAGCCAGAGCCACAAAAGCAAACAGTTTAGTCAACAATCACTCGGCAATAGCAACAGCAACAACAAAAACAAAGACAACAACTATGACTACGTACAAGAAATGTCATATAAATACGAAATTCCTTCTGGTTTGCTACTCGATTTCCGCAAACTAACAAACGGAAACAAACTCACACAATTGCTAACATTGTATGGGACAGAAGGCAGGCGGGGTATGAACGGCAGTGTGGCTGAGACAGTGCGGCAGACAAAACCGAATGCGACAACTGCAGACAGAGTTTGAGTTACATATTTAGTGGAGCGTATCTAGCGATATGAAGACATTGCCAATCTGCCATTTACACACACACACACACACGCATACATAAAAGTTTATTGACCGTCTCAGATTGAGTGAAGTTTACCATTCGCTAAAGTGGCCTCATCTTTAGATGAAGCTCTAATGTCGCTCGGTCTCTCTGTCTCACTGTCTTTCTATGTCGGCTACTGTGTGTGTTCATGTATGTGTTACTATTAGTTACCACACTGGCAGACACACTCATGCATAGCATATGCGTAACTATGTCTGTATGTTTGTATCTATTATATGAAATTTGTTTGTGCAGCAAGTTTCTGATATCCGCATTGACTGCTTTGCTTTTCAGTTGATTTTTGTTAAGTTTTACTTAAACATCTTATGACCAGACCAAAGCGTTACAAGTCTGACTCACAAGCAGCATGGGCTGTGCTGTCAGCATCTGACTCATGTCATACTCGACTGCGTAGCAAAACTTTTGCGACATGTTTATGCAATACACTCTATTTTTTTTTTCACATTTTCTGTTTTCTTTTGGTTCACAATTTTTCGCTACTCATGTTTGATAAATAAACTTGGCTTGTTGTGACATTTTCGCCTCATTGTGTATACGCGTACATGTGTGAGTTCATGTCTGCCTTCTGCATGTGGCGCCACTTGACTTTCCTCGCATTATGGCAACAAAATTTTGAATTCTTACAAAATGATTTATTTTTGAAGTGTTTGTGTACGAGTTCATGTGCCACCGTCTACGCTTGATTGGTTCGTAGGTCAATGCATGACAAAAGTTGTACTCTAAATAAAGTTCAAGCAGACCTCAATTTTTTTTATTTATAGATTATATCGCATAAGAGATAAACAGGTAGTAAAATATTATTATTTTTTTTCGTAAAAAAAATAAATGAATCCGAAATTTAAAAAGATTATTCAATAAAAATAACTTTATTATACTAAGGTCCCTGTTGTATGTTTTCTGACTTTGAAATAATAAACAAATTTCCACCATAAATTTCATTAAATGACAAAATATTGATTATTTGAATAAGTTCCCAATTCATCGCTCAATGCGTTTTTGTTCAGTTCTCTTTTGAAGTTTTATACAAAGATTATTTGCTTCCAACTTTACGTTTCTTTTATTGATTTAGTCTCTTTTGTCATGCACTCAAATCAAAAATATAGAATTAAAAAAAATGCTTTTAAAATCTGCTGGCAAGTAGCCAATCGAGGGCAACTGATGAGTAATCTGCTTAAATAAGAATATTAATCTTTTTAGTTTATATTACCATGATTAAAAAAATTCCTGCTTTTGCTTAATTTTCTTTCAAGGAATGATAGTGTTTAATACGATTTTATGCTCCCTTGAGTCCTTAACTTGAGTTATGTTTAATTTAGTTTATAGGAACGGTAGTAAACAAAGATACATAACTAAACGAGCTAACAATTAAGTCATCAAAAATGCTTGCGTCTTTAGATTTTATTTTGAGATGGCTTACAGTTTCTATATCACCGATTTCAGATGTGGTAATTCCAAAAAAAAATTTTAACAAATAAAAAATTCCATATGACCATTTTTTAATCCTGAAAATATTGAATTTCCTTAAAGAATTTTGTAATCATTAAAATATATATTGTTATGAGTTGTCAGAAATAGCATAAATGTTTATTTTATTTATTTACACATATAAAGCTATATTGCAGTCGCAAAACACATTTTTAATAATTAAATATACATTCTTATTTATTTGTCAATACTGTCTTAAATTCGGTCAGATAGTAATGTGAGCGGATTGTAGAACTGAAGGGCAACCTTGAAAAAAGTGTTTTATTGTAATTTATGTATTGTTTTGGAAAAAGTACATGTTAGGATTAATGTAGTGTATGATCTTTATGTAGTCTAGGCATAGCCTAATTACTTAAGTTTGATTTATTTTATAAACAATACTTTGGTCTAAACTTTCTTTGGGTTGATAAATTAATGCCAATTGAATGTGTAGCATTAAAAAAAAAATATGTTAATTTTTTTTTCATTGAAATGTACTCTAATCTCTTGTGGCACACACACTTTCGAAAACTAATGTTCGATAAGCGAAATCCCTTGAACTGCTGGCAAACCAAGGGTCGAATTTAAAAACACCCGAACACAAAACGATTGGGCGATTTCCAGCAGACATTGCATTTGGTTGCATTTCAGTTTAGCTTCATTTATAGTCTTGATAGTTTTATTTTTAATTTATTTTCCTTCTTAAGTAAAGTTTGCTCAGCGAATGTGTTGATTGTTAATAACAAAAACAAGTTGGTTCAATTAAAATACACACAAATTACAAGCTACGTAAGAATGTATGACAATCACTTGACATTTGTATTGTTTTACCAGATAAAGAAAACAGTTCAACAAAAAAAAAAAAAATCCGAAACCCAAAGACAACAATTCAATTATTGAAAAGCGAACGCGAAAAAAGCTTACAAAAACGCAAAATTGCGTGGCAACTCAACTCAATTTCAGTGAAATATTGACATAAAACACGGACATATACACACACACACACTCACACTCCCAAACAAACGAATGAAGCAATAAAGTTTGCTGATGGAGCTGTGACGATTGGATTGGGTGATTGGAAACCGTTCAGTTCAGGCGTCATTTAATGCCTCAAACCGTTTAAAAACTCTATAAACGAAAACAACAAAAAAGTGACGCACAAACAAATACAAAATCCAGAAAGTAGTCGAGTATAATCGACATTATAATACCCTGCGCACATGATAGGCAGTACCACGCCCCAATTCCAAATAAAATTGAATATTTGGCATCACCCATTTAAATAATTTTCAAATAATTAAGAAAATCGGTCAAAATTCAGTTTCATGGTCCTTGAGGGGCAACTATGAAGGAGAGGAGTATTTTGGGTTATACGATTTTAAAGATACATATTTACTGAGACTCTATATAAAAAAGGAAGTTTATATCTGTTATAGTTTTGGAGATATGGGGATTTTAATAAAACCAGTTTTTGAGGAGAAATTGTGGGACGGAACAAAAATTATAGTATATATACTTACTGAGTTTTTGAAAATTAGACGGACAAGTTTATATCGATTTCTCTGGCCATCCTGATCAACAATACTTAATGGGGTTCTACTCCTTGCCTGCTATGAGTTATATACTTTGATCTGAAACAAATTTAATATACCCTGACACACTTTATGTGCAGCGCATAAAAAACCGCTCAATGATTGCTGTTGTTGTTGTTGATTGCATTTTCGATGATGCTTATTGCAACAAACAATAGCAAAGTACTGCGGACAGCTGAACAACAATTGTGCATTGAGTAACAATGGTTTTTGTTTTTGTTTCGTTTTCCACTTACTTAATTTACCACACGCATTCCAACTCTTTTGACTAACTATCTCGCTCTCACACTGCTTATTCGTTACAGAAACGCCACACAATGCACCATTTATAACAGGAATACGCCCACGTTATCGTGTGGGCGACATATTGAGAGGCAATTGTACATCGAGACACTCCAAACCAGCAGCAAATCTCACATGGACAGTAAACAATGAAGAGGTAAGTTTTCTGGTGCTGCCAAATTGTTTTTGTAAACTAAAGTTGCTATGACACCCTGTTTCCCGTCCTTTTCTATCTGCCAGGCTTAATGCTGATATTTGTAATTATTTTTTTATTTTGTTTAACTCTTTCTGCGTGTGTATGTGTGTGAGTGTGTGTGTGTGCAAGTCATGCTGCAGCAAAATTATGCAAACACAAATTTTCATGTCCTGCTGTAATTTCCACACGCACAAACACTCAAACAACAAAATTGTTTTCCTCTTGAAATTTTTGCTTGTAATTTTACTCTTTACTCGACAAGTTGTATGCAAAAATTTGTGATTAAGCTTGCAACACAACAAAGGAATCATTGAACCACTAAATGAGTAGTGATGTACAACAATATTTTCGATAAGAGCAAAGCGAAAATTCATTCAAACAAGTCTGTCTGTATAATTTGAACTCCTTTCCTTGAAAACTTGTTACGATTTCACAATGAAAGTCTACAAAATGCAAAAGAATTTGATCTGTACTTCTAGACAAGTCATAAAATCAAATTACTTGACAATATTTGCTACTCTTATTTGATCAACAAATGTATTTGATCACTTGCAAAGCGCATCAGTGCGTCCGCATAGCCGAAGGATGAGTTTCATCTTGAATTCTTTTATCTATCTTTTCGGTTCTTATGCATGTTTTTGTTGGGCCACCGCGTGTGTGTTTGTAATTTATGCACACTTGAAATCGCGTTGCGTGTTGTAATTACCACGCATACCAACACACACGCACACAGCTCTGTTTGTGGCATCAAATTATGCAGCTTATGCTGTCGGCGCAACATACACGTTGCAACACGCCTATAATGCGCCCACGCCCACTTCTATGCTGATAATAATTTACGCAATTTTATGCCTGTAGTATGCAATTAGAGGTTTTTTCTTTTTTGGTGTTTTCGCCGCCGCTTGCATTTTTCGTATGCAAAGTCAATTGTGGAATATCGCTAGAAATAGCAAAAATCATCATGATCAACGCCGACGCCATCAACATCAGCCACAGCAGCTGCCGCACCGTCAGGCATCTGTTATCCATGCGCTATGACGTACACAACGCCTGCTTGTATGCAATGCTATTTTCATTCTTTTATTGTGTTACGCGTTCGGCATCCATTTTGGCATCGACGAAATGCTTTCCGGTTTTCATGTTGCGTTTGTCTACATATATATTTTGTTGTTGTTGCTGATGTTGTTGTATTTTTTCAAAGGCCACAACACAATTAAGACTTGATGAATTATGCTTTCTGTAATGGGTTTTGGTATTCGTATTGGTATTGGTATTGGCGGCAGCTAAGCTGTTACAGCCGCTCATGCTGATGCTGATGATTAGGTTTTGTGTGTTTGTGTTTCATGCGAAACAATATAAAATGTCATGCGCTTGTTTTCGAAACGAAAGCAGAAAATTTGCATTGCCTAATTGAGAAAAACCAAAAATTTGACATTTAGAACAAAATTCTTGTTGGCAAAGCAGATGGAAATATTATTGAAATCTTTAAAATGCTAAACAATGCTTCGGAAAAGTTACACAAACTCAGGAATGCTGTCGGCTATTCAAAGAGTGTTCAAAATATCAGGAAATCGGTGAAAAAATGCAAAATTTACGAAAAAATTGAGATTGTAGGTTTTTGAGGGGTAACCATCAAATAGGGGGGTGTTTTGTAGTGTGCAGTTTTAAAGGTGTATGTTTACTGAGCTTGTATACAAAATTTCAGGTTCGTACCTTTTACAGTTTTGGAGTTATGGCAATTTTAAGAAAACCACTTATAGAAGGGAAAAAAGGGGGAGGGGCAAAAATTGTGGTATGAAGTTTCAGGTTTCTATATCATCTGTTGTTCATGCTATAGCCTTTTAAAAAAATGGGTGGTGCTGATTGGATGGGAAGGAGTGGGCGTGGCACAAAACCGTTCAAACTTCATCTGCTGCCGAGCATCATGAGTCTACGCTCCGAATTTCAAGTCTCTAGTTCTTATAGTTTCCGAGAAACATTGGTGAGGACCAACGGACATAGCGATATCAACTCGTCTTGTCGTCCTGATCAATAGTATGTACTCTTTATGGGGTCGTCCACCCTCCTTATAAAATTAAACATTTCATAGGTGTTGACTTACGTTTGACGCTGACTGTAAATGCACAGCTTCCTTATATTGTACGTCATTAGCTGTTATAATATTGATTTACTACTCCTACCCGATCGAAAGCTTAGCGAACTCAAAGTGACTGAAATTCATTTACAAATTATGTCTTTTAACACTTGACTACATCTCAATAACGTAACAAATTTCACGCGTTGTGTACACATTTCTTCGTTAAACGCCAACTAACATGCCTTCTATATTGGCTTTCATTAAACTAAATTCACATATCAGTTGTACAAACAATTAAAGCTAATAATGCAATTGCTCAATTGACAAGCAAAACAAAGCCAATTTCACATATTTCCAAGCAACGCTCGAATGCAACGTGTTGGAATTCCCCAAGCGGATAACCGCAAACAACGCGAAAATGGGACCGGTTAAACTTCTTTGAATAAAACAATTGGGGTGGCGGGCAAACTAAGGGTTGCATATATGCATGATTTGAGTGCGAATGCACAATATAAGCAGCGCACGGGTACTGAATGGCACAGAGTAGAGAGCACAAATGCCAAATCAATTGTACGGTGCAGAGTTGAAATCAAGATAAGAGTAAAGTAGCTGCGAGTTGACTGCGGAAAGCAAAATTGATTTAAGGCAATCAAGGTAAAAGAGCAAAGGGTACAAAAAAGTGTATGAAAAGTTTTTTTTTTTGGTTGAAAATTAAATTAAAATTGTTGTTTGAGGCTACACACATGTGGCGAAAACTTTGAACATACATTCATACATATACTAGTTTTTGTTCTTATGACACGCTAAGAAATAAGTTAAGTACATCGAACTCTCCTAATCTGTTTTGTATCCATTGTACATTTTATGTATTTAAAAATTAATGAATTCTTACGCTTGTTTTAAGAGCCTGGGCTAGAATTAAACATGTGGTGACCCGAGTTTTCTGTTTGAACAATATTATTCTGTTAGATAAAATCTCAAAATTGATTGATCTCAAATAGTATGACAAAAAAAGTTGAAAAAGAATTTTATTTTTCAAAAATTTGGTCCACAAGCATTTAGCGTGACTCAAGACTTCCAAAATGCAGCGGTGGCCCTCAACAACAATAATTTTCCAAGGCGATGGGTGTAATTTCTTTTGATAATTTGCGGTTCTCAAGCAGTTTATCATAAAAGATGAATTGGAAGTGAAGATTATTGGTTTATCTTAAGCAAAGATCGCTGATGGGGGAGTTTGAAAACTACCATGGCTTTTATTTACCAACAAAATAGATGGACTTCATACATGAACGGTCTGACTCATCATAGACCCAATAGACTTAGTTGGACTCCTTTGGATCACAATTTAAGGTGTTCACAAAAATGAAAACGTTGCTTAATGATGATACCTGAAATACTGATAAGAAGGTGAAATTCCACATGACATTTTGTTGACGTTTCAAGCATTTGAAGACAACACGAACAATTTGAACATTGTGGAGGATGTATTGTGTTTTCATACCAAGTCTCAGATTTTCTCGATGCCTTTCAAAATATTGCTTGGCAGCAACACAAACTCAAGTACATCGAGCCAAATCAACAGCATGAAACATGAGACATCACAACAAAATAATAGTGACAAAAAAAAATTAAGAAATGAAAATAAATATAACAATTCCATACAAAACAACTGAAGAACGAAAGAGGTCAACAATGGCAAATCGTTGTCCCATTCGCCTTTTTTGCCAACATTTTTCTTGCGCTTCACGTGCATTGAAAAACTGCACAAAGTTTACGCATTTCAGCGTCAAATTGCTGAGTTTTTCGGGTTTCACATTGTTTTTTTTTTTTTTGTTTTTTTTTTTTGTATTGGAAACTTTTCGACATTTTTCGTTGCTGCTGCTGCGTGTCAAAGCTGCTAAAACTGTTTCTCGTAACTTTTGTTCAGAATTTTTCACCATATTGTGTATTTTCGCTCGCCCACAGTCGCTCACTCACTAACATTGTCAACTTGTTTCACTTTTATTTTAGGCCAATCCCTCCCATGTGCGGCATCATAAAATCATACGCGATGTGCGCAACGAGATGGAAACGGCGATTGTTGGCATTCACTTTGTTGTCACCGATCAACATTTCGAGAATGGTAAATTGAAGGTAAGCGCTGAAATTTGATTGCATTGCATTTAATTGAAAGAGACTTGTTAACACGACTACAACGAACAGTGTAATTTACTTTTGGTTTTTAGCACAAAAGTTCTTTTCAGATTTGCAAACCGAATAACAATTTTGAGCTTGCAATATTGTAGGAAACAGTCTCGACATATTTTCGACACATGATGCTTTGCAAATAGCTTTGAGATAGCTAAAGCAATTTGACTCTAAAGATCAATAGATATTTATTTAGCTTTTATAAAGATTTATACTTTAATTTATCTTTGTTTTTTTCTTTATTTGATACATTTTTTTTAACAGCTACGCTGCAGCGCTCAAATTCATGACATTTACTGGAAGACCACCGAAAAAATAATACTCGAGACCGATCAATTTACAAAATATGGCACCAACGTGAATATGGTCAATCCTGATGAACTCTATGATCAATACTCCTTTCAGGAGGGTGAGATGCTGCACAATAAAAAGAACAGTTATCTGACACAGCTACAAGGTGAGTGAGTTAGGCCAATTAACGAGCACAGCAAAGCACAAAAAAAAAAAATCCGGCACAAATTTTGTAGAAAACAAAAAATAATTAAACAATAAACGCACGAAAAAAAAAAATCATACGCACTCGAAAAAGTTACACTAAACAACAAAAATCACTTTTTCTACCTTTCTCTGTAGACTTTCTCTTTCATTTTGTACCCTCAGGCGAAGGAGACGGCGAAGGCGACGAAGATGCCGGCGCAGCTTGGCTTGGCGCAAAAAGCGGCAGCAGCAACAATGCCATGCAATTGCCACGCCTGTTGGCGCTGTTGTTGCCGTTGCTGCTCAGCTGGGCGTATGAGCAATTAGTGCTAAGCGAACAACAGCAACTAATAATGCCAACGCCAAGAGGCAACAGTAAACGCCAGCAGCCGCCGGCAATGGGCAGCAGGCGTAACGTTCAACCGACACAGCCGCCGAAGCAACAACAACAGAGACGTAGTAGTTGCGCCGCCTACGGACGTGCGCCATGTTGCACACGTTTGTGCATTGTGCGCAGCAATGCCGGCAGCGGAAATTGCAACTGCAACAGCAGGCAATTAACGCTGCAAACATGATTTAATTGCCCTGCAACAAATGTGCCACATTCCAATAAGACAAAGACGACGATGACGCTGAAGATGACAACGACGACGTTGAAGATGATGATTAAGATGATAGTGATGACGTTGTTGTTGAAGAAGACACAATTGCCGTTGCAGCAGTTAATGCATTCTATTGCCACTTCTACTAACACTTCAATTACTTCTGTGTACAACTTCGCCACTTTTTCTACACTCATGTAAATTGTGCAGCTCTTAGTATCTAAGCAAACAAAGTGCAGAAAGCAAAAAATAAAAAAAAAAAACTTATTACTAACTAAATAAAAAAATTTTCTTTATATAAAAAAATAAAAACAAATTTAAAACAAAATGTTCAGTGAACTCAAAACAAAAGAAAAGATTGTATTGTATTTAAATATTTACACAAGTTTCAGCAGCTCAAGTATTTGCATTTAATACTAAAAAAGAAAAATGACATAAAGCAAAAAAAAAAAAAATAAAAGAAAAAAAAATACAACAAAAGAAATTGAAGTAAAAAAAAAAGAGAAAGATAAAGATGAATTGTTTGTAATGATGCTAAAAAATATTTACTTATTTATGCAACGACAAAGTGAGAAGAAAAACCAAAAGTTTTGACAAAGTAAAGTAAAAGTTGTGTTAAGCTTTCCAATTTAGGTTAACTATGAAGGCAAAGAAAATATTGTAACAAAAACAAAAAATATTATATATAAAACATAATATATTGATATTTGAATGTATGTACGATATATGCCTAAAGAAACCCCAAAAAAGAAAAATTCCGAAAATCCCAAGAAAATTAAATTTTAAGCAAATATATATTAAATAATATATATATAAATATATGTATTGTATATAAAACCAGATTTATGATAAGTATTAAAGTAGATAATCAAAAATAAAAAAAAAGGAAAAACCAAAAATTTCGTCTTTTTTTTACCACTTATCTTAAGTTGTCTAAATGTGCATGCGAACATAAGGCAAATAACGCTAAATAGATTTCAGTTTAAGACTAATATCACGCAATTGTTCAAAGCTGACATGCAAACATTAAGCAAATTTCTGTTCATTTTACAATTGAGTTTACTTCAACTGCTCCAGTCTGTTAAGGGTCTATATAAATATAAGAAATACATAGCAAGCTAACTTATTACCTTATGTTTCTAAGAGACTATTAAGAACATGCGCACATCTCTCAACAGATTATCGCTTAACGAGTTCAAAAGTGAGAGTTTTCTCATATGTGCAATATAAATTGTGATTTCATTCTATAAGTTGAATCTTATATTCATTAAAATTAACAAATTGAGCTATCGATGATTCAAACAAATCTTCAGAAGACCTTTTAAATTGAAAACAAACAAAAATCATCGATCGTACTTAAATAATAATAAATGATACCTTATTGTCCTTGTTATGTGAGTACAAAACACAAGAACAAACAATTGTAATCCAGCAAACTGTACAAGATACGATTTCAAGCGGAACTTCTTAAGTCACAAAGCAGCTAAAAGCATTTAGCATTTAGTCAAGACTACAGACCAAGAGCAAATAAGTAGAAAAGAAAGCAAAGCAAAACCATCAAGCGACGGTCAAAGAAATGCGAGAACTTTTCCGACTAAGAAAAACTTTTACAGGCAAGAACAGGAAGTTGAACAACTTTTTTGAGCGGCTTCTTCAGAGTTTTTGTTAGCAGCATTAGACGATGACGACGGTAACATCAACAGCTCCAACAACAGCAACAGCAGCAAAGCCGCTTCCAAAATGGTAAGAAAATAAAAAAATATATATATTATAAAATAAAAAAAAATGAAAGCAACAAAACTCGGCTTTTCACTTAACAACAATCAAGTTTATAAGTACGAGTACTGCACGCTTACTTACATTCATTTCGCTGATTGCCGCTTAAGAATATATGCATGAAAATATAAGAAAAAATAAGTATGAAAAGAAATCCGGCGCTGTAAATATGCACAAATTTATACAAAATTTTGACAACGTCGTCAGAGACGCTGACAGTAACTCAAAAGAAGTTGACTTAAAAAGTACCGAAAGCTTTACAACACAGCATAGTTTTAGACGCACGCACGCAGGCCGTAAAAATGAATATTTACAGAGGCTTCATTTAAGTGAATATTTTTGCCGAAAAAGAAAGAAAGACCTGAACTGAACTAACGTTATGCAAATATGTTTAAGTGTTGACAACGTAAAAGAAAATCATCAAAAAGTCAACTTGCGTGTGTAAGTCAAAAGTCGAGATGAATTTATATAAGAGGATGCATATTGTTTAACTTAATTGGCAGTTGCGCATATTTTACTTTTTAATTTAGCATGCTTTTTGGCAGACTCTAGAATTATAATGCACGGCTCTAACTTATTAGCGAATCAAAATAATTTATTTAGTTTTTTTATAAATAAAATGTCACGCTGTCGCTTTTAGGCGCTTAATTGTTGACAGCTTTTGTCAAAAACTCTTCTCGACTTGACACCTCTAATCGACACATAAATCTTTGCATTTGACATCTTAAAACTTTCACAATAATGTACGCTTTATACAAAACAGTCCTGCACATAGGATATCTGATAATGAAGCGAAATGCTTATGGAAGGTCTGCTCTAGTTTGTTCTAGTTTCTTCACCACCCTTCGCCATGTACTGAGAGCTTTGCAAAGTTTATTGTTCTGGAGATTTGTACTGCTTCTGATTTTGATTTGGGTGTACGATATGTTATCAACATTAATTTTAACAGAACAATGAAGAACAACTGAAATGAATGAAAAGGACCTGTGAAACGACAACTGTCAATAATCAGAAGTGATTTACAATTTTAAAAAATTTTGTTAGAAAATTATTTTTTTATTATAAAGTATTTTATGATTATTGCTGAAGAATAACTTAATTTTTCAGTTCTGATATGACGTATGCATAGGCTGGAAATCACCCTAAGGTTTTGAGATCGGTTGATTTCAATTTCGTCTGTTGGGATACTAGCAGTTCGGGCCATTTCCTTTCGAAATTTTTCGAAATTCGAACGTTGTGTATAATGTAAAAAAAAAAAAATTTTAAATGTGGGGTGTCACAGAAATCTCAAACTGGTGATTTCACACAGTTATGAAATCTGCGACAACTTTGTCGGAGATTTCGTTATAAAACTAAACTCTTAAAAGTAAGCAACGAAATGGTGGAACACTGATATTTTAAAACTATCATGTTTTGTGGATTTATTTTTTTTTTTTTTTAATTTTGTGTTAAAAACGCAATAGAAAAAGAATAAAATACAACACTTGAAAAAAAAGTCAGAAAAATGCAAGTGCTCAAAATCATAGCTGAAAAGCCATTAACGCACGTTTGCACCCAAAAACATACTGAATGACACACACGCATACAAGCACTTAGATATCGCTGTATGGCCTCATGCACACAGAATCATCTATTACATTCAAACACACACACATACATAGAAGCGAAAAGCGTAACGGGCATAAAAGAGGAAGCTAACTTCAACTGACAAAACCTCAACATGCCACTAAAAGCATAATCATGCACTTTACTTTACTTTACCATTTTTAAGTGTACTCGCCCATGCAAGACAACAGCAAAGGAAGCTGGGACATGTTCAAAATTCGAAGAATTCGGCTTTGAACGCACGCACGTTGGAGTTAAGTCATCATCGCACAAATAAAAATTTATGGTTTTGCGAAGGTGTCTGCATACAAGTACTCTTTACATGTTAGGATTTTGGTTTGGTTTTGTTTCAAACAAAATCACTTTTGGAACACTTAAGAAAAAACAACCACGTAAACGTAAAAACGTAGAAAATACATTAAAATAAGTAGAAATTCTGCCATGATATGATGGTGACCATTAGAAGGGAATGGCTAATTCAATTAGTTTAGAATGCAATTGATAAAAGTAGTTGACTTTCATTTGGGTTGTGGTGTATAAGTGTAGAGAGAACATGAATGGTGCCAAAGATTTGTTGATATAATAAGAGTGAGAGAGACAGAAAGGTTTGTGATTTTATTAGTTCTATTTCTGGTATTAGTCATGGACATGTGCTGGTGTACTCACAGACATCTTTGCACATCTAACAATTAAATTAATTGAATTATTAAGTTTAGTAAGTTAAAGTAGGAAACAAAATAATCACAAATTCACAAATTTTCAATTATTTTTTAGAGCTGAATATTAATTCCAATCTTTAGATAAATTAAGTTGTTTCACGCTCGGATTGTTTACATACAAATAAAGCAAATTTTCAGTACACCTTAAATAATCCCATACAATTTGTTCATAAACTCAAAAGGTGTCCGACAAAGGTCTTTATTGAAAAATTTCTTGAAAAAACTGCACAGTTGGAAAATATCTTGCCACACAGCCAAAAATAATTACCACTAACCAGATAACAAATCTTCAATTAAGTAAACCACTTAAATTTAATGCTGTGCTATAAAAAAAAGCGAAACATGAAATTAGGACTGAGAAAAGGGTAGAAGAAAATAAAGTAGCAGCCAAGAAATGTAATAAAGTAAATGTTCGCTGTATCTGTGTGCGTACAAAAGACTCTTTTCTGCCAATCGACACGATATTTTTTTTGCACTAGCGGTCAACCGCTATTAACGTTTATTACACCCACAAATCGCAAACAATGAAACCACAAATATGCAACAAAGAAATGAAATTGAAAAAAAAGGCACAAAGAGAAAAGCACTGAAAAAAATTGTATGAAGATAGAAAAGCGGCAAAGACGAAGAGACAAAGACAAAGACAGCAAAAAAAAAAGAAAAAGAAATAATTAAAAATAAACATTATACGCAAGACAGCAGCAGACAATGAATTTTTTTGCTTTTTTGCTCTTAGTTTTTCTACACTTTTTTTCGCATATTTACTTCCTTCTTCTTTTTTTTTTGCTCCTTTTTTGTTGTTGTTAGACAGGACACAACACAACACAACAAAGTCATGCATAAAATAAAAGAAATAAAGTTCCGAGAAGGTGAAAATTGCATTAGAGCTGTGTAAGTGTCTATTGTGTCTGAGTGTGTGCAGGTGTGTGTGTGTGTGTGTGTATGGATAAAGGTGAGATGAGCGTTAATCTTGTGCTAATAGCAAAAAACGTGCATTGTTCTAGTGAATTTAGCGCTTAATTGACCGTTTAAATATGCTAATTGTTATGGTTCGTCCTGGTATCCTTGTTTGTCTCTTTGTTGGTTGCATTGTTTTTGTGTGTGAGCTGTATAGAAAGCAGCTAATGCTGCAATTAGTCAAAAATTCTTTGCCATTTAGAATTTCTGACACACATACAACTCTTGTTTGTTTTACCATCTCATGTGTAGACTAAATGCTTTCAAAAAAAGTAGTGAAGAAAGCGATTTAAAACACAGCAGCACTGCAGATAATGTCTCAACGAAGTAGAGGAAGACAACTAAACAACTCGACTTGTTTGCTATGTTTTGAGACTTTATTTTTTAAATACGTTCTGACCTAATTTATTTCAAAAAACAACAAAAATGCACCATAAATTGCCTATTTAAGAGGCTCTTCCGCACCTAAGAGCATTTTGTCAGAGGTACAAGCTAAGTTTAGTAACATGAAGATATGTTGTAATTGAATTTAATAAAGAAAGGGTTAGTCTTAGTTAGAGCATGCAAAAATATTTCAATTAGAAGATTTTTTCCTGGGCACACAAAAAAATAATTAATACCAAATATTTTCCACATGAAAGATTTGTAATTAAAGAAGAATTAAAAAAAAAATTGTATTTCACTATATTTAAAAATGATTGTGATAAAGCAATTCTCGTAGGGGTGTAAATGAAAGAAATGTTTTGCAGTGATCACTCAAGCTCGTCACCGAATCATCGGAATTTCAAAATAAAAAAAAAAATCAATCGATAATCGACCAAACAAAAATCCTTCGTTCAACCGGAGGACAATTATATATAGAATAAATGAAAAAAAAAAAAAACAAATAGGTACCATACTCAATTTACAGTGATCACCGATTTCAAAAACATGGTTTCGAGAAAAACGCATTTAAAGTTTTACTTATCGACTGGCGAGCGTCAGAGAGGCTGCCATTCTTTTTCGAATATCTAGAAATGTTTTCGTCGGATCGTCTTGAAATTTAGGGTGATTTTATAAACAGTATTACAAAGAGAAATTCGTAAATCTAAAATAATACATATTATATATTCGCTGTTTACATATTTGATGATCAAAATAGATAAGAAGGATTTTTATTTGAAATTTTAACTTCATGATGAAGTTAGATAAATATGATTTTCTAAAAGAATAACTTATCTTCATTTTATTAAGATTTTTGAGAGTCGTTAAATTCATTTGAATGATTCTACTAAATTAAAAAAGGTATTGCTTAAATAAAACTCAAATAATTAAAATAAAAGAAAAACAACGGTTAACTTATTAAAAGAACAACATTAACTGCTTCTAAGCATAAAAAAAAATATTATTATTATTTAAAGAGTAATTTAATACAATTTGTTATTATTATACCAACAGAATGACGAAACCAATTAACTAAAAATGTGTTAATTTTACGCTAATGTGCAATGATTATATGAATAATTCACAAAGAGATGCAACAATTTCACAAACAATTTAAATTACAGACTATTAATTACAGAAAATAAACGACGGAAATATCATGGCATGCGTGTGTGCATTCGATGGAGTGTGTTGTGCTTTTAAATGCTTCGCTGCATAAATTAAAACTCATTTTAAATGTTTTCTGGTTGCGCTTTGAATGGCAAAATTTGCCAAATATGTCAAATTCAATTTGAAAAACCAAATAAACTGAAAATGAAAGCACAATTTTCCACCAAGCAATGCCAAATTATTAAATTAATGAAAAACACACACACACATACATACGCCAAAAAACAAATAGACACATAAACACGTAGCACGCCGCTAATGAAGTCGGAGCGAAATTGTATTGCATACTTTCATGCGCCAAATCAATTTGTAATAATCGAACGCATTGCACTTGTTTAAATATGAAAAGCGAAAGGTAAACTTAACCAAAATGAAATGAAAATACACAAAATAAAATAAAAATAAATAAATAATTCGCAAGTAAAAAAAAGGCGTTTTCAATATGTCTGCCTATGGCTGTTTGTATGGAAGTGTATGCGTATACGTGTGTATTATTGAGTAAAATAAAAATAAACTGCAAAAAAATAAAAAAAATATTACAAATAATCTGAAAACTTGCACCTGTTTTTGCTAAATAAATATTTTATTAAGGCATATCGCACTTGCTCACACCCTACGAGCACAGCTCTTACGATGAGTGCCATCTTTGTTTGTGTTGCCAAATTTTCATATGAAATGCTCTCGGTTGGCCACAAATGTAACCAAATAACGATGAAGTTGCCACACACACACACATACTCTCACACACATACAATATATACAGACAATTGGTCGGTCGATCGTTTGGCAGGCAGGCAGTCAACTTCATGAAACGAATATCAACTTGGCCAACGTATATGATGATGACTGAATTTTTATAGTTGTTGTTGGATTTTATTTTCAGTTGTTGTTGTTGTTGTTGCTACTTTTGTTACTGCTGTTCGTTTTGTTGTTGTTGTTATTGTTGGTTTTTGTGTACTTCACATTTGACGCTTTCATTGCTACTTCGTTGTTGCGCCACAAAATATGCAATGCCATTGTGGCGAAATGTGACGCTTGAGTGAATGCCGCCTAATGAATGGCCAACAACACACACACATACGCACACACACACACACACAAGTACGCATATACAATCAAAAAGCGACACCTTCTCATGTTCACATTTGTTTGTGTAGGCGTGTCAGTTAACTCCCATCTTTCACTTCTCCCTTTTTCACACTACTTACATCTTTACAATTTTCATTTTAAATGCACACAGTTGAATTTCAAAAGTTTCACTTTTGAAGAGCCGAAAAAAACGAAAGGAGAAGTCCAAAAATGAAAGGTTGTTTCCACATATGCGACACGTGCCTCGTTTTATTACTAGTGGCAACAACGAGCCTGTTTGCCACTTGATGCCATGTATGCACAATCCTTTTTGTCTTGACACTGATTACAACTCCGTGTGTATGCGTGTGTTTGTGTGTGTGCTAAAATGTATGTTAGAACGCACAATTTGTAGATGCTGATTATTTTTTGTTGTAGTGCGATTTGCGTGACAATGTGGTAGCGTTAATAATGAATGCGACGTAATGAAACTTTTCGCTACCACTTTGAGCAAACACACACACACATACAGTGTTGGTGCATGGAGGGAGAAAGTTATGGAAGGTTTAATATTGAAACACCAACTCATAGAAGTAAATTAAATTATTTAATTTAAACCAGACCACAGTGGTCGGCGTTCTATGGGAGAGCGGCCATTAATACTTCCAGTTAAGATAGAGGCTTGAAACTTCGCACAAAATTTTCTTATTTTTATTGTAAAATGATATATAAAAATTAGCCAAATCAACGATCGGTCAAAAATTATGTTTTCGACCAATAAGCGCTTTGATTTGAATGCTATCGTCTCAATTTTTTGCACAAGTACATCTTAGATATCAATAAAGACACTTTAAAAGATCGGTGAAGATCGGAGAACTATAGCATATAGCTGCCATAGGAACGATCGAAAAAAATTGTGGAATTTACGAAAATTTTGAGTTTATAGGTCTTTGAGAGGTAACAATCAAAGAGAGGGGAATTTTGTGGTATGCAGTTTTAAAGATATATATTTGCTGAGTTTGTAAACAAAATTTGAGAGTTGTACCTTCAATAGTTTTGGAGATACAGCAATTTATAGAAAAGAACTGGTGGATGGGAAAGGAAGGGGAGGGGGGAAAAATGTGGTATGCAGTTTTGTAGGTCTACTCATACTGACTCTAGATATCTCTTTGGATGTTCGAATTATAGCGTTTTGAAAAAGTGGGTGGTGCTGGATGGGCGGGAAGGAGTGAGCGTGGCACAAAACCGTTCAAACTTGATCTGCTGCCGAGCATCACGAGTCTACCCTCCAAATTTCAAGTCTCTAGCTTTTATAGTTTCCGAGAACCATTGGTGAATACAGATGGACATGGCTCAATCAATTTCTCTAGTCGTTCTGATTAAGAATATATATACTTTATAGGGTCCCCCTGCCCTCCTTCCGTGCGTTACATACATTTCGCTCAAGCAAACACAATATACCCGGATACACAGTATGTGTACAGGGTATAAAAAGTGCGTACCTCCTAGATAGAGCTGCTGGAAAGTAAAAAAGGTTAGGTTGCATTTTCCAATGGTACAAGTGCAGCTGCAGACCGCTGCAGCTGAATTTAACATTTTTATAATCTTGAAATATCAATAAATAATAGGGTGTGTACTTCATTGGGGGGCAAGCGGGGGGAAACACTTAAAACTTTACCTAAACTTTGTAATACACAACAAATACGAACTAAAAAAGACGCACTTCTTTAAAAAAGATCTACACAAGACACAGCACAAATTAATTATGTATTTATCTGTATAAATAAAGTATATACCATTATGAACAATATTCAATGCAATCGTATTTGGTTTACCCGTGTTTTATAATTTATTTTAAGTTTTTAAATTCGGTGTGTAGCTCAGCACTGCTGTCAAATTGCAAATACGTAAACATGTGCTCACTCTTTTCATTCTATTTTTAGAAAATCCCTTTAGAAATATCAAAAAATCGGTATTGTGTCATTAAGTTTGGACAATCCGCTGATCGAAAACCCGGTTTTCGCTGGAATAGCTCAAAATCAATTTTTTTATTTTTGGCCTATGGCAGCGTCCACTGTGCAGACTTAAATATGCAATTGAAAAGACTGTCAATCGAGCGGGTATTTCGACATCGGACAACCAGCAGTGGCTAAAGCTAACTTAGTCGAGTGACAAACAGAAAAGTCTTTCTATTTGTATTCATTTCTTTGTTAGTCTAACTAAAAAATAATTGCCACTGAAAAACAATGACAACATTCAATAAGCAAGCCGCAAAAAACAACGTTGTTTCTACTTTTTTTTTGTTGAATATAGATAAACATTTACGATTACAACATTTTTATAGCAGCCAATTGATATAAGATTAGCCCATTGTGTTAGTGTAACAAGTGTTAATAAATTCTTATTGGCACTTGTTGTGCCTTTGGGCTTAGCCGCGGCAAATCAAATCAAATCACATCATCATATATGAGTTTGCTATGAACATAGTTATTATTTTTTACAATAGAAAAGAAAAACAAAAAACAACTGATAAAATGCATAAAAATTGATGACGGTTAGAAATAAATTTGTGCTTTTTTATATTGTAGTATACTTTTATGCGCACACAGCTGCTTTTTTTAAGAGATTTTATTTTACTTTTTTTCTTTACGGTTTGTATTCACTATGGAGCTCAAATAAAATGAGCTCAGCTAATTTCGACATCATTTTTACAGGCTTTTTATAGAAGCTCATCAATTTGTGTGGCCATGCTGGCAGAGCGCCTGTGACGACTTCATGCAACCATAAAAATTATTACTTTCGGCTAAACAAATAAATTTTAACAAGTCAAGTGTTGACTGTTGGTTTTATACGAAAAGCAACTCGTTGTCTTTGTGATAATTTGAAGCTGTATTATTACAAAGCCAAAAAGCCTGAAAGTCGACTATGTATTTTGTCTGCCAGCTGTAAATTATCACAGGCGGCAAATGCACAACACAAAAAACAAGCAGTAGAGAGAGCGCTCTCTGGAATGAAATGCACTAGAAATTACAACATTGTCGGCATTTAAATCCAAACGAAACACAAATAGACTAAATAAGATATTCAGGCTTTGCTGGCTGAATTCGTGATGTTTCTTCGTTCGCATGTCGTTGCACATGACTCATGAGGCGCAACGTTGCCAAATGCATGAATTTAACTTACAAGAACACACAAAAAACAAAAAAAAAAAAAAAAACAACATAAATTTTAGTCAAACAAAGCGTAACACTCACGTATAACATGCTTTACAAAAAGAAAAAAAAAAAAAAAGTACAAAAACTTTACTGAAACTACAAAAACAAACACACAAACATACAAAACGAAAAATGTTGTCGCCATGCCAAAAAGTATGCAATGCGCTATGTCGTCTGTAATGCCTGTTAGCTAAAAATGTTGCGTTTTATAAGGCGTAAACATACACACAAGCAACTCACACACACACACACACACACAGTCATATACACTACCGCAAACACACATATTTACACAGCCGCAATTATGTGAGAAACGCCATAGAAAAGTAGCATCAGCGCGCAGACTGTGATTGTGTCGGGCGCCTGTAAGTATGTAATACAAGTTGAAAAAAAAAGTTCGCAACAACTATGCATTGGCATGTCGTAGTGTTGGTTTAAAGTTCCTCTGCTGCAGGGTGCCAAGCAAAGCGCGTGATTTGAGTTGTTGAGACGCGGTGTCTGCGGTGTAATGATGCGGCAAAGTAGTAAATGAGGTTTCTGCCACATAAATCAAAATCAAAAGGCGATTGACGACGCTCACGTCAACTGGAAACGGTACAGTGAAATTTAAGGAGATCACTTTAAAAAAGAGAATATTGAGTTGTTTTCAATGTATTTCAACAAGATGAATATTAGACTAACAGCCCTATTCTGGCAAATCAGTCACAATTTTCTGTCATGAAAATTTTGTCATGTTTTTTGTCATTTGTTTTTTGATTTCGTATTCTAACTAAACTGTGACAAGAAAAAAGTTTTTTAACAGATAGAGCTTTCACCACACCGAGGTGAAATTTTTTTATTTCATTTCAGAGACAAATGTCAACAAAAATTAAAAAATTATACAATTTCACTAAATATTTTTAGAATTCGTTTTTTGTTTCTAGAGAAAGAGCAAGCAAAATGGATCAAATAATGCCGGAGTAATACCAATTATTTAAACTAGATCAACTACAATACTTTCGAAGGTTTGCCGCATTAAAAAATCGGGTATTACACGACACATCCGATCCCATTTAGACAGGTTCAAACTGATGTGTCGTTGGGAACTTGCAGATCTCAATATATAGATAATGCAAACAAAGTACCAAAGTATAAAGCATAGATATTTATACAAGAAACATATTAAACCATAAACCTTGCGGGTCACAAGGCAGTCGGTTCTGCAGCCACGAGTTGCAACCGGATTCGACCCGGAATTTATTCCGGCCAAGGACTGCCAAACCCCATCTACAGAATCTACAGAAACCATATAACTTATGTTGCGCCTTTCTGCTTATGTCGATTACTTATCAGCCATCCCTTTCATAACGTGGCTGGTGTCAAAGTCTTCTATGTGTCAAATACGGATAATGTCAAATTTAGCCAATGGTTGGAGCTACCGTTTTGTGTGATCCCTTTTTAGCTCAAATATTTTAAACGCATTCTATCTAAAATACATAATTTATATTTTTAAGAAACACAGCGCTTGAGTAAAAAAAATGTCTTCAACTCTCATCAGCCAAACTTTTTTAACGCATTCTAATCGCGTACACATTCCTCTAATTTTTGCTTATAATTTATTTTAAAATAGATTTAACATTTTTTTTTTACTCATTACAGCTGTTGAACTACAACAGATTCAGTTGTGACCTGCTTGTTAAGTAGTCACAAATTTAGTATCTATTGTCATACTCTAAGCTTTCAAATTTTTGTCGGAATACGAAAATGTATCAATTGTCATAGATATGACAATTGTCACTATGTTGAGTATTGTCATAGTTGCCAGAATAGGGCTGTAAGATCAATTTTGAAATCTAGAATATCATAGAATAAGATTTAAATTGATGATCGAGTATTTTACTCAAATAATGTTATATCATGGGAAAAGCAAAACACAATGCGGATATAATATGTTGAGAGATAGGTAAAAAAAAACTTTTTTCGACCCCAGATGCTCCTTGTTACAACAACTATAATCTAATACACTTCCTCTTTGAATTTAAACGAGATGTAATTCTTGGTACAACGTAGCATAAAAGAATATGTTTTTTTTGGCATTGACATATGTCATTCTTGGGTTTGAAAAACTATTAGTTAGTTCAATACGGGATCCCATTGCGCACCTCAATCTCATTGGACAAACTTTTTGGATAGCAACAGGGTAAGCTAATAGCTTTGCCGTAAAGATTTATAATTAGACACTTTACTTCATCAGAACTTGAAGTAGGCAATAGAGAGCCATAGCCAAAATGATCTAGAGAAAGCCATTCATCACCATTTATTCGAAAAAAAAAGTTTTGTTTGTCGGTACGGAGTTAAGTTTATTGATTTATGTAGAGCACCTATTTTTTTCTATCTGTCTGACAAATAACTATTCGATATGCACAGAACTACATTTCTTTTTTGATTATTTTTTTTGTTCTGTTGTCTATTGCTTGTTCTTCACTTGAGAATGGTGGCTAAGTAACATCAAATAGGTTTCATCAAGACTTTTGACCGGTACGTCATCTCTAATGCACAGCTTGCAATTGCGTCTAACAACTTGGACCACAGCATGAGCCACAGGGGCCACAACATGGTCCGCAGCCACAACAGCCCGGTGGATCAGGACCACAACATGGACCACAACAGGGCCCACAACATGGGCCGCAAGATGGTCCACAGCACGGACTGCAACAAGGTCCGCAAGGGCCACCGCACGGCGGGCAGGGACCAATGTAGAACGGATTAAACTTACAACAAATCATTTTGCTCCTAAGAAAATAAAACAAATTATTATTCTATTATTTTTAAAATAATTTTAAAAAGGCAATGATTTATTTTTTACCTCCGACTTTATTTTTACGACAAATTTTGTTCTGTACAGATAGGCTTTAGCCGAAAGAATGAATTTTGTTGAGTGACATTCGATTGAAGTAGATTTTATAAAAATCAAAGCCTGCTTGGATTTTTTTTTTTTAATTTTTTTTGGATTAAACTGGAAAACCTTAACTGAACGGAGTTGGCCATGGGTATTTTAATTTTGTGAACTGAAATTTTGAGATGTGTATGAGCCTCGATTGTCGTGCTTTTCCTCATGACGTCTTGAGCGTTTTATTTTGTCAAAGAAACTGTTGCACGTGGTTGTTGTATAATGCGTCATTAATTTCTGTATAGCCAATGCAGCACGCACAGTTAGGGCAACCCAGATGATCCACAATGACCAAAGAGCGCACATTATGGGCCAGAAGGGACGCGATAACCAAATGGAACGTAAGATACTCATAGTGCAGAAAAACCAAACATTCCAAAAGCTCCAAGCCACGCAACCCACACTACAAAGCATCGATGCTATCGATGACATTGTCATCAGTATAAAGCTGACCGTCAGCCACAAAGGGGCGACAATTACTTGCAACCAAAGCTCGAACATGGCGCGCTGATCTATCTTGATCTGTCGAATGTAAGTCACATATATGGGTTGCGAAAGTTTGGCTAACACAAATAAAGCCACGAGGAATGTATGTATGTATTACAATTAAAAATAAAATGGAATTAAAATAAAAAAAATAATTATTTTGACACTTCAAAATTTGACAAGGTTGTGGAATATTTCGTTAGAAATTGTTTCAATCATACAAATTAGAGTGTTGCATGATTGTATTTGAAACCAAGTACTTCCAAATAAATTTGAAAATTCATTTCATTTGTATTTGACAAAAACAAAGCAAACGAATGAAACAAATGGTTGTCACTTTTAAGTTTCTAGAACTCTTTTCATTTGAAAATGAAATACAAGTAAATGAAATGAAAAATTGAAACAAACAAATAAAATAGAATGCTCTGCATTCGTTTCATTTGGAGTACTTCCAAATGTTTCAGGGATTTCCAAATATTTGAAAAATTTTTTTCCGGGAAAAGTCATTTTGTAGATCTGTGTTTACTGTAACTTCCATCCAATTTTTACGTTTATATCTAATCTGTTGTTCGAGCAATGGCCTTTCTCAAAAGTGGCTGGATGGCGAGGGCGTAGCAAAAATTTCATCAAACTTGAAGTACCGACTCATCAGACTCACCTATCTTTCAAATCTCTAGCTCTTATAGTTTCCGAGAACCATTGGTAAGGTCAGACTGAAGGATAGACATGGCTATATCTATTTATTTTGGCGCCCTGATGAAGAATATTATCACACTTTGAGCAACGCAGAGCAATTGTCGATATAAACATTAAATACTATGCAAAACAATATAAACAAATAAAAATGCGTTTTTTATTGAGAAAAGAAAAAGAAGAAGAACATAATTTACAAGTACCCGAATGATTTCCATTCATTCATTTGGTTTGAAACTCATTCCATTTGTATTTAGTAGGCATTTGAAACAAAACATTTACATATGTGAACAAGTACTTGGAATTTGTAAATGATGACGTAAAACTCTATTCATTCAATTTGGTTGATCGAATACTTGAAACTTGCTTAACTTACAATAAAGCAAAAGCCTTGTTTGTCGTTTCAAATGTATTCATGCAACACTAATACAAATCGATACAAATAATTTATGTAAATGTGCTAAAATTAACTTAATACCTCCGCAAACCTTCTCTTGCCGAAAAGTTGAAAGAAATTCAATTTTAAAGTAATATTATTTAACTTCCAACAATCTGTAACGGTGCTCGACTTCAGCCAGACATTTTGAAATCATTTTATCGCTACGCGCTTATCGCCAACAACTTCAGCGACTGTCAAACTGCATACTTAAAATTTATCTAATATTTCCATTATGAATTCTCAATTTTTATTTTTATTTTCGTACGCATTACCATGGTAAGCGCAATGACTCTTTAAACTTCGAAAAACACCCCCATAATATGCATAAATTGCTCATATGTTAAATGTATGACGATTTTGTCCCCTCATCAGTTTTAATGCAAACTTTTTGCTTCGTTGGAGTTGTTTACCAAAGAAGATGATGTCATCATCAGTAATATGACGCTTATAAACAGTGTTGCTCAAACGCTTGATCAAGGGTTGCAATATGAAAAAAAGTTTCAGACTTTTGAAAACCATATTTTTCGTTGGCGTTTATCAATCTTATAATGGAATTTGGACTTGTACCCCCAATATTTTTATTATAATAATGGCAAAGATAGATTTATCATAGTATGATATTTAAAAGGTCGTTACATAATTAAGCAAACCCCTCAAGTGAATGAGATAGAGCAACACTGCATTTTAAATCAATAACAATAACAGATGACTAGTTGCCACAGACAGTGCCATCCACCACCAACAAAAGCACCGTTGCTGTCGAGTTTGTCGTCACAGCCACCGTCATATCCGGCAACGCCATAATATCTCCAACCCACTCTTACATTATCATCCAGGACGTCTGATGGCGCCAAAGTGACGCCAATATTTTTAGTGTTTTTCTACAGTTTTTTTCCTGTTTACGTTGTCGTTGTCGTCATTTAAGTCTGGCAAAGTTAAGTTTGTGTGTGAGTGTTGTGAATTGTGGTTGTTGTTGTTGATGTTAGTATTTTTGCTGCCACTGATGATGTTGCGCCCGAATGATAGTTTTGATACTTTGTACTTTCTCCACTGCCAATGACTTATTTCATTGAAAAAAGAAAAAAAAATCCATCGGCGTGTCAGTTTGTGAACTTTTATGCAGACTTGGCAAACATGCAGGAAGACAAAATGTACACAAGTTTTTTTTTTTTAAGTTCAAAGAATTTTTTATAATGATTTATATTTACTTGGCGTAAGTACCCATTTGTTTCAGTATATTTATAAATATACAAAAACTGTTAATTTTACATTTTTCTTTCGTTGAGAAACCCCTTTGACCGGCTTATTGGCTCAGACATATTCATTTGCACGCATTTTTTTTTTTGTGTTTTTGCTTTTTGTCGATAAGAAATCAAAGAAAATTTTAATTGCCGCGTTCAAAGAGACGCCAACAAGCAATTTGCTTGCGGCCAACTTATCTAATTGGATTGGCTTGTGCAAGCGGAAAGAGCGTAAATGAAACAAAAAGAACAAGCAGAAAAAATTGTTATGAAAATGAAGTTGAAAAATTGAAGGACAAAAAAAAAAGGGAAAGAAAAATAATCGCGAATGAAAATGGCAACATCGTGCGGTATTGTGGGCAGTGATGAGGCGTGGCTCAGCCCTGTGCGAGTGATTAAAAAGTAATAAAGCTTGTTTAATCTATATTGCTTTAGGTAAATAGACGCTGTACTGTCCCTTTTATCTCAGCTCGAGCGCGCGCTAATTAAATAATTATTAATTAGCTGCCAATAGCAACTGTTATTCAAACTAAACTGTTCAAAGTTTAAAATGAGCACTCAGTTTACTTACCGGATAATTAATTAATTAGTTAATAGAAATAGATCATTTAATGATTTATTGGCAGCAATACATTTTTTTGTTTTTCTCTTGAATTTATCAATATTGCCGGAAGTATTTCGAAAACATGCAACAAATTTCCAGCTTTGATCATCATTTTCACGAAATAAGTTATGGTTGGGGGGTGATTTTTTGCCGGTTCTTGGTCGACTTTGTGTGAATATTGGGAAATATAACCAAATTTTATTTATTTTTCTTCATCATATTTCGGCTTGGAACAGAAAATACTACTTAATTTAATGAGCTATCATTGGACAACATTTTTTGTTAAGTTTGTTCGATTTGGTACGAATTTTAAATGACAGCAGGGAACCCAAAAACCAGATCTCTGAAATTTTATTGACTAATAAAGATCCGTTTTAAGAAACCTTGTCTCCTACACTCGATCTGAAGTACAATTCAGTCAACTTTCTTCTTTTTTCAATACTAAAGTCCATGAGAGAATTGCTCTTATCGAACAGACGTGATGGTGACTCAAATTTTTCTTATATTGATGTGTTTAAGTGTAGCTATATTTTAATTAAGACTCCACCCAAACGATCTCTCCACTCACAACTAAACTAAGTATTTCCTAACTGACTTTGCTCACAATCAGCCATTTTTATAGTCTCTGGGCTGATTATTGTTCCTCTCGAATAATTAAATAAAAAAAAAAATATTTTAATTAATAAACAGTTGAATTATCTGCACTAGTATAAACATTGCTAAGCATATCCAAAGCATTAGTTTCACAAACATTTTGCTATTTACTATTCAACAGCAACTTTCGCATATTATTCAAGTTTCATTTAATCTTCTTAAGTTTCCGACAGACATTGAAACATGAGCGCATATTTCCTGTCAGCATTTCAACTGCAATCAAAACGCACATACGCCAAAGTTATCGCTCATTAAGTCAGTTGATAAATGCACCTACTAACAAGACCAACGACAACGGCAGCGAAAAACACATTCTCAACTGCAAAACGTTTCACGGCTCTATGCTAAAGCACACAGCCTCATACGCTTAAAATAGTTTTGCCAAAAACAGATGCAGCATACGACGTTTGATATGACGACAACGACGATTGAGGCAGTTACAAAGACACAGATGCAGTTACACACCCACACGCCACTTGTGTCGCTATCAGATTCTAGTTGTAAGTGAACTTCAGTGCGTGCGTGACAGCTCAAAGTTCTCATTGGCATTTGCTCGTAATGAGCGCATATTAGAACGTGTTAAATGCGCTGAGTGCAACGCAGATAATTTATAATGCCTTAAATTATTATTTTTACAATGAAATTTGGCGCACTTTAATCTCATTTGTTTGTACCTGGCAATGTTGAAAATTTTAAATAAATTAATTTGCGCGCGACGCGGCGTGTAAGTTGTGCACACTTCATTGGCTCGTCCTCATCATCATCATCGTCCTCGTCTTCATGATCATGAACAATATTATTGATTTAGAAAATTTTGAGTTTGTTGGAAATCAACAACGATAAAAATTTTTGCGCTATTTGCTATTTATTGACTTTTATCAAAAAGGCAAATACAATTATCGAGAGTGCCTTTCGCTTCATTGACACAAAAATACATGCAAATATACACACACACCCACACATTGCCACAAATGCAAGAATTTCAAATGCTTACAAAGTAAATAAATAAACAAATCAATGGATATTTTTTTTTTTTTTAATTTTTTTTAATGTTTTTTTTTTTTGTAAAAATACATCAAGGTGAAAATTTTTTCATTTGCATTTTTTCATTTTATTTTTTACTTTTTATATTTTATTTTATTTTTTTAAAGGTCCACAACTGAACCGAGCTGACAAAGCGCAAAAGTCGTATACTGATTCGAAGGCACATGTAAAATTTTTGCATAAAAGCAACGCCGAATGTAAATATTTGCATTTGCAAAATATTTACACTGCGAATTTATTTCCACCACGTTGGTGTTGGTGTTGATGATGATGATGACGATGTTGGCTGCGTTGATGTCGATGTGATGACTTTTCCGCTCGGCAGGCTTGAATAGTTTAATCTTTGAATTGATTTGGCATTGATGTGCCATGAAAGCGATTTGCGTAGCAGCAACTTTTTGTTGCCTTGTTTTAATTTTGCGTAAATGCTTTTTGTTTTGCATTTTAGATGAATTTGCAACTTTTTAACACGAAAACTTAAACAAAATCAAAAAAAAAAAAATAAATAAATATAAGTTTTGAAATTTTATGCTGAATGCGGAAAGAGTGACCTTTTCGATCTGTCATTGGTACAATTTCTATACGACTATTTATTCTTCTCGAGACAGAGTGTGGTAATGTTGGTTAGTAAGGAGCATGGACACAGATTAGATTGGCAACTTATTGTTTTTTCCAACGATTGTAGAGTTGAGAGCATTTGCGCCTGTCTCACAAGATAAGAAAGTGAAAATGAAAAGCTTAAGGAGGAGATCTTGAATATTGGACACCTTCTTACATTTTCTTCTCTTCATCAAACTAATCAGGCTAAAGTAATCCGAAAATAATTTGAGTTACTAAAGAATAAAATGAAATATTTATGACTGTGAATCTCAGTTCTTGACTGAAGCTGGCACCCTGATGAAGACTACGGGCTAATGATTGCACTTCCCGCTGTAAAAGACTTCTATCAAACAAGCTTGAAAACTATTATGCGATTTCAACGATGAGATTTAAAAACATAAGTAAATAAATCATTTGATGTCATAGGTAGTCAAGACAACAAGTCTTTTTTCATTGAGAAAAGAGGAGTGCATGAATATAATACTTACTTACTAAGGGACTCATTATTTACGTATTTAAATAAAAACACCAATTATACATTCAAAAACCTAAACCAACAAGTAAAAAACTTCCTTCACCGCAACACACACACACACACTTGTCAACTGAGTAGACTATTTTGCTGCCTTTCAATGCGCCAACATAGAAAAAAAATACCTGTTAACGGCGACAAACAACAAACGAACTTTATTCAACGTTGCGGGGATTTTTATCACATTTAAGCTATGACCATGCAAAAGGCTCATTAAAATTCAGTAGGTTAAGTCGACATCAGCGTTGCGCATCTGTTGCAGTGGCAGCCGACGCGACGAAGGCGACTCAACGGCGACTGAGAGAGCAAAGCGCAGAGAAGTCAACGAAAAGCAAGTAAAAGCAATGCCAACCATTGGTGTCATTATCGCCGGGAAAACATCACCAGAGACGCTGACGGGTGCTGTGACGACGCTGACGCTGACGCCGATGTCGACATGGACGTCCACGTGGTTACCAACGCTAAGGCCATAAGCCAAGCCATGCTCATGGTCATGGCGTTGGTTAAGGATTTGCGCAGCATTAACACCTTCACTACTTTCACTATGCCAACGCGCAGAACTAAAAAAAAGTTTTCCTTTTTGTTTTTTTTTTTTTTGTGCTTTTAGACCATTTGCTACAATTCGCTTTTGTGAGAACACTCAGGAAACAGACACACACACTCGAACGAGCAGACGATGTTCAAATCTCATTTTGGTTTGGGGCTTAAAGGTTTTACGGCAAATGGATTTGCGTTTCGGTGGGATAGATTAGTTCTAGTTTGGCTTCGTTATGTGTTAGTTTCGGTTTGCTAAAAGGATTGTAACCAAGCATAAAGCAAACAGATATGCTTGTTGGTTGAACTTTATGCTGGTCAGCTGACAATTATTGAAAACGAAAATATCACTTTTTTCTTCAAATTTATCTATGCATATAAAAAAAAACAAGAAAATAAAAAAAATACTTCATATTACACAAGAGTAAAAAAAAACAAAGAAAACCCTCAAAAAAGAAAACAAAAGATTTTGCATTTTTAGCACTGCTCCTACAAGTATGCAACGCAAATATTTTTCCTAACCATTAAAAACACTTTGGACGCATTTTACAGACATTTTGCTGCATTCGTTTTCGACTTCGGTCTAATTTACATGCTATTTAAATTATCTCACATTGCAGCCCAACACAAACAAGTTGCGCTGCAGGTACAAATGGGCGTGGCCTGACAAGGTTGCCTGCAAAACTTTATCTCAGCTCAAGCTCACAGTGTGTCTAAACTTGTGCGCTACTGCTGCTGCTGTTGATGCTGCTACTGGCGTCGCCAGCAATAAAACGGTTAAAAAAAGAACTGCACATAAAATCTACTAACGTTATTTAAAGCAGCATTTCAGGCGCGTGGCAAGAATGCGTTGCTGGCAAAGTGTGCGCTGCAATAAAAATGAATTAAATGCAATGAAGCGAACCGTAGGCGGCTACTGAGGCTGACAATGACGTCGTTGGTGGCTGGAAGTTTTTGCTGCCGCAGGCAATTCGCATGCCTAAGCACAAAGGCAGCAACAGGATATGAGATAAAAATGGTTTGTGCAACTGGTGTTTAAGCTCTTGTTATGTGTGTGTGCGTCTGTTTGGTTGCCGACTGCGCTAAGTAAATGAGTTAAAATAATGCGTATACGTTTAGCAGCAATTTGCATTGCGTTGGTTTACTAAGCTGCATTTGTTTAAGTGGCTAAAGTTAATGAAAATATTGCAGACATGCGCAATAAAATACTTATCCATTGCTAGAAATGAATTTGATAATCCAAATTTATTTCAATAACAATTATTTCGTTATTATTGTAAATATCGCAGTTCGTAGATTAAAGCAGCATTTCTCGAAGTTTATAGTTTAATGTGTTGTGGTTCTCAAGCAAGATCGCCAATGAGAGATTTTATAAACATTTCCGTAAACCCTTCCAGACAAAAAAATGTCTCCTGTTAGGTGAAGCACTAAAAATGAAAGAATTACCATTTTCTAAAAGGTTTAATTTTGTATGCGAATAATAGTCAAACACTTTCTTCGGATTTCTCATTTTTTATAATTATTGGGTAAGTTTTTTTTAAGACCTAAAGTATTTAAAACTTAAAAGGAGGCGAGCCAAATTCTATAAATTCTTTACAGGCATAACAACAAGATATGGTATCAATATATGTACCTACAGAATTTAAACTTATTTATGATAATTTCAATATGATAATGGAAGCTCTGATAATTGTTTGGATCACCTGCCGTGTGTGTTTCTTGTTCATTGTGAAGTCAGTGATCTCTACAAGTATTCAGAAAATGAGTATAATAACAATTTTAGATTATCATTGAATTGTCGTGCTTTTGTATAACTTTTAGTTGAGTTTTCCAGTTATTTAGATTAAAGAGCATTATTCTTTGCGGCTATATATAATTATACATCATAGTACGTTATTGGATTGACTGATTAAACTATATATGTACACTTGGCCCTCGCTTAACACGGGGGTTACGTTCCTAGAAAACATCGTGTTAAGCGAAACATGGATTCAGTACAAAATAAGGGGTTACGTTCCTGAAACTCAAAATTGGCAACAAAAAAATTTTTTTATTGTTAAAAATTGGTCTCTTATTATCAAAGTTTCATACATTTGTTCAAAAGTTACTATGTATATGCCTTAAATATATGTATAACATTGATTTTTTCAAAATTGAAAGTTTGTATTAAATTAAAAAAGTTACTTCGTATAAGTAATTGACAGGTTGAACTTTTTAAAAACTCTAAAATGTTAAATAGTAAGAAGATCATATGTTTTTATTTATATAAAATTTGAAATGCATTTGGTGGAATTAAGAGTTTAAGCAGTTTCGTTTCAACATGTTTTGTGGCTCCTTATCAAAAAAAATCTGTCAAAATCGTGTAAGAACGAGGTTTTCAGCGTGTAAAAAGGGGGAAGGGAGCAAATTTGTAATCGTGTAAGACCGAGTTCGTGCTGAAAGAGTCCGTGTTAAGCGAGGGCCAAGTGTATATACTTTGTATACTTTGTAGGGTCTGTCATATATTCTCTTGATTGTAACTTTCATTTGCTATGCTTTCACAACTAACCATAAGGTATGGAGTACAAAAAACTATAATTACTTGAGAGCAAGCTCATATCAATTGAACTATCTTGCGTGCGCCCAATACAAAAGTTATTACTTTCTCATTTTTGATTCTTTTGTTTGAGGCAAACACAATTACACATGACAAATATCACTCGTTCACTTTCACTCTCAATAAAGTCAAAGGTCGTGCGTTTTTTGTAAAGGCACCACTAATCAAGCCCAAAGCCAGCATAGCAAAACCTTAATGAGCACATCACTTTGACCTTTTAGATACGACGACGATAAATAATTTCGGAGGAGGCGTCGTAGTACACAAAAATTGAATTAATGTACAGACCTTCGGCTAAGGTCAGAAGGCGGCAGTAAAATTTGCCGAGTCATGCGGCCAACCTGTTGCACTCAAACCCTGTTCAAAGGAATCAGGGCAAAAAAGGAGCGCTACTTTGGCCAACACCCAAAGCCAAACGCGTACGGCTAACAAAGTCACTATCGCAACGCTGCATCGCAAACGTTTTGTTGCTAAATGAACTGAACTAAACGCTAAACTTAACGGGGGCTGAGTTCAATTTTCGTTGGGTGCAGTCAGTCAGTGAGTCAGTGAGATTGACTGAACGTCAGCAAATGTGCGCGGGAGATGTGTGTCATTTGTGTCTTTACCCTTTGACTTGACTTTGTGTGCGCGCCAAGCAATTTGGATAATATCACCTCTTTTTTGCCAATGAGACCTTTGCTCTCAACACACACACACACATGGGTCCTTTTAGTCACTTTTATTCTGTGCGCGTATTAAAGTTTCTATAATGAAAATTTATGGCATTTGATGTTACTTCTGTTCTTAGTTTTGTCAGCATGGTTTGCTATAGCCAAATTGTTGATGCTACAAATTTTATTGCTATTTAAATATTATTTGTTTTTAATTCTTTGACTAATTTTGTTTTGTTTTTGTCGTTGCTATGGATTAGAATAAAACTTTGCAGACAACGCGGCGTCGAAAATGCTTTTGTTCGTCGCACATTTCATTTTTGTCATTAAAAAAAAAAAAAAAAAAAAAAAAAAATTACAAAAAATAAAATAATCAATAAAATTTTTTTATTATTTTAAAATGCTGAGCTCAGCATGCCAAAATAATACAAACTCAATGGCGATTGTCTGCGTTTTTTTACACTTTTTCACTTGTTGTTTCGTAATTTTCGCACTGCGTGGTTGAAATTCAATTTTAGCAAAGATTTTAATTAAAAAACTGTCAGAAAATATAATTCAGTCAGCTAATTTTAACGGGTATCAAAAACATAACGAAAATAAAAATAATAATTGATAATGTTCCATCAAAATGCCATGCTTGACAGTAGATAATAGTGTAGTGAAACAATTTGCAAAATTAAGAAAAAATGAAACTGTAAATCAGATCATTACCATATAAAACATATTATTTTATATTTTTGTTATGATTAAAGATAACAGATTGTAAAAACCATGTATAGCTTAAAGAAACTTATAAATTGCTTGAACAAACTAACAATGAAATGAGAGTTATCTATCTTATCCTATTCTAATGAAAGTCTCAAAAAGTCACAAGCGCGTTGATTTACTAAATGATGCTTACGTACTCACTGTGACTTTTTGTGACTGGTGTCAAGAAAAAAATGCTCGGTAAAAGTAGTTTGACATTAACAATAGGAAGTTTGACATATTTTACCGCAACATACGAAATTGAGTACACTTTCTCATAGCCAAAATGAAATTTAGTATTGTCTCGAATAAAATTAAATAATTGTTTTAAAAAAAAAATTAATTAATTAAGTATTTTTGAAAAGTTTTGCTGAACAAAGGAATTTAAAACTTTTTTGGACAAATATCAGCTGATTAATAATATTTAATAATATTTAGGATAACGAAAATACCAAATCATTATCGTTATAACTCGTTTCATGATCCCAATTAATAATTGTTTTTGAATGTCTTGTAACATAATTCTAAAAACGTTTAAAAATGTTGCTAAATGCACATGAATATTTTTTTTATTTTCATATAAAGTTAATTTGTGTACATGCAAAACTGCTTCTATTTCGTATGCGCAATACATGTATAAGAATAATTAACTTTATGCACATATGTACCTAGCAAGTGCCAAAGCCGTTGGCAGATACAGGGTATCTAGCTTAACGGAACTGTAGACCACAAAACTTTGCGCTAGCTTTATTTTATTTTCCTGTTTCATTTGTTTTCTTCTTCTTTTTGTATTCTTGTTTTCCTTATGCCTTATGAGAAAAATGTTGTTGAACAAATACACGACAAGAAAAAATAAAAATAAAACAAAAAACACAAAGAATAGAAAAATTCATGGAAATTCATGGCAAACACTTGTACAGAACCAGCTAACAATGCCAAACAACCTGCGGCTAACACTTTAATGCCAGTCAAGTATCTAATTAGGCCATATAATTATATTGTGCAATTGTACAAAACAAATGTGCATGTGTGAGTTACTATTTGAGGCGGGAATATATATACGTATGCATATATACATATGTATATATGAGTGTGTATGTCTACAAAAATAATATTTGTTTGTATAGCCGTTAATAAGCAAAGAACGCGTAAATATTTTCGCTAAAAACATAACAAAGAAAATATTTATGCAGATGTCTGTGAACTTTTGTATATACCACCAAAGCACCGAGTTTTGTATATACGTGTTTATACATAACATATGTGTGTGTGTGTTTGTGTACTTATATAAATAAAGTCATATTTACATAAAAAAGTACAAAAATCTTTAGAAAACTTTTGCAAGCGCACAAGTCTGATTATAACAATACAAATGCTTGTATATACAGAAGCAAACAAGATCACATGAGTGAATGTGTTTATATTTATGGTAAAAGTTGCACAAAAGTATAAGTAACAACAACAATAACAACGACAACGACAAGAAAAACAAGCACCAATGGCAGGCAAAGTTGTTTGTATGTTGTACGCTGCATGCTTATTAGTTTGCCTCGAGTACAACTAATAATAATGTTTATGTAGGACTCGTCAAGTGGCAGCCAGTCTTACCACATAACATTTTGCCATTACTTTGTTTGTGTTTGTGTTTGCCTTTTGCCATTTGCCGTTACGAATGATAATTAAGTATAAAATACACGCGTAAATGCATATTTGAGATGAAGTCTGTGTTTTTGTTATGCTAACCAGCTTGATTTTCTCCACAGCCGTTTGTTCAAGCACAGATTGCGTATACGCAATGTTGACTGCGCTAGTGGCGATATGTATTTCGCTTAATGCACTGCGGCTAATTAAAAGTTGTGTCATAAATACAACAAAATGCAAACGTAAGGCAAATAACATGTATGTATTTGTGTTATTTAGACAAATGTTATATGTACGTAAAAGCCACAGAGAACTCACTAAACCAAAGACTGGTCTAAGGATCTGTTAACCGTTACAAAGGAATTGAAATTACACCATATTTGTTTGTGTATTTGGCAATGTTGATTTAAGTCTTTCGGGGAAGTTAAAGATGGTTGACCATTTGGATTTGATTACGAACATTAATTGGTCAACGAGCGATTTCAAGCGAACAAATATTGTCACACGTTAACTGGAAGTCAAAATTCACCGAATTCACGAAATAATTAATTAGCATTGAAGATAAATTTCATTCATATTCTACTCACTCTTGCTAGAATCTTGTGGAATTTTAAGTGCAAATGGAGCGTAAAATGATAAAAAAAAATAAGCTAGTAAGAAAAAAAAAAGCTGCGAAGCATACAACAAACTGTTAAAGTACAATTTAATAGCCTGATAGAGTTGCCAGAATAGTTTGGTATATCTGGAAATAATAAATTCAAATCTTTCGCCTTTTCCATTCAAATATACTCTTTTAAGTCGAAGAAATTATCAACATTTCCCTTGAAGTTCAAAATGAAGACGTTTTGTTGTTTATCACGATTCTATAAATGCAACTTTAAATGATTCATAATTCATGTGAGACAACTGTCAAATGAAACATGGATTTTAATAAACATTTCTTCACCCTTTGTACCGCCATCTCTGTATTATTTTATATACTAACAGGAGAGTTTATCTTAAAGCATAATGGATTGAGTGCATTATTATAAACTATTACCAGAATCATTAAATTCTTATCCTAATGCGCAACAAACTGTAAAGCCAAGTGTGAAAATTGTACGCCATATGAAACCCATCAAAACTTAAACTTTTTGGGTACAACCCACACAAATAAACACAGATGCCTGCAATGTTGTGCATTTGTTGTTAAACTTTAACTTTGCCTGCTGTTGGCCATTTTATCATTTACCGTTTCCGTTAGTGCATTACTAACACTAATATAAACAACACAGACACACAACAGAATGAGAGAGAATAGAAGACGAAGAAGCTGCTCGTGCAGCATGACTTCCGCAGCAGAAAGCTAAACTAAATGTGAAATTTGATAATTTTCTGGACATTTACGCTGAGTACAAAAACGGTGTGCAAGAGGAAGAAAGAAACTATGATGGGTAGAGAAGAAAAGAGCAGAGAGTTTTGGCGTTAGTGGCTGTTATATCATATTTTAACTGTTGCTTAGGAACAAAGTTTTGAAATAAAACAAACACACACAGATACATAAAGAAAATTCCTTTTATAAAGTTATAACATATAAAAGCCTCTGAGGAAACGCATTTGTTTGCCTGGAAAATTATATAAGAGCTGTACACACACATCCTTTTCTTGTATCTCAGAATATTTGAGTCCACTTGACCGTATATGACGCTCAAAATATGCTGCCAAGCACTTGATGCATTTTCAGTTCTGTTGCTGTAAATTTCATGGAAAAGTTTCATTTCAATATGAAATTATAATAGATTGTATTAAATATACAATTGAGTGCAAGTTTTCAGGTTAAAAACCCTTTGTACAAAAGTTCAGTAGATTTCAAATTGTGAAAGTTTTATTGTCATGTTGTTTTTGGTGGTTTTAGGTTGTCGGGCGCTTTGAATAAGTTATACTTCACCAAAGTGTTGAACTTTGTAAATGACATAAGCAAAACTTTTGTTTTTATTCTGTCCTAAGTGTCAGGCATATTATTATGCACTAAGAAAGACTTTTGCAAAATAATATATAAATTCCTTTAATCCTCGTCGATCTTTACCGACAATCTTTTGAGTTTGAAGGCGTTATAATAAAATGTTATCGATAAATTTGTACTAAAAATGTATGCTTCACTGGGGGAGTCTATATTAATTATGTCGTTGAAACACAAAATTTAGCTTCCGCTATTATTTAAACTTTAAAAAATTGTAATCTCACACTCATCGCTCAAAGTTCATAAATTTAAATGTTTTAAAAATGTTCTTTCCAATTTCCTTAAAATTCGAATTTTTGGCGATGTAAGGCTGAATTGTCGAGTATACCCGACAAATGGTATAACCGTCTGATCCCAAATCACCGCATAAACCGATTCGGTTCTTAGCGCTACTGTGTGTGTGAATATTGTTTATTCGCGCTCCTATTTATTGTTCCAATACAAGGTTTATTTCTCTGGCAAACCTTAGTATCTCTAGAGTACCATATATGTATTCAATATAATATGCCATTCTGAGCAACTTAAGCATTTCATAATTTTCGTATTAAAGCCAAATTTCTGTTTAAAATTCGGCATTTCTGAATCTTCAACTTGAAGAAACTTTCGGCACAAATATGATTGCTATGCAAATATAATGCCAAAACAATCGTCAAATTCCTACGTGGCAACTTTTTTCCATTAATTAATATGCAAGCAAAAAGTTGTGCTTCTAGATTTTTTTCCCAACATTTTTGTTGTTTTTTTGCTTGTTTGTTTGTTTTACTCGCACATTTTTTGTAATGTCTTCGAATAAAAGTAAATGGCAAACAAAAGCTTTGTTGATATATTTTTGTTTTTTTTTTTTCAACATATTGCTGAGCGTTAGTGCAATTTGCCAGCATTGACATGCTCCTTGGGGAAACTTATCAGTGTCAACGTTGCGCCAGTAAAAACTATGCAAAAATATAGAAAGAAACAAAAAGCGAGAAAGAAAAAAAAAAACAATAATAAAAATAACTGAAAATCTAAAAAATACAACAATCAAACAAATAGCTAAAGTAACAAGAGCACAAAAAATAACATTACAGCATACTGGAATAACGGCAAAGCACAGCGACAATGAACGTGAGCCGGTGTCAGCGTGTGTGTGTGTGTGTGTGTGTGTGAGTGTGTGTGTGTGTGTGTATGTGTGTTTTTTTAACACGTGTGCTTGTGTGAGAGTGTAAGTGAGCGGGCGTTTGAATGTTCCCAATGGAGAAGTGTTACAATGACTGTCGGACTAACAGTCTCATTGTCTCACTGACTGACTGATTGACGTGCTGCCTGACAGACAGATGGACCGACGAACGTACGAAGAGCAACCAGTCTCACATTGTCTGGCGCTTAGTGTCTGCTTGAAAGCTTTTTGTAATACAATGTGAGACTTCCTTATATTATTTTATTTTTATTTTTTAGTTTGCTTTTGGCTTTGAATTGATATTTTCTACCTTGCTTTGTTTTTCATCCTTTTTGCTATTCCTTGTTAGCTCACCAGCTCGTTTCACTTGAGTCGAGCAGACATTGGCTTTGATTTGCCAACTAAAGCAACAAATTTGCATAGCTTAGAGTATTTTTTTTGCTGCTTTTGTATCTCATTCAAGCTGATATTTGCTACCGTAGAAACGCTTTGAGCATAAGTTTTCATACGACGCGTAAGTTTCACATTGTTCAGCATTTGTCTTTTGATTTTTCAATGCTTTTATTATATGGAAAATAAAAAGGAAGAGTTTGCTAATTTGTTGTTTTTCCGCTTTATTAAGCACAACTTTAAAATGTTTTTTAATAAAAGTCCAAACGTGCATTCAAAAATGCAGTAAATTTGAAAATTTCTTTATGTTTCGCCAGTTATCAACATTCAAACTTAAATTGAAATCGGCATTAAAAATGAAAACATCAAGAGAAAGCAACACTGAACAGTTTCACAAACATTAGAAAATATATGAAGCACATTTTGTTATTTTCGCTTACATAATTTGCCTGCTCACTGCTCACAATTATTACATATTTACCCACACACTTAGCTGTACACATATTTAGCAAATATTATGCACTCACACAAACATGTTAACCACTTGAAAGCCATTATACAAACGCAAACCAATCAACGCAAAATCACTGAGAGCAAAATATTACACATACGCCGTGTTGCTATTTGCATATGTATGTATGGATAAATGTATGCATTTACGCGCTTCCGTTATTGCCTAATGGCAATCAACAATCAATTACCCAAACTGCTTCATTGTAGTTGCGGTTGTTGCCTGTATCACACACACACACACACACACCACAGGCACATTACATACTCTTATACAATAATTTATAATTTTTTTTTTTTCTCTTTAGCGACAAATAAAAATATTACAAAATGCAACCAACATACTCATGCTCTATTGTATGTCACTTGAGCTGTAAAATGTTTCCGCACTCACTGCCACTCACTTATACTTGTACAGGCGCCCTTAAGTATGCAATTAAGTGCTTAATGTGTTTATTAAAAAGTGAAAGCGCTGCGCATTGCCAGCGATCTTGGTGTGACGCCTGGGGTGCCAACAACTAAGCGTAACTGTGACTGAAACTATGACTGCAACTTGCCGCTGTCAATGTGGGAAAAGTGTTGGCAATAATGATGGCGGGAGCTGTGACAGACTCATTAACGCACTCACACCCATTCAGCCAGCCAGTCAGTCAGTCAGCGTGTGGTCGGTTTGCGTAATTGTTACTACTTTTTCACTTTGGCAATGCAATGATTTAAGCGTTTAAAGTTTTATTGGCAACTAATTGAAGAGTTAATTAATTCGAAGTTTGATATGCAAATGGCAATTTCAAATCAAACATGTCAAAAAGTTTAATTCGAGTATTTCCAACGATACATAAACTTATAATAGCGTTTGACACGGAGGTATCACAGAAACCTCCCAGATTTCGTTTTTTCAAACATTTATCTTTGAATATTGTGTATGTCACGCCAGGAATATTGAATTATTTCAATAAACAATACTTAAGAAAACCATAAAGTTTATTTTTGATCGTTGATTATTAATATAAATTAAGATAAGGCAGAATTTATTGAAATCTCCAACAAAGTTTTTGTGAAATCACCAATTAGAGATTTCTGTGACATCCCCCACAATATGAAGAAAATTTCCGAGTTTGTGCAGTTTAGTATATTCCATAATACAATCTCCTAAACATGGTGGGCGATGCTATTTAAATTTGTTTTTGAAATTTCTAACAAATCACCCATTGGAGATTTCTGTTTCTATTTCTTAAAATAGGCTTGCGCAACATTTCTATTGAAAGAAATTTCGAAAGAAATCACAGAGCAACTTGTTCACTTCATCAAAATTTTTAAAATTGTCATCATTCATCCACAGATTTGATAATTCTACGGAAGGCAACGCTTTAAAATTGCCAAATATTTTTCTTACTCTTTTTGTTATTTTTTTTGGTGATGCTCTGTAAGTATACTTTTGGCCACAAGTGTGATTGTTCCATTGTTTGTATAGTGTTGAAAAACGTGTTGGTCAATGTGTGTCTGCATCAGTGTTGCTTGAAATTTGTATGCGAAACACTCGGTTTGTGTTTGCCACTTTGAAAAAAGTTGATGTTGCCCTTTTTTAGTTTTTTTTCTTTCTTTTTTTTGCCATTGTGTGCATATGTTTGTTGCATGCTTTCCGGCGCGTTGGCTTATTTAGTTCGGTTTAGCTGAACTGCAATGACCCACAGCTAACCTGAGCCAGCTGTAGTGTCTGTAGTCAAGTGCTATTTTTTTTTTTTCAAAAGTTTAGTCTGACGTGGTCAAAGTGTGAAAACCGCACTTGTTTATAATTTGCTAAAAGTTATTTGCATGTGGGCTTGTTAAATGCGTTCTAAAGTCGACTTTGGTTTTGCCGTTGCATTTTGTTTTTTTCATTTATTTTCTATTGTTTGTCAACTGTTGTAAAGTTTGTTTAGCTTTTGAAAACTTACGCTTACAATAGCCTGCATCTGTTTTTGTTTTGTGTTGGTATTTGGTTTGCGTTTGACATTGAAAAAATCAAACTTTTTCTGAATATTTAATACAATTTTTTTAATCAAGACAAAAACATTGCGTTTAACATTCGTTTTTTTTTAAGTTATGAAAGAACTTAACAAATACCTGAAACGATAAGAAAAACTATGAATGTAAACTAAAATCCTTAACACATAAGTTTGCTAATAACGCACATATTCTTCTACACAATCATAAATACTCAGACACGACGCTAAAAGTATGCTATAAATTTATCTGCACGCACGCTTTTCACCCTGTCATGCTCACAGACACACACACACAGTATCGGTATGATACAATGCAAATCAGTGCTGTAAGGAAGCAAGCGTAGCAAAGTCAAGATATGAATGACTTTCATTACTATTTTGATGTTGATGCTTTAGCATCAGTTGTTGTTATTGTTGTTTGAGTTTGAGTATCATGATTGTCATTGTTACTGTAGCTGTTACTGCTGCTACTGACGTATTTGTTGTTTACGCATTCATAGCACAACAACAACAAGTCTATCTATTGTCATATAATCAATAGCATTGGCAACAACAGGAACAGGCGCATAGCCAGATGAGAAGCAGGCCGCACATGTTTACCACTCATGCAAAACATGCATGAGCCTCTTTAACAATGGCGCCACATTTGCCAACACACACACGCACACACACACGCACATGTTCACACAGATACTTTCATGTATGCTTAACTTATTGCTGACATTGTTGGTTGCGTGTCTTTATGCAATAAAAAAGATGAACCAATGCCTGCCTCAGCCTCAGCCTTAGTTTCAGCCAAAAAAAAAATAAACCTTTTTTCAGGTTTTCCTTTTATTTTCCCAAAGATTTTTCTTTTATTCTTTTGTTGTTTTGGCAAGTTCATTGAAAATAAATGATCGCATTATTTTGATTTGATTTTTGCTTTGATTGCTTTTCACTTTTCTTCTTCGTATCAAATTGAGATGATTGTTGTTGTTTGTTTGTTTGTTGGCCTACAAAATACATTTTTATTTAAACCCATTCTTATTTTACCAAAAGAAAAAAATAAAAACCTTAGTACGTAAAAATGATTGTCAAGCACTTGAAACTTGTCTGATTGGTTGAATTTCAGTTCTTATTCTCTTTTTTTTTTTTGGCATAAAAGTTTTTTTTTTTGTTTGTCTCTTTGTTTGTTAGTTGGGTAAGTTGACCGTTTGCAGTTTGTTGTTTTGTTGACATGGCTTGGTTTCATTTGAATTTTGTCCGACTCGATTTGGTTGATTGCAACAGCATGTCATTCAATTTCATGGTCAGTGAGCTTTGTTTGTATAAAGTCAAATAAAAGTCAAGTCAGTTCATCAATCAGCGCATATTGCATTCGATCAGTAATAAGGTAAACTGATTTGATATGGAAATGAATGCAGCTGTGTACGATATTTTCTCGTGTCATCATGGTCGGGGGTACAACTACTGCCTTAAAGTACGTTTTGTTTGAAAAGAAAGATCAAAAGTCGACTGAAAAAAATGTTCAAATTTTCGTACATTTTGAGCCCAAGTTACATTTATATTTCACTGTTTGTAGCTCGCAAGCCTGGCGACTCTAATTTGATACCAAGCTCCTTATAGGGTATTTTGTTCTCTGATTGGTTCTTAATAAAAAAATCTATAATAATTAAGACATACTTTTAGGCAACCAAAAAAAAAAAAAATTATCAAACAAAGTAAGAAAAATATATTAATAAATAAAATAAATTAATTAAATTAATTATACTGTTTAACAAATAATTAATAATTCAACAAAATCAAATTTCTAAATAAACATAAATTATTAAATAATTTTTAATTAACAAAAAGAAGGAAAAGAGAGAAGAGTAACAAAATTATAAGTCAAATTCTCAAAATCATTTGATGGAACATTAAAATACGGAATATTTTTCTGTATTTTCTAAATAAAAACATAAATGCTTAAAACAAAAATAAATAATTAATTAAGCTTTCTTCATTAGTAACGAAAGATACTCAATGAGCTTAATTGCTTGAGATTACAGAATCTCACATCCCCAGCCATCTACACATTTATTGAAAGATAAAACTTACACATAATAATTGTCTTAATAATCATGGCAATTTCTTTAACGGCCAACAACCCACACATGTTCGTATACATGCTCACACACCTTGTGTTTTTATTAATAAATATTAATTTATTAAAAGGTATTGCGCATAATTTTTATAAATAACGCACTAATCGCTTTTGTAAACGCCCAAACAATTTGTTTCTATTAATGCTTTCAACAACACGCAGTCGAGCGAAGAGCATGAGAATGCGCTATGGGCCAAGCGTAGCGGAAACGGAAGTAGAACAACAAATGCGCGCCTACAAATGGACAATCATTTATCAAGCGTACAAAACAACAACGGCACACACCTTGAACAGAGCAGGTGTAATGTCATGAAATTTACCAGCGTCAAATATTTTGTACGCTCGAGTGAAGTGAAGACGGCTAAATGTGGGATGAAATTCGGCCACGGGTACGAAGAAAACTGTTAAGAAAAATGGTTGAACAAAAGAAAAACAAAAAGGTGAAAAACACGCACACACACATACACAAATATACATGTGTGTGTGTGCTTGTTCGAAGAACAGACAAATATAGAGTCGTCAACAAAGACAGCCAATTTGAAGTCATCACTCATGTTGGTCAGGATAACAACACAGCAATGCACAGGATATAGAACAGGTTGAGGTGTGAGACTGGAAATGATAAGCAATAAGTACGCACTTGAGGTCACTTTAGGCAGTCAGTTAGTCAGACAGACGGACAGTCATTGAACGAGACGCGAAAACGTCAGACAAACGGTTAACTCAGCACGCCTGCCAAAGCCAAAATACCGACGCTTGTCTTTCATCAGCCCACCAACAACACATCAATTATGCTTGCGTGCGTGAGTTTCTGTATTGCTTGCCTAGACGACTTCACGGCTTTTATTAATGACAGTTAAACTGTCAGTTTTCATGTGTGTGAATGTGAGCGTGCATGTGAGAAGTGGTGGAGAAGGTTTGACAGTTGCAACGCTGTGCCTAAAAGGTAAAGGCGTGAAACTTTTGTAGACAGTCACGGAGCAGGTGTAAAGCATACTCACCCACACACACACTCACAATCTTTTTGAGTAATGTTCGGCTGTCAAAAATGACCAAAAATGACAGCAATAAGTCAACTGCGCTTAAGGGTTGGTGGTTCTCAAGCTCTTGCCGCGCACGCTGCTTTTGCTCTTTGGTTAACTCTTTCATTCTTGTCACTTGCTACTGTCAGTGAGAGCATGTCTGTGTGGTTGATGCAGCTGTCACTTGTTGTTAACGATGGCGATGTTACTGCAAGTTACAAAAAGAATCAATCTGATCAAAATTATTGGCTATAATAGTTGCAGTTTATTTATAAAGGTAAATATAATTTGATTATCTTTCATTCGAAATGATAATACAAATTTATTTTGAATTGTATATTAACATCAAATAAATAAGATTTATTTTATACTAACCAAAAGTTTACTAGTCAAAAGGAGGGACGAAACATTAAAGTAATAAAAAAATGTAAGAACCACGAGAAAAAAAAAGGAGTGAAGAAAAGATAAGTAGAGAAAGTCGGAGTAGACGAACAATATCAGCTTAATAACTTCAAAATAAAACGAAAGTAGCATTGATTATAAAAAGCAATCAAGGAGAGTCTAGACTATATTCACTCGCCTCTTCGAACTTATGAGTTGATCGGACAAAAAAGAAGACTCTCTCCAAAATTTCAGCTGGATAACTTCAAAACTGAGGACGGACAAAGCTATGAATATCAACTCGTTTTGTCGTCCTGATCAAGAATATATATACTTTGTATAGTTGGAAACATCTCCTTCGATCTGTTACAAAGTTAGATTACTATTACTATTCAAAGAAAATTGTAAGGAAAAATTTCAAAATCGATTTTCAAAACGTAGTTGGACAAGAGTTGGGCAAATTTCATAATTACATGGAATTGCACGGTGTTCTTCTCTAAATCAGTTTGTGACCACCTGACAATTGCGTTCAATTTGATTCTACACAAAAGAACTTTAATATAAGACGAGAATTTATTGGTTCTATAAAGTAACGCGATTGAAATTCGTTTCGTGAAAACCATCATGTGATTGTTTCTTTCTAAAAATAGATGTTTGAAATTCCATAGTCATAGACTTAATATATTTTGGTACCCCTAAGAAAGTAACCTCATAAAGCGGGGTCTTAATCATTTTTAAATCCTTACATAAAAAACTTTTGAATTTTTTGACCAACTGTCTTGAAACTTTACGCTTATGTTCTTGGTGAGACGTGAGATGTATGTATGTATGTATATTGATCAATGTCACCTAACTTTTAAGTTAAAAAAACAAAAATCTTTAACGGCAAAACGAAAATTGTACACAAATAACAATAATATTAATATTGACTTTTTCTGACCTCATCAAATCCTTGCCATTTAAATCAATTAATGTGTCGTCAAACGAGCTTTTCAAAATGTCACACTTAAAATTTTCCGGCAATGGTTGAAATACATGTGTCTAAAGTAATGAGGCGATACTTTTTACTCCATAAATAGAATGGGAGTTGCTTTCATTTAGGCGTAGCAAACTTTATGACAATGACAAAACACCCTATTGGAATAATAAACTAAAACAACTAACTGCTCTAAGCCTACTCATCTTATTTATCTTAGACGAAGCTGACAATATTAAAGCACATTAAAAAGCTTTGGCAAATAATTACAGAACATTTATTGAAGTCATGTGTGCACTCACATCAAAGTGTAATATAATAATTATAGTACATAACAGCTTTTGCAATGATTTTCAATTACACAAATGCATTTGCTAATCACAAACGAAACAACAAAAACTAAACACAAACGAATGTTGTCGACAAGTTCATTGTAGAGAAGAACAAATACATATACTTATACATAAGTAAAGATTCTCACATTTTGTGCGAAGACAAATGCTTGTCATGAGCGATTCAACTGATAGATGAATAAGTAGAAGTTGGCATTGATATGTGGTTTGAGCGTCAAACGACATTGACATCGTTCTGGTTGTAATTGTCTGTGTGAGTGTGTATGTGAGTAGAAGAAAAAGACAACTAATTGTTATGCTCACTAATGTAGCTTTCACTTTATTTATTGCTATACTGTATTGATTGTGGTGAAAGTGCCTGGAGCGCTCAAAAAGCAACGCTTGTCGTTGCTATTGAAAGACCAAAGATTAATGATAAGAAAATCTCATAATGAAGTGATTTCTATGGCTTGTTTGCTTGCTTGCTTGTTGGCTTGACGACTTCAAGGTCCTCTTTGACGTTGGCGTGTACTTCATTGCCTCATGGTTTGGCTCTGCATTAAGGGTGTTGCCGTACGAACAAATTGGTCATTTAGGCGGCCTGCAGGGGTTGGTCAATATAACTGATGTTTATATATATATATGTGTGTGTGTGTGAGTGTATCTGCTTGGCCTTCCTTGTAAATAATGAAGAAATGTGCGAGGGGCGTCGCCTTTACAAGACAGATAAAAACATCTTGATTTGTCAATATTTTATTTATTGCTTTTATGTTTCATATTACGTAATTAGACATGTTTCACAGCCTTCACCCTCACACAAGCATTTATTATAAGTCCATTTTTTTTCTTTGTAGTTTTTTCTTTTGCAGACAAGTCCGCTTCAGGGGTTGCATTTGGTCACTGAACATGACTTCTTTAATTTCTTTTATTTTGCTTCTTTTTGTCGCATTTATTTTATTTATTATGTTGTCTTTTATATTACTTTTTCTTTGTTTTGCACATAGTCTTCCTGAGCTTCTCCTCAGCTCACAAATGCCGCAAACTAATTCACTTAATAAATCGCTTAAATTAAATCAGTTCGCTCATCATCTAATTGCATACTTATTTAAATTTTAATGCGTTTTTATGCCGCAGAAAACAGAGTGAGCAGTGACTGCGACAACTTTCGCTCACCTTGCATTTTATTTCATTTGTCAGTTTACGGTTTTTATTTTGTGCTTTCCTGTTACCGATGAAAACGGAAATGGAATAAAATGAAATAAACAAGCAAATAAAAAAAAAAAAAAAGAAAACAAAATATAAAGGACAACGCAAAGGAAATCAGCAACGCAAAAAGTTGATGAAATCATTGTCACAGCGTGAGCAAATGTTTTTTATATGCAAAAATATACACATATTTTTTACTTTACTTTAATTTTTTATTTTTTTTTTTTTGCTGTTCGCAATTTTTTTTATGGCAACTCACAAAAACATGCGATATAAAATGAAATAAAAACACACAAACTGCAAAAGCGCAGTAAAAAAAATCTGTTTAACATTTTCAGTTGCCATTTTAAAGGCGCACAAACGCATACATTCACACAAGCAGATTTTTTGTCTGCGCTCAGTAGTATGCCACTCAACTCTGCAGCGCATCCTTTGCTGCTTCTGTTTGTTGCCGCTTTACAGCATGTTTGGCTCGCTTGAAATACTACCAATAAAATGAAGTAAAAATGAAAACTGAGTCTGGTGAATAAATGAAATAGTTGAAGGTAAATGGCAAAGGTTTGTATGTATGAGTGTTGTGGACTATTGTTGTTATTGGTGTTGCTTCAAGGAAATGAAGGATGTAATTGCAGCAATTTTACAAATATTGTAATTGCATACTTTATGATATTTCAAGATACACGCTGGAAAATAATTAAAGAAAGTTTCAACAGTTTTTCAATGCAACGTTTGCTTCAAGAGTTCAATGACTCCTACACTTTTTTGTTTGGTCTCTTTAACACAAATAAATTGAATATTACGTTATCCATTGTATTAATGCGATCTCCAAAGGGCTCTTAATATATAATTCATACTCTAAAAGGCGAAACCAAATGAGTAGAGTTGGAGCACAGCAATAATTTATCTGAAAACCAAGTGTTTATAACACAAAGAGTTCGAATTAAGCCCTAACAGAGGCTCGTACCTTAGATGTTTCACCTTAACATAAAATATGCCTAAAGAATTTTTTGTTATTTTATGGTATAAAGAAAGTGTTGACTAGCGCGAAGTTTGAAGTTCCTAACTTCTCAATCTCAATAATCACCGAAATGTTAGTAACTGAAAAATTAAACAATAAATAAGGTTGAAAATTTGAGCAAAACAAGCAGAGCAGCTATTAAGACATCCACATCGAACGATCAAAACTTATCAACAAACGACAACAACAAGAGCATGATTATTGATAAATACAACATATTAAATTTAAAGTCCAGAGAGTGCAAAAGTTCGAATACTCAACCTTGCACTGACGATTATCACCTTCAAATGTGCAGTCATATATTCCATTCCTTCTGGTGTTTCAGCTGTAATCTTTAAAAATCATGAACGAGTCGAAGTCCAATCCAACTTGAATTAACAATTCAAATTTCATGTGTTTAATTCTTGAAATGCGAATCGACAGACAAAATTTATATGTTTGGTCGTAGTTAAGACATAATCGTTCCGACTTATCATTCAACCAATGGAAAAAAAGATGCAACGCATCTTGGGGAATGAATTGAGTATTTTCATACAGGCAGATAGTCGGACAGACCTGTCTTTGTAGGCCCATTTAATAAAGCTTATCAAGGTCATATGTGCGATGCCTCTTTCACCCGATTATCATTGTCTTTATTAATTTCATAATTAAACGGAATAAAACTGTACTTATTTAATCTTACTTAATCCATGAGTTCAAAAAAGAAATTTATTGCAAAATTGTGATAACACAATGCTCAAATTATTCTCTGAATTATGAATGCAATAATTATTTCAGTCTTCATTGTAAAGTGTTCTTAGCAAGTCCGATCATAATGAAGATCTTCATTATTTTAAGCTTGCTTCTTTTAAAAGAATTGAGTTGTGAAAGTTTAAGTGCACCTAATCCCGACCGTAATGAATTCCACCGGGAACTGATGGTTGAAAATGTTAAACTCCATAAAATAATTGCAGACTTGAGGACCGAAATTACTATTTTAAAAGTGGATTTGCATGAAATTAGGTAATTATAAATATTTACGTAAATTCAAATCAACAACATATAATAACATGTGTAACACACGGAAAATCATGGAGCAAATTACAGAGAAAAGAGGAACACGTTATCTGAGGATAACGAAATTAACTATATGAACTGCAGCGCTTTAGAGATTGAGGCAGAATATTTGACTGTCTGTTATATCTTAGCAATATTGTTACAAGCCTATTTATAATCCAATTATTTTTGTTGTAGAATTAAAAAATTGACTGACGAAGTGAAACCCTTCAACTCTTTGGCTGACAAGCAATTGGACAACTACACAACGAAAAACGAGATTATTGCAAACACAACAGATGAAAAAAGTGTCTGCGAATGTCAGCCGACGAAGTTGTTTGGTTTGAAGTTTGTCGACAATACTATGTACGAAAAGGTGTGTAACGTCAATAAGTCGAATGGTGAGTGGACCGTCATTCAAAGACGCATGGATGGCACAACGAACTTTTATCGGCCTTGGACCGAATATAAACAAGGATTTGGCACCATGAGCGGAGAGTTCTTTATTGGACTTGATAGTCTGCATTTGTTAACCACTTGCGCGCCCCAAGAACTGCGCGTAGATATGGAGGATTTTAATAATCAAAAACGGCATGCGATATATAACTTATTTGAAATTGCTGACGAGAGCGACAAATACGCACTAAAAGAGCTTGGAGAATATGATGGAGATGCAGGCGATTCACTCAGGTATCATAAGTCAGGCTTGTTTTCAACATTTGATCAAGACAATGATAACATGCCAGCCAAAAATTGTGCTCAAGCTCGAAAGGGCGCTTGGTGGTATAAAACTTGTCATGACAGGTAAATATTGTATTTCAAGAAACTCATTTGTTTTTATGAAGAAAAATATATTCTGCGTTTTTCTTACAGCAATTTAAATGGCGAATATGGTAATAATGAATTTGGAAAAGGCATCATTTGGGATAGGTTTCGTGGCGACGAATACTCCCTCAAGAAGGTTGAAATTAAAATTCGACCGAAGTATGAGTAACTTTTATCATGTCCAAACAAAACCAGTTTTCTTTTATATTTGTTTTACATTAATCAATGTATAAACACATAACATATTTTTGTACTCAAATAATTAAATAAATTCGAAATTTATTTCGTTTCAACAGCTTGACTATTAGGCACAAAATTTTTACTTTTTTTTTCCATTCTTATCGTTCTGTTTAGAAATCAACATGATGACGTCATTAAAAATGAGCGAACCAAATGACAAATTTCATACAAATCAACGACAACGGCATCTGCAAAGCAAGGCAGAGCAGCGATTAAGACTTAAAAGTCGAATAAAACTTATCAACAAATGACAACATGACCTTTTTATATTTGTTTTATTAGCGTGGACCAATTGCGTTATTATTGTGTAGATATGTTTCATAATATTAATCAATTTGATTGTTATTTCCAAATCAAATCGACCTTGATAGCCCGCATTAATATTATAAAACATTACTTCACATGACCTTTTTTGATTTTTTTTTTTTTTATGTTCAGCATACTTGATAATATAATTCTCTGAAATGAAATAATGAAATTATAAAAATAGTTTTTTTTTTTGTTGAAAAAAGCCTTAGTTATCAAGTATGTACGACATAAAAATTATAAAAATCGTATGTTTATTCCAAGTGTATACAGAATAAGTTTAAAAAAAATTCACAGATTTCTAAAACATAATTTTTTCTATAGAGCTATATAAATTTTCTATTCGTTAATTTTTCCGATTTTCATTTATTTATAAACAAGCCAAGCCATAGATACAGACAATAACAGATAGGCCTATGTTTACTTGAACCATCTACAAAAAATAGGTTAAAACAACAAATTCACTATCGTTATAAACACGTTGACAATGACAAAAAAGAACCAAAACACAGACGCCTTGAGACTTTTACAAATCAAAGTGCGATAAGTGAAAGGCTTAAGCTCGAGCAAATGTCAAGCTTTGTGGGGCAAAGGCGACAATTGAAAAGTGTAATTAATTAGCAGACGTGCACAAAGACACGTGGATACGATGTAACGACGTTACGCTTAGATACATTTTGTTGCACTTAGGATGTTTGCATATGTATGTAAGGTTTGTGTTTGAGTATTTGTTTGCCGGACTGACAAATGAAGGCTTAGACCAAAGTCTAAGTGTAAATGACGGTGCTGCTAAAGCTGCATGTGTTAGTGGCTCAATACCCACACGCATACATTGACAAACATAGACGAAATATGCGCAAATAAAACGAAAATAGCAAAACACACACACACACATGTGTGCATTTTGTATCAACGTCATAGATACACAAATACAATCGCAATGCAGTCAATGTTTGCTGCCTGCACTGCAGTGTAGTTTAATTAGCATATTAGCATATTAGACTTGCATTGGCCAAAACAGTACAAAACACACGACATGATTTTCGGGGCGAAAGCGACAGACAGAAGTCTGTCTGTGCGGGCCTCAAACAAGCAATAGATAAAGCGTATCGTCCACGGCACTACTGCGTCACTGTTGCATGCAATTAACGCAAGGCATTTGCGCTCGTTTATATTATGACTATCTTTAGTTACCTCCACCCAACCTCAACTAACCGTCTCTAGCCTGGCTTGCGCTTCAGCTCACTTATATATAATTTATGTGCTAGCCAATTTGTTGGTTGCATAATTCCAATGCCTTTGGTTCAAATTCAATTTTGTGTATCGTCGATATGGCTTTCGCTCATTGTGAGTGCTTGCGTGTGTGTGTATGTGCGGGTACTTATATAAATTCGATTGCAGAACGCTTCAGTTGCGCATTTGAACTTGATAAAAGTCTCATGTGTTTGGTTTGCTCGATAGCTTTAAGTGGCAATAACCTTTCGCTTAAATCCTACAACATATTTGGGACAATCAAAATGTGTGCGCCACTTATATTGAAACATTTTAAATTTGTAATTGGCTATCGCTTAATAACGTGTTGCATTTGTAAATGATCTTACTTAAAAACTCATAGGTTCACTCAAATGAAATAATGTTTTTTAATTATATTATGTTCTCTGAACTGTCAGGGGAAAGATAAAAATAGCAAAGTATATAAAATTGTAAACTAAGACAAAGCTTAAATGACTTACTGCGTTATATAACACTGAGAAAAATATAGGTGGGCTAGAAAACGAACTCTTGTGTTTTTCGCAAATTTTTTAAGTGAAAAATGGGGAATTTTATATATTTTTATTATTTCTTTTGTATTTAATTAATTAATAACAAATGTCTGTTATTTAAGTGTATGATAATATAAAAAATATAAACTTCATTGATAGAGAAGAGAAAAAAAGCAAACAATAATGTAATAAAGAAAAAATGTAATATAAAAAAAAGAAAAAATACAAAATAATTGATTGAAAAAAAAATCGAAATAATAAATTATTTCTAAGAAGTCTCTGACCCGGTTGGAGAAATTTATTTACACTATGCCAGCTATGCCTGACGACATCTTCCCAATTGTATTGAACAAGATGATAAAATAGTATAAGAGCTAAAATAATCGACTCGTTCTTGACAAAATTTGCATTATCAAAACTTTGAAATCTCTCTAATTCAAGGCACTCCTAAAGGATATTAAAATACCAACAAACAAACAAAAAAAAAACAATTTTTTGTTTATATTTATGGCAATGACTCTGTAAATAAAATTCATTTCCATTATGTTAACCCACGCAAAATGCAACAATTTTATTTACACAAACAACAAACAAACTGAGTAATGCCACTTGATTTAGATTTATGATAAACTTGTGCTACAGCAAAACAGCAGTTGTAAATTATAAAGGAAATAAATAAAGCAAATGTTGCATAAATCAAATATTTCGCGCTGTTAAGCACACAAAATGAGCAGCACTTAAATATTTAAGGTGAGAAAACAAAAACAAAAAAAAACAAAAAAATGGAAGTGTAATAAACAAAACTGTGAAAATCAGCAAGCTCTAAGACTGCAATTTTTCATAGACACACATACACTTACACGCTTTGCATGTATGTGTATTGAAATATATGACTCTGTGCAATAGCAACACATCCGTTGGCATCCTTGTGGCAGTAACATCCGAGTTAAATTTCTCAAATAGTGTTAAGAGATTTTTTTATGTGCCTACGTATTTCAAATGCTAAAATGATGTATGAGTTCTTGCCTCAGCAGGACATACAACTGCCACATGTGCATTTGAGTGTCTGTTGTGCATGTGTATGTATAACTGAGTTATAAAATGTCCATTAAGACAGTTAAGGCAAACAAAGAAGAAATGAAAAAAAAACACAGATACTTACTTTTATTCGTACATGTGTGTGTGTGTGTGGTCGAGACCAGACTGGCACTGCTTTTGCACTTTGTGCATACTTTGTAAAACATAAACTGCCAACAGGTTTTTCCTCTTGGAGAATGATATAAATTCCTTTTCGTCCTTTGCCTTCATACGTTGCACGATTGCTACTTAAGTAACGAAAAGGTTAAAAAAAACTTAGCGCAATAAAAATGCATTCTCTTTTTTACAGCTCTTGCTCAGTCTCCCCACCTTAGTTTGAGTACTGTAGAATGTTTGCCCGTTTTTTTATGCTGCAACCAATGAAGCGAAACGCGCTGCCAAAGTTTTCTTCAACATTTGCATAAATGTTGATAAAGTGTTGGCACGGCGTGAGCTGAAGTGTGGTGTAGTGCGATAAGTAGGTGAGGTGATTGGTTTATATGCAGTTTCTTCTGATTGGTTTAATGAAAATTTATTCGCAACTTTGTTTGCGTTTACTTGCTTTTTTGTTTTGTTCTTCATTTTTTACAGTGTTAGCTAAATGCATGAGCACAAGTATGCAATGTGAGAGGTTCAAAGCGTTTACAAGTAGTTTCTTAAGGGGTTATTCTCATGTAACGACTTAAAAAAAAATTTTTTTTTTTTTTTTTATATTTCGATAATAGAACATATTGAAAATATGCTGTGAAAATTTCAGATCGAAATTTCTATTAAAAAAGTAGTTACAACTTATAATCGCCGACGCGTCATAAGCGACCGCCTACTGCTTTTAAAACTTTGTACGCGTTTTTCTCGAAACGTCATTTTCTAAAACGGTCAGGGCCCTAGAGAAAAAACTATTTGACCGATTGCTTTGAAATTTTGCAGAGTTCTTCTAGACACTAATGGCTATCGTCCGTACCAAACCCGTGTTTTTTCGAAAATATTTTCCTATTTTTTTAAAGCAATTTTAATTAAAAAAAAACCGCGATTTTCGTAATTTTTTTTTTGACAGTCCGGCATTTTTTTGTTTTTCAATGAAATTCAATGCCTTTGGTACGGACGATAGCGACAGACCTCCTGAATAATAATCCATTCGGGTTTCTCATTTCGGAGAACACTAACAGCCGCTATCAGCCTGACCAGTGACATACTTTTTTTTTTTTGGTGTATACTTCAATTTAAAAAAAATTTATAAGAAATGAAAAATAAGAAAAGAATATATTTTTTTTACACAGTTTATGGTCCAAATAAAAACATATTAAAAAAACTAATTTGATTAAATTTTATTATCTATTAAAAAAAAATTTTCTAAAAACAGGTAAAATTCATGCGTTTACATGAGAATAACCCCTTAACACAGCAACAAGTTTTCTTTTATGACTATTGAAATTATACATACAAGTTTTAGAAGTTCTTGAAAGTTTTCTCTTGTCGTTAGATACAAAAGCAATTTTCTAGTAAAATGTTGATGTTTTATTGACTAACACAACTCCGTTGATTGCAAATTATCTCATGAAACACAAATCATTAAACAAGAGTTTAGAATGTGAGCCTGCTTAAAAGCCTCAACTAAATATCTTATCTGCGAACATGAGCTTACACGTTATAAATTTATTTAGTGTTAGAAATTTACACCAAAATGATCTGTAGTTGTTTCGTGTTTCGTAACTCCTTTTATGTATTTCAAGCAAACCAAAAAGATGAAAATTTATACTCCTCTGCCACATTATGAGCATCGATTCCGTAAAAAATCAAAAATCTTTACAACAACACACAATAATCATATTCTTTAATATTTCACATTCATACCATAAATTCACGCCCAAAAATCAAACGGTGCGACATGTAAATCGCATTAAAAAATTTAAAATAAAAAATCGTACTTAAATGTCAGTGAAAACTTTATGTCTATCAACAAGTTCGATAGTCAAACACACCCGAATGGCATACACATAAGGAACTTTGATATCTCAATGGCTGTTGTTGTTGTTGTTGACAGTTGAAACGAACCGTTATGCAAGACCGCCAGCATCAAAGTAATAACAACATTTTTATTGCATTGTCTCATTGGTTTCGTAATAAATGCGCCAATAACAAGAGTATTTATATCTATGTATCTCTGTCTGAGTCCAGACTATGTTATTGTGGAATGCAGCGATGTCACAAAGAAGACCACGATTGCAGCAATGTGCACTTGTATTTGTGTGTGTGTGTGTGTGTGTGTGTGTGTGTGTGTGTGTGTGTGTGTGTGTGTGTGTGTGTGCATTGTGCTCAATGTGCACCCGGTCTGATTTTATTGTTATCGCTTGATTATGTTGTTGGCATGCTGGTTACAACATGTATTGTTTTCTGTTGCTTTTTGTTGTTGTTTTGTGCGGTAACATTTATTGTTAGTACATTTCTGTGCGTTTCCTTTGTCTGCAACATATTGCAACAATTGTTCATGGCACACTTTAAGCATTATTAAAAGTAACTTTAATGAATTTTTGGGCGTTCCATCACATTTTACTAGTTTTCATTCAATATCTAATATTTTTCTTATAAAAAAAAAAAGAATCTTAAAGAAATCTTCTACTTTGCATAATATGTATGTAATATAAAATCCGCTTTAATTAATTCCAGCTAAGCAACTTACTGTACGATCTTAAGTTGCTTATACCGGTATGCATCTAAAACTACTCGTAGAATTAACATGTTTGCGTGGCACACATTTCAGCAATGTTGCAAGCCCAACAAATTATGTAATGCACATGAAGCTCATCTGCTGAGCAGCTTTTCGGGTAATCCCAGCCATTTTAGACACACGTGGTGTAATGAAGTGGTAGCGGTTGCCGAAAGTTGCTGTTGGCTTATGCGTTAATATGGTAAGTCTTGCCTTCTCTCACTGACAGACAATGCAGATTTCAAATGGAAGCCAAAATATCGTCATTGAATGTTTTTCAGCTAAGGTTGCTTCATCTTGGTAGCATATAACGTTTTAATTAAGAAATTCTCATAAACAAGCACAAAACCGCATATGAAGTTAATAAGTGTAGTGTAAGAGTTTTAAATATCAACAATGTACGTTAAAATTAACCATCGATGGAATATTGAAAATAAGGAAAAATTTTATGTTATAAAAGTGAGACTGAATTCTCTTCGAGACATCGTTTATACACTATCAAACTAAATTAATACTGTTCATTTGAAGTATAAAAATAATTCTTTGATAATTATTATTAGGATATTAGATAAAGCAAGATAGATTTATATCAATCGCTCTCAATGACAGTAAAAATTGTAAAAATTTATTGTACTCGAAATAGGAATTAAGCTCAAAATATCTCCAAGAAATCCTAAAAATAAAATTTGTATTTAAGAAGCAATCATTCTTTCAAGCAAGAATAACACCAGTAAGAAAGTTTCATCGTTTTTGCCCAACATTTTCTACTCTTTATTCCCATTTTCTAATACAGGACGGATGGATACATCTTATATAAACTTTGTATATTAGAAAATTTCTCCTGCAACCAAAAATAAATTCAATTTAATATTCTCATAAATATGTTAAAAACCATACACATTTTATAAACAAGTCTTTAAATTATGTCAATTAAAATTTTAAATATTTATAAAACTGCGCATAAATTCTACCAAACATTCTATCGCACTTACCCAACAACACAGCAACTCTGAAAATACACAAACATAAATCTAAATTAACTCAATTCAGTTCGGCAAAACCAAAATTCGGCAAACATTTTTAATGAACTCAGATAAAAAAAAAACAATAGTTGATCGCATCTATAATAAAACTGATACTGACAGTTAGTAAATTACGCCCAAACGTTTCAGATACAAATTATTCAATTAGTTTGTAATTATCCATCAATAAAATTCCATTACTAAAACATTATTTATACAGACGATAGAGTAACAACAAAATATTCGCACAAACGGAAAAATTATATACAAAATTCACGCGATTTTTTATACCCTGTACACACACTGTGTATCAGGGTATATTAAGTTTGTTTGAGACGGTTTGTATGTAACGCATAGAAGGAGGGGAGGGGGACCCTATAAAGTATATATATTCTTGATCAGGATGACAAGACGAATTGATATAGCCCTGTCTGTCCGTCCGTCCGTCCGTCCGTCCTCACCAATGGTTCTCGAAAACTATAAGAGCTAGAGACTTGAAATTTGGTGGATAGACTCGTGAGGTCAAACGCTAGATCAAGTTTGAAGGATTTTTTGCCACGCCCACTCCTTCCCGCCCATCGAGCACCACCCATTTTTTCAAAAGGCTGTAGCTCGAAAACCTGATGAGTTAGAAACATGAAAATGAGTATGTAGACTCAGTATGTATAGCTCTACAAAACTGCATACCACATTTTTTCCCCCTCCCCTTCGTTTCCCCTCAAAAAGTTGTTTTCTTAAAATTGCTGTATCTCCTAAACTATAATAGATACAATGCTGAAATTTTGTATGCAAACTCAGTAAACATACCTTTTTAAAACTGCATACCACAAACTTTCATTTTTAACGCTGTGTGACAACGCAAAGACAAACAAGTTGAAATTTGGCATAAATTGCGCTTTGAACACTGCTTTATCCTATTTGTACCAAAAACCGTACTTAACACTGCGAAAACTATTAAAGCTAGAGACTTGAAATTTGGAAGATAGACTCGTGTGGTCGAACACTAGATCAAGTTTAAAGGAATTTTTGCCTTGCCCATTCCTTCCCGCCCATCGAGCACAACAAAAGGTAATTTTTTCTTAAAATTGCTGTATATCCTAAAGTATAAAGAATACAATGCTGAAATATATATATGCAAACTCAGATAACATACCTTTTTAAAACTGCATACAACAAACTACCACTTCCCCGCAAAGACCAACACACTAAAATTTTGCAGCAATGCTTTGTAACAAAATCCGTACTAAAGCGCCATCTAATGGCAACATTGCACTGTGAGCCCTGCCTCACTATTAGCAAATACTCAAACCATATCGTGGTACACTGCTTTTGCTGTCGGCGAATGTTTAACGTGTTATCAACATAGGTGTGTGTACAGGGTATTATATAGTTGAGAATACTCAACTATACCGCCCTTACTGGTTTTTTTTTTTTATTCTGTGTTTTTTTTTACAACTGCAAACGATTTGCATTACAACAATATTATTTCATAATTTCATTTCAAATCAAATCATCATGCAGTGCCAAAATATCCATGTCGCTTGGCTGACGTTATATTGTCTGATTGGGATCATTGGGCGTGGCCTTTCACGTTGTGGCATTGAAAATGAGTTTTTAGTTTGGTTGCGGGCGATGTGGAGAACAGAAATGCTTTCAAATTGATTGCAAATTTTATTTCATCGACACCAGAAAACAAAAATTTGCATAGTTATAATTTTTTGTCTATATGACCACATAGATTATATTTTTCGTGGTACAAATAACAAAACAAATCGATTAAAAACAAAAAGAAATTCATTTAAAATTATAACTGAAACTCAAATTTCATTTGATGCATAAATAAAACGCAGAAATTCGAGGTTAGCGAATAATTCAATTAATGTTTATTGATTAGGATTTTAATTTTGGCTTAAATGCATTTAGAGAAATGCAGAAATATTTCACACAAACGAACAAGTTATAAATTATATGATATAAATAATTTGGCTAGCTGTAATTTATTCGCTTATGGAAGGTTTCGGTAGTATGAGAGATTTTACCACACATGTAGATAAATTTTGTATAATTTGGAATAATGTGGACAAGCTTTAATAATTAAAGGCAAAGTAGTAATTTCTTCTTATAGATTTTTGCATAAATTTCGCAAAGTTTGTTTCTTAATTTTACTTTCAATTTTCATTATTAGTTAAGTAAATGTAAAAAAAAAAGTTTTTATTAAGCATTTTAAAATGACAAATTATACAAAAATTTAAGTCATACTTTTAAAGAAACTTTTCTCGAATAAAATCTCACACGCAAAGATGCAAAAATCTATTCACACTAAAAATAACTTTTCATACAAAAATAAACCAAAAAAAACAAAAGATGGAACTTCGCAAGCCTGACAAAAACCACCTGAGAAATATGTGCGCATGAAAAAGTTTTGTTAGATAATTAAAAATTCACCTAAAGGTGAAACCATTTCAGCAGCATTCATTTTGATTGTTTGCTCGCGCGAAGCAATGACTTTACGTGAATTTAAAGTTGTTAGAATTGAATGCAAAAACAATATTATTAACACAGCAAAAATAATTTAAATTTAATTTAAAGTAACTGGAAATTATTAAATTGTAAGTTTATTATGAGCTGTGCTACACTGGTAGGGTTCCTTGAGGGTTTTTAACGTTTATCGGGGTTCCTCCTACTATCACAATGGACCTAATAATCACTGGGTGCTCTCGACTTCGTCAAGCTGCCTGTTCTTTCTATCCCTATCCATGAGCTATGCTATACTGGCTGGGTTCCTTGAGGATTTTCCCCGTTTAATCTGTCGAATAACATTTTTCTCAATATGTATTTTCGAAATTATAAAAGTTCGTACTGTTACAAAAAACTTTATATCGTTGTGAAATTTTTATATATTTTAAAATAAATTTGAAAAAGAAAAAATCAAAATTAACTTTATTTATGTTTTGTTCTGATACGCCAAGTCGCTTTTCTTATCAAATATTATGGCAGTCACTACAAAATGTCTATGAAATTCGTTTCAAAACAATAGTGCTGATAAGAACGAACGAGAGAACGACAATTGCATTGACAAATGACAAGTATCTCACTCTATTATCGTATATAATAAGACACTCTTATAATATTTCTAATTCTCAAAAAAATATATATATATAAATGATGACAATTCAATTCGATATCTTATCAGCATGACACCAAGCATATTAGCACAATTAAAATGTCACATTTATAACACAAACGAACAAATCAAAACAAAAGCCTTATCAAAAATTTCACACCAAGGTTGGGGAAGCCGTAGCAATGACAAACTGGAGCTCCCAATAATGGAATCAATGTTTTATAGTCTCAATTATATTCAGCTGTGAAAAATCACTATTTAAGATAAGAAATACTTACGTTGTATAGCAAAGTTTATATATGTACTTATAAGTAGTTGTTGATACGTCAAAACAAAACGATGTGTTCATTATTTAACGTGTGATTAAAAACATTTTTATAAACAAAACAAAGTAAATTATTTTATATTTCACAATTAAAATGCGGGCTGATAAGGTCAATTTGATTAGGTAATAAGAATAAAATTTGATTTTGACAACAACCAATGTCACAAGAACTGGCTCTCTGTTTATCAAGCAGCAAGCAGATCGGACAGCTGTTTCGGGAGTCGCCACACTACTTCATCAGAGACCTTTTGTTTCAATATGTATTTGCATTTTTGAAAAATGCTTGATTATTGTAAGTGCATTGATAATACAAGTTCAGATTTTGATCGGTAGATGGCCTTCTGATTTTTGGTTGGTGTCAAGGGTCATTTTTAAGCACAGATTGCTGTCATACTAATATAATACTCTTATTATCATCGGGAGTAGACAAACACAAAAAGAAATTATAATTGTCAAACAAATCTTCGAAACTTGTAGAACCATAAGATTGTTCCTTTTACAATTTTAGTAAATATGTGTTATATTATGTAACTTATTCCCACTATTACTTATTAAGTGTATAATAAAACAGCTGAAACGGTTCCAAAAACCAAATATTTTTGCACTTTTGTAAATGTTTGCCAGTCAGAACACGCATTTGAACAGTCTAAAATATCAACCACACCCCACACCCTCAGAATTTTTTAATATTCACGCACTCATACTTGGTGCAAAAATTACAATAGCAGCTTTGCATAAACGCCAAACACCCGTCGTTATAATGACATAATTCACAGCATCAGCATTCTTTCAAACCACTCAAAAAAACTCGGAAGAAAAAAATCGGAAACAAAACGAAAGGTGGGTTAAAATGGCTGTCATACACTCAATGCGGCAGTTTAATATAAAATAAGAGATGAGAAGAAAAAAAAAAGGTAAGCAACACCTTTGAGAGTTCTCGAAACGAGTGAAGGCTTCAAAATGAACGCCACATGTGGCGTACGCACAGCGTGTTATGCCAACATATGAACATGCACGAATATAGACATAAATAATACAATAAAATCAGAGACTTTGGCTTGGGCTGAATGAATTCAGTTTTATTAAAACCGTTGACAAAAAGAAGCAAGAAAAGGACTACAAAAAAAACAAAAAAATGGCGAAACTGCCAAATCGAGCAAGAGACAAAAGTGAAGTGAAAGCCGAAAATGTAAATGAAATCGTGCGTAAAATGCTATGAAAAGATGTATGAAAATTGATGTTGAAGAAAATTACAAAGGACCAACAGACAGACAGGCAGATAAACAGACAATCAGACAGACAGAAACACATGGTTACATACATATGACAAGCGTATAAACAAACAGAACGTCGCGAATATGAACGCTTGTCCTGACAAACAGTTATGACAGTTATGCGCCGACATTCCGGTTTGATTTTGTAACAGCCAAAAAAAAAACAAAAGAAAAAAATAATAATATAAAGGGCGAACAAATAAATGCAAAAATTCTTAATAAAATTTTGTTACGCAAAAGCAATCACTCCATATTTGATATTTTTCTGCATCAATTTTGAGTGCTCTGACTGATTTTTACCTTAATTCTCCTCTTTTTCCCTGTTTTATTTTATTTTTCTTGTTCTGTTGAGTAGCAACATTTTTTTTATTACTTATTCATTGAGTTGTGTGCGAAATTGTATGTTGAATTACATACGTACATGTAGATTTTTATTGAGGTATGTTTTAATATGTCGACAAGGGTGGCAAAATTTACGATTTGCTGCAGGTAGTTTTATGGTTTATTGAGTTGTCAAAATTGAGCGGAGTGGCATAATTGAAATTAGGCGTGAATGAAAATAAATGGCAAGTGCGTTGAATGCGATTTGCATACTTAAAACACGCAAGAAGGAAAATTAAACACTGACGAAATGAAATATATAAAATGAAAGATATAAAATATGTTGCAAGTATGTTAAATTAACAAGTGGATTTTTTTTTTTTTAAATTTATAGTCATGATTTTTTGCATGAATTTTGCAAGGTAGAAAAGAAGACAGCACGACGATAGATATGTCCGCCTGTCTCTCCCATATTAACTATTTCAGTAGCCTATTTTTTTAAACAAATTGAATAGCAACCACAAAGGACGCTACCTTCAGCCTTGCAGAAGATTATACTAACTCTTCCCAGATTCCTTAGATATCTTATCCACCAATTTCACCACGTTTGGCCGGATGACCACTTTTTCCTTTGTCCTTATATGTATAACTACAACACTGCCTTATAGTCATTACAATAAAATAAGAGTTGCTTATGAGATGAGTTTCAAATTAACTGAACAAAGAAGTATTTCCGAATATCAGATGAGTCTCGCGTGCGTTGTGTGATGGTCTTTTCTTATGTTAAAACTGTACCTTAGAGGGTAGAAGCATAAATTATAATAACATATAATAATAACGACTCAATGAGTTGTATATTAAACATTCAGATGATCCGATCACAACAGGTATTGAAATGGTAACCAAATATTAACTGAAAGTGCTCTGCTTCTTAGAGAAGTAGCAAACTTTATTAAAATTGCCGACAGCTGTCGCCATTGGGGCTTTATTTTTATACAAAAACTTTATTAAGATTGCCGATAGCAACATTAACAATAAACTACCACGACCATGTTGAAACGTGCTTGGTTTTTGAAAATGTTTTTCATTTGTTAACTTGAATTAGGCAAAGAGAAAAACTCTTTTTGATTATTTGCGAATTACCTGCGAAATGTTGTGGCGACAGTTGGCAACACGGCGGAACCAGCAATCAAAATAAAACAAAAAAACACAAAAAAATATACGAGAAAGAGCAACGCAAGCATAAACAGAATAGAACAGAACAGAGCGAGCCAAATGTCACATGAGATTTAAGGGCACAAATATCCTTGCTTAGCCGCCTGGCTATGGTTGGGTGGCTGTATGTGTTTCTGTGTGTGTGTCAAGTCAAGTCAAGTTGCAAGTCAAAAAGCTACGCTGTTAGTTAGTTGTCTTCAAAAATGCTTTTTGCTATTTAAAATTGTGCAACCGTGCGTATGAGTAATGTGCCTGTTTTCTGTACCAAAAGGTATACATTTTCATAAAAAGAATGTCAACTTGTTTGTTACTTTAAGTTGACAGCTTATAAAATTGAAATTCAGCTGACATACGCGCACAACTCGAACTCAATTCAACTCGTATTGAATCGACTTGAGTCGTGTCATGTTGAGTCAACTTGAGTTCAGTTCAGTTCAGTTGCGTTGCGTTGGCTTGTTACTTTGCTTTCGTTCGTTCACTGGTTCGTTGCACGAAATGATGATGTTTTAATTTTTTGCTTAACCAAACAAGCCAACTTTGACTTTATCCTCTTGTTGGTCTTGTTGTTGTTTGCTTACTTCTTCCTTTTTTCGAACTAATTTGTATGCCATGCAGCAAAAGTCGTTAAGTCTTCACGGCTGCCAAAGGCTTTTGAAGTTTCTGCCACAAGTCAAAAGCCGAACATGTCTGCTTGATGCATATTATTCTACAACAATATTTTTCTCAAGCTGTTTTTATAAATTATTTAAAAAGCTGCAACAGGTAAAAAGTTACTTCGAAATTCAATTTCACAATTTTTGGCAACTTTTGGTTTTTGAGAATATTCAAGCAAACGCTTAAGGGCCAACAACAACAAGCCTTTATTTTTCTTTATTTATTTGCTTGCCTTGGCGCATCAAACGTCATCATTTACATAGAGCTCAGCGTCGTTGGTGTTGGTGCTAATTAAAATGCTGCACATCATTTACTACAGCAAAACATTCATAATGCATTTGACAACACTTAAACAGTTTTTGTATGACATTTGTGTAAATACTTTTGCAAGTTTGAGTGTCACTTTAACCAAAACTTCAAGTGCCTGTCGAAAATATCATTTTTGTGCGCTTGTCAGTTTCTTATTTGCCTTACGTACGCATTGCGTTTTAATTAAAGTTTGCCAAAAACACCAAAAAAAAAAAAAGTAAGAAAGACACTTGAACATTTTGTGTTGGCTTTGCCAAAGTAACTCGAAATTGTCAAACTTTCGCTTAAGGCGAAAACTTTTAAGCATAAAGGCTTTTGAACAGTTTTTACAAAGGTTTCAAGTGATTCAAGTAGCTGACAAGGTTTCATGATGCAAATGAAATGCAATGCTCAAAAAAGGGTTAAGACGATTCAATAAACACGTTTGAAAGCAACTCAAGCAAAATATTCTATATTTTTCAAATGAAGGCGCGTCTCTGGCAATGAAAGGCACCTACATATAGCGACTTGGAAATAGAAAAGCATGGATTATATGCTGACTGCAGCATAAGGTGACGTATGCTAGGAATTTGCACCTTGAGACACAAATAATTCGACAGAATGTGAAGTTGCGCAAAGAGAAATTGTTCTGCGACGTTTTGGTGAACAAAAGCGAATAGTTTTGTTCCTAAACCGGCTCTGATGATTTAAGTAAAGCGGTAAACATGTTTACTCAAAAATTAAGACAATAAGCCATTAAAAGAACATAGTATAGTCCTCTTCTGGATATATGAAATCCAATTGTGCTTCTAGCCGAAAGATTATTCAAGTTATTCATTTCCGGTTTCCCAGTGTTCGTCAGGAATACGACAATCCGTCATGATTTCGGAATTCGCACAGTCTTTGAGGAGATTAATTTACTCAGCAGCCGTTTCAAACACAGGCTGCACGAACACTTTGATCCTTTCGTCAAAACGTGATTAATCCTAAACATATTATTATATATGACTTAATATTTTTTATTCGGTATATTTAAACAACTTTTTTCAAGTCTCTCAAATAAATACAATGAAATTTAAGTGCAGAAAAAAATATTCAACGAATTCGATGAAAAATCATTACTATTGGGAAATAAGTTGCAGCTAAATGTATTAAAATTGCACTTTTCAAATCTTTTTAACAGCTTTTTTCTACGCAATTTCCAGAGGAAATTAGAAAAATGTTTTTCTTTTCGGACTTCTCCAATTTTCTAAAAGCATCGCCTACACATACGCACACACGACGCCAAAAACACTTTCATTGACAATAGCAGCGCCTCAAATGACGCCAAAAAACAATATGGTAGTAAACGCACACCAACCAAACAAGCAATAACAAAAAAAAAAAAAAAATCAAGCGTTGATAAAAGCGCAAAGCGTGTAAAAAAGAATAAGGGAGTTACAGCTTTTGTCAACGTAAATAAAAAGCGCCACAATTTCGAGTAACTGCCATTCGAACAAGATGAATGAAAATGGAAGTAAGAGAATTAACAACAAAAAAAAAGTATATTACAAAAAAAAGAATTATACATCGGCAAAAGCGGCAAACAGGACGAAATGAAGTGAAGCTGTAACAAAAGAAAAAGCAATGACATTCGAGTGCAGTCGCTGCGAAAAATGACATAAAAATGCATTCAAAATGCGGCCATGCCTTTCCGCCATGCCCGGAGCGCGATCGCCCAACGCCTGTCAACGTTGAGTGACTGCGATACACATTGAGAAACCCAAAACTCCTCTCACGCTGCAGGACGCAACATGGTGAATCTACACATCTCCAACGTGGTAGAAATGACGGCCACCCTTGTTAATATGTACATACATACATTCATCAGCGTGTATATATGTGTGTGTGTGTGTGTGTGCTTGTATGACGACTTTGCTGTTGAGGTCGTCGCGGTTGGGGTCGGTCTGTAGGTCGATCGTGCTGGTTATGTGTATAGGGAGTTTTGTTAAAATGCTTTTACGATGCAACAGACGCGACGGCGTCAAGTCAACATTACAAACATATTCTCATACAGACATATACAGACTTGCATGCATAGCATATAAGCAAACACAGACAGGCAGACGAGAGTTGACATACGCGGCACCGTTTCGAAAAAAAACATGAAAAAAAAAAATAAAATTAAGAAAAAAAGACACAACTTGTCGCACAAATAAAACAGGAAAAAAAATGAAAACTGGCAGACAAAATGACAAACAGTCATACTGATTGAATAATGGTCGTAAATCGCGTTGGTGACATTGTGGGTAACGCAAGAAGCGATTCGGGCATTCGGTCGGAGGTCGGTATAGTGACATCATGAGCGGCATGAGTTGATCACTTGGCAATTGAAGGGTTGCGCAACCACTGGGGATTGCCACATTGGCGCAGTAGCAATCGTCGTCATCATCAAGTGTGACAGCAATCGCATTTAAAGTGTTTGCTCTTGTAGGCATTCATTCATTTTGCATTTTTAAAGTGTTATTACAATCAGATTAAGTCCAATTACATTTGTTGATCTTGTCTACAAAACAGAAATTATACAAGAAACACTCATACTGACTTTACTTTGTTATAAGTTGATATAGTTCATTTAAAAAAAAAAAATTGTCTCAAAAGAATAAATTGACAATTTGGAACTAATAAGATTAAAATTACAGAAACGTCCGGTCTATCAAAATTTATTTTTTTTTTTTTTTTTATAGTAAAAAAGTTATTTGATATAGACGCATTAGAAATATTGAAAATCCATATTCGGCGGAACATGATGTCTATCTCTGTGCCTTAGTCTGTAGCCGTAATGAACGTCATAACTAAGGGTAGATTTGTTGGAAATAAAAAAAATAGATTTGACGTTATATACGTTATTATTATAATATTTCAAACCGCATTTCTATTAAAAATTATTATGATAGATTTATTATTTTATTCCGTTTCATTGATTAAAGGAAAGGCCAAAAATTGCATACAATACTTAGGAGAGGAATAGAGTAAATCTAAGAATGTGAGCTTCAAAACATTCAATCTCTTCGGATTTCTTCAATATTCGAGATCACACTGTGCTCATATCATACTGAAATATAAATATCTTAACAAGAATACAGAAATATACAAGCGATAGATGAAGCTTTAGGCGCAGATTAAAGTCACTTCTCCTAAAGATGAAAAAAATGAAATGTGATAACGGTTTTGATATTGAAAAAGATTTATTTATAAATTAATGAGATTTTATTGTAAGCTGAACCATTTCAACACGAAAATAGTTCAAAGACCTTTAGTACTTAACCGCCTCAAGTCAGTAAGTCAGCACAATGTAAGGTTTATATTTAGAAAATTCATTTGTTGCACAGTTCGAGTTACAAAAATTGGAAAATTGGTTTAAATGTCAATCGAAATTTATACTTTTTGACGCACACATTTTAAAAAGCTTGAAGATATTTGAGTGTGCCATAAACCACAACATTAAGCATCATAAAGAGTACAAATACTCTAATATATCAAAAACTTCTCAAGTTCTTAGGCCACCATTTTCCACTCCGACTGTCATTTAAATTAACCATTTTTGAACGCTTTACGAAATGCTAATTTTTGTTAGCGACACTAAGAGTTTTACTCCAGTAATGTGCTTCCGGTCAATATACTTTTGGAGCGATATTTAAGCCCATTAGTGTCAAATGTCCTGCAATAACCAAACATTTATAAAACAAACCACCCGCTGGGTGGTTGGCCCAACAGCGTACCCTGTGCGAAGACGCTACGACAATGATAAATCAAGCTTGTCAACAACTGTCATTCAAATTAATGAAGTACACCAGAAATGAACTTTAATTTGCACAGCGAAATTGTTGAAAAATTTTGCACGCACGGCCGACAATTTTCATTGTGCTAAGCTCAAAATCAATTTTCCAGCAGAAGGCAACAAAAAAATCAATAGACAATGTCAAATAAAGATGTTTAAATTCAAGGGGGACAGTCTGTCAGTCAGTCAACTAGTAAGTTATACAGTCTGACAAAAATTTGCAATTTTATTGTCTCGGTCGGCCAAAATGTTAAATGCATGCCAAGAATTAATACATTAAACTTCAACCCCTCTTATTTTTGTTCGTAAAGACATTACGGGACGCGTGCCGTCGCAAAATTAAAGCACATGCGGGGGTGGCGAATGTGCTTGTAAGACAGTATGAGTCATGGCAGCGGAGAGGGTTGATCGACTTAACGTCAACGTTAACGGAAATGGCAAAGGAAATGGTCGAAGCAACGCTAAATCGTATCGACAATCAATTGATTTACACAAATCTTGATATTTATTTTGCAAATAGCTGTCAGTAAGGCACGGAGGGTGGCGTGGTGCGTGTTCACGACATGACACGCACCCTTGAATTGAGTTTTATGGTTTAACTTGCTGTCATAAATTGCAGCTGCCACTTTTTTTTCTTACTGCTTTTGATTTGTCTAGTCTCAGCACATTTTTATTGGCGTGTAAATTTAATTGGTGTATTTTAAAAGGTTGAGTCCTTTAGGCTTGTGGCAATCAAATTATTGCAAGTGCTAAAATTTTTGGCGCTTATTAAACATTTTTATTAACCCCAACACGAAGACCTTTTTCGCTCATTTATATCAATTTAGGCTCGATGCTTTATTGCTTTTCAGCAACACAGCTATGATGAGTAATGTCTTCTCGAAATTGGTTTTGTGGTTTACAAAGGTTGCTTTGAAATTAAATTTTTTGTTTACTTATTTCTTTTTAAACGACATCAAGTTGGATTTAACGCAAATGTTTACATGTTACATGTTATTAGCTTTAAGAAAAGCACAGTGTTTCAAATAGGCGTGAAAATTTGTTAAAATTACAAAGAAATTATGAAAATATTTTAGTAAGAGGAAATGAGAACAACACAATTTTTTGAGCAGCGCTTGCAAAATAAAACAGTCACAAAAAATCACAAGGAGTCACAGTAAGTCTCAACTCACATTTTGTGCTTTGTGATTTTCACAAACGACACAGCAAGTCATAGCTGATCACAAATAGTGAAGAGTTTATTGATTAGATTTTTGTCTTATTAGATTTCATCAAAAAATTTAAGACTTTTTTTTAAATATATCGTATAGAACATATTACTCATTGAAATTGTAATAAAAGAAATCAAACTCAATTATGTTCAGCGATATAAAAATTAATTTAGTTCAAACAACATATTTCTTTCCGCTGTCATTTTCCACCTTCATCAGGGAGTCTATTTTTTCAGTAAATAGCTTAACATGGAAGTGAAATCCATTTCTATTAAAAATTAGGCGGGGGAACAGCGTCTAACAGATCTAACGAACTGAAGGTACAGGGTATGTCGAAGTCGGAAATTCTCAACTGCAATTATTTACTGTATTTTTTTTTTTAATTCAAATTCAAATAACTCAATTCAAAGTAGTCAGGATTTTTAAAAAATGTTAAAAAATATTCAAAATAATAATATAATAATAATACTAGACCTGCTATTTTCTACATATGCGAGAACTACTGAATTCCCTTATTATAAATATCTCATATAAATATAAAATAAATTGACACAAATCCTAAATTTTAGAGTTTTTGAAGGTTCTCTATTATATTATAAAGATACAAGTTACTACAACTGAAGTTTGCTCATCTCCGGTTTCAGTTGACATTTTAAACCACTGTAATGATGACTCAGATCGAAACGCCTTATCATTTTCTTATCATTTATCTTTATTACAACAGCTTAAAAAAAGTTCTTAACAAATACAACTTCATTTACCTTTCAATGTTGGCTGAGATGATGAAAGTCAACTTCCGGCGCTTTGTTATTTTTTAGCGCCTTTTTCCGACAGTTTACAAAAACCTGAACCTTTTTTTTTCCAGACCAGAAAAGAAAAGTTAACAACGCACCTTTCACTTTTTTACAATTTTTTATGGCATTTAACCTTTTGTTGTAGCAAAGAGCGTTTTGTGACAAACATTAAGAGTGTTTGTGTGTGTGAGTAGCGAATTACGCGGCTTATAATATTTCTTGCTTGTTGGCACTTAATACTTATTTGACATGCTTTTTGATACATTATTATATGCAACAAAGCGTTAGCATAATAAGTGACCTTGAAGCTTGGCTCACTTTAATACGGCTTAAGCAAAAAACATGAATGTATATGCCAACAAATCACTTATAGGCCAGAGCCGTCATCATCATTATCGTTATCATGATTAAACAACATGAGCATTTAATGCCACTTGCCAACAAATCAAGCAAAGTTCAAACAAACCGCACAAGAAAAGAAATTGTGTAGGAAAGTATGAAAAAAGGCAAAAACGGTAACCTTTTGAAAATGTTCAACAATGAAACACACACAAACACACAGATAAAATACTGTTAGCTCACCTCAACATCCGCTTGGACGACATCAACGTTTGCCATTTTATATTCCATACTACTCTTACCCACACACACACACACACATTACTTGCTATTGCTATACCATTCACTCATTGCCTATGCAAACATATTGAACTTCCTCTTGTGGGCCATTGTTTGCGCTATTTACTATGAGATCGAAATATTTATTATGCCATCCAAAAGGCATTTCAACCGCTCTCAATGGTCAATAGCGGCAAAAGTCTAACAAAAAAAAAAAAAAAAAAGGGAAGCAAAAAAAAAAAAAAAAACGAGCACAAGAAAAGAAACGGTATGAAAAGAAAGGACGACCAATAAACGACCACAAAGGCACAAAATGGTCAGTTTGACCAAATAAGATGCTTCATTCAACTACTATTCTAGTCCTAAAACCCATCGCTTTGCTTTAGCAGTTCCTTGAAGCACTTTACGCATAAATTTTCGTGCGCTCTTTGGTCACACTACATCAAAAAGTAAATAAATTTCTAGTAGATTTGCGCCAGTTGAATGTGAACTATTTGAGCGTGTACGCGCGTGTAACAACTGAGACAGAATGCCATAGACAGACAGAAAGACAGAGAGAGATAGAGTAAGTGCGAGCAAAGGCAAGACTTCATCAAAAGGATATTGTTCAATATAATATTACGGTTCATTGCCTTTGTTCGCTTTCGTATGTCAAACATGCGTTAGCTTTGTGTTTGTATGTTTTATATTTACAAATATTTTGCTTCGAAGAAAGAAAGAATTTTTTAAAGTTTAACAAGACTTATAAAAATAGTTTAAGACCAAATTATACTCATATCGTAAAATATCTAAGAGAACTTTAACATTTTACTCATTGCTTTTGCAACAGTATAGTTTATTTTACGAATCCCTGACATATATTGATACTCTCCATAGCCCAAAGTAAAATTTTATTATCCCAAGACAAGAAACTTTAAATAGATCGCTTCTCTACAACATTTAAATGATTAAAGTAAGTTTCCTATTGCGATATATGAAAATTGCTTTTCAAATATGAAATTTCAAGAAGGTCTCATAAAAGAAATCAATAAGCATTTTAATGTCTTCCCTCCCACTTACTTTTTTATACACTCTTATACATATATAATATTAAATTATCTTTAATACATTATGCTTGTATAACAAATAAAAACGTTACTGAAAATTATGCGCCTAATATAAAAGTGTCACGCTGATATGCAAGTTCGTGTTTTCTTCTTTTTTCAGCCACAAACACTTATCGACACACCTTAATCTATTTGCCAAGATATTGTCACAAGCTGAGCCAGGCGAAGAGATACAAGCTTCATTTATCAAGAGCTAAAGCAGAGCTTACCACAAACAGTTTTAGTAGCGAAAAGAAATGAAATAAAATTAAAAATCTGCATTTGTGAAAAGAAAAATAGCAAATGTTTTGCGACGCTATTGAAAAATTATGCAAGTCACTGTCAGAGACTCACCAAAAAAATTTAATAAAAATACACTTTCATTAAAAGGAAGCATAAAAAATAATATATAAGAATAATATTATTGTTTGGTTGTGATAAAAGAAAGTGGAATTTCTTTTGTACGAAAAATAAAAAAATCGCAGGTGCCATGATGGTGGTTGCACTTTCATAAAAATTCGGTTTCAAATTCCTCTATGCCAAAAATTAAATATCTCAAATTTCAGATTATTTTAAAAATGCAAAATTAATTTCCCATAACGTTGAAAGTTGTTCATTCACGCAAACAAGCCTGATGGATTTTTATTCTTTCATAAAAAAAAAAAAAAACATATTTGAAAAGCTTATTTGAAGTTCATAATTGGCCTTTTGGCGACGGTCAATGTGGCGTCTTAACGTCGATGGCCTAAACTTGCCTTTGTCTAAGCCAAATTCTTGGCTTTTATGTGCGCTCTTAACTTGAATAGAATATTGAATTACGCTTAATGGCCATTAAAAAGAAGCAAGAAATTTGAAAGGAGAGAAGTTTTTATCATGACTTGAAATATTTGAATAGGCATTAATTTTAATCAGTTGATCAACATGATATGTCTGTCTTTAGAAATAAGTTAAAAATAATATCAGTAAAAAGTAAATTCTCTGAACTTGTTGTTGTTATTATACCGTTAAACAAAGTCTTAAATATCCTTGCCTTTTGTTTGGTCATTGGTCCATTCATTTATCCGTTTAAGTGAATTATGTCACTAAAAATCCTTTTATAAAATATTAAGGAATTGTCCAAACAAAGGTTATACAAAAATGTACATATGTATATCGCTTAATTAGTGAACATTCATAATTTAAGTCATTTAGTTAAATGTTTTTATAAGCTGTCTAATTTCTATTTATTTATACAAAATTTTATTACTTTCTTAAGTTCCATTTTTATAATGAATTACACTTCAATTAGTTCGCCAATATCTTTACACTACTAATCAATCCAGGAGCATTAGAACCTCAAAGCTACGTATGTATATTGTTCATCGTGGATGGGAAGGGAGATACAAAAACGGCTAAAAATGGGTCATAAAGTTCCCTTAATTTTTTTTTCGCAAAATGCGACGTCCCCTGACAAGTTCACACCTCAAATGAAATTCATTTTTTGTAATTGGTTCATCGATTTCATCTGACACACTTTCGAGTAATCAAAGACTAAATTTAACAACAAAACAAAAAAAAACACTTAGAACTTTCAAATTCATCGTCGCATTTTTGTATTTGTATTACACATTTTTTGTTCTTTAATAAATCAAAGCTTGCAATTAATCTCAATCCAACTGACAAGCAGCAAAATTTATATACTACTCACTTCTTTAACACACTTCCCAAGACTTAATGAGTTTACGCGCTGAGTTGCGCATATGTCACCTGAACGAACACAGCACAGATTCACGAATGCATATTCCAACATTATCCTATACGTAATTTGTATTAAATCTCACAAAACGCGCCAAGTAAATGTGAAAAAAAGTAAAAATAAAAACAACAATTTTAATTGAAACGCTCTAGTACAACACAAACACACGCGAACACAAAAATAAATATATATAAACATTTTCAAGATAAAACCAATGCAAGCAACAAGATCAACAGCCAGAAAAAGAGAAAACAAAACAAACATTAAACTTTGTGACAAGAAAACACGAGAACAGCTTGAAAAAGGAAACGAGTTTGCAAAGCTGTCTTTCCCATGCCCCACACACATAACCCCCCTCTTGAAGCATGACGCGCCACTTTGGTGCTTATGTGCGACATTATTTTGCAGCAGCTCGTGAGAAACTCGCATTCAAAATGCTTAAATGCAGTTTTCACTATTTGTTGTTTTCTCTTTTTCCCCCTCTTTTTTCAGTCATTTCTTTTATTCTTTCCTGCTCGATTTTCCTGTAATTATTTCCTGTGTTTTTTTTTTTTTGGGGAAACAAAGAATCCTGAAAATGGTGTTGAAAGTTTTATGAAGCGTTTTTTGTCATCTCGTTGCTGTATTCTTTAATTCGTTTGCTATTTGACTTGTTTCTTTCTTAATACATTTGACTGAAGAAGAATATGAAGCAGGGATTAACGTAATCTACTTATGTAAAAAATTTAATTCAGATTTTGATAAATTGTTTGTGTAAATGATAAACCTAAAAAATAATGTAAATAACAGCCAATTGTCAAGAGAACCAATAAGGAATTGCAGTCGAGAGTGTTAGACTTCGACCTCTTCTTATATATACAAATATGCTAAATTTTTTTTTAATTAGTTGAGAGAAGACTACAACATTAATGTCATAAACTATATTTTCAAAAATGATTTTTTAAAACACGATAGATAGTAGATAGATAATGCTAGAAATTTCATCAGAATGCATGAAAGTTTATTTCCTCTAAAATGGTAGGAAAGCCTAAGTTGTGGTGAAGATTTTAGTTGCTGACGAACTAGGGAATATCCGTTATCGTCCTTAGCAGAACATGCACTTTTTCCGGTTGGAAGTATCTCACAAACATTTTCCTGTGAAGAAAGCCTATCTTTGTAAATATGAAGTTGACTAAAAATTTGCCATTGTGCATTGGTGTATTTGTTCTCCACACAAGGTGATGCATGTATATTAAGTTTGTTTGATGACAGAGACGTGTGGGTTAGTGAACATTGTAGGAAACAATCATACAAAATGAAGTCAGATGTACTCTTTTTGTTTATTTAATTTGAATTTCACATTTAAGTTTGTAAAATTATAAAATAGTTTTCCAAGTAACTTGAATCGGAACAAACATTTTTAACTAAAAAACAATTGGAGCAAAAAATCATAACCAGTCCGACTCGCATGCTTCAGATGGCAATGAATTTTTTAGTGCATGTCTTGATTGTAAACTGGAGCATATAAATTGTTTTATGAACATGCAAAAAGGCGCCTGCATATATGCGTAGTACATGAGTTGCTTTGCTGTTAAAAAAATAACATTAAAAACAATATATGTAAAAAATAATTTTATGCAAATTGAAATGTTTGTGCATACATAGTTGAAATTTAAAGCGACAAAGTCGTAAAAAAATATACAAATATACTTATATGTATGTATATTTACCATACTTTCGTACTCATTACAAAGGCTCAAGTTGCGCTTGGTACTCGACCTTCAACACTTAATTATGTCAAGTAACTCACACTTCACATGCGGGCCTTGTGCAACATACAAATGTTACCACAAGTTAGCCAAAACAAAAAAACACTAAAAATTATTTCACTAGAATTTCACGCTTTTTTTTCGTTTGTCAGCCAGCTAGCTAGCAAGCATATAAGTCACTTTGAGGGCACTTCAATGAAGTCGCTTTCAACGGCAGCGTGCTAGAAAGTCGCCCCAACGATGTGTCGTCAATTTGACTGAAGCTTTGACATCTTTATCTGTCTGCCTTTATATGATGCTTGTGAGGTCTGTGTCTGAGCATTTGTGAATGATAACAACATTTTAATGAGTTTCAAGTCTTTCTAACTTAAAGTGGCTTTGAATTGCAATTTTAGATTAAACAAAATAGGATGGCACATAGAAAAAAATTATGTTGTAGGTATATAAAGAAAAAAAAAAGAACAGAGTAACAGTTGTTACGAAATGTAAACAAAAACTTTATTTTCAAAATGTAATAAAAATAGTTTATTAAAATAAATAAAAATTGTGTTTCCATGTCAGAACGAATTTTAACAAGTTGCAACTAGTCTGTCTGAATTGTGTCGATGACATAATAAACACAGTCCCAACCATGTATGGTAACACACAGAATTTCGGTTGCTTTGGCGGTATGAACATGAACACGTTCAACACTCAGCAGCCGAACTACATGGGTTTGTATGCCAACAAGCAAGATTCTCTCGGCAGTCGTATGAGATCTAATGCAATGACGATGTCTCCATACATGTCGTTTGGCCAGCAGTATAATCAAACGCTAACCGCCAACAGATGGCTGCCTGGCATTGGTAGCGACAATTCAAATATAATGTGTAGATCGAATTCTCGCTGGAATATGCAATATTCAATGTATAACGGCTCAACAGAACAGCTGCCAAGCTACATGAATCCGAGTCAAAGTCATAACAATCGTCAGTCTTACTCGACGTCGCCGTTGAACTTGCCATCGATGTCGCCAATGTCGACACTACCATGGCAAAATGATAATTATATGCCATCGATTATGCCATTGACACAATACAACAGCCTTATGCAGCAACGCCAACAGCCACCAACGCAGAATGGCAGCCAATTAATGTCCGATTATCGCGATACTGCCGGTGGGGTGGGCAATTTTATGCCTGGTGTAACAACTAAATCAGACGTTAATACGAAGCCGACATCGGGCGATCAGTTACTGAATCGTATTGATAGCATAACGAGTTTCAGTGATGATCACGGCTGTCGGCGACGTGATTCGCTCCACGATCTGCGTGAGTATGGGGAGCGGCTAAAGGCACGAAAACTCTTAGAAGAGAATGTAGTTAAGCCAATAAAATTAACTCAATCGGCAGTCAGCCTAAAAGAAACGAAATCGAAAAGTGATCTAAAAAATGAAATTAAAGAATTGAAAAAAATGGTCAAGTTACACACAAGCACACCAAATAAGAGTATATCGCAGATACTTCATAAAACTGCCGAAACATCGCCAATAACCAAGACTCAGCTATTGAACCAAATTGTCTCTTTAAAACATCAACTGAAAAATTATAAAGAACTAACCGACTCGAAATCGAAAAGAGAACTCAAACAGGAAGTATATCGGCTCAAACGTCGGCTGAAAGAACGTGATGAGAAGCATATATCGAAATGGAAGAGAGGCTTGTCGTTCTTTGGCTTCAATAAAAATAAACCCAAGTCGACAACTCCGCCACATAATAGCGATCGTGCCGTTTTGACCCACGATAGTCAAAAAGACAAACTTTATGCCGATTCTATGTTGAGGGGCTATCCACGTGGCTCAACCAACACCATGAATAATTTCGTTGCCATACAGCCGCGTTTTCATGACACTTGGCTGGACTATAACTTTATACAAGAATTCGAAAACAAATCCAACGACGAAGAGTCTTCTATTGAACGCTTAAGCCCAAAGATAAAAAATGGTCGAAGGTCACAAAACTCATCATATCAAAATTTAAAAGTTAAGACACCTAAAATTGTTAAGAGAAAGAATTCGGTTAAATTTGAAGCGTTACTTTGAGATGCGAAGTAATCTATTATACAAATAAGCCATAACTCATATAAAAATGTAACACATCTAAATCAATAAGAATAAAAGCAACAAATCAAAAAACAATTAATGAGCACTCATTTTAATTATAGTAAATAAAACTTACATATCTCTTTATGACGTCTTTTCAAATAATGTATCATTGCAAGAGATCACTGAAAAATGATCAGCCCTATTATATATAGTTTTTTTTTTTATTTGGACTTTAATTTATTCATTGAGGATACAAACGATGGATCTTAGTGCAGTTTCATTGTTTTGTGATCTTCTCTACATGGTTTTTTGATACAAATTTCTAGTTAAAACAAGCTATTTCACAAGAAAAAGTTTTTAAACCTCACAATCTCACAAAACCTAAGAACTTGTTGAAAAAATTTGACCTTATTTTCATTATTATAATTAAGAACATCAATCCATTAAAACTTGGAGGAAGACTTTAAGCTTATCCGCAACAAACTAAACTTATTTAATCCAAAATGTTCATATACATCGGAATACTTTCATAGCAGCTCGTAAAAATGCAGAGTGCATCACAACTACCTATACCTGGCGGCAGTAGGTATACCAGGACATGCACAATAAATTTTCATTTTTATGAAGTTAAACAAAGTATGTGGTTACATGCTTTTATTATGCACGCTCAAATATTTCTGCTAAAAACGACAAAAGAGAACTAAAAGAAAGAAATGCTGTAACATGAGTAAGGGCTGTTCATACCACGTTATCTATTCGTATAAAAATGAAAATCTTAGAAATATACCAAATTCTAACAGCGTTTGTTATGCAGAGTAGAAGGAAAGCTGCAATCATGTAAGATATTTTGGCCGAAATCAGAAAAAAAAATTCTTTTCATTAATCTTATTAAGACTTCATTAAGACTTACGAAACGTTTTTTAAATTTTTTTTTATAAAGTTTGCTTTTCTAAGGCACAAACAACTTTCCTGAAATTAATACAACAAAAAATTGAAATAAGTTTTTACACATCTCAGGATCACAAGCGTTTCATAAGAATATCTATTAGCTATGCAAACAGGCTTCGGTTTCTAAAGAGTATGGCAACAAGTCTGTTTAAAAAGACAGGTGCACAGCTGCACATATCCCGCTGCTGAGTGCTGCTATTCTAACACACACACGAGGATAACAATCATGTCGACGTTGGTAATGTCGCTGACGCTGACACTGACGTCGGTAGCAATGACGACAGCAGCAGTTGCGGCAGTCAATGGCGTTAAACTTAGGTTTGCATATAACAACTTTAATGACGAAGTTGACTGTTTGTTATATACATAAGCCTCGTTACTTAACCGAGTATGTCGCGGGAAATTTGGTATTATGCTTAGTATGGTAATTTTAGTTTGGTAATACTCGTTGTGGTTGTTGGTATTATCATAATTTGTTGTTAAAAAGTTGTTGAGTGCATATACTTGGTGGTTCTTAGTGGCTTGGAAAAGTGAATTCTAAGTGCCTAAGTTTGCGTAACTTATCATAGTTTTGAATATTTTGTAGACAAATGTTGTGCAAAAGTTGCATTGTAATCAAAACAAAAAAAACTATCTAATAAATTTAATTAATGTAAGATTAAGATGTTATTATGAATTAGTTTAAAACTATTATTTTTGGCAATGTTTGCTTAAAGAGAGAAGAAAAAACTACCAACGCACATATCTATGTTATCCAAATCAGATACATGATGAGTATAGGGTTAATACTTTTATGAGATCAAAACTAACCAGTGAGGATTGGAGTCGACAGTACTCGACTTCTACATACCCTGTACCTTCAATTTGTAACTGCTGTAATAGGGCGTTGCCCCGCCCACTTTTCAATCGGATCCGATCTCATTTCCATTTAATGTCATATATACCAATTTTTACTCTTCTAGACCAAATGGTTCCAAAGATTTAACGTTTTCCTATTTGGGCAATATGTGGGGGTGGTCACGCCCATATTATGATTGAATTTTGTTACACTATATCCCAATATCATACACACCAAATGTCGTTTCTGTAAGTTATACGGTTCACGAGATATAAGCATTTTAAATTTGTACTACATGTGGGCGTGGCCACGCCCATTTTCTATTTTATCTTTTTGAGTTTCAAATTTAGTGTTCCTATTTCAAAAGACAACCGAGAAAATACGACTTTTGTAATTTTTTTTACTCGAGGTAGCTCCAGTTATTTGCCCCTCACCCGGACGGACGGTCATGGCTAAACCGAAATCTCTTGTTATACTGATCAAGAATATATATACTTTGTATAGTCGGAGATGTCTCCTTCTGGTTGTTGTCGGCGTGCACAAAACTAATATACCTTAAAAGAATTCAAGAATTTGAATGTTGTCTATATTATCTGTATATTTCTCTTGGTCCATAAGGCCCAGAGTGTAAGTAAGTAATTTGCCTTATTACCACATGAATTCATGTCTTTCACACCCAACTTAAGTGACGATATATGTCACTAACGAACTTCGCTTAACACCAATCCAAAAAGTACATGAAATCTGACTCAAAGCTAAATACAACACACTTAAAATTAGCATAAAGCGAGGCACTTAAAAGCTCAGAACGCACGTTACCTCCATGTCGGTTTATAGGTCAAGTGTTGATTGCGCTCCTGGGCTCGTGACTTCAAAGGAACTAAGAAACTTAAAAGTGAAGTGCACCCAAGTGTTTCAATTGTAACATTTATGCGTGCTGCAGGACTTAAAACTACACTTTAAAAAGGAAACAATGCAAAAAGTTGCTTTTGTGAAAGCGTGTTAAAAAGCAGCATATTAAGTGACACTCAAACTACTCAAATGAGTCTGAATAGCTCAAAGTGAATTGTGAAAAATATAAACATACAAATGTATGAGAAGTAGTGTGAGACAAATTGTTGGAAACAAAGTATATATAGTTTTAATTAACTTGCATTCAAAAATATCGAACCATAGTTACATGTATCTGCACTAATGAGCCATTTAACAATCAAACGTATGAACGATCAAATGTGTATGTGATTAAACAATGCGTCATTAAGACAAACTATTGATTCAATTTGATACTATCTGTCCGTGTATATGTATGTATGTGCTGGCTGGCTTCATTTAATATGTGACTAATTAATTGCAGCCTCCAATTAAATTGTAACTACCCGAATGACGTACCAAATTTGTATATATCTACCTTTGAATTTTGCCATCTATCTATCCGTCGATATATATTTGATTTTGCATTTCTAGCAACGTTCCTTGTTATAATTGCAGTTAATTGAACCAAATTGTTGTTAGAATATGTGTGAATATTGACTCATATACATACATATGTATTAATAGCTGAGTGTGTACAAATACATGTGTGTTTCTATGCAAACTGTATGGGCAATTACATATTGACAATGATGCCTGACCAAACAAACGAAAGTAACTGAGGTGAGCTGAATGAACATTTCCAATTTCATATGAAATATAAGAAAAATATTTGTAATGAATTGATTCCTTGCAAATTGTCTGTCCATTGAAATTGAATTGTTCGAGCATGTTGAACGACAATAAACGTGCTATCAATTTAATTGATAGACGTTTTCATACTAAAGTGTTTGATTTTGTTTGCCATACTTTTAAAGGCAGATAAGTGAGAGAGGTTTATTTATGCATAAATAGCCAGTCTGCCTTGTTTGTGTGACATTTCATTTAAAGGCAATATATTTTGAAGATCTAAATGAAGAGTTTTTCTTATGTTTGTTTTGTTCAATTTAGATGTTGTCCTAAGCATGATTTAAAAAATATGCAAGTCATAGCAGTCAACTAAATCAAAATAATTGAATGATGTTGAATGTCTACACTTTTTGAGTTTTCAAATATTTAAGCATAAAGTTTGTGCCACCAATATTTTGACTCAATAAAAATATTATCTCGTACTGTGCTAATACGATGAATATTTTAAGGCTTCCTTGCTTGTTAGAGAACTCAAGTAAATTCCACTCAGAATATGTCTGCACTCATAGCAACTTTTATGCGTGAGATAATGCACACAGGTGCATTCAAGTGGTAAGTTATGCTGATTGATTTTTTTTATATAAAAGAGACTACAAGCCAGCCAGTCAGTCAATATGTTTGTGTGTGTCTAATATAAGATTGATGTATGCATAAAAACTTCTTCAAACTGCATTGAGGTAAAAGAAAAAAAAAATTGTTTGAACGAATGGATTTTGAAGTGTTGGCCAGTATGAATAGTATATAAATTGATAATATGAGTGTGGGCGAAAACCGATTTTTTTTTAGATCAATATTTGCAGACAAAAACTACTGGCGTGTGCACTTTTGCACTTTATAATAATTTGATTGAGTCGAATTGATGGAAGGGGTAAGATAAATATAAATAATTTATATAAATAAAACAGACAATATTAATGTTTTGATGTACCAGTAAATTTAGTTTGTTGAAATTTGTATAGCATACTTTCAAGCAGCTGCCATATTTGATCATTAATGTACTATAATTTACACACCGTAAACGCACGAATTATAGTTAAATAATATCTTTTAATATTTTTTGAATAAATGTTATTTATTGGACGTTGATCTGATTCGTTCGACTCAGGTTTTAAAACTAAAAACTAATAAAAAAAATGGCTTACTCTATTCATTTATCTTATTTCTACATAAACATGACGCCGACTTTTGTTTATCTGAACGATTTTCTCTTTTATTTCGCTGACGTTGGGGTTCGTTGCTGCGCGCATACAGAGAGCTGAAAGCCGAACTGATTGCTGAGCTGAAAGCTGAACTTATAAGCGTTGACCAAACAAAGGGAGACCTACTAGATCTGTAAACAAAGCTGAAAAATCTGCTTGCTTTTGTAAAGAAAATTTCAGCTCAGCAATTAGTTCATTTTTTTAGTTCTCTTCCATAACTGAGCAGTCTATTCTTTAGATGTCAGAAAGTTCATTCATTGAAAGTAGTTATTTCATAATAAAGTAATAAAAAAAAATTTTAATTTATTTGATATATTCAACAATCTATCTATACTATAAGCGCCGTTAAAAATTTTAGTGTCACAATATCAATTACTGCTCGATAGTCGCCTGGTAAGTAGAGTACTACAGTCAAATTCAGATTCGAAATATGTCAAGCGCTGTTAACCCTGAACCTTAACCCATATTCAATCAACACACTCTTCATGCGATTGACTGCATCAAAGTCACATAAATATTTTCCATGGCAAAAAGATTGAAACGAAAAAAAAAGGGGGGGGGGGGGGGGGGTGAGTTGTGAGAGAAACCCACAATTGGTTGATTTATTTTACATGTCACGCCACATTCTTAAAGTGCCACTTCAACGAAAGTATACGAGTGTAAGGATACGCGTGTGGATGTGTATACGTGCGTGTAATAAATTTTTTATGTGTCTGCACACCATAAAAAAATAATGCTAAATTCTTTATCGACACCTGTCAATAAAACATCTTTTCTTACGATTGATGTTTGTGTGTATGTGTGTGAGTGTATGATTTTGTGTCGCTTACAACAAGGATTCCGGCATACAAACATGTTTCTTTGTTTGTGTGTGTGTGCGCCATTCAAATGCAGTTAACGACAAGCCACTAACGGTTTTCGCTTCCTTACTTTTACCATACAAGACAAAAAAAAAATGAATAAATAAAATAAAAGCCTTAACCATCTTTGACGCATAATAAGTAAAATTCCATGGCACTCGGCTCGGGTCGGTGTAGCGAAAATTGTACATTTGTTGTGACAACTTCAAAACACACTCACACACAACAAACCTCCCGTACACCGCTGCATGCCTGCCCGCCCACTGATTAATATCGAAAGCTTGACAGCTGAGGATTTTCTTTGTCTTCGAAAGTGGTATAAGCGTTGAAAACATGCTTGACAGCACTTTGTTTTTATAGTAGCATTTCTTTCCTGTTTTGGCATGCGTATGCGGTTACTTTGATTACACATTAAAAATATATCAAGTCAATAAATCTCAATGACAGATTTTAGCACAGATACGTGAGCGTATTTAATAAAAACTTGCACGCACAATTTACAGACAAAAACAAAAAAAAAGAAATTCGAATCACTGGCACTTGAGCACAAATATATTTTGTGCATAACATTCCTTTCAACACTTTTGGCATAAATTCGCTTTTATTAAAAGATTTCACAGAAATAACGTTTTCTCTTGTTGAGCATAACTCATACGACATGACATGATTTCTGTTCGTTGTTGTCTTTAAAATTAGAAAACTTTTAAGCGAACAATTATAACAGCGAAGATTTATTTTTTTTCATTATTGTGCGAACAGAGTATGAGAAATAAATAATAACTAAAACCAATTATAAGTTTCTTTCACAGTCATTTCAAAGTGTCACAGAAAGCGTAACACTGAAATATAAACAAAAATGAAACAAAATGTAATTGCAGAAAAATACAAGAAAGTAAAAACAACAATAAATACAGAGAAATTTAAAAAAACCGTAAGAACGCTATCTTCGGCCGTGTCGAAGCATATATACTCTTTGTACACTTTTTGTGCCACGCCCATAAATGAATAGTTTTCGCTATGAACTTAAGTCTGTAGTTTCAAGTCAATTGATTAAGAACCTAAACACGTTTCTACACAACGATGTTAATTTGCTTCTCTTCCTCTTCTTCATTTCGTATAGCAGGTACCAGTTCCAGTGGTACGAGCTCAATGAAACTTTCAAACATTTGGCGTAGGCACAAAGATATAAAAGGAGTGCAATTTCAGCACTCTATCTTGAAAAAAGTATTCCATACAACGATTCAAGTTTTGTTCATTTTTCTCTTTTTCGTATGGGGTCTACCAATTCCATTGGTCCAAACATACCGTTCCGACAAATGAGTTGACCACACAAAAAAAAAAAACTTTTTGCAAAATTTCAGCTCAATAACTTCAAAACTCTGGGTGGAGATTGTATATATACAGACAGACGGACACGGCTACATTAATTCCTCTTATCATCCTGATCAAGAATTTATACTTGGTACAGTCAACTTTAGGACAAAGTTATGACACTGTTCACTGCGAGAAGAGTATCAAAATATGTTGAAAAACAGTTCAATTCAATTAAATTCGCAAAGTTTATCTTCTTGTTTCACGATAACGATTTTAGAGAATTCTTTCAATACATTACTTCTTTTTCCAGTTTAAATTAGCATCAATGCATTGTTAGCTCTTCCAATCCCGGACACATTAATCTATGTTTGACAATTCTGGTTTTTAGAGAAATTGTAAGTATCATATTGATTATACAATGTCTTAATCAAAATATGTTAAGCATTTGAAAATATGAAAACACCATCTAAATCTTCAAGAGCCTTGAGAAAGCAAAGTGAATTTTTTTTCTCATCGGTTCAATATCATGTGCTTTGAATATTTTCGTGTCGGCTTCTACTTCTGAGTCAAGTCTGAGTAGTTTGTAAATAACTTGCATATAAATCATTTAATTTCTCAGTGAGTTAAACTTTAATAATTGCATGGCGATTAACAATTGCAGAGCACAAATCATGGTCAACAACGTGTAGAAGTTCATATGGAAATTTAAAATAGTCGATAACAATATTTCTAATTATTTTAATAAGACCTTCATCCGGCTTCCTTTTGCGTGTTAAAACGGTTAAAATCTCTGCAAGGAAAATAAACTAAATGTTTGAAGCAGTTTACAAGCTGAGCTTATAGAACTTTATATACTCACTCCGATGCTTGTGATGCTTAACCTGAAGATCAAAACAAAAGTACTCGATTATATATTTGTGGTGATCTGTTACAGCATGTCGCGACCAATTGAGGCGGCTATGAGTAAAATCGCGCATTGTGCAATGTTCATGAAGGTAGCTTGGAAAAACGGCGTATTGAAAATAACTATGGGCGTACTATTTAACAATCAAACTATTCAAACGACATTCGTTCAATCGAAGTTTATATAACTTTTAACTTACTGTATGGTTCTTCGCGTGATCACCCATAAATTTTGGTATATCAGGGCATGTTCCTATAAAAATTTTTTCGCAAAGATTAAATTTGACTAAGGAATACAACAGACTCAACGTTATCCAACTGAGTGAGCGAAAAATATAATAAATTAAATCTGGCAGAAGTGGTCTTACTCACATTACTGGAATTGACATCTTAAAATTATTTAAAATGATCGAAAATCTCAATTCAACTGCTTTTCGTTTGGGAGATTGTTTGTATATGTTTTAATTGGCAAAAAGTCTTTCGAATTTGCGAAACGAATGTGATTATAATCAGAGAACAAAAAAAAGGGTTCCATTACACTTTTTGTTAAGGTTTCAAGTATTGAACTGATACTTAATTATAAACCTTATTTGAAAGCTTCTTAGATTGGCAAACTAAGTTCATTTTAACGAGAAAACAAAGCAAACCAAATATATTAAAAAAGAATGGTCTATACAAGAAAAGTTAGATGTTAATACATGTAACGCAAGGTCTTAGCAGTTGATCGTTCGTAAGTACTTGGTCTTTTAGTCAGTCATTATCAACGAGAATGAATGAAAAGCTTAAATCGTACCTACTGCCAGCTTTAGAACATTCCGCCCGAGCACTCTGGCGGACTCTGAAACCACAGCACTCCAAGCATATCAAACGTATATATGTATATGTAGGCATTTATTTTGTAGATCGTTTTATTTTACCAGAATGCTTCGAGAGAACACTCTTCTTATTTCATATGCCTTTTAAGTTTCAAAATTACAACGAAAAACCTTTTAGCAAAGTAAGCTTAAGGTACGAAAACTTCATGAAAATAGTTATCTCTGACTTTTTAAACAAAACTTAAAATAAAAACAGTGCATTCTTTATAACAATTAGTTGTATTATTGTTTTAGATTTTATTTATCTTCAAAATGTCAACATCCAAAAGCCAAACTTCTAATTTTAGTTCCAACGTAAGTTATATACTTTTATTTGTTTTGGTAGAACCGTATTAAATTGATATTCATTTTAAGGTTTCCTCAATAAGCTCAAGGCTCGAACTGAAGTTATCATCTGATCTCATACTGCGTAATCAAACGTCACCGACAACATTGAGTCAAGGCACAATCAAGGAGATATGCAAAATACCTGAAAAAAAACGCTACAGCCGTCCCGCGATTCATGCAGCAGCACGGCTCTGCTACGTCAACAGGTCTTTCGGCATCAAAAAATATCCATGTCGTCTAACGCTTTGTACCAATTGCCGGCTGGGCAAGGGGAGATTGATGGCTAAGCCCTACGCTACATCTAACGACGAGCACAGCACAAGATCAAACAAAAACTCAAGGCAAGACAAAGTTAAACGTGTTGGTGACAGACAAGGTCCGTTTAAAGCAAATCGAAAATCACGTAAATCAAAGAAAACCCATCAAATCAAATCACACAACACTGGAAAATCAAAACGCAATAATCGCGTATCACAACAAAAGCAATAATATTATTGAGATATTGATTTAAAAGAGATTCTAAAAAAAAATTTAAGTGTTAAGATATTCACAATTGCGGTTGCTGTATATATGTACAATTTGTTTAGGCCTGTCTGAAAATTTTAATATTTTGATTGAATACATTTTGGATTACAAATATTAACTGTAACTTACTTCAGACATCGATAATAACGCTAAAAGTTAACAATTAAACCTTAATTAAATTAAATTAAAACCATGAGTTTTTTCTACAGGCTTCTTAATAAGTTATCTTTAAGCAAGCCAATACTCGGGGAGCCGACAATGCTAAAACGTAATTTACTTGCGTCACTGGAAGTGGTTGCATTTTGAAGATTGAATAATTTAAAGTGGAAAAGACTATGAAATTTTTTCATTCAACGGTGGGTTCGACCGCCATAGGACGTTTTATAGGGCCTCCCAACCCCTCAAATGACTGATTAGCGAAATGGAGACTTATAAGCATGTAATAAGCCCATTTTATCATGGGGAATCTACTCAATAGAGAATAAGCTATCTCCCATATTCTAATCTGCCTCCCCTCTAATGGGCTCCCCTACTACAATAATAAAGCGTTTTATGTTTATAAGTCAAGCATCATTTTTAATTTTACAAGCCAAAAAGTGAATTAAATGAAAATTCTTAGAAAAGTATTTATAATTGAAAACAAACATTTTCATTTTAAGAACAAAAATAAATAAATATCACCCAACAGTCATGAATTGTAGAAACGAAATTTTAATGAAAATGTTTTTCCCAGAAAACAAAAAATAGCAACAAATTCTAAAAACAAGTACAAATAAATTCAAATTATGGTTCTACCCAAAAGACTAACAAATTAATGCAAAGTTTAATTAGATTTTGCATTTCATTTAACTTTTTCATTGGATGAAAGGAATCGAGTTAAAATGATGTATGAACATGAAAAGCATTTTGTTCAATACAAATGCATACGCATAACAGGTAATTTGCTTGTTGATCTAGTTTATTAAAATTATAATGCAATTCGAAATGACAGCGTATAATCAGATTGCATTTGGCAAATAACACAACAAATGAATTGGATTTGAAACAATCTAGCTGAAAATAACGAGCAGTGATGCGTGTTGATGATGTCATTCGATTATATTGAGGAATGTTTTCGCAAATAACATCATGCATAAAAGCACTATGGCACGTGACAAATATTTTCGGATTAGTTTCTTGTAGTTGACAACGAAATTTTTGCATTAAACTCAAATAGAAAAAAAATAAAAAAAAACAGCAACAAAAATATACAGCAACCAAAAATCACAAGGCAAGAGTTCAAATACGAGTTCATCAACTTTAATGTTGCCTATTGTGGGGCGCATACAAAGTCTTATTTTGTTATTGTTAAACCTCAAGCTCGAACTTAAATGACAATGACAATTTTCTGTGTCTATTGAGTCAGCCCAAATAGTTTCAATGACAATGACATAAGTACATTTATTTTATTGGCGCATGTGTTGCCAAATTACTGTCATTTGCCACAATAACAAGCTTGAAAGGTAACGGCAACGTTAGCGGCGTGAGTTAGCTACAGAAAGAGCTTAAGGGCTACAAGCACAGAGTTTGTGAGTCGGAAGCTAATTAGCCAATTTGTTGTTGAGCGCTCGTATATGAATGTGTAGATGTGTCGAAGTTTACTAATGTGACCATAAACAACTCTGATGGCTACGAAGAAGATGGTCTTCTAGTTATTGTTGTTTGTTTTTTTGATGCCAAAGGCATGATCTAAAAATGTAGGTAAAAAGAAAATTGGTGCAAAGTTTTGCTTTCTTGATGATTCGGTCATTTAGCTGGGTAGGGTGAGTGGAGTTCTTTAATTATTAAAGTTACGAATTTAGTAAATTTTTACTGAAATCAAAGTTATGTTATCTAAGAACGTTTTCATTTCTTTTTTATGTTAATGGTTAAAGAGTTAATAGTAACACGTTTAAGTTTTATGGTAAATAGATTTTTAAGACACACCACAGAGTTTTCTCATTCATAATCTACACTCGTTTTGCTCAAATTTAAAATTGAAAAATATTTTGTTAGAAAAAATAAAATGAATATAAAATCCAAACAAAAGTAAATCACCCTTTTCTGTTTTTTAAAATGTTTTATTCTTCTTAAATTTTCTTTAAAAATGATTTTGAATCTCTCCATAAAACCAAACGCTGACCATGACAGCTTATTAGCTGCCCAACTAAGCACCGCACAGCATCAGCATCAGTGTCAGAATCAGAGTCAATGGCATACGTAATGGGGCAGGGGCCGTTTTGGTGTGCAACAGAGAGCTTAGTTTGCCTGCAGTCGTCTGTGTGGCTACTTCCGCTACAAAGGACGATTATGACTACATTGATGATGAAGATGTTTTCAATGTTTCCTTCCGGTCTGCGGGTTGCTGTTCATACTAGTATGCTATCGTAAATGTTAAATGATGCATATTTCATGAGACTTATGCACTTCAGTTGGAAAAACTGCACCAGAGCAAAGCAGTCAAATGCAACTACTCGTAAGCAGCCCAGCCCAGCGCAGAGTAAGTGGCATGCTTGATCCTTTTCAATTGCTGCCAAATTCGTATTGATGATGAATTGATTTTAGTTCAAGTTGAAAACAAAATGAACGTTCTAAGCGCTTAAAAATATTCAAACAAGACTTTTATTGAATTTATTTTTTTCTGAGTCAAGTGTCTTTGTTTATTGAAAAAACACACACATTCACACAGGGCCTACTTAATGAGTTTACATAAAACGGCGACGTTGCTGATTATAAAAGTGTGAAGCCTTTTTAAGAAGCTCATTTTGTGTTTGCGAAAGCAAATCACTTCAGCGTCATTTTCTGCCTTTTTGAACGCATAATTAAATTGATTAATTAATTTAAATTTGAATTATGTTCAAGTAAGCGTTAAAATTGCGCATTTTCATTTTGTGTTTTGGGTGTGAAAACTGTTGATTAATATGAATAAATGTCAACGCGAAAATGCCAGACAATAGCATTATAGACATAATCATTATAATTTCGGTTGAGACAGAAGTGTGTTAATTGACTGAACTTGTATTATTTAGAATTATCAAATCGACCTTATGAAATCCTTTACCTTATGGCAAAAGAGTATATAAGTTTTGAGCACAAAGATCATGTTTTCGACATTCAATATGATACTAGTGATTAAAACATATGTCAATAGGTCTGTCTATATAAATGCATCGGTATCGAGGACTAGATAAGATAGAATCAATAACAACTCGTCACATTTAATCTTATTCAATAAACAGATCAAGTTTATTTATTGGTTGAGTTCCCACTTATTGTTGTGCATGATATTAAAGGGAAATTTACAAAATCTGCCTATTTATTAAAAAATATGACCTTAAATTGAACAAGTACAATGTATTTTGAAGTCGAATATTCTCCACTGCAGCTTGAAACATCTACTTAACGGTCTTGGTCTCATAAAAAATCAGTTGAATCATAAAAATATTCTTTCTTCAATTTTTTGTTTTTTACTCCCCGATCAGGTACTGTTAATAGAAACATTCAATTAACTGGCCTGTTAATAGAATTAACAGAAAGCGTATTCATGATGCTTTTATGATAATTTTGAGCTTCAACGCAACAAAAATAATTATGAACGGTGGAATTTCTAACGCAAAATGGCAGTAGTGACTGGAATATGAAACCTATTAAATATTCTATTAACGAAACTATTAAAAACACATATTATTTAATTATTATTAATTTAATAGTGTTAGAAAAGTTTACAAAACTAGAACTAACTTAAGAGTAAAGCGCTGGCTACTTGGGCCTTCGGCTTATAAAAACTCATGTATTTTTAATAGACAAGACGCAGTAGGGCCGTTAATCTAAACTATCTTTCTACCTATTGCACTTTCTCAATATTTTTTTTTTTATTTTTTAACACGAGTTCTTCACTTTGAATGCTTCTTTTCAAAAACAAAGTTCATAGACAAACACAGTAAAGGCTTCCATAACGGTCAGCTTTCTTAATCGTACACATTTTGGTAATTAGTGTACCATATAAATAAATTATGATTACTGAACGTTTTGACGGCCGAAAAAAATTACTTGACGTTGGTTGTTCAGTTATTGAAGCTTTTACTGTATTCAAAGATGATTATCATTCATGATTCACACACACATACAATCGACTTGAACAAAAGACAAACATTCCGAAACAGACAATTTTCAATCTGAAGCATTTATGTATATCAAGTGGCGTACAAAAATTTTATTTGCTGTGCATTTGAATTGAAGGACAACAAAATGTTTAATTTATAAACAAATCAAACACTAAAAAACTTTAAGTCACGTCAAGTGCTGTAAAGTTGTTGGCCAATTGTGATGTTTTGAAAGTACTTAATGGCCAAAGTCATGAGCTGATCCAGAAGGACATCAATTTATTTGAGGACTTCACAAATTTGTTTTAAATAAAGTTTTAATATTCATGTTTCAAGCATATGCTTTACAAAGCTCAAACGAATATTCAATTAAACAACTACTATTTTCGAATAATTAAGAAAAATAAAACTGATTTTTAATCTTAACTAACACACAAATACGCAGCACGAATTAATTAAAAATTGTCCTTTTTTATTCAACACTTTCATCATTTCATTTCAGTTGGTCTGCAAATACTCATTTTCCGCTCATGGATTTTTAATATTACGTTGTGCAAGCAGACTGCCAACCGTTAAGCCTTTGAATTTGGTTTTTTTTTTTGCATAATAATCAAAAACCGTTGTCAGACGGCTTGCCATGTTCATAATATCAGCTTATGTGTTTCTGTCCTGCTGTGTGAACGCAATATTTGTAAACATTTTTCTTCTTTTTTCTATGTTTTTTTTTTTTGTGCCAAAATTGAATGAGCCAAAGACGAAACTTGACCATTACGACAGTCATATAGAACGCGTTTCGCAAACAAATAAAAGAAATGTAAAGAATATTTTTAATTAAAAACACATAATCGTGACTGAGGCAAAGAAGAAGTATGCTGGTAAACAATTTCACATTCATAAACTCATGCCACACACATCAGTGGCAACAGCAACATGATAAATACTCTTAATAACAATTTTTCTGCTTCGTTGTGAGTTTAATTTCAATAGCACAGCGTGTACTTTCGCAACGCACACGATACGCCCTTGTTCATTAAATGATGTGCCTTTAAGTCTCGTAAAATTGCATTGGCGTCGTGAAATGAGTGCTCGAATGGCGCCTTTTTGGCGACGAAAACAAAAGCATATTGTCAGTAACAACTTAAAAAAGGATAATTCTGTGCACTTCACCTGCACTTGCCATTCCCTCAGATAAATATTTATTTTCGATCTGTGTTTAATGAATATTTCATCAATGTGTTTTCTTGAACAACAAGTCGTTTAATTTGTTTTCATTCAACAAAAATAATAACAACATTTACTTCAGTAAGATGAGTAAGGTGGGCTTACTTTATAACTGATATAAATATCTGATGAATGCTGTAAGTCAAGTTGTTATTATGGTTAGAAATATGGAACGATAAACAATTCAAAATACTTAATTTACTAGTTATCGACTTGTGTACAATCAATCAAAATATGAAGATATAGTAGAAAACGAACTCTTCAAATGTTTGCGCAATTTTTGGTTGAAAACTTAGTGGAGAAAAATCGACCATCAAAGAATAATGAAAGCAGAGAGTAATTCCCAACGCTATTACGACATTTTTAAGTTCAATGTACAAATTTATATAATTGTTAATTGTATCTCCTGGTTAGGCAATATGCGGTGGTGGTGGATGCAACTGGAGATTATTGTCTAGGGATTAAAGAAGGTAAAGATGAACATAACTGAAGCAATTATGAATTGGAAGGTTTTTATTGTTATCTTACACAAAATTTAGCTCGGTTCATAAAACCCATTCTCGCTGATCCAATCATGGGTATATAAACTTCTTTTATGAACATTGTCAGAAAATTGTGGTATTTTTTAATTTTATTTTTATTATATATTTAATTAAGTAGCAAATTCAAGAAAAAAAATTAAGGTAATCAGCAGTTTGATGAACGCGAAAATGTTCCTATAAAAATGCTTTGCACGCATTTAATGAACGCTCAATGCTGTCAGTGAAATGGAACATTGCGTATACGCGTAGTCGTTCCAACAGTTCTGTTATGTTGGTGCTGTGCACGCCAGAACATTGAAAATTATTAAAGTGGCAATAATTTCTGTACTGCACTTGTTTATACGCGCGTCTTTCACACTTGTTACTTTACGCACGAATTGGTAATTATGACAAAATGTTTTTTTAATTTACCATAAATTAATGTACTTTTTGCGCAGCCACAGCTATGTTAATAAACTTTGATTATTTGTTGGTTTGATTAATTGCATTGACTTGAAGAAGATGGCCATGGGTTTGTTTGTGAATTGAATTTAAAGCTATTGATTTATTAAGTGTCCAGCAAAAATCAACAAATGCTTGAATTAGAAAATAATAGTAAAAGATTTTAAATTAAAAAGGTAAAAATGAAAGTTTGGCTTTGGAAACAATATATAATAGCTCAGATTAGATTAGTTAAACAAGCAAACAAGTTTCATTCCTGTTTCTCATGGTTAATATTATATTTATACAAATTGAGTATATTTTCGAATCGATGCCGAACCGTTTGAATATGCCACGATTCAAATCTCAGCTGAAATCACAGCTGTTTACAAAAATGTCCTTTATGTTTATATACAAATACATATATTGATTATGAACTATACAAATATATATGTTAAGCACATTTTCTTGCACTTGCTTTCTTGCTTGCAACAAAGCAGTTCAATCACATACACGCACGCACGCACGCACGTCTGCTGACGCTGACTTCGTGACGCTTACACGATATCTTTATAATGTACATGGATTCAATGTATTGCATAGCTTTGTGTATGAAATATGTTCTTTTGTCAACTTATTAAATATGTTCACCATGCTACCGCTTTTGCGTGCCTTACATGCGTCTCGTTCGTACACAATCTACTCGAAGCATTCTGTCTACAAAGTATTCCCGGCGGCTTGAAAACGTTTCGTCGGCATTTTGTGTGGCAAACACTTTTTCTTGCTTGTTTTTATTTTCATTTTTTCCATGTTTGTTTTCTTTATTATTATTATTGTGGTTGTCGCACATTTGTTGTGACAACAGACTTTTCAGTGTGTCAGTTAGACATGTGTCAAATCTGCATACTCCGCTCAACGATGTGTTAAAATTCGAATGTGTGTAGGTGAGTTCGACTGACAAATCGTAACAACAAACTTCGCTAACATTTATCAAAGACTAGACTGATTTGTACATTAGCAGACTGACATTGTCAAGCTTTATCAACAACAATACACATTTTTGCATTCATGTTTAAGCAAGTTAAGGTCATTATTGAAATCATTGGTAAAAACTATAAAAGCTCATCATATCGACTTATTTGAAAGTCTTTTAAGACTTGAAACATTCGGTTTTCAGTGATGCAACAAAGAAGTAAATTAAACAAGCGCTCAACATAAAACAAGCGCTCAGCTTTACAACATAAAAAACGCTTTTCATTTCATACTCAGCTCGAGCTTGTTTGGCAGCGTGGCTCAACAACAGCCGCACATACACCAAAATGGCTCAGAGGCATGTTTTTTTTTAACTATAAACATGACAGTGCCTATGACAACAAAAAAATAAAAGACAACCACAAAAAAAGTAAGCCATTGAAGACATAACGTATACAAACAACTGAGCTGAGCAGCCTGAAGCTAATAGAATTTTTATATGTCCGACTGGTCACAAACAAAGCAATCAAGCCTTTTTTTGGTGGTAACATGTGGTTCAGTCAATAAAAGCTGTCGAGTAACTTGAACGCCTACAACAACTTTTTTTTTTCTTTTTTTTTTTTTTTTGCTGTGGACTCGTCTCCAAATTGAATTAACACGCACTGAGCGTTGACCGGATTTGTATACATTGCGGTGGTAGGGTCGCAACACAATATGGCAACAAAAAGGAACTGATTGTGCAGGCAAGGCAAGGAAAAATGCGAAAATGCACAAAACACTTTGTCTCGTTCTTTAGAGTGTTGTTGTTACTTTTTTTTTTTTGTTTTTTTGTTTTGACTGCTATAGACTATACAACAAAATTTCAATACTAAATTGCTAGCCATTGCTTACCTTACTCTATGCAACGGAGACACTTATCAGTGTCAATAAAGGTCCGCTGGGTCCAATGTAAAGTTTGGACAAAACTGTGGCACAAACAAATCGAGAGAGAGAAAAAAAAACCAAAAACAAAAATGTATTTCAGTTAGGAAAGAAAAAAAAAATGTTTTCAACTGCAGCAATTCCCTTTTCGTAGCTCAATATGCAAAATGTGTAGAGAACTAAAACTGGGAACAGTCGTCAATGACAACCTGAAACGTTACTTAGCCTAGACTGGGATAAAACCAATAGGCTGTTGTTGTTGTAGTTGCCCACTGCTTTTATTAAGATGCCAATGCCCGTGAATTGCCAACATTTTTGGTTTGCTTGCGCTTGTGACCTGAAACAAGTTGAGTTGAGTCGAATTTGAGCGGACAATTTGTTTAGATTTGTAGTTGGCTTAGGTTTGGTTTCATTTTTTTTTTTTTATTTTGTTTTTCCGAGATTTTGCAACTGTACAAATGACGTTTGTTAAACAGTATGCATGCATTCGAATAACGAGAACGAATGCAGACAGATAAACTGGTAGCAGACAAGGCGTTGGTGAACATTTTTCATATTTAATGTTTTTCAATTTCAAACACGTGATTTGGCTTTAAGTCAAAAATAAAAAATTAAGTTAAACAAAGCAAAACTTAAGAAACTTTTCACATTAAGCAAACTGAAAATGAAACTTTAATATTAACAAAAGCAAAACAAAAGGCAGCTCAAGACAAAAGTTTAACACAAAAGCCGTCAATGCATACAAAGTCATCCTAAACATATTTTGGTAACTAAAGCAGCGACAGAAATAAAGTCGACAAAACAGACAAAGTCTAAAAATGCAATGAAAACGAGTTGCAACTGTGTAAGCTAACCAGGGACTTGCACACACATACACGCAATGAATAAAGTATGTCAGGCATCATGTGTTAAGACTGCAGTGACATTTGATTGACTTTATTGACATACATACATATAAACGAAACCGAAAATTGCTTTACTCGTAAATTTAAAAGCCAAAACAGCGCACATTTTCTTATTAAGACAACAAGAAAGCAGCAGGTGAGCGGTTGTATGCAACCCAAAGGCAGCTTTAAACGAAAAGTTATCCACAAAACCTATGTAGTTGCAGAGCAGGTGTTACTCGCTATGCAAAACTATTGCATTTTGCACTTTAACGTAAAAGGAGAAAAAAAAAATGAATATTTTTGCTTAAACTTTTCTTTTGCCATTTGCCTTTGTATTTTTGTAAGCGTGAAATATGCGTGCTCACACATTTCTTGTATTAAAACTTTGTGCCGAAACGTTGTGGGAAAATAACTTTGGCAGCAACTAATGTGCACTTCCGTTTCCGCTGCCACTTTTTTTCTTCGTTCATACGCGTTGCCACTTCCGTTGCACTCAAAATGCCAAGCAAAGCAAAAAACACAAAAAAAAAAACCAAGAAGGGAGCTTTTCTCGGCTTTGCCGAAACTTATATACTCTTACAAGCATTTTCCCAATTATTCTTATTGAAAAATCCTTATAGTTTTTCTAATAAGAATCATATAAGTAGCCACGTCTATTTTGTAACTTGTCTCAGCAATCTTCTATCTTGTCTTCTCACAGAGAAATGCTATTTTTAAGTTTTTCTCTATATGAGTTGTGCCACACCTTTATCTCAGATTCTTACGAACCCTTGGAATACAGTCAAGTATGAATACAGACGCATAATAGTGAAGTTACATCTGTTTATATTTAACAACAAAAAAGTTTTTCTAATAAAAACTGAATTCTTGCATGATTCTTCCTATGGGAGCTGTATGCTATAGTTTTCCGATCTTCACCAAATTCTCAGTGTGTCTTAACTGACCTCGAAAATGTTGTTTTGCAAAAAATTGACATAATAGCTTCAAAATCAAAACTTTTTTAAGGCAAAACCCTTATTTTTGAACGATCATGCCTATGGAATATTCATGCTATAGTTGTCCTTATCTCACACACTGCCTACATTTGTGTCGAAAAAAATTTTAATTAGCAACTTCAAGAACGTAGTTTTTTTCAAACCAAAACATTATTTTCGACCGATCATTCCCATATACTATTCAGAGATATACATACAATGTCTGGACTTACACATATACATAAATTTATAAAGCCGTAGATGATTTATCATCTAGGTTGCAAACTTTATGACAAAGTTAATATACTCTCTTTGCAAAAGTCTAAAAAAGTTATATGCTTTGCAGCATTTTGCCACAAGTTTTCCTCACCTTTGCCAAAAAAAAAAAAAAGAAAAAAAAAAGACAGAAAGAAAAGAAAATGCTGCCCATATTTATTGTAAAAGTTTGCACAACACAAAAGTACTTCAAAGTACTGAGCAAGGTGTAATGCATGTATTGAACATAACTGTTCTTACACTTCTCCGCCTACAGCGCGTATACGTTATATTTTGATATAAGTACACACAAAAAGTCTGACGTTTGCAATAAAATGTGCCAAATTAAATATTTATTAAAATAATTGAAAGAGTCGTAAAAGTATTGGCAAATGAAATGAGAAGCGAGAAAAGGAATTTATTGCTGTCAGGCAAAACTCAACACTCAGCAAAATATTTCTTTCACCAACGCAAGTCTCTAAAAATTCACATTTTGCTGCTGTGTTCCGACACTGCCGTAAATGTCATTAAATTAACGCTAATTTGTTTAGTGTCGCCTTGGGAGAAATAAATTTCGTACGCTGAAGTAAAGTGCTTGCGCGCCGAATGAAAGGGATGCTGTGCCATTCGGCGTATTAGTTATTTTATTTTTTTTTTTTTTGTTGAAAAACGATTTAAAAAGCCAACCTACAATGAGCGCTACTTAAGAGCCTTTTAAAGTGCGATATCGTTATTGAGCTTGGATAAGAAGATTTATATTTGATAACAGATGGGAAAGGTATACACAAATAAACAATTTCTTAATCATCTATAGTGATTCGATCAATGCCCAGGCATATAAGAAAAATTCTGCTTTTAAATTTTTTTCCATAACTCAAAAACTCCTTCAAAATTTCGCAATGCTTTGTGTTTACAGTTTAAACTTTTTTTTCTGAATGACACAAATCAGAAAGACTTCATCTTCGGTAAAGACATTCATAAAACCATAATTTAAAGGAACTGTGATTAATATTGTTCAGTGAGTATCAAAATTCCACAGCGCCTCTCTTAATGCTCTTTGGCTTTCTTTACTTAGTCCACTGTGTATTCAAGAATTCAAAAAATTAACTTTGTTTTCCAGAAGTCAACTTTATAGGATGAAGCCTTCAATGATTAAATGTATTTTATTTTTTGAACAGCTTTCGATAATCCCATCTTAAAAACCTTCATAACTAACAAATTCATTGCAATAATGTAAATAATTTTGCTCATTTTACACTTATAAGTCTGAAATGCATATTTGATTTGGCTAAGCATTCCCAGAACACAATTATTTCACAATTGAATGCAACCAAATATGTATGTAAATCAAATATATTAATATTCAAGTTTGTTTTCGTCTCAGACTTTCATTTGCTAATTAACCGATTTATAATTCATTAACCACATATACTCTTTAACAGTGTTGTCTGTGGACATTACATATGAGCTCTTTGATTACTCAACTGAACTAATTTTACTTTCCGTACGCATAAACTCAATTAGAAATCAATAACATAATGTAACATAAATTTTCTGATACAAATGTTTCAAATTGAATCAAAAGTAATGTCAAACCTTTATCAATCATTTAAATGAATGCCATTAAAATGATTTCCGTAACGTAAATGTGTTACCTAAGGAAATAATAATTACAGTCGAAAATGTAATCTAATATCCGCCTAATGTGCATGACAACATCATGTGAATGCAGTTCAATATATGAACTGTTATACAGATTCAAACACAGATATACATATACATACATATGTGTCAACTATTCAAAGAGTTACAGCAATGCAATTACATATGTGCATGATGACTCGTATATACATATGTACAAACGAACATACATACATAGAGACAAGACCATGTGGATTTGAGCGCAACAATGGACAACGTGCTGGTACTAACATAAATTGTCATTGTTAAAGTGCTAATGAATTTTTGGTATGCAAATCTCGCACACCGGACAACGTCGCTTGAAGGCAATGTAATGTGGTTTTGGACAGTTTCGCTCAACAAAAAATGTTAGTACACTTAAATAATTTGCTGTGAAAATAGGCATAAAAGTTTTTAAACTTTAGTAGATTTAGAAATCGAAGTCGTATAAACAAAGCTCATTAAGGGAAAACTGATATTTTTAGAAACAAAATAAAATCATACAATTATTAATTAAAAGACATCTCTTATTTACAAAAAAAAGTATAGCATAATTTACATCATAAAATTATGCTATACTTTTCTTTGAGTGTAAATAATATTCGGCCACCATAAAAAGTTAGTAGTTACATAAAATGAATACAAATTAATTTTGGTTTCATTTCTTTATAAATGAATATTAATTTTAGTAGAATTTAATTTGTGTTTTTAGCGTACATTTAATGTCAACATAATTTAAGTCATTTTTGTCATACAGAACGCTGCCGAAAAGTATGCTTGAAGAACGGTTCGACAATGCATAGTTTATAGCATTAAGCCGCAAACGCGTACGTCCGTCAATGCGGCTGTGTATAAAATTGCAATTTATGTTACACACATTGCGAAATGCCGCAGGACACAAACACACAAACATCATAAACTGTCATCCTTTAACATATACTATACACATACCGCCTACAAGCACGAGTACACACACACACACACACGCACACTGACAAAAGACAGTGAATGAAAATTTATGTAGCATGCGTGACCGTAAATGTGTACGCGTGATAAATCAATTCTCGTTGCATTTTGTAATTGTGTAAAATGTATGTATTTTCAATTTGCAATACATACAAACATATGCACACAGACAAATACACACACCAGTATTAGCCGAGGGTAGGCGCATATTTGTGTGCCCTCAGCGGAAATGCCCGATTTCGTATTTGTATTTTTGTACAATTGTCAATGAGATTGAAATCAGTGAAATACATAAAAACGTGCACATTTTTCTCTTCAGTCAAATCTGTATTTGTGTGAGTTTGTGTGTATGATGATGACCATTTTATATTTTGTGATTTATATTGTATTTGTCAGTGCAAGCATGAAATTGAATAGGTTAATTTTAATTAAAGCTTTGCGGTTTAATTATCACATTGAGATGAAGGCTTATTAAAGACAATAAATTCCATTAAACCATAAATCGCATTGGCGCTGAAGTCATTTTGAGCAATTTAATTGTAGCCGCATTGTGAAAATGCGCAATCTGCAAATTGTCGTTGCCTATTTTCCCCGTTTAGTTTGTGTGTGTGTGTGTGTATGTGTTGTTGGCAAAATGTCTGCGATGTTTACGATTTTGTGAATTTCAAGCAAAGTTGAACTTTTACAAAGTATTTACACGCTATAAAGTTGAAGGCGGCAGAATGTCTATTTCTATGGTATGGTAGAACTTTCTGTGTGAACACGTTAAATAAAAAGAAAGAAAATAAATAAAATCAGTTCAGCTCGTAGTAAAACGACAATATAGAAGAAAGAGTTGATGTCGTCAACTGTCAAACGTGATAATAAAATTTCGGTTTGCTTGCATGAGTTTATAGCATTTACAGCGAAATATTTCCTGTTTAGAGCGTTAAGTAGACAAATGGCGCCACAAGATATGCAACAGTTTTAGGTTAGTTTAAAACTTGGAAATAGCCTTCATTATTTGATGATATCACATGAATTTTTAGATTAAGCAAGCAGAGAAAAGTATGAAGAACGTCAAGACGCACATTCTGGCAGATATTTAATTTTCCCAGCACATTTAAACTCAATTTTTATTAGCCACAACAAAGCACAAAAACAACATGCTGTTTAAAAGTATGCAACAGTTTTTGTAGCATCATCAAGCTTTACTTAAGCTTAAGCTGCCAAGGAATTTTGTTTAATACCTCTTACTTAATCAACATTGTCAGTCATTTCCAGTGATTCGCATTCATATTTACCACTCAGCTTCAACTCATTTCACTCAAATGTCAACCACATGCACTTCCGTTTCCGTAAAACAAACATTAACATGCACATACACACACACACACGGTCCAGGGGCGTGAGCATGCAAGAGATACTTGAGAACTGGTAAGTGCACATTCAAGTTTTAATGTCAGCTATAAATGTCAAGTCTCATGAGAATTGTCAAGTGAAGAAAGGCGGCAACGAAACAATACAAACCACAATAATAAAAAAAAAAAAAAGTAGAAAAACAAACAAATGAAAAAAAAAAGACAACGAAAAAGCCACAAAAAACCATTAATACATATATAAGAGAAATGAGTTTTATTTAATTTTTATTGCGCCACTCAAGTCGTACATTGCAGACTGGCTGTGCCAGGCAATAAAGCATTTAAGAATTATGAGCATGTGAGCAAGTAGCATCGAATACGACCGCAAACATGACGCTCAAGCACACAATCAGCGCAAGAAAAACAATTAGCTTTCGCGCCTGTAAGTATGCTACACACTGCGCATAAAATATGACCAAGCAGAGCATTGTTTATTCTTCGTTGCCTTGACCAGATTGAGACGTGACACTATTAAAAGGGCACATACACGCACGTGATCGTACTCCACATCATGCTTTTCTTCGTAATAGAAAATCTTGGTCCAAGTTGGCGCACATTTAAACACCATAAATGTTTTCTTTTCTTCGACTCTCTTTTTTTGTATCATTAGAGCGCCACATAAATTTTATGTTTCCAAAGTTTCGTTTATTAATTAGCAAGTTAATAAAGTTTTATGCGTTCTTTAATTGCATTATCGTCCATATGCGCGAGAAGTCAGTAAAATTTTCGATAATGTATTATTGTCACATCAACGTTCTTTTCAAATTTATGGATTTCACAAGAATTTTATTGCTTAAGTTAGGATTTAATACTGATGCTGAGAAAGGTGGGCATTACTTAGAGAACAAACACGTCTTTGAGATCAACAAGTTCTATTACAGAGCCTAAATTTCAGTACACATTAGTTTATGTTTTGTATATTCTTCAACAGATCAGCTTCTTCGTTACTTCTTAGCGTGGTTTCCAAACTATTTTAGTCAACATCTCTTATCATAGCTGTATAAATTCACTAAAACCACGATCGTTAATTCAACTTATGTCCCGCATCGATCGCACCACAACGCCACGACACCTCAACACGGTTCAACTCAGCTGCTTTTACACTTTCAGACACCGAACACGCCAAGTGCAGGAAAACCGCACAGGATGTACTTTAGTTTGCCAAGCAAAGGTAAAACTTTTGCATGCATAGCAAAGCGCTAGGCTGACATTAGACGTGTCAACGTACTTAGTTGTGCCAAGCACATGTGCAACGAGCATTTGTATATGTATGTATGTGTGTGTTAGTAGCCATGCATGTCGCTGTATACAAATTAAAGACGAAAACTTGCGCGTATAGTAACATGAGTTATGCGAGTGAAGTTTTTGCTGCCGCAAAGGCACAGAACAGCACAGGACAGAACAACATGGCAGACGATGACGACAATGGTTAGAACGATGGCCAACAACGATGGCTATGACTCCGGCAGGCTTGCTTATAATTAAGCTTAATGCTTGCCACGAGTGGACATTAAGGCGTAGTTATGTTGTTGTTGTTATTGTTATTGCGCTTGTTCTGGTTGTGTAGTTTTTTTTCTTCTTGCAGATTTTGCGGCTTTCAAATTCGTGCCATTGCACACAATTAACGTTGAAACTTTGGGAAATTTTCGTTGTTTTGATTGTTATTTTATTTATCTTCTTATTTTAGTGCTTTTTTTTATTAATTTCACGTTCAACTTCAATACTTTCAACTTAAGCGGCTTAAAATATATTTAAATGTCCAAGTCAGTCACAAATAAACAACAACAAAAAATGGCAAAACTTCATTATAAGTTGACACAAAATAAATATACGCTCATTTCACAGTTAAACTGTTGAAAAAAATAAATAAAAAAAAAGTAAAAAAAAATCGAAAATTCAATATAAACATTGCATTCATTATTTTTCAGTATTTTGTATTTCTGTATTTTTGCAGATTTTTCGTCGGTTTTTTTTTTATGTATGTTAACACTTAACAGCAAAAATATAATTTCATTGAAAAATGAGGCCTGTTGTTATTGACACGCCACACTGTGCATATTAAAAGCAAAATGAAAACAACATAACAAAAAACGGATGAGCGACCAACACAAATGCAAAGACATACACTCACGCACGCACGCACGCACGCACAACATGGCATTGACTAAAAAATATAAAATGCGCACTGCCGGAAATGAAGCAACAACAAAGAAACGACAAAAAAATATATGCACACAAAAACCAACGCACAATTTACGAAAAGCACTTGAAAAAAAGGGCTCAACTATGACAGCAAAATGGCAATGGAAAACAAAAAGATTGTTTGAAAAAAATGTGAAACGTTTTCCGTCGCTTTGAGTGTGTCGACGACAACGACGACGAAGGCGAGGACGAAGGCGAGGACGAAGGCGAGGACGACGACGACGATGACGCTGTTAATTTATTTGCCGGTTGATTACAACTCACTTCCGGCGCACGATTAATTTTTATTTAGCGGAAATTTATGGAAGCGTAAAAATGCCTACTCTGTGCAATTGCTGTTGATAAGGCCGGCGAAGTGTTGTTGGGCTGGCAAGGTTCATTGAAAAGGCAATGAAAGCACCAATTGATGTTTGTTTATTAACTTTTCCCATTGAAATCAAAAGCAAAATACTGATTTCACTTACGATACAATAAATGCTTGCAAAACAGCATCGATTCTAGGAACAAGTCAAAAAGTCATAAAAACAATATTTTTTTATATTAAAATTTTATCAATTTTTTTTAGAAACAAGTTGTACAAATAGGAGATCAAAGATTTGTTTCAATAACAAATATTAAAAAAAAAAATAAAAAAATATATTGTGAAAAAAAAGGGTCAAAGTCAAGTATGAAAAAAAAAATCATTCTCCATTTCGTTGTTCAATCGTAACATTCATGTGTTGATAAAAAACTTGACTTTAGCTCAAGTGACATTCAGAACTAAATGACCTCAATTAATGTACTCTTTAAAATATAAAGGTTAATCAATAAAAAAAAAAAAGGATTTGGTCATGCTGATCAATGTGGTCATAAAAACAGTAGTGCTTTTAACAAAATCTTATAACTATGTTTCAAAAAATCAAAAATGGAGGGAATGCTTTCGATTTGTTTCATTTCTAATTGGTTCATAAGAATTTAAAACTACAAACCAAATACTTAATAGAGCTGACAGCTGGACATAAGCCATTCCAATAGGTAAAGTTAAACTGATGGCTATAAACCTAACTTTTCTCCCTCTTCTATTAAAGGAACATAATGGAAAACGTGACTTTCTAAATAATTATTGCCCTCAGTTGCATTTGCATGGCATCCGACATGACATTTTCACAAGAATTTTGATTGAGTAGTATAAAATCCTCTATTAACATTTAGTAAAATTTTAGACAATTTGGATTGGATAAGTTAGAAGAACATGACAATTACACATCTTTATTAGCAACAGCATTATTTTTTTACCACAGCTGTATATGTTGTAAGAACTTTATTTGTAAAGTCGTATATGCTTAGCAACTAAGTACAATGTGGTTATGCAGACAAACGCACAACGAATTCGTTGAGTTTAAGGTAACTATTATAAAAATACTGTTTTTTTTACACTCACTAATTTAAACGCTTTGAGGTCACCATGAATAGACACAAAAAAAAATACTATTGAATTAATTCGCCTAACTTTCATAGTTTTTTACTCTTCATTCTATACCTGCTAATTAATTAACGCACTTCGTTAGTCTCTGACGTAGAAAAAAAACAGAAAATGTCATCAAACTAAATATAGAGAAGCTTATATGTTTTTATACCAACGTATTCATTAGTTAAAGTCAGATAAGACGCATGCGACTGACATGGGCCAAGCTTTGTTGTAATTAGTTTTGTGGTTAACATAGATACAAAAAAAAAAAAAAAAAAGTAACAGTTTCTTCTTTTTTGTTTTTGAAAATTTAATTAACCTATTAATAGTTTGGAAATTAATTGTTTGTTGGTCGACCAACAAAGGTCAATGAGCTTTAAGGGCGGGGTAAAATCAATTCAATGAAGAACCAGCACATATTTGTAATTTTTTTGAAAAAAAATAAAAAGATAAACATTTATTAATTTATTTAAATGGGAAGTTATTAACTAATCGCTTCAGCATATTCTCTGAAATTTTCGTTTAAAATAAAAAAAATTGGAGCCGATGACAATGGTTTTAAATTGACGCCTCAGAAAAAAAAAACTTAAAAACCAAAAAAACCTTGACGTCAGAAAGACTAAAACTGAAAATGCTCTATCTCCTTTAGTTTTTATCGGATCAAGCTGAAATTTATCGAAATATGGTTCTTTTATCCGAGAAATTTTGGAAAAATGGGAAAAAAAATTTTTCATATGTACTTTAAACCCCCTTAAGACCGTACATTTAAACAAATGATTACGTGCCAAAATTAATCGTTTAAAATTATTCAACGATACTTTTGCGTTTTCAAAAATTAAAAATGAAAAAAAAAATATCAATATCACTTAACAAGTTGACGCCTTTTATGTTTGCTTATTCATTTTTATGCATATATGTTAAAAGTGGATTTTTTTATTTTATTAAATTTTAACCAAATTTTATTTACTTTTGTAACATGCTGTTAATACATACATAAGTATTTCCACATGTAATTCAATTCATGACAACGGATTTCATGTAAATACATGAATTCGAAATAAAGTCCGACAGTTGCAGACAGTGAAGTCCATGTCCGTCTGGTTGATTGTACGTAGCAATTGTAGCAACGACATGCTGCACAAAAGTATGCAGCACAATTGTTGTTACGCATGTTTGTCCCGCTGTCCGTCCTTATGTCTACATGTAAATGAAGTCATCCTGCGGTTATTTGTTGCTGTCGTTATTATGTCAGCCAACGGATGATGTTGTAGTCGTTGTCATCGTCATAGTCGTCCTCTTTGCCATTTCATTGTTATACACTTTTATACATTTATTCTTACAAAGATGCAACAGGATATGACGTTGCTCATACGCAGCGTTATGCACTTCAGGCTTGTTTCCTATATTGCACGTCTTTTGAACACAGTTTTCCGTTTGTCCAGTCCTCCTCTTTTTGGTACATTATTAATGAAAATTTTGTTTTTTACATTGAAGGCGTAGGCGTAAAAAGAAAATATATTACACATTTACATTTTTATTTCTTTACAACATTTCGACAGCGTGGGTAATATTCTTTTCGATTACCTTTGATTATGTACAATTTTATTGTTATAAAATTTATTGCCAAATTGATTTCAACATTGATTTTTCAATATGTTGATATACTTTGTTGACTTTATATGCTTTCGAGTCTCAAATAATTACTTGATTTGGATTTTCATATAAGTTTTTAAATTTTAATTTCGTTTTTAGCTTAAACTGCAAGCCAAAAACTCAACAAACGTTAAGACGAGTTAATAAATTACACTTCAAATATGTTTGTCGTGATTTATTTGTGCTTGCCTAGAACGTTTGTTTTATTTTTTTTAATTTTTTCTCATTTTTATTTAAACCGAATTTATTGCATTGCAGCCTAGATTTGGCGAACAAACATACACACACACACACAAAAATCGGCTTAGTTGACACGCAATGCAACACGCGACATCAATGGCGGCGTCGCCGGCAACGACAACTTTGTGGTCATTGTCGTAAGCTTAATTAATTACTATAATTAGTTATATGCAACTTAACCTTATTTGTAGTGAGAACACACTAACTCTTTGACCAGCTGATTGATTGTGTTTATACCACCTGCAGCAACAATAACAAATTTCTCTGATTGCTCAAAGCATTTACCAAATTTTTACATTTGGCTTTTTAGAATGGATTTGTTATTGTTGCTTTTTTTTTAAGTTGTAAATATTAACCGATTTCACGTTTCTAAAGAACCTTTTGTTACATAAAAAAAAAAAAAAATGTTATTTCATTTTATTCTTCAAGTAGTAAAACTTTCATCGGCCACAGAACTTCATACAAACACTTTGAAGTAAATTTTGCGTTGGCACTTTATTGATTACCGTGTTCCTTTCAGTCGCTTAAAAAATTATATGCACCCTGAATTATTGTTAAACTGTCACTGACACGCGCACAGACAACAAACGCCGCTCAAAGTAAACCAGTTGAAAATCATTATTCACAGTAAAAATCACCAGGATTATCACTTCAAAGAACCAAGGCTAAAGCACATGAACGTAGAAAAAAAATGTGCACGAAACAGCATTTTGAGAGTCGATTCGAAACGAGTGAAAGTCACAAATTGACTTTGTGTAGATGTAAAAACGGCACAAAAAGCAAATCGCATTATGTGCAGAAAAGGCGACATACAAAAAATAAAAAAAACGACGACAAAAGGGATCTGTTTGGCTATGGATTTTGCAGAGCCAAACTAATAGTCAAGGACAAAGAGCTTATCGTTTATTTTTTCCTCTTTTAGATTGACACGTTGCTTCAAGATCATTTACAATTTAGATTCATACAATAATGTAAATTAACCGAATGCTGATTTTGATACTCATTGTATAAAAGAGCTCATATACGAACTGAATTAAAAACGAACTTAACTTTCATTTTGTTAGACAATTGAACAAAAACTCAACAAATTCACACTCTAACTAAAAGTACGAATTTTTATTTTGTATTGCTTATGCTTTTATTTATTGATTTTTGAACGACATTGAAAGCTTCGTTTTTTTCTTTTTAACATGTCTCTATAATCATTAGTTTAGCTTCCACCTTGCGTTATGTCTTCAGGATTTATGTTTTCTACCTCTGCTGACACTTCACAAGTCTTTTGACAGTCGCTGACTTTTTTAAATGGTAACTCATCCATTTTCATTGTCTTCGTACAAAATATGCGTTGAACACACTTTTTTGCGTAGTTATTATAGAATATGACGAATGATCTTTTATCAAGAATACCGCACTTATGCCGAGTTACGGAAAGCGAATTCCGACAGATTTGCGGTAGCGTTGCATTTAACATTACAATTGTCAAAGTTATCAAATATACAATAAATATTAACTTCATCATTATCAATATCAGAAATGTTAACGTTTTCGTTGGAGTTTTGCAAATGAATTAGAAATGGAATTGATGCAATTAACGGTACAATGCCATTAATGTATTTTACAGATGAAATAATAAGCGTGAAAAATCAATTAAATCATTTCAAAAAATACTATATAAATAAAAAAAGGTTTAGTCAAATATACTCGACTCGAAATAATAAAAAAAAACATTCTACGTTTGGCATGGCTCATTCAAATATAGTTCAAAATTTAAAAAAAAAAAAAAAAAGACAAACTGATTTTATATAGAAACATTAGAGCTGAGAATATGATACAACACAGCTGGAGAGCTCCGATTTTTTAATATTCAAAACTGCTCGAAAATGATTGATTTTGTTACGTGCGAAACTTGTCAATTTTGTTTATTACAAAATTGAAATTTAATTAAACATTATGAAACATCAATTCAAATTAAAAGGCACACAGTAACATTGGTTCCTTTGATCCCTGTGCATACTTTTTTTGTTTATAAATATAATCTTTGTGAAGCATAAACAATTATTTAATTAACACTTTTTTATTTCCAACACTATTATATTATTGGATGCGCGAAAAATATCAAGTATACTTCAAAATTGAAATAATTAAAATGAAATTTAACTGTAACCTACTAAAAAAAATAAATGAAAGTGCATTAATACAAGATTTTTTTTTATTTAATGATTTACAACAACTTTATTGACATTTTAATTATGCCTTCCGCATTAATGGACATTTTTGAACTCGCGTTGATTTTTCACAATTTATTTATGTACACTTTAGTTATAAAAAGAAGCGGAAACATTTAAATTATTTATTTACTTTTTATTGTCATTTTATGACGTATTGTTCAATATTTAATCATTGCAAATTAATTGCATTAATATGAGTTAACATTCACTCTTCTAATGAAATCGTAAACTTTTATTAAATATTATCAAGGTAGGCGGTTTTATCCATAGACAGATATTTCGTTTTATTGCTTGACATGTTTATGTAATTTCGGGCAACGTTTCAATTTTTTCATTTCTTTAAGAAGTTATTTCCATTAAAATTTTGGTAAAAATAAAAATAAATAAACCAAAGAAGACAATGTCTGATTTGGAAGCATTTTTTGCAATGAAAGACAAAAAAAAGTCCAAAGCACGACCGCATTATTTTGCGCCAGATGAACTCTTTCGCAACATGGAAGACACTGGTAAGAATGAGGGCTCGCCGCGCACACGGAAACTGGATCATAATTATAGCGGCTCAAGCAGTGCACCAACACTGAACCAAGTTGAGCAAAATGCCGCAAAAGCCGTCGATGAATCCGCCGAGGATGAGTGGCGCGAATTTAATGATGAACGACGCAAGGACTACACTGGCTTGAAAATCGGACAACTTGTACTACAAGATCAGGAAGATGATTGTAAGGATGAAGGTGGTGATCATGTCGATGATTATGTCGAACCAACATTGGTGACAAATGGTGGCGATGGCTTTGGTGATGCTGTGTCAAACACACAAGGACCATGGAAAAAAATCACAACATTTGAGTTGGGTAATAAACTTATTACTGCTGGCGGACCTTGTATTGGTAATATTGATGAAATGTCACAGTCGGACAATTTGCCAGAAACTGAAAGAACAACTAAGAAGGTCTATGTGCCGCCGGCATTACGTAAGAGTCTGGCCGATATATCTGAAGGCAATGTCACAAAGAAGACAAGTATGCGTGAGGCGCCTGATCTCAGCAGTGATGTCTTTTTTCCGACACTTGGCAGTGCTGTCATAAGGACACAGAAGTACAAAAAGAACTAAACTATAATTAGAAACACTTATGCAATCGAAGGACAGTAGACATTTTCATATTGAAACCAATATTTTGATGACATTACGTACTATTTTTTTTAAACAATCGAAAATTGCAGATTTGAAATGATTGTGTAATAAATGTGAAAATGCTTTTCAAAGTATGTCTTCCATGTAGACTTCATTTGTCTCAATGCATATAAGTTATTGTCTCAATTGCGTGGTAACTATACAGAGGCGGTGCCATGACCATACAAGCTATTATTGTAGAACTTTAAAATAAATTTTAGCATTACTCGAAATGTTAAATTGCAGGATGACTCTAGAGAACCCTGTTCAATTATCGTTTCTACTGCAGAAAACTGATTAAACAATTCGTACAGACAAACGGACATAACTGATCATGAATAACAATCGAACACAATTATATACACGTAGTAGGAATCCATTCGGATTACTGGATAAAATTTTGCTTTATGTTAAAAGTATAATGAGAACTGAAATCAAAGTTCTAAAAATCTTCATAGTATCATTCAGATAGCTAGTACGTCCGGACTATAGAGTCTTCCAGTTCTTAAGATTCTACTGAAGACAAAGAGGATAACTGATTGTAAACCAAAAATTTGGTACTGTTGGAATAATTGCCTTGATTTTGGTATGTTTTACTCAAACGGTCGTCTGCTAGTACTCAAAACCCCATAAACCTGACACCTCTACAAAAAATATGTATATTTTGTAGCAATCTTTGCGTTCAAATTGTACTGATGAAAATACTATAAATAGAAACAAAATGTCAGTATATTCTCATTAAAATTTCAACTTTCAAGCTACAAACAACAATACGAAATAAGTTTTTTGTGTATAATCCTACTTCCGTAAGCAAGCCAATGTGAGTAGCAATCTTACGTGAATAACTTCAATTGTTTATAAACATATTTTCCGACGTAGAACCCCTCCGTCTTTGTAAAAATAAAACCAAGATGTGCAATCCTCGTCTCTATACATATCCCGGTGTCTGTTGCGGTCCAACTGGCGGCTTAGGCCCCTGTGGTTTGTGTGGACCCTACAATGGACAATGGTTCAAGGCAATCAATCACTGCTGTGGGCCTTGCGGACCCTATGGTGTTTGTTCATGTTGTGGACCCTGCGGTGGACCATGTTGTTAGCTTGCTTAGAAGGAATGTCAGGATTGGTATGCAAAAACTGTTTATTGCAAAGCGTCTAAAAATTATGCATACTGCCAACTGAAACATGTATTACATTTTTATTTGCTGATATATTTATGGTACAGTCAAAAATATAAGTTTTAACATAAACTAGTTTTCAGAAAATTTGATTCGTCATTTTCTAAGAGTTCTTTCAGTGTTTGTACAGTGATAAAAATACATTTCAGTATTCCATTTAATTGACCCAAGGGCCTATTTAGCTGTAGCCGATTTGTTTTGTAAATTTTTAGTCTGTTTTTGCTAATCACGCTCATGGGAATCTGTAATGGTTTTGTAAACGAATACAGACCCTTTTTATAACAAGTTGAGGATTTTTTTTAAGTTCATTTAATGCTGTGTAATTGGCTGTTAAGAGGTTAAAGTTCAGTTTCAAAAATATAAAAATAAATATATATATCTTACCACTTTGGATCATTTTTTTTTCATTTTGACATAAAACTAAAAGACGCTTTAATAACAGTTATTCAAAAAATTATAGTGGAAAATGTTAGTTTTTGGTTTTTTAGTTTACAAAACTAATTATGTAAACATTCACAGCTTTTTGTAGTCAAGAGTCTGGATCTGGAATGGATGTCTATATATTTTTCAGAACAAATTATTGTATATACTTTAAATTTTACATTTTTAGATTGATGTGAACTATGTGAACACCTTTTTCTTTTCATTAAGAACAAATCAGGGCACTATAAAGAGCTTGATTTCAAATTGTAGTCGCCAGGTTTGCGAAATACAAACAGTGAAATGTGAACACCTTAAATTATTTAAATTATCTTTTGTAAAAACTATAATCCAAATCAAATAAATCAAAAAAGAATCTTGTCACAGACAATTATTTTCAAAGAATGCCGCATGTCTACCTTGAAATCACACATAATGGAAATAATGTGCAACTTTGAAATAAATCAAGGCAACAACAAAAAATTATCGGACCACTTCCGGCACAGAATTAAAGCACGAAAAGAGTACATTGAACTGAGCAAGATGACGCTTGCATGAAAAAATAAAACGGCAAGAAATCTAAACGTCACAATTTGCGCCACGAAATAGGCAACTAAATTTGTAATCAAAACATTTCAAAAGCAAAAATTAAGTACACTTAAAAAACACGCAAGCTTTTCGCGCGATTATAAATAAAGAAAAATATTGTAACTATAAAATAAAAATAAACCGTTTAAATTATTAAATGCCAAATAAGTAACACAATTCATCAAAAATGCGCGACAAGTCGCAAAATGCTGTGGCAATCAACTCAATTAAGACGCCCACAAAAACAAACAAAACTCAATTAGACGCCATAACTAAATAATCACAAACACATTTACAAAAGCAGCTGGGCAAGAGGCAAGAAGCCAGAAATGGCATGAAGTTTGAGTCGCTTTGTCGGGTGGACATGTAAAGTCAACAATTTTACAATATGAGAGAGTGAGCATGAGCTTGGCAAACAAACATTTCATACCAACATGTGACGCACGTGACAAAACTTGTCAAATGACTTTACCATGTTTTCTGCTTCCGCCAGGCGAAGAACAACTTTGAATCAACTATAAACTGTGAAGTGAAACCAAGTGAACTGCCACACCAACGCTCTAAAGGAAGCACTTGTACATGGCTTGAGTTGACTTCGTTTGCTTTGCTTTACTTTACTTTGACTTGACTTGAATTTACTTGGTTCGGTTTGGTTTGGTTTGGTTTAGCTCAGTTTTGGCTTAGCATTTTCTTATGAAATGTGCAAGTTGTGCGTTGAAAGTTAAAGCCAACTCAGCCACACTCGAACGGAAGCCCAACGTTAAAACAATAAAGAAGGGGAGCGCACATTGCGTCTGCTTTTCACTTGTTGCGTCAGTTTGGTTTACTTCTATTTCGGTTCGGTTTAGTTGAGTTTCATTTGGTTTCACTTCATTCAATGTTTTCGTTGTTGCTGGCAACAGTCAACTATTTTGTAAGTCTTTAGAACACATCAGCATGAATGTTGGTTTTTAGTGTTGTGCTGAGGCGCCTGATATGTTTTATTGCTGTGCATGCATTACATTGATGTTGGACATCAGATATCACACTGTCGAACCATATGCTGTCAAGTGCCTAGAAGATTATGTGACAGGAATATGTGAGGTTTTTTTTAAGGCGATTAACACTGTAACTGCACCCAAACGGATTAACTTAAATGATTATAGTTTTTTAAGCACATTCAAATTGGTTTTATTGTTGTCAGTTGTTCTTGAGAAATTGTCTACTTTAATTCCAATTTGAATTTATTTACATACCAAAGTCAAGCAGATTATTAGATTAAGATTTTAATTTATTTCACTGGTGACTTACCTGAAAACAAAATAATAAAATAATAAGTTAAAAAATACGATGAAAACAGTATAATATAATAATTTACAAATAAGTATTACAAAAAATGTGAACAAAAAAAATTTTAATTAGATTTTAGAGATGAATGAGTTCTTATGGATTATCAGGATATATGGTAAACTTATTCATACATATTTTTCAGGCTCGTATCGTGGGGGAATTTAAGATACGCCATTTTGTTGAATAGATCTTACGATTCTAACTTCCAAAATTTCAGATCTTTAGCTCTCCATGGTTTCGAGAACTCTGAGAAGGACGAACAGACATAACTAGATAAAATTTAAACGATCAGATCATTCCTGTATATTATTCACATTCCCTAATGTGTCACATATGGACATTAAGTGTAATTTCTAACAATTTTTGTTATATTTTGTTGTAAATACAAATAAGTATCAACCAAAACTAAAGTGACAATTACAAAAATGAAATATGCTGAGAAAATTTTGTTTATGAGTTAACATCAAAAATTCCAGCATAATGAATATTTGGCAAATGCAATTCAGTGACTTCATTAGCAGTCACAGCAGTTATAGCGAGTCAACGGAGCATAGCATAGCATGTCCACGACTCAATTATATAACATATTTACATATATAGGAAACTACCAATTTAATGACATAACGAAGCAGACCCTAATTAAACAGACCGCAAAAGTTTACACAATAACCAACCAAAACTAACAGCAAACAAATACATATATTTGCACAGTGAGGGCAAACCAGCAAAGCAGGAAAAGTGTTGCCAATCAGGAACAAACAAAATGCAAATATTCAACGACTCTGACGATGACGATGGCGATGGTGAATGACGAAGAGTAACAACAAACAAACAAATACAATTCAAAACTCAAACAAACTCAAACTACACAAAACTACTTTTGGGCAATGCTAAAATACAACAAACACAGCAACATCAACAAGAACAATAAATGTGAGTACATATATGTACACATGTTGAAAATATTCATATACATTTATGCAAAATAGCAAAGCATCAACAATAACAGAAACGAAAACGAAAACAAAGACCAACAAACTATAAAATAGACACTAAAAATATTTGCATACGAACTTTTGACTATGCATACGCTTTGATCATGTGTATGTGTATGTGAATGTATTTCAGTGTATTTGTGTGAAAATATGTTAATTTGCATAGTTTGCTGAACTAAACATAAATTTAAGAAAAATTTAAAATTTAATTTATGATCAAAAAAAGGCAAACAGATATAAAAACCAGAAATTTAACTTCGGCCTTGCCGATAATTTCATACTCTTCAAATTGAATTGAGTCCATTTTTTAGATATATCTACATATATTTTTGGATATACATAAGTAGTTTGGCTTGCTCCCAAGAACACAAATAGAAATCCTTTTATAAACCACTTTATTACTTTTGAATTGTTTCATTAGTACTACTATCGGTTATTTTGTTGCTTATTAATTTCTACAACATCTCAAGAATATTATCCTAAATTTTCAAGTCGATCCGAATAATAGTTTCGGAGATACAGCCTTTGGAAGGTGTGCGCTCCAAGTCACTTTTATTATTACTCAAAACTTTAAACGCGTTTTTCTCGAAACTGTGTTTTCAAAGTCGGTTGTCAAAATTTCTCGAAAACTACCTAACCGATCTGAGAGGTGTTTGAGATACAATTTACTCGTGCCTGAACGAAGGATTTTTTTTTTCAATTACAACTATTTTTAAAAAATAAAATTTCACGCAAATTTGACAAAATTGTAATTTTTTTGAAAAAAAAGTCTGTCAAAACTCCAATTTTTATTTTTCCTTTTTTTTCGTTCAAGAACGAGTTTATGGTCTTAACTGAAACACGTATTTTTTGTTTTTCCTTTTAGATGATCCTGTCAGGAGTTATGCTGACAACGCGGAGGCACCTTTTTTTCGAAGGGTCACCGAATTTAAAATTTTTTTTTTTAAATTTCAGAAAATGTTCTTAAAATGTGTGTGTTCAAGACAGAAAAAAGTTTGAATTAAATAAATAATTTTTTTCTAACAAAAAAAAATTATTGAAAATAGGCTATAGGCCCTTAATGTTCATGATATAATTTTTTTTTATTATCACTTAATGATGGCCTACCGTGTAGTAGGTATTTAAAATTTTAAAACCGTTTTTCTTAAAATGATTTTTTTCCAACTTTTCTTCCATATATCTCTCATCTCAAAGTTCTATTTTAACATTGTTCGTCAAAAATATTTCCAAAAAAAGCATAAACCTGTACTCACATGGGAAAACTGCCTTACAATAAAAACAAACAACTTTTAGTTTTTGATTTGGAATATCACGAACTTTCTATAGAAAATCTTCTACCGAAGTAGAAGCATTTAAACTTCAACTGATGTACATATTGGCAGATAGACAGACCTTATCGAAATGCCTCATTCACTCTATTACGAACTTCATGACAAATTTATATTACTATTTACTAAGTGAAGTGTATGCAAACCACTGCATGAGTAGCACTTTCTTCAGACTTTAAATACGACAACAAGAGTGCTTACAAGCATGGCAATGTGAGAACGTTTTTTTGACAGAAGCGACCAAAAAATTAACGACGTCGTCTGTGTTTGTGTATGTCTTTTAAACTAAACAAAAGCCAAATTTGGTAAAGAAGAACGACGACGGTTTAAAAGCGTCAGCAGAAGTAAGCATGCGTGAATAGTAAAGCAGAAATAGGGTTGTATGCATGGGCGGCTAACTTGCAACAAAAATCGTTGACAATACAACACACACACACAAAATTCGCAATGCACTAAAGTATGCTACATAAAATGTGCAAGCGAATACGCGTGTTACGCATACTAAATAGCTTGAAATTTAACAATGGATTTCAAGAGCATTGCCGTGAATTCTGGCCAATTGTATGGTCTCGTATGCACGCAGGCACACACTTACATACACACACAACATGCATAATCATGTGTTTGTGTACTAACACTAACGTTTACTTAAACAAAACGTGCGTAAAGTTTTAATTACTAACTTTTTACTGCCATCAAATGCTCGTTTGTTTGGTTGAAACACTTGAGTTTGGACAATTTTTTTTTTTTTAATAGTTTTCCAAGTGCCTACAAGCATCTACACATAGAAACAAAGACTTAACTATGCACAACACTAAAGTTAATGACACTCTAAAAGCTAATTTTATAGAATTTATTGCAGAAAAATCAAAAGTTTGTTGCAGCTGACGTTAGCACATGCATCGAGACTTTGTTAGTGTAATTAAGCATATGCTTTACATACTTTGAGTCTAATAAAATGATTAGATTCTTTTTTTTTTTTTGAATACGTTTATTGCATAACACATTATGGTTTGCATAATTTATTGTTTACAAGAAACGAGCCGCAAGTTCGCAGCCAAGGCATTAAAAATGTGGCTGTGACTGTGCCTGTGCCTGCGCCAGTTGTTGCTGTTCTTGCTGCATCAATTTATTGAACTGTTCTAGTGTCATAATCGGTGGCATAAAGTCCTGACCTGGCCCCGTGCCCAATGCCGTCAACGGCGAATTCATTGGTCCACTCATTGGCATACCCATTGGTGGAACCATTTGTGCACCCATTGGTGTGCCCATCGGTGTACCCATATGTGGCGGCATACCCATTGGCATGCCCATTGGCATTGTTTGGCCACCGCCGAAGGGCATAAAACTATTCATGTAATTTGACTGTTGCTGATGTTGTTGCTGCTGATGTTGCTGCTGCTGTTGCTGTTGGTGTTGGTGTTGTGCCGCGCCAGCACGAGCCATGCCATGATAGCCTTGACATTGCATTGCATTGCAACGACGACAATTGTTGCCATAAGACATTTGGCGACAACCGCCGCCGTAACGACGCATCGTATGATTTTGACCACCACCACAATGCCAATTACCGCCGCGTGCCATTTGATTATGCATTGACATTTTGCAATGATATGGCGTACACGGCATTTGCATTGACATCGTTCTGCCGTTTGCATTATTGTTATTGGGATTGTTATTATTATTACTATTATTATCGAATATTGGCATGTTGAATTCCCAACTGCCACCCGAGAAATCCTCTTCTTTAGACAGATTTGACTGTGCGACGCTGCTTTTGCTGTTACCCTCGTCAGTATCCATGCTGCGTTTTTCTGTAGGCCTCAGTACTTTAAAATTTGCCACAGATTTTCAACACTATCAAGTTCAAATTTTAAAATTTTGTATTTTTTGTTTCCTTTGATTGTTACATGTTTCACTTAAAATTTTAAATGAAATGTTAGTCACAGTTAATTTTTTTTATTTTTTTTTTATAATTTTAAACGTTAGTCAGCCATCAGGCTATAAAACATTGTTGTAAGAAAAATTTTAAAATTACAAGTTGATGTTTAATCACTTTAGGCAACGTTCTGTCTAATTGTGAGTGGTGAGGTCGTTTGGGTGAAGTCTTTTTAATCGTCTTTGAAGGTATTTTGCTCAAAGGATAGCCATTTGTGCCTATTTTGGTTTTATCGAAACAAAAAAAAATCCCGAATGTTAGAGGTAATCACAGTTAATCGAGGCAAACAAAAAAAATTAATAATTATTTCCGTTTAATTGTGTTATTTAACCGGATCACATAGAATCGTGGTCCTACTGTAGTTAATCGGGGGGAAAAAAATGTTAACCAAAAACGTAAAACAACCAAATTCAAATGAAAATTAATGAAAAATTTCACCTGAAAACTTGAAGGTTTGTTTTCGCTGCGGAAAAATGGAAATTAGATTGCAACTGCTAACGGACCAAAGTTTGCTGCCGGTGTTAGACTAGACGAAACGAGACAAGGCGCGACGGAATGACTAGCATACTTCTCTACGGTAGACGATAATGTAGAAAATAATGATAATTATGAAAATGTTGATGATAATCATGTTGAGCTGACGGTAACGGCGTCGGCATTAGGGACAGCGATATGCAGTGCCAGCGTTGTTGAGTTTGAAATGAGCAAAGTACTTCAGCTGCAGGCAAACTGACAAACTGGCAGCCAAGCGAAGTGCAGTCGAAGGTAAAACAGCACAAAAAAAAACTACTAAAATAAAAAAAAAGGCGAATGAAACTAGTTCAAGTTGCTTACTGTAATTATAAATTTACCTAAGGAATTACAAACTCGTTGAGTGCTGTACTGTATGCCATGTGAGCGCAGAGACAGAGACAGAACAAGTGAATGAAGTGAGTGAGTGAGTAAAAGCAGCGGCTGTGAAGTGGCTAAAGTGCAACACTTGCAACAAGCATAGAAATAATATTATTGATAGATTAAAGTTTCGCCAAAGCAAAAGCGCTTCAACGAGTTCACTTCGGTTTAGTTTCGTCATTATATTGAGTTCTTCTTCAAGGCTGGTCTATACAAGATGATGAAGTGAAGTTTCTGAAATTTGTTGTAGTAGTTAGCGCAACAATTTCCATTCTACAGTAAAAACAAAAAAAAAAAGTATACCGAATAAAAAGACAAATGTATAAATGAACCAGCAGAACTTCGAGTCCAACAATTCAAGTGTAATCGCATTAAACTACAAAGTAAAGTTTTGTGTTGCCGCTGACTACTTTATCAAGTGGACAACATAGAAAAGCAGCGAATACTGTCCTTCAGCTCTGCTCAGCGCAGCTCAGCTTGTGCCGACCAACCCACCCGTCCGAGTGCAGTAGTATGGTTAATAAGTTGGGTGAATTATGCAATGAGTGGGCGTTTGGTAAACTCTAATAACGACAGCAACAACAACAACAACTTGAAATGTCATTAAGTTTCTGAAATTAAAATTTAATTTGCTATTTTTTTTTTTACGCGTTGACTTGCGTAAGCAGACCATTGAAGGTGTGATTGTATCGTCTTTGACTAAACGCTGGTTTAATTACGTTTTATTTTTCTTTTTTTAATTATTTTATAGAAGTTTTTTATGCGCTTTAAAGTAACGCAAGTTATAAATTTTCTACTGACAATGAACATCTTTATTGTACTGCTTACCTCATTTGTGTGCTGAGCTTGTTCCATATTTGTTCTGGTCATCTGAAATCGAAAAAATAAATATTTCATTAAAAATATAAATGATTTCATTTGGAAATTAATAAGAATTGCTTATTTCAAATTGGAAATAACTTAATATAGTTTTTCGTACAAAACTTATAGAATATCTTTGTGCATAAACATTGGTACAATTGTCTTCTTTGAACTTTAAGTGAGCGTTACTTCAAGATAATGAGTCACATTCTCCAGAGAACGAAAATATTTCCAATATTGCTATGCACTCTCCCCCTTAATTATTGATATTTTCACATAATCCCAATGTAAACTGTTTAAAGATAACATTTTTTTTTTTACTTTCAATATTTGGCTTACGCACGTCGAATGATAAGCCGATCATTTTCGCTTGTACTCATTCGCGATACATTTAGTATTTATTTAAAAGTCTTGTCATTAAGTTTAGTCATTATGAAGGTGTTCATAATTCTAAGCTCAATTTTTATTGTGAGACAAGTTTATTGTACAGAGTTTGATTTGGACGCTTCTAAGCCCAGCTATGAGGAACTTGAGCGGCAAAATCTGCAGCTGCTCGTTGAAGTTGGACAACTTCGTAGAGCTAACGGTGATTTGAGCATTGAAAATGCCAATTGTAAACTATCATTATATGAGATAAGGTAATCAATAAAATTTAGTCATCAGAAATAAATAATGACATGTCTAAAACACAGAAAAAAGAAGCAAAAGTTTGCTGAAGAGCTCGACTTAAAAGCCGCGAATTGTAGCACTTTAGCCAGAGAGGCCGTATATTTAACGCAAAAGTAAGATAATTATTTCTTAACAAAATTCAACAACATGTTCTTAATGCATTTATTTTTATAAAAGTATAAAAAAATTATCAGACGATGTGCAACATTTCAATTCGATTGTTGATAAGCAATTGGCCGATTACATAAATTATAAAAATGCAACATTTAAAGAAATTGTCAATTACTGCGATTTAAAAGATTACTCCGAATTAATGTCGGTAGTAAAAACTCTTTATGAAAGGGTATGCAGTATCAAGAAGTCGAATGGCGAATGGACCGTCATTCAAAGACGCATGGATGGCATAACGAACTTTTATCGGCCATGGGCCGAATACAGGGCCGGTTTTGGCACCCTGAGCGGGGAATTTTTTATCGGACTAGAAAGTCTGCATCTGCTGACCATGTGCGCCCCCCAGGAACTGCTAATCGAAATGGAGGACTTTGATAACCAAAAACGGTATGCCATGTATGACTTATTTGAAATCGGCAGTGAGCGTGAAAAATATGCAATGAGAAAGCTTGGCAAGTATACGGGAAATGCGGGCGATTCGCTCAGTCGGCATAAGTCACAAAAGTTTTCGACATTTGATCGAGATAACGATTCGTATTCTCCAGAGAATTGTGCACGTCTACGAAAGGGCGCTTGGTGGTATGCTGATTGTCATGACAGGTAATTATTGAACTGTATGCGCCTCAGTTGTTTATACGAGAAATAATATGTGGTGTTTTTTTTTTTTTTAGCAATTTGAATGGCGAATATGGCAACAACAATTGGGGAGAAGGTATTATTTGGGACAAATTTCATGGCGACGAATATTCCCTTAAGTTTGTGGAAATTAAAATTCGACCGAAGAAAACTATTTTTTATATTGATTAATGAATGAAAACACAATTTTTTTCGAATAAACATTAAGTATGATTTTTTAAACATTTGCTGTCTGTTGAACATCTGTTTTCGCAATCCTTACCGCTAAAATCGTTTAATTTCATACAAGGGCAGCCATGAGTCAACACGTGTCTAATATTTTTTATATGAAAAGTGTCAAGAGCTTCGAATCAGCAAAGCTGCGTTGACAACTTAAAAATCAAATAATCAAAACTTATCAACAAACAACATTAACAAGAACGACATCATCACTAAAGACAACAAATTAGTAGGGATAACATAACTGTACACTCATCTTCAATCACTGCCGAGATTCAAGCTACAACTGTCTTACAAATAGGGTGAACATTGTCAAGTGGGCAAGGTTAAGATATAATCCAACTTAAATAAGCTGAACTACCATACAGCTTTGGACAAAGAAATAGCACATTTTTCAAAAGTGTCATGAAAGTTTTTATCGAATTTCCAACTATTCAAAATTAAATACGATCTGTTTAATGGTTTTTATTAATACTTATATCGAAAAAAAAACAGTTTTGCTAACTTAATGGTTTCGATTTAAACATATTTATTATTAAATAAGAATACGAGGGCAGCTATTTAAGTTTCTGGCCTAGATCACTTCTAGCCACAATTGGACACTTGCATAAAATAGTTTGGACTTTTATGGGTTAAACCTCAATACAATTTTTTCATATATGACCACGTTTTATATCGATTAACGATAAATAAAAAGTTTATCTCGGCAGAAAAATGGATTTAAACCGTGAATATTTTCGAGCGATTATTTTTCACAACTTTCGGCGTGGATTAAGTCGACAAGAATGCATCGATGAACTAAAATGGTTATACGACGAATAAGCACCTTCCCTTAGCACTGTAAAAAACTGGAACAATGAGTTTCCTCGTGATCGCTGTTCACTCAGCGATGAATTCCGTGAGGGTCGTCCAAAAGCAGCTGTTGTGCCACAAAATATCGATGCTGTGCAAGTATTGATTAAGAAAGATCGTCACATGACATACAGTGAGAGGCATCCTTAGACATAAGTATGACGTCCATCAATAAGATTCGCCATGATCACCGGGGTGTAAAAAAGGTGTGTTCCCGTTGGATCGCTCATAATTTAACCATCTAGCAAAAAAAAGGCGCGTGTCGATTGGTGTAAAGAAATGATCTAAAAACACGATCGTGGTGCTTCAAAAAGTGTAAATAATATCTACACAGGTGACAAATCCTGGATATATTCATATGACCCGGAAAAAAAACAACAATCGACTGTTTGGGTCTTCCAAGATGACCAAAATCCAACAAAAGTTGTTCGCTCGAGAAGCACATTGAAACAATGGTCGCCTGTTTTTTTTGGTATTAATGGTCATGTATCTACAGTGGCATTAGATAAACGTAAAACAGTCAATTCTGATTAGTATACAACCCTTTGTTGTTTTCGACGTCAGAAGAAGCAGTTGATGCTTTCAAAATACATGTTTTAGATGTGTCTCATTCGGACTGGAAACATGGTACGAAAATAGGATTAGTCGAATGCAAAAGTGTAATCACCAAGGAGAATATTTTGAAAAACAATAACCCATTTTCAGACGCCTAAGTTGTGTTTTTTATTGTTAGGCCAGAAACTTAAATAGCAGCCCTCGTAGCAGGCTCGAGGTCAACTTTGATTACAAATGTTTTATTAATTTTTTTAATATTAACTATTTATCATTATTGGGAAGTGTGCTATTTCTTTGTGCATAGTTGTATGTATGGCGAATATTAAGTTTTTCAGTATTTATACGTTTTGGAAACCATTGATATAAAAAGTCGGATGAACATCCCTTAAACGATTTCTCTTATAATTATTCCAAGATATTCTTTTTAACGATTTTGTGATTTTCTTTATTATTTATTAGAATTATAAATTATTATAAATTTTTTAGACTACAAAACAAGAAAATCAATTTTTTGATCCGGCTTCGTCGAAACTTATATACCGTTCTGTACATAAAGCTGTAACAATGCTTGTTAATTCTCATCTCAGAGCCTTCTGTTAGTTGAATTTCACACAACATCAGCATGTTTGTTCAACTTCTGGTCAAAATTTATAAAATTCGAATCAGCTTGTTTTAAGCTCGACTTAGAGTATGTATTGACTCTACGCCTTTCACTATTGCTACACAAATTTGCAAAACAAATTCGAAAAATGTCATGTGTATGTGTGAATGTGCCAAAATTTTGCGTCGTAAAACATCGACCATCAACATGTTTAGTACAAAAGTTGAACAAATGGAAATGCACAATATCGAACACGTGTAAAAGGCCACTGGACACACAGGACACTAATTACAAAGCTGTCAAAGCAGTGGTAAAAACAACCCGCCAATCCGCACTCTTTCCACACACTATAAACATTTTGTTGTTGATGCCAAAATGAAATTCGTTTTTCGCACTTTTGCATAGATACATATGTATAGCATATGTGTGAGAATTTTTACGCCTCATTACATTGCATGTGGCACACAACACCAAACAACACCAACCAACCAACATTTTGTCACACGACCTCATTCGAGGTTGAATAGCACACACACACATTGACAGCCACTTCTACGTGTGCATAAGCAATTTGATGTGTTGTGATATTTTTGCTAATGATGACTAAAAATTAGTAGTTTTATATTTGTATGTGAGCATGAGTTAAGTGTGTTGATAATTAGTAGCATGACATAACCAACAAAAGTTGGTAATTTTCACAACAACAATTTTTTATTGGACAGACAAACAAAGCGGCCATGTGTACGCGGCCAATGACTTCCGCATTGATAGAAAAGGCATAACATTTTTTAAAAACAACACAAAACAAAATACTTTACTCTAGCATCATCAGCAACGATGTCTAACAAAAGCCGTTCGAAGGTGTCTCTCAAAGTATGACGTTAAGCCGTGATCTATTGTCTACTTGTCTATCTTTTGACTTGTCTATGCTCGACATTCTTTTATCTACTTTGTCACTGCCCAGCTTGCACTTAAAGCACTAAAACTCAAGCACAAAAGCCATCAGCACCTAAACCAAACCTACAACAATCCATCCTTAGGTGTAGTCAGTGACATAAACGAGTAGCTGATGCTATACCCTACAAACAAACAAGTAAGTTACTTTCTTGACTTCTAATTTTTTATAACAATTGATACTAAATCAAGGGTTTTAATCATTCATCAATAAACTTTACAATTTTATAATGAAAAAGAAGTTAAGTAAGAATTTTTTCGTCACTTTTGATTGCCAACTTATGTTACATTCAGTTTATAAGATTCTGTTTGAAATTATTGTATTTATTTTTGACTCACACACAAAGTCAAACTCTGTCAAAATGTTCCCTTTGAGGAATAAAGTGTAATTTGTAGTGTATAAAAGATTCGTTCAACATGTCTTCTATGTAGTTTAATCAGAACTTTTCTGACTACTGTGTCTGCATGTGCACTTAATGCAAATGTCTGCCGTGTTAATTGACATACTCTTCTGTATTGGATAACATGAAGTTGGGCAGGTGCAGATTTCTCCACACGTGAGGGAGTGTCAAGCACAATGGACACCGCTTCGACTCAGGTGCAGTTAGCACTTGCACACACTTAACATGCATTAATTTTGCACATTTCAAAGTTTGTTGACTCGTTGTCATTTGTTTCAAAATTTTAACGGTGAGCTTAAAAGAAAATCCAACTTTACTTTGAATGCAGAAAAAATCGATAGCAAATTTTCTTTGTTTTTATTGTTTTTTTTTTTTATAAACAATTTTATATTACTGGTCTTCTATTGGGGGATTAAACTGAGGATCCCAAACACACGACGTGTATTCCATAATTGGCCCCACAAGTAAAGCATAAGGGTCATTGAATTTCTTAGACCATCGTTAAATAAAACCAAGTACATCTTTGGAATTGGGAAATTTGGGAAAGTAAAACACTAGAAGGTCATTAAATTGAGACACACGTTCAAGAATAGAATTATTAATTCTGTATTGGTTCAGTCAGTTAGTGGTTCTCCCTAATTTCGCGGGAGTTTTGAAAATAGGCATCTAGTTATATGGATTTTTCACTTTGCGACCTTCTGTCACTGCCGCTCGAGCCGCCATTTTGAAAAAATGGCGTCCAAAATAACTTATTTCAACATATCTCCATTTTAGTTAATTTTACCGCAAATTGTGAGAGCGAGTCAAGATCAGACTGACGTAAACTTTGTTGGATTGCAGAATTTTATTGTATCATTCAACCGAAAATTATAATGTAATGTCAAAAATAACATTATTTATTATTTTATTAGCGACAAATTCTACAGCAAGTTTTTCAAACTTTTAATAAAATTATGCTTATTTTAGATTTTCGCCAATATGTCTTTAATGCAATGAGAAAAAAATATATTCATGACAAAACCTTTATGACAATAATCTCATTAGTAAAGAAGCGAAGCTCAATAACCGCAATGAATGAACAAAAACATGAAATGCGCTTTCAACAATATCGACTTTGCAACGATGACAACAAAATAAAATCTGTGAAAAAAACATCATTAACAAACAAACTGGAAAACAGTCGTGCGTCAAGGGGACAGATTAGCTGGAGCAATGCACATATCAAAACATAGATGGAACAATGAAATCGACTTCTCTTTTAAATCAACATCAGTAGCAGTGAGCAAAAATCATTGCCATCAACATTCTTATGGCTTTTGATATGTTGCTATGCTTTATTTATGCAGTCAGTCAGCCAATCAGTCTGTCAGTCAGTTAGTCAATCATTCAGTCATGAAGTATGTCTGCACGTCAAATTCGTCTTTCCTCATGCACAATGAATTAGTGCAAATGGAAAAGTAGAGTGAGTTTTGGTTGTACAATCGAAACGCATAAGAGAAAAGAATTTATGCACCAACTCGTTTTCATTGAATGCATTGAATTGGTTAAAGCTGTTGTTATCATTGCCGTTGTTGTGATGCTAAAATCAAAGTCGGATTCCAGTTCAAATATCACAATAAGCAATTGCAAAGTAATGCCATTGTCATTGGCTGCTCGTGTCGAGAAGAGACCCATGCTGTTGTTGTTCCATTACTGTTTGTACATGTACATACATGTGATTGTGCCAAAATCGAAATCAACATACGAAAATTGATTTATGAATTGAAACTCATAATAGAGATGTACTCGTATAATTGGGTGCTTCGATCGAATGTTTGGTTTGAAGAAGTGCAAACGGCAACGAACAAACACATAATTAACAAAACCAAAACAAAAAGTATTTGCAACGTCAATTTGCATGCAGCTAAGAGACAAGAAAACGGCAAACAACAAAAATCTATACAAATTCTAGGCCTTCCAACTTCAAATTCAAGTACAAATACAGTTTAGTGGATACCACAATTCTTAACACTTCAAGCCAAAACGCCATTTATGTACTCAAATCAGAAGGAACGTTGAATGAATCTTACATTTGCGTTCAACTGAAATTCCTAATGAAGACAGAATGTGTGATGTAACTTGATTGTTATTAAAGTCGATAGCAACTTAAGTTACTTCTAGAACAGCTGAACGATCTTGTCAACCGTTTAAAGAATCTTAAGGTTGAATATAGATTCTGTTGTCATTTCAACTTGTTGAATAGATTACAATACTTAAGACATCCATTCAGGATAGGCCAGAATCTCCATTGAAGATTAACCACTGATAGGTGGCGCTAAAGTTTATTACATTTGGCAGCCAATGTTGTACCTTGAAAAATTTCAATCCTAAATTTTCAAAGAAATTGACTTGTTCGTTTAGAAAATGTTATTCGAGAGAGCATGTTCAAACTTGACGCACCTCCAAAGTGAATAATACAATTAGTATGCAACACTTTTAAACCTTTCCAACGCCAAATTATGCAATTCACACATTTAACAGTTGTGAAAATAGACGGTGAAATTAACTTAAGTCAGGCATTAAATGCCATTACACGACTTTAAAATCATTTTCACACCTTTTTCAACTCATTTTTCCAGCTTAATTGTTGCTTTTGTCGCCTGTCGTGGTCTCAACGTGCGTGGAAAAAACAAATGAATGTAAATTATTGTAAATGGCTGCGGTTAACATTTTTCTGTTTCTTTTTTTATTTTTTTCTTTTTTCACGCTGACTCATACAACAAATTGTGTTCAATTTACAACAGTGTCGCACTTTTCTGCGCTATCATTATTGTGGCTGTTGTTGGTGTTTCTGTTTATTCATATACATTTACGTACATACATATGTACGTTGTTGTCAGCCAATATAACAAATATACAAATATGCATAATACATACATATATGTATATGTAAGTATAAATATGTAAATGTCTCTCTTCACACAATAAAGTTTTGCAAAAAGTGTTTACACTTCAACGGAGTTATTAAATTATTTTTAAAAGTTTATTTTTTAATATACGCAGAGAAAAATATGTTTACATCAGTAAATTATGGCCCAGCGTGCTTTTATACCCCCTCAAAATATGAAGAAGGGTTCCAATTGACCCAAACATGCGTTTCCCTTCGTGCAACAGCATCTCCCCCATCACATTAAACTTTTTACATATTCTCTCACTTGCCGAACTCTTCATGAAATCCAAAACCCGGCCACGCGTTATGGAAAAATTAACATTAATGAAATAAAGAATTATTAAACTCAGTTAAGGGGTTACATACGTCTAGCATGCCGAAAAATTTCGATTTAAGAAATAATTTTTTTTTTGGTGGTTTAAAATAAAAACTAATAAAAGCGAATATTACATATTGTATATTGGCATTTAAGGTTTAAAACAAAAATTATTTTACCTCAGATTTACCGGACCTACTACAGAAAAATCCAAGTTATCACTAACACTAAAAACAAAAAGATAGCTCCACGGTCGACACGATAACTCGTACAGTTCTTAATATTTTTTGATGCGGATTTTTTTAAAAAATCAAGAATTGTACTCTCTATGGTCTGTCGAGCCAGTTTTTCTATATTTGGATTTTGAAATTTTTTAAAAATAGTTAAACTGAAAAGTGTATGTCAAAAAACGAATTTTTGTTTTTAAAACTACCTCAATTTTCTAAATTTTTGAAATTCAAAAAACCGGCTCGACAGACCATAGAGAGTACAATTCTTGATTTTTTAAAAAAATCCGCATCAAAAAATATTAAGAACTGTACGAGTTATCGTGTCGACCGTGGAGCTATCTTTTTGTTTTTAGTGTTAGTGATAACTTGGATTTTTCTGTAGTAGGTCCGGTAAATATAAAGTAGAATAATTTTTTTTTTAAACCTTAAATACCAATAAGCAACGTGTAATATTCGCTTTTAAAAGTTTTCTTTTGAAACCACCCAAAAAAATTTATTTCTTATATCGAAATTTTTCGACTTGCTAGACGTATGTACCCCCTTAAATTAACATGAAAACCGATAAGAAATTGCTGTTGAGAGTGTTCGATTTCAATAAACCTTATATCTACAATTAAAAACAACTAATATAATAATGAGTAGAAGAGGTAAAAATCCAACAATACATATATAATATTCAGACAGATCATCTTAAACTTGTCCTAGTTGTTCCGTACTAACAGCATATATGATACTTTTATAACAAATCTGCATAATTAAAACAGTTTCAGTCCCACTTAGTCCAGGTTTAGACAAGAATTAAAATATGTCGGTTTCAAAGTCGGTTTTAATTCTAGTTTAATAATGGGTTAAACATTCCAAATAGTCCAACAATCTAGAGTTAAATAGATAAGTTATATATGCGGAGGAAACCAGCATAATGATTTTTGGCTATGCGAGAAATTTGATAAATTTTCTAAACGTAAGGGTATATATAGGTCTAGGGTAGGGGGCCGCTGACTCTCTGCATTTCAAAGTTTCGTACTCGAAAGTTTGGTAAAGTTAAAACTGTGAGAAGCAATTTAGAACTTTAACAGAATCAAAATTTTAATTAACAAAAAAATTCTTTTAAAACCGCAATAATAATTCTGGTGTTTTAACTTACCATCTCTTTGTCCATCCGGACTTTTCAGCAACATTTGCTAACAAATTAACCTTCTCACATATTCGACGTATGAACACTTTGTTTAATTCTAACTGCCACCACTTTACAAATGAATGTAAATTATTGTAAATGGCTGCGGTTAACATTTTTCTGTTTCTTTTTTTATTTTTTTCTTTTTTCACGCTGACTCATACAACAAATTGTGTTCAATTTACAACAGTGTCGCACTTTTCTGCGCTATCATTATTGTGGCTGTTGTTGGTGTTTCTGTTTATTCATATACATTTACGTACATACATATGTACGTTGTTGTCAGCCAATATAACAAATATACAAATATGCATAATACATACATATATGTATATGTAAGTATAAATATGTAAATGTCTCTCTTCACACAATAAAGTTTTGCAAAAAGTGTTTACACTTCAACGGAGTTATTAAATTATTTTTAAAAGTTTATTTTTTAATATACGCAGAGAAAAATATGTTTACATCAGTAAATTATGGCCCAGCGTGCTTTTATACCCCCTCAAAATATGAAGAAGGGTTCCAATTGACCCAAACATGCGTTTCCCTTCGTGCAACAGCATCTCCCCCATCACATTAAACTTTTTACATATTCTCTCACTTGCCGAACTCTTCATGAAATCCAAAACCCGGCCACGCGTTATGGAAAAATTAACATTAATGAAATAAAGAATTATTAAACTCAGTTAAGGGGTTACATACGTCTAGCATGCCGAAAAATTTCGATTTAAGAAATAATTTTTTTTTTGGTGGTTTAAAATAAAAACTAATAAAAGCGAATATTACATATTGTATATTGGCATTTAAGGTTTAAAACAAAAATTATTTTACCTCAGATTTACCGGACCTACTACAGAAAAATCCAAGTTATCACTAACACTAAAAACAAAAAGATAGCTCCACGGTCGACACGATAACTCGTACAGTTCTTAATATTTTTTGATGCGGATTTTTTTAAAAAATCAAGAATTGTACTCTCTATGGTCTGTCGAGCCAGTTTTTCTATATTTGGATTTTGAAATTTTTTAAAAATAGTTAAACTGAAAAGTGTATGTCAAAAAACGAATTTTTGTTTTTAAAACTACCTCAATTTTCTAAATTTTTGAAATTCAAAAAACCGGCTCGACAGACCATAGAGAGTACAATTCTTGATTTTTTAAAAAAATCCGCATCAAAAAATATTAAGAACTGTACGAGTTATCGTGTCGACCGTGGAGCTATCTTTTTGTTTTTAGTGTTAGTGATAACTTGGATTTTTCTGTAGTAGGTCCGGTAAATATAAAGTAGAATAATTTTTTTTTTAAACCTTAAATACCAATAAGCAACGTGTAATATTCGCTTTTAAAAGTTTTCTTTTGAAACCACCCAAAAAAATTTATTTCTTATATCGAAATTTTTCGACTTGCTAGACGTATGTACCCCCTTAAATTAACATGAAAACCGATAAGAAATTGCTGTTGAGAGTGTTCGATTTCAATAAACCTTATATCTACAATTAAAAACAACTAATATAATAATGAGTAGAAGAGGTAAAAATCCAACAATACATATATAATATTCAGACAGATCATCTTAAACTTGTCCTAGTTGTTCCGTACTAACAGCATATATGATACTTTTATAACAAATCTGCATAATTAAAACAGTTTCAGTCCCACTTAGTCCAGGTTTAGACAAGAATTAAAATATGTCGGTTTCAAAGTCGGTTTTAATTCTAGTTTAATAATGGGTTAAACATTCCAAATAGTCCAACAATCTAGAGTTAAATAGATAAGTTATATATGCGGAGGAAACCAGCATAATGATTTTTGGCTATGCGAGAAATTTGATAAATTTTCTAAACGTAAGGGTATATATAGGTCTAGGGTAGGGGGCCGCTGACTCTCTGCATTTCAAAGTTTCGTACTCGAAAGTTTGGTAAAGTTAAAACTGTGAGAAGCAATTTAGAACTTTAACAGAATCAAAATTTTAATTAACAAAAAAATTCTTTTAAAACCGCAATAATAATTCTGGTGTTTTAACTTACCATCTCTTTGTCCATCCGGACTTTTCAGCAACATTTGCTAACAAATTAACCTTCTCACATATTCGACGTATGAACACTTTGTTTAATTCTAACTGCCACCACTTTTATTAAGATGGTAATAAGAGTTGCATTTATTATGTGGCAACACTACACACGTTAGTATGACGGTAACGAAATCTTCTGGCAACACGAAAACTGTGAAAAAATGCTTTGTAACGTTTCGTTGACAATCAGAAGAGTGAATAATTTCGGTAAGCACACTTGGGACTTGCATACGAAACAAGGAAAATTCCGCAATCGAAAATTATCAAACATCAATTTTCAGTAAGTAATAATACACTCAAATATAATTATTTTCAATCATAGATCGAGTTTATAATAATTGAAGTTGTGTATGCGAGTCTTTATGCATTTTTGCTTTCTTGAAAAAAATAAATAGAAGATGAACGTGGGCTTTTTTCTTTTGAAACTTATGTGATTCTTATTGGAAAACTATAAAAAGGATTTTCCAACAAGTATAATTGGGGAAATCTTCGCATATAAGTTTCGGTTAACCCGAAAATAGCAACAATTTCTGGTTTAATTTGTTCTTCTTTTGTTTTTTTATTAAAAGATTTATAACAAATAAAAATAAAAAAAACCAAAAGAGGACATAAGCAGAAATGAGCGACAATTCTTTTCCTCAAGATAGTTCTAGAAATCATTTCATATATCGTCTGGCGAACAACATGAGCAGAAGCGTAAATATGCAACCACATAGCCAGTCAACTCAAACAGTGCAAAGCATCAAATCGCCTACAACTGATGGCGACAACACTACCAGCGAAAATGCAGGACCATCAACGACTGCTCCAAACTCTAGTAGCAATAAATCGCAAACCAGTAACAAAAGCGCTCAAAAAAGCAACAAAAAACCGAACGTTCTACAGCGCAACAAAGCGCATGCAGTGCTCTATCCAACTAAACAAACAAATGAAGAGAGCTCCGAGTCGGAATTTGAAGAGACAAGCGAATCGCTTGGTTCAGACGAATTAGAGACCACTCACACAGTTAAGCTTAAAAAGCCGCAACAGATAGACGATTCGTCTACAAGCGTTAGTGAATCAGATGACAACGATAATGCCAAGTTTGCAGCAACAATTCAAAAGAAGAACAAGCAGCCATTGAAGAAATCTATAAACATTGAGACCGAAGATGAGAAGTTATCAGAAGCTGTTGGAAGAAAGAAGCCACAAAAGAAAATTTATCAGAAAACTGTAAAAAATGTTGAAAAATTAATGTCAAAAAAGAAAGGCACAATATTCAACAAGCAAGAAATGAATAAACGGACACTACAAAGAAAGACTACACGTCGGCTATCTGAAGACGACGAAGTTGATTTACCGAAGATAAGAAATAAGAATTCGGTAAAGCATAGCATTTTCGATTCCAGTGATAATGAAAGTGAGGAAGAGTCGAAAACAGATGAATTATCAGACTCAAGCTCTGAGAAAGACAACATATTGAAAGTGACAATCAAAACTGGAAATAATCTTACTAGACAAAAATCAATAAAATCTCAAGCAGTTGTAAAGACAACAGAAAATAATAATAAGAAACAATTGCATATCGCAGAACAGAATAAATATACAGTCTTCAAGCAATTAGAAATGGCTGGTCTAATTGATGAGATGTGCACAAATTGTACAGAACATTTTAGAAAGAAATCGCTTTTAAGTTCTGAAGAGCTTGAGAACATTGAAAATAAGCCAGATAACAAACAAATTTTGACAGAACAACTATCAACAACAAACTATAAAATTTTGAAACTCAAAAACGGGATTGGAGAAAATTGTGAATATAATGAAAACAAACGTACTAAATCGTTTGCTGGACTTTTAGTAGACAGAGCAACCAGCCCGATATGTATTGGCGCGGTTGATCAAATCTTACCACAAGCTGAAGAAAACAAAGATTTAAAACCTCAATTGATTGCTGATAATGTTTGCAAAGTAGCCCAAGATAATACGGACAAGCAAGGTCTCATGGTAAGCCGCGTTATAACTCCAATATCTAGTTCGGCTAAAGAGGAACCTAATACAAAAACAACAGCTTGCCAAACAGAACAATTCTATTTCGATAAATATGAAAACACAAACATAGCAGATCCGCTTCAAAAAGCAATAACACCAGACAAGTATGTCAACGATGATACTGAAACCAAAAAGAGCACTAAAGTTGACTGCAACTTGGAAACTTTGCTAACAGATCATTCTTCAACAAGCTCTTATCAAAATAACAAACCTCTTGGAGCTATAAAAAAAATAATAAAATCTCCAAAAAATATTAAAACAAACAACAAAGACGACAAGAGTAATAATGTTGTAATCAGTTCGGCAGCTTTACCAGCCAAAGGAGATTTATCACCGCCAATAAAGACGGTGCCAACTGATTCAGGTAAACGTCACTCTGGTGTTCAAAATACAGCTAAAAATACGCCAAACCAGAAGATTACAACTCTTCATTATGTTGAGATAGACAAACCAAGATCAAACGAGCAAAAAACTGCGAAGCTTGAAGAAATTACTAACAAGAAGAAGAAGTCACCGTTAATGAAACAAGACAAAACCACAGATAATTACCAACACGAACCACCACCAAATTCTTACAACAAAACAACTAACCCGTCGGAAGTTCCACTCTTTGAGGAACCCATTAAAGAAAATACTAATTGCAGCTCAATTTGGGATTCCATGGTAGCGCGCAAGTTGCCCGATGAACGACCAGAAGAAATAACTGGTAGCGATTTACGTCAAATAGCGATTTGGAAGCGAAAGCATTGCGGTCGTCAATTGTCGCCAAATCCCTTATTAAATAATGGTTTGGCTTTTTGCTTTTGCGGTATGAGCTTATATGTATGCAATGCAATGAAGGCCAACATTGAGCGTCAGGAGCGCGTACTGCGTAAAAAGACATCTACTTAGATGTTCAATTAATAGACAAAATATGACGATTGAAGTGCGACACTTGTTGGATCTGTAAAAAAAAGAAAAGATCAATTAATTCCTTGAAATTGAATATGAAATGTAACAAGTGTGATAAAGAATAAATAAGAACACAAATAATCGCCTAAAATTGTACTTCAACTCGACTTTGTCACATTTAAAAGATTTGTTTAAATTATCTGAATAAAGGTTCCAGAAATGCTTAATTTTATGTACATTATAATTTTTTTTTTGAGCAAAAACATTCGAAATTATTTGAGACTTAAAAAACATTCTTATCCAATCATATTACCTTGGAGTTTCAGTTCGAAGCTTATTAAAATTAATTGTAGCTGTCAGAATTTGCAAATTTAATAGTTATTTATTGAATTTTTTTGCTTTGAATTCACAAAATTCTTGTACAAAACTCATTGCTGAAATTTTGGTAAAACAAAATCTTTGAGTATGTACTAATGTAAGATAGATCGTACACTGATCATTGAACTAATAACATAGTGAAAAATAAAGCCTCGTGCGCTATGTTGGACATAGTGGGAGAGCATTGTGATGATATTATGCACCAACTGGTGAAACTGGCCAGTGATAGCGAATTATTGCCGCCAACGCAGTCAACGCGTAAATTGACAATGGCGCTGCTGCCCGTCATGTCTGAGGTGCGCTGGCAGAACGTTCAGGAGGGCAATGCCGCGACAACAACAACAACTCAGGCTGCAACTACAACAGCAACAGCAATGACGAATGCAACTACAACAACTGCGACACGCGTGGCAAAAGATACAAGGGGAGAACGACCACGATTGAGAGATGGTGCACGTTTGCCAAGTTACAGACGTGCCAACCACATGTAACTTCACACAATTGATCGAATCAGCACAACAAACCCACAACTTTGGCTCACATACAGCAATAACATAAGTAACATATTCTATAAGAATTTTTAATCATAACCCATAGCAAAAGCTATTTGAATTTAATTGAAACTGACAAGGCAAGACATTAGAATCCAGCAAGGCACATGAATCAATTATAAATTATTTATTTTAAAATTATTTACTTGAAACTAAAATAAATAACTGATTAGGCAATGTTTTCTAATCTATTAAAAAAAAAAAAATTAAATCCTCAAAAAAATAGTTTTGAGAAACCCGCGCTTAAAATTTTACATTTTTACTGACGAAAAGTATTTGTCAGATTCTTTTGAAATATTCAGTTATTTTTAGAACATACAAAAAAAAATATGGATTTTTTTTTATTCTAAGTAGACGTAATTCCTTAAATAACATAACTGTTTTTATTGACGTTAACCAATTACAAATTTATTATACTGTTTATCAACAAAAACAAATTGTCCACTAAATTAAAGCACAGCTCGTTAAAACAATTTCAACCTTTCGTTTCTATATTAATGACAATAATTTTCCAGTCAGTGAATGGCATAAGGACAGTTGAACAAATTCGTAAAATTGTGGCAAAAAAAAAATGTAGCAAACAAACAAAAGCGAGTATGAGTTGTTGCGCATCAACCAAGCTAACTAATTGCTATTTACAAGCAAAACATCCCCTTCAGATATCATCAGACAGAACGCTTGCGAAGCCACAAGCCAAGCGCCAGAGCAAAGCTCATCTATGTATCTCTCTCTCGCTATTGGAAAGGAAGATTAATGATAAGAAATCTACTAATGAAGTTATTGGATTGTATTGAATGAGATATGGCACACAATTTGCCAAAGATAAGAGCTTAAACTGCTATTGACGGCGATGATGGCATCGCATAAGCCAATTGGATAAGTTGTTTGATTTGTCGTCGCGTCGCAATTGACCACTGAGGGAAAGAGTATCTTTTCTAACAAATGGCAATAAGGTTGGCAGAAATTTACATTGTTACATTATGAAATTTTTTGCTTTTCCAACCAGCTTTGTGGCAGTTTAATATAAAAGAAAAGAAAAATAATGTTTAATAAAAAATCTTGCAATAAAAATCTATTTTAAAATGTTACTCAACGCACAAAAGTACTTTAATATTGCAATTCCAGTAAAAGGACAATGAAAAAGTATAAAAGAGTGAAGAGCAACTCATCCATTTGCCATACAACTTACGAGACGAGCACTAGTTAATAAAATTCTGCGTAAAAAGATATGATTTTTCTTAGCGCACCTTGCCTTCTGATAAGCTGAAACTCAAAGTAGCACAGGATGCGAAAAATGGCCATCTTCATTTCATATTTTACTTTACATTATTACGTAATGTTCAGTTAAGTTGCAAAAGATATTGTCGAATAGTTATGCTGTTTTCCTAAAAAAAGAACTAAAGAAAAATTAATATGCTATCACAAATACAAAATAAAATATATTGCTACAAGATAGAAATTATGTTCAAGATTAAGTAATATTTCAGTTCTACATTTTTTAGACTCGACAATCAGATCTTGATTGAATCTAACACCATAGAATGAATAACTTAGTTTTCCTTTGCAAGAACATTAACTCTGAATAAATCAAACCCATGTTTAAAGCTAGAGAGGCTCCTGAACATAAAACATAATAAATGAAGCTGAAATTTGAAAGTAGTCTGTACATGTCCATCCAAAATCGATGTATTCTTCACATGGTATTTATGACTTATGACATTCTTTATTTCGGACTGTGCAGAAGGCGATCTAGTAGTTGTAACTACAATTAATAATAAAATAAATCACATAATTAGTATAGAAATGCACAAAGTATAACAAATATACGCCAAAGTTCAAAGATGCAATAATATTAGCACTTAGGGCATGGTCATTGGATCGTCAACATGCGGTAAATGTTTTGAAATCTTGCAATCGTATAGCAGCGCATGCTGCATGCTATCGCCAGCGAACGAACGCAACTGACGTGCCACATCTGTGCCACAAAGCAATGCGGCACGTGTGTAGTAACAATTTAATATGTCATTGAAGATCTTACAAACTCGTGATGCGTTACGTACTTCATACCAATCGGCTGGCGCCTCACATTCAATCATATCGGAACGAAGCTCACGAATGCATTCGTGGGCATCGGTAAGGCTCGCACTACGCTTGCGTGTGTTTTTGTTACCTCCATCGCATATCTCCGACTTAAAGTATTTGAGTCCGTTTGTCAATTTGCGATAGATGTTGTCATCGGTCATGCGGCACATACGCGTAGCGCTATCAATCTGTGTAACGACGTCGTTGACCTCATTGCAAGCTCCTTGTAAGGATGACTGCGACAACAACAAAACTATTCGCTCAGGACTGACTAAATAAAGACGCGCCAATTGCATAAGCACGGGATTATCATCGCATATCTGCACTGTAGAATTCTTAGGACGCATTCCGGGTGGACAAGTGATTTTATGCTTTGGCGGTGGTGTACAGTTCGGATTTGTATGACTTGGTGCTTGACCAGTAGTATGGCCAGTTGATGGATGGCCATAACTCGATGCAAAACGATAGAAGTACCAGGGAAACCAAATGGCTTCTGCAACATCCTGATAGAATAAAACCAGCAGCAACGTGGACAAAAAACCCGCGACTTTCATGCTTACAAATATCTTCTTTATCCTCAATATTTCAAATAGGCAGCTGATTTTTATTATGTCTGTTATTACTTTTCGTTTATAACTAAAAACTTGACTGAAATAGCAATAACATCTATGCTGATTTGAATCAGAAAAGGAATTGGAGACAGGCTTACCCATATAAAAAAAAAACCCAGATCCAATATGGCTTCAACGTTTAGATCAATTAGCTAATTTATTTACACTTGGGACAACTTAAACTCTTTTTTTTATTATTAGTATAGTTAAAGACATTTATGGATTTGATTGTGTTTTCCTTAATTAAATCATGAAATAAACTTTATTTAATTCGAATTGTGCAGTGCCGTCTGCAAAAACGCGCACTAACGCGATCGTTTTCAGTGTTGCCACTTCGTTATTATTTCGATCAACTGAAATGCCTAGTTCATTCTACCGCTTGATTTCTATAAATCGAGATTATTTATTATCCATGACAAAACAAAAAATACTAAGGGTTTTCACGGTCAACTCGGTTACCTGATACAGTGACAATTGATGAAAATCGGCATGAGTTCTGGAATTCTCTTATTCGTATGTTTTCATTCAATATCAGAAAAATCATCTTAAAACTGAATTGTCTCAAGATACTGATGTTAAAAGATAAGGTAATTTCAAAAATAAATATATATTCACATATGTATTTTTGGATGTCAACCCATGAACATAAATGAGTTTAAGAAATGATGAGAAATGCGACTTGTTTCCATATTCCGTCAAACTCTTTAACCCGACAAAGTCTTAGAACCTGCTAAGTCCCATAAAAAATGTATGAAAACGCAAAGTGTACATAAATTGTACTTGTTAAAAATATTAATTTTACGAGGAAAATGGTCAGAACGTAAATTGTAGGAAAATTTCTCTAGTTTAATTTATCATATAAGTGTTTCTGTAGTACAATGAGCCGGAATGGAGATATGGTGAAAAAACTGTTGTTACACAGATTTTTTAAGATGGCGGCCCGATCGTCAAATATATGAGGTAACAAGTTGAAATTCGGAAAGAACACCCCAAAATACATAGAGGTACAAAATTTCAAAACTTCAGAAAAATGTCCATGCAAAACAACCAAATGACTGGATTAAACGTTGTTTAAAAAAATAAATTAATTCCCATGGCAAGAGAATTTTTTATATGCATATTATAGGTATAATTATGTACATATGTATATTTTGAGCCGAAACTCACGTAGTAATTTTGTAATGGGATAATATTTGTATTTCAGTGAAAAGGGCAACTAATTTTATACGTAAGACGGTTTTGGTAAAGTTTTTGACATAGCTTGATTGAAAAAAGTTATATTCCATTTTTCCACCGGAACGTGAGAAAATTTTCTTTAGATTGAACGAATATTTTCGTCGTGGCTGGCCTGCTTAAAGCAAATGGTACTGCACGAATGGCCACAAATCTTAATACGAGTAAAACGAATGGGAGTGAAACAATAAACAAACAATTTGAAATAACGGAAACCTTTCGAATGCAAAGACAAATTCCGGCAGATTGGTTTCTACTGTGCTTTTGAGCTTGTTGCGCCAAATGGATCTTAACAAGCTGCTACAGCAGGCACAGCGCTTAACAATTAAAGCGCGAGAAGGAGCACAAGAATTATATGTACGCGATACACAGTCGGGCACAAAGGATATATACATAAGCGTATGTTTTAACACAATAATTTTTTTTTTGAATAACTGTCTTAATAAAACATAAAATTGCAGGCCTATTTTACTTGGTTCCAAAGTTATTGACCAGCCCAAAGTAACATAGAAATTAGAGTCGTTGAGCACAAGGAGTACTCTCGAAACTAAGGACCCGAATGAAGCCACTGATATTGAAAGCTTACTGAAGAACGAGAGACAGAACTTTATAGTGGGTGCCATTTCGGAAGTCAACAAGAATGTGAGATATCGCATTCTGTAATTAAAATTGTGTAGTGTTTAGTGTTTGGATTTCTTATTGCAGATACACGATTCCGTATAAAAGCAAAAATGGAACAGAATATTAAGCGAGTAGAATCAGGAAAATATATGTTTGTTAAATGCATTGGATGGTCCGTGGGAAGATTTTTTGGGCACACAGCGTATGCCCGAACCGAATCTGATCGAAATGAGATATGCTGAAGCCGTATACAAGTACAATCTTGCAGTTTTAAAGGGTGACTATCGTCCGAACCTTGCGTGAATATTAGCAGGCGCTTTAAACTATTGTGCTAGTGAACAAGCCAAAGATTTTTGGTCAATACTGTTGTACATGATCGAAGTTACCCTATTTCACTTAATATGGATCGGATTATGGCTCGCCAACCAACACCTCGTTTTGTTTTACAGGCTAAACGATATCTTGAATGCCGCTTTAAAATGCACATGACCTCAATTGTGAATTTTAATCTACACGCAGGCACATGTTTATTTTGAGGTGCTCGCACTCAATGGCCAGTTTGAGGCTGGGATTGAATTTTTGGCCTAAGCCAAGCCAATCAACCGCATGCTGTGCACATTGTGCCAGCCTTGAATGAGTTTGCTATGCTACGTGGAGCTTGTTGTGTTCAACAGCCTTTGTGTAAGTTACAGTTAAGCTCAGTAATACTGTAGAGCGTAGTATTGCCGCTGATAAGTTAATTCTTCTTGTGGTCCGTACAGTATCCGTCAATTTAGAAGATCGGCATCCGTTGCCTTGTTTGATTTTAGCGCGTTTGATTAAGCTGTATGTTAAAAAATTCGAGGCCAGTGACACAGCTGAGGCACTTCAATATTAATTCTTTTAATGTGCATCCGAAGATCCTGAGAGGCATAATCTACGAACTGATCTTTGGTAAATTCGATCCATCAAGCAACTTATATTTATACAAACTATTTTTATGCTTTATAGTGACCTTTTCAAACAATTTGAAATCAAATTTTGATAGTAAATGAGTGGCTGGCATGGTTGCTGAGGAACTGCTACATCGTGGATTGCTAGAGAAGGCTGTACGGCTCTTTGATCTTGCTGGCGTATGTATTTAGTGAACATTAATTCAACTATAATTATTATGGTATGGCTTAGATTATATAGATACACAACCAAGCACTCAAAAACTTATCAGCGCTATTATCTACAGTTGTCCACCAAATCCCGAAGCCAGGAACAATGCGTGAACGTTTAGCAATTGAGGCAGAAACATTCCAAGAGCGTTTTACGATACGCCCGCAGCAAACATCTACAAAGACGATCAATTAAAATTGTTGCGGAAGAAAGCCAAAGATTTGAACAAGTTTCCTGAGAGTCGGTTGATAGACTCAAAATTGGCATACCGCTATTTACCACCCCCCACCACCCTCTTTTTTTGAAATTGATACTTTATACGGAGGTTCAGTAAAGACACAGCTTTAAAACTGCATACCACAAAATACCCCTCCATATCATAGTTGGATTATAAAGGAAATCATAACCAAATTGTTTGGACATATTTTCTAGTAATTTTTTGTATTATGATTATCGTTCGATTACTCGCTGCAATTCTCAGAAATATAGTATGTATATACTTTTTATGGCCGAAGATTTCTTATTATCTCTATATATGTATGTGTATAGAGCAGTAAAGAGCAAAACCGCAACTCAGTTGACTGACGCATAGTGTAAACAAATTCGCGAATAGCCCGAACAAGATACTTCGGACATGTGTTGCTCATGACGTGCTTCGTTGGCGTGTTTGCGCTCATGCTTAGAGATCTTTTGAGCGAAAAAATGAAGTCAGTCGCTGTCAGAACTTAGTGAAGTAGGGTTATTTTGCGAATGACTGAAAAAAATACACTTAACGAAAATGTTTTCAGAAATATGAGGGCATGGTTTATTTTTTCATTCAAAATATGTGTGGACTTTTTTGTGTGCGCACTGTTGCTCGTAATTTTTCACAGTGCATTGCCAATCAACTTTGTTTTTCGCTGCTTATTCACACAACAAAACGTTTGATTGCATGAGCTTTGTCCGTCACTGCTTTATATGGAGGTTCAGTAAAGACACACCTTTAAAAGTGCGTTATCTGTCATTGTGTTATCAACCAATAGATAAGGTAAATTGCAATAATTTTGTATTGAAGACTTTTTACTAGTTAAGAAAATTAATTCAAATTTTATAAGTACCTTCATAACTGCATAAACAATTACACTTAAAACGTTGGTTCTCAAATTTAAAATAAAAGGTCCGCACGATGGCAGTTGCTTCCGTAGATTTCGACAGAATTCGTTTTAAAAAGGTATGTGTTAAATGTTATTCTTACTTTTAACCTGTTGTATTTATACTATTCATTAAAATGCCCTCAGATGCTTGGACGTGGCTCATTTGGAGCACTGCAAATGGCTACAATAGATGATCGTACGTTTGTTGCCAAAGAGTTTGATTTGTATAATAAAGAAACGGAATCAATATTCGTAAAGGAGTATCGCCACTTGTCTGTTGTACAACATCATAACATAATTCAACTCATATACGTTTCATCAGCTCATCAAAGCAAGTACCTAATAATGGAATATGCAGAGAATGGAACATTGGAAGAATTTTTACACGGGAACCAAAATATGGCGTATCCAACTGAACAACCGTTAGGTTGGGCAACACAATGCGCATTGGTCAGTAAGATTAATTTATGTTTAAATAAAATCTTTAAAGCAATACAATACTTTGTAGGGCATCGATTACCTGCATAACATTAAACCAACGCCAGTAATTCATCGCGATCTCAAGCCACTCAATCTACTGCTCTCTAATCAGTATCGCAGTTTAAAGATTTGCAATTCTAAACCTGTTATCGATGTGCAGCGACATATTCAAAAATCCTGGCAATACATTGCTCCCGAGGTTGGTGCTTACCCCCTTTTGTTTATTTAAAAAAATTGAAAAATTTCGCTTTTAGATTCGTACAGCACACTCGAGTTTCACAGAGAGCAGCGATGTTTATAGTTGGGCCATTATTTTTGCGGAGCTGCTGAGCCGTGAAAAACCTTATAAAGCGTATAAAGACTATGACACTTTCCTTTCGTTGAATATAAATGGTATCGTAGTACTAATCTATGCCTTAATACACAACATTTTAATTTAATTGCTTAAATCAATAGATGAACGACCGACGCTGTCAAATGATTTACCAAAATGCATTTTGGACATAATAACAGCATGCTGGCATGATGAACCCATGCAAAGACCTTCAATGACTACTATTGTTACTGAGTTAATGGACATTCAATTCAGTCGATCAATAAATATTCAAACGCCAAATATACAGCATATTAGCAACGGCACCGATAAAATTAACATAGTCAATAAATTGGATGATGTGCCAAATCTCCAATTTAATGAGCTTGTTTTTGGAAATGTAAATAATTTTTAACTAGTACTCTCTCTCTATCTTATTTATAACTAATACATGACAGATAATTGGCGCTGGTGCTTTCGGAATTGTACATAAAGCTACTTGGGGTAAACTCTCGGTTGCAGCTAAGGAATTCGATCTCAGAAAAGACAGTATGGACCAAGCTTTTGAGACAGAGGTTCAGCAATTATGGCGTGTTTCTCATCCGAACATAATTAAAATATTTGCTTTCTCATCGACACAACATTCCAAATATTTAATCATAGAATTGGCTGAAAACGGTTCATTGCACAAATTCTTACACGGTGAAGAAAAACTGGAGTATTCAATGGAACAAGCATTGGACTGGGCTCGTCAGTGCGCTATGGTTTGTATAAATTGTTTTGTGTAAAGTACTTAATACTAATCAACATTGGACTTCGTTGCTAGGGCGTCGCCTATTTACACAATATGCAACCACATCCAATTTTGCATAGAGATCTAAAGCCTGACAATCTGCTGCTGACAAACCAACGGCGTATATTAAAGATAAGCGATTTTGGTACTGTCGCTGAACTACGAACGTCGATGTCTACGGCAAAAGGCACATTACATTGGATGGCACCCGAGGTCTTCACAGGAGGCAAATACACTGAAAAATGTGATGTATTTAGTTTTGGTATAATTCTCTGGGAGGTTTTGAAACGCGAGAAACCTTTTAAAGAATTAACAAATCCATTCGCAGTTCTACACCAAAAATCTTTAGGTAATGATACTGTTCAAAATCAACTCACTTTTGTCTTAACTAACTAATGTCTTTGTCAATAGGATGCCGACCGCCCTTACCAACTGAATGGTCTCAACAGATTAAAAATCTTATAAATGCTTGCTGGGATGAATCACCTGGAAAGAGGCCAGACATGAATAATGTATTGGCCGATTTGAAGAAAGACATTCTTTTACACACTTCACCTGATGTCGTGTTAAGTGAGTGTTCGTTGGTTGATGAAAATGCAACTTCATCTAATGTCAGTGCATCAGATTGGGTTAAGATAAGAGAATCAGTGGTTCCCGAATTGAACAGAACAAAAAAAAAAGTCACTCGTTTGTTCCGTTGAATAATAATTCACCAAATAGGCTGTCTTAAAGTGAAACTTAATCATATCTCTTGGTTAATTTAAGTGTACCAAAATAATAAGATAATAATAAGTGCAATAAAATAAAAAGAAATAAGTCACCACACACATGTATGATAAGAGTTTCCTGTTGTCATGTTTATAACAACTGATAAAGATATTTACTTTTATAGAAAGGGGGTTTTTTGTTTATAATCTTCACTCAGTGAATAGTATTATAACTTTGTCCAGAAGTTTGTAACAAATCGACATTTCCGAGTATACAAAATATAAATATTTTTGATCAGTATGACAACACGAGTTGATATAGACATCCGACGGTCTATGTATGTATATATAATCTTCTCCCACAGTTTAAAGTAATCGACTTGAAATTTTGCAGCGAAATATCGCCTTCAATCTGTTACAAACTACAGGACAAAGTTATAATACTATTCACTGCGAAAGGAGTATAAAGCGAACAATAAGTTTTTCTCTCATTCGATTGTAATGCGCAGAGCTGTTAATAAATCAATGATATAAATTATTAAAAGTGATAGATTCTGTATGTATTTGTGATTTGATCTAGTATAGATGACCCAAAAATTCTTCAATAAGAAGCAATAACTTCTTTAAACTTAAGACGAATAATTTCTAACTAAAAACTGAATATCGTATATTTAATACCGAAATTTCAATTCCCAAAAGAGGCTAAAACAGAATCATCTGACATCGAATAAAAAATTAAAGGGCAAATATTTAAGCACTGTAGAAGAAAAAAAAAACAGTAACTGTGAAAACACAAGAACCAAAATTTGCAAAATGAAAAATTTTTATTTAAATAAAGTTGACAAATATGAAGATAAAATATTTGCAAAACTACCAAAAATTTGTGTAATATATTGTATACATAAATGAAAGATCAAAGTTGTAGAGACAAACGGCAAATGCCACAAAGAGGCGTAAGATGCTGGTGGACATTGAGCATTGCAGACTGCAGACTGCGATAACAACAATTTAGAATTCTTGCGTTCAAAGGAAGTTGACGCATTTATCATGTTGTTGAAGTTAGTAAAACTAATAGGATAACGACACCAATGAAGAATGTTACTCGAACGACTAACATATACGGCTTCAATAAAAAAAATATTTCTCTTAACACAAACTTTTGATTTATTTCCAATGAGCTAACAAGGTCTAACTGTTTCTTTTTTAAATAAAACATAAGATCTGAAAACTAAGATCTGAGTACTGTGTTAGATTCAAATAGATTTTGGAACTTTGCTCCTGTCTGTAAGTTTATAGTCCTATTGGAGGACCTTAATCAGCGGCATAACCTTATTGGAATATGATGAAAATTTTAAATTAAAATCAAATGTTAGTATGTTATAAAAGAAGTCTCCCAAATCGTGAATACAGATCTGGCGATCTTTGATGTTTTCCATGAGAATTGTAACAGACTTTAAAATAATTTAGCAATAAGTGTTGTCTATAAAAATGTTCTTCTAATATTTTTAGCACAAGGCTCTCAAATGACGGTTGAATTCTTTGAAACCAACGATTTTCCTGTACAAATCCAAACAGTAATTCAGAAATGCATTAATACAAATAGTAAGTTGAAATGGGTTCGTGGTCAAGATAAAGATCGCTGAGGTAAGAACCTCAAAAAATCAAGCTCTCATATACACTTTCTCTTTTCATCATCAAAATACACATATATACAAAAAACTACAGCCGACGCGACAGACACTTGGATATTTTCCTTGCGGACTTCATTACAATTTCCCTTTACTGCCGCAAAAAAAAAAAAAAAAAAAAATAAGAAAAAGAACATGAAAATGTTCAACTTGATAATTTTCTGGACATTTTAACTGCAAAGTGACATTTCATACTCATTTTTTTGTACGATTGCACAACATACAGTCATGAGGCAAGGATACGAATCAGTTTCAATGTTGTCGAAGGATGTTTCATAAACGGCTCAACTCGAGTCGACTGAATTCAACTCGAATCGACTCAGCTGAACTCAACTTTAGTGCAGACACACGATAAAGTTGTGCAAAATGCGAAATCTCAAAGGAAATTAATTTGTGTTGCAATGTGAAAATTGTGCTGAAAATGAGTTTGGCTCGTTGTATAAGTGTGTGTGCATGTAAAAGTAAAGAGAGTCAAACATGGGTGAAAGCAACGGCACGAGTGTAAACAAAAGGGCTTTAAGTGTGTATGAGTGTGTGTGTGTGTGTGTGCATCTCATTTGTGGTGCAACAGAGCGTATGAGTATTATTTGCAAATGGTTTATTAAGCGAAAGTTCCTTGAATGAACGTTTGGTAAGTGATTTGCTTGATTTAGCAGTAATTTTAGTTTCTTTTTACTTAAGAAATAAAAGGAAAAAATCCCTCCTAAGAAAAATGTCAACTAAATTAAGAAACTTTGCAGTTTTTCTCTTCGTTTTCAGTGCAGAACTTTCACTTATTCGGAGCGAACTTTATTACTTTCGTTAGTTTAAAATACAAAACTTTTTTGTTGTCATTCGCGCTTTTCTAAGCGTGAAAAATTTTCGTTTTCCAACTTGAAATATTTATTTAAAGCATGAAACAAAAATACAAACAAATCCAGCACGTGCAACTTACATGTGTTTTTTGTTGTTGCTTTCATTGTTGTTGTTGTATTTTGTAAAACACAAAATGCGCAAACTTTTTCCACGCTGTCGAATGCCAAAAAGTATGCAATAGAAACGAAACTAGGACAAAGCAATGCCATCCCTGGCACGGACATGAGCAGTGAAGCAGTTGACGATGACTGGATTCGTTGTATTGTGTTGTGTTCTGTTATGTTGTCGCAGGATAAATGCTTCGTCTACGACATCCTAGATGACGCATTTATTATTACGAAAGTCAGGCAACAAATTTACTTCATTATTTATTTAAGATTTGAAGCGCGAATGTGACTGAAAACCGTGCAGTGCGTTCTAATGGTAGAAGAGCTCTTAACGGTTTGCTTTAAAGATGTTATAATTATATGTTCTTTTTTTGGTGTTGTATTTAAAAACTAAAAGAGTATATTTGCACTTTAAGGACTCATTCAATTAAAAATTACTGTAACAAAGCGATTTGTTGAAAGCAGTTCAAATCGTGGATATTGTTTATTTTTTTAAATGTAGAATTTAATACATGTTTTTATCTGTCATTTTATACCATGAAAGTCTTTGAGTTAGAACACCAATTATAAACTCAGTGGTAAACACTTTTTAAATAATAGACACCTTATAAGACCTGACCCGATTTTGTTTACATAATATAACATATTTCCTTTTTTCTTTTTTTTTTTTTAATTGAATTTGAACATTGATCAGCCATTAAAGGCTGTAAAATATTGTTATGATTTACGAAAAAATAATGACATTAACTTGGCTTGTATACCCGATTGAAATTTATTAGAAAAATTTGATTAAATAATTATAAGGTCATATATAAAAATATATATTTTATAAAATTTGTTGTGAGAAAAAAATAAATAAAAAAAATCATATTCAAAACTATTCCTTTTTTTATTCCTTAACTTTTAATTAGCTACTTAAACAACTCAAACAAAACTCATACGCCATGTTAAGCAAATATCAACTTTTGTTGACATGTGTCATCGAAAACAAAAAAAAAAAGTTATTTTTTTATCAACGCAATTATCAAACTCGCAATGAAAACAAAAAGTAACTTTCATTTTTATGTAATTATATAATTAGAACATCATTTCGCTGCAGGTCGTGTATAACCAGCGCTGAACTTACAAGTACATGACATGATTAAACATTGCCAACTTAATTCTGTTGTAAGAAACGTTCATCAAATTGTTTATTTAGCTTAATAAGTTGTTTGCATTGAAATCATCAGGCAATCATTAACATCATTTATGCAGACAATTGTGTTTGCAGGCGCATTACGATAAAATTAATTGTCTGGTAGTCGCTTGGGAACTCTGATTTTAATTGAATTAATTGATTTGTTTAACATTCAGAAATGAAAATTAGACGCTTGCATTAAGTTAATTCAACTTGGTGGTAACTGGAAAAATGATAAACGAAAATCACATTTTTTATGGAATAATTTTTTTATCTCGAAAAATAAATTATTTAAATTAAACAAATAAATGAAATAATACGAAAACAATTTCAAAATTTATATTTAGAAATAACTTTTAAAAGTCATTAAACTTTTTTTTTAATTTGGTTTTGAAATGACCAAAAAGAGCTTTTCAAAATCGCTTTTGAAGCTTTCAAAATGGTTGTGAACTTAAATTTTCTGTTAACGTTCTCAGCAAACTATTTCTGTTAAATTTGATATGTACTATTCAAGCTCTGTTAACAAGTGATGTTAAAAGTAGCAAAATATTCAGTTTTTCTTTTTAATTTTAACAGCATCAAACTGTAAAAGGGAAGGTTTAAACAAAAATTAGAAAAAGGACGCTAATTTCGGCTTCGTCGAATCTTAAGTAGAGTAGAAACTCGATTATCCGGATCAATAAAAACCAGAGGTATTCCGTATAATCGAAAATCCCGATAATTGATGTCCGGTTAATCGAGTTTCTACTATACTTTTTCTTAAAACATTTATAAAAGTAAAAAACTTTGAGAGTCAACCAGTAAAAGAAACAAGGGCAGAAAAATTAATGAAGTAGCTTTCCACCTCTTGGTGGGATTTAGTGATATTTTGACGAACCCCTCACTCAGTATATCACATTAGATTTTGCATACATTTTTGAAAAATTTAGTAACTTAATACCCTAAAAAGTTCACATGGGACTTTCGATTTAGTGACATTTGAACCCCAGATTCCCTAATTTTATCTCACATAATTTATAGATGTCCTCTAACTTCATGGGCACTCCCAACTTTTATCATCGATCTTGAGGTGAAAAACACGACGATTGGATTATTATATGGATATGTATGTACATAGAAGTGTAAGTTGCTTATTGGCAATAAATATTTACTAATAAACTTGGTAAAACTCCTAACCTATTTTCTGAGGAACTCCAGTTGATGATAAAGAATGTAGAACATCCTTGATTTTAATTTTGAAAAAACATGTTTTCAAAATAATTTAAATTTACCAAATTTTGGTACCAATACTTATCAATTTGTACCGAAAATCTCTTACAATATGATTAAAAGAACTCATTGTGAATCGTGTTATTCGCTACGATCGCGCACAGTTCTTCATTGATCGTGGCGTGATATGTTTCGTTGCTAGCGGAATAAGTGGGCCGCGTGTGTGCGTTTTCATAGAGCAACGCGCGTGTGTGTGTGTGCGTACAGATTTATTTATATTTAGCTATAACTGGTGAAAATTTCAAGCAGAATTCATTATTTTCAAAAAGAAAAATTAATTTTCTAAAAGAAAATTAACAAAATAAGTGCTTAGATAGAGCACATGTGTTTGTGAAAAAATTATATGCATAAATTCTGCTTAAATATCTAAATTCTCAGCTCCAAAATATAGACCTATACAGTCATCTAAAAAATATATATATTTATATACACATATATGTACGTAAAAAAAGTGTCTTTTCCATGTAATAAATTAGTGAAAATTTAATTTTATTTTTATTTAAAAGCATTAAAGTGAAAAACTGTTTTTTTCAAAGTTTTTGAAAAATTAACATAAAATAATATAATTTTTATGTTTTCAAAATTAAGAAAAAAAAAAGGAAAAAAGAAAATAGTGGAAAAAGTGCAGAAAAATAAGTAAAAGCAATCATTTCGAGTTAAAAATATCAACGCCACGTATGCTGTTGTTCAACGTCACGCTCCGATACCCGCCCCCTGCCACAGATACATCACACCCACAAGCCGAGTGCTGTATGCATAATTCTGCGTGCGATTTTCGCTTTGCTTGTCTTGTAAGTATTTCAAAATTTTTCTTTCAAGTGAAATTGTTTGCTCTTCTTTTTGTTTCTCCTTGATATTATTGCAATTAGCGCAGTGATAATTTCAAGTTTAGTTTAGTTATTTTTGTAGATATATCGTACAATATAATATTTATTTTAATTTTAAGCGCCACAAAAATAAAACGTTCCAAATTACAAATTCTTGCACTCAATTTTGTATTTGAATAAGTTCTGAAAGTGCAAAACATACAATTTACATTTTATTTGTATGTTGTTCGAAGTTTTCATTTAAGTTTAATCTAATTTTATATGTTTGATATTAGGCTACATGTACTCATTTCTTAGTGTTTGTGTGTCTGTTTGTGTGTGTGCTTTGTGTTCGACATGCGGTGCACAGAATTAATACAATTTGCTTTCTTGACTTCAAACGTCGACGTCGAGATACGTGTGCTTGTTCTAATTTTAGGCAAGACCCAAACATGCCTGGCCGAACGGTCCACTGATCTTTAATATTGTTGTTTGTGTTTCAGTTGTTGTTGTTGTTGCTGTTGTTGCTGTGTGTCTTCATCTTGCCGCATTTTCATTCAAAAGCCGACACAATGGCACTGTTGAAAACTTTTTTTTTTTGTCTTTTATTATATTTTTTTTGTATAATTTTTTTTTTTGGGTAAAATAAACTGATTATAAGAATGTGGCATTTTCTTATTGGCTTTTATTGTAGTCTGTTCCTGTTGCTTATTCTTCCCCCCACCATACACATTCTGTATCTGTGATAATAAAATTGTATAATATTTTGGATTTATGGCATATAAGTTTTGTTTCATTTTTCACAATTTTATGAGTGGCCTTCATTGTGTATATTTTGCAAATATGAGTCTTTGGGTAGCGTGTATTAAATTTTATTTTATTTATCTCTTCCCGTACTAATTGGTTCTGCGAAAACGTGAACTGAACCGAACTGATCTTATTATTGTGTATCGTGTATTATTGTAATTGCCATACTTAAAACTGTGTTTTCTGTAGAAATTATTTTAGGGAAATTCAAAAGAAATCGAAATGAGTAATGCCAAAGAAAGCGTAGACTTTCAGGTTGTGTTGGGATTCATTTTCAATTGGTCAACACATTTGTATATAATTCAGCATTGGGCGAAAGTCAGACATTTACATTTGTTAACATTCTGCATACATTGTTGAGACACAATTAAATATAGACTTATTTATATTATAGACAGATCGGTTAACACATATGTAGATAGAGCAAAAGAGTGATAAATAGATAATAGATATATTTATCGATGCTTCCATCTATTAAAGAAATACCCGATTTACTTGAGCGTATGTTGTTAGGTATCGTGTGTAGTCATAAGAATTTATTAAGATTACCTGTTTTTTTATGGGAGTTTTTTTGTCTTCATTAACCATCTAACAACATACGCTAATTAAGCTCGAGACGCGTCAAACCCCTCATGTAAATTGGGTAATAGATGTGTAAACAACATGTGTAACAGAAAACAATACGGAGAATACTTTTTATATTTCAGGATTTCTTCGTTTTTTCTTGAAAATATTGTTTGTTTGTTTTTAAGAAAAATAAATTTACGAAAGATTTGAGTTTGTAAGACTTTGAGAGGTAACCATCTAAGAGAGGGGTATTTTGTGGCATGCAGTTTTCTAGAGCTATACTTACCGATTTTCATCTTTCTACCTTATCTGTTGTGGCTAGGGTGGTTAGGAGCGGACGTGGCACAAAACCGTTCAAACTTGATCTGTTGCCAAGCATTCCGAGTTTACCATCCAAATTTCAAGTTTCCGATAACAATTGATTCGTCTTTTCGATCAAGAATATATAGTATGGTGTGTACAAGGTATAAAAAGCTTCAATAGGGTCAAAAGTGGGTTAATTGACATATTTATAAGCAAATTCGATTAAAATCAATTTTCGAATGTCTATAAAAAACAAAGACGCAAGAAACTACTAAGCTTGTTAAAATTTATATTCGCTCATTAAATCTGCTCAATTTAACAAGAAAAAGATATATTAAAATTCGATTTAGTTGCGGTTAAACAAAATCATTTGCCATAAAAATTAGGTACCGTATATAAAAATGATATAGTATTTGTTCAAATTGTATTTTGTGCTCAATTAAATGGTTTGCCAAAATCGCATGAATGAATCAGTCATAAAAAATGTTTATTTTGGTCGTAAATAAAAATTAACAATAAATTTGCACATAAATGTTTGTCTTTCGTATATTGACAATTTATTTTGACCGCAATAAACTCGCCCATGAACGCCATGGTGGCGGAGGTAATAGATTGCTCGGTATTGTTGTAATAGATTTTTCGATTTTTCTTTCTATTGTGAATGAGTTAATAGCGCATGCGCAGTTGAATTTTAAATTTTTTTTGTTATTCTGAAAACAACAATTAGTTAGAGTGAGATCAAGAAGTAGAATGCCGCTATTTTCTTCATTTTAACAAAGTGTTGTTTTATTTCTATTTTTTTTTTTTCAAACGGACAGATTAGTGTCATGTTTTTTTTTTTTTTTAGCACACTCAAGAGATTTGTTTGTAAACAAAAATGATGCAGAGAATTTTGTTGTTGTTTTATTGTTTTAGTCTGTGGCTTTGATACTGAAAGTTCTTTAAAAGGTTATTCGAAGAATTATTCTTCAGTGTAAGAGTCATAGAAATTATTACAGCTAGAAGCGATATGTACCCAATATTTAGTATTTTTGGTTGCTTTTCATTGCCATTTCGATGGGACCATTTTTGTATCCTATAAATATTTTAAATCAAGAAATAAAAATCTGAAAGATCAGTTTCGCCAAACAGTCGGTTGCCTCTATGTTCTGATGTACATAATATTTCTCAACGTTAATTAAAGTATGATAAAATGTTGAAGACTGTTCTAATTCTCATTAGTTATAGCTGTAATCCAGAACCATGGCCAATAAAACAACAAATTCAGAGGGTCTGTTATTGTACTGTGTTAATGATATTATTTTAATGAATCGGATTGTGTCATATTTTTAGTCGTTTGTCGTCGTTAATAAGTTTATGTTCTTGATTCCTTATTTTCTTTAAATTCTTGCTGAAGGTCGCTGGTGTTGAGATTTATTCCTGCTTCCAACTCACATAACTGTAGAAGCAATTGGTACCTCTCCATTTCATTCTGCCGAAGTTTTTCTTTAAGATCCTTAACAATTGAATTCTTTTCATTTCCTTCTTCATCGTGATAGTCACATTCATCATTTTTGACTGTTTCATCGTGTTTCTCCGTGTCTTGTTGTAACTGTTCGGTATATTGTGGGTATTGTTCAAAACTTGGTTCTTCAAAAGGCTGAATTTCACATGGCTGTGCTGGCGAAAACACCCAGTTATCACAGCGTCCGTTGTCAAATGCAATATAGCCACCACATTCTGATAAAAACTCGCCTGGACTCAATACAAATTTTGGCATCATTTGCTGAAGAAGAAATAAAATAATAGCAATCCCAACGCATAAAATCAAGTGCTGGACTTACCTAATAGTATTTCTATGGGCTTCAAAAGAACACACGTAAAAGTTTGATATTTTGCTTTGTATTAATAAAATTATATACTTGAAACGGACAAACGCTAAAACGACACCAATTTAGTTATTTTTTATTGAAAATACATATTGAAACGTAAAAATAATTGTGTTGTGATGACGATTAAGGCAGAGTTGACTAAATGAAAAAAGTTTTGCTTAAAACAAAAATCAAACCTTCAAACTTATGTCTGGACTTCTCTTCAATATAGCAGAAAACTGTTGTAAAAAATTAGTAAAATTAAAGAAATTCAATTATCTAAGTTTCATTCGGCATAGGAGGTCTTCTGAAGTACAATGTGTTGTAATGTTGTTATAAAAAATAAACTTACGGTTTTAAACTGATTCTGGGCACAATTTTTATACTTTGCTTTGCTTCGGTTTTTTCAGATGTCGCTTTGTAAACAATACAGCATCAATCGAGTCTATAGGCGGTAGTTGTTTAACTGACTGTATGTCCCGTTCTCTACGAAGTGAAGAAACTGTTTTCTTAAAGTTTGGTGTCCATTTCGCGGAATCAGTGCTCTTCTGATTTCGATAGTCCGTAGATAATTCATTCACATTGGCGAGTAACGGATTTGTGCTCATCAGTTGTTTTAATTTACGCAGATAATTCAAAATCTCTTGGCTTTCCAACTCTTTGGCCAGTAGACGTTTTTCTAGGTCCTTTAGTTCGTTTGTCATAGTTTTTGATTTAACCTTGCTTATATTGGCAGCAAGCAAGTTCTTTCTACTGTTGCTTGGATTAAGCGTTAATGGAGCACTTTGGCTCTCTGAATGTGATAAAATCCACGGTGTTGGCTGTTTGACATTGTAATAAGGCTGGAATGGAGTACTTTGATTTAACATTGGCCAACAGGATCTTGAATCCAGTTGTGATGACAATGTATTGCCTTGATTGCATGGCCATGTTTGGATCAGAGTGTTTGTTTCGCAGTTGGTTGGCATACTTATATATCCATTATGCCTCTGTTGTGGTTGTAACTTGCCTGGCCATACGCATTCTGAGCAAATTTCTTGTTTCAGAAGCTGATGTTCGGTTTGTATTTGTCTTTGGTACAGCTTCCCTTGCTGGTCTTTCGATTCTTCTTTCTGCCATTGTTGTTGGTTTCGAGGAAAATTGTTCTTTAACTGACCTTTTGACTGGTGTCGATTTTGGTTTTGATATTCTACTTGTTTGGGTTGACACTTCTTTTCTTCTTGTACTTGACACACCTCTCCGTGGATTTGTCTCTTCATCTCTTCTTGATTTTGAAACAGTTTCCCCCCTTGGATTCGACATTTCCTTTCTTGAAATTGACATAGCTCTACTTGCATAGGACATCGGTTCTCTTCTGGGATTTGATACATCTCTTGTTTGGTTTGAAAGCGTTTCTCTAACTGTTCTAGGCACTGCTGTTTCTCTTGTTGGCCTGGGCGCAATACCTTTTGCCGTCCATTTTGTGTTGGTTGGCGATTCATAGTGAATCACTCGCGGATATCCTGAAAAAAAATGGTAGTGCCTCAACAATTATGTGAAGTGTGTTATAACAGGCCAAAGGACAAACGCTTTCTTTTAAGATATATAAATACAGAACATATTCGTTTTTTAACATGAAGCAAAAAAAAATTAACGTAACAACATATTTAACGAAAAATTTTGACAAATTTAATTGATTAATCGTCGATAAATTGATTTGGAGACTTTACCATATCACTAGGACACTAGGAATTAAATCCCTCAATCTGCTGATAATTTATAAAATTGGGTGACTTTTCTTCCAAAAGCTTGGTTGGCGTATTAATGCAATTTGGAAAAAATATAAGTTCAAATAACCACCTTATTAAAACGATTGTTGTTTGGTCTTGGTCTATTGCAGTTTTGTATTAAGTTTATGGTAGTTGTATTGATTTGGATGTGAATATTGCTTCTGATGATTCATTTTTTGCTATTGTCTCGTTTGCCTGCGCAACACTCTCCTGCACGGAAACAAGAACGACAACTTCGACTCTTACAATAGTTACTTTCGCAACGTTGACAATAATTATTACGTAGCCGAGGGGCATAGCAATAACTAACACGACACCAACATTTTGTCAAAGGGCCCGTTGGATATTTAAACTCAGATTTCTTACTTTTCGGTTTCTGTTCTGGACTTTGTTTTTGAACTGAGAAGGCACTGTCTGATTCTGACTGATCGTTGAGCTCAGAAGCTTCTTCATTTAAACCAGCGTGAATACGATTTTGTGTCCTTGAATTCCTTTGTGATGTTCCATAACTAGATGGACGTGTAGATGTTTTTTGACTTGACGGTTGGCGGCCTTGATGACTAACCGAAGACGCTCCCTTGTCAATGCTCTCATATTTTTCAGATCCCGCATCTGTTAATTGCATTTCTTCTTCTTCTCCCTCTGCTTCACCCACTGTTTCTACCTCTGTTTCTACTTCTGTTTCTACTTCTAGTTCTGCTTCTACTTCTGCTTCTACTTCTGCTTCTACTTCTACTTCTGCTTCTACTTCTGCTTCTGCTTCTACTTCTGTTTCTACTTCTGCTTCTACTTCTATTTCTGCTTCTACTTCTGTTTCTACTTCTGCTCCTACTTCTACTTCTGTTTCTACTTCTGCTCCTTCTTCTGCTTCTACTTCCGCTTTTTCTTCTGCTTCTATTTCTGCTCCTAATTCCGCTACTACTTCTGCTTCTGCTTCTACTTCTGCTGCTACTTCTGCTTCTCCGTCTTTTTCTGGGCTAGCCGAGAGTGCATCTTCTTCTAATGTGACGGAACTTTTTTTGCTACTTTTTGGTGAAGATTTTTTCTCGTTTCCCATATTTCTACCGCAGTGACCTTCTTCGTGACATTTGAGTTCAAATTGACGGAATTCCTCTTCATCTTTTTCAAATTTTCGCATGTAATCCTCATAAGATATCTGTTCCCATTCGCCAAATGCATAGTAGCCATAACGATTCATCCAATACTGACCAGGACAAGTCACCCATTGACACCACATGATGAACTAGAGTAGAAGCCCAATAAAAAACAATTTTTAAATAGTATTAAGAGATGATTTACCAATGATTTAAGAATTTCCCTGACTTTTGAATTTCTTTCGTTCAACTTATCAAATCATTCGAATTGATTAACGATAAGTAATTCTTTGAACGCGACTAATGAAACATAGCTCGTATACTTTCCACGTCGACAAACGATAACAAAGAAAGAAATGAATTTTGTAGGTTTTTATTTTTTGTAATGTTATTACATGTTAACTATTGGTAATTTTGAATTGACGATTTAATAGTGACAGTTTTTCCATTGAATACGTTTCTATTTACATAACAAATTTATTTTGCTTCAGATTTGGGTAGAATTCTATATATGTAGATATGAAGTCTTCCATCTTAAAGTTCTATATGCAACTCTTAGCGACTTACACTTTTGGGACCTTGTCTTTATTCGGATTATGTGCTGCACGCTTTATGTAAATCACAGCCGTATCTGAATCTGCATTGTTACTGACTGCGTCAATTACGAAATCATTGCCAAAATTGATTGATAAAATCTCCTTCAAACGATTCAACCAATCAACATTTTGGTTGAAACTCTTGTTAAGATTAGATAGCTGCAGGTTATGTTTGCTTTTGCCGCCATACACTCGTTCGTCGACGATCAAACGTTGCTTGAGTTTTTGTATATCATACAATATCTCTTGCTTTTGAATATCATGTATTGTTAAACGTCGTTCAAGTTCCTCTATCTTCGTTTGTAGACCTTCAGAGTCTGGTACTTTCAGTTCTGTCTGATTTATTTCTTTGGATTTATTTGATGTTGTGGGTTTAACTTGTTGTAATGACGGCAGAAGTGATCGCATTAAATGACACTGACTCTTTGTTGCTGAACATGCAGTTCTGCCTCTCGACGGTAGTGGCGCATATAAATTTTTGTTTTTAGTCGAGTTCTTCAAATCAAACGATACATAGTGACTAGGATCCCTATTATAATCGCTTAAGACAAAATTTGGTTGCCTCATGCCTTGCTTAACATTTGTGGCAACATTGGTCTTCTTCTTTTGACGCTGCGACTGTTGCTCTTTCATCGGTGTTTGACGCAACATAATGCAGGCTAAGTAATTTGAGAGATTTCAGTAACAACTGTAATAAACTTTTTTAATACTTACTATGCAAATAGTAGGCAATGTCTTTCTCTTTATGGTTTGTTTAAATGCCTCGAAATTTTGTTCAAACAATCGTTAAGGGAATAATTTATAACCAGTTGGCTAGTAAAGAGCCAAGAAGAGGAGAATAATCCAGTCATTACAACATATAATTTGAGAAAAATTCGTTCAATAGAAATGACTATTTTTTAAGAGCGTATAAGATAAACATTTTTAAAATTGAGTGTTCATTATTAGTTATTCTTATATTGGTAGTCAAACGCAGAGTTGATTTCGATTGAAAATTCTATTGTAGGTAGGTTGAAAAAAACTAATATAATCAGTTGCTTGTGCTGGAAATCGCCTAAGACCGATTTAGCCCCGAAAACAACCATTTTTAAAATGTGGGTGTTCCAGAATTGTCTTTGTCCTCTTCGGGGTTTTTGTTGTTTTTGGCCTTATCTGAAGTTGTTGTAGTTAAATATGTACCAATCATTAAAGTTTTCTGTGTGCCGAAATCTCGTCGGTTTCACTTCGAAAACAACAAGAGATTTTCAGCACATTACATTTTTAACAAAAATTTGATGACAAGATTAGTTTTTAGTTTCTTTTATAATTTTTTTTATTTGTTTAGTGTTGTTGATTTTTTTGTAAAAAAACATTAAAAAAAACGAATACAATAACAAATTAGAAAATCTACATGAAATGGAGTTAAATCCAAAGTCATCTGCCAATGCTGTACCCGAGTCTACAGTAGTGTCCGAAGCGGTTGCAAGCACATCGAAGGTATCAACGATTATAAAAGAAACGAACTTAGCTGAGTTGTTAGATAAAGGCTTTGCACAACATGTCAATCAAGATGGTATTTTAGAAGTCGAACCGACTGCAAAGGAGGCGCAAATAAATTCCTACTACAGAATCGATCAACTAATGCGAGTAGAAAACTTTAAAAAACTAAAAGAATTATTGCGCAAGCATAATTGGTTGCTTTCCTCATGGATACGTGCAAAATTGTGGCCAGAGATATGTGCACAACATCCGGCTATACGAAACTTACCAACGGGTTTTTATAATGAAATGATCGACCACATTTTCGGCAGCGCGGCACCGAATGAAAGGAAAACACAGCAAGTTGGTCTGCCCATGTATGTGGATAAGACGCAATGTTTGTCTTATCATCTGACCAAAGAAGGCATTAATAGCGCAAATCGAATTATGAATGTGTTAGTCTATGAGAACCCGGTGATAAACTACTGTCCCGAACTGTATCCATTGACAGCGATACTGTTGCATTATATGAGGGAGGATATTGCCTATCACAGCATTGCTACGCTGCTCAATAGTACGGGCAAAGTTTTTGTTAATCAAACGAAACTGTTGAATGAAGTCGCCGGTCAGACAGTGCTGCAGATGACACGAAAGTATGCAAAGCCGATGCTGTATATGCTGCATGACTTGTGCCCGAAAGCCAATTTAGAGCAAACTTTTAGTCAATGGAATTGGTGGATATTCGCCGGTTTGCCTTTTCCACATCTTGTACGCATTATTGATTGCTTTCTGTATGAGGGTATCAAAGTGTTTTATCGTATTACGTTCGTTTTGCTCAATATGTTCGCCAAAGAGTGGTCCATGGTCGATAGTGTAGTCGAGCATCTCCTGAATAATGACGTGAACAGTGCATTGATTGAATTCTATAGAAATGTGCCCATTACGCCGGCCAAATTGCTGTCCGCCGCATTCAGTATACGAAGTTTCAGGTTTGTGTTGTTGTCATTTATTCAAAAAAAAAAATATTTTATAAAATTTTTTTTATATGTCAGTACAAATTACATTTCCAAGCAATATGTAATTGCTGATAAAGTCGTCAGGTCACGTCATGTGCCGCCAGTGGACTTAAACAATCAAAACAGCGCACAATTCAACTTACTTTCAATATCACATTCGTTGGTACTGCGCGATCAAGTGCACGCACAGACTTGGCAGAAAATGCTTTTCACGCTATGGACTTGGATGCCGATACGTATTTCGATGAGTCAACCGAACCCACTTTATTCATCCAGCAATCAGCAACGCTCGTTGCTACGTGTATATGATTGCATGTGCAAGCATGCGCCAGCGCTTATGATCATCGAGACCTGCACAAATGAGATTTTTGGTTTTTATAACTCTACGTGTTGGTCTCTGCCGGATCCTGCGTTTGATAAGGGCTTTTTACCGATTTATAATGGTAGTAAAGATGATTTCCTATACATTCTTTATCCGAAACGCACAAAGTATCCATGGATTGATACGAATAGTCAGCTAGAACCTTCATATTTGTCCAAGCATTTCCAGCCTGCTTGCAGCGAATTAATCGCAAAAAATGAACGTCGCCTGGCAGGGGAAGCCATTTGGTTGGATAACAGTTTGCGTTATGGCAAAACAAAATGTTGCAAATTGTACAGCAGTCCGGCCTTATGTCCTCGTGGTGAATTCGAAATACGTCTTCTTCAAATTTTCGATTTTAAACAAATCGATCAGCGACTGATTAGCTCATACACGGAACAAATTGACCTCGTTAACACTTAAACGATTCTAAAATAAAATACTTTTCTTCTTTTTTTGATTAATCAAAATCTTTTGACATGGATTTGGTGTAAAGCATGCTAATAATTGTGTTTTAGTTTGAAACCTTTTAATTTACTTTTATTCTTATTTTACATGTTTTATATATATTTTTAATTTATTTTTATACAAAAAAAAAAGCAGGTCATTGCTCATGGTAGAAGCGGCTGTGAATATGAAATGAATAAATTTCATTAAAAAAAAAAAAAAAATGGTAGACTGTCAAAAAAAGTTTACGAAGATCGTGTTTCAAAAAATAAGAAACTATTTAAAAAAAAGTTAATTTTAGAACGGACGATAACCATTAATGAGTAGAAGACCATAATTAAATTTCAAAGCAATCGGGCGAATAATGATGTTTCGAGAAAAATCCGTTTCAAAAGCTCACTAAAGCACTTCCTTTATAAGTATTTGTAACTACAGTACAGCTTTATGTATCGTACCAATAATTTAAACAATATTTCAAATATAAATGCCAGATGCATATTATTTTTTAGATTTGGGTTGCGCCAAGTATTATGTTATCCAGTATACACAACTACACCTTCCTTATTGGTTATAGATCTAAGTTTGAAACGCCTCAGAATCCGCCATACCAAAAACGATAATCGAACCGATACATTTGAAGAAAAGCTTACGAGTTGTTAAGGCAAAAAGTGACGTTCGTTACCAAAAAGCTTTAAATTCCTGCACAGTGTGCTTTCGTTGCTGATTCCTTACACTCGTTGCTGGTGCGTGGCTCGCGTTAACACTAAATGAAAATCGCATAAAAAATACATAAAAATATATATAGTAAATTGCATAAAACCACAGAAAATATAAAGTAAATTGCGGTTTGGGCGTGTTTTAATAATCAACTACGACAAATTAAAGCCAAAACAAAGTGCAAATTTTAATTTTTCAAACAAGTGCCTAAGTTAAACGTGGTTTTTCCTCACTGCGTACGAAGAAAAAAAAAAAAAAAAGCAGATAAATGAAAATTTCTTGCCTTCCTCAACGCTTTCGCTTTTCATATGCCCCGCCACAGTGAGTTGGCTGTGTCTATGTGTAAATTTCTGCGTGTGTGTGTGTCTCGCTGGGTAGGTCAATCGGTCAGCAGCGTGTTGTGTATAAGTTGAACAATTTCATTTAATCAACATCAAAAATTATATTCTTATGCATTAAAATGTGTGAAAAATTCCCAATGGGCTTGTAAAGTAGCGCATTAGCAGAAAGAAAAAAAAAACGACGACAAAAAAAAGAGAAAAATAAGTAGAAACAAATAACTAAAAAATTTTGTAGCGAGCAACGCGGCGCACTTGACCTCATTCTAATGTGGTTAGGTTGCCTTGTGCGTATGTGTGTGTGTGCGTTGCGTTTTGGTGTTAGTGTCGAAGTTCGTTTTGTCGCTTGACAGTTGGAAGATAGATAGCAAAACATACGCTTTCATAAAAACTTTCTGACAGCTGCGAACAAAACATGCGCGCCTGCACAAAAAAAAAAAATGTCTAAAGTGAGCTTTTAGGCGCGTACATTAACAAATGCAGACTCTGCTTTCTCTCTCACGCTCTCGCTCACTTTGTGCAGAGAGCGCACATGTGCTTGTATGTATGCGTGTGATATAGTGTGTGTGTGTGTGTGTGCGTGAGAAAATTTGTTTGGCACTTTGACAGTTAGAAAATGTAAACATGCTGTTTTTGTTTTGATAAGCGCGTACTACACACACACACACGCACACACAGACGTAGGCACGCAACCACAAAGTGATAAAAAGTATTATATTTTTCCAACAGTACGCCTTAAATATGTCAAAGAGTTTCGTAAATGCGTCACATTTATAAAGGCTCTTAAAAAAAAATAATAACCAAATTAAAAAAAAGTTTTATAAGATTTTCGACTCAATTTTGCCAAATTTTAAATAAACGAAATCATTTTTGAAGACAAAAAAAATTAAAAAAATAATTACACCAAAAAATATTGTACAAAAAATCAAACTAAAACGCACCAAATTTTTTTAATCGAAAAAAAAAAACCGACTCTGAAAAATATAAATTTTAAATAATGCAAATCCAACACTAATACGTCAACAACACTAAAAACAACAAACATAAAACTTCTTCTTGTGCGCACAAGTATTTCGTGTCACGCCCCTCCCCTTTTGTCATCAACCACCATCAGCGGCGTCCTTCGCTCGTTCAGCTGGTGTCAATGACACAACGCAACCTGTTGATTTCCGGATTCAATTTACACCAAGTACGACCACACGACCAAGTCACTGTGAAAGGAAGTTTTAAAGATGAATACAGGTATTTTTATTGATTTTTCATTATCAATAAAATCATTTGTTGTGCATTGTTTCAGTGAATTATTTTCTTTTCTTTTTTTATTATGTTCTTTAATAAAATGTGTGTGTTCCTGTGACCCAAAAAGAATTACATATATGTATGTATACATGTAGGGCGTACGCAAAGGTAACGAGGGAATTTTCAATTTTTGTTCATGCAGAACTTTCGTTAATTGACCGGACAAACTAAATAAGAATTATTATACACTGAAAAAAACATACAGAAAGACATCTACGAACATATTGTTCTGAATGGGCAAGATTAGATCATGGAAACTAATAGCTTCCATATAAGGAGAACACGAAAATTAATGAAAATTAAATTTTTCTTTTGTTTTTTTTTGAGATAGAGCGAAGTTGAAAATTTATTAGTGCCATCAATGTTCGAACCCTAAAAGTAAACCCTGCCTTGGCTAAAATTTGATTTTGTTAGAACGTATTAAAGAGTCGACATATTTTTTTTCATAACTAGTATAGTTCGTATATGTGAGAAATCTTTATTAATTCTTTTAATGTGTCTACGAAAAGATCATTCAATTTTAAGTGGCGGACAATCTTTGTATTTTAATTCTGTTTTAGGTTTAGCATGCACAATCGGCACATTTTATAATGTTTTTACTTTCCTATTCCCAAAAACGAAAAATGATCAAGTTTTCATTTCATCTGAAACAAAGCAATGAACATGTGAAGATAACATTGTGAAGATACTCGATTTAGTCATTGTCCCAGGGAACTTCAGTTAGAAGACAATTAATTCACAGAGTGCCTATGAAACATTCCACATCACTTCCTCTCTCTCTATTATAAAAGTAATGTGTAACTATTTCTTCCAGCGAACATGTTAAAATTTTCTGATTCACTGTTGAATGAAAGATTTTAAGATATTACTAAGGCATTGCATATGTATATTTCCGACTACAATATTTTACAAAATGAATATGCATATTTTTTGCACATCTTTTAATGATTACTTATTTTCGTGAAAAAATTATGAAAATTTGCTATTTCGTAAACACATTGTGGGCGTTCTGAAAGTCGATACTTTGTAAATATTATGTAGCTCAGCGTTATGAAACGCAATACTTTGCACATTTACTTTGTTATTAGTGTTTTGGCAGCAACACGTTCTGAAAAATAGTTTATGACTTGTTTCTATTTGAGTGACGTTTATTGAGAAATGACTGACAGAATTCAAAACCACAGAAAAATTCCTTCAGAACGAAATAGCAACGTTTTTTTTTTATAGAAGTTTTACAATTAACGCTCGAATATGTTTGAGTCTTATATTTATTACAATGGTAAAGTTTTGATTTCACCTTAGATCAGTTCATGGAGTAATATTCATTGTGACCAAGTAGGAACTATTGAAATCGGGCATGCCACTCTTTGTTTCGCTTTATGTTTCTATTAAAAGATCCTTTGAATATTTTTATTTTTATGCTATTCAAACGAATATTGTTGCCAATAGTAAATTTATCAAAAACAACGAAATTTCGTTGGTTTGTTTTGGTTTTGTATTTTATTTTTGTATACCGAGAACTTGACAACTTATATTGTTTACATAACTTTTCATTAAGTTCATTTCATTAGAACTTTTAGTGCTGAGTAAACACAAACTTAATCACATGGTGTAGTTAAACTCTAACCCCACAAAATTGAAACCATAAATTACTAATATTTTAGGCGACCATAGCGAGCATACATCATCAGCATTTTCGCCACAGCAACAGCAACAACAACAGCACCAGCAGCAACAGCAACAACAACAACAACAAAAACAACACCAGCAACAATTTAACAAATACGATGCCTTGGATACAAAAAGTAGTTGTAGTGTTAATAGTAAACTCAATCATAAATATTGCGATAACAATAGGCGTAGTAGTAGAAGGGGGGACTTTGAGAAATTAGACAAAGATTTGTCACCAAGCCACGATGATGTTGCCAATAATGACGATGTTGATGAATCATACCGGACCACCAACACAATGTCGTCGCCTTCGTCAGCAACGGCAACAACAACGGCGATGACGATGACACCGACAACAATGTTGGCGTCAACAATCGTCACAATGCCATTAACTGGGTCGACGAAGATGTCAACGTCAACACCGCCAAAAGATAATCCAGTCTGCCTAAATGAGGCGACGACGCAACAAAGGCGTCGCCAATTACAATTTCAACGCCAAAAGGATGCCAAGCCTTTTGACAATGGCGATGGCGAGGTCGCTGGCGAGTTTGTTAATTGTATCACGTATGATGATAACACGCTGGTGATAGAACGCAAAAAATCACCAGTTACGACAGCACGTAAATATTTGCGTGTCGTTGAAACAGCGACGCCGGAACAGACAACAACAACAACAACAACAGCAACAGCAACGACGCGGGACAGTCGTAAATATAATCGCAAATCGGTCAATAGAAATAGTACACGCAAATCGGCTACAGGTAAATTGGAAACTGTTGTTGTCGTTAAGGCAAATGAGAAACAACCGATCAATGGAAATGGCAATGGCAACGGCAACGGCAATGGTGGCAATAGCAGCAGCGTTGGTGGCAGCTTTAGGCACCACCTACAGCATCATCCGCAAAGGTATATGCAACATGACCACGACACGAAATTCATTTACCATGTGCAAGAATTTGATTTGGAACCTAGGTCATAGTACGTTAGATGTGCTTAAATGTTGTAACAACTTTTGTGTCATCTTGTTTGGATAAGCCGTAATGTAAAGCTGTTGCATGTATAATTTCCTCAAAAATAGCATTGCGTATATTTTGGAAGCATTTCCAATTGAATAAGGTGCATGCTTTAATATTTAGTTGTTTAATGTAATCTAGAAAATAATGGAATAAAATAGAATAAGAATTTGTTTGAAGTAAGTTAATTTTGACAGGTTATTGATTGATAAGCGCCGAAGGACAGTCAAGGAGAACTAGTAAGAATTTAAGATAGGACTCGTAGTTAGAAAAATAAATTCAAATGGTTCCAAGTTATACTTGAGTAATAATTAGAAATTTCCAGAGAGCTTATAAGCATAATTTCAGTCGCTTACTTTTCCAAAATATCTCAAAAAGAGTTTATGTCAGAAAGTATTAAAATAAAAATGTTTAGATTTTTTTTTAAATTAGTCGGTAAAAGCATGTTGATACTAATAATAATATCAGGTTAAGATATGTACCAATAATAATCTTCTTGAAGTATCAGTGCGTTTAGTATCAAAAATTGAAAATAAAGATATTTTAAATTTTCTCATGGTTCCAATAAGTCACATAGAATCGTAACAACTTCGAACGACTTGTAGACTACAGATTTAGGATCATTGAGAGTCGGAACAACATATGAAAACACTTTGATTAATATGTTATTGATTTTTCTTCACAGCTCCCCGGACGATGACGACGATCGAGCAAAATTAGAGGAGCTCTATAAGAAACGACCAAATACCGAACTAGCGCTTAGTTCGGTAACTAGCCAAATAGTTAACAACGCCACCTATAAACTTGATTTTAAGCAGCGACGTCATAAAAATCATACAAAATCGAATCACAACAAATCGGCAGCAACAAACGAACGTGGTCAGTGCCCGGGCGGCATCGGCAGCGTCAGCGGTCATAACGTCAACTGTAAGCGACGCAAATCGTCGTGCACCTCGTGTGCTGGCAACATTGTTGGCAGCGGCACAGGTGTCAATAATAAACTAACGCCCGAGGAGGCGCTTGCAAACGCAGCAAATACAGCAACAGCGGCAACAGCTGCAGCGGCGTGGCAACAACAGCCGCAGAACAGCGTCACAAGCGCCGGCAGCACAAACAGCAGCTACAGCAGCGGCGGCCGAGACGACGAGAGCAGTTACAGTGCCATCGGCGGCGACAGCAGTAGCAGCAACAGTTGCAATTGTGACATTACCGGCGATAACAGTACATTACACGGTTTCGGTGTCGGCGATATCAGCAGTTTCATTGGCGATTGTGACGACGAGGACGAAACCGGCGACCTTAGTTCACAGACATTACGTACAGCAGCGATTGTTGCTGCTGTAGCGGCAGCAGCAGCTGAGGAAACAGCCAAAGCAGCGGCAGCGGCAACAGCAGCTGAAGTAGCGGCGGCGGCGCGTGCAAAGCATGCTAAACGCTTGGCAACTGGTGGTAGTGAACACGACGACGACGACGACGTCGGTGGCGGTGATAGCGACATTGACCGCGCTGACGAGTTAGCGGCAGAGAATACCGATTGTGAGAGTTGTAGTGAATTGCAATTGCGTAATGTCAATGATGATGTTGGACATGCTATTAATGCTGGTGCTGGTTCACTTGATGATGATGCCGATGTAATCATTGAATTAGATATTGCGCCTGATAGTAATGGCTTAAATGAGAGTAATAGAAAAAATAATAGTAATAATTTAAATCTAAGTCATAAAAGAACTGTAAATCCGCCGATAAATCGGACATGTAGAATAACCGAGGAAGAGGACTACGACGAAGACGACGAAGATTACGAAGCAGAAGTAGAATTAGACGAAGAAGCTGAAGATTACTTTGAAGAGGAGGAGGGAAACGAGGAGAACAACGACGACGCAGACGACGACGTCGACGAGGACGATACACACGCACTTTCAGCGTTCTATTCGAGTTCAGCGGAACTGATTGATAATTTTAATAGCGGTAGCAATTTTTTTAATATAATGGATTTTGAGGGTGGCGCTGCCGGTGGTGGCACCTTTACGCCAAATGGCAACAACGGCGCTAGCTCTGGTGGCGATAACTCAGCCGCCATGGTCGCCTCACGTACCGGTGGCTACGACAGCGGTGAGGCTGATATGGGCGGCGGTAGCAATATAATGGGTAATCAGTTTTTTAATTGTAAAATTTTTTTTTTTTTAGTAAAAGAATTTTCAATTTTAGGCACTGATGGCATGGGCGTCTCAAACATTCCTGAAACGACAAACGGCACTGCAATTGGCGGAGGCGGTGCCGCACAGAAGTCGGCCGCGGCCGCTGGTGCCAAAAGACCGCAGCGACGCGGCAAACCACAACCGGATCGACCACAACGCGCTCTGTTTTGTTTGGGTCTGAAGAATCCGATACGTGCTTTGTGCATTCGCATTGTCGAATGGAAGTATCCTTTTCAACACTCTGTCCATTACAAATCCATTGTTGGTAGTGCAAAAAGATGTTGTTACGAACATTTTAAACATCTTGAAAAGCAAACTTTATAGAAATTTAGATACAAGCCAAATTGTCCATAAGATCTCTTTGATTTTTTTTTGTTCAAAAGACTGTCTTACTAATTTATTATGAAGTAACTTAATAAGTTAGTGAACTTTCACTAAAACACCATATGATCGCTTTGTTTATAATGTTTTTTTCTTTAATGACATAAGAATTAAAGCGATGGATATCGTTGAGAGAGGCACTAATCTAAATATTAATGTAAAAGCTCGAGTTTTGAATTTCGAAGGTAAAATGTGAAGTTCGCAGTATATCAAGTTTGCTGGCAATTGTGTCCTTCCCATCTGCTCAGTACCAACCACTCTTTTCAAGGACTATAGGTCATAAAACATGAAAATTTAATAATGAAATAATAATAATCTCTCAATTACCCCTTTTATAAAAGTAGTTATATCTCGTAAGTAAAGCGATAGGAATCCCAAACCTTTGTACTTAGGTTCAGTATACATACCACTTAAAGTACTACTTAATACTACTTTCCACGTCTTATAAAATATAAGTTAGGTTATTCTCTTATATCATAAATTTTGGCTTGAGTATTTATTATCATATTTGATATTACTAGCGATCTTATGACTTAAATTCAATTGCTTTCATTACATTTTTTTTGTGATAAAGCTCACCATATAATCTCTTCTGCTTTGTGCTTCAAATAAAACATGGTTTTCCTTAATATGAATTATTTTTGCTTAGACCTTTTGAATTCTTAATTCTTTTCACAATTTTCGCCAATTGTGTTGCCTTGGCCGTCTTCACGCCTTATCCTCTAAGCGATTCGAACGTGACGAATCTAACTTTGGTAAGTCGCGAGCCAAAATACTAAACAACAAAAGTTTTATAAAAGAAAGTATATTAATATAAATTATATTTCTTCTATCCCTGGCTTTAATCATCATCAATGTGCTTGCAATCAAAACAATCATCAACAAATTTCTCGCCTCATAAAATAAACGTACAAAAAACCAAAAATTTAAAATATCAACGACGGCACTTTCTCACAAATGCACCATAAAACGATTCGGTTTCTAAAAATTCCTACAAAAAGGAAAAAATTGAGAATATATTTTTAGTAATATTCACATCGGAATGTGTTATGAAAATATTAGCATATGGTTTTGTGTTACATAATGGTGCATATCTAAGAAATGGATGGAATTTACTAGATTTTACAATTGTAGTTATAGGGTAAGAATCACAAAAAACAAAACGAAAAAAAAAAAAATATCGGCAACACGAAAAAGCAATGAAATTATTAAATAATATTTTGTACATTTTACACTTTCTCCGCCATAAACGCACTTTGACCATATCACAGTATGATAAGCATAGTACTGACCAATTTAATGATGGAAGGCTTTGACGTCAAAGCGCTGCGAGCGTTTCGTGTATTGCGTCCATTGAGACTGGTCTCGGGTGTGCCAAGTAAGCGGTTGTTGGGTTAACCCCACAAACAATTTTATGCGTTTCGCATTTCTTTATTAAAAAAAAAACAACAACAAAACATTTGGCCGCAAATTGGCGTCTATTTTATTATACAGGTCTCCAGGTTGTGCTTAATTCGATTTTGAAAGCTATGGTGCCATTGTTTCATATTGCTCTACTGGTCATTTTTGTAATTATAATCTATGCCATTATTGGCTTAGAATTATTTTCGGGCAAATTACACAAAGCCTGCCGTAATCCTATAACAGGTAAGCCAACCACCACCAACATTTGCTCCCATTTAAGGAGTGTTAATGAAAAGTTTACACTAAAAACGCAAAAAAAAAATAAATAAAGATGAAATATCATTCAATGTCTTGAATGCCACCAGATATGTCGCAACAAAATTTTTAAAGTTTCTTAATGGATGCCATAGATAGTAGATTAGTGCTACGGTTAATGGCATTTATGGCCATAAATCTTAGTACCTAAAAACTAAGCTATTATCTTATGACGTCAAAACAATATTCCGTAACAACTTTGGACAATATTCTTGTTTGAGCGCGTAGCACACGCTTGTAGTTGTAGTGTTTAGTAGATGAAAGCAGCAAAATTACGACATCAAAGGCATTTCATAGACATTACTAACCCAACAACATCCAACACGCAAATTCCTCTCTCATGCCAATCATTTGTCAATAAAATCCAATCCAATCCAATACGCACACAAAACTAACTCAGGTGACTATGAGGATGAGGAGAATCCCTGTGGCGGCAACTATATATGTCCAGATGATATGAAGTGTTTCGATGACTGGGAAGGTCCCAATTCGGGCATCACGAATTTCGATAACTTCGGCTTGGCTATGTTGACGGTATTTCAATGCGTAACGCTCGAGGGTTGGACGGATGTGCTGTACTATGTGAGAAGACATGACAAAAAAAATAATTGTTAACTTTTCATAAAATTTATACATAAAATTTATTTTACGCTTCTGCAATGCAGATCCAAGATTCGATGGGCAGCAGCTGGCAGTGGATGTACTTTGTTTCGTTGGTTATACTTGGAGCTTTTTTCGTCATGAATCTAATTCTTGGTGTGTTGTCCGGTGAGTTCTCCAAAGAGCGTAACAAGGCCAAAAATCGCGGTGACTTTCAAAAGCTGCGCGAGAAGCAGCAAATTGAGGAAGATCTACGTGGTTATCTGGATTGGATCACACAAGCTGAAGATATAGAGCCCGATGCGGTTGGTAATCTCATGCCGGATGGCAAAGCAAAGCAAGGCAATGAAAATGATTCCAACGAACACATCGGCGAGGAGGGCCAGGACACACAAGTGGCCGAGTCAAGTTGGCGTAAATTTAAAAAGGATTTCGATCGCGTAAATCGACGTATGCGTCGCGCTTGTCGCAAGGCAGTCAAATCGCAAGCATTTTACTGGCTGATCATTATACTGGTCTTCCTCAATACCGCCGTATTAGCCACAGAGCATTACGGTCAGCAACCATGGCTAGATGAATTTCAGGGTATATGCTCAGCATTAATTATAAGAGATATTGAACTTTTTTTTAACTTTATGTTAACAACATTTTCTAGAATACACAAATATGTTCTTCATTGGGCTCTTCGCATGCGAAATGTTGATCAAAATGTACAGTTTGGGTTTCCAGAGTTACTTTGTGTCGCTGTTCAATCGCTTTGATTGCTTTGTGGTGATTGGCAGCATTATGGAGACTTTACTTACAAAATCAGGCATGATGCCACCGCTCGGTGTTTCCGTGTTGCGTTGTGTGCGTCTTCTCAGAGTGTTCAAAGTCACTAAGTGAGTATTAAATGATTGGATTTGTTTACTATTTTCACTTTATAAATATTCAACGGTGCCTGGTAACTTTATTTCAGATATTGGCGTTCGCTATCAAATCTCGTTGCTTCCTTATTGAACTCAATACAATCGATTGCATCGCTTTTGTTGTTGCTCTTCCTGTTTATTGTGATATTTGCGCTGCTCGGCATGCAAGTTTTTGGTGGTAAATTTAATTTTAACGACAAGGAGGAGAAATCACGTTCGAATTTCGATAGCTTTTGGCAGAGTTTGCTAACAGTGTTTCAGGTATGCATAGTTTAAAAAATTTACAAACTTACATAATAACAAAACAACGTGTAATATTTTTGTAGATCATGACAGGCGAGGATTGGAATGCGGTTATGTACGAAGGTATACGTGCTTATGGTGGCATTTCGTCGATTGGTGCCTTGGCATGTATTTACTTTATTATTTTATTCATTTGCGGTAATTATATACTGCTAAACGTCTTCTTGGCCATTGCTGTTGATAATTTGGCCGATGCGGACTCACTAACCGAAGTCGAAAAAGAAGAGGAGCCGGTAAAAATCAACACTTAAAACAGTTGTCAGGATATTTTCTTACAATATTTTGAAATATTCAGATCGATGATGGCACCATGAAAAAATCACACAGTCCCACGCCTACAATTGATGGCGAGGATGACGATCATTTAGAAATTGATATGGAAATGGATGGCCATGGCATGGATGATGAAAAATTGTGCGTACAAATCACCATGTTGAATATTTATCTTTGCTGAATTAAATGTCCTTTTTTTTTGCACAGAGATCATGATACAATGTCCGATGAGGAGGCACGCGACATGTGTGAGGAGGAACAAGAGGGTAAGCTTGCAGCATTCATTCACAAAATATTGTACGCTTTTAGGCTAATATTTTAAAATCATATATATAAAATTAAATTTTAGTGCTAAGCTAATTAGTTAAGTAAAGAAAGCAAATATTTTTTTTGTATAATTACATAAGTTTATAACACAAAATCCTATCGAATTACTGAACTTTTTTGAGATTTTTCTTAGTACACAATTAAGTTATGTCCGCTAACAAATTTTTGTACCTTAACTGCTGCTTTTTTTACATTCCTCAACAATGCTAACAAATTACAAAAAAAAAAAAAACAAACAAAAAAAATTGTGTCTATCGCACTGCCTGCGCAAATAAAAAAAAAAAAAACATGTTGCGCTCTCCTCTCTCGTTACTTGGTACATGATATTAATCTGTAGACACCCTCTCTGAAGCATCGGCACGTGTTACTGCACGACCCCGGCGTTTATCCGAAATCAGCATAAAGAAGACTAAAAAACCAATACCGCGCGGAAGTGCATTTTTCATATTTAGTTATACGAACAGGTAAATCTCAACGTAACGAAATCAAACAAAGTCACATACGGAATTGAATTCTTACTTCAAACGATTTCGTGTCGACATACATATGCATGCCTTGACCTTTACACACAACTTGATTCAAAGTAACAATTAAATTGGTTGAATGCACTCAAAAGATAAAAGTTATATTAAATTATGTTTTAAAGCAACTTACCTATACAGTATCAATTTAATACCTGCTTTAGTTGCCAATTTTTTTTTGCTTATTCATATTGGCATTTTAAGCTGAGTTCGCTTTTCTGTCTAACATTGTATGGCATGCTACAATGGCATGCTTTTGCCAACAAAATAAACGAAGTTCGATTGTTTTTTAAATGTGGCAGTGAAGTTGGTTCTACAATTATTATAATAAATATCTGCTTAAGAATTTCAATTTAGTTTCAAATATTTTAAATCATACAATTAGTATTTAAATTTAGTTTAAAGTAAGCATATTCGTTTACTGCTTAAGATATGATTTTCCATTTCATATTATAAGTTTTAATTTTTTAAAAGATTGATTTATCGTTAATTTGTATACTGTGTTATTCTTCTTTTAAATTGATAATACTTTTGTGAAACTACGTAAACGCTTGTTAGAAGACGAAGAAGGCTACATCACGGCACGACCACGACGCATGTCGGAGGTCAATACCGCAACGAAAATCCAACCGATACCAGCGGGCAGCTCATTCTTTTTTTTCTCACAAACGAACAGGTTTATTTTGTCAACCCTTAACATTTTGTTTTGGTTATTCAATGTTTAATTTTGTTAACAACCTCTTCATCTGTGTGTGTGTCTGTGCCTTTCTTTGTTCTATTTCCACCCCATGTGCGGCACAATAATTTTGTTTTTTGTCTGATATTTTATTGTAGTTTTAGTTGTGTTTATCATTTTTCGCATTTTTCTATAAAATTGTTTGTAAAAATCATTTTTACTTAGATATCTTAATTGTGATTAAGTGTTTTGTGATTTTTTAATTGTTTAGCAAAATTCGAAGCAGGAAAATATGTTAAAGTCATGGAATGATATACTATTCTATATGTTATTTTTTATTGGTAATAAGCTTTAGTTTATATGAATTCATTTAAACTTATTGACGAAAAAGAAGTCTTATTATTTGGTGTTTTCTTTTGTTCATTAAAATGAAAAGACAATTTTGTTCATTAAAGAAAGAAATTTAGTGGTAAAAGATAATATTATGAAATTCCAAAGATCACGAAAATCTATTAACCAAAAATATTTTGTTAATAGTTATTGCTTTATAATGATTCACAAAAGAAAATTCTACTATGACGACCAATTCAACTCACTACTATTTGTGATCAGCTGTGACTAGTCGTGGTTTGTTGTTAGTAATAAGAATCGCTAAAAGCAACAACAAGTCACAAAATGATGTTTGTGACTCACCGTGATTCAGTGTGACTGCCATGAGAATAGGTCGATGTGTCTTTTAAATTTTAGCTCATCGATCACAATAAGCCAGTTTGAAAATAATTGTGTTCCGAAATATGTAAAAGGAAAATTAGTTTGCCATGTTCAGCGGACGTTTGTCTGCTTATATAAAATTAAAATTTTTATTGAAATTTACTTTTTATTATTTATATGAATTCAAATTCAAGTGTTAGTAGCTGTTGAAAATGGATTTGAAACATATAGAAAACATCCTTAAATGCCCAAAAAGATAATGATACTATGTAAATTGTTTTTTATTATTATTATTTTTCTGAGATAATATTTTATTTAATGCAATATTTTTATAAACAATTAATTTAATTCTTTCCGTGTTTATATCGGGATTTTTTGTGTTTTCAAAACATATTACAAGGTCTTTGTTTTTTAGTTATATGTTCTTAAATTGTATCTAATTTATTATGGTAAATTGTATATTATTGTACATTACTTTAACAAAACCAATGTCACTTTGCATGATTCACAGTAAACGGCAGCATGTTTTTGTATTTGAGCTCACCTGAAGTATTTTGTTTAACACGCTAATACATGTCTATATATGTTTTGTTATTTATATACAACTAATGTGAACTTTTGATTCGTATCCGCTTAGATTTCGTGTGTTCTGTCATTGGTTGTGCAACCATAGCAACTTCGGCAACGTTATACTTTGCTGCATTATGTTCTCGTCAGCAATGTTGGCTGCTGAGAATCCTCTGCGTTCCAAAGACGACATGAATGAAGTAAGTAGCTCGGTCCATGTTTTGTTTATGCGCTGAAAAGAACTGCAAACAAAAAGAAAAATCAGCATCAAAAAACATGTGAAATGCGAAATAAAATGAAAAGAAAGAAAACCAAATAAAATATGTAAGTCAAGACAACTGTACGTCTCGACCACTTGGAATGTGTGCATTGAAGCATTTTGATTTGATTGATTAACGCATCATTTCGCTAGTAGATTTTGGACATTTGTGTTTTCTGCTAATATCATTCATCCATCAATTTCAGGTACTCAATAAATTTGATGTTTTTTTCACGGCAGTTTTCACAGTAGAACTGATTCTGAAATTGATTTCATATGGCTTCATACTACATGATGGAGCCTTTTGCAGATCCGCATTTAATCTTTTAGATTTACTTGTGGTTTGCGTCTCTTTAATCTCAATTGGTGCCAGGTAAAATCAAAATTTATTTTGCTGAGTTTTTTTCAAAAAAATAAAACCTCAAACCCAACCCCATACCATATTTTGAATATACTATATATATTCATCGATTTCAACTGCAGTTCGAATGCGATCTCTTTCGTGAAAATTCTACGTGTGCTCCGAGTTTTAAGGCCTCTGAGAGCCATTAATCGTGCCAAAGGACTCAAGGTAAGTTGACAAAATGCGCCACACTAATCAGCCAAATTTTGTGTTCAATTTTCATTTATCATAATTTTTGATTTTGATTTTTGAAATGCTTTCAGTTTTTTTTTTTATTTATTTATATTTCTTATTGTTTACTTTTAAAAAGTTGACTTTCTTGTTTGTCCAATTAAACACATACAAAAGAGTATTGCTTATATAAATACAAAAATAATTTTTTTTGAATAATTAATAAATTTTTGACAGGCTGAAAGTGAGAAAAGAAGTTTTCTGTGGTTGTCATAGATCAACAAAAAACACCTTGAAATGCTGGGTGTAGGGTGCACCACAAAACCAAAAAACAAGAAAAAAAAAATAAATTTTAAATACACAAACTAAACTGAAAACTAAAACAAATTATCATATTTTTTTTTCTTTTTATTACTTTAATTTTTCGTTGAAAAATGGGCGTGGAATAAATGTTTACTCAATGTCTAAGTGGGCGGGGCACGTATCAGCACGTTGAACATAATTTCTAGTCTAAGTCAATGTATGTTGATACTAATCTAATGCCAGTCAGGTTCTACCACTATTTTATAATTATATATAGTATATGTTAAATATTACAGATAAAATTAAAGAATTTTTACAAATATAAATATATATGTATATTTTATATAGCATGTTGTTCAGTGTGTAATAGTCGCTGTTAAGACTATCGGAAATATTGTCCTTGTGACATGCCTTCTACAATTCATGTTTGCCGTTATAGGAGTCCAATTATTTAAGGTATGATTTTTGTTAATTCTACCATATAATGTTTTCATTCTTTATTGATTTATTAACAACTAGTACAGTTCTATCAGTTAGTAATAGTGTTAGTTAGTAAAGATTCTCAATTTGTCAAAAGATGTCAACTACTGTACAACCCTTTTGAGTATAAATAGTTAGGAACATTTATGTAAATAATTATCATTATAAATTAAGTATTTTGTTTTCTTTTATATTTAATTATTATTAGCCTGTTTTAAAGGTTATGACAAATGATATTTTATTCAATAATTTCAAAATTACAAAAAATGTTTTTATAGAAGACTGCAGCAGTAAAAAAGTTATGAAATATAAAGCTTTGATTTTTGAACCTTCATTTTGTAATCAAGATTTTCATTTTTAACAAGTTTAAATATGAGCGACCAGAAAGAAAATTTAAATCAACACGATTTTATCTTTTTAAAATCCTAGATATAGTGTTTAGTAAGACACCTTTTTTCTTAGCATTCCCATTCATACATAGTGATTCATAGTGATTCTCTCATTTCGGATAAAGATCGGGAATTTTGTTAAGTCCCTGTTATTGAAGTTGTAAAATGAGTTAATCATCTTAAAGTAAATATGTTTGAAATCTTTCTTCCGAATTATTTTTTTTTATTTTTTATTACAAGACACAAAGTCAAGTAAAGTTTGAGTTAGAAGAGTATTATTATAAATTCAGTCCCTTAAATAATAAAATACTTTGCTGTAACATTGCAATTTTTTAGTTAAATTAAGTTATGTTTATAAATATTTTCTTGTTTATGTTTTTTTCTCCAATGTCATATTTAAGTTATCAACATGGGGTGTTAACATGCAAATACGTTCTACACTAACAAATTCTTGTTGTTGTTAATTTGTTGCTTTATTCGTTGAATTAACAAAGTGTGTTTTTTGTTACTTATTTTTTTTTCATTGTTAATTCTTTATGCGTTTATTTTTATAATTTTTAACTAATATATATTTTACTAACAAAACTGTAAAATAACAATGAACCGAAACTTGTAAATAACTTGGTAATATTTCGCTTACTAAATCGAGAGAAATATTTAGAAAAAAAAAATATTTATCGATTACTTTGTGAAAAATTTGTGCTTATTACTTTTGAAATATTGTTAGGCAATACCAGCGTATTCCAAATTTATTTAAACTTTTGACATTAAAAAGTATTTAAAAAAAAACCTACAAATTTTTATTTTTTTATATGAGAAAAAGAGAAGATTATATCAAGCGGGTTAAACGCTAAATTAACTTTGTAATTGTTAAACAAAGTCTAAGCACATACACACATATACACACACACATACACAATTTAACATTATTTCTACAATGCACTGAAAGAAAAAATACCATAAAAACGAATGCAGTAAATTTTGTTATTATTATAAGTACAAATTTCAGTTCCCGATAAAAAAAAAATATTATTTTGTTTAACAATTTGAATCTAGTTTTTCTTTCTGTGTAACAAGAGCAACAACCTAACCTTAAACAAAATAAAAACAATAAAAAAAAAAACACAACAACAACATACACTCACCGTTATAAATGTATATTCCACACCCATTTTTTGCGTCTACGTCTGCAAGCTGTTGGAAGAAATACTGAAAGAATGTTTTATTTACATACACATACATATATATAATTTTTTTTTATCAATTTGTTTTGTACGTGAAAATTGTAAAATACTTTTTAACAACACGTCATATAGAATAATCCGTCGATCGTACAAACCTTGCACCCGAGCATCAAGGCATAAATACTCCAACATCAAATGTAACTTTATAGACAACTTAACTAATGACCACCAAACCGTAAGATCCCAGCAAAAATCAACAAGTCAATCAATATAGTATCTATTGAATAATCAACTAATTAACCAATCAATCAATTTTCGTTAAACATAAATCAAGTCACAAAAATTGTTTCAAAATGTTCCTTCACAATTAGCAAAAGTTCAGCCATTCCAAATAGTTTATAGTCTGTCCCTGTTGTCCAGTTCTTCTAGTACACTGTAAAAAATTAAAGCCATCATTTATAGTTTACTTTGATGCATTGCTGCACAAAAGTTCTTAAAATTTTATTGTGAGTGATTTACGCAGTTCTGTTTAAAGTCATCGCGTATTTTCTTTCTTTATTTATTTTTTTGTATTTCAAGCATTTTTTATTTTTGTTTATAAAATATTTATTAAGACGCAATGTAAAATGTCAATAATCAAAAAAAAAAAAAAAAAGAAACCAAAGAAAAACTCATGTAATAAACTCATTTTACTCATAATTTGTAGCTTATCTTAACCACCCCGTTTAAAAATGTATTTTCTTCTTTTTTCTCTCTTTTCCTTTTACATAATAACCTCGTCTCGTATATCAATACCAATATTAATCACCAACCGACAACAACATGTGTACAATTATTTTGACATTTTGTAAATTTTTATTTCCAAAACAAACTTACTTCATGTGTTCACACACTCTTCGACGACACTGTGCTCAAAAATGCAAACAATAAATTGTTTAACAAATTTTTCTTCATGAACTCACATCGCTGCCAATTTACAACAAAAAAAAAAAAAAATCCCATAAATAAACAAAAATTTCACAAAAAAAAAAAATTAAAACAACACAAAAATCCATCATGTCTCAATGATTTATATCGTTGTGTGTGCAATCGACTACACTGCAAAAAATACGTTCGTATTTTGTGTGTACACGAAAAAAATATATGTTTTTGATATTTTTAATCATCAGTACGTTGTCAAATGCGTAGTAGTCGCGGTCAAGACAATTGGTAATATTATGTTGGTTACATATTTGTTGCAATTCATGTTTGCCGTAATTGGAGTACAACTTTTTAAGGTAATATTTTTAAATACTTTTTTCTTAAAAAATAAAATAATATAAAAAATCTAAATAAATCAACGATAAACAAATAAACTGGTACGAAAGGGAGCCGATTACATTAATTTCTAAATGTGCTTAAAGAAATGCTAAAACAAAAGAATAAAGTAATAAAATTATTACGTATATGTAACAAAATATAACTAAACTACCTGCAAAATTTACACTTGTGGGCTTTTAATTCTTGAATTACTGAATCAGGCTTAAATATTGTCAATTTTTAATTTAGTAAAACATTCTCGACAAAACAGCACTTTGGTGCCAGAAAAGAGTCTCTCCCCCTCCCTCAAAAACTACTCACTTTTTTCAAGTTCATGCCAATAATAAAGAAAATTAAAAAACGAATTAATTAAATTACGAATGAAAGGCACGAGATTCGAGACACATAGATCACCTGCTGCTTAAAAGTAGGTTACATTACTAAAACTTTTTTCGTATTGAATTAAAAATAAAATGCGACATTCCTTTACTCTACATTCGAATGGCTTTAAGAGCCAAGGAGTAATTTTAAGACTTTCTACTCAATAATTGAAAAGTAGTACCTTGCTAAATACTGTAATGATTTGTTACTATAAATCCCAAGTCTGAATCTTATTTTCATTGATAATGATAAGGAAATAGTTGACCCAGAAATAGTTGGAGCAAAAATCAGAAGTCATAATTGTCGTAAAGTCATCAAAATCTGCGTTTTTTAAAATGTAGTCGAGTTAGTAGAAGTTGACTTCATATTTAAGAGTAATTTCAAGAGAAACTTCGCCCTGTGTGGGTATGCATGTTCACTGCACGTGCCAGTATTTTAAAGTCCCACATAAATAGACTTTTTAATGACTATTAATGAACTGTAAATAATGTATTTATAATTTATATTTCTAACTGCGTTGTTTAAAACCAGCTGAACTAAAATTCCATTTACCTAACCGAAAGCATTGCGAAATCTCCTCAAACATATGTGAATGTGTTTGCATATAAGACACCCTGTAAAAATGCATATGAAAGAGTTTAAAAACTTTATGTAAAATATTTACTTTTCCTTAATGAGTGCACATTATTATAATTTAGGTTAGTGAGTCCTTGAATTAACTGAACTCAACTTGATTGGAATAGTTCAGTGTGTTCTTCACTTATTAAAAAAAAATCTATATCGTTCGCTAATTTAAATAATTTGTTATCTTTTTTTTAAATATACACATCCCCAAAACAAATGAAATACAAATTTGCCTGGAGTAGGGCAAGTTTTTCCATTGCTCGGATGGTTCAAAAATGAATGAGTTGGATTGCCAGTAAGTATTCTACATATAAATAAAAAGAAATTTAGTTTTTAAATTATTAAAAGAAATTTGTATTAATTAAGTAAGCGACATATACTTGCAACTCTATTTAATAATGTCAATATCAACGGTCAATATTCAGTTTTGACTTATACAGAATAACTTATACTATACTTATATTATATAACTATATTTTTTCTTAAGAAATTCAGTAGGCTAAATTTATGTGCAACTATTTTTAATGCTCCTTTTAAGTGGTACGTATCTGGTCTATGAGGATGGTGACGTACACAAGCCACGACTCAAAGAACGTGTGTGGGACAAGAATACATTTCACTTCGACGATGTGGCCAAGGCGATGCTTACGCTTTTTACAGTCTCCACATTTGAAGGCTGGCCAAAGTGAGTCAATTCATTTCATTAATATTATTTATTTTAACATTAAAAAATTCTTCTATTTGCAGTTTGCTTTATGTTTCCATTGATTCAAATCAAGAAAACGGCGGTCCAATACACAATTTCCGTCCTATAGTCGCTGCCTACTATATAATCTATATTATTATAATTGCCTTCTTTATGGTTAACATCTTTGTCGGTTTCGTTATTGTCACATTTCAAAATGAAGGTGAACAGGAATACAAAAACATTGATTTGGATAAAAATCAACGTAACTGCATAGAGTTTGCGCTCAAAGCGAAACCAGTGCGTCGTTATATACCAAAGCATGGCATACAGTATAAGGTGTGGTGGTTTGTCACATCGTCATCGTTCGAGTACACGATATTCATATTGATTATGATAAATACGGTTACGCTTGCTATGAAGTTTCATGGACAGCAACAGTGGTATACAGAATTACTTGATGCCTTGAATATGATATTTACAGCGGTGTTCGCGTTAGAATTTGTTTTTAAGTTGGCCGCTTTTCGATTTAAGGTAAGCAAAATGAAAGCCAACCAATTTGTACCTAGAAATTTCTTTTCGAACTATCGTTCGTGTCAATATATGTAACTTTAATTTAATAATTATCGTTTTTGTGCCTTAGAATTACTTCGGCGATGCTTGGAACGTGTTCGATTTTATTATAGTGCTTGGCAGTTTCATAGATATTGTATATTCCGAAATCAAGGTAAATTCAAATAGCTAAAATTTACACGAAGTATACAAAAATGTTGTATTTTTTATAGAGTAAAGACACATCGCAAACAAAATGTGACATTGTCGAGGGTTGTAAAAAGGCGGCTAAAGCGGTGAGTGCACTTATCACAACTGTGTTGAAAGATTGTCATTATGTAATCAACGGTTATGCTTACAGGCTGGTTCCAATTTAATATCCATTAACTTCTTTCGACTGTTTCGTGTCATGCGTTTGGTCAAGCTGCTCAGCAAAGGCGAAGGTATACGCACGCTGCTTTGGACCTTCATTAAATCGTTTCAAGCACTGCCCTATGTGGCACTGCTGATTGTGTTGCTCTTCTTCATATACGCGGTAGTGGGCATGCAGGTGTGTATTGCGAATGCTTCTGTTGAGGAATTTCGATTTGGAATGTATTTTGCATATTTCTTAGGTGTTTGGCAAGATTGCATTGGACAATGAAACTAAGATATATCGTAATAATCATTTCCAAACATTTCAACAAGCGGTGCTCGTGCTTTTCCGTTCCGCCACTGGTGAAGCTTGGCAGGAGATTATGATGGCTTGTGCACCACGACCAGGTGTCATGTGTGATCCAAATTCGGATTCACCGGGTGAAAAATGTGGTTCGCTCATTGCGTATCCTTATTTTATATCCTTCTATGTGTTGTGTTCATTTTTGGTAAGTCATAATTGTAATAAAATTTAATGAAATTATTAACATTAACGTTTTACGTTAAAAGATTATCAATCTGTTTGTGGCTGTCATTATGGATAACTTTGATTATCTGACACGTGATTGGTCCATACTGGGGCCACATCACTTGGATGAGTTCATACGTCTATGGAGTGAGTACGATCCGGATGCAAAGGGACGCATCAAACATTTAGATGTTGTCACGTTGCTGCGTAAAATATCACCACCGCTTGGCTTCGGCAAACTCTGTCCACATCGTATGGCTTGCAAACGTTTGGTCTCCATGAATATGCCGCTCAATTCGGACGGCACGGTGCTTTTCAATGCGACACTCTTCGCCGTTGTGCGCACATCGTTGAGCATTAAGACCGAGGGTAATATTGATGATTGTAACGCTGAATTGCGTGCGATAATCAAACAGATTTGGAAACGCACAAATCCAAAGCTATTAGATCAAGTTGTGCCACCACCGGGCAATGATGACGAAGTGACGGTGGGTAAGTTCTATGCCACCTATTTGATACAAGACTACTTTAGACGCTTCAAGAAGCGTAAAGAACAAGAGGGCAAAGAGGGCCAAGGCGACAACAATACAGTAACGTTGCAAGCCGGTCTACGGACATTACATGAAGTCTCGCCGGCATTGAAACGCGCCATTTCGGGTAATCTCGATGAGCTGGCCGAGGAACCAGAACCAATGCATAGGGTAAATTTTAATTAAACTAACAAGAGACTATAGATTTTTATATTTATTACACTCTTTGTAGCGTCATCACACGCTTTTCGGCAGCGTTTGGTCCTCAATACGTCGTCATGGCAATGGCACCTTCCGACGCAGCCAGAAAACGCAAGGCAATGGCGCGCTCAGCACCGGCGGCAATCTCAGCGGCGTCGGCGGCAGCAGTCTTGTCTTGAGCAGCGCTGATAGCGGCGCTGATTATCTCTATGATAGCATACATCATAGCATTGCCGATGGCGTTAATCACATAACGCGTAACTTTTTGCAAGCGCGTCCGGGCGCAGGCGGCCAACTCGGCGCCGAGTTGAGCGGCCTGGGCGGCGGCAGTGGCGGCGAGCTGCGCACATTCTCCGAGAACATCTCAATGCGGCCGCTAATGAACAGCAGCGGCGTTGTAGGCAGCGGTGGCGCAACCAGTAGCGGCATCGGCGGTGGCGGCGGCCTAAGCGCTGCAGATGCCAATGCGATTTCTTATGAGTAAGTGTTGCGTATACTGTGCGCATTTTACACAGTTAATTAGCTAAAAAAAAAAAAAAATTTTCATAGACAACACACAAACGTGCTTGGTAGTACGCAAATACATAATTTTTACAAATAATATTTTTGATTAGTTTAGCGTTTATTTAGTGTTTAATTAATTAGAACTTAAGCATTCCTAGTGCAGTTTAATGCATAATGCAAAACTATAAAGAAAACGAAATTCTAATATAGCGAGTCTAAGCAGTAAACGCGAAGTTTTTGGGGTAGGTAAAAACCGAAAAGTTTGTAATGCACAAAAGGAGCCAAGCCGGCTGCGCTCTAAACGGCGCAAATGTAAACAAAAAAAAAAAAAAAAACAAACAAGTAAAACAAAATAATGCAATGAATTAATGAAAATGGCAAAGCAAATTTGGCGCAACATATTTTTGTAATTTAGCTCAAAAACTGAACTGAAAACTCAAACGTAAAAAAAATATTCTATTTCAGCAACCGCAATCGTGGTATTTTATTGCATCCATATAATAATGGTAAGCCAAAATTCGTTCGTTCGTTCGTTTTACTTCGTAATGCACACGATCGAAAAACTCAAATCAATTTTAATAATTAAAAGAAAAAAATCTAAAATAATAAATTAAAAAAATAAATATATAATAATAAAATAATATAAAAAAAAGTTTAGCTAGAAAATCTCGTTGGGCTGAGTTACTTTTGTTAATTTATTTTGTTTGTTCATTTATTTCAACTAACTTTTGAGCGCTAAGTTTTATTTGCAAATAATTTTGTGTATTTTTGTTATTTTCTTATTTTTAAAAATTATTTAATAACAACAAGTTAAAATGTATACACGCCTACACACACATTTATACACTTGCTAAAATCGAGTTTTCCAAAATATAATTTGATTTGCCTGCAGCCTGCAGCATGTGATGAAGCAACACAAATGAACAAAAATTATTAATAAACCAAAACAAATCTCACAACATTTTTTTTTAACTAAAAACTAATCAAATTGCGTTCAATTCGATTTTTTTGTATGTGAGCATTCGATTAATTGATTAATTATATTAACGTATTTTGGCTGTTTGTTTGCAGTACAACTACAACAACACTTAAACACAAACTTATAGTAAGCATATATTTGTCAAGTTTAATAATAATAATTTTATGATTTAGTTTATTTACTTACAATACTGTAACGCAGCTGTACTTAGTTGAGTTCTTGTAGTTTGGTTGTTGCAGCTAGAGCGCTTTGAACACATTAGAAACATGCATACATGCGTCACAACAAAATTAAAACCAATGACAACACAAATCACATCAACAAGCTCAAGCTGAGTTTGGTAACAAATGTTCATCGACTAAGACATCACAATTAATACTGAAGAAAAAAAAACAAAAAAAACAATATTTTAACACAAACATCATAAAAACACATAAAACTAATTTTCGATTTAGAAAGACATCGATTAATATACATATTTCTTAATAATAAGTTTTTCTGCGAAACAATTGAAAACAAGAGAATATATAAGTCAAAGATACATGTGATCCAGAAGCCCTTGCATTCGTCGTATAATGACATTTTCAAATTAGAACAAACATCTTTAAAGTTTTCACAGAGCTGAATTACTGAGTATGGAAGTATATATTAAACAAATTTTGGGTTACTCACTAACACAAAGTAAACAAATCCATTTACGACATCTGAGGCATACGTGTGAGAGTCGTAATAAGTGATCCCCAATTTTATTAAGTGTCATAATTGGATGTCCGTTTAAATTTCTTGTCTATGCAGCATTTTTTTTTTATAATTTAATATTGAGGATGACTCAATTGAAGTGACATATAAATGAAAAATCATTCGAAATAAGTTTTTCTTCGCCTGCATTATTAAAAATATCATAAACACTTCACTCTGTTTGTGGTTATTATTGTAAGCAACAGAAGTACAGAATGAAGAAAATATAAACAAATTGTTAAGATTTATAAAGTTTAAAGCTTTTTAAACTTTCAATGAGAATTTAAAAAGTTTTGGGTGTAAACAAAAATTTACTGTTCCATTAATCGGTAAGGAAAATTTATTTGTTTGGGATATCTATCATAAGTAGGGACAATTTTGAACAATGTTGAGTCGCAAGTCTGGTTTAGCTTTCTGTGATAGGTTTGGCTATATGTGTAGCTGATCATTATAATGAACGCTAATAACTATCGATCGGTGGAATAAGTCCTAAGTATATATGTAGGTGTGGATAACCTGTTAATTTTTGGAATTTTCGCATCGAGATCTCCAAGTACAACAACTTTTCTGAAGGTTAATATTTCGTAAAATTGAGTTCTGGATTATTTTCGTTGTTGGACAATAAGAATTGAATATAATTTAATAGAAACATATGTGGTTGACCAATTATATACCGTTAATTTTATTTTATTTTCTTCAGATTATTTAACAATTCTTCTAAGTTTATTGATAATATTAAAAATTTAGCTCATATTTATTAAGAAGTTAGCATAAAAACTTATAAAGTAAAAAATTGTTTCTTGATGCCAACTGTTTGAAAAGTAACGGCTCCTTTTGTTAATTACAAACTTTTTTCATTTTTTTGTTTCCATTTTTTTGTTTTTTATTTTTTGTAAGCAAAATCGAAAGTCAAGTTAAATCGTAACTATTTAGGTACTTAACAAAAAAAAAAAAAAAAAAAAACACCACTTGTTTAATCCTATTTGTTGTTTGTATTTATTGAAACAAAAACCTAAAACAAAAAAAAAAAATATTCTTTAATTGATTTTTGTAATTATAGCTTAAGTGATTCAAGTTTAAAAACAACAGAATGCTGAGTCACAATTATTGCTGACACACACGTTGAAAATGGCACCGACACGTGGATGATGCGTTTTTTGACTTAATGCAAATCTCTACTCTACTGTACTAAAAAAACAAAAACAAAAAAAAAAAACAAATTATGTGTAACCGAAAGCATTCCCCTTTCTCTCATTCACTTGATATGAAAAAATGTTTTTAATTTTTTTCACTCAAATATGTTATTTTGATGATCTTCTTATTGTGAAAAACAACACAACCACAACAAGTATAAAAATATTACATATACATAAATATAAATGTATGTATATGTATATAATATATTTACAAGTACAACAAACCAACATTTTTTAACAATTTTATTATCGTGGACACAACAAGAAAACCTTCACCATCACCATTACCAACAACAACAACAACAACTACTACTACAACAACAACAACCTGAGATTCGACTAGAAAAGGTTGAATAAACATTTTTCTCAACTTATGTGATTATAATGTCAGTGTCTATTGTGGTTAATCGATCGATGTGGGCATGTCTGCTTTTGTCAAAGATTTGTACAAAAAAATAAAAAAATATTTATATATACTTATATACATATATAGTCCAGTTTATAAAAAATACACACACACACATACACACCCTTGTATTTACATAAACGTAATTATTAATTTTACCCAATTTATGCAATATACAATAACTTCACTTGTAACGTGTTTGTTGTTGTCTTGTGTCCCGTTGGTTGGTTGAGGGTTATTGTATATATAATTAAATATGTAAATGCCATTATTTGATTATTGTGTAAAGTGGTTAAAAGCTGTCAAATAGTTTAAGTTTCTTAATTTTTTTTAAGACTCATCTTATAAAACACATTGATTTGCTGTTTTTAGGGTTCTCTTTATAGAACTCTGCTTATTTTATCAACAATTAACACATTTACACACATACAGTCATATATATATATACATTACAATCAATACACATACATAACTCACAAACTGTATTAAGCTTGATTTTTGTTTTTATTTGTTGAGTTGCTTTATTATGCTTAAAAATTAACCAGCATGGTGGCTTTAAAGCGCCGTAGTGAAAGTGCTATAAATAATAGTTATAATAAATGTACTAACAAATAATAATGATAGCTTGCTGCTTGCTTGAGACTGAGACATGTTATAGTTTTAAATGCTTATCTATCCTAATATGTAAATACATACATATAAACAAATAATCCATTAAAAAACATTAGCAGAAAGTTAGAACCTTTAGTATTGTGCACGAAAAGATTCTATAACAGTGCAAGGTTCAAGCTGTGCTTATTTGATTTATATACATACATAGATATAAAAGATATACGAATATAGCTTGTAAACATGATATGCTTTTTATTCTGTACTAATATCGAGAATACATTACTGTATATTCATTACGCCTTGATGGTGTAGATCAGAATGGTGAGATTGGCGTTAATTTTTATAAGGATTTTCGATTAGTTCTAAACAATGTTTTTTTTTTTTTTTTTTTGAAAGCAACAATGGAAGTTAAAAGTTCTTTGTAATTTTGTAAAATAGAGAATAGATTCGATTTCTTAAATTTCCTTAGCAGGGATCCATAACACATATATTTATAGTTTCAAAATAATTTCAACCATTATGTAAAGATACTATTCAACGATTTGTTCATACTTACATTTACTTTTATTATGTTGCCAGCCAGTTTTCTCAATTGTATCCAAAGTAGGAATGGAAACGGCAATATTGTCGATTGGAAACTCTATCGAAAGAAGCGATTATTAGCGATTAATTGTTTTAAAGAAATGAGATATTGACAAATAAACTTCGTACACATTTTTCGATTTGAGTTTAGTTAGTTCAAGAAAACCACTAATTAATACTGATGGAATTTGGGTATATTAAATATATTGCCCCAAAATAGTCAAAGTAGCACTGAAAAGTCTGAATAAAAACACACGCCACTATTTCAACCGATCTGATCTGTAAAAAACATGCTTTGTACTTATAAATGTCTAACCAAATACATAAATTGTTTACGCCAAATTGTTAAAAAAGAGGTGCTAATTTCATTTGTTGACGTATTCTAGTTTACGCACCCAATGGTGTTATTCCTGGCCACGAGCGCATGATCCAATCGACACCAGCTAGTCCTTACGATCAGCGTCGTATACCAACTTCATCTGAGATGAATGGCCTTGCCGAAAGTCTCATTGGAGGGGTGAGTACAATAAGAATGAAAATCAATTGCGTATTAATCTGAATACAATATCAAACAGGTACTCGCCGCTGAGGGTCTTGGTAAATATTGTGATTCAGAACTTGTGGGCACGGCTGCACGTGAAATGCGTGAAGCATTGGATATGACACCAGAGGAAATGAATCTAGCCGCACATCAGATACTATCGAATGAACACTCACTTAGCCTAATTGGTAGCAGTAATGGCAGTATATTTGGTGGCATCAGCGGTGCTGGCGGCAGCGGAAGCGGTCCATCATCTTTTTCCCCAATACAACAACATTTGTCGACGACACAACAATCACCACCGATACCAGATAATCGTTTAAGACGTGTCGCCACAATGACCACAAATAATAAGACTCAATTAAGCCAAAATAATAATATGACCGCAGGGTTGGCGATGACAAATACACCAATTCGAAATCTACAAAATTCGCCCATTAACACTGCAAACGTGCATAGCCAAATAAATACAACAAATACTATTAATAATAATAACAACAATATTACTAACACACAATCGCCACAAAATTTAAGAAGTAATCGAAATGAATATTATGCATCATAGCACATGAACCCATTAAATGTCTTCTTGATGGAATTTTAAACCAAATTAGTAAAATAAAATAAGAACACAAAACAAACCAAAAAAAAAAAAAAAGATTAAAAAATTGATTTCTAAAATGAATTTTGTTCTGATTTTTATGCAGAAGAAAATATAAAAAAAAAAACTGAGCAACTTCTTGATAACTAAAAAAATATAGCAAAATTAAGTTAAAAGTGTTTGCCTTTTTGATAACGTCTATGATGGTTTATCGTCCTTTAGAATGATGAATATATATGAATATATATTTTTTAACTGGTACGAGTACTTGTGTATAAATCTCTTAAAAAAAAATAAAATAAAAAAAAAAAAACGATAAAACAAAAATTAAAAAAAAAACTTTAAAAAAATATTGATTAATTATTATAATCATATATAATATATATTTATTGTATTTCAATTTAGAAGCATTTTATTTTTTAAGTATTTAATACTGACACCAAAAGCAAAATGACAACATCACACACCCAAACACACTAAAGAGAAACAAATGTTTTATAAGAAACTTTTTTGATTCGATGAACACAAAAACAAACAAAAAAAATATATATATATATATAAGAATTTTATTTAAACTACAAGTTTCACAATAATGCAAAGGTGAATTTGATTTTTTGTTATTTAATTATTTACTTATTGATTTTGTATAATACAACATGTAAAAATTATCAATTTATATGCGTAAAGGCAAAAATGAGAGACATAAAATTAAAAAAAAAAAAAAAAACACAACAATTGCGATAAATGTAAATAAAATAATTAAAGAAATTGAGGCATGAATAATTTTGTTTGAGTTATTTGTCGGGCTTTGCTTTGCTTGGGTTGGAAAATTGTTGGTTCAATATGATTTCATCGGCAGATAGTCATTAAGAATTTAGAACTAAATATAACGTCATCGAGCCCAGCCATTCCCCTTTTATTTGTTTATTTAAACAACAGACAGAAAGGAATCTGGCTATAATTAAATTTTATATCTTCTTAAAAATGATTATATAAATTGTTTTCGAAATTCTTATGATTCGTTTTATTCTTTGAGACATAGAGTAGCAGAGAATCCATCATATGTACAAAAATCGTTTATGAAGTCGTATACAAATTAATGATATTGGCGGTGGTTCTTTCAAATATTGATTTGAAATGCTTGATATTCTTGATGAGCTTGTCAAGACGAGTTGATATAGCACTGAGCAAACTTCTGCTAGAGTTCGAATCGAATGTCGCTCAGAAGAATCATAGAAGTCTATATACATGAAGGGCGTTAGGACAAAAAAGTTTTTCTAACAAAAACCGAATTTTTGACCGATTGTTCCTATGGGAGCTATATGATATAGTTGTCCGATCTCCACCAAATGCGTCTTTATTGACGTCCAAAGTGTTATTGTGCAAGAAGTTGATGCAATAGCTTTAAAATCAACGCGTTTTTTAAGCAAAAGTTGGTTTCTAAATAAAAACTGCAAACTTCATGACAAAGTTAATATACTCTTGCAAGAGTATAAGAAGAGAGTAATTTGATTGCATTGATATCTTTAAGACAAATTAGAAAATATTCGTGGCTACGACCCTTTATTTTTAAAAACTTACATATGTATATGATTTTTTTAAGAGAAACTATAAGAAGGAATTTTCAAGAAGATTAATTATAAAGATGCTTGCAAGAGTAAATTAGTTTCGGAAGGTCGAAAGAATCTACATTTCTGTTTTTATACTCTTCACGCAAGTGAATAGTATTATAACTTTGTCCTGAAGTTTGTATCAGCAAGAAGGAGGGGTGGGGGACCCCATAAAGTATATATATTCTTGATCAGCTCGACAAGACGAGTTGATATAGCCATGACCGTCTGTCCGTCCGTCCGTCCGTCCGTCTGTCTGTGTATATGCTATCTCCTCCTACAGTTTTGAAGATATCGAGCTGAAATTTGGCAGGGAGACTTCTCTAATGTGTGGTCAAATCATTGGTCGGAACCGGCCATATCGGATTATTGGAACTGGTAGCCCCCATACGAAATGAAGAAGAAAAACAAATTTGAATCGTTATATGGAAAACTTCTTTGTTTTGAAATTTTGTTGCTGAAATTTCAAACATAGTAGTTTTACATAGTCCGACATAATGCCTGAAAGTTTCATTGAGTTCGGGCAACTAGAACTTGTAGCTGCCATACAAAATGAAGAAGAGGAAGAGAAATTAAGATTTAACGTCGTTGTATAGAAAACATTTTTGTTTTGTATGATAGAGAGCTGAAATTTTAAACATAGCAGTTTTAGATGGTTCGATTAAATGCCTGAAAGTTTTATTGAAATCGGGCAACTGGAACTGGTACCTGCCATACAAAATGAAGAAGAAGAAGAGAAGCAATATTCACGTCGTTGTATGGAAAACTTTTTTGTTTCTTAACCAATTGACATGAAACTTCGCAGTTATGTTCTTGGGGAGGCATTAAAACTATTTTGAAAAAAATGGGCATGGTTACGCCCACTTTTACCAAAAATCAATAATTTGCATATCTCCGGCACCCAATGAGCAAAAACAATGAAAATTTGTATATAGGCTAATTAGATGAAGAAAAAATATATTCAGTAAAAAAAATAAGCGTGGCACAAGAAAAAAGCGTGAAGAGTATTTAAACTTCAGCCTTGCTGAAGTTAGCGTCCTTACTGGTTTTTTTTTTGGTTTCTTATCAAAGTGAGAATATTTTTGCTGGCTTGACTGTTTTTTGTTTCGCTTATAAATAAAATTTACAAAAGTATCTCCGTTGAATTATATCACTTTTAATGCCTTTATTGAAAATGTAATTTGTATACAAATGTTGCAGGCATACATACATAAAACGACAATAATACATAAAATATGTATTTATATACACAAAAAGACGACACAAAAACTGCAACAAACAATTTTAATTAAAAAAGTGCAAATTGATTTCACCTTCAGATTCGATTCGCTTTTTTGCCTTTTCCCAACAGGTTTCGTATTTCGATTTTCGGCATTTTATTGCTGCAAATGCACCTTTCTGCACTTCAGATTATAAATAAAATTTTAACGCGCTTTAGTAAATTATGCAGCGATTGTTTTTCGGTAGCTTCCTTTTCATTCGGGCACAGTAAAATGTCATTGCCGTTGTTTAATAACGATGCAATGTTGTTTTTATGCATGACTGCGATTGTGTTTCACTAATTATTTATGTCTGTTTGTGTGTGTTTCTGTGCGCGTTTATATTATTAATGAATTTTGGTATTGAATGCAACGAAATTGCCGATGATTTTTGTGGTTTTTGCATAACATTTATTAAGTTTGCTTAATAGCAACGTTATGTGCAATGAAAACAATCAGACCAACATTTTTAGTTTGCAATTGTAATGTAAATGGAGTGAACTTGTCGCTGTAAAAGAAGATGAGTCGAAAAAACTTGTAAAATTGTCTTTCAGTGATGTTTTCTATGAGTATTTATTTATTTTTTGTGTATCCAATATGTATTTAAGGTATTTAAACATTCGTTTTTTGGAAAAAAAGTTGCTATGGGTACAGCTTGGGAGGTCAATTACTATACAAGAAAAATTTACTTTATCGCTTCAAGTCACTGCTTTGTAGGTAAGCAGAGAGATAGAGAAAGAAAGAGTTTGTTTATAAACTTAGTTTTTACATAGTTATTGATCATATTATTTGCTCATTATTATGCATTAATAGCCTTATTCTGGCACCACTATTAGTCGCTGTTAACAGTAATATATTATTAAATGTCATATTAATAGAATTTTACAGCTTGCGATATTCTTCAAAGGCTAAACAAATCAACAGATCTAACTAAACAGTTCGTTCACTGGAATATGAAACCTATTATTTTTTCTACTAACGAAATTATTAAAAAAAACTCTATTATTGTTTTTTGAGTTGCTTGAATAGAGTAGGTATGTAACAAACTGTATTCTATACATAGAGTGAAAACAACATCTTAAATGGACAGACAGTTTTCGGGCAATTTTGATATTTCGACTCGGTTGAAAATATGAAAAAAACATAGTGCAATGTATCTTAACTTCGTATGAATAATTAAGTAAAATCTTTAAGTGATGAAATAAAAAATGTAGAAAATATTTGATCAAAAATATTGAATCTAACTCTTGCAGGAAAAACTGATTTTTCTTAAAAAAATTGTATATATGACTTATGTACTTCAATCTTTGCTTTTAAGCTTATTTGTGTGGTAAGTCCGTCTGGTGCCGATAGAGTTTTCTATGTGGACAATAAACAATGCAAGTGCCCCCGCATATTCTTCAATGATGTTTTAAAACTCGCACGTTTGGTTGTTTTGTTGATTCAAACACTTATTTCTTTAATTCGATTTATTATTTATTATATTATTTGTGTTCTTACTCAGCAAACTTACCATTGGAATGCCATGGCAATACCCATGACACATGCCAGCACGTGTTAATCTGCCACACAAAGGATTTGCCACATCTATGTGGCAACAACAGTACAAACACAGCAACAGCAATAGCAGCAACAACATGAGTAGCACAATACAGAGCAATCGATTTGCTGCCTTACATCATTTGTAGTACAAGGAGTGTGTGTGTGTGTGTGTGAATACTTTACAACTATACTCGAATGCATTACTCACCTTCAGCACATGAAGGTTGCGTGACCAGACATGACGTGCCACTACCAGCTGAACTAATATGATTACAGCAACTGCTGCAGTTAAAAGCTGCACCAAAAGAGAAGAAAAATTGAAGAGATTGAAGAAAAGAAAAGACGTTTCAAGGTTTCGTGTGTGGTAAGTAAAAACTTAACTATATTTCAAACATGCTCGGCATTTGGGCATGTTGAAGAGGCGAATTGTTTGACGTGGTTCTGGTCAAATATTATATTAAATATATTTTCCACATGTTGTCGATAGGTATGCCACCAAAACTTACACACATAAATATGTACATACATTTATATCAACATAAGTAAAAGACTCTCATGAGTTAGATGTCTGCTGCTGTAAGTTGGGTGAGCGCTTATTTTGAAGTTTGCTGTTATTGCATAATAAATCTTCGTTGCCAGTCTGTCATTCAGTCAGTCAGTTAGGTCAGTAATGCATAAATATACATATGCACAATGAATGCATGTTTGAATGCATAAAAGTGGTTGCATGTCAGAGAGTTTTGCATAAGTACGTGTACACACATATAAGAAAGCATGTTGTTGTGTGTGTGGAATTTGAAGAACTTTATTTGCAACGACTTGTTTGCAATTGTTTAAATCTGCTTGAGGCAAGCATTTTAAAGTTCACAAAGTTCGTCATTTTGCCACAGCTCAGACTCTGATAATAAGTATGAAACATAATATATGCATTGCTGGATATATTTTAATATTTGTTAATAATAATGGCTTACTGTGCGTTTGTGTATTTAAAGTAGAACTCGGAACAAAGAAATTTAATATTTTTTAAAGCGCCTTGAGTTCTATTCGGTTGTAGATACATTTGTCATCAAATCTTTTTATTTTTGAAGTTAAAGAGACCAGGATTCCGCTTTGTTTTAAGACTTTCATAATTCGGTCTCTGCGTATATGTTGCTTTGACTGAATGCTTATCATCGATGTAATGCACACGACGTTGTTCATTGCCAAGTAATTTTGATTCCGAGTCACCTTGCCATGGCCAGCGATTGACCTGGCTCTGTATGGCAGTTGATGGCCAAAAAATGTTCCGCATAGTATTACCTCGCTTTGAAAAAGTATTTTTGAAAGTATCCAATCTTTCTGATATTTTTGAGGGTTCAACCTTCACTGATGGCTTGTTCTGGCTGTCGGTTTTTGGCCTATACGATTTGTTTAAAGCGTCCACTTTGGTTGGTGAGGCTAAAGAGTTATAAGTAAAAGTCTTCGCTTTTGGCTTTGTCTCTGAAGGTACTTTGAAGATATAAGCTTGTGAATTCGAGCGCCTCTCCGACTTAGGGTATATTGTTATTGTCGAGCTATCAATGCTCAAACTTCTTTTAGATGCTTTCTTTTTAATTTTTTTTTTGTTCTTTGACTTGGAGTGTGAATGTTTTGAACTCTTCTTTTTAGGCTCTTTATTAAGACTCAGAATGGAGGTCTTCTTATTAATTTGTTCGGTTTTGTGAGAATCGTTAAGTTTGCCACTTGCTACGGGCAATGTGTTTTGGCTTACGCTGGCTTGAGCCGGCTTGGGCTCGTTGCCATTAAATACTGTCGGATATGTGTTCGTCGCATTGTTCTTAGTCCAACGTATTGGCGTATAGTGATTGATAATTTGACTACTGACGTTTTGATTTGTGAACGGTGAGCCGGTGGGATAGGTGTATTGCCTGTAGTAACGTGGATATCTGGGCGGCCTTGTGATTTTATTACGTGAGTGTAAACTTCTATTTGATATCGGCATGCCATCATGATTCTTGATGTAATTCGGTGAGTATGAATCCCAATTATCGCGAAAGAGTCGTGCCTTTTCTGTATATGCAAAACGTGAGCCGTGTACTTCTTGTTGTTGTATGCGACGTTTCAGTTCTCTTATCTCATGCAACAGTTCTTCGACGGTTATATTGTGGCCGGCGCGCTGCCGTTCTTTTATTTTACGATCGTTTTTGTTAACTTGGACAACACTTTTTGTGCCCTCACTGGAGCGCTGGTCATTCATGGCCAATGTGCTGCGTTTTTCCATTGGCTGCTGCGCTGTGTTTTGTGCGACATTCGGTGTTGATGACTTTGCTGTTGACGCATTCTGTTGGTTTTGCTGCGCAATTGTTGGCGGCGTTATTGTTGTCATCACCAACGGATAGCTGGTGTTGGCATATTCGTTAATCGGCAGCTGTTGTGGCTGCAACTGTTGCTGCTGCGGCGGCAGCTCTTGTTGTGTCTGCAGCTGCGAATGTTGCTGCTGCATATGTTGCTGCAGATATGCACGTTCTTGTTCCATTAACGTGTAGCTTGAGCTGGCCGCCGACCAAGGTATGGGCGCATTAACAGTTGTGGGCGTTAGAAATTCATATGAAACTGCTATGGCTTGATCTTCTGTCTGCTGCTGCAGTTGCGGCTGTTGCTGTACGTAGGCTTGCTGTGTGCCGAAATTATTATACGGCTGTTGATTAACTTTATAATTTGGCAAAGCTTGATAAGTGCTCGACCATTGTGGCGTGCTATATGTGCCAGCCATGCTGTATGGTTGCCTCATAAGGCCATATGTGCTTAGATTGCTATAAGTCGCATTTAATGGCTGTGTCATTGGCACTTGAGCGCCGCCTTTCAAACGTATTCGGCGCCTTGTGCGCTTTGTTGTTTTTGCCATTGCTGCTGCTGCGGCTGTCATTGCGTTAATATTTTGCAAACTCACTTCGGACATGACTTGCTCCAAAGACATTATAAGATTTTGCATTGTCTGTATCGGCGCCAACAATTCGCTGTCACTGCCATGCCTGACCAGTTCTTCTAACAACATTTTATATAAGTTTGTACTTCTTTCGACTTTCCTTTCTTTATATGCTAAAATTATCGTTTCTTTGTGTAGTTGAGTACTGAAATTTTGCAGACTTTTGTTTTAAAACTCATGAATTTAAAAGTGGTTAATAGTGCTATTAACATCGAAATCTTGATTAAAAGTTAAATTATTTAAATAAAAAAATTATATAAAGTAACTTCGAATTAACATTTCGATGTAATATTACTAGATTAGAAAAAACAACAATATAAAGCATACATGTTTTTTGCTCTCAACTTTAAGGTTGTCAAAGTAGTGGCGTGACATCGTTCAAGCAACTATTATAACGTGAATCATGTGTTTCATGTCGATAGCCTAAGTGGTTGTAAACATCTTTCACAAAATAACCCAGCTGGAATTTGAAGGCTTCTTTTACCGCTTCTGCATTCCTGTTAGACCATTCTTTACTCAATGAGGGTTTCCAATGTCAAACCCATGCCTGTTCCTTAGAAAAAGAACGAGTCGAGAATGACAGTCCCATGACATGCTCCCTGCAAGTAGCAGCAAGTAGCCGGGAGAGACTCATGCACTCTCGCTGACAAAAGCATGTCACGTGGAATAGGCAGCTTGATATAAAACACTTCGCTTTCTCATCGCTTGTACTCTAATTGCAAATGTCAGGCATGGATTTTGTGCCTCATTTAAATGATGGTAGCATGCCAGGCCTTCCTCAAAAAACTGCTGGGAAGTTCAAGAGTTCTTCAGCCTCTTTCAGCTGGCAGCATGAGTCACAGCCAACTTAATAGACACTCGTTGCTAATAATTTTCTATGCTTTCATCTTTCTTTTAAAGTTTTACACATGGTGTAATCCTATGACTAATCTATTTCTCGTTTAGAGTTCATACACATGTACACACAATAGAAGTGCTAATCCTTTAGCAACAAATTACTTTCGTCTTTTAGCTGTGCTATCCTGGCCATTTACATGCAGTCAGTTGTAGCCACAAGCAGCAATCAACAATGGCATCCAAAGCGCTCGCGCACAATAAAAGCTTGTCTGATATAAAAATGCCTTTTGTTGTAGTAAACTAAGCGCTTTATGGGCATGTACGTTCTTTGTTGCTATGAAAATGTTAAATGCGCGGACTTTCTTTTTTTTCTCTATTGTAGATTATTGAAAGTACGATGTGAAATGTCTTTGTTTTAAATTTTCATATTTTATTGTATGCATTTTTATATTCAACTAAGAGTCTTTTTATTTTTTTCAGTAAAAATAGGCGACGTTTTTTGTTGTCACACCATTTTCACATTTGATTTTCTGCATTTTGTTGAGTATTTCAAACACTTAGTTTTTTTTTGTACGCTACTCTTTGAGGTGCATGTGTATTTTATATTGCATTGTACCAAAATTTGTGTATTTCTTATTTTGTTGGCGCTTTTCTTTATCAAGATATAAAGATATATTTATCTATTTATTGAAATACCAGTTAGAGATTCGAAAAAAGCATGTTGAGGTAAACATTTATATTATTAAATTTACTATTACTGTGACGTGATCGTTTTCTAATGGATAATGATTTATGAAGAGACTTGTAAGCAGCATTAAACTTTAATGAGTGAAAAATGGAGAGACAAATGCAAAATTACTGAGGCACATTCCAAATAAAAAGGACGATAGTATATTTTGGGTGTAGTTGGTAATGTTTCTCATACAACAATTATTTTCCAAAAACTAAATGTGAATGTAGTCTTGGCAGACTCAACAAAATATTTATGTATATATTGATGAGCCAAAAAAGAAGTTGATTGAAAATATTCATCTGTTCAAAAACAGATTGAGTGAAAAATGCATTTTAGTCTTCGCTTTGATAATCGACAAGCAGACCAAGTAATTTTCTCAATTAATGGGTGAGGAGTAAAATATCTGTCGTTTCCTCAGGCTAAAAGTTTGTTTGCTTCTTGAGATAGAGCAGTTAAAATTGAGGTTTGACAATGATTGATCTGAAATATTGTCAAAAATTTACAGTCCGTGTTTCTTTGAAGCAAAATAGTTGTATATAGTTTAAGATGAAGCGTATTTTAAAGTCGAGGTTTTTCGAGTCTTAAGTTTTACTTTATTTTATTTTTAATTTTTTGTGTTCTTTCATTTTCCACTGTCGCCTGTTTTTCACATGTCTGCTCATGTCTGTGTCAGCTTACTTTTTTTTATTTTTAACTCCAACGCATATTCAATTCTATTATGACAAAAATCCATTAAAACACTTCAGACAGCTAAGCATGAGGCACGCTTGAAGTGGCGCAGGCATTCATTGCATTCTCTAGCGACCCTTTCTATTTTCTTTTTTTTTTTAACGTTCCCCTTTTTTCAATGCATTAAAGTCAAATATGATGCCATTTTTTTCTCTCCCGTTGGCCATACTAACAAAGCCAACTTCATATATTCTATGGAAGCTTTGGCGCTGGAAATGTCATTTGTGTGTTGCATTTTCTTTTAGTAATTTTGTGCTTATAAAGCCTAAAAGTCAACATTTGCTAGTGTTATATAAGTGTGTATGTGCCTGAATTAAGTGTGCCCACAAACTAAGTCGAAAGTGGCTGCCACGGTTTCTTTCTTCAATTTTTTTTTTATAATCTTTTGAATGCTGCGACCGACGCAGCTTGAGTTCATACTAAAATGTCTTAACAAAAGGTCAGTCATGGCTGCCTTTCATATACTTTCAGCTTTTGTGCGGAAAGCTTTTAGATCTTTTTATATGAGTTTGTGTGTGTGTGTGCATCATTAACATTTATTAGCTAGTCAAGTGGTATTTAAACCTGACGCAAATCACTTTATTAGTTTTGTATGAATAACTTTTGTGTTGTTTTGTATAGCAACATGCATATGAGCCAACTCAAAGGCAGCTAATTTAGCTTTACACATATGGCAACTTTGTGCTTTATTTCCGAAGTTTTCTAATCAGAATTGCAAATATTGAATTTATATACACAAAAGCTGATACAATAGAACAAATTGTTTGCCTTTAACCCAAAAGTAGAAAGATTTTTATTAATATACAAAATTAGTTTTTCAAAATTAAGCTTGAACTTGATTGAAGATTTTTATGATATTTGTGAATATTTTATTTCATTTGACAACATTCATATTTAACAAGTAAAGGCTTCTTAGATTTTATTTCGAATTTTTAATTATGCTTTTTTATTAATGTTATTATCAAAAGTCTTTCTCTAATAGCATTCCGTAATTTGTTCACGTGAATTTAATATTTAAGGCAGCAACAGGTTTTTGCAATGCACTTCTTTATAAATTTTTTGAAAAAGTAATAAAATTTCATGGAATTTGCTAAAGTACTTTATGCGTTTATCTCAAACAAACGAACATAAGTTAAAATATTAGCTTCTGAACCATAATAACTTTTGGTATTTTTATGCACATAAGACAAGCAAGAACTTATATGAATTTTGAGAAATATTCAAATATAAACATTTTTAAAGCACAAACGGCTTGTGATTTTCGTGAAAAAATGAAAAAAAAAAAAAACTTCACTATTAATGCCAAATATGCGTCACAATATTTTTGAAACTGTCAAAGACGTGCTGTTGTTGTATGCATAAAATCTCAAATATTAATTTTGTTGCTCTTTTTGCCATTCTGCTTTCATATGTATGCTTCATAAAAAAAGTGTATATAGTGTATAAAAAATGTATTCGTATATAGCAAAATTATAAGGGGCAAGCGGCTGAGAAGCGCTTCAACTAACAAGGAAACAAATGCGGTGAAACAGGTGCTTGAGCTAAGCAGTTAAGCGCGACGGAAGTTTACTTAAGGTCGCTCGTGCTTTTTACAACTTCCGGCGAGGCGAGGCGTGGCGGCATTGCCTCATTGTTGTGTAGTGTTGGGTTAAGGCAACGAAAATGGCTTACAAGTTGTTGTGCTTCAAACTGACAAACCTCGCAAAAAGTTATGCGTCGGAACATAGCTTGACTAAAAGAGAAACAAAATAGTTTTGCAGTTTTGTACTTTTTATGTGCCATCTTTTTTTTTCTACTTTGCCTTCTTTTTATTCTATTTTTTACGATAGCGCACTTGTGTAGTGTATGTAGGAAAGAAAATTGATAAAGCGGCGTGAAAGTTTATGTTTGACATTTTGCTTGAGTGGAAATTTATTGAAAATTGACAAGATGGCGTGGCGACCAAACAAAAGAACTAACAAAGTTGTCAGGCTTAAATGAATGACATAATTGAATGTTGTATGCACAAGATTGTTACATAGCACAGTGGTTGATTTCATAGGCCAAAAATAAAAACACAAAAGTTTGAAATTGGTCACTCTTTGTCTTAAAAATACTGCTTAACATAGCAATAAAACTAACTGTAATTAAATTTTTGGTCTCTCTTATTCGTACGCGCTACGAATAGCGAGAGAAGAGAGAGAAAAAAAACACGTAGACGTTGCTGTGAATGCAGATTGAAAATTAGCTTTCACACAAAAATTAAATTTTAATATTAAATCGTGTCGAATCATCGTCAATTAAAATGAATATTGAAAATAAAGGTGTGTACTATAAAACTGAGTATTTTTTATGTCATTATGTGTTGTGTTATTGTTTTAAAGTTAGTGTTTCACCAGTGACCTGCCGAGTGGTGTATTTTTGTATATACATAGATTTCAGAGAAAGAAAAAGTTGTGATACCTGTCTGACCCTTTAATGAAACTTATTTATTAATACTAGTACATGTTTTCTTAGTCAATGTTTTAAATTTGAGCTGCAACTTTTTGCAACTTTCTGACTTATTCGCTTTTTTGTGTTCGTCCATATTTTAGGTTTTTTTGTTTTCGTGCATACTTTGTGCTTTGTTTTGTTCGTCTTATTCGTTTTATTTTTGTATTCCTGGTATTATTTGCCTTCTTCAGTTCATAAAATATTAATTCATGCCCCAGAATTTATTCAATATGCATTAGTTTTAATTGGAGAGCTCTCAGAAGAAGCTGCGGAGTCAAGGAACAAGGACGTTAAGAAATACCGACTCAATCATACACGTAAATTCTCACGATTAGCCACGAATAAAGATCTTATAAATCGGTTGTTATTAACTCCCGATCCTTTCATAACCGGGCACCGAAATTTACCCAACAAATGTAAAACAATACTTTCGAAACGTGTTTTTGATTTCTTAGAATAATTTTTTTGTGTAATATATATTTTTGCATTGATTTATTTAATTTAGTATAATGTATTATAAAAGCTACTATATTTTTGAACATCCTATTTTTATTTTATTTTGTATAAAGATAATAAAATATAATTTATTAATAAGGGATTTCCTTACCCTGAAAGTATGCAATTGAATTTATGTTTTAAAATGTTATTTTATAATATTTTCGGGTTTTAACATATGGTTTTTGCATTTGTTTTATAATTTTCTTTATGTTATTTGGTCTTTATAGCAGTACAGAAATTTTCAGATCTAAATTCCAACTGGAAGTATTTTTGGCCGTTTTTCCCATACAAGATCAACCACTGTGCATAGCCCAAAATAAATTGCTCATTAGATTTTGGCATACAAAAGTTGTACACAAAAAAAATGTCAGTAAACCAAAAAAAAAAAAAAAAAATATCTCATTAGTCTAATTTCATTGCAAAAGTCATAAAAAACTGACATGCACATAAATTATGTGCGAACAAAGTGTAACACTAACACACACGACATGCCGCTAATGCAGCAAATATATTGCACATGCCTAAAAGTGTGCAACATAATTATCGCATTGCGTTTTATAAGGCGTAAAGCGTATAAAAGAAAAGCCTAGGAAAACTCAACAAAAATGTCGCCCAGTAATGCGTTTGACATAAAGCAGACTCCGCATAAAAATAGAAAAAAAAAAAAAAAATAGGGTGACTTCAACCCTGTGTCTGTTGTTGGTTGACTTCTTTATACATATGGGCGTCCCATGCAGTCTAATGAGGTTGCAGTCAAGATGAAGTCATTGTGACTGTGGCTGTGCCATGTCTGATTTGGTTGCTTTACTGCAATATAAATCAAAATTATAGCAAAGACAACATTCGACACATACCCACACACACACACAGACACACTGTCACTATTGGACACACTTGTCTAGAAAAGGGCGCTAAGCGAGTCAAGGAACTTTGTGCTATATTTAAAGAAACATTAAACTTTTAGCATACTTTTAGGCAGTAATTTTTTAAAGATTTTTTGCGTTGCAGTTTTAAACTCATGCAAACTTATATGAAACAATTTGCTTGGGCAAAACAACTTCTGTTCAATGTTTTGGACAAATCGGCTTGCATAATAATGTCAATGGTCATATAAAAGTTCAGATGTTGCTTTGATTTCCTTAAGGACTTTTCTTATTGCAATGGTAAACTCCTGTCATTGTCTGAAGTTATTGAATAGAGAATATAAATACATGGTACTGAGGCCGTTGACTTTCGTAGCCCTCGACTTCTGGGAGTACAAATTTGAAAGATGTCGATAAGCTTTCTATTGGTTTCTGCAAGGCATAAGTATCTCCTATCTTATAAGTATTATTACCCAAGTTCTATTCCTTTTTCTCAAGCACTTCATGTACTTTGAAACATAAAAAAATTAATATAAAAAACGAACACGAACAACAACTATTTTGTGCCTGTCATACAATCAATAAAAAACACAACTAACCCAACATAATATTTTGGTTGACGCCAAAAAGTCTGCAGCAATCTTATTATATCAAAAGCACTAAAACAGCATAAATAGAATAAGTTTTGCTATTACTACTCTTTGGTTGATGCTTAAATCGTTTTACACGCATTTACTGCCAAAAATATCCACAACAGCAGCCAGTAAAGAGCCAAGCCATAAATACAAATGTACAATAGAATGGAACTAGATCAGGAAATGGGCTAAAATTGCCACATACATACGATTATCATGCCAAAATGTTAACTAACCAAAGGCGAAATATGTTGCTATTATGCGAGTAAATTATGGGGCAATGTTGACTGCGACGTCATGGCAACCCTAATCATTCAAATTCATTGCAGCAAAGATAAAAACTATTAACATAATTGCGATTTGAGTGCGTGCAATTATTAACAAACGAACTAACGATGTCGGCAGCTCACCTGAAATTAGCAGCACAAATATAAAGAAAGGATAATCCAAAGTTACATAATACGCGTCGCGATTAAATGATTTTGCTTTGTGTGCGTCGCTGCTTGCCTCAGTATCTGTAACTGTGTGTTTGTATGAATGTGTGTGCGTGTGTGTGAGCGGAAAAAATAGCAGCAACTCTTACAAAAACGCTTTGAGCCTAATTGGCATCATTACACTCATTTACATTAACAACTGAGCACGTACACAAATTTAGCATTGGCCATGTTTGTTTGTGAAAGGATTCGCCTTTGGTAAACGCACATGTATGGTTAAATACACTTGCATATATATTTGTCTATCCGTGCGTATCTGTGTGTGTGTGTGTGTGTGCCTAACAGTATCTGCTTTAATTTGCGCTAGCATCCTGCGGCATTCTCTTTTGTACTTTTATCAGCAGAAGCCCAAAAAAGAACAGAAAGAAGAACCAAAACAGAGGAAAATTGCTAGCGTTCATTTCGTTGAAAGAGTTTTCATTTCGCGTCATCATCATCATCATCATTGTCGTCGTCTAGGTCGAAAAAAACTTTCAAATGCCGCAGGTCAAGCTGTAAAAATAATTTCGACGAAACATGCAAAAAAGAAAATAATTTCTTTAACACAGCGCATTGATTAATTTATATAAATAGAATATTAAAATATGCATAAGTTATTGTCAAGTTTTGATTGTGTTTATTACGTTATAAAATTTTTGGTAATAATAATTTACAGTAGAATAATTCGTCGGTATTCACATGAATATCTTCTATACTCAAACCAGGTTGACATTCATGGACCAATCGAGTTTCTAATAAATTCATAAAAAATGTCTTCAGCATATCGACAGAAGTGATAAAGGCGTAGTTAAGGTCTGTTTGTATTAAATTTGTTTTTATTTTCTGAATATATATTTATTTATAAGGCACAGGGAGATTTGAAATTCTCTCGATGCAAACTTTATCTTGTTCAAATTTAATGCATTTCCGTACATACTGAAACTCACCAATGCTTAAATTAGGTGTGATCTGTGCAAAATGTGGTCGGCTTTATGGAAAAAAAAACGATCTTGGCACTTCCCTTTGTGACAAGCTGACTACGTTCTTGCTTAGGCTGCTACTGATTACTTGAGTCTATTCGATGACTCTGGTTATAAGATACGTAAGTAAGATAATGAGGATGGAATAAGTTCAACATTGACACCTTTCAATAAGAAGTATAGTTCTAAAATAAAACCTAATTTCCAATAACTTTTCATGATAAAATCTTGGTTCTTTCTCTTATGTGTAAGGTCATCTAAGTATTTAGATCTTAATGTGTTTAAAAACGACTTTATATCGATTAAGTTAATGTGATCTTAATAAGTCCAACTCTGTCCAAGTCCAATATTGCTTAAAAATATCATTGACTCAAGTATAAATTATTTACTTTGAGATTCTTTCCAAAAGTTATATATACATTCAAAAAAACCTAAAAATTGGTCATAAGCATGTTTTTAATATAAATAACAAACTTTTTTTAATGTGTAAATTTTCGCAGAGTGTAATCGTTGCGATCTTTTCTTTAATTATGCTTCAAGCATTTTCTAATTTTATTAAAACAAAAAAGCACAAATCTCTTATTTTGGCCTATTAAACCAGATTGCACTTAAAACACAATTTGCCAAACCAGCCGCAACCACAAATGAAGTGTTCAAATGGAAGTAAAGACAACACACAAACAAATAAATGACGACAGGATTCGAGCACAGACGGAAACGACTGACGATAAAAAATAAAATAAAATACAAAAACACAATTCAAGCATGAATGAAGAAAGCTTTGCTGTTGCTTCAGAGCGGACCAGGAATGGCACGGATAAATAAAAACTAAAATAATAAAATTAATTAAAAGTAAACATGGCGCCAGACAAAAGAATTTTTTCAATTTAGCAGCAAGCGAAGAAAATAAAAAGAATTAAAACGAAACGACAGTGAAATAAAATAAAAAACAAAAAAAAAATAAACAATGAATAAGAAAAAAACGCAACACAGAAGGTGAGAATTGAGCATGACAGTATAGAATGGTGACCGTAACAGGATAAAGGACAACAATTTGGTCGAAACCGAAGCACACTGAGAGCATTGCTGGATTTGTGGTTTTTAATTGCGACACTTGGTCTTTTTTGTTTTATTGCCTGTGGAATAATTGAAATGATGGAATTCATTTTGAAGACATTTGTGGCGCTTTTGTTGTTGCAATTTCTTCGTTTCCTTTTCGCATGATTCATTGTAAGCAATTTCTTGATAAACTGTGTGAACATTTCTGTTTTATTTCGCTTTTGTGCTTAATTGAAAACACGGCAGAAATAATAATAACAAAAACAAAAAAAAAAACAAATTATATTCATAATCATTTTGTTCATGTTGTGTGCGAGTCGGAATTTGTAAATTGTGCCAAACAGAAAATGAAAATTTATACGCAACTGTCACGTTTCGGTGGCGTTGCATACTTTCTGGCGGTCGCTCAACTCGGCTTTTCGATTACATTTGTGGGTAAATGGCAAATACTCATACACACACGCAAACAAACACACACACACACACGAGCACAAAATGACATTTCAAAAATTACGATAAACCCAACATTAAATATTTATAAACTCACAAACAGTTGCAACTGTTTTAGTTGCGATGAGAGCACATTCACTTCATGCCACCTGCCAACTGTTGTGCTCAGCTCAGTTCAGCTCAGCTCAGTATTTCCATGCATTTAAATAATTTATTAAATTTGCACAAACACACAGTGGAACGCCCAAAGTTCAAAGTATCGCACATGCATATCAATGTCAACGACTGTAAGTCTGTGTTTACTTTTTGCTGTCACTATTGTCCAATTGTTTATAATTTTATATCAGACTCACTTTCTGTTTTTGTACAAAATAAAAAAAGGAAAACATCTGTATCAATTTTCGTGCAATTCTCTCATGAAAAGTAAATTGAATTCATGTATCATACTAGTAGTTTCGATTTGATTATTACAAACGTGTTTTGAATTTTGTTGTATATTTGAAGGCGTAAGTTTAACGCATAGCCAGAGTATGAAAATAACAGCATTTCGGTGGCTGCCACTCTCTGATTTCAGTAAGTAATTTGAGATGTTAAGGTAAATTTTTTTGATTACAACATTACAGCATATTTAAAGGTCAGCGATTCATAGAATGCTACGTTTGGGAACTTGTTGAATAAAAATCTCAAGCAAACGCTTTTTAGTACGCCCCATTGTAATGAGATCAACCTCATGCAAAGTGATATAAATGTCGCTCTAGTCTTTGATTTGTTTGAAAAGTTAAATGTGTCTTGAAATGATATGATCCATAATCCTAATTGATTGCATACTTTCAAAATCTTTAAGTTGACTTTTAGTAACAAACACTGAGAATTCTTGTTTTTCTAATTTTTGTTCCTTAAGAAATCTGTAGTCATAATAAAAGAAATGTTTGTATTCGTTCAGAATTCTGTCATTATTAAATTTTACAAAAATTGATACAGTTTTCAAAAATGATTTCTATAAAATATTGTTTCATTTTGATTCTCTATGTTCACCTCGCAATTTCCTTAAAAACATGGGCATTGCAAATGTTCTAAAAGTATTTTGCATTTTAAAGCAATAAAACGAGCACACTTGAAAACATGCTGGCATTGTTTATTGTATGGAAAAAAAAAACACACACACACAATAACTTGCCGAGATTCATGCACACAATTCACACTCACTCAACTTCGTACGCCAACACACACATACAGTTGCACAGGTCTCAAAGTGTGACGCAATATTTCGGTGAAAAATATGTCACAGCATGAAAGTGAAAGACACATAAAAGCATCAGCGTCAACATAAGCACGAAAGCGTTACTGCATTGAAACTGGAGGTGTAATATCCTGCCTGTGGACTTGACAAACAAACGATCTGAAATAAAGCCCAGGCAGCAGCCCAGCAAGCAGTTAAACGACGATATGACGTTGCCAAAGTGACAGTATGACAGTGTATGCGTGTTGACTGTATGCGTACACATGTGGTTATTTGCACCCTCAGTACTCATACGCACCGTTGGTGGTCCAAAAGCTGCGCTTAAATATTTCAGCTTATTTTGTGATTTCATCCCAGTTGTCGCATGTTTTGTTTGTTGTTGTTTTTCTTTTTGTCGTGTCTCTTCTCATCGTTGCCACTTTTATTAAATGTTGCGTATACGACGTGTTGTGCGAGACAACAGCGTGCGCTTCAATCTAAGGAAGAGCGAAAAAAAAAACAAAATTGAGTAAAGTAGCTGCGGCAACGAATCGACGTTGCGTATCAAAATGAATTATTGCCGCCAAATTACTTTTACTGCCACTGAAAGTTAACTTGTGTGCTTGTGACTTTGGATTTTTGTACAACTTTGGCGTACGCAATAACTGTCGCTCAAGTTTTTTTTTCCTTGTGTGATATCAACCTGTAGTAGACTCGTTTATTGAGACAATTTTTGTTTTTTTAAGGAAGATTGTTGGCCAATATAATTAGGTTTACTTGTTGAAGATTTCCTTTATTGAATTAAGTTGAGGTCAAATGTCGCTTCAAGAAGTATCCATGGATTTAAAGAGCAAGTCAAACAATTTACTAATAAAGTTGAATAAAAAAGTAAACCAACAAAAACAAAAACATGTTATACAATTTTGGTTTTGTTCAAAATGTTTAAATTGGCCTAAGTTACTTTTCAGAAATTTCGACCTCTCCCATCCATCAGGGAGATTTGACAAAATTCGCATTTTTAGGAGAAAAACATTTATTTTATATTTTTTTAAATATTATTTATTTTTTACTATTTTTATTATTTAATTTCTATTATATACTAAATTTATTAGACTTTTTTTTCGTTTCCTAACCTAAACCTAAATTTAATGTAATATGGTACAGTTTTTTCGTGAACTCTATTAACCTAAGTTAGGCGAACTTTTCTGGGTACTAAAGGTTCTTAACAGCATTTAAAATATGTTGGACCTTCCTGGTGGATACTGAAAGAGTCAAATGCGGCTTAATTGAGCTAAAATTATTACATGCTCTTTTATTTTTTAATTTTATTATAAATATTTCAACTTGGAAAAAAAATTGTCTTAAAAATAATTAAACTAAGTAATACCAGACAACGTTTTTATTTCGTAGATTGTATTGAGCTTCATCCAATAGTTTATGAATTATTAATACATCATCAGACAAGTAGAATGTCATTAGAAAACCTATGACTAAAGATTATTATATTGTCGTACACTCTAATTTATTGGCATAATTCAATTTTTCATCTTTATTAAAAGAAGTCATAGATTAAGTATTCTTAATCTGAATTAGCTTGAATATTAAATGATCGACTTGTAGAAATGGAATTCGTTGAATAATTTTCATTGCTTGCATTTCAAATGAATTTTCATTGAGTTAGTGCTTGGAAAAAAAAGTAAAATACACCACTCAGCAAATTAGATCAAAAGCTTCACGGAACATTATGTATTTACAAAAATCAAATTTCTCAACGCAGAATTTCTTTAGCTTATCTATCAATGCGCGCTTTCACAAAATCTTGCCTCGCATTGCGTACTGTTTGCGTACTTTCAGCGGTGCAGGAGCATAAATTCAATCAAGATGAAGCAAGTTACTTGACTTTTGCCAACGACAACCAAGTGTAAACAGATTTTCTTTCTATTTTGTTTTGTTGCTCTGCGAGAAGAAAGCAAACCATAAGAATGACTATAAGAATATGAAGAATAGGAAGGCGCAATAGAAATGACTTATAGAATTTACGCTAACTGCATTTCGAAATGAAGGATTAGGTTTTGTAAAGAGACGAGGTTTGGCAGCAACTCGCTCATTCATTCATTCATTCGGTTTAGTTAATGTGACAGTCAAGTAGTCAACTAAGGGAGACAGACAGATAGACAAACAAACAAGCGGAAAAACGCAACACCGCACACAGTCAAGTTAGTAACGAGAAGGCAAACGCGTCGCAATAATGCATCTTTTCACTGCACACAAATAAAGACATCATTCGTTTTCATTTGTGTTTGCTTGTCTGTGTGTTTGTCAGTCTGTCGGTTCCTATGTCTCACAATGATGGCCTCCGCACTCGCAATGATGGCCTCAGGAGTCGCCACAAAAGCGGATTTATTTGGCGGCGTTGTACTTTTTGCTGTCACTGTGTGAAGCTTTATTGTTGTTGTGTATTATTTATTAAGCACAGTTTGTTTGCTCTGTGCCTTTCGTTGTATCTTTTGCTGTGCTTTAATAATGTTGATTTTTAAAGAATGTGTTGCATTTTTTTCAACGTACATTTATAATTAAAAATACATTTTATTTAAGGGGGTATTCTAGTTTAGGATTCTGAAAAAGTCGATGTTTTTTTTCAAAAGTCCAAACTCTTAAAATTAAAGGATTTTCAAAATTCGTACTATTTTCGAAATTATTATAACTATTTTTTATAATGTAAAGTACTAGTATTGCTATACGCTGAACAAAACTCCGATTAAATTAAAACTTTACGGGAACTTTTTAAATATATCTCTCTGTGACAGGTAGCTCGGATATTAAAAAATAATTAGTTTTACTATTTTTAAAAAATTCCTGAAAGGAAAAAAGAGCGATTTTTAATTTTTAAATCGTCACCATTTTATGAAATAGTTTTTAAGTTTTTTACCCGAGGTAGGGGTTATAGCGACCTCTTTCCTGAGAGTAACAGCGTTTTTGTGATTTTTTCCGGACACTACAAGGATTGGAATTTTTTTTGACCTCCACTGCGCGACAATATAACTGGATAAAATATATTTTTTTTTTTTTTTGGGTAATTTATTTGTATTTTTTAAATATTAATAAATATTTTGTAAAAAATTGGATACTAAAAATGTTGTTAATGTGTTGTTTTAGAATACTCCCTTAACAATAAAGGAGACGACAAGAAACTCTTTTAAAATTTAAAGAAAATAGTGATATGTAATTGGAAGTTGAATGATTAATTTTTGCTCAATTTTATAGTATTATATTTTAGAATCAGTGCGATATGGTCATCTTTACACTTACATACATAAAATCGCACACCATACGAAATTACAAAATTCCCAGAAAATGATTTGTTCAATGCGCACGTCAGTCTTGAGTATGTTCATCTGTTAAACCACTTTTGCCACCTTCAACGTACAAATCAAGTTTTACAACATGGCCGCAAATTCCGACAACATTCAATACTACCTTTCGTTCAACTAATGCCGCTGTTGACGCCATTGGCGACACCGCCAGTACAGCCTGGACCCTTCAACCTGTCGCATGTGATGGTAATAAATCTCCGCTCGTTGCAAGTACAAATGGCCACTGTTGACACAAGGGACAGACACTCATTCACTATTTGCAATGATTAGTATAGGTTAGTACGGATTGCTTTAGCTAGTTGCAGTTTGGTACGCGTGGCAGCATTGCTACAAATGAATGTGTAAATATGTATGTTGATATGTACATATGTATGTCGGTAGACGTTTCAATATTGACTTGCTTGCAAACGTAATGTTCACAGTTGTCAAACGATCTGTGCAAACAGTTTAGTTTAAATGTTTGCTTTATGTGAGCAATGTTGGGCATTGCCGAGGGTTTCTATAACATTAGGTGGCCGCGTTGCTCAACACAGACATACATACATTCATACATGCTGAGCTACATAAACAGTTGGGCTGTTGTAAGTGTCAATTCGATTTCTTATGAAAAGTTAAATTGCGTTGGATGATAATACGCAACACTTGTTGCATGTCAGTCAATCGAAGAGTCATTGCAGTGGCTTAGTTAAATGACTTTATAATTGAATGGCTTAGTTATGTAAGCCAAATTTAACGACAATGATTATTTATTTTATTCAACAAAATGTGAAAGCTTTCAAGCTTAAACTCACTTTAATACGCTTGAAGTTGCGCTGCTCAACTGTGTATTTCTTGAATTTGAATTTGTACAATTCAACTGAATAGAAACTTGCAAAGAACGAATGCATTTCATTAGTTTGTTGACATGTTTAATTCTTCATAAAATTATGCGCATATAAAATAAAGAAATGTGTTACAGAAAAATATAATATACACGCCACCAGACGATGCAAGCAGACTGAAATAAGCATATACACAGTTATGGTAGAAGTAAGAGAGAGAGACAGTCAAAGAAACCGAAAGAAACTGACTGACAGCATCGGTTTTGCAATGCTGAGCTCACTACTGACTACTGACTACTGCACAGTGTACAATATACAATTGCATATTGTATGTGTGTAAAAGTATGCCGGCGGTTGCCAGGGCGAAATGAAGTGCATGAGCTTGGCGCCATAAAGTACAACACAATGGAACGAAAAGCCTGTTGACTGCACCAATGTGGTGTGGCTCAGTGGCTTAAATTAGCATTTTTACAAACACTTGACAGATTCGCTTCTTCTACTCTACTCTACTCTACTCTTCTCTGCTCTACCGTTTTATATTTGTTTTGTTTCTTTTTTGCTTTATACAGACGCCGCCTACTCAATGTGTGAGACCCCTTAATGCGTTAGTTTAGTTTGCATATAAAATTTGCTTGTTGACTGCATTACAAATTTGACTTCATTCTGTGCACTTGTCTATACCTCCTTTGAAGGCAGCATGATGAAGTGTACTCTGTCGAAAAATGTGAAAGAGTAGTCGTGCGGTGGCAGGGGCCGTTAAAGTGGCAGCAGGACAGGAGAGTGGTACGTGATCTGCTTTTTAACGTTGTAAACTAAATATTTATTAATGTTAAAAAATTTTAAACAAGTCGTCAGCAGCGTCAAGGCATAAATGCTGTTGTAAAATATGCACAAAAATCAAAGAAGTCGCAAATTAAATTTTGTTGAATGTTTCAAAAAGTGTGCGCTCGTTACTTTTGAAAGCATTCGCAGCATACAAGTTTTTTACTCAAATTAGGTTGGAAATTTGTGTAAAGTTAAGTTAAATTGAAGTTAATATAATGAAGCATATTCAAATATTTAGTTCAACTAGCAGAAAATAATTGAAGTCATTTTCTGAACTTTATTAAGAGTAACTTTGGAAGATTTAAATGCGATATTATCAGATTAAACTAAGGAACAATTTATTACTTTATTGTAAGAAGCGTAATTCTTTTAACATGTTGTCAATGCTTTTACAAATAAGTGAGAAGGAGAAACAAGAAAATTGCGCAAATGAAAACTAGATTCTGAAATTTAATGCAAATTCACCTTTCCTAACCTTTTTATACCCTGCACATACAGTGTGTCAGGGTATATTAAGTTTGTTTGAACGAAATGTATGTAACGCACAGAAGGAAGGGAGGGGGACCCCATAAAGTATATATATTCTTGATCAGGACGACAAGAGAAATTGATTGAGCCATGTCCGTCCGTACCCCTCAGAGACCTACAAACTTAAATTTTTCGTAAAATCCACATTTTTTGACCGATTTTCCTTGTATTTTGAACTCTATTTGAAAAGGCGACGTCAGATCAATATGTTTTTGTAGATTGAGGGTGTGGCACCGCCTACCATGTGTGCATGGCATGTCGAGTATACTCGACTATAGCGCCCTTACTGGTTTCTAGATGTATTTAGAGGATGAAGTAGTAGTTGGTAGCTCTTTTATGTTAAAGTTTCTTTGTTGGTGAAAACATAATTGTAAACTCCTTCCATATAAGCAGATGTAACAATAGACTGCTGATCCATAGAAACCAACTTGATAGATCTCTAACTTAGAATATAAAATTTGCGAGGAATGTTTGGTTTTTCGCATTTTTCATCATTAAACCAATCAAATATTAATACTTAGTTTGAAACTAAGCTATATGGATAATATTCTTACACTCTAGCTTAAGTGTGATTGTATATTTTTGTAAAAATAATTGTCTAATCAAATTAAAAAATTAATTTCATTTTGAATTCATGAAGAATCTCCAAATTTTCACAAATCGCTGTTTCAAATTGATAAAACACAAATTTTGTGTCCATTCAGATGCGATTTTCTTCACACTTTTTCCTGATTTTTCGTGCAGAAAATCCGAACTCTTTTCTCACACACTGAGTTTGCAATTGTCCACTGCTCGCAAATCCAATGAACACGCTTCAAATATCGCGTGCGTTTCACTAATTAGAAACCTGTCATTCGCGCGTCATGTTCTGTGCTCATTGTCCTGTTCAGAGCGTTGTCGTTCTATGGCGGACTTTAGTGTACTCCACTGTACGACAGCATGCTGGGCATTATGTTTGGGGGGCAAATGAAATTCGCTTTTTCACAAACCAAACGTGTTTGCATAATTAGTCGTTTGAGCGTGTCATTACAGCGAGTGTTACTGCAGACACTCTGACCTTTCATTTCATTCTGTTAATGAGTGCTTCGTGTTGTTGCAGTGTGCCAATACCGACCGCGTCTGCTGCTCATGTCACAGCCAAATAGAAGCTGATGTGTTCGTAATACTTTCTAATCTGTGTATTGAATTGACCAAAGTTCAGCAAATCAAAGTTCAAAATGTCGAGTTATGCCGAACATTTTGAAGTTGTAATGATTGTTGATGTTCTACTTGTTTGGTATTGAAGGAGGAATGTGAAGAAATTCGTGTTTGTTATCTTCATAACTACGATTATTTTATACTGAAAATTTACTTGCAAAACTAATTTAACTAATGAACGTTTTATGTTTGAAACTTGTCATTTTTAGCCTAGTTTATTATTAAATTTCAAAAATGTATCAAGAAGCCATTTTGAAAATTAACTCTTTTAAGTATGCAATGAAAAATATTTAATATATCAACTTCTCCTGCGCACAAAATAGTCTAAGCTTGGAAAATGTTTGTGAATTTTCGTTTTTAAATATTGATTTTAAATCTTTCAAAAATAAATATATGAAAGTTTTTCAAAAATATCTTCAACACGACTTTGAAAATTTGCAATATCAAAAACTATGCAATACAGAGTTGTACACTCAAGCAGCACGTGTGATTCGTTGTTGTTTTTGCTGTTGCTTAGTATCCGAAGTTGACCATACACTTGACACTGACTTCATGTTATGTCGGGACGTGCGTACAATTTTAATTATAAACTTTTGCCTTTCTTTGGTTTTAGCAACAAATAGTTGGGTTGACATTCTCTTTTAGGTGTTGTCAAAGGCAGTGAAAATAATGTTTGCCATTAAGAATATAAATCTGTGAAATACTTCTTGCATACTTCAAGACATCGTAATTTTATTTAATTATTTAGTTTCCAAACTCAAATAAATTAAAAAAAATAAGAAGGAAAACAAAAATATATATTATTATAGTTTTGTGCGACTGTACTGTATTCGTTCACTAATTAAATTCACATTAAAATGTAGAACTTTCAGCAAAAATTTTTCTATTCAAGGACACTATGCTGCATGTGTGGATGTGTGTGTGTCTGTGCATGTCTATACATACATACATATGTATGTGTCGACATCAATACAAGCACTGAGTAATTACAACATGTTGCTCTATTCTATGCCACTTTAGTGTGTACCCACACAAACACATTCACGCTTGTCCTTCGGCGGTAGCGCGTAATGAGCAAATAAAAAACTTGTTTATATGGTTATGAAAAAAGAAAGAATGAAAAAAAAAAATAGCTACCGATCGTTGGCAAGAAAAATCAAAAGCACAAAATGTTCTAACACAAACTATTCTCTATCTTTTATTTTTGTTTTTTTAGTCAGCTGTTTTTCAATTTAATTAGTGTGCTTTGAAATTACCAGTGTAAAATATATTTCAAAGAAGATTTACTCGACCGACATATGGCAACCTTTTCATATAAATTATGTGCTTCCATTTCATGTAAGTATGACATTATGTGTTAATAAAGAGAACACAACATAATATAATTGCATAAGCATGGACAAAAGCAGTGGGCTTGAAAAGCTTTTCAAAACTTTAAATAAAGTTGAAGCGTGGATTTACTAATGATAAAGTATAAAATGTTGAAATACTTCTATTTTTTATAATTCTTATATTAACAATTTGTGTTTGAAATTATCTATGACGGTACGTAAGTATATTAAATGAAAGTGTGTTTTGTTTAGTGTTAGAGAATTTAAATACTTAAAAAAGCTTCAGATTTGTAAAATTTATTTTAAAAGAAGCCATGTTAACACATGAATTTCAGCTGCATTTGTAAGCTGCTTAAAAGTATGCTACAAAAAATTATTACTGAACGAAATCCAAACTGCAATACTAAAAAATGTACACAGCAAAAAGATATTTGAAAATAAACACAGATTTATAATTAAGACGCTTGAAAATCTGCATTTATTCTTGTACATAACAACATGACATACTTTTGGGCTGTTAATATAGAAACTGGAAAAACTTTTGACTACTTTAAATTTCGTATTAAGACATATTTGTGCAACAAGTGTAAAAGTCAACGGTTTTATTTTTCGAATCTGGCATTAACATCAACCTCAGCCGTCATTTACACTTGTGCCACATTGCGTTATGAATATGTTTTTTTTCTCTTCATGTTTTCCATCATTTTGGCTGACTGACTGCGAGTTTCTTTCATAAGTGTGGCGCTACAAGTGTGCTTTCAAGCTGTTGACTTCAACTGCACTGTTTAAATAGTGTAGTACATAATAAGCAAAGAAGTTGCCATGCGAATAAAGTGAAAAGTTGTGTGAAGTAATTTTGCTAAGTTTTGTCACGTGCGGCACATGTAGGATTGCCTGCACTCTGTGTGCATTCTGAGACGTTTTTTTTGTTGTTGTTTGTATTACAAGATTTTTTTGTTGTAAAACAAGCACAAAAAATATGTTTTTTTAAATTTAATTTTAATTTGTACTCAAACATGAAGCACTGCTTTTAAGCTTTAATTTAGTGTTTTGATTTCAGAAAATGTTCAAAAAAATTCATAAGTGAGTATTTTATTTAGATTCTAAAATAAAATTTGAAATAAAAACTTTTCAAAATGTTTTTTCAATATGAGTATTCAACGTCATTTGAAAGACAGTCTGTGTTGATTCTATAATTTGAGTATTGCATAAGCAGAATTTAGCAGTTTCTTTAAACAGTTCATTCAAACATGCTGTTAACGAAAGGAGTATTTTGTCACCATTCTCTCCCCTTTTCGAATAAAAGTTTTGTCCTTTTCCAAAAGTTAATAATCATTTATTTCACCATGTTGCTACATTGATTCAACACAAATAGAAACCCAACTCAGTCGATTCACCAACGAGCAAAATACCCCAGAGCTCCTCTAAAATATGATAATACAGTGTACTTCGCTTGGTTTTTGCTTACCCAATTTAGTGTACCGGCAACCACTTGTTGAATCGAAAGGAATACTTCTCAATACATTTGAGTTGCCGAAGTAAACTCACCATACCTAAGCGATAATGTGAAGCGCATGTCTGGTAAGCGAGTATGGAGAGCGTACGTCATTGAATGAGATTGAGCGTGTGTTGGATTTGTTTCTGTTGGATTCGCTCAACAGTTTTGTTGTACAATATAAAACAAAAAACAGTTTTAAAAATGTCAAGCGATGATGAGGTTGTATTACATGTCTTAAATCATTCGATTTTTTAGCTTTTTTGCTACTTAAGTTTGAAATTTGTTTAACGAAATTTAAATCAACAAATGTTTTAGGTAAATGCATGACTCCACAGTTCGTCTTAAGTCCAACAACAAAAGTTAAGCAAAAATCGTATTTTTGTCAAAAATTCTAAAAAGTACTCTGCAGGACTAAATAGGATAACTTTAATAATAAAAAAAGTAAATATATTGTATTATTCTTCAAGCTGGTCTCGATAGCGAATTGTGCACCTTTCTGTTGGAAGCTAATAATTCACAAAAAATTTTTTTTCGCAGTCTTCTTGCTTCCACAAATTTTTCATAACTGCTTTCACTATTCAAACCATGGATTCAGCATTCCATCGAAAATTATTGTAGTATTCTGTCTCAACCAAAGAATAACTTTTCCCTACCTACCATTTCCATGAATTAACAAATTGTCACAAAACAGATTTAAAATGGATTAAGATGTATAAATAAATATGATGGAAACAATACATGTTCAGTTGTTTTTTATAGACTTAAAATATACTTCCAGAATGCTTGTTATTAAATATTAAAATACATAAAATAGCATAATAAAAAAAAACATATATAAAACAACAACAAAATTTCGTTAATGCAAAAATGAACAACAAAAAAAGTATATTCATGTACATTTAAAAAAAAAAAACGAAATAACGACAGCGCTTGCACAACAGCTGCGCTTTTGTTTCATTCACCCACTTGCCCATTCAAAACTTTGCCACTTGACATGAAGAGCGCTCGGATTCAAAACGTTGCAACAACCTACAGGCAGGCAATATTGGAGCCGCACTGGCATTCGTGGCATGCATTCAATTGAGTGTTTTAGCACTTAAAAGTTAAAACTTTAATCCTTCAATATTATTACAACGAGCACAGTTGGCGCAACAAAGTTACGCTTAACCACTCGACTTGACTTTCAATTATCCAAACAGGCAGCAAAGTCAGTCAATATAAGCGATTAAAGCCGACACAAATGCTTTGTCTGTGTTCTAATTAATGTATTCGATTGGCAAATTAGCTGGTCTAGAGACTTTTTTAAGCTCCTCAGACATTACGCTTTGCATTGCTATTGTTGTTGTTGCCAAAGGGACGCATGACATGTTTGTTATAGCTAAGCTTTGTTCATGTCTAATTTTATTTTTAAATTAAATTTAAATTTATATGTTATTATTTTTTTATTTTGTTGATTAAATCAAAGGTAAAAATAATACAATGGCTTATAATTAAAATGTTTGCCTTTTGAAATTGTTATTATTATCTTTTATTATTATTATTATTATTTTTTTTTTTTGATTCGTAAAACCAATACTGGCGTTACCTGCATGCCAGATTGTGGTTGTTTTTGCAATAATTAGCTAATTGATTTCAATTTGACTTTCGTGGTTCGCGTGATAGGCGAAAATATCAAATGTGGTTTATAATATACAAAAGCCAGTTTATTATGTACCGTAAGCTGCTGCGTTTATATGGTTTGAGTGTGTTTGTCTATGGTTTTTAATACTGTCACAGATATGAAAGTCATTATTATAGTCATGTGCTATTAAAATTATTTTAATTCAATTGCATATTTATAATTATCACTGAAGGTCTTTGAAATAACAATCAAGTCTTGAATCAATATAGATTTTCAAGCAACAAATATAATAAAAATACTTTTTTTGATTTGTTTTATTGTGTTATACTAAGTATAAGAAATCTAATTTATATACATATTTTAAATAAAGCTTACATATTGCTGCTAAAAGCATGCATAAATTTGTTTTCCAAATTATACATCTTTAAATAACTCACAATTAAAAAATTCAAATGATATCTTGAATGACAATTCGTAAAAATCATCTTTCACAATTAAAAAAAACCTTTCAACATAAATGTCAGCAAAAGTAAGATGTCGAACAGTAAGAAAACTGGCAAAGTTGTTGAAAAAAAATAAGAAAAAATAAAAACTGTAGAAAAACCTAAAGAAAAAAAAGTAACAAAGAAAGGAAACGCGCTGACAAGTGACTTTCCAAATGAAGTGGTGCCTGTACAACAGCAGCTGTCGATGATGATGTTGATGATGATAACAAGTTGAGCTGCATGTCCTTGACTATTAGTTGTCATGTACCAGCTGCAGATGCCTCTATCGGTGCTCTACTTCTTTACTATGATTTCAACGGCTTTTCCCCCTTTTTTTTAACTTGGCACAAGACCACACTTTTGTTCAAACAATTTACTATAATTTTGTGTTCTTCTTTTTCTTGCTTTTGAACTTGTCTTCGACTTTCTATGGCAGCCTCACGACTTTCACTTAACTGAACGCGTCTCGACTGAAGTGAAGTGTTGCATGTCTTTTGTCACTCGAGTTTTCTTTGCCTGCGCTACATAGCCATTTTTTTTTTACACATTTTCTATTTTTATTTTTACTTTGCCGCTAACATTTAAGTGATAATCCTGACTTATGCTGTGAATAATGTCGCTAAGCTGCGACCATTTTTTTTGCACTATTCTGGCCAAGTTGAGCGCTGTTGTTAAGCATTTTTACCAGCCACTTTAAGTTGCTAACATAAATGAGCGGCTTTTCTTGTGTATTTACTTTGTAATACATTTTTTTTTGCCTTATCATTTGCGCGCTTCAATGCAAAATTGTCTGCCACAAAGTATTTAATGTGTTTGGTTTGTTTTTGTTTTGTTTTTTTTTTTTTTTGCAAATATGTCGAGTCAAGTTTTTTTATTTGCATGCTACACGATATTGAACTCAGCTCAACTCAGCACAATTTCCGCAAACGAAATGTCATAGTCGCATTCCTTTCAAATTTCGCATGTCTTTCGTCGCATTTTTTTTTTTTTTTTTTTTTTTTGCCAACGAAATTATGTTTATTCAACCTACTTTGGCGTACTTGTTAGCAGACGACTTGTGGCACTTAGTCTAAGAATTGCCACACCAACAAACTAAAACAAAGCACGAGCCAAAATATGAAAGCCAGAAACGAAGGAAAATCGAATGTTGAAAAAGTGGCAAACCTTTCACTGCCACATTGATTTGCTGCACAAACTCTTTTAACGTCTGCTGCTGTGCCACTAATGAAATATTTCCGCCCGACTTGTTATTCGCCACTAGTCGGGTTCCGCGTTTCATTGGGCCAAGGGTGGCGGTGCGAGGAAGTAGAGTATATTATCGCTAGTTGTCGATAGTTTTTCCGTTTCCGTTTGAATGGTTCGCCGGTGCGCGTGCAAAATTATGATTTATTGCGATTTTAATTATGGTAAAAGGCTTTCGATTTTGCTGGCTGCTCAGGTAACAACAGCATTTGATTAATTAGCGCTTGCGGTTGAAATGGTATTTAATTTATTTTGCGGTTATTTTTGGTATTTTTTTATTTTCAAATTGTTTTTTTTTGCTATTTGATTTTGTCGTCAATGTGTCGTCATTTTTATACATAGAAGTATACTTAATTCGAATTTGGGATAGTCTGCACTTAGCAAGATGAATATCTGTGCCAAACGACAAAGATCAATAAAAAGAAGTCTGCTTGAATCATAAGCGTTATGTAGGTAAGACTCACAGTTTAAATTTGGTTGAAATCAACAGATGAATGCAGTTTATAATACTAAAAACTAGTGGTAGTAGAATCCATCCATCAGTAAGTTGTTTAAAACATGGTATTAAGAAAATCAAGAATGCCGTCACAAAGAAGGCATTACAGAATGCCTTGATATAATGCCTAATGTGAACTGTTTACCTTTGAAGTTGTTTTGAAACAAAAATAGAAGAACATTTTTGAATTACAATTGAACTCTATTTTAATAACGAACGAAGCACATTTCCTTCAACATTTTTAAAAGCGAAAAGGAAAGATTTTCATGATTCTTTAGCATGTTTCGAAGTGAGATGGGATGCAGTAATTCATGACTACAAACATAAAGTTAGACGTAGTCTTTGGAAAGTATTACTTCGACCAGTCTTGAGAATAACCTTCATTTAGAAGCAAGAATGGTGGGGTAGTGACTCTTTTAAAGATCATAAGTTTATTATTTGTAGAAAATTTTAAATTGAATTAAAAAACATCGAAATTATAAGAGAGTAAAACACTTCAAACTTTTTAATCACTTCTTTTCAATGCGTCTGATGTTGTTTTCTGTTTTTATTGTTGTTGTTTATCTCAATATAATCACAACAAAGTCAATCAGAGACTTCATTGCGGCCAAATTCCCATTTGAGATCTGCAAAAACAAAAATGCTGCACAAGAAAAGACGAAAAAACCGAAAACAAATTTGAAATAAAAAAAAAAGTTAAATTAAGTTTGGCGCACAAAATTTTTATTGCACACTTTTATGCGCTGTGCGATTGCACAAACCGGAAGTGCACGCAAAAACAACTAATTTCGTTTTATATTCTGGCGCAGCATAAAACAGCAGACTGTGATTTTTTTATTGCATTTTTTTCAGTCTCGCATTTGTAGACTTGTTTTTTTTTAACGTTGCATTTTTCAAATAAATAGAGGAAATAATAATCTAATGAAACTAACAAAAACTTTGGCAAAAACCAATAACAACATTGAAACTCTATTGGAAAAAAAAAAACATTTATGAGTAGCAAAAAAAGCAAAAACAACAACAACAATGCGACAAACTAATGCAATAATATTCAATAGGAACAACAAATACAGTTATTATAGAATTTTTTTTATTTTACTTTTTTTTTATATATCTTGATTTTGGTTTTTGATTTTATTGTTTGTTTTGTTTTTATTTTTTTGCAAATTGTTGGTTATTTGATTCGATTCGATTCGTTTTGATTGTTTATACAAATCGTTATTGTTGTTGCTATCGTTGTTGTTGTTGATTTTGCTCATGCACGTGTTTTAAACGACCACGATTGTTTGGCTGAATTCAATGTGAGTTTTAAGTGGTTATTCAACGTGTTATTTGACAATTACTTGAAATTGTTGTTATTGAAATGCGTTGAGGTCAAAATTTAAATGCATTCAACTTTTGTCATAAAATAAAGCGGAAAACACAAAATTGGCTTTTGTCTTGAATTTAATGATTCAAAATTTTCTCGTTGTTATTTGGCAAATTCTCAAAATTTTTAACATTTTTCCATAATTTTTCAAATTAATTGTTAAAAAACTTGATATTCCGATTCTTTTAGAACAAATCATAAAGCACATGAAAAATCGTTTATTTGCGAATGGCACTGTTCTCATGAATTCCAATAAAATTTGAATTTATTGACTTTAAATGTTTTTCAAAGATTGCTATATGCTATAGTTATCCGATCATGCTGGATTTTACATACAAACTGTGTGCAAGGAACAAGGCAACAGACGGACGGACGGACGGACAGACGTACAGACGGACGGACGGACAGACGGACATGGCTATATGAACTCGTCTCGTCGAGCTGATCAAGAATATATATACTTTATATAGTCGGAGATGTCTCCTTCTCTGCGTTTCAAACTTCATGACAAAGTTAATATACCCTTGCAAGAGTATAAAAAGGAAAACGTTGAAAAGTTGCTTGAAGTTGGATTTTTTACTTTTCATAATCAATGTAGAGATTAGAGTGTTGCACGAATACATTTAAAACGACAAACAACGAATTTGCTTTATTCTAAGTTAAGCAAGTTTCAAGTATTCGATCAACCAAATAAAATAGAGCTTTACGTCATCATTTAGGAACTCCCAGTATTTGCTCTCAGAAACAAAAATTTTTTTTCAAATGCCTACTAAAAATACAAATGGTGTGAGTTTCAAACCAAATGAATGAAAGGAAGTCATTCTCTCAATAAAAAGCTCATTTTTATTTGCATATATTGTTTTGGATATTATTTGATGTTTTTATTGGCAATCGCTCTGCGTTGCTCAAAGTAAACATATATCTATCTGTCACTCCAACCTCATCAATTGTTGTTGTTTTTTTTTTTTGCAAATTTAAGTCTTTTGAATAAGTTTTTCGACTATAAACTAAATTTTAAATAATAGAACGCCGACTTGAAAACAAAATTTTCAAATATTTGACAGTATCTGAGACATTTGGAAATACTCCATTGTCATTTCATTACCTTGTACTTGATTTTCAAATGAAACAAGGTCTAGAAATTTAAAAGTGTCAACCACGTGTTTCATTCATTTGCTTTGTTTTTTTCGAATACAAATGAAATGAATATTCGAATTTATTTGGAAGTACTTGGTTTCAAATACATTCATGCAACACTCTAGTAGAGATCAACCTAAATATCATGTCAGTTTTCTTCACGCGTTTACTTGTTGCTGTGCTTTAAACTACCAAACCATGCTCTAGGCAGCCTAAGCAACATAACGGTGATATTTTAATCTACCTTACAGTAAGATAGAATATTCGACATTTCGTAAAAATCCAAAAATCTCAAAAGCTTTTTGTTTACTTCTAAGTTCTAAAGTTCAAAAATGAATGATTTCCGAGAAAAGGAAATATTTTCTATGCAAACTCAATGCGTCTTATTCACCGTCATCTTTAACGCACTTTTTGTTTCCGTTTCCGCTGCCATGCCAGCAATAATAAAAAAAAAATAGCAAAAAAAATAAAAATATAAACCAACAACAACAACAATCTGTTTTATAAACGTCATATGCTTAGCATTTTTGCTTGGACAGTGCGAGGGTACTAGAACTTCCACCTGCCACATTCGTTACTGCTCTTGTCGACACGCACTCACACACTCACACACACACACACAGGCTCATTCATGTACACGCACATATGTCACTCAGAATTTTGCTTGTAGCCATTGTTAATGTTCCGTCATGGCTGTCCAGATGTCAGTCGTCTACGTTCATATGCCTTGACTCGAGTCGTTGTCAGCTTCGTTGCTATTGTTGTTACTGTTTTTGTTTTTGTTATTGTTGCCAGTTTGCCAGCCGTTGTTTTCGGGTTCTTATTGAATTGCTTATGTATGAGTGCGTGTATGTGTGCGTATAAGTCAGCCATGTGTTCATTTGGCTTTGGCTTTCGTGGCCAAAATGGCTTAAGTAGTCACTTTTTGTGCTTATGTGGACTTTGGTTTAATTAATTACAAGATTAATGTATTGTGCCAGGAAACAGTTATTGTCTCACACATCCGAGTGCTTGTCTACGTCTTAATACTAACACACATGCATATGCGTATCAGTGCATGTGTGTGTGTGTATGATTGAAGCGCTGGTGTATATTACAGTTGCTTTTAATTTTCTTTCTTTATTATTATTTTTTTTTTTTTTTTTGAAGGTCAGTCACTCTATTGTGTGTATGTCATATAAGAGAGCGTAGAATGTGCATTAAGTAATTAGTTCACAAAAAAATGTGCTTGAAGGGGGCAAGATACATTACAGAGCTGCGTACTACAGATTTCGGCAATGATGGCATACTGATAACCTTCAGCTGTAAACATAATACAGTAAGTCACTTTGTGTTAAATATTCGTGACAAAATTAAAATTAAAATTTCGATTCCTCGAGTTAAAGAATCCGCTGGAATTTATGTTCAAGTCACAGAGCAAATAACACATGAATGTAATTACATATATAAAAGTAGAATATTTCAAAAACAAATTCGAAAAATTAAAAAAAAAACCGATTATTATTTATGAATGTAACGTGTCTCTTTGAATAGAACCGGCGCGAGTGCCTATACGAAGACGAACTTTATGAGCGTGTTCCTTAAAATCAGGTAATAGTTTGAATTTGTCTCATTTATTGTGTACATAATTGTTCTCTGGATGTAGGAAGAACTTTCGAAATTCGAACCTTCGAAATTTCAGAGAATTACAATAATTTCTGCAGTTTTTTTTTCAATTTTAACTGCTGTTCGAGCGGCACTCTGCATGATCATTGGAAGCCCTGTGTCCCTCATATTTTCCAATACTAAATCATGAAAAACTTATAATAGAGTCTTGAAATGAAAGATGCTTACAAAGATTTTTATTACTTTTTTTGTGTACGGCCCAAAAAAAATTTGTAATTCCTGAATGTTATATGAATTTTTCTTTATTTAAAATATCAATGGCGTTATGACATTGATTCAAAGCTCTATTCAAGTCTTATTATATACAAATATGAAAAAACTAGTGAAAATAATAATTTAATTTGAACAGAGCATAAGTAGTAATAGTGCCTTTATGTAGACATCTCTCAAGGCGGATATCTTTTCTTCCGGATACATGAAATTTATATTTCTATACCTCAATCCAACCTATACAAAAATTGCAATAAGCTCAAACAATATAATAGCGCACTTGTTACAAATAAAAACAAGAAGGTAACATTAACAGTAACATGAAAACAGTAAAAAAATAAATAAATAAAACCCAGAAACAAAAAAAAAAAAAAACACATGTATACCAAAAACCATGTCAACATTTTAATTAATACATAACGGAAAACAGACGCACATGCATCATCTGAGTGCGTGTGTGGATAACTGTGAGTGTGTGTGTGTGTGCGTTTGTGGTTTTGTCAGTGGCGTTGTATCGCAGTTAATGGTTTTATCACTATTTGGCAAATGCGAGTCTCACTATTCAAACACACACACACACACACCATCACACACAACTACAACCACTGCTCATTAGCTCTGCGTTCTGCGATTTTTTGTATGTGATTGATATGCCAATGGCAGCTCTGTGCAGCGGACTTGTGTGGGTGTATGTGTGAGAAGACTTGGCAGCAGAAAACAAAAAAAGAACAGAACATTTTACAAAACTGATGACAGACAATGTGGCTGGCAAAATGGAATCCTAAAATTTCATGTACTTTGACAGTTTATCATGAGATCTTGTCAACTTAACATTCAAATGCGACATAAATACAACACACCGAACACATATATCATGTTTGCGGATGTGAGTGCGGTAAGTTTGTGTGTGTGTGGGTGAGGGTTTGTTTGTGCTTTTAAATCTCTTTTCAACATCGATACGTAATCCTTTGATTGATGCCTTGCGTTAGAAGTAGCATGTATGTAAATGACGAAAACTCACACGTAGTTAGACACAAGGACAGACAAAAGTACGCCAAGCCCAAAACGGAACGCTTTGTATTTCTATGTGTGTGTGTGTGTAAGTGTGGGCTTGTGTGTGTTTGCGAGGGTGTATTTTTTACCTTTGCCGGTATGCAAATTTCTGCTTGGCTTACGTGTCCTTTTCCACCATGTATGTCTGTATGTGTGTGTGTGTGAATGTTTGTGCAAGTAGTTACTCACGACAAAGACGATTTTCGCATTTTTGCTTTTTGATTAGCTTCTGTTGAAAGAAACAGTGCAAACAAAAAAGAGGTTTGCTTCTGTGTGCGCTCTCGAAGGCGTCGTTGCATACTTTTAGGCAGCAAATGCGTTCAATTTGTTGTTCAGGGCTGGGTAGTCATTTCAAAAGATTTCAGTGGGCACTAAGATTTGCTAAAAATTTCTTTAAATTCGATAAAATAATAATATTAATAAAAATAGTTAATGACTTGAAAAATTTTAACCGATAAAAAATTTTTATTGAAGTGCTGTATGTTCAGTAGCTGTTCATATATACTTTAGATAAACACGTAACAGTAAGCCTGCAAGCTTACTTAGGATTCACGTCATTGCATTGAAAAAGAGAATATTCAAAATCTTGTATATTAATGATTCAAGCAGCCTTTGGGAATTGTAAATCATATAACTGTTTTGTCAGCCCTACAACAAGATGACCTGCAACCAAAAAGCAATGACGCATGCGGCCCGATGGCCTCGCCATGTTATTCGAGCACTTAAACTGTTCACAGAAGTAAGGTAAAGTCCGAAAAGATAAGAAGAAGAGCGAAAGGAAAGTGCACGTAAAACACCAGCAAGTAGGCAACACTATTTTTGGTTTCAAGTGCTACTCTAACAAAGAGTTTACCGCCATGGCAAGCAAGCCATGCAAGTAATTTGAGTCGTGTTCATTTACAGCTTGTGGCTGCAAGTTGAATAGTGTGTAGACGAGTAGAGAGTACAGTTGCTTGCAGTTAAGTTCCATTTTCAGCCTTACTCGGCTAAAATCAAAGCATTTTTCGTAAAGCAACAAACTTGATTTGCTTTGTTGGTTAATTTTGACAGGCTCAGTGCATTTGCAAGGCAATATTTACAAAAATAGCACAAAGGCGATATCAGTTTGCACAACAAAAGGCATCGTGTTTTCAAGTCGAAAAAAAAAAAATAAAATTGGAGCCTATTTGAAAGCACATCTTTGTATATAGGCTACATATATAATACATCACCAGCATCAACAGCATTGCCAATGTCGTTTCGTTGATGTGGATGTTGTTGACGACAACGAAGACTATGATGATGATGATGATGGCAACGACGACATCAGTTTAACCTTCATTGCCTGCAAATATTATCAACTCATTGATTTGGTTTGTCTGTTCAGCTACGCAGAGGCTCAATTTTGCTCAACTCAACTCAACTTTGTTAAGCTCAACTCGACACACCTTTAGCTTTTGTCGTGCGGAAACATATTCAAGGATAACAACAACCACAATGCCAACAAAATGCCTGTCATATGCAGCTGCCATTGCCTCTCTATAGCACGTTTGATGCTGGCAATAAAGTGTTACTACCTTGCCTCTATACGTTGTGGCATCTTCTTGATAATGTTGGCATTCAATATGAGTCGTTGATAATAATGTGAAGCAGCTGCTGCTTATACTATGCCATCGGTTGCTGGTAGACATTGATTCGAGCTCAAATACACATATGATCGATTATTCTGCCGTTCAACGCTTTTTCAATGCTTAACATTGCGTATACGTCATTTTATATCTCATAATCAAAATTCAAGCTTAAAAAAGCATGAATTCGACTCAACCATTCTATTAATACATGTATACGCGTTGTTTTTTTTATAGTATTTTATATTTATTTAAATATAAATATAAATATAAATATAACTTTTATTGGTTTATCAAATTGTTAGTGAGTATGTGAAGGAAACTTTATAATACATCAAAGATATAAAGTGACCAAGTGCGTGTGCATACTTCAACATATAAAATATTACGTTCGTTCCCTTGTCCCCATGGATTTCAATAAGAAAAACGTAAAGTTATTTTTAGTATAATATCTAAGATCATTTGCAAAATATAAATGATGAAGTACATAAGAATGCTTCTATATATGTATGTATAAGATTTGTGGTGACGTGTCAAGAACAAAACTTAAAATAGAACAAAAATGTGGGCGTTGTTGAAATTTTCATGTGACGCATGTTTAGTTTGTTTGTACAGAATTTGTGCTTGTGACGAATCATTGATCGCTGAGTGTCGGCAACGGACAACTGATAATCGAAAGAGTACAAGAGACCATACTAAAAGTGGTGGAAATTATTTAAAATAGAATAGCTTTTGCTCCTCGTCGATTTAAGAGCTTTGAAAAATTATTATTTAAAAATGTTTTGTCTGCAATAAGTTTGACATAGAAAAACTATAAATAAATAAAGTAATTTTTTCCTAAAACAAATGTACTATTTCCACAGATACATACATATGTCATTGTTACAAGACACAAGATGCAAATGCCGCACTTCGAGCAATGTTGTTGTATTCTTCGATATACTACCTACTACAAACATTCGTTTATAGACCACAATACATAATGCCAGCACAGTAAATAATATTGGCATGCAATGCGCGTATTTAAATGCCAACGGAAGTGCTCTGATGTACGTTAAGCAATATAAAAAATAAATAATACCATGAAAAATGAAAACGAAAATAGCAATGTTGGCTTAACGGAAGTGAACAAGAACAAAACTGACGCAATTTGCCTGTGCGAAAACAAATACAAAAACAAAAACAATAAGAAGAACAAAATATAAATAATAAACCAAAACAATAAAATGATACAAAAAATACCAAAAATAAAAAATAAATAAAAAAAACAATGGTTTAGTCGAGTATACTCGACAATATAATACTCTGCACACATGGGAATTCGTTGCGATACAACAATATGGGGAGCGGGGTATTTGGTGGTATAAAGTTTTATTTCAGTTTTAAGAGGTATATTTACTGAGCCTGTAGACGAAGTTAGATGTTCTTACTTCTTCTTGTTTCGGTGAGATAGCTGATCTGAATGTTGATCTGATGCCGAACCGTAGATACATGAGGCTCGTCACCAGATCCAACTTTCCCAAAAGTCTTTAGCTGTTATACTTTATGAGAACCATTGGTCATATACACGGACGAATGGAGATGACTCAATTAATTACTCTTGTCGTTCTGATTCTTACATTTTTTGTAGTCTCCCTACCCTCCTCCTCCTAGTATACCCTCATACACTGCTGTTTGTTTTTATACAGGGTACAAGAGAGAGAGATAGAGAAATATAGATGTATGTGAGTATTTGTATGTTTGTAGAATTGAACTGTTGTAATTTATTTTTATTTCAGTTATTATTCTGATTGTTGCTTCTGCTGTTGTTCTTTTTATAGAGCTGTTGATTACAATCCGCTTCCGGCGATCATTAATTTTTATTTAGCGAACATTTTGCTGCCAGCAAACGTGGCCAAGCAAAATGTTGCGAATAAAGGACACGCAGCAGTGCAATAAGTGAAAATGAATGCGTGTATGAAGCGTAATGCATGAATTATGCGTGCGACGTAACGGAAACGGAAAGTGTGTTAATTTCCGTCTGGCAAAATGGCTGTCGTCTCGATAATTGCGATGCGCATATGAGGAGCCGCCAAACGACAACAAATTTGACGTTGCAGGTGTGAAAAAATTTTATACGAAATACGATGAAAACATTAAATATTTTTTTTTTTCGATTATAATGCTTAATGCATTTTGTGCGCATGCCGTGACAGCAACTTGCTGCAGCTTAATGCATTAAGGAATAAATTGAAAAATTTAAGTAAAGGACAAAAAACGGAAGAAACACAAAATGAATTAATTTTTTTATTATTATCTGTTTAATACGCAACAAAATACATGCAAATGAAGTCAGCCTGCCCCAACACATGCTGCCGACAACAACAAATTCATAACAAATAACAATTTAAAAGCATTAAATTCTTTTTGTGAAAATGTTAAACTCAAAAAACACAAAATTCGTTGATTTAAGCAATTTCCAGTTGACCTGAAAAACAGTTTGTTTTTGTTTTATGTAAAGTTTTTCTTGTTTTTTAAGCAAATAAGCTCCAGAGACACGCAATACTGCAAACATAATAGCAAATACTATACGAAAATATATAGTAGATTCGAAAAGAAACAAACAAAAATAGAAAACAGGAATAAAATAAAAGTTTAAACTAGTAATGGAGCTATTTATGTTTGACCTTACCGAAACTTTTACTCTTCTACTATCATTCAAAAATATTCCAAGTTTCTTTGTTATTGTTTTTTCCAATCAGAAAAACTTAGTTTTTAAAGTCATAGTGGCAAAAAACTCTGGTGGGAGTTTTCAACTGACAGATAGAAGGACATAAATTCGTCTCGCCGAGCCGATCAAGAATATATTAACATCTACATCCTATCTACTATATACAGTTGGAGGTGATTTCTTCTTTGCAATGCAAACTTTATGGCAAAGGTAATAGACCAAGAATATAAAAATACTGTGTGTGTGATTAGAAGCTTCATTAGTTTTTGCCTCGACGTCGCTTCTTGTTAGCTTTCTTAGTCAAAATTAATTGCCGTAATTAGTTAATTGTAAAAAATAAACCAACTAACAAAGAACTTCATCAAATTGTTTAATGTTTTTTATGCTTCAGTGTGGTTCTTTACGGTAGTGATCGACTGTAATACATACAATCTGATTGCATACCGCGATAATTTTTTTTTATAATGCGAAAATGTTCGTTTTACTTCATTTTAAAATGGAACTTTTTTAAATTGAATTGTACGATGTTGGCACGTAAAGGTTTTTTATGTTTGTATGTGTGTGTGTGCATCTGCATGTATGTATGCATGTTGTGATTGTGTTGAGGTTGAGGTTTTGTGGTTGCGTTGCCTGTCGTCAAGCTGATAGACTAGGAAACTGAAGTCACTGACACAAGGTTCATTTAATTAAATCTATAATATAAAAATTAATCGCAAAATGTGTTGGTAAGCGCATAACTCAACAACGCCTGGACCAATTTGGCCAATTCTTTTTTTTAAATGTTCGTTGAAGTTCAAAGATGGTTTTTACGGCGAGAAAAATTCAAATAATTGCCGGAAAAACCCTAAAAACAGACCTTTTCTTTTTCCCATACAAACTTGCGACGTCGCAAGCATTAAACGTAACATGCTATGCTTCTTCTTATACGTCAGTATTGTTATGTGTTTGTTGATTGAAAGAGAACAAGAAAACTTTGAGAGAACGTACAAGCCAGAGAGTATTAAAAATAATTAATACTCTTTGGAAATTACACGCACTAATGTGTAAACAATGCAGGTATGTACGGCTTGAAGGATTTGATTCCAAGTCATGTCAAATTAAAAAAAAGTTGAAACAACAACAAACTGTCAATGTCAGTGTTGTTTTTTTTGGATGTTCACTACTGAGTTTGCTTTTGTCAACTGATACACGAAACAAACCGTAGCTATGTATATCGTGTTTAGTGCAGTGTTTAGTTACCTATGATCACTTATTATTGAATGTGAGACAATAATCTATCTATAATATAAAAATTAATCGCAAAATGTGTTGGTAAGCGCATAACTCAACAACGCCTGGACCAATTTGGCCAATTCTTTTTTTTTAAATGTTCGTTGAAGTTCAAAGATGGTTTTTACGGCGAGAAAAATTCAAATAATTGCCGGAAAAACCCTAAAAACAGACCTTTTCTTTTTCCCATACAAACTTGCGACGTCGCAAGCATTAAACGTAACATGCTATGCTTCTTCTTATACGTCAGTATTGTTATGTGTTTGTTGATTGAAAGAGAACAAGAAAACTTTGAGAGAACGTACAAGCCAGAGAGTATTAAAAATAATTAATACTCTTTGGAAATTACACGCACTAATGTGTAAACAATGCAGGTATGTACGGCTTGAAGGATTTGATTCCAAGTCATGTCAAATTAAAAAAAAGTTGAAACAACAACAAACTGTCAATGTCAGTGTTGTTTTTTTTTGGATGTTCACTACTGAGTTTGCTTTTGTCAACTGATACACGAAACAAACCGTAGCTATGTATATCGTGTTTAGTGCAGTGTTTAGTTACCTATGATCACTTATTATTGAATGTGAGACAATAATCTATCTATAATATAAAAATGAATCGCAAAATGTGTTGGTAAGCGCATAACTCAACAACGCCTGGACCAATTTGGCCAATTCTTTTTTTTAAATGTTCGTTGAAGTTCAAAGATGGTTTTTACGGCGAGAAAAATTCAAATAATTGCCGGAAAAACCCTAAAAACAGACCTTTTCTTTTTCCCATACAAACTTGCGACGTCGCAAGCATTAAACGTAACATGCTATGCTTCTTCTTATTCGTCAGTATTGTTATGTGTTTGTTGATTGAAAGAGAACAAGAAAACTTTGAGAGAACGTACAAGCCAGAGAGTATTAAAATTAATTAATACTCTTTGGAAATTACACGCACTAATGTGTAAACAATGCAGGTATGTACGGCTTGAAGGATTTGATTCCAAGTCATGTCAAATTAAAAAAAAGTTGAAACAACAACAAACTGTCAATGTCAGTGTTGTTTTTTTTGGATGTTCACTACTGAGTTTGCTTTTGTCAACTGATACACGAAACAAACCGTAGCTATGTATATCGTGTTTAGTGCAGTGTTTAGTTACCTATGATCACTTATTATTGAATGTGAGACAATAATCTATCTATAATATAAAAATGAATCGCAAAATGTGTTGGTAAGAGCATAACTCAACAACGCCTGGACCAATTTGGCCAATTCTTTTTTTTAAATGTTCGTTGAAGTTCAAAGATGGTTTTTACGGCGAGAAAAATTCAAATAATTGCCGGAAAAACCCTAAAAACAGACCTTTTCTTTTTCCCATACAAACTTGCGACGTCGCAAGCATTAAACGTAACATGCTATGCTTCTTCTTATACGTCAGTATTGTTATGTGTTTGTTGATTGAAAGAGAACAAGAAAACTTTGAGAGAACGTACAAGCCAGAGAGTATTAAAAATAATTAATACTCTTTGGAAATTACACGCACTAATGTGTAAACAATGCAGGTATGTACGGCTTGAAGGATTTGATTCCAAGTCATGTCAAATTAAAAAAAAGTTGAAACAACAACAAACTGTCAATGTCAGTGTTGTCTTTTTTGGATTTTCACTACTGAATTTGCTTTTGTCAACTGATACACGAAACAAACCGTAGCTATGTATATCGTGTTTAGTGCAGTGTTTAGTTACCTATGATCACTTATTATTGAATGTGAGACAATAATCTATAGTATAATAAAAATGAATCGAAAAATATGTTGATAAGCGCATAACTCAAAAACAGCTTCCGATTCAATGAAATTTTCAGTTAATCTTTAGATGGACCTCCTGAAGGTTGTTATAATGTTTTGGTATCAATCCGACCATTTTAACTGGTAGCCTCCATACGGAAAGAAGAAGAAAAATAAACAATATTAAGATTTTGTGGACGCAAGCACGTACCATTCTTTGCTTCTTCTTACACTTTTGTATTGGTATGAGTGTGTTGTTTGCAAAGAGAACAAGAGAACGGTGAGAAAACGGAGGAGCATTACTTTCGAAATTGTGCTTCACTTCTTCTTCATCTTTTACATACAGCCACATATGTACACATATTAGTGTTTTTATACTCTTCACGTATGTAAATATTATTATGACTTTGTCACGGAGTTTGTAACCCCCAGAAGGAGAAATCTCCGACTATTGACCTGAAATTTTACAGCTTTACCACCATAAATCATTTGTCGGAACTGCAATGATCAGACCATTAGAACTGGTAGCACCCATACAGAATGAAGAAGAAAAATGAACAGAACTTAAGTCGTTGAATGGAAAACTTTTTCGTTTTGAAAGATAGAGGGATGAAAAAAACATAAACAAACATAGTAACTTTACGTACGCAGACTAAATTTCTGGAATTGTCATTAAGATCGGACCACTGAATCATACAAAGTGAAGAAGAGGAAAAGACAGAAAATTTACGGCGTTGAAAGGAAAACTTTTTTTTTCTGAATTAATTGACTTACAACTTCACAAGCTAATATCAATAAATTGCAAGTTTCCATATTAGCTTAAACAATGAAAATTGGTATATAGGCTATTAAAGTAAAGAGAAAGCAGATTCAATCCAAAAAACTGGCGTGGCATAAAAAGAGCGTGAAAAGTAAATAGTCTTCAGCAAGGCTGAATAGCGTTTTTTATACTCCTGCAAAAATAATATATATTTGCGATGCCATGAAGTTCGCTACGCAGAGAAGGAGATATCGCCGACCACATAAAGCATATATTATCTTCACAAGACGAGTTAACACAGTCATGTCCATATGTCTGCTTCAATACCAACTGCGAGCTCAGTTTTAACGATTTCAAAAAAAATAAAACGCAGAAAATTATCTTATCCTTTCAGGCAGTTTGTATGTAAAAAATCTGCATGATTGGATTGCTATTACATTTAGCTGCCGGTTAAAAATTAGGTTTTTTAAAACTACCACCTTAGTTTTTTGTACAAAAACGTTTAAGACGTCAAAAAAGGCACTTTGCGAAAGAAACAATCGGTCAAAACAAGATTTTTGTTAGAAAAATGTTTTATTAATTTTTAACTATTTTCCAAAATTTTATTAGAATCGAACATAAAGGCGTGGCCCCGACCATATAGAGAAACATCTTCAAAATAACATTTTGCTGTAAGCATAATCGCCAGAAGGCTGTAAAGTGGAGAGTAGTTTTCATTTTGCTAAAATGGAACAAAGGAACAATTAGTCAAAAATATGGTTTTGTTGTTCTTAAATATAAACAGATGGAATTTTGCAATCACATGTTTGTAAAGGTAATTATATATCACTGCAAAGTAAGAAATTTGCCATAATTACAAGGCATTAAGAATTCTGAAACGCATTAACGGTAATTAGAGTTTCAAAACGCTGGAATATTTTTTTTTTTTAAATTTAATTAATCTACGAAAACAAAATCTGGAAATAATATTGATGACTTCGAACCCAACAAGAATTGATAAATGAACGTGGCTGCTGCAACATATAATAAAAATTTTAAACGCCTATGTACCTGTATCTATAAGTCTGACAAGAAGAAAACTTAGGAACTAATTGTGATAGAGTGTTAAAAGATTCAATCCTGGGCTATATGCAACAGTTCATCATACTTTGAGGGCGTAGCAAAGCGCGCCGGGTCAGCTAGTTAAATATAAAACATTAAAATAGTTTTCACGTTGGGCTGCAAAAGTAATGACACATATGCATGTTTGTAAATGTGAGTTTCTCATTTCATAAAAGGAAATTAAGGAAAAGTAATATTTAATATTGAGTTTGATTAAATACTTTCGACGCATTGTTTCACATTTGTTGTTATAAAGTGATCAAGTAAGTGATCCTCAGTCGATACTGAGTGATTCTTAATTTATAACATTGAGAACTTTATTAAAACTTTGAGAACAGACACCAGTATCACTGGTTATATAACATAATTAATTTATGGTAGCAAAAACAACTATTTTCTACAAAACAAAAAAAAAGTGCAGATGAAGTATGGCTTCTTTCTTATACTTATGCTATAAAATAAAGTTGCGTTTTTATTTTGTTTAAATAACATTTTGTTCTGCAGTAAAAAAAAATATATATATAAGCAATTATTCATACTATTTTACATTTTAATAAGTTTTCATTCAATGAGCGCAAAACGCAGGAAAAATTCAGAAAAAAAAATACAATAAAATAAAATAAAAATTGAACCAAAACATGTTGACAACATAATTGCCAATTTCCGAACAGCGAGCGAAATAGAACAACAAAAATAAATAAAGAAATTCTCAACTCAGCGTCTATTGTGGCACAAAACCGACAATTTAATTTCAAATACACATCATGCAAAAATCAAAAAACTTTCAGCTCTGTTGTCGCAAACAAAGCCAACTTATTTTCTCACAAGCCTCACTCATTCTCTGCCTCCAGCGAAGAGGGTCAGGCCATGCGAAACACGGCGTCAACAGACTGTCAACAAACCCATGAATATTTTAGTCTACAACGGCGGCAGTCGGTGAAAAAGGGTTAAATTGGTCTGACAATTTTCGAAATTTTTGCAAATATATGAAAAACAAATAATAAAAAAAATTAACAAGTTTTCGCTGCTCTTTTGTCCGAAAAGTTTTTAAAGGGGTGCGAGGCTTTGAATAACGTTGCTGCCTAGAAGTATGCTTTAGTATTTGCGGTTGAAAAGTTTCAATTGTTCAAACTAAATTGAATGCCGCTGTGACAAATGCACTATGCGCTTCTGAAGTACGAAAGTGTTTTTGAAAACTTTAATTTTCGTACTCTTGCAAAAAAAAAAAACGACAACTCCCACTATATAAAATATATATAAACTTGATCACCTCGATGAAACGAGTTGATGTAATCAAGCTTATCTATCCGTCTGATTGTCTGTTTTTATGAAAAACTCTGCTAGATAACAAAAAAATTTAAATTAAGAAATTATTCGTGTATGTCCAGGCCTTGTATATAGCAGGATTCTTTTTATATGTAGCTGCCATCCGTCAATAATGAGATTTTTCCTTGGATAATATAATTCAATGCGCTTAAAAATAGAGTTCTTGTGTGAAATTAACTTAAGCACAGAGATAAAAGGTTTTGGTTAGAGATTATGATGAAGAAGAATAACCTATGCATAAATTTGAGTCTGTTGTATAAGATAGTTCTATACATAAGTTTATATTTAAGTATTAAATATAACATTAAAACTGCTAAAATCATTTAACTCTTTGCCATTTTATGAACAACGCCTTGCAAGGCAGAAACAAAAGCATCATAATTCCAATTAGCAAACATTTTAACAAACTATAAACATACATATTTTTATACTTTATCGCCGTTTAACAAAAACGAAATAAACACATTTTATTACACGAAAAAGTTAAATGTTTTCATACAACTTTGCTTTTTGCGATAATTATGCAAAATAAGCAGTAATAACACACCCAAAAAATCTACAGACCCTGGCAATATGCACAACTTATAAACATGCATTTGTATGTTGTTAGATGCAACAATAATAACAACAACAACAACAACAAACATGAATGTTAGTCGTGGTAGGCGATAAACGACGCCTGGTGACGCCTCGTAATGTCAACCACTAAGAGGACATTAAGCTTAATTATAAGCAAACATTGCAGCGCAACTGGACACTAGAGAGCAAATGTGAGAAAAGAGTGCAAAAATAGAATAACTTGGTGCAGCATAACTAATATTACGCGCACGAGTTACTCACTAATTTTCATGCAGACAAAATATAAAACACACTCACACTACACACAGCATAGACGCAGACACATAGACACATGGTCAAATAGCTTGGTAGACACTCTACTTTCATGTGTATGTTTGTGTGTTTATGTTCGTTTGAAAAAGTTTCACTTGAAAATTTGTGTTTCCTTTGCGGCCATTCTCACACTCTAGTGCTGCTCATTCTCGCAAGTTGGTTTTTACTGTAAAATTTGTTGTTGGCTTTGTGTCAAAGATAGCCGCCGAGATTGGAATTCGACATGCCCGAAACACACAACTTTTTGAAACAAAACAACGGCTTTGTGTGCTCATCGTGTAAGCAAGGAGATTGGGCGACAATGAGATAGCGAAAAAAAGAGAAAAATATTGAGATAGAACAGACAAAAGATAGTTATTATTTTTGAACTTGTAGAAAACAAAAACAAAACCACAAAGAAACAAATTTTGATTTTTATATTGTTCATGCTCATTTTCTACTTCTACACCAAAAATTGATAAAAGTCAAAATTTTTTCAAAATTTTTTAACATTCATCTAACAATATAACTCTTAAATTAAAAGAAAAAACCCTAAGCAGAAAAGCTCGATTTTAATGAGTTTAGGTTCGTATCTCATATAGTTCTATTTTTAGAAGTGTTCACTGATTAATATGTATGAATATGATATCAAATGAAAATCACATTCATTACGAGTTATAACACATACGCTCGAGACTAAAAAATACATTTTTTTGTTGGCTTTCAACGAAATTTTCGGTTGATTTATTAACTATTACAGGAAAAAAATATTTTATTTATACCCTCTCTGCAAATGAATTTGGAATTTAATTTAATTTGTCTAATTAACGTTTCACACTGAAATTTCGATGATTATAAATTTTAATTTCGCGTGTCGCTGTGAATTCCGCACGGTGGATTTGTGAGTTTGGACTGCCTTTGTTCTGTAGCCAATACTTCATTTCATTGATTTCGACCAGTGGCGCCTCTAAATGGCCTTTGACGCTGCCATGATCTGTATTCATACACCAACCGTGCACGCCAAGCATTTTTGCTTGTGCTTGAGCATGCTTGCGAAAACTTACGCCTTGCACTCGGCCGAAGATTTCAAAGTCGCAACCGAAAAGTTGTTTCGTTGAAGCCGTCTTATTCATTATTTTATAATTTTTTTTTTTTGTTTTTTTTCAATTCTATTTCATATTTGGAATGTCTGTAAACATTTGTATTTTTTTTGACACTTGACGAATCGATGATTATAACAAAAAATAAATTAATGTTTCTTTTAAAACAGTAAGAATGCTGTCTTCGGCATTGCCGAATATTAAATACTCTTCGGGCCCTTTTTTACACCACCACTGTGTATAGAAAAAGCCTCCCCCCGAAAACTTTAAGAGCTAAAAACTTGAAATTTGAAGGGTAGACATTTTTGTGCCACTCCCCAAAATCGGTCTGTAGACTCAGCCGTAAAAAACTGCATACCAAAATTTTCACCCATCCCCCTTACTTCCCTCAAAAACAATAAATCTCTCTATCTGAATGGGCGATGGTAAATAAATATTTTTTTTTTTGATCGAATGGTTAAATACAAATTTTCATTGTTATATGTGGGTTGTGCCATACCCATATTTTGATCAAAATAAGATCATAAGTATGAACTTTTAAGTTACTTGGTTAAAAATAAAGTTTTTTATAAAACGACTTAAATATGATTCTCGTCCTCTTTTTCATTTTGTATGACAAAATCTCAATAATACAGACATTTGGTTTCTCCTTGAAGAAGAAGATTAAGAGCATCTATAATTAAGTCGTTGTATGGAAATCTTTTTTGATAGTGAATAAAGAGGATTAGTCTCACCCAATTCCGAGCCCTAGAAAGATTACCTCCAACGGAAGGCTCTTGAAAATTCTTAAGATTTTGTATGAAAAACTTTTGTGTTTCCGTTTCTATTGACTTGAAAATTCTGATTTAAGTTCTTAATGAGGCTTCTGAAATATTTCTTTAAAAAAGAGGTGTGGCACCGTCCACTTACTTTAAAAATGATGAATTGTATATCTCTGGAACCCAATCAGTTACAAGAATGAATATTTTTATGTTGCTTGTTAAGGTAAAGATGGGATTAGAAAAAGGCCTTTAAGAGTATCTAATCTTTGGCATGGCCTAGCGTTCTTTCTGGTATTTTTTTATTCGTTAATAATTATGTAAAAATTAATATGATTTCCATTTTTTTTGTAAAAAAAAATTGTTGCTTTATTTTAATATTGCAGTGTTTATCGTCATTACATCATTCGCTCAGCACAAAAATTTAATAGCGACGCAAAATCATTCGCATGACAACTATGTGAAACAGTATATCGTAAGCAATACAGCATAAATAACATAGCACTGCGACTATAAGTACGGTTTTGAAATTCAACGTAACCTCGGTTAATTGCTGCTTGTCAATATTGTGCTTTTCTCTTGAGGAGACTCCAAAGTACAATGCCGCAACGGCAATGCAAGCTGACAACTTACAAATCCATACACATGAACGTTCATATCGATTCATATTGCATGCATTAGTTCCACTCAGCCATGGTCCCAAAATTGGTTGAAATAGAAACCAGTTTAAACAATTCTCTTCAAAAGTTGAGCGCATGCGTTCATTCCAAGCATAGGGTTCAACATGATGTTTGGGTGTTGAGTAGTATTTGGATTCAATCCATTTTGTTGATCCATTACGTATCCAACGATTCACTTTAAATAACTGTCGCGAATCCCGTTTGAGATCGTGTACTGTTATAGTGCGACAGTACCAGGATGGATAACGACCCTGCCTTTCAACGTCAATGCGAAGCATTGCCGGCAATTTAATTGCGTCGGTGCCAAGTTTTATGGTGCATGTTGAGTTTCTTTTTAGTTTCGGATGTTCTGGATCTTGAAGAATGTTGTAGCTTACTTCTGCTCCACCCACCCACTTGAAGTTAAACGTTACATTAGACGATGTGCCTGCGTTTGTCATGCCACCGGTACAAATGATGACAAGCACGTCTTCACCATGTGTCAACTTGTCTTTCTTTGTGACACCAACACAACTGATCAATGTTTCTCTTTCATGGGCTTGCACGCTACCCATATAAGTGAATAGCACATATAGCAAAAACAATAAAAGCAAAAAATATAAAATTAACAGTATCCAATTGATACCAATAATTGCAGCGAGAGCGTCGTTGGATTGAAGTTTTGCGAAAGCTGGATAAATTCGAGGTGAGAAAATACCTAGAGTATAACAAGAGCAGCGCATCGTATAATTTAAGTCGGGATCAACAATGGTAACACAATGTTTTGCTTCCCAGCCAGGGCTATGAGGTTTATCAACCCAGTCGGTGCATTCATAGACCTCGAGTGTAAATGAATAGTTCAAAGGTTTCCTTAATTTGAGGTCTTCGCCCAGGGACTCCTCAGTTTGTGTGTAGCGTCTATGTGGTATTGCCAAAGGTGGCATTATGGAAATAAAGACAGCAGATTTTTTTTCGCATTTGTTCGATAAACGTATACGCTTCAATGTGCTGTTTACTGGTATATGACAACCGTGATCGCGAACCTCTCGACCACTAGGGGGATGATGAAGTTTCATCAACATTATCATCGATTTGTTATTACTCACTACAGTTGCGACGAGTACAGATCTTGGTGCCATAATCATTTTATATGTGTGTATATGAAGTCGTGAGTAGAGTGTACCCGACATTATCAAATTTTCGGAAATGTTGTTTGGTTTAGTTGCATTCGTTTCAAATACTAGGGGATTGTCAATCTCAGTTACACGATCTAACCACTTGCGATTTTTGCTGAGTGCATATACGAATAAGACGCTGCTAGACATTGGTACCGGTTGCGGATACCACCAGAATAATCCATTCTCGTTTGGTTGCGTAAGTAATTGTAATATTATATCACTCGAAAGCAATTTGTCTTCCAGCTCGTCAATAAGTTTCTTTGAGATGTAAACCTTTGTCAGATTGTCTAAGGATTCAATTTCCACATGGCGATTACTATTGCCTTTAACTAAAGTCAATACCATATAAACATTTTGCTTTTCCCTTTTGACTGGATATATTTCATTGGGAAGATTATCGGCTGCCATTGCACCCAAACTATGAATATTGCGTACAAGATTTAGTGTACAATGAAGCCAACTAGTGAGCTTTTTGGTAATAAGAGGATCAAACACTCCCAAATCCTCGTAATACTCGGCGTAATCTTTACCTTTATTGCATAAATAGTCCGAGGGATGGCACATGGCTTTCATATGACTTTCTCGTGCGTTTGTAAACGAAGCAGTCATATTCAACAATGTGTGCTCAATATATTTATATATTCTGAACCTTATTTTAGCATCCGCTTCTACCAAAATATCCATATTAATGGCTGTTTTAAGAAAGTACTCTGCAAAGATATCTGCACAACGATAATCGATAACGTCACGTAAATTTGACAATAAAGTATTTATGAGAAACATCATCTGTTCCAACCCAATTTTTGTTTTTGTTTGATAATCTTGCATTTGCGAATAAAGATATTTCAGGAGTTCATATGTATTTGTTTTCTTGGCAGCGGTGTAAGCGATTACAAAACCAGCCTGCCAGTCATTGTATTGGTACAATTCGCGATCAAGATCGGTATGATGGCTCCAATCTTCCAAAAAGTCTTTAAAAGACTCCAATGTCGACTCTAATTGTACTGGTTTGACATCAATGTTAACTATTTTCGATTGACACTCATCATGAACATTGCAACTAGTGATATTTACTTGACTTGATGCTGGTATGCGGATAGTCATATGCTTCCTTGAAACGTCGCCGTGCACAGGCACGGGTGGGTCACCAACAGTCTCAACACGAAAATCCCACGGATAACCAGGATTCCCAACATAGTCCCAAACACGGGGCTTTTTTACTCCATCTTTTCGAGGTACTTCGCAGTAAGGTCTACAAAAAGACCACCAACTTTCAATGCCACAGATAGCATCAAAGTATGTTGGTTTTTCATCAACAATAGGTTCCTTTCCCCACCAACAATCGAGAGTAAAAAAACCCCTGGCTTCGGTTCCTTTCTTTACTAATTGATAGTATTGAGAATCCCACCACCATTGTTGACAAAAACCCCATTGTCTTTCCACTGTTTCTTTTAAATTATAATGGTAATCTTCAACGGCATGACAAACCGATACATCTGGTTTTGTATGTTGTTTTAAATTGATCTCATTTTGATAGGACTTTCGACCAACTTTCATCTTCAGTACAATTTTTGAAGCTTTTTCTTTATCTTTTAAATAACTTACGAAATGTTGTTGATTGCCCGAGTTCAAAATAAAATTGTGTTGTTTCCCGTTTAAGAACCACTCATATGTCACTCGTTTCTGATTCGGACAATCAAAGCACTGTGCTTCCAGATGCACATGCCGGCTTTGTATGTATTGATCTAACTCGCAGTTGTAGCGACATATTATGTGCGGTGTGTACACGATATCCTTGACAACTTCTAATGTTTGTCGCGTGTTCTTAGTGATAAAAGGAAAGAGTTTTGAGCGTATCTTAAGAAAGATTTGATAAGTCTTGCCCAAACGTAGACTGTGCGCAGGTATTTTGAGTTTAACAGCTGACAGCAAACCAAGAATTAAAATAAAAATTTGTAAATAATTAATGTTAAATTAATTAACATTTTGAATTTTCCGTGTAACAAATCACAATACAAAAAATTCCTGTTAATCATAATCTACATGAAATGTATCCTGAAAAATACATTCTACGTCATAGTGAATTCCATAAATTAACTAATATAAATTTTTGATTTGATCTTGTTCAACCTTTGACTAAAAAAGGAAAATAACGTTCACATTTTTTTAATTATAGTTTTGAAAACATTAAAGAAATGCTCACCTGATTTGTGCAATTCTTTGCAAAACCCATTCTTGGGATCACTGAGCGATAAACAATACCACTCCATATTTTCAGCCTGTATCGGTATGTTTGGTGTTGAATAGTCCTTGCTTAATGAGCCATCTAAAATGCTTGTAATACTAATTGTTATTAACTGTTTTGGGCCTCCCGCAATGACAGGAAATAATTGCGGTGGCGGCACATAGAGATAACACTGTCGATCGATGCAATTTAATACATTGTAATTGAAAATAGTTGAAAGTCTCACCCTAGCTACGCAATGAATTTTACGTATTACAGTTTCCACTCGTAATAGCAAATATACGTTTCCCGGCTTAACAATGGAATGATCAAACTTGGCGAAAAACTCAAAATGTTTTGATTTCCCAAGATGTTTCAACAGATCTGTATAATGAAATAGGTAGTAGATATTAAAGAACATATGTATGTACTTCATAGAGTCGGAGATGTCTCCTTCTATATTGTCCAAACTTCATAAAAAAGATTTTTGCAAGATTATAAAAATTTATAGTTTAAACAAAACGTAATGTACAATTATAGTTTCCTTTACCTGTTTCGGCCATGTTATACAAATTCCAATTCACCAGACCATGTTTCTTAACTCCACAGGGCTCATCAATTTTGACAACAAATTGCATCACTTCGCCAAGTAAAACTAATTTAGGATCCTCTGGACTTCCACAATCAAGCACATTCAGTTTTGGATAACACATAAATTTATGCTGGGGTATAACATTAATATTTCGGGATTCCGTTGCGTAGATGTGTGATATGTTCATTGGATCTGTTATTGTTAATATCAGCTTATGATCGCCAATTTCCCAGAAAGTGGCTGATACTACACGATAGTAACCGCGCTGAAACGGCAAAGGTTTCACTTCTTGAATCCCTGACCTTAGTAGTTCTTGACCCAAAAAATTGGTATACTTCCAAAATTGTTTCTTATGAGTATCAGAAAAGCGAGTAATAAAAAAATCTATCAAATAGTTACTTGTTGAAAGGCTTAGTAGTGCATCGATATTTGCCTTTGTATCAATGCTGAGCACAATATTTTGACGCACACCATACTTAAACTCTGCATTGCAGTGGATCCTAATTTCAATGATTTTTGGGGAAGTCAATTTTTCATTGGTAACATATTTTTGCATATTCGTTAAATCTTTCAACCAGACTATCTGATTGGTTTCAGCTGTTATACCTTTCATAAGTGCCAATAATTCATTCGGTCTTATTTGAAAGTAAACTTCTGTATTGTTTTGCGTTTCATAGTCTTCCAAAAAAAAAGACTTTCTTTGTGTATATTTCAGGCGATTGTCAGTTTTCTGTTCTATTGAATTTGTCGTATTTTTAGTTACTGAAGTACTAAATATTTTCTGATCTGCATTGCTATTGTTTGAAACAAGTTTAGTTTCAGAAATGTCCATCGTTGAAGATCCTGCTATTATTTCCAGTGTAGGAATATTGGTTTCACATTCAGTAGTTGGGTATAAACCATAGTTGTCATTCTTTATTGTCTCCTTCCACAATTCAGTTCCACCAGGCTTCGACAGTTCACTTGTTTGATCCGGTATTTTTAGACTGTTGTTTATTACCGCTAACTCTTGGCTGTGTTCAGAAGTTTTATCAACCAATAATTTAGTGTTAATATTTGAAAAATCATACTCAGTATAAAAAGGCGATATATTGGTGTCGGCACGATATAATATTTCATGCGTTTGCTCAGTGACCTGCTCTGGTGGAGTTACTCTTAACTCTGCCCTGAACTGAGTAGTCGAATCAATTGTTGTTGAATTCAAATGCTCCGATGTTAAACAAGTATTATTTTTCATTAAATCTTCTGTGCTTGTTTTCCAAACCTCAAATGTTGGTCTAAAGTCTGTGCCATCAATGGGATAGTGTATGTAATTGGACTGATACAACCGAAAAGTGTCGTTGCTCTTCGGTGATTTAAGTTCGAGCTTTGAATACGGTTTTGACGAGTGCCGAGCCGTGAACCCCAATCGCATTTCATTAGTCGGGCTAGGTGATATTTCTAAGGCACCGATATCAAACAATTCGACGTTGGGGTTGGTGTACTGAATATAATCATTTTCCAGCTGAACTACTTTTGAATCATGTTGAGAAACTTTTTGAAGGTTCTGCTCATCGTTTTCAAATAAGTATTCCGTTTTATAGTTATCGTCCACAATTTCTTTCATGAACTTGTTTTTTCCATTCTGCGGACTCACCTGAGAAGTACCATCGTGTCTCAAAGCAACAGTACCACCGGGCTTAAATGAGCTCTCTGTGTCCATTATCATTTCATCGTTCTCCGCAGCCGCGATATAATCCAGAGTAATACCATCTGTCACAACATCGAGCGTCTGATATTTTTCAACTGCATTCAGATTCTCAGGTAAAACGAAATGCATTACCAATAAAAAAAGCAAGAATATACCCATATTGTTTTCACAATGAAAGTGTAAATCAGGTATTTGGGTTTATTTTAGATCTATTTTTTTATTTTTCAAACGACCTCACAACAGTATAATATTTGTTTGACAAAGGAAGAAGTCTCTATAAAATTTTATTTTCAATGCTTGTCGTTTATTTGATTGAAATGAATTATAACTCAAAGCCTATTTAATGCCTTTATATTTTAATTTTATTCACGCATTGCAAAGGAGACATCTCCAGTCTTATAAAATATATATTTTATTGATCAGTTTGATAACACGAGTTAATTTAGTCAAATAAAAAAAAAAATAAAGTCTTTGTTATATATGAATAGATGTATATGTATATAATCTTATCTAATCATAGCTGTTATCAAAACGGTTGGATTAAAATGTAAATGTAATCATTATCACAAAATAGATAAGGTAAATTGCAATAAATGCATACAGCAGACTTTTAACTAGTTAAGAGAGACAATTCAAACTTTGTATGTACGCTCATAACTGCATAAACTATTACATTTAGGAAGTCGGCTGCCACATTTAAAATAAAAAGTCGGCACGATGGAAGTTGCTTTTGTAGATTTCGACAGAATTTGTTTTAAAAAGGTACGTATGAAATGTTATTTTTACTTTATTACTTTAAATCTATTGTATTTATACTATTCATTAAAATGCCCTCAGATGCTTGGACGTGGCTCATTTGGAGCACTGCAAATAGCTACAATAGATGGTCGTACGTTTGTTGCCAAAGAGTTTGATTGCTATAATAAAGAAATGGAATCAATATTCGTAAAGGAGTATCTCCACTTGTCTGTTATACAACATCGTAATATAATTCAACTCATATACATTTCATCAGCTCATCAAAGCAAGTACCTAATAATGGAATATGCTGAGAATGGAACGTTGGATGCATTTTTACACGGGAACCAAACTATGGCGTATCCAACTGAACAACCGTTAGGTTGGGCAACACAATGCGCATTGGTCAGTGAGATTAATTTAATGATTAAATAACATATTTAAATCACTTCATTACTTTGTAGGGCGTCGAATACCTGCATAACATTAAACCAACGCCAGTAATTCATCGCGATCTCAAGCCACTCAATCTACTGCTCTCTAATCAATATCGCAGTTTAAAGATATGCAATTCCAAACCTGTTATCGATGTGCAGCGACATATTCAAAAATCCTGGCAATACGTTGCGCCCGAGGTTAGTGCCCCCATTTGTTTATTCAAAAAATTTTAAAAATTTCGCTTTTAGATTCGTATAGCACACTCGAGTTTCACAGAGAAAAGCGATGTTTATAGTTGGGCCATTATTTTTGCGGAGCTGCTAAGCCGTGAAAAACCTTATAAAGCGTATAAAGATTATGAATCTTTCCGTTCGTTGAATATAAATGGTATCGTAGTACTAATCTATGCCTTAATGCACAACATTTTAATTTAATTGCTTACATCAATAGATCAACAACCGATGCTGTCAAATGATTTACCAAAATGCATTTTGGACCTAATAACAGTATGCTGGCATGATCAACCCATGCAAAGACCTTCAATGTCCACTGTTGTTGCTGAGTTAATGGACATTCAATTCAATCGATCAAGCAACGGCACCGATAAAATTAACATAGTCAATAAATTGGATGATGTGCCAAATCTCCAATTTAATGAGCTTGATTTAGAAAAAGTAAATAATTTCATGCTTTTATATAATTCACTTTTTTATTCATAACTAACACATAAAAGATAATTGGCACTGGTGGTTTCGGAATTGTACACAAAGCCACTTGGGGTAAACTCTCGGTTGCAGCTAAGGAATTCGATCTCAGAAAAGATAGTATGGACCAAGCTTTTGAAACAGAGGTTAAGCAATTATGGCGTGTTTCTCATCCGAACATAATTAAAATATTTGCTTTCTCATCGACACAACATTCCAAATATTTAATCATAGAATTGGCTGAAAACGGTTCATTGCACAATTTCTTACACGGTGAAGAAAAGCTGGAGTATTCAATGGAACAAGCATTGGACTGGGCTCGTCAGTGCGCTATGGTTTGTATAAATAGTTTTGTGTAAAGTATTTTCTAACCAATCAACATGGGACTTCGTTGCTAGGGCGTCGCCTATTTACACAATATGCAACCACATCCAATTTTGCATAGAGATCTAAAGCCTGACAATCTGCTGCTGACTAACCAACGGCGTATATTAAAGATAAGCGATTTTGGTACTGTCGTTGAACTACGAACGTCCATGACTACGGCAAAAGGCACACCACATTGGATGGCACCCGAAGTCTTCAAAGGAGGCAAATACACTGAAAAATGTGATGTATTCAGTTTTGGTATAATTCTCTGGGAGGTTTTGAAACGCGAGAAACCTTTTAAAAAATTAACAAATCCATTCGCAGTTCTACACCAAAAATCTTTAGGTAATGATACTGTTCAAAATCAACTCACTTTCGTCTTAACTAACTTATGCCTTTGTCAATAGGCTGTCGACCGCCCTTACCAACTGAATGGTCTCAACAGATTAAAAATCTTATAAATGCTTGCTGGGATGAATCACCTGGAAAGAGGCCAGACATGAATAGTGTATTGGCTGATTTAAAGAAAGACATTGCTTTACACACTTCACCTGATGTCGCCTCAATTGAATGGTCATTTGTTAATGAAAATGCAACTTCATCCACTGACAGTGCAACCAACTGGAGTAAACCGATCGAATGGCTAAACAGTACATGCGATAGAGTAATTGCTCGAAAAAAATCATTTGTTTTTTCCGTTCTCGGCTTGAATAATGAATCGCCAAATGCGCAGTTCTACAGAGAAACTTAAATTATCCCTATGTTAAATGTACTTACTATAACCCAGGTTTGAGCCAATAATATAATGAGAAATCACACACCACATATACATAAGTATGATAAGAGTTTCATGTTATCATGTTTATAACAACTGATAAAGATACTCATAAATAATGTAAGTGCTTTTTTGGGTAGGGGGTTTTTATCAGTTTTCGAACAATTATTTTAACCCGCCTTGATTGTTTTTTTTTTTTTTTTGACTCTTCACGCAGTAATAGTTGCTAATAGCTTTGTCATGAAGGCACAAAGTACATATGTATATGGTATTCTTAGTCAGCAGGAGTTGACAATATTTGATCTCCTCTCACAATTTTTATGCTATCGACCTGAAATTTTGCAAAGATTCTTTTTTTTTTTTTTCTTGGATCATCAAATCATTGGTCGGTACCGACGATGTCGGACCACTTGAACTGAATCCCCTTACGAAAAGTAGTAGAAAAATGAGCAAAATAAAAGTCATTATAGGCAAAAGTTTTATAGTACTTACCAAGTGCGTAAGTATCATTGAGATTGGACCAATGGAACTGATACGAAATGAAGAAGAGAAATGAGAAAATAAGCAAATTTACTACATATGGTATTGGTATGTAGACTATGGTATGTAATGTAAAGACAACTGAGATGCCAATGAAAATTTGGGCACAAGTCTGATTTCTCACCAGCCCAGTACCGCATATTTCACATTTTTGTTTAAAAGTGATGACATATCTTAAAGGTATTTGTTTTAATTTGTTTTCTCTTATCGCAATTAGAGCAGGCAAACATACATTTAGAAATATCGATGTTACTTGAACGATGTCATTTAGTCAGCTTTAATTCCTTTGCGAGGATATTTAATATATTATTCCTTAAATATTTCACAATGTGCCTCACACGCTTTCATTAAAGTTTCTTACACAACTACGACGTATATACTTAGTAATGTTAGCGTAAAAAATACTTTTCAATTACTATAGTTTCATCAAATTAATGTACGTATTATATTATACTTATTTATGGGGTACATACACATGAACGGGCTATATTATATTTCCATGCAGCTGCATTTATATATAATCAATGACATGCCTGCATGAAGCAAAAACTGAAAGTAAACAGAACAGCATGCTGGAACTCGAAGTTACTCAGATACTTTTTATACTCCGGCAGTCACTCATGTGCGTAAATAATCAAAAAAAAAGTCCACATTGGCTGTTATTGAGTAGAAAAGTAAAAATAAACGTAAGCAATGCAGAAAAAAGAAAAAGAAAAAAACAAAATTCTTGCTTAACAAATCCTGGCTTAAGGGTTAAGCATTTTCTACACAACAATACTGCCTTTTTTGCGATGTGATCGCTTACCAATCAGGCATGATACGATGTCTGGCCATTTGAGTCGTGTTACGAAAAAGAATAATTGAAAATTAAGTACATATTTTTTTAAAAAGATAATAAATAAATATAAAATTTAAGAAAACCGTTGACAAAGTGAATAAGAAATGAAAAATAAAACTTAAGCCGAAACATTTATTTATTTTTATTTATTTTTTCGCACAGTCAAAGTTGAAAGACCATAACATGCATATTTGTGTGTAAATAATTCACTCTCATTTTATACATTCTTTTTTTTTTTAAACAAGAAATTCTTTAAATCAATAAATTATTACACATACAAACAACACGCACATACAAATAATGTAGACAAAAACATTTGCCTGGTCGTAAAATCGTAAATCAACTAAAAATTACAAACAAATCCATTTATGTGCCCTTTAAGCGGTTTTACAAACCATAATAAATATGCTGGCCTGTTTCTCTCTATAAAAGTGACTAACAGCAAAATACAATACTTAAAAATTCGCATGGCAGTCATGACCTGCATACATACCAACACACACATACATACACACTGCTTGATGCTATGAAGAACTTGAGCTTGGGTTTGAGTAACCCGCATCAAAATGTATGAATCGAGCAGTGAAACCAATGAAGCAATACAAGCACACAGGCAAGCAGAGGACCAAACTCGACTCGATTATGATAAAATGCCTTAAGGTGACCGCAGGATATGCTAAGAAATCGACCAACATAGGTTCAGTGTACCAAAAAACCAAAGCACTGACACACAAACACATATACTAAAACAAATAAACAATAGGAATGAGCGAACCTTTAAGCATTATTTTATTTAAACTTGACGTTCATTTTGGAAATAATCATGCGCATAAATAAAACATTTTAAATCAAGTGGTCACCCACAGTTAAACAGAAATACACACACACTTATACATACATGTTTGTATGTATGTCCACACATTGAGTCCTTGGTTGTAATGCTCAAGTTATCCCTTCTGCTCGTACTATGCTCTTTGCTCTTTGGTCTACGCCTTAAGTTCTTATAGTCCTCGCTTAGCTAAGTTACAAAATCGTTTACTTGCAAACCATAAAAATTGAAAGTCAAGACATGAAATATTTATTTGTTTATTATTATGGTCAAGTCAAGACTTCGTGCATACTTTGTTAAAACTTAGTTTTGTTTAATCTCTGTTAAATAACATAATTTTCTTAATTGAAATAATACAATATTATTTGTGTCAAAAAGTCTTGAAAATATATCTTTACCATCCAATTTAATAAAAGTCGAATGATTTTAAACTTTACAAATATAAGTTCAGAACAATGATATGATGAAGCGTACGAATTTCTTGCAAGCCCCAATATTTCAATGAAGCAAACGCTGCGTATGCGCAATTTTGCCTTCTCCTGTCTTTAGTGTCGTCTGGTGGCAATGGCAATAAATAAAACCTTTGGTTCGGTACGCATTTTAAAGTATTCTATTTTGTCTTGTTTTGTTTTGTTTGTTCAACTGAACCGAACAGTTCGATTTAGTCAAGTTTATCGAAGCGAAGTCCACAAACAAACAGCCGAAAGTGCCAAATGTGCTTGCTTGTTTGCTTGCCTTTGGTTGGTCGAAAAGGTTTGTGGTCTACGGCGTCACTGCCACACAAAATAAGGAAAGAGCTCAAGTCAAAGTTGATTGAGTTTTTGTTTTGTGTTTATTGCGCTTTGCTTTGCTTGACGTGATCATTGATTTTTGTTACAATTTTATATGCTAAATTTGTTATTTAAGCCAAAGAGACCAGACATAAAAATTTTTATTTATGCAATATGTTTTTTTTATTTTTTTGGCTATTAAAGAAATGCCTAATGGTGCTTTTGAGCATATACCTTGATATGTTTTATAACATATATTCTTTGTTAGCACAGCTTGGCTGCATTCACGCACTTAATTCGTCAATGCCTTTGCAATTGTTGTGAGCGGATCCTTGTCCTCTTTTGACACTGTCACCTCACATTCGCCGTTCAGCATATCACTGAGCTGCGTCTGAAATTTTATTAGAAAACCACGCTCCGAATTACTATGATTACAAAGCAACACCGTGCAGCCGCTTTGGTTAAATTCGAGCACCTCGTGATGTGACATCTCGCCGGTGATGATGACATCGGCCTTTACGCCGCGCAGCGTTGGGCCGCCCGAGCCAGCACAAATTGCAACGCTGCAAACGGGCGTGCTGAGCTTATGTCCAGCACCGAGACCGACATGCACCGGATTGTCGATGTGTTGTTGTAGCCGTGTCACCGCGTCGCTCACAACGATGCCTTTGGACGTCGTATTGAGATAGCGTCCTATGCCAATGCCCATGCCCATGCCATGCATGTTTTGTTGATACTCTTGCAGCGGTCTGATGTCATCGTACGGTAAAGCGCTGGCGAGCCAATCATTGACGCCGCCTTTAATCTTGTCCCATGTTGTGTGCGGCGAATAGACCGCAATGCCATGATACAAACAGGAAGCCACAATGCGCTCCTTCCACGTTTGCTGCGTAAGCCGTGTGAGCGGCTTGAAGATTGGCGGATGATATGAGATAATCATATTGATCTTTTTGTCAACTGCTTCGGCCACAACTTGCTGTGTTAGATCATTTGTTAACAAAATCTTCTTAATCGGCACCGCTTCACAGGGCTCGATGAGTAGCCCCATATTGTCCCATTTCTCAGCGATTGCCGGTGGCGCAAACTTCTCCAGCGTCTCGACTACTGCGCTTAGCGACTTTCCGCCGGTTTTATCACTGCTCATGTTATATTTGTGGAATTTTGAAAGTTAATTTGGGAATTTTAAAATTTTGAAGTATATTTTTTATTTTGGTTTTAATTTTATAAAACTGTCAAATAAATAAAAAAAAACAGTAAGGATGCTATCTTCAGCAAGGCTGAAGCTTGTATACTTTTCACGCACTTTATTGTGCCACGCCCATTTTTTTGACTGAATATATTTTCTCTTCATCTTATTAGCCTTAGTATGGTTGGTTCTGACCAATGATTGATCGTAATAAATTCAGCTCGATAGCTTCATAAATTAGGGACTAGTTTGCATACATACAGACAGACGGACGGACATATATGGCTAAATCAACTCGTCTTGTCGTCCTGATCAAGAATATATCTACTTTATATAGTCGGAAACGAATATTTCGATCTTTTACAAACTCCATGACAAAGTTAATATACTATTCACATACGTGAAAAGTATAAAAAATGGGAAAATATTTGACAGTTAATTTCTAACAGAGTTGCATGTGCTATGATTTTTTTAAGAATTAAAATTTTTTTTTTAGACTATCAAGTAAAATATTTAATATGACTTCTCGCAAAACATTCGTTGTATGCAACGCATTGTTTTTGGTTGTTGGTTGTTTAATCAAGCATCGTTTTCAATATCTTCAAATCGACTGTGCTTTGCAAATCTGTTGAGAACCAACATTTCTTTCAAACAAACAAAGCATGCCATGAGCATTAGCCAAAACTAACACAGAAGAATAGTTTTCTTGGAGCGTTCTGAACGTAGCAAAAGTTAGAACGTTTATTTCCTAAAAAAAATTGTTTTAAGGGAGATTATTGGTAAGAAATACAAACTCATTTATATAATTAATTTGGAGATAATAAATCATGGTTTATTTTCGGTGTAGTCAAATAGTTATTTAATAAGAGAAATATCTGAATAACATATATATTTTGGAATACCAAAATAATTTAATTAAATTGTTAGAGAAATGTTTATTTCAAAAAGCGAAAGTGAACGAACATCAGAAGGTCTTTCGACAAGAACCATGTTCAACTGAAATGTTTTAATTGAATTTTAATTAACATCATATTTTTTATTCATTTAATGACTTTCTTGTGACTCACACATGCCCTTTGTAGATTCAAGCAAAACGCAAGTCATTACAATAACAACAAACAAATATTTTTCTAAGTCTAAATGGGAAACTCAAAAAAATCAAAATCAAAGTCGAAGAATACGGCAAGATCGCCGACTTCGACAACCACTTTACCGTTAACAAATACTGAGCAAGCACTAACGGCGACTATGGAGGATCCAAGCAGCAGTAGCCATTTAACAGTTATGACTGCTAATCCACCGCCAACAACAGCTGAAACGGAGCAGGAAAAGCATAGCAAGGTGGTAGGAGAGTTGGCAGCTCAACTGCTTAAGCATTTTCTGGAAATGCCGCAAAATAACACTGCGCATGATAGCCCAAGTACCAGCAAAGCATTGCAAGCATACAAGCCTCTTGAAGTAGAACGCTACAGTGGACCAACGCTCAAGCCCAATATTTGCAGTGCTGGTACCGGCACAAAGAAAATTATGCCCACGCCTGTACTCGCCACAGTAAACAATGAAAAAAAATGGGTGTACCTAGCTGAAGATGTGGCCGGGTTTTGTGAGAACCCAGCACACCAAACGTGTGCTAAGATTTGTGCTGTGAGACCACAAATTGTCGAAAACTGTCGGAGAGCTCTAACTAATAATATCAATGATCTCAACTACGAAATTAATAAGGTTGATGACGAGGAGTTTACAATTAAAATTCGCACATTACGTCGCAGTGCACGCTTGATTCATAAAAGGGGTCCAATTATTGTTGAAATCGAGAATGAAAACGTAGTAGCCGAAGTAGTGAAGGGAGAAGCGGAACACGAATCAGTTGTTATGGCCCGCAAACGTAAAAGAACATCGTGTGCGGTGAGCAGCAGCCAAAAGCGAAAACATCCAAAAGAAGCGATAATGCCGAAACTAAGTAAAAGACAAAGAAAGAAAAACAAGACTCGCCGCTTGTATACCACTATAGATGAAGATGTAACTAAAATTCCAGAAAGAGAAAACTTAGAACCAAATGTGTATCATCATAAACAAGGAGAGGAGGCAACTGAAAAAAATAATGCAGTTTGTGAAAAAAAATCGTTGGTGCCGGAAAAAAAGAGAAAGAAGAAGAACAGGGATCCCAACTCAGATCAAGCTATGAAATCGAATTCAGAGGTATTAAAAAAACGAAAGAAAAGAACAAAGTTTTTGCAAATCAATAATGAAACAAACAAATAAGTTTTTTAAGTAAGAAATTTGAAGCCTTGGGAATTCTAACATAATTATGACCAACAATTTTTAATCACTTCATTTTTTTTATTATCATTTGTTTTCAATCAATGTTGTTTTCGGTCAGATCGACAGCTAACTTAATTTTATTAATAATCAGCTTGTTAAAATAAAGATCTTGAATTTAAAATTAACGAGTGCCTTTGTTAATACAACCAATTTTTTTACTTATATCTTTATCTAAAATGCACAGGACGTGTAGTGAGTCAAATGAGCTCTTAGTCGGTCTTGAATTGGCACTCATTTGGTTTCATTTTCATAAGTAGAGCAATACGACATGATTCGTAGCCTCTTACGGCTAATTCTTATTGATTAAATCAGCCACTAAATTACATTAACTCTTAGATATTCAAATTAAATCCAATTACACTAAATGCCTTCCAACCAAACCACCCAGCAATCAACCAAGTGTCCGACAGACTTGACTGACTGCCATTGCAAAAACAGGTAACGAGAAAAAAAAGAAAGCGAAAACGAAAAAGAAAATTCATTGCTCAATGCCGACTTTTGCTGTACGTAAATAAGTTAACTCAACTAAAAAGGACTTAATCTGCAGCTGTCCACATCATTTATGCTACGGCAATAGAGAGGCATAAGCTGTGGGCAGGTGGTTAGACAGCAAAGCTAAGCTACATATCCTTCACATTGCCTCTTGTCGTGGCTTGGCAGTTTAGTCTACTTTCGAAAGATACTTGTATAAAAAGTGAGGAAAAAAAAAAACAATCAAAGGCATACAAGTGCTCTTCTGGCACTCTTCTCTAATGTAGTTGGCTGTTACTGCCCAAAAGGCGACTTTACTTTGCTTTCAGCTTCGTTTTCTGCCTGCGCTGCGGATGCTCATGCTGCTTCGTTATTGTATATTTGTTGCTGGGCCATTCAATGCCGACAAGTTATTTAATTTATTATAAAATACATTGAAATATGTTCTTTCAGCTTTGCTCGCATTGAATTTTGGTGGCAATTGTGAGCATTTTGCTTTTGCTTTTCACTTATTTTTTTCTTTCTCTACTTTTTTTTTTTTTTCTTGGTTTGCTAAAATGAAATATAGCGGAAATGAAAAAGTTTGTTAAGCACCATGAAGTCCGTCGGCTTTTTAGTTTGGCTTTGACGCTGTTCTCTGCACTCTTGGTGAAGTTAAATGAGCGCAACGAATTTTCACTTAGGCTTTTTGCATAATCAAGATAAACGATAAGTAAATTTATCTTTATTAACAAATCTTTAACATTTTGGCCATTTATTTGAGGTTAACCTTGAATGGATTTGGTCTTTGAAAAGTCTGCGTGACTTGTCTTGTTTGCTTGTAAATTGATGTAATATTCTTGTTCTTTTGGCTTTTTGCGGCATTTGCTTGCTAATATTTCATGTAATGTGGGATTAACCACAAAATATGTTGGCACTGCGTTGCATATTAAAATTTTTGGATTATTGGGTTCGTATGTTTGTTGGCTTAGTTTAGTAAAGCTGATTATCTCGCAAAGAAAATATTTTTAAAATATTATTTTCTGCAATAAATAATAATTTTTGAGACTTGTCTCAAAGAATTAACGTGTAGCTAATCAAATGTCAGTAAAATTTAAGACTTTTGAAGGCATTAAAAGCTTAGGCAGTGATAATCTCTCATACCAGATGGTTCTGGCACCAATAGTTTAATGAGCTGTGTAGGAATCATTCATGTCAGTATAATTCATTAAGGGTTTTTACAGCGGGACTCCTAAAGTTACTTTAAAAGCATAAAAAGATTAATTTTGACATAAAGAGTTATTAAAAATAACCAAGTTGTGCACGAAATCAAGTTTCTTGAAGATCTGCATAAATATGTATAAATAAATAATATGTTAAAGATTTAATAATTAAATATAATTTTGTTCAAATTATTTACTTTCTCAATATTAAAAGTGTCTATCAATATAATTGCACGAATTATACGAGTTATTTGGCTTGCTAATTAGAATCTTTTGCATAACATTTGAAAATGAAATGCAAATGCCGTTGCAAGAATTTTAGTTAAAATTTAATGAAACAATTTACGGGCATAAAACAAGCTAATTGAAATGCATAAAATTGTGCACTTTAAGCCGTTTAACTATTTTAAGTAATTACAATTAACAGCTTCAAGTGATGCATTGAAACTATGCAAATTTTCATTTAACTGAAAATGTAAAATGCAAAGCGCAATAATAAATACAAATGCGAGCTGTAATAATTCAAAGTAAATCGCAGCTAAGCGTTTTCAATTGCCCACACGTACACCGAACCGCTTGACCGCCTGCCCACTCTTGTATAAGTAATTACAAAACTGAAATTTACAACAACGCTACACAAGTCGGCTCGCACACCAATTGCCATGAATTTAATGTAGAGAAGGTATATGCTTTTTTGTTGACCTTTTTTTTTTGGCAAATTGTGCCCATTTGAGCCTCTCAATTGAAAGTGCTTAAAGTGTTTTCAAGCATCGAAAATACGACTGAAATTCTACTTAAATATGAAGCGAAATTTAGCCATTTTCACAGACATCACACATCTTTCACTTTCGTCATGGCATTGTTGCTGCTGCTGTGACAAGCAAAAAAGCGATATGGCAAAATATTTGTGTTATGTATCAGTTATGTGAAAATATCTACTATTCGATCTACACTTATATGTCGACCATAACCTACGTACTTGTACTGCACGTAAGCATTTTACAGATTACAGCAATACCAAGTTGACATTTCTGTCCGGCAGCATCATCGTCATCGTCATCGACATTCGTACAACTTTTGTGCTCAGCTGGTGAATAGTTACAGGCAATTCAAAGGAAGTGGCAACCTGCTGCGCCAACCAGTCAGTTAGTCCTTAGTTAAGGCTTAAAAGCTTGTCTTACTTCAATTTGTCTTTGCATTGCTTTGGTTTTTTTACTCTTGCAAGAGTACCTTAACTTTGTCATGAAGATTGTAACGCAGAGACTTTAAAACATAAATATATTCTTGATCAGCACGACGAGACAAGTATAGATAATAATGTCTGTCTGACTGTTTTAATGCGTCCTGCTCACTGAGTTTTAAAGTAAACTAAAAAGTTTAAGTTCAGATAATTTTCTTAATCTTGTGTGCAGTTTGCAGGATTTTATAAGAAAAACATTTTTGTTCTTAACTATAAACAGATGAAACTTTGTAATTATGAGTTTTTACTAATCCTGAATCATATTCCAACGGTTAATAAGAATCGGAGGTAAGGGCGTGGCACCGCCCCTACAGAGAAAATTAAAAAAATGCGATTTCTCGTAAGGCGATGAGATAGAAGATCGCAAAATGAAGTGTTGTATGATTGCATTGTTTTCTTTGAAACAAATTAGAAAATTGGCGTGGCAATGCCCCTTTAATCTCATAGATTTATGTGATTGTTGATGAACTATATGAAAGATTTTCCAATAAGAATAATTGGGAAAAAGTATATAAGTTGCGACAAAGCTGAAAATAGCTTCCTTTTTGGTTTTCTTTTCTTTCTCTTCTATTGATGAATTCTAGAAATTTTTTTTTTTGTATAATACTTCTTAGATTGGAGTATTTTTTGTTATTTTTTTTTAATTTTTAAGATTGATCACCTGTTTTGCAAAGGCAAAAAAAAGAATTATATTTGACATTGCGTACCATGAGCAAGTTTAAATTTGTATAATAATTTTTTTTTTTTTAAAACAAACTACATGTAATTCACTGTGTCAACAATTAAAACATAAAAAAAAATTTGTTTACTTTTTGTTAACAATACATTTTATTTGCAGTTAAAATTGCGGTTCATTTGTTCGTTGATTGCGTTTTTTAATTGCTCGTTTCTGTTGTTAATTATTTCTGCATAATTATGTATAATTGTTATTCATTTTAAAATGTACAAAAAATTCATACAACAGCAGCAAATTTATTTAAAAAAAAGGGTACAAAAGTAATTTCAATTTATTGTATTTAATAAAAATAATGAACTCAAAATTCGTTTTTCAACTGATTGGCCAACATTTAAACTTTAATCAAAATGATTACTTTTCGATTAGTGCGCGGTGATGTTGCACAATAGAGTGTGGAAAAGAGGAATAGAAAAAACCAGTAAGGAATTGCAGTCGAGAGCTCTCGAATTCGACATACCCTGTTGCTTTAATTTGTGATTACAGTTTGAAGGCGTATAGGTTCTATCTTCTTCGAGTTCGAGTCAGCTTGATACACTCCACTTTTTACCCAAGGTTGCTCCAGTCATTTACCCCTCGCCTGTAAACAAAGTAAAAAAGGGGAAACACAAAATAAATTTTATCTGCTTAATGAACGACAGAATCAACCTGCGGAGGTTCTATCTATTATAGTTTCCGATATCTAGCCGTTCATACATGCCGACGAACATGTCTAAATCATTTTCTCTTTCGATACTGATTAACAATATATATATACACATATATAATTTGTATAGTCAGAGATGTCTCCTTATGGGTGTTAGATACATTGTCAATGCTGACAAAACTAATAGGATTATATGTTTGAGTGATATATATGTACCTCATGCACTCATCATCAGTTCTCCGAAACTATAGGCTTAATTGATTAAAAATTTATAGTGTTTACTTTCGTGATAAAAAAAGAATTCCTGAATGTTCTGTTCGTTAACCAAGCGAAGCGGGAGTGTATCAGTGCCTTATAAAAATCCAAGCTTGCAAGAGTGTATGGCTTTTTATATATTACATAGTGAGATATTCTCCATGTCTATATAAAGACACACAGATTGTTAAAATGTGTCGGAGTTCATTTAGATAATAAGCACATTAAAAATAAATAATTTAAAGAAATCGCTTTCAACCTGGTTACCTATCGAAAAGAGATCTTCTCAAGTCATTTCTGAGTTTTTTTGTTTGCCTGCTTGGATCTAAAGCGATGTCTAAGAGATATAAAAGTGTTATATGTATATCTACAAGTATATATAGATATATTATAATTTTTCTTTTAATGATGCTTCATTGCTGAAATTTATATCAACATATTTCAAATGTACCAACTATTAACCATTCTGACAACTAAAAATACATACTCATTACTTGTTCAAATATGTGTCTTATTTTCCACACAATTAAAAGTAAATAATTATGTGCAGAAGCATTTAGCATTAAACATTTCATAGTGCAAAGAATGTGCACAGCCAGAAACGCAATGCTGAAAAAAATAAAATAATGAAAGTACGAATATTTTTCATAACAATAAACAACATTTTTGCAATGGTATTTTTAGTATGCGACACATACTTACAGCACTAAATAAAATGGCATAACTTTGCAAAATGGTAAGAGATGAAATAAAATAATAGCAAAGAAAGAAAGAAGACAAATCTATTTATAAAAACAGAAAACATTCAACCATTTATTTTGCAAAGGAAGGCAGACGTTTTTTTTCAAACAACAATTGCAGTACGCCACCACACAAAGTTGAGTGCATTTCCTTGTGCATGAGTGTGCGTGTATCTCTGTGCTTCTGTGACCGGAAGAAGTTGCTGTCATATGGTCTCTTTAAGTATTGCATTCGTAAAGACAGCTACAAGTATTATGTCCTCCTCTGCATTTAAGCAGCTTTTTAGTTAATTTACGTTTGAATCAGACACTCATTGCATTACCGTCGGATGAACTCGTGGTTTGGACACGCACTTGAGCTCACACTCAATAAATTGTCTTCTTCACTTCTCTTAACACTAAAATGCCTCTTGACGCTCAAAAGGTTTTCTCATTCATTACGACATTCTTCCTTAAATAAAATCTAATTTCAATGTTAACTAGATTCCATTTCAAATTCTTTGTGGCTGCGCACTGTAATGTACTAAAAATGCAGTCGCAAGTGTCATTTATTATTTTTTTTTTATTTCGTACACACATACCATTAAACACTTGTCCTTATACATTTGCTGCTATTCACACACGTCGCAAGTTTTCTCGGTCGCTTGGTTGACTTTTTTATGACTTCCAGACGCAGTCGAAGTAACAATTCCAAGTTGTTGAAGATAGATTTTTACCTTTAGCATTTGGTTAGTAAGTAGACTTGCACACGTGTTTGTTTCTACTTTTGACTTATTTTTATGTGTGTGTATGGTTGTGAAAATCTAAGAATTACCACTAAAACCTGACTTGCTTTTTAGTTAACGCTCGTAGGGTCGCTTTTGATCTTGAAAACTTTATGGTTTATGCAGTTGTACGTGAATCTGTGTTGCGTGCTCACATATCGTTTATGTGCATGGTCTTTGTGTTAAATGAGTGTCAATGAGTAAGAAAGTGTTTCCGAGACTATTAAAATTGTACATTTTCTAGATCTAAATATTTGGACTTAGACTATTAAAATTGTACATTTTCTAGATCTAAATATTTGCACTTGGTAATAGTTTAGTTGACTGTAGCTTTAAACAATGCGTTTAAAAACACTTCTTCTATAAAACCACTTCATGTCATACTAATTAAAAAATCAAGAATGATTTACAAATTTGTATCATTCTAATATTCTTCCAGTCATTAAGTGGGTGCATCTCAAAATTTACTTTGGCGACTTATGTACTTAAACTAACTATTTGTGTTAATAATAAATCTTCGTATCGTCGGGAAGCAGTCAGAAATCAAGAAGGGAATCACGGGATAATCAATAATATTTTCTTGAGAGATTATTATATTTGTTGGATCTTCCATCTACCGGATCTACTCTTGTAAGATGTGGTACAGAATGTTAGTTTTTGTATGTAATGGTTCTCGGAAACTATTGGACGCAGCAGATCAAGCTTTAATGGTATTGTTCACGCTGACTCCTTTCCGCTGTAGCTGTGTTGTAGGCACAGTAAACTGTGTGAGATAAAAACCTTAAACTTAAAAGTATGCAAATTGAGTAAAATATCTTCAATACATCTCTACAGCCTTACATATACAATCAAACTGAAACTTTCATAAAATCCATATTTTTTGCTCGATTTTCTTGAAATTTTGACAAATATTTAAGTAAGACTTAGATTTTTTTGATTTCGAATTAATTATCTTTATGTCGAGAATGTCCTCAGATTTGAAATAAACTCTTTTTCTATTATATCTTTATATCTTCTTTCTCAATTTTGTACAATAAATTAAGATAACATTGCTATCTTTAAAGAGTGAAGAAAACAATATTTTTTGTTGAAATACTTTCATTATTAGTTGAAAATCGAAGGTGATTGATCAACGCACGGTCATTTATTAGAGCAAAAGATATGAAATAGATTATTGGCAAGTATAGATTACCGACCAAAACAACGTTTAGCAGATAACACTTAAACACAAATGTTCAAGCAATTTCATTTGAAAATAGATGCATTTAATGCGATGTGAAAATAAGCTAAAATGAATAAATGTAATTTTATGTGAAAACCCCAAAACCCGCAACCGAACGAATATTATTCTGGCTTCTGGAAGTGTGCGTATGTGTGGTTAAGCGTAATAGCAGAAGCAAAAGAAGAAGATAGCATTAAGCTGTGCGTTTCACTGTCAAAGTCAATTCGATTTGGCAACAAGTTCAATATTGAATGCAGGACAGGAAATGAAATGAAGTCAATGCGACGCATTAAATGTGTGCGGTTGTGAATGGGACTGCAGACTGTCAGTGTTTGTTGAGTATCTAACCAATTGAGATATAAACATATATAACGAGCTATGCAAAGCAACAATGTACTGATTTGTATCTTAGATAGAGACGCTTTAAATGGTCGACAGACTCATCATTAGCTTTATAAAGCACACACACATTATATTATGTTCATTATCATTATAGGCACATTATGTCTAATAACTAAAGCAGCGATTTTCGTTTAAATTTGTCTGCCAGTTGTAGGCATTTGAATGGTTTTAATCGATTCTGAGTGGCAATTTAATCGTTTAATCATAATGCAAACCTCAATAGTGCTCAAATTAAACTTAACCAAATGTAATTAGCCTGTGTGTACGCGCCTTACATAAATCAGCATGTCATGGCGACACACACACACACATACACTGACAAACAAAATCATTTATAATGGCATGCCAAAATATTATTGTCCACAGACACACACACCCATACATACATAGCAACACACACCCACACAGATATATACAGAAATGCATGACAAACATGACGACATAAATCTTAGCGATTTCAAATCTCATTGACAATTTGGAAATACTGAAAATCATGAATTTCCGCAATGCCAAAGGCATGTGTAGGACTCAAATCATGTGCGCCATGCCAAGCGATTGCCCAAAATTCAACAACAAACCCATAAATATAGAAAATATGCACACTTTATGCAATTAGATACACGGCTTACATACACAGATACATACATGTATCCGAAATATTTGTGTGTTGGTGTGTGTGCATTCGTTGGCAAATTGAAAATACATTTTGCACAATTACAAAATGCAATGAAATTGATTTATCACGCACGCAACCATGAAGGTCATGCACGGCACATAAATTTTGTCGCTAACCAAAAATGTTTGTCACTATTGTACTCGAGGTGCCCCAATTATGATTCGGTAGGGCAAAGCTCAGCCCACAGTGGGTTGAGCTGAGCTTAGTTGAGCTGTTTAGAAGGTCAATTGCTATCAAATCAAATATATGATACTTGAATTGAATAAAAGATTGAAATGGAAATTATTTGCCTAGGCGAACGCAGTCTCATTGCCTCTTATAAGACATTATAACGCAATTAAAGTAATTACAGAGCTAGCGTCGCGTCGTTTATCATAAACTTCAGTGATCTTGAATGAGAATATAATTATTATAATGTCACATCAAAAAACATGATACATCTTACTTTAAATAAAACATTTTCAATCAAAGATTTATTATTTCTCATCATCAAACACATCAATGGTTCAAATTTTTATCTCAACTTCATTGGAGAAGTTCATAGCTAGATATGTCGTTTGTGTGTGTTGAAGATTCCAAGTTTTGTCTTAAATCGCTTAAAACCTCAGTTCAACTAGAACATCACAATAACAATTCATACAAAACATCACATGAAAACAAAAATTCTTACAGATCTTTTTATTCCGTTAACGTCGCTTACGTGTTCATCTAAATGTGATGTGTCTAGTCGCCTTAATTATCGTTAATGACAGTCTACAAATGTCCAAGCAGAACATATATTGTATTAAAGTCATTAAGAGAATGGTCTTGGCCACATGTTTCTTTTCGCAGTTGGTATTGTAAGAAGCACGTGATAAGATACTTTCAAAGAAAGACCATAAAAGAGTTATTAATTTTTATGTGTTCATGAACAAAAAAAAAAAAAAATATCACAGGACAATTTTTCTAACAAGTTTAGTTGGTGTGTGTCTTGTACTATGGAAAGAAATTAAGACTTAAATAGAGTATGAAATATTTCGATTTTGGAAAGTAATTTTTTATTTCATATCGTTTACATACTTTAACATTTAAATCAAACCAAAAAAATGAATCAATTGTGCTGACCTATTTAACCACGTTTCATGCTGAGCGTGAGTTAAATTTATTGGCTTTTATTTAATTAAATTTGCTATTAAAAACGTATTTATTATTAAAGCAATTATGATTTATGGCACAGGCAATGAAAATGCATTTTCTGTGCATTTCCAGCTGTGTGGCATTTGTATGATTGAAATTGTCTGCAGAAAAACATCTTCAGATGCACAAAATTGATTCCATCAAAAGTTGCTGACTTTGTAATAAACAAAAAATAGACTTTTTGTTCTTAAATCAAATAAATGTCATAAATATTTATGCATGTTCATTGCCTCCATTTTCTGCTTGGTCAGTATATTTGATGCAGCATTTACTTTACATTAAATTGAAGTTGTATTAATTTTGGATAAGAATATTTTAAAATTTCTTTCAACAACAAATAAATGCAAATTTTGTTGCAAGCGAAGTAACGAAAACAACAGGATTTGTCTATTTTTGCATGATCAAATTTAATTTGCATAATTAAAGTGAAATTGTTTTCAAAACAAAATATTTATAAATATAACGTTCGTTTAGTTGCTGTTCAAAATAAAAATAAAAAAAACAATTTTCGATTTTACAACTTTTTTAAAAGTTACATGAATTTAAGCGCAAGGAAGAAATAATTAAATTAGAGTAAAAGTCAATCTAATGAAGTTTTTACTGAAGCAAAGCGTTAAACTTACTTGCATATTCAGTCGAGATAAGTTTTTTTATACCCTTTATGATGGTAGACCTCTGTCAGTGTTAGGAGAAAAAATATTCAAGTCATTCTATAAAAAACTTCTAATGAAATCATAATGAATATATTGATAAAACCCAGATCCGACTCATAGATGTTGAAAATTACCACATCACTATATGAAAAACATGTTCTGTTTCCAAAGCTAATGATATCTGAACGATAAGTAATTGATCTGTTACCGCTTTTTCATAGCGAAAGTTGGAAAACAATGGTCTTGAAAAGAATCAAATGTTCGATAAGGCTTGCTTGCAAGAGTAAACAAGTTTTGGCAAAGCGGTAAATAAGTTAATTTCAAGTAATTAGGACTTATTCAACATGTTTATTTATTGTTCTGTTCTTTTACCAAGTCAAGCTGCATTTATGATAGTCTCACCTCCAGAAAATATGTGCAGAAATGATTTAGTGAAGATTCCAAACACTTGTTCCAGACTTAATTCGTCGAAAGTTTTTTTAAGAGTTTGGAATATAGGAACTTCTTCAATAAATATTTGAATTGAAATTTCAGCTTCAACACGCATATGTGTTGAAGCTTAATAATATTATTTCGTCACTGTAAACAAGCTGCCAAGTATTATTCATTAATTTACAAGATTCAAGTAAATAATTGCAAATTTACTCACACACACACACACACACACGCACACACAAATACAAAAGTTTATACGCACGCAAGTGTCCTTTAAGCCGGCATCATTGATTTCCATTACCGTTTTTGCTGCGCTGTTAATTTTTTGTTGATGTTAATACTGTTGTTATTATTGTTGCTGGCATTATCATTGTGCTTGTTTGTCCTTGATTGCATTGACCAGACTGAACCAGTTCGTGTCCATGGCATTCTTTTGTGTCGTTAATACAATAAATAAATTATAATTTAAATGCAACAAAAGACTTGCAGCAATGCAATTTAATTACGCATCGAAAATTGCATTTATATCAATAATAATATGCCTTTAATAAGAAATAATTGAATACTTGTCATGCATTAAATATATGAATTTTTACGAAAGTTAAATAGAAATGCATGTTTTTGTTGTTTTTTTCGGCATTGGCATTATTTAGGTCATACTGTATCAACAACAAAATATTTATCGGGTGTAAATTGGTTTCAAGCGATTGCATTTGTTATTTATTAATTGCATTTAAATACATAAATTTATATTAATTAAATCTTATTTTTAGATTAGAATATGAACAATGTTCATTGAACATTAAAGAAATTGCTTTGAAACTCAACGATTATTAATTATAATAATATAATACCGAAATAAAAGCACATCCTGCACATTTTTTACAAGACTGTTTTACTCAAATCCAACCAAATTGAATCGTTTGAAGCTAGACCGATATCCTTCATTTTCTGCATCGATGTGTTACACAGAATTTTGATTTAGCAAAAGCGCCATCTTTGCTTGAATATTTGTACTAAATATGCTTAAAGTTTTCGTTAAATTTTTCTTATTTTGTTTCCCAATTATTCGTTAAAAGCTTAACTGATTTTTTTCAAAGCTTTATGCGCTAAGCTTTTAACGTCATAGCTTTTGGCTTTCCTCAGAGCTTTTTGGTGAATATTAATGGCAGGAACCAATTCAAAGTAAAAGCTTAAAATGACAGTTCACAACTTTTTTTTATCAAAGCTGTTTATTTCTTCCGGCAGGAACTATTCTGATTTTTTTTGATAGGATAAAATTTTATGGGTCTTTGAAATCAAGTTTAGAAAAGCTTTTTCACTTTTGGCCATCAAACAAAATATGGATAATATTTTTCAATATAAAGTGAGTCTAAAAATCAAAGTCTAAGTCTATTTCCATTTTGGGAAAAAAATGATTTAAAATGTAGTATAAGTTATTCCCACTGAAAATTGTTATTTAATAAACATTACTAATATGACATGAAAAACTCTAATGTTGTGTGATAAATAGCTGCCTAAGAAGGAACAAATTTAAGACAAAAATTCTGTAATATATTTAGATTCAACGACTATTCTAAAACTTTTAAAGTTTAATTTACAGCACAAAAGGCAATGATTATACCATACAATTAAATGTTTCCTTTCTGTCAGTCGCATAACGTCATTAATTGTCTTTCTTGTTCATTTGTGACATTGCAATCATTATTTCAATTAAAACAAGAAAAGCGGTCATTTTGAGTTCAATACTTAAAATTATCCTTGCCTTTTCCGTTACTAATTGCATGAATATAAAGCGAAAACTATGTCTACAAAATTAACGAAACTGCAACATTGCCAACAAAATCATCGACGTTAACAACAGCAATGTGATCAATGACATTGCTCATTATTATTGATACGTGTATATATGCTGCTGGATAGCAATGGGCAGCGCTGTGAGCTGTGTGCTGTGTGAATATGTTTGATGGTGTGATTGGGCAACATAAAACGTTGATTGCCACTATCGGCACAAAGCAAACGTCAGAATGGCACAGTGAACAATGCATTTTGCATCTATTGGTTGCATGAATGTTGGTCTCATATTAAGCATGATAGCAAACTATGAATGAATGTATCGATGTATGTATGTATGTATCTAAGTATCATCTATCTATACATCTATATTGCAATTGTGTCTGCCTGGCATTCAGTAAATGAGCATTGGTAAGTCAACCAGCATTGTGCGGAAAATTAGCCAACATGAAAAGAACATTGCCAAGCAACAAGTGCTAACAATTTGTAGAAAATTTTGCTGCAATTGCAGCAGCCGCTGCCACTGCCGCTGATGCTGTCAATGACGACAGCATAGTCACAGTCGTTGTCGTCATTGTCGTCATTGCCGAGCCGGAAAATTGCATAACTAAAGCAAAAAGATAGAAAATTAGACTCAAAAGAAATAATGTTTGAAACAAAGTTTTATCGACAGGACAGCACAGCACAGCACAGAACACAGCAAAGCACAGTGGAGCAGAGTACATAAGGGAGGCGTAGGAAAGAAATATCGACACAGACATTGGCACAAATGCAAGCTCAGACTTGGCAGTCGTTTACTTTTGTCTGTTAATTATTTGTTCTATCTTTGTGTACATATATTTATGTCTGTGTATGTGTGTGTGTGGGTTTGTTTATGTAACTGTGAAAATTGCGCCTTTGTGCCAACCTTTTTGAGTTGAACCATCGTTCGTTTGTTCATTCATACACTCATTCATTTTCTTACTCTTGCGTCTTGCACACAAACAAAGGCGAAGACAACCAAATTAGTTAGTCAAGTTATATGTGAAGTAAAGCAGATACGCGCACACATACGCACAAAGATATACGTTAACTCTTATGCAAGCATACACATACTTTACTCTACGCATGCATGTGTGTGTGTGTGTGTTTGTGTGTGCACTTATTTGTTGGCGTCTCCGTCTTAAAATATGTGCTGAGATCGTTTTTCTCGCATGTCTTGCAGATAATTTTATTGAGCCTGCACAAAGTAAGTGTTTATCGTCGTTGCCGTCATCATCATCGTCGTCTTCGTCGTCGTTGTTGCCGTCATCATCATCATCATCATTGTTGTCGACTAAATGAAAATAATGACACTTAATGAAATAGTTTTAATAATGTGCCATAAAATATTCATGACCTTTAAATTGTCTACATAAAATATTGTACGAAAAAGTTCGCTGTTAAACAGCAAACGAACTTAAGTTGTTCTAAAACGTTTAAGCATAATTTCTTTATGAGTTTGCATACTTAAAAGTAGTTTACATTTAAAGTAAGCTACTCAATAGTCTTTATTTTGTGCGTGGTGTTAGTTAATAGACCATCAGAAACTGAAAAAATTATTAGAAAGTATTTGAAAACTAGTTCCATTTTTTATTTTTTACCTGTTTGATTATATGATTATGAATTGCAGGGTTTGAAAATCGTTACACTGAGATCTGTTTAATTTTGATTTCGGACATTATTTTATGTTTATTTTGGCTTTAAATGTTGTTGTTTCTTGTATTGAGCTTGAGGAATTAAGCCGATAGTGCTTTAATGTATGGAAGTCTTAGACTTAAAACATAAATTTCACTCATTTCATTTTATACGAATGTATATATGGAAAAGCATTTATGAATGTAGTTAAGTTAAATTAAATATCAGAAAAATGGTTTAACAAGTTCAAAAGTGATTTAAAACCTGAGTCGAATTGCTGCTCAAGTGTGAATCACTTCATTTTTGCGGTTTTAAAAAATGTATTGCATACCTCAGAGCGCTTCGTTACGTATACATAAATGAGTATACTGCATAAGCAGAGCTAACTTAACGACTTTATTCGCTTTGGATTATCGCAGCGGAAGCTCATATTTATACCCCGTCAAAATTCGACGCTTTTGATTTAGTTTTTGAAGCAGTCACGATGGAGCATGTTTCCCATATACTTCTCAAAGCCATCGATGTCCATCGATTGCACTTTTTTTATTAAGTGAAAGCAAAAATGCATCGTTTGATGTTTAGGTCATAAAAACACTCACGTGCTCACGCTTCAGCGCAGGAACGCATACTGATTTTTGAAGCGATATGATAAAATGATTATCGATAAACGATAATTCTGGCAACTTTATTAAATAAAATTTAGAAAGCTTTTATTTATTTTGTTAATAGAAAAATTAATAGTTTTATATGCCCATTTGCTCAAATGCAAAGTGAGTAGAAATATAAGTATATTTTATTTAATATCAAATAATTTGGGTAAAATTTCACAGATAGCATTTAATTTAATGATTGTGATATCTTTGCTATATAATCTATTTGATCATCTGTTTTATTGAAATACTTAACAAACAAACATTTAATACTTATTATCAAACAAATTGAATGAAGTGTTAAATAAACAATTATATGCGTGAATCCGTCAATCGTCAATTAAATTGTAAATTTGCAAGACTCGCCATTGAAATATGAAACATGTGCTGACTTCACATCGACGAACTTGTTTCGATTAAAACATTGCATACAAGTAAACAACAATAATTATTATATGAAAGCAAGTTGAAATATTGTTTATTGTTTATTGTATTTTGTACTTATTACTGTATAATGCACATTTCAATTGGTATGCGAACAAGTGAGTGAATGAGTGTGTATTGAAAGTGGCAAACGTATGTATTCTTCGACATTAATCAACACTGACAGATTGCAACAAAATTCCATTTAAATTCCCAAAGTGTAACCAACATTTTAATTATTTTGACATTTTGCCGTTAGCCGTAAAATATAATTAACTACCACAAACACACGAATACATGTGCATAAGCATGCTCACACACATACACACACACACACACACATGCATGCATGCAAAATGCAACGTAATGAAACAAATAATAATAAAAAACGAACAAATAATTGCGAAATTAAATGGTAAAATAAAGCAAAAAATAATAAACTGTCATTGCCGTGTAACTTATCGCTTAAATACAATTTACTTGTTTGTTACTCCTTATTTTAATCCCTTTAAATGAATTGTAAAAAAATTGAGTTGAACAAACGCAATGCCGCCGAGCAAAAATTAAATAATATCAGCCAATTGCGTATGTAATATTTTATATTTGCGTGTAATTAAAATTAATGGCATTAATAGTTTCCTTTTTTGGTTTTATTTTTTGTTGCTGTAATTTTATTATTTTTATAAATTTTTTTCTCTGTTTTGTGCATTTGATTTTTGGACGCATTAATTGTGTGTTACAAGCGCATTACACAATAGTCGGGCAAGCTTGGCTTTGAGATAAGCGCATTAAGGTCTAAATGAGTATGCCATTTTTTGTTATTATTATTTTTTTTTTTTTTTTGTTTTGTTTTAAACAATGTGATGATATTGTAATAATGATTATGAACATGCGAAAATATAAAATAAAAAGGGAAAATATTATTAATCATAATTAGTTCAGTTTTATGTACAAAGATTTTTATTTATTTTTTATTTTGATTAAAATGAATATTTAATTTACTTGCCTAAGTTTTTAAATATTCAGATAATTTCAATTAGGCAACTTTACACACTTAAATCCAATGTAACATGCTTGGCTAACAGCGCAATAATTAAGCCCAAAGGTATATTAAGTACAATCAGCAATTAATTTTGAGTATAAAGATAATTTTCTCCGGCATTTGAACAGTCGCAAAAAAAATAGAAACTACCATTAGTATCTTTTCAAAAATTCGCGTGAATAATCATTAACGTCCTCTCAGATCCATTGGGCCTGCCATTCTAATATTTCTAATTGAAAAGTATGAATGTGCAAGAGTTCGTTCAGAGCGCACCAATCTACAACAACGTTTCCTAGATAACAACTTTCAACAGACAGCGAATAGAGAAAATGCGGTCTCGAGAGTGAAAACGTGTCGTTCAACGATTTTGTACGATCAAAACTAAGACTTTTTGTACTTGAACTCACACTTCTTATATTATCATGGAATATTCAATATACAAATATAAAAACACCATAAATAAATTTTCTTATTCTTTTATTTTTTTAGCCAAGGCTCGTTGAAGATTTCTTTTTCTGTTGCTTTATCGCAGTGAGTAATTAAACTGGTTTATTTTTGATTAAGATTAGTTGCAAGAATGTTTGATATTAAACTTGAAAATATTTATTTTCAAATGGTAATAAATAAAAACATTTTAACAATAAAATAAATCGTTTTTGTTGCTTTTTCGATATTTCCATAAACAAATTTGAATGCATTGCTGCATTTAAAATGAACATGATCTGCTGCTCCACTCACTCTTCCTTCAGTTCTTGGTTTGTTTGTTTATTAGTTTATGTATTTTGATTTATATACAAGTAAACAAAGTACTTCTGACATAACTAAACTGTTCTGAGTCAAACCGTTTTATTCGTTTGACATTAACTAAACAACATTTGATTTGTAAGGTAAATGTGATTTATCGGAGTGACGAGCGCAACGTGCTTGATTTCAAGACAATGACTTGACATAAACATAGTAGCTCATAAGCAAGAATTTCATTGATATTGATTTTGTCAACTATAAGACAATCTAGGTGAAGTTCAACCAAAACTTTTCTTGGTTGCTTTGCATGCAAGTAAAAGAATTTACACCGTCTAGAAAAAATTCTTAAACGTCGCCAAAATTTTCACTTAAAAAAAAAAAAAGGTTAAGGTCATGTTTGAACGTTGTTGTTTCAAGTGATTTGTCTGTGACAATCAAGGAGCAGACATCGTCAATGTGTATTGTCATATAAAATTGATGTCGATAAGTCTAATTAAGTATATTTGAAGCCTGTCTTCGTAAATAGACATTCAAAGCATATTGACCAATAACAATTTGTGTCTAGGGCAATCATATTTCCACTTAAATAGTTAATTAGTGTAGTCTAACAATAATTGTTCATGTTGTAATTTTACTTGTTATAATTGTTTATCGTAGACCAAATGACCGCGCAAAGACAACAGACGCGCGCAAACACTTGGACATATACGCACACATTGACATTAACTCAAAGACAAACACACAGGCACAGACACACGTTCACACTACATAAATGTAGGATAGTTAGCAACAATGAGAGTAGGAGCATACATACATATATGCGTACGTATAAATGAGCATATGAACGAGGCGAACAAGCTGTCAAATGTTGTTGCATACCAACCAACAGACGTTTGAAGGCATTCAAGCATATATATTGTACATCTAACATGTGCATGCGGTTAGCAAAGTTTCAATTGCATGGCAATCTCATTTCGTGAAGCGTTTGTTGATTGATGGTTAACCAGAAAATCAATATCACTATGCTAATGAGTCTTAGCACAGCAAAGTGTTGGACGTTTCTATCTACACGCGCTTACACAATCACACATACCATACATAACACACATATGTGCACACTTCAGATATACAAACGTGAAGTTGACTTTTGATGGCTTCGTAAGATAAAACCAAGTAATAAGCTCATACCTTTCTTTCGCCCATCATCTGCGAATAAGATTGAAAAGGCCATGTTGGACTTTAATGAAAGCCTAAAAGGGTTCACAAATATTGGCGCACCTAATGTTAACGAAGCAACAAGCTTTGTCAAAACTTAAAATGGTCAGTTGTTGATTGAATAAGTCAAATAAACAAATGCATTTGCGATTGTTCTTATTAAATTATGCTGTTGAAAAGTATGCTATAATTTTTTTTCTTGCTAATGAAAAGTGATTTTTTTTTCCATATATATAAATGAAAAGTGAAGAGAAATGTTTATGTCATTATTTAATTTATATTTTTAATATAAGTTTAATTTGAACCAAAAAAGGTTCACCAAAAAAACCATCAATCAAATTGATGGCATATTTTTTCAAATACTTTAATGATTTACGTAGATCTCATCAACCTTCATACTTTCTCCTAACGTTTCTCAATTTTTGAAGAAATTTCTTTATCAAATTAATGATTTTTGTACGTTTATACGACCTAATAATATCAAATATTGTTTTATTTAGATTAGAAGTGAAACGTGTTAGTCATTCTTTAAAGTAAATTTTATTGATAAGATATAAATTTTTATGCTTTCGATTTCTAAATCGTTGAATAGTAAGTTGGAGAAGTATTCCCTTCATTAACATTACATGACATGCCTGAAAACGAAATAAACTTATTAGTATAACTCATTTTGTTTTACGACCTATACAAGTAATTCAATAATGATTTTAAAAAAATGTCTTCCACCTCCCCTTTCTCGTATGTACGCCTTTCAACTGTTTGAATATAATTAGCTGCAATTAGTATTGTTTTACTCAAACAAAATAAGCTTATTTATTCAGATTATTAAAGCGAATAATATATTTCTTTTTTAAATACATCCACTCTCTTTTCACTTGTTTCGTATTTTTTTTTTTTACAATTACGCAAATTTGACGCCTCATTTAAAATTTATTAATAGAAAGATACTTATTATCATTGAACTGTGAAATAAAATTCAATTCAATCAAATGCAATTTATTCTATGATTTGCACAACAGCAACAACAATAATAGTGATATTGAACAATATTGATATAAAATATGAATCAATGTTCGGTGACAAACAAATCGTGTCGTATTAACTTGTTTAATGCATTTATGCATGCATGCTTAAAACTCATTGTGAATTTTGTATGTATAACATGTATAAATATTTTATTTAATTATTAAATTGTTTATGTGGCAGCATTGACGCGCAACTGATTGCACACACACCACGGTCGAATGATTCTTTCAAACTATTCAAACTCTTCAAATTGTCACTTATTCATTCATTCATTCATTCATGCACTCATCCATTTATTTCCGTTCCGTTCAATTCAATTCCGTCCAGCTGTCTCTCTAACTGATTGTCCCTCTATCAATCGGTGTGCCCGTCTATCTGTTTGTGTGTGTGTGTGTATGTCCGTCTGCTCATTTGTTCGTCTGTCAGCTGTCATTCACACTCACACACTTCATGCGCATTGTTCTCTTAGCTGTATTGGTCGCTTTTTTCGCGTTTTGTGTTTTTGTATGCAATTTAATTAGATTTTAACTGGTAATTGTATAGCGTTGATGTGATGTTGTTGTTGTTTTTATTGTTGTTCACATTGTTGTTGTTGTTGGCAAGCCAATTCACGTTGGTTCAGCCAAGTGTGCACACCCATTTTAAATGCTAATTATAAAGTAAATATTGTCGATTAACATAAAATTGAATTTCCTATTTAGTATAGCATAGCCGTAGGCGCTTTAAAGCATACACTTGATTCGCGTTTGTATTTCTATCATACTTGTTACGCTAATTGCTCTTTACAAAATGTGCTCACATTTAAAATTAATGAGTCAGTGGTTAGTTAATTCTAATTTTTTTCGCTCTTCGTTTTTTTTTCTCATTCACTCTTTTCATTGAGCTTATAAATAATAAAGCTATAATTATTTTTTTTTTTTTTTTTTGATTGCTATTTATTTTTATTGCAACTATTTTTAATTGGTTGATTTGCTTTTGCATTTTATGAAATTATAACCATCTGTTGTTGTGTTCAATCACTGCATCCGCCACTTGATGCATTTGCACTCATTGCTCATTGCAGATTTTATTATTTAATGGATTTAATATCAGCTTCCGTTTCAAATTTGAATTTTGAGCTATAAAATATGTTGTGTTGATTTAGGAAACATGAATAAATTGTTGTTTGTTAAGCATTTTTAGCCAATTAATTTGAAGCTAATACATATATAAATGACTTTAAACTAAACTAAGTTATATAACATTTGGAAATTAATTTACAAATTTGCACAGTTCAAATATTTACTGAAAAATGTAATTACTTACAAATTCATATTTTACGCTTGACTTATTAAAAATATCTTGAAGTTACAGTAAAGAAACTTAACAAAAATAAATAAGTATGGCAGTGGCAATTTTACTTGATGGTATAATACTATGCACAAATGATTCTCAAGTGTCAAGTGGGCAGCCCCAAAAATTTATTTAGTTAGCGTGTATAATGTAGACAGCTCTATGTAAACTACCTAACAAAAACAAATAATACAAGAAATGTTAAGAAATTTATAAGCTTCAAGAGATATATCAACTTTTCTAATTATTATTTTTTAATACAAACAATGCGCTAAGCAAAAAGTGATTTTAATACATGTCTCGACTTTAAGTTACAACTTTCCCACGTCTAAAAAAATATACAAATAATCCCTCATAAATGGCGTCAAAGTAAAGATCATGTGGCGGTTTCGATTACCCTTCAAACGAGTTGACAGCCTTAATATGTATATAAAGCAACTACAAATTCGAATACTCTCCTATTTTACTCACTTGAATAGAGACGCTCTCATTAGTATTATTAAGAAGAAGAATAGACAGTTTGGTTTAAATGGAACAATACGTTTTCTTGAGGGCAATCTGTACGGAGAGGTTTTTTTAAATTTTTGAATTCTAAGAAAATGATAGCGACCTTTCCAAAACTATTGGTTTTTTTCGATAAAAAATGCAAACAAATTGACAAAATAGAAAAATTAAGACTGATATCGAAGAACTCCTTCATTAGATCTCCAATCAAACAAAGCGGAGCAATCTGACACGCCAGTTTCAAAAATGCGTTTTCAGGATTTTCGGGCTTAAAATTTTATGATGAGTTGGATAGAGTCGCAGTAGAATCGTTTTGACTTAGACTTAACTCGTTGAAAGTTGGGTTAAGTCGATATGCATCTGGGTCAAGTCGAGTTGAGTCAAAACAAAATTGTATTCATTGATCTTTAATGATAGGTAGTTGACATAAAATATGACTGACGATTACGCCAATATTATTGAAATGAGCTTAATGGAGAAAATTTCCAGGTAGTCAAAAGAAGTATTTTTCTCTTCAAAAACGAGTATTCTCTACAACTTAAACAGTACTGAGTTTTGGTAGTATCAAGACATATTTAAATTGAAGCAACTTAAATTAAATTTCTGTTTGTTTCTTTCTTATACACGACAATAGAAATGACATCATTTCATACAACATATTTTTATCAGTTGAAGCAAAATCAAATGAACAAAGTTATTTTTAATTTAACATCTTCCCAAAAAACACAATTGCTTGAATTTATTCTGAGAATTTAAGATTGAAAATAACTTTAAAAATGAAATAATTTTCTACAAGCACAAAAGCTCAAATTTTTGCTTGCAAAAGTCAATCAGTTTGATGGATTTGAAACTTGAGTTTGTATACCAAAAAATAAGAATCATATTACTTAGACGAAAGTTTATTAATGCACATAAGCTCTTGACCTAATTTCCAATTTGTGCAAAAATTTTTGTTTCAAAGAATTCACTTTCACGTGCGACTTTTTGAAATTTAAATAAATTACCTGTCAGTCAGAAAATTGCTTTCGTCTCATCCTGTGCACCTTGACTGTCATGGTTTTGGTTTTTGTTGCTATTAACAAATCTACGCAGATGCTGACCAAATCTGGCTAGTATCAACGTGAATACGACATGTTTTCAACTGACTTGTCACAAATTCTTTTGACAATGGCCATGTTAAGCAAGTTGTCAACACATTGTTGGGCCCCAAAGTGATGATTTATGAGTTTGTTGCGTACGCCAGCCCTTTTCCAGTGCTTGAATTTAGCATACCATATAACATTCGTACGCGTTTCACTGGAACCTTTTTGTTAGCCATGTGCTTTAACGAGCACCGAGCATTTTGTTTGTGCTTTGGGGATTTATAATTTATATTTTGCTATGCGTACTGTCTGCGATTATCAGATGATATAATGGGGGCGCGAGGCTACACATCTCTGCTTACTGTCACACTTGTTATACACATATATTCGGCACTAACTGAAGGTAAGAAACGCCACCGCGCGTTTTGAGGCCAACATGAGTAAATATTATTCTAAGCAGATTATTATTTCTTGCTTACGCTTGTTTGCGGTTAAATTTTAGGGTAAATTTTCTATAATTACTCACCTTATTTACTTGCTGATGGACTTTTAATGCGTAAATATTATTTTGTTGACCAAAGTTTGTTTGCACGAAATTGCCTTGTCACATGACAATTACATTTTTAATAAGTCTTCTGTTTATTTTATTGCTTATGTCAAGATTAACACAAATCATGCTTTGCTTTGCTTGCGATCTCTGAAATATATTAGAGTATTTGAATTTAAGCAAAACAATTTTTCTGTTTTCATTGGAAAACTTTTCAGTGACAAAAAAATTTCACAATTTTGAGTTCTTTATGAAAGTTTAAGTTATCTTTATTAACATCTGCGGCGCAATAATCTTAGAATAATATTAAGTTTCATTTATCGAGTACTTTTCTCGTTGCAGTGTAAAAACTTTGAAAAAAAATCGACTTTCTGTCTAGAAGGCGTTGCAAGGTCTATGTTTTTTCGATGTAAATGAATGATAACTCAAAAATATAATCTTTTGACTCATTGGCTAACTAAACTACTTTAAAATCTCCTTGTAGTCTAATCGTAGCACATCTATGCACTTGCTGCTGTCATGAGTTGCACACAAAATGTCAGTTTTGATAATAATTCACATATTTTATTCTGCATGAATTATATTTCATAAGACCAAAAGGAAAAATTCAATAATAGCTGAGCTTGAAACCAATAAAAAAGAATCTTTAGAAGTTGCTTAAATAGCCAATATTCAAAATGACTCTGTTTAGTTTCGTTTGTTTCTGTAAAATTTGTTGTAATCAACAATATTAAAATTGAAAAGCACAATTGAAAAATCTGAAATGTTTTATCAAAATGAGAAAATTCCAAAAGCGCATACCAAGCATATTTTGTCTTAAGCACAAGTAAGCAAGCATCCCCTCTGTTGATTTTTCTTACAGCTTAACAAATCGATCATTATTTTGACTATCAATAACTGATTTACATTTTGAAAGCTTCATAAATAACAGAAATACAAGAAATGTCGGCTGCAGGCAAAATATTTATGCCAAAAATACACGACGACAGACGACATCGAATGCCAAGGAAAGACAATTGTTGTATATGAAACAACAAAAACAGGCAATGAACAAAGCATCAACAACAACAGCATAACGAAACGTAAAAAAACAAAAACAAAAATAGAAAAAGAAACTGGAACTACAACAAAATAATAGGAATAACGAAAACGAGTACAAAATACGCACTTGAATCAAACACAAGGATATAATGCCAAGCATATGCATGAAGAGACCGAAAGGCGAAACGGAAATGCTTGCAAAGTAAGTATCATAGTTAGGGTGAGGACTGAACGGAACGGTAGCTGAGGTTCGTGCGTAGCGGAAAAAGAGAGTGACATAATGCTGAGTGCCTGAAATAGTAAACAAGAACCAAATTGAAACTTCGGTTTGTGTGACTGTTTTGTGCTCTATGAATATTGAGATGCATCAAATGAGAAGAAATTATTCTATGCTAGCAACTCTATGAGACACTGTTAAAAGTAACATGCTATTAAATGGGTTATTAATAGGATTTTAACAGCTTTTCATATTCTCTGCTGCTATAGTTTGATTCTTAGCAAATAGTTTCTAAGTAGCCGATTTTAAGATCATTTTACATTCCAAATTCTACTATAAATTTTTCTATTAAAAACGATCCATACATTTTTAATAGAGTTGCCAGAATAGTTGCATTAATAGCTTTCTATTTTAGATTCAGATTAAGTAGAATTAAGTTCAATATGAGCCTGTAGCTTTTATTGTTTTCTAAATATTTTATGATTGTTCAATTTAATTACCCAATTTTGATGCCATGCTTCTCACCTATTTTCAACAAAAAGTATAAGCAAAAATTACTTACTTACAAAAATTACAAATTTATTAGCTCTCCTATACGCCAAAGACAAAATAACAAAGAAGAAGTAGCATTGATTAATTTAAAATGAAGCTAATGTTTAAAGCAAAGAACGCATATTGCTTGTGTAGGGTATGAAAAATGCCTTTAGCATGCTTGCATTGATGTAGCTTCATTTTGCCGTATAATTGTGCGCTCAAAAGTACTCACAAAGTGCGACAGCATTGACTCTGACTATGCCAGCAACGTAAGCATCAAGCAAATAGCAATAGCAGCACAGCATTCACAACAAAAAAACAATAGCAACAGCAACAGCAACAAACATAGAGTTGATGAGAAGTCTAAGCTAGCATGGGCTACCAGCTTTCGCTTGGATATATGGCTGCGCTACTGCAGTTGCTTCTGCTGCTGCTGCTGCAATTTGAGCATTGAGAGTGCCAGTCAAGCAGGCAGGCGGACGGTGGGGTGGTAAAAAAAACGACAAGCAGAGGCAGCACGACAACGATATAACAATGAGAACCGGAAGTATGAAATTTTACTATTACTTTGCCGTAAATAGAGCGGAAGCCAAAGCTAAGAACGAATAAAAGAGCGTTGAGCATCTGAGCAACCAAAGATCTGATGGAGTCAGAAGCGTTCCATTACATTTTTTGGTTGCCAAGCGGCTGCATTTTGCTTTGCTTTGCTAAGGCATTGGTTAGCATAGCGAAGAGTCTGAATTAGGGGGTAACGTTAGTGCTTCGGGCAATGTTGTGTGTGTACTGTAAAGGACACCAAGCAATGTTGTCGTACTCCACGTTGTATGATGATGATGCTGATGATGCTATTGTTGTTGTAATTGTGGCTTTTGTTGTTGTTATTGGTGTGCATAGCTGAGCGTGCCAGGTTGTTGCTTGAAATCAATGCAAGCATGCATAGTGGTTTTTTGGCTGGTGAAGCTTATGCGTGTTTCTCGCCTCCTGCATAACAGTGAGTTTATATAACTGTGCGCGTGTGAAATATTTTTGGCATGTATTGTGTAATAGACTATAAAAGTGAGAGAAAGTGCGCCAAAAAGTATGCAATAACTCAACATAAACACCACACACACACAGATGCCCATGCAGTGAAAGACACATTTGAACAGAGACATGTATGTAAGTACATATAATAGAGTAAAATGCATTCGAGAAATATTCACGCATGAATAGTGCTAGTTGTTTGCATATTTTTTGATTGTGTGTATGTCCTTGTCTTGTGTGTGTGTGTGTGTGCGTATTTAGATTTCTGGCATTTCTCATATATAAATACACATATACATATATACATATATCTTTACATATACAATATAAATGCACATTGTGTGTGCCTGGCAAGCATGTAAGTCGAATAACTGCAAATTGCGGTAAATAAATGTTGTTTGTGGCTTTCTTCTCGATGCATCATCATCATAGCACACCAAAACCATCATCAATAACATCATCATCATCAGCAGTATTATTATCATCATCGTCGTCGTTGTCGTTGTTGTCCTTAGCTAACAACATGAAACGTTTTCGGTTTCGGTCATACAACAATAATTTGATGCTATTTCATATATTGGTGCGTACATAAGACGATAATATGCGCTATAAGTCAATCGATTTATGGCTTTAAAAGCCATATTTATTTGTTATAATGGCGTATTTATGTGCAGTACGAGGCTTGCGTGCAATTGTTTGTGCATATAAGCTCAGCATTCATGCTTGCTTGCTTGTATGCTATTTTGTGGCTTTTAGTCTTTGGCCTTATTTTATACAATATTCATAGCATTTAATATTATTAACTGAAAATTGTATACATTTAGTCTCGACTTAACACAGCACAGTACAACTCAACTCGACACGCTTGTTATAATGCACTTTCACGCCATAAGTGTCTGATGACAATGAAATTGACACAAATTATTAACATGCATTCCCATATGCAGAAGCTCACAAAATGTCTGTTATTTCAATTAACTCATGTTGTGTGCGTGGTTTTGTTGCATAATTGTTTGTGTTATAAGCGAACAGGTGTTAACTTAAATCAGCCATGAAAGCTGATTTAAATTTATATTATTTCACATAATACTTATGTGTATGTATGTATGTATGTTAAAAGCGATTGATGGAAAGCTTGATTGATCGATTGAAATAAGTACAACTGAACAATTTTAATTGTTTGCATTTATTTTGGTATTTTTTTTTCCCCCCTAAAATAGTTGACAGGCGACAGGGCATTGTCAATAACTTAATTGAAATTAAAAAAAATATAAAAAACAAACATCAAACTTCATTTACTTGATGTGAAGCCAACAATGAACGCCAGTTCTGTAGAGTAGCTTTCTAAAACAAAAGTGAAAATTTCAGAACAAAATTAATAAATCAATGAGTCAAAGTCTGTTCCGAAAAACGACTTTTAGGAGATCCGAAAGAGGAAGAGGGAACGAAGTAATTTGTACCTCCAATAGTAAAACAAGGTAGTAAAACAGCTTTGCATAATTGTTTGTGTTCGTCATTAAAAACAACTTACAAGTCGCTTTTATGTTTAAATTATTAAATAATCAACTCATTTAATACCTCAAGAGTCATTAAATTTAATTGTGACTCAATCACCCCATTGCCTCATTATAAACGATCAGATTATAAACTTGAGAATGCAAACCACCTAATGACTTAATAAAAGTTTAGAATGAGTAAGTGTGAGTTTCAACTAATAAGTACATACATAGCTAAACTTTAAGTGCAAAGAAGAAGAGACAACCTATTCTCATGCCAGTCAAAAAGTAATCACAAGCTCGTTACTCAGCTGGGTGACAAGGACACAGTTTCAGTCTCACTTGGTTTATTTATCCATGACACAAGATTTGAAAATACTTCTGTGTTCATACAAATCCATATTTTAAATAAATAAATTCTGTGGCGAAAGAGGAAATGATATCTTATAACTACATACGAGTTTCTGTTAGGACGAGTAAATTTGTCTGTCACTATTTGTGGCCAACTGTGACTAGTTGTTACTCGTTAAATATTGGAATCGCTAAAATCAACAACGTGAAAGCCTTGTGATTCATTGTAACCCTGTGGTTAACTACTTATGGCTCTCTGTGACTCACTGTGAGCTACTGTGATCCACTGTGACTCTCTGTGACCCAATTTGTCTCTCTGTGACTCACTGTGACTAGTTGTGACTCATTCTTATGTATTGGAATCACTAAAAGGAACAACGAGAAAGTCTTGCGACTCAGTGTGACTCATTGTGACTCACTGTAACCTACTGTGACTCACTGTGACTTACTGTGACCCACTGTGACTTACTGAGATTCACTGTGAATTAGTGCTACTGTTGTGGGAACAGGTTCAACTTGAACAAAAGTTAACAACTTCATTTTTGAAGCTTCTCTTATTTGAAAGAACAACAGTCTTATTTGCCAGAGCCTAATTTGGCCACATAAATTGTTGTCATAAAATCAACAACAACAAAACAAAGAGTCATACAAATAGCAATGACAGTATGTGAGACAAATGTATTGTCTGCCCTGCCTGCTAGTTCGCCTGGCCGCCTACCCGTCTGTAAAATTGATTATGTCTTTATTTACACAGAAACCAAGCTGACAATTTGGTCATTTATCACTCAATGACGCGCATGCACAAACTCAATACAAATTAATATGCTTTATGGCCAAGTGAAGGGGAAGCGTTGAAAGCAAATAGCTTACATAATGCATGCCGGGTCATTAGAAAAACTTATTGCATCAATTCATAAATATAAACGAAAGTAAAAAACAAGTAAAAGTACAAAGCACAACGACACCAACACCACCACCAACAACGACAACAACAACAATGACAATAAACAAAACAATGAGAGCTGTCAGCATCAATGTTTGTACAACCTCAAGCCCCACCAAGCCACGCCTCTGACGTACATAAATGTATGCTAATAAATTTCTAATTGAATATCGTTTTGTACGTTGCTTATGCATGGGTATGGGTAGGGGTATGTGTGGGTGTGGGCGTGAGTGTCTGTGTGTGTGTTGTTGGCGCTTATGTCGTCTGTGCTTTTCAATATTCCCACATAACTTATAATGTCATTCGAATGGCTTAAAAAGCGTTATCATTTTCTTTATGTCTTTCCTTATTGCAGTATGCATACAAAAGCAACAAAACGTATTTGTAAAAAAATATAAAAAAAGCGAAATCTAACACGAGCAGTGGCAGTCGCAGTACCAAAGCATATGTATGTATGAATGTAACGAAACACTTACACACGTGTGTACTTTTGCATATGAACGGCCAGCAACAACAAAAGCAATAGCAGTAGCAACGATAACAACAGGAGCAACAACAAAAGTGCCAAACAATAGCGGCAAATTGTTGGGTGAAAAGGCGAAAACGAGAATCCTTGTTGCACTGCAGTTGTAGTTCTTCTTAGTTAGTGAAAAATATATACATATACATTTATATATACATATGTATATGTAAAAATGTAGAAAAAAAAAAATCAACAAGAAAATCATAAAAGCTAAACGGACAAAGCGCTGCAAAGAGCACGAGAAGTGAGCAAAATACAGTAAAGCAACAAAGCATTGTGTATGTGTGTGTGTGTTGGCTAGAGCATAGAGCAGTGTAACACCAAACAACAAAATGAAACGAAAAGCTGACAAAATGAACAAAAAACACAGAAAAAAAGTCAAAGAAAAATAAAAATAAAACAAAAACAAAAAAAAATAATAATAAAAAGCAAAAGAAAAACAAGAATGCAAAATGCAAAGCGAAGCTACATTTGCATTTTACAAACAATTGAAAAAGTAGTTAAACTTTTTATGCTGCTTTCACTTTATCGCACACCTAAAAGTATGCTATATGTTTTTTGTTTTCGATTTACTTTTTTTCTTGACGCTCGCGCTGTCTGATTGTGTGGTTCGAGGCGCGAGTGTTTTCATATGATTTGCGTATGTGTGTGTGTGTGTTTGTGCTTGAGCTTGTGTGCAATGACGTTTGCCATCGTTGCGCGTTGACTTTGTGCGCGCTCGTCTGAGTGTGTGTGTGTGTATTTGTTTGTTTGAATATTGCCATTTTTTACGCCATTTGAAGCAAGATACACACGCACACTATTGCACAAAAACACAATGGCATAAGTTCTCATGTCAAGTAGCATTTGTAAAAGCGTCTGTCTGAGTGTATGTACGCGTCTCGAGTGTCGAGTATGTGTGTATGTGTGGCTTTATGAGCACGTATATGTACACTGTGTGTTTGTCGCTGTATTAGTTCTCGCTAGTTTTTCACGCTCAGTATTCAGTCACTTGTTGTGCGCTTACGCTGCTACTTGCTGTTGTTGTTGTTGCCGCTACTTGCTGCTGCTGTTTTTGCTATCGTTGGTTCTTTTTTTCACTATGTCTTGTGGTTGACACTTTTTTGTATTTCCATACACACACTGACGTTGTCAACTTCCGTGTATCTATGTTTGTATGTGTGTGTGTGTGTGTCCTTTCGTCCTTCAGTCAATGTGCGCACAGCACGCTGTACAAATGTCCAGCTGTCAGTTTGAGGTGACACATTTGGATTTTATAGTTTTTATGGAATCTCGTTTTTTGCCGCATTTTGTAAAGTGGATTTTATAATTAGATGCAGTTGATGCATGACCAGAACAAAACAACAACAAAAAAATGCTACCAAAAACAAAATGCGAAACAGTAAAAAACAAAATTAAAAATAACGAAAAAACAAAACAGGAAAAATCGTCTTTGCATATAACAAGCAAGCAAAAGCCACAAAAAAGTATAATATTTAAATAACCGTAACGAAATTCAAATAAAATGACTATAACACTACTCTACAAACAAACACACACACACACATAGGAAGCCAACAGATACACACACACGAAACAAGAAAGAAAAACAACAACGTCCAACACTTAAGTTAAGGTCGTCAGAAAATCAGTAGCGATTTTGTATGCTTTGTTAGTGTATTACCATTGTCATGTTTTCCAGATTTCATTTCCATTCTTATGGCTCGTACATTTGAAGCAAACGATTTTCAGCATTTCATTTGTTAGCAAATGCCGCCAATAAGCATGCTACACAATTTTTGACACACTCTCGTTGCTGTTGTTTTTTTTTTTGTTGTTTGTTTTTTGATTAGGTATGCGAAGCAGGCACCGACTCAGACATCAACTACTGTAAACATAGGTTGGCATACTTTCGGGCAGCTGTGATTACAGTCAAAAATTGAATAAGGGGTTAATAGTCTTTCGCTGTTTGGAATAACAAATACAATTTGGCATCTCATCGATTTTCATTTTGTTTTCGCTATGCACACTTATTGAAAGTGACCAAATTGTGTATTGAGCACGTTGACAATCGAAGTTACACTGATTTAAATAACAAGATGGCATATACCCTGAGCAAAGTATCTGTATTTCAATTCGGTTTCAATGAATTTTCTGCCATTTTGTGTAAAATACTTGAGCATGAGGGAAAAGAGAAGATTATGTCTATGTAAGGCATCTGTCATCTTGCATTGCGTGTTGAGATAAATCCAGAAATCAATCATGTTTTCCTACCAATTGTTCTTGATTTTAATCTAAATTGGGATAATTATGTAGTGACTTATACAGTACTGGAATCCGACTTGATATCCTCTCTATATAGAAAAAATATTTATCACTCAAACAAAAAATATGGTGGTCTTTATAACTCAAAGGAGTGTAAGAGATTTTTTATCTCAAATTACTAAAAAAGAATAACAATTTATTTTGAATATTTAATTAATATATATATATTTTTTAATAATTTATTTTTTTTTTATTTTAATACCGACAACATCAAGTGTCATTAAATCTTAACTTGAAGTTCACAATTAATGGAGTCTTAAATGTAATCTTGTCATTATTATTCAACATTCTGCTTTGATGCTTTCTTAATCAAAAAATACATTACTCATTAGGTCAAAGACCCTTTGTTATGCTCAGCGGATCCTCTTGGCGAAAACAGTTCTTGGCCTTAATTTTTGTAATTTTGGAATGGTAAATAAAAATACAAATTTTTTGTCTTGCTTGAGCTGTGAGCAACTTCATGTTTCTGGTACTTTCATACTTTTTCTGCTTCCAAGAACTACTTACCATTTTTAATGCGCTCGACGTTGACATCTTTATTAATTGTCAATTAAATTTCAATTTTTATAACTCGCTTGTAAAGGATTCTACTAGAATATGCTTTCAATAAAGCGCACATTGATAATTCATGCTCTAAAAAGGGAGGAACAGCGAGTGCTGTGGAAAAGCAATACGGCATCCTCTTTTAGCCGGATTGACAGTCGTACCCGCTGGCTGGTTGATATGACAACATTGTATGCTTAATTGGTAGCTTGTGCCATTGGAACAGTAAACGAAGAGAAGATAGAAAGAAACACCCGCTCCAAAGCTCGGTTATAAACGCACAAATTCAACAATTTAAGCAGCTTATGTTAAACACAGACAATTGAAGTCACATGACGCGGAAAGACAACTGTTTGACAAAGGTGCTGTTGCTGTTTTTGTTATTAAAAATTCAGAAAAAAATTAATATTAATAAAATTGTGCTGAGCACAAAAAACGAAAGGATAATAACAACAACAATAAAACAGAGAAAAAATGCCAACTGCGGCTTTGCTGAAGGTTTCATAATGTTCACACAGGTGCGTTTTATGCAGTTGAAACATTTGTTTCTGAAAAAAAAGAACAGTTAATAACTCGTGCGAAAAAAAGTTTATCATATGAGAACTTATATTTGTCTAATGAGTCTGTTGGGCTGTTACTCATGCCAAGCATTGTAACTCAGCACAGACGTGGAATTTAATTTTTAGAAAAAAACAGTTGGAGCTAATTAGTTGAGCTTACGTGGGTGCGTCTGTTAGTCTTCGAATTATGTTGACTTCTCAAAGACCTGGCGTCTCTTCAGGTAATATGGGCAGCTGTGGTCAAACTATTGGATGCTAAGGAAATCTTATGTTTTTAATAAAATACGAAAAGTGATTTTTATTCTTATTATAACGTCACACATCAACTACTTAATTGTGTTGAGGTCTGAAAGCTATTCTTGCTGAAATTTGGTCGTGACTTTAGGTTTATTGTTCTGTTAGGTCTGAATCAGTAGCATGTATGTAATTACTGGTACTAGGGATCCCGGAATCCCGGGATTTGATATTATATGATATGATGATATTATTTCTAGATAAAACAGTCAAAAAAAGAGAGTTTCTAAAAGACACACGACTATACATCATTATTGGATTGGGTCTATGAAAACGTCAAGAAAAATCGGATACCTCGGATACCTTGTTTTGAAGGTGTTGGGAGGGTTCATTAGATTATTATGAAAATATTGCTTTAGAACTTTGTAGAAATATTTGTATAAAATATATTATTTTTTAAGCATCTGACAGCCTATAAGTAAGAATAATTTATTATTTTTTATACAAGCACAGCTTAATCCCAAAACTTGAAATATAAAATATTTATAATAAAAATATTTTAAAACCATTTGAGTCCTTATGAATTTGTATATTTATTGCTAGATTAGTTTTGTGTTTGAATATAGAATGGATGTATTTAAACAACCAAATGACATTTCTCCGAAAAGTTATAACATCTGTAGAACAATCTTAGCACCATAGACTTTACTAACAATTTTAATTCTTAAAACTTGTAAGAGTTTAACATTCATTTCTACGACTGCTGTTGTGTGCATAATTATTCGAAATATTGCGAAGGCAAATGCGTTCAAATTTAGCATTTTCAATTTTTGTTCATTGTTTAATATAAAAACAAGCGCGAAACCTTTTTTTTTGCGTGCTGGTGAAATGCCAATAAGCACTGTTGAAAATATAATATTAAAAATGTTGTCATATGCAAATCGTGTTCATTTAAGTAAGACCGCTCAATATTAGTTGAGCAGGATAAGCTGAAAAGCAACTTTGCAAATTGGTAAATCCAAATTGTTTGCCAAATATTGCCAAAACCGGCGTTATCTTTTGTAAAGGCAAAGAGCAGAAAGAAATGAAGTCAACCATTTTTTATATGTGTGTATATGTGTGTGTGAAAGCTTTGCCTTTCTTTAATTTTACTGCTCATTTAAGTTTCATTTTAAAGCATTTTTCCAGCATTTGACTTTGAAAGAAACTATAAGAAAAAGCAATTTACTGCAAAAGGTAAAAAGGCCATTGATTGAAAAATGTTGCTGCAGCAAAGATGTTAAAGTGTTTTCTTTCAGCACATTTTCTTTGTGGTCTTTTTTGTTTTTTTCATTGTTCTAAGTTGTTATTTTTTATTATCATTAACACGAACGCAGCGCAAAAAAATAAAAACTTATCTGTAATAGCCGAAATAGTACTTAAGACCATGTGATACAATAGCAAACGTAGACGCAGAGCGGTAATAAAGGAGAGATAGCGTACAAATGTGCACACATACGTGACTCTTTACTAAGACGCAAACGAAAACGAGATGACGAAGGATGAAGATGAAGATGGTTATGCCAATGCCAATGACAACGGCGAGCTGTTGATATGATATGCGCTATAAAGAAGCTGATGGCTTAAAGTGCTTGCCAAAGCTGATTTTCTTGCCTTCGTTTTATTTTTCGATTTTTTGTTGTTACGATTTTCTAAGAGGCTTGTCAAGGTGATAACCATAATCAGATTTCAATGAAGTGGCATTGATTTGACTTTGTTGCTGACTTCTTAGCTTAAGTAACTTAAATGAACATGCATAGCCAACAAAGTACAAATAAACAGAGTGTAGGAAAACAAATCAAAGCTCATAAAAAAACACAGTCATTATGTAACAATAATTTGTGCTTTATGGCCAATGAGTTGCTTGTAATTTGTGCCTTAAAAGTGAAGCAAATAAAATGAGTAACGAAAATTAGGCAAAGCTATCAATAACTCTATTTGTGCGCTCACGTGCTGATCAAGATCTTAAATGGCCAACAAATTGATTGATACGCTTTTTATGACTACAAGAAAAAATAAAAGAAACGCATATTTACACAAACACCTTTGCTGATTACTGTACAACATTGACAGGAAATTAACTTTTCAGCAATTGTTGCGAAACAGTCAAAAAAAAAGGAGGCAAATGAGAAACCAGAAACGAGCAAAAATAACGTTGGCAATATTATTGCCTGCCATTAGGCGCAGACGCACACGAATGCGACGTCATTTGTAATTGCATTTGGCAAGGCGGCATGCTGAGCAACGTCACAGGCCGCAAGTATACTCGAAACACAATAAAAGAGTCACTTGAAGCGTACATTAAATAAGTAAGTTGAGTTAATTGTTGGCCAACACGCTACCAAACTAATTACTTACAAAAAACGAAAAAAAAAAATTACAACAACAAAAAATTGGCATCGCCAAAAGCGCATTGAACTCAAACAAAACCAACAAACAAAAAAAAAAAAAAATAGAAAAAACGCCATGACATGCAATATTTAATGAGTCGAGTCAAGTTGACTCAAGTCAAGAGTTGTCATCAACAAGCATACTAAACTAAATGACATAATGGTTGACATTGCCAACATCAACATAATCATTGGTATCATCATCAACAACAACAAGAACAGCAACAACAAACATTAAGCAGTGTAAAAAAACATGAACATGAACAGCTGAAGTTGATCAACAAATGTTGTAGAGGTCAACTAATTGTCATCACTCCTCTAAAATTCAATGTTCGGCGTACATTTTTGCTTTCACTTAGTTTTAGTTGAGAGTACATAAGTAAACACTAACACACACACGCACGCACAAGGCTACACACAGATACATGGCTACTTAAAAGCACTTCAAACAAAATTAAACGTACTCTGACATAAAAGTATGCACACGTCTGCATACACTTCAACAACACTGTGAGGCTGTTGCCTTGACTGTGCTTATTATTGTTGTTGTTCGTGTTGTTCGTGTTGTTCGTGTTGTTGTTGCTGCTACTGCTGCTGCTGCTGTTGTCATTGTTCATTTTGTACGTGCTTCATTCATTAACTGTGATTGAGTGTCTGCCAAATGAAACTAAATAAAAACCCTAACAATGCAATAACAACAACTAAATTCTTTGCACTTTAAATGCAGTCACCATGCTCATACGCCAACAACTACAACAAATACAACACCCACAAAATAGTTGCCAACACTTGAATTCACGCGCGTTCACTCACAGCCGAGCAGAAGACAAAAAATAGAAAAAATAAAATAAAAAAAATAGAAAAAAAAATTGCAAAAAATAGAAAAAAAAAAAATAAAATAAATTAAACAACAAAAAGCAAAACAATAGCAAAAAATAAACAAAAAAAAAAATAATTCAACTGAATGAGCGCATATAAAGCAAAAGTAGCACTGCACGCGCGTTGTTTAGCGTTAAGTGCGCATTTGTAGTGCTTCACTCTATTTACAATACACTACACATAAGCGCTCAGCAAGAGCATCACACTTAGCAATCGTGTACGCTACAAGATTATGCAATTGATGACATGTAATCCGCATACTTATTGTTGACGCTCTGCGGTTCATTTCGTTGCTGCCTTGGCTTGACTGTGCCACCAAAGCGACCAAAAGCCTTGTTTAATAATCATAATCACTCAAGGCTTGATTTGCTTAACGCACAACAGTTGACCACAAATTTCGCTAAGCATTATATTGCATTTTGGTTGCACTCGCAGACGTAAGTTGACGGCTGTCAGTGGGCATGAAGCAAAATTAAATGCAATGCCGTCAATTACGTAAATTGTTGTCAAAAACTGCTGAGCAAAATAAATCACTTTCAAACGCTTCATTTGCGGTCTTATCATGAGTAGAAATATGCTTGAAATTAAACAAAATAAACTTTCTCCAATGTTTTTCACAATACAAAAAACTGTAGCATACTTCTGTGCTGAATTATTGCAATGTGCTGAGAACTAAGCTAATATTGTATAAATAAATAAATATAAACCAGTCTTTCAACGAATATTCATCAAGTTTAGCACAAAAGCATTTCAAATATGCTCTTCTTCTTGCTCATTTGCATTTATTTTAGTTGCAATTTTTAATATATTGAATGACTCTGCTAAAATTGCTTTAGTTGTTCGGAGACTTTCACAAACGTAAAGTTCTATGTCAGCTTGTGTTATTGACTAAGCACACTGACCCAGTATACTACATGTACTTGGCTAAATATTGGTTTTGTTGTCGAAAAAATTGAATAATGTAACTAAGAGTGAAGAGCAGAAATCAAGATGGTCGAAAAATTCAACAATATTTAACAGCAACATTAGCTTTGTTCTTTTGCTGACTTACCAACTTTTGTTTAAACATGATCGCTCTTGCCATTTCATATGGGCAACAAGAGTTCTCTTATTGAGTATTGTAAGAAGCTTTGCAAATCAAATTTTATAAATGCATTTCGTGGCTTGAACTTCATGACGACTTTTTTAGCAAAATTTCTTTTAGACATTGACACTTCAGCAGCATCAATTGTAGCGCAACTCATGTGCCAGCATAACCGACTTTAACAAACAACCAATAAATCCTTTTGTTTTTTTTTGTTTTACATTCAATTTTTGTTAGATTTTTATCAGCGTCATTGCAGTCTTTAAATAACAAAAGTGAAATAAAAGACAGGCACAGCAACAACTACAACAAACAAAAAAGAATCAAAAACAATAAAAACAACGATTTTCGATGGCAACAAAAACAATAAAGAATCAAAAAAAAAAAAAAAATCGGTAGCAATAACAACGAACAAACAAAAATTTCCAAAAAAAGAAGTAAAAAAAAAGTCTACATTTAGTTTAAAGCAAGTTTAATCGTTCGCGTTTTTCGTAGGTGTAACTTTTTCAGCCAAAAGCAGTAACAGCAACAATAATACCAACAACAACAATGTTGAGATACAAGCATACTCAAATGAGTTGAGCAAAGTGGTTAAGGCGGCTGATGAGTGGGCGACTGCCTGAATGAGCGACTGAGCGATTGAGTGAATGAAAAAGAATGCACATCAGCCAATGTGTGTGTGTGAGCGAGTGAACCTCTGTAAGCCTTCGCAAAAGGCGTTTGAAGTACGTTAAGGCAAAAGGTGTTATGCATTTTAAACGCTTTTAAACACTTTTAAATGCTTTCAAATGTTCTTAAATGTGATTTTTTTGCGTTTCTCTTTTTTTAATTTATTTTTTTCTTCGCTTTTGCAATTTTGTGCGCTTAAAACAGCACAAATGCGCATATATATTCACACATTTCGCTAAGGTTGCCAAGCGACTGAGCGCTATAAATGCCGATGACTGTGTATGTGTGTGTGTGTGTTTGTGTATGTGTGTGAATAACTATCACTGTGCAAGTTTCAACAAATTTGAAAATTAAACCGCAACGAAATTTATTTAAGTAGTAAATCTCATCAAGCGACTTTTAATCAACAACTGTTGATGCAGCTTCAATGAGCTTGTTCGCAACCAGTAACGCCAGCAAAGGACGCTGGAACATGTGAGAACGACAATGTGAAAAAGTGTTAGTAACAATGTACAGACTTGTGCGAAATAATAAGAACAATCGATGTGAAAATTATATTCATTTCAAAAGAGGATGTCTATATCATCTTAAGGGAGAGGGACTCATTAAACATTTCATGTGAACTTTTTAGTACATTAGTTTATTTTTTTTTTTTTTCGAAATTTCAAGCAAAATATCATATGACGTACAGACTCACAGACTCAAATTCTCACTAAACCTTACAAGAAGGGGGAGGGGTCTAAACTTCAAGAAAAAAACCTCACATCATTTTTGAACATCCCCTAATGTTATTTAAAAAAAAATTTATAATAATATTTCAATTTATTTTATCAAACAATACATATTTTAAGCAACAAGTATACTGAAGGACAGATTTTTTGAATGTCCTCATTGGGCGCTTTGTTGAATTGATTAAAAAATTAGTTGATAGAAAAAAATAGATCGGGGTGTAAAAAATTATAAGGTATGGCGATATCATATTAAACTTAAGAGTGACATAATAGTTTTTATAATAAAGTTATTGTTGATTTTAAAATTTCTTCTTATTACTTCGGACTGAACTGAACGAAATTGTCAAAATGACAAAATGAGAACATCCAAAAATTCTGTCCTTGAGTATATTTGATGATTAATTTAGAAACTTAATGAACGAATTTAGTTTTAACGTCTTTTGTTCTTATTATTTCGAACACGGGTGTATGTGTGTGTGTGCGTGAATGTGGCTGAAAGATAAACTATTAGTAGTATGTTGGGTGTGTGTTTGTATGCGCTGTGTGTGTCTCTGTGCGGGTGTGTGTGTGTGTCTAAAAGGCGTCTAAAGACGCCCAGTAAAATGGCAATTTTGCAATATTGGCATTTTGGGCGCACAAATCAATTTCGATGCAAATGTGCTTGTACACGAATCGATAGTTGAGGGTGTTACTTCTTTTCGCCAGCGACAGGCTATTGTTGCATGCCAACATGATTCGTCTATGCCAACTATTTGTTGTTAGTGTATGCGTGCGTATAACATTGCGTATGAGTAATGCAGACAAAGACTGACACAGACAAAGCGCTTGGGAATTGAACAAAGCATGCAGTCAAGCGACTGGCAGGCGGGCAGGCAGACACACAGACAGACATACAGATAGTCGACTGGCTTGACTCGAAGGCAGCTCAGTAGACAAACAGCTCATTATTATCGATGTGCTCTTGACAACAACAACAGCAACAGCAACTACAAGAATAAAGCGTCGACGAGGATATTAAGGACGCTCAGTACGTTGATGATAATGATGATGATGAGGATGATGACGGCAACGAGCACGACGTTGGCATGGTTGTCGACAATGACGCGAATTCATGCAACTCAGCATGCAACGCTCGTTTGCATTAAACGCTTTCAATTCGACACGGCGCAATGATGACGTCGCATTGTTTTTGTTGTTGGTGTTGGTGTTGGTGTTGTTGCTGTTGTTGTTGTTGTTGACAATCGACGTCGATGTCGATGACGACAATGTTGATGCCGCTGATGGTGATGTATGCACGTCTGTTTGTCTCACTCACACTCTCAATCTGTCTGTCTGTCTGTCTGTCTGTCTGTCTGATGTGTCTGTCCGTACTTTAGTCTATCTGTGCGCGCTTGTCTGCCTTTGTCACAAATGTTCGCATTAAATTTGTGTATTTAAATGTTGAAAAATAATCAACGCAAATGAGTTAACCGCATTCGTTGCGAAATTGATTTTTAACAATTAATTGTCACTTTTTTCAGTCATTGTGTATTATTATTTTTTTTTTTATATTATTATTTTTCTGTTTATTGTTTTTGAAATGCGCCAAAAATTTAAATAAAAATACAAATTTAATTTACTCTTTTGAAATGATAAAAGTATAAAAAAACAAAAATAAATTTATTATTATTTTATATCATCTTTATACCCTGTATACAGTGCGTTAGGGTATATTAAGTTTGCTTGATGGGTACGTAACGAAGAGATGGGAGGAGGGAGGCGTCATAAGCTATGTATACATAGGAATAATCAGAAAGAGAAGAGATATCGATTAAGAGCGTTGGTCTGTCCGTACTCATCCATCTCTCTCCGATACTATAAGACCTAAAAAGTGGAAATTTTTGTGTCACGCCTACTTCTTACCATCCAAACAGTTTCGTCCATTGTTTTTAATGTCCTTAGCTTAAATTGCATTTCACAAATTTTACTCCTCCCCGTCGTTTTCCCACAAAAAAACCCTTTTCTAAAAAGGTCTATATCGCGTAAACTATATATGGGCTCAGTAAATGTACCCCTTTAAAACTCATATACATAATTCACCTCCCCTCATTGTTGCACCTCAGAGAACATAAAGCTGAATTTTTGTAATGAATTCGTTTTTTACCGTTTTTCTTAAAATTTTAAACCATATTAAAAACGGAAATACCATTTTTTTTTTTAATTCGGGGCGTGGCATGTGTGCAGGGCATCATATTATCCGAGTATGCCTTTTCTGGTTTTTGTTAACTTTTTTATGCGGGTTAAGCAATTTTTATTACTGACGTTTTTTATAATTTTCTTCTGTTTTTTACATGTTTTGACTCTTCGTTATTTTAATGCAGTTTTCATTTAATTATTTTATAAGCCTATTATTGAAAAAAAAAAAATGCATAATTTTTTCTCATTTTCATATTATTTTACACCTTTTTTATTCACGTAGTGAGGCAACAGATGAGTTCGTGTGGTCAAACGCACTCCTTGCCGTGTTATGCCCTGCTATGAAAACAAAAACAAATGACTATAAATTAAAACGCTGAAATTGCATTGCATGAAATTCATTTAACTTCATTTCATTTGATTATTGTTTCAATTTTGTTAGTATTAATAAACTTATGTGTGATTTCACAAACAACAACAATTAAAACAAAAAAAAAAAAAAATACAATTGTTATTGTTGCTTTTCTTCTTTTGAAAATTATGTGATGTAAATTTTCTTTTTCAAAGCAAAAAAAAGAAAGACGCACAAAAACAAAGTTTGACAGATGGCAAAATAAATTGTTTTTTTATTTTATTATTTTTTTTTTTTTTGTAGTATTTTTTTAATTTTATTTTTTAGACATAAATAACTCAAAGCGTAGAATTTTAATTATTTAATGAAGAGCTTTTTTCGTATTTTTGATTTACTTTTTTTTTATAATTTTAACGTAAAATGATTAATTTTAGTCACGTAGCAAAAATGAAAGGAATTTTAAAAATACGTTAATTTTATTATGAATGCTTTATTCGAGACACGCAGGACACGCTCTGAAATACAAAGTATTTAACAATTTAATTGTCTCAATGTCGTACAATGAACTGTTCAAGATCACTTTGAAGTAACAAATATTTACTAACAAATTTGTTGTTGAACCAAACTTTTGCATAAAAAATAGTTAACGAAAATGAGAAATTTATCTTGTTTGCTACTAGAAAATTGTGCTCTTCAATTACATATAAAAAAAAAGTTTATCAAACGATTAACTAAAAATATTTAAACTACAAAAGTTGATAAAGTTTGCTCTTTGCATTTGTAGTATGAGTAATATTAACATCAAAAAAGGTAAAACATCGCTTAAAGGTATCATTCAGGAACATGTGTTCAAAATGTTTATGTATTAATTCTTATTGTTAGCACCCAAGTATTCGAAAATTCTCTTTACCTTCAACCGACTTTAAATTTATTCAAAAGTAATTTCATTGAAATAAAGAAGAACTCTACATTTCTTTCTCTGCATTTCTGGAATACATAAGGAAAACACATAACTTTTTGGATTTATTTAATCGAATACTATGTAAGGAGATCATTTGCTACTATTTATGTAAGATTTTTTTGACGAATCCAATTTGTTCAATATCAAATTTATAACAAATTACATTGCAAATCACTCTTGAACCCTTAAAATGTAATATTTGAGTTTATTCTCTCTTTTCGAACATTTTTATATTTTCTAATATGTCCAATAAATTTGGAATCCAGAAATTCATTCTTAGAAATTAAACTATAAAGAAAGTAGGTATTATTTTTCGCTTTAATCTTAAGTTCAGTGGAAGTTTTATTATCTAAAGGCCGCAATGAAAAGTCTAATGATCTGTACAATTGGATAATTCGATGTCCTCTCCTTTTGATTCTCCAGCTTATCAAAGTTCTACAATTTTATTTAATTATCAAAGGTTAATTGAGCAATTGACCGTGTGTTATTGATATCATACAATAAAAATATTTATGTAATAAGAGAAAAATATAATAATATAAGTTCAGCGGAAAATATCTGTGGCAAGAAAACTTCACACACATGCGTTCTCAACTACAAATGATATCGATACTTTGCTCAATTAAATACAATTGTTATAGATAAAGTTTCGATACAAAAAAAATAAACAATAATTAAAAGACCTGATGAACTTGACAGTGCAAATTGCATGTAGCAATGCTCTTAATTGGGAATAAAAAGTTTGTTGCAAACAAGAAGACAATCGATTTTTATGTTAAAGTTAGTTTGAATTTTTTATGAAAACAAAGTTTTGTAAAAAATAATAATAATAGAAAAACAGTAAAGTAGTGAAAACAAAACTTAGCTTGACCACAACGGAGAATCCTTACATAAATATATTGAATTTTTCATTTGTACACTGATTAAAATCTGCTCTCAATTGCAACATTCGTGCAAAGTAGGCTATGAGTATGTTTTGTAGTTGATTTTCTCTTTTAAGATTATATGAGGTTTGAATTGATTTAAACTTTTTGCAGTCGGACAAATTGTTCAAATAGCTTTTTATAGTCCAAACGCATGAAGTGAAAATTAACGTTAATGAATTACACTTAAAACAATTGAAGCTTTTGCAGGATCAAACAATTTTATAATTCCTTTTTCAAATTAGTTCAATGATTTTAATTTTAACTTCTTTACTAAAAATACATATGTACATGTGAAAAATTAGTCTTGAGTGAGTACGCATCGGCGAATTGAAATTCAGCTTAACATTAAAAATAATTCAAAAGTAAATCTAACACAACAAAATATGTCTGCGGTTTTATATATCAAAAGATGAATTTGCTCTTTAGTTGAACTGATAGCAAATTTCTCACAAATGAAAAACGTGTCGATTCAGTAGCATTAACAACAGCAAATGAGCAATGAAATTCAAAATGAAATTGATATGTGAGTGACAAAAATACAATTAAATTTCTTGTTATTACTTTTTTGGCCTCAAGCTGCAACCATGGTAGCAATTGTGTCAATGAAGATAAGAATTACATGTCAGCCCGCAAGCAATTCGACAAATTTCTTCATGTTGTTCAAAATACACAAGATTTGTCACATTTATTTCATTTTCATGCTTTTTTTAAATGCTCATAAAAATGTCGTTAAGTTGCGCACAACTATAATACATATTTCCAATGAACTCGTCTAAGCCAAAAGTTTTTTGCTTTTCATTTTTTTTTCACACTTGACTCTTTACGCTTTTCAAAATAAACACCATCATCAATCAAATATAATGCTCGGTTACATGTTCGAAGTTTTTGCAGCTTTAAAGTAAAATGTTTATACAAATCACGACGTATTGACGAAAGTAGTTGTGCAAAAGCAGTAGCAGAAGACGAAGGCAAAAATATCATTGACAAAAATCACTTGCTTATCGCAGAGGGTTGAAAATGAGTAAAGTCGTGTTGAGTAGAAATATTTTGGTTATCAACTTCAATAGTAAGGAAACTTCGTTTAATTTCCGCTGTCGCTGTGCGACTGCTTGTGTATCTATGTGTGTATCGTTATCATTTCACTTTTATTTGCGCTCGCATAAATTCAATTTTTGTTGCTCTTCAACGTTGCCTTGCAGCATTTAAGGATGTCATTAAACAAATACCAAACTATATTTGCCAAACATTTCCTCAGTGTAAGCACACTAATACAGAGACAAGCTCAAATTTTCACATATATAAGTATTAAGTCTAAACTTAAATTTGCAACGTATTTTCAAGTCTGTGTATTTCAATTTGGAGAACTATTTTGGCCAATGAAAAGCGTAACTAAACTTTACAGTTGTGAACGAAAACTATAGGAAAAAGTTATTTGATATATTTAGTGCTAAGCAGGCTACTTTGCCGTACTTTTCCAAACGGAGGCGTGTGTCCGTGATATCAATGTGTGTGTGTGTGTGAGTGCGGTTTGTTCAAGTATTATTTTTCTATATAAATAAAAGAGGCTTCTGTATATTTGTATACATATGTATGTTTGTGCCCTTATTTCAGCAATGAATCGAGTTTGATTAAAAACAAGTTTGCAAAAAGTAAACTCATTAGTTTTCTCTTACTCTAATAATGTGTTGGAGCATTTTATAGGTTATGAAAATAAAGTTTGTTGCTATTTTTTTTTTTTCCTATTTTCTTTTTGCTACTTTTGTGTTTTTTGCGCAAAAAGAAAGAAAACAAGTCCGGAAATTGCATTAATTATGTGTAGACTTCGTTCTTTGCTTCCTTCCCTTTGCTTGTGTAGTATTTCCATCAAAAAACTCAATCAATACTAACTGAATTAGTACATAAATAAAGGTTGTTTTCATCTAGAAGCTTTTATTAGATTTCATAGCTTTTCATTTTGTTGCTTTTCTTAAATTTTTTTCATTCATTTTTGTTGTTTTCGCTATGATTTTTTTTATTTTCAAAATGAATTATTTCTTTATTGTATGTACGCATGTATGCATGTGTATGTGTATGTGTAGGTATGTGTGCCAATTTATTGATGTGTGTTGTGTGTGCGTGCGCGCTTTATAAATTTTTCAGAATTCTATAAATTGAGTAAAAGCACAGTAAAAACTCATGTTTTAAAGTGTCATTCTTGAAAGAAGTATTCAAGATTTCTCTCTTGTCTCTTACTTGTCCAAACATACTAAAATTTTTCAATGAAATACACCACAAATTGTTTTAACTTATAATATTTGTGATTCCTAATTATTATTATTAAATTTTTAACAAAAATAAACGACTAAGCATTTAATTAACCAATTATTACAATTAATAATTTGTTGCTCCAAAAATCAATTGATTTTTTAGCGATTAATACATTTTTTTGCCATCACTAATTGTAAACTTTTGTCAGTTTTCACTGTGTTTTATTTCTTTGATTTATTATTATTATATTTTTTTTGAAAAATGTTTGTGCCAAAGACTTGATTTGTTGTCAAGCCTTGAAGTATTTGGTAAGCCAAAAATATGTCTTTAATATATTAAATGTACTTTAATTTAACAAAAAAAAAAAAAGAAAGAACAACAAAAAAATAAAGGATACTTTCTGATTACACATATGAAAAAATCCTTCGTAGTTATGTAATTTGTATGAAGTTGTTTTTAATGCCACTTAAGTGTCTTCTTTTGGTTGATTTATTTGTTGCTTTCCAAGAGTCTTCGTAACATGTTTCGTTATGACAAACAACTGTTTGTGTTTCTGAGTAAGAATTTTATTTTTTGTTTGAACTTAAGAGGATTAAAACATGTTTAAACCAAAAACTGTTGCTAGTCGAGCAAAGGTTACTTTAAAAGTTGCTCTCATTTCGAACAATGATTTCTTTTTCAAAACTTTCGCTTAAAAGAAAAACTTAGATTAAGAAGCAGTTAAATTTTCAATGCCGCCAGTGACTTATGCAAAAACCCAAATGTAATAAGAAATTCCTACATCTGGAAGATACATACTAGTTGCTGAAATTGAAATCTGTATCATAATTCGGTACATTCACTATCTCTTGTAATCACAGTCGTAGTATAGGCTGAAGTATGAGTTTGATATCTCCGTGGATTTGTATTGATCTTAACGACCAATTCTCAAGCCAGTCACAATCAGTCACAGTGAGTCTCAAAGAGTCACAAGGCATACAGAATCACAATTAATCACAAGTGTCATTCTATGGAACATTAATTCTTTTATTGATTCTTATTACTTACAACGAGTCTCACGTAGTCTTAACTGGTCACAAAAATTTACGAGTTTCTTTGCAAATCAGCCATGCCAAAATGCAAGCTAATAAACAATTTCACATTCAGAAAGAACTCCTTAAAAAACCTTCCAAAAACCAAAAAAAAGGTGGTTAATTTAACCCTCTTTCTCAGTCTCTCCTTCTCTCTCTCTTCTATAAGTGCTTATTAGTTAATAACTTTATTAAATTAACATTAAAATCAAATATGTATTAATTTTTTTTTTTTTTTTAATCAAATTTTTGTCTTTAATTCAATTCTATGCTTAAAATCATAAAACCTGCTTTTATTTCACCAAACTTTGTCTTTTATCAACGGTAATAACTCAAGAGTTGACATCAAATGTAATCGTACTTTAAGCAGAAATCAATAATGAGTGTAAAAGTAACTAAAGTTATTTTATTTCAGTAGCACAAAAATTCAAGCAATCAAAGAAAACTTTTGTCAGCTGTAAAAATTTTCGATTTATATGCACAAGTCAAAAATGGCAGTTATTTTTTATTATTTTTTTACGAAAGACTTGCTAAAGTTTTCAGCTTAGTGACCAAGCAAATGTCTGTGAGCTTATCAAAAAGCTACAATCCAATTAAAGAAAATAAATGTGAAGCACAAAATCATATTCAAACTGAAGTGTCCATTTAAAAGAACTTTATTATTTTATATAACTAACAATTAAGCAAGTCGCCATGCTTAAATAACTATTAATTACATCAAGCTGGCAATTATCATGCAAAGTCAGAGAATTAAACAAAAAAAAATGGAATAAAATAAAATAAAATAGCGAAAAAAAAGAAATACAAAAACAACACGTAACAAGCAAGCAGAGAATATTCTGTTCGTTGGCATATTAAAGATTCATCTTTAGTAACTCCATTAACTGCAGAAACATTCGCCTCTGCTGTACTGCGAGCTGTACTGTGCTGTGTGCTGTGCTGTGCTGTGCTTGAGCTCTGCTGTACTGCTGAGTCGCGTTTTATTAAGTTTTCATACTTTTACCTCTTTTTCGTCTTGGTTCTTGTTGTTGTTGTTGTCGTTGTTGTTTTTACTTCTTATTTCTTTTTTTTCATTTTTTTCTTTATTATTTCATTTTATTTTTGTGTAATATTAAAATGTGCAATTCGTGCTACGAAATTGTGCTGCATATTTTAACTCTTTTTGGCAGCAACAGCGGCGACACACAAACACACACACACACACGCACACATTTTTTTGCCGCTTTCCCTTTTCTTTTTTACCTTTTGCAGAAGTTGAAATTCTTTCATTTAAAGAGCGCACATGTTGACTCTTGATTTGCTATACACATTTGCTCTTCACCACAGTCGACGCTCTTTGTGTCTCTTTCAACATTTAACGCTCTGACTTTTACTCTTTATGCTCAACAATATTCTGTGCTCTTTAGCACACACTTTTTTTTTGCTCTTAAAGAGATTTGAGCGCCTTTTGGCATTCGCGCTCTTCACCACACTGCTGCGCTACTCCTTTGAGACTCATTTGCTCCTCTTTGCTGCTTGTTTGCTCTTGAGTGTTGCAGCGCCTTGCTGCCTGCGATCTGCAGACGGTTTGTTTTTGTCTCTTTCTCTTTCTAACTTACTCTTTAACGCTTGTCTGTCGCTATGCACAAAGTTTTACCTTTTCATAAGGCGCGCGTTTTTCGCTGTCTTGAAAAATCAACGCTGCATACTTTTATGCGCGCATTCACCTGACTACGCGTTACTTTACATTTTTGTGTTTCATATGATACTTGTTGTTGTTATTTGTGTTTTTGTTGCTGCTTCTTTATATTATATATTTTAGACGCTTTGCGTTTGTGTGCTATTTTTTATTGGCCATCGTAAAAATACTTTATTGAGGAAATGTTACGCACCAAAATGAAGCAATTTTAGTTGATTTATGCTTATTATAAATATATTTCAGCTTCTACTTTGCTTAAGCATGATCTATGTGGCTTATTGATGCTCATGCCAGCAGTCGACGTGTACAACAACAATGAGAAAAATCAAATAAGCAAAAAACAACAACAATGAATACTCGTAAAAAAGAGTTAGATAAATGTTGCCAACAACTGTGCTTGTTTGGCTGCTTATGAATAAAAAAGAATATACAAAAAAAAAGTTTAACAAATATTACTCATATATAAAAACTTCTTTTGCACATTTTCATTTCATTTAAATGTGACTTTTTAATAAAATATGACGCCAAAATTCAAATGCAAAACACACACACACACGCACGCACAAAAAACTAAATTGCCACAATAATAAATGCATTTTCGTGTAATTGCCTTCACAAAAAATAATAAAAAAAATATAAAAAAAACACCAACAACAACAAGAAGGCAAAAACTTTTGTCGCATGTCAAAAAATGTTTGGCGCGCCAAGCGTAAAACTTCAATGAAAGCTTATAAATAATAAAATGAATTTTGCACAGCGACAAATTACACAAAATACCAGCAAAACTCGACCAAATGACCAACAACAAAAACAAAAAATGTAAAAAAAAAAATATAACAAAAATGAATAAACACAAGTCAAACTCATCAAACCGCAATGACAACAACAAACAAACAAGCGAGTAAAACAGAACAGAACAGAACCGAATAGAATGCACAAACAAACAAACAAACAACTGTAATGTTGTTGCTGTTATTGTTGTTGTTGCTGGCTGCGGGGTAAGTCAAATTTTTGGAATGAAAATTTTGAAAATCAAATTCTCGTGTATTCTAAATCAAATTAACTGTGCAAAACACACACACACACATGCACACGCAGACGCACACACATGAACAAGTTGAAGCGTCAAATATTTTGAAAGCGGAAAAACGTCAAAAACGCTTTTGCTAGCAAGCGTGCAAAACTTTTGCCAACGGCGGCAGCAATGAATGCGGCAACGTTTGTTGCATACACACAACAGCAACTACAACAACAAATAATTTATACGACTTCACACACACATACATATGCATATGCATGTTTGTGCTACAATGACAGCTACAATGAGTCCGCATACGCGCACGTACACACATTGACAAAGTCATCAACAGCATCCGCAACCCAATGTCAAAAGCCAAACTCACACACACACACACACACACACACACACACTGACACATCAACGCACGAATCATCATCAGTAACAGCCACAGCAACAACAACAACAGCAACATCATGGCGACAAACAAAAAGTGGCGCTTTGCCAGCGGCAACAACTCAAACGTTGCCGAAACTCGTCCCAGACGCCTGAAGCTCGAAACACATTTGGCATGTCAACATAATTGCCTCGAATTAACTTTTTTTTGTCCTTTTTGATTTTTTTTTTGTTTTCCGGCTTGCCGCACATACACAAACAGCGACACACAGAGATCTGTAGTTGCGTCTAAATGTATGGTGTGTGTGAGTATGTCCGTCCTGTTCATTTGTTGTACGAGCGCTGTATGAGAAGTTAATGAAAGCCATGCCAAATAAATTCTTAAACAATCTGATTGGTTTTTTTTTCGTTCATTTTGCTGTCTTTGAACATTTTCGAACAATCTGACAATAAGAACTTTTGTTTTGACAGCCGTTAATCGTGCACAAAACAAGTATCATTTTGTAGATAATGAACACTTTTTTATTAATTTTCATAAATCACAAATGAATACTTGGACTTTGACATGGCATTGTTTGTTATGAATTTTTATGAAAAAAAGTATTACCGAAAGTGAAATAAACTGTTCAGCATATTGTAAAATTATATGCAAAGAATCGTTTGTGTACTATAATAGTCACTATAATATAATAGGTTACCTAAATAGATTGGTAGATTGGCATTATGCGTTATATTTGTCCAACACAAATAAGAAATCGTGAACATTCAGACTTTTAAAAAATCAAAATGTATGGAATACATTTATCGAGTTTATATGACTCAAAGTGCAAGAAAGTTCATGTCCAATAATACAAGGCGCCTTAAATTATCACCAATACTCCAATACAACTAAGGCATCCCAACTGTATTGAAGGAAATAACAGTATCAGATACAACAACAGATTACGATTCCATTCGAATATACTTGTATGCCTGACTAGAGAATTAATACGGTGTAGAGAGAAACTGAATGATTATAATTCAGGAGAAGCCTTTCAGCTATCTATCTTTATTTTATTGCAGTTCAATGATCAGTTTTTCTTCAACAATTTTTACAGTCCATATTAATATCAAATAAAATTGATTAATATAATTGATTAAGAAAATACCACATAAACGCCTATATCATACAGAACCGTCGAGTTCGATGACTATAAATTCAAAATGCATTTAATTGATCAGGCTGAGAATAACATTTGTTCAAAGCGATTGTTTGAAAGACTATGAGTTTTGCGATTATGACAAATTTTAAGCAAGTTATCCGATAATAAGCATGATTATTACCGACTTATGATTATAAAACCTACTGGAAAAATATCAACAAAGATCAATAAAGAAGCGTTGATGATGTTTCCACAATAAAATTTAGACGCATGCACTTAGAAATCATTTTAAAATGCTTCGATGCAACAAATGATCATGCATAGGGTGAAGACAAGTGATCTTAACAATATCCAAGCGGATTGTATCATTTTGCGTCAATAGGATTCGAAAAGATTAATAAGATTTTCAAGTGATTTGCCTCCCTTTTTTGCAGGGAGGATTTATTACAATGATATAAAACGATTATCAATAATTATGAATCCCTCAAAACTTTCTCTCATATCAACTTCTGTCATCGACTTATCGAACAACTCTCGCTGTGTGTGTGTGTATTTGAGTGTGTGTGTGTGCTGAAAATTTTACAATGCAAAATGCGTAATTTACCAAAACAAAGTTTGATCAACATTTTTGGCCGAAGAATCTGTTTCATGTCGCGGCGTCAACATTTAACATAAGTATGTATACAAATGTATTTTTGCGCGTGCCTGTGTATATGTGCACGTGTGTGTGTGTGTGTCAGTGTGTGTGCGTTGATTTATTTCATTGCAATTAAATGTCGCTAATTTAATTAGCGAATATGTTTGTTCGTTTTGTATGCTGTAAGCGTTTAGTTTGGTTCACTGAAATTTAGTTAAGTCGATTCTTTTTGGTTTTTGTTATTTTTTTTTTTTTCTTTTTTTTGCTTTTAGTTACAAATAGTTGGCAACACGCGATGAGGTTGCTAAAGAAATTAAATGAGTTGCATAAATTTTAAACTCATTTTGTGGTGGCAAATACATACACAAGTGTTTGTGACGCACACACATACATATATGTATAAGCTTCTAACTTACTCCTTGCGCCACATTATAGTTGTTAGTCCTCTGGCACATTTTATTAAAAATTATGTGAGTTGCGCATTGTGTTGCATGCTTTTAGGCTCGCCCATACTTACACCTCACACTGCTTGCCTTTTGTTTATATCACTGGGCATAATAAATTGCATAGTATGTGTGTGTCTGTTTCTGTGAGTGTGTGGGCACACGGCATATAAAATGGCTTAAACTTGAAATAATAATAATAAAATATACAATACACACACAAACACACAGAAAGACAAATGCTTATATATATATATATATGTATAAACAAAAATATGGCATAAAATTAAATTGGCATCGCCAACAATGTGCCAACACCGAAGCCATTTAAGCGCAACAATTAAAAGCGGCATTAACGCGTTGTTGCGACTTTGCAAAGGGATTTACAAAGGGATTCACTTTGATAAAATAATATGCATTTGTGTTCGTATTACACAAGCTGATTTGTCTCTCTGTCTGTCGGCACGTCTGCCTGTCTGCCTCTTAAGTAAGAAAACTTTAATTGCGGCCGTTTAAATAACGTCACTGCTTAAACGATTTGATTTTATTTAATTACAGTAAAATTTGTCTCTTAATTTAAATGATGCTGAACAATGTGTGCAACATCACGCATTGCGTTAAGCTTGATAGACAAAGCTTGTGGAATTACAATTTCCTGGTCTGTTTACTCTTCACTTCAGCAGCGTTGCGCTTCATTGAACTTTTAATAAAATTGCTTTTCGATAAAAAGTGTTAATTAAAGTGACATGACTTTTGCGCTTTCGCAACAAATTGACTTCGATAACTTTCAATTCAAACTTCATAGTTTTTATATTTGTAATATGGAAGCAACAACAAGGCACATAATTATAATGACTTGTAGAAAAACTTTCATCTATAGAAAATGACACTTCAAAAAACAAATTTAAATTTGACTTGAAATTAAACTTTCAAAAAAAGTCAAGTCTTCAACTAAGAATAAAAAAACTTTGACAACATTATAGAACTAGTAAGGGCGGTGTAGTTGAGTATATTCCTGCACGTCTTCCAGGAACCATTGATGAGATCGGACGGACTTGACTCAATACATTTCTCTCCTCATTTTATGCGTTTTACACTTAAGCAACCTGAATATTCCCTGACACATGGTATTAAAATAACTTTAGAGAAACCATTTTTTGTACTTCTATAATTTGAATTAAAAGCCAAACAATTCCACGGCACTATACAGCATTCTCATTATAAGATCTTGTCTCCTACAATTTCATATTGAATCGATACAATAACATACTTTATTATAATTATGTAATCATTCCGTTTTTCTGTATATAAACCATGAGCATCACTCTATTCGAAGACAAAATTATCGTTAATATTGAATATACAACCGTTGGGATATCGTTTTTCTTCGTCAGAGCTGCTTCATACAAAAGCATTCAGCTTCAAAATTTACCAAAAACTCTTGTCAGTGTCCTTTTCCCAAGTCGCCTTCAGCTTTTTTACACTTAACTAATGATATGAATCGCTCAGATAAGTCTTTGGCGTTCATTATCTACCACAGAAATCTCATCAGCTCTCTAGTGTCTCGAATCAATCCTCAATTGTGTTCGATTTTATCATCGAATGAAAAATCTTTTCGTTTGTACGCTTGAAACAGCATGAACAGCTCATCCTTTTTTAAAAACTCAATTCCCATTTTAAATGAAAAATTTTTGAAATTGTCTTGTTTTCAAAGTTCGATATCATGTTTACCCATTCCAGTTATACTGTTGACCACCATTTATATAAATAAAATAATTTTCAAATGCAAACAAATAAAATAAATCAAATTAAATTGAGTCTGTCTATGGAGATCTAAAAGTCGAATATTGCATAACAAAAATCATAAAATTATAAGCAAATATTTACACATATTCAAACAATTTGACACAAATTCAAAGCAAATCTATTGAATTGAAAAAACAAATTTATTTCTTAATAATTCTTATCAATATTTTATTTAAACTGTTTTACTACTTTGTTGCCAACACACAAATTAAAACATGTCAATTCAAGTATAAAACAAAATAAAACATGTTTACTCAACTGCATTTGGTTAAAAAAACACGCTCGGTGAGCTTAATTACAACTTTTCAAAAACAAAAACTATCAGTGAAATAAATAATTTCCTGCATTGAAAAACTTATGAAAACTTTCTGTTTCTCTTTTACTTTCTTTCACACAAATAAACAAACCAACCACCCACTTGTTCTCCCTCTCTCTCTCTGTCTGTCTGCTTGAATTTATGTGGCAAAACTTTAAAATGTTATTGTTTCTTTTGTTAACAGAATGCTTGAAATATTCATGAGTCATGCAACGCGTCATTCTGTCTTTTGAATTAATAATAAGGATAATAACACTTAAAAAATATCTTGTATTGTACACACACACATACATACATACATACATGTCAAGGCGCTCAGAGACATTTGTCGCCTTTATTTGTGCTTTTCGGAAATTAAGCAAAGACATTCACTTGAATCCTTTTTTTGTTTTGTATTATTATTGTTTTCATTTATTTTATTTTTTTGCACAAAAGCGTTAAAGCCGTGCCATAAATCATAAAAATTAAATAGATTCCATTAATACACTCAAATATACTGAGCTGTACTTCACCTTCACAGCCACAATTCATACTCAAGCCAGCAAGCGAGCAAATGAGTGAGTGAGTCAGTCAGCTGAGTCAGACAACTCGGTTTGAATGGCTTGCTCGCTTGCTTGCTTGCTGGCTGGCTTGCAGATTGGCTTGACTGGCAATCGAATGATATATCTTTGTTGTATAAATATTGCGTATAAATAAACATTCATTTTATTGAGTACACTTTTAATAAAGCTCAGCACAAAATATGAAACGAGCTGAGTATATAAGCGTGCAGCTGGTCTGAAGCTGATTAAAATTGATTTATTGCTTTAAATGCAATTTACATAAAAATCAACTGAAAACAGAGAGTGTTAAAACCGGTGGGCGTTAAAGGTGGTGCAGAGTGTCGGGACATGAATGCCATCGACTGAATATGTGCTGATATTTTGGGTAAAAAGTGAAGCGTTAAAAAGAAAAATAAAACTGAATGAGTGACGGTAACACATCTCAGAAGTGCATTAAACGATTCCTTCTGTTTATACTGAAGTTTCGAGTACTTTGCGTTTATTATCAAACTTGCTCAATGAAGAAAAGAATCGGCCAAGAATGCCAAGATATTTGCTGAAGTCGAGAAGCCTAGTTTCTGTTCATATGTGGCTGTTACGATCGTGAAAAAACATTTGAGAACTATGAGATTAAAATAGACGAATCTTTGAAACTGTGGAAACTTTCATAACAGCACATTCATAATAAAATATGAGGCTTCTCTATATAAATCTTATTTTCTTGTATGAATTTTATTTTATACAAAGATTTCAGATTAAGTCAGTGGGCTGCTTACGCTCAGAATTCAATGATCTCGAAAAAAAACTTAAGCTTTGCTTTATAAAAAGAGTTAGACAGTGTAACGTACGCCACTTCAATCTGAAAATTTCGTTCTTGTTGTTTTTTTCTCTTTTCACTGAGATGTATTGACCATAAAATGGATCAGTCTTTGTTGCTTAGTGATCCATAAGTTTGTTATTAGAGTTATTGATTGCTAAACTTTACAGAGGAGATTTTTATAATCCCAAACTGAGTGATGAGTTGGGTGGTTCAACTCTTGCAAAAGCTGGGAGCTCTTAATGTCTCAAATATTATTATGGGATCAGTTTCGACTTGTTTCTTGCGAGAATGGTTCAATATAAAATTCCGTTTGCTCAACAAATTGTTTGGTACAAAAATTGTGTTGATTTAAAGCATCTTTTTTATAGAAGTGTTTTAAATTTTCGCTATGGCCGAATTAAATTCTTGTTTATTGAATGCTTATGTTTTCGTAAGAATTTTTTTTCGTTTTGTTGTTTACTTTCATTTTAATTAAATAGATTAACAGAATAAGCGTTTATGCAAATAACTTTCGTTATTTCGGTAAATTCTCATTTCGGCTTTTATTGATTTTCACTTTAAATTGAATGTCAGTGAATAAATTACATTTACGAACAAAGACACATTATGCTAAAATGATGCCAACAACAGTTAGTGTAGTGACATATCTTAGCCACAGCAAATGAACTTTAAATGCACAGACAAAGAGAGATAGAATGATACAAAATGGTTTGCAAAAGATACGAATGAAAGAGTGAATTGCAAAATTGACCCAAGCACGGTCAAAGGCAAATCTTGCATTCGTGTTGCTAACTGAAATTAGCATAAACTTAATTAGCATAAAAGTGCGGTAAATGACACAAACGTATGCGTGCAAACATTTATGCATATGCATTATCATATATGTATTTAACTTCATATATGTATGTACTAACAGCCAGAAAAATCCGCAGCGTATTAAAACTAACACACTCGCATTCAAATACAGCAACAAAATGACAGTAACAATGCGACAGGCAAAGCGAAGCAAAGCGCGCATAAAATTCAAAAACAAAACGAGCGAAAAAAAAAAAGAAATAAAGATATTAAAGGAAAGCCATATTCAGCAAACCTGAGTTTGACCCAATGTAGCGCCAGGTAAGCAACATAAGTGAGTTCCACAGATTTGGCTGGCTGAATGGCTGGCGCATATGCAAGTAACTCTTGCCTTGGCTTGCCGCTTAATCCCAAGGGCAGCGACTGCAACAGCAGCAGCAGCGACAGTGGCAGCAGATAAAAGGATTCTATAAATAGCCAAGTCCGCGCACTCAACCAAAGTTGGCTTTGGCAAACCAACACACACATATGCACAGTATTAACATACATACGTGCACATTCATACACAATAAGCGAGAGACACACGCTGCGTATGAGTAACTTCCGGTTTGGGAATACGTATTTGCATTTACATTTTCATATGCTGCGATTTTGCTTGTGCGCACATTTTATTTTTGTCATAACATTTTTGGTTGATTTTGTTGTTTTATTGTTTTTTTTTTTTGCCCCCCTCATTCTTTGTGTGCATCTTTGTCTGACATTATTTTGCATTATATGTTTGCTTGGCATATTTGTGAAATTTCTTTATTTGCCTCTTAGTTTTTTTTTTTGTTTTTATTTGTCATTCTTTTTGTTAATAATTTTGAAATATTTTGCCGCTGCTGCAATAAGTTGTATAAAGCATACGTCACGTGTGACAAAATGAATTTGGAGTCTGTGCAGTCATGCCATTATGGCATCTTTTGTTATGTCGAACGCCATTGTTGTTGTCGTTGTTGCCGTTGTTGCTGTTGTTTTTACGGCTACGACAATGGCTTTTGTTAAGTAGTCAAACATTTGTCAAGGTAAGCTGAGTTGTTTTAAGTTGCTTGATTTGGAACCTGAGCTAAAGTAAAGATTTAACAACAACTTTTCTCTCTCGTTTCATTTCAAGTGCATAACGTATTAACTTTCAAAGGATTTTCTTCTTTCTTTGTGAAGTTCATGTCTTTACGACATGCCATTGCAATAACTATAAGTTGGTGAACAAAACCTCAGTGCAAGTTGCAACTGAAAGCGAGATTTTCTTTCCTCTCTGTTGACTATAACCTTAAGGGCGTTCTTCCGTGTGATGGCTTAAAAAAATTAAATTTTTTGTTCGCATAAAATGGATTCTTGATATGCATTAAATAGGATAGACTATCTTATTTAAAATAATCGATTAATTAAACGATTAAATGCAATTAATTGCATTTATCGATCAAAAACAATTTTTTTTTTCCATCAGTAATGATATTGTAGTCAAGTGATTTTTAAAAAATTCTATGTCGATCCATACTTCCTTACTGCAATCGTACTTTCAAAGTTATTTTCTCGAAATTTTGTTTGACAAACAGACCTCCATCCAAAAATCGAAGTATGAACATTTTTTTCTTATCGAAAAACCTATAAAAATAACCATTAAAATTAAAATTTATTTTTCAAAAACATTTTAAGATAGTTTCAGTGCCTTCAATGCTTTGTCACTTACATATTAAAACGCAATCCAATATAAAACTATTTTTGCTTTGATCGACTAAAGTTTTATTAACATTACCAAAATAAATAAATATTCTTTATTTCCAACACAAAAAAGCGACAAATGAGAAAACCAAAGCGTCCGGATTCTGTTTACCTTTTGAAATAAATAAATGAACGCACGTGACAACTGACAAACCAAAAAACCAATCATACGCCTTGTTAACCCATAGGAAGGACACATGGCCGAACGAACGTTTGTTGTGTTTTGAAAACACAACGTTTAAACTACCGTTAAAATAACGTCTGCATTTTGCAAGAAGAAGTTGTAAAAAAATGTGTCATTTAAAACACGCTGCGCAATAATAAACTCAATTAATCATACGCCATGCATTGCAATTCTCAGTTTTCGCAACGCAAATAATTTTCGCACACATTTTTCGTAGACCAAAAAGGGTAATAAATATCAACAGCATCATCAATATGGTCGTTCTACATTTTTTCCAAATGAAAAAAATTGAATTTTTTATAATATTTGTATTTTCCATGAATTACAACGAATTACTTTGATTTTTTTATTTTTTTTTCATGCGTTTGTTGCTTTTGCATGCTGTCAATGGTCAATGGTTGTAAAGCGAAATAAGTACACAAGCGAGTAAGTAAAAAAAAGTATGTTAAGCAATAAATTGGCATACATTTAAGCGAGTTAAAAGGTTTTTGCAGCAAACGTCGCCAACCGTCGACATGCGTTGCCACATGGCTATGGTAGCGTTAAAAAGATACACCGGAAATGTTACAGGAAACAAAATGACTTAATGGCCACGATTGCCGTGTAACTTCAGATGTGTGCAGAGATCCGTTCGCACACACATATAGACTCATTCAAGTACACGCCCATATAAGTAGCACATGCCGAAACAGATACATTGAAATTACCAAAAGGCATGAGCTCATCTCAACGTTAAGTCCTTTGTAGGGTGTATTAAGTGCTGTGCGTGGTGCGGTTCGGCTCACTGACTCGCTGGCCGCTCATTTACGTTGTGCTTTGTCAGCTTCAAGTATCGAATTACTTGAAAATGTGGCAAGCAGAAAGTTAAAATAACAAAAATTACAAAATGGCGTCATAATTGCAATGATACGTGCTACACACACACACACATACATATCTTAATAGTTGCACAGATAGATAGAAAACAATATGGCAAAAGGTTAAGTATTATTGAAAGCATTTAACGAACTGACCAAATGAAAATCAACTCGTCTATATTCATACTACACTCATGCATATTTGGCAAGTATTGAGTGCAAAAAACTATTTTAATTTTCATAATAATTATTATGACAATTATTACCTTTACAATAACAATTCCGCATTAACATGTTTATATACATATTTGTTTGTGCTTCCTTTTTTTATTATTATTATTAATATTTTGCTGGCATGCTGCTCATATTCCTAATTAAATTAATTAAACGTTGCGCGAGTGTGTTGAGCATATTCAAGCTAATTAGTGGAAAAATGCAAATTAAATGTCAGTTGGCGTCAGTCGAGCTACGGCGGCAGCACACACACACACACACAAACACAGTATAAGTATCTGATATCGGGTTATGGCACTGTCATTGCCATCACTGCCAACTCTTTGTCTCGTTTCATGTAACTGACAATGAGTCGTGCTTTTGTCTTTACAGTATATCCGTCTATCTGTCCGTCTGTCTGACGTCTTATTCATTCATTCGCTTTTGCCATAATTGTGTTTAGACATGTAACCTTTTATGCGACGCTACTCAATAGCTGAGCATTTTCTCCTCATCTAACTCGCGTCAGTCAAATAGTCATGAGTGAGTCGTCCGTGCGTGCGTGAGTCAGTCAGTCAACTTGACTATTTGTTGTCAGTATGAATGCTTACCGCGTGCTCTATGTGTGTGCTGTGTGCGTGCGTGTGTGGGAAAGTTAATGACAGCCTAATTAAACAAAACTAACGTAGACTAATAAAATGTTTATATTACGTACTTATTTAGTGATTCCTTCGCTGCTTAACTTGGCCCTGGCTGACTTGACTTCACTGACTGACTGCTTGCTGCTCAACTGTGTGTCTGTCTGTCTGTCTCTATACTCTGTACTCCTGTCTGCTTGTAACTTATTTCTTATGTAACTCTTTAAATGCCGCCCACGCATGACATTCGACATTTATACGTTTATTTTGCCTTTACTTCCGATTTAGTCAGTGAGCCACACACAGAGCGAGGCTGCCGAGGCTGTCTTCTTCTGCCCGTGCCCGCCATCGCTATTGCCAACGCTGTACGCTGACAATTAAAATCATAATAAAAGCTGCCGTAAGACAATCATATTACCTGACTCATTGCCATTTTGTGCGTCTTCATATTGCTTCATGTTGCTCACGTCGCAAAACGCTCACGTTCACGTTTATATTCATGTTGAATTTAGTTTAGTTTTTGTCGCTCAACTCACGGTTTGCACTGCGTAGCCTTCTGGCCATGATGAGTTGTGTGCAAATACAACAAATGCGACAATGTATATAACGACAATGACGACGGAGACAACGACGACTTTAGGCTTTTGGTATACGATACGTCCGACATATGTTCATTTATTCATATACTATATGGCTTACACAGTTCGTGCCACTTTGTCTGCGAAGGTAGGCATACATATAAATTTCAAAATTAAAGCAAAATTCAGTTTCCGTTTGCCAACATTTGGTTTACGTTTACTTTGCGGCAATGACGCCGCCGGCGTCTGCGTCAGCGTCAGCATTGTCGGTGGCCTGACACGAAACCCGCATAATATGCTCATGCAAGATTTACTAAGTCTAAAAGTGCTTCAAAGTAGCTGATAATAACTTTTTTTTTTTGTCTTCTTTTTTTTTTTATCTTTAACCACTCAACTCACTTCTGTTTGGCTTAGCTTGGTTAGTTACATTGCGCAAACATTTGCATTTGCCGATAGTCCATAAAGCTACGAATTTGCTCACAATTATCACAAAAGGTTAGGCAATATTTAAACAAAGCGCGCGTAGATAAGCTTAAATTGACAAAAGGATTTCACAGCTCAACAAGTTTTTGAGTAGTTTGATTTCTTTAACTTTGCCCTCTGTGTAAACGAGTAAAACTTTTGCCGTCTTTTGTCATTGTCAGTAAGCAAAGAGAGTGCAAAAATTAATTACTTTTTCGCATAAGGTTTATTAAAAGCCAATGACGACAGTCGGAACTCAATTGTTGAAAGATTACTTGGAAATGTTTTAAGATATTTAATATTAGTTGAACTTTATGTCTTCGACACGTTTTATTTAGCAATTTTAAACCAACTTTCTTACTGTTCTATGTAGTTGAAGAAATTTTTGAGACTTTCTACCTGCTGTAAAGATGCTCGGAAAGATTTGTGGTGAGATGATTATAACAACACTTGAATTTCTTTTAGATGAGGTAGTCTGACAGATCCATCGATGAAAAATCCATGGTGTCTTCACCGAACCAGAGACGTAATTAAAAATTATTCAAATTTTAACTGAGACGGGAGAACATTTTGGAAGACTGAACCTGCATTCGTTGAATCTCTGGAAAAAACGTTCATGGTCTTCTAATAATGAAACGGATTAGCTGCCAAGGCAACTTAGAATATGATTTTGACGATCATTATAGCGTAACGTATTTTGGTTTATTGAATCCATGAACAATTTTGAAATGAGAATTTATTAGGCAAACAAACGAATCGATTTTCTTTATGACTCATTTGTACTTGGGCCAATATTTATGAAGGAGTTTACTTCGATATTAACTATTGTAGTTTTAATCAGCAAAAGTTTACTTTTTAGGACTTAGTTTAGATTAATCATAGAAATCGTAATTTCGAAGTCTTCTTTCTCCGAATTGAATTTTCGACGTTATTGAAGTCTTCATCGTTGTTCTGTCGATTTGGTTTCGTCATGGTTATGAGTTATACTTCTTGCCTTTGTGGTAAAACGGTCATTCTCTCTCTTTGTCAGCTTGGTTAATGTTGAAAGGATTTAGTTGGGTAGCCAAAACAGACTTGTTAATTATAATTTGTGAAATATTTTTATTCTTTAATTAATTTTACTCTAAAGTATTATGTATCGAAAGTTATAAAACAACCAATGTATCGAATCTTGTTTAAGCTACTAGAGCAGAGGTTTCAAAACAATTTTGTATCATATTAAATCTTATACGCTTACCCTAAATTACTAAATTCTTCTGAAAGACTTTCAAGCCAATTTATTAAATTTGACATACTCATACTCTTATACAAAAACAAACTCTTTTGTCAATACGTAAAAGTAACTCAAATATGTTTTTCATCACTTAAATGACTAATAAATGAAGACAACATCAATTAGCCATAAAATAAAGCCACAAAATTGTTTGTGAGCAAACTGATCAAAATATAAATATATAACAAATGCAATATTTTAATTTCCTACGACAAATAAACAAAAATCAAAAATGTAAAAATCAAAAATGGAAAATGGAAAATGGCAAATAATAATAAGCAAATTGAAAACCAATTTTTGTAATTACGACAAACTTTTAATGCCCAATCAAACCGTAATTGTGCAATAACTTATTGCAAAACAATACAATAAAACATGTTGAATTTTGCTAAGCTGCCGCAACATTGCGGTTGAATATTGATGCATGAGTTTATAAATTTCCAACAGTTTCACTGAAATGCAAATACAAATACACATTTCTATGTATGTATATAAATATCAGCGAAGCAAACAAATTGAGTACGGCAGGGGCGGGGCGTTGTGCAAGCCAAGAGAAATACGTACGTATATTTTGCATATCGCATTGCCAACTGTTATAATATTTGACTTTTGCAAAGTCAATAAATAATTGAATATTTAGATTACTTACGTGCGATCTATTTGCAGCGTCAATTGTTTTGTTGCGCCAACAATTGAAGCTGCGCCACTATAAATTACGGTTGAACGCGCGCCCTGCACACAAGTTCGGTCTTTGACAATTTAACGACACAAGCCACAAGAAGCGTCAAAGCATGAAACGTACTTACATTTTACTCACGCTCGCGTTGGTGGCAACACTGCGCAGCATTGCAGCCGAACCAGAGCCAATACTTGGCACCATTATCAGTGGCATAGGCAAGATTGGCGGTGACATAAAGGCTGGTCTGAATGGCGCCGGTGAGACAGGCATCGCCATTGGCGAAGATATACTCGCGGGTCTCGGTAAGGCAGCCGACGCCGGCGCCGCGATTGGCGATGATTTTATTGCCACCTTGCGCAAAGCAACTGGTGAGCTCATTGATGATGCTGAGCGTAACTATCAAATCATAGCCAAGCAGATACATGAAGCCTTCGTCGAGGCGGTGGTCAAGTTTGCGGCGACAGTGCGCGCAGCTTGGCAGCAGCTGAGCAAGCGTTTGTCGAGCGTGCGTAATAGCATCAAGCGTGAAGCCTTGGAGGCCACCATCAACTTGCTGCAGCAGATTGATGCGGCCGCTGCGGCGCTGGAGGCGACTATTGTGGATATAAGCGCGCTCACGAGCGATGTCATTGAAGGGCAACGCGATCGTGTCATCGCCGGCTGGCGTGCATGGGCCGATGTGGAACTGGAACGCGTCAGCGCGGCCACCAATGGCGATGCGGCGAAAGTGCAACGCGCGGAGGCAATACTCGATGCAGCCATTGAGACTTATACAGCGCGGCTGCACAATTGCGGCGATGATGTGCAGGTGCAAGTGCACGAATACAAATCGAATGTGGCGGTCACAATAAATCAATATCAGGTCTCAACGGAGACCTTGATTAAGATCACCAACAATTGCTTGAAGAGCGACAATGGCAATGCGGCGGCGCAGGACTGCAGCACAAAGTTGAGCGCACAGCGGTATGAACTTGAGGACGCAACCACCGTTACGGCGGAGCTTAGAGTTGAAGGTGTCGTCCTTTCGCGAAACGGATTCCTTGGCAGTGATTGTACTAAGAAGGTGTTGGCACAATTCGCGCGGGCAAAGAAATCTATCGATCAGCAGTTGAAAGCGCTGATCAATGATGACAGTGTTGTCAGCAGCACTGAAGGACCGTCAAGTGAATCGACCTCCACAACTGAATCGACCACCCCAAGTGATCCAAACGCAAGTTAAACTGGAAGAAAAACAATGGACTAATTTCGACCTAAGGCAACAAAACTTAGAGTATATGATATGCAGGTGGTGGATTATTTTAGCAAAGTTTATGCGGTAAAAATAAATTATTTTGAAACAAAACTAAATACTCTTGAAGGACTTTTTATTTGTAGGATTTTTTATACTTTTCACGTATGTGAAACAGTATAATAACTTTGTGCTGAAGTTTGTAACACACAGAAATATTCACTTGCGACTATATAAAGTATATATATTCTTGATCAGGACGACAAGACGAGTTGATTTAGCCATGTCCGTCTGTCCGTCTGTCCGTCTGTCCGTCTGTCCGTCTGACCGTCTGTCCGTCTGTCCGTCTGTCCGTCTGTCTGTATATATACAATCTCCTCCCACAGTTTTGAAGATATCGAGCTGAAATTTTGCACAGAGACTTCTTATTCGTGCAGTCAAATCATTGGTCGGAACCGGCCATATCGGACCACTGGAACTGGTAGCCCCCATACGAAAAGAAGAAGAAAAATGAACAAAACTTGAATCGTTGTATGGAAAACTTTTTTGTTTTGTATGATAGAGTGCTGAAATTTTAAACATAGTAGTTCTACATAGTCCGACTACATGCCTGAAAGTTTCATTGAGATCGGGAAACTGGAACTGGTAGCCCCCATACAAAATGAAGAAGAGGATGAGAAGGAATATTCACGTCGTTGTATGGAAAACTTTTTTGTTTCTTAACCAATTGACTTGAAATTTTAAAGTTATGTTCTTAGGGAGGAATGAAAACTATTTTGACCAAAAGTGGGCGTAGCCACACCCACTTATAGCGAAAATTGACCCGTTGTATGGAAAACTTTTTTGTTTTTTAACCAATTGACTTGAAACTTTACAGTTATGTTCTTAGGGAGGAATGAAAACTATTTTGACCAAAAGTGGGCGTAGCCACGCGTAGCCACGCCCACTTATAGCGAAACTTGACGCGTTGTATGGAAAACTTTTTTGTTTTTTAACCAATTGAAACTCTACAGTTATGTTCTTAGGAAGGAATGAAAACTATTTTGACCAAAAGTGGGCATGGCCACGCCCACTAATAGCTAAACTTGACCCGTTGTATGGAAAACTTTTATGTGTTTTAACCAATTGACTTGAAACATTACAGTTATGTTGTTAGAGAGGCATGAAAACTATTCATTTCAGTTTTTTTTATAGTGACACAACGTGAAAAGTATTATAGCTTCAGCCTTGCTGAAGATAGCGTCCTTACTGGTTTTTATCTGTATTGAAATATCCTACATACTAATTTTCATTGTCATTTTCAGTTGTCCGTTCCCAATGATACTTACAGACATTTGGTCTGGGTACCTAGAAAAACTAGTTTTGAAATTTCAGCGCCATATCTTTAAAAAACTATTCCATACAATTCCATACAATTTAACTTTATTCATTTTCTTCTGCTTTTCTTATGGAGGTTACCAGTTCCAGTAGTCCGATCATGCCGGTTCCTCAGGACTTTCAGCTGAAAAATCTCAAAACTTTGTGAAGAGATAGTTTTTATATAAACAGACGGGCATACCTATACCAACCCATCTTGTCATCCTGAGAATATGTATACCTTGTATGAAGCAGGCCATCCATTGTCGAATTTGTTTGACGAATTTGTTGTGTTTGACGAAATATTCGTCGTTAGTGGTAGTGTTCGTTTTCAAATTTTGTGTTTGATGTTTTGTTCGAGAAAAATAGAAATGATTCTATCTTGGCTTTGTTTGTCGAACAAATTTGACAGTGGATGGCAATGTTCATTTGTAAAAAGTTTTCCTAGCGTGAAGACGTGTATAAAATGTCGAAAAAATTTTTGCTAGAATTTATTAATTGCCTGCAAAATGATGTTTGCAAACAATGTTTGAACTAGTTTGTGGCAAAATGATTTTTTGTTCGACAAACAGTTTTTCAAACAAATTCGACAATGGATGGCCTGCTTGATCGAAAATGTCTTCTTCGTTCTATTAAAAACTTCAGAACAAACTTCACAGCGTGAAGAGTATAAAAACGAAAAAAAAAAAAATATAACCAAAGAAAAAAAAGTATTAATTCGATTATCTGCTTTTAATGAGCGACAATACAGCTTAATTAAATTTGGATATTTTCAAGCTGTCGTCGCTGTTCGGACTTTTCGAAAAGAAATCCCAAACAAATTCCGCTTAATCGGCGCTCAAGCAAACTAATTAGAGAATAAACTTGGCGCACCCCAAATGGAATATTTCACCGCAATCATGTTGCCATTTTGCGTTTTGCTGTCTTTGAGTTTTCCATTTGCTTTCCCTGAACTTATTTTCGTTTTAAGTTCTTTTCTTTTTATACTTTTCACGTATGTGAAACAGTATAATAACTTTGTGCTGAAGTTTGTAACACACAGAAATATTCACTTGCGACTATATAAAGTATATATATTCTTGATCAGGACGACAAGACGAGTTGATTTAGCCATGTCCGTCTGTCCGTCTGTCCGTCTGTCCGTCTGACCGTCTGTCCGTCTGTCCGTCTGTCCGTCTGTCTGTATATATACAATCTCCTCCCACAGTTTTGAAGATATCGAGCTGAAATTTTGCACAGAGACTTCTTATTCGTGCAGTCAAATCATTGGTCGGAACCGGCCATATCGGACCACTGGAACTGGTAGCCCCCATACGAAAAGAAGAAGAAAAATGAACAAAACTTGAATCGTTGTATGGAAAACTTTTTTGTTTTGTATGATAGAGTGCTGAAATTTTAAACATAGTAGTTCTACATAGTCCGACTACATGCCTGAAAGTTTCATTGAGATCGGGAAACTGGAACTGGTAGCCCCCATACAAAATGAAGAAGAGGATGAGAAGGAATATTCACGTCGTTGTATGGAAAACTTTTTTGTTTCTTAACCAATTGACTTGAAATTTTAAAGTTATGTTCTTAGGGAGGAATGAAAACTATTTTGACCAAAAGTGGGCGTAGCCACACCCACTTATAGCGAAAATTGACCCGTTGTATGGAAAACTTTTTTGTTTTTTAACCAATTGACTTGAAACTTTACAGTTATGTTCTTAGGGAGGAATGAAAACTATTTTGACCAAAAGTGGGCGTAGCCACGCGTAGCCACGCCCACTTATAGCGAAACTTGACGCGTTGTATGGAAAACTTTTTTGTTTTTTAACCAATTGAAACTCTACAGTTATGTTCTTAGGAAGGAATGAAAACTATTTTGACCAAAAGTGGGCATGGCCACGCCCACTAATAGCTAAACTTGACCCGTTGTATGGAAAACTTTTATGTGTTTTAACCAATTGACTTGAAACATTACAGTTATGTTGTTAGAGAGGCATGAAAACTATTCATTTCAGTTTTTTTTATAGTGACACAACGTGAAAAGTATTATAGCTTCAGCCTTGCTGAAGATAGCGTCCTTACTGGTTTTTTTTTTTTTTTTTGCTTTTGCCATTTAACCCTCGTTCAATAACTTTGCTGATCAAGCGCAACGTGTGCGCTTTATAAGTACGCCAAATGACGTACGAATGCTGTGTGCACCGCACGCCGTCGCCTACGTCAACAACCACAATGCCATACAAATCAGACTACAAGTTGAAGCATGCCCACGCCACATTATTAACTCATACCAATGTGAATAACGCGAACTCAGTCGTTTGGTAATTTCAGTCTATAATAGTGTACATATAACTGGATGAGTGTGTGTGTGTGTGTGTGTGTGCGAACGGATCCGAGTGTGCATCTGAAGTTACACGGCAATCGTGGCCATTAAGTCATTTTGTTTCCTGTAACATTTCCGGCGTATCTTTTTAGCGCTACCATGCTAGCCATGTGGCAACGCATGTCGACGTTTGCTGCAAATGCTTTTAACTCGTTTAAATGTACGCCAATTTATTGCTTACCAAACATTTCTTTCTTTTGCTTACTCGCATTACCAACGTCTGACTTTGCCAAACCAAACAAAAAAAAAATAAAAAATAAAAATCGCAAAAAAAAAACACAAAAATAACAACAACAAAACACAAAGTAATTTGTTGTAGTGCATGTAAAAATATCGGGATGCAAAAAGCGCAAACAGCGTAAAAAAATACGCATAAACGATACATAAAATAAAATATATCAGACTTTGCTGATGATGTTGCTGTTGAAATTTATTACCATTTCTGTTCGTTGCTGTACGAAAAATGCATATAAAAATAATTTGGCCAATGCAATCTGTAAATGGGTCGACGTGGCGTATGATTAATTTGGTTTGTTGTGATTTTAAGCGACATGAAAAGCGTGCAATAACGTCAAGTGCGCAATGTTAACAATAAAACGTTTCGTTTAAACATTTTCAAACAAGCTGAAATTCATCAAAATACAAAATAATTTCTCAATGACTTTTTACACTCGCTGTGGTCAACAGTGCGCTTATGCATGTTTGAACTTTATTGCACTTAAAAATGTTTATAATGAATATATAAATATTTATTCATTTCATATTCAAATTTTATTACAACTTCAACTTTTTGAAACACTGAAAAGCTTTTACGCGCACTTTACTCAAATAATTTCTGCGTTTCACATAACTCAAAAAATATAGTTTTAGTTTTTTTTTTTTTCAGTTAGAATTTGACAAATAATTCAAGATTTCATGTGTTTTGAAAATAGGTCATGAGGTCTTACAAGAGTAAACTATTTTTTGGTTTTTAAAGAAATCACATTTGTGGCTTTTGAAATGTCAGAGTGCAACTTTTTGTTAACTAAGGTTGAAGTGTTGGTCATGATGAAAAGTCAGCGGCATTTACTTGTCAAGGTCTCATTCTTAATTCATCAGCATACGTTGTGCTTCTAATGTTAAATTGACTGTGCTGGATTTCTGTCCTGCAGTCACTTTTAATGGAGAAGTCGTGCACGTTATTCTTGATAGGCACTTTGTTATAGTTAGCTATAGAAGGTATAGAATTTGTAAATTGGAAATTAAAAATCATTAGTAAGTGGATAAAATCTAATTAGCTCCTTACTTGAAATGCTGAGTGCTTTGCGAAAAATTACTTATATGCGTCTTTAATGAAACTCGAACTTGCGAGTTTAGTTAGTTTAGTTAAATATGTCACACAAAGTGCTTCTTGTAAATCTTCCATCGTTGGAATATTGCAGGATTTCTCTCGTAGCTTCCTTTTCTCCATAAATTGATTTGTGAAAGGGATCTTGTATAAGAACGTTGCAAGTGTCTTATGTGAATCTTAACTTTAATAATCAAAATCGCGTTCTCCCAGAAGCTAACAAGAGGAACGAATCTGTGAAATTCACATATTTGAACAATGGAAAAAAATTCCCAAAAAAAAAATTAAGCAGAAACAAAGCATCTGAATGACTGATTGATAGATAGTTTAAAAAATCATATAAATAACATAAAATGAACGCTTTGGTCTTTTAAAAATAATATTCTCGAATGACAATTGTTTTCTGCTCGTCAGCATTTACTTCAGAGAAAAACTCATGGGGCAGAAGTCTTATATCTAAAAACAAACACTGTCAATTCTGTTTGGTAAAATGTTTCTGTTATGTCACAATAAGCTAAGGTACTTGTCAGTGTTATATTCATTCATATGCACAAGAGACGACAGTCAATCAAACAAACTAACTTGCTGGGTGATATGTTGACCTAAAATGTATGATGTAACATTAATTAAACTTCAAAGTGTATCATATTAGAGCATATCATGATTATTAAAAGCATGTTTGCCAATAAGCACAGATGCACACATAATCGTCAAAAATAATATACTTACATTTAATCCGGCATCAAAATGCGCAAATGCCTAAGTGGAATCAGTGCAGGTTCAAATCGTATGCGCATTAACTCCCACAACTGCAGTTACTCATACGCAATGTGTGCCAGCAGCACACCTGACTTCAGCATTTATGTTTATAGAATCCTTTTATCTGACGTTGCAGTTGGCAGACATTCTCTGCCATCGCCTGTGCTGGAGCCTGTGCCGGTGCCTGTGTCAGTGCCTTTGGTGCTTTTGCCCTTTGGGATCAAGCGCCTCTACACCTTTAATGCATGCGCATATGCATATGTAATACAAACACACGCGCAACATGATTTGGCACACAGGCAACACACACACACACATACACATGATGGCGCCAGTTTTTTATGTCGTTTGCTTGGCTTTCTTTTTTTCATTTTTATTCTATTTTTTTTTTTTTTTTTTCTCATTTGGAAAATTTATATGAGCGGCACACAAATCGCTCGCAGCTGCTCGCTGCCAGGCTTACAGTCAGGCAAAATCGCTGGCAGGCAAGCAGCGGTACTTCATTTCGGTGGCAAGAGTCCCTTGACGCTTGACTATGTTTTTTATGTACTCATAGTCGCACTCGTCGTAACTGATGGCGTTGGTGGGTATTGCTGGTTTTGTTGTTGGTCGCGTGTGGTGTTGGTGACGATGGCACTGTTGCGACTGTTAGCGCGTTTTAATGTACCGTTTATAAAGCATAAACACGATGGTGTTTCGCCAATCGTCCTTTCGTTGTCCTTTCAACTCCTGACTAACTGCCGACTACCGCCTGCCGCCTGCCATCTGACTTGACTGCTATAACATACATACATTTATGCATAAAGCTAAGTGGAGAGCTGCTTTTAATGCTAATTACTTTGCGGTGCTGCAGCGTTTTTGGCGCTTGATGCTTGTTGATGGCCATGTACGGTGTGCTCTTCGAGTTGCGAACTGTGAATTGAATTGGTTAAAGTTTATATATATTTCTTTATTTTATTTTTTTTTTTGTCTTGTTAGAAGTCTTTAAGTAGCGTATACAAAGTGACAGCTTCATTGACATAAGTACCATGCTGACGAGAGTTCATTTCAATAAAGTTTTTTGTTGTTATTACGTTATAACAAGCATCATTGGGCAGGTGGCTTTTACACGGTGCGAAAGTGATTGACAAGGCACAGCTCTTTGCTTAACGAAGCGGGGGCTCTTCATTCTCACAATCATTTATAATAACCTTCTCAAATTTGTTATTATTTTATCTTATATGCAAAACAGTATCCATCTTGCTACAAATAAGTGTAATTTCTACATGGCCACTAGTTCAAAGTCGAAGACAATATGCGTAGAGAAAAAAATATGAATGCATGCAATATCAACATGTTGCATAATGCAGCTGAGATAATTCGAATACAATAAACTTTAAACTGTTGTTATTTACAAGTCAAATATGTGTGTACACTCAGTCAAAGTTGCTTTGCACATCTGTGTCAATATTATTAATTTCACACACAATGCTTGCTTAAGAACAATTCTTTGATATTTTCTCATCACAACGTAAACAACCAGGACAAAATTATAATACAACACACACAACATTTGATAAATATACTAAAGAGCAAGACAAATTTGTGTAAGAGATGTCAGTCCAAAGTATAAAGTCTAACAAAGTGAGAGAAAATGGGAGACCATTGATTAGATTCTATAAGCATACTTGTAGTTCCGCGACTCGGTAAAGTAGGAAGTTTAAAATGCGTTTCTTAGATCAAAAAGAAGAAAATTCCAACAGTATTTGAGAGTTGTGCTGAATAGCATATTCAGTGGAATATATGTAGATGACCCCAGCGCAGTGCCCGAAATTTCATCTATGAATAAGAATAAGAATAAGAAAAACGTACATATGTTAATTCCAAAATATATTACTGTGACCAGAAAAAAAAAAGGCAACGTCAAATCTTGGTCTTTTTTTTTCTTCAAAATATTTGAATTGAATAATTATATATCAATAGTATAATATTCTGTCTTCCAAGTGAAAAAAAGGAAAAAGGGGAAAAATTTCCTTATATAAAAAGGAGAAACTTCCCAGTTATAAAATAGCCTTATAGTTTGCAGGGAAATTATAAGTCCTTCAAAAACACCAAATCCTTTTTTTGGTTGTAAGAAATAATTATGTATAACAAAATAATGGTTCAGACAACCTTATACACAAACCTCAAGAGCAATTTTCACTAACAATATAATAAAATGCCGAAACATGTCCTAATAGTTAAAATCTTGTGATACATTTTTTTTTTCAATAAATTTTAGATTATTTTCTGTCTTCAAAATTTTTGTGACAGCCATGCCACAATTATAATTTAAATAAGCCTGTGATAAATCACAAATACAGTTTGCACTTGGAGTTTGCGCAAACGTTTCTTGTTACTCAAAGCTTGTGCAAACGTTTCTTGTTACTCAAACGTTTGCTCAAACGTTTCTTGTTACTCAAACGTTTGCTCAAACGTTTCTTGTTACTCAAATGTTTGCTCAAACGTTTCTTGTTACTCAAAGCTTGTGCAAACGTTTCTTGTTACTCAAAGTTTACTCAAACGGTTCTTATTACAAAAAGCTTGCTCAAGCTTCAAAAGTAAGCATGTCTTTCATTTTGCGTTTATGCACAAGCCGAATAACATAACAATATTTGTTTAAGGCTTGTCTTATCATCAAGCATCAAAACATAAAATAATTACGACAGATATTGAAATATTTGTTCCAGGACATCTTAAATAGTGAATGTTAGATATTTTTGCTGCAAAACCCTTCTGATGATTTTGTCATATTTTTTAGTATTAAGACCTGTAATGTGTGTGTCCCAAAGCGTAATACCTTGCTGAATTGTAACTTAGCTACTCATTAATATTGCATTTGAACAGATCAGTCAATGGTATAAAAGTTTTTAATAAATTTTTGTTTAGTCACAAATCTGTTTTTGGTAACTTAAGTTTCGATTGTGATGAAGAATTATAATGTTGGTTGGGACTTTGTGAGTATGTCCTCTGTTCTTGATTATATCTAAAATCTGTGCTAAATATAAGAAGCTGGGGAAAATACTGTTATTAAGGGGTTGGTAAAAATATTTATTATTTTTGAATGAATATGAAATAATTTGAAGAAATTTTTGGGATATTTATGAAAACTTATATACCTTGTATCTACGTAAACTGGGGGAAAAAAATTTCAGATTTGCTCACTAGTTTTTATTAGAATTATTTCAGATATCATAACATATACAAAAACACCAACTCGTAAATACTGAAATAAAATGAACCTTTTTCTGAAAATCTGAAAATGGTGAATGCTCATTTACCTCAAAGAAAGTTATTAATAAACATGTGAAATCATATATTTTCAAAAAAGAAGAATACAACTACTAACAAACCACATTTTGCACACCTTTTACCTCACAGTATTTCTATAACTGACTTGTTAGATTTTTGTAATCTGTCAAATTATTTATAAATCAGGCATATTATCTCATGTCTTAAGGGGGGGGTAAGGTATTAAATTTTTTTTTTTTGGATTTTTCCAAAATTTGTGGGATGACAGTAGAATGTTTCGAGAATATCGTGTAAAAATTTCAGCTTGATCCGATGAAAACTGACGAAGATAGAGCGTTTTCAGTTTCAGTCTTCCTATGCGGCTTATAGCGCAGAGCAAAAGTTTAATTTGATTTTCCCACAACTTGGTTTTGCAAAGTCGGTGACCACTCTCACTCGAAAATTAACAAACCGATTCTTTTGAAATTTTACAAGCATTTTCTAGACATAGTTAGCCGTGTCGTGACGTCGAGGTTTTTTTTTTTTTTTAGTTTTAAGTATTTTTTTCAGCAGCCTGAAGGTTGATTTTTTTGTCAAAAATCGATATTTTGACTTCAACATGCTAAAAAAAAATTAAAAAATTTTTTTTTTTAAAAAACCTCGACGTCAGGACACTGCGAATTTCATCAGCTAAAATCATTTATTTTGTCTTGAGTTTGCGATGATTCAGTAGTTTGTAATCGTGGTCACCGCAAGACACCTTTTTTTCAATGGCATTAATTTAAAACTGCTGCCATCGTCTCAAACTTTTTTTAATTTTAATGAAATTTTCAGGAAATATGCTTAAGATATTACTTATTAACTTCCCATTCAAATAACTGAACAAATGCTTATTGTTTTCCTTAATAAAAATCACAAAAATGTGCTTTTTTTTCCAACGAATTAACCTTACCCCCCCCTTAACCCAAGAAGTTTTGTTATGCACCATTATTTATTCGTTTTCGACCAACTTTATTCAAAAAGCTAATAAGAACTTTCATACTGACAATTTTTATAAGAGCAAACGTTTAGAAATGGAAGAAAGTTTCTTTTTAAGTCCCAAAGCTGTTAGAAAGTGTTCTAATAGCAAAGAAACATTATGAAAAATATTGCTTAAGCTTTGCGAAATGTAAAAAGCACTTATATTACAAAGAATTTCGACGAGTTTTAATAAAAATGTAGGCCAGTTTTTTATACCAAGTTATAAGAGTTTTTAGACCAATTAAGTGCTTGTAAGAACCAAGTAAGTTAATTGAAAAACCAAATCATTTTTCATTTAACCAGAAAAACAGTTATTTAAATGATATGTATTTCATGGTATCCCAAAACGGACAACGTAAAAAATATTTATATAAATGAAAAGTCTTTGATTATTTTGAATTATTCTTTGTTTCTATTTATTTCATTTGTTTTTGCAATAAGTACATATCTAAGTGGTTACACGTACATACATATTACTTATTGACTTTAGTTTACTTCACTTATTGCTATTGAGTACTAAAAACTATGAATCAACTTCTTCTTTATGTTTTCATAAATACTTTTTTGTTTGTTAGCTTTTTCCTGTGCAAAATAAATATTTGTTAAGCATAGAAAATTCGTTTTACTTGTTCTTTGGCTTAAATTCTAGCTAAAAAATAAGATTTTGATCTCTTTTTGTGTTTTTTTTTTGTGTTTGCTAAGTTGCATTTAGAATTTGAGCGCTTTTGGCTTGTTAAGAGGAAAATAATTTTAGTTTGTGCTTTTTTGATTCGATACATTTTGATAACAAAATTTTGAGCATTAATTTTTAGAACACTTTTCAACGAGTGTAGGAAACAATCACAACATACGAAATAGTAACTGGAATTTCACCGAAATATTAAAGGACTTTTATGTAGGAAACGCTTTAGGCTTATGTGTAAATGCATACAAGGAATCTAAAGAAGTACTTGTTCTTCACAAAGTATTGCTCAAATTGGACGCTAGTTGTACACCAAAGCGTGTCAGAAGTAAATATATTATACCAAAAACTATAAAAATATTATAGACAATTCATAGAACACAAACGTAAAAAGATTTTCTTGGAATCGCTTGAAAAAGCTATGAAGAAGACAAGTAAATGAAAGTCTTGCAATCATTTTTACCACTTCTACATATTGTATACACGCATTTCTACTTGGCCTGCACATGTTCTAAGACATTCCTTATAATGTCAATGATTTTATACGACAGTAAAGTTTGGCTTCTATAACTTGTCTATAATATTATTATAGTCTTTGATTATACTTTAGTGAAAGTGTTAGCATTTTAAATTCTACTTATTTTTTTCTTTTTTTTGGTTTTTTTTTCCTTTATATTTTTTGATTTGTATTTGTATTATTTCTTTGGTAATTGATTTGCTTCTGAGTAAATACACATAATGCTTTTGTATTGCATATTGGCTAAATTGATATGTAACCTAACCTTTGTTTTTCTGAACGCATTTTACAACACTATTAGTTGTATAAGCTAATGTTTATTGAGCTTTTTCTCTCATTATTCCTTTGCTTTGTTTGTTGGCTTCAAATACCTGCAACGCAATTCAAGCACAACCAAATGCATACTTTTTAATACTTCGCTCTGAAAACAAACAAATCTCTTCACTCTTTACAACTTGGCACAAATAAAAAGTTATGTTAAACATGTTTGTTTTTGGATTTTTTTTTTTTTTTTTACTTTTTTGATTTTTTGATTTCGTTAATTTTTGCTCATTGATACTCGACACGCGCCACCGGCTCGCCATAGTCATCCTGCTCGAACACAACTAATTTGCGTTTTTTTCGTACGCGCGTAACGCTGCCTTCCGGTTTGGCATTTCCGTTTCCGTTTATTGTCGCTGCCTTGGCGTTGACATTTATCGTTGCCTTTCTTGTGGTCGCTGTCGTTGTCGTCTTGGTTGTCGTTGTCGTCGTCGACGTCACGGTCTTCGTCCTTGCTGACTCCTCGTTCCTTGTCGTTTGATCCTTCGTTGTTTCGTTTTTATTAACTTTCGTTTTATTTTCACTCTTTACCTTCGTTACTTCTAACTTTTCCTTAATTAATACTTGTGACTTTTCGTTGTTAATTATGGGTTTCCGGTTTCTAATGTCGACTTTGGCTGGTTGTGCCCGCGGCAATGCTGGCAGTGGCGGCAGATCGCAACGCTGCCGTAAATACTTGTAGACAGTGTCGACTCTTTGCACCAAACGGTTGACATACTTCGTGGTTGTGCGATCGACAACAGAGGGCGCTTTAATGCAATCATTGCCGCCGAACTCGCACACCTGACAAGAAAATCACATTAGCTATCGTTGTTAGTAAGAATATACAATATATTATTATTCTTCTTACCCGATAATGTTGTAAAATTGCCTCTTTTGGTGGCACATTTAGCGAACCTTTGCCTGGCGAAAATTCCCAGACGAAATGATTACCCGCCTCGACCACTGCTTCTGGCTTGCAGATATACTTTGAGCGTTGTTTTTGTGGATGAAGTTTGTAGCGTCTAAAAGGGAATATAAAAAAAAAATAGGTTAGTTATATATTGAAAGAATTAAAAGTCTAAAATGTATCAGAAACTCTCGTTCCTCAAATTTCCTTCCGAGTATTCTGATACTTTCTCTATGAACTGACTAAACAACCACGCACTGAAATCAGTCTTCGAAAACATTATTTGTTTAATTCCTATATTCTTCGAGATCCCCAAACTTACATCAATCAGATCCATAGGTAAGAACCTGATATATTATTTATCTCAATTTAATTTTCCCCACCACTTTAAATTGCCTACAACAAAATTTGTTTCCGTTCCCTTCTAGACCTTTTTTTATTCTTTTCATTCAGATTATTCGAAAAAAAAGTTCTTAAAAGTTGTTACTGAGACTATAAGAATCTCTTTGTTGCTCATCTATATATTTTGTGTCTCTTTACTCACCTTCTTGTCTTTCTTTGTGTAACTAAAGCCGAACGCACTCTGGTCAGCTCCTCACTGCCTTCGCCATGCAATGTGCTCGCCAAAGGATCATCGGCGAACTGCAAATAGTAAAAAGCATTCTGAAAGGAATAAGCGCCCATGTTGCGATTGTGGAAGCGTTGATTCAAGTAGCTGTCAATGAGATAAAGTTTAAGATTATGGCTAACAGAAAATAACAGTTACACACCCAATGAGTTCATTTAATGTATCTGTGTATCTTGGCACTATGAACTCATCCAGATCGACAAGCGCCAAATACTTATAACGGTACATGGTGCGATAGAGGCAATCGTTGAGCGCCGCAAAGAGGCCCTCGGTGCGTATCTCCTTTTGTGAACGCATACGCAAATTCCACGGCAAAATATTGACAGTCGGTTTGCTGAAGTTTGTTGTCTTTAAGACTCGCTGATTGGCATGCGTTGAATTGGCTGTGCCCGTTTGACTCTGTGTGGCTTCGACAGCACTTGGCCTCAGCTCCTCGACATCGGTGGCTGTCAAATTACCTGGCACATTGCCACTTACATAGTGCTGTAGAACGCAGGATGCATGCGGGCCCATTGTGTGATTGTAAAAGGTGAAATGCGACACACCGAGCAAAGCATAAAACTCGAGATATTCCATGAGATACAAAGCTTGATCGTAATTGAAGTGAAAGGGCTTCACGCAAACGGCCAACTTGTCGGGTATATTGTCGCCGGTGGGCGGTGGGTGTGGCAGATTGTGTGTGCCCGGCGTGCTTGCATTCTGTGTGGCTACAAAATCAGCATCCCAATCGGTGTTGCGCATTTTGAGTAGATTACCCGGCGGTGCACGCAGACGTGACACAACGCTCACAAATTGTGGCACCTCCGGCGTACGCACCGGACAGAGCACAAAACAGGCGCTATACTTCAGATTCCAATTCTCACGTATGATCTGTTTGTGTGTGTATATGTGTGTGTGTGTGAGCAATGTGAATATTTGCAAATATTTAATTCAATTTAATTAATAAGCGGCTAATTATGCGGTCACCAACGCCGTTGGCTTTCGTCGCTTCATTGCTTACCTTGACACGCGCCATTACCGTGGCCGATGTAAATTTGGCACGCTGCTGTTTTGCGCCCTCATTAGCGTCACTTGCATTGCCGCCGTACCAGAAACGACACCAGACACGTTCTGGGCCGCGTGTCTTGGTCGCGCCCACAATGCGCACCAAGCGCGCCCCGTCACGTCGGTCATAATAGGCCGAGAAGACAAAGAATTTGAAACGTGTGCCGTTGACAACCTGCCAGGAGCCATCGGTTGGCGCCGTGCCAAACGGAAAGTGCGGCAACGTCTCCTCAATTTTTGTGGGCAATGTTTGGCCCCATGGTATAAGCGGTACATTAACGCCACTGCCCACGCCAAAGTTGCCGCCCAGACCCGCTGCGCCGCCACCGCCACCAAAACCGCCTACGCTGCCACCACCGCCATTGAGTAAAACGCCCGCATAGCGTCCACCATCGCTGCCTGCTTCTGTTAAGAAACAAAGACAAGAAGAAGAAGAAGAAAATTGCCAGAAGCAAGAGAAATATAATATTTTATTATCGGCCAAAGATCTTTCATCTCAAACAACTTTTACGGAATTGAATTGTCTGTGTATGTGTGTGTGTGTGTGTGTCTGTGTTGAAACTACATTTTTGGCACTTGCCTTTTGTTGCCCGCCAGCAACAAAAGCATTATTCTTGCCACACAATTTTCGCCTTTTATGATTGCGTGTTCTGTTGATTAGATAATATATATTTTCGGTGCGCTTCTACAATGGCTGCTGTGTGTGTCTATTTATGTTCTATTTTTAGCAATTTTTTACTCACCTTGAATTTTTAATTTATTGTCACGAAACTGTATAAAACCTAATTTATTATCACTTAATAGGCTATCATCCAATAGATCATAATCCTCCTGCAAATAGAATGTTAGTGATGCAATTTTAGTAGCTTCAAATTGAAAATAAATTCTTGTCAATCTAATAAAAAATATCGCAAAATAAATCCTTATTACTTATAATTGATTTGAGCAATTTAAAGTCGTTGAAGAATGTTTTCATTTTTTATTTTTTTTGACAGTAAATTAATAAATTACAAGTATGTATATACATAAGACAATGTGATATGTTCAAAAATGAATATTGGAAACATTTTCTATTCTTACGAAAAGCTAAAATTTCTACTGAGTCAACAGTATATTCGTAACTTTCCGAAAACTATCACTCTAACATACGTAAGATGTTTTGAATATTTCTATCAAGTGAAACGCATCGGCATTCACAAATAGTCGCCCTCATACGCATACATCGACCGACACAGATTAAGAATCACTGCTACCTTAAAAATACAGCATTTGAAATGAAGAATTATACTCGTAGCATAATTCTTATTTAAAGAGCAGATAAGTTTTCATATATTTTATACATTCTGAGTATATTTAATACATAAATCAGCCTAATATTAAAGATCTATCATGGCCGTGAATATGGCATAATGGAATTAATTATCTCTGAACCAGATTTTCTAAAGGAGCCTGAAAGTTTCAAATATCTAAAAGCCTTAATTCTTATAATGAAAACTAATCTGAAACTTGTTTGCCAATAAAACAGAGAGTGGCCTACAATATCATCAATCAATAGTTTATATCAAAGTTTTTTTTAATTTTAAGTGTAGATAAGTAATTGGGTTCCTGAAATTTCTCTAACTTTTATGAGAATATGCAGCTACAGTACCTTTCAAGTCCAGTTCACTTAGAACAAATTGTGTTATCGACAACTATTAAGAGCCTATTCAACTAGATATATTGATGTGATTATTAATACTAACACATAATGACAGCAAAAATTAGCAAAAAGATTTGTGATATGTGCTGGCTGAATGAACTAAAGCGCTTCAGATTTTCCAGTGCTTTTTGACATGATTCAAAAGGCATCATAATATATAAGATACATTCTTCAATAATTTCAAAGCCCAAACTTAAGCCAAAAGACTTGAAGCATATGTACGCTTGTGCCTTCATTAAACAACAGCCAATAATGCCAAAGACTTAAGTGAGCACACATGCTTTGAAATAACACTTCGAAGATTGACTAACACAATTTTAAATGCATTGTTGAAAAATTCAGCACACGGACCATTCTTAAATTGAAGCATAGCTAAAATTATGACTTCAACACAATCATGATGTGTCCGAAGGACAATTGATTTTGCTGTTCATTGACACAATGGCACTTTGGTTGCCTCATAAATGTGCAGTACGCGCACTTCATTTATGCAATTGATTTTAACCAATAAAAAAATTAAAAATCGGTCTGTGGTTTCGGGCATTTGCAAACAACAACCGCTTCATGCAACATGCATGAGTGCATAAATGCAAATGCGAATGCATTGCCGAAAACTCGGCACCGTTTTAAGTCTACCAGAAACAATTCATTAAAATTTTATGGCATTAATAAACACTTCGAAAGTCAATTAAAGTGCCCACTAAGACCAACGAACACAACGACACATTTGCAATACGAAAAAGCGCAATTTGCGCTGAACTGCGAAACAAAAAAAAAAAGAAAGGAAAATCAAAAAAAGAGATGAAAAATAGCGACGAACAGATGCCAAACTCAAAAGGACAACTACAAAATATGGCATTCACTATGAATTCCAAGTGTTGGGAATAAATAAATCAGCTTTTTTCTGTGTAAAAATGTGCATTATGTCTGCTTAAATATGCAAATCCATTTTTGCGCGCTAAAAATATGCAGTAACATCTTTTGTTTTCCCACGGCATAGATACAGATACAACCGAATACCAGCGCAGTTGTAACTAAAGTTAAAACTGAATCAGAATCAGAATCTGAAACTGAATCGGTTTCGCTAAAGTCAAGCCCAGCCCAGCCAACGGCAGCGGCGACGGGCAGCGAGGCAAATGCGACGATTGCGAATTCGCGCCACACGCGCTTAACAGCGACAAGAGCGGCTGCCGCAATGGCAAACGTTGCCCATGTTGCTGTTTTTCTTGCAGTAGTTTTTTGTTATTGTCTGAATTATGATTTTCTCATTTTTGCCAAACAATTGTTGGAATTTTTAATTTACCTTTTCTGTTTTATTGTTTTTGTTATTTTTTTATTACGCTTATACTTCTTTTTTTTTTTTTCTTGTGTTTTGCGCACTCCCCGCACGGACAGCCACTCGTAGCATAGAGCTTACCGCCACCCAGGCATTTCGCATAGCATTTTGTGCATTTGCATAACAAAACTTACCTTAACATTATCATAATCCGGCATTGAGTCACCCAAGCGACCGCCCAGATTGCTGCCCTGGCGCAGCGTCAACATGCTGCTGTGCGACCTTTCGTCGATCATAAATACCTGCGTATAGAACAGATAAAGAGAGCGAAAATTTATGAAAGCGTAAAAGAGAAAGTTGCAAATCATAATCAACAAAGAGTTATTTTTAATAAAACATTTCTTTTTTAGCTACAAAAAAAAAAGAAGGTAGAAAAAGAATGTTAACAAGCTCATAAATATTTCTACGCTTAAAAGTTATTTTGTAATTAACATATAACATTTGCATTTTTATTTAAAAAAAAACGAAAAATTTCTCATTGCGGCAGATACTTTTAATTTTTCTGTGGAATTTCTAATTGTAGCTAATTTGCAACATTCATCAAGAGTCTTCCAACGTGGAAGAAAGAAACAAAAAAAAATGTAAAAAGTAGAAAATTGGAATTGTTGTGGTTTAAATCATTTAAATATTTTCTTTAGTCAAGGTAAGCATAATGTTCATCACAGCCTTCTACTTTAACCATAAAATGATGAGAAGCTGAAATTAAATTTTATGCTAGCTCGATCAGAGTTGAGCTCAAGAATTTTACTTATTCTTCTTTTTCTCGTTTCCAAATAAAGTGTTAAGTAAATGAGTCAATAGACGAAACTGACGAAATATCACTATCACTACTAACTATCACAAATTACACATTATCATGAAAGGAAATATCAGTGTACTTTGATACTATCGACCAATAAGCTATTTACTCATTGAATATAAAGAGGAGCTCATCTGCAATGTTGAATTTATATTTGGAAGTTTACTTTATAAACATGAAAACTATCATCACTATCAATAATATAACTAGAAATGGCACAATTGTACTTTCATACTAAAATAAGATATTCTAATATCAAATATTTGACTTTATATATCATGTCAAAATGTTTTGTGTGGAAAGAAATTCTGTATGAGGATCAAAATAAACTAAACTAAACTTTTTTCAATTGGTTATGCCATCACTTTCAGTTTCCAAACTAATAGGAAACTTGCTATCCAAATATTAATAAAGCTGTCTATTGACCTCTGTATGTATATATTTAGGTCACTAATATAACATATGTATATTTTTCTAACTAAATCTACTAATCAATGAAAATAATAAAAGTTCACACACCATGCTCACCTCAGTCAAAATGATGAGACCGAAAACGGCAAAGAAAGCAATAACGATGAGAAAGCTCATGCCAGAACGTTCGCGGCTGCCCCAATTCTTCTTGCCACGCTTCGACATCGATGGTGTCAGCGATGTACGGCTGTTGTATTGGCTCTGCTGATTCACACTCTGATGATGATGATGATGCGCATGTTGATGATGATAGTGGCTGTGGCTATGGCTATGGCTGTGTGGTATATTGGTATTTTTGTAGGTCTCCACATTATTGAGCAGCACATGCGTTGATGTGGACGCTGTTGAGGACAATGGCGATTGTAGTGTTAACGCTGAACTAGCGCGACTAGTGGCACCACCGCCCAGTTGCATTGGCGACGAGGTCGATGACGAGGACGAGGAACAGGCGGTGTTAGTTGACGCATTTGTAGCGGGCATTATTTGTGACGCGACTTTGTGCGTTGTGGAGCCCCCCGTTGAGGATTTCTTATGATATGGGGGGCTCCTGTTGTTAAACATATTGGAGTGTGCGGTTTCCAACTCGGAACCGATTATTTGTTTTCAAACACTTACGTCTTAAAACAATTTGACTGCAATCAAAAAAAAAATGAAGAAAAAATACGAAATTATTTTTTAATGGCTTGTTGCTTCTTTGTTGCATTATAAACAATCATGCCAAAAAGCATGCAACACAAATTTTACGATCAAAACAAAAAAGCCGGAAAACGGAAACAACCCTCACACGTACACACGCACACGAGAGCGGAAAGAGAGGCAAATAAGCGTAAAACAGCTGCTGCGGAAGATTCTCACTTAAAATGACATTTCTGGCAAATTGAAGGGAAAAATCAATAACGCTTCACTTTTATGTTGTGCCAAGCACTTGAATTGTTGTCGTTGTTGTTGTTGTTAAATTATGCAAAATTGTATAATCACTTATGGGAATTTTCTTATAAGTAAAATAGCATATTAGTTTATGTTGTTTTCAATTTTAATTGTTATTATTTTTATTTTATTTTCAAAGCACTTAGAAACTTGCAAACGACTTATACGAACAGAAATGCTGTGTCATATTTTTTAGGCAAATAATTTTCGTAAAATTTAACTAAATTTCGTATGGCTATTAAGACTTCACACACACACTTCTTCACCTTCAATTTATGCTTTGCTCAGCCAACGCGACTATTTTTAATAACAAATACATTTAAATTTTCTTTTAATTTTAACTTTTACTGCCGCCTCTGTGCGCTTTCGTTGAACTTCGTGACAACTGTCAAAATATGCCATGCTCAGCAACAACAGTTATGTTTAACAGCTGTTCGCTGTCAGACATGCGCAGTGTAACAAACAAAAGCAGAGTAAGAAAGCATTGCCAGCCACTAAATAACATGTTATTTATAAAGTTTAGTGATTTTATTTAAACAAATATATGAATCTTACCTACAAAAGCAACAATATTTATGTAGAAATATAATGATCAGAATAAGTATAGAATGGAATGCGTTGAAGAACCAACTGATAACAGATTTTTAAAATGTATTGTGAAATACTCTTGCTGTAGTCTTTATAAAGCAAGTAATTAACTAGACCTCCATTGCTTCCTTATCGGTCTTCAATGCACCTAATTATTGTGTAAGAATTATTTGCATTGATGAACTTATTCTCGAAAAATTAACCGATTATCTATTCTGAGATCTTAAAACAGTCTTGAAAAGCATATTTTTACAACTTTTTCTTCTGCAGTCTATTAAGTATCCATAAGATGATCAAAAACAGACAAATTAATTCAATGACAGAGTCTGTATTTCTATATAGCGTTAAAGCAATAATCTTCTATATTATCATAAAAAGATAATTATTTACTGTAACTCAGGATACTCTTGAAAAAAAAAAAAAATACTTCCAACTTGTTTTCGATGCTACAAATACACACACACAAGAAGTAAAACAATTTCAAAGCACTATTAAGACAAGTCATTAAAATCTCGAAAACTTTACCAAAGCAACCTTAACTCATTTCAAATCGTAATTGTGCCCGTATAAATGCGTCAACAACCTGACAACTTTGCTCATATGAAATTGCCATATTTTAAATTTTCATACGCACACATACACATGACAGCCTGAATTTATTCAAAAAGTTGCACAAACGCACTTAAGAGACAACCGTACACACACACACACACACATAGCCACGTATAGACAAGCTCACAGAGATATCTGGTTGAATATTTGTCTGTGCAGTGGACAAAGAAATTAGCGGAAACAATAAAATTCAAAAACTTTTTGAAACCAATAAATTCAAGTGCTCACAATCAATTGAAAACAAATTTCAAATACCAAAGAAGAAACTAAGAGAAAAGAAAAACAAAGGAGTTAAAATTCAAAGAATAATAAAAGGAAAACATACGCAAAAAATAAAAGTAAAAGTAAAGAAAATAACGAAAATAACTTGTGACGCTTTTGAGCAGCTTCAAGTACATGTATGTGTATGTGTAAAAAAGAAAGTAAAAAAAAAAAAATTCACAAGCAATCGAAAAGTTTCAGACAAACAAATACGGGTATACAAGAAGCAAAAGGTGCACTCGAAACTGCTTGCCTTGCTACTGCATCAAGTTCTTCTTCTTGCGTATTCGAATAGTGGCATAAGTATCTGTATGTGCGTGTGTGCGTACATTTAAGCACCATATAAACGCATAGAAATTCATAGAAATAACAGTAAAATTTTCTACAATAACAGTTTGCTGTTAAAGTGTTTGTAAACTATTGTCATTGCATACTTTTAGGTGCTTCCTTTTGGTGAATGGCTACCAATTCGAAACTAAATTGCACAATTCTGTTTGATAAGCATGAGAAAAGAAATACTTGAAAAAGATTTACCGATGATTTCACAAATAAGAAAATGTTCAACTTTAGTTTTTCATTTGTTGCATACTTGAAGGGGTAGTTTATGTGTAAATATTGACAATTTACAAAAGAATGTAAAGAGAAACCCTTTTTTTAAAACAAATTTTGTAATCATCAAATTATTTCTTGGCTAAACAAAAAACACGATTTTGATTGAAACTGTTTACAACTTTTTACATATAATTCTGGCAATTTAAGTCAAAATTATGCCAGCAAGTTCTATCATAACACCAAAAGCAGACGTGAACAACCTTAGTACGGTTTGAGCATATTTTAGCATACTTTTAAGCAGCACTTCTTTTGCTAAATTGAAAATTATTCATAAATTACGTTAAGTCTTTGAGTCACTTTCCAGTGCAATATGATATTCTTATATACATACTTCGTTTTTATTTTTTTTTCTTGTATGATTTATGCAAAGTGAAATTATATTGCATACTTTGCTCAGACGCGCCGCATTGAGAACAATTGTTTGCATTGAAACCCTTCTTGAACTCTCACATTATACAAATAAAATGTACTTTAACCTTTTCAGAATAATTTACAATTATTTAAAACACATGTTTTATCTCTTACTACGAAAATACCACAGGGCAGCTCAAAGTTAAAACTTCGCTTTTATGCAAATTGAAAATTAAACTGGCTACCGTAATGCATACAAGCACAACAACAATATAAAACAGCACACACACACACACATACAAAATAAAACTCTTAATAAAAATTACACGGGCTTCATTTTTTCAGCTGGCGCTTAATATTTTTCATGCTAATGAAAATGTTAGCTGCCTACTTTCGGGCTGATGCTGTACTTGAAAATAAAGAAAAAAATAAAACTACAAAAACAAAAAAAAAGAAAGAGTTGAACAAGTAGAAATTTAATTAAAATCAACTTGAAAAATAACGCGAAAAGTTTTGTAGCTTGGAAATAAGTTATTATTTAAGATTTCTCAAGTTCTACTTATTAGATTTTGAGCGCACACGCAAAGAAACAAAAATGATAGCATACTTTTGGGGCAGCAGCAGACAATATTGCAGAAAGTATAAGCAAGAAGCCAAAACCAAGTAACAACAACAAAAAAAAAAGGGAAAACATTTTTGAGTATGGTCGAGAATCGTTGAAAAATAAAGTCAGATAAATAATTTTTTTATGACTCACTTGGCAACAGATTTTTTTTTTTTTTTTTTGTATTCTTTGTCTGATTTTAGCATGCCCATTTTTGCGCTACAATTCCACAGTGAGTTGCCCATAATTTATAGCCTTGCGCTACAAGTTAAAACTTTTAGTTGATATTCGAAGTGCCAAAACAAGAAATAAAGTGTTAAAAGGTGCATGCAATAAAAAAATGGTCTTTTATATTTAATAAATATTCCAAAAAAAAATGCACATGAAATAATGTAAACATGAATTTGCAATTTCTATAATTAATTTTCATTAAAAGCAAAATATACATGTGCAAATGTATTTGTTCAACAACATCATAATCAACATAAAGTTGTATGTCTGTATGTTTTCTATATGAAGGTAAATTTTACGAAAATAATAACAACAATAATAATAAAGGCTATTGCAACAAGAAGTCCTAAGACTGCAAATCGAAATTGTTTGTACACAACTTTGTTGGCAAACTAGTAACATTCACTAAAGCGTAGACGCCGTCGAGGACTGTGGAAATCCCAAACAGTGTTTCAACAAAAATCAACAAAATATTTATTGCAAACTACAAGAAATGTTATATGTAATTTAAAACATAGCACAAAGCAACGTACATACATACATGACTGAAGCGAATTCAAATACATTTTCAAGCAAAGCAGTGCCAGGTAAACCAGACTTCAACGAGTGCAGATACAAATATACTTAAATGCCATACGTACATATATATGTATGTATGTTTTTGTAAAGAAACCCACGCCCACCGAAAAATAAACACTCGAAAATTCGTTGCACCTCAAGTGAGATTAAATAAAACTGAAGGTAAACTGAAAATTGAGACGAACATTTTTGGCTTACAGTAGTAATGAAAGTCAAGACAGAAGAAGCAGCACTTCGATACGTACGAAACTAAAAGTGGATGATCATCATCATGCTGATGATAATAATGATGTTAATGATGTTGTCTAAGAAAAATAATGAAATATTACATTTTGTATTTGAGCATAGAAATTGTTGAAGTATGAACTTAAGTTATACTTGCTGGTCGTAACTTAACTTTTGATGAGTGCTGCAATTCGCTGGTTATAAGGCTTTCTTTAGTAGAATCATGACAGCGTCTTCTGTGCGCTCAAGTGTATGGAAATTATGATTAAAATATACATATACATATATAAATACAAATACGTTGAAAATGAGATATTGCAATCATCAAACATCAACGTCATATTCATTATGGAAAATATTATGAGTCAAGTTTGTGTTACGATATTTGCACAGTCACAATCGGCAGCAATGGCAATGACAGAATTTCCCAATTGAAATACATTGGCTGCTAAGTAGAAAAGTTTCACTTGCTGCTGCTAAAGTTTTTTGTATTTATCGACTGCATTTGTTAATTATGTTAATAATGTTTGAACAATAATCAGTTGTAATTACTATTAAGTGATTATTGCAATTGCAACTTGACGACCAACTTGATGAATACCAGAATAAGACCACCGAGCAAGCGCCAAGAAGAACGTGCAACTTTTCAGCATTGCGTGAAAAAGTTGTGCGCGCGTACAGCAGAGCAACAGCAAATAAATGAGCACAAAATTAATTAAACAAAAAAAAAAAAAAATAAGAAATAAAAGAAAAAGAAAACCAATGAAAAGTTTTCATTGTTCAATATTTTACTTTAAGTGAAATATGTTATACAAGTATACAAGAAACGGGTAACTGGATGAAGAGTTATTTGTTTGTGGCTAACGACCGTGAGGAATACGCTCAACTATGAACATAATGTAAAATTTTCACGCAATCAAATTGTATGAAAGATATTTGCGGCTCCATTCATTTGTTAGGTTTCTATTGTCTTGATAGACTAAGCGGGCTTGTAGTAGAAATAAAATATTTACAAATAACTAAATTAAATTAAATATAATAACATTAATGTTTGTAATAAACATCAGCTATGAACTTTCTATTCCAGTTATTTGTAAATGATATGAATAAGATACAATTACGGTGTTCACAATGAAGAGTAACATTGCGCTTGTGTAGTTTTACAAGCACACGCGAATTTTGTACTTGCAAGAGTGTAGAATTACACAAAATCAGCTGTTTAACACTTTTCAAATATTGCCTGACTTGTTTTTGCATGTGAGAAATAAAACAATGAAGATACACGTTTGGAGTGAGAAACTAGCTGGGAAAACTATATTTTTAAACCAATTCAGTTTTCTAAAACAGCTGTTTTATTATCTTTATCAATCACACTCACACTTCTTTATTTTTATTATACAAAAAATATAAAAAATATTAACATTAACCTAGGTCTGCCTTGAGTAGTTGGGTAAAATTGTTGCCGAAGAATCTGTTGTTCTTTTACACTTTTACATCGTTACACAACCATGTGAACAGGATAAATAATTTTTTTAACTTGTCATTTATAGAAAACTCAAATTTATTCATCTTAGTAGCAAAGTTTTGTTAAATAAAATTTGTTGAGTTATTTTTTTACTTACGGAAATATTAAAACTTTGAAACCAAAAAGACTAAAAACTTTCAACTGGATTAAGCAAGACTGCAATCACTTTTTTTTATAAAATATAAAATATTTACAATTGTGTTAATAAATCACTTGTTTATTTTTGTAAAAAAAAACTGATTTTGAAATTAGAATATCGGACAACTAATTCAACGAAACTCTACAAAATTTGTTATAAAGCAAGTCCCAAAAACTAAAGTATACCTTAACTGCTGCCGCAATTGTACACTCAGCTTGTTTACATGCCTAATATAATGCAGCTCAAACATACCATTATCAAATGGAAGACATGCTGAGACGTTGGCAATACATCAAAATTTGCTCAACTGCCGTAATGTAAAGACTTCACCCACACTCGTCTTGACTCGTGCTTTTAGCACTAATCACAGAGGTAAACATTTTATAGCCGAAAATCATATACAGCGTCGGCAGGATAATGCGTTGTTTGTTGCCTTTAACCGTAGCCAAAACAAAGTTTCTTACCACCAGGGCGCATACATTTTTCATGTTGCATACACATTGCCATAACTTCAGTTTCAAAATGTCAATTTCACCTCAAAGGGTATTTTATTTAATAAATTACATTTTTTGGTTATAATTTTCTTTATTCGATAGATTAAATAAAAAACTTCCAGTACTTTTTAAATATTTATGAAATATTTTTTATCGAAAGGTTTTGAAAATAAATTATTTAAATCGAAATTTGGCTTTAACAAGAATCCCTGGTTTTGGTTCACAAGCTTAAAATTGTTCTTAAGTTCTACAGACACAAGTGCTCACAACAACACACATGACACTTCATTAACTGTTGTTGTTTGTCTGTCTGCCTGTCTGTCAGTCAGTTAGTCAGTAAGAATGCACGCTCATTGCATGCTTTTAGGCATTATGTCAAATATTTTCTTTTTTTTTTGTTTCTTTCATACTTTTCGTCTGCATATCGTCTGAAATGCATTGAGTCAGGCAGTCCGTTTAACCAGTCCAAAATCAGCAACATTTTACATGCTAACGGCGATCTTATTCCTTAGTTTGATTCCTTTATGGCAAAATTTCATTTTTTTTGCGTTTTATTTTTCTACTCTTGTTATTTTGCAACAGCCTTTTTTATTTTCAGCAACTACTTACAGTGCAGTCATCCCGCGGGCATGTGGCCGGATACGCGCGTTGTTTGGTAATTTCCTTTGCGGAAGCGTATTTGTGCATGTGTGTGAGTGCGATTTAGTGTATCTATGAGTGTATGTGTGTGTTAGTTATGGCACTAGTGGCAGCAGTTTTGCTGATGTCCGGGTTTATCTGCTTTCATGTCTGTGTGTGTGAGTGTGTGTTTTTGTATGTATTTCAGTTTGTCTGTCTGCGAAGTGAATTTACAAATTTGTAAAAATTTCCGCGCGTAATAAACGTTGAATTATTAGCCGAAAGATAGTAAATCAGTTAGTTGATTTGGCTTCATTAATCTTTGTTGTGCGTTTAACGTGTTGGTTGTATTGGTTGTGAAATAGGTTTTGTGGTTCGTATGTTGTTGTTGCTGCTGTTGTTGCTGCTGCTACTGCTGATGGCAAATGTATGTTTTTAGATAATGGCATTGCATGTACGTGTAGCAAGCTCCCATTACAGGTGAAACAAAAACAACAACAATACGAACGCTGTAATGGCGTAATAATGGCTTGACTATTATCAGTTGTAGTGAAAGTCATTGTGAGCACATATTAGAAAAGAGTCGTGAAGTTACACGGTGATATATCACAGCAAGGGTGAAGAACGTTAATTGAATGTTATTTATGTTCAGAAAACGTAGTTTGACCAACGATGATAGCAAATTCAACACCAATTGGACAACTTTAATAAGCAGTGTAAAGTATGTCGGTAAATACTCAAACGGACACAAGTAACTTCCACAACTGGGTAGCACTCATAATTATTAAATTCAACTTAAACAGTTCAAAAACCGATGAATTATTTTGCTTAAACGTTTGACAATCACATTCAATTCTTGTTCAGTAACTATTTTTGATTTTCATTCATGACTTTGTTGGCTTGTTTGATTACAACTCGTCATTCTATGTAATTGTGCTGATTGATGACTTGGTCACTTTTGAAATGAATACAGAGTTTTCGGTCGCCAACGTTACCTTCTTGCTGGGAAGTGTCCTTAAGCGACAACAATCACTGATAGCAGACCAAACACATCTATGCAAGCCAACAACATCAAAGCATGTTGATCAAGAAGCAAAACAAATGGTGTAATTGCTGTTGCTGTCTCTCTCTCGAGCTCAATCTCTATCTCATACTTTTTTCTCACTGCACTAAAAGCTTCAATTCTGTTTTTGGGCAACCAAAACATGTCTTTCATGGCTTTTGAAGATAACAGCAACGAGGTAGATTAAAAACACGTATTGTACAATCATTGCTTTACAATATTGGAACGAAAACTCAAGAGCACTCAAAGTAATAGAAGCTAGTACCAACATCATCCTGATTCTTACAAAAAATTTTAAGAATGTTGCTGTCAATAATTTATACCCTTGCAGAGAAAATCAGTCTAAATAAACTGGTAGTTATTTTTAAAAGTTGTAGTTTTAGGTAATCTCAAATCTGCTTCAAGAATATGTTTCTGAACGTAAACTTCTACACTCTCATCTAAAAAATTTTTTTCAGATAGAATACAGAGAGTATTTTCATCAAGAAATCGCCGAAATTGAAAAATATAATCACAGAAATTGTTGTCCAACAAGTATTTCAGATGATCTCCGATTTGTAATCTGAGAAGTTCCAACTGCAGACTAAGTATAATCGTTAAGCAAACATATCTAAAATGAAGGTTTTGTATTATCAAATTTCTATACTGTATAAAAGTGAAATATCACTGACTGGCTGTCTCATTAAGAGACTTTCGAAGCTAAAGGGCCGTGATTACTTTTGTCTTGAAGACGCTCATTAACTACGGAATTCCAGAGAGTCCAAGCGATGTTAATAAAATTTAAGACTTTTATATCATAATATTGTGATAAGACTGAATAATTTCATTCATGCACTTTCATTGTTCTTTCCTTTTTATTCTCAAATAAAAAAATGTTCTCAATTTATTGAGAGATATTCGGTTATTCCAACCAATAAATTCAAATATTTCTATCGTTCTTAATTTTAAAGCTCAAATGTATTTTAAATTACATCCATCAATATATCAATCATTCTTTACAACTTCAATGCACTTGTGCAAACACATTTGTTTGAGACAACTTTGCTTACAATATCATTTAGGCGTTAAAGCACTTTGATGCCAGCATCTTTTCAAATGCAAGTGGAAAAAGGCATTCAAAGCAATTATCTATCTTTAGACTAAGCCAAATTAGCATAAACTAAAATTTTATCGTTGCCAAAACCTACAGTTGTCGAACGTTCGCCCGCATATTTCCAATTGATTAAGCCTCAAATCTTTGCGCCGTCAAATAGCAATTGCCAAAAAGAAAGGGTGAAAAAAACAAATAGGGTAAAACAAAAAACTAGAAAATGTATTGCTCGCAAAAGGCTAATCCCATTACTCTGCACAGTAAGTGCGACACCCAGAAAATCTTAACCTGTGGTCAAAATCAGAGACCAAAGCCAATCGAAACCAAATGAATTGAAGCACAATTGCAAATCAAAAAAAAAAAAAGCGAGAAGAGGAGAGCAGCGAGCAGTAAACGCTCAATACAGCATCAGTGGCAATAGCAAGGAAGCGAACAAGCGCCACCGGTGGCAGCAGATGAAGCAACTTGCAACAAAACGTGGCATCAACATTTGCGCCATGCTTCGTCGCTTCAACGGAAGCCAAGTGTGAGTCGCAATTGAACTAAACTGAACAGAACTGAAGAGAAGAGAACCGAACAGAACAGAACAGAACTGAGCAGAACCAAAACGAAGCGAACTGGACAGGACACAACACGACTCTAAACTTAAAATGCACTTTGGGGGTTTTTCATTTAGTGCGCCATAAATTAGGCAACGATTTTTTTGCCTTTAACCTTTAGTTGCCTGCACATTTGCTCATTCATGTTTTTTGTCTATATACACAATGACAGTAGGGTATATGTGCTTAGTGATTATGCTTGTGACATTCAATGAGTTGTAATGAAGAACTCGTTAAGTTTTTAAAGAAATAACAAAGATTGATAAAAGGTATTGAACAAAGATTCTTGGACTGAGAGTGAGCAACTTTTATTTCTACAATTGTTGAAGTTTTGGGCGTCAAAACTCAAATTTGAAGACAAAGCGTGACTCCAATGACACTAAGCTAAATAGATATCTTCAAAGGTTTCTCTTACAGCGTCTTTGGTATTCGAATATGACCAAATTGAAATTTGTTTTTATTTTAGATTCGATTTCAAGTTGCCGCTGCACTGGGCTTTTTACTATGCAACGTTGTCGACGACGTGAACGGCCAACAATGTTGGCAGTAATGTGTGCAATGAACATTTGTCGGTATGTAAGCGTAGTATTTGAATGTATGAGACTATCGATTACAAGCGCACAGCGCCTGGCAATTAATCTGGGATTTCGCACGCAGCGCCAAAAAAAAAGTCGAAGGCAACCCTAAAAAAATCCAATTGAACAAGCTCAACACAAGCCAAAGGGCGACGCAAGTGTGAACATGGAACTGAAAGAAAAGCAAAACAAATAAATTATAAAAAAAGGCAAAAAAAAAAAAAAAAATCGTAAAGAAAAATGTTGATTTAAATTAGAGTTCAACTATCAAATGCACACCGAACACGCACATGATGAACGGATGCGGATACGGATGCGCATTCAAAGTCGTAGAGTTCTTATTTTTTTTTCTTCCTCTCTCTAGAAAGTTTGTACGGTCAAAGTGTTGCTGCTCTTGCTGTTGCACATAAATTCAATACAGCAATAAGTGCATTAGCAGCATATTTCACAGATTGGCAGGCCAAGGCAAGGCAAGCCACGGCAAGTCCAGTCTAGCCATGCCAAGTCGTAGCGGGCCGGAGGTCAGCATAGGCAACAGAAGTAAAGCAGCCTGGTCATTGCATGCTTGCATACTCGTAGAGCAGACAACTTGGTCGACCAAAAGTAAGCCACAAATTGCATGAGATCATAAATATTTCAAGCATAAAGTACAAAATATGCAAAAGTTTACCAAGTTGCCAAAGAGTGTGCGAAAGAGACAAATCAACTAACAAAAGGCAAATCAAAAAGAAATAAGTAGAAAGTACAACAACAACCAACACACACACACATACATACATGAGTGAAAAAAGTGGACAAAAAGTGAAAAAAAAGAGCAAAGCTACCAAAGAAGATGAAACACCAAATGCAAGAAATATTGCAAAAATACGAAATAGAAACAGGAAGTTGCATGCAAGTCGTGATGCTGGTTACATGTACATATGTATAAATATGTTGGTATGTGTCAAGTTTATTTTGTTTGTATGCACATATATACATATGTATCTATGTGTGCATAGTCAACTGCTGCAAACTAGCCGCCCACGTTGGCTTGAAAGCAAAGTTGTAAGCGCGACTGACAGCCTCACTATGGGCACGGTTGAACATTCACACACACACACACACACACACACACACACACACACATACACACACATACTATTACAAACAGCACAGCGTGCGATTGTGGCAACACAAATTTTCCCAATAAGCAATTTTTCAATTTTCAATTTAGAAAAAGCGCAACAACCCGATAAACCCGCAAGAACTTTGCACTGCTCTAACTAAATGTCTACTTGTTTGTCTGTCCGTCTGTCGGTCGCTCTATGGCGTGACAAGTTAACGGCGGCTTCTGTGTTCGCCAATGTTGCAAAGCGGAATTGAAGCGCCACTGACCAACGGCGACGTCGCACATAATTCATTGCTTTAGCATTGGCGTGAGGCAAATAAGAAAAGCAACGAAATGAATCGAATCGAAATGAAATGAAATGAAAAAAAAACGGACGAATTTCAAATGAGAGAATCATTTAAAAAAGGATATCAAAGCAAAAATATTGGTTTGGTTGTATGTCTTTTAAAAGTGTTGGCGATTGTAAAAAGAAAGAGTGTGTGTGTGTGCGCTAGTGTGAGTGTAATGGCAATGAAGTGCATTGCCAGATGGTTGGCATACAAATTTTTGCCACAACTCTGACATGTCTGCACAATGCTTGTAATTTCATGGGGCAAGTAAGAAGTACGTTCCCTAATTTTCCTTCTAATATATCCACCTATTGATTGGAATATTTTTAATTTAGAAAAAAACTGAGCTTTATTCATACTTTAAATATGCAATAGTTCAGCGTTGAATAATTTTGACTTTGCATTTGTAAATAGTTTTCCAAATTTGAAGCTGCATCTGGCAAATTTCGGAAATTTATTCTCTAATTACTATTAGATCGAACATTTCTCTATGTTCTCTTCTCTTTTTTCCATAAAAACAACAATTCATTAATATTTTTTCATTTCAAAAGAATATTTCAACATCTTTTTTTCTTTTTCAACTGTCAAATGTTAGAAATTGGTTCTGTTATTAGATCAAATATTTTTGAACTTATTGAATATATTTTTCATCTCAAAATAATTGAATTTATTAATATTTTTTCAACTCAAAAGAATATTTAAACATCTTCAGTAATAATTATCTCACTATTCAGACTCTATTCTAGAAATTAAAACAAGGCTCACGTTCAAAATGAAGCCACAAGCATTTGTTCTGAAACATCACAAAAAAACATACGTCATTACAATGAGATATTAAGTAAATTTTCATTCGTAAGATAGGTCCTGGTAGATCAAACGAAAATAAACATTCTTCTGTATGAACAATTATTCTTATCCCTTCTAATTGCCAAAGTATTTAAACGAAAGCAAATTTAGAACGAACTTTTTCGTAACCCCATTGAAATTTTTCTTTTTTCTATGGAAAAGCGTGCGAAAAATGCAAAAATCTTCGTTGTCCTCATCGTTGTCGTCGTCGTAGTCATCTTCTACATTTTACAGATGACAACACCCGCTTCCTTCAGCTTCGCCACCGCCAACGTGCACACAAATCGCTTATGCATAGTTAAGTTCATTAGTGGGAAATTGTGTATTGCTTTTTATGCTTGCCCATCGCCACTGCCACTGTCAACGCCCACACTGTCACGCTTGCCTAACTATATCGCACTTTCAACGGATATGGACACTTTTATGCATATTTGCGTTAGATTTGATCGTTTATTTATGGCTTCGAATAATGTTTGCGGCAGCAGTGAATTTAGCTTCTTCTCTCAGTGGACACATAAAATATATGAGCTTATAAGACTCAATTGGTTACAAACACATAAGCAAATCCGGCTTAAAACTATGCCAGCTGTGGTCAACACAGAACATTTATCTAATGTTTAAGCAGTGCGTCAAGTGAAGCTAATTTTGTGGTCTTTTGTATAGTTAAATTGACAAATTATCTGTTTGACTATTAAATCTTTAAACTTTTTACTATCGTTCATGTGCATGTTCACACCCAACGCATTTGTCTCAATACCACTGTGGACGTCACAGCAGCTTTATAAAAAAAAAGAAAAAAAATCAGTGTGCCCGCATTGCCATAGGCAAATATAAGCAACGTCATCGTCATGCACACAGCTTAGATTATCGTTTAATTTATTGAAATCATGCGCAAATATATCAGAACTGCAATTTGCTAAGGCAAACATCAACAGCAGCGTGTGAAAGCGACGTTATGGCAATTTCATAATTTACCGCACATTGCATGCCCAGCACGTGTCACCAAGTCTGCAATCATATAGTTTATATACGAGTATTTCAAAACATGGCAACATGTTGTTAAACAAGTCGCAGGCAAACATTCTCAAATAACAATTTATAAAACAAATTCAGATAATATTCGCGAGACATGTTGCTATTTTGAATAACCCAATGGTTTTAAAATAAAGAACATCCCAGGAGACATGAGCGATCATATCTGCAATAAAGATATGTTAATGAAAAGCTTAGAGTCTTTAAAAGCGACACATTGCACAGCATAGATATCAATGTTACACAGGACTGCTGAGCACATACGGCAGGTTAGCACTTGAACTTTGTCTTTGTATTTTATAAAAAATGTTCAACAAAGTACTGCAAGAAAGAAAGCCCTGATTGTTTCATTTTGACAATTTTAGCAAACAATTTAAATGAACTAAGTCTATAATCTAACATCAATGGATCTCAACAGTCACAATGATATGTTTATAGTACTTATAGTATATAAAATTAGAAAAATTAAATAATCTAAAGTGGAAAAAAAAAATAATTGAAGATTTCTGGCTGTGATATTAAACAGAGCAGCTAGTCAGTCTTAATGATGTCTTCATTGGTATTGTAGATCCTAATATACCATATCATTCGTATTCTTACAAACCAAGGGGCATTCCTCATCCCGCGCAGCGCATAACTCGAATCTTCTTTAAATGTAACTTAGCCGCAATGCCAAACATCTGAAGAGTATAAGTCTGAATTGGAACAGTGATGGATTTATAAATTGTAATATTGTTGCCAAGCGACAGTCTACTCCAATTCCATAGTAGCCAATATGTTATCATACTTATAATTTCTTAATAATTTAATGCCTCAGATTGATAGACATAAATTTATACTGTGAATAATTCCGACATGTTTTGTCAGCTAATTTGTATTGAGTATTTCTCTAGCTTCTTATTATTATACTGTAAACAAAATCTTTGGCACACTTTCAATAAGTCGTTGAAAACAAACGATTTTAAATGCGAGTAATTTTCAACACCATTTGCTATTGACAAAACGGTGTATCAGTTTAACAATTTCGCTGAAAAGTTTTAATAGTTTGTATCGATTACGGCTGCGGCTGCGGCAGCGGCATCAACGTCAGCAGCGCGAACAGCTTCACTTTCAACACCGCTGTGGAGCCGCGAACGTGACTTTAGTGGTTTTTAACGTCTATTACAACAAATATTGTATGATGGTTTGGGTAAAAGTTTTGTATCTAATTCGTTTGAAAAGTTGTTAGCTGCAACTTCACTTGACTTCAAAAGTTCACAAACACACATACACACACATATATACGAAATATTCCGGGTAATAATGTTGTTTAAAAAGCCGTAAGTCTGGCACAAGTCTTTAGTGAAGCTATTTTGTTACTTAAGTGTGTGAGGGATTTCTGAAGAAATGTCATTAGTTTAGACTGAAAGGCAAATGTTTTCTTTGTTTGTCACAATTTTCATATTGAAAACATGTGCAAATCAGCAAATAATTTTGCATATAAAAGAAATGTATTCATTTAAGCAATTCAGTACCTCAAGTTGAACACTGCTAGTCATCATTCTACGTGCGTGTATTCTATTAAGCTGATGCAGCCCATGGCATTAGGTGATAATAGCAAAAAAAAAAAGAAAAACTTTATTATCTACTTTTTAAGACTTTTGGCCATTTAAAGTAATTAAAAATTTTACCTGCATCCTTATACTTGTAGAATGCTCGTCAAAGTCGCACTCATCACCACTTGCCTGTGTGTCACCGCCATATATGCATTTCACTTTGTCGACTACCATGAACTCATCGACCTTAATTTTGATGATTGTCAAGAGTGCGAGAATAACTATAAACGTTTTGTGATTCGTTTGAGCAATGCGGCAATAACTTTTCACTCGCAAAAAGTTTTACGCATTTGGCTTGTGGTTGCATTTGTGTTAATTAAATTTATTTTCAAAGCAATCTAAAATGTAATTTAATCTTGACAGTCTGTGACAGCAGCAACAGTTGCAGTACATGCAAGTCAATCTGTTTATACATTAAGTCTAAAATATATTTGAAAATAAATTACTGAGCGTTGATATAATTGCAATTAATTATGTGTGAAAAATTATATTGAGTTTCACATTTGATCGCTTCAAATTTGATATTTTAGATTTTTTTTTGCTTGTGTTTTATACACGAAATTTGAATAAGACAAATCGAGTATTTGGGTTTTAAGTTAATTTATAAATGGCAAACAATTTATAAACAAAAGCTTTAATAATAACAATTATTTTATTTATTTATTTTTGAATTACGTATTACTTTATTCATTAGCTTGTAGTTTGTGTTTGCAACAAAGGTAAGTCATCTCACAGTATACGAAGAGAGAGAATCATAAATACCTTTCAAAGAGATAATATTGTGACATAAGTTAGAAAAAATGTAATATGATTTTTGATTGGCAAAAACATGTTCTCATTTAGGACCAGTGTTGATCTATCATTCTCTCAAGTTTCTCCAGTTAGCACAAATAATGTCCATTCTTATCTCAAACTGCCAATTTAAAATTACCAACAGAATCCCAAGAGAATATTAAATAGTTGTATGAAAAAATATCATTATTATGATATTCCCAAGACTCATTCAAGATCATATCATAATCATATAATATTGTGGTCGATAAGGTTTCTCAGAACATTTCGACATTTAAATGTATTTATAATGTATTTATGTTGTTAAACGCGATTCTGAGACATTCCATTAATTAAGTTCATTATCAATAAATTATTATTCATAATAAGAATTCAACAAATCAACACTTCGGCGTATTCTATTTCTATCAGCTGAAATTTCCATATAAAAAATTTTAATTTTTAATTTTAAACTCTCCCATTTTCCAACATGACTCACGTTTTTTCATTCACACGTCCATTTACTAAGAAAAAATTCAAAACAGTATAAAAAGTGCGCATATAATCATAAGGCGCATCAAGTTGACTCAACGTTTCTGGTTAAATCAAATTATATTTATTTATTTTTTCTATGATGTGTTTGTAAACAAATTGCGCTTATCAGCTACAATTGCCGCTTATAAAAATCTCAATTCATAGAATCATTTAAGTCAGTCTGAATTTTCACTCGGTCAAGAAAATGTTTGTGCTTCTAACAAAGGCGATAATATTTGGAATTTTACTTTATGGTGCAAAACAATATTACTTTGACGAACCAAAATCAAACAACCAGAATGTGGAAATAGTGACACCAAGGATGTCCCACGAAAGACTGAACCCTCGTAGAAAAACAACAACAACTACAACTGAAAAACCAAATTTTTTCACGTATAAAAAATCATGTGGACCGCGCAAATTTTGTGTGCCCTATCAATTTTGCAATGCTACTGTGGAAACAGAGAATGTCGATGGCTTCTACATAGATTACAGTGATACGGATACGAAGTGCGGTTATCTCAACAAATGCTGTGATGAGTTTAATATGGTAGGGGTGCAACAATACAATTAGTTCTATAATAAAGTTTGTTCCAATAAATTTGCTTTACTTAATTTTCAATCCGCAGTTAAAAATGAAACCTAATGAGAAACCACGTGAACTGCTGATCTATAAGAATTGCAGTTTTGCTGCCGATTATGAACTCAAACATGAAAATGAAAACGATAATTTTACACAAATCGAAACAGTTTCCTTGCCTTGGATCGTCAATGTGGTGCAGCGTGAGCGTTATGCCAAAGCCAAAGACACTTTTATCTGTGCTGGTTCACTCATATCCGCCAATATTGTGCTCTCAGCTGCTAGTTGCTTTATCACCGCATTGGAAATGTTTGGCGATCTGTATGTACGCGCTGGTGAATTCGGCACAAACATGAGAACAGTAAAGGCACAAGAACGTCGTGTTAGTCGTCGAATAAAGCACAACGAACAGTTTCTTACTGCATTATCGGGTGATGTGATACTTTTGGCACTCGAAAGACCGTTCGTACTAAGCTTTGATCTGCAGCCTGTCTGCCTGCCGCCAAAGGATACCACTTTTGATTATGACAACTGTTTGATTGCCGGCTTTCCGCGTGGCAACTATGATTCCCTGCGTATGGAGCATGTAGCAGACTACAATCTTGAGAAACGGCAACGTTTCACACTCAAACTGTTGCCAGCTGAGGAGCGCTGCCAAACGAATGTAATGAAAATGTTTACACACGACAAAAACGATAAATTAAAGACGAACTTAATTTGCATTGATAAGGAAATTGATGATAAAATTTGTCACGGCGATGCGGGCTCTGCCATTGCGTGCTCGAAACGTGGCTCCTTGGATTTCTATCAAGTTGGCTTGGCACGTAAGAATATACGTTGCAGCGGTTTTTCTCAGCCCGGCATTGAGACAAATGTTGCCTACTATCGACAATGGATCGACAAAAGTTTAGCTGAGCTAAATATTGTGCTACCATAAATTTAATACGAACTTCTTTTATAAGAAAAGTAATATTTTTTTAAGAAAGTTGTGAAACAAACGAACTGTTGCCTTATTTTAGTTATTTATGATATTCACTGAAAATAATAATAAATTGATCATTAGAGACTTGGATATTATATTGTGATCTAAAGTTATCCGTTAATACTAACACTAGATGATTTTATTTCAGAAAACTTGACTTTAAATTCAATTTTCGTTTTCTGCTATTATTCGTGGCACATCATACATTTTACGAATTCATTTAACATTTCTGACAGGCCGTATTTGGCTAAGTTTGTAAAAAGTCTAATAATAACAGATTAAAATATATGTATATATGTAAGTTTAATAACAACGAATACTGCTTGCGTACAATCTAACACACCGTTCAAGTCTTCACAAAAAATCACAACACTTTAATTCATATAATATCTAATGTCGACATCACGTTCACTCAACTTCAAGTCAATCCAGGTACGATAGTATTTAATATTCGTGTAAATGCCAAGCAATTGGCTGCCATCGCAACGTGCACCACGTGCCAACAGACCGGCAAGAACATATGCCTCGCATTCATTGACGCAGACCAGAGGCACGAAGCCGCCGGCATCGTTGCCGCGTCGGCAGATATAATCATGTTTGTCACCACCGGTGCAGATGAAGCTATCGTGCAACGTGTACCGACGGCCCAGTATGGCGAGACGTATTTTCGCTGCGCACTGATCGCTAGGCAACGCAAACATGGGCACCTTCTTCAACATAATTTCACTGTGGTTATGTTTGTTGTTTGCAAATTGCGCCTTATCCCAACCGCTTACATAGCACTGTGTATAGTTGAAGTTCGTCTCAGGCGTAGGCAGGCAAATCGTTTGTACATGCGGCGTCAAGTCGAAGGGTGCATCGAGCAATAACAATGCCAAATTATGCATCACTGGAGTTTTTGTGAAATTCTCATGAATAATAAATTCCTTTACACGGCGATTTTGATGCGGATACGGCTCGAGCTCGACACTGGCATCCCATTCGCCAGCACGCACCACGATGCCCGTCGACTGGTTCATTTCAATGCAATGCGCTGCGGTTATGACCACGTGTGGCGTGACGAGCGCACCACTGCATAAATACTCAAACGCTTCAGTAAAGATCGCAACAATGCCAGGAAATTCAGCAAATTTCGTCTCGTATTGCTTATAGCCCAACGGACGCAAGTAAAACCATTTGTCCAAGTGCTGACCGCACTGACGTTTTTCAGCCGGCAATGTCAATGGCTGCTCTGTGTGCTCAACGGGTTGTAACTAAAAGTAGTAATTAAGACTAAGTAACTTTTACAAAAAAATTTTGTATCACTCTTTTGATTGCCATACCGTTTCCCCAATTTCACAACATTTCTCCATATAATGACACTCATCGTCCAATACGGTACGCGTATGATCAACATAGTATTTACTGCCAATTTTGATGCCCTCATTGCAAAGCTCATAGGGCACACACTGTTCGGTATCATTAATGCCACAGGACTTGTAAATCCTTTCATCAGAGTCAGCCTCTGACAATGTAAAGACCTTAAACAGCAGCGTGACAATTGTGATTGCCAACAAATGTGTTAAGCGCTTTGACTTCATGCTGTGATAATTCCTTAAGTGGCACGTCATTGATGTCGTCGGCACTTGGTTGTTGCCTTTTATACTTTTGCTCTGTGCACAAACTCACCTTGCACTTGAACTTTTTGACACTGCACTACACTGCAGCTATATATAGCTATACAGTTCCATACAAACACAAACTGTTTTCTCTCATTGTTTTTTTTATTTTATTTTCTATTTTTTTGTTTTGTCTTTTATCCGTTGTTGACATTTCTTTTCATTCATTCGCTTTGATTGTTATAAATACAAGTTAAAGTATCTCTTGTCTAAGGTGTCACAAATTGTGTGACATGTGCAAATGCCAACGTTATTTTCGTTATATCGTAATAAGAAAATTGTTTGCGTGCTAAAAATAACTTTTGTGTTTCTTCATATACATATATAGTGTGTATATAGATATTTCAGTGTGTGTGTCTGTGTGTGTGTCTGTGTCTGTGCATGACTATTTGTGGTTGTTTTTACTTAGCTGTCAAAAACTTATTTGACTTTGACCCCAATGGTACTTGCCAGAAAATGAAAATGATTTTGATTATAACTAAACTTTTATTTTATTTTATAAATTTCAATCTCTTATAAAAGATTTAACAGATTTTATCACTCTTTGGTATATGTATGTATGTGTATTTGTTAAGATATGCGTCAGTGATATTTCACCATCACTACTTGCTTGACTTTTTATTTGGTATTACAGCTTATCATCATCATCAATCATATCTATAAGCCAGTCCGACCAACTCTCCATTCATCAGTTAATCTTACTGTTCCTCGGTGCTTCCGTCTCTCCGACCATCTGATCATACTTCACACACTTGAAGACCCAAAGAACAATTGATTTTAAATTCAGTATACAGATCTGGGCTACTGTCAACTTCTCTATGGAGCCCTTGTATTACATTAGTGTCCTCCACTATGTTTATCATTCTGTCAAAAAGGAACTCAAGACTATAGTTTTTTTAAGACTATTAGAGTCATATATGATCATCACGTAGTCCAATACTTTTCAACGTAATTTTGTGGGGCTACTTTAAACTCTAATGAAACAAACAGGCAAATTGAGAAAAGAAATGGAATGACAGCAGCATATCAATATTTAAAAGTTTTACTTTTATCAAAAATTTCAATTTATTTCTGGATTTTTTTATGGCAAATATTTAGAATTACAAACATTGAAGGTAAAATCTGCTTTCATATTGCTATTTCAATTGAGAAAATAAAATACCGAAAAACAATTTATTTTACTTTAGTAAGAAACCAAAAAATAAATGTTATTCTATCATAAAATTATTAAGACAACACAAAGACTTCACTTCATTTTGTACATTACTGAAAATCCATTTTATTGTCAGTGTCGTCAGTTTATCAAACTGCAAACAAATAAGCCAAAAAGTTAAACTGAAGTTCACCAAAGAGCCATTGAGATTGTCAGTTCGGTCAGTTCATTGGACACTGTAAGTTTGCTAACCTCAGCTGAAAATCATTACACACAAGTACACACAAACGCTCACATATACGTTTTACCTGAAAAGAATTGAGGTATATAAAAGTAAAAGACATCACTTTGATATTTATCTGGTCAGACATTGACTATTTTTCTTATAAAATAAATTGTTGTTGTTATTGCTGTATATACATATAATATAAGTTTGTTTATATGTATTACTTGCGTCATATCTTAATACACAATTGTCACTTAAGTGCAACTAAATTGAATAAAATTTTCGACAAGTTTTAATACACATGACATGCATACTCATACGCCTGCCTACCCTAACTGCTAGACTGACTGACGAACTGACTGACTATCTATCTATCTATCTATCTATCTATCGCTGTGTACATGTACTATTCAAGTCTGTCTGTTTGTATCTGTATCTGTATCTAGATAGAAAATTGCTTTCATGCCCAATGCTCACACATCGATAGACAGACAAGTTGCATGAGTAGTTTAGCTGACTGTCTAAGTGTATACGTCTGTCTAACCCAGTTGGTTGGTTGTTTAGTTGGTTGCCTTCGTGCAAATAGTGCTGCTGCTGCTGCTGCTTCTGCCTTGGCAGTGTAACGCAGATACACTTTGGTAGATTGTTTAGCTGAGATTTACGCAACTGGAATATATATTGTCAACAGGAATTGAATGCAGTTGCTTCAAGATACGTTTATGTATAGATTATTTGAAGTTTGTGTCTTTGTTACTTTGTTGCTTCGTTGCATCTTCATCTTGGGTGTTGTGCCTGCTGGTGTTATATAGAACTTAATTTGTTAAATCGTGTACAAACACTTTTAACAGATGTTATCCTCAAGGAAATTAAATGTTATTAGGCATACGCAGCAAGAACACACACACACACCCACACATATATACACATACGTATCTATCGTTACTTACAAATGTTGTAAGTATTTGTCTGTCCGTTTGTGCGTTAGAGTGTCTGCCTGTTTGTCTATCTGGCTATCTATCTGCTTGTTTGCCTGCCACTTGATATGTTTATGTCCGAAGTATCTAGATACATGCACATAGTATATCCATTTATTTTCGGTTATTTGTTGCATTGTTACTGCTATAAGCACCAATTAAATTGTCGATTGATATGTACGTGGGTGTGGCAGCTCGAAGGCGTTTCTGCTTTCAAATAGTCAACGAGCCATGTTAGCAAGGCAGACAATAACTTCAATATAGAACGTACAACTCAAAGTGATTGCTGCCGGTTATTGCAGATATGTGAATATTGTGAATTTTAAAACTGAAACTGATATATGTAAGTGTGAATAATTTTTTGGAAGACTGTCATCATTATATTTATTTTGTAAAAACCTCATATAAATATCTCCTACACTTAGTGCATATTAGAGAACTTCTAAATACTTAAATTCGAAAATTCATTTCATTTGTATTTGAAAAAAAAACAAAGCAAACGTATGAAACAAATGAATGCCACTTTTAAGTTTCTAGAACTCTTTTCATTTGAAAATCAAGTACAAGCAAATGAAATTAAAAATTGAAACAAACAAATAAAAAAGCATGCTCTGAATTCGTTTCATTTGGAATACTTCCAAGTGTTTCAGGTACTTCCAAATATTTGAAAATTATTTTATTTATTTATATAATTATTGGTCTGACGGATAGACGTTGCTAGATCGATTTATTTTGGTGCCCTGATCAAGAATATACGAGCAACGCAGAGCAATAAAAACAATAATTACATCAAATAATATGCAAAATAATATGAACAAATAAAAATGAACTTTTTATTGAGAAAATGAAAAGAAGATGAACATCACTTAAAAATACCCGAATGATTTCCATGTATTCATTTGGTTTGAAACTCATTCCATTTGTATTTGGAAGGCAATTTAAATGAAACATTTGCTTATATGAGCAAGCACTTGGAATTTGTAAATGATGACGTAAAACTTTATTCATTCTATTTGGTTGATCTTTGTTAACGTTTTTTATCTCATATCGTTCGGTTTTGATTAAATACTCTTGAACATATGATATTAACTGTAATGTAGAATCAAAAAATTTAATGATGAAACTGGTTCAAAACTACTGGTTGTTGTTGAGACGTTGTCGAATTTCTTTTTCTATTCTGACTGAATTTTTATTTTGAATTTGATTTGTATTTCAGCAAATTTTTTCAGAAAATTTTAATTTTTTTTTTTAATTTTCTTTTTTTCTAAATTCTTTTTTAAACATATCAATATCAATAAAATTTTTAAGCTTGCATAAACAAACTTAAACTTATTAGCAAAACAATTATTAACCTTTTTTCTCCAATAACAGCTATTATCTAACAATTTTATATTTATTGTTTGAAATTTTGGTTGTTTTACACTTATTTATGTTCATATATGTGGAAAAATGAGGGATTCCTAATGGAGGGTAAATATATTAAAATGTTGTGAGCTTAGATAAATTGGTAAATCTGTTGTTGGTTCAAGATCTCAAAATCATTGAGCAGACTAAAGACCACATTTGAATTATTTAAAGACTTTTGACTGATTTGCTATTTGGTACTGATACGCGACTTAATAAATATTAAAATCAATTGATTTGAACTTTATTCGTTATTTGTCAACACCTACAAATGATTTACCTTCAAATGCATTAATTAATAATACATGAATCAGATATTTTGAAAAATAAAGCATACGTTCAATTAAATAAATTCAAACTTGTTGGGAGTTTTCATTATTTTTACTGCAATTAGTCTTAGCTTCATGAGCATTATCCCATAACTATAAGGAAATCTTGTTTATTTTTTTTAATCCAAAACAAAAAGATGTCTTCTAATAAAACGTTGATTCGTTAAAGGTTAAAGTCGTAATCTTATATGATCAAGACATGTGTTCTTGTTTTAGCTTAAAACTGTTTGGTGTTCATCAAAGTGCAGTAAATTTTTAATTTCAAGTCGTCGTAACAATTGCTTCCTGTCATGAAAACGGCAAATATTTTTTACTGCTTACAAAGCTGTCAAAAACTTCAACACCCTTGCGATTTTTTTTCAATTTTATACAACTTCTAATCAAGTTTGCACATTCTTATTATTTTGCATGCAATTCATATTCAAATGCTGCATAGCATTCGACCAAAGCAACTTCGCTCATTCAATGCAAATGCGAAATGAGGTGAAAACCGAATTGAGAAATTCAACTTTTACAGCGAGTTGGCTGCGCTTTGCACTCTTACATTACTCAACAAAGTGCACAATGTTGCTCTTCCGAGCGCTGTTTGCTCTCTGTGTTAGATGCATTTAAGAGTGTTTGTTGCAGATTCACTTGAAATAAGTCTGCTAGTCGACTCTTTGTGGCTGCACTTGAGTGAAATGTGTTTGCATTTTGAGTATTTTACAACTTGCACTCTTTGACTGGAGAAGTTTGTCCCAAGCAGAAGTTGAACTTTCATTTATGTCATATGCACAACTTTGTTTATGCAAATTAAAATACGTTAAAAATCATAAAACAAAACCTAAGCAATTTTATTGCTTAAAGCATTGACTCTTATTTATTGTTTTGGAAAAAAAAAAAAATCCATTGTTTTGAGTTTTTATTTCTATTATTTACTGCCAGCGGGTGGCAAACTCCCAATGGTACCCTTTATCAGTAGCTGACGTTTTGTTTTCCGAAATCTGACATGCTGATGACAGCACAAATTGAAAAGTAGGTTCGCGTGTGAGTTCCCTGTAAATTGATGGCGTTTTTCAATTGCAACTTTGGGTTTTGTTTATGAACAGAGTTAAACCGAACAGAAAAGAAGAGAACAGAACAGAACCATCAAAGTCAGGTGAAGGGTCTAACAACTTATGTTGAAGTAGTCACGAATTTCATTATTGAATTGACTATTTATGTTTTAATGTGCAGTTGCGCACATTTACACGAACCTTTGAGCAAATTAATATTTCTGCTGGTGTTTGAATGCACAAAAGGACATTAGTTATGTAGAAGCATGCTTCTAATTTAAATTAAATTCTTACTTTGACTTATAAAAGATAGTTTGGAATATTTTTCGTTTTGTGTTCTTGACACTTTAATTTTTGACTAATTGCCAATTTTTTATTTTGTTTTATTTGTTTATTCTTTGTTTTTTTTTTTAGAAAAGAACAATGCACATCATTTACAACGGACACGCAAAAAGTAAATACTTTGTTATTTTTTGTTTGTCGCAATTAAAGTGAAACTATTTTAACTAAATTCAACACAATTTGACACTTCACAAACAAGCAAACAACACACACTCGTGCATTAACACATACTTACTTACTTACATATACATGTGCGCAAAGACATGCAATTGTAAAAAAAAAAAAGAAACGAGATAAAATTGAACCAACATGCAATTTTAGTTTTGCAATTAAGAAAGAAATCGTAAACGAAAAATTCAAAGTAGAGCTTAGTAAAGCCAGAAGCCCTGGGCGAACTCGGACCACAAATATTCAATTAAAACATTTTCACCCCAATACATACAAACTTACATACCATACATACACAGAGACAAAGAGTAATTCGCAAAAAAATGGTGTGAATGTGCGTTTGTCTTTCTGGGTGTCTGTGTGTGTGTGCGTGTATGGGTCCATTTGGATTTACAAATATTTTCATATAATTAAAAATAACATTACTCTTCGCAGACGTATGCTTTTTCTACACTGCTGTGTTAGTACTTCATAGCTGAAAGACAAAAAAAAGGAAGTAAATAAAAAAAAACAAAAAGACGAGAAAAATCACATAAACTTTGTATATTTGTAATCCTTTTGTATTACATATTACTCATACGCCATATAGCGCACGCACGAACATGTGTAGATAAATTAAGGTATTGGTGTGTGTGTCTGTGTATCTAAGCTTGTGTAAGTGTGGGTGTTTGTACGAAGATATATTTAAAACATATGCAGTATTATACCACATTAATATATCAAAACCAAAGCCAGTTCTAGGAATATAAAATCATCAACAACAAAAACTCACACAGCAGTAATCACAGTCAGTAACTACACAACAGCAAAATCATGGCAAGCAAAACCGAAAAAGCTGCATTAATAATGAAGCCAAAACAAAAACAACAAATGGAATTAATATGTGTTCCTTGTCTTATTGTTACTACAGTTGTTGTTGTTATTGTTGTCGCTGGTAAGGGTGCAAGTATGTTATGTACTTAAAGGTTGCATGTTAAAGTGTTAAAATTTACTTTGAGCAGCTGAAAACAAACCACATGCAATCCACTAAGGCAACTTGCAAAGTGTTTTTCGGTTTGTCACGAGTGCTTTAAAATATTTTAAAACTATAAAAAAAAAATAAAAAAACAACAAAAAATCTCAAATAATCACTTAAGTGCCAAATGTTTGAAAAAAAATTGTCTGCTTTGGAAATCTTCATGAAAACATATAACAACAAATTATTGGAATTGGAGACAAGTAACTATCAAGAATTGGTAATTTATATAATTACTAGTAAGAACGTTAACTTCAATCTTGGCGATTATATAATACTCTTCCCTATAATATTTTTCCTTATTATCTTCATAGCCAAAGACACTGAATATATGTATATACTAAGTCAAGCTTCCCCAGAAGTCTACTTTTTCAAATTCATCCATTTTCTTCGTGTATAAAATCTACCAATTTCAGTGGTCCGACCATCCCAATTCCGAAATCCATAGACATATGGACTAACGGACGAACATGTCGTAATCGACTAGTCTCATGGAATTGATCAAGAATATATACATACATATACTCGTTATGTCTACTTGTGAATGTTCTTGATTAATTTACGTATAAAATAACCTCACTTAGAAAAAAAATGTTAAGTAGCCATATTTTATTTCTTGAATTTCAAATCACAGATTACCTAGCTGCTGGCTAATCTAGCTTGAAGTATAATATTTGATGATCTTATAATAAATTAAATAAATCTTGTGATGAAGATGTTTCTACAAACATTCAAACTCTCAAAACAGGTATGCAAGTCTTGTAGACTGACAAAAATCTGTACTATCCAAAATATTTAATTGCTTATGAAAACAGAAGCGAAAATCCTTTGCACCTTACTCAGCTTTGGTTTGACATACATTTGCATCACGTATACGCAGTGTGAATTTTTTGCCTAATAGAAATAACGCATACGCCATGTATACTCCAGCGTCTGGTAGCAACAAAAACAAGTACAACAGCAAAGCTATTCAAAATCAACGGCAACAAAAACTAAGGTGAGCAACTGTTTTTGCACTGAGTTGCATTTCACATTCGTAATTCTTTTTGCTGTGCTCAAAAAAAGAATTTGTGTATTTCCCCCCGCCCTTTCATTTTATTTATTTCTCTTTGCTATTTACACGCGGGAACATCGAAACATCATTTGGGAATTTTCAATTCGCATTGCTGCTGTAGTTCTCTAATTATAAATTATGTTAGCCTGGTCGAAGCAAGCAACTAACGCACACATTTGTAATATTGTGTGCGCGTTTCTATGCAACGAACAGTCATACGCACACATGCATACGCACACACAGACACACATAAGCAAACACTTACAAGTCGTTGCAAACATGTATGTAGGTGTGCATTCGTATATGTTTTTCGCATCTCTAGGGCGAACATGTTAAACACGAGCTCACATTTTGGCAGACATTTGGACAGACCGACATATGAACAGGCAGCAATACACAAAACATAGACACGCACAATATGCAAACATGTGCGCGAGCAAGACGGACGAATCCAAATAAAAAACAAACTGATAAAAATGAAACAAAAAAAAAATAAACCAGGCACAAAAGCAAATATTCATTGCATTCAAATGCGCGTACGTGTGCAGATCCTGTTGCGTGTAAGGTCGAAAAAAAACAAACAAATTTCGGAAAAAAATGTTTTGCAAAGAACTAACGAGGCAGCAATATCGAATTGTATGATCAGCTATAGCTTGCTTCAAACAACAATCGAAAATTATTTTTGTGTTTTCAAAAACAGAATTCGATTCAATTCAAATTGTTCACGAGTTTGAGCTCTGTTTCGTACAGAAAAATACCTTGAATAATTAAAGTTAAATTTAAAATTCTGGCTTGGCAGCCAACAAGCTACTTAACTTGCTCAGAACTTTTCAAACTCTAGCAAACTTTAGCATAAACTTTTCAAATTAACTTTTGTGTTTTGATTCATTGAAGAATCTTTAATCAAACAAATTTGTTTGGTTAAAATATAACACTTTGTTATATCTTTGAATATTTTTTTTTTTCAATGGGATTTGTTTTCTTTGATTAAGGCAACTTGCTTTTCGAAAAGTTGAGAAAAAGTTGAATGCTTATAGTTTTTTTATAAAATTTAGTTGAGCTACTTTATTCAGTCAATAACGTCAATTTGTTTGTCCCATCAATGGAACAAGGTAGTTGTCTCTAAATGTTAATCTCGTTTTAAAGAAAATTATGTCATTTCTTAATGTTATCCTTATATTATTATGCCAAAGAAAATGTACCGCCTATATGACGATAGAAAAATATGATTGCTTGATGATAACGTTATTAAAATTCTTGAATGACAATTTCTGTCAAGAAAAAAGTCACATAACAATACCAAAAGTAATAAAGAATAGTATAAAAAAATGACTGACTATATTTTCAACTATTATAATTAAAAGCAATACTTTAGAATTCCACAAAACTATTTTAAATTGCCTTTAAGAGACTTCAGAAGTCATCGAATTGTTGAAACTGAAATGAAGGGTATTAAAGACATACTGTCAGTCAGTCGGTCTTTCTGTCTATCTAACTATCTTTGGAACCTGTACAGAGATACTGACAGAAAGACATACACACAGACCGACATATGTATGAACATGTGTATGTACAAAGCGTACGTAGGAAAGTTGCATTTGATTTGAATCCATGAGAATGAGTGAGTATTCATGTTGCGCGTTTTATGATTGTTTTGCTTCCCTTTCATGCTGCATTTGAGCAGATTTCCTATGCAGTTATCATCGTGTTTTGTGTATTTTTGTGAAATTTTCGCGAGAAATGAACAAAAACGTAAACATTTCTTTTTTCATCGTTTTTCACATTTGCACGTGCGCCAATCGTATATAAAGTTGCATTTTTTTATTATTTTTTTCGGTATTTGCTGTTCGTTGAATTTTCGTGTCATCGTCAACCGATTCATCATGTGCAATCATTTTGCCTACACTATACACAAATGTGTCCCACACGTTATATCTCATAGGCATTAAAAAGTAGAAAAAAAAAACACAAAAACAAAAAATGTGAAATGAAAATAAGCATGTGTGTGTTATTTGTAGTCCTTGGCTCAGTTGACGCCTGGCGCGCTTGTTAGCTAACACACACTCAGGCTGTTTTAGCGCCAGATGCAGTCAGGTGCAAAGGTTCACTTTTACATCAGCACACAGTATTGCACTTTGCTTTTCTATAATACCATGATACATCAGAGCGTGCAGTAAAAAGGCTCTTCATTTTTTTCCTATGCATATATGCGATTACGAATGCGTGTTAATATGTTTGTACTCTTGTGGGCATTATTTGTACCAAACGTTAGTTGCTTTGCCAGTTGTTCATGCATTACCCTCGGCTCGGCTTGACTCAACTCGACTCAACTCGTCACGTCTCGACTGCTCAACTTGCCACAGTCACCGTTCTATACACACGGGAAATTGCACGAAAGTAATTAGGCAACGTTTGCATTACACGCTCATTTCGTAATAAGAAAATACCAAATTCATTTGTGGCAAATAGACATAATTTTGGTTTTGTTGCATCGTTCGGTTTGTATTTTTTTTTACGAGTTTAGTTATTTGGTTGTTAAGCTTGCCGTGGAAGTCATTAATCTAAGCAAATTGGCTCCAAGCATTCTTTTCGCGTGAATATTTCGGTTATTATGCGCAATTACTTTGTAGTTTGTTTTCAGTTTTGTTTAATTATGAAATAATCGCTTGAATGCACTTATGGTTTGATTATTATTGTAAATTACTGACGTTGAACATAGCTAGAAACAACAGTAGTTACTACCCCCATGATTTAAAGGCTAGCGACCAGATATTTTGTAGAGAGCCTTCTTTATTTCAAACATAAATACCATCATGACTCGATCATTGATACTGGAAGTCTCGCTACAAAAATAAAAATTGAATTTGAACAAAATTGAAGTCGTTTTATGAAAAACTTGCTAGTGTGAAAGTTCATATGGTCTTTGATCATGAGAATCTTGTTTTTCTAATGAACCAGAGAGTTGTTCTTTGATCCGCATTATCTATTTTACTGAAGCTTATATACTTTTCACGCACTGTCTTGTGCCACGCCCATTTTTTTAACTGAATATATTTTCTCTTCATCTTATTAGCCTATGTATCAATTTTCATTGTTTTTGCTCATTGGGTACCGGAGATATGCAAATTATTGATTTGGACTAAAAGTGGGCGTAACCATGCCCACTTCTTGGTAAAAATAGTTTCATGCCTCCCTAAGAACATAAGTGTGAAGTTTCAAATCAATTGATTAAGAAACAAAAAAATGTTGATTTCTCTTTCGCTTCTTCATTTTGTATGGCAGGTACCAGTTCTAGTTCCCGATCTCAATGAAACTCTCAGACATTTAGTGGGACTATGTAAAACTACTATGTTCCATCTTCCAAAACAAAATAGTTTTCCATACAACGACTCAAATTTGTTTTTCTTCTTCATTTCGTATGGGAGCTACCAGTTCCAGTAATCCGACATGGCTGGTTCCGACCAATGATTCATCGTAATAAATTCTAAGACTCTGTGCAAAATTTCAGCTTGATAGCTTCAAAACTGAGGGACTAGTTTGCATACCTACTAGGGATGTCAATCCCGGGATCCCGGGATCCCGAAATCCCGGGATTTCTGTGTTTTTCATTGTTTCGTAACCAAGAACGTAGGCAGCTTGTCACAAAGGGGGCCGAAAATAGTCTTTTTGCATAAATGTGAGCGCTTTTTACAAAAACCAAAGTTATTTCAAGGTTTAAAAGTATCGATATTCTGATGTAGGGGGACTGCAGAATGATGCTCAAAATTTGAAAAAAAAAAAAAGTTGCCTAAAATTTTTTAATACAATTTACAAAAATCTTTGCGAATAGAGTAGTACGGCTTTTCTGAATCCTTCTCTAAAACCATTTTTTTTTTTGTAATGGTTACTGTCTTCAGAAACTCTTTAATTCTATTCTAACCGTCCAACCAACAAATTTTGAAGGTGAAAGGTATTTTTCGTCAGCAGGTTTGGAGAATACAACATTAAAAGCTTTACTACTTTTAAAGTTATATACCTGTAAAACGCTTTAACTAAAATAATATGTTAAACGTTTAAGCTTAACAAATATTTGGTAACTCATTTTGTAAGACTAAATGAAATAGTTTATTTTTGTTTGTTGCTTCGTATTTTGTTTTTTTAAATAATAAAAAGGAATAAAAAGAAAATTTATAAAATATTTACTACTTCTTAACTAGTCCCGGGACTCATCCCGGAATCCCGGGATTTCAGCTTGCAATTCCGAAAATCCCGGGATTGGCAAATCTTCAAAAATTGACATCCCTAATACATACAGACCGACGGACAGACGGACATGGCTAAATCAACTCGTCTTGTCGTCCTGATCATCAATATATGTACTTTATATGGTCAGAAATGAATATTTCGATCTGTAACAAACTTCGTGACAAAGTTATAATACTATTCACATACGTGAAGAGTATAATGTGTGATGATGGACATTCATTCAGTATTCATTCGTATAACTTCCATAAAAAACACCATATACAATATATGATGTATATTTGTATAGTTACATGTACGAGTATATATTCTTTTTTAGAGCACATGGTATAAACAGCACTGCGTATTTTTTTCATTCCTAGCCAAAACAATTTTAAATTCAATTTATCTCAAGTGAGCATCGACTTCATTGACACAGAGGTTTTGTATTATGCTTCACTCTACTCTGAGCTGACAACTCTGGTTGTAGCTCTGCCACAAACCTTCTTTTCCGGATATTAAGCTTCAAACTGTGAAAACCTACAAAAACATGAAATTATACTTATAGCGTGTTCGTGTATTCGAACGTTCAGCTTTTATCATCTTGCAGAAACGCAAAAGCTTTTTTTTTCCTATAACAGAACCTGAATCACTTATAATTTTGAAAGCTTTTATGTATAAGATATATTTGAATGTCATTTTTTTTTTCTTGTACCTTTTATCATCTTTTATTGTTTAACTTTTTATCGACAGGGAGTGAAAAAAGAAAAAATAGTTAATTTAAAATTAAAATTATGCCCCTTTGATACTTCCAACAATACTTGTGGAAAGTATGAAATCTCACAAAGCATTTTTTATACTTTTTATTAGTTTTTTTTTCATTCATTGTTATCTATTTTGAATGCAATTTCCTTTCTTATCAGACAAAATGTACAAGACAAGAATTTTAATTGGCATTTGAGAAATGTTAATAAAATTCCAGATTGGTTGACATGCACCCTACCAATTAAGCATTTCTTCTTTTTTCTTTTATTTGCTGCTTATAAATACGCACAAGCTGCTTTTAACCGCAGTCAATGAGCAAGTAGTGCCTTGATAAAACTCACAGTTTCTCAAGCAAAGTGTATTCGCAATTGAAAATGAACTTATCAATTCTAATTCTTTCATTGGTCCTCATTGCTTATGCAAAAGGAGACGTTAGTTAAAAGTGTGAATTAAATCTTTTTTGATTTGCTTGAATTGTCTCCTTTTATAGCATAATCTAAACAAATTACAAGATAAACTTTGGTTAAATATCGAACGTCAATTGGAGCAACTCTCAAAAAATCATGAACAGCAAATGACCAAACTAAATGAACTGAAAGAGTGAGTAACTTATAACTCCAAATAATACATGTTCATCATTTTTGACTTCCCTTCTTCATTAGATTTCTACAAGAAGAAGACATTAGCATTGCACACAGTAAGTAACAATCAGTATAGCATAGATTTTAAATTATTTCCTTCTAATGACTTTCTTCTTTAGTTTCGGCTCTCAACGATGATGATTATCAAGTAAGTCACATAATGGTTATGTATAATACAAAAAACGAGTTTATGTTAAATTATATCTTTCAGGACACTATCGGCAACATTATAAACGATTTCCAGAAAGTTAAGAATTACTGTGGATTTTTCAACCACATCGAAACTCACCCCGTGGGTCTTCAACCACAATCACTCATGAGACAATACGATTGTAATGCACAAGTTAATTTTTTTATTTGATTATTAAATTGAATAGTGGCTTTTTAGATCTTTCAGAAAAGTGCTCTCCCAATAATGTAAATTATAGATTCTTTTCCATTGATGGCACCATGTTTAGATTTGAGATACGCGCGGCAAATGATGGACATATTGCACTTTCCAGTGATTCGGTTGGCTCTAAGCCAATTTACGAAGTGGTACTTGGAGGTTGGGCTAATACCAAATCTGTAATACGCAAAGATTTTACTGACCATATGGCATCGTTTGAAACGAAAATTCTAAACGAGTGCGAGTACATTGCCTTTTGGATCCGATGGGATGGAGGTCTCATACAAGTGGGATACGATAAAGACCCATTACCGTTTATGTCTTATAATGCAACCGACTTGTACAAAGTCAACTATATTGGCATACATACCGGTTTTGGCTCAACTGGCAGTTGGATTTTTTAACCCCGATAAAAACTAACTTATTATTGTTTTCATATTAAACATATTATTGCCAGCATTACTTAAATTTGTAATTTTTATTTTCCACAATCACAGAAAATAGGAAACTACAAGATATGCTTCCTGTGACAAGCATTTTTTATACTCGTAATCAATATTTCATATTAGTAGATGAGAATAAAAGATCTGGATCAAAAGATGGTTAACTTTTATTTCTTATAATGGTGCTTCCAAAGAACATAATTATTTTGCAAGGGAGCTATTTGATATTTTTTTTTTCTCAGTATCAAATATCGGAATTCAATATGTGAGATGTAGAACTCAATTGTTATATATATAGATGTGAAACGAACATAAAATGTTATATTCATTTAATCAAATCGCGATTTCACAAATTTTTTTTTCTGAGAATTATTGATAATTCGAATTTCCAAGTCACAAAAGTGATAACCATATGATTATGATTATTGATGCAATTTTTTAAAAACAATTCACAGTCTTTGACGTAAACTCATTCGATTCGGACACACTCAATCTCAATCGACTGCAGTATAAACACAATTCGAAATGAATATTTTAATTTATATATTTCCGTTATTAATAATGCCATTTTCAAATGGCGATGTAAGTTTTCGTAAAAGAATACCATTTATAAGCAAACTGAATTTTGTATATATTTAAGACAAATGTGAATACAATACACGAAAAGCTGTGGTCAAAAATCGAAAGTCAATTGGTGGATCTTACAAAAAAACAAGAATTGCAGAAAACTAGAATCAATGGACTCAAAGGGTGAGTAAAGAAAAATCAAATTGTACTCAATGATCTAATTAATTTTCAAATTTAGTTTGCTACGAAATGAAGGAATCAACTATACACACAGTAAGTAATAAATACATTTGTAATGCTTTTTAATTTATTTAAATTTTTAGTTCCCGAGTTGAATGACGAAAATGACAATGTAAGTTATCTTTTAAGTTAGCGAAATATGAAGCTATAAGCTCTTCATAACTGACAATTTCAGGACCCATTCAACTTTGCCGTAATTGGTAATATTAAAAACGACTTTGAATTATTGAAAATGTTTCATACGGAAACGAAAACATTCAACATCGCACAAGAAGATAAGATGGAAATAAAAGAAAGTGTTTCACAAAATTTTAACAATTCTTGTGGCGCGCTTACCAGCATACAATCACGATTTGAATCTCTCCAATCAACACTGGAAACTAATTTTAATAAGTGGCAAGACGCACATCAAAATCTTATAAAAACAGGGCATAGGTATGATAATAATAATAAAATTACCCAAAAAATATCTCATTATTCTTAAATTTTTTTATTTGCAGCGCAAATAACGGTAATTCATCAACAATTTGAACAACATTTGTGTTATCAACAATACTAAACGATCGAATTATTTAAACATCTTTCAGAACATTGCACTCCAAATCAAGCAATCTACAAAATCTTTCCAATAGACGGCACCGAGTTTCGATTTAAAATACGTGCATCGTCCAATGGTCATGTCGCACTTCTTCCTGGTCCAACAGATGGTAATCCAATCTACGAAGTTGTACTCGGCGGTTGGAGCAATACACATTCATCTATACGAAAGGATAGAAATCAAGACGTTGTCAAGAAGCAATATGAGGGACTTATGAATCCTTGTGAATTTGTTGGCTTTTGGGTACGTTGGAATGGTGGCGAAATTAAAGTAGGCTATGAAGGCAAACCAACACCATTCTTGACGTATAAAGTTAGCAACTTGTATAAAGTCAACTATGTTGGCATTCACAGTTATCAGCAAGCCGCTAATTGGATTATTAATTAAATTATTACAATGTTTACTTCACTCGAACTTTAATAAAGAATTTTTTACATATTTAATGCAATCTTCAAATTTTTGTCTTGTAGGGTGTTTCAAAGTTGATCATTTAGGACCGTAGGTTTTTATATGTTTTTATTGTGATTCACATATCTTATCAGCTATACTGTATATGCGTTTGTTTATTTAATAAATATATTTATTAATAAAAAAAACCTTTAAAAATTCAAGCTTATGTTATTTATTTAATCTCATTTGATTCGAACGCTCGAAAGCTGAAGCTGAAGTTTAAATAAAATTGTAGATTTAAAAAATGATTTTTTTATTTGTAACGATGTCGTTGTTGATAATGAATTATTCAAGTGGCGATGTGAGTAGACGGAAAAAGAGAGTGTATTATGCATATGGAAATGTTTTCTCGTTTTTTGTAGATAATAGTAAACAAATTACCGGATAAATTGTGGGCAAACGTAGAGCATCAATTGGAAGAACTCACCAAGAAACAAGAATTGCAAAAAACCAAAATAAATGGTCTAAAAGGGTAAGATGAAAACATGAAAAAATATGAAGACACGAAAAACAGATAAAACCATACTTATTTTCTAACTTTAGTCTATTACGAGAGGAAGGCGTCGACTTTACAGAAAGTAAGTAAAATACACTTACATATAACATAAAACACCTTCAATTCTTATGCTATAACAAAATGTTTTTAGATCCGATATTAAACGATGAGAATGATAATGTAAGTAATTAAAGAGCATTTTTCATGCAAACCTGACTTTTTTAAGAAATAAACTCACACAGGATCCTTATGCATATGCCATTATCAGCAACATTAGAAACGGGTTTGATTTATTAAAAACTCATTATAAACAAGAGATTACTGGCTTTACTGATCACAGGTATTCAATCGCAAACGATATATTAAAACTCATTTAGTTTATCACTTCTCTAAATGTACATTTCAGTTCCTCAGGAAATTTAATAACTAATCATTCAAAAGGTAATTAAAATGTTATATTTTTCACTACTGTTTCATTGCTCCACTTTGTATTTTTAGAATACTGTACCAAGGTGTCATTATACACATTCATACCCATCACAGGCACTGAGTTTCGATTCAAACTGCGCGCACCATCCAATGGTCACATCGCACTTACCCATAGTCCATTGGAAGTACCAATGTATGAAGTGTTACTTGGCGGTTCGGGAAACAAAAAGTCTGTAATACGGAAAGAGGGTAATGTTGAACTAACCAAAATTACACATGGGCGTCTATTAAATGAGTGCGACTTCATGGGCTTTTGGATACGTTGGAACGATAACGTTTTAAGTGTGGGTTATGAGACAGATGAGGAACCGCTCATGCAGATTAATGCGTCTGATTTGTTTAAAGTAAATTATATTGGCCTTCACACCTACGACAGAATTGGCAATTGGATTATTAACTGATTATATTGTCATATATATGAACTTAAAAACATAATCGAATAAATAGTGTAAATACAATAAATGTACATATATATATGTTTCATGTGATGAGAATATCCGGGTTTAAGTTATTTGGTTATAATTCTTTGTTATCCAAAGGGCGAGTAATTTTTTACCAAAGCCAATCATATCAACAACAAGCTGTTTGAATTGAGTAGTGCCAATCTCCTCAGCAATAGATCGAATCTGTTAAAAAAAAAAAACTGATTTTAAAATACTTAATAATAAGCTAACCGAGCAAAGCCGGGCGGATGCTCGTTTGTTATATGTATGTGTATAAATTAGGGTGATTCAATAACTGTTTTTTTTTTTTAATTTGAGAATATAATATTAATATTTACTTAGTCAGCATCACGGTCTTAGCAAAAAATTTAGAAACCATTTTGTAAAGTGTTCTATTCTCAATAAAAATATATGAACAAATTTTCCTTAAGGTACGAAAACACAACAATTAAGCTTGTTAGTAAAAAAAAAATTTTTTTTGAATCAGCCTAATACTTATATATGTATACATACTTACTTATATTCATTGATATTTAAATGTATATATAAAAACACATATTAACAAACTTTTTTTAAAAGAGAATTAAAATCATTATCAGCCTAGATTAAAAAAAAATTCAGTTGAAACTTTAACCTCATGAAGAATTAAACATATTTACGCAAAGACATATTTAAAATATTAAAATAAATAATCAACAATTGCCATTTAGTTTGTAAATTTCATTCGAATCAATCTGAAGCAAAAAATTTTAAATTAAAAATGATTTATTTGCTTTATATTGTTCCTTTTCTACTAATAAGCTATACTAATGGTGATGTGAGTTGTTTATGAAGAAAATTAGTAAAATCAATTAAGAAAACATATTTGTTTAAAGATTAATGTAAATATCATACATGATAAGCTGTTGTCAAAAATCGAGCATCAATTTGAGGAACTAACCAAGCAACAAGAACTGCAAAAGGCCAAAATTAATGGTTTCAAAAGGTACGTAGTGTGTAACGCAAAGCTTCTAGTATTAAAAGAGTATTAATATAAAAATTCATTCCAAAAATTACTTCTTAAATTTCCTCAATTACAATGTTAAACTCATGTGTAGAACTAACATAATTTTTCGTTACTCTATCTTACTTTAGGTTGCTAAGAGAGGAGGGCATCAATTTTACACACAGTAAGTGACCACAGTTTTTGTAACGATAATAGAAAATAATATTTTTTATTATATTCTCACTTTGCAGTTTCCGAACTTAATGATGAGAATGACATTGTAAGTAATGTCGTACACTATTCCAGCATTTTTCATTAAAAATGGAAACATTTATTTTACAGGACCCATTCGGATTTTCCATTATAAGAAATATTAAAAGTGATTTTGAGTTATTGAAAGTATTTCACACCCAAGTGAAAAGCTTTAACATCGCACAAGAAGACAAAACTGAAATAAAAGAAGATTTGCTACAAGGCTTAAGGAATTATTTTGGATTTTCGAATAACATTGGACAGCCTGATAAAATACTTCAACTTCCACTGACGCCCACTGAACAACCCAAACGTAACACAAAATTAAATATTTTTAATGAATGAATAATTAGAAATTTGTTTCTTCAGCTCAATTTGGATATTGTACGCCTAATACGCCTTTTTATACATTCTTCCCCGTCAATGACACCAAATTAACTTTTAAGCTGCGCGCTTCGAATGATGGTCACATTGCCCTTGTTAATAAGCCGGTTGACGTTAACCCAATTTACGAAGTGGTACTTGGCGGTTGGGCCAACAAAAGATCGGTTATTAGAAAGGACCATACTGTAGAAGAGGCTGTATTTAGTCATCCAAGTATGCTTCACGACTGCGAATACATTGGCTTTTGGATTCGTTGGGATGCAGGCCTAATACAAGTGGGATATGAGGGAAACTTAAAACCATTCATATCTTATAACGTCCCCAACTTATACAAAGTTAACTATATTGGTATTCACACTGGCTATGGAGCAACGGGTAGTTGGATTTTTTAACATTGCATGAGAACAAATTTCATTGAATTTTAATCATAAAAGATGTTTAAAACAATGAAGTCAAGTCTAAAAAATAAAGTAAAATACTCTGTTCGAACATTTACTTTTTATGTTTTTTTTAAATAAATAAAAATTAAATATGGTACAAGAAATTAAATTTAAAGATGAGTTTTTGTGACATCAGTGCACCAAACAGTCTCAATTCATCTGGAATTGCTAGCAATTAAGGCAGAGAGAACGGCATCAGTCAAGCATCAACCGAACAACTAAGTGGATTACCACAAAAGACTCAACTATATTTTTTGCAAGCAAAGAAATCCTAAAATTCCAAAAATCATCAACATGAACATCAACAAAGTTTTCATTTTCGTCGCTTTGGATTTGGCTGTCTTTGCTGGACAATCGGAAGCGGGTATCTCAAAAAATCTATTTAAAAACTTTTTATATTATATATAAAATGTATTTATCCATTTAAATATTGTTCAAAATATCAATAAAACCGGAAAAAATGTGTTTTAAATTAATTTTTATTTATCGCTTAAGAATTAGTATAATAAATAATTGATTTACATCTATGACTTTGTTAACCCTTCAGTGTGGCTGCCACATTTGCGGCCTGCTGGGCTACCCCAATCGTTTGAATAGTTGCATCACGAGTGTGCTGACCGACGCGTTCCTGTTTGACAAAGGAAGAGTATTTGTAAATAATTTCGATAATCATTATATTTTCAATATTGGACACTTACGATCTTCTTGCCGATCTTCTTGAGCCAACCCGCTTCCGATTGTCCAGCAAAGACAGCCAAAACCAAAGCGACGAAAATGAAAACTTTGTTGAAGTTCATGTTGATAATTTTTGGAATTTTAGGATTTCTTTGCTTTCAAAAAATATAGTTGAGCCTTTTGTGGTAATCCACTTAGTAGTTCGGTTGATGCTTGACTGATGTCTTTCTCTCTGCGTAAACGCGCTTTTATTTCTTCAAAGAGACGATAGCAAACATAACATTGTAACGGGGCTTTTGTTTGTCGAGGCAATTGGAAATCCCCAAAGTTGACGATGCTGGTGCTTCGAAAAGATTTTTAATTGAACATAGAAAACAAACTTGTATGCAAGATTTTGTTTGAGTCAAACCCTTATCAGTTTAAAGAAAAAAAAAATCTTGAAAAATAAATTTGTGCACACACACTCGTCTCGAAATGAAAAGTCTTTTTACTTTATTATGAGTTCTGTGCCAAAATAAAGACATAATCGACTATGTTGCCTTCAAATGATTACAAGATTTATAATATGAAAAGAAAAAATTTGTTGTTGTTTCCAGGCTATGTTCAAAGCACATAAGAGACAGTTTTCCCAATAAGAAATATTAATTTTTTAAGAATTAAACGGATCATTTTACAATATTTTATATCGTTTGCTTTCAGAGATACGAGATTGTTTATTGCTGCCCCGTTATGTCTGACTCATATAAGAAGATCGTGACGCAACGGATATTTTTTGAGAAAAAAATCGGTTATTTTGTTATTGCAAAATTTAAAATATTAACAAATTTGAAAAAAACTCTCCAGCGTTACCTAGTAAAATATGTACAGAAATTGTTTTTTTTTTTTATTTTTTTAAACTCGGCAGAGGTATGCAAAAAAACCCTTTCTTTGTTAACTCATTTAAACTATTAATTGGCTTTTGTCAGAAATAATGGAGTTTTTTTTTATGTAGCAGAACAGGTTTGTAGTACGAATGGAAGAGAATTAAGAAAACAAAAGAAACGAACGATTTGTCGCACGCTACCGAATGACTAACGCACATTTTATGAATGAAATTGATCTACGCTAATTAATTTTTGTTAAGCCTTTGTTCTCCTACATCCATATAATTTATCTCCACACTACACTGTAGGTTATTTGCTTATTTGCTGGATTGTTTTTTGCATCGTTATCAGCTTGTTGAGGTTATCAGCGTCCTCACGCTTGTTGTCAAGCTGTGAATCCCATTTATTGTTTTCATCTTACCTCTACAAAAGTCCCCAACGTTTTTCCGTCTCAAACGCATCCCTGCCTCAATAAAAAAGGCCCGTTCGAATGCTCTGTTTGATATCGTCTCTTTGAAGAAATAAAAGCGCGATTACGCAAAGAGAAAGACATCAGTCATACATCAACCGAACAACTAAGTGGATTACCACAAAAGACTCAACTATAATTTTTGCAAGCAAAGAAATCCTAAAATTTCAAAAATTATCAACATGAACTTCAACAAAGTTTTCATTTTCGTCGCTTTGGTTTTGGCTGTCTTTGCTGGACAATCGGAAGCGGGTTGGCTCAAGAAGATCGGCAAGAAAATCGTAAGTGTCCATAATTGAAAATATAATGACAATCGAAATTATTTACAAATACTCTTACTTCGCCATAACAGGAACGCGTCGGTCAGCACACTCGTGATGCAACTATTCAAACGATTGGAGTGGCACAGCAGGCAGCAAATGTGGCAGCCACACTGAAAGGATGAGGACATTAAATTAGCACTTATCATTTTATTAGTTATTTATTAAATTAATATTTATGCGAAAATATAATTCACAATAAGCTAAATGCAAACCAGATTATTTCCGTTTTTTCTTGTTTACAATTTTGAAATAAGTACAAAGGCCTTAGAGATATGAGAATATTAAATCGGCCCCGGGAATAAGGTAGTACTAATAAGATAATTATATACTGAAAGATTCAGATCACTAACTCAATTGGTTTCCGAGAAAAAACAAAAATATAAAAATACATAAACCATTTTTTCTCAGGAACGGCTTTATCGATTGACTTAAAAATTTAATATGTGGGCAACATAAGTCAGTTGAGGTTTTTCCAATTTACGAAGTGGTACTTGGTGGTTGGATCAACAAAAGAACGGTCATACAACGAGATCATACTGCAGAAGGGGCTGTATTTAGTCATCCAAGTATGTTTCACGACTGCGAACACATTGGCTTTTGGATACGGTGGGATGCTTAACTTTGAGCCACTTTTTTAAGGCACACCCAAGTTTTTAAAAAATTATCATTGGAGACAAACGCTCACATTTAAAAATGAAACAGCTGTGTAGCCTTTTATGCAATATAATGCAATTGAATAACATAATAAACTGCTGATAAAATTTGCAATTGGATTATCAATTAATCTCATAAAATATCGTTAAATATTAAACAGTTTTCATAAAGAGAATAACATATTAACAATATGGTAAATACAAGTACCAAAGAAAAAAGAATAATATGAACTGATAATAATTATGTGTTAGTAGAGTTGTTGTAGATGTAACAATGTTTTAGCAAACATCAAGAGAAATACAATTGCCCTGATGTTCTAAACAGTCGTTACAGTATGTATAAGAATTACAGTTTTCAGTTTCGTAACTGCAACGGGTACATCCTCTTTAAATTTGTTAAGCTTAAATTGTTGCTTTGTAGACTCCTGGCTCTGATATTGATGAGATTACTAAGCTGGTCGTTATATTGACTGTATTCATTGATTATGTATCCAATGAGTTATAATGTGTAGATCCCCTTCAAGGATTCGAGTTCATACAAACTAAGATGCACGACCTAGAGCTTATATATTTGGAGATATTTTATGTTATTTATTTTGAAGGTTAATATTTAAAAAACAAAGAAAAAATTTGAGAATTTCATTAACGTAAGGGACCTGTGACAAATTTTCAACACTTCTAATGCTAGACTTCACCCATTTTTTGACATCGGAAACATAAGCTTATGTAAGCAAAGGAAAGTCAAGTGTACTTGACAATATTATACAGAGCACCCACGAGAAACGGAACCACGTCTCAAATCTAAAGAAATCTATTTGTATGACAGTGCCCCAAAATATTAATAAGACCGGACAAAAAATGTGTTTTAAATTAATTTTTATTTATCGCTTAAGAATTAGTATAATAAATAATTATTTTACATATGTATATGACTTCGTTAACCCTTCAGTGTGGCTGCCACATTTGCGGCCTGCTGAGCTACTCCAATCGTTTGAATAGTTGCATCACGAGTATGTTGACCGACGCGTTCCTGTAATGGCGAAGGACGAATATTTATAAATAATTTCGATTGCCATTATATTTTCAATTTTGGACACTTACGATTTTCTTGCCGATCTTCTTGAGCCAACCCGCCTCCGATTGTCCAGCAAAGACAGCCAAAACCAAAGCGACGAAAATGAAAACTTTGTTAAAGTTCATGTTGATGATTTTTGGAATTTTAGAATTTCTTTGCTTTCAAAAAATATAGTTGAGTCTTTTGTGGTAATCCACTTAGTTGCTCGGTTGATGTATGACTGATGTCTTTCTCTCTGCGTAAACGCTCTTTTATTTCTTCAAAGAGACGATAGCAAACAAAGCGTTGCAACGGGGATTTTGTTTGTCGAGGCAATTGGAAATCCCCAATGCTGGTGCTTCGAAAAGATTTTTTAATTGAACATAGAAAACAAATTCGTTTGCAGAATTTTGTTTGAGTCAAACCCTTATCAGTTTTGGAAAAAATAAACTTGAAAACCAGTAAGGGCGGTATATTTGAGTATTCTCGACTATATAATTTCCTGTACACACAAAATCCAAAAAAAAATAGTCAAATTAATTTTGAAAACGTTTTCCTTTTTCAACATTTGTTTCGTATGCAATTAACTACATTAATAACATGTTAAACTTTCGCCGACAGCAAAAGCAATGCTATCACGATATGAATTCTGTTATATGAATCAAAATCATTGGTAAGGTAAGGCAGGGCTCATAGTGCAATGTTGCCATTAGATGGCGCTTTAATACGGTTTTTGTAACAAAGCATTGCTGCTGTTGTAGTCCAGTCATTTGGTAGTTCTACCTGGAAAGTTTTGCGGCAGTGTCGAAAATTGGCATCTATATGGATTTTGGGCTGCTCTTTCCGAATTTCCACTTTGCGACCTTCTACGACCGCCGCTCGAGCCGCCATTTTGAAAAAATGGCGTCCAAAATCACTTTTTTGACCATATCTCCATTTTGCCTCATTTTACGGCAAAAACATCTCTATACTAAATTAAACAAGAGGAAATTTCCAACAAATTATAGTCTAACCTTTTTTTCGTAGGACTAATAGTTTAGGCGTACGAACGGAGCAAAGTGTTCAACTTTGATACTATGGTTTTCATACATTTTGTATGCGATTATTATTCTAAAATAATTATTCTAAAATTTGTGTTCTTTTTTTCAGAGTTAATTATTTTAAAATTTGTGTTCTTTTTTTAAGATTTTTTGAAATTCTGCAGAGGCGTGCAAAAAATCCCTTTTTTGTTTACTCATTGGCTTTTACCAGAAATGTATTTTTTTTATAACAAAACAGGTTCGTAGTACGAATGGAAGAATTTAAATAACAAAAAAACTTAACGATTTATCGCACGCTTCCAAATGAGTAACGCACATTTTATGAATGAAATTTATCTACGCTTTTTCTTATACCCTGTACCTTATGGTACAAGGGTATATTAGTTTTGTGCACGCCGACAATGTATGTAACACTTTAAAGGAGACATCCCCGACTACACAAAGTATATATATTCTTGAACAGTATGGAAAGATAAGTTGATTTAGCCATGTCCGTCTATCCGTCCGTCCGTCCGTCTGTATGAACGCCTAGATCTCGGAAACTATAATAGTTTAAACCAAAAGATTTTCGCATGTCGATTCTGTTATTCTTTACGCAGATCAAGTTTATTTTGTTTTTCCCCTTTTTGACTTTATTCAGTGGTGAGGGGCAAATAACTGGAGAAACCTCGGGTAAAAAAATACTAAAGTCGTATTTTCTCGGTTATATAAATATATGAAATTGAATGACAGTGAAATCTGTTTCGATTAAAAAGTGGGCGGGGCAACGCCTTCAAACAGTCGTTACAAATTGAATGTACAGGGTATGTCGGAGTCGAATACTGTCGACCTTACTGGCTTGTTTTAACTTATTTCGCCTATTAGAAGCACTAAGGTTTGTTGCTTAGCGAAAAACAATCCACATAATTTATCGGCACACTTCACAGCAGCTTATTTGCTCAGTTGTTGGATTGTTTTTTGCATCGTTATCAACTTGTTTAGCTTATCAGCGTCTTCACATAAGTTGTCAAGCTGTGAATCCCTCTTAATGTTTTCAGCTTTGTTCACCTCTACAAAAATCCCCTACTACTCATTCTTTAGGTTTCATACAAACGCAACCCTGTCCCGACAAACAAAATCCCCGTTGGAATGCTCTTTTTACTATCGTCTCTTTGAAGAAATAAAAGCGCATTTACGCAAAGCGGAAGACATCAGTCATACATTAACCGAGCAACTAAGTGGATTACCACAAAAGATTCAACTATATTCTTTGAAAGCAGAGAATCCTAAAATTCCAAAAATCATCAACATGAACTTTAACAAAGTTTTCATTTTCGTCGCTTTGGTTTTGGCTGTCTTTGCTGGACAATCGGAAGCGGGTTGGCTCAAGAAGATCGGCAAGAAAATCGTAAGTGTCCTAAATTGAAAATATAACCAGTAAGGGAGCTATTTTCAGCTTTGCTGAAACTTATATACTCTTGCAAGCATTTGGAAAATCCGTTTTATAGTTTTTCCAATAAGAATCTTATAAGTTTATAAAGATAAAGGGGCGTAACCCCGCCCATTTTAAAATTTTTTTTAAGAATACAATGCAAACATTCCACACTTTATTTTACCATTTTCTGTCTCGTCTGCTTATAGATAAATCACATTTTTAAGTTTTTCTCTATATGGGCGGTGCCACGCCCTTATGTCCGATTCTTATGAAACTTTGTAATATGGTCAAGGATTCTTAAAAACGCGTAACTGCAAAGTTTCATCTGTTTATAGTTGAGAACAAAAAAGTTTTTCTAACAAAAACCGAATTTTTGGCCGATTGTTCCTATGGGAGCTATATGCTATATTTATCCGATCTTCACCAATTTTACAGTGTGCTTTGATTTACATCCAAGATGTTCTTGTGCAAAAAATCGAGGCGATAGCTTAAAAATCAAAGAGTTTATTGAGCAAAAACCTCATTTTTAACCGATCGTTCCTATGGCAGCTATATGCTATAGTATTCCGATCAAGCTGGTTTCTACATATAAACTGCCTGCAAGGAAAAGAAAATTTTCTGCGTTTAAATTTTTTTGCTAACTTGAAAATTGTGGGAGGAGTTCGCATTGAAACAGACAGACAGACGGACAGACAGACAGACAGACAGACGGACAGACGGACAGACGGACATGGCTATATGAACTCGTCTCGTCGTGCTGATCAAGAATATATATACTTTATATAGTCGGAGATGTCTCCTTCTCTGCGTTGCAAACTTCACGACAAAGTTAATATACTCTTGCAAGAGTATAATAACAATCGAAATTATTTACCAATACTCTACCATCGCATTACAGGAACGCGTCGGTCAGCACACTCGTGATGCAACTATTCAAACAATTGCAGTAGCTCAGCAGGCAGCAAATGTGGCAGCCACACTGAAAGGATGAGGACGTTAAATTAGCACTTATCATTTCATTAATTATTTATTAAATTCATTTTTATGCATAAATATAATTCACAATGAGCTAAATGCAAACAAAATTATTTCAATTTTTTCTTGTATACAATTTTAAAGGCCCTTGGGATATGAGCCACGGAAATATATTTAAATAGCATATTGGCGATATGGTGGTACTAATAAGATAACAATATACTCAAAGTTTTAGATCGCTAACTCAATTGGCTTTCAAGAAAAAACAGAAAATAAAATATCAATCAAACCATGTTTACTTATTTACAGTGAACTACTTTTGTACACATTTTGGCTTAGACTGGCTATGGAGCAACGGGTAGTTAAATTTTTAACATTGCTTGGGAACAAATTTCATTGGATTTTAATCATAAAAGCTCTATAAAACAATGAAGTCAATGAACCAGATCCGAAAATAATTTTAATCTAAAAATTAATGTAACTTTAAATAAAAGTACTCATCAGTTATGAAAAGTTTTTATGCTGAAAGTCAATGAGTAGGCATGGAGAACTTATCAAACAGAAAGGTTTTGGTCGTCAAACCGACTATAAATAATCATGTAGTATGTAGATTATTAAGAAAACATCTCCGTACTATTAATTAGTTCGAATGGCGAGGTGATAACCACATGACTTTGAACCGAATGCAATACAAATTTTTAGTGTCGCTTAACTTCGAGCCACTTTTTCAAGGCACGTCACAGTTTTCAAAATATCTCATAAAATATCGTTAAATATAAAACCATTTTCATAAAAGGAATTAAGTATCAACAATAAATATGAGTACCCAAAAAAAAGGAATAATCTGAACTTATAATAATAATGTGTTAGTAGAGTTGTTGTAGATGTAACAATGTTTTGGCAAACTTTTTTTTTAACAAGGATGTCTTATACAGTAGATAATAGTTGTGGATGCAATCAAGAGAAATACATTTGCCCTGATGTTCTAAACAGTAGTTGCAGTACTTATAAGTATTACAGTTTTCAGTTTCGTAACAGCAATCGGTCCATCCTCTTTAACCTTTATTTTGTGATATTATATTTAAACAAAAAGAAATATATTTCTTATTTTTTATTCCCCGAAAATATTGGAAAAATTACTTAACGTAAGCTAACAGTGACGAATTTTCACTTCTATTGCTACACTTCACCCTTTTTTTACATCGGAAACATTAGCTTAAGTAAACAAAAGAAAGTCGAGTGTACGTGACAATATTATACCGTGCACCCACGGTAGACGGAGCCACGTTATCTAAAAAAATGTATTTATCTGGCAGTGTACATTTAAAAATTGTTCAAAATATCAAAAAAAAAGGCCAATAAAATGTATTTTAAATTAGTTTTTATTTTCGCTTAAGAATTGGTATAATAAATAATTGATTTAAATCTATGACTTTGTTAACCCTTCAGTGTGGCTGCCACATTTGCGGCCTGCTGAGCTACTCCAATCGTTTGAATAGTCGCATCACGAGTGTGCTGACCGACGCGTTCCTGCATTGCGAAGGAAGAATATTTGTAAATAATTTCGATTGTTATTATATTTTCAATTTAGGACACTTACGATCTTCTTGCCGATCTTCTTGAGCCAACCCGCTTCCGATTGTCCAGCAAAGACAGCCAAAACCAAAGCGACGAAAATGAAAACTTTGTTAAAGTTCATGTTGATGATTTTTGGAATTTTAGAATTTCTTTGCTTTCAAAAAATTTAGTTGAGTCTTTTGTGGTAATCCACTTGGGTGCTCGGTTGATGTATGACTGATGTCTTTCTCTCTGCGTAAACGCGCTTTTATTTCTTCAAAGAGACGATAGCAAACATAGCATTGTAACGGGGCTTTTGTTTGTCGAGGCAATTGGAAATCCCCAAAGTTGACGATGCTGGTGCTTCGAAAAGAGTTTTTAATTGAACATAGAAAACATACTCGTTAACAGAATTTTGATTAAGTCAAACCCTTATCATTTAAAAAAAAAAAAACCATCTTGAAAAATAAATTTGTGCACACATACCTTCACGGAATGAAAAATCTTTCCACATTATTATGAGTTCTGTGGCAAAGTAAACCAATCTCCGACTTTGTGCAGTATTTACATTGATCAACCCAACTGACTTAGGCATAAATCGGATCCCTACATATGATTACAAGCTTCATAATTAAAAATTATCACTCATAGTTTTCTTGTTGTTTCCACTCTATGTTCGAAGCAGTTTTCCCAACACGAAGTATTGGGTTTTTAAGAAAAATCTTAGGTACCCCCGCTATCTATCTAATTTGTCTTAAATCTTGTATCATTTTACAATATTTTATCTAGTATGCTTCCAGAGATATGAGATTGTTGTTGTTACGGCGCTGCCCCCGTATGCCTGACTCATATAAAAAGATCGTGATGTTACGGATGTGGACATATACCCCAGTTTTTTTAATTAATTGCATTTAAGCAACGCTACCTTATCTGTAGAATGTCTTTGGTGATTTTTTTTTTTTTTATATTACATATATTGAGTTCATATTGATTTGTTTCTTATTTCATTTCCGGCTGATAGACTGTTTTTTACAAAATATAGTATGTAGTTTCGAAGCAAATACGTTCTTTCATTGAAATGTGAAACTTACATATACGAGTACTATTATGATTCGCGGAATTTTTTTCGAGTCCCACACAAATATCACCGCTTCGCTCAGAGAGCGATAAATGTTGAACAATCTATTGTTCAACAGTTGAGACATATTTTAATTTCGATATGGAAGAAATTTTTAGCTTTAATGCTGATTCCAATTAAATTTACATGAATACATATGCCTTTATACATTATGAGCATTTGTATTCATGTCTGTCTCTATAAATGTCTCTATATTTAAATATGTATTAATTGTGTTAGTTTTTAAACTGAAGAACAATGGAAATACCAAATAAATAAAGATCACCTTTTTGTATAAATTAGGCAACTTTTTGCACAAAACAGACCTAATTCAGACCAAAGTTGTGTTCAATTTTATTATTAAAAAATTATATGTACAACAATTTTTAGGTACATACATATGTAGATGTTTATTTCTTTTTCTTTTTTTTAAATCTTTTAATTAGTTAAATAAATATTTTTAAATAAAATTAAATTAAATTATTCATCTTCATTTGAATCGGGATCAAGCTTCCTGAGTATGTGACCAATTTTGTATACATTCTGTGATATGGCGTCGATCTTCACGGCATTCTCATTCACTGTTGTGAGTAGACGATTCTAAAGGAGGAAGGTGATAAAAATAAAAAAACCAATTCAAGAAAATCTCAATTCACGCCAAACGAACCGTGCCCTCGTTAAGGTCATCCAACCAATCTGCGCTTGTGAGTCCCATCATTACCAGATTAAGCATCAGGCACAGAGCCAGGCCGCAGAACAATGAACGCGATGACATCTTTTGTGATAATAAGACAAAAGGGGCTGTTGCTCTAAGTGAAAGCTACTCAAAGCGAAGTCGGAATTGAAAGTTGGTTAAGTTGGAGCAGAGCGACGCTTTTATACAAAAAATTTTATTTATCAAGGTTCGAACAAAGGGATGCGATTGAGACGGAAAAACCTAAAGAATGAGTAGAAGGGGATTTTTGTAGAGGTAAGCAAATCTGAAAACAATAAGTGGGATTCACAGCTTGACAACTTATGTGAAGACGCTGATAAGCTCAACAAGCTGATAACGATGCAATAAACAATCCAACAAATAAGCCAATAACCTTCTGTGAGGTGTGGCGATAAACTATGTGGATATTTTTCGCAAAGTAACGAAACTGAATGCTTCCAATAGGAGAACAAAGGCTTAATAAAAATGAATTAGCGTAGATCAATTTCATTCATAAAATGTGCGTTACTCATTCGGAAGCGTGCGATCGTTCTTTTCTTTTGCTTTTTTAATTCTCTTCCATTCGTACTACAAACCTGTTTTGTTAAAAAAGAAAAATACATTCATAATTTCTGACAAAAACCAATGAGTTAACAAAAAGGGGTTTTTTGCACGCTTCTGCAGAATAAAACCACTAAGGATTGGAGTCGACAGTACTCGACTCCGACATACTCTGTACCTTCAATTTGTAACGTCTGTTGTAGGGCGTTGCCCGCTCACTTTTTAAACAGACTTCCTTTCCATTCAATATCATACATACCAATTTGTGGTCTTCCAGATCAATTCGTTACAGAGATATAACGGATTTCTTTTTTGGCTATATGTGGGCGTGGTTACTCCCATTTTATATTTGAAACTTATGTCCCAATAGCATGCATGCAAAGTTTCATTCTTGTAGATTGTATGGTTCTTGAGATATGAGCGTTTGAAATTTTTACTATATATGGGGTTGAGGTTTGAGTCAGCTATATACACACCAAATTTGGTGTTCCTATCACAAAAGAGATAATACGACTTTTATAATTTTTTTACCCGAGGTAGCTTCAGTTATTTTCCCCTCACCCCTAAACTAAGTCAAAAAGGGGAACAACCAAACAAACTTGATCTGCGTATTTGAATAACAGAATCGAACTGTGAAGAGATTTTGGTTCTATCTATTATAGTTTCCGAGATCTACGCGTTCACACAGACAGACGGACGGACGGACATGGCTAAATCGACTTCTCTTTCGATACTGATCAAGAATATATATACTTTGTATAGTCGGAGATATCAAGGAGTGATCAAGAATATATATACTTTGTATAGTCGGAGATGTCCCCTTTAAGGTGTTACATTCATTGTCGACGTCCACAAAACTAATATACCCTTGTACCATAAGGTACAGGGTATAAAAACTCAAAAAAAAAAAAAACACACAAATTTTAAAACAGTTAAAATTCACCAAAGTTTTTCCACAGATAAGGTAGTTTTGCTTAAATACAATTAATTTAAAAAAATGGAAATATGTCCAAATCCGTTTCGTCACAATATTTTTATATGACTCAGACATAAGAGGGCAGCACCGTCTTTAAAACAAACGATCTCATATCTTTGGTAACAAACTAGATAAAATATTGTAAAATGATACAAGAGTTAAGACAAATAGGAATAATAGCGGGGTACGTTAGCTTTTTCTTAAAAACTCAATATTTCTATCTCATATGTGTTTCGAACATAAATAAATTTGAATCGCTCTTGAATTCCAAGTTTTTTCTTTTCTAATTATGAAGCTTGTAGTCATTTGTAGGGATACGATTATGCCTACGTCAGTTGAGTTGATCAATATAAATACTACACATAGTCGCAGATGACTTTAATGTGGCACAGAACTCATAATAAAGTGGAAAGAGTTTCCACTTTGCGAAGGGTGTGGTACAAAATTTTAATTATTTAAGTTAACTGTTATTCAAAACTAATATGAGTTTGACTCAAACAAAATTCTGCAAGCGAGTTTGTTTTCTATGTTCAATTAAAAAATTTTATCGAAGCACCAGCATCGTCAACTTTGGTGATTTCCAATTGCCTTGACAAACAAAATCCCCTTTGCAAAGCTTTCGTATTTTTGAAGAAATAAAAGCGCATTTACGCAGAGCGGAAGACATCAGTCATACATTAACCGAGCAACTAAGTGGATTACCACAAAAGATTCAACTATATTTTTTGAAAGCAGAGAATCCTAAAATTCCAAAAATCATCAACATGAACTTTAACAAAGTTTTCATTTTCGTCGCTTTGGTTTTGGCTGTCTTTGCTGGACAGTCAGAGGCGGGTTGGCTCAAGAAGATCGGCAAGAAGATCGTAAGTGTCCAAAAATAAAATATAATATCAATCGAAATTATTTAAAAATACTCTTCGTTTGCCATTACAGGAGCGCGTCGGTCAGCACACTCGTGATGCAACTATTCAAACAATTGGAGTGGCTCAGCAGGCAGCAAATGTGGCAGCCACACTGAAGGGTTAACAGAGTCTTATGTATACTATTATTTATTATACTAATTCTTAAGGGATAAATAAAAATTAATTTAAAACACATGTTTTTGGCCGATTTTTTTTTTTTAATTTGGGACGTGGCTCCGTCTCCCGTAGGTGGAGGCTATAAAGTTGTCAAGTACACTCGACTTTCCTTTCGATTTAATTAAAAAAAAATTAACATTTTATTGGACTGCAATTGAATACGTTAATAACATGTCGAACTTTCGTCGACAGCAACATATAAGATTCTTTGTGTAAATTATGCATATTTTCTCCCATCGATAAAAAAAATGCCTCAGGTTCTAGTAATTCCAGATAATATCAGACTATCTGGTGCACTGATATCATAAGTACAAACTTACTTAAAATTCATTTCTTGGAACATATTTCATTTGTATCTATTTAAAAAATATAAATAGAAAAAGTTCCAACTCTAGAATTTAGTATAGTTAATTCAGGTTAATATTAATGTTAACTACTGAATGTGAAAATGAAAAAATGTTATTTGGAGTTAACCCTGGATTAACTTTGACTGTGAAACTGGACCTTAAAGTTTCTGTATTGTTAAGAGTAAAGTTATTTTCAGATTTGATTTTTGGACTGCATTGTTTTATAGAACTTTTTGATTAAAATCCAATGAAGTTTGCTCCAATGAAATGTTAAAAAATCCAACTACCCGTTGATCAACATCCAGTGTGAATGCCAATATAGTTGACTTTATATAAGTTCTAAGATATGAATGGTTTAAAGTTTCCCTCATATCCCACTTGTATTAGGCCTGCATCCCAACGAATCCAAAAGCCAATGTATTCGCAGTCGTGAAGCATACTTGGATGACTAAATACAGCCTCTTCTACAGTATGGTCCTTTCTAATAACCGATCTTTTGTTGGCCCAACCGCCAAGTACCACTTCGTAAATTGGGTTAACGTGAATCGGCTTATTAACAAGGGCAATGGGACCATCATTCGAAGCGCGCAGCTTAAAAGTTAATTTGGTGTCGTTGACGGGGAAGAATGTATAAAAAGGCGTATTAGGCGTACAATATCCAAATTGAGCTGAAGAAACAAATTTATAATTATTCATTCATTAAAAATATTTAATTTTGTGTTACGTTTGGGTTGTTCAGTGGGCGTCAGTGGAAGATGAAGTATTTATAATAACATATATTTTCTCTTCATCTAATTAGCCTGTATACAAATTTTCATTGTTTTTGCTCAATGGGTACCGGAGATATGCAAATTATTGATTTCTGCTAAAAGTGGGCGTAACCATGCCCATTTTTGTCAAAATAGTTTTAATGCCTCCCCAAGAACATAAGTGTGAAGTTTCAAGTCAATTGATTAAGAAACAAAAAAGTTTTCCATACAACGACGTGAATCTTGCAGGTACCAGTTCTAGTTGCCCGATCTCAATGAAACTTTCAGGCATTGCATTCAAGTTTTGTTCATTTTTCTTCTTCTTTTCGTATGAGGGCTACCAATTCCAGTGGTCCTATATGGCCGGTTCTGACAAATGAGTTGATCGTACAAAAAAGATGACTGTGCGCAAAATTTCAGCTCGATATCTTCAAAACTGTGGGAGGAGATCGAATATATACCGACAGACGGACATGGCTCAATCTAATCGTGTTGTCATCCTGATCAAGAATATGTATACTTTATATAGTCGCAAGTGAATATTTCTATGTGTTACAAACTTCAGCACATACTTATAATACTATTCACTACGTGAAGAGTGAATTAGTGTAGATCAATTTCATTCATAAAATGTGCGTTACTCACTCGGAAGCGTGCAAAAAATCGTTTGTTTCTTTTGCTATTTCAATTCTCTTTCATTCGTATTACAAACCTGTTTTGTTATGAAAAAAAAAAAAAAAAAAAACATTCATAATTTCTGTTTTTGTTGCACGCCTCTGCGGTATTACAAAAACTTAAAGAAAAAGAACACAAATTTTAAAATAATTATGGTAAAATTTCTTAAATACAATTAATTTAAAAAATGGGGATATGTCTGTATCCGTCCCGTCACAATCTTTTTAATGAGTCAGACATAAGGGGCAGCACCGCCTTTGCAGCAAACAATACAAGAGCTAAGACAAATTGGATATATGGCGGGAGTACGTTCATTATACCCTGTACACACACTGTGTATCAGGGTATATTAAGTTTGTTTGAGACGGTTTGTATGTAACGCATAGAAGGAGGGGAGGGGGACCCTATAAAGTATATATATTCTTGATCAGGATTACAAGACGAATTGATATAGCCCTGTCTGTCCGTCCGTCCGTCCGTCCTCACCAATGGTTCTCGAAAACTATAAGAGCTAGAGACTTGAAATTTGGAAGATAGTCTCGTGTGGTCGAACACTAGATGAAGTTTGAAGGAATTTTTGCCACGCCCATTCCTTCCCGCCCATCGAGCACAACAAAAGGTCATTTTTTTCTTAAAATTGCTGTATCTCCTAAAGTATAAAGAATACAATGCTGAAATTTTGTATGCAGACTCACATAACATACCTTTTTAAAACTGCATACAACAAACTACCACTTTCCCCGCAAAGACCAACACACTAAAATTTTGCAGCAATGCTTTGTAACAAAACCCGTACTAAAGCGCCATCTAATGGCAACATTGCACTGTGAGCCCTGCCTCAGTATTAGCAAATACACAAACCATATCGTGGTACACTGCTTTTGCTGTCGGCGAATGTTTAACGTGTTATCAACATAGGTGTGTGTACAGGGTATTATATAGTTGAGAATACTCAACTATACCGCCCTTACTGGTTTTTTCTTTAAAAATCTGTCTTATATGTGCTTTGAACATAGCCTAGAAACAGGAAGAAAATTCAAAGTATTTACTCATCGTAAGTGAGTTTAACTTTGAACCGCTCTTGAATTCCCAGTTTGTTCTTTTCTCATTATGAAGAAATGTAGGGATTCAATTTATGCCTGTGTCTGTCGAGTTTATTAATGTAAATTTTACACATAGTCGGAGATGTCATTACTTTGGCACAGAACTCATAGTGAAGTGGAAAGGCATCAGCTTCGCGAAAGAGCGCGTGTACTCAAATTTATTTTTTAAGTTGATTTTTTTCAAAACTGATAAAGGTTTGGCTCAAACAAAATTCTGCAAACGAATTTGTTTCCTATGTTCAGTTAAAAAATCTTTTCGAAGCACCAGCATTGTGGATTTCCAATTGCCTCGACAAACAAAAGCCCCGTTACAATGCTATGTTTGCTATCGTCTCTTTGAAGAAATAAAAGCGCGTTTACGCAAAGAGAAAGACATCAGTCATACATCAACCAACCTACTAAGTGGATTACCACAAAAGACTCAACTATAATTTTTGCAAGCAAAGAAATCCTAAAATTTCAAATATTATCAACATGAACTTCAACAAAGTTTTCATTTTCGTCGCTTTGGTTTTGGCTGTCTTTGCTGGACAATCGGAAGCGGGTTGGCTCAAGAAGATCGGCAAGAAAATCGTAAGTGTCCATAATTGAAAATATAATGACAATCGAAATTATTTACAAATACTCTTACTTCGCCATAACAGGAACGCGTCGGTCAGCACACTCGTGATGCAACTATTCAAACGATTGGAGTGGCACAGCAGGCAGCAAATGTGGCAGCCACACTGAAAGGATGAGGACATTAAATGAGCACTTATCATTTTATTAGTTATTTATTAAATTAATATTTATGCGAAAATATAATTCACAATAAGCTAAATGCAAACCAGATTATTTCCGTTTTTTTTTGTTTACAATTTTGAAATAAGTACAAAGGCCTTAGAGATATGAGCATATTAAATCGGCCCCGGGAATAAGGTAGTACTAATAAGATAATTATATACTGAAAGATTCAGATCACTAACTCAATTGGTTTCCGAGAAAAAACAAAAATATAAAAATACATAAACCATTTTTTCTCAGGAACGGCTTTATCGATTGACTTAAAAATTTAATAAATGGGCAACATAAGTCAGTTGAGGTTTTTCCAATTTACGAAGTGGTACTTGGTGGTTGGATCAACAAAAGAACGGTCATACAACGAGATCATACTGCAGAAGGGGCTGTATTTAGTCATCCAAGTATGTTTCACGACTGCGAACACATTGGCTTTTGGATTCGGTGGGATGCTTAACTTTGAGCCACTTTTTTAAGGCACACCACAGTTTTTAAAAAATTATCATTGGAGACAAACGCTCACATTTAAAAATGAAACAGCTGTGTAGCCTTTTATGCAATATAATGCAATTGAATAACATAATAAACTGCTGATAAAATTTGCAATTGGATTATCAATTAATCTCATAAAATATCGTTAAATATTAAACAGTTTTCATAAAGAGAATAACATATTAACAATATGGTAAATATAAGTACCAAAGAAAAAAGAATAATATGAACTGATAATAATTATGTGTTAGTAGAGTTGTTGTAGATGTAACAATGTTTTAGCAAACATTTTTTTTAAACAAGGATGAACTTCACCACTACAACTAAGTATTAGTAAATAATTGTGGATGCAATCAAGAGAAATACATTTGCTCTGATGTTCTAAACAGTCGTTACAACACGTATAAGAATTACAGTTTTCAGTTTCGTAACTGCAACGGGTGCATCCTCTTTAAATTTGTTAAGCTTAAATTGTTGCTTTGTAAACTCCTGGCTGTGATATTGATGAGATTACTAAGCTGGTCGTTATATTGACTGTATTCATTGATTATGTATCCAATGAGTTATAATGTGTAGATCCCCTTCAAGGATTCGAGTTCTTACAAACTAAAATGCAAGACCTAGAGCTTATATATTTGGAGATATTTTATGTTTTTTATTTTGAAAGTTAATACTTAAAAACCAAAGAAAAAATTTAAGAATTTCATTAACGTAAGGGACCTGTGACAAATTTTCAACACTTCTAATGCTAGACTTCACCCATTTTTTGACATCGGAAACATAAGCTTATGTAAGCAAAGTAAAGTCAAGTGTACTTGACAATATTATACAGAGCACCCACGAGAAACGGAACCACGTCTCAAATCTAAAGAAATCTATTTGTATGACAGTGCCCCAAAATATTAATAAGACCGGACAAAAAATGTGTTTTAAATTAATTTTTATTTATCGCTTAAGAATTAGTATAATAAATAATTATTTTACATATGTATATGACTTCGTTAACCCTTCAGTGTGGCTGCCACATTTGCGGCCTGCTGAGCTACTCCAATCGTTTGAATAGTTGCATCACGAGTATGTTGACCGACGCGTTCCTGTAATGGCGAAGGACGAATATTTGTAAATAATTTCGATTGCCATTATATTTTCAATTATGGACACTTACGATTTTCTTGCCGATCTTCTTGAGCCAACCCGCCTCCGATTGTCCAGCAAAGACAGCCAAAACCAAAGCGACGAAAATGAAAACTTTGTTAAAGTTCATGTTGATGATTTTTGGAATTTTAGAATTTCTTTGCTTTCAAAAAATTTAGTTGAGTCTTTTGTGGTAATCCACTTAGTTGCTCGGTTGATGTATGACTGATGTCTTTCCCTCTGCGTAAACGCGCTTTTATTTCTTCAAAGAGACGATAGTAAAAAGAGCATTCCAACGGGGATTTTGTTTGTCGAGGCAATTGGAAATCCCCAAAGTTGACGATGCTCGAGCTTCGAAAAGATTTTTTAATTGAACATAGAAAACAAATTCGTTTGCAGAATTTTGTTTGAGTCAAACCCTTATCAGTTTTGAAAAAAATAAACTTGAAAAATAAATTTGTGCACACATACCTTCACGGAATGAAAAATCTTTCCACATTATTATGAGTTCTGTGGCAAAGTAAAGACATCTCCGACTATATGCAGTATTTACCTTGATCAACACAACTGACTTAGGCATAAATCGGATCCCTACAAAAGATTACAAGCTTCATAATTAAAAATTATCACTCACCTACGATGGCTAAACATTTTGAATTTTCTTGTTGTTTCCATGCTATGTTCGAAGCAAATATGATACAGTTTTCCCAATAAGAAATATTAAGGTTTTTAAGAAAAAAACGCGGGGCTTTTCTTAACTCCCTTCTCAATTTACAATGTTTTGTCTCGTTTGCTTTCAGAGATATGAGATTGTTTGTTGTAAAGACGGTGCTGCCCCCCTTTGTCGCCGCAACAGATATGGACATACCCCCATTTTTTTTTAATTAATTGTATTTAAGCAAAACTACCTTATCTGTGGAATGATTTTGGTGAATTTTACTATAATTATTTTAAAATTTGAGTTCTTTTTTTTTGAGTTAATTAAAATTGGGTTTTTTTTTTTTTTTGAGTTTTTTAAATTCTGCAGAGGCGTGCAAAAAATCCCTTTTTTTTAACACATTGGCTTTTATCAGAAATGTATTTTATTCTATTACGAAACAGGTTCGTAGTACGAATGGAAGACAATTTAAATAACAAAAGAACTTAACGATTTATCGCACGCTTCCAAATGAGTAACGCACATTTTATGAATGAAATTTATCTACGCTTTTTCTTATACCCTGTACCTTATGGTACAAGGGTATATTAGTTTTGTGCACGCCGACAATGTATGTAACACCTTAAAGGAGACATCTCCGACTACACAAAGTATATATATTCTTGAACAGTATGGAAAGATAAGTTGATTTAGCCATGTCCGTCTATCCATCCGTCCGTACGTCTGTATAAACGCCTAGATCTCGGAAACTATAATAGATAGAACCAAAAGATTTTCGCATATCGGTTCTGTTATTCTTTACGCAGATCAAGTTTATTTTGTTTTTCCCCTTTTTGACTTAATTTAGTGGTGAGGGGCAAATAACTGGAGTAACCTCGAGTAAAAAAATACTAGTCGTATTTTCTCGGTTATCTTTTGAAATAAGAACACCAAATTTGGAGTGTATACAGCTGGCTTGAACCCCAACAAAATAGAATAGAAAAATGGGAGTGGTCACGCCCACATATAGCCAAAATAGAAAACCGTTATGTCTCTAAAACGAATTAGTCTAAAAAAGTACAAATATATGAAATTGAATGACAGTGAAATCTGTTTCGATTAAAAAGTGGGCGGGGCAACGCCTCCAAACAGTCGTTACAAATTGAAGGTACAGGGTATGTCGGAGTCGAATACTGTCGACCTTACTGGCTTGTTTTAACTTATTTCGCCTATTAGAAGCACTAAGGTTTGTTGCTTAGCGAAAAACAATCCACATAATTTATCGGCACACTTCACAGCAGCTTATTTGCTCAGTTGTTGGATTGTTTTTTGCATCGTTATCAACTTGTTGAGCTTATCAGCGTCTTCACATAAGATGTCAAGCTGTGAATCCCTCTTAATGTTTTCAGCTTTGTTCACCTCTACAAAAATCCCCTACTACTCATTCTTTAGGTTTCATACAAACGCAACCCTGTCCCGACAAACAAAATCCCCGTTGGAATGCTCTTTTTACTATCGTCTCTTTGAAGAAATAAAAGCGCGTTTACGCAGAGAGAAAAACATCAGTCATACATCAACCGCGCAACCAAGTGGATTACCACAAAAGACTCAACTATATTTTTTGAAAGCAAAGAAATTCTAAAATTCCAAAAATCATCAACATGAACTTTAACAAAGTTTTTATTTTCGTCGCTTTGGTTTTGGCTGTCTTTGCTGGACAATCGGAAGCGGGTTGGCTCAAGAAGATCGGCAAGAAAATCGTAAGTGTCCTAAATTGAAAATATAATAACAATCGAAATTATTTACAAATACTCTACCATCGCATTACAGGAACGCGTCGGTCAGCACACTCGTGATGCAACTATTCAAACAATTGCAGTAGCTCAGCAGGCAGCAAATGTGGCAGCCACACTGAAAGGATGAGGACGTTAAATTAGCACTTATCATTTCATTAATTATTTATTAAATTCATTTTTATGCATAAATATAATTCACAATGAGCTAAATGCAAACAAAATTATTTCAATTTTTTCTTGTATACAATTTTAAAGGCCCTTGGGATATGAGCCACGGAAATATATTTAAATGGCATATTGGCGATATGGTGGTACTAATAAGATAACAATATATTCAAAGTTTTAGATCGCTAATTCAATTGGCTTCCAAGAAAAAACAGAAAATAAAAAATCAATCAAACCATGTTTACTTATTTACAGTGAACTACTTTTGTACACATTTTGGCTTAGACTGGCTATGGAGCAACGGGTAGTTGAATTTTTAACATTGCTTGGGAACAAATTTCATTGGATTTTAATCATAAAAGCTTTATAAAACAATGAAGTCAATGAACCAAATCCGAAAACAATTTTAATCTAAAAATTAATGTAACTTTAAATAAAAGTACTCATCAGTTATGAAAAGTTTTTATGCTGAAAGTCAATGAGTAGGCATGGAGAACTTATCAAACAGAAAGGTTTTGGTCGTCAAACCGACTATAAATAATCATGTAGTATGTAGATTATTAAGAAAACATCTCCGTACTATTAATTAGTTCGAATGGCGAGGTGATAACCACATGACTTTGAACCGAATGCAATACAAATTTTTAGTGTCGCTTAACTTCGAGCCACTTTTTCAAGGCACGTCACAGTTTTCAAAATATCTCATAAAATATCGTTAAATATAAAACCATTTTCATAAAAGGAATTAAGTATCAACAATAAATATGAGTACCCAAAAAAAAGGAATAATCTGAACTTATAATAATAATGTGTTAGTAGAGTTGTTGTAGATGTAACAATGTTTTGGCAAACTTTTTTTTTAACAAGGATGTCTTATACAGTAGATAATAGTTGTGGATGCAATCAAGAGAAATACATTTGCCCTGATGTTCTAAACAGTAGTTGCAGTACTTATAAGTATTACAGTTTTCAGTTTCGTAACAGCAATCGGTCCATCCTCTTTAACCTTTATTTTGTTATATTATATTTAAACAAAAAGAAATATATTTCTTATTTTTTATTCCCCGAAAATATTGGAGAAATTACTTAACGTAAGGAAAAAGTGACGAATTTTCACTTCTATTGCTAGACTTCACCCTTTTTTTACATCGGAAACATTAGCTTAAGTAAACAAAAGAAAGTCGAGTGTACGTGACAATATTATACCGTGCACCCACGGTAGACGGAGCCACGTTATCTAAAAAAATGTATTTATCTGGCAGTGTACATTTAAAAATTGTTCAAAATATCAAAAAAAAAAGGCCAATAAAATGTATTTTAAATTAGTTTTTATTTTCGCTAAAGAATTGGTATAATAAATAATTGATTTACATCTATGACTTTGTTAACCCTTCAGTGTGGCTGCCACATTTGCGGCCTGCTGAGCTACTCCAATCGTTTGAATAGTCGCATCACGAGTGTGCTGACCGACGCGTTCCTGCATTGCGAAGGAAGAATATTTGTAAATAATTTCGATTGTTATTATATTTTCAATTTAGGACACTTACGATCTTCTTGCCGATCTTCTTGAGCCAACCCGCTTCCGATTGTCCAGCAAAGACAGCCAAAACCAAAGCGACGAAAATGAAAACTTTGTTAAAGTTCATGTTGATGATTTTTGGAATTTTAGAATTTCTTTGCTTTCAAAAAATTTAGTTGAGTCTTTTGTGGTAATCCACTTGGTTGCTCGGTTGATGTATGACTGATGTCTTTCTCTCTGCGTAAACGCGCTTTTATTTCTTCAAAGAGACGATAGCAAACATAGCATTGTAACGGGGCTTTTGTTTGTCGAAGCAATTGGAAATCCCCAAAGTTGACGATGCTCGAGCTTCGAAAAGATTTTTTAATTGAACATAGAAAACATACTCGTTAACAGAATTTTGATTAAGTCAAACCCTTATCATTTAAAAAAAAAAACAATCTTGAAAAATAAATTTGTGCACACATACATACCTTCACGGAATGAAAAATCTTTCCACATTATTATGAGTTCTGTGGCAAAGTAAACCAATCTCCGACTTTGTGCAGTATTTACATTGATCAACCCAACTGACTTAGGCATAAATCGGATCCCTACATATGATTACAAGCTTCATAATTAAAAATTATCACTCATAGTTTTCTTGTTGTTTCCACTCTATGTTCGAAGCAGTTTTCCCAACACGAAGTATTGGGTTTTTAAGAAAAATCTTAGGTACCCCCGCTATCTATCCAATTTGTCATAAATCTTGTATCATTTTACAATATTTTATCTAGTATGCTTCCAGAGATATGAGATTGTTGTTGTTACGGCGCTGCCCCCGTATGCCTGACTCATATAAAAAGATCGTGATGTTACGGATGTGGACATATACCCCAGTTTTTTTAATTAATTGCATTTAAGCAACGCTACCTTATCTGTAGAATGTCTTTAGTAATTTTTTGTTTTTTTTTGTTTTATATTTTCATTTATATTGAGTTCATATTGATTTATTTTGAATTTCGTTTCCGGCTGATAGACTGTTTTTTACTGTCTTTGTAAATGTCTCTATATTTAAATATGTATTAATTGTATTAATTTTTAAACTGAAGAACAATGGAAATACCAAATAAATAAAGATCACCTTTTTGTATAAATTAGGCAACTTTTTGCATAAATCAGACCTAATTCAGACCAAAGTTGTGTTCAATTTTATTATTATAAAATTATATGTACAACAATTTTTAGGTACATACATATGTAGATGTTTATTTCTTTTTCTTTTTTTTAAATCTTTTAATTAGTTATATAAATATTTTTAAATAAAATTAAATTAAATTATTCATCTTCATTTGAATCGGGATCAAGCTTCCTGAGTATGTGACCAATTTTGTATACATTCTGTGATATGGCGTCGATCTTCACGGCATTCTCATTCACTGTTGTGAGTAGACGATTCTAAAGGAGGAAGGTGATAAAAATAATAAAACCAATTCAAGAAAATCTCAATTCACGCCAAACGAACCGTGCCCTCGTTAAGGTCATCCAACCAATCTGCGCTTGTGAGTCCCATCATTACCAGATTAAGCATCAGGCACAGAGCCAGGCCGCAGAACAATGAACGCGATGACATCTTTTGTGATAGTAAGACAAAAGGTGCTGTTGCACTAAGTGAAAGCTACACAAAGCGAAGTCGAAATTGAAAGTTGGTTAAGTTGGAGCAGAGCGACGCTTTTATACAAAAAATTTTGTTTATCAAGGTTCGAACAAAGGGATGCGATTGAGACGGAAAAACCTAAAGAATGAGTAGAAGGGGATTTTTGTAGAGGTAAGCAAATCTGAAAACAATAAGTGGGATTCACAGCTTGACAACTTATGTGAAGACGCTGATAAGCTCAACAAGCCGATAACGATGCAATAAAAAATCCAGCAAATAAGCCAATAACCTTCTGTGAAGTGTGGCTTACAAATGATGTGGATTTTTTTCGCTAAGTAAAAACCAATAGGATAACAAAGTGTTAATAAAAAACAGTAAGGACGCTATCTTCAGCAACGCTGAAGCTTATATACTCTTCACGCACATTCTTATATTTATATTTTTTCTTCATCTAATTAGCCTGTATACAAATTTTCATTGTTTTTCTCAATGGGTACCGGAGATATGCAAATGATTGATTTCTGCTAAAAGTGGGCGTAACCATGCCCATTTTTTGGTCAAAATAATTTTCATGCCTCCCCAAGAACATAAGTGTGAAGTTTCAAGTCAATTGACTAAGAAACAAAAAAGTTTTCCATACAACGTCGTGAATCTTGCTTCTCTTCCTCTTCTTCATTTTGTATGGCAGGTACCAGTTCTAGTTGCCCGATCTAAATGAAACTTTCAGGCGTTATGTCGGACTATGCGGACAACGATTCAAGTTTTGTTCACTTTTCTTCTTCTTTTCGTATGGGGGCTACCAGTTCCAATGGTCCTATATGGCCGGTTCTGACAAATGAGTTGGTCACACAAAAAAGAAGACTGTGTGCAAAATTTCAGTTCGACTGTGGGAGGAGATCGTATATATACAGACAGACGGACATGGCTCAATCTAATCGTGTTGTCATCCTGATCAAGAATATGTATACTTTATATAGTCGCAAGTGAATATTTCTATGTGTTACAAACTTCAGCACATACTTATAATACTATTCACTACGTGAAGAGTGAATTAGTGTAGATCAATTTCATTCATAAAATGTGCGTTACTCACTCGGAAGCGTGCAAAAAATCGTTTGTTTCTTTTGCTATTTCAATTCTCTTTCATTCGTATTACAAACCTGTTTTGTTAAGAAAAAAAAAAAAAATACATTCATCATTTCTGACAAAAGGGGTTTTTTGCACGCCTCTGCGGAATTCCAAAAACTCAAAGAAAAAGAACACAAATTTTAAAATAATTATGGTAAAATTGCTTAAATACAATTAATTTAAAAAATGGGGATATGTCTGTATCCGTCCCGTCACAATCTTTTTAATGAGTCAGACATAAGGGGCAGCACCGTCTTGAAAGCAAGCGAGAAAAAATAATACAAGAGCTAAGACAAATTGGATATATGGCGGGAGTACGTTCATTTTTTCTTTAAAAATCTGTCTTATATGTGCTTTGAATATAGCCTAAAAACAAGAAGAAAATTCGAAGTATTTTCTCATCGAAGGTGAGTTTAACTTTGAACCGCTTTTGAATTCCCAGTTTGTTCTTTTCTCATTATGAAGGAATGTAGGGATCCGATTTATGCCTGTGTCTGTCGAGTTTATTAATATAAATTTTACACATAGTCGGAGATGTCATTACTTTGACACAGAACTCATAGTGAAGTGGAAAGGCATCAGCTTCGCGAAAGAGTGCGTGTACTTAAATTTATTTTTTAAGTTGATTTTTTTCAAAACTGATAAGGGTTTGGCTCAAACAAAATTCTGTTAACGAGTATGTTTTCTATGTTCAATTAAAAACTCTTTTCGAAGCACCAGCATCGTCAACTTTAGGGATTTCCAATTGCCTCGACAAACAAAAGCCCCGTTACAATGCTATGTTTGCTATCGTCTCTTTGAAGAAATAAAAGCGCGTTTACGCAGAGAGAAAGACATCAGTCAAGCATCAACCGAACAACTAAGTGGATTACCACAAAAGACTCAACTATATTTTTTGCAAGCAAAGAAATCCTAAAATTCCAAAAATCATCAACATGAACTTCAACAAAGTTTTCATTTTCGTCGCTTTGGTTTTGGCTGTCTTTGCTGGACAATCGGAAGCGGGTTGGCTGAAGAAGATCGGCAAGAAGATCGTAAGTGTCCAATATTGAAAATATAATGATTATCGAAATTATTTACAAATACTCTTACTTCGCCATAACAGGAACGCGTCGGTCAGCACACTCGTGATGCAACTATTCAAACAATTGCAGTAGCTCAGCAGGCCGCAAATGTGGCAGCTACACTGAAAGGATGAAGATGTTAAATTATCACTTATCATTTCATTAATTATTTATTAAATTAATTTTTATGTGTAAATAAAATTCACAATGCGGTAAATGCAAACCAAATTATTTCCGTTTTTTCTTGTTTACAATTTTTAAATAAGTACAAAACCCTTAGAGATATGAGCACATTAAATCGACCCCAGAAAATGGCACTTTGACGATATGGTGGTACCAATCAAACAATAATATACTGCAACAAAATTTAATATGTCCTTGCCAGTATGCCTGTTGAGGTTTTCCCAATTAACGAAGTGGTACTTGGTGGTTGGAGCAACAAAAGTACGGTCATACGAAGACTTCTACTACTGTAGAAGAGGCTGTATTGGGTCATCCAAGTATGCTTTTATTTTTCAAACCGACTGTAAATAATCTTGTATGTAGATTATTAAAAAAATATACCCATAGTATTAATAAATTCGAATGGCGAGGTGATAACGACATGACTTTTAAAGGCATGCAATACAATTTTTTAGTCTTGCTTAACTTCGAGCCAAGGCACGCCACAATTTTTTAAATAATATCATTCGAGACAAACGCTCACAAAAATGAAATTTTTAATTTTAATAATTTCATTACTGATAATAAAACACTCGAGTGGCAATGTGAGTAAATGTGTTGAAATTTAATATTTTAGCTTTTGGAATTTTATCTGTTTAATAGTTGCCTATCAACACAATACATGAGAAATTGTGGTCAAAAATTGAGGGCCAATTGGAAGATCTTACAAAAAAACTTGAATTGCAAAAAAACAAAATTATTAGTCTTAAAGGGTGAGATAAAGTATATATAGCAATTATAACATTATTAAAAGAACTTTTTATTAACTCATCCAGATTGTTACACATGGAAGCTATCAATATTACGCATCGTAAGTTATCAAGACTTTTGTAACGCCTTGAAACCAAAATATTTATTTACCTTATTTTTTTAGTTCCAGAATTGAATGACGAAAACGATAATGTAAGTAATCCTATGAGTTATAATTAACTACAAATTGTTTCAAGCTTGTGATTTTAGGATCCCTACGCCTTCGGCATAGTCAGCAATATTAAAGTCGAGTTTGAGTTATTGAAATTATTTCATACACAAGTGAAAACATTCAACATCGCACAAGAAGATAAAAATGAAATAAAACAAACTTTATTACAAAGTCTCAAAGAACAACGTGAAAACTCAATTAATATTGATTCACAAAACAAAATATTTAAATTCAATCGTAAGCCAAAAAAATACATATTGTTAATTATAAATAATTTCAATATATCTCAGATCTTAATGAACGCTGCACATCCAAAACTAATTTTATTTACGAATTCTTCCCCGTCAATGGCACCAAAATAAACTTTAAGCTGCATGCTGCGAACGATGGTCACATTGCACTCGCCCATAATCCGGTACACTCCGCACCAATTTATGAAGTGATATTGGGTGGCTGGACCAACTCAAAATCGGTCATTAGAAAAGACTTTGTTGACTTATTGGCAGAATTTAGTCACCCAAGCATTCTGCTTGAATGCGAATACAAAGGATTTTGGATCCGTTGGGATGCAGGAGTAATTCAAGCCGGATTCGAAAAAGAAGAAATACCGTTTTTATCTTACAACGTCCCAACCTTATATAAAGTCAACTATATTGGCATTCACACTGGCTATGGAGCAAAGGGTAGTTGGATTTTTTAACATTACATGGGAAAAATTTCATTGTATTTTAACCATAAAAGCTATGTAAAGCAATTAGGTCCACGAATGAAATCCGAATATAATTTTACTTCAAAAAATAAAGCAACTTTAAGTGCAACTTTACAGTCAAAGTTAATCCTGGGTTATCTCTAAGTAACAAATTTTCAGTTTCACATTCAGTAGTTAACTTTAATATAAACCTGAGTTAATCTTACTTAATTCTAGGTTTAACTTCGAGCTAACTTCTCTTTTCGAACTTATTCTATTTATGTTTTTTAAATAAATAAAAACGAAACAACTATGTCCCAAGAAATGAATTTCAAAAATGAGTTTGTATGACATCAGTGCACCAGATTGTCTCATCTCATCTGGAATTACCAGCATCTAAGGTCTTTTGGTATCCAATGAAAGAAGTTATGGATCATTTAAGGAAGTAATTATTTGTAAAGATTAAAATTCTACACATAGTCGAAGATGTCTTTACTTTGGCACAGAACTCTTGTTTGCTATTGTCTCTTTGAAAAAATGAAAGAGAGTTAGGGCAGTTAAGGCAGAGAGAATGGCATCAGTCATACATATAGGCAGTATAGGCAAAATTGGCAAAAGTAAGGCTTGGTTGACACCCCTCCCCCCTAAATCATCTTATGTACTTAATGAATGGCCCCTAAGTAGTGTCATAAACTATTTACCCATTTTGTATGAGAATCATCACTTATAGTATACATATAGTCTGTAGTTCCTTATTAAACATTTTTAAAACCATTCAAGTTTTAAACAGTATTTCACAAGCAAAAAAAATTAATTTTTTCTTGTCTCAAAATTCCCCCAATCTTTGTAGTCGACTATATTTACATTCTTTTCTAATGCGATTTATTTTCTTATCACATCGACATTAATGATTATACAGATTATTAAGAAAATATCCCCGTAATTTGAATAACATCGAATGAAATATGTCACAAAAGTGATAACAAATTCTTGTTTATTTTAATTTTTAGAAATATTTCACAGTCTTTGGCGAAATCTCAATCAATTTAAACGCTTATATGTACCACACAAAATGAATTTTTTTATTTTAATACTACCCTTACTTATAATAAAGCATTCAAGTGGCGATGTGAGTTGACTGAAATAAAATATACTTATGTATATTTAAAAAATCCAATATTGTGTGATATTATAGGTAATTGTTAATACAATACAAGAAAAATTATGGTCAAATATCGAACGTCAGTTGGAGGAACTCACAAAGAAGCAGGAATTGCAGAAAACAAAAATAAATGGTCTAAAGAGGTGAGAGAATGTCACAGTGACATCAGTACATAATGTATGCTAAAAATTTCATTATTAACAGTTTGCTTCGAAGAGAAGGTATCAACTTTACACAGAGTAAGTTAAAAACAAAAAAAAATTATAAATCCCAAAAATCTTATACTGTTATACGATCATATTTTAATTCAATCCATTTAAGATTCAATGCTAAACGACGAAGATGACAATGTAAGTAATTTGACAATTTTCTAAATACCAAAATTATCAAATGCCTGAAATACTTAGGACCCTTACGCATACGCCATTGTCAGCAACATTAAATATGATTTTGAATTATTGAAATCATATTACACACAAGTAAAAACGGTGGACGTCAAAAAAAATATAGTCCTTCAGGCGCCAAATCGGAACTTAAGCGATACAAGGTAGGTGACCAATTCTTCCATTGTATTTACTTAATATTTTATATTATTTAAATATTATATTATCTAATTTATATTTAGTTCTTTTGGATATTTACTTCCTTATCTTCCGAAAGGTATGAATAGCATTGGAATTAAATTTAATTGCTTGATAAATTTCCATTATATTTTCTCACTTGCAGAACACTGCACCTCGGGTTCAGTCTATAAATTTGTGCCCGTCACTGGTACTGAATTTAGATTTAAAATACGCTCACCGGCCAATGGTTTTGTCGCTCTTGCCTACAGACCTTTTGAAATGCTGCCTATGTACGATATTATAATTGGCGGTTATGGAAACAAAAAGTCGGTTATACGAAAAGATCGTAGTGTAGAATTAACTAAAATTGCACATGGGAACCTTTTGAATGAATGCGAATTCATGGGCTTTTGGATACGTTGGGACGACGGCGTTATTAGAGTTGGATATGAAACCGATGTTGAACCTTTTATGCAATATAATGCTACTGATTTATATAAAGTAAACTACATAGGTTTAATGACTGCTGATAAAATTGGCAATTGGATTATCAATTAATCTCATGAAATAAACAATTTTGTTTTGATTTAATTCTGTCTTATCGCTTCAGTGTATTATCATTAAATATAAAACTGTTTTCATCAAGAGAATTAAATAAGTATTAACAATAAATATGAGTTCCAAAAAAACGAATAATCCGAACGTATAACAGTTATGTGTCAGTAGAGTTGTTATAGATGCTATAATGTTTTGACAAATTTTTTTAATAAGGATGTGTTATCCAGTAGTTAACAGTTGTGCATGAATACAAGAAATTGTTCTCTTACAAACTAAGATGCACCCGTCATTCTACAACGAGCCAGAACTTACTTACTTAGACACATAATGCTTAAGTTGTGATCCGGTTGCCAATTGCTTTCTTTTTATAATGTTATTTATTTTGAGAGTTGATATTTAAAAAAAAAAATACTTATTTTTTTTTCTCATCTTTGGTTTCTTATCAAATCAACTTTGGCATAATTTTAAAACTACCAATAATTCATTATCTTATCAAGTTTTATGCCAAAAAAAATTATAGCTATTAGTCGATATCAAATGTAGGAATTTTAAGTAAATTTTGCAAAACATGTTTCAGTCTTTGCCTCATTTTCAATCTGTTTAAAAGTACGTAATTACTAACAAAGCCAATTAAAATGAATTATTTTATTTTTATAATTCCTCTTGTGATAATTACTTATTTACTTACTGTTTTCTTCAGTGGCTATGTGAGTTTTTTTAATGGTTAAATTATAATAGTTAAATACTTATTGAAGAGGACTTTTGTTATAGATAAGTGTTAACATAATACATGAAAAACTATGGTCGGACATCAAGCACCAATTGGAAGAACTTAGCAAGAAACAAGAACTGCAAGCAATTGAAATAATTGGTCTCAAAGAGTGAGATGAAAACTAGAAAATAGCAAAGTACATATTTTTGATCTATCTTTTCATTCTATAGATTACTTAACAAGAAAGGCATCAACATAACACAAAGTAAGTGAAAACACATTCTTTCAAATTAATTTTTAAATAATTTTTTATGAACTTTTTAATTCATTTTTAATCATTTCTAAATTAATTGTACAATTGATTGTGCTAATGAGAGTTTTATAGTAATTTGATGATGAAAAGAATGAGTCCAAACTAAATACTTTTGCCAATATAATTTTTATACCCAAATCTTCCGAGCAATATTAAAATAAAATGAAGTCGAAATCAAACCACCGATTGACTTTATTTCGATTTTAAAACAAATTATTGAGATATCTTCTTGAGTTCTACTTAGAAAAATACTTTGCTTATGCTTCGTTAATACAATCTAAATAGAATCAACAATCAAAAAAATTTATTTTGCAGATCAATTTATAAATGACGAGGATGACAATGTAAGTAACTTGAAAAGCTTCTATAAGCAAAACTATCTGATTTGCAAAAAAATTCACTTAGGAGCCTAATGCACGTGACATCCTCAACAATATAAAGAATGATTTTGAGCTTTTAAAGTATTATTATACACGAGGTAAAACGACGAACAACCCGAAATATGAATTCCCTCAAAAAACAAATTCATACTCTGCTAACATTCGGTATGCATTCAAACTCTTATCCTTTATTATATAAAATTTTATTTAAAGCTTTAAACACTTTCAGTTCTTACGAGAATTTACCAACTAATTATTCCGAAGGTAATTCACCGACTTACAATTTTGATTTTCATGTTAGATTTAAAATTCACATTGATTTTTTAGAATATTGTACCGTTGGAGGAGCTGCCTATGAATTCATTAATATAACAGGCACCGAATTTAGATTCAAGCTGCGCGCACCGTCGAATGGTTACATCGCATTGGCGTATAGACCTTTTGAAGTCCAACCAATGTATGAACTGATTCTTGGCGCATCGGCAAACACTGAATCTTTTATACGAAAAAATAATATTGTTGTGGCAAGAATTTCCCACGGAAGTCTTTTAAAAGGTTGTGATTATATGGGCTTTTGGATTCGTTGGAACGATAGCGTAATCAGTGTGGGATATGAATCAGACATTCGACCACTTTTACAATACAATGCAACAGATTTATATAAGGTCAACTATATTGGTTTAAGGACCCATAGCGACGTTGCTAACTGGATCATTTACTAAGTGTTTTAAAATAATGTGAATGTGAATTTAAATATTTTTATGAAATAATAATACGAGCAGAAACAACAAATATTCATCTAATAAAAGAAATTTACAGATCAAATAATACGCCAACTTATTTTGTAATAGACATAATTCGGTCAAGCTGAGAGAGGCTGCTAAGCCCAATTGCTGATTCGTTTAAGAAAATGCAGTAATTTTTTTATGTATATATATTTCTTTTTTTATATTTTTTATTATTTTAAATGACTATTTTTAAAAAATTACAATAATGATTAATTTATTTTAAGCATTACAGTTGTTGTTGTTGTTGACATTCTTGCCAATACCTTCTATTTTTCGCTTTACTTTTTTTTCTTTTTGCGCTGACACAATAATTTTTGTTATATTTCTTAATTGTTGTAATTCATGTTCATTTTCTCAATTTTTTTATTTTATTTTTTAACTTTTTTTTTACATTTTTTGCACGTTTTAATTATATAAGTTTCGATAATTTATGTCCTTTTGTTATTGTATTTACCATTCAATATTATTTTTTTAATAAATGTTTACTGTATATTTGTTGCTTTTTTTCACCAAAATAGCAATTATTTTAAATTGTTGCTTTTCACCGAAAATAAATGGTAAACTGCACAAAGTTTCACAAACATCGAAAAATCAATAAATTTTGTATATATAAAACAACTAGAATTGATTTTTGTGTAAGTTTTTGTTGTTGGTTTTTTTTAATATATATATTTTGTTTTTATTCTTTTTATGTTTTTCTTTAAATCCTCTTTGATTGTTTACTTTAATATAAAAATAAAACATTATTATTATTACTTCTTTGTTTCTATCTTTTCAAATTTACATAGAAGCAAAATTGATGTCGACAAAATGGACTAACGGTGTATAGGCATAGTTAGCTTGGAAAAACAATATAAAAAAAGCAATGATAATCTTAAGCATTTTATAAGCGCACTACAAATTTATGGAATTGATTGTGTTTGTTGTTATTTTTTTTTTTTTAGTGTATTGACAAAGAGCGTCTGTGTTTTCTTTAAGCTTCACATTGTCTTATGTTTGTATGTGTGTTGGCATCTATTATTGTTGCTTTAAATATACAATTAAATTTTATTGATACAAAATTTATAAACTGAAAAACAGCGAAAAGAAAATGAAATCTTAGTTTTTTTTTTTTTGGTTTCATTAAATTTTAGTAGCTTTTGCATAGTCTTGTATTTGAAATCGATATCAATTACGAAGTCGGAGCGTATATAGAACAGTTAGGCGTTAAATCCCTGCCTGAATTATTAGACGTTTTTATATAAATATACATATGCATAAATATGTCTGTATCTTCCATTAAGTACAAGTCTAACTTGAAGTAGTTTAATTCGTTTTACGCATACAACTGACTCGGAATTTCTATATATATATATTTATATATATAGTTTATTTTTTATATATGGTATATCGTATATTTTTTACATTATCGTAAGTTTTACGCTTGTGTCTGCTTTTAACAAAGAATACAAAACAGTAAGCGTCTATTTCAATACAATGCTGGTCGATTTTATCTCGGCTCATGCCATATATAGCGGAAAGGCTCTGCAACTCTAAACTCTCTCATCAAGTTCAACTGATTGCAATTATTCTTTATCTCTTACTGTTTTATACTCTTTGATAAATGAAAGGTTTTTTTTTTTACTTTTACAATAACTTCGCCATTAATTTACGGGTTTCTTTAGACGCTATGTTGAATATTTTTTAGTAGTTGACCATTGACGCTTAACAATTTTAGAGTACTCTCTTTTATTTTTGTTTCTTTTACTTTTAATCATACGGTTTCATTTTTATTTATATATTCTTTGTTTTTTTTTTTTTTTTCATGCTTAAATGTTTAACTATTGCTTTTAATTTACAATCGCTGAAGCTTACATTTTCTTTCTTGCTGTTTAACTTTACGTACTCTTTTGTTTAACAAAATTTTTATTTGTAATTTGTTTATTAATTTCTTTCATTCTCGTTATTGACAAATAGTTGCATGTATTACAAATAAAACTCATAAAATTAATAAAAATTAAAATAAGATAGTTACAAATTACTAAATCAACATTAATTTGCATAACTTTGCCGTGATTTCGCTGTTAGACAGTCGAAAAAATAAAATCAAATTTTTTAAAATTATTTAAATTACTTTTGTTTTTCTCTCTCTGTGTTTATTATTTTGTTTTATTTTAATGGTGTCCTTTTTTGTTTAAATCGTTGCTGAACGTTTGCTATTTTGTTGTTGTTGTTGCATATTTAAGAGTTGTTTGACTTGTTTTTTGTTAATTAAAACTTTAATATTTTTTGTTTTTTTTTTTTTTTTGTTTTTGAAAAAATGAACACTTTTTATCTGGTGGGAATTTATATGGTATTGGAAATCTATTGCACACAGCATGAATTCTTGTGGCCATTTTTGTGCTTTAGCCTTGCTTTGGGCTTGTATTTCTCCAAATATGACAGCTGTTTGGCATTGATGGCACCCCGTCGCTTACTATATAATGAAATAAAAAATTATATAAGACAATTTAAAAAAACACAAATCTATAGAACACATACTCTCTGATCATTTCAACAGCTGCCTCATACTTCAGACCCAATTCGATGAGTGCCAAGGCGACCAAAACTGGCGCACGTCCAAGACCAGCAACGCAGTGCACGGCAACGCAGGCCTCCGGATTTTGTTGATATCTATTAAAATGATGAAACACAAAACTTATTCATGTATTTATAGTCGCTTTGTTGTATATATATATATATATATATGTATAATAATTGCTTAGATAAGTTAATACAAATATGACTACAGATAATTGTTAGAAAGACCCATAGACGGACGACACCTTACCGACAAGTGGCATTATCAAACGCAGTATTATTTTTTGTTGCTGTATCAGTAGAAGTTGTTGTTGTATCATTTGATGTTGCTGTTAATGGTATTGTGTCATTTGTTGTTGCTGTTATAATGGTTGGAGCAGTTTTTGGTTTGTGTCTGAGCGAGAAACGTTTATTTTTGTAGAAGGATACTGTAGCGGTTGTGGATTTTCTAAAACTAGCAGCAGTAGAAGTACAGAGGTTGTAGGTAGTTGATTTTGGTGTTTTTTTTTTTTTTTTTGTTTTTGTTTGTTGTTTTTTTTTTTTAACACAGCAGAAGGCACACATACACAAAAACAAAGTACAAGAAATCATAAAATGAAAGAGAAGTATGAGTACAAATTGTATAAAATATATACTAAAATAATTGAAGCTGTTCTAAAGCAAAGGAAAAATGTACAGACTTTTTACAGAATTCAGTTTGTGCAGTAGAAAATTTGTATTTTGTTTTTTGTATCTTTTCAATTTTGAACAAAATTCTATAAAGCATCTTAGTAGCTAAGACAATATAAGTTGCTGTTCAAATATCTAGTAAGAAACACTTGAACAAAATATTATTAAAAATAAAAAACAAAACAAAAAACAACAAAAAAGCAATTGAATAATTGAATAATTGAAAGAAACAAATTTTGTTTAATTAGAAGTTTAATATGTTTCCATTGACTTGAATTGCGTTTGTTAAGCCTCAAGTTAAGTGCCTCAAATAATTGTATTGGTACGCAAGTTAATGCACTCAACTTCATTCAGATATTGTTCAATAGAAACATTGTGCACAATTTATTTTCAATTGCCATTGTAAAACAAACAACAAAAGCAACAAGTTAAGAAAAGCATTAATTGCAAAGGATGGGAGCATATTTTGGGATGCGTTAGTCAACAACTTTTAGTCAATTTATTATTTATTTTTGTTTTTATTTAAAACATTGTTTAAATTTTGAATTTATTATTTTTTTTTTATATGGTACAAAGCAACAAATAATACTGATAATTGATAATCACTTGGTTGTATAAATAAGATAAGAAAAATATATATATTAAATAAATAAATAAAAATTAATAAAATATTAAAAAGAACAATAAATACATGTACAGAATAAAGCATTAGAAGACATTGATGTGATTTCCATAAAGATAAAGTGATCTATTTTTTAGGTTAAATAGAATTTTGTTAATTTTGCAGCCCCTACACTTAATTCCATTTCAAACTCAATATTTTTGGTTCTCAATTATGTTCTCGTAACGAAAAAAATTAATTAAAAATTGATACAAATAACAAATACTTTATTGAAGACGAATTTATCGTTCGGTCTGTGAGCAAGATAGTTATTTACAGATAACTTCTTGGCTAGAATCTGTAGATGATTAATCTAGACCCAGAAATCTTCCGTCGCCAGGGGAATTTTTTGGACCCAAATCAAATGCTTTGACCTATCCTGCAAAACTACAAAATCTCGTGGCAGGACAAAATTTCACATTAATTCATGTATGTAACTCTTCGAAAGATGGTATTTAGAGTTCATATATGATGGTGAAATTGCTACTCTAAAAACCTATGTTTTCAATGCGTTAATTCATGCTTACTTATTTTAATGATAGATAAGCGAAAAAAGCCGAAATTTTATTCAAAAAATCAATTTCAGATTCACATAAATGTCTTTTAATAATAAAAAAACAAAAATTAAAAAATTAATTAATAAAATTGTTAAATAATTTACAAACATCTCAAAACTGTGTATCTGATTGTAATGAACAACACTCACTTGTCTTTCAAAACCTCAAACCATTCGTCGACAACTTGTGGCGGCGGAAAGGTGCCATCTTCGAATGCTAAATCCTTGACGGTGATGCCTTGTGCCTCGAGCTCCTCCGTATTATAACTGGGTTCACAGACGCGTACCACAGTATTGACATTATTTTTTTTGAGCTCCTGTTATGTCAAATGAAATCGAAATCAATTACAAAAATGAAGTCTTTAAAGTGTGTGATAATACTCACCATAATGTAATGATTAATGGTTATATCTGATGGTCGATCGGTGATTAGGAACTTCATGTCCTTGTACTCAATAAGAGCTGGGGCCGGGCGCAAATCCTTTTGACGCATGATGCTCATAAAATGTTGCAGACAAACGTTGAATTTAATACAATGTTGTTGTTATTGTTGGAGTTGTTGTTTTGTGTCGATGTGAGTTAACTCTACTTGTGTTTAATGCTTTTGTGTCTTTTTTTTCTAAATCTTAGGAAATTTAAATTAATTGAATCTTCTTTAGTGTCTATTCAATTTTTTAGTGATTTAAAATTTTAGGCTTTTCTCTGGGAAGCTTAATTCGTGTTTCTTTCTTACTATCTTTTTTTTCTTTCTTTCTTCTTTAATTACAATTCAGCTTTCAATTTAAAATTTTAGTACTAAATGTTAATAATTGTTCAATTATGTTGTAAAAAATATATATTCTATATAATTATAGCTCTTTTAATTTACTTGTGTCTCTTCTCTTACTTTTTTTTTACAAAACTGCAAAAGAAACCTAAATTTTTATTAAGTAAAAAGTATTACAAATTAAGTACGTTTAGGATCTTCTACTTTGTTTTTTTTTTTCAGAGAGAAAAAGAACAATTTTCTTCTTTTTTTTATCACAAAAATAATAAATAAATTTTTCAAAAAATAGTTCAATTTTTCCTTTCTTTTAGTGACGACTTTGCTAATGTCGTTCAATCCCTGTTGAAATTTTTAATGATTTTTAGAAAGTTCTTCCGCCAAGTTTACAATTTAATGTCAAGAAATTTATACTCTTCGTTGTATGAAATTAATAATTGCGTGATATGACTTTGCCAATGATTTAATCTATGAGAATTTGTCGCAAGGATTTCTTCTTTTCTATATTTTAAACCTATTTGGTGCTACAATCGACACGCAATTCAAGTTCTTTGCCGCAGCGTCTTTACAACACAATCTGCCACACTTGTTCCAGCTTTCTCTCTTTCTTGCTCGCGCTTTTTCTCTGCCTGTGCCACTCCGAAACTAATTTTGCCTTTTGTGGCTCGTTTTTGACCGGTTTTTTAGGTTTATTTTTCCCTGTAAAGATAAAAATAGAGAAGTTAGAGTATCTCGCAACATGAATATAGAAAGAAAATATATGTTTGTTTATTTGTCGTGTTCTCTGATTGGTTTGGCTATCCCAAAATTAGAGGCATGTCTAATGGGTTTACTAATACGGGACACCCCAACGTTTTGAAAAGATGATTGAACCTATATTATATTGTCAACATGGCAGAAGAATTAAAATTTTTAATATTTGTGTACTCCACTGAACTTGTTAAATCTGTATCTCAAAGTTGCCGAAACATTTAATTCTATCCTTTTGTGTAAACTTTTTTAATCAAATTGAGTAACATTTCCAATGAAAGTTTGACCTTTCCATTCGAAAGAAAATTCCATCATTCAAGAAAACTTTGAATTCAACGCAAACGAAACAAATTCAAACATTCACAAAAAAAAAAATAATAATAATAAAAACAAGTATATATTCGCGTATTCACATAAATTTTATGAAAATTGTTTTCATTGGTGGTTGTTGTCTTGTAAATTTAATTTGGTTTGTCTAAAAATTTATTTGATCTTGAGCCAACATAACCAAAAATAATAAACAAATATATGTAAATAAACGTAAAACACTAAAAATAGTTTCGACTTTTATGTATTATTTTTTTTTTATAGAAACATTTCAATTATAGTGACTTTAGTTAAAAGCAGAAAACAAAAACAAAAAAAAAACATATTTGTTAAGAGCTTCATCAACAATAAAGATAAAATTTCTTCTGTTATGAATTGTTTCTTTGAACCAATGATACAATTTTTAATTGCTAAATTGCCAAATTAAGTCATAAATGCCACACAATTTTAATTGCTTAAACATTGCCCTTTTTTGCAGTTTGCAAAATGAAGAGTAATGATATTTTAATTGCCACAAGTGACACTCGTGTGTGGTATGCCAAAGACACTTGACGACGGCAACAACTTTTATTAATTTCATATTAAAAGCGCAATAAATATTACGTTAAGCGATTTCGGAAAACTATTAATGATAAATGCTATTTTCGCGTTTTGGTTCTACAGTTGACCTTTGGTGACCTTTCAATGTCGTCTTTTGTTAATAAATAGAAAAAAAATAACAAAAACGTGTGCAATAAACACAAGTTTCATAGACAGACCGTAAAAATAGTACATTAAATAATTGCTAAAATTGGCAATAGACGCGAAAAAGGCGAACCAAGAAAATAAATTAAGTCGTCAATGCCAAAATCGTAATATCTTTTACACCATGTTCAACACCTGCTTGAGGCGGTGGTTCTGGCATAGAAGACTAAATTTCAGGCGTTTTTATGTGTAGGAAACAAATTTTTTGATATTTTAATATTTCAGAAAAATAAAAAAAAACATGAATGTATGATTTTTTTTTCTTTTTGTAACGCACTTTATGGGGAGTATGAAAATGTTTTATTTAATTGTTATACTTACTTTTTATTTGTGCTGTGCCTGGCAGTATTCTGCACTGTCTAGATGAAACTCCATAGATGTAGGAACAGGTCTAACCAGCTGTAAATAAATCAAACATACAAATATTCATTATAGTACAATTAATCATAGAGCAACGTGTCTTATAATCAGTAATCAACTTGGTTGGGCCTTTTAGTTTATAGAAAAAATTCTAACAGAAGCACACAAGCGTAAATTTTTTTATTCTGGTTTTATTCAAATCTTTCACGGTTAATGATTTCTGTTGTTGCTGTTGTAGTTATTATATACATAAATATATATTTTTTTAAGCAAAAATCACGAAAAACAAGAATAAGTAAAAATATTTTGGCAAAGATTTTTGTATTTAAATATTTTAGGCACATTTTTGTAAATTGAGAAAATCAAAGTTGTATATGCGCAAGGTAGAAAAACAACTTTTGGGAGAAATATATACATATTGGAAAAATCTTAATTCTCTACTATTGTCAAATGAAACAAATACAAATAACAGAATAAAATAAGAAAACTCATCAAGCACATTTTCAATCACTAAAGATGAAAACAATTTCGTTTTGACAACCAAAATGTTTTAAAAACTAAAAACAATAAATGTTTTTGAATTGCCAAAGTTAATGTAAGGTTAAAAGAATACCATCCGACAAAAACAATTTAAAAAAAAGTGAATTTCAAGACGTAAACAAAAATTCGGAGATTTCGATCAAATGATTAATTGTTCAAATATGTGATTAATGAAAAGAATGTTCAATGACAAATTAAATCGAATCAAAACATAGAGAAAGTGATAGTAAACATTTTCAATTTAAATTGAAAATTTTGTCTTTTGCATAATATTGTAAACTAAACAAAAAAAAACCTTTGTTTTTTAATTTTATACAACAAACCTTTTTTAATAAAATATTCTTCGATATACTTTCAAAATTGTCGCAAAAAATAACCGAAAATAATTCATAAAACTTTGTTTTCTACATTAGAAAGAGTAGTTGAATACAACTAATATGTTTGTCCTTGATTACTTTCGAAAGAATTCTCTTAAAATGATTTGAAGCCGGAAGAGACAATAATAAGAGTTGAATAATCTTACAACACATGTATCAAATACAATCAGACGACACATACAAATTCAATTAGTTGCATTCCTAATATCATAAAAATTTAAATTGTAAAATTGCTTTACAGTCTTGCACAATTAACGGACGGACGAACAATCAAAGTCAAGCTCAGGGAAAGCACAAATGTGACCCACCTAGAATGGACTCATTAAATCGTCACAACAATTCAATAATACAAACAACGAAACAAATAATAAAAAAAAAGAAAAGAAAGAGAGAAACAGTCATAACAAAATACCGGATGTAATTATTGTATTATCATGCTACAATGATGACGCTGACGATAGCAACCGCAGTCAACCACCACCTACACATGACATCAACGATGACACGCTACGTGAGAAGCGGCAAATACGCATTGATTGTATTAAACAACGAGGGCAAAATAGGAAAACAGAAAAGTTAACCAAGTGTTTAATGAGACAATTAAATCAACTGTCATTGGAATGCACTATTATGGTGAGACTATCTTTTGTTTTCCTATCTGTTTGCCTTTCTTACCCCCTCGCTCGTATTATTACTTTAATTAATTGTTTGTACTGACTGACTGACTGACTGCCTATCAGTTTGCTCTTTTGAATTCCACAATGCTTACTTTCGCTGCCATTTTTCTGTGTCAGACTTTGGCTTGATTAAATGACATTTTATTTTAAACAAAGTGATTTCTTATTTACTTTTTGTTATTGTACTCATACAATTTTATTATAAAGTTGTTGTGTCTAAAGTGCAACACAAATACAGATATTAAATCAAATAAAGCACATACCTAAACGTATGAGTAATATTTGCGCATACAAAAAAAAAGTTGCGTATACGCCATGCTTGACATGTACAAATAAAATAAATTTTTTTTTTTTATTTGTAAGCTTCTGTGTAAAATGCGAAAAATACTCACCAAAAAGCAAAATTCTGTTTTCCTTAGACGTAAACAATACTTCGAATTATAACACAAAGGCTCAAAGATGTTTACTTCAAAATGTTTTCAACTTTTAATATAACAACAACAAAATGTATTAATGTGCAATTTATGTGCGATTTTCTTAGAATTTCGTTTTGTTAAAAACAAAATTGTAATCAGTCTTTAAGTAACATTTTCTCTCTCACTATGTTTTCTTTTTTTATGATTTTCGTGCCTCTGTAATTTATTTTTAGCACTCTGAGAAAAATAAGCAGAAAAATAAAGGAAAACTTCAATTAAGTTTTTCTTGTCTCAGTGAATTCTGCGAAGAAACAACAATAATAATGAAAAAAAAAAAAAGAAACACAAGCAACTCAAAAATATATAATAATAAAATACTTTTGCGTATAAGCACAATACAGCATGCTTAATAAATAAGGGGAACAAAAACAAGTTTTATTGTTCAAATGAAAACGAAAAAAAAACCGATGTTAATTTATACAAAAAGGCAGAAAAACAACAAAAAAACACAAGTCAAGGCTACGCACTTGAACTTGAAATGTAAATCAGTTAACTGAGGCAGAGGCAGAGGCGACGACAAACAGTCGCAATAACGCCTGAAGCGCTTATGACGTATTCAATAATAATTGCCTAAGTCACACACGTTGACTTGATCGTATATAGATTGTTTTGTTTTGCCAACAATCTCGAAATATCTCGAAGCAATATTTCTCTTGACGTGCCCGCCAAGCAAAATAAGTCAAACAAAATTCCCAACACACACCCATTTAAGTTTTATAATTGACTTAGCTAACGGCAAGTGCAAAAACCTATTAATGGCCTCTCGTTTCCGTCGTGTTTTGCTTTTTAAGTTAATGTAAGAATAAAACTAAACAAAAACCAAAGAAAAAATAAATAAATGAAATCTTTTTTAACGACTCTACAACAATAAAGACAAGCAACTCATATATAATTCGCTAATTTTAGTGCCTAAACGTCTTATCAGCTCTTGCCTAAAATTCTCTCTTACACTCTCTATAAGACTGAAGTTTTATTTTTTCTCTTTGCAGTCATTTCCAGAAATAATTACTTTTTTTCTAGTTTCCAAGAACTGATAACGCATGTAAACATTGCAAAAAATAAAAGCAAATTGCTAAACTGTTTAGTAGGAATTATATTCATTTCATATTCTCATATTTTATTTTATTATTCAAGAATGAGTAATATTTTTCAATATTAATAATGATGATGTGCTCATTGAAGAGTAACGGTGCGCTTGTGTAGTTTTGCATTAACGTGTAAAAGTGCACACAATCAGCTGTTGAGAACTTTTGAAACTTTGTTTGCTTTTTTATTATGGTAATTTGTTATATTGTAAAAGAGTTAAAGAGTGGAATGCAAACTAGGAAAGCTAATTAAATACTTAGAAACAGTTAATTATTTTTTGGTGGTAATGTTTTCAGTCAAAAATCAGCTGTTTAATTATCTAACTCACTCACACATATCTATGACTTATTATACTACAAATACTAAACAATTGTTGGTTACCTAATGGAATTTTTGTGTTTTTTTCTTAGTCAAACTTTCTGCCTATAAACTGTTGTACTCATTTTACACTTTTACGTCATTACACAACAAAGTGAATACTTTAAATATTATTTTTCTTAAGAGTCCTTGATTGTTTCAAAACTTGTGAATATTATTTGCAAGATATTCATTAGCAAACACCGATTTCTAAGTTAATTATGTACTTAACTTGTTGCTAAAATATTTAGCACTTATTATGAAAAATCTTGTTGAGAAAACCGGTTTGGAAAATTACAAAAAAAAACTCTTGGCACTTTTAATAGCCAACAGCAAACAGCCAACAACAATGACAAGTACAGTATGGCCTTAAAAATAGCTAAAGACATCAAACAATCGCAAGTGGTTTCTAAAACGCGTGTGTGAATTTTAGCACATCTTAACGACGTCCGCCCCTTCTTCTCAGTTTGCCAGGCCAAACAATTAAATTTTTCCACTCAATAATTCAATCACATGGCATTTTTTAAAACAATTTTATACTCTTCAACTAACAATTTGACAACAAAACAAACATAACTAAACAAAATATTGTTAGGAAAAACTTGATTTATGCACGCACGCACGCACACACACACACTAACAAACACAATCATATACATGACTATAAATAAACGACCGGTCAATTCATAAGAAGAAAAAAAAAAAAAAAAACAATTGCAACGGAAATGAATGAGCGTAAATAAAAAATAGAAATTGCAAATGAGCGCAAATGCAAAAAAATATATATATAAATGCAAAAAAATCAAAATAAACTTTCACTTTAAATATTTTATACACTAATTTTACCTTTAAATTTTTATTTTGCGTTGTTTAAAACAAAAACAAATTTTTAAAGATACACAACTTATTTTTTTGAACAAAATAAATATACATGCAATATATAAGTATTTTTTTTTATTTTAGTGTTTTTGTTTTTGTTAATTTTGTTTGCTTGTCTTGGTTTTTTTTTTTTAGATTTTTTTTTTTTTGTTTTTAATTTGTTGCTTTCGTTTGACTTATGCAATGAACTACGTCGCGACGTATTATCTTTTTATATTATTTGTAGTTGACGACGCGCAAATAAACGATCAGTTCAGTTCGCGCAAATTGGCTAAGAGCCCTGCAAATTTTTTTGAACACTTTTAGTTCGTTTAATTTGTTTGCAAATATTTTTCTTTAGTAATTAACTTAGATTTGAAAACCAACACAACGTACACTCGACGTACACGTACTTCAAATTAATCGCCCGTTATGCGACGCGATAGTATCTCGATTAGATATCGACAGGTGTCAATACGTAGACGTTGATCAATTACAACATTCAGCAGACGCGAAGAGTTGCTGCAAGATGAGCTCAGTTTCATCATTTGATGTTGAATGAACGAATGAAAATTGCTAAAGCAAGTAAATTGCCAACACAAGTAATGAATTTTGATGACACAAAATCATAAAAAGCGCTTATGTTTGCCAACAAATCAACCCAAACATACGCGTATGCAATACTAAAACATGTGTTTGTCGGAGCGAAAAGTGTAGACTTACTAACGTCTGGCAGCACGGCGGCACGAATATGTGAGAGCGACAAGGCACGAGTATATAGACTGTTGATGAAACTGAAGTGTAAGCGGCAAACTCTACACAGCAGAGCGCATGAGAGAGAATAAGTCGGAATATTCGCAAATCAGTTGTGTGAGCGCAATTTTTATATAAAGTGTATTTTTTTTTTTTTTTTTTGCTCACACTGATGAAACCGGCAGTCTTTATATAAACTCATGAGTAAATTAATTGCAACGTACTCTAATATGTTGATTATATTTTAAGAAATCATTGCATGTTAATAAATTGGCAAACAGTAAAGTTGGTAAATAAAAAATCGTATTAATTCAAGCGTTTTAGTTGTCTGAGTGATTCACTCTCCCTCTCTCTCTCAGTCACTCTCTTTAGCTCTTTAATATTTTCGTCAATGCACATTATGTTCATGGTATTAGTGCAGTGTTGCCTCTTATCAAAGCTTTAGCGCAACTGGCGCCATAATTGTTAAAGCCAACAAGGAGCCAGACGACAAAAAAAAAAAGAAAAAAAAAATGTTAAAAACACATTTGATAATGAATTTCACAGTTTTTATTGATTAAGAGCGCATTGCAGTACAAACATTCAAACAAAAATTCATGACACACACACAAGCATTAATGAATTGAGTCAGTTGAACTTTGACGTAAAACAATTATAATTTCTGTTATTTTCTTCTATATTTATTTTGTTTATCTCTCCTCCTTTTACCTATTTTGTAGATGTTTTTGAAGTTGCTAACATTCTCTCCACGTATCAAAGTGTCATTAAAATGTCAGAGAACGCGTAATTAATTTTGAACGCATACATGCATACATACGTCAAACGTAATGACGTTTAATGTGCGCATACATACGCATTTGTGTAGCACAACAACAAACAGCAACAACAACAACACAAATATGTTTAACAGAAGTCACTTGCGATTTTATGCTTCTTTGGCTGATTATACTTTTCAAAGGCGTACGTTATGCTCGACTTATCACGCTGAGGGGGTGGGGCGTGGCATCAAAGAAGCCGTTTATTTCCGCGACACATTTTATTATTTATTTATTTATTATACATTGAAATATTTTCAAGCCAACCATTATGAAATTGAGAGTTTTTAATGAACTTTTGACATTCAACTTTGCTTTTTTATAAATATTGTTTAGATTGAAAGCCATCACATATAATGAACTACTTAATCTTATATAAGCACTTTACTGACTTATTTATAATCTGCTAAAACTGTTTTTAAGACAATCAAAACATTTTGTGGCAATTTTTTTTTTTTTATAAAGTTTTATAGTATACATTGTATATGTATGTGTATGTGTAGGAAAAAAAATTGCTGCCAAAACTGAAATTGTATTAAAACAAAAGACAATATTTGCGCACAAGGTCAACGATAAACAACAAAAGTCAAGTAAAACAACTCACAAATGTTGCTCGGAGCTAATTCAGTTAACACAGTTGTACATACATTAAACAGTATGAAGCACCATGAGAGCAAAAAGGAAACACAAACAAAAAACAAAAACAAAAAACTGTAAAGAAAAGAAAACCTGCTCAAAATGTCAACCATGGTAAAAATTGCGAGCTTGTAACAGAGGAACAAGCAAAAAAAAAACAAAATAAAATAAAATAAAATAAGAAAAACAAACAAGTAAAGAAAGATACTTTTGTACAAAAACAAAAAAAGAATGCTACTTTCAGCTATGCTGCAAAATTGTTGAGCTTCACAATTAGCCCGCCCTTTTTATTTTTATATACATTTTATATTATTTCTCGAAATAAAGACGAAATATATTTTTTGTTTTAATTAAGAGACATGCCTGACCTTGACCTTTAGTATTGTCTACGATCCAAAAACGACACAAGCCAAAACAGACAACAAAAATTATATTGTATAATACAGAAGAACATCGATAAACCGAACGTTCCAGAAATTCGTAGCTTCTTTCAATTTAAAATCTTATTAATTTAAAAAAAAATGTCACCAGTCCCATTCTTACAATAGTCACACTGAGTGTCAAAGCTTACAGAGTCACAGTGAGTCACGAGAGTCATATTGTGATCCGTTGTTGCTTTCACTGATTCTCTTCAGCAAGAATTAATCACCAATCGTCACAACTGAGCTCAAATATTGTAAATACGGACGGTTTTGGTCTTCACAACAGAATATATTAAATATGATATAAAAATGTCTATAGTTATGATATTATCGAAGTTCTACTGTATCAACATTTTATTTATAGTGGGTTTTAAATGAAATTCTTTCGCTTTTATGAAACCTCAATAAGCCAGTCATTTGTCTGGAACCTTAAAGAGATCTGAACTCTTAACAACCTTCACTGCGTTGCAACATGCAACAGAAAGTTGAAATACACTTTAGAATATATATAGTGAGAGAGAAAAAGAGTGGCCATGAAGTCCGCCCCATGGCGAAAATAAACTTAACAAAATTGTACAGCACTTTGAAGAGTTGTCAGAGAAGAAGGCAAAGACAACAACGTCGACAAATTCTAAAGAAAAGTTTGTCATTTTTTTAGCTTTTTCCGTAACTCTCTTAATAAAATGTAAAAGTAAAACAAATAAACTATTCAAAGTTATAATTTTTTTTTTCTTTGCCTTATTTTCTTTCTATGAAGGTCAAACAGGTAAACGGAGAACTAAACACGCGATTCAGTTTCAGCGTAAAGGCATGCAAATGAGCCTAAAGGCAGCGAGCGAGGGGGCCAAAACCGCTTAAGGGCGCCAAAGCGTCGCCGCAATTTCAAAGTTTGCGACATGTAATTTTATATAAGTTTAATAATATTAGCAATTATATAAACCGATTTTTTGTTTTAACATACTCCGCTGTTTCATCATGCTACAACTCTTTTTAACGCTTCAGTGAATTGAATGCGTTTTATTTATGTTTTTTTGTTTGTGTTTTTTGCTTACGTACGTACTTGGCTTACGTATTTCGTGGCTTTCATGTCGTATGCAGTCAAATTGCAACGGAAATCGCTTTTTAAATGACACACAATGTTTATACTCTACACTTAGAATGTTTTTGAGTACATAAAATTTGTTTCGTAGCAAATGTGTGTAACATTTAGAAGGTGGGACGTGAAATCCCACAAGGTACAGATAGCAATATAGATAGAGGTAGTACCAATCCGTCCATCTTCATCAGTAGTTTTCAGTGATAGCTATAGAAACATGTTCTACAAAAAGCGTACCACATTTTTTAACCAAACCGCCATTAACCTTCTAAAAACTCTTTTTATGAAAAAGCTCATATTCTATTAACTATAAGAGGTGCGATCCTTCGACTTCGAATGTAAAAAATACCCTTAAAATGAAGCTATTATATTAAATACCCATTTCCTCTAATTGTTACCCCTCAAAGAACTATTTCTAGTAAATTACACATTTTTTGATCGATTCTCTTGAAATTTGAACACTAACTGATCAGGAAATATATTTTTAAGATTTGGTGCGTGAATTTTATGAAATCTATGAATCTAGGGTATTATTTTGTCGACCACACTCAACAATACCGTTCTTACTGATTTTATAAGTTGTTGTTTTTTTTATTATTGTAATTGTCTTGTCTGTGCATAACATACAACACAATAAAATGGTTTTGACATTGAACTGTCTCTCACATGGTCCGTCCAACCACTTCCTTTGCTACTCTATATTTATTACGCAAATTCAATTACCTAAGCTATCATACAATGCTGTACTCTTCCGATTCAGCTTCAGTTTCTTTTGCGTTATCGTCTACATTTTACTGGTCTTGAACTGACAGTTGTGTCAGTTGCGTTATCAGTTGTTATGCCGGCAACAATGCCAAATTGTCGTTGACGTTATCTTAAAAAGGCAAAAAAAGAATGCACAGCACGCTCAATGAACTTTATCTAACCTCATTTAAGACATGAATGCCACAAACAGTACAAAATCTGCAATTGAAAAGCACACTACTTTTCTGATCTTATCATTTTACATACGTTTACCATTTTTATTTCATTAAAATGAAACAAAATCAAGGCACGTATTAATAGTATATGTATTACTCAGATAGATCAGTAATTTCAAACACTTGATTGCAATTTTTAAATAACTGATTAAAAAAATTCCACGCTAAACAAAGTAAAAGTTCCATAGAAATATCTTATCAGCATTTGAGGCAATGTAAAACAAACCGAGTTAAAAAAAATATTACTTGTTAATTTTATTGTTTTTTGTAGCATCATTTGAAACAAAAAATGAAGGCGCTTTGCACACAAACGACAACTCGTGGCAAATTCGTCAAGTGACGCAAATCTGCAAAGATCCTATTTTGCCGGCATAAGCACAAGTTTAGTTTAAATTCCCAGAATAAGTCTGTCTGTCTGTCTGTTGGGCTTATTGTTTTGCATATATTCATGTATATTAAAACGGTTGTCAAGCACGACCGTCTGGCAGTCAGAGCGCATGGCTCAATGACGTCTGTCGCACTTCAGTTGGTGTCATATTTAAACAAACTTAATTCGTCTGAGTTAAGCAAATAAATATGCTGGCAAAATAAAAACAACAACAACTACAAAAAAATAAACTAAGTGATTGACATTGGCACAACAAAAACAATGACGAAAACCTTCATGGGAAAATGCGCTTACAATTATGTAAGTAAAGCGCGTGCAGTTGTATTTAATGACGAGAAAATTGAATTTTTTTTTTGTTTTGTTTCACTTTGTTGCAATGCTCAATGAAGCGTGCGATAGTTAAACACGCAAATGTAAAGTAAATTAATTAATTTGTAAATAATTATTTGCGAGCATGCAAACAAATGAACGAACCCAGCGAAAGTCAATGAAAAAAGTTATTGTAATCACAAACAAATGCCAATTAAAGCAAGACAAAGCAAGTGAAAAGGAAGCCAGAGCCAGAAAGAAAGCGCAGACAACAAAAACAAGGTCTCAGAGGAATAACTTCTTTGCACAGACAGACAGACAGACAGACAGAATAGCATTTTGGCTTCTGTTCGTGCTGCTGCTTCGTCTTCTTCAACAATGTCTTCTTTTTATTGATACACACAACACATTGCCTGACCAAAGTTGATTGTCCTCTCGCCGACAAGTCAATGCCATGTGCATTGAATATCCAAAAAATAATAATAAAAAAAAAAACAAAACAAAAAATTGCAAAGCAGAAGAACACGTAAAAGAAGCTAAATAAAAACAAAAAACAAACATCATACAGACGAACATGTGTGTACAAAGGACGGCAACAGCTGCAAGCGTTGCAGTCATGAGACGTGCATGTAGCAGAACTAAGCATATGTGTGAGCAAGTGAGCCAGACAGCATGAATGTATGAAGCTCTAAAACAGTCGCTTTTATAGCTCCTTTTGTTTTGTTTTTGGTCAAATCCAAGGACAATTTTTTAGCGAAAGGAAACCCTTTCCTTTAAAAGTACTTTAGACGTTAAGAAGTTTCTGCAAGTTTTACTTTTATTTATTTTTCCTGTTTTCGTTTTTTTTTTCTCCTTTTGATTACTTATTTCAAAAGAATTTTGGTATTTCAATGAACGCCGTCGAGACGTCTGGCGAACGGAAGTGATTTCAGGTTTCATTGGCAAACGACAAACAACACACAACGCACAAAGCGCCACAGACGTCGCCGCCGCCGCAACTAAAGCGTAATGAAAGCCAAAGCGAGAAACCAGAGTTCATTGACTTTGAATGACGCGTCGGTAACAACTCGACTTCGACTTCGCCTTTGACGATGCATGCACATACAGACACACTCAAGTTGATTATCATCATCAGACAGACACAAAAGAAGTTTAACTTTGGCGATAATGCATGAAGAAAAGGGCAAAAAAAATAAATAAAATTAAGGTGACTGAGCACAATGAAACTTTTTGTAGTACCAACGAAAGGGTTAATGTTCATGAAATCAGGTTCAAGCAACGTTCACGGTGTACTGAGACAAAAAATAATTAATTAAATCTTTATACAACGCTAAGTTTTAAGCTATCATCTTCGAATTTTGTCTTGACTTTAGCCAAATTCTTAAGATATTGTATTTCAACGCAAAAACAAACGTCAAACGTTGCAAAATGTATGTATGTGACGTCAAAACAACAAGTTCAAAAGCCTGCAAAATAAAATCACAACTTCAACAAAATGAAAGTAATGACGTCAGTAATTTTATCGCAAACCATTTAACACAACAAAAGCAAACCAAAAAAAAAAAGAGTAGCCGCACTTCACGTGATTTCGTGAACAAATTAACAACAATAAAATATTTTATATAAAATTACTGATAGCGCCAAAAGTGACAGCTCACATAACGTCAGACAAGCAACTCGACACGACACACAAGCAAAAAAAAATAAAAATTAACAAATTGTAATAAACAAAGCGTTTATTAAGATGAAATAAATAAACGAAAACATATTTTTTTAATTCATGTTGTCAACAAAGTTAATAAATAAATAATAATAATAAATTAATAAAAAAAAGTGCGCACACGCCGCTGGAAGATCTGTCTAGACATTGCATACTCTAAATTTGCATTTGTATAACTTTCAATTTGTTTGGTTCTTTGGTCGTTTTTATCTCACACGAAATGATCATTTATGAATGGGCAAAAGAGGGGCGCACAATGAATTTTTAATGCCTAACAAGCATAATACTAATAGGCACACAGACACACCAACAGACAGACAAACACAGACTCACATTTCGTCAGTTGTTTATTTAGTGCTTTCAAAAATTACCAAAGGGAATTTTTTGAAAGGTCAAGGTTGAGAACTGTTAATGTCTAACGTTCGGTTCAAGTTCAAGGCTGTTTGTTACTCGTTTCTGTGTGTAGGCAACAAATTTTGGTTTCGTTTTTATTTGTTTGCTAGATAAGAGATTCTTTCGTTTATGAAAAGCTTGTTTACTACAAAAAGCACAAGCTATAAAAAAAATACGCAGTATTTTGGCTGCAATGCCTAAAAGTATGCCTACGATATTTGATACTGGCATTAAATGGTTTTATTTGTCTATGATAATAGAAACTGATAGCGTGTTGTCTAAATTGAATATAAATTCAGGCAATTTGTATTAATTGAATTGCCAAGAGTTATATTTTTATTTTTCTGCGCCTAAAAGTATATATAACAAAAGATTATATTTATGTGATTATAAATATAGGTAAAAATATTTAATATTTCTAATAAGAGGATCAACATTTTGAATACTTAGGCCCAGTTTCACAGTCAAAGTTAACCCAGGGTTAACTCCGAGTAACAATTTTTCAGTTTCACACTTAGTAGTTAACCCCTGAGTTAACCCTACTATGTTCTAGGGTTAACCCCGAGTTAACTACTCTGTTTTAACTTTTTCTATTTATGTTTTTTAATGTCAAAACAGAACAAAATTTGTCTGTCAAAAAAATAAAAATTAAATATGTCCCAATCAATAGAAATGAATTTGATAAATGAGCTTGTGTAGCAGCAGTCCACCAGGTAGTCTCACATCATATGGAATTACTGACATCGGAAGTGGTTTACTTTTCATTGGGAGCAGATATGCATCATTTATACAAAGTTTCCTTGTGTGATTGCTATGTGTATTGTACCCATGTTGTGTTTTACACGAAACTAACATAACTACGTACTATTGTACCATTTGAAGAGTGCGGTTTACTTTCGTTGTGCAGAGTAACTGCCCGCCCCTTTGTAATGGTAAACTATACAATTAGTCATAATCGAGTCAACATTTCACCGCTTTTTATATTGGATTCTCTTCTCCTATCCATTACTAATTGAAGGTGATTTTTAAAATAACTGAAAAAATAAACAGTGTTTGGTAAGTAGATGTTCAATGTTGTAAAACATTATTCTCAAAAAATAGAATGTTGCCATACTTATATAACTAGAGTTAACTGGTCACTGTGGAACTGAAAGTCAGAGTTAACTCCGGGTAAGGGTTAAATTCGAGTTAACTTTACTCTGGGTTAACCCTAGACTGTGAAACTGGGCCTAAGAAGCCTTTAAAACACTCCTCAACAAATTTCGCTTATTTTATACAAAAGACTAAACCAAATACACACATGATCATAATAATAGATACACTTGGTTGTTTCAACTTTGATTCAAAATAAAATTATTTTTGCTTACATGAACACTACATCCTTTCAAGCATCACTTCTTTATAGTTATGTTATTTAAAAAATATCAAGAAACATCAAAGATTTGGTTGAATTATAGTTATTTGAAAGAATATTCATATTAAGCACTGAATTCACGTTGATCAAAATAATAGGTACATTTGATAATTTCGTTATTTTAAACCTACAACTCTGAGTTTTTATGTTAAATTTTGATAGAGAAGATAAGAACTGTTATTGATATAGTAGCTACGCAGAAATTAAAAAATCAATTGTAACGGTGATGGGTAGAAAAACAACTGATTGGTTGGGAACCTCACAAAATAATGAAAACCTCTTCGAAATGTTGCAAAATCTATGAATTGGTCCATGCACTTTGTGCATAATGTATTTACAACAAAAATAGAGGTGGATCCTCGAGATAAATCATAGAAAACCAGTGCTATACTTGTATTGTGACTAATTAATGAATTGTAACGATCGGCCAAGTAAAGACGTTTAAGTTTTCAAAGGTAATTTCTGCGGATATCAGAAACGTTATTAGTGTTTCATCAATTGGATATCGTTAACAACACGAAAACCTACATGGCCGAATTAAAAAAAAGATTCCTTTTATGCGTAAAAAAAATTTACAGATGAGTTAAGACTTTGTAAGGCCTCACGAAAATTGATCAGATCCAGATGGAGAGAAAGAATGGTGAAACATCATGTGAAGTGACGAAACAATGATAAATTTAGTTGGAAAGGACTCCGAAAAAAGTGTTAGACGACCAAAAGGCAAAGAATTTCGTTTCCATTTTACAGAAAAGGCTGTTGAACATATTGAAGAAAATATTATGGCGTGGGACTGCCTTTCTTCGTATGGTGTCTATGCAATTCTTTGATAATAGCAAAAAATTAATACTGTTGACTTCAAAAATATATTAGAGAAGCTAATGCTACCATATGCTAAAGAAAATATGACCTTTTATTAGATCTATCAACAAGATAATGATCCAAAGCACAACTCAAGACTTCTAAAGAATTTCTGGAATCAGTAAGCTAAGTTAATCACTGGATGGAAATCCCATTAAAAACTTGTGGGAATACTTAAAATATAAGTTGACATAAAAAAACTTTACAAACAAGCACGGATTGTGTCATTTTTCAAGAAAATTAGGCATGAAACGCCAGTAGAATTTTGCCAACATTTAATACAAACTATGCCAAAAAGGATAACGAAAGTGACCCCACTAAGAAGTGAATATACTAGATATAATCCTAGACAACATTTTTTTAAAACAACAGAAGTCATATAAAAGTTTTGTTTTAAATCTTTTTGGAAAAAATATAAATGTATCTATTATTTTGATCAACGTGAATTCAGTGCTTAATATGAATTTTCTTTCAAATAACGCTAATTTAACCAAATCTTTGATGTTTCTTGATACTTTTTAAATAACATAACTATAAAGAAGTGATGCTTGAAAGGATGTAGTGTTCATGTAAGCAAAAATAATTTTATTTTGAATCAAAGTTGAAACAACCAAGTGTATCTATTATTTTGATCATGTGTGTACATTTTTTTAAATTACAAATAATTTTGTCGAATACATGTTTCTTAATTTCAATAGCAAATACTTCGCAACAAATTTAATAGCATGCAACACAAACCACATTAACCCTTCGCGATAGAATCAAATCAAAACAGACCAACACGAAACAAAATAACAAACAACAAAAAAAAGTATATGCGAGGATTGACTAAGTCTGTGACAGCCAGTCAAGCCGACTGAAGGAGTCAATGCACTTGCATGCGGTAGCAAGGCAAACGAGTGAACCAAAAAAAAATTAGGTACAAGAACATGCTGCAACAGCTGCAGACAGACTGACAGACAGACAAACCAACCAAACAACCAACGAACCAGGCAGTCAAACAGACGGACAGACAGACAATGCCGCTGGCAGAAATTCTGTTGTTGATAATGATGATGATATTGTTGGTTGGCTGCCGTTGACTGTGTTGCTGCTGTCGCGGCTGATGCTGTTGCTGCTGCCGTTGAATGCCATTAAAAACTGCAGTGGCAACAAGAGTCGTAACCGAACCGCATATGCCACAAACAACAGCACAACACACAATCGAAAAAGGGTTCGAAAGGCCTACAACGTACGCATCACAGACTCTCTTATACATACTATATGCCTGTATCTACATCAGATGCACTCTGCGCTTTTGCACATACTACCTTGTGGCACACAATAATCTGCATTGTCCGAGGTCATGCGTATTGTCGGTCATCGAACTCGGTTGTCGGCTGGTTAGCAAGTAACTCAATTAGAAACTTGTGGCAAATAACAGGTAATTCAATACTCTTATAGCAATTTATATTAACGAGTTTCCTTAAAGTAATGTAACTGGCAAAGCCTTACAGTTTTGCTGCATACTTTGCGGCAGTTTATAAACAAACATTGAGGCAAAATTAATAAAGCAAATGTGTTCTTTATTTGCTAGCATAATTTTAGTCTTTCAAGACATCAAAATAAAGAAAAAAATGTGTAATAAAAAAATTATTTTATCACGTAAAAACCTCCTCATAATTTTTAATTAATTTTCCTAAAATTCTTGTTTATTGTTAGACATATCAATTGACCTAAAGGTATGCACTTAGAAACTCCTTAAGCCTCGCGAGTCACATTAATTACAAATCAATTAGTTAAAAATTTATTGACACGCACTAACGTTACGTGTTTGTTTCGAAAATTCAGCAGTTTGCGTGTCTAAGCGCCTTATGTTAGACTTTGTAATTTAACTAAAAGTGTTTACAATTTTCTTGAAATAATTTTTGGTAAAAGCTTAGACATATTAGACAATTTCAACGACAAAAGCGCATTCGATTTTTAAAACAAAATGTTTTATGTAACGAAAGTGCTGCCTAAAATTATGCTAAACAAAATTAAGTAATGCCACGAAAGTTATATGCATCAAATTAATAGCGCATATAACGCAAGACACGAGCACCGCAAATGTCAACGAACTTAACAAGTAAATAATACAATATAAAGCCTACAGAAGTCATGTGTTTATATACAAGAACACAGCACCAACGTAACCGGAAAGTCACAATGAAAGAAAAAAAATAAAGAGAAGAATAAAATTAATGACACCGTTGACATACGCCCATATTTTTTCAGTGTTCTGCACCCACAACGACGATGGCGATGGCGATGACGATGTCAGTCTTAGTATCGATTTTTATTGCAGTGCGCGTGATTGTGACGCGGTCTGACTGGTGCCAAAGCCAGAGCTGAAGATACTTTTTGGTTTCTTTTTTCCGTCTTTTTTGCTGAGTCATTTTGTGGTTATTTCATCTGTATATGAATAAAAGCTGAATAGAAACAGCCTAGTGCCATAAAAATATATGTATGCATGTACGTACATATATAGAACAATAAATAAATATTTGTAGCATAGTTTCAGGCAGGCATACACAATGGCTGTCTATTATAAACGGCAGCAGATAAACAGCAGCAGACTGCAGTCGTTGTCGAGAACTTGTAACATATTTCTTGGCAGGCAACAATGTATGGCCGCACTACGCAGTCATTAGCTGAGGTGACTTCTTCGACACTTTGAGTTCAATGTACAGACAAGTGTACTATTTAAAGGTAAAGGGTTTTATGGCTCCCTAGGTATGCAGTAAATGTTGATGAACAGTAATGTTGTTTTCAAAATAATTGCCTAATGATATTACCGAAATGACGTAGCATGCTTTGAGCTTACTTATTTGTATGAACGATGATAAGAGGTCTGTATTTAATAATAATGGTTTTGGTTGTGTAACCACAAGTCAAACAATTTACAGCTAAATTTACACACCAAGAACAACTGGTTTGAAGGCAAATTACGTGAAGTAATTAACGAAATAATAGGACGACGTGTAGAAAAATGTACAGAACAAATTAAAAATAATTACCCGAAAAATTAAATTATCTTCAAGTAAAACATAAAAATAAGAAACGAAGGAAAATGTAAAGCAATTGACAATGTTTTCACATTAGTGATAACAAAAATTAGTGAATGGCTTGAGAAGTAGCAGCAGTGTCTGGAGACAAGTCGTTAGAAAATTTCAAGGAGTTTGAGTGCAAGTGGAGAGCGGTCTGACAGGCGTCTAAACACATACACACATAAACCAACGACGACATTGACGCTGCTGTGTAGAGTTGTCGACCCATTTGCTCGTGTAAGTTACGAGCTACACTCACAAAAGTATGCTCCAAAATATTGATTTTGCTCACAGGCACATAAGCAATGTTGAGTGTGAAAGAGAGATAAACAGAAAGAGAGAACGCCTGAAACTCGTGTCTAGTAAATAAATTAGAGTCCCTTTTATGCAGCTCGGAGCACTGTAGGAGCAAAATCAACGATTTTTGGCACGGGTTGTATGAAGCTACAAGCCATTTTATGTTGTCTGTGAGAAGGAAAATCCACTGAGTGGGTATAGGTGTATACACATACATGTGCATGTAAAAACCAAAAATAAAAAACCGCATGAATCATGTGGCTTAAAATGCATTGCATATTTTTGGGCGGTGACCAAAAATTCTTTGCGGTAACGCATACATAAATTCTTTTATATTTTTGCACTAAGAGAAAAAAAATATATGCAACAATTTATATGGCCGATTTTATGGCATAAAACACAATAAAACGTGTAAGAGCAAGTCATAAAATTGAATTTATATCTACAAACTTTAATTTAGAAACTAAATTCATACCAATAAACTAGAATTAATCGATAGAATCATAGAATAATTATTATATACTCTACAAAGTAGCAACAACCTATAAGCATAATGCGATACATACTGCGAAAACCGGAAGTAAGCCAGTGAAACGTGCAGGAAGTGAACCAACTAAGATTAGTCAAGGCTTTTGTATAGAATTTCATAAGATTGCAAAATGTCAGTAGCGCAACACGCGCGTGTAAAAGCGCTGACATAATAGAAATCTGATGCCTACTTTAAGGTGTTATTGACGTGGGTTGTTCTGTTCTGTTCTATTTTGTTTGTTGTTCAGTGGACTGATACAGAAAATTGTATGCAGAGTGTGAGAATGGTAATTTGCCCATTGCAACATTTGAAAAGAAAGTTGACAGCTGATGTTGAAAGCTCGTTAGGTTGGCAAAGTGTCGTTAAGACGATATTGAAATGGATATTTCGTGTTATAGATAATCCTCAAAGGTGCAGTTATTGTAGAAAAGGCGAACACAAAGAAGACATTTGCACAATATAATAGAGAAATTTTCATAAATAAAATAGTTTAAAAGCTTTTAAGACGTCAAACTGTTTAAACATTGAAATGTAAATCAAATTGTTTTTTATCAGCTCAGACTGCGCTTTTTAATGATTTCTCGTATACCTGCATAGAAGTATGCTACATAAATTTTATACCTTATAGTGCTTCAGACAACCACAAATTATTATGCAGTGGACAACAATACGCCCACAAATATGCAAATACAGCTCCAAAGTATGCAAGCAATAATAGAATATAGTAGATTAAAACAACGCACACGCATTGAAGCTTAAAATAGCTTGTAACAACTACAAAAACAATTCCAAAAATAGGCATGCGAGGCTATAAATAAAACTTAGTTTGAGTTATTGAGCTAAAAATAATTCACAACACAAAGTCTACGTACGCGTGTACGCATAGACAATGTCTACGGTTAGCTGTAGAGCCTTATTGAACCCACTAAAACATGCATAGGACATAAAAATACAAGTTGAAAAGACGGAAGCTACCCACAGTGAGAGTCATGTAAGCAATGAAGAAAAAATAAAGAACTAAAAAATTGCCGGAAACTTACTTAATCACATTGCTTTGACGTGTAACTTCAGTCGTTCTTGCTTTCACTCTTTTTACATTTTTATAGAGCGGTTTGACAGGACGTACAGGTTCTGTACAAATTACAGTCACGTCAAGAACTCAACCAATTATTGTTCGCACACCCACGTTGTTGCTGTCGTTGATGACTTTGGCGATGATAACGTGCTGATGCTGTGACTTTTTGCTGTCTAAGTGGGCGCCGCAACAAGTTGTTAGTTCACGCGTGCGTTCGCTCATGCGTCAATGCCTAACAGACGGCTGCAATCCAATAGCCAATTAAACGCCTACAACAAGCCATAAGCACTAATATGGCTGCTGCCCACAAAAAGAGCAGAAGTACACACCCTACCAGCCACCCAAAGAGTCTCTTCCTTCCGACTGGTTTTAATTAACTTGCAAATGCACGTTTTCATTTGCTTCAAGTGTTCACATGGCTGACCTTTGCTTTTGACTGATATTTTGACTGTCGTTACATAAAGAGAGAACCTGTAACTAATTAAAGAAGCCCAAAATAGCATTGTACCAACTGTCTGACAAAAATTTACTCATTATAAAGTCTGCCCAAAAGCAATTCTCTTAAGAACATTCAACTGTCGAGACTTCAAAATAAATGGGTTAATTATTCTCAGCCCATAAAAAAAATATTCAGTTTTTTCTTGTTTTTTTTTCGGTCCGCTTAATTTTATTTACTTTTTCTTTGACTCAGCACTAGACAAACACACTGGGGAACGTGACAATCGTCAGCGATACATTTTTGATTTAATCTTTCATTTATTTTACGAGATACAAAATACAAAAAAAAAAAAAATGGCAAACATTAAATAAAAGACTGATAAATATTTGGAAAACTACGCCGAAAAGAAAAGCACTTGACCGTAATGCAAAAACAAAATGAAAAATAAAAATGACGTTGCGCAAATATTTTCATTTTCTGCGTCGAAATGTTTTGTTAAAATTAAATTTTTATAATTAATTTTTTCCCAGTTGTTTTTATTTCTTTTTATTAATATTTGTTATAGCAAATTAACTGCAAATATTATAAATATTAAAATATTTCAGTTTCTTGACTTTACTCTTGAAAATAAAAGTAGGAATGCAAGAAAGTGTGTTTTAAAATGAGTTATTAATATTCTTGACCTAACAATCTTTCAAAATAATGCAAATATAATTTAATAGAACACTTTTAGGCGAAAAGCATTAAATTCTATGCAAGAATCATATTAAGTGTTGGAAAAAACAGTGTTAGGAAACACATAAAAACATTGAACCTGCTAACTGGATATCAATTACTTATTAAGTTATACAGAAGGATTTTGATAAAGCTAGCCTATGAATTAACAGATAATAAGATTATCAAGAGGAACACTAATAACCTCGTATATCTTAAGAATAATAAAGATAATAATAAAGAAAAAAAAGAAGGATTTTGGCATGATTTTGATGTCACTTAACTGCAATTCTACTTAATGTAGCATACTTTTAGGAAGTTTCTTTAAATAAAATCTTTCCGAAAATTAATCGTAGGTACTTAAAATCAACTGTATGCATTTAATTTATGTGATAAGTGATGAGTGATTTCGAAATTGTCAAAGAGTAAATTTTAAAGCAGACTTTTAGGAACACTATAAATTAAAAAAAAAAAAATAATAAATTCCTACAAAAACACAAGTTTTGTAAAAATAAAAATACTAAGAACAAACAATATCCAAGCAGAGAACAAGTCTTTCACTACCAACCGGCGCAGCACACCTACACAGTTGCCTATTTTTAGCGATCATTGCTGCGTTGCAGCGGAAAATCTCTTTAGCTATGAGCAAAACTAATTAAAAGTAACACAAAAAAAACGTATTTTTTGTTATTTTTTTTTTTTTTATAAAGGCAACGAAGTTGCGCCAAATGCGCCAGCCGAGACATTTCACCATTCAACGTAGGCGACCACAACAGAAAAGCTTTCAAGGCTTGATTGCATTTCATTATGAAATACTCAACGACAGCAACGGTCGCAACGGCGCCAACAACGATGACAATGATAATCATCACGATGATGATGATGATGACGACGATGACGATGAATGCAACTAAAATCGTCAATGAGGGCGTGAACATGACGGTGTCGGTAGGTGGACATCGACCACTGTGGGTAAAATACAATTTGTGCACTTAAATAAATGGTGACTGACTTTACTGCAAAACTACAATTGAATAGCTAAATCCATTTTGTGCACTTGATTTGTACGCTAAAAATAGTCGTACTTTTATATTTCCCCCACCCCCTTTTTTTTTAGTTATTGTACTGCAATTGCAATTAGTCGTTAAAATGTACAGTGCAGTCCATGTATAGTGCAAAGTCGGTCATAAATTGTGTGACCGACACGAGTAGCACAAGTTCTGGTACTTTCAAAATGTTTGACGCAGACTATTTTTAAAAGTATAGCATTTGTGAAATTCGCACGATTTGTGACACGTGACATAAACGTCACTTTGGGGCGTTTGACAGTGGAAAAGTGTGGTGAGTTCATGGGGGCGGCGGCGTCGGCTACATTTGTTTGAAGTCATAATAGTGTGAGTATACCTGCATACATATTGTATATAATTTCGCACACTATAGCGACCCCATGAATTGTCAGCTTGTTGTGGCATTTAATTTGGCATTTACTCAATAAATTTTTAATGTGAAATAATCGTGTACTGGCTTACTGTGTAAGCTACTGAAAGTATGAATCAAAACCTTTTAAAAAGTATTATAAAAGTTATTTATATAAGCCATTTAAATCATATTTATAGTTGGGTTAAGTGCAACGTGGTCACTGGTTGTTCCAGTGTGCTTCCACTAAGCTTCTCACAGCTCATATGTATATTCTCTATCATGTTGCTTCCGTTTAAGTTTTTCATTTCACAAAATATATTCTCTGATAGTAAGAACCATTTTAATTTTTGTAAAGCTTGACAAGTCTTTCTTTAGTTACATTTTTGTTATATTAAATTACAGTGAAGGTGTTACTAAAAGCTTGAACGGATGACATTAAGTTAAAAGTCACTGTTATAGAGATGCATTTAACTGTAGCAAATCAATTGGATAACGGTTTAAGACCCAAATCTAAGAAATAGAGAAAACATGTTTATACTCTTAATGCACAGAAGAAAAATATCGGACCATATAATGTATTTACCATATGTCCGTCTAAATACAAAATATCTCCACAAAGCTATTGAAGCTTTTTTGTTATTTAAGATAGAGGGTAGAATTTTGAGAGATAGTTCTCTAGTAGAGTAAAGGTCCGATCCCTAGAAAGTTTGCCCCCATAGAGGGGTAATGTTATACAAATTGACTTCAAACATTACATATTATACTACAAGGCGTGAAACATTTTTGGATTAAAACAATGGCTTCGGAACGCCCACGAATAGTTGATATGAGAAAATTTCATATTTATCTCTGGAACCAATGGAACCCAATGAACTACATACAACAATGAAAATTTCTACATTCGTAGGCCATTAAGATAAAGACATTAGAAAAATACGTAAGAATTTACAATCTCAAGTAGGGCCTTAGTCAACTTACTTGGTTTTTCTTCATTTTAATTATTTAATTGGCTAGTTTTTGTGCATGTTTCTTTTTACATAACTCTGATGTTCATGCCAAAGATGTAGGAGTTTACTCTTGTTACTTAGAATTAGCAAACTTACCTGAAAAGAAAAAAGAAGAAAATTTTATATTTACGTTAAGAAAATGACAAATACAGAACAAACAAATTGTTAGTTTCATATCAGAGAAAGTATACCTTCATTTTTAATTTTAAAGCATACACAAAATAAATATCAAACACATGACAATAAAAAACAAAAAACAGCTGAAAAAATTTGTTCTCTCCTAAATTTTTTTTTTATATTTGGCTACATTACACATGATAAAATAAAGAGAACAGAAACAAAAAACAAATCGTTGAACTTCATCAAGGACGCAGACAAAAGAAAATGAAAGCAAAAACAAAAAAAAATATATAAATAAAACAAATTAACAATGTGGAAATTTGCTAAAAGAAAATTAAATAATAAGTGTTGAAAAACGCCGAAAGTTAGTTTAACGACGCTGCGGTCTAATAATTAAAAATCGAAAGAAAAATAAAAAAATAATCAATGCATGAAAAATTATACAATTAAAATTTAATTAAGCTAATTAGGCGAAATATTTTTTGTACACGCAGCTGCCATAAATAAAATTATGTGCTAATGAGTGAAGAGAACCCAGCAAATGGTTTCAATAAAAAATACAGCAAAAGATTTGATCATGGAGCGCATGTTTGCAGAAAGCATAATCAATTAAAAGGTATAACCAATTTTTGTTGCTTATCATTTCAGCAGAATTGAATTATTTATGCGAAGAAACGATATTTAAAACACTTTAAGTTAAAAAAATGGCAACAACGACGTGTCAAATTGAGGCAAGAAAGAGAGCGCAATGTGATAGAAAGGCGTATGCGTCATCATTGAACCGACAGCGTCTTAACTTAGTGCTTATGTACTACATGTGTGAGTGTGGATTTGTGTGTATGTTGAGCGATTGCAGAAGGAGAGCATTGACGTCAACACACACATGGAGAGCAAACGCAAACAGCAGCAAAAAATAATAATGAAAGAACTTATGAAAGAACCGAAAAAAACTGGTTTATTCACTGATGGCAATCGAAAATGATAAAGACGTAGAAAGAAGCCAAAGTAAGATAAAGCATATAAATAAAATAATCAAAACTATCAAATAAGAATAAAAAAAAAAAAAACAATACCTTTGTGAAATCTCTAAAGTTGTGTCTGAGACAGTCTCAGAAGAAATAGAGATTCAAGCAGAGAAAGAGAGAAAGAAACCAAGAAGCGGAGCGTTGTGTTTAAAGTGTGCAGCTTTTTTATCTACTATATACATATGTATGTATTGAAAAATTTTACAACACTAATATTTAACCACAGATTTGTAATTAATTCACAAAAACAATATTTATTATATATAATTTTTTCTACATATTTTTCACAACAGCACTTACAACAGGTTTTTCAAAATTTTTCCTGTAAATAATATTTTATTTAATCACATATATTTTTTATTTCTTCAGATCACAGCAATTTTCACTTTCGATTTTGACGGCTAAAATATTTTCGCGTCCTCAGTCAAACGCTGAGATTTTCTACTGAACCACAAGCGGTCTCATTTTTTGAGATTGTGCAATCTTCTTCTTAATTTTTTGCCATTTAAACATAGCAAACACAATGAGCGGACAAAAAATTAAAAAAAAAACGAAAAAAAACAAACAGAGAAAAAAGTTTCAGTAAAATTGCTGCACTGGGAAATAAAGATCGTTTCAGATACCCTTCCTTTTGAATATAATAAAAAGGAATTTGAGTTACAAGCATAAATTGCCTATTAAAGCAGAGAAAATTATGAGATATTTCAAATAATGAAAACAAAAACATTCTAGTAAATTTATGATACTTTAAATTGTTATCAACCTCAATTTAAATTTAGAACTTTTACGATAAAATATGTTCATCTTAAATTTAATTCGTACTCTTAAGTAATTAATGTAGGGTATCTAAAAACAACGAGACAAAAAAGAAACTGAACACATTTTGCAGCTTGTTTATTCTTTATTTATTTATAATTTTGTTTTGCTCTTTTAATTTTTTATATGTGATAAATATGTTTAAGCATTTTCAAGATTAGATATAATGTTTTCTCATGCGCTACACAATTATCAGTCATATTAAATTCGTTTCACACACGAACGTCACGTCCTTCCATTGGGTTTGTACGATTGGAAAATCATGTCTGAAGTTCAACTTTCAAAAACATAAATTTAATCGATTTTCTGTTTTATAACAGTGTACAATACTAAACAAAATATCAAGTGAAATGATTCTCTTCAACAAGTTGTTAGTGTTCTACAAGTTGTTATAGCCGATGAATGAGTCCTCGTCGTGTTGCATGAATTTTGAGTATGTCGTGATCTTGATGGTATTGTTTGAATGGCATACAAAATGAGCACAACTGTGAGTCATGTTCATATTTGAAGATTCAGACAACAAAAGATATACGCATTAAATTGGATCATTGAAAGGCTACTTTGTTCAGCTAAAGGCGACACGTTTGGTATGAGTTAAAAAATAATAATATCAAAACAAACAAGAAGTCTAAATAGAACAGAATAGAAACAGTTTAAATAAAACAAGAAATTCTCAGTGGAAGAACATAAAACAAAAAAAAAGCCCCAAAAATTTTTTTTTGTACAATTGTTTTAATACAATTATTATAATTCATATATTTTGATTCATCCCATCCCTCATGATGACAAACTGAATTTTTTTTTATATCAGATTAATCAAGACTCAGTGCAAATTTAGTTAAAGTAACAATTGTTCTTGAATATGACATTAAAGTGCATCTCAAGTATAAATTATTAAAAGTTATGAGACATGTGTGTACATTAAATTGCAAATAAACGACATTTATTTTTATTTTATATCAAATGACTTTAAAATTCTGAAGAAATCAAATAGAAAAAGAGATCAAATAAAAGATGTTAAAATGAAAATTTGAAATTTTTTAATTTTTTTGATATAGTTATCGATCTATTTTTATGTGTTAACGACTCTTCTTCAATACCCTTTTCACACATCATTGAATTTATAAACGATCCCATTTATAACACATAAACATTTCTCTAATGACCGAACTGTAATCAACATGACATTTTCTTTCTCTTCAAATGTATTATTTTTTTTTAACATTCCACTACAAACTTTACAAAAAAATAGCTTCCCTGCCAAACTATTACGACATTGTACAACATAATTAGAACATTGGAAATACATAAGCAAATGCAGTTCTTATGCAATGCAATTAGGTCATGCGACACGAGTAACAAATACGAGTACACAGTAAAAGCATATATGTATAACTGAGTACAAAAACATGTCAGTAAATAGGAACTACATAATAAACACACAGCGCACAGATCGAACGACCTAAAAAAGGAGAAGTAAATAAAAGCAAACCAAAGTTATTTTGCGTGCGCGTGTATCCTGGCCTCGTTTTAATGTGCAGGCAGTAATGTGAAAAAAAAACTAGGTCAAAGTTCGCAAAATAAAAAAAAATAACACGAAGTGATAATGCTCATTGACATTTAGAATAGTTACAAATACGTCACAAATGACACAAAAAACAACCATGTACAAATTCGAGGTACAAAATACACATGTGCGAAAATTAAACATGAGCAAATGACCGAGATACACACTGACACTATCAAAACTAGGTACACATACCATTAACCTTAACACGTTAACCTGCTTCTTTGCGATTTCCATATAGCAAAAAAAATGAAAAAAAAAACAAATAAGTGGGTCACAGCAATGTGTAATAAATAATGCAAAAAGGATCGGAAAACAACACGAAAATTTATGAAAAACGTAAAAAAAAAAATTATAGAAATGCTAAACATTTTATTAACCGTTTACATTAACTAATGAAAACTACAATAGTAATTACAAAATGTATCTAGAAGGCTGTAATAGCTATTGTTGTATGTAGTATGTGGCGTCTGTTTTCTAGGCCATTTACAGAACATTACAAAACCAACTATGCAACAAAAAAACACTCATACATTCAAAACTCCATGACGTATCAAATTAGCACAGCACACATTCAAAGAGTTGAAGCATTAAACAGTAACAAAAAAGTAAAATAAAAAAATAAATAAATAAATAAAAACACACGCTCAGAATGAAACCAGCAAAGTATCTAAGTGTGCGACACAGTTACTTGTTGCCAAGCGATAATTTTTTTTTTGGTTTCTCTCTTTTTTTTCTATTTGCTGTCGTTGACGTTCTCGACAAGGCGTCGTTGACGAAAATTCTGCCATAGTTCGGTGCGGCGTAGTGCGAAACGTGACATGGTAGTTTGGGTTGATGGGCTCGGGTTTAGTCAAATACTGGTTAGCAACAACAGCTGAAATTATGAAGATTGCCTATTGAATACGAGTACGAATGGCCCGACAGGCATTCAATTTAGGCAGCAAAGCAGACACAACATGAAGTATTCACAAGCAGGTATTGGGTGTGAGAGGGAACTTGAAATTTTTGGCAAAACAACACAAACAGACAATCCCCCAAATGTATTTGTTTGTCCTTTTCAAGGACAATTAGAGGTTTGGAAGCGCGTGTCGTACATAAAATTAGTCGATTTGCTTTGGTCTCACATATGAGATTTTAAATACTTTAATAGTAAAGCTCAAATTCAGATGTTGATTGTCAAATTAAGTTTCAGAGTTTTCTCAGAAATGCTTGAAATTAAGTAATTTGAACGTTTGACTCAAAGACAAAGCATTGAAATATTGTAGGAACTAATTCATATCGTTTGATAGAAACAAATGGTCGAATTGAAATACCAATTATAGAACCTTTTGAGCTCTGTGATATTAACTATAATGGAAGAGAAGCTAATATTGCAAAGAGATATGACAGACATGATTATTAGTTTCGATTTTCCCTATATTGGACATCTTTAATGTCTATCTCTCCCATTTTTCTCCACTCCCATTTTTGTATGTTGTAAGGTTTCAGATATATACACGTTCCTATTCGATCTTGGTTGGATCCTATCTTACGAAAACAACCGAAAAATTGTGATCCACCACTCGACCACAAACCAGGGCAAAGAATGCCAGGGATTAAAATTTAACTTAAGCAGTTATGAAATTATAGGAAAAATAATATTCAATGTAATTTTAACTGGAAGAATAATTATTCTGAGTTCATGTCACGCCTTCAAATTAAATCTTTCAATTCCAATATTGGTATTAACATAGTAAATTTCCTAAATAATGTAAATAAGTTCTATTTCATCCAAATCAAACATACATATAACTAGAACATTCCAAGAACGTGCCATACAACTTCGCTTCAAAATTGTCAAGAAAAAATACGAACTTTTGGCAATTGTTTTTTTTGCCAAATTGCAATCTATTTTTAAATTATATCATCATATAAAAACAAATTAACGAAATGTGCCAAGATCAGAGGCTGTGAAACTCGATACGAAACTAAACAAATCGTGCCAACTGAACAAAGTCTGTCTTCAATCATAAGAGAAGACCCGCCATGGCGAATTAAAATAAAAACTCAAAGCTTGAAGTTTATTTTTTTAACCAATACTTTTTCTTTCTTAAGAAACCTTGAGTATAAAACGAGGCGCCAGAAATTGTTTACTTGCAAGCGCAGACACATTAAACGCGTGCTTTGAAATTGTTTATTTTGAAAAGGATTGAAAAAAATTGGTTCCAAGAGTTTGATTGTGAGAAATAAAGTGCAAGCTTCATGCTAATTTGATAATTAAATGAGGAAAGCTGCTTGAAAAAGGGAAAGCACGCAAAATGTGTTACAGCATTTCGTTCAAAGACGAAGAAGAATTATATTATTATTATTCTTTAAAAAAAATTATTATTTTTGGCACACTCAAAATGCAATTAGCAAAAAATCATATAATCAAAAAATGTCTGATAAGGAAAACGATAATGTTAAAACACTTGGCAACAATTGCCCAAACACACACACACACACACACACACACACACACATAAACTCGTGCTGGTCTTGAGGCTGATTATTGAGAGCTATTTCCTTGAAGCAAGCATTTGTTGCTGCACAATATTGAACAAAGAAAATCAGGCTTGAAGTCACATTTTACAATATTTTTTATTTGCATGGCATTATACAACACTGCATTGTGAATATTTCTTCTATCGCTACCACCTGCGGCTCTCATTCACAGCTCTGTGCGTCAGGTAAACGTATTAGGCTAAAATATTAACCATGACGAGAAAAAAAAGGTTCACTTCATTCTTTATCGAAAACACTGCCACTGCATAAAAGTTCAAGGTTATCGGACAAACACAAAAAACCTTATTGAAAAGATTTCCAAGAATTTGTTTGAACATTTAGAAACAAAAAAGAAAAAAAAGGTTTGCTTTGTGTGTGTTCAGAAAGGCAAACGAAAAGCGTTTGAATGTCAAACTAATTTTTAATGAATATAAAAGACTTTTTTAATGAAATAAGTTTGAATTCAGTGATTTTTTTTTTTTAATTTTTATGCAGTTTGTTTTACTAAATGAAATTTATTTCACTATGATCCCATAGAGCACTAACAAGGTACTTAAAAACGTTATCAGTACGACTGCCTTATTTGACGTCAGTTGATAAAAAAAAGCCGATCGTCAAACATATCAAATACACTCTGATAAAAACGAACGATTTTGAACATAGTAATTAGTCTCATTTATTTAAACTTTACTGTTCTACACACACAACAGAATGAACTTTCAGATATAATTTTAATATGATTTGCCAGCGAAATTACTGACAAAGAAAAAAATAAAAAAATAATGTTTGAGTGGATGGCATACGATTTTCTTTGAACAACACATGGCGGTGACGGCGGCGTAAATTCAACTGGCCTAAACTGGTTCTATGCGCAATTTTCCAAATATCTGTTTTTTTTTTGCTTATTGGAATTTGTAGTCATTAAAGAAACAAAATAGAAACTTAAAAAGCAAAATAATAGAGTAAACGTGCAAGTAAATCAGATTTAATTACTTCTACTGTTCAAGTATTAAATCTATATTATATCATATTAATATTTAGTTGGAGGAATAATTAATTATTTTGATGCAAGTAAAATTAATTGTTTCAAACAAATTTTAGTTTTTTCGACAAGCCTGACACTTTCACTTGTTGCTTTTGTAAACGCCTAGCTATGACGTCATTAAGAAAAGTTTCATACAATAACAAAAGACTCATTTACATGCGACATACAACTTTGATTTGACGGTGAACAAAACTAAACAAAAGGTATATTTACATTGCGTAATAACATAAAGACGTCACACTATTACGTCACTCAATCGAATTGCATTTGCTTTTTATTAAAAATATTTTCAAACAATATTTAATTGATTTACAGCTACTCAACAAAACAACCCACTAAATTATGCAGAACGACGAGGTGCAGGGAACAAGAGAAACAACGAGAACGTATTTGAAAAAATAGAGAAAAAAAACAACAACAAGAAAAAACACACCCACAACAACCATGAGCCGTTCGATTGTGTGAGCGCAAGCGGGAGAGAACAGCTGTTGAACATATACAACTCTGAATGCTTGAATGCATGCATGCGCCTATGCACAAGTGTCTAATGGTCATTAAGGAGAGGAAATAGCATTTCCAGAGAAGCACGGAAAACATAAAACTTGGCACATGGCAAAGACAAAAAAACTCGTGTATATTGTTGTTGTTTTTTTTCCATTTTTCCTTTAGACTGGCGGCAACTTTCTCGTACTTCATTTGAGTCATTTTTACACACATACACACAACATTGTGCGCTCTCGTTCGTGCATACATACGTACCCCCCTCTCTCTTACTCATAACCAATGCATAACTGCCACACTTAAAATTCTATTTTCATATTTATTGCACTTTTTTATGCAAAAATATAAAGTTTTAAGGATATTTTTAAGATGTTGCATTTGTTTTTAATGCTGCACTTACCACAATCGCCATACACATTTGAGATTTACTTGAACTTTTGGGCGTTGGAATTTAACAAACTCCACGAGAGAAGAAAAAATACTTTTACTGTTTAAAAAGACACGCAAAGTGTTTTTGTATTATTTTACACAATTCAATGAAAATGTTTATTACAGTTAATAATTTGACTCAAATTGCTTAAATGAGACATATGTAAATGTTTTGATGTAATATACTTTCTTCACTTTTCTTTGCACCTTTTACGATTTCTTGACTTTGTTTTTAAATGACCAAAGATAACCTCAAATCTCGATTTGCTTGGACAGCGAGCGACATATATTTGCACACTTATTGCGAAAAACCACTTCTAACCACGAGTTGAAATTGCGGTTTAATTGATTTTTATTGATGAAATAGGTTTTACACAACTTCTTGAAATTACAATTCGCCTTCGAGAGACGCGTAAGTACCAACCACAAAGAAATCTAATAAAAGACTAACATGTTACAGTGTTACCAACTTTCAATAATTTTTCCCCCTAAACGCTAACAAAAAACCCCTAAGATCGCCCTAAATAAATATTATTGTAACAGACAGAAGAGCTGAAAAGAAGCTCACTAAAAATATTTCCGAATAAAAATACAAGGAAAAAACCGTAAAAATACGTAAAACAATACAGAATTTACGCTAAACGGTGATTTGAAAACTTGTGTCGTGAGAGCAGAGAGAGAAAATTCTAACTCACCCGTGTGTATGTTAGCAACGAGAAACCCAAACGAGCCAAGTTGGCGCAAAAATATCATCTTTGGCGCGATAGTGTCATGGCAAATTCATTGAAACGACACTGCAATCAATGATTAAGCATGACACCAACCAGTGTTACCAAATGAGCTATTTTCCGACTGTTTCTCGATGTTTTTCTGACACGATTGGCGGTAATCTTGTAAAATACCCGAACAACTTGAAAGTAAACGCGAACGTGCGGATCTTCTGTCATGTAGAGACTCTTTTCCACCTACCCACAATATGTGAGTGACCGCAACACAAAAAAAAAGTTGACTTTCGGGTGACTAACAAAGCCAATACCATTTAAATATTTTTTAAATTAATTTCTTTTTCTCGCAGGGTGGTAAACGACAATGTTGGGGCCATTTGATTTAAGCTGGCCATCCGCAACGAGACGAATATATTCGCGGAATGCCTCTCCAAAGTATGTTGTCAGCGAACAAATGCGTGAATATATTTTCGTGGGTGGCCTGTTTTACTCAGGTGATAAACTATTTTCAAAAATAATTTCAAAAATAAGTGCCGTTGCTTACTCCTGGCATGCACACATTCATAGTTGAATAGTTGAAATTTTAGTCAAATTGACTGAAAATATAATAATTGCCGTTAGCTTGCAATATTTGCAAGCAACCTTCTGGTTTTTAAGGGATCTTGGATCCAGTTGTTCCACCTAGTTGAATTTGCTGAAAATTGAAAAATGAAAATTTAAAGATCTTCGCTCATTTCAACCCAGCCGCTTATCAGGAGCAATTCAAACCTAACCGCCCGTCGCATCTTGTTTTGGCACCTGAATATATGTACATTTCATATTATGTACGCCTATGTTGGCTTGAAAGACAGGTTACAGGTTACTGCTGTGCCAATGTATGGCTTAACGGTAGGGATCTATGCGCCATTTCAGCATTCATTTCCCGTAATTGAGGAATTGCATTTTGCAGAAAGAATTGATCGGCCCAATGTGCTGTGCACTTGTACGGACAGTTGGGCTATGTCAATATGGGAGATGCCACTTAGCTTGCGCTTTATTTGCGCAAATGCGCAAATTTCACTTTGACTGCCACTGTTGAACGAAGCAGAGATTTGTAAATAAATTTCGCAACATTTTGTTATTGTTAATTTTGTATTTGTTGATAGAATTGCTGAGAACAGCATCACCATGGCTTACAATAAAGTAAGTTGAATTGAAAATATTTAAAAATTATAAAAGTATTTTTGTAAATCTGTAGGAATGTCTAATTGTCATACTTGATGTGCGGCGTAGCGCGAGTGAGGAATTTAAATTGAAATCGGTGAAATGCGCCGCCGAAATTTTGAAAGACAAAGTGAGTAAAAAGAATAACTAACTGTTTCACTTGAATAACAAATAATCCTCATCACTTTCTTAATGAAAAAGATATGCAGTGCCAAAAAGGATTTTATTTCATTTGTGCTCGTCGGCTGTGAACGCACGCAAAATGAATGCAATACAAATGTTAGTCATGACGAATACCTGAATATCGTTGAATATGAACACACGCAAATCGCCACTTGGCAATTGTTGCTTAACTTCTTTAAGTTTGTCAATGAAGAGCCCAGTGAGAAGGGCGAATGGTTGGAGGCGTTGGTCGTTGCCATGGGCAAACTGAAATCTGCTCAGGAGTGCGTACTTTTTTGAGTATAACTATAATTTTTTTGTTTATTTAATAAACTCATTGCCCTTTAGTACTTTTAAATTCGCACGAGAGCGCATTGTATTATTTTATGACTTCAATGCAACTTCGCAAGACTACGATAGCTTTGATGTCATCACGAAGAGTATACTAACGACTGAGATTGACTTGATTGTTGCGTGAGTAAAAATATATGATATATTTATTTGTTCATATTCAAAATCTAAATTTCAGGACACACAACATTGCCTACATCGATAACACTGTGACGAATCAACCGCAGGCTATATTCCAGAGCTCGCGCAAAGCTAGCGCCGAGGAGCTTGAGAATCAGAAATATGCGCTTCAATTGGTCAGCAATTGTAATGCAACGATTTGCAACTTTAAAGAGGTATTACACACAGTCTTCAAAGTGCAGAATAAGCACCCTTGGACATGGCATGCCAAGTTGAGCATTGGCTCAAAGATAGATATAAATGTTTCAGGCATTATAGCGATAAAGGATGAAAGTCACATTAAACTTAAGAAGTGTTGGGGTGAAGCCAACGAAGTGGTAACACGTGAAGTACATCACTTGATCAAAGGCAACGAGGTCTCGGTGGAGCCCGAAGAGATGATCGATGGCTACATGCTGGGCGGCACGCCTGTTGCCTATGATAAAGCGCTATTCGATGAGGACGTAAATTACACACCAGGCTTGAAGTTTGTTGGTTTTGTCAAACGTTGCGATATACCGGATGAATACTTTTGTGGTGATTCACTGTACATGATTGTGCACCGCAAAGGTATGAATGCATCGGCACGCAAGTTGGATGCGCTTGTGCGTGCATTACACAATACCAGTCGTGCGATACTTTGCTGGAAAATATACAGCGCGAAATTCAATCAACCGAAAATTGTTGTATTGCTACCAAACGCTATACAGGACGAACGTCCGGCAACGCTCTCCATGGTCGAACTCTCTTATCAGTCTCAACACCATTTCTGGGATTTTCCTGCGCTGCGCACTGCTAAGACCGAATGCAGTGAGGAACAATTGGGCGCCATTGACAAATTAATCGACAGCATGGACCTCGAACTGACGCTAAAAGACGGTCAACAACCACGTCAAACACGTCAAAATGATTTGCTGCCATTCGATCAATTGCCGCACATTTATGAGCAGAATGTCATGGACGTGCTCGAACGCAAGGTGCTATGCAATGCTGAAGATGAGCAATTCATAGAGATGCTTAATGATAAAAATTTCGTTGAGGTCTTCTGGAAGTTGCCCGAGCCGATTGAGCAGAAGGCAAAGCAAGCTGCAAGTCAGGTGAAAAAACTGTTTCCCTTTGAGTTTAGCACAGGTTGGCTAGAGAAATTGAAAGCACAGCCGCCGCTGCCACAAATCAAGAAGGAGCCTAATGGCGTGACAGATTCAAAAGGTGAACTAGACTTTGATCGTGTTGGCTTGTCCACGCCGGCGGTTGATTTTGAGCAACTGTTGCGTCATCATGTACTTGATGTCCAGCACAAAACACAACGTGATGCAAAATTCAATGAATACGCACGACAAATGCGCGATGTCATTGATCAATTGTTGCGCGAAAAGCCATTAGACTTGGAAAAATTGTTGGCGGCATTTAAAGTCTATCGCAGTCGCATTTACGATTTTGCTGCGTTTGGTGATTACAACCATTGGCTAGTGAAGGTGAAGGCCTACGTGATTGCCCATAAGTTGCAGAAATTCTGGTCAGACGTCATGGTCAAACATAATCTGGGTATTTGCTTGGTTGGCGAGACATCGATTGAGGACGAAATGCGCATTGTCGATTATTACGAGGTGCAAAAGTGGCCGGAACACTCGGCATCCGGTACTTCTATCGAGGATGCCATGGACGACGACATGGATGAACTGCTGGCGTCGTTTTAAATATTTTTAATAACTTATTTAATAAATGATAATCATAAGAAAAAGTAAAAATAATTTACCCATGTACATACATAAATATATACAGTTTTGAACATTTCTATGCACAAGCCGATGACTTTTCTGAAATTATGATATTAAAAAGCAAATAGCTATGGAAAATTAAAAGTTCATTGAGATATGAACGAATAGTTTATGTAATCTTTCTTCATCATCTTCTATGACGAATATGAGTAAATTATAATGTACATGACACATATCAATATGAAGGCAAAGACACAGATCACCGGCAGTGGGAGTTGACATTCACCGTTACATTATCGTAGAAATCCTAATACTCATTCTGCTGCCAAATTTGTTTTTGATGATATTGACGTACATACATAGCTGAACCCCGGTTTAACGTCTCCTACTTTGGTAGGCTCAATAGATTTATTAAAAAATATGTCAAGTTCGCGAATGGTTCGTATTGAATCTGTGTAATTTTTTATCTCAGTCCAAAATATTGTAAAGTCGGTAATATTTTACAAATTAATACATTTTTTGCCTAATTTTATCCCCCAGACCCGCCATGTAAGAAATAATATGGTCAGGTCGATCCCCACCGACTTCTTTAATATTTATTACATAAAAAAAATAAAGGAAACTATTTATAGACTTTTGATTTGTTTTAAATTTTATTGTTCAAAGGAATAGTTTTTAGTAACATTTATTTCTACCTAAAAGGTAATTTTTGGAAACAATGAAACTTGTTTATTTTAAAGTTTATCATTCATTTTCATATATGATTTTGGAAAATGCAAAATGGATCTTCCTATAAACCCCCGTTCCCCATAAATCATCATTCGTAATAATTGAAGTCCCCTTATAAGAGCAGTTGGAATACCCTCTTCAGTGAAACGTTTCATTCCCATTAGTAACGAAAGAATTTTCTCGTTCGTTCGCATTCAAGTAACGAATATATACGGTTTGTTACAGCCTTAGAATTCCCCTTCCTTTTCCATCCTCTTTGATTTGATAATTCGCAAAGGTAAATAAAGACGGTTTCATTTGGTAAACCAATGGGAGAAGGCCATTTCTACGACGGATGTTAGCCTAGATGCGTTTTAAACGAACAAAACAAAATGGTAAGTGGAAATATCATGCCAACTAATTTTATATTAACAAGTCAAAACATTTAATTTAGCACTGAAAAGGTAGGGAACAAAAACATCCTGGGCCAACAAACACAACAACAATCAAATGGAAATACACAACTACAAACTCAGAAGCATGCAAAGCCTCATATCTATGGAGAATCCGGTTGCGGACTACTTGCAACTTACAGAATCTAATCGAGAAGAACCGGATGACGATAGAATGATGGACGATTTCTTTAAGATATCAAATGCAGCGCAAGATGTTGTCTGGGAGCTTTTCTTTGGTTCTAATTGTAGTATGTTTGGTGGTAGTGATAAAAGAGGCACCAATATACAAACAACACAGCTTATTAAGGCCACCGAACTTCTAAAGCAACTCAGATTCGATATGTGCTTCATTTATCCCAATGAATATAACGAGTGGATTTTCAAAGTCCGCACGCAACTCATACGACGCCGATTGTACGATTTCTGGCGTTTTCTTGTTAAGGTTGAACTTGGGCCATACTGGGTTGAGGATCCTGATGTAATTGCAATAATTGGACAGACTGAATTTGAATCCAATAGAGACTAATAAGAAGGTAACTAATTTAGAATCTTCCAAAGAGTTTTCATATATATGTTAAGATTAATGTCTAGCCGATTGTTCCTACCTAAGTAATTGGAAAGCTTAGCAATATATTGTAATTAGAATTAAGTTCTTGTGATCAATAAGTTTTATAAAGAAATACAAAAATAGGCAAAACATAAAACTAATCAATAAAAACATATCTCTTGCCACAGATTCAAAACCTTAACGGTAATTTACGTTGTCTTCACATGTCCCGCACAAGTCAATCAAAGAAGTAAAGGAGATATGGGTCAGAGCGACTGCTCCGAAAGGATAAACGTGCGATGAAATTGTTTTGGCGCCGCTGGATCGATCGCAACTGTTGTCGATAAAGACTATTGTTTAAATCGGCTCGGAGGAAAATTTTAACTGGGCTTATATTCACACGCAGTACTGCGCAATTTATGTGTACGTTATACGTTGCAAGAAATTGCTTTTATTTACGACTTTAAAACAAATCTAATAAATTTTAAATTAATTAAGTAATATATTAACACAGTCAATGTGTGTGTGTTTTCCTGATGTTTAAAGTAGGTTCTTCGCTCGAAAATAAATTATGTTAAGAGGGTTCGCATCAGCAAAGTGTATGTACATATGTAACAAATGTGTGGGTGCTGAAGTTAACAACACGTAGCCATAAAGGTAATGTGTTTTGTTAACAAATTAACTTGAATTAATCACATTTTGGAAATATTTCACCGAAATTCTGTTTTTTTTTTACCTATAGCAACTGCATCAATTAATCAACTAGCGCCATCTACAACGATCATTATCTTTGCTTTAAACCGACGGTTGATGTCATGGACATAGAGTAATCTTATAGCAACTGCTGTAAGACTTTCTATAAAAATTTTGCAAATAACATGCACTTACAGTGTGGCAACAATGCTGTACCGTTTCATTGCATCGAACTGATGACCGAGTGGTGGTGCAACTGTGCACAGTTGTGAGAGCATTGGAGAACTGATACAGGTATAGCCTGGCATATGTTCGCTTGAAATGCACCGCGCCATGAGTCAGTTCAATGACGTCATTTTATCAGTAAACAATTGCGAAAGTGCGGCTTTTGTTTATTAAAAGTAACTGAAAATTTCCACCCATTTTTTTTCAAAAGGCTGTAGCTCGAAAACCTGATGAGTTAGAAACGTGAAAATGAGTATGTAGACTCAGTATGTATAGCTCTACAAAACTGCATACCACATTTTTTCCCTCTCTACTTCGTTTCCCCTCAAAAAGTGGTTTTCTTAAAATTGCTGTATCTCCTAAACTATAATAGATACAATGCTGAAATTTTGTATGCAAACTCAGTTAATATACCTTTTTAAAACAGACTAACAAACTTAAATTTTGCAGCAATGCTTTGAACAAAATCAGTACTAAAGCGCCATCTAATGGCAACATTGCACTATGAGCCCTGCCTAACCTTACCAAATACACAAACCATATGAAAAATGTTATGGCGCGTTACATGGGGGGAGGGGAGGGTCAAAAATCTTTAAAAATTGCGTTACGTAATACTTGAACGGCCCCTGAGTTAATACTTTAATTGATGCCAAATTAGATATTCAAATCATACGGCACTAACGATAAATCAATAAATCAGACGTCTGCCATTAAAAAAAAATGGTTAAAATATTTTTAAAAATCGCCAAAATCGTCGGCTGTGTCGAGTCTGAAAAATAGTCTATTTGGCAACACTCACAGCTGGTGAAATTCACCGGCCAGCCAGAATTGTATACCGTTATTTCACAACAAACAAAGCCAAATATAATGTCGAAGCGCAAGCTGGAGGAGGAAGCTGCAGTGCCCGACGGCACTGATGTAAGTGGCCACAGAATTTTGTCGTTATTTCAGTTAAATAGAGGAAAACCCATTATAGGTAACTTCATTCGAAACGCTTATTTCCTTGGAGAAGCCGCTGGCCGATTATATACAACTAATACGTGCTCATGTGCAGTCGGATAAAATAGTTTCAGATGATGAGCTGAAAGCAAATTTCAATAGGATTTCAAGTGTGACGCGTGATGTCATTTGGCAGCTTCTCTTCGGAAGAGAGAAACATGACGAAGGCAGCAAAGCTGATGCGGCTGTCGAAGCGGATAGCAGCGTTAGTCATATAGTTGGTAACGAGCGCGCTGACTCAAAAGCAACACAGCTGTTGAAAGCTGCTGAACTGTTGGAGGAATACAAATGCGACGCCTGCTTCTATTCGCCGTGGGAATACAATGAATGGATTTTGACGTTGCGTGACGAGCTCCTGCGACGCCAAATGTTCGATTTTTGGCGCAATGCCATTGTTAAGAAAGAACTTGGTCCCTGTTGGGCCAAGGATTCGGACTTGTTTGATGATTTCGAGGATCCGGAACCAGCTGCATTCTATGCTCATGCTGGCTGCGTAGCGCCATTTGCCAAAGAAGTTGCTGATAATGCCGACCAAGAGGAAAGCGACGACGATGATGAAGCGCAAATTCAACAAAGATCGGCAGCAACGACTACGACTGCTGATATCAACGAATCGTCCAATAATGTTGTCAGCACCACGACTAGCAATATTACAAACACTAATGCAGCTATTGCAACTAGCGACATAGATACGGATGGAGCTGTTAAACAACTCGACGAAGCCATAATTGGCGATGACAACCCACTAATTGACTATCAGAATCTTATGAAAAAATTTGTGCGCTGTGATGAAATCTGCACCGATGAAATTCTTAATAATAATTTCAACAAAATCGGTATTGCAGCGCGTGATGCAATTTGGCGTTTGCTCTTCACAGCGACACCACCAAGTGAAACCGATTTGGCGAAAGCAGGCGAACTGCTCGAAGAGCACAAAGGCGATGCTTGCTTTTATAGCCCCTTTGCTTACAACACGTGGATTGTGAAACTGCGCGATGAGTTGCTGAAACGTGAGATGCTCGAGTTTTGGCGCGAAACGGTAGTCAATCTTGAATTGGGTCCATGCTGGGCTAAAGACTCTGATTATTTTGATGACAATGATGATCCTGAGCCGCTGGCTTTCTATGCGCACGGTGGCTGTAAAGCGCCATTTGCCGAGGACAACGATTCTAACACAGAACCGCCAGCCACAAGCAGCGCTAAAACCGACTCTTAATGGCATCATGACTAGTATGGTTAGTGTGAAAGAGTTTCTTAGTTGACATTCTGCAACTTCCACTGGAACAACTAATTTGTTTTTTTGTTTTCCTAAATTTTGTAATATCCTTTATATTAATATTTGTTGTCACAAGGCAATACTTAACAACCGCCAATGATATTAGATCGTTTCGAAACCAAAAGTCAACAGAATCTCCCTCTTTCCAATTACATTATAAGTAGTAACCAAAGTGATTTGTTAAAAGTAATTTAGGTCCTTTAACAAAATATTTGTACATTTTTTATATTTAATACAATTTGTTAATGTTTTACTAAAATGAAGATTTGGATTAATTTTTGATTAATAAAAAAAAAAAAAACACTTACAAATAATTATGAAAAATGACGAAAAAAAATACCATTAATATTTTAGAGCATGTATCTCAGAAAGAAATACATTTAAAGCAAATTAAAAATTGTCATTTAATGAGAACAACTAAATAATATAAACTTCCATGAATAAATTTCGTTTAGCATTCTAAATTGGCGTTTAAAAATTAATAATTCTGAAAGAAGATATGAAAAATTTTATAAAATTACAATAAATTTCAAGTGAATGAAAAATTGTTATCGTTTGTCAAATGCTGAAATCTTTGATGAGGAATGATTTGTGTTTGTTTTATTATAAAAGATATGAAAGTTAAAATAATTATACTTAATATTATTAATTATTAGTCATTATATTTGCAACAGCAAAGCGAAGAAAAACTATCTCAAGGATTTCAAATCCAACCGAGTCTTAATTTTCAAACAGTTACTTTGTTTGTGTCTCTACACATGTTTATCAGTTACGCTTATCGCATTTAATAAGAGATTTAAGATACTCAACGTCGAGCCTGGTCTGGCCTGGTTCAGGCCTCCTATGTGCAGTTGTCATTTGTGCTAATTTATTGCTGCACTAATTTCAAGTTAAATTGCAGCTGCTCTGGTGGCATGCAACAAACAAAAAAAGCAAAAAAATAATACTGAGTGTTCACTTCATGTTTGAAAGCTGTTGGCAACGGAAAATGTAATATTTTTTGTTGCTTTTTTCTGTTTTTAAAAGAGAAAAAATTTAATTGCTAACATTTTTTTTTTTTTGAATGAACACAAACACTTCGGCGCTGATTTATGTCGAGTTAATTTTGTCAGTTCATTTGAGAAGCTTTTCATGCCAAGAAATTGTATGCCTGACAGGCAGAAGAAGGCGTGGCACATTAGTCGTTCGTCTGACTGAAACACCCAGAGCTTAAAAAAAAAACCTAAAGTGGTCGGGAACAATCTACTCGATAGTGATCGAGCGACACACAGCACATACAGCAGTTCACTTCGTACACAAAACAGAACTGTGCGTTTAGTACAAAAGCGCGCTAGTTTGTCGTATGTGGCCTGAGGCTCTATGTAAACTTAGTACAAGAAAAGTGTTAGCGATGATTTATTTTTTTCAGTTCACCTTTTAACTTTTGTTACGTTATTTGTAATTACTTATTTATCTTAAAAGCTAACAAGTATAGGTACTCATACAAGTATTAAAGACTTTTTTCTTTACTTTATTGAATTTAGATAAAATTATGCAAGCTGTCGTTTTGTGTTTGCTTCCTTTGCGTAATTCACTGAAAGATACAAAAAATAATAATAAATAAATAACATGAGTAATAAATAAAGTGAGCCAATATTTTGGTACTTTATCATTTTGGCAAAACATAAAACTTGAGAACATTGACTAAAGACACAAGCAATAACAACAATGAATTACAACTAAAACGGTAGCACAGGTACTCAAGACAACAACAACAACAGCAATAACGAACAAAGTCATAAACAATTTGAGAAAATAATATTTTTTTTTTATTATTTTTTCCCGAAAAAAGGAAAATAAGTCAAACAAAAAAATTGGGAAACACATGAAAGAAATATGAAATATAATGTTGCTCCGCGCTCTTCTGAGTGCAATAAATAATATTTTTTCGCATAAAATATGTTATCCGATTTTCATGGCATGCCCGAAATAGCGGTAATATTTCACTTTTTATTACCTTTGTGAGTCAAACTCGAACGCGTTTGGAACGTGTGGAATTCGCGACTCTCCTTCCACACTTACATAAGTACACACGTAAATTCATGTGTGTGCGTGTGTGTATTTGCAACATGGCGTCGAGTGTATGTATATAGAATTATTAATATTATTTGTTTGATATTCTTTCTGTTTAAATAAAATTGCATGAAAAAGGTTTGAGTTATTGGATTTGTGGTATGAAAGCGTGTTAAGAATCTGTGTACGAAATTGTTTTGCCAAGCGCTTTGAAGTATGCAATACAAAATGCATCATGTGTTGCGTTTAAAACCCAGCGGTTCTTCGATCTAGTACAAAGCTAAGGTTGGAACTAGTTCGAATGTAAACACTACTAGTTCCAGTTCAATCTACTCTCATACAAAATAAATAGGAAATGAAACCATCGTAATGAATTGATTATTTTTTTTTTGCTATCAATTATAATTGTTAATTCAAATAACTATTTTTTTTATTGTTAATAACAATTAAATTGATAAACATTAATATAACAAACATTAAACTTCGGTGGCGCTGGGAATTGAACCTCATACTCTTTAGGTTCCAACACACTAAGCTCAGAGCTACAACATTTGATATTTTTTTTTTTGAATTAATTAATTCTTTATTATCCCAAAACATTCTTATAGCTTATAATAGACATTTGATATTTGATACCATTTTTATACTCTTGCAAGAGTATATTAACTTTGTCGTGAAGTTTGCAACGCAGAGAAGGAGACATCTCCGACTATATAAAGTATATATATTCTTGAGCTCGACGAGACGAGTTCAGATAGCCATGTCCGTCTGTCCGTCCGTCTGTCTGTTGCGATGCGAACTCCTCCTAGAGTTTTAAAGGTATCAAAAAAATTAAAATGCAGAAAATTTTCTTTTCCTTGCAGGCAGTTTATATGTAGAAACCAGCCTGATCGAAATACTATAGCATATAGCTGCCATAGGAACGATCGGTCAAAAATGAGGTTTTTGCTCAATAAACTCTTTGTTTTTCAAGTTATCGCACCAATTTTTTGCACAAAAACATCTCGGACGTAAATTAAGGCTCACTGCAAAATTGGTGAAGATCGGATAAATATAGCATATAGCTCCCATAGGAACAATCGGTTAAAAATTCGGTTTTTGTTAGAAAAACTTTTTTGTTTTCAACTATAAACATATGAAACCTTGCAGTTGCGTGTTTTTAGGAATCCTTGACCATATTACAAAGTTTCATAAGAATCGGACATAAGGGCGTGGCACCGCCCATATAGAGAAAAACTTAAAAATGTGATTTATCTATAAGCAGACGAGATAGAAAATCGTAAAATGAAGTGTAGAATGATTGCATTGTATTCTTTAAAAAAAGTAGAAAATGGGCAGGGTTACGCCCCTTTATTTTTATAATTTTATAAGATTCTTATTGGCAAAACTATAAAATGTATTTTCCAAATGCTTGCAAGAGTATATAAGTTTCAGAAAAGCTGAAAATAGCTCCCTTACTGGTTTTATTTGAAATTGTTTTGATCAGCCTTTATGTTTAACTCTGTCTGGTTCAAATATTAGACTTCATATCTGCTTTAGAAATATTATTTGTATCAACGAAGACATTTTTTTCCTTTATCTGTTTTAAGCCATTTCCAAAATTATTTGAAATAATTTATTTATGAACGAATGAATTTTGTTGTTGAAAAATAATCCATTTTAAGCGCAGCCCAAAAATATGGATTATTAAATTTCACTCTCTCTCTGTAGTTGGAAGTGGAAATAGACTCGGCGTAAGCATGGTCTTGTTGTGTCAACTACAACGTCCATTTTCAAATTTGGAACACTCGCTTTCAACAAACTAAGTTCGCTGTCATGCTCTCCAGTCATTACGTAGGCGTTATCTGTGCGAATTCGACAGTTGACAACTAATAGAAGTATTCTATACAATTTGGTACTATCTAAAATCTGTCTTAAATTCGATAGGTGAGGTATAGTCTAAACTATCGAAAAGTGGACAACTGACACAAAGAAAACTGCTAGGAAGTTACTGTCGCATGAAGGTGGCTTTGTGCAAGTAAATCATGAAGTAAATTAACTTTTTTATTCAAAAACAGTTCCTTTATTAATTTTATTTTATTACAAAAAGTATAAAAATTTTTTACAGAACCTGGTTTATATAGGTGAACCGTTAATTGAACCTTCAACAACTGTTTGAACTTGTGTAATTGAAGAACTTTCTCTATGAAGTATATGATACAGACAAATGTTCATCAGAATATACATTAGGGTTCAATCAATTTGCAAAATGTTCTCATAAATTTAATGCTTCCTCACCAAAAAATACATGGTACATTATTTTTCTTGACTATTGACAATTTTCTTTCAACTTTAAACTGTTTCACAGAAACTAATTTTTGTCAAGTTTTGAATTCAAGTTCAAGAATTTTTCAAGTGAAGTTTTGAATTCGTTTGTTTTAGTTTTAAATGGAGTATCGTTTACTATAAGTTTATTTTAAATTTAAACTTAATGAAAACATCCTCCTTAAATGAAGTTTATTGAAAAAAAAAATCAACTCATATTTTGCGTTTCAAACTGTTCTGATTTTTGCATTTTCCTAATATGTTTCAAATTATTCTGAAATTTCATTAAAGTTTTCTATATACAAATCGCTTCGCAATTATTTACAAATAAACTCTTTTTTTAGCTCAAATTTCGTTAATATGCAAAGTTTTTGGTTCAAAAGTTGTAAGAGATAAAAAAATGATTAACATTTTGCTTACTTTACTGTTTGGTTATAAAAAAATTTACAAGATAGAATTAAAAAAAAAATGACTAGGTCTTTAAAAGTCGTCTCCATTGACATTCTTCAAGCTGTAAAATATTTTCATTTTTTTTTAAATAATGAGTACTATGTGCCAAATTATCAACAAATACATTTTTAAAGTTACTGCGTTTCAACATTTATGTACGTCATGTGTAGACATAAAACTGTTATGGTTATTGAACATAATGCTTGCCAAACTGTATAAGGTGCCGACAATAAAACTGTTTAGTTTTGGCGCACTACAAAAACTTGTGTAAAACTTATAATGTATAAATACAACTTTATTTGGCTTAAAAAATATGTATATGCGTTGAATCAAACATTTAAAATTTGAATGCGTTTTATTTACGCGTTTTAAACTCGTTTAATTGACAAAAACAAATTAACTTGAACTAACAACAGGAAACAAATCGGTGTGTGTGTCTTTGTTGTTTCTGTGCGCACAGATTCGATTCGAGTTAAAGCGTATGTGTACTTGTATGCTAACATTTAACACTAAACATAAACTTGAACATCTTGAAATTAACATTAAACGGATACTTTGTTTTTTTTTTTTGTTTATCTAAATAAGGAACAAAATTTGTTGCTGTCCAACCAATAAAAAAGTAGGCGGCAACTAAAAACTTCAAATCAACTGTGTTGCTATTGTCGATAAATTTTTTTTTTTTGAGTGTAGAATTACCGCGTCTATTCGATGCAATGTAAGGACAGACGTGAGCGTGACTTCTTTGTGCGTAACGCGGTGCCGCCGGGGCCACTGTCGCCCTGCCAGGATTTGCTTTTGGCGCGAAAGAGACGATATTGCTCATTGTGCGCTGGTGATAGCATTGGTACATAGCCTGAGGGCACACACAATTCGCCATGCGTCTCGTAGAACTCTTTGTAGCCATTGTGCAGCAAGTACAGCTCTGGATAATCCAATTCCGGATAAGCGTTCGTATGTGTTTCGCGATCGTTGTTGCGCAAAAAACGCATCAATTTGGGGCCACGTTCCGAGGAAAACTCACAATGAAAAATAATAATATGACGCTCCTCCGAACGGCAGCTTTTTTCACTACTGTCACGTTGTTGTTTAAATAATGCCGGAAATGTTGAAATGATTTGATCGTGTGTAAAAAGATTACTCGCGCCGCGTATATGGCCACCAAGATACTCATACGGATAGCGACAGTCCACAATGTGGTAGCTAGAAACGACATCATCATACTCGCCTGCCATCAAACGTGCCAGTGTTGCGCATGAAATCGTTTTGAGATCACGATGCCGTTGACCTGTGGTAAGCACAGGCAGCGCACATGGCTTACTAAAATCACCGATCAGCTCTGGTTCGCCAATCTGTTCGGAGCGTGCTAGAGCTGTCATTATTTGCGCATCATTCATGGAGATGCACTTGCGCAGCACATTTGGTTTGCCCGTTGTTGTTTTTGCACCAGCCGCGTCACATTGCTTAACGTTTTGTAATGATTTGCGTATAGGCGTACCATCATCTGACGCTTTCATGTCCAAGTTTAAAGGTTCTCGTCTCTTGAAGCTGCTGCCGAAACTATCGTTGGCCAACTGTTGTTCAGCTGTAGCGTCCATTAAGCTTAAACAACGACGCACCTTTGGGCGACGTAATTCAATTGTTTTATCATCGCACAGCATATTTGTGTCTTGACCCGCTGGCGTTGCCATGAGCGTGTCCTGATAGAGCTTGCCACTTATGAGCGTATCCAGATCGCTAGGTAGCTTCAACATGGCTGGTTCGTTGCTTTGGCCACTTGAGGACTCCATTTCAAATAGTGCAATGTATTCATCATCTAATGAATTCGAATCGGTGGAATAGGTCGATGACAGACTATTAAATGTACGCAAATTATTAGCTGTACGATTTTTGTTATCCTCGGCGGTACCACTGTCCTCAACCGCGTCATCGAAAAGTGTTGAAGATTCGCGTGCATTGTCTGACTCGAATTCATATTGCAAATCACGAAATTGCTTTAAACGGCGACCGGCAGAGGCAGATTTCTCTGATGCCTTCGGTGTGCTCAAACTAGTGCTGTGCAGATTCTTAGACAGCTCTGTGATCGGCGAGAGCGCCACAAATGTAGAAACTTGTTTTTGTAAGCGGTGCTTGAAGCGTCTTGCCCCCTCTTCTGTTTGTTTCTCTGATTCTGGACTTGTGGCCAATTGTTGGCCTTTGAAACGTTTAACATTACTAGCATCATTTTCAGGCCATAATTGGGCTGCATGAGTTGCGAGTCGCTTTTGTGTGTTGGACGTTGGGAGTACCTCAGTTTCCATATTACTAGACATTTTAGAGGAATATGTTAAGAATAATATAGTTATTACATGTTTGGCAATACAAACCGGATTGATTTGTTGATCGTAGAAATATAATTTGCCTTTTTATTTTCGCGCCTGTTGCAAAAATTACAATGTGCTTCTTCTTATTGTTTCCCTTTATTTTAATTTCGCGGCGCCAAGTGTCTAACTGCTGCTGTCTCACTCACACATACAGTGCGAAACCCCTTCCAGTCATCTGCCTATAAGCTTTCCATAGAACAGATGTTACTTTCCGTCTGTTCTAGCAGCTGTGTTTGTTTACAATAATATAATTTATTTTATTATTAATGATTTGTTACACTGACTTTTTTACAAAATAATAGTTAGTTCGTTTAAAAGGAATATTTTTAAAGCAGCAAAAAAATTGATAGGGGACTGCCACCACTACGATACCACACATTGACCTTCACCAAATGACGAAAGTTCGTGCAGAGTTGGAAAGTTTTCAAATGCAGTGGAAATTTAGACATTCACAGGCAGTAATCCAAAAGTGTAACGCTCACATATAACAAAGTTAAGGGACGTCAACAAATTATGTGGTTTCCCACAAATTAGGGGGAGTGGAGTCCGACAAAATTCCACCAAATCTCAAGAAATCTATTGATTTACTAATTATTTAAAAATTATACGCAAAGTCTCAGATGAGATAGAGATCTATTTAATCTTATTTTGAACAACTTTGAGCAGTGGAGAAATTAATATAAAATAATTGTTTTGCAATTTTTAACATGACATCACACCCAAACATGGAAAAATTGGATCGGAATGCAAGTTAAAATAAATAAGAATAATTGTTAACCAAAAAGAAATCAAACTAAAGAACATAATTAAAAAAAAAAATTGGAAAATAATATAATTTATTTTAAATCTGGGTCAATTAAGCTTTGATCCTTTGTTGGCTTTATGACAACAACTTAGTTAAAAATTAATTTTAATAATAACATTGCATAGCATTTTAAAGGTAAATCTAAAATCTACAAAACTGCATTTATACTTTTCCGATTTGTTCTTTGGTTCGATTACAGCAATTCAAATGCTATCAAAGTTCAAACATGCAAATGGTTCTGTTAAACTGAGATCCACTGTATGTTTATTGACTAAACTCCAAATATAAACTCAACTCTTAATTTCAATGATAAGCATGAATTTCTGCAAACTTTATATGCAATTTGCATTTTTGAATAAGCCTGATTTCAAAATTTGCACTTTGTCCTAGTGAAGCCCAATTGGAAAAAAAAAATTTATTAAAATCTTTCATAAAGGCATCTTTGTTGGTAAAAAAATCCATTTAAAGAAAATATCGAAGGCATTAGGTATCGTACACAATTTACTTGTGATAAAAATGAGGATTTCATGAAAATATCATAAAATCTATCATAATTTATGGATATCTGCTAATCTTTGTGTTTTTCAGTACTAATTTTCAGGCACCCGATGGATTACTGTAATCAAATTAATCTGGCAACGCCAAAAGCACGCTGGCAATTAGATCTCCTTCGCGCCTATTTTACATGTGATCCCGCCGTTTTTGTTAAGCTTTCGTCGGAATTGCAATTTTGCGGGAAATATGACCGCCAAACTTTAACAAATATTATTAGGCGGGAAAGTGGTCGTGTGTGATGATTAAATAATCAGCCAATATCGTGTTATCAGTTCTATTTGTGTTGTGGTTTATATTTTTTCAAATATGTAATCAGCGTCATTTTGAAATTTCGTCTAATGTGCAATTACATTTTTTTATATTTTTTTTGTTTTTTTTTCTACAGTGTATTAAATAATATTAGAGTTTGTGCGTTAATTCGAACGTGAAGTTTTTAATTTATTCAAAATGCTTACATGCTGCATTCTTATTGCGTGGCAGACACATAAAGTCTCAAAAATTGGTAAGGAATAAACTTAGTTTATAATTTTATATCTTCTATGAATCTCATATAAAATATAAATATTTTTCTTTTCAGTGCCGTCGGTATGTATTTGAAATTAGATATTATCATTTCTTGTTTAGAAGATTACCCAAAAAGTCGGTCTTTTAAGTCTTCAAAACGAACAGGTTAACAACGTTGAAACATGATTTTGTTCGAAAATCAAACTACGCAAAAACCATACGCAGTAATCCAATCCGCAAGCAAACGGTACACACGAACAAATATTATCTAAAATTTCTACAAAAACGTCGCAACAATTTGCTGACAGCAACAATAATAGCAGAGTAACAACAACCATAACCGACAAACGACAAGCAATAAGCAACATCGACAACTTTAACAAGCTGAAGCACACCTCGACGCTTTCTTAGCTTGGATTATATACCACTTATGCTTTGTATTGCCATTTATAAATAACAAATAGCCAACAAACAACACAAGACAACACAAAGCGTCAAGTTATACAAATTTAACGTTGACCAAATTCTGCGCATTGTTGCACTCGTGGCTAACATTTGATCCGACACCAGGCGACAGTCTCCTCAGTTGACTAGGCTTCAATAGTTGCTCATGTTCATTGCACGCTTTAGTTGTGCGGCCAATATCATGTTACAACCTCTTGTTGGAACTGGAGCATAGCGTTGTTTGTTGAGCGCATGTTTGGCTAACAATTAACAAAGACACATTTTGCTGTTGACATACACACAAACATGCACAGGAGAGAGCTACTGTGCTATTTGAATTGGAACGTTTGAAGAAACACTATCAGATTTAACTTTTTTTTTTTTGTTTTTTGAAGATCATTTTATAAAAGCTAATCTTGCCATGAGCCTCATTGCATGACATGAGATCATTGTTAGAAGTTGAGTGATTAAGTTTCTCTATATTGCCTTCACAAGATCGTTTGAAAACGAGCAACTACAGCAATTATTAGCTGTTAAATGCATAGTCCTACATAGTCCTTATAAGAAATTGTCTATATTCAAATGTTTGTCATATATGTATGCGAGTTGTTTCGTGATCATTGCAAATTTAAACGTTCAACTTTAGTGTTCGCACTCTTGTGCAGGTTCAACGCTAATCTTCAGCTTGGCCATATTTGTCAGCAATCAGCAGCAGTTGTTGCTACAAAAGCCATGTAGAATGGCTGCTGCTAACACACAAAGCCAGTCAACCCACTTCACAATGTTGTTAATGCTCCTCTCCTACTCTGTACTCGCCCCCTCGTTTTGTTGCTGCTGCTGCTGTTGCTGCTGTCGTTGTTGTCGCATTCATAGCTACTTGTTTGTTGGCTTCTGCTACTTGTTGTTTAGTTAGCGTAAAATTAATTCAACTTCAAATATATTCATGCGCATTCGCAGATTATGCGCAGGCTGGCACTCAGCCACTCAGGCAGGCAGGCAGGCAGTCAAGCAGTCAGACCAAGTGCAATGATGTTGTGTGGTGTAAGTTTGGCTAAAGAAATCTAATACCACAGTCTTGTTGAGTGTCTCTTGTGCACACAGAACGCTTTTTTTTTCTTTTTATTTTACAGATTGTTACAATTTGTTAGCAATTACGCTTCATTGATTCTGTATGCATAATATATGAGTTCGATTGTGGGTCAAAGAGTTGCAAAAAACATGAAAAATCTGTTAATTGTTTTACTTGTCTTTGTGACTGTGTTGGCGTATTACAAATGTGGTTAGAATGTCATGGGAATTGATCGTTGGTTGTTTTTTTTTTTTTCGTTGTATTATTTCTTATGTCTTATATGTAGATTCTTTAGTGTTTAGTTTTTATTGAAGTAGAAATGATTTTTTTTTAATAATAACATGATTTGACATTAAAATAGGTCTTAATTTGTATAGAAATTTATAAAACAAAAAGTATCTAAAAGTTAGCTGAATATGGGACACAATTAGTTGTACATTAATGTTCACCAAAAGTCTAAATTTCGAGAAAAGTACCTTACGTAATTTGTGGTCGTCCCAAATGAAGAAGCCGGCACCCTCGGGGAGGGTTCAGTCAGAGGAGTTTTCGCCGACCGAAGAAGAAAACTAAAGTTGTACGAAAAACTTTATTGTTTTTTAAGATGGAAATCGAAATCGAGCCTTATGGCAAACATAGACATAATATATATTAGTACCACCAATGTTCGATCCCTAGAAAGGGTACCCCCCATAGAGTTGGTCTTGAAAATTAAAAAAAAAATTTTTTTTTTGTATGAAAAACTTTTTGTTTTGTGTTTGAATTGATTTGAATCTTCACACTGATGTTCTGAGGAGGCGTGGAAAACAAATGTTTATAAAAAATGGGCATGGGACCGCCCACTTACAGACAAATTTAGGAATTTCCATATCTGTGGTAAAAAATAAATATGGAATTGGTCACTAGAAAGAGGCAAGGCCTTACTACTTTTTGCTTAGAATAGCATCATAAAAAACTCATGGCTCAAAGAAAAACTCTTCGACATAATTGAATCTCTTCTCTACAATTGTGCTATTGTAACAATTCTCCATTTTAACTATAAAAAAAAAGTTGTGTAGTTTGTCAAGGGAATATTACTGCAAACTGATACCAATTTGTGAGTTTTTCTTTTTCATAGCTTTTACATGCTCTATAGTTACCAACTATTGTTACTATTGTAAGTGTGCAATTCTTGGCTTCATTTGAAGACAACACAAGACTAACTATACGCAGCAGAAGACCAAGGAAAATGGTTAGCTTAATAAACGGAAAAAGAGCAACATTAAACAAAACTTTCATGTCCTTTTCCTGGCTTTTCTTGCCGTTTTTAGATCCTTTTTTCTTTTTTTTTTGTGCTGTCCATCTAATATATTGTATGTAGACGAACGTAGATACTTTTCTTTTCAACAACAAATTTATGTCGACGGAAAGTTGAATTGATTGTCGAGAAGTGTCAAAGATTTCCGTTGTGCATATCCTTGCCAATGTTGGCTTCTGCTTTGTCAGTTTCTTTCTATCCTATTTAGCTCGTTGTTGTTGTTGCTGGTTGGTTGGTTGGTTTAGCATTGTTCTCGTTGACAGTTAACAAATTGTAGTGCTTCCTGTCGTCTGACGCAAAATTTACTATTTATAACAAAACAAGTGACAGTTGTCATTTGTTGTACGTTGTCCTTGGTTGGTTGAATTGTATTTCTACTTTGATGATGGCATAAGTGTAATGTAAGGGTTAAAGTTGTCGAAGGTTATCTGTGAACAGAAGTTGAACAAACAAGTTGCAAGTGATAAACGTTCAAATAGAGTTGAGTGAAAAAAAGGTTGTCAATAAGATTGCGAGAAATATTTTTATGAGCGTCATATGGTTTTTTTACTCTTATAATATATTAACTTTGTCATGAAGTTTGCAACGCAGAGAAAGAGACGTCTCCGTCTAGGAACGATCGGTCAAAAATGAGGATGAGGCGTCAATAAAGACTCCATGCGATTTCTCTGTAAGCCGAAAAAAAAAAAATAGAAAATGGGCGGGGTTACGCCCCTTTATCCTTATAAACGCATATGCATATAATTAGCGGAATCCTGACGTCGAGATTTGTTTTTTTTTTAGAATTTAGTAACTAATGAATGTTAATTTTTTTTTTGGGAAAAATCGATGACATTAATCTGTTAAAAAAAATTTTAAAAAACCTCGACAGCATGACTCCGTAAAATTTTATCAACTAAAATCGTTTATTTTGTCTTGAATTTAAAATGATTCAGTAATCTGTAATCGTGGTCACCGAAAAACACCTTTCAAATTAAAACTGCTGTCATCGGCTCAAACTTTTTTTAATTTGAATGAAAATTTCAGAATACTATATGCTTAAGATAATAGTCAATAACTTCCTATTTAAAGAAATGTGCTGTTTTTTCATCGAATTAACTTTACCCCCTTAATGTACTTATTCATAATCAAATATAATTTCAATTCGTACTTTCGCATTTTATATTTTAAGCACTAAAATGTCTGAATATAAAATGTAATCCATCAAAGTTAAATTCCTATGCGTGCTAATATTTACAACTGCTTAATAATGCTTTGTTATTCGACCAGGAAAGATTAGTTTTGATTAACCACAAAAGCACATAGCTAAATGCACACATACAACACATTTGGTAAGCTAAGAATTATAACAAATGTTTGAACAATAATGACGACGGCACAAAGCAGGACGTGGACGTGGATGTGGCTGCGTACGAGGTCGAGTACAATGAGATAAATGTGAGCAAAATGAACTTAAGTCCTTAATGTCATTGAGAGCCATGATAGCTAAAGAGTGGAAATACGGAAGCTTGCAGATGATTGTGTAAAGCGATAATAAGGCTAAGGACCAAATGTTAGTCTATGTGTGTGTGTTCTAGGCCAAGCCAGAAAATAAGACAATCAAGACGTGCGTCGTCGTCGTCGTCGTGTGCTGCCAAAAAGGATCAGGCAGCATACAAACATACAAATGTACAAACGTAAACCAGAACGAACAGGCAAAGCATATGAGCATATGAGCACATGAGCAAAGCAACCGACTGTAACAAAACATAATTTACGACTTCATAAAGAACCAATTTTCACCATAGTGGCATAGTTAGATAGATACACTTGCAAAGATGCCAATGAACAGGATTAAACGGCATACTAAGGAAGCCAACAAGCAAAAGATAAGACATATAGTAAAGTGGGTGGGTATGTGAGTGTGTGTGTAAAAGATGTCTCTAAGTCACACATTTCCACCACGTTCAGATGTTCAGTTTGTCAGTTGGCAACAATTGATTTTCTATGCTAAAGCCTTTTGCATGAGTTCAAGGATATGTTATAAACGCATGCACAAACACATAAATACACTCACATACATATGTATTTATTAAGTATCAACAGAATAGAGCATGTGCCAACATATTTCTTAGCATTTAAGACCAAATTTATTGTGGCACTGCACAACCTGACCTGGCCCAAATCAACTTAAACTGGAGCCACACACAGGCACACACACATAAATCCAGTCAGTTGATTCGAGGTGAAAAGGATAAAGCGCATAAATAAATTTTATGTAGACTATTTTACTTCTTAACCATCCTGTTCGTGTGTGTGGGAATCTCTGGCAAATTATAACTTGACCACAAGTCAGCCACCCAGCTCAGTTCAGCTCAGCTCAGCTCGTCGGCATCCTTTAGTGAATTATGTTCTGTGCTTTGCTGAGCTTGAATTTATGTTATCCTGCAATCATATTTCAACGTATTTGTTTAGTTTTCCGTTGAAATTAGTTTTACTACGCCTAAGCGCTCCTCAGTCGTTTCTAGTCGTTCATAGTCATTATTTCTGTATTTTGATTTATTACTGTCAAGGATTTGCTTTGAAATGTGCTTTATATTATTTACAATTCGGTTCGGTTCGGTTTGGTTTTCTGTTGTGCTAATTTTCTTGAGTTTTACTTGTGCGTTTTCTGCTACAGTAGCTTGCTATGAGTTAAGGCTATTAGCATAATGTTGTAAGCATGATTTATGTATTTTATTGGTTGCATTGTAAGCTGTATTATGAATTTACTCAAAGGTGTAGAGTGAATATGCTCCATGCTAATTATAACCGGTTTGCTTATATGTTATTTCAAATGAATTCGTACTTGTTTTTAAAAGTAGTTACATGTTTGATGTCATATTTAATACATGTGTTAAATTCAACTAATAATAAGTTAGTTGATTCTGATACTTGTTTGGCTTGAATAATTGTACACTTTGATTAATACAAGAGTAAGGGGAAAGACTATTTCAGCTTATTAGGGGACAGAATTAACAGTGTTGTTAGAAATACTTTGGGCTGCTTGTAAACTCTAGGGTGAAAGAGAAAGAGTTTTAATTTAATACTGATTTAATTTTCAATCTTTGCAACAAAGTGGACAATAAACAAGAATGTTAAAATTAATATTTATGGAAAGCTTATGATCCTTGTGGCACTTTTATCCGACTGGATATGTAATGACAGGTCCAGTAGATGCATTCTTTTGAGTCCTTAATCTGCACACGGTTCTTGAGATGATTTATGGCGAGCTACTAGAATAATAGAATGAAGGTTTTTATCAATAATATAATCGGGGTCAACTACACTCCTCTTGGTGCGATTTAGTGAGATTTTGACAGACCTGTCTGTATTCCACATAAGATTAAAAAAAAAATAGAAAATTAATTGAGAAAAAAGTTCACATGAGATTTTTTATGAAACTTCCTCCCCCTTGGTGAGATTTTGTTGGGTGTAATTTTATCTTACGTAATTTATGGACTTCCCCTAAGCATACTAAGATGCAATTTGTGTCTTAGCAAACTTCTATCCAGTGAAACCTGATATATTTAACGAAGACTCTGGGATAGTACTGTTACTTCATCAGTACAGATTGAATAAAACTTATATGCTTCTTTTCGTGTCTTTAAAGACTTTCAAAATGTTACATTGCTGTCTCTTCGAATTAGTAGATAAAAATTTTAGTTACTTGAAGTATTTCCGTTGTATTGAACATACATATACTTTGATAAGTTCATAGCTCGCTGCACCTTTGAGAAAACAGTCAAACAAACTCATATCTTAAAAGTGAACACAAATTAAATGTCATTATGTCTCTGCAAATTGTCAACTCTGTGATATTTAAATTTGGCAAATGTCCAAGCTGCCACAAAATATGAATGCGAATATTTAAAGCATAGTGCAACAGACGCAAAAAGCAACATGCCACATGCAACATAAAACGACCGTTGGCTAAATGTCACTTTTACTAACCACAAGCCACAAATAAACCACATTTACATATACGAACACACCTCGAACACCAACCGAACCATACATAAAAGCAAACAGCACACAGCAAAAAAAGCGAAAAAAAACATGAATAAAAACATGAAACTTGTTGGTTAGTGTGGCGCAAAAAATTAACCAAACATTTTGCCTGTTACGGTGGCAAGACTCCACATAGACGACGTCGACAGACGCCTATGTCGGCTTTTAAGCGTTTGACAGACAAATCTGGCGCAAATTAAAAGTTTTTGCACTCAAATTTGGTTAAAAATGACATATTTCGAACAAAGTGCCAAAATGAAACTGCGCTGAATTGTATTAGTAACAAATAAAAAAAAAATAAAAAATGATGAAAAAAAATGGTGAAAAAAATCTAAGAAAATTTAATTAATATGAAGTTTTCTTTCGTTGCACGTACACTGTAAAAATGTTGTTTTTGGGTGTAAAAATTGCAATTGCATTAAATGACTTTGGCGCACAAATTGGCCAAGTCAGGCGACTCGACCAGTTTGTGTCTTTAAATGGTGACGAAAAACAAAAAAAATAAAAAAAGAAAAACGAAAACTAACAAAAACCTCGTGTAGTTTCTTTAATGAAGCGTACATATAAATGTTGTTGTGGTTGCTGTTGTTGTTGCTGTTGTTAAAATCAAAAAGCGGTAATTATCTTTTGACAGCACTTAAGTTGATTTTAGGCAACATTCATACGTTGGCGTCGTTGGCATCTGTGACGGCGTCGTCGTCGTCGTCGGCAATGGCGGCGCCGTTTTATTTCGCCAACTCTGTGACAGCTGAGGTTAAAAGTTGGCCGATTAAATTGACAGATTGTTTTAAGCATTTTCAAGCGCTAAATTGCAACATGTTGCACGTTTTTGGCATGCCGTTGATATCGCCACACATATCTATTCAACTCGTATAGATTAATGCCAGCGACAGACTGACTATTTGTGCATGCTGCTGTTTGTTTGTCTGATGATGGGGATTAATGATTTGATGGTTTAATTAATTGACTGCAATGTGAAATTCAATTACTGTGTGTGTGTATTTGGTGTAGACATATACTTAATCGTTGGTTTAATAACGTTAACGATTGAGTTTATAAGTGGATAATCATTATTTTATTTTTTTAATATGATTTCTATGAATTTCTTGTGATTGTTTAAAGTTATGAAGTTGAATTCTTTGTTGAAAATTTTCAGTGATATTTTTGCTTTGATGAGAATAGCAGAAATATTGAACAATATGTTTATATTGTCTGTTTTTTGTATTAATTAGAACAAAAAGAAGTTAAATTGAATATAGTCTTCATAAATGTTGTAAGACAGACAAAGAAAATATATTCCACCATATTAATACCAATGGTATTGCTGCTAACAACGATGTACAATCTTCATGTTTTTCCGAATGCCTTTCGTATATATAGGCAAACTAGGACTGGAACCAACGTTTTCCAACTTTTGAAAACCTTTTTCACTATTATTTTACCGATCTTCTCATTTGATGGAATCAGCATGATCGGACCACTGGAACTGATAGCTCCTAATAAATAGATATAAAACTAAATTTGGAAAGATAGCTTTCATACATACTTAGATTGGTTCTTAGTATTAGTAACGTCCGACACCTCCCATAGAAGGGTCATGAGCATTTTAAAGTTCTAAGTTATTTGAAAACCATTACCCATTACCATACCTTACTGTAGCTCGAACATCTGAGACAGAAACATGAAATTGGGTTTGTAGACTCAGTACCCATAGCCCTACAAAACTGTACATTTTTGTCGCTCCCCCTCAAAAGTGGTTTTATTAAATTTGCTATGTCTCCAAAATTATAAAAAGTACGAACCTGAAATTTTATATGCAGGCTCCGTAAATATACATCTTTAAATCTGCATACTACAAAATACCCCTCTCTTGAATGGTTACCCCCCAAAGACAATCAAACTCAAATTTGTCGTAAATCACACATTTTTTTACCTATCCTTGTTATGTTGAACACTATTTGAATGTGCGATGTCAGATAAATATTTTTGTGCAGATTTGGAGTGTGGCACCGCCCACCCTAGGCAGGTTATTATATTGTCGAGTATTTGCCTAGAATTTTAAAACATATATAAATTGTTTCACCTTGTTAGAAAGAAAATATACATACATGAATGATTAAATTCTTGTCGGAAAATAGTTTCTCTAACACTTAATTAGACAAAGTCTTAAAAATATGCAAGTAAACGATGAATAGATTTTTCTAACTTAATATCTTGATTAAGTCAAAAAATTCTCAGCATAAATCGAACATGTACAACCTCCGGCCAAAAAAAAAAAAAAGAAAAAAAAAGACAAATGAAAAAAAAAAACAACATGATTACATCCAACAATGTTGCGCGAGTCGGTAGCATAAATCATAATTTACCCAACGATTTCGTGGCAGTCATCAGCAAAAATGCACGTTTGTGCTCATAGCGAACGTGACATGCGCAACGGCAACAGCAAAAGCAACAGCAGCAGCAGCAAAAGCAGCAACAACAGCCATAACAGTTGAAGTGAAGTGGCAGCGTGTAGCGAAAAGATATAAATTAAATTTGACATGAACTGTGACTAGTTCAGGCTTGTTTGGCACGATTAGCGCAACAGCAAAACCTAACGCAATGCAACGTAAGGCAATAACAACTCAAACATGAAAATTTGCTGCTGCTGTTGCTTGCTTGCTGGCTGCTGCTGTTGGTGCTGCGTACAATTATTAATTTGATACGATATAATTGACATGTTGGCAATGCGCTAGCTAAAGCGAGTGACCGACCAAACGATGCAATTGCAACAGCAACAGCAAAGCAACAGCAACATAAGTGCCGTGTTGCTCTGTTGCATGCCACTCCAGTCAAGCGTGCATGCCGAGGCGGCAGCAGCTGCGGTCAACCGCTGAGTATCCAACAACGCTCTCACATGCTCAAAGCAGGCGTGTAAATTGTTTTTACTTAATCGTTTCAGACGCCGACATCGTCGTCGCCGTCATCATCATCACCATCATCATCATCGTCGTCATAGATGTCGATGTTGTTGCATGCATACATGCACGGATGCATGCAACTTCTGCAGCATGCTGATGTTTTTATACTCTTGCCAAAGTATATTAATTTTGTCAAGAAGCTTGCAATGCATATAAGTTCACATCGCTGGCCATTTGAGGAAACTATTTGTAGTTTTGGACAGCATGAGGAGAGGAATTCATATATATATGTCTATCTGTCTATTTCACTAAGAACTTCGGCGGCTCTAGTGTAAAGAGTTGGAAAAATTCCTATTGAAGGCCTTTATTAACCTTTTCAGTCTAAAAACCTACATAATTCTTATTGGCAACGCTGTCTGATATTATATTTTGCATAGGTTTATAGAGTATGTAAGCTTCGCCAAAGTCGAAAATAACTTTCTTTCTTATTTTACGTATTTTTTTTTTTATATTTTTTTATTACTCTCTCGCCTATTCGCTTCATATCGCGCAAACTAATGGCAATCGTCGTTGGCTTCTGTATTACAACTTGCCACTTGTTGAAAATTGTTATTGTTCGTTCGTTCGTTCGTTAGTTGTTGGTAAGCAAGTAGCAAAAGTTGTCGATGTTTGACTGCTTGTGTTGCTGCTGCTGTTGGCAATGTTGCCGGCCTAGCGGCGTCAACATTTTTTTATTGGTGTTGCTGAGCAAATATGCTATCACGCGTTAAACAAATTTCATGTAAATTACTCTTTTTTTTTTTTTAAATGATCGTAAACATGTTTCCATATTTTATTTAATAACGCAAATCAAATCGATCAAAGTGACTGTCGGCTAAACTAATGATCTGAATACGATTAGTCAATGTAATTCGGACAGTAAATACTCCTTCGTCTGTATTTTGAAATGATTTTTTTCTTTGAGACTTTACTGAAGTAATTTTTTAACGTTTATCTACTGGAGTTCTTTTGAAACAGTACTTCTTTATTAGTTCTTTTTTATAGGTAATTTTTAGTAACTTATTTCTGTGAGTGATTCTCTATTAATTCTTCAGTAAAAGAATTATTGCATGAGTTCTTTTGTAAGAGAACAATTTCAAGATTGCTTATATATTATTACTCTTTTTAAAATACCTCTGTGTGAGTACTTTTTCATTCGATTTATTTTTGTTTAATAATTTGGGTATAAATATTTTTCTCTGAGTATTTTTATTTGCGAATTTTATGTATAATTAGTATGAGTAATCTTCACATAAATAATTTATGTGATATAAGTTTTCTTTTTATATTAAAATTTGAGTTCAAAACAAATATATTAGCGGCTCAACTTGTTTAAAGCCATAGGACCGCATTGATCTGTGCAACGATCCCCTGGATCACCCGGCGAAACATAACCTAACCTAAAATTTCAGTTCTTATACATGATCTATATAAGTACTTATAATACAATAATTCAATTGATCGCTAATTCCGAGGATATAAAAAAATTTACGAAACTGACAACAAATTTCAAACAAGTCAACCATTGGTGACAGCCACAATTGTCAAGACATCAAGTATAAATGGTTCGTTGTTAACAAATGCCAAGAGATATAAGCAACAACTTTGTGACACCTCAGACATAATACAAATCTAACTTGCCAGTCGGTTGCCAACAGCGCAAAATAACGCCAAGTCTCCGGAGGCGTCCGCGTCGTCGTCGACCATTCAAGCTGCCGACCGTCGACTGTTGTTGGCTGCCGTCTTACGTCGATCACGGTCAATGACAGTTGCCAGCATGTTGCGGCATTTCACATGTCAACTTTAATATAAATGTCGCTATTGTGTGCATAGGCAAGGGCGTGGTTATGGTTGGGTGTATGCTGTCATGCCGACAGGACTGTCTCGATGTGTTTATGTGAAGTTGAAATTACGCTGCCATTTTGGATAAGACACCCGTCGTTTGGCAGTTGTTGTCGATGTGTAATACAACAATCGTTCGTGACTGACAATACATAAGTGGTTGGTCCTCCCACAGTTTGCCCCACACACAATCATACAATCACTTGCAAGAGCCCATTGTTCAGTGTTCAGGCTGTTTAACTACTTACAACACTTGGAAATTACAAACTGTATATAGATCAAGTCTCATGTGACGTGCACAGCTTGACACTTTTCATTGACAAACGCTTTGTTGTTCTCTTCTCTTCTCCTCTCGTGCTGTTTTTGCTGTTATGTTGCCGTGTCACGATGCACACATACAAACATGTTTACTCTTGTTTTCCATTTATTTTTTGTTTTATGTGGCATAAGCTGTCAATATTTTATTTATGTCGCATGCAGACATTTATCAACACTAACAGGCAAAAAAAAAAATGTGAATGAATGAGACAAGCGAAAAAAATAAATGTTTGTAACTACACTGAAAATTTATTTCTTTAAATACTATGCAACATTATTTAAGCGAATAAAGTTTTGATTTCGGTAGCGATCTGACAATATTCGATTTTTGGCTTAGTTTTAAAGATAATCGCCCATAAAGTTATTTACAAAATTGCAATTGATAATTATCAATAATTATAATAATTATAATAATAATTTAATTTATTCATCATAGTAATCATAATTATTCGTCATAATAATTTAATTATTATCTCTATTATTACATTTTACAGTATAAACAATAAACAGTGCTGACACTTAAGCTTTTTTCTATTAACTATTAAAAAATAATTTTTTATATTGACATGTTCTCATAATCATTCAGTAAGCTACAAATTGCACTTCTACTGTACTTTTCCATTTTATCTCAATACATGGGAACTTTAAGAACAAATATCCTAATAATTAAGCGAAAATCCGAAAATTTTGGGCCAATTAATCTAAAACCGTTGTGAGATCGTGGCGTCCCGGTTATTGAAAATTCACCAGTAATCGAAATTCTAACTGTCCAATTAAATTGTTCTTGAGAATATCTGCTCTAAGTTTGAGCAAGCTAGTCCAATTAGTTTGTGACATATCTTGTAATCAAAATGTTATACAGACCCAACTTCCTGTCGGGCATATTATTGGCATAACTTTCGAAAAAGAACCTAAATTTTGCTCTTTATTTTATCCTTAAATACTTCTGTGTCCATCAATAACTGCAATCAAATTTGTTACGCCGAAAGTGTGAAAAATTGATAGAAATTCTACTTAAATATTCTCAAACTTGTATTATAAAATAATTTAGAGTATTGTGTTATTATTTTTCTGAAAGCAGAACGCATAATGTTCGACCAAAAACAAATTATTTTATTAAGCATTATTTTGCTGACAATTTCTAATTTTGCTGGTTAGTTTGAAGTGTAATATCATAAAATATCGCATTTGTTGTTATCATTACTGTTGCTTGCAGCTGCCGTTGTCATTCCGTCGCCTTGTTTGCGTACTAGACAAACGTACAGACTACTGCCATGTAGACCTAGTGATGAAGTTAAAGTCTTCATTTTGAATATGGAACTCAAAAGGTGCGAACCTACTTTCACTTGCCCAAATTTATTGCAAATACTTAGATACAATTTTGTTAAAATAAGGCAATGCGAAAGGCAGTGCCGATTTCATGTGGATACATATCCAAAACTGTATTAGATTTATAGTTTACAGAAACAAATTTTTAAATAAAAATAAAAATCTCAAAAATTTAATGCGACTTTTTTTAAAATAAGTAAATAAATTTGTTTCGGAATATAAAATAAAAATATTTTTGCACTTTGTTAATTGATTTGTTAGAGTAAAATTTAATTTAATTCATTTTGCATGGCGAAATAATTTTTTATGGTAGTCAATTGTTAAAAACAAAACAATGCCAAAGTAATTGGAAATAAACGTCACAGATCTTTTGGAAGTTGTTGACTTTTATTTATACTTTTCACGTATGTGAATAGTATTATAACTTTGTCACGGAGTTTGTAACAGATCGAAATATTCATTTCCGACTATATAAAGTTCTTAAATCAGGACGACACGACGAGTTGATTTAGCCATGTTCGTCTGTCCGTCTGTCTGTCTATATGTCTGTATGTATGCAAACTAGTCCCTCAGTTTTGAAGCTATCGAGCTGAAATTTTGCACAGAGTCTTAGAATTTATTACGGAATTATTATGGTCGGAACCAGCCATATCGGATTAAGAGGAAGAGAAGCAAGATTCACGTCGCGAATGTTGAATGGAAAACTTTTTGGTGTCTTAATCAATTGCCTTGAAACTTCACACTTATGTTCTTGGGGAGGCGCCACCAGTCCATCCAAGGAACGATTATCCAAGCCGCTGTGCGCTTTCAGCTTCACGTAGATAGCGTTGAACGGTTGAGTTAAATATCGTCAGAGGGATTTCACGTGAGAGGACGTTATGATAAGGCAGATTTTAAAATTCACAATTTAGAGGAAATTGTTCAGTTTTCTTCTTTCATTATATTTTAATTTATTCATGCTCTGATTTTAATAAACTTAACGAATCGAATTGTTTTGCAATGTGCTCGTTTGCTTAGAACTTAACCCGACCAACTAAATGAACTTCTTCTAAACATTACATAAGCATTTCATAACCTGCACTTAAGAGTGTGTAAAACCAACTCATATAATTATGACTCTAACTGACTTCTTTCAAAGCAGCGTTGATGAGCCAATCTTTAATTAAAGCAATAACGCATAAACACGTAACTCATCAAATAAGTTATTAGCAACTAACTAGAAGTTATTATAGATTCTAACGCAAATTAAGATGCAATACAGTTGCTCAATTGGTAGGTAAAAAAAAGAAATACAACAAAGTAAAAGAAAAGTAAGAAAGGGGAAGTAAGACAGGAAGCATTAAGTATATTTAACGCGCATTGGTACCTTAAATGAAATCATTACATGAGCGTACACTGAACATGTTCTGGCAATCAACTCACACGGGACATAGCGAACGCAACCGCCCCGGACTGGGTTGTCCGTGCTAACCATAAATTATTGTTTATTCCAGTTTTGTGTACATGCAATTGAGGGCAAGACATATCAATTAAGTGCAAAAGAAAACAACTCCATTTAAAACTCATCTGCAAGTTGCATGTAAAAGGCTTACAACTATAATTAGCGCCGCACAGAGCAAAAAATACGGGAAAATGTATCAAATTATTAGCCAGCAACATTGGTGGTAATGTCGACAGACATGATACAACAGCCAAGAAGTTACTTAGGTACAAACAACAAATGTACGAATGAGCGAACGAAATGAAATTGAGAGGCACTAATGACAGCCTGAAGTGCAAAAGTAGTTTTGCTGCATGTGATCATAAGTTGCAACTGGCCATTAAAATAAATATGTTTTTAACATGCGCGTGCGATAAGCAAATGTAAATTTCGAGCAGAAAATTATATATTTGTAGAAAAGTGCAATAATAAAAAAAAAAAAAAACAAGAAACAAGTAATGAAAACAATGACAAAAACCAAAGTACACACAACTTGTCTACGACATGAAAAATGATATTATCATTGGATATTGTTGGAAAATAGTTGTATTCAAGTCTTTGCTAACGACAATATCCGTTTCCGTTTGCCATTGCCATTGCACGGAAATGATCGGTTATTAGCGCTATGGCGACCAGCTGCTGTTTGCTAGCTTATCAATGCATGCTTAATAAACATTTTGCATACAGTTTGGTTTGGTTTTGTATTTCGCATGTAATACTTCAAAACGTTTGTGGCGCACATGAAGACTGAAGCGCGTGAGGAATGTTTGAGTTCGAGTTTGTGCAGAAAACATGCATTCACTTGCGGTAAATTATTGGTTGGCAACATGATTATTAGTTATGTAAATGAAATTGCAGTCACTTTTCGTTGTCAGTCATTGTTGATCGCTGCTGATGCATTCAATGAACGTGGCACTATCATCAACAGGGCAAGAGCCCAGTGCCTTAGCATAATCATCGCCACGATCGACATCGTCATCATTAAAAAATAAAAAAAAGAGAACATAATCAAATTTGTTGCATTTACACTGTAAATATTTTGGTATTGATTTAGGATACAAATGATATCACTGTAAGTTTCTAGAAGGTACTTTATCGTTCCATCATCACTATTAATTTCATAGCAACTCGACTACTCTACTAAACAAGAACACTCTCAAGACCTTAGATATGTTTGGATAGATAAATCTTAATACTGTCGAAACTATAAATTTTTATTAATAAAATTTGGTATCCTTTTCTGTGTTTTTTTCAGTGTCTATCATATGCCAAAAGTAATAAAAATTATGGTTATAAAATTTTGTTAAGCAATTAATATCACTCACCGTCTACCTTATGCTGATGTGCTTAAAATTATGTAGTTAATTAACTGCTGTCAGGTGAGGCTCGATGACAGGTTCCTGGCACTTGCCGCCGGTTTTTTAACTTGTTATTCAAAATAACAAGAAAACAAGTTTAAGTAGTAATTTTACAGCAAATTTCATTCAATTTTGCACAAAAGTGTTTCGCATGCAATATAAACATAAACTCAGCACTTAAAACAACAAAAAGTTATTATACAAATTAAGAAAATTGATTGCTCTCCGAAATTACGTTTTTTTCTTCTCGATTATATTAAAATTTGGCTGCTATCCTTTACCAGTTCCCTTCGATGATTTCGTGTAATTTCATAATTTCGTAATTTTAAAATTATTATTTACGATTGATTTAAATTTCTCGCGAGAAGAAGTAATCAACAAGTTTAATAATCTCATTATGATGCTTCGTGCTGTAGGAGTGTCCAACAGATGAAACTTTCCTTTTTTGCAATTTAAAATTATTTTTTTTTTCTCTGTGAATAGCATCAGTTATACATAAAGTTTTTTTTATAAGTTTTGAAGGATTTACAAAAAATGACCTTACGAAGACAAAATCTAAACTTTGTCGGGGCTTCAATAAGATGTCTTATCCTACCTGTCGTATTCACTAAATAGATTTCTCTGATCACCAATTGTTCCGATGGATTACTCATGGTTTCGTTGACCAGCGCTTCTCTTCTTAGGAAAAAATTCCAAATTTGTTTGGTTTATGGATTAGCTCAAAAGACGACGAAATTCTCCGACCCAAAATTTGTATGCTGCCTGAAAGATGTGAATAAGTAAAGGATATTATTTCTCTCAATAAAGTTTAATAGATATTGAATACGGTCTCAAAACGTGGTCACTTTAAAACGAAGAGAGCAACCAACACAAACTTCATGTTCTCATTACAATCCAAAGTTGCTCTGAAAGTCATAATTGTGCCTATCTAATAGTATTCTTGATGCTTTTGATTAACTACAGTAAAATTCCTCATAACCGGACCATTGATTGATTTTGTCCGGTTATTGGAGATGTCCACTTATTTTTTCTTTTATGGTAATTTCTTCGTTTCTGGTTCCGTTTATGAGAGATTTTTTGATCAAAATATTAATATTGTAGTGCCCGCATCCAGTTGTTAGAGCGTGCGATTATTGGAATGATATTGCAATGGAAAAATTAGTAAAATAGCTGAGTCCACAAAATTCGTCCGGCTATTGCAGCTGTCTTGTACTGTCAATTATGTAGATTTGTAAAATAATAAATCTTCAAATGATTACTTTATCATTTTAAAATTTCAATTTATGGTATTGCGTCTCAGCAACCTCTCTTCATACAGTGCCTTGATGTTTTAACTTCACAGTTTATTTCCAAAAGTACTTTTTAAACCATTGTGATACTATGACAACTAATAATAGTCATAAAAAAGTTGTGGAAATGTGTTTAAAATTCAAACTTTTAATTGTGCTTGTGTATATTTTCAAGTGCTGTCAATGTTCAGTCAAGTAAATTTAATTTTTTTACACAACAAAGTGAACACCCCATTTAATTTTGAAATTAATCAAATGCTCACAAATCTAGTAACTTGTATTAAATTGATAGAGCTAAACTCAATCGTTTTGTGGTTGAAATGAATCCAAAAGCAACTCACTGTGAAGTGACTTGTATAGGATAGCTGGATATCATGAAAGCAATTTCACTGCATGCGCATGCGTGAACTCATAATTCAAAGCGTTCAATTGCAATGTTGAAGCTTATCTCAAAAATCTGTCAACTAGCCGCAAGCGAAGAGTGCAACGCGCTGATGTGCTTCATTGATAAGTATAAGTTGACATATGGAAAAAAAAACTTTCGCTGAACGTGAAGTAAGCGATACAAACAACAACAACAACAACAGCTACAACAAATTTGAACACTTGAAGCTACATTTATTTTATGTTCATTACGAAAATTGAGCAGCCAACAACAACAACAACACATATCGACACACGCATGCAAACGGACTAAACAAACGACATGGACAGACAGGCTGTTGTTGTTGTTGTTGCTATCAAGCTATCAAGCAACTAGCCAGGCAAACTATGGTTTTGTATGATGTTTGTAACATTTTTATGATGCCTGGCGGCATGTTAAAATTGAAAAACGCATTTGCGTGATAAATTGCAATATTTAACAGCGAAAATTCTCCTCAAAAACTGAAAGCTGCAACAACACATTGCGAAAAGTTGTTGCAATTGTTACTGTCGTTGTTGTTATTGTTGCTGCTGCTGCTGTTGTTGCATGGTGTCGTGTTTGGCATATGCTATGTCGTAGTTGTTGTTTTTGTTGTTGTTCACGAATGAGTTATTGTGCGCGTCACTGAACGATGAATGTGGCGAAATACGAGAGTGAGTAAAATGCATTGCTGTGTTAGTGTTAATGTTGTTGTTGTTGTTGTTATTATTGTTGTTTGTGTTGGCTGTGTATGTTAGCGGTGTTTTTTGTGCCGTTGCATGCACGAACTTGTTTTACTTTACTTTACACTCGTCCGTTCGCTCACACATTCGCTCCGCTCTACGTTCATTGCTGACGATATGAGTTACATGCCGTGCTTAATGGCATAATTTAAAGCTGCAAATTTTGTCATAAATTTTAAAATTGATTACCACGGTGTTGCATTGAAATGCAAGGCGTGTTGTTGTTATTGTTGTTGTTTTCTTTTACTTTGGCGTTTTCATTTTCTGCATTGTGTTAACATCATTGTACGAAATTCGTATTCGGATGTTTCGATGTTTTTCATTAGTTACTATTAAGTTTATTAAAACTATGTTGATATGAACATTAGCGTCAAACCAATTATAAGCAATTAGGTGGAGTCCAAAAACTTTTGTATTACTCGGGATTGAAGAATGGGCAATAGGGTAGATTCTATATGAGAAACAGAAGAAATATGAGCAAAATTGATGTTGTTGTATGAAAATTTTTTTGTTTCATAAGAAAGCTGTCTATAAAAAACAGAAAGAGAGCTGTTTTCAGCTCTGCCGAAACTTATATACATACATAGGCACTCCTGCAAGCATTTTCTCAATTATTCTTATTGAAAAATCCGTCTAATTGTTTATCTAATGAGCATCATATTAATTTGTAAAGATAAAGGGGTCTAGCTACGTCCATTTTCTAATTTGTTTTAAAGAATGCCACGCAATCATATTTTTTTCCATAAGGGCGGTGCCACGTCCTTATGTCCGATTCTTGTCAAACCTTGGAATATGCTCAAGGATTAGTAAAAACGCGTAATTGCAATGTTTCATCTGTTTATATTTAAGAACAAAAAAGTAATACTAACAAAAACCGAATTTTTAACCGATTGTTCCTATGGGCGCTATATGATATAGTGGTTGGATCTGCACCAAATTCGCAGTGTGTCTTTATTGACGTCCAAGATGTTCTTATGCAAAAAATTGAGGGGATAGCTCTAAAATCAAAGCTTTTTTTAAGGACTGCTACTTACATATATGCTATAGTGTTCCGATCGTACAAACTGTCTGCATGGATATGATGACTTTATGAGTATAAATTTTTGCGATATCGTGAAAACTGAGCGAACAGTTGGTATTGAAACAGACTCTTCAACTCATATGATCGGAGATGTCTCCTGGTAAAGTTAAAATTCGGAAATAGTAGCAACCTCCTTTTTTACGATCAAATGACTGGACTTAGAGGGTTGAGATTAATTTGAATATATGCATATTAATACCATACGAGCCCGTTCCTTAGATAAGGTACTTCCTATAGATAAAAACGTTTTTGTTTCTTTACCAATTGTCTTGAAACTTAACAATTATGCGCTTAGTTAGGCGTGAAAAATATTTTTATCAAACAATTCGTGCCCATCTCCAACAATAAGCTACACGAATGAAAATTGGAAATTATGTTTATCATATTTCAGATCCTATAACAGTTTTTTTTTACATTGCATCCTTAAGATTTTAAGTATTTGCTTTGGATAATAATGGAGACAAAAAGGCGCTCTCGATTATATTCAACAACTTATGCTCTTTTTAAATACGAAAAAAAAAAATTGGATGTAATTTATCAAAGAGCCAGTCTCCTTCAATATTTATGGAAAAGATAACAATTTAAATAAATTCTGGGACAATTGAAGTGATTTTCTTACATCTATTCGAAAGCATATTCCATACAAGCTCTATGACAAATCGTAAAATTTTCATAGCATTGCACAATCAAATCAAGACCACTGTCAATGAGTCTGTAAGGACATGAAGGATGCTGTTGTGTTTGTGGCATACCCCAAGGTTGGACAACATCTTTACAGATGAAACCAATCGTCTCCAATCAATTGAAATGAGTAACTATGGCAATTTATAACCACAAACTGGTACAAGCGGTAGCCAAGCGCCGCAACGGCTACTGAAAAATTTATATCATTCGGTCAATATGTGCACGTAGGCAAATTAATTTTGCGCAATCCTGACAAGCTCCAGTGAACGGACAATCGAACTCGAGCTCACTTGTATAACTTGTTAGATGAGCGCCAACCCTTTTGGCGTAGAAATTTATACGAAAACTGCCGCAAACTTACTCGGTTTTGTACATTGCTAAACATCTTCCTTAACCAGCACGGCACCGCACGACAAAACGAGCCTGTCATCATGTTGTTGAATTGTCTTATTAGAGTATGTATGCATTGGGTTTGCTTCAAACCAAATAACCAAGTCGTTGCTAGGCAATCGCTACAGCTCCTAACCTCACGTTTGCCACTTAAACATTGCCGCATGTCCATTGAGGCAATGACAACCGCAGCGACCATGTCAGAAAGACTCATGCTGGACTCTACTCCAATGAACGCCGCGGGTTCTCAATTGTCGTTTCGTTTTGTTGCTGGCTCTATTTCTGTCGGTGATTAGGTTATTCGCAATTTTCAATTTGAAATCGATGACAATATTTGTTTTTTTTTTTCTTCTTTTGCGTTTTTGTTGCAAATACAAAACAACAAAATTGTAAGCCTGTCAGACTGCCGTTCCTTCGTTCGTTCGTTCGTTCATTTTACTGACAATCGTGACTTTGCCTATTGGCTAAAGTCAGTCAATTTGATTTCTTCTTCTTTTTGGCAAGTCAATTGGCTTTGTTGGCTCGTTTGTTGGCTAGCTTTGTGTTGATTGTGTCGACGATTGTGCCTTGCTGTAGGCTATAACCGCGTTTAACATTATTGCTGTTATAGCATAGGCATGTTTCCGATATTGGCAGTTCAATTGAAAAAATAACTTTATTTTAATGTTGTTTTTCACAATTTGAGACAACAGCGTTCTTTTATTTTTATCATTACAACTTTAATGGCAATTTACAAGCTGAAAAAGCCTTGTTTTATACTTGTTCCAGTACAATATTTCAATTGTTCAGTTGCAATTTCCAACACCCTTTAACATACAAACCAAAGAGCAAGTGTGGAGCAAAAAATATACATTTATAAAAGTGAAATTCGCAGCATGTTTACATATTGACAGCTCGAAATGTGCCCTGCTTGCGTTACATTAATCATTGACATATATAAGCCAAACTAAACCCAAACAACTAACCAATCAAACGACAAGCAACCGACGCGACGGACCAACCAAGCTAACCCAACCAAACCAAACCAAAGCAACGATGCCAATTTCACATGCGCCTTCATGTCGAGCAGCTGAGTATAATTTATGATAACAACTCATTGTGGAACTACACAAAATAGCGCCTTCGGACAAACGAGCCTTAAAAATGTTGACATGCATTCAAATTGATTTATTAATGCATTTAAAACGCAATCAATGCTAAAGATAAACGTTAATACAAGCACGAACGTTCGTATGAACAAACAAATGAGCCGGCGAACAAATGAATGAATCGAAGCTGTGGTAGAAAATCAGTTGAGGCGCGAGGCGAAGCTTTCGAATGCAGTTGAATACTGAGTGAGTGGTCAGACTATCAAAAAGAGTTGGTTGGTTTTTGTTTTTGGTTTTACATTTTACGAAAATCGTTAAGATTTGTGTTGGTTTTTTTTTTTATTTGTTTTTTTGGGCACATTTAAAATGCCTTTCATATTTGCGACGACGACGACATTAACGACGTTGCTGCAGAGAGCGACGGCATTGTAACGATTTCGTTGCACAAATTGCAATGCTTAAGCATTTCGATATACTACTTTAACCGATTAAACGTTGACATATGGAAAAAGTACGAAAAAAGGAAAGAAATCCCTATAACGACATTTTATTGCTTGCCTGCCAGCCTGTCAACGACAGAAAAAATGCGCGTGTGCCCAACTCAAGTTGCAATTTATTGTTTGTGCAGCATGCAACGAACCATACAACCAACTAACCAACCAACCTCAATCTTAAGTGACATGCAATCCAAACCAAACCAACTCAACTCATCTACCCCACATTTACGGTTCGTGTCAAGTCGCCTGCCTTAGTCATTAATGCCGACAGAGGGCTTAGTTGTTGGCTACTCTACTCAACGCATTTGCAATGGCCGGGTCGGGCCGGGCCTGTCATGGCCACGTCGTGGCATGCAACATTATTAAGACGTAATCGTTTGTAAGACGGTTAATTTAGTTGTTTTCAATTTGACACAATGAATTTGAAATCTTTTGGCTCGTCGAAGCTTGTCAGTGATTGTAGTTTTAAAGAGGCTTTGAAATGGTCTTAATGAACTTAATGTTTGAAGTGTAAGTCATGCACACATAATTCCATACAAGAGCACAATTTAAATTTAGATTGACTTTTAAAAATAGTTGTGGAAATATTAAAAGCGCTTCAAAATTTTAGAAAAACGTTAAAACTGCCAAATCTTTTGTTTACAGAGACTTGTAATTAAAATTGACCTCGAGCCTGCCGTTCTTAAATGAAAATCGTTTTTTACTTATTTATATTAACTTTTACTTTATTACTTTACGATCTGAGATAGGTTCTTGTTCTTGAGGTATTTAAAGTCCATATTTCCTTATGTGAATGGTTGGACTTTTGATAATTCAATAATACAACATATTTTCATTTAAATTGTGAACGTTTGGTGCCTTGAAGAATTGTTATCTAATTAAATTTATGATTAAAATTTTGTCCTTGGACAGTAAGCGAATTTGCTAATTGAGCTCCAATGAGACCAATTATGATACAATTACTACATATATACACTATATTCTATAAGGTAGATTTAAAACATGAAACCATTTTAACCTCCTTATGGTATCACTATTATCTAGTAGACTAATAGCTGGTTCATTCGTATGATAACTTAGCCTATCTAAGTATTTTTTTGCGTGTTTGGAAATTTCACTCTTTATGAAAGGAATATAACTAGAGATCTTTGTGTACAGAGTCGTTAGTCACATACCAGGGAGCGTTGATAATATTTCAAAGAATCTTATTTTGATACCTTTGAAGTATGTTAATTTTAGAATTGCTTGCAGTTCCCCACAGTTTCATAGCATATTACCATACGGGTTTGAGCATTGCCTTATATGCATACGAATATGGAAAATGCTATCTTTCGTACCAGCGTTAGCTTGTCTATCTCATTTTTATGGTAAAGAAGAAATTTTTATGCCTAGATCCTTTAAATAACATGATCAAATCAAACTCCTTATAAAGTTATTGTAATTTCCCTTCTTCTAAGGAAAACTGTTAGTGAAATCAAGCTTTAAAGTATAGTCCTGTCTTTGTTGAATTTCTTTGTCAATAGTTAAGGTCGATACACAGATAAGCTTAAAAGCTTTAAAATTCGAACTTTAAAGTGTTGCTGTGACAATTACGATAAAATAAAATAACAAAAAAAAAATTTTAACAATACCGCGGTTAGATCAAAAGAAGTTGGATTTCAATGAACAAAGATTTGAAAAGCATGTACGACTGCAACGTCTCACGTCAGCTTCAAAAACGCTATAAAAATGGAACAGTGTGACTTTGTCCTAATGAGTTGGTAAAGTTCAAACGAAGTCAAAAGATAATTATTTGCCAATGAAATAATAGATTGTTTTTGATTAAAAAGTCTGACTGGCAAATATACATACATATGTATTTTCAAGTTTTTAAAACAGAAATTAACATTTTTATTACATTCAATTAGCATTTTGGCATTTGTTACGCTCACAGCAGAACACGAAATTCATAAACAATAAAAATCAACGCCACTAATGAAGTTTATTATACGATTTTATGATACTCTTAAAATATTGTATTTTAATGATTAGTCAAAATAAGCCAAAGCTTGAAACGTTTGGCATTTGACAGCGTTAATGCAACAAAAAAAAAAAACAAAAGTTACCAATTTTGTCATTTTTATATTAATTTTGTTTTTTCGTTCAATTTCATTGTTTGGTAAAAACGAGAAAAAGAAAATCATTTAAATATTAAATTAACAAAATATTTAATGTCAAAAAAATACCAACGCAATCGTAAAATTCACAAAATTATAAAATTTATGTTATTGTATTTTTAAATTTCCGTTTTTCTTTATTTTTCTCTTTGTTTATGTCGGCAACTCTGAACGAAATGAACGACAAATTGAAATGTGTTAATATAAGATGCCATAATTTATACGCTTTATGTTTAGGAAGCGACTCGACTAGTGGCTTGCCAAGATACAAATACATTATCTGAGTTAATCAAAGTTCGTTCGTTTTCGTTATAGTGAAAAAATTCACATAAATTTATTTATATGTGCGGTTAATGTTTTGTTTGAACTTTTATGGGGACTTTGTGCCATTTACGTTTTGTTGTTTTAAGATTTCAGCTTGTAATACATATTAATATCAAATCGTTTAGATAAAGTAAGCGTATGAGAAGAATGGTGGTTTAATTACGTTTATTCGATTGTATTGCATAAATGTGAAGCGTTTGATTTTATTGACATTGTTAGAGTTTATTGTATCTTGTTAGATATACAATTTTAATAGGCGAAAGGTGTTTCTGCTGGCCGTCTTCTTTCTTATCTGTGTCATTAAAACTCATTCAGTGTTTGATTTTTATTGAATTTTTAATTGATTTTTTTTTTTATGGTTTTAAAATAAATGTGTTTAATTAAAAATATGTTGCGAAACTTAAAAAAAAAAAATGTAAATAAAACAAAATTAATTTTCGCCAATTTCACTTTTTCTCCAATTACAAATCTTACATTTACCGACGTATTCTCATAATTATCACAAATAGTCACAAGCGCTTGAATTTGAGACCGACAGAGTCTCAAAACGTCGCTTGTGACTCACTTCCTCTTTATAAGGTTTATGACTCAGTGAGATTGTGGAGACAACATTCTTGTTAGTTTACAATAGAGAGATTTCGTTAGTCTTATCTTATGGCATATTTAGTTACTCTAATATTACATAAGTGGCGATAGACCAACCGCCATATTCTGGCAATTCTATTTAAAACATCTTGAGAGTGCATTTAATAGGATTGTTGATAGAAAAATAGATAGGTAGCTTATACCTGGCACTTTGCATTCCAATTTCATCATTTCTTGCAATTGAAATTCCTAATGGTATGTTGAACTATAAAGCGTACAGAATAAAACCTTGAAATTGGTTGGATAAAGTTAGCTGAGCAAACCGGAAATGTGCTAATCATATAGTACAATAATTTATTATTAAGATAAAAATATTTGCAAGCTCCTGAATTCTCATAGGTTGTTTAAAATGAGACTATCTTTTAGGGATCACTTCTATATGTGTATGTGTATGCTATTTTAGTGCTCTACAACGCCTACATCCTTTCAGTATATAACATTATTTACACGTTTAACAAGATTTCTCTCTAAGGTTGTCCGATAGTTTTGAATGTCACTCTACTGAAATCTTTACAGTGAAAACTTATATTCAGAAAAATTTTACCTTACGTCTATAAAATAAATTGAAAAATAATTGTTAGAATAAATAACTCATTGACTCTTTAATCACAATTTATAGAACCTTATAGATTAATTGAAGGCTCTAAGCATGTTTCCATTCAATCAACTTGACCAGAAAACCTTTGTAACAATCGGCATACATAATAAAAGTGCTAAGTAATTGTTTGAAACTTTAACCCATGCAATCAAAATATAATAATAAAATAAAAACACACACACATAAACCGTTAACGACAATAAATTAGTGCAACAATTGTCACACCCACGCCTGTCAATTAAACAGCAATAAATTAGCATTTGTGTTTATTGCACAGAGTATACTACTCAGAGATTACTTAATTAGCTTTTCGTTGATTGTTTGCGAAAAAAAAATAATAACAAAACAATAATATTAAAAACTATTCAAATCCGGAAATATCAAGTTAAACTTCACAATAAAATGCGCAGGTCATTGTTGTCGGCTAAATGATTTTGAAATTTTCAGTGCTTTCTTTTATCTCAACGTAATTTATTAGCGACAATTTCTCATTGTTATGAAAATGCAAATAGCTGACATTAATAATATTGTATTTTAAATTGCTAACAACATCATAAATATACAAAACTGTCAGATTTTAATTTAAACGCAAACGCGGCGAATGTAGAGAGAGAACGTGCGACTAGCAAAAATCTATCGGAGCTTGTGTTGAAGTATCTATTTCGCATATGAATGTGAACGTAATCGCAAACTAAATCTTAAAAAAAAAAAAATTATAATAAAACGTTGAGTTGAATAGCTGCGAAATGCTCGTAAATAAATTTTAGTGGCATAACACATATTTTAATTAACGAGTGAGCGGCAACAACGACAATGGTAACGACAACAACAACTGCAACAGCGACGGCGACAGCGACAGCGATGACGCCGGCAGCTGACCAAAGTCAAAAGTCATGGCAGTTGCGGTTGGTTAGGCGGTGGGGGCAGCGTATGGCTTGCCGCAGCAAGTCGCCGAGTTGGAACTGTCAAAAGTCATTAGCACCAAAAGGCAAACAGATACGTTTATACAATATGCATGAAGGTAGATAATTTATGTTAATTGCTTGCAAAACAACAACAACAATAACAACAACAATAACAACAACGAAAACGACAACGAAAACGACAACGCCAACGAGAGCGGCAACAGCAACGGCAGCGGCAGCTTAGTTGATGATCACGACACGTCAAAAATCAACAATAGCAATATAATTTTCTAAAAGATTTTGTTGTTATTTCAGTTTTTATTCGTCAACAACTGAGCTGAGAAAAAAAAATTAACATTATGTTAAGCGCAACAAATAAATGTATCTGGCACTTTTGTCTGAGTAGCTGTTGAAATAATATTTTATTGCTTTAGATTCAATCAAAAACGATAACAACAATTTCAAAGCTTTTAACAAATTATGCAAATTAACGCACCAAAAAAAAAAAGCTTAAATAACGTAATTTACGCGATACTTCAAGATACAGCGCAAAAAAAAAAAAAATTATGAAATGAAATGAAATAAAATTGGACAGGAAATGAGTTTGTGATGCACTGTGAAAAATATGTGTTAATTTATTACGTTCGGATGAAATTGAGAAATTGGAATGTTGTATGAAACAAATTTATTTGTGTATTTCTTCAGATTGGGGCCAAACAGTTATAAACAAGAAGAGAAGTTATTTCTAACCTCAATAATGAACTCTAGAAAAATCTACCTCAACAGAAATTATTTTGTATTTTAATACAAATTTTTTTATAACTATAAAAATCTTTTTTGTTATCAAATAAAGCAAAAAATAAAATTTGTCAATGAACGTCGTAATAATTATTCATATCAAATTCTATCTTCCTCAATAAAAAAAGATAAATAATTAAAAAAAAAATAAGTTTTGAATACGAAATCAAGGTTCCCATTCATCAAAAAAGATCCAAATAGGTTCCTCTTGCACGATGTCTCAGAGATTCTTTTCCAAATGGCCATTCCTCCTAGATGAGTGGTGTTGTTCACAGTCGGGCTAAATCGAACGATTGTATAAATCGTATAGTGGATTATTTTTGATTGTGGAAAGTTGAAATAGTTGTCTGAAAGCATATTATCATATTATAATATTCGACTTCCCAGCAGTTCTCGTTGTGTCAATTGTCCCCTTCTCGATAGTCTAGACTATATCTCAACTATCAAATTTAGGACAGAATTTAGAATTTAGTATTTAATTATATAGAATACTTCAATAAGCAAACTAGTAACCAACTGTCGAATTCGAAACTAGTACAAGAAATAGAACTAGAATTTAAATGTTTATTATAATAGTGTTTATCAATTTAATTGTTATTAACAATAAAAAATAAAGTTGTTTAAATAACAGTCCAAGTTATTTAAATAATCAGTCTCTTAAGATTAAGATGGTTTCATTTTCTTTTTTTCGTATGCCCGAAACTGGTACCGCAGGACTAGTTCGGTAACTAGACGGAAGTCCCCTGCCTGGGAGAGTAGATTGAGTTAGAACTAGTAGTGTTTCCATTCGAACTAGTTCCAACCTTAGTTCTGGACTAGATCGAAGAACCGCTGGGAACGAGAACTGCTGGGATTGTACTTAAAGAAAAACATAGCATACTTTAAGGAGAATTGTTCATGTAAAACTTGTTCTTAATATATTATAAAGGTTTATGGATATGATTTTGATTTTTATTTGAAAATTCAAGATTTTCATTTTCTGACAGTATACGGAAGCGAGGGGGCACTGCAAATATATTATACGGCATTAACATGTTTGACATACTTGGTATTGATATTGATATTTGAACCGCCAAATTCTTGTTAATAGTCATAACTTTAGTTGATTTGTACACAAAAGAATCAATTTGAATTTAAATGTTTCTTATTTAGCGCAGAATTTTAATCACCATACATACATGTGTCACATTGTGTTCAAGTCATCATTATCACAGATAGCATCGTCGCCATAATTTTAGTTAACCAACGATGTTGTAGCAAAAGCTTCACCATAAATAGTCTAACTTCGATATTGTTCATATGCTAATTGCCTTGGCCGCTTTGGGCTATGGTCGGTCGATCTGATATTCCAAAGTACCACAACTATTGCCAGCTAATAAATATGGATTTTTGTCATTAAGTTGCCTTATTTATGTGCTGAGTATAAGAATTTGCTTCTGGTTATCTTTCATGTCAATCGCTATAATTAAGTTAATTGTTTTGCATAAATTTAAACGCGGTCACTTTAATTAGCATATTGTTGTGATTACTTCTTTCCTTTGGCATTTGTTAGCACGTATTTGAAGCCTTTGTTCATCACACGTACATATGCATGCATGTTATATCAAATAAAGGTTTTTGTTTGCTTTTGTGCTTTTTTTATATCGAATGAATTTCATAAATAAAATATTAATTTTCAATAAGTGGCAATAATTATATGCATTTGTTCAATGTAATGTTATGTAGCATTGTGTTTATAAGCTGTTTTGCTTTTGTGCTAAAAATTGTTGCTGCTCATAAATTTAGCTGTCAGCTGTCATAATTTATAGAAAATACTGTCATTGGTGTAACACCTCTTGACACGATTTTGCCAGCGTGCGAGCAACAGAGGCGCGAGCCTAAAGACACAATCACTGTGTACGTGTGTGTGAGTGAGATAGTTAGAGACAAAGAACAACAGTTGAGTTAAGATATTTCTAATAACCCAGTGAACGTACACTTGGTATAGGTACATAAGTTATTGGACTTCAGATATCGTATTATTCCCAAGAAGAACTTGACTGAAAATTTCGATGTGTAAGGTTTTTTACTTTTTGTTTATTTTTTCTTCTAAATTTGGAGATTTTCTAGCTTTTAAGTGACAAATTGTTTGTTGGGTAACACATTAGTTACATATAAGTTCAACCAGCATCTTTGCCGGTTAAGTCTTTTGTGCTGAAAGTCACTCAGCATGAACAGCGACGGCCTCAACAAATGTATAAACAAGTGTGCAAGCGGGCAAAGGCAGGAATAAATGAATGAATGAATGAATGTGTATATGAACTAAAGAACGAACGAACGAGCGAGCGAATTTATAATCATGGCGTCAAAATTGTTTGATTTATATATTTTTAAAAAAATTTGACACTCTCGTTTTACGGTGCGACGTCTGGCAAGAGTAACAGCAATAGCAACAGCAACTTGAATAACGACAACAGTTATACAAATAAATAAATAAACAAACAACCGACAACAACAGCAACACAAAACGGCAACATTTTGCGGAGGAAGTTACACTGACAGTTGATTATGATTAAGTGTTAAAACCTTGTACAAAACGAATATCATTTTCCATATTTTGTCATAAATAATAATTTATTATAAGCGCGCATGCGCAACGCAACGCAATGCCGCAAATATATGTACAAAAACAACAACAATAATAGCAACAAACACATACAATTCCTTTCTGTGCATTTTTGTCGTAGATACAATCGTAGGTAAATGCTCATGTTTTGTAGTGTTTGTTCTTTTTCTTTTTCGACGTTGCTCTGAATTTTGCATACAAAATGATTTATAGCATAAATAAGCTAAAGTCAAACGGAAGTTGGACACACACAAGCACGTATTGATCTAACCAAAAGCGTAAAATTATCTTAGCATTTATTTTTGCAATTTTATGACATTTTAATGTCAGATTTCCAAATATTTCATTTGCAAAAACAGCAAAAAAAAAAAAAGAAAACTAAAAAATGAAAATAAAAAAAAATATATATATATATAAACACAAATCAAAGCAAAACGCGTGCATAAATCAATCATTTGCGCCATTGACAGCGACAGCGGAGGCTGAGGCTGTTTGGTTGAATGTCTGCCGGCCGTCGTCGTCGTCGTCGTAGTCGTAGTCGCCGTCGTCATTCGAAATTGAACGCTGTCTGTCTGTCTGTCGGTCGTTCGTTCATTTGTACATTCGTACGTTGAACAACATTTGACGTTGACGTTGATTTTGATGTTGATGTTGCGTTTCGTCCGTCATCAGTCGCAAATGAGGCAAAATGCTATAAAATTGACTACTTGATTTAGCAGCCAACAATTTTTACATCAGTCAATAAAAATTGACGTACGTGTGCAAATTAACCGAATGCGGCGATCCGATACACAGACAGCATTTAGCCATCATTGTTGTTGTCGATATCGCCATTTGCGTGTTTGATTGCAGTCGATTTGGCATTTGTTTGTATAATTCTTGTTGCTGTTTCTGTTGTTGTTGTTTTTGTTGCTATGGCTAGAGCGGTCCCAACGAAAGTCGCTGAGCTGTCAAATTGATTTATGCGCATGTGTGACACATTTATATCTTTATATAAATGCGTCAAGTAATGCGCATTTAATGTTTTAACGTTTGCAAAAAAAAAAAAAAAAAAAAATTGACAAAAATCGTAAATTTTGTTTTTATTTTGTTGTTTTGACCTGAAGTGTAATTAGAAGAATTTATTGCTTAGCACAAGCAGATTAACAACTTAATTATATTTATGATTTAGGCAGATATCAAGTGAAAGCATTCATGGTGATTTTTTTGAAGGAAAGTTTTTATTGTTTAATTAATTATGTAATCTGTTCGTTTTCTGAGGAGTATTGTTAATTCGGATCACTCAGTCTGTAAATGTAGTCTTTACCGCCGTATGTCTTGTGTGGTTGTTTGATACATAAGTCTACTTAATATTTTCTATTATAGCTTTATAAGACAGACAGGCAAAATAGAAGGAAGGTCATTTCTAGCAACTTTAAGAAAAGACCAAGCCAAAAGGCTGTACAGAGGTCAACATCAAGTGTCCTTCAATGAAGGGATTAAGTAATTCAAAGCGCTAAACAACTGAATAATCTTTTTTCATGTTTCCACTAAATGCCTTTCATAATACAAATTGGCTAAAATTATTGTGAATGATGGCTGAGGATCTCAATAATCTATACATGTGTAAACCCAGACCAAATTCTCTAGGAAATTAGGAATTAAATTCTATTAAAATAAACTGTGACTTAATGATTACATTCCAATGTATCTGTAGCAAGAAAATATGTAGGAAGTCATGATATTATATTCCAGTAGGCATAGTCTTATAACAGGGCAAAGCAAAGGGTACGATCAAGGTTCCGGAACAACTTTGCTAATACAAAGATGGCTAATACGTCTCCAGATTCAACACACTTAAGAATTTTATTTGTGACATTGAGGCAATAGTTGTAATTTGGCAACCAATTAGAAACAGGTTCAATCAAAAGTGCGTGAGTATTCTATTTGTAGATTTCTTTTGAGCACATAATAATTTTCGACCGCAACCGTACCTCAATTATTTGAATATGTTGACCAAGAATACACAATAAAACAGCCCACATACTTTGACTTGACTTCAGTTGATGTATAAAAACTTGAGTATTTTTATTTTAATATCCTTAAGCAAGATTTATTACACCATCACGTGTATTCTGTTTGACAGTTGAGTTTAAAATCACTTTTATAGCACACTTAGAAACTTCACATTACTCAAGACACATTAAAGTTTATGTGTGTACTTTTATCTGCCGGCTATTAATGCACTTATTTCAATTTAAATTAAATTTATTCACGCTTTGACCTCAAATTGCCGTTTGCATTTAGTTTCAACGTTAATTAGTTAGTTGCTCTCACAGTTAAAAAAAACACATTAAAAAAACTTCAAAAACAAGCCACAAAATTAATTGCTTATTTATGCAAAATTATGATTTTTTTGAGACTTAATTACGAGCGTTGACTTAATAATTTTCGACTGGCTTTCATAATTTAACAGAGTTAATCGACAATAACACAGACACATTTTAAATGTGCAGTCAAAAAATGAAATATAAATTTATTTGCTTTGGGTTTAGAAAATGTTGTTTTGTGAAACAAATATCATAAATCTGTCAACACGCAATGTCGTAAAAATGATGTCGCAATTAATTTTAAGGCAAACAATTAATAGAAAAATTACTTAATTAGTTTTTGTAACGATGATTGAAATATTTGAAGGCGCATTTGTAGATCAAACGGAAGCAATTCAACTTAGAAAGTCATGCTTAAAATTATTTTCTGGTTTTCGTGTTCATAACTAAACAAAAAACACAAAAAAAAAAAAATGTATATACAATAAATATTTTATTTCCTTCGTTGCTTGTTCATGAGTAACAACACGCGAGACAAAAAAAAAATAAACAAGAGAAACATTTGCAATATTTTATTATTCGTGCCGCACCGCGCAACACGTCATTGCTCACCTGCAACTGCTACCGTGGCAAGGTCTCTTCCAAGTGCCTTATTTATTGCTACCTTTGTTAAATTTGTTGCTGTTTCTGTTGTTGTTCTTGTTGTTGTTACTGCTATTATTTATTATTTTACCGCTTCATGTTGGCAAACTACAAGTTTTTCATTTATACAATATTTTCTATGAGTTATTACATCTTGTGTCAAGCATAGAAATACCTTGACATGTACAAAGAATATATTTAATTAAGTTAAAATTGCTTTGAGCCAACTTAATTGTAATTAATTGGATAACAAAGTATTGAAAATTTATTTATGTATATTGCTTTTAGTGTTGATGTCCAACAAACTTTGTTGTTGCATGTTCTTACATTGTATGGGAGTGAAAAAGTTTGTTCATATTTATTAAAAGTCCTCTTATTGCAGACTGCAATGCTGTGCCAAACATGCTGAAAGGATATGTTGTTAGTAATGTACTATAAGTAAATTTATGAAAAGTTTTTAAGTGCAAAGAGCATGAGCTTAGCAAACTTTTTTTTAGAGTAAGGCGATGCTTGATGTCAATTTTGGACATCACTGTGTTTGTTAAATATAAAGAAGAAGATGTAAATTTAATAATTAAATTATTTGTTTTAAATTTCACTTTTTGTTTGGGTGCATAGTTTTTTTCAACACAATTATTGATTTCTTTTGCTTCGAGAACTTTCTACACAAAAATTCTTTAGTATTTTATGTGTCAAAGCAACGAAAGATTTTAGTTTGGGTGCCAATGGTAGGTTTAATATTTCTATCACATGAATTTCAGCTATGACTATCACAGCTATGTAAGTAATGTTGCTTTAGATCTGCTAATTTAAACACTCCAAACATTCATTATGTCTTTATTAATGTGCCGATTTTTTTTTTGAGTTCGCGACCATTATAGATAAATCTAAGTTGTGTCCATTAAATATGATTTCTTCATTATTCAACATTTTTAATTTTATTTATGACTTTGAAAATCTAAAATAAGTTTAACAGAATATTAAAAATGATTTAACTTTCACCCACGTTCAGGAAAAAAAATTTGTGACAAGAAACATTAAATAAAAAAAATATAAATTAATAAAAATAATAAATCCAAGTCTGTCAGACTATGTTGACTTGTTGTATTTTTAAGCGTTATAAAAGTTATCTCTTTGATTACTTCGGTGATTTTTCTTGTGATAAAAACGCATTTCCAAAGCTCTAGCTTAAAAAAGATGATTTAGAGATCTGCAACAACTGCCAAGGCTTTGCTTGATATGTCATTAAAAGTACAAGTTTCCACTCTTTATTTGTTGTTGCTTTGTTGTTGGCACATCAAGTTTATCTGCTGCACGTTCGCGCTCGATACGCGGCACGTAATTTGCTATCTGCTACAGTGACTGTCTGTCAGGCCTTTAAATCCGAAATGCTCTGCTTGTGTCTCAGTTGCTCAGTCGATGTAGTCGACGTTGTCGTCGTCGTCGCGCGAGTTCAAAGCGAAACTGGACAGTAATTTATATCAAAGGCAAACATTTGAATGCTTTATTATAAGCTGTTAGCACAAATGTCAAAATTAATGACTTGTGTCACAAGTAACAAACATAAATTTCAACATTATTAATTTTGTTGTCTCGTTGTCTCTGATGTATTTTTATTTTTCGTTTTCTATTTATTTATTTTTTTTACTTCATTTTCATTTGCGAAATGTTAATGAAAAATAGTCAAAAGGCTTGAACGTGTATATAAACTGTCAAATGTTTAAATGTGCCGTGAACATCTTTGTGAATTTATGTTTTATATTCTTTTTTCATTTATTTCTATTTTATTTTAAGACTCAGTAAAACATCATGAATGTGTAAAAGATCTTATTTGATTACAGTGGCATCGCCCATAAGCAGGCAGACACAAGATCAATATTTTTGGCGCTCTGCTGAAGTGTTCATTCAGGCAGAATTCACTGTACACACTTTCTGAACGAAATTTTACTTTTACCATAGACTTTTATAGATCAAAGATCTTCTTTTCTGAGTATGAAAAATATGTTTCAGTTAAGCACCAATCGATCTTGGTTGGCAGTTCAAATCTACATAGATTTGATAATCTGTCAGTTAATGGCGAACTTCGTAAATTTCTCAATATTAAACAAGCATCCTTTTGATTTGAAGAAATATTTCAACAAATATTTATTAAGAAATTAGTTTAAGCATATATTAAAAAAGCAGAAAAATATATTGTCAAAAAAACTTTGGTGACAAATTGTTGGGGCAGCTGTTTTTATTCTAAATAATCAAGCAGATTTACTTAATGACCCTCAAATGTTCCTCATGAGTTGTTTATGATGGCAGCTCTTTTGTTGTTGTAACGCCTGAGAGAACTCTTAGCGAAAAATTAAAAAAATTTTATTTAAAATGATGAGCTGAAATTAAAATAAATTTAAAACCACGGCTAGTTGAGCAAATAAATCTTTTGGCACAGTGTGTGAACTGTTGTAAAAAAAAAAAAAAAATTAGTAAGTGGGCGCCATCAATGTAAAGAAATAAGTTATGAGGTTCGATTTTCTCTGAAGTGTAAGGAAAGAGCGATTCTGATCAATGATAACTCGTCACTTTTAATTTTTCCACTTTAATTTAAATATTAACTAAATTTAGGCCTATTGTGGCAACAGTTTTAAAATATATTAGTTTAAGCTAAGATTGTCTAATAAATAACACCTTTCCTGATGTTCTTTTTGTCAGGGTTTAACCCAGTGTGTTTCAAAACTGTCTTGGACCATTTTATTTTAAAACAAAATATATATATTTTTTTTGTTTACACAAAACAAAATTAAAGAAAAATGTTATCCAAATTAATGTCGACATCTCTGACACTTAACATGCAAACAACAAGCAGCTTAACCATTGGGGGATCGTTGGAAAAGGCAGAGCCAATTTCCGCATTCAGTTTGACATTTGTCGCTTAATTTAAACGCAGACAACAACACTCACAACGCAAATAAATTCATGGAATTGTCAAATAAATTAACGCTGAAATACTCAAAATTTCATCTATGAAATTAGCAAAAAATTAAAAAAAAAAATAAATAAATAAACGAAAACTTTAATAATAAAACGCAAATATTTTTAATAAATAAAACACGTCAGAATAACAAATAAATAACCAGTAAGGACGCTATAGTCGAGTATACTCGACAATATAATACCCTGCACACACAGTAGGCAGTGCAACACCCCAAATCTACAAAAAAAATGTTGATTTGACATCGCCCGATCAAATAGTGTTCAAAATATCAAGCAAATCGGTCAAAATATGTGGAATTCACGAAAAATTTGAGTTTGTAGGTCATTGAGGGGTAACCATCAAAAAATGGGGAATTTTGTGGTATGCAGTTTTAAAGATAAATATTTACTGAGCTTGTACACAAAATTTCAGATTCGTATCTTTAATAGTTTTGAAGATACAGGAAATTTAAGAAAACACCCGCGGGAGGGGAAATGAAGGGGAGCGGGAAAAATTGTGGTATGCAGTTTTGTAAAGCTACTTATACTGAGTCTACATACCGACTTTCATGTTTCTATCTCTTTCGATGTTCGAGTTATAGCGTTTTAAAAAAGTGGGTGGTGCTGGATGGGCGGGAAGGAGTGGGCGTGGCACAAAACCGTTCAAACTTGATCTGCTGCCGAACATCACGAGTCTACCCTCCAAATTTCAAGTCTCTAGCTATTATAGTTTCTGAGAACCATTGGTGAATACGGACGGACGGACGGACAGACGGACAGACGGACAGACGGACGGACATAGCTTAATCAATTTCTCTTGACGTCCTGATCAAGAATATATATACTTTATATAGTCGCAAGTGAATATTTCTGTGCGTTACATACATTTCGCTCAAACAAACACAATATACCCCGATACACAGTATGTGTACAGGGTATAAAAATATTAAAATGTCCGCCAACGCTTGAATGCGAGTCAACTTGGCTCATCTCATCGCGCATGAAACACGACACAGAATTTAATGAATTTTTAAATTAATTACGACGAACACGATGATCATGTCGGCAGCGGCGTTGATGATCGCATTAAGCGAGAAATTTAAGTGGAAAATAAATTTTGAAAATTTTCGAAATATTTTTATGATAATGTCGCGACGACATTTTCCAAGGCATTTGCTTCTTTATTTATACGCGTAGAAATATTTTTATTTGCTTTCTTTCTTTGTGGTCTGTTTTTTTTTCATTTTTAATACAATTTAATTTATTTATCGTGCGTGTAGCTTACCGTGAGCGTGTCCATTGGGATTGTCGTCCGCATGTTTGTGGGTGGTGAACATTCGTGCATTGTGGGCGTGCGCTATGAGGCGTTAACATGCGGTGTCTATTTGAACTGATCATGTGGAATTTTTAATTAAAAAATTATATTTTTATAATACAAAAAAAAAAAAAAAAAAAAAATCAAATAAAGACGAAAATAAACAGAAAATGGAATTCTGTTGTGACAGTTGAATTAGTCTGAAGAAATGCAAATTTATTTCGAGTGAAATGCCTAATTTATTTCCTTAATTAGGTGTAAGAAAATTTTAAGTCAGGTGCAAAATTGTTTGCTGAGTTCTAGGGCAGGTGTTGAAAAATGAATGAGAGAAAAATTAAGAATTAACTGAACCACAAAGCAAGAAAATGGGATGTAAATAATTTTTCAAAAATTATTGTTTTTAAGTATATGCACGAGGGAATCGGATGATGTTAAAAATGTATAAGCGGAGTGAAGAAAATATTTTTTTTTTCTAGAATGATGTTATTTCTTGAATTCATAGTGGTTCTTATATAAATAATTATTCATATTCATCGATAATAAAATGTGGTCAATTATTTATATTGGCAGAATGTGGAAATGTCTGTTCTGGCAAAGTTTTTTTATATTCATATGTACTTTCAATTATCTGTTTAGTGGACTATAATCAAATGTGCAAATAATTAAATAAAATATATGGAATGGCTTATCCTGATCATTTAAATTTATCATATTTCGTAAAATAGCAGATTAAAAAGAAGAAGTCGCTTTAGTCTATGAGTCTACTTATATGGTATATTCAACTATGACACTTTCATTGAAAGATTTAAAATTTTAACCATATTCTTATTCAAATATTTTGACATTTAAACGCGGTTTGTGTTGTTAACATTGACTAGAAATAAAATGTTCTGAAAAGGATTCTGGAAAAAAAATTTAGAAAGACGTCTGATAATTCCGATTGTTACCTAAAATTGTAAAAGTATTATAAGTGACTCTGTTTGCATTACATTGGTAGCCACTGTTGCTCAAGTGTTTGGAAGGCTAACAAGCATAGTCATTAAATGAATATTAAGTCTTACAGAGCTAAGCAGTGACATTGTTCATCGTACAGAAATAATGTCAATTGTAAGTCAATTGACGTAAGTGTTGCATCAAGCAGAGTGCTTTCACGATCTTGAGTAGGTCAGGATGTCGTTTAATTACTTCCTCCCTATCATCTTAGGTGGCCAATGCTCATTTCTGACTAGCTAAACTGAAGATGTCCACAGCACGGGATCTGTATTGATCGAAAACAGGCTAGGACACCAATCTGTAATAATTTTGGAGTTCTAAATGGTAGAATCTTCGTTTACGAGAGGTATGAGAGTAACGCCGTTAAACCGTGGTTAGTTAAATTTTGAACTTGTTCATTCCATCGTCAGTCGTTAAAAAGATGGCCGAATAATATCAATAAAGTTCCAGTTTGATGAACGCCTGCGTAAGGAAACTTCTAAGATGCTGTGACCTTAGATTATTTTAACGATATGCCACTATTTTCTAATTTCTTAAAAATAACTTATCGTAAAGATACCATGAGCAAACGATTAATCAATGTTCACCATTCTCATTGACATAATTTGTGACTTGTGCTCGTAAAGCAACCTTCCGCTTAACCATTTGAAATAACACCTTTTCATTTTGTTGCAAATTTATTGTTAACAAGCCGCAAAATTCACCGCTAACTTTGCAGACAGACAAAGACTATAGAAACAAGAATTAGGGATCACAACGCCAAATGACGGTAAAAGGCAGGCAGTCAGGCAGGCAGGCAGGCAAGCAGGCATGCAAGCAGGCAGTCAAACAAGTAAGGAAGCAAGCACTCAGTCAGAGGACAGCCGCCTAAATCGTTTTCCTTTCAAATTCACCGACAAAAGCGCCAACGCAGACCCAAGCCAGATACAGATACAACATACACATGCATAAATCCATTGCGGAGATACATTTCCACGGCAACAGAGATTTCAAGTGAAAAACATCATCAGTGGCAAGTTTAACGACAACTTGAGCGCGTTAACTGCAACTTAACTGAAGCAGTGCGCCATTGCCGCCATCGTCGTTGGTTACGCCGTTGCACACACAGAACAGATAAACACATACACATAAATGTACGTACGTACAATCATATACATATACAGTGACAAAATGAAAGCGCAGAGAGTTAAGCAAGAAATACTCGCTCACAGATACAAATATACATTTGCAGGCAACCGAGATGCTCTTTTTTTAATATTTTTTTTTTTAACGAATGTGTACAGCGCCGTTGCGCCGTAAACGAGCCAACGACATGACAGCTCGATTTAATATTACAATTTATGTTGCCCATTAAAATGTCGGATGGTTTCGCTCTTTATTTTATGTGATTATAATAACCGAAAGCAACGTCAGCAGCGACAGCGGTAACATTGGCGATGCCAATGGCAACAACAGCAGTAGCAAACGCAAGCTCAACTTAAAAAAATAGAGAAAAAAAAATCAAAAGTATCTTAAAACATAACTTCATGATTTCTTTTTTATTTTATTTTGAAGATTTTTTTTTTAATGCACTTTTTTATTTGTTGGCATTCCTTGTTTTAAGCATGAGTTTACGTTCTACGATTTCTTTCACTTTGTGTTTGTCGCTCTTACGTCTTGAACGGAAACTGCACAGTAGTAAAAGACGACTAACCCTATGAATTATGTCTTTTACTACAACCAATATACGGATATGTATGTGTTCGGTTATAAATTTATGAATAAACAAAAACAAGTAAGCAAAGAGTCTATGTTGCATGCTTTATAGGTTTTTTAGCTACTTCGTTTGTTAATTTCGACAACACAAAAAGAAGTAAAAAAGTGACGTCAGTTGAAAAGCTTATAAGAAATATATTTAATTTCGGGTTGGTATTTAATTTTTTGAGTACATTTGTAATTGCTGATTACGTACTCCTACCAACTAAACCAACATTTCATAAGTGTGCAGAGGTTGCGATTTAAGAAGTGTCAAAGACAGAGTTGGTAAGAAGTTGGTTAGATTTCGTTTGGTAAATAAAACAATAAGATCAAATTGCACAGAGAGAATAAGCATAAAACTAACTGAGAAGATAGAAATATACGTCAAATAGATGTAGCTATTGTGGATAGATTAAATTAAATCTAGGGATCAATATGTTTATAACACGAAGGATAGTATTAAAAAAAGACGGATAGAAATTTAGTTAGATCAAATTTAATAAATTTACAGATATGTTAACAGTTAGGTGTATACAAAGTTTGTATTTGCATGGATGAATTCAAAACGACAAGTGAATTACTCACTCTGCAAAAGAATGCTTAATTTGATGTACCACTTTGAGTGAGTACGAATGAATATTGTACACCCTGATATTGCCAAGCAAAGACATTGTACAGCAAATTTTGATTACAATGTGTTGGTGTACAGTTTACTTACTGTACAGTGAATGAAAAATTTTGGAAAAAAAAAGAGAAATTGACAACAACTAAGAGTAATTTAAAATAAATAATTGATATTTAAAGCCATAAACATGAGCGAATTACTGTTCTATTCTTCTTTATTTTGTCAATCTATTATTCTGCCAACTAACTGTATCTACGTTTTGCTCTAAACTCATTTACTCATTTCATTTTATTGTACTCATAAGTTTGTTTAAAATGATATCATACCAAAGCTTTCACTGAGAATGAGTACACTAATTATTTGTACTTTCTCTCTTTTATTTGTATGTCTGCACTGTAGAGCTAAAGAAGAGTACAGTAAATTTGAGTACCGCATAGCTAGTACTGTACAGTACTGTGGAGTTTCAAATGAATGGATTCATGCAGATCTCTAATAAAAAGACAAGTATTGGCGTATAGATAAATATTTGTATTTACAAAGGGTTCTTGGGAGACTAAACAAATCCCAGTTATAGAGAAGCCTCATGACTGACCAAAGTTGTCTATGGTTAAGTTTGATAGTTTTGATAAATAATCTCGCGTGATAAGATAACATTGCAATTGGCGTGATTACGTTCTGTAAACATGTACATATAGAGAGTTGTGTATGTCAATGCATACAACTTTAAGTATGAAAATTGCACAATAAGAATTTTTCCTTTTCAAAACTAACTTTTTAGCATTCCCGACTTTGTTCATTTAATTTTACAAATGGATTAAAAATCCATTATTAGAAAACCTTCTTAGCTCGTTAAGCTGGCGAACTTGTCACAAGTCAATCAGACATAATCAGCGACAATCAATCAAACTTAATCAATTAGCTTACCTACTTTAGTTGATTTAAAACGTTTTAATACCATTTAAAATTATCGCAAATGACATTTTGCGCTTAATGCAGCTTTGTAAATTATTAAAATGAGTATGGTAAAAAAAAATGATAAATAAATAAAAACAAAATAAGCAAAAAGAGCATTTAATTAGCGCACTCAATGGCAACTCATTTGCTGCAATTAAAAGATAATAATGCTATCAAAAAGAGTACAAATTAAAATGAGTAGAATAATTGAAAACCACTCATACACATGTACACTACACGCTACACACATGTAGCATTGGAGTTGGAGTGGCGTGCAAATCAAATAGTTTCATTAATAGAAGCACTTAATTGAGGTTAAGTTATTAAATGCGCAAATAAGCAGCTTAATGACACAATAATTTCCATCAATGACACTTTTCAATTTGTTTTTGTTTATAATAAATTTTATTTTATTTATTTATTTGTGGCAAAATGTGAGTGCGCATTAATGCGTGATGGCTTTGGTCAGTCTGCGTGAGTGTGTGTGTGTCAGACTTAGAATGGCTTAACATGTTTTTAACTTGAATCTGTCTGTCTTCATGTCTGACTGGCTTTGTGTCTGCCATAACACACACTCACACACACACACACACACACACACACATATACAAGGTAACGCCGCACCTATTTATCAGTTAACGCCATCAGTTTGTCAACATGTCACATTTTCAAAATGCGCGTGACCACTTAAAAACGCGTAGAGCTTCATGCAAACATGCCGCGTCCATAACTCGCTTCTTCTTCTTCTTCTACTTCTTTTTACACAGTCTCTGCCCTAAGCCAATGGGTTTGCCATAAAGCTCCAAAAGAAAGAAAAAGAAGTCAGCGTTGGAGTTGCAAACGCACATTTAATATTCATTGTGCTTAAAGGTACCGGCGGTGGCGAAGAGAACGTCTGCTGTCTATAAATCGTACTTGAGCGCGCAAATTCAAAGCGTACACAAACACACACATACACACACATATTTTAACCATAAACGATGAAAAGCATTTTCAGCGTCTTCGACTCAACTCATGTTCTTGCCCATAAACATAATAAATATAAAATCGTAGTAACTTCTTCTTTGCACAAATGGCTTACACAGTCGTCGTCGTTGTTGTTGTTGATGTTGTTGTTGTCGACGACATCGTTGAAGTTTGCTCTGTCCACGCCGGCTTAATCTTATCTTTATTTTAATGTCATCTTAAAAACAATAAAACATAAATTTTTAGCACACACGTTCGTATACGTATTGCATTGTCCTGTGCTGTGTACGTGCTCAGCCATTCGGGTCGATCTTTTGGTTTGGTTTGGTTTGTGTTCTGTTCGTGTTTATTTAGTCACTCGGACTTAGCGCAAAAAGTAGCGCAAGTAGCTGGCATTGTGTGCGTTATCGGTTTTTGTCAGATTCATTTAGTTTATTGGTTAGCCTAATGAGATTTTGTGTACAAAGGTTGCTGAGTAAATGCATAAGAAAATCAAAATTGAAAATATGTTTTATTAAAAACAAAAACATGTACAATTTGCTCAACACTTGTGGCTTGTGTTCATTTGATTCGATCATTGCTGGCAAAAAGATTAAGTTACTTACGTAACATATTTGTAAATTAATTAATATTTAATTCATTTTTATCTGGTCAAGTAATGTTAAACTTCCTTGAAGCGAATCCTCACGGGACCAGGGATAACCGTTTCTTTTCTTTACTTTTCGGTTTATTTTTATTTATCAACAAAATCATCCAAAAGATGCAAATAATAAGCAATTCATTATCAGACGAATCTATCTTCCAAATTCTAAGCCAAACAATTAAGGGACCAAAAAAACCAGTATCGAATTTTGGACCAATTTTTGACGGTCTCTGACTTTGTGGGTATTGGTTGTATCGATAAACTCTTAAAGAGGATTTTGTAACTTGTAACTTCTATATTTTGAATCTTTTGCCCAAAAATTTTGGGAGTAACGGTTTTAATGCATTCCATAAAATTGCGAAAAAAATTTCAAAATTTGTTGTATTTTCTTACTTGCTCCTTGGGCTTTGGAGATTTTTAAGATAGCCCGTTGATTCAGCTTTAATTTGCATTTTTTCGATCCTTACTACAATTTGTTTTTCGCGAAGATGTTCGTGATTTAACCAAAAAAGGTCTTTTTGACTTTAACTATCGATATCTCAGCAATGAATAAACGTACAGGAATGGTGAAGACAGTTTTGGAAATTGGAAAGAGCCAGTTGAGGCATGTGGCGTTCACAATTTTTGAACATTTTTAATTTCAAAGTTGAAAAAAGCCCAAAAAAGTGACTTTTTCACTTGTTTTGGATATTTGGCTACATCTTAGCAAACACTGGTTGGAAGAATGAGTCCTGGAGGAATTTTACACCTTCTAGTACCCCCAATGATCATGTGAATTTTCCTTCCGACAGTTCAGCATTTTTTTTAGGTTATCTGATCTTTATTTATATTTAAGCGTATTTTTGTGTGCCAATATATTTGTTTTTAAGGTCGAATTAATTTTGCAAAAAGTAAAAGTTTGTTTCTGTGCCTCTTAAGATTTCATTTCCTGTAATTTATATAATTCGACTTGTGAAACCACTTTTAGATTTTTTATTATTATAATCAGTTTTTTTTTTTGTTGACAATTTCAAAAATCTTGAAAGGAAATATTTTGTCTGCATTTATGCCTGAACATTGTCACCATGCCAATGCGCATGTTATACCCTTCGAATGCTCGACATCGTTTAACATCTTCCTGGAATTTTGTATCAACTTAAACACTGCTCGTATGAAAGTATGTACTACGACTTGTTGTTTTTTTTGCAAGTTTTTTTTTTTTATTTCGAACCGATTGAGTCTACCACAGTTTTAACTGCTCATTTTAGATACAATGCGCAGTTTATTGTTGCTTGTCGTTGTTGTTGCCTTTTAAACTTTTTGTTGAACGAACGTCGATATTGTCAGCGATATAGAAGACACAAGCAGGGACAGTGTATAAACGCCACGCATTCTTTAAGATCGCCGCGAATTTTTGAAATTACAAACAAAAGATACTTAGGTGTGCTGGCAGCCAGCGATGCGAACACCATCAACGGTGAGCTAACCAGCGAGCGAGCGAGTCTAGAGGAGTTACAGGCTTCAGTTTGACTGTGGCTTTTTGGTTTGTTCTGCGTGTTTTTATCAGCGTGTGTGCATCAGCGTTTGATTTCGCGTGAAATTCACTCACGACTTGTAATTATTTAATTTTATTGTTTGACTGTGTGTCCTGCATATATTTTTGTCATTGTATCAGATGCTATTTTGTTGCAGGTAGTCAGGTAGGTTGTCAAGTAATTGTTGTCTTCTAAAGCGTTATACAGGCCAAGTAGTGTCGCTGCTTTGAATTAAGCTTTGGCCAAGTCAAGTTGCGTTCAACTTAAACAAAACTACTGTTTTCCAACTACTTGTACTACAAATCAGTAACAAACGCCCACATCTAGCAATTACACAGTGGAAACCTACAAGCTCATGTCGTGTGTGCGCTCAAAAGTTGCATCAATAAATCTTACCGCTGCCTAACACCTTTGGCGCTGTCAAAATGCATTTGCCATGCACATTGTATACCATATACATTTTCTAGGCGCGCCAGCCCAAAAATGGTCAAACAGTCATTAGCTTTTTATTGATAACGCTCTAAAGTCAACGATTCTCATCTCGGTTAAGTTCATTCATCGTTCATTTGCGCTTGTTTGCTAATTTATTAAACAACTTTACAATTTGATCAATCAATCGATTATAATTAATTTCTTTACTTGCTGCCATATTTGTGCTTTTGTTGATATTTGCATTTAATTTGCATTATTATCTTTGTATATTAGTTGCAAATTGTCACTGAATGCAATGCATTTGCCTCATTGCACATATTGTTACTTGCTTTGTGTCTGGTCTCAGTTCGTTGCTGGTCAACCAGATCGTCGTCGTTGCCGTTCGCTGTGCTTGTTGTTATGCAATGATAAATGTGTCAATAAGTGTTTTATTTTACCGACTTGTTTATTGATTGGTATGCACTGTGCTCCACTACGTTCCATTATTCATAGGTACTCATACGTGGCAAGATAATCTTATTAATTACATACCATTCAATCGGATAAACTGTTATAAGGCAACTTTTTTGCGTTTAGGTGTAGATCGTTTCAAAGTTTCCGGAATTGGCATTTTATTGTGAAATGGATTTATTGTAATTGGTTTGAATAGCTTTGTTAAACGTTAAAATGTTAATTCTATATAAGGTTATAGATGAGATACATGCAGTCCAATCGATTACACATTTATGTATTGAATCAATCAATTTCTGATGCAGGTGGTTTTCTTCAAAGTCAATTTTGTTTCTCATTACGCTTCGTCTCTCAATCATTTCGTTTTTTTTTTTTTCAAAAGAAATGAATAAAAACATGGATTATCTTCTTATAAAAACATTTTCCAAACATCCCTGAATGGTTTAGTTTGCTTATCGAAACCTAAATTTGTTCTCACTCATAACGTTTTTGCTCTCCCTTTATCATACACATAATTCTGGATTTTTAAGATGTTTTTATGGGAATTAATTCTTATATATGTATGAACTACATGGTTGCCACACATATTAGGACTCGAATTTGTTTCTTTAACTCTATTCCCTTTTATAAGGTTTTCTCTTTTGTGGTGAGGTAAATTAAAGGTTGTTAAAGTATTAAACTTTGTGTGTCTCAAATTAATGTTCTATGCTCCTTGGCATAATTCATTCTCATATGTACTTATTCACAAATCATTCTTATATTTAATTACAAGTTTAACTATACTTCACTTCCTAATAAAGGCTCGATAAAATTTTCCAAATATTTCCATCGATTAGTCATAAAATGAGTTCATAAATAACACTTTCAACAAACGAACTGTTTATAACTGAGGCTTTTGGAATACGTAATTCAAGATTTTATGATATGAAAACGAAGTCATGTCACTTGATTGTACTTTACATATACTATAATTTTTTTTATACAAATACTATCATTTTGCACATAAAATTTATATCGCATAAATAAATTCTAGTCATTATTTCTTCAGTTCAAGTTTTAATAAATCACTTTAGATTGAACAAGCTTCTGTGTACAACTTTGTTGTTAATCGGAGATATCGACGACATATTTTTTATTTTTCAAATATACAAACGATTAACATTTTCAATTACGAAAACAAGGTTAAACATGTTTCTGCTGCTCGATTGTAACTATATCTTTTTTGTTTATGAGCCGTAGAAGTAATTGATCAATGCTCAATACTATTAAAAACCACTTATGATAACTTCCATGCAAATGAGCTACGTTAAGTAGAAACTTATAAGCTTGTCATAAAATCAAAAATCATAAATCAAATAAATCCACAATGTAACAAAGTATCCAACACTGACAACGCCGATAAATTATTAATTAGTCAATGAAAAAAAAAAAAAAAATAGAAACCAATGAATGCAAAAATTAACATGAGCATTAATTTTAAGCATGTTCATTTATTGAATTTCTTTCAAACTTGTACATTTTGCGTATGATAATTTTTCATGAAATGATAAATTACAAAATTATTACAACAATCACGCGCCGAGTAGAGAGTCGTTGAAGTTGTTGCCTCCAAAAACAATACACAACTGCTTTTGTCTTCGCACTTGAGCGGCATAAATCAAAACAAATATAATAAAAAATAAAAAAAAAGTTGCCAACTTTGGGTCATAAAGAAATCATTATTTTGAGTTAATGCTTCCCTTGCGCCGCGGCTTCGAACGAAGTCGAAATCGAAATGAATTATAGCTAAAGCAGTGCGCTACCATTTGGCCTATGCATGAAGCATGAATGTCCGTCACGCCCCCAGATCTACAGAGGTTTTATGCGCTTCAAATGTTATGTTACTGACTGCTGGCATTTGTCGTAGTTGTTGTATTGTTTATTGTTGAGATTTCTGTTTTCGCTTTGAGTTGAGTGTCTGTTTTCGTTGTTGTCATTGTCGTCGTCGTCGTCATTGTCATTGGCGTCTTCGACTTAAGCGTTTGGCTCACTGTTGCCATTGCGGCATTATAACTCATAACTTATGCTTAACGTGACCATAATAAATAACCAAAGACAATAGAAAATGGGGACAAACATTCATCTTTGCTGGCTGCGACGACGACGACGAAACGTTAAAACAAAAGCCTAAATGAGCTAAAAGCGTGCGCGTTGCCGTGTACCTTGTGGCATGGTCTGCTAGGGGGAGCGGTCAACACATACACAATACACACGCTCAATACCGACAGCTGCCGTTTCGCTTATGATTCAGTTACGCTGTCCATAGGCTAATGACGTACATTTATTTTGATCGGTTTGTGTATTCGTTATTCCTTTCATACGCTGCTACTTCTTTTATGACTTACGCTTATAATGCTTAACGTTACTTCATCATCGGTGATGTTGTCTTCAGCGAGCAAATGACCGACAGAAACTAAGACAAAGAGGCACACAGACTGGCAGTAAGTAAGTCTGACCTAACTGGGCATTGGCCACTGGCGACTCTCATGTGAAAGTCTGTGCTCCTGGCTTTATACAATATATGTCTTTCTACTTTGTACAGTTTTCTTGTTGCTTCATTCGCTTTCGACTCGTTAACGATGTTAAATTTTCTGACATTAATCATACGTCATGTCGAACGGTCTTATGTGTATGTGTTGGCATGATTTTGAGTTGCTTTTTTATTTGCGTTAATTGTGTATGTATTTAGTGCGCATATTTAGGATTTTAAGCAGCAAGTTTTGTTATTAAAATATATTCATTACAAAAAAACTCTGTTCAGCTTTGCTTTTATTGCATTACCTTGCGGCAAGTGTGCTACGCATTTTCCACTTGGCCGAGTAGAGAAACTTAATTAACATTTAGCAAACAACTCCAATAACTTCTTGCTGCATATCTGAATAGATTTACGTAGATTTTTGTGCATAATATTTGCTCATGTTGGTATTAGAGGAGTCATGTCTTGTAATTAGTACACTGAGAATAATTGGAGGAGGTTGTTAATCAAAAACGTAAAACTTATCAATAAATATAAAAATAGAAAGTAAAATAAATAACTAGATAAAAAAATCAATAAATAAAGAAGTAAGATTAAAACAGAAAATAAAAAAATAAATGTAATTCTAAAAATAGATAAAATAAATAAAAAAAAAAAAAACAAATAAATAATAAATAATTACATTATAATATACATATAATATACTGAAAAATGAAGTTATTATTCTATGTTATAAAATATAAACGACAAATGCGTAGACAAAAAATTAAGTCAAAATAAAAATTCTTAAACAATAAAATATTATTTAATAATTTCTGTTTATGTACATATTTTTTCATGTGTAGTAATATATGACAGCCTTTCATCATTCTCTCACTTCGAAAACAACAAAATTTGATTTGCCTATACTAAATATCAAAACGTCTCTCCAGCTATGTTTTTGAAGGGATGTACATCGTTGTTGTCATCATTATGATCCTCATACTTTGCATGTTCAAAGCTTATTTTGTTTTGTGCTTTCTATGCATCAGTTTCAAATGTTGTCCTCTGGCGACTATTTTACGCATATAGACAAAAATGTATGCTATAATAATGATTTAATATGCACAAAGCGATTAATTATTTTGCCATAAGGCATAGCAAAAGCACAAGTCGCAGTCGCATAACTCTAAAATATGAGACAGCTGGAGCGGAGCAAAAGCAGCAGACGTCAGTCACTTAGGATGTGTTGACCCAACTTGGCATTAAACCAAAAATTGTTTGGTTTGAGTCATTTGCAAATCAAAAGGGAATTAACAACTTTAGCGCCGGTGTTCTGTATCTCATGCTGTGTGACTTAGACATCGGACACACTGAAACCGCTCACCCTTTGATACTGTCTGGGATTTGTTGCTACTCCACATACAGACTGACACACTCCTTTCTGATAATATTCATATATGCAACTCTTGCATGAAATTATGAATTCAACATAGTCGTTGTCTATCCGTTGAACGGACGGATGGATGGACGGTCGGTTGGTCTGTGTGTCCATATTTGTCTGCATGTCTTGCCAGAATCACTTGGCTTTATTAATTTTGCATATTTTCATGAGCCGCATGAGTGAGTGAGTGAATGAGTGAGCCGGTGAGTGGGTGGGTGGCATAATGATGGCGTTGGCGGGCATATGGCATGAACATAACATTGCTATTGGCATTGATTTCAGTCAGTGCGTTCCTAACTAGATACACTTTCAAATATTTGAACTTTACAATAATGCCTCTACTTCTACGGCTGATGATGTTGTTGATATTGCTGTTGTCGACGATGATGATGATGTGCTGCACTCAATTACTATGGAATTTTCAATCAAAATAAATGCCAGCAATTATTTCCCATTAAATTGCGACTCTATATATGTATGTATGTGGTGTGGGAGTATGTGTGTGTGTGTGAGTTTGTTTTTATAGAGGCACGTTGAGTTGAGTTGTGTTTCAAGTGTATCGCTAAATGATTGTGGAAAATCCTGTAAATTGAAATAACCCGTGGGTATTTTGGCGCATAAATAAATTATTCATATTTTAATGCGTTTCAGTACACGCACGGTTTCGTCATACATTTGCATCCCCCTTCGCCTTCTGCAACTCTTACTCCCTTGGTAATTTGAGCGTTGATTTGTGATGTGGAAATATTTTATGAGTATGTATGTACAAATGTGCAAACAACATGTATCTAGTCTGCATCCCTTTCTATGTTTTTATGTTATTTTATTTTTTTTTTGTTGCGTTTTTGTTTTTTCGTGTTACACATGCACACCTCGTTGTATCTGCATAACTCTCATCATTTAAAATTTATTAACAGTCAATGCACTGAGCTGAGCTGTCGGCTTGTTGAATTTTATGTCAGTTTTTGTGTAAAGTTGGACAGACACTTTTACAAATTTGATTGAATAATTAATTTGTTGTTGCAGAAAAATATTTTCGTGCAAATCATAGAATTTATTTAAATATTTATTGTGCATGGAGTTGAAATAAAAACATAAAAAAAAAACAATCCACAAACATTCAATACGATTTAATTAAAATACTTTTACAATATTGTTGAAAAATTAAAAAAAGTATTGAAAAATAGTTTGCCAGTAGAAGATTAAATTCGTTGAATTTTCCAAAGAGAATCATGAATTGTGCTTTAAGTAAAGTAAATTAAGTTTACTATTAAAATAGTAACAGCAGTTAGAAGCTGTTAACAAAAATGATGTTCTTCAGGCAAATTCAAATCCATAATTTATTTCTGGGTGTGGCACGAACGTCAAATATATAAAAAACTGTCTTCTATATGTCTTTGGGATTTATTCTTTATCAGTGAATATCTAAAAAATATGCTTGCAAGAAAAGAGTAATTGAAAATTGTATGGTTAATATCGTGATAGTTTTCTTTATCCTTTGAAGAAATTCAATAGGTTCAGCTTTCATCATTGGATTAATGTTTTCATGGATCTGTTTGTAGAGTATACTCTCATACAGCGGCGAATATATGTTAGTTATAAACGTAAGATGGAGAGATATTATTCAATATATTCACAAGATTACTTTTGGTATAGCCGTTGCTGTTTATGAGACATTTGCTAGTGGGTTAATGATATTTTTCCTCCAATTTTGTAACTCTCATTTCAAGTATCTAAGCTTCTCTTTTGATCTACAATACAACGTTGCAAAATATAAGTCCTTAATTCTTAATTTATAATAATTAATATTCTTCAATAGAACGATCTTTTAAATCCTGTCTGTTTTTAACAAAAGCCCTGTTTTACATGATTTCTATCTGATGAACCCAATTTCATGGATTGCCCTTCTAAGTGACGAATTTCAAAGCTGCCGTGTTTAGACTGCACGAATTATATAGGATATTTTTTCACAACAAACTTAGTATCAAAAAAATATGAAATTTCAAGTAAGAACAGACATACTTATTATTAAAATGTCATGTTTTAGTTTGTTGTTAAAATATATTTTGGAAAATACATTCAATATTTTTAAACAAATCAAAATTATATTTTTTAATAAAAACAAACGAGAAAATTTCTTTAAGTTTTGGCACTCATTGCCAATGGATCCGAGCAAATGTCCTTACATATCCGAAGAATCGCTGCGCACACAACGCGTTAGTGTCTATTTAAATGATTTAAAGCAACGCATTAAGGGTCTGCGCGCTCAACATGATTTGCTGATCCAAGATTCCACGGAAATTTTCAATGAGGTAAACCATGTAACGAATACTTTATGCGCACCGCATTTTAGCACAGAGATGGAAAAGATTCAGAGCATAAAATTACTCATACAGAAATTCGAAGAAATGGACAAACAGGAGACAGCAGCGTCCACTAGTGGTATACCAGATGAACTGAACTCGGTGAATGTGCGTCAACTGTTGCAGGAGTTTGAGGAGCTAAATAGCAGCAACGTGCTCACGGAGAGTCTCATGAACTTTAAACGGGCCAAGGAATCTTTCGAAAAGATTGAAACTAGTCTCGATAAACTGAATGAAACAGAGGACTCAAAACCAACTAAAACGATTGTGGTTAGTAATAGTTTAAGAGAGAAGATAAATATGTTCGAGAAAAAGTTAAATACTGACGAAGTGACACTTGTACAGAGTGGCAGTGACTTGGCCGATTCTAAAAAAACGAAGAACAGTAATGAAGTTGTACAAATGGCAAGTGGTTCGGCTCACGGTATAGTTAAGCCAACGTCAAGTGACAAAGTATTGAATTTCAAAGGACTGCAATCGATGGTCAGCGATAATATTAAGTTAAAAGTTAGCAAGCAGCCAGTAAAAGCAGAAGTTACACCAGAGCCTAATAATGTGAAGTTAGAGCCAATAGCTTGTGAAAATGAAACAAAGCCCTTAACTGATAAAGACGATTTAAGTACGTTGGCTTGCAACGAAGCAATAAGCCACGTTGGCACTGAATCGGAAGTAATGATGACTGCTGGTGAATATGCAGAGATAATTTCTAGTCGACAGGCAATTATAATTGAATTGGCCAGTAAAGCAACAGTGAATACATTGGCTTTTAGCCAAGGTAAAGAGCAGCAATCGGTAACGAGCTCGGCTAGCGATATTGATATAGACTCGGTAGCTAGCAATATAAAAGATACAATGATTTGCGATGGTGCCAGCGATACTATAATGCATTCGATACCTAGCGATAGCATAATGCATTCGATACCTAGCGATACCATAATGTACTCGACCAATAGCGATAGCATTATGCAATCTTTGGACAGTATTAGTGAAGAAAAATCATTTAACAGTCTACAAGAAATATCATCTTTGATCAGCGATGATGTTGTAGTTTCAGCAAGTTCTAACGTCATGAATAGATCAACTGAGAGTGGCGAAACACAACTATTGAAAGATGATGCGGATACAGGTGATATCAGCGCAGTACAGACGGCGCTGTTCGAGATTAGTGCTGAGCCTTAAAGTGTCAAATACATAATAAAATAGACTACGAAATTTAGTGCAACTTTGGAATTAGTTTTTTTTTTAAATGTTACAAAATTTTAAAAAATAATAATTTTTGGCCAACTACAAAATGTTTGTTTAATGTAAAATCATAGTAGGAACTACAAAAATATTAAATTTCATGTGTTTTGTCAACATGCGTGTATCAATAAAATGGGTTAATCCCACGGGTAGTAAACACAGCGCTACCGTTCTGTTCCTTCATGGCTCGGGTAGTTCTGGCAACAAATTGTTAAATGGGGTGCATCATCTGCTTGGTAGAGAAATGTCATTTCCGCATATACGTATCGTCTATCCGACAGCACCGGCGCAGAAGTACACAGCTATGGGTGGTGATGTATGGAATATATGGTTTGATCGTTATAATTTTAAAATTGCGACACCTGAGAACAAAGAGAGTCTGGCCAAGAGCTATCGCTTAATGGAGCGCATACTTCAAGCTGAGTCCGATAGAGGGATACCACCCGAGCGCATTATTGTGGGCGGCTTTTCAATGGGCGGAACTATGGCCTTGCATCTGGGTTATCATTTAAGACCAGAACTGGCGGGCGTCTTTGCATGTTCTTCGTTTTTGAATTCGGAGTCGATTGTTTATGAAACATTAAGGCTGCAAAATCATTATCGACTGCCTGCGCTGTTGATGTTCCATGGCGAGCAAGATAATGTAGTGCCGTTTAAATGGGGCAAACGTAATTTTGATCGTTTGGTTAGTCTGGGTGTTATGGGCACTTTTGTGCCACTGAAGAATGCTTACCATGAGCTACAGAGACAAGAATTGCAGGAGTTAGAAAATTGGTTTTTAAGAATGTTACCCGAGTAAGATTTTTAGCATTTTTTGCATCCAATGTGATGAGTTTACAAAACTGTTAATTAAAACGAGTTGACAGTTGAAAATTGTATTGAATAAAAACAGTTTTTTGATTCATTTGTTTTTGTAATAATTTTTTTTTATTTTTGTTTGATTAAATGATGCGTTTTTCATTGAGAGCCCTTCAACGAAACTTCTATCGCCACAAGCACACCGCTTCAGTTATATTTTTTCATGGCGCTGGCGACAATGGTTCCAATCTTCGTGATTGGATCGAAGATGTACACGGCAGAGCATTGGAGTTTCCACACATAAATATGATCTATCCAACAGCACCAATGCAATCGTATACGCCAGCCGATGGTGATTCATGGAATGTTTGGTTCGACTGGGACGCTTTGGACATAACTGTGCCGGAGAACAGACAAAGCATGTCAAATGCCTATGACATTGCACAAAATTTGATCAACGACGAAACTAACAGTGGCATTTCAGCCGAACGCATAATGGTCGGCGGTTTCTCTATGGGTGGCACATTGGCCTTGCACACGGCTTATCATTTGAATACGGATTTAGCTGGTGTATTTGCCTGCTCCACGCTCTTAAAACGGGGTTCTTTGGTATATGATTCTTTACAAAATCATAGTGGCTCATTGCCAGAACTGCTTATGTTTCATGGCACGGATGATGATCGGGTGAAATTTGATTGGGGCCGCGAGACGTTTCGTGAGCTGAGAAGTCTTGGTGTTAGTGGCAGTTTTACGTCGCTCTCGAACGCAGAACATGAGTTGACGAGCGAGGAGTTGGACGATATTGAGCAATGGATACTTGAAAAGCTGCCAGAGTAGCATTGTTGTATAATATTTTTGAGGTTGTAGCGAATTTTACTTTTCTTTTTTATATTAGTTGATATTTTAAAACATTAAACAGCTTTGTGGGCCTTCGAAATTGATCACTGATAAGGGATGCGTCAATAGCATTTGGATGAGATCGCCATCTAATATTATACTGGCTGCAGTGGAAGTTTATTTCCTCCAAAATGTTAGGAAGCACATTACTTGCAACTTGTTCCCAAATTGAAATTTTGACCACCAACTTCACTGAAAACAATACTAATTAAGTTAGTGGAAATTTTGTTCCACTTCAGTGAGTGACTTCAATGTTTGCTATCTTATTAACAAAATTTCATAACAATTTTTGCACATAAAATAACAGACAAGCAACATATAAACTGTCAAAACTTCATTTACAAAAGCTAACAACATTTTGTTGCATTTTCATTAAATTTCCCTTATCTGTTTGCTTAGTTGTTGTAATTGTTGTTGTGTAAATGTATCTGCAGTTGTTATACACTGAGCTCGATTATGTTATACGGTATGCGTTGCTGCAACTGACAGAAAAATGTCATAAATAATTGCGCAAAGAGTGTATGCTAAATATTATTATGAAATGGAAAAAAGAAAAACCATGAGCAAATTTCATTTCCTTTTTCTCGGTAACATGAGTTATGTATGAAAAATAACAAGACGTACTGAATAACAAAAAATAAAATAGTAAAATGCAAAGAAATGAATTTCTCTTGATATAAAAATATTTTTTACACGATTAAATATTTGATTGCTTCTGAAATAATTTTTCTTTGGATTCTTTTTGGTTATTTATTTTTATTATTCTTGTTGGTTTGTTATTTTTGCACTCGAAAACATGTAAATATTATTTAAAAATTCAATTACTATTGAAAAATGGCTGTGGCAAAAAATATCTCACAAATGAATGAAAAAGAAAATGTTTCATTTTCGTAAATCTAAATCAAAAATGTACAAATGAAAAATGCAATATTTTGGCATATAAGAAAATACATGTATACATCTGTATCTATAGCAAAATCTGTAGCTACTGTGTAACGTCAAATATATGTGAGTCTCTGTTCCTTGGGCTTTGGCCATTTACTATTTGTGCACTTTATCCTGTCATAACTGTCATAGCATGTAGTGGAGTAAAGAAGAGAAGAGAGAAGGTTGGCTGCCAGTCATCATATTTTCAGTGCACATTGAAAATTCAAAACCAAATGCAATTCATCGGTAACGAAAATGCTTATTTTTCGTATGCTGCTATTGCTATTGCCATTACTGTTGTTGTCTTTGTTCAGCCACTTTAACTTGGTTTTAGTCTGAGCCTCATGTTCATGCTCATCGTCAACGTTGACGTTGTTTATAAATTATGAGCACTTTGATATATGTATATACACAAACACACACACACACACATGAAGGTTTGCTTTAAACTCAAACTTAAACCTCAACACTCAACGTTTGAAGGCTCAAAGCAACCAAATGCAATTCAATTCATTGCTCGAGACGAGCCTGTCTTGGCTGGGCATTTATCCTGCGCCAGCTGTCCAGCGCTTTGCCTGTCTAGTTGGTTGGTTGGCTGCTTTTATGCTCTAATGTGGCAAGACGACGTTACGTTTGTGTTTGCATTTTGATAATAAATCAAAAACAGTTGGTATAAATTGAGAAATGTACATTGCTTGCCACGTATGTGTGAGGCAGACCAGTTGCCATAGACGCCTTCGTCGTTGTCGTCATCATCATCATCATCATCATCATCATCATCGTCATCGTCATCAGCATGCCTGGCTGGTTGCTGTTGTTGGCTCTTCAGTTTTGTATGCGTTTGTGGTGTAAATTTATGCATGGTTGCATATTTCATTTAAGTTATTATTTGTTAGGTGAATTATGTTGAGTAGTTTCAAGTGCATGCACACGACGTTCTATTTGCCACATCTTCTTCACTCACTCACTTCAATTTATATGTATATGTTTGTGCATGTGCCAAAGATGGATTACAACGCTGTAGGTGGTCTGCATCTGCATATACATACATACCACAACCACCATTATTATCGCAACGCATTGAAGTAACTTTGTTTCTTGAGGTGATAAAAGTGCCATGCTGTATTTCGTCTCGTATTATTTGTTTCATAAAGAAAATGATTAAGGTGTGCAACTTCCGCTCGTGTCTCTTAAATATTGCCTCTTCTTCGACTTTTTTTTTTCCATTTTTGTGTGTTTGTTCATAGAATATTTGATCTATGCACGTCTGTTGCTACAAATTTTGCATCTAAGTGTTGCAGGAAATGAAAGCAAGCAAGCCGTGCGTCAAGTTGACTGCTACAGTCGTTGCAAATGTGTTTTTGTGCAAAACTTTGATTGATTTATGAGTTCTGTGAAGTTTATGAAATACGATTTGCTGTTGAAGTCTTTGTGACTTTTGTTTCATATATTTCAGTCATTGTTCATTTAATATTACTTCACCTTTATGCTGCTCTACTGCACATGACATTACGGCAAAAACTTTTCAAAACATTCACTACGAAATTAGTCACGATATTATGAAATACTATAAAATTTTCAAGTTTTTTAGTGGCATAGAAAATACTTTTATATGAACTTTTAAACTTGAATTGAATTCATACCAAAGACTTGTTGTTCCATACGCGAGATGGCGCTTTTTTTGGAACATATTTTGCTGAAATTTACTTTCCTCACCACGATTAATCACATAAGTCGATTTAGTTATAGTTCCCCATCGATTCTTAAAGTTTCAATACATGATTTGCGCTAATTTCAAGAATTTAATCAACAATTACAATTAGTAATTAATTTAATATATGCGTATAATATATGTGACTGGCATGCGTTTATTGCTTACTCATGCCACAACCGTTTACGGAATAGCAACATTCCCGCAAAGTTTGCCAACTTTAAGTTCATAATTAATACATAGTCCAAAGTTCATTACAACTAACGCCAAAACTTTAATTGCTCATTTAACGCAAAAATGGCTAACATACAAGCATTGAATAAACACAAACACAAAAGCGCCTTCTTGTTAAAGCGGCCTTAAGTGGACGACAAAAGTTCCGGCAGGTGTTTAAATCAACACAAAATTGTGCGACAAAATTAGCAAACACAAACGAAACCATAAAGTAATAATAATAATAATAATAATCAAATGAAACAACAAACAAAAGCGCTCATGCCAAAGTTTTATGCTCATTTGGTTACCTAAACTGAAATTCAAGTCGAACCCTCAAACTGAAAACCAAACCACAGCAGTGTACACACACATATAAACATACATCAAGCTCAGTTAATATTGTATTTTGAGTATTATGTGGCCACAGCGCACTATTGTCTCGCATTAAAATTAAATTGCACAATTTGTAATCAATTTGTAGGCAACCTTTGTGCTAGCGAGACCGAAGCCAAAGCCGAGACCCCAATGTCGAAGCTCGTGTATATTTAAATAATATAATTACTCGCACCATAGGCCAGGCACTCAAGCACCCAGGCGCCCACATGTGACCCGCATATGTGCTAAAGCGTTAGTAACGGCAACATGGCTACTTAGTCCATTATGTATTTATATTTATAAAGAGAAGCCTAATAATAAATCGTAATTTATGCATGGCGCTATTTATAAACGTGTGTACGTACGCACACACACACACATACACACTGCTGCTGCGACTACTCCATGCCATTTCATAGAGCGTTTCACATTTAACGCACTTCCGTTTCCGGTGCGTTATGTTCATTCGTTCATTCAGCATGTTGTTTTGTGGTATGTTTGTTTGGTTAGCGCAGCAGCTCTTTAAAAAATGATTTGCAAATGGTCACACATGAATGAGAGGCTTTGTTATTATATTTGGTTGTGTTGCTATTAGTATTATTGTTGTTTATTTTACGGCTGCTAATGTTCGCCTTTGTGAGGTATTGTTCGCGGGTGTGCCATGTGCATATGTGTGTGTGACATTGTTTTGTGGCTTTTATAATTGAAATTGGTCACGCTGGTTAAATTGCCACTAATAAAAATTTGAAATAAATTTATTCATTAGCCAAAATGAGCTTTGGTTTATTGCAGGTGCGTAGTGACATTTTTTTTTGTTCATATTTGGGCAAGTGGAATTTGTATTGAAAGTCAGAATACTCTTACTTAAATAATTTTTGTATTTTATTTTGTTTTAAGCACATTAGTAGTTCTTTGATTCAAAAAGTTATTTACTAAAAACTATAGTTTTTATTATCATTTTCAAAACAGGTATTTATTTTCGTACTTTTAAATTAAATAATCCTTTTTTGATAAAGAAATTATCAGGACGTCAAGAGAAATCGATTAGGACATAACCTTTCGTTTGTATGTCGCCCCTCTTTTTTTTAGCAATCGGTCCGTCTGTTCTCACCAATGGTTACTAAAAACTATAATTGCTAAAGAATTCACATTGATCACTGAAGAGATTAAACAGCAAATTTTTAGATTGCTTATTTTTAAAGCTTAATAAGTTGAGAGTATACTGTACAAATTTCAAATTGATACATTCAGTCATTTAAAAATACACCAAATAATAGGATAGAGCGTTCTCCGCATTTGCTGCCATACTGTCCATATTGTCCAGAATTCTGAAATGAAACTTCGTATATAGACTTAATAAACATATCCCTTCAAAATTCCAACATATAAAATATAATTTTTCACGCATTGTTGCCCCTTAAATACCACCAAAGATAATTGTTCTATATTTTAAAATTTCTTAGACCGATTTTCTTGAAAGTTCGAATAATATTTTAATGGACAATGTTAGATGTAAAATTTTTGTCTTATATTTTGGACATGGCACTGTGCACCACATTATTGTAGAGCTTAGTTCATTGTACGCCTCTTACTGCTTCTCATCTCGTGACTACTTGCTATAAGGATGTACAACTGTATACATTAGATCTTTTAACTATGTTAAGCAATGTCATGTTGTTTAAAAATGAATGTGCAACAATATCAAATTATTTTATTATTATTTGTTTTCTCTCACAGATTTCACACAATTAAGCTTTGTGAGTTATTCGACTTTAGGTGCTTTTATTGTTATTAATTTTTATGGCAATTTAATAAAGCTTCATTTCCTCGCCATTGTGTCTGTGTTTGTGTATGTCTGTGTGTGCGTGTCATTTTTTGCACATGATATTTGCATAATAATTTGTTTCATTTATTATGCCAGACTGGTAATATGCAAAAATTTGCGGAATTCACAAGCCAAAAAAGTGGGGAGTGCTGTGAGTGTCGGGCATGGATTCGATTTCATTTTCAACTTTTCGTGCTTAATCAAATTTATTGCTTTGCAATTATCGCAAAATAAAGAATTTATTATGCGTATTTATTTTTGAATTTCACTCGGTGTATTTATTTTTTTTTTCATATTTTTATTTGTAAGTATTTATTACATTTATAAACATATTAATAACAATGCATGTGTTATGTCGTGCATTATTTTATTTAATATTATTAATAATTGCCTTTCATTATTATTGCCTCTCTGTATGTGCGTATAGAGCAACTGCGGTCAAAGTAATTGTGGTACTCGAATTATATGTTTGAAAAAAACGTGAAAATGGGATATCGACGCACTTTTGAATTCTTATAACTACATATATTAAATTGATTGCCAAGGATCAACTGTTTTTTATTATCCGAATTATATGTTTGAAAAAAACGTGAAAATGGGATATCGACGCACTTTTGAGTTCTTATAACTACATACAACTGTTTTTTAATATCCCTCAACAAAATCGTAATTGTGTTATCTAGAGATTCCTATAGTAATCTTAACTCAATATATTAGTCAACTTTTATTAGAAGAAAAGCCGTTCTAATTGTGTTTTTCACTAAAAGTTTGACCAGGCAGTCCTCAGCCATCATTCAGAACAATTTGGAAAAACTTGGATAATCGTTTTCGTTTATTAATGAATTTATCGTTTGATAATTTTTTTAATAAACTATTTTTGTCGAATTTCTCCTATGTTACTTATATGCACATAGCACATATGCCAATCTAGTATTTAAAATCGCACCACAAGTTTAAAAGTTAAACTTCCGTAAGCAACGTTGGCTTCAATGACTACAAAGCGTAAAATACCTGTTGAATTGATATAATTATAGTAATTAAAAAAAATTGTTTATTTTTGCTTATAAATTGTTCTTAAATGTGTGGCAAAGATACGATTCGACCTCATTTAAATTGTGTTCACATACAGTTAATTTATTTATTTACTTGAATATATGTACGTTCATTCTTTACTCATTACTTAATTTAGTAGGTCACAATAAATCATGCCCACGAATGATGAAATAAGAAAAAAGTCAACTATAATTAACAAGCGACTGGAAAATTGTTGTGTAGTTTTTAAAAGTAACTCGAACGACTTTGTCAACGATATATATTTATTATGCGCATACATTGTTATTAATAATGCCACCGAGACTTTTGAGAACTTTGCGCTATAATAATAATGAAATTGTCGTTATGATAAACTGACCCACACACAGACACACATACACACACATATAACTCAAACAGCGTTATTTGCATGCGCATGATTCAAATTGTTGTTTTTGTTGTCTTTGATGTCTCGACTCTAACTGAACTGAACTCGCGTGAACTGAACATGACTTAAATGAACGAACGAATGAACTGAGCTGAGCGTACGAACAATTTGCAATTTCTATGCAAATTTATAACAAATAATTACTGACAGCAATATTTCATTAATAATTGCAAGTACGCGAGTACATATTTCAAAGATAAAATTTAGCACTTGTCTCTTTGTGTGTGTGTCTGTGTGTGTGTGTCCCGGTGTTGTGTATCTCGAAATGCGGCACAGTGTGGCAATTAAGTTGATGACGTTGATAAAATCAACAACAGCAGCAGCCGGTGCCGCCAAAAAGCTTGACTTTCAAGCCACCACGACTATAAACAACGACGACGAACTGTAATAATTTATTGCCATGGCAATGTGTGCTGTAAGTGAAATCGGTAGGCAGAAATACAAAAAGAAAAATAAAATCGTATAAATAAAAACCGGTTTTTTTTAGTTTCTTAGTATACAAAATACAATGCGCGATTTGTGCCTTGTTATTGACAATTATTACGAAATTATCGTGTTTATTATTGTAGGTTGCTGATCGCATTTGCATAAATAATACATTCTGATTGAACAAATTATAAGCGCTAAAAACTCCCCTTATTGTGCTATGAAGGTCTTTATAAGTTAGTTGTGTTTTGTTTATTTGCAAATTACACTTCGAACATTCTTTAAAAACAAATATAAATTCAATATGAAATTGTAAACGATATGAAAATACGTTACATCCTACAAAATGATTGCCAATCTGGAAGGTTCTTCCGCGCGAGAATCGCGTGAATTCAACTTTGATGACATTTTGAACTTTTCGAAGTTGTTCAGTAATTTGTTGAGCAAGCATGTTTTTCTATAAAAAAGGCTTGGCTTATAACATGTTAGGGATGTGTATAGATCAGTTATAACATCATCCTCAATTTGTTATCATCGCTACAAAGAGAAATCTTGATAGAGTTCGCATGACTACTTACTGTTTCTCTATAGAACTGCTTTATCGCCGGTTCATATAAATCTTGATAGAGTTATATGACTACTTAATGTTTCTCTATAGAACTGCTTTATCGCCTGTTCATATGAATCTTGATAAAGTTGTCATAATAATTTAGTGTTCCACAATAGTAATGATCTGCTTTTTGTTGCCTATTCTGAATTCTACTATGAGGTTGTGTAATCGTGTTGACTGAATGTAAATGATATATAACTATTTATCAAACTTGTCGAATTAATCAGCGGAGCTTGTTGTCAGCTTAGGTAAATTGTGGGAAAAAAAACTCGCTGATTGGCATCTTGAATGCTAATTTTAATATTTAAATGTTAATAGACTTTATAGGAAATAAAAAAAAAAAAAAAAACACAAACTTTTGTCTAAAACGTTTATAATGCAGGGATTTTCCTTTATTATCATTAATTTAGTTAGCTGATATTCGAATTAATCTTTAAGATTTTTTAAACACACCATAAAAAATTTTCTGTAATATCTAATTTTATTAGACGATCTATAAGTCGCTTTGGGAATTTGTTGGTGGTTTTTTGATGCTCTTGTGAAATGTCTTATTTATGACGCCCGCGTGTGCCATAAACCTTTAGTCATTTAGATATGATTTCGAGAATAATTTTATGATTAGTCGTTTAACGATTATGCATGTCATTTAAACTTGAATTAATGTGTTTTTTCCTGATTTATTTTTGTTTTTTATTTTGTCATTTGTATATTTAAACAAGTTTTACAAATGCGCACACTTGCACCTGTTTGCCGCCCTTAATGTGTTTAAAGTCAAATTTATTGCCATATGAATTTATCATTTCCTTTTTTTTTATAATTATATTCAACTAAAATTTTTCGTGCATTGCAACTTTTACATTTTAATTATGCGTGTATTATTAACGTAATTAATTATCTACAAATAATGTAATTTAAATGCGGCTTAAAAATATATGCCTTCATGTTTGCCTTGCCGCATTGGTGGAAATTATTACACAACGCCAACAAAAATAGCAATAAAATGCCAACGACAACAGCAACAACAACTAAGGAAAATGTCTGTTTTAATGTTTTATTTTTGTATTTTTTTTTTGCCATGCAAACAATTTTTCGGAAAATTTATTGCCATAATTAATAAGCGGAAATACTTTCGCACATATTTATTACAAACTACTACAACAGACAGCGGCAATTTGTATCTGCGCCGAGGATGCTTGTGGCTGTGTTAGGGCGTTGTGAATGTTTAATGTAGGCTTTTAAAATAAGCGGATTTTGTTCACGGGTGGCACATTGAGATATGTGTGTGTGGCTATGTGTGTGTTGAAAGTGTCATAAGGTCAAAAGTAATTTTCTTTTATAGAAATAAAGCAATATTTTTAGCAAAACTTAACCATGACTTGAGAAAATTTAAATGAAACATTAACAGTTGCAAAATCAATGCGCTTGAACCTTGTAACTAAATACATAAGAGTTATAATTAGTCTGTGAACACAATTCCTTCACTCGAATATCGTTTAATCGAAATTCTCTATTAGACAAAGAAATCAATCAAAACCTTCCGTTGAGCTATAAAAAAAATGTATAACTTAAATTATTAAATATGATCGGCCTGTGATCTGCAACGTTACAATACTTATATACATCACGCTATGTAACTATACATCTATTTATCTCTAAGTAATAAAGCTCGAGTCAATCACATGTTTCAGGTGTGTGCTGGAAATCGGCCGAATACGATTTCACCCCAAATACAATTTAATTGCCAGAAATCTGTTTTAGACAATTTTAAAATCGTTGAAAGTGATTTAAGTAAGTACCAATTAATGAATTAAATTGTCCAATGTTTGATAAATGAAATCTCCCGAAATTAAAAACAATCAAATTCAAAACCGTCTGGTGATTTCCAGCACACACATAGTCGAATTTTTATTTTTTAAAGACTATAAGTTGAAGTACTTATCAGTCGAAATTTACAGTTTACAAAACTCCTATCTTGAAGTTCCTGATGATTCGAAATTTTGAACCTTTTCTTTCGAGTTTAATTAAACGTTTTTGCCGACATTACTCTGCTTAAAGTTGGATTATTTATATATATATGGTACATTATAAAAAGTTAATTTACGAAACTCGAAAACGATTGAAGCCTATAATGTATTCATTTAAAAAATACTTAAATATTATTAAGTAGCAAAAATTACACACCTCACTTCACTTCAATGGAATCATTCAATGGTCACATCGGATTCAATCAAGCAATAAACAAGCATACGTGCTACAACAAAACACTCAGTTGCTTGCAACAACTTGTTAGAATGTCATTAACGATAAAAACTACTATAAAAGTATTTACAATATTGTAAAAATGCAAAAGCAACAACAATAAAAATCAACTTACATGGAGCCAATGGAGTAGCAAGCGAGCAAACAAAAAGTGCCAGACGACGACGACGGCTCAACAAGGTGCCAAAAGAATGGAAACCCGCAAAGGCAGCCACAAGCGCAAAAAGTATAAAAAACAACAAAGAAGGCAACACAAAATAGTAGCATGCGCCACAAGATACAAAAAACACAGTAAAACGTAAGAGCCAAAAAACAAGTGGCGAAGACAGGCAGTCAAATGGACAGACAGACAGGCAGGCAGACAGACAGAGAGACAGACGTACGGTTGGACAACACTTTGTGTGTTGTTGTTGCTTGCCACGTTGTGCAGTGGCAAGAAATTGTTTGCAGCAACTTTTTGCCTGTCGGTTTGTCGTCGTGTCGCCTTGTCGTCTTGTCATGTGTTGCATTTGCCACGAAAATGCGTGGACATTAAATATGCATGAGAGAAAGATATTATAAATAAATTTTAGCCAAACGTTTGCATTTAGATTGCGAATGAATTTCATTGTTGTTGATGTTTCGATGGTGGTAATGGTGTCGCTGTTGTTGTTGTTGTTTGCGATGATGAAGATGCGGTTTGAAGTTAAAGCTATGGCACGATCATCATGGCGACAATGACGACAAAAGGTACTGTTGATGGCGTTGTTGATGATTATGTCGATAATAATAATGCAGTTGCTGGTCATTTAATGCAAACAGCAAAGACAAGCATAACAACGCTGGTGTGTAGGGCTGATGATGGCCACGGCGACGATGACGATGACGCCGAGAACATTGTCGTTGACAAGGTGTGCACACGTTGCTAGAGTGTGTGTATGTAGACCACCAGCAGCAACTTCTCGAGTCATGACAATGAGATCTTTACACAAGACACGATTCTTGCACGCCTTCGCCTGAGGGTTGACGTTAGGCGGCATGTGCAACATGCGCCGTTGCATATTGTCTTGTACCATGAAATATTTTCAACTTTTGTGCACTTCTATGTGAAGAGTATTTTAAGTTTCAAATAAAGTTTGTAACTGTGCGAAAGAAGACGTTGAAGATATCAAGAGCTTGAAAGTCATTGGCAAAAGTGTAAGAACACTGATCAATGGGCAATGATGGATGATCAATTACTTATTTAAACCAATGATCAAAAATCACTGTTCAATGACCAATGATGGATGACTAATGTTCAATGACTAACAATTATAATCGAATATGACTGATCAATGAACAAGAACTGATAAACTTGTAATTATCAAAGATCACTGATCAATGAGCCATAATCAATAATCGCTGATTATTGCCTAGTGATCACTTATGATTAGAGAATACAATTCCGGGAATATTTTTCAATCTCGGCATATCGGGATTTATAAAGTTCAATCGCGGAATCCCGGTATTATCCCTTGCAATTCAAGTATTTAGTGTGGCAATTCCGAAAAAGCCCCGGATTAGCTAACTAAAAACTGACCTGTATCCCATGATTCGGGATCCCGGGATGGTATTCTCTACTTATGATATTAAATAACCAATCGTCTCCAGATGATTAAGAGTCTGATAAGTTTTCACAGCGTGTAATATTAGTCAGTAAATGTTAACTCTACAACTTCTTTTGTTTGTTTCAAATAACATATTTTATAGGTCGATTTATATACATCAAGAAGCTTGAAGTTATCGCCATAAATTTCACACACATCCTGTGCAGTGCATCAGGAACTTCGTTGGCATCTAGTTTTTTTGTTCATGCTCTCCTTGCCCCACGATTGAGCATTGTTGCCACTGACTGACTGGCTTGGTCGTTGTTCAACCGCCTTCTTGAACACGCCACTGCTCCTACGCGCCGTCGCCGTCACCATCATCACCATCGTCATCGTTGTCGCTGTGGTCGCTCGCATTTCGCATTTTAAATATGAGAACAACGCGACTCGTTGACGTTTGCATGTTGTCAACATTTTGCTTGCAATTTTTTTGTCTCTAAAATGTTTTTTTTTTTTTGTGTCATACAAAGCGCGACCTGTCCTGTTGTCCAACAACAACCGTGCCTCATACAATAGCATCTCCTCCCTCATACACCTGACCGACCGTGCGGCATTTGTGCGTTGCGCGCAGTAACGTCGTGATGCGAATTAATATATGACACGATTTTATGCATTTGACTTTACATGTCTGTCACACACCTGCAACGGCGTGCATGCCTCACTGTCTCGCTGTGCTTGTCTGATGCTAACCCCCCCTACTGTCTGTCCACGTCATGCTACTATGTTTAGGTCAAAAATGTCGCTTGACACTTTGCATGTGGCATTTTGTGCTGTGCTGTGCGTTGTTTTGTTGCATTTTGCTGTTATGTCTGCTGATTGGCATGTGGCGGGCTCAGTTATGCTTGGCGCGTTAAACGTGCTTCCGGGTTCAATTTAAAATGGTTTAGTTGACGTTTCGGCGTTTTTGTTGCAAATTGTTAGATTTCGGAATTTGAATTGAAGTTTTTGTGGCATTAGAATGTCAGCATAGACGTGATTAATGCATAAAGTCGGCTTAAGGTACAAATATGCACAAAGAAACAGTTTCATGTCCAGAAAACTGTATGCTTATTTCAGTTGGAATGGTGGCTGAATATTGGATGAGTCTATAAAAACGAAAACCAAGCTGGAACTCATATTTCATAGCTATGATATACAGGTCATAAGTATTTCAACTAACATCAAAGAATATTGATTGGTGAACCTTTTAGTGGAAAGACTTATAAAGTAAAAGATAGAGAAAGACAGTAAAATTGCAATCGAATACTTTGATATAGGAATAAGTGCTCCGAATTTTAAAATATGTCTTTTTGTTCGAATTTTCAGCCTTATATCTTAATCAAACTTTTTGCATAATGAGAGTAACTTCATTTGCTTTTTCTGAAAGAGTCAGTTCGGCTGTCTCATAAGAAGTTTTCCTTGACAAAATGACAGCAAATGCAGAAACTTGTTGGCGGAATTGATTTATTTTCAACACATTTGCGTGCCACCAACAAAGTTTTAATCGTTTACATTTCACGCAACTATAATTTTATCTTGGAACTCATATCAAAATGCAAATTTAACAGACTTGGGCACAGATATCAACATACATACAAAAATATCTGATTGAAAATGTACTCGATTATAATGTTGACGCGTTTATGCAATATTGCAAATCGTTGTTGTTGTTATTATTGGTGTTGTTGGTGCTTGCTGCAAGAGGCATAAATCAAAATGACATGACAACTTTGCATTAATATTTCAACACCACAAATTCAGCGTCAACATACGCTGCCAGGCAAAATGCAAACACAACAACAACTACAAATGATGACGTCGACGAATGACTAAAGTTAACATGCATAATAAATATTAAAGTGAGGCACACATATGCGCCCCCAATTTGATTTCAAAAGCAGGGGGTGTTGGTTATACAAATTTTGTTCAAGTCTAGGTGACAAAAACAACATATTCAACGCAATGCAACGCAGCGACATGCGCGCCAAATCAAATTAATGCAATCGGCAAGCCTCAGCCGTGCAATGTTCAGCATGCAGCAAATGTCATGCCGCAGCAGCGTGGCACATCATGACGCGGCGCGAAAATTCACAACGCAACACGCTTGACTAATTACGGAAATGTCAAAAAAGAGAGAAAAAAAAATCAAATAGAAAATGGTGAAGAAGAAGAAGAAAGAGTGAAGGAGCTGCAGCAATAATAACACCAACAACAACAACTGCAGGCAACAGCAACAGCATGCAAAATTATGCACCATGGCGCAAATGAAAAGCAAGTTGCTTTCAGGCGCTAAGAGTAGTGAAGTTGTTTGGGGGGGAGCGGCGTGCTTGTGAGGGCGGAAGAGTGTGCGCTGCGTGCCTGGCAATTGGCAGCAACGATTTGTGAGGTCTCTACTCCACGTCACACCACACCTCTTCCTCTCACCATCTCCCTCCAACACACATTCACTTACATACATACATTAACTCTTTCTTGAGTCGCATTCATATTTTGCATGCAATTCATGCATCAATTGCTGCACATGACAATTTAATAAGGACTATACACAAATAACAACACACTCAAACACACACACACATAGAGAAATTGAAAATTCAAAAGAAGTCATAAAACGGCTTAAAATGCACGAAATATTCAAGTGTTAATGTTGCATGTCTGCTCACTGTTAAAGCGAAGCAGTAACAGCAGCGCCCCCTGTGTTGTATATTTGGCGCTGCGCCGCTTGAGCTCCTTCCACGACGTTGACCATCATCCAAGTCGTCGACGCCCGCTTGCCATTGCTTTTTATCTTTCTTTTATAGACTTCGCTCGTAAGTTTTTAATCGAGTTTGTTATTGTCGATGTGCGCCTCCTACTTAGTTCTCTGTTGAGCCGAGCCGCGTCGAGTCGAGGGAGAGATGTGTTGGAAAAGTTCAGTATGTGGGTGGTTTGCTTAACTGTATTGAATGATGTATGGTTTTGTCGGCTGTCATTTGAGTTTTGAAAATTGTTTTCATTATTGTTGATGGCGTTGTATTTATTGTTTGTTGCATTTTCTTGACGTCATAAATTAAAATGAGTTACGTATGCAGACGGCATAAAAGAAGCTTGTAAAGGCATAAATATGAATGGCTATGTTAAGCGAATTAGATTCATTTGGATGAAGAGAAGTGTTAAATTTGATTATTCAGCAACTTCACAATTCAATCTAATACTTTGAATTTAAATTTGTTTGTGGTTTTGAATGTCATTTACCATTTACAAAAGAAGCCGTGATTGTTGCAAAGGTGTCAGCCAAAATATTTAGTGGACAGCTGATTGAACAGACGATTAGCACATATCACTTTGAAGAGAGAGGGAAATAGACGTTAGGACTCCCTAAGGACTTGTCATTGGTCTCAGGCTCTTATCCCTAAAGGAATAAAATGACTGAGCAAGAGATTTGGACATATGTATATTGATATGGATGGATGCTAGCTTAAGGAGTCATTTATGGAGGTTCCACCACAAAGAGATGCCTGTCTGTTTATTGTATGGCAATGATGGTTGTAAAGATATCCATTTTATCCAGGCCGTCTGTACTAACTTACCAAAGCAAATAATCGTCAGGGCGTATGATTAGACTGCGATCTATAGTTACTATTCCAATAACAAATTCTCAAAGAAAATAATCTTAGAGGAAACTGCCATATCTGCGAAGGCTATATCACGCGAGATCCTTTCAGCAGAGAAGATCTTAGGAACTAATTGATCGATCTTCGATAGATAATTTTTATTTTCCTTATTTTCGTTTTTTCTGACATTATTGTTACAATCAAAGTGGATTTGTTGTTGTGATGTTGTTTAAGAAGAAAATAATATTTGTTTTTCAATAAATACACTTTTTCTTTAGGATGATATGTAAAACCAACATTACATAAGAATTAAAGTTTTATTTAATTAAAGAAGTTTAATATTAAATTGAAGTTCTTTCAATGACTTGAATTGGAATTTTTTACTTTGTGATGTTAAATATTCGTATATTTCTTTGTAAGCCAATTTTCTCATTTTTTTCATAACACTTTGTTATTGTCGGTATTATACATTTCATGAGTCTCTAATGAACTTTATTTATGTATAAGTATATGACCCAAGTCCATATTTAATCTTTGCAGACTCTCAAAGGAAAATAATATTATATAAAGTCAGCTAAAAAGACTTACAAATCACCAAATAATCCCACTCACCATGAATGCAAAATTTATACTTATAAATTTCATTTACATAAGTAAAATCGCAGACAATTCATTTCGATTTACACAAAACTGTTGAAAAATTATGCTCATTAGCAGCTTTTGTGATGTCTTAATGACTTGTTTTGCTTCCTCTATTATGTACAGTGAGCACATCTTTTTCATCTCTTCAACTCAAGTTTGTTTTTTTTTTTTTTGTTTTGTTTCTTTTCTTTCAACTGTGGTTGCCACTTGCCACATTGCACAGTAGCAAGCAGTCAGGTGGACAAACAGACAGACAAACGGTACAAAAAGACTTACAGTACAATGAAAAGAAAAAAAACTATACTTTATTTATGCCTTTGTATACAAAATTATGAGCTTGTGATCATGTCCGAATGATAATGTCAAGCGGCGGCGTCGGTGTTTCGCTTGTATTCATACCCAACGGACCAAGACCATGGCACAGAGGAGCTGACTGACGGCCATGCAAGCCAATGATGGCGACAATGAGGTGTGCAAACTCTGAGCTGCCTGAGAAAGAAATATTGAGAAAGAAGCAGAAATGGGGAGTAGCTCACTTCACTTTACTTTACTGTATGTAAGTCTTTGGATGCCGGTGTCAGACGGTGGCTGTCTGAAAGTGCTTAAAACAAATCGTGTTGGCGTGAAAATGTTGAGATATTTGGTCTCTTGAGATCTTTTGTCATATGATAAATACTTTTTGTCTGGAAAAAAATACAATCAAAGATTTTGGTGGCAATTTTTTGTTACTTGTGACTAAAATATGTATGTGGAAAGTCTTGTCTGTGCTGTGATGTTTTTACAATCGGTTCCTTATTGAAACTTCAATTCTGTTATAGTTTGCAAGATTTATTGATAATTTACAGATTTTTTTTATAATAATACTCGTGGTTTTAATACCCTACTTAAGCAATGATATATTTTGTTATGTAAACCAGCACGCAGTACATTTTAAGACATCTACGTGAACGATTCTTTGCTTTAATGAGTTTCCACTGAACCTCTTTCAAACGTACTTAAATCATATGTGATTCAGGTCGTGGAAAATCAAAGTTAAATCATATTAGTCATATATATTAGCTATGTAAGCTAACTCTCAGGAGGAAAATTACGCCCGCACGACGATCCCTCAGGTCACAGTTGTGAAATGTTTGGGCTTTCATTTTGAAGGATGTCTTACATAGAGACAATACATTGCGATTGTTTCCAGTTTATGGAGAGCCAAAATTTGAAAATTAAATTGGCTCCTCTACGACAAAAGCAAACTAACTTTGAGCAACAAGTTAGAAGTATGAAATTCATCTATGGGTTACATCATGTGCTTTATAACGGAAGTAAGTGCAGGCCCTCCAATGTAAAGCGCTAACAATGATCAGAAATTTATCATCAGAAACTCTACACTCCATTACGACTTAAGGTTACTAAATGTTTTAGAGGCAATAAACTTTAATAATTGCAGGTACAACAATAGATTGATTACCTGTGAATCGAGACGTAGAAGACTTAAAATGGTTCAGCCAAATGATTTTCCAACACTACTTGCCATCAATCCCATAAGGGTGATTTATGATTTTTATATGATCAACTTACAAAATAAAAAAATTAAAATGATCCATTAAAGAATATGATTTTATGAATGGTCTATAAATGATCTTACGTAAGATTATCTTTCTGTAATCCTTAAATTTCTAATTTTTTATTGGGAATGTGAATTGTGAAAAAAAAACAAATCGAATTGGCTTGCTTTCCTTGGATCAATTTCCTGTTTAAAATACTAAAGCTCATAGCTTCTTAGCCAAGTGCGAATATTGCAGTGATATATCATTTTCACTTTCAATGGATTTTGTTTTTGTGTTTTTCACCAATTTTTATTTTCATTTCCATTACATGAACAAAGTCTTTTGCTTTTTCTCACACACATACACTAACACTTACTCAGTCGAAACACAGAGAAAATAAATTTGCAAACGATGGTGAGAGAGCGAAAGACCAACCGACAGACAGACAGAGTGTGTGCGTTGAAAAAAATGTGCTCACAAAATGCCGATAAATTTCAGAACGTTTGTGACATGTCCAGCATGCGATTTTGCCAGGAGAATATTGAAGGTGTTGGTGGCACTGTAGAAAAATGATAAATGGTGCCGTTGTGTGCAACACATAACTAGACACGAACGTACGTACGATGGGGTAGAGTGGGATGGTTAATAACATACAATGCAGGAGATTACAAAAAGCGAACGAATGAGTGTCTGTCTTCATATCTATCGCTGTCTTTGTCGGTGTGTGTCTCACTCACACACGCTTTTAGACTGTCTGTCGCTTTTCTCATACTATTTCCATATGGTTATTTCATTCTTCATTTTTTTTCATAGTGTTTTTTTTTTTTTTTTTTGGTGTTTTTGTTTTTTGAACGCAAATCCTTTTGGTCAGCTACGCTTGTCAAAAACACTGAACATGCACATCAGTTACCTTAACGATGACGTTGTCGTTGGGAACCATTCGTTTCGGTTATGTGGTGAAATGGACATTTATGAAAGAATTATTGACGCCACCCATTGGTGTTGTCTGGATTCTTGTCTTCCTTAACGCTTGTGCTCTCATTCTCCTACACTCACCGCACTTGCTCTTGCACTGTGTGTGCATTCAAAGTTTATGGCATATTTTTTATGACTTGCAAAAATGACCAATGTACGAGACGAGGTGAAAAGGTCATGGCGCGTTGCGCACCGAGTCTCATAGTAAATGCCAAACTTGTGATATATGTTTCAAAATGTTGTTGGTGGGGTAGGATGGCCAAATGGGTGGTGTTTGGACCAAGTTTTTATACCCCTAGAAATATGTATGCGTGTACATATTTGTTTATATATCACCTTTTGTATACTGAAACTTTGTCATGCTTCTACAAGTACGTTTCTTTGTAGCAGCATTTAATCATGCCGCCCTTCATGACTCTGCCTGCCGCCGTGTTACGCTGCCACACACCGCGTGCCATTTTCTCATTTCTCACATTTTCGTTTTTTCTGCTTCATTTTTTGTTTTTTTTTTTGTGAAATTTTAATTTATCGACGCCATATGTGGGCAGTGAACAGGAACTATCGTTCTGCTATTTCTTTTTTCTGCTTTTGCTCAGGAAAATAAAATTTGATTTACTGTTGCTCTGGCTGTGCCAGTTTCTGCTACTGCCATTACTGTTGCCTCTAGTTACTGTCACATGGGCGTTTACAGTAGCAAAAATGTTGGTTAAAAAAAATGTATAAAAAGTATAACTATCGAGCAGTATACAATATATAATCTAGCGCGCAAATGTTATGATTTGTGACTTGACTTGAATTGCCGTAATATATTTCATTTTGAGGTAGATAGTTGGTTAATGGCATTTTTAACTGGTTTGCTTCTTATACGAGTTTGTTTCGGAATTTTCAAGTGCGGATAGCAAATTGTCGTTTATATAATGGTGAAGGACAACTTTAATATTGTTACGCAATACTCATTTTGCATATTATTTTATACTTTGTAGTACGGAATCAGTATTTCGTTCTACTATTTACTACTTTTACTATTTTTGCACAAATAAACAGCAAATTTTTTTAATTAATTAATTAATTCTTTATTATCCCAAAACATTCTTATAGCTTATAATAATAATAATATGCAAATTTACAGAGTTTAGCTTAGTCTAAATGAGCTTTACAACTGAGTTATTATATGAGAATATAATTAAGTTTTGTTTGAAGTGATATTGTATCGGCAAGGAAAAGTGGGGAAAAAAAAAAAACCTTAAGACTAGTTAAGAGGGTAAAAGGAACTTAAAAACTAAAGACTAATACTAAGTAAAACTAAAACGCGTTTAGTTGGAATAGTGTTAGTCGATTGCAATAGTGCAATATTTTTTTTTTTTTTTTTTATAAATTAACATGCACTTAAGTCTTTAGGAGACTTAAGCGTGGTTAGGGGTATTTCGTTGCTGAAAATTATAATTCAAAAAGTTGATTTTATCAATTATTTTACAAACTCCTGCTTTTGAATGCAGACGAACAGTGGAAAAGTAAAATGGTAGATTATAAATCATTTTTAGTAATTTATTTTGCGTTATTTGTAATTTGTTTATATGTGTAGTTGCACAATCACCCCAGATTAACGAACCATAGAGCATGATCGGCGTAAAAATCGTTTTAAATAATATGAGTTTATTTTGGGGAGACAGGCGTGAATTTCGATTAATAAAAGGATATAGTATTCGAATTGTTTTGTTTACTTTATCAATAGTTTTTTGTATGTGTATATTAAATAGTAGTTTAGTGTCGAGGTAAAGCCCAAGATAACGAACACAAGGCAACCATTGTATATTGTTGTTGTTAACAACTAGATTGGTGTTCGGTAGAAAGCATGCTTTACGCTTTCTTGTGAAATAGATGGAGTTGGATTTATTTGGGTTTAGTTGAATTTTCCATTTACAATAGTAAGTAGCTAAAGTGTCAAGAGCATTTTGCAGTATATTTTTAATTCCACTATAATCTTGGCCACAGGTGTAGATAGCCGTATCATCTGCGAACATGGAAATTTTGCAGTTATCAAAGCGTGGTATGTCGTACGTATAGACATTATAAAGGATTGGTCCAAGAACGGAGCCTTGGGGTACTCCTGCGCTTGATGGAGATAGCTCTGACGAAGACCCATTTATAACGGTGTAAAATAGTCTGTTCGTAAGGAAATTTTGAATTATTTTTATAAGGTAGATCGGCGTATTTATGATCAAGAGCTTGTGGATTAGACCGTCATGCCATACAGTGTCAAATGCAGCTTGTATGTCCAGTGTTACCATGCCAACTGACTTTTTGCTTTGAAGGCTTTGCTTGATGAAATGCTTAAGCTTAAGGAGTGGGTGGACACAGCTACGCTGAGATCTAAAACCAAATTGTTCTGCTGGAAGGACGCTATGGGATGTTAAGTGGTTATTTAGTCGCTCTTTGAGTATCTTTTCAAAGATTTTAGAAAAGCAGCTGAGTAAGCTAATTGGTCGATAGCTTTCAGGGGAATTAGGTGGTTTATCAGGCTTGTGAATTGCTATTACTTTTGCAATCTTCCATTCCTGGGGGAAGTACCCTATTCTAAGGCAAGCATTGTACACGCGAGTAAGATAAGCAATAGTACTAGATGGTAAGTTTTTAACACAAATGTTTTTAATGCCATCAGAACCAGGGGATTTTTTAACTACTAGAGAGTTTATTACATTCAGGATTTCATTACAAGTTATAGGTAGAAAATGAGTATCTGCACTTAATGAAGCTTCAACTTTAAGTAGTGAATCGTTGACAATATTTCTAGTGTTAGTATCAGAGAGGTGTTCGGTGAGTTTATGTTTTTCTTCAAAAATTTTATTCAAAAGATTTGCTTTTTGCTCGCATGACGTAAATGTTTTGCTGTTATAAGAGAAACTGGGGGTATAATGAGTTTTGGTCTTAATTATTTTGGTTATTTTCCAAAAGGGCTTGGAATGTTTTTTTAAACTTTCAAGTTTATTATTCCATTGGCTGTTGTGTAATTGCGACAATTCGAATTTTATTCGTCGATTGAAGTGATTGAGTCGAGCCTTGAAAATGGGCGTGCGAGTTCTACACCACTGCCTCAGTGTAATGTTTCTTATTTTAAAAAGCTCCTGAATGGTTTGAGGTAGCTTAAATTCATAGTTCTTTTTTACTCTTCTCGGAACAGCTTTTTCAGTGGCATCTATTATTTTAGACTTAAGAGTATCTAACATTTTATCGACATGGCTAATGCTTGGTAACAAAACATCAGCATGTGATAAGAGTTCGTTAAAATCGTTTGTAAGCAGTCTTTTGAAAAGTTTCCAGTTTGCCTTAGAAAATTGGAGGTATGATCTGTTTTCAAGTTGGGGGATGGCTGAGATTTTCGCCAGTACTGGAAGGTGATCAGAGGAGAGGTCGTTGTATGTTAAAGGCGTGGTTATCATATTAGGAGAATTGGAAATGAATATATCAAGCGTAGAGGGATTCGCTTTGTGGGAAGAAGGGATATATGTAGGATCGTTTGGATAAAGAATTGAGAAGTTATCGAGAGCAGACAAATCATATAATATAGTGCCCCAGCAATTGGCTTTTGCGCAGTTCCAGCTACGATTTCTAGCGTTTAGGTCGCCTGCTATTAGATAGCGGCCAGATAGACGCGAAAATTTAAGGAGATCAGACTTAAACATGGATTTTTGATGAATACGGTCTGTTGAAATACTGCAATTGCAAAGACACTTAGCAGTATTGCCAGGAAAGTAGGTAGAGTAAAATTTGAAGACATTGTTACTATCGAATTCAACTTGAATACCTATGTTCTCAATCAGGTGTGTATTTACGTTAGGTAATTGTTTGTGTTTGAGTTTGTTACTTATAATGATCGCTACGCCCCCACCTCTACTAGTGTTACGGTCATTTCTATAGATACTGTAATTCGCTTGTTGAAAACGTTCGCTTTCTGAGAGCCAAGTTTCGCAAATCAAACTAATGTGAATATTATTCTTATTTAAAAAATTAAAGAGCTCATGTTTCTTATGACGAACGGCACGCGCATTCCATGCCATAACATTTAGCGAATTTAACATATTATTTGTCTGAGTAGACATACTTAACAGCTAATTGAGTGATAACATTGAATTGTTCTAGTTTTGTTGTACAGCAGCTTAGCTTACTGAGAAGTTCTAAAGTGAGTTCGTTTATCTCTTCAATCGTGAAGAGAGAAGTCGAATTTGTCGGTGTATCAGCGGGTGTACCAGTAAGAGCTTGCTTGTAGCTGACAGCTTGACGATTAGCAGTGAGTGTGTTGTTGTAAATAACACCGTTAGCCACAGGCATGCGCTGTGTTGTTGTTGGAGACTGATCATCATAGTTTACTTTATGGTTAGTGTTGTAGCTCGTACTATTGTATTTATAGTTGTAGTTAGAGATGCGTTTGTTTTGTGGTACCTTTTTTTGAAGAAGAGTTTGATACGATGCTCTGCATGGACATGTCGGGTCGGTAGAGGAATGTTCTCCTTTGCAGTTGGCGCATATTAGTTTTCCAGGGTTTGTGCACAAATTAGTAGCATGTTGACCAGCGCATAGGGCACAAGAAGTTTTGACATTGCATTTGCTTGATCCATGTCCAAAAAGCTGGCAGTTGTAACATTGTGTCAGTTTATTGGGAGATTTAGTTTTGTACTCCCAGCGCACTTTTGTGTGATTAATGCAGGAATAATTCTTCCTTAGATCTTGAAGGGTGATAGACTTGTTCGCAAAGTATACAATGTATAGGAGAATGTCTAGTCCACCTCTAGTTTTCTTTTCCACTGTTTTAACTTCAATACAGTTAAGACCAACGTCAGTCAGCATTTTTTTAACTTCGGCATTAGAGACTTTGTCTATACCTGATAGCACTGCTTTGTATGGATAAACAGCAAATAAATTAATAAATAATAAAGAATTTGAAAATAAAAAGATTCCGTTGAAGAATACATTCTTAAAAAATGTCTTAACTAAGACTTAAAGATTTTTTGTGCGATGTTGAGAATTTGAATTAAAACTATTTATCTTAAAATTACATTTAATTGCCTTTTAAGGCACTGTTAACTTTAACATTTTTAGTAACATTTTGAAGTCATCAACTGTAAGTGAATTGAAAAATTTTTTAAATAAAATTTAAATTAAGACTGTCTTAAAATTACCTTTTAAGGTACTTTTAACTTTCAAATTTTTTTGGTAACATTTACGAAGAAATATATTGTAAGTTTTCTAAATCATGATCTAACATTTCTATTGGATAGCAATTTAAGATAAAATTTGTGGGATGACAGTAGAATGTTTCGAGAATATCGTGTAAAAATTTCAGCTTGATCCGATAAAAACTGACGAAGATAGAGCGTTTTCAGTTTCAGTCTTCCTATGCGGCTTATAGCGCAGAGCAAAAGTTTCATTTGATTTTCCCACAACTTGCTTTTGCAAAGTCGGTGACCACTCTCACTCGAAAACTAACAAACCGATTCTTTTGAAATCTTACAGGCATTTTCTAGACATAATTAGCCGTGTCCTGACGTCGAGGTTTTTTTTTTTTTTTAGTTTTAAGTATTTTTTTCAGCAGCTTGAAGGTTGATTTTTTTTGTCAAAAATCGATATTTTGACTTCAAGATGCTAAAAAAAAATTAAAAATTTTTTTTTTAAAAAACCTCGACGTCAGGACACTGGAAATTTCATCAGCTAAAATCATTTATTTCGTCTTGAGTTTGCGATGATTCAGTAGTTTGTAATCGTGGTCACCGCAAGACACCTTTTTTCAATGGCATCAATTTAAAACTGCTGCCATCGTCTCAAACTTTTTTTAATTTTAATGAAATTTTCAGCAAATATGCTTAAGATATTACTTATTAACTTCCTATTCAAATAACTGAAAAAATGCTTATCGTTTACCTTAATAAAAATCACAAAAATGTGTTTTTTTTTCAACGAATTAACCTTACCCCCCCCTTAAGGCGATTTGTATTGATAAGAGAAAGAATAACATTTTCTTAACGGAAATAATTTGAAAAGAAACGATGTCTTACAATAGAACTTGAGAAAAGTTTGAAATCCTCGCCATAATTACAATAAAGATCTAATGAAACAAACGAAAAGCAGAATTCTATAATCGTGAAAGCTGAGTTTTGTTTTTAGAAATGAATTTTAATAAACATCATACATTGATATCATCATGTATCACATACGACACTGTAACGTCAAACTATTTAGAATTTTGAATACTAAAAGACTCAAAACTATATCAGTTATGTGCATAACTCAAATGAGACAGATAGAATAAAAGAGCTCATTATTTTATTACCTTTATTTGTTGATTCTTGCATTAATATAATTATGATTCCTGATGTATTACATTCTCAGATCATATGAAGAATACGAACCTTTAAACATTCTACAATGCGTCTGGACGAAATCATTTGAGTCATTAATATTTAAAATTGTTTTCCAATAATCTTCGATATTTTTATACGTCTCTTTGTCCTTTTCCATTTTAGTGAATTGGTTGGTCAACATCTCTTTATAATTATGTATTAAATCATTCCAGTAGTCAATTAAAAAACTCATTTAGTTATTTTTGTATTTGTATCGCATCAATTTATTTCTTTAGTGACTTAATTGAACATTAGATTAATTGATATTTTACATTTACATAATTTTACAACTTTAAGTTTTTTGGACATTTCGATTTTCTTATTAATATAAGTAATTATTGTGTGTTGTGTATAAGGTTAAGATTTAATAAATAATGATAAGTTCAACTTTATACAATAAGCGAATATGCATTTGATTAGCATACATGCAAGTATTTTAAATATACATTTAGATTTCTCATATGTGGTATCGGTATATAGTACATCACTAGCTTTCGTTACAAGTGTAAAAGTATCGTTTTGAGAAATTGCATAAAACAACAATTTAAAACAAAAAAAAAATTAAAAGAATTCGACTCAATATGTCATCAAAAATAAAAACAAAAACAATGAGCGAAGCAGTAAGCGTCGCCTATTTAACGCCACGAATGCGACGATGACGACGATGCCGAGGATGAGGATGGTGGTGACAACTACGGGTGCGATGAGCCCATGCGCGGTCCGTATAATGAATACGGCGAGAAATATTGTGCCAATGCAGGATGTGGCGGCAAGCCGGGCAGACCGGGCGGCGCAAGCGATGGCGGCAACATGGACGGCTTGCCGTAAGGATGATAGCGTGCGGCAGAGAGCGGACTCAACGGTGGCGTAGGATATGTGCGCTGAAAGAGTGGATGATTTGGTGGTATGCCGCCGGCAGCGGCTGCACTAAGCACCGAGTCCGGCATGGATGCTGTATGCGTGCGTAAGTGCTGAAAGAGTTCGTCCGAAGTGCCGAAACGCTTGCCACAGTAAGCCGCATCACTGCCAATCCAAGAGCAAACGTATGGCAACTGTGATGCTGCAGCCAGTGCTGCCAACTGTGCATGATACGACGAAGCCGCAGCAGCTGCGGCGGCAGCGGCATTTGCGCCGCTTGTGTTGCCACCGCCATTGCTAGAGCCACCAGCGCTGCCGGCTTTGCCCAACGAACCCTCGCACTGTGGGCAACCGGCGGGGCAGGGTTGACCGGCGGCTTTGTTGAGAAAATGTGGACTGGATGGACAACCCGTGCAGTAGGGATCACGACAGACATTCGGCGACATCATGGCCGCGGCTGTTGATGCATCCAGGCCTTTCAGGCGCGCATAGTTCAGATAGGGATTCATGGCAGCGGCCTTGAACATGGGATGATGTGGGGACATAAGCGCGCTGGCCGCCATCAGATCCATGGGGTAGGGCATGCCGCCTGTTGTGGCGCTCGGATAGCTGGCGTAATACGCCGTGCCAGCAGCGCTAGTTGTGGGCACGCCCACAGAGCCGCTGCCACCGCCGCCGCCAGCTGCGGCAGCTGCAGCAGCCGCATGCAATGCCTTGACATAGCTTGCTTCTTTGGCGGCGGCGGCTAAGGCGGCTTCTGAAGCGGCCTGCAGACGTGTCGTGTTTGCGCCCATGCCGCCGTGATTTGGACTAGATGCGGTGGCTGATTCTTTGGATGAGGTACGCTGCTGCTGCTGATGATGCTGTTGTTGTTGCACAGGACTGTTGTTGACCAAACGCTGTTGCAGATCGAGCGCACCGCCGATATTCGAGGGCGTACGTCGCAGACCGCCGCCATTTGTCGTTGCTGCCGCTGCTGGCGACTCACGCTGCGAGCTAGCACTTTGGTTCGAATCACAACGCTGCTGACCATTCAACGCACCCTTTGGTGTACGTGCCCGTTGACTGTTTGTGAGATTTGTGGCGCCCTCATGATTGTTGTTCGACTCGTAGGGCTTGAAGGTCGCTGCTGCTGTGGGCTTTGATGTAATGGGCTGCTGTTCAACTGAGCCGGTGGACACCGATGATGAATGACTGCTCACGGGCGAGGATTTATCACGTGCATCTGTGCTGTTGTTGCTGTTGCCGCCGCTGCCACCGCCGTTGCTCTTAAGCGATTTCGTGGATTTTTCTATGTTCGCAGCGAGCAGTTTGGGATTTGTTGTGTCCGCGCCGATGGCGCTGCAGGTTTGTGCGAGCAGCGCCAATGGACTGCTTTTGTTGTCCAGCTGGAATGATAGAGCAAAAAGCAAAAATTAGCATTTTTTTTCCCTAAAAAAAAATAAAATTTGATTCTCTTGCCACAAATAACCTAATGAGCCACTGGCAGTGGCATGATTGTGTAGGGTGCGCGCTCGACTTGCACAGCTCGAAGGCATTTATGCGTAACGCGTGCGTTTTGCATCAGATAACATTAAAGTGCCTTCAATGTGAAGAGAGAGAGAAAAAAAAAGCAATGGCAAAAAACTTGCTCAAACTGCCGACATTCAAGCATCAGCGTCGGCGTTGAACGCTTTAACGCTTCTTCTGTCTGCCTGCCGGCCTTCTTGCCGCTGCTGTTGCACTTGAACACGACAAATGATTTTTATCTTTCAACAACTGATGGCCGTTAAGTTGCTCATTGTGTTCGTTCCTGTTATTTATTCTTTGTGGTGCGAAAAATTTGCCATAAGTAGCTCAGTTGCGTTAAGTGTTAAGCTAATAACAATTTCCGATACACTACACAAGCTTTCTGTTTGAATTCGTCTTGACAATATCAAGACATGTGCAAAAAAGAGGTCATTCTATCTTAACATAACTGCGATACTTCAATATTGCTTTGACAACTTGAAGTTTTTGTGCGATATAAAGATCAAATATGTAAAAAGTTGGTTTTTTCTTAGACATATAGTAATGTCGGGTTAAGGTGAAGGGATTCATTTATGGAACAGTTAATAAAGTGGCTTGTGTCGTTTCTTATGATGGAACAGAAGCAGAATTTAATTTTCCATAGAGAGAGAAACACTCTAGTCGATATAATGATCGATTGGTTGATTCAACAATCTCAATTAAGGATTCGTAAGTTCTCTATACTTAGTTTATTATCAACAAGAGTATACATATGATAGAGGTCGTGCTAGTTATACTTTTCCTCCAGCTGTTTTTGTGTTTCGTTCTTGAAATAACTCCAATATTCTGTCAGTAGCATTTATTTTTTATGGGCATTCTAAGAAATATCAAGTTGAGTGTTTTTTTTTTTCAATTGTCCGAATATCAAACATCCAGTCAATCTCTGTGTATCATTTCGACGATAACAAAAGTTAATTTACTTTATTTTTTACAGTCTTAGCAAACAGTTTTACCATTCCCTTAATATTTCTTGTAATATAATATTTTGTGAAACTCAAAATTGTTTTTCTTAAGAATTTCCAATGATGAGCGCAGATCATCATATTAATGTGTATTTTTCATTAATCTTTAATAATTATTGGTTCGCAAAATGACCTTAAAAATCAACTAAAAATTAGTATTATTAAAATACGATTATAGTATCGATTTCATAGAACTTTGAATCATCAACGAGCTTTGTTATTGGCTCGAGCTGAGCCCTCGAGGCTGTATTTCGTCAATTGTAGGGTACACAAGCAACACACACAACAACGAAACGAATCTTTATAATCGTCATTAATTTTGAAGCAAGTGCCGCTAAATTTTATGAAGCATCTTAAGCACTAAGACGTGACTTTGATTATGGCTACGACAGCTTAAATCACACAAGCACAAGCACCACATCAAGATATGAGTATCGCAGTGGCGAGCACAAGTAAAAGGCGACGATGATGATGACGATGCTGATGCTCAGAGATGAAGAAGAAGTCATTCGTAGCGACAGACACGAGATGATTGCTGTCTGTTGGCAGTTTATATTTTAGCCGCAAGCAAAAAAAAAAAAAAACAAAAACAAAATAAATAAATATGTACGCATACAAGTCGTAAATGTAATTTTTATTATTGCTGTAATTTTCAACGCTTTTTTTTTTTGTTGTTTTATTTTTCAGTTATTTCCTTTTTTTGTTTGTCCTTTATTAAAGTTGAGACTACAACAACAACAACGATGAGATGACACCGACAACCAAACAATAACAACCACAATAAAAGACAAAGGAACTGAGCTGAGCAGCGCGAAAACGCTTAAAGTGAAACTTTTATATGTATCAACGACTTTAGATACTTTTGCTGAGATACACGCTTCATTCTATACAGCATTGCCTGCTTGAGTCATTTTGTTTTGTAGCCGCCTTAGTCTTATGGCGTAGCGGCTGCAATGACTGCGATAACAATTTATGTTTTTGCTAATGTGTTTTTATGATTTTTATGTGCGCATTTTTAATGTGCAGACCGAGATATACTTTACTTCATTCCACTTGTAAATGAGCCACAAATTGTGCGATTTTGTGCTCTTTGCCTTGGTTTCACTTTCATTTTGCTTCTCTGGTTTTTTTTGCATCTGCTTGGCAGATAAGATACGCCAAGCGTCTCGAAATTAATGCCGGACTCAAGTTAACGATCGACCTCTCTCACTTTACAACTTCTCACGCTGCCATTGCTCACCTACTTAACGTCTCGATTCAAGTAATACTCGTCTTTAGAAATTTAATGTTTTTGGTGTTGCGAATTTTTATTGCCTACAAATGCCGTTTTGTCTTTACACACCCTCATCACCACCCTCACCCTCACCCTCTGGCTGTGTATTCGAGCACATTTTGTGGGTGTGTGTCGCTATTAATTCTTACACAATTCTTATTCCGGTTTTTATATCGCTTTCTCAGCTAATTTATGGTGCCATAATTTTTGATATAAGTTTATGTATGTTTTCCCTCCTTCACTTGACTGCATGTGTTTTTCTTATTGGGTTATTTCGTATGAGAAAGCGGCTTATAAGCATTTAGTATTAATGAAAAAAGAAGTAGATAAAAAATTGTTAATGTCAGATGTTTTTTTTTTTTTTGTTTTGTTTTTGGGAGTTCAACAAAGTTAAGAGCTCATTATTATTTTATTTATTTTGTACAAGAGTAGCAATATGTTGTCGACAGTTTTAATAGTTTTTCTTTTTTATTGGGCTGGGAGGTCGTGGGATCAGCTTCTGTTGAAAGTTTAAGAAGAGAAAGCTGCCAGCAAATCTTTTATAGACTAAAAAGGCGCAAAGAATAACTCAAATTTATTGAAATCAGTCTTCTTCTAGATTGATTCAGGCAATTGGATTCCTTATATTTTTTATAGGCGAATGGATAGCTAAGATTATATATTTTCTAAATGTTTTTCTAATTTTGATTTTATAAGAATCTCTTTATTAGGTATTCCTTAAAAAATCTTAAATTACTTGTCATAACAATTAATAAAGATTATTTCTTTAACTAAATACAAAATTTAATCAATTTATTGACATTTTTCTAAGAACTGATATCAGTGCAGTAATCAACAATTATATATCAATCGACTATAAAATAATTCAATTATAAAAATCTAAATTTAGTTTTGGCATTTCTAAAAACATAACTTCAAGCTGACATTACCAGACCTACTCAACACTGTACAGCAATTCGCGCAATTTATACAAACAAGATTGCAAAGAATATTAACCCCCTCATAGTTGTTATAAACACAGCTGCTGCAATAAAGGCTATTTCGCCGCATATCATAAATAAAGCCAATATGTATGAGTGTGTGTGTGTGTGTTCGTGACTGAGCCAAAAGAACAGAACGAGACAGTAAGAGTGAAATGAGTATTAACGAGCAATTGTGGTGCTATGGAACAGACTGAAACGATGAATGTTGGCGGAAAGTTGTAACGAGAGTAACGAGCCAAAATGCCAGGCAATCATAATTCATAGCAGTCAAACTACAACGAAAATAAAGCTGTGAGAAAGAGAGAGAGGGTGAGTGTGTGATAGAAAGAGTGAATATATGAATATGACGTTGAGTGTGCATGAGTACAAGTATCTGCAATAATTACGACTATACAAACGGGCATGTGAGTGTTCGAGAACGTTGTCAACGACGAGCACAACTCATAAACTATAAAATATTGAAGTTTTTATAGCACTCAATAGCCAAGTAATAAATTATTATGATACTATTGTAAAACTGGCAAATTTCTTATCGGTACTTAAGCTTTTGAGTATACTCGCCATGGCGCACTTCAGTTCTACACCACAAGGTAATTGTGTTACGCGAGGGTGGCTTGAAAATGAGCACAAGAATTGTCATTGTAACTCTTAATCAAAAATTTATGCTAAAAAATTAGAACTAAAAATGTCTTTAATTTTCAACTTTTATTGTTTTATTAGCAAAATTATTAAAACTTAAGTCACACATTTATAATATTGAACGTTGCTGATAACTAAGTTCTTGAACCACCTACGTATAAAGCACTACGTCTAAATAAACGACCGCTTAGTCATTGCGTATTGAGGTAGGGATCGATTTTAAGTTCCAATTTCATACGCTTGTATGAGAAATAGCGCGACATATCTGATATTTCAACTAATATTTATAACACAAACAGACGCTCCTTTTGTATGCGCCGATTTTAGCACAATTAGTCATAATTTATTTTGCTTTTGATAAATTTTAATATTGATTTTTCGTTGCGTTTCATTTCAGTTTTTCCTATTGTGTTCTGGCATACAAGACGGGGGAGCAAAAAACAAAAAAACAAAAAAAAAGGTAATAATAAATAAAAATTTTACTGCGTTGTATTTTTCCATGTGTGTGATTTAGTTATAAACACATCGTTTAATTTATGATCTCAGGTTTTAGTAATGAGGGCATGTTATTGAAAACTTATAATTTATGAATCATTTGCACAAGAACGAAGACGAGTCAGTCTTGTGAGCCGTAACTTGTTTCATGTTGCGGGGTTTTCATTAACAAATACATAAAAAAAATTGATATATATAAAGGTTTTTTTGTCATTTTATGACTGCTTTTATAGGAGAAAACTTTTTTAAATGGCTTAGTATCGAAATGAATAAGCGCTGAGCTGTGAGCATTTAAATATTATAAATGTTTGTTGTGGTTTTTTCGCTGCCTGTTCCCGAGTTTATGGCACAATTAGTTGCACCTATTTGTGGTTTAATTACAATTTCGGTGCGTCATATCGATTAAGTTAATTAGAATCGGAATTGTTGAGGGCAATTAAGGCGATAAGAACATAAAAAATTGTTTCATACCCAATAAATACATTTTAATTGTAATTTTGTTACGCTACTTTGACCCTCGTATTAAGTATTCTTTGGAAAAAAGTCTTAGTTAATTGTAAAAAAAAAAACAATAAAAAGTGATTAATTCAAGATAGTTGGTTTTCAAGTTATTAAAAGTAATGGAAAATTCTAAGAAAGTTTATAAAATAAAATACGTGAGTAAAAGTTTTTAAATCAAATTTCTTTGATAACAAATCTATTTTATTCTGAGCAAATTAAATTTCGATCTATTCAACCTTCAATAAATGCCGGCTTCTTTTGACTTTTCTTTGTGAAACATTGAAGGCGTTCACATCGAAATTAAAGAAGAACTTTTCTGATTCCTACGAAAGGAAAGTTAATGGCAAAGCATTTACATGAAGTTGTGTTATATGCTTAAACCCTACTGGTGCCCTCTGTTAACAATCTCTTAAAATTTCTATACAATTATCTTTTATTTAACTCTTATCAAGCTATACTTTAAAATGCGTTCCTTTTTGTATAATTTGTATCTATCTAAGTACGTAACTCATGATTACTTCAATGATAATCTGATATTACAATCTGATTACTTATCTTGTCTTCTTATTACTCTTTCAAACAATTAATGTTTAATGTAATTACGAACATTACATGATTTCATTTAAGTATTGTAATTGAAATTAAAACTTTCAATTTTGATTCAAATTGAACTTAAAAAATTACGATTTTTGCGAAATGAAAGTCTTAGCTGTCTTTACAGTCATTTAATAGACTTCCATAAAAACTTTGCGCTGATTTTAATAGCACATTTACAGAATTGCATTAAAAAAAATTTTTATTTTTTTATTGATTTTTAAACAACACAAAACCCTTTCGCTTTTCTAGAGCTGCAGACAAAAAACCAATCGTTGCTATAAATTTGATCATTAAAAACGCTAAATTATGCAACAAAATTAAGCCAAATAATGATAATAATACAAAATATGAAGCATAAAAAAACTTGAAAAGGCAAAAACAACAACAAGAAAATAATAAGGTAATGCGCGCATTAATAACAAGCGGCAACACTTTGTTGCAAGACAAAATGAGTAGCAACAGTAAAAGTCAGCCGGTTGGTCTGTCTTTCCGTCTGTCGGATTGTTTGCCACTGTCATTGTTGCAACTGTTGGTAATTTAATTTGTGCTGCATTGTGGCAAAGTTTTATTGTATTGTTGCACATTGTGTGCATATTTTAAGACCGTCAAACGTTGTTGTACATTGCGACGACGAGACGACCCGAGACTACACAAACTTGCCAAATGGCAGGCAACAGTAAACACAACGCCCTTTTCGACGCTTTATTCAAATCAATTCGACAGACGTCAACGACGTCTCTGACGATTAGGTGGGCTGTGGCAAAGGCGCGACGAGGCAACATTTATTATCGCCTCTGGGGTAGAAAGGCACAGCAGCGAGCCAAGCCAAGCCGAGCCGTGCCGTGTAGGAAATGAATGAAATGCAATGCGTTCGTTTGTCTTACAATTGCAAATTTATTCAAAGTTTGCCGCAAATTGAACGAACTCTCACACTTATTCAAAAAAACAAGAAACAAAAAAAGTAAAAATAAATATGTTGGTAAAGAAGGGGCGTCCTCATTGTTGCATGGCTGTGACAATAAACTTGTTTTTATTGCTACGCTTCAGGCAAATGTACTCACTCCGTCTCACACTGACTCACTCTCTTGCGCTGCGCTCTTATTGCCTGCTCAGTTATTCATAATTTTTGTGAGTTTGGTGTTTCCATTTTATTTGGCGAAAGTGCAAATTTTATATTCATTTATTTACTTGCAGCATTTTGCGGGTCGATTGTTGGCAGCCGTAATTGTGTTTTTCCGTTAATGGCGACGACGGCATTTTGACTTTGTGCTGTGTGTTGTTGTGGTTGTTGTTGTTGTTTGTGTGTTTTTGTGTCGGAAATGTACTTTGCTTGATTTTTATGGCAACTCTTGTGAATATTTATGGTTTTATTATTACGTTTGTTAATTAAAAGTGCCTTTCCGTAAGCTCAACTTTGTGTTGCGCTTGCCACTTGATAAGCACTTAAATGACTGAAATTGACTTTTAACGGCTGCTAAGTAACTGAATTTTAACTTTATTGTATATGTGTGTGTGTGTGCGAGTGTGTTTTATTGAATGCAATTGCACGACATTAAAGTGGCGGCATTATTAATTTCAAGAGTTTGGCAATTGCGATTGCAGATTGTCTCAAATGGCATTATAATTTCGTACTGACTCATGTATGTACTTTCTGAAAATTGCATTTTATTACAAAAATGAGGTTGTTTTTATTAGTACAGTAGAAATTCTATTGTTCAGATACTCATTTAACCGGCATTTTTAGTAAAAGGTACATTATAATTAGGTATATGATGGATTTTTCCAATAAAAAATTAAATATTAACTTTGTTTGGGTTGAATACGGAAGTTGTAAGGCTTAATCGAATACAATTTTGCTAATAGCGGATATATTAGATTAGGCTTTAGATATAAATGACAATAAGGGAACTGCTAAGAGTTTGAATTAAGGTTTCTATAGATTGGCACACGAATAGTTATCATATACTCAAAACTGATACTATTTAATGGTAGAAAGAAGATGTATAAGGTGTGTGTAAGGTAGAATTTGTCAAACAGAGCATAACACATTTTTCAAAACGAAAGAAGCAATTGTTACTTTGCAAAGAGGTTTTTTCACTGTTCTCATAGTAATTATTAGTCTAATAATATTAGAAAATACTTCAAATTTTAATTTTACTAAAACAGTTTTCGTTTATTTTGATTGCATATTTCTCCAAAGTTCTCCGATTGTCGGCTGTCATATCGCATAGTTTGATACAAATTTCAAAGAGCATGTAAACTAATCTTTAATATTTTTTTTTTACAAAAACAAGCGTACATTAAATTGCATTAAAGCCAGAGTAACACTTATAATCAATGAGCCGCCAACACAATTATTTCCACTCATAAAACGATTAACTTTTGCCACTTGAGTGTTTTAATAACGCTTGCAGGCCATTAGATAAGAAAATGGTTTTAAAGTTTCACTCGTAAAAATCGAAACTGAAAACACAAATTTGTATATATAAATATTTTTTTCTATTTTATTTTACGATTTGTTGTTTGCAGCAAAGCGCACAACATGAACACAACTTGTCGACTACTGCATGTAAAAGTGTTAAATAAATTTGTTAATATAAATAAATGAAAAAAGTTTACACAAAAACATGAAACACAGCTTCGAGCCATGCAAGTTATACCACTTAATTAGCACTTGTTGAAATATTGTAGCAAGCAAAACCTATTTTTTTCACTCACATTATTTTTTTTATTCCAATTATTATTACTGCTACACAAAGCCATATTTTCAAGTCATTTAATATCCGTATAAAAAATTACTAACATTATGTTAATTAAAACGTTACACCTTTAAAAAAAAAATAAAAAAAAAAAGAGAGAATTGTTTAAAAAAAAGTAGGTGCAAATAACAAATTACAACAAGAGTGCGCAGTTGTTTTAGATACGAGTAGTAATAATTGTAATAACTAACAACGCAAGACAAGTCTTAACTTTCAGTTTAGTTTTGTTTTGTTTTGTTTAGTTTAGTTCAACGCACGTAGCAAATCACACAGAGAAACCAAATTCAAACAACGCTGACTTGACTTGACTTGAGTTGTGTTCAGTTGTGTTGTAGTGAACTCGTTTGAGTATTTTATTTACTCATAGTCACAGTCAGTCGATAAATGCGTTTAATTTAATTAGACACTTAAAACTAAACAAGTCAGTTTATTGTTGCTTTGCTTTTATGAATACCTGTTGATGTTTTTTTTTTGTTTTCTTATTTATTTTTTGCATCAAGGTGTGTGCACATTATGACATTATTTACGCTTTTCATTATTAAATAGTTTATAATGCTTTGTGCAAATATTTGCAAAGAATACTGAATAATTCTTTTGTGCTTGTACTTATTGCTTTTCATAGCATGGCGTAGCAAATTTTTGTCTTATTGTTGAAACTTTGCTTATTTGCACATAGTTTTGTAAGTATTTTCATTAAATATTATATTATTTTTTTTTTTAGGTTTTTTCTGTATTATTTGTTCTTTGCAAATATTTTGCTTTGAGTATTTTTCTTTTGTTTAACATAACAAAAACTCTGTTTGATTATTAAAATCACAGTTTGAGATAAAAATTGACGGCATTTGCCTTTGCCCAACAGTGCAAAAAATGCAAATTAATAATTGCAAAATTTATTAGGAAAAATAAAATATTTTAAAATTCATATAGAGTCAAGTTTTTGTTGATCTATGAGTTATGAGTTTGTGGATATTCCAACAATAACCTAGCGACACTAAATTAATACCATGCCACAATTTTATTGAATTATGGGTTTGTATATATTGATATCAGATAAGATATTTTGCTGCTTGCTGATTGAATTAAATAAAGTAACTGTTGAGTGAAGTTAACGTTGTGGAGTTTTTAATAGTAGTTGTTTACTGACTTGTGACAATTATGAATTGTTTGAATTATGAAAATTAAAGAGAAAAGTTCCACAATATTTTCTAACAACTGTATATAATATACTCGCTGACCGTGAGAGGTATTTTGTAACATAAAATTACTGAATATAGCTGCAGTTTACATGATAGAGACAACACATTTCGCAACGGTGTGCTTTAAGAAATAAGCAAAGTTTATCTTGAGTAATTATGGGAAAATTAATTGTAGAGCGCTTTGTAGTTTGTTGAAATCTTCTTCACTTAAACTTTGTACATTTTTACTTTTATAGAACATTTTTAGAGTAATTCAATTCTTGTATATTTTAATTTATAATGCTAACCGACATATTCTCAAAACAATCTCACTGAATCACAAAGCTTACAACTATTTTAGAGAGAGATGAGCTCGATAAATAAATTTTCTGTTAAATATTTTTTTAAGAGAATTTTTTATAGTTTTATATAGGTTTTATAGTCTTCTTCTTCTTATTCTTATATTTTTGCAGTGTCACGACGTAACAGAATCAACTATCTGGTTTAATTGTAATTAAATAATGTACATGAAAGTTACAATTTTTGCACAAAAAAAGTGTTGTGTAAGTGTGCTTGAAGTGTTGCTTCACAAAGATTTCAATTATTAAGAATTTAACATGTTTGCTACTTAAATTATTCAAATATCAGTTAGTTCATAAAAAAGCGATACTTTTTAATCTGTTAAATATTTAAACATTTTTTTGTAATCTACTTTTTAAACTTTGTGCATCAATTCCAATGTAGTATATATTCTCAGACACTCATCACATCAGTTATTTGCTTCATGTTATATCATGTGACACTCGAGGGAGACACACAAAAAACTCAATCCAATTAACCTCTTCAGATGTCATTTCATTATTTGCATAACATTTCAGCTGTCAAAAAATTGTCAAGTACAAATTGAAAATGTGTCATTTTGTGAGTGTGTGTGTGTGTGTTTCTGTGCGGTACCAAATGATGTTGACGGCGGCGGCGGCGGTGACGATGACGATGACTTTTGCGTCGGCATTTGAGTATATTCAAGTACATTCGATTTTTGATACACGCGTTTTATGGCGCGAACACTCAACATACAAAAATATTTTACAAAGCAACACTTGAATTGAACTGCAACAAACTAAAGCGCAAACTGAGCGTTTCGATTGATGGACAGACAGAGAGTCAAACAGAGTGAAACACACTCGACATGAAAACCACTCGAAAAATCACACTTTTGAAAGTGACAAACAACATTTTATATATATACATTTTTTATTTGCTTTTAATGCTTCTCACAACGAAAATTTGTTACAAAAATGACAGCCATAAAATGCGCAAAAAAAGGAGGCGAATTCAAAGTCATGTTGGTAACATAATTTGTTGAAGAATTAGTTTTGTTGTTTGCTCAAATTATAAATCGTTGTTGATCATTTTGATGCTGATGATGAGCTGCAATGACTCGAAGTGCGCTTCTCTCTCAACATATTTTTTGTATTCGCACCAAAACGAGACGAAATGAAGTGTGGCAGTTTTCAATTAATTTTTTGACGCGTGTTACGAATTTCAAGTTGTTCTCTGTCTGACTTTGACTTGGCTTTTTTTCAGTTGTTTGCCGACAAATGATTTTATGTTTGCATTTGAGTTGAGTATTCAAGTGCTGGGTTTTTGATTTTGTTTGATTGTTAACGAATTTTTTTTTGCTTTTTTCATTTCATGAATCGAGTATGAATATCACTTCAGCGTCATGAAATTATTGTAGGCTTTATGGTGAAATTTTTGTAACATTATAATGTTTGTTTAATTAGCGAAAAACGACTTTCAAAGAGCGATTTAATAAACATTATGAAAATCTCTCATTGTGAGCTTTAATGGAAGTTTATGAGTTGGTTTCTTATTTACTTTGAAGATGAGTAATAGAGTGGAGCGTTTTAAATTAGAAGTTCAAGCGCATTGTTACAAATTTCAGTTCAACATATTTTCAACCTATCGAGAATTTCGAGATTGGAGTTTTGAAACAGTCTTAAAGAGGTTTATATTCTTTATTTCTTCTATGACTTGAGAAAATAAGCATTTGATTTATCCATAGTGACTAAAAATTAACATAATTCTTTTATTTAGAGAGTCTGTTAGACTTATTGTTCGATTTACAGAGTATTATATTTATAAATGGTACAACACAAGGAAATCATCTTCAGTTAGAGTTAGTTTTAAGGTTATTCGCATTTCAACGGAATGGAGTGATTGATTTTTTGGCTTACAGAAGAAATTAAGAAGAGAGTAAAACGAATCTATAGTTTATCCAACAAACTTAAGTTTAAACTTTATTTTATTTTTCTAATGTCACTAAGAAAATTTAGTAAAATTAAATAATAACATGTCACAAAAAGACAACCAGTGGCACTTCAATGTTATTATTACGCATACCACATGTAACCCCATAACAAACGCAACTATAAAATTTTCCAACTTATGTACGTCTTTATAGCTAATCTGATACATATTTGCTATTTACATAAACCGAAACAATAAACCAGCCAACAGAAAGAACGACCGACGGACAAACAGACAGACTCACTGAAGGGGCAAGTTATAAGTTCAACTGGCGACGACAATGCAACCAAACCCACGAACGCACTAAGGATGTAACGAAAGAACAAAAAAAAAAAAAAGAAATATAAAGAAAATAGAAAGGCTGTTAGGCAATAAAATTTATCTATAATGAAATTCAGTGCTTGCCGTTGCTAAGGCTGCTGTGTGTCTGTATTATGAAAGAGATGAAGAAGAAGACGTCGAAGAAAAAAAAAAGGAATGTATGAAATTTAACCACAATTTCCAGACGATATTTTTTGTAAATGCAATTTTAAAACATGATGACGCCAGTGCGGCTTAAAAAGGAATCCAAGCCAAGCCAAGCCACAGCAAGGCAAGGCGAGCCTTTGAGCCTGCACACAAGTAAGTAAGAGAAGTGTGGCAGAGAAGAGCGCAGGAACGATTGCTATAAATATGAATTACAGGATAAGCATAAAAACGGAAATTGTGAGTTTGCATATAAACGATTTTACTTTTCTTTTTAACTTGCTTCATGCGGAGGCGTGGCATTTTGGTGCGGCGCATAGACATGCATAAAAAGTCGCGCGTTGCTAAGGCGCGTTTTTTAAGCCGCTTTGTGTTGCCTTTTCGCTCGCTCTCGCAACATTTTGTGTAAATTATGTTTTATAAATAATAAAATAAGCATTTAAATTGTATTAAAAGTGAAAAAATTGTGCTGAAAAAATAAATTTTTTTATTATTGCCTTAGGCACGCATACGGTTTAATTTCAGTTGGCGTGGCATGACGTGACTTGTATCGACTTTTTAACACTTTTCATGACATAAACAATTATGCTGACTTAGTTACGTACAACAGACACAATCATGACTACAATTAGGTCTACAAATTTTTATGCGCTTGTCATAAATAAATAACACAAAAACAAAGTGTCAATACAAAAATGTTGCATTGCAGTGAAGTCGTGAAAACGCGTAGGCGCTCGTGCTGAAACTGCATTATTAATTAAAATAAAAAAATATAAAAATAAAAGCGACAATTTATTATAGAAAATATTGGCGCCTACGTGTGAAACACTTAATTGAATTTATGTGTGGCTCAGTTGGCCGTTTCACTTTTGTGCGTCAGCGTTGTCATAAAGTGCCAAAGCAAAAGTGACAAATGCGCAACTTTTGCTGTTGTTTCGCCATTTTTTCACAGTACATGCAAACAATTTGCTGTTGTTTAAGAATTAAACACAAGTTTTCTGTACAACTTGGCATACTTTTTGTTTACTTTGCACCTTTTATACGTTTTTTTTTTTTTTGGTTTTTTATTTTTATTAAATTGAAACGCGTTCAACTCGCATTAAATTGTTAAAATTATTGCTGCTCTTTTTTTTATTTCATTTAATTTAGTTTTTTATTTATTTTTCATGTCGTGTTGTGGCGTAATTTTGAAAATTATGGCGGTAAATTGGTAACGCGTCAATTGAAACGCGTCAAGTTGAGTACGCCGAATTGGGCACGTCTATTTTGCAGTCAGTTAGCGGCAAATTTTATGGGCTCTAATTAAATGCGCGTGTTTCTCAGCATATCTGTGTGTGTGTGTATGTGTGTGTTGTCGTTAGTGTCTGTTGTTGTCGCATAAATTCATTAGAATATTGGACAATCAAAAATGTATGCCGTGTGCTCACTCAATGAGGTCGTTGCGTATTTTTCGCTTAAATAAATATTAAGAAAAAAGATACACAAAAAAAATCGTTATGTTAATGAATTTCGACATGTATTCATGTATAGATGAGTGCACTTTTGATAAGCATTTGTTCAATCGTGTCTAATGGCAAGTAAAATTGCGGTTTTATTTCACTTCACGCACAAAATTGCCCAAGCCGATTAGTATGTGCGTAGTGCACATAAAATCGTCGTTGTGCTTGTGTCAGTTATATTAGACGTGCGTTTCGACTCATGTCAAACTTATACTTTGCTCTTTATACGCTCCGGCAGCAGCTACATCGGCAGCGTATGGCTTTGTGGGTTGTTCACTGACTTAATGGCATAATGGTGGTGCTTACAGTTGTGATAACTGGTTTCAAGCGAGTTCTTTGATTATTTCTCAAATAACTTTTATTAACTTACGCATTGAGTTTTTTGTAAATGGTGCGATTTGCTTACCTGTAACGAGAGTAAATTAGAGATAAATTTATGAGATTGGCTTACGAAAAGTTGTTATAATTTATGGTCTTTGTATTTGGTAATTTAAATTGGAATTTATGTACGATAAATACTACAAATTTAATTATATTATATTAAATAAAGTAATAATAATAATTATGTTAGATTGGTACTTTGAATTTTGTAGAAGGTTTTGCAAATGTGTCCTTTTTTCCACTTTAGTGACTAAGCATTACGCAGCAATAAAACTACTACGTCTTTGGAGAACAAGAAAGTTCAAAACCAATTTATGATATCTTCAAACTAATTGATGCATTCCTCCTTAAGAGTTTTCTTCGTCGACCGGAACAAATGGCAGTCTAAGAGACAAAAGTCTCATCAATAAGACAAGAACGTTAAGACTTCCCATCCTCTACTAGCGACATACTGGCCGTTTTTTGTAATTGCTCGCTTCAATCGCATTAGTTACTATCAGTAGAGAGCCTGGTCCCACCGAATTCGGAGCATAACCTTGCTGTTATGTTTAAAATACTTTTTTTGCGATGTGAATTGTCATAATGAATCCAATTTTCATCACCGATAACAAAATAATGCAAAAATTACTTCGTTTATACGGTTAAATGAGCATTTGGGGAACAGTGAGACGCCATTCAATATCTCTTGGTTTGAGTTCGAGAGATTTTCAGTTTCCTACTTTCTAGACATTCAAAAATAACAATGAAAGGGCTTCTTGATACATGTTTAACATTATATTCATTGGACTTAGAGTTAGTTGCAATTAAAAGCTGCTAGTGCCCTCTGTGGACAATCGTTTAAAATTTACTTATACACGATAATGTATTTTTTTAATCACAAATATTGAAATTATTTTTTTCATAAATGTCATTATCGACTTTTCAATAAAAAAATAAAAAAAATAATTAGTAAGACAACTGTTAATTTAAGCACATATTTTGTTGATTAAAAATTAACACGTTCAGATTTTATCTTAGCTTAAATTTAAGTATGAGTCAACACAGAAATGCTCCGCCAATGAGTCATACAAAAAAATGTGTTAAGCAACTCATGTCTCGACCAATAATCGTGCTTCTTATGGAATTTCGCACGTCTTTTATTTACAGTTTGTTTTTATTATAATTTTTTTCTGCTTTTTTTTTTGCTTTGTTTAACCGAGGTCAAGTCACATTTACAGATACTGACGGCGCCATGAACAGCCTCAAGGCACAAAATGTTGCTCGAACAACTTGACAGACGCATTTCTGTCATTTTCACTAAATTAATATTTATTTACAAACATGCAAAAGCGGCAAAATTCCGAAAAAAAAATGAAAGAAACTTAATTGCACAGTAGTCATGTACATATGAACATAAAATTAATTTAATGAATATGCTACAAATGTGTGTGCGCGCCGGCCAACTGACAAACGTGACAGAACAACAAGTGAAAGACATTGCAAGTGACAAGTCACAGCTCAGATCATCCTCAGGGCAACTCAACTCAACCAAATGACAGACACTGCGGCCTGCTGCAGCATAATATAGCATTAATGTCGCTCTGTCTGGCTATGCGATTGTTGGTAGTCAAAAATTTTCGAGGTTAATTTGCGAAAAGATGACGACATTCATAATAATAATCATAATAATAATGAAACTGCGTCGTCGTCGTTATATTATGCACACAGACGATGACAGCCAAAGAATGCAAGGGATGCAAGATGTGAGTTGAGCGGCATGCAATGAAAAAAACAAATTTACGACTGACATTAATTTTGACAATTAAAAACGCATATGTCAAACGGGTTACGCGTGCACAAAGCAGATGATGTGCGCTCAGAAAGCAGCCTGGCAGGCAGGCAGACAAACGACATTTCGTTGAGCTCAGACAGCGCTTGATGAATGTTTAATTAAACCGCATATACACTCATATATGTAGATATACGCACACATTGAAATATTTATTATAATGCGTTGAAGCATTGTCAAAACCACCACTGACCGAACACTGACCGCAGGCGACTTTTGCCTTGCCTTGCCTTGCCTAGCGCCGCCGTCGCTACTTGGTCTGGCAAAATGTCTATCAGGCTTCTGTGTGCTGTGCTGTGTTGTGTTGTGTCGTGTTGTATTGCTGTCTGACATGACAGCCTGTTATTTGTGTTGCGCACATGTAAATGTTTACTGCTTGAGTGACTACTTGAAAAATTTTGTAATATTTTGAATCATGTTTTCTTTGCTTGTATCTTTTTTTATATTTCGACGTAACATGAGACATTTGGAAAGTCGTTTGTTGTTGCTTATACACGTAACGTGTTTCCTTATGACATGACATCAGCTGTGCTGGAAAATGCATGAAAAATTACCGTGCGCTGGCATGCCATTATCTATTTTGCATCATTTTTTTTGTCTTCTTTTTTTTTCGTTTAGCTTGACAACTTGTTATGCATGTCAATTTGTCAATTATTATATACAAATTTGTTGACTAGACATGCAATATGTATTTATTTTTTTCTCTTCTTTCACTCATGCTGTTTTGCTTTTGCAGTTGGCCTTTTGCCGTCGTCAGTGCATTTGTTGTTGTGTAAAAAGTTGGTAAAAGTGTTTTGAAATTTCATAATCAAAATAAGAATGAATGAAAGAAAATTATTTGCTTCTTCAATGTGTTTTTTTTTTCGTGTAAAAGTGTAAAAGTTGCTCAAAGCAGCGCGGAAATTGCACAAATGCAAAACACAAAACTCATCAAAATAGAATCGAACCCGCGCAAAGCACGAAGTCATTGTCATTTATAATATTTTATAACATTTCGAAAGTCGCTATCGTTCTCATGTTTTCGCGTTTTATTTCAATTTATTTCATACGCTTCGTTGTCCTTACCAAATAAATGATGACTTGCATCGATCATTTTTCGCTGAACTGACAAGTGAAAAGTGCCAGCAAAATATATCATTGTTGGAAAAAGACAAGCATAGCAAAATATTAATGAAAGTTGTCAGTGAAGCATATTTTATTTTTTGAAGGTTGTTGTTGGCGCACATAAACAAAAAAAGCAAAAAAAAACCAGTAAGGGCGGTATAGTTGAGTATTCTCAACTATATAATACCCTGTACACACACCTATGTTGATAACACGTTAAACATTCGCCGACAGCAAAAGCAGTGTACCACGATATGGTTTGTGTATTTGCTAATAGTGAGGCAGGGCTCACAGTGCAATGTTGCCATTAGATGGCGCTTTAGTACGGGTTTTCTTACAAAGCATTGCTGCAAAATTTTAGTCTGTTGGTCTTTGCGGGGAAAGTGGTAGTTTGTTGTATGCAGTTTTAAAAAGGTATGTTATCTGAGTTTGCATACAAAATTTCAGCATTGTATTCTTTATACTTTAGGAGATACAGCAATTTTAAGAAAAAAATGACCTTTTGTTGTGCTTGATGGGCGGGAAGGAATGGGCGTGGCGAAAATTCCTTCAAACTTCATCTAGTGTTCGACCACACGAGACTATCTTCCAAATTTCAAGTCTCTAGCTTTAATAGTTTTCGCAGTGTTAAGTACGGTTTTTGTTACAAATAGGATAAAGCAGTGTTCAAAGCGCAATTTATGCCAAATTTCAACTTGTTTGTCTTTGCGTTGTCACACAGCGTTAAAAATGAAAGTTTGTTGTATGCAGTTTTAAAAAGGTATGTTTACTGAGTTTGCATACAAAATTTCAGCATTGTATCTATTATAGTTTAGGAGATACAGCAATTTTAAGAAAACAACTTTTTGAGGGGAAACGAAGGGGAGGGGGAAAAAATGTGGTATGCAGTTTTGTAGAGCTATACATACTGAGTCTACATACTCATTTTCATGTTTCTAACTCATCAGGTTTTCGAGCTACAGCCTTTTGAAAAAATGGGTGGTGCTCGATGGGCGGGAAGGAGTGGGCGTGGCAAAAAATCCTTCAAACTTGATCTAGCGTTTGACCTCACGAGTCTATCCACCAAATTTCAAGTCTCTAGCTCTTATAGTTTTCGAGAACCATTGGTGAGGACGGACGGACGGACGGACGGACGGACGGACGGACGGACAGACAGGGCTATATCAATTCGTCTTGTCATCCTGATCAAGAATATATATACTTTATAGGGTCCCCCTCCCCTCCTTCTATGCGTTACATACAAACCGTCTCAAACAAACTTAATATACCCTGATACACAGTGTGTGTACAGGGTATAAATAGAAAAAATATTAAAATTTATGTGCTTTGATAAATTAGAAAAATCGCAAAGCGCCAACAGAAAATATCAAAAATATTATTTAAATAAAAAAAAAAAAGTGTGAAATAAATTTTTGCATGTCAGCTAGAATGAAAGGGGCAAAATATCAACAGCAACAACAATAAAAAAAAGAGGAAAAATGAAAAAGTGTTTTGCAAATATGAAGCAGCAGAAAAATCGCGAGAAGAGGAAGCAAAACTCAAAAGACAGACAATCTGACATTTAAGCACATAACTGACATAATGCCATTTTTTGTAGACAACTTCTTTTTTTTTATTTTCTGATTTGTTGCTGTTTTATTTTAACTTGTTTGTGGTTATACCATTGTTGTTGTTGTTGTATTTTATCACGCCCTTTTTTCAGCTGTGCGCGTTTTGACAAAACTTCGTTTTTCGTCTTTCTTTCTTTTTCTTCTTTGTCTGTTTTGTGTTGCCTTTTATGCTTTTGTATTTGTGCAGACATATATTTTTGACAAGTCGTAATTCGTGAGCTGTTTGACTTTGTTGGCAGCTTTTGTTCACTGGCGTTGTCAGTTGACATATGTTGATATGTAAAATATGACTTCTATTTTATTTGAATAGCTTTAAAGACTGTTAGAGTAAAGTTAGTAAAGTATATATGATAAATTGTTAAGTTCAAAAACCAACAATGCTGAATGATAGAGAATTAAAAAAAAAATATTAGTAGTTCGACAGGACGTATGTGTAATAATATATGTTAATGGGTTTAACGTGTTACGTATACAACATGTTGACGGCTTATAAATCTGTTTCAAAATCTTGAACTTTATGGTCTGAACTATTCTCAAGCAGTCAAAAATTAATAGTTTTTGAAAAAAAAAATTTTGGTTTTTACGCATGCGATCAATGAGTTTAGAAACATTGATCTTGAAATTACCTCGTCGATGAAACTTTGAGTGAAAGACTTGTTGAGTGGCTGTTTAAATTATATCTAATTACTTTTAAACTTTCAAGTTTTTGATGACGTTTTATTAATCTTCTCTTTTGCGACAATATTTTATTTTTTTTTACCAATTCCATTTGTTCTGCCTTAAAATTCTTTAGTAAGATTTATATAAATTCAATATGATTAAATTAATAAATGAACTATGTTAACCTTTTCTTCCTTTCCATACAATCGTTTGTATATTAATGTTGTTGTTATTCATTGTTAGCACATTTGACCGACCTTGTCAACTATGTTTTTTTTTTCTAACACATCAAGTAAAAAAATGCTATATAATTTTATTGTTTTTTTCGCTGTACATTTTTTGTATGCTTTTAGCTAACACAAGTTGTCGCCAATATATCAACTTGTTTGTTTAATTTTTCTTGTACATTTGGCATGTTCATTTGCCTATTTTAATGTATTTTGTTGTTTTACAAACACATATTTTTTTGACAGCACGCTTCAAGGTTAGCAGCTGTCATGACACACAACGTAAACAAAAACAACTACAAAATGTATTTTGGTATTGTTTTTGTTTTTATTTTAGGTTTTTATACTCTACACTGTGCAGGAGATGTCTGTGATCATAGAAATTATTTACAATACTGATCAGTTTGACAAGATGTGTCGATTTGGCCATGTCTAGTTGTACGCATGTTTGTCTATATATGCTTATATCTCACAGACTGGCAGTCAATTATAAATTCAAAATCTTCTACAAAAAAAAACTTTCTTATATCAAACCATGTCAAGACTAAATATATATGTATGAGCACTAAGTAGGTCCAAAACCAAAAATGAATATCTCCCATAAAGGGTTCTAGAAAATTTTAGGTTAAGTTGACATAAATTTACAATTTTCAGTAAGGAGATAGGTAAGGAAACTGCTTCGTCAAATGGGGGAACAATGTAGTGTTGGATCGTCGATCTATACACAATTTGTACTATACGATCGTTGTACCAAATATTTGAGCTATAGTAATACACATTTAGAAGGCATGAAATCGGATATAAAAGAATGGTGGGATAAATTCAAGAGTAGTGTATTAAAAAGTCGGCAAGATCGCATATTTCTATATTTTGTTTGCTTTCTTTATTATTTTTCGTGTTGTTGTTGCTGCCACTTTCAACTTGTCGCATCAATTGTCGCTGTTGATGGCTTTTGTAATTTATGCAACACGTTTATCAATCATACGCACTGTTTGACAGCTTTGTGTGGGCGTTGTTTATACAACGCTTTACCACATACCCCCACACCACACATCCGACCAACGAGCCATCTGTGCCACTCTACTGTGTGCTGTCATTGACGAGTGTTTGACACGCGTGCATTTGACAATGCGTCGAATACTTATTAAATGTATGAATTATATTATATGCTATTATATTATAAATAATAGCTTTTTGTTGTCAATGTCGCTTTATTATCGCTGCAGTTTCTATTATGTGTGTAAGAAGTCGTTGTTGTTGTGATTATTGTTGTTATTAATGTTTTTGTTGTTGTTGCCTTCTTGCTGCCTTTCAATTGTATTTGCTATTGTCTCGTAATTTCTTTAGTTTGATTGACAGTTCAAAGCAATTGTTGACAAGTCGTATTCATGTGTGTGTGTGTGTGTGTCTTTCTGTGTGTTTCTTTTGTTTGTTCAACGTCAATATTTCAACAAATAAGTTGTATAAGTTGTTTTATGTATGTCTTTTGTATTCATTCTTATTCTTCTCTTCTCACATAATCACATGTTTCACAATCCAAGACAAGCACAGCTGTTTTTTTCTTTCTACTTTTTTTTTAATATGATATCATTTGTCATTATATGCGCAAAACAACAATAACAGTATTGAGAAAAATCAATATTTATACGTACTGTTTTGCTTTTTTGTGGGTTACACGTGCTGTTGTCACAATTGAAAATAGATTTTGATTAAATGTCTAAACATAATATTTGCATTTGAATTATTTTGATTAACGTGTTTATGTGATAACGTATGAGTGATATTTGAGTATTTTTAGTTGACATGTGCGAAATGCGGTTGATTTGTGTTGTTGTTGTTGCTGTTTTTGTTGCTGAAAAAAGCAACTGAAATGTGAAATGCTTGTGTGTGGCAGCAATATGAGTAAATGTGTCATTAAAAGACACTTTAGTTGATAAGTTGCACAAATGTTTATATTATCGGTTTGATTTTTTTACAAGGAAGTCGCTTTGTGATTAACCCATGTTGCTCAAATATAATATATACAAAAGGTGTGTAATAATTTGTACTTTTATTTATAATTGGAGCTTTCATCATTGACATAAATGTCAAAGGAAAGAATTTTCTTTATCAGCGCTATTCTGGTAACTCTGTTAAACACTGTTAAGAGGAATATTTATGTTAATAGGATGTTAATAGCTTATTATATTCTTGGCAGTGTTTAGGGGGGGTAAAAATTACTACTAAATTTTCTCAGACTGATCCTAGTTCAATTTTATGTTTGACAAGACGTTGTGGAGGTCAATAAGACGTATGAGTAACATGCATGAACTTTTTCTGCTAGTTAAATATTAGACTGCCATATGTGATGCATTACACAATGTAACATAGGAGTAATTTGTAAATTTTCTCTTGATTTCATTTAAAAAAGGATTACAATTTATACTTATTATACTTTTAATTAAAATAACCAATTTTTTTTGTTTATATCACGCTGGATTCAATGCTATTGTGTCTTTTTAATCACCCTTAAGAACGTCTTTGATATACAAATGCCTGTGGAATTCTAGAAAAATTATTTATTTTTGGGTTTTGGATATTCGTAGGATCTTTGATCAATAAATCCTCGTCTTTCATAATCGCTTAAGACTCTATATGTGTACGGATTGTAATGAATTATTTTACGTTAATCATTAAAGTTAACGACTGTAAAACGTCTGACATTTATGACCTCTGTCTGCAATGTTTGCCGTAAAACGAACATTTAAGCAATGACAGCACATTAATTAACATTATGCAAATGAGTACAACTTAATTTTTCTCACACATTGCGGTTGAAAAAATAACAAAACTCAAGTCATGAAAAACAAATGAATCACGATCAAGAGACATACATCAAAAATGTCTTAGTCTATGCAAATCGAAAAGAAAGGAAAGAAAAAAAAAAGAAAAAAATAAAAATGGTTGAAAAAACAAATACAACAAAAACTAAATAAAGCGCGTTGCAAGTTGACAAGCGCAACTGACAACTAAATAGACATGTAATGTTGACAAAAGTCTGAATGCCATAAAATCTAACAGAAACGAACAACAACAATTGCAGCCGTGACTAACAGCAACAACAACAACAACAATGACAATCACAACGACGGTAACGACAACAAAACAACAACAACGATGCCAACAAAAGGCGACAGTGAGTGGCGAGGTGATGGCGTAGCGCAAATAGTAGAAATAATGAAAGAAAGAGTGACACATGAAAATGACATTAATGTGTCACTCAAAGTGCACAATAACAATAATAATAATAATAATAACAACAACAACAACAACAACAGCAGCAGCAACAATCACAACTGCAATGAGCTACAGTTGACAGTTGAACAACAGCAGCAGCAGCAACAACAACAAAAACAACAAGCAAACTGCAACAGTAAAACGCCAAGTGCACTTCTGCATTGTTTATGTATTAGTGCGAATTTGTATGTATGTGTGTGTGTGTGAGTGTGTCAAATGAAGTGGCAATGCGTTGCACTAAAGCCGCTGCTTCTTCTTCTTTGCATTGTGCCATTCAACAACTACTGTAGTCATTTGAAAATGTACGCTCTTGTTGTTTTTATTTCTTTATTTATCTTTTTGTTTTTTTTTTTTTGTTTCACTTCTTTTTTTTTGCACATTGCAGTTACATTTTGTTTGTTTGCATGCATATTTGTTTGTATATATGTATGTGTGTGTGTGTGTGTGTGTATACGGTTGAATCAACACGACCACATTTTGGCCTGACAGTCAAATGATGCTGTCACTTGTCAATATGACAAGTGTCATTTCAAATAGTTGACAGTTAATGTGCGACAGCTACAGCAACAACAACAACAAAAATAACAACGCAACTTAAGCACAAACAACAACAATGACACTTTTGAAAAGTTGTTTGCTGTTTTGGTTTTGTTTTGTTTTTTTTTTATATCTGTTGTTGTTGCGTTGCTTTATAAGTTGTAGAAAATAGTACTTAATTTATAAGAGTGCACAATATTACACTGAAAAAAAAAAAAAATACACAGCGCTTGTTTTGTGTTAAGTACTAAAATTACACAATGACTTTTTGAAATATGGCTTGAATATATTGCGATATTATCAGTGAGACGAAAAGAAAGATTTTAATGATTGATTGATGTCCATTAGCGGTCTGCATGAGTGCATTCTATCTAAATGAAAAATTTATAATTGTTAAAAAACCAAAAGTTGTTTTCTTTACTTTTTTGAGTGAATGTTGTATTCTTGACAGTATTAACAATTAGTGTACACTATTAACGTAGACATATTACATCAAATTGCGAGTAAAATGTTTTGATGTTGAACTGTGCACTCACTGTGCAGTCAATGAAGAAGTTTAAAGAATTTCTAAGAGTGCGAAAGGGATGAAAGAAATTCAAACCAAGGCTCCTCATTCACTCATCAATATTTACTCTACTCATAATTTGGTTTGGTGTACTCAGTTGAGAAAGGCATTCACTGAGAGTACATTAATGATTTGTTGCCTGGCTCTTTTAATTATACAAGTATGAGTGTTCAGTGACAGAAGAGTACACTAAATTTGAATAAGGCATAGTACTGTACAGTACCGTGGAGTTCGAAATGAATGTATTCATGCAAACCTTCAATATCCATGAATTTTAATTTTTACACAGAATGGTCCGCAAAATATGCTCAACTATTTGTATCAAAGAAATTAAACAATAATGACCTTAAAATATTCTTAAATCGTTTTTAATTTTATTTCATTCAAAATCATTCATATTATATTTTTTTCATCAATCGCCACCTATGTTTCAAAGGTTCGTTAATTGCATACGGCAGTTTATCATTAAAATTAAAACTTTGTGTTCGTTTGCTTGACTCGCGTATGTGACGTTTGGTGCTATGTAACATAGGAATACCCTTGACCTACTTTTAATTTTATTAAAAGGAAAAGTAGAAGACTTTGTTTACAGAACAAATTGGTGGAATGTTATTTTATATCTTCTTTGCTGTTACGGAAAAGAAAGAATTGCAAACATATACATATATAATAAATAAATAAACATTTAAAAAAAAATCGAAAGCTTCGTTAGCAAAACTCATAAATATAAATCAGCATACAAAATATCGCTACACCATGTTCATATTTTGGCATATTAATTGCTAATAATTATGCAAATAAATTTTTTTCTCCGCTTTAAAAGTGCTGTGACGACAAACTAAGAAATTTCACTTGCTTTCATGCACGCAGCATGGTCCCACAGTACGCTCAGCCAACCTCACTGCTCGAATCCTGTCGTTGCACGCACATACACATACATATACGTGTACAATAGCGACGGCCACAGGCAGAAGCGCGGCAGCGCGTTTTATTAAGTCGACAATATTAATTTATTTAACATTTTTATTTGCAACCTTGTTTGTCGTTCACTCGCTCGTTGTTGTTGTTGTTGTTTTGTTGCTGCCACTTTGGTTTTAATTTTAAGCAATTTTTTTACTTTTTACATATGCAAGTATATGCGATTTTTTATGATCGCGCGCGTCCGGTAACAGCTTCGAACCGCATTTGCATAACAAGCAGCCCACGTATAATATACATTCATTCATCCGCCCGTCCGTCTGTCTGTCTGTCTGTCTGTCTGTCAGTTTGTGCATTACATTCAGGCATATGAGTGTGACTTGAAAAAATCGTTCGCTCGTTCATTAATTCTCACTTCTTATTATAAGCAGTTTGATTTTTATGATGACGATTCTTTCTTCAATTTATATATTTTTTTTTCTTGCAATCCGTTTCGCTTACTGCTTGTCAGTTGTTGTTGTTGTTGCTGCCTTTGGCACATTTTATTCAATTTATTTTTGCTTACTTTATTTTTATTTTTACAGTGAAAAAAAAAAACAAAAATATTTCTTTAAGCTGACAGCTGACTAAATTAATTTGACAATAATTAGCATTTCAACTTGTCATCGTTAATGAATATTCTGTGTGCATTGCAGTGTGAAGTGTGAGTGCGGCATGTGTGCTTCTGTGTGTGTGTGTGTTTGTGTCGTTTGCGGTTTCGCCTTGTCTTTTTATATTAGCATTAATGAATGTGAGTGTTTAGATATGTTTGCATGTATTTTCATTTGGCACAATAAGCTGACATCAACATTTTTGTTTTTGGCTTTTTTTTTCCTCATTTTTGTTTCTTTTCGTTTTCTTGATTACTCAGTTGCGATTTTGAATTAAGTGTGCTGTATTCGCCAAAATGAACGTGTGAAGGCTTAAAGTCAAGTGGAATTAAGACATCATCAATCATTATCTGCGCCAACAAGAGAATTCTGAGTAGAAGTTTTAAGAAACGAATTTGAGTTTGGAACAGTTGGAATAATGAGTTAGAGTATTCATAGCAATGTAATTTTCAACCGATTGATCGTGGATCAGTTGAGGTGTGGTCAAAAAATAGATCTGAGATAAGGTTTAAGATTAGTTAAGGCTGGATTAAAGAACAGTTGTAATATAAATTACAGTTAGATCAATGAACATGTCTAAGATAAGTATATCTGATCAAAGTACAGATCTAATGTTAAGTCTAGAGACATAAAATCAAATCAACGGACGGATCCAATGTGATTTTGAGTTAAAATTAGATCATTTATTAAAGTCTAAGATCAGAAACTAGTGGACTTATATTACTGTCAAAGATCAGATTACTTCATATAAAACAACAGATCCAATTAGATTTATATCAGACAAATTAGATTATGAGATCAAGAACAATTTCTGCCCAATCAAAGTAAAGACCTATCATAAGAACCAGTGAGATAAGCTTACCGATCTAAGATAAGTGATTTTTATCAAATGAAAGTAAGAACATTTCTGCTATAAGATTAAGCTCATATATGAGAATGTTGAAGACTAGAACTTAAAGACAAGTTAATGAATAATATAATGTATGATTTATACGACCATGTCTGAGAATTGAACAACTGTCTTCTATTTGCTTTAAGTGCCTTACTGACTTACTGATTAAATTAAATTTGCGGTTGCTTTGATATAATTTTCCAAGGGTCACTTGAGTCATTAAATACTCAAGTAAATAACACCCATAACCTTCAATCAAAATAATGATATTTCTTGGAAAATTAATTTGCAACATGAGTTGCAATTGTGCTAAATAATAGAGAAGTTGTTAATAATATCAAAGTGCCACTTAGATTTTTAATATTCCATGTCCTCATATTTCAATCACTACTTGAACTGTATTGCGCGCAATTATATACTTTCCCAAGTACCTTGGAAAAAAAACAGCACTTGAGTTGTTTTGTTCACTAATTGCTGCCTTTGTCACATTTTTACTTTTTGAAGTATTTACATTGAAATGAAGTGAAATGCTATCGATAATTGTGCTAATTTTAAACATCTTGACTATTTCTGTAGAACACTTTCCTTTTTAAGCATCAAGCTGAAGTGGCAAATGCTGTACTAAAATAGCTTATTTGTGGAAATTTTCGCGGAATTTGTTACATGTTTTGAGAAAGTTTAAGTTCGGCAAAAGTGTTATTCTTGAGAAGACATAAAGTTATGTTAAAGTGTTTTACATTTTTTAATTTTCCTTTGATAATTTAATGAATGATATTGATTAGAGAAATGAAGTATTCAAAATCTTTGGCTGACTTAATTTCTCTAACATCAATCAACCAATGAAGAAAGCTTATTAAACCTTTTTATTAAATTTCTATACTATAATCATAAGGTGCTCTTACCTTATAAAAGGAATTTGGTATGGGATAAGGCGACTTAAGGAATCATTTTATATTTTAATCAAACATTTAAACTGTGTAAGAATGAAATTCAAAACAGTCTTGCCTTTGTATCTATTTAACCAAATGTCATTCATTCCATTGTTTGGCCTTTTATTAACAATGACATATCTTCTTTTTTTTCATCAAGAGCACACATTTTTTTCAGTGTCGCCTTAAGAATAACAAAGCAGTGCTTACTAAACCACTTACTGTACGCCTGACTAGCTAACTGACTTTGCATGCCATTTGCTATTTAAGCTTGCTTTCAATGTCACCTGATTTACATACTACGTATGTTTGTATACTCTTCAACTTGAGTTTGATTCGTTTGTCAGCTGCCATTCAGACTCGTGGCGCACTTAGGCCGACGCATTTACAATATTTCTAGAATATCACAGATGTCAGCTATGAAACTAATCTTATTACGTGTACAATCTTAGTGCAGACGTAACGAAACTCATTAAGAATTGTTGCTGTCTGAGTTAATCTAACCAAATGCGTACATTGCAATCAACATGTCGCATTAGTATATCCAGCGACACTTTATAATGCAACAACAAGGAGCGCATTGCCAATAAAAACAACATCGACAGCAGCGTTGCAGCAGAAGAGCAGCAACGCTTGGGCGCAACATGCGAAAACTGTCAAAAAGCGCTTTCAACACATTTGAACAACGGCAATGGCAACACTTTTGGCCAAAGACATTGAGGCAGGCCTAGTCGACTCGAGTCGAATCGAGCCAGGTAGGCTGCTGCAGGTTGGCTGTCTGCCTGTTGGCTGTTGGCAGTATGACTAAAGATGAGGTGTCATACGCATTTGCGTTGCGTTAATTACATTTTATTTATAATTATTGCGCTACACACGCGATGACAACGCCTGTCAGCGACGTGCAACGACTGCCGGCAGACAGCCAGCAGCGACTTGCGTATGCAACTGCTGTCAGGCTTTCAACGACAAACGCTGTTGTTGACGACTTAAGGTAAAAGAAGACACAAACGAATAAATATGCAAGAATTTTAAAATAAATGACAACTTCCTTTTCACATGACAAGCACAAAGAAAGCAAATGTTATGTGTTGTGTACGCAAAAAAAAACAAAAAAAAAAATGCCTGTCATTTGCGCATGCAACGTGCAACTTGCAATGCGACGTGTTGCTGTCTGTCAGCGCGTCGTGTTGCAACTTACAACATTACGCCGCCAAATGCACAAACATAAATGCTAATTGATGTAAATTCGTGAAATATTTCGTCGAGCACATGTACCAACAATTCGCTTGTTTTTTTGTTGTAATGAAAATTAATTAAGCGCTTGTAGTACGTATGCGTTGCTGTTGCGCTAAGATACAAGATACAACTTATCGCTAGACAGACAGATACAGTTATAAGCTCAGCAGCGCTTTTCACTCTTTTGATGATGATAAATGCGCTATTTTTAAACAGCTTGATATTTGTGTGAATTGTTTTTTCGAAATATTATAACATATTATTTATCTTATTTATTGAATTTAATCTTTATTTACACAACTGTCAGTGTGACCGTAAAAAGAAAAAAACACACACACACAATAATATAAAAAAACATTACGCATTGTCTGTCATCTACTGTTTGCTGAAGCATTTACTTCGTAAAAGATATTTTTTTAAATAAATAAAAATTAAATAAGTAAACTTATTTTTTTTCACGCTATTTTATTTGATTGCTTGTGTATTTATTTGCACGCGTTAAGTCGCATTTTCGTATAAAAAAAAAACCGCCTGTTTTTTTGTTAAATAAATAAACTGTTAAATGTTTTTAATAATTGTACATTAATCACACTTTATTTCCACTGATGTGTCTTTGTGTCACGCGTATAAGCAAACAATTAACTTAAATAAATAATTATTTTATCGTCGCCCCGCCACTCATGACATTGCCTGCCTGCCGCACTTTAAGAATGCCTTAAATAAAGTGCCAAATAAATATGAATTAAAACAAAGTAAATATTAATTAATAATAATTCATGTGCGCGTTGCGAGTATTATTTATTTAATATTGTTTCTGTTTTTGGTTTTATGCGTACAACGACTTTTATTTTTCTGTACATTTTGTGTTTCCTTTATTTTTTTTTTTTTCATTATTAATTTAATTTTTTTTTTTTGTTTTTGCCCTCAAGCAAATAAGTTATAAAAAAGCAACGTGTTTGCGTTGCTGACTTTAATTAGTTGCCCGTTAATAATCATGTTAAATGTAAATTATTAATTATACACACATTTTATTTAATAGTGTAATTAATTATTGTCAATTTATGTTTATTTTAATTGTAACACATTTTTCTTCTGGCTTTATTGTTACATTATTTTTTTCTTTTTAATAAAAATACAAGTGGTTTGCTGACGAACGCAGAGTCATTTTGTGTATAAGAGTTGTGTACAGTTTTTGAGTGTTGAAAAGCGATTTTTTCACTGGTCAGAGGTGTAGTGTTCTGGAGAATCCATAAGAAATTTAATATTGTTTTATTCATTCTACTGTTGAGTTTTTTGGTAGAATTTTTTTAGGCGGAGTGTGGAAAGTCTCCATTTCTCTTTCTTTAGGAAATATATCGAAAACTGTACTGAAGAATGTAGAGTACTCTACTTGAATCGTCCTCTAGAGTAGTCCATTAGAGTATTCTTCTAGAGTAATATACTAGAGTAGTCTTCTAGAGTATTCGTTTAGAGTCTACTAGAGTAGTCCGTTGGAGTAGTCTACTAGAGTAGTCTACTAGAGTAGTTTTCTAGAGTAGTCTCATAGTCTTCTAGACCAGTCTACTATAGTAGTCTTCTAGAGCAGTCTACTAGAGTAGTCTTTTAAAGTACTCTATTAGATTAGACTTCTAGAGCAGTCTATTGGAGTAGACTTCTAGAGAAGTCTACTAGAGTAGTATTTATGAAACTTTGTATTTGATTTTTAAATCATGTGGTTTCATTTTTGTGTTGTTCTTGTAATATTTGAGTATATTATAGTTACTTGAAAATGTTCAGTTGCAACGATTCCTGCGGAAATGTTCGAGTGGTGGGTTTTTTTCTAAACTTCTTCAATATTGATTGCCAAAACTTTATAATATATCAAATAAATGCAAAAAATGTATGTGTTTACATAATTCATAATCGAAAAGTGTGTCACCATAACCCTAAACAACGACCGCTGTGCTGTGCCCCCCACAAAATATAAGCGACTTGACTCAACTAAATTATGAATCGCATGCCATAAATTTTCGACAATGACATGCCATTTTTCATAAAACACGCTGTCTCGCTGCTTGCTGAGAGCCGAGCAGAAGATTGGCTGACTGAGTGCCACCACCACGGAAGTGGGGGTAAGGGACGCGAACGCGAGAATTACACAATAAACAAATAATATTATTAATATTTGTCATAAATTTGATAGGCAAACAATAAAATATCATTAAACATGCAAAGAGCCAGCAACAGCAACAGAATGAGAAATGGGAAAACAACAAAACGAAAAACAAAAAGAAATGAAGCTTTAGCGCTGTCAAAAAGTTCAGCAGGGGGCAAAAATGTAGCACGCAACACGCTATCGCCACATCTTGACGCCTCGACTGAGCAGTCACAGTCATAGGTATTAAATTATAGGCAAAGAAATCTGTTGAAATTAATATCTTTTGCACACACACGCACACATATCAACACACTCATTGACATACACGCACACAGAAAGAATGAAATAAAAACACGCGCGTTAAATGAGAAAACAATATGCGCTCATTAAGCCGCTGTCTGTCTTTGTAAAATATGATTAATAATTGCTAAAGTCATAAAAACAACGCTACGCAACGCAACGCGTTGGCGGCGTCGACAGCGGCTGCAGCAGAGAGCAGAGAAAAAAACCCACAATTAAATTAATAAACATTATTTTATAGCGCAGCTGCGTAGTCATTAACCAACTTTAATCATTATCAACAACATAATCAGCAGCGTTGACGGCACAGTGGGCGACGCCATTAAGAGCATACATAAGTAAAACTTTGCCTCGAAATTGAGACAAATCTCGAACGGAAATTTTAACGCAACGCAAATTAAAATCAACTTTGTGAAACTAAGCAGAAATTTAGTCATCAAAAAAATGCTTTGTTAGCGATTTTGTTTGGTGCGCGTCGAAATTGACTTCACGAGCGTTAATAAAATGCTTTTAATTTAAATCATTAAACTATGCAAGTTTGCTTTGGCGTGGAATGAAGTTGTGACGAACATCGTTTTCGTATTCTTTTGTTATGTCTAAGGTTTTGGCACCCTGCTGTGTTAAATGAGTCTCGTTTTAGACATTTTAGTTTGAAGTAATTAAGTACTGTGGTTGGAAACATCATCAAAATGGCAAAAAATTTATAAAAAATCAAACCAAATTTCATAAGTAAGGTAGAGATAATCTGATTCCGACTTTTGTTTATAAATTACACAATTTGCATTAATCAATTCACGCAGTGATTGTGTTTGGCAGTTGAAATCTTGTCAAATAATCGATAGATTTGAAATTTCTTACAAATGTTTTATTATTATTGTACCATAGAATTACTTCAACATTTTGAACCGAAATCTAAAGAGAAAATTTCTATTCAAACATTAAATTTCTTCTTGATACCAAATATGATTAACACATATTATTTCAATTATAAAGCGCTTAGAAATACTTTTAAGTACAAACAATTCCAAAGTGTTTTATAGTGTTTTTAATAGTATCCCTAATAGATAAAGTAGGTTCCATATTTTATATTGTGTCTCTACGTAACATAAAAAACAACGATTGCTAGAAACAATGTAATGCAATATAACATCTTCAAAAAAGCAACTGGTTGCAGACAATTACACGATAAACTGTTAACATTTTATTAATAATTAATAATTAATAGAATGTTCACATTAACAGTGTCCAATAGAGTTGCCAGAATAGACCCGTCAGTTTACTCTACTTTTGACTGCTGGCGAATGGAATCTCACAGTATTGTGCTAGATATTCATCATTTTGTAGCTCCTTAAGTTTTCATTGTTTTCCAAACCTTCTTTATGCGCATGCTCAAACCACTGTGCAATTTAAAACTGAAATCTAAACGAATACATGGCGAATTACCTTAGACATTTTTATGATCGTCTCTTCGAAATAAATTTTCGTTTCAACTTTCCATAGACACATAAAAAACACAGCACACAGCAAATAAAATTTTATAATTTGTATTTTGTTTAAAATTCTGTGATTTTTAAAATCGCAATTTAAAGTTATCATATCAGTATTAATATGATTATTTCTGTATTAATTTATTGACTAATTTGTTGCTGTTTTTATTACGGTTATTGAGCTGTGCAGTTTATTATACAAACCAAAATTCCATTTTTATTATGCACAATTATGAATATGGCACTGAGGCGATGACTATGATTATGATTATGACGATGATGACATTTGATATCATGCCATATAATAAGTAATAATTTAGCGATTTCTTTGCGGTTCAAGCGATTTCATTACTGTCGGCAAAGAGCTTTATATTTAAAAGGGGAAAAACATCAAGTTGTTATTTTCCAATTGAGGCGCTTTCAAAGTCACTTTCGGTGACTAGTTATCAACAATATCTTTATTATTCATACAAATCGTTTCATTGAATTTCACTCATTAATTTTATGAATATTTTTCTTGTTTTTTTATGACTTTTTTTTCGCCGACACTTTAAGGCTTTTTATTCAACTCTTTTGAATTATTTTATTTGTTGGTTTTTTTTTTCTTTGTTTTTGCATAAACGGCAAATTATTATTAATGTTTCATAAATGATTTTCATAATTTAAATGTCGTGTTGCTGTTTGAGTCGTGTTTGCAGGCTGGGCCTCAATACGCTTTACTTTGGGTGCGTTTTTATTTATGACCGATTGTTAATGGAATTGATCATTAAATTTATGATTGCTTTTTATAGTCATATATTTTTATGACACACTTAAATATATGGATGTGTGTATATGTATATGGGATTCACATATATCAAGAAATGAATAATCAACGATACGTTATTTTTGGCATTTTTGTCTTATCAGTTTAATTAATATTGTGTATACGTTAAGTGGACAAAATATAATTAGAATTTATCACTTAAAAAGCAATTATTTTTTATGGGAATTATTATTTTTTTTTCTTTATAATTTTTTAATATTAATTAAATAATTTTTTTGGATTTTTTAATTTGAATTTATTTAACGTATACTTATTTATTTAATTTCTGTTCTTAAATATTTTTTTATTATTTTATTTAAGACCTTATATTTTTTATTTAAATTTGTTTTTTCTTAAATCTTTTATTTATTTAATTATTCATAATTATTAATTTTGTTTGTTTACTCTTATTAATATTTCTTTTATATTTATTTGTTTTATTACCCTTTTTTTTTAAATTTTTTTATTATTGTTTTTTAATTTTCCCTTTTATATCTTCAATTTTTTTGATATTCTTTATCATTAATTCAGAGACATTTTTAAAAAATTAAATATTATATTTATTATTTGATTTATTATTAGCAATGTGTTGATTTGATGATTTATTAAAAAAAAATATATATATACATATAAATATATACATACATATTTTGTGTTATTTAAGTTTTTTACGGTTTTGTTTTCTATTTCCTTTTTGCTGTTTTTACAACACTTATTTGAAGAACGCTATAAGCAAAAGCCGAGAATCCCATGTCCCTTTTCGTTGTACACGATGTCTACCCACCGTAAGGTGTTGAAATAATCGTCAATGTAATAAAACTGTTGAATAATGTTTTGGGTGTGCCTTTTGATTGCTGTTGTCAAGACTTATGGCTTTATAATTCAATTACGAGTCAGACAAGACAACGTGAACTCAGCAAGCGTAAAAAGTGAATAAAAACCGGGAAACAATTTATTTTGCTTGGTGTCGTGATTCCAGAAGTTGAAATGTGTACATGTTATTGAACTCATCAGTTGAAATAATATAAAGAAGATACAAAAATGAAGCCACAAAAACAGAAAATTAAACTAAATATGCCAAATTCATTTCTTTGTTGAACTTTGAATTTTTATAATATTAAAATAACAGACGCAAAGTTTATTAGCGCTCATGCCGTTATATGCCACTTAACTGAACTTGACCCCAATTCATGGAAAGTACTCTTTCCACACAACCAAAAGTCAAACTCATGAACTACTTTATATGCCGGTAACTTTTTTTGCGTTCTTTCTACCCGTTAGGCTATTTTCATAGCTTCAATCTAAGTTGCGCTGAGAATTGCGCACCTGAAAGCATTTTAAATGAATTTCAACTAACTCATTTTGATTACATATGTCACAAGCAGGCAGACAGCCAAGCAAAATAACAGTGTATGACATGAAAAGTTGACATAAAGTTCATTTAAACAGAAAATGACATGTGTCAACTTGACACTTGATTGTTACTTATTCTTATTCTTATTTTATTTTTTTCTTCTTCCTTCTCTCTGTCTCCGCAATTTTCTTACGTACTGACAATGCTCAAGATACTGTCTCTGCTGAATGCCCCTCACTCTCTTTTGTTATCTGACATACAAAAAGCAAAAAGTCATTTAGCTGTTTGTGACACTTCAAGGCAACACGAGCAAAAAAAAAAAAAAATTAAAAAAAAAAAAAAACCAATAAAGATCAACAAAAGGGAGAACAAAAAAATAAAAAGCAAATGTAAAACGCTTCGAACAAAATGTAAAATTAAATAGTACGAGTTGCTATTTTAAAATGACATGAATGTCATGTCAAATGTCAAGTGAAAACATTTTACGTGTGACGCAAAGCGAATGTCGGCGAAGTCACAGCGTAAAATGGCGTTGACAGCTGCACGTAACTAGAAAAATAAAGCAATTTTTTCTCTTGGCTTTTTTTACAAAGTGAAAAATTTACGCGAAATATTTATTTGTAGGTAAATGCAGTGTCGAATGCACTTAAAAAAAAAAACAACATATAAAAGCGTTGACCAACATTTTTAGCGTCTGCCATTGTCATTGTTGCTTCTATCGCGCTGCTGCTGTTGTTGCTGTTGTTGTCTACTGTCATGTCAGCGTGTCATGTCATTCATTTGCTCACTAGCTCATGCTGAACTTATCTATTGCAGCTTGCTTGCTCGCCTTCTCTCCCTGCCATCTGTCTCTCTCTCTGTCTGTCTGTCATGTTATCTATCGTCCTTGCTGGTTGATTGTCATACCGTTTGCCAGTCAGTCAGTCTATCGTACTTTTTGCTTGCTTGCTTTCTACAACCGTTTGTACTTATGTTCAACATAGCATGCCGTGCGACTTTGCGGCACATTTGGACGTGTCATTGTCATGCCAAAGTCGGAAGTTGCATTTTTGCGCAACTTTTGCTTTGGGTAAGACAACATTTCCGTTTCAGTTTGACGTGTGACGCATGCGCGCCAAAAAGTCGGTAATGCGACGCTACATGACATTTGTGTAAGTTGTCATGTATGTAAATGGCGATGCGGTTTTGTCATATGTCAATGCGTTGGCGTTGAGGCTTGTAGCATCAATTAGGTGTTTATTAAAAAGATGATTTGTTATTTTATAACAGATTTAAGCAATCACCAGCTTGTTTTGAAAATTAACACAAGACTTTTTCAATAAGACTTTTGAGATTTTTCAATAATTTTAACTTTTCCAATAATTTTAACTAATTCCTATGTAGCTTGGTGTTCAGATCCAAACATAGAATTACATTCGTATTACACACGAATTTCTCAGAAATTTCAAAAATTTGTAATTACTTATTTCAAGATATCTTCAGAACTACTCGATAGATCTTTTTGAAATTATGATATGATGATGAAATATGATATTCTTAGGAACAAAATCTATCGAGGAGCAAAGGGGGTTTATTTCGGATGTTATATTTATTTTTTTCCTCGCAACTTCTTTTCCAACATCAAATAAAATTAAAGCTTTTTTTCTTTTCTGAATGAAATGACGTCTCATTTGTATTTTTCCGAATATTGTTCATGTAACTAGTTTAAATTGTGGGAAAAGCTTTTTGCAAACGGTTGTTTTTTTGGTCTGCGTCATCATTTTTCGATTTCAACATTTGGCCAAGAAATATTTTTTCCTTTATGGCGCAACTTGAGAAAGTTCATAAAAAAAATGTTGTTTGCTTTCTATCTGCTGAATGCTTCCACATAAACAATGCGATTCTTAATGATCAACAGGGATCTGTATAAACCATTAATTTTCACACACAAACGTCATTAAGGCAGGTTCAAGCCAACCTACCAACACTTTGCAATTGCCGCCGGCATACGCGCATTTATAACTTAAAGAAAAAAAGTACATTATTATAAAATAATGAAAAAAAAGGAAAAAGAAGCAGCGACAGTGACTGTTGAAGCCATTTATTTTGCACTCGAAAGCAATGCACTTCCGTTCATTTCCGTTTCATGCAACGCCATATATCAAGTCAGTATAGCGGCAGGGCAGGGCAGGGCAGTCAAAGACAGGCCGACAAGCAGACAGCAAGACAGGCACCTACTTATAACCAAAGGCTGTCAGCTGCATTGCTACAAAAGCCGAACAAATGTTGCACTCAGCCAGTTTGCTAGCAACGTAGTCAAACAGACAGACAGACAGACGGACAGTCACTCAGTCAGTCCGTCAGTCAGTTGGTATCTTGTAGATACATGGTCTTGTGCCACCAAAATGACAACAATGCTGTCAGTGTTGCTCGTTCGCTCACTCGTAGAGCACAGCTCTGTTTAATTCAACGCTACGAACAACTCCCACTGCAATGTCTGTCTGTCTATCTGTCACTTTGCATAATAAAATGCGAAAAAATGCAAATAACGTAAGAATTGCCAAAGGTAAATTGTATTTGTATGCGCTGCAGTATACCAAAGTAAGTGTTAAGAGATTTTTTCACGCCGATAAGCCAACAAAAAGGAAAACAAAAATGTTATATATCCATATATATGTATAAGTACATAAAAGTACGCCAAAATGAGTGACAGGCGAGCAATGTGAGAATAAACTTGGCGACTCTACGCCGAAATATGTATTTAAATTCAGACAGGCAGGTCTCACCCACCAGTCTTATTTTTTTTTTTTTATTCTTTCCATATCTCATGCAACACGTTCGTCATCGTCAGCGTCGTTGTCGTTTGCCACTGTCGATCATTTGTATAAGATAACAGTCGTTGCGAAAAATATATGTACAATGCAATTGTTAATGTTTGTACTTTTTACTTGCAAATTGGCAAAGTATTCAGTTTGTATGTGTGTGGTTTGAAGGTGTGAACAAGTTGCTGGCGGTACACGCTTTGTCATCTATCTTTTGATCGATGTGTCAAAAGTGTAATTAGTGCAATCGCGTGGACTTAAAGTTATAAATTAATATAATTTGTAGCCCATTATGCAACGATAAGTAATGGAAAATTGTTGGATTTTATTAGGAACTTTAGTTTTCAAAACCTTTGTTGGTGGTGTACACGTTATCTTGATTAGCAATCATCAGAAAATTACAAATGAATCGTTTTTTTGTTCAGTAAGAAAATGCCTAGAGCGAAGCAAATGGGGAAAAAATAGATTTTTTCTTGAAATTTTGACTTTCAAAAAGTTAAAACTTTTGAATGCAGTCTCCAATCGGAAAACCCTGTTGCTTTGCCTAAGATATTCTTCCTAAGTACATATATCTCATTCTGGATCTGTCAAGTAGTATGATGTTTGGAAAAAGTAGTTTCTAGAAAACGCAAAAAAAAAAATCAATAATTTCCGAAAATTTCCGAATTTCAGAACTGGTAATGACCTCATCTCAGGAGGTCAGAAAATCTTAGGATCGTGTAAACCTTTAAGTTCTCTTAGTATTATTAATACTTATTAAAATCTATGTCAAAATATTTCAATTAACTATGAATCAACTGCAAGCAATTGTGCTTGTTTTTGCATACGCAACTCGTAAACTTAAAAAAAAAAAAAACCTTCAAAACAAATTAAATTTCAACAAATGTCAAGAACAGCTCAAATGCCAAACAACATACAACATTTTTGATAGAAATTTTACAGACCAATGGCCATGAGCAAAGTCCAACAACAACAGTAAATCACAATTGAAGCAAACAGTAAAGCGAACAAATTTTGCATTAATTTGACTACTAAACATTTCAAAAATTGACCAAAATGACACGTCATTGCTGTCAATATTTCAATTACAGCCAACGAGCGAACGAACGAACGATAGCAGAGTAGAGCACAGAGCAATAAAGGCGACAAAAAGCATGACAAAAGCAACAACAACAACAAGCTCAATAATCGAACATTGAGCAAACATTTCAAAACTTGTGGTTTCGACTCAATTTGCAACAACAAAAGTTGAGCTCGTCTCGGCGCTTGGCTTGGCGTTCGACGCAGTGGGAAAGCGTGTGGCGCCGTTGTCGTTGTTGTCGTTGTTGACGTGTACTGTAATGACGCCGCTACGCACAATTACAGTAATTTACTGACTTTGACAGCTGTCAGACGTCGCTTTGACATTAACACATTTTCAAAAAACTTAATTTAGTCGTCGTCGTTGGAAAACAACAAAGCGTCTGTCGTTTTTTTTAAGGGGGCACAAACAAAACGCAAAAGGCATGAACTACTTTCACTTTTTTCCATATTTGTCCGACTGTCAGTCGCTCTATCATTGTTGATGAACGCGACTTGGACGACAAATCTATAATGCACAAATTGTCGGCCGGTAATTTGAGCCAAAACTTTTCTATGAAAGCGAAGACGACGAAAAAAAAAAGTATTTAAAAAATGTGAAAAATTAAACGCCACTAATCTGTTACAAGCATAAATGGCGCCAATTAAATTGATTGAGCCAAAGCATTAACAGCTTTTCCATAGCATCAAAATGTTATTAATATAGACCGAACGACCGACCGTTGGTCAGTTGTGTTGTCTGTGTGGCAGGCGCCACCGAAAAACGCAACAACAACATTTATAAATAAATAAAAACTTACGACTTTGTGATCGTTTCATAGATGATAAGCTGGCGTACGCGCCCATTTGTCGCCTAACAAAAAGCCGATAACGACAAAGCATAAATGAAACAAAACATTTGATTATTTTCGTTTTTTTTGTACAATAATTGCTATGATTGAGATTGATTGTTCATTTCGTTCAAAAGCTCACAAAACTTGTTTTGAAAACTACAAAAACATGCTATTCGATTTGACACGCTCGATTGGTTTTATGCCACCGTGTTGTGGCATGCATACAAGTATGAAAAGCAGCCAAATAAATGAACGACAATTGAGTGAAAACTTCAAATCAAATGGTTGTGAAAGATACTAATTCAACAGACAGACAGACAAGCTTAATTGTCCGACACAAAGCGCGACAGTCAGTCAGTCACTTAGAGTCAACAGTTCAATGACATAGAGGCGCCAGTTGTGCCACCGCTTTCAGACTTGCTTCTTGACTTTATCAATTATTACATTATTCATTTACATTATTATGTTGCTTGCTTCATAATTAATAATAAAAGAAAATTTGAAACACATAACAAACCACTTGAATCAATAAAATTGTTTATAGCTTGTTTATTAATTTTATTTTTTATATTTTTGTTATATGTAAGTTGTTTTAGGTCACTCAAAAATATACGTTACGCATACGCCATGTTTATTGTGTAAAGTTTTAATGAGTTATTAATTCCCACAGATTTGAAATAATATTTAACAACTTTGTTTTTGTTAATATTTGTAATCCTTTAAATAGCATTAATTCCCTTTGGCCATTAGTTAGACTGGACACATTTGCGCATTTTGCCAATTAATCAGACAAGCGCGTGGCTTAAATGGGTTTATGGCATATGTGTAGGACTTTGATAAACATTTGAGTGCATTTTAAAGTGAGTGAAAACAATGAGGTCATTTCGTAAGAACATGCTTGACAAACGTGGCATGATTAATTGTTTATTACTTGAGGTACTCATCAATAGGGATTTATAATTTGAGACTAAGGGCTTATATTGTATTAGCAATATGCCTTGAAATGGCATGAGTTGGTGATTGAACTTTACTCCTATAACTGTCTACAAATTACATTATTTAATCATCTTTTTTTTTTTCAAATTGTTCTAAACTCTGTTTAGGGCCGCGGCGCTATTAATCAATGTTTAAATTAATATTGTTACTGCCAAGGCGTTTAAAATAAAAATGACAGATGTCACGGTTGCTTAGGCCTCATTAAAATGAAATATCTTCATAATATGCAAAAAAAAAAACTCTTATCGCCCAACACGCATGGCTTTGTTAGTCATTGAACACATCTGCGCCTTTCCCAACACATACGTCAGACTCACGTCGTGCTCATTTGCAAAAACCCATAATAAAAAACCATTTATGGCAAAAGAGAAATCGGAAATTGAAAAAAACCAAAAAAAAAAAACAACCTTAACATTTATTTCAATAAATAATATTTTAATAAATTGTTGCTATTTCGCTGTTTTATTATTATTTGTCTTCAATTTTGTTATGTATGTTGATTGACTGAATGACTTGACTGACTAACCTTTTTGCACGCTTTCGAAGACAACAAAATCAACTAAAAAAAAAATAAAAACACAAGTAAAATAGACAGTAAAATCTATAAATTATTCAATGATTAATGACGTCTGCTCATAATTAATTATAATAAAATCAAATAAAGCATGCTTGACAGCTGTCAGTGTCATCATTTGTTTGTGTAGCGCCCAACAAAAACAACAACAACACAAGCAAGCAATGCCAAGCAGCAAAGACACAAAACGTCAACGTCAAAAATTGCTGTTGATAATTTACTGCCACAAAAATTAATATGAAAAAAATGTAAATCTATTAAGAAAAAAATTTTAAAAATATCATTAGTTGATTTAAGTTCAACAAAACGAATTGCTGAAATTTGAGTCATTCTTTGTGTTGCAATCTAAGTGAAAATAAAGCTTGAAAAATAAAAAAAATAAAAACAGACCTCGTTTAAATACAAATGTGTAAATAAAGTGCAAATGTCAGCTGACCGCAAACATCATTAGTATAATTAAAAGTGTCAGTCCGTCACTCACTCATTCAGTCAGTTAGTTGGTTGGTTAGTCAGTCGGGCAGGCCGATCACACAGTCATTTCGGTGAGTTACTCGAAGCTTTTGCGCTATCAGCTGTTAAATGAGCTCTTCAAGTGTAGTGAGCCTTGACGTTCGTTCTCGCATCATGTTGATGTGATTTCCATACGTTGTAGTTGTTGCTAGTATTGCCTCAATGCGGTTTATTTTGCCTGAGCTCGGCGTAAAGTGGCATATTCTAGTAATGGCAACGTGTCCATATCTATATGTCAAATGTCTTTTCATTGCACCGCCTCTTTCAACGTTCAGAAACGTTCATCTATTTTACTGTCAGTTGTTGTTATGTGTTTTACTTGGTTTGGTTTTGTTTGGTTCGGTTCGTTTCCTTTCCTTTGGTTTGTTTGTCTATTTGCGTGTGTATCTAATTAAAGTGTCATCAACATAAAATGTTTGTGATAAATTGCCATGTCGCAGAGTCAAGTGTTGTTGTCTGACGTTGTGGTTGCCGCTTTCTGTTGTTGTTGTTGTTATTATTTTGCTTGTTTTTCCACATTCGAAAGTGTTAATTAATTCTTGGAAAATTAAATATTTATAATAATTACCATTGCTCATGTGTCGTTGCCATTAAAATTGTGATTCATTTATGTTCTTTTTTTTTGTGAATGAATTTTGTGTTTTTATTTTTAAAGTTTTTGCTATCATTTCGGGCACTTTTTCTGTACAAATATTATTTAAATAATTTTGAATATCAAGCGCGTTATTTATGTCTGACCTTTTATCAAAGTTTTTTTGCCTTTTAATAATTTAACTATCGCATAAATTATTATACTTTGACAAAAAAAAATATTCAATTGAATTTATAATTGAAAAACATGCGTTTTTCAACACTTTTTTTTCATAAATTGTGCATAAATCTCTACATTTGGAATCTTGATTATGAATTCTGATTTGGACCCTTTGTCATTTCTTTAAAATTCAAGACTTTGTTCTAAAAAAATCAAGCTTTTGTCCAAAATTACTTTTTTGACATGTAGACCGTAGAGTGCCTCATCTGCAATGAGTGCCTCACAAATTCAGGGATCACACTTCAAGGAGTTCCCTAGCTTATCTCACTGGATCGAGCGACCACAATAGCTCCCAAGAATCTACTTTCATTAGTCAAGCGAGCAAAGATCTTGCAAGACTTCGACCAACGAGACCTTTAATATTTTAGAACCCTTAGAACCCCCAGATCTATGTAAGGTAATTTTATTGTTTTTCAGCACTTGTCATTTGTTACTCACTATGAGTGAGTACTTTATTAAGTTCATTAAAAACTTTTCAATATTTGTCATGTCTGAAAAGGGGGAATTATATAATAACAAGTTCAATGACTGACTCAAATGTAGAAAAATCATATCGTTGACTCCGAATGGATTCGACCTTTTCAAAAAATAGTAAACATGCCGCAAATTGGTTTAGGACAGCGCTTTTAGCCTTTTTACACTCCTTCTATGCCGGAAATTGTTGGCTTGACCAAATAACCAAGCTTATTCAATACACATTAATGTAATTTATTTGTACACCATTAAAATATACAAATTCGCTTCATGTTTTTTCCTTTCCTTTCGTTTTCTTTTATTTATTTATTATTTTTTGTTTGTCATAAACAACAATCATAATTCTTTCATTAAAAACAAAATTAGTTTCCTGCTTGGCTACCTTTTTTTTGTTTTTCTTTTTTCTTTTTTGCTTTCTTGCTTTTACTGTTTGTTTGTCTACAGTGTTTGTGTTTTTCTTGTTGGCTCTGCCACATTTTGCAACGTTTGCCGACAGTTTTAAGCCAACGGCGTGCACAAAATTTACAACACTTAAGCGCAAAGCAAACAAACAAAGAATATTTCGCTAAAATTTACGAGACTTGAGCAAGTAAATCATGTTAAACTGGAGAAAATGAAAAAAAAAAAAAAAAAAAACCAGAAACAGAAACCCCATCATAATACCTAAAAGCTTACGGGCAGGTAGCTTTGGCCATGTGCGCCCATTGGGTCGGGTAGACGGCGACGAACATGAAGTGTGTGTAAGTAAGATAAAAGGTTGCAAGCAAATAATAATAATGATAATAACCGCTGTGAAAAAGTAAGAGTAGTTGCGAAATAGTGAGGATGAGAAGTGAAGTAGCGTTGGGAAAGTAGATTGGCAACTATGCGATAAATTGACGTTGCGCATACGCCGCGGTGTCTGGCCAGCTGTTTTATGTAAGCTTTACTTCGATGCATGTTTAGTAACTGTTTAATTCGTCTTCTAGCAATAAATTTCTACACATTTCTTGTTTCGACAGTCACTAAAGTAACGTAGTGCCGCTATTTAACGATAGGTGGCGCTGCTTGTTTAATTTTTAGCACTAATCTGTCTATAAGAAATCATTGAATAATAATTTTGTTGGTCTAATTTAATTTGTTTAGTGATAGTTGAAATTATTTGAATTTTCTGCTATATTTTTTTTATATATTATATTATTATTTATATACTATATTAGCTTTTCTGTAAAAATTTAGCTCAGATAGAGGTCTCCTAAAAGTTTTTCTGATTAGTTGAGACATCTATTGACTGTAGGAGGTACATTTATCATACTGGAGATTCTCGCTGTAATGTGTTTACTTTGTTTGTGACTGATTTGAATAATACAACTCCTTACAAACAATTAATTCTGACCTAGTATAATCACAAATAATTCCATATTTAATAGACATTTCGTTCAACGTTATTTTATTGAGGTCGTAGCCTTCTTGTACACCTTATGCTCATACTTAATACAAAGACACATAAATTTAACAATGACACGGCGATAAAAATGAATTGTATACCCTACAACAGAACGAATCAAATCAAGCAGAAAATTTATAACGAAAACATAACAAATTATTGTGACTTGGTTAGCCACACACACACAGACACACACACACATAGATACAAGTACACAGTCATGCACATAAACAACATTCAATTATAATTGTTGTACTTAGACTGCACATAAATAATAAAAATGTCGACGCCACAAGCAATTGTTGCACTAACTGCTGGCGATGGTGGACGGACGGCCGGACAGCTGTTGTTGTTGTTGTACACTTAATGACTTTTCGAAATGCCGCCACCGCCACCGCCATCGCCGCCTGACGATAAAGTCGCACAACCGCGTACTTCGCCAAGCCAAGCTGACATTGCTAGCTACAATAAGAATATCAGCAGCTGCAGCTGTTCAACATTAGATGCGCGGAGGCGTTATAATTTAGAGCCGCCAGGCTGCCAGCAACAAACGATGGATACAAAAAAATAAAAAAAGCAAGCAAAATAGCAACAATAAAATATATATATTTTTGTGTTGTAGCATTGAAATTTATCACTCTTTTTCATTGTGTTTGTTTGTGTATTATTTGCATGAAAGTGTGTAAAATTTATTGCGCGCCAAATTTGAATTTATAATGGGGCAGAAATGCAGCAGCGGCAGCAGCAAAAGTATATAAAGCTGGAAAATCGCACGATTCGATGCCGCGTCAGTCTTTGGCAACGCGCGCTGCTCGCTGCTCGATTGTTTGCGGTTTGAATGGCAACGCATGACTAACTTTGCGACTCATGATTTGTGTGTGTGCGCTGCTGTTGGTTGGCTACGGCTGGCAGGGCGGCGCAATGCTAATGTGCTGTGTAGGGTAGCGTGTAGCGTGCATAACTTTTACACAATTCAAATGCCATAAATTATTATTGTAATATGTCTGTTTGGCTTGCTGCGTCTGTTTGTTGCAATATCATCGCCATCATCGCCATCATCATCATCATCATCGTCGCTGCTTGTGGTGTTGCTTGTTTTGCTTGCATGAGCAACATTGCGCATGAGGGTCAATTAAGTTTGGTTCAAAATGTGTGCGTGTGCGTGTGTGTGCGCGCGAGCGGCAAAATGAGTTATAAGGATATTAAAAATAATAAACTGCTGACAGTTTTGTGTGCGCGAATGCGAAATGCAAAAATAAAATTTTCAAATAAATAAAAAGCAAGAAAATAAAAATAAGGTTTTGCGTAGGCGTTTGGATTTTTATTTCTTATTGTCTTAATGCACGATTTATTGATAAAATTTCAATGGGCTTTTCTATGGCGATTTTCTACGAAGCGGCTTATGTGTTTTGATATATGTTGGTATGCGTGATGGCGCAATGATAATGTTAACTGTGATAGATTGTGTGGGTCAAAGGCTTATATTCGCTTTTTGGGCATACAGTTTTGTGACTTTGTACTGTGTGATTATATAGAATGTTACTAAACCTATCAAAGATATTGAGTATCTCTTTGGCTTTGGAATGAATGACTTGAAACACATCCCATTTTATAATTTATTTGATATGATAGTAACAGAATTTTGAGGAATTTATCAAAATTTTAAGCAGGACACAATCATACGCGTAGATCCCTATTTATTTGCGTATTAAGAGAGAAAAGCTTTCTTATACCTTACACTACGTTTGCAGTGTGAGTCACAAGCGTTATTTTTTGACTTGCTATTACTTTTAGTGATTCTCATCACTAACAACTCGTCACATCGTGTCTCAGCTGGTCACAAATAGTGACAAACTGATTTTGTCTTCACAACAGAATGTTATATGAAGCTGTTAAATGATTGTTTAACTAATTTTCTATTTCGACGTAGTATTTATTGAATTAATAGTTGATTATTAAAATAATCTAGACAGTCAACCTGACAATTCGGACGTTGCAGTAATACAGACATTTATACCAGAAACTATTATATAATAAACATGAAAAAGTCAGTAATCTGAACGATTCGATAGTTCGGATACTGTACGGTCTCGAATTTAGAATTTCTACTCAAAATTGGATATGTTTGTTGATGGTTAGAGAACCTGAGAACACATAAATATTAGGTTTGATAAATAAAGTACTGATTTATTAGTAAATCCAAGAAATTTATAAGAAGCGATAAACTTGTTAATTATTTCTTTCATTTTCAGGGCCCAGAAAGTACAGATCCTTCATTCTTTCTATAAATCTATCATATTTGTGGCTGAAAGGCTCAGTTTTTTTAGCTTTAAGTATAGGTTTACAGGAATATTAAGTAGTTCAAAACTTTTAATAGTTAAATAATATTAATATAGAAATTTATAACAAGCGATAAACTTGATAGTTATTTTTTTTTTCATTTTCAGGGCCCAGAAAGTACAGATCCTTCATTCTTTCTATAAATCTATCATATTTGTGGCTGAAAGGCTGAGTTTTCTTAGCTTCTTATTAAGTATATGATTTCAGAGATATTTAATGGTTTATAACTTTTAATAGTTAATTAATATAGAGAATTGAAATTTGTGGGATGCTTACATTTTGACTTACCGCTGTTGGTTGTGCTGCTAAATAATCCGGCCTCAAATAATGATTGCTGGATTGCAGCATCTTATTATAATTTGTTAAATCCACTTTGAAGGCTTTCTTTGGTACAGTGGAGAGAGCGAAATAAAGTTCTTATGACGTCGGTAGGCTTTTGAGATGCTACTCAAAAGATGCGCTCACTAAATCCAAATGGTAATCCAATAAAAGAGTATGAGTGCGTGTGTGTGTGTGTGTGTGCGAGAGTAAAAAAGCACGTTGTTTTTGTATGCGTGTGTGCTTATATGTTGCGCACACGTTGTTGCTTTAATGTTGCTGCTGCAGTTGTTGTTGCTGTTACGCCTGCTATGCAATTAAGCACGTGAGCTGCGCATGCGTCGCTGCTCGTTAAATGAGCTGCGCTTCAACGAATTTGATGATTAATAAATAATTTTTTTTTTTTAGTTTTTATTTTGCTTTTTTATGGTTTTTCTTATTTTTTTTTACTTTATTTTAATGTAATGCGTCGCTGCTTTTTTGTATTGCAAACTGTGCGCGGTTTTTTAATTGAGTAATAAATACATGATAATTATGACTTGTTGTTGTTATTGTTATGGTTAATGTTGTTTGTTGTTGTTGCATTTGAAGCTCACTCAACAATTTTGTATGAAATTATTTGCAATGTTTACGCTTCGCTGAATGTTGTCAGGCTGCTTGTTTTTGTTGTTGTTTTATTTTGTTGTTTTTTTTTTTTTTTTGAGTATTGCAAATAAGTAATAAATATTAATTTTTCGTGTTATTATTTTATATTTTTTTTGTCTGCTTTGGTTTTGTTTAATTTGTTTTAAATTTGTTTAGTACACAAACAACAACAACAATTTTCACCGCCTCATTGACAGCGCGTTTCAAATGTGGCACGTACACGTCGACTCAACTGTAATCACTTGCATGTGTGTGTGTGCGTGTAACTCTGTAGTGACAAACATGTGCAGCTAACTACAGTTTTAAAAGCATTGCACAGTTTGATTAATAGTCTATTTGTAAATTTTTGATTATTTATTATTGTATTAATTATTTGATTAATTTTAAGAAACCGCAAAGTAACATTTATGAGTTTTTAAAAGTTCTAATATTTTTTAAAAAAATTTTAATCTTTTAAGTTGGTTATTTATTGTTTTTTTTTCAGTTTGTTAATAATTAAATGTTTATTTTAGTTTATTACAATGATTGACAAACTGTTATTTTATTTTATTTTAAAACACTGATATATTTTAATATTTAGAATGTTTTATGTTTTGAAGAATTATTAATTTTATTTTTTGTTCATAAATTTTAAATTTCTGCGCACTTTTTTATTTTAATTAATTTTTAATATTAAATTTTTTAATAATTTCTTTTATCAAATTGTTGCTTAATTAATATTTGCCAAAAAAATTTCCAAAATTATATGCACATAATTTTTTTTATAGTACAGCCTCAGTTTTAGACGAAATATTATTTATTTTTTTGCTTCAGTCCTTTTAAATAATTTTTATTTTAAAGCACAAGAAAAATCACACAAGCGAAAATCACCGAAAAAAATCGCCGTTTAAACTTTTATCGTTAATTAAATTTTTTACTTTACATATATATTTTTTTTTTTGTGACAATTTTTTGTTGTTACGTTGTTTATTTACTAATTTATTATTGTTGTATTTTGTTTTTCGCTTTTTGCGCGTTTTCCGTTCCGTTCTCAAACACAGCGACGGCAATCCGCACGAATGAATGAACTTTTTACGTGAAATAACAAAGTTCGACTAAAAATCTATAAACAACACTCATGTGCGACGCTACTGCATTTGTAGTTGTAGTTTCTCCTTTTTGTTGTAGTTGGTTTTCTTGTTGTTTTCCTGTTATATATGTGGTTGTTGTTGTTGTTGTTATTGTTGGCCACTACACTACTTTGCTTGCTCACAAGCTCATAATATACAAGAGCACAAAGTGAGCGCGCACGCTGCACGCTCTTGTTTAAAACAACAAATTTAACATGTTTATTTACTCATTGTTGTTTCAAATGGTTTCACCATATTTTGTTAGTGTTTGTACAACGTTTTCATTTTCAACAAGTGTGCGTTTTGTTGTTGCGGTTTTTGTGTGCGCTCTCAATTGCTTACTCATTATAAACACTTAATAAGTTTTTAAAGCGCTCTCGCAAAATATTGTTTGCCTTATACGCTCGCCAACAACAATTTGGCACGAAATAGTGAGCGTACGCGTCTGAAAAAGGGTGAGCGAGAGAGTGAGCAAGTTGATTTTGCAGTGTGCTCAGTTGTGAGCGCGCATGATTTCAATTGAGCTTTGCAGAGAGTAGCAAATGTATTGTTGGAGAGCGGTTGGCTGCAGGTGTCTAAAAGTGTAGTACGCTTATTGGGAATGGTAGTAAAAATGGTAGTAGATTATTTAGTACTTTTGTTATTGTTATTATCATTTGTTGTTAGCTCTTTTTTGTTGGTGTTATGATCAAGGAATGGAACTTATATTAACTATTAAGAGCAATTAATTTAATATCTTAAAAAAAATTCAATAAATAAAAAAAAGTTTTTGAAAATAAGTTCGCATTGAAGGTCGTCGATCTTAAGTTATGTTTTCATTCTCTTTTTTTCATATTTATTGTTCTTAAAAAGTAAAAAAAAAAAAAAAAGTTTCAAAACAAAAGACGCCATGTTTTTCTTATACGATTTTATAATAACAAAATACAACCGCCTCATAAGTTTCAGAACTTACTAATAAAATAATATAATAATACCCGCCCAAGCCTATAAAACGCGCCCATAAATCTTTATCGTATTACGCATTTAAAAAAATTTATAACATTTTTGTCGACGCCATTTTGTGTAAATAAGCTATAAAGCAAAAAAAAAAAAAAAAAATACATCACATATTCATATAAAGCAATGAACAAATGATAAAGAAATAAACAACAGCCAAAAAAAAAAAAAAAACGTGTTGAAGACATAAACATAAATTCCAATTGGACGATCGAGGCAAACATGAAGCCATTTTGAATTGATACGCACTTTGTTTTTGTTATCTTATTGCTGCTGTTGTTGTTTGTGTGTTTTCAAAGCGTAACGTATGTTTGCTGGTGTTGTTGTTGCTGCTGCCGTTGCTGCGTGAGTGAACTTCGTGTCAGCAGCAGCAGCAGCAGAGAGCAAAGACGAATGAGAGAGCGCAAAGCACAACATGTCAGCCATAATTGTTTACAACTGTTTGCGGCATGTATTTGCCTTTGGTGGTGTTTGTGTGCAGTAGTTGCTGTTGTTGTTTGTTTTTTGTTTTTGCTTTGCAAGTTGTGTTTAAGTGAGTGCTTTTCTTTTCGACACACTCAAGTTGCATAAATTTGCGCACAGTGCGTATGAGTGATATTTATGATAGTGCAGAGTGGCTGAGTGAATTGCCATGTATTTTCTCTGCAAGTTGCTTATGCAGATGCAAATGCAAGTGTGAATGCGTGCGTGAGTGTGTGAGTGAGATAGTTGCACAGGGAAAATAATGGCTTGAGTGAAATTTTGACTGAAATATTTTTTCACTTGTCAAATTTTCTGACCTTTTTTTTATACCCTGCACAGTAGGAGAGTGAAAATAAAGTCTGTTTAGAAGCAAAAGTGTTAATGCAAAGGGATAGGGGGTTAAGACCCTATAAAGTATATATTTCATGATAAGAAAGTAAATAGAAATCAGTTGAAACATGTCCGACCGTCTGTCCGTCCGTATTTATCAATGGTTCTCAAAAATTATAAAAACTACAGCCTTGAAATTTTTACTTTAGACTCCTGAGATGAAGTTTCAATGGTTTTGGGTTATTCCCACTCCTATACTCCCAACCAGTACCGCCCACATTTTTAAGAAGGCTTTACCACGATTACCAGATGAGATAGGAATATAAAAATTGAAAGGTCGCCTGACACTTCGAATACGGGCTCTGAAAATATACTTCTTTAAAACTGCATGCCACTAAATAGTCCTCCCTCTGAATTGTTGCCCTTCAAAGATTGACAAATTCAAATTTTTCCTACAATTATTTTTATTGTGGCACTGCTTTGTCATATTTTGTATATGAACAGCACTGCTTTACTTATAGTCTAAACACTTTCTTATCCACAATTTTAATAAATATTCAAATTAGCTATGGCAGATGTATAATTTTTTTTACATTTGGGGTTAGGCGGGATGTTATATACTCGACTGTGCTTGATGTTATAAACTATCGATGAAAGACAAAGCTGTAATTTTCTTTACACAAAAAAATTAAATCGTTATTATTTTTGAAATTATTTATAATAATAGGTTGTTATGTTAGTAGTATTATTAAATCATATAATAGAATAAATGATATAAAAAATAGATTAATAAAAAAATAATTTAAAAAATCAAAAAATTGTTATATAAAAAAATGTATATATAAGTTGCTTTCAATAAGTTGCCTCATATGGTAAACAATTGCCGTTAGTAGGAGCCATGACCAAAAACAAGGCTATAGATCACTCATAAAAACAATAACAACAACATTCTGAGTAACTGCTTTTGAGCTATTAAAAAAAAATTAACTGTTAAATGCTTTCAACAAAGCCACAGCAATAAATTTTAACGATCAACAAAGTCAAATAAAAAAAATTGTCTTTTGTTGAAAACCTGACACGATTTCATTTTAATAACTTGATTTTAACGATTGTTTTGCGTTGTGTTTTTGTGTGGTTGTTTTGACTTGAATTTTTCCAACATTTTTCGTTTGCTTATTTGTAGCTTGTTGATGGTTTTACGAGCCTTAGAAAACAATAAAAAACAAGAAGTTCAAATACTTTGCAACGAATAATGTCTAAATCAAAAAAAGTCAACGCACAAAATTAAAAAATGAAGCGCTGAAAAAAAAGAGAATCAAATAGAAGAAACATGCAGAAAATCGTAAAAGAAACACATAAAACGTAGCAATTGTTAAAATATGCGCAAAAAGTCGTAAAAGATTTTTTATGTGTCACATTTTTTTCTTTGTTCTGTTTTTTATACACTTGCCTGTAAGAAATCTTTTAAGCTGGCGCTTCATACAAGTAAATAATCAAAAAAAAAAATCAAGTAGGGGCAGTAAAGTCGAGTATACGTGACCATAAAATACCCTGCAAGTGTGTTAGCCGATGTCAGGTCCCAAATCGAAAAATAAATTTGTAATTCTAATATTACCCGATTAAATATTGTTGAAAATTGATAAAAAAATGTCGAATTTATTCAATTTTTCAGTTTAATGGTCTTTGCGGGGCAGCAATGCGTGGAGAGGGGTATTTTTTGGCACGTGGTTCTTAAGAGATATTTCTTCTGAATCTTTATATGAAGTTTAAAGTTTGTATCTCTTCAAGTTTATGAAGCTGTTTTTTGAAAAGGGTTTTTTGAGGTGAAATGAGGGGGAGGGAAAATATTTTCTTATAGCTGTGTTGACTAGGTCTAACATGTTTCCATCGCATCTTGTGTTTCAAATGTAGCTATTTTAATAAGTTGTTGGCAGTGGGCTGAAGGAAGGAGGTGACGTGCCAAAAATTTAATCAAACTTGAAGAAGTTCATGATCAGACAAGTCTAACTGCCGAATTTCAGAACTTCAGACCTTCTGGTTCTTGAGAATCATTGGTGAGACCAAACAGACTTGACTATTCTCTCCCTTTTATACATTATATACATTTGATCCGAACAAACTTAATATACCCAGACACACTGTATGGGCAGCGTATAAAAATCGAACAATTTTTTGTTGTTTTATGGCTTAACATGTTTGCCCACGCCCATTATGTCGAACAAAAGATACTTTCTGGCAGTTGGCACAGTTTTATGTCGCATTTTTAATGCCCTACGAATCACTTAAAGCCATTTTTGTGCCTTTGTATTTCGTGACTTATATTAACAACAACCAAAAATGACAAACAAAATATAATAATGTTCTTAAAAAGCCATCAAGCAAAACCATAAATGTTGATTTTCAACAAAATAAGCAATTTTTTATTTTATTTTATATACTTAATTTTTTTGTTGACTTTATTGGTCTTTGCCTTTGTTTGCGCGTTTTTTGAATGCTTTACTTTCAACTTTATTCAAATTTGTTGCTATTAGAAAACAAAAAAAAAAGAAAAATAAAATAATGATATACTTGAACAAAACATAACATAAAAAGCGCACAAAATTTGAAAAGCCAAAAACTCATTTGCAAATGACTCATTAGTGTTGATTTGAATTTTCAAACAAATGCGACTTTCAATTAACACAAAAACAAACGTTGAATGCCGCCGCCATTTTTGGCTTATATTGTGCGAACAAATGTAAAATAACTGTAACTCATTGCCCTAAACAAACACACGCTCGGAAAAAACACACACACAGAGTTATACCTTCCTTCCAATTCTGTTTAGACGCCGCAGGCAAAGCCACAAAATTAAGTGGCAACAGCAAACAATTTGAATGCCCAAATGTGTTGCCGCATATGTGAAAATGAATAAAAAGAAAATACACTCACACACACAAAAACAAAAAAGAAACCGCATAAAATACAAAAACAAAAACCAAAAATCCTTTTAGCGCCATTTTACAGCACATGGGAATGTGTCACCCCGCCCTTTTGCCATCAACACCCGACGTTTGACCCTCACTGAGTTCTCTGTTCGCTACACTAAAAGGCCATAATAATTTTGTACAGTTTATTAGAACAAAAAGCCTGCAATTGGCTTTTTCACACACACACACATACACATTCACATGCCATTCAAATACATACGAGGGTTGTTCGAAAAGTAAGTGATATGATATAAAACCTTGTTGAGATAAAATGTTAATACCACAAAAGACACTTTGATGGCTTAGGCCCTCTTAAAATTTCCAAAAAATCTATTTTTTTGCTTTTTTATACTTTTTGAGCTCTTCAACAATCAACGGTGGCTCCTCCGACGCTCGGTACCTTCATAAAATTAATAACATTTTTTATAAAAACTACTTGATTTTTCGTGGCACTAAGTATCAATTTCAGATTGACTCTTTTATATGATATTGGCACTATTCTGACACCAGTCATACTGAATCCCAACGCTGCCAGTGTCACAAGGAGTCGCAAAGCTTTAAGTGTGACAGTGAGTCACAAGCAGCATTTTGTGACTTATTGTTGCTTTTAACTTTTCACATTACTAAACCAGTAAGGACGCTATCTTCAGCAAGGCTGAAGCTATAATACTTTTCACGTTGTGTCACTATAAAAAAAACTGAAATGAATAGTTTTCATGCCTCTCTAACAACATAACTGTAATGTTTCAAGTCAATTGGTTAAAACACATAAAAGTTTTCCATACAACGGGTCAAGTTTAGCTATTAGTGGGCGTGGCCATGCCCACTTTTGGTCAAAATAGTTTTCATTCCTTCCTAAGAACATAACTGTAGAGTTTCAATTGGTTAAAAAACAAAAAAGTTTTCCATACAACGGGTCAAGTTTCGCTATAAGTGGGCGTGGCTACGCCCACTTTTGGTCAAAATAGTTTTCATTCCTTCCTAAGAACATAACTGTAAAGTTTCAAGTCAATTGGTTAAAAAACAAAAAAGTTTTCCATACAACGGGTCAAGTTTCGCTATAAGTGGGCGTGGCCATGCCCACTTTTGGTCAAAATAGTTTTCATTCCTCCCTAAGAATATAACTGTAAAGTTTCAAGTCAATTGGTTAAAAAACAAAAAAGTTTTCCATACAACGGGTCAAGTTTAGCTATTAATGGGCGTGGCCATGCCCACTTCTGGTCAAAATAGTTTTCATTCCTTCCTAAGAACGTAACTGTAAAGTTTCAAGTCAATTGGTTAAAAAACAAAAAAGTTTTCCATACAACGGGTCAAGTTTCGCTATAAGTGGGCGTGGCTACGCCCACTTTTGGTCAAAATAGTTTTCATTCCTCCCTAAGAACATAACTGTAAAGTTTCAAGTCAATTGGTTAAAAAACAAAAAAGTTTTCCATACAACGGGTTAAGTTTAGCTATAAGTGGGCGTGGCTACGCGTGGCTACGCCCACTTTTGGTCAAAATAGTTTTCATTCCTCCCTAAGAACATAACTGTAAAGTTTCAAGTCAATTGGTAAAAAAACAAAAAAGGTTTCCCTACAAAGGGTCAATTTTCGCTATAAGTGGGCGTGGCTACGCCCACTTTTGGTCAAAATAGTTTTCATTCCTTCCTAAGAACATAACTGTAAAGTTTCAAGTCAATTGGTTAAAAAACAAAAAAGTTTTCCATACAACGATTCAAGTTTTGTTCATTTTTCTTCTTCTTTTCGTATGGGGGCTACCAGTTCCAGTGGTCCGATATGGCCGGTTCCGACCAATGATTTGACTGCACGAATAAGAAGTCTCTGTGCAAAATTTCAGCTCGATATCTTCAAAACTGTGGGAGGAGATTGTATATATACAGACAGACGGACAGACGGACAGACGGTCAGACGGACAGACGGACATGGCTAAATCAACTCGTCTTGTCGTCCTGATCAAGAATATATATACTTTATATAGTCGCAAGTGAATATTTCTGTGTGTTACAAACTTCAGCACAAAGTTATTATACTGTTTCACATACGTGAAAAGTATAAAAATCATCATCTTGTAACCGGCTGTCTAAGAATCGCTTTTTCTGTTTTTACCGATACAATGAATAAGTTACTTTTTTGTTCCAGCATAAGAATAGGTCGGTTATTCTCAAAAAAATGTTACAACGATAGATGTCGCTAGTGTGCATGATTGACCATGATGAAGCAATGATTGAGACTCTTAAAGGGATATTCTCAGAAGTTTTTGGTTCGATTATTAGCTTTGAAGAAGGCACATACGATTCAGAGAAGAATATTTGGAGATTGGACGTACTAAAATAAATAAGTTGGTTGATAGAAGGCTCCCAGCACCACCAAGTTTTAATTGTACCTGTTCTCGGTATTTGAAGAATCGTTTTCAACTGGTCAGTTCATGATAATATGCAAGATTATAGATTATCTTATATCTGTATAGATAGATGTTAGATAAACCGGAAAATTTTAAATAGGGCAGTATTTGAATCAATGTTTTTTTTATCAAATAATTATAATATTAATCTATTTATCTAAAATGTTATAAGACTTGAAGTGTCTGGATTATAGAAGTTATTTGTAGTTTGATGTGAAAATGGTTGTACTTACTTTTGAAGTATTACATATTTGAGATAGATGCGGATAAGGATTTGTGTACGGTTACTTTAGCATACAACTTATTGATCGACCCTCGTACGCTGTATACCCACTCATGTTTTTCGTTGTTTGTGTATTGTTTTACATTCGAATTTTCATCCTTTGTGAGTTTGCGTTTATTTGTCCGTATGTGTGTTCATTTATACTTTGTTTGTGTACTTTCGGCTTTTTGCCATTGCCAGTTTTCCTTTTTTTTTTCTCTGATTTTTTGGCTATATTATTCGACTATGTAAATTTTGTGGTCATTTAAGTGTGGTTTGCATGGATTTGTACGCAATCGTAAGCTGGCGGCAAAATTTTATGTGCTTTTTCCCTTTACCATATTAAACAGACATTTTTTTATAATTTTTTTACAGACTATCATTTTCAAATAATATTACAATGCAAGTGAGTTCATAAAAAAAAAACAGACAATTAGAATGGCTTTTTGATGTGTGTTTTTTCATATGCTGGCCATTAAATATGTCCATGCATTTCCAAGTTCACCGTTGCCTTTGTCGAGTCGGCACGTTTGTCAAATGTTACCTTGACGACTTTTTGCGAATGGGTTTAAATCACAATTTATTTTCGCTTAACATGAAAGTCATTGAATACAATCAGTTGTTTCAACAGTGAAGTAGAGTTAACTTTTGAGATTCCTAATTGTTTGCAGATTCTGTACACGGATGTTGTTTTAAATACTTATTAACGAACAATACCTACAGAGTTCATAGATGATTCCTTAAGTGCGTAGTAATCCAGGAGTATAAACATCCTTTTGCATTATTAATTATTATTATTATTATTTCCATGACTATAATTTAAAAATTAATTTAAAAAAATTTTGACTTATAAATACAACTACTAGATAACAATATGGGTAGAAGACAAATGACAAATAGTAGGAGGATGTGTGGGTGGCCAGATGATCTGTCATTGTGTCTGCTACTATTTGATCACCAATAAAGTTTACAGAAGGTAGCCAAATTATTAGGGCGAAAAAAATACGAATTTCGGATCGATTTTTGACAGTCTGTAACTTTGTGGTTGATGGTCGTATCGACAAACTTCAAGAAAATATTTTGTAGCTTGTGACTTCTAGTTTTCGAATCTTTTGCCCAAAAAATTTTGGGGGTAATGGTTTCAGTGGAATCCTTGAAATTGCGAGAGTTAAAGAATTCCAAATTTGTTTTGTCTTTTTTGACTTGCTCCATGGGTTTTTTTTTAGATAAATCATTATATGTATTATTTTCCGATCCTTGCTACGGTTTTTTTCGTGAATATATCCGAAGTTGAACCTAAAAAGACTCTTTTGATTTCAACAAAAAAAAAAAAAATATTCGAAAACTAGAAGTTAGAAAAATTATTGATTATTTGATCAAACAAATTACGTATCATTATTATACTATTTTTATTCTATATTTATTATACATATGTCGTCTCACAATCCCTTTTTTACTTTTAGTTATTTTACATTTTACTGCGCTTGTCTATTTGCTCTTTATATTCTCAGTCACTAAATTTTTTTACTATTAAAGACTTGTTATATTTTGTAACAATTCCTTTTAGTTCTTCTTGTTTTTTGAAAACCTTTTAACACCTTTTCCAATACTACGCAAATGGGCGCTTTGGGCTTTCAGCTCTTTGCCTTTTCAATATAAATTTTTTAACAAACTTGAATTTGGTAAGTTGAAAAGCAACGAGTTCCTTCAATGAATTTCTATAGACCAGCAGGGCATAAATATACACACACTGACACACACGTACAGGCACAGCGAACCAACTAAAATGCTCGCCAAGTGCTTTCACATTTGGGCTTGTGTATTGTGATGTGACCCCACTTGCATATATGAATTATATGCTGCGCACATTTTGACCCTTGGCATATTTTACAAGCTGCCCTTGTTGTGTGTGCATGTGTGTGTATGTGTGTATGTGTGTTTTTATTTTTCCTTTTTATACTTTTCACGTATGTGAAACAGTATAATAACTTTGTGCTGAAGTTTGTAACACACAGAAATATTCACTTGCGACTATATAAAGTATATATATTCTTGATCAGGACGACAAGACGAGTTGATTTAGCCATGTCCGTCTGTCCGTCTGTCCGTCTGTCCGTCTGACCGTCTGTCCGTCTGTCCGTCTGTCCGTCTGTCCGTCTGTCTGTATATATACAATCTCCTCCCACAGTTTTGAAGATATCGAGCTGAAATTTTGCACAGAGACTTCTTATTCGTGCAGTCAAATCATTGGTCGGAACCGGGCATATCGGACCACTGGAACTGGTAGCCCCCATACGAAAAGAAGAAGAAAAATGAACAAAACTTGAATCGTTGTATGGAAAACTTTTTTGTTTTGTATGATAGAGTGCTGAAATTTTAAACATAGTAGTTCTACATAGTCCGACTACATGCCTGAAAGTTTCATTGAGATCGGGAAACTGGAACTGGTAGCCCCCATACAAAATGAAGAAGAGGAAGAGAAGGAATATTCACGTCGTTGTATGGACAACTTTTTTGTTTTTTAACCAATTGACTTGAAACTTTACAGTTATGTTCTTAGGGAGGAATGAAAACTATTTTGACCAAAAGTGGGCGTAGCCACGCCCACTTATAGCGAAAATTGACCCGTTGTATGGAAAACTTTTTTGTTTTTTAACCAATTGACTTGAAACTTTACAGTTATGTTCTTAGGGAGGAATTTAAACTATTTTGACCAAAAGTGGGCGTAGCCACGCGTAGCCACGCCCACTTATAGCTAAACTGGACCCGTTGTATGGAAAACTTTTTTGTTTTTTAACCAATTGACTTGAAACTTTACAGTTATGTTCTTAGGGAGGAATGAAAACTATTTTGACCAAAAGTGGGCGTAGCCACGCCCACTTATAGCGAAACTTGACCCGTTGTATGGAAAACTTTTTTGTTTTTTAACCAATTGACTTGAAACTTTACAGTTATGTTCTTAGGAAGGAATGAAAACTATTTTGACCAGAAGTGGGCATGGCCACGCCCACTAATAGCTAAACTTGACCCGTTGTATGGAAAACTTTTTTGTTTTTTAACCAATTGACTTGAAACTTTACAGTTATATTCTTAGGGAGGAATGAAAACTATTTTGACCAAAAGTGGGCATGGCCACGCCCACTTATAGCGAAACTTGACCCGTTGTATGGAAAACTTTTTTGTTTTTTAACCAATTGACTTGAAACTTTACAGTTATGTTCTTAGGAAGGAATGAAAACTATTTTGACCAAAAGTGGGCGTAGCCACGCCCACTTATAGCGAAACTTGACCCGTTGTATGGAAAACTTTTTTGTTTTTTAACCAATTGAAACTCTACAGTTATGTTCTTAGGAAGGAATGAAAACTATTTTGACCAAAAGTGGGCATGGCCACGCCCACTAATAGCTAAACTTGACCCGTTGTATGGAAAACTTTTATGTGTTTTAACCAATTGACTTGAAACATTACAGTTATGTTGTTAGAGAGGCACGAAAACTATTCATTTCAGTTTTTTTTATAGTGACACAACGTGAAAAGTATTATAGCTTCAGCCTTGCTGAAGATAGCGTCCTTACTGGTTCTATTTTATATTAATATTATTATTATTATTTTTTTTTTGTTTAACGTTACATTATGAAAATACTCACATACACACGCATGCACAGAGTGAAACTTGGGAACATGTGTAATATTTATAAAAATGTATGTGTGCGCAGAGTCATGTGTATGCGAGTCGACGACTTTCAAGTCGAGCTGCTGTGCAAGTGCAGGCGAGCCAACGTTGCGAGTTCATAAATTTGCCCACTGGGGCGTATGAGTAATGTAAAAGAAAGTAGAACTTTGTTTTACAAAAAGTACAACAAAAAATACAAAAAAAAAAAAAAGAAAATATAATAAATGTGTGTGGAAAAAGGGCCAAGCAAGCGATGGCAAGGCAAGGCAAGGCAAGATGTGCTTATAAAAATGCTTATATGCTCTTGAAGTATGAAGTGCTGCGTTTGGTTGAGTTCAGTTGAGAGTTGTTGTACTTGCTGCCCCTTAGGTGTGGGTGTATGTGTATATACATGTATGTGTAAGGGTCTTGCAGCCAGGGTCAAGTGTTGAGTGGATTTTTGCCATAGCAAAGTTTGCGCTTACTGAGTTGAACATATGTTGGCATCAATTTCAATCGTTTTTCATGTTGCTTGCTTGCTTTTTCTTTATTTTTTCATATTTTTTTTATTTTTTTTTTTGTGTTGTTTCTTTATACTTTGCCAAGAATTTATATTGCGGTGGAAGTTCATAAGTGCTTGGGTGTATACCAGCGGGAATCAAATATGTTGCTCAGAATTTTTTGCCTTTCAACTACTTAATAATTTAGTATGACTGTAAGAGAAAAATCTGTTCAAGTGAAAAAGCAACAAGAAAAAAAAAACGAAAAAAAAAAAAAAACGTTTCAAAGTCGACAAAGTCAACGTTGTTGTAGCAATTTACAGCCTGCGTTGTCATGTTTTTCATGTTTGCCGCTTTGGTTGTTGTCGTTTGTTGTTTATCAATTTGCACATAGTTGCCAACTTCCGGACAACTGTTGACGTTTATCATAATTGTAATTCATTTGCATATATACATACTAGTACGTATATAAAATGTTGGCGAAGCGCGACAGCAAAAACAGAAAAAATAAATAAACAAGACAGCAATGAACAAGCTGAAAATATGCCTTGAAGTGCAACACGCTGAAATGTTGCTGACTACGCATGACGTTGACAGCTACAGCAACAACAACTGCAAAACTGCTAGAATAGAAGCAGCATAGCAACAACAAATAAGCAACATGTGACAACAGCAACTGTCGCTGTTGCTGTCACTTGATGTCGCATAGCATTAGAATATGTTGCATATGAAATGTTGCAACAACGCGAAATTTTATGAACTGACAGCTGCGTTCAACTGCCGTTGGCGTTGTTGTTGTTGTTGTAGCTGCCACTGTTGCTGCTCGTTGCTCTTTGCTCATTGCTCTTCGTTGCACATTTCTCTGCTCGTGTCACATGCTCAAACACGCGTTGTCAGTTTGTGCTGTTTCAGCTTCCCCTCTCCTCACCATTCTTTCTCGCACTCCCCCTCTAGCATGTTGTGAGTCATCTGTAACTCACCTCTTTCTCTAAACCATTACAAGTGGGCTGGCAGTTTGTCGCCGTCACCAACTCATCGTCATCGCCATTGCCATCGCCATCGCGTCGTCGTGCGCGCTTTCCCATGAACAAATGTCAGCTGAGTAATCATAAATTTAATGCAAAAATTTTTGCATTTGCCTCGCTGCATTTTATTTTATTTCGTTGTGCAGTAAAAAAAAGAAAACCAGTGAGGATTGCAGTCGACAGTACTCGACTTTGGCATACCCTATATTTTCAATTTGTAATGACTGTTTGAAGGCAAATTTAATTTTTTTTTAATATCATACATACCAATTGGGCCACGCCCATTTTATAATTGAATCTTATTTTACTTCATTCTAATCGCATACATGCAAAGTTACATTCTTGTAGGTTTTATGGTTCCAGAGTTATAAGCATTTTAAATTTTTACTATATGTGGGCGTGGCCCCACCCATTTTCTATTACATCTTCTAGGCGCATGAGTCAGCTATATACACTCAAAATTTGGTGTTCCTATCTCAATAGATAACCCAGAAAATACGACTTTCGTATTATTTATACCCGAAGTGGCTTCAGTTATTTCCCCCCCAAAATTAAGTCAAAAGGGAGAAAAATAAAATAAACTTGATCTGTGTAATAAATCGCAGAGTTGACCTGCGAAGGAATTTTTGTTCAATCTATTATAGCTTCCGAGTTCTAGGCGCTCATACAGACGGACGGAGAGACGGACATGGCTAAATCGACTTATGTTTCGATACTGATCAAAAATATATACTTGCATAGTCGGCGATGTCTCCTTTAAGGTGTTACATACATTCTCGATGCGCACAGAACTAATATACCCTTGTACCATAGAGTACAGCGTATAAAAATCGTTTTTGAGTCCTGCATTTTGACACATTTTAGCATACTCATTTTATATACAACATTTTGTTAGAAAAATGGCAAAATGATTTTGTGCATTCTATTTACTCAAGTGTTAACTAAGTTCACGGAAAGATTTTTTTTTTATATATTTGTAGATTTTATGATGGCGGCATGCGGTCTATGAATCGAAAGCAATTTTTTTTGAGAGAAAAGAAACATTTTTTATTAACTACGAAAAGTGTTCATAAGAAATTCTGTAACTTATTTATATGTGTATAGAAGAATCACATAATGATCAAAAATAAGATATTTACATAAATCTATTTTAATCAACATTTGTTTAAAAATTACAAATATAACAAAATACATCTAACATTCAGTATACTTCTATAAGTCTGTCACCATGACATATTTTATATTTTACTCTATTCCGTCTTTCCACTCCAACCAGCTTCAATCCCCAAAAATATCTGAGCTGCCTCTTAATAAATTTACTAAAAAATATCACACTATTGTTATGAATATTATTTAATATTATTATAAATGTTATTAATAAAAATTTGATACTAAAATTTTGTGTGAAAGTCTTCGAAGTTGCCAACATAACTTGACCTTGTACTTAGCTTTGCATACCACCCAACTTTACGGCTTTTCAGAAAATAAATTGCTTTATTGCTTAATATGAACCTTATATCATTGAAGAACACACTAAGTTTAATTAAGATCAAAGCCTTTTAAGCCCCATTTTAATACGAACATTCACTTTGTTTATTTGAAGCTGTCGAGAAACAAACCGGGAACCATTGTGCCGTTCACTAGAAACACGAAGGAGATTTGAATTTACAGAGAATTAAAACGTTATTTTTTTGTTTATATATTATTGGGTTCTTAAGTTTTTATTCTTGTCTATAGACGACATGGCCAAATGTCGACTTTCAATATAATAACTCTTACTTCAAATCTCACATAGGCCGAAGTGTAGTATACAATTAATTTGGCTTTTACATTAAAAGCTAAGACAACAAGAATAGAAGAATAAAAAAAATATAAGTGGTTGGATTTCTGATCCTCAACCACATAACTATTCCTTTTTTTTAACAAAAATAATAATTGTCACTTGCACTTCTAGGATTCGAATCCACGCCTTCTTTTCGATAACAAGGCACTCTGCTTAAATATTAACAATATTTTAATAACACAATAGGATATATTAAGATCAGTTATAAAAACGATATTGAAAAACAATATTCTTGTAAGGGAAGCAAGCATGCTGTAGGCCTTCAATAAATGGTCTCCCCTGTGCGAACCCATCAAAAAGTGCTATCGAATGCGTTATGAGGCAATTCGATTTTCCACTGGAGAGTTTCTCTTTACTACATGAAGAAAGTCTATGTATTTGCCTACTTTTTGGACTTTGCTGTAAACAATTAATATTAAATAACAACCGAAAAATATTCGCTGTGCAGAAATATTTTTTTTTTAGCTGGTAGGTTTTTGTTTAAAATGTTTTTTTTATTCATATTTAACAATCATTCCTTAATGACCCGCATTTGTCGACAAAATTTCGCCAAACCATAATATTTTATTGCTGAAAATTTCAATCTTCTTTCAGACATGAAAACATCGCCACTATTTGTTCTTGCATAGTCTCAGACTTTCAGTTTAAATTTGTCTTTAACAAATTATTCACAAAATATTTTCTTAAAGGGGACAAGACTTTGAAAGCTGAAACTTTCCAGACGACAATTTAGATTAATGATGCCCGAGTCATTTGACACAATTTTTAAGTTAAACAGTCATTAATATAAATGATAAAAAAAATGAAAACAAAACGAAGAAAATATTGAATTTAACAATGAGGGAGCTGAAAACCTGTCTCAGCTGCTAAACAACTTTGTCGTTCGCTCAGTCACTCATTCATTTAATCGTCTTGTCGGTCTGTCCGTCTGACGGTTGGTTGGTTGGTAATCAAACAAGGTCCGAACGCACTCGAGGCGACACTTAATTAATTGGCCAACGACAATCAAAACATTTATCATTTTTGAATAATATGCGTAACGATTTTGATTGTTAAACACAAACCACAAAGAAGGGGGGGAAAATGTTCAATAAACATTTGCAAAGAAGCGTTTTCGAACATAAACATGCTCATTTATTTAATTTTGTGTATTGTTTTTTTTTATCTTTTTTTTTTTTTTTTAAATAAATGAGTGCATATTAATAAGTTATAAATTAAAGAATACACAGCAAATGCATAAATGTTGTTATTTGATTTCGAGATAATAAGAAAAAAAATGTTTATAACATTAATGACTGTTAATTAATTACAAATTTCGATAAAATCATGATATTTATTGCGGCACGCTTTAAATTCTTTTCCAATTTTAGTAGTCTGTAGCTTATGGCAGAAGGATATTAAAGGTTTGTGCAAATATATGTTACATTTTCAAAACTAATTTTCTAGATCTTATATTTTCTATTTCCATAGCAGACAAAGGAATTGGTTCAATAGTGCAAATTTTTGGTAGAACTTTTAAAATTTTTTAATTAAGTTTTATACTTAGTATCTTCTATAAAGTGCACAAGGGTAAATTAAGAATGGCTTACCCTACAAAAGATGTATATGTATATTCTTCATCCGTTTATCTATCAGTCTGCCCGTCAGGCTGTTTGTGTTAATGCGTCGATTTCGAAAACTTTTGGATATTGATTCATTAGGTCATTAGATCAAGATTGTACACTCGTACCCCCACTTCGGTCCTGGGCAAATAGTATAAAAATAGAGCTACCACGGGTAAAAAGCTACAAAAGTCTATAGTTAATTTGGTTAATTTTCATTAATAGATTGTTGTATTTCTGAAGGCCTAAAAAACATTTTTTGATCCTAGCTCTCTCTTTTTATCGATATGAACTCTTTAAAAAAAATTACGCTGGTATCCCTAAGAATAACTTCATTTTTATACCCTGTACACACACTGTGTATCAGGGTATATTAAGTTTGTTTGAGACGGTTTGTATGTAACGCATAGAAGGAGGGGAGGGGGACCCTATAAAGTATATATATTCTTGATCAGGATGACAAGACGAATTGATATAGCCCTGTCTGTCCGTCCGTCCGTCCGTCCGTCCTCACCAATGGTTCTCGAAAACTATAAGAGCTAGAGACTTGAAATTTGGTGGATAGACTCGTGAGGTCAAACGCTAGATCAAGTTTGAAGGATTTTTTGCCACGCCCACTCCTTCCCGCCCATCGAGCACCACCCATTTTTTCAAAAGGCTGTAGCTCGAAAACCTGATGAGTTAGAAACATGAAAATGAGTATGTAGACTCAGTATGTATAGCTCTACAAAACTGCATACCACATTTTTTCCCCCTCCCCTTTGTTTCCCCTCAAAAAGTTGTTTTCTTAAAATTGCTGTATCTCCTAAACTATAATAGATACAATGCTGAAATTTTGTATGCAAACTCAGTAAACATACCTTTTTAAAACTGCATACCACAAACTTTCATTTTCAACGCTGTGTGACAACGCAAAGACAAACAAGTTGAAATTTGGCATAAATTGCGCTTTGAACACTGCTTTATCCTATTTGTAAAAAAAACCGTACTTAACACTGCGAAAACTATTAGAGCTAGAGACTTGAAATTTGGAAGATAGACTCGTGTGGTCGAACACTAGATCAAGTTTGAAGGAATTTTTGCCACGCCCATTCCTTCCCGCCCATCGAGCACAACAAAAGGTCATTTTTTTCTTAAAATTGCTGTATCTCCTAAAGTATAAAGAAACCCATGCTGAAATTTTGTATGCAAACTCAGTTAACATACCTTTTTGAAACTGCATATAACAAACTACCACTTTCCCCGCAAAGACCAACAAACTAAAATTTTGCAGCAATGCTTTGTAACAAAATCCGTACTAAAGCGCCATCTAAAGGCAAAATTTCACTCTGAGCCATGCCTTTCCTTAGCAAATACACAAACCATATCGTGGTACACTGCTTTTGCTGTCGGCGAATGTTTAACGTGTTATCAACATAGGTGTGTGTACAGGGTATTATATAGTTGAGAATACTCAACTATACCGCCCTTACTGGTTAATAATGGATCAATTAATCTTTCAACACGCATATGTATGTACAAACTTGAGCAAATAGATAAACAAGTGTGTTTTATTCGTTGGCTTAAAATAAATATGGGAGGAGAAAGATACTTTAAATAACTAATCAGTAATCTTTATGTAAAACATTGCTTCGCCCCAAGTAAGTTTTTAAATTTCATAGAAAAAAAAAATAGAGAGTATTTCGAATTCGAGCTCTCTCAACTGAAGTGACTTACTTGTTAATTGTTGTTGATTTCTCTGATGTATTTTAAAAAACGTTGTGTTGACAATTAATTTTAATATAAATTTTTTTCAGAAAAGACATTCTTTATTTTTTTTATATATATGCATGTATTTCTTTTTTTTTTTGTTTGTTATTTTAAGCTTTGTAATTTGCTACTTCATTTGAATAATTTAACAATTAATAATTCATTCTTTGAGTGATATATATTCTTTTTATGAATATTTTTTACGCTACTCAAGGCGAGTGTAACACATTAATTATAAAATCGAAAACAACGTAGAAAAAATAACTAATACTCGTTTGAAGCTTTGTAAAGTGCGCCCACATTGATTTCGTCTTTAATTATCTTAGTTAAGAGCATTCGATTTGTTTGTTTTTTTTTTATCGCGTCTCGTCATGGTGACATCATTTATTTATTTATTTTTTGGTTTAATTAATAAATTTTGAGTTTGCATATGTAGCGCGTATCTTGTATCTGAGAATATTATGCGACACTAATAGCGCAACATTAGTTTTCTGATTGAAATTTATTCGGTGTTTAAATTTTATTTCTGCTTAATTTGCACGATTGTGTATTTGCATTTTTCTTTTCTGGATGGATTTTTAATTTCGTACTTTTATGGTTCCAAAAATCGTTGAATAAATTAAGTTTCAAATTAGTAAATTTTAATATTTATTGATAACGTCTTAAAGAATTAAAAAGTATCAGAACCCTCAATGACCTCACTTTTACATACTACAGTGAATTCTACTCAAGAAGTGATTTTGTCAATTTATGGAATGCGTCGGCTTTTATTATCGTTGTGGAAATATTTTTACAAATAATAAAGTAAGAGCCCTAAATATCATCTCATCATTATGAACTTTTTTTTCGTGTTAATTGAATCTTGAAATGGATAAAATAAGTCTATTTTTCCAAGAGTACACTTTGAAGAAATGTTGCTTTGCCAGAACATTCCATAGGATATTATTAAAAGCTTTGAGAAAAGGCAGCTTTATCCAAATATTTAATGGATTAATTCTAGTAGCATTGATGAATTGTTGCATCATGTAAATTTGTTAACGGATAATACATATTTTAAAGAATTTTTGCATTATCTAAATATTTGGAACGATAATAACATGAATATTTAGTAAACATTAAAATATTTTCTCGGATAATACGGTGAACAATAAAAAAATGTATCGTTGATCAAGTTTATTGTGAGTAATCCATATCCGGAGTATTAAAAGCGGCCGAATAATAATGTAAAGCAGCGTCTGCGTTTATTATAAGCCAATTAAGCTTACAAAGCTAAGCGTTAAACATATTTTATAATAACCAAATAACATGCTTTTAAATACAAGTAAGACAGCTAAAACTTTAGTTCTTTGAAAGCTCCGAACGTTTATTCCCACACAATCGAAAAAAAAAATAAGTTCTCAAACTAACAACAGTAAAAACGGACGTGTGAATCGGTGCCAGATACATGCATGCTTGGCACAGCCCTCGGCGTTATCAGATCCCTAAGCGAGATGTTAATCAATATCAACTGTTGACAGCTGACACCAACAGTTGATTAGCCCGAGGCGCAAAAATAAATAAATTCGACGATGCCAAAAACGAAATGTCGAAAAAACTTTACACAAAACTAAACGCAGCTGTCAATAGGAACAGCGCCGCAACGGAAACGGAAATGAAAAACAAAACAAAAAAGTAAGACAAATCATTGAAATGTACGCATCGAATGTAAACTGTATTTTGTGGCACATGGCTCAGTTTGAGTCATGATGTACAATGCAGGTTAAAACGATGACAATGTTGACAATAGCCACGATTGAGGCATTGACAGCTTATCTGGTGAAGTCACCGCACTTGAAGCATTTGCAGTCGGTTGGCTCCCGCAGGCGTATGTCCATGGTGCCCATTTCCGGTGTGGTCAGGCGTGTGCCATCGGGATCATAGCAGTGGGTGAGCGTTATGATTTTCTCCTTGAGGAAACTTTCGCGACAACAGTAGCACTCCTAAGAAAGCAAAGTTTTTAAGATTTTCGTCCCCAAGTTGTTTCATACATTTTGCAAACTTACTTTCAGAAATCCCGTTGGCGTTATGACCGACGGCTGCACTTGACTATTGCAGAGGCCCTCACATTTGTTAACCATTACATCGGCATTACAGGTGCGCTGCATGCGCCCTAATTCATCGAATTCCTCCTTAATTAAATGAATTTCCGACTTGAGCGTCTCACAATTCTCGTCGCCCGTGCCCTGCGAGTAGCGCAACGCCTGTACAACGCAACGCTTTGGCTTGCCATTGAGCAGCGCAGCAACAATGAAGAACTTCACAAGTAATTCCAATATTTGCAACATAATATTGTTGTATACAGTCCAGCGAGTCCTGCTTTGCAACAACTTCAACAAATACTGTGCGTTGACACAAACAGCCTGAGGCTTTTATACTAATCCCCAGTGTATACGACATGACGAGTGAAATATCCTTTATGCAGGTCAATGATTCAATTATAATTCAATTTATGTGCACATTGAGTTGAAGTTTGTGTAGCACACAGCGTGCGTCTAAACGACTTGCCTTGCGGTAGGGTATGCACAATTCGTGTTAATTACATACTTAAAGTCATTACAATTGATTAGAGTCGTTGAACTCTTGTTGGTTAAGCTCACATTGTGGTCTTGATTTGATGTTATACCATGGTTTTGACAAAAAAAAATGTTATGCATCAAAAATTCTCATATTCCATTATTATTTCAATAAATGTCTTCATCATAGACGCACAAGTACGTTAAGCTTTTTAATCAATAAAGCAATTCCTGTATTAATGCCAATAGGGCTATTCATCTATATCCATTTTTTTTTTTAAATTTTTTGAAAATCTTCACGATTCCAGCTCGTCTGGTCATTTAAAATAAAATTGGATCAGAAGATTCTACTCAGAAATCACGTTTTTATGTCGCGTTCCTCAGCGAAGAAGACCAAATGGTGGTTATCTGAATAAAATATGAGCTGTTTTGACGATTTAGTGTGAAAAGTTTCGTCGTTGATTTAGCTGACTTATAAACTTTTCTTTTGCTTAGAAGAAGATAGACGTATATCGCTAATAACTATAAGATTTCAACGATTGAGGTCACTATTTATGCATTTTTTTATACATTTGCTGAGCAATATTTGATTTGTCTATGACTTCATTGGGCCAAAGAACCCGTATTAAGCGTTGTGTACAATTATAAATAAATGATGAGTGCACGTGTTTTCCTACGATGTTCGGGTGCGAATATAAAGTGAGAAGTTATGAGAAGTATTAATATATTTGAAAAAAATATGTTTAAATTGGAAAAATTAGACATAGCCCACCGTATGATTCATAAATATGCCAGAAAATATTTTGTAAAAAAAAATAAAAAATAAAAAAAAATTAACTTAATCAAGAAGGTTCGATAATTCATAAAACTTCCATTTCCTAATTGTTCGGATAAATAAAACTCTACTGAACTTTGGCTTCAAGTATAGGTTTTAAACGATACGTTTTTGATGGAAATAACTTTCTTATACTTGGAAGAACATTAAGTTTTCGTACTGCCTATAATAAGTTATTTTTGGTTCGTCACTTTTTATAAACGCCGTGTGTCTCAAATTCATCATATGTTATTTCATTCAATCCTCAAGTTTCCCGTTTTATTTGTTTCTTTCTCTCTTTCTTTTCTTTCTCCCTCACTATGCTTATCTACCCTTTTTTCATATTTTTATCTCTTAACAATTAACACCTCATGCCACTTAAGTTGATATCTAACAAACTGGTTCAGTGCTTTTGAAATAAGCGCTACAACTTCAAACGAATTGATTATCGTATTTGAAAAAGTGTTCATTCGCTCATTTCCGCAATCATGCAAATAAAATTTATTACGCTCGAAACGCAAATGAATAAAACTTAAGACAACGCATGCGACGTCATCGTATGGCATGAAGTAAATACATGCCATTTATATCGACACAGTTACGTAATATTAATTTCAAAAATTAACTCATTACCAGACATTGTAAAGGTAGGCAAAGGCATATCGCTGCTGCGACGAAGTATTGAATTAATGCGAGTTAAAATTGCACGATGCTCTAGTAAGAAGTGTTGCCGACCTACCCGGAAACTGCACATGGCCATGCGCATGAAAATTTGCAATCAGGCTGGCATCAGGCATCAACTATAATCTGCACTTAAACTGAAACAGTTTGTAGTTGAAGAGTGAAAAAGTAGAGGAAAAACAAAAACATGTAACGTGCGCGCTTCGAAAGCGTATAATGAGCAACGGAAGGTAAGGCATGCAGGCAGGCAGGCAGGCAGGCAGGCAATGTCGAACCGTACATGAACATCATGTTCATGTTCATGATTAAAGTGGAGCAAAAGTGAAGGCATACAAAGTGAATTGGCAAGAGAGCAGCGAGCAAGTGAGTAAAGTAATTATTATGTGGTATAATTTTGCCTTGCCTTTGACGTCGCCTTGTATTTGTGCTTGTGCACTGCTTTGTTTTGTTGTATTGTGTGTGTGTTGGTGCTGAGGCAAAATAATAATTTCATGTTCACAAGAACATTTGCACGCACTGTAATTTACTTAAAGCATTTTGTGTGCCACAAAACTCATAATTTATGTGTTACGCCCCCGCTCCGCCCTTGACAGCAGAGCATAAAACGGCACAGCACAGCTGAAAGTTACTCAAATAAAAAAAAAATAAAAATAAAAAAAAAAAAACATGAAAAATGAAATAAAAAAGCGTGATGAGTAGCAGCAGAGGCGGCCGCGAAGGCGTATGAGGAAAAAGGAGTTGTTTTTGTTGTTGTTATTGTGTCTTTTCTGAGGCATTTCACTGTGGGCGCATCATGCAGACACAACATAAATTACACATCACTTATCAACAACCGCTGCCTGCCAGCTAGTGACTCCTCAATTCATGTATCTTTGATCCATCTTTTTGCTTTTACATAGTCTAGGTATGAGTGAGATCTAGTTTTAAAGCGCATGCGCAGCCATTTAGTGCCGGTGCCGAGCTCAGCGCAAATCGAGTCACGCACCTTTAATGTCATGTTCCGCCAAAAACATTTTATTACAGAATAATGTATGTAAGAATAAAAAAATTTTATTCTTAATATACTTAAGTATGCTCGACAGTTTAATACTCTACAAAAATGATCTACACATTCAAAAGTCATCTGCAGCAATTACATATTTTTACCTCCCATAATGTCCACTTATGAAATCATAATAATCCTGTAGATGTAGAGTTTCAGTTTACAACATTGCGGAATAGTAATGAAAGTCAGAAAATATTTTAGAAAATCTCCTTTCAAAGGAATGCTTGTAACCTTCTAATTTATTTAACCGTATATGTAGATGGACTGGTGAAAAATGAATGACTCGGAAAATATTTAAGGAACCGAAAAATAACACTTAACTCATCAGGCCTAGAATGAACGGACGGACTAAGCTAGATAGTTATACATTTTTGTGTTGATCATTTCTAAGTCAACAACAAGATGGTCTGATGTTTAAATGACCTACCTAAATTTGTTATATACAAATTTGGTACCAGACTGTATCCACTTAAGTATCGAGTGCAGATTAAAGACATATTATTTTTTTAAGTGATTATTTATGATGGTCATTTCGGCAATTAGTCAAATAAAGGTATTCTTGAATATCATCTTTTATTGAAATGCTAAATAAATGTTCTCTCAGTTTTGATAGACACTTAAAGATTTTACTCAGAAGCTATTAAAATATTATTATTACGTTTTGCGTACTAAATTTATAACAATCTTAAGAAGAACCCTTGTTGTTGTGCTTCGACCGTATAATTATGAGCACAAATTACGCATACGTTTAGTTGTCTTTAATTAGTTTACTATCTTAATCTATTTCCTTACCTTTTCTTCGTTTATTTTTTATTGCACTTATAGTCAACACTAGACATAGTCATAATTAGCTAGCGTAAGCTTCTCGATTGTATCGCAATCATCACTATTATCAACTTCATTGGATTCTTCTGCATGTTATATCGTGCTTGAATGCCTGCTAAGTTAAAGTTGCTGTTTTGTTGGATCGCATTAAATCTTAACTGTTCGTAACGACAACAATCTCAACTCAAACTTCAAAGCGTTTTAGAAAGTTATACGCAGTGAATATTTACGATCCGAGCGCTTGACGACTATAATCTAATTTGTTTCTTGACTATAACACATTTTTTGTGTTGTTTTTGCGATCTTACAGTTTCTTTCTTAATATTCTTTGCTAATTATGACTATAAAAAATATAGATTATTACCGACTCACCATCTTCTGCATCTTCTGCAACAGCTATAAACGGCTGCTAGACATGGAAGCAGCAAATACATCAAAGAACTTAATGTTCCATGATATTACCCATTTTCAGTTAATGAACAACGCTACTGGAATGCTAAAGAGAAAATTGCATTTACTTGAGTGGCAAATGGCGATTATGACATGACGTTCAAATAGTTGCATTAATAACGCATATTAGTACCGATTTATGAGATCAAGGGTATTGAGTTGAATGAACGGGCTGATAAATTCAGGGTCGTTGCAAGTGACGATCATTGGTTGGTTGCCATTTTTTGCATTACTTAGCATGTTGAGGAAGTATAACTCGCAAGTTTTTTTGATTATTTTGTCGTTATTCTTAAAGCTTTAAAGATTCCGACGTTAGAATGATGAACGTCTCATCTCATTATAAACAATATAAACTGTAAAGTTATATTTGAATAATATTTTTTAAGAATTCTTTATGACTTTTTAAGGTTCTTTCTTTGCCTCTGCATACTTTCCATTTATTTGTTTCTTTGCTCACGCACGCTTCGTAGTTTCTTGCATGCATTTATACGAGATTCTCTTTTTTTATTACTTGGCCTAACTAATTGTTACCAGTCCCCAATCGTGTAAGACTAGTTGTGCTCATTAAAATGTGCAATTTATGTAAAAAGACCATTTAAAAACTTCCTTTGAAGATGAAACGCACAAAAGTAATACATTAGTGCAGTTAATGTGCCATGAATTCAAGCATTCTGCCTGATAACAAGCCAATTAACCAAGGCGTGCAACCAAACGTGTTTTAGATGCAAAGATCAACAGAATTCTAAATGCGAATAGCGCCACTTATAAAACTGTTGCGTCCAACATAAATAATATGTAAAACGCGAGGCGTGTAAAGAGTTGAATGAACTTGAATATGTCAGTAACAACTTTAGCCATGACCATGAGTAGAGTGAAAACAATGTTACGCTTTTAGTGCCAAATAGCTAATAGTTGCCTTAAAACCCTTTGAAGAACGCCAAATATTTCTGAACTCCCTTTTCTTTTCTCATTGTAGGTACTTTCAATTTACTAATCGACATTTGCACTAAGTTTCTTGAGTGAAGAAGACGAAATTGTTGGCTTAATTAATAATACTGGTAAGTAAAAAACATTATATTAGCAACAACACATTTCAAAGTAAAAATAAGACCATTTAGAGCGAAGGCCTAAGTGTGGTATGGAATTTAAAAGTATGACAATGGTCTCTAGCTGGGATCGTGAGTACCATGAATGATAGCTAAGGGGGACTACATATAATTTAAGAGCCTTACTGTTAGTTTATTATTTCAGATACGTCTCTATATATTTGTAGCTATCCTTACGTGATTTTTTAGGGCATGAAAGCTTTTTTTTGTCCTTCTATATAACTCTTTCTATATAAGCTTGTCGAGTTTCTGATTCACATTTTTCTTAAGCGTTGTCGTTTATGTTATTATTATTTTTTAAGAAATAATTTCTGGAATTTACGAGACGAATTCGGGAATTATCATAACATTAAGTGTTTAAAGTTGGAGAACATTGATGTCTCGAATATCAAACTTTCAATTTGAAATGTTCATCATTCAATGTTTATATTTCAAAGAGAAACCCACTTAGACATGTAATATTTTACTCATTATTTATTATTGAATATTTTAGCCAAAAATCGCCATAAAAATTAATAATTTCGTAACAAATTTATAATTGATTAATAAGCTCCATAAAATTTCCATTACATTTTTTTTTTTCAATGCATCAATATTTTTTATTTTGTACACAAATTCGTGTTTAGTCAATTTGTCTCGGAACGCGTAAAAAAACTATAAAAAATTAATTAGTTCCTAATGCGCTCGTAAGCAAATGTTAAGTTATAATTTTACAGCAAAAACAATTAACTAAGAAAATAACGTCGAAGCGTCTAAAATTTAAACAACATGATTAATGAACGTCACATAATATAATTTTCGGTTTTTGGTGTTTTTCTATGTTATTTTATTTTATTTTTTTTGAAAGTTAAATAAATTAACACATGTCTTTGCTATAATGAGTCAAGTTGAAAAACTATTTATTATAATTAATGTTTGTTGTTGTCAGTCGGGTTTTGGTCATGCCTGTCATTTGTGTTATGTTTTTGTTGTTGTTGTCGTTGTCGTTGTTATTGCAAAGTAATCTGTCTTCCACATATGAAAAGGCAAAATAACAACACATAGCCTGACAAAACTCATTTAAAAACAATTCTTTGAAACACGCGCTCGACATGAGCCTTAAAAATATAAATTTAACGCTGTAAGGCACAAATCATGAAAAATATATCTACTACTATAAGTTAACTGTCACGCCCACTTTTTGTTGTTAGTGTGTGGCAGGCATTCGACTAAGCAAACGACCGACACGACAGCCATCAATCCAATTGGACATCAGACCAGACAAACTCACAACAAGCAACCATAAGTCAGTCAGTTTGGTAGACAAGTTGGTTTAGGCAAAAGTCCATCAAATAGTGAAAATCGCGTAAAAATCATTTGTCTTCATCTATTTTGTTGAAGAAAAAAAAAATTAAAGATATTTAACACGCTTAATTGTGTTTTTCGCAAGAAAAGTTATGTTATGTTATGTTGGTGACGTTGTTTGTTAATGGCGATGAGTGTCGGTTGATGAGTTTTGAGCAGAGCAAAGATTATGAACATGCTAACATATTCTGCAATTTTAACACATTTTATCTTTTCTTTTTTTTTGAGTTATAGAAGATGAGTTTTTTGGTTAGATATTTTAACCTTTCAAAATGTAGAAGGGCACAAGTGGAAAAAATCCTTAAGGCAGCATAGAAAAATACGTTTGTAATAAAAATAATGTTGGTGCACACGATAAGGAGTACCGATGCACTTGTGTGGTTTATCAAGTCCATTATCGTGAGCAGAATTTTATACTTACGTAAGTGTAGAAGTGTGTACCATCAGCTGGTCAAAAAATTGTATAGGTAACGATTTCAATGCAATTCATGAAATTGCGAGAAAATTTTTTTTTTTTTTTAATTTTTTGTCTTTTTTGACTTGCTCTATGGGATTTTTTTAAGATAAACAATTAAGAACCTGATAGCCAGGTTATTCAACTTTAATTATCATTTTTCCGATTCTTGCTACGATTTTGTTTTTTTCCGAAGATCTCCTTAGTTGAACCAAAAAAACACCTTCTTGAGTTTGGGCGACTGAAAAAAAAACCCTGTAAATGTACTTAAGCAATCAATTTTATCGATTGGTTCATGTTTTATTTTAAATACTCCTATGTTACAAAGACCCACAAACTACATATGGCATATTACTTGTTCTTTGATAGAATTGTGTAGAATTGTAAAAATTTGTATATTTAATATTGAACGAAAATGAAATCGGTTTCGCTTAAAAAGTAGGCGGTGTAACACCCTCTGGGAGCTGTTACAAATTAAAGTGTATGTCGAAGTCGAGCACCCTCAACTGCAATTCTTTACTGGTTTTTATTATTCTTAACCTTGAGTAGATTTATTGCTGTAAGATTTTAAAATGTTCAATTGTTTCAACAACTTCTTCAACCGCAATAAGTAAGCTCATACATTGAAGTTTCATCACAGTAGCTTCACATTTGTCATTGCTTACATATTAATTACTTTGTTTTTGAGTGTGTTTGCTTGTATGATTATTAATATTCAATTACGTTTGTTTGCTTCAACTTTAAATATAATTATTTTCAATTTGAGCAAGTCTGTTACCAAAAACACCATAATCAGTCAAACCGGTTTGGTCAAGTGAGCATTAATGCTTAAATTTTGTATTTAAGCTTTGACGTTGAATTGGCGTCAAAAACCATTAATTATTGAGAAATGAAAGGCGCACTTTAAAAAAGCTGATTGCATAATGATTGTTTTAAAAAAAATTATTAAACTTTTTGAATTTGTTTTTGGTTTGGAACACTTGTTTTAACAAAGGATTTTGCTTCAAAGGCAGAATAACAAATACAAATGATTAAAGCAAAATCTGCTCTCAATATAAATAAAATAAAAATTCCAAAAACTCAACACAGCAAAAAAGCAATAGCAGAAGCAACAACAATGGTTGAAGTAATGTTCAAAATTTTCAGTAGCTGGCGGCATATGAAGAAACAAAATCAAAAACAAAGACTACCAACTCAATTGGAGTCAGTTCAGTTGTGGCGGCTGTCAAAAATGTTAACAGATTCCAAATGAACACAAAATAAGGGCAACTGGTCATGACAGGCGCACGTTTGCCTTCCTCATTCATATGCCTGTGTTTGTGTGTGTGTATTTTTGTCGGGCCTGAAAGACTTGCCACACACAAGTGTACATTAAGGCAAAATGCAAGAGTAGTATTGAAATGTATAGAGGGCGAAAGAACAGAGTAGAGCAGAATGAAGGCAAAAGTTGGCATTTTAAAACAAAGCCAAGCCGAGCCAAGCTCATTCATATATGAGAATGGCTTTCGAAACACACACACACTCACACACACAAACAAAAAATGGCATTTGTTTGCTGCAGGCTTGCCAAAAATAAAACGAAAAAATGAAATTTGCACAGAGTAAAACACACATACACACACACGACCACATGAACTCCCTTTTTGCACACACAAAAAATCGACAAAAAAAAACCAAGAGAGAGAAAAAGGAAGGACAGACACTAATTCGATCTGATAATCATGGCTCCCGCCAAAGGGCATGAATTGTAATTTCCTCTTTCGCGGAATTAACTGTCGGTTTGGGTTTGTTATTTTTTTCTCATCTTCTCATGGCTTTTTGTTGTTTTTGTTGTTGTTTGCTGTGCTTTGTTTTTCTCCCCCTATATTGTTTTTTTTGCCAATATTGTTTTTTTATTTTTTTGCAAACATTTGTTTACGTTAGTTTGTCTTCATGTCGCCTGTTTATTTATTTAATTCATTCATTGCAAAGGAAAATATTTTCCTGCCTTTTTCTCTTGCCGTGCACACTCATGTATTTGCTCACACACTCACTCCCCCTTCACTTCAATTTATGCACTTTATGTCCTGCAGCATTTTATTGTTACAATAATTTGCGTTGTTGGTTTAGCTTTGATGTTGTTTTCCATTTTCGTCTGCACAATTTTATGATTGTTTAGTGTATTTAATAATATTTATAAACGTTGAACGTTTGGATTTTTTGTTGAGCATTCGTTTACAAGAAAACGCCCGCAAGCTATGCTAAGTTCTTTACGAGGGTCAATGTTTTGCTAAAATTGATTTCACATCATATAGCTCTGTTTACACTAGAGATTTTTTGTGTAGATTTAGACAAAAATCTCATGTCTACAAGTGTAAACACCCTGTAGACTTATCTACACTGTCTCTACAACAAATTTAAATCTACACAATGAGTAGAGTGTGTAAACAACTTTCAGAGTAGATAAAAAAGCCTCGATTTGTGTCTACAAGTTTGTTAAGCAACAGAACAAATTTTTTTCTCTACATTGATATTTTCACATAAAAATTATATCAATGATTCATATGTCACGTTTGACACTTCCGAAAATTCGTCCCAATTTGGGAATAAGAATCAAAGGAAGAACAAAAACAAAGAGTAAAATGGCGCCTTCACCAAAAAAAAAAAATGCGTGGGAAATGCGATTATGTGTATATATAAATATTATATGAATATTATTATATCAAATGACGGATGCGAGAGTACTGTTTTTGAATGTATGGTGTACCCATACTCAATAATATCAATAATTTGACAACGCCATTCTTCAAAAAATGTTGGCACACAGCTGCGACTCCTTCCTTCAACTCCTACAATAACTGCTGGTAAAATCCAACGTTCTCAGCATTCCTAGCATTTATTTTTGCGATCTATGGTTTCTTCCACAATCGATTTTGATGATGCATATTGTTTCTGGCGCATTTCCAACTTTTCTAATTTTTTTGTTAATTTATTTTTGGGAATAATTTTTTAATGTCAAAAATCAGTATGTCAAAAGCGAAACAGTAGCGCCCTCTATCATTATCTACATTCTGCTCGAAAGTGTAGTCAGTGTAAACACCTTGTAGATAGCAATGTAGATATTTTCCAAATTTATCTACTCGAAAGAAAAATTTCGTAGATTTTCAATTCAGTGTAAACATAAAACGTAATTTATCTACACTTTTTGTTGAGATATCTACACAAAAAATCTCTAATGTAAACAGAGCTTATTAGCTTTCATTTACAATCATCATGCGAATCATAAAACTTTGACCATAACAGAGTTGCCGCAAGCACGACACACTTAACCCTCAAGCATCCATAATCATAAATGTTATTATGATCATTTGACAGTCTGATTTCAACAATCATCTCTTGTAGAGTTGTAAATTTTGGTGTTTCCAATGAACAACAAACTAACTAATCGAGGGAAAAGCTTCATATGTTAAAATATCTGTAAATTAAAAATTTAATAATAATTTAAGACATTAAGAACTTTTAAATTGAATGTTAATAAGATATTTGGGGTTTATTTTTAGTGACAAACAGGATGAACACAGAAAGTCCTATGTCCAAAAAACTTAATTGTGGACTTCATCTTTGCTCCAATAACAATAAAAACTGTTTTGGAAAACTATCAACCCTAATGTTTCATAATGATCCAAAAAAATCTTCGCATTTATGTTCAATACATACTAAAATTTTTCATAAATAGCACGATATAAAGTAACATGGAACAGTGTAAAACAAAAATGAATGATTTTATGTATTAGCGATCTTTTGCTTGACCACCAACTCATTTCAATGTCTATTTTTATTCATGGATTCTGAAAAATTGCTTGAGGATTTTAGTAAATACATTGACAATACATGTTTAGATTTTGATCGGTAGATGGCCTTGCGAAGGAGTATGGCAACTCCCGAATCAGCTGTACGATCTGCTTGCTGCTTTCTAAACAGAGAGCAAGCTCTTTTGACATTGGTTGTTGTCAAATACAAATTTCATTGGATTTCCAATCAAATCGATCATAATAGCCTGCATTACTATTACGACAATAATGAATCTTCTTCTAGCTTTAGTTGCGGATAATTTAAATAGGTGGCACACAGACATTTTTTTTAAGTCGGTGGTCCAATGTAAGAGACCTTTCACGCAGGTTGACATATCTTGCAGCGAGAGAAAATAATCCCGTGCATATTTTTCATTCGGGGAATTACGGGAACGGGGAATGACAGGAAACAGCAGATTTATATGTATCTCAGGAATCAGGAATTTTATGCTCTTATCAATTTCTAACCGTAACTTTTCCTTTAGTGTCGATTGAGGTTGGAGGATTGTTGCCTTGGCTCTTCATCTGTTTGACAAATGCATTCTCAAGGCACAGCGATCAACGGAATGCAAACTAGATCTGTTTGAGTCAATCAGGAAAATTTCGGGATTAGCCAAGTTAGCCAAGGGATGCCGGAATTGTATATTCTGTTCGTGTCTCTTTTACATTTATTTAAATTTGATTGCTTTGATTACGTGAAATTTTCGGTCTATACAATTTTTAATGCCTTGTAATTGTTTGGAATAATTAATTCAACATTCGGTCGATTAGTTTTAAATAGCAACTTGTTATCATAAATATTTTAGTTGTTATTAAACAATTACAACACAACTTGCATTGTTCTCACTAATTCCCATGACCAAACCTTCTACGCATAAATAAAAAACCAAATTGTGTAACTAATTTTCAAGTAATAAAAAAATTATAAGAATAACATTAACAGCTGCGGCACTGCCATACATTTTTTAATGAATTAATAAAAAAGAAATACAAATAAAAGCGCAACACTTCCGAGAAGCATATCAAGCTAAGGAAAGTCAATGCAAACAGACTAGGAAGACAGCGCAGAAGTCAGACAACACAAGTAACAACGCCTTGGACTAGTTTCAGCAATAACTTTTCAAAGAAATGGCTGGTTGATAAGGCAAGGAGACCAACCCAACAAAAGAGGAGAAACAACTTATAAATTCAAGCGAAAAAAGCGAAAGTTAAACGATCAATAATAGTTATGACTTGAACACTCAAATCAAGCAAGCAAGTGGTAAGGAGTCAAGACTCCGAAGTTGAAGTGAGTAGAGTTGGTAGTGAAGTGAAGTGAAATGATGTGTTGTGTTGTGGTGGCTTGACTTGACTTGGCTTCGCTTGGCTTTGGTAGTCGACGTGAAGTGAATGCCGCCGTTGGCTGAAATAATTACAGTGCGTAAAAGCTGAGAATGGCGGCAATTTGTGTGCAACAAACCTAACACATTCACTCACTACACCAGCGAAACGAAACGATACAAAACATAATCATAGCTTACATGCAGACAAACGACGATGGGGACGTCGTTAATGACGAGCCTGTTATTAACTTGATTGCATTTTAGGATAACCGACCGACCTACCAAACAACAAAGCAACCAACAAGGCAGGCAGGCAGTCAGGCAGTCAGCCAACAACAGATACTTACTTGAGTAACACCCGCTTGATGTTTGGTTGAGGCGTCGTGTCAAGCTTGACTTGCGATGATCTCGCCGCCTGTGCTGATCGATCGTGTATAAGTGGGCGAATTGCCTGCCAGTGTGGGCGTGTCAAATGTTTTCTTCCCACTGTATGTTTGTGTGTATGTGTGTGTATCTCAAAGAAGAGCTTAATGCGTTTTGACTGAAAAACTAAAATTCTTGCTAGTCTCTGTTGAACTCACGTACGCTCACGTTCACGTTAAGTTCGACACATTTAACTGCTGGCTGCTGCTGCACAACTGATTGAAGAACTTGACGTTTGCCTGTCAGGTTATTTGACCATGGAGACGTTAATGGTTATTTACGCCTCTTGTCTGTAGTCAAGATGAGATTCTGTTGCATTGATAGCGATAGCCAAAGCCATAGCTATAGCTGTCAGTGCCAAAGCTCTATTTGCTGTTGTTGTCTTGTTGGCTGAACAACTTTGACTCAAACTCACGTAACGTTTACTTTAATGGCAGACTTTATGAGTGAACTTTTACAATTGAAATTTAAGCAAGTCGTGCCTTTCATTAATCAAAAATACATTCACTCGCTCTATGTATTTAAGTACGTTCGTTCAAAAATAGCAATGAGCGAAACGTCGATAATCAATGCCAAATTGTGGAAATTACATATGCCAATTATCTGCACATAAATTTAACTGCATTTAACACAAGCTTAATTAATCATAAATCAAAGACTTTATTAAACAGTAGCGCCAATTATGCCAGCAACAACAACCAGCCAACTGCCATACATTCACACACAGTCATAGACACTGAAATTACCATAAACCAACTCATATGAACATGCCACAAATTTGCTAATTCGCTTACTACAAACCAAAGTAGCCAATGCGCAAATCTGTTTATTTTATCTAAATACATTCACATATGTGTGTTCAGCGTACTTAAGTGGAACTCAAACATGCAATATTCATAAAAAAACACACACACACAAAAAAAAAAAATCCAATCGAAAATCTGTGCGTTCAAAAATTGTATGTTTTTCCAGCCTCTTCAAGTTGTTGTGCATGCCTTATTTGTTATTTTGTGTATTGCTACTGCGCGATTGCAAACATAAAATTATGACAGTGGCGAAAAAGTATTTGAGACGCCATTGCACATTAATTTCAAACATTTATGGTTATTATAAAATGTTTAACATTATTATGAAGGCGCGCGCGTATGAGTCGAAGTGGAATTTCGTTGAGATTTGTAAAATGTGTGTGGTATCCGCGATTGCTTGTTAGTTGGTTTTCTGATTGCACAGTGGTTAAAAGTGTTTGAAATTTAACTTAAGTTGAAAATTCTTGAAGTTGCTCTTTACTTTGACTGGCGAATAGTTACAGTTAGAGCACTTAATTAGCTCCAATTTTTAAGCTGTAAATACTTCCAACAATCATTAATGCTGACATTGCTTTAAATTGTATGAAATCCATTCGAGTTCGATAAGCTGGTAGTGGAAAATTGCCGAATCCCACCGACTTTCTTAGGGGTTTGAACAAATAACTCAGTCAGATAAATCAGAGAAAGCAAAGGTACAATAGATGACTCCGTATTTTTTCTCCAAGAGTACGGATTTTCTTTTTACGAAAGATTTATATATTATTTGTCACAATGAGTCACAAATAGTCACACGACTTACGGTAAAATAATCAATATCTACAGAAAATTCTTGTGGCATTAATTTATGAACCAATTGAGTCTCTATGATCATGAATTCTCGAAAATTTCAAATCATTTTTTTTTTCTCACTATCGTTCAGAAAGATTTGTAACAATACTTGGTGACTGTTTGAGACTGGCATGAGAATATATCAGTAAATAAAGACTCTTTTTCAGATGCTTCCAAAACAAAGGTTACTTTAAATCACATACAATTTTCAATTTCAACCACTTTGCAGTCTTTATCATTTGTTCGTTAATTACACTGCGCCGCTAATGTCTACACTTCAAATAAATTTATTCATAGTTTTGGCTCCTGCACGCCAGTAGGCGATTCGAATATATTCGATTGTGTTGTCAGGTGCAGAATAGGAACTTGTTTGTGGTGCGCATATACAAAATATGTATAAAATAAAAACTATTTATTAAAACTAATATTTTTATTGTAACTAAATTTGTCTCACGTTTAATTTAAATTTGAAATGTTACAAATTAATGTGAATCGTATTTAAATTACCTTCTTTATAATTCTAACCAATAAGATGTCCTCTATATTTGTTGCCTTAAACCGTCACTGATTTTTTATTGTAAATACTGAAAATATCGCAGCAGGGGTTGCATCAAGAATTATCTGAAAAATAATTGCTATAAACATTCAAATTTCATAGTTCTGCCATAAGTTTGTTGTGCGCCACTTACCTTTGCCTGATCAGCCTACCTGTTAACCATCTGGTTTTGGCCAGCCTATTGGCAGATACGCGCATTAATAATAAAGATAAAAGTTATGAGTCTATGTATATGCGGTTGTAGTGTACAATCACCGCTCAGGCTGAGGCATTCAGACTTGCAGATACATGTCGACACCTGACAAATAAAACGGCATTTAATATGAATTTAAGATCTAACATAAATAACAAAATATAATTAGCACAATGTAAATTATAAAGTGAGCAGTTGCAGCATATGTGTGATGTGTGTGTGTGTGTACAAAGCTTTCGATTTCAATTTGTGATACTTTGCTCTGTGCACCGCGTCGCCCTTTGATCTGCATTGAAAGCGGCGGCATTCTCGTTTGATCTTGCGCCAACTTGCGCGCGCTTGCGTCTCAATATTGACAATTTAAAAAGGCAAATAAAATATGCTTTCGATTTCGATTGATATACATACTTGTATGCTTTTGTGTCTTGTATCTTGCACAAGCGTAACGTGAATACCTTTTGTATGTTGTGTTGACTTTTCAAATGAATTGTTTTTTTTTCTTCCTCCCATTTTATTCACTTTTAATTCGATTGTATTACGCAGGGCCCATTATTGTGCCACATTCGTTGTGGCTACCGAATTTCTAAGACACATTTTTTTTCTGGTTCATCGTATTTTTTTGTAGAAAAAGATTTATTGCTTAACGCAATTATTGGCGCATTCGATCAAAGAATTTTTGTATGAGTTTCCTTGAAATTGATTTTTGTATTATTATTGAATTTGATTTTTAGTTGTATAGATTGTTTTTGTTTTGTTATTGTGTTTTGTTATTTCTCGTTTGGTTTTATTTTCTTTTTGCATTTTTATTGCCAAATAATTTAATTCATTTTATTTATTCAAAACGAATTGATTTTTATATCTGCATATTTTTTTGTTGTTGAAACGTTTATCCACGTTTTGTATTTGAATTTACGTGTTTTATTTAATTTACGATTTTTATGCAAAGCTTTTTTCTAATTTCTATTTTGTTTTATTAATTTAAAATGGCGTTGAGTGTGCGTTGAATCTATTGTTTACTTGTAAAATGCCATTGGAATTATTGGTATTGTATTATTTCATTTTTATTTATGGCTGTTGTATTCGTGTTTAAATATTAAATTCGCTTATGTTACGTATAAGAAATACAGGTCTAAAATTCAGTGATCCTTTTATAAATTAGTGGTTTTTGTTACATTTAACTAAGACGCTAATCGGATAAATTTCTCTTTGCATGAATAGTTGAATTTAGAAAAGATAAATTGAGAATAAACAAGGAATAGTATTTGGGGGAAGCCTGAAATTGGCACTCTGAAACATTATGTCTTTAAATAATTAGCAAAGCATTTGCAGGAATTAATAAGTTTATTCTTGAACGTTTATATGTCTTAGTTTTTGTCCCCAATTCTGGAATATGCATCTTGTGTTTGGGATCATCAGTTTGAAAAGTATTAGACCCAAAAAGAATCCATTCAGATGTAGTTCCTTAATTTGACTTTCCAAACTTACACCGAAGAGCATGTTCTACCCTTACTAATTTCGGATCAGTTTGAAATATTATATTTAACTCATACCATTTAAGATAGCTTCAAATAGAAATCTCAATTCTTTCGATTCTGAAGGAAACTATTTCTTGACCATAAATCTTTGAAATATTTTCGTTCAATGTTTTGTTAATTACGATTAAATACATTATGATCGATTTGTGAGATTTTGAACAATTTTTCTCCTATGAACAAAGTGTATTAAAAACAAAGTACTTATATTCGAAGTACGTATTCTGATAATTAATGGTAATTAAAGTCATTAAATTAGTAAAGATATGCTTTGCAATAACGCACAGCACGGTAATTGGAAGAACATAACATCGTTTAATGCTTAATTACCAGATATAAGCCAAAAGATGAATTGTCTTAAAGGACACAGAATGTATTTTTTGTAAATGATCTCATACGATGCGAACCTATGTATATGTATTATTTTCTTAACCAAAATTATAAACACTTAAATAAATTGTTGAATGACAGAAACCTATGGAAAATTTTATTCACGTTAGTTTATTTAGCTGCTAGCTGCTAAAGGTTCCTAATTACTAAAAAAAATTATTTTAGAATTTCTTTCTCATTATTTTGAAAAATGAATCTCCCAACGAAAACCCCAGCCGAAATACTTTGCCCTTTTGCCACAATATCAAATAATTATGAATAATGACCAATAAATCAATCAGTTACATGTAACAAATCCAAAATATTGTGCACAATAAACAATGAAACAGTTTTAACAATTTAACAATATTTATGAACACGCAAAGTAAACGCAATCATTTGAAAAAAAAACCAGTAAGGACGCTATCTTCAGCAAGGCTGAAGCTATAATACTTTTCACGTTGTGTCACTATAAAAAAAACTGAAATGAATAGTTTTCGTGCCTCTCTAACAACATAACTGTAATGTTTCAAGTCAATTGGTTAAAACACATAAAAGTTTTCCATACAACGGGTCAAGTTTAGCTATTAGTGGGCGTGGCCATGCCCACTTTTGGTCAAAATAGTTTTCATTCCTTCCTAAGAACATAACTGTAGAGTTTCAATTGGTTAAAAAACAAAAAAGTTTTCCATACAACGGGTCAAGTTTCGCTATAAGTGGGCGTGGCTACGCCCACTTTTGGTCAAAATAGTTTTCATTCCTTCCTAAGAACATAACTGTAAAGTTTCAAGTCAATTGGTTAAAAAACAAAAAAGTTTTCCATACAACGGGTCAAGTTTCGCTATAAGTGGGCGTGGCCATGCCCACTTTTGGTCAAAATAGTTTTCATTCCTCCCTAAGAATATAACTGTAAAGTTTCAAGTCAATTGGTTAAAAAACAAAAAAGTTTTCCATACAACGGGTCAAGTTTAGCTATTAGTGGGCGTGGCCATGCCCACTTCTGGTCAAAATAGTTTTCATTCCTTCCTAAGAACATAACTGTAAAGTTTCAAGTCAATTGGTTAAAAAACAAAAAAGTTTTCCATACAACGGGTCAAGTTTCGCTATAAGTGGGCGTGGCTACGCCCACTTTTGGTCAAAATAGTTTTCATTCCTCCCTAAGAACATAACTGTAAAGTTTCAAGTCAATTGGTTAAAAAACAAAAAAGTTTTCCATACAACGGGTCCAGTTTAGCTATAAGTGGGCGTGGCTACGCGTGGCTACGCCCACTTTTGGTCAAAATAGTTTAAATTCCTCCCTAAGAACATAACTGTAAAGTTTCAAGTCAATTGGTTAAAAAACAAAAAAGTTTTCCATACAACGGGTCAATTTTCGCTATAAGTGGGCGTGGCTACGCCCACTTTTGGTCAAAATAGTTTTCATTCCTCCCTAAGAACATAACTGTAAAGTTTCAAGTCAATTGGTTAAAAAACAAAAAAGTTGTCCATACAACGACGTGAATATTCCTTCTCTTCCTCTTCTTCATTTTGTATGGGGGCTACCAGTTCCAGTTTCCCGATCTCAATGAAACTTTCAGGCATGTAGTCGGACTATGTAGAACTACTATGTTTAAAATTTCAGCACTCTATCATACAAAACAAAAAAGTTTTCCATACAACGATTCAAGTTTTGTTCATTTTTCTTCTTCTTTTCGTATGGGGGCTACCAGTTCCAGTGGTCCGATATGCCCGGTTCCGACCAATGATTTGACTGCACGAATAAGAAGTCTCTGTGCAAAATTTCAGCTCGATATCTTCAAAACTGTGGGAGGAGATTGTATATATACAGACAGACGGACAGACGGACAGACGGACAGACGGTCAGACGGACAGACGGACAGACGGACATGGCTAAATCAACTCGTCTTGTCGTCCTGATCAAGAATATATATACTTTATATAGTCGCAAGTGAATATTTCTGTGTGTTACAAACTTCAGCACAAAGTTATTATACTGTTTCACATACGTGAAAAGTATAAAAAAAACATTTTAAACAACGTTTAAAAACAGGAAAAACGAAAAATTATTGAATGCAAAATGCAATAAATAAAAGAAAAACGAAAAAAACAAATTACATTTTGTGCAAAAGCAGATACAGAAGCGAATTTTTGTTGTTGTTGTGTGTGTGTTTTTTTAAGTTTTGGTGAGTGAACAACGCGCTGGGCTCAACTGAAGTCGGCAGGAAAAAATAAAATCAGCATTTTTAGTAGTTAATTTAATTTATTGCAACATTTTTATGGTTGACTTTATTGCATAATAAAACATAATTTACTGTGCCATTGAGACTTTTTGCCCTCGCGAATTGTGAATTGTGGCCTGATTGTGTGTAATGACGATGGAAGAATAGAAGGGAATATGGACGGGCATACAAGTCCGTGAATTAGATGTATTTCGTTGTTATGTGCTGGGTTGCAATAAAAATTACTAACATTTTACATATTTCGCCCTTCGTTTTAACCAAAATGCTACAAGATACATTCTATGTGAGTAATTTGTGAAAAAGTAATGTTTCATTCAGAAAAGCTTAAGAATTTCTCGATTGTCAATTATTAGACACCAAATACTTACTTACAGTGTAACTTTAATAGTCTGGACAATTTACAAATGGACAGAGTCCGAATTATAGAATGGGTTTAATTTATTTTGTATACCCTTTGTCCTGAAGTTTGTACCACCCAGAATTAGTCATCAACGACCATATAAAGTATATCTAAATATACACTAAGCAAAAAAATTAACGGACCACTTAAAAAATTTCGATTTTGGACCTCTTTTTGGCCTTCTGTAACTTTGTAGGTATTGGTCGTATCGAAAAACTCTGAAAGAAGATTTTATAGCTTGTAACTTCTAGTTTTTGAATCTTTTTCCGAAAAAATTTTGAAAGTAACGGTTTTGATGTAATCCTTGAAATTGCAAGAAAAAAAAAAATTGCAAAATTTTTTGTCTTTTTTGATTTGTTCCATGGGTTTTCGTGATTTTTTTTTAGATAAACCATTGTATTGATCAGATAGCCTGTTAATTCAGCTTTAATTTGCATTTTTCCGATCCTTGCAACGATTTTTTTTCGCTCAGATATTCGAAGTTGAACCAAAAAAGGTCCTTTTGACTTTAACCATCCATATCACCGCAAAGAATAAAGACACAGGAATGAGGAATACAGTTTTGAAAACTGGAGGAAATGTCCTAAAAGAACCAATTAAGACATATGGAGAACAAAATTTTCAAACATTTTTAATTTCAAGTTGAAAAAGGGTCAAAAAAGTGCCTTTTTGACTTGTTATCGTTATTTGACTACATCTTTAGAACCACTAATCGGAAGGAGGATACCTTTTGGTTTTTTTACACCTCTTAGTACCCCCAACAATCATGTAAATTTTCAGATCGATCCATTAAGTGGTTTTTCCGTCCCGTTTGTTCAAAGTTGACGAAAAAAATTTAACGATCAAAATTGGCACATTTTAACATTGTGTAATTGTGTTCATACAAATTGAAAAATCTGAATGTTTTTCCACTTTTTCTTCAATTTGTTGTTGAGTTCCAATTAATCAAGTAACTCAACAACAAATTGAAGAAAAAGTGGAAAAACATTCAGATTTTTCAATTTGTATGAACACAATTACACAATGTTAAAATGTGCCAATTTTGATCGTTAAATTTTTTTCGTCAACTTTGAACAAACGGGACGGAAAAACCACTTAATGGATCGGTCTGAAAATTTACATGATTGTTGGGGGTACTAAGAGGTGTAAAAAAACCAAAAGGTATCCTCCTTCCGATTAGTGGTTCTAAAGATGTAGTCAAATAACGATAACAAGTCAAAAAGGCACTTTTTTGACCCTTTTTCAACTTGAAATTAAAAATGTTTGAAAATTTTGTTCTCCATATGTCTTAATTGGTTCTTTTAGGACATTTCCTCCAGTTTTCAAAACTGTATTCCTCATTCCTGTGTCTTTATTCTTTGCGGTGATATGGATGGTTAAAGTCAAAAGGACCTTTTTTGGTTCAACTTCGAATATCTGAGCGAAAAAAAATCGTTGCAAGGATCGGAAAAATGCAAATTAAAGCTGAATTAACAGGCTATCTGATCAATACAATGGTTTATCTAAAAAAAAATCACGAAAACCCATGGAACAAGTCAAAAAAGACAAAAAATTTTGCAATTTTTTTTTTCTTGCAATTTCAAGGATTACATCAAAACCGTTACTTTCAAAATTTTTTCGGAAAAAGATTCAAAAACTAGAAGTTACAAGCTATAAAATCTTCTTTCAGAGTTTTTCGATACGACCAATACCTACAAAGTTACAGAAGGCCAAAAAGAGGTCCAAAATCGAAATTTTTTAAGTGGTCCGTTAATTTTTTTGCTTAGTGTATATTCTTGATCAGCTCGATAAGACGAGTTGATTTAGCCATGTCCGCCTGTGAATATACGATCGCCTTCCACAGGTTTGAAGCTATCATCGTGAAATTTTTATGAGACTCTTTTTTTTTGTGCAGTTAAATTATTAGTTGGAACCTGCAACTATCATTGAGATCGGACCACTTGAACTAAGTAGTATCTGCCAAACAAAATGAAGAAGAGAAATCGACAAAATCAATAGTTTTCATATCTCTGTAATTTATTATGATATAGAGAAATAAAATTCCAATGATGAAATGTGTGTGACAAAAAAAAAAACGACTTGAAGAGATGAAGGTATTATAAATAGTGTTATATTTTGGACAGTTTATTTAAAAAACTCTATCTTATGATATATGTATTATAACAATTGAATTGTTTATTACATTTCAGTATCTCTGAAACAAAACAAGTAATTGCTATAAATCAATTCTTGCACACAGAGCTTTAATCGCGTTTAGTTTCCACATGTGAAAATCTTTCGGTCCAATTTTAAAGTTCCAAATTCAATATTCTTATGCTTACATTTTTCGTATTCGACATTTAATAACTCATGAAAAACATAAATCTAAAAATTTTAATAGACAATATATACTATTAACGTAACTAATGATATTATTTTGAATGAATTTACATTAAATTCGATGGTCTGAACTCAAAATTAAAATTGTAAGATTTAAATGAGCTATAATTTCGTTAAACAAATCTTACGGACACTAGCTTTTCAATATTGTACGAAGTAGAATTCGAAACCTTACAAACAACATGAAACAACCAAAAAAAAACACATATATTTAAGACATTTGAGAATTGGAATTGAAAAACAGTCGATTCAGCACAAATGAATACCAGACAAACGAACGATATCCATAAACTTTGCATTTTTACGACGTTGTGTGGTCTCATTTGACATATTGTGGGTTTTACGATTCAAAATTAATGACGCCGTGCGCGGGGACGGCACTCGGCTGGTGCCATACCGGTTTCGTATCGCTGAGCTTTGGGTAACGCCACATTACGCCTCGCATCACCTCGCACCGCTTTGCCATCACTCTTGCCTTTCAATTTGCTACACATTCGCATTGAATTTCGTTTCGGTTTCGGCTTTCAAACATGATTTCATCAGTTAATAAGACACATACACATTTTTATGGCATTAAATGACGACAAGTGAAACATAAAATATTTATTCACTTTATTTGTTGCTTGCTTGTTGTTGTTGGCGCTGTTGCTTTAGCTGATTTTAAGCAGTCAAAGCAGCCAGATACATTTGCAATGCAAATTATTTGATTGAGTTTTGTATTAAGCACCTTAATTTTTTTTTATTTTTTTTTTTTGTTAAGTAGTACACAAAGTCTTATTTTTTATCACAGTACTTTTGAATGCCCAAAAAGAGACAAGAACAACCTCAAAAAAAAAAAAAAAAAAGAACGCCAATCGAAATATTTGGTGAAATAAATCGCAATTAAGTTAATTTACGACTTTTTCATGCCATTCGAGTTGAAACTAATTAATTTAAATTTAATTTGAGTTCATAAATTCTCGTGAACGTGCGTTAAGTGGCACAAATACATACACACATGGATTTTCGATTCAGTTTCAGCAATAAATTTGACCATAAAAATGAAATTGCTTTTGGTTTTTTTTTCGTACCCATTTTTTTGTAAATTTTTTTTTTATATTTGCAGGTAATTAAGCGCGAAAAAAGTTTATCTAATTGACTGCGAAAATGTACAGTCGAGTCACTCCATCATTCAGAGTCAGTCACTGCAACGAATTGGCTTGAAACGCATCGAATTGACTCAATTCAACTCAACTCAATTTGACTCAACTTTATAGCAAATGGCAATGATTTCAAATTTAATTGACTTTGTCAAGTCAACATTAATAAACTTTTACTATGTGTATATGGCCTGGCCTGGCTTGGTTCGGCTCGCTTCGGCTCGGCCTCATGTCGTTGGCCCATTTAATGCCAGCAAGAGGATGTTTGTCAGCTTAAATGTTGCGTATGAGTTTTGATTTCATCGTTGAGTTTGTTTATGTTATTGACGTTTATGTTTAACAAATTTGACGCAAATTCAATCGGTTTAATGTTTATTTTACGTGAACACAGTTGAGTTGCTTCACTGTAATGTGTTCAATAAAATGTTAATTTTTTAGTTTAAACATGTCAAATTGAAAATGTTAATTTTCAAATTAATTAATTTGCAATAATTTGCATTCAGTAGAAGCAAACTGAACATGTTTGTTGATGAAGAAATTATTGCTTTGACAAATTTGTGCACAAATCTGAGTTTGTCAGTTCAATTAACAATTCAATTTGAGAATTTTAATTTACCAGTGAGTGACTTAATGTATGCAATACGGACTGAAACAACTTTGTGAATTTGACATCTAGCTGAAGATGTTATGTTTTTATTCCTGTTATTGAATGGGAAAGGAAGAGTTGTAGATTCTTCAGCATATATGTACTTATCTATTCATGATCAACATCGAAAGAGAAATCGTTTCAGCCATACCTATTTATCCATTTCAAGGATTCTTCATTTTAGTAACTTCTTATCATCGTAGTTTCTAGTTGAAGGTACAACGACATTGGCAGATGTGTGTGTACATATGTATATGCGTTTGGTTCGATATCAATCGCTTTTTTTTTACTCCCAATCAATACTGTTACTATTCTAAAAAAATATAATAAGGGTATTCAGTAATTCTCGCATCTGTAGCGGTCTAGCAAACGAAAATTTCAAATTACAAAAACAAATTGTATGAACAAAAGTTTGCCGAGATTGCCATACCCCAGCCTATGTACATATATAGAAATCGTAGTACATGTAGCAAATTTTTATTTGTGTTTTGTGTTAATAACACTACAAATTTTCGGTATTATTTGGAATGTTTTTAACACAATTGGAAAACCCTTACTACTTTGGAACAGTTATTTGAATTTAAATTCGAAAAATTACAGTAAATAATTGCAGTTGAGAGTTCACGACTTCGACATACCCTGTACCATCAGTTTGTTGGGACTGTTAGAGGGTCTTCCCCCACCCAATTTTCAATCGAAATGGATTTCACTTCCATTTAATATCAAATATACCAATTTTAAATTCTTCAGACCCTTTCGTTCTAGAAATATTGCATATAAAACTTTCCTTTTTTTTTATAAGTATGTTAAGCTATATAAGAAAAGAATATAATCCCTGATGAAAGTGGAAAATGCCACCGGAAATAAAAGTGGGACAATGTTGTTTGAACTAAAATAATTTTTATATCGCTGAACATAATTTGCTTTTTTAACCCGTTTTTAATTTACAAAACGAGTTTGATTTCCTTTATTATAATATCAATGAGTACACATAACTATGCAAAGCTAATTTTTGGTTAGGCCAGACCATAAAGTGCCCATTACACGGTCAAATTGCAGTATCAAGCATCGTCATAGTGTCAGTGAAATATTTGTGTGTGCGTCTCATATACAATGCTTGAATCAAAATCAAAATAGTTTTGATTTTTCTTCATGCATGCGAGTTCTGTCAATGGTTGCTTGACCGTGTACGTTGCAGCATACTGCAAAACTGTCTCGTTTACACATTAACAAATTGAAGGAATATAAATGAGACAACAGATGCTTGATATCAAATTGTCAAGCAAAAATCTTCAGCTGCTAAACATTTTTTGAAACGAACACTCATGCGCTTGGAGCGGACACCAGAAATATAGACAAGCAAACATTGAATGATTGACAAGCATGCAGTACCGTGTGTGCGCTTGCCTTCATGCACACGTACACGAATGCTTGATACTGCAATTTGACCGTGTAAAGGGCACTTAACACATATCTTTCATTATCAATTGTATTTTCCTTTGAATATTATTTATTATTTAGACACAAATTATTCAAAGCCTACTTAGCTCATATATCTGAGTTGCGACAGTTTTTTGTTCAGAAGGGCGTTCACTAGCTTTCGTTTGCTAGACCTGCTATCTGCTACAGATGCGAGAACTACTGAATACCCTTAATATTTAAAATAGCGTTATGTAAATTGATTTGTCCGATGATTAAGTGTTGAAAAATAGAGGTTTTTGTGTCTACAGACTGTCAAAAATATAAACCAACATGAAAAAAATGAAATCAGTTTGTCACTATTTGTGACGAGCTGTGACGAGTTGAGACTAACTGTGACGATTTGAGACTAGCTATGACGAGTTGGTGGTGATAAGAAACGCTAGAAGCAATAACGAGTCACAAAATGGTGGTCTTTGGAAAATGATTTGTGAGCCTTGGGCCTCAGTGGACTAGCGAATCAGGCGATATATAACGGTGAAAATATATGTTTAGTCATAACAGTGCGTTGGAAAGAAACCCATTCTTCTAACTATGTTCTTAACTCTCCACATCACGTTGGTTTCCGATTGCTCCTTCCCTATTTAATGGGCCGAAAATGTTGATTTTGTCTTGCCCAAGATATTTTTTAAAGTATCAAATAGTGTTTAAATTTATGATTCTCTTTATTACATTAATATAAAATTTTTTTAAAAATCCTTTGGCAACATCAACCAAACTTCAAACATAAAATCTCAATAACATTTGAGAATACAAAATGATTAAACTTATACCTTTCAACTCATAAATTTTATTTGTTCATAAAGGCTTTTGTAAAAAAATACTCGCCTATAATAATTACATTTTATCTGTCTGAGTAATTTAAATATAAATAAATAAAAATGTTATGCGCTGAATTTGAGTACTTTTTCGTGTTTTAAAAAATTATACAAAAATAAATGCGCTTTTAAAAATGTTTGTAAAACTTTTGAAATAAAAAAAAAAGACAACAACATTACAGTAGCAAAAATTTGATTTTATTTAATTAAATAAAAATACGCGGAATTATTTTTTCCACCGCATGAAAAGCCATTAGCGGCGCTCATTCTTAATGGCGGCGAGTGTGTTTTGTTGGCAATTCCATTTTGGCATTTGCTGTTTTTTTTTTTTGCATGTGCGCGGCATATGCTGATTGAATCCTGATTTATGCGCTTACACAGATTTAATCCCATTAAACAAGTATGTTGAAAATGAAATAAAAAAAACCGTGTCGGCGACAAGCGTCGCGAATAGGCAAACATTTTTCCCCCAACAACTTTCCATGCATACTTCTTTTTTTTTGCAAACGAGTGTGTGTCAGGACTTTTGCAAAGATATTGGTGTCTGTGTGTGTGCGTGTGTGTGTGTATTTGTGCGTAGACACAACAAGGATAATTTAGAGGCAACAAACAATATGCCGACAAGACAGTCATAAATCTTGATAACTAATATCCTGATGTGGCGCACTCATGTCTGCTGAGCACTCTTGTGCTTGTGTGCATGTGTGTGTGTGTGTGTATTTGCATACGATATGCTTGTGTGTGAGTATGTGTATTAATAAATTATCTGGCTATCAGCTTTTCATGGGCATTGGTAGTATCTAATATGCCTCCCAAGTGTAATGCTGACAGTCGTTAGGCCAAGTAGGTGAGAAACCGAACGAACTCAGCAGTGACAACAACCTTAGAGATTTTGTTAAGAAAAACAAAAAAAAAAACAAGAACAAATTTAAAATTATGTGCGTGCTCTTATCAAAGTGATTGAGTATGCATATGTAGGTATATATATATATCTGTAAGGCTGTATCGAAAAGTGAGCGATGGACTGCAAGAGGTGTGTGTGTGTGTGTGCATGAGTGTCTGCTCATACTCAAGCAATAAAATTCATAGCGCTGCCAAAGCTTATAAATCATTTTTGTGTGCTGTTGAGGTCCTTGTTCCTTCTTTTTTTTTTTTTTTGCAGCCTACGACAAAAAATGCGCGTTTGCCAGCATCAGGAACAGAAACAGGAGCCAGAACATATTTATTGTTGTTATTGTTGTTGCTGTTGTTATCCTTCTTACTCTGCTGACTCGGCCTCGCTGTATTACAACAAATGACTGTGGAATATTTATAAGCATCATAAATTTAATTTATGTCGCCGCGTTCCCTGTCGTGCGTTTATTGTGCGGATAATATTTGTGCCTTGCCTGCCCTACCCTCCCAGCCCATCACTCTTCTCGCCGCTGCGCCCTTTGCGTTTTATTTTCTTATTTATGATTTTTATACATTCATATTTTTATTGCAATATTTTATGTGCGCTTTTTGCAATTTTGCACACACAAACAAAATAGTGTGAAAATTACTTTAGTTATATATTTTTTTTTTTTGTTATTATTTATAAGCATTTTTTGCCAACTTTATTTTTTTTCCTGCGCTCATTGATGCAACGCAAAAGGACGCACATTATTTATGCGCAATTTGTTGTTTGTGGCATTGTGATTAATGTTGATAAATGTTTAGGCTTCAATTAATTATGATTGTGGCAACGCCGCGTTTGACAATAAACTTGATTCATTTCGTAAAAGTAACAGACAATTTGTTTTTGTTTTTATAATGCAGATTTTATTTTTTTTTTTTTTATTAATAGCTAACAAACATTTTTGGTATAGTTTAAGGAAAAAGAACTTTGAAAGTTAGAGCAGAGTAGGTCAACAACAATAACAAAATCCAAGCAACAAGAGTTAACGTCTTTTAGTGATGACCGTGATGCGCAAAACCACCGTGACCGGCATCGTGACCGCCATGTGAGTGACCTGAGCCATGTTCTTGCTTCAGCGAGAAGCTGTGCGAGCTGGTGCTGTGACCGCCATGAGCATGACCGGCATCATGACCGTAACCGTGACCGGCATCGTGTCCGTGACCGCCGAAGTCATGGCCGGCAAAGTCGTGACCGCCGAAATCGTGACCGGCGAAATCGTTGCCGTGTGTTGATGAGTGTTCTTCGAATTCAACATGACCGCCTTCGTAGCCGGAGTGACCGTGGTGGGCAGCAGGCACGTGGTGATGGGTGGGCTCACGGTGTACGTGCGCTTCGAAACCCTTGTGCTTGTCAGCCGTATAGTGGACAGTTCGCTTGTGACCATCGGCATCAATCAACTCATAGTGTCCAGTAACCTTATGACCGTGACGTGATTCGCTGTGTTCCTTGTGATCGCCGGTTTTCTTGTCGGTGACGCCATACTTGAAATCGTATTCGGCGTGTCCGTCGTGGTGTTCCTCATGACCGTGTCCGCCATGACCACCATGACCGTGATCATGACCATCGTCATGGGAGACAAGATGAACCGAAGCGTGACTTGTGGCACCGCCATGACCGCCGCCGTGGCCGTGATGTGGCACAGCCGCAACGGCAGCCACTGCGATCAGTGCGTAGACAGCGAAAAACTGCAGGAAAAGCAAGTTTGTATCAGATCCGTAGGCATCACCTGGTGGTCTCTATTTAATACTTACCTTAAAGGCCATTGTACTTCTGCGTGTTTATGAGTTGATTGGGGTTTTTTGATTTGCTGTTGTCTTAGAAGATTGTAAGACGAAGGCGAACTGTGCCTATCTTGGATTTTGCGCTTGCTTTTATAGTTGCCACAAAATGAATTGTTGAAGTTGCAAATGCTTTGCGTTCAACCTTTCTCCCCAAACAGCAAAGACAACAACAAAGTTGACCTCAGCGGCGTTGCCTAAACAAAAAAAGACTTTCGAAAAAAAAAATTATCAACGCCTCTTTCGCAAGCACAGCATTCGCTTGCATGAGCGCTCATTACCGTCAAACATAATTCGTATTAAGTCGGCTTGATTCTGGTGAAATGTTAATAATTCGGGGCGTATAAGATTTGACTCAAGGTAAGCTCAACTTTGATCACGGGCGAACTCAAGAACACGCTCATGGTCTCAATATTGTTACTCTTTACAGCTTAACAGCTATTAAGACACCATCCCATCTATAGAGTTTTACCTAATCTTGAGATTTAACAGAAGCTTGCCGATTTTATTATCTCTATGAATTATTCTCTCGTTGTGAAGATTGACAGAAGGGTTTTTCATAATCTCAAGAGTCAAAATTGCCATTTTTATTAGTAAGATGAATTGTTGTCTCAGGAAACAGAACATTTTTGTATTATCAAAAAGTTAATCAGCTTGTCAACTCATGTCGCATACATTTTTCATACAAAAGGTCTACAAAATAATAATCTAAGTGTCGCCAGTCAGACTGCATCTGAAGCCGTTGGTGCATTGGCGACTAACAACAACAGGAAACGTTTAACTCATCCATTGACCATGAATTTAATCAATGTGAAATAATACAGAAGCAAATGAAATTCATCAATTCAGTTGAGATACTTAAATGTTGTTGAAAGTCATACGAGGGTTTCAGTTTAATCCCTCTGACAATTCCCAAGTGTGCTTAGCCCTTTTACAACTTCAACTTCAAACATAATTTTTATTAATTTAAAATAAATCCCAAAGCAATAATTCATTGTAAGATTTACTGTGCGACAATTGCCAATTTAAAGCAAGTTTATGGTCAACAACAAAAACGGCAGCAACAAACAATTTACAACAAAATAAATTTAGCATAATCCTTGAATTGCCACGACTTGTGACTCTTGACTGCCTACAAGCCAAGTAAACCAATCCAACCAATCTTCCTTCGACAAGAAACGCATAGTTGACCGAAGATTTATATGCCAACAAAATGTTGACTCGTTGACGTCAATCAGCCTGACAAAAAGTCATCACAATTGCAGTTGGCAGTTCGCGTAGTTGGTTTTGTTGTTTGGCTCGTTGGCTGTTTGATTCACTATCGTCTGCTGGTAGTGATGTTGGTGGTGGTGCGGCTTAACCCCAACCGAAAAAAGCGCGACAGTCAAGTTTGGCCGCAGCTAAAATTATGGGATGCATGCATTTATCCAGCAAGTCAACCAAGCAACCCAACCAACCAACCAACAAGCCAAGAGGCCAACAAACGAGCCCAAAGATTGTCACTGCCTGCCACTGACGGCTGCTGTCGTCGTTGTCATCGTCATCGTTGAAGCCGCGTTGTCTATCAAAGGCAATATGGGCATGACAATGGATGGATGGATGGATGGATGGTTGGTTGCTTGGTTGGTTGCGATGAAGGTACAAAGTCGTCAGTCAGCGTTTTTGGACAACAACAACGAAAACGACGACAATGTCAGTGACAGTGGCGGCGACAGTAGCTACAGAAGCAGTAAAAGTTTCAAAGTCGTTGCGTAAATTCGCTGAAATGTGCATTTTTCACGTGAGGTGCACACCGCATGATGAAGGTATTCTTGTTTGTTACACGGAGAGAAAAATCATACGTCTTTTAAAACTAAAAGAGGGCATATCATAAAAATTGGAAGGTTAAAGATTTACTTTAGTTAGTTTGGAAACGACAAAGAGTAACTTTTGATCAAATTTACGGAGTCAGGTAAAAGTCTTCTGAGTGGGATCATACTCCTTCCTACTGTTATGTCAGAAGGACTCGATTAAGCGAGAGAGCAACTTCTTAAGGAGTCCGGTGACTATCTCACAATGAGATACTTCCTACTTCTGTTCTGTCAAAAGGGCTCCAGTAAATTCGAGGGGAGAATTCTTTAAGGAGTCCAGTGCATGCCTCTTAATGAGAGGCATCCGAAGGGCTCCCATAACTTAGAGAAGAACATTTTTTCGGAGATCGGTGCCTGCCCCATGATAAGAAGCATCCCGCTCCTGTTATATTAGAAGGGGAAAGCGAGTTATTAGGTCGAGAATTGCGTTGAAGATCATTTGGAGGACAATCTTCTCTGAAGCTCCATAGCCACCATAGGAAGATACTCCATTTTTGCTTTTATTGAATTGAGAACAATTTTTCAAACTTTCAATTTGTTTATTTGTGAGGAATAACTGTAGAGTTTGAATCTAAAATGTGCCTTTACGAAAATATTTCTCAGTGCATTATCACTTGTAACAATTGCCGCATCTTCGTGTTCTCGCTGTTGTTGTTGTCGTAGTTGTTGCGTCCTCAATGTCAACCTACGTTTTGTGGACACATTTCGGCTGCTTGATTACTCATGTCAATCAAGCTTCCAAACAGCGACGACATGCTGTCAATCTTTGTGTCAAGCCTGGCGAGTTGCGAGTCCGTTTATATGTTTGTAGGCCTCGTCACAACAACAACAACAACAGCAATAACAACAACGACAACGAAGGGAGCGATTCACTTAAACAACTTGCAACGAATTGAATTGAATTGAATTGCTCAGTCCCTCGAAAGGGATATAGACTCAGTAATAGACAGAGAAAGAGAGAGAGGGAGAGGCACGAAGATGTGAGTCTCGTTGTTGTGCAGCATTGTATGTAAATTGGGCGGTCGTTTTCGCATTTGATGTCCTGTCAAGGGATAATCAACCATGGCAGCAGCAAGCAACAACAGCAGCAGCAGCAGAAGGCAATCGACTCAAGTTATTATGCAGACGCATAAAAATGTTGTCTTTTGTCCTGCCTTCGTTTACCGCCAACGAGTCTGTAACGAGTAAGAAATACTGCAATGTACGATAATTTGCAACAAAAATGCCCTGCCACGCCCCGCCGCAAATCAAGTTGCGACCAATGCTTTTTCAACTCCCTCTACGATTGCTCAACACATAAATCCTTCGACTGGCAACGTCCAATGTCGTTGTCCGAAATTGAAAACGATGTTGATGTTGTTGACAGATATTCGTTTGACAGACCGTCAACTGTCATTCATTCGGCCCCCCTCCCTTTTGTTCCCTACCCACAAAATCGTGCCTTGGAACCTCTTCGCTCTTTACACTCTCTCTTCATTATGAATGTATCTGATACTGTGTGTCTGTTACAATCAACGATTGATCGCGACTCAACGTCGTCGACGACGCTGATGCAATTTCGGTTTTGTGCAAAAATTATTTAAAAATGTTCTTGGCATTGTTGTGCGTCAGTTCACTGTCAGTTGATGTATAACATTTGCTGACATTTCCTATGAATTGTGCATTCCTCCGAACATTCTCGTCATTTGTGTTGCGATCTTATTATACCTTTTGGTTGAAGAAAGAGACTCTTTAGCATTACTGCAAGTTTACTAATAAATATGAAGCTTACAAGAAATAAAATGAATTTCTTAGTGCAGAATTACATTTAATGACGTTTTGTAAATCATTAAAAGTTGGCATAAGACCAACAAGCGAGAATATAATTGAAAATTGAAATTAATTCATATTGTTTTCATTTATGTGGCTTCAATATTTTGAAGTGATTTAAATGTTGCCGATGTGTGTTTGATTCATAGAGTTATTCTGTTTGCAAATGTCTACGATCCAAAATCTTATACACACATTTATTTGAACGAAATTTGTTTTTAAACATTTGAAGCTAATCGAATGCACAGAAGTTTTTATGATGATGAGATTACACTCTATTAGTGAAAACGTCTCTTGAGTGTTGCAATCCCGATTCCAACCAAAACGGACATTCACGTCCTGAGGTGCATGTTCTACATTTGGGGAGATCTGTGCGACGTTTTGTATTAATCTGTTTGAACCGACTGTAACACCTGTTACCGAAATTTATAAATTATACCGAAGTTTATAAATTATAAATAAACATTGAAAGACCAACGATATGTTGTTAAAACTGGCTAAGACTAACACTTGAAAACTTTGGAAGGTAAAGTGCTATTCTACCCACCATATCTTCAGATATTGCTTCTTTCGATTAACGCTTGTTTCGATTGATGATGCATAGTTTATTTAAGCCAAGGCTTTCTCTTCTCAAGATTATATTCCTCTGTGATTCAAAAGATGGGAACAATTACTTACAAATAAAAAAAAAAACCGAATAATTCCCAACTTTTTGAAAAACTGTAGTTTTCAGTATCAAATTTACAATTGTATTCTGTTTCTTCATGTTAATTTGTCAGATAAAATGTAGTAGTAGTAGTTCGATCTCTCTGTGGCTCTTGATAACTTTTATTAAAATTTCAAATTACATTTTTGTTTGTTTCCACAAACAGATCTTACTCAGTCGCGTGCCTAATGTTCTGTGTGATAATTTTGAGCAGACCTCAGTTGTTAAAACGTCAACAAGAATCAAAAAATGGTGACCAAAACAATTGTTGAACCAATTCACAAGCTTCTAAATTGAATCAGCCTTGTTCATTTATTCTGTGTACATCAACGTTTTCTATGAACTCACCGATTTGTTAAATAAATTGACAATTACCATTGAATCAATTGAAGTTCTGTACAACAAAAACAAAGTCAACAAACAAATACGAGAACAGCTGCCATTACACAAGCAGAGCAATTTCGCGTCTCTGATAAGAATCAACACACAGATACATGTATGTGCATGTATGGTACATGTTGACACGTTTAAAAAGAAACAACAACATGAACTGAAACCAAAATCAAAACCAAACAAAGCCCACATGAAACATGCTCCAGAAGTGACTACACTTCCATGAAATTATGAACAAGACAACATAATAATTTCATTTTAAACAAGAATTGCTTCGTCTGTCCCTGTCCCATGCCCGAGAAGTGAGTATGTGATGAGCACATTAACATACAGAATAGTCAGCAACATCAACTGAAGACAAAAACAAAAAAGCAATAACAACAACATTAATAATGATGACGATGACTATAATAATATCAACAACATTATCATTATTTATTATGAAAAGCAAAAGACACCTGGACGTGCTCCCAAAGTGGACAACTATGCTGAGTTGAAATGACAGCGAATTGTGCAGCAGCAGCAGCAGCTGATGGTGATGATGTTGTTGTTGTTGCTGCTGCTGCTGTTGCATATGCATGACAATCGAGCGACACCAAAGAGGTAAAAAAAAAAAAAAACAAAGCGCTGACTGCAACACTTCTTCTACTTCTGTCTTGCGATACCAAGAAGCACAACTTGAGCATGCCAAGCACAAGATCAGACCGACAGACAGCCGGACGGACGGACGGAGGGACTGTTGAGACCCAACTTCATATTGTAAATGTGAAACGTGATGCCACTTTTGGGTGACAAGCAGCAACACAGCATGACTTGACTTGACTCGACTCGACTCTATTCTAGCTGAACTGAGCCAAAGCCTGAGCTGTGGCAGTGGCAGAGGCAGTAGCAAAGTCAAACGAAGTTGACTTCATCATTAGAGCGTACACAAATGCAAACTTCACTAGAACTGGTTCCAGTGGCAGTCTCAACGTTTCATCGTTGGCGCATATATGTATACTTTGTCATCGCTATGCTCAAGTCCAAGTCCAAGTGCAACCCAGCCCAGCCCAGCTCAGCCCAACTTGGCTTCTGTGCTGTTTTCTTTTCATTGGAAATTTTCTTAGTTGTCCGCCTTGAAAATGACTTTTGTTGTTGTTGTCTCTAGTTTAAACACTCTGAATTGCTGTTGCTAGGTTGCAGGCGATTTGAATCGGCCGCCTCATCGTTCAACACACAGTCATGTTTTACAGTAGTTGATAGCCCCGATGGCTCTAAGCGACATTTTGATTAATGCCACAGCGCTTCCTGTTGCTTCGATGCCTCGATGCCTTGTTGTTGTTGCGTTGAGTTGCGTTACGTTGCGCTACATGGCGCTGTCGTTGGGTTCATTTGAGTTAAATACGAGTCTTGCTTGTCTTGTCTTGTCTTTCGATGAACGCAGAATTGTGTTCCTTTGATGTGTGATTAAGCATGTTAATGTGTTGTTTGCTTGTATTAGATTTTTTAATGTCAACGGGTAGGCAAATTAATGTTGAACATGTCTCTCGCTGACTGACTGAGTAACTAACTAACTGACTGACTGAATGGCTCTTTGGCTGGGTTGGGCGTTGGTTTGCATTATTTGCTTAATGCTTTTGAACTTGGCAGTGAGTTGAAGTTGTTTTTAAAATATCCTTTGAGTCGATAAAGAGATTAGTAATTTTTACTTAACACAAATTAACTTTTTTGGCTTTCAGTTTTCAGAGAGGTTTTTTTCTTGAAATTCAGATATCTCTGCCGCACCTGATGAGTTTTGCTGAGACTCTGACGAACCCTGTTCTGTATCTTACGATAGATTTTGCTTCAAATTTAAAATAATTAGTGAATTATTGAACTATAAAGTTCACATGGGATTGTCAATTATCTCCCTTCCCTCAAGGTGAGATTTTGTGACATTATTCTCTATTTTTATCTCACGTAACTCAAGGAGTTCTCTTTTAAATGTAAAATCTTCTTAGATCTTCTTAGATCAATTGTTTTTTGCAGATTATCTCAATGCTGAATCAATGATATTAAAGTCGCTGGAAATGTCTTAGCATAAGATCTTAAAACACAGCTTTAGCGAACTGTTTGATATTTTTTTTCATTTGTCTGAAGATATCTTTTATATAAACATGAAGCACCAGACACTCATACGAAGAACAACGTCAACCTCAACTCGACAACTCAATTAGATCAAGTACAACTACACTTGGTCACCTTTAGTTGACAATACAAACAACACCTTTGCGTTTGTTGGACTACACAAGGGCAACACCTTTCTAAGCAGCACTGACTAGACTGACTGACTGACTGACTGTTAAATATTTATGCAGGCCTACTTAACACAAATAGCTAATATTTTATGTGCGGAAATTAACACATCTTGCCATAAATACCAAAATCATTTGTAAATTAAATGAACTCAACAGCAAAGAACAGACAATCAAGAGGCACAATAAACATGGCGACAAAGTTGCACAGAAATTCCAGAAAAATACAAAAATACAAAAAAAAAAAATGTATGCTTGACAGAGAAATAACTGCATGTGCTAAATGAACCATTAATAAGTTGAAAAGAATGCATTGTAAAATATTTCAAGAAAGTCTGCGCTAGAATGGGAAAAACAACAGACAACAATAGTGTTGAGGAGCTGCAAAAGTAGATGAAGCTGTTGGCGAACAAAAAAAACTGAATTACAGCAAAAATGGCGCGACAAAGTCATTTGTCCAAAGCGAGAAATGCACATTACGTGTTTGTGTAGTGTATGCGTACGCTTAACAAGCAACAACAGCAGCAACAACATGAACAACAGCAGCAATTGTGACAAGCAACAACAATGGTAGCAACAACAGCGGCTACAAATCAACCATCATAATGTGTCAAGCAATGTTGTCAGGCATGTTAAAGAGCGGTATAGGCAAGAGGTGCGACTGACGCATAACAACGTAATTGACGACAATTGTCAACACTTTTGGCGAGGCAATTGCCAGCGAGCCAGCGAACTAACAACAACAGCGACAGCGACAATGCAACGACAACAGTGTCGACCAACAACAACAACAATAACTTAACTTTTACAACACTCAAACTCTTAGTTCACCTCCCAACTAATTCTGCTACCTTTCAACTCACGCCACCATCAACCTCAAACCAACCAAGCGCGCTCTTCACTCATCAAGCTTGCCTATTTACACTTTTCACTTCTCACTCTCTCGCTCACTCTTAATGCCGCGCTGCATTTACAGTAGCGTAAGCAATTACCGATTACAGCTAACTTCATTGCACGCCATTGCCGGCAACTTTGCTGCCGTCAGTCAGTCAGTCAGTCAGCCAGCCAGCAACATGTTCGTACGCGTATGTTGCCAACAGCAATTGCTGCAATTTCTTAACGATTTCTTTACTTTTTGTTGTTGTTGTTGTTGTTGCTGTTGCCACACTCCTTTTACTGTCGTCGCCCTTGCGCTGTTAACAACACTTTGCCTGTGAAATGGTCACCACTTGCTGCTGCTGCTGCTGCTTGCTTTGCCAATTGTCGGTGATATTTTATTGTCGCCATAGAACATTGCCAACGTGGTACTCATCGATACTGTTGTTTGTTTTGTTGTTGTTGGCAATGTTTGCGTTGAAAGGTAAAAAGTTGTATTGGATGAGTTTGACCAAGAGTTATGTTGTGTGTATTGCATATTGTTGGTGACTGATGCCGGGCAAAAGGAGCACTGAAATTGCAATAGATTGCTGTAATTTAACGCGTTGCCAGTTGTTGTTGCTGTTGTTGCTGTTGCTGCTGCTGTCGTTGATGTCATTGTGCACAGCAATATATGCGAACCGACATTGCCATCGTTTGTAGTATGTCAGACAACCATGCCGCGTATGTTTCGACCATATGTCAATGAAGTAATGCCAAGTGGCGTTGGTTAGTGGTTGGCGGGAGCTGACGGGCGAATGTAATAAATTTTAGTAACTTTTATATGCTGACATATAAATTGGCAAAAATGTAAGGATTTTTACCTCTGTATAATCTATCACTGGCGGCAACAAAAAGACAGACAGACAGATAGTTCACTAACGGACACGCCATGCTCTGATATCACTGGAAAACTTAAAGATCTCAACATGTTGTTGTCGTAATGATTTTTTTGATCACATGACCTTTTTTTTAATTTATTTATTTTTAAAAATTATTTTCAAAACATTAATCAGGCTATAAAATATTGCCTTGACAGTAAAAATAATTACAGAGAACGAATAATCAGTTAGAAAATGGGTATAAAAAAATGATGAAGAAAATAAAAAAAAAGTACTCAATTAAAATTAAATTAATGAAGTAACTAAGTAGGTCATTTCGATAGACTATTTTGAGGCGTCTGAGAATGTTTGATGAAGTCAAAGATTTGGCAAGAAAATTCGGTGCCGATCGAAGACTTTGGTTGTAACGACTACTATGGAGATTTATCTCTTCTAAAACAGTAAATAAAATTGTAGGATTTTTTTATAGTGTAAAGTGAAACAAAAATTTACTCTCTACTAAATTGAAAAGTGCTCACGCAAAAATGAATTATGAACATGCAACATGACGCACGTAGATAACTTAATGCCTACGTACATATATGATTTGTAACGACTGTGAACAATAAATGCAATTTATGTGACTCAAGCGCTATCATAAATTACAACAATGACAATTTAACAATGTAACTAACAAAAAAAACAGCAACTCTAAAACAAAAATGTGCAATTGGCAGCCCCCCGCCCTCTGCCGGCCGGCCACCATATTTCATAATGCATATTTGTGGCTTGCATAAATATGGTTTTTATCTCTATTTGAAGTATTTGTTGTTCTCGATAATTAATGCGTGCCACACATTTTGTTTATTAGTTTGTCAATTAATGTGGTTGACCATGTCCGGAGCAGTTTGAGTCTGGCGACGGAGTTCAGTTCATAGCGGAGTAATGCGCCAGTATGTTGGTGTTAATTAATTCGCGTGATTTATGTGAGGGCAATTTTGTGGTATTTAAATTGTTTTAGAATAAAGTTTTATTTGCGGAATTTTCGTTTGGTTTTTTTTTTTAATCGTTTAAATGAAGTCTTTGAATTTTTTTAATATATTTGTTTATATATAAAATTCACCGTTATTTTATTTTCACACACAGAACTCGGTTTATCCAATTACTTTAAAAAAGTTAATGTAATTATTTTTTTTTTTTCTTTAATATAATATTCGAACTTCTGGGGAGTCTGTGTGAACATGAAAGAATCGGTAACTAATCATGAACGTCGATATAAGGATTTTTTGAACTGTGAAGAATAGTGTCATGAGAGAAACAGTCTACTTATTCGGCAGTGTCACCGAAATCCCTAGTTATTTTAAAAGTAAATTCTTTGGAAATCTCTTGTTGCTGTCACAGAAATCGCCAAGATTTCGTTTTTTCGAACATTTGTCTTCGAATATCGTGTATGCTACGGCGGAAATATCGAACATGTGAAATATCAAAATATTTAAAATGAGAATATTTAGGAAAACTATTCAGAATTTATCAAAATCTCCGAAAAAAAATTGTCGGAGATTTCATTAATCGCCAATTAGTGATTTCTGTGTGGAAGTGTGTATAAATATCGTTGTTTTAGAGAGCATATGGAGTCTATAGCTGTAATATAGCTAACTATGTGGATACATCTCACAAAAAGGAATATCGTCATACACTCAAAAACTATTTATATTTTATTATTTGTTTTAATTAAAAAAATCACAGAATTTAGGCTTGACTCTGATTGAATGTCATTAATTGAGTGCTTTCTTAGTTAGTGTTTTTTGCGAAGTAAAAAGTTTGCTTAAATTGCTCAACGTAAATCAAACCGTTAGGCCATTTATCATATTCGCTAAAAGCTGCACAAACAACAATCGAAATTGGAATTTCTTTACCCCCATTTAGGCTACGCTAATGACAATCGCTATGATTGATAGCATTATGCCAACTGACTAGAAATACAAAAAAAAAACGCCAAAAAGTCATTGCGGCGGCACATTACATTGAAAATTAATTAATTCATGAAAAAATCATTCATATCGAGGAAAAAAAATACGTGCCACAGTGGCACCACACTGACACAGCCGAACAAAAAAGACAGTGACAAAAAGCCAAAACAAAAAACCTAAAAACTTGACATATGTAATCGATGTTGACTTATGGCGAAATGGCAAAACGAAACAAATCCCAGAATCGATGACGACTACGAAAAGAGCAACAACAACGAAGGCGATTGACGACAGTAACGTCGCTGCCGCCAATGTCAGTAGCGCCAATTGGTGATGGCGACGTCGGTTTCGGCTTTGGTTTTGGCTTGTTGACTGACTGACCGACGTCAGCCATCAATCAAAATTGTATACGAAACAAAGCGAAGGCAAAATGTCAAAAGAAAAAAAAATCCCACTTTTTTTCCCCTCTCAGCTACTACACTCATAGCCAGACATTAAGTTTTGATGTTTGGCCTCGATTTGACAGAGCGGCGTCGACGAACGGAAAAATTGACGCCTAAAAATTGTGTGTGACGCCCACGGGCTAAAAAACGCATGCGGTACAACGATTAATCGATACTTTTACAAGTTGGCTTGAACTGAGCCGAGCTGAGCAACGCGGAGAGTTGGCAATCATTAAAAAATAATTAACATAAGACGCATAATTACGCTTCAAATGAATTATTTTGGTAAAGTGGCAAATCAGTTGAGCTTAACAGCTTTTGTTAGTTAATTAGGTTCCATTTGTTTGTGCGTTAATTGATTAAATATAATTTACACTTTAACAAAGTTTCGTTATTTTTTTGACAAGTTCCTTTGACATTTCCCACTTTCATAGAGTCATAATAGATCAAGTTTAAAAAACGTCAACCAAGGTTTTACACTTGTTTAAGTCAAAAAGGTTTCAACTCAGCTTTCAAGTTTTTTCAAAAAACTATTCTAAGCACTCATTACAATAAATATTGCTTTTAATTATTGGTTCATTAACAAAATCTGTTTGAGTGCAACACTTATTGAACCGAAAAACTTAAACGTTCCCTAAAGTTGTTGCGTTTGTTCCGAAGCTCCAATGATACTTACGTCATGTACATTGGATTTGTAATGATCCCCAAAAATGAAATAAAAAACACATTACAGAGAGGGGTTGTGTTGATACTTCTTACGTAAGAACAACAAACAAACACGGGAATCCACGCGTAAATCACAAACTACAAGCGATACCTATTATCAGAGGTATTCAATTGGCAGATCCACTTTCCGAATTGTTTTTGAGCCCTTGGACTGATCAAAATCGTATGTAAAGGTGAGTAATAATGGGGAGTGGAGGTCGTCCTGTTCTTATTTTTTCTTACTAAGGGTGGGGATTGGGTCAAAAGCAGACAAGAAATATCTTATGTAATAAATGAATATCTCCTGCACTATTGTTTTTATAATTTTTTATTAAATGAGGTTTTATATGTAACCTTATATAAATAAATTGATTTCTAAAGTTACTTCTTTTACTTTGTTTATTTTAACGAACCACACTTTCTTGTCGCTTATTGTGAGGAAATGTTTCCTTCCACACCGCGCTACAATTCTTCGCCAGTTTGTGACTTACAATCACAGAAACGACCAAAAAGACATGCAAAGATTTTTGCCGTTCATTCGATTGTGTGACAGTCGATCTCTCTGATTGATCGAGACCGTTCAAGGCACCGCAAAAGTTTTCTGGCTTTTGTTTGTGCTAAACGTCATTGATTGATCATGTCGACTGATCAATCCAACGACCGACCGATCGATTGATGATGAACCTCGAAAATCACGTTGGCGGCGGTGTCGGCGTTCGAGTTCAAGTCAAAGTCGTCGCTTTTGTCCAAACAATTTAAACAATGTGACGTCTTCCTTTAAGTTTTTGTTGGCTTTTTTTGCGTTTCTTTATCTTTAACGAATTTTTCGTTATTTATCGTCTGCGTTGTTGGCGAAACATTTTTTTCTTATGTCAATCGTATAAATAACAAGAAGATTGATTGACAGCGCTGACAGTTTTTGATCGATGGTCCTCAACAGTGTGACTTTTACGTCAACTTGCATAAGGGTTTGTTTTTTTCTAACAAACTGATTGGATTTATTTTTCACTGTAGCATGTTCACATATTTCTAGTTAAAAATTTCCCAAATTCTAATTTGAAAACCAACATAACAGTTTGAATGACATTGACTGTGTCACAGTTTGAAAATCACTATGAAACAGTTTTGTTGTACACTGCTACTAAAACTGTGGGACTATTTTCTGCAGCTTAGTGTAAATGGGCTTGTTTACAGATGTAGGGAAACAACAAACAACGTGTAAAAAACAAAAAAAAAATTTGTTTCCAAGTCTGGCGTGAAACTTGAACGTACAAACTGAGTACAACGTGACGATTTTTACTGATAGAGCCCCATCAAATGAATTTGCCGAATGAAAATAAAGATGTATTAAATTGTGTTCAATGCAACTTAATATACATTGATGCTTCTTTCAATGGATACCCTATAGATAGAGTGGTAGAAATTTAATCATAAGATGAACATACACAATTTTTATTCTGCTATGAGAACATATTTATATAATTTTTGGAGATGACTTTAAATAAAAGGACTCATGACCAATTTTACTTAGGCACATAAAAGTGTAGCAATCTGGTGAAGACTATTTCAATAATCTGGCTGCATTTTAGATTACGACAAAAATGTATAAAGCTTAAAGTTTAAAATCATTTTTGAATATATTCGTTGTAGAGTGCGAAGTAAATAACTTCATATCGATGTTTTGAATTATATAAAGAAGACACGTAATTTTTTATAACTTCTACTAAGAAAATCAATTTTCCAAAACAAACGAATATTAAATAAAACTTTTAGCATTATGATGTACTTAATTCTAAACGAAATTGCTTCCATCTAATCTTTAAATTCAGTTTAGAAATTTGGTTCTGTGCTTCTTGGATCTTGGATAGTATAAACACATTTTTAAGCTTCAATCTCTCATTTGGTCAACTTTGTCCAATGGGTTGATAATGGTTTTACCGGCTTTTCCACGGAAGGATTTGATTTCTTTGATTGATACCTTAATTAATTACCTCTTTTAAAAATACATTTGTACTCTCTGGACGTGAGTGTACCAAGTGTAAGAAACTGGATCAAAATTCGAAATAAGCCATATGTTTCTTTAAACTCCAATTAACTGACTTCATTTTGAGTATTTTGAAGAATATTGTGCTTCAATGTTCAGGTGTCGTTTAAACATAATGTTCTTTGGAAGTTCGTTTTTTTTTTTTCCTATTCTGTAATTAAAAAAAAAATAAAAAAACAATATAGAAACTTTAATTCGGAAACTACAAAGCTGAAAGCTCATTAGGCATGATCAAACAAACTTTTTGGACAATTGATATATCAATCAACTTCAAAGATATTGAAACTGATCGATTACATTTTATACAATACAAATTATTGATTTTATATGTGAGTATTTCAGTGAAGAAATAATCACGTGCGCATTACAAATGTATCAGACAAGTACTGGAGAACAAAGACAGCTTGTGTGTACAACATACGTGTAGCTACCGAAATTGTGTATACCTGGACTTGTATCTAGATACATTATAATCGATCAAATGTGGAACACAGGTAGCTGGCAGATGTAATCAAAATGATATTAAAGCCGCAAAAAGCATACATTTTTGAAAACTCGATTTTGTTGGTAACTAGTGCTCAAAAACAAAAACAACTACAACAATAAAAATGAATTTTTTTTAACGACTTTGAAGCGTAAAAAAACTATAGCCAACTGACGGGCTGACAATTTATGATTAATCACAAGATCGATGAGAAAATTATGATTATGACAAAAGGCATTAATCTGCATTTTTTGTTGTGTTATTGTTTTTTTGTTTTTGTTTTCTTCTTTGGTCGTCGATGAGATATAATAATACGCTTTTCTTGTCATTTCCGCGCCGCGCACACCTTACGCTTTGACACGCTCACAGCGATGACAAAGCGCTTTAGCGCATAATTATTGGTTTGAGCCCCTAACAAAGAGCTCGCTGTGTATCCAAAGAGACCGACAGTGCGATCGACCGACCTACCGACATCATATTGACCATTGCGCATGAACATAGACATGAGGCAACAGGCAGCTGCCGTTGCCATTGCTGTTGTTGTTGCTGTTGTTGTTGCTGTTAATGTCAGTAGTTGTTGAGGCGCAGGAAATGCTACTTAATTTTATCTGTAAAGTTAATGTCTTAAGTATCTCTAGCGGCGACAATGAGTTGACTTGACTGCTGCCGCCTCACTGGTTGCCCGAATGACTTGACTGGCTGGCTGACACCATGACTGGGGCTAACTGTGCGCGAGTGAATGACTTACGAAATGTCATTAATGACAATTGCTTATAACGACTATGACTATAAGCTTTATGTATGGCAGCGTGCATAATTTGCCGTTTACATTTATCATATCGACTTTTGCTCTTAACAATGGCATTTCAAAAACCAACCTACCTATCTGTCTATCTATCAGATACATGTACTTCTCGCTGTCTGTCTTTATTTAGCTACTGGGCTCTATTGAGTAACTAACACAAAAGTTGCTTGGATACTTGTGACTTCTGTCTGACAAGTGATTATGCATGGTGTTTTTTATTATTATTTTTTATTTTTCTCTCTCTTAATGTGTTTCTTTTTTCCTGTGGCTTTTGTCGGTCGAGTTCAAAATAATCAATTAATGTAATTTTGTGTGCTTACACATGCTTTTTATCATTGTGTGTTCATTATTTTTAAAGAATTTTTCTTTCATTTTTTAATTTACAATGTTAAGTAATTTCCTCCAGAAGTCATCATGTTTGTCATGGCAATTAGTGGAAAATTGTCTAAAACGAATTGCCCCATGAACAAAAGGGTTTCTCTTTGATGAGCAGTAATATTTAAAAATTTTAGTTACGCTTGCTTGAGCATGATAACAGACCACCAAATCAAAGGAAAATTTGTTATACTTAGAGGAACCTTTGCGTTGGCGTTGAAGCTCATATTCTTAACATTTTAGAACCGTACAAGTTCGCTAATCGGCGGAATTGGACACCGAGTAATGTTCGAATTATTGAAACGTACCGTTTATTGGCAATTTTAATATAGCCTTATATTATAAAATGATCACTAATTGATTTTAACAACAATATTTATTAACAATCTAAACAATCAAAGCACAAAAATAAATTCTATAATTTCCGTCTTCCAATTATATGGGATAATTCAACTATTGAAGTATCCGAGTCATTGGAACGTCTGGAATATCATGCATCCGGTTTATCGAAGATATTCTGTATAAGTGAAGTGCGTTTAACAGATTTACATGCATTTCGCTGCTATCAGAAGAAATTATAATACAATAAATCTGAATTAATGAGAGCTCTGGATTGTCGAGTGTCTCAGGTCTCTGTACATCCCTAGAAGACGATTTTTGGGTTTTAAAAGAAAGCTGAGAGAAGTTAGAACTTTGGATAGCAAAACTCTGATTGATGTGTTGTGTACCATTATCCTTGTCATATTGCTTGAGTTCTTCAATGCTTTTTTCTTTATTAACTTATATCTTCTTCCTTACTAACTCATATGTGTATTCTGAATCTCCTAAGATTTCCCAGAATGGTACACAAAGAAATGTTATTGTCTTCTTTTTTTCGCAATATTCCATTAAGAGTTTGTTTCAGTTTCAACAGCAGCATTCCTTTGTAAGCTTTAACTCAATCTCGAGTTTGCCATAAAATACATTTCAATAAATTCAATTTGTAATTCAAGCAACAGACGCGTCTCATATTACAATCGACTCAAAGCAAAAACAAAATCTCAACACAATACAACCAAATCAAATTAGTCAAGCATTCCATTTGTGTATCTTACTGTCTATCACAACGAACAACAAACGATGTACGTTATTTGATAATAGTTAAGCACAAAGAGAAAAAAAAAATTGCAAGCATTGTTGCTATATCAGGCACTACAGCAAAAAAATGTATACAAAACGCTACAACAACACACCAATAAGCACACGTATATGTCCAATCAGTGGTTAAGATCAAAATTGTGCAAAATGAGGCAGAAATCAAGGCACAAAGACCGCATGTGATTCTCATGAGCTACTTGGCATCGGATTACCTATCCACTTACCGCATCACCTTTGAGTGCAGGACGGACATAGCAAAAAAACAAAAAATGTTGTACCAGAAGCGAGAACATCAAATTTCACGGGGCGGCTTATTGAAAAGTTGTGAAAACTAAATCACATGGCTTTGTTATTTTAGAGAGATTAGTTGATGCCGAAAAGATCTATGCACATTGATTGAGGTGCTCATGCTCAACGGCGACACTGACATCCCGTCAGTTCGTCATTCTTTTTTGCTTCCTGTATTCTTTACATTTACCGATGTTTATCTTAATTCGTTTGTTTTCATCAAATTACAAAATTGCGTGTGATAACAATCAACACACACAGTCGTCTGTTGTCTGCATTGTAGATGTAAGATTTGAAAGTAGAAAAAGGCACTTCTACCACCGTCTATAATCCGCAATCTATGTGCGCAAAAATAACAAGTACCTACCTACTAATCCCCTACACTGACAAGGGAGTGGGAATGCTGCTTCCTGATTTATAACGAGTGTGTTGAAAGCTGTCCATCAAAGGTTTGCAATTTAACGCATAATGAGCGATGAGGTACGGCTGATAATTCTTTGTGCATAAGCTACTACTTGTATATTGTACGACTCAGTTCAGTATTGAATTCATAAGGCACACTGGTGTGAAATGTTTGTGGATATAATTGAATTTCAATTTGAGCGAGAACAAGTTTTATAACTGAAAGTGAGAAAGAGAATTTTTTCATTTTTGTAAGTGGTTTGATTTTAGCCGACTCTAGGTCAAATTTCTATGTTTTTGCATATAGGCATATAATTAAAAACACATCATTGGTTTGTTTGAAAAACCGATATATTTCGAATCCTGCCGGAATTCGTCTTTCATTTTTATGTAAGACTTTTCATTAAAGAACCAATGAGTCCTTTGATCATGTTTATAAACTTGTTTTCAAAATTAATTATTATCATATGAGAAAAAATTTATAAAAAAGAAGATAATCGAATTTATAAGTCTTAATTTCCAAACATCTTTATTGCAAATTATTATTAGAATTAAAAAAAAGATTTAATTACTTTAGCAACTCAAAGGCCCACAAAAAGACATATAAGACTTCATCCTTTGGAACTAAAAAATCGTATTGTTTAAATATTATTGTTCTACCCTTATTGTTAACTAATAATTATTATTGGTTAATATTTTTATCAGTAACGATTAATTTATTTGTTTTTTTTTAGAAATCTTTTATTATTCTTATTTCTCTTGCTCAACAATCTATAGCCTTATGGCTGATTATTAAAGATATAATATAAACAAATTAAAAAAATAAAAAATTTCTTATTTAAATAAGTTTTCATTTTTAAGCGATCATTCTATATTATTTCCATTAGAATATATTTATTTTATAAGATTGGATTTGTTTTGCGTGTACACAATTTGGTATAATATTTTTACATGCCAGCACACTGTGCAGCGAACACCTAAATCTGATGCCTTTATCTCAGCACTAAGTAACTGTCTGTCAAACACTCAGCCAAGCTGTCAGTTGTTGTCTTGTCGTCGTGTTGTTGTTTTGTCAGTTAGCGTTTGCTTATTTAATGCTTCAGCAATTATTTTCATTTCAATTTTCAATTGCTTAGCAATGAAGAGTCGGAGAAACCGCAGACCCCAAGCAGTAACGACAACAAACAACAACAACAACAGCAGCAACAACATAAGGCAGAATTGTTGCCTTCTCGTTGACAGACTTAAGCTGCAGCCAGCCCTTACTGCAAACATTGCAAGTACACAAATGATAACAAAATTCACTCTCAAAAAGCAAAAAAAAGAAAAAGGAATTATTTTCTGAAAACAGGATTTGCAAATACATTGTTGTATATTGTGTGGTGATTAGCATCGTGCAACATGTTGTTCTATGAGTTGATGTGCCGTTGTGAGAAAATGGGTGTGCGCGTTTGTCTGTGTACGATATTTTGTATCTGACGCTTTCTGTTGCAGATATGCCAAGTAATTGTAGAAGATTTCAATACAAACAGCTCAAAGCGGATTTAGATGAAATTGTTTGAAATTTGCTCGTTATTTTCTTTTGTACATTTTTGAAGAAGTGTAGATTTGTATATGAAAACCGCAAAATGTTTTGCAGTTGAATCTATTGTATTTTTCTGACTGATTTTTCATACTACTCAATTGTTAAATTTCAATGAAGTGAAGTTATTCTCTGTTTATTTAGGTTGAGTGCATTGTTGTGTTTAATTACTTAAAAATAATGTTGTGTGCGGTTTAGCAGGATTTGTGCACTGCAAATAAAAGTATTAAGGAATGAAAGAAACAATTGCAGTTTTGGTTTGGTTCGTGTTTGAGGCAGAGTCAGTTCAATGTGTTAGTTCCACTGGTCGTTTGTGTGTGTAGAGCATGAGATTTCAAGGGGTTATCACAATTGTCTGTCGTTGTTTCAAATAAGAAACCAATTTGTATCATGCGCAATTCAAAATTTCATATATTCTTTCGTATGAGCTCAAGTTGATTATGTGTGTGTGACTGAACTAGAATTATTCAAATATGTTTCATGTTATGAAGTTATCTTCAATAAACATAATATTTTTGCTGTGCATTGAATTGTTTTGTGTTTCCTTCATAATAATTCACAATTTTTCTACTCTTCGCGCAATGAATTATTTTATTGAAACAATGTGTTTATGTTGTCAGAAGAAATGAGAAATGTTTTAGGTACAAGTTCCTATTGACAAGTAGTTTGAAGTCAGGTCTTTCAGCCACTTATTGATATAAATTCAGTGAATTTCACATAAATACATACATAAATTAATATCAATATCATAATGTCAATATCATCGAAATATGTATATATATGGTCGAAGAATACTTTGTTTTTTTTTTAAATGAGAAAACAGAAGGCAAAGTTAGAGAAGTTGGGTTGGAAAGTTGGGACCATGGGTTAGATCATCAATATTGTGTACTTAGAAAAACATGAGACTATAAATAGAGAGTTCTATACATTATTATCCAACAATAAAATCAGAGAAAAATGCAAACACTTGTTTATCAAAACAGAGTACCGATAGAAATATGTGCATTTATGATTTCCTGGAGTGATTTGGCATCTTCAGTCTTCTTTCTGTTAAAAAAACGTGGAGTTTCTCGATTTTCACAACGATTTAAGATCTATAAATAATCAAGTTCAGAACTTTTTTTCAATCGGACACTTAGTCCATGTTAATTTGTCAGTCTTGTTGAAGATGATTTTTATTCAAATGAATAGCTCTGAAGATTATTTATGAGTTCACGCCCGCACCCTTACTTACACGGAATTGAATCGCCCAAACAAGTCTTTAATAAATAATAAGATTTCCAAGCATTTTTCACAAAGTATTTAATAATATTTTCAGTTCTTGGAATTTCATAAAAAGACAATTTTGTGTTGTTTTTTTGTCATAAAAGATTCTATTAAATTTTAAATAAGATTTTCCACTTGTCTGAAAGAGTATTCATATATGCTTTCAAAATTTAAATGTGTACGTCAGCAATTTTTTCATTTTTTTATAATGAAAATTCGATTTGTCTGCACTCAAATTTCGTACACATCAAAAGGAAAGAAAATTCAGCTGTCAAATAGCGCCTCAGGAGTCGCAGGTTGTCACTGACAACCGCCACGCACTGACATGTCATAGCGTGAGCGTTGGATAGAGACGTCGCCATATGCAAAGTACATACTTTAATAACATTAAATTTTGTTTTTGCTTGGCGCGACGTACCCACAAAGAAGTCGAAGTCGCTGCTTTTGTTGTATGTTGTTGTTGTTGTTGTCACTCAGTCAGCTTGTAGGTGTGAGAACTGTCATTCATTACATTCATGCATTGTCATTGTGATTATTATAATATATATATTTTTTTTTTGGCTGGCACTTTTCACTTGCGTATTACGTATTATATATATATTTTTTTATTTTTTGACAGTTGGCTGCGCTTTGTGACTCAAATTACAAACACACAACACGTCATTATTTCATATTATTTTGCTAAACAAAAACAAGGCGCACATTAAGCTAACTGCGCGCCAAAAAAACTCACTTAGCACAATTTGTTGTCTGACAGGGCGTGTCTGGGCCCGGGCCTGACGATTGCGATGGTAGCGACAACGACAGTGGCGACGACTCACTGATGATGATGATGATGACGGTGATGGCGTTGATGATCATGAAGGCGTCGCGCCTCAGCGCGCCCAAAATGTTGCCGAAATTGTTTCTTTGTTAAGCGCGGCACGCATTTCAATAGTATTTTTCATTATTTCGGCATTATTTAACGTAAATTTATACATTTAATTAAATTGTTTAAATACAAATTTGTTACCTTATGTCTGTCCGTCTGTCTGTTTGTCCGACTGACTGGCTGTGTTTTTGTGTCTGCTCTATTGTTGTTAATTGCTATGTATGAGCGTTGCCTGGCTGTTGGTCGGTGCTCATTGAGTGTGAGCGAGGAGACAGTCAAACATGAAATTTCACACCTTTTGTGTGTATTTGAACACCTGCAGCGTAGCTCAGTTATTTGCCTTGTTTTCATCGTCATTTGCTGGAGGTGTAACCATAGTCAGCCAAAGTCTGCAAACGTCGCATACATGTTTGTTATATGCTATTCATTCTTAGTGTTTTCTTTTTGGAATTTATGCATTGTATTATTCGCTCACTCACACAGCACACACACTGAATAATTGATTAAATTGACGGTCATTTTGTGCACAAACAACTATCATTAATCAACGTGTGCAACTAGCCTAGAAGCAGCTGTTTTCGTTTGGTGTGAAAATGCACACGTTTTCATTAGTTCAGTTTCATGGACATTTTGTAGACTGCAACTGAAAATTGCCATTTGCCATAAGCAATTATCCATAATAATTTTAATTTCTTGTGCGATTTCAAGTCAGATAAATCATGTGTAGCTTGTTATTAAGGTCGGTATGCGATACAATATTAACGATACACAAAACAGATGCCAACGATAAGGTGAGAAAATGTATAACATCAAAAAAATTTGCGTCATTAACACAAAAAATTTCAAATTGCCAAATTATATTGGCAAAGATAAAAGAAAGAATGCTAAATGCATCTGTCTTTTGGCGTTTTTATACAGCTTCATACACTAAAAATATCATTAAAATGGAAATGGCGCATGACCTTACGAGCCTATCTTACGAGGCACTTCGGATTTTTAAAAACCATTGATGAGAACAAACGGGCATGGCAGGATCGATTTCTATTGTCCTTATGACTATTCCTATATACACTTTGTGGGGTCTTACTCCCTTTTTTTGGGTGTTACATGCATTAGGTGATAAACTATCTCTATATATCCTAAACCATAGTATATGCAGGGTATAAAAACAATTAAAAGTATCGTATGTTACTTAATGATAGGCTGCACATAGAACAGTTTTATAAACAAACTGACGAATTAAAAGATCTGATTATAATTTAGATAGAAATATCACAAATCAAGTTACAATTTTAGCACTCATAAATTTCATTTTCTATGCCGTTATTCAATGATTTCGCCTTATCCCGGAAGCTCAATTAGTCACTGTTAATAAACAAAATCTGTCTGTTGGCTGTAAGTAGGATGTTAACAGCGACAGAACAGCTGTTATTGCCTCTATCAGCAGTAGCTGTTCTTTTGGTCATGTTAATTTGCTGCTATTTTGCATGCCAATTTCCTTCGTCGCTAGTAATTGAAATTCCTTATGTGCCTTTGAAGTTCAACATGACGTAAGGAATTGCAATGTTATGTTCAATGCGGTCTTAACATTTTTTAGGTACAATTGCCAGAATAAGTAATTTAGTTTATTTTTTGTTTATTTGCTTTTCAAATTGTCCATAATATAAAACACACATTTTGACCATTAAGTGTCAAATTGCAAAATTGTTTTCTTTGATTTAACCGAGACCAAAAAGTGTCAAACCGACTGACCAACCATATTGTCAAATAAACAAGCCAACTGTGATTGCAATGCAAACGTCCTACCAACACAAGTGAGCGACCAGTCAGTTGGCTGGCTGGCTGCTTGGTTGGTTGGTTTGTGTAACGTCAGCTGAACTGAACACTGACAACAAATCAGCAATGCAACTAAAGTGTCAAATTACCCGAAAACCGTAAATTTAGACCTTTGCCTAATGAGACTGTCGGCTGTATTTAAGCCTTAAAGTTGCACAAAAAGAAACAAAAAAGGAAACGAAAAGGAAGGTGACAGTGAGCGGCCGACTGACGGCCAACATCAGGCTGTTGTGTCATTAGGTGCTTGAAAATTAGTTGGTGCGTGTTAAATCAGATGACAGACTGACAGGAACTTTTCGGTCGGTTGGTCGAGAGGATGCCAAAGACCAGACAGACAGACAGAGACAGCGTTACGATTAGGGCAACTGTCAGCGTTGGCAGCTAAATGCTGTCTATAGGCCAAGCCTACGGCGCAAATCTCTCGGACCAATCCGATTGACTGTCTGTCTGTCTGCCATGCATGCCTGCCGGCTGAACAGTCTACATACATATCTGTGCACGTCTGCCAGTCACTTGCGCATTTTGTATGACATTTTGTGGCGGCTACTGTGCCAAAAGGTGCCAACTAAATAATGTTCATGACTGACGTGGCTGCCGTTGAAGTTGAGGGTTGAAGGACATGTGTTTGCGTATATTTTGCATATGCGAAATTTGAGTGCGTAAATTGATAGCCATGCTCAGTTGTCCTTTTTTGCGCTTTCTGTGCACATTTGGCAGCTAATTAAGTGTAGAGGCTTTGTACTGATTACAGCGACTTTGATTGACCACATGTCAAAGGTAATTTAAAACTCATTCTTTTTGCGCAGACCGCCAATGTGGCCGGAATTGAATTGATTATTTTTCTGGCGTATCAACTTTGTTGCAAATTTCAGCGCGATTTTTCTTGCTTTAACACAAACCTTAACATATTGATATATCGTAGCAATTGACACATTAAATATTAGTCAAGATCGTTGCGATAAGGTTTTCTATACAATTTGCTTCGTCAAATTTTTTTAAGGTTTTCAAAAAATGCCAAAGCTTTGTACGCCTTTTGTTGAAGGCGTGTTATGTGCGACACCATCTGATAAGCGTTAATCAAAAACTCGAAAATGTTCGAAAAACCAATAATAAAAATCCGCACATCATTTGAAAGTCTCAACCATGCACATTCAATAAAGAATTTATGGTTGCCATCAATTGAAAATACACGGCGATTACAATCAATTTGTGTGTGCCTTCAATTGATTTTTAATATTCCTCATACAAACGCATGAAACTCAATTTTGCGCGTTTCAATCGCGCACCCCTCGCACTCCACGCCTCATAACACACTGCATTGGTTCTGACATTGTGTTTTGAATATATAATTTGCACAATCATTGATTCATAACTAATTTGATACAGAGTTTTTAATATGCGAAATTCGTTTGGCATGCAACGCGACACATTTTTGTTTTGTTTTTTTGTTTCTTTTTTACTTAGCATGTCGCGTTGGCAGTAACTGATTTCTATTGTCTGATAATGATTGAAAAATATCGATACGATTGAATTTTAAACGCTTGACATGCAAGGCATATTAAAAACAAATTACATATATCTTTTTTTTTGCTTTATTTTATTTTTGTTGTGCAAAAATAAATTTTCAGAAGTTCATTTGATTGCGGTTAAGTGATTAATCAATCATGATGTCAATCAACAAAGTGTTAATGTGTATTGCGAGTTTTTGTCAGCTACAATATCGAAAATAATATGCTGTGAGTTGAGAGAGACTGCCATATGTTTGTTAAAAGTTTTAATGTTTATACAGTTTACTGTTGTTTTTTATATTCTTTCAGTGAGTACTTATGACTTTGTCAATTTGTTTGTTAAACACAGAAAGAGACAAATCCGATCATATAAAGAATATATGTTCTTGATCGGCAAGACACGACGAGCCGAACCAGACATGTCCGTTTTTCAGACTGTCCGTATATGCAGCAGTTTTGAAGTTTGCGTCTTGAAAGTTACACAGAGTACTTTTTTTTGTGCAGTCAAAACATTGATTGGAACATAATTGGACTACTCGAACTGGTTGCCTCCGTACGAAAAAAAGAAAAAAAAAATTAAACAAATTGACGTGGAAGTATGGATGTATTTTTGTTTTTAAAGAAAGAGAACTGAGATTCGAAAGGAAGTCTTCTAACACTCCAAAACTGAATAAATGTATAAGTATCACTAATCTCCGATCCCTAGAAGAGCTAACTGTTATAGAATTTAAAGAAACAATTAATAAAACCCACCAAGAAATACTTCAATGTATCTTTACCAAGTGATTTAAAACTTAAAACTTTTACTGCTTGTAAGGCGTAGTAATTTTTTTGATAAAAATATGGGCGTGGCAAAGCTCACTTACAGCCAAACTCATGAATCCAAAGAGCTAGAAATATTGAAATTAGTATGCAGCTATAAGAATAAAGGAATGAGACTATAATAAAAGAAGTGGGCTACAAAAGGGACGCTAAGAGTATCCAATCTTTCGGGAAATTCTAAGATAGCTTTTTATTTATTTTCTTTTTGCATACCTCTACGATAATTCCATTCTCCATTTAGACTAAAATAATACAAGTATCTAAGCACATTCCTTCCTCTTTAAAGTCATTTTTTGAATTTAAGCTCTATAAATTTCAAATTGAGTGACTAATTAGATTATTGAAACTTATTAGAAGGAAAACACTTTTCGATGCACTTATTTATTTTAAATGTACTGATCGAGCTTGTTGCGTTCATTGTTACATAGCGGCATATGCCACTTACGGCAGTCTAGCCTTCCACAAAAGTTAGAACGCTAAACTGTTGTATGTGATGAGCAGTTTTACGTATCATAGGCGTATTTAAAGTTTGTAAACAATTACAATATTTTGTTTATTCGTTATGATGCAATCATTTAATAACACAATTGACGTATATTATATCATTCTTCAATTATAATATTCATCTGTCAATCATAAATCAAGTAAATCATGCATTCATTTGATCAGTTCTGTTAAAAATCATGAAACGATAAAGTCAATCATTTAATCGATTTTATAACCATTTTAAAACATATTTGTTGAATCATTGAAGAATTCAAGAACTCAACTTTCAATTATTAAATTGTTTAACAATTTTTTCAGTTAATTACGCAATCAAATAGCATTTTAATCAATCCGTTTATTGTTGACAGACATTCTAACATTGAGGCTGTCAATCATTTGATCATTGAAGCATACAACTTTTTAATCGTAAACTGATTTTAATCGTTTAATGAACAAGCCAACAATTATTGAATTGAATAACAAACACTGAAATGTATATTTTTCAAAAGTTTCTCCGCTTGTCAATCATTCAACAAATTGTTCGTATCAGCGTCTATTAAAAGCTTTAATTATTCAGTTTTAATACACAAGTTCATATAGAGATCTTATTTTCTTGTCATAATAACTTAATCTCATCGATACCGACAGTCGCAAAGTGAACTGTTAAAAAAGCAAATCCAGTAGCAATCAATTAGCACCAAGCAACAGCCAACAGCCAACAATCACTTGAAGCAGCCACTTGTGCACTTGTGTAACGCTCAAAATGCGCGCCAGGACCACTGGAAAACCAATCAGGCATGAGTAAAGTCAAACACAAGCATACAAGCGAATGATTTTAACCACTTCGAAACGCTTTTAAGCAAATGCTTGAATGACTTTTCAAGCCTCAACGCCAGCAATGAGCTCACTATGACGAAGACGGCGCTGCTGATGGTGATGGCGATGACTGTAAAGAGCGCGCGTTGAGTGGTTTATATTTGCACACGATGATGTTGATTCGAATGAAAACTTCTCAACAAATACAATAAAATTCGTGTGTGGCATACAAGCGAACGGAAGATCAGCTGACTGACTTGCTGACTTGCTGATGTATTGACTTGAGTTGCCTTGTGCCCTAGGCGGTTAATATTTATACATTTGTATATTTGCCATTCATGCAGCGCGCCGCCACAATCACTCATTCAATCATGCATTCATGCGCATATTTTTTCGTATTGTATAATATTTAAATAAAGTCAAAAACGAAATGTTTACATGTTCGTCAAACAGAATGAAGAAAAAATGAAATTTGAAATCGAAATCATATTGAATGATTTCTTTGTAAAGGCGCAAAACATGTTCTATAGTCAAGTAAGCAAGCAAGCAAGCAGCCAAGCAACCAACTGAAAACTCGCTTGTTAAATATTTGCATTTGCAGACGACGTTTGTGGTTGCATGCATCATCGTCATCATCGCCATCATCATCGACAGTGGCAAAGCCTCAATCACAAGTAGTACATCAAAATGCATGCAAACAAAGCCAGTCAGGCAAATGGATGAACTGTCTGACAGATAGACAGTCAGTCATACAGAAAGCCTCTGAATGAGACCAACAGACAGCACTGAGTGTACAACACCATGATTGACTGACTGACTGACTGCCTGGCTTGTTGGTTGGTTGGCTGACTGGCTCACTACATGCACGTATGCATGAATGATTGACTGATGTGCGACGTCGATGACTATGACGATGACGACGACGATGACGTCGCCGATTGTTGGTTTTGCGCACACTGACAGTTTGCATTTGTGCCTGTCTCCTCTGTTTTAGCTCCACTGTCCAGTTTGTTGGCATGTCGTATGGTGTGCCACTGTCAATATGTCAGTCAGTCAATGTCTACAACTTGGTCTTCACGTAATCGTCTATAGGCGCTTTCGTCTCTGATTTACATAATTTTTAGTTCTGTGAAAACTTCTCTTCAATCCAATCTGCTGCTCTGCTGCTGCTGCTGTTGTTTGTTATACGCTTCTGTGCATTTATTAAATGTTTCCCTACGATTGTTGTTTAAAAATTACTGGTGCCTCTTGTATGCATTTTTGATTTGTTTATATGACGAAGACTAAAATCAAGCCAAAAGAAGAAAACACAACATTGATTGTTTTATGAAAATATACAACAAAACTAAATACATCGTCAAATAAATAATAATAATAATATAAGAAAATCATACATTTGTATGCAAGTTGTCGTCGTGCATGATGCGTCTTTGATTTCTTCTGATTGCGTATTTTTATTGCCCACGGCTTGGCGCTTGTGCATTCAAATGTTGTTGTCCGAGTGGGTTTTATTTTATTACCAGTTTACTGAAAGTTATTGTTGTGTCAACATTGAGCATTATTTATGCGCTTGGAGTTAAGCGAAAGCTATTACACGTGTTTCTGCATTGACCATTAGCGACTCTGGGTGGTCTGTATGCCACTGATCTTTGCAACGTGCCAACAAGCTTTTCCTATAATTAATATTAATAATATTATTGATATTGTTCTTGTGCTTGGTCCCCACAGTATGAAAAGCATCAAGATCATTAATTCGCACCTTCCATCATTCTCAGCTAGGCTGCTTCTCATAAATCTTACATCATTAGGACATCGCAGGATTGTTCTCGGCGCTTCTTTTCTCCATAAACTGTTTTGTGGGGCTATAGACTCTCCTAATCTTTTATCTCAGCTAAGGTTCTGCATTCCTAGACGTGTTACCAGAAACTTTGTTCCTTTATCTCTAAATAGATGCACAACTAACTATGCTTTACATGATCCTCTTCGAGTTTTATGCGATAGTTATAATAAGCTTTGGAACGTACTCTTCGACCAAAACCATCATTCTTCATCATCTGCGTGATAAATGAATTTCTTACAACAGGGATTAACAGGACTCCATCTAGAGACAGAATCTTCTAGTTACCTTCAACCTGTTTATTTATGTATCTCTGACCACTCATGGCTGTGAGAAGGGGCATAGCTAGCTGTTTGCACATAAAATACCCCCAACGGGTCAGAGACATCTGATTATAAAAGCTAGATTTAAATATTTCTAAGTTAATTTATTTCTTTTCGTATTTTTTTTATATATAATCCTTAAGTAGAAGGTAATTTGTCTTATTTTAAATTAATAAATAAATATTATTGTATTGAGACGAAGGGATTTTTGGTTTTAATATAAAATAATTTTTTTTTTATTATCAAAAGAGATTTTTCTCACAACCCAACTAATTCTTCTTACGCACATTGTGATCATAAAAAACAACAAAACCATACTTTGGTGAATATATCATAGTTCTTATACAATTGTCTTTGTATTGCTCGGGTGGATATGGCCCGATCGGCAGCACTTTATGATCGCCACGATGCTTAAACATCACGCCGTACTTTGGCACGTGTAGCACATCAAAGTTGTCAGTTTGATTATAGGTGATTAACTTTTTGGACGCATCATGAAAGCTCAGATCAGTCTTTTTCGGCTTCAACAAACGCTGGCCTTTAAAAACCGCGGTCCAATTAACGGCGCCCGGCATTTTTGTATAACTGTCACGGCAGCTCTGCTCGAAATCAATGTAACCCGTAAGTTCAAAACCGCCTTTATTATGTGTTCTGATGAATATGATTGTCTATAAAAAGTGAAGCCGTTGTATATTGTAACTATGTTAAACAAGGCAGGCTTACTTACGGATACTTTCTTTTGCATATTCAGTGGTTCGCGTGTCCTTAATGCCTTTAAGACAGGATCATCTATTTTAATATTGTCACTGAAACAAACTACAGCCACATTCTTAGGCATTGATGCTTCTATGACCATGTTTCTTCGGTTGTAGAATTCATCATCCGTGTAGATGCGTTCGGCTGAACGATAACCAAGTTTGACAACCTGCTGCTGTATGATTTCTCCAGGCAAAAACCGTCTATCTTGTGTGGTATTGAAATGTCTTACGTAATCTTGGTATGACTCAAAATTTGGTAGTTGATAGTCGCCATCATTGAACTCCATTTTGTCGGATTTTAATAGAGTTTTTGTTTGGCGGTCGTTGCTTGAGTGTAGATTCTTTTAATAATATAATTCCTATTTTTATGTTTCAGTTGAATTGCTGTTTTATTTTCGTTGTATGTTTGAATAATGATGTATTACTATATTTTATATTTGACTGTTTATTACAAGTTACTCGGTTTTTGTTTAAGATCAAAGCTTAAGACAAACAGGTAAACGGAGTATGAATATGCCTCTATCCGCACCGTTAATACTCAGAAACCAGAAGCGCTAAAGCCTTTAAATTTCGTGTTAAGATTCATGTGGTCTAGGACTCAAATATAAGATGGGGAGTGGTTACAAGACTTAAAAATTTCCATCACTTTCTTAACACAGAAAACTGTAATTTTCTCGGTGGCCACTTCTATTTAACGGCTAGTATAAACTGATTGCCTTGATTGGTTCAACATAGCTTAAAGTTGTTTGAGGTGTGCTCGGTAAAAAAAAGTATGATTTTGTTAGAAAAATATATCCGTCTTACATAAATTTGAAAATTTATCGACATTTTATTATCGCTATTATGTAAGTATAGATTCTAGTACAATCGTAAAAAACATTATCTCGCGCCGAACTCTTTTTTTATTTGCATAAATTAAATGACTTAAAGATACAAATCAAGTAATTTGAAATTCGTCGCTCGTGTTGATATAATACAAATTTGTTTCTATTTCTTTGAATGATACCCAAGTTCATATCAACTGTCGTCATCATCAGCTTTGAGTGAATGCAAACAGTTAAGCTGAAACTACAAAACGCATCAAGCTGATAAAAATCTACAGCCTGACCCTTCTACATAGAAAAAACAAAACGCACATCATCAGCTGGCGTAGACCCGCATCCGAAAATAATTGCATAAAAATACGCCATTCACTGTCACGAAGAGGCGAAGTAGCACTCGACAATGACACCGCCACAATTGTTAATAAATTAGACGGCGCAACCGAGCATGAAAATATGCTAAGAGCTAAGAGAGATAGAAAAACAACTATGAGATATGAGATAAAGAACAAAATGGTGTGAGATATTAAAATAAAAATAAGCCTGGATCAACTTAATGCGCATGAGTGACACTGAGCACAATGACTTGCCGCTTGGCTCGCATTTAGGCTTATGCGCTAAACACGCCTTTGACAGCAGCGTTTTAGTAATGCTTTCAGGTCAGAATGACATCAACATGAGTGACATGACGTCGACCTGAGTGACTGTCTGACTGGGCTGATGGACAAAGGTGCCAACACTGGAAGCTGATCGGAGGTTGTCAACGCGCATTTAACGCACCACGAAACATGCACAAAAAACGCATCAAAATTGTTTTTGCAATTTATTTTATCCTTATTTTTTTTTTGTGTGTGTTGTTTTGCTTTGTCCTTTTAGGTGTACGAATTTTTCAATTAAATCCTGTTTAGGTTTACCAAAAAAAAAAAGAAAACAGTGCATTTAGTGTACATATTATTCGCCTGCCTGCGACATATCGTTGACAACTTTTCTGTGAAAAAAGTATTTGCCTCTGCACTGTGTGCGGTTCTTTTGTGTATTTGGTATTTTGTGCTTTTGTACAAAAAATTATTTAAGCCGATTGTCAAACTCGTTTTAGTACTTTATTTTCTACTTATAATCTTTGCAACTGTTGAGGCGTGTTCATCTGTCAGTTCTTGATAAATCAACGCATGTTGCTTCTCCTATGTTCTTGTCTGTCATTTATTAAATTTATGCATAAATACTTTGACATACTTGCACATGGCCCTTTTTACCTAATTTAAAGGAAAATGTATTTGCCTTTCTTCAGATCAAATTGAACCCCTGATTGTGGCGAATTATAAGTATGCCATCTTTTTTTAATAATGACTATTAATATTTGCATTTTGAGTGACGTTTGTTAATGAAAAGAAAACAGAAGCATGTTTTTTTTCGTTCCTGAGTTTTGACTGTGTGATTGACATGTAAAAGTAGGAGTTCCAATGTTAGGCTTTTAGAAGAAGAAACTGTATTTAATTTTCAGTGAAATTCAACTCGCTTTTTAATCATTGACGGTGTTATTAATTATTATCAAGTTCAGATTTTTGGGTTACTTGGACTTATTTTATGCGAAATTTTATTTTTTTCATCAAAATCTCACTAAAACTCATTAAGGGAACGTACCCAAATTACGTGACCCATTTTTTGAAACTTTTTAACCCCCACTCCCCCTCGGTGGCCATATTTGTAAAAGAAACGACATCAAATTTGCTTGAGCGTAGTATTTTAAAGAACTCCCTCACCCCCTTAAAACGGTCACGTATTTTGGGTACGTTCCCTAAGAGGGGGAGAACCCTTCCCCTAAATTTCGAGAAAAAAAATAACGTAAATTATTGACGTTCTCTTATCAGTAGTCCAAGCTCCAGATTAGTTTGGTAATCAATCAATATGCTATTTTCTTAGGGTAGGATTAGAGGAGACTATAACTATATAATTTCTCCAATTATGAGCCGGTTTTAATTGGTTTGATATGTAACAGCTGCAGATAAGATAATTTTTTATTTGGGATCTCTAATAACAATGAAGTTTAAAATTAATCAGAAGAGATTCGGAAACAAATGGAGCTCCCTACCAAACATTTTTATAAAATATATGTACATACATATATAGATTTCCATTGGTTAGTTTGACTCAAAAATGTCACTGTAGGCAACAAAGGTCTGAATAAAATGAAATCTTGTATACTCTTCAGTAGAAAACCCAAATAAATTTTGTTCTTGCTAATTATAATAAAAATAAACTGAGAGCTTAACGTGAAATAACACAATGTGTTGACAATTTTGAGATCCGGCACATATGGAACCGCAGAGATAAAAAACAACAACAACAACGAGAAAAATGGACCACACTGAAGAAAAATAAACAGTAAAATGCACAAAAATAAACAAAAGACCAGCGCTGCACTGAGAACACAAAAAATAACAAAGAAAAAATCCCAAATAAACAAAAGCACGAAAATAGAAAACTTAAACTTGTTTTCAAACAAAATATTAACGAGCAGCAATTGAGCAAAAATAAACGTACGTACATATGTGAAAAAAGGATATTATGAGCAGAACGGAAGGAAGCAAAAAAAGGAAGGCAAGACAATAACAAAAGGACGAAGCAACGAATTTCAAATGACAGTTGCTACTTGACAAACAAATAAACAATGACAATTTCACAAAGTGCTCAAAGCATGCCAAACAAATCGACTAAGAAGGATGTGATCGGATTCAACGTATGAGTAGCAAGAACAGGAGTGTTGCCTTGGCAAGGACACACACGCGTTTGTTTATATTTGGTTGTTTTTTTTTCCAATTTTTTATTTTTTTATTCTTTTATTTTTATGGATTTTAGGCGTGTGTGTCTGCGCACTCGTATTGGAAAATTAAAATTCTTGAGTATGGCATAACAAATTCGAAATTTAAAATAAATAAAGTGAGTGGCGAGCGGTTAAATGAAATGAAATAAAGAAAGCAAAAAAAAAAATAAACGAGGGTTGCTTGCACTTGGCTATGTGCCCGGTTGCCCTGGATGCCACACTTGAGTGCTGTTGTACTTTGAGCTCGTCGTATGTTGTATTTTATTTTTTCATTATAGCATTTGTTGTTGTTCAGCTTCGTTTATTGCTAAGGCCGCGAAATTGGAAATTAAAATGCCAATTGACAATTGAGCATGTTGTCAGCAGCTGAAGTTGATGCCATCGATAAATGGTTGCCTCTGACGATGTGTTGTTGCTGACAATGATAATGACAATGATGATGCATTTGTGTTGTTGACATAACGCTGCGTGTGTGTGCGGATGTCTTGTGATAACTTGTTGGGGTGCGTTTAAGTATCTACACGCCCAATTATGTGCTAAGAGGCTTAGTGGAAAATATTCATTCATTGTATATTAGCTAACACATTCTAGTTAAACGTTTTTTCCCTTAAATTCATTTAAGCAAGATAAGTAATCGCTCTAAGTAAGCTACCTTAACTTTTTTTATCAGCGATTTCTTGATTAGTATTATTCATCAGCTGTTTGCAGTTAAACCTTTTTGATGACAAGTCACTTCGTGTGCTTTTGTCTGTATTTTATAGTAAATAATTTTTGTCGATTTGCAAAAATGCTTATTTTTTAAACTTATATTTTAAACATCAGTTTTTAAAACATGAAACGAAAGACGAGTCCTTAGAATATAAAAAATGGATAAGGCCCCAGAAGAGATTACCAACATGAAAATGGCTACCAGAAATAGTAACGGATGATCGACAAGCTACGCTGTAAGAGATTGCTGAGACCGTTGAGACACATATCGTGATTGAACTAAATTTATTTTGCAAACATTTTTCCATACAAGAAATATGAATTTCAGATAGCTTTGATTTTCCTTTGAGTAATAAAAATACGTTTTGAGCTGTTTCACAAGTATGTGTATATGAAACACACATACTATACCAGAGGCCAAAGAACTTTAGAAACAGTGGGCTTCTGTTAAGGAATTAAGACCTTAGGAGCCAAGAATGGATCTGTCAGCCGACAAGATGGTGACTAGAACTTAAAAATACCTACCGAAAAATATTATTCAAAGTTTTCAGACCAAATTGATTGAAAAACCAGTAAGGGCGGTATAGTCGAGTATACTCGACAATATAATACCCTGCACACATGGTAGGTGGTGCCACACCCTCAATCTACAAAAAAATATTGATCTGACGTCGCCTATTCAAATAGTGTTCAAAATATCAAGAAAATCGGTCAAAAAATGTGGATTTTACGAAAAATTTACGTTTGTTGGTCTCTGAGGGGTAGCCATCAAAGAGACGGGAAATTTGTGGTATGCAGTTTTTAAGATGTAGTATCACTGAGCTTGTATACAAAATTTCAGGTTCATACCTTTGTTAGTTTTGGAGATATAGCTTTTTTAAGAAAAATACTAGGGGAGGGGAAATAAAGGGGAGGGGGTAAAATTGTGGTATGCAGTTTTGTTGAGTTACTCATACCGAGTCTACATACCGACTTTCATGTTTCTATCTCTTTGGATGCTCGAGTTATAGCGTTTTAAAAAAGTGGGCGGTGCTGGATGGGCGGGAAGGAGTGGGCGTGGCACAAAACCATTCAAACTTGATCTGCTTCCGAGCATCACGAGTCTACCCACCAAATTTCATGTCTCTAGCTCTTATAGTTTCCGAGAACCATTGGTGAGGACGGACGGACGGACAGACGGACGGACATGGCTTAATCAATTTCTCTTGTCGTCCTGATCAAGAATATATATACTTTATAGGGTCCCCCTGCCCTCCTTCTGTGCGTTACATACATTTCGCTCAAACAAACACAATATACCCCGATACACAGTGTGTGTACAGGGTATAATTACCAAATTTGCTACAAAACGGATTCTCACCATAATCTATTTGAAACCTCCGATCACTAATAATTTTTTTTGCATAAAGAATTGATTTTGACAAATAAAAAGGTGATCTCTAAGCTAAATGTTTAAGGGTTTAGGCCCACATTGAATCTTAAAAAAATCGATTTTTTTTTTTTGATTATCTGAAAGTATTATATTTTGAGAATATTCTCTGACGTTCGTCTGTAGATAGATAAAACTTTAATACCCATTAGGTCATTAACTAATTAACTTCAGAAGATCCAATGATGAGGTGCTGTGATCACCGTAAAATTCTTTTTTATCGTAGATTCCTACGAAATTTGCTGTTTCACATTTATTTTATAATATTCTGAAATAACAGTTGTTTTACTTCTTTTTGAAATACATGTCTTTCACGTGTGGCCGAAAAAAATCTTGAAAAGGGCTTTTATTTTGCCAACTGGTTCCAACTGGAATTAACCTCTTAAGTCAACAAAATCGAATCTGCAACAGTTTTATATATGGTACATAAGTATGCAAGGGAATAAAGGCACTTCTACTAGGTGTTTCAGACAGAAATTCGGTGTGGGTTTTCACAAAAATTTCACAATCTCTTCGAATATCCTTTCCAATACCGTTTCTATTGTGATTAGTCTATCTATGTTGTAACCACAACTACTGTGCATCAACAACAGCCGTAATAAATGAGAGACAATCAGCTGAATGTGAAGTGCAACTGCAACAAATTGCATAAGTAGCAGAATTCCTTGCATATCCTTACATAATCACTGCAGATTTCTTTGTAAATGTGGAAAAACCAAATTGAAAGTAAAACCAAATCCAAACCTAATGTCATGCAGACAGACAAAGACCAAACTAAGGTTGTGGCAACAAAGAAACAGCGTAGCACAACTAAAGCACAATAACAAAGTAAGGGACAAAGGACATGCGCATTAAACTATTGCGCGACATGGTTGGGCAAACATAATAAATTCATTTCTTTTGTGTCAGGCATAAAAATCCGTTTATGGTTACGCTTATGGTTCAATTAACACATTGTCTTCAAGGCAGACACACAGACAGTCAGAGAGACAGCCTTGGCAAAGAGCAGGCAGTACATAAATATGGTTCAAACGTACAAGGATAATGCATAAAGTAGTTTACGATTGAGAAATTGATATACCCTTCGGGCCACAGAAAAGAAAGTACGCGAACGAGACTGTCGATGCTTATCGACCACGTTCATAGTGGAAGAGGAAGATGCTTTTGGGCGAAAGACAAGAACGGTCATTAAAAGACACGCAAAGAGGATGTCGTAAATTTTAAGTGTAACACGGTGTAAGAAACAATAAAAGAAACAAAGGAACACATAAACCAGAAGAGAGAATTTGGTAAAAGAAAAAAAAAAAGGACGGAGAAAAGTGACATAAAATATATCGACAAGGAGATTGTGTTGTTGTGATTTTTTATGTGTTAGGAAATCCATAAAAAAAGTAATTGAAAATAATTTAAGACATTGAAAGGTGAAACCTCAAGAGTAGACAACAAAGCGCATTTAAAGTGCACCTTTTCAAATGCGACACACACTCACACACACGGAGGCAGGCAAGTCATAAAAGAAGAAAGGTCAGCCCTAAGATAAGCGCTTAATCGCAACGTGTGAAAGATTTTATCCTGCCGATACGGCGACAGGCGACATTTTCTAGTAGTCTTAGTATTAGGCCAGTGTAGAGTACACGGCGCAGGTGTAGACTGAATTTGATTTCTTACCAAACTTCTATTCTACTCAATTCGATTGAGTACTCTCGTGTTTATTAGCGACTCACGCGCAAACGTGCCAACGATGTTGAGCCGATTGCAAGCGCAGCGATTAAATATGAACTGCTCTGCGTGCCACTTCGAAAATAATGTCTTCCTCTATCTATAAAATTAAAAAAAAAAAAAAAAAAATTAAATGCGTTTTTCGCCGAATTTGTCAATGTGCTCTGCGCTGTCTAGGCACATGTACATTGCTCTTTTTTAATTCCTTCATTACGTGCCTGAACTTTGTGATAAACCAGAACGCAATCAAATTCATCGCTTTACGCATTATGGCATGAGTTCTAGTTCTGAGAACTATGCGCAGAAAGAGTTGAATCAAGTTAAAAATTCATTTCATTTATGAATGAATATATTTTTTGTTTTTATTTGTTTGTTTTGACTTTCGTAGAATTATTGCGCGTGTCATTCAAATTTTAGTATCACTTTAATGCAGCAGCACATAAATGTCTTGTTAGATAAAGTTGATGCTTTGAGTTGTCACAGCTTTTCTACGAATGATTTTCTGCTGTTTTTGTTTATTTTATGTTCAACTATAACCAGTTGAGATTTATTACTTCCGCAGTTTAGATATAAAAGTTTTATTATTATGAGATTGAAGACAATGCTTAAAAACAGGTTGTTGAAAATTTTATAGATCGTTAACATTAAAGCGAAACATTGCAAAAGATATTTAATTATATATGTATGTACATATATGCATAATTATACAGTGGCTCCCAACTTAAATCAATCCAAGTTTGTTTAAGACTTCCGAATAAGAAAAAATATTTAAAACATATAATTGATATTCCACACAACAATCCTTTTTATCATCTTCATGCAATAGATCAACTCATTTGTCGGAGCCGTCATGATAGGATCACTGAAGCTGATAGTTCCCATATAGAAAGTGACCAAATGTTGCAGGAAAAATTGGATTTGTATTGCTATCATCAAGATCGGATTCTAGAAGGGGTAACTTGAAAAAAATTCACATAAGCCACGATTGATCAATGCTCGTTTCATGTATTGTTACTATTCTTTAGTACTTAAGACGTTCCATAGAGTAGGTTTAGCATTACTACTAAGATAATGATCCCATACATGAAATGAACATTGATTATCATCATTACTACTTAGGGGCATTAGTCGCACATTAATCTAATAAGGCTTATCTGGAATTGCCGAAGTTAATTACAATTTGTTTGTGCCATGTTAAGATATATTGATCTATTTAACGCATATTCCATCAACTTCCAGTTTGCCTTGCCGTGAGTTTTGTTTCTATATGTATATATGTATAATATGTCTTCTGACTTTCTAAGATCAAGGATGTGCTGTTATAATGTGATAATATTAGTCGCCAAACTGTTATATAGCAGCAAAAGAAGATTGGCTTTAACTCAGCTGGAAGTTTGTATGAAGACAATCATCTCAATCTTTATAATTCATTCTAAGAATTGTCAGCAAAGTATTTAAAATTCAAAACCAGTTAAAACACACCACAAGTAAAACATAATAACGACAAAAGAACGCTAAACATATGTTATCCTGCCCGCAGCCATAGTGAAATTATACGCATTTCAAAAGGGAACGGCCCACAAAAAATCAAACATAATAGCGTGTAATCACTTGTCGAACGGTACTCAATAATTAGAGCGAACTATTAGCGCACAGATTTCAAACTAAATCGATCAAAATACATAACAAAACGGCATGATTACGGCCACGAAAACAACCTTTAATTATGAGACGTCGAAACCCACAACTTTGAAAGAATGAATACAATAGGAGGCGTGCTTGACGTCGGCATCGACTGAACGGCGGAGGACGAAACCAGTGCAGATTCTATGCCACAACGGTGAATGAGGCGTTGTTGCGTTTGAAGTGGCACAACAAAAAAAAAAATAAAAATAAAAAAAAAAAAAAGGAAAGGAAATAAAACGATAAAAAGTTTAGACAGACTGGTTTCAATATATGCGATGAGGACGATATGATGGTACGATTTTGATTTGGGTTCTGAACTTGATGACTGACTACCTTTGCTTGCAGAGAATTGTGGCATGAATGAGTTCGTGTGGTGTGGGCGGCGCCTTTTGTGCGGTTTAACAAATTAATATTAAATTACTTACGAAGACTAACTGATGATGCCGTTGAAGATGCTGTAGAGTGTGCAACGTGAATGAATGCCGTGATTATCTGAAATTGCTCTTTGCTTCTTTTTATTTTCCATTTCATTTTGTTAAACTTTACTTAATCATTTGCAACAAAAAAGGACTAGGACTCACTGGCCATCGTTGAGTGGGAAAAAGTTGTCAGAAATTTTAGTTTTTTTTGTATGCAAACAGTTGATGAAAATTAATGATTCGGGCGTGTCAGGCATGGAGTTGAGAATTAAGCATCAGCAAAATGTCAGTCATTTTGTCAGAATCGCTTTTCGTGCACCGACAGCGTCATCATCGCCATTATCAACGTCGTCGCCGTTGCCGTTGCCGCCGTTGCCGCCGCCGCTGTTAAACGGAAGTAGAAATTAACCAGTCGAAATTTTTTATAAATTGCCGCCTTGGCGCCGCATGCTCATCAGCGAGTTAGCACACGTTTCCAAACGCCTTTCGGTTGGGTTTATTACGTTTCGGAATACACAAAAATGTATATTTTTTGGCATCTCCACTTCTGGCATTGTGGCATTTATCAATGGGTGTATTTTTATGTGGTCTTTATGGTTTTTATGGCTTTCATTTAGCGTTAACAAATTATGGCATGCATAATGAAAGGACTGCTTTGTGTAGGACTAAAAAACTTAGAAATGCTTCTTTACGATTTGTAATTTGATGTTTTAAGCAAGCGTAGAATTTCAAATCGCTTATTTGTGCCTTTCCAATGGTTCTCCTTGAGAGTGTATAAATTTTTTTCATTCGATATTCGTTTAGTGAAAGTGACTTCATTCTAATTATAAGGTATGAACGGTTTTAATCCAATGATGACGAATATCCTAAAGTAGGTACTGAATCAATCTCAAATGCCACAATGAGTTGTAAGTAAACTCGGACTTGATTTGATTGATTTTTTTTTTTAAACCAAAATGGAATAAAATGACTCTGATTAGTTGTCTCAATACAAAATCAAGAAGAGAAAGAAACCTTGGTTGTCTCTTAAGGCAGACTAAATGGCTAAATACAGAGCACCACCTAAATCCGTTATAGAAAAAAAAAGTACTTTCTACAGGATCAAAAATTGAATTCTTATATAAAACCCATTTTAATTTTAAAGCCAGTGGCATGAAATTTGGGATTTATATTGAATATTATTATAATTAATATTTTTAAAAAGTTCATTCAAGAAATTTTGGGGAACGTGTACGAAGGTTGTTACTTATCAGTTAATCCTTTAACTTGAAGTTTTCTTTATTAATACGTCAACTATTAATGCACACCAACGCTATTAGACTGGCGGGTATTATTTAAATTACTTCAAACACAAATTACCAAACATTTTGTAAAACTTGTATCTTTCCTCAAGAACAAATATGCAAAGCATTCTCAGCATATGTAAGTACATCGTTAGCACCTGCAGCATGGTGGCACAAACCAATGAAGAGACATACATTGTATAACCTCTTCCTTTAATGAAATTTAATATGATTACCACAAAATTGTTGTTTTGGGGCCTCATAGACACGTTGTAACTGCTTGGCGTAATGTGTGTCTCTCTTTCCCTTACAGATTGTCTGTTCTTGTCTTTACTGCCGCTTAGGTGTAAAACATTTGACAATGTCAACTAATTACGCATGCAAGTAAAAGTCTCATCCACTGTCTTCATCATGCCTTCCCTTCCCTTCCCATAGCATACTTCACTCGATTTGACTCTAGACACTCATTGACGACACTTTGCCCTGGCGCTGATTTTGAAGTGCCTCACCCAGGCAGTCGTCTCGACTTGACTCTGATTGGTGGTGATTATGAAATTGTATATTCTGTGTGTGTGTCTGAGTTTGTTTTTGATGTTTTGTGTATTTTCAGTTATTGGCGCCAAGGGCGCTGCCTAATTTTCTAATAGACTCCCTACATGCTTGTGTACATATTTGTGTTAATTAGACTTTCTAAGCTTTTCTATTAGAGACACAATTTTGTAGGCAGACATTTTAATTGCCGAACTTTGTTTATAATTATGACAATATGACTAGTTAATTTGCTTGTTTGTGTTTATTAGATTTGATTAAGAATTTGAATTTGTAATTTTCTTAACTTCTGTTTTCAACTATAATTGAAATATTTATATGTTAATTCATATTGCGTTTGGGTTGCCAATGCTTCAAGCTCAGTTTCAGTGTCTCATTTGATCGACTATTTCAAATTGTTTATCCTTCTCAGCTTGCGAAATAATAATGATATTAATTTTTTTTTCTTCACAAGACAACCTGCCAAGCACTTACTTTTTTTTTATAATTCCATCCATCTTTATTCATTAGCGCATTGATTGATCTAAAAATCTATAATAACTAAAGTAAATATTTCTTCGGATTGTCATATTCAAATTTATTGCTGGCTTCTGACATGGACATTGTAATAACTGTGATCATTAATCATTTTTGGATTCAGTAAAATGAGTTTTGGTCGAAAACTGAGCGTAAGAACACAACAAAATTAGACGCAGAGTAAATTGAAGCCAATATCTTTCGATTCCAGTGGTGTCTTTTGTTTACTTTTAACTTTGGCTGTCGTACTAAAATCTATTCTTCAAAACAATTTTTTTATTTTGAATACACCTATTATTTTATTGCACTTCATTACCTTGAACTGCTTTAACACAATTAATTTGAAAATATAAAAAACACTCAACTACACCTCTGTTTCATTTTATGGCTTCTCGTTTTATTTATAAACTTTTTTTTGTGTTTGTAATATTTAATATTTTATTGGAAATTTATTTAATATATTTAAAATTATGATTGTGGAAAATCACACACGTACGTATAATTCCTATGAATTTTGACAGCAATATCTGAAGCTTTACCCAAAATCGAAACCAACCCAGTTGGGTTGGAACACCCACGTCACGGTATCATTAATATTACGTACATGCAATTATGCGTGCCCATAAAAATGTATCTTATAAGTAATTTTTCAGTATTATTATCAAACATTATTAACAGGAAACCTGGCGCTACACGTAAAGAAAGGTAATAACCGAAAGGAAAATATTCCATTATAATATAAACGAATCAGACATAAAACTCAACTCATAACTCAGCTCATAAAAATTGTGTCATAATAATAAATTTTATAGATTTTTCCGACGTAATACTAGCTTACACACACCCACGCACACACACACACACACCAAGAGAAAATTCATTTTATATATTTTTATGACTTTTTATTGTAATTACAATACAAATTTGTGTGTGGCAATAAATTTTATGGCTTGCTTTGCTTACTTGCCTGCCTTTGTTCTTTTGTTCTTTCCACGAAGTCGTAAAAATTATTAAATGCACAAAAATGAAATGCTTGAATTATGAACCAAGTCCAGACAAGACGCGCGCCTTGTCGTACGTCCATTGCATATTATCTCGGCCCATTATCAGCATTGGCAGACAATTTTCATGTAGTGTGAAGTAGTTGCGAAGCTCAGTCATGCATTCATTAGTTATTGAAATTTTCAAACTATACGAATTTCTCGAACACGTTCATGCATTAAGATTTCTCTTTTTCTTTTTTTTTTTTTTTATTGCCTGTTGTAATGTTTAATAATTACATGAAATTTTCGTGGAAATTTAGAACAAAGTGTCGTTGTTTTTTTTTTCTCTTGTTCATTATAGTTATGCACATTTGAGTTTGAGGCGCATGCGCCACCGTTGTACGTGGCATAATTACTTTAATGTGCACTCGCGTGCAACGTATGAACGACGAACTCAGTGCCCCTCACCCGCACCCTTGACGGCGCTTCACATTGCAACACTTGAGCACTCAGACCTTTGACACCTTTCGCGCGTTCGCTCACGCTTCCTTGATACACTTAATAAATATTAATGCTTTTTAATATTCACGTTTATTTTTTATGACAATTAGTAGTTGTAATTTCTGGAAATCATAACCTTATTGTTGTTGGTGGTATGTCTGTTCGTTTCTTAACATTGATTTGTATGAAATTCATGTTTTATGACCAAAGGCGTGCTGAGGGCGGTTTTCGATTATAAATCTTGTAAAGAAAAACATTGAACACTGGGGAGTGTGTTGGGATTTGTCCAACTGTCAGGACTTAAATATAAACAGATATAAAGTAATAAGAGTTTATTTATTCAATAAGAATTGTGTGCGTTTAGATCTGTGATACAAAAGGAACTGTTTTTTAGAATACATTAAGTGTTAGAGCAGTGTTGCCATATTGTTACTTTGATATGTACTAAATAATGCGCTTATTTCAATACGCTCCCTCAAAGTTACAATTTTAATTTAAATTTTTGTGACACCCATTGATGATATGCAATTATGATGTTTTAAGCTGCTTAGCCCCTTTGTTAAAACGTCTGCTGGCATCTGCTCTGTTTGCATGTATTCGACTGTGATGTCTCCACTCTTGTGCTTACTTTGGATAAAGTGATGGCGCACGTCTATGTGTTTAGTGCGAGGATGAAAACCAAATCCTTTCACTAATTTTTGTGCGCTTTGATTGTCGTTAAAAAGTCGAACTGATTCGCAGTTTTCTCCAATACGATTCAATAGAGATTTTAAGTATAATGCCTCTTTCACTGCTTCTGACATTGCTAAGTACTCAGATTCGGTACTTGAAAGAGCCACGGTGCGTTGTTTTCGTGCTTCCCAGCTTATGGTAGCACCTGCCAAGATGAATGCCTGTCCAGAATAGGACCTTCGGTCTGTTAGATTCGCTCCCCAATCTGCATCAACCACGCCGTATAAACTGCGTTCAGTCTTTTCGAATAGCAGGCCTAGATTCTTTGTGCCATTTAAGTATCTTAGAATACGTTTCGCTGCTTTCCAGTGCTCGACGTTGTAGTTTGAGTTAAATTGGCTCATGAAGTTGACAGCAAAAGAAATGTCCGGGCGTGTCGATACTACAATAAACATTAAAGCACCAATTAAGTTTTGAAATGGATACCTTTTCATGTCATCTTCGTTCACTAATGCAGGTCGTTTTAATGAACATTTTGTTTCTATCGGTGTTGAAGCCGGTTTACATTCTTCCATGCCAAACCTTTTGAGGACGGCATTGATATATTTCTCCTGAGATATAGAAATGCAATGCTTTTCGAGATTTTGCCTGAATTCAATGCCTAGACATGTTTTTACCAAACCAATGTCTTTCATTTGAAAAGCTTTGTGTAGGTGAGCCTTCGTTTCTTGTAACCATTCTGGATGATTTGATGCTAATAGTAAATCATCTACGTATATGGTGACTAAAAGCATTTTTTTGTTATGCCTTTTCACAAATAAACACGGATCCTGTTCGGTGGGTTCTAATCCTATTTCTTGAAGTTTTGTAGTCAGTTTCTGGTACCAACGCAAACCAGATTGACGTAGACCATATAACGCTTTTTTAATAAGACAAACTGGATTTTTTGTCTTTTTCATTTTTTCATTCAATTTTCTTGCTGTTTTGACGTACTCGATGTCAGGAGATTTTTGCATTGATCCAATTGGAGTGTTAGATTCCAATTTTCTTAAAAATTCCTCGAAACCATCCGGCGTATACATATAGACGCTCTCCTGTAGTTCACCGTTTAGGTATGCTGTAACGACATCCATCTGTATTGTATTTCCATGTCGTATTCTGCGGCTAGAGCTATTAACAATCTGATCGAAGTAAATCGAATGACTGGCGAATACGACTCATGAAAATCCTCTCCGAATTTTTGTGCATAACCTTTCGCGACCAATCGAACTTTCTTTTTGGTTATAGATTTTTCATCTTGTTTTGTGCGGAATACCATTTTACTGCCAATTATTTTTCGATGCTCGGGACGCTCAACAATTTGCCATGTGTTGTTAATTATATGCGCCATAAACTCGTCTTCAATTGCTCTTGTCCAATCTATAGCTTCATTTGAGCTTTTCGCTTCGTATATCGTTGTTGGATCATCTGTAACTGCAAATGCCATTTCACATTCTTCAAACATGTCTTCGGGTGGAGATTCGTTGTTTAAATCCTCGTCTTTTTGATTATCCACTTGAGCTGGTTGGAAAATCTTGCGCGGTCTTCCTCGTTGACCAGTTCTTTGTATTTTAGGGCGACCTCTTCCATGTTTTGGGGTTTCCTGGAAAGGTTCATCAGGCTCTTCGTCACTGGATGAGTTTTCAATTTTCTGCTGCGGCCTATCGTTTGTTATGTCAATAGTTACGATGTTATCTAGTTCATCTTCATAAAAATCTTGGTATTCGCTGCTTCCAAATCCAGATGCGTTCATAAATTTGACATCTTTGCTGATAATGATGGTTTGCTTCTTAAGTGAGTATAATCGATATGCTTTTGATTCTTCTGCATATCCGACTAACACGCATTCTTCGGACCTAGAATCAAATTTGCTTTGATTTTTACCTTTGATTAATACAAAGGCTTTTGTGCCAAAAATACGAAAATACGTCACCGTAGGTATCTTATTTGTCCAATAATTGTACGGTATGTCACCAGAGATCCCCTTCGTTGCACATCTGTTTCGGATGTAACATGCTGTGTTGACTGCCTCTGCCCAGAATTTCGCAGGAGCTCCTGATTGCTTCATCATGCATCTGGCCATTTCAACCAGAGTTCGGTTTTTCCTTTCTGCGATGCCATTTTGCTGTGGTGTGTGAGGTGTGGACAAACGTCGTCTTATACCATGGCTTTGTAAAAAGTCATCGAAATTTTTATTTCGGTATTCTGTACCATTGTCGGACTGTAATGCTTTTATTTTGTGTCCGGTGAAATTTTCGGCGGAAACTTTAAAAGATTTAAACGCCTCTAAAGCTTCAGATTTCTGTTTTAGAAAATAAACTTCGCAGTATCGAGAGTAGTCGTCTATAAAAGTGATAAAATACTTGCGGCCACTTATCGAAGGTATACGCATTGGCCCGCATACGTCACTATGCACTATTTCTAGCAATTTCGTTGTTCTGATTTCTGTTGCACTTTTGTAACTGCTCTCCGACTGTTTTTCAGTGATGCAAATTTCACAATTTGAAAGTTTTGCGTTTCTGTTTAATTTTATTCCATGTACTTTACCATTTATTGACATGCTTTTTAAATCTTGTTCGTTTAGATGTCCCATGCGGTAATGCCACAAATCAATTTCCACTTTGTTATTTACTTCCGCATTGTTCACTTGATTCATTTCGGTATCAAGATAATACAAGTTTCCATGTCTTTTAGCTCGCAACCATACCTTGTTATTTTTAATAACTGTTGCTTCATTTTTCGTAAAACGCACTTCATGACCTTTGTCAGTTATTTTTGAAACTGAGAGTAGATTCTGGCGAAGATCGGATACATATAACACTTTTTGCAAGGTTATATTTTGCATGTCTCTTTTCTCTTTGATATTAATGTTTACTTCTCCAATTCCATCAACATTTGTTGTATTGTTGTTCGCGAGGTGAAGTGTTTTCTGCGTTTTTTCTATTTTGTCAAATATGCTTTCGTTTGAACACATGTGCGCCGTACAGCCACTGTCAAGGCACCACATTTCGTTTTGTTTTTCGGCAGAATACGAAGTTTCGTAAATGTTCAAGGCTTCTTTTTGGATTGTCTTTGCACTTTCGATATTTTCTTTTTCGGTTGCTTTGTTTCGTGATTTGTTTCGACAATTACGCGCGAGATGTCCCGTTTTGTTGCATGTATAACATTTTCTGTTTTCTTTTTGAACTTTTTCTTCTTTGCTATAACCCTTTCGTCGGTTAGCATACAACGCATTTTGATCTTCTCTTTCGCTCTTCGACTTTCGCGCTTCTGACTCTTCTAGAATTTTAACACGAAGCATGTCTGGCTTCGGCAAATCGTCACGAGTTTCCATAGCACAACGAAAATTTTCATAGGAGTTGGGTAGACTGTACAATAGAAGAATTGCGAGCAGATCGTCGCCAATTATGACGTCAATTTCTTTTAGTCTTTTGACAGCGTTAAAAAATTCATTAACATGTTGACGCACGTCTCCGTTTTCGTTCATACGCGATAATGCTACTGTTTTAAGTAGGCTTGCTTTTCGTACCGGTCCCTTTGATTGGAACGTTTCTCTGAGTTTATCCCAGCAAGATTTTGACGTTTCACAACTTTCGATTATTGATAATTCTGATGTACTGATCGACAAGAGAATGTCTGAGCGTGCTTTCTCGTCTTGCGATTTCCATGTCGCCCGTTCCAGTGTGTCATCTGGACATTCTTTTGTACCGTCCACGTATTGCCACAGATCATTTTTCACTAATACAGCACGCATCCTCAATTTCCACGAATCATAATTTTCCGCGTTTAGCGGGTCAATTCTTATAAAGGCACTAGCCATTTTTCACAGCTTATTTCACACTTATTTTAATCTGTCTATGTTAATTAAGGTGCCTGGGCCCATAACCTGTTGGGATTTGTCCAACTGTCAGGACTTAAATATAAACAGATATAAAGTAATAAGAGTTTATTTATTCAATAAGAATTGTGTGCGTTTAGATCTGTGATACAAAAGGAACTGTTTTTTAGAATACATTAAGTGTTAGAGCAGTGTTGCCATATTGTTACTTTGATATGTACTAAATAATGCGCTTATTTCAATAGAGTGTTTTATATTATTTTTGGAATTTTTTATTACATAATTCTTATTTAGGGTTGAGGAAAATTGTGATTTGTGTGTTGATAACAAACAGGTGAGGATGAAGAATATACATCATTCTTATGCTCAGAAAAACAAATGGCGCAAACCTTTTGGAAACGCAGTCGGCAAATTAGAAATTATCGGTAATAAAAAAGATTTTTACATGTAGAGAAGAACTCTATCTATTTCATAATTTTAGATTTTAGAAAATTTTTTCATATTGTTTTGTGGTGGTGTAAAGCGTGCGGATTGTGATGTCTTGCCAACAGTTTACAAATAGTGAGAAGCTATTTACTTTATTACTGAAAAATATACATACACAATATACAAAGTACACATAATCCGAGCAGAAAATGGTCAAGGCGCATGCTGTACTAACACCGTCAGAGGAGCTACAGGCAGCTATAAAAGAATATGTCCATAGCTTTTGCAAAGAACTTAACCATCGCAAAGTATAGATGACATGATCATAAAATTTATTATAAATATGTAGGTGTTGTCCAATCTAAAGTATGGTGTAAGTGGAAGAACCTCTTAATATAGTTCTCAATCTGAAAAAACTGACTAAACATACATTCATATATACTGTAGAGGACATTATAGTGAAGTGTTTATGATTGAGGAGCTATTAATAAGCCGCCAAGCATATCTTTACAAAAAGACACTCACTTAAATACCCCGAAGCTGCTATTATGAAATGGAGTAATTCTGAAATTTTTCCGAATCTAGTGGTGTGACTAATATTTTAAATTATTCCTGTTTTGGTAACATCGTCAGAAAGAAGCTTTCCAAAAGTCTATAAAAACTTACTAAAAAGTAAAGATTGATACTGCAAATGCAAAGTCACACATGCTCAAGCTGACAGACATATGTACATGGTGACTTGAGTGAGATTTCTGCTAACGTACTCTAGTGTCTCTAAGAAAGATATTTAATGTTTTTGTTTTTTATACTTTTCACGTATGTGAAATAGTATAATAACTTTGTGCTGAAGTTTGTAACAGATCGAAATATTCATTTCCGACTATATAAAGTATATATATTCTTGATCAGGACGACAAGACGAGTTGATTTAGCGATGTCCGTCTGTCCGTCTGTCCGTCCGTCTGTCTGTATATATACAATCTCCTCCCACAGTTTTGAAGATATTGAGCTGAAATTTTGCACATAGACTGCTTATTTGTGCGATCAACTCATTTGTCGGATCCAGCCATATCGGACCACTGGAACTGGTAGCCCCCATACGAAAAGAAGAAGAAAAATGAACAAAACTTGAGTCGTTGTATGGAAAAGTTTTTTGTTTTGTATGATAGAGTGCTGAAATTTTAAACATAGTAGTTCTACATAGTCCGACTACATGCCTGAAAGTTTCAATGAGATTGGACATCTGGAACTGGTAGCTCCCATACAAAATGAAGAAGAGGAAGAGAAGCAATATTCACGTCGTTGTATAGAAAACTTTTTTGGTTTTCAACCAATTGACTTGAAACTTTACAGTTATGTTCTTAGGGAGGAATGAAAACTATTTTGACCAAAAGTGGGCGTGGCCACGCCCTTTTATAGCGAAATTTGACCCGTTGTATGGAAAACTTTTGTGTTTTTTAACCAATTGACTTGAAACCTTACAGTTATGTTGTTAGGGAGGCATGAAAACTATTCATTTAGTTTTTTAGTGACACAACGTGAAAAGTATTATAGCTTCAGCCTTGCTGAAGATAGCGTCCTTACTGGTTTAATTAAACATAAAGTATTAAAAATATTACTTACGACAACATTAAATACATTGAGTAAGTCGCACTGATATTTAAAAAAAAAAAAAATATTACCTTAATAAGAGCTTCAATGAATATTGTAATTTAAGCTTTTTATATTGTCAAATGCATCAACGAACGATTAAAAAAAACAAGTGAAGACACGTTGCTTTATGTTGGCCTCAAAACCTTATTGTGTGAGTTCAATATACTCTATTTATTTTTAAATTCAGTTCCTTGTCCGCAGTATTAGCATACAATTTTGTTTGCATGCTCCCCACCCAATTAACTCACTGAAAAATGTATATAAACACCAATTAAAAGGCAATTTTAATGCAAAATGATGACATGTTACTACGAAAATGAACTATAATCAGTAACCGCAGACAATAAATAAATATGTGCATGCATACGATGGCAAATTATATAGAAGCCCGCACAGCGACACAGCGACTTTGCAATGCAAAGTGATGAGTGGAAGTATTTATGGCATTGCTAAAAGCCGACTTTATGATTAAAAGTCAATTAGAGCTCAGAGAACATGAACGAACGGTGGCAGTGTGGTAAGAACAGGCCAGAACAGGCCAGAACAGGACAGGCCAAAACGTATGTGAAAGGACATGCATGTGCACATCCTGCAGGCAACAATTTAGAATAGCAGCTGATGAAAGCCACACGTTTTAGCCTACTTTGTACGAACTCAGACGACAATGATGGCGGTGTTGGTGATGATGATGGACAGAGGGACCGACGGACGATGATCAGGGTCTATCATTAAAAAAAAAACGCAGCAAAATGAGAACATTGTAGCAAATTATAGGAGTACAAGCATCGTAGTTGCTAACAAGAGTGTGAACATGCTGCGTTTTGTGTATTTCAAAAAGGTGGCAAGAGTCAACACAGGAAGTGAGCAAGCAAGCAAGCAAGCAGCGGCGACAACCAGGTGAGAAGAAGAGGCGTGTTAGGCCGTCTAGGGCGCAAAGACGGCAGGTAGGATGGCAGGAAGGAAGGAAGGGCGTGTAGAGTCAGAGTCGGAGTGAGAGCGTATGTGATAAAAGTGGGCTGTACTGAAGAATAGAGGCGGGCAGAGGAGTCAGAGTTTGATGTTTTTACCTAGTATTTAGTAGTCGTATTGCTTTTGTCGGTCCTATTAAAATGCGGGCTGAGTTGTCGCGTTGCCTTGCTTCGCCTCGCCAAAGCGCAGTCAACCGCATTAAGTATTTAAGTACTTGACAACATGCTTGAAAGGCGTTTTCCATTGCGAGGGGCAGACGGTTAATTTTAGAAGAAAATACAACTATTTGGTTCATTCTATATTAAAAACATTGTCTATTTGTTTGCCATCAAAGCAAAGAAGTAAAAAAAGCTCTTTAAAATATATAAATTTATATCCTGCATCAAACTTATCGAATGTCCCTCGTTGACTACGTACGCTTATTTGAAGAAGTTCCAAAGTAAAATCGCTTGCTAAGCATTATACAATTTTTTTTCACCCTACTCTGCTTTGCCGCGACTTTTCCGCTAATGAACGCATTAGGCGCCTTTTTTTGCAGCTTTTTTTGTATACACACAATTTTTTTTTTGTTTTTCTTCATGGTCTCATGTTTAAGCTAAAGAAATTACTGTAGCATTTTGTTAAGTACTTGGCATGTTTTTATATTGCACATATACATACATGTGAGGTAAGTATCTAGATACTTAACGTTCTACAAAAGCAGTCGGCGGACATAGTAACGTACGCTGAATTACACAACGTTTGATGTTAAGCGGATTTCGTAATTATCCGCTTACAAAAGTTGGCAAAATGTGTGTTTGAGTGTTAGATACTTTCGTACGCCTGCCACCGACCGCGGCTTATGTCGACAGTTGGCTTGGGCAAGGGGTAAAACAGACATTAGACACCTTTGCTAAAGCCAACAAATGTTGTTTGGTACTTATTGACAGTTTGGGATTAGGTCGGGTTTAGTGTACGTCTTAGCACAGAGGTTTTTGTTGATTAGGTCACATGTTGTCTGCTGTTGTTAGCAAATAAAAGTTGGTGGGCTTTGCAGCTGAATCGATTCATGCAAACAACAGATCATTTAGCTCAGCGATTTTGCATTTGTTAATACAGCATAATATGCAATTGTTTCATATAAAAGTAAACGAAATCTTTGTAATTGTCAAAGAAGGATGTTACAGACTTAAAGGATTAGAAAGAGATTATTTGCTGATAAACATCTGGAAGTGTTGATGTTTCCAAGCAAGGTTGTTATTATGACAAAGTTGTTGGTCGATTTCAATAAGCAAACTTAAGTAACGTTCACAAACTTAGAACTCTAGCAATTAATTGTTACTTTAGTTGTACAATATTTGCTTAGATTCGCTTGACCAATCAAAGGCACGACTATGATATCATGAATAATGTTGAAAATGTGTTAAATCCAAGAACTGCTGAACTCACACAAAAATTGCAAAACATAAATCAAGTAGATTACATTAAGAACAACATTTTACAATCCTTCGAAACGAAATGGCAGAGGGCAGGCAGCATGCAAGCCTACTGTGCATGACAATGAGTTGTGCCCACTGTGTGAGACAGTTAAAGGAGGCCAGGCAACAACAAAGGACAAGGCAATCAAACCACCCAAATTGTGCACAGTTGAGGCAATATGGAAATTGACTTCTATTGTCATTTTTATTGCCTTTACTAATGGTTTTTGGCTTGTCATGGTGAGTTATAGTTGACCAAACAACACACACACACACACACACATGCATACATAGCGAGCGACACAAAGCACATGCCGGTTGACAATTGTAGGTGCGAGGACAGGACTTTAAATCCAAACGAACATATACTCACACAGTTATGAACAAAACTGAATTGAAGGCGGTCAAGGATATCAGCTTGTGCCGCATGCTGCTGCCTGTCTGCGTGCCTGGCTGCCTGCATTCAATTGCGCTGCAGCATGTTAGTGCGAGGCAACAATTTCGGCTTTATGCCTGGCAGGAGTCAAACGAATTTATAATTTATGGCGTTTCATTTACTGCAATTGACCGTGAAGTAGAAGATTTTTGCTTAATGCATTTTGGTTTGATGCTGCATCAATGCATGACCGAGATAGAGTCATTCTACATGTGCGAGATACATTATTACTTTCATATGGTTTCAGTTTGTCAGCGGCAGATGTATTATTATATTTCTTTTATGTTTCTTTTATGCTGAAGCAGTAAAATAAGCTGAAGGCGTTTGCCTATAAATTATTTGTTTCCGTCTGTTTGTCGTCACAAAGTGTTATAAATCAAATACTTAATTTGTTGTGTTGAAATTAAATTAATTCCGCTTGAAAAATTCGCTTTGCGCACATGCGTTTCTCTCTCTCTCTCTGTATGTGTGTTGCTCTTAACCAGCTTTTCAACATTTTCCTTTGGTTTTTATCTGTTTTTTCTACGGCGAAGCCAAACCGCCAACATGAAAATAGAAATAAAATTGTGCTGGTCGACGACAATTGTCGTCGTCGGCTTAAAAACGACATAAGCATTCGCCGCTGGCATTGTCCATGCCAAGTGTACTCAATCCCACTTGTGAGGTTTGCACTAATTACACTTTATCCTGATATAGGCACGTACAAAGAGCTTACTGCTTAGAATAAAGCAAAAAAAAAAGAAAAAGAGAATGTCGAGCAAAAGAAAAGTTCTTAAGAATTTAAGCGCTTTTAATTCGACTTAGTTGCTCATGACGACTGACGTTGCGTTGTTGTGCAGTGGCAGTGGCAGAGCAGAGGCTTTTGTGTGCTTGCGCTTGCTTTTAAGCATGCGCATGATGAAGTCATACAAGTGAAATTACACTGGGCCACATGTATTATGGCTTTCAATGAATAGAATTATGCACTTTGTGAAGATTTGCGATTCACTTGAATCGAACACGCAAACTTTTCATCGAAATGTCTCTTTATAACTAATTGATAGTATTAACAGATTAATAAATTATGTCTTAATTGGATTCAGAATCCAATGTATTTGCCTTGAGTAGCAGTACACTACACTACAGTACAGTTCAGTACACTACTATACATCTACTACAACTATGACAGTATTAATATGAAAAAGCACATATACGAGGGCTGCTAATTAAGTTTCTGGCCTAGGTCACTACTAGCCATATTAGGATCAATTGGTCATTTGCATAAAAAAGTTTGGACTTTTATGGGTTAAACCTCCTTACAATTTTTTATGTACGACCACGTTTGATATCGATTAACTGTAATCAAAAATTTACTTCGGCAGAAAAATGGATTTAAACCGTAAACATTTTCGAGCAATTATTTTTCACAACTTTCAGCGTGGATTAAGTAGACAAGAATGCATAGATGAACTAATATTGTAATACGGCGAACAAGCACCTTCGTTCAGCACTGTAAAAGACTGGTACTATGAGTTTTCACGCGGTCGCTGCTCGCTCAGCGACGAATTCCGTGAGGGTCGTCCAAATTCAGCTGTTAGCCACAAAATATTAATGCTGTGCAAGAACTGATTAAGAAAGATGGTCATGTGACATACCGGGTGATGGAGGGATCCTTGGACATAAGTATGTCGTCCATCAATAAGATTTGCCATGATCATCTGGGTGTAAAAAAGGTGTGTTCCCGTTGGATCCCTCATAAATAAACCATCCAGCAAAAAAAGGCGCGTGTAGATTGGTGTAAAGAAATGATCCAAAAATACGATTGCTATGCTTCAAAAAGTGTATATAGTATCTACGCAGGTGACGAATCCTGGATATATTCATACCAGCCAGAAACAAAACAACAATCGAGTGTTTGGGTCTTCCAAGATGACCCAAATCCAACAAAAGTTATTCGCCCGCGCACATCGAAGCAAATGGTCGCCTATTTTTTTTTTTGGTTTTAATGGTCATGTGTCTACAGTGGCATTAGAGAAACATAAAACAGTTAACCATTTGCACCAAACTTCCTCTTGTTCCCTAACTCCATGAAAAAACTACGCGATCAATGGTTTTCGACGCCAGAAGAAGCGGTTGATGCTTTCAAAATGCATGTTTTAGATGTGTTTCATTCGGACTGGAAAAATTGGTTTATTTAAATGCAAAAGTGTACGAGGTGTCTTCAAAAAGTAAGGTGACTTTTCAAATTTCGCGGGCAACGTACTTTCGATTATCGATCTTCCCGAACATCTGAACCAAATTTCAAGTGTATAGCATTTTTATTTGGTTGTGAGAGGCGCAAAAGTTATAAGTGTTTTGCGTGCTCGGCGATTTTTTGCTATCGAAAAATATGGATCAAAGTGGGGAACCATCAAAGAAAGGGAAAATTTGTCTTAAAGATGTATACTTACTGAGCTTGTATAGATATAATTTCAGGTTCGTACCTTCAATACTTTTGGAGACATAGAATTTTTAAGAAAAACCCTGGGAGAGGGGGGTTAAATGTGGTATGCAGCATTGTAGATATTGTTTCTATCTCTTCGGGTGTTCAAGTTATAGCACTTTAAAAAAGTGGGTGGTGCTCGATGGGTGGGAAGGAGTGGTCGTGTCTAAAAATCCTTCAAATGGCGCATGACCACAGGATTCTATATTCCAAATTTCAAGTCTCTAGCTATTATAGTTTCCGAGAACGGGGGTCAGACGGACGGACGGACGAACGGGGCTATATCAACTCGTCTTATCGTCCTGATCAAGAATATATATACTTTGTAGAGTCCCCCTCCCCTCCTTCATGGTGATACATACATTTGGTCTGAAGCAAACCTAAAATGTAAAGGGATTAAAAAGTATAAGTATTAATTTGATCCTATCAAATTTAGTTCTTGAAAATAATCCAAATATACAACATTACTTTTACCATTAATTTGTGACAGTCCTTTTTATAGAATGACAGAACTTTCACTTTCTCACAACAAAACTGAATTGCGACACACATAACAATTGTCGTGTATCTGATCTAAGACTATAATTAAATTTGTCACGCTTTGTGTGTGTGTGCATACGACATGCTCAAAGCAGTTACATTTCATTTGTACAAGCGAACATTGTCATAAATTCAAAAGAAAACAGCAAGCCAAGTCAAACTAACAGATACAAGAACAAACTGAACTGAATTGAAAGACACAGAACAACTGCACAGAACTAACAAAAATTCCGTTGAAAATTAAAACTGTCATAATTTTAAATGTTGTGTCACGTCTGTGTAGATATTTTTTCTTTATTACGACAGAACGACAGACAAGTACATTCGGCTAAGTGTGTGTGATTGTGTTGAAATAGCATGTTTTCCTTAACGAAAATAGCGCAACGTCATGCCACATTGAAGGCGAAGAGCAGGCGTAACGGCATGGAACGAAAGGGCACTACGCCCATAGTTCGAGAGTGTAAGTAGTAGGGGACCTCGGTTGTCGCTCGTTGGTCGGTTCTACAAATAGACTATGATAGGCAGGCAACTAGGAAGGAGTTATCTGTCATGTTGTTGTTTCTTCTTCGGTATTTTGTTTTTTTTTTTTTGCTGTTTTTGCCCTTTTTATTTATTTTGATGCGAAGTGGTGTGTGAGTTTGTAATTTGCTATGATGTAGAGCATATGTAGCATGTGCTGAAATAATAATTTAGATTTGGGGTTTGTTTATGGCGCGTAGACGGAACGAAAAGGATTTAAGATCTGACAAAAATTAAAGCGTTGTGTATGTCGAAATATAATAAATTTAATGAAATGGAACCATGAGTTATACGACTGATGCGATGAATATTACAGCAAGACGAAAGACTGTTAATATAAAAATATATAATTTCATATTCAAAAGTTTGTAAAGACCTTTTTAGTAGAGTATAGTCAAACCTCGGAAAAGTTAATTTCCTCTAAAAGTTAATTCCCGGCAGAAGTTAATTGTGTTGAAATTGATACATATATTTTTAAAAAGTTTATCATGAGTTAACTTTTGAAATCTTAATACAAACGAGCAACACATTCTTAATGATATCGTGCCGGCTAGAGTGTCAATCATATGACTGATTGATTCGAGTTGTATACAACTTTTCTCAGATTATATTCTAAGAACATATATGTGCATACATTCACATATATCTTCATTGACATTATATCTTTGATTAGCTCAACATATGAAAGTGGCTAAAGATTAAAATTTGTCCATACTTTAAAGTAAGTATTGTCAAACTTGTTGTTTTTAAGAGGTGATTGAATATCTACATATGTATTTCAGAACTACATATATTCATATTTCCAACCGCTATTACAGGATTTTGAATTCTAATTGGTTAATCTCCGGACATTGATCCTTCTGACTACTGGTTGTTCCTACGAACTCTTTTACAGGACACCGGTTTATTTTCCCTGAAATCGGTAAAATTGGGTCGCCTTATAAAATGACTAGTTTATTAGAGATATTTAAATATTACAAATGCATGAATGGGATGTTGAAATGCCTTGGCGGTCAAGCAAAATATTATTGAAGAACGGTTTTCGAAACGTCTGTTCGATCAGCCTCCAGTTATCTACAAAAAGATTGGGTTCTTGTCAAAATTAATTTTAATTTTAAATTCAATTATAATCAAATCGACCGAAATAGCTCGGTTTACTTTTCAAAGTATTTTTGACTTGATTCCGATTGAGTTATATGTATGTATGTATATCCGACTCTCTAACTTTATTTCATACACGATTGCCATTCTAAATATGAAAGATCAGTAATTTTTATGTATTGATACACCTTCAAAAACATTCTCTTTAATGAACTTCCAACTATTGTTAGCTATTAAAAAAGTAATTTGAAGACAACTGCGCAAAGAAATAAAAATCACATAAACAAATAAATAAAATCTTCTTTGATTTAAATTCCCCTCAATAATTCAAATTTATTGATTCGTGCACATTTCACTCAATGGAATTTGCGATCGCTTTTTTATAGTCTCGTATAAATTTTACAGTTTCCACAAATCATTTTTTACGACTTCCTATCGTTTGAGTGACCTTTATGCTCATCTATAAACTTAACACAATCATTTTCGTTTCGGCGATTTGCAATATGTTTTGTGTTCGGACCAATGCTGTCCTTTGTCGATTTTTCACTTTTATACTTTTTGTATTTTCGACAATTTTCATTGATTTGTCGCATGATTGTAAATTATTGCTTTGACCATTTTTATGTGCTTGTCTGTGATTTCACTCAGCCTCACCAGCCTGTCTTGCTTTTCGAATGATATATTGTATTTTATTTGGCAACGATTTTTCAAACCGGAAGTGAGCATTGTGTAATTGTTTTATCTAAATGATGGTATTGAGGCTGGCACAATGTCAACTAAATGGGCTTGGGTCGGTCCTCTTGCAATGTTTTGTGTGTTTTTCGGCTCATTGATGACCAGCAGATTTATTTATTTGTTTTTTTCGCCGGCTTATTTTAGAATGTTATCGGTAAAGATTTTTTTTTCGTATTAAAGTGTGCTGTGAAAAAAGTTGAAAGTGATTTATGAAGTGTAATGGCACAATGAGCGAGAAAAATTGTTCTCTTTTTGTTGAGCTGATCAGTTAATTTAGAGACTTGTTAAAGTGCTATGAAAAATTGTACGAGAAATTATAAAATATTTATGTTAGTTAGTTAAAACAACTTGAGTTGTTAATATTGATAAAACAATTTGTTTTATGAAAATCAAATTACATAAAAATCAAGCTCAAACTTCGTTCCAAAAAACAAATTGAAGTTAATGAAATTTTAATGTATCTGTAAAAATACACAAAGGCTTATTCGTTAGTTTGCTTAAGAACGAACTGCTGAGAGAAATTTGTTAAAATTATCGTTACTTTGTTTGAGTAAGCACACATGACAAATTCTATTCAACAAGTTCAAATACAACGTTATATATTTTCTTTCTTTATCATCTAACAGCTCACAATGCATTAGAATGAAGTGTACAACAACTACAACCAACAATTTTTGTTCATATTTCAACAAATTTTATACTAATTCTATTTTAGTGCTAAACGGCTTAAGAACAAATTTGCCTCTGTCGGAAAATTCGAAATAGTTTGGCATAAATTTATGACCAACAGAGGTCAATTATTGCTGTTGTTTGTGCGCAAGGATTAAACTGTTTGACTTCATTATTACAAGGCTAATGAGAGTCACTCACACACATGTATTTGTGCTCAAGGACTCTGACAAGAATGCAAACAATGCTAATGAAAGTCAATGAAAAATCTTTGCTTTAGTTTTAGGCTGAAATTCGAATGAAATACATGCAAGGAAAGAAAGTCAGTTGTATAGTCAAGGTTGAAAATCAGCTGCCATACACGAAATGTAGAGGACTTAATAAAAATGTCATGAAATGATAGTAAAACAGCAGGACACAAACAGGCAGGACACCACAAACCTGTGACACGCATAACAATGAAGGCGAACTAATACAGAGACAATAAACAAGGACACAGCACAGCGGCACAGCAGCTAACATTGACTTGACGTACGATTTTGTGATTTTCGGACGGTCGGGGCGGGGGTGTGTAAAAAGTCATAAATTTTACGCACACAAACGTTCAATAATGGACAACAATAAAAATTTATTACATTCTGACCACCATGAAATCATCATTAGGCATAGTTTTGAGCGTTTTTACACATTTCGCCTGTTCGGCTGTCGATCTGTCTGTCTGTCTGTCTGTTTGTCTCCGCTGAAGGTTAAAAACAACAGGATCGAAGCATTGTACGAGTTGCTAGCGAAGAAAGCAGAAAGTCGCCTATTTTCGTTTGAAAACAATATAAAATCATAAAAAGGCTAACATTAGAACATGGTCAATGAAAAATGAGTCAAACGTATTCACACATACACACACACATAAGCATAGAGTGAAAGTCACTGTAGGAAAGGTCCTCAATCTGATGCCGCTGTCAGTTGAGTGGACATGGGGTCTCCTCGCTTTTAACTTAGCTCGTTTGTCACATTTAACAGATTTGTTATCCTGTCGAGTTAATGTCAGCTTCAGTCGACGTCATGTGTGTGTCTGTGTGTGTAAGAATTTTGCTCTTCTACCCGCTGTTGCTTCCCTACGAGTCTTGTTGAGCGAAGTCAAAGTTATTTTACGCTCGCACGTTTTGCAAAAGGACCTTTTTTTTTTGCCCATTTGCTGTTCACTACTTGTGGCTGCCTCGTCGCTGTCCTTTGAGCATAAAATACGTACGTTGTCTGCTTAGTGAAAATAATAAAAACAAAAGATTGATAGCATTTGGGCACACGTTCGATTTGTTTTCTTTTGCCTTGAGCACAACAGTCCGAGAGCGACTTGAAGATTCTGTTTACTGCTTCCTTATGTCCTTGAGTTACTCCGTCCTGCGCTCTGTGTATAATGTCTTAACATTTGACACATCCCTTTTGGCTCAACTGACCGACCGACCGCCCTGACTGACTGTAGTTTAACAAGGATATTGCTCGTTAGTTAAGGTTTCTAATAAATTTGTGCAACACATTTCTTTATTCGTGTCTCACCCTTGTCCTTGTCTGACAACGCCATTGTGCGTAAGTGTATGTGTGTGTGTCCTTTCGTCGATTGTAACATTTTTATTTGATAACATATTGCAGTACGTTCGTGGCCATTTTTTTTGGCTTTGCTCGTGATCTCGGTAACTGATGTGGGTGTCATTGTGTGTGCTTGTGTGTGCGCCATTTGCGGCTGTGATTTATGGCGTGTGTATTGGTCGTTCAACTGCATCTGATTTAGTGGCAGAGTAGCACTAACCGCGTGGTATAAAATTTGCTAATGAATTTATTGCGTTTTGTAGTTAATACCGATTTGGGTCGTCGTGTCTCTGTTTGATATATGAAAATGTATGTGCTGTTAATTTGTTGCGTTTGTGTACACCATTGGGATTTACTTTGATTTTATTAAGTATATGTATGTACGTCTCAAAGAATATAAACTGTCAGGTTGATTGTGTGATATTAATTGTTCGATGTTTACAAAGGCGTCAGAAATGTCTGAGCGTGAACATATGTGTTAATTTGTTACGATGGCTCGCTCATTTCGAAAATAAATATTGACGCTTTGAATTTAGATATTTTTGCTTTCAAAGAGATTAAGTCGAAATAAATGAATAGTTTATATAGAGAATGTCTAGAGATTCCTTAGAGAGATGACGAAATATTTTACATGCATTCAACACTTGTATTCTATATCATAAATAAGACGCTGGAAGCGACAGAAGAAGCCAATTTTTTTCTTTTTTGCGAAGAGACAAAGTTTTTCTTAACATTATCAATAAATCATTCATCATTTTTAATTATTTTGAGATCTGGAGACTACGTAATCCATGCCAAAAGGCTTTAACTAATGGCTGCAAACAACTCTTTTATCCAGAATATGATCATTATTAACCTGAAGGAAAAACAAGGGTGAAATATGAGTTAGCCAGCAGTGTTCAATAATTCTTAGACGTATGTTACATATCACCATCATGTCACATATGACAATCCAGCGTTCAAACTTGGTCTTAGTGTCGTTCTTTTAAGATAGCTAAGGTATCAATTTTCAATAAAAAAAAAATTTTTCGGAATTTTGAATTTCTTAGTATAATTGTTAAGTTTATTTAATTATCTATGTTAATATTTAATTATCCTATAAAATGCATTCCGAGTAAAAGATAAAGATAAAGTGAGATAAATAACATTTCAAGATTCAAGACAAATTCTCTAGTAAACTTGTAGCGCTAAGAATCCCTTGGTCGCCCTATGTTATGCCAGATTGATTGTGAGTGTTTGAAAGTGATATTTGCTATCATAAGATTGATTATTTGATGTCATGGTCATAACAATCGCCCAAAGACAAACAATTAATTCTCATTAGGCATAGACTTCAGTAAGCATATGCATTTCAGTAACACAAACCTAAATCAATTCGTCCCTGGGGAATCTGCTATTGCCGCTGCCCTTGCTGACACAGTGAAACTTGCCAAGATAGTGAGAAAAACTATGAAGCGAAATCAAATGCTGCAAAGTCACCAAACGATCATTAGGCGTATGTCCGCTGTCAAATTTCTGCGCGTTGAAAATTTCTTTTGTGGTCAAGACTCGAGTATGGATACGTTACGGTTGGATACTTTGCCCAATGCATGATGCTGACATTGCCAAAATGAAAGTGATAAACGATTCAAAATACATTTGCTGTACAACAAAAACAACAACTAAAACTACAACAAAGTATTCCGCAACATCATCGAACAAAGTGAACGACTGAAAGAAAGAAAGAAAGTCAGAACAACAACACAAAAAAAAGGAGAAAAGAGGACGAAGAAAAAAAATCGGATATATCACACAAATAACACTTAACAATAACAAACAAACTTTTCGACTAATGACAGACGAAGGAGCAAACAATTTATCCTACCAGCATCCTGTCGCACTTTTGAAGGCTGCCTCACACTGGCACGGGGTGCTGCTCAATACGCTCTTCTGCCAATGTCATTAATCTTATTTCGTTTTGGTCTCTGCCCCGCCGCAGCAGCGACAGCCAGCGCAGCAGCAGCGGCAGCAGCGGCAGCGACCGAAGCAGCAGGCGGCGTCTCGTCTCCACACGTTGCCAACTCATAATGCTCGCTCGCTCGCTCGCCCCCTTCTTTGTTATCCTGCTGGCTGTTTGTTACTCTTGCCTTGTCCGTTCATTTGTCGTTGCTTTCGTTCGTCGTTATCCTTTCAAGCGTGAACACATGCGATTACTTGCTGCTGCTGTCGCTGTTGTTGTCCTTGCGTTGTGCGCTGTGAACGTTCTTGTTTTCCGTTTCCTGTGTGTGTTTGTGCGAGAGTGCCAAGCAGCGCAGCAAATGCTGCCACTTCTGCTGCCGCCATGATTAAGTGCCATTTTGAAAAGTACTAAAATCCGGACGCTCTGTTCTTAGGTCGTTTTGGTCATGCCAAGTCGCAGAGCGCAATGTCAAAGTGTCAATGATATATGTTATACGCTTCGATAAGATGATATTCTTGGAATATTTCATGAGGCGCGTTGCCGTGCTGTAGTTTTATGTGTGTATGTGTGCGGCAGAAGAGTAAGAGTTTCGTGGCTGCCAAAAGAAAGTTGGCTTTTCTTCTTTGGGCTAAAGCCTTGGCTGTAAAATCAGCGCACGTTTACACAATAACATAATAGTTGGCAATATATTGTTGCCTCTGTTCAAGCAATCGCAATATTTCTTTTCGATTTGGCTTCGTTCATTTCATTTCGGTTTTGTTCTGTAATATGTACTTTGGTTGCTTGAGTTTTTGGTGAAATATTATTTCAAAACGATGTTGCACACTTTTTGAGGCCACTTCGTTATTAGGAAGTGAGTGAATCGAAAGTGATGATTTAGCTAATAGTTAAAAGTGAAAAAAATGTTGACCCAAAATATTTTTCATTATTTTATATTAAATTATAGCAAAGTAATAAAAGTTTCTATAATATTGTATTTGTCCTTAAGCAAGGATTGAAAGCTCTTTTGCCGAGTCTCAAGATCGAGTTGGAGGCGTCGTTAAATCAGCTCAACTGACTTTGTTTTTATAGATTTAGTAGTCTATTCTCATATTCAATTTATGAATACTTCAAATACAATAAACTGAGCTCAATATTGTAAGATGATTGCCCGCAGACATATACTACGTTTATACGATATCTTAAAACGTTTTGACTGGAAACGAAATAATTCAAAACACTTTGCCTATGTTCGTTTATGCTTGCGACTTTATAAGTGTTCTGACTCAATACGTTTTGAAGATGGAAATCAATCTGTTTTGACTTATATGTCAAAACAAATAAAAATGAATAAACTTCAAAAATTAAATTTATTATTGTTGAAATGGACAAGAACTCAATGTAACATTGAAAAAGCCCATGCAGAAAACGAACCGTAGTAGAATACATTATATGTTATACAATTATAGAGGGGGTCATGCAATATCTCATTTAAACTCACCAAGGACCAAAGGAGCTCATTAAGAATCTCACGTTAACTTCTATTCCCTAAATATACTTGTAAAGAAAAGTTTTCGTAAGACAGAGGGATTTGTGTATGTTAGGGTGTCATTTTCAAGAACCAAAATTTACTAATATATAGATGTCCCTTTAGGTAGACGGCATATACATATATTTCTATTTGACGATGACACCGAAATTGTTTGTGAAATTCGCATCATATGGTTGTCATACTTCTAGTAAGCGTAACAAAAAGACAATTTAATATTACGATTGACATGTTTTAACCCTATAAGCAGAAGTTTCATGCAAAAAGCATGTTAACAAATCATTTCATTTGCGGAAAGTTTTGAAAACAGCAAAAAATAATTAGGAATAATCATTATAATTAAAATATATAGCAACTCTGTTTGAAGCCATATTTTGTGTATCAGCTGACTTCAAAACATCTTAAAAATGCTTAGCGTTTATACGTACTTTCAAAACGACTTGAAAAATTAACACACATTTGAAAACAAGTTTGAGTCAGAACGCTTTGTGCTTTCAAAACGAATTCAAAAAGTGTTTATATATCTGTATTGAGTCACTTCGTTTTCAGTCGAAACGTTTTAAGTCGTCGTATAAACGTAGTAATAGTTCGATTCACAAGAGTTTGTTTTTATATAATTTTTAAAATCAGACAACATAATTTGCGTCTTGATCTAATATACATATGCACATGAAGAGTGATCCTCGTCTGAGTGAATTGCTTTAATGTACTCTTGACTCACAGTTCCGCGTTGTTCTGATCCTTTTTTTAGCACCCGTACTTGCATCATTTAGGTTAATTTGAGATGTGGCTTGGCTGCGTTACTCCAAATAACGATGCGTTGATTCATTTTGGAGTTCTGATGATCATATAAATTGTTACCTACATAGTTGCTGAGCTCTAGTCGATTTAAAGTCATTCATAGTTTTTCAGTTAGTCCTTGCACCAAGATTTTATGTTTATTATCTCATATGATGAAGTTTGGTGATTGATACTGATATTTCTTGGATTTAAACACTACAGAAGGATAAAAATTAAAACTGATCTATTGGCATGATTAATATCAGAGTGTTACAAAATCATATGTATGATACATTTAACCACCAGCATTCAGCTTGAATTGATTCCCATGTCATCATTTAATAATTACTGGACTGACCTAAGCTCGCTTCTCTGAGATAATATAAATAAATGTATTATTTCATTACCGATATGTCTTCATCACCACAAGCCGACGCTGGTGGAAGTGTATTTCGTATTCCAACATCCAACTCCAAAACAAAATCTTTTTTTGCGTCGTAGTTTTGATAATCACATAAAGATGTATGATAGATCTGTGAGCATCTTCCGTATTTGCCAAAAATGCGTAGAACGCCACACACAAATTTTACTCAACAGTTTAGTTTCAACAGCTGTGATTGATCTCCAACAGGCAAACTATTTACAGACAAGATTTATTATCTTTAATCACAATCAACATTCGAGTTTATGCTTTGAGATCATCAAAATCAAAGATTATTTCCGAAAAATTCCAGGAAATTGAAATGCTTTAATGTATGCCAACAACAACGACAAGCATTTTAGACAATACTCGCCTCAAACTCATATCTTGTCTGATTCACACAGTACTCGCCCCGATTCCACCTGTGAACGTGCAACGACCAAAGAATCAACTAACCGACAAAACAACCAACCAAGTCAGACATCCATCAAATACCAACGGAACGCAATTACTTCAACTATTTTATTTTTAAACTAAATTAACGTCTTCTCATTGTACTCGAACTTGTTAGATTTGCTGACTTGATGTCTGTGTGCGTGTGTATTTTATTACGTCCGAGTTGAAGATTTTCACATGCTGCGCTCATTGAGAAGAAAAATGCGTTCGCCCGCCTTCGCCGTGTGGCTGCGGCAGCGGCAGCAGTGAAGAGTGGCTGCTGATTGATAGAACAAAGTGAAAATCAAATAAAAAATGTAATGCTAAATGCTATTCTAATGAACGGCTGAGCATCATCATCAGCGCACATCGGTGCAAGATCAAAGACCGCCCCGTGATATGTAATGACAGCTTTGATCATTGTTGCGCCCTTTGATATTTTCCGGTTGTTCATTTGTTTTAGCGGCCGTAAAATCACGCCTTCACTTCTATTGGATTCTTTCCTGCCTACTTTTCTTTATGTGTTTGTATGCCAGCCAAATGGCTTACACCGAAGGCATTTGATTAGATTGTACATTTTGTTGGCTAAGTGGTCAAGAAGTCCAGTAAAAATTACTTGCATTATGAGAGAGGTTTGGAGTTAAAATTTGACCTAAAATTTTTATAGTTCCTTGCAATCAATATATTGTTAAATTCAATGATTAAATATTGTACAATTTCTGCTTAGACTTGGATTACCCTTTCCACAGTCTTCAACCCAATTTTTTACTTTAGCTAGAAAGTGACTAATGAGCGTTCATTTAATGATTAGAAATCATAAAATCAGTGGACTTGTTATTTGAATTATTATACTATTTAAAACAAAACAGGGATTAAGAATTATTTTGACACTTTATAAAAGCTCCAGTGATGAATTAAATGAAATGATTGATACATCATATTATTTCTCTTTGGTATATATAGTCTACTAATACACAGATAGGCTAAAGACAATATAAATATATGGGACCTTTGGTATAGATAAACAACTATCTGTCAGCGAAATAATAATTTCATTAGGTAAACAAAGCAGAAAGAAATGTTAATACTTCTTTTCAAAATCCCTTCTTTTATTTTTATTTTTTCTATTTATGCATTTCTTTTGTACATAAATCATGCTATTAAATCAAAGATGCTGTCAGGATGCGACTAATAGACATGGGCAAAAGGTATTAGTACGTAATTAAATGTGTTGCAGAGGAAACTCTTTTATTTTATAAGCAAACCATTCACACAAATAAAGTTCTACAGCAATTATAGAGAAAAGCAAACCACACATAAGAACCACAATTAATCAAAGAAGGCATTACAGCATTACACTTTACACAAAGGGAGATAAAAGTGCATGAAAATGTCAACACACAGCAGCCAAAATTAATCAACACCCAAAGTCAAAAGAAACAATTTAAGCCACAAGAATTTGTCTACAAACAAAATACAAAACACGTTCAAAATCCAACAACAATAACAATGACAACAGCAACAATTTCGTTTAAGTTGTGAAGAATTTATGGGAATTTAACCCCTTCAACGTAGCAAAGCAAGGCAAACTCAACTCAATTAAACACGGAATTTTATTGTGTTTCTTAACTCATGGCACTCTTCTTGTGTGCGGTTTAAAATTAGAAGGAAGCATTTTCCATTTTCCAATAAAATCACGTAAAGAGTGAAGAGTTTTTTTTTTTTGGCTGCAACTCTATTTTTGTGTGGATTACACGTACGCGTTTGGTTGGAAAAGTGGAGTCATAAATGGACTTGGGTACGATTTTCGGGCATACCACAAAATTCGCTTTTGCCGTTGAGTATTAATTCGGCAATAAATAAAAGTGAGCTCAACGGAAAACTGCAGAAAGTGCATTTTTTCAAACTAAAACCCTTTCACCAAGTTGACAGCTTCTGTGCTGGCGAGTGTTTTATGGCTGACAATCATTGTTGTTCGTGGTAAGGGCGCACAGTTGTACATGCATGCGTGCGTGCGTGCGTGAGTTTATTATAAGCGCCTATTAATTTTTATTTCATTTGTCGTTTGCTGTCCATTGTCGTGACATAAATTTACGCCTTGTCTGCTTGAGCTTGTCGCTTGCTAGAAAAAAATATCTTAAATCAAAGCATTATGTTACAAAAATAAAGACAACCCAATCCAATCCAACCTTCTTGGAACGCATCAACAGTTTGCTTCTGCAGAAGGTGTCTTCGTGTGTTCGTTCTGATTTTTATAATATTTTCCCAAAAATTTGTTACAAATTCATGTTGACAGCAACATGAGCGTGTTCTGAACTTCTGTTTTTCAGCTGCTACCAAATTCATTGCATCAAAGTCGTTTATCATTTTCAATATTCAGCGTTTAGTTGGAAAACAATTTGTGGGGTTACGCCTTTGACTTTTGGCAGTTACGGCCAGATTTACTTAAAGATTGTTTTAACGTGTTGCAGACATGACATTAAATGTAAAAGTTACCAAATAATTGTTAAACTCTTCACACAGTGAGCAGTTTGTTATGAAGCTTGTAGCAGATAGACAAATACACCACCCATTATGTAAGGTATATTTTTGATCAGTTTGATAAAATGTTTCCATACTTGTATTATTTTTCGTGATGGCCATGATAAAATTTCTGGAACTTATAGCTCAGATTAAAATTGAACAAATGAAACCGATGAAAAAAAGACTGGGATTAAAGCGGCTGACAATTGACTCTCATGTCTGGACTTTATATATTTACAGCTGTGTTCAAAATAGTAGTGCTACCAACGATATCTACCGCTTTTGAAAAGAAGTTAAAAACCAAGTATTTGTTATATTTGCTATATAATCCACTGATTAATATGGCACAACTATTTTCTTGAGGTCAAACTTTAACTTCTTAATTGTGATCATCAGGAGAGATTAGCTATTTCAATAGATTTGAACTGATAGCTACAACCTTTTCGAAAATCTGCTTGCCTTTATTTATTTATATAAAGTTACTTTAAAGTTAGGGAACTTACAAGCTAGCATAGGAGATCATGAGGCAATTGCTGCCAGGGCCTTTAGCAGAAGATGTTTTTTGCCTATGGATATAGTTATTGAGAGGTTTAAATTTATTTGTGATTAAATTTTATTTTATAGGTTTAATTTTTTCCGGAATTCTGGAGTAAGGCGAGGATGGTCTTTTGATGATGAAGAGAGTGCTTAGGTTGGCGAAAATTGCGGACCATTATTGATTGAGTAAAATGCATAATATAATGATGTAGTGGATAGTATATATGGAGCTATTTCAAGTGTTGTGGTGTTGGTTAGGGTTCACGTAGTGAGCATTTGGTATATTAGTGGGGCCAAGACGTATTCTTGATAATTTAATTTTAAGTCGATACCACTTGGAATCCATCCGTACTTCGCATTGAAGACTCATTTGGCAAAGATCTGTTGGTTTCTTAATGTATTACTTTTAAGAACGTTAATATGTCAACAAACATCTGTTAAGGTTCCACTAGGATATGCAGAAGAAAAACTTGACCACCTATTAATCATACGCCACAAACCACCAATGTGTTTGGAGTATAGAATAGTTTGGTAAAATCCTAATATTTAATATTTTGAAAAAAGTTAAGTAGATGACCAATTTTTCTATAATAATTATATAAATTATTGCAATTTATACTTACTTAGAGCAATATTATATACAAGTCGTAACATTCCCGTATTAATGTCTTGATATTTCTCCGCAGACAATTTGTCTAGCTTATTCTGGCATTTGATTTCCCCATGCTTTCATAGTTGTTTAATTTGTGTTCAAGTCGGACTATAACTCATTAGGCCAATAAACAAAATACACACTAATTTATAGTTCACAGTTCGAAGATTTACAAGCTTTGGGCATAAATATTTAAGTTATACACACGCGCAATCAAAACAATTCGTTCCAAGAAATCAGCTATCGAAACAATAAGCAATCGAAATGATCTATGACTGCATACATCAAATATTCGATAAAACATTGAACATATACGAAAAGTCAAAGAGTGCAACAAATTAAGGTGAAATATTTCAAACAATGAGAGTGCCAAAACCACAAAAGAATTCAATGAAAATTTCAACATGTGTGAATAATGGGCTAAGCACAAATGTAAAAGTCGTGTAGAAATGCTTTGATCTAATATCGAAAGCAAAAAATTCAGAAGCAATGGAAAGAGTGAGAGGGGTGACATGCCATGCCAATAAAAATCACATCACAGGCAGACATGTTGTCTATAATGATGATTTTTGTCGGTTAGTGGCGGTGTTTTGAAGCGCCTCCATAGACATCAATCAGAAGGAGCACGAAAATGAACACGATCACGCACGCACGAACGCACGTATGAAATTCAGCTGGTATAGCAGCTTTTTACCGCACACGCGCTTTTCACACAGTAATAAAATGCTCAAACATGTTTGTAAATTTGTACCGAATTCTGTTTGCCTGACTTGACTGATCGTTGCGGTGGGCTGGCTATGAGTATGTTTGTGTGTGTGTCTGTGTCTGTTTGGTGGCTGTTTGAAAAAGCTAAAAAGAGCATAAAAACATATATAAAAGGAACATTTTGACTGCCAAACTGGCGCGGCATATGATCAAAGCAATCATGGGCGCAGCCGAACATGATCACTGCTCGTCATCATCATCATCATCATCACCACCAACACTGTGATCATCATCATTATTATCATCGTTATGAACAACATCGACGTCAGCCATCAACAGCATAGTCATCACGCTGATCAGTGTCAGTAGCTGACGCAGCATCATTTCCAGCATCATCATCACGTTCGTGTTCAACATCATTATATACATATATTCGTGATTATCGTTTACGATCCATCAACACGAGCCATCAAATTGTATACAAACAAACTTTTGAAGATCAAAAGCGGCGCACAGCTCGTTCTACCAACCAACAAAAACAACAGCAACAACATCGCCGACAACGACGACTCATTTCCACTTTACTCATGTTCATTCCACAACATAAAACAACTCATTTAAATTTTCAAATTCATTAAAACATCTTTTACCACAATGTTGAATAACAAAAAAAAAAAAAAAAGGAAAAAAAAAAGAATCAACAACAACAAAATAATTTTCTCTCATCAACACAAGAAGTTTCTACCATACTCATTTAAATTGGAAATCCACTCAAAAGACACATACAAAAACTCTCAAGCGCGCAAATGCACACTCATACATGCACACAGATACACACACACGCATACATCGACATGCTACTAATTATGTGTTGATGACTCTGCTTGAGTTGTACATTTTTCATTCTTGGCGCTGGTTTTCTTCATGCTCGTTTTTCATGCTTCCCCCTTTCTCTTTCGGGTTTTTCTGAGTTTTTCGGCGCGAGTTGGCAGCATCGTTCGTCATCCGCTTTAGCTTTTCTGTTTGTTCGTCGTACGCTTTTCTCGAGCAATTGACGTGGGTGGGTTGCGTGCGTGGGTTTTGCTTTTAAGAATTGCAAATGATTTCATTTGTTTGCCTTGTCTAAGCAACATTATCGTAAAAATACAAAAAAAAAAAAAATCTTGAAATTATAAAATGGCGCTTTGCAAACACATACATATGCACATGTGTTTATCATCGTATATATTCATTCAAATGCTCATATAAATCTCGTTGCTATTGGCTATAAGAAATGAATAAGAAAATAAGTAAATTCATATGAAGATATGTGTTAGTTAATTAATATGTGACGAAGAAATTATGCTTAAGTTACAGGGGTTCTTTCAGCGATATAAGCCTGAAAAAGCAAATTAACCTTTTGAATCAGGCAAACATACACAAGTATAAATTTAATAAGTAGGAAACACAAGCAAGAAGACATAACGGTTCTCATAAGAAGAATTCCTTTAAACAGATTTGGAAGGTACTAGATTAATACCCTCATATATGTATGTGTATATGGATCACAGTTGTGATTGTTTATTGTTGGGTCTTCCGAATGATATTTTATCATATTCCTAAGTCTTTATAATGCAATGGAAAGGTCGACGAGTCGAGTTGATATAAAAGCATGCCCTTCAGTCCTTCTGTTGCGGTGCAACTGCTCTCAGGATTTTGCAACTATTGATAAAATTGAATCGTTGAAATTTTACGAATATATATAAATATATATCCATACGTTGTATAACAATTATCTTGGTCGGAACACTAAAAAAAAAAAAATTTATTTTTCTTTGAAAAAATTTTTCTCCTTAGAGTTTTTTTTTGTAAGGGACATCCTGGATGTGTATGCAGATTATGTGCAAGGTTGGTAAAGATCGCATCTAGCTCCCATAAGAACGTTCCAAAAATAAAGTTCCAACTCTTTGACTGCCGTCTTCTCAATATTCAATGTGAAATAAACTCTTTGGTTGGTTTTACTTTTCACTGTCAATCAATTCCCCATCATTATTGTATGATTATTTTAAATGAAAATCCTTTGTCTAATAAAAATTGTTTACTTTGAAGAATAAACTCGATTTAGTAATAAATAAACACTCAGACTCATACATTTCTGGCCAGTTAAACTTTCAAAGAATGTGCTACCCAACTCTGCTTAACAATTTTAATTATGTTGTACAAGTTAATTCTTAGGCCCTTTCTTAGCGTCGTTGGCACTCACATTACACTTAATTTACATTTACATAGAAACAATATTATAGTTGAGGTTATTGTCGAGCTTTAGATTACCAAACGAAACCGCAAATTTTGACGTAATTATTAACGCGACAGTGAATTGTGTCTGTGGCGATGAGTGGCCTTTGTAGTAAGCAAACAGTCAATTGATAGACAATTTTAATACATTGTCAATTCTTCCGTAAGTAATGTACGCCAAATTGGCGGCTACATGTGACCACTTGCAAACAATAGGAGCAAAATTAATACACGCTCGACTTAACACCTTAAAGTGATTTTGAACTGATATGTAGTCGAATAGACAAAATATTGTAGGCTTTGGGTATTTGTCTGCCCAACAAACGTCAAACTCAATTGCCCTTCTTTTGAAAACGAATTTTCTGCACACAAAAAGCAGCATTGAAAATTGCATTTCTCAGCTGTCAGACATGCTTACAGAATGCAACTGACAAACCGACAAACACACACATTAACTACGGTGGGGAGCATTCAGCATGGACTGTCACAAATGCCGCAACAGAACGCCAAAAAGAAACATTTGTCTCGCTTAATTTAAACAGATTTGCGAGATTATTGTCATGCCGATGTGATGCGATGCGATGCGAAGTTGGAGCAACAATTTCAATTTGATTTCAAGCACGGCGCAGAAGATAGAAGACAGAAGAGGTTCGCAGTAAGCGAAGAAGAGATATGCTCAGAATGGGAATCAGTATACTAAGAAGGAAATAATTGCTTGGGTTGGAGCAGAAGTAGAGTAGCAAAGGAGACTTCAAACACACATACATGATGACGTTGATAAAAATGTAGTATGCCAAAAAAAGCACAAATGCTTGTATCAGCAAAAAAATATATCGTACATGTATGTATGTGAGAGGAAAAGAAAGTCAGAAGCTTGAGACAAGAACGATGCGAACCGCTGCGAAACTTGACAGCCGGCAACTTTTAATGTTTACCACTACAGACGAGAAACTATGAAGCTGCACCGAAGAGTTGATACTCTTTCGAAGCAAAGAAAATTACCTCTTGAAATTTTGAATACTGTTTCTATTATTCTTTTATTTGTTCACATCATGATTTTTTAAGAGTATGAACACATGCTATAGGTAAATCGCTCTATAAGATCTATGCATGTGACTTCAATGATGTTCTATAGACATCACATAGTCTGGATCTTTATCCAATTAAGAAGTGAACTGTGTCCCAACATGATAATCCCCCTTGAAGAGTTGTGGTTAAATTTGCCTGGGAAAAAATACCTAAAATTAAATACAAGTGAAACATTAGCGAAAAGTATCCCAAAAAGAGGATTTAAAGAAAGGGTCATTGGATTGATTTTTCTTTAAATTGTCTTATTTTTAATTCTTGTTTATGATTTACAATATTTTTATTGGATAATGTTAAGATAATTGTGGTAAATGAAGTAACTAAATTGAATATTTGAAGCAAATACTGTCAATATTAAACATTTCCTAAGAATATAAACATAACTTAGGCAAACATCCTACCGATGAATTTTTTGGTACTTCCATCACACCGATCACATCATTCCATGCTCTTCTATATACATAAGTATTTCAAATCAGGAACTTAACAAACTTCATGACACAAGCTTTACACCAATGTGTAGGGTATGAGACGTCATGCAGGATAATCGTGCTTTGCTCTGTATGTGTGTTTGTGTGAAGCGGCACGAGCATGTGAGTCCCAAACGAATGCTCCAGAAAAAATTGCAACGATGTGATTTCATGCGCCAAATGATGCCAGACAAGCGCACAACTGCAAGCGAGCAAACGTCGCCGAACGCTTTGATGTAGCGCCGTGGATTGGCAGAGTGTTGTTGCGGATGCTGAGGCGTTGGGCAAAGCACATGTCAGAGGCGTTAGTTGAAGGCAAAAGTGATAAGCGGGCGTGTATGAAATTTAAGCACAACAAGTGCAAAACACACACTGTGATCAAGCGATAATTGTAGCATACAATGCAAAGATTGGCGTTTGAGGAAGCGACTCATGGCTATCTCTGTTGGGCTGCTTGACGATCGCATATACTGTACACTTTACGCTGTCATGTTCAACATGATTTTTAATTGTTGTTATGAACACTTTGAATGAGTTGTATTCCGATAAGTTAACTTATCTTATGTTAAGTCATTCATTTAGTGTGGCAGAACGCGCGAAATGCACTTTTAGCTTTCAGGAAGTTACAACTTCTCATTTCTTGGTTTCTTTAAAAGAGGAGTCAAGAAAACTGCAAATTGTCCGTTCTGTTGTGTTGTCTCTGCCAAGCTGACATTTGTTTATTTGAATTGTCTTTCTGTCTGTCTGTCTGTCTGTCCCAATGTTTCTGTCTGTCTGTTGCACTGTCAACGTCATGCCAGACAACTTGTTTGGCAAGCTAAGCGTGTCATGTAGTTTTGCACTTACCCAAATTATTACCTCGGCCAGTTGTCGTAGATAATTGTGAAATACGCTTTTTGAAATTTTAATTATGACCCTAGTGCTAAAAGCGGGTTTGTTAGCACTTTCTTATAAAAACGTAAGCATTTTTTATCGAGAATATATTTGTATTTTTATTTATTTAAATTTTTTTTTGAAGTGTGATAAAGTTATTCTCTAGATCTAGCAGCTGGAGAGCCTGTTAGCAGCTGCCCAACACGCAGGGTATGTCTGTAAATCATTTAGCTTGTTCATATATGTGTGCATATCGACTACCGTTGCTATCCTACATACTGGAAGACATTATCCGACCTTCTTCTTCTTATTCGGATATAAATTTATTTTGGAATAAGCTCAATACCTCAGTAGTTTGAACTATTGAATACCTTTAATAAAAGTGTGTGACTCACAGAAGGATTTTATAAGAATATCTTTCTTTAAATTATTGAAAAAATCTTCTATATTTAAATTATACTCATAACAGAATTTGCTATCTTCGTATTTTATGTGTGGACTGTTGTTGTTTGGGTAACATGGAACATAATATGTGATCTCGAAACTTGTCAAGCTTTTGTATCCGATCCAATGTTTATGTTTGCTTTAGGTACTTCATAATCCATAATCATGTTAAAAACGAAACAAAATTTCAGTATTGTATCGTTAATATGATCTCTGATTTACGTCTAGTACAGATACATTACTTCCACCATACCAAAACAATTCTATACGCATTCTTCTTTCCAGAACGCCCTTTTTTGTTTGTTTAAAACCAACAAACAGTTTGACTTGTGACGTCATGCTTTATAAAATTGTTTGTCTCAGGCAATATAATTTTCAAACATACTGTCAAACACACACAGGCCTAACAGTCAAGGCATAATAACGGCAATACGAAAGAAATGTTATGTTGCGTGCCAATAAATTACGCGTTTAATGATTATAAACGCATTGCAGGCAAAGTAATGCCACGCCGTGGATTGTCACGCCACGCCAGAACGACGCACTGCGTTAAGGCATGAAACAATTGCCAAGGCATGTCAAATTCAATTTTACACTGTAAAACACACAAAACTGAAAAATGTACATAACATATATGAAGCAAGATAAACAGATAAACTGACTGACGTTGCTTGCAACCAAAGTATCTAATAACATGCACATTATGATGAGCATAAGGATAAGAACGAGCATGTGTGTGTGGATGCTGCCTGCCTGCCTGCCTTGCCGCCCTTGTCTGACGTAAATTGTAAATTGTAATTAGCCAGATTTATGATTATCCTTGTTAAGCACAAATAATTTTTAGGCAATTTGATAACGTCAAAGCCAAGCCATCAGTTAATCGAAACGTTGCGCTGCAGCAGCAAACCGCCCTTGACAAATACCCGAAAAATTTATAACACCAAACGGCAAAACAAAGACAAATCACTTTATTCACGCCAACAAAACTATGAACAGCCCAGCTCAGCCCGCATATGAGAAAACACCCCCCAGTGCGGCGGGTTGCACAGCATCCTGCTGCAATAAACATTATTCAAGTGCTCGTCAGTCAGTCAGTTAGTTAAAGGGCGTTTGCAGGAGGCGAACTTCAGGCGCTTCTTCGTGATACAAAATCAAAGAGAAATCTGCTTGAAATGTGATATGAGGCAAAGCGGCGTAAAGTGTTCGAGGGTTAAACAGCATGTGACTACCAACTTTAATTATGGTGTTGGGTTTTGTTTGTTGGTGTCATCGACGTCAACGGCCTCAAGTTTGATTCTGGTACTGTGTGTGCTGCGCAGCCAAACTCCCTTCCCTTGAGCGCATTAGGTTTGAGTTACCGACTGATTACAACCTTTGCCTGTTGAGTTATGCCGATGACGAGTGTTGATAGTTTCATTTCGCATATTTCTTTGCCAAAACCACATAAATGAAATGCGCATTGTTTTGTTATATTTGATGTGTAATAACCACAAGGGAAATTGTTCGTATATATGCTTTGTTAACTTTCATATAGTTGGTCAAAATACATTACTGTAATTATAAGACTTTATTCAAGTATTGAAAAACTTACAATAAAATATTTTAGTAATAACAAAGGTATATTTTTAACACATCTGCGTAGCTTTGGATCTGTCTTTGACATCGTATATGCTAAACGGATGAAGAGATTCAACATTTTTTTCTATTCTTCTTGATAGGTGTCTTATTTGATCAAATTTTTAGTCATGTTGACGTATGTTCGTTAGGATTAGTAGTCACATGCGTTGGTCTAGCATTCAAAACTGGCCGAAGTTCAGGCTTTTGCGTATGCTAAATGTGTGTATGTGGCGGTCGATAACATAAGAGTATTGAAACTTTATATAAAAGAGTATTTTGTATCGGCAACATTTTTAGTTACTTTGGATATCCAATCTTTACTAATGATTTCTGACTTGTGTAAATCGCTGCCACCCCATTCCGACGCAACGCAAACAAAGCCACACACCATACCACATTGCCATATGGAAGCGCCTGCAAGCGAGTCGCACACGCACTTCTGACATTTGCACACACTCACGCCGAAGCATAAACACTTTCGGCACAATGCGATAGGCGCGTCAAGACATTGCTACGACTTTGTTTTCTTTTCTATATATATATTTGTGTATTTTTGCAGCACACCCGCCAACGTCCAACGTGCCCTCGAGCCATGCCTGCCCACATGACACGCACCGCATGATGGAGCGACGAACCCTTTGGCACTTTTCTTTCAGCGCAGTCAAATGTCGCTTTATATTACACACACACACACACTGAAATATAATGTGCTCGGTTGTTTGTACTTGTTATTAATTTCTCGTAAAAGCATTTTTGCCACCCTTTTTTGTGAAAAGTGCTGCCAACTTAGTCGTTAACGCGTGAGCAACGGCCTGTCACATTTGACATATTTGACAAATGTTGACAAATGTCAGGAAAATAATAATTTCACTGTTGTTGTAAGCTGTAGTTTTTCTTTTTGGCGTAGGGTCGTTGGGAAACAAACATGTTTTTGAAAATTAATAATATTTGTCTTCATTAGTGCGTAACTTGACGCCCAGTTGCGTGTTGAAGAATATACTTACATATATATTTTTGACACAACCCCTTTGCCCGTTCAAGCCGCCTGTGGCACTACGCTAACTCCATCGATCGCTATACCGCTCACTCTTCCTTCCTGTGCTCTATGCCCTCGGCGCTCGCTGCCTTTGCCCCGCTAACCGCGCACTCATCATTTCACTGTCAAATCAATCATTGTCTCGTTTTTATTGACATAAGCCGCCCCATAATTTCTCATTGCATTTCGCTCGCTCGCTCGCATGCATGACATTAATTTTGTTGACAGTTTCTCGTTTTTGCCAATTTTCATACCAATATTTCTTTCTTTATTTTTTTTTTTTTGCGCTCGCCTTGTTTCTTTCTTTAGAGGGTTTCATTTGAGTTTGTTCTTGTTTTTTTTTTTTTTTTATAAATTTTTTTTTTTTTGCAATAATCTGTCAGCACATTTTCATGTGTCAGTCGGCCGTCCCAACCACGTTCTGTGCCCAACAATTGTGGTTGATTTTCACTCGTGTATTTTTCGCATTTCACTCAACTTTTGCCAGCCCTAATTGAACTTGTCGTTTGTCATTTGTAATTCTTTTTTGCGCTGTGTTGCATTCGTTTATACATTTTTGCATGTTGACAATTATGATTTTGACATTTATGTCATCTGGCGTCTTTTTGTACAATTTTGACATGGGTCAATTTTTTAGGATTTTTTCTGGTTGAGTTATTTTTTTACTTCTTTCAAAGTTATATGCTGTTATGTGGGTTTGATTTGTTTTTTTTTTTGTTTTTCTGTGGATTAGGCATTTGGTTTTGTTTGTAAGAGGCTCAAGTGGGCTTAGTTTACTTTTCGACCAACGTTTCTAATTTGCATCTACGGCCAGTCATGCAGAATATTCATGTTGAAGCTTTAAATAACCGAATGGATTGTATCGAGATTGTTGCTTATCATTCATTTCTATCATTAGATCGGTAATTTAGGCAATAATGTTGGTTGCATTTATAAAAAATACTTCAAATTCATAATTAAACATTTATTAAGATAAAAAATTCAGTAATCCGGAGATTCGATAGTTCTATCTCTGTCCAGAATATCGAAATTCAATTGAATAATTATTCTGGCTGAGGGCTGCATTGAAGAAACTGCTTACACGATCTAGAATTTGCTAGTCAGATGATCTCTTCGTAGTCTCAGCCAAGCAATGTTCATTCCTCAGTAGCGAACATGAGCTCATTCTGTATGAAAATGTTTACAAGTGAATTATTAATCCAATGTTAAGCAATTTTACTTCAAGTTCTGGTTTTTTATTCAACCACTTCGGTTGGAGTGTTCGAGTAATAAACTGCTCGCCTGCTTTGAGAACTAAGCTTAATAGGAAACAAAGTATTGAATAGTTAAGTAAGACCAAACCTAACGATATTTTTATATATAATAAAAAAAAAAACACATAAAAAACGTGTAAAATCAAAATTAGTTAAAAGAAAATCCTCAATTTCATTAAATAATAACTTGATCTGTTTCTATCGACCTTTTAAGTGTTGCCATAAAAATTCAAAACAAATTTTGTATTTCTTCATTTGAGACATACAAATCAAACTACTTAAATTTTTAATAAGTTTATTGCTTAATGTTCTCAACGCGTGCCTTTGTCTGACACAAAAACTTATATTTTTATTATTGCCACTTCACGATGCGACAGAAAAACTCTAAAAATTCTCTTTAATTCTGGAAGACACTTGGAAACCTGGCTGTGTAAGTGATCATTTCTCTAATTAGAGAGAAAACCAGTCTTAAAATTTTACATTTTTACGATCACAGCTGTAAAGTATAAATTTTTGTTTGGACAATTTAAAAACCACTTTTGATAATCGTACACTCAAATGAAACGGTGCACGACACCGACACCTACATGGAAGTCAAGTTTCGGTTTTCAGTTTATGGGCGATACAAACACATTCATTTATGTGTTTAAATCTATTCAAAAACGACGACGATTGACATAATTTACAAGATTAACGATTTGAAAATTGATTTCATTAACACTAAAAATGTCAAAAGAAATCTCAAAGACACAAAAACACATTACTGCGAACAAAAGCTTAGCTGCAACTATTTGATCTGATCTGATGTGTTGGTGGAGTGCTGAGCGGAGACGAAACGAAACGAGACGAGACGTGACGAGATGTTGGAGCCAATGGAAAACCACTTAACAAATTTTATTTTATAGTTGAATAATTTTTATGACGCTACTCATTCAGCCGTGTTATAGCAATGGTGGGTGAGGCGAGGTGCGTTGGTATACAAACGCATGCCGCCTACTGATCGAGCTCAGGTATTATATGTACATACATTTGAGATACTTGTGTGAAGCTATTGTTAATTTTGTTGTTGTGTATTGTACTAAATGTCAAAATGTCATATAAATAATGTCATAATCTGAAAGTTTATTGACAGTTGGGCGTCAGTAGCTGTGATGCTTTTTGTGAGGCTTCGCGCAATGATCTTGAAATGATCATGCTGTGTTGTCATTGTCATTGTCGTTGTTGTTATTATTGTTATTGCTGTTGATGTTAATGTTACGAGTGTCTCAGTATTGAAACGTTTTTATGGATTATTGGCTTAGCGGATTAGATGTTGATGAGAATGTGGAATTTTATGATTTGGAATGCTGACAGTTTGAAAGTGTCGAATGGCTTTTACACTTTTGTTTATCTCTCAGTTAATAAATGTTTTACGGGAGAAATCTTTATGTCGATGCATTCGAAATAAGTTTTAACTTTCTATCTTATCTAAGTATTAATTTTCGTTCAAGTCTTCGGGCACCAGTTTTTTTAATTGGCTGTCTGAATAACCAAACAAAAAGAGGTTTCGGATACATGAATATTATTAGAAAAGAGACTCGGACAAACAAAAATTTCATATTGCAAAATAAAAAGGAAAACATATCGAGATTATTCCATCTTGAATCTTGATTTACAATAATAATGATATTTTCAACCACACCCGCAAAGAACGTGTGAATCTGATAGACATATTGAACTCTTTTTCCCTTCAGAGATGACACTGTCAATTGCAGTATTCTACGAATTTTTCAAGAACGTTTTTTTTAATAATGTTACATGTTACACGGGGCTACAAACCACATACGGTAACTTAGCGTTGAAATTTATTATTGTGGTTTTAATATTTTGAATTTATACTTCGTTTAAATTTTCATAAATATTTCTGTTTTTTTTTTTTTTTTAAATGAAGAGCATTTTCATAGAAATATTTTAAATTTCGTTCAATCATTAGTTTACTAAAACAAATGACACCCGAAGTGCACATCATTCTATCTTGCTAATGATAACATTTGCCATTAACCTCAAGCAGTGCCTAAAAGCCAATTGGCTTTCTCTTAGGTCAGGTTAGATTATTCTTTTCTTTTATTTCTTTTTGTAATAAATCGAATGTTGATGCCCAACAGCAGAAGAATATATCCATAAAAATTTTAATGACCTCTGCGCCGTTCTATAAAACGGATTCCAACCTCACTCGATCAACTCTCAATCAGTGAAGTGAACGAAAGAAAGATATGTCCGCTTAAAGACAACGCCGACTACCACTTTTGTTGTCAACATATCTCAGATAATTGTCACATTTTGTCAGCTTCCCTGCCCTATTTGATTTAGACCGACTACGACTACTTTGTCATTCTGTTATGTTCTGTTCTGTTCTGTTCTCTAAGAAACTTCAAAGCAGCTCTGTTGCTGCTGTGCTGCCTTTGTCGCTTTGTTCCACGATTTTTTATATACATTTTAATGCAATTTTCCAAATAAAATGTATTTTTTATAACTTGGTCGCCTTTGTGCCCCTCCTTTGGGACTGTCACATAATGATTGCCTACAATAACTGCAGCATGGCTACTCGACTTGATTCAACTTGACTCGCCTCGCCTCAGACTCAAGGCTGCGTTTTCTTTTTATTGTATTTTGCTCTTTCTTTTAAGACGTTAAGACTGTTTCTCGCTGTCCGATTTTTATATTTTTATTTGTTGTGACAGTAAATTTGATGTTTTTATGACACATCTTGACAGTAAGTAGCTGATGTGGACCATACTCTCGGCCATGTGAGTAGTATTTGTTTGAGTTCGGCTTTGATGATCATAGAAAAACGACGTCATAAAAAAGTTTGCTGGGGCGTCATAATTGTCTGACTTTTTCCTTATGTTTTCTCTGCTTTTTGTTCGCTGTTCACTGTTGATGGCGTTTTTAAGCTCCACCACTCTTGGTAGTCTCAAACCTGTCTATTAAATTGCTTTTGATTGTTGATTGTTTGGTATTTTATTGCGCGCCAGTTGATGTTTTAATTCCACACCAATTCCGTTCAATTTGTTTCGATGTCGGAGCTAAAAAGCAGTTACAGTTCACCTTGTTTGGCTTGACGGGCCTTGTCTTTGTGCTTTGTGTTCGAATATGTCGCTAATCGTTTGATTATGTATAAACATGTACTTAAATATGGCATTTGGCTTTATACAACGAGCGCTTTTGATGAGGCCACACATTGGGTAACCGTTAGAGCGCTTTCAATAGCGACCTTATTCGTCTGTATAACGGTTACTAACAGAGCTAAGACGTTGCGATTGCAGCATATTTGGAGCGCATTAGTCGTGCGCTTAGTCACCTAATCTTTGATAAGAGTCTCTATGCACACAGAACATCTTTCTCTTTTATGAGATTTGCTTGTTTGAAATTTATAAAAACTTTTCTGTTTTTAATACTGAAAACGAGGAAAATAAATATAAATAATTCTAAGCCCTTTGGCAATGTTATTATAGACATGTGTAAAAACAAAGCGCAAAGCAATTACTAAATTCATGAAGACCAAACTGAGCCTCAGGCATTGCAGCAAAATTCCACGACATGTCACAAACATTTGCATGGAAAATTCAACGTTTATGAAAAAAAAAACATGCAAAATCAACTCAAATATCATTGGAAAAACTGTCAAAATATGTAAAATCGAATGAAAATAAAAAATAAATATTTTTTTTAACAATAATTTGCGTAGGCATGTCAGCAACATGCAAGCGGCAAAACATACAAAATCCAACGAACTTTTTCAGCAAAGTCGAGAACGAAACTCAGTTGGTTTATAAAGTGGTAGGGAAGGTGTACGAACGACGTTATGACGATGGTGATGGCGGTGATGTTGATGACGATGACTACGATTGACAGATTGCAAATTGATTTTCATGCCAGAATGTTAAAAATGCTGAACGCAGCGCAGACTGATGGCAGAATGGCAAGTGGTATTAGACATTGGTAGTGGGAGTGGAAGTTGTTGGGCGTTGAGTGATGGGGTGAGGGGACATGTTGACGTTATTTGATACTTGAGTAAGTTTGAGGCAACGCATTTGTGTGTGTGTGTGTGACTAACTGACTGACAGACAAGTAAGTGTGAACATGGCAAAGCATGCAAAATGGGTGACTTGTCAAAAATGTCATAGAATATGTTGAGATGATGACGATGACGACGATGATGAAGATGAAGATGACGCCAACGACAACGTTGAAGGCTATGATGCTGTTGTTGTTATTGTTGTTGTAGTTGTTGATTATGACTTTGGGTGTTTGGCTTGTCTACTCATAACTTGACTAGCTGATTGAGTATACGTCATGTGTTACTGAAAGTGATGGTGGTTTAGTTCAGTTTAATGGCAAAGATTGAGTAGTGAGGAGTACATCAACATAGCTTTACCATAAAATTAATTTAGCTAGCTTTCAATTATATGCCACAAACACACGCATAAAATCGACATTCAAAGCTCGCTGAGCTGCACGTTCCAAAGCCAAGCCAAGCCGAGTCGAGTCAAGTCAACTCAAGCCAAACGAAGCCAAGCTGTGTTTGCTCTATGACATGACAGCTTTGACAGGCCAGCAAACATACGCAAACACACACACACACACACACACATACGTGTGTGTATAACATATAAACCAAAAACATTTTGACATGTGCTTTGGCGTACTCTGCTCATGTTTGTGTGTCATCATCTATCGAGTCATGCTTTCTTGCTGCTGCTGCTGCTGTTGTTGTTGTTGTTGCTTGTATTATTAAATTTTACTTTCGCCACTCAATATGGGAAATGTCATCTGTTTATGATGGCTTTTTGACATCTCGTTATTGAAGCGACATTGGCATTATTATTATTACTCCTGCTGCTGTTGCTGTTGCGGCTGCGGCTGCCTGACTTTAGCGCTGCTGACATTTTATTTGTTGTATTGGGTGAAGCGTGCCTTGTGTTGTTTTTTCATGCCGCAAACTTTTGATACGCAATTTTCAATTTTGTGGTTTTTCTTCATCTTCACCCAACGCACACGCACACACACAATCGTCTTTAAGCTTCGTCAAGTAGCCACAGCATGAGCACTTCTTCATGTTTGTTCTGTCAGTTTTATTGACTGTGTGCTTTCGATTTTTCTTCCTTTGCCGTTTTTGTTGTTTGCTTGAAGTCTATGGTTTCAAAGGCTGTCAGTATACGTGATTAGTTCATCGTCAGTGTCAATTTCTGTACAACTGCAACTGAAGGAGACAAACCGCAATGCACAAAAGACGAGCATATTTCAAGTCTGTCTGGCCTTGAAGTTGCATGCGACAACTGTGCTCTGTGTTCTATTCATCTGTCCGTCTGTCCGTCTGTCTGTTTGATTGTTATTATTTTGACAATATGCCAATTGCTTGTAGGCTCCACTTGTGGCTTTCATGACTGGCCGGCTCTGCTCTGCTGTGCTGTGCTCGTGTACTTAGACTGAGTGCGAGAATGATTGAGTTGACTCGTCTGCTTTTTAGCCGCATGCATGCATCATCGTCATCGTCATCGTCGTCGTCGTCTCATGTTTCTTAGAGTTTGTGTCCTCGGCAGCGCATCTGCTTTCCGTTTGAATGCTTTTACTGTTTGTTTGTTGGGGTCTGTAGTGATGTGTGAAGTGTTTTTGCGGTTTGTTTGACAGTTGTGTTTTTGGTTTTGTATTGCAAATTGGTTTTGGTTTCAATTAACCAACTTTCACTTACGTATGTCTACCACAATCAAAAACATTGCCTCATTTGTCAATCAATTTAATATTGTTCTGGAAATTGAATCGTTTCTCAGTGTGAGATTTTTTTCTCTAATTAATTCTGATTTGCTTTTGTTTAGTGCTCAAGGGTCTGAATATTTAATTGATGCTTTGATTATTTGTTCTCGTAAATGCAATTTTTTCTTTATCCTTAAAATCTAAGTTTATTAGAAGTTCAAAGTATGTTCCAAAGTGCTGATTAGTTCTTCTTAGACAAGCACAGGCAATTTGGGGCATAACTATAAAGGTGAAGCTGCTAATTCTCATCATTCCAATAAAATATATATTCCAACCACATCTCATAGTTAATTCTTTTACATTTTACAATCCTTGAGGTATCTGTTCATCAAAGTTAACTAAATATGAATCATTGCCGCATTATGTTGCTCTTTAGTCCTTGCCTTAAAGCACAGCATCATAAAAGTATCGCAATTCAGCGCACAATTGTCGTTGATCAAAAGCTTTTGTCACACACAACAAAACTACTTAAGGATGGTAATAAAAAGCGTATGTGCCGACAACTTCATTGCCGTCTTTATGAAACATAGAGTTGCCAAGCCACACAATATAAACACAAAAGATTTATACATAGAGTAAGTGCGTGATGACACCAGAGGGGGGTGAAGGGTGGCTAAATATGAGACAGAACGCACAAAAATGATATAAACTAAAAGCAGCAGCCAAAAATTTTATTAAAAACCATAAAGTAACACTAAATGCGACAAGATAGCATTAAATACGAGGCACATGATACACAGGACACGAAGGCAAGACGACAAGACGGTTAGAGAATGAGCACAATGAGGACACAACAGGCGTTTTATGACAATCAAAGATGGCAATGGTGATGGTGATGGTGGAGGCGAGGAGGAGTGTCTTGGCAAAGTCTTGTTCTGTCGGCCAACAGATTGCGCGCAGCTTTGAGCAACAACACTACAAAAGTCACATTAAAATACTTTTGGCAACGTAGATTTTCCGCTATGGAATTTTGGTTGGTTTTCGACGAAGACTAACTTAGAATCACTGAGAGCGTTGCGTGGAAAATAGTTATTAAAAAGAGTGTCATCTGTATGCAAGTGAACATGCGACATAAATTTCTGTCTGATGACTCTTTTGCTTGTTTATTTTTCTTCTACGTTCTTGTACTCAACTTATAGCCATGCCATTTTTATGGCCAAAGATAATGCTTGATCCTTTGGATAACTGATACACAGATACATATGTACATATGTGAAAATCTTTGTTTGTAATCCATGAAAAATCATAAAACTGCAATTGCGGCAAAATTATCGAGCATTTAACATCATTGCAGTGTGTCGCAAAGGATATGTGTGTTTGTGTTAGTTTATATGTCGCTGGGTGGTTACTTTTTATTGCACTGAACATGAGTGTTTGCCTTTGCTTGCCTTTTGTTTTTTACGACTTTTCTTTCATGGCTCGACTCGACGCGATTCGACCATAATAGAGGCAGCAAAACGTTCTGTTGGTAATACACACGTACGCATTTATAACGAAGATGACATTAAGGACACTGATATCCTTTTAATAAAGCACACGATTCATGCACTCATTCATACATTCATGTCTGCTCTTTCTAACGCACTGTTATTGTTGTATATGCGACAAATATGATGGACATAAATGTGTGGCACTTTTATTTTGTTGAATTGTTTGCCGTAAATTTTGTGACTGTTTTCTCAGACATTTTCCTTTATTTTTGGTGGCGAGTTTTTCACGCACATTAGAGTTGTTCTTGTAGTAGTTGGCAGTCGGCAGTCGGGCAGGAAACAGGAAATGACACATCATTATATGACCACACAAGGATATCCATAAGCACTTTGTCGGCCGATAAGTAACAAGCGCTTTTGTTGACCCAAGTGACCCTATTATTTCTATTATTTCTTGGCATTACCATTTGCTTTTGCTCATTTCGAGTTTTCGTTCGTGATAAGCTTCTTCGCCAGCTTGCCTATGGGTGTGTGTGTGTGTGTGTGTGTTGAGTGCGTGAAATGTGTAAATTACGTGCGATTTGTATTTTGTTTAGATTAGATTTGCACTTTCTTTCACCCTCATTTCTGACAAATGAGCGCACGTGGTTTGAGCTATTAACTTACCGAGAATTATGTTGATTAAGAAAGTTCTACACCAAAAATCGACTTAAATCTTAACAAATAAGCAACTTTATTATTTTCTTCATAAATATTTATGCTGTTATTTCATTATACTTCTCTTGCTTTTAGGTAAGTCAACATCAACGCTTCAATGGGTTAGATAACAACTGTGTGTGAGTTTATATTGTTTTATTAGTCATCAAGCGAACAAAAAATTTGGCAGTTTTATTGATTTCTTCTTGAAGAATTTTATATGTTTGCCTCTCATTTAGAAAAAGTTAAATTATCACTAATTTAAAGAATTTGTTACCAAATTATGCTTTGTTGGCAAATCCTGCAGAACTCTGAATAAAAGACTGAAAATCCACAACAAGCTATAACTAGAAAGTCTTTCTTTGTATAGGACTATCTTTATATTCTTCAGACAAAACTGGCTGTTTGTCGTATTTAATCGAATTTAAGATGGACACCAGAATCGTACATTCCCTATTGTCAAAGACTGGCTTGGGGATAAATAATACAATCCCGGGATCCTGGTAATTTTTGTATCTCAAAAATCCCGGGACTATACTTGGCTTATGGGTTTGCCACAACCAGTGCTTGAACTACTTCTGTCGAAGAGCAAGAGTTGTTAAATATTTATTTTTCGACTTTTGTAATTGATATAATTGAACAGTTACTTCTGCTTCTGAAATCATCAGCAATCGAAGTACAAGCAGAAAACTAATTTTTCAGTCGTCGAATTCATGTCATGAGATAATAAATAATCAAGATGACAGTGACGTCACAGGAGTGGAAGATAATAAACCCATACACTAGTAAGATTCCAAACAATAGAGTAATAAACACAAATTTCGGACCTCAATCCGATCGATAATCTTTGGGCGATCGTTAAGTTAACTCTTTGAAGAGGAAGCTATGGAACCAAGTCCAGCTTGAGTGAGGGAGTGTTTTAAAATACCAGGGTGTTTGATTTGATTGATCTTATCCATATTATGCACTTTCTCGCTATACTCGATTTGGCAGATTTGGTGCTTGGAATAACAAGCACCAACATTATTTTATATGTTCCTTTATTTGTTTTCCAGCAATTGAACAAAATGAAAGAAAGTGAGTGACATTTACTCATGTTTTCTCGCCACTGAATGTAAATATTTCGGACACTTAAAACAGCTTCTTGGCCAGAAATTGAATAGATAACCGTCGAATAAAGGAGATTCTCTGCTTGAAAACAACCTTGTTTTCAAGGACAGAATGAAAACATTATTAATTAAAATAGAACAGAAAAATATTGTTTAAAATGGAAAGTTTTTTAGTTTTGTGAAATATTTTTTCATTTATTTATTTTTATTTCCTAAGTTCAACTTTTTTTTACTTAAGTTATTGACTATTGTTTAATCGTGATATGAAACTCTTGCGAATGAAATCAGTTTAAATTTTGTATTAAACCGAATTCTTTTCAAATATTGTCTACTTTGTATGCAATATGTTATTAAAAGAGGTATTTTTATAGTATATTATTCGCAAAGTAACAATGCCTTAAATAATTTACTACATGTAAATCAAGTCAAGCCGATTAACTTAATGCGAATAATAATTCCAATGATTCCAAAGCCGTACCTGAGCTGCACGTCGACTGCCCACACACATCTGACAAAGGCGCTATTGACGTCCAGCGCCATACATTGTAAGTTTTTAACACCTTGATGGATTTAAAGAAAAAACTTCACAAAAAAAAAAAAAGATAATTATATAAATTATCACTTAGCAAGCTGTCAGAAAAATCAACTCAGCTGAGCTCGTCGCATGTTAATGTTGACTTTGCACAAGCGTTACACAAATAGTCAAAATCATATTCAATGGAGCTGAACTGAACTGAAAGTTAAATCGATGTGAAGTCAAGTTAACTCGATTGGCATCACAGACCACACAAGCTGTGTATCTATATGCGAGTGTGTGTATGTGTGTGTGAGCTGTGTGCGACTTAAATAATTCACATAAATTAGCATAGCTGTCTTTAAAGATAAAAAACAAGGCAGTCAGTATGAAAAATGTATAATATTTGTGTAAATTGTTATGGTACGACTTGACTCAACTCAACTCGACTCGACTGAACACAACTTGAAATCATATATTGAAATCAGTTGTGATAAATAACACTTTGCATGCAAATCAATTAGCAGCTGAGCGTGAGGCGGCAGTGAGAGTTCACTAATTTTGGCTTGGCTTTCTTGTGTTTGGTAGCATTTTTCATGTTTGTGTGTGAACTCGCTTAGCTAAGCTGAGATCAGATCAGTTCGGGTCGGGTCAACTTCGGTTCGCTTGGTTTTGAAGGCTGCATTTTTAATTGTGACATTGTCAGACGTTAGACTTAGGTAGGCGCGCATCAAAATATTACTCATATTTTCATATAATTTATAACATTTTGAGCACATAAATCAAAGCAGTCATAACTCATGTGACGCCTCTCCGAGCCGCTCGTTTTGTTTCGTTATTTGTATGTATTTGTGTGTGTGTGTCACCACATCAGAACAAAGAATTTAACTCATGTCACATGAGGATTTATATCTTCCTTTCGTCTTCATGGTTTGTTCTTCAACGGCTTCTGCTTCTTGTTCTTCTTATGAGAGAACTACTGTTGCTTTGGTTTCTTAACTTGTATGTGGCGCGTAACTTGGTAACCAGCGGTGTCCTTTGATCCAACCGTTGTCAGTTGTCCGTCGTCGCTTGTTGTCGTTATTATAATAAAACCAATAAAACAACATTTAAAAACAGCTTGAAATTTTTTGGCAATTGAATTTGCTTGTGAAAACAATGTTGAGAGGAGGGATACCAATAATGATTGCACTGAGAGAAAAACTTGTTTGAAATTGGGGAGCAACCATTTGAGTTCTGCAAAAAATGTCTTTCTTTATAAAGTACTAATTTCTATTTTTGATAAGGTAGATGGCGCATAATAAATAAAATATAATAGAACTCGTTAATCTGGATACTCGAAAATTCAGAAGTTTCAGAAAGTCAGACACATTAACAAAACTCAAAGCAAATTTTTCGATATGGAAAAAAAAAAACAGAGACTTAAAAAACAAAAATATTTTTTTTGAAAATTTAGAAATTATTATTATTATTAAAATTCAATGTTTTTAAAGATAATTTATGCTTAAAATAAATATTTGTTACTGTATATATAGCTAAGGATAAATAAGGAAAATTTATTAATCCAGACGATTCGGAGATTCAGACATTTCACGGTCTCTAATTGTCTGGATATTCGAAGTCTTACTATACTTGTTTTCTCAGATATACTTGCTTTGTCAGATATATTAAACTTTCTGTGTACTTTTCATTTTGTCTCCTTTCTTTACGGTGTATTTTAGCAGATAAAACGCACGAACGATTGGGTACCACATTGCTTATTAATTCTTCGGCGTTCGACAGACAATTTAATATCTTTCGGGTAAACAAAGTCAGTCGGTCTTGTTTGTCTTTCTGTCTGTCAGTCTGTCTTTCCGTATGTTCGTCCATCAGACACTGTCTCGAACGAAAATACGAAATCCCTTCTACAACGACAGTAGCTGCAGAAATGTCAACAATCAACGAAAAATCACATTTTGTTGCTGTCAAGTTGACAGCTACCAATATTTATTTTAAATCATCGACAACAACGACGACGATGACGTTGACGTCCACACAACCCATGAAGAAAAAGGTTGACTTGGGACCACTTTGTGCGTTCAGCTGCAAAAAAAAAAATAAAATAAAAACAAAAAAATAAATAACAAAAAAATGAGGCTCAGTTTAAAGACAATTGGCATTTCGTTTACTTAGGCGGCCGCTACTGTGTTTGCTTTTTAGCGCGGTCTACGCACACAACAACAAAAAAAACTTTGCTTCCACCAAAAACCTTAAAAGAATAATATGAAAAAATAAAAAAAGAATTGAAATTCCAACTTCTAAGCCAACAAGCGCATATTGTCAACGTCAAAATGAAATACAAATATCTTTGACAGCTACTGTATACACATGAGACTGTGGCCGAGACGCGCAACACATCTCAGTAACTGTGATCTTTGAAGTCGTTCTCCTACTCGTCATTATCATCGTCAACATCATTGTCATCAGTATTCCCTCAGACAGACTTAGCATTTGTTGACATCACGCGCTTTTGTCACATGAAACGGCAGCTCAGCTCAGCTCGACTCGAGTCGACTCAAGGCAACTCATCCGACGTCAACATATCATCTTCTTCATCATCATTATCATCAGCAGCTCCTCGTCTTTGTTGCAATTCAAATGCCAAGAATTCGTTTCCTTTTTGTGTGCTGTTCTCTGGCAACATGACGCAGCATCAAATCAACTCAACTCAATTCAGTTAAACTCTCCGGCATTCAAAATAGTTTCGTTCGGCGTGACTTCAAAGTTCCAAAATCAAAGTAGCCGAAATAATTTGAAATGAATTGTTTGAATGTTTTCAGTTTTTTTTTTTTTCAATATGGTTTGTAGGCCGGTTTGTAACCGCTTGTTTGATACTGAAAAAAAAAGTAGCAGTTGAGACTCTTTCTTTATATTTTTCATTCATTGTATTCTTGATTGTATGAAGCATTTTGTATAAATTAGAATGTTCCTGGAATCAGTGATTATGCCTTCTATATGAGCAGCTGAATTTATGACAATTGTGATAGAAATTGAGAAACATTAAGAAGCTGCACAAGTAATAAATGCATGATCCGTGGGCATACAAATATGAGTATTAGCTTAAAGGACTAATAAAGTTGGTGTCATGCATAATAATTATCTCAGAGTTGAGCCGAGCGTATTCACAACGTAGCATCAGCATAGTGATAGCGAAGTTAGCGAAATTAGAAACTCTTTGTCAATTATTGTTCCTGTTCAAATGATCATGTGTCATTTTGGAGCCAATTTAATTCCCATTTCGAAGGGCGCAAAAGTCATGAACCGATCATGGCGAACATGTATTCATTTACACTACTAAGTCTCTCATTTACCTTACAGATTACTCGGTGATTAATAAAGGAAAACTCTTTTTTATAAATATATTCAATAATTTATTTTTGTGTTGAATTTTTTTATGTGTACAATGTAAGCCTTCCTATTTGGCTTCCCAATCGTTCCAAAGTCAAGTTACTCTTCCCTTGTCGCCTCTAAAAAAGCTAAAAAAGAAAATGTGCTGAAAGTTCGTTATTAAAATATATGTTTTAGATGTCTTTGGTTCAAATTAAAATATTTCTGCTTCAACAATGATGACGTAAAACTCATTACATGTTTTTGAAGCCACCTTCAAAGGTAAACAGTTCACATTAAGCTTTATAATAAAGCGTTATAGAAAGCCTTTTTTCTCAAGGTATTCTTATGTTCCCTATGGAAAGGCAAAGTATGCCATTTCGGTGATTGTTCGAGGAGGCTCTTGATTGATTAACTCTGATATCTTTCTCAATCTTCTCAATGCAAACAAGACAATTTTTAAGACTCAAAGAGAGTTCATATAATGAGTAAAAGCCGGTTCGACTGTAACCTCTATTCCAATAAATTTTTCCAGACATTGTAAGAAACTAAAGTTTAAATCTTTCATTTAACCTTTGCAACCCTCCGATTGTGAACATTCCTTTACATCTTGACGACCAATACATCACTTCGTTTCTGTCAACTTTACTGCAATTTAAACTACCAATTATCAACTCCAGCCTAAAGGCATTCAAGCAACCAACGAACTATGAACAAGTCCAATAATTGTCAAGGCACACAAAGACATGTCAAACAAAGCAGAGCAGAGCAAAACAGTCAGACGCACAAAAACTTTGTTTCCCATAATTTTCTTTTGCACAAAGCACAGAGTGCGAGCAAAAGAAATGACACTCTAGAATGTTGCCAATTCATTGCCACAGTGGCTGCAACCCCACAAAAGTACAAGAGAATTTTAAACTCAACTGAACTGAACTGTGACTGAAGCCATGGCATGACAAAGGCAGAAGGTTGAACTCGTGCACCTCACCACAATTAGACGCTTCAATTTCACAAAAATTGTGCTTATGCCCCTTTTATGTACTCCAATTACGGGCAAATATGCGTCAGTCATGCCGTGAGTGACAGTCAACCAGTCAGCCAGTCAGTCAGTCAGTCATTGAGGCAAGCAATCGTTTAGTTAGGTTGACAGACATACAGACAGAAGGAGAGACAGTCAGTCATGCAAGCTGACAGTCAAGTTGAGCTCGTTTCATTCTACCAGTGGCTTTTCAACGCACTCTCTCAAACGCAGAACATTTTGACACAAACTAACAACCACCATTTCAAATACATTTTGTGACGTTGGCTGACAAAACTTGTGATGTGGAAATGCTGTGATTGACGTGACATTAAATGACAACTTGACACACACAACTTTATATGACAAGCACAAGTTTTGTCTCGCTGACTGCGAGGGTTTGCTTTGACATCAAGTTGACTTGACTCACTTTGAGTAGAGTAGAGTCGAGTTGAGTAGAGTGGAGTGGAGTAAAATAGAGTTAAACTAAACATAAACGTCGACGTCAACGTTGAAAGCCTAATGAATGCCACAAAAATGTACGCAATGACGTTTGTGCACCATTAACAGCGCACGGACGCACGAACGCACACACGCACGACGCATTCAAGCGTACATGGCGTTACACAACACTGGCTTTACAGTTTGAGAACTTGTTAATTTCGCTGCTAATGCAAAATGACTTGGCGCGTCGTTTAGCATTTATTAAAATGTTATTTTGTATTGCGTGTAAAATTGCGTGTTTTGCATTGAAAATGAATGAATTCCGTTGCACAAAGTTACGCATCACACTGCGCAACGCTTTACCAACACTGCTTCAGAGCTGTTGCGTGCTCAGTTGAACCGGAAAATTTGTTACCATCAAAAAGCCTTTTTCGGCAGCAGGTGATAAATTCAACGATTAACGCTTCTACTACTTGTGACTTTCGAAATGTTTTTCTTCTTGACTATTTTTGTTTAGTTTTCTTTTTTTTTTGCTTTCCTAATTAAAAATGCATGTAAATCGTGGCTTCAAAGACGGCCGCCAAACATCGTTTGAAGAAGACGCGGCTTGCCTGCCGGTGTCGTTGCATGAATGACCTGCTATAATCGTAAACTATTTGTCGGCACATATGAAAATGTTCGGATTTTTATTGTTTCTGACGTTGGCTGGTGGCTGCGCATGCATAAATGTTCAACTTGTGTTTGTTGCTGGTTAGTTGTTGTTTCATCGATTTGATGAAACGTGCTTTTTTATGGTTTTACCCACGACAATTTCTCGCTTTTGTTTTATTATATTGTCTTGTATTGTGTTGTGTTGTGTTGGTCTTAAAACGACTCGGCAGGTTGGCTTTGTCGGCAACTTTTCTTCATAAATTTATTGATTTATTTTGCATACTCTTATGATAAACATTACGGTTTCATAAGTAGTAAAGCTTGAAAATTATTAACCATAATTTTTATTTAGTATTTTGTAATTGCATTAAATTAATTGTATGAGACACATTCGTCTGGTTCTTTCTTATTGTTTCGTTTGGCTTATGAATAATTCATGCGGCGTATGAGTGATTTTTGATTAGTTGCACGTGTGTTGATTAAATGTATGAGATTTTTTTGGACAAAGGTGCAAGTGTTTTATATTGAATGTTAAGGAGACGTGAGCGCAAGAACGAACAAATTTTTTTTTTATGAGTTTAGAGATCTTCTCGTTACTTTTTCGATAACACATTGTGAGATTGTAGTTTTTAGATGAGTAAACTGACTGACCGTTTCTTATATTAGTATAAACTACACAAATTTATTTAATGAGACACTATTCAAGATCTATTCTTGAAGAAACTACCAAAAAACACATATGTTTTGTTTGGGATAGCATCAATACTAGGTCCCTTTTAATCGGACTAGGGATGGGATTATCTCAATGAGGTTTTCTTAGTCTACCATAGTTTTATATTATGCTACTGACGCAAAGTATAACTGAAGAACGAGATTATGGTTTGGAATTCATTATTTCTAATTAAGTAGTTTTTTCCAATATTGAGTATTCCTATGTTACAAAAGTCAACACGACACATATGACAATCTACCACTGCAAAGTAAAAATGTCGCATTTCAATGTCTATTCCACATTTATACTGAGCAACTTATTGTCAGACCACAGTCTGATGAATGTTGAAACAGCTTTCAGGGCTTTCCTTCACCATTAAACACACATTACAATACGAACTCCGAAGTGAGCGCAAACTTCAACTAAAGACTTCCTTCATAACGCATTTTGCTTTTAAGCAATTTCCGTATACCGCAACATGGCACAAGCACTTGAAACGAGAAAAGTACAGAAAAGCATTCACTAAATAGGATTTCTTACAAAACAAATGCATGCGGCAAACACTCGAGTTAATGATATACACTCACTTGAGAAACGCAATCTAACAACTTCATAGAAATGCGCACCGCACTTGAAAAAAGAACGCTCGAGAAAGCACTTCACGCTGCTCAACCAACTCGAAAAAAATGGAAGCATAAAAAAAAAAAAACAATAAAAGGAAAACGCAATCAGAATCCGTACTCAAACCCCTTTGTCATCGTGGCAACATTGTGTCAAGTTTGGTTTTAATTTTGTGCAAAGAACTTCATTGAATAAACGCAAAGGACTTTTGCGCATGTTGAATGACAGCTAAAAAAATAAAACTGAAAGGAAAGGGCAACTGATGTCATGCCAACCCCTTCATCACTGCACACAAACAAAGGCACACACATAAACTCGTGAATATTCCAGTTGGTCTGACACGCATTTGTGAGATTGTGAAAAGAAACAGAAGTGCGGCTTTTATTTGTATTTATTTAAAAAATCAACAGCTTCAAAAAGCCGAAAAGTATTAAAAACGTTGCTCAAAGGCACTTGAGCAGTGAAACGAGTGACGTGTGACGAAAACGACAGCGTTGACGACGGCAACGACGCACAGTGGGGCCTTAGAGCGAGGCATGTTGCAAAATTCAAATATTGCATGAAGACTTTCGATAGAGAATTTTTCAGAGATGTAGGAAATGTTATTTCGGAATTATAGTTTGTCGATATGAAGAACATAACGATAACATACATAGAAAAGAGAGAAAAAACACGGATGACACTGGAAAGTTTACGAATACAACAAAGAGGGGACATGGCAATTAATCACACAGAAGACATAGACCAAACAAACTTCATTTACGCGGCCACAATCACAGTGGACAAAAATAAATACAAAAACAATTGGACGAGAAAAAAACAATAGAATAAAATAGTGCAATAATAGGATTAATTATGACGACACTGAGACACAGACAAAGACAGCCGCAAAAGTATTAGTCTATAAGGTATGAAAATTTGTTTGTGCATTATATTTGTTCTGTGAAAACAATTGTATTTGATGTATGTATGTATATACAAAAAATATTTTAGATTATGTTCAGACTCCCTGATGAAGGCGGAAAGACGCCGAAACGCGTAGGAGAATAAAAAGAGTTGAAAGACAGTAAAAAATATGTTTTTTACCATTTAACTTAAAATGAAAAGTCGGCCAAAATAACCCGCTTGCAGTTGCATACAAAACCAAAATATAAACACGAAATGGCCCAACAATAAAGTTGATAACATGAATCATTATCCATTTATATTCCTAGGTGTCAATATTGTTGTTTTAATTAATAATGTCTTTTGCATTTGATATTTTCTAGAGCGAACTATTTTTCAAATTTTCTATTTTTGGGTATTTTGGACAATAAAAACATCAATTTTGATCACCTAAAACTTTTTAAAATATGTTTGTTACACATTTCTTTACCTAACTATTAAGTTTTATGATCCCCTTTTTGCCTCTTTGCCTTTAATAGCAAAAAATGGTCATAATCCCGCACAAAAATCATTGAAAAAGGTGCTGCCGCAGGTATAAGGTAGCTAAATTATTTAAAACAGCTTTATTACATTAATAAAGTGAAACAATTTTATTGTGGTTTGCAAAATTTATTAAGGGAATGCAGGTGGTGGGTAAAATTAATCATAGGCAGTGTAAATGGGATACATTTTTGACCTGTTACTGAATTACCTAAAATTTCTCTCTTTCACGCATTTGTTCTCCTAGGTATGCAAACAGAAATTGTATATATTACCGAAAAATTTGTGCAACAAATCAGTCTTACTTTGACTTCAAAACAGTCAACAGTTGCGAATTAGCAGTGATTTATATATTTTTCTAATAAATTATATTCGTTATATTACCTACTTTAACAAGCGATCAATTTTGGTAAACATGGCTTTGCCCAATAATAAATTATTTGCGATATTTAGGACATCAAACAACGAGAAGGATTTCGCAAAAGCTGTTCTTAAAGAACTAAACATGGACCTGGACTATCTGGAACAATGCAAAAGTTTAAAGGATAGGATTCACTTAATTCATCTGAATATAAAAACAAAGTGGAAGATCGTACACTCTGACAAGCGCAGATTTGAAGTAAAATACGGTGCCTGGCTAGCAAACCACACAACCGTGGTGGACAATGGACCATCTACATCAACTGGACGGACTAGAGGAAGAACGATGAAATCTAGCGATGAATGCTCGGAACTATATGGGAAAAGGAATCTAGTCAAAGCAAATGAAGATATAACTGCAGAAGACCCACTAAGTTTGCTGCCATTGCCGTACAGCGCTGAAGAGGCTTTGGCATTGTTTGTGGAAATGGGGTTGTCAAAGGGGAAATATACAGTATTACGACACTCCCTAATTCGGCATAATGTCAATATTCTTCCTGATATTTCTGACAATATAGACGAATATTTTAAAGAAAATTAAAAAAACACACCTAAGTATTATATTATCCAAATTAGTGTAGCTTTCATTATCATAAATCATTAAATTAAATAATAAAATTTATTTAAACAAAATTTATCATTAAATATTTTTTTTTAAATAATAAATGAAGAACTGGGAATTTTCTGAAGCTAATATTGCACCAGTGGCTCATGGAAAAATTATTTATTTCACAGCTTAGGGATTATTCTTTTTAAGAAAATTTTTCCATGCAAATCTTCTTTCTTGCTTTCTTTTTCCTATTCTTTATCTTTTTCGCTCGGATATTTTTGAAACGAAAAGTGCTAGAAGGTCCCACTGTGTGACGATTGTTGCCAAATTGCAAAAAAAGAGTGAGAGACATCCGCAAAGTGAGTTTTTGTTTTTAAATTCCTTTGTTGTATAATCAAAGGGGTAACTTACCCTTCAATCGGCAAGCATGCATTACGCTTGACTTAAGTAGCTCATGTAAACAATTAAATTGCTATAAAACTGTGCGTTTTGTGTGTCCATTCAAAGTTATTACTTTTCAGCAATTGTTGTCATGCATTTTGCTTATTGAACGATTGTATGACTGACTGACAGACAGACTGACTGATGAGCTGTCTGCCCGTCTGCTTATCTGATTGCCTGTGCTCATGTTTGATTTGGTAAATCCTTCAACAATACAATTGAGCGCTGCCTTTGTGCCTGAGAGCATCCTTTGGGTCCTTACTTTTATTTGCTTTTTTACTCATTAGAGATTTAGTTGGCATTAAAATTTTCAAGTGTCGCATTATCTGCGCAGTCATCAAGCGTTGTCAGCGTCCCTCGATGATTGGCTGTCTGTCTCTGTTTATCTGTCGCCCTTCGCTATTTCACTAATTATGCGCTGCTTTACTTGTTTCTGAGTCCTTTGTCAGAAGGATTTTATGTATGCATGATTGGCTCTAGTTGTTGTTAGCTTTTGTATCTGTGACGAGTGTGCGTGTGTGTGTGTGTCAGGTTTATAAGGTCATTAGCAAATTTGAATGCCAGTCGAGATTTGTATCTGCACTTACTCACATTGCAGATTGAATGCGACGTATGCGATTACCACTGAGTACTTTGCCATAAAAAATAAGTTTAAATTGGTTATCTAAGTACCTTAGAGTGCTGAAGTTGAGCTGGATTTGTATAAGCAGCTCCAAGCATGTTTACTGGTGGTATTAATCGTCGTATAGATAAAGTGATTAGATCGATAATTGCCGCATTACTATGATAACTGTTGGGGTAATTTGTATTGTAAGCAAATAATTGAAGTTGAATAGAAAACTTTGGTACAAATTAGATTTCATTAAAAATATAATATGCTTAGAAACTTCACACAAAAGTAATATTCTCTCAGTCAAGCAGAATGTTCTTTGCAAAGTCAACTTATTTGCGCTTTCACTTAATAAACGCTTAAACACATTTGCGACACTTTTAGTGCCATGTTTCCGCAATGCAAACTCGGACACTCGGACAGCCACATGTACCTAGAGCTTTACGCCCTCTGATTTGAAGAGTTCAAACAGCTGCCGCAAATGTTGCCATGTTCACAGACGACGTCCTCTTCCGGCCGGCCTGAACAAGTCTGCCGCACAACATGAGACTTTTCTGTTCAAGCTGTGACGACAGTCGGAGATGGTCAAAGTGTGTTTTAATATAGTTTAAATAGCCACACGAAGCAATGTAATAAATGAAATAAAAAAAGGGAAAAAAACCAAAAATGAAAAGAATAATTCAAAAAAAGACAGAAAGCATGAAAAATATGTAGTTGGCATATCATGACAACACTCGTAAGAGGAAATGCTTTTTGCACATTCAGCAAATTTGTTTTGTGGTCTGGCGTTGATTTCCGTCGGCGGCCAAGCACAGACGACCGCCCGCCCACCACTAAGTTGCTCTGAGCCGAGCTGCTGCCTGACATCAAACCGCCTTAAAGTTCGTCGACGCCGCCCCAAACATTTACCGAGACAGTTGCGCCCAACGCCATTGCCATTGCCATTGCCATCGCCATCATCATCATCTTCATCATCATCATTGTTGTCGTTGTCGTGTTTGCGGATTAAATGGTCTTTTGAATGTTAGATTTCTGTCTGACATGCTGTTGGGGCACCACCTTAGTTGTCTGTAGGAGCACATTATGCTCTGCACTCTGACAAGGACGATTACGTGTAGATCCTTTACCAACACAACGACCATGGCGGTTAACTTTGTCTGTAGTTATTTCAGCATTTAACTTATTTTCTGTTTAATTTCACCTATTCTCTTTCATTTGGCACTTGCTGCTCACTACTCATTTGAGTAATTTTCTATTGGTCATGGTATTTACGTTGGGCATTAGAGTGCTTAACTTGCCATCGGTTTTGTGTGGTTTTTCGTGTTGGCATGCCACAGATTGTTATTCGAAATTGGCATTTCTCGTAATCCTAATTGACATTTAACATAGTCGGTTTGTTCAATTCGCTTCGGTTTGCTTGGATCGCTCATTCGCAAAGCTTTGCATTTTTTTCAACGCTCCTTGAATGTTTAACACTCATAGGTTGTTTGCATTGATTGAATTAAATGCTTTGCTTCAAAATTGAAAATTGTTAAGTAAGTTACAGCTTGATAGCTTTGATTTTATAAAAAAGTCCAAAGAAGGAATTGATATTTTATTCAAAAAAAAAAAGATCATCAAACACTTTATTTGTTACTTTTTATGCTCTTCCAGCTTTTTATACAGTGAAGCATTTTTATCATGAACTGGAAGATGAAAGCAACAAATGTCGAGTAACGGAAAATTCAGCTTAGCGAGTATTTCGAGATAAGAGGGATACCTCAATAGAGTCATGAGAAAATAAAAATTCTACTTTTTGGGATTTCCTTAAAAAAAAAAGAGACGATTAATAGAGGCCGCAAAACTTACATATGACTGCTACGCGAAAAAGAGTCTGCCAGATTTGATATTCGAGTCAAGGAAATCAAGTTCAGTTCGTTTTATAGAGTATTAATAATTAGAGTTTTAGAAAAAGAGAGTGATTGGTTTTTTGTCTGGTCGAATATATCAGCTTAGCGGAGTTCAAGTTAACGATATTCACGTTATCGAAATTAAATTACTAAAAATTTTATACAATTCCGTAACAACAATTTCAAGGAAATTGAAGATCAAAGAGCTCATTTGAATTGCTGCATTGAAAATCAGCTAAGCGTTTATCGCGTGTTGTTGTACAATCAGGTCACAATAGCGCCATAAATTTGCTACTTTTCTGCCACTTAGCCGACAACTAACCAACGTTTCAGCTGAGATTTACAATCGCTTTTAGTACTGTCAAACATAAATCGAATGTTAAACGACAATACGGTCGAATAGAACACAACTTTAATGGCATTTTTAGATCAGCAAACGTTTGTTGAGACACGCCGAAAGGTGTCTCGTTTGAGCATAAACTAAATGCTAAACTGCATAATTGATTTGAAATTAAAACAAAACAGATACATAAATTCAGCTTCGCACGCTCGGATAAGTTGAATAGAGAAAAAGACAAAAAAAAAAAAAATGGTAGTAGAGCAGCAACGATTTGATGACAAATCATATATAAATCACTTGACTTGCTTCTTAACCTCAACGCTGGCTACAACAACAACAGAGCAGCGGCAGTGTTGGGAAGACGCGACAAGAAGTAGAGAAGACGAAGACGCTTTGCCGCATGTAAAGATAAAGTGGCAAAGAATGTCGTTTGTCGTATAAATTACTTTATCAAAAGTGTTTGTTGTCGTCGTCGTTGCGTTCGTCTTTGACTCTTGTATTGAGTATCTCGTTTAGGCAGTTAGGCCTTGGCTTCGACGCGTTGTCAGTTGATGGAGGCTGTGTATATGTTTTTTTTTTTTTCTTCTTTTTTAATAAATGACTTGATAAATGTTTGCGCTTAATGCAAAACACTTTGCCGTGAACACGAATTGATAATATTACAAAAAGAAGGAAACGAGAGAGAAAAAAAAAATGCTTGTAATTTGGTTCGATGTGCGGGAATCAACCTTTGTTGGGTAATAAATTTGTTGTGTTAAATTATGTGCTGATAATTTAAATTGTCAATGGTTCATTATGCGTTAAAGACAAGATTTTGAGCGTTCGCCGGAGAATGCATGATGGGTAGAAAAGCTAAAATATGTGGCCAAGTGCTTTAAGAGACATTTCGTTGGTTTCAACTTGTAAGTTGTTTATTGACGACAATAGAATTTCAATGGTGGCAAAAAGGACTTTGTTTGATAAAAAACTTGTTTACATTTTGTGAAAAACCATGAGCAAAAATTGTTTTTATTTTTTAAAATTAATTGAAATTTTTCACTTGTTGTTGTTGTGCTTCTACTTGCCATACAAAGCAAAAGCCATCCTCTCACGGCAGTTGCTTCATCAAAGCTATAAAGAAATGCCGACAAAACATTCAAATGACAACTCATATCCTTAGGCACTTCCGATCGACTATCGATGGACTCGAAACGCGTGTTCTAACAATGCGCTGAGGCCAGAACGCCAACAGTTACTTCTCAGAAACAGTTGGCAAACAAAAACGTTACTACAAATCAAACCCAAAATGAAACATTAACAAAAACAATAGCTTAATAATTAACAAAAGACATAAACGAAATGCAAAAAATAACCCAAAATGACAAAAAAAAAATCAAAACTTGGTGACATTTTCCTACGAAGAACACGCAAAGCTGAAATTTGAAGACAAAGGCAAAGTGCCAGCGGCAAAATTCAAAAGCCAAAAGACCTTTGTCTGTACCGTCCGCCTTATGGCTGCCACAACGGTCAACGGCATACATATTGTTTCATTTCATTCAGTATTTTGTGCAAATAATTCTTTACTGCAGATTTCTTAATAATTTTTGCGGCATATTTGTGCACAAACGCAAAGGCGCGGGTGGCAGGACGCACCAAAGCGAAACAAACCGAACCTTGCTGTCGTTTAGCCATGACAAATTGGCAGCAGGATAAGCAGCAACAATAATAACAACAACAGCAAACAGCTCGAAACATGTCTCGATACAGCTTAACATGTTACCGAGGCCAGCATTGTCGATGATTTGGCAATGTTGTTCTCTTGTTTTCAGTAGCTGACTTAACAAAGGATAATGACTAAACAAACTGTCAAATATGTCGTTTATCTTTGCTTCGTTCTTATTTCCATTTGATTTTTATTGTTGTTGTTCGACTCTCCTACTTCTTTCATCATTTCAACTCTGTTGTTTGGTTTTGTTTTATTTTGTTTTGTTTGCTCGACAATTGTCTGGGATAATGACACCTCAAAGTATTAAACTCTGAGCTCTCCTACGTGTTTAATGGCATATTAGACAGGATTTCACAAGAAGCATAAACATTGTCGAAGTGAAATTTCTCTATTGGTTTCGGAAATCTGCAAAGTTCAAAGTTGCCGTCAGAATTTTCCTTATTTTCTTTTCATTTTTGTGGGTGATATATATTTGTGTGTGTGCATGAGTGTGATAGTCATCAGTAGGTGTCGGCATTTGTGGGTTGTTTGCTTTGTTTTATACTATATTTAAGAGAAAGGTGCCTTTTTTGCTGTTGCTTAGGGATTTCGTGGAATTATGAGTGCCACACATGAGTTGATAAGTGTTTCCTGAATTCTATTTGCGTTTCAATGTGTTTTCATAATTGAATACTGTTAAACATGGTGTGGATTTTGAGGGAAAAAGAGCAAGTTGTTATGAATTTGTCGTTTAAAAGTCTTTATTAGTTTATTTGTTTTATAATGCATTTACTAACCATGTGAATATAAATTTATTTCTGATCCACTTCCATCTCATAGATCACTTGACTTTCTCACCTTTTTTCTTTTTGCTTATCCATAAATTTGGATCCCCCGACTTGGAATTTTAGGTAGGTTATCATCGAGAAAGAAAACTTTCAATATCAGAACTTCTTTTGATTCGTTTTCTTTATATAGTATATTTCTTACCATACTCTTATCAGAACATAATATTTGTTTGAGAGGAAAAGTATGTAACTCATAGAAGGAGGGCCGGGGGATCCCATAAAATATATATTCGTGACCCGTCCGTTCTCACCAGTGATTCTCTAAAACTATAAGAGCTAGAGACTTGAAATTTCGTAGAGTTGTGACACGTTCGGCCGCAAATAAATCATTAAAAACCCCCTTAACACAACTCTTTCCCCTCCCCCTCATTTCCCCTCAAAAAGTGGTTTTCTTAAAATTGCTATCTATATTTACAAAATTATAAAAGGTACTAATCTCTAATTTTTTAAACAATCTCAGTAAATATTCATCTTTAAAACTGCATACCACAAAATATTCCTTTCTTTGATAGTTTCCCCTCAAAGACCAGTATACTCCATTTTTTTATAAATTCAATATTTTTTTTACCGACATTCTTGATGTTTTGAATACTTTTTGAATGGGCAATGCTGAATATAAATTTTTTGTTTAGATTTCGGGCGTGCTACCGCCTACCATGTGTGCAGGGTATTATATTGTCGAGTATACTCGACTTTACTGCCCTTACTGTTTGTTCAATGTTTGTTTTTCCTTCTTAATCAAACAAGTCAAGTTTAGAGCAACAGTCCAACTACGTTAATCAGGCCGAATCCTTCGATACAGTCTCATATGTTATCAACATCATTCTCTCCATTCAACGCATTTCTGTTTGCCTTTTCTTTTCGGTTTGTTACTTCCTCTTATCTTGCGCTCTACACACTAATCCTTAGTTTGTTCTGTACTGTTCTTCAGCCTTCATTTCGAAAAATTCTGACCTCAACGCCAAAGCCTTAGCTACAGCAATAAATTAAACTGCTGATAGACGTCACTTAGCGACATAATCACTGTCAGTGCAATGAAACAATGTTGTCAGTAAAGTCTATAAGCCCAACAACAACAACAACATCGGTATTGAAGGCATTTGGCAGAGGCAAAGCAGCTGCTAGTACAATCAATGAATAACTGAGTGTATGACTATGAGTCTGACTGCCTGACTGACTGACGGCACGATCCGGATTGAAACGCAGAAGTCGCGTATTGGTCATTGGTCAGTAGAAGCGGCAGTGACTGTTTATAATTCATAAAGCAGTACTGCATTACGTGGCGCTGTTAATAACACAGCATATATGCAAATATAGCTGACAGGTGTACGTACATACGTTGGCCGCGGCATCAACGAACGTCAAATACAGCAATACATGCACAACGTTTGCCATTTCAACGCTGCATTCGTGCACTCAGTCGTTCATTCATTCATTCATTTATTCGTTTATGCATCAATCGCGACTGCCAACATTTCAACTCAAATGTACATTTGCGTGCGTGCCACCGAAGTCAACTTGACGGGACCAGACTCAACTCAACTCAACGCAACGCAACTCAAGTGAGCTCAGCTCAGCTTATTCGTCGATTGCAATTACAACAGACAACAGCAGCAGCAGGAGCAGCAGCAACAACAAGTAGATAAATACAAACTGCAGGCTGCAAAACTTACAAGCTCTGTCTGTCTGTCGGTCTGTCTGACAGTCACTCAGTACGCTTCCATGTGGCTGCAGAAGCGCCATGTCATTCATTTTAGTCTTTCAACCATCCATCAATGCTCTTGTCTTGCTGCCGCTGACTGACTGACTGACGGACTGACATACAGACAAACAGACAGACAGACAGATAGATAGCCGGCCAGTCTGTCTGTGTGAGTGAGTGATGGACGGACAGGCAAGCTGACTGACTAACGGACGGACGGACATGCTATCTGCTGGCAGTTAGCTTAGCCGACTTGTTGTTAACCGCGCCACGTTGTCAGCCTCGCCTCTAACCGCCGCCCGCCCGCCCACTTTAAGCGTTCTTTCATTTGCTTACTGCTGCCCATGATGTCCATCAGTCGTTGTCGACGTCAATTTTGTTGGTTTTGTTGTTGTTGTTGCTGTTCTGTCGACGTCATTCATCCTTTGTCCACTCTCCTAAAAAAAATACAAAAAAGAAACTTCATTACAGTATCCTTCTGCCATTTTGTGTGCGTCTGTATATGCGTGCATGTGTTGTTTCCCCTTCCCTTCGCCATAATGCTGCTCATTCTGTTTTGATCGCTTTCTCACTCTTCTTCTTCCTCTGTTACTTACAGCAGCTTTAACGTCAGCAGCAACATTTCATTGTTTCTACGCTTGATGCCTTTGCCTGCTGCTCCTGCTGTTTCAGTTGCTCTGGTTGCTGTTGTTGCTCTTGTTGTTGCCGCTGTTGCTGTTGCGTTGATATTTTGTGAAATGCACGCGAGATTAACTTTGCTCTTGACGTTAACGAATGAGAGCCAACAGCATCTGACAGTCAAATGTCAGTTGCTCCGCTCGACAGCTTAACGTGCTTGTCTCTTTTCACTCTCTTCTCGCTCCTTGTTTGTTTTTTTTTCCTTCCTCTATGCATTGTTTTTGCTTGCATACACTTTGTTGTTCCTATGGTCGTTGTTGCTGCAATAATTGCTGTTGTTGATTCTGTAATGGTTTTCTTTTTTTCCTATTTTTGATAATTACCTTTCCTGCATTTCTCTCTTTGAAATTTCACGTAACTTAAATGTTGTTTCTGTGTGTTTGTTTTTAGCGGTTTGCAACTGTTAGTATTGCATGTAATTTCGTTCGCTAATTAGTTGTTATTTATACTGCAAACAAAATTTCAATCAGAAACTAACAATGAGTTACTGAAGTGTTTCTTTCATATCTGCGATGGAAACTAAACAACGCTGAATTTTAGCATGATGAAGCTTGTCATGTTTGTGTCAAAATTATGTTTGAGCAATGTACTTGGAGTTTAACATGTTGTGTATATGAAAGATGTTGTTCAATAATGACATTCCGACTTACATTACATTATTGTTTTGTTTAGCCTGAATTAAGCAGTACTTGAGATCGCTTTAAATTCTGCCGTTAGTAATATTTTATTAAAGGTCCTAGGGATATAAGCCTAGTGAATCGGCCAAAAAAAGATAATAAATTGGAACTTTGGGGATATATTGGTACTAACTAGATGATAAAAAACTGAAAATTTCAGATCACTAACTCAATTGATTTTCGAGAAAAAATTAAGAATGTAAAAACAAAAAACCATTTTTGCTCAGGAACCCGGAATTCTCTTTACCAAAGGTTTTTTTACATTTTATTAAAATTTGAATTAAATATGGCAATTAGGCAAACTGGAACTTGAGGATTATAAGCTAAAAGCATTCAGAACAACATGCTTTGTCTTAAATAAAATAAAATATTTTGAGTTTTGATGCGAGACATGAAGTACTCTTCCACTTTAAGTACTGGAACATTAACTACGGCCCTCATCCTCGAATACTTGTGGCGATTTTCTCTTCAGCTGCTCTCATGACCATGTGAATCGTCGTTGTTGGATGAACGTCAAAAGAAGGACATTTTTTTCATCGCGTATCAATTGTTATAAATGACTTTCCTTTTGAACTCCTCAAAAAGTTATTAATTATTATTTTTATACTTTTCACGTATGTGAAATAGTATAATAACTTTGTGCTGAAGTTTGTAACACACAGAAATATTCACTTGCGACTATATAAAGTATATATATTCTTGATCAGCACGACAAGACGAGTTGATTTAGCCATGTCCGTCTGTCCGTCTGACCGTCTGTCCGTCTGTCTGTATATATACAATCTCCTCCCACAGTTTTGAAGATATCGAGCTGAAATTTTGCGCAGAGACTTCTTATTCGTGCAGTCAACTCATTTGTCGGATCCAGCCATATCGGACCACTGGAACTGGTAGCCCCCATACGAAAAGAAGAAGAAAAATGAACAAAACTTGAATAGTTGTATGGAAAACTTTTTTGTTTTGTATGATAGAGTGCTGAAATTTTAAACATAGTAGTTCTACATAGTCCGACTACATGCCTGAAAGTTTCTTTGAGATTGGACATCTGGAACTGGTAGTTCCTATACAAAATGAAGAAGAGGAAGAGACGCAATATTCACGTCGTTGTATGGAAAACTTTTTTGTTTTTTAAGCAATTGACTTGAAATTTTACAGTTATGTTCTTAGGGAGGAATGAAAACTAATTTGACCAAAAGTGGGCGTGGCCATGCCCACTTATAGCTAAATTTGACCCGTTGTATGGACAACTTTTTTGTTTTTTAAGCAATTGACTTGAAACTTTACAGTTATGTTCTTAGGGAGGAATGAAAACTATTTTGACCCAAAGTGGGCATGGCCACGCCCACTTATTGCTAAATTTGACCCGTTGTATGGAAAACTTTTTTGTTTTTTAAGCAATTGACTTGAAACTTTACAGTTATGTTCTTAGGGAGGAATGAAAACTATTTTGACCAAAAGTGGGCGTAGCCACGCCCACTTATAGCGAAAATTGAGACGTTGTATGGAAAACTTTTTGGTTTTTTAACCAATTGACTTGAAACTTTACAGTTATGTTCTTAGGGAGGAATGAAAACTATTTTGACCTAAAGTGGGCATGGCCACGCCCACTTATAGCTAAATTTGACCCGTTGTATGGACAACTTTTTTGTTTTTTAACCAATTGACTTGAAACTTTACAATTATGTTCTTAGGGAGGAATGAAAACTATTTTGACCCAAAGTGGGCATGGCCACGCCCACTTATTGCTAAATTTGACCCGTTGTATGGAAAACTTTTTTGTTTTTTAAGCAATTGACTTGAAACTTTACAGTTATGTTCTTAGGGAGGAATGAAAACTATTTTGACCAAAAGTGGGCGTAGCCACGCCCACTTATAGCGAAAATTGAGACGTTGTATGGAAAACTTTTTGGTTTTTTAACCAATTGACTTGAAACTTTACAATTATGTTCTTAGGGAGGAATGAAAACTATTTTGACCTAAAGTGGGCATGGCCACGCCCACTTATAGCGAAAATTGAGCCGTTGTATGGAAAACTTTTTTGTTTTTTAACCAGTTGACTTGAAACTTTACAATTATGTTCTTAGGGAGGAATGAAAACTATTCATTTAGTTTTTTTGTAGTGACACAAAGTGAAAAGTATTATAGCTTCAGCCTTGCTGAAGAAAGCGTCCTTACTGTTTTTTTTTGGATTGTGATATTAATTTTTTAAACTTTCTTAAGACAGTTGGAGTAAAACGAGAACAGAAAGAGAATTTTTATAATTCAAATCGATTTCGTTCCAAAACGCTTGTACTATGTGAATATAGATCCTGTGGAATCAGACTATAAATAAATATGGTTTAGCAATGAGTTTACCTTCATATCATTGTAGCCTCCTTTTTATTGATGACCTAACACATGCTCTTCATAGGATTGTTTTGTGGACGTGTGTTTCTTTATAAAATGATTGTTGGATTAATTTGTTCTTCTGATTTCCTCAAACAGTTTAGTTTCAGCGACCCACGACGCAGCACTTTATTGTCATTGAATTAAATAAACAAAATAAAGGGAGTTATGTATTAAAAAATTTGTAAGACTCGCAGTTTTTAAAAAATCTTAATAAACAGTGTTTTTAATGGTAAAATCTCATATTATTTTAATTAATGGAATCACGGTTGAATTACAAATCTTGCACATAGATTAATCAATCTTGAAAGTATAAGAAAATCTTCTATGCAGAATGCATTTTTGATAATTATTAATGTTCTATTCTATTGTCGACTGAATACGATTTTGAAAACTATCAAGGTCTTTTAAACTAATTTTTTATCTCTACCAAAAATACCCTTTGCGTTTTAAGCAGAGCAAAGCCAATCATATTATATGTTTATATGTTTATCTTTCTCCTTAAGCCTTTCTTGCTGAGTTGTCTATATCTCTCATCCAAGATTGTATCTCAAAGTTAATCCTCACTGTATCCATACGCGTTGACACAGTTTTCTTTCTGTTATTAATATTTTCATTACTAACATGCAACCAACTTATGTTGCTCACTACACTGCACAGCAAATCAGACTAATCACTTTGAGTCATCATTCATCATAAAATTCTGAAAAACGAAAGAAATGAGATATTCTCACACTTCAAATTGACACATCAAGCAGCGCCAGCAAACCTTCAGCCAACTGATTAATTGTATCCTGATGACTCAACCAAAAAAAAATGTTATACAGAAGTAGAACAACATAAGCAAAAACAAATGAAACTGCAGAGGCATGAAAACAAAAAAAAAAAAAACGAAGAAGATATTAAAGTCGATGGCGATGTGGCAGCAAAACCGAACAAATAAGGCAAAAACCAATCATTCATTGTCAGTGAAAATATAAAACGTCATTCATAAAGTATTTCATCAATTAATTATTCAACATGAGCAATGCATGAAAAAGTACCAAAATAAATAAATAAAATAATAATAATACAAATTTATTTTCTTCAAGCTGAGCCAAAAATTATGAAGACTCATGCGGCAGCGTTGTGGGTGTGCGTCAGCGTGTGGGTGTGGCAAAGGGCAAAGGCGTATACAAAAAAAAAAAAAAAGGACGCGGAAATCAGTCAAGAAAAGTACACAAAGAAAAAAGAAGAAAAATGTACCAAAATATGTGCCAACGTCATCAAAGTAATCATGCTCGAAACAACACCAAAAACACCAGCCTGCCTGTCTGTCAGTCGGACCCCGTCCTACTGTCAGTCAGTCAGTCAAGTTTTGTAGTGATAGAGCACTAAGCAATGTCTCACAATGACTGAGCAACTGAGCGCCCATGAGGACTCTTTAGTCCGCCACCAGCACCATCACCATCACCACCGAAGGCAGCACAGCAACAGTGAGCGTGAGCAGCCAACGACATCATTTATCATCAACCTGTCTGTCTGTCAGTCATCTAGTCACTGCGGCAAAACAAAACAGCAAAAAAAAAAAGAAAACAATTGAAGAAGAAATTTGCTGGCTGGCCCGGCTGGGCATGGCGCACATGCAAAAGGACTCAACACGCTGCCGACATATTGAAGTCTTTTGCCTGCAGTTATCCTTGTGCTGTCAAAAAATTATTATGCCTATTAATTTTACTGAGCCGGCAACTTCTCCGCCGCCCAACATAACTCAGCATTGTGAGGCACATTTATATACAAAATACAGTTTGACGTTTTGCAGGCGGGCTTTTTTTCTCGTGGCTTACAAGGCATGAGGTCGGTGTGTGTGCTAACGCTTAAGACTTATTTTGGCTCATTCATTTAGCAGTAATTTATCCTGTCATGCTGTCATTATGCCAAAGAAACGAGCGAAAAAATTTATATATAAGCATCGCTTGTTGTAATAATTGTGGGTGACTTGAACGATAGAAACGCAAGAAGCGAAAAAAAATATTGATTTTTTTTTACTCCGTTTTGTTTTTTATTTTTTTTTTTTGCAAAAGCAATTGCTGAAAGCAGTAAAATTTCTTCGCTTGTTAAACACTGTGTTTGTGTATGTGTGGGTGTCAGTGAGGCGTTGTCTGCGTGTGTGAGTTGCCTTGATTGCTGTTGCCTGTTGTGTGGGTTGGTTGCTGGCCTGGCTTGGCTTGTTGGATATAAATTAACGCATACTGATGCGCATCAATCAAAAATCATTATATTTTCATTTTTCATATATGACGGCTTTGCTGCACTGCGAGAAAATGTGTGCTTAAATTAAACGATGCAACAATATAATCTTTTAAGCATCCGCCCCTAAAATTAAGCCTTTCCTGAGTGAAAATGATTTGTTTATTTTCAAATTTTTAATTTTTTCTCGAAAACCAATTGAGTTAGCGATCTGAAATTTACAGTATTTTATTATCTAAGTAGTACCAACATATCTCAAAAGTACCATTTTGTACCATATATCTGGGTCGATTCACTAGGATTATATCCCTAGGGTCTTTGTTGGAAAAATACATCAATTTTGTCGGGAGATACTTTTTATAATTCGAAATTTGGTTTTCTTTTCTGAATAATACCAAAGTAAATATTTTGAAAAATAAAACAAAATCAGAAGAATCCTTTCTCTATTTATTTTTTTTTTATCAAGTTCTGCTATTTACCATTTATTTACCATCTGTTTAGGAAAACAGTAAGTTAATTAAAAGACATGGTATTAAATAATATGTAATTCGAAACGATTAGAGCTGTTTTTAACATAGGAAGGGTCATCCACTCCCACAATCCTCCAATATTCCGAATGGCCGATGTTATGTATTTTAATTCATTCATATTTTTTATGGATTTCCACTGAAGTAATAATTTTAAGCTTTCGCAATTGTTGACAGATCCTACTGAGTTAAGATATGGGAAGAGTTATCTACTCCCATGACTTTTTAGAGTTCTAAAAACCGTAAATTTTTATTTGGAAAATACTTGGAAACTCCTTCTTATGTTATTTCATTCATTATTATTACGGATTTTCAATGAATAAACACTTTTAAAGTTCCTAAATTATTGACGGATTTTCCTGACACACAACTTATTTTGCTCATCGTTTGAAAATGATCATAAACATTGTCAAGATCCTTGAGTCTATAATTTTTCTATAAGGCTTTTCCATCTGACCCGCTTAATGGGTCTTGTTTCTAGTCCTTATAGAACTTTATTTAAGTCTTAAAATGACAAAAGTCGATTCACTTTATGTAATTATATTTATCGACACTGACAAACCAGCAGACATGAAAAACTTAATTAAGTTAAATACTTAGTTACAGTTTGGTTTTTGTTTGTTTTTTTGTCGAATACACATTTTCTTACAGTGCACGTGGCATGAGTCGTCAAACAAAACATCAGTCACAGTTCGAAGCAAAAAGAAAAACTCATTGTACATTTTCAATAACTAATCAATCTTAACTTGACTTTATTTATATGTGCACAGTGCACGCGATATCCGCGCTACATTTGCTGCCGTATCATGATGGCGTAACAGAAATGTTTTTGTTTTATTTTTTTTGGCAAAAGTTTTATGTAATCGTGCAACAAAGCAACAAAAGCAACCGACAACTGCCAACTTTTTTGGTGTCGTACATCAATCAGTGTAAAAACAACTGAGCTGAGCTGAGCTGAGCACAGCTGAGCGAGCAAATGTCAGACTGTTAGACTGTCAATCAGTCGAAACCGTCAGTCAGTCAGACAGTCAGTCAGTCAGTTGGCGAGGACATGACATGACGACAACTTTTGGTGTTGACAGCCGGAATACAAAATGCGGGCAGGATATGTCGATTTATATCACTCGACGCTCGAAAAGTATTGGGGAGTGAATTTCGCTTTAATTGAAGTTGTAGGGAGTCAAGTTTTGAGCGCAGTTATTTTTATTAGTGCTAAAAAACAAATAAACGAAAGAATAGTAGTGACTTACTCACAGCTCACAGTCGCAAACGCAGACAAATCCATTCAAGCCAATGTCAGACAATAAATAACCACAACTTGAACATATTGCGGTTAAGTCAAAGCGAGTCGGAGCGAGTTAAGGCGAGTCCTTCCTGCATGTGTCGCTTGGCTAAGAGAAGACAAACGCCGAGCAGACGCTTCAATATTTCATTTTCATGCTCCCAATTGTTTTGCTTTTGACAAATGTTCAAAAGTGACTTTGGCGCGCAGCAAATGAATTAGAGTGAAGCAACTTAGTGCGAGAGACAAGTTGACTCAGTATTGGTACTTGGCTGGAGCTTCTAAGTGCGTCGCTGGTGCTGCGAATGAGCGAGTGTGTACAAGGCAAGTCATCAAAATAACAAATAACGTCGACTACGAAAATTGATTGCATGTCATTAATTTTCATTTCAAATTACTTTGCCACTATGTCTTCCGGCCGGCGGACAGCCGTATAGGCGAGCAACACTGAGCGTGCCAGTCCGTGTGGCAGCTTCAAAACAGTTTGTCTCAACAATAGATCGTGGCAAAAACGTCGCCTTGCCATGCCACCATCTAACTTGAGGCATGCCAAGTAAGTTGGCAACGTCGACAACAACTACGACGACATTCAATGATGTTCTCGATGAGGTTGACGCAGGCGTTGACGCTTGAGGAGTCTTATGTGTGTCTGTTGAGCGGTGGTGTTGTTGTCTGTTATATGCTTTTGAAAGAGATTTATGTGTTGTTGTTATTAAAGTTCATCTTCTTTTGCTTCTCCGTATATGCGTTGGATCTTGTTTTTCCTCTTCGCTTTTTACAATACGAAGTTTAATGAAAAGTAGTAACAAAATCATATTTTTTTTTAGAGTTTTTATGGGAAAGTCTGTTTATAAATCATTGAAGTATTATCAAGAGTAATCAGTTCAGAGAACATTTTATTTTTTTACTTGATATAATATAATATAATATTCTCACACCAGTCATAAGATAGGTGTGAATCTTGGTTATCGATTGTAGAAATAGCAATTCTCAGATAGCCAGTCACATAGATATATGGAGTTTCAATATTTTCAATGCTTCATACAAAATTCTAAAATTCAAATTATCCATTCGTCACTATTGTGACAAGCAGTGATGAGTTTTTCATTTATTTATTTATTAAAAAGTTATAGAAAGAATTGCAAACTGAGTAGAGCTATAAAAATATTAGCTAAATCTGAGCTGTGATGATTTATTAGCAATCAGAATCACTAAAGGCAACAACGAGTCACAAAATGACTCACTGTGACTCTGTAAGCCTTGTGACTATTAGTGACTGCTGTAAGAACAGGGTTGTTATTTTAAAATATAGCATAAATTATACCTTTTTTTAGCCCACACAACCCAAAGCTCACCTTGAGCTCAATAGGAATATGTTGTACAAACCGCTGCGTTATTAAAGTGACTCTCACTAACTATCCTGCTCTCTTTCTCTCTTTTAAGTATTGTAATTTCTCTCTTATTTGTGAAGTTTTATACGAAAACTTGCTCGAACATGTACAAAGTTCAATTGCATGTAAACGTTTGCCTGACAGCTCTGTTCCAACTTACTTAAACACCGTCACAGATTCGCTCCCTCACTGCCGCCCAGCACAGCACGTACCCCCACAACTAGAATCACTTGTCGCTGTCAATTGCATTTATTTGTTGTGATTTGTTGGCTTCAGGGGGCAAACTGAGAACAAACTTTGACGTGTAGTGAGTTACCTTTGGCAGCACCTTTTCTAACGCTCAGCTTAGTTCAGCTCAGTTGTGTGGTTTGGTTTGGTTTGTTGCTGGCAGGCAAATATTAATTGACAGCTGACACGACGTCGTCGACAAGTACGTCCAATACCAAAATACGACTAAACATGCAATAGTTTATTAGCGTAGAATAACAAATGAGTGAATGAGTGAGTTATTGACTGACTGACTGACTGACTGATGTGTAGTTTAACGTTAGTTCAACTTGGCTCAGACGTCGATTGCAAGTCGTTGTCAGTGTTTGCATGCTGGCCGCGCCCTGACGGAAGTTTGTCAATTACTCAGCGCATGCGAAAGTAATAAAATGTTGGCACATGCAATCAAAGTCACTATCGGTAAGGTAAGGCAAGTTTGAGTTAGGCAAGGAAAGGTCTTGTAGAAGGTGTTGAATTTCTTTTGAGCTTGCTTCCTGTTTCCTTTGCTGACATGACTTTGCTGTTGTTGCCTTAATGCAGTTGCTTTGCTACTCTGACTTTGGTACGGTTGAATGCTTCTTTGCCGCATACACATTACGCTTTTGGCATTCTTTTACTGCAGACATGACGTTACCCGCAAGTGTTTCCTTCCGTTTTGGCAGTTGGCGATTGGTCGTTGCATGGCTGAGGGCGGTCTACGATTGGAAAGGTTTAACAAAAGAAGTTTTGAAGCTTTCACATTTGATATCACCCAAAAAGCAACACAAGGTTATTTTTTGACAAATAATAACTGGAGAGTTACTCATCAACAACAAAAAACATTACTCAATGGGCATATTAAGTTGGCTTTTTGTGTCGCATTGCCTTGACCTCTTGTAGATCCACTCTTCAGTAAAGCAATCTTGGCCCGGAAGTTGTATCCTTTATGGTAGCACTGATCGACTGTCACCGTTTCCTTTGTTAATTTCGTTTACCTCAAACACTTCATAGCAAATTGTCGGCAAAAGTCAAAGGCATACCGTCATTTGCCTATGAATGGTCAACAATTAATCTTCGCACGCCATAACCACACACACACGCACACACCCAGTGTAAAAAAAAAATAGTTCTAGATACATTACTGATTAGCAATGCTGGCAACGCAACAACACAAAGCATTATGTAAAAATTTTGCCAGGTTCATAAAGAATTCATAAAGCCGAAATGCTAAAAAAATGAAAGAAAGCCTCATACATAATGCCACAAAGCCGACAAACAATAAAAATGACAAGCATAGAAAAATTATGAGTTTCGCGTTTGTTGTGTATACAAAAGACATTTTTGCATTTATTTTTTCTGTTTTTTGTTGTTTTTTTTCGTATAATTTAACAATTAATTATGAAATATGCCAAAAAGCCGAAAGCGAGCAACAATAACAAAAAGCATGACAAGAGCAAAAGTATGTATACAAATTATGCTGCTAAACAACAATAGCAACAACAACGGCGGTAGCAAAGACGTTGACTATGACGACAAAAAGTGACACCCTGTCACAGACATTGGCCACCAAAGCGGCAAAGTTCACAACTGTCCAGCACCAAAAAACAGAAAAGAACAGTAGCAAAAATACTATCATGCAACACAGACAACGCAGACACATCGACAAAGTGGCCTACTCACGCTCACGCACGACACCTGACTTTCAACTTTTAGTCTGGTTCCGTCAATTGAAGTTCCCGCGCCCCCGGCAAAGTCCACGTTTCAGCGCCATTTTAATGGTTTACCACGTCAGCCACTCAAAAATGCAAAGTCAAACGACGATTAACGCTTGGCTGCCTTGACTGCTGGCAGGCAACTTTTCGCCTTGCAACAACACTGTCGCTTGCTGTTGTTGTTACTGGTTGGTTGGTTGGTTGGTTGGTTGGTTCGGTGGTCTGCCGCTCAAAAGCAAAGGTTGTGGGGTCATAAATTACAACATGAAAAGCAGTCACACAATTCGAACTTAACTAGACTTGCGCACATTTTAATATACATTTATGTGCCACACTCTTATTAACGTTATTGCTATTGTTGTTGTTGTTGTTATTGTTGTTATTGTTGGCATTGTGTTGAAATACTTTGTGTTTAATCATTCAACGAGTTGCCACTGGTTTTGGTTTGGTTTAACTTTGTCATTGTTTTGTGCGTGTGTCTGATTTCAATGAATGCATTTTAATACAATTATGAGCGATTGCAGTGTGAGAAAATATTCATTGCTTGCTAATTGAAGAACTTCTTTAAAGGGCCCATAAAAATATACCCGCTGTGACAAAACAGCTTGTCAGATATTATAAGGCACATGATCAAATGTCAAAGATCTTTTAAATTCAATGAACCAGAAGTGGGAACAGAATCTTTTAAGATCTTAAGTCACAAAACGTTTAAAAATAAATAAATATTGAATATTCAGCTAAATTTCGAGTCTGAAGTTGCCAAATATCCATGCCGTGTACAACTCATCTTCGTATATAAAGTATATCAATGGATATCAATGTATAGTAGAAGAAAAATTCCCAAGGTTTTTGTGAGATCTATAAAAGTATTGGGTCTCAGTTACATAAGGAAACATCTCGTTTTTCTATGGCGGATCAAAAAAAGAATAATTTGAATCAATAATTTCACTTTTGCTCAAAATTCTCAAAAATTATTTTTTCTTTAAATCTCCCGTTATACAAAAAATGTACCCAAAATATACAATAGTTTATTTGCTACACGATATGATCGCTTGTATCGAAAAGGCTCTAAGATCATCAATGGATTTATTTATATTAAATCTAGTTGTACGATCAGATCCATCAGATCGGTTCAAGATCTTTCAATTGAAGTGTGATATTGATTGAATATCAATTGGACTGCATCTGTCTTTTCTATTTATTTATACATCTTATTCTTACCTATTAAACAGAAAAGGAAATAGAAATTAATAATCAAAATATTCTTTTTTATTTACGATGTTTAATTTTTTATTTAATCCTCTTTTTGGTCAGTTCATTTATTTATTGTATATCAACTTGTTCTTAAGGCACTAACAATAATTTGTCAAATATTATTCTACTTTTACTAGTTGTTATTGGGCCATTTCGCCATTTCACAACGAGATAATTGTGTTTGTGTTGAATGGCCCTTCAAAAATATTTATCGCTGGGCTGGCTGATCGTCTCGCTGCAGTCGGCTGTGGCTGCAAACTCAGATTAGAAATCTGATAAACCTAAATTAATCCTTGAACGGAAATTTTTCTGTATTTCCTGAATTGAAGTGATATGCCATATTCGTTGCTCTGATTATGTGCGGGTCGTGATTTGTATGTTAAATTTCTTACAGTGTATGCACGCTGAAATGAAATTATTAGCAAGCACCCCGGAATTATTGTCGACATTGTATTAAGTATTTTTTGTTTTTCTTTCTCTTGTTTCTTGCTTTTTGGTTCAATTGTTTGCGGCTGATGGCAGTTGCTCTTTTGTCAGCTATCGTCATCGTTTGCCTCCTAGCGTTTGCCTGCAGCAGAGCTGTGGCAGCAATTATATACATTTACATTTTATTCATGTCAACAACAACAACCAACAGCAATAATAACAAAAACGAATAATTTTGGTGTCACATTGTTGGCATAGCCGACAAAACCCGCCATGTAACTCAGTCAGTTAGTCTCTCTGACTGTCTGTATGTCTGTCTGTCTGTCGTTCGTTTGTTGAGCATGTCTCGTGTCACGTTTGTTTTTTCGGTTGCCACTTTTGTTACTACGACTCGCAGAAGAGGTAAAATTATTATTGTTATTAACTAGTTTGCAACATGCACACACACACACACTCACACACATTCAGCTTGCAACATTTTTACTATTAAACATGCCACCGCTGCCACTTCACCTCAAACGCGGCCTGTCATTTGGCTTGTAAATTTGTTGTTATGCTTTTCATTGAAACAGGTTATTCATCATTTTTAATGTTTGTCGCTTTGCTTCTGTGCTCAGCTCAGCTCAGTTCAGCTCAGCGGAGTCGCTTTGCATGTCAGTAGCCATTTATGATTAACTGAAGTTTTAATATTATATCGTATTTTATTATGTTCACTTGCTGTTGTTGTTGCTGTTGCGTTTATGTTGAAGGCGCTCAACCACGAATTGATGTACAACAACATTCATGTGTACGTAGTATGCTAATTTTCGCATTGTAGAATGCACAATTTATTATTATTATTCTTTTTTTTTTTTTTGTTTCTTTCATTCCGTTTTCCCATTTCTCTACTTTGGCTTTATCTGTACTGTTATTATAATTTATTGCAATTTTATGCAGAGTTGTTTGCATTGCAAAATGGCTGAAAACAGTTGAAATCCACATCAAATAATCATAATAATAATAATGCTCGCAACAAAAGCGGAAACTATTGTATTAAGTGTTTGATTTATGTCGTTCTCTGCGCAAAGTCAATTGTTGAGTTTTTATTTGTTCATTGTTTGCGTTTCTTTGACTTATTCTTTTGTGTGTGATTTGTGTGCCAATTTGCCCGAGGGTATGTTCATAGACTGTTTTGAATAACACGCGCAATTGGAGTCTCTTACATGGATTTATGGCTTGAAACTTTTGAAACAACTTGACTCTTATTAAATTTAATAAGTATCTCGACAGTAAAATTATTTGAAAGAACAACTTTCGTAACGTTTCTGAAAGTATTTATGCTTTTTAATTATTTGTTACGGAAGTAAACCCGCCATTTTGAGTGGTACACTGTAAGGCAAACAATATTAAGAATATTGACGGAGCTGATCCTCAAATATAAGGCATTTTGTTCACTTATTCAGATTCGTGTTACTTCCTAGACATTTAATCGATTTTTCAAAAAATATTTGCTTCCAGGACAAGTTCCAATAGAAAAATTTTCCATCTCACTCAATGGTAAATAGAATTACTTATTTCGTACGAACTTTGTGAGATATAGAAGTCAAGTGCATAAATGACTAGTTTGAATGTTAATCCAGGTAGTTTTCTATTCCTGAAGTTCCTAATATGAAACATTCTCAATCCTGAGATTTTCTGGATTTCCTTAAACAGACAAATTTCTTTACTTATTAGCTATATTAGTGAATAAATCCATTTATGAATATTATATTATTCATTTATTTGTCTATCCCACTAAATGGTAAATATAATTGCTAGAATCAAAGTGTTTATTTACTTCTATTTTGGAAAAGTGAATATTAAAAATTCAGTCCTGAAGTTCCTAATACTAATTCTGATTTCCGAGATATTCTGGAACTCCTAAAATAGACAAACTTCATTAGTTATCACCTGTAGTAGTAATATATGTGCTTACAGAATAAATGACTTGGTTTCTTGAAATACATTGTATATTTTCATATACGACGAATAACTGAATTCCGGATTTAATCTCAAGACAAAGAGATTCGATTCAAAAAACCCCAAAATCACGAAATTGATAGATGTCGCTAGAAGTGACAACTCTCTTGTTGCTTTTACAACTCCAACACGTGTTTTTTTTTTATATCCTCTCCTTTTTCAAGGGCTTCCTTCAAATATTATTGTGTTTTGCATTTAAGCGATTGCTCTTTGTCAACTCAACTCGTACATTTGACACTTAAAGCTGTGCGAAACAAATTTCTATTACGGCTATCATATTATTAATGTGATATTTGAAATGTGAACAGACAACTTGAACACAGCAGGGCAACCAACTGGCAGCGTGTCCGTCCGACGTCGTCTGTTTGTTGTTTGCCTTTGGGGATCTTTGGTCTTCTACTGGCCGTTGCCTTATTCAGCTGCTTGCGGTCCTTCAGTACGACTGTCCTGCCTGTGACTGTCCTGCATTCGTTTCGTCGTATCATGTCTTGTTTTCGTTGTGTTGAGTCGATTTTTGTGCTGTTCTTCAGGCTTCGGCCTGTCGTGTCTTTGGCTGTACGCTCTGTTCTGGTCTGTCCGGCATTTGTGCCATATTAAGAGCTTAATGTCAAGTCGTTGCATTATAAAGTGTGACAGCTTTTTTTCCGATTCACACAAAATTCAAGTTTTCACCGCTCATTTGTTGTTGCCACCCAATGGCGAAGCACTTAATTATAATTTATGTATAAATGGCAGCTATGAAATATGTTCCTTTGGCAGCCGTTAAATATGCATAATAATAATATGAATGAGTAGACGCTGCCATGAAACATGTCCTTTCACAAAAGGGTTGCTTCGATGTGTCCTCTGAAATCCTTACAATTGCTCGCTTCCTTCCGTGCTTGCTTGCTTGCTTGCCACTGCCTTTTTCTAAATGGCAATAATTGTTATTTTAATATTTATGACAACAAATAAATTCACTTTAGCCATAAAGAACATAACGTCGCTTATGCCGCCTCTTCAGAGCGCAAAGGATATATATTTTTTTTGTTTTCGGGTTGGAAAATTTCATGCTTTATTTTCGTGAATTTGTTATGCATATTTTCTCAAGTGCTTTTTCTCATATTTTGCCTACTTCTAATTTGTGAAAATTTGCATTTCTTTGTGGTAGAAAAAGATTGGGCATTAGTCATACATCAAAGGACATTGCAACCCTTTTTATATGTCATGTGAAACGATTTGAATTCGAGAGCAAAAACAAAAATAGAAACAAAGAAAACGCACACAAAATTCTTAATTTTTTGTTATGCTTTGTATGCCATACTGCGATGTGGATAATGATGATTATGGTAATGATAATGTTGACTGCCTGCATTTTGTAAGTGTTTCTGTGGCGAATTTCTCGAAACGAGTCTTTACTGCGTCTTGGTTTTTGTTGCTTTTGCTTCGCTCTGTAATGCGATAATTTATGCTGTCATCTCGGTGCATTCTTAACTCAATTACTTCCGCTGGATAGGGGGCCCGCGAACTATTGTCGTATTTTATGAGCCACTTAGCATTATGTATAATTTCTTATTCTCATGTGTTGCGGCTTTGGCTTGTTAAGTGAAAATTGCTTTATTGGTTAAAATTGTTTTATGCTACAAAGTTGAAAGTTGTTATAAGTCGAAATAAGCAATTCACATTTGCTGGTCGTATAAAGAGCGAACATTTTGTTGAGATGGGTAAGTCTACCAATGGAAAATTCATTTAAAAAAGAAATGATCTGTAAACTGACAGAAAATGCAAAAAGAAATCATGTACAAATGACAAATGTCAGGCCAAAACGCCTAAAAGTATGTCCAAAAGGACTAAACATGGCAAAACTCACGTAAAAAATCAAATAAAAGTAGACAAGACAAGCAAAAAGAAAACAATGCCGCATTAATGAAAAATCAAGATTACAAATTTATAAAATGTGACAACAACAACAGCAGCAGCAAAAAAAAACAAAAACACAAAAAGCCAAGCACAACAACAACAAAAAACAGCAATGTGTAGCAGCAGTTGACAACTGTCAGTGTCAGAGCAAATTGTTGTTATTGTTATCCTTAGTGGCTCTGCCCTGCTCTAAGTTCTCGTTGTCTACGCTGTCACAAGTTGCTGTCAGAATGTCATTTACAGTAAAACAGCAGCAAGAGAAACAAAAAACAAGAAGCACAAAAGTGACAATGAAATGAAAAGGAAGCAAGGCAATGCGAAAAAATCGGGAGTACTCGACTATGTAATAACCCTGAAATTTGCGAATCAGTTGCAATAAATAAACATATATGTATATACTCAAATACATAACAAGACTGCAAAAAATACACCTCATCCAATTTTTTAGCCCACCATCCTGTTATGGTAGAAATCTTCAAGAAATTCAAATGTGTTGCACTCAGAATTATTCTCATATTTTATACACAATGTATGTATGAATCGCAGAGAAGTACTTATTCTTGATCAGTACGCAGAGAAATACTTATTCTTGTTCGTCCTTCTGTCTGCCTGTACTCACCAATGGTTCACGAAAACTGTAATATCTAGAGATTTAAAATTTGGAGTCAAGTTTCGTAAGGCTCGGCAGGAGATCAATTTTGAGTGATTTCGTATCACGCCCACTACTTTCCGCCCAATCAGCCCTACAAAATGTCGTCCCTTATTTTTCCCTTCCCCCTCATTGCCCCTCAAATATCTATAAGAGATACGAACATAAAAATTCGTATGCAGACTCTGTAAATACCTTGTAATTTTTTAAAACTACATACCACAAGTCAAGTACATATGTCAAGGCTTTTTAAGAACCACCAAGAGTTTCAGAGTCTAATTTAGCTAATGTCAATATTTGTCTGATTGCATAAAAAAAAAAACTGAAATTATATATGGTTCAGTTTCATGGAGTACTAGTTTGATTGAAGGTCTCGATTAGTCCGCAAAGTGGTCGTTTCTAAAGTTATGAGGACTGGTCTTCTTCAAGCACTCTTTCATAATCTTAAACCACCGAAGATTTGTTAGGATAAATTAGATGTTAATGCTATTTCAGAAGTTTATTCGCTTCTCAGTTTCAAAGAAAAGTTTTTCAAAAAAACACTTATTTTAGTCCGATGAATATGTGAGGTGGAGTGTATTTTATTTATTTATTTAATTAATAACAAATGTGTGTTATTTAGATGTATATTATGGTGTTGTACACTGACACAAATCCAATATACCCTATAGTAAATGTAGGGTGTAAAATACTGAAAAAACGCCATGAAGAAATGCAGTTCACTTCTCAAGCATTGCATGACATTTTAGCACATAATTAGAGAAGAATATTTTTTTTTGCTTCTGATTTGATTGTTGCGTTGTTTTGTTGGTTGGTCAGCAAAACAGTTGATAGTGTCCTTCCTGTAAAAACTATCAAGGAGATTATACAATTGCAGCAAAGATTAGTTTAATTTTTATATCTTCAAGAAATCTCAACTCTTTCACAAAAAGCGCAACAGTTTTTTGTCAACATTTTGTAATTTGAAAGCATTCATAAATGGTATGAGTAACTTATACAAGTCAGTCACACATTAAACATTTCGAGGTCGTATCTTCTGGGTCAATTTGAAGAAAAATGATCTCTAAGAAAGAGTAAAATTTTTAAGGCCTTATCTTGCTACAAAACAAGCAACAGACAACAACACAGTAGCATCACGACTTGAAGCTAATTAGGTTTAGGAAACTGAATCTGAGAATGTTGAACTACTTAGAGAAAAATTTGTGCGCATTACCTTTGACATTTACCCAAACATATGAGCGCATAAATTCAACTTATCATGACACATAAGTGAGGTCGAACTTCCGTTTCGGGGAAAATGTAACGACAGGGCGGCTGACTGACAACTGCTGCCATAACTAAAGAGATTAAAATGCGCACATATCCACGACACATCATCGTAAACATCAACATCAACATCAACAGCATCAGCGTCAGAATGAGCATCAACACATCACGAACTTGCATTATGATGCTGAGCGAGTCGCTGATCGCCATTGCCATCATCATCGTCATCGTCATTGTCGCCATCAAAGTTAAGCTGGTGTAAAAAATTTAAATTATGTCCAGCCATAAATAAAATTAACCCAAATTAAACACACACAATTAATTATGTTAAACACCATGAAGTGAAGTGAATGAACGAACGTTGGTTTGAATGAATGAATGTTTTTGTTTTTGCTCGCATATTTTTTTGTTTTCTTTTTTTTTTTTTTGGTCAAACATTTCACAGCAAATTAACACGAAAGTAAAGCAAATCCGGCTCAGATACAAATACATTTTGCGCATGAAAACAACCCAAAAAGGACACCACCAAAAACATATCCTGGCAGCTTAACTGACCATTAATTTGCATTTAAATGACAAAAACGGACAATGCAAAGACACAAAGACTGAGCACAATCTCAGCTTGTTTTCCTTTTCAACTATTTTCACAGATTTTCACACACAAATTACGAGCGAACAAACAAACTGCGTGTGTGAGTAGAAGGCCAAACTCTGTTTGAGTGAGAAAGACAACTTGAAAAATCGCCATTCGAAGGACATACACACATGCTAATGCGTGCACACACATGTCCTTAACATTATCCTTGGCTTACTTAACTCAACGCATTTGCATATTTTTGACATATTTTCACAAATTTTCATCTCTGCTCTTCTTTGTCGTTGACCGTTTATAAGAAAAATTTCACAATTGATTTATAAAGCGAATTACTTCTTTTTTTGTTCCGCCCCTTTTGTTGTTGCTTTCTTTTCATGTTTTTATCGCACATTTTTCTTCATTTTTACTGTTTGCGCATTTAAAATTTACTTGAGCTCATATATTTTCACTGCAAAATGTAATAATCGTAAAATTCGGCGTTGCACAAATACAATTTGTAAAAAAAAAAGACAAAATGTAAATAATATTCTGCTTCTTCTTTCTTGTCGATTTAATATTTTTTCAACATTTTTCATAGCTTGTTCATTTGTGTGCTGAGTTGTGTCCTTTTGCTTGTTTATCGGTCGATTTATGGCTTATGTACAAATGATATAAAATTTTATGTCCTGTATGAAAAATAGTCTGTGGCTCTTACATGTTTCTTTATGTGATTACTTTTGGACACTTTATTTTATAAAATTTTTTTTGGGTTTTTTTTCTATTGGAAAATTTTACTTTTTCATACACACTGGATAGTTGTAAAAATTTGTTTATAAATATTAGCAACGTAAAGTGCAAAATGTTTAATAAACAGTAAGAAAGCATAGAAATATTTCTTACATGTGCACTACTAAGATTACAGATGCAATATATAGTAGATCTTATAAACATTTATTATAAATTCAGCATCAAATTTGCAAACAAAAGCCAAAGAAAAAAGGTTATGTGGTTGCGCCATGCCCTTTGACATGTATTTTGCTTATCCAGTAAATACTGTGCAGTAATTTACTGGATTAGTTTGAATGAATTAACTCAAATTTAGGAGTACAAGTGAATGTTACATTCATATCATTCAATTTAATGAGTATTTACTTATTTATGAAAGAGTCTGGAATGTTGCATAAAACCATTCAAATTGTAATGAATGAATTTAAATGAAAAAAAATTTTTATAAGAGACATGTAGACAATGTAGGAGAGAATATAAATATTGTTTAAATATTATTCTATTTAGTGAATAAGTGGGTGTCATCTTCTAGAAATGTTTCGAAAATAAAAAATTATGGGATACATTTGCTAAAAGAAATACTAATGTTTTAATATAAATTGAAGATAATATTTCTGCTTTCCAATATGGAAACATAAAATAATGGACATTTTTGTAACACAACTGAAAAATTTAAAACAAAGTTGGCTGCTGACCTAGAAATAATGAGTACTCACTTAATTTAATTGAATAAACAGAGTTTCAGTGTGGTAAATGATCACTCAGCCTTATTCAATCTATTCGAAAATGAATGAGTTATTTGCTGTTATAAAATCAAACAGATCTCCAAAAAGCATCATATGTATATCAGTCAGGGATCAAGAAAGTTTCAGTTGCTGAAGTTAAAGTCTGAGGTTTCCTTTTGATTTTTGATGGGATACGATCTCTACAAATTAAGAGAGTCATTTTATTCCTGAGGATTTAGCCCACATGTATTTCGAAGATATATTAGTCAATTTAAAAATAATCATATTACACATACAATTCTTTGTTCATTTTTATTGGAACGGACTTGCGATTATGTTGTGACTAAAAATACGGAAAGCCCAGATTCTATTGATTCTTTGGATAGTTTCAATTTGTGATAAGTTCTGTTTTCTTTATATACACATTAACAAACAATTATGCTTCTTATAGAAACTATACTAAGCGAATGTTTAGTTCCCCTTTTCTTATATTCATAGTAGGAATATTCTACTGTATTATAACACATTATTAATAAGTTAGCAAATTATCATATTATACTATCACTCGCTCATCGCTCTATTATATATATAGCAAACGTCTTTACGGTCGTTCCGAAACGATCCAACTTTAAGAGGCACCTGTGTTGAACTTTCTTAATCTTTGTTGCACTTTTATCTAACCAAAAAAAAATGTTTTTGTAAATTATAATATCCGTTGTCATTTTCATTAACTAATTCGAGTTTCTTTTTCTTATGACAACAAACTAAGCGCCGCCATATGATATCAGATAATTTATGAAGCCATTAAATCGGAGTCTCGCCACATGTGCACTAGAATAGAAAATGAAAGGGTTAACTATTTACTGAAGTGGCATTTTTCGAACCCTTTGCGTGCAATCCTTTTGTAGTCACCATGTGTGTGTTTGTGTGTGTGTTCAGTGAACTCAAACCAAATTCTTACGCATTAATAACTCTTTATTGTGTCCAATACTAAACTACGAAAAATGATTATAATAAAATCAACTGAGCGTTAAACAAACTTCCTGCAACATAAGCCAACCCAAACCGCGCGCCTCTGCGCCCCGAGTTTTGCTACACTTCACGAAATGCTGACACATTTTTCATTTTTATATCGACTTTTTGTTTTTTTTTTTTTTTATTTAGTTTTGTGATATATTTGAGCGCCTTTATCCCAAGCCCAAGCCCGAATTTAGTTTCACGGCAGCCGCTTGAGTTATTGAGTCACTACAAATTTAACCCTTTCCCTGCACGTCGTCATTGTTTGTATGAAATTGAATGATTACCACAAAATTGTCAATTTATTTGTACGTAATTTGAGACATTAATAATTTTATATATGTTTTTTTTTCGGCGTTTCCAGGAAACAAAAACAAGAAAAAAGAAACTCGCTTATGCTCAGCTGACCTTTTTTGTGCTAATGTAGAACATTTTTAGAGTTAGAAAAAAGAGTTGTTGGCATTGTTGTTCTTGTCAAAGGGTTAAATGTCTTAAGAGAAAAATGTCGTCATATGGGCGCTTAATTACACAGTAGCTTGCTTATATTATGTGCTTGATTATAGCTTTTCTTTATCATTTGCCACTGTCAGTCAAATGAACGTGAGAAAGAAAAAATTGTGTTTTCGGTTGGCTTGTGTTTGAGTCTGGTTCGTTGGCATGGTAATGAGTGACAGTGTTAATAGTGATTTAAGACCTTCTTGCTTTACTGTTTCAGTAGCTGACAAGTAGAATTGATTGTTATGAGTTTAACTCCCAAAGAAAATAGTCTTAGTATATAAACGAGGGTCGATTAATAAATATATATTTTTTAGCCATTTGAGAACTGCGTTATTTCTTGAAAAGTTTCATAAGCTTTATTCAACATCAATAAAATCAATTTCATTGCCTTTTCGTCCAACAACTTGCGACAACCATCAAGTCGACATCTATCATACAGTTACACTTTTCCTTCATTGCCCAAATTGTCCAAAATGGTTTTAATGGTGGCTGAGGATCTTGTTCCTGGTCTGTGTCACTCTACGAATCTGTAATTATGATTTGGGCGGCTTCTCCTACAAGAAAGTCTGAATAACCTATTGGTTTATAAGCATGGCACTGCTTATGCACCTGTGGACAATAGTAGTGTAGGAAGTCATACTGTTATAATCCAGTAAGACATTGCCATAGATTTGAGATTTCATATAATGGGACAATGAGAAAGACAGGCTCCAAAAGCGCCACCAGTTTGAGTATTTTAAAATGGCTTACTGTCTCCAGATTTCAATACAATTAAGAATTGGAGGTTTGACATTAAGAAATCAGTTGACTAATGCCAACTAATTTAACCATCTATCCATCCATTCATTCATTTTTATGATTTTTTTTAAGATTTCGTTGAGGTAATACTCTATTTACGACCACAACTCTAAAATTTCTTAAGCAACACTCGTATTATAACTACCAACGAAGCTACGCTTAACTTATGTGTAAAATGTGAAAACAACGTCCAATAATGAGTCAAGGGAAGTATTCTTGTTTATGGTTTTCTTTATTATTGTCTTTATGTATATAATTTTGTTTTTTTGTAAGAAAAAAGCTTTAATCTTAACTTCTAAATTCCCAAATATGTATTCGGAATGGCAATTTATCAAAGTGTTGAAGTTGGTTGCTTGTCAAAAATTGAAGAAGTGTGACGACTCCCGAAACAGCTGCAAAGGTCTTGCTGGAAAGGTCTAGTTCCTGTGATAATTGCTTGATGTCACTATCTTGTCTTTACTATTGAAAACAATGCTTATTACAATTTTATATAATATCCAAACCATGTCAAAATGTGCTATACAAAGTTACTTTTAAAAATTACAATTACTTAAGAGTCGTATTTCTTTCTGGAAGGAGTCCAGTAGGCTCAACAGGAAAAGAATGTCCAACATAGTGTTTCACTACGCCACTTTTTGTTGTTTATCAATGATAAACAAGAATAATAATTAGAAAAAATCGTTTAAAAAAATATAATAAATTTTTAATAATAGTTTTATTATTTTTCGATCTTTAGGTTGGATCATTCTTCTTCGATTTACAGTTAGCCATTTTATTGAATATTTCATAACATTTGCTGACTTTTTTTTCAGTGTCTTCAAGCTCTTTCGCATTCCAAAATATTTTGAGTATTGTAAACAGGTAACTTACTGTCAAAACTAAAACTTCGACTTAAAAGCTTTCTTTTTGTTTATCCAAAAGATACTTCTTGCTATTTCAAACTTAAACTTATTATTCAAGCGTTTAGTGCTGTAAAACAGAATTTTTTTTTTCATTTTGTATAAAATTTTTAATCAAATTGACTGCAAAATGTTTAACATACTACAAAAATATACAAAAATATAAAAGTTCCGAGACTTTTTGCCACAAAGTGTATTTACCATTTTGCAACAAAACATCACACACACATATGTACATATGCATATAAACACAACATAACTCAACTTTTTGCATAAATCCTGGCAAAATGTTGCAAATGACGAAGAGAGCGAGAAGATCGAAGGGAACCAACGACGACACACGATGCTACTTTATCCTTTTTAGTTTAGAAATTAGTTGGTATATTGGCCACAAGTATAAACACTCACCACAGATACAGATACACACCCACACACATGCAAGGTTGCTAATACATGGTCGCAATATGCTTCATGTTGCACTTTATCAGACTTGAACAGAAGCGTCGCCGCAGCCGCAGTCACTAATGATGGTGAGGGGTCCAAGTGGATGATGGGTCGCATGAGGTGGAGAGATGATGCCGCCAATGTTTGGCCATAAGCAAGGCCACGTTGCATAAATCTCATTTCATTTTATTTACTTTCAACATTGTCGTCCTGGCTTGTTCCCATCGTCAACGTACCGTACAACGGTGTTGTTGTCATTGTTGTTTGTGTTGTTGTTGCTGCTGTTGGCAAATAAATTCATTTAGTGGCATTTAGTGCTCTTTCACCTTTTTTGGCTGCTGAGCGACGTCGACGGCGACGACGACTTTGAGCACTTTTGCACCCAGTGGGAGTTTGATTGTGCCTCTCCCCCTCACTCCCGCCCCTTCTCGTACCCACTGTGTTTTTGTGTGGGTGCATTTTATGGCAATTTTTGCGTTTTGTACGGCAGACATGAAGCATGAAGTGAAAATCACACAGCGAAACCACTAAAAATCTGCCATAGTTTGTCTGTCTGTCTGTCTGTTTGAGGGAGTGTTGCCACCCCTGGTCTTAGTTTCCGCTCCGGTCTCTACAATACTCAGTGGCTGTCGCCATTCGCTTTTGGCTTTAGTTTAGTGGCAGTTAATTTTCATATTTTTGTATTGCTTTGGTCTTCCGGACATTTTGTCGTAAATAAATTTAACAATTTATTTAGATTGCAATGACAGGCAACGCTATTAAAAATGCAATTTATGGTTGTCACAGCCTGTGTTGGTGTGTGTGTGTGTGAGTTGTGCGACAAGGAAGTGCTTAAATGGGGCGGAGCTGTGTAATAGCCCAAGGTAACTTTCGGTTCAGAGCCTGGAGTAGTACTGTGCGAAAGTATTTTATTTACATGTTGTGGGCGGAGGGTCAAGTTTATTAAAATAGTTTCAACAGTTCATTAGAATAATGAAAAAAGTTGTGAAATGGTTTGAGATTTTACAATCTAAATAAGCCTTAATAGGAAATTAAGGGAAAATCGCTTTTTGAATTTGAAACAAAAAATATAATTCGCTTTTTGAACAAATTTTGAAAGTCGTATCTAAATGAGTCTGTGCCTAAAAGAATGGATATAGGGAAAAGTTAGCACATCTATTCCTAGCAGTAAGGCGGCTGACGAGCTCTTAATCAAAGGCCCAGCTGCTGCAACGATTCATTCTGAACCATGCTATGATATCAGATGAGGAAGAAAGCTATCTCAATAACTCCAATTAAAACACACTGGAAGAGATGAAAGAATCAATGATACTGTTTGGAGGTCACAACTCTAATCGCTTCGATGAATTCATCAGATTGAAAAGTCATTAAGAATTCTAACTAAGGAAGAAAGAATCTTCGATCCACAAACATATGGAATGTGATGCCTTAGGTAGACACAGGAACACTCAACTAGGCAAGTAATGGGTAAGCGATGATAAAAGTCTTGCTGTCATATGTTCAGGCAACTGGGATCATACATGAATTTTAGGAAAGCTCAGTGGGGCCACAATAGGTCAACACTGATCACTCTGGATTTTACCCAATATATATTTATAATTGTTGAAATAATGAGTGTGCTCTGAATCAAGTTCAAATCATTATCGTGTTACTCTTTTCCTAACTAAATGGCACTGATGAGTAAACACTCACATTATCTTGGCTTTGAAGGCCATAAAGAATACGAAAATACTTTCACCTTCGTCATCATTTACCAACATCATTGACCATTTTATAACGTCTACAAAGGTTTACCAAAAAGCTTTTATATCGAAATTATGAAAATTAATATCATTCAATTCATTTCATTTCATGTTCTTTCTGCTCACTCAATCAATTATTTCACCGCTTATTATGTCAGCACACTTTGATTACAGCCTGTGAAGAACATAATTTTCATTTCATTTGAAAATGATGCTGTCAGCAGCAGCGACATCACTCAAGAAGCCCAAAAAAAAAGTAAATAAAACAAAAGAAAACAAATCTTGACAACTCAAGCTGAAACTCAAGCCCCAGAAAAGTACGCCATGTCCTTTTTATGGCACTTTCAACGCGTCATTGAGTGTGCCGTGACGCGCCATCAAGACGAGCGTGAATGGCAGAGGCACAGCCTCCACAGAAAAGGCAACAGCAACGGCAGCTCAGCTCAGCTCAGTTCAGTTCAAGAAGCGCTGCCCTGCCATTCAAGCTGAAAATGAAGACGTTGAAAAACTATAGGAACATTTAGACAAGGCAGAAGGTCTAAGACAAACACAGCATAGCCACAAGTGTCAGTGTCGAACCCATCGACAACGACAGCGACGGCGTAGTCGATGTTTTCGTCTTCGTTGGTTTTAATCAAATTAGAAGTGAAGCGTGAGATCAAAGACACGATACGCTCATTTAACAAAATAAAGCAAAGAATAAAAATGTACTTCTCTTCTTCTTGGCTGCTGTTGAGTGAGGTGACCCTTTTCAATTTTCATGACGACAAGCGTTCGAGGGTGAGTGAGAGAGTGGCATAAGAGGACATGGCGACAAAAAGTAGGCGCGACATAACGCGAGACGTCCAAAACACTCAAACGCACACACAGACAGACACACAAAAAGGATGTCGCTAAAGGAAAATAAAATAAGAGATGCGCTCAGTTCTCAAAGGTGTACTTGAAAGCGGTTGAAAGTAAAGGAAATTAGACTACAAGTGGCGAGGCGATGATGAGCGTAAACTTCGGGGAGCCAAAAGTGGCATGTCGACGAGGAAGTTTAAAGAAGACGTACTCATTAATGCCAAAACAAGGCACTTATATCGTTGCTTGAGGCGCTGCTGAACGTTGAGATTTTTGCTTAGATACAAGTATGATTAGATGAAGTCAAGTAAAAGATAAGATATGAAATATTGGGAGCTTTTTGATCATAGAAAACATTGAAATACAAACGAAACTTTTAATATTTCGGGAATAGCAAAAAATCTCTCAAACATTTCATTTCACAATGCACTTAGAGGTTTGTTTAAGGAACTGGGATTTTTAGATACAAATCTGATTAGATGAACTCAAGTAAAAGATAAGTTATGAAATAGTATGAACTTTTTGATTATTGAAAACCTTGAAATGAAATAATGATATGGAAACTTGTAATATTTCGGGAATGGCAAACAAAATTCCGAAATATAAATAGTTACCCTCAGAAACATTTTATTTTTGAGTGATATAAATTTGTTCTTATGCTGTGACTTTTTTGGCAGATCTTAAAATATCGTTTAGACAAACCTTAAGAGGAAGTCGCTTCGCGGCGACAGCGCTGTCAGCTTAGCGGCCAGATTGAGGCAGAAAACTCTCGCTTGAACCCGCCTCTTCTTCATCGTCATCATCTGCGGCGGGCAAACACACTTGAGTGAATTGTTTTCTTAGTTTTCGATGAACACTCAAGTGGTGGCAACGACGTCGATAAAAATGCCTGCCTGCCTGCCTGCTTGACTTGACTCGCTGACAGTCTCCCTTTGGCCGCAGGATCATAGCTTGCCAGAGCATAATTGAAAGGCAGAAGACGACGCACCATTGAGTTTTGACAACAGTCGACAGCGCAAAGAGGAAGTTGTGCAGACATGCCGAGTGCCTCTGCTCAACCTCTGGACCACTGCCTTCTTCTTCTACATGTGTGTGTGTGTGTATTACTGCCACTTTTGACAACGCCTCAGTTCACGCCGCCGATTATGAAGTTGATTATGAGTGCCGCCACCGTTGCCGTCGCAGTTTTTTCGGCTACAACAACTCAACGTCCTCGACGACGACAACGACGACGACGACAACGTGAATGTGACTGCGGTTATTGCTGACGACAGGTTAAATGTTTTCATTGTAAGTCTCTTTCTGGCTGTCTAGTTTGGGGATATGATGACGACGTCAACGATGCTGCTGATGATGTTGATGACGGCTCTGGCTTAGCAGCTCTTCGGCTTGTTCTTCGTCGCTGCTGCTGTTCTTGGCGTAATTGGAGCCGTTTTCAAGTGCTCTTTAAGTGCTTTTGGCGGCTATGCAAGTTTTTTTTTTTTTCTTGGGTTTGATATTACTTTGTTGTTTTCTTGCTTTAGTTTTGGTGAAAAATTGAGTTCCTGGTAACGTCAGCTCAGCAGCTGAGCCCAACTCGTTTTCAAGTTGGTTTGACATCAAGTGAAATTTAGTAGTCATAATGATGTGCATGTCGTTGAAAAGTGCTGTCACGTTTCTTGACATTTTCATTTACGAAATATAAATTAAAAATTACAAAGCAATTCAGTTTGCTTAAAGTAAAAGGCATTTGAAGAAGACTCAATATAAGGTAGAAGAAACGAAGTGGTTTACAAACGCAAATAAGAAGTTATACGACACATTTGACTTCCTCTCCTCTCTCAGTGCTCCTCTTTTGCCAACATAAACAATTTCGATTAAAATGTTCAGCGAGTATAAAAAAGTACTCAAGTTTTTATATTGTATAAAACAATTTATATCATGACTTCTTTTCAGTGCTCAAATAACAAATCGAAATTGCGTTAAGCGCATAAACAAAGTAATAAATACAAACGAGATACACACATTCATATGGTGATGTCTTAGTTACAAAATATATTGTATATCCTTGGCATGACACGTTTCATTACAATTTCATTTAGACGACAAATTCATGAAGAAATCGAGTGGCATACAAGCCAAGGGTCACCAAAGCAAATACAAGTTCAGTTCAGACATTGAATAACTTGGCAACAAATTCTTCGTTCAAGTGTTGCCAAGTAACAGAACCAAACAGATACATATATGTGTATACTAACGCAGAGCAACAAATATATTACAACAATTCAATTCAATTCGAACGTGAGTACAATTCAAGTATGCGTGTGTGTGTTTTATACGACGCAATGTGAGTGTCTAAGTGTCCTTTCCGGGCGTTGATAATAAACATGTCACTTAAGGAAAAACCGTACAAAAAAAATAAAATGAAACATTGCAAGGGAGAAGAAAAAACAACACAAAAAAAATAAAAGGAAACCAAAGCGTCGAAAGAAATTAAATGTCGGCGACAAAAGTGTGTTGATAAAATGTCCTTTTCCTCTAACAATATTTATTTTTATTTTGTTATTTTGCTCTGCGTAGCCGCTGCCACACATGTCCTGCGCTTGTCGCCATGTTTCAATTTGTGGTCCCTTATGAGGTCCTTTTTTGTGTGCCATTTCGTGCTGCTCAAGTGGTCGCTTAACGTTTAATTATTATTACTATTATTTCGACTGACCATATGTTGGCAGCGGGATATCATGCATCGCAGTAGCATGAGTGCAACCACTTGGCCGTTGATTGAAGAAAAATATTATTGAAAAATTTATGAAATGCCTTGACAAGTCTTTGACACAAGTGTTTGATTTATGAGTGTTGCATGGTGTCAGTGTTGTTGCTTGATTGTTTTAGTTACAAACTTCCGTTAAAAAAGATTAAAACTCATTATTGTTAGAGTGAAATAAAACATTTCAAACCTTAAACAGATTCTTTGTATGATAAATTTGTTGCTTTTGCTTTGATACAGTTTGAAAACAAAGTTCGAGTGCTAGACTGTTGTATGTACTCTGTGGGGGCTATTTAACATAGGAGGATAAGATATTATGCTCAACATATCATTTTTAAAAATTTTGACCCTCAGCTCCGACGATTACAATTTAGTTTTATTGATCAATCTCTAAGGCATTTATTTGAGTTCTACAGATCTTTCGTGTAACAAGTTTGTTACAATAAAAATATTTTGGTAGTATTATACATCATCAGAAAGAGGCTCCAATCAATAGTGATGTTTAAAGACGTTTGGTACAGCTTTATGTTACTTTTAACCCAGACTCCCTGTGCAAGTTCCAGAAATGTGTTTGCTTGATCAAGCTATTGGGCTCTATATTACAAGATCTCTAAAGTAAAAAGATGAGAAAATAGATTATACTTAAAGAAGATTAGTTTTTGGTAACTTAATCTATTAACTATCGATTTACTTTATGATACTTTAACCTGCGCTCACAAGGAAAGCTGAAAAGTGAATTGTGTATTGTAAAAGTTTTGGAGAAATAATAAAAATGCACATACCTATGGATCTGTACAGATATTCGACCGATATTTATTCACTGGTTCAATTATGATGCCTTTTTTTAGCTTTCGGAAATGCAGAAAAGTAAAGAGATTTCCTTACAACATTTAATAAATACTTGGTTTATAAAAATGTATAAAATAGCTTTTCTTTGTTTATAATATCACCTTTCAGTAATTTTTCGGTGTTTTAAGTATATCAATAAATATAAATATACAATATATAAAATTCCAGTGAGCTTGAGTTCGTAACTCTTCTGTCCCTTTAGAGTTTGACAAATTGTAAAGAAATTTTGTTTTTTCTTATTCGATTAATTGGATGGTCGTTGTCTATAATTATGAGTTATTCTCTTATTCTCCTTTTTTTAATTTCCCAAATGAATCAAACATGTCATACAAAATTTTCAGTCTCCCAGCAACTAGCATCTATTTCTTATATCTTGGTACATTGATTTGAAGTGACTAAGAATTCTATGCTGTAGAAATAATTCTTAAAATCAAGCGTGTTTGCTGAAACTTTAAATTTATGACTTAGTGGAGTGTTAAATCTTTTTTTTCCAGTTGAAGTTAAAATTTGTTGAGATTCGACAATTGCTTCAACTCAATTCAAAAGGTTGTAATCAAACATGCCAGGCACACACACAGCAACACATACAACATTCACCGAAAAGCCGGGATTATATGCCAAATATAAATTGAAAGGCTCATTAAAACGCGTGCACGTCTCAAAGCGACGCCGCTGTCGATTGCCGTCGTTGTTGTTGTCGTTGTTGCTGATAGCGACTGGGAGCTGTCATTAGAATTAAACGCAGAGTTGACACCGCATTCGAAAAACGTTTCATGCCATGGCAGGCCATTTGAGGCGGCAATGAAAATTATGCCATGCCAAGAACATAAGCCTTGGCTAATGATTTAATACGAATTTAATGCGCAACCATAAAAAACTGGCGACGTGAAAAATAAACACGAAAGTAAAATGAAAATCCTTTTTTTGTATCTCTCGCTCGTTTTTGTTTTTGTTCGGTTTTGGTTTGCTAGACATCAAAACGCATGCCGACGTGTAGTGAGGGGAATCGTTGAGTGAAAAAGTTGGGCCATGCCATGAGAGTGACTGACAGGCTGACAGCAAAATTCACACTTCATTTGCTGCTCCGACGCTGCGTCGAATTGTGCTGCGGCGACAAGATGAGACGAGGAGTCGTGTCGAGTCGAGTCGAGTCAAGGCTCATGTTGAGCTGAGCGGCGCGGCGCGTCTCGTTGCTAATGTTGCGCATAATAATTTCGTACTAAATTAAATAATGCGTGGGTTGTCTTCGTCATCGTGATCATCATCGTCGACGTTGTCGTTCTGTTGACGCCTCAAGTTGTCCCAACTGTCGACTTGAGGCAAACGGACAGATAGACAGACAAGCAACATGTTGCTGCTAAATGCCGGCACTTTTTTCTGTTTGTCTGCACGTCTTTGCTTTGGTTTGCTCTGCAGTTGTTTTTGCTGCTGGCACTTGAGCGCGAAAGGATATAATTTAGTTTTTATTGCACGTTGAATTGTAGTCTAACTTTCGGTCTCTCAGCGACTCAGCTCACTTCGCTTCACTTCACTTGAATTGTGCACCGCCGATCATCAACGCACTCATCAAATATGCGACGCATGTTGTTTGTTTGCGCTTTTTGAAGGTCCTTTTTTTTTTTATTTTAATGTTTCATTTGTTGGTTTTGTTTACTCAGTGCTGTTGTTGCTTTTTAGCATGTTATTCATGCTTTGTACGCCCGCGCGTTGTTTGCTTACTTACTTACTTTTGTGCCGCTTATCGCATCTGATAGCAAAAGTTGACAGTGACAATGACGATGGCGATGATGACGCTGTCGCTCCCTTTGATGTCCCATAAATCACACAATTAAAAGTGTGGCAGTTTTAGTGTCCTTCATGGCGTTTTGTTGGCTTTCGCTGTTGTCGGTTCTGTGCTATCGCTTCGATAGTTTAAATGTTCTTTTTGATTTATTTACACACGGTTTTTTGGTATTTATATGTGAATGCTATCATATCCTGTTGAGCATTTTCATTATAGAAAATATTTGGAAATTCTTTTGAAATTTCACTGTTTGTTATTCCATGCAATAAAGTTGTAAAAGTACAGGTTATCACTAAGAGATCTTAGACAGCTTCATAGGGATGTCTTAATCTAGACAACTTTAGCTCGGCTTTAAATTCGAGCGATAATTTATCCGGGCCGTCATGAGAAATGCCGAAAGATTGTTAATTTTATATTAGAAACATGTCTTCCTTAATAATCTCCTCTTTCACCAACTCAATGCTTGAGTGTATGAAGTACATTCGTTACTATAAGAGACTTGCATTCAGCTTAGCGCTAAGTTTATCTCAGTTAAATGACAACAGTCCTGGATAGTTCCTACAGACCTTTCAACGGACTTTCTGGCCAGGCAAACCTCTGGAATCTCGACCACATGCAAATGTTTATCCAGTCTGTCAGTATTTAAGACCATCTGTAGTTATATATGGTATTCTTTAAAGAAGAATACTCCAAATTCCCTCGAAAGTTTTCAAGATGGAATTCGAAAGATTCACCATGAGTTTATAGGTATCGCAGAAATGTTCTGGACCGAATTTAGCTACTCCCTAACGCGGCAAATTATTAGCAGCCTTGTTTTAGGGGATTTATTGACGTAGAATCTTGCTTCAAGCTTGATCCGTGTTTTCTGGACCACCCTGAACGTTATCTTTCTACTGCTAAGCACATTTATTGTAGCATGATTCCAATATCTCTTTTTGTATAGTCTCGTCTTGGATTTATATCGACACATATTCATATTGCGCATATCTCAACCCGGATTATGCTGTGAGCATACATGGCTTCATATAGCCAAAACAATCCATTATCTGTGGGTTGGTTAATCAGTGATCCATTCGCGTATATGTTTGATGAGTGGTTCCATAGGTTGGACTTTCTCTAGTAAGATGTATATCATTGTTGTCTTGGGAATGTTGATGACAGACTATTCCTTCTTCAGTTCCACTACCGTGAAGATATTATATTATAATAAATTATTTTCGATCAGAAAAAACTGTAATTTTGTTTTGTTACATAAAATTCTACTTTAATTACATTTAATTACTTCTATGGATTCATATTGATTTTAAGGCTTGAATGTTAACATTTAATGTATCTATTAACAAACAGAAAACGCTTCGCCAGTATTCACATAGAAAGCTTTTCGAAACACTCCTTGTTATTCAAGAGACAACTTCAGTCAGTGAGGACAATTACTTGGGCCAACACATTGTGCAATCAATTTTGAAGCGAACATACAAAACTGACAGAAACATTAATAAAGATATGCGCGAACAAATATGTACCGACGCGACGTCGAAACGACAGGACATTGAAAAGGACAACGACGTGGAGTTATTGTGCCGTCAAAAGGAAAACAAATACGCACAATGAACGTGCGCAAACAGCGAACGACGAACGGTAAAAGGCAAAAGGACAAAAGCAAATATTTATGAGCAAACATAAAAATTTTACGACATTTCATATTCAATCAGAACGAAATCGAGTGGGGCGACATTTGTGATAAACGCCTTTGAATGGCAACGATGGTGGTGAAATGCCGGATGGTGAATGGATGGTGGTTTGTCGAATGTTCAATGACCGAGCGCGCTGTGAGCTGAAGGGCCATGAGTTGTGGGCCTTTGGCAACGTTGCTGTGACGAGTGAATGACCAGGCGGCGGGGCTGGAAGTCATGGGTAAGTGTTGACATGAAAATTGCCCCAAGACATATCCTGGGGGGCAGATTAACATGATCATTTCGAGCATTGGCTGCGTTGATAAGCACATAAATTATTCGAAAATTATGACCAACTGGCATGGACATCAAACATGCGTCGGCCTATAAACGCATAAGCATTTTATGTGTGCAATTTTATGACCAATACAGAAGGCATGGCCAAAGGACTCACTGTCCTAGCTGTCCTTGACTTTGCGCATTTCCGGCGAAGCGCGTGTTTATTGATTATCCTGCGGCGTTGCTAATTTTGTGCTTTGTTTTTTGTTTTTCTTTGAGCGTTACTTTTGCCAAAGAGAAGTGAGTCGCGACTCACTTTAAGTTTTGTATAATTGCGTGTGAAATCGCCAAAGCACTCAAGGTTGTCTGCATTTGACAGTTTTGCGCATAACATGGTCGAACAAGGACATGTCTGACACTCGCCGTTTGCTATTGATTTATGAGCGTCATTCATTTGTCACCTCTCGCGCTTTGTTCGCACATCCCTACGCACGCCTCAACTTGCAGTGATGTTCTGCCAATGACTCTGTGTGTGTGTGTGTGTGATTGTCACTTTGACAAATAATTTTATTGACATTTGTTTTGTGTGTTGGTTTTTAATTGTCCGCTCGCACTGTTCTGTCAGCTCAGCTGCTCGTAGCTACGCTTGACTTCTGCCCGCTGTTCCTCTCAGCGTCGCAGTCGCACGTGATAATTGTTAGTTTTTTGACGCATTTATCAATATCACAGCACCTCTCGCTCACTCAGTCTGTCTGTTTGTCACTTACTGTCTAAGTTGTCCTTGACGGCTTGTCCTGCCTGTCTGCCTGCCTGCCCGCCGGCTGTTCTCATTTGCCGCATTGTCAAGTCTTGCTGCTCCGACACGTCCCTCATGCTCTTTTGTCACTTGAAGCTTGTTCACTCAGTCTCAGCCTGCCTTGTACTCAGTTGTCTCATCCTGACAGTCACGCGTCATTTATTTGCTTGTTTGGCCGTGACAGTTACTGATTGCGCTTTTCGCTGCCAGCGCCTCGTTGCATGTCCTTTTTGCAGTCCTGCCGTTGCTTTGCTCTTTTCTCAAATGTCGCTGCGTAATTTTCGCCACTAAACACGCCATGACATTCTGCAATATGCTTGATGTACCTCATTTTTTTCTGTTTTGTTCTTTCTTCCGTTCCCGACAGCAGATTAATGAGTACGTGCATTCATTGCTGTAGAGGGAAAAGTTAAGAAGATTTCCTCAAATTAATAGACAAATCAGAAGCATTTGTCTTTTTATTGTAATTGTTGAGTAATTGCAGAATATTTTTTGTGATTTTTAGATTAATTAACGTGGCCATTATTATTTTCAACGAATACTATGAATTTCAAGCATCAAAAAAAGCCTCATCACTCATCATTGAAAAAACCCTAAAATGGATTATACAAACAGACAATCAATGATGTTTCCTTATTTTAAAAGGTTGAGACATGTTATTCACTAAAATTTCACGATTTACTTTGTAAAACATATGGCAGAACTTTCTTATCACTCATTTGGACTAGTATTCAATAAATATTCATCTTGAGTTGCAAATCATAAATTTTTTTGTTAAGTCAATAAACTACAACAAATTATTCACCTGTTTTCCAAAGACAGAAACTTCTCAAATAATTTAAAATTACGATTTACTAACCATTGTATTATAAAATCTCAAAAAATATATGTAAATTTAATTTTTAAATGAATTATAATTATATTTTTTTCAAAAATATTTAATTATATTTTTTAAATAATAAACAGTTAATATTATGACATATAACTACAAAAAACTTAATTAAATATAATATAACTCAATTAAATATATCATAAAATAACATCGATAGTTATTTGAGCCCTTCGAGTAAGCTTATTTTGTCCCCCCTTTTGTAGCCGCCTTTTTTTGGGCAGCATTGTGGCTAAACTGCTGTTTCATAATACACACAAATCTCAGCAGTTTTATTCACAGAGTATGATAAACAAATATAAATGAGGATAATTATATTATATATTATTAAATATAAATGAGGATAATTATATTAAGGATATGAAGAACATACTCTCGAAAACACACATTCCGAATTATTTGGGTAGATAAAAACTAAACAGTCATTAGTGTCGTCTCAACTCTCGTTACAACAAGGATTTCTTTTAAATAATTTCAATAGAAATCTTCCTTACAGCTGTGATACATCACAGTGATAAAAATTCACATTGTGTTGGATAATGACCAAAAATGGTTTTAAGATCATATCCTTTGCATGAATCATTTTTTGTTATGAAAATCTAATTTTAAGTAGGGAGTTTTTAAGTGCTTTGCTTGGACAATAAAAACTGCAAAGGTGTAATCTAAAATAACTACACAGGTCCAGCGATTTGACTATTGACTGATTGTGATATATAAAATGTGTTGAGGGTAAGGTTTTCATTATGGTAAGTATAATCAATACTACTTTGCAAATGACTTGGGAAGCTTGCAGTAAAGAACAAACTGAAGCATTTTATTACGATTTGATGAACTAAGCTCAAATTTTAAGAGGAAATCTCATAGCCGAAACATCGTTGTAGAAACAATAATAATAGATAATGTATATTGTACAGTGTTGCATATGTAATTATTTAAATTTATTACTTTATGTCATTTTAATATATTTTTAAAGCAATTTTTAAGTTTCGTCTTCTGTGCGTTTGTACATAAAGTAAATTTTGTTCTTATTAATTATTGTTTATTAATTATCTCCACTATTCAAATGTATCTGTCTTTTAAGCTTCATTCTCCTATACAAGCTGTGATATATCTTCAAGTCATTACAATTACGATTTGACTGTTCGATCTGACAAAACCATAATCATCTGTGATAGACTTGTTAATCATCAAGCCAACTCACGCACAAATTCACTTCAATCGCAGACGAAATGTAATCAACTTCAAGTGTACTTCTTCAACTTCCTGCGATCAATAAAAGTCGAAACATTAACAAGCGAAAATTACGCGAGACATTGGCAAACAAATGATGCCGGTAGGATTTCCGCTTCGAAAAGGATAAATTGACATGCTCATACAATAACTTACATTCGAATAATGGAAGAAAAAAAAAGAAAAACATTTTAAAAATAAATAAAAAATGAAAAACAAACTGCAATAAATTTACAATTGCATTGTGTGACAAAATACAAAGAGCACGGCACACAGAAATACGATAAAAACGGTGAAGAAAAAAAATGAAACGCATACAAAAAAGGATATTCATGACATGTCCTGCTGTGCGCACATACGCCTGCTGCTGTCGATAATTTATCGGCGACAATTTATCTCGTAATAGTTGCAAAAAGAATTGTTTTGTTTTTTTGCTGGTCTTGACAAACGAAAACAACAAAGTGACACCAAATTTTTGCAGTTGAATTTGAGCAAATAAAACAAATTCGCAAAATTAAGGATAAAAAAAGGAAACAATAGAGAACAACAACAGAAACAAATGACTGTCGTTGTAGTTAAGAGGGAAATCTAAGCTGAAGTCATGAATCAGGGACATAGGGTAGGAGGGGTGGTGAGGTGAGGGGAGGGTGCGTCGGTTATTTGATGTGCCACAAACTGAAACGTGTGCCGTGACAAAGGTGCAACATCAACCTAATAAAATCCAATTAATAACAGCATCACTGCGACTTCGTCTACACCGAGGGGGGTACAGAGACAATGGGCGCGGTGCGGGCACTAGAAGAAGAAGCAACAACGAGCATATAAAGCCGAAATAAGACAGGATAAAAAATGACATTTGAGTGTTTGTCATTAGGGTGCAAATTCAATGATTTTGGGGTTTCAACTTTTATTTTTTTAAGAGTTTTTTTTTCTTTCATATGAGTTAGTTAGCTAATTGTCATTATTATTGACAGCGACGCAGCGTGAAGTCAGCAGAAGACTCAAATCGTATGAAATATTAGTATAATAGTCAAAAGCATGCTGGGCTGCCAAGATTAGTGCAAGTAAAAGTCCGCAGTCCGTGCAGAAGTACGATTCTATTAGAGATTTTGGTAGTAAAATGCTCAGTTATCTTTGATGGCTTGAAATGAGTTTGTTGATGAAAAAGTAACTGAGCTATTCTCACGACAGTCTCAAGCAAGATTTTATGTGATGGACAGTGAGCAAAAGCGATTCTTAGACAGTCACGGCTTAGACAGACACGGCTATAATTGCAGTGTTGCAACAAAGCGATCATAGAGTAACTATTTGTGACCAGCAGTGATGTCTAGTGACAGTTTTTAATGATTCAAAATTGAAAAAGGTCACAAAGAGTCACAAAAAGCGAGAGACGCGTGTGAGAATAGATCATATTACATATAAAGAAGTAATTTCATAATCCCACTCCTTGGTTAAATTTTTACCTTCCTTTTTATTTCACGTGATATATTGCTTAAAATTTTTAAATATTCATCTACTAAATAGACTCAAAAATTGACATGAGATTTCGTTGGACCTCCTTAATGGTAACATTGTTCGATTACGTTGTCCAAATTATTAATGAATGTGGATGGAATTGAGAATAGAATTGTATCATCCTGGCCATCTTCAAGTAAACTGTTTACCCGTGTAAACACTATGTTTATTTACCATCTGTGGGTTTCAATATATCGATGAAGCTAGTCCAGAAATTTATTATTTACATGTCTTATTTATCTATTTTTATAAGTACAATCAAGTGAAGTAATAAATTTTGTTTCTTACGTTTATATTTGTCCATTTGTATTTGATAGTTTTTAGTTTTTATAGTTGAATTATGAGAGTTTTTCGCAAAGAGTTTCTCAGATATAAAAATAAATCGATTAAATAAACTATCAGTTCGAAAAATCCTCTGAAACCAAAAGAAAAAAAGGGGGAAAAAATTAAACTAAAGTAAAGAAAAAACATTTATTTTTTTAAATAATAATATTTCATGCCATAAAAAATATATATGACACTATATTGTATATTGAACACACCTTGACTGACATGGTTTAGCATGCTGCACCCCTCTTACGAACACACAAAAAAAGGCAACGGAAAAAAATAAATAAATCACATAAATTACAAAGACAAATAATCGCAAATTTAATATTTTCTGACATTTTTAATGGATTTTTTTGCACAATTGCGTAGATTTTTTGTACAAATAATGAATTTTGAAGTGTGCACACCCAAAAAAAGGGGCATTGATAAAGTATGAACGTCGATATATATTTTTTTGACACACTAACAATTAATATTTTTTTTTACTTTGTTTTTTTTTCTGACATATATCGTTGGCCAATGACAGTAAATGTGTAAAAAAAAGCCAAGTATTGACGATTAATGACATCAACTCAACGCACACGCCCCATTTTTACAACACGCCCACTTTTATTGCCCGTTTCGTTTTTTTTTTCGCTTGTTTGTTCATCATTTGTTTAGCTGTTGTTGCCAGGATTTTAGCCTTTATCCTTTTTATTACCTTTGATGCGTTGATATGAATCTGCAGATCCTTTTTTTGTAGTCTACCCAGCCGCCCCATGCGCACAGCTTTTAATGCTGACAAACGCTTTTCGGCAGTTTGCTTGCTTTTCTTTACTACATGCTTTGTCAAATGAAATGCGTGTGTTGTTGCTTTTTATGTACAAATTTCTTTCAACATTTCTTTATTTTCTCGCAAACGTGCGTAAATTTTATGTTTTTCTTGCATGCAATTTTTTCTCGACTCTTGCTGCCGCTGCCACTCTCATCCCGTGCAAAGTGCATGCATGCGTGTGTGTGTGTGTGCGAGAATGAATAAGCGTTAGCGCGTAAATCGTTTGACTTCCCACGCATGTTCTTGTTGTTGTTGTTGTTGGGTAAGTGTTGTGGGCGCAATTGGGTGGCTTGACTGCCGCTATATTTCTTTCGCATGCGAGAGAGATAATGTCAAATTTATTGCATTATTTTCGTCGTGAGTTGCTTTGCTCAAGTTGTCTACGTCGCGTCGCGTCGCTCTCGCTGTTGTGCGTGTGCGTGTAATGTTTTTTTGCTGATGCTGCTGCCGCTGCCGCTGTTATTGTTCTTGTTGTTTTTGTTGTTGTGCATAAATCAAAAGGTAAATGGCTGCATTTTTATGGCGTTCAATGTTGCCCTCTCGCCTCTTTCTGCTGGCATGATTGTGGCTGCTGCTCCTCCACTGCTGCTGCTTCTTCTTCTTCATCGCGTTTTTATCACACACAACATTTTTGTGATAATAAATGCCATAAAAATGAAGAAATATGTGGTTAATTTTATGTGCCGTTGCTTCCTTTTATTTCTGTTGAAATTTATTTGTATATTTTTCCACTTTTCTTACTCTTACTCTTCCTCTTCTGCGCGCACATTGCAACAACAACAACAACAATAGCAAATTTTCGTGTTTGTTACGCTTTGCACTTTGTGTGTGTGTGTGTGAGTGTGTAATTTATAAATTTTTGTGTCTTTTTTATGAACTTTTTTTTTGGTTTTTGTTTTTTGCTTATATATTTTTTATTTATTACATATATTTTGTCGGTGGCTTGAAAATACATAACTCAGCGGCGCCAACGCACACAAAATTTACGACTTCAGCAGCTTTTTTTTATGCACATACATTGTATCTTCTTTTTTTTGCTTTTATATCATTTTAATATTTATCATTTTTTTAAAACATTTTTTGCTGTATTTAAGACTTTGCTTAGCTTAGCTTTTTTATGGCATTATGGCAGCTCATTAACATTGCCGCAAAGCACACAAATTAGGCTAAAACCAAATCACTCGATAAAGTATCGGCTTACCGCTTTGTGTTGCTGCTGCTGCTTCTTCATGCCTGTAAATGTATCTGCTGTTGCTGCTTTTGGCTTACTTTGCCTAAGTCGTTGGTTTTTCAGCATTTTGTGAGTTCTTTCTTTCACATGATCTCATAATTGATCTCACAAACTATCGTTTTTGTGCTCAAATAACATTTAAGCCAATTAATGCCATTTTTCTAACAAATTTTCAGCTTCCTTTAATCCCTAAGGATTTGGTTACTCATTATGTGCGTATTATGTCCATTTAGCGGTTACTTAAGCCGGATTTTAAAGCACGGTTGTCTATTTTCGGAGGCTCAAATTCGGGCTTAAGTAGAATAAAAATTTTTAGATTTAAAGCTAAGATTTTTAAACTAATCTTTTAGGTTTTCTAATGACATTTGTTGATTTAAACCGAAACTGTTGCTTAGAAAATGTGTATTTGTTAATTAAACAAAGCATGTGTGTGTGCATTAATAAATGCACTTGAGTAATAATTAAAACATATAAAAAATGCCGAAAAAAGTTTAAAAAAGTTTGTCACGCAGTAATAATAACAACGATTTTCACTTAAACAAACAACAGGAGCAACAGAAAGAACTCAAAAGCCAAAACCGCAAAAAACAAAGCCACAAAAACAAATAAAAGCACAAAAAACAAGCAATAAAATGGAAAAAAAGTTGTGAAAAAAGTTTAGCTGAAAAAAAACAAAGGAAAATCGTGAAAAACGTGAAAAACGCGAGCGAAGCACAGTTAATCGAAATGCTGTAAGCAGCAGTAGAATAAAAATCAAACAACAACAAAAAGCATGGAAATGTGGCAAAGTAGCAAACAAATTAATTTTTATATGACATGAAAAAAAGAAGTGCTGAAGAAGTGGTGAGGAAGTGCTGAAAAAGTGGTGAGGAAGGGCTGATGAAGTGCTGAGGTAGCAGCGGAACATAGAGTGCATGACGAAAGCGACGTAGAGCACAAGAAAAAAAGAAGACAGCAAACCCAAAATCAAAGACACCAACAATAACAACAACAACAAATATGGTGTTGACAGGAAGAACAACGACTGCGACAGCATGAGCTTCATGTTGATAGAGTTGAAGCGGCACAGCAAATGAGCTCACGAACGTACGATTGTGCGGGTGGGGTGGAGTGGGGTGTGTGAACGAAAAGTTGTAAGTGTGAGATTAGTAGTGCATGACATATGTGTGAAGATAAAATTAAATGTGCACGACAAAGGCAACTTCCGCACACACACATGCAGCAGACAGAGAGCGTCACGTCCGTTGGCAAGCAGAAACCATGACGAGCGTCGCAACAACAACAACAACATTAAACAGGAAGAAGTGTAGCAGAAAGAGCAAGAGCGAGAGTGATAAGCAAATACACGAGAGAGCAACGTTTGTTTGAATGCTGAGCGCGACGCTCTTCTGCCAAATATGCGCTACGAGCAACTCTTTGGCGTACTGCAATGAGCAGCAGTCATGGCAAATTTTGGGGTTGCCGTGCGGCTTTTGCTAAGACAGAGAGCAAGAGCGAGAGCGCGCGAGTAATGAGCATTTCACAGAAAATACCCATACAGGCAAACCAGTTTTGCAGCTTGTTGCTTTGCTGCCATGGCGCATGCGATTTGATTGGATAAAAAATACGCCATATTTGAAAATTGCACGCAGTGCACGCTGCTCACACACATCAGTCGTGCTCACTTGCGCCAATGCGTCGAAATGCAAACGTTGTTGCTGCTACTGCACTCGTCGTCGCCATCGACAGCGGTGGCGGCGGCGCTCTTTGCCGTGTAACAAACAAAACTGCAGGTAGCAGTGAGAGAGCGAAAAACACACACGCACACACACACCCGCTTGCATGCGCTCTCCTGCATTGTACGTTGCGTTGCTTGCTGAGTGCTAGAGCGTAAAGCAATTTTTACTCTCACGCGTCGCTGCCAGCGCCGCTAAAAACGTTTTCACTGCCTTCTGGTCGAGGCAAGTTACTCGTCGGCAGTCGCTACATGAATCAATTCGAGTTCAGCCTTCGCAGCGTTTAGACGTGTTCGGAAAAAGCAAATAAAACCCGCTAAACGGTACAAGTCTCAATAAAGCATAAAATTTCAACAGAAATACTTTTAAGAAACAAAAAAAATATATATATACTTATATATATTATATGTACGCAAACGTCAAGTGCAAGTGAAAGCAACAGCAACATTTCTTGCTGTCAAATTAGTGGCCATTCATTGAAAAGTGTGCTAAAGAAACAAGAATACAACAACAACAAAAATCAAATAAAATATTTTCTGTGTTAAACGTAAACGAAAAGTGTTGAGATCAGTTGAATTTCGCTGTCATCACATATAAAAACTTGTGGATTACCTTTTGGATTACGCACGCAAATAAGCCAACTTGGTTTATTTAAGCCAATTTCTTTGTGGATTATCAACATAAAAGCAACTAAAAATCAACAAATTTTTATAAAACAATAAAAACATGGTCGTCTTGGAAGGTGGCGGTGGTGTTGTAACCATCGGCAATAACCAATATCTGAAACCGGATTATCTTTCGCCATTGCCAACGACGGTTAGTATTGTTAAATATTTTTCTCTTTAAATATAATTTAAAAAAAGAATAAAAAAAGGAAATTAAAATAGTTACAATTTTTAAAAATCATTAAACTGCAATAAAAAGCAAAAAGTTATGTTAAATGATGAAGAATGAAAGCAAAGTAAATTAAAAACTTGAAAAATCTATTTTAAAAATATTTGAAGTCTTGAAAGATGAAATTTTGATTACTTATTAAATTTAAAAATCAAAAAAAATTAAAAGGAATTAAAAGGAATTAAAATTTGAAAGTATTTTCTCAAGATTCGAATTTCTGTGCATTAAAAAATTTAAATAAAATTTTGGGTTTAAATAAAAATTATCACTTTCAAATTTTAAACTAAACTCAACTTGGAAGAATCTTATTTTTTTTTTTAAGAACCCAAGATTCGTTTTTTTTCAAGATCCCAAACAAAGAATAAAAATTCGACATTTTACAAAAAAATTAAAATTTTTAAAAATCAAATTTTTGCATTTATAAATCATTGATTTTATGAATTTATTAAAACTCGATTTAAATTTAGTTTGAATTTTCGATTGGCAAATTTTTGCGATTGAAAAAATTGCAAACTTGTTCAAAATGAAAAATTTTATAAAAAATAAAAATAAATAAATATGTAAATAATCTTGAAAAATCTTGAAAACATATTTTCTACATTTAAATAAGCGCAAAGTCAAAATTTGTGTTCAGAATTTGTTTTTAATTTTAATGCATTTTATAGAATTTTAAGTTTTAATTCTTGTTAAATTTAAATGAAGTTTTTTTCAATAGAAAGATTCACAAATTATTGAAAAATGCAATTTAATTTGAAAATAATCTAAAAGAAATCTAAAAAAAACGAAACCCAAATTTTATGCAAAATAAAACTAAATGAGAACATTTATTCGACTTACAGATGGACGCCAAAAAGAGTCCACTCGCTCTACTCGCCCAGACATGCTCACAGATCGGCGCCGATTCGTCGGCCGTGAAGCCGCTGTTGGCCATGGACAAGAACAAGAAGAACGGCGCTTCAGCCTCGTCGAGCGCCAGCTCAACCTCATCGACATCGTCCGCCGGCAGCGCTGAGATCTCAGCGGCCAAGTCGCCCGTGCAAGCCAAATCGCCCAAGTCGAGCACACCCAACTCGGCCGCAGGCACAATGCTACAGTCCACCGCGGAGGTGAAGCTGGCCTTCAAGCCGTACGAGACAAACGTGCTGAGCGCCCAGCATCAGAACTCCTTCAAGTCCTCATCGTCGAGCAGCAGCAGCGACGAACAGCAACGGCCGAGCTCAAAGTCATCCTCACACAACGGCGCCATGGGCGGCATGAACGGCGGCGAACGTGTCCCATCGCGCAGCAAATCGAACTCGACGCCCAACGATTGCAAATCACCAACGCCAACACATGACACAAGCCGCAAGACAGTCTCGCCCGCCGGCTCCTCGCAGCGCGGCGCCAGCCCCATTGTGCGCTCCGGCATGGAGGTGCTGAACAATGTCAACGGCTCCGCACAACACCCCAAGGAGATGAGCAGCATGGCTGCTGCTGCCGCCGCCGCCGCTGCCGCCTACAAGGCTGCCGGTCCCTACGGCCTCAATCCGCTCTCGGCACTCTGCTGTCCACCCGGCATGGAGCAACATGCTGCCGCCGCCGCCGCTGCAGCGAACCCCGCCTTCCGTCCACCCTTCGCCGGCGGCTTTTCACACCATCATGCTGCCATGCTCGCCGCTGCTGCCGCCAATGGTGGCTATCCGGGCGCCGGCAACGGGCCACAACAACCCAATCCATACATCAGCTATCAGCGCATCAAGACGCCCTCGGGCGGCGAGGCCATCGTGCCCGTCTGCAAGGATCCCTACTGCCCCGGCTGTCCCTACTCCGCGCACACACAACAAATGCTCATGGGCGCGCCCTGTCCCGCCGGCTGCACCCAGTGCGAGCACCAGAAGTATGGCATGGCCATGATGGGCCAGGGACTGCCGCCCGGCCATCCCTACTCGCAGGCTGCCGCCGCTGCTGCTGCCAGCGCCGCCGCCGCACGTTCCGCGCCCTACGTCTGCAGTTGGGTCATCGGCGATGCCTACTGCGGCAAACGCTTCCAGACCTCCGACGAGCTCTTCACACATCTGCGCACGCACACCGGCAACCTCTCCGATCCGGCCGCCGCTGCTGCCGCGCTTGCGCAATCACAGGCGCAGTCGCTGCTCGGCACGCTCTTCCCGCCCTCTGCGCTGCGCGGCGGCTATCCGACGCCACCGCTCAGCCCCATGTCCGCGGCGGCTGCTGCGGCACGCTATCATCCCTACGCTAAGCCGCCAGGCGCGCTCAGCGGCGGCCCCTCGCCCTTCGGCGCGGGTGGCGCCTTTAATCCCGCCGCTGCTGCGGCCGCCGCGGCTCTGGGCCCCTACTACTCGCCCTATGCCATGGCCTATGGCCAGCGCATTGGCTCTGCCGCCGTGCATCAGTAGACGCAGGCGCGTGGCACATGGGAGTGAGAAATGGAGGCTGCACACAGTGTGAAGTTGAAGCATGAATTCATGAGCAAACCATAAAAAAAATTGCATACCAAAAAATATGAAAAAAAAATAGAGGAAGCAAAAATCAACTTTCAAGCAAACAAAGGTTTTTAAAAGCAAAAAAATATATATTTAAAAAAATTATTAATAACGTTAAATTTTTGAAAAAAATTTCAAAAATTTAAAACAAAAAAAAAAATGAGAAAAAAAAAATTCATGGCGTTTGCCGTTCTGTGATACTAAACTGTAGTTGAGCGCTAGTTTATATCTTAAGTTCTAAAAATAGTCGCCGTCAAATTCAATTCAAATCAAATATAATCACCAATCAGTCAGTCAAACAATAAATTATAAATATCAAACAATCCCGACCCCGCACACAAGCCATCAAACTCAAAGCATCAATGACTCTTAAAATAGAAAGAATAAAAACATTTTCAATTACGCTCAGCGGTCAAAAGCTGCTGAAACATTTTTCACATAATATTTTAAGCAGCAAATAAAAATTTAACAAATTTTTCTTTCCACTCAACTGAACCATTAACCAAAGTGTTTAATAATTTGTAAAAAACAAAAAGAAAATGAAAAAAAAAAAAAAATAGTTGTCAAATTCTTCCAATTCTGTTATATAAATAATATTTTTGCTTACATTTATAAAAAAAAAAGAACAATTTTTGATAATTTTCTTTATTGTTGCTTTTCTTTGCTAAACAAATTAGTTGATAATTTAATTATTATGTAAAACTGAAAACAATTCTTATTACTTACCATAAAATAGACCTAAGTGTATGTATATGTAAAATTATATTCAAAATGTATGAAAAAATCAGATAAAAAATACAAAAAAAAATCTAATTATATGTAATAATTCTATATTTGTGTGTAATTTGTATCAATAATTAGATTTTTCTATTTCTAATTGGATGTATTCACTTTAGCAATAACAAAAACTACAACAACATCAACACAACAAAGTAATACTATATGATAAAACACAACAACAACAGTGAAGAACAAATTATGAAATATATGATGAAAAAATTATTAAAAAATTAAATTATTTGGCGTCTTATTTTAAATAATATAATGGGTGTACTTTAATTTGTCTGGAACCAAGTTCAAAGTCGACTGAGAAGTTTCTATGTTCATTATCGTTGGTACGCCTCATAAGGCAGTTCCTTGTTCAGAATTTGTCGTAGTGAAGGATATATACATATACATATATACATATGTTTGTTTTGGATTCGGATTCGTAAGATTCGTGTCAGGATTTGGATTCGTACTCCGATTCGGAATCGTAAATTGGATTCGATTAACAGGAATACCTATGAGATCCGCATCTTTCGTGCATCATTAGTGCAGAACTCTATAAAATGAGATCGATATGGAAGAATAGTGCGTCACACAAGAATATAATCGATAGATTACAAACAGCTGTTAACGTTCACCTCAAGAATACGAGAAGCGTTTAAAATTCTATTTACGTTTACTTAATAGGAATAAGAGCGAAAATGTCGGATAAAGAACTATTTGATAGCAAAATTAAGAGATTCTAGAGTCGAGACAAAAAAGTAATCGGAATTTTGTTCGAAGAATTAAATTAATCCATAAAGACGATATAGTTTCTGCTCTTAAATGTTCTTTCAGAGCATGTTTTAAACAAGTTAATTATGATTTCTTTGCCATTTAGCTGTCAATGAATTGGTTTGATCTTGATAAGTTTTGCTGTCTATGTTTCTTAATTCGTCGCATTTGTAATCTGAATTTAAAATTAACGAGAAATACTAAAGAAAGCACTGTGACTGTTATAATTTACAGTCAACTTGATTAACATTTTTGCGTTTCGAAGGCGAATGTCTTCAACGGAACTCTGGCATGGTTGCGATAATAATACTGATTGATTTTTCTGGAACTTGAAATTGTATTTGTTTATACAAATGTAGTTTTAGTTATTTTGACTTTTAAATTAAAATTTGACACTCAAAATATTCAATTGATTGTCGACAAGTAACAACAACAAGCAAGACAAGCCATGTATTTAAATGTTTATTTCGGAGAATTGTTTTCACAGAACTGGCGGCAATTATGTAAAACTATACAAGTTTGATGTATGTACTTCAAATTGAAGTCGTGATAGAAAAAACAATCACTTAACAAGAAATTAATAAAGCTAACAACAAAATCAATTGACAATTTCGTTGGAAAGAGAAGTATGTACGAGTATACTTGTGGTAGGAAAATGCCTCACACAATGGCTCGAGTGTATCTCATAAATAAATTAATTGTGACAATATTCAATTGATTTGATTTAAAATTATCGCATTCAGCTGTCAACTGTGCGCGATTGTCAAACGAATTTGGTTTTGTTTCGTATTTTTTTTTTCACTTCATTTTTGATTATTCGCTTTTGGTTTTTTTCTTTTATTGATACTTTATTTTATGCCAATAACATTTTATATTGATTGGTTTCGAAGACTTTGTTCAAGCGACATTGTCACTGATTATTGTTGATGACGATGACGACGTTGATGTTGATGTCGATGTTCGAATTTGTTACTGGCGTTATGCGGGCTGAGAGGCGTGGCAACTATTGAGATTTATCAATTCAAAGCAATCAACATTTGAAGTGGATTTTGGTTTATTATTAATAATGCCACTGCCGCGTTGAAAGCGAACTATTATTTTATTTCATTTTGTTGCTTTGAATTAATTTATAAGCATTAATTTTCAATCATGTTATTTTTTCTTCTTTAAAAAACGAAGTTGTTATGTTTGGGTTTTTTTTTTGTTTGTCTTGTTTTGTTGTTACGCCGCCTTTTCATGTTAAACAATTTGTTTTGTTGTCAACACCGCAAAAAGGAAAAAACACAAAAAAAAAAAACAACAAACAAACCCACACAAAAGCAACAATAACAACAACAACAACAACAAGAGCATGAACATGTATAGCGCCACGCATGAAAACAAGCTATAGATACGCGCGCAACTCTTTGCAGATACATTTGTGCTCAGCGAGTTGTTGTTGTATCTTTCGTTTCGTTTCGCTTTATGCTTGCCTATTGAAATACGTAAAACTCGTTCGGCGGTTTGCTGCTTTTACTTCTTTGCTGTTTCTGTCTTTTCTTCACTTGAGCTGAGTGTGTCCGCCTGAAGTCGCTTGTTTGTCGCGATCATTTCAACTGGCTCGTTGGTCTAGGGGTATGATTTCCGCTTAGGGTGCGGGAGGTCCCGGGTTCAAATCCCGGACGAGCCCAAGTTGTATTCTTTTTTTTTATTTTATTTATTATATTTATGAAACTGAAAGTTCTTTTTTTTTTTTTTTTAAAGTAACATTTATACTGATTGAATTCCTTTTGGTTGAGTTTAATTATCATAGATTATGGATCACAAAATGGAAAAACGTTGGAAGAAGTTTTTCGAATAGTTCTTTGGTCTATAAGAGACACAAACATTTTAAATATATTTTTAATATTTTTTATATTTCTCGAAATAATTGTTTGTTTGTTTTTAAGCTTTTTCTCGAAAATCTATTAAGCTAGCGATCTGAAACTTTCAGGATCTTATTATCTAATTAGTGCCATCATATCGCCAGATTAACATTATATATCTTTCCGGGCCGATTCACTATGCTTATACCTCTGGGATCTTTGCTTTGGATTTTTGCAGCAATAAGCAATGTTGTTAATTTATGATAACATTAATCAAAACAATTGTTATCTAAAAATTTCAAAACTCCTCACACTTCGCTGATTTAGTGCCTGAGTAATCGAGAAGTTTGTTTGTTTCTTTGTTACGGATGAAATTCAAGTGCTTTATATCACGTGTTATCAATCTCGTGGTTCGAACGCGATTTTCGAATCATTTGCTAAATCTCTTTGATTAAAACAATCCAATCAACAAACAGATCAACCTTGCGCTATTTCTTTTACTTTTTATCATTTAATTCAAGGTCTCACATATTCTCAATAAAATACATCTGACACAATCTTATCGTTCGTTTTAATAATCATCGAATTTTTATGATTAAAATAAATTAAGCACATATCTTAAATAAATTTTAAATGATATTGTATCATCATTAATTGAGTCATAATTTCTGGAATTGGATTCTCCAAGTTTAATTTCTCAATTGGCATTTTTTTCGTTTTTATTTTAAAAACAATCACGCGCCTACAATATTTATGTCCGGATAATACACTCAAGTTCGTTGATGTGCCTATAAAAAATCATACAATGTAATCAGACAATCCATAACATATATTAAGTCAGTCGCATGATAATCCAAGACATCCTTCGAGTGTATTTAACGTACACATTAAATCGCGTTTAATCAGTTATTTTGATTTCATGAAATGTCAAGTCTCTTTTTTTAGAGTCAGCCAGACAAATTTATGACACTTTTTTTTAGCTGAAGCTCATAAACAGATTTTTATGGAGCGAACATTTAGATTATATAGATTAAAAATTATTACTGAAGATAGCCATGAGGTGTCTGATTTATAAACAAAGTACAAATACAACGCAGCGCGCCGAAGAAGTCAGTCTGCTGTTAAAGCTTATCACAAGTTGATCTCTTAATCTTTATGTCATAAAATCACAGAAATTGCCAATAAAAACTTATGAGTTTCTTTTTGCATTGATTTGCACAAGTACAAGACTCTCGAAGATTTACAGTTTGGGAAAGTACGGCGCTGATATAGAAGTGAACTTTTGATTTATGCCTACAAAGTAACTCATGTCCGTTGTGCGCACTTAGTGTGACAGCGACTCACTTGAGTGATAATCGCACAACTTGGCAATTTTTAAATTAGAAAATTCTTATGTAAGTTGTCATAAAGATAACGGTTTAGTTCATTAAAAACAAATTATTTGTACTATTGTTTTGCTCGCCGCTTCTAAGTATATAAGCCGGGCTTTCAACGCTAAGAACTTTATAATTTCAAGCAACGAAAATGTTGAAAGTAACTTTGTATCTGGGTCTTTTTATATACGCGGCCACGCAATTAAGCACAACTTATGGCTTAAGACCGCCGCCACATGATGAGCCTAACAAATTAAGGCTTTGCAACTACGCCAACATCACCTACAACAAGTGCTTGCGTACAAGACAAGCGGCCGACAGCAATGCCATCGATCTGCCACTCGCCTGTGTGCAGAAATCGAATCGGGACGATTGCATAAAAGATGTGCAAGCGCATAAGAGTGACATGGTCGTACTCGAGGAGCATGACTACCAAGCAGCTCGTAAGAAGGACCTTATACCCTTTTTATACGCAAATGTATCGCGCAAGGATTATTACGTTGCTGTGGCACCGAGAGATATTTCACTGATCAATTACTTCGAGGCGCCGCTGTGAGTTTGTTTGTTTTTTTGTATAAAATATATTTGACAAACTTTTATATGAAATTTCTGCGGCACAGCTCACTTGATCTTGAGGACCATCGCGCCTTCCATGCTGCCATATACTTCAACAAGTTACGTGGTCGCAATATTTGTCCGCAGTCGCGCATTGCGCATCGAGTGACGATCAACATAACAAGCTCGGCTAACTTCACGAGTGACGATGATAATTTACTGATCTGCGCGTTTGCTGGCTATAACACTGAGGGCAATGTGGCCGCTTGTAATTGGGACGTTGGCCTGCAACGTGCTGTCTTTGTGCCCAAAGCAGCAAATGATAAGCAACGTTCTGCTATAAAGAAACTTTTTGACAAAATTGTGAAAGAATTTGTTGAAAATGCTGATGCGAATGTTTTTAATTTCTTCGGCGAATTTCTCGGCGAGCATGATGTCATTTTTGAGGTCAGTTATTTACTTCTTTCTATCCCTTTTTGCTTACTTTTACTAAAAAAAAATCGATTGCTCTGTCTAGGATAACACCATCAGCTTAGATCTTGAGCCTACTTACATCAATGGCATCGATGAAGCTATATTCAACGCACTACACTGTGACAAACCTGATGATGATCACGATCCAGACCAAGTTGATAATTCAGACGAATAATAATTACATACAAAGTCGCAACTTCAACGCCGATCGTCGACAGTTATGACCTTTCTGCTGAGGTTGTGAAATTATATATTTATTATGCTTGCATGCTTGTATCATTTCAGCTTTTGCAAACAAACACACACACACACACAACACATTACATTCATGGCTCTGTACCGCAACTTCAATTACCCGAAGATAAATTCCAACATGACAGTTGCCGCTAACTTTCCTGAGTGTTGTGTCTTGTGTGTGTTGTGTGTTGGTTGACCTTTCTTGCATTTCATGCATTAATAAATAATCTCAAGCGGCAGCTGATGTCGCAGCTAATTAACAATTTTGTTATAAATTACACGAGCCGCAACTCATACGCAGAGCAAGCGCAACATAGATACGCAGATACAATTACAATGCAGCGCTCCTTGAGGGCGTTGCTGAGCAGTCACTTTAGTAGTCAGACAAACGTTTGCTGTTGTAGGGGCACATTAAAAGTCAATCATGTGTTAAGTGACAAAGATGTGACATGAGCATTGAGCGTTGTCGAGCGCATGGGAAACTGTCGGCAGCATAGCAGATACAATTGTTGTCACTGTCTCGGATACATTTTCAATGGCCTGTGACTACACGGCTTAAAATGTGAAATTATTATTTACATATAAGCAGTATTTTATATATTTTTTGGCCCTTCTTTTTTATAGCTTTTTCGCTTGTGTTCTAAAATGTATCTTGAGTTGTTGTTAACGCCTCCTTCAACTCCTACGAGTTACCGCTGCTTGCTTGTGTAGCTGTGTATCTGTTAGATAGACACGCTGTTGTCGCCGTGCTTGTTGTGACATTGTTGCTGCTGTTTAGTTTATATTTATGGCTTCCTTGTGTCATTTTCATAATGTTGCATTTGACACTTTCTCGCTTCGTATTATTTTACACGCTGGCTCGGCTCGGTCGCGTCTTTCATGCCTTCGTTAGTTGTCACGACGTGCAACATGTTGTAAAAATTTTTAAAATGACATTTGTAGGTGACATGCTGTCAACAGACACTTGGGAGTCATTTATTTCACTCGCTCGCTCGCTCGCTTAGTTTTGGCTCTAAAATAATGTATTCGCGTCGCATTTTTTAGTCAGTCTCTTGTGTTATAAACGAGTGGGCGGCGTGCTGTGAAGTCGAAGGTGTTGACTGACTACTTGTTTTGTTGCTGACTTCTGAGTCATATGTTGTTTTATGTTGCTTTGGTTAGTGTATGACGTTTCGAATTAACTCCATCCCAGTGATAGTTTTTTGAGATCTTACACAATCCTTCAAGCCAATTCAAAACACAACAAGGTTTGGTTTCAAGGTTAATCCGCAACATGGGATTTCTTCAAGTTGTATAGGTGGCTCAAGTTCAATATTTCACTAGCAGCCAGTCAAATTTTAGCATAATTTTATAAATCGATAATGATTTCGTGGAGTATGATAGACTATTTCAATATCTTCAGCATAAGTCGCGAATGAGCCATAACAATTTCTAAGCCAATCAAAGTTTCTGCCTTAACTAATGCTCATAAAAGGATTGAATAAGATTTCGAACATGTGAACTATCGAATTATTTAAATGGAAAAAATGAGGACAACACAATTTTTTCAGATTAGATACTAAGGGAGATTTCATATCTGTATGAAATCAACAATCAGAGATTTCTGTAACATCTAAATTTCTCTTTTTACAAAGAAATGTCTGATTAGAGATTTCTGTGATATCCCCCATTAAGAAAAAAATTTGTTTTAATTTAGAATTTCCTTACATTTTGATGGGAAACACTTGAATGTTAATACAACTATTAACGCCTTTTATACATTTAAAAAATTTCCCACTTGACCATGACATTCCATATTTGTAAAAAAAAAACAAAAAACAAAAAAAGCTATCAGCTTCGAAATTCATTTGTCATCTTAACTGCTTTAACGATTACTTTAATCATATCAGAGCCGAAAAATATAAAGGCACAAAGAAGAAAGACCCACTTAAGCAGAATAGATCCATCATGCATGAATGAGATCAAGATCTTAGCTTAACGTAACTTAACTGAAAAATGCGACCAACTGCAAAAGCTACGACATGTCATAATGCGACAATATCAGACAGAACGACCAACACTTATCTTAACTGGCCGCGTTGCGTTTGAGGCCGTGGTCTGATCGGTTTGGTCGGTTGGACGGTCGATTGCCCCACCGGCGGCGCCAAGTGAACACAAACGACATAAAAACACATGAAAATATTTTAATCTGACATTTTGACATTATTAATTAAAAAATATGAAGGCAAATATATTAAAACATTAATGGTTTTCCGCTCTCGCTTGTTTGCTGTTTATGATGATGGTCGCTCGCTTGCTTGGACTGTTGGACGGTCGGTCGGTCGGTCATCATAATGAGCATGTGTTGTTGTTGATGATAATGATGATTGTATAACGCCCCAAAAGAGCCACAAACAAATCAGTGACCTGATTTCGCCTGCACGATTTTACGAAATCAAAAATCAATGTGTCGATGGGTAGCGGATGGGTTTGGAAGAGACATGAAGTGTATTAACGTATGAAAGCAGAGGCACTGACAACTTGCTGTCAATTTATGCAAATTAATTGTTAATTGTCATATTTATGTCAACTGTTTTATTTTTTTTTTCTGTTAGACATGTTTTTTTTTTCTTTTGGGTTTTCACAAAAACATTAAAATAAAAAAGCAACACATTTTATCGTTATTCAATTTATTATCTGTGCGCGGCACATTAAAGCTCACTTTGAGCCAAATGGCATTTTTATGATCTAATATTTGTACAAATTTCCATTGACCAGTCGAGAGCGCGTTAAGCGTTGATATTTATCAGACGACAGACGACAGTCGACAGTCGCCGATATCGGCAACAGTTCGACTTAACTTGTCAGCGGTTGCGCTTTGATGTTCGGCCCGATTGGTGGTTCGTCGATTGCTGCCAGCATGCTACATCGCTTCATGGCTTCATGGACTTTCGCTTAAGTGTTCGAGTCACACATAATCACAGCTGAAGAATTTATGCCATTTTAAGCGGCCTTTTATTATTAAATGTATCGCGATACATAAATTTCTCACCAAGTTGTGGCTTTAATTTGGCTTGCTGGATTTTTTCTTTACTTTTGTTGTTATTTTTTTCGTATTTTTTTTTATGTATTAATATATTTATTTGTTGTTTCCTTGTTATAAATTACAATTGCCGTGTTTGGAAATGTACAAAGTCGTAAATTTTGTTTGTGTTTTTTTCTTTTTTTCGTTGCCGTTAACAAAATTTGTACCAAATCCGTTTGTGTCGCTGTGTCTGGTTTGGCTCGAGACTCGAGACCAGCGTTGTTCTTTTTCTGTTATTTTGCTGTATTTGTTGGTTTTTGTTTTGCCACCCAAAATGTCCGTTTCGTAGCTCGTAAATAATTGTGGCAAACATACGCGTTACGCCTTTTTATTTATGACTTGTAACTCAATAATTCACGTTTTACATAAAACCGGCGCGGTTCCCCGCCAGCCCCTTCTCTTGCTTTTGCACTGTCTCTCTCTCTCTCTCTATCTAGTCTCTGGTGGCATTGATTTCGCTGGTCTTGTTTGGCGACTTCGGCTAACCGTGTTGGTCATTTCGATTTGGACTCGAATGCTTAAATGAACTTATCTACTTTTTGCTTCTTCTTCTTTTTTTGGAAAGCGTCTGTGGTTTTTTTTTATGCGTATGTGATTTAAATTCGTTTTGTTGCTGATATCTCACTTTTTATTATGTTCACTCTTTGGTAATGAAATTTATGCGTTTTGCGAATATCAGCAATTCTTATTTATGTTTTTTAAAGGTGTTAACCGCTTCTGTGGCATTGCTGGTAAAGCAGATTTGATGCCTCGAAATCCTCCATGAAAAATTAAATTGAAAAAGGTGGAATTTGACATAGTAATAGTTAAATGGTCTACAGCATTGTTGGGTTCTTAAACCACATTCAATCACTGACTGTTAGCAAGCTACATATAATTCTAACCAAAGTTCTTTCTATTGCCACACAATTTTGTCCAAATTTATGTTGTTGGTTGGTTGTGATGTTCATAGAAGTTTGCACACAAGAAAGGATCATCAAGAGACGTACTATATTGTATATCGTAATATTTTACTAAGTGCTGGTTATGTATAACCCTCATAATACATACTGCTGTGGCTCAAAGAGAATTATTCATATATTCAGATTTATTAGGAATTTCATTGAGTGTCATATCGGGAATATAGAACTGTCTCCTTAAAAGAATTAAATTCTTGGAAGAACTCGATCATCCAACACTTTTATTCTGGATTTCCATTACGAAAATCTATGTTCTTATTATATTCATTTTATTAATAAAAATTTAAGACATAACTGATTTTTTTTTTTTATTTCTACCCAATTAGAAGCCACGTACTTCAATCCCGGGATTGATTTTCATAAATCCCGTAATCCCGGGATTGAAAAATATTCCCGGGATTGAATTCCTTATTAATATCATAAACTTAATTAATTACAACTATGCACAAAAAACTATATATACATTGAAAGAATTCAAATTATATATTTACATTTTTAAACGTTGTGGTAAATATTGCAATCTTTAAGAAATGATAGTGTAGACTGGATGTTTTCGATGGAAAAAAAAATCAAATCTATCATTCAACAATTCCATTAAAATTTTAATAAAAGTGCTTAAATTTTGTCCCCGAAAACTTAAGAGTTAATTTCTGCCAATCTTGAGTGCGGTTGGCCTATAAGAACTGCTGATGGTTGTAAAAAACATATTTATTTCTCTTGAGCTATTTGTTCATATATGTATGAGCTTGTGAATCTCATCTATCCATTAACTTACACTTTGTGAGTAATGTTTTAGAAAAGTTGAACTTCTGTGTCATGAATTTTATTGACGGATTTTATAATTTTTGCTAAATAATATCTTGACATTAATCACGAAAAATTGCTATATAATTTTTCGTCAGTCATAAAGGAACTGCCCACTCGACACACGCAAACACCTTAAGTCATAAAGCAAAAAAATATATGTATAAATACAAAATAAAAAAAATATATATAAAGAAAGAAAGAAGGCGAATTAAAGCAATTCAATGTGAACAAAAAAGCCGCATGCGACAAGCTAAATAAATAATTTTGAAACATCACCACAACAATAAAAACCGACAGACGATATTTTATAAACCCCTTCAAGCCGATATGAATTGAAGAAGCGACGCCGACGACGGCGGCGTTGTTGAATTTGGCTGAAACGGCAGCGACAGCGACGGTAGCAACTGACAGCGCAGCTGCCACTGTGCTCTGTATCGACGAGGCGAGGGCGATGGCATGGCATGGCATGTAGATACAGTGAATCGTTGAGATACAAAGATATATGTATACACGTACATGTATACTCAAAGCAAAATGACTAATGACCAACGATTATCAAGCGATAAAAGGCAACGCAGCGCTCAGGCCGCAAGTAGCAGCGGCAGCAGCAACAACACTAAAATTTATTATTGTTTTAAACATTTGTGTTACGCTCAAACGAGATACATTTGTATCTGTAACTTGGCATGGGTCATAAAACAACATTTAAAGCGCCCAAGCGTCATAGAAAGTGTTGACCACGCCAAAGTTTTGCTTCATTAAGACCACTAACGTCAAGATAAGCAACAACAACGACAACAAAAAAACAAAAATAAAAACAAAAGGGCAAAAAAATTTAAATATTTATTCATCTTTTGTGGTACACCATTTATTTTGTGCATGTGTGTGTGTGTGTGTGTGTGTGTGTGCTGGCGCTGCCACATGTAATTAGGTTTAGTTTTATTTTTCATTTTTTAACTACCGAGTGTGTAACTTTATTTTTATCTCAGCTTGATTGGCCTGAGTCTGACTTCGACAACGACAGCGACAGCGACTTCAACATGTCTTAACTTTTGTTTGCTACCTTACAATATAAAAAAGGAGGCCTTAAAGAACAAAATCAACCACTTTTGTTCATAAAACAGAAGATTTATGAATGCGTGCACATAAATTTTTATTTTCATTCGCCATCGTCATTTTCACCTCGCTCGCTTGTATGTATCTCTGTGCCACAATGACGAAGGGGTGCGCTGCGCTGTGTGGCAGCCGAGTGAATTGGTCGAAATTAAAAATATATTTATGACTTAAGTGGCCATAAATAATGTTTCTTGTTAAAATTCTATTGTTTTCGCCTTTTGAATGTCTGCATTCAGTGGCTCGCTCACTTCGCTTATTCGTTTCGACTTAATTTCTTCTTTTTTTTCGCCGCGTTTTTTCGTTTTGTTTTTAATTTCTTTTATTTATTTATCTGCTACTTCTCACAATTTTTTCTTTAATTATTGTCTTTTCTTTTATGTCTTACGTTTTTTTTTCTTTTTTTTCATATTTTGTGGTTTCATAAATTTTGTTCGCTTCGTTTGATGCTTTGTTGTTGGACTTTCATCATTTGCCACATGAAGTCGGTAAGTCGAAATTTTTGAATATTTATATTAATGCTTATTTATTGTAATGGATTAAATAATCGTTGGCTTGTTTAAATACAAATTATACAATAGAAAAGCAGAGGCAAAATATAAAATATGTTGATTCGCTTGAAACTCTTTAATTATGCCTGTCATTTTGAGTTACCGAACCCTTGCCTTTTGCGTCAGTTGAGCTCAGCTAACAGGTTACACTCCTTTACTCACCGTCGCACAACATGAACTTTATTTGGGTCACAGTTGTTCATATCTGCGAAATTGTTAAGCACTAAGTACTCATTTGATTTAAGGGAACATAGGGTAGTCTAGTTTTAAAAAATTGGCATATTTTAGTCACTTGTGATAGTTTAGTGTAGGGAACATTAAGTTCTCCTATGTTATGTTTATTTAGCGTTCAGAATAAACTGCCATATGTGAAGTAAATTTTTGTGTATGTGTTGAGTGGCTCAGTGTAACATAGGACTAAATAATGCTAGAAACAATGGGCTGGAACAAAGACATGGATCTGACTATCAATGGGTAAATGATTTTCCCGCTCACCTTTGAAGTTATCAACCATAAATTCGGCAGAGAAATTTAATTTCTGTGAGTTTAAATCGGATACTGGTGAGATCGGTTGCCCCTATACAAAAAGAAGAAAAACATATTAGCAAAATCAGTCGTTGTATGTAGAAACTTTGAGGTTTTAAAATAGTGAGTGGTGTGGTAGTTTTCTTTCACAAATAGATTGAATATATGTTAGTTTCAAAAAAGTCCATCCACTAAATAGGGTAACTCATATTGGGGGATCTTGAAAAATGTTAAAACCTTTCATAAAAATCTTTTTTTTTTTTTGTCAAAAATCTGTAATTTTAGCACTAATTTTGTTGTGAAGCGGAGAGAATTATTTTGATCTGAAATGGGTGTGACACCATTCACTTATAGCCGAAATCAGGAGTTTCCACATCTCTGGAACCCAATATGTTAGAATGATGATAATTGGTGAAGAGAAGGACCTGAAGAATATTCTATCTTTCGCAATGGCGGAGAAAAAAAAAAATACCGGTAAGTTGTTTTTTTTTTTTTTTTTTGCTTTTTTGTCGCATTATCTGTTATCAATGCCCCTCCGTTCTGTTTACACTTATGAACACTCTCTTTGTTGTTATCAAGTTAGTTTTGTGTCGCAAATTTTTCTGTGTTTATTCTTATTTTACTCTTCTTGCTCTCTTAGACAGTAAATAAACACAACAAATTTACAGATATAAATTCTTCAAAAAATAGTTTATGAACCATGGCTTGACACATTTTTGTATTTGCCCCCAAACCGTACGATTGCCACTTGAAGTGCAGCCATAAATTGGCGTAGAAAATTGCCAGACTGCGCGACGTGTTGGCACAAAAAATGTCCGCCTTGTAAAGCGTTGCGTGTAAATTCAACAATATTTCATATGACTTTATGTGTTCGTTGATAAGTCGCCTATTTATAGGCGCATACTAATATCAAATTCATTAGCGTTCACATAATCGAAGATTAGAGGCAACGCTTTTTTTTTTTAGGTTTTTAATTATATTTCATTTTTTTTTTAGTAATTTGTTATTTATTAACACTTGGCTATAGACGATCAAATGGAAGCAAAGTGGCTACTAAAAACACATTAAAGAAATACGCTTGATAAGATTTTGTTGTTGTTGCTCATTTGAATATTGTTTAAATATTTGCTGCTCATTTTTAGTTCGTACAAAAGCCGCTTTGAGTAGTTGTTAAACACAATTCATGCTCTAATCTAAATTCTTGGCAATTAAAATTTGAATTTATGGCGTTAATGAGCTTGTTTTCTTTTGTTTTTGTTATTGTTTTTTTTCTTTTTTGTATAATAATATATTTTTGTTATATTCTTTTGGCTTTTATTAGTTTTGTGTGCTCGATTAATAATTATTGACTTTGGCTTGCAAGCGATTTCAACACAGTGTGTATTCATTATTAATGTTTGTTGTTGTTATGTTCATGGCGCTAATTAGTTTGTCATTTGAATTTTGATTGCAAGTGAAAAGTACTCACTAAGCAGCTTTAATAGATACAGTAAGCAGCGCACGCAGATACATCAAGCGACGCTAAATGCCTGCATTAGCAGAGTCAACAAATAAACGAAGCGAAACGCAAGGTAACGAAGAATGGCAAGCAACGAAAGCATACACTCAGCATTTTGTCAGCTTAAAAGAGAATTATTTAAAATAATAAAATAAGGCGACATATCAGGAAAGGCAAATGACAGCAAGTCTGCAGCGACATTTGTGCGAATAAAGTCGCTTTGAGTAGAAAAGCATTTCGTAGATAAACATTTCAGGCGAGCAAAAGAAAACAAAAACAAAAACAAACTGTCGTCGGCCTGCTTTCTGTACACAGTGACAGCGACAAGTATGCGTACACTTCTGTCTGTTTGTCTGTCTGTCTGTCTGTCTTTGTTTATTATTTTATTTGCGTATTTTTTCGCTTATTTGAAACAAAAACATACACTAAATTAAAATAATATTTTGTTTTGTTTTGCCACTCGTGTCGCTTCATGTATTTAAAATTAGACAAAAATCTGCAGCCAACATCAACAGTTCACCAAACACCCTACGTACGACGCGTCGGCAAGGCACTGTCGTATACGCTACGCAAGTCTCGTGCTCTGTGCCGCTGTCGCAAGTGTCGTTTCAAGTGAAACGTGCACACTTGACAGCTGCCAAAAATTAGTTAGCAGCGACGCTATTTGAAAATGTATCTCACTTCTTGCAGATAAGCGCTTTTGAGTTCTTTTTTTTTTAGTTATCCTCTTCTTCATCTTGTTTTATATATTAAGACATTCATTTCGTTTGTCGAGCTCAAGTTTTAACTGCAAAATTGTATATTTATCAAAGATGTTGTTTGAGCTTTTTTACTGTTCACGAGCGAGTTTATCACGAGCGTTTATGACGTGCATATGGCAGTAATTATCATAAAGCTAAGGTGTGCTTAACTTAGGCATTCCTTTCTTAACCCCTAATGCGGCATTATTGTGTGTTGGCCTTTCAGTTATAGCAATAGTCGGCTAAGATAGACTAATCTGCTGAAGGACGTACAGACTCAATGTCAACATAATTGTTGGCAAATTCTCAACTACTTATTTATTATGACCACTGCTGAGCGCAATGAGATAAACTTGTTAGAAAGATGTCATTCAAGTTGACGTAAGCCAACAAAACAGACATTTGTGGCTTATTTCTGAAGGGAAAACAAACTTTTATAACAAAAATTATCAACAAAACAAAAAAAAAAGTAAAGAGTTTAGAAATGTTTTGGTAACAATTTTGTTTTCTTAGCGATCAATCAATTTTACTCATGGAATTTTTTTGATTTCTATAAATATTTGAACAGCTTTAGAATTAATGGCATAGAATATTCAGGCGTTGAGTTTATTTCTTATTCAACAAATGAATTGATGAAGCCAAGATCAGTTTCATAATGAGGCCATTCCTGAGAATAGTTCATATGTGATGCATAGAGGTTTCTAAACTTCTTGTCAGCAATACTTTTTATAATGGGTGATATTTTTATTGTTTTTTTTTTTTAAATCGCTAAAATCTTTATTGAAATTTATAAAGTTTTCGCCGTTTATAATAATTATATCGCATTATTTTAATAAAGATTTTCTTTTATAAAAGATATTGTTGGATATTCTTTGAAAAATCATATATATTCTTGTTGAAGTTTGAAGATCTTTTGCCTAATACACAGACATCGTTTTATGTAATGATATCATTTAACATATATTCTTCAATACATGAATACATGCATAAAAATTAGACCTATAAAAAGTGGCTCTAACTTTGGTTGACTAATGGCATTCAAACGACACAAATAATTCAGACTCATTTATATGAAAACATCATGAGTTAAGTGTGAGAGTTGTGATGGCTTGATGACCATGGATTATTATGAATTATTTTTTGGTGAATTTGGTATAAAAGGACAAGGTTGACCGCATCGGTCAAATAAGTTCAGAACAGAAGGATTAAATGGATTTTTTTTCTGAAAAGTCGTATGAAAGTAAGGTAATGAATTAAATAGTTTATTATTATATCGATTTGATAAGAAATTGTAGGCCACACTGTCTAATTTGAGTACTTATTGATCTACCCTCGTATACTTGGAAAAACAATGAACAAACCTTTGCCTTTACTAACCAAAAAAGCCAACAGAAAAGTATTCAAGTGTAACAACTTGACTGTCAGTGCAACACATGAGCGTTTCACGCATTTCAATCATTTTTCTCGTGCACAAGCAAAGCTTAAATGATTAAAAATAATTGTAATTTGCAGCCAAATGCGTAAGTGTACAATACTCGACCAAATGAGCTGAACTGAAAGCCAAGACAAGTCAACACGCTACATAAGAAAGTCCGCCAAGTACTGACACAACTGATGAGGTGATGGTAAGAAAGGGAGAGCTGCGCTGGGATTGTGACAAGTCAAATGGAGCTTTTATCGTTAATTTATTGCTGCTTTTTATTTCGTAATTGTGATTGATGACTGACTTTGTGTCACTTTGTGCCACAGTGAACATTCTCCAAGTTGTTGACATTCGCTGATTTAGCGTCGGTAAGTCCTCAACGCCAAATAACTTAACGCAATGATAAATTAATAGACGAGAAGAAATTTTTCCAATAAATTGGCGCGTGTTGTGTAAGTTTTGAACGCTTCTTTATTTATGTTTATTTTTTTCCCATTTTTTTTGTTTCTTCATTATTTAATTTGCTGTCATAAATCGTCAGCCTTGTCCGCCATCTTTTTGTATTGTTTGCTTAATCATATTTTATATAGTCAAGCATTTGTTTTATTTTTTTTTTGGCCCCTACATCTTCTTTCGCACATTTCAGTGTGCAGTTATAAATCATATTTTGACAGCAGATTGTCATTTAATCAATAATTGATAAACAATTTTTGTACACAGCAAGAAAAAGTATACATAATTTTGCATTGAGTAATTTGAACATTGCGTATACGTCATGTTGAATGTGTGTAAAGTCAAAGTTAAATAAAAAATTTTATAATTTCGGAAGCTTAAGAATTAATATTTGCACAACGGAATATTTCGCTCAGTGTCGCTTGAAGCGACAGGCATAAAACAGTCAAGTGTCTGCCTTGAGTTGGCTACTTGAATCGGCTTATGGCAAAGGAAATATGTGCGTGCCAAAATGACCAAAATGTCAAATCCTAAATGCGATATCACGCACACACACATACACACACAAGTACATATGGCTCTAGCGCCCACTAAAGAAGCCGAAAAGACAGCAAGAACAACAATAACGACAACAAAAGCGAATATTTGCCCTGAAGTCTGAAAAGTGGCAGCAGAAAGAAGCCCTCTAAAGTGGTCGCAGTTAACAAGTCGTCAGCGGCGTTGGTGGCGGCGTCTTTGATGATCGTTGAATAACGAAAAGACCGCAAAAGCTTAAAATCGTTTCGAATCACTCGCACTCAAGCATTGTATATAATTATCGCACTCCCTCTTACTCAGTTGCTTCAAGCCAAGTCAAGTCGAATCAATTCGATTCGTTTTGATTTGTTGTTTTTTATTTATAATTTTTTTTTGTTTTTGATTTTGTTTAACTCGTTCAACATGCTGACCTGTTGTCAGTTTTTGTGCGCTTTAAGTCCATCATAAGTCGACCTTAGCAGTTAAAAGCTTAAACGAAATACAAATTAAATGAAATGATTATCTTCATCATCGGCATCATTGTGACAGTTGAAATAAAAATGGCGGTCGACAGATTGGTCCTTCTGTCCGTCTGTTTGTTAGTTTGTCAGTTTGTCAAGCTGACAGTTGAAGTTAACAGCCTTTCATTTCCTCTGACCGACAACACTTTGAAGCAGCGGAATTTCAGCCCCTAAGAAGAATTGCTCGATTTACATTAAATATCTAGACATTTGAAAGTTTTATACGTTTGTCGTTTATAAAGAACTTTAGACTGAACTACCAAAAACTTCATGCTATAAATGTTGTCTGATTGGTTCATATTTCAAACATACTCATTGATTTATGTTTGTTTATTCATACTCATTCCCATTGATACTCATTTCATCTATTGAATAAATCAATAACACATAATTCTCTCCAAGTCTTTGTGGAAGTGCTGATTAAGATACAATTCTCGTTACTTTATCTTATCTTTTCAACAAAATTTCATGTTTGTGTTTTTCAGGATCCATAAACTTTTCGGAAATATAAATATCTAAGACAAGTAAGTGCTTCCCAAAGCACGTCAAATTTGGTTTATGATTTCCGCATGCGTTCGAGTCATGCATTAATACATCAATCAAAAGCGTTGATTGAAGGCAAATAAGTTCTTAGATATCAGCGGTAATGAACTCATTACGTGCCAAAGCGAATTTGTGCTGAGCAAACGATTTCGCATGAATTAAACACTCGTAGAAACATGAAACAAGCAAATTCCGCGCAAATAATTGTAAACAAAATCATTAAAAATGAAAGAAAAACATAAAAATAAACGAAAAAAGAAAAAAGAAATATTTCAGTTTCATACGAAACGAAAATAAGCCAACAAAATGCCATAAATTATCGCTGCAATTATAATTGTTGTTGTTGTTTTTGTTGTTCGCGTATTTGTTGTTGTTATATTTGCAGTTTGCCGCTTGAGGTTATCAAAATGCAATAAATCAGTTTGTTAATATTTCTTTTATTTCATGGCATTTCAGGCGTTTTCTGTCTTCGTTTTTTTTTTCTGTTTATTTTTCGTTTTTTGCTGACACAAAAAGAAAAAAAAAACGTTTTACAAGTCGCCGAGTGAGTGCAGAAATTGTCAGACTAAAGGCGAAATTGTAAATCTGTCCAGTCGGTTGGACTGACTAGCCAACTGTCTGTCTGTCTGTTTGTCTGCCTCTCTGCCTGATTGGCGTACAAGCTTGCCAGCGACTAAAAGTCTGTTAAACATGAAAAATGCGCAGATTTTTGTGTAAATCAACACCAGCAACAATTCAACTGAAACGCCGCTGACGGGCAGATTTATTTCTTTATTTTCATTTTTAAAGCGTACGCTCAGCTACATTTCGAGTTACAATAACGTTGGCATTATGAAAAGTGAAACTGAAAATAATTATTATCAAAAGTGGTAACAGTGTTGTTGTTTTAATTTTTACAACAGTTATCATAAATCTCGCCTGTGCAAACTTCACTATAACAATCTCAACTGATATTGTATCACTGTATCTTTGTATCTTTAGTGCGTACGATTGTGCTCGTAATCAGCTTTTGAGTGTTGGCAACTAAATAAAGCTTGTTACACATGATAAATACACACACACACACACAGTCCATTTGTCTGTTCTTCTGTCTGTCATACGTTGTTTACGTTGCCGGAATTGCTTTATATGCGCACTCATATTAAATAAATTCTGTTGTAGCTAAGCTTTGGACAAATATTTGCCAAACATAATAAAGTATAGTATGTGCTCTGATGCGCTGTGTTGTGTTTGTGCTAAGCTGTCAGAACCAGTAGTTCGTATTTCTCAACTTTGCCTACTGTCACATAATCCCGGGCATTTACACCTTTGCTGTAAATATGCTGACTTTATATTGTTCAAATATAAGAGTTTATGCACAAGTAAAGTTTTAATATACGACATAATGTTGTAACCTGTTTTTTTTTTGTTGGTTTTATAAGACAACATTCTTTTAGTTTTACAAATATCCAAGGGCGTAGTCAGTAGTTCTCAGAGGTGTGACTTACTAGAGATAGGAGTTTGTTTTTTATATCAAATTTTTAATATTTTTAAATAGTTCTAGTTCATGCGATACATATAGATAAAAAAGCAATTCACCATTTTAGATTCCGACAATCCAAACTGCCGAAATCGTGGAGACAGTGAACATACTTTTTTTTTGGAAGAAGGTTTCGTCGTCAGTTCATAACTTCTGTTGTAATGAATTTTTTCACTTGAAAGTTCTATATTTTCATGGCTCGTCACGAAAAAATTTCAAAAAAATGCTGAAAATACAAGCTATCACCTTCAAATTTCAGGCTGGTGCATCTGTGCAGTTTTTTCTTTTAGTAAGAACGTCCGTAATAGATATTACGATTTAAAAATTCAATTTGTCGGTGACTAGATTAAGAGAACAGTAGACAGACGTGAGAGACTATCTTGTCACCCAAATATCCCAGGAGGAGATCCCAGCCATATTCTTATAGTTTCAATTTCTTCAGTTTAGTCATATCTGTATAAGTATTGTTGTTGCATAAGTCATTGTTTGAATTATTTATTATATCTCGTTACATCATTATTCATTGACGTTGTTATTTATTTAACAATTTATGGCTTTAAATTCGCTGATTATTGTTATAATGTGTCAAAATTTTAATGAACTGTTGTTCAGAAAAAAAAAAGTAATAAAAAGCATTCCACCAATGAGTCTTATCTCACAGTACTTTTGTCACACCAATGTAAACTTTTTTTTGTATTTAAAATTGTATGAAAATAACTACCAATGCAAACAGATTGTGTCTTAGTTCCTAAAAAGATCTTGTATTATTTTATATATAGAGTGAAAAACGATCTCATTCTGTATGGTTGCTTGGACCACAGTTACCATTCTCAAGACGGTTGAGTTCGATCGTTTATTCGGTGGCTACGTAGCGTATGTTCTTAAGTGTTGCATGCAGATATACGCATTCTTTTACATATTCCCCAAAAAAACGGTGCGAATCTAAAAATACTAAATTTTGCTTAGAGTCTTCTATTTTGTATGATTATTTGAAAAACTGGAACTGATCGGACCACTGATACTGGTACTGCCATACAACAAAAATAAAATGATTACAAAAGAACTGAAGTTGAACAGAAAGCTGTCAATTAAAAGATAGACTTCTCATGCACAAAGACTACATTAATATAAGTAGCATTAATGTCCGACCCTTAGAAAGGATACCTTTCATAAAAGGGTCTCCAAAAATCTCAAATAATTATGAAAACATTTTTTACATTAACTTGAAATTTCATGCTTTTGTTTTCAGTAAGGAGTGGGAAATATTTATAACAATAAAAGGCATGGCACGGCCTTCTTACAACTGAAATAAGAAATTGGCAAAATTAGTGTTATATAAATGGTGATGAAGGTAAGGTGATCGGAAAAATGGAAGGGCTACAAGAAGAAAGGTTCCTGGTTAATATTCAATATGTTTTTTTTTCATTTTTACTTCAATCTTGTACCAAATGTTGAGGAGATAATCATGGACACCAAAGATCAAATACCATATTTATTCAATTTTCATATTTTTGTGATTATTCCTAATTCATTACCGCAATTGCCACAAGGAAATGAACTGTTTTTAGTTGCTTTATCAAAATCACGCTCGCAATGCATGGGCAAAGTCGTCTGATGTTTTTAAAGCTGCCCTCGTATCTCACGTGTGCTAGAAAATAAGAGTATCTGCATAGCTGCGTCATATCACATGCTGCGAGCTTGAATAACTTATTTACTAAATTTAGCGACAAACTATTTTATTATAAGCTGAAAGCCAAGTTAAATATTTTGACAGAAAGCATTGCAGGCGTCAACGACACACAATAACGAACTCGGAGCTAATCACGCCAATAAAAGCAATCACAAAATGCTTAACATGTGACAGTTTTTTACGATTTAAAGTTTATGTCTTTATGTGTAGCAATTTATCAAAATTATTACACTTTTGTTATTGGTTTATAATATTTAAGCGCGAAAACTGCTTTTAGCCTGTTTTGGTTTACACAGAAAATAGCAAAGCAAATATAACAAAGCAAATCTTAAAACAAAGCAAAAAAAAGAACAAAAACAAATCATATCACAGCTAACTAATTCGTCGAGTGACACTTCTAGTTAAAATTTATGAGGATTTCGCAAACAGCTGCCGGGACTTTGTAGATTTGCTAATCTTTGGCGTAGTTGTCTACTTTATTCCGCAGCGTCATCATCATTGTAGCGCACATCATGATCATCATTATCTCCGTCGTCGTTGCGGTTGTCATCGCGGTTGCTGTAATCAGCATAATTATCTGCTGCCGCTTCCTCGCCTCGCCGCCGTTCTAACAAGTTGAATTGTTTTTCTAAATAAAGCGAAAAATGTGTCTTCACAAATCATTTTCGAAATTGTCAAAGTGACAGTTTTTGACAGCTCAGGGAGTGGATTTGATTTGTGGTTGTTTGTGGCGCTCGCGAAGATTTCTGCCACGCCACGCTGTTGACATCAGTGATCCATGTGCGGTTCAACGTGATGTGTTGCCATTGCCTTCAACTACGCACATCATTGCGGACTTTGGATTTTATACTCACAACATTTGCACAAATACATACATATGTCGTCTGATTTCTGTTGTCAGCATCGTAGCATTGACTATGACATTCAGATTGAAAATCTGCAAATCTCATTTAGTTATTATAGTCATTTGACGTTAGCACTGGATAGGGTGCCCCAAAGATTTAAATTTTGCATTGTAAATCTGTATCAAGATCTGTGCATGAAAATCAAGGGCGTGAGAGCTGATAATTCCTGACAATTCAATCGAAATAAATTGAGTATTGTGTCTAACCTTCCTATTCTGGTAACTCAATTAGTCACTGACAATAATTAAATTAAATGGCAGATAGCTTTTTAACAGCTACTCTTTTAGTCATGTTAATTTGCCGCTACCTTGCATTCCAGTTTTTATCATTGCTGGAAATCGTATTTCCTTATGTTACCTTGAAGTTCAACATAACATAAGGAATTACAATTGCAACAAACAATAGAATTTTAATGCAAAGTGCCAAGAATAAGGTACCTATCTATTTTTCTATTTACAACTCTATTAAATGCACTCTTAACATTTTTTAGATGGGGTAACCTGAATAGCAGAATAAGTGTCATATGACTGAACTCAAAGACAAAGTTGTAATATTGGACTGCCGTATGTACTGTAGTAATCAGTGTAACATAACTTTATATTGAAAACAATATTTATTACTGATTATCCGATCGATATTTGAGGATTAAATATCATCTAATTGAATTTGGCCTCGAATTTCTTGTTTTCCTTTTTTTTTCGTGGACATAGCCCAAGACTCACTTTTGGCAATGAAAATGATTGATTCAACCCTAAATAAACATAACTCCAAATTAGTTACTTCCAACAATTCATTGTCTCCTTCTTCCACTCCTGCATTACCTCCTAATACAATTTTGTGCACACATTTTTATATATTGTATTATTTCAATTAATGTGCCCACCTTCTGTCATCACGTGTGTCCATGTTGTTATGTAGATTTAATGTACGATTGTTCAAAAAGATACATTATTTTCAACAATGGCGCCCACATCGATGTTTGCATATTCAACGCTTCATCAATGCTGACATTCAATAAAAAATTGTTGCATGTACAAATGAATGCAAGAAAATCTCAACTAATGGCAACAGATATATCATCAACAAACACACACACACACACGCACAGTTTGAAAAGCATTTCACACAATGTATGAACTCATTAAGTAATTTACATATTTGCCGTCAAAATGTCAGCGATGCGTGCATTAATTTTACAATAAAGTAGAGAAAAGAACCGAGACGAATGAACAGAGCAAAGCAACAACTACAACAACAACAACTAATGTAAAATAAAGTCTAAAAATTAAAAGAATACAAACGAAAAGCGTGAAAGATAAATGAAGTCGCAGCTGCTGTGGAAATATCAACGCTAATTGCTCTTGCATTTTACAAATACAAAAACAAAAAAGAAAGAAAAAAGCAACAGAAATCATTCTCAGCGTTGAATGCGCAATGCTCTGCAACTCACTGAGATATATTAAAATCATAATTCATTTTTCATGAATGACAAAATTTTGCTGTCAAGCGTCAACCTCCATAATATTTTGTGTGTTGATGCGCGTGTGACAACACAAACGACAACGACAACGACAACGGCAACGACGATGTCGACGATGATGATGAAGCTGAAGCTAAAGCTGAAGAGCTCAACAAATACAAAAACAAACAAAACAGAGAACAAGAGTGAAAAGTAAGTAACGCAGCGGGTGCGTTATGATGTATCCATGAGATACATGCGTACGTATGTTTGAACGAATGCTTGGACCGCCAAGCGAAAGAAGAAAAATTGTATATTTATCTTCGCACAAAAATGTCAAAATGCATTAACATTTAATTGAGGCTAATTTAAGGCGAAATATTTCTTATGAAAATTTATTCGTTTCATTTTTGTCGTCGGGTTTCGGGTTTTCCAACAAAGCAGCGCAGCTTTGAGGGTTGACACAGACACAAACACACAGAAATATATTCGTATTGTATTTGTAGTTATACAAAAGTATCTTCACTCAACGCTCGTGCATTGAGAAATTGTGAGAAATGAGCATTTTGTAAAAATGTCACATTAAATTTAATTTATGCGTCGTTGCGTACATGATCTCTCAACAATGTCGACGACGACGACATCGATGTTTCTTGCTGCCTTCTTACAGCCGCCCACCCTCTCACTCGCTCCCGCACACAGCACAGTCTACAGTCGCACCAACTCAACGCCCATATCAAGATAAATATCTTACGCACATCAACAGTCCTGATACTGTTTTAGATTCAACGCCGGTTAAGAGTATCTTATCCAGCGTGTGTAGTGTTGCATGAAATTGTGGCGCGAACTCACAAGGCAAACGAAAAAAAAAAAAAATTAAGTGTAAAAAGAAAACAAATCTCGTTTACAATGAAATCAGCAAATTCATTATTATTTGTTGTGGTTGTGATTTCCTTCACTTCGGATCGGATCGGATCGTTTGCGTGCTTTTGCAATTTTCGAAAATTATTCAGTTGTCATATGTCATTAATGCCTCGTCTGATGTGTCACTCTCTATATAAAGTGATGTACGGTCAGACAGAGAGACAGACAGACATACAGTGAGTGGTTCCGTTGTCAGTTCGCTTGCCTGTCAGTCATTATGTCCGTCTGTCCGTCTGTCTGACTGTCTTTCGTTCTTTCAAACTATTTGTCAGTTTGAATTTTAGCGCATTTCAGCATTTTACTTTGGCCTGTGCAATGCCTTTGAGTTCACATTCGTCTGACTTGATTGACTGACAGCCATGCAAAAAGCGTTCTTCATAATCTGTATTTTTTTGCTTTTGTTGTTGTTGTGTTGTGCTGTGTTTATTAACACAATTTGCTTTGCACTTCAAAAGTTTCACGTTTTCCTTCTGTTGCACATTATTCTTGATGTCAAAACAATTTTCAGTTTTCAATTTGACATTTGTGTTTGACATGATTGTTGCCTCGGCCATTTCACTCAAATGTTGTGTGTGTGTGTGTGTTTAATTAGTGGCTTTTTCGCGTGATTATTTTCGCTTATTTTACGAGATTATTGTGCGGTTATTTCGCTTAGTTTATTGCATCACTGATTTGTCACGGATTAAGCAAAACGAATGTTCAATTTTCAAAATTAATTCACTGTTAATACTTTTATATTTATGTTCAACTTGTGAATAGTTGAGCTATAAATAGTTGAACTTGAAAATATAAATTTTGCCTTGTGAACGTTGCTAATAATTAGTGCACCTAATATGTATTTGTTCTATCACAACAAAGAGGTTTGTGATATGTTCTTTTATAACATATTTTGAAATTCATACCCTTACAATATAAAAGAACAATGGGTGCTGATTAGCAGAAAGGTTTATTTGTTAGATTAGAATGCATAGGTTGGCGGGTTGATAAACAGTACAGAAAAATATCTTGGCAATATCTTCAAAATAAACTAATATTGTACGAAACTGTATCGAAGGTAGGTAGGTCCTTCCAGCTTCTCAATCTAGTATAGAAATTTTACAGCGCTTACAATCCAAGCTCATTCGCAGAATAGTCGATGATCCTTTTACTTTGAGATCGCCATGCTTAAAAGAAATTAAAAAATCCATCAATGAAGAGATTGCAGTCTTTAGTGTGAGGCTTTATTAACGTTTTGACTCTCTTACTTGACCAATAGATTATGGTTCAATCTTCCAATTCGTAGATTCGCTTATGCTTTAGAGACATCTTTTCGTTTTATTGACAAATTGGTTTTTGTTAAACAGTCGCTGTTGTGTGAGTCTTAAAGACTAAGTAAATCATTTAATTTTCTTAATTTAAAGTTCACACACTCGCAAATGTCTCAAAAAATCATAGGGTTATAGAGCTACAATTTCACTGTTCACAAGTTTCATCGGTCCTAATATTATTTATATTAATTAACAGTGCAGTCATGGCTCTGTTAATTTTGTGACTGTTTGTGACTGTTCTTAAATCACATTGAATACTTTCCCTTTTTCAAATCTAAAATCCATTTCAAATCTAAAATCAAAACATTTGCGCAAGTGAATTGGCTTCTGAACTTAGTCCTTTTGCTGGACTTTAATCATTTCTTGACTCACTTTGCAGTCCCCGATGACCCATAACCCGGCTTGAAGCGAACACAACCAAATAAAAAGAATATAATCTATTACACTTTTTATTTACTTCCAGGCACAGGTCAAAGGACGAGAGCAAAAGCAATTGCCGTCGACGATGTCGACGATTTACCTGCATCAAAAAGCGTAAAATATCCTTTTTTCGATTTCCACAACATTGCCACCTACTCAGACAAACAGGCAGGACACACACTAACTCACCGACACGTTGTCCTTTTATGTTGGCGTTCTATCTCTTTCTATATGTGTATGTGTGTAAGCGTCTTCGCCTGCTTTCGGCAGGGATTTGTAATATTATGCTGTCAAGTTTAACATGCCCACTGACAGATACCAAATGTTGTCGGCCTGACGGCAGGTTACGCCCCTTGGCGCATTAAGAATGAGTTAGTGTGTGACTGCGACGAACGGGCGGGTGTCCATTCATTCTTCCTGCCTACCAACCGACCGTCTGTCCGACAGTCCTGACAGGCAAGCTGCCAGTTGCCAATTACACTTTTTGACACCAGGCCTTGGCGACTGAGGGCGAGTTAACACACACAAAGAGCAACGGGTGGTTGGGTCGCTTCAATGACTCTCGGCCAGGCTCTCACCGAGCTGAACTGCTGTCTGAGAGGGCGTCAATCGCTCAGTTGGCTTGGGTTGTGTAGTTTTGCTCTGGTTCGGTTCGGTTTGGTTTGGTTTGGTTTTGTGCGCGCGTTTGATGCTAACAAATAATGACATGGCAATTTGCAGATTTCACAGAATACTTAATGCGCTTGCTTCGAGTGTCGTTCGAATCGCCCCGGACGCCTGTCTCTTCCCAAGATCGCTTTGAACAACAACGTCCTCCTCAACGCTCAACGCTCGACGCTTGTGTTATGTTCGAATTAACAAAGTCAATTCTAATGCCGACTGTGCGCCAGCATTGAGCGTTGCTGGCATTAAGTTTGTTAAGTCAGTCGTCGAAAATCATCACAGTCAACTTTGCACTGCACAGCGCCGGCACTCTTTCAAACGAGTACGACCTAAACCATCAGTGTCAAGTTGGTGGTGCCCGCTCGTTGCCCCCTGCCCCCAGCCGCCTGACAACGTCAGTTAAATCAAAGGCAAAACCGAGTTGAAAAGGAAATCACAGCGGTGTGCGTTGATGTTGACTCTCACTTATTTATTTATTTATTTTTCGCCACACTCTTTGGCAAAGGCTCTGAATTTCGTTGCACATGGTTGATTGTTTGATTCGATTTTGTTCTCTTCTGCCCTGCCGGCCATCGCTAATGTCGCCCTGGGTCTTTTGTCAATTTGACATTTACGTGTTTTTGCCGTTTATCTCTTTTTTTTTATTTGTCTGCGTTGTGTGCTGTCTTCAGCTGACAACTTGTTGTGGCATAATTGTTTTTAAGCTTTTTGCAAAGCGGGCAGTGTGTTGGTACATGATAGACGCTTAGCGTGAGTTCGTTTGATGTATTTTTAATCCTTGTCTTAACGTACTACAATTTTCTTTCCTGAGTTTCATATTTCGTAAAATATACTTGCTCGCCAACCTGCCTATCTTTTATCTATCAATCTATCTTAAAAGCTATCTGTCGACCTATAGTAAATCCAGCTGTTTTTTCTCTATTCGGCTCAAGCTGACAAGGAGTCTCTACCACATTATTTAAGCTGTGACAGTCTTTCCATTTAATAGAGCCGTTGATATTTTAAAGTCGTCTATTAGATCCTCTTTATATACTTCATCACATCATCTATATCTATATTATGTAAGTAATTGATCATCAACTTTTTTTTATACTTTTCACGTATGTGAAACAGTATAATAACTTTGTGCTGAAGTTTGTAACAGATCGAAATATTAATTTCCGACTATATAAAGTATATATATTCTTGATCAGGACGACAAGACGAGTTGATTTAGCCATGTCCGTCTGTCCGTCTGTCCGTCTGTCCGTCTGTCCGTCTGTCTGTATATATACAATCTCCTCCCACAGTTTTGAAGATATCGAGCTGAAATTTTGCACAGAGACTTCTTATTCGTGCAGTCAAATCATTGGTCGGAACCGGCCATATCGGACCACTGGAACTGGTAGCCCCCATACGAAAAGAAGAAGAAAAATGAACAAAACTTGAATCGTTGTATGGAAAACTTTTTTGTTTTGTATGATAGAGTGCTGAAATTTTAAACATAGTAGTTCTACATAGTCCGACTACATGCCTGAAAGTTTCAATGAGATTGGACATCTGGAACTGGTAGCTCCCATACAAAATGAAGAAGAGGAAGAGAAGCCATATTCACGTCGTTGTATGGAAAACTTTTTTGTTTCTTAACCAATTGACTTGAAATTTTAAAGTTATGTTCTTAGGGAGGAATGAAATCTATTTTGACCAAAAGTGGGCGTAGCCAGGGGTAGCCACGCCCACTTATAGCGAAAATTGACCCGTTGTATGGAAAACTTTTTTGTTTTTTAACCAATTGACTTGAAATTTTAAAGTTATGTTCCTAGGAAGGAATGAAAGCTATTTTGACCAAAAGTGGGCGTAGCCAGGGGTAGCCACGCCCACTTATAGCGAAAATTGACCCGTTGTATGGAAAACTTTTTTGTTTTTTAACCAATTGACTTGAAACTTTACAGTTATGTTCTTAGGGAGGAATGAAAACTATTTTGACCAAAAGTGGGCGTAGCCACGCCCACTTATAGCAAAAATTGACCCGTTGTATGGAAAACTTTTTTGTTTTTCAACGAATTGACTTGAAACTTTACAGTTATGTTCTTAGGGAGGAATGAAAACTATTTTGACCAAAAGTGGGCGTGGCCACGCCCTTTTATAGCGAAATTTGACCCGATGTATGGAAAACTTTTGTGTTTTTTAACCAATTGACTTGAAACTTTACAGTTATGTTCTTAGGGAGGAATGAAAACAATTTTGACCAAAAGTGGGCGCGGCCACGCCCTTTTATAGCGAAATTTGACCCGTTGTATGGAAAACTTTTTTGTTTTTTAACCAATTGACTTGAAACTTTACAGTTATGTTCTTAGGGAGGAATGAAAACTATTTTGACCAAAAGTGGGCGTGGCCACGCCCTTTTATAGCGAAATTTGACCCGTTGTATGGAAAACTTTTGTGTTTTTTAACCAATTGACTTGAAACTTTACAGTTATGTTCTTAGGGAGGAATGAAAACAATTTTGACCAAAAGTGGGCGCGGCCACGCCCTTTTATAGCGAAATTTGACTCGTTGTATGGAAAACTTTTTTGTTTTTTAACCAATTGACTTGAAACTTTACAGTTATGTTCTTAGGGAGGCATGAAAACTATTTTGACCCAAAGTGAGCGTAGCCACGCCCACTTCTAGCGAAATTTGACCCGTTGTATGGACAACTTTTTTGTTTTTCAACCAATTGACTTGAAACTTTGCAGTTATGTTCTTAGGGAGGAACGAAAACTATTTTGACCAAAAGTGGGCGTGCCCACGCCTTTTTTTAGCGAAAATTGACCAATTGACTTGAAACCTTACAGTTATCTTCTTAGGGAGGAATGAAAACGATTTTGCCCAAAAGTGGGCGCGGCCACGCCCTTTTATAGCGAAATTTGACCCGTTGTATGGAAAACTTTTTTGTTTTTTAACCAATTGACTTGAAACTTTACAGTTATGTTCTTAGGGAGGAATGAAAACAATGTTGACCAAAAGTGGGCGTGGCCACGCTCTTTTTTAGTGAAAATTGACCCGTTGTATGGAAAACTTTTTTGTTTTTTAACCAATTGACTTGAAACTTTACAGTTATGTTCTTAGGGAGGCATGAAAACTATTTTGACCCAAAGTGAGCGTAGCCACGCCCACTTATCGCAAAACTTGAACCGCTGTATGGAAAACTTTTTTGTTTTTTAACCAATTGACTTGAAACCTTACAGTTATGTTGTTAGGGAGGCATGAAAACTATTCATTTAGTTTTTTAGTGACACAACGTGAAAAGTATTATAGCTTCAGCCTTGCTGAAGATAGCGTCCTTACTGGTTATTTCTTAGCTTTAGGTTACTAAGAAGATATTTTATTCAACAAACAAGCAAGAAAACAAATAATAACTGAAGTTAGTGAACTTTGTATTTTTTCCGAATTTTTGACCGATTGTTCCTATGGGAGCTGTATGCTATACTTGTTATATCTTCACCAAATTCGTAGTGTGTCTTTATTGACGCCCAAGATGCTCTTCTGCAATAAATTGAGATGATAGCTTTGAATCGAATCAAAGATATGGCTATATAAAGTTGTCTCGTCGTGCTGATCTAGAGTATGTGTACTTTATGTAGTTGGAAATGGTTCCTTCCCTGCGTTGCAAACTTCATGACAGAGCTAATATACTCTTGGAAGAGTGTAAATATAACAAAACTTATTAAAATTAAAATCCGACTCAATTTCCTTAAATCGAGTTTCGCCAAACTGACTTCAAATGACTTCAAAAACCACCACCATCAGCGCCACCATTATCAGCATCACCAGATTTTTTTTCTAAACTTCAGCACGAAGTGAAAAGTGCACGTAAATGTTTCTATCAGTTCAGTCAGAAATTTAGCTCGTAAAATGTATAAGATGATTACATTGTGCGATAATTTCAGTTTCATTTTTACGAGCCAATCGGACTGCAGCGATGAATTCAAGCCAGCCGAGGCAATCGTCAGCCACAGCCTGTTAATGTTTTACAAATTTATGTTATTTTCACAAGTTTAATTGATTTTAAGCTGTGGAATTTATGGCCCCCACTGACTGCAACCGCAATCAGACGACCAGTCAGACAGTCAGCTTAGCTCGTTTGTTTGTGATTTGGCACATAAAATGTTGGAAAATATCATTGAATGCATTTTTATGGCAGTCATAATATGTAAAATAATCTCATCCGCAAAACTGAAACGATTTTGGCAAACACTGTGCTGCAAGTCGTTTGGACTACGAGTGAACTTGACTCATGCAGCGCGCTTTAATTGTTGTTTTTGTGTTGGTGTGCATTGAATTAAAAGTCGTGTTGGAATATTCTACGCCTCTGTTGGTGTTTCTCTGTCTGATGTGTCCCTTTGGCGGTATTTTTACTCATATTATTGCTTATTGTTGCTTACCGACGAAGACGTTCATGATTTATCTTAGCATTTTATTACAATCTGGTAGCAAAAAATATTTGTAATAAACTAATATCTTCCTCTTTTTGCAATCTATTATTACCGCACTGCAAACTCTAACAAATTTTTATAGCCTGCTTTATCATTTGGCGCTTTCAACTGTCTGCTTTTTGACATGTGCTGATAAACTCTCTAATCAATACGCCAAGTGAGATTTTTAAAACTTCTTCTTAAATGAATTGCTGCATTGACATTAGCCAACTTAATGCCTCGGAATTGTTTGCTGCATGCCAAACTTCTGCTAAACTTGAACGTCAGCCACAAATATGCCACACAAAACTAAAAGTCTCATCTAAAAGTCACGCCAAGTAGCGCATAAAGAAATTGAATTCATTAAACATTCGCTTCCTGACACGGACGCGAGCGACAGAAGACGTAATCGACGCCAAACTGCGAAACAAAAACAAAAAATTGGAAAAAAAGAAAAAGAAAATTAAAAGGAATAAGTCGTTGAAGAAAATGTGAAACGTTTAGTGGCGCAATATGCAAATCCATAAATTTAAGACACTTTTACAACAGCGACAAAAGACAGGAGACAAGAGACAAGCGACAACTGAGTCGCAGTCGATCGGTGAGACACAATTTTGGTGCGGTGAACGAGTATGTTGCGGTGAGGGGGAGCGTCGACTGCTGCTGTTGCTGTCAGAAGACATACACACGCGATAAAGAAATTCGATTAGGCATCAATTTAAATGAGACGCGTTTCCCGTGTCGACAGTTGCACCCTGCAACCTCGCTGCCTCACTGTCTCACTGCCTGCCGCTGCAAAGTCTCAGCATAAGTTGAGACAAGTTGGAGTTTGAAGTCAACTAAGTCTTTGACTGTGCTGTAATGTGATATGTGCAGTCAGGCGACAAATTCACAAACGCACACAGATACCGGTCGGCTGCTTGTGTTGGTGCAACAACTCACAACACCGACAGCACACAACAGTCAGTCAGTTTTGCGCTGCAATCTAATTTATGACTTAATTATCGGGCCATATTTAATGTGTCCAATAAACTAGTCTACAAAATTATACCAACACATCGTTGTTTAGTGCTACAAGTGCTTATCCGCTTAGCTGCTACCTTCCAAGCATGCCGCGCCGCCCGTGCCCGTGCCCCGCCCGCATTGTTGCATCTTGTTGTGCGCTTATTAAGCTTTTGCTTTATTATCGCCACGAATCGTCGCGGTGCGTCGTGTCGCGTCGCAGCTTGGCTGGCATGGCATGGCGTGGCGAGGCATAGTGAAGCTGTTCGTGTTGCTGCTCGTCTTGTCTCGTTTCGGTGTGTTGAGTGTGACTGCGTCTGATCTGATGGTGGCCTCCTTTAGTTTTGTGGCCATCAATTTGCTTTTAAATGCAACAATTTGGCGCTGGCTTGCCGATCTGCCGCACTGAGGTGAGGTGTCTGCGGCTGCGCTTCAACGCTGCGTGCAGTCGCACATCTCCACATGCTGCACATGAGTATCGCACTTTGTACGACTTAAGTGTCGTCTGACCGTATTGACTCTAAGACTGAATGTCTGCCTGGCTGCCTGCCTGCCTGACCGCCTGTCTGTCTGTCTGTCTGCTTGGCGTTGCTGCAATAAAAATTTCGTGAAGTGGCAATAAAATTCCATTTAAAATGGCAGCGATTATGTCTCAACAGACCATTAAAGTCACTCAAATGACAACTACTACTTAGGCTCGAAAAGCTGTCAGTGGTGTTTTTGGACCACGTACCACGTATGGTACAATCTAAAGGCAGCGACAACAACAAAAAAAAGTCGCATGACAAAACGACAAATGCCGCATTCACGCGTCGATCGCGACACATGATGACGTTGGCTCACAGTGGGACATTTCGCTTAGTTCTTTATTGCAAAGGCAAATTATAAGAAGAAAAAAACAAATTAAACTTGGCGCTCGTTATGGATTTGAGTTATGTTTGATATCAATATTGAAGTCGGTAGGAGGTAATGATGATTATGAAACCACCAACCACGACTTTACAACATTCTAATGGCTCTGTCATAAATCCTACAAAACGATGAAACTGGAAAAGCAACTTTTAGCAATAAAAATTAATAAATACGCCTGGGATTAGAAATTGCGGAAAAATCAACATGAAGCAAGTCAGCGGAAAAGGTCATAAAATCAACTTGCTTAGAATGGGAAAAGACTTTTCCAAACAATACAATAAATTAATAATAATTATTATTATTTGTAGAATAATGTTCTATTGAGATAGAAGATATATTATTTTAATGCAAAAATAGCATTCCATTAGAGCTGAAATTCATACATTAACATCAATAAGAACATTAATATAAATTCTTTTATAAAAGGTAAACGGGAATAAAGTGACAAGTTTCTATTTTTAAAATGGTATTCTTATCCTTGAAATATCTTTCAATTTATTTAGGCAAAAAGGAAATGAAGAAATAATGATTTGTGTATTAATGGGTATTAAAGGAACCATTACTGAAGTTATGTATCTCTTCTTAAATCTTCTAAAAAAATCATCATAACTTTTTGCTTAATGCGACGGAAGGTTCTGTTTTTATATATCATTAACACACTGTGTCTGGGTACACTATATAAAGTTGTGAGACAAAAGGTATGCAACTAAAAGAAGGAGAGAAGAAAGATCTTATATAGTACATATGGAAATAATCTGGATGACAAGAGAAATGCTTCTCAAATAGTCTATTTTTATAAAATGCTATTGTTATCTCCTAAATATATGAACTTCGTACCTGAACTTCGAAAATATTCAATAATTAAATGGGCAATGTAAGATATACATTTTTTTTAGATTTGGGTTATTAGATTATCGAATGTACTCAACTATTTCGGTCTTATAGACAATAAAGTGATAAGATTTTTCTCTGGGTTGTTAATACGAAAAATTCCACTGTACTCTTCACCAGTAATGTTTGTTAGAAGATTGTAATACAGCTGCCTATCTTGTAGTGGAAATCGGTCTTAAAAACGCCATTGTCGTCTTCGGTATTTAATTTAAAAACCACTCATCCATGGCTTTGAAATGTATGTATATGACAAAGAAACACAGATAAGACAGATAAAGTAGAAATTGAAAGCCCTAACTATTATTGATATCTGTTATGTGATTATAGGAGAATAGGAAGAGTCTTTAATAACAAAAGGTCAAATGATGGCTGTTCATCCTAGGCTACACCCAACTTGCTCGGTCATCTTCATTATTTCAACAATACATTGAAGTATATCAAATGCAAGAAAACCTCTAGACGATCCCACTAAACATACTTCGATTGTTTCGGCGTATTTCGCGTATCATGCCGACTTCCGTTCGTCTGCAATTAGTCTTTAATGCTGAAGTGAATTACCAATTAACACCATTGACTACGCACTGCTTATGAATCGAATGTAGACAGCTCTTGTACCTGTTGAGCATGTTGAATATGAATAATTCGGAACGGAAATGACATAACAGATACAGCGGCTGCAGCAGATTTTAATGTATATGTCTTTCATAAGCGGGGCAAACATTAGCAATTAATAATAAAGGGGGACAGCAGAATGAAAAAGAACAACATTTCACAATTCACGAGTGGAGAGGAAACTGGAAAAATGAAGTTGGAAAGATAAATAAGACGCGTCGCGTCGTCTTATAAATTGTGAACGCGTCACTCAACAGAGAGTGACGTGACGTGACATGGCAATGACAACGTCGACGTCGTTGTCGTTGTCGTCATTGTCGCAGCTGAGCACAAAAAAGGATAACGATACCGAAATAAGCAAAATTAAAGGATGAAGTGAGCTGTAGACAATAGTAGCAGACGTTTTGGAGCTTCACTCATTCGCTTGTACGCTGTGACAAAAGCGTACGACAATGATGAAAGTGACAATGACATGAATGGCATCATCATCACGATCGTAGTAGTCGTCGTCGTCGTTGTAGCCGACGTCATCTGTGTGTGAAACGTTGCTTTGGACAGTAGCAGCTGCTGACGCTTGTCTATCAAGTCATGCCAACGCTATCGCTTTGTTGAACAAAAGTAGTCATCGTCATCCTCATTGTCGCTCAAAGTAGTGTGGCTCATTATCAAGTCATGTCATCACGTGACGATGTCGCTGACGATGACGTTGAGGTTGAACAATGACAAAGGCACGACAAGGCATATTATGAAGCAGCAGATTTTTTTTTTATTATATAATTTCTTATCCTTTTTGCCTTCGCTTTACTACCATTTTGTTTTGGGTTCTACGCTTTTGTCAGACTGCGGTTGCTGGCTTGTGATAAATGTCAGAACGTTGCTGGTGACGATACAAAAGTGCTCGAACCACACAGCTTAGTTGGCTCTACAAGTTGTCGAGGCGTGTCTGTGTAAATCTTTCGCATGTTTGACTGTCTTCATTTTTTTATTTTCGTTTTTTTTTTTGCATATCATACTTGGTGTGAGGCCGGCACAGAGTCGCACAGCGTCAATCGCTCTGTCACTCGCATATACACACACATTCAGTATGCCAGTCTGTCATTTAGACGAAATGTCAGTCAGTCAGTCAGTCATTCACTCAGACGGCAACTGCAACGTTCTGTTTATGCTTCAATGAAAATAAACTGCTATTTGCTTGACACTTGAGATTGATTGTCATCCATCAACTGATGCGCTCTGACTGTCAGTGATTGAATAGCAAGGATGTCCTGTTTGAATTTCAAATTTACATACCAAACCTTACCCGACAATGCCAACTCAGGCGGCATCACTCTTTTTATGTCACTCGCTCATTCACTCACTCACGCGTTCATCACTCGTCTCGTCTCAACTCGTCTCGTCTCGTCACCGCTCTTACGTTTGCCTCATTCAATGTGACGCCTGTCTATGTCGTCTGACATGCCGTTTTGTTGTTGTTTTGTGCTGTTTTTTAGCATTCTTTTTTTTTTGTTTTGTTTAATCCCATGGGCGCAACTGTTTGTCATTTGTGCGCAAAATGTATTTTAAGTGTGCGACTTTTGTGTGATAAGCAAATGCGAAAATTATTTTCAATTATTTTCTTTCTGACATGTCTTGTAATTTGCATTTGAGTGGCATCTGCTTTTTGATTGACACATAATTATCCAGCATCACAGCGCAGGCATTGCTTACATACAAAACCACAGATTGTGTCAAACCGCATGTATTTTTTATGTTTGTTTGTTGAGCAACAACTTTTCGGACAAAATTTTACGAGTTTGACAGTCTCTTTGCTATAAAATTATATACTTACAATTGATAAGTCGTAATGGGTTTGGTTATCGGTAATGCTTTTGGGAAATTTATCATTACTCTATTGTTTCATAATTCTTCAATCTGTGATCTTTGGACATTCGAAGGTTTGGACAATAATCACGCCCATCGTACATACTGCAATCGTTGCTAAACATTTCAATATGCTTAATGTTAATCCCGAAGTGTCTTATAATTATAAGCCCTGTTTTAGTTGTGCCACAAGCATCGGATTATATTCGTCTAGATGGCATATAAATTTTGCCTACCGGGCCAGAGACTTCTAGGAATTAGTTTACTAATACTTTTGTTTTTTATCTACGAAGTTTTTATTCCTCGTTTTCTTCTTTCAATTAGATTTGTATTTCTTTTATAGCCTATTTATTTTTTTTTTTTTTTTTTTTTTTTTTTTAACTAACTACAGGCGCAAGACGTTGTGGTAGCACACTACCCTCAAGTGGTCATTGCGACACCAGGTCAGCCTGTTCCGCGACTACAGACAAAGAGTCAACAGTCGCTTTACTACTTAGCTCTACACAAATAAATAAGCATGCACTAATATTAACACTAAAATTTTAACACTACAAAAATACCTAAAATTACAAATTATTAAGATGTGTTAGTAAGCTACATTTGATGAGATTTGAAGATCTACAATTATCGATTAGGTTACAATAAATATTATAGTTTACACACAAAATTCGAAAGGAATCATGCTCAAGATATGTAGCTCTACAGATACTAAGATGAATTGGTCGAAAGTTTCTCGTGTATCTAGTTGGAACATTAAACTTTATGCACTCTAACAAAGTGGGGGAGATTATGATACCATTAATTAGGTTGTGCAAAAATAACACACCGAGCATAGTTCTACGACTTGATAGAGATGGTAAATTGATTAGTTTCAGTCGACTATGATAGGGGGGTAAATGAATACTAGGGTCCCAATGTAACTTACGAAGAGCAAAAAGAAGGAACTGCTTCTGAACGGATTCTACTTGGGCCTTATACTTTTCAAACTGAGGGTCCCAAACACACGACGCATATTCCAGAATGGGCCGCACAAGCGAAGTGAAAAGCAATTTGGTAGTGTAGGGGTCATCGAATTCCTTGGACCATCGTTTAATAAAACCAAGTACGCCTTTGGATTTGTTTACCGAAAGGGAAATGTGAGAAGCAAAATTAAGTTTTGGGTCCATCAAAACACCAAGGTCATTGAATTGATTTACACGCTCAAGAATAGAATTATCAATCCTGTATATTATTATATTATTATATTATGTATTTTTAGTTGTTTTTTAAATTATTACTTTTATTTTTTGTTTATTATATTATTATATTGCAATATATTATTATATCATTTTATATTATTTAAAGTTTGAGTTTGGCGACCTTTTTCTTATTAATTTTAGTTTTTTAACAGGCTCGAGGTCGTTTTTATTATTTTCAAAAAGAAAAGACAAATTTTTTCTCTTTTTTAATAATTTAATTTTTATCCCGATATATTTCGGACTCCACCGGAGTTCGTCTTCAGGGGTTAACACGCGGAGTTCGTCATAATTTTATATTATAATTATTTATTAATCGTATGTATTGTTTTATATTATAATTATAAATTATTAATTTAAACTACTGACATAACCGTCTATTGGTATAAAAATGAAAAATATAAAAGAAAAATAGAACAATCCAAACTTCTTACAATCATTTACACAAAGTTAATTATTAACCAGTAAGGACGCTAACTTCAGCAAGGCTCAAGCTTATTTACTCTTCACGCCCTTTCTTGTGCCACGCCCATATTTTTGACTGAATCTATTTCCTATTCATCTTATTAGCCTGTATACCAATTTTCATTGTTTTTGCTCATTGGATACCGGAGATATGCAAATGATTGATTTTGGCTATAAGTGGGCGTAACAATGCCTATTTTTTGGTCAAAATAGTTTTCATGCCTCCCTTAGAACATAAGTGTGAAGTTTCAAGTCAATTGATTAATATTGCTTCTCTTCCCTGTCTTCATTTTGTATGGCATGTATCCAGTTCCAGTTGTCCGATATTGCCGATTCCGATAAATGAGTTGATCGCACAGAAAAGAAGTCTTTCAGCTCGATAACTTCAAAACTGTGGGAGGAGATCGTATATATACAGACAGACGGACATAGCTCAATCAACTCGTGTTGTCGTCCTAATCAAGAATATATACTATATATATTAGTATTATTCACTGTGTGAAGAGTATAATGCCATTTTCGCTTTTTCCTTCAGTGACTTCTTATCTTTAATTACTCAATGCTAAAACATTAAGTCATTCTACTTTAAATGTTCTTTGTTTCATAAACTTTTAAAATTATATTCATCACACCGTTGAACCTTCAATTGAGAACCTCAGTTGCTCTAAAACGCCCATCTAAATTACAAAAGCACAACCGCGACTTGGACATTTGACAGCGCGTATTTCCTTCCTGTTCCTGTTGCTGTCGTTGTTATTATTACTATTGTTGGTGTTGTTGTTGTTATTATTATTATTGTTGTGGTTGTTGTCTCATTAAAACGCATGCAACAGTGGCCAACGTGAATAATCGGCAAAGTGCGCGCCTGTGTATTTATTATGCAAGAATTTATTTCCTCAGAGCCAAGAACATCCTGTGCCAGAGTACAATGGCTGAGGCGATTGAGGCAGTTGAGGCTCGTTGCTTTTATTCATTTGCGTAATAAAATACGCGAAAAATTCTGCACGCACACAACATGTATGTGTGTTTGTGTGCCTGTGTGAGTGAGTGAGTGCTAACAATTTCACCAGCAGCTGAAATGAAAGGCATTGAATCAGTAGCAGGAGCAGGAGCAATGAGAACGAGTATGAAAACAACTTGACTGTCACTTGTCACAAGCTGCTGATGTTGTTGTTGCTGTTGTTGTTTTTGTTGTTGGTACGCGCGCTCCTCACATGTCAACGCGTCGCTTTTCGTGGCATTTTGTGATGTGAAATGAAGCAACGAGGTGACAGCACAGGGAGTTGCACACACACACACACATACACTTACATACATGAAAATGAATTACTCGCGTGAACAACAAAACTGTCAGGAGGCTGTCAGTTGAAGAGGCGTGTTTGCTGCCGCTTGTATTGCATGCCAGTCAGCCTGACTGCCTGCCTGCCTGCCCGACTGCCCCTCACTGCCAGACTGTGAGGTGTCAGCGCTGCCAGTGTTTGAAATGCGCATAAAAGCAGCTGACATGCAAGCCGAGACGAGACGCAAAATGTGGATAGACAGTGAATGCAAAGGAAGAGAAGGAGGAGTGCCCAAGGCAGAAGCTCACTTAGATATCCTGGCAAGTCGTTCATGTGTGCAATTCACTGCAATTTTTTTTTTTCTACGCGCACACAGGAAATATGATGAAAATTATCAAGATTTTTTTTTCGCTCTCTTCTTCTTTCTTTGTCTTTTGCGCGCTGTGATGAAATACATTCAATCTTGTTTTTTTTTTCTTTCCTCATTTTTTGATTGTGCAACGCCAAATTGTTGCAAGTATTGCATGAATCAAAGGCGCGCACAGAGTTGCCAGGCTTACTTACAGAGCGGTTTCAATTTACACAGAGTGAAACGTTTCACACTCAAAACACTTTATTTTTTGTTGTTTTGAAAACCTCTTTCAATTTTTTTTGCCTCAACTCTATTATAAAGTAATTTTTTTGCATTACTTATGCCTGTCAGCGTGCTTTGTTTTCTTGTTGTTGTTGTTGTGTGTGTGTGTGTGTATCACTCTGTTTCCTGTCTTTGTCTTCAGGGGCGTTGTCGCTGTTGGCACTCCTTAACGCGTATCCTTGTTTGCAAGATTAATTTGTTGCGCCTTTGGTGTTTGCTCACTTTGCTGTTTGCTCACATGTGTGTGACAGTTTACAAATTTGATTGACAGATGACAGCGACAGTCGCGCATTATTCAAAGCTTCAAAAGCGTTGACAACACTCACTGTGCGCGGTGCGACAAAGCGTTAGTCATAGGAGAGCGAGTCAAGCTGTCAGTCATCACATCACATCGCATCGCATCGCAATTCAGGCGTCGTCGTCGTCGTCGTTGTCGTTTTCTGACAAACGTTTTCTTTGCAATCAGTTATTGTAATTTTCTTTAGCTTTTGAAAGCCATTGTGATTACTTTTAAATATTTTAAGTTTATTAAAAAGGAAGTTGTTTAAATGCCACTTTTCATCAAAGCTCTATAAAGTTTCCTAAGAATTACTGGAACAAATCCGTCAAAGCATACGCTAATATTGAGAAGTTGGCTGAGAAAGACAACCATTTGTTAAGATCCCATTGTGGTTAGTAGAAATTAATGTAAGTCTCAAGATTTAATCTTGAACAACATAGAAAAATATTTCGGATTCGCCAAGGAAACATGAAAGCAATCTCTAATTTATTTGTTCTTGAAGCTGGGTAATAAGTTTCCAATGTGTTTTGCTTAGTGTTAGTAGAATAAGGCGATAGATAAAAACAATCTTTGTATCTCTGGAACCATATAAGTCAGAGAATCAATGAGTAATCTATACATTGAGTGGAAAACAATCTATTAAATGGACAGACAACCTCAGTCAATTAACACAAATATGCTTTAATTCGCAACTAAGTAATTTAAGACTTTGGTTTCCTCTCTATGTATAGATTACTCATTGGAATTGAGTTGATTATGATCCTAACGATGATCCCAACGAAAAATATGGCTATATTGAAGTTTTTTAGCTCTAGAACTAATTCTAATAAAGTGATAATTATAAGATAGGCTATCTCTCGAATTCGATTGGAATAAATTCCGTTTTCAAAATGGATCCCAAAAAAGTTTTCTATAGTTAAACTTTTAAGGTATTTCAAAGTCATCATTAATGTCATTATTGGTTAAAACTCTGATACGTTATATGTACCTATGTGTCTGTAAATGAGTCAGAATGAGTTGTTCGAAGTTTAAATTATGCCCGAACAGTCAGAGCGATCGGTTTGGTATTTGGAAAATTATCATACTTCTTGGCCTATTTTCCCTCATCTCATCACCTACCTCATTTTTAGTACTCATTGCACTCATTCTAATAAAAGTGTAAGTGCAAATTGTCAAATGATTTGCCTAACTGATTCTGACAAAGTCATTTAGCAAACATATTTTCTGACATATTTTGACATTATCTCAGGAGCAATGACACATCGACTATTCACTTTTTCCGACTGTTTGCCGTTCACACAAACATTAATCAAAATCTGCGCCATGGCAGGGAAAAATGCCTTAATTGAAAGCTCATTAAATATGAGCGTGCGCTTATCATATCAGCTTTCAAAAGTCATTAATGCACGTTGATGACTTTTTCCCGTAAGGAAATCTGATACAATTAAAAGCATTAAAAATTACCAAAAACACAACTGAAAAAAATATATTAAAAAATGAATAAAGACAAAACAAAAAAAAAAAAAACAACCTCGAAAGGCGTATCCTTGGAGCAATATGTTGTCATCATTATGGATTTTTTTGTTGTTGTTGTTGACGTTTTTAACGGGCGCACAGCGGCAGTTGAGCCTTATTAGTGGTCACATGTCACAGAGGACTAGCAAACAGACAGATACGCAGACATACAAACAGACCGACAACGACAGCTGAGTAATTCAGTAATTCATCATTTTCATGCAGCGTAATTTGGTGGCAACAACGGCAGCAATCATGAAACAAACCAAAAAAAAAGGACACTCAACGCAATGCAATGCGACGCGTTTCAACTCGACTCGTATTTCATTTTGTGGCGACAGAGAAATTGTTGCTCTGAGTTGCTTCCAGCTTGTCATGACTTATTTGTGACATTTTTTTGGTTTTTGTTGTTGTTGTTCTTTTTTTATTTTTTAAGCACTTTACGCTCTGAGTGCGGATTTTCAACAAGCTCGGGTCAAATCCTCTGCTTTTTTTTAGCTGTCTGTCTGTCAATTTGCTTTTCGGTGAGTCTTGAATGCGTCATTTGATGTATGAGTTCATATATGTGTGAAATATCACGAGGTGACATGCGGATGAGTGATATGTTTAACGTGCATCATTTTACATTCACGCTTCATAATGAGTTGGTTTCGACATTTGTCAGGGTGCGCCCTATACGATAGTAGTGATTCATTATAAGGGCTATTAATAAAAAAAAAAATGGAAAATGGAATATTCTCTAAAATTTGTTCTGAATGTTTTGAAAATAGATAAGTAAAGTTAGTAGAAAAAAAATCGATTAAAAATTTCAATACTGCTGATCCATTAATTTTTCTAATCTTCTATCTATATATGTATCTATCTATCTTCGTCTATGTACTTATATAAAAATAGAATATATATATAAAAATAGAATAGAAGGACTGAAAGAGAGAGAGAGAGAAAGAGAAGGAGAAAGGGCTTGAGAAGTAATCTTCTGGCATACCTTGGCTTAATTTACTTATATCAGTTTCAACAAGGCTCTACCCCTAGAAAGGGTACTTCCCATTGAGAGGTCTTGGAAATTTTTAAATTTCTTTTGCCAAAAATTTCATAAGAATGTTTGTACATTTTGTTTAGCAGTTAATTTTATCAATTTTTTTTTGTTATTCCAATTCTTATCTTTTTATATAAAGATTTTGTGAAGACTTGGACAAGTGCGAAATATCAGAATAAAGTGGGAGATGTGAGAAACCTTACGCAGAGTAAACGCATCTCTGGGATATATTATCCCTATTATTTATCTATCTATTTTCATTTGATGATATTTAAATTTGTGTAGCATAAAATTGGCTTTTTACTGTCCCCAAAAAACCGTTGAAACTTAGAAACTTATGGGCTAAAGTATCGATTGCGGATCTTGGAGAGTATTCGCTGATAATTTTTGTATTTTAATTAAGCAAGATTTGAAAATATGTTAAATTATGAACCATATTAACGGTCACACACCGCTTTGCTACGATAGTGTTAAATTCATCCTAAAAAGTTGGCAAGTCTCTTGGCTGTCAGACCACACGGACCCATTTCCAGAAAACATCACGATTTTTTCTGGAGAACTTTTCGATGCTGAACATTTCTCTTTTAATTTATTTCTTAATCATTCAATTCCTTCTACACAGCTTGAGTTCAAAAGACATTGGGTGTTTTAGTTTAATGACCGCTTCAAAAGCTTTACTGTAATGCCTTAAATTCATGTATTTGCTTCTTCACTCTTTTTTTGTCGTTATGACTCGAATATTTTTTTCTGTCTTGTCTAAATCGATTGCTTTTTTTACAATAAATAACACATAATCCATTTGTAGTAGCAGCTCTTTACATTTGCCTCTTTCCTCAGGCAAGAAAAATATTTATATTTTCTTATTTTTCAAGCAAAGCTCATTTTATCCCTTTTTTGATAAACTAAATCCAATTTAAAACATTTTAATATTATTGCCAATAAATAAAAGATTATAGAAAACATGAAAAGCAGCATAAACACACAAACATACAAGGACAAAGGCTTATAGAAAAGGACCTCATATGCGTTTAAAATTTAATTTATTAGCCTGTAAAGAACCTTCACGGCCGCCATCGACATAAAGAGGACTTTGCTAGAGTAACGATAATCGAAAAAGAAGTTCGAAACGATACTCAAGGGTGTTGACCAAGGGCAAAAATGCAGACAAGGCTTTTGAAAAGGCGCGACGGCGTCGCGTTATAACAAACGAAAAGAATTTATGACAAGAGCGCGTTTTATGCATGAATTTCACGCATGTTTTGCAAGTCCTGTCGACGTTTGTCATAATCCTATCAACGCGTTGTATTCGCACACTGAAAAGGGTTTGTCCTCATTGATTTATGCCTAAGCAAATAATGCGTTTATATATTTTTCAATAATAGCTGAAAATAATGCATTCAACTTGTGTAAGCCCTGTGTGATTGTGCGTGTTTGAATGAAGATATATGTCCTTTTCAATACCTGAAAATTGGATTGAGTTTTTCTTTTACAGCGTGTGTAAGTTGGCGCAGATTAAAAATTCAAATGGCATGTGCTTTATAATATGCTTTAGTTTAACATTTTTGCGCTCTTTTGAATTTCTTTCATTTTTTGCAAGGACTTCCGCTGACTTTGCACTTTATTTTATGAAGCCGCCGCCGACGTCGCTCAACATTTCACTTCCTGACCGTCAGCACATTTGCGAACGTGTATCGTTTAGATAAGCATGCAATGGCCGTCTGACATACTCCCAAAGTCGCCCACACATTCTCGCTCTGTCTCTTTCTCTCTCTCTGTCTTTCCGTCTGGCTGTCTTTCAAAGGCGAGCACTCACACTACTTAAAAGTGTTATAATTCCTGATGACAGCATAATTCTTGTGTTTAACTGCAAAAGTCGTTTCCTTATCCTTATCCTGTTGACGGCTTCCTTTCCTTGCTCAGCTCTGCACACTCATGCACTCGTGTTCTCATCCTGCAATATGCGCTCGAATCTGCTCTGAACTAACCTCCTCACACACAATCACACGCCTGCTTGCCTGTCTTCAACTATTTGCATGGTCGCGTTTTCTGCCCTGTTTAATATATTTATCCTTTCAGCTTTTCTTCCTCGCCTTCAAAGCGCTGAAAAGAATTTCACAATACTTTAGGGAATTGCTTTGAAAGCGAAGTGACTGAAGTCATTGCATTTCGTGTGCGTTTTCATTTTTCTTTTTTGGTTTCTTATAAACGTCTTCTGGCAGTATTGAAATTAAGTTTTCGTTTTTATTTATTCATTTATATTTATGAAATTTTTATGCATATGTGCAGGATGAAATCTTGATTGAGTCTTTCAGTTTTTAGTACCCTCAACCATTTTTTGGAAGAATTAATCCTATAGAAAATTTGATAAATCATTAGGTACTTCTTTCCGGCCATATTCTTTATCTAGAGTAAAAAATCCTGAGGATTCAATAATTCGTAGTTGGGCAGTGGATATTGTCGAACGCGAAATAAAAAGATTTTATATGCATTGGGTTAGAACAGTGGATGAGTTCAGATTAATAAATATGAGCGGTAACGAAACAGCCCATACCCAACCTAGGCAACAGCCAAAGGGTTCTCAGAATCTACACTACCATCACATATTTGATTGAAAGTACAAGCTATTTTAAAGGCGAGAGGCCTCGATTTTATACTTTAATCTCAGTAGTTCTTCTTGAAGTTATTTCTAATTTGTTATTGCTATAATAACTCAGGGTTTGCTTTTCATATAATGCAAAGCGAAACAAACATACTTTTTTATAAGCTAAAAACAATTTAACCAGAAGTCAAACCAAAAGTATGATCTTATTTATAATCGGCTGACAGATAAGCCAAACGATGATAGTCTTAGAGAAGTTGTTCAGACTCTTTCCAATTTTTTCTCACATTTTTTTTAATTATTCAAACTTTCTAATGGTTAATCGAAAAAGTGTTCACATCGAATATGAAACTTCCTCTTGAAGCTGTTCAACTTATCGATCCCCGTTGTTAGTAACACGAGCTCAACTATTATCGTACCTCAATGCCACTCGGCTAATGTTGTTTTGAGCAAACAATTCTGTATCCTATTTCAGTAGCTCTGGCCTATGAACTTCTCATGCTCCCCTGCGCACGCTGCTGTTACTTGACGAAATCGAGTGTATACATACATTAATTAAGGAAACCTGAGCTAATTTTTCACCACAGCAAACATAATTACTGAAGAAGTGTTTTGGAAAAGGACTAAGCACATCCTGTTCAGTTCAATACAGATCGGTTGACGAAAATAGCACTCAAGTGACAATGACGAAGAACCCTTTTTCAAAAGAAAAAAATATCAAATTTCATGCAATTTAATTGAACGTGCTGCTAATATAAGGAAGGAAAAAAAAAAAAACAATCCTTTCAAAATATGATGAATCCGCGCGCCGCAGATTTTGAGTGACAGCGTGTGCTTCGTGGCGTGGTTGCTGTTGAGTCGAGTTGAATTGAGATGAAGGTTGGTTGGCAACACCTAATTCAATTTAACAATTCATTTATCATAATCAGCATCAAGGCGTTGTCACTCACAATTACCATCAAAAATGCGAGCGCTCGCAACGGCAGCAAGAAGAGTTGAATCTCAACACGAATGATGAGAAAAGACATACGGCGCTTTGTGTTGTGTTCGTCAAAGCGACTGACAGAATGACAGACAGAGAGACAGGACAGGCAGGAAGAAGTAGGATAGAACAGCAGAGAGAAGGTTCTGCTGCCAACTGACAAGTGGCAGAAATCTTTCCCGCTTCAACGTTGGCTTGGTGCTGCATTTCATTGTCATTGTCTCGTTGTTTCCGTTTGTTTGTGCTGTGTGTAGCAGCAGCAGTAACAGCAGCAGCAGTGCCAGGAATACGCATGAGCATGAGCATGACAATGACGACGACGGCGACATTCAAGCCCAGCAGGAAACTGGTTGACAGCCAACGCTTTTGCGCAACGACAACGGCATCACCAAGTGGCAAGCAACAACTCGAGTCGACACAACACAACACAACGCGACTCGACTCGAGTTCTGTTAAGAAGCGGCAGCCAAGCAACAAGAAATGCTGCCAACTCATTGTCAGTTAAAATGTCAAGAGCCACTCAACACAAGGCAACACGCAGCATGCTGCATTGGCAACGGCGAAGACAGTCAAGTTGCAAGAAAGCAAATGCAGCAACGCAATCCAATGCAAGTTGCATGCACACAAAGCCAACGCATGACTATGACAGTGTGACATGCCGATTGGGCAAGGAATGTTAGAAAAGATTTACCTTTGGCTGATTTCGCACAACAAACTGAAATCGCTCTGAATTTCTGAACAATTTTTGTCCTCAAAAATATATATTTTGCTAAATTGTGTTACATATGACTGTCATATGATTATCGAAACTGCGAAACCCAAGCTGACCACATACTGTGACAGTTACACTGTCAGTCAAAGTGACAAAAAATCATTACAAGCAAAAAAATAAAAACAAAAACAAAAAACACCCAAGTAGACTTGATTTGAAGCCACGACTCACACATGTTGGTTGCTGCACTCAGTCAAGTGGCCACACTCAGCGGCAGACCACGAACAAGGCACAGCGGTCATCATCAGTCACAGTCTGTGACAATGGACACAACAACGACAACATCAACAATTAGATTACGGTGATTTAAGTAAGAAAAAAGAAGTACTCAAAACTTGCATTTTCCAAGACATGTGAATATAAATTATATCCTTTTGTCAAACGTTGCGCCTGCAATTTTCACTTACAAGTAAAGCAGCAGGATCAAAATATCACCCTAAACTTCTGCTCACATTACATTACGTTACATAGCATTACGTTACGTTGGTCGTTGCCGTTGCGTTGTGTTGTATTGTGCGTTGCTTTCGTGCTCTAATGCCTTGTAATAAATCAAAATGCGTTGTCATAAAATTCAACATGCAGTGCTGACATTTACGTCAGTCCCATGTCACGTGTTTGGGCGTGTTACTGGCCAAATGCTGCTGCTGGCTCGCTTTACGTTGTAATATAAACTGATTTGTATTTTTTGCCATTTTTTTTTCTACTTCTATACGGAAATTCTGTTTCTGAACAGTCCGGAAATGTCATCTGAACTGGCGAGGTTGGCATATTTATTTGAAAGCGTTTGTCAGACTCGGTCATCGCCGTCCCCATTGTCTGTAACGAGTTCCGGGTTGTTGGCTTGGACTTGCGTCAAATGCTTGGCAAGGACGAAAGCGTCCAAGACAAATTGCAGGCTTCTTGTGGGTGTTGAAATGTGTTGGTTGCATTATGCGTGTCGGTAATAAATGTGCTAAGTGCAATTGTGGCTAGGAAGAGAAGAGACAAGTGGTGGGAAGTGACTTGAAGTTTTCTTAGATTATTTTTGAATATTTTCATTTTTGTTTTTAATATTATACTGATGTGGTTGCGAATCGTTGAGTGAGTGTTAATTTAATAGGTATAGTACAGGTACTCTCATGTCTTAGTTAATAATAGTCTAAATTTTGTTATCAATGAGTTTTACAGTATATACAACACAACTTCTCTAACAATATAAGCGACTATTGAGAAATGTTACAATTAATTAAGCTATATTTTTATCTGTCGCAAAAATAGTTCAATATAGATTCCAAGAATAGCTTAGCTGAGAAATTAGCCTATTAAGTAAGTCAACTGAACATCGATCTGCGAAATAAGTCCGGCTTATTTATTCCTCGAAACTAAAAGTAAACGACAGAATCGGGATATTTATGGTTGGAACTACACGGATTTATTTCGAACTAAATCGATCCTGTTTATCATAATCTGTGTTTGTCATGTTTGGATCTCGGTCAGGCTTCGTAGGAAATGATTTCAATTCGAAATTTATAGTATAGTTGAGTATACTCTACAATATAATACCCCGCACACATGGTTGACCGTGGCACACTCCAAATCTACAAGAACATATTAATCTGGCATCGGCAGTTCAAATATTGTTCAAAATATCAAGAATATTGGTAAAAAAATGAGGATTTTACTACAAATTTCAATTTGTAGCTCTCTGAGAGGTAACCATCAAAGAGAGGGGAAATTTGTGGTATGTAATTTTTAAGATGTATACTTACTGAGCTTGGATTTCAGGTTCGTACCTTCATTATTTTTGGAGATATAGCATTTTTAAGAAAATAACTGGTTGAGGGGAAATAAAGTAGAGGGTGAGCTTTGTAGAACTATACATACTGAGTCTACATACCGACTTTCATGTTTCTATCTGTTCGGGTGTTCGAGTTGTAGCATTTTAAAAAAGCATTTTTAAAACTGTAAATAGCGCATGACCAAATTTCAAGTCTCTAGATATAATAGTTTCTGAGAACCATTGGTGAGGACAGATGGACGGACGGACATGGCTATATCAACTCGTCTTTTCATCCTGATCAAGAATATATGTACCTTGTAGGGTCCTCCACCCCCTCCTTCATACATTTGGTCTGAAACAAACCTAATATACCCCGATACACAGTATGTGCACAGGGTATAATAATCTGGGACTGATGACTCATTCTAACTACGTGAAGGCAGCTTATATCGCGCTGCTTGATATTCTCATATCATAGCTCATTCACTGGAGGAGGCTATCGAATCCGTTTCTGCTCATAAATTTCTAATTCGTTCATCTCCAAAGTTAAAGAGCTAACTTTGAAGCTTACATTATAATCTGTCAAAAAATCTAACTAATCACATAAATTTCAACACACCGAGATGACATCAAAGAAAACGTTTTCATTTGTATACACGTCCATTTATGTCAGCAACATGATATCCTTGCAACAACTGACAGCAAATGATGCCAACAACAGCAACACTAAAACGTGCAAACTGATGACATACGAAATGCAAACAATTGACGACTCTGGCACAGGGTTGCATGTTGCTGTTACAATGTTGCAACGAATGTCAGAAACGATATATTAGAAAGTCTGACTGACTGACTGACTGACTGGCAGACTGGCATACAGACAGACAGAGAGACAAGCGCATTGACAGAGTAGAAATGCCGCACAAATGAACGAACGTTTGAGCGTTAGTGGGTCGGCTCGGCTCGGGTACAAGAGTGAAAAACGAGCTTGGCATGCATCACGTGACAACGACAACTTCCACTGTCAGAGTCAGAGTTGACATTGCTTCCATTGCCACTGCCAACATAGCAACAACGAGAACTTGTGTGCGTGTGCGTGTGAATATGTCGGTCTCTGTGTGTGTGTGTGTGTGTGTGTTATATATTGCATGTCCTGACGTTGCCCATTAATTTTGGCACACTCAGCAGCAGCAGCAGCAGCAGCAACAGCAGTCAACGTTGCCTGCCTTTTGCGTTACGTTTTAGGTTACGTTATATGTGACATTTGTATGTGTTGGCAATTCTCTTCTTCTGCTCTTATATCTCACTCTTTCTACATGCTTGTACAGTGCTTGGTGAAACTGTCAGGCAACAATGCTTTCACTGTCACTGAGGCGCTGTCAGAGACACTGTCACCCAGTGAATGCTGCCTCAACTGCTGCATTTGTTATTGTTGTTTCGTTGTTTTGTTGTTGCTGTTTTGTTGGATTTTAGAAAATTTTGCAACACGCACAGGCGAATCGACAACAACAACAACAACAACAACAACAGAAACAAACAACTAACAACAATAAGGACAACACCAACGAGCAGTGACAAGGCAAGCATGTCAACAGCAACGATGCATTCTGACAGCTCAATGACGTTTTCTACATTTTCGTAAATTGCTTCGATTTGTTCTCATGTTCGCCACTGGCATGTTGTATTCATTGTGGGCGTTTGAATTGGGTTGGGTTGTGTTGGGTTAGGTTTTGTCTACTATCCTTCTGTTCATTGTTGGCCAAATGCACATGCTGCCTTGCCAGCATGCTGAAAATTTCATACTTATTAGATTTGTGTGCTCGTAAATAATTTGGTCAACGCATCATTTTGGGCAAGAATATATTTGTGACGTTAATATTTTATGTGCATTTTGGAAATATGAGACTACTTGCAGTATGGGTGCATGTCCTGGATATGACAAAAGTGCGATTAATAAAAATTTAAATGCAATAGAAATTTAGGCTGATTGACTTTAGTATTAAGACTAATAAAGTTGCTTATAAAAAATAATAATAATTGCATTGGTTTGGGCTTGAATTGATTATTGTTTTTAAGCGATTCTTAAAACATCAATCTAAACATTAAACCAAAGTTCCGAATATCTGGACATACAATGATCTGAAATAAAATTCAATATCTGTTAGATTCTGGATTATCTGAAATAGCCATCGTGCATTTAAAATGTGTAAGACAAATAGCTAAATCACCTTATTTTTTTATGTAGGGGGTATGGATTTAGCAGGCTCGAGGCCATTCACAGCTCAAGTATGTCTGTTTATAATTGAGAGCGAAAATTTAAACCAACAACTAACAACACAAGCTTACAGGCAGGTCGTACGTATACCTACATAAATATTTATTATTATTATTTTTTTGTAACAAAAGACTTGTGATCAATTTAACTATTGGAGCCATCATCTGACTAGAGTAATAAGTACCTCTCGTCGCAAAATGTGCTGATTAAACTGGTTCTTTCATCCGTCTTCGAAACAAAGCCTAATCAGCACCGCCTACTTTAATAAAAGACTTCAGCTTAAACACCAGATGATATAGAAATATAAAATGATGGTAGATGTAGTCTTAAATAAAAATTCAAACTATAACATTGTTTTGCTAATTAAAAAAGACTCACAAAATTTTTATTGTCAAATTTATTAAATTTTTAAGTTTCGTTTTTTTTTTAAATTTATCTTTTGTTCAACTAACAGCTAAAAAGAAACTGCCATCGAGAGTGCTCGACTTCGACATACCCAGTACCATCAATTTGTAATGTCTGGTATAGCCATGCACATTTTTCGAAACATGTTTAATTTCCATTCAAAATTATTTAAATTTATACTCTTCTCGACCAATTGGTTCCAGAATTAATACAATTATAGACTTTGACCACGCTCATGTTATGATAGAATCTTCTCAACAGCGACATTGTCTAATCACGGTTCTCTTTCATTCTCTTCCGTTTCTTGAAGCTTATTTGTTGATTAGGATTTCTGATAATGCGACTAAGCATTGATAGTAACAAGACTCCTTACGAACATATAAAATTTCTGTTATATTTTGATTATTCAAAAAATTTTATTTATCAATTTGCATAAATGAGTTAGAGAATATGTCATTATATGTATTTGAGGAGTGAACACGAAAAAAAATAGATTTAATTTTTATAAGTGCAAATAAACAATAGTAAATGTTGAATTTAACAGATGTAAGTATATCAAAAAATATTGCTAAAAAAAGATCCAAGCGTGCATTCAACCTTCGCAGTCCAATGCCAGTCTATGTTCTTATGTTGGGTAAGAAAATTAACAACATCGTCATTTATTTTGATCAAACCGTTGTTGTCCAAGTCAATGACTTTGATATTCTTCGGAAGTTGCTCTAAGCTAAGTGATGTTATTTCGTTGCTTCCTGCATACAGTTTAACAATGTTTGAGTAACCATAAAGGGAATTATTTGGTAGCTGTTTTATATGGTTGTGGTAAATGCGCAGCGTCACGTTCCCAATGTTAGGGATTGGAAGTTCGGGGATCTCAGTTAAATTCCTCTGCGCACAATCGATTATAAAGTCATAAGTGTTTCGATTATAATAACAATTACAGGCTTTTGGGCATTTCTTTCCATTGCGATCTTCCTGAAACTCACAAAAATCATAGTTTTTGCAGACAACTGCTTCCGTCGAGAATATTTTTGTATAATATCGATCTTCAAAACTGATAAGTTTGAAGTTACTCGACTTGAGTTTTATATTAACATTCCCCACGAAATCTTGTTGCCGATCTTGAGCTAAATAGAGCACCTCCAAGTTTGGCAAGAGCGGCCATTCCCTAATAGAAGCAAATGTAATATTTGTGTAAATGTTAATTAATAATTTGGACAATACCTACAATATATTTCTCTTACCAATTGATTTCACCAATTCTATTCGAGGAGAGATCCAAATATTTTAGATTTTTTAAAGATCTAAAAAGTTGACCTTGCACAGTTTCGAGTCCATTAAAATGTAAGTCTAAACGTATTAAATTTATTTGGTCAGCAAATATATTGTCCGGTAAATTTTTTAAATTTCTATTAGCCGTTATTTTTAATGTCTCCAAATTTCGTGAATTTTCAAACAAGTCTTCTTTTATAGAGTGCTCAAAAGCATAACTTAAAACCAATTCTTTCAAATTGGGCATATTTCTGAAGTTCAATGGAAACTCCTGGCAACCTATGAGAATGCAACTAAGTTTCAATTCAATATATTCAAGTTGAGGAAGTTCTGAGATTGCCCCTTGTGTGAAAACAGGTCCTAATGAATTCTCGTACGTTAATTTTTTTAGGTGCTTTAATTTTGATATCAATTGATCAGGCATTTCCTTCGCAAAAGTTGTCAGTTTTAGTTCACGAATATTTTGATAATGTTCAAGTAGGTTGATGTCTAGTTCTACACTTTTGTGTCCTTTGGTGTTATCAAACTCTAATTGTTGGATGCCATGCTCAACACTCACATTTCTTTCAATTTTTGTACTGTCGGTGTTCTGTTCATATTCGATTTGTTTGACGGATGTTAAATTGAGCGCTTTCAAGATCTGCGTGGCATTTATGTTTTTCAAATCTTCACATTCGGCTACTAAAATACCGTTAATATTATTTCCGACTTCTGGTTCCTCCAATTTTTTCTTTACACAATCGAGATTTAGATTTGTAGCAGAGAAGCAATTGAGTTGCAAGGTTAACAAGGAAGAAAAATATCCTGATGAGATGAAATGGAACGGTTCACATTTTTCTTCGGCAAAAGACAACTGAAGAATCCAAAAAAATAATGTTGACTTGAAACACAAAAATTTCATTTTCACGACTGTTCGACGCTGTCAGCACTTGATGATTTACTCCGACTGAATGCTATCAAAATATTTAATGTTTTTAAATAGACTGAATTGATAACTGAAAATTAAATCTCAAAAATTTAATTTACACTTAAATTTGTTTTTTTTTTTCAAAAAAAGATTAGTTTTAATATGCTCATTTAAATGCTTCCGCGCACATGAACTCATAAACAACAAACAATCGAAGATCAAGAGAAAAAGTATATTCCACATGTGTTTCTAAAAAATACTTATATGTCATTATTCTTCTATATTTTTGTATTATTACAAATTATAACCTAACTTTACATATATGTACATATGTATGTATGTATACCTCAATTATAATTGAGTTCCTTTTTTATTCGTTTTTCACTTGTAATTTTTAGTGTCTTTACCTCCATTGAAGCCGTTGCTAGCAAAATAAGTTTATATTCCGTTAACAGTGCCTCAAAATAAAATCATCATTATTAACTTTCCACTCAAAACATATTCAACTACCAATTTAGACGGAGTTAAAGTTATGTCCATGTCATCTATGTTGACGATGGCGTTGATACAAATTACAAACGCAAGACATTTAAACATTATTTCACATTTTTCCAATTTTTCTTGCCCGTTTATGCGCCCCCAGCCCCCTCCATGTGCGTCCCCCAGCAGTGACTACAGACGTCAGAGCGTATTATTGTAAATTGAACTCAATTACCAGTGACAGCAGACAAATTGAAGTGGAAATTGAGATCTTCTGCGCAGCTCAGCGCAACGCCATGTCACGTCATGGCAAAAGCGAAAGCAACAGCAAAGTGCACACAAATATAAAAAAATTCGCTATCCGCCTGAATAGTCAGTCGAGTAGCTGAGCGATGGAGTGGGCGATCGAAAGAGCGAGCACGAGAGAGTTTGGAAGCCCTCAAAAAGTGTTTTTGAAGCAGTAAACTTAATAAAAATGAAAAATACACTTGCACTCAAACTAGAAAAAAAAAAAAAGGAAAAAGAAGAGGGAAGCAGGCAAGCAAGCTGTAAACAAAAATAATTCATTTAGGAACATTTCATGACTTGTTTTTGTTTTCTGTAGCTATGCAATCAGGGGCGACCTACGCTTCATGCCAGCCTGTCACGCTCTGTAATGTCATTTGTCACATGCACTTTATGCGCCTCATGATGTCTGACACCATAAGTAGAAAAAAAAAGCAAAAACAAAAACGAAACTCATCATTGCCATCATATACCATACATCATTGTCAGAGACATGCGGGCGTTTATGTTGAGATTTTTAAATAAGAAAAAATAATATAATACAATTTTCTACAGTAGCAATTGTCGAAATCTTGTTTTCACAATTAGCCCAGCCTGGGCAGCAAATTGAAAATATCACAAGTAGCTTGGTGATATATCACAAGCTCTTTGTGCGTTTATGTATAATATAATAGAGGCTCTGCATTTATTATTTTCATAGTTTATTTATTGTAAATTAAGCAGTTAAACCATGCCTCTTGATTAGCTTTTCTTACCCAGACACATTCATACTAAAAATATCACAAGCATTTATCACTCCTTACAGACTACATTACCCCTATACAACCCCGCTCAACATATTTAGTCCCACGTGAAAAATGTTTTTAATTAAACATGTGCAATGATGCTTAAATGTAACTAATAAAATATTGCGGTGCCTTGGCGTGTGCAAAAGTGCCACGTCCAAATGTCATTTCGTTTAGTATTGAAGCAAAGTCGAGACTCGCCAAAGATTCTTTGAACAAAATCATTTTTGTGTGCAACTAATCGCGCGTTAATTTTATTGTGTCTTTTGTTTATGAGTCGTTGCATTTGGCACATTTCGAGCGAAATAAATAAATGTTCTTTGTTGTGTTGTGTATCGTGTTGTTGTTTGTGTTTTGTACTGCCAGCGTATCTGATATGCTTGACAATTGTGTGCGGTCGTAAACAAGTCAGTCACACAAAGTCAAATTGAGCCAGTCAGACACTCATTGAGTTATTTCGCTTGGACATTTTCATTTGCGTTGCAACATTGTCGTTTGATTTATTGAAATGTGCAAAATGTTTCGACTTTTGTTAGGCAATTTGACGAACACAATTTTTAATTAAAAATGTGTTTGGAACATTTACATTGCATAGAGTTTGATGCAAGTTTTCCTTGCCTCATGATAACTTACTGAAAATCTGTTTTAGGCAAATATTTCTGAGACATAATATTTAAATGTTTTTAAGAATAAATTTAATAACGTGTGTGTTCATATCAAGAGCTATTCTCAAAAATATTGAAATACATATAAGCTCGATTGATTTTGATACCCTGCACTTACAGTTTGTGTACTAGAATGCTCTCAGCAGCATATTTTCAACTGACCATGCTAAGCCATATAATCGATTATTGTCTGTTGTCATAATACATTTGCTCACATTTCAAAATAAACCCTAATCACCAATACGAACTTAATCAATTATAAATTCAGCCAAATAAAATACAGATTGGACACTACAATCGTAACTGACTTCAGAAAAAGAAAAATCGATAAGAAACAAAAATATTTCGTTTTTTTTTTATTTTAAATTATTATACATATATGAATAAAAAAATCATTGACGCTCAGAGAGTCATCTATGAATGGTGCTCTCACCAATGTCACCATCTAATAATCTCAATAAATCGATTAAATACGCAGCACTGTTTATATACCATCGATCTTCCCTATAACGAACCTCTTGACGAGTTAATTTCAGGTATAAATCTTAAAAAAAAATATACACATTTTTATTTTACCTTCTTACAAAGAATTTGGCACTGGCATCTGTGCTAAGATAATGAAAAATTTATTTATTTTAATTATGGTTTACTTCAGAAAAAAAAACATAATTCTTTGCAGAAAATTTTTTACAGATCAGTCACGTTTTAGAGAATTTCCACTGTAGATTTCATATTATCTCAGCATGTTTTGAATTTTAAAGCACAACTTTAAGCGATTAGCTTTCCAAAAATACAAAGATTATTTTCAATTGTTTTTAATTTAAAAAAAATATAAATAAATTACAAAGAGAAAAATGAAAATAATGTCTATAAGCACTAAATATCTATAAAGTTATTATCAACTGCACCTAACACAACGTCCACGGTTATCTCTGCAGCGGCACTGTACAGAGAATATGTTATTGTCCACTCCATCCGGCGCACTTTCAATTTTGGTATTTGAAGAGCATTCGTGGTATTTCTCATCATGTGACCTTTTGTCAGATTCATCCGATATTAATCGATTATGACACTCAGCAAAATCGCTGTGATTTTCTTCATGCCTCGAACGCACGATCTGTTGGCACATAGTCAAATCATCATGCGTAGCCATACAATCGAGTATCTCAGTTCTGACAGAGCAGCATGATGCTCTGATGGTAAGTATTATTACGAATGCAATTGGCAATAAACTTTTGTATATAAAGCGTTGCATGTCAGAATCGAAAGCTTACACGTCGTCTGTCCTCGACACAAGTTTACGGTTGACTAAACAATTGAAAAATACGCTTGTAGTAATATATTATGTTAATTAAATATATTTCACTATATGTTTACAAAAATAAATACAAATGAAATGAACATCAACAATAATATGTATGTATTTGTATTGATAGCAATATGATTGCAAATACAATTTCTCAGCAGATTAAAAACTCAATATGTGAGGCTCAGCTGATAAGTAATCGACCTTTGAACGTGGAACCTCGATGAGTTAGGAGTATGAATTTCTATAAATGACCAAACCACTAGAAGTGGAAGATCTTTAATTTTATAAAGACGAGGAAGAGAAAAAAAAAATTACCTCTGCAAAAAAATTGCCGAGCAACCATTATCTGAGTATAAGTTTTAAATCGTAATTGATATTGAAAGTCTATGTTAGCTCTGTACAACTTTGAAAAGAATTTATGATGTTTACGCTTATCGAATGATATATTTTTTTGGAAAGCATGGGAACAAATAATCAACATATCCCGAATTCCAAACAAACACTACTCTTTTGTAAACATGGCATACTTATTTAAATATATACATAAAGTTGTTTAAAAAATCATTTGAATTATTATTCCTGGTTTTTGGGATTTTTCAAAGAGATGTATTCACTAATATCTTAAGCACATTTCCTGAAATTTTCGTTACAATTAAAAAGAGCTTGAGCCGATGGCAACAGTTTTAAATTGACGACTCAAAGAAAAGACGTTCGCGGTAACCATGAATGCAGATTAATGGATCGTTTAGAATTCAAAAAGAAATAAATAGTTTCAGTTGATCAAATTTCCCATATCCTGACGTCGAGATTTTATTTTGTAAATTTTTGTTCAATTTTTTTTTACTAGCCTGAATTCAAAAAAATCAATTTTTGCCAAAAAAAAAAAAAAAAAATGAACTTTCAAGCTGCTTTAAAAAATACTAAAAACTAAGAAACAACAAAATCTCGACGTTAGGACATGGCTAATTCGACATACTAAAATCCCTTGCCCTTAGCCCTTGATCGTATAAGCCAAGTATTTCTCAGTGTCGGTCTGTCTGTGTCATGTTTTCTGTTAACCGCCAATTAAAAATGTTGCTTCTCAAATAAACATAAAACGCGGAACGCCAAAAAAACAAAATCACTTCCGTGCAATCAAAGAGTTCGTCTTTGTTAATTGAACGCTAAACAAAAAAAAAAAAAAAAAAATAAAAGCCCGCTGGCAATTTAATTACAACAAACGCCAAGCCAAATGAAATACAAGAGCGGCGCAATTGTGGCAGCAACAAATTCATTATACAGTCAAATTAAACTGATGTTGATCTGATCTGAAATGAATGAGTTGCGAAGCGACGTCGCAACATGCATGTTTACAAATAAATTTAATTGATCAATCAAAGCGAGTGAGATCAAAAAATGAGATCAAAGCGATTTACACTCGACATGTTAGTACAAGAACAACAACAAAAAGTCAGGCACAAACATGCACAAGAGCAGCAACACAACAGCGTCAGTCGTCACTCACTCATTCACTCAGTCAGTCAGTCACTTACTCAGTCAATTTTAGTTTGTAGATGACTTCTCGCCGCTACTGTTGCATTGCACAAATCTGCCGTCATGTCTTGCACGCCACTTGCTTCCCTTTGATCAACAAGTGACTTGTGTTAAAATGTGAAGATTCATTGGATTTGTGTGTTTTGATTGGTATCACTCAATGAACTTTGATTGTTGTTAAATGCAACAAATGTAATTAATCAACGACGAATCGAAACGAAACGCAAAAAAAACGAAGAAACAACATACAAATCTGAGCTGAACAAACATTCTCTCAGTCAAGAGCAACACTTGAGTCTTGTGGCAATGCTATGTGGCAATCTATGAGCGTCTCATGCCGCAATTGTTGTAACCTAAATAATAACGTCTTGCGTTGCCCCAACTCACCCCGCTTGCCTTTAAAGACTATTCAACTCGACTGTGTCCAAGTCACGGCACTCGAATCAGTTGAATTGTGTGATTCAATTCGTTGTTGTTAAGTTGCATTGATGTGTATAAATGATGTGTTAATTGTGTGCCATTGACAATTGACTGACTCGCTGCAATCACAACAAATTGAAATGTGTATTTGTTTCTTCCCTTTTTTTTTTCTTGATTTTTCAATTGTGGCATTAATTTCCTTCCCTCACAGATCTCGTTTGTCGTGTTTTAATTGTGTTAAGTTGTTTTGTTAGACTATCATTTGCAATGACTGAGAGATGGCTTGCGATGCGGGTGATTGTCTGACGCCGTTTCTCATAGTGAAATTTTTATCTTTGAAGTTTTTCTTTTTAGATTCAAACATTTAGAAAGAAAAGCTTATAAGATGATACCCTCGGTTTTGTCGAAGTTTCGACACTCTGTATGGCCATTCTTTAAATCCTTCTTAATAGTTTTCAATGTTATATCTCATTGGGTTCCACTGTATAAGAAATTTTCTTTACATTGCGCAAACATAAAATTTATTTTATTGCATTTTGGGACTAATAAAGACCAAATAAGTCATTTAGGTGTTTCAGTTTAATGGGTAATGTATCACAGAAGCCCAAAAATATGTTCCTGGCTTCGTCAGATAATGACAGATATCCAGCTTTTAAGATTACTTAGATCTTCTTCTGAGTCCTTCGTCCGAACTAGTCTTGCCAATCAATATCATTGAGTGTTTAATGAGAACAGCTAATAAAATAGATTATACATTATCAAAAAAATACTATTAAATACACTACTGAAACGGGACATTATATAATAATAATTTTAAATATTTTAATAAATATTTAAAAAAGAAGTTGCTTATTGTCACCTCTACTAAACCAACACTTTTTTTTTTGCAAATAAGAAACACCAAAAATAAATTCGCACTAATTTTATAAGAAAGCTTCCTGTCTACTTTGGAAACCGGAAGCATTTCGAACCGGAAAAACATATTATGAATTTAAAGCAAAACCGATATTGAATTGAATGTTTTAAAAAGGCCAAAACGAAAATACCTAAAAACTAAATGAATGAACACGTTTGGTCACTAAATTTGATTACATTTGCAAACAATTGCGGTAAATTAAGTAATTGTCATGCTTGGAGCTGTAAATCAAAACTACAAAGCCAATAAACACACATTCGCACACAATCACACACCGATTTGGCCGACATATTCCCAGTGGTACGTAATCCTTATGTAACAAGGATTTACTGCATTTATGACCGAAATTAATAGCGCGAAAAGTACTGTTTTGTGTGTTGGTGTGACAGAGACAGCAAACAAAACAGTAAATTTTATTTTTAGCGCTTCCGAATGTAAATCATATTAAAATATGTATTTGGATTTGTCGTTCCACGTGGTTTATATGTTTTTTTTTATATTTATGTTTTTTTCTTTGCCGTTTTTCATTTGTTTTATGTGAGTTTATTTTACAAAATGGCGTTGCGACACAAGTGAAGTTCATTTAGATAAGCGCTAACAAAATGGCGTACAAAAAGTGCAATTCCAACTAACAAAAATTCAAATTATCAGCCAACAAATCACTATCCATTTAGTGTATATTTTTGTTGTTGTCTATGGCATTAGTTGTGTTAATTTATGTCATATTACGATTATAAAATATTTACAAATTTTTAGCTATTTTTGTTTATGCTTTGTTTTGACTTCATTATGCTCTTCTCGCTGCGAAAAGCACTATAACTTTAGCATGAAGTTTGTAACGCAAAGAAGGAGGCATTTCGGACCATACAATGTTTATATGTATATTTTTGATCAGCATAATGAGACAAGTCGACAGTTTTGAAGCTGTCGAGCTGAAGTTTTCAGACAGCCTTCTTTCCTTTCAGAGCCCGTTTAATCAGACCACTGGATATGGTATCTCTAACATGCTTATAAAAACAAGAGATCTGAAGTTCGCTATCTATTGACATACCAAAAGAAGCATATATTTTAAACACCAAGCTTCGATCCCTAGAAAGAATATCTCCCCCAGCAAGTTCTTGAAAATTTTTAAATCCTTTTATGGGGATCTTACTTGTTTCTTTACTAATTGACTTGAAACAAAATACTTCTGTTCTCTGTGAGGTGTGAAAACTATTTTGAAAAACACTTGGGCAAGGCACCGTCCATTTATAGTCGAAATCAACAATTTCCTTATCTCTCGAACCCTATGAGCTATAAATAATGAAAATTGGTATGTAGACTTAAAGATAAAGATAAATACGATACCACTGAATGGACGTGGTACTAAAAAGTGGGCGTTTAGAGTATCCGATCTTCGATAATGTCGAAGATAATCTATTTCAGGTTTAAATATATGTTGAGTATGTTTGAGTTTAGCTTGCAGTTTATTTCTCGCTCATCTGTGAATTTATTTATGGACTCTTGTTAAATCTATTGTTGCGTTGTTGTTGTTTATGTTTTTGCCAACTTCCGCCGGATGTTGTTTTGCACATGTTATTTATGACCAAACGTTGTTGTTATTGCTTTTTTTCGCATTTATTATCTATCGTATTTGGTTTATGCAAAGTTTATGATCCTATTTTAATATTTATTGAAATTAGGGTAAGCACATATTGTCGTTTTTACAGCATTTATTTATTTGTGTGCAGTAATTGCCTCAAGTTTAATTTGTTACTGCATAAATTATAAGCATTGAATTTATTTATTGGTTTTAAACATTCATTTATATTTAAAGACAAATTACAAAGACATTGTCTTAAAAAGTTAAAAATCAAATAAACAAAAACTTTATTTGTGTTAACTTTACAAACAACAACATTTTTATTGTTGAATATGAAGAAATTCGAAGTCAATAATGGACATGCATATGTCATTTGATAATGTTCAAAACAGCTTGAAGTCTGTTCGAATGAAAGTCTGCCAAAAGCAGTTTTTTTCAAGTGACTGAAATGTCATAATAATATGTCACAATAAACTGTCACACGAGAAAATTATTAGTCGACATCGATGCGACTTCAAAAACACAAGTTGCGCCTTAATGACAAATTTGTTCGCATTTTGATATTTGTCTGCAATCGGCAACGTTTGTTGTGGCATGAGTTTAAAAAGTTTTGCTATTGAAACCACACACCTCTGACACAGACACACACACACACACAGACACAGACACAGACTTGACACACTAAAGCGAAATGCATGCGGTTGCATGTGCATTCATTAATCCTACAAATCGTGTGCAATTTGTCACAAACGCTTTGATTCAATGCGCTGCGTACTTGAAGTCAAAATAATCACAGCACTCAGACTCAAAAAGCAAAACGTCAAAGTGAAACCAAAAAAAGAAAATGAGTAAAACAAAACTGCCTTTGAATCGCGGCATGTCAGTTTGTCAGACGATTTCTCAGTTAGTCTTTGTGGCAGTCAGACGATTTGTTTATATAACCTTTTGCGCATAAATTTTTACAACTGTCAGTAAACTGTCAATTGTCAAAAGCATTAGAACGCCAAGGCACAACTACACTCATGTGGCATGTGATATGTTATAACCAACTATGAGTAAGATTACGAACTGACAATGATATGCGAACCAAAATGACAGTGCAACGAAAAAAAAAATTGACTTTATTTGTTGTTGAAAACTACAATTACTTTTAGGCTCGTACTGCAGATACTCATAGTTTAGCGCTTGCATATATTATAGGATGACAAATCCGCGCGCACAGACTTAAATTTCAATAATCTTTATGGATTTTGACATAAAACTGATTGATTTCGTTATGAAATCGTGCGCTTTTCGTATTACATCGTTTTATTATCAAATTTAAGCTATTAGTTTAAGATACTCAAATATACTGAAATCATATTGGCAAATTGTTACTTTCAAGCTCATTTGTTCTTATTCACAAATCTATGATTTGACGAATAAATGATTTAATAACGGTACATCGAATTACATTACACAATTTAAGCTTTAACTCGTTGATAGAGTCACCTCAGAAGTTTGAGTTTAACAATATCTTTGATCCAAAGTTTAAGACAATCGTTCTAAAGTTTCCGCACTCAGTCTAATTTAAAATCGATGAGGATCATTTAGGTGGTCCACAAGCATGATTAATCCTTATAATTCTTAATATTATATGATAGACAACTTAATTGAGAAGAACGGTTGATCTGTATAATTTTCTATTTTAAGCAAAACTGTAAATCAAACCTGGATCGACCTTTGTCACCCGACCGAAATCTTAAGGGGGAAACAGTACTTTAAAAATCTTAACAAAACGTATAGCAGAATTTCGGTTGGATCGCTTCTATCAAAATCTATCAAAAATCTCTTTCAAAGAACTGAAGACACCGAATTTTATTAGAAGAATCCGTTATTCTGTTGTCGCTAATTTCTGAAAAATTAGTTCTATAGAAAGTTCTGTTTAGTTGGCCATATAGTCTTAACATAAGGTTTGACGAATTTCGTTTCGCAAATTTATTTTCAATGAAAGTTTTTGCTAAAATTTGTGCAAAACCTTCCAATCAATTACTTGTCCGTTAATTCTCACCAAAAGAAGTCAATTTTTATAAAAAAATCGCAATCAATAAATTTTTTACTTCAGTATGTTTTCAGAAAACCCTTGTCGAAAAGTTTAACAACACTTTGCAAAACTATTTCAAACTTTCACCATACGGAAGATACATGATGTATATGAGTCTTTGATCTATACTCACACACATGATGAAACTTGTATAATGTTGACATTTAATTTAGTTTAAAACACTTTGAGAGCAAGTTTCTATCCGCTCACACATTTTTGACCCCTCTTGTTGTAATACAACAAAAAGTGGAATAAAGAAATACAATACAATAAACGTATTTGTCGTGCCAAAGTGTCAGAGCTGTCAGCAAATCAATATCCCCGAATGGCGCGCACAGTGCCCACGTCACACCGACTGTTTGTCCGTCTGTCTCAGTTTATTTGTTGGTTGAACTGTCGAACATAAAGTCTAAATAAAGTTGTGAAAAGTGCAATTCGTTATACAATTCTTGTCTGTTTTTCACGATTTTTCATTTTTATTGTTTAAGCAATTGTATAAGTTGCTTTGTTGTTATTGATTGTTGTTGTTGTTACTGTTTTCTTTTTTTTTGTTTTTTAATTTTTTTTCATGTTAAAAAATGTTATGCGCCCGACAAAGATTTACGATTATGGCGCGACTATTAAAAAGTTTCACCTTCTGCACTGAGCGGCGTCTCGCACCATGGTCCGTCCGTCCGACCGTCTGTCTGTCTGTCAGTCCAATATACTGTCTCCTATTCTTGCCGCCGGCCCTGCTCGTATTGCCAACTCTTACTCGCGTGCTGTTTGTGCTTTATTGCAACTCAACTCACCTCAGCTCAGCACAGCACAGCTCAGCAAGACAGTCAAACATGGCAAGGCATCGATTAATTATGTGCGGAATTTGGTTTATTGAGTACGAACCGCCTTTAAATTGTCTGAGCACACCAACGAACGAACGAACGAACGAACGTACGAACGATTGAACAAACGACTCAGTGAACATTGTTATTTATGAGTTTAACTATAATTTTTAACATTTACGCTGCGCCTGCGTGCGCTTGCAATATGACATTTTTCAAACTCAACCAACTCAAAGTCGTACGAAAAAAAGCACATTCATGTGGCACAGGAGGTGGTGTTGCAGGCGGCGGCCGACGGGCGACGTTCGTTGGTCGACAGTTGACGTCGCTTGGTCAATTGAGTCCGCAAGCGTGGCATTTTGTTGTTTTCGATTAGACTGTTAAGTTGTCAAGTTAAAATTGATTTGTGGCATTTTTTTTTTTTACGAAACTTTGCTGCTTGGCAGCCCTGATCGCCTAATGGCAAATCAAAGTCACTGCATTGCTTTGTAAGTGTTGACTTCAGCCATTAGTGTCAGACAGTTAAGTAAAGTTCAATAACTCGATTTTACAAAACGTTTGAAGCGCCAAAAAGGTCTTCAGTCTAAGCAATGTAGACATTGGTACAACTTAATTGAGAGACGTGCAAAGCTTGAAGTGTTTTCGTGAAGTAAAAGCATGTGGCAAAGGAGAGAGAAAATTAAGTGATGGTTCTCAGTTCAATTCATTGGCACAGAGTGGACAGAGTATAAAAAGAGTCGTAAAGGAATGTTATTTCGGTATTGCACCACTCCATCATTATAACGACTGATGTGTTCATTAATCTCAACAAAATCGAAAACATCTGCAAGTGTCTTCGGATAGTAGAGTTCCTCATATGATATCACAAATCAAAAAAAATAACCTTAAACCCTTATATGAGATGGGGACAACCGGCCCAGCAGTTCTTCGATCTAGTACAGAACTAAGGTCAGAACTAGTTTGAGTGTACATAATACTAGTGCCAGTTCAATCTACTCTCAACTGGTGAGTTTTACTAGGGGATGTCATAGGCAGGGGTCAATTGTTACAATTCTGCCACTTCCGTCTAGTTACCGAACTTATTCTATCGTACCAGTTTGGGGTCTACGAAAAAAAGAAAATGGAACCATCGTAATGGACTGAGTAACTGTTTTTATTTTTGCTTTTAATTATAATTGTTAATTTAAATAACTTTATTTTTTATTGTTAATAACAATTAAATTGATAAACATTAATATAATAAACATTTAAATTCTGGTGGCGCTGAGGTTCGAACCTCATACCTTCGGTTTCATAATCCAACACACTAAACTCAGAGCTACAGCAGGCGACATAGAAACATTTGATATTTGATATATTTTATTTATTTGAAATATTTTTTTCAGACTGGTGCTCTTATGCATAACCTCTGTCTGGTTCAAATACTAGTCCCAAATTCACTAGTTGAGAACTATTTTCCAAATAACGAAAATGGGTCAATCCGACATTTTGTTTTTTAAACAGGTGTTTTAAAGCGCCATCTTTGACTAGTTCTTGTACTAGTTTCGAGTTCGACAGTTGGGTACTAGTTTGCTAATAGAAGTAAACTATCGAAAAGGGGACAATTGACAAAACGAGAACTGCTGGGAGTTTAATTATATTGTAATTGAACTTCATAACTATCTACTCGTCAGCCAAAGCTTATTAGATACACACTTTTGAGAGAGTCGTGCGAGAATCCCTTTCCTCCACAAAGTAATAATAAAATAGATCTGCGATTTGTCCAGAAACCATTTTTAAAACTTTATATAAATACTCCCAAGGATCTCTGGCTCAAATAGAGCCATCCAAAGCATTTCAAATGCTCACAGTCACTTCAATTTATAAATCAGCTTGACAATAATTTGCAGATCACATGTCAGAGTTAGGATCAACTCGCCCTGAACTTGCTTTTCCCACAATATGAAGCAACCTTGTAAGATGTTGACTTATCATTTTTTCGATTAATCGAATTTACTAACACTCCTCATCTGGTTCGTTATATGTTTGTCTTTCTTTATGGGATCTCAGCAACTCCGAACAAGGCAATTCTTGTATTTATTTCTTGTATTTAAAAAAAATGCAGAGCAATTTGAATCATTAGTTTGTTTATGAGAGCGTGACATCGTTTTCGGCGCTTTGATTTTTTGCCGACACATTTCATTTCTGAAAATATTACTGCGCCGCTTTTGATTTAACTCAAATTGAAATTGCATTTTTTTTATTGGCATTCAAAACTATAAAAGCTTAATTACAGCACAAAATGACATAAGTCTGAGTCATGCAGACACTTATCTCAAGAGTCATTTTGAAAAGTCAGCCGGTCTGACGACTGTCTCAACGATCAAATTCAACCATTTATGCTAAATAACAAGTGATTAAAATTCGCTTTGCGATATAAAGCTGTCACTAAACATAAATTACAATATGTCAGTTTCAAGAACCTTTGACTTTTATTAATGTAAACATGAAAGAAACACGCATGCACACATGCAGCGATAACTTGCCCGAGTACACTCACAGCACTCACACACCACTCGTAGCCAGTAACCAAGAGCAAGCTCAACAGCATCAACAACACCAACAACAACAACAACAACAGCAAACAGCAAGTCAAGTTATGCCTCCACTCGAGGCTGGAGTCAGTTGACTATGTGCCACTTTGGTAAGCGGCCTAAAAGAAAGACAACCAGACAGACAAGCACTCAAGTGTGTAACTTGTATGTTTAAAGATCACTTTAGCTCAGCGTCTGCTCAGTCGACACTCTCCAGCTGGAGTCGCAGTCTCAGTCTCAGTCGCAATCGCAGTCAGTCAGTCAGCCACGTTGACGTTCGACGTCATTGTCGTCGGCAGACATGCAAAGTATAAAGGCATCTTTCTACTGTAGTCAATGTCCGTCCACGGTTGGCATCATGAATGGCATCACTTGGCTTTGGCGCGCATAAAATGATTACGGACGCATACGTCTTGCACATTCACCCGACGGTCCAGACGACTGACCGACCAACTGGCCGCCCGTTCACTCACTTGCCATTTACGCTTTTCACTTTTGGCCACATGTCAGTTACGGACAACTAAATGGTTAACAAACATACAACAGCGACCAACAAACAGACGGACAGATAGACTGACTGACTGACTGGCTGACTGGCTTGCCGGCTGAGACACTTAACGTGGCCAAAGATGCCGCTCAGCTAAAGTGAACTCAACTCAACTGAGCACCATTCAGCTCAGCTCAGTTCGGTTTGGTTCGGCTCGGCTCAGTTCAATTCAAACTCAGCTCATTCATTCGGCGGCTGTGACGGCGGCTTAACCACGTTGAGTGCGCTTTTCAGGCAAAGTTGACGTGCGCCGTATTTGCATATTCATAAATAAAAGTTAGTTTCTTTCGTACGTTCGACTTGAAGTTGAAGTGTTTGCGCTCTTAACGCTATGACTATCGTGTGTATGACTGAAGTCTAAAGTGAAAATAGTCTATACAAATTTCTTTAACAACTTGCTTCGGTTGACATATTCAAGTGTCGGCATATTAATTTCAGTATCTCTTCTGGCTGCCGCCTTTGTGTGCGCTCACTTTGCGATCATATCATTTTGACAGACTCATGTGTTTAGCTGTCAAATTGCGCGCGAGCAGCGTTCAAAATGTTTCTGCTTAGATGCTCAGTCATAGCAACAAGCGTATTACAATATATTGCTGTTGCTGTTGCTGATGTTGCTGTTGTTGCACAAAGTCAATCTACTATCTTTTTACAAAACACTTTTCATGTTGTTGTTGTTGTTGTTGGTGCGGGGCTTCAGCTTGAGCTTGAGCTTGAGTTGATGTGTTACGCTGTCAGCATAGAGAAAACCTCAATTTCAAGCTGTCAGTTTGTGTGTCAGCTTCAACTGACAGTTCTCGTTATTGTTGCTCATGTTGATGTTGCTCTTGTTGCTGTTGTTGTTGTTGCTGTTACTGTTACTGTTATTGTTGGTTGCGTTCCATTTGAAGTCGGTTCGTTTGACTTTGAAAGCTGGGATGGACATGGACATTTGAATAAAAATGCGAGAGTCACCGAAGCCATTTTATGTAATGCGCGGCTTGGTATAGATCGTCAAATGTGGTCAGTATTGAAATGTGGGTCATTAGGCTTGTATTCTGTATCATTGCGAAAGTATCTTTTTATTTTTTTTTCAAGCGTTTTACTAATAAGAAAAAGTATTTCTTGAAAATATGTTTTCTATCGTATTTTGTTCATTAACTAGTCTTTTGTCAATTACAATCAAAATTATCAACTTTTGCCACATGCAACTAATTGACTTCTATCAATCAAACACTCAAGGCACTTAACGAGTTGATACGAGTGCGCAAAGCCAATTATTTTGCACACAAAACTTATTCATCACTGAGTTTAAAACACTTTAAAACTGATTTGAAAATACTTGACAAAAAAAAACATATTATCAAATGACAAAACTACCGTGTGAATTTCGAAGAACAAGCGATATCGAATGTTGATAAAAACAGAAAAATATGGAGCAAAGTCGCAACAGTCGCTCTGAGTGGTTTTTTGATTGCTTTTACGTCGCATGACTCGTTGAAACTCAATTAAATGCTTTTTGCAGTTTATCACAGAAAATGTCAAAATCCATGCAACATGAGATTAGACAGCAAAAGAAATGAACCATTCCCTTTTCGCCTGCCTCTCTGTCTGACGGTATGTTCGACTATCTGACTCGCCATTCGGGCTGAGAATTAATAAACGTTCAAATCTGTTGCGATTACATTAAATGCATGCCTAAGCCCGTAACGTTTTCAAATTGTATTTATAAGTCAAAGTCAGTGATTCAGTGAGTGAGTGAGTGAGTGAGTGTGTGAGAGAGTGCTTTCAAGTGAGTGACAGATATCAGTAGGAATGCGAGGTAGGAGAGTAGGTGACTGACTGACTGACTGACTGCATATGAAGGAGTGCCTGACTCACTCACTGATAAATGAATTGACTGTGTATGTGTGTGTTATGTGTTTGTGAGTGTGTGACTGATGGACTGACTAAATATCTAAAAACTGCTGGGGGCATCGTCAACGCTTGAACACACTGTGACTTGACTGACTATAATCTGACATTTAATTAATAATAAAGTTGACAGTTTGTTTTGAGTGACTGTGACAGTTTTATTTGAGATTTGGTTTTGTTTGTGTGTACGCTACAAATTGAAAATTCAAATTGGTATATTAGCGCATAAAAAGCAATTAAACAAACGTTTAATATCAAATAAACGAGTTTGTACTCACGGCGAGCAAATTCGAGCATATTTTGTCTTAGAAAAAAAGTACAGCGAAACCTTTAGTAGGTATTCTAGGTTGTACTTATGTGCCACTAATGACGTTCTGATGAGAAAATATTCTATTCTTTTGTGAAACCCAACCCAATTTAAAGGAAATGTTCGTGGACGGACTCACGTATTGTCATCTTTGAATTTATTTTTTAAGAAAAATATATGAAAAAATTATATATAACGAAGAAATTAATTTTTTAATTATGGTTGAAATGATAATGTTATAGTATTTAATGACATTTTGTCTTTTCCTGAAATAATTACAATGAATTCATATAATTCTTATACTAACTGATACTCGTCTCAGTTCGGGATACCGGACTAAGTTCAGTTCTAAGTGTACGTCTACAGGCATGTCAATTTTTCTAGATTTACCATTCCCGGTATTTTCTGGATTGTAGTCTGAAATCCCGACATTGGACAAGTTCAATCCCGAGATTTTCGGAACTTCAAACGCACTAATCTACCCGAATTTCGGGATCCTGAGATTTACATTCCTAGTATCTGCATCACAAAACTAAATGCAATGTAAAATTTTTACTGAAACGGACTCTTGGTTGCGAAGATCTTAGGGTGAGTGAGTAATATTTTGACTATATACATATAATATATAGACACTAGTTCTTAAAAGTGGCATATTCTCTAACTTCTTCTTTCTGGCAAGTTTCCTCACACAATTTCCTACAGTTCAGCCAACAGCGTAGTGGCTTACAACTTCAGCATATTCGAATGTGAGTTCTCAAACAATTTTGATGAAGATTAAATGGCTAAGAATCGTCATTAAAGTGGCGTTTTTAAAGCACTCTGTGTTCTCATTTTCAACGATATTGTTTTTTGTTTTTAATGCGTTGCGCTTTTTGGTGTTTTTGTGGCGTGTTGCGATAATAATCTTCGTCATCATCTTCACTTTGATTGCCGACAATCAAAAAAGACTTAATAAAAACGCTTTCAAATGCTCAATTCCAATTGAGTTGTTAAGCGTTTTCGTTTTCGTTTTTAACTTTGTGCGCTGAGTGTTTTCCAGCGTTTCACATTTGTTGTGTTCCGTTCACATTTGTGCGATAATTGAGTTTTATGATTGACATGACAACTTTGCTTTTTAAATTGACATAAATTTCAATATGTCGCATGCAGCAACAGCCACAGCCACAGCAACAACAACAGCAACTGTGTGTGTGACAGCGAAATAAAACTGTCTTGACAATAAATTGTGCAATAAATTTCAATTACAGTTATTTTGCGGGCATTTTGAAGCACTTTTACAGATAAAAAACTACAACAAATTCCCCTCCAACTAAACTTAAGTGACTCAGGCTCAGTGCGTCGCCATCGCCGCCGCCTTTATTCAAAGCGAGTGTGGACAATCTTTCACTTTACTTCATGTCGCCCGCTGCAAAATGGCAACGTAAAAAAATAGGCGCACAAATTGTGATAAATTCACGTTGAAATGCATGAAATTATTACAACGATACATTTGGTCATGCACACACATAAATTTTATTTAAACAATTTACAATTGTCATTTGTTAAACGGTTCGCTGCGACTTCGACTTTGGCAATGTCGTTGTTGTTGACGTGCGCAATTGGCCAAGGTTCCTTTTGAATTTAGAGCTCGTTGCAACATGCGAAAATTTGATTTGTTTGCAACGATAGCATTCTTAATTGAAATTGGTGGCGGCAATTAATGTTTGACTTACTATTTAGAAACTTTTCGAATTTTGTATTGCATGTTTAACGATTCAAGTAATAAGTGAGGTAACAAAAAATATTGCAGTCATGATCGATTCATCTAAAATTCAATTTCCGATCAGAACTTATTTCACCTCTCTGAATTGGTTCCACAGCATTTATTTAATGTTTTATTCACATATAATATTTTAACTTAATAAACCGATTCGATAATACTTTGTTAATTTTTCCAACTTATCTTCTGGAAGTATGGTATATTGGTTAAACAATAAAATTTTGTTTGAAATCTCCAATTTCAATCCCTATTCGTATTTTCAGAAATGATTTAAAACTTTCCAATTCAACTCTGATTTTACAACTGCTTAACATTTTCGATTACAAAAGTTTTCAGATCAAAAGTCATTGTATTATTGGTTAATAATGGTGAGATTGGTATTGGTATTGTGCTGCATTTTCATTATATCTTGTTAAACAAAACTCATCAAAATCGTCTTAAATTCCCTTAGAAGCACTCATCTCACTTTAAAATAACCTTTAGTAGGTTTATATTTGATAGACTTCAAGGTCCTGCCGGCTTCAATTCAACGATCTTTCTTTAATCGGTTTTGACACCCGTTTTCTTAATAAATATCGTATACTCTTTTAATAGAACAGCTGCAAAAGTATCTCGGTATTACATAAACAAATTTATTTGTTTTAAGCTCTTATTCTACAACATAAGTTTGATGGTTATTTAGCACAAATAAGTTCGATAAAAATGGAATGTTATAGAAAAATTTTGGTTTCAATAATTGTTTATTCCAACTATTTATGTACATATTTATTTACGTTTGTAACTTGAACTAACTATAAGTCTTATACAATATTTACCTCAGACTAAAACCGGCTCTGAATCCTGCGACAAATAAAATAAACTACTAATAATAAGTATGTCAGTCTGTTATCGTAATTTTGGCTCTGATGTTTAAGAAGATAAATTCTTTTTAAGTCAACAGTTATTTTTATGTGTTGACTTCCTTTTTACAAATAAGTATTGTAAATAAATAAATAAAAATTATTCATATTAACGTATTTATAACTCATTTCTTAAGTGAATCTACCGTATATCCTCGTTTATTTAATTCTTATAATAAATTTCTAATGTTGTTCTATACAAACCTTCTCATGTCAACATTAATTTTGTTAAACAAAACGCAACTTTAAAAGCAACTCAAAGCTCACAACTGTTTGCTCTTCACCGCCGTCGCTTTGCCCTTTTCCAACCAACGGCTCGCACATTCTGTGCCTTATATGCGAACTGGCAACTTTTCTCCATTGACTTCACCTCATTACTTTGTGAGTTACTTTCCAAACAAGTCAAACAGTTCCAAACAAATTCTACCCACATTTCACAAAAGCTGACAACTTACTCTGGCATTTGCCTGTCAACATGTTGTCAGACATTCAAAAACAAATGACCAAACACTTTTCATTATGTGTGGTTTTTCATTTAACAAGTACATCGATCTATGTCAAAATCCGCAGAAGCACACAAAACTCTGAATTTCAACCATCAGAAACAGAAATAAATTTATTAAAAAAAAAAAAAAAAAACAACAAAAAAAGAAGAAAGAAAAGAAAAGCCAAACGCACAATATCGCAACAAAAAAAGTGAGCAAATTTGTATACGAGATATTTTTGATTTTGACAATGAATTTAAAATAATATTATTTGCCACCATAAATACACCGAAACACATACACACATACATACACATGCATATATATTTTTCCACTTTGCTGCTGTTGCTGATGCTGATGCTGATGTTTTGGATATAACTCATGGCGTGTTCGTTCACTCGCTCGGTCGCTCAGCTCAGCATGTGTTCTTCGTTAGCTGTTCATTTGTGTGAATGATTTGGGTCAAAATGCCATCGGAGCTATTTGGGGTTGGGGGCGTAGATGGGTCAAGTCTTTGTATCGTTGTTGTTGCTGTCATAAAAATGTTGCCTTCATGTTGTAGATTGTATTATATATATATTTTTTTCAACTTTTATTTGCTTGTTGTGCATTTCGGTCTGTTTCTGCTCTTTTTTAAAAGCTGTCATCGTTATGTATGTGTGTGTGTGTGTGTGAATATAACCAAAGTCGGACCCATTTCAAAAAATAAATGTTGACACCCAACATTTGGGCAATTAAATTCATTTCTCATTTTGCTCAAACGCAGCGCTGATGTTGAAAGTTATTGACATATTGCACGTGATTTGTAAGGGGCGTGTTCGCTGCTTTAACAAAGGTCGGCGTGCTTTTTGTGATTTCGTTGATAAGCGTGAACTTTTTAAGTTTTAATTTGATTTTTTTATTAATTTTTTTTTTAGTTTAAAATACAAAAAATCATATTAAATTTAAATGAAGTATCCAACGATGGATCTAAGCTGACGGACCAATGCAGCACTTTTCAAGTCGAGATCTTTGCTATGGCAACGGTAGCAGAATTGTACTCTTACTTGGATCGCTATACAGAAGGATAAATGTCTTAGTAGACAGTGAAGCAGCACTGAGGGCAATGGCATCCGCTACCATAAGTTCCAGAGTGAACGTGCAGAGAAAAAGTGAAGGAATTACATTCTATGAGAAAGTTCCCTTTTACAGGTTTACCAGTCTCCAAGGCATTGACGGGAAAGAAAAGCGGACAGACTTGCTTAGCTACCCAGACGAGTAACGAATAAGGCCCTCTGTGTGGAAACTATAGGCAATATGATGTCTGTAAAGCATCGGACATAGCAGGAAACGACAACCTATATACATATACCATATAATCCTTCGGCTACACATACAAAGGCAATGGGTTCAGCTCAAGAGGAAATGTTGGGAGACTTAAACGCACGAAACGCTGGGGGACTTGCTGTGGTATACTGCCTTAGGAGGTCATAGACTCACCCTAATTGGAATGCCCACACTGGGATCACTAGAAAAAATGTCCAAGGTATCTTACAGTTTCCTACAGAGGATTTCAAAGAAATCACACGGTATCGCTAAGGAACACATCAGTCTTCATGGAGATGCGGAGGATTCTCCGTACCATCCTTTTATACAACACCATCATACTTCATCATATGTCGTAATTCCATGTTGCTAATGCTTTAAGTATTTTAAAAGTCACTTAAATTCAAGTCATATCAATGTTTATAATCTGTATGAAAATTAATTATGCTGAATCAATTGGTTCCGAAACAATTTGCTTCCACTTTCCTACTTGAACACAAACATCAACACTTTATATACGCTTTCAACATGCAAACTCAACACATTTCATAAAGTCGTATGCCCAACCACTTCTGAACTTCTTCTATGACTTCAGCTCTTTGAAAGAATTTCAAAGAAAATTTAGTTATTAAGTTGAAAAGTAGATTTTACATCAAATGCAGACATAAAGCAATTGCCGATGTTTTTCCTCTATGCTCGCCCATTGCATACATCAAAATTTACAAAAGCATTAACATAATTCATGACACTCGCACTCACGCACGGAGGAAAACTGACACGCAAGCAGACCGTGCCCTCAATGAGGCAGCCACTTGACTTTTACTTTTGACTACTTTGTAGCGCTTTGTTTTTAATTGGATTTTATTACCCGGCCACATTTTCATCAACGGATCGCTGACTGTTGGGTCGAACTGGGGTTGTCAGTCTCCATGACTGTCTGTCATTCTGACTGTCTGACTGTCTGTCTAACATTCTGTCCGCCAGTCCGTTCAGTTGTCTTTGCTGCATGCAGTTTTGTTGGAGCTTCTTTAGCATAGAAAGTCGTCTGTGTTATTTTAGACATTTTGAAATATTTATGATTATGATGTTGCCACGATTTTGTTTTATGTCATTTCAGTGAATTTGAATTTGAATGTGTGCATGTGCGTGTGTTTATATTTATATTTATGTATATGCGAGTGTGTTTGTTAATTGGTTGGATGAGCAACTAATTTGATGGCAGTTCAAAAGCGAGTGTAAATTTATATATGAATGCCCATAACGTCAGCAAAGGCACTCAAGCACCCCCGCCGCACTCTTACGGACACATACATGCAGAGAGCTCATATTGCCCTGACTCCGCTACGAGTATACCAATGGAAACCGCCAAAAGACACGCACTTTATTTTAATTTATGCATACTTTAGGCTCTTCGGCTTTCGTTTGGATTTCCAACTTGTACCAACGCCGACTAAGGGCCCCCCCTTTCAACGAAATATTTTTGGCAGCTTCGCCTTCTGTGCACTTAACAATTTTTATGCTTGAGCGATTGCATACCCAAAAGGCGTCGGCTTTGTGTGGGTGCCAACGTGTATCTGCCTTGTGTATATGTGAGTGTGTGTGTGTATAATTAGTTGAAACGGAAGCTAATTTATGTTTTGGCAGTTATGTTTAAATTAATGTTACAAAAATTAAATGCTCATAAATAAAAACAGAATTTATCGTCGTCTTTGTCGTTGTCGTTGTCGTTTCTGTTGTTGATGTGTGTTTATGCCTCTTTTTTCGTGTAGGGTGTTTTCTGGCTGCACATTAGTCGGTTCTGGGTTTGTGTAGGTGGTTCGTATATTGTGGCTGTGGCAAATGAATTAATTTGTTGTTGTTGTATGTCATTTGTTCTGCAATGAATTTGTGGAACGTGTTTATGACTCATTAGGAATTAACGGGAACACTTTTGTCTATACGCTTATAGCATGACTTAATTTTAGGTTGAATTATCTTAGGTTTTGAGTTAGAAATGTATTATAATTATTTCAACCACAGAATAAAATAGGCAATAACATTACTAGAAAACTGTTGCTTTCAATAAATTAAATTATTACAGTGATCAGTTTTGTAACACGAACAAATTGACTTGAAAATGTACCTTCGTTCATTATTAAAGAAAATATTTCAAGAATATGTAAGAAATATTTTTAATCAAATTATTGCTCTCCCTTAAATATATGTCATTTGAATTTGGGATGACTTTGCGGATTCAGCCACCACCAGATTGAAGCATTGCATTTAATTTCTGATGTCAGTTGCAAAGAGATGTTAACATATCCATTTTGCAGAACCAGATTTGATCTTTCTACGCGCCATGACTAACTTATGGATTATGCTTATTTATTTCAGAGAATTAACTGTTCGTTCTTCTTGAACATCAAATTGACTAGTTCGATAAATGAGTATTTTCCAACTGTTCGAAACCTCAGAGTTTTTCACAAGTTTTCGTGATATAATTTTTAAACTAAAGTCTTTAATTGGAGACTATACCTTTTTTACGTGCAGATGGTGTACAAGATTGGTGAAGATCGCTCCACTAAAGAATATAAGTAAATCCTATAGAAATCATCAGTAAAAAAAATTTAGTTTTTGTTTGAATTTTCTTGCTCTTGAATATAAACAAACAAATCTTTGCAATTACTGACGCTGATTTTTATTTGTATGTGTTTTAAATATCAGAAATAAGAGCGTGGAATCTCCCATACATAATAAATCTTAAGAAGCAGATTATAACAATGAGTGGAAAATTATAGATTTGCTTTGACAATTTAAAACCAGTAGCTACGCCCACTTTTGATCAATATAGTTTTCATTCCTCCCTAAGAACATAACTGTAATGTTTCAAGTCAATTCGTTAAAAACAAAAAAGTTTTCCATACAACGATTCAAGTTTTGTTCACTTTTCTTCTTCTTTTCGTATGGGAGCTACCTGTTCCAATAATCCGATCATGCTGGTTCCGACAAATGATTCATCGTAATAAATTCTAAGACTCTGTGCAAAGTTTCAGCTCGATAGCTTCAAAACTGAGGGACTAGTTTGCATACATACAGACAGACAGACAGACAGACGGACATGGCTAAATCAACTCGTCTTGTCGTCCTGATCACGAATATATATACTTTATATAGTCGGAAATTAATATTTCGATCTGTTACAAACTCCGTGACAAATTTAATATACTATTTCACATACGTGAAATGTATAAAAAAATGGACGTTGGCTCCAAGACTTTGTCTGAAATCTACGTATGAAATTTTCCCAGTAACAGAACTTCGATCAATGCTTGCAAGAGCACTAACTTACTTTCCTGTTTTTCCTTAAAACCGTCTTATGAGACGTGGATTGTCTTGATTTTTGATAATAAAAAAAACACTCTAAAAAGCTGATCTTAATTTATTGTTCAATTTCATATGAAAGAATCATTGCAAGTTGTTTAACAAATATTGTTTACTATTTAACACATTACATCATGAAATCAGAAGTGTCAATCTGAGAGATGTTATCAAAGAAAGCCACAACAGACAACAATAACTTTTTCGCTTACTTTCTCCATGCTCATATGAAGGGAATGTACATATATGAAGTATATTTTATGTGCATTACACAAACAACTGAAGCCAAGAAAGTTTCAAATGTAATAAAATAGAATTGGCAAAAAGTCGAAAATACGAAAATCTAACATTGTTTTCGACAACAACGACAAACACACACACACACGAGTCACTTCTGGCCACTAACAAACGAGCCAAGACCAAATCTAACCAAAGACAAAGAGTTTGTAAGCGCGAAAACAACAACAGAATAAAAAAATAAAACAAGTAGCAAAGTCATTTGGCTGGAACTCGCCATGTGCGCGTTGAACATTCGCTTTTAGCGTGCGCGCGAGCCACATAATTCAATCCACCAAAACAGATGAGGTTCACTTTTTTATCTAATGTCAGCGTAAATCTTGAAACACGCCAAGCATGAAGTGCTTCTTCTTCGACTAACTCGTATAAAAGGAAAGACTTGGCCACAGCTTATGAGTTTGGTTAGAAGGCGAAAAGTTGTGTCTATGAGCGGAAGACCAAGCAGGCAAGCAGCATGGCAGAGAAAGAGTTTGCAGGGCCAAAAAGCGCGCTTTATTATTTATGGCCAAGTCGAGTTCGTCTACGAATTCATGTTATTTATGAAGCAGCAACGCCAACAACAACAACAAAAACAAAAACAAAAGTGGTGAAACAACGAAAATGAAAACCGACAATGAAACTAAAATTTAGAAGACTAGAGCAGACTGCGACGCGTTGTACGCCATTTTGTGTGCGTTTTGGTTTTGGCAGTGTTGGTTAAGCCTGTTGGCAAGCATGGCGAATGCTCTCAGGCAAGAGGCAAGTCGGCCGTTTGTCCTTGACTATGTTTGTCTGTCGACTTGTCTGACTTTTTGTCGGTTTGTGTCTGCTGTTGGTCTAACTGGCTGTCTGTCTGCCTGTCTGTCCGTTTGTATGTGGCCTGGTGTCGTTTTTATTGGTTTGGCGTGCCATTTGGCTTGGATTCGCCCCTAAAGTATGCAGCTTCATTTACTTTTCGTGTAGGCTAATTAGCTTTGTTATAGTGCTTAGAAATTTATTGTGAAAGTCGTGTTAAATGAGTTTAATTTATTTATGACTGTGAACTTTGTGCCACACCGAAGATAGAGTAGCGTAGTGAAGGGTTTAAGTGCTGGTCAATTGCATTTGGCTGGAAAACACGGATTTGTGTAAAGTGAAAATGGTTTCGAGGTTATTTGGAAGTATTTACATAAACAGTTGAGGTCGAAAGTTCGAACTTAAATATTATAAATAATGTTAATGTAATTTATTAATCGTGCAGTATAAACCAAATAGGTTACAAACACATAATTCAACTCTCAAGTTAGTTAAGAATGAAAAGCAGCGGTGGGCAAGTTATCAAGAGTTTGATTTTAAAGTATTTAAAACATATCTGCTTCTTTGACCAGTACGGTATAAATTTTTGCTAATCAACACACAATTTGTAACACTTTTTAAGACAAGATAATGCAAAGCAGCTGCTGCCATAAGACTTATGCTTATTCACGTGACTTAATGGGAGCAAAATGTATTTGTTGACGGATATCCTACATTCGAATATTCAAATACACTCGGTCGTTAATCATTTTCAGCAAAAGTTCACATCAAACGAAAGCTGCCGCATTGCACGACTTGATTCATTTCGCAAAATGAATATTTCTGCTAAATGCAAAATACTCTCTGGCGACCGCTTCACAAGATTGATGTGCCATTTGTTACAGACGAGCGCGTCTCACTTATATTTTGTGTCTACTCACTCACTCGCTCAACCATTCTCTATCACTCTTGCTCGAATTCTTACAGTCTTGTCTTGCATGTTGAAAATTTATATGCTACAATGGTGATAGTTTCAAAGAAATGACAGTTGTTGTACTTGCCTTTGCCACAATGTCCAAAATGGCATTGAAAAATCCGAGCGAGCTATGAAAAAAAAATATTTATTGCAATGCTGCATGTCAGTTTGTTTTCGGTTTTGATCGGCGCTGTTTTGGTCTCTGTCTCCATTCTCACTTATGGCAACCCACAATGTTGACCTGACCTCAAGGCGACGCCTTCGACGCTGCCACCGCCTGCTTATAGTGCAGACAGTGTGGCACGCCATCTATCATTTAAGCTTTAAGGGTTGTTGATGGCACTCATAAATTATTTTTACGCGGCGCGTTTTACTTTATTTTCCATTCTAACACTGCGGCATCGTTAGCAAAATTCTTCGAGCTGTTTGGCTGCCTTCTTCTTGGTTGCCTTTCGAAAGCGACGCTAAAATGTTGAGCCTGAATTAAGCGCTTTCGCTTTTGGCTGCCAAGTGTTTTCGTCTTCTCGTTTCGTTTCGTTTCGTTTGGCGTTGCCAAGTTTTAATTTTATTGAAATGTTTCGTAAAATGGCGTATGCAAAATGATATATGAATTGCTTTAGTCATAAATTTTGAAAGTTGCCTGCCGGAAGTGTTTTGGGTGTGAAGCTCAGATTGCGGTGGCTGAGTGGCAGAGTAGTTGAATAAAAGTTGTTAATAATAGTTGGGATTTGATTAAGGGTACAAGCAATTAACGGAATTAAAGTTTAAGCTCATAAATTAAATACCATGTCTTGTACTTAAGTGTCCTTAAAATGTATAAAGTTACAGTTGAAGAAAACTATCGTTTATGGCGAGAGTCCTCATAATGTCTCATTTGCATACAAAAACAAAATTTAATAAGCCATTTAGAACCCAATGGTGACTACGATAAGTCGGATTCTTATCCGGAAATTAGGCGCAATGCTTTCTTCTGGAGATTCAGCGTAGCAGAGACACCCCGGAACTTGAAGACCTTATCTTCAGATCATATCTTCAATGCAGATGACAGATTTGACTTATTTATTTAGCAAGGCCCACCTTACCAATACTTGCATTGGGCACAACTTGCTGTCCAAGAGAAGCTCTACACATTCTGCTTAGACCTTTGACGTCATATGGAGTGAACATGATCTCAATATTGTAACTCTTGGCTTACTTCTCAAAAATAAATAGTTACTTCTGAAGGATATACTAAATTCTTTGTATTCTATTTGATGCTATATTGATGGTATTTTAAGTAGTCGTTTGCCAAAAAAGAAAGAAGCACCTTTGAGGGTGTAATTTCCATCAGAATGATAGAATCTAGATTGGATAGAATGCCCAAGAATATGACCTTCTTTGCTTTAGAGATTTTTAGTTCACTTTTATAAAAACAAAGAACAATATCTAATACTAAATTAATAAAATTGATCGCACTTTCCCACGCCGCATCAAAATTTATTGATTAACTCAACCTGAATTATAGTTTTCCCTCTACAACAGACTAAGACCAAAGTCGCAAACAAACATATTTTAACGGCTATCAGTTGGTGGCGATCTTTCTGGCAGTCGACTTTCACGCTGTGCCACGGTCAGACATCTTAATTCACGCATCGCTCATTAAAACACCCAAGCTGAGTGTAGAAAAACCTTTAGCCAATTAATTTTCCACAGCAGACCAAAAAAGGAAAGCTGAACGCATAATTATGTCATTAAAGACTCAAAGTCTCTGCGACAAATTCCCGAATGTGACAAGCCAAAAACATGTCTCACATGTTGCGAGTCGGCGGCGCATCTTTCATAACCATCGCAGCAATCATAATCATCATTATGAACATTGTCGTCATAATGACAAAACGCGGGCGCCGAACAACAAATGATCAATGGGCACTAATTAGCGCGTACCCAAACCAAGCGAGAAAGAGAGGCCCCAATTTCAATGGCAATGCTTAGCGGATATACTTTTTAAAGACACACACGCTCATTTGTCTTTGCTCTGCCAGTGGTGGGGATGGCGAAGGGTGCAAGGGGCTCAAGTTGAGTCTTTGTTTTAGATGTGTTTGTCGTCGCGCTATGAATTTCAATCATTATGTCTCGCCTGATGCGATTAGAATTAGCGATTATGTCCAGCGGTGGCGTCGACAATAACGGCGACAGCAATCGTGCTCGGCCTTTGGTCAACAGCGTGTAACATGTAACGTGCAACGTGCCTTGATGAGGGCGCCCTCGGCACAACTTTTGCTGCTTCTTCTGCTGCTGCTGCTTGTGTTGCTGGTGGTGGCGGCTGCGGCTGCGGTTGCTGTCTGCAGTTTGTCAACAGGAGTCGCCACAGTTGCGATGTCGCTGCTTATCTGCACTTGCACTGCCACTAAATTATGTTTTATCGCACATCTCTAGGCTTATTTGTTGCATTGTAGACAATGTGACCGTTGCGGCCGACCAACGCTCGTTGACTTTGGCTTTTCACTTGTGTATGCTTGTGCTGTGTGCTTTGCATTTTGATTGATGACCCCAAAGCGCTAATGAGCTGCAATTAATAAAGTCATGGACTCTGTTTGTTGACCAGTTATGTTTGTATGCCTGAGCCGATGACTATAATGCATATGCATTGTTGTTGTGACTTGTTTTGACTTATAATCAACGGCTGGCGGGTCAGCCGCTTGGTCAATCTATCCATCTTCGACTATCTGCCGCCTGACTGACTATGTGATAATGCTGCCTCGTTGCCGTTGTGCGGCTTGTATGCCATAGTTGATTGAGTGTCGCCCTGGCTTTGGCGTAGGTTGCTACATGTGCTGTCGAGATATGTGCGGATATTAATAATGCATTGTGTGCACACAAAATGGTAGTATGTACTAACTAGCAAAGATATAGTTATCAGTTGATAGTGCTGGCCATTGCTGTAGATAAATCAAGATGCAAGCGACCAAAATAATGAGCCTATTATATGCAAGCTTAATGAGCTGACGTCAAATGAAGTCAACTTATTAATTAACATGCTATTGTGTTGGCCAAGTCAACTCGAACACATGACCGATCTAATATTTATGAATTCACTCAGTCACGTTAGGAAGTAATTTAGTTAAAGGAATAATCACTTGAACCACCATTCTCAAAGTTCTGTTAAACATGCAAAACAATTCAGAATTTCAGAGTCTTTATCCGGCCTTAGGATATGTTTGCCTGCAGAAAAAAAAAGCAAGGGATTGGGATCATTTAAATCGTTCAATTAGGACTGACCGCGAATTTTTTCTTTGATAGTTTTCTGACGGTTCTTAACTGATTTCCAGGGATTCAAACACTTGCAAAATGCTTTAGTTGAAGTCACTCCTCGTCGAACAATCAGAAGAGTTACGAAGAAGAGCTCATTTGAATGAATAATAAAATGAAGACTTGAAATAATGGCAGACAGACTACAAATCAAGTTGCCACAAAAATAGTGAAAGCTTCGACGTGCCTGTCTTTAAAAATGTATTACAGCCTCGAAATGGAGAAAAATTAATAGCTGCGAAAAGTTCAACCCTGCACTTGCCACATTCATTTACACACTCGTACAACACAAAACTTGAAGCCATAAATTTGAAAGAAAAAAAACAAAAAAAAAAAAAAAAAACGATAAAAATGGAAATAAAAAGTAGAAAATGCCAAAATGCAACGACGAAGGCAATGGCAATGGCAGCGAGCATGCAGAGCCATGTGAGGCTGCCAAACTGTCTGCCCGGCTGCCTGCCTGCCTGCCTGTTTGGCTGGTTGCTTGGCAGCCTGGCAACCCTAGTACGATGCCTTATATGGGTCTCGCACACTTTCAGCGCTGCGATAAATTTCAAGCGAAATGTGTAAATTATAAATACGAGCAATTATTTTAACTCTACTTAACAAATTACCATGGCACGGCATATGGGGCAAAAGGTATAAATTACCGACTTTTACGACTTGCGGAAATTGTGCGACTACGTCTGAGGCACACACACACACAGAAACAAGTTTGTTGTAAAGTTGAGGCTCCTGTGCTGTGTGTAGGTGTCCGTGCTTAATTGTGTGTGAGCGCGCCACACTTGATTATGGGCGGCAAGTTGTGCCAAAGGGGGGGGATACTATGTGCGTGTGTGTGTGTGTGCGGCAGGTTTAAGTACTCTTTGCAATCTCTTGACGGCTTTTTTGTTGACTGTTTTGCTCTGCTCTGCTCTGCTCTGCTCTGCTCTGCTCTGTGGTAAAAAACTTTTTGAATCGAGTTAAGCGCAAATGATGCGGCGCACATTTTACCACTCAAACTTGATAAGTTGATAACTTGTTTTTGCGTTTAGTTTAATTATGCATTACTCTCTTTTTAGTGGTCGGTCGTGGTTTGCGTGCATGGCAGTTGGACGTTTGTTTACATGTCATGCCAATTTGAAGTTCATTATACACGTGAGTTAATTTTAAACTCATATAGAGTTGATGTTATGGTTTAGTAATGTTGTGTGAGTTTTGGAACTCAGGCAGCTTGCATAATGGACAATCTGTGAAGGATGCTTGATAAAAATCATATAAAAAAGGTTCTTGATATATAAACTATAATTAAACAAAGTTGTTAACCTTGATTTTTGGCTTTTCTGTTCTCATTTTCGATTTCGTTAAGAAACTGTTTTCGCACACTGCGTTTTTGTAGTCATGACCCAAATAAGCGCAATTACCACACATCCAATTAAACTTGTACACGCCTGCAATATTGAATTTACCGCTTAATTGCAAAATCCAAGCAGGAATTGAGTTGAGTACATATCGAGCAACTCACCCACTCCAGCAGCTAGAAGTAATCAAGACACAATCTCACTAAATTAGCACCAAAGTACATCCTTAAGAAGTGAAGGCAACTTTAGCGCATTTCCGCTGCAAAGCACGCCCAATCGAACAAGTATCTCTACGCCCCTTGCACAGTGCGACCGCCGCACCAATGGCTTGAGCTGAGCAAATAAATATCACCATGGATTCATTTGCAGCACACATGCAAACTCATAAATTTCATTGATGTGTCTATTTTTCGGCAAGGGAATCACTTGAATGAGCCGCAAAACGATTTCAATTGAGGAAACAGCGCGCCTGCCTCACATGAACGTATGGCTAAGTGTATGAGTGAGTGTTAGTAAGAGTTTGTTGCCAACGGTTTTAAAGAACGGAAGCAATTTGTAGCTAACAGTAAATTCTCTGTTACGCCGCGACGCCCAAGTCAATAATTCTTTAAAAATGAAAAAAAAAAAAAAGAATGGCTAAATGGGCGGCACAGACAGACAGACAGGCAGCAGCAAAAAGAATATGTGTACAAATCCGAACCCAAGAAGTGTAAATTTACGTTGTCAGCTAAAAAGTTCATGCCCGAAACCGTTGGCACTTCTATGCCTCGGAGCGTTTCGTTTTGGTTCAAGTTCGCTGCGCAATTGCACATTTTATTTAACAGTTCTTAACCCTTTTTATAGCCTTATTATGTTAACCGGCACCGAAAACAAGACGGCAGGGCACATAACTCTTCGCGAAAGCCTGATTTCACTGAGGGGTCTTACAAACAGCAAACACTTGCACAGATACTTGGTGTTCAATGCCGTGTTGGTGTTTGGCCTGGCAATGCCAGCCAGCCAGCCAGTCAGACAGTCAAGCAGTCAGGAAATGAGGCTAGGAATCAAGCAAATAAATGTTTTATAAAATGTTCAAAATAAGTAACGAATTTTCAGCCATTAAAATGAAATTTATTGTCGAAACGTTTTACGATGTGCCAGCCATGTCGAAAGTTCACTTGCGCGCTCATACAGCTTTGCTACTTCGAAGGTCTAAAGGTGCCTCATTGCAACGTCGATAAGTTCATAAATTATAATGAATTTCTAACTTATTTTATTGTTACTAAATCAGTGTGTCGTGTTTTTCATATTAAAATTACCCAAACGACAATTTTAATTTGCAATTCCATAAATGAAATCGTTTGCAAAAATTCTTAAAGCAGAAAGACTGACCATTGATTATTGAGCTGTCGATCATAGATTGTGGGCGGTTAGATCTGTTCGGTTTATTTATTTGTGTAAACGCCCCCTACAATCTAATTTATAAATTCCAATGTTTTGGTTGATTGCGAAATTTACTCTGTCAAATGTCACACGTGCGCTACAAGTCTCTTATATGTTTTATTTGTTGATCAACCCCACAAATAAAAACAAATTGATAAGCCATGACAGTCTATGGATTTATTTTTTAATTCATTTTTTTTCAGCAGCACTCATTAAGCAAAACAACAACACAACAATTACTCATCGTTCAATAATCTTAATATATTTTATGAAAGATTTTAATCACTTTTATTTTTTTGTTTTAGTTTCTTTTTCTACGCTACGAATAGTGTGATCTTCTTGGAAATCATTAAGTACATTTTATTAAATTATAAAATTAATTACTATTATTACTTCTTATTCCTACGTCTTGGTGCACATGAGCCATCGTGGAATGTGAAGCGACATGGAATGTTGAAAATGCGTTCCTCTAAAAGAGTACCATTGGTGATTCCTTCTTTCTTGGTTGTCCTGTCTTCTTTCTCGGTTGTGCTGTTTTCTTCTTTCTTATCAAATGTTGAAGGCGCCTCCGAATCACATTTCTCATATTTCTCTTCTTTTGTCATATTATCATTTTGTTGTTTAACACACTCTTTCACATATTTTATTTTTGCTTCAGAGCGTTCTTTATCTGTCAGAGAACTTTGCGTTGATGCAGCGGTGATGATGGTAAGGAATATTACAAGTGCCATTGGCAAACAAAAGTTAAAGCTGTTCATTTTTAACGAAACTCTCGCGTCTTTCGTCTTCGAGCGATGCCGAACCACTGATTTATAAATTCAATAATTTATTAACAAATGAGTAAGGGCGGTATCGTCAAGTATATAGGACATTATAATGCCCTGCATAGCCAAAATTTAAAAAAAAATATTCAAAATCTGACATTGCTAAATTAAATATTTTAAAAAATTGTTTGTAGGTCAGGGCTTACCCAATGTATAAAGCAGTGTTGTAGTTAAAAATATAAAGAAGTGAATTTAATTGAAAAAAATATTTTTATGCCCAGTTTAATGAACTGCCCAAGCGGATTTGTTGTATCCACAAGTAGGGGTGCTGCAAAATTTGTTTCAAGGCCTTTAATTCCCATTGGGAAGTCTAACTTACCGAGAAAGCGTTTGTGCGTTATCAGTGCACAATATAAAATGTTTTATAGTTCTACGGAACTTTTTTATCGTAATTAATTTCCGCTCTTAACATTTAAATAAATTGCATAGTTTTATAAGTCAAATCTTTATTTATAACTCAAAGAATTTTTCGGTTTTACGTTGGATAGTTTCTAATTGTAACACTAGCTTATATTCAGAAAATAACGGTATTTTTCTAATGTTTTTTCAAATTTAAAAATGCAAGGGAAAATAGAAAAATTGTGTCAGAGCGATAGCTTGGCAATGGTATACATATTCTGATAAAATTTCTAGTATCCAATATTTTTAATAGATGTATTAAGAACAAACCTGTAAAAAAATTAACAATGACTCTCGAAAACCTTGCCAGACAAATATGGTCAGATTACATAATGTGCCTTACACAAAAAAAAATTTCATCTGATGAAACTTTGTTTTATTTACCCTTGGGAGCGAGTCTATGTAGTCCGTGTCGAGAAGAGTATTTCATCTTTGTCAAGGCCGAAGAAAGCATTTTTTGTGATTATTTTTGTTTTGCTTTTAATCAGAATTATAAGAGTGGGAATGGTTCATATCAGCTATATAAGATAATTAAAATCGTATTGACTATTATAAAAAATAAAAATAATAATGATGAACGTCATAAGAAATAAAATAAAATCAGTAAGGATGCTATCTTCCGCCTTACATTTCTGTTTTGCAATATAGACTAAATGTCTGAAAGTTTCATTGAGATCGTACTACTGAAACTGGTACCTGCCATACAAAATAAAGAAGAGGAACAGAAGAAAAATTTTGAAATTTTATACTTATCTTCTTAGGGAGGCATGAAAACGATCCTGATCAAAAAATGGGCATGGCTACGCCCACTTATAGCCAAAATCAATAATTTGCATATTCTCATGTCATACCCCGCTAAATTCACTAAAACAAACCATGCAAATCGCAAGAATTTAACATGAGACTTGATGATATGCAATTTCTAAGAAATTAAGTCTTCAGTCTGAGAAATACTTGCGTGTTGCATTCGCTAAATTAGCAGCGATTCCGGGTTAGTTTATACACGAACGTGCGCCAAATCGCGTACATATAAATCAAAATAAACATGCAGCCAAGATGTTGAAAAAGGGGGCGCTTCTTCGAGTTGCATTGTTAAAAACTAACAATTGCCACGATAATTTCCATAAAAATAAGAAAGGGGAAAGGGGGGGGGGGAAATACACAGTTTAACAGGGAGAAGTGTATCATTAATGTAACTACAACACATTTTTAGACTAGAAGATAAACACATCGGAAGGCCGTTTGATGTCTGCCGCCAAAGGCTTTGAAGAGGCGCAGCAGGCATGACGTTGACGTTGTTATTGTTGTTATTGTTAGAGAGCGGGCGATCGGCATTCGGCGATCAGCGATTGAGGCATGTAATGCTGAATGTTCAACTAATTATCACACAATTGCAGGCATCATAAACCCATAGTCACTGAAATACACCGCGAAAAGACACATAAACAAATAAAAGAAAACGAAAAAGAAAAAAACAAGCGAACAAATTGAAATGGAAATAAAAATGTGTAAAAACCGGCAAAAGTCAAATAACAATTTTATTCCGTTGAATGGCAGACAGACAGAAAATCAGCTCAGCTAAGCTCATAAAATGTACAACGAGCGACGCAGCCAATGTTGACTCTGGCGCTGTTGGCGACGACTGCGTTGCAGTAAGTGTGGATGAGACAGACAGACAGACGGACAGCCAGTCAGTCAGTTGGTTAGTTGGTCTGGTCTGGTCTGGTGGCATAGCCAACTCAACAACTCGCGACTTGTTTGCTCTCATAAACTCATAAATGTGTAAAATGTGCACCAAGATCAAAGGCGGCTTGCCTCGACCGCTGCGGCAGCGACGACACCGACAGCAACGTCAGATTCGACTTTAATGCTGTCGGCAGCCGCCCTTCTCTTTCGCCACAAATTTCAGCACAGGTGAAGCTGATGCTGATGCTCGTGATTATTACACTTTAGCATTACATTACAGGACCGAACTATGAGCATGTTTAGAAATGTAAATGTAATTTTTTATAAATTTCGCCCTTTTTTATTTCCGTCATTGTGTGGTCGTAAAAAGTGCAAATGAAATGAAATGACATGCAGTCGTTTGTTGATTTACAAGTATTACAAGACCGCTGAGGCCTTCGAAGGGCGTTAAAGAATAAAGCGTCGACTTAGAGTCGGCGACGAAATTAAGATTGGATGGTACATTGATTCAACATTATAGTTTGTGTTGAGAAGTGTACTGCAGAATATAATTAAATCTTAGAGAATTCAATATGGATAGTAATCAAATTCAGATAGAGTCAAAAAAGTATACAGAATTCGAATGAATGTCACAATCCCTTGACCTTCAAACAAATTCCTCAATTACAGCCCCCTATTTCCTTTTGTAAGCCTGTCAAGATTTAGCAATCATCATATTTTCTAAGCAGTTTAGTTTGCTTTTAAGCTTTAAAGCGGTTTCAGACGCATCCCTCTTCCTCCATTTGATCATATTTGATTTACTCAATCTTCTCCACGTTTTATCACCGCATTTTATTCTCTCTTTTGCTTCCCGGTAAGCTCTCTTGCAGTTTATTCAATTTATCAAAATAAAAACGATCTCGAAGATTTGTACTAAATGTTGATCATTGAGATCAGATGAGTAAATTTGGAGATTATCTTCTGATAATATCCACTTTACCTCTTTCTTTAAGTATAGAAGTAGAAGACAACATGTTTGCACAGTGTGATTGAGTTATTACGGAAAGCTCAGGCAGCATTGAGTAAATTAAGAAAGTGAGGAAGCCTCAGCATTTCAACTAATTTGAAATATTTTAAAATAGGAAAATGCTTATTCAGTTGTCATAAGCTTATGAGCTGAAGGCTATTTGTGCTATTAACATACCGTCTTGCCTCTCAATAATCACGAGAGTTCTTAGCAAACACAACACTACTGTGTTGATAGTCAACTTGTTATTTTCTTTGTATCGACAACAGCTACATGCAAAATTGAATATAAATCTTGTAGACATTAGCAGCAAGGACACAGTGAAAGACAAATTCATTATGCATGAATATGGAAACCAACTTCAGTGGCATCTATACGCAAATATTGAGTGGGAGCCAATAAAGCTCGCCATGGCAACAACCGTCCATTGATTGTATAGATGCGCCCGCCTGCCGATTTATCTGTGCCTCGATGAATTCAATTTGGGCACACGATATGGCGCTGCAACATTTATGTAAAGTTGTGCAGCGTTGCAGCAGCGCATTAATTTTGCAGCAAATCTGCCAAAGGAGATGAGCTCAGCTCCAAAGAGAATTCGGTTTTACTGTTGTGCTGTGCTGTGGTGGAGTTGTGATGAGGTGTGATGAGTTGGTGGCCATGGCAACTGCTATTTATTTATGGTTGTTTGTGCTTGCTCACGATGTCGATGGTGATGATGACGATGACGATGCCGATGACTACAGGACAGGACATGACATGACACGCTGAGAGAGTTAACAGCTGTCGATGCCGTCCGTGGTTGAATCAAGATGAAGCCGAATAAGGCGGTTTGGGTGCTCCACCAATCAACTCAGCAATTTGAGTTGACGGCAGTTGAGCTGAAGTGAACTGACTGTTTTATGTGTCAGGTTGGGCCATCAATTTATCACGGCAAATGAAACGATATGCGAATGGAGTGAGTTGAGTTGAGTGTGCATGTATGAATGATTGAATGAATATGCCAATGGTTGCGATGGATGCGCTTGCCTGTCAGATCGCATGCACATGCACGCTGATGAAGGCAAGTCGACAGGTTGTTTGCATGTTTGCTTTATTTGAATTTATAGCACAACAACAACAAAAACAGCGACGACAACAAAAGGAGTCGACTCTGCACCGAGATTTGCGCAGCTCACATTTGTGTTGCGTGCAATTTGTGGTTGCATTGCTGGCGGCCGCCTCCACCTATTACTGCAATCTATTATGTGCGGCGGCATGCAACGCCAAAGCGCCAACAGCTCGTCAGTGCCAATCCGTAACACAGAATAAGGAGTGAGCTAACAACAAAAACAACAAAAGCAATGCACTTTACCTTCGAATTATCGGAAGAGGTTATTAAATGTTCGGAAAATTTTGTTGTGAAAATTGTGCCCCCTGGCGTTGGTGTATTGTGTGTCTGTCTGTCTGTCAGTCAGACTGGCCCAACCTGTGCTTGCATTAAGGCCACAAGGCTCGCGCCCACCCAATTTGGGCATCATCATTATGATGCTGATGATGATGATGACGACTTTGCTAATGCTGATGATGTGTACGTTGAACATGGCTGATGTTTGTATTAATCATTGTGTCGAGCTTGGCAAATCGCATTACCGCTTCGATACGTGCACCCATACTGAGTCGCCTATCCAAACAGTGAAGGCTCAAACTGCAGGCGGTTGCACGCTGTGTCCAGCATGGTGCGGTTATCACGCTTCGTTGGTGCGGTGTCTGCGGTGGCGTTCATCAACATCGTCATTGGGAGCCGCACTGGCATCGCCATCGTCATGTAATCAAATAGCAGCGGCAACAGCCGTGGACATACTAATAACGTATTGGCGTGTTGCTTTTTTCGATGAGTGTGCGTGTGTGTGTGTGCTTTATACATCGATTTAATGAGTTTCTGGGGTTTTCAAAGTAAAGTCTGGCTGAGTTAATTTTGTTAACGTGGCGCCACCGTGTACTCTCATCAACCGCAAAGTAAAAATAGTGAATGTTGAAAGCAACAGGCTTAAACATAAGCTCAAATTAAATTAAACACTGGATTTTTTTTACGTTATCAGCGTTTGCAGATAAACAATCTTAATCATGGCATTCAACAAATTTAGTTTAAATCGAATTTTTTTAATACCCTACATATTCAGTGTATCAGAGAAAGAGTCTCAAAAGTTGAAGGGTAGAATGGTTGTGTACCACACCCACTCCTTCCTGCCCAACCGGCACCACCCACACTTTCAAAACGCTCGAACAGCAGAAGCTATAATAATCTGAAGATCGGTTAATAGATAAAGTTCTTTGACCGATGTTTTTTTTTAGATTTTTGGGCATAATTATAATTTTGAGTAACAATAGGTTAAGAATAACTAATTTACATTGCCATTGCTATCAGTTGAGAGACAACGCCGATAAACCGAAATGAAAAACTGGAGACTTCCTTTTCATTTTAAAATCTTCTTATACTTATTTCTGTACTAAAGTATAAATATAAGAAGACATTCGAATTCACAAACAATATGGTCACGTTTTGTTAAGAATACCCAGCAAGAAATCGAATGTCTTCCAATTGCCTTATGTGTGAATTCTTTTGCATGGACCTGCCCTTCCGATTTCTTCCATTTTCAAATGGCGTTTTATATGGCTCTTGCCGCTTTTCGCCATGCTTAGAACCTTCCTCTCTCGCTTCTAAAAAAGCCGTACGCCCGCTTCCAAAAAGTCTTACAATCGCCTCAAAAGAATCAAATTTTGTTGTAAATGAAACTTCGTTCGTCTGTTAGTTGAGTCGTGAACAAAAACGAATACTCAGAAACGACTCTCTTTTCCTCTCAAATTTTTTACAACAAAAACACCTTCCGTTCGCATGTCGATTTAGCATGCCTTCTATTTTTTCCCTTCGGGTCGTTCTGTGCCATATACGTAAATATGCATATACATACATACGTATACATAATATGTATTACATATGTATATTGTATATAATAGTAAATAGTATTATCACTGCATGAGGAATGTAAATATTTTCATTGAAGCAGACCTATTGACTCGGCAGAGACAAGCGGTTTAAAGAGCCGGAAGAAATCAATTGAATTAATTGGAAAAGAAGATCTTTTATGTGAAAATCTCACACTTTTGAGATTTCATATTGAGTAAATTGTTGTCGTCGCCAATAACTTTTGCGATTAGCAATTCAGTCCATTCAAAAACATGAAATATTTTGATAGTAGTCAGTCGGAGTAAATCATCAAGTGCTGACGGCGTCCAACATTCGTGAAAATGAACATTTTGTATTTGAAATCAACTTTAGTTTTTTGGATTCTTCAGTTGTGTTGTGCCGAAGAAAAATGTGAGCCGTTCCATTCCATCTCGTCAGAGTATACTTATCCTCCGTTACTCTTGAATCTCAATTGCTTTTCTGCTACAAATCTAAATCTCGATTGTGTAAAGAAAAAATTGGAGAAACCAGAAGTTGGAAATAATATTTACCGTATTTATATAGACGAATGTGATGACTTGAAAGAAATAAATGGCACGGAGATCTTGAAAGCGCTCAATTTAACATCTGTGGGCATAATCAGATATCAATACACATCACACAATCACAAAATTGAAAGAAATGTGAGTGTTGAGCATGGCATCCAAGAATTACAGATTTATAACTCCAATGGTGCAGAACTAGACATCAACCTACATGAACATTATGAAAATATTCGTGAACTAAAACTGACAACTGAAGCGAAAGAAATACCTGATCAGTTAATATCAAAATTAAAGCACCTAAAAAAACTTATATATCGCAGTACCATGGAAGTTGGTTTTACGCAAGCGGCAATCGCAGAACTTCCTCAACTTGAATATATTGAATTGAGTCTTGGTTGCTTAGACCCAAATTGCAAAGAGTTTCCATTGAACTTCAGAAATATGTCCAATTTGAAAAAATTGGAACTCAGTTCTTATACTGTTGAGAACTCAATCAAAGAAGACTTGTTTGAAAATTCACGAAATTTGGAGTCATTAAAAATAACGTCTAATATAAATATAAAAAAATTACCGGACAATATATTTGCTGATCAAATAAATTTAATACGTTTAGATTTACGTTTTAATGCACTCGAAACCGTGCAAGGTCAACTTTTTGTGTCATTAAAAAATCTAAAATATTTGGATCTCTCGTCGAATAGAATTGGTGAAATCAACTGGTAAGAGAAATATATGTAAATGATATTGTCCAAATTATTAACTTACACAAATTTTACATTTGCTTCTATTAGGGAATGGCCGCTCTTGCCAAGTTTGGAGGAACTCTCCTTAACTCCCCGTCTGCTAAAAGATATCGTGGGGAATGTTAATATAAAACTCAAGTCGAGTAACTTCAAATTCATCTTTTTTGAACGTCAATATTCTGCAAGAACATTCACGACGGATGCATTTGTCTGCAAAAACGATGATTTTTGTGAGTTTCAGGAAGATCGCAATGGAAAGAAATGCCCAAAAGCCTGTAATTGTTACTTTGATCGAGACACTTATGACTTTATAATCGATTGTGCGCAGAAGAATTTAACTGAGATCCCCGAACTTCCAATCCCTAACATTGGGAACGTGATGCTGCGCATTTACCACAACCATATAAAACGGCTACCAAATAATTCCCTTTATGGTTACTCAAACATTGTTAAACTGTATGCAGGAAGCAACGAAATAACATCACTTAGCTTAGAGCAAATTCCGAAGAATATCAAAGTCATTGACTTGGACAACAACGGTTTGATCAAAATAAATGACGATGTTGTCAATTTTCTTAACCAACATAAGAACATAGAGTGGCATTGGACTGCGAAGGTTGACGGTTGTTGATTGTTGATGAAAAGCAAAATTATTTTAAGACTGCGTTTCTTGAAATTTAGACCTGATTGGAGATGGAAATCAATCTCGTTTGATTTATATGTCAAAATAAATAACATTAAATAAACATCAAAAATTAAATACAGAAATATGTGATTATTGGAATGGAAGCTGTTGTGCTTCAGAGCGCTTATTTCCACCCATCTGGAAGAAATTCTTTCTTACTACATTACATATCCAATTATTGAGGTATTAGTAAACTCTCGATAATGCCGAAGTTGTTTGATATCCAGTTGTATTGTCTTTTTTATTAATTCTAAGACTAAGTTTCTCTAACCAAATTCCAAAAGAATTGACCACTTGCCGCCAATCGCTGCAGTGTAGTAGCTTAGAGTCTCTTGCTGAGTGTTTTTACACCATCCACCCACCTGACAATTTTGCTCTATGCTGCAAACACATATATCATAGAACGACTTAATTTATAACACAAAAAAATTTATAGCAAGTCGACATTTTATTACTGAATTTCACATGCCATAAATCACGAAACGCGCCATAACCCAAAGCAACAGCCACTCGTACAATTGCAAAACACATAAAGCAAACACCTCGCAGCACTCAAAGTCGGACTTGGCCGCTTGTGTTGATGCTGATGCCAAAGCTGAAGCCGAGGCCACCGACGCCGCCAACGCAACTTGAATTCAATTCGGTCTTAGGCATTGCAAACAAATTGCATACCAACACTGAAATAAATTTTTGGCTTGCTAAAACAAGTGCAAAGCCAATAAAACAATACCATGAATGTGGAGAATGTGCGATAAACAATAAAATATCTGCAAGTGTAGGAGGCGGCAAGTGGCTGCGGCATGATGTTGACTGTTGTGGATGGCTGCCATGACGTGGCAGAGAGCACGTTGATCAACACTTAAAATGCAAATATAAAGCAGTAGAAAATGAATTGCAGCATAGAATGGAAAGTATTTCTATATGGCGAGTGTTTGTGTTTGTACGTGGTATCGTGCCGCAAATGAAGTCCAACTGCAGAAAGGGCAATAAACAATTTAATTCACGTGTCAGAGCAAGACAGTAAGTGTGTTAACGATGGCTGGCGTGCATGTGACTGAAAGAGAGTGTGAGGCAAATGTGGCACTCATATTTGAAAATAAATGAACACATGTGGCAAACAGTCTATGCAGCATTTAAACTGGTTCGCCACTAACGCCAAAACCAAAGCCACTGGCATAGCGTTCGGGCAGCTGCTAACTGACCATATACCAAAATGGCGGACAGTCGACACACAGCAAGACAGACAGACAAACTGACAGACGCCTAATGTTTCAAAATGACTTAAATGTGCGCACATAAAATGATTTAATTAACACATAAATCATTCGGTTTCGTCCGACCGAGCGTAATTTGGTTTTAATTCTTGCAGCCAACACACAACACATACACAACAAGGCAATAACAACGAAGCAGGCTATAAATTTCTTTGGCTCTGTGTTTTGGAAAGTATGGCAAAGCCTTTGGAATAGTCATGACAATGCAAATAATAAACACGCTGCTTACAAAAACAAACCCACACAAAGACAAGGAAAAAAGGCAAGAATTAATCTGCAATTATTGCCACAACAACTCCTCACAACTTGTAATAAAGCCATTAACTAAACAAAGTAAATTGTTTGCGTTGTCCGGCGAACAGGCAATTTTTCCTTATTTATAAACAATAATTTTTTGTGCCTTCGATTATAAACATTATTATTAGTATTGCTATCGATCGGCCATGATGGCAGCTGAAAAAGCAAGCGACTCAACAACTAAATTATAAATGCGCCAACATTGAAAATGATTCGTTCGACGGTTCGAGCGGAGCGCTTAAAACGTGATTAGGCTATCAGGCATGGCTCATCTTGAAGCGGCACACGAAATGCAATTTTTTTCGCTTTTTTTTTGTTAGCTCATTTATTGCAGCGTTAAAATAAATATTATATTAAAAAGTGGGCTGTAATGCAGCAGAGAAAAGATATGTTTAAACGTTTCTTCCGCATTTCGGCTCTGCTCAATTTGCTTGGTTGCGAAGCTTCGTGCCAAACCACAAGTTTGCTGTGGCTCCGTAATTTCGATTTGCGACCGCAAGTGCAGCAATAAAATGGCAAAGTTTACTTGCTGCAAATTGAAGTTGGGTTGGGCAAAGTTGTATTTGATATTTTATTTATGAAAAGCAATCACAGCGGTTTTCGGACAGACATCGGTCATGTCTACTCTTAAGAACACAGACTTTTACGTAATTAACTGAATCTATGTCATCTGTCGACTTTTAGATAATCAATTGTGTGGCAAGTTGAAGTTATTGACACCAGGGATCATCAGACGCCATCTAATGGCCATAACGCAAAGTTTGATACTTTTTTCACTTCCTTCTTCAGAACGTTTTGTTGATTTGTATAATCTAGAATATCTTAAAAAACGTTTCCACATTATTGACAAAATGTTCTTAACATTTCTGTATAAATGTAAGTGGGTGCCTAAGAATACTTGGTGTTCCCAAGCCTCAAAATGTAGGAGACGAGCCTCGTATTTACTATAAGCGAATGAAAGAGTTATAGTAATTATAATTAATGACAAGTTTAATTATTTCCAAATTGAGTTTAATTTCGCATTAAACAATTTAAAACAAGCAATTTCGATGCACCTCTTAACTTATTGTCATTTTGACTTTATTATCAATTGGAAGTCATAAATAAAGTTGTTTACTTAAATACATGCATTAAAAATTACACACAGGAACGGCTTGGAGGTTGTTTTAATAGCGCAAGGCATTGAAAACCGTAACTGAATTATTTTTTATTACATGATACTAAAACGCAAATCGAGGAATGTATGGTCTCATAAGACGACTTTAAAACTATAATTTATATACAGATACAAACAACACAATCTGTATACAGATTTATTTAAAAAAAAAAAACCCGGAAAGATATTAAAATGATACTTTGGGATTATGCTGGTATTAATTAAATAATAATATATGTACTTTAAGTTTCAGATCGCTAACTCAATCGTTGTTTGAGAAAAAAACGAAATGTGTAAAAATAATCAAACAGTTTTTACTCAAGAACGACGGTTGGCTATACTTATACCCCAAGATCCAATGAATTACAAGAAACATACAGTCGCTAACAGTTCACAGATGGAGTATACAATCCCGATATTTTTCAATCCTGGGATTACGGATCTGTTGATGCGTAATCTCGGGATTAGACTATGTAGTTTTTAATTGAGTTCTAATAAAAAAATCTAAAATCATTTCTGAAAAATTGTTTATTAATATTGTTGCACACCATATACCTAATAAAATAGGGAACAAAAAGAACCAAACAATGAAGTATTTAAAGTTTCGAAAATACAATCGGAACAATTTGACAAGCAAGCCTGCTTGGTAGTTTATTGTAATTGTGAGCAGCAGCTGAAAACGCTTGCTGAGCTTTTATACTGGTTGGAGGAACAGATCGCAGAAATTCATTTTGTACTTTAGGATCTGGAGATACAATGGTCTTATCAATTTTCATCGGTTACTTTTCATTTAGTATTAATTGAGATTGGGAGGTTTCATGCCTTAACTCATCACTTATTTGACAAACGCTTTTTTTAAACTGAACGAATTATGGAATTCAAACTACACCTGTTTGTGGTGAAAATCCCTAAAATTCCGGCATTAGACAAGTACAGTTCGACCAGGAGTGTATTCTTTATAAGTCATAGCTTATTTGAACCAGATACCAAAAAACTTTTTTTATGGCGGTTTTATTGAATCATACTCTGGTCTGGTTTCTTAACTTGTGTTTGAATACACTTCTTCATTGTTTGGCAATTTGTTTGAGTTTTGGTATTGATTGTAATAATAATCCTAACTTGAGGCCACCTTTTTGAAATTGTACTTGTGTTTGTTGTTCAGATACTTATAATGTTATATTAATACATATACATAGGCAAAGCCAGCGACGATTCTATTCCGGGCGCCAAATAGTCTCGTGCCGGCACTGATCTCTCATTGTGGCTATTTGAGTAATGACACCAAAATATTGAAAAGCATAAAGAGTTTACCATTTGCATGCATGTAAAAACGGAGTATGCAAAAGAATATCGCCTCCAATGCATTTTTCCACCTGCTGTTGTTGGCATTAATAAATTTTGTGGGTCAAAACGATTGCCAAGCCAAGCAAACTGAAGATGAGATAACGAAGCGGCTTTATGTTGTTGTTGTTGTTGTTGTTGGCGGGTTGGCTGTTTGGCTTGTTTTTGCAAACACATGTTGCATGTGGCAGCAGCGTGCTGATCTTGCCACTGATTAACGCCTGCTCGCTTGCTGAGTTTTTATCGCGCGTGGAAGACAAGTTGAGATAAAATTTGCTTTTGCGTGCGCTTGTCTCGCTTGATGTGATCAATTTTCACATTTACATTGAGTTGGACAATGTTGCATTGGTGTGCAGAGCGACATTTTATGGGCGTGTCGCGACATGTGCAAGGTGTCAAGTGTCTGGGCATGTGTTTGGTTGTCTAAGTATGAGTGTGAGTATGAGTATGAGTGTGAGTGCACAAAGACAAACTCAGCGGGAGCAACTCTTTTCGCAAGACAATTTGACAATGCCAGACAGGCGTCATTAGCTGATCTTGTCGAAGGGATCGTTGTATTTGTTGTTGCATTAAATTGAGTTGGGTCGCCGACTGCTCAGAGTCAAACCAACAGTCAACAGTCACAGCTGCCACTTAATTAAAATGTTTATTTTATTTTGCTTGTATTCTTATTTATTTATTTACTTCTCGTTTTCTTTCTGATCTGATGATGCGTTTGTGTGTTGCCTTTCGCTGCTTCATGCTTGAAATTAAGCACAGACAAGATTTATTTAAAAATTCTTGCGGCGATTAATAATTATCAGACAACGGCAACAACAACAAACAATTCGACAACTGTTGCCTGCCGCCATCAACGCAGCGGTGGTCCTTGCCTTGAGAAATCACTTAACTACAGTTGCATTGGAGCGTCGGCGGTGCTCGGGATGCTCAGGGTCGGACGCAGACGCAGCCGCAGTAGCAAGGCGCTCACTTGTTCGCGTTGGGTTTCTTGTCTTGTTTTTCTTACCCACACACACACACACATGATCCTCACTCCAGGCACCTTACGTAGACCTGCTCTGAGCTTTATTATTGTTGCACTTTGTCTCTTTCTGCCACCGAACTCTCCCACAGTACACTTGACATTTAAATTAATGCCTTCACATGTGTCTTCTGATAAGTCAGTGAAACTTGTACAATTTTTAAATATTTTTCTTTTTGTTTTTTTTTTTTTTTTATTCCATCTTCCTGTGCCACTCAACTGCGCTCGACCCTACTCGGCCGCTCTTTATGTCAATTCACAATTGCCTCACTCGAGTGTTTCTTTCAACTCAGTTCACTTTGTATTCTTTCTCTTTTTCGGAAACATTAATTAGGCAGCAATGACATGTTGCTTCTCTTCCACTGCTTCTTCTTCTTCAGCTCGTATGCTGTGCGGGAGCAAATAAGTACTTTTCTTTACTTCTCCCTCCCAACCGAAACTCAACTGATCTTGGCATTTGTTAACAACAACTTGTGCCTGTCATTTGGTCGTCTGTCGCCTAATTTATTTTTCACACACACTCACGCACACACACACGCACATACACACACCATTCATTGCAAGCCGAAGTGGCTGAGATTTATGTGCTTGATTTTGTTTCCTCTTTGAACTTGTTTGTATTTGTCGTTTATTTTGACAGATTTTGAAATTATTTTTTATTGCTATTTAAATAGCATCAATTTGAGATTTTTCACTTGTTGAAAGATTACAATTCAACTTCAATAAGTTAGATTTGTTGATCTGACTTCCTTTCCATTTCCGTATTTATACATATGTACATACATAAATCCATCTGTCAATCATTACTCATTAATTGAATCATCTGGGAGTTCCATAAAGACGGATCGAACCGTTATGACAACAAGTTTATTTTTAATAATGATGTGATTAGATAATGAATGATTCGTGCTAATAAATAAATTATAATATCATATACATTTTCCCATTGTTTTTCTTTATATTATAAAAACTTTTTATTAAAAAGTAATTAATTATACACAAATGCAAATTGAGGCGTTCTGTTACCATTACCGTTTATTTCTTTTTATAAGAATTAGCTGCTAGCTATTAGTAATACAGGTTAAAAACCAGTAAGGACGCTATAGTCGAGTATACTCGACAATATAATACCCTGCACACATGGTAGGCGGTGCCACACCTTCAATCTACAAAAACATATTGATCTGACGTCGCATATTCAAATAGTGTTCAAAATATCAAGCAAATCGGTCAAATAATGTGGAATTCACAAAAAATTTGAGTTTGTAGGTCATTGAGGGGTAACCATCAAAAAAAGGGCAATTTCGTGGTATGCAGTTTTAAAGATAAATATTTACTGAGCTTGTCTACAAAATTTCAGATTCGTATCTTTAATAGTTTTGAAGATACAGCAAATTTAAGAAAACAGCCGCGGGAGGGGAAATGAAGGGGAAGGGGAAAAATTGTGGTACGCAGTTTTGTAAAGCTACTAATACTGAGTCTACATACCGACTTTCATGTTTCTATATCTTTCGATGGTTGAGTTATAGCGTTTTAAAAAAGTGGGCGGTGCTGGATGGGCGGGAAGGAGTGGGCGTGGCACAAAACCGTTCAAACTTGATCTGCTGCCGAGCATCACGAGTCTACCCTCCAAATTTCAAGTCTCTAGCTATTATAGTTTCTGAGAACCATTGGTGAATACGGACGGACGGACGGACAGACGGACAGACGGACAGACGGACGGACATAGCTTAATCAATTTCTCTTGACGTCCTGATCAAGAATATATATACTTTATAGGGTCCCCCTGCCCTCCTTCTGTGCGTTACATACATTTCGCTCAAACAAACACAATATACCCTGATACACAGTATGTGTACAGGGTATAATTAAATGATATGATAGAATAAACAATATAAAATAATGTAATAGTACAAAACAATACTAAAATATAATTAAAAATGTATAATATGATATAAAAATAGAATAAAACTACAAGTCCAATTGAAACAAAAAAACATTTTTTAACAAACCAATTGAAGCAATTGTCAAGCCGAAACTAATAACAAGACCATTCCAGGGTTGCATTTATTGATGGATTGTATGAGTTGAAATATGTAGCTGATACTCGTCTATCGGGAATCCCATACTTAGTGAGTGTCTACATCACGATAGTAGTTATTATGCAAAATTTCAACTTAATAGGTCTTATAGATTCGGAGAATTCGGGTATAGAATTACATATAAGTACATTAAAGAAGATTCATGAACTAGACCTCAAGCTATGGCAATTACGCCAGTGAAAATTGAAGCGTTTCCATTTCCGGCTAACGGTTTTATGTCCTCATCGTTCGCATTAGTAGGTCAAATATGCCGTTCTTCATGATTTGAATTAAGACCTGTGGACACTTAACTTTTGTCACCCTTGTAGGAGCTAGATCTGCTTGCTCGGTTTATTTCCAATTTATCAGGTTAATTATTTCGCCTGAAGTATTGGTGGTACCGATCAGATTTAGTAACCCTTCAGCAGCCTTCCGTTTGCTCTTAATCCAATCTGGTGTAATCACAGAGGGACATGACGTGTTTTACCAAGCTGCTGATTTTTTAAGCTCTTCTCGTAGGAACCTTTCAAGCCAGGAAAAACAAGATTTTCCAAATGTTCTTAGTGTTCCTACTTCTTGGATAACTTTTCCACTGAAATAATATTCTGTTGGCCGTTCAATCAAAATCTGTCTTCTATGATGATTAGACTATAATAAAATCTCAACTTCAAATGAAAAGGTTGGTTGTAAATTGCCTTTTTTGTGTAAAGAATTCATTACGTCAACTGCTCAATTGACAAACCACACAAACTCTTTGTGGCTTCAGAACCAATGAGTCAATTTTTAGCTATAATCTGCACTGAGCAATGCCATAATCATTAACGACAGTGTAAACATGACCATAATATGTATAAACACTCTGCGAGACAAGCATTGCGAGCTGCCAGCATCTCCATCAACAAACCGAAGCCGGAGCCAGTGCACAGTGGTTGATCTTGTATGGGAAAAACGGCCAAAAATACTTCCAGTTGGAATTTAGATCTGAAAATTTCTGTACTGCTATAAAGACCAAATAACATAAAGAAAATTATAAAACAAATGCAGAAACCATACGTTAAAACCCGAAAATATTATAAAATAACATTTTAAAACATAAATTCAATTGCATACTTTCAGGGTAAGGAAATCCCTTATTAATAAATTATATTTGATTATCTTTATACAAAATAAAATAAAAATAGGATGTTTAAATATATAGTAGCTTTTATAATATATTATACTAAATTAAATAAATCAATGCAAAAATATTTATTATACAAAAAATTATTCCAACAAATCAAAAACACGTTTCGGAAGTATTGTATTGTTGGGTAAATTTCGGTGCCCGGTTATGAAAGGATCGGGAGTTAATAACAACCGATTTATAAGGTCTTTATTCGTGGCTAAACGTGAGATTTTACGTGTATGATTGAGTCGGTATTTCTTAACGTCCTTGTTCCTTGACTCCGCAGCTTCTTCTGAGAGCTCTCCAATTGGAACTAATGCATATTGAATAAATTCTGGGGCATGAATTAATATTTAATGAACTGAAGAAGGCAACTAATACCAGGAATACCAAAATAAAACGAATACGACGAACAAAAGAAAGCACAAAGTATGCACGAAAACAAAAAAAACCTAAAATATGGACGAACACAAAAAAGCGAATAAGTCAGAAAGTTGCAAAAAGTTGCAGCTCAAATTTAAAACATTGACTAAGAAAACATGTACTAGTATTAATAACTAAGTTTCATTAAAGGGTCAGACAGGTATCACAACTTTTTCTTTCTCTGAAATCTATGTATATACAAAAATACACCACTCGGCAGGTCACTGGTGAAACACTAACTTTAAAACAATAACACAACACATAATGACATAAAAAATACTCAGTTTTATAGTACATACCTTTATTTTCAATATTCATTTTAATTGACGATGATTCGACACGATTTAATATTAAAATTTATTTTTTTTGTGAAAGCTAATTTTCAATCTCCATTCACAGCAACGTCTACGTGTTTTTTTTCTCTCTCTTCTCTCGCTATTTGTAGCGCGTACGAATAAGAGAGACCGAAAATTTAATTACAGTTAGTTTTATTGCTATGTTAAGCAGTATTTTTAAGACAAAGAGTGACCAATTTCAAACTTTTGTGTTTTTATTTTTGGCCTATCAAATCAACCACTGTGCAGTGCCAGTGCCAGTCCCAGAGACCCAGACTCAGAGTCAGAGCTGTAGACGAAGCCGAAGAAGGCGTTTAATAAAATGCACGCCCTCCTTTAACACCAACACAAGGCGCTGGCGTTGGCAACAAACACGACAATGTCGATGGCGTTGGCGACGGTGACGGCAACTTGAGACTACTTCATAGAATTGCAACGCGCAACTGACAAACGAACAAGCCCAAAAATAGCTGACAGGCGACGATTGTTGCAACAAGCTCTGAGCGAGCACAGCTTCGCCAGCCACACGGTGCCAGCAACGGTGGCTGTTGGCTGTTCGCTGTCTTGCAGTCGGTAGTTGCAGCTGCCAAATGTTGCATTTGCCGTCGTCGTCTGTATGTTGTTTGTTGCCTTTTGCTGCCATGTTGTTATGACGTTTTTATGCTGTTGCACCTACAAGTGCCCCCTTCGTATACAACACGACAAGACACGACGAACGAATGAACGAACGAACGAGCGAACAACAATTATTAATTGACGGTTGTCATAAATTTTATTTTCAACCAAAGTCAAAAGCCACGAAACAACAAATAATATAAGCGAAAAAAAAATAAATTCAAATAAAATAAAATAATAAAAAAATACCAAATTGAGATATCGCATGCGAAAACTGAATAAGTTGTAAAGCCCGCGCTGGGGTGGAGCAGATTGGGTGACGTGTTCGGCACCGACACAACGCCGCCGATCCACGAACAATAGCAATTTTTGTCGGGATACACCTATTTTTTATTTTTTTTGAGCCTCTGACTGAGTCAGTCAGTCTTAAAGCACGGAAAATATGGCCGGCTTCATCGTTTCCTTTCATAGAATTGTGCTTCTTAGGCCCACGGCAACACAGAGTTCCAACATGTCGCCCGGCTTGGTCGACTGGTCGCTCCTCCAATTCGACTTGCAATTGTTATTACATATTTCTTTGAAACGCGAAACGCTCAACGCTGAACGCTCGTCGTTGTGGGCGTGCTGCAACACGATTTTGTGCTGCGATAAGCTGTTATTTTTATTGCCAAATCGTTTGCAGCAAGTAAGTCGAGGAAGACAATCTCAGACTTAAAATCATGCTTGGCTGCATAACTTAAAGCAGAGGAAATTATTACGCTAAATTAGTTGAAATTTGTTGGGAAGTTTTGCGGTTTTCGGCTTGCAGCGTTTTATTGAATTTATGGATTTTTAAGTCGCGTAACGAAATAATTGACAGAATTATGAAAGCACAAAAGAGATGCACTCTGGAAGGCAACAAAGCCGATATTTATTTGTGAACTTTGCTAAAATTTCTAATGTCTTGTATCTTTTCTTTACCTTGCCAAACCAATTGTAATAAAGTTATAGCCAAGACATAATCAATACGTCTCTCGGCCTTGCTGTAGACTACCAAAGTAGCTAATCAGTTATCTGATAACTCACTTCATATATCAAGATTGCATTGAAGTGCTGCGCAATGCAAAGCGGTAACAAATCAAGCGCATAGCCCATTTAAAACGCATTCAAATTTTGACAGTTCTGTTGACGGCTGCAAAATTTACAATTATATTTCGACAAACGCTGAGAGACCCTCATGAATTATTGCACAGATGGATACATTCACATATACACATATATATAATCAGACACACACAAAGTTAACCGACAAATGCCGAAAACGAGCGAATGCATTGAATATAAAAACCGCCAGAGGAGATTGCAAGACCCAACCAAATAACCAATCTACTAAACGAGTGTGCACAAAAGTCAACGACAACGATGACGACGACGGCGACGACGATGACTGAAACTTTAATGATTTCATCTTTCATTGCATTCAAATTTCTTGTTGTTTTTGCCGTACTGCGCCGTGCTGACCGCTGCTTTGTGCACTGAAGGCAGACACAGCAGGAGGCGCAAGGCAGCTGTGCCGATTTCAATGACGTCGTCATCATCATCATCATGGTCTGCGGCGGCAAACATTTGAAGCACTGCACTGCAACAGCAACTGCAGCAGCGGCAGCCTGAGAGTTAAATGTAGGCGTTCATCATACGCCCCGTGAAACCTCATTTCGTTGTGCAACGCGCTGTGAGTGCAAAAGTTGCGCCTTCCTTTGATAGCTTACCACCACTCCATGTCCTCAGCGCTTCTCTCTACACACACACGCGCTCGCTCAATCGCCGCTCTGTTCGCTGTTCGATATAACGAATTTATTATTTATTTCACCTGACATCATAAACAACAAACTCTATAAATTTCTTTTCCACCGCGCTGACCAAACGCTCCTCACTGCTCGCTCCTCACACCAGCAAAGTTGCTTTCAATCTCTGCTTACAACTTCACCACCTCTTCTCCGAACAAAATTCACCAAACTAACTCGGTTTTCATTGCTCTTGTTGGCAATTTATGTTTGCCTTGAATGGTTAGCCTCTTCGGCATTTGTTGTTTTTGTTATGGTTGTTGCTGCACGGTTGCCTAGCTGGCTGACTGGCTGACTGACTGGCTCACTGACTCGCTTGCTGGTTAGTTTCTCTGCCAATGTGCCGCACACACGTAAAGCGCACCCATAAATTCATAAAAATTGAGATCCATCTGCGCAACATTGCAGCGAACGCATTGAAATCGAAATTATTGATATTGAAGTTTAATACATATTGCATGCAACGATACAGCTTCGAGTCGTCGACGTACGAGCGCACGAGGGGCGGGCCGTGGTTGTGGCAGTGGCACGTTTGTGCTGCATTGTCGAGCGCCTTTGGTTTCGTAATTGTTGTGGTCAGTTGAGTAGTTTCTGTATTTGATTGAAATTAATTGCCTTACAGTGGTTGTGTGTTGTTGTGCGCAAGAAGGAAAGATGCTCTTGAGAAATGTGCTCATTTGTTAAGTAACAAAGATTAAAATCGCTCGTTTTGAATTACAAATCTTAACACAAATATAAAAAATGAAATCTTAAAAAAATATGCCAATATTTATGCAGATCTCTAAAATGATTTATCATATAATATTTTTATGTAAAATATAATTTTATTTGCATAAAGGCAAATTGTTAGATCTCCAGCTTAATATTGATGCAGCTATGGAAATAATCTCAAAATTTAATGACGAATTTGAGTAAATCTCATCTTTCCTTACTCAATCTTCAAATCTCCTGTTTATCTAACACAATGCGGAAAGTTTCGCCACTGCAAAGTCATAGTTTAGCCCACTGTGCAAGCGCTGCAGCAAATTAGCAACACTGAGAGCACTCTGTCAAAATGTCTCGTTTGCCAATTGTTTATAATCAACGCATTATTCATCTGTAAGCACGAAAAGAGCCAAAAACGTCTTGAAGAAGGCGCAAAATTATAAACGAATTTCAAACATTTCCTCCGGCAGAGCCAACAACTTCATTATTATTACTTTTCATGTTGTTTTTGTTATATTTGTTACGCTCTTGGAGCGCATTTCTTGCTCTCACTCCGCTAGAGAGTTTCTATCTCTTTCACTTACTGAGGTTTTCGAAATCACCATGAAAAATTGTCTGTGCTACGCGCAAACTTTAACCCAATATCCTGCTTATGGTCATAATTTCTGGTGCCTGCGCTGCTGGTCAAGCAAATGGCTGAGACTCATCTTATGGCAACCTTCCACAACCGATTCATATTTTATTATGAATTGCGCTTAACGATGCACCATTTTTCATGCGCGCATTCATAAAGTCTTTCGTTTTTATTTCTCTTTTTTTTTGTTGGCAAGCTTTGGTTCAGCATTGGTGTTGGGGACGGTGCAACGGGTCTTAAATAATTGCATTTCGCGCAGTGTACTATGCCAATACCGCCATCGCCACCACCACCACCACCAGCACAACCGCCAGCATTCGTAGCCAAACCAAAGCAAGTCAAGTCAAGTCAAGCCAATAAGAAAAGGTTTAGTTACGAAAGCACAGCATGAAGCAAATGCTGCATGATCAAATGTTGCAAACAATTGGCAAGCCTGGCGTCGGCGTTGTCAGCGGCATCAACGACGGCTTCAACGTCCAACGAGTCAGCATTGGCGTCGCATCGCATCGGCAGCGGGATCGAAACGAAGCCTTTGCCTCGGCGGCATGCGGCAAACACTTATGCTCACAAATCATAAATTGCCGCCTTAAAATTTATCTTCAATTTTCGAGACCCCATGTGGTGCTTAGCGAATGGTGTTTTGAAATTTATTGCTGCATTTGCAATAAATATTGTCAGAGCGAAGTGAAGCTCAATGCCGCACAATGCTGCGTCTTCGACAACGGCTTCTGCTCTGCTACGTCTCCGCTTACCATGCCACTGCTCTCATCGTCAGTCTGTCCGCCTGTCTGTCTGTCTGACCGAGCTGAGTGTGCGTTTTCCCGGTTGTCCTCTCACCTTATCACTTGGTTTATTGTTTTCGTGAATATTAATGCGCGTTGATTGCTCGAAGGTTGTACGTTGCAGTGGCATGAGTTAGTTAGTCGCTACGTCGCATCGTCGTTCAATCTCACCCGGTTAGCTTTGTTTCCCCCAATCTCATGGCTGTCAGCATGCAACACAAGTTGCTCAATGCGCCGCTCAAGTGTAGCGCAGCAAAAGAGTTCTGAGTTCTTTGCCGCTCTTTTCAAACTCCACTTTATTTTTAATTTACTACTCGGAAAATTGATTGCTGCAAGTGGCATGTCTGGATGTGAGTGTGTGTGTGTGTAGGGCAGTGTTGTGTTGTTGTGAAGGCGTGGTTGTGTTGTGGCTGTATTTTGATTGTTAATTGTCTTCGGGTGTTGGTATTTATTAGTTGTCAATAGTGGGTTTTTAATTGGTTGTATAATGAATATGAATTTATCATTGAAAGTGATTGCTTTAAGTATGAGATTTTTATTGACTGCCTTGGGTTCTCTGGCATTTAAAATTTATTTGAAGTACGTTTGCATATATTTGCATTTGTTTATTAGCATTTATTTGTTTAAACACACAATATCAAATCTGCTGAGTCAAAAGACTTTAGCAAAAATATTAAAAAGATGTTTGATTAATGTTGTCTTTAATTCAATTCTCAACTAAATTTATTAAATGTTGACTCAATTTGGAGTAAGTAACTTAAATTACCTTTTCTCTCCAGTAATTCAACACATTAATCCCGAACTGTCAAATCTACAGGTTATGGGATCCGGCACTTGTTCCTCTTCATGCTAGTCTGCATCCTTTCAACTGATAAGTTTTATATGAGGATAACATAGGCTGGGACCTGTCACTATATGATTAACTTCGCGCTAGTCCTATCAATAAAAAATGTTTAACAATCTTTAGAGCAGAATACTTGTTTTATTTTTCATTATTATCTATTTAATGAACAAGTAAAATTCTGATGGTTTTGGGAATCAAACCTCATAGCTTCCTCTTCATAGATCAAGACAATAAACTCTGAGACAAATTATACGCAATAAATTAAATTGGCTTAAAATCTTTTTATTTCTGACTTTCCGAATTAGATTACCTTCAAATACTTTCTCCGAATTCGAAAGTTTCTTACAAGTTTGCATTTAGAGAAAATATTATACCTACTTATTAATAGTCCCTAGTGGGCTGACTAGTGCGATCACAAACTGCCTTCTGAATACGTCAGTTTTTACTACTCACCAATTGCAAAAACCAAATAAACTTTGTTTATAAGTGAAGCTTCAATGTATGATCAGTTGAAAAAAATCAAACAAAATATAACTATTTTTAGTTTTAAATTCAACCATTTCTGATATAGTTTTCTATCCTGACCATTACAAGTACCCAGTTTTTCAAACTGCTGCATATATTTTTCCAGTGTTCATCCACCTTTGTATGTCGTTTATATAATTCAATATCCGCCTTTCCACGCCATAAATTGTTATTACAACTATCAATCAATCAAGCAAGCAACGAGCGACCAACAAAACCCAAACCCAAACCCGAAGTAAATTCAGTAAAAGTTTTATGATATATGCAAGTATCGCAAACATATCCGGTCGCTCAACAATTTGTTTGCACTGCTGTCAGACATGGCACCAGAACAGAGCCAAAGCAAAGCAAAGTGAAGGAAAGGAAAGCAAAAAGAACTCAAAAACGTTGCCGAAGCTGAAGCCAAAGCCAATGCCGAACCAATCGACATCAACATCATCAATCTAGTGTCAGCCAAAACACAAATCAATATGTTACACACACGCCGAGCCGCTGTGGCCCTTCTATCTGTGTATGTGGTCGATCGAATGAGTTTACTTTGTTTGCCAAAAAAGAAAAACAAAAAAAACCTCAACCCAAACCACAAAAATCATACAACAAACGACGTTGAGGCTTTGTAAAGAACGAGTGAGCGAGAAAAAAAGTGTTGACAGCAATCATCAATCAAGCGAGACAACTTTTGACATGTCAAATGAATGAAAGAGCCAAAAGCACATGAATTACAATACACACGCAAGCACATATACTCACACACGCACACAAAGCAAAATTGACAAAATGAAATGCAAAAGAAAAATGCTCATGTATCTCACAGATACAAAAGGTATTATGTTGGTTTGTCGCCAGGAGCCGAAACATGTCAAACGACAACAATTTGAAAATCAATTTTCCTACGCGTCAACAATCAACAACGGCCGAGGGGCGACTGCGGGTCGTGTCGGCGTTTGGCAGCATTTAAGCCTCATGTTAAATGTCATTACATGATAAGATTGATAAGAAACGATTTGCGTGTGCTCTTTACCAAAACGCAATGAGTCATGCCTTCATTTAGTCACTTATTCATTTATTTATTCATCAATATATGCACACACATACATACATATATTCATTCATTTCAAGCTGTCTCATGTCTGTCTGTCATTCTGGCCTCGCTGTCATTTCATGCCAACAGGCATTTTCACTTATTTTATTTCACTTTTGTTCACAAAGACTGATAGCTGCGTTGAGTTTTTTGTTTGGCTTTTGCGATAAATTTTCTTTCGCTTAACAATTTGACAGATTTCTTTGTGTTTTTGTTTTTTTTTTTTTGTGGGAAGTTATCAGTTCGACAAGCAAAAATTTGTTTAGATCGAAAATACGCAAATATTTTGTATAATTGTTGCTTTTAGAGAATAATTTTGCAATTGTCTGAAACATGTTGATAAAGTGATTGTATGTTAAGAAGCTTAACAGTTGACAAATGGCGAATATCTTTTGACATTATGAACGAACGTCTTGAGTGTTTATTTTTATAAATATTCAAAAATGACAAAATAAAAAAAAAATAAAAAAAGAATCAATGAAGATTTTCACGATAATGAGTAACGATGCGCTTGTGTAGTTTTTGTAGATCATCAGAATTTTGTATTTGCAAGAGTGTAAAAGTGCATACAATCACCTGCCCTTTTTCTAAAGAGACCTTCTTCAATTACGCGTGATAAAATTTGGGGAGGGGGTCCTGCAAAATTTCACCAAGTCACACCTCCCCATTGGCTTATTATTTTTTTTTTTTTCAGAATTTAAAGCAAAATCTTATATGAGATATATGTTGTGGGGTTCTTCAAAGTCTTACAAAATCTCACCAAGAGGGCGGGAGAGTTATAAATTTCAAGAAAAAAAAAGTCACGTAATTTATGGACTTATGTTATTTCTGGTACACTTCTGGAGCGGAAAGAAAGCCCAGTAAACTATCTCATTAAACAAAACCAGTTAACTACAATTTTTTTCAGAACATACAGTTGTTGAAATTTTTTTATCTTTTACACTTTTACACAGTTACACAACCAAGTGAACACCTTAAAACAAAAAAACAAGAAAAAACCAGTAAGGGCGGTATAGTCGAGTATACTCGACAATATAATACCCTGCACACATGGTAGGCGGTGCCACACCCTCAATCTACAAAAACATATTGATCTGACGTCGCCTATTCAAATAGTGTTCAAAATATCAAGAAAATCGGTCAAAAAATGTGGATTTTACGAAAAATTTAAGTTTGTAGGCCTCTGAGGGGTAGCCATCAAAGAGAGGGGAAATTTGTGGTATGCAGTTTTTAAGATGTATTATCACTGAGCTTGTATACAAAGTTTCAGGTTCATACCTTTGTTTGTTTTGGAGATATAGCTTTTTTAAGAAAAATACTAGGGGAGGGGAAATTAAGGGGAGGGGGTAAAATTGTGGTATGCAGTTTTGTAGAGTTACTCATACTGAGTCTACATACCGACTTTCATGTTTCTATCTTTTTGGATGCTCGAGTTATAGCGTTTTCAAAAAGTGGGCGGTGCTGGATGGGCGGGAAGGAGTAGGCGTGGCACAAAACCATTCAAACTTGATCTGCTGCCGAGCATCACGAGTCTACCCACAAAATTTCAAGTCTCTAGCTCTTATAGTTTCCGAGAACCATTGGTGAGGACGGACGGACGGACGGACAGACGGACGGACATGGCTTAATCAACTTCTCTTGTCGTCCCGATCAAGAATATATATACTTTATGGGGTCCCCCGACCCTCCTTCTGTGCGTTACATACATTTGGCTTTTGCACAAACACAATATATCCTGATACACAGTATGTGTACAGGGTATAAAAAAATGTACCGTGTTTAGTTACTTGTCGTGCCCTCACGCTTGCTTCCCACTTGATGATTTTAGCGCACATTGAAGATTGTCATTGTCATTTCCTCAAATACATCATGTCGCATTGCAACACATTTCCCCACATTTTTATTTTAGCTTTTCATTTGTCTTCTTAGCCTTGATGTCGATTCTTGAGACGATTTCTTTTTTATGGCATCACAAACATGCAAAGAATTTTAGCGAAATAAAAATTGCCGAGCGGCAAAAAGTTCATGTGCGTTCGAAATAAATTTTGTTCAACTTTTTGTTGCCCCTCATTTTGTCTGTACAAATAAATTGGCAGCAAAACAACAATAACAATGCACAAGTTCAGTTTAACAGTCATTTAATGGCATGAGAAATCCTGCGCAATTAAGAACTGTCAGCAGTCTTTGTACAACATTTTTAAAATTTCGCAAATACTTTGAGTCGTTTGATTTAGTGTTGAAAGTAATTTGGCAACATTTTGCTGTGCCTTTGCTTTGCCTCGCTCGCCATATGCTTTCGGTTCGTGACTAAATGACACATTGGAATCTCTTTGCAATTGATTAGTAGCGTCGCTTTGCAAGTTGAATGTTCTTTCGTTACTATTTGCAATGCCTTTGAAGCGCATGAAGTCAGCGAAGTCTGAGCGAAGTGTAGCAGAATAGGCGTTGACATTGTACATGCGTTTCATTGAGGTGCTAAGACAACGCCGTCTTATTGATGATCAAAGCAAATGAGTGTGGCGTGTTGATTGATCACTCTGACATGTGACGTATGAGTCTGTCATTTGGGGGATTTTCAAGATCTTTTAATGAATTTTAATGAAATTAACGCGTAAATTTTCATGTACAAATATTTTGATGATAAAAAAGGAAAATAAAATCACCAGGAGCTAATGTTATCTGTGGTATATATATAGGTTTATCAGTGATTTGTTTTGTGAAGCATCTGGACTTATTTAAGATTAATTATATATTGTTATAAACTGCTTAATTTTCAGGCTTAGAACTTTTTAATAGACATTTCATAAATTCTAAGCTCAAAGTAGCTATTATTGATCATCGTCTCTTATTTCTCCTGTATTGAAATTGGCAGCTCTTCATAAAAAACTTGTAAGAGTTTGCTTTGAAATGTCAAAAACTCTTTATATGCACTGTATTCATGCAAAGCATTGAGAAATGCATTGTGAAAAGCTGTGTTCTGCCTCACTGCTGCTGCCACTGTCATCAACAACTGCGATCTTATCACCAACACACGCCCCAAAAGAAAAAGCCATATTTTAACAATAATTACACAGCTAACTAACCAACCTTTAACGCTGTCGCTGCCATCCTGCCTACCAGCCTGTCAGGCTGCCACAATGCATTAAAGCAGTAACAATCACTTTTTTTTTCTTGCTTGTCTTGATTTTGTTTTTGTCGTACATGCCACCACAGATCATTTCAATGCCGAACGCGCCTCAAAATTACACACACGTAGACCTCAGACAAGTTATAATACTTCTCATACTTCAAAGGAGAGCTAACAGAGCAAAGCAGAGCAGAGCAGAGCACAACACATCACAAGCAGACATTTTCGTTGTGTAATTTATTAAACACATCAATCAACGTAAAAGTGACGACGACTGAAGCTTGATACATTGCGATGCCAAGCCACTGGAGTTGTCGTGATTGCGTCCGTTGTTGTTGATGTAGTTGCTGTTGTTGCTGTTGTTGTGTGTGGCTGGCATTGGGTGTGGTCACATGAATTTATCCTGCAGATATTAACACAAGCTCATGAACAGTAGGACGAACTGACTAAATGACAGACTGGTTGACTGACTGACTGACTCGTCGACATTTGTATCTAGCTGTCAGTCAGATACATTTTCTTTTTTTTGCTTTGTTTTGTTTTTGCACGACTATCGTCGACTTGGCTAACTGTTGCACATATCAGAGCAACAACAGCCAGACCAACACTTATATAAACTCTTCTGCTGTCATCATCGTTATGTGCAGCATAGTCGTCAGTCATTTAAGTTGAAGCTCGCCTGATGCCTGCACAAAAAAGGGCAATCATCGATCATGGTCATCGAGCATCATACTCAACATCAACATCACCATCGCCATCACCATCATTGCCAGTACCATCGTCCTCGTCATTGTTGCTGTCGCTGTTGCTTTTGTTGTTATTTTTGTCGTTATTGATGAGTGTATATGGTCACAGTCGCAGCTCGTTGTTGCCTTGTTGCAAGATAATATCTTTTGCAACAAATTTTTGACAGCTTTTGCTTTTTTTTGCTTTTGTTTTCACTGTGCTCTTTCTGTCTTTTCATACAGCATGCCTCATGTCTGTTGTTGCTGTTGTCGTTGTTGTTGTTGTTGTTGTTGTTGCCGTCCTGTCACATTTATCACAAATTCAATGAATAATAATTTTTGCACACTGTGATGTGACGTGCTAATGTTATCTGATTGGAATTGTTGATGAGCCAACAACATTCACTGTATCGAACATACAACGTCACGAAGTGCAACGTGCGGCAACTTAAATATTAATTATGTTGCAGCAAAAGGGTTTTCAATAATATATCTTCACTCCTCTTCTGTAATGTGTAAAATAAATTGCGTGCGCGATAAGCAAAGGCAGCAGTTTAGTTATGTGCCTGAAATGGACTTCAATTTGCACGCCGCCGCGTCTGCACAGCTTTTGCCTGTCAAGTATTGTTATTGTTTTCGGTTTTTTTTATCTTTACTCAAAATTGATGCATCACGTAGAATGCAAACAGATCTTTTGCCTCTTATGTTTTATATTATTTTTGAGGATTGATGTGTATGTGTTGGCTGCAACATGTTGTAGCATATCTGCACTGCCAGTGATTATTTTTGAATATTTGATCAGAAATTCTAAATTAAGGTATTGTTTACCAACACGAATAGAATAATTAGAACAATGAAACAACAATGAATCTCAATTGTGTAATAGAGACTTTTGGAAGCATAAAATAAGTAAAAGAGAAAGAATTTCTCATTTTGGGCACAGCAAGCATGACCTATCATCACATACAGTTTGAGAGGCGGTGATGAAAAATTTTACTGTTTGAAAGTCACTGCTTCCAAAACTTTTAAGGGGTTTTGGCTTTTCAAAAATCGATTGTTTTTTTTTGACTGATTAAATTGTATAATGTGTCTATAATATTGTTGTTCGAAGAGCTTTGGGAAGTTCAAGCCTCAGTGTCCGTTCGGCTTAAAATTAAACTTAAAACGCGATTTTCTCTGAGAACTAGTTTCAAAGTCGATTGTCAAGATTTCTCAAAAACTACTGAGTCAATTTTGATGAAATTTTGTATACTTCTTCGAGATACTACTAGGCACTATTTAAAAAAAAAAATCAAAATGTAAAAAATTAGCGAAATTTGAAATTTTTGAAAAAGACTTTGTCAAAAATTCAATTTTTAATATATTTTTTGTTTCCTTCATCCACTTTCTAGTTTTAGCTATTACCTCCAAAAATCATTTCGATTTATTGCTTTTAGTTGATCGCATCAGAAGTTATGCTGTCAACGAGGAATTCGAATAATTTTAAACGAAAATTGTAGAATATGCTATTTTAATATGAGTCTTTCATATAATACTAAGTTAGGATTAGGATGAAATTTTTATTTTTTTTTTTATAAGATAAAATTTGGATAAATTGTAATTATTTCTTCTCTGAGACCCATAACCCCTTAACTAAAGTGGTTTCTGTTACTTGTAAACTTGTAATGCTGAATACACTTTTGTACAAAAACAGCCTTTTTAGCTTATTAATTCATTTCTCATGACTGACGTGTGCGATATGTAAGATATTAAGTTGTTATTAACACACATCATACACTATTAAGGCACTGTCTGCTGAGAGAAGCAATTTGTTGTTAGGCGACCCACACAAACATATATCAATCAAAACTTACTATCTACAGCCAACCAAAGGCAATATATGACTTATTTGCCTAAGTCACTATCTTTACAAAATCAACAAAACAAATATAAATCCATAAATTCTTGCATATTTACAATACACAAACAAAGCCCAACATGTCCGCCAGCACCATGGCTCGCTTTCACTGCCAACTTGCGTTGTGTCGAGTGCCCGGTGAGTGTTTATTCTGGCGCCTACTGGAATTACACATTTGATAGCTTTACGATGGGCCATCGATCAACATGCGAAATGCAAGGCAAGTCAACAAACAAACTCAGCTCGAATGCCGTACGATGCCAGACCTTCGATAGCTGAACACTTGAAATAAACATCTGTATATACTTACAAACATATATCTACAATATATAAATATATTTATATGGCAACATGTATTATTTGATAAATCATAAAACTATCAATCAATCAATATTTGATATTTTATTATTTACGCTGGCTACTGTAAGAACGCACGAATGAACGAATGTATTTATTTCTATGTTTGTAATTTGACTTGACTGCAAATCAGTTTCCCTTTCACTTGAGTCGAACACGATTTATCGACTCTTTGGAAAGACAACGCTGTCGCTGTTCAGATGCTTATCGCCGCTCAATCATAATCAATTTTCAAACAATATTGTCGAGTGCTAACATTGATTTATGTCTCGTATATTGTATTTTCTATTTTCTCGTATAAGTCATTGCATACATTATTCGCTAGAAGAAACTTACTGCTGTTCAAAGTAGCCTGCTTTGTTCAGACGCAAGTCCGTAACCTGCTCAATCCACTCGCGACTGTAGCTAAGTCGATAGTACTCGGCTGGCACATAGCTGAGACATGAAAGCGGCGCTGAGAAAATGGCCACCAAACGTGGCTCGCTGGGCCAATTCACAAGCAGACCGCCGCCGTGTGCGTTCTTGCAGGGCACCGTGCTGCTGCCCTGCCAGCCCAAGGTGCAGAGTTCCTCGGTGGCATTGAACCATGGATAAACCTCGGCACAGCGCTGACTCGTTATGATCTCCAGTTCACCGTAAGCAAGCTTAGTGCCGTTCTCATTCGGACCGCTCAGCACGGCCAGCTGGCCGTTGGCCGTTGGTTGTGCCGCAATCGCAATCGGCCTGACGTGCTCCAATTTGAAAGGCAGTCTTATCAAAGCCAAATTCGCTCGCTGATGCTTGATGACGCGTGATTGAGTTATTTGCACATTGTATGAGTTCGCTTCTAAAACGCCGTCGATTTCAAAATCTCTGCGTTGAAACATGAGCGTTATCGCCGCATCATTATAAGTGCCAAGGCATGTCTGAGCCGTGAGTAGCCAACTTGGCGCTATGATCACACCACTGCAGTAGCCACTTTCCGGCACAAAGATACCCACGTGTTGTGGAAATTCACTCACATGCGCGACAATCGTTGAGTTTATAATGCCCGACCAACGTTGGCAATCGACGCCGCTCAGCTTTGCGCTTAACAGACAGATTAATGCCAAGCAATGAATTCGTTGCATGTTGAGTAGTAAACTGTTCGTTGCGTTTCTCGGACGTTGCATTTTATATGCGCCAACCGCTGTTCTAAACGGGTTCACTGCTCAATTGCAAATATTTAAATTCTCAGAATTTCTATGGGATTTTTGTTATTTTAATCTGGATTAATAATTATATTGTTTGTTTGTTCAAAGGCAATGCCGTCATGCATTATATTTATAAATTAGAGTCAATGAAAATTGTACATATTTAATTAAGCGCTTGAAAGCATTTTCAGACACTTATGCTAATAAACTTTAAAAAACGTTTACACAGACTTAATGTTGTTGTTTTGCCTTTCATTGAACTCTTGTCTTGTTAAAACTCTTTGGAACAAAATGAAAACTACAATTTTTTGGCTGTGCTGTGGACTGTATACAATGATCCAATCTTACCTCAATACTCTAACAACTCTATTAGTCACTGTTAATAAGAAAATTCTATCAATTGGCTGTAAATAGGTTTTTAACAGAATGTCATATTCAGAACAGGAGTTGTTGCCTCTATCAGCAGATAGCTTTTTAATAGAAGCTCTTTTGGTCATGTTAATTTTGTGATATTTTCTATTCCAATTCGACTACTAGTAGTCATAATTCATTATGTTATGTTGAAGTTAAGTATAACATTAGGAATTACGATTACTAGCAACGATGAAAATTAGAATACAAAGTGCCAGGAATAAGCTACATAACTATTTTTCTATCAACAGTCCTTTTATATGCGCTCTTAACATTTTTTAGATAGAATTGCCAGAAAAGGAAGATTAGTCTGCTAAAGCATACAGAAAACTGGCCACAACATCACTATTTCTTTTAAGTTTGACGTACTAACCATTGCCATATGTATTTACTTCTTGACCACAATGTCCGTCACAACCAAAAACGGTGATAAACTAACAAAGCTACTAAATGTTTCATGTAACCATCATTAACAACAGCAAGGAGTGTTTGAGCGTCCCTAAAAACACACACACCCATTTTCGTCGATTTTCATCAACAACAATTCATCAAACAAACTCCTATCACAGTCAGTCATAGCGTCATTAAACACCGTCATCCACTTCAGCTCACAACTATCACAGAGCAAACAAAAAGTGACAACCAAAATGTCATTGACAAATATCACTGCTGTGAGGAAACTACGCACAGTAGCCGCAGTCGAAGACCGCTGACAAATATTTACTCAATGTTTAACTGCGCAAACGACAATAATGATGACGACTGCCTGTGACACGATGACAAACACTGATTAGAAACGCTGACCGGCAATCGGACAAGAGGTTAGTTAAGACAGTGAAATGCACTCGAAACTGTTTGTAGGTGAGTGTCTCTAAGACATTTATTAATAAGATTATGTCGAAAAAAAGTGAACTGACGCCATTAGGTAATTGAAAGTGTACGATAAAAAAAGTAATGAGCGGCGCATAAACACAATAATTCATCATCGCGACATGCAGGTGTCCCCGACCGTCGACCGCTTGCAGAGCGCAGCGCTTATCAAATGTCACTCGAACAGTCGGTAGTCAGCAGTCGTCGTGGCTCTCCAGCTGCTGCTTATTGTGCTGTATAAATCAATTAATTTAAACTGTCAGGGAGCTGTCAAATCGTGTTGCTACCGTTAGCAGCCGCCGCCACCGTCAACGTTGCCGCTCGATTCGAAATCGACGGACGAGTCGAGTCGCGTCGAGTGGAGCCATCACTGAGTGACCAACGCAGTGTGAGCTCGACTCAAGTGAGAAGTATACGAAACAAAAAAAAAAAAAAAAAAGAGATTTACAAGTGATTGACGACTTTATGTGCCATTTAATGCCGTTACAAGTTTTGGACTTGGGCCATTCCTTCTACATACTAACAGTGCCGCAGTCATTTTTCATTTTCATTAAGATTCCCAGTAACCATCACTGTTGACATTCGACCATTGACGGTGATAAGAGAATAGCTGAAATTAGTAGAAATTAGGCACCCACTGCGATTGCACACAAAGTTAGCTACAAATATGTTTCGTACAATGTTGAGTAATTTCTAAAATGGAAATTACCTCTTCGTATACAAGTTTTCTGAGTGATTCAAATAAATCAAAACACTGTCACACTGGCAGTCTGGCAGTCTGGCAAAGTGGCATTCGTATTATTGCCTAACGATGGCATTGTCGTACAGTTGATGTCGTCGGCTTGCATATTTAAGTTATCACAAATAAGTCTCAAGGAACTTAAATTGAATAATAGCACGTCTTTGATATTTGGTGATCATTAGTTTATTAACCAAATCAAATGAGTGGCCACTAACTAAATAAGTGGAACATTATTATTTCCTTCACGCAGTGAATATTACCATTGTTGTCAAGAACATTGCAAATTAGGTTAATTGTCCGACCATATAATGTATGCATGCCAAGTCGATCAATTCGATTTATCTCTCGATCTGTTTGCATTTATACATTCAAGTCGATCAACGTTATATCTACGGTCCTGAACTTTTGTATCGAATACATTTTTTCTCAAAGAAAAGAAAAATACTAGTCTCTGTAGGGAGAGCATAGTATCATTAACAAATGTCTATTCATCTATCACCTATTCACCTATATTAAACCTGATCCTTTCAATGAATACCTCTCTTGTAAATACTTGTAATGTTTTACGTCCTTATCGGGGGTGTCACAGAAATCGCTTACTAGAGATTTGATGCCAAAAACAACCAAAAGGGAAATTTTGGTGTCACAGAAAATCTCTATCAGGGAAATTTTTTCTCTAGCAAAATCTCTGACTATACCCTCAGGGATTTGCTTAAATTCAGCCTTATTTTAAGTTCTTATAAAATATTATGAATGAAGAAATAAACTTTATGGTTTTCCTCATAAATCTGCATTCAAACAATTCGTTATTTTACATATTTTCATTAAAAAATTTGCATTTTAAAAAAAGCTTCCTCAAATCAACCAATTTTTTTTGAGCAGCAAAAACAATCAGTTTCATGCCTCGCCAATCTGCTTGCATTCATTTTCGAAAATTGAAAAGTATATTCGAATTGAACTAAACAAACTGTTAAAATAATCTAAAAATCATAATTAATATGCTGTTGCACTTGAAATGTTTAAGCAAACTCGTAAAAATAGCAAATTTAATTAAAATAGGTACCGACAGTGTTGTTCGGACAAGTTGGCATGTGAACATTTTTGAATGAACAAATGCAAAGAAGAAGAGTTAATTCAAAAGTGCAGCGTATCTCCCGTAGAACAGAAACTAGTTAGTTAGCAAATCTAACGTGTGAAACAATCTTCGTACCTTTACTTATCAGTTTGCGCATATAATTGATTATTACATTACACCTTTGGAGAATTTTGAATTTGTAACGTATTTGATTACATTTGGCAATCACCGGAAAAGAAAGATTAGGACTGTCAAAACAATTGTAAAATTTGGCGAGCTGCATTATAATTGTGCTTAAATTTGCAATTAATACTTTTATAGCATTCTAATTTTGTATATTATTAGATGTAAATACACAATTGTTTTAATTTGATGAGAAAAACTATGAAATAAGCATAAATAAATTACATTATTCTTATTTTGAATGTATACAACTCTGCCGCGGGATGCCGAATTTTCGAAGATAAATGTTCGAAAAACAATATCCCAGAGATTTTCTGTGACACCAAATAGAGAAATTGAAAAAACCGTCTTCGAAAAAACAAAATTTCGAAGACGGATTTCTGTGACACACCCGTATATGAAGAAATATTTGTATTTTCAGTAGTTTTACATCAATATTAATATATTTTAACAATTAATATATTTTAACAACGACGAAGATTATAATAAATACCCAGCAGTTCACGTTGTATCAACCGTCCCCTTTTCGACAGTTTAGACTATACCTCAACTATCGAATTTACGACAGAATTGAGACAGTATCAAATTGTATAGAATACTTGTAGTACTCAACTGTCGAATTCGAAACTAGCACAAGAACTAGTCAAAGATGGCGCTTTATCACACCAGTCTAAAAAACAAAAAATCGGATTGACTCATTTTCGTTATTTGGAAAATAGTTCTCAACTAGTGAATTTGGGACTAGTATTTGAATCAGACAGTTATTTAAATAACCAATTATAATTAACAGTAAAAAAAACAATTGCTCAGTCCATTATGATGGTTCAATTTTCTTCCTTTCGAATACCCCAAACTGGTACGACAGGACTAGTTCGGTAACTAGATGGAAGTGGTAGAAATGGGACAATTGACCCCTGCCTATGACATCCCCTTGCAAAACTCACCAGTTTAAAGCATTTCCATTTAATCAACTTTTAGGATTTTGTTTATTATTGTCTAATTTTATTTCCACTCTTGACATTTAAATATTTAATAAGATTCCAAAAATATGGCATGAATACGACGAGGCACAGAAGAAAATATTTTAAATGTACATAAGTCGGTATTACCCTCAGGTATATAAAAAAAGTATCACTCGAAGATGGGTCTTGATAAAAATACAAAACTTGTTACAACTTTGTTGTTTCTTAAGTTTTTGACTTAATTTATTTTATTTTGGTTGTAAGTAAGGCAAGATAACTATTGTAATCAAAAATGGGCGTTCCACAGCCCACTTAAAATAGACTTGAAAATTGAAAAACACACTTAAAAATAGGCGTTATATCAAGAAATGGGGAGTTGAAAGTATCAAAGTCTGTTTGTGGTTTATTTTTTTATTTTTCTACATTTTTTAAAGACAGTTAATAAGATTGTTATGGTGTGTGGTTACATAGAACAAGGGACTCTCCATTAATTCTTCCTCGTCTTCAACCATGATAAGCTCACATGTGACATGATTGAGCATAAACACAGCTGCGACCCAACGCTCAGCGTGGTGTGCCGGTGACCTGCTGTGTATATTTATGTGTGTGTGGCAATAACAGCAGCGAATTCCTGCACAAATGAGTCGTATAATGTTTGAATGTGCGGCAAAGGAACTTAATCATTATGCCTAAGAAGAAATGATGATGGAAGGCTTTTTTCTTGTTTTAATTTATTTTTTAACAACTTTATTAAGCACAACGACAAGCAAAGTTACACAAGCAGCAGCGGCATTTCATAAGCAAGCATGCTTATTATTAATCTCATTCATTCCAGAGCCGTCAATCCTTTTGCCTGCTAATCTCTTACTTGAGCATTTTGTCACATTTCAAAATCATTTATCACAGTGAGCCAAAGCCAACCCTTTGCTTCCCAAATATCACAACCGCCTCACTGTTCTGACATGTCATTGTTCGGCACACTTTTCTCAAATCTTTGAAAGAATATGCAACAAATTTCTTGCTACAAACTTCATAAATGCTGAGATATTATCAATGACGCACATCAGCAACAAAAAAGAAAAAAATAAAGAGAAAAATTAAAACAAAATGTCTCAGCGTGCATGCTGTTGATGATGATGGAGCATCGAAGCGGCTGCTCAGCTCGACAGTTTTAAAGGCAGAATTAATTTTTCATAAAATAAATATCGGTCGACGACTGCTAATCCCACACGCAATGCCTTGCCTCACTCATTCACTCGCTCAGTCTTGGGCCTCAGCGTTGATACTCACTCATTTGTGACATTTTGACATTTCAGTGATAATTCATACTTTTGCTTGTCATGCTTAATTATGGCAAAGATTCGCCGCTCGGCAATCTTGCACATTATCATCATAATCAACGACTTAAGTTGATGGCGATTGGTTGCTTCCATCAAAGTTCTGATTCACAGCTGTTTACCTAAGCTCGAAGGCTTTAATATTTTTAGTCCTTTTTTAATCTTATTTGAAACAAAAAACTTAGTTATTATTTTTGCAGTTTCACTTCGTTTATTTCTTAATTGTAAATAATTGTTGTTAGTTTCTCATGCATTCATCACTTGTATACTATTTCATTAAGATCTCTCTAACATACTAAATGCGCAACGCTTTCTTGGAACGTTCCAGAGGGGGTGGTGGTGTCTTAAACGTTTTGTCAGCTAAAGAGGGCGATGCATGTACAACATCGTTGGCCGCTCTATTGCCATTTACATTGTTGATGTCCATAAGCATCAGCTGACTGACCATGGCATGAATTTGCATGCCCCTTACAGACGATCTGGTAGTTGGATATTCCATACCTATAAAAAGCCGCCTTTTTCCCTCTTGAAAATACTGAAATTGAAGACTAAAATGTTAATGAAAATGCACCGAAAAGTCTGACTTTACAGAAGTTAAGCTCACCCCAACAAATTTATTAACCAGTAACGTGGAGTGTTCTTTAAATCTGAGTACTTCTCAACAATCTTTGCTTTCTCGACCAAGAATATTATTTTAAAATTTCTAATCTGATTTTTTGTAGTACTAGTGAAGCTCTGTGTTTTTTTAATAATTGATACCTAACCAACAGCCAACTAAGTTGTAATTTTTTTTGTACTTTTAGAATTTTTTCCTATGTCATAGAATAATATAACAAAGACTATGTGATTTAAAAAATGTACTCTAGTTATTAAGTTTTCGATTCGATGCGCTCTCTAACATATCCATGTGTACATACATATTCTAACATACAAAACATATACATTTTGTATTTTTCAAGTAGTCCTGAAACCAAATGACTTCATTTTGTTTCCGAATGTCAGTAAAAAATTTCGTAAGCAGCATTTTTCTTTGGCAAAAAAAGATATATTATACTCGAAAATATAATACCCTGCACACACAGTAGGTGGTGCAACACCCTAAATCTACAAAAAAAATGTTGATTTGACATCGCCCGATCGAATAGTGTTCAAAATACCAAGTAAATTGGTCAAAATAAGTGGAATTTACGAAAAATTTTAGTTTGTTGGTCATTGAGGGGTAACTTTCGAACAGAGGGGAATCTTGTGGTATGCAGTTTTAAAGATAAATATTTACTGAGCTTGTATACAAAATTTCATGTTCATATCTTTATTAGTTTTGGAGATATTGCTTTTTATAGAAAACGAATGGGGGAGGGGAAATCAAGATGAGGGGGAAAAATTGTGGTATGCAGTTTTGTAGAGCTCTTCATGCTGAGTCTACATACCATCATGTTTCTATCTCTTCGGGTGTTCGAGTTACAACGTTTTAAAAAAGTGGGCGGTGCTGGTTGGGCGGGAAGGAGTGGGGGTGGCACAAAACCGTTTAAACTTAATGTAGTGCCAAGCATCACGAGTCTACCCTCCAAATATCAAGTCTCTAGCTCTTACAGTTTCCGAGATCCATTGGTGAATACAGACGGTCAGACGGACGGACAGACGGACGGACAGACGGACGGACAGACGGACGGACATGGCTTAATCAATTTCTCTTGTCGTCCTGATCAAGAATATATATACTTTATGGGGTCCCCCTCCCCTCCTTCTGTGCGTTACATACATTTCGTTCAAACAAACTTAATATACCCTGACACACTGTATGTGCAGGGTATAAAAAGGTATTAAAAACAAAACGATCATATGCAATTGTACATTTAACTAAAAGTAATTTGCAACAACAAATTAAGCTATTTCGTTACAAGTCATAAATGTAATTAATGTCTTTCGTACTCTGGGATATTTTACATTTCAGCAGTTCTTACTTTTCCTCTGTTCATTAGATTCAATTTAGTCATGATAAACTTTTGCGGGCTCTGAGCTTTGTGCCGCTTTTTCATTCTTTTTCATTCTTTTATGAACTTTTATTCCATTTACCAACAGTCAAAAGTCAAGAGGTTTTTGGTTCCCTCACGACCAACAGTTTCTTTAATTACGCAACATACCACAACATGCCACTTGAACATAATTGTGTCACACACAATTCATTTATCATCATTTTTGATGGCAGACAACGACGTTAAATCGCAAAACTTAATGATTAATATGAAGCACGAATAAATATGAGGCTGAACAGACACGAACCAGCAAAAATTGTTATACAGCAAAGGGTTTACCAACGCACATCAATCAAAGCGCCAACAGAAATCAAATACACATTGCTTGCTTGGCAGCCGCAGGAGTGAAAATACTACATGAAATTAGTGAAATGTCAACGAGCGGAGACGGCAGCGGAGACGAAGGTAACGACGACGACAGCGATGGCGTCGCTGATGGCCAAATCATTTTGTATGAATTTCAGGCGATTTATTCGCTCTCTTGTGCATTTTAATAAAAGAAAAGAAAAAAAATAAATTTCATCTTTTTTATTTTGACGTTGAGTTGAACGCGGTTGACTGATGTTGGCCATCAATCTAAACTCATCATCATCATTGCTTTGAAGGCGCGCTGTCAGCGTGTAACGAGCTGTGCAAGCAAAATGCCAAAGTGCTAAAGCCGTTTGTGTTATTCTGTCTGTTGGGGGTGTGCACAGGGACGGGTCGGGACGGGATGGAACGAGGCGACTTCGGGCCGCTGACTTCAACGGTGCCTAATCACCACATACATATGAACTCGGCCGGTCGGACATTATGACGTTCAGCCAACAAACGAGTCAACACATCAATCACACATCAATCATAATTTATTATTTTTTGGCGTACTCAAATGACTTTTGGGGTCAGTTTTGTGGCTTGTTCGGACGCGTTTTTCTTTTTGTCTTTCGCGTGGTCGCTGTTGGCTGTCTTAGTGGGCATTATGAGTTTTTTTCTCGCATAATTTAATTTCATTTAATTTAATTTAAATTTGTGGCGCGCTTTTTCTACCGAACTAATTTATTTAACAAAATCTCATGTCAAAAGCATTTGTTGCGAATTCATCAAAAAACAAAAATAATTTTACAAAAGAAAAAACCTTTTTGAAAATGAAAATGCCATTTAACAAAAAAAAAAAAATATATATAATTAAATGATGTGTAAAAGACAAAACAGTTTGCATTATAAATATATATATTTATAACATATAATTTATTTATTTTTATACTCTTGCTAGAGTATATTAACTTTGTCGTGAAGTTTGCAACGCAGAGAAGGAGACATCTCTGACTATATAAAGTATATATATTCTTGATCAGCACGACGAGACGAGTTCAAATAGCCATGTCCGTCTGTCCGTCTGTCTGTCCGTCTGTCTGTCTGTTTCAATGCGAACTCCTCCCAGAGTTTTGAAGATAGCAAAAAAATTTAAACGCAGAAAATTTTCTTTTCCTTGCAGGCAGTTTATAAGTAGAATCCAGCTTGATCGGAATATTATAGCATATAGCTGCCATAGGAACGATCGGTCAAAAATGAGGTTTTTGCTCAATAAACTCTTTAATTTTAAAGCTATCGCCTCGATTTTTTGCACAAGAACATCTTGGACGTAAATAAAGACACACTGCAAAATTGGTGAAGATCGGATAAATATAGCATATAGCTCCCATAGGAACAATCGGTTAAAAATTCGGTTTTTGTTAGAAAAACTTTTTTGTTTTCAACTATAAACAAATGAAACCTTGCAGCTACGCGTTTTTAAGAATCCTTGACCATATTATAAAGTTTCATAAGAATCGGACATAAGGGCGTGGCACCGCCCATATAGAGAAAAACTTAAAAATGTAATTTATCTAAAGCAGACGTGATAGAAAATCGTAAAATGAAGTGTAGAATATTTGCATTGTATTCTTTAAAAAAAAATTGGAAACTGGGTGGGGTTACGCCCCCTTATCTTTATAAGCTTATTAGATTCTTATTGGAAAAACTATTAGTCGGATTTTCCAAATGCTTGCAAGAGTATATAAGTTTCAGCAACGCTGAAAATAGCTCCCTTACTGGTTTTTTTATTAAAATATGAAAAACATTAATCAGCCATGAGGCTATGAAACATTTTTGTGAAAATGTAAGAAAGTGATAGATTATTTAATTTTCTAATTAAGAAAATAATACAAAAACTGAAAATTAATTCCTCACTCATTGACAATAAATTTGCTTAAACACCTGACAATGACAGAAATTATAATGCACGAAATTAACATCAAAAATTAAATATTTAAAACGAAAATTAAAAATTTAAAACGAAAATTAAAATTTTTTTTAATACGTTTAATTTATTTTCGTGCTTGCATTGAACACACAAAGAACAGCCAAGGCTCATTAAATTTATATTCATCTAAGTCACTTAAAGCGCTTCTGACTAAATTCATTTTTTGCTAAACAAAATCAAGTCAAATTGTAGAAACTTTTTCACCACTTTTGCATCATAATCATTTGATGGTAAACGCTTTTCCTTTTTTCTCAAATGTCTTTTTTTCGCAATCACTTCGCGCACATGCTTCAGTCAGTCACCTCAGTTTGTCGCCCATAATCGGTTTTAGTGGAAAATCGTCTGTGAAGTTTTGCCAAATCGTTTTGGGTTAAGCGCATAAAAACTTGTCTTCGGCACTCCGTTTTTTGCACAACTCCATGGCGTACAAATGTTTTGGGCGTTGATAAGCGCGCATTGAGGAAGTCACTTTTGGTATTTGCGTGTCATTTTGTGCAACTTTTGGCTGTTGTCGAATGGATAATGGAAACTCATAAAGCCGTCCCTCATAGATTTTGCTTTAAATGAGAAATATTCCGAAAATCGATTTGTGTTTTTTTCCTAATTCGATTTTGGTCCAAAAACCTCACAAAAATATTTTAATTTTCATTGTTTTTCGCGTTTCTGAACTTTATTTTTCAATGCGGGAAGTTGCTTATGATATAGTTTAAAATTGTGCTCCTGACATAATATCGAATAATTCTGCATGCTCTGTAGAAAACATTATTTATTTAAACCATTCTTCGATTTGCAGACAAGTCTTAATTCGAGAGGTCCAATGTTGATGATCATCAATATTCTCGCCTTTCGTCATTCATGGTAAATATTCGATTTGTATCGAACCACAATCCAATTATTCGTTGTATTGACATTGTTAGACAGTTGTTAGATCGCGGGAAGTTTAACGAAGAGAGCACGGATTTGTATAGTCTTGTGTTGCTTGCAAAAGGTTTCAGTTTATAATATATAATACAAGAACATATAATTAAAATAATAATAAATTTTATACCTCTATAAGCAGACGAGATAATTTATTTATTTATTTATTTATTTATTTAATTTAGTTTAAAGTATGACAAATAACTGTCTACTTAAAGTTAACATAAAAAGTATGAAAAAAAAAAAAAAAAAAAAAAAAAAAAAAAACTAATAACTAATAACTTAGATCTAATTAAGTCTAGCTCTTATTGTTAGGATGCCTCTGACCCGGTGGGGGTATTTTATTTGCAAAAAGCCAGCTATGCCCCTTCTCACAGCCATGAATGGTCAGAGACATACGTATATACAGGTTGAAAGTACTAGATGATTCTGTCCTTAGACTATGTCCTGTTAGTCTCTCTAGTACGATGTTCTTCCTCAAGCAGATGGCGAAGAATGATGATGTTGATAGAAGCGGGTGAGATCTCAGGTGAAAGTACGTGCCAAAGCCTATTGTAACTATTGCATAAAACTCGAAAAGGATCATGTAAGGCATAGTTAGTTGTGCATCTATTAAGAGACAAAGGAACAAAGTTTCTAGTAACTCGTCTAGGAACAACGAATCTTAGCTGAGTTAAAAGATTAGGAGAATCTATAGCCCCAAAAATCAATTTATGGATAAAAGAAACTCCGAGAGCAATCCTACGATGTCCTAACGAAGGAAGATTTACAAGAAGCAGCCTAGCTGAGTATGATGGAATGTGCAAATTAGGATCCCAATTTAGTCCGCGGAGGGCAAACAACAGGAATTGCTTTTGAACTGACTCAATACGATCTTGATGCTTTTTATACTGTGGAGACCAAACACAAGAACAGTATTCAAGCAGTGGTCGCACAAGAGATGTAAACAAAATCTTTGTTGTATAGGGATCATTGAATTCTTTAGACCAACGTTTAATGAAACCAAAAACACCCTTTGCTTTATTAACGACCTTAGAAATGTGCTGACTGAAGCCAAGTTTGGAGTCAAAAAGAACACCAAGGTCGTTAAATGTGGAGACACGCTCTAATAGGACATTATCTATCGTATAAGTAAATAAAAGTGGTTTACTTCGATGATATGTCATGACTTTACATTTAGAGCTATTCAGATACAAAAGATTTATTGTACACCAAGAATGCATTGAGTCAAGATCGCTTTGAAGCCTAAAATGATCACTTGTGTCTTTTAACGAAAGACAGAGTTTGACATCATCAGCATACATAATCACACGGGCGTATGTGATACTGAGAGGAAGATCATTTATAAATAGATTGAAAAGTAGAGGACCAAGATGGCTGCCCTGAGGAACCCCAGAGGTGACATGCACTGATTTCGATAATGTAGACTTGAACAACACCTTTTGTGATCTATTTTTTAAATACGACTCAATCCAACATAACTTGTCGTAAAATTTGTATATAAAAGTATGTTCCTAGTAATAAGACAATAAAGAATATGGGCTGTCAAAGTATGAATAAAAATCAACTACAGTGTTTATTTGCTCTATCGAACATACTTATTTATTATACACTTAAAATACGATAATCCAGACACTCCAGCTGTTCGGACACTATTATCTGTTGTTTTATAATTTCTTTCGTTATGTAGGGAAATAAGATGAAGGTAGATACATATGATATATTATTAGTCTTGATTACCTTCCAAGTGTTTCTCTCTACTTTTATGAAAACGTTTTTGAAAGTGAACGGGTTTTCAGATGAGTTGTCGCCACAAGCTCAGTTCATTTATAATTGTGTCAATTTGTGCATTAACAACAATCCGAAAACTCATAATTCAAAATAAGACGGCATCAAAATTTTTGAGAGCATACACCGAAAATAAATGATGTCGAACAACTGTCTACAGCTACAAATAACTTTGTGGAACATCATTAATCTCATTTGAGGCAGAAAGCAAGCAAACAAGCAACAACCAACAACAAATTTCACTGATCCGAAAGAGTACAAGCGAACGCATACGGGAAGCATAGCAGAAGCGTGGAAGCGTGTAAACCGGGCATAAATGTCATTAGCAACGGTACTTCCTACTCGTCTTTATTAGAGAGAACGAAAGATGCAAGTGAGCGTCGTGCGGCATAAGGCATATGCCTTATTTCCGCTTACGACGACGGTCGACAGCATGACATTAACGATTTGTAATGGATTGTTGAAGAATTTTACAAAATACTTTTCTTAATCATCATCGTCATCATCATTATCATCAACAACAAGAGAGAATTTTCAAGTCATTTATTAAATTTCGACTATTCGTACTGACTTGTCTCGACTTAACTGACCGTCGTCGTCGTCCTCATCATCGTCATCATCGCCGTCGTCGTCGTCATGGTCGTTTTGGTAATCGTTGCTCTTGCTATTGTCGTCGTCTCTCCCCTTTGATTGATGTCGAGCAACACGCCTTCAACAAACAGTGTATGCGAGTGGAAGAGACAGAGCGTGCGCAACAATTTTTCTAGACGACAACACAAGAATTTTCATTTTTTATAAATTACAATTTTCCGTTGGCATTTTCCAAGCATATTTTTCACGTTTTTGACTTTTATTGATTGATGAAATATGCTAAAAAATAAAGTGTTTGTAAGTTTGTGTGTGTGTGCGTTTGCTAAATAATGATAAATGTATGCAAATTACTCAAGGCAAAAATTATTAGTTACTGCTCGTAATAAATTATAAGAATTTTTAATAAAATACAAACAAAAGGAAAAAAAAAATAATATTTTATGTTGCGACGTCATTTGTTACATGTTACTCATGGTCCTCGCCAACTGCTCATGGCCTTAAACGAACTCAATTGACTGTGTGGCACATTCCTCAAAGTTAATCTTTTGCATTTCAACAACTTCATTTTGTTTGTGGTTTTTACTTAATTGCCCCCGCCGTCCGTAAAGGTCCTGCAATGTCTTTATGCGCATATTTGCAATTTGAATGTGGCATGCGTTACTTGTGCACGCCCCCCCACTGTTGTCGTCACACTGTGCCGGTCGGTCGAGCAACGAGTACGAGGCTATAACAACTATTTTACAGTTCAATTTGAAATGGCATAATACACATTCGAAGAAGAACCACAAACGACAAATATGCGAGTTAGTCGCATAAAACCACAAAAAGTCAAACAGAGACTTCATCAGACAGTGTGCACAGGAAAGGGGTAAACTACACTGTAAACAAAACTGCATTATCATTACATTGTGCCTATAGAGTGATGATAATAGTTATAGTTGTAGACAGCACTTGATTTTATTGGAAGAATTAGTTTGAAGTTTTAATTCATTGAAAAAAATACAAAAATAATAAATGAAAAATTATGCCATGAGGTTTTCTATTGACTTATATAAACGTAAGATCGGTTTAAAGGGCATACATCTACTGTCATATAGAATAGGTACAAGAACAGATGAAAATTGCAACAAAACTTCTCCTACTCTGAAATTTTTTTTTAAATTCTGCCCAAATTACAAAATTTTGTACCTCAAAAATATAAGGGATCATTAATAGATCTCTGGGTAAGTTAATTGCCTTGGTTTAATGTTGATAATGAAACATAATTTGAAGATCTGTTCCAAAATTATTTGTAACATTTCAATGATTTGATGCAAGTCGAAAACAAAGCTTAGGGTTTGGGTTCCAAATAAACCTCATTAAATAAATTTCATTATTTTAGAGTGCAATTTAAAATGTAACAATTATGACTCACTGCTTTTTTCTCAAAACTGTTGATTTCATAGCGGCAGTTGGCATCACTTGCTCTCTATTAATAGCTCTCATCAACACGTACGTCTTGTTTAATTTGATTTGGAATTTAAAACGTTTTATTAGTCATGAAATAACTTTTCCGTGTAGTTAGAAGAAAATCCTTGGAAAGGAACCCAACCAATATCGACACATTCACGCTGAGCTAACTTTATGTCTGGCAATGTGCTTCGGGGGCACTTCTAAGGAAATCAAAGTTTACATGCCTTTGTAATAGCGCGCAAGCACATAACCGCACACAGACACACCGACTCACACACACACACAAACACTTACAAATCGCCATATAGAAATCCGGCATAGAGTCGACAAAAGTTATGCAACCAATTTACATTCAAATACGATGCCGACAAAGTCAAACACTCTACAAAAAAAAAAAAAAAAAAAAAATAACAAAAACCAAACAGTATAAAAACTCAGAAAAAACAACAACTCAATAAACGTGCGAAATTCAAACGATTTGTAAAGTTGGCTTTTATGTGTCTGCGACACACAGACACACACACACACAGATAGACAATCATATGTATATGCACGCCCACAGACGGAATATAACCTTTTCGATGACTTTGATTTTGTTGTTTTTGTTTTTGTTATTGTATATTGTATATGTAGCCATGTGCGAAAAAAGGATATTATTGGTTCTGTTTGCATACATGCTACTATTAAATGCCATTGTGGTGGGTGGTCTGCTTCAGTTGATTTGAATTGGTTCGGGTCGATTTGCTCTGCTCTGCTTTAGTACGGTTTTCGTAGTCGTCGGCAGACAATTTGGTAAAGTATTTCCGTTAAAAGGTTACGCCGTTAGTTTGTATGTGTGACGTGCCAAAGGCTTCTTATTATTATTCCTATAATGGCTCGTGTGTCGTATGTTGTACAAAATGCGCTTTGAATGTCTGTTGTAGATTTGGTATATAATCCTTTGAAAAGTTTGCTAATAAACTGATAGTTTAGTATTTTTGTATGTCTTCGTGGTTGTGCTTTTTGGCATAAAGTTTAGTTACATACATGTATGAAGGATTAGTTGGAATGCTTCTTGTTAAGTCGACAATCTCAAAAAGTCCTGTAAACATGTTCAAATTTACTGTCGGAACACGTCTTTATTTGTTAAGCACAAAGACATCGGCTTAGGAATCGAAGTTCGTGTTAGCATTCAAATGATTAAGAACCCTTTCAGATTCCATACTTGTTTGAGCACCTTCTCGAATTTGAGATGATTTGAGCGTTAAACAAAGTCTGTGTATTCTTCATAGGATTGAGAACCTTTTTGTAGATTGTTATCACAAAGCAATTTAATTTACAATTTTATATTTCATTTCAGTAGTATTTTTTGTCGTAGATTCAAGTTCGTAAAAACAAAAACAGCATTTTACATGATTTCTCAATGATTAATTACAAATGATTCGTCTTGTCTTTCCACACAAGCTGCTCAAACTTTTAACATGTTTGAAACTACGAACGCCCAAATCAAAGCTTGTTGTGGGGCGTGGTCAACACTTTTTCTTGTGCTGCGTATGCGAACAGTCATTAAAAGACCCCCGTCGCTTCATTGCCCGGCCAATCGCTCCTGCCGTACGCTCATCAGACTTCAGCTTGACATGGCCGACAGTTCTACTGACATCGCTCACAGATTATCCACGCTTCAAATGCATGAGTATGCGACGTTGACGCTCCTTTGCCAACAAACCGAATTGCTAACCTGTCAAAGTTGAGCTGCTGTCTGAGCTGACATGATTAACGAGTTTATTATGTACTTACTTACGTAACTGGCTGACTAAGTAAGTGAGTGAATGACTGGCTGGCTGGCTGGCTGACTGACGGGACGTGACGTACTGACTGTGTTGTGCATAATTTGTGATATTTTGTGCGACTCAATGTTTTTCACACACAGCTCAATACTTTTAACAGTAAAAGTCCTCCCCACTTCGGTCATAATTCTTAAATTTTACCGCTCATTATTCTTCATTGTTCATTTGTGCAGTTCATTTTTCATTCGCGCTTTGCAATTTTTTCGTTGTTGTTATTTTCTTTTCCTCTTTTGCAGTCGACATGAATTTATTGTCGCCTTAAGCTTGAACTCATGTCATCTCTGTCACGCTCACTATGCATGCAATGTATTTGTTGGTTGTCTTTTTTCGGTTATTCATTTTTGTTGTTATTATTTGACATTGCAAAAAGCTGGCAATTTTTTTTTGTCCATTTTTGCTACACTACGCCGCCATTTTGTTTTTGCTTTTGTCCTCTGTTTCCGTGCTTATGTCAACTTAATGCTTGCAAATAAATTTCTCACCCTTGGAAATGATTAAAATGAGTTCATTTTTTCACTCCTTTAGTGCTCTTCTTACGTGGCCCATTACTTTTAGCGCGTTGTGTAATGTGTCATTTGTCTTTTCATACTTATTCAACTTCTTTTTGCTCTTCACTTGCTTTATTTCCTTTCGCGTTTTCTCACTCTGTCAGCATCTCTGTCGTGTTGGCAACGTGTTGACAGCTGTCATCGTGACGTATGATTAATGTTTGTCAAATGTGGTCGCATTTGCAAAAATGATAAATTATACTCGAATTTTTGTTGACAAATTACGGCATCAGAACAAAAAGAAAACGAAAAACCTCGAAAAGTGAAAACGGTAATGTTTTTTTTTTTTCACTTATCCGAGTTTATTATTGTTGTTGATTATATTTAGTTGTGTTTTGTGGACGAAGTCTTGTTAAAAAAAATTACACCGATTTAAAAGAGTTATGTATGCTACGTAAATAAATTTTACCAGGAAAAAATATAATAACATTCCATTTTAATAATTAATAATAATAATTTTAATAATTATAATTTAATATAAGACAAAAATTCATTAATCATTCAGTTCATTGTAGATTCAAAAAAAAATTTCTTTTGATTGAATCAAATACTGAACTCACTCATGCTCATGCTCTGCACCACACATTTCAATGATTAAGAAGGGGTTAACTGAGTTCTGTTGTGCTGCAAGTGACCCCGGTCGCCCAAAAGAAGTCATCACGCCAGCAATCGTCAACAAAATCCATGGAATGGTATTGGATAATCGGATATGAATAAGCTATTCATTAGTGTGATTACTTCAATGGAGAGTTTATTCCGCTGCAATCTGCATGAGTTGTTATACCGTTAAGTTACCGTAGTCCAAATATGGATCCATCACAGTACACCTGAGAACAAGAAATAACTCATTCTGTGGGTTTCTCCGCCTGAACGTACTCTAAAAAAGACCAAGAACGTTCTGTCGAGCAACAAGGTTCATAGTTTTTTTATGATGCCCTCTCATTCACATAGATTAACGTAAATGGATCACCGGCGATGTTATTCAGAGCATTCGGTCAGGTTTGACATTAATTTGAAATAAGTGCTGTACTAGTAAGATAATGCAGGAGTACTGGTGTGTAGTTAGCATAGCAAGAATCCATAAATTAGACACCATCAACCAAATCCTCCCAATTTAGCGCCCAGAGACAATTTCCTGTGTCCAAACCTGAAAAAATGGCTGGAATGGTGAGAGATTTAGGTCAAATTAGAAGGAAACAACCCACACATAAATGTGAATAACGGTGGACTAAATGTGTCGAGCTAAAAGGAGACTATGTTGAAAAAAAAAGTTCTTCAAATAGTCACTGACTTATCAAACGACCCTCGTGCAATACACTGCGTAAAGATTATAAAAAACAATAAAGCATTCCAAAGAGTTGGCATGATTTATTGATAATTAGTATCACCAGCGTCATCAAACGCCCAACAAGTTGCGCGGCTTTCAAAATATTGGCATTAATGAACAGACATAAGGACATGCAACAACCCACTTAGCGGCTGCAACATGCAACGTCGGGCAACTCGATTGCGTCGATCAAATTAACAATTTAATTTCTAAGAAAACTAATTAAAAATCAAGCAGCAGTTACGCGAAGCGCAAAGAATGACGGCAGCTGATGGTGCGAACTGCAACAAAAGGTGGCAAGTGGTGGTGATGGCCGCTTTGGGAGTGCGGTTAGTCTCTGTGCTTGGAGGAGTTTGTTGCACGAAGACACATGAGCTGTATAAATATTTACACGCTGCCATGCCAACATGCGTCAAGAATCTGCAATTAGCAGACGAGCGAGCGAGCGAGCGAGCGAGCGCACGAAGCTATGGCAAAGTAGGAGTTTGTTGCAAGTCGGCAGGCAGGCAGACAGACAGGCATGTAGTCATTGAGCTAAACGACCGACATGTGCAACACCATTTAGAGTAAGTTAGTGTTCGTATGTATGTATGTGTGTGTGTGTGTGTCAGCCTCAAGCACTTGATTTTCGCCTTTAATAAGAACTCAACTCGACAGTCGTGCAACTTCAGTCTCAAGTGCCCGCTGCCTCAGCCGCTGCTGCTGCTACGACTGATGATGGATGGATGGCTGGTTGGATGGATAGATGGTCGACTGCCTCTTGTGATAGTTTTACAACGAAAGATGAATGGCTTGTAGACGCGCAATGCAGTTGATTTGTGGCATGACGCCCCCCAACGTTTCAACGGCCGACAACCGACCAACCTTTATGACCCACCGCTCATACCTCACTTAAACAAGCTGCAACGTGCAACGGTCGCTTTGTTGCGAGTTAGTTTCATTTCTCCTTGGCTCGTTTGTTGCTCATTTGTGCTGCCAACTGAATATGTTTCTGCACGCCTCCTCATATGCCACCCCGCCCCAATGGCCCCGGCATGTCAGTAATGGCAGCGAGGCATCAATTTTAGTGCACACCACAACAGCAACATCATGCGTGAGCGTGTGCAACTCTAATAGACGATCACGACTTTATGCCACACATCATTCTGCACGTTTTGTGCAGTTGATGTTGCATATAATTAATTTATTATGTTGTACGACGATGACGACGTTGACGACGTGCTTTTGTTGCTCCCTTGCCAGTTCGGTTCGTGTTGTTCTTGTTGCTTGTTCGCATTGCTGGTGTTGTTCCTAATATAGTTGGTGGAGTTACTCATGTTGCTGTTTCCACTTTTATTGCGTACTTTGCTGAATTTATTATTTGATTGCATGCTTGCGCAGTAAAATGGTGCATTTGCACAATACTGCTTAGAAAATTAAGCCATCGAATATGTTTCTTCTCTTTCTTTGCTATAAATTTTGTGCAAATGTGTTTTCTATACTGGCTTCATTTGAAGTAATCGCACATTTTTATTGCTAAGTCAATTTACGCTTTGCTATGCTTGCACTTATATTATGTAAAATAAAATGAAGTAAAACGTAAAAATTCCTCATATTCGGTCCTGAAGTAGAATACGATTTAACGTTATAATATAAATAATAAATTAGTTCCTCCATATTTGCTTAGCACATTTCTTTATTAGCGAGAATCTGCTTTTACAGATTTTCGTTAGCCACCTCTGGATTTCTCTCACACATATCTATAAAATAAATTCTGTCTTTTGCAAAATAAGTTCCCTCCCTTCTTACCCCACTGCTTAGGTTCTATTACTCTTCTTAGCAGTGTTAGAACTCATACACTGGAAAAGCTTCCAGTCGTTCGGTAACTGATATTTGAATGTTCTCTAAGTTTTAAAGATGATGTTCCATAAGGTTATATGATCTCATAGGCGGTCAATGAATTTACGTAGCTATGTATTTATCCATCGACATCATACCCAATGAGGAGATTGATCAGACTAATAAGACGGCAATGGCAGGCACGACAAAGATGCGTCAAATAGACACCTATAACTAACGTGACCAGACGTCCCGTTTTGAACGGGACTGTCCCTTTTTATAATTACGAGTCCCGGTGTCCCCGTAATGAACTCTGGGACGCAAAATTGTCCCGTTTTGGGAAACCGCGCAAAAATTTGAATAGGTAGTCGAGTTGGCGGACGGTTTTATATTTTTCAAACGAGGTTTACGAAAGCAATTACATGAATGAACATTAGGTACGCGGCTGAAAAATGTTAACTGCACTTAGGTTCATTTGAGACACGCTAGAACATAAGCAATTTCAATATTTCATGTCGAAATTAACATACGCCTAACAATTTTTGCGCACTGTTGTCTTAAAAACAGCTTTGCCGTAAAGCCGAACTTTCGATTTAAAAGATTGTTGTTTAAAATTCGACGGTTAAACTTCTTTTGTTTTGGATTCAAGCCTAATTTAAAATGCCGTAACGCAAGTGTTCGTTCAATATCCGTTTATCAAGCAAATAAATACTCCGTCAGATGTCAGATGCGAAAAGTGTTGTACAGAATTTAGTGTTTCCCATAGTGGCGCCGGTGACATTGAACAGCATTTAAAGTCTGAAAAACATAAAAATGCCGATCGGGCCGCCGATTCAAGTTCTGTAAAACTTTTTCAAGAAATCTGACCCATCAACTTCACAGGATTTGGATATCGATGCGGCAGAAGCCGTCTGGGCTTATCACACAATACAAGAAAATCACAGTTTTCGCTCTTTTGATTGTACACCGAAATTAATTCAATCATGTTTTGATCCCAAATTTACATGCGCGCGTACGAAATCAGAAGCTATTATAGTAAAGGTTTTGGGGCCTGCAGCGCTGAAAGAATTAAAAGACGATCATGATAAGTCCAATTGTATTACAATTCTAAACGACGCTTCAAAATACGGTAACAAGAAAATATATTCATTGACCTAACAATCAATGTCCCGTTTTGAGTAAAAAAATAAATGGTCACGTTACCTATAACACTAGCAATCTCGTTGGGATCGCGTTGATAACTCCAACTTATCCCGAACAGTAGTCGCTGGATCTGACAGGGTCTTATGAATCTTACATAAGATTACAAGATTACCTTTTGTCAAAAAAAAAATAAAAAAAACCAGTGGGAACGCTTTCCGAAGACTAAATACTCTTCACGCCCATTTTTTTATTGGCATCTCCTTTTTCTTTATCATAAAAGCCTACCAATTTTCGTTGTTATACCTCATTGGTTTCCACAGATATGGATATTATTACCATTAGAGCCTTTCAAGTCTAGGTGCCATGCCTATTTTTTGATAAAATCGATTTCATCCCTCCTTAAGAACATAGGAAAGAAGTTTTAAATTAGAAAAGAAAATGTTTCCCATACTAAGACTTCAATAAGCTAAACTTCCTCTTCTTCATTTCGTATGGTAGCTACTATTTCGAGTAGTCCGATCTCAACGATACTTACAGATTACAGATTAATTTTAATATAATAGATTAATTTTAAAAACTCTGGGAGAATGAATCATTGACACTTACTTTTTAAATCGGTCTATATATCTATATACCTTCTCTATTATGTCAATTACACTAAAATGACTGTAATAAAGAAAAACTGCAACAATGCTTTCTTTTAAAAACAATTTTGCTAACAACCATTTAATGATAGAATACGTTATCTCTCAAAAATCAAAAGATCACAATGAATATAACGAATTATAATTTCTATCTTTCACCTAAAACAACTGCTCGGGCGGCGATCTATGCAATTTTCTTTTTGTCTTTAATTGCGTAAACTCCACCGGCAAAAATACCAAACGACCATATGAATCATGGCAAACAGCCGCCAATTACATGACGTAAAGTGCCAATTGAATGCAATTTGCCTTCTCTTTCATAGTCTCGAGCAATTCAACAACAAGCAAACCGCCCATCAATTCACTCAAGTCTATGATCAAAGTGAAACTTTCAACGCCTGCAAGTTGTGCATGTGTGCCGGCACTCGAATTTCTGCATCGCATATACCGAAATTATTATTAGCGTCGAAGAGCGCTTTCGTCGGCCATAAGAATTCTTTGTGCCACCAATTGGCAATTGCGGCATACTGACTTTGTGTCTGTAATGCTGCCGCTGCCGCTGCTGTTGCTGATGTGCAGGTCTGTGGCAGCACAGCACAAAACTGCAATTTCAATCAATCAAAGAACGCCTACAAGTATGTAAACATCATCTCAAACCTGCCGCCCGCATCAACAGAACAGAACAGAACAATTGATCGAGTGCAACTGCAACAGCGACAACAACAACGACATGGCTGCACGTATTATGAAATATAACAAAGGAAAAACGGAAATTGCGCATAAAATGCGTCGCATGACGTGCCGCGTTGCCAACTCATGTCCTCTTTTTTGTTCAAATGTGCCCGCCTCGAGTGCTTTTGCTTTGCACGCTCGTTTATAATCTGTTATTTGAAGTTTTACATGCTTGCTAACCACTTTTATACTTGTCGCCGCCGCGCTGCATAGCTCAAGTATACCCTACACGCAAAGGCATATACAATTTATGGAGTGTGGAACTCAAATAGGCAAACAATAATGAGACAAACCAAACGACCTATAATCACAAGGCCATCTACCGATCAAAATCTGAACTTTTATTATCATCGCAGTTTCTCCACACTCAAGTAGCTATATAGAATACAAATAGGATATTGAAATGGGTTGGTGGTCAAACAAAAGATCGCTGAGGGAGGAGTGTGACGAATTCCTACTGCTTGAAATTTCCTATGACATTGGTTGTTGTCAATAAAAAAACTTGATTGGTATGTTCAATAAAATAGTCCATAATAACCCACATTACTATATCAACAAACTTTGAGAATAAAGTTGCCCCATATATGCCTACCAAACTAAGGTCTCGCTCTCCATTCGCTTGTGTAGGACATATCATTGTCTGCAAGTCAGAGTTGTTGCATAGCTTCAATCGTTTGGAATCGTTTTGAATAATGCAAAATTTACCGTCGCCCCGGGAAAATTGCACTTGGCTTGCCGTCCGTTTTATTCCAATCCAATCGCATCTGGCCATTTTGGCTCCGCCGCCACTTCGAGCGATGACAACCGTTTTGGAGCGCTGTACTTTTGTCTTTGAAAAGCAATTTGTTTGTTTTCGCCTGCACTTGAGTTGGCTTTGCGTGTATTCAGTGTGACGATTTATGCCTCATGCCGCATCGTTCGTACTGAGAATTAAGTGTGTTTACACCTTTTATAATTTGCAATATGATGCGCGTTTGCATGTGTTCGCATACTCATTATTATTGCATATCGAGGATCGCAATTGGATTTCTTCGATTGCGTTTTTATTATTGTTGAAAGCTGAAGTTGTGTTAACGGTTTGTTTCTTTAAGGACAGTAGACCAAAGCACAAGACCTAAACATTATCATGTGCCACTTTTCTAGTTTGTAATAGAAGAGGATCTATAATCAGTAAAAGAACTCAACGCTAAACCGAAACGATTTTTCATTCACACTTAATTGACTGGTTAGTTTCAATATTTGTTACTTGAAGTATATAAGCAATTACCTGTCCCAGAGATGCGTTTAGTCTACGTAAGGTTTCTCATATCTCACCTTAGCTCCTAATGGAATCTATGAATTGTTTAAGAAAACAAGAATTTTGAAGACCCGCCTATGGGAGGTGCCTTTCTAAAAGTGGAACCTACCTTTCAAATTTCAGCCCTTCATTGTTCATACAACAATGTCGATTTTACATTATTCTTCTTATTTTTGTAAGGAGTCAGTTCCTGTGGCCCGATCGCTACCAAACATTACAGGACTACTCACTGAAATGGGTCCAGCCGTATTGGATACCCTACGGAACAAAAATATATACACACATTCTCTTTTATAAATATATATACAAATATCGTACTTAGATAGATTACAGTCTGGTTGTAATCTATCTTCATGCAGATAATAAAAAAATTGTACCTGAGTCAAGACAATTGGAGACCTGTATTAAAGAAAGTTAAATTTTTAATTTTAAAGGGTCGCTATTTTCGAAAGCCCTTCTTTCTGTATAGTAACTTTACGAAATTCAGTCCGATCTGATTAGTTTGTTAATGAAGGACTAATAACGTCTCCACCAAGCAGGATATGCATTTAAAAAAGGAAACATTTAATTGACAGCAAAAAAATAATGAGCTATGCAAACTGAATTCAACTGTTGCTCATAGATTCCTTTTCTTTTGCTCATATGAATTATCGTCGCCACACACTGCAAGCACTTATTCAATTTAGACACTTCACGAGTATGTGAAAATAATTGCAGTACTGTTAATTTATTATGTTTTTGACAAGATCTGCACCCCCTTTGGCCAAACTCACGATTACACTCACGCTCATTCGTTCACTCATTCATTCATACGTTCACGGCATGAGGCTTTTTGTGCTGTCATGTTTTTCGAGGCTTTCACGAGTGCTTGTGTAAGTCTCGACGTACATATGCATATGAATATGTGTGAGTGTAAGCGGTGGCAACAACTGCTCATTGTGAAAATTGATTTATTATCGCGCTGCTGCATCGTCAAAAAAGAAAAAAAAATGCATGAAAAAAGTGTATATGAACCGGGCTCGGGTTGAACTCGTTGCTGCTGTTTGTTGCAACACATTTACATCGATTAAAGCAACTCGTGTTGCGCGCCAGTTGATTGCCTGATTGCTCCCCGCAACTCCACGCCCTAAATGGTTGTGACAGCGAGCGGGCCTTGTAAAAATACACGTAGCACAAATTAAAGTCGGAATGAAATAATGCATGCATGCATTTTAACGAATCGCTGATGAAAATGTCGCATCATAAATTATTTCATAAAATATTTAGTCGCGATATGATGACGATGACGACGGCGACGTCGACGTCACAAAGCGGCAAGGGTTCAAGAATTGTGTGCGCCATTAAAGGCTGGAGTCAACCAGGCTGTCCGTCCGTACATCTCGCCATGCAACCGAACTGATGCATGTGAAGTTGAAATTGCACTCGTTGCAGGTCTGTGCATGCATAAATATATAATTTTTTTTCTTTTGTTTTTGTGCCACTCATGGTTCCTGTTTGGATCTCATCTTTTATTTTATACGCCTGGGTAATTATTTGTTTAATCTCGTCGGCATTACACACATACAAAGCAATAACAACTAAAGTGTGAGATAAAAGTGCAGTGTACAACGTGCAACGCGGCAGAGTAGACGTGGTCATGCATGACATTCAAAGGTTAATTGGCATTTTTCTTCTTTTTTTGGGTTAATTGCCAACGTGAGTGCATGTGTGTGAGTGAATGAATGATAGGTGCAAGTGTTTAAGGAATAAGTGTTTTGGGAAGCCAACTAAGTAGCATTATTGAATAAATTTACCAAAAATGGAATAGAAGTTATGTTATTAAATTAAGGGAGATTTTGAAAAAATCGATTTTTTTTTTTTAAATACTCTTAAGGTCCAAACCTTCAAGAATATATGCCTAAAAGCGTTTTTCAAAATTCGAAGTATTTTGATGTAAGGTACTAGTATCGCTTTACGCTGAACAAAACTTGAAACGCGATTATCTCGAAACTACTTTTTCGACCTGGTTGACATGATATCTGCAGTTTTAATCTATCGATTAACTTCAAATTTTACGGGAACCCTTTAAATACATCTCTCTATGACCGGTACCTCGGATATTAAAAAATAATTGGTTGTACTATTTTTAAAAAATCCATGAAGGTAAAAAAAGTGACAAAAAAACACTTTTCATTTTTGAATCGTCGCCATTTTGTGAAAAAATTTTATGTTTTCTTAACCGAGGTAGGAGCTATAGCGGCGTCTTTCATGAGAATAACTACGTTAATGGTTTTTTCCGGACACTACAAGGATTGGAATCATGTCAACCATAACACCACTCTTTTTTTTGTTTTGCCTCTATTTTGCAACATCATAACTCGATGATTTTTATACTTTTCACTTATGTGAAATAGTATAATAACTTTGTCACGGAGTTTGTAACAGATCGAAATATTAATTTCCGACTACATAAAGTATATATATTCTTGATCAGGACGACAAGACGAGTTGATTTAGCCATGTCCGTCTGTCCGTCTGTCTGTCTGTCTGTCTGTATGTATGCAAACTAGTCCCTCAGTTTTGAAGCTATCGAGCTGAAACTTTGCACAGAGTCTTAGAATTTATTACGATGAATCATTCGTCGGAACCAGCATGATCGGATTATTGGAATAGGTAGCTCCCATACGAAAAGAAGAAGAAAAATTAACAAAACTTGAATCGTTGTATGGAAAACTTTTTTGTTTTGTACAATAGAGTGCTGAAATTTTAAACATAGTAGTTTTACATGGTCCGACTACATGCCTGAAAGTTTCATTGAGATTGGACATCTGGAACTGGTAGCTCCCATACAAAATGAAGAAGAGGAAGAGAAGCCATATTCACGTCGTTGTATGGAAAACTTTTTTGTTTTTTAACCAATTGACTTGAAATTTTAAAGTTATGTTCTTAGGGAGGAATGAAAACTATTTTGACCAAAAGTGGGCGTAACCACGCGTAGCCACGCCCACTTATAGCGAAAATTTACCCGTTGTATGGAAAACTTTTTTGTTTTTTAACCAATTGACTTGAAACTTTGCAGTTATGCTCTTAGGGAGGAATGAAAACTATTTTGATCAAAAGTGGGCGTGGCTACGCCCACTTATAGCTTAACTTGACCCTTTGTATGGAAAACTTTCTTGTTTTTTAACCAATTGACTTGAAACTTTACAGTTATGTTCTTAGGGAGGAATAAAAACTATTTTGACCAAATGTGGGCATGGCTACGCCCACTTATCGCAAAACTTGAACCGTTGTATGGAAAAATTTTTTGTTTTTTAACGAATTGACTTGAAACATTACAGTTATGTTGTTAGGGATGCATGAAAACTATTCATTTAGTTTTTTTTATAGTGACACAAAGTGAAAAGTATTATAGCTTCAGCCTTGCTGAAGATAGCGTCCTTACTGGTTTTTTTTTTTTGGAAAATTTTCTTGTATTCTTTAAATATCAATAAATATTTTGTAAACAACTGGATACTAAAAATGTTTTTATATTTTTTTTTTTATCGTATGATGGAAAACGTCTAAAATTGAGAATACCAATATATTGTTAAAATTTTTTTTTTTTTGATTCGCGTGAAGGTTATCTTGAAATATATCAAATCATGATGTTCAAACTCAATTGTACAACATAATGTATTAAACCGACCAAGACCCGGCTAAAATTGTATGCACTACATCAATAGTGTGAGGTTACTAAAAAAAAAAAAACACATACAGAAATAAAAAGACTTTCCACAAAAGACATGACACATAAAATATCACATGATAAGTCAGTGAATCCCAAAGTTTTCGTTTTATGCAAATGGCATACTAATTCGCAATGCATTAAACTAAAATTAATATTAAGCATAAAACTTCATGTTCTGTCAATGTCAAATGCAACTCAACGCAAACCTTTCACTTCGAATCCCACAAATAACAACATCACAAACAACAGACACACTCAAAGCTTCAAAAACCAAAAAAGAAACGCAAAAATTAGACACGCTTACGAAACTTTAGACAAAGATATGCAGTTTGAATAGTTTTTCATTCAGTACAAAGCTGAGACAGCTGCCTGTCATGGACTTGCCTACAACACGCACTCATCATGGCTGCGAATCCTCTAGATGAGCATCGAGTAGAACACAGCAACTTTTAAGCACACAGACAAGGCACTGACAGTTGAACTGGCATGGAGAGACCGACATACCGACAGGCAAAACGACAGACAAACTGACAGCCACTCTGCTCTTCTGGCTCTGCTCTGTCAGATAGAAACAATGTCAGACAAAACTAAAACTTTTTGTGCACAATTTCAGCTCAGCAGAGCTTAGAAGTCAAACTCTTGGCCCGCTTCCGCTTCCCTAGTTGCCATTTTTCGTAAACCACTTATTTATGTAGTCATGAATTGTTTTGTGGTCAAATTGTGTCTGTCATTGTTTGCCTTCAGTTTAGTGAGTTTTGAATTCCAATTGGTAAAGGCAACAACTTCGGATCCTTTACACGCAACTCAGCACACGATCCTATGCAAATTAGTGCTCAACTCTGTGTCAAAATTTCTAATTAATGTCTGGTGAAAACAAGTGGTTGAACTGAAACTGCCATTGACGTTGTTTCTATAAACTGAAGTTAACTGTTGTATACTTAGGTGTAGTTTTTCCGCTTCTGTTGTTGGCTGAAGATGAAATAGTTTTCATTATTCCTCAAGGCTAAATTATTTTCATAATGGTTAATTTGTAAGTTCAAAGAATTTTACAGTTGGTTTCAAATGAAGTTAAATGTATTAGAGAAAGTCTTAGCGTGTTTGATTACAATGCCTTAAAGTTGTTGTATTCAGATCAAGAGTTCTTATTTTGATAGTTCTTTTGAAGTAAAACAAACTATTGCAATGTTATTTATTTTTAGAATTCTATACATACATATATAAAGATAAAACATCAAAGAGATTAACTTTCATTATTTCGATGTGTTATTATATCAGATAGTATGGTATGTCGGGATATACTAAGTTTGTTTTAGACCAAGAGTATGTTGCACATAGAATGAAAAGAGTAAACATTTTACTATAAGACCCATCCTCACATGTGTGTTGGGTATTATATTGTCAAGTCTGACCGACTGTATCGCTGTATGATATGAATCATAATTAGGTATATACACAGAGAAAAAAATTCAAGTACATTGTACTTAAATTCACACAATTCGGTGTTGAAAGTCCGTCAAGCACAAATGTTGTCAAATTGAGTAAAATGTTCTCAATTCAAGCACTATTTTTAAGTACAAAAAATCTTGAATTGGGTAAATTTTGTTACATTTTCAAGAACAGTTTAAGCTTAATATGATACCAACAAAATTTAATCCGAGTCAATGTTGTTTTGGAAATAAGTTTACATTTTACTTGAATCAAGAACCAACCAACCAACCAAAACAAGTGAATATTGTACTGGAATCAAGAACCTACTAAACTTAAATTACAACTAAAAAATTTTTTTGCGAGACCACGACCACTTTTTCGTTCAAGTAAGTTTACATTGTTCTTGAATCAAGGCCCAGTAGTATTGCAAACTATTTGGGTCATTATCTCAGTTTTATTAATTTTATTTTAAATATTTGTTACTATTAATTTAATAAAAATTTAAACAACATATTTATATTATCATTAAATGGTAATTGGTGTTTATTTATATAATAAACAGTAAGACTTTGGTGACCCAGGGGATTTGAACATCTTACTTTCTGTTTCGCAGGACAACACACTAAACTCTGAGCCACAGAAGGCGACATAGGAACACTTGATATTTCATAAATTTTATTTATTGAAAAATGTTTTGTTCCCAGAGAACAAAAAATATTTTGTAAACAAAAAACTCTGGTCTTAGAGAGGATTGACCCCCATACCTTTGGTATGTTGCTTGCTGTAACTCTGAGCTACAGCAAGCAACATAGAAATATATGATGTTTGATTAATTTTCATTGTTTTAACGTTTTTGTTCATAAGAATGAGAGAGAAACAAGGTATAAGAAGAAAGCATTGTCATTACAAGTTTTTCCGGTTTTCGGTTGCGATATCTGAAATTCCGATAGCCGATTTGAATTTTTTATGGTTATCTTCGTTTGTAGACAAAACAAACATTTTATTTTGTTCATTCTAATTTCAACGATTTTGTCCTCACTGGCGAAATTAGAAAAGGCAAGAGGCGCAATCATTATGTGCTTCTGCAAAACACTTCACTTAGTACTGAAAATCTACCAAAATTTATAAAACACTGTCACCCAAACATTATGAAACTGTTTGGCTATTATTGTTATATCAATTGTCGATATTTTGTAGTGGAGTACACTAAAACTTTATGCTTGGACGAGTTCTTGTACATTGATAAGCGCAAGTACTTAACAAGTGTTGCTTTCAGTTGGTCACATCAAAATAATAATGTTTTCTCATCTTAATATTTAAATCATTATTTTGTTGTTAAATTTCAGGGAATTGCATACTTGCATAATATGAGCCCAAAACTGTTTTTGACGCTTTCTTTAACGCGGCACTATTTGTTGCTTACGAACAAGAACCGACAACATATAAAAATGTCTGTCCAAGCCTGAAAAAGGTGGTATGTTTAGTTACAAAAATCTCGTTTGGCATTTGTAACGTCAAAATATTCAAAACTCACAATTTGAGAGACGCTTGAAAAAAAATATTGGAAGACTCACTTTTTAAGTTGCTTGATTTATGCTTCGATTCTGAACCCAACAAACGTCCTTCTGTAAATTATGTCGTCTCCAAAATGGAAGCCGTTATCAAGGAACCTAAAGGTAAAAATGAAAAAGAAGTTTTTTCATTAAATAAACACATAGTCAAATATAATTCATTTGGTTATTGCAGATTATTATACTGTCAACAAAAGTCCAAGAAATCTTTCAGTGATTAAGTTATTGTTGTAAAACATTTAAAAAAAAATTTAAGGAAATAGAACCTTTGATAATTCAAAATTTTTTTGTTTACATTATTATTTTCACATAAAAATAATATCAGAAATTTATTTCTTACGGTCGAAACTTCCGAAAATGCGACCCAAATTCGAAAAAAGAAATTAAGGTCTTCGAAACCGCGAGAGGCGGCTGAAGCTAAACAATAAACATTTAGATTTTTCGTTGTTGTATGACAAACCAAATCGTCCTACAGATCAATAATATATAGTCTAGTCTATTCATAACAAAGTATAAATACTCTTATGCAAGAGTATAAAAAGCAATACTAAAATGGAAAGGTTAAAACATGACAGAGAAGAGAAAGAAAGAAAAATGAAATAAGTGAAACGTTTCAACAAAAGAATAATGACCACTTTACCATCTCGTGGCAAATAACCATTCATCAAATTGTCCAAATTACAGACATTTCACAATGATTTCTTGTTGCATGCCGCGCTCACACCGCCTTCCCCCTCACGCGTTGCCACTTTCAAGTAACATGCACGCTTTTTGATCAACTGCAGTTCGAGCCCAAAAAGAATGCCGCCAATGTTGATGAGGGCAATCGCGATGTATACGAAAGGGAGTGACATGCTCTGGCTCTCTCTTCAATACAATTCAGCTGAGTATCGCGAAGTCGGCTGCTTTGTCTCGGCCACAATGCCATGCAATTCGTTTACACCAATTTTATGGTAACAAGACTTGCTGTTTCAAACATTTTTCATTGCAGTTGTGTCGGTTAGCGAAATCAGACAACCTTACCAACAAAAAAGAAATTGTGGCACTAAATTACTGCACTTTCTGCACGAATCACACGTTTTCTGCAGAGGGAGGAAACAAGTGACTTGAATGGCATGCAGTATGCGATGGCGACCACCGTGTGGCATTTTTCTTGCGGTCAGCAGTGAAAGAATAAAATTAAAATTATTATTCACTTTGTTGGCCTAAAAATTGTTAGTCTGTTTTTTCTTTTTCTTACATACATTACTTGATATCCTTTTCTGTTTGTTTCATTTTCATTTCTTATAAGTTAATCAGGTTTGCGTGAATTTTACTAATAATCGTTTGCAGAATCACCTTCATTACGGGTCGTTAAGGTTGTTTGTTTCCCCGACTTATTCTTAAATTAGTTATTCTGAGCGCTTGTTAAGGTGCTTGTTTGACTAATGAATTATTGAGAGGGGCGCCGAATATATATTGTTATATGCGAACGTTTTAAATGAATGCAACAAGACGATGGCATCAGCGTCCATAATAATATTATTAAAGAGAAATAATGAGTTTGCAACATTTGCAAGAGCGCGTTTAATGTGTCTTGAAGATGAGATGAGATGAGCGAATATAATTCACAATATAATCCCCTTCACTGATGGTACTCATTTGAAATTTGAAATATTGCTCAAAATTTCAAGAAACTCTGTAAAAATTATGGAATCTTAAAAATCTTAGTTCGATGGTCTTTGAGGTATACCAATAAGAAGAGAAGAGTATTTTTGGTAACCAGTTTTAAAGGCGTATCAGGTTTCTATCTCTCGTAGGTTACGACAAATATTTATTCGTTAGTGTGGCTGCGTTAAGTGAGACTACTATCCGAGGGATGATTCTATTGCTTCTACTGTTCGATCTATACCCTTTTACTGGGCTGTATTCGGCGAGATCTTTTGTCGAAGACTGTCCTTTAAATTTCAGCATAGACACATTTCCTGTTTACTATCATTTATTTGGAGCTTAGTATCAAAACTTTGTTTCAAAAGTTCTATTTTATATTTGCGTTTGAAGAACCTTTCCAGGTTTCAAATTGTCTGCCTGACAAAATATTGTTCTCCTTCTGAATGACTAACAAACATTACCACTTTTGGTTTTAACAAAATGGCTGCTTACATACATGTGAATACACTGAAAGTTCTGTACGCTGGAACATCGGGTCGCTTTCTTCTGGGCGTGACAGCTGCAGACTTCATATAATTTCCTGTGCTGTCGTCAACTATAAGATTTGACATGCACATAAATTTCGTACCTTATATGCGTTGCTCTTTCATGCTTTTATATTCGCGTAAATTTTCGCTTTATGCATAATAAATTCAAGTCATCAACGATCAGCGTAAAACTTGAACTGAAATGAATTCATTTCGTGGCTGATTCTGAGCTTGCAACTACAACAACTGCAACAACGATGCCCAACATCGACAACGCTGTCGACGTTGTATTCGTCGTCGTTGCGGTTGCCTTTTGATTTATTTGCAGCAGACACGACAGTTAATTTGATATTTTGATTAACCGCTGCAATGTGCAACAGCCAACGAATGACCTGGCTGCAATGGCGATCAGCTGCAGCAAAGCAAGCGAGGGCAGGTTGAAACTTACGCAAATTATAAGAATATAAGTAGTTTAAAATATTTCTTATTGTTACGAATGAAAACATTCACTGCTGAGTGATAAATTCGACTTTAATTAAACGAAAAAATTTAAATCTTCCGTCATTTTGAATCAAGATTAATCTGAATCACAATTTTGAAGTATTTCTCTTGTTTGACCGACAACAAGATCTCAACAATTCTTCAAGTAACCCTCCCAAGAACGAAATCAATTTGGTTTGTGCGTGCTTACGTTGCTAATTATGACAGATAAGCGGTTATTTATGTTGGTTTTGGCGTTGATGGTTTCAAAATTATAGGCCTTAAACACAAACAGACTGCTTGTATGACAGTCAAGCGTTCAAGGTTCACCTTGAGCCTTTGGCCTAATGCCTAAAGTCGATACAGAACTTGTATCTTGTATTTTCTGCCAAAGAAGACATAAAGTTCGGTCACTTAAAACGACGCACAATTCAGAAAGCAATTAAAACGTTAGGCACAATAAAACTCGCATTAAAAATTCCAAAAGCTTCAGTCAAACAAGAGAAACCAATTGCAATTAATGCCATAAATACATTCATGAGTAATTCACGCATTAATATTTACAAATGAATTAAACGCATTTCAGCAAGGCATGAGAACAAACAGGACTGACATGAATCGAATCTGAGCTGAGCTGAGTCGAAGTGGAAGTCGAAGTCAACTGAGGCGTAGCGATACATTCATAGGCCATTTCGAAAACAATTTATAATACAAAGTAGCTGAAGAAGAAAGAAGCAGAAAAGAAAGAGAGTGCAAACATTTGATTAATGAGCAATGTTGAAAATTAAACATGGCAAATGCTGGCAGACTGAGAGCGAGAGACTGGATAAGGTAGGCAAATGTGTGCGAATGAGTGCGCGTTTGTTTGATTTTATTCCCCAGAAAGTAAAATAAATTGCGCCAAGGGGTACATTTGTTAAATATTTGCAAGGGCATAACTCATTTTGTAATTTAAGTACTTGCACGAGAGTCGCGGCAAATGGCTGGCCTACGTTGTTGCCCCCACGAATTGCTACGTGCAGCAAACGGCAAACGCAATGACGGCATGGTTGTGGCAAAGCTGTGGAACAGGCAACAGCACCGGACACAGCCGAGCTGAGCGGTAGAGGGTCTTAAGTATAGTTAAGCGTGTAAAATACGAGCGCATAAATCTATTTACTGGGCATATAAACAACATCAACATCAAATGGTTGCAGCAGCAATAACAACTCTGGCAACAGAAACAATATGTGCGCTTGCAACATGCGCAAACTTTTATTTATTTTTTATACAGAAATACATTTTTTTTTCTGCAGTTCTCTTGCTGCAAAGTGCTGTCCATTTGCGTGCAAAATCACGCCATGAAATGTAATTAGGTTGCAATGTGAAGCTTTGTGCGCGGCCTCGTGCTCAGTTGGCTTTTGTTTATGCCTGTCGTAGACCCAAAAACGCTTGTGGGGCATATCTTGTGCATGCCACTTTCGGTAATTAACATATAAGAATAAGTGCATGCCAAAAGTTGACTGCAAATATCGAAAGCGAATTATTTTGTTTACTCTCGTTAGGTGAATTGTTTTCTGACGATGTTACACTTCAGGTTCAAATTATAGCCCATTTGACATTACCGCCGTTTATTTAAGTTCTCTTTGAATATCGTTTCGACCTACCAATAGAAAATTCATTAACATGAAATAACATGAAATAACATGAAGATAATTACCTAAATATCAATACAGTAGAAACTCGCTTATCCGGATCAATTAAAACGAGAAGTATTCCGTTCAATCCAAAGTTCGAATAAACGATTTCTGAGTCAAATTATATTGTAGATGTTCCTACACTATATATTTGGGCCAAGTTACTGGCAGATTTCCCATTTTTTTTTATACAGTTGAGAAAAAGATCTATTCAGAGATACATATGTACAAACATTATTCAAAATTGAGTTCTTTTGTCGGCGCTATTCTAAGACTGTGACACGGGGGTTACAGAGTCACAGTGAGTCACAAGCGTCATTTTGTGACTCCTTACTGCTATTGGCGTTGCTCATCACTAATAACTGAAACTGAACTGAACGCTGAAACTCTTGACTTGTGACCAACTATCTAAGAATTGCTATTTCTTACGCTGGTGTCTATTTTGTGACTGGCGTCGATTAGTATTCTTAACTATTGAATAAAATGTTAACAAGTCTATTCCCAAATGGCAAATGTGAGTATCCAATTTGTATAAATTCAAGTAATCATATAAAAAACATTTGTATTTCACAAAACATCGAACTCAGAAGATCGAACGTTTTTTAAAAACGAATTCTCGTAAATTGTGTCTGTATTGTATGAAGATATAATAAATGAAATTCAACAAATCATCTAAAGCCGACAAAATGCTATAACAAATCATTTAAAGCTTCAGCTCAGGTCCAAAGAAGCGGAACAAAAGCGACGATCACGCGATCAAATTATAACAATTTATGATGGCATAATAAATCGTTGAAAATGCTGAAGCGAAATTTTTGATTGACATGTTGTGGCAACCGGAAAGCATATTTCAAACGAGTCGTTGGCTGCTGAGCTGGCCGGCCTGTAAAATGAGCAAAGCAGAGAGAAGCGAAGAACACAGATACGAAAGAAAAGATGATGACGTTGTAAAACAAAAATAAAACTTAGCAAAGTGGATCGCTCACGCGCGCATCAAATTGGATTTATTTGCGTCAAGTCACTGGTGGCAACAGCAACATTTTGTCGGCAACAATATTGACAGCAGCAATGATGCATCGTCATCACCATCATCATTATCATCATCGACATCGACATCGACATAGACAGCAACAACACTGGCTTGAGCTTAAATTATGTGCGCCGAAGAGCGTGTCTAAATAGCCGACTTCGTCTTATAGACTTTCAACGCGCATCGCATTTACGGAAGTTTCAGCTTTGAGCGTTAATGCCATTTTTATGCTTTGTTCTAGTTTTCTTGTGTCTCGAATCACTTCAGATCGCATCGGATCGTATCGTTCGGTCTAACTGTGCCTTGAGTCGTTTTTAATGACACTCAGCGGCGGCTACTGTGTGTGCTAATTCGCGTACAGATTCATTCACTTCATTTATTCATTCATGCATTTATTGATTCGTACATCGATCATGTGTTCGCTCATACATTAATCATTAGTTTCAATGTACACGCAGCGCGCAGCGAGTTCAGTTCGGTTCACACATTTCACGTATTTCAAATACGATTTTCATCAATAAGTCGATTTGAACGCTGGGAAATAACAAATCATCATCATCATCATCATCGCCGTCGACATCGTCTTCATCGCCTGTGTAGGCTCAATGGTCGCATGCTGTTTGTTGGCAACGCGCTTAGTTTTCTCAGCGTTTCGAAATGCTCAATTAATAATAAAGAAATCCGCCGACAAAGTATTTTATGTAATAATACCAAACCAAAAAATGCGCAAAACAATCATTATTAGTTTTATTTCTCAGCTCTTTTTTTCGACTTATTCTTCTTTTGTTTCATAGCTTTTTTATGTGCATTTCACGCCGAGCTGAAGAAATTGAAAACAGCGTGTGGTCAGCAGCGTTGGCAACATTTCGAACCGCCGATTTCAATGGCGCCGCCATCAGTAGTCGAAATCAAAATCGAAATCGGTGATATTTGAACTATGAATCCATAAATTGTGCGCAGTCTGGCATACTCTTCATTTAATTGGGTATGCCACGATAAGTATTTGGTTTTGATTAAACTGTTTTCTTTTTTTCTTAAAACAATTCTGAAATAATTAAAGCCAAAGTAAGTTTACACTGGGGACGTCAATTAAAAGTAAAGTTGCAACAAATTCTTTAGAGTAGTTTACAAAATCCTTTTTGAAGAGAGTAGTAGAGCTTTTCGGAGCTTCAAAATCTAAAAATATATTAGTGTTGAGAGGGGTTATTATATTCAGAAATCATTTAATTATATTCAAACCGTCCAATCAACAAGTGTTAAAGCTGAAACATGTTTTACGTCGGCAGGTTTTAAGCATACAAAATTAAAATTTTTACGATCCTTTGTATTTTAACTAACATGATATATAAAACACTTTAACTAAAATAACATGAAACCACTTTATAAGACTTTAAAAAGAGTCTATTTATTTATTTAATTACAAACTTCTCTATTATGATCAAATAAAAAGGGAAGAATATAGTAGATAATACAAATAATACTTTAAACTAATTTTTCTTAATATAAGACTATGACAATCATATTATATTACAATGTATTATAATAAATTAATTTCTATTACTCTCATATTATTTCCCATAAGTTGGAATATATTATTAGGGTAGTCTTTTGGTAGTTAAAAATAGAGTTTATTTGCTGTTGCTTCATATTTTGTTTGTTTAAATAATAATTAGAAATAAAATAAAAATTTTGAAAATATTTACTACGACATAACTAGTCCCGATACTAATCCTATGATCCCACGAATTCATTTTACAATCTCGAAAATCTCCAAAAAGATACCACCCTAGTTTTCCCCTCTAAACACGAGAGCTTATCCAAAGAGGCTAGTTGGTCACTTGACTCAAATCTAAGAGACAATTATTAGAATTAAGATTTTTTGTAATTAAAATATATATATATATATATTTTTGCATTTATCAATCCAAATATAAAATTTAAGCTTCCTAAGTTCCGTTTAACCCGTGTCGAGAGAGCTCTTAAGTTTTAGTATTAGCAGATTTTAGACGATTTTTTTTCATACACAAAGGCTATATTTTCTTTCCATGAAGAGGAAATATTAGTTAATTTTTAAAATCGAAAACAAATTTTTTAGTCTAGAATGAACAAAACTAGAACATATGTCTTAAAAAACAAAAACCTTGAAAATTATAAACTTACATTTATATATATTTTATTATTTTAAAACAAACTTAACGGTTTCTTGCCTTCAATTACTTTTAATCTTATGTATATCCGATAAAAAAACACCCTCAATCCTTAGTGAAACTTCTAACGGGTTGAAATATTTCTTTTATTTTTTTTATTCTTTTCTCTTATTTTGCAAATTGCAGTTGCTGTCGTCAACATGAATGCCGAATCAACGTATGCCATCTGCAGGTCTAAAGTCTTGCTCAAAGCGTTAAAATTCAAATCCCCTGGTAGATGCGTTGCCATAAATAATGCCTGCGGCAAAGGCATGAGAGAAAGCAACCAAGAACGACGCTGAGTTGTCTTGAGTTGAGTTGCTCTACGAGTGACAAAAGAATAATAGCAAATTGCGCTAAATGCGCGTTACTCAAATGCTGCAAACAGTGTCCGCCAACAGTCAACCGCCACACATGCATTCGCCTACTGCTGTTGAGTGTGTTGAGTTCTTTTGTTTTTTGTCGCTTTTGTTATATTTTATTTATTTGTCATGTTGTTGTTGTGCTTTTTGTTTTTTGTTTTTTTTTTTTTTTCATTACAGACATGAGACACAAAGACGTTAATCACGTTGAGTTATGTGACATTCTTATATCTACGCCACCAAAGTGTCACGTTCGCATTTGTTTTAACCATGTCGACGCTCTTGTTGTTGTTGCTGCTGTTGTTATCACTGTTGTTGCTGCTGCTGCTGCTGTTTGTGTAACTGTCGTTTGCAGCAACAAATAACAGCAACACCAACAACAACAACAACCACTCTACCAGGCAACTTTGCCGCCATTGCGCATTGCAATTTCTTTTCATTTTCTTTGGCAAGTTTTTCTCTTTTCAATTTCTTTTTGTTGTTTTCTTTTCGTACAACTCTTCTCGGCTTTTATCATTGCTACACACACACTCACACACACACACATACAAACAGGATATGCTGCGCTTAAACCTCATCCTGGCAGCAAGTTCTGTCTGACTGCCTGCCTGCCTGCCTGCCTACTGATACTCTCCTATGACGCTCACATTTGCTCCATGTCTTTAACGTTGCCATATCAGCATGTGTGTAAATTTGGCTGTGACATAAATGAATGCATTCCAACAACAACAGCAACAACAACGACAACAATAACAATTTTTCTTTGAACAGCGCTCTGCTGAGTTTGTCGAGCATGTTTGAGGCAGCTTGTTGTTTGTTGCCACAGAGGTAAGAGGTGAGCAGTTGACTCACATATGTTTGTTCACTTTGCTTGACAGGAGTCGAGCATTTTTTTGCAGGATTTTTGTTAAGATTTTTGCTATTGTCACATGTAATTTTTGTTTTTGTTTTTGTTGTTGTTGCTGTCGCCTGTCGCTTGTCTCTGTGTTGTTTATGTCGCTGTTGTTGTGGGTGCAAATTGCACTTTTGTTGAACAAATGCACAACAAGAACAAGCATGAAAGCTCACTCTACATAAACACTTTGCCAACTTATCGTCTTTCAAAGTTTTGTCTTTTAATCTTCTTTCACTCTTTTTCACTCCTGAAATATTGTTTGTTTGTATTGTTCTCATGTTGCTGACAGTTTGACTTGCAATGTTGCATTAAATCATCTTCGAATTCGTTTTGTTGCCATTAGATTATTTTGCTAAGCTACATTTATTTCACGGTTTTCAAGATCATTTAAACTTTGCCAGCAACAAATATGTAATTGTTTAAACAACATAATCTAAATGAATTCCTTTTAAGATACTTCATCGTAGCTTTTATAAAAACAACAAGGCTGCTAAATTTATGATCCGATATATTTTTCTCGACTGTAAAAAAAGCACCAAAGTCCGTTACTTGAACTATAAACCAAACGGTTGAACTTCCCTAATTCCAAATTCACACGTAACTTTAAAATTACTTTGACAAGAACATATAGAAATTACAAATTTATGCCCGTAAGCAGAATGAAGAGGCGCTGTACTTGAATAATAAATGAATAATTTGGTTTGACGTTCGTTCTATAAAAGTTGAAATTAATTAGGACTGACAACTTAGTGCCTGATCCGGTAGGGTAAGTCTTTTGCTATTGTGCCCGGGAATCTGCAAACTTCAATAGACCTATTTTTGTTTTGGTCTGTCTGTTCCGCGACTACAGACAAAAAGTCAACAGTCGTTGTATTACTTACTCTACTAAATATTAAAAAGACTTGCAAGACGCTAGTTTTCAAACACTTCCTTAAAAGCTATCAATAAGTTAAACATATTAGATGAGGAGATTAACAATCAATTATCAAAATGTCCATTTGTCCATTAAATAAAAAATAATTTGTACATTATAAAGGCAATTCAGAAAACTAGCGATGAACTGTCTCATGTGCTGTGGTGATGGAAATCGTTTCAAAGGAGACAATACTGTATTTAAATTTTGTTTGAAGAAAATGTCAAATATTATATATAAAATGTCACGATATATGTAAGTCTTAAGCGCTGAAAGATTCTAACTACTTCCAAAGTAGATGAGCTCTCTGTCTACTGCTCCAAGATCATGTGATGAATTTTATTGTTGAAATTTACATAATATCAATTCTTTGCTACTTTTAAATAACACAAATAAAACAGATTTGTACGAATGTTCATTGTTTAAAGAGGTTGTTTTATTTTATTTAGTCAGTAATGATAATTAAAAATTAATAACTTTATTAAAATCAAATTAGACGCACAGTCAAAAATGTATCGGCCGATAAAGTAAGTAAATAGATATGTATGTACTTATATAGATCGCCACAGAGAACTACAAAAGGCAAATACGAAACAAATCAAATAAATTACACATTTAAATCATTTCGATTTGAAAACAAACAACAAATGCCAACGATGATGTGTATCATTTGTCAGCAGAATGCGTCGAAAGGCGTGCGGGGACTTCAATGGCAAAGCGACTGCCGCTCACAATAAATCCCGAAAAATGTGGATCCGAAAGGCGTCAACGGCGTCAGTGTAACTCATCAATTGTGAGTCAGGAAAATGCGCAATAATCAAACGTAATTATTGTATATCGTATGTTTCCACAAGCGGTGGCACGAAGTGAAAAGCCACTGATTTATTGTTGATATATTTATGATATTCGCTTTGTGTATTGCACCAGCGACTCGACTGATAGAATGACCTGGCTGACTGACAATCTGACTGACGGACGAACAACAAATGAACAGCGACGGCTGGCTGTGATGCGAACTAAAGGCTAAACTCATCAATATCATTAATCATAAAATTAAGTATCATTTATATTAATTCATTATTGTATGCCAGAGAAATTTCAACACAGCGCAGCATTCAGTCAGCATTCGCACAGAGATTTATCTCACATCGCAGCATTTGAAGGCCATCACAATTGGTCAGCAGTTGGCCATTTAGGCGGGGTCGCAGCGCCTGTAAGACTTGACGTTCGTCCACTGGTCTGAACCCGTCATTAATCAGTTGTGTTGGCCCAAGCCAAGTTCAATGCGATTGCGTGAAAAGTATGCGTACATCACTCATTCATGCATTCCTACTCGCACACGTACATACAGACATCTGCTGACATTTCGTTCTGTTCATCATTAGTTTTCTGTTGCTTGTGCTGGCCAACGCAATGTAATTAATTATTCGCTTTTGTATTTCACCGACTTAATGCGCATATTTTTTGAAATATTATAAACAAATTGAAAACACTCAATCATTTTTTCTTTTCTTATGTTTTAATTAAAAAAATTTGATATACTTTCAGTTAATAAATTATTTATATGCGATTGAAGATGCAATAATGTCAGTGTTGTAAGAAAATCAGAGCAACAAGAAGATAATTTAATTTTTTTAAGAGGCATTGTATTACACTTGTTACGAAAAGGGTCGCCTAACAGTGATTATTCTCAAGATAAGTTGTCTTCTCTCAGTTATATTTGTAGAAATCAACAATCGTTTACAATCTTGAGAGAAAGCTCCGATAAGCGGACACCCCTTTGTTGTGTGTTGTCCGGATATGTGAGCAGCCTATAATATACTATTGTTCCTAAATAATTATACATATTATTTTATTACGATGGCGGCTTAAAAGCAAAATTGTTGATTTGTGTTTGATATTAGAGGAATTATCATCGAACTGGGAAAGTTTCATAAGAAATGTTGATAGTATCTGCTATTAAAATATGTAAAAAATATTTTATTTAATCATTCATCATTATCGACGGTTTCTAAAATGTTATGCAATTCCATCAACAAAAGTATTCATCATTCACAAATAACTTCTCTTCTAGTAGAGAATATATTTTTAAATTACAAAAATGCTTCCAATAATCGCAAACTTGCAACAGCATTGTCTGTTTCTCAAGTCAAGTCTTGAGCAAGTGAAAAAAAAATTATTACATTTTGGCAAAACAATTTTATTTTTCCGTCTGAACATTCAGAATACCCATGGAGCGTAAAAGATGCGACTTGAGTTGCCAAGGCGCACATCAATGAAAAATAATAATAAAATGCAGTGCACAACCTCGAGAGTCAAGTACCATTACCGTACATCCTTTTTGTATAAACTCAAAAATCTAAAGGCAAACATAAGTAGTACCAAAAGCAACAACAGCAGCAGCAGCCGAAAAGGATAACAACTCAGTTGGCAGCGAGTGATTTTCGAACAAAAAAAAAAAAACATTTACTTATAAATAAAACAAAAAGAAGGAACACGAAGTGACTTTGCAGCATACATTTTGTACAATTCACAATTTAACAAACTAATAAATATTGCTTACCTTCCGGCGAAAGGATATTGCCGGATGCAGGCGAGACTTACAGTGTGTCGTCTGCCCAACGAAGGCGAGAGGGCGTAATATTTGGTTTTGGTGCCATTCATGCCGTCATGCCGCTTTCTCGCTCTCACTTCGCTCAGTGCTCAAGCTCATACACTTTCGGGCTGTCTCATTCAACTGAAACTCAATTTATATCGCCGCTAGATGGCGCGCCATAGTGTAGCAAACTTCTTACGTAGCATGAGCATAAAAGCAATGAAAATAGAGAGATTTCTTTTGCAGGCAAAATAAATCAAAGGTTCCACTAACTTTAGCCTGTCTTGCCCTACTCTCTGATGTTTTTGTCTGCTTGCCAGCATAACACTTTCATTGAGCATGGGCCAAGAGAAGGAGACTGGAATGAGTGGCAGATAGAGGGGAAAAAGACAACCATGCCCTGTTGCCCACTTGAACAATATTCGTCTGTTTCACCATACTTGATAACTTGATAGCTTTGCTGCATTCGCCTCCATGCTTTTGCTGCTGTTTGCAAGCGCACTTACACGACCATAGACAAGCCAGTTTAGGTGTCACTGTTGTTGTTTGGCTTAGCTTGGGTTAAGGGCATTCGCTCGGTTGTTTCGTTCGCTCGCCCGTTCGTTAGTTCGTTCTGCCCAAGTTCCAACTACAAGTGAAGCGTTTGTTGTGCCGTCAGCAACTCCCATTGCTGGCACTGCCATCTGTCGGAAATACTCTGACATAAATTGCTTCAACTGACAACAGCAACAACTAACAACAAAAATGAATGCCATTCTATCTGCACTGATCTGTCTTCGTTCGCCGTTTCATTGCGCCTTACTCTCCCACAACTCCTTCACCCAACCTGCAGTCCATTTGCTGTCCGCTCGTCCGACCGTTTGTCCAGCCAACCAAGCGGCTGTCTGCAAAAAGGGAAAAATTAATATTAAAATGGAAGAGCATCGCTCTACACTGCCAGGGCAAAGGACATTTCCAATTTATTTACGCTCAGAGGCACTTTGTCTCTACTGCTTTAACTCAATATACTTTTTTTTTAGTATTTTCCCCATACCGCAGTTGCATCTGTATTTGTTTGATAACTTTAGTTATGTAGAAAAATATTAGTAATACTTTGGCAAAGCTTTTGTAGTTCGGGAACAAGACTAGGAATAGCGAACCAAATTCGTGTTGTATCATTAAGATTTCAGATCCTGCGTAACAATTTATAACTCCTGATGAGTTGATTATTGTTAAACGTTGTAATAATAAAAAAAAAAAAAAAAAATGATTTCAGAAAAAAAACTGTTGCATACTTTTGTAGGCTTATAAGATCAGTTGTGTATTCATTTATAATTTTTTTATTGGTTGAAGGAAAAAAAATAGAAATTGTTTCTTCCAATATTGTTCCATTATCTATCCTAACATACCTGGATCATGAAGTCCCACCAGAAACCGTACTTCGATTTCTAGTCTACATTCTTTCCTACTAATTTTTCTTTTTAGTCTACCCAGACAATCCGTCCCTCTTATTTGACAACTCTTCCTATCCCGCACAGCAACAAAATTCTTGGCATGTTCTAACTTTCTTTCTCTTTTTCATAGTATTTTTCGCTTTGTGTGACTATTTATGGATGTCAGCGTACGTCCTGCTCTCTCCATGACATGCCATGACACTCTTACTTTTTTCACTCCAGTTTTCGCTTTTCTGCTTTCGTTCAACGTCTACAGTCTTCTTCGCTTCACCTTACTTGATGGCATGATGCAACATTTTGACAGCAAAATGTTCTTTCTGGCTGCGTTAGCGTGAAAAGTGTTGAAAGGTGTGAAAATGAAAATTTAGTAGTTGCGCTAAGATTTATGCTATGCAATTTTTCCTTCTTCAGTTTGGTCGCTTTCCCAGGAAAAGTGAAAAATAACTTCGAGTGTAAAAGCTATATTCAAAGAGAATTACAACGGAAAGCGAGTGACATGAAGCTGCCATTTTGGAATATTTCTTTTGTCTTCTTTTGGCACGGATTTACAGTTGAATTAACATGAGATATACAATTAGTTTTTGGTTATATTGCTGTGGAATTTATTGGAGTAAAAGTTATTTTCATTGTAATCTTAATTAATATCGTAAATGTTTAGAGGAAGTATAAATAATTTCGATAAAAAACATTTAAAATTTGAGTTAGTTTCAAAATTTCGATTGATCATGTTTTGCAGAATACATTCAAGAATTTTGAAAGATAAAAATATAGCCGAAGTAAACGAAAATCTACACTATACTTTAAAATATTTGGTCGAGAATTATCACCAAGTAAACGGCAAAGAAACTACATAAATTCATGTCACTTTAAATACAAATTAACGAAGCGAGACTCTGCCAAAAAAGTACATAAACAGATAGATAGATAAACAAACAAACGAACGAACGAATCAATATAAAAGTGCAATATCATCAATTACAATACAAATTTAGGAGGAACAGCAAAGAAACGGAAGCAAACAATAAAATACATTTTCCGGTTTCTTGTCACTGATTTTTTTCTTGATCGCCTGAGTGGGAAATCCAAATAGTTGACATGCTGCAAGAGACACGCACCAAAGCCAGGATAATAGAAGCTGTTGGTGTTTTGTTATGAGACGTTAACAATGGTGAGGCGGGGAACGAAGCGAAGCGAAGTCCACATAAGTGCAAGTAATGCTTGTTTTCCTTTTCACAACATCGACAGCGACAGCGACAGCGTCAGACAACAGTGGCAGCAACAACGCACCAAACAAACAGCAACTCCTCAACAATTGCCAACAAAGCATCTCACTTTTGGAAAGTATTCGTTCGCAGCCCAGCCCAGCTCAGCCCAATCCAGCCCACCATTTGGCAACTGCGACGTCTTGGCCTTATTGTGACTGCCGTTTGCCGATGCTACAGCAGCTGCTCGTGCTGTTGCTGTTGTTGTCCAAAGTCATGTCGACAATAGCTTTAGCTTTGCTTTTGACACTTGGTAAATGGCGCCGCCCGCTGTGCAGCATTTTCAGCACAGCCCTCAGACACAGTCCTTACCAACACTGCACTGCACTGCTCTGCCACCCAAGTTGCCACTGCTGGCACTGCTGCTGTTGCTGCTGCTCATGACTCGTGCATTTTTCTGCACTTGAACGACGTACGACAGCCAAGAATTGGATATGTCCATGGGTGGACTATTTGCTTCTGCTGCTGCTGCTGTGCACCACTTAGAATATCTTCTTACCCCACGTTTTGAGCAACTTTGTGCCCCTTATGTGCGTGCTATGTAATTCATCTTTGCTTGCATGTCCTTTTAAATATACACACGTACATACATATATGTATGTATGCTTCCTTTTTGTCAGCGTGTCAAAGTGCAGAGTGCAAAGTGCGTGTGAAGCAATGCGTACCACTTGAGCTGCACTGAGTTGCGTTGAGTTGAGTTGAATTTATTTCACAATGTGGCGATAGTTGTTGTCATGTAGTGTGCGTTGTTTGCCTGTCATGTTGCCTCGGCAGCGTGACTTTAAGCACTTTTTGCTGCTTAGTATTTCAACTGACTGCAATTTGCTTATTCTCTGCAAAATGCTCAATTAAATTTCATGTAAATCACATGCACTCCTTAGTTGTATTTTACAAAACTACACAGTCGATTTTGTCAGTATTCCTTCTTACTATAATAACTCTTATTTTGCCTCTTGCCCAGCCCAATTCAGTTTCCACACAACAAACTCTGACAAAAGTCAACATTTGTTAATGATTACACTTGATGGCTTTCAGCATTTTTGCAACGTGGCAAACGTTCCTGCCTCAGCCTCCGTCGTTTGCCAAATGTACGCGTTGATTGTTTCCTTTCTTTCTGCTCTCAGTTACCAAAAAGTCGTCATGCAATTTCTTTACATTTTTGTTGCTCGAACAAAGCTTAGCAAAAAGCAAAATGATTAATGACTTTTCAAGTGACTTGCAAACATTGTAAGAATGTAAGAAAGGCACACACAAATACTAAAGCGTTGAAAAATAAAGAAAAAACACGGATAAGTCGTATATGAGGAAAGCCGTCGTCGTCGACCTGCAGGGCGAGCGATCAGAACACACAAGTTTGAGTGAAATTAGAATGAACAAACGAGCGACCATAGACTCTCTAAGCTTAGTCGCTGTCAGTTAAGTCGCAACGTTTTTTCATTTTTTGCTGCCCTGGAAATATAAATACGTATACTTCTACATATGTATGTGTGTGTGAGGTCGTGAAAATTAATGATTTAAATGACTCGAGGGACAAAAATGAATTGCTAAAGAGAGTGACCGATGGCGTGTTTGTTGGGGCGCCAAGAAGTGCAAATACACTGAGAAAAATTGTCGGAAAATTGTATAAAACACAAAACTTTTTTGGATATGTTTTTATTCATGATTTCATCGTATAAAATAATAAAAAAATGGAATATACAAACAAGATTATCAAATTCAGACTGTTTTAGCATTATACTTCAATGTTCCAGACATTTCGTCGTTTCTTAATGGAACACTCTGAAACTTATCCCAGCTAACATTCTTTTTGTTGTTTTTGGATCATGAGCCAAATGTTGTGTCAAGCCTTTTTTTCTAGAACTAGTCAATAAGTTATTTGGGGACGTCCATAAAGTACATGATATAAAATAAGGGGTGGGGGGTTTAGTAAGATTTTACCAAATCCAACATCTCATGTTCCATTAATTTACAAATTTCATATGAAATACGCATGGAGGGATTCGTCAAAAGCTCACTAAGGGAGAGAGAAAAACCTCACGTAATTTATGGACGTACCCTTTCCAGATCGGGAAAAAAGGTTTTTGAAAATCAGGGTCGACACAATGTTCCGATTCAATTGCGGACCGTTTCTTGAACCTCTGTGGTTGGTACCCTCGGTGCGACAATGTTTGGTTTGTAAAATTCAAGGACAATGGAAAATTCTGGAAATTTTTTTGTACAGTGTAAAAAAACACTTTTTCTTTCATTTCGCAGCTGCTGTTCTTCTTCTTCTTATCACAGGATTTTCAGTTGAAGCGCACTTTCAGCAACTTTGCCACAGTAGAAGCAAAAACAACAACAATGACAACTACGACAGCAACAAAAACGTGCAATTCATCTAACAGAAAGCAGCGACGCCCTTCGCTGCCGCACGCTTTTGTTGCTGAAACGAGAAAGATTTCTCAGCACTGATACTGGCCGAGGCATATCCTGAACTTAACTTGTGTGTGTTAATTGCAGCAAACGTCAAAAGTCGACAGCGCCAAGCATAGTTGACGCACGGACAGACAGATGGACGGATGGATGGATGGCTGATGTGCTCGGTGGTTGTACTGAGCGACTGACAAAGCTGAATTGAGCGAATGAATGAACTTGAACAACTTGGCTGCTGCTGTTGATGTCTGCTGATGCTGTTCTCGATGATGGGCACGATGATGATGATGATGCTCTGTTGCTCAACTACTATTCCTATGGCACCAACAACCTCATTCATCGCTCCTTCGCCAAAGTCTGTCAGCTTGCCTGTTTGAAAGCTGTCATGTACTCCTCGCGCCATCAACGGGAAAGTAGCGAGACGAGAAGCAAAAACCAAGTAAGACGACGGCACACGCTGCCATTGCCATTGCCAAGAAACAAAGATTGATGTTTGAGCGGAAAATAAATGATGATGGTGATTATTTTTCATTGAGTGTAGAGAGTTGTGTGGCATCAACGTTTGTTTATGTGTGTTTTGAGTCTTTTGGCGGCTGGCAGCGCCATCAGCAACAGCTTTGCTCATCAATCCATCCATTCATTCATCAAGAAAAGCCAAAAACGGGCAAACTTTACATACCCACATTTAGGAGACATTTAAAAACCATTTCAGGAGGTAAGGTTGGTAAGTTATCATAAATAGTCTTGAAATTGCAAATATCATCTTGTTAAAATGTAAAAAATGTTTCGAGAACAAATCCCTAAGTGTGAAACGTACTACTTAACTTAAGGGGGTATTCTAGTGTAGAAGCCTCAATTTTAGTCGTTTTTCATCGCACGATAAATAAAAATATAAAAACATTTTTAGTATTTGGTTTTTTGCAAACTATTTTTTGATATTTAAAGAATACAATAAAATTTTCCCCAAAAAAAAGCTATATTTATCGAGTTATCATGTCGCAAAGTAGAGGCCAAAAAAAAAAGGTGGGTCATGGTTGGTAGGATTCCAATCCTTGTAGTGTCCGAAAAAAAAAACAAAAACGCAGTTATTCTCAGGAAAGACGTCGCTATCGTCCCTACCTCGGGTAAAAAATTAAAAAAAATTTTCACAAAATGGCGACGATTTAAAAATGAAAAATGGTTTTTTACCTCTTTTTTTGCCTTCATGGATTTTTTAAAAATAGTAAAACTGATTGTATTGCATTATCCGAGGGACGTTAGAGGGATGTATTAAGAAGGTTCACTCAAAATTTCAAGTCAATCGAATAATTAGAACTCGAGATATCCTGCCAACTAGGTCGAAAAAGGTAGTTTCGAGAAAATCGCGTTTAAAGTTTTGTTCAGCGTAAAGCGACACTAGTACCTTTCATCACAAAAACGCTTATAACTCCGAAAATATTTCGAATTTTTAAAAACCCTTTGAGGCACATATTCTTAAGGGTTTGGACCTTAAGAAAATGTAAAAAAAAAAATGATTTTTTCAAAATCCTACACTAGAATACCCCCTTAAAATGTCTTCAAAACGTGACAACACCAAAATGTCATAATTCATAAAGCATAAATTAATAAAAAGAGTTTCATGCCTCAAGGGTTTACGCCACCCTAAGATTTTCCAAAAATCCAAATTTTTGTACTGACTTTTGAAAACCTTACATATTTTGGATTGACTCTTTTACAAACTCCCGATTGTCTACCACACTTCCTTCTGATTTCGACATCTTACCCGCTTATTCAGGCAACTCAATAAAAAAAAGTGTTAAGAGTACAATTAATAGGATTGTTGATAAAAATAGACAGTTACCTTATTCGTGACACTCTGTATTTTTGTATGGGGGTCAACATCAAGAATTTTAAGAATTGGTTAAATATTTTCATTCCAAACTACACCAAGAGCTGTCGGTCGCCAACTTTTAGCTCAAATTGATTATATTTATTTTTATTACACTTAACTTACATTTAGCATTTGAGCAAGTCCTGTGATTGATCAACATAAAGGATAATAAGGCATTTGTCAGTCATTATTACAAAAAAATTAATTTTTATCTGGAAATCTATATTTCTTGATTTTTTCTATACTTTCGCAAGTACATACTAACTTTGCCATGAAACATTGCTTGCAAGAGTATTAAAGAACCGCAAAGATGAACATAACTTCCTTACTAGTTTAATTGTAAAACACACACTTAGTAACTCTCAAATAAATTAATCGTCTTAATTCAATATTTCCTCTATTTTAATTTAATTTAGTGTTATTTTTTATTCCCAAAAGCGTTTAAAACGGCCTCGACACTGATCTCAAACAGTTTAACCACCATCCCACCGGGAATTTTATACTTTTTGAGTGTTATCTTCTTCAAACTAAGAAGAAAACGGACTCTTGAATAAGTTGGAATATGTTGTTATAACCGAACTTTATAATTATTTCTTGTTGTTCTCTATTTCTATTTTAATAAACGTATTTTATTTTGACTGCTCATTTTTTTACCCGAATTTTCACGCAAAAATTTCCCGAAAAATAATTCAAATTTGGATCCCATATAAAGTGAAAAACATCATGAAAACTAGGAATTTGGCAAAAAAGCAAGAAAATGGCAGCGTGCGCATGAAACACAGTTCTGTTATGCACTAAATATTATATTTTTCTGCTCACAACATCAAATTGCCTTATGTTTTTCATTAGATACATAAAACTTGAGCTAATACAATGTCAACAGAAACCTTTTCTCGAAGTATCACAATTTTTTGAACTGGACTACGTAATATAACAATATACCAGTTTAATGAGTTAGTAGAATGGTTTGAGGAGTGGGTAACGACACTCATGTGAAATGAAGTACCACAACCTTTGTATCGGATGCCCAAACCATGCCATAATTATCCAAAGCCTTATCAAACTGTGCTATGAATTCCACGGAAACTAAAAACTGTTATAATTTTACCAAAAAGCTTTATAAGGAAAACATGACCATTTTTTCTAAGTAAGCAATAATCAGATTGGTCATGTTGCCAAAGAACTTTTGTTGTTCTTCTTACTATTTAAATGGTTTGCTTCTTATTCGAACAGTTTCAAACCTTTAGAATCAATGCAGTCAGTTTATCAATTTTTCAGATAGATATGACCTATTTGGGTCTGTCATCTATCAAAATACATCCTACAAACTGCCTGTAAAAGAAGAGAATTTTTTTATTTGCACATAACAAGTGGCAAAACTATTTTTGGTTTAAGTGTCTATAATAATATTTTCTTATCGCGGGAAGCCCGATCTTTTCACTTAAGAATATCCAATATTTGTTTTATACTCTATAGAAAATTGCTCAATGACTTGTGTGATGAGAAGATGTGCGTGGCTGGCCATTCTTATTTTTCTCATGCATGTGCTTGACTGACAGAAACTTATATTATTTTGATTACCTTGAATTCGACAAGTTTTCTGTCTTTAAAATTACAATCGAGTTTCTATGTCGAAGCTCTGTGCCTTTTCTCAATGTTAGTATTTTGGAGCTTAACTTGGGAGTATCTTTAGATATGAAACGTGGCTTAAGGTCATTAAATACCGTTGGGATGGGCAAAAGTTCAGAAGCACTAGAAGAATTATTGAACAAATAGATCAAGCGGTGTGTCTTAGAGTACACCAAAGGAAGTAGATATACTTTGATGTACCCTTGTATGAAATCTGTAGCGAAAATCAACACAAATTCAAGAGGAAAAATTCGTTATGGATGAAAGAATTAATTTTAATAAGTGTGGATACAAATGAGATTAAAAAAAAATTGTGATTTCTTTTTATTTCAATCCACTTTTAACAAAAGTTATTTAAAAGCAAACAACCACAACAAAGTTACAATATTTTTATACATGTGTGCTTAAAAAAAAGCAAGAAGAATACACGTCTTTCATGATTTAACAACACAAGTTATAAAAATTATCTTTGACGAAACCCTTTACTTTTATGCCTTCGAGTGATTGAAAACAATCGATTCAAGCGCAATGAGAAATCAATTTACGAAAATTTATTTAATGAAATCCATAAAGAAAGAAAAAAGCAAAAAAAAAATCACACACTTAAGAATAATGAGCATCATAAATGGGAAATTAAATGATAATGATGACTCTTTAGTGCGATACAAATGTTGAAAGTTGGCAAAAAAAAGTAATCCAATAAAAACTTAAATGGCGTGATTAAATTCAAATTTGAACTCAAGCCGTTTTTGAAGAAAACATTCACCAATTTCACTTTAAAATTCTATCACATGATTGCGACGTCTTATAAACCTACTTATCATTATTTCGAGCTCTCTAAGATTCAACATTAAGTTTGGTGGCTTATGAAAAAAGAGACGCTTGAGCCTTTTCGGGTTGCTTGTAATTTTAGTGCGTGGCCTTAAAGAATACCATATCTTGTATAATAGTTCAATCAATTTTGAAGACATTAATATTTTTGCACAGACTTAAATTTAAATAAAAATGTATAATAGTTCATTGAAACGTTTAATAAAATAGAGCAAGAATATTATCTACTTAAACTTGTTAATTCGACGATTAACCTATCATCAAATTGATTCACAAATAAATAATAAAATATGGTTAGATAATGAGTTGAGGGAGTAGAATGATGTCACCTGAGATATTACTTATACAAACACGGTTTGATTTTCTCTTCTCATTTCACATTATCTTTGGATAGTATGAAATTGCTCCATGAGATAACAAATTCTTTGTCAAAAGAACCCATTCACTATTAGAGGCTTCACCTCACGCTATTCTAAACCTTCATCTATTTTTGAGTCTTCAAGTCGTTTATGAGTTTTTCACAAATTTTATGTTCATTTAATTAATTCCATTTGTTGTTTGATTTACTGACAAAATTATGCCACAAAACAAACTATTACAGAGCCACAAACCGTCAACGAAAATCGAGTTGCGAAAAGCAGCAAGAAAAAATGAAGAAAGAAATGAATTGAAGTTGCATTCAAGGCACAGAAAGTGCCGTTAAATAGACATACACCTTGTGGAGCCCGCGCGCAGGGGGTTGAAGCTGGCGAAACGATCATGAAATTCAGCATTTCAGCGAACAGCATTAAAAGCCACGGCACGCAGATACTTCCTGTTTGATAAATTCGAAATCAATTGAAACGCAAGCAAAGCGGTTACTAACCCAGAATATAAATATTTATTTTTATTGATAACTTGCCACCAATTGAATATGCACAGCTTCTTGCCAATAGATGAACGTATAGCAGACGCACTGCTGTCCCATCTCTCCTCCTCCTCTTACTCTGTCTCATTTTGGCTTTTTCCGCTCTGCCAGCTGTGCTGAGCAGTTAAGCGCATAAATCAGCGAATTTTGTTGCATCTTCCGAAAAATCTTTGCTATATGGAAAAAACAAAGACAAAAAAAAAATCTGTCATGCTTCTAATGGTGCACCCTTCCTCTCTCGCTCCACGCCGAGTGCGTCCGTCTGATAAGACGTCATGCGACAAGTTTAAGTGCCGCCAAATAAATTTCGCAATTTATTTATTGCCGCTGCTCATGCTGTGCTAAAGACTCCGCTTGAGTCGACTTGAATCACATCGATTTCTGGCTGCCCCAAAGTCAGCTGCGTCGTTATTGCCGCCACAGCTGCGTCTATGAGGCTACGCATGCGCAACGCAACTCAACGCAACGCCGCACAGCGTCTTCATTGGTTGTTGTTTTCCTTTTTGGCTGTCGGTTGGTGGTTGTCGCCTGTCGTTTGTACAAATTGTTTATAAGTGAAATTTGTTACTCCTTCGAAGCAACAAAGTTTTCAGATTCTTAGTCGGTTTTATTTTTATATTTTTATTAGAAACACTTCAGATTTTGCAGCTCTTTGCGCTTTTCGCTTCATGTAGCTTGTCAGGTGTTTTAACTTCAAAGAAATTCGATATGCGTTAAGTGCGTTTTTCATAATTTTTTTGCGTTTTTGGTCTTGTTTTCAATGTCAGTTTTGCTTTCAAAGGTTATCAACGGTCGGCTTGCAAGAAAACTGGGCCAACGCTTTCGCGTGAAGGTCATGTGGGGCCTTTGAAAGGCGTTTGTGCAGCAGACATTGCGACTTCAAGTGAAAGCTTAATGAAAGTCAAGCTGTTTTATTAACAGGACAAGTTTTATTTATTAATTTTTTTTTTTAATTTTGATAAAGATAATAAAATACTCAAAAGTATAAATTAGCATTGCATTCATTTTCTAAACCTCCATGTGTACCCAACGAGAAAAAGAAATTTACATTCTATCCAGCATGAGTCATTAGCAGTGACGAAGAGGTTGAGGGTGTTGGTATGCGTTCAACGTCATCATTTGACAGAGAAACGAAACTCATTCTATAACAGCAGCGGAACATTACAGCAACAACTAATGCTCTGTTGCTTCTTTTAGAAGCGAACGTGGAAGATTATGTGCATAGCGAAAAGCTGGCAATGCCGTATAGACGCCATCAGAAATTGAAGAAATCGGAAGGCATGATGCATGCAAAAGAATGCAGCTATAAGGCAGTTAGAAGGTATTCTACGACCCGTTTGAAAATTAAGTATCATACATGTGTATGTTGGATAGGTGACCCCCAGCTGGTAACTGTTCCATTTAAAACTGTGACTTATTATTTATTCTGTTTTTAGCTTCAAGGTCTTTAGTTGGTGTTAAATTTTCTATTAATAAGAAAATTATAAATTTCTAATGTAGAAATTTTTTTCTTCAAATTCGTGTTTATACTTTTATGATTTTTAAATGTTTGATTTCATAATTCAACTCATAGCGATTGCCAATCAAAAGCCCGAACAATTTTTCAAAACAATTTGACAATTTAAAATTAGTTTATACTTGAGAGATCACTTACAAGTCCTTGAATGATCTCGTTTTCATTTATATTCATTCTGTTTGAAACTTGGTATTTGTAAATGTTGGCATGAAGCTCAATTCAATTTATTTGGTCAAACGAATACGTAAAACTGGCCAACTTTAAATAATACAAAGGCCTCGTTGGTACTTTCATAAAAATTAATGCACAATTCAAAATGACAGCTTCAGTATTTAAGTGTCCTTAGAGCAATTAATATATATTTAAATATCACATAAGGCAGCGAAGGGCAAAGAATAACAGCATACAGTAATTTTATTCAAAGTATGCTATTTTTCTGACCATAGCTGTAAGTAGTCTGTTTAAAGATATCCTAAAGTTTTTCTAGTTATTCATAAGTTGCGTAATAAATAAACATACTCCTTGTGCTTGAAGTCAACTAATTATCGAACTTGTTTGACTTCAATGAAATATTATTTCAAATTAAGAAGGAGGAAATGCTGAGTAACTTTCGGCCGACATTTGTTACTCTTTGACTTTCTCACATTCTCATTGCCAATAAAGCCAAGCACCTGTGCCAACTTTCCAAGTGCGCGTCCGTCCCAGCACGATAAAGAATTATAACGCACAATAATATCTGTCGGAGTACAAATTGTGGCTAATAATTCATACAAAACGGCGAAAGGAGGAGGCGAGACCAACAAATCTACGCCATGCCATAAAAAATAAGTAAATAAATAAAAACGTGAACTCAACTGAACTGAACTAAAGTGGAAGTGCAGCCAAAAAAAAAAAAAACACAAAACCTGCTAAGAAATTTAATTTTCTGATAAGATGTAAACGAATCAGAAGCTTCTGTGCAGGCCGCCTTGGCATTTGTCCACCATTTAAAAGAATATTGACTCAAGTGTAGTCTTCTGTGGCAGAGGCTGACCCATTTACTCATTACCATTCACTTTTTCGCTCAGAATTTATTATTATAACTTCATCGGCTTCGGTTCGCATAATGCAATTTATGTGCGTTGAAAATATCACGGCCGAAAATGCGTCGATGTGTTGGCATGCAATCGCCACACTCACAGCTCAACGCTGCTGCTGCTGCTGCTGCTTTGCATAAATTACAGCTCGTTAGGAAGTTGTGTTGCCTTATTTTTTCAAGTGTAGGAGTCGCGCTTTTTGGCTCCAAACGAGCCCAGCGCGCAAAGTGCAAATGAATTAGCATTTTTTAAAAAAGTATTTCGATTTATCTTTAAGGTTTTGTTTGTCTTTTTGTATTTTTGTTTTTGTTTTTCCATTTTTTCGACATCATTAGCCGCCATCGGAGCTTGCATACCGTTGGCAAATATTTTAGTGTAATTTAAACCACAGCTGAGAAAAGAGTCGGCAGAAAAGGTCGCCAACTGAATACCGTTAACAAAGGCCTATTGTGATGGCTAATGATCATGTTTTTTTTTCGTTTTTGTTTTTCTTCAATGCCTGGAGCCAAAGCATGAAAGCCTTTTACATTGCCACCGTCATCATCATACACAGAGCTCGCCAATAATGAGCTTTGTCATAGACTTTAGTGCATGCAACGAAAAATCGTTTGGTCATTTGCGCTTTTATAAGTCTTTAGCCTACTTCGCGCTGCGCTGCACTCCACGGCGCTGCCACCAACACTGCACAGCACTCTGCAAATGGTGTAACGTCGCTCGAGTTTGCCTTCAACTTTAGCTCAATTCGCAACGCCGCCTTTCGCGTTCTGTCTTCTCTCTAATGGCCGCAAATTAACACTTGCCACTTGTGCCGAATCACTTGGCAGTGTTGCGTTTTGTGGTGTTTTGTGACTCCTCACTAAGTCAACACACACACTGTTGCACATATGTGTCATATGTACGCACACTTTACCCACAAGTGGCACATGTGGCATAAATGACTTGTAGGTTCGCAGCTGACTGCTTATAATGATTGCCAGTCATTAGAAAAGTTTCTAATTAATTGCTGCTGTTTACATATTAACTGCATTTGTGGCACCTCGCTTTGCCATTAGTTATACTTTTCAGCTATTAAACTGAACTTATGCAGCAAGCACTGAAAGGTATTCAAATAACAATTACAATGATACTTAATTTTCACAGTTGACTATAATTTCATATTCAATAACACCATTGCTCGAAGAAAAATCTTGACTTCATTTTCCGCCTGTAAAACTGTTAGCAAAAACTTAATTGAGTTTTTCTTTACACTCTCGACAAATGGTGTCGAAAGTACGAATAAGTTGATAAGTGAAGATTTTGTTAAATATTTGCAACTATATTTTGAAGGTACGATGTATTCTTTTAAAATTACAAGTTACGCTGTTAGTATTTCTAAAGAAGTTTTCAAGAACAATAGAAGAGGCTATAATCCAAATATTTTCTAACGCGGATTCAATTCTTATGTGCTTAAGAATAACGTTCTGATGCAAACTTTGAGCCCAAACTCTTTGTCTTAAAAGAGAAGCTATTAACATACATACATATATCCGAATCAGAGCTGGATAAATCTTAACCACTTCTTTTGTATACCACCCATTTTTATTATTTAGGTGTTTGATACTTTTGGGTACTATTTTCTAATATTTTTATCTTAATAGTTTCTGTTTCTATGTCTATATTATTGACTTTTTGGGAGATTTACGGGTATGATATTGTTTCTGCAGCAATCGATTCATATCGTTCTTCTGAGTGGATTTATTTAAAAAGTTATGTATATTAGTATTAAGTTTTTCGGTCCTGATTGCCATTATTTCGAGCTAAAATATTTCACCACAGGCTTGTTTACAAACTTATATGGCATTATGGTAAAAAAATGCCCTTACCAACATCTAATATTTTATCTCAGAGTTTTTTAATTTTCCGAATATATGAATGTATTTTGATTTAATTAAGGTACCTTGAGTGTATTCAGGTCAACTTTTCTCGTTTCAAACAAGTTTTGTTATCTTAATAGAGATCTCTTGAGCACTATTTTCTCTTGAAGATTACTATCGTTTGCTTTTCATCAGTAGTATAGTATAGTCTTTGATTTAGAAGCAATGGCAAGAATACAATAACTTCGAATTGCCCTGTTAAACTTTTATACCGGATTCACAGCTATTAAAAGAACCGAGATAGATCTTGCAGAAAGTTATGATGGAATTTGAAATCTAATAAATTTTAGAAACTATGAAAAAATTACTAATTATGTTTTGCTGCTCAGGCCTTAACCATGACAGGCTTTTTCTCATTGAACTTACATCTCTTTATTCTATATTTGGTTCAGAATGGTTGGATTTTTCTTTGGGCATACAATTTATTTACCGACACTTTTTATGTCTCTTTTGTAGCTGCAAAATCTAGACATCATAAGTGACTACTAATGGTCGTTAGAGGACAACTTTAATATCTTTTAATTTCCATAAACATACTAAAGTAGGACAAAAGCACGCTGGAGGAAACTTAAAAAAAAATTGCAACTGACAGCGGAAGTTGATTATTCAAGCAGAACGAAGTACAAGAAAAATTTTCGAAAAAAAACTTAAATTGAAAAAAATCACAAAAGAAATAAAATTTTATGTTTTTTTTTTTTTTTTTTTAATTTTTTTTAATTTTACATTTGCTGCAAAAATGCAACCTTTTGTTAATTTTTATTTTTGTTTGTGGCAGCACCTGCGGCACAAGTAACAACAACAATAACAATAACGTTTGCGCCAAATAATAATAATAGACAAAAAACGTTGAAGGCTAAGAAACATAAAAAAAGGTGAAAAAAATCCAAAAATCAAATAAAAAAAAGTACAACTTCGCATAAAAACCGTTTATAATTTTTAATTGAATTTTACGATATGACCGTGACGATAAAATTGCGCAAAAAGGCAGCAACAACAGCCACAACAACAACAAGAGGCGTTGAAGTTTTTATGCGGAAGGCGGTGGCTGCCACTGCCACTGCCGCTGCCTTTGCCCCCGCCTCCGCCGCTGAGGCAGCTGCCTTAGCTTGGAGCTCAAAATTACATTGCAGTGGCGCAAGTCCTATTGGAATTTCATGTTGTTGTTATTTGGGCAAAAATTCTTCAAGTCCAAAAAATGAAATTAATATGCGCGGCGAGTTGGTAATGCACGTGAATGAACAACAAACTGCAACGAGCAACATACAACAAACAACAAATAAATGTCGGCAACTGCAACAACTTTAACAACTGCCACAAAGAACAACCTGAACAAACAGCAACAACAACAACAACCACACAGTCTGCAACAGTAGCAATTGCCGCACATCGTTGTAAGCAACAGAAATATTAAAAATCATTATTAATTTTTCCTCCTCGAGAGAGAAAACAGCAATTTTTATTGACTTCGTTCGTTTGCCTTTTGCTTTCGAAATCTTGGTTTGTCTGCATGTACCAAACATATGCTTGTTTGTTGGCCATGTTCTTGCCTTGGCTTAGACAATTTCTAATAAATCTAAGACAAGTGCGCGCACACATGGTCAAGTCGGATTATGGCCATGCTTGGACACATTCTGTTAAATTGATTGCGAATAAAAAAATTAACAAAGCACAACAAAAAAAACAAAAGTCTTTCAATTCGATTTTACGCGATAGAAGAAAATCTATTTAAATTGTTTCGCCCATGCAGAGTTGCATATCCGAACAGTGGCGGCTTTTAACAACAGTTGTAAGAGTTGATTGAAATCAACAAATTTTCAATATCGTTCAGAATGTAATTTGATTTGGCATTCAAAAAAAAAAAATGTTCATTAAGTTCTCTCAGTGCGATTGTATGTAAAAGTAAATCCTAAAATATCTTACTCTCGAAACTACATCCTTCAAATGTACGTGTCATATTTCTGAAAACATCTTTATCGAATTGACCTAAAACTCTGAAGAGATCTTATTCCTGGTGTAATCTAAGGGAATTAACCATTCGTTTTTTAAAAAAATCTCTTTCAAAGTGGTTATGTAAACGTATCACCTTCTTTTAATATGTCTTTGATTTAATCCACAGCATATAAACCATTAAGGAGTCCTCCAAAAATTACGTGAGATAAGATTAAGAGAGGGGAGTTTAGAAAATCACACCAAATCTCACAAATGGAGAAAGGGCGATTTTTGCCTGTTTTTGACCCCCTCCCCTCTACATGTAAGATAAAATAAGATCATGGTGACCCCTACCCCTTGTTTGATATTTGTTACGTAAGAATTTAAAACAAAACATTAATGTTAATGTTTTAATTTTTATTTGTCAAAGGAACATTTTTAGGAAGGTTTATTTATACCTACAAAGTTTCTTTTTTAGTGATAATTTACTCTTACTATATTTAAAAATTGTTCTTTGTCAAGGGCTCAAAATCCACTCGGAAGGTGGATCTGCCAATGGAACATATCTGACAATAGGTGTCGTTTCTATGTTGTTATTGACGATTGTAAAGTCATTAAACTATAAAATTCTTCCTATGAGCGCATTTTTATGATCTTATGTAAAATGTAGCAAGACACCTCCCCCCCTCTATGTAAGAAAAAATAAGTCATGCACGAACCCCCTCCCCCCTAAAACGCCTTACGTAATTAATGTACGGCCCCTGACAACTTCTTAGTCCATTAATTTACTATTTTTTCTATTTTCAAAATTTTAAATAAAATCTCATGTGAGATACAGAGGGAAGGGTTCGTAAAAGTCTCACAAAATCTCACCAAGCGGTGGAGTAGACCCCTCCATTTCAATAAAAAAACCTCTCGTAATTTATGGACGCCTCATAAACAAGTCTTATTCTTTAGAGACCAACCAGCCCAACAGCCAAATCAGCAGACTTTGTCAGAAAAAAATCTCTAATCATACATGGAATAATGCAAGTAAATCACGCCACTGATTCAGAAAATTATTGAATTAAAATACTATTTGAATTTTACAATAACATACAAATTTGTTGTAGAATTTTTTTATCAAATTGAATAAATAAAATCTTTAATATTTTTTAATTATTACAAAATAATTTCCATAATGTAAAAAGCATTTAATTATATACTTAAATTTTTGATAAAGTTATTTGTTCTAACCGAGAGAGATAAGACCGCCAAATTTGTTTTCTGTTACAGATTCGCCGCCACTGTTTGACTTGTTCTTCAACTTTTTCTTAGTCAACTTAGTCGGAAGTTTTGTTATTTGAAAATTACAACATTCATGTTCAATGTTGCGTGTTGTTGTAGTTATTGTAGTTGTTGTCAGTGTCGTTGGCGATGTTGTTGCCATTGTTGTCGTTATTGTTGTTGTTGTTGTTGTGGTTGGGCGTTTAAACATTATTATATATATTCACTGTTATTGAGTAGGCAGCACGGGCGCACACAAGTCAAGTCGTCAGAAAACTTCCACGACTTGGCTAACTTTAAATGCAACCTCAACTGGCTTCTTCTTATTTATTATACTTCTACAAAAAGAGTCTATTAACTTTATCATAAAGCTTGCCTTGCAGAGAAAGAGATATATTCGACTTGACCAGTTCGACGAGAAGAGTTGATATAGTCATGTCTATCTTATCTTATAGCTGCTATAGGAATGATCGGTAAAAAATTATGTTTTTGGCTGAAGAACGATTTGCTTATGCAGCTACTAACTCAAGATTTTGCACAAATCGTATTGGTCGTCAATAAGGATAATGTGCAAGACTGGTGATTATCAGACAACTACAGCATAAGAACGATCGATCAAAAATAAAAAAAAATATATTGTTCCTGAATATAAACAGAACAAACTTATGAAGGTTTGACTACTTATATTCCAAAGTTTTATCAAAATCAGAAATAGGGGCGTCGCATCACTCATGTAGAGAAAAACTTATCAATGGGATTGCTCTGTCAGCACACAAGATTATAGATTCAAAAATGTAGTGTATTAAGATTGTATGATATAATTTCTTTAAAACAAATTATAAAATGGGCGTGGGTACGCCTTTAACAGCTTCAATGATTCGTATTGAAAAAACGAAGGTTTTTCCATAAGAATGATTGGGGAAATGCTTGCAAGAGTATACAAGCTGCGCCAAAGCCGAAAATAGCTCCCTTTCTCGATTTTTGTTTTTTTTTTCGACTTTTTTTTTACTTTTTTCCCTGAGCAGTTGATTGTTACTTTTGCACATTTTCAATTTTCTACCCGTTATGGCTTAGTCGCCTAAGCGTCGCAGTACTGTGTGCAAGCCAATAATCTGAAGGCAATTGACTTGATTTTTTTTTTGCGTGCAGAATGACTGCGGCAGAGTTTTTTATTCCTCAAGTTGGTTGTAATGCAGTTGATCTACTAAACCAATAACGCCACAAAGTGACCCAGTTTGTTTGTCAAGCGACTTTTCGCTCCTTTTTTTATGTATATCTCAACTATTTGGGGTAATTATAGATCTTGTTGCGTTATTTATAACAGCCTACACGCAACACATAATTGTCTGACTCTCTGTCTGTCTGTCTGTCCGTCTGTCTGCCTGTTGGTGTGTTTGTTTTCAAGTTTGCAAGTTTGGGTTGTGGCATAATTTGATTGGTAATTGAGTTGGTTTGATTTCAATAACCGCACAAATATGTGGAGTGGGTCGCCAAACGAATTGAACTAATGACGAAATTGCACTTCTTTTCACTCATTTTTGTAGACATTTCTCAGCTTTTGCTTGCATTGAGTCACGTTCGTTGTGCAAATGTTTGTTTTTGTCTGCAACTGCAAATAAACAAAACGCTTTATGTCCTCCTATATGTGCCCATATGTCCACCTTTGTACATTTACTTGTTGCACTAATGATGACCGACAGCACAAAACGTGCAACATGTTTAACAGAACAGCGCAGCGGGCATTCAGTGCCAATCGTCGTCAATTTTTGTGTACGACTTGTACGCCAACGGTGGTCATGATTTGCCAATCAACAGAAGTTCGTATTTGGCATATTTTTTTCGGCTATTGATAAACTTGAGTGGCTGAGCTTAATCACTTTTTGGCCTGTGTGCTGCCCATTGCCGCATTTGGGCTTAAAGCGTACGCTTTTTGTTTTCATTTTGTCCTTCACCATGAACTCAAACTTCAAATGCGCCTTGATCTTTAAGAGTTTGGCACAGAGTCGTCAAATGTTTGTTAAAGTAACAACTTATGGCACGCGAATGTCTCCTTTTTTTAGCAAACCAAAACTTGTGTCACTAACAACAATGTAAGAAGCCGATCAAGTCTCAGTATTCTCCTTAGTAAATGGCAAAGCTGATGTACATTTTAAGCGCATTTTTATTGTTGGCTACCCGAACAAAACAAGAACAAAAATTGCATAAAAAAGCTGCAACACCAAACAAATTTATTACTTCACAGTTGTTTTTTTGGACGCATGCGCGCATTTGCCATCGCTTCCTCGCCACTCACCACCTCCCGCTGCGGCCATCAACACTTTTCTACGCAGTCTGTGGCTTGTGTCCTTTGCATTCTCTTTATACGCTGTGCTTCATTGACCAAGGGTATATTAGTTTTGTGCGAACGTATGTAACAGCCAAAAGAAAATTAATCAGAGTTGACTTACATATACAGCAGAGAGTATTAAAATATCGCTCAGCGTTCAACTTTCATTCGATAACATTTTACTTCCAACATGAGCAAACTCATACAAAGGAACAGACTGATAAAAACCTAATGCATATATAATCTGTGAGGGAAGTGGCAAAGAAAATATCTTCTAGATTTACTAAATTGAGATGAAGCTAAAGATAAAATAAGTGTTATTAATGTTCGACAGGATCAACCTTTGATAAATCAGGCTACTTTTTGCATAAATCGGACCTAATGCATGAATTCCAATACCAACCGAAGTTATTCGGTTACCAACACAAGAAAACTTATTATTGAGTCCAAGTTAAATTATTTTGAGTCCTACCCTAATCGATTTAAGTCCAAGATAAATCGAGTTGAGTTTGAGATTCAATCGATTCAAAGTTCCAGACTCTTTTTGATGTTTATTTCTTACAGTCCTTTCTGTTCATGTGAGACTTGGTAAGCAGAGAGAGTCTTTCAGAACTATTCTTTTTAAAGATCATAAATTTTTTTATTAATTCCTTCCTTTTGACCAATTTTATAGTTATTTGAATAATATTTCAATGGACCACATAAATAATGGTTTTTACATTTGGCTCGTGACACCGCCTACCGTGTGTGCAGGGTATAATATAGTCGAGTACACTTGACTATACCGTCGTTACTGGTTTTACAAATGTGTTTCTTCTTTTTCGGCATGTTTGGTCGATTTACGAGCATTTCTTTTGTAAGGCATTGTTTTCTGCTTGTACATTTCGCTAACCATCTTTATTTTGATTCTTTTTCTGTTTTTTTTTTTTTTTCTTGCCCAAAGGTGATTTTACGCAATTTTGATTTTGGGTGCAAGCCAAATTTGTTTTATTGGCACCTTCTGCGGGTGGGGCCAGACTTCTGCTTGGCAAGGGAATTGAAAGAGTGCGAGTTGTGTTTTTGGTCACATTTTAGTGATACTTGCAGCCAATTGAACTGTCCACAGTCCACGGTAGATTCTCACGGTCAACGCTCAAAGCCAAATCCATTTTTGCACAACAAACGTGATTTTACAAATTTGTTTGCGCCATAAAAAGCAAGCAATTTTACTTTGCGCGTATTACGGAAGGCAAACATTTAGCAAACAATAGCAACACAAGCCTTGTATGTGAGTAAGTCTGATAATGAATACGGCAATAGGTCATTAGTTGCTGTGACTTAAGGCAGAAGTGCAGAATCCTGTTAAATATTTCAAGTAATTTGCAATGTTGATCTTTGCGCGCTTACGATATGTTTCACACGATGAAGATTTTTATCGAACAAATGGCAAAAAAGAAAAGTTTACTTTCAGTTTTTAATTTCTGCAACTGTCTTTGACACTTTGAACTTCTGTAGAGCAAAAATAAAGAAGAAGCAGCAAAAAACGAAAAAAAAAGAATTACAAAAAAAAAAGTCAAGCAACAGATCACAACATATGTAGATGCTTTTATAGACAATGCAAGACAGAAGCCGTTGGCGCTGCTCGAAAATGTATGTCACCAGATCTGTGCCACAGCCGCACGCCTCTGCCGCCGCCACTAACCGAACGCTGCCACCAACAGCAACAGCTACAGCAACATCATTATCATCGCCAACGGCATGATGATCATTGACAGTGGCAGTATCATCCTCGCAGCCACATCGCCACATCATCATTGTGGCAATCGCTCGATCGATCTTCATGCGAATCGCTCGAATTCGTATTGGCAAATTCATGGCCAGCACAGTAGTTATTGCATTTGTGTGTAGTAACAATTACCAATTGTTTGTTCGGTGCTTTGTTTGTTTGTTTATTTGCTTTGCTTTGCCAGCGTCTGCAACTCAAGCTGGTGGTCTTGTATGAGTCGCGTATGGCAACGCCAACGGTCCATGGCGCATGCTTTGTTGGTGGCATTTTCTCACAAGGCAAGTTTAAACATATGAACGGTTTTGTTTTTATTTTTATTTTTTTTATTTACGCCATCGTCGCCTGTTCTCACTCACACTTTTTGCTGTGGTTGTTGGTGGTTTCCTGCACTGCGCCTTAGCCAAGTTTGGCTTCGTACAACTTTGCTTGCTGCCTCCGCATTATGTTGCACCAACATGAAGTGCAGCAGAATTCATCAATTCGTGTTATCTGATTTTGGTTTGCGGAAGAACGAATTGTCTGCTGTGTACGGGCACATTGTCGTACACATGTGCCACATCGATTGAATCTCACATTTGGAAATCGTGTTCGTTTCTTTATTTATTTTTATTTTGTTCTTTTTTGTTTTTTGTTTTTTTTTTTGCTCAATCATTTGGTTTTCTTGTCTCTAAACGTTTTGTCTAATAAGTCAGCACATTGAGTGCTCTCAGGCGCACTTTGCTTTTCCCCCAGTCTTGTAGCTTGTCTGTCTGTTCTTCTTTGATTTTCCTTTTAATTTCACTAATGACAATTTATGATCGTACACGTTTATGAAAATGGAAACTTAATGAAATGAAATTGAATTTGTCTTTGATTCCAAGTTTATTGCGCATTGAGTTCTGTTCAACAACAAAGAAAGAAAGTATGAAAGTTCCTCAGTTCCGTTAACAATTTCTTTTCATAATTTACATCATTAAACATGCAATTTTATTACTGAGAATTTGTGTGTATTATTTCGCTTATAAATTGATAAAAGAAAGTAACAATGAAAGTTGTGTGCTCACAAAATTTTGACGCTATAAATTATGATCACTTCAATTCAATTGGAACAAATCAATTTTGCACTTTTCAATTTCAATGCTCTATATTGCTGATCAGAATATTGTTGAAATTCACACGGTATAGACAAAGCCTACCAAACTATTTGGCAATTGTTCCTATTCCCCTTGAGAAGGTCAATGGGTGCCGTAACACTTGTGATCACTTCACTTGCTTCAACCGAAAAAATACTCAAAGAATACACATCCTAAGAGGATCACAGAATATTTGCTTTTTACTCATCAATTATTTAAATATATATTTAAATAATATATAAATAGATCACAAAAAACCTCTCATCACTTTGTGATTCAAAGCACATTGACGATATTATACATGTTTAGTCTATCCGATATGTCAAATCTGTGGAATTGGCGTAATCTTAGGCCACCTTGGTCTTGTCATTTGGGACCCCAAATATTTATCCACAATATGTCAAATCTATTCCTTATCTTCATTAATCAAAGTGGGTCGCTCAATATCTTTGAACCCACAGAAAGCGGAATTGAACGTCGTCTTTATCAAATCGAATATAAACTTAACTAAAAGTCCGGCAACTCTAAGATTTAAAATTCGCAAAATTATCACTGTTGATCTTTCATGTTAAAAACATTAATATCATTAATATACCCATGGTTGTTAAACTTTGCAGATTTCACAAGGGAACAAATCGAACAAATTTTGCTTCTTCTACTTTTCTATTTAAGTTGGGATGTACCTGAATAATAATTTTTTTTGTATTATCGTGATATATAAACTTTTAAATTTTAATGGTATTTATTTCATTTAATCGTCCAAAATTTTGTTACTTGCCGATGGTAATCTGCGGTTGGAATTTCAATCCCGAGGTAATCTGCAAGCACCGCAGCATTTAAATTTCCTTGATTACGTTTTCGACAATTGCGGCAATTTCTTGATGAAAACATGTTCTCTAATTCATACTTTCACAACTAGATGAGACTGAAAATGTACCGTCAAAGGTCAATTGTACACCATTAAATGTCAAGCGCGCAACATATTCTTTACTAAGTCATTGTATTAAACAGATCTGTAGTTTCCTAAAAGAATGTTGTTATGTAGAAAGATCAAATAAATGTTAAATAATATTTTTATATCAAAACTTACGCAAATGTCTTCTTAAATCTTACATTGCATTGCCTTTCGAAAATATCTGCAACTTTCTAAAAATAGAAAATTCAATTGAGTTTTTTTTTATTTTTATACTCATCACGTATGTGAATAGTATTATTTCTATTGTGATACAATTTTACTCTTCTGGGAATCTGGGTGGAATTAGTTTCATGGTTTCTTGAGTGTCGCCTAATGTTATTAGAGCACTTTCCTTATTTGTCACTCATCATTTTTTTCGCCAATCATGTGATCTACTTGACTATGATAACTAAATGCCTTTGCCCCTACTCATGACTTTTGACATGATCAAAACATTGAAAAACGTTTATTTTGCTAAAAGTTCATGCGGCGTTTGCTTATCTCGGCACAATCTTGAAAAAATTTCACCTAAAAATCGACCAAAACTCACATCAATCTTAACGTTCAAAAGTCGTGGCAACAATTTGGATTCGTGTGCGACATGCCGCCAAACATGACCGTTGTAGTTGTTGCTGCAGTCGTTGTTGTTGTCGTTGTTGTTGGTGTCGTTGTTGATTCTGTTGCTCGTTTCTGTTTGTTGCTGCCACTGTGCACAAGTTGTCATCGTCAATTAGTTTAAAGGCGGTATAAATTTATGTTAACAGTTGCCAACATAATATCTCTTGAGGTTTCGGCAGCGACAATAACAATAACAACAACAACAGCAACAACAAGAGCCAAAGTCAGAAGCAAAGCGAAAACGAAACAATTTTCCCTTTTTCTTGTCTCACTCTAGCTTTTTATCGTCTTTTGTCTCTATCTTCCTCTATATTCCCCTATCTATCTCTCTCACTCTTTCTGATATTCGATTGTCTTGGCCCGTTGGCTTTTATTATGAGTTGGGCTTGCAAGCGGCAATAAGTAGCGGCAACATTTTGCCGTTTGCCGTTTGGCATTGCCATTGTTTTTGGCGTAAGATTTCGTGGCCGTTATAACAACCTCAGATACGCTTCAACGATCGATTGAACAGCAGAGAACAGAACAAGGCGTCTTTTGATGTTGGCAGCAGTTGTGGTAACTAACGAGCCAAGCCGCATTATTAGAATCCAAGCTGAACAGTAGAAGTCGATTGTCTGAGATATTGCAATGAGCAGGAGTAGGCAACCGAGCAACCAAGCAACAACAACAACAACAACATCAATGCAATAACAACGGCAGCTAAAGCAACATTATTTAATGTAATCGATCGTGATGAGTTTGTTCTAATTTGCTGCGATTTCTTTCGATCCTTGTTAAATTTGTTTCGGGGTCACAAATGTCTCCTGAGCGCATATGTTGTTGCTTGTTATTGCTGCTGATGTTGCTTCAATGTATTTGCAATTGTTATTTCTTTCTTGATTATGTTTGTTTTACTTACTTATTTTTTTCTAAATCTTCCATCTTTTGTAATTAAATAAAATTTCGCACATTTTATGTTCAAACGAATTTATTAACAACTTAAGTCGTCGATAGCAAATCTTTAATTATACGAAGCGCAACAAATGGCAAACCGCTTCGGCAATTATGTGCTCCATTGCACATTCGGCTATCTTAAAGCGTATCTTTTGTTGAGTTTAAACCAAGAGGCGGAGTTATGACTTAATTAAGTGCAACAGCTGTTCAATTTCGAAATCAGTGTAGAGAAGATGCATTTCCATTGCCATAGATTTGGCTGCAGTGTGCATTTTCAACAGGTCTTGGACGGCAGTTACCATAATTTTTATTTCGGATTTCAAGATGTAAGATTTCAACAATTTATTGCTTATTGTTTTCTATTAAAACTTTTTTCACCTTACTTATGTATAAGAGAATATTAACAATAATTTTATGCCAATTGCTTAATAGTTAAAAAAATATCAAGTAAAATTAGTAAATTTTAAAGAGTTTTTAGTTAGCTTCGTACATGGTATATTTAAGCACATATGGTAGACACTTGAGTTCTACATGAATGCATTCAAAACAGCAAATGAATCATACACTTTGAAAATGAATGCTTGTTTTGCTGAACTTTTTTGAGTGAATGTAAATGAATGTTGTATTTGCGGTTGTATTGTCAGCTTGGGTACACTATTCACGCAGACATTGTGCAGCAAATTTCGAGTACATTATTTTGATGTACAGTTGACTCATTGTACAGTGAATGAAAACAGTTGAAAAAATTCATATTTACAGAGAGTGAGTACACTTTTTATAAGTGCGCTATGAAGCGTTAGAGGAATACACTTTATTTGAGTACCTCTTAATACTGTACAGCACTGTAGAATTTGAAATGCTTGGATTCATGGTGCAGACCTCTAGTGCACACAATCATCTGTTAATGTTGATCAACTAATCTCTACACACTGGATACCAGGATATATTGTGCTTGTTTGAGATTAAATATATGTATCGCCTTCTTAATCAGGTTAACAAAACGAGTTGATACAGCTACATATGTCCATCCATCCTCACATATGGTTCTCAAAAACTATAAGAGCTAGAGACTTGAAATTTGGAGAGTAGACTCTTGATGCTCGACAGCAGATGAAGATTGCACGGTTTTGTGCCATGCCCACTCCTACCACACCGCCCAATTTTTTAAATGGGTGCAGCTCGAACAACAGATGAGATAGAAACTTGAAAATCGGTATATAGATGAATAGTCCAACAAAACTGCATACCAAAATTTTGCCCCACATTTCCCCTGAAAAAGTGGGTTTCTTAAAATTGCCATATCTCCAAAACTATTCGAAGTACGCTCCTGAACCTTTGTATACAAGTTCAGTTAATATATGTATGTACATATATCTTTAAAACTGCATACCTTAAAATTCCCCTCTCTTTGATGGTTACCCCTGAAAGACTTACAAACTTAAATTTTACGTAAATTTCACATTTTTTTAAGGATTTGTTTTTATATTTTGAACATTATTTGAATAGGCGATGTCGGATAAATATTTTTTTTTTTTTGTAGATTTGAAGTATGTTCAGTGTGTGCAGGGTATTACATATATTGTCGAGTATACTCGACTATACCGCTCTTACTAGTTTTTCAAATCAGTTTCTTCTTTCGCTCAACCAACGCACATAAAACTGATTTGCATGCCTCCATCGACTTACAATTACCAACTTTGATTGGCCTCGGTTACGAACATGCAACATTTCAATATCAAATTAACATGCCGCACTGCAAGTCGCGAGATCAACTTGTAGAATAATAGTTAGCCTAAAACCGGTGGAAGTTCAATTGATGATTTATTTGTTCACATATGTAAACGAACCAATGAGGAGATCTGAAAATGTATCTTCGATGATGTACTGTTGTAGTACAATATTATTAGTTGGTTCGACTATCATTTCGATGATCAAAAAGTTTCAAATTGATGTGCTCGTTAGAAAAAACAAATTTTGTGATGTTGCGTGTGTCTTTCAATCAATTCTTTGTTAATCATCTTGAACTAAATCTTTGGCTTTGCGGACAGCCTTATGTTACTTATGTGTGCTTGTTTGGTTTTCATCAAATTGCTGCAAAACTTGAATTTCGTTTGTTAAAGAAAAGTTGATTAAAATGTTCAACCAGATAAGGGAATAGAGAAGTTATTCCATATTTCCCTTAATCTTTTCTATTAGGTTTTCATAAAATAAAATTTCATTCAGTCAATCATTTCATTTTAGATTCTTCCATTTTTCTTCCCCAACAAAATCTTTCAACACATTGGCCGGTAGAAAACAGTCTCTCATTGTACATAAGATAGAACATTTTGTCCAAAGAGGATATTTTATGAGTAACGGGGAGAATTAATGTTGCTTGCCACTTTGTAAGGGTTGGTTATGTTGGACAAGATGCACGGGCATGTTTTCTTGTCGTTCTCTTCTTTCGTATCATTTATTCTGCCACTCAACAACCCTTGTCATGCAAAGCGCGCATTAAAGCTTATCTAATAAAATTTCTAAAAGCTTCTGTTTATATGTCAGTCTATTATTAATCGTTTCAACAGACTTTTTGCGTAATTTTCATTGTTTAAGTTTGCGAATGTCAAAGCAATGTCAATAAACACTTACTTCCCTATCCTTGAAATGCACAAGTGCACAATGCACGACAAAAGAAATTCACTTTCAAATTCACGTCCATGAAATGTAAACCAATCAACATAAAAGTATCATGACTTGAAAGAAAAGCTGAACAAGTCGCCATTGCACAGCAACATTAACCCTTGAACTTGCAACGAGCGTGGCTTGACAGTTGCACATCAAGTGAATTAAGTAATTTGAATTTTGTAAAAACAACAAAAGTAAAAAAAAAACAATATTTGTTTATAAAAATTGTCTGTTGTAAACTTGGCTTTTACTTATTGTCACGGACAGAAATCAACTTAGTCAACGAAAACGACAACGGCAACAACAAAAACAAAAAGCAGGGAAAAATTGTATCGACTCGTTTGGCAATTAAAGTAAAATCGTGATCGGAGCTGAAGACTTGAGTCCTAAAAGAGCTAGTTAAATGGCGATGTCGGTAGTAAGACTTTCGGTGGTAATTTCACTAATTTTCGCAACGTGTTTCGTCAACATTTCGGTAGCAACACTGTCAGTCGGCAACAGTAAAATCGGTGGCAGTCAACAGATCGCAATTGGCCAAAAAACTATTGCAATTTTCTTTGTCAAATTACGGGCAACGCGCAACAAGTTTCAGTGTTGCACACATAATTGCCTGACAATTGCAATTGCCGCTTCGCGTTCGAGCCGTTGATATGTTGAAAGTATGAGCAAAACAGAGTCAGAGAGTCAGAGTGCGCCATAAGGTTACATTGACCGTAGACGGGTCGCTTGGCTTGGCTTGGCTTGTATTTGTATTTGAATTTTATTTGTTTTGCATTTTGGTGGTCTAAATTGTACTTAATTGAGCGCTTTTAAATCTTAACAATTTCAAAGTCTTTTTAAGTAAAGTTTATGCTGATTTTCGTTTAATTTCAGCTAATAACATTCTTCAACAACAAAGTTATCAACGCGTGTCATTCTCCAAATTCCTTTGCAACATTGTATAACACAATTTGCCGCACTTAGCCACAAACATACAAATAAACTTACTTTCAACTCGTATGCGTTTGCCTGCAATGAAAATGTTTACTCACTTAACAAGCTGTAGGGACACAAAAACCATCAGACAATCTCAGATCGACGCAAACAATGACACAATTGTGTAAGTACTTGTTTGTACTGAGCCGCGACACAGTCGTTTCGCGTCAGTTACATCTGTAAGTCTCGCCTGCTCTTCTCTGCTCTGCTCTGGGCGCCTTGGACCGCCTTCGGTAGGCTGCTCAACTGAATCTCGTAATTTCGTGAATTTTATGTGACATTTGGCAGATTTTAATGAAAGTCAAATGCGTAAGGAGCAAGTTAGTACTTTGTTCATTTCAAGTACATAACCAACTTGAATGATCAAGCAAAATGCTAAGAGTTTTGATGTACTTGTTAAGTTCGTTTGTTAAAGTAAATCAAGAGTTTGAAGTAAGTTAAACTGCATTAAATATTATATTAAATATACAGCGGTGCTCCAGTATAATGAATTATATAGTGTCTTGAAACTTAAAAATATGTTATTTCGGAAACAAAAACTAAATTAATATAGCTACATATTTGCTCAAAGAATTTATTCATGAATTTATAATAATCGGCTTATGATATATAATGGAAAATACATATAATTAAATAAATACAAGTGGAATTTTACAACAAAAATATCAATAGTTAGCTTTTCGGAAAAGAAAGTTGATATTCTCAGTTGCTTTTGTGGGCGAGAAGTTTTGAGGTCCAGTGCTTTTTGATGATCGCAATAAATTCTCAATTCTCAATAAAAACATTTTGTCCTGCTCCACGTTATTTTCTTCAGACCATTTAATACACTTCTCAAAGTAGTCGATGGCCTTATTGTTGGCACAGCTACAACTTCTACGGAATCACCTTCCTCCTCTTCTATCAAGTCAAAAGCAATTTTATATTCAACACTCAGCTCTCTCTCTTCTACGAGTACATCATCTACACTGATCCATATATCCAAATCTTCTGTGTTAAAATTTGATTAAAATTTTATTTGAATACTACTTAATTGACATTGTTCCTAAAAATACATAAATTTAACCTCTGGAAACATTGCATGGATAAGTTAAAGTGTTCTATCCATAACAGTAACGTCTTTCCTAAACCGCAAATCCGCCAGTCTTCAGCACGAACGGTTATTTAACTGCCCGTACATTTGTAATGTTTTTTATTTTAAAACCAAATGCTAATGCAAGTCATTCGTTATATCGAGTTCTTTCAATTTTCAAAATTCGTTATATAGTCATCAATGTGTTGAATATCAAGCATTCTATATATCGGCATTCGTTATACTGAGACACCACTGAAAATAATGTTTATATACATATGTATATACCATACCCAGAGAAAAAATTCCGGTCTGAGAACAGCACAGATTCTACTTGATTCAACAACATACCAATTTAAGTTGTAATTGGTCTAAATGTTCTCGAAATAAGTAAGATTTGTACATAATATTAAAATCGACACCAAAATGGATTTGAATTAAAAACAAAATGTCAAATCATGCACATATACTATATATATAAAAGCAAAAGGCAAACTGTTTATTTTTTTTAATCTTGAAAGCTTCAAGACAAAAACGAAAAGTGATATTGAAGAACTCAGTGAGGTAGACAAACATTTTTGCCAGCAAATGACGTTGAATTATGTCCACTTTCATATCCTACACGGATCTTAAAGCAACACTTTGACTTACTATATGAACACAACTGTGTAACATCGATCAAAGTTTATTTACATACTTACATGTGCCAATGGCTCAACCATGGATACAACAAAGGCTCTAAGCTAATTTCGCATGCAACGCCATGGCCAAAGTCAAGAAGTTGTTAACAAAGGCGAAAGAACTTTACGCATTTATTGATAATAAACGCGATTGATCGTTTCTTCCACTGAATTGGAATTTTGTATCTGCGCTGAAACATACTGAAAAGATGAAGAACAAACTAACAAAAACAACAACAACAACACCAAGTAGGCAACTTACTTAAACATGACGTGAAGTGTATGGCGATGTTTAGCCATAAGTTGCAACAAATCAAGCAACGAATCATGCATACACAATGATGTTGCTGGCCGTTAAAGAACTGCGCCCAAGAACGCCCTCGAATGGTGCAAAGACTGGGGACAGGGCGCGGGGCGCCTAACAAGATTTGCGATTAGAAGCGAATCGCTTTTAACTTTCGCTACTGAAGCGAAGAGCCGTGAGAAACACATAAAGGTTTTTAATGCCAGGGATTCAATAAACTGCTTTTCGCATTGACTTAAAGGCACGCTTCGGCGAAACTTTATGGAACTTAAACTGAAGCAGAGTTGTTGGCACAAGAGTGGTTTCGGATTTGAAAAGAGTGCAATTTCTAAACCCTAATTTATATGTACTGTCACAGATGTGCTTCAATTGCTAAGCAGGCCAACTTTATAATCGATCATTGTCCATACACCGTAAAGACCAAAACGATAGCACACTGGAGACGCTCTGGCGACTTGCCGCAAAGCATTTTAAATGAAATGCATGAAAAAAAGTTGTTCAGCTGAGACGTCATCAGTAACAGAATTAATTAGAAATCAAACGAGAACAAGTTCTGTTGAAATACTATGAAAAAAATAAAAAATAAATAAATTAAAACATGGTAAGATAAAAGACGAACAAACAAACGAAAGATACGCTTGAGTTGGCTCTTTATGGCGTATTGGTTAGAATCTGAGCTTCATATGATGAAGTCGATGCCTTGGCCACGCAATGCAGACATTATGGAGCCATAAAGAAGTCAATCGATTTTGCCTTATCGGATTTCTGTGGTTGCGACTAAAGCAAAACAAAAGCACTTATTGACTGTGACTTCATTATTGTTTAACAATACCTTTAAATGGCGTTGAATGAGCTGAATTAACCAAGTTTTTTATCTGCGTTGAGCGTTTTCATTGGATATGGTGTTCGTGTGTATCGAACTAGGAAGTATGTAATAGAAGATAAAATGTTGTGTGGAAAATATTATAAACAAGTGCACATAAAAGCTTTTTTAACATTTGAAAGCTTTTAGCACAAGCGAAAGCTTTTTTAATAAAATCAAATTCAGCCGAACGTAGGATAACTGGCTCGTTGGTCTAGGGGTATGATTTCCGCTTAGGGTGCGGGAGGTCCCGGGTTCAAATCCCGGACGAGCCCAATGAAATTAGTTTTTTTTATTTTTCTATTTTTTTTTATTTTAAAATAAAATTTTTAATCTTTTTAAATTTTGAAAGATTTGCTTATCCGAAAAATAATAATTTCAAAACATTAATAATACATTGTTTTTATACTCTTCACGCAGTATTTTAATTTTATCCTAAAGTTTTACGAAAAAAACATTTTCGACTATACAAAGTACATATATTCTTGAAAAGCATGACAAGGTGGGTTGATATAGACATGTCCGTCTGTCTGTGTATTCCATCTCTTCCGACAGTTTTGAAGCTATCAAGCTGAAAAGCCTTTTTATGTGTAGTCAAATAGTCGAAACCGGCATGATCGGTCTAATATTGAAATCCAGGAACCCAATAAGCTAACAACAATGTCAATTGGCATGTATGTACATACATATGTCGTACGGACGAAAAGGAATGCGACGCAATCGAAAAACTGGCGTGTTAAATGTAAATAACAATTTGAAGGTATTGTATGACGGTAGATTAAAGCTGCCATAGGCATGTAAGAAATATTTGCTTTGGCAGCTAACATCCTAAATAGCATGGCCACTATTAACATTAATCAGTTTTATACAGCGCATTTAATATGAAAGTATGTGAGTAAGGTACCTAATGATCACAGCTAAAGTAACATTCTTATGCATCTTAGAACGGTTGAGAGTTTTTGCAAAACTTTATAATTACGTGTTTTTTTATTCTAAAGATTCATAAAAACTTGACATAAGGACGGGACTTTCATCTATATACTAACATTAAATAATGACATTTTTGTGACGGCCAATGATACTTCTGTAATATAATTTCTGAGGAGGCTCACGTTTTAGTTAGCTCAGACGTGTTTTTTTAATCAAAAATTGGAACAAATATTTAAAAAACTCAACAACGTTTCTTTTACTTTTTTTATCTGATACTATCTTACTTTGAATTGCATCTTATACTATCCTCACTTGTGGATTCTCCCACGTAATAATAATCTAATATAACATTTTGGAATCACCCATTCCACTTCAGTTTCTTTTTCGTTTTCTCGCACACCCATCGCATATTTCTTATTCTGGGTTTAAACTAATCTATTTTCACGTGTACAGTGTATTTAGATATGAACGTATTTTTAGATATGCATACATATCTACATATTTATCGACAGTAATTTTTGATTTTTTTCTTTCTATCACAACAAGTGTGTCAATAGAAAAACAAAAACTTCGCAAAGAATATGAAAATAGCTACACTACACAGTGGTCCGGCTTATATGGGGAGAGCGGCCAAAAATACTTCTAGTTGAGGTAGGGACTTGAAACTTGGCACAAAATTTTTTTATATTTATCCTAAGATAATATGTAAAAATCAGCCAGATCGGACAACTATATCGTATAGCTGCCCTATAAACAATCGGTCTGATATTGAGTTTTTATAAGAAAAACTTTTGTTTTTCATTTTATTGCAACACAACTTTGGAAATTTTCGTATATTACCTGTGAGACTTCAGTAAAAATCTCTATACTATAGGTTGAAATTTTGCGCGTATGGTTAAGCTTAAATAATTTAATGTCTTTATTTTTTGCCTCTTCAGCTCACAAAGCTCTCCAATTGAGATAAACAATTTTTTATAATGGCAGGACCATGTAATAACACTTTATGGACCGATGCAGGAAAGTAGTACCACGGATATTTAATGATAAGAAGTTTTGCACGTGATTTTTTTAAAATTGAGGTTAGGTTACGTTTTCGTATATTGCAAGCCGCACGGCACCTTACGGCACTTGAATTAAACTTTCTTATATTCTTAAAATGCTTAAGAATATTATACAAAAAGATTTGTTCAACCCCAAGAACCCCTTTACAACTAAAACTCTAACCAAACACAGAAAAGACAAACTAAGAACGTTCACAATTATGTACTAAATACAATAATGATTTACACAAAACACAACACATACTACATATACTTTTTGTTGTAAAAGGAAAGTTAATACCTTTATTTATAATATTAATCACTTCCACTGCACAAAAACTTGTTTTAAATAAGTAAAATAAATTTTCTACGGAGAGCTTCCCTTGCACGTTGCTTATGCTGAAATACTAAATGAATATCATGTTCTCTCTTTCGATGCTATTATTGAAGAGGACAGATAGAGCAAAACAAAAAGATGAATAAATTCAAATAGCTAGGCCAATTATAAATAAGAACTGATACATTTAAAGTAAAAATTTTGACTTTGGTTTTTTTATTTTTGGCCTACGGGCGGGACCACTGTGCACAAGTACATCATAAAAAATCTGAAAATAGAAATTCATCTAAATTATAAATGCTTTACCAAATTTCGAAATCGTTGAGATATTCAATCTGTCATCGCATAAATTACGATTTTGTTTTTAAATAACACAACATAATTCAGTGTTTCCCAACTGGCTCGTTGGTCTAGGGGTATGATTTCCGCTTAGGGTGCGGGAGGTCCCGGGTTCAAATCCCGGACGAGCCCAAGATAATCTTACATTTTTGTTTTATTTTGATAGAGTAAATATTTTGAAAACGATTTTTAATAATATTCGAAATAAATTAATGATTTTTAAGCGTTTTTATGTAGGACATACAGCTAATGAAACTGTGTAAATACAGTTAAACGCAACTACAACTGGCTCGTTGGTCTAGGGGTATGATTTCCGCTTAGGGTGCGGGAGGTCCCGGGTTCAAATCCCGGACGAGCCCAATTGAGTAATTTTTTGATGTGCAATTTTTACAATCAGCTACAAAATCTTTATTGTTATTACATAATCAACTTGACTTGTTGTACTTCCTTGTTGACCTCAGAGCAACCGTTTTTGGCAATGGGCCTGTCTGTCTCTGCAGTGGCAATGGCAGCGGCATCTGCTTTTTTGTCTTCCAACAATAAAGTGGCATAATGCTTAAGAAAAAGTGCATGAAAGCGCACAACATCGTTCACTTGTTGCCAATAATTGATAAGTCACGTAAGCAACACAACACAACACAGCTGAAGCAGTGAACAGCGGCAACAACAACCTTAACAACAATTGGTACCAACACTTTTTGTAGTGCCAGCATTTTTGCCTTACTGTGATATGGCAAGGCAGCAAAGCAAATTGGTTTTATTTTAGCTTTGCTTCTGTTAATTGCGCAACTTCACTTGGCAAATTTCTTGGCGAATGTGGTTTTTGTTGTTGTCGTTTCCGTTAGTGTCACATATTGTATTGATTTGTATAATTTTATTTTCTGACAAATTATAGCCTCTGATTTCAACTTGCCTTATCGAAAATAAACATTTATTTATTTGCAGTGTTTTGTTAGATATTTAAAACTGCTACAACATTTTATTGCTAAATACAAGGCAATATTGAAGATGTTTATAAATAAAGTATGCTCATATATGAGAGAATATACATATATTTTATTTCAGCTAACTTTCTTTAAAACTTTTAAAATATACTTTGTCCACAATTGTTTTTAAGACTCAACTCTTTAGTTCCGAGGGTATTGAAGAATTAAAATTGCACAGTGACTGCTTCAAATATGATTGATCTTTTAGAGTCAATTGCAGATTCTCCTACCCTTTGAAAGATAAGCCAACTGTTAGATCTAATGGGATCTGTATATGCATGTTTATCATGGGTACTGTTTAGCCAATGTTTCCACTTTTCCTGCTAAGTGGAAGGTACAAAAAGTTGTCCTTTTCCTTACACCAATCCGGTTTTGAGCTTGAGGGTATGTACCGTCGGACCGCTATTCGAGTCGAATGTTGCTTCCGCTCTATATGCAGTGGTGCATTACTGGCGGTCTATATGGAAAATTCCCTATACAGAATGTACGCAAAGAAACTGCCAAAGTAAGTAACGGTCATGGAATTGTATAAGCAAATAGTAGGGTGCTGCATAAGCTTATTGCTTTAACCAGATTCTTCAGATGGTTTTCTGGCATCCCTGCTAATCAATACTTCGTCATGCTACAAATCTCATTTTTGTTGGAAAACTCTCCCTAAAAAATAAGCCTGTAAAATGGGCGAAGTTATTGCGAGAACCTGTATAGCATTCTCTACAAAAAGTACACAAAAAGTAAGCAAAGAATCTAGTCCCCTTTTAATTAAGAATATTTTCGTTACTTATTAATTCTTAAGGTTCGGAAGGCTTACTTGTGTTACTTTCAGTTTGATGAATTTCTGCCAGGACCACTTTATCTTCCTGGCTACTACAGTCCAAAATTAATTGGAAAAATTCAGTGGTAAATACTTCCCTCCTATTTCAAAGCAAAAATCAATTTTCATTAAAATCTCATAACTGAAACTCGAGAGATAGAAGCTTCGTGTGCAGGTGAATTGCTTACCCCTGCCTACATTGTTATCTCACAAATACAATTTGTATGCATTCGTTGGATTAACTTCACGACGGAAAATAATTCAAAGTATCTAAACTGAAACGCCGAGCAAAACTCATTTTTGCCAAATCAAACGTAACTGGCTCGTTGGTCTAGGGGTATGATTTCCGCTTAGGGTGCGGGAGGTCCCGGGTTCAAATCCCGGACGAGCCCAATGAGAAAATTTTTTTTTTAAATCTTTTTGTTTATTTTTATCTCTGAATCGAACTTCATAAAACGAAATATTTTGAGCATTTAGTTTTTATTTTGTTTATATAAGAAGACAAACTCACAAATGTAAGCCCACTGTGTGTTCAGGACCAGCTGTGTTTAAAATGATTCATTTCATACTTTAATAGACCCAACGTGAAATCCCAAAATATAAAAATCCACAATTTTGATTAAAACAATTTCACTTTGATTTAAACAATGATTCCAACTTTATTTCGTTTTATTGCGCAATAAATTTGTATATTAACATAATTTTTGTGTGTTTAAATATAAAATCCTACAATAATATATGCAATTATTTAATGGTTTAATACAAAGGTTAACAAAACAATTATTATTTAAGGTTTTATTTGAAACAAATTTTATGTATATAATACAAAAACAAAATAGATAATAAACAAAAGTATTTGGAAAGTGAAACAAAGTGGTTTTGAATAAAACTTAATATTTTGCCAATTCTCTAAGGCTTTTTTTATTATAATTATTAATTTTTTTTATTACATTATTAACTAAATAAAAAGTGAATAGTTTAACAATTTCAAATGACACATGAAGGTTATTAAAATAAATAATTATATCGAATTTGTTTCAATTTTGTGTTGTAATAATTTTGGCCATGAAAACCCAGAAATAAGTTTAACAAAATGAAAAAAGAGGAAAAAAGCGCGATCTTGTTTTCTTTTGTTTAACAGCTGTCAATTAAATTTCCAATACGAACTTATGTATACTAGCAGTTGGCACATGTGTTGCTGTTGTTGCTGCTACTGTTGTTGCTGAAGACTTTATTGTTGTCGTTTGCTTCGTATTTGTGGGTGTGTTGTTTGACGTCGTATTCTTGCTTTTAATTTTTAAATGCTCGACGTCCCTTCCAATTAAGGGAGGGGGTGAACTGTTTATGGATGCGTTATTTGACGACATTCTTGTTGCTGTTAATTCAGATACGACGTTGCCGCTGATGCTGCTATCAACAACGCTGCTAATGCCGCTACTGCTGCTAACATCACCAACATCATCATTTACATGCCTCTTACTTGCTGTTAATTTCGCTCTTACACACTCGTGTTCCCATTTTGCTTCTGATGTTAATTTACATAGCTTTTGGTCTTCTTCGCTTGCTGTAATTGTGCGTGTATTAACAGTTTGTTGCTTATAGTCTGTTGTCATTTCATTTATGTTAACATTCGCTGTTGGTGTGACAGCTACTGCTAAGTTATTTGCCAATTGTTTAAGTTTTACATTTAGTTGATTATTAATATTAAATAATTTATTATTATTATCGTTAGTAAGTTTATTAGCACTAATATTCTTTGGTAGTTCCACTGGTTTTGTTGTTTTTGTTGTTGTTGCTGTTAGCAGTTCTAAATTTGTATTAATTTGTTCAATGTTATTGATATTATAATTATTATTGTTAATTGTTGTTGCTGTTTTAAACACTTGATTATTATTATGCATTGTTTTTGTTGTTGCACTTGATGATGCTGGCGATGTTGCAGTGTTTGTTGATGTTGATGTTGTTCTTGTTATTGCTGCTGCTGTGTTTGCTGGTGTTGTTGTTGTTGTTGTGGTCACTTTATGCTTTGCTAACGTTTTTAAACTCTTGCCAAAAGTTGACGAAGTCTTTAGACCTGTAAAAATGTTTCAGGTGCCAAGCATACAAAGAAAATTTAGCTCATTAAAATTGCTTTTGACATTTGTAACAAATGTGGAGTTTTTTTTTTTGTTTTTGTTGAGTGTGTGTGAGTGCATAATTTGTGTGTGAGCGTGAGTGCATTTGATTAAACAGAAAACGTTAATGGACTACGCAAGAGAGTGTATTACCCAAAACCGAGGAACCTTTTTATCTTAAATAAAAACTGTTGGACAAACACAATTACAAAATTTAAGCAGGAATACAGAAAATAAAGACAAATTTAGTATTTGGCGGATTTAGCGTTTGACTATCAGTCTTACTTCTTAGGCATTTATTTAAAAAAAAACATTGATTCATGTTGTTATACTGTCTTAAACTTTGTGCTTTTTCTCACCAATATTTTTTTTAAGTCAAACTCGTGTTATTTTGTATTTTTAAAACCCCTCTTTGTAGGAACGATTTTGTAACCGAAGCGCCGTCTGAGACATAAGACAAATGCTTAAACCACTAAATACGCCAAGAGTATGTGAAGTATTTGGAATTATTTTCAATACTATAAAATACTGATATAAAATTGGAATTAGAATTTTTGCGACGGTAAGAAAATGAAACAAAAACATAACAAACAATAATGAATAGGCACACAGTCCTGGAAAGTATTTTAAGCACCAAAAACCAGTAGGTCACATAAGAAAAAAAATGACAAGTTTAATAAAAGGACTCCTCCGTTGACAATAATAGAAGAAGACTTGTTACGAGTATAGGAAATTACTTGCGTATACACTGTACAACATGAAATTTAATTGAAAGTGAGAAAGACAGAGAAAGGAGAGATAGAAAGAATTGAAGCATTAAGTTTACCTTGCAAACTCAGTCTTTGCTGATAGGTATGAATAGCATTGAGCTTGTAACAAGGCTCATATGAATAACGACGATTCAATAACTCGTCGCTGTCATTGTCATCAACGCCACCATCATGACCTTCATTTCGATCTACATCCATTTGTACAATTCTGTTGTTTCTATAAAGTACTTCCATTGAGTTGGCATTCGATTTTTGGCGTTTGCATGAAAGATTACTCGAAGGTATTGGAAAAGTTGATTGCTCCAATGACGTTGCTTGCACACTTGGCTTAAATATCATCGTTTTTGTTTTTTTTTTTGGTTTGATTTTTTGGGAGGAGCGGGAAAAGGTTTTGATTAGTCGTCGTTGTTTGTTGTTTTTATTTTTTGATGAGTTTGGTTAGATACAAAAACTTAAAATTGTTTGCATGCACTTTGTTGTGTGTTGGATAGTTTCAAGCAAAAGGTTGTATATAGAAATTGATAATTACCTCGCTATCCTGGCAAGCTGCATCATCCTTCGATATTGTCAAGCCCTGCACAAAGTTAACATCGCATGTGGGATCTTCGGAGGCGAGATGTGCACGAAATTGCTTATTTCTATGTACAAGGAGTTCAAATATATTTGACATGCAAATATTATAAATTAAAGACGTGTATTTAACTCCATTACCTCAGTTCGATTTGCTGCATTTGCTGAAAATTTTTCAGCTTCTGATTCGCTGAGCGCAGTTTCTCCTCCAAAGCGGCATTCTCGACACATTTCACAGAGTACTTTTCGGAGAATGATAAAATCTCTTGACGTAACTCCTCGAGTTCCTCTCTGCAGTTACACAATTCGGCATAAGTTTCCGATATACAAACAAAAATCATTTTTGAAACTCACTCTTTGACTTTGGCCGAATCGAGCGTGCTTTCACCCTTCTGCATCTGACGTAAGAATTCCTGTTTGAAGCGAGCCACTTCGCGTTGTACCTCACTTTGGTGTGCCTTGCGCATTGCATCAAGTGCGGCTAAGGTAGCCTGCTCAATTATGGCATATTTTAGTCATACATCTAAATGGTTTACACATGTATCTTTTAAATACCTGAGTCTCCTCTGCCAATGCGGTTTCTTTGTCTACCAGTAGGCGATCGATTTCTTGTCGATGTCGCTCTTCTAGATCACTGATTATACGTCGATGCGAAGATTCCATGGCTGTGAGACCCTTCTCGCAAAGTGTCTAAAATATTTCCTTAGTAGAAATACAGATGATCTATTTAATTTAAACAACTTACCCGCAACTGTTCAATTTCCGTCTGATATCGTTGGCGGAAACTCTCCTCATCACCATCATTCGTAAAATCAGAGCAGTGCGAGAGCAACTGATCGCGATAGGCTTCCTGCAGGCACTCCAATTGTTTGCCGTGCTCACACTCAAGCAACTCAAGACGCTTTTCCAGACGCTTACAGCGCTCTTGTTCTTTGTTCAATTCGCCTTGAAGAAAGTCGCGTTCCTGCAACAATAAAGCGTACTCCTCGTCCTGGCGTGCACACTTCATAGTCAGGGCGTCGCTCTCCTCTTGATAGGAGTGCTGCTTCTCAGATTCTACGTCTATGCGTTGCAGCAGTTCTCGTTGACTCTCTTCGTGTCTACGCAACTCCTGTTCTTTGGCCTGTAGTTTCTGTTGTACCACGCTTAGATCACGTTCTCGCTCTTCAATTAGCTCCTCGCTGCGATTTAAATCGCCATTGAGCGAGTCTCGTTCTGTTTCAAGACGCGTGAACGCGGATCGTTGCTGTTCGAGTTGTTGCATTATCGTATTCATTTCTTTGGCATGTGTATGTTGCAGCCGCACAAGCTCACTTTCGTGTTGCTGTTGCAAACTACAGAGCTTTTCACGCACCTGGAGGCAGTGTGCACAAGGCGCATTCAATTTTCGATGCACTTCTTGCAATAACTGATCAGCGCGTTGACGTAGTTCACAGCACTTGTGACACACATCTTGCAGACTCTCGATCTCTATGGCTGAACGTGAAATGCTCGTAGTTGAATCGTCCGCTGCAGCAGCTTCACACTGCAGTGCGATCAATGAGTCCTCAAGTTGACTTAAAAAGCTGGAAATGTCCGAGAGCACCTGACGATCATTGAGAAAGTCAACTGTATGCTGTTTATACATAAACTCAAAGTCGGCCTGTGCGAGTATATCGTCTGCATTGTTAATCTGTAAGTCAGTCGACAACTCCTCAAAGAGATTTTCGTACTTTTGCATGGCCAACACGCCGATTTTATTGTGTTCTGATGGTAATGTTGAGTGCGCTACCTCCATGTTATATTCGCCACGGAGCACTGCAATACGCGCATCAATGAGAGCCTTGTGTGCAATGATGTCTGCGAACTCAGACAACAATTGACGACCTTCCGAAGCTTTGCGTTCCTGCTCCAAATGTAAGCGCCATTGTCCGCGCTTTAATTTCTGCAATGCCTCCTCATAGCAGCGAGTCAATTGTGCGACTGACTGCTCCATTTCCTTACGAAGCGTATCGTGTACTGCATCGGCAAATTTCTCAAAAGATAAGCGCTCTTCAGCAGTAAGAGTATAACCAAAGGCAGGTGTCGTCGTTAGCTCAAAACGCTCGGCATTACGCATCATGATGTGCGCGATCTCCGACTGTATTAACTCCGCGTTGACAGTTTCTTGTGCTTGACGCCACGCCTCCTGCACAGCGCCTTGTACAAGGTCATTCGCCGAAATGTAGCTCAACGTTTCTGCAGCAAGACCAGTTGCCAAGTTCTCCATGGCATTGTTTTTGTAACGTTTCGCAATAACATTGATCTCGTTCTGTTGACGCATTAGATCATCCAATATATTCTGATCAACTGGCTCTAGCGCAGATTTTGAAGCTATACTGCCGCCATCCTTCCGGTAGGCAGAGAGCACCAAGCGACGCGCTAGCACACCTGCCAATATGTCCAGACTTCCACTCGGTTTTAATGCACATTTTCCACTCAACTTTGCTTTGAGCATGGTCATCAAGTGAGAGGTCTCAGCGACCTCGGCACGTGTCTGACGCACACCAAACAATTCGGGATCCTCAGCACGTGCCACCGAGTCACGCAATCGCCCAAAGCAGACACTTTCATAAGCAACACGCTCAGCGAGCAGTTCAAGATCTTTGCTTTTCGTCAACTCGTTGCGTTCACGCAACATACGCCGCTGTTTTAGTAAATCAGCTAGTTTATTTCTCAACTGCGCCTCCAACTGCGTAAGCGCGATGCGAACGGGACTTGTTTCAGGCAGTAACATTAGATTTTGCGATACCAATTTTCCCGGCCCGCTGGTAACGCTTGAAATACTGCCGCTGATGACACACGTATCGCAAGATTCACGTATCAGCTTGACAACCTCACTCAACGCACGTTCCACATAACGATACGAATCTTTGCGGTCTGTTATGGGTGACACCGAGCGACGTGTTCGTGTCGTGCGCAGATTCTGTAACTGCTGCAGACTTTGCTCTAGCCGATCTTTGCTCGCGATCAACACGTTCTCCAAACAGCGCAAACGGTCAATCAAATGTTCGGAAATGCGCTCGGAACCAAGTGGCTGCTGATGAGTACTTGTGGCGCTTGCTGCCTCTAATGTTGGCGTGCTCGATGTTGGAGTTGATACAGTGCTGGGTGTATTGCTACCCGACACACTCTCGAAGCGTTTTTCCAAATCATTGATACGCACCATAAAGTGCAGCGTATCAGCTGCATTGGCGTTCGCATTCGTACTCTCCAAAGAACGGCGGCGTGTTGAACGCTTTGTTGCTGTGGGTTTGTGCGATTCAACGTATATAGGCTTGTCATCCACCGTGGTAGTTGTCTTTTCGATTTCATCGATTTTAGCCTCCAATTCACTGACTTTCAATTCCAGTTCTTTTGGTATGCTCAATTGTTCCTTGCCCTTGAGCGACAGCGATCTCCTACGCTCCAGTTTGGCTAACTTTTGCTTCAGCGTACGCACCTGACGCTCAGAACTGCTGTACTTTAATGTAAGGTCCTGTATACGTGCTGCCATCATCTGTAGTTGAGCGCGATCCTCAATTTCTTTGCGTTCTAAGTCCTGTTTAAGCGTCGCATATGAAATTTCAAGCGAATCAAATTGGTTCTGGGACTCTTTTAGTTCACGTTTCATAGCCTTAATTTCATTAACAGCTTTTTCAAATCGCGTGCGTAGTTCGTTATATTCCTCGGCTAAAGAATCGCGCTCAAGGCAATAGGGATCAATATCGCTAATTGTCGTCAGATCACTTAACGAGTCCATGCGTTTCATTTTGTGTCGATTGAGATTGCTAAAACTGGCGGGACTGCCGCCCTCCAGCTCGCGCAGTCGTTTGTACAACGACTCATTCTCATCGATGCCACGCGTTAATCGATCCTCGAGTTCCTTGATTTTGCGTTGGCTCTCCTCAAGTTCGTCACTCAGCCGCTCGACTATATCTGATGCATTTTGCTTGGCCGCCGACAATTCAGTTGTCAGCTGTTCTCGCACCTCCTCCATTTCCTGTATGCGCGAATTCAATTCTTGTTCTGTGCGCTCTAATGTCATCAATAGCTCCGACATACGTGTCTCTCGTTCCTTAGCCTCGTCACGCAACAAATCGCATTCTTTTTCCACCGCACTTAAGCGGTACTTGAGTTCTTTGTCGATGTTCAGCTCTTCCTGTACAGTGTGTATCAACGGAGGTGGTAAATCATCCGAACCAACACTGTCCACAGTACTACGGCGCGAACTAGGCGGGGAAGAGCGACTCCGTTTGTGCAAGCGTGGGCAGGCTGACATAGTACGCGTACGCATACGTTCTTTGGCACGCAACACTGTCATAGGTATCGGAGGTGATGGGGAAAGCGGTGATCCCCAGTCAATGCTGTCACGTCGGCCACCTTCCGAAGCAGTACGATACTCTTCATCGGAGGAGAAGTGTGTCGCCAGGGTCTTTGGTGTTGTCGGTGTGAGCGGACTTAGAGCAGATTGTGTGCCAATAGCTTTTGGTTTCGCATTATTGTTTGGACTAGCATCACTCAATGTTTTTTGCTCGAGTTGCGCCTTAATGAAATCTTTTTCAATTTCACTCTTTAAATCCAGCTGCTCACACGGCAGCACCTTGGTGCTTTTTTCCACACTCGCGATAACCCTTTGGGTCACTGCGGCGGTATTAGAAATGGCTGTGTTGCTCGTGATCTCTTGTTGTGTTTGAAGGCCCGCAGCATTGCGAAGCACTGCAATCCAACTGTTGCGAGAATTGGGCGAAAGACTAGCCAGCGTTAGACGCTGTTTATCCCACGTAGTCAGTTGGAATGCGTAGTTCTTGCTAGCATTCACCTCGGCGACATTAGTCAGACGGTTCACGTCGAGCACGTCGTCGAGCACGCCACGTTCTTCTGAGACTGGATCGCGATAATAGAAGAGCGCGGCACCGTTGAGCGTAAACCAATGTTTTGACCAATCGCCGGTTCGATTATCTTGCTTCATGAGCCAGCCCTTTTTGGCGTTAAGCGATTCATCTGCTGGATGCGAATGATGACTGTCGGTCGGATCCACTGCCATCGACTTCGGTGTACTTGCTGTTGTGGGTGATGTGACGTTGCTTTGGATTGTTGGTTTTACACGAAGCTCAGCAGTCTTGGCAAGATAGTTGCTAGAGAGATCATCTAAATTGCAACCACCATCGGGATCACCGCGTTCGTGTTGGTAGTGTTTATGCTGTTTCTGTTGTTGTTGTTGTTGTTGCTGCTGCTGTTGCCGGTGTTGTTGCTGATTGCTGTGATGTCGCTGTTGTAAATGTTTCAATTGCAGTTGTAAGCGTGGACTAGATTTGCACTTGTTGTTGTTAGTCGTGTTACTGTTGTTGTTATTTGTTTCTGTTGTTGCTAACCCCGAAGTTGCTGACGTTGATGTCTGTTGCTGTGCTGACACCAATACGGGTGGTATCTTCTTGACTATCGCAGATACAATGGCGGGCGTTGAATTTGCTGCCAATGGTAATGACTTTGGTCTCAGATTGACAATTGTTGTCGCTGTGGCTGCGTTTGGTGAATCGGTTTCATCGCGTGTCGTCTGCTGATACGATGAGTGATGATGACTGTGATGACTATTGAGCACGTTATTTACCGCTGTGGTGGACCAACGCTTGTTTTGTTGTTGACTTAGGTTAGTTATTGTATTAGCGATGTCTTTAATTGTCTTTTCGTCGCGTCGTATATCCTCGATGAGACGACAAGGTGGTGAAACTATAAAGATACCGAAATTATTTGTCAGAAATATGCTATAGTTAAGAAGTTTTGTCTTAAAATTTCTACTTTTTTTGTCTGTCATCTCATTTGGTTTTACATTCCACATTGATCGGCCTTTACGATTTTACTATAAATATCAGACTGTGTCAGGATCCATTTCATTTAGTTTTACGACATAAAACAGTATATATGACAACACTGTGATTGTGTAAATTTAAGTATATTATAGCAATAAATAAAAAAAGGCATTTCGAAATGTTGGACCTTTCGCATTGATTGGTGCCACACTACTTAAGGTAAAAGAGGCGTACAAGTTGAGAACATCATAACAAATAAGTATTTCGACGCAGACGTTTAGAGACAGGTCGAATGATCAAAGATCGTAGCAGCTAGCGTTGCCTGCCACACCCTTTGACGTCCATACCGAAACGAAGCGAAGCGCTCGGGCAGGCACACAAGGTTAGTAGTCCAGGAGCGCGAATACTATGTTTATCTTGATTGAACTGCTTTTATGACGGCGCTGCTGGACCGGCGAGAATTCTGTTAAAGCCGCTGATGTTTTTGTTTTTGCTGTTGCTATGCCTACTTATAGTAAAGAAGAAAACAAAAAGCAACAAAAAAGAAGAAGTTATAAAGCGGAAGGCTAGGCCAGTCAAGCACTTCTGAACTGAAGCGAACCCCAACTTAGTTCAGTCTAAATCTTAAGCTGCAGCAGCAGTTACAACCGAATCATCATTATCATCATCACCAGTCTCATCATTATCAACAGAGTCACCGACTGACTGAGTGACTGACTTAGACTTGAATAAAAAGTAAGAAAAAAAAAGAGTAAATAAATGACTTAAAGTAAAAACAAAAGTGAACGAGTGCAAATATCGATGCGTTTTATGCCAGGCATTGCGATTGAGACTACGCCTGGTCGCATCTCACTAGCTGAGTGAGTTGAGGTAGTGGCGACTTGATGCGCCAAGCAGGTTCAAGGTTATTGTGTTAAATGGGGGTATGTCTTTAATTGGTCATCGTCGTCATCGTCATCGTCGTCATTGTCGTCATCATCATCGCAGAAGTCTTTCGATGTCGACAAAGATGTTGCCGACGTAAGAAGGCAACTTTAACTTTTGTTTCAACTTCAACTTCAGCTTCAGCTTCAGCTTCGACTTCAACTTGGACTTGGACTTGTCTGTATGACTATGTCAGCAATGGAATTTATAATGCTTATGATATTTACGCACAGACATATTTATAGAGCAATCGAGCGGTAGAGAGCGACAGTGCATTGGGATGCTTCTTTTTGACGATGACGGCAAAGTTGATGATGATGATGGTGATGCACCATTTAATATTTATTGTTGCTTTTTACGTGCGAGTGAGCATGTGCAAAGTGGCCAACGTTGATCGTTTTATGTGCAGGAAAGAGACACTGTACAAACTCAAGTTCAAGATGAAATCTAAAGCTTAAGGTGCTAAGTATAATTAAGTTGATAAAAGCTGGTTTTGTTTTAAGTACAAAATGGCAAGTTGGCGAAGCAAAACTCCAACATAATAACAATGCGTGTCATTAAATATACTTTATGGCAAAGGTGAATCTCTTTCGATCAACTACTACGTTTAACAACTAAGTTTTACTATGGATGCTTGCTGAAGTTTTGCAAGTAGAACAAAGGACAAACATTTACTAGAATACAGACACAGCGCAATATAAAATGCTTAGTTTTAATGATTGTCTCCAAGTAAGAAGTTTTGTTTCTATGCTCCTTTGAAGCTTTGATTTCTTAGAGAATAAACATTTTACTCGAATTTCGCTTACAACAATAAAAAATCACTCAAACTACCTGACTTTTTAAGAGTAACAATCCACTAAAAATATAAAAAATCTTAAATTAATCATATTAGTCGGGTTACCTACATTGATTACATCAAGAATATATGTACATATATGCATATCGAAAGGATTGGGTTTTTTATAAACTGAAAAGATTTATACCAATAACACTTAATCACAGTCATGTATAACAGATGCCCAACAAAACTAGTGGCGAATGTTTTACTGTGCTCGATACAAACTAAAAAAAAATTTTTAAATTTTAAAAAAATTTAACTTAACAAAACCTAAGTAATTCAAACCCTTAGACAATGCTTAGAGAAACGCTGGCACTCTTTGATTTTGTGCAGCAAAAGTTCACAACATTTTATGGCTGCCTTGCTTGCTGATACTTATGCAGGCATTCATTGTTCCCTGAGGCTATTAGGTGTAGACAGTTTATAATCTTTGTCGTTGTGCATTTTAAGAAGTTTTACTGAAAGTACTTACTTCACTAAAGTAACTACAACAACAACAGCTTTTAATACAACCAACTAATAACAACAACAACAACGACAACTGCAACTACGAAGAGGTGCGGACATTTTCGTTTCGCTTCTGAGCGCAACTTCAGTTATCTAGAGAGTTAGGCTGACTTGAGGTGAGTTGTGTATTCACCACTTGGCTTTTCTACTCGGGGCAGTGGCAAAAAATGAATTGCCTCATTTGGTGTACCATTTCGTTTATTGATGGAATGTAATTAGTCTGTGTCAGGTACGTAGCATGTACTGAATAGGCACGACGACGACGACGACGACGACGACGATGACGCCCCATGCATATTTGCAGCGCGATTCAAGTTGACTCTCAAGTCTACTTGGAGGCTCGCTTGCAATTGCACCACGTACTCGAAGTTATCGTTGGCAGTTCGGCATGCCGATTGAACGGCTGTAGTCGCTTTGGAAGAGGTCTATTCCTTGGACTGGCTTTCCTTAAATGCAAAAATTGTTTGATCACTCATGTAACTTACTCAGTTGTTGTTTCTACATGATTGCGGCATCGTTGGCAGCGCAGTTGGCCAGCCAGAAAGTTCGGCCTTAGTTGCCTTTGAGTAAATATAATTAAGGTTAAGTATCTAACAATGCAGCTCATTTAGTGAGTCGTTTTTTCTTGCAGTTTTGTTCTTTACTGTGCGGTGTACTTCAAGCAGCTTAGTTTTTGAAATTCTTGTGTACATCGCCAGCTGCCATTATTAGGCACATTGTGCATACTTTGCCTACTTACTAGGGTCGTGGCTCAAAGAAAAAAATCTATAAAATTTCTATGATTCGAAGGGACAGAGACAGAGACTTGTAGAGTGGCATGAAAACCGCACTTATGGCTACCCAAGACTCACTACATTCTTATGATCCGAAAAGTCTTTTACCTATTTTCGTTATGCTTTGCAGCAAATTAATTCTTACAATGGGGGTGGCACCCAGAAGCGGCAGTTAAATGCAACATGTGACTACAACAGGAAAACACAAGAAACGAGTCGCCGAAACAATTGATTACACGCTACAAATCACTTGAAGTAAGTTTGTGAATAAAGCAGCATGAAGCAGCCAAGACCGACCAACGCGACAACCTTAGGGCAACCAATAAAAACATCAGGCGGCAACAGTGTCAGAACCAAACATCAGCACATGTGGCTTAAAGGATCTTTGTGCTTTCGTAAAAGTTTATATATAAATAGAAAAATCGGTTGTTGAAATTCGAAATTAAGTGTAAGATTGTATTACAAAGACAAATTACAGAAGGCACAATATACTTTCAAACCGGCGGTGACTTAACAGAACCGACCGAAAGATGGCTGCACTCGACTATCGAAACTAGTCTAACTTCAGAGCAACAACATTGAGCATGCCAACTGGGTATTAATATTCATAAGTTCGTAGCAAGTGTGCTGCTCTGAGTGCCGGCAAGCTAAATTGAATCGAGTCGTATAGATGCAGACGCAATGGCATGTCATTGTTAGAGTCGTAGTCGTGCTCACTGTAGAGTATCATCACTGGCCTAAGAGCGATCGTCGTGAAGTCATTGTCCATTGGCAAATAACCTCATACATCATAATTTTGTTACCCGCTCGACTGACTGACTTGGCGACTCCTTTGCCTGCCATCTTTCTCTCGGGCTCAGACGATACGATACGATTCGATTCAAGTCAAGTCAGTTCGTGTGCAATTTTCGCTTTCGTTGCAAAATGAATGATCCAATGATTTTTTATGCGATCACCGCTGTCAATAATCGGAACCAGTCCATACCTTACTGAACGTACAGTGAGTGCAAATCAAGCCGCAATTTGATTATTTATTGAGTCTAACATGTGTGCACTGTAGTGAGAAGACTGAATCATGGTTATATCGAAACGGACCGCAGAAGCTCGTCTTTAGTAAAGCAACGACGACTTTGCATTTGAAAAAAAAAAAGAAACAAAAATACTTATTCGTTGGTTGGCCGCTTAATTGTGTTTGTAATTAATCAAATGCAATTAATTGAAGTGGGTGGAGTTGCATGTGGGCATGGTAAATTGTTCAAGTAAACAAGTTTGTTAGTCTATTTTAAAATACTTTGTTGCATGATTGGTTTTTGCATTTGCAGTTTGTCAATGCATTTTACTTTCGAAATAAGAAAGAAAAGCAAACAAGTTCATTTTTAAATAATCTAATAATTCGTTAACAACCAGGTTCTTCTTCAAAGTTCGTTAAAACCTATTATTGTGCATAAATATTATACTTGACTCCGTAGATCATGTTTGCCCAAAGTGGCCTTGAAAAAGTTTGTTTATAGACAAGTTCTACTTTACTCGTCCCTACATGTCTCTAAATGTAAAAAAGTACTACAATCGCTGCAACAATAACGCCCTAAAAGGAGTCGACTCTATATTTTGCCAACAAGTACTCGTCTCACAACTAATTAAATAACATTTGCTGTGCCCCTTTAGATTTATTCACGAGCATTTTCAAGGTTAATTTATTTATTTAAGCGTGCACTCTATGCTTAACCTTTAATTTGTACAATAAAATATGCCCTTCCACCACCAACCACCAACACAGCACTATTAGTGGAAAAAAGCATATATCGGATACGATTTTAAGTGCCATAAGAGCTGCATGGTTCATGATGATGTTGATGTTGTTGTTGCTGTTGCTGTTGTTGATGATAATGACGATCGTGGAGCGTATCTGTCTGTGTGTTGAGAAAACTATAATTTAAGCGTGAATATCATTTTTCCATGAACAAGTATCCTGGAGCAATGTATGTGAGAACATTCACAGTAACTGCAATTACTGGCACACAAAGTGAGAGAGAACGAGACCAAGTACCATAGTGAAGAAGACAGCTGACGAGAGTAACAAAATCAGCAGCCAGTGAAGAAGATATGGGCCTGCTAAGAAAATTTATGAAGCCTACCATTATATGATGATACTAAGCAGACGTGGTAAGTGGGAGCATCAGCAGCCGCAGCAGTAGACGCGACGAGACTAAGTAGACCACTGTGAGACCAAAAAGAAATACAAAAAGGATTTTGCTTTGTGCCAGTGAGCGCCTAAGTCTTAAGAGTAATAGCAGCCAGGCGGTCAGGCAGACAGACAGACGGACAGACGGACAAGCGCACACTGTTGCCTTTTGTTCAATGCATTCAAGAATTCAAGGTTAATTTTAAGCTAAAAGTTCTTTAACTAGCTGCACGCATTTTCTTGCCTCTGTTGCCACACCAAGTCGGACCAGAGCAGAGCAAAACAGAGCAGAGGAGACCATCGTTGTCTTTTGCCAGTTGATCATTTTGATTGCTGGCAGCAATAAATGATCATAAAAATTATAGCATGCAGATATGTATGTGTACTATGCTAAGTCTTAAGAACATATATTTATATATACAATAAAAATCTCTCTTTTTATAATCAAAGCAAATAAATATATTTGCAATTAATTTTAGTTTAGTTAATGCAAAAAGTCATGACTCACACAGTGCAAACAAACAACAAACAACAACAACTATGTGAAACGTGCCAATACAAATGCCACAACGTACCCAGGCTACTGCCTAAGCAATGACTGCCTGCTTGAGTCGCTTGCCAGTTTGGCATGCCACTTGTGGCAGCCTCTCCTCTATGCGGTGATTCGCATCGAGTCATAGTACGACATTTTCGAAATATTTCGCGAACATTATTTATTAATTTTTTGATGAAATACACCAAATACTAACTCGAGGGCATCTGAGACAGCGGGCAATCGTGTCGACTTTAATGTTCACGGTTCATAGTTTTTTTTATTTCAAAAGCAGATAATGAAGTGGCAATAATTTTTACTTAAAAAAATTACTTTGTTTAGTTGTGTTGAGGTGATATTCAAAAAGAGTGGCGTGTTTTTGTAAAAAATAAATGGTATTTTTAGTCTTCAAACCGAGCATAAAGTGAAGGATTATTACAATAAACGATGAACTTAAATAAGTTGTTGCTTTAATTTGGTCATTGGCTGTGCTCAACTAAAATTTCTTAGAAACAAGCCTAATCTACGGCTTGGTAACTATTATTTACTTTTTAAAAATCATACCTTATCACCATCGATCTAAATAATCAACATGATAATTCAAGTATTTTACATGAAACGCCGAAGTATCTCAGTTCTAATAGATTAAAGCAAAAAATAAAAACAAAACGTAATATTTAAATATTTCGAGATTAAAAAAAATTAAAGTTCATGTGTCGAAGACTATCAGTTACTTAAAACAAATATACTTATACATACTCTTGAGGTTTGAAGTGGAGTACCAAGCTGACACTGTGGAATGGCTTTTGCGATAGTAAAATATTTTGCTTTAGAGTCAATTCAAAAGCAGTTTTGAGTACTGTTTGTCGCCACCAGTCGTCGTAGATTCATCAAAATGAAATTTTTATTTTTGAAAATATCAATAATTCTTTGGATTCAATTATCATTGGCCGAAGAAAATTGTGAACCGTATCGTATGTTGCAGACCAATGACGAAAAGATCTTACTGCTGAATTGCTTTTCTGCTGCCAACCCGAGACTTCAATGTATAAAGGAAAAGTTAGACGAACAGGGAGTGAGAATTAATATTACCAATGTTGAAGTCACTGCTTGTGAGAGTTGGTATGCATTGAGTGGAAAACAGATTTTGAAAGAATTGGATTTGCCATTTCTGAAAAAGGTGCAATTCGAGACCAAAAACAAGAACCAGAAAATCGAAAGTGATGTGAGCGTTCTAAATGGCGTCCAGAAATTGGAGTTTGATGTCTTTGAAGCAGTGGACAGCAACATACTTGAAAACTATCAAAGTACAAGAGCACTAAAACTATTACAGTTAACAAACGAAATTCCTGATAACCTATTTTCGAAATTAAATCAGCTAAAAAAACTGTGGTGGACAAGTTCCTCGGAAGAGAACTTTCAGCAAGAGCTTATTATAGAAGTGCCTCAATTGGAACATATAACAATTAATGTTACTAATGTCAGTGATCATTGCAAACAATTTCCACTAACATTTACAGAATTTGTCAACTTAAAGGAGCTCGTACTTTCTGGTACTTTTGGAACTTGTATAGCATATCAAGATTTGTTTAAAGGTGCCTATAACTTGGAGTCTCTTAAGATAGTGTCAAATAGTTTATCAAAGTTACCGGACCAATTATTCGATGATCAAACCAATTTAATACGTTTAGATTTGAGTTCGAATGGGCTTAAAACCGTGCAGAAACGACTATTTGAGAAGTTAACTAAACTACAGTTTTTAAACCTAAGCAATAATGTGATTCGTACAATGGACTTGTAAGAAAAACAATAATATTTTGGTGATCTAATTAAACTATTTAGATATTTCTTTTATCATTAGGGAATCGCCGCTACTTCCAAGTCTAGTGATGCTTGACTTTAGTTATAACCGGCCGAGGTATGCGGAAGCTAAATTAAAAATTCAACTGAAATCGAGTAATTTCAAAATAATCCAGCTTGAAGGTGGTCTTGTACATTATTTTTTGACCACGGATGCTGTTATATGCGGATTCCACAATAAGTGTCATTTTGTGCAGGATCACAATGAAACGAAATGTCCCGAAAAATGCAAATGCGACTATGATCGAGAAACCAACGAATTTACAATCGACTGTGGGCATCAAGACTTGACGGAGATACCCAAACTGCCAATCCCAAATATTGGCAACGTGACTTTGCGCATCTATTACAATCGTATAGAAAAGCTACCAGATAATACGCATTACGGCTACTCAAACATTGGAAAACTATATGCAGGCAGCAACAAAATAACATCGTTCAGCGTCGAGCAAATTCCCACCAAAGCCAAAGTTATTGACTTGAACAACAATGACTTGGGTAACATAAATGCGGAAGTTGTGCGTTTTTTTAAGCAACGCCAGGACATAGACTGGCATTACAAAGCCAAAGTGAAGAATGAGAAATGCACTTTCTGGAAATCTATTTTTTGATTTATGTTGAAAGTTAAATTTCTCAATATTTTTGTAGCAATACCTGATTCACTTTATAGTTGAATTCTTTTTTTATTAGTGATGATAATACATAAAAAAATATTGCGCTAATATAACAATCGTTTATTGTTATTAATTTCTGTTGGTTAACATAAGTCTTGCAAGCTAAGATTTGTTTTCACAACATTTTTCTGTAAATTTATTGTTTTTCACATTCGTGTTGGCAATACAAATCATAAAAACAGTTATGAAATGCGTTTGGCACATGCATTGTTGGCTTGTCTGGGTAGTATCGAATTGCCAATATTTATGAGCTTGAAGGTGTTTCTGCCAGTGTTTCGCTACGCCTTTTTGTGCAATAATTATTTTTTTTTTTTCACCAAACCCAAGTTGATTGACCAATTTCATAGTTGTTGCCATTATAATGTCTTGAAATAATTTTACCATGTGGCTTGAGTTCAGTGGAAAAAGCGATAACTATCTATCCACCTCTTTTGCAGCTTGAGCATGAGCATGTTTGAAATAAATTGCACAAATTGTTAGGAAAGTGTTATATGCAATCGATCTTGAAGAATGTTTGATGTTGCTGCCAATTTCCGCTGAGGAAATTGAGTGATCAGGAGTAATTTCTTTTTAAATATTGTAAAACAATTTAAACTTGTAGTTTTTAGCATATTTTGCGTTGTTAAGAATATCAATGAAGTCTATTTCGTTTGCTCATCTCTTTGAACTCGCTTACATTGACATGCATGACTTTGAGCTCTAAACCTAATAATCATTAATAAAATATGTAGTATCTATTTCTTTCATTGGTGGATACTGAATGAATGTTTGAACGAAAAAGTATTTCGCGCAACGGTCGAACGTTCGCTCGACCGGCGCGGTGTGCCATCAAACAGCAAAAGTTGGCCCCAAGCTGTCAACTGTGATCAATGTCAATTATATCTCAAGAGTCAAAATGATGGAGTCGCATCGAGGTTTCGGGACGAGCGGCATGTGTGGCTTAATCCAATATAACGGCAACTTGTTGATCATAAAATTGATGTTAACCATCAACTGGCGATGATGATGACGATGATGGTGATGATGATGATGATGCTCATAGTGCTTATGAGGCACGGAAACGATTTGTGAATGCGTTAAATTCGTTTCAACTTATCGACAAAATGACATTTTTAAACGTGCATTGACATTTTCAATCATTTCAGCTCAACTCAACTCATCCTATTACATACCGCCATAAGTGACAAACGAGGCTTATCGATGGTCGTACGCATTTATAAGATACTTTAACGGTCAACAAAACAAAAAGTAAGAAAAAAAAACTAAATTATGAAATTAAAATGATTTTTTTTTTCTTTTGTTTGCTTTGTTGTTTGTTTTATGTCTTATGTTGCGAAAATAAATGTCAAGGTTAATAGGCAAACGAGCGGTTGAGTGACAAAAAACTTTTGAGCATTTAAGATTGATCATTGCCTTCATTAAATAAATTCAATAAATAAATGAATATTATTTAATGTGTTTTTATGTCGAATCGCATGACGGGCGACGTTAAGTCAATGAGGTATGCAAAATCGCGCATGGAAAATCTGTCAAGTGTTCAAAATTGATTGCCAGTCAGCCAGCTTGATATATTTTATTTTAATGCTTTTTGGCCATTTTTTATTTAATAGTTATGAGTTTGTTGACATTTGTTGTGCTTTGCAGTCTGATTGATATCAATCATCGTTTTGCGCACGTGCGGTCAATTATTATATGGCAAAAATGTGGGTTGATGGCATGAAGGTTTTCGGTGTGGTAGGCTTTCGATTTTGAAAAATGAGAAATGTCAAAAAATTAATTTGAAGATTAATAGATTCGATTCAACTACTTATAAAGGGAACTAAGCAAAGACTTTGAAGATATTTTGCATACAAAATAAAAATCGTTACTCTCAAAACTGACGTTTAAGTATGAAAATAATCATTAGTATTGCCACACCTTTCCGATTGCTGTCGAACTTACTGAAAAAACAAAAGGTTAAACTCAAAATTTAAGCGATTTATATTTGTACAAAGCCAACGCTTGGCGTATGACAAATAATTATGATTGTTTTAGGCTATTAATCTATACAACAACCCACACAAAGTAGCGGCCATTGAACCAAAGCGCTGAAAATCGTATGTCTAACACAAAAGATGCCGCCTTGCAACAAAACTTGTGGCAACCAAAAACCGAACCCCATATGAGCCAACAGCCAAGACAGACCACGACGTTCGACGTTCAGGCACCTACAACGACTGCAACTAATCACCAAAATGAGAATTTAATTAAACTTAATGCGCTAAGCAAGACTAAAAACTACTCCTGCCTCCGTTGGCGGTTGAGGTTGGTGATGGCGGCTGCAGCTTACATGCAACAACGTCATGAGACATGGCAAATGAACAAGCCTTTATTAGCGTTGGCACTGGCACTGTCAGTTGCTGCTAGTTGCATAAACGATTAAATTGTAAGCGCTTGTCGGCACAGCCGCCATCGCCATCGCCGCCACCAATACCGCCAACAACACAGCTATCATCGGCAATGTTGTTGTCGTCGTCGTCATCATCAGCGACTCAAATTGAATTGAGTTGATGAGGAAGGCAGTGTCGGCAGCGGTTGTCAGTGACTTCAATTCGTTGCACTCATTTTGGCGCGACTTAGTCTACTTGAAATTGTCATGCTGGTGCAACAAATTGTTAGTAACACCATTTGGCACGCCAAAAAGTGTTGCGGTGCCCACCCAGCCGGTGCTTGCTTGCTTGCAGTGTATCATAGAAGCAGTAGAAGTTGCTGAAAGCTAAGTTAAGCTGTGCTGAGCCGACCTGAGCTGAGCTGTTCTCGTTCTGCGGCTGTTTGTTGTCTGCTGTATTTCAACAAATGTCGAATCAGTCATTCTTTTCAGGTGACACAGTGTCTTGAATGATAATTAATTATTTTTCACGCTTTTAATTTGTTCTTGAGCGATTTTCTCTGTTTTTTTTTTTTTTTTTTTGGTGGCCATGAAGGCGTGTCAGAAATACACTGCTATTTTAGTTTGTTGTCTTTTGTGCTCAAGAAAATTCTTGTAAGTCGTCCGTTTGTACCGGTTTGCACAATAATTTTTCATTTATTGAGTTGTAAATAGTTTATTTTACTCAGTGTACCTGACAATCGCAAAACACGATCTAGAATTAAAGCATTGAACTTTTCAAGGTTTCTAAGATTGTGTAAAACAAAGAGTAAAAAGAAATATATTCATTAGTGCTAACGGTAACTGAAAAAGGGGAAAGAAAAAACTATTTTCTATATTTATATACAGTTGCGGTCAAAAAAAGAGTTGCGCGTACATGATTGAAAAAAACACGAAAAGGGAACGTCCATAAATTACGTGGGATAAATTTAGGGGAAGTGGGTCCAGCAACATCTTACCAAATCTCATCGGGTTCATCAATAATCTCATGTGAACTCTTTTATCCATGAATTCCTCTTTTTTTTCAAAATTTTAAGCAAAATTTCATGTGAGATACAGAGGGAGAGGTTTGTAAAATCTCACCAAGAGAGGAGAGGTGCCTTAATTTTAAAGAAAGAACTTTCTTTCTTAAAATCCCGCATCGAATTCTTAGTTGTGCTGAGTTTGGGAAATAGTATTAGCCAATCCTATAAATTTGAATAAATGCTTATAAACCACCCTTTTTGAACCTTGCGCTTGTATTTTGCTTTGTCCTTCTCAAAATCTCAAATCAGTGGAATATTAAAGTATGACTTCCTACAAAGATTTTGTCCACAGACTGTTTTGCATGCCATCCTCAACCTAATACATATGATAAACTTTGTTAAGACCCCAAATCGGGGTTATAGACTCATCGACTGATGATTATCATAAGAATAAGTCATACTTCCCTAATATCCTCAGCCTGCAGTCAGCATAATTTTGAACAATTTCAATAATTAAAACCAGCAGCAGCACAACTATTTTTTTGTTCGCAATTGTATATACATATGTTACATATTGTAACTTTGCAACGAAGTCCTTTTTTTAGGTGAGCCACCAACATCGTTAATAGTCAGCTAAACTTCACTACATAAATCATTATTATTTATGTCGACACAAAATACCACAAATAAAATCAATTTATTTTTCAGAGTTTCGCGCTAATTAGAAGTCAACTACAAACAACAATAACAACACCAAACAAGACATTGGCAAAAACTGCTCGCAATTTGTGGCACTCAAAGATTTGCAACTGCAATTCGTGTAAGTCGAGTCAAAAAAAAAATGTGAAAATAAAAATAATTGCAAAAAAAAGAGACAAAAACAAACACCATAATAAAAAGTCGTAAAAAAAATATGTGTCAAAGACTTTAATTGAATTTTTGCATTTATTGTTCTTAAGTGGTTTTCATTGCAAATTGAGAATGAGTGTCACACAAATGAACGTTTATTTCGATTGAGTCTTTTTGTTTTTGTTAAATACATACTTGCAATATGTTTTTTGTATATTATGAATATTATTTATGAATCGCTTTTAAATAAACAAATTGAAATGTTAACAAGCGCTGCGTAAAGTTAATTTGAGTTCAGCAGTTGGAGATACTTTTTTCCTGTCGTTTTTATTTGTTTAAAATAAACTGTTTATTATTTAGGTGCGGTTTTGTTTCAATGTGTTGGTTTTGTTGTTGTGTATGTGTGTGAGGAGTCATGCGTTAAACAATAATTTTTTTTATTATTTCGTTTTTGTATTGGCATATTTATTAATTGCTTTTTGTACGCAAAATGAAGATAAATGTGGGCAAGTTTGAGAATTGCGTTGAATGTTCAAACGAGGGCAGAGTGCAATACAATAATTGTTTTAAAATGACTGAACTTTTTTTATTTTGTTCGAACGGTAATGTGGGTTAAATATACATATAAGTATTACAACTCATGTCATATTAATTGACGTAGGAAAGATGTCAGTGATTATATTTGAAAAGTTAAAGTATTAAAAGATGGAATGGAAAAAAGGGAACTAAGAGATGAATGGAAATGGTTACAATTTGTTTAAAAAAAGATAGAGATTATTAAGTTATTTTTTATTAAGAACTGACTGTACTTTCATATGAATTCATTATTAAATTAACGTATGTCATTGCCCAACATTACTAAACATATGTCATTGCATTGGCAACTTAATACACATATTAAATTGTCTGTAACGTTTACTCGTATGTACCAAACGATTACACAACACATACAACTTTTGCATCAAAATGCAGTTTTCGCTACTTTGACGGGGTCTCCTTATATGACGAAATTGTCTTCTATAAAATCATCTAATGCTGCCTCAATGTCCACAACTCGACCGATATTTGTTCATTATGTTGACGCACAACTATATTAATTTTGAATTCATTTAAATCAAAAGTGAGAACAAAGAATTAAATTTTATGCCAAAGCATCTAAAATTCCAATACTTATCATTTTACCATCTCCTTTGCGAACCTTAAGTACTCTTCAATAAATCACACACGAAAAACAGAAACAAATTGCAACAATTTCAAGCACACACAAAAAATTAGCTAAGAACAAACAAATTACTTTCCACGAACTCATCATTTCAACTTACTCGAGAGCACAACACAACAAAAACAAAACGACGAAGAAAAAAGTGAAATTACTTAAATAAGACAAGAACGATGAACACGCAAAGTAATCAAAGTTCAATACTACTGCAGAATGCCACAGTGCTAAATTAAAGTACCGACAAGTTGGCTCATTGGCTGAGTGGAAGTGCACACTGCCACACAGCGTGAATTACATAATCACCTTCGTTGTTTGCAGATGTTGTTAGTTTTTTTGTTATGGTTGTTGTTGCTGTTGTTGTTATTGAGATTATTGTAAATACAACGTGACTTGCCCTTGGGAAATACTCTTCAACTACTCATCTCTATCAGCATTACAACTTTGGTGATCGTTGAAGATCATTGCCTTAACACAACCATAGAATCGAACTTATACAATAAGTTGTAGAATGCAAGCGATCACAACAACAACAACAAAGTTAGTAACACTATTGTTGTTTGGCGTTTGAAGAGCAACAATAACAAGAAGAACCACAACGGCAATAAGATATTGTATCGCTCACTCGTATCAGTCCGATCCGATCCAATCCGCTACGCTTCGGTTTTCTTACTTTGTTGTTTGCAGCAACATGCTGAAGTTCAATGTTGGCTGGCCGGCACGAAGTGAGGCATAAATTAGAATGCAGTGAGCGGAGTCGAAGATTTGCAGAAGACGAGTTCATTTGACTGAAGGCAACCAAAGGAGAGGTGAGGATATTTGCATCATGCTTTCGATTTCTATTGACTTGCAATTTGAATTGAATTGAGTTGATTGCAAGCAACATTTCCAAAGGCAATCAAAGACTGCTTGTCGGTGCCATGTCGGGTGTTGGCAGTGATTTTTGTTTTTGTAGAAGAAGGCGCAAGCCGACAAGCCATTGACTTTTTCAAGTTCAAGATCATGCAAGCGAAAAATGAACAGAAAAATGTTTTGTTTGCTTGACAAACTGCTTTCTTAGCATGTTCGAGACCTTTTCAATTAATTACAAGAGTCATGCAATTAGGCTGGACGAATGAACATGATAAGCACTTCTTTGAAACTATTTTCAATTTGTAGTCGTCATTTTGCCAAGACTTTAGCAAAATGGATTAAGCTTTTTGGGCATTGCAATGAATTTATTGCTGGCCATGAAACTTAGCATAAGAAATCATTTCAAAATCATACAATACGCGAAGAAAGAGAGAGAGAGGGAGAAACAAAGTGCAGCAATAACTGTTGCAACAATGTTGCATATGCAATTTATTATTGACGTCTGTTCGCACGACGTTTCTTGTAGGCGTTAATTTCATTTATCAGACATGTCTGTGCCGCACGCATCTCAACACACAAACTGAAAGCTCCTCAGGGGAAACAGTAAGCTGGCGGAAAATGCTCAGATCAGGTTTAACGGTGGCATAGTTGACTGGCTCGATCAGCTTGCCTTGCTTTGAAGGTAACGAAAAAATATTGATGTGTTTATACTTAATACAAATTTTGGCTTCTTCTATATTTGTATTCATTCAGTTTTAGTTTGGTTTAAGACTCACCTCTGTTGGTAATTTCATTGCCAGCGTTGCGATTATTCTCATCCTGACCGCCGGCGCTGCTCTTCTTCTGAGTCGTTGACTTTGACTTGCGTTCACCATCGATCGCATTCTGTGTCTGTTCGTTCTCAACGACATTGTTATCATCATCATCGTCATCCTCGTCGTCGTCATCGACATCTTCGCCAGTTTCGACACCGTCATCCTGTTCCTCATCGTCCTGTTCATTACGATTGACAGACGTTGTCGTTGACAGTGTTGTTGTTGCGGCTGTTGTTGTGTTGCCAACTGTTTTCGTGGCAACCAAGTCGGCAACAATGCCGCTACCGCTACGCCATTGCTTCTGGCCACTGGTGCTCTTCTCATCGGGACTGCCAATTAGTACGCTTGCAGCCGATTGAGCAGACGTCAATGCATCTTTGTGATAAGAATTGTGTCGATTGCGTGTTGTTGCCGTCGTACCGGCATCCGAATTGCTCGCCTGCAAGATCGTTGTCGCCTGGCCGCCCGGAAATGTGGCGTTGCGTTTGTGGCGACCCTTCGATTTGGGAAAGGCAGCCAGCACATTGAGCCACCATTTTGATTCCTCCGAGCAGGTACCCTTCACGAATGTTACACGCTCGGGCGCTGTTATGGCAATGGAATACGAGTGGCCTGTGACATCCTCGGCCGTGGTCACCTCGAGCACTTTGGTCATATCAATGCAGGCTTGTGGCACTGTTTCGGGCTAAAAAGAAAATAATAAAAAAAAAGAAACAACACATAAATGACTTGCGACATTCAATAGTTTGTAGCTGCAAACGTTACTATTTCAAATGATTTTATGACTGCCCCACTCACTTTGCCATAGTCTAAATTATCAAAGTTAACGACATAGCAGAGCACAGCTCAGCACAGCGACCAAAGCAGCCAACCGGCTCAGCCATGCTCTGCTCAACTCAGCTCAACTCAACTCAGCTCAGTGCAGTCGATATCGAGATCAAGTTCAAGCTGAGCATAGTCAAGTCAAGTCATGGTCGTGATTGCCATTACGATTGCGATCTTGACTCGCTCACGTGCAAGTTATGACAGTTGCAGTAGGGTGCCAATTAGTATACAATTTCCTGCTGCCTGCCAGCCTGCTTACAGCAACATGTATATGAGCCAACGGCTGCTGGAAGTTACTCCAGGCGTGGACAGCCACTTCAAGTTTGGCTCTAAATGTGTTTAGAAAGTGTTTTTTGATCTTGTTTCTGCTCTTTGGCTATCGTCAACTTTCACAGAAGGGTGCCGATGTCTATATGAACGCCTCCTTACAATTTAAGTCGTTTCATTGCTATTTCTCATTTAGTCCCTCTGTCTCTCTATGTATGCGTTTGATCGGCGCAGGTTGATCTCGCGCCTTTTGTGCAATTTGTTGTACAATTGCGAAATTGTTAGGAATTGCACATTTTTATCTTTATGCATCTATCCTCACCAATCGAGATTGTTGTCCGACTGCGGAAGTTGTGCTTGCAAAATATTTCGTCTTGATTGTAAAAAATTAGTCGTGAAACGGCTTAGCAAATCGTGCCGTCAAAAGGTTTTCGCTATAAAACTAATAATATCCAACTTAAGAGACCAAGACCCTTTGGCACCTCGATTTGTAAAACAAATGGATAACGACAGTCGCGTTGACGCTTAGTCAAGTCAGGACTAGAAAACAACTTAAACTCTCAAATAAGTTTGATCAATGAGCCCAACATACATTTGATATCTCTAATTGCGTTTACACGTCCATAATTTACGTGAGATACAATTTGGGTAGTGGGGTCCTGGCAAATCTAATCAAACTTCATCAAATCTCTCCAAGGGAAAGGGTTCACCAAAAATGTTAAGTCAACTTTCTAGTTAATTAATTTATTGTTTCTTTTTTTTCAAAATTCTTAGCAAAATCTTATGAGAGATACAGGGGGAGAGGTTCATAAAAATTTCATAATATCTAAGAGAAATCTACGTTTAAAAAAATGGAACTATAGGCAATTCATGGACGTCGCAAAAGCTTCGCTTTGACCAATTTTTCTTTAAAAATATTATGTTGATCGTTTTAACAATCCAATTCCAGCACTGAGTCATAAGACTTACAAAGTCACAGTGAGTCACAAGCATTATTTTGTGACTAATTTTGCTTTTAACGATTCTTCTCACTAACAATCAATTATTTTTAATACTGAAATTATGACCTTGTGACAGGCTGTCTGAGAATCGCAGTTGATCACAACGATTGACTTAATATCGCGCTTGTGACTATTTTGTGACTGACTTGAGCATAGGACGATAAGTGTATCTGGTATGTGGACCTATGTATGTAACATGTGCCTTTTCAATGTTGGCATTGATATTTAGAATATAACAAATCAAAAACCCTCTGTTCATCAATTTTGCAAAATCTCCCTTACTACATCAGTCTTTAGTGATTCCCATAGCAATGCAAATGAACAAAACTTGTGCATATTATTTAAATTGGTAAAGAGCGAAGCAACAAGTTTTGCGGAGAATAAATAAATAAAGACAACCATGAATGATATTTTTTAATTAACAGCGTAAAAAAAAAATTAAATAAAATTAGGTCAAACAAATTGTTGTAATCGGCTTGTATTATTGTTAAGTAAGAAGAAACATATTTAAGACAAAACAGCATGTCTTATAAGGATTGCTTCTTGTTCATATGTTTTTTTTATTGTTTTTTGGGTTGCTACATGTCAGTGTGGAACTCATTTCCTAATTGGACACATGCATGTGGCAATTACGAAAGACTTTCTCACGGCCAAAAGCGCTCCAAAGAGGGTGGGACGCTCAACGATTAAGATTAAGCGATTAAATGTTTAAATATATTTTCAGTTAACGTAGAATATTAAGACTTTTTTTGGTTGGCAAATGATTAAGCGGCAAACGCAAGCTGACAGCGCTGAAATGCAATGCTGCTGTTGGCTGAGAGTTTATTAACTCTGCGGCCGAGTTTCATTTGTTGACCATTCTTGTTAACAAATACAATAATTTTGGCTCGTTATCACTTCTGTAAAACGGCAGAGATCATGTTTTCGCATAAATATAAGCTGACTGCGTTTTTGGTCGGTTTAACTGCGACCCGACGCCTCAAGTGCCGCAACGTTGCATAAATGAGGCGTGTCGTTCAGCAGCCGCTGCGCTACACGGCGAAATCTTAAATGTTCATAAATAATATTGTCAATATTTAAACCAGTAAGGACGCTATCTTCAGCAAGGCTGAAGCTATAATACTTTTCACTTTGTGTCACTATAAAAAAAACTAAATGAATAGTTTTCATGCCTCCCTAACAACATAACTGTAATGTTTCAAGTCAATTCGTTAAAAAACAAAAAATTTTTCCATACAACGGTTCAAGTTTTGCGATAAGTGGGCGTAGCCATGCCCAAATTTGGTCAAAATAGTTTTCATTCCTCCCTAAGAACATAACTGTAAAGTTTCAAGTCAATTGGTTAAAAAACAAAAAAGTTTTCCATACAAAGGGTCAAGTTAAGCTATAAGTGGGCGTGGCCACGCCCACTTTTGGTTAAAATAGTTTTCATTCCTCAATAAGAACATAACTGTAAAGTTTCAAGTCAATTGGTTGAAAAACAAAAAAGTTTTCCATACAAAGGGTCAAGTTAAGCTATAAGTGGGCGTGGCCATGCCCACTTTTGATCAAAATAGTTTTCATTCCTCCCTAAGAGCATAACTGCAAAGTTTCAAGTCAATTGGTTAAAAAACAAAAAAGTTTTCCATACAACGGGTCAATTTTTGCTATAAGTAGGCGTGGCTACGCCCACTTTTGGTCAAAATAGTTTTCATTCCTCTCTAGGAACATAACTGTAAAGTTTTAAGTCAATTGGTTAAAAAACAAAAAAGTTTTCCATACAAAGGGTCAATTTTCGCTATAAAAGGGCGTGGCTACGCCCACTTTTCGTCAAAATAGTTTTCATTCCTCCCTAAGAACATAACTGCAAAGTTTCAAGTCAATTGGTTAAGAAACAAAAAAGTTTTCCATACAACGGGTCAATTTTCGCTATAAGTGGGCGTGGCTACGCCCACTTTTGGTCAAAATAGTTTTCATTCCTCCCTAAGAGCATAACTGCAAAGTTTCAAGTCAATTGGTTAAAAAACAAAAAAGTTTTCCATACAACGGGTCAATTTTCGCTATAAGTAGGCGTGGCTACGCCCACTTTTGGTTAAAATAGTTTTCATTCCTCAATAAGAACATAACTGTAAAGTTTCAAGTCAATTGGTTGAAAAACAAAAAAGTTTTCCATACAAAGGGTCAAGTTAAGCTATAAGTGGGCGTGGCCACGCCCACTTTTGATCAAAATAGTTTTCATTCCTCCCTAAGAGCATAACTGCAAAGTTTCAAGTCAATTGGTTAAGAAACAAAAAAGTTTTCCATACAACGGGTCAATTTTCGCTATAAGTGGGCGTGGCTACGCCTGGCTACGCCCACTTTTGGTCAAAATAGTTTTCATTCCTCTCTAAGAACATAACTGTAAAGTTTCAAGTCAATTGGTTAAAAAACAAAAAAGTTTTCCATACAACGGGTCAATTTTCGCTATAAGTGGGCGTGGCTACGCCTGGCTACGCCCACTTTTGGTCAAAATAGTTTTCATTCCTCTCTAAGAACATAACTGTAAAGTTTCAAGTCAATTGGTTAAAAAACAAAAAAGTTTTCCATACAACGGGTAAATTTTCGCTATAAGTGGGCGTGGCTACGCGTGGTTACGCCCACATTTGGTCAAAATAGATTTCATTCCTCCCTAAGAACATAACTTTAAAATTTCAAGTCAATTGGTTAAGAAACAAAAAAGTTTTCCATACAACGACGTGAATATGGCTTCTCTTCCTCTTCTTCATTTTGTATGGGAGCTACCAGTTCCAGATGTCCAATCTCAATGAAACTTTCAGGCATGTAGTCGGACCATGTAAAACTACTATGTTTAAAATTTCAGCACTCTATTGTACAAAACAAAAAAGTTTTCCATACAACGATTCAAGTTTTGTTCACTTTTCTTCTTCTTTTCGTATGGGAGCTACCTGTTCCAATAATCCGATCATGCTGGTTCCGACGAATGATTCATCGTAATAAATTCTAAGACTCTGTGCAAAGTTTCAGCTCGATAGCTTCAAAACTGAGGGACTAGTTTGCATACATACAGACAGACAGACAGACAGACAGACAGACAGACAGACAGACAGACGGACAGACGGACAGACGGACATGGCTAAATCAACTCGTCTTGTCGTCCTGATCAAGAATATATATACTTTATGTAGTCGGAAATTAATATTTCGATCTGTTACAAACTCCGTGACAAAGTTATTATACTATTTCACATAAGTGAAAAGTATAAAAATTTATAATTTATATGCGACAACCCTTTGTGGCAAACTGCGGCAGATACACACATACATACATATATGCATAGAAACAGCCGCCAACTTCTACGTTTACGTTGTTCGCAAGTTGAACTTTAGGTTCGATAATCGAAAGTGCCATGCGCAACGCAAAGGAGTCGGGCAACAGGTTTCATTTGCGACAACAATAACAACAATAACGACAACAAGGAGCTTCAAGTCGTTTGCTGCATAAATTATCATTTTAATTTATTGCATTTTTTCGAGGAACTTGCGCCTGCACAGGACTGAACTGAACTGAATTGAACTGAACTGGTCTGGACTCAAGGTGGCCTGGCCCTCTGTCGGTCCGTCGGTCGGTCGGTCGGTCTGAGGCAATTAAAGCCATTTACAGATTTCTGACAAGCTTTCAAGGCTGTCGGCTTTGGCATTTTTTAACGCAATACATCAACATCAACATTTTTTGGTAGATTTTCGGCATATAATAATATTAATAAATATTTATGCATACTTACATGTTCATCAACCGAGTATGTTAGCTCGCCGTCATCGTACAAGACGAACCATCTTCGTTGCCAGCGCTGCAAAGATACAAGATACAAAGAGCGAATTAATTCAGTTGAAAAATTGCATACAATTTGGCACTCAAACAAGGAAATCGTGCGCTTGAGCTCAGTGCGCAAATATTTATTTTTCTTAATTTTCTGTATCGTTGTTTTTTTGTTTTTGCTTTTATTTCGAGTATTTAAATTGGGTCGCATAATTAAACGTCTGCGGAATTTTATTATTGACTTTTGTTGCACAGTGCAAATAAAATGCTAAATTTGTTTTGTGTTCGAGCTTCACTCGTGGGCGTCTTACAATGTGGGCAGTTGTGCAAATTCGTAACGTTCGAGCATTCTTTAAGTGATTTTATGAAGGCTGTTTAACCAATGACTCGGTGACACACTTCGCTAAGCTTCTGACACTCGATAATTAAGTTTGTTTATAAAAATATAAGTCAAATTCATTTTCAATTTATGAATGTTGAAAATTAATCACTTGCTCTTATCAACGGCAGCAACGTTCGAGTAGTTTCTGATAATGTCGAGTGGCTTTCAAAGCTTTTCGAGCACAAAGCATTTTTAATTTGCCTTAGTCTGCTTTCTCGAGTGCTTAATTCAGAAAAATGCTAATCCAATGATGCCAAGTGCCTTCTAATTAGTCGTGCACACTCAGATTTTGTCCGACATACTTATCAAACTTGTTGATAATGCAGGCGAAATTCATTAATTCTGTTGCTGTCGACTTTTTCAAACTCAAATTAATGATTCAACACTTATGGTGAGATAAAAATTGAGTGGTATTTACTTTAAAATAAGTATATCAAGTTCAGGTATAAAGGCTTGGTTTGTTGATAGGTAAATTTCCAAAGCTTATCGATTATTAAACAAATGTCTGCAAGTGATAACTTTCATTGACTAGAAATTTCTAATCTATTTTTTCAAGTATTCTGACACAGTAATTATGGAAATTAAGAGAAGCTTTAGTAGTATTAAAATATTAAAAATTATATTTTAATACATAAGAAACAAATTGACATCATTTATTAACTAATGATGTTCTTAATAACGAACGAGTGGTTGCCTTGCGAAAAATCTGTAAGAATCTCTCTTTGGCTCGGTTTTCATGTCTTTCTAGCCATCCAAGTGTTAACTTTTTGTCAAAAAAACTAAATCGTTCTTCATACAAACTTTCAAGGCTCTTTTTTGACCTGTAATCTTACTAGAAATCGGACTTTAATAATAATATATTTATGTATTTAATGTGTCCTATAAGACTACTTTTCATTTCAAGCTTCTACCGGTTCGGATCGCAAAAAAATGAAGAAGCTTGGCTTCAAAACGTTAAGAGGAGGTTCTATATAAACAGTTAGACAAACAATTGCCTTATAAAGAGTATAGGTATATACCTTCTATGACTTTTTGATCAAGTTGTAATACTTTTCATTGCGTGGATCGTATAAAAAGGATATACCATAATAATTTCCATTTATTTTAAATTTTTTTTTTTTTTAATAAAATGAACGACAGACACACCCCACACTTCAACAACACGTCATGCCAACAATAATTTTCTACTTTCATATGACTGCAAAAACATGACGATACAGCAACATTAACAACAAGAGCGGAAAAAATAAACGAGCAACAAATATCGCAGAGCATAAAGAAATCACCTTCAACAACAACAGCAACAACAATAGCAGAACCCAACATGAGCACTTCAACGTCATCTTCTTCAAGTTGAGCTTAATTTGCTTTGACTTTTAGTAATTTGCATAAATATCCCGTCTTGTATATTTATAGGAGAGCGCATATCTTTTTATGCTTGTATGACACGATGTATCTTCACATGTACATATGTAGGTATGTGTGTGTGAATAGGTGTGCGTGCATGCCAGATTGTGTCTGTCTGTCTGTGTGTGTGTGTCTGTTGGCATTTGTTATGATTTTTGCATTCATTTGCGACTCTGTCGACAACAACATTCAACAATAACAATCAAGGCAAGGCGTTGGTTGTAATTTTCATGAAAATGACAACAACAACAAAATTACTGAGCCATGTTTATTTTTTTCTTCTCCCTGCAACTTTGATCGCCTTGTAGTTGTTGTTATTTCTTTACTTTTCTACTGAAGCTATGATGACAAAGACGAAAAAAGATAATAATTTATATTGCAGTGCAGTAAATTAAAAAAAATATATACATATATGAATGAGAAGCGAGTTGTTTTTGTTATTACGATATTTTTTTTTAAGTGTATTTAACTCGACTGCACACACTCCAAAAAAATGCATATTAAATGCAAATGACGAATAAATGCTGCACTAAATAAAACTGCCATAAATAAAGAGCGCGCAAGCTCGTGTTGCTAAAAGCGCGAAAAAATGGGAATGAATGCTAATTGTATGTAAATCTGTTTGGGTGTGTTTTCTTCACAAATACACACATGTGAACACACTCGAAGAGTTACACATAATAGCATAGAATTCTCACATATTTGTCTAGTCAAACATACACGGAATGGTTGAGCATACAAGAGGTACTCATGCAGCAAATTGTTCATTGTTTCAATAATTAATTGGCTTACTCAGGGCGCGTACTTTCAAGTTGAATTTAAATGTCTTTATAAATACAGTAGAATAAAAAAATTTTAATCGTGAATAAGACTGTTTGTTCAAGAAGTTGTGAACAGCAAGAGATGGAAAAAGCGTGATCAAAGCTAAGGAAATTTGTTCTACAACATTATTCAAGTGCAAAACAAAGTTGGTTCTCTATTTGTGTGGTTCAACGTGGGACATAGTCTCTCTTGATATTTTGCTCCTACCATTAGTTGCTTAATTCATTAACTCAGTGATTGAAATTGTATAACAAGAACCACGATCTATCATATTATAGATGATAAAAATCATGCTTCATTTCAATTAATCTGTTATAATATTTAATCGTCCGTGACATTTAACTAAAATTTGATATTACAACAGTAGATTCGAGACTGGCAATCTCAACATCAAGTAAAGACGGCTACTCTACTGCTGCTAAAATCTAATATTATTATCGTAAATAAAATATGAAAATAACGGAGCTAACAAGTTAAAAGGATTTTAACCACTTATTTTCCCAAAAAAGAAGGTGTACGCCAAATTGTTTGAGTTGCTGTTGAGTCAAACTGTTCAAAGACGTTGAAAACAAAAAAATTACGATTAATTGTTTTTAAACTGGTTTGAATGAAATTATCAATAACAAACAATTGTCTATCAACAAGATAAAGTTTATTTTTCGAAGATTTTCTATTATCACAATAAGTTGCAATTGTGTTAAAGAATCTCGAAATCAGACAAATCGCACACTAAAGTAAATATTTAGTTTTTTAAAGACTAAATTGGAGTTTTTAAACATAAGACTAAACAATCGAATTCGCACTTACGAGTCTCTAAAAACTCCTTGCCACAGTCGCACGGAAAATCAATACAACAAGTCATGTGCCAAGTCAATCGCCCTAACGATAAGGGAAGGCTTGCAAACGTTGGAGATGTGTGTGCGCCATTAGACAATTTCGAACAAACTAAATCGTTGATGGTAAACAAAGCGGCAGCGTCAAATTTGGTGTAATAATTGCGCGCGGTTTGGAAAAATCTTATCTCTGGTCATAAATGATGGCCAGAACAAAAATTGATAATATAGAATATTCGAGGCGGAAAACACATCACTTAAGTCGCTTGACATATTTTTTTCGAGTGAAGAATTCAGATTTATTTGAGGCACAACTGAGGGCGCGTCGCTGTGACAAACGACTTGAATTAAATTTACTAATTTTATTTTAATTCAAATATAAATAAACAAAAATATTATTTTACCTATGGTTGTCTATCAAAAAGCGCTGAAATTTAATGCTTCCACCGCAAGATGCTTTAAATGATTTTTATTTGTTTGGAATTATATTGTTTAATTTTTTTTGTTTTTCTTTTTATTTTACCGCAAAACAACTTTCTACATGATGTTCATTACGAAACTACACTTGCGGTCTTCTGGCACAAAACAAAAGAAAAGCAAAAAAAAAACTAACTGACGCTTGCATTTAAGCCCTGGCCTGCCCTGCGCCACCCCTTTCGTACTCCACCACAATCGCATATAATCCAACAAAACTCTTGTCAGCATGTTTTTAACTCATCTTCTCGAATTCGATACAAAGTGTAGGGGAGCAGCAGCAAAAGTGTTGGCGTATTCGATTACAGATTCATTCAAAAATTTTGCATTTGCATTTGGATTTGATGCATACAAAGTGCTTTGTCAAAGTGTCACAACTGTGAGGAAATCTTTCGGATGACGTTGTTGACAAAACAAATCTTTGAGTTGGTGGGGAGTGAAAATGTCACGCCTACGAATCTTATTCCACTCGCTGCTCAAATAACGCTTCTTATATTATTATTTTTTATATTGCAATTATGTCATACGCCTTAAGCGTAAAAACGAAATGATTTTACGCAACCAAAAAGAAAAAAAGATTAGAGCATATCAGCATTGTCAGGCTTGGCTGTTGATAGTGCACAAAACAACAAGAAAACTTGCGTTATCATTTCGTATTTAAAATTAAAGCGATGCCAAAATCAACGACAGAACAAATATAAAAATACACGAATAATTTGAATACATATGTATAATAAAAACCAAAACATTAAATAGCACTGAGCCTTGAAGATAATAGTTGGAATGCCTTCTTAAGACAAGTTCGATGCTTACGTCAATTGGGAAAAAGGTCTGAGACAAGCAGTATTTAGGACTAGATGACCTTATCAATACGAAGCGTCATTTTTTATACATCTTCCTAAAGCAATCTAAGCGCTCTAGGTATTTACTGTGCTTCTGACATAATAGCTCAAAATAGACACCATTTCAGTTATAACTTCGCTTCGATGGAATGTGACATGAAATTATGGTAGGTTGTATGTTTTAAAGGATAAAGTATCCACAATCTACTGGGAACTTGTAATTGAAATTAAGCGAAAACTCTTTTACCGACGAGCACTTTTGGCGGGTTAACTTCCCATAGATGCTCTTCAGACTTTAAACTTATAATATATTTATTTTTTAATGCAGTAAAATTTCTTCTATTGAAAAATTAAATCAAAAACGCTTCAAGAGTGTTGTTTCTATTTACTTATTGAAAACAAACGATGATCGATCACTAATATCTTATCAATTAATTACATAAATAAAAGGCGAAAAAATCGCCAATGAAAAAATACAACTCAGAAAACATTTCTTATAAAATGGGCCAAATATATTTTCTTATTACAAAACCAACGACATTTGAACTATTCATTTCAGTTGCATTTTCTTCATTGTTTCGCTAATGTTTCTGCCACATTTAGCACATGTTGTTGTGGGTGGCTTGTTCGCCTTCGTTACTGAGCAGTGTCTGTCTTGCATGTGCTGACTAAGCGCAAACTGGGAAGCCTTTTAATGCAGGCAGACGGACACACTGTTTACAATCGACTGAAACAATATTGACTACGACAGTTCTGTGTAGAACTTTATAGAATTGGTACACTCAAACAAATTAGATTACGACACATTTCTGCTGACGTGGTACTAAACCAAGAAAATAAATAGAGAAGAAATAAAGAGCACATCAAACAGGTCTAATAAAAAATGCAGCATGTGCTGGAAAATGATGTCAGCTTTAAGTCGCAGCCTTTTAGCCGACATATGCAGTTGCTTGTTTTAAGCCGATTACAAGTTGATATATATACAAATACGAGTACATATATATATTTTTTTCGCTTTTTTGATATTTTTTAGGCTTGCTTATTGTGTGCGTGTGTGTGTTAGTGTATTACAGAAGCAAGTGACTGGCACAATTTTTCATTTACATTTTGAGGTTACAGCAAAATCAACAACAGCTTTATCAACGTCTAAGTTGTGCTTTCATAGTCTTGGAGGTCGAATGTCGAACATTTCTCAAGTGTAGCAAGTGCAGTGCACTTTTGATGACCTACAAGACCCCAGCAGACATACACACACACACACAAACGCGTCATAATGAGCTTATCATTAGCAGCGCGACTTAGGCAACGTTGACAGGCTCGCCAGCTATAATGATAATGATAATGACGATGATGATGAAGCGATTTTAATCAGTATTTGTGTGGTTTTGCTGCAACTGTGTTTTGTATATCAACAACAACAACACCGACACACGCGCCACTTGCTTTTATCAGTAGAAATAAATTTCTAATAACATTTTAACAATTATATGAAGCGTCGCGTCGGTCGTCGAGTGGCGTACGTCTCTGTCGCGAGTGTGCGGCGACATCGACGTCGACGTCAGCATCTACGTCAGTGTCTGCGTCTATGTCTGTATTGGCCTCAGTCTCTGATTAGGAGGTGTGAGCCCTGCGAGTTGCGCAGTTCACCAATCATACGATATGTTGAGTGTATTAAGTACTCTAATGATACATTCACACATACACATGCATGTAAACAGCAATTATGTGCACATCAATTGTGTGGTAGCACGCTAAAACGTCTTGTCTATTTGTAGAGATACTCAGAACGCTGATTTTTTTTTTTTTTGATTACGCAAATGGGCGTTGTTTGTTGTTATTTTCATTTTTTTTTTTTTTTTTTTTGGCAAATGTACGAGCCCCGAGTATTACCTAAGATTTATGTTTATATAAATTTTTAAAAATATTTGTTGACTTTCGTATACGTGTCTCACATATTAATACAAAAGTGCCAGATTCTGATTGCGTCACAGGCAGAGATTGAGAGACGAGCACAAAATGTTAAAGAGGCTGTTATCAAAACAGCAAAATGTTAACTTTACAGTAGGCGTTTTTGCAGTCTGTTCAATTAATGATTATTATGGAATGTAAACAAGACTTTTGTGTTGATAATAAATTATTGTAACTGACAGCACCGTCTTGTTTTCGTTGTTATTGTGCTGTATGTTTATATGTATGTCGAACACAATAAAACGGTTTATGGCACCGGTCATAGAAAAACAGAAAACAAGTAAGGACGTATAGACGAATATAAGCGACAATATGATGCCCTGCACACATAGCTGACGATCCCCAGCCTCAAAACTTAAATAAATTACTCATTTCACATTATTTATTTGAATATTGTTCAAAATTTCGAAAATAATTTCGGTTTGTTGGGCTTTGAGATGCAATGATTAAGGGATGGGGCATTTTGTGATATGTAATGATTCTATGGGGTGTAATTGCTGAGTTTTTATACATTTGAGATTTATTTATTTTAAATTTCCGTGATTTTGCCTTATAATGAAAGAGGATTTTCAGATGAAATGCCATTTTGTATCCTAGTGACCCCAGCTCTTCGGATTTCCAAGAACTACTAGTGTGTCGGGCGTACACACATATAGATAGACAGAAAGTTTGAAAAACATGACTAAACCGATTTGTTTTGTCGTTCTGATCATTATTACATAAACTTCATTGGGTCTTACTTCCCTCCTTCAATGTGTTACATACATCTGGTTTTCAACAAAGTTAATATACACTGACACATGTGTGTAGGGAATAAAAACATAATCAAAATACATATGTACATAAACAAATGATGTACTATAAACAAAATGCGGAAAAGAAGCAATTCAAGTTGCTTATGTTCTGAGACGAATAACAATTACGTAGTCTAATTCAACTGATTCCGTGTGCTTTGAAGAAGTCTACACGCCAATCTTAGCATAAAATTGCTTGTCTTGTTTCACAGACGCTGTTTGATAGTCTTTGGTCCACCTAATAGAGAGAATAGTTGACGTTGCGCACTGAGTAACGCACGTCATTATCATACCAATAACTCTACTGTCTAGACAAGCAAGTTCAACGTAGTTCTTTAAGTTTGATATGACGGATCACGTCAAGCTCACGGCATGCTCACGTGCACGCACGATGACTTCGTCATATCAGATTGAAAACGAAGTGAGTTATGTCAAAAGGCAAATTGAAACAATTCACAAAAGACAGAACAAAAATTGTTTTGTTTCTAATTAATTTTAATTTTAAGAATTTCATTTAAAGGGCGCTGGAAATGACTTTTTCGATATAAGATAATAATCAGAGCCTCTAAGTTTTTTTAAGACAGCGGAAGTAAAAAGTCCTTAAACATTTGTTTAGTCTCAGAAAGTAATGATTAAGAACAGACGTACTGAAGATCAGCAATGCTTCCTAATTCAAATTTATATTTTCATAACATTTGACATCGTCGCCAGTGGTTCAATCTCAATGATACTTAAAGGCAATAAGCCTGAGAACGAAGGTAGTCTTTTAAATTTCAGCTCTTTATGTAGTAAATCAAAAAAGTTTTCCATTCCACGACTTAAATTTGCATCTCTTCCTCTCCTTCATTTCATATGACAGGTATCGTATTACAGGTATCAGTTCCACTAGTTCGATCTCAATGAAACTTTCAGACATTTGGTCTGGCTATTTAAAACTTTTAGTTGAAAAACAAATCGTTTTTCATACAACGATTTAAGTTTGGGTCATTTGTCTTCTTCATTAAGTACGGAGACTACCAGTTCCAGTAGTCTGATCATGACGGAAGAAAACACTGTGCAAAATTTCAGGTCGATAACTTCAAGACTGTGGGAGAGATAGTATAAATTGTCTTGTCATACTGATCAAGAATATATATACTCTGTGTAGTCGCAAATTTCTAAGTTTGTAAAAAATGAAAAACTAGTCATTTTCTGACGCTAATACTGCACCGGAAACAATTTCTGACTTTGACAACATAATATGCCGCTCCCAAATATTGTAGCGTATTGAATGATGTCTTAATTTGAAGCTCAAGGAATTTCCTTTAAATAAAACTTATTTCATGCTATCATCTTTATTTGTTCAGAAGATATGATTTTTGCAACGGAAAAACTCAGAAGGCCTCAACGTGTGACGGTGGTATTGTATGAAATTTATAATCTCATTGCCATAGCTTTCGCACACCTATGTGGTTCCGGTGGATTGAAGACAACTCTGCCATTCTCATCCTTATATTTGGCATAATCCATTGAATACGCAACTTCCATGCCGAGTGCTTCTTTTTGACGTCCAGAATAGTAACTCGTACAGTAAGCAAGCAATAGCGGATACCCCATCTCCCGCCCGATCTCTATTAAGCGTGCTGTTAACATCGAGCCAAGCCCCTTGCCACGCATATCCTTATCAACAGTAGTCATGTGTGAATAGAGCGCCTTTGAGACATTATAGCGCTCATAGATGTTTGCATCTCTTTCTAATTTTGAGAGAAAACGCAGTATCCTTCCATATATGTTATCACCTGCCTTTTGAGCTTGTTCGTAGTGTTTCTGCACGTCACTAGAAAGTTGTGTTCCCGCCACAACTGAACCCACAATTTTCCCGTTTTGCAGCGCCAATAACGAAGTGCCGCAACGTATTAATTCCAAATTGTAATCATCAATATCTTTTTCGCCATATTTTTTTTTTTTTTTCGTTTTCATTTGCCAACATGCAAAGTGGCTCACCGGTATAGAAACTTTCGGTTAACAATTTCTTTACCAAAGGATAATCTTCGGTTGTCATTGTCCGAAATTCAATATTATTGGTCATTTCCTGAGCTGATTGGTAGAATAAACGATCGAACAACTTAACACTTTCTTGGCAAAATTTTGACTGTGCCAAGTAAGTTATATTTGGTTTATTATATAGATATTTTATTTAATACTTCATATTGAATTTGACTATTTAAACTTTCTTTGTGTTCCCTAATCCCAATTCAATATCTTTGATAAGAATAAACGATCGAACAACTTAACACTTTGCTAATTATATAGATATTTTATTTATTATTCGACTTCTATTTATACTTTCTTTGTGTTCTCTAATCCCAATTCAATGTCTTTGATAAGGAAACACAGCCATCCCTGCCGCTCTAGCCAGCATTTTGAGAGAATCAGTTTTTCCACCATATCTTCATTATGGCTTGATAACGGACGAATGTCAACAGCTCACTCTCAATACTCAAAAAATAACTCTGTTGATTTTGACAACTCCACTTCAATTCTTTGACTTTATCAATAGTCAATAGCTTGATTATCTACTTAGTTCTTAAAACCAAATTTTGTTTTAATGGGTTTTGGGTAAACAAAGTTAATTTTATTAAATCTGATAACACAAAACACAGACATCGAAGGAGACTCCTGTCTACATTAAGAATATATAGAAATCAGAATAAACGAAATCTATTGTCTGTTCGTATAAATAGTTAAGTCAATAAATCTAATTGACTCGGTTCACTTTAAATTTATATTCCATTATTACTTCTTCAAATCTACTTTCTTGTCATTTATTTTTAAGGTTAAATGATATCACGCAAACTGTGCGGGCAAAACAGATTTGTTTTTAATTTTTATAGATTTAAAAAATTTTTTTTTTTGCCTTTTAAGACGAGCGTTTTAGGACATATGAGAAATTGACAATGTGAATATTTTTTATTATTATTTTTTTACGTTTTTGGAGCATAAATTGTGACTGTATGAGGTTTTACTGTTTTCATTTTTTGTTTTACAAACAAATTTGCAATATTTCATATGTATTTCACACTTGCCCTTATTACCTAATAAGGCGCACAAACTGGCATACAAGTAATGCCTTCAGACTTTGATTATTTATTAATTTATACAATTTTTACTTAAACATGACAGTTTTCAACTAAATAGAGCCATAAAAGTATTGAAAATCGAATAAATGCTGATAAAAGGCGCAAAATAATCGATTGATTGTATGGTAACGCATCACAAGTAATAAATTAGAATACAAAAATTATTATTTACAATATTTGCGAACAAATAATTGAGGAAAATTGAAAATTATTTATTTACACAAGAGAAACTAATCAACTCGAGTGGCAAAAGGCACTCTATATGTATACATGCACAAACGCATATCAACGTTCTCTGCTCAGATGCTTTACTGACTCGAACACACACCCACAAATGCAATGCAAATGATTTTAATTATATATCAGCTTATATGCAAATTCAATTGCAATTTTTATTTTCTTTTTATACCCTACACAAGCGTTTAATCTATTAACATTTTTATGGGGTGTTTGTATTTGTACAAATAATTTTACTCTTCATAAGAAATTGTCAGGAAAACTTTTTAGAATGATGGACATCAAATCATTTCTTGGAACCAGCATGAGCCTCTTCTTGCACGTCTATACTATAAGCCTTACTCTCTTCTCAGTCACATTGAGTCACAAGACTAACAGAGTCTCAGTGAGTCACAAGCGTCCATTTGTGATGCTATTGCCTTTGCAAATATCATCACTAACAACTCGTCACATTGTGATCAGCTGTGAATATTTTGTGACAGGTGTGAGATTAGGTCGGTTAGTATGGTATGTTGGTACCACCTACGTCCGAATTATAAGCCATTTTCATACTTCCATACGTTAACTAACAACATGCCTCGGGGTCTATGAATCTCGTTAAATTTTGGCCTGTGCATTTTGTTGTTGAAAATTTAACTTTTCATACAATCATAGGTTAACGAGAAATGCGTGAACACCGCAATAGAAAAGGTGGTTGAGACAAAGGTGTCTTAAAGTAATATTAATCATTGTATTTTATACAGATATTGATATTTCATATTTATTTTGTTAGTAAGGCGTGACTTTATCACTTTAATAAAAATAATACATTATTGCCACGACATTTGTCTTCGTTTGCCTTTGCTAAGCAATTTGCTAAAGTAGTGTGTTGTAGGTAAACTGAACTTCGTTGTAACTTAAGCCATTTTTTTTAGCCTTGTAAACATTTCTTCCGCATATTTGAAACTATGCATTCGCGTCAGCAACGCATACATAGTGCCCAACACCGCGTCCACCCACGCGTCTCCTGACTATAAGCGCCGGCAGCGGACCCATGCCCCTACAACGGTCATAATCTATACTGCATGTATGTAAGTATATATTTGTTTTGTTTGTTTAGTTCAAACGTCAGACGCTCATTCAATCATCTCCTTGCTAATGCGCGAATTGCGTGCATTGCTCTCCGCTGCGATTTATTTACAACAAAATGCAGCTCGTGAATGCGGCTCGTGCGATCGACGAGTGTACGATATGCAAGCAAATTAAGCACACATTAAGCCGCCAGAAACCGGCGTACAGAAACCGCCTTATAGAGGACAAACAGCCGGTATTAGAATTGTAAAGTAAACAGAAGCAGGCAGCGACTGATAGGCCAACGGGCTGGCTGGCGGGCGGCCGGTGTTAGGTGCGAATGGAGGCGCGTATTACTTTGACATTCGTACAAGGTCAAAACGCGAGAGCGGCAGCGTGCCGAACGTCTAATGCACTTGTCATATTTTCTTTTCCACCGCCCATCCTTCTATCATTCGCTTGCCAGCACAAGCACTTACATATAAGCACATGTGTGAATACATACATAAATGCATTGAAAATTGTTTCCATGTACTGAAACGGCAACTCTTGTGCATGCCTGTGTCTGTGTATGTGTGCATTGTCTTTACATTGTTTAGAGTAAATAAATTAGCATTATTACTATTATTACATAAGGGATTGGATCGATGCAAACGGCGCGGACTATTTAAAAGTGCGCTCGGCTCATGGGACCACGATTATTGTCTGTTTATAGCTGGCGCTGTGTGCAGTTCAAAGTGTTGCAAAGTTATTCAAGCCGGTTACATTCTATATTTCATAAAGTGAGCTGAAATTCATATACAATACAAATATTTGAAAGTGTTAACTGATTGGTGATTAACAAATAAATGCTTATTAATTGCGCAGTACTGTGAAAGAATGTTCTCAGTTGATTTTAGACGACTCCAGACAGGCTAATGTGTGCGAAGGAATTATGATAGTCAATTGTTTCGATATGAAGATGGAGGAAATCAACAGAGAGTGTTAAAAATAGATTCAATTTGAGTTGTTCATTAGCAGTTTAAAGCATTATAGCAGCTTAGGGCTCAGGCGGACTAAATTTAAATGAATTTGATTATTCAGCAGCTTAAAAATAAAAAAACTTCGGCTTCTGTGAACTACTCTTTGACTTTCTCATAGCACATGCCACGCCTTTTTGTATTATTTGATTAAGCAGACTTGTTTTTTGTTTGTTAAGCTTTTTTCAAATTAGAATTCTAAACATAATTCAATGTCAAACCGGTTTAAGATTGAAACTATGCGCAGATAAGCGCTCATTTATATCAAAGTTGGTTAACTATTGTATAATCAAGTCGAAACACTTGCCGAGCTGTCATTTATGAGAATAACATGTTAGCTCCTCGATTATTATTTTATATTATACTCTAAAAAAAAGAGGCTTGAATATTTTACTGTTACTCTGGTTTGTGAAACATACGCAAAGCGAAACTAATTTCGATATAAAAATTTGTTTTTTACGTGTGCCGCCTTGATCTTGAAAGCAGATGGCAAGCGCCGTGTATATTTGCGCAGTTTAGTTTGCTGGTGTTAAGATAAAATACATACGTTCAGTCTATATATAACTGCTTGCCTCACAAGTTGTATTTCAAAATCAAAAATAGGAAAAGTATTGTTTGGTATATGAAATAGCAAACGCAACGCTTGAGATTTCATTCAATTCAATTGGCACACGTGTCGTTTTTCCAATTTACCATAAATTGTATAACTCAAAAAAACAAAAACAAAAAATAAGTAAATAAATACAAATTCAAAAATAAGTCATAGAAAAAAAACAAACAATATTACTTAAGTAAAATTACGTTCTCAATTATTCAAATTTACTATTTGACGTACGTCCCTGAACTACGCAATAGTTTACAATGCCGAAGGGCAACAATAAATTCTATGTAAATTTAACAGTCGCACTTGTATGCTGTAAAGTGTAAAATGTTTAACAGTCGCACTTGTATGCTGTAAAGTGTGAACTCGTTAACAGCGCTGTGCGCAAACACGCCCCCACACCTGCAAACATAAGCAGGCTTGTTTAGCTGTTAGGACAGACACTGTTGCGCAACTGTTATTTGTCAGTGCTGTGTCGGGCGGGCAGACTGACAAGGCACATTCAAGTACTTTTCCAATGCAGGTAGGGTCAGTAATCAAGTAATACAAAATACATTAGGTAATGTTTGACAGTGTGATATTTTTATCAACGCTGATAAGCGTAAAACACTCTTGTCCAAATCAGCGACAACGCCAAACGGCCATTAATGCTGTTAGTATTTTTCCAACAAAACAACAACGTCAACGCCAGCGTTGACTGCGGCTGCGACTGTGACAGCGGCAGCAGTGAAGTGTGTGATAACCAAGCAGTCGACTGAGTTGAGTTGCCGGCATGCTTGTTAATTAATAAACGAATTTTGTTGGATTTCTCAAAAGCAAAGACAACAAAAAAGAAAACAAAAACACGCGCGCACATAAAATTAAATAGCCGCGCTGCTGCCGACAACTTTTGTTATTCTTGTTGTTGTTGTTGATAATTATGTATGCGCTTGATGACGCTTATCACTCGTCGTCGTCAGCGGCAGACGACGTCGGCTGCTAAAACGTTCGGCGTTCGTTACTGGCTGCTGGCCAATGAATTGACGCGTGCAGGTCTCTTTGTTGTTGTTGTTGCCGCTTTTGGTTTTGTTATGATTGCCGAGCGGGCGGGCTGTCAAGTCAGTGCAAACAACAAGAGCAATACAATACAAAAAAAAAGAAACCAAAACAAAACAAAACAAACTTGATAGCGTTTTTTTGAAAATGCCAAATCATCAACACATTCAATAAATATGAATACGTTGTTGTTGTTGTTATCGCCGCGGCCGTCGTCGTCGCTGTCGTAAGTCTTCCTTTGCCGGTTATGTCAGCAGCGCAGAACACACATTGCGTTGCGTCGCGTCGCTGCTCTGAGCTTAGCGCTATGTTACGTTCATGATAAGCAACTGCGCCGCTTAGCCGTCCGCCAGTACATTATTTCTTGGCACTCTGCCACTATAAATAGACGCCGCACTCACAGCATGTTATGCTCATCTAATTTTAGGCAACTGTAGTAAGCAGTAGCAGCAGTAAAATCGTATCCGAGGTATTCTCCGAACGCTCGACCGAGAGTTGAATCAGTTTGAAGCTAAACCGCAAAGCAAGCAGTTCTAGTACCAAAAAAAAACTATCCAATACAAGCAACATGACTCTAACAGGCAAGAACGTCATCTTCGTCGCTGGTCTCGGTGGCATTGGTCTTGATACATCCCGCGAATTGGTCAAGCGCGATTTGGCCAACCTTGTCATTTTGGACAGAATTGAGAACCCTGCCGCTATTGCTGAGCTCCAGGCTGCCAACCCTAAGGTGAAGGTCAGCTTCCGCCCATACGATGTCACCGTGCCATTGGAGGAGACCAAGAAGCTGCTCAAGACCATCTTCGCTGAGCTGAAGACTGTCGATGTTTTGATCAACGGCGCTGGCATCTTGGATGATCACTCCATTGAGCGTACCATTGCTGTCAACTTCACCGGTCTGGTTAACACCACCACCGCCATTTTGGACTTCTGGGACAAGCGCAAGGGCGGTCCAGGCGGCATCATCTGCAACATTGGCTCCGTTACCGGTTTCAATGCCATCTACCAGGTGCCCGTCTACTCGGCATCCAAGGCTGCCGTTGTCAGCTTCACCAGCTCATTGGCTGTAAGTATCTAAGCCTACTCCATATGCATATGAAAGCAATGTTATTAAATTGTTATTATATCTCTTTTTCCACACCATCATGCAGAAACTCGCACCAATCACCGGTGTCACCGCCTACACAGTCAACCCCGGCATCACCAAGACCGTGTTGGTGCACAAGTTCAACTCCTGGTTGGACGTTGAGCCACGCGTTGCCGAAAAATTGCTCGAACATCCCACTCAGACATCGCTCCAATGCGCACAGAACTTTGTCAAGGCTATCGAACTCAACCAGAACGGCGCCATCTGGAAATTGGATTTGGGCACTTTGGAACCCATCACCTGGTCCAAGCACTGGGATTCGGGCATCTAAGCACCCAAACAAGACATTTACATACATCTTGCGCTACGTTTGTGTACTAGAGCATCTTTAGTACGTAGCATATCGTATACATATATGCGAATATGGTTAACTGTATATAGCTTCCCGTATATATATATACCTTGGCACCATACACACATACTTTTATATAGTTGTTAGTAAAACTCTCTACTTTGGCTTCACTCTACGAATACAATTACGAAAGTCTGAATTTGTAATTAGAAATATATATCTTTGTTGTGATCAGAATTTTCAAATATTAAATTCTTTTAAAACAGAATAAAGTAAATAATTTTTAATAAAAAAATATATATATCTTTTTCTTCACTAAATGATAAACAAAATTTTAATTAAATTGATAAATTTTGTTTGGAAGCAATTGAACAAAAATATCTGACAGCAGTTGGCGTTGTTAGTTCAAGTGCCGCGGGCTGTCCAACATGTACGATCTGAGTGGTAAAAATGTCTGCTATGTGGCCGACTGTGGCGGCATAGCTTTGGAGACCTGCAAAGTCCTTATGACCAAAAACCTTGCGGTGAGTTTGTCAAATGAGAAAGTCCATGTCGTGTCAAATCAGACGATCATTTTAGAAACTTGCCATACTGCATAGCGTTGAGAATCCGCAGGCGATAGCACAACTCCAGTCGATCAAGCCGCGTACGCAGATATTTTTCTGGACGTATGATGTGACGATGGCACGCGCCGACATGAAGAAGTACTTCGATGAGGTGTTCGTGCAAATGGACTACATCGATGTGCTCATCAATGGCGCAACGTTGTGCAATGAGTTGGACATCGATGCGACGATCAACATCAATCTGACCGGCATGATCAACACGGTGGCGACGGTGCTGCCGTACATGGACAGACGCAAGGACGGCAGCGGCGGTTTGATTGTGAATGTCACCTCGGTGATCGGCTTGGATCCGTCGCCGGTATTTTGTGCCTACAGTGCGGCCAAGTTTGGCGTCATCGGTTTTACACGCAGTCTAGCGGTGCGTATGCAAGTTCCCTCAAGAGTATGAAATGCTAATCAAAGTCCTTGAACAGGATCCACTCTACTACAATCAGAACGGCGTCGCTGTGATGGCGGTTTGTTGCGGTCCCACGAAGACTTTTGTGCGTGGCGAACTGACGGCCTTTCTGGAGTACGGTCAGGGCTATGCGGATCGCTTGCACACGGCGCCCTGTCAGCCCACTGAGGCCTGCGGTCGCAATATTGTGCGTGCCATTGAGAATGCCAAGAATGGTGTGATCTGGATTGCCGACATGGGCAACTTGGCGCCAGTCAAATTGCACAGCTATTGGCATATGGACGATGTGTTTGTCAACTATATGGAGGGCAATAGCCAATGAGGCATTGAATCGTTGAATTGTGCCGTATTGTAAATTATTTAAGCCACAAAAAAAAAAGCCGCATTGTTTATTTGTTTTCATTTTTATCTAATCAACTTGCACAGCCTTTGGTAAACTCACTGAAGGTGTTTTCAAATTGATAAAACATTTGATAACAGGTTCTTCCTTAATTAAGTCTTAGCATTTTAAAATACAAAAACAAAACAAAAAACCCATAAATCTTTCCAACTATTCAAGCTTTTTGTTGATGGCAAGCATAACAACAACAATAATAGCAACAACAATAACAACAAATAGCGCTTTCGATAAGCACTTCAACATTACGCGGCGGCAAAAAAAAAATTACTTAGCCCCAAAAGTATGCCACAAAATTTTGCTGAGAATCACAAAAAGAATCTTCGAAATAGAACAATTTTGAGTTCATTTTTCATTCAAAAATTGCCACAAAAATTGTATTTAAATTGTATCCAAGTGTTCCGAAGTTGCTGTCTATTTTATATTTTTTACGAACTTATGAATATTTAATAATGCATATCCCATATAAAAAGACATCTGTAATTACGTGATGAGAAAGATAAAATCATACGTACATTTTACAAGTCTTTACTTTTCATTACTAGTTTGTTTGAAAATATTTTGTAATAGTGTATTGCTTAACTATAGATTCTTTCAATTTAGAAAGTTCATTTTCAAAATGACTCTCGATATTATCTGTGTGCTGAAAAGCTATTGTAATGTTTGTATCTCACAAACCTGGCTATTTTGAACTTGAAATCAAGCACCTTATAGGGTATTTGCTCCCTGATTGGTTCTTAATAAAATATAAAAAAAAAAAAAAAAGCTATAAGATAATTTTTGATAAATTATTTCTGTTTGACACATACGGCATACATCTTCGAGAGTATCACATAAATCTCTAACTGGAGATTTGATGCCAAAAACAATCAAAAGGGAAATTTTGGTGTCTTTTTGATTTTCCACCGTTGTAAAATCTCTGACAATATCCTCAGAAATTTGATTAAATTCAGCATTGTTTTAAGTTCTTATAAATAATTATGTACCAAGAAATAAACTTTATGGTTTTCCCCATTAATCTGCATAGTAATATTAATATTGTTCGTTTATGCGATAATTTTTTATCAAAATGGTTTGAAATATAGGTTCTGCGTTCAGTTATTGGTGTTATACTCCTATGGAAAATGATTGAAATAGATGAGTTCATGAAATCTGTCCGGCTATTGGAGCTGTCCGGTTATGAGAACTGTCCGTAATAGAAAATTCCACAATATTTCTATTACAGACATTCCTATCCTAGTATTCCTATTCGAGAATTCGGTTTTGAAAATTTTAAAAATTTATATTATTCGATTTCATGCTTTATTTTGCATTAAATCTTCAATTTTCGGTTTAACTTTTCTCAATTATTCGAGTTGTATTTTCGAAATAAAAGCAAATTGTATCACCACTTACTTCGTTAAAGCGCTAAAAATATTTGTCAATATACACTTCAACGCTCGCGTTGTACAAGAATTTCGCACATACCTAAAACGAAAAGAAGAAGAAAATAATTATTATTAATTGTGCAAAAGAAATATTTGCTTCGCAAATGTATGACATATGTAAATATTTGCAAAAGCCGAAAAAGACAAGAATCCCAGAGTAATCACAGTTTTGGGTACAACGAACTTTGGCATATTTTTGCATACACAGCGCACACACGAAGTTTTGGAAAAGTCAAATGTGTGACGGAAGGCAAGCCGCATGCCGCATGGACGAGATGAGAGCAAACACAAATGTTCACTGCCAAAAGCAACAAAGTTGCAAACGGCAATTGAACGCAACGAGTTGCAACTGAACGGCAAATAAAAGAAAAGTTCCTTGGCAGTGTGCCAATTTCTGTGCGAGCTCGTATTCATAAGCAATTTTCTGGCAGTCGCATTCTGACAAACACAAACAAAAAAGTACTGACAATGCGAAAAGAAAAACGCACGGAATGAAGTCAAGTAGAGAAATCAATAACACTTGGCATGAAAGCTGGCAAGAATTCGAGTGAAAAAATACAGAAAACGAACCCGACAAAGTGGCAAACAAGAGTCTGGGCAAAGATATGCCAATAAAACGCGTGCTGCATGCCACAGCAGTGTATGAAGCAGCGGCGGGGGCAGGAATAGGGGCACCCGCGCCAACGCTGAAGCCGGCAGAGTAACTCTGTTTGAGGCCTTTGCCGTACTTGGCGCAACTTAATTCAAAAATCGATTAGTCACTGTAACTGAACCATGCAATTGTCCAACATTTTTCATTAAACATAACTCGCACGTAACAACAACAACAACAACCACTGGCATAACAACAACCACAAGTAAGTAACCGAAGCTGTACAAGTACGAGTATCTTACACAGCACATGTACATTTTGATTAATTTGCTATACAAACCAAGCAAGCAAAGAAAGAAAAAAAAAAGGGAAATAAAACATAAACAAAATAATTTATTAAATTAAATACCGAAAAGAAAAAAGCGTATCTTTTAAGCAGTAATAAATGCAGCAGCAACTTGGCAACGAAAAAGATACAACACTAAATTCGTATGCAGGAAGTAAAACTCTCTTTGAAATATTGCTATAGCATCATCATACACAATAACAATAACAACAACAACAACTACAACTACTAGTAGAAAAGTTACCGCTTCAAAGAGGTGGAGATTAATCAAAAAAATATTGTTCGAGATACGTGAGGTGACGCTTGCTGTCGCGACAACGGCAATAACAACAACAACAGCAGCAACATATCATTAATGCGTTTATAATTAACTTTACTATTAGCTAAGTTAATTTTATATCTTTTCAGTGAGGTTGCATTTTTGTTTTGATTTTCAGTTATTCCAACTCTTTTTCTTTCATAAATTAAGCTTTTATGCATTGAATATTAAATACGGAAAAGTTATTAAAAATGGGGAGATGGATGGAGAAGCAAATCTCTTGTGAGAGATTATGTAATCGCATTTGTTACAAAATGTGACGAAGACTTCGGTTGGATATCGTTTTTTTAGTCAATCAATCGGCGGTTCGGCAGTCATCAATACTGGCTGACTGACTGACTGACTAGGAAGTCGTGTTCAGCCGCCCGTCCGCACTTTGTCAGACGGCGACAGTTAATGGTGGGCGTTGCATTCATTATGGCTGTTTAATAGTTACGTGGTTGCGTCTTAGACGTGCAGCGCTTAGCATGCTGATGGGCTTTCAATGATTAAATGGCTTATGTAAGGCTTAAGAAGTAGCCGCCGATTTAGTAATAATATTTCATCAAAGTTTATAGTAATTCTTACAGCGCTGTGCGTGTCTTAGATACAACGTTAGATAAAGCGCGTTGATCAGCGTACTGAAATTGTCGTGAGACTTTGAAATGAAAAAGGTCAGGTACGACAAAAGGTTAATTAATGGCGAGCTATGAAATGATTTTGAAAAATTCTTCAAAGAGCAACCTTTCAATTCTCTCTCTCTCTCTCTCGAAAAAAAAACTAGCAATTCAAACAATAATAGATGTGAATTGTTGGCGCATAAAAGTAATAAAGCTACCGAAGGTGGCCTACAAACATTATGAACGCATCAACAATTTGAGGCTCGATGGCCAACGGGCAAACAATTTTGCTGTTGCCTGTTGTCTGCGCCAAAAGACGTTAGATGAATTGACTTACTAGCTGACTGACTGACCATCGGTCAGACGGGACAGTCAGTCAGGCAGACAGACAGACCGACAAATACGACGTATGTCGACAACGACGACACATGCTACATAGAATAAAAATTACTTCCTGATTGTGATACATGCGCTGCCCAGCCTCTCTCTCTGCCTTTAAACTACACTGTGCTTATATATTATTTTGTAGTTATTGTACTTGTTGTTGTTTAAGTAGTTGTTGTTGTTATTGTAAAGTCATTGCTCATACAAAGTATAGCAAACATAAGCAAGTTGTAGACACTCCTGGTTGGTTGGTTGGCTGGATGGATGGATGGATGTATGAACGGATCGAATGCCTTAAACTCATGCTTGGCAGTTATGTTAGAAAAGCACAAAAAGGCACAAAACAAAAAAGGCGACAACGCAAAATTCTGTTTTGCCAGAACAAAATGCCTACAAAATATAAGGCGAGTATCTGAAGCTGTATCTGTGTCTGTGTGTGTGCGTGCACGAGTGTATCATATCTGTGCGCTAGAGTGAGCAAGACCTGTCTTACTTGATGCTTGATGTTTTACTTTGATATGCACTATCAATGCAGCGTTTTTGGTGCCACAAGCGGCAGCAACCGCAATGTTCGTGCTGCCCGACCGGCGTAACTGGCTTTGACAACGCAAAAGTGCACTCAGTGCTGCTGCTTCTTCTTCGTTTCTGTTTGCTTTGCTTTTCCGCCTTTACTTGTTTTTGAGTTGCTCAGTGATTTAAGTTAGTTTTTCCTTTTTTTTCTCTTCCAGACAAAGTGTGTTCTGTGGCAAATGTTACATATTTGGCATAAAGCACAGTCTTGTGTGATATTCTTTATTAAAAATGTGTTTAGATAAGGTTATTGTGGTATCCCAAACACTTTGAAACATTCAAAGAACGTGCCATGCAGCTTTTAAAATTATCTAACGATGGAGAAGAAGAATTTCTATGCAACAATCATAGAGAATTAAAACATTCTTCTAGATTGACTAAGAAAGGAAGCATTTCAAAGTTTGATCTTGCCGTCCTTTTTGAACTTTAAATCGTAGTTCCGAAACTGAAATCGGTAGTTTGACCATATTGAGTATTATAAATATAGAATGGAAAACGGTTCGGTTGGAATTTTATCATATTTCATTGAGAAATTGTTGTTGCCAAACTTGTAATAATTTTGACATTCTTCTTTGTGTACTGTTCTGTTCAGTTTTGATTTGCATTGGACAAAACGAGATAAATGTGTTAAGTTTTTGCAATCGGCTCTTAAAATCAAAATTGCTCGAAAACTATTCGTCCATTTAAGGGTTCATTCGCTACTCTATGTATAGATTACGCTTTGAAAACATCTAAACTTGAACTGAGCAGAATTTGTTCGGTGCGATTTGTCAAACATAACCCTAGACAAACCAATATACCCAACAAGAAACCCCTAAGACGCTTCAAAGTTTATTATTTTAAGCTTATTAGTCTCGGCTTAATGCATATAAAAAGAAACTAAAAAAAGAACATAGAACGATTATTCTTTATTTGTTCTTGAAGTTTTAATAGTTCTTAGAAAGGAAAGATTTTGTTGGGTTTGGTATGTTGCTTAGAGAAGATAAACCTGCAAGAAAACACAACCTAAATGGGACACGATTAAACGCTTTTTGCCTTATCAAAGCTGTTATCTTTACACTCAAGTCAAGTCAAAATGGTTGGCAACTTTCACAACATTGTGTGTGTTGATAACGCGCAATAACAATTGCAAATTTGCAACTACTATCAAGTTGATCTAACCCCAATGCGCAGACGATTTAAGACCTCACTTGTCATGTTTCACGACTCATTAAAAATGCAATAGAAAAAAAATAGAAACAACAAAATTAAATATGTTTTCATGCAAAAGAAAACATGTCGCTGAATATGCATAAGCCAAATGAACTGACTAACTGACAGACTGACCGACCATATGCAAAAGATCTTGGGATAATCGTCGTCGACAACATGCGAGCGTCATAAAATCGAACAAACAAACAAATGGCAACAAAATGCCAATAAAACAACAACTTTTAACTTAAAACTAAAACCAATTGTGACTTGTCTGTATGCATGTGTGCATGTATGTGTGTGCGCAAAGCCATAACTACAAGTTTATCTATTCATAAGACCAAGTGCAGCATGAATGAACGACCGAACGAATGGAGGAGGCAGCCAGTGAGTTAGTGTAGAACAAGTGTTACTCAAGGCAACAAATTAATAGTCTACATTTTTCTAAACTAATCACGACAAGTGCTTGTTATGCGCCAAATGCACTGAGAGAAATAATGGTCATGCATGTGGCGTGGCGCAAAATCGTTAGAATCTAAACTTTTAGGTAGCTTAATTTTTGGTGTGCAACTTGTTTTGCTGTTTACTTGTTGCTGCTTTTTTTCAGATGTAAACTGTTGTTTATAACAACATTCCTTCAAGCTAAGACAACATTTGATGTACGACACGACAAGACGACTTTGACTTAAAGCAGCAAGGGTAAAGAGCAACGCGGGGCGGCGGCTGTGTAAAACGCTCAAGCCGCGGGCTAAAACATGTACCACACAGTAGTAGTTGTTAAAATAAGTCTGTTTTTTGTGCTAAAGACAACAAAAAAATACAAATAAAAATAAAAACAAGCAAAAAAGTGTAGGAATTTATATATAATGTAAAATTAAATATCGTAGTATAAACGATCGTAAAGTCAATTTGACTAAAGCAAAGAGAGAGAGAGAGAGATAGAGAGAGAATTCAAGCAAGTAATATGTATTTTTTTTTTGTTGGTGGCGTTCTATGCTACAGTACAAATCTGAGCACTTAAAGAGTGGCTTGCCCGCCAGCATTAACCGCATTAACAACAACACGCAAGATCTTGAAAAAAAGCAATGAAAGAGAGTGAAAGAGAGCGACAAGGAAAGCGTGAAAGAAAGAGCAAAGATCGTTACACTTGCTACACGTTACTGGTTTTGTTTTTGGTTTCGGTTTTTGGGGCGCAAGAGCGCGTAATCTTTTGAAATTTTAATAGCAACTTTTATTTCGTAACTTTTGATGGACAACGCCAACTATAACAATACCAACAACAGCAACTAGAATGACCATAACAACTACTGTTGTCAGTCATCGTTCGTCGTCTGTTGTTGTATCTTGTGGTCAGTCAATGTGTAATTCTAACATATACTTAAGTACCGCGTGTCAGTCACTCGACATTCAGTCAGACAACGTCACTCAGCTACACACACACACACACACTGGCTGACCTGACTCGCGTTCATTCACAGTCACAGCTAAAATACAGAGTCTGTTTCGGCTCAGCTCAGATCGGATCAGTTCAGTCGAGTCGAGTCGAATCTTTGTGCGCACAACAATAGATTTGAAAATCTTTTGTTCTTTGTTCTTGTCGCTTTGGCACAACTTTACTGATTTGTTTGCCTCATTGGCGACGCGTGCTCATTTTTAGATCTTTTGTTTGCTCGGTGCTAATTTGTGCATATTTTGCTTGATATCTCACTATTTATATCTGGTTTGCTTGAAATATTTGTATTATTAACGTAGATTTATGGCAGAATTTTTGAATATTTATTTTTCACATAAAGAATAGTTTGCTGAAAGGTTCTCTCGGAAGAAAACTTATTGAAAATAAAAGTTTTGATTATTAATTGGATGATCTATTGACATGTTCATATATTAGAAAGTATTCAATTAATAAGAATTCAAGCTAAGACAACTTAAGCTTGAAACTAGAAATGATTGGGATGAACATAATTATTATTATTCTAATTTATATATTTATATAAAGCTAGCATGAAGTTAGGGAGCGTACAAACTGAAATAGGAGATCATGCGGCTAGGAACTTTAGCCTGAATATTCTAACTAATTAAGAGTAATGTTAAGAATTTGAAATGAGCTTAAGATATACCCAAACTTTACTTGTTCTCTCTCAAAAGTAAAGACAATTTCGATTTAAAAAAAAAAAACAAATTATTTGACAACTAAAACGTTATTGATTTGAAAAGTTTATTAACCTGTAACAAATATACGTAAGTTTTTTTCAGCTTTTCTGTTTTCTGTTTTTGGAGTGCTATTTCCTAATCCAACAAAAGCCGCTGTCATATGCACTCAAACACCCAGAGACATGAAACAAGCAAACGAAGGAGCGAGCTGACACAACCGCCAACCTGCTTGGGTAATATCATATTTTAGAGTTAAGAGCTTTACGTACAAAACCAATAGCAAATGTGTAAAAACAAAAACAAAACACACAATGAAAAAAAAAAATAGCAAAACTTGTTAAAAGTTCCACAATTCAACTTTAGAGGCACACAAATATACACACACACACATACATGTATCTAAACACGTATCTATGAACGTTCAGTCAGTCGGTCGGTCAGTTGTCGTAGTCCGCTAGAAGCCAACGCCACCGTCAGCGCCATCTATGTGTCTGCTAATATTTTGCGACTCGATTTCTTGCACCTACTTCGTTGCTATTGTTGTTGTTTTGTTTTCTTGCATTACTGCCCAAAGCTCATTGTTGTTGTTGTCTGTGCTGCAGCCAAACAACAAACGACTTTACCACCATTGCAAGACCTCACGGCTAACAGCATTATGTAGCGAGATATACTCATAGCGCCAAACGACCTTAAAGCTTGTACGTACGTATACAATAGATACAGTGCAATGTATCTGCGCACATTTGCTTGATATCTTTTTTGCAAATACCATACTAAATACACTACTAATACATATTTGTTGAACGTTCTGATAGCGATTTCGATGTGCTTGTTGTGCGTTTCATATCTCATTTGAAAATTTCTGCATTTTTTTGTTCGCTTGTCTGTTATGTTCTTCTCAGATATTTCGCATTTTTATATGGTTTTCATTGTCTTGCTTTTATTTTGTCATATTTCAACTTTAACAATACTAGCTGAAGATGAGTACTTTTAAAATGTCTGCAAAGGCGTACTTTTCTTAACAAATTCTTTTTGTTGTTAGTAAAGACGTAAATTTTCTGTTATGTAACTGAGATTTAAAGACATTCTATGGTCGAAGTCATAAAAATAACAATTTCAATGTTTAAATCTTGATCTATTTATGTTTCTTGCTAGCAACAAAGCTAAAAAGATGTATCTTTTGTGGGAACGCGCTATTTAAATCAAATTCATGATGGTAAATAACAATATATTGATTCCTTTAAAGGACCAAAGCTGATTTACAGAAAAATTTTTAAATTTTACCACACATAGTCAACTTTGACTGTGCTGAGTACAACATTTGATTAAAGTATTTGAAATAAATTCACTTACCAGTTCAACTTTTACCTAAATCTTTATAATTGCTGCATTTATTTGACTCTTTAATGATTGTCGCTTTAAGAGCCTCTTTTACACAAGCTCAGCCCAACACATCAGCGCCACTGTCGGTCAGCAGAAGCCCATTTTCTACTTTCAACAAGTATTTGTAGGCAAAGAAAAATGCGCTAAGCCGCTTTAAAGTAACTTGCAACTGTTGCAAGCAATTGTCGCTGCTGTAAGCGTGTGTGTGCGTGTGCAGATATGAGGCTATGAGGCAATGAGGCAATAAGGCAACGGCAATACCAAAAGCAATAACAACAGCAGCAATAAGTTGCAGCATGGCCATTCTAAATGTTACGTTACATTGTGTTATGTTACGTTCAATTGTAATTGTATTTGTATTTGTATTTGTTGCCATTCTGTGGCATGTATTTTGGCTGGTCTGTGAATGTGAATGCTCAAACGCGCGCGCTTCTTTTGCTTCGTAGCTACGCCATGAATTAGGTCTTTCAGCAATTGTTGTTGTTGTTATTGCTGTTGTTGAATGTTGCATTGTTGCAACGGACTTTGTTGTTGTTGCTGCTGCTGCCGTTGTGTAATAAAGAGATAACGGCATTTAATGGCTGAATGAGTTTGCAATAGAAGAAGAATTACATTGTGCAAGAAAGAGAAAAACAGGTTGTAAGAGGGAGAAGTAGAATTGGCCAAGTAGTAAAGAGTTGCGTATCATTGGTTTTTGTGGTGTGGGTCCCAAGTGAACGGTGCATTGCGGTATCAGCAACAATAAAACTGAAACAAAATATTACACTCACTGAGCTTCATTCATACGAAGAATGCTTGAGTATGCAATAAAAAAACCAGTATTAGACTGTCGTATGTGCTGTATGCTACTATGTAACATAGGCGTAATTAATATTATATTTAATACAATGGGTTCTCATGGCCAACTCGGTAACGTCGTAATTTTAACGCGATTAATTTTATCGTGGCTCGCCCCAAATAGGCATGTTTTCTTAAACGAAAAAGTGAAGTTAGCTTAATTGTGCAAAATTAATAAATCAAAAATAAATTTCATTGCAAACTAGAAAATATGTGAACTAATTTTTCATTGCAATGGCCTATGTTGAGAAAGCTTAGCGAATAACATAAGTCATTTTAATAATTAAATGATGTGTAAGTTTCATTGAAAATAACTAAAAATTCCCTTTTGTTTTTTGATGCAAGTTGGTCATAAATTTAACACTTTATTACGTTACCGAATGTCATGGATCGGTTTTGATGAAAACTCGGTAAACTTTATAATAAAATTTAATCATTTTACCACGATACCGAGTTGGCCCTGAAAATCCTTACAGTATTCTATATTAACTTATTAATTATGTAAATAAAATGTTTGCCTTCATTTCTTTGTTTGTGCATTTTTGACTGATATCTTAAATGAAAATGTGCCAAAAGCTTCAAGAAATTCTTCACGAGTCAAATGTTTGTCACTTGTCAGTTCTTTTGGTTGCTAACACATAAATCAGCATTTTAAAACACATAAATATTTTCACATTTCATACACAATGATTGACGTTGATTGCCAACGTACAATGAACCCAAATTCGCTGTTGTTATTTTTGTTATTGTCATACACTTTGCTGTTGCACTAAATGACTTTGCACAAAAATTTATATGAGAAAATTAAAAAAATAAGCAAAAAATCATTTATTGAAACTGAAAATCAAACAAGTGTCTGCCTGTTTGCTCACCTATGCCAAAGCACTTCGCCAATTTGTGTGACAATCATTGAGCAGACTGAGAAGCATGTTTCTGAAAAACTCAGCGCCGGTTGCAGTTGGCTTATTTCCAATACTTCAATATTCAATTTCAGTTCATGCATTGACTTTTTCAATATTTTGACACTTTAATTGATTTGTTGTTTTATGGATTTCAAAATAAAAAACTTAACTTTTCATTAATTTGAACTTGACTTGTCCGCCTTTGAGTGTATGAAAAGAAAAACAGAAAAAACAATACTCAATTCGTTGTTGGTTCCCATGATTGTTTGAGTCCGATAAGATACCCGTATTTGTATCTCGATACGACAACGCGTCTTTGGCGTATGCGTGTAAGTCAATAGCAAATGCAAATATTGACGGCAAGCTGCCTCCGATTTTGGTATATGTTGTTTGCTTTAATCTCAGTCAAAGGTTCACGTCGTGTAAATTTATACAACTTTTGTTATTAATTTTATTTATTCAATGCATTGCATCATAAATTTATGTTGTAACAATTGACGTAAATGAACTTTTACATATTGAAGGTCAACAGCGGGAATTTGACGACAGTTTGTATGTGGCATAGATAATTACGCTAGGGATCAGCATATGCACGTCGTAATTATTTTGTTGTTGTTGTTTAATTGAATTGATCATTTTTATTTTTATTTTTTTTTCGTTTTATTCATTTTGCTGCTAAACTACAAATGGGCAACTTAATTGTGGCAATTAGCGACAAGCATGCAATGCGAGCTCAGTCAGTCAGGCAAGTCAATCGTGTCAGGTGTTCGCCAGACAATGGCATCATTGAACTATCGGGCGATTGTTTCCATTGTTGAGCATTCGCATTTTTGGCTTTTTGTTTCGTTCAAAAGTCGCACATGTTCTGATCATAATCTTGGGGCTTTAATCAAAAACACCTGAAGCTTAAGTGACTGTAAATTTAATTTTCTTGAAATAATTATTCAGTAAGCGCAGGCAGATTGTTTCGATATTAAATCTGAGTTTAAGTATTGCGGGATTAGTGATTTTGTCAGTAATAAATGTGCACAAAAAAAGCTTTGACATTATTTTAAATGAGTGCTATAAACACATGATATCTCTCAGCGATCGAAGTCATATTCAAGCATTTGTTTTCTTTTGAGTCTTAAAGTTATGTTTATATATGTCTAATCGCAGTATTTATTAAAGATTAACGGATACAATCAATTACAACACGACGGACAAACATTTTTTCAAATTTATTTTAAGCAAAATTCTTCTAAGTTACTCTTTAGTGTATATCATATTTTTAATTGTCAAAACAACTCACTTTAGTCACATAAAAAGGTAACAATCCCTTTCAAATTTGGATCCCGATAATCCCAGGACTGTACTTGGCTAATCCCAGGATTTTCGGAAATGCCACAAACAGTTCTAGTTGGTCTTTGACTAGGTTTCGAATTAAGAAGTAACTTAAGTTAAGATTCACAAAAAAACCGAGCACAATCAACTGCTTAAAAATAAGGTTTGAATAGCTTCTGTTCATTCACCGTATAAATCTCATTAGGAAATAATCTGTTCGTCAGTATTTACGGCCAGCTGTGACGAGTTGTTAGCAATAACAGTCGCTTAAAGCAACAACGAGTCACATAATGAGCCTTGTGACTCACTGTGATTCGGTAAGCCTTGTGACTCAGTGTGACTGGTGTGAGAATGGTCTTATGAGTATTTAGAACAATTTAGTACATGCTTTGTTTATAATTTGGTGAAATGTATACATTTATTTTAGAGTCCTAACTTTAAATTGCCATAGACTGTGCCAAGTGAGTTATAACGCTCGCTTTTTTCGAGATAATTTTCACTTGTTGTATTGCAGAAACTTTGTCCAAGTCTTGCAAATAATGTTGTTTTGTGGCGTTGCATAATGTTGGTTGGCATTATTTATATTATTGCAAAGACGCATTGACTTAAATGATCAACAATTGTTAGTTACTCGCAGCGAAACCCGCAATAAAGTAACTTTCTTTGCCACAACATTCATAACTATAACGATAACTCACAACACAGCACAGCACAGCACAACACAACAAACAAAGTAACTTAATTCTTTACCGCAAAATCCATTAAAGTAAATAAAGAAACAGAGTATCAGGAACTCACTCGAGTCGATGTCCGTGGCCATGACTATGATGGCTGCGGTTGAGTCCGAGTTTGAAGCTGCCCCGCTTCGCACATAATGAATTGTCAATCATTATGCAATCTTCAAGTGAAAAATGATGTTGCAACATTTGCACACTACTTCATCACACACACACACACATAAGCGCATAGCCAAAAGCATTAGCTGAGGTGCCATGTAGCAGAAACAAATGCAGAACAGTATAAATAGCAATGAATACAACAACAGAGTTAGAAAAATATGTATCGCACAAAGGAGTCTGAGTAACATGAAATGCGTGGGGTGGACATTTAGACAGATTCGTGGTATAACATGAGGCTTGCTGTTAGATCTTTTGCCGTGGCGCTAAAGATGTACGATGATCATGACTGGCATAGAATTGAGTAAAGCAAAGCAAAGTAAAGTCAAAACTAAGCAAAGGTTTGCATAACTTGAAGGCATTAGACTTGGGCACGGCTGCCAAGACAGACAGGCAGACAGACAGACACACGGATAGACGGACTGCCAGTCAGGCATGTATGAATGCCAACCAGCACTGGGCAAATAGCTTGGCATGTCTTGGTATGTTACTTGAGTGCCGAGTGTAAGCATTTATTATAAGTTTTGACGTTTTTGGCGGTTATTATCCATCAAAAAATGTCTGTATGAGTGAGCCTGTAAATTTAAGCAAAGATAAATGTTTGAATTTTGTATAATAAATTAGGCTTATAAATGGTTTTTGTATACGCGTTTCCTTTTCTCTTTCTAACGTTTAAGCATTTACTCTGCCGTTTCTTTCACTCTTTCGCAGATTTCAATAAACGCCGCCACGCCAATAAATGAGCACTTGTGTGGGCGTTGATGACTTGTCAACATGTTCGACATTGTTTATTTCAGCACAATTTTTAAGGCAATTTATAATTAATGGGGAACAAAAATTACAAAAAAAGCATATTTTTTTATTTCTGCTTTTAGTTTTCATTAGTGAGCAATAATTTACTATGGGAAGTACCTGAACACTAAGCGCTTGAAAAAATGTATTTAACACGTAACTTTCTGCTTGAATAGCTGCACAAATTGCGTTTTGAGCGACGTTTTTTTCAAGCTGCCCAGTAGTTTAGCAAACTAGTTCCGAACTAATGAATGTATTATAATATTTAGTTCATAGGTAACCAGTACTTCCACTTTATTTAATGTGATGTGCCAGGTTTGAACTGGTGCACATTACATGGGTTTGTTATAGGCTTTTTTCTCTAATTGATCACCTTTGACAAGTTAACTAGATTGTTAATTAAATAAACTTCATACTTCAATGCGCCACTGGTCTAATCCCGAATTCGACAGTTGAGAACAGTCAAATAACAAAAATAAGGCGAACAATCATTTTATGTTGCAGACTAGTGCAATCATGCATCACCTTTGACTAGTTCTTGTACCAGTTTCAAAATTCGTCAGTTGGTTACAAGAGATGCTTATTATAATTTGATATTATTCCTCAATACACCGGTCAGAACAAGTTTTCAATTAGCTAAAATGGGACAATTCACATAAAGTGAACTGCTAAATTATAACTATTTTTGGTCTTATTTTTTATATTTTTGTTGTGCGCTAAGTACTCGCATTTCCTTTAGAATATTGCCTTCACTTGTTATGCCGTGACATAAAAATGTTATTAAACACTGTCGGCCACCATTAATCGACACATCGATGTTGCTCTAATTTGTGCCTTCTTGCAAAATAGACACAACAACGACAACAGTTGACTTGGCCAGAAGAGTGTTGCCACAGCGCAGACGCATGTGCATGTCGCTCATAGCCAACTGTATGCAAAAAGCAAGCGGAAATTAAGACTTGCCACACTGTTCGCGAGCCAAGCCAACGCTGAAGGTAACGACATCAAGCAATATGTCTCGTTTTGCTTTTTGCCTCAACATTTTGTAGTTGTTGTTTTCTTTTTTTTTACTTTTATGATTTATTAAAAGTCTGTAATTATATTTAATATGCTAAGTAATAATTTTCCGACAATCGACGTACTCAGCGTTGACTTGTGTTTTGTCTCATTAAATTGCAAATAGAAACAAGCGACAGCAGAAAGAGAAAACCGTAAAAAGAGCAACAATTGTAATTGTGTTGTGTTTCGTATTATTCATCTGAGTTTGTTTGAGCTGAGTTGGTCATTGCAATTACGTTTTTAATTTGATTGCAAAGTTATGGCACTTGTTTTTGCATTTAATTGATATTTACAATTGTGCAACTTCACTTCAGGCTGAGAATTATTGCGAAATGTGTTTGAATGAACAATGGTATGTAATTAATTATTGCGGACAGTCAGTTGAGGAAGCAAGTGTTGCAATGTTTCAACTATTATAATCCATGCTGCAAACTTCTTCGAATTTGAAGCATTCTCTGTTATTCAAATTAATTGATGTAGTATAAGCCAACTTTATGTATAATTAATTTATTTGTTTCTGCCACATCAGCTATGTTAACTGTGAATATTTTGAGTAGAAAAAGATAAAATTCTACTGTTGTAAAGTTAACTCACTTTCGAAATGTCAGATAATGAATATGAATGAAAATCAAACATAAAAATTTGCACAGCTGCGCTCTCTATCGTACTTTATACACTAATGAGCAATCTATGGAAATACCTTGTAGATAGCATAGTAGAGCTTTATCAAATATTATCTGCAGTAGTAAATAAAAGCACGAATTGTAGAGCTCTGTAAAATCTACACTCGACACATACTCTATTTAGAATTAAACAAGGAAACTTACAATATTATTAATGTTTCGTGTGCTTTCGAGAGATCAGCGTAGGTCACTTATGACGCAACTTAAGAAACAATACAGTTCAGTTATCTCTATTGGTAAATGGTTTTAAATATACACATTTTCGTCTAAAATTTTTAGGAACTAAGTAATTTTCTAGACCCATGTAAATACCATATTGGGTTTGACAATATGCTGTATTAATAAAAATTGATCTTTTCAATTATAAATTTTATAAAAAATTTCATATCACTACTTTTAGTATATATTTGAAGTCATTTAGGCATATTGCATGAATTATAAAATATTAAATTTCAATAGCTTGCATTGAAAGTAGATTATTGAACAATTAAACGCCATAAGGAAACGACCATAAATTACTTGAGACAAAATTATTGGGTTCATCGGACATCTCATGTGAACTTTTTAGTCCACTCATTTACAATTTCATTCGAAATTTTAAGCAAAATCTCATATGAGATACACAGGGAGGGGTTCGTAAAAATCTCACCAAGAGGTGAGTTCTGAGAAAAAAATCTCATGTAATTTATGGACGTTCCCTAAGGGTTGACTTTTGAGACGCAAACAAGTCTTTTTTTTGATAGCGATGAACTTACTCGTATTGACTCTTAATTATTTAACACGTTATATGTATGTCGATTACCTTTTTTTAAGTTTCTTGATGGAGACAATAAAACTATGAATGAAACAAGTTTTTAACGATTCCAAATAAACAAAAAGTTATTTGTCATAAAATTTTAGCACGTTCTAGACTATTAAAATTAGTATAAAACGGTTGCATAATTATTTTTTAATAAGGCAATTAAATGTTTTTGTTCGTGTCATAAATTTGCTTTTAATTTCTAGCACGTTATTGTATGTCATGGTTTTTTTTTATAGAAGCTATTGTTGCATGTTTTGAATTCAAATAATTAAATAAATTTTATTTATACATACATTGGTCCTTGTGTGCATTCAATGATATTAAATAATAGCACTTTATGGCATTACTTCATTCAATGCTTCAGCATTTTCAAAGAATATTTTTTTCTTGCAATATAAAATATACTTTTTTTATTCCAAATAAATCTCAAAGATGAAAACTTCAACACATATAATTTGATATTATTTCTATTGCATGATGTTCTTACAAAAAAAAAGGGAGACTGTTTGCTCTTTGATTTGAAAGCGGAATTGTTTAGAATAATTTCCTGTTTATCCAAACCGCACTAATAAGAAAGTTACTACAGTTTTTGTAGTGGGCATAAGGAAGTTTCATGAGTTGCCAGACATGACTTATGTAAAAAAAAAATATGTATACATATACCTCACCTAACACGGTGCCGAATGCCAAAAATAGCTGACTTATTGTAAACAATTTTATTAACAATAATTAACAGTTGCTTACGAACGTTGCATTGAAACGTGCTGCAACACGCTGAGGTGTCAAGCGACTCGTCGTCGAACGTCAAATCCGACACTGAGGCGAGTAGGTGGCAAAAGCAAACAGTCGAGTCGAAACTCAGTGAGTTGAATGTGCATTAAGATCAATTAAGCATTTGAGGCTAATTTGCACATTGAGCGTATGATGACTTAAGGCATGATGCATGAATGAAGTGCATGAAATACGTTCTAATTGAATGACTGACTAAGTGAGTGAATGAGTGAGTGACGTCGTCAAACGCTCGTTCGTTGAAATACAACTGCAAATCGCTAATAAATAACAATTAGAATAACATGCTAATAAATCTTCAATGTTGAAGACTTGCCATAAATTCAAACGGAAACATACAACAACAACAACAACAACACACATAATGACAATATACACTCGTATGCGTTCATTCATTCGCACATTCATTCATAAAAAAAACAACAAGCATTGAGCGTCTGACTGTCTTTGTCTTTGTCTCGCATTAGCACAGAGGCAACACCTCTAAACTTATATGTTAATTTCTTTTGCATTGCATATGATTAGCATTTTTTTGTTGTTTGTTGTTTTTGTTGCCATTTGGCTTAAAACAAATTAGCGGGGGGTGCGTTTGCATGTGTGTGGGTCGCTGTTTGTATCTAGATACATTTAACTGTCAGCATGCAAGAACGTGGGTCGTCGTTGTCGTTGCAACTTTGCCAGAGGTGTGTTAATTAATTGCGCTTGAGCTACACACACACACACACACACACACAAAACGGCACTGCATTTAAACATTAATTGCCATTTACATTTCATTACAATTTTTTGCTCACTGTGTGTAAAAGATAGTTTTTGTTACAGTTTGTTTGTAACACAACAATGCAACAACCTTCGGCTAACGGGCAGGCAACAAGCCGATCATTGAAGCGTTTGAACAAACATAATGCATGATCTTAGACTCAAAGTCACATCTCTATTTTCGCATTGTCATATCATCAACTCAGTCCCGCTCTGCCACAGATTGACCAACCGACCGACCCCTTGTCTGGCTGCCTGCTGCTTGGCTATTGTCAAACTGTCTGCCAACATAATGTCGAACATGACAACTGCGCGGCACGCATCAACCGTCTTTGCTCTTCAATATAAAGTTAATCAACTACAGTGAAATTCCTCATAAACGGACACAATGTTTTTGTTCGGTTATGGGTGATGTCCGCTTATAATTTCGAATGTATAGAAAAACAATTTACATGCAACTTATTTAAGAAAATTAATGAAAAAAGCGCCCTCTATTTGACACATACGGCATATAAAAGGAGAATCACCTAATTCTTTTCTTTTTCAATACTATGTGAAAAGAAAAATTACCAATTTCCTTTTTTAGAACACAAATTCGTATGTAATTCAAAACAAATTGTTGAAGATATTTGAATTTTGTCTATTTTTGAGAGATTTTTTGAACAAAATGATTTGAAATATTTGAACCGCGTCCGGTTATTGGAAATTTATTTGTATGAAACCATCAATAAAACGGCTGTGTACATGAAATTTTTCCGGCCATAAGAGGTGTCCGTAATGAGGAATTTTACTGTATTCATCATTAAGTTCTAACAGCAAGCACACTTTAGAGCATCGCTCAGTTACGCGGTGAGCTTCAACTAAGCCTCGGCAGTGACGATTCGTCCAGCACTGAGGGCCAATGCGATGTTTTCTCTCTCTCTCTCTCTCGTTGCTCTGTAAGCCACAAGCGCATATATCAAATTTCATTTTGGCATGGATTTCATATTTATTATTATTAATATATTTTTTTTTTACAATAAAAGTTTCGACTGTCAATTCGTCACTCAGTCGCTCTAAGCGCCCTCCATCAACGCCCTGCGGTCCTCACTGTCTCTTTATTGTTTTTGCCCAACTTTGCTAACTTTTCTGCCTTTGGCTTTAAAACAGCATTTGCGGCTTTTTCATGCGGTGATTTGCTTTTGTCATTTGCTGCAGTCATCGTCGCTCTGGCCAGGCCATCTCTGAGCGTCTGACTGACTGTGTGCAATATGTCTTTCATAACGGTTTTGCGCTGTATCTTTTTAATGTATCTTTTTTAGGCGGGAAAAGCGCGAAGTTATTTTTATTATTGTTGTGTGTGCATTAAGTTGGTGTTTTTATGTTGTCTCCAACTAAGACAGTTGATGATTTCCGCATAATTACCTTTGTTACTTTAATGATGGCATTTTTAATGCATTTCATAGCATGTATTTAATTACTAGCATTTCAAGATGCGGAAGAGAATTATTAAATAAGTGCTTATAAGACATTTAAAGGAACATGTTTTAACTTTATTAATTGCAGAAAATTTTAAATTTAAAAAGTTTAAAAAAAATGTATTTTATTACATATAATATGATAGGAGATTTATTTTAAGGAAAATAACTCTTCAGCACAGCAGAAGATCAGCGGAATTTGACACAAGTTGGAACCAACATTAATTTTAATAAATTTAAATTTTAACTCAAAGCGTACTTTAAGACAAAGTTAGAAATTTCAGGCATGCAGGAGCAAAAATTCCTTTCAATGCAAATTCTTCTTATTTTTCAATAACTGATATCCTTTTATTTTTAGCAAATATGCTTTGGCCAACGATCATTTGATTGATTGCCCTTAAGTTTGCTCAATGAATTGCACCGATAAGAATTTAAGTGCAAGAATGATGGCTTGTAATTCAATTCAAGTGAAAAAGGAAGGCATTTTTGTGCATATAGAAGTGCATATCATAACTCAAAGCACATAATTGGCCTCAGCACTTGCAGACAATAATAAATTGAAGCGAATATATCAAAATCAGCGCAAAGAGCGCACTGGCATTGATGAGCGCAACGACAGCAACAAAACAACAACACACTGTCGTCATTATCATGGCCAACACTCAAAGCGCAGTACGGCTAACTGACTGAACTAAGTGAGTAAATGAAGGCACGCCAGGCCGAGCAAAGCCAAGGCAGGGTAAGCTGAGCAAGGGCTGCAAAGAAAGCGCTGTGCTAACCAGTCTTGAAGAAATGCAGGAAATAAAGCAAAATTTTACGCGATTAAGCGTAATTTCTGATAATTTTCTTTGACAATTTAATAGCAGCAATTCGCATGGGAATTTATCATAACTCAATATTGATTATGATTATGTGCGTATTGTGTTGCCACAAGAGCAACAGCGATATGTGAGGGAGCGGGAGAGAAGCGTTGCATGTGGCTAAAGGAAAACAGCAATAAACTTACAACTTGAATTATGCAGATTTTTATCTTCATTTTGCATACAAAGTGCACAATTTTCATTTTAACAGCCCAAGCAGCGTTGAAGCATCAACATTACTAACAACGGCAACAACAACAACAACAGCAGCAGCAGGAGTAACAACAACAAAAAGAGAAAATGAAGAAGAACTTGCAACACCAACCGGAAAGTGTAAAGAAAAAAAACTAACAAAAAAAAAAAGAAAAAAAAATGTGCACGTTTGGTGAGGGCGCGGTGAGGCTGGGGTGAGTTCATGTGGTAGCGCAAGTTGCACGCTGGTAGTCGGCGACAAGTTGCAACATAAACGCTGCTGAGCAGCAACAGATAAGCTTTATGCAAAGCAGCAACAACAAACGAATGAACGAACGAGAGATGTGAACAGTTGGCCAGGCCAAGGCAACGCTGTGCGGCACATGCGTGAAAGCGCAGTTGGCAACAAATATTTTGCTCATAATGACGACAATAACAACAACAACAACGACAACACTGACGCTGACGTTGACTTTGAAGTCTAAAGTTGCAATGTTGCTGTTGGCATGCGGCAAGCGGCGGCGGCGGCGACAGCAGAAGGAGTTGTTTTGAAAAATGTTGCAGACGCCACAAAAATGAAAATGAATTGTAGTCAGGTAGGCTGGCAACAACATCACATCAACATCAACATCAACAACAACAATCAATTGTTGATGTTGATGTTAAGGCGTCAAGGTAAGTTCATTGTACCTGCCAAGCGAAACTTGCAACTTGCTGCAAAACGGAAGTGTTTGCAACATTTTGTGATTAAATCTTTGCCAGCGCTCAGAGCTCAGATCAATGCCACTCAACGATGCCAACAACAACAGCAGCAATAACAACAACAAGAAGCAATGACGATGACGATAAAAAGCGTAGCAGCAACAAAGCTGTCGGCAACATTTTTTTCATTGTACATTTTTCGACATTATTAAGTTTGTTGCTGTTGTTGCTGGTGTGCCTGCCATATTAGGCAAGAGGGAGAGTGAGGAGGCAGTAGAAGAAAAAACTACTTTTGCTGATTATAATATTGAAGTGCAGTCACTGTTGATAATGCAAATGATAATCACATTCATAATCAGCAACAACTTCAATGCAGCAGCAACAACAACAACAACGAAGGCTACGCTATCAGCAAATGTTGTTGATTGACAAGAGCCAAGCAGCTGCTGCTGCCGCTTTTGCTGCCGCCTCTTCTGTTGTCGCTTCTTGCTACCGCCTGCTGAGCCTATGATGCAAAGTTTATTATCAACATTTGTATTGGCCGCACGCACGCACTCACAGACGCATGGCTCTCCACTCTGCCTCCTCTTCGAGTTGACCAAAATGTCTGCAATATTGTATTAATTAAACCCGGAAGTATTTGTTGCAGCTTCATTTGTGCTCCTGTTGCTACCTGTTCGTTCTGTTGCAACTTCTCCTTCTACACTGCCCAACTTTACGCTTCTTCTTATGGCAGATTGTTGTTGTTGGGCTGTTGTTGCTGCTGTGGGTAATTTTTAACTATCATGTTGCAGTTGGCGCATGCGCCGCATGCCTTTAACTTGCAGCTGTGCGCTTGGGCACTGATTTCGGTCATAGACTTGACTTGAGCCTCTCTTGGCTTGGCGCGCATAAAAATATTTATTAAAAATTATGCACGCATTAGTGCAGTTGAATGTTTGCCACACGAAACGGGTTTATTTCGTTTGCCATTTATTAAGGAAGTGCTTGGGCGCCTTTTTTTCCGTTTTTTTTATTTTTTTTTTCTTGGTTTTATATTTTATTATATCGTTTTCTTTTTTGTGATGTCTTCTTGGCTTGTATTAGATAAATGCTGCATATTAATTTACTTTTTTGACATATGGAATTTAACGGTGTTTTTTTTTCTTTCTATTTCGCTTCTTATTAATGTCTTCTTATCTACGCTCATAGCGTCCGAAAGCGAATGTTGCACCAGTTATGTGCAACGGTAATACAAGTAAATAAAATAAATTCACAAGTTTGAAGACTTCTTAGTATGTGAAATGCATTTCCTGTACTGATTTCAGATCTCTGCTTTCAATTCAAGTTGAAATATTTTTGTTCAGTGCTTTAGATAGCAAAAGCAATGCATTCATTCCCCCTAATGTGCATGAAATGTGCGTGTCTTGTCGAAAATATTGCGGCTTGCGAAGGCAGCTAAGTTAAGCGTGCCCGAGTTGGTATCACAGTCATAAAAATGTCATAACATAAGCGTTCTGTTAAGTTATTTGCAACGCTCAGACAAAAGATCTTATAAGATTTTAAGCTACTGATTAAAAATCCCAAGAACAGCCCAAATTAACTTTTTTTAAGGCAGAAATTAATTAGGAGCAAAGCGAAGTGTAAGCACAGAAACGAAGTTTTAAATTACAGAGATACGAAGCTGAAATTGTTGTTGGTAATAAAGAGATGATAACAAAACTAACAGAAAGGCAAGTTGATACTATTGGGCAGGTTGATGGAAGGTCTATATTGTGCTCCTTCTAATATATTCCAGCCTAAAGAACTTGATTCATATATAAATCGGTAGAGCTCAGTTGGTTGAGAGGAGTTGAGAGAAAAAAAAAAAAGAAGACTCGGTTTGGCATGGCCGGCAATCGACCCCATGACCGTTGAATTACAGCGATAGTACAAGAGAACTATCCTTACATCTCGCTTCTTTTTGCAGCGAGTATGTAAGGGAACTAACATATCGTTCGCTTCTTTTTGAAAGGAACGTCTAAAAGAACAATCATTGAAAAAGCGAACACATCATAAAGTTTAGTAAGTTCTACTTTTCGGGTACGCAGAGCCAAGTTTGCAGAACCTCAAAAGTCCCATTGGGATAGTAGTCCTAAAAAATTGTTGATCTATTGATGTCATAGAAAATCTAAGTACTTTTATATTGCTGCATGTTGTCAAAGTTTTTGAGTCTGAGTCATTAGTTGATAATTTTAACGAGTAAATTTATGGCTTATGGCCTTTCGCTGGTTTCAACGTAACCAATTGGCGCTCATCAAAGTTTTAAAGTTAATAAAAAACATGTTTGGTGTAATTAGTCAACAACCCCAAAGCGATTACCCCTTCACTTTGAAAGTACTCAGACACATACACATTTACACATACATAATTATTATTAAATGTTTTGTGCATAATAGTTTGTTTAGAAAATTTTTTAAGACACAAAAGCCGAAGGCAAGTTTTGCTGGCCATGCAAGCCAAGCCAAAAAGGTGAAAAATTATAAATAAATTCTAATAACTTGAAAGTTGCCTAAACGCCATAAACAATTAAATTCACTGTTGGTTGCCAATGATACTAAAAATCACAATGATGATCACGATGACGTTGATGAACACGACGACTTTCGCAGCTTTGCTGATTTCGATAATGATGTTACTGTTGATGATGATGTTGCACCTGCAGAGCAAACGTGTTGTTGAGGCGTAATTGACATGTAATGAACGTTAAGCAATCCCATCGTTGACCTCAACTCTTGAGCAATGAATACCAAATACAGTCGAATTTCACCATAACGAACTTATATTTAACGTTGTTCTCGCTATAAAGAATTAATTTAAAGAACATAGCATTTTCCTTTAATTCGAAATGTCTTTCTTTCTTGTTCTTCAATAAAGTTTTATGCTATCAATCATTTGAGGAATTTCCGAGCTTAGAAAAAATTTAACATTACAAGAATCCAATAAAAATTGTCCAATGTATTGGGGTTTTAAGGTGAGCATAGATACATTCAGAGAATCACAAGGTATTTTCTACAAAAACCTTATTATATTCTGATGCAAATTATCAAGATCATTCGTTGGATAATACTTATTCGTTCTTTCTAGAGAAATCGTTTCAGTTTAAAAATGTTTTAGAAGATGAGTGTGAAAAGTGGAAGATTCAAGCTAAAATGACACATTTAATTTAACAAAAGTTCAACAAACTTCTCTCAAATGAAATACTTTTGAGTTCCCCTGCGAGTTTGTTTAGGAGATTTCGATTATATCTTTATGCCATGTTTTTATTCAATAATGAAATTAATTCTCTTAGCATTTAAGTTATAATTTGCAACAGACTAAAACGCTTGGCGACACCGCTGACACATCGTATTCATTATGATTAAGTTTATTGAGCGTTTAAAATGGCGATAAGTCTGACGACAAGTGCGCTTTGCTGTTGCTGTTGCTGCTGTTTAATGCTGTGTTTAATACATTCACGCACGACACAGAAGCGTGACTCTCATGCGGAAATATTCTGCAGTTTGGCTACTGCACTTGACTCGCCTTGGCTAAATGCCAGCAAACTTACGGCCATTAGAAATGCAAACAAGTCTGTGTAATCTTGGCAAAGTTGCATAAATCAGCGAATAAAAGAAAGTTTCTACATAAACCAAGAAGACTATTAATTTTTATTTGCGTTATTTGTCGTTGTTATTGTTGTTTTTAATTGTTATTTGCTTTTTTTTAATTTTTGCGAATTTGTATGAGTTTTTTCATACATTCACACACTCACTCATATACACAGATACACGGCGATATATTGTACATAGCAGAACATCCGGTTATTTGACTTGACTCTCTAGCAAAATGTTAATTAAATAGCTGAGCTTGCATTAAAAAACACACGTAAATTTATGTTAACAAGGAAGTGTGCGCACACTTTTATTATCAGCTCAGCTCAACTCAACTCAACTAAAGCCAACACATCTCAGCTCAGCATTGTACTGAGCATTCAAATAGGCGACTCTTGCCGCAAGTGGCTATTTGCATATGCCTCTGACAGTGTTTGTCAAACACAACCACACCACAGACGCAGTCATCATCATCGTCATCATCATCATCGTCATCATTTCACCGCAGTTTACAGTTTTTAACGACTGACGTTGCCGTCACCATCGTCATCATCATCATCGTCGTCGTCATCGTCGCCTCCGTCACCATTGTCGTTGCTGTCGCCGTCACGTTGTCCAACACTACTACGTCATACGCTAATTGGTCGCGATACAAATCGCAAATGAAACAGAAAAAAAAAACATCTTTTGGCCAAGTGTCTTTGGTAGTTGTTTTTGCCTTTTTGCAGTTTTTTGTTTTTTTATTTTTATCTCTTTTATTTTTTCAGCGAAATGTTTTTTAATGGTTTTGTGTCATATTGTTGTTGGTTTTATTTTAACGCCAATGTTGTCGACTTTCTACGCGTTTGGCGCATTTTCCAAGTCGCACAAGCCCAAAAACAGTCTTTGAGCAAAGTGCTTCCTTATGGTTGGCGCTGTTTAAACACAGGCGCATTTAATTGTGATTTTTAATAGATTTTTATTAATAGTCTAACTGGAAATTGTTTCTTTTTTTTTATTATTTTGCTTTAGAAAGATAATTTTGGCTTTTGACAAAAATATGCTTTTATAATTCCATGTTTGCAGCAATGAGGAAGTGAAAAGTTGACCATTTGCGACGTGAAAATTTTCTGTTAGATAAAGTGCTCTTAGTCATTCACTGTATGTGATGTGCGCAGCAAAGTATGCTATATTTCCATGAAATACTTTAAAAAATCAAATTTACGCGTCAACTTAACTCAATTTTAATTATTGATAAGATTCTTTCTATAAAAATCAAATAAAAGAAACAACAATCAATAAAATTTTTAACAATTCAAAATGAAAATGCAAAAAGCCAAAAAGCATGCTGTACTTTCGCTTATATTAGAATTCTAAGAATTTATATGGGACCTATCAGAATCCAGTGAAATTATATTTTAAATGACATGAGTTTGACCAAAACAGAGCTCGAAACAGTTAGGAATTAATATGAATTTCACTTACGATTTAAGAGAGTTTTACCTACAGTTCATTAAGTAAAGTAAATATTCAAACTTACCTTTGTTCTGTAGAGTGGATTGCTGAAGTCCCAATCCGGCGCCACGAACAAGTAACCGCGTTTCGAAACTTTTCGCGAAGCCTAAAAAACGAAAAAAGATATGCAAAATTAGCATATTGTGTAATACAAGTTGAAATATTTATTGATGATAATAAAAACGAATCCAATATGTATGGAAAATTACATAATTTCTATAAAATCATAATACGCATATAGAAAGGTATTATTAAATATATGCAAAAAGAAAGAAAAAAGAAGAAAGAAAATAAAAATTTAAATACATTATTAAATAACATTTCTTCGTTCGCTCTTATCAAAACTTATCTATAATTCAAATCACAAATTCGTTATCTGCAAAAAACACAAAAAGACAGAAAATAAAAATATTATTAAGCAGAAAACAAATTTTCACTTCTTTTATGGCAAAATATTTTTATCGTTTTTTTGTTTGTCTTTTGTTTGTGGTGCGAAAGTGGCACGTGCTCAAAACATGTCATCAAGTTCAGCGAATTCGTACCGATTAACATATCTGATAAGATCTCTGAGCGCGTCTTAATTCACTGTCAGTTGACTAAAGACATTTGTTAAGCGCATTAATTAATTTCACAGAGTTTTTGATTCACCCAATCGATCTTAAAAGTTTTGTATTAAACACTTCTGGACTGGACATTTCTACTCCAACTCACGCTGATCGATTAGTCGAGTTACCTTCTATCACGGCTCCAGCAACTTTTGTTCCAAACGAGCGCCAAATTTTACACGCCGCCGTCATTCTTATAAAGTGTGTCAACAAAATCATGCCGAGCACATAAATCTACAATTTGGCCGAGTTGTGTTTGGTGTATTTTTGTGTTTCGAGTTCTTTTTTTTACTTTTGCGGCAATAAATTAAATCACTTTTGCATACTCATACATATATAGACCACAAGTGAGTCATTTAGTCACGACTTTATGCTTTATATTCACAACAAAGACATGCATGACTGTTATTTAACTGGCAATGAGTGCGACACCGAGACCGGCATTGGTAATTGCGAACGCAAGTGGGAATTCGGAATGGTCTTCAAAAACAGTAGCAACAATTGAGCTCCAAAAAAAAAAAAAAAACACAAACAAGATAGAAAAACAAAACAACTTTGGACACGCGAAACAAATTTAATAATGAGTTAAAAATAGTCATGAGTGTCGCTCTGGTGAGATCATGTGTGATTGATGGAATTTATGATGACAGTTTTTTGATTCGATTAAACAAAATTTGCATTTTTCGAATTTTTGCCATAAAGAATTAAAAATATCAGGAATTTATTTGCAGTGGAACCTTTTTAAATTGAACACAGAAATTATTAATTCTTCTCTGCTGAGATACAGTATTGTATATAAAATATATGCCACCATAAGTCGAAATTTTCAGTTTAAAATCTTCTTTACTTCAAGTTCTCGATAAGTCAAAGATTTGCTAGCTCGAAATCCTAAAAAATTGAGTACAAGAGGCTTCACTGCATATTTTTATGTATCTATTCAGTCTGTCAATCTAGTTTGAGCTCCACGTTACTGCACGATCTCAGAATATCTTCTGTTTTAGCAGAAATTGTGGAATTTCAGTTATTTTGGGTATTTCTACCATAAAATAAAATCTGCATTAAAATGTTTGGTATCTAAATGTCTTTAAAATCGTCTTTGTAAAATTATATATTCTCTTTTCTCTTAGAATCTGACAAGTGTAACTAACAAATAACACTTGCTTTGAAATTGTTCACTTATTTGCAAGAGTTTATGAGTTATATGTGCTAAAATTTGCAGGTGTTCGCAGCATGATGTGCTAAATGTCGGAAATGTGCTATGAGCTGACGACTTGAGACCAATTGCAGTCTATTGTCAATTCAGTAGCACAAAGTAAAAGACGCTTTTGCTACTGTTTCACTAAGTTGTTCAAATACAATAGAAACGACCTATTTTTCACATTAATCAATGTTAGGAGAGGCAGAGCGAAAGATGGAGAGAGCGAGGGAACGGCTCCGTTCGCTGCAATAATAAAATGCAAAACAATGTCAGATAAATAAAATTAGCTAAGGTAATTGCAGTGCTAAAAGCAAACCAAGCCACAACTGTCTTTGAGGCGAGTGTAGAAGACGTATTGTCGGAGTGAATGGCAGTGAGAAGTGTTGCAGTCTGTTGCAGTTGCACCGAATTACGCTCGGCAACATTTTGCGGCAGCTGACGCCATTGCCCAGCAGCGAACCTTATAAGAGCACGTGCTATCTTTCCATTTGAGTGTAACTGCGCTTGAGTCTTTTACACTTCTGCACATTTCTGTACAATTGCTAATTAAGCACATTGTTTGCCCGACTGACCGTCGCAGGCACAGACAACTTTTCTTTCCCACTCCGAAATCAGTTTAAACATTTACAAATTAAATGTCAGCTTGACTTGTGAATTATGTTTCTTAGATTTCGTTTCAAAAATAAAAAAAAAACCACCCACACGGCTTCGACTACACAGACTCACTGCCGTGGTTTCTTAACAGTTCGGCTGTCGAGTACGAAACTCGGCCTCTGAACAATTGGCCCAATTGGCGTGTTTATTGTCTACTTAAGTGGCAGTAAAAAAATATATGTATATATGTTATAGGTATTTAAATAAAGTCGGTATTACAACACATTTTAAAGTGTGACAGTTTTTGTTTTCTTATTTCGTTGCTGTGTGTTTTGTGGCTTTCGCTTATCGGTGTTTGTTTGATTTGCTTTGAAGTAACCGAAGCCGATGACGAAAATTTAGTGTGCCACCCACTTTGCATAGAGCATGTGTTGATATGCCATTGTTGGGTAATAAGATATTTCCAACTTTAAATTGACTTAAAGAGTTACGAATTGAACTAATGGTGACTCAATATTGATCAATCAACTCTGATTTACAATTTGTATTTTTATTTTAGTTAAACACTTCATTTAAAAAACAAAACAAGTAAAGATTAAGAAATTTTTTAATTTCGCTATATTCTTTTCACTAGAATGTTGATTAACAGACTCTACAAGCGTTCCTATTCAGGCCGTCTTATCAGTGACATTCTTTTAAATGGCATATTAATAGGATTTTTACAGATTGTCGTAATCCTGATTCTACATTTTTTCAAAAGAGGTGCCGGATTAGGGATCCAGCTTATATATTCTTTATATTTTATACCTTTAAATTAACTTCGTGTCACTGAAAATTTTCTCACAGCTCAAGGAAAAGAGTGAAAATAGTCAGAATGGAATGATCTATCATGGTTTGTTTTGTTGAACTAAGCAATTTGTTGTCCAACGCTGCAAATTATAGAGAAATAATCATATAGACTAGAAATCGTTCACACTCGCTTACTGATCGTGTCTTATACAAGTTTGGGCCACAACTTCATTTTCATGGTTGGTTTCGCATGTTTTCATCTCAATTCCACGAAGAGAAATTCTACCACCAACTTGTGTACCATCCGTGTAAGATTCAATCATATTTAAAGAGTTCATTTTCTGGACTATATGATAATTAATCTATGAATGAAACAAACAATTAAAATGCTACAAATATACAAGTACCTTATGTCACATACTAGCGCTATTAAAATTGATACTTAACTTGTAATGAATATAACATAAAGTACTTTTATATTTTTTATTTACAGCTAAGCGATAGCTTATTTCCTTATAATGTTCATAACAGAAAGGAAGATGTGCTTGATTGCCAATTGATTGTAAAACTTAAATGAAAATTGTAAATTTAATAAATTAAAGCTTCTTCTGCAAGCTAAATTTTTCGTTTCACACAATCGACTGACATTTATCAACAATGAATTATTGAAGATTGACTTATGAAATTTGTTCTTCCGTAGATTTTCGTTTGCCAAGCTTTGTTCTTTGGTTTCTCTTGTTAGTTTTTTTATTAGTTTTTTTTATTAATCTTTTTTTATTACGAAACATAATCAAGTGAATGGCATAAACAACACAACACACCTTCCATGTCTGTGAGCACGCAAATCGCTTTGCATGCAGATAAACCGTTTTTCTAAATATGACATTTAAAAATAAATTACTAAAACGTTATGAAATTACATCATGCACATTTACATTGAGTAATGATTTAATAATAATTCATGTACATGTACTTACGGTTATTACAATAATCGGCTGACAAAAACATTGCGTAAGCATTTGATTGGCAGAAGAAAAATATTGTTAGAGTGACAAACAAACAAAAACAAAGAGACAAAAAGAGAGAGAAAGAGAGATAGAAGACAAGTAGAATTATTATTAGTGTGCAAATTGAAATAAAATTAAGATTTTTGTGTTTTTTTGCAATTGCGCGTTTCATAAATGACTTAATTAGCAAATAGTTGTGATGCTTTGACATTCGCAATCGGCATAAGCTAATCATATATGCATGAATGCGGCAGGCAACAACTAACTTTGTGGCATGATGAATGCTGACTTGGCTGTGGCACATCAGAGCTCATCGCAGTGACAGCCAATAAGGCGAAGTCGCGGCTTGACTTGTCTGTTTGACTGTTTGGTGGCTTCTTCAACATTGTATGCATTGGCTTTTGCTTTTATTACTCGTTAATTTTTTCTGTATGCAATTTTAGTGACATTTAAGCACTGCGATGGCATTAACACAAAACTGAAGTTGCCGTGCCTTCAACGTAACAAAAAACAAAAATCAATTTAAATTACTAAAAATACAAAAAAAAAAAAGTACTTGTTTGATTTAATTTTGATAACGAGTGAGTCTCAACTGCTGACACGCAAGCAAAACTGCATGGGAAATGTTGATTTGTTTTGTTTTGTTTTTTTTTTTCTATTTTTTTACTTAAGCAAATGTCACGTTTCGAAACACGACTGATGAATATCAAAGCAAATCAAGTGAAAACGGTCAAATGTGAATTTATTAATATTTTCTTTCAATCAAAGTCATTTGACGTATAAGTGATAAATTTTTTGGTGCACTTTTCGTCAAATGTTGTTGTCTTTTTTCCTAATGAAATTTCACTTTTGCTTATAAAAGCGAAAAAACAAATCCCAGTAGTTGTAGCTGCAGCCCGGCCAAGTCATGAAGGCCTAAACCGCAGCTAAACTTGTCGCTTGGAAAGTTGTTTATGTACAAATGCTGACAATGATGAAGACGACAAACAAACATGATGATGATAATGATGATTATGCGGTTGATGATGTTTAGACTTTGTTGATGATAATGATTATTTGCCTGCTCTCAGCTTAAATCAATTTCAGGTTCACTTATTTATTTATTTTTATTTATTATTATTTCAGCATTTTTTTTTTTTTCTTTTTCAAAGCAATGCAATGCCATGCCTCTTAATAAGCGGCGGCAGCCGTCTTGTTGCCACTCGCTGTTGGCCACTCGCCGCTAACGATGCCGTTTGCTACTTTAGGCCGTTGATTATGATGCTCTCGCCAAGCTCACCGCTCATAGCTGGTCATCATCATCATGCTGGCTTCAGCGCCAACAGGTTTTTCGTTGTTGTCGTTGTCGTTTTGTATTTGCCGATTTTTGTTGACGTTTTCAAATGTTTTGTGTTGAATCAACATCGGACAAAAACAAAAATAGTTGCAAAAACAAACAACAACATCAACTCAAATGACACCTTAAAAATAACTTCACCATTCAACAACGCAAAGCGAGGAAAACATTATTGTTTTTGTATTTCTCTGTCAGTTGTCGGTTTGCATTTTGCTGGTGAAGAAGGCGTTGAAGTTGAAGTCGTTGAGGTGCTAAAATATGCCGGAGAGAAGTCAAATTATTGCTTTGGCGTCCACCTTACATGCCTAAGCATGTTTGCATGTTTACCGCATTTGGTTGGCAATTTGTAATATGTTCAAATGAAAGTGGAAAGTATGGAGGGAAGCATGAGACTAGACATCAACTCAGGTCGTTGCTTCAGGCTATGGTACTATAACATTATAACACAGACTTTTGATACGCTGCTCAGGATGGCTTGATGTTGAGTTTGTCTATAAGGCAGTCGATCTGTAGAGAGAATTTCTTGTCGAAACGGTCCAACAAATCACAGCGTCCGATCGGATCATCTATGTCTTTTTGCGTAAAAATCCAAATCGTTTCGAGTTGGTCCCACAGACGACATTCATCGTAAAGACCTCTCATATACTTCCATTATAAAATTTTGCTGTTAAATGTTCTTACTTTCTTATTTGTTCTCTTGTCTTCAATGGCCACCTAAGGATCGCAACAAGCAAAGTGCTTACGCGATCATGAGTCAGTCAACAAGACTTGTGATAAGGAGATGAACATTGCTCATTTATCGCTCATAATTTTATGTCCGGTTCGGAATTTGTCTTGATCTGACACCAATCTATAATCATTTTAGGATTTGAAGATATAAGAATAGCAAGTAGGTCCATTCAATAGCAGAAATGACTGATACATTTCGACCTTCCCTTGGGGGAATCTTCAACGGTGCTTGTGAATTTAACATGTGCTTTATACCGATCACCGATCATACACTTTGGTCATTCTGAGAGATCAAGTAGGAACCTGTCTTCAACGGCGGAAATTTATGGATCAACCCTCGCATATCTGACCTCAAATTCAACATACATATACTTACTCTTCTTAATTGCATTTCTTGAATTTTTCTCTTCTGAATTATTTTGGAAAGGCTCCTTTCTTTCCAACTATTTGCTTAACGAAGCGCCTATTAAGTAATGAGTTCGCCAGCAAGCAAGCATGCCTAATTATGAGCGCAGATAACAGATACTTATAAATAATTTGCAGTACTGCGTAAGTAGCCTTTCATTTTTGCATGCATAGGCAAGGCACTACTTAATCCTCATCTAGCGCTTGGGAACCACCCGAAATACCAGCGAGTCATCATCATCATCATCAACATCATTGTGCTTGAGCTCACATTACAGAGCCCTGAGTGCCGCCTGCCACTTTAGATTTGTGCAACTTTCGCGCGTATTTCAACATCGACAACAACAACAACAACCACTACAACAATATTAAAGCCAAAACCCAAACCGAAAACCAAACCAAGTCATCCAAGACACGAAAATGAAATGTAGCGCGTGTAATTACATGCTCACTCACATGTAAATTACAGCTATCAATTTTTTTTGTTTTTTTTGGGCTTTTTGATCGGTAATTGAACCATCAAAATGTAACAGAGCTAAGACAGCAAATTTGTTTTTATGTTGTTTTTTTTGTGTTTTTTTGACGGCATACCAAAAACTTTTGTCATACATAACATGGCCATCTTCTTCTACATGTTGGTTGTACTTGAAACAAAGCAGGGAAGGCAGGCAGGCAGGCAGGCAGACAGTCAGGAAGGCCAACAACCAATAAATCGTTTAGCAAATGAATTGCTCAAAAGAAACGCGCCAATAAGTGCATAAAAGGTCTGTTTGTAAGACACGTTGGAAAAAAATGGGCGACATTCAGACTCATGTGCAGGCATTGCCTAAAATTTCAACAACAACAACAACAACAAGAGTGGCCCTACCAAGAAAAATTCCAGTCATGAATGAAATGAAGTTTGTGCACGATTTGTTTTGTATTTCTTTTTATATTTCACCTTCAGCTTTTTTTCATTTGTACGTTTTTTCAGTAAGTCATTTTTATTAACGGTTAATCATGCGGCTGAGTTTCGGGCGGAGCGCCTCTTGGCTTAGCGATTTCGATTGCATTACTTGGCTCTTTTTCGATTCAATTTCTTTAAAGATCGATCAATTGATCGTACAACGATTTGGTTGGACCATGTGTGTGTCCAAGACGTGCGAGCGCCCTCGTCGCCGTCGAAGGCATGAACGGATGTGTGCTCGTGTGTGTGTGTCTGTGTGTAATATAATTAATGTGTGAGAACAACTTTCTTCGGCTGACGACGTTATTGATGCTGCTGTAGCAAATCTTCATCTTCATCATCTTCGTCGCCGTCATCATCATGACAATGATGACCATGACAACCGACTGCGCCGCCGTATGTGCGCCCAACTCCAAGTCCGGTATGGGTGTCTTCTCACTTATGTACGATTTTTGTTTGTTTTTATTTTTCTGTTTCTCTGTTTTCTGTAAGAAAAATGAAAGTGGGCCTACAAGTCCAAGTTGGCTCGGACAAGTCCGTCTGTTTCTTTGCGTCTTGTCGTCTTTGATTTGTTCGTGAAACTTTGTTTTTAAACTATACTTTATTTGTGGGTTTAATACAAAATCGCATAATTAATTAATTCTTTCAATAAGTGACAGAAAGTGTTAGATAGAGAGAGGGAGTGTGAAAGCGTTTGACTAAAAAAGAACGTTTACTTGAAGAATTCTCAGCTCCCTTGGGTCTATTCGACTAATTTATTCGGAATGTCCGTAAAAATAGAAGTTTCCCTGTTAAGGGAACTGATCCTCAACCATTTTGACCTTCAACCAATAGCTTATTTAAAGATATGTTTAAAAATAAAAGTAAACGTGTCTTTGTTTACTCAAATGAATGTTGTGCTTGGCGTCGCTCACGTCTGCAGACGCATCTTTTATGAAATAACTTGCAATCGCGGTCAAGAATTCTGCTCAAATGAAAGGGAAATTCATTTTATGACGGCGACGACGACTATTTCTGATAAGAAAAAATAAAAATAAAAAAGATATAAAATAAATATGACGAATCAAGTCGTAAAACTTGTGGATTACTCAGAAAAGCAGCCGACAAAATGGCAAAAACAAAAGATACAAAAAAATGCATAGGAGCATTTTGAAATTGTTGTTGTTGTTGGCAACTTTCCATCTCAATTTGCAAATGCATTTTTAGGAGCGCAAGTATTCTGTCCGAGCACAGACATAGGAGAGAGAGAGAGAGACTGATGTGTCATATATGGAAACGTTGCTTGAGAGATTCCTCCGTCGTCTTTTTCACACAAGACATTATTTGAGAGAAACGCATTTGAGGCAATCATTCAATGAAGCACAAGTGAAATATATTATTTCTTAAACAAAACAAAAAACTATTAACAATAAATACAGCAAGAAAACCAGTAAGGGCGGTATAGTTGAGTATTCTCAACTATATAATACCCTGTACACACACCTATGTTGATAACACGTTAAACATTCGCCGACAGCAAAAGCAGTGTACCACGATATGGTTTGTGTATTTGCTAATAGTGAGGCAGGGCTCACAGTGCAATGTTGTCATTAGATGGCGCTTTATTACGGGTGTTGTTACAAAGCATTGCTGCAAAATTTTAGTGTGTTGGTCTTTGCGGGGAAAGTGGTAGTTTGTTGTATGCAGTTTTAAAAAGGTATGTTATCTGAGTTTGCATACAAAATTTCAGCATTGTATTCTTTATACTTTAGGAGATACAGCAATTTTAAGAAAAAAATGACCTTTTGTTGTGCTCGCTGGGCGGGAAGGAATGGGCGTGGCAAAAATTCCTTCAAACTTGATCTAGTGTTCGACCACACGAGTCTATCTTCCAAATTTCAAGTCTCTAGCTTTAATAGTTTTCGCAGTGTTAAGGACGGTTTTTGTTACAAATAGGATAAAGCAGTGTTCAAAGCGCAATTTATGCCAAATTTTAACTTGTTTGTCTTTGCGTTGTCACACAGCGTTAAAAATGAAAGTTTGTGGTATGCAGTTTTAAAAAGGTATGTTTACTGAGTTTGCATACAAAATTTCAGCATTGTATCTATTATAGTTTAGGAGATACAGCAATTTTAAGAAAACAACTTTTTGAGGGGAAACGAAGGGGAGGGGGAAAAAATGTGGTATGCAGTTTTGTAGAGCTATACATACTGAGTCTACATACTCATTTTCATGTTTCTAACTCATCAGGTTTTCGAGCTACAGCCTTTTGAAAAAATGGGTGGTGCTCGATGGGCGGGAAGGAGTGGGCGTGGCAAAAAATCCTTCAAACTTGATCTAGCGTTTGACCTCACGAGTCTATCCACCAAATTTCAAGTCTCTAGCTCTTATAGTTTTCGAGAACCATTGGTGAGGACGGACGGACGGACGGACGGACGGACAGACAGGGCTATATCAATTCGTCTTGTCATCCTGATCAAGAATATATATACTTTATAGGGTCCCCCTCCCCTCCTTCTATGCGTTACATACAAACCGTCTCAAACAAACTTAATATACCCTGATACACAGTGTGTGTACAGGGTATAAAAAAGAGCGGCAAAATTGATTTAATATATTGCAGTTTGTATTGCTTTCTCGCTCTTACACGTGCAGCCAGCGCCGTTAGTCAGCAGACAGATAGTGAGACAGAGAGACAGACAGTCAATGCTTAGCGCTTTATTAGCCGTCTGCGCATGCGCTCAGTTTGTTTTGAAATGAAGCTTGAACCGCGAATGCAACAGGCAAACAGGCAGTGGAGAGACAACAACAATAACAACAACAGCGAAAACAAAAACAACACCAAATGCAACAACAACGAGAAGAGCATACAACTCAACCATTGAAAAACCTGCGGGGTTCATTCAAAGGCTTCGCTGTTGTTGTTGTTATTGTTGTCGTCGTCGTCATCATCTTCTTTTTCTGCTTATTGGACTGCTGAGCTAAAGATTCGACATTCGCTTTCGTTTCAACATATCTTCTTCTTCTACCTGCGCTACGTTTCCAATTGGATTTTTTTATACTTTGGTTTTTTTGTTTTTGTTTTTGGTTTTTTCAAGTGTTGCACTTGTCTTTGCTGTTGTTGTTGTTATTGTTGCTGTTGACTGCACTTGATTTTCGCTTTCGATTTCTTTTGTAGTACTTTCGGTTTTAATACATTTCGACATATTTTAGTTTTTTTTTTTTGTTTTTGTTATCTTTTCAACTCGTCACACTCTTTCGATTGTTGCTGTCAGTTGACTTAAAAATATAAGAAAATAAACCAAAATAAATAAAAATGTATCCGACGTATTACTTGAACTTAACGTTGCGTTACGTTGCGAATGCGGCTTGTGTATATGTAACTACGCACATACTGGCAGCTACTTATATTAGTATACATAAACAAATAACCCGCCCCACCGCTCCTCAGTTGCCTCGCACTTCATTCAAGCTCATTCAGTCAAGTCAAGTCCAGTCAAGTAATACCAAATCACTATCAATTTGTCTCACTTGCTCTCTCTCTCTCTGGTTGTGACCTGTACCTGTCTCTCATCTGCTTTGACTTGACGTGACTTGTTCGTAAAAGTTTCTGACTTTCTTCTTTTTTGTTTTTGTATTTTCTTTATTGTTTAATAAGCGTGCGAAACTTATTAATCATCATGCTCTTTCCATTTCATTTCGTTGCACTTTTCTGCTCTTCAAGCTTAACCAATTTCAAGTTTTTTGTAATTTATAAGCTGATTAATTAAAATAGTTTCGGTTTCATTGTTTTCTTGGTAACCATGAATGAAAATTGTTTTTTAAATTTTCTCAATGAAATTAACCGACGACGAGTTGAAGAAAGGAAATCGGTATGACAGTGAAATTTGTTAATGACATGTCAAAGACGCCGTGAGAAGGCCTGTCTGCGCCAGTCAGTGAATGAAAGTGAATTGCTTGTTGTTTGCATTTGTTGTTTTTGTTTTGGAACAGCAATTTGTGTTAATAATGGAAAAAAAGACAACAAAAGTAAAACTCGGAAGTGTTTTTCATAACATAAATGTCTAAAAATCCTTATTCTTTTTTAAACTAAAATTTGATGCATTAATATAATAAGAGACAATTGAGTTCCAACGTTCTCAACAGATCGCATATTATCTCCATATTGCTTTAAAGGTTGTGCAATGAAATGAACATAAGAGAACTTAGATGTATTAGATGATGTTGAATAGAGTGATGAGGCTAAAGAGGCTGAAGTATGTAAGAAAATTTAAAAGTATTATATGAGGGAAGTACGGAGTCAACTAAATGTCAATATCAAGGACTCAGATCTCTCTGAAATTTATTTAACATGGCGTGTACCATTGTATGGCTTTTAAACGGCTTATAACTCCGTTGATAAGGCTTCAACTTTTTCTTTGGTTAGAAGGTGAAGATCATCGAACATCTCTGACAATCTCAGGATGATAAAATCCGAACAGAATTCACCGTATTACTGCAGTTCTTCGTAATAACTTGCCTCACCTCAATTTTCCATATAGGGGAATAGTGGATCCCCAATATTCAATAAATCGTTCCCTTGGCTTCGCAATAAAATATACAATGTCAGTCGGTTCTATCACTAAGCACTCACTTTAAGGCAGATTCTTAGTAAAACTTACATTTTTGGTCCGACGGCCAATTTTCGATCAACTAACATGCAACTTATACTTACATATACTTTCGTTTTAGTTTTTTATATCAAAGCTCATGATAAGATGATTAGACAAAAAATTTGAAAAGCGCACAAAGTGGAACGTGTTCACTTCTCTTAAATGTCAAATGAACAAAAGCGAAATTAAATTTATAGGCCGAAAAAAAACAACAACAACAACAATCTTGCTAATTAAAAGTGCACGTGTTTCAATTTAAGCAACTCATGCCACGATTGTATCTCATAGCCTTAAGAAACTTCAAATTCGAATTATATACAAACCGAATTCATTAAAAATGTTTAAATCGTGAAAATGCGTTTTACTTTCATGCCACATGTGTGTTGTTGCTGTTTTTGTTGTGTCTTTTTATCTCATTTGCTCTTTTATGCAAAGGCAGAATTATTTTTTAAATGATTTTTTTTATAATTGTATAAAAAGAGTGCTTAAAAATTAAGGAAACAAAAAATAAGCCAAATAATTTTGCTTCTGTTAAATAAATAAAAAAAAGACATGTAAACATAGTAAGAAGGTACATATCATCGGCCTAGCCGAAGTTTGAAAACTCTTCATGCCCTTTTCACTTTCTCTTTATCTAAACCCCCGCCATACCTATTTTCAATGGTTTATTGGGATCAGAAGATACAAAAATTTCTAATTTCGGATAAAAATGTGTTGTGCCACTCCCATTTCATTATTATTCACATTTTATGAAAATACTTTCAAGACCCAGCTATTTATGAAAGGACCCCCATCCAGGGGTCTGATATTGGTGGTACTAATATACATTCAGTGTTAGTGTTTAAAAAGACTATTTTTTGAATTTCTGCACTTTATCTCAGAAGACCAAAAAAAAAAAAAAAAAATTATATAACGACTTCAACTTTGTTTATTTGTCTTCTTTTTTATGTGGGGCCCAACAGTTCTAGTGGTTCGATGATTTTACTGCACAAAAAAAAAATAAAAATAAAAAATTCTCTGCAAAATTTCAGCTTGCTGGCTTTAAAACTGTGGAAACAGAGGGTCAGACGTTAGTAGTTCAACTCGTCTGCTCGATCTGATGAAAAATAAATATTTTTAATATGATTGAAGATGTCTCCTTCCTTGTGTTACAAACTTCATGAGCTAGTTATAATACTCCTCACTGCGTGAAGGGTATAAAAATTGATTTTCAATGATTTTGTTTGTTGTTTGCTATAAAGTTTAAAAAAAATACAGAGAGAAAAAACATTTCACTTTCGTTTGCTGGCAAAGTTGAAACCGAAATTTAACTAAACTCAGTCGAAGTCAAGCGTAAATATTCGAGTGATGCTTTTACTTACACTTTTTTCTTTGTTTGTATTATTTATTTATTTATTTTATTTTTTTTTTGGTAGCTTCATTATGCCAGACATCGAGCGAGGCTTCGAGGCTGCTGCCGCCTCTTCTTATAGTTAAAAGATACAAACTTGCACACATCGTAGACACACACATATCACAGATACACTCATGCTCTGCCGCTGCCGCTGCTGCCCATTTGAAAGTCTGAATTACAAAAATCGACGCGATGCGATTCGATGCGAAGCGACGTGTGTGAGTGTTGGAAAAATCGTGCATGAATGGTAAAAGTAAAAAATTACTATTTCGGTATTTGCTTGGCTCAGTTCAGTTCAGTACAGTACAGATCGGTTCGCTTCGCTTGGTTTGTTTGCCTGGTTGTTTTTTTTTTTTTTTTTTGCTTTTTTATTGTATTATATGGCGCTAAAAAAGGCAGTTTTGGCGATCAGTTCACCCGCCCGTTTGTCTCACGTCCAACGCTGAACGTCAGCGTCCACATGAGTCTGCAAGTTGTGTCTGATCTTGAGCCTCTGACTGTGTGTCAGTCAATGATAGATATCGTATATTGTGTCTGTCCCTCTGTTGTTTAGTCGTTTCGGCACACCGTTCATGCATGTGTGTGTGTGTCTGTTTGTGAATGTTTTTATGCATTACAATTCATTTAGAAATTCATTTAAAAATACATAAAATGCGATGTCGATTTTTGTTATCAGCACGAAATGCGCGAAAAAATGAAAAGTTTTCGTTGGCATTACTTTTAGCAGGAGAGAGTGCCAGCGAGCGTGTCTAATAACGAAAAACCAAATGAAATTGAAAGTTGTTTTGAGTTGTCTGCAGCGTTATGTTCAGGTGGGTGTTGTTTCTGTTTTTTTTATTTTTATTTTGTAGGGTTTAGTTAATAGGTAAAGAAAATTTATGAATTTGGGCCTATTATAAAACAATTCGAAATTATTGAATACTATTATTTTATATTTAAATGTTAATGTACTATGGCCTTTATAAAAGACTCATTGTTATAATTATAGTCATTTCCATTTCATATGGAGAGTCTTTAATATTCACACTGCAATTGACGAAGGATATTAAAATTCTAACCCAATATGATATTCAGAAAAATCTCTTACAACAATGGAATAATCTCTTTGTCTGATCTTCAAATGCCTTACAACAAAATTTTATATTTATCTTCATACATTCATCATATGTAAGAATAATTTAAGATTCTTTAAGACCTTTAAAATTATACTGTGCCTTTTGAATCAAGTGTATTTCATATGTTTATGATCTCTGGATCTCTCTGGCAGTCCTTTTCCAACAAAGACAATACGGTAAAGGCAAAAAAAAAGTTTCGTTGATGGAAATGTATTCTTATTCAGACTTGATTACTCTTGATTTGTCTCTGCTCTCAAAAATACACCAATAGGGTGTCTGGAAAAAAGGCTAATCTGAGAAACAGAGGACATTTTGTCTTTTTGAATATAAAGAACGTTGAATTCAAACTGTGAAAAGTTAATCAGAACTTAAGTCGAGAAAATCGGTTCATTATAGTCTGGCCTTCTGTCGCTGAGACATAGCTTAAGTCTTACAAGTCTTAAAATATGAAATGTTTTGTATAAACTTATTGCAATTGTCGCTTATCAAAAAAAAAAAAAAATCATTCAATTTGGCTTAAATATCTTAATTCATATAAAGAATGAAAATTATTACAACAAATTTGCAACTTTCTCTGTGCCTATCAAACTCACTAGATCGAGCTTATCTACACAACGATCACACTTGACTTTTTAACCACCAAAGCGAATACAAAAATATTTACGATACGATAAATTTCACTAATCGCGCACAAAGCCACATGCGAATGCCGAAGAGAAACAAAAAAATATATTTATTTATAAAATATCTTTATAAGTGCACGGTAAATTTCGTCAAAGAAAAGAAGAAAAAAACAAAAAAACCGTTTGCAATATTTCACTTTTCACCATGTGCCGCCACAAAAATCCAATTCGTACATGAAGAAAATCATATGAAATTATATTGGAAAAGACCGAAAAAAAAATTGCAGAAAATTTCATTTAAATGGCATGCGGGCGATGCTTGGGCGATCGACTGGTGAATGGTAACATGCATTAGTTGGTGGTGGTGGTGGTGGCAGTGGTGTATCTCAGAGATACTTTTCGCATTTATTTCGTCGTTTCGTTTCGTTTTCGTTGAATGCGCGGCACATGTGCGCGACTGCGCCGTTGAATCATTTTCGTACATTTTCGTTTTCTTGTGTACGAAAATTCCAATTTCGTTTGTTGGTTTTTCATCTAACCGCACGATAAGCGCAGCAAATGCTTAAATAATGTCAGATTAAAATGGCTGAGATACATTGGCAGGCGTACCAAAGAAAGACACACATTTGCGTAAATAATAAAATTCGTTAGCATTTTTTTTTTGTTTTTTATTTTTTAGATTTTTTTTTTTTTGTATCTTGCCTGTGCAGCAATTGAGTTGTGAATCGAAATTGAGTTTGCATCTGACATTCAGGCGCATTATTGGCAAGCTTTCGCAGAATCTATCTGAAATGTTGCCTCGAAACATTTACGAAATGTCAGCTGCAGCATTTTCAATGGAAATCATTTAGTAGCTTGTAAGATAAACAAGTCAAGTTTGATAGAAATAATGAAAATCGTTCATCGCATGTTGTCGTTGCTGTTGTTGTTATTGTTGTTGTTGTTGTCCCTCATCAAGTTCACTTTCACTTAATGTCAACTGCGCTGTCGAAGTCTTGTTTTCAGCCTACGACGTTCCTGTTGCTGCCGTTGTTGTTGCTGCTGCTGCTGCCGCAATTGTTGCAGTTGCATGTTGCCGATGACGATGACAATCATCGATCTTCATCGCTTAAGTTTACCTCAGTTGTGTGCCCTCTGGTAATGCCTGACTGTCTGTCTCTCTGTCTGTCTGTCTGTGTGTCTTTCATGTCTCGATCTGTGTCTGGCGATTAAATGATTCGCAGCGATTCAATTTTGTTCGCTTTGCTCACTCACTCATTGTCGTCGTTGTCGGCAAAATATTTATGTTGTCGCTGCCTTTTCAGCCGACATTTCCACCTCACTCCCCCCTGCCGCACTTCGTGTTTAACTTGTCTGTCAGCCAAGGTTCGTTGCCATTTATCAGCTTGGTTAAGGCAATTGCAATTTTTCTCTTTTGTATTTCATTTCTTTTTTTTTTTAAATTAAAAACGAAAGTATCTTCGCCTCAGCAATCGTAAATTTATTCAGTCGCGCGCAATTATTTCGTTCACCATTATTCGTCGGCTTGTTATGAGTTACTCAATTGGCTCAAACAGTTGTTAACCTTTATTCTGTGCCTGAATTCCTCGTCAGTTTTTCAGTTTTTCTTTTCGTTTTGTTTGATTTTGTCATAAATGCAAACCCTAAGGCGTTGACATTTAATGATCCATTTGACACACAAGGGCACGACATCACTTAATAAAAAAAAACTGTGGTAAAAAAAGTTCAAAGGTGGAAAAAAATCGTACTTCTTCTTCGCTGTCGGTACGAATCGATTTGTGCTTTATTTTGTTTTTAAGTGCCAACTTGAAGCGCTTGTTAAACGGTGATTAATTTCCAATGGCAACAAACAAGGTGGTCCCCACAATGGCTTGACGTTGATGGGTGACGATAACTTGAACGGTTCCCAAATGCAATAATTAGCGGAAGTCGGCGATTAAATGATCTATCGTAATATTTTAAACATAAAATTTGAAGGTTGCCGGATATTTTGTAACGCTTATAATAAGAAATTGATTACCAACCGTTGATTGTTGGTTATGCTTTTAATAAAATAAACTATTTGAACATGGCAAATTTACGTCTATCTAAAAATTGCTGTCAATCAGCTGAACTATAGATTTTGATTGCACATTGTAGAGTTCTTTCAAGGGTGTTTTTAAAAGATTATCAGATAAACACAACAAAATAACCAAAAAAAAAAAACAATAATTGAGCCAAGTTTTCGCCAACTCATTTCGCAAGCTTCAAAAACTATAGATCTCTCAGAACGGGGCATTACGAAAATGATCTTGGAGTCGACTTTCTTTCGCTATTAGGCCAAATAAACTATGTCTTGTAAATGATCTAAATTTTCAGTCAGCTCATCGCTCAAGTCACGAAACTTCTCAAGCCGACATTGAAGTGCACACGTTTCCTGCTCTTCCTGGGCTTCTGAAGATTCCGAATCACTGCCGCTGTCGTAGGCACTATCAGATATATCACGGTCCGGCTGAGGTTCCCATGGTACTTCTAATAAATAGCCTATAAGTACTTGGTTGGTGGCGAAAAAATAATGGCCCAAAGAAGTGATTTACCGCTTTCCATTTCGCTTAAGTTTACTACTTTGTATACGCAAACACTTTTAATATACAAATATATTTTTCGACTTCAGTAGGAAAACTATTGTATAAACTTCTTTCAGACTCGGATTAAGTTTGATATTACTTGCAATGCTAAATTGTTGAGCAGAAGTTTTGTGAAAATATAAACAATATAAGTATTTAAGTTGAAAGAATACTCTGGAGTGTACTTACTCAGTTAAACAAGGAAGTGGAATAAATCATGGTTTGAAAATACCATTTAACGATGCTTATCACAATTTTATATAAATAAGTATCGTGTAAGGTTAGATATCACTAACATAATTGTAAGAACTTAGGAATTCTTATGGAGCTTAAGAAATCAAAGATTTATGAAGATTAATGGCTTGCCATGGAACATTAGCAAGATCAATAGAGGCAAGTGTGAGAGCTCACATCCCAGCGAGTAAAACGACCATGGGCAATACTGCTCCCCTACCGATTGAGTAGGAACACTATCCTCTAAAAGGCAAAGACTTTTTCGTGAAGCCTCGTTTAGAGCCCATAAAAATTTTAAGAAACTATAATAACCCTACATATGAATATGAATAAACAATATAATACTTTTAAACACGCCTCAACCGCTCAAATAGAAACCATTCCTTTATACAAGAATGAAGGAACCTAGGAATACAGTAGGAAGATATTTGGTTCAATGAATGACTATGAATCATAAAATGGAACTAAAGATATCATTATTTATATTTAAATCTATACACCGTTTACTTAAAAATTTGTCTATTGGGATAAGTGTGCAATCTTTATAATAAAACAAATGAACATTTACATTGTTCTTAGGATTTAACAAGCTGTCAAAGAAACAAAGAATGTTATGAGTCCTTAATGATGATAAACATAAAATTGCTTACATTAGGCAAAACAATACTTATTTATTTGCCAAAACAGTTGAGATAATAAGGCGGCTTGGCTTACCTGCAAAGATACAAAAGAAAACCGATTATTATAGAAATTATTTAATAGAAAGTTAATACAATAAAGCGCAAAGCTGAAAGCATAAATCACTATTTTTGGCTTGCATTGTTGTTTGAGTTAAGAACACAAAGTTCGCAAAGGAGAATTTCACATTGCCATGCGTGTAGAATCAACGAAGAGGAGTCCCATTGTTAGACCTCAGCTTCGTTGCACGTTTTTGGCTTCCCATGACGGTTTTGTTTTTATGTTTTTGAATTTTTTTTGTAAAGCTTTTTAGTTTTTTTTATTTTTTTGCTTATTATTACTTTTTTTACGCTTAGCTCATTTCATTTCACTTGTCCCACTGACATAGAAAATGCAAAATAACCGCCATACAACACACCTACATGACCAAATGGGTAGGCAACAACTAACTTACCAACTAACTGCCAACAAAAGACAAGCCAAATAAAGCACTGGACAGTTGGACGGTAAGACAAACGGACCGACGGACCGTCGGAGCGACCGGGAACATTACTGGGTTTATGAGGCCTGGTCTAGTTCGCTGCTACGCTCGACGACGTCGACGTCGTTGTCATACATGGCGTATAAGTACTTTGCCCATAAACGAAAAAAAAAAAAAAAAACAAAAAGCGATAAAAGACATGCTAAAAACGCTTAAACGAATTCGTGCCCAACTATTACTTTAAAGAAATTATGTGACAACGTTGAACAAGTCAAGTCAGGCCAGGCCAGGCCACGTTAAGCAGCGTAGGCTCAACTTGTGTCGACTTTGTGCACGACAGACGGGCAAGTTATGGCAGGCATTCATAAAAAACGAGCACAGGGTTGACTAATCGTCATGAAAATTAGGTTTAAGTGTTCAATTATCCAACATACTTAAATGAAACCATTGCTTTATGATGTGTAACCTTCCTTCTTCATTTTTTTTCGTCTTGGCAAGTAAATAATAATGTTAAAAAATATAAAAAAGCGTGTGTGTTTTCAACCTGTGCCCCAGTTTCGACGGCAAAGGAACGTTGTAAGAAATAAAAAAAAAATAAATAAATAAATAAACAAAAGAGAATTTCTTGTGAATGAAATCTAAACCGCAACGAATATAGTAAAACCGCGTAGAGCAGCACGCCATATCGACTGACCGACCGACCGAGCAGCCAAACGATCGACTGTCTTTATTTAGTAGTGCGGATACACGTTCGTTCTACCCGCCAGTCCGACCGATCTGATGGACCATCTGACAGTCTGTTTGTCATTTCAGTGCCGGTATTGAGCTTCATTCATAAAACTCTGACAACAACAGCAACAAGTTTGTTAATGAACATATGTTCGTCGCTCTTTTTAACTCATTGAAGAAAAGAAGTTTGCCAATTTTGTAATCGCAATCATTGTTTGTTTTTGTTGTTGTGTTGCTGATGTACAAACCGTATTTGCGTCATTAGCCAAGTTGCCAAATTGAGTGACTTTGGCGCGAATGTTTTACTAAATTGTTTCGTATCGCGTCAAGTCGAGTCGAGTCGATTCGATTAAACGCAATGAGGCGTAGAAAAAAGTGTCGGCGACTACATTGCTCAAATAAAGTCATTTGTGCTACTTTCAATAGCGTTTCATTGAAGAAACAGATTCTTTTCGAAAGTTTGCCTCTAAATGAGACATAAGATGAAGTAATGAAGCATAAAGATCCAAATCTATAAAAATACGAAACAAGAAACACAGAAACACAGAAGTGAAGATAGATCGGTTTATGGACGACCCTTTGGTCATTGGAAAATGCATGTCAGGATATCTTAAATAATACATTTAATGTCAAACATCAGTTTTGAATCAGATAGAAGAAATCTTTACACATACTGATATATGTACATATGTATGTAGAATAACGGTTTGAACTTAGGAAACGTACTCGTAGGCAACATGATCCATTTTTGTTACCAAATTTGCCTAAGTAGACTTCTCGAGATTTTTTCTCGAAATTTAGACTCCTTTTGGGGAGATTCAGAAGGATTTCTACAAACCCATCCCTTTGTTTCTTACATAAAATTTTGTTTAAAATTTTGAACAAAAAATTCTAAATTAATTAACTAAAAAGTTCTCATGAGAGCTCTGATCGACCCCCTCCCCCTAGGTGAGATTTTGCTGAACCACACTCCCCTTTTTGATCTCACCTAATTTATGGACGTCCCCTTACTAGGCTTTAGTAGTTTTTAGTTAATTTATTAAGCGCCCTTCGGTTTGTGTCCCAAGATGTGTTATTGATAATTATTATAGAAGAGTTCATCAAACTCATTCATACAATTTGAGAATTCCTTAAATTCTAAGCTGATCTTATCAAATGCCTCAAATTTATGTGCAAAATTATAAAATACCAAGACTAAACCGACAAACAAATTATAACTCAACGTCAGCAATCAATTAGCTGATACATCAAATAGAAGAAGAAGAGGCTGCCAAGTAAAAATTGCCGAAAAACCATGGTTACTGTTGTCTGTCAGAAGCAACGAAAAAAATGCCAACTAACGGTGAGTTTAGCGGCGCGTGCGCAAACAACCGAAATACAGAAACAAACTAATGTTTTTTGTTTTTTTTTTAGGAGAGAAAGAAAAATAAATGTAGTGTGCAAGACAAAACATAAACTAAGATACTTTTAGATACTTTCGCTGTTATTTACGACCGCATACTAATTTCAAATCTAAAAAGCAATAAAGATTAACCAAAAAAACAGCTTAACAAACTTGAAACAAACGAATAGCACAACAACACACAAGGCAACAAAAATGCCAAAAAAAAATTGGAAAAAAATTGCGACAAAAATTTACAAGTAACGCAATTCAAGACGACGTCAACAACAACAAACTAAAACCCAAAGAGCGCTTCAACTCAAAACCGACATAGCCGCCAAAAAAACAAAAAAAAAATAAAGAAAAAATAATAACATGGAAGCGCAATGTCGACCGAGACGAAAAGACCAAGTCAGACTCGAGAAATCAAATCAGCCAACAGTACTTGACCAAAATCAGCCAGCAGGCAAAAGGGGCAACCAAACAAACCAAACCAAACCAAACTGCAAAACAAACTAACCAACAAACACACATGTGCACATGCGCACAAACAAAACAAATTCGCATGACTTCCGTCATTGACATACAACATGACAGTTGATTTCTGTATTTGATATGCCCAGAATTTACTACTGTCATGTGAGGAATGTTTACCGCGCGCGATTTTCAACTGCCCTCTGCAGCCGAACTCAACTCAACTCAACTAAACTTAACTTTACTCAACACACAACTCAACAAAACTGAACTGAACTGCAGTAAACACCGAACTGAACTCATATCAGGCTCAGACTCAAACAACAGCGCACTCTGCCAAATAGAAACAGTTGACTTTAGGCCAAAGCAAGGCTTGAAATACGCTTCGCTTCAGTGCGGCGTTCTACGCTTTCGTATTACGAAAATTTTTGCGCGCGCACGCTCCAAAGAGTGTCATATCCAATACCCATTCCATCCTATCCCATCTCATCCCATTCGATCGCAACCCATGGCCGCCTAAACGCAGCTCAAGACAACAACGTGTGTAATGTGAGTGAGTTTCTGAGGTGAAGCGAACAAGGTTGTGCGTCCCTCATTTACACTGAGCAGAATTTTGATTGGGACAAAACATTAAAAATTATTTTAGCTCAAGGCCACAGTCACTTCAGCTTCAATTATTGTAATTAGAATGAACTTCTTTTCCACAATACATTTAAATTAATTTAATAAAATGAAAAGACTATTCCGTAATAGATTTGGATAATGATCAACTTTAATAAATTTTCAATAAATCATATTTCAGGATCTTATAGCGCATAATAACAGTAAACAAATAAAAATTCTTATGTATTAAGAATGAAAAATATTGATTTAATTATAATTATTTATTTAACAATCGTCATTCGAAAGATTATTTTTGATCTTACACTTTTTTTTTTGGAAAACTAAGAATACAGACTAGTTTCGTGAAATGAGGTCTTTGGGACGTCCTTAAATTAGTTTAGCTAAATCTCACTAAATCTCACCTAGGGGAAGTGGGTTCATCAGACATCTCATGTGAACTTTTTATTCCATTAATTTACTATTTTTTCAAAATTGTAAGCCAAATCTGATGTAAGATGGGATCTAAATTTCAAGAAAAATACTTCACATAATTTATGGACGTCCCCTTCCGAGATTTAAAGTTTTTTTATTCGAAAATGTTTTCCGGAAAAGCCAATGAAAAGAAAAATAAAACAGAAATATTTAGATTTTCATTACATCATCATTAGCGGTTTAAAGAAAATTAAAATAATAGAAATTCTCAAATTAACACAACGTATTCTCTCAGTGCCTTAGAAAACTGCAACTGTACAATTTTATAAACATTTTTTTTTTTTCTCGCGTAAGCAATAAAAAAACAAAAGAACCAAAAACAACTAACAAACAAATAAAGACAAAAATTATACAATAAATATCCGAAGCAGTTGCAAAGGCATGCCAAAACGCGCGCTACTAAGACTAAGCGAACTTCGACTGTCGCTCGTTTGGCGGTATAGCCCCGGCGGCCAACGACCACGAACCACAGACAGAGTACATCGAAGAGCAATGAGAGATACAACTTGAGCAGAGCACAACAGCAACGGCAGAAAGCGCACATTGGCGACAAATATGCGGTGACAAGTATTTGCAGAACGTCCAAGGCGACAACATTGAGGAAAGCACTAAGAACACAGAACACAGAACGCAGCACACAGAGACACACACAAACAGACACACAGTACGGCGGCATAACGATTTGCAACGATCGCGACGACGACTTGTACGACTCCTGTATGTCTAACCAGTTGAGTTCAGTACAACATTGAGGAATATCTGCAAAATCGGCAAAAACAACAAAAATACATACAAGTATAAGAAAAGCGCGCGCGACATTCGAAACCGAAACCGTTAAATGGTACAATATTGAAATTTATTTTTATGTTGATGATCATTTGATGAGAATTTTACGACAACGCGCAATGCACAAACATACAATGTTGCAGCTGATGTTGATGCTGATGGAAGTTCTTGTCATGGTCTTCGGCTAAGACTTTGACTTCGTCTTCAGGGTGCCAGACTAGATATACTTGAACCGGTTAGGTTGTCAAACACACACACACAGCATCACAGCGCAACATATGTTGATGCCAAAAACTGTGCCTGCATTTTCCTCTTGCAGCGAGTTGCAGCTTATTTTATTTTTATATTTATATGTATATAACCTTATACATATATATAATATTTGTTCTTACTATTTTGTCATGCAGTTATTTATTCGCATAATTTTCGAGTGCGGAGTCATGCTGCAATTGATAATATGGCCAAATGTCACAAACAACTGCGATCCATCATTTGGTTTGACGACGAACAGCAATGCAGCGTGCTGTTTTTTGACTTTTCGTTCTGACTTTTCGTGATGATGATGATGGTGATGCTCATAATAATCATCAACCTCATCATCCTCATCATGATTGTGCGCACAGTGCTCAGTGTCAATGCTCGCTCCGCATGCTGTTCTGTTCTATGAATGTTGTCGACTGCGCTGCCGCAAGACTTCTTCCTCAACTTGTTGGCGCGACGGCTGGCTCAATGGCTGACTGGCTGGCTGGCTGGCTGACTGGTGTTGCAATACTGTATGCGATTTGAAAGTTGTACACGATGTTGTGTAATTTATATGAATTTGTTGTCTTTGGCGCACACAACTTGTCTGCTCAAGGTTGTGGGGATTATCGGCGCATCTGACAGACTGCAAGAAATAGTGAGATCCTCTGGAATTTCTTTCAGTGTCATACTGTTTATACACTCGAAGAAGCGAAGAAGATGTATCTACTCAATGCATATTTGACTGCATCAAAAGTTCATAAGTGATGTCTCAAAAATGCTGTTGTAACCTATTAAAATTTGTGTGATGTGCGCGATTTTTGTATATATTGGTATTGAAATAATGATACGAAAAAGAATTAAAAAAAGCTCATCTATTTTTATTACAACGAATAGAAGTTTCTCCTTTTCATTATCGTACATGACGGATTTCAGTCTCTTAATTTTTCTTTTCGGCTGATCTGCGATCACATCAAACGTCTATTGATTTCAATCATCATTAAATAGAAACGATATAAAAAACCACCCACAAGACAATTGCGACAATCGAATTGTATTGACCCAAAAATAATAAGAATTACAGAAAATTTATACAAAACGCTTTCAAGAAAGTGATACGGCCATTGTTTATAGCATTGACGTTAATTGACCCAATTCTGTGGGAGCTGTTGCACTTTCAACTTGGCGCACTTTCGAAACAAGCTAACAACAAATCGACAACGGCACAGAATACAAAAAAAAGACAATATCAAAATCACATATACTACAACAAAAATATCAAATAGAATTCCACGAAACCATAACGAAAAGTTACACACGTGTATATGTGCGCATATGTGTGGTTATGGTCAGGAATTTCCATGAAAAAGCTTTTTCCGCGCCCAAACCATAAAAATGTTCGACGAAGACGAAACAAACAAAAGCCATCATGAACAATGTTTATAACAAGTTTTTTTTTTAACAATTGTTTGTCAATTTTTGTATTTATTTTTTTGGTTTCAACTTTTCTGTTTTTTTTTTTATCTCGCTGTTGCTATTGTGCGGAAAATCATATTATAGTAAAACAAAAGCAAAGCCGCAACAAAACAAAAAACAACAACTATGCAACAAAAGTTTAAAAATATTTGTAACAAATATGTGACATATTTATGTCGAAATAAGACCAAAAAAAAAAAAAAATACAACTTAAATGAGTTCGTTGAAAATCTTTTCAAATGCATTTGATTTATTAAGAAGTGTGAAAATGGAAAGTGAGAAAGTTTGATTTTTTTTTTTTTTTTAATATTGCTTGAAAGCTGCAAACGAAAAATCTTGTTACGGCTAATTGGGCCAAGAAGTATATATGTATTTATGGCAGAGTGTTTTTCGAAGCGATAAATACTTATATTGTTTTTTTCTTTGATTCATGAACATGCTAGAGATGAGCAACTGGAAAATAAATAAACTCGTGAAGCTTATAAAAAGGATTGACGCCTATTTGAATGCATTTAATAATGATAGGTTATGAACTCAGAGGGCTTCTTAGTACGTCAGGCTACATAGAGAAACTACTGTCCGTTTTGTTCGATAATATTCGATGCTAAAATGCCTCACAGCCTCAATTAAATCGCATTAGATCTGATACAAGGTTCTTCATTTATATTTTGTATCTGGCCAACCAAACGTCACCTAAGGTCTCCTTCGGAAAGTTTGACTATCATCCAAACATTTTGTTATTTAATACCGATGTTTTTTGTCTAGAGTGACTTAAAAAACAAAGCTTTTATTGATTTCGTAATTTTATCGATGCAAGATAATATTCTACGATTTATAAAAAAAACACAAATGTTGCAATCAAAAAATTAAATTTAAGCTGGGCCTGAACACAAGTCAAGGCTTCAAATATAAGTAGCGACCATCCTATAACATTATCATTCTAATACTAGTTTTATGCTCAAAATTTATTTTGAGCAATTGAGAGTTTGTTGAATCCGTTAATGTTTGATGAGATTGTGTAATTCGAGTGTTAGGATCGTGTTCATATAATTACCAATTTATCATTGCACGATGCACTTGATAGAGCATACAATTTGAAGAGTTTATTAGTGGAATTGGCACATCAAAAAAACGAGAAATACAATGCTTCCAGTGACAATCGGTATAGCTTGACGTTGACAGAGCTGCCACATTGACATTAAATAGTCGCGCGAAGTGTTGACTAAGCGCATTTGTCAATTTCAAATGATTAAAGTCGCAAATGTCAATTTCAATATTTCTTGCAACTTGCAAGAAAAACCGTTATTGCCAACAAATCATTTATGCGAATTGAAATATTTAATTAAGATTTGCAGCACTTTGTTAAACTTGTTTCAAAGTTTTTTGTTTAACAATTTGCACATTCTTTGTTAGCTGAAATGTTTTTCGGCTGTATTTTTGCGCCACCATACAAATTAGTGTCGAAAATGGAAAATGATTTCATGCTTTATTTTATTGCCTTCACATTAATCATTTTAACGGTGAAGTCATAAATTTTCGCGTGGAATATCTGTTGAAAAACTCGTTTCGATTGAGTGGCCAACTAAGCCTACGAGTATTGCCAAATAACCAATTAAATTTTTTTTTTCCGATTTTCCTTTTCGGTTTTCTTTTTTTTTTTGCAATTGTTGGGTTCGCTGATGTTGTTGTTTACGCAGTCCGAAATTCTAAGCAACATTTTCAAATGCCACGCAAGAATTTTTTAAAATTTTTTTTGCAATTGCAATGTTGTTGTTATTGTTGCTGCAATTTTGACCCAAATTTCAAGTTAAATGCATTTTAAATTCATTGAATCGATCTCCAGCGTTTGTTCGTTTACTTCGGCGTTTTTATTTTTTTTGTTTTTTAATTTTAAATTGAAAAAAAAAATTGTAAAAATTATACAACTTGCAGTTGCAGTATGCTCAAGTGTTGCTGCTCTACAGCTTTGACTTTGGTTGCTGCACACACAAATTGAGCAATTCAAGTTAACAACAACAACATCATACAGCAATGACTCCTACTTCTGTTTTTTTTTTCTTTTTCTATTTTCTTGAAAAGTAGCAAAGTTGTTTATATAGAAACGTTTAATAGCTTAAATCAAACAACAAGAACAACAGCAACAGCAACGAAAACAACAATTGCAATTACACTAACAACAGCAACAACAATAATGTGTTTCCAATACGGGCATGAGTTTTGCAGCAGGTTCTTGTTTGGTAATTGTTACTTGACTTTTGCTCATTTTGTCAAGAATAAGTAGGTTCTCTTTATACAAACACATATATATATACTTATATATACGGCGTGCCACCGATTTCAAATGAATACCATTCTACATATTTGCAAAGGTTTATCATTTTGCCATTTTCATAATCAAGTTTTTTGCACAAACTTATAAAATTATAATGAATACAAAAAAAGAACTTTGAAACAAAACAAAAAAATTCTTTACTATACCAATATTCGTACATAATGATCCAGAGGCAATAAGGATTACAATCAGTCAGGCACGCTTAAGAAATATTAATTTGAGACCACCACAAATATTGAAGGAATGATGTAAGTATAAGAAAAGTGAGTTAGGATTCCAATTTTCCACGAACGATGAATCATTTACAGAGTACAAGGAATATATTTTGCCCGACGCTCGCAGAAGCGCGCTTTAAGTTTTTCTGTGGCTTCAACGCAATCACAGATAAAACAATTTTGATTTGGTTTTTGTTATTTTTGTGAAAACAGAATCACTCGATTAAAGAACATATTTTCAACAAAGTATAAACTTATGTTACAAAGTGCCATATGTCACATACAGCAGTCTAACTGTGACGTTTAGCTATTGACAGTGAAGGTATTTTGTAACTGCCAAATTTAATTATTCGACTGAAGGCCAGACTTGAAAATACTATTTGATAATTCCAAATTTGAATTCTGATTAGGAACTTTGTTCCTATTCGCTATCTTCAAATAATGCCAAGAATGATGTTGATAACGCTGATAACTAAGACAACAAATGCAATCTAAACTGATGGCAAAGTGACCAGACAAAAAATCAGGAAGAATGACAACGGCAACGACTGAAAGCCAAAGAAACTTACCAACTAATCGAGTACAAAGAACAGAATCGAAAACAGTATGAAACGAACACTAAAGAGAGATCATTGCGCTACATTATCAAAACAGTAAAATATACTTGGTACACTTAGCACACGGCACGGCATGGCATGGTAAGAACAGAACAGTACAGTGCAGAAAAGAACAGTGCAGAACAGCACAATGCAATTCATGGCACAACCAGTTGCGCAGAGCAGTTGGTACAACTTGGCTTGTTTGTATGGATGTAGGCACAAATCTGTTGCCAATATGTACTTGGTAAGACGTTGGTGGGCGGCAGCGGACGTCACACATTTGAGATAGACAGATGAACAGACGGGCGGCAAGAGCCAGCTAGGCCGGGAAAGCAACAAGCTTTGGCTGGCTGCTTGCTTGCTTGGTTGGTTGGTTGGTGGAAAGACCATATGTAGTTGCGACGACTTAGTTGTCAATCAATCGATCCAACAAATGCACAAACAAACAAACTGACAGACATACAGACAGACAGATAGACAAACAGGCAACAAGACTGTCGAATAGACAGACTCAGAGCCAATCTGATGACTATGATGATGATATCTGCAGCAGTGCACATTGTAAGCAATTCAAGCGAACGCAGCAACGTAGCTTTTCCGCGTCTAATATAGAATTTCAGTGCATTACTTTTGTATTTTATTTATTTTTCTTTTTTTAGGTATTTTTTTTCCTCAACACAGACAACGCACACACACACACATACACAGCTATGAAAATCCAGAACGCATTGCAGGGAAAATTCAGCAAGAAAACTAACTGTTGAGCTTGAAGTTTTTTTTTTTTGTTTTTTGTTTTTTTTTATCTTTTTCATCGTCATCCATTGCAACGGCTTGCGGCTTGTGGCTGCTGCGTAGTTGTGGCATCTTCTTGCCGGTTGATTTTTACCACAACAACTTGAACTTCTTTATCTTTTGTAACGTATTTGTTGCTAGATTGCAACAAAATAAAAAAACAAAACAAAAAAAAAATGTATCTTACCTAATTTGGTTTAAATGGAAATTCCGTTTTTAGCTTTGACTAGAGCCAAGCCAATATTGTACATTAGAACTTCGTCGTCGTCGTCGTCGTCATTGTCGTCATCGCCGCCGTTTCCAACTCTGCACATGTCTTGCCTTTGACGAAGGCACGCAGTCAACAGTCAGGCGGGCAAGCACTAAGCAGCACTTAAGTTCTGTACTGATTCAAAGGCATACAATAAAATACTTCTGAACGCAATGCAAGTCGCTTTGAGTATGTAACACAATGTAGTCTATTTTTGGTATTGAGTGCATCAAGTTAGTTCTTTTGTTGGCGCATTAAATGTGCGTGCCTGCATTTTTCACATGATTTTTAAATTATCGAGAAGTTTTTCGTTTGTACTTGCTTTGGTTCATAATGAGTTGGCTAACTGACTAACTGACTGACTGGCGAAATGACGGCTTTGTTTATTTTTTCAATGTAATATTTCTTTTTGTCTTGATGGATAAGTTTGACTTTAAAAAAATTCGACTTTTAAACTAAAATGATAACTTTATCAATTTCGTTTTTAAGAATATTTAGCGAATAACAATTTCAAAATAAAATATTAGTCCGTTGAGAAGCAATAATGAAAATTTTGTCGGATAATTTTAGTGTTAGAACAATAAAGATCGTATAAACTCAAAAGTAAATGAAAATGATCTGGAAAATCAAATAAACGCAGAGACAACTGACCGTCCTTGAAAGAAACAAAGTGAATGAAACGTTCCAGAAGAATTGCGTTTAATAAAGTCTCTCAGTTTGGACATAATTGAAATTTTTTAAAAATTCTTCAAGCTATCTTCAATGTCAGAGGGATCTTTAATGATCACTGGTATGTAGGAGTTGAAGAAATCGTTCTGTTGTTGTTAAGCGACGTCCTGCAAGATCTTTGCTCGCTTAATGAATCCCAGCAGCAATTCAAGGTGCTTCTAGGTGTATGATCCATAAATTTTTGAACGTCGGACAGTCGTTAAATTGTCAATAATTGTGATATCTTTTGGCAATCTTTCATTTGTATTAAAATAACTGAGAGAGGGTTAATTATAAATTTAGCAAACTGGCAGCAACTTAAAACATAAACAATTTAAAACATTAGTGTAATTAAAAGTTAAAAATATATTGATTTTTTATTATTCACTTATAAATTTAGAAAAGTACTAAAAGCGCACGTTGAAAAGTCAGCAGTCGAAGTACCACTTAAAAAGCCATTTCATGTATAAACCATGATTTTAATTAACAAATTTATTGCATGCCAAAAAGAAAACCAAACCAGAATATTGCATCATGTGGTATGTTATTGTATAATTTAAGATAATAAAAGACAAAAATACATTTCATAAAACGCCAAAGCGTTGTAAGCGAAGCTTTTAATCCTGCATAATTTATAACACAACGACTGTGCCCCGTACAGCTAAAAGTAAAAGTCAGTAGCGGCAATAAATATGGCGAACCTAAGCCATAAAAAGGACACAATGCACGCTGAACGGCAGATTGAGATACACGCGCAAACGCATACCAATAGCAAGCGAGCGAGCGAGTGAGCTGAGTGCCAAAGAAGACCTCACGGCCCATTTGAACTTTAACACTCGAAGCGAGCGATTTGCGCACAACGGCAAAGAAAGACAGACAGACAGAAAACAAATGAAAACCTTAACTGCGAAATTTCAAGTTTCTGAGTACCACCAATACAAGCAATAAAAATAAAAATGAAAATAAATAAATAAAACAATAAAACGTCATGTTGAACTTGGGTCAATATTATAAAACTCTGTCATGGCGCGAATTGTATGGAGGAAAAGCTGCGAAAGGTCTTCTTCTGCTGGCAGCAATTTATGACCAACTTGATGCATGGTGGCTATTTAACTTATTGCGAAAGCAACAAGCCAACGAACCAACGAACCAAAAGCAACACAAACAACAAATAAAATAAAATAAGAAATAGTCTTGTCAAACAGGCCAAAAGGCTATCAATATTGAATGCAGCTCAAGTGGGTGCACGCTAAGCTGTGCGAGAAAAAGACAAGACGTCAACATAGTTACACAAAAGAAAGCCAGCCAGCCAGCAAGCAAGAAAGAAAGAGTCACGTAGCAGCATTTGGCATGCACTGCTTTCGTCAAAGGCGCATTTGCCAGCGGCGCAGCTGCAAGACGACCACAACAGTGGCCAAAAACTCATAACCGTCACATAAATCAGTCAATCATAAAAATGCATAACAAGCCGGAAATTTATTAGTGCAATAATTATGCCATAAAAAATACTGACAAAAATCAATTAAACAGCAGAAAGAAAAGACGCAAAACGCAAAATGCAAAACGAATCGAATGCAATGCAGCGTATGGCAAACGGTGTCGGCATAACTGTTTCGTGCGCGTATCTTGTAGATACGATCAACTTACGCTTATCGCAACTTGCAACTGCCACATGCAGCTCACTTAACACTTGCTGTTGCTGGCAGGCAATGAGTCAACAGGCTGGCTAAATTACTGGCATATCGCCCAGCTCAGCTCAGCGCTTAAGCTATCATCCTGAGATACTTATCAATTTCTTGTGCTCAACTTAGCTCAGCAACGCAGCAACGCTGCAACAGCACAACTTGCACACTTAAACTGTCCAAAGTTATTATTTAAGCTGACAAATTGGCCTTTTTTCTCGGTTTCTTAACATGTCGGTTGGCCAGTCGTTCGATTTGCATGGCGTAAATTCAGAGTCAAGACGTGTGTAAAGTGTATTTCAATCAGAATGTTACAGTTTTGCTTATTAGTTTTCGGCCAGGCCAAGACGACGCTCAGTCGAGCATTAAATTAAGGCAAGTTTTTCGGTTGTTTCGTTATCTTAATAACGTCAAAGTGTCCAAAGTAGCGGTTAATGTCAATTGATGTGTTGTGTTTAGGCTTTGGCCTCAAGCCTGATTTCAAGACACTTTGTCGTCTCTGGTTTGGTTTGCTTGCAATTATCTTCGCATCGCTCTTATGTAATCTCAATTTTATAATTTTTTTTTTGGTTCGATTATCGAACATCGTTTGGCATGTGCATAACGATTATTGGCATTTTAGTTATTAATGTCATAAAATCGCACATGTCCAGTTTTGTAAATGGGAGATAAATAAATGCGTTTGGTGTCGCAACGTAGTGATTTTGAAATATAAGTAATGTGGCCCCCAAATTAAATATAAAAAATATGTTTATTGAGATTAGTCATCCAAGATCGGTTGACTTTGAGATATATATTTGTAAATAAATTTAAAATTTCTATATATTTGATAAATTAACTACAAGACGAAATTTCTAGACTAGACAACTGTATATGCATGCTTATATGGTATCATGATGGTAGCTCCGAGAGAATGTTTTTACATCGATAGATTGTCTTAGACAAACAAAATGAATGCTAAATAGAAATAATGTGAATAATATTGTTATAAATAAACGAATATAAATAATTTCGCACACATTAAAGAAAAACCCAAATAACACTGAACCTCAAACAAACTCAAACAAATTTGTAAGCTGATTGTTATCTCTTTCTCTCTTCGAGATAAAGATTTGAAATCGAACATATCGTTTCATAGTCTAACACAATAGCCAATGAGCCCCAGCGGTCTTAGATAATGGTCAACTAATCATATAGAAAACGACTTTTACAAGCTTTTGTACAAACGGCTTAAATTTTATATAATTCAAACGACTTTGTTTAAGAAGAACATAAAAAACACATTATCCCCTATGATTCAATACTTCCACTGCGTTTACCCGACGACTTGCAGCGCAAAATACTTCCTCTTTGCTAGTTAAGGTTCTGAACACACGATTCAATCCGCTTTATTTTGCCAATTGAAATCAAATCAAACAAAAGGATAGTTCTCAAAGTGACTTTCAGTCATTCAGCTTCCAGGGGAAGCGCTTTGAGTCATCCATTTAAACTTTTTATTGGCAGTTTATACTGAAAGTGTTAGAAGTCATTTAAGATGAAGCAAACAAAAGTGTTTCTAATAAAAAACTTTTGTAATCCGTTTATTATTCGTTATCGAAATCCGTTTGAAGTGAAACACGGCCCGGACCGCATTGAACATTCTCTTAACTCGATTCCACAATGATTTCATAATATTAACACGAATGTTTTGCATAATCTCAGCAATTTCGTGGCAATTTTTCGTAAGTTTTCTTCGAATTTTCTAAAAAGAAAAGTCAGAAAAATTACATATGTGCATTAATGCAATCGCACGTTTGTTGGCTGTCTGTCTGTCTAGCCGGCTGGATGGCTGACTGGATGACTGCCCCGCTGGGTCCCGAGTACAAATCAAACTTACACGTCTGTCAGTTTCGTAGACAATCACTCACAGTCGAATGCCGAGCTGAGTGTAAATTTACTTTATGCATGATTTTACACGTAATATTTTCGCTTTCCGATTTGGTTTTATTTTTAATGTTTTTTCTTTTTATTTTTTTTTCAACACACTCCTATAAGTGAGTCGACACAACGCACCACTTGCAGATATACTTAGTTTATCTGAGATACTCTGTTGGCCGCGTCATAAAGATTTTCGCTGCAGATTTCTTCACATTGAAATGCAATTATTTTAATGATTTTTCTGTAAGTTATTTTAACATGTCGTGTGTGAGTAAAGTTTTTTTTTGTGTTTTTTTTTTCACTTCAGATGTTCGCTTTCTTCAAAAACATCAAAAGTATCTGCAGACAGCCAACAAGACAAAATTCGTGAAGTTGTTGCAATTCTTTTTTGTTTTTCAGCTGTTTTTCTCTTTTTATTTTATTTTTTTTTTTTTGCTGTTGCAGCTGTTTTCACAATTTGTGTCTATAAATCTCAACGTTATTTTAAACCAAAACGATTCGTCATTCATTTCATTATTTTTTTCCGCCGATTTTTGTATGAAAAACCTTTAGTTTTTCTTTGCCTTTGCATTGTGTTTTCTTTTTATAGTAATTTGCATTGAAGCGTCATTTTTCGCCTTTGTTTTTTGTCAATTTCAAATGTATGATATGCAAAAAATATTTTGTAATGTAATTAAAATTATGCTATTACATGCGAAATACACTAAGGAAAATTTGCAATAATATTAAAAATACATTTTGCATGCACGGAGGTGCCAACGAACTGACTGACAAAGAGCGCGTGAGTGAGTGAGTGTCTATTGCCGGGGTCTCTGAGTCACGGTTTCCTCTTTCAATGCGGTTAGTTATACTTTAAAGACTATGCGCTTAGGTGAAAGGGCGAGAAACTCATTGTACTCGTGGCTGAAGTGAATGCACTGTGATTGTGAAAATTATTGCTCTGAAAGGTGGTGTCTTGTGTTGGCGGGTGACGAAATTGAAATGTGCTATATTTACTGAGGCAAATATAAAATTATATAGTTTCGATTAAAGCCAAAATTTTGAGTTTTTAATGAAGTTCATATCATAAGCTAAGAAAAGAGAATTTTCCAAAAAACATTCTCTTTAATTTGACAACTTTATTAGGCACTGTTGGAAGGAACATTTTATAAGGTGGCATGTTTATAGGATTTTAACAGCCGGTGGTATTCAGCTGTTCATTTCGCTATTAACAAACACGTTAACAGCCGTCATTTTAACATAATAGTACAAATTAAACAGTTTAGGCTCTAGAATAAGGAACCTATTAACTTTCCTATTAATTTTTTAATGAAAAATAACTTTTTTTCAATTTTGGTTAATAGAGATTTCAGAATAGAGGGTCTAAGCTGAGTTTGTAAATGACTTTGCTTCATTGAACTTTGTTCTCTTACAAAAATTTCAAAAGCATCGTTAGTGTGCTACTGAAATGAAGTTGACTTGTATTGTATTGTATTCAATTAAAGACTGAACTGCATCTTTATTAAGTCATTACAATTGACACTTGTGCACTTGTGTGCAACGGCATCCGTTTGTGACCTCAAATTGTAGCATATGGAAATCTCATTAGGGTCGCCAAACTGTTAACGCTACAATAAAGTTTTGTGTATATAATCAAGACAATATCAACAAAAAGATCGACAACAACAACAACAAAATGCACTGTGAACAATTGTGTCAGTTGAACAAAGCAACTTTTCACATTTACTTTTTCGCGTTTTGTTGTGTTTTTTTTTTTTTTTTGTATTTTTTAATATAAAACATATAATTGAGGTCAATTTTTATTTCATACGAAACGCAAAATATGTCATTACGTGGCAAATGCAAGAGCTGCCAAGTGAATTGGCTGCAAATGGCACTGAGTCAATGCTTTGGTCGACGGCAGCGATGGCGGTGGCAGCCAATAAAAATAAATTACAACGCTGCCCCCAAAAATTGCAGTGTCGATGATTTTTCTTTGCGGCAATGATTTCAACGTCAAAATAAACAATAATAAAGAAACCAAAAGGAAGAAAAAACAAATTAATATATGAAAATATAAAAACAAAATGCAAATAATGAGCAAAACGGGGAGATACAACTGCATAAAAGTTTACAATAAAATTTAAAACAGCACCAAGAGCAACCAAAGTTGGACAAAATTGAGTCAACAATGAAGACTAAAAACGAAAAAAACAAAAACAAAAAAAAACGGTAAATAAATAAAAACCAAAGTCAGCGAAAAGCTGCCAAGACTCGACAAGGCACACAAAAATGCATATTAAAATGTCAGCCGAAATGAGCATTTTTATTTTCACAACTGACAGCAAAGACAAAAAAAAAAGAGAAGTCCAGAAAGAAACTAACTTCGGCTTTGTCAAAGATTTGATACACTTCAAGGAGTCATGGAGATTTTTAGATTCAATTGTTTGCAGAGACATGAAAAATTAAGGAGTTAGTGGGTTGTGTTACGCCTATTTTTTTATCATAATAGTTCTTATGTCTTTAAGCCAGATGAATGTTTCGTTTCAACTGAATTAGCAAAGAAATTAAAAATTTTTGATAAAATCTGATTCTGATTCTGACGATTCTATTAGACACTGTTAAAAATAAAATCCTATCAAATGACTGTAGTTACGATGGGTTGCTAGCAATTGAAATTCCTTATGTTACGTTAAAGTTTACATAACATAAGGAATTACAATTGCTAGGAACGGTGGAATTGGAATGCAATGTGCCAGGAAAAAGGTACCTATTTATTTTACCATTGAAAAAACATATTAAATGCATATTAAAGGGATAAGCCCTTGGAGTTAGACTTTATTGTTAAAAAAATATTATATGTAAAGATGTGTAAGAAAACTTTATTTTGAATCTTGGAGGTCCAACTTTAAAAGCAAAAAAGTTTTTTATACAACGACTTAAATTTTTCTTCTTTTTTTTGCAAGGGGACTACCAGATCCATCTATCTGATCGTGCCAAAGATTTGACTATACCAAAACTCAACAAACTTTTACAATAGTAAGAAGAGATCGTGTTCCATATGTATGTGCACTCATCCAGACGCACTCGTCTTGTCGTACTGATCAAGAATATATGTATGTATATATGTACTTTATATGATCGTGAATATCTCTTGCAATGTGTTACAATCTTCATGGCAAAGATAAAATGCTGTCCTCTTCATGAAGCGCATAAAAATAAAAAAATAAACTCAACAGCAAAATTTTAATAATAATAATAATGATGTGCAATGCAAAGCGAATGACAAGAATTGCAGTTGTTTTAGTTGGTTTTATATTGTTTATTTGTCTTTCTCTCTCTCTCTCTCCTGCACTTTTCAGCAAATTGCCAAATTTGGCTAAAAGCAAAATAAGTAAACAAAAACATTGTCGCACAATTGGCCAAGAGCGGCAGCAACAGTAGCAAAAATAAATGAAAAATAAAAAAAAAACAGAAAAATACATATTTATTTTTTTGGTTTTTGATGCAAGAAGCTATCAAGTTTTATAGTTTGTCTCTGAGCAGACAAAAGTTGCAAAAGCTCGGAACGCAAAAGAAAATGCGCAAAAATACAAGCAAAAATTGCTGAAATTGCATTACCAACACGTGGCGGCAGTGAGTGAGTGAATGGCACAGAGAGTGAGGCCTCGAATTTCAGCAATTTACTTGGGCTACTTGTTCGAGAGCAACGAAGCAATGCACTTGCATAATTCAAACTTTGAATTGTAATGGGAAAATTTTAATTTTCAACTTATACTAAGAATATATACAAAAAACACAGATTTAATAAAGATTTAAGATTATCTATTTGTGCATTTAGCTCTACCTTGTTGATCAAGAAAAGCAGCATGAAGGAAATAGGCGATAAGGTAATAATGTGGTAATATTAAAAGACTACTAATGATAAGATTTTTTGGCAAAAACAAGAAAACGAGTATGTCACAATAAATAAGCTCATCAAAACTCCAATTTTCTGTTACTGAAACATTTCTAAGACCTCAAGTCGAAATACAGTAAATCTGTTACATAATTCGAAAACCGTTTGTTTTAACCATTCAACCAAAGCATCGAAAAAATACAAATGCAACGTTCTCTGGTACGAGATCCTTAGAATTGTAAGCAAAGTTTAACTTACGGCAAACATGTCTCAAAGTCTTGTCACATTACTGTTGACCAAGTCTTCTGCATCGTGACACAGTCAAAGACAATGTCGCCGACTGTCACTGATACCCACAGACATACAGACTCACGGACAGACAAGGGAACAGACATCATGACTGACACGCTTATGCAACAATCACGACGACAACGGCAAAACGGCAGCAGACAAAACTTCTCACATTAAAAACGCTATGAACACGAGTAAAAAACAGAAAAACAGAAACAATACAAAACAAAAAAAAAACCTGACTGACTATGAGAAAAATCACACATTATCTGTTCGGAAAAATCAATAAATCAACTACAATGCAACAAAAACAACATGTATTTATATATAGAAAAAAAACGAAAATAAAAAACAATTTAAACAAAAGCAGCACAGACAATTTAAGCGACCGACAATCGACTGAAAACATCTACAAAAACAAAAAAGAAGTTGCAAAATTGAAAAACCACAAATACAAAAAAAAAAAATCAACAATAAAAAGTATAAAATTGTAAAAAAAAAACTCAAAAAATGGCGAATTGCTAAATTAAAGAAGCATCGATGAAGCGCAACAGTCTTTATTCGAAAAAAAGAGGGGCTTGAGCAAGTGAAATGTCAAATTTTGGGTGAAAAAAAAAAACAAACAAAAAAAATTAAATAAATAAAAACAAAAGTCAACCGGCAGCCAACTTGTGCAAAGAGTTGAAAAACATTTGCCATCTTACTTTGCTTAATTTTTTTTTCCAATTTTTTTTTAAGTCTTTCTGTCGTCGGTTAACCCAAATTGATTACATTTTTTGTCATTGTTGTAGACAACGTTTTTTGTCCCCCCCTCTTTTATTGCTATTGTTGCCACTGCAGCAAGTTGCTGCTGCAAGTTACTGATGCTGCTTATTGTATAATAACTATTACAACGACTACAAGCAACACAAAAACAAAAAGACAAACAAGAAATGAGGTTGTCATTATTAGCTCGATTAAATGTTACACAGCTCAGTCTCAAACTTGCAGAAAAAAATAAAAATATAAAAAATATGGGCGAGAAAATGAAAAAAAAAAATAAATAATATACGAAAAAAATTATAGACGAAAATTAAATAAATAAATAAAACATCTGTCATTAAAAAAAGCTATAGCGATCGGACATATTCGATCGTTTTATATACTACAACTTTGTGCCTGCTAAAATCGAGTCTGGAGAAGAAAAATAATTTTTAACATAATTTGTCTTCAAAATGTACCAGATTGGAATGCGGAAAAAAATGTTATACAATATAATTTTTAATTTTTAGATTCCTAATATTGAGAACTCTTATATCAGTTAGTGTCATTTAACACATACAGCAGTCTAGCATTCGAACAGGGTCTAAGAATTAGAATCGATCTAAGAGTGTAAAAGCTAGACAGCCGTATGTGACAGTAAAGCTCATACGAGCATAGTTCTTAATTAGTCTGATCTTTCCTTTTCATGAGTACAGTTTTACTCGTCAGACTTGTAGGGTATTAAAAATGTTATAAAAAGCTATGCACACCTCACACCACAAAAAATGCGACTCATTCGCTATGTTGTGTTGTGTAATATTGATTTTAAGTAACAGATAAGTACGAAAAATTGCTTTTATATTGGTTTCTACTTTAACATTTAAAGTATTTTTTCATTTTTTGTCTTTCGTTGTTAACTTTGAAAAAAAAAAATATCTTAAAAGTCTTTATGAAAATATATTTTGAGCCAAGTATTACTGCCGGCTAAGTAGGCGTATATACTTTACTGTTGCTCAATAAGCATGCAAGATAAGAAATCGTATAAAAATGTGGAAAATTGCTGAAGGAAAATTGCAAACCAAATAAATACATATAAATTTATTCAATTATCAAAAAAGGTGGAGTGCGACAGTCTAGTAAGCTTTTTTGTATTAGTCGCAGTCGACTTGGTTGCCAAAGAGCAGAATTCGAGTGATTGAAACCAAAATCTTGAATCATATTTAAGGTTTGCTGTTTGAGTACTTTCGAATAACTGAAAAACCCTTTTTGGGGTTTAGATTTTGTACTAAAATACAATACCTTTCATTGGAGTTCTGAGCAACATGTTCAGATGAAAAAAACATTCATCATCAAGAAAAAGCACAAACGCTCCTTCATTTACATAATTTCTAATTAAAAAATGTCTGACAAGTCGAAGAAAGGCGGCTTAGAATAGGCGTTTCTTTAAAGTTGCTGCTTAAAACACGAACTATAAACAGTTCAATACTTATGTTTATTATTGACTGCATATCAATGTTATTCGTTTCGTTGTTGCAACAACCTTCGTTCAGCAACAGCAAATAAAAAACTGAAAGAAACAATACCTGTTTGGTTATTTTGTATTTCTTTTGAATTTTTCTCAATAAAATTGGAAAAGTTCGCAGATACAAGTGTATCGATACCTTCACGTTTCAATAGAAATCGTTGTTGACAACGGTCAACTTTACTTTAAGCAATGCTTTGCATTTGTAATTAATTAATTCGTGTTAATACAGATTTTCACTCGTTGGTTGGCTTTTTTCATTTTGTCATTTAGACTTGAATTTCGAAACAAAGTCGAGTCGTTCAAGTGTTGGCGACAAGTTGTAAGCGAGTTGTTTTCATAAAGACCAATGACAACAACGAATGCAGATGAATGGCTGAGCAATTAGTGGAGTTTGAGTTGAAGGGAGAATAATTTAAAATATATGGTTGTGGTGGAAATATGTTGTATGAACACGAAAACCAAAATATGATAGAAGGAATTGTTGCTATCTTTGGCAAATCATAAAGTTCTCAAATGATTTCTTGGGTGGACCTGCCTTGATTGATACATTACACATTGCTGCAATCTTTGAAAACATTTAACTGAGTTCACGTTGAAATTTTCTTTGTACACCTGCCGAATTTGGGACTATGATTTAAAAGGTATTCACATTTAACACAAGCTTAGACAGTTTGAAAGGAGATGAGATAAATAAATAAAATTAATTTTGTTGCTGCAAAATTTCTATATTTATTTTAAATTTAAGTTATCTCAGATACTGGTAGTAGGAAACATAAAATATAGAAACAAAGGACGTATAGAAATAATGAAAAGAAACCTAAAGCATTGTTAATAAATAAAACTTACATACTAATGATCAATATTTTGGAGAATCTAGATAAAATCGTGCATCCCAGGTTATTATTTGTTGCACTGTTCGCATATTGTCAATTTCATGAAGTCAGGTGATGGAAAAATAAAAGGGCAAGTTGAGAATTAGTTTCAATAATTTGTTTTGGAAAGAAAATTCCATCTTTTCATGTGAGAGACAGCACAACATACCCAAGCTTGAGACCCATATTTTTCATATACGTTAAAAAATTGCTTTAATAAATGGTGTGCAACTAAAAGCTTGGACTTCCTGTTAGTAAGAAAAAATTAATGAAGCATTCAAAGTCACAAAAAATCCCAAGTCCCAATGTTTTTATTGGGTAAAAACTCATTTATCTTCAAATGCTACCAACAGAGTGTCATGCTCGGTTCTTTTTTAATGCAATAATTATTATTGTATTGATAGTGAAAGTTTTGCATTTTGTATTTTTTACGCCGATTAATATTAAATTTTTACGGTTATGTGATTTTTTTAGATCAATTTTCATAAATTAAAAACAAAAAACGAAATAAAAACTCATTGAGTGAAGTATTTTGCCATTAAACAAAATTAAAGTTCATAAAACAACATTTTATATTGTTGATATTTCGTAGGCTGCGGTTTCTTTCAACAATTTGATACACTTTTTTATTTACTTTCATTTTTAGATTTTTTTTCTGATTTCTGTTTTAATATTTTTATTATTTTTATGATTTTGTATCGGTTGGCGTTATAATTTAGTTTTCTATTATTGTTGCGCTTACTGATAATGATCGCTCGACCGAACACGCGCGTCGCAGCATCAGGTTTGGTCGAGTGTCTATTTGTCTGTCTCTCTCAAAGTCGGTTTGTCTGTCTGACTGTCAGTCAGTTAGGTCAGTTCACTCATTCAGTTCCAAGTAATGCGCAGGTGTATTCAAGCATTTCAAAAAATTGTATCAAATTGTAATTGTATAGTTAAGCCAACAAAATAAAAAAAAAAGTATTAATGATAATTTTATTTTCGAAAAAAATAGGAGAAAAATAATAATAATAATAAAAACAATAATTATTGCTGTTGTTGCAATGAGGCTTGATTGTGTGTGTTGTAAAAAATAAAGTATTGAAAATTAAATTCATTGTGTTTTACTGCTCTTTTCACCAGTCTCGGTATCTACACTCACACACACACACTCATAGTACATACTTATATCTTACTTATATGCCAATTAGATACACGTGATGTAAGTTGTTGTTGTTTTTGGTTTTAGATGCTTACCTGAAATGAGAGAAGCGAGAGAAGTGTGTAAAGTAAAACCAAAGTTTGAAAATGAGTTATTAATTAAATAATATATTATTTTTTGGCTAACGGTGTTGCTTTTAGCCATGGTATAAACTTAATTTGTTAATATTTTAAAATGATTACAAACACGTGCCTATGCAAACTTAAATGAGAAGCGCAATACTCGTGGTATTTACTACTGAACCACAAAGGTGGAATGTTAAGGAGGTTGTAAGAATGACTTATTGATAAAGGATACTCGAGAAGAAGATATTGTGAATATCGAATGGGAGAAAGTTAATTCGCCTTGGCAGCCAAAAGGATCTTAAAGAATGTGGAAATGACTTAATCTTTTGGCTTTATCCTTGCAATGGCCAGACATGCCTTTTTCGATATGCCTTCTCTACTAAATTTAACTAGCTAACATATCATTAAATAGTTATCATAAGAACATCTTTTGGATGTAATGAATAGTCAATATTTTAACCATAAAATATAACAAATTATAAAACAAATATTACTTCCGTTGACTACGACTTAAAAAAAGCTAAGAAAATAAGCTGAAAACCAAAAAAAAACTAAAGGCATAAATTGTCTGCAGCAAACTTCAAACAAAAACGCGTAGCTTAATTAAAGCGTCAACAATTTGAGTGAAAGAAAAATGCCTTTCGTAAGAAACAAAAGTCAAATTTCACTTTCGAGTTCAACAGATCGAAACCTTAATGACGGCAACAACGTTAACAAGTGTAACATTGGCAATTTGTTAGATAATTTAACAGAACTGAGCGGCGCACATGCGCTCAAAATGCGAGCAGCAAAGTCAAGACGACAGATACAATATTAACTAACGACAACTAATGTGTCGTGATTTTGTGGTAATGTCATAACTTTTGCCAACGGCAGCGAAGCGAAGCGTTGAAGTTGCAACATTTGTTTGTTTATTGCGCGTGCGCGTTGCTTCTCAAGTGTTTTTCCACATTTTCCGCTTTTCAACTTATGACAAGAAGCCTTGATGACAGCGGCAAATATGTGCATGTCATTAAGAAAAACTACGATTTATAAAAAAACAAAAAAACAAGCAACGTTTCACTTCATTAATTTTCCGCATTACAAACTCATTTTCTAGATGACTTTGCAGTACATCAAAGCAAACAACATTATATAATTTCCACAAAAATCAAGTTGTATTTCTCTTTCTATCTTCTAAACATTTTGTGTTTTCGTTTCATTCACTCGAATATTGCATTAAAGTGCGTTCGTTCATTACCTTAACGCATACATTATTTTCATCTTTCTTCATTATTCAATCAAAATTTGATTGTTTTTTCCTGCGTTTACAATTACAATTGCCATTTGCGGCGATTGCTCCCGTTGCTTTAAATCATTTCTGTCGAATTTCGGTTTATTTATTTATTTATTTATTTTTTTCAAATTTGAGTTTCGTTTTCCTTTGTTCAGGTACTCGACTGAGCTGAACTGAACTCAACTGAACTCAACTCAACTCGATTCGATTCAATTCATTCACTTTTACTATAACACAATCATTATCAATTTGAATATATTTCAAAGTTGCTCCAATTTCGGTTCAACTTTGCTGCCATACAATTATTATTATTGTTATTATTTTTCGATTCGGGTTCATGATCTGCCGCTCAGTGAATTGGCGTTCAGGTAACTCGCCTCGCGTGTGCTTTTTGACCTCATGTCGCCTCGGCCCAACTGCAGATTGACATAATTTTTGTTGCATTGGTTTTTATTTGGTTTCGTTCAAAGGTTTTTTCAATTGTTTTTCAATTTTTGATTTTGTTATTATTTTATTTTTAGCCATGACCCATTTTGCCTTGGCGGTAGTAAGAGTTTGGCCTTTAAACGAGTTTCAAGTATTGTTTTGATTGTCTTTATGGATTAAGTGTCTTAGGCAACACTTTCTATTCCGGCAACTTCAGACAGATTTATCGCCGATGGTGGTCAATCAGGTAAAGATATCATTGTGCTTGATGCATTCTTATTTCTTAGAATTTTTCAAAATTTGATTGAAAGTGTTTTTTGTCAAATGAGCATTAAATAATTTTTTTTTATTATATGCTTATTTTTTTCAGATCTTAGAAACAATTCAATGCAATGAGTTACGGATGACCAATTTATGGAAATAAAGAGGTTGGCTAGAGATGGTGGGAAAGAGAGAAACAATGTAAGAAGACTGAAAAGCATTATGAAGAACAAGACTAAGAAATTGTATTATTAATAAAAATGTAGAATCATCTTTTGTACTTTACTAATTCCAATTGCTTGGATTTTGTGTTGATTCGTAAATATAAACAGTCGAAGCTTTGCAATAATATGTTTTTACTAATGATAAATTTAATTCAGACAAAAGGCTGTCTGATTCCTACAAAAGATATGGAAAGCTGAAAATAACTTCGTTTATTACTTTTTAGTAAAAAAAATACACATGCACATTGAAAAATAAGTTTTGAGAAGAGAAATCATTAGTTTGATAAAAAATAGAAGAAACCTTTGTTCTTACTGAAGTAGCTTCCAATACCAAAAGACAAATAATATCAGTGATAAAAAATATTAAAGATCATAAGGGAACATGAAGAACAGCTTTAAGCTTACAAAAGAAAAGAGTCTCAAAGACTTTTCACTACAAATATGAAGCGGAAATGTATGCAAGTACGAGCTACGCACAAAGCGCTAAACATGTTGACCTTAAAAGGCATGAAAGCAAACTCAATAGGAAATACATACTATATTCAACTGCAAGCAAACAAGTCAACCCACAGTGCCTGAGATAATGCAATGCTAATTAGCTACTTAAATATTTAACTTTTCACCATGACTGTCGCCAACAACAAAAACAACAACACCAACATCAGCCACAACAACATTAGGAGCGTGTACTTTCAATTGGTAAGCAACATAAATTAAATACAGAATGCAATAAATAATAAGAGAGAAAGAAAAAAAAAATTGTTGACTAAATAACAAATAACATTCACCATTGTCGCATACTTTAAATGAAAGAAAAAAATACAACAAAATAAATAAGGAAAGGAAATAAATGCTGGCGACATGCTAATTTGGCTTTGTGCGTAACTTGGTTGAACTTATAATAGTTAAAGCATAAAGCAAATGGCGACTTTCGAATAAACCGACAATTGTTCAACTCTGTTAACGAATTACAAACAATTCTTAAAAGCAGAGGAACATTGTATTCATGTATGCTAATAACCGAAGGCTTGATTGCCTTAACTCGACTGCATGAAGAAGAATGCCTCAGCAATTATTGCCACATGGCACGCATGGCATAGAAATTGTTACATTTTGTAGTCGGTCGGTCGGTTGGTCGGTCGAGTGTGTTGTTTTGAGCACAGGTTTTACAGTTATTACAAAAATATGCGTATGAGTCTTTTGTATGTGCAAACATGCTTTTCGCAAATGATTTTCCGCAATAATTTTTACCAAAACGAGTACAAGACTTTCATATCATACTGCCAACGATGACGACCGCGACAACGACGACGACGACGACGGCAACTTCTTGAGCATTTCGCGTTTGTTGTGTAATTCTAATGTTAACCACGTGTTCGCTTTTGACACGTTTTGTGTGCTAATAAATCATTTTTGGGCCATGTTTTAAGCTTCGACCGATGTTTAGAAAAGCCGTCGTCGACGTCGTTGTTGTTGTTGTTGCTGTTATTTTTTTCAAACAACTTTGCAATCGCAATTTTACATGCACGCCCGACAAATAAATCACAGCACAGCTGTCAATTCTTGTTAATTTTCACACACACAAGAAACAAATAAATAAAAAATGCAAAAAAAAAAAAAACAAATTTAAAGAAAATAAATTATTTATTGCTAAAAAGAAAATGTCAAATGCAATATAGCTGCAATGACATGGCAAATGGCAGGCAAAAATAATAATAATAATAAAAAATAAAATGATTTTAACACTGTGGGAATCATTGGAAAATGCATTCGTTGTTTGTATTTTTTCTTTCATCCTCGTTGCTTTTGAAAGTGAAGTTGACAGCTGTTAGTCATATTCAATGATTTATTGTATTTTGCATTGCATATTATTAGTGTTGAAATATGAATTGAAATAACTTAGCCAAGTAACCTTGCATTGACAATCACATAAACAACTTTTTATGCTTACGGCAACTGAAACAAGTCGGCATGTTCGACCGTAGCAGTGAACGGAAAAGAAAGAACCATCCAAAACAAAGTGTTTCGATAATCTCGATACTTATGCTTAGGTTTATCCCTTGAAATGCAAGATTTAACGTTGACAAGAATTTCAAATGACAAAAGTAAAAAGCATTATTTGTCTGCTGGCAAGCCAAAAATAAAAAAAAAAGGCAAAAGCATCTTTTCAAATCGGCAAAGTCAACAAAAAAGTCGCAGCGCCACACACACAAGACGGAGGCAAAGTTCTTACAGAATATCGAGAAAGAAAGATAAAACATGTAGCAAGAAACGAAGTAATTTTCGGCTTTGCCGACAGTTGCATACTCTTGCAAGACATTTTTTCTAATAAGGAAAACAATTTCGATGTGATTCAAAGCGTGCAATAATCTTCTACTTCATCTGCTCATACAAATCCGACATTCCTGATTTTACTATATATAAAAACGCCCATTATTCTTATCAGAGCTATATATTAGATAGGACCGATCAATATAGTTCTAATATATATAATACCTGAATATATTAGTAGAATTTCTGAGTCTTGCTTAGGTGGAGTGGGATAGTCAGAGAGACAGACAAACAGACATGGTGTTTTTGCTAATCAACAATAAATATTTACTTTATATTGCCTAAGATATCCCTTCTGTGCGTTACGTACTTCATAACAAAGTTAATATGCTTTTGCAAGTGTAAAAAAACATCCGAATTCGAAAAAAGTAAATCAGCGCCTTTGGGGCACATTCAAAATTAGAGGTTCATGTTATTTTTGGCAGCGGCAAGCTGGCAGGCAGGCATGCAGGCTAACAAATGGACAGACATACAGACAGACGTCGAGCAGACAAAGGAGGCAAACACGAAAGATTCTTAAAAATTTATCAAGTTCAACACGCAAAAGATACTCTTTGCTATACGCAGCTAAAGATACAAGACAACGCTTGTATATCTTTTTCGTCTTTTTTGTGTTTTTATTATTATTTCTTTGCATTTTTTCAATTTTCTTGTCGATATATTTTGTATGTGTGTCTCTCTAAATGACTGTGTGTGTGTGTGTTTGTCGATATATTTTTATGTGCTCATTTTGCTTGTTCAATGTTCGAATTAAAACAAATTAATGTATACACGCATTCCTTGGCAAGGCAGTTAATTATAACTTAAGATGCAACAACAAAATTTGAAAAGAAATGTGTTTTTTTGTTTTTTTTTTTTGTAGTTTTGTCTTCATCTTCCTTTTATAAAGCAGTCAAAAAATAAAGCTTATCTTATCGCTGACAAATGAAAGACCAACCAAGCAACCGTTGGCATACAATTAGCACTCGCATAAAAAAACAAATCGTAAAAATGGAATAAAATAAAAATTTAATTAATTTTAGATTCAAATACAATTGCATGAAATCACAACGCATTGCTTATCAGGCTTGGACTTGGCGTCAACTTTTACTGCGCCTTCGTACCAGCGACATTCTTATCAGACGAGCACTCTAGACGAGCTGCGAGCAAATGTTGCCATAATAAATTATAAACATAGTTTTTTTTTCGGGTCAACACTTTAGTGTGACCTTTTTCGGTATTTCTTTATTTTTGTTTTGCTGTCATTTCAAATTTTTTATAACCTGTTGTGGCGCTTTGGAACAGGTTTCTTTGACAATCAACATAAAACTATTCATTTAAGTTACACTCGACACAAAAAGTTGTAAAACATTTTAACGCATTTTAATCGCTTGTAAATACCTTAGAAAGGTACGCGGGGGGGCAAGACAGAAACTACAAAAAAAACAACCAAACCTGAGCCTACAATAGCGAAAGCTTCGCTCAGTTCGAAATGCGTTTAGAAAATCGTCGCGCGTTTTGAAGTCTCTCGGCAATTAATTTCATAGCCTGATGATAAACCAACTTGGAGTAAGAAAGTTTTTACTCTTTTCTTTTTCTATTTACACACAAGGGCATAGCTCTGTCTCACTCGTAATTAAACCCGTGACTCGTCGTTAATGTGTTTGTTATTGATCTCTGCTTTAATGAATGACATCGAATTAGTGCTATAAGTGAGCTGAAAATTATTTATTGAATTCGACGTAGAAAGTTGTTGGCATGAAAAAAAACTTCCTGTATTTTCAAACAACTTGTTTTTATTAAGTGTTCTTCTCTGTTCAAAGTTAAATAATTATCACTAAGCTAAATCATAGCAAAGCAACACTTAAGATACTTTTAGCTGTATAACGTTGATTAAGTTCATTTAGAATATTACTAATGAGCATAGAACTAATGATACGCTTAATGCGTCTTCACAGTTACATGTGCAACATTTGACAATTGAAGTTGAACAAATACACAATGAACAGCTAAGCAATATTTAGTACATGAAGCGGTAATCGAATGTTGTCTCTCTACGCACATACAAATAATTATAATCAAGCGCGAACAAAACATCAATTTGATATTGAATTCAATGAAGACAGACAAACACACTCGACAATCATCAACGGCAAACAGACTAAAAGACAGACAAAAAAAAAAGAGGCAAAGACGAAAGCAGTGATCATCACAGAGATGAGAAGACTGGTAGAAGTTCAACTGAATGGGTTCAATAACCGCCACAGATACACACACATACACAAGCATACGAAGAAGCGAGAGGCATATTATGATGAGAGACATGAGAATAAACTGGCGCTGAATGACTGACGTTGAGGAGGCCTTCACACACTGTTCGTCTGTCTGTCTGTCTGTCTGCCTGACTCTCTATCTCTCCGTATGCTGCTGCTGTTGGGCAATCTTAGGCAGTCAAGCATTGGTAGAATAAGACGAAAGCTACCGATTACTTCACTCGTGCTTGCGCATGCACACGACTCAAAAATGGCAAAACAAAAACACAAAAACACAAAAAAATATACAACTACAAAACGACAACGGTCTCCAACTCGTCTCCAGCGAACACATCTTGTCATCATCGTCATTGTGATCATCATCATCAGCATCATCAACTTTTCATGATTATCACCATGATTCAAACTCATTTTCAATGCTGCGTGCAAAGTGCAGTTCTACCCGCAATGATTTGAGTTAGCACAGCATTTTCGCAACAACAACAATACATGACATGCCGTTTTCATTTTGCAACTCTGCTCTGGTCTGGTCTGGTCTTGCCTCGGCTCGTTTCGTCTGGCCTATAGTACCGCTAACTTGAGTTCTACACGTACCAAATAAGCAGCAGTAGAAGAAGAGGCAGTGGAAGCATGTCAGTAACGAAAATCAAATCAAAATGATTCGATACAGTCTACGATGTTGCCCTTCTGCCTACTACACTAAACTACACTACACTATACAAGACAACTCATCTCTCTCTCCACTCCCGCATGACACGGCGCTCAGCTGCTTGTCAGTCTTGTAGCATTGTTGTTGCTCATTGTTGAAAATTGATTTTGTTGCCTTCTCTCTTGGCTGATCAATGTTTCTTTCGGCCATTAACAGTAGCCACAATTATGGTTTATACGTACATTAGATGTACAGCTATCGATCTTAACAAAGAAAAGTAGAGAAACCAAACAAAATAACGTCAAAAAGAAAACCTCAAATAAAATCGAAGTTTGTATGAATGACTCGAGTTGTATCTGTAGTCGAAATTGCTCAATTGTACACACACTTGTATTATTCATAAATTTTTTTTCTTTTCAAGCGTCCAACAACCAATTACACTTTGTATACACTTGTAAATAATTGTAAAAAAAAAGGTCTTTCGTCAGTTGGAAATCATGGGGAAAACGAAAAAAAAAAAAACAAACAAGCAAAATAAGACGCCGTATAAAATTAGCGGAAGTAAATATTCTTGTACTGTTTTTTGTAATTTGTGTTTTTGTTCTTTTGCCGCATTCGGTGGGAAAATGTTTGGTTTTTGTTTTCCTTGTTTTGCTTGTGTTCTTTTTATTATTGAATGAAGTTTTTAGATTTGCATTCTAATGAAAGACTTTCTAATTAAACGCTAAACTTAAAAAAAACAAGTTTTTAGAAATCAGATCGCTGCTTTTTGAACCCGAAACCAAGATTTAAAAGATCTATAAGTTTCTTGCTGAGATTCTCTTAAACTGACAAAAGATCATTCCATGATAGATTCTGGCATTGAGGCCTCGAGCTCATCATATCCCATTACTAGTTTGGCTTTAGGGTTCACTATGGTACCTCAAAACAAGTCCCCCTCGTTGTACACCATATATCAGACTATATGGTTTCAAGGCCAACAATTGTCATCTCTAATTACATAAACTATTTGGAAGTTAATTTAATTAAAGTCTCATGATCAAGATAAGTCTTAGTTTGATTATAGAATATTCAATTGGAAATATGAAATCACAAATTCTTTGCGTTGAAAAATTTCTAAACAAAATGATCTATAGTTGCTATCATCTATGGATATAATACATAGTAACTAATGATGGCTCCTGAAATCAAGAAGAAATATCCTGGAATGTGCTGTTCAAACGTTGGTGTAGTTTTGTCACAACTGACTGAGTGTCACTCCGATTGCCAAGCATTAAAAAACCACCATCAGAAATCACCTGGCTATAGATAATTAGTGTTATTTGCACCAAGGGGCGGAGCGGTAGTAAGTTATTATATAATTTGAGCTGAAAACAACAAAGCTTATAAATTTCTACAACAGAATTGACGATTAATTGAATCGAAATGGGCTTCTTAAGTGGAAAAATGTCAAGTAACTATTGATAAGATTTATGAATTTCCATGTCAATAAAGAAACAGTTGCTATTGACGTTATAGGAAAATAAACAGTTTATCGCTTTAAATGACGAAATTGAATTGATAACGAAAACGTTAAGAAAGCAATAATCATTGGTGCAACGCTGAACACTTGTGAATGACTAATATAGAATAGAAGGTGGACTTGAGGTGTATTTTTTTATAGATTACATGATTTAAACACCGCATTTGTTCATTTTGATTTGAATTTTTTTTCAGAATGGAAAAAAAAAGTCCATAAGTTAGTTAAATGTTCTTTGCTTTGTAACAAATAAAGACTTTACATATTATGCATCAATAATTTCTGAAGCAATAACTATTGCTTCTATGGATAAGAAAGAGAGACAGTAATGTTGCACCACAATTAGCACGGTTGAGAAAGACATGAATGTCATTGATAAACCTTTGGCTTTTCTTGATTGATCATCATCAAATGACCGCCCACAATGTAACTTAAGTAAAAGATTTGCTTGAAGATGGTTGTCTGTTTGAATTACAAATTAAATGCTTAATTGTTGGCAATTAATTAGAAAAGATTATCAACTGACAGTAAACTTAAATTGTCACACAAACGAAAACGAATAAAATCGAAAAAGCTATAAACAAAAATTAGACAAAATGCAAAAACAAAGAAAGAAAAAAACAGCAGCAATAAAAAAAAAAAAAAAATAATAAATAAACAAGCATTTTTTTTTTAATATCATGCCAGCCAAATATGTGAATCAGCAAGAAAAATTAAAAACACAAAAACCAAAAAAAGAAAAAGAAGACAGCAACAAATTAACTAATTAAAATTTAATGTGCGTGTGTGCAACGCTTTGAAAATTGATTTATTTGACGACTGTAAAAACGAAAATAATTTGTCAATCTCCTAACAAAAAAAAAAAAAAAAATAATAATAATTTAATAGAAACCCACACAAGAAACTCAATAAAAAAATAACTACTTCGGCATCTTCGAATAATGCTCATAACGGAAACGCGTTGCCACATTTCCCGCGCCATTAAATTCGAATTCGAGCCAAAAATAGGTGAAGATAAAACACAACAACAAGAATGACACCATAAAAATTAAGTTAAACCCTATAAAATAAATAGGTGAAGGTACACCCACACACACATACACATACGCATACACACACAGCCATTTATTTTTGACCGAGTCATGAAACACTCAAAGCTCAAGAAACACGATCTTAATGAAATGAAATGAGTTGCGCTGCGCTGCGCTGCGTTGAGAACAGGCCCTCAGCAAGTTGACAGTTGTCAGCAATTATTTATGTAGTTGTGCTTAAGTATTCATTGACCATAAACTCTCGACACTTGTCTTTGGCTGTCTGCAAGAGTTCATCGTACATGCGCTCCTTCGTAAGAATAAAGTTACTCATACGCTACTCATAGATACAAGCACTTGTATATAAATAAAAATAAAACTCTAACTGCAAGTGTTTTTTGTTTTTTTCTTTTTTCCTGTATGGGAATTTCTAACACACATAGTATATGCGAGTGTGTGCGTGTGTATCTGTGTAAGCGTAAACTGTGTCAAAGTTGTTTAGATTCTTTTTCGACTTAAAAGGTATTATTTTTGGTTGTTGTTTAATGTTTGATTTTTTTCGTTTCCTACAATGAAATTGTCTTGCAGTGCATATGCATAGTGAAGAAACGTTTGTAAGCCGTGTGAGAAGAAAATGGAAACAAATTGAAATTTGGGTAAAAACTTAAGCAGTTTAAGCGATTAACTGAGGCACCTTAATGGGACTTAAGGTGCTCAACTAACAAGCAAATCAAATCAAATACTTATTGATGACTTAGTTTGATTTGTGCATGTGTGTGTGGTCAAATGAGGTTCAATCAAACCGTTGACATTTTCTCTTCAATTATGCACATTATTTTTTCATAATTCACTTCTATGTTGCTAAGCGACACATGACACATAGCCCAGAATAATTTTTATACGCAAACACTATTTTTGAATGTGTTTATGTCGTATGGTGCTATGTAACTCTAGGCAACATACAACAAAATATTTGAAATAAGCTAAGCTACAATCTTCAATATGAAAATCAGTGGTTCTATGTTGTTTAATGCCACATCTTTCACATAAGCCAGTTTAACTTTTTCGACTCACATACCACTCTGCATGTATTAATGCCTTATGTCGCGTGCGCTGCTCTGTAATATAGGACTTGATATTTGAAATGAGACTATAAGGCGAATTAAACTGCTTAACTTAGTCAAAAAAATCATTTTATCCCTCTATTGAATTTGTAGCGCATCAGTAATGTCGAACTGAACTAATCATTTAACAACTCAATGTTTTTCAAATGTTTATTAATGTAGTTGGTCATGAGTAAACAGTTCGTAGCGCATGCTACTTAAGAAGTTGTAGTAAATATCTTTAACAGTTTATTTGTTATTTTTCAAGTTTTTTTTTCAGTCTTTTTTCCATAACACAATTTTTCGCTTCATCATAGTTGGTCGACAACTCGATTGGCCTTTTTCGGCATTTAACACATGTTCGTGCGCTTTTCTATGCTGTGCTATGCTGTGCCGTGTCGAGTTGCGTTTTGTGCTTTTTGGTTTTATCAGTTATTAACCTACTTCTATGAAAAATTAATTTACGGTCTTAAGCAAAGGTAGAAGCTGAAAAAAGATGGAGAAGAAGTCGAAGAAGTGGTAAAAGAAGTCAAAGTCTTAGAACTTTCTGCTAACTCCGAGATAAATCAGGCTAATGTTCAACGTGTGAAAGTTCTCAATTGGCACAAAATTAGCAACGAAAGGAAGAAAAAAAAATAAAGCTGATTAATTATATTCTATTTAACTAAATGCAAAGTAATTAATTTATGCTCATTTAACGTTATTCTTAAGCATTTGCGTAAATTGCAAGTCCGTCCGTCAAACATGTTCTTTTATGCATGCTTTCAGTCAAGTCGAGCCTGTCAGCAAGCCAGTCAATCATTCATTTGCTTTTCTGTGCCATGCTTAACTAAGCTGTCAATAAGCATTGAAGCGGTGACAGAGTGTGGAGAGCGAGGGAGAGAGGGGAAGGGGGGCAGTAAGAAGGTAACAACTTTTTAGCATTTAAAAATAAACTAAATGGGAGGAGCACTAAAGAAAATTTCCATATGAAACAATGCTTTTTTACACACAACGAAAACTAATTTGAATGCAACTCATGTGCCACACACAATGTGAAAAATAGTTCGAGATACTCGTGCACTGATTTCTCAACGTTGTTCTTGTCATTTTGTGTGTTTGTGACATTGCGTTAAAGCTTGACAAACGAAGAATTATTACGTGCGCACATATTGTAACAACTGAGACTGTCTTTGAGTCTATTTTGAGTGCCCCAGATTATATCAATTCGTATCATATCATTTGTAAGTGTGTGCGCGCACGCGTAAATAAAATAATAACAAATACAAAAATAAAAAAATAGCAGCAAATCAAAAACAACAACAAAATGTTATGTGCATTGGTAATTTGAACTTTTAAAAAGCAATTCTTATTGTTTCAACGACAATTCGGTGTGACAAGGTCTAGGTGCAGCCAACAATCGCGACGTACGCTCAACAGGCGACTTGGATTCAGTTCGACACTCGACTCGACTCATTCAGTCATTCATTCAGCCATTCGATTGATTGCCTTTCGCGTGTGTTGGTTGGCCTGTTTGCTTTTTCTGTTATTTTTGGTATTTATTTGATTTGAAATTCATTTGTGTCTCTGATTGGTGTCTCTTGTTGTTTTTGTTGCTGTTGGTGATGTGTTGTCATTGTTGCTTTGGCCCAACTCACATGGGCGAGGAGCTCTTTGGCATGTAAATGCGACGTAATCATTGAACATGTAATTTATTTAAGTTTAAGTTTAATTTCATTTGAAGTTATGCAAATCAGAAAAAAATAATACAAACTAACATTTGTTTTGCGAACAATTCAAATGGAAAAGGGTTGAGATGTTTGTAAATAAAACAATGTTGACTTACACACCACAAACACATCACTGAGCAAAAAGTCTGTTTAACATTTTACATACCTGTAAAGAAACAATAAAATAAAAATTCATTAGATTGATATTATGGTTAAGTTTATAAGTAATCCAAATCTTTTTCTTAATTAATATAAATAGTAAAAGATACGTGTAAGTAAGACTGTGTATAAATAGCTATGCGTTTGATAAGCTTGAGATATAGGATGAAGACAATTTTGGAGACACACCAAACGTTAAACTTCATATTTTATAATAATACGATTTAGTATGATTTAAAAGCACAAAAACTTCATCCGACTTTACACAACATCTCACTAAGTAGCCCAACTTCTAAGTCGAAGGATATGTGAGCTGCATTATTACAAAAAAATGGAATGTATAAACGAATATCCTCATACGTTCAATAACTATGGATATATTTATTTGATTAGCTGCTCAGTAAAGAAGTGTTATGAAATTGAACAAAAAGAGGTTGTGATATTATTTTTAAGAAATAGTTGTCATTTGGCAATGAATGATAACAATTTAATGAACCAAGCGACTTCGTTTATCAAGAGATCCAATTTTGTTAATCTCTCTTTTTAAATAAGTCTGGCTGAATCTCATCAATAATTTGAAGTTTGTTGTGTTCCAGTTAATCAAGTTTTGTCGGTTCGTTGTGATAAGACATCGACTTAACAGAGCCTTTAATTTTTCTAGAGACAAGATAGCAAGATCTCAGGTTCATGGCACATCACTACTTCTAAAACAAAGAGTTTGGGGAGCTCTAGTGATTACAACTTCAATGTAACGACTTTGCTGCTTTAGTGTATCTAACAATTGGATGCTTCTGAGGACTATTTTAAAAATTCATTAAGTTGAGCTGCTAAAGATCCAATTTGATCGAGTTTTTCAGTTTCCCAAAGGAATAGGGACGATCATTTGGAGGTAAATACTTCACAACTCGCAAAAAGTTTCCCAAATAGAATCCAAATTTTTATAATAAAACTTTATAAATTCGAAGCGATATTGAATACCAAAAATTCTTAGGCAATTGTGAATATGACAGAATATTTTGGACTATTGAAAGACCCGTCAACAAATGCCCGTAACACATTTGCAAATTATTGAACAATGTTTATGCTATCCAATTTTTCATAACACTTCGGTGTAAACTTTAACTTAAACCAAATGGTAATCAAAGAGCCGCGAACATTATTAGTCACCTCATAAATTTCTGAGCTCAAATGCATTTATGTTCAAATGGAAACCGACAAAATCGAAAAGCTATTAAAAAAATGCCAATTACATGAAAAAAAAAACAAAAAATAATCGACGTCAACCAACTAAAATTTTTTATTCGTTTTTCGAATTGACTGTTTTCTTGAGATAGCTCAGAAAAACGCGTACTAAATTACGTAGGTGGACATGATAATTTCGTTGACTTTCAGCGGCAAAAAAAAAATGTTGCTCAAATCGAAGTACTCATTTTTTGCTGTTGCAGCTTTGCCTGTCTGGCTTTTTGTTTGTTACACCCAAAAATAGTTTTGCTACAGGCCAATTTCATTTAAATAAAAAAGGCATATCTTTTTTGTTGAACATTATTTATTTATTTTATGTTTTTGTTGTTTTGTTTTTTGTTGCTTTTCAGCCACTTAACTATACAATTTTTTGCTTTTGGTTTTTTGCATATAAAAAAAATGCAACTATATTGTGCACAATTATTGTCAATAGCGCAATTTTTGCACCGCATAACAAATGATTGTTAAATTCGTTTGCACATGTATCTAGATACATTTTGTTGTGTATTTTGTACGTTCAATTTGTTTTGTTTTCATTGTGCTTTATTAAAAGCATGTGCTATAAAAGACAATGCGCTCAAAAAAATAGCTTTCAGTGCTTGTTGTTGGCATAGTTGTTGTCATCGAAATGAAAGCGAAACTTAGCGTCACAAGTATCGAGATACAAGCACTTACTTCGTGTTGAGTACATATGCCAATAAAGTTCACGAGAAGTTTTTTTTCTCCAAAGTTGTTGTATTTTTTTTTCTTTAATAGCATCGCCAAAAACAAAAATTATAATTGCGCCGGCTCCTATCTTGTCATAGGCCATATAAGGCGGTTAATTGTAACAATAGTTAGGAGTAGAATGGACGGCACACTACTGTCGAAAGTATGGGTCTTTCAGTTAGCAGAAGTTGTTTGAAAATTATTGAAATAAGTGATCTGATAGATTGAAACGCTCGACAATATTTCGTTGAGTAAGATAAAGTTCTAAAACTAGATAAAGCTTAAAGCAGTGATTATAGATAAGATCAAGAAAACATCAAAAATAGACTGCAAATAGTTTTCTTGAAGGAGAAGGAAGAAAAGTATTTCAATTCAGAATTTATCTTAAACTTTTAATGCCTATGAGTGTTTATACTCAAATGAGTTTTAAATCCTATTTTATTTTAAGAAATTTATACTTGTTATTCATAAGGAAACTACACCCAAAGTATGAAATTCGTCTTCTTGACTTTTTTCGTTTACAATTAATTGATGCTCGTTTGATAAATCTAAGTAAACTTGAACTCTTCTATTTATTTCGACTCTGCTTTTAAATCTAATCGCTTTTAGGCCCATGCTCAATCGTTGCCAACTTGCAGCGCATTCAATCACTCAAACGATCGTAACTCACAAACTTTTCTTAACTTTTCACAGTTCTTGCGTCTGAAAACAAAAGTGAATTTTGAATAAATATTTTAAATGTTGTGGGTGCGCAATTGTGCTGTTTTTCTAGCCATGGTGTGGTTGAAATATTTTCCGTTGCCCACACCTCAACCCCCCGGCCAACACATTTGGCGTCCCTCATACTGACAACAAGCATACCGACTTTGTCTTCGATTTGTCTTTGATAAATGTAACCACGTACGTGGGTTGCATACAAACAGATACTCTTAGCTCTTGGTTCGGTATTGCTTTTTTTTTGTTTTTTTCTTACCAATTTTATGCTAAAAATCTGCAATTTAAGCCAATTTTTCCGCACACACTCACACATGTCGGCGTCAGCAGAAATATTTCGGTTTTTGCCATATTTGATCACGTCTTGCATAATTTGTTTGTACTTTTAATTAAAGATTTGTTTTGTTTTTTTTTTTTTTGGTTTAATTCAAATGTAGCTATTTTTGGCTTGTCGTCACATATTTGCAAGATTATACAGCATCGTTAGAGGTTGAGCATGTCATTTTTTTTTTCTAGCAAAGTGTGTCTTTATTTGTGCGTTTGTTATTAATAATGTTATAGCTGATTTGCAAATTGTTGGGTTCATTGGCTGGCAAAGGCTTCACATACTAATTAACACAGTGGCGTGTTGCCCTTTCGCACTTTAGCTCATTTGTAACAACAAACATTTTTGCGGTTAATTTATCAAAAGACTATTCATTAATATTTGTGCGCGATTTTCTTAGATACAACTTGTATCCATGTTTCTGAGTGTGTTGTTATGTGTTTGCGGCTGTTTGCTAATAATGAGGTTTTCAAATCTGGCCTTTTTTATTTTTTGCTATCTCTGCTAATTAGCTTAAGTGTTTTTGTGTGCCAATAATTTAATGGCCTTAAATAAATGGCGCCGAAAAAAAAAATACATCAAAATAAAAAGTCATTTGCACTTGTTCTGATTTATAGCAAAACTTTGAGGTGATTAACATCTTTCTCATGTTAGACTCGCTCCAATTTTAAGATCTAAATTTATGATTTGTTAACATTTAACTGAAGTTGTGCCAAATCGAACAAGTTGATTGAATAAAAAGTCTTCCTCTTTGTACTTTTTTCTATTTTCTATTGGCCTTAATTAATTGAAATGTTGAAACTTTAAATAAATGTTCTGAAACTTCTTCATACAAATGACTGTTTGTTGAAATAACAAAATTCACACACGGATTTACCCGTCAAGAATTCGGTCATTAAAAAATCCATCAAATAATTCAAGCAACGTGATTCGTCTACAAATTACTTTACAAATAACTGACCAGCGGACCAGGTATGAAAAAATATTAATATAGAAAAGAAGACAACAAGAAAAACTGAAATTATTCATTAAATGCAAATCGAATGTATTCAGAAAAACGAAACAAATAATAATAAAAATATAAAAATTCTTGTAAGGTAAAAAAATATATGAAGCAACGAAAATGAAGAAAAAACAAAAACAGTTGGAATGTGAAAACACCTTTAACTGCGTCCGTTCTAGAGATTAGAGTTTTTACTATCTTTTTGAGCTACTTCATAAATTGTCGTGTATTTGCACAAGATTAAGATTAACAACCAACAAAGACCAGTCATTTCTACCGCTAGAAGAATTGCAAGATTAAATGTTGTGCTGCCCTAATATAACCTCTAAGTCATTAATACAATCATCTCTAATCAACTTCAAGACAAGCCAATGAGTCAATGCCGTCATCTAGTTGTACCCTCTACAACTTCATTATGAACACTAATTGTAAAAAGGAATTGCTGAAAGTTGTACTGCGGTCTGAAGACATTAAATAGGGAGAAACAATGCCTTCAGAAAGTTGGAGATAAGTAAAATCTCAAAGGTATTAATAACATTATGATATTAAATATTAAATCAAAACGAGTAATCTGAGTATGAGTTCGGTATTATGATTAATAAAAAAATCTATAAAACTTCCTGAAATGAATAGTAATTTCTGACAGCGAAATCGAAAAATTGTTTAACATTCGCCATGACTATATAACATCTTCATACTTGAAGTTACTTCATGTTAACTTAATTCATGCCAATTATTTTGTATTGTATCTTTTGGGTACATGTTTGCTTAAATTATTATTGTTAGTTCTTCATTTATTTTTTAATTGCTTTTGTACATCCTTATATTCATAAACATAATTGGAAATTATAATTTATTTATTTTTTTTAGTTTCGCTTATTGTTCATATTTTATTTGTCGGTTATGAAAGCATAAACAAAAATAAGTATAAATTCAAAAACATAATTTAAATATGTAAATTTTGTTTCTAAGCAAACGCTTTGTTTCGTTTGCTTGGTCAAGGTTCGATAAAAAGAAACCACAACCAAATCAAATTCACTTCCAGGTACAAGTTTCAATTTCACGTATTCAAAAATATTTCTTGATGTATCAAATTTATGAAAAGCGATAAATCATATATGCAAACACAACAGTATTTAAAACGTCTGCCAAAAAAAACTTGTCCGAAGTTTTTGTTGTTGTGCGCCTTTGTTTTCTGTTTATTTTGTCGATTGTTTTGAGATTGTGTGAAATTCTTAGAAGTGCGTCGTCTTCGACACTGACAACCGTAAAGAATTGAAGGAATGAGGTATTGAACAACTTGCACAAAACCAGTCACAAGTGTTTTGCGGATTTCTGCTGATTTAGATTAGAAGCGATTTTATTTCAACTCACTTTTTTTTGTTATTGTTCGCAGCTCACTTTGAACTGGGCTTGAACTGTGTTTGAAGTTTAAAGAACTTTGAAGAATTTCTAAGCTTATGAGATGCGAGTTTTCTCATTGAGGCAAATAAACTATTCAATTTGAGTTGCACAGCAAATATAAATATAGCGAAATTGAAGAGATTTCATGACAATGTGACATTTGAATAAGATTATTGTGGGAAAATCATTAATATTTTTATTCCCGAGAATCAAGCTGTGTTGCAGAATCAATGAATTAATGTAATTGTCTTGAAATAAATATCATCTTTCATTCAAATGTTTGTAAAAACACTCAAGTATTAAGGATGATTTATATAATATAATAAGTTATAATAATTCAATACTCAATATCAATAGAACGTAGTTAATATTATGAAAACTATTCTATGTGAAACGCATTTAGCAGGTGTATTTTTTAAATTAGAAACAACCAACTATTAAACATTACATTTCACTCAACATATCTTCGATTATACTCTGCTGTAATTGCTTATAAGATTGTTTATTTTATTCTTTTTTAATGAGTTTTGTTTCAACTCGCCCTGCCAACTTCATTGCTAACGAAGCTATTAAGTTAATAAAGATAAATATCGCAGCCGACATTTCTAATGGTGAAAAAGCTTTCCAATTAAGCAACTTTCAGGCCAATAATACACTTTCCTTATATAAAACGACAACAATAAGAACAGATGCCGCCGCCTTTTCACAAAATACAATAATTATGAACTAATTTGAAATCAAGATGCCCTTCTCAACACAACATTATTTAAAAAATACCAAAGAACTGAGGCTGGTAGACAAACAGGCAGGCAGGCAGGCAATTCTAACGCGATATCAAGACAACGGACGTTCAAATACTGACATACGTAAACTCAGTGGCAAAGACAAAAGTCTGACAGCCAGCCAGACAGACAGACAGATGTACAATCAAGCCAAGGCAGGTGTAAAGATGCCATAACTCAGTTTAGCACTGTCGTTAGCGTGTGCTTCCATTACCAACATCAAGTAGAATCTGTGCGGAAGATGGCACAAAAACCAATAAGATATGATGAGCTGTTGAAATGTGGAACTCTCAACTTGAGCTGAGCTCATATATGGCGGGACATTATTTTCTGAGCTATTAAATTTAGTTATGCATTGAGTACAGGCAAAAAAAAAAAAAAAACTGAAAAGATACCATGAAAAGTTGACTAGTCGGCAACTTGTTTATAATGAAAGAAAAATTCTGCTATGTGAATGAGTAAATAAGAATTCAATTATGCAGCGAAATGTCACACAATAATAATAAGACAATGAAAAGCTAAGAAATGTTGCTCAGCTCAGCACAAACAATGAAAAATAAAAGCCTCAAGTTGAAATTGAATCGGTTGTGTTAGTTGTGAGTTGCTTACTGATCGCCGAAGATCGACTCAGAACCATGCTCTTGAACATGCTTGCTGCTACCGATGATGACGACGATGATGATGATGTATGAAGTGGCAAAATCGTTGCAACAGCATCGGCAGGGGTTTCAACAAAGTACATACGTCAGTGGTGGCTGATTTTCTTTAGTTTTTGTTATTGTTGTTCTGTTTGGTTTGGTTTTGTCTTAAAGTCTACTATAGAATTAGCCAATGAGTGTGAGCTGCGAGTGAGGGATCAAACCACAAACACACACCACACTCTTCATTGCTTATGTGTGAGTGTGTTTGAAAAACGAGACTTAATTAAGGCGCACACATGAGTAAAAAAAAAAAAAACACAAAAACAACAAAATAAAAACTAAGATAAAAGAAACTTCAGTCGTAGTAGTTCATCTAAAATCCTCACCGTAGTGGGCACATTTCAAATCGCCAGACCGGTTTTCTTCTCCTCTGTTCTGTTCTGTTCAGTCAGATCAGATCTGCTTCATTCTACAGCACGCTGTAAAAAAATCTAATGATGGAATGGCTTGGCGGCTTAAGCTGCTGGCTTCATTCTTTTGCGCTCTGTACTCTTATGAAGATATTAAATTTTATGCGCTTTAGAATTGTTACTACAGGTTTTGACTTTGTCTTCTATCTGTCGCTTTGAACTTGAAACTGTCGCCAGAAGATGTATCAGTTCTGCGTTTTTGTATTCATTAAGATCGTACGTAAGATAATTAACTAATCAAAATATGTTTGGTTGCCTTTTGTCAAAAACGAATTTACAGCTCAATTAATAAGCAAACTAAAACAAAGGACAAAATCTAGTTTTTGCATTCGCCCTTGATTGTTCAAGATTGGCTAATGGTCTTCAATAAAAAAGCTGAGCTCAGTTCAGAACAGTTTGTCTCTCAATAGAATTATCTTTACAGAGCACTTAAAATTACTTTGTTGGATTACACCGTTCTGTAGTTTCATAGCAATTTCCATTTCTATTTTAATCAGAAATCGATATATAAGTTTTGATATTCAAGTCGACAATACAATAACTTTCAAAACAGTTGGAATTATTTGTTTACTGATTATTCGGTATTGTTATCTTACATAAGAACTTACGTTTGAAGTATGTCAACGATAAGTCAAAGCAAATTCAAACACTTTTGAATGATATTTTTCTGAAGTATTTGTTTATATAAAACTTAACTACCGCAAGCTTTTAAAATCCCTTTATATGTATATCAATAGATATTCCACAATCCAAAAAAAAAACCCTAAGAATTACATGTCCAATTTTCTCACTTATTTAAGATTTACAACCTTAGCTCAAGCGAGACAAGACTTTAACAGACAGTTAAGAAAGCCCATCAAAACATTACTAAATCAGAATGATGGTGATGACTTTGACTGGCAGCATTCGTGCTGATAATTGTTCTAGTCTATTGGCAACCATGAAAAACTAAACAAAAGAATGAACATTTTTGCGGCAACGTCAGTCGTTGATGATGATATTCAAACGAAAAACAAAAAAAAAAAAAAAAATAATAAAAAGGAAGAAAAAATGGAAAAAAAAAACAAACTACAAACAAATTGTATTCTTCGACACTTCATAAAGAAGCGAGCGCCAACAAAGCAATGGCAACAACAACGGCAGCAACAACAACAAAGTTTGTCTGCCGTATCTGTGTATCTACATTAGGCGCTTCTCTAATTGCAGTCAAAGTTAAGATACAAGCAAGATAAGTTTAGTTGCTGCTTTCTACGCCACCTTACGCTGCGCCATTCTATTCTAGTCAACTCGACGCTATTCAAGCTTATCTCAGCGCAAATACATAAACACATTTGAAAAATGTCTGCTTTTGCATTTGGTGTTTGTTTGTCTGTGTGTGTGTAACTATGTAAAGTATGAAAACGGCATAAATGAAAAAAAAAAAAACAGAAAATAAAAAAAAATAAGAAAACACTTAAAAGCTCTGGAAAACAATTTGTACGCTCATAGTTACGAAAGTATCTATAACCACCTTTGTGCCACCTTGCATAGTCAAACGCTTGGCTTTGTTTGAGAGCGATTATTGTTGTTGTTGTTATCGTTGTTGTTTTTATTATAAATTCTAACAAATGCAATGCTTAACATTGTGGTAATTTATTTATCTAAGGCAGTGTTGTTCTTCATGTATTTTTTATCGCACATTCTGTACTTATAGATAGTTAAAGACATGACACAAACTATAGAAAAATGTTCTACAAGGCACAAAACATACCTTAACTTCATTTCTTTACAATTGTTGTGTGTCGCGATAATAGAGCACAATAAAGTGATTCAAGATATGAAGTTATCGCATGACACATTCTGTTCTATCTCGGTGCTAACATAATCTAATTTGGGATGTAGATTTGAGTATTAAGATAAATTTGTCGGCTTGTTGCTTTCTTTATTATAGTTTATTTTCGGACTAAGACGGTGTTGGCCTTTTGTTATATTTTAAGGCTTAAAATCAAATCAAAAGGCAATCAAATATGAACTTAAATATTTATATCTTCAAATTTCTTAAGCTTAATTAATAAATAATTTCAACTCAAAGCAACAAAAAATATTCCATGATAAAACGATTCTAAAAATGTTAAGTTCGCCTTTTCTTTAATCCCATAAACCGTAAATTAAAACTTGGGCGCAAAAATGTTGAATATTTAACCATTCAACAATCGAGTTAAGCAATTAAAGCTCAATTCTCTTGAGCGATTCAATACCAAGAGCTAAAGAAACAATCTTTCTTTAGAATAAGATAAATTTCCAACCTGCTAGTAATTTTTAAAAGAAAATCTTGCATATTAAGAGATGTTTTCATCGCTCGAGAGAGTTATTGTATAAGAATAAGAAGTATTTAACAAACACCAACGAACCTAAGCTGCTTTTGAAGAAGTTACAAGTTATGAACTTGCTAAGGCAATCCCGAGAAGACTACAATTGATCCCAAGGGTGTTATTCAGCATTGTTGTTGTTTTTTCTATTAACTATTTGCCCTTTAGAGTTGTCTAAGACGTTCATTGTTGTTACACACCATTTTTTGTTCTCTATTCTCGCTGTTGACGTTTGAGACTTTAGTTTTTGCGCCATCGTCCTCGTCGTCGTCGTCAGCACCATCAACGTCAATGACGTCCACCCATTGTGTCGGTGAGTGTGTCAAGCCTTGCATATAATAAATATTATTTTGCCCACCTACCGAGTCAACTAGACAAGTTCTGCCCTTCTACGCCTCTTCCACTGCCTAGACGCGCACAGAGCGGGCAATCTCAGTAGGCCGAGCTTGTGACGGTGTTAGACAGTGACGACGCGAGGGCTTACATTGCGCCCCGAAGGCAACATAACTCAACTTTTTCCAACATCGTGTTTTTTTCTTTTCTTAGTTAAAATAAATTGAAAAAAAAACTAACTGCCGACATGGTCATTTCTTAAAAAAAGTAACAAAAATTGTGCCGCTCAATATTTAAAGAGACAGCAAATCATAATTTTATTATTCCCGGATAGGGATATGAACTTCGCCATTTTCTAAGACACTTTATAGTTTCCTTTTAGGCGCCCTGAGTAAAACAAGCTTGGGCGTCAACTACCCGTGACTCGGTACTGTTCTCAGTAGCGATGAGACGTGTTCAAGTGCCGCTCAGTGGCTTTTGGTCTTTGAAAGTGTGAAAGACGAGTCCGGATTTTGATATTGTGTGCCTTTGGTTTGCTACTTGTCATTAAAACTTGTGAAGAGTTGGCACTTTTATGCATGCCAAGTTATTTTTGGGTTAATGAGTGCAAAACTATTATAAAAGCGAATGACTAATAAAAAAGTCCTTTTTAAAAGAAGAAGTCGTGATAGTCAAATAAGGAATGTTTTGAAAAGTCGTAAGAATTAAAAATATTATGAAGATAATATCAAAAAATGATACTAACAATCAAAAAGCAATGAAATAGCATTAAAATTCACTTATAAAAAGTCCATCCAATGAGGAAGGCATGCAGGAAGACCGTGTGTAAGACAATCTAGTTGAAATGCGGCAAGCAAGTGCTGTGCTCCCCACACCCCAAGCCAGAAGTAAGCAAACAATGCAGTTCTTCAAATTTCAAAACACTTTTACTGTCATTAATGCAGCACAACACCCTTCTCACTAACTAGAAATTGAGGACGCCGGCCGTCAGCCTATTTTTACATATGTATCTGACGGAGGCCTCAACAAGAGAGACAGAAGTGTGCGTGTTGTGTGTGTGAATGTGCCAACATACATACATCAAAAGTGTTAAAGTTGACGCTGAAAGTAGAAGGGACACAGCAAAAAGAGGAAGTTGTTGGTAGAGTGGCAGGCGCAACAAGAGGCGCGTGCAACCGACTGAGGCGACAACGTGTGCGGCAGCAAACCACAAAATGTTGCTGTCAGGAAAACTTTGCGTTGACGTTTTAGAACAAATGCTACACACACACACACACACGCATACCAATTAACTATGTAGCAGATTATACTGCATTTATGAATGTACATAAATGTATCTAAATATGTGCGTGCGTGTATATAAGAGGCATGCAACTTGAGGCAACGCTGCGACCTGCGGCTAAGGCTATTTTTAGTGGCTCATCTGCAACTTCGAACGTTTCGTTGGCGCACATTTTGCCATCGCCGTCATCATCATCATTGTCGACATTAATTTAGATTTTTGTGAAATATATTTTTAACGACTGACCCTAATAATTTGTGCTGTCGTTTGCTTTAAATTTTCGCCGCGACATTTTGACAATTTACAAGCGTGCCGCATTTGCATGCGAAAAGTGATTCTAAAAACGCCAAAGACAATTTTTTCTAAACAGATTTTTTTACCTTTCATTTCGTTTCTCTTTCAATTCATTATTATTATTATTTGTCCAATTTGTCGAATCGCAAAAATCAATTTATAATTTCCTAAGCTTGCGGGCATTTATTTAGATTTCTTTGATGCGAACAAATCAAGAAAAATGGCGCAGAAATCAATTTCGAAATCGATTAAGCTTGCGGCGATGTAACGAGAGGCGTGCGAAAAGTTTCATGCGCCAAAACAACTCAAATATACGAGTACAAAGATGATAAAGATACGTTAAGCTTTGAAGCAAGAAGTCGCTTGACTGATTGTGAACTCACTTAGTACAATTTGTTCTTTATGAAAGAATGTTGTATTTTTGCAAGCATGTGTTTTGTTATGACAAGTTTGGCAATTTTATTATCGCGTGTGCAACTTGTGGAAGCATAACTACATATAAGGTTCCCTAACCGTAAACCATAAACCAAAAATTATGAAATTATTGTTTGAAATATTTAATTTTAACAACCATACCGTACTGGAATAAAAGACATAAACACATAAGTCTGATCTGAATTATGAAACGTTTATTATATTTCTAATAATAATAATCACTCAAAAAAAAAAAACAACATGGTGAATAGAAACACTAAATTGTGCACTTTTCATTAAGATCTTTTACTTTTTAATTAACAAATATTTCATGCCTAAGACTGAAGCCGATAATCGTTTCCAGCGGAATCGTCCTTTACCTTCTTAAAAGTATCACATTTGCCGTTCCAAAAACAATAAAATAATATTAACAGTTTTAGCAATCCAATCCCTTAACTAATGTCATTAAAAAAAGGAATTATAATAAAAGTTAAGCGAGGAATAAATTTCGCAAAAAGTACGCCAAAAAGCATGCCATGAAATTTTAGAACACAGTCTTTGTCAAAGAGGACAATTGTTAGAGATGACAAAGTTGGAACTTGGGAGACAAATTTTAGAATACCTTAACTCGTTTCTATACATATATGCATGTACATACATGATAGTTCACAAACTTTCTCTTAGCCCATCTACAAAACACTCAGAATAACGCAAACACTTTCAACAAAAGTGCCCCGCAGCATTTTGCACACATTAAAGATTCAATCATTATCATTAACTATGAGAAACTAGAACGAACAGCAGAAACTAACAAATTAACAAAATTAAGAGCGCACAATACAACAAACACGACACAACACTTGAGGAAGTAACTCACAAAGACCAAAGGCCAACTTTGAAGTTGTTAACAACTGTTGAAATCGAACGAACGATCGATCAAGTGTTCGCTATGTAAATTATACAGTTTTAAAATGTTTCATAAATAATTATAAACTAAACAAGAAACTTAAAAAGTCAGTTAAGTCAATAATGGCTCAATTGAGGAAATTCGAAAAAAATATAAACAAAAACAAACTCATATGTAATGATAATGAAGACTAGACCGGCAACTGTGTCAATATAGAAACCGGCACGAATTTCAACTTCAACATGAGCATTTTTTTCAGTTTCGTTTTCATCTTTTTTTGCCTTTTTTTCATGAGACAATAGAACGTCTAATGGCTGTTCATTAGTTATAGAAATTAATAAGCCATAAATAATTCGTACACAAATTTTTGTATCTTTCAATAAAACATAAAAAAAAAAACAGATTTCTAAAACAAACAATAAAACAAGCAATCAAGTTTCGTCTCTCTTAATGGAAAAACTCTCGTTTTCTCATATTAAAAGAATTCTTTCTTCTTTGGTATCACCAAAATAACTAATTAGAATAACAAAAACAAATCAAGTTTAGTCAAGTCAAGCTGAGATAAACCCAAATATCGACGCCCAAAGCTGAGATTTTCATATTAAAGTCATAAAAACAAACAAAAAGTGAAAATTGCCGAAGAATTTCATTTTCTAAAACGAATTTTATTATGTGAAATTTTTTTATTATTGTTTGAGTAAACATAAAAAAGCGTTTAATGAGTTTCATTTGAATTTGTTTATTTTCGTATTAGAAAAGCATAAAATATTTTAATTGATTTTGCAGGCATATCATTTGTCAAAAAATAATGAAAAAAAAATAAAAGTCGTCACATTGATTAATCAAATTTGTGTTGGCCCAAAATTTGTTAATCAACAGTTGTCAAAACCTTCAAAATTAACCTTTTTTCTTTTGGCTAAAAGACATAAAATAAATTTCGTAGGCTGTTTTAGCTTTAAAGCCCTCTCACATACCCCGAAGGCACGAAATTCTTCGCATTTGTTTACAAATTAGTTTTGCATTAAGTTTTAAATTTTAATTAATTTGATACCCAAAATTGGTAACTTTTTAATAGCTTGTTTCCGTTAAAGTTTTTCGTAAGATAAAGTGCGGCTGGCGGGTGCTAAAAGGGTTTCAAGAAACATCAAGAACTCGGAACATACAATCAAGTATTTTTTATATAACTATTGAATTTTTTCTCTTTTTTATGATTAGTCTGGGTTCCGAAATGTGTCTGGAGCAAAACTTTTCCTCTGTGTCAAAAATATTTGTCTCAAATTTCTGAAATCTGTCTATTTTGTTCTACCATTTTGTGTCTTGTATCCCAAAAAGTATGTATCTCTAGCTTCGAAACTTACCCGATTGCATTCCAAGGCGGCAGCGCTGTGCTCCTCCCGTTGGCGAAAGCAGTGACTGCATTTGCTCTTATTGAAGATATTTGGTGAGAACTTCCGGCAGTCTGAAGTGCGTACCGTCGACGTTGACGTCGCAGTCGCTGTTGGCGTGGCCGTGAGCGTAGACATTTTGCTATTTTCTGTTGCCTTGATTTTGTTATATATTTTTCACACTTGCTAAAATGCTCTTCACACTTGGAACTTTAAAATATATAAAATTCCTTTTGTTGTTGGTGTTGTTGTTTGTTTGGTTATTAATTTGTTGCACTTGAAATCGGCATTTTTAACACATTTTCTTTTGTATTTTCTTGTATTTATTACTTTGTTGATTTTTAAACTATTCAAACGTATTTTTGTCGCTTATTTTTTGGCGTATTTTTTTCTTTCTTAATGGTGATTTTAACACGTCGTAAAAAATGCCGGTCGACAAAAATGCGCACGGAGTTGTTTTTATTTTTTTTTATTTATTTATTTTTTGTTATTCATTCTTCTTCGCATACTTTGGATATTTTAGTATCCAAAAGATGTTTTTTACTTCTGCCTAAGTCACTTTTTTTTCGTTCGCTGTTCAACAAAAAAGAACAAGAGAGGAGTTGATAAATAGTTGTTGTTTTGTTTTTTCTTTTGTGATTATGCAAATAAGTCAAGCCGACTCACTCGTGCGCCAACAACTACAACAATAATGCCATTAACGAAGTCAATGCTGTTTGCTTTTGTTTTTGTTTCGTTTTTTTCGACATAGCAAGTGGCGACAATAACAAAAATCAGCGTGGAATTGTAAAGAAACGGCAAAAGAACAACAAAAACTGAACCTAATAATTCTTCAGCGAGAAACGTAAGCAACGGTAGTTTCTATACGTAGCGGCCTTTACGCGCCTCTCCTATCATCTGTTGCGTGCGCTCTGACTGCTATGTGGGAGCGCATGTGACGTTCGTAGTACGTAGTAAATGCACAAACGTATACCAATTACGTTCGAATGAAAGAGACAGACAGAGCAGAGCGCATTTGTTTGCGTGTGTTTGATTTAGCTTCGCCACAAGAACATGACAACAAATATGATATAAAAAAAAACCAGTCACTTGAAGGCGAATTTAATACGAATTGCAATGACTGTAAAAAAAGGAATTAAAACGTGCTGAAGCAACAAATTGCTGCGCCGAAAAACAAATTTTTGTATTCATTAATATTTTAATTAAAAAAAAATATTTCTTTTCAAGTAATATAAATAAACAATAAACAAACAAATTAAACAAACCCGACTTCGTGACTTTTAAATGCAATTAATTTGGGAATAAAAAAAATGTTATAAAATTAGAATTAATAAAATTTATTGCAAATAAAAAACAACGCGAATTTCTAATTTTAATTTAATAGCTGTAATAAAATTGTGAAAGGAAAGATATTCTAATAAGAATAACTAAGAAAAGTATCCGTTTTTATCACACAGCACACATTTTTCCAACAGGAATTCCAATTGGGTAATACCGGAATTATCAAACCGGCAAAAAGGAGCAAAAACAAAATTTATCACAGATTTCATTATTTCCGTTTATTTCAGTTATTGTTATTGTTGATGAACGCATTTTCTGCTCGTTATTGTTGTTGTTGCTGGAAGCTTTGCACAAATCACAAAAAAAAAGAAACTTTTTAAATTTTGCATACATTTTTTTTTACTTTTGCCACAACTTTTTGTTAGCGGTTAAATAAAAAACAAATATAAATATCGTGTTTTGTTTTTGTTTGCTTTTATTTCATTTGACTTTGTTGGTAATTTATTTTATTTGTTTTCGCTTTTATTATTATTTTGTTTCGCATTTTTCAATTATTGTTGTTCATGTAATTCGTATTCGTTTGTTTTGCTTTTGGAACACTTTAACTTATTTCGGCTTTTAACTGTTTTGTTAATCAAATTACGTTGGAGTTATGTTGAAAACTAATAGAAATGTTGTAACTTCATGAAAACTTGTTCGACCGCGATCGCGCTACACGACCGACACCAAATACAACAAATACTCAAGTGTGCCGTTACCCGCACTTACACCTGCGACTAATCTTAGTGCGCGCTGCTGAATGATACAGTGTTACCAACTTTCGAAACTGGTTCACCCTAAGCTCCAACCAAAAACCGCTAAATAAATGTTATTGTAAGCAGACAGAAGAGGTGAAAAGAAGCTCATTAAAAATATTTCCAAACAAAAATACGCGGAAAAAACCGTAAAAATACGTAAAAGAATGCATAATTTACGCTGATAGGTGATTTGACAACTCTGCGTCGTGAGAGCAGAGAGAGAATTCTTACTCTTCGTGTCTTTTTTTAGCGACACGACATTGAGTATTGATTAAGCGCATGTTGCGCTGCCTCCGCTGGCGATTTTATCCATACCTCAAATCTGAGGTCATTTCATTTTGCTTTTTCTTCCACTTCAGCCAACACTCTGTCGAAACTTTTGTGTCAATTTGGTCCGTTTGCGTTTCTCGCATTACATTGGAACAATGGCATCGAACGGGAACAGTTCCGAATAAAATTTTGTTATTGCAGTGCCACACGTCTAAAACAAAACAATGCCAATATAAAGCAGCACTATCTTCGAAAATAACTAACCTGCCCTATGTTGCTTTAGTAGTGGCTTAAAACTTGTGTTGAATTACTATTGAATACAATGCATACATGTTTTCATATGAAATAGAGCAATGTGCGCATACATCATGACTACACTTTAGTTAGACTTGCTGCAAAAATATTTGTGTACCAAAATTATGTTCCATTGCGGATGTGGTAGTTTGATATGGTGTGTCATACCGGGTACGTTTGAAATGCCACATTGCAACATGTTTTGTTATGTTTGAAGAGATTTATGTTCTTTAGGTTTGCTGGCAGGCATACAACAGCCTCATGTTGAATTTGCGCTGCGCAAACATGTTCGAATTGAGTTTGACGATTATTTTCTATTTTCTGACCGATTACTTAAAATTTTGAAAATCCGACATTTTTTCAAACAATAACTATTACAAAAATAGGAGTTTTGAAAGTTGTGCCAATCATCCAAATGCAGACAGACAACTAATAATTGAAGTTATCGTGACAGAAGCCATTATAAAAACATATTTGTTTACATGAAAGTCATTATTATCTGTCCTCCTATATTTTTCAACTACGCAAAGAAAGACTTTCTTTGAGAATGAACCTTCGACAACAAATTTTCAAGTGTACCTGAAAACTGAGTGCGTCTTCTTCAATTATAATTTGATTAGAAGTTGGATGACCCCACACAGAGAGCGATACAACACGCAAGGAAAGTGATTAACGAGACGGGAGGTGAAACGAATGGAAAGAAGAGCGCAGCAGCAGCAGCATCATCATTATCACAACATAATCAACATGAGGTGTGCAACAACAACAACAACAAATGTTGATTAATTATTGCTTGGCAATAAGCGTTAGTGCATTTGTGTGTGTGTGTCGCTTCCACTCTCCCGCCTTCGTACATCATATGTGTGTACTCGTGTCTCAAAAGGGTTGCTTCAACTGTGAGTGCCAAGCCCAATAAGAGTGTAGAATGAACCTTTGATAGCGACGGCGTCGACTGCGAACTCTGCCGCACACAAACGTTCAATCAAATATTTTGACTGGCAGAGACAGCAAGAAGAAGGAAAGAGATGGAGACGTCGGTTGATTGCGTAAAAAGTCTTTAAAATTAAGTCGCTTTGAAGTTGCTGCTTCAATGTCTGCTCTTCGTTTGATTTTGTTTTTTTTATACCCTACACACACTGGGCATCAAAGTATATAAAGTTTGTTTGAGTGCAAAAGAATGCAACACATTGAAGGAGAGGATAGGAAAGACTCCATGAAGTATATACATATATTCTAGATCGGAATGACAAGAGAAATTAATTAAGCAGCGTATAGTATTGTCGAAGATACTAAACTATATCGCCCTGACTTGATTTTGTTTAAGGATCTTTGGCTTAGCGAGTTAATGAAATTTCTGCGTTGCTGCTGATAAGCATGAAAAATATTATAGATCTTGAATAAGTAATGAAATAACAAATCATTTGTTTTAAGTTGATTCATGTGTATAATTTCATTACTCGAATTGTTCATCATTTGCGTTTTGTTCGGATTATCCGACTAATTCGCTTGAGATCAATGAAAAAGCGATTCGACTTGGTCCTTTTCTCTACCGTCTCTTAAGTAACTCGTGGAACATATCACTCCAAAGGCGATTGGATTGGTTAATGTTTTATGTTCAACGGGGATTTTGTGCAAAATAGATCAATAGTCGTGCTGTAATGAATTCTTGTTCCGATTCATAAGAAACACATTCCCACAATGGATACTTATTGTATTACTCCGTCTCAACTATATTGAATCTGATTGCTAAATAAAAAGAACTAAACAATTAGTGGTATTTTTTTTTTTTTAATAAGACTATGAATTCTTACTTCAAGTCAAGTGTCTGACGGCTTCCTTGCCAAGCTCAACAACTGAATTAGCCTCACTTGACCCAGTTGCCCACATGTCAGTGCCCATTGCTAGTGGTCATGTAGGCCAGTTTTGAGCCCTTTACACAAATCAATGATATTTTGTTTGTTTCTGTTATTTTTTTTTTTTTCCAAAGGTTACTCGCACAAATGGAGTCGCAGTAGCGAAAGAAAAGCCAGCCAGCCAGAAAAAGTCGCCAGTTATGTGCAATTGGAATGTCGGCTCGTCTGTTGTGGTAATTTTGAGTTGAGTTGCAGTTGCAGTTGTCGTTACCCATGCCGCTGCTCGTGTTGCAGTCAGTCTGCTGCTGCTGTTGTTGCCTTCGATTGCTACTATTAGCGCATATTGAATTTTCAATGTATTCATTCAAATGTCAATCGAGTCACGAGCAAATTTTTCCACCAGCTTAGCGTTTTTTTCTGTTTTTGTTTTTGTTTTTGGCAAAACTATTTCTGCCGGCAAACAATGACAGAACAAAGCTTAATCGATGAAAAAACAGCAGGCAAGCAAAGCTGGTGTTGCAAAATCAATTTAAGCATAAATTTGTGTATTATGAGTGTCGAGTGGAGAAGGGCCAGCAGCAAAAGCTTTTAACGTCTTGGGAGTTTTAATGTTATGTAATAAGATTCGAGGCAGTCTGATGACGGCATATGCGGAAGATGTCGCCCATGCACTGGACACGACCACGATGACTGAAGATCGAAGACCGAAGACGTTGTTCATAATGACGCTCTGTTCGTGATAAATAATCACTTTTATTGACTGAAACATGCACTCAAAAGTTGAGTAATGCGATACTTTGTATTGCGAAAACAAGTTGATTGACAATTGGCGCAGGTTTGACTCTTTCTGAGGAGTGTCAAGCTCGGGTCTTAAATGCGGGTCGTACATCATTTGGCGTGTAAAGAAAAATATGTTCATATGCAATATTAATGGTTCGAGTTAATCATTGAAAACGCAAGTCAAACAAGACGTCAAACTTTTTTTTATACGATGGACACAATGTGTATCAGAGTTTATTAAATTTGTTTGAGACCAAATATATGTATGTATGGCGAGGAGGGAGAGCGTCTAAAGTATTTTTAGGAATGGTCCAGAGATATATGGAAGTCATTTTTGAACGATTTTTTTCAAATTTTTAACAATCTTCAAATGTACAATGAAAGTGTCATCGCCTACCGTGTGTGTAAGGTTTTATATTGTCGGGTATACTTGACTATACGGCCTAACTAGTTTTTTGTGAATTCGTGGTGGTGTACACGATATCTCGATCAGTAATTGTTAGAAAATTACAAATCATTCAGAAAAGAAATATCTAAGGCGATACGAGAGGAAAAAAAATTTACAAAGAACTACAGGTGCTTAAAACAAAAACCCCCTTGTCTCGCTTTAGATATTGCTCCTAAGTATACCTCATATGAGCAAGATCGGGCAAGTAGTTCGAGAGATATTATGTACACCAGTATGAAAAAAGTAGTTTCGAGAAAAACTCAAAAGAAGAATCAATACGCTGTATGGGCGCTACTGGGTCTTGGGCTTGTAACCTCTTTAACTTCCGAAAAAAATCGAATTTTAAAATTGGTAAAGGCTTAAAATATTCTTAAAAGCGTAAAATATTTATTTAGCCCAATAAATTTTGTAAAATCCAGGATGGCGTAAACCCCTTAAGAAGTCCTAAATCAAAAACCAAATAAAATGTTTAAAACTATGTCACCAACTTTGATAACCTGGTAATAATGTGAGGGATCCGAATAAAAAAAAAGTGAATAAAATAATCCAAAGAGATTTAACTCCGTGTTGACTTTCGGATGCTTAATGTTCTTATTTAGAACTTGGAATACTAACTTGTTTTTATTATATATAGATTGGTCAAAAATAATCATTCAGACACATTGATTTATCGTACACAATAATATATTTCACTGCCTGACAGATACAGCGACCTATTAAATACTTGACCCACTGTTTCTTTAATAGGCATAAACGACAAAAACCAGGACGGAAGTTACATGTTATTATAAGCATAAGAAAGTCAATGGTTTTTCATTTCTCAAGTGTGCTGCAATCAACTGAGAGACAATTATCATGCTCAGTCTCTCCCTTTTCAATCTTATTTATTTTACAGTTCTATGACGTCTTAGCAGTTGTATGATTTACTTTTTTTTTGTTGCAAAAAGTATGAAAGCATTAACACCTTTGACTTAAAGATAAACTTATGTTTTACTAAGATTTTAATAGTTCATGACTTGTATCTTCTTTCTAAAAGATTATTGAATTTGTCTTGTCTGCTACAACGAAACAACGCAAACTTTCGAATAGTTCTCAACACTGTTGTCTAACAACTTCAAGTGCCGTCAATTCTTTACACGAGCCAAGTCAACAACAACAACAACAACAACGGCAACAAGCAATAAACCCACTTCACACTAGATTTACACCTGCACAAATTAAAGCATAAAACCAACGTTCAAGTCAAATAGAAGAAAAAGAAATCAATTATTAATTTTTCATTGGATATCACAACGCAGATGCAGGCGCAGCATGTCGCCGCCGATGATGAAGAAAAACCATTTAATTTCACTTTTGACTGCACTTGACCCACTCTTCTACGCTGATGTTGCCTCTGCGACTTCAATGAAAACAAACAAACAAGCAAACAAACAAAAACGAGTAAGAAGAGAAATATATTGTAACCGTGAGTAGTTGAAAATAAATCATATAATAAAAGTGCACAGCAGGATATCAAATGAAGTGATGCACTGCGATGAATGCCAGCGAAAGAAGCGCACCGAAGCATTTCTGAGGTGAGTCAGTTGATTTGAATGAAGAAACAACTGAGTGAGAAACTTCGCTGAGTCACGAATGTTGATGTACAGGTATCAAAACTGGTGCAGCGAAAGGATCTCAGGTGCGACTTTATTCAAATTTCAAGTGAGTTCCGATTGGGTGGCATATCATGAACGTTGCCTCACGAATGTTGAGTTAGATATATTGGAAATTCTAGTAACTTTTCGTAATTACATATGAAGTTCAGAAAGCTTTCATTTCTGAAATCAAATCCGAGTCCGACAAATCTTGGCTCGAGTCTCTTTGTAAACGTTTAAGAGAATTGTTCCTCTGTCTTACATATTATATATCATTAAAATCACTCAAATGCAGATTCTATAACTGCAAATATCTATGATCTGATGTCTCTCTCTGAAAGTTTGATGAGTTTCTTATCTTATCTACATATCATTCTATAAATGAATCTATGGGAGTTACACATATTGTAGAATTTTATTAAAATAGTCGTGAGTGTTTGGATGTTTAGTAGGGCTTGAAAATATCCATTTGCTCTTCGGAATTCATCTGAATACCGTCTTTTTATGCGTCTTGGGATGAGTCAATGATGTAAATAAAGGCAACTACAAAACAAAGTCCGATTTGTTAAGGTTGTTGAAAAGCGTTAGCTTAAATTTGTATAAGGCCAATACAGGGCAACCGAATGGAGCCAATGGCACTGATGGAAAATGGAAAACCGCCTTCGTGCCGTTGCGTTGACTAGTTAACTCATGTTTGCCTCAAGTGTTATTCAATGAATCAAGTAAAAGTGTAACAAATAAAATCCCTCGGCTCATTACTACCAACTAAACTAAAGCGGTAACCACTTGAGAGCCACCAAAAATCGCCGTTGGCCGGCAACGAAATCGAAATGCGCACCAGAATCGTGCGCGTCCAATATAATTATGTAGAGGCGGGCAAAGGCGGCGGAGCAGAGCAGAGACTGATTTTCTGTTGGACTTGGAGCGTCATTGTCGCGTTGGTGGCGCAACGGCAATGGCACGTCGTTTATGGCAAACAAGCTATTGGCCGACGCCTGACGGAAACCACCTGCAAAAACTGTTGTTTGTGTTGTTGTTGTTGTGTTGTGTTGTGGGAGCATGTGAGGGGTAAACATAAGAAAAACCCGAAATTTGTGCAAACAAAAAGAGGCAACAACAAAAGTGGTAAATCGACGGCTGAGTGTCTGCGAACTGGTACCGATTTTGTCGTCTCTAGTCGCCGAGGGAACTGCGCGCGTCCACTTTGGCAATGTGAGAAATGCAACTTGTACTTGCAATAAGACGCGGCATGCTGCAGCGGCAGCAGCTCGTACTACCGCATCCAGTTATGGCGTGTGCAGCAACATTTACCTTTTGTTGCATGTGCACATAAACTTAAATATTGCTTGCACTTTTTTTTCGCGCTTTTTCGCGTTTTTTTCGGTTTTTCATTTTCATTTTGCTTTTGGTTTTGGAAAATTGCCTGAGTCGCGAAATGGCCAAGTCAAGCGAGGCAACAACAAAACCAGCAACACTCAATCGACAACGAAAAATGAGTGGACACGCAGACGGACAGACGGTTGGTCGGTCGGTCGGTTGGTGGGACAGACGAACGTTCGTACCAAACGTACGAAGACCTTTTGTGAAAGTGAAATTTTCAACGCGTCGCAAAATGATTTTTTTTTTTGTTTTCGTTTTCATTTTATTTTGCTTTGCCATGCTTAATTTTTTTTGTGCTTATTTTTCTTGGCTTTTTTTTCGATTACTAAATTTTTTTATGCATGTCTGTATTGTTGTTGTTGCTGTTGTTGTGTGAAAAACACTTTTCCTGCATTTTCTTAGTTTTCCTTTTGCTGTGTTTGGTAATTGACTTTAAGCGCGTGAATAATAACGGCCGCAATCAACGACTGCCGTGCTGTAGTCTGAGACAGACGTCGGCACAGCAGAGAGCGCTCAAATATGAAAGGCAATTGACAAAGCCTAAGAAAAAAGCGACAAGTAAAGTTATCACAGCACTTCAGCTTTGAAGCTCTTCTATCCTCTACACACACTAACAATTGCGGCACACCACCAAGCAATTCAAGGCATTGCGTATACGCATAGTTGAGCGGCCGCCACTCTTTATTGACAGTTGCTTTTTTGACACTATTTTTGTTGTTTGCTGTTTTTTTTTTTTTGGGAAAGTTGCTTAAAGCTTAGCCCAAACTGGCTGACAGACAGGTTGAAAAACAAATATATATGAGACTTAAAAACGTGCAACAATATTGAACCGTTAACTTGACACTGCACGCACGCAAGGAAGTTGTTCAATACTTTGTTGTTGTTGTTGTTAATGTGCTTGTTGCCGTCGCAAGTGAATTGAGTTTGTGTTGCCGCTATGCCATGTAATTTATTTGTTTAAATAATAAATCATAATAGTTTTCTTTTAGTTTAATTAAAATGTAAATTCAACAAAATCGGGCGAAAGACAAGGAAATTTGATCAAGTCCATTGGATTACTTCATTAAGTGATTCAACAAAAAAACTTCAAATAACATGACTGTTAGTTATGCCAGACGCCTGCAGTGCTGAAGAGAAATAAGGAAGCTTCGAACTCGGCATTAGGAGTGATAACATCGCTGGACAAATCAAATTGTATTCGGTCAAGTTAAAATTCATACACTTAACGGCACAAGTCTCTAATTAGACGTTCACTAAGAAAATCATGATCATGATCAAGCTTAGAAATCAAACCAATATTAAACTAAATGCTGTAAAAACCAGTCAGGGAGCTATTATCAGCTTTGCCGAAACTTATATACTCTTGCAAGTATTTTCCCAATTATTTTTATTGAAAAATCCTTCTTATAGTTTTTCCACTAAGAATTATACCAGTTTACAAAGATATGTAAAGGGTCATAGCCACGCCCATTTTCTAATTTGTTTCAAAGAAAGCAATGCAATTATACTACTCTAGATTTTGTGATCTTCTTTCTCATCGGTTTACAGAGAACTCGCATTTTTAATTTTTCTGTATATGGGTGGTACCACGCCCTTATGTCCGATTCTTATCAAACTCTGGAATATAATAAAGAATCAATAAAAATACGTAATTCCAAAGTTTCATCTGTTTATATTTAAGAATAAAATAGTTTTTCCAACAAAAACCTTATTTTTGACTGATTGTTCCTATGGGAGCTATATGCAATAGTTGCATGATCTTCACCAAATTTTCAGAATTTCTTTATCGACGTTCAAGATGTTCTTGTGCAAAAAATTAAGCAAAATCATAATTTTTGACCGATCGTTCCTATGGTAGCTATATGCTATCGTTATCCGATCAAGCTGATTTTTGCATACAAACCGCCTGCAAGAATAAGAAAATTGTCTGCTTTTAAAATTTTTGGATAACTTTAAAACTCTGCGGGACAGACGGACATGTCTGCTTCTGTGCATTGCAAACTTCATGACAAAGTTAATATAATCTTGCAAGAGCATAAAAACACCAAAGAATGTATAATAAATTGTATATTTTTTAAAGCATTTTTGTAACGTTTTTTTCGTGCGTCTGTTGCAATTTTAATGGCTAACATGAAATAAATTTAACTGTTTGGATTTCATCATAAAAAGTAATTATAAATGTCGAAAAATGCTGGAAAATCGATCAATTTGCGCTCTCGTGAGTGCTTTTCGATGTTAGCTTAATATATTTTTTCGTCATCTTAAACTTTGGTTTTTTTACAGTTTGGTTTTGTAGGCTCAGAGAGGCCCGCACAACGCACCTAATCGCTTTGCCCTTTAGGCGTTTTCGAAACCTTTACGCCTTCGGTGGAGAATGTTTTGAAATTAACACTGCAATTTGTTACTCTTAAAGTGTTGTTGTTGTTGTTGTTGTTGCTGATGCTGTTGTTGCATGCTTTCCAACCAACTTACGACCAGTCGTTAGATTGATCGCCCCTCTGCCTTGCCACTTGACTTTGTGCAACACTGAGTCTGTTTGCTTGTTAAATTACCTTCGCCACACGACAACTATTCCTCTGTTGCAACCTTGCCCCTGCGTCCCTCCCCCTTCACAACAACAGCTTTCGTATAAACACGAAAATATTGTGGCATTGCACATGTTGGCGGCATTTGTTGCTCTCACTGTTACTCTTGTTGTTGTTGTTACATATTAGTTGCATTATTGTCGCATTTTGTCGCAGCTGCAACATTTCATTTGGCGAAGGCCGCCAAAACTTTCACTTTCTATGCTAATTTGTACAAAAAAAAAACCAAGAATTGTATAGAAAAGTGAAAAAGGTGTGCCGGAAAATGTCATTTAGTTAAATTATACATATTTTTTTTTGGATTTTGATTGAGTTCATTAAACTCTTTTGTCGCTCAATTAACTTGTTGAGTTATTTCAGCAAAAACGATCAATTATTTTCTCTTGATTAATACATTTTTAATTGCGATTTAATTGTGCGCTACAATTTAAGTAGGCGCAACTTCATTGCCACGCGCCAAATAAAATATTCTAATTAAAAATAAAAGAACAAAAAAAAAAACTGACTCGCTTTGGGCTTAAATATTAAAACATCTACTGAAATATAATAATACTTTAAATTTTTTCATGTTACTAATCTTAGCCAAAGTTGTATCATAATGATTTATAGACCAGTCTAGAAAACAGAAATCTGTTCTAAAGGGTTCGAGGCTATAAAATATGATTTAGATATTCTTGCCGCAATATAAACAACAAACCAACGTAGAGCATATTTAATAAATTTTATTTCGAAATTTATGCATTCAAATGCTGTAAGGCATAATATTTATGAGCGGCTTATGGCAGGCAGGCGGCCGTTTGGTATAGATAAGCATAAGGGCGATAAAGATCATGTTTGAGTTAGAAAGCATACACAGAAGTGACAAAAGTGTTGTTAAGATCATAGTATGAACAGAAAATGAGCAAGACAAGAAACGAAAAAGAATATATTAGAAATATAACACAAACGGACAGACAGATAGATGATAGATAGATAGAAATACAGACAGAAAAGCAAACATAGAAAAAGAATAATGAAAATAAAAACTGAAAAAGTTTAAGATAATTAAGGCCCAGTTTCACAGTCAAAGTTAACCCAGGGTTAACTCCGAGTAACAATTTTTCAGTTTCACACTTAGTAGTTAACCTCTGAGTTAACCCTACTATGTTCTAGGGTTAACCCCGAGTTAACTACTCTGTTTTAACTTTTTCTATTTATGTTTTTTAATGTCAAAACAGAACTTAATTTGTCTGTCAAAAAAATAAAAATTGAATATGTCCCAATCAATAGAAATGAATTTGATAAATGAGCTTGTATTGCAGCATTCAACCAGGTAGTCTCACATCATATGGAATTACTGACATCGGAAGTCGTTTACTTTTCATTGGGAGAAGATATGCATCATTTATACAAAGTTTCCTTGTGTGACTGCTATGTGTATTGCACCCATGTTGTGTTTTACACGAAACAAACATAACTACGTACTATTGTACCATTTGAAGAGTGCAGAGTAACTGCCCGCCCCTTTGTAATGGTAAACTATACAATTAGACATAATCGAGTCAACATTTCACCGCTTGTTATATTGGATTCTCTTCTCCTATCCATTACTAATTGAAGGTGATTTTTAAAATAACTGAAAAAATAAACAGTGTTTGGTAAGTAGATGTTCAATGTTGTAAAACATTATTCTCAAAAAATAGAATGTTGCCATACTTATATAACTAGAGTTAACTCGTCACTGTGGAACTGAAAGTCAGAGTTAACTCCGGGTAAGGGTTAAATTCGAGTTAACTTTACTCTGGGTTAACCCCAGACTGTGAAACTGGGCCTAAATGTACTAAGCAAACATTTTGAAGAGAGATCACGATTAAAAATCAATAAAACAAATAAAATAATGATCCAAAATAAATTTTTAATAGACTAGAAAACCATATTTGCTATTCGAATGAAATTAAACCAACCAAACCAACCAAGCAACAAACCACGCGTTCAGTACTTTGGGCTCGCCATATACTTTAAAACGTTAGAGGTCCCAAATTGGTGGCATATGCTTACTGGAACTTCATAACAAGGCTTGTGTGTCGTCCTTAATCCAATTAGTAAAATTTTGTTATAAGAGAAATCCTTTAAGTCGTGATTACAGATTCTTTAACTGAACTTTGATTGAGCAGTCGTATTAATAAGATCCTCAGCCACCATTCAGTACAATTTTGGACTGTTTGAATAATGAAAGTCATTTGAGACAACATGAGTATTATTAGGGGCACTACTAACTTTTTGAACACCATAAATACATTTTTAAACCAAAGGAGCATAGTAGGAGCAAATAAAAAAGTTGATTAACAAGAAACTCATTTTTTACTGATGGGTTCCTTTGGAGGTATTGGTTATACAGATCCGACCAAGGCGATTTTGTAAAAATGTTCTGCTTTTAAATTATGTTAAACGAATCAGATATTTCTTAGAATTAATTCAACTTTTTGGACTTATTTTTTATTTGAAGATAAGCCGTTTGAGATAAATAAATTATCTTTCATACGGACCAATGAGTTCGTTCACTATTATCAAGAACTGAACGAACGACTCTCGAAATTATGAAAGTCTTCGTTGCAACGATAAAATAGTTTCAATTATTCAATTACTTTCATTTTCTTTGAGGCGATCGTTTGCGCTAAGCCGCGAATAGCAAGTGCCCTAAAATCGGAACGAACATGGTCGCATTTATTAGCCACAAATGCACACCTGACAAAAAAGCAACGAGTGCCCGAAAGGCAGGCGGCGGGACGGCAAATCGGCTTGCGCTTTACGTAAGCCAAGCAATTGAAGGCGATTGAGTCTGAAGTCTGAAGCAGGAACAGACCAAATTTTGATTTGAATTCATTTATGATTTTGTTTTTGTTACTTTTCATTTTTTTAAGATATTTTTTTTTCGAATCAAGAGACAAAAGTCTTTCGTGTAGAAACAAAGAAACAATTTCTTTGCCAATGGCGGAGGTATAATGACCTGAAGTGAGTTAAGTGAGTGCATAATGCAATCGACTGAATGTTGTTATTGTTGTTGATCACATATGCACATTCACTCAGTCACTACATGTTGTCGAGGCTGTTGTTTTTGTTGCATATGAACAACACAAGTCGTCTTGTCTCAATTCATGTCGAAGTCTCGAGCCACGCTTTGGCACTTTTGTCTATTGGCGACGTCGCGTCTGCGCATTTACAATTTGGCAATCGACAAACTTAAATGAAAATGTTGTAAAAAGTTTTAATAGAAATTTGATTATGTCAAACACAACAACATAAAACGAAAATAAAAAAAAAAAAAAATTAAATTCAAAAGAAGTAAAAATATAAATTGGACAGGAAAACTTTAATTTAATTGAAATTTGTTAAACCCAAAAATGAATTTGTTAAATTTGAATTAAAACACACCTGTTGTGCAGTCAAAGCTCATTTTTATACTCTTCATGCAGTATAACTTGGTCATGAAGTTTACAACACACAGTAAGATACATACATCTCCAGCCATATAAGATACAAGTGTACATATATTCTTAATCAGCACGATAAGTTGAGTTGATTTAGAGATATGTATGTATATCCGTTTTTATATGCGATATCTTAACACGTTTTTGAAGCTAACAATCTGAAATTCTGCAGAGGGTCTAATATTCAAGCTTCGATTTCTAGAAGAACCTTCCCATTGAACGGTTTTGAAAATTTCGAAACCTTAACTCAGAAACTTTTTGTGTATTGACAGAAATTTTTTCATAATAAATAATTATATACTACATTGCTATATACGTTGTTAAGGTGGAGACTGCTTTGAAAAAATGGACATGGACTTAGAGAAATCCACATGAAGAGCATCAAATCTTCGGCAAGGCAGAAGTTTACTTCTTACTTGTTGGCTTATATCTTTTTTATGGTTTTTATTAACAAACTGCTTTTTTATGTCGCATCAAAACTGAAATAACATAATATACAAAAAATAGATAAATAAAAACAAAAGTTGTCGTTGAGTTGTTGTTTACGAGCTTTTGATTTTAGTAGAAAAACATTTTCCTGACTTGCGCGACTTCGCCTTCCGATAATGATGACTATGATGAAGATCATAATGACGATGATGAAGTCAAAACTTTCTCCGTTTTTCGATTTGTTTGCACTTAACACTTTTTTTTCAACTGCCAAACACTTATTATTTTACTATTAACTTTTCATTTGATAATAAAAAGAGACGAAACAAAAAAGACAAAACACTTTTTCATATGTGGCAAAATCGCTTTTCAAAAGGTTCAAGTACAAGTTGCATGCATTAAGTCAAAAAACGTTTAACCTCAGCACCTCATCACCTCATCATGTCGAAAAGTATCTGTAATGTTGCACAAATTACACCTTAATCGCGTGCTGCAACATGGACTACTACAACAATAACAAAAACATAAAACGACAACACAAAAGTCAAGTCAAGTTCAAAGTAAACAGCTTTTTAGTCAAATTTGAGACAACTTTGTAAATTTATGTTGTGCTCGGTTGGACAATTGTGTGCACAAAACAGACAATCGACACAATTAATTTAAAAAAAAAGATATTGAATCATATTATTTTTAAACTAGTTAACTTCCTTAATAATTGAGATACTCTGTAATTCCGACATTTCAGCTTCTTCCGATGTAAAATGAACTAAGTCAATTTTATTTAAATCTAATAAGTACCTATGGTAATGTCATATAAAGTTAATTCGGGTCTTCTGAATAATTTAATTGGCTATAATTTTATAAATTGAAAAAGAAATGAAGAATCCTGAAATTTGGACGATCCGATAATTCGGACACTGTCCACTGTGCGGCTTAATGAATTTCTATTGTATTCAATTTTAGCACTTTAGTTCTAAAAACTATATATCTATCCAACTATAAAAAGTGTATCTACTGATTTTTTTTTGGTGAATTTTTCGAAAATATTTCGATTCTTATCACACAAAAAAGATCTAAAATAAGTTTTTATATAAACCAAAACTTGCTCCAAGTTACATACAATTATATATATTATTCGGTCAAAAACTCAACTGAAGCCTCTATGAGAGTCAATGATTAATATAGACGGATGATGGTCAGGAAGCCTCTATGAGAGTCAATGATTAATATAGACGGATGATGGTCAGGAATTTGTGTTGGAGTAGTTTTGACTTTCGGCCTTAAAAAATCAGTTCCCAAGAGTCAAATGAATCGAAGCTCACTGACATTTCTAACTATTATTTTATGAAATTCGATATAAATAAATGTTGCTATATATAAGTTGAAAAGATGATTAAGAACGATGACATTAAACGCTAACTTTGTGGATAAGAAATTTATTCAACAAAAGTCAACAATTTGATTAGAGTCATTCAGCATTGACATTCAACACAAAGCATTTAGCGACTACACATCAAGTATTTAAAATGCGTACTTCGCACATAAACAACAAAAAATTGCAAATAGTGAACATAAATGCCAAAGTGAGTGCGTCAAGACAATGCCTCCTTTCATAAAATGTTACGTTGAACGACCATAAAAAAGTATCTTAACAATTCAATGCACATTATTCATATCTGAACGGCAGTAGTCAAACAAATGAGCAAACAAAGTGACAATGACAAAAGTAATAATTGTTGGCAATGCAGCATGAAGGGAAAGGCAAACAAAAACAACAACAACAACAACGACAAATAGGCTGACAATTTCTAAATCAACTCAATTGACTGATAGATGTATGAAGGGTCTGTCTTAAGGGCCACAGCGTCTTGGCGTAGTTGGTTGACACTCACGGTAGCAAAGGTGCGTGGCCAAAGTCAGTGTTGCAGTTAAGCATCCCAGTGTCACTCAAACAGTTCGCACTCTGGCACAATACTTGGTCTTAGTAACATCGGCTCAGGCTCAGTTGCCAAGCTTTGGCTGGCTACACAATGGCATGTGACGTGCCACATAGTAAACGAAGAAATGAGTAGAAAACTACGAGACGAAAAATAAAACAAAAAAAACGTTTGGCGCACTAAAGACTTTTGGAGTGGCAACGTCGCCGGCACGCACCTCTGAAGACTGCTTGGGAGCAGCACAGTCGCACTGTCAGTGGCAACGAAAATTGGGTGCGTTTCTGCAAAAAGTGACAAGAAAGTCAGTCAAACAAGCGACGATAGAGACAACAAAAAAAAACAAAAAATTAATAAAAAACTAATCAAAATTTTAATGCGTACACCGCACAGTGGCGCAATGCCTTCAGAAAACAACGCCACCGCTTCTTCAACTACCGCCTTCTTTGTGCTTTTGGCTGAAAGCACTGTGCCTGCCTCTGAGGTGAAATCAACGGTTGGCATTTCATTTCGCAGTGTTTATATTTTTTTCTTCCAACTTTTTCCGATTTGTTTTTTTCCAATGCATGTTTTAAATTTATGATTAGAGCACGTGCAAGCGTGCATGCGTGCGTGCGTGAGTTTTTTCTTCTATCGAATTTGTATTTTTTATGGATTTTTAATTCTGATTTCTAAGATTTCTATTCATTTGATTCACACACAAATTTTATGCAGTTATGATATTTTTATGGCATTTTCTTCATTTCTGCTGTTAACTCATAACTTTTGTTGTTGTTTATATGCCGCTTAGAATCGATGGATTTCTCGTTCAAATTATGCATTTTCGAACTTTGTATTTTTATTGCATTTAAATGTTGTCTTGTAGGCGATTGTGTTGGCTTTTATGTGTGAGCTAAACCGACAAAGAATTGTCGTAAATTTGTTGTCACTCTTTGAGAGTTCATAGAACCTTCACCAAAGTTACGAGTGGAAAACGACTCGTTTTCGACATTTTTTAACACTCGACTGAATATTGAAATTGATACTTTTAAACTTAAAAAAAAAGTTCATTATTCATGGTAAGATTAAAAGTATTTAAATTACCTATGAAGACAACAATTTAAATAAATTACATTTGCTTTAGCAGTTAAGATGTTTTTAACTCATCTCGCATATTCGATTATTAAGATTATTTTACAAAAAAATAGATTGGTAAACTTCTAAGAGCATGAAAAATATTGTGTAAATATTTTCTGCGTGTTAGATTTTCAATAAGAAATTAAAACAAAATTTTTATTTGAAAATGAACGAAAAATGTGTTGAAAATTGTTTGGAGTGAATGAATATCATTTATTTTATTTTTAGGATATCTTTCATTTATTAGGCTTTAACAACCCTTATGGATATTCTCTCAATTAAAGCAAGTGCAACTATAATTCTAACCTAACCTAATTTTTCAAAACGTGCCGACAATAAACTTTCTCAAACAATTGTTTCAAAAATTTCACCAGAAACGCGCCAAGCCATTTTCAGTCAGTATTATGACAGTTTAAACATTACATTGCCAAAAACAAATCAAATATTCGTACAGTAACAATTATAATTGCTTACAATGGCAATGGCAACAATAAACAACAGACAAACAGCAGAAGCAGCAGACAGTATAAAGACTGGCCAGCTGACAACGCTGCTGACACCTTCGCGTCTAGAAGAAAAGCGACGTCCGCAAAGATATCAAAAATGAAATTTATACGAGTTTGGCTAATAGAAATTCGGTCGAAACAGTTCGTGCTGCTGGTGGCTTGATGTTTGTAGCTCGTGGCGTATGGCAGACAGTAAAATGCTACTTGTTGCCTCGTTATTTGCCACCTCATTCAGTCAAACAGTCACTCACTCATTCATTCATTCACTCGCGCATAGTATTCATGATTTGTATGCGAATGTAGTAAGCAACATTTGATTTGGGCTTTGAAATGAAAAAAAAAAAAATGAATAAAATAACAACAATTTTTTTCCAGCTTAAGTAAATCTGGTTAAAGCAATCTCAAGCACAGCTGCCAAAACAAAACAAAGTAAAACAAATCAAGCCGAGTCAATCAAAGCCAATCAAATGCGCATTTCAATTCTAAACAACAAGAAACAAACAATAAAGTAAATTAATTAATCAATGTCAGCAAGAACTTTCAAACTCAAGCAAAGTTGATTTGTCTTTGCAAATTTCTTGCAACTAACAAACAAACCGACAAACAAATAAAACAATTAGTGTAATTAAAATACTTAACAAATTGATGCTGGCACTCACAAAGAGCGACTGAACGCTCAGGCTCAAATCTTAAACACCAACCGAGGTGACAAGGTCAAAAGTAACTGTCAGAAAAAATCAGTCTCAGTAAAAAGTTTTGTTTTCTGACATTCACATTTTTTTTACCTTCTGCCTCTTATTGAATTCTATATACCGTGTCTATTTAGTTCAGTTTTCACGAGATGAAGTGATAAACGTAACATTTATATATCAAATTAAGCACCATTTATTCACATTACATAATTTGTGAGTGATCCGTAATCGAGTTTTAATTCCGTTTAATTATACACATTTGGATTAACTTTTTTGAGTTTAAATATTTTGACTTAACATAAATTTAAACCTTATTAGATCGAATTGATAACATAATGCTACGCTGAACATCTTAATCTTTTATGAAATGTATTGGTTTTTGAATCAAACCATCTGACTCATAATTACTCAATCCGTTTAAAATTTCAACCTGAAGAAACACCCCAAATCTGCCATGGTAAGTTAATTGATGTGATTCCAACAGTTTCGAATGAATCATGACTATTCATAAAGAACTTTTGCTCGAAATTCAGGACAATCATAAAGACAGTACAACAGTATTTTAGTAAGAAAGTCATTTACGTCATAAAGGCAGTACAACTATTTTAGTAAGAAAGTCATTTACGTCTTTGGCAAAATTTATATATTAATGCATTTAAATTTTTTGGAACGCTTTCAGTTCTGAACCGCTCAACAGAATGGAAAGAAATCCGACTAATGAACGAAATCGTGTCATCCGTACAGTTGAACTGAAACGCTTTATATTCTTTAGTAGTTCGTTTACTGTTTCGAAAATTGAATAGAATTTTTATACCCTGTACACACACTGTGTATCAGGGTATATTAAGTTTGTTTGAGACGGTTTGTATGTAACGCATAGAAGGAGGGGAGGGGGACCCTATAAAGTATATATATTCTTGATCAGGATGACAAGACGAATTGATATAGCCCTGTCTGTCCGTCCGTCCGTCCGTCCGTCCTCACCAATGGTTCTCGAAAACTATAAGAGCTAGAGACTTGAAATTTGGTGGATAGACTCGTGAGGTCAAACGCTAGGTCAAGTTTGAAGGATTTTTTGCCACGCCCACTCCTTCCCGCCCATCGAGCACCACCCATTTTTTCAAAAGGCTGTAGCTCGAAAACCTGATGAGTTAGAAACATGAAAATGAGTATGTAGACTCAGTATGTATAGCTCTACAAAAATGCATACCACATTTTTTCCCCCTCCCCTTCGTTTCCCCTCAAAAAGTTGTTTTCTTAAAATTGCTGTATCTCCTAAACTATAATAGATACAATGCTGAAATTTTGTATGCAAACTCAGTAAACATACCTTTTTAAAACTGCATACCACAAACTTTCATTTTTAACGCTGTGTGACAACGCAAAGGCAAACAAGTTGAAATTTGGCATAAATTGCGCTTTGAACACTGCTTTATCCTATTTGTAACAAAAACCGTACTTAACACTGCGAAAACTATTAAAGCTAGAGACTTGAAATTTGGAAGATAGTCTCGTGTGGTCGAACACTAGATGAAGTTTGAAGGAATTTTTGCCACGCCCATTCCTTCCCGCCCATCGAGCACAACAAAAGGTAATTTTTTTCTTAAAATTGCTGTATCTCCTAAAGTATAAAGAATACAATGCTGAAATTTTGTATGCAAACTCAGATAACATACCTTTTTAAAACTGCATACAACAAACTACCACTTTCCCCGCAAAGACCAACACACTAAAATTTTGCAGCAATGCTTTGTAATAAAACCCGTACTAAAGCGCCATCTAATGGCAACATTGCACTGTGAGCCCTGCCTCACTATTAGCAAATACACAAACCATATTGTGGTACACTGTTTTTGCTGTCGGCGAATGTTTAACGTGTTATCAACATAGGTGTGTGTACAGGGTATTATATAGTTGAGAATACTCAACTATACCGCCCTTACTGGTTATTTCTAAATTATACTTACATATTTGATTGACAACTTTCTGATGTGCAGCCCATGAAGTTTCACTTGGGAGCAATTAAGTACTTACAGTACTGAAATAAGAAAAAATTAAGCAATTAAAGTAAGGCAGATTATTAACGCTCTGCAATTGCTTATCGAGCACATTTTCACCGGCAATTAAACAGTTTGATGAGCTGGAAGCGAATCAGAAATGCAAGCAGTGAGACAAGTAACCAACAAAGTGAACAAGCAGCAAACATGAAATAGTTTTATGAATTAGCTGTCTGGCGTTGCACTGCAATGAGTGCAGCAAGCAAGGCCCAAACGGCAACGTCATTGTGTGTGTCTTCTAACGAGCGAAAGTGCAGTGAAATATTTCTTCACATTTTGTAGTCTGTTTTTTTTAAAATTTTTTTCATTTATATGAATTTCATTATACTTAAGCTCTTTTCGTTTTCATTATAAATTCCTAATTTTTTATACACTTCTTTTTTCGAATTTTTTAATTGAATTTATCCGCTCAGCTTGGCATGGGTTTGGCGCAATTGGTTCAATTGTGGCCTGCGCACTTGACAATCGTTTGAACGGCGGACGCCGCCTCAAAGCGAGGAAAGTGGTCATTGAATGCGTCATCGGTGCTTGTGCAGCCAAAGGGGGCGCCGTGTACAGTTGAAGAAAGCAATACGACAAGCAATCCGCTGAGTTATTTATGTGTTTAATTAATTGTACAAACAAAAAGTAAAAAGAAAAATCAAATCAACGATGACAATAAAGAAACGAAATAAAACTTGCGGCATTGTTTGACCAAATGCGGCAAAATTAACAAAAATTATACACTTTCGTTTTCAACGGACAATTTTCGCATTGTCGAGTTGAGAAATATTCAACTTTAAATTCATTTGTTCCGCTGAAATACCAGAAAAAAAAAAAAACAACGGAAGTTGAAGTTTACTTTTTCCTTCATTTTTTCATTTAATATTCAACAATATTAATTATTATAATTTATCAAAACGAATTATGTTGAGTAAATTAAATGAATTCATTTGCTTACGTGCTGCAGTGGAGGCTTCAAGGAAATGATTACAAACTTCGGATTAACGAATCGTCGGCTTAGCAAAAACTTCGAGATAAAACTAATTAAGAGGGAACCGTATTTATTTGTAATTCGAGACACAAAGCAGGCTCTGAAACTATATGAATGCTTACATCACACAGTACTTCTGTTCTTTAGCACTTCGAAAATCCGAACAATTAGAGACCGGACAATGTACGAAAAAAATGCCAATTTATTTAAGTATTTTTAAATTCAATGTAACCAAAAATGAAAAGATACATTTAACTTCATTTTTTGTTTTTTAAATCTTCAATTTTTCCTAGCTTTTTTATATTAGTGTCCGAATTACTTGAATAGCCGTCGTATCCAGTGTCCAGATTTTCGTAGTTCTACTGTATTTGTTTTAGAGAAAATTATCTCGAAATCTTCGGAGTTCGTTCCACTGTGCTTTCATTTTTTTAAAAAGATTGATAACTTATAATTATAACATCTGTCACTTAAAATATGAAACTCTTATGAGCGTTGTTCTCGATGTTGCACTCTTAAAATATTTTCATTCATTCATTCATTCATTTCATTTATTACCCTAAAATATTTACAATGCTTGTTTAAAGGAATTTATATATATAATACAGAGTTTAGTTGGGAGAGAAAACTTAGCAACTGAGAATTAGATACTTATGAATAATGATTTAATTAATTAGAGATAGAGTAAACTAAGGAAAATGGGAAAAACCTTAAATGTGTCTTAATATATTTTAAACCAAGTCTTGTATAAAGAGAGTAAATAGCAATTAAAAACAAAAGAAAAAAACTCAAAAGTAAATTATTATTTCATTTCAACACTTGTGTTCACATAGGGTCAATTGGCAAAAGAATGCCTACACAAGGCAATAAATCTTCATCGGGTTTGATGTGGAAAAACATTTATAGAAGTGACACTATGTAAAAAAATGGTTATATTGAAATAGCAACAAAAACAACAAGTCAACTATGCTAAGAATAATTGTAAAAATAAAATTAAGTTTGCCGAAGCGAGTGAGAAAGAAACGAAAAAAAATTTAGCTCGCAGCGCATTTTGTGATTGCACGAGTTGAAATTTTGCCATAAATCAAAGACTCGTTAACAGTTTTCCTGAATTCCGACAACAATGACAGCCACGGTAATCAAATTTCATTTTAGATTAAAAAAATGCATTTAATATAAAATCGAAATGCATTAAAGAGAAAAATTTACTTCATAATAATAGAAATACAAAAGTTTGCACAAGTCGGGCGCAAATCGAATCGCAGTTGAATATAAATGTATAGGAAATTGCAAAAATGCCAATTAAAAACCAAAAATCATTAATTAAATTTGCTAGCAATGAGAAATTTGCTGCACTGCCTGAGCGAAAGAAGAAAGCGCATTTGAGCATGAAGCAAGCAACTGCAATAGTGACTTGGACTGCAACAGCAACAGCAGAACATGTTGCAAAAATATTTGTTGCAGCATCAGTAAATTGACTGCTCTGTTAAGCATGCGCGCATGCATTTGATTAATGCTGTTGAACGAGATAATGACAAAGCAGCAAACAAACTACAATATAGACTACACAAATACATTTATACACATATCGTGTTTATATACGATATATGATGTTCAACAGCAAAAGCGTAGCAGGATGCATCATCATCATTATGATCACCATTGTCGTCATCATCGCCTTCGTGCCGCCGTATCAAATGTTCAGAGTCATTGATTAAAACGGCAACTAATTCTTGGTTACATTTTCGATTCTTCGTACTTACTCGTTTAAATGCAAAAGTATAATTTTATTATGTGCAACTGTTGCTGCATGTTGCATGATTATTGCTCTAGTTAACAACTGCAACAACGACAACTACATTTAAAACTATAACACAGACAACTACAACTACAACTACAACAACAATAACAACATGCACATGAACAACATATGAGTAAATAAGTAAATTTCTAAGACGACTGCCACAGTCAATTTGACTGCACGATTTCTTGCAATTGTGGCAAGTGGAAAAAAAAGAGGCGTCGCATTTCAAATATAACAATAACATTTGCAACATGTGAACATTAAATAAATCATTGAACACAATTGAACACAACTGAAAACATTACAACTTTGGTGTAAAAATAAAAATACAAGTATTTCTTTATAATACATTAATACTTACTAAGCATCTCGAACAAGAATATAAATATTTTGTAAATACATACATTGTTTTAAGCTTTGTATAATTAATTTATATGTACCTATTATATCTCTCATAAATAGACGATTATTTAAATCTCATTATTTAAAATGAAATTTGCGTCAAAGCGGCAAAAACTTAGTCTCATGATAAGATGCTGCTTGCAATAAGACAATGACCCTAAAGGTGAATTGGACGCCGTTTCAATTGTTATAAAATCATAGGTCTATAAAATGCTTTTTAATTAAATTCATATATTTTTGACAAATTAGCTCCCATTTAAAAGATATGCTTATCGTATAAATAGTTTAAGGTGAACTTTAACAAAAAAATTTTTTTTTGCAATATTGACATTGAAATTGATTATTTTGAATTATCTATAATTTTAAATTTAAAAATTTATTTATCTTATAAATTTAATTTAATGTTTAATTATTTTTTTTTTTCTTTTTCTTCTCTTGTCTATTGTAATAACATTCCTGTGAATCTCTTCTCAAGTTCCAACAGTAGTCAGAAAACATTGCTACATTCCATTTGCCCTGATATCTCTTTTCCATCGTCGATCTATCTTGGTGGAATCATTCACCATGTTCGTCTTTTTCAACGTTCAACACAATTTTTACTTCTCTTATTGCCCAAAAAACTATTAACGACTGCCCTAAAAGACTACCACTAATTCATTTTGTAAATTTTTCTTCTTTTTGTATGACGATTGCTTCAATTTCGCGCTTAGCAATATTCATTTTTATTTGCAAGGTTTTATGAAGTTCAAAAATCAAATATAGCATAGGGATCCTTTGGCATAACAAATCAAAAGGTAATAGCAAAAATTTACGCGACCTTTCACTAAACAGTTTGAATTGGCGTAATAAAAACTTCGAATTAAAATCGTAATCTTAGATATGACATAACAGACCAAAGGTAGCTAACTATGACATTTAAGTTGTATATTTAGATTCTGGGAGTCAAATTTTATAACGCAAGTACAGTTTTGAATGAAAGGCAATCTTGCTGTTGACCAGTGAAACCTACCTAAAGTCAATTGAAGAAATATTTAAATCAAAGCGTCCAAAATCCGGAATCCGTGTCAAACATAATAACGGTGAAAAAATACCTAAGCACAGTTAAAATTTTTTTTACAAATTTAATATCATATCATTAATAATATGATCTTTCTTTGTGATATTTTCAAGAAATTGTGTGGTGATAAAAAATATAAATCTAAGGAAATTTGACAAACCTTCAATACATTACCAGTTTGTAATACTATAGTGTTCATATTGAGATCTGCTTTTCTGATGTACACATTAAATATTTTAAATCGACTGTTTGTCTCAGCTAAAATAAAAAAAAATAATTAAACATAAAATTATTATTTGCAACACGTTTTTTTTGCATAGATACAATCACAGATGCATGTTTGCATATACATACATATGCAGACAGCCACATAAGCAAACGGCACGCACAAACTATCAATCGATTTGCCAAGTGGCGCCACAATGGCAATTGCGTTAATTATAAAAGAATACTGAGACTGACTGAATGAGCAAAAAGCAGTTCGTGTAACAAACACACAAAAAAAAAAATCGTCAAAAAGAAAGAAATCATGCAAATCTAGTAGAGTCAAGTTAAGGGGGTATTCTAGTGTAGAAGCCTCAATTTTAGTCGTTTTTCATCGCACGATAAAAAAAAATATAAAAATATTTTTAGTATTCGGTTTTTTGCAAAGTATTTTTTGATATTTCAAGAATACAAGAAAATTTTCCCCAAAAAAAAAAAAGCTATATTTATCGAGTTATAATGTCGCAAAGTAGAGGCCAAAAAAAAAAGGTGGAGTCATGGTTGGCAGGATTCCAATCCTTGTAGTGTCCGAAAAAAAAAAAGAAAAACGCAGTTATTCTCAGGAAAGACATCGCTATCGTCCCTACCTCGGGTAAAAAATTAAAAAAAAATTTCACAAAATGGCGACGATTTAAAAATGAAAAATGTTTTTTTACCTCTTTTTTTTGCCTTCATGGATTTTTTAAAAATAGTAAAACTAATTGTATTGCATTATCCGAGGTAGGGACGATAGAGGGATGTATTAAGAAAGTTCACTCAAAATTTCAAGTCAATCGAATAATTAGAACTCGAGATATCCTGCCAACCAGGTCGAAAAAAGTAGTTTCGAGAAAATCGCGTTTAAAGTTTTGTTCAGCGTAAAGCGACACTAGTACCTTTCATCACAAAAACGCTTATAACTCCGTAAATATTTCGAATTCTGAAAAACCCTTTTAGGCACATATTCTTAAGGGTTTGGACCTTAAGAAAATGTAAAAAAAAAAAAAATGATTTTTTCAAAATCCTACACTAGAATACCCCCTTAAGCTATGACGTGAATGATGAAATGGGGCGCCGAGACGAGACGAGTAAATCACTCAAATCGAGTCGAATCAGGCATGAGCTAAACATATTTTTTGCCGTGTTGTTATTTTTAACTATTTACTGCGGTTTGGTGCTGCAATTCAATTGAGAACTTCTGCTGCACAATAACATTTGCATGCAATGGCAATAATATTGGCGTATGCGTGTAGAAATTATTTGATTTTCTCTGCCCAGCACAGAGACAAAAAAAAATAAAATAATAGAAAAAACAACAAATCAAATGCAGTTCGAAATTAGATCATTCCACTTGACTTCCATTGCAAATAATTGCAGTAACAGCAACAATAATAACAACAACAACAATAATAATAGCAACTAGAAAACTTGTTGCATTGAATTTCTATTTAATCATCATGAACATCATTATTTTGATCGTCGACATTATGATGTTGTGCATCATGCAAAACTATCTTTTATGCTTGTCTAAGGCGTTGTCCCGCAAGTTATTATCTTCTCAGGCAGCTATTGATACTTACAATGCGTTCTTGTTGCACCAACCATCGAACTGACATAGTAATCTACTTGATCATTTGACCATAGCATTGCTTGTAGAAATAATTTGTGCGCTTATTTGTTTTTTGTTTAAAATATTTTTTAGCTCTTTGCATATAATTTACTTTGAAAGAAACGATATTTTCCCTTTGCCGTTTGTGATCAATCAACAATTGTAAAACGTCAACTGGTTTTTACATAATTGAATTGATATTTTTAGTACACTTCTATGTTGTAAATGATTTCGTCACTTGAGGTGCCGATCTTATTTGGAATCCAAATACTAGATTACCTCCTTTTCATCAAGCTTTCATCTGGACTGTTCTCTTCCTGATCCGTTTTATACATGTATTATAATAATCTTTACCTGAAATCTCTCTAACTCTCAAAACTATTTGAATGAATTTGTAAAAAATTTGGATGATGCACATTGTTTTTTATTATTTATTAGATTGAAGATTCAAGCAGGGGAAACATTAATAAGTGCACATGAAGTAAAACAAATTCAATACATTGCCAACCGATACACTACAGAAATGGCGACACTAAGAAAGTAATTAAAAATACAAACTTTAATAAGGATATCGTAACTTAAATTGAATACGGGTTGTTCAGTTACTGACAAGTTGAAATGCACACACAAAGTGCAAAGGCAAATGGTAGCACCGAACTGACTTATCCAAACACAACTGCGTTGAAAGCGTGTCTTCGCAATATAAGCGATTGTGCCGTAACGCCATGGACCCATCACCGGTTGGATGGAGAACCAATTGATGAATAGTTCTTCGAAAATATTGCGAAATTTTCCACACCAGGAGTACGCGGGCAGCGGATCAGGTGCACGGTTGAAGGCACGTGACGACATAAGTATGGTTTCGGTAGTGATCCATTTCTCAACGGGAAAGATTTGGACGTCATTGTGCTGGAGGTCATAAATGGCAATTGAGCGCAAATACCAGGACGGATGCATGCCAGTTTGGTCGTGTCCCACAATCAATAGTGCCGGTAGGCGCACATCCTTCTTGCTTAAACGTAAAGTGTATGTTGTATTTTGTCGGACTTGTGGATTGAATGGATCCTGATAGAGTACATATTGACGTTCACCTAACTGCAGCGAATAGAAACCCAATGTAATATTTGATGTTGTTCCCGCATCCCATTGACCACCCGTGTGTATCTGTACTATGATACCGCCGTTCTCATTGCGTCCGGTAGGACGACTGCATTCGACAATTAAATTTCGCGCACTTGGTCCGCGCATGAACTTTGCATAGCGCATCAAGACAAGCAACAACAACAGCAAAACGTATATAAGTGGCAATGGATATGATAGCCTCACATCTTTCTCTCTACGGGTATTAAGTATGCGCGCTTTTGTGTAATAGACCGTGGCGGAATAGCTGGAAATGACATAACAATTGCAGTGTATAAGCTCATCGACTACCGACTGTAGCTCAGGCACACACTCTGCCGTGGTCCAGCGCGGATCAGGCCTGTCGTAACGCCATGAATTGCACTCGCGTACCTCCAGCTGAAAACTAAAATTCCGAAATGGCCAATCTTTCTCCATATCAACGTCTGGTTGGAAGGCAATATAAAGCTTCGACATTTTCATTCGACATGGATTAATACTAACAACTGACTTCATGATATAACCTTCGTTCGTGGTACATTTTGAATGGACGACCTCATAGTAAGTTGGCTGCTTATGAGTCTTCAGATGAATACGCAAAGGCAAATCCGTGTATAGAACTTGAACGGCTATAAGGGAGTTCGGCGTCATCATGGCAAGGTAAATCTTCATTCTTAGGTCGGCATCAAAACTGCCGTAAATAATGTGATGTTCCGAAGGTACCTGACTGCTACTATTGTTGTTATTATTATCGAAACCATTTGTAATATTTTTTTCGCCAGTAAGTTCAGTTGCATTTATAGCATCTTTATTTTTTCCTCCATTTGAATTTTGTCTGAAATTCAACGGTGTTTGCCTTATCAACTTTAAGTAGACATCCAAGTGTGCTTTAAGAAATATGTCATGGTTCCAATATGCTCGTTCCGAATAAATATTTACAGTTAGGATCGATGAAGTCAGCGCACGACAACCCGGGTACCACCAATAACGATTTAGGATCAGTCTGAACACCTGAAAGGATATACGTGTCGCATCAAATGTTTTATGCACCTCTTCTAGAAGCTTCGGTGAGATTGCCACTTTGTGTATTTTGTCGTCTAATACGAGTTCATGATTTTCATTATCTTCGAAATGCTTCAGCAACATTTCACAGCATTGTCGCTTAAGGCGCATTGGCACTTCGTCCAAATGTTTCATGGCGGCGGTTTCACCAAGCAGTACCATTGCACGATCCAAGTAGTGATTTCCCCGCAGCCATATATCAATGCGTTTCATCGTAGTCAAATTTAAATCGGGTATTTCTTCATGTTCGTCGGCCGCATGTAGGCTTTGTGACCAACTTAACGAATCGGCATGACATTTTGTCAGTGGTATGCGCCTCGCTTCAATGGAAAAGTCCGAAATGAAATGCAAGAGTTTAATCGAAACTCTAAAGAACGAATGTTTGTGAATTTCCCAAGAACTTATATACTCAACAATGTAACCAAAGTTAGTCACGACCCTGCCTAGCATTTTCGTGAAGTAATCGAACTTATCGTCATCAAACGGCCTCATTTTAATGAACCATTTGTGTACAACAGTTAACATCTGTTCCAACTGATCCATATTCTCTATTCTTTCATCGAGTAAGTCAAGCAGTTCAGCTTCGACAATCTCCTTATATGAACGGCCGGTTATATACGTAAGCAGCATTCCACGCGTCCAATCACCACGCGTTAAATGATCCCGTATCATTGTTTTACGCGAGCCTGGAATACGCGATGCTAGCGATTTTTCTTCAATATCGATATCGCTATTGTTATTCATAGTGTCAGTGTCAAGATCACTTAGACTGTTAATGGTAACGGACAAAGATGTCTGACTGCATACATCAAAGATGTCACAAACCATAATGTGAACTAACTGCGTCTTAGGCAGCGCCAGCATCACCCTGCGACGTGCGGCACAGCGATATATGAGAATGTCATCGGCAAAGAATCGATATTCAATCGGCTTAAACTCCGTCTGATAACCATTACATGTGAAAAAAAAATTCGTATGATATTCATAACCTATTGTTGGCGAAACCGTACAAGAGCCACCAGTTGGTCCAGCATTCACAAGCAATTTCATCACTGCAGTTCCCACGTAGACGTGTCCACCATACTTAGAGGTTATTTTCACCTCAACACCGAGGATATCCATTGGTGTTTCCAGGCTGACTTCCGTACCCGTACTGTCCTTATCGACCATGGTGCCACCGGAGATCCATTCGTAAGTGTTGACGGCCTTAGGAAAACAATTTAAGCATTTGGCGGTCAAACTGACTGGTTCGCCTTTTTCAAAGCGTTGTACCTCGCAGTTGGCACGACACAGGATTGTCAGATAAACCTGCGGTGTTGACACTACGGTGATTATTTGTGATGTACTGGAGATTCGTATCTCAGATGTGCGGCTACGCACAGTCAGTGTAAAGTTGTATTTTTTGCCTAGTTGCAGTGCATTGTGCTTCAATTTTAAAAGATATCCTGGAAATTAAATATCTCGTTAATAAAGCTGTAAGGTAAAATGATCGAATCATTTTCTACCTCTGCCGTTGATGTTTCTACATGCCTCATTCGTAGGATCATCAGTGGAAGAACACATCCATTGATATAGTAGGTTGGTCTGAGTGCCTGGTGGTTGAGAATAATCTCGGCTTGGCCTGCCCGACAGAAAAACCTTCCAACCAGCCTTTACACTACGATATAGACCACCGGCAATGATCGCCTTTATCGGGCGAGTTTGCAAAACAACGTAACACTTTGTATGTTCAAAATTAATTTTTATATTTGTCGTATTCGATGTCACTAACTTACACGAGCGGCACCAACCTCCTCTTCATAGTAACCCAAAGCCAATACATGGAGCACGAACAAGGCTGAACCGTTTATTGTGTTGGATTCAAACTTACCGGGCTTCAGGTAATAACTTGGCACAGCCACTGTTGGCTTTGCCGTTCGGCCCAAATTGGCAATAACCGCTAGAATTATACGTTAAAATACCTTCAGATATTCATACGCGGCCAACCAACAACTTACTCTGCTCAGTCAAATCGCGTAGTTTCCATTTGTAAATCATGAAATCATCGTATGCGCAATGGCTCTTAATTGTCGCTGAGAAGTATTGTGGCACTGCTGTGTCCAAGTACATCGGCTGGAACGGCCTTTTACAGTGAGATACATAAAATTCTGGCACACACTGTACGTTTTCCGGCTGCAACACAGTGATGTTGCGTCTACGCTGTGCTGGTTGTGGTGACTGGTTGTCGTCTCTAATTTGCGCAGTGATTTCATGCTCACCAACTAACCAGAAATTCACCTCACAAAGGTGGTAGAACGCATACTTATAAGGCGCCCTTTTCTCTGACAACGCGTAACGTTTTAGCTCCACATTTAGATCGAGCGTCAAATGCCATTGTCCAATGTCTTCCAATACATAGGGATCGGTAATGAAGAGCGCGATAATGTAACTGGTTGTGCTTACATTCAACAGAAACGGTTTTTCGCCAATGTCCTCAATGGACACGAGAACGTGCGACCGCTGGCCGTATACAACTTCTTTGGGCGCGAATATCCTCAACGTTGAATAGGGATTTGCCACAAAGCGTGCCGCCAGACATGTGAGCAGTATGACAATGAATGTACTAACTAAATGCCGAATTGCGGACATTTTGATTTTACTTAATATTTTATTATATTGTAGTTGTATTGTTGTATCAAAGGCTACTATATACTCTATACATACTGCTTTCACGAGCAAAAAGTGATTAGTTTGAACAAATTCGATAAACCGACCAAGACCTAGATTGTTATTTCCCAATCAAAAAGACCATTATAGCACGCAATAATATTTACAATAATAATGCTAACAAATAGAAATATCTCCAGGTGTATGTTAAATATTTTTATACTATTGCAAGAGTATATTAACTTTGTCATGAAAATTTCAACGTTGGGAAGGAGATATTTCCGACAATATAAATTATATATATTCTTGATCAGCATGACGAGACGAGTTCATATAGCCATGTCCGTCTGTCCGTCTGTCTGTTTCAATGCAAACTCCTCCCACAATTTCGAAGTTTGCAAAAAAATTTAAGCGCAGAAAATTTTCATTTCCTTGGAGGCAATTTATATGTAGAAACCAGCTTGATCGGAGTACTATAGCATATAGTTGCCATAGGAACGATCGGGCAAAATTTATGTTTTGCTCAAAAACGCTTAAGAATATCTTAGACGTCAATAAAAACACAATGGAAATTTGGTGAAGATTAGACAACTATAGCATATAACATAGCTGCCTTAGGAACAATCGGTCAAAAACAAGGATTTTGTTAGAACAAATTTTTTGTTCTTAAATATAAACAGATGAAACTTTGCAATTACACATTTTTATTAATCCTTTTATTCCAAAGTTTCATAAAAAACGGACATAAGAGCTTGGCTCCGCCTATGAAGAGAAAAACTTAAAAATGGGATTTCTCTGTAATCCGACGAGATAGAAGATTGCAAATTGAAATACAGTATGATTCCATTGTGTTCTTTAAAATAAATTAGAAAATAGGCCGGGCTACTTTTTTTTATCTTTATAAACTTAAGAATAATAAGAATTAATAAGAAGTCCCAATAAGAATTATTACAAGAGTTCATAAGCTTTTTATTAATATCCACTTTTCTTTCACTCTCCCTCCTGGTTAGATGTCTTGGTACCCATCCGTCATTGGATCAAACGATATTTTACAGAGAGCCTAAACTTACCATTAATTGGGAACATTTGAGAAATTTGCTTCTTAGATACTTGCAAACTGCAAATGATAATTGTGCGTGAATTGCGTTTGAGCTCTGACTTATAACATAGCTTGTTCTATTAAGCAAAATACAATATTAGCCAATTAGATAAGATTTGGTAAGCCAAACGTATTGTTTGCGAATTTTAGTAGCAGAATGCTCAGCATCATAAGTTAATAATTTTCGTTGGTAGCTAACAGTTGTCGGCCACAAAAGAGATTGAGACAAAGATAAAAAAAGAAACAAATCGATCATTGACCTTAATCGATTGCTATTTATTTGTACTACTGACCAACAATTGCACTATGAACGAGCATAAATCAAGCGAACTATGAAACGTTCGTCATGCCCTACGACTGTTTTCTTTATCATAAAGTGGATGAACAGAATTTTTGCATCGTTTCTACTGCGCGGAAAATATTGAAAACTGTCATTGAGTTGGCATTAGTTTAAATTTTAAAGTTGCAAGCTCATCTTATGATAGACTTTTATTTTTAAAAGAAAAATAAAGATATAAACACCCAATGAACATTTTAACAAACTGTTCCGAGCTTGACATTTTAAAGTTATATGGTAAAGGTAAAAGAGGAAAGAGTGAATGCACCAATGATGAACTGACTTCAGTGATTAAACATACGAAAAGTATAAAGCTGCACTTGTTGTTCTTGAACACCGAACAGAATGTCTGTTGGGCTATTGGGAAAACAAAGAAAATGCACATCATGGGTCCGACAACTGCGGTAGAGTCACTAGCTGAGTGTCAACGCGTTTCGATGATTGATGTCACTAACAGAATGCAAGAAAAAAACTTCGTCGATTTCTATTTTCTTTGTACTTTGCTTCAGGCCTTTTCTTTTATGTTGCAGGGCTGGCCCAAATGCTCATGTCATTAGTGGCTTAGTTGAGAGAAAAGAAAAACGACTGACCGAGAAAAATTAGTTTAAATTGTTTTTTAAGCAACTGTGCTGGCATACTTTCTATAACTTTGTACATATTTTTAATTAAAATTCCTACTTGGGTGAGGAGTAGTGTTGTCTTGAGCTGAGCTGAACTGAACTGAGTAGCAATGGAGTAGCCAAAGGAACGAGCATCGACATCAATAACAACAAAAAACAACCACAAATAGAACAAGATTTATCTTATAATCATTGTGGCGACCTACCCTGACTACTTTACGTTTATGTTGGTCCTCCTTTTTTTCATTGCTTCCTCATACGCTGCACTTAGACCACACGTCACCTCACACGCCGTTGACCAATGGTAAGTTGCCATTGTAAATGTGCCAAGTTTGCGCCTCAAGTCATTCACTATGCAAATTAAACATAATATACGCCAACTTAAATTTCTGCTACTCATGTTTTGCAACGCTTTGGCTTAAGTTGCGAATGTTTCCAGATTACGATGGTCGCAAAATTGTTACACATGCACTAAAACATGATCATTGCACATTGTAGACATTCTAATTTCATGTTTTCTTCTTTTATTTAAACTTTGTTTTTGTTTTCTGTTTTTTGTAGAAAATATATCTTGTCGCCACACCTTTGTGACGTTCATTTTCACGAGCATTGTCGTTGGCTATTCAGCCGCAGTTAACATTGTGGTGAGCATGTCCGAAAAGCCGCTGGAAGGAGATTTTACTTTGACACAGATACATCAGATCACAACGAGAGTATACAACATGTTAATGTTCTTTAATGAAGTGACTGAGAGTCACTCAGTTAACAAATACAATATTATTTGTACGGAGCTCTTGGTAGACAAAAGAGGCATTATGTAGTTTTTGCAGCTCTTTGATTAGAAGATATTTAAATGGCAATCCAAAAATTACAATTAACCAGTAAGGACGCTATAGTCGAGGATACTCGACAATATAATACCCTGCACAAACAGTATGCGGTGCCACACCCCAAATCTACAAAAAAAACCAGTAAGGATTGGAGTCGACAGTACTCGACTTCGACATACCCTGTACCTTCAATTAGTAACGTCTGTTGTTGGGCGTTGCCCCGCCCACTTTTTAATCGAAACAGATTTCCTTTCCATTCAATATCATACATACTAATTTTTGCTCTTCTAGACCAATTCGTTACAGAGATATAACGGTTTTCTATTTTGGCTATATGTGGGCGTGGTTACGCCCATTTCATATTTGAATCTAACTATACTCCATCCCAATAGCATACATGCAAAGTTTCATTCTTGTAGGTTGTATGGTTCTTGAGATATGAGCGTTTGAATTTTTAACTATATAGGGGCGTGGTCACGCCCATTTTTTTGTTTTTTCTTCTTGAGGTTTGAGTCAGCTATATACACACCAAATTTGGTGTTCCTATCACAAAAGACAACAAAGAAAATACGACTTTTGTAAGTTTTTTCCCGATGTAGCTTCAGTTATTTGCCCCTCACCCCTAAACTTACTCAAAAAGGGGGAAGAAAAAATAAACTTGATCTGCGTAATGAATCACAGAATTGAACTGCGAAGAGCTTTTGGTCCTATCTATTATAGTTTCCGAGATCGACGCGTTCATACAGACGGACGGACGGACGGACGGACAGACGGACAGACGGACATGGCTAAATCGACTTCTCTTTCGATACTGATCAAGAATATATATACTTTGTATAGTCGGAGATGTCTCCTTTAAGGTGTTACATACATTGTCGACGTGCACAATACTAATATACCCTTGTACCACAAGGTACAGGGTATAAAAATTGATTTGACATCGTCCGATCAAATAGTGTTCAAAGCATCAAGTAAATCAGTAAAAAAATGAGGAATTTTCGAAAAAATTGAGTTTGTAGGTCGTTGAGGGGTAAGTATCAAAGAGAGGGAAATTTTGTGGTAAGCAGGTTTCAAGATACATATTTACTGAGCTTGTATACAAAATTTCAGGTTCATACCTTTATTAGTTTGGGAGACATAGCCATTTATGTTTCTATCTCTTCGGGTGTTCGAGTTATTGTGTTTTAAAAAAGTGGGTGGTGCTGGTTGGGCGGGAAGGAGGGGGCGTAAACTTGATCTGCTGCCAAGCATCACGAGTCTGCTCTCCAAATTTCAAGTCTCTAGCTCTTACAGTTTCCGAGAACTATTGGTGAATACAGACGGACGGACATAGCTCAATAGATTTCTCTTGTCGTCCTGATCAAAAATATTTACACTTTATGGGGTCCCCTCCCCTCCTTCTGTGCGTTACATACATTTCGTTCAAACAAGCTTAATGTAATGTTAATGTAACTAAAAAATTGTGAATACCCAAAGAAAGAAGAAGAAGATCGTACTTACGCGATAGGTGGGACCGAGCGATTGCCGCGTAAGTCGGGGTTTAACTTTTCATATAAATACATATAATGTATCTTTAGTCGGGACCACAGTTTAAAGAAAACAAAAATTTAGAAGAAAAATTATTAATAAAGTTTAAGATAAGAAAACAATTTACATTGTTATGAATAAATTATATATTCTAATAATGTTGCCTGACGAGTTAAGTTTTTCTTCTTCTCACGCAAAATGTTCTCGTAATATACCAGTCATTTTTTATTCCCCGTTTTGTAGTAGAAACGCGTTTTTCATTAGAAGCGATATCGACCACTTCTCCATTATGCTATCGAGTTGTTCAGGATCTGAAACTGATGATCCTTGGGTTTCAGTGGTGAAAAAAATGGACACAGACAGAGAGCCGATGCGCGTGGCAATTAAAATGAAAAACCTCGTATCTCCGAATTCGCGAAAACGGGGTAACGTAAGTCGGGGTATTACTGTACATGAAAAACTTCCAGTTGTTTGATAAGGGACAATTGTTTAAACAATGTGCATTGGGCCAGAAATGTATTTTTTTGGCCAGAATTCAAAAATGTTATTAACACTAAATCTTATTTCGATATCATTGTTATGAAATTTGGTCATAAAATCTTGTAAATACAATGTTTTCGTTGTTATAAATGTGTGATTCATGTTATTCCCCGACATACGAAATGAAGAAGAGTAAGGGAAGCAAATTTACGTCGTTGTACGGAAAACTCTTTTGTATCTAAACCAAGTGACTTGAACTTTATCCATTAGTTCTTAGTAAGGAATGGCTCATTTATAGCCAATATCAATAATTACCATATCTCTGGAATCCAATGAGTTTTAACAATGAAAATTTGTTATAGGCTATTTAGATATATAAATAAGAAAATGGGCGTGGCACAAAAAAAGGCGTGATGAGTATTTGTTCTTCGGTACTGTGACTGGGTAGACCAGTTTCGGGTTTTCCAGTTTCTTTATTAACATTTTACACTTACTCGGACGGATGTTTTGGCCAAATTCGTGTTTTTTAAGTCATTTCTATACGTAAAACTACAATCGCCAAAAAGTTTCAAAAATATTCGCAAGCACATGACCGGTAATCACTATGACAATTAGCCGATGACCGAAAATGCATGGTGCCGAGCGACTGTCGTAGCAACAATAAGAGTTAGAGTTAGAAATAATGAAAAGCTGCCTGCTACAGCATCATAAAAAAGCAGTCTTTTTAAGAAAATTGATAATACAGTGTGTTGAAATTGGGACATTTATCATAAGTAGAGTCAAGCTCCTTAACATGATTAATAATAATAATAATAATAGATTTTAGATATTTATAAATTTTGCGCGTGCAACTGCATTTATGAATTATAATATTTATATTTTTATTTGCCCCGTTATTTGGAGTTTTTACAGTGCACCAATTTGACAATTGGAGGAAGTTGTAAAGATGTTTATCTTTGTTTTAAGCTGACGGTTGATGTCCAAGATAGGCTGTGAAACGTCATTATCATTGTCCTAAACTTACTTTTGTTTTAATGGGGTTTCCTAAAAAGCGATGAGTTCAGTGCGTTTGTTGGTAATTATTTATTACTCAAACGGTTATTTTCGATTTAAGGGACAACACAAATAAAAATAGCTTGACAAGAGTCAAATCGTACTAACTTCATGCGCAAACTCAACATTAAATTGAACGCACGAAAGAAACTGATCTTGTGCCGAAAAACAGTCCGCTTGTTATTGGACGACTTTTGAAATGCTTAGAACGCCAATGCTTCACAGTCTCCACTTAACACATAAGACACTTTAATGCTGATAATAAATAACGGTAGTTTGTCAAATTCTGAAAAGGGCGACCATAGATGATTTTCTAAAGTGATTTGATTTTTATTGTGTAATTATAGTAATGTGATGAGTACCGTAAAAGTACTCGCAAGAGGTTCGCAAAACTTAAAGCAAATTTAATTTTGAGATCAGTCAGTTATCAACAAAAAATATAACAATTTCAACTTTGCCTCAAAATTTGTAAAATCGTAATATTAAATAATTTATGTATGTATGTTGATTTGTTAAAGTTGAGTGTAAAGTTTTTCTTTTTAGTTAATTTTTCAATTCATTTTCAGACAACTAACTTTAAGACAAACACAATTCAATTTTCAAGTCGGCTGTGTGGTGTCGGCGGTAAATGACAAGTTGATAACAATTTATAACTTTAATTGAGTGCGTGTTGGAAATCTCTAGTGATGTCATTTCCGATGACGATTGTTTTCAAATCTATAATTGGTATGCCAGAAATCTCCTCGTTTTTCCAATCATAGGTCGATTGTTACCTAGATAAGATTTGTGTACTTCTTTTTTATTTCATCCCTTAATTGCCCCATTCTGTTCGCTCAATGCTTTTGCCGACAATCGGAACACCTGCGAAGAGCTCAAATTTTTTTAAATTCGCATGTTTGATGGCACGATATGCTCACGCCAACCCGCTTGTTAAGTTTCCCTGTCTTGTGATAACATGAAATCGGGACAATAGAAATTCTTTAAATGTTTTCCAATTGGCTCTTTTGTTTTATTTTTTCTGTCAATCAGTGAATTCACTTGCTCGACTAACCACTCACTTACTCAGGACATCGAATTTCCAACTGATCGAATTAATTTGTTAGGGGTGTTTAGATTCGATTTTCTTTATCCCCGGTTCCGACCAATTTTAGGTCGATAGCTTTAAAATTGTGAAGGAAATCGTGTATTCACTGACAGACAGTCGGATATGGTCGTCTTGTCGAACTGATGAACAACTTATGTGTATTTTTTGCGTTGTTGGCCCCGCCTATTTGTGGATGTTATAAACTTCATTACAAGGCCTAATACCATTCACAACGTGAAGAATTTTAATAACAAATCATTTGAAGCGTAAAATTTGTTGTCATCAATAAGTAATACAACGCGTTTTCTTAATTCTTTATTGAACATAATCATCATCAGTTTCATCAATATGCTCGTTATTGAACGTTATCTTTTATGTTTGAAAGCATATAACATTTTCATTTAATCATTTCGGGTTGTTCAAGTGTGAAACCGTAAAACTTACACGACAACAATGGCGACGTCGTCGATGGCGTCAGAGCGTTACCGATGGGATGTTGTCACATCCGCTTGCATATATTGAATGGTCACACAAGTTGGCTTATTTCATTAGCCTTATGACATTTTAGAACTTTTCACGTTTAATTCCAAATATAATTTTAAGGTAATTTATGTAATTAAAGAAAACTGATTGCAAAAAAAGTAAAATTTCTTTTGATGTCCGTCCAAAGACGGCATTCCAAAACAAACGCCTTCCCCCTCCAACCTTCAATTGCACACAAATGCACATTACATACACTAAATTGACTTTTGGTTCGGCTTCAGTTGCCTCGTGTTTTTGGTTTTGGTTTCGTTTCCGGTTTTCGATTTAACTTGACTTGATTTGATTGCGCTTTTGTTCAGATTTGTTTGCGTCACCAACGAATGCGGTTCGAGGTCGGTTTTATCTTTCATTTATCCCATTTTGTTTGATTAATAGCCTTGTGGTAATTAATTTGGCGTAAATGCAATGAAAGTAAATTGTCTATGGTGTAACGAGTAATAAGAAGGTTTTTGGTATCGCACAAAAGGATTTATAAATTTATTTAATGATATTTCTGCCTCAGTGGGCACATCGTTTCTCGTTGATTCCTATTTGTCTTGAATTACTCACGGTTATTTCCTTTCCATTAATGCGTCTTGACGACAGTCAGTGAGGTCGCAATTGTTCAAAGACATCTTAATGTTGCGTTTTGGGTAATTTGCGTTTATATTTAAAGTTTTTAAATAAGTATTTCTGCAGGCTTCGAACTAACTTTGCGTTTGGCAAATGACTTAATCTGAACAAGTGTCACACTTAGCAAGGTTGGAGATTAATCAAAAAAGTACCAGTAAGAAAGCCTTGCTGAAGATTAAATACTTGTTCCGACCTTTTTTTGTGCCGCGCCCATCTTGTTTCTTTTTATCTTAGTAGCTGATGATGAACCAAAACACTTTCTTCATTTAATTTAAAGTGCTTTATTCGAGAACAGTGGACTGTATAGAAATTTATTAAGAGATCGCGTGTCCGAATAGATCCGTGGTTGTATTAAAACTAAACTAAAGTCAAAGCGACGCAGCGCCTGAACAGAATTCGACTTAAAGAATAAAGGCAAAGCGACGCAGCGCTTAGACTGAATTTACAGGAAAGGTACGAATGAGAAATGAAACAAATTTACATACGATTCCTGGAATTCTAGAAAAATATAAAAGCGTTCCTTAACAGTAGCCTTTACACTAATTTTCATTGTAATACCTTCTTTCAGAGATATGGAAATGATCGAATATCGGCTATAAGTGCGCGGTGCAAAGTTAACTTTTTGATGAAAATGGTTTCCACGCTTATTGGATTTTCAAGACTCCTCTATGGGTGGCACCCTTTCTAGCGGCCGGATCTTTGTGGCATTTATATAAATATGAAACTTTGGGTATGCTATAAAACTATCTATCAATTAGAAAATTTCAAAATATTTATCCTTAAAAATTTGTAGAATTTGTATTTGAAGAAGAGTTTTCTAATAAAACTAATTGAGAAAATGCTTGCTAAAGCAGGCCATCCATTGTCGAATTTGTTTGACAAACTGTTCGTCGAACAAAAATACATTTTGCCACTAACGACAAATATATTCGTATCAAACACAGTCAAGATAGAATAATTTCTATTTTTCTCGAACAAAAAATAAAACACAGAATTTGAAAACGAACACTACCACCAACGACGAATATTTCGTCAAACACAAAAAATTCGTCAAACAAATTCGACAATGGATGGCCTGCTTAAAGCATTAAAGTTTCGGCAAAGCTGAAAATAGATTATTTTCTGGTTTATTATTTTTTCCATCCAAAATTGCTAAGAAATATAAGTGAAGTTGGTTGAAACTTTATTCTTTATGAAAACCATGCAATGTTGGCTTATTGAGAAAATCGACAAAAAGGTCATTGACAAAATTTTCGCTTATCACCGAACGAAAATACGCGAAACCGTAGATATCTGATACGTACTGTCATTAAAGATTTTAGTTTATAAGATAGGTGTTAAGTAAAATGCGGGCCCGATGAGTTCCGAGTTTGATCATGGTGGACAAACAATCATCTTTAAATGTACGAACGTCAAAAATATCAAATAATTTTGTCTTTATTACAAATTTATCATTGTTCGTTTGATGTATGATGTATGCTTCCAACATTATTTTGTCATGATAAATCAGATTACCGATAAAATTCAGATTTGGGAATTATCAAGATTAATGCCGAATGTAAATTAATATTAGTAACATTTCCACAACTTACCGTTGGACAATGAAATTAAAATTAGTCAAATACTTGTCGTGACATTGCAAAATGACTAACCAAGACCACGCTTGAAATAAATTCAAATTAAACCAAAACTGCACTTAATAACATTAGGTCTTGAATTAACTAAAGCCTACACAAAGCCGCACTCGATGACTTTTGCTTCAAATGTCTTGACATTAGAAACTTTGCCAATTATTTCTTTCGTACTTTCCAAGACTTGCGACACAATTCGTGTAAACATGAACACTGAAGCTGTTGCAATAGAAAGCTTAAGATGATGTAAAACGCTTTTAGCATAATTAAGGAAGAAAAAATATCACACACACGGTCGGAATGCTATAAAACTTTATAAAGTATGAGTGTTTGCGTAGGTGTTTTTTGAGCGTTATTTACGTGAGGGTGCACCGCTGCAGTTGCAGTGCGAATATTCAATTATTTTACTGAGCAATTAGAAATAAATCAAGTGCCACGCACTAAAATTTTCTTAATTAAAATGAAACTTATGAGAGTTCTTCACGATAGTGTCTAAGTCTGCTTCTGTCGCAGGCTTCGAAGGCGTAGGCTGTGTAGGCACGTCCATGCAAGTGCATATGAAAGATTTGCCACACATCGGAAGCCGAGTTGCGATATTTGCGCCGTAATTGGATGAGAAAAATGATATACGAAAGTGGTGCTCAAAACTAAAAACGATGTGGCTTAAATGAGAACGTGCAACGAGAATAAATCTCGCAGAAGTGCAATAAGAGTTAGACAAATATCAATTAAACGAGAAACTTAAATGGCTTATAGAAAGTTCTTCTAACGATTTCCAACGATAGTCATTGAGAAATAAACAGCATCAGTGTCAGAATCAATCTAAATACAAGCAGCAATTATATTGGCTGAAAGTGCAATTGAAATTAATTGAAATGAGCGACAACTTATGTTTGATAGTATATTAACAAGTACATTTGGTCAAAGAATTATGGAATTCATAATCAGAAATGTTTAAAATAGGAAAAAACACAAAAATGTATGAGATCAAATATACATAGGTCATTAAAAATATTACGGCTATATTTTATAGTTAGTACGGGCGCTACCGTCGAGTGTACTCAATAATATTGTACCCTGCACATACAGTGTGCGTCTAAAAAATGGGGACTTTTAAAAAAAAAACTGTATTTGAAGGTTTTTGAAAGGCAGTCAAACAGATATTTTTGATGAATTCCTCATATTTTGAATGATTTTCGTGAAATTTTGACCAGAACTGGAAAATGCCAAATATAAAATTATAATCGACTATACCGCCCTTATATGTTTATAAGACAATCTTTCAAAAAAATCTCTTATTACAATAGATAAAATCCATTTACTCGTTTAGACCAAGAGATATTTTTTTATAAAAATGTTTTTACATTAGGGTGTTTAAAAAAAAATGTATTTTTTTATTAACTGCCTTTAAGTTCGTGTTTTATGGCACTCCTGAGCAAGTCCATAGAGTTGTCCAACATATACTGAATGCTTTTGAAACCAAAGAATTCTGCACTGCAGCATTCATAGACATTCAATAAGCTTTTGGTAGAGTTTGGCACGAAGGTCTATTATTCAAGCAAAAAAGCTTTCTGACGAATGGAACTTTTTCTGTGACATTCAAGGATGACCGCTCAAGAAATAGGTGTATCAAATCTGGGGTCCCTCAAGGCAGCGTCCTATGGCCAGTTATGTTCGCTATTTACACTATGGATATGCTCTTGCCGAATACAGATCAGATGCTGGTAACAACGTATGCGGATCATTGAGCCATTTTGGCCTCTGCAAACTGCCCTACTTTGGCGGCGGACAATCTTTAAAATTATTTGAATGACCTTTTTGCTTGGTCAAACCGCTGGAACATCCACATAAACCACTTGAAGACGGCAAATGTGGAGTTTACACTCAGACGGGACACCTGTCCTGCAGTGAAATTTAATGGTAGCAACTTTCCGCGGAAAAGTCAACATTGCTAGATGCACCACATACATGAAATCCATAGCAAGTATTTGAACAAGCTTAATAATCTTTCTTGGCTTCTAAAAGACAAAAGTAAATTAAGTCTGAAAAATAAGATCTTAATTTACAAAATGTGTTTTATGTCCCACTTGGTCATATGGAATTGGCACTGCTGTTGTTTCCCATGTCAGAAAGATACAAAATTTTCAAAACAAAACACACGTCCGCAATAGAAATATTCATAAGGACTTAAACATACAATTCGTCGGTGATCAAATCAACTCCTATAGCAGTAATTATATGGATAATCTGTCGACACTTGCAAAATCTTTAGCTTATCATAGGCCACTCAAAAGATTAAAAAGAGTACACCCATGCGAACTTAAATGTAACTTTTGTAATTTTTTTTTGTTACAATTTAAAATTTTAATATTAATATTTAGATAGTACGCTTCACGTTTTTCTATTTTCAGTACGATTTGTATGGAGAAAAATGTTTTTGTGATTGAATGAAAAATCTGCTCAAATATTTTTATTGAGAAATCATCGCTCTACAAGAGGATCTCACATGATCTTTTTCTAAGACTACTGCCTCAAAACTTATTCGAGGCCAAAGTTGAATTCACTGCATACTTGACCTTTTCTAGTGAAACACTCGGGTAAAAATATAATTTTTGCATAAACATTGTTGAAAGAAAGCGTGTATCGTGTGTCTAGTTAAACACAAATTATATTTTATAAGATACATAGGTTGCAACCCACAAACAAATGTTTGTCGTTTCATTATCGGACCAACTCGTACTTGGAGCCAAACACTTCTTAAAAAATGTGTTTGCAGTGAAATTGATTAAAATACGCAAACGAAATGGCGAAATGTTAAAAGTGCAGGTGTTCCCAACTGGAAATCATCGTCGAAAAACCTCAGGAGGAAAACTTTCTAATTTATATCAAAATAAAATCGTGAATGTGTATGCAGGCACACACTTAAAAACTTTTCGCCATGTGGAATTCTGTGATTCAAAGCATACATTTTTGTGTGCAAAATATATGCCGTTTCGGCAGCTGTACTTAGGATTTAGCCGATGAGAGCGTGTGGTGTCTGTGGATACCGGTGGGGGTGATGATGCTTTAAAGCCACTACAGCTGTGACGAAAAGTAACAAAGTTGACGCTCGTTACAAGCGAAACGTGGATTTGAAGTTGTTCGCCTCGCACATAAGTTTGTGGCTTAAGCGAAAGGATATATGTGCAGATGTATATGTGTAAATATGCACGTTCCTTCATGAGAGAAGGCAGCATAAATGCACCTCAACTGCATACATGCATGCATGTATGGTCGGCAAGTGAAGCGCAAGTCAACATAGAGTATCTTTCTAACTACGGCTTGCCTTAGCTTTAGCCTCAGCCGTAGATTTACACAAAATTCTCATTCAACGAGTCAAAAGTTTTTAGTTAAAAGTTCGAAATTAAATGTTTCTACGTTAAGGTCGGTAGACAGACACATGCATGGTTTGGTTTGTTGGTGTGCGTGTGCCTTTTCAATGTTTGTCGTATTTTACCGTGAATTGCTTAGAGGTTGTTGTTGGAAACCTGTACTCAACTATAGCCATGAATGTTACCAAGAAGTTTTACTCTTTGCTGCTCTAAAGTTGTATTGATGTTGTTGGTTTTTTATTCTTTCTTAATATTTATTGTTCCTTTTTCAGTTTTTTTTTTGTATGAGGTTTGAACTCGAGATGTTTGATTTAACGAGCAACAACTACAGCTAACAGTCGACAGAATAACTCATTATTCAGTTCAATATTTAAAATTAGAAAATATTTGCAATTTGTCCCAGTGTCCGAACCTTGGAACGTCCGGATTAACGAAGTTCTTTTAAATTAGAACTTATTCAACTATTGAAAGTATCGAAGTTTTGATGTAGGGCTGCAGCCTTGTAAGTAGTTGTGCCGAGTTTACATTGTGTGAACAGAAGATTTGAGCACATGCTGACCGAACATATCCTAACTTGCTCTGATGAAATCAGACAAAATATTTGAATTAAAGGATTAACCTAGTTGGAAATTGCAGAAAAAACCTCTTTTTTTAAGTTTTTTGCTGGCCAAATAATAAATAAATGTTTTCCAACTTGAAAGATATGTGCTAAAAGACTAGTTAAAAAAACTCATTTCGTACTATTTGTGAATGAGTGAAGTACAGCAATTTCTAATAGGGGTCTAAACGAAAAATATGTTTTGTGGTGATCACTCTATATAGTCAATGGATCATCGGAATTAAAAAAAAAAAATAGATCGATAGGTAATTTCATAATGCTCCGGCTGGCCGAAGGATTTTGAAAAATTTTGAATTTTAAGAAAATGACGTACTCTCAAACCCACAATTTTACTGACATTTTCGGTTATAAAAAAAAAATAGTCCCCCAAAAAATCCTTCGTTCAACCAGAGGGCTTTTAGTATTGTTAAATGAAAAAAATTTCAAACGAATCGGTATAACCACTCTTAAGTTACAGTGATCATCGATTTCGAAAACATAGTTTCGAGAAAAACGCGTTGAATTTTTTACTTATGTATCTACTGGCGATCGTCAGAAGGCTGCGATTCATTGTGAATAACTCAAAAAATGTTTGTCGCATCTTCTTGAAATTTTCGGATAGTATTTTAAAGATATTATACTTTCAGAAAATGCAAAAAAAAAAAAAAAATAGTCAGTTTTTTTTAAATTCTAACTAGATCTAACCCCTTAAATCAGCATTAGCTAAGTGTTTATCCTTAGGAAAAATTTACAAATTCCTTCAGTATAAATAAATCATATATTCTGTAGTATTAATCGTAAAACTTCCAATCCTTTCTTCATGTACGTAATGTGAATTTTTAAGCGTAAGTTTACTCGTTTAGCTTATTATAAAAAGTTTTCAAATCCATCATACAATGAAAACTCTGAAAACATTTCCAAACAAGTGAGTTCACAAAAGCGAGAGCTGATGTTAGGCGATGCAGACTAGAGGAGCAGAAAACTGCAAATCGTAAAATGTTTAAGATATTAAATACATTGCCGAATATTTCCATATTTGCTCAAATATGCATGAGCTTACTTGAAATAAAAAAACAACAAAAATCAACGCCCACTCGACTGCAGGCACGCTTGTTTGATTGTTTCGTTGCACGATAGGCACTGTTGACTTCTCATTGGCTTTGTCCGTCTTGCATTCAAAATTTGATCAAATTCATTTCAATTACCGTCAATTTTCAATAATTTTGCTAAATTATATTCTATTAAAGGCGCACATTTTTGAGTTTCTTTTTTTGTTGCTTTTCCATTTTCGTTTATTTTTCGTTTTTGGCACGTGCATAGTTGCAACACGATCCTTTGTCGACCACACCAACACCCAACTTAGCTCGAAACGTCATGGTCTGTTGAATGTTCATTTGCGTCGACAGGCCAACTATTTGTCAGGTGTCGACCGTCGTTTTTCCAGCACTTTTGTTTATGATTGCTACTACACAAACATGCATGTCAGCTCTTTTCAAATAATTAGCGCTTTGCACGTCAGGCATATTTTGATAATATGATGTTTGTTGCATTTATGGCTATTTGAATTGACTTCACTTGCATGTTGCTGTTGTTGGACAAGACATTTACATTTTGGCCACACTTGACTAATTTAAATAAGAGCAGCTTAGGTAAAATTTGAGAAAAATAAAAAATCTTTAGCATTTGTACAAAGCATAGTCATAACTTTTCTATGCAACTTTATCGGTTATGCAGTATTAAAAAAAGTAAGGGAAAACTTTCCATGATAAGAGTCTCAAATAGCCACAACAGTGATACTTTTTTATGTCACTTGTTGTCGTTTTGAAACCTACAAGCTTTATAAAAAAAACTTTTATTGTATCTCTTAAATGTTAACATAGTTAATACATTTTTCAAATAAATGAATCTACGCCAAAGAATGCCAATTAAATATCGGCATTCAATCTATCCTTACAATGAAGCGCTGAAAGTTATAAAACGAAAAAATAAAAGTGAGTGTAATTTTCACGTTTCTTGCTACTTATTTACGTCAAGCTCTTAAGGCGTCTGGCTGAACACAACACGACGGTTATATACCCCTTGGTAGCGCTATATTTATCTTTTCGAAACGGCCTTTCATCAAAGTTGAATTTTTTAGTTGCCATTTGCGATTTTTTTTCTAAAGACATGAAATCCAATAAAATATTTTCTTACCTTGCGTTCGACATCATTTTGTCTACTTTGCTACTTCAACAACTCTTTCGAGAACAAAGAAAAAAATTTGAAATACTTCAAGTTTCTTTGAGCGAGCGCATGACTCTGGCGCAAAAATGACAGACTGCCAACTCCACTGCCGGTGCCGGACGAAACACCTCTTACGCGTCGAACGTCATTCATCCGTCGTCAGTCGCCTTCAAAGTACTATTCCACGCCGATGGCGCAATTGATTCGAGTGGCTATTTAGTAGATGAATATCATCTTCGCCGTTCACGCTACCTGACATCTGCAAAAGTAGTTTGCAAACACAAAACTTGTAAATGATTGTCAATATTTTTTTTGTTATAATAAAACGTGCAAAACACATAAATGAAAGTTGTGTGACACAACTTTAAGTCAAACATAATCTAAAAGTTGTATGAAAGTTCAGTGTTGTTATGATATAACCAGGGGACTCCCTTCTGAACATGCTCAATAGGCTCTTGTAATTGTTTTCAATAATAAACCACAAAAAAAAAAAAAAAAAATAGACAAACATACAATACAATAAATATTATTAATAAACCTTGAGTAAATATTTACCAATCGCATTTGTTTACTTAATTGTTATTGACGATATTTTTGAGAAAACGTTACAAAAGTGAATACCCTCCGTCAAGTCGAAACATTAGTCGAAATGACGTAGAAGTTTTTAGTCAACTATTATAATATTGAGATGATCATGCATAATTTTGCAATATTCTATTATTTTTATTTTCTTATTTTAGCATATAAATGTTGTATCTTATTCAGAAGTTACGTAACATTTTTACGTTGTTGGATAACTAATTAACAAAATCACAAAACGTTATGAAATCAAATTTAGTAGACGGTTTCCATAAAATTCCACATCTGTTTCGTTGAAACTTAACAAAATAAAACTTTTTTAATAAATACAAAAAGGAAGATAACTGTACATAGTTATATTTCACAGACTAAATAATACCCTACAGAATCCGAGTTCGGTTACTACTACTTTGTACTATAATAATAAACAAGATCTTTCTCGTGAAGGGATAAAGGATGGGCGCATCGCCCAAAATTATTGCTAGTTTCCTTTTCACTCTTGAAATTGGCACAAAGCGCGAATAGGAATTTCGAGAATTGGTTGGAAAATTATAATCAAATCGCTGTAGAAATGATTTTAGGCAAATTAATAGTGGAAAACAGCGCCATCTATCGTACCGCCTTCCGCTTTAGTAAAGTGCTGGCTAAAATTATAACAAAATTATAATTAAACTTAGTATTTATTTATCAATCTAAATATTAGTAAGACATAGGCGATGTTGAATAATCCTTAATATCCATAATTTTTGCTTAAACGATTGTCAAAAAGCTACTTTCCACTTGACTGCAGGGCATTATAATGTCGAGTTGATGTAACTCAGCGCTCTTGTTTACTTCTTCTATCAATTATGCAAATATAGACATTATTTGTTTTTTTTTTGTTGACACACGTGATACAATTAAGTTTTGCCTTGCTTTATAATTTTACATTTTTCTCTCGAAATGTATGGATGTGTTATTTAGATATTGAGATAAAAAATCATACAAAATAAAATAATCTAGTATCAAAAGCGCGTGTTTGTTTTGTCTCTAAAAAGTTAAACACATTGAAAAAATTGTATAATCTATGAATTTAAGAATATTTTTATTCTTATGGTTTTTTTTATTCTTAAAAAATATATATTCAAAACTTGCACTGTAAAATTACAAAGGTCGGTCGTTTGATGAGAACCTCCCCCGTCTAACACTAAAATAGTATTGGTAAAAGCACTGTAAGAAATTCTCAGGATGTATGTAATAGGCACTGTGTTAAAAACAATATTTAAAATTCTGTTTTGTGTTTAAATTATAGATTCCCTAGTCTTTAACATCTTATCCAAGCCTACGTGTCTAAAGAACATGATTTCCGTACCTATGCCGTAATTCTAAACATAAATCCTTTAGTGATAGTTTACTGACATATCAAAACAATTCGTATAATTCAGTAATCCTTCTTAACGAGCTTTTTATCCTTTTCGTGATGTGTCCGGTGTAACATGGCCCTCATTTTTTATGATTACTAATCAGCAATCGCCTACTTATCATATCTCTTACTTATACATCGAAGAAAACAAATTTAAAATTAAATACCATAAACAAACTTATTTCACAAATTTTGTTATAAGAAGCTTAATAGTCCAACAATCGTACCATCTTCAAGCGGTGTGCTTTTAATTTGGCTAAGAACCCAAGGTGTTAATCTAATGGTCAGTTTATGAATCATTCACGCCACACTCTGTGCTATATAATAATTTTCCAAATTGCACATGTTGTCAAACGGGTCATTAAACGCAGACAGAATACGCGATTCAAAATCAGTCTAGAGAAACTGAGTTAAATGAATCCAATGTATTCAAATCATAGAGTATCACTTCTACGTAAATCCACTCAAATTCAGTGTCTTTAACCGGTTCCCAACTATTTAATTCCCATATAAAATCGTAAAAAAAAGAAATCATTACGTTGACTCGTGTATTTTTCGTTAACACTCAAAATGTTTTTTTTTTTTTGTTTGCTTTGTTTTGTTTTAGAAAAGGTGAATAATTTTTATTCGCGAAACTTAACATATTGAATCAAAAATCCAGCATTTGTCATTATTGTAGACGAGTGATGCTGCGCTAATGTTTATGAAAATAAAAACCGGAAAATATTTAAATTTTGCTCTTATGCGGGAAGCACATTTTGAACGGTTTTTACTGTAGTGTCTGCCGATTGTCTCGATGGCTCGCGTATTTGCGTATAAAAGCCGTCACCGCGACCGTTTTGAAATCAGTGACAAGTTCAACGTACAACGTTAAACATAGAAAAATTGCGTTTGTGGTTCATCTATTGAAAAAATCGCATCAAAATGAAATTCTTTGTAAGTTTGGTCTATATTTTTCAATTAGCAGACACTTAATGAGTGTTATTTGTTTTTGTATTATATTTTTTTTTGTAATATTATTATAATATTTGTTTGTGTGCACAGATTCTGTTGTTCGCTCTGATCGCCTATGTTGCAGCCGCACCACAATTCGGTTTTGGCGGTTTCGGTGGTGGTTTTGAACAGCAACAACAGCAGCAGGAAAGCTTCGGCGGCGGCTTTGGTGGTGGTTTCGGCGGCCAACAACAACAACAACAGCAGGAAGGCTTTGGTGGTGGTTTTGGCGGCCAACAACAACAACAGCAGCAGGAAGGCTTTGGCTTTGGTGGTGGTTTTGGCGGCCAACAACAACAACAGCAGCAGGAAAGTTTCGGCGGTTTCTTCTAATTTAACAATTGAAAATTATTTATCTGGAATTGCCTCAAGATCGGATCGCCATCTCATTCTTTGAGAAAACCGATCAGCTATGTCTTTATCCATTTTGACTGATTTTACGTTTACTGTAAATTTGTACCGTAATAAGAATAACAAATTATAGAAAATTATAGATGAAAAAAATTTAACAAAAAATGTTTTTTTTTTGTTTCGCTACTGATAATATTATGTGAAAAGTTTAGAGATCGCTCGAAATGCGGAGATATTGTTACCACGCACACTCCTTCTAGTCCATGATTCGACTCCGAGAGGTTACAACAGTTTTCTACTTAATCATCCTTCAACATGTTTGTATAACCAACCATTGCCCCGAGAACAAACATCTAACCTGTTTTGCTTTTACTATAAAATAAAAAGAAAATCTGTGTACCTTGATTTTCTTGGTTTCCGTGTGTTTTGTGTCACTTCCTTTTCAGTAATAATGTTTTAAGGCATCGTATTAACGTAGCAATAGGCGCTTGAATTTCAATGTCTAAGTTGTGAACTTGCTTGCAATTTAATTTCCTTTATGAGAACTTTTCAGAACATCCTCTGCAGTTGCTGTGACTAACCTGTTTAACATTCACACGTTAATGAATGAAATATCAAAACAAATTGCAATAAAGATAAACTTTTGCAATTAGGTGAGTTAAAAGGATGCAAACGAGCATTGGCATTAAAAAAAAATTACAATTTATTCTAGCAGAAAAAAAAAAATATAAAATAATCAAAAAAGAAAATAAAATAAGAAATCTTATATTGGGTATTGTCGAAGCTTCTGTACTCTTCAAACGATATTGTGTATGTATGTGTGAATTAAAAAAATTATCTCTATAATTTTCCAACACTGAAGAAACCTTTCTTTGCAAAATAACTTTAAAATAAAACTTAAAATAACTTTGGACCAATAGTTTTTATGGCAGCTGTTATATTGAAAATTGCGATTAGCGCGATTTTTACTAGGAAACTGTTACTTTTTAACACAACAGTCGGAAGGATAGGAGTATATTGCCAGCAAGTTGCATCACAAAGTTACTATGCTCTTTTGCAAGAGTAGACAAGTATGTAAGGTAAGGAAGTTATAAGTAATTAACTTTTCTAATTAACGTCTGACTTAAGCCTCAACTCTTAATAACAACAAAAAAAAAAGAAATAAATAGAACTAAAAAAGGTCTCTCTGTCAGTGAAATTTGCAACCAACAACGCAAAACGTAATCAAAATACAACAATAGTCATAATCGCGGAAAAGCCACGAGAAATTAAGCTTGTTTAGCGACTTCAATTAAAACAAATTAAGGTTTCTTTGCCGAATGAATGAGAGACGGAAAAAATAATAAAATTTTCTACTTTATTAACAATTGTATTTATGCTAACGCACATTGGTGTGAACTATGATTAACACAGCTATTTCTGAGAAATTTTGAAGTATTCCTTATAGTCTTAAGTTTCTCTTTACATCAATGTTATTTAAAAATCTGATAATCGTCTACAACTTCAGCTCACTGTGCCATTTAGCATTGGGCAAATAACAACTGGCAAATATTTGGCCACTACCAACTATTATTTAAATGAAGGTAAAAGCCAAACAAGAAGATTATCTGAAAGTATAGAACTCTCAGATCAGTATTATTTAACCGACTAATTGTGCACTCTAACCGAAACTTGTTATGGTTTAAGTTTTTGAATCACTGTGTCTGAGTGGCGGAGTACGAGTAGTTGAGCTGCTAACCTTCATTCTTACTTAAACCTTTACTGTGGTTGCGGCAATAAGAATTACCAATTTTACCACCAAAAAGTATGGCAATGAGTCGCGGCCAACGAATGTTTAGGCAATATTACGAAAAGTTGATAGAGTCTGTTATGGACGAAGAACGGAAGTCGTTGTATGTCACTTGGCAAAATCCAAAAAATCATTATGCGTAACCCCTTTGGGTTTTATTTATTTTCATTGTTGTTTTCATTTAACTATTTTCTCTTTCAGTCACTTGACATTGTTCTCTATCATTTTGGCTCTGCTGGTCTTAGTTGTTACACGACTTCTGTAATGACTTTATCATTTGGGTCTTGTTCGTTTAGTTTCTTGATGTAATTGTAGTTATTGCTGTTGCTTTTGCTTTAGTTTCTTGTCAGTGTTTGTATTGGTAACCTCAAAACCTTCTAGCTTTGTCTAAGAAGACAATTTACAGCTTAATAGTCATTGCGGTGTTATTCTTAAAACGAAAATTCGACAGTAACAGCACAACAACAATTACAACAATACACAACAACAATTGTATCTATCATACAAACAACTTTTTAATTGCAATTAAATACGTAACAAGTTTTTATATGCTCCCTTGTTTGTTTCAAAACTTCAAGTTCAGACTACTTTGTGATTCTGTTTGAAATTTGGCATTCTCATTGATGTGCGCGCGTGTGTATTATTGAGAACTTCTCTAATGGAATCGAGTCATTGTGCTTTAGTGTCAAATTGAGTTGTACATTTTGGGATTTTAATTTTTAATTGCTGTTTGGCGTTATAGCTAATGAAGCTCATCTCTGAGTTGAAATCGTAAGTCGGTAAAATGATTTTTTTCTGATCCTTTTGCTTGCTTGAACGATTATTTTCTTTCACCTCAATTAAAATGCTTTTATACAAATTTTCATTCAAACTGTCACAGTTTCAGGTAATATAAAATATAAGTCTCTTTATTATTTAACAAAATTTTCTATTAAAAGTTCCTTCTGCTTATAATGTTGTTCAGTCTTTGTGACAGACAAGCTGGATTCCTGTAAAATGTTGCTACATCAACTAAAACACGTCACACAATAATGAGCATCACAACTAACTTATATATCCGATATTGCTTTGTTTACATGTCATGAATTTTATTCCAGAATATCAAAAGTAAAAATAAATAAAAACGAAAAACCAGTAAGGGCGGTATAGTTGAGTATTCTCAACTATATAATACCCTGTACACACACCTATGTTGATAACACGTTAAACATTCGCCGACAGCAAAAGCAGTGTACCACGATATGATTTGTGTATTTGCTAATAGTGAGGCAGTGCAATGTTGCCATTAGATGGCGCTTTAGTACGGATTTTGTTACAAAGCATTGCTGCAAAATTTTAGTGTGTTGGTCTTTGCGGGGAAAGTGGTAGTTTGTTGTATGCAGTTTTAAAAAGGTATGTTACCTGAGTTTGCATACAAAATTTCAGCATTGTATCTATTATAGTTTAGGAGATACAGCAATTTTAAGAAAACAACTTTTTGAGGGGAAACGAAGGGGAGGGGGAAAAATGTGGTATGCAGTTTTGTAGTGCTATACATACTGAGTCTACATACTCATTTTCATGTTTCTAACTCATCAGGTTTTCGAGCTACAGCCTTTTGAAAAAATGGGTGGTGCTCGATGGGCGGGAAGGAGTGGGCGTGGCAAAAAATCCTTCAAACTTGATCTAGCGTTTGACCTCACGAGTCTATCCACCAAATTTCAAGTCTCTAGCTCTTATAGTTTTCGAGAACCATTGGTGAGGACGGACGGACGGACGGACGGACAGACAGGGCTATATAAATTCGTCTTGTCAGCCTGATCAAGAATATATATACTTTATAGGGTCCCCCTCCCCTCCTTCTATGCGTTACATACAAACCGTCTCAAACAAACTTAATATACCCTGATACACAGTCTGTGTACAGGGTATAATAACAACAAACTAAAATATACAAACAATAGTACAAATAATGTAATATGATCTTTTCTGTGTGTGAAAACTAATTGTGCATATTGTCTGTGCTGTTGGCCAACTAACGAAGTCGAATAGAATACAAAATGTTCAGTGTGGTGTGGTATGAGTACTTTGAGTGTATACTGACTAACTATTTATGACATGCATTTGAATAGACAAGCTGTCAACATTTATAAATAAAATAAACAACAAAACATTTTCAGAGCATCTAAGAAATTTTATATTTTTTCTTTTTATAACAAAAAATCTTATATTAGTTCAAATTATTTAAGCTCTAAAACTCGAACTGAACATGATTTCTTTGTGATGCAATATTTACACATATGATGCCATGTCAGTTGAACTACGAATCTATTTGACTCTATGAATCGAAGAAAGGTTCTATAAACCGAAATTCTCACCGTAGGATTATTTGTCTCAAAGAAATGAAAATTTGAATTTTGAATGGTTTGGTGGTCGTCAATGATGACCTAAAAAAAACTTTAATATTTATAATACTTATATTAAAATAATTCAATACAAATCATATTCTTATTTTCACATGATTTGATAACTTAAATTATCATACGTATTTGCAATAAGTCGAAACTAAATGTCTATAAGATATTTTAAAATCTCCTTGTCTCAAAGTCGTCTTTAAGGTGCAAAATTTTAAACTTATCCTTGAAGTTCGTGTTAAAACAGCTTCACGGTACAAACAGTTTAAGCTTGCATTAGTTGCTCACGGTATAACATTGCTTTGCTGAGGACTTAAGATATGACGTATACTGCAGGCAACTGTAGCATATGCAGCAGCAACGACTAGGACAATGTACAAGTATTTAAATTTCATGTGATCCTCAGCAACTTTTACTATTATAAAAAATTTGCACATCAAAAGCCACTTATAACAGATGTTCTAAACGAATTCGACTCATTCATGTCTACAGGCACGATTACCTTTTAAATTTAATCAAATTATTTATAAAGCACACCTTCAAAAAAATTTTTAAAAATAACAAAAATACAAAACTTTACTCGCAAAAAGACATTATTTTTTATGACCGAATCGTAATAACTTTAAAATAGCATTTATGTAAATTGCGGTCAAATTAGTCTTAATAACCAAAAACAAGAAAATGGCGAAAAAAATCATAAAATTCTAAAATAAAAAACAAAGTTTGCTGCTTGGTTACAAATAAAGTTCATGTCATTTGACCACCGGCAACTTCATTGTCTTTGTTGCTGGCAAACAACAAAACAAAACAACGCAACACAACAGGAGACAATACAACAAAATTACAAACACAAAGATAAAGTTTCATTAGCGCACAAACGCAAAGCCAAACCAAAAATGTTTCACTGAGGGCAGCAAAGTCAGGTAAGCCACCGCGAAGCACCTGCAGCCATGTCGTTGTGTCATCAGCATGTTGAGGTAATAGAAGCCCGACTACGTCAAGACTTTGTCATCTTTTAATTTGTATTAAAATGAAATGAAACATTTCAACAAACCGGCAAAGTACAGTATGGCCGAAACTGACAACACGGCGGCAAACGGTAAATGGTGTGACCCAAGGGCAAGCGCGATGAGTCTTAGAACTTGCCTCATATACAAAATTCATTTGCTGATAGTAAAAACTGCCATCAAGCGACAAAATTCAACGAATACTCATTGTGTAAGGGCCAATAGTGTTAGATAGGAAATGTCGCTGAAATTATGCTACAGAATTAAATATACTTTGCTATGCTGGCTTCGCTTTCATCGATTTTGATCATTCATGTTCGGATTAAACTTAATATTTTTATCTCAACTAAACACTTATAGGTTTCTGTTTAAGAAAACAAGTACACCAACTATAGAAGTATCTGAAATCCTCAGATTCCTGCCAAAAACTGAAGGTCCAGTCATGGTGATACTTTTTAATGTATGTATATCATTCTTTCTTGTGTTATGCTTCATGACAAACTCAGTGTGTATATAGTATAAAACAAACAAACCGAGTCAAACACATCCGCTCTGTTCACTGTGCCAATGCCTAACATTTCCGTTTCCTGTACGAAACAAAGTTCTTTCGGATACGGTTTAGCTGCAGCAGTTAAAATGACTGTACACAGATGTGCTTCATTGCTTAACTCAACTCGACTCGACTCAGCCTGCGGCCGTAACATTTTATTAGCCACGGTATTAGAAGTGAACGCGGCCAGGACAAAGGTTGTGTCGGCACGGTGCACAGTCGCTGCGCAGATATTAATGCAGGCATAAAAATATTTATTTAGATTTTTACATTTATGCGCAAAAACGTTGTACAATTTTTGGTCATTTAATGTGTCGTTTAAAAAATTTGCGTAAACATTTTTTACGAGTTGGTTGTTCAAAGCAATGTTCGTTTACTCGTATTTCAACAAGTGTTTGACACATTATGCGGTTTTTTATGAGTTAAAGCATGAAAGTTGTTAAGATGAGTGATATTGGCGATCATAAAAGCGGTCCAATAATGACTTACTGCTCTAATAATAATAATACACAAGCACTTTATCAATAAACATCTTAAAGTAGTCGTCAGTTACTTTAGCTAGTGTGTCTTAAAGGTTTGAATAAAAAACAGTACTCTTATTACACCAACGTATACTCATTTACCTTGAAGACTTTTAGATTCCTTTTAATTTTGTGATAAAATACAACAATATTAATTATAACTATATGAATTTATATCTGAAAGAAATAAAGAAAATTTGAAGCAAATTATTTGCTAAAATTGATAATAAGTAGTACGTTTTATTCAGAGTACAATAATTATACGCTTAACGCTTTTCACATGAAGTTTGTACCGTACAGAAAGAAAATATCTTCGAATAAGAGATGGAAGCGGAATCAAAACAAAAATTTGGAAAAAAATTTAAATAAAATAGAGGGTAAAATGCATACCTCTCCTTAATGTTTATGATTGCGCTACAAAGATTCAACTTTAGAAGAAATACTTCTCATGCAACCTTCAACTCCATATTAAAAAACATTTTTCTTTCCTAACACATTGTCTTAAAATATTTTATATGTACATATATGTTGACGTGAAACGATTTTAATTAAAAAATTGGCATGATACTGGAAAATTAACTGAAAAGGTGTAGAATATGTAGGAAGGTTGAATATAGCTTTTTTTTTGTCTATTCAAACTAAGTAAAGGCAACAACAAATCAGGCTAGAACTGCCACACACCCACACTTCAGTAAGATTTAAAGAACGAAGTGCATTGTTAAAATATAATAAAATCGCAATTTTGCGTTCATGTTGCAATGTGGCGTTATATCCGTATACTTTTTATTCTTTTTTTTAAGAATTTGCCATTTTCATATTTCCGTTACGTATTACTTGGCTACGTTTCTTGCTGTTTCAGCATAGCCATCGTCAGTCGCGTCGACATTGGCAACATCGTCGACGCTGTCGTTACGTTACGCCTCTATGAGTATGCATTGTGGCAACCTCCCTAAACTAACGCGCCTCTTTTCTAACTTAAAGCCACCATTCAAACCAGTTCCATGATTTTGGTTTGGTTCGGTTGTCGTTGCTGTTGATGTTGTCGTAGTTGGTACGTCATGCAGTTCATAATACTTTCTCATTGCATTCTTTTTTTTTTTTTTTTAATTTCCCCGCTTTGTTCTTCTTACACTTTTCTATACAGTCCATAGATTTTAATGCAATCTTCTATAGTTTTTGTTATGAATTTTATTCCACCAGCATTTGTCATTGTTGTATTTGAGCATGTTCGCTCGCTCGTTCGCTCATTCGTTAGTTTTGTCTTCAGTCGCACAGCAATCGCAATCGTCATTCGTATAAATATTCGTATAATATATCCTTTGCGGCAAAATCAAGTCCTCGAGTCCGTGCGAAGCTCTTCCTAGCTGCTTTCATAGTATATATACATATTTTTTTTTTTTTTGGAAATGTGATGCTGTAAAAAATAATGCCTTTGTTTGCGCGCAGTAAAAAATTATTACTTTGATTTCCGCACATAAAAAATTACATTAAAGTACTTTCGAAAAAAATTATTTCAATGCAAGTAAAATATTTTTAATTTGTTGCTTTGATTGATATCATTTTCAAAGCATGACTATATAACTTACAATAAAGCAATATAAAATTATAGTATATTTCTTAAAGTGCACATTGTTTAATCAGATGCTAGTTAAGCAAAGTTTGCGATTAGTCTTGACTTCAAAAATAATGAGCGCTGTTGTAAATGCGCGTGATACACGGCTGACACCGACAACGACATTGCCGACAGAACAACTGGCTCGGAAATTTTGCTCGCGATAGATATTGCCTATGATAACCAAACAAATAAAAATTGACAATTGTTGACTCGCGACTGGAAATGACAAATTCACTCGTCGATGGCACACAATCAAACGAACGGAAACGCAACGCAAAACATCGCGATGAACCATATGGAATTTAACTCGTATACAATTTGCGCCTCAATGATTGTCGATTACTTTGCCTGAGTTGTGTCTGTGTAACCGACTGGCTGAGTGAGTGCTCGATTGCATTGCAAACATCAGCAATTTCCGTTTGGGAAAATCTGAAATTTTGCGTTTCTCTACCATTGCACTGATAATACAAAGTAAAAATTGCAATACAAATTTTCTGTGAAATTTTCATTGAAGATGACGGCGGCTCTGTATTGCGTTCTTTTGACAAATGCTTAAAGATTTGGCAACAATATTATGAAATATAATATAAATAGGCAATAACCATGTGCAGATTTTGTTCAATCGATGTGATTATAAATTCGTACTTCTAACAAAAGACACAAAATTTGTAACATCTTCGATAAGAGGTCTCAATAAGTATGTAAGTTAAATGCCAATAGTTGAAGGAAAGTTGTATTTTTTGTAATAAAAATTGCCATTTTCTAAGGAACCCGATTTAATTATTATCGACAAGCAAATTTACACGTTGGTTTAAAATTTTTGAGAATGAATTATTGACGCACAAAAATGTTGTACTATCAATTGATAAGCCGATTGGGGCAAGCTAGTACTTTCGTCTGCAATTTCTTACTGATTCTTTTTCGTTTTGAGTGGAGGCTACTAGTTCCAGTGGACCGATATACCCGGTTCCGATCAACAATTTAACAAAAAAAACCAGTAAGAACGCTATTGTCGAGTATACTCGACAATATAATACCCTGCACACATCCCAAATCTAAAAAGAAAAAATTTATCTGACTTTGCCCGTTCATAAAGTGTTCAAAATATGAATAGAAGTAAATCGGTCAAAAAATTTTGAACTTACGAAAAATTTAGGGTTTTGGGTCATTGAGGGGTAACCATCAAAGAGAGGGGAATTTTTTAGTATGCTGTTCTAAAGATATATATTTACTGAGCTTGTATACAAAATTTCGTACCTTTATTAGTTTTGGAGATACAGTTATTTATAGAAAACAACTGGGGGATGGGGAAAAAATGTGGTATACAGTTTTGTAGGGCTACTCATACTGAGTCTACATACCGCCTTTCATGTTTCCATCTTTTTGAATGTTCGAGTTATAGCGTTTTAAAAAAGTGGGCGGTGCTGGTTAGCCGGGAAGGAGTGGGCGTGGCACAAAACCGTTAAAACTTGATCTGCTGCCGAGCATCACGAGTCTACCCTCTACTTCTTATAGTTTCCGAGAACCATTGGTGAGGACGGACGGACAGACGGACATGGCTTAACCAATTTCTCTTGTCGTCCTGATCAAGAATATATGTACTTTATGCGTTACATACTTTTGGTCTCAATTTAAGGTCGATAGCTTTAAAACTAAGGGGAGAGATCGTATATCCAAAGACGGTCATGGCTATATCAGATCATCCTGTCGTGCTGATCAAGAATTTAGTTACTTTGTATGCGTGAGGAGTATGAAAAAAGTAAAGATTAATGTATGCATAATTTTTATTCGATTTTTTGTTTTGCTTCTGTCAAATCTTTAAGCAACATTGTATTGAAGTTTGTTGGGCTGATTGACTTCAATGCTGAAACCATAAGAGGTTTATCTACTTGTGTCTCCGTTTTATATGTTAAACCACTTTTTTGTGTCTCTGAATTTGGTTCATTAGGTAACATCAATTTATCATGCGCCAAGGCTGACATAACCAGCTGTTCCACAAAATGTGCGCGTTTTAGACGCATCATATCGATTTCGATAGTAGTTGACTGTTCCTTTGCCAATTCTGCAATCATTGGCGGCAATAAAAAATTTTGTTCGCAATAATTACTTATATTTGTAGAACAAAGTGCCAACAGATCTTCTGTCGTAAATGCGCCGCTAACGGAGACGGTGCTAGCACGTTCTGTTGCCGCTGAAATATTGCAAATAGGACCAAATACAGTTGTGTTTGTATTTGGTTGACTTCCACCGACGGCGTCCGTGCGTTCTTCTAGAATCTCAAAACCTTCCACCGAGACCCGACGTCCATCTATAGGTAAATTTATATTCGGTTCGGGACGTGCGCCACAACGCGATTCGGTTATTTGAAAGAGTATATCGAGTACAGGTTCCGTCTCCCCACTACCAACAGTAGCCGCACCGTTGCTTACATTCACACCACCACTACTATTGAACATAGAGGCGATAGCGGCTGCAGCGCCAAACCGACGCCTCGTACGTCGTGAGAGCCGTGCAGCATTAAGGGGACGCCGGAGCGTTGGTCCTAACGGATCGAGCAAATTTGCATGCTGGGTATGCATATGTTGTAAATGGCGCCACAAATTACGCATTTGCATAACGTCAATGTTCGGCATTACAGCGCACATTGGACATATAACGTACGCATCGGCATGTCTGTGTTCAGCAATGACATGATCAATAAAACGTTTCGCCGTATAGCCTGCCGCACCGCAATAAGGACACGTATAGCAATTGGGCAGATGCATCTCATCAAAGCTCTCGCCGGCAAAGTGCAATTCACGCAATGCACGGTCTAGTATCAGCTGCATCGGATGGTCGCTCATATGATCGAGCGTTACGATACCGCTATCGAAGCAGTTGCCGCATAGATCGTAATTGCCGCAGCGAAGACACTTGTAGCGACGACCTGTGAAGTTAGTTCGGCCGCAACCATCACAGCAGATATTGCGATGGCCCATGAGATCAGTCAATAAAATTGAGTTTCGTTAATTGGTTGGTTGGTTGGTTGATTGGTTGGTGTAGGAAACATCTAAAAATTGTAGAGGTGGCTTGATGATTCTGTTCTTATTTGCGTTTTATATAAATGCACATTTCGTGTGTTTGATTGAAGACACACAAATATTTTAGATAAGTAAACTTTAAATTTTCAGTTCTGAATTTTATGTTTTACAAATTGTAAGTTAAATGACAATTGTATTTATACCCTGCACATACAGTGTGTCAGGGTATATTAAGTTTGTTTGAACGAAATGTATGTAACGCACAGAAGGAGGGGAGGGGGACCCCATAAAGTATATATATTCTTGATCAGGATGACAAGAGAAATCGATTGAGCCCTGTCCGTCTGTCCGTCCGTCCGTCCCTCCGTCCGTCCGTCCGTCTGTATTCACCAATGGTTCTCGGAAACTATAAAAGCTAGAGACTTGAAATTTGGAGGGTAGACTCGTGATGTTTGGCACTACATCAAGTTTAAACGGTTTTGTGCCACGCCCACTCCTTCCCGCCCAACCAGCACCACCCACTTTTTTAAAACGTTGTAACTCGAACACCCGAAGAGATAGAAACATGAAAGTCAGTATGTAGACTCAGCATGAAGAACTCTACAAAACTGCATACCACAATTTTTCCCCCTCCCCTTGATTTCCCCTCACCGAGTTGTTTTCTCTAAAAAGCAATATCTCCAAAACTAATAAAGATATGAACATGAAATTTTGTATACAAGCTCAGTAAATATATATCTTTAAAACTGCATACCACAAAATTCCCCTCTGTTCGAAAGTTACCCCTCAATGACCAACAAACTCAAATTTTTCGTAAATTCCACTTTTTTTGACCAATTTACTTGATATTTTGATCACTATTTGATCGGGCGATGTCAAATCAACATTTTTTTTGTAGATTTAGGGTGTTGCACCACCTACTGTATGTGCAGGGTATTATATTGTCGAGTATACTCGACTATAGCGTCCTTACTGGTTTTATATTGTGTTTTCATCTTGACAATTTTGAAGAGTTGAACTAATATTGATTTCAGTGGCTCTAAAATAACGACTTCAATACACTTTTGTATGTAAAATATGTGTTTATCCTTGCACTTTACGATTGCAGCATGTCAACTTAAGATATAAGTTTCACAATCGAATGTTCGCAATTGATTTATCAGAAATTGTAAGCGGAATCTATGAAATAATTTTCTGCTGTTAGGTCTCCTCTTTATGAAAAGCTTCCAGATCAGATACAGAAGCAATTGCTCTTGGGGTAATCTGTCTATCTTAGAATCTGTTTTGTTTCCAAAGATGTTCAAGAAGTACATATGTACGCCAACACTCAAAGTACATTCGACGTTCTGCTATTTTTCAACCTCCTCCAATTGTTAAGGATCATCGAACCGATCATGAAAAGTATCAATATTTCCATACAGACTTACATACTACAGGTATTGTAGGCGCAGATTTTCTTTGTAATTATTATTCAATAAACTTTTTTTCTTCATAAACGTTATTGACAGAATTTAGACAACGTTGCTACTGTCAAAAGTTGTCAAAAGACTTAATTTCTATACACCATATAGGCAAGAATATACATACATATGTTATTATTAGGGATACGCCCAAATGTTTAAAACACCTTCATTTCTTTTTAGAAAGATATGTTATTTACGACAATTAGTTTTTAATTAACTGATTTTATTTAATATCGATGTAGAATAAACCTCATGACAATTACATGAAATATTACATCGTAAATAATACAGGCTGTATAACATAGAGCTGCGACAATGAAGACAGTTATGATGTTCATCGAATAAATGTTCAATTGTTGCTTTTTAATATTGTGCGATTCGGTTGTAGAGGCACCATAGTAATATGCTGCAATGGCAATGCAAGCTGCAAACTTACAAATCCAAACACAAGTCCGCTGATAGCGATTCATAGAGTTTGCATTATTGCTGCTTTGCCATGGTCCCAAAATCGGTTGAACAAAAAACCAATTAACAAAATTCTCCTCGAATGTTTTACGCATGCGGTCACGCCATGTGTAGGGCTCGACATATTGACTAGGTGTTGAGTAATAATCGGATTCAATCCAGTCTGTTGACCCATCACGAATCCAACGCCTCACTTTAAACAATTGACTTGAATCCCTTTTCAGGTCGTGGATAATTATATTGCGGCAATACCAAGATGGATAACGACCCTGACGATTAATTGCAATTCGTAGCTTTGTCGGAAGTTGAATCGCATCTCTACCAAGTTTAAGGGTGCAAGTCGAGTTTGTTACTAGTTTCGGGTGTTCTGGGTCTTGATTAACACCATAGTTCACTTCTGGAACATCTTTTGACTTGAAGTGGAATGATATATTAGACGATGTTCCTGCATGTTCCCTGCCACCCGTGACAATTACGATAACAACATCTTCGCCCAGTGCCACGTCATCCTCCTCGACTACGCCATCACAGTTGTGGATTGATCTTTGTTCATGGGCTCTTACGCTACCCATATACGTAACTAATGTGAACAGAAGCAACACCAGTAAGAACGCATAAAGGATAATCAGTATCCAGTTAATAGCCAACTCAGGATCAAGAACGCTGTCGAATTGAAGTCGCGCAAAAGCAGGATAAATGCGTGGCGAGAAAGCACCCAGGCCATTGCAACTGCAGCGCAGAGTGTAGTTTGAGTCAGGATCAACCATAGTAACACAGTTGTGTGGTGTCCATCCGGGACTATGGGTTCTGTTAATCCAATCGGTGCACTCATAGAGCTCAAGTGTAAAGGAATAGTTGAGAGATGGATCGAATTTAACATCACTTGCTAGATGAATCTCTCGAGCTTCTGAATGTGAGCGAGACATCACACCAGAGGATGCCATTACTGAAATAAAAACATGTGATTCTGAATTGCATTTGTTCGACATACGAATGCGCTTTATAGTGCTATGAGCTTGAATTCGACAGCCGTGTTTGTTCACTTCTAGACCACTCGGAGGTCTGTGAAGTCTTAACAGCACCAGTATTGAATCTGTATTATTAAGTACAGTTAAAACGAGAATAGCCCCGGGCGCTGCTGTCAATCTAAATGTTTGTATATGAAGGCGTGATCGAAGAGTACCTGTCATAGTCATATCATCAGATATGTTGTAAGGTTTTGTTGCATTCGTATCAAATATCAATGCATTATGAATGTTAATTATACGATTTGACCAACTGTGACGACTGCTTAATGCGTAAAGGAATAAAACGCTGCTACTCATAGGTACTGGTTGTGGATACCACCAAAACAATCCGTCATGACTTGGCTGTGTTACTAATTGTATTATTATTGCTTCCGATTGTAATTTCTCTTGCAACTCCTCGATAAGTTTCACTGAGATATGGACTTTTGTTAATTTGTCGCATGATTCTATTTCCACATGACTAGTGTTTTGTTCAATCAGGTAAAGAACCATGAACACGTTTTGTTTATGCCTTTCGACAGGATAGTCGTTTTTAAGGAGATTATCAGCAGCTAATGCACCTAACATGTGAATATTACGAACAAGATTTGTGGCACATCGTTGCCAGCTACTTAGCTTTTTAGTTATTAAAGGATCCAAAACGCCAAAGTCGTCATAGTATTCGTTATCATCACGACCTTTGTTACATGAGTAGTCTGAGGGTTTACACATGGCAAGCATATAAGTTTCTTGAGCATTGGTAAACGACGCTGCTATGTTGAGTAACGCGTCTTCGATAATATAATATATTCTGGGCTTTATTTGGACATCCTTTACTGCCAGTAAATCCATATTAATGGCAGTTTTAAGTAAGTATTGTGCAAAAATATTTGCGCAACGATAGTCGATAGAATTACGCAGATTTGTCAGCAATGTATTGATGAGAAACATCATCTGTTCTAGTTGAATTTTTGTTGTCGTTTGGTAATCACTCATTTGGGAATACAGATATTCCAAAAGTTCATAACTGTTCGTTCTCTTTGCAGCGGTATATGCTATGATAAACGCAGCTTGCCAATTATTCGATTCTAATGTATCTTTGAGGTCAGTTAAATACGGTGCATCCGTTAGGAAATCTTTAAATGATGGCAATGTCGACTGCAAAATTACTGGACCGACATCTATCTCAACTACTTTTGATACGCACTGATCAAAGTTGTTGCAAAGAGTTATATTAATTTGCTTTGTTTCCGGCAACCGAAACTGGATGGGTAAGTTATCGTATTCTCCTAGCACAGGAACGACTGGATCGTCAGTAGTCTCAATACGAATATCCCAAATTTGCCGCCTTTTAGGATGTCTAATACTATCTGGTCGAGGAAAGCCGCAATAGGGTCTACATATCAAACTGGATTTCATGCGTGAACAAACAGGAGGATCAGGTGTTGGTTTCACTTCAACTTCAGGTTGGAAGATCCAGCAATCAAGCTGAACATTTTTTCGGGCTTCTTTTCCCTTCAGAACTATTTCATAAAAATCTGTGTCATACCACCAGTCTCTACAAAACAAACCATTCGACGATCTTTCATCTTTTTCTTTTTGATTATACACATAACCTTTAACAATATGACAAAGGGCTACATTTGGCTCGTCGATTTGAATTAAATTCAGCGCGTTCTGATAGGACTTACGGCCAACTTTCATTTTTAATACAATTCTTGAACCTTGCTTTTCATTGCTGTCTTTTAAGAAACTTACGAAGTGTTGCGGACTGCCAGATTTCATAATGAAGCTGTAAGGTTTATCATTTAAAAACCATTGAAAATATACTCTTTTCTTTTTTGGACAGTCAAGGCATTGTGCTTCAAGATGGACGGAACGGTCTGGGTTATATTGGCCGAGCTCACAATTTTCGCGACAAATTATGTGCGGCGTGTACACGACGTCTTCGATAACTTGCAGGTCCTGGCGCGTCACCTTTGTTATAAAGGGATACATTTTTGAGCGTATTCTTAGAAAGATTTGATATGTCTTGCCCAACCGTAAGGTGTAAGCTGGTATCTTGAGTTTTGTAGCTGGGTGTAAAAATAAAAAAAGAATTTACTAGGCAATGGATAAAGACTGTTAATTAATCTAAAAACGTAAACAATCATCTTAAGTATAACGCCAAGGCCTATTCGTTTTTAATTTATTTGAAAAAAAGCCTACCTGATTTGTGCATGTTTTTGCAAAATGCGTTTCTGGGATCGTTAAAGGAAATGCAATACCATTCCATATTTTCGGCTTGTATCGACTTGTTTCGCGTCGAGTAGTCTTCGCTCAATGAGCCATCTAATATGGTTGCCTTGTTATAAGATATGAAGTGCTTTTGGCCTCCGACAATGACCGGAACTAATGATGCTGGTGGCACGTAAATATAACACTATAGAGACATCTTTGACAATCATTGTAATAATACAATTTTGTTAAACTCACCCTGGCCACAGAAACAATACCACGTATTACGGTGCTTACACGTAAAAGCAAAACCGGGTTTTTCGACCGCACAGTAGAAGCGTCAAATGAGGTGTAGAACTCAAAGTTTTTTGATATGCCGAGATGTTTTAAAAGTTCTGTGTCAATGAATCATAGACAAACAAGAAAAAAGAATAAACTGTTTAACCTTCAACACCAATAGTATCAAATTTATAAAATTTCTGGAAAATCGGTACACAAATATGGAAATTAAATACAATTCAGTTTCAAGAACTTTTTGGATTGACTGTGGGGGGATAGGATTATTTTGGGTTCTGCAATTCGAGAGGGTTGTGTTTATTGAGCCTTCATACAAACTTGTAATTAATTTTTTTTTAGTTTTAAACACAAAGTAGCGTACCCAGCTTTCATGGCAGAATGATCACACACTAGATGGAGTTTTCATACACAGAACATCTTGATAGAGTTAATATATTCTTGCCAGAGTATAATCAACACTTATTTTCAGTTATATTACAAAAAGAGGTTTATTCAAAAATAAATTTAAGAATTGAAATGAAGGTTTCCGTTACCTGACTCGCGAATGTTATACAAATTCCATTTGACCACACCATGGTTTTTAGCTCCACAGTACTCTTCTACATGCACAATAAATTGTACACGTTTATTGACAGTAATTATTTTTGGGTTTTCAGGGTTCCCACAATTAAGTATAGTTATTTTCGGATAACACATTAATTTGTGTTTTTTAGATACGTATATACTACGAGTTTCCAAAGCGTATATGTGTGAAATATCCATTGGATCGGTCAATGCCAATTTCAATTTATGATCTCCAATTTTCCAAAAAGTAGCCCAAATCACACGATAATATCCACGCTGATATGGCAATGATATTTTTCCGCGTATACCAGCACGGAACAATGCACTCTTCAGAAAATTTGCATGTCTCCATATTTTTTTTGTTTCAGTATCATCGGAAAAGTGTGAAACAAAGAAATCGATTAAATAATCGCTCGAAGATAGACTTAGTATTGTTGTTATATTTGGCATTCTCTCCAAGGTAAGAACAATCTTTTGACGAACTCCGTATTCGAACTGTGGTGTTAAGTACATCATTATATTAAACGTTTCGGTCAGTCCCAATTGTTCACCATTCATATATTCTTTCCTATTCAAAAAAATGTTCGTATTTGCATTCTTAGTGGATGCAGTTTGTACACGTTCCATTAGTACCACGAACTCACGAAAAGTAATATGATCTTGAACGGTTTTTTCATCAAAAATATATGGTTGCTTACTTATTAGTGTGACATCGTATTCTACAAATACACGTGTATAATGAAAATCCGCATTGGTATTTACAAATGCGCCAGAGTCATTTGGTGTTGATGTTATCAACGGCGAGTGAAGTGCGTGAAATTGAGTTTCCATGTTGGTAAAATTACTTTTCTGCGTTGAAATGTTTTTGTTTTTACTCAAAGTAGTCGTCGTTGTTTTAATAATATTTTCTAAGCCTAATTCACGGTCAATTGTGGCATTATATGGCATATCAAACGGGTTATTGTTTTCGTTAATTAAAATTTCTTCTCTTGGCTTGCTCGTGCATACATTGTTTTTTAGAGAGTCTAGCTTCTGTTTAATATTAATTGGCTTCGTAGCGATTTGAGAAACATAGATATCTTTAACAATGTCGTCTTGAAATGTTATATCTATGAGAGCGGGAGTGTCTAAAACTTTTGTAAAATTATCCAACAAGTCGTCTGGCGTTGTTGAATTAAAGACCGATTCTTTGATTTCAATCGATTTGGTTTTTTCCAATGATAAACTTGGTTTTGTACTAACAATCTCTGCAATTTGCATAAAAGGAAATTGGTTATGAGATCGATAAGTTAAAGCAATATTATCGAAACTGATATCACTCGTCTCAATTTCAATTTCATTTTTAGTTTGAGTGCCTTCGTTTTTAATCAAAGATTCTTTCATCTGGTCGCCAATGTTCAAATTATTATCCAAAGCGTCAAATAATGTATTGAATTTAAAAGGCTTTGTTACGACTTCTTGAAACGGTACATCTGCAACGAAGTCATTTTGTTGTGCTATAAGATCTAAGGAATCAGTATATGTTGTAGAATTTGACGGCATTAAGTCGTTTGAATTTGTAACATTATAAAACCCTTTATTCCTGTTGTCCTTCTTAATTTCGGTTGATGTAAATGATTTGCTGCCATTAGAATGATTTGTTTCGTATGTCATTGTCGACGGATCTTCGGTGTTAGTATTATTTTTTAATGTATAATCACTTTTCTCGACTAACATCATGTATTTTTGATTCGAAGAAGTGCAATTTTCGTATTTTTCGGTAATTTTTCTCTCCTCCATAGATTTCCTTAACGGATAAGTTGGTGGAAATGTAATGTCATCTATCATATTGTGTGTGTAATGCGGCTGATAGAATAATGCCTCTTCGTAGTCTGCTGATTGTGTTACTTCGACTACGGGCTCAAGTTTTAAGTCCGGTTTCTGACCAATTTGTTTCAATGCCTTAGTTGGATTATGCAGATTGTTCCTTTTAATCGACTCGATTTGTCGACTTGCGGTATTATTTAGCAATCCATTACGATTGAAATAATGAATATTTTCATTTTGCTCACCAAAACTATTGCACTCGGTTGAATAGCTATCATCAAGGATTGTTGTTACAATTGCATCGTATTGACTCACCAATTGAGAAGTGCCGTCAAGAGCCTTACCAATTTCATCATTCCCGAATGGGAGATTTTTGGCCGTCGTCACTTCATTATTAAATGCGAGGGTGGAAGAGTATACTTCATCAACTCCCAACGAACATTTGACCTTCGGTTGTTTTCTAGCCTCCACCAATAGCTCACAATTATCGGAATGCGAAAAAATCGTAACAATGACAAATAGCACAAATATTTGTCTATTCATAATGAATGCTACGACTATAATTTTTTTTTTTTATAATTTATGTCTTATTTCTTTTTTCCCATCTACAGAATAGATTTCGACACAACAAAAATTATGAGTTGCTAAATATTATTCATAGCCTACTGAAGCAAACTTTTATCAAATATTTGAAAAACGAATGCCATTTATCTGCAAAAACGAGTAGTTTAGGCTTAGAGATAATATTGGTCTAAAAACAATTCTTTGTAAGGCGTATAACTTAAACTTTTGCATATTTTAAATGTCAGAAATATACATAGTCCAGTCATTTGGTAGTTCTACCTGGAAAGTTTTGCGGGAGTGTCGCAAAATTGGCATCGATATCGATTTTGAGCTTCTCTTTCCGAATTTCCACTTTGCGACCTTCTACGACCGCCGCTCGAGCCGCCATTTTGAAAAAATGGCGTCCAAAATCACTTTTTTCACCATATCTCCATTTTGGCTCATTTTACGGCAAAAACATATACAAATTAAACTAAATTAAACTAGAGAAAATTTCCAAAAAATTATGTTCTAACTTTTTTTTTTCGTAGGACTAATAGCTTAGGCGTATGAGCGCCGCAAAGTGTACAACTTTGGTACTATGGTTTTCATACATTTTGTATAGGATTTTGATTAATCTAAATTTTGAAAATTTGCTTAATTTGTTGTGCTTGATGCTAATATTTAATATTGTACTTGTCTTATATTCAAGTAAACACAACGTTCCCAACCTGACAACAGATTTACAGGCCCAGAACCATGCAAGTGTTACTTGCCTCATTCATAAGAAAACGGCAATTTTTGATGAAAAAACGGTTGGTTTGGATTTGTAAATTTGCACTTCAATTTGGAACGTTTTTATTGTAATTAACGATTAATATAACATTAAATCTCAACACCAAACACAATAAAAGTTAGTGAAATCTAAATCACTTGGACTGAGAGTAATATTATCATTCAAAACAATACCAAATCCCATACAAAATGTATGAAAACCATAGTACCAAAGTTGTACACTTTGCGGCGCTCGTACGCCTAAACTGTTAGTCTAACGAAAAAAAAGGTGAGAACATAATTTGTTGGAAATTTCCTCCTGTTTAATTTAGTATAGAAATATTTTTGCCGTAAAATGAGCCAAAATGGAGATATGGTGAAAAAAGTGATTTTGGACGCCATTTTTTCAAAATGGCGGCTCGAGCGGCGGTCGTAGAAGGTCGCAAAGTGGAAATTCGGAAAGAGCAGCCCAAAATCCATATTGATGCCAATTTTGCGACACTCCCGCAAAACTTTCCAGGTAACCCCTTTTTTTACGACCAAATGACTGGACTAACATATGTATACGAAAAGCATCAAAAACAGATCTAAAACAAAGCATGGCAACGATAATGGCAGGTTGCGAGACATCAAAAAGCCATTGCTTGCAGACAACATCGTGAATTTGAACGAAAATTGAAAAAGCTTATTTCGTGTTTTGATTAAAGAAAGTCATGGCCATGCTATTTTTTTTGAATGTACCGGGAATCTTTCAAATTAATTACTATGAAATGAGCAAAACGATCACCAGTGAATGAATTGATGGATTGATTCTATCTCTTAAAGTTTCCGAGATCGTCGTATTCATACAGAGTATTGAGGATAGAGCGTGTACAAAGTGAGTTGTGGTAAAATTAGGCTGATATGGGTTTGATGTGTATACGATAAACTAACATTCAATACTGAGGACATTATGTTTTAAAAAAATTCGAATTAATTTTTATGTATAACAATCTTTATTCATTTTGGTTTGGTGGTATATGTTTACCAGCCACCAAAGCCATCCTGCTGCTGTTGTTGCTGTTGTTGTTCACCACCAAAGCCGCCGCCAAAGCCACCTTGCTGCTGTTGTTGTTGCTGTTCACCACCAAAGCCGCCATCAAAGCCTCCAAGCTGCTGTTGTTGCTGTTCAAAGCCGCCAAAGCCTCCAAGCTGCTGTTGTTGTTGCTGTTCTCCACCAAAGCCGCCACCAAAGCCGCCGCCAAAGCCTCCTTCTTGCTGCTGCTGTTGTTGCTGTTCACCGCCAAAACCTCCCTCTCCCCAACGCCGATGCGCCAAAGCAACAGCGATTAAAGCAAAGAAGACAACCTATGCAAACCAGACCATTCAAATCTTGTCCAGCTTCTATTTGAAGTAGTTATTTTACTTACGAGTAGTTTCATTTTGATCTTTGAAAATAGAACGTGATTGTATTCACTTAGTATAAAAGTTTGTACTAATTTAGAACCGGTCACTCGCGCTCTTTTTATACGATTTTCAAGTCAAACATTACAACAAAAAAAACAAAAAATACACCAATTTTTTTTCTGATTTATGATGGTCGAGACGGCTTATCATTCGCCAAGTTTGAGTCTAGCCTTCACTGCTTACTAACGAAATTAGTAAAATTAATGATAAGGCAGGGGCTTGTAGTTTTTAATTGAGACACTCGTCTAGCTTTGATTTTGGTTTTTTTTTTTTGGAAGCCAAGTATGCCATGACAAATAAAAAGCTTATCTGCAGACGACGGGTTGACTGGCAAAAAATTATACAAATAACAAATAAGTATAAACTCAACAATATAATACCCTGCACTCATGATAAGCAATGCCACGAATCAAATTAAAAAAAAATTACTCTGGTTAATAATCAATTTACGGTGGAATTTTAGTTCAATCTCTAATAGTTTCCAAACGGGCAGGAATCAACCTGTCTTTCGTTACTGATCAGAGTATATTTATACTTTGTAAGGCCAACCTTTTGAAAATCATATGCGTTTTTAGTGCACGCAAAACAAATATACCCTTGTTTCATAAGGTGTAGGGTGCAAAAAGTATAACGATACAAGCACACAAAGAAATATGTAAGTAAGCAAACATACTTGACAATATACTACCCTTCACCAATCTCAATCACTTCAAATTAAAGACTCTTTATCGGCTGTTAATGGCTGGATGTCAATTGTGATAAAGAATTGTAACGATGGACCGAAAAGTCTGTCTACCTGTCTTTGGTTGTCTTATTCTGTTAGTTCGATCTGCTTCATTAATGAACAACTTAATTTGCCCTCTTTAAACATTGAATGCAGGGTATTTGATCACGCAGCTAACACGTGAACTGTTATTATTTCTATAAAATTATATTCTGATTATTAAAATGAAACGTTCTGACCAAGAGCATAAAAACAATTTGGGTAAGGGAATAAATTGTATTAAGATAACTTTGTCTATATATTGTGAATACAAACATTTTTTATTTAAAAAATCGTAAAAAAACAGTGAAACAAATTTAGTTCAAAAGAGATAACCAGACTTAGTCAGCAGCTTGACTTGGGTGCAAATACTCCTGCCACCTCAAGATTTCAAACATTTTCTACTCGTCCAAGCACTTTCGGATTCCAGTTTCTGTATTTTAAAACTTCACTTGCCAATCTTCTCCACATTCACCCTTCACTTATGCACTTTGCTTCTACTCAAGTCTTCAAAGTATCCAATTCTAATTTCTTAGACAATCTTATCCAGATTTTTGAGATCTATAGAATTTAAAGAAAGATCAAGAGGTAGATACATTGAAGAGTCATATCGCAGGTATTTTAATCAAAAGTAAGAAATATTTAAAGCAAGAGAATATTAAGCTAACGTACCTAATCAAATGCTGGTCAATTACAAAAACAGAAAATTTGAGAGATAATCAAAAGACGAATACGATAGCGATTTACTTAAAACGCGTAGAACAATTTGTTTGGTTTCATAGTAATACAAGCCCGCAAAGTATGCAAATACTCTTCGGGAATATACGAGCAATGAAAGCAGCTTACAGTACGTCATGAATGTATCGATTGTAGTTCACAATCGATTTTGAAAGTTTTTATCACGCTCAAAAATCAAAACAGTTTGTGCCTTTATTGGCTATGCTTTTGATAAAGACGGAAATGGTTTATGATTATTCAATTCGTTAATTAGTTATTTGCCTCCTTAACTAAGGAAGGACTAAGCGGAAAGCAGAGAAAGAAGTGATTTTAAGCTGATTGCTTTGAATTTTTAAAATTTGACTCAATTGTGAGTGCTTTTAGTTATCTCACATCTAAATTAATACTCAAATAATCTTGTTCATTATCGGTATTATGAATGCAAAGCTTTTGCGAGGGGTGCTAATAAAAGTTTCAACTCAGATAGTTTTTAATGGCTTTGTAAAAATTTTGTATACAAAAATGCAAAATTATATTTCTGATTTGTGATTATTGTTAAATATATATATATATAAATATACATATTTTTATATACAATATTTTACAAACATTAATCGACCTCCGGTGCTATAAAACATTGATATGAGGAATAGGATTAATGGTACTTAGCAGTGATTACTCAAATCAGCAATAATAAAGAAATTAAGAGTAAAATTAATGCAATGGGGTTAAGTGGTAGAAAATAAAGTTTACTGCAAGTGCATTTGGGTGCGATCGAAAACTAATATTATACCGGCTGTAGTGGAAGTTTATTTCATCCAAAATGGTAGGGATGCCTAAGTGGTGGTGAAGAGTTTAGTTTCTGACGAGGCAGGAAGCTTCCGTTATCGTTCTTAGCGCCTTGTTGAGATACTTTTTTAATTTGTTAAAATAGACAGACTAACTTTTGCAATAGAGTGATTCTACGCACCTCTTTCTACAAATCAATATTTATAATACTGGAAAAACGACTTTCATAACTACGAAGCAAAATGGCTGTAAGAGTTCAGAAGTTTCGGCAATTTCTCTTTATTAATTTTATAAAATAATTCATTTAATGTTGATGAAGTCTATATTTCAGGGACCGTAAATAATGATTATTTTTGTTTTTTAAAGTAAAAAAATCACACTCTTAGAATAGACCTAAAATGAAATGAACTACACCAAAATTAATCTTTTTGGACGAAATATCCGTTAATTATTTATGATTTTTATTTTTTTCGCTCAAAATAAAACTCAGTTGTGAATGTTGAACGATCGAATTGATGCTTACAGATAAAAATGACGTCTTGTTGATGAGTCATTGCCAAAATTGTTTTTTTTTTGTAATATTAAATAACAATATGTAATAAAAAAAAAATACAATTCAACATTCACAACTGAGTTTTATTTTGAGCGAAAACAATAAAAATCATAAAAAATTATTATTTTTGAGTTTTATTTTTTTGCTCAAAAATGATGATTATGGTGTAATTTTTTATTAAATTACACAAAAATAATCATTAATAATGAAGAAAACGTTAAAAATCAAAGCATTGACATGCAATTTATTGCAATATAACTTATAATGTGTCACAACCCTGGGTGTCGTATAGTGTGAGTGTTGCCACGGCTAGCCTGCGGCTCAGTGTCAGGGTTCCGACCGAACACTCACACTATCGAGGGCTGACATTTCAAATATTTATATTTTTTTGCCCACTTCACAGCAAACATTAGATAAAGCACAAAAAAAAAATCAAACTACTTACATTTTGACGACAAATGATGGGGATCATAGATGCAGAGATCCCTTGGTGCTCCCTCCCTCCATGGACTGCTCTGGCTCATTTTGTCGAGCAGACCCCATTATTGTTATTATTGGCGTCCGCACAACGCCAATTTAAGTGCCGGCCATAGCGTCCGAGCAGTCACCCCCCCCTTATATTTTAAGCTTAACACATTTTTTTGAAAAAAAAATAAATAACGAAAAGGAAACTCAACCACAAACAATGTACATTAACATGACTCAACCAAAAGTTAACAAATTTAGGCCTTTAAGGAGCTGTAAACGGTGGGCCAAATAGCACAACTTAAACTCTATACCTACCGACCTGTGAGCTCACACGAAGGGGTGGTCCTTTCGACCATCAGGGATCACAAAAAGAAACTAAAGGAACCTCTCCTTTCTGGCTTACAGGACAAAGATTATACTAACTATAACTACTTAATCTATACTTTCAAAATTTTGTTTTTATTATATGTTTATTTTTAATTTTTTGTTTGTTTTGTGCGTCTGTAGTGTTTTTATATCTTGTTTTCTGGTTTTGTGTTCAATTCAAATATATCCGTTTAACGTATCGTTTTCAGTGTTTGTTCGAATTTTTATTTAAAATAAAAAAAAAAAAATTTTATTTCTCTGAATCTTTTCGCACACCGCACTCGATCACAGATCTCACTCGACTCCTCTTTTTATACCCTGCACATACAGTGTGTCAGGGTATATTAAGTTTGTTTGAACGAAATGTATGTAACGCACAGAAGGAAGGGAGGGGGACCCCATAAAGTATATATATTCTTGATCAGGACGACAAGAGAAATTGATTGAGCCATGTCCGTCCGTCTGTCCGTCCGTCCGTCTGTATTCACCAATGGATCTCGGAAACTGTAAGAGCTAGAGACTTGAAATTTGGAGGGTAGACTCGTGATGCTTGGCAGCAGATCAAGTTTATTTTTTTTTGTGCCACGCCCACTCCTTCCCGCCCATCCAGCCCTACCCACTTTTTTAAATCGCTATAACTCAAACATCCAAAGAGATAGAAACATGAAAGTCGGTATGTAGACTCAGTATGAGTGGCTCTACAAAACTGCATACCACAAAATCCCCCCCTCATTTTCATTTCCCCTCCCCTAGTAATTTTTTCTAAATTGCTATATCTCCAAAATTAACAAAGCTATGAACCTGAAATTTTGTATACAAGCTCAGTGATAATACATCTTAAAAACTGCATACCACAAATTTCCCCTCTCTTTGATGGCTACCCCTCAGAGACCTACAAACTTAAATTTTTCGTAAAATCCACATTTTTTGACCGATTTTCCTTGTATTTTGAACACTATTTGAAAAGGCGACGTCAGATCAATATGTTTTTGTAGATTGAGGGTGTGGCACCGCCTACCATGTGTGCAGGGTATTATATTGTCGAGTATACTCGACTATACCGCCCTTACTGGTTTCTTTTTTTTCTTCGAAACCGTTCTTCGCCATCTGGCGACCTCTTTCCAAATCCTGGAATCTCTCCATCGAGGATCCCGTTGGTACAACAACCACCAGGACGATCGTCTAGCTGTCCCCTTCTAACGCCCCCTCGCTATCTTCCGGCAAAGCAGCTCTGGGATTGTTAAGAAGGTGACAACCCTGCGAGTTATCGATAGTGGAATTCTGTCGTTTTCGGCCTAAACTGCAACAAATGATTACTGTCCCTGCTATATTTTAATCTTAAAATTGTTCTAGGCACATTTAAATTTTTACCGTGTACATTTTCTATAGCATTAGAGTGTTCTACAATCTCAAACGGATGTTTTACCAACAACAGTAAATAATCTTACTGTTGAATTACTTATGTAATTCAGAATTCAAAATTGAGAATCATTGCAATATTGATAGCAGTAAATTATAAAAACAAATCAAGTAAGTTCAAGTTGAAGGTCAATAACAATAAAATTTTGTAGTATCATTTAAAAGGAAGAGGACGGTATAGACGATAATATAATACCCTGCTCTGATATTTGAATATGGGTGATGATTGAGAAATAGAAAAGAATCATAAATTATTATATGAGGAATACGCCAAAGCAATGTTGTAAGGATACAATTTGTAAAAACTTTGTAAGCTGTAAAAACGTGCAAAAGAATAAGTAAATTTTAAAATAAACAAAGAATAATATTTTGTATTTTATGTGATAATAATCAATCATTTAATTTATAAAAACTTATTGCACTGGCAAACAATAAGTGTAGGGTACACTTTATACAAAATAGTACATGCCAGATTGCGATGTGACCGTAAGATAAGAGAATTGGGACAACTTGGCTTTTGACTAATAAACAAACAAATAATAAATAAAGTAATTAAAAAATTAAAAACAAACAGTATTGAGAAGGTCAATCGCAAACCGAACTGCATCGATTTTTGTATAAAAGATGCTGAAAAATTTAAACAGTAATTTGTGTTAGAAGAACCAAGCACAGCTCAAAATGAAATTTCTTGTAAGTTGTGAAAATATAAAGTTAAATAATATTTGTGGTTTTTATAAAAATTTTACCAATTAGATTGCTTTCGTTGCATTAATCGTTGTTGGACTGGCATATGCCAGCCCGCAAGGATATGGTCATGGTAGTCATGGTCAACAAGGATACGGCCAAGGTGGACACGGTCAACAAGGATTCAACCAAGGTGGTCGTGGTGAACAAGGATTTGGGCAGGGTGGACATGGTGGACACGGTCAACAAGGATTCGGCGAGGGTGGACACGGTGGACACGGTCAACAAGGATTCGGCCAGGGTGGACACGGTCAACAAGGATTCGGCCGAGATGGACACGGTCAACAAGGTTTCGGCCAAGGTGGACACAATCAACACGGTCAACACGGTGGACATGGTCAACGTTACTAATAAGCACACTTCAAACCCTTGAAGAATAGAGAAATAAAAAATATTTATATTTGAAAAAAAACAAAAATTTTTTTTATGTTTCATGTCGATTTGATTGGGAAATAACAATCAAATTTAGTTTTTGACAACAACCAATGACACAAGAACTTGCTCCCTCTCTTTTTCGGGAGTCGCTACACTCCTTCATCAGCGATCTTTTCCTCGACCACCAACCCATTTCAATATTTATTTGTTTTCATGCATTTCTGAAAAACTGCTCAAATTCAGATTTTGATCGGTAGATAGCCTTGTGAATATTGGTTGGTTAAGTGGATTTTACCACATTGCAGCATTGCTAGCTACCTAGTTTCTGTTCTACGGGAGACACGCTGCACTTTTCAATTAACTCTTCTTCTTATTTCAATTAACTTTACTATTTTTACGAGTTTGTTTAAACATTTCAAATACGGCATATTAATTATAATTTTTAGATTATTTTAACAACATCTTAAATTCAATTTGAATATACTTTTCTGATTGAAACTGATTGTTTTTGCTGCTCGAAAAATATTGGTTGATTTGAGAATGTTTTTTTTTTGTCAAATGAAAATTTATTAATGAGAACTATAAATTGAATTGTTTAAATGCAGATTAATCATAATGTTTATTTCTTATAAGAACTGAAATAAGGCTAAGTTTAATAAAATCTCTGAGGATATTGTCAGAGATTTTGCAACAGTGATAAAATCCCTGTCAGAGATTTTCTATGATGCCGAAATTTCTCTTTTGGTTGTTTTCGGCATCAAATCTCTATTTAGAGATTTCTGTGACTAGATAAATATAATTTTACATAAATTTTATTGGATATGTCTATCCTCTTTGAGTCTATTTATGGTTGTACTACATCAAAGAAACTTTGCAGTGATTAATAATATATATTTATTTGTATAAACGCTTTGTAGCAAAGTAATTTAATAAAAATAAGTAGCCATGGCCTACTCTTATTGAAGGGCACTGGCTCAAGAGCATAATTTAATGAACAAAAAAATAATTGTATGATTTGAAACCATGAAATGTGATAACATTATTCAAAAGAACAAGCAAAAACACATTAAATATATATTTACATATACATAAATAATATATAAACAAAAAATTATAATTCATCGTGCCAATGACGACAATTATTTAGAATAGTTTTTTATTGACGATAGTTCTAATCAGTAGTAAAGGCCGAAGTAAGCTTGTTTCTTATTTTTAATTTAAATTGTATTGTAATTGTTTAATTGTTTTTGTTTTTTTACCCGTACACATATAAAACATTGATAATTCGTTTATGTTTTTTTTTTTGTATAAAAGGCTGTTGAAATAAGACGCTGAACTTAGTTAGCAATTCAACTTGAACGTGCACAAAAATGAAATTTCTGGTTAGTGATATTTCTATTAAATACTCGTTCAAGGATTAAAAATTATTTTCCTTATGAATATTTTTATTAAACTTTTTATTGTAAATGTTATGCAGATTGTCTTCTTTGCATTAATCGTCGTCGCATTGGCGCATAACGGTGGCCATGGAGGATTTGGTCAAGAGGGTCGACATGGCCAGGGCCACCATGGTGGTTTTGGTGAAAATGAACACGGTTATGGTGGACATCATGAGAGCGGCTACGGTCAACATCGGGAAAATGGTTTTGGACGTTCTGAAGGCCATCATGGTCAACATGGTGGCTTTAAGCAAGGTGGACATGGCGGTCATGGTGGTCATGGTGGTCATGGTGGACACCATGAATATGAACGTAGAAATTATTAATTTCCTTTAAAACAACATTCTTGACGGAAGCCAATAAATGATATTAATGTAAATTTAATTTCGATTATTTTTTTATATGTGCATATATAAAAAAAAATTATCTTGTTTGAATTATCATATTATCGAGAACATTTTGGGGAATTTGTATAAAAATTCTCTGAAGATTTAATTTTGTGTTGATTTTTTTGTTGCTATTAAATTATTCAGATTCACAACCAAGTTCAGCCAGATCTTCGCCCAGCGCACAAAGCCAAACTAGCCTCGAAAGCCTCGTGAACAAGTAGATGAATTTAATTTTCAAGCTTTCTGGATGTAGCTCTTTTTATTTTCATAAGAACTTATCGGTCACAAATACGAACAACATTTGCAGCCAATTACAATACAGCTTCCAATTGGCTTTTAGATTGTTGTTGTTGCCATCAGAGTCGTTTTCATTGGCTGGTCACACACAAAGCAGCACATATAATCGTATCTGTGTGAATGTGACACAAACAACTGACGTCTTGCTAAGTCTATCGCAGACAATTTTATATGTTCATGAAATTCATATGCTTGTGTGCGTTTTATAGTTCTTTAAGCATTTTTGTGTAAGTGACAAAGCAAAAAGGTGTGATAAGAATAAATAGGATTGTTGACATCGTTGTTGATTATCGCCACTAAGTGAAGCTTTTTACCCCTCATGCGCTGTTCACTTCATCATACGTAGTTTCTAGTCATGCCATTGACCTACACAAATTTTGTTGCCCAATGTTTTAATGATGATATTAAATTATGCGTACAAACATAAACAAATACATACGCGTACCAAAAATTGATTAATTAAAAAATAAATAAGTCACAAAGCAACTAAAACAAAAATAACAAAAATAAACAAAATCAGTAAGGAAGTGCAGTCGAGAGTATTCGACTTCGGCATACCCTGTACCTTCATTTTGTAACGACTGTTTAAAGGCGTTGGCCCGCTCACGTTTTAATCGACAAAACATTCATTTGCATGGACTGTCTTACATACGAAAAGTTACTCTTTTAGTCCTATTGGTTCCAGAGATATAATACTTTTCCTTTTTGGCAATATTTGGGCGTGGCCACGTCCATTTTATGATCAAATCTTATTATGCGTCATCAAAGTATCATACATGCAAAGTTTTATTCTTGTAAGTTTTATCGTTGCAGAGATATAAGCTTTTAGAATGTTATAACATATTTTTAATATATTCTATCTTGTTGTGGTTTGAGTGAGCTATATACACTCCAAATTTGGAGCTCCTACATCAAAAGACAACCCAGAAAATACGACTTTCGTAATTTTTTTACCCGAGGTAGCTTCAGTTGTTTGCCCCTCACCACTAAACTGAGTTGCGGAGGGGAAAAATCGAATAAACTTGATCTGCTTAATGAATAACAGAATCGTCCTGTGAAGAAATTTTTGTTCTATCTTTTGTAGTTTTCCAGATCTAGACAGACAGACGGACATGGCTATGTCAACTCGTCTTGTCGAGCTGATCAAGAATATATGTATATACTTTGTATGGTCCGAGATGTTTCCTTCTGGGTGTTACATACATTTTCGATGCGCATAGAACTAACATACCCTTGTGCCATATGGTATAGGGTATATCAATAAAAAAGATATGCTTTAACAAAATAAACATTATGAAAGAGACAGAGAAAAAGATTGAAAGAGAGGGACAAAACAAGAAAATATATTCTCTTCATACTCAACATAAATATGAGTTTTATTTTAACGACCTTGAAAACAAAAAGCTCTCTATGTGGAGGTACTTCTTCTATCAATTGATTAGTAAAATTAGCTGAGAAGATTTTCTAACGTTAACTTTGTGGAACAACTTACCCTCTGCAAACATATGCATGTTCCATTGATTTACTTTCGATATCGAACCAAAAAAAATATATATGTGTATGTATGTATATATACACTTTTTACACCAATTGTAAATAGTGTAAGACAAAGCAATGTTTGTTGCTAAAATTTATTTCAGCACAAGGGAAATATTTTACAAAAGCAATCGCAATTAAGTTGTCAGATTTCTGGGTCAGATAAACACACGACATTAAGGAATTGCATTTTGCAAATGTGAAAAATGCGCAAATGCAAAATAAAACAAATCGTTGTTGCAGAACTTACCTTACAAAGCAAGTATATAACATACATACATATATGTATGTGTATGCAGGATACGGGTATGTCCAAATATGTTTTCAGAGTTCTATGCTGAATGATAAATACCAATGGTAGAACAAAATGCAGTAAAGTACAATTAAATGATGTTTGCATATGAAATCAAAGCTTGTCTGTATTAAATATATATTATTATATAAGTAAAAAAGGGACGGTAGCTCTTTTTAAATTATGAAATCTTCAGATTTGTTGGCTTGAGATATAAACTATTTGCGTCAGTGATGTGACGTTCATTAATTACGTATGGCGTTTTACGAAGGGAGGGGGTTCAAGCATGACTTATTTTTTCTTACATAGAAGGGGGAAGGTGTCTTGATACATCTTACATAAGATCATAAAAATGCGCTCATAGGAAAAATTTTTGTAGTCCACTTCCGAGTGGATTTTGAGCCCTTGGACTTATGATAAAGAATAATTTTAAAATATAGTAAGAGTAGAGTAGATTATCACTAAAAAGGAAACTTTATAGGTATAAATAAACGTTCCTAAAAATGATCGTTTGACAATTAAAAATTAAAACATCAATATTAATTTTTTCCTTTACATTCTTACGTAGGAAGGGGTCACCATGATCTTATTTTATCTTACATGTAGGGGAAGGGCTCAAAAACAGGCAAAAATCGCATTACGTAATTAATGAACGGCCCCTTTCAAGTATTTGGCTTATTAATTCTGTTGTCATCGATACTAAACATCAATTAGTTAGTCAATGTCAAAGGGAGTTCAGTTAATTTTTAATTTAAACAAGTTTCACTTTCTACACAAATGACTAAACATTGTATTTACTAATTTTAGCCTACCAGCTGATTATTTGTATACGCATAAATTTGATTTCCCCGTTATACAAATATATCTATTTGCCAAAAATCAGTTCAGTCTATTAAAATGATAATTTCTTAACAATCTCGTTCACATTCGCATCGAAATCTTTAAATATTCATTGGCTTAAATTAATTTATAAAATAAAAAATTAATGTATAAACTTTGAGCAAACTAGAATTCACACCAATGCGTAATATCGCTTTGACGTGTTTGTTCAAAATATATGTACAATGTAAAGTCCCAACAAACGTAAAACTTGTTTTGAATAATATATTAATTAGATAATGTTTGTCTTGCTCTAACAACCTATTAACAACAAACTACATTAAGTGATGTGTTAATATTTCTTTTGAATAACAGATTCTCTCTCATTTTGGCGAGAAAACAAATTGTGTGCGTTTTCCTATAAAAGCCCGGTAAGCCAGCATCAAAAATTAAGTTTGTTTAGTCACTTTAAGCCACACACAATGAAGGTGTTCATTATATTTGCTATTGTCATTGCGGTCGCTTCGGCGATGCCACAATTTGGCGGAGGAGGCTTTGGTGGACCTGGAGGCGGCTTCGGCGGCGGTCCAGGTGGTGGATTTGGCGGCCGTCCAGGTGGCGGCTTCGGAGGCGGCGGATTTGGAGGCGGTCCAGGTGGTGGATTCGGTGGCGGTCCAGGTGGTGGATTTGGTGGCGGTCCAGGTGGCGGCTTTGGAGGTGGTGGATTCGGTGGCCGTCCAGGTGGTGGATTTGGCGGCGGTCCAGGTGGCGGCTTTGGAGGTGGTGGATTTGGTGGCGGTCCAGGCGGAGGATTTGGAGGCCCTGGAGGTGGCGGATTCCGTGGATAAGTAGGCTACAGAGAAAGTAGCTTTATAGATAAGCCATAAGTAAAAACATTCGCCATTGATCAACCGGTTCGTTCTCCAAAAGTGAATTTTTGAATGCGTAACGAAACAAACACAAAACTATGTTAATAAACCAAAATAATTTATTCAAATAAATTGATAAATAAAAGTGACAACTTTTTTATATACTTTCAATAAATATTGCTGAATTGTTTTTAGACATTTCTCGTCGAAAATTATATATCACATTGCAGAGTCGTATCGCTTTTAAACATCTGACGAGACAGTGACTTTTATATTTACCATATGCTACTTGTATCCCACGAAACAATGTGAAGATTAGTGGCTTTACGCATTCAGGAGCGACTACAGGCGCAGGTTTGTTAATCTGCCGGCTTGGGCAGGAAAAATAGGAAATATTAAATTTAATCGACCGCTCAAATATTTAAAGAAAATGTTTAGGGAACCCCCTTCTATAAAACTAACACTTAGAAAATGACACAAGGTCGAGGCGGCTTTTTGACAATCAAAACAAATCGGTATTTTTAGTTATTCGACCGCATAAGATTATCATATAGACAGAATCTAACGAATATTACAAAAAAAAAACCAGTAAGGGCGGTATAGTTGAGTATTCTCAACTATATAATACCCTGTACACATAGTAGGCGGTGCCACACCCTCAACCTACAAACACGTATTGATTTGGCACCCCCGATCAAATATCGTTCAAAATATCAAGAAAAACGGTCAAAAAATGTGGAATTTTCAAAAGTTTTGAGTTTGTGGAAGATTGAGGGGTAAGCATCAAAAAGAGGGGGATTTTGTTGTATGCAGTCTTAAAGATATATACTTACTAAGCTTGTATAGGAAATATCAGGCTTGTACTTTTAATAGTTTCGGAGATATAGCATTTCTAAGAAAACAACTGGGGGAGGGGAAATGAAGGGGAGGGGTAAAAATTGGGGAATGCAGTTTTGTAGATCTATACATACTGAGTCTACGTACCGACTTTCATGTTTGTACCTGTTATAGTTTGAAAGATGTAGTAATTTTAAGTAAAATAAAGTGGAATATATTAAAAATTTCAATTTGTAGGTCTCTGAGGGGTAACAATCAAAGAGAGGCGAAATTTGTTGTATGCAGTTTTTAAGATGTATTATCACTGAGCTTGTATACAAATTTTCAGGGTCGTACCTTTGTTAATTTTGGAGATATAGCAAAATACAGAAAATAACTGGGGGAGGGGAAATGAAAATGAGGGGGGAATTTTTTGGTATGCAGTTTTGTAGGGCTATACATACTGAGTCTACATACCGACTTTCATGTTTCTATCTTTTTGGATGTTTGAGTTATAGCGATTTAAAAAAGGAAGTGGGGCTGGATGGGCGGGAAGGAGTGGGCGTGGCAAAACAAAAAAATAAACTTGATCTGCTGCCGAGCATCACGAGTCTACCCTCCAAATTTCAAGTCTCCAGCTATTATAGTTTCTGAGAACCATTGGTGAATACGGACGGACAGACGGACAGACAGACGGACGGACATGGCTCAATCAATTTCTCTTGTCGTCCTGATCAAGAATATATATACTTTATAGGGTCCCCTTCCCCTCCTTTCGCTCAAACAAACACAATATACCCTGATACACAGTATGTGTACAGGGTATAAAAATCGTAATTATTATGGGCGGAAAGTGAGTCGAGCCTTACTAACAAGGTACTCAGTAGTGTAGGATTAAATGTATTATTTTGCAGTTTTATAAACAATAGATCAATGTTATATTAAATTTGGTTTTATATTATGAAATATAGAATTTTGGAATCGTCGTTATTCATCGTTGTTTAATTATACCATAGTTTGAGGTTTGTGAGTTAGTCTTCTCACCGTCGTGTTCAAACTTCAATTCACTTCTTGCGTCGTTGCCATCGTACTCAACTTAGGACTTAATTGATGCGTCGCACAGTGGGGCCTTCTGAGTTTTTCCGTTGCAAAAATCATATCTTCTGAACGAATAAAGATAATTTCATGAAATAAGTTTTGTTTGAAAGGGAATTCCTTAAGCCTTAAAACAAGCCATCGTTCAATACGCTACGCTATCTGGGAGCGGCATAGTAGGTTGTTAAAGTCAGAATTTGTTTCCGGTGCAGCTTTAGCGTCAGAAAATGGCTAGTTTTCCATTTTTTATAAACTTCGAAATTTGCGACTGTACACAGTATATATATTATTGATCAGTATGACAAGACGAGTTGATATAGCCATGTCCGTCCGCCCGTGTGTATGTCTATCAGTATTTATACAATATCTCCCACAATTTTGAAGTTATCGACCTGAAATTTTGTACAGAGTCTTCTTTTCTGTGCGATCAACTCATATGTCGGAATCGGCATGATCGGATTATTGGAACTGGTAGCCGCCATACGAAAAGAAGAAGAAAAGTGAACAAAACTTGATTTGTTGTATGAAAAACTTTTTTATTTTTGAAGGTAGAGGGCTGAAATTTTACAACTAGAAGTTTAAAGTACCCAAACCAAATGTCTGAAAGTTTCATTGAGATCGAACTACTGGAACTGGCACCTGCCATACGAAATGAAGAAGAGGAAGAGAAGCAAATTTAAGTCATTGTATGAAAAATTTCTTTCTTTCTCAACATAGAGGGCTAAAATTTAAAATTTAGTCTTTTTACGTACCCAAGTAATATGCACATTAGTATCATTGAGATCGGACCACTGAAACTGCCACCTGCCACACAAAATGAAGAAAATTAAGCCATTTTACCCCCCTTTGTATCGCCCCCGATCCATTTTACAACCACCTGATTTGCATAATATAACTAGTTGCTTCCTATAACAAAATATGTTCATTTTATTAACATATTAAAGCTGTAACAGCGAATCTACCTACTGTGCATTCTTCTTCTTATACCTGCGGCAGTGTCTTTTTCGCTGATTTTTTGTGTGAGGTTGCGACCGATTTATTGCTATAAAAACCAAACACGGACGAAGTAGGTTGTAAAATTTTAAACTTAAGTTAAGGAATATATAAATAAGATATTTAGAAAATTTGAGACAGGTCATATTGGGTCTTTTTTTTTTATTGTCCACCAAAGTTGAAAAATAGCCAAAAAATAAGTAGTTCGAAAAACAACTGCGACTACAAAACTACAAATGCTAAAGTCTCGATATTTATAATATAACACAATAATATAGCTATCTAAGAATAGAAATCAATTTGATAATGATTCATGGTATAATTGCGCTGTTATTCGAACTCAAAGATGCCAAATTCTCAAAAAATGTAGTGTGTTATTGAAAGTTGAAAAAAAAGGTCAACTTTGAGTGCGCATATCTTCCCAACTATAATTCCGATTTCTTTAATGTTAATATTCCTTAATCTCTGGAAAATTCTCTGTCAGACACATATATTTGTTTTATCGAAAGCGTTCATGAAATTTTTGATTTTTGCAAGCTGAATGTATCTGAGGCCCCTCTGTGCGTCGTTGCGTTCAGATTCAGATTCCGACAACCTATGATTTTTGTTTAGGGGGGAAAAAAAGAAAACACCATAAAAACAATCGAACTTTAAAAATGGCAAAGTGCTTAAATGAAAAACATTTTGAATCAATTCAAATTTTAAAAATTTTCATTTTTTTTTTTAAAGGTTCTGTGTATGTAACCCCTTAATTAATTGTTTCAATTGCCTAAAAAATATGGGAATATTAATCGTTCTTCACTTTTGACTTTTTGTGTTTGTTAAATTGGTTATTTTTTCATAAATTATTTTAAAGGGTATGAAATCCAAAAGCATAAATAATGAATAAGTTTAAATAAATAAACAAAAAAATTCACCAAGTTTTTAAATATAATTTAAAATAATTTTCCGAAACCAACTGTGTAAACGAAATATTGATAAGAATTTCAACGCAGCATTTTTTGCGCATGAATAATAATATGAAGTAAGCGAAATGCAAAGAAGATATAATTATTAAGAAGGCGACTTACTTGAACAGCAAAACTAATTGAGAACATAAAGGTGTAAAGAATAATAATAAACAAAAAAAATATTAAAAAAACACCAGAAAAATAAATCAATAAGCGGACAGAAAATAGTGAGACTTCTTTGCGGTGAGCCCGTGTGTGGTGGGTGTGCATTCGCTGCAATTTTTGTTGCTTTTAAGTAAAATGGATTGCATGCAATTTATTTTCTTGCTTATCATATAAATTGCACTCACTGCAAGTCATTATTTGGCACATTTACCAACAGTAAGAGCACAGCAGAAACCAAGTCGAGCAAAGCCTGCAGTCTTCACGGTGCAAGAGATTTCAAAAGTGACGAACCGGAAGTAAGAATCATTCGTTCAACCTCTTCAAAAGTACGGTTAAAATACAACAAAAAATAAAAACAAAATCAACTTGCCGAATGAAAGTGTCCTCAATGTGCTAAAATGTGCGCCGAGTGCACGATTTTCTCACGTTGAATGCCACGTTTCCTGTTTCTTCTGTTAAAGTTGTCGGCAACTTATTCTGCTTTTTCAGCATCATCATTATCATCATCATCAACAACAACAACATGATCCTACTTGCAACCTTTTGCCAAAAGGTAGGAATTACTTTCAAGTGTTGCATGTATGCACTTTATTTACTGTTGCTTCATGAATGAGTTGAGTTAAGCTGCGTTGACTTGGCTTGACTTCGCTCGGTCCTTTTTCGTTAGCTTGGCTTGGCTTGACTTGACTTTGTCGGTTTCGGTTTGGATTGTGCTAAGTTGTATTTCGGCTTGGTTTGCATTTTTCTGCATCTGTGCAAATAAATTACAATATTTATTTGCTTGACTACATAAGTTCAATGGTCATTTTCACTTTGACTACTTTGGCTTTGCTACTGTATGGGAAATGATACACAGTGTAAAAACCCCGAAGCAATGTTTTGATACAATTCACTATGTGAGGAGTATAAAATTCACTATGTGAGGAGTAGAAAACGAAACGGAGTATATAAAGAAATATAAGAAGAAATATAATAGTAAAGAAGAATTGCTTTTGTTACTTATTGAAATGTAATATTTTTTACAAATAATTCTCAACATAGCGCTTCGAAGAATTCTGCATCAGACCTTGTTTTTGTGTATGTTCACCAATCAAGCCTTTGATGATTTTAAATGAAAATTAAATAATTATAATAAAGCTACTCATCTGTTGCAACAAAAGAGTCTGTGATATTTTGACTAATGGAAAAAAATACGAAATCCAAATCAAAGCGAATGAAAATACTTGAAAAGATTAAATTTTTGCATAGAATAGGATATAGAAGGCAATAAATCGTCATGAAAGCAAACATTTTAAGCAATTCACCTGCTGAATTAATGTATTTCATCAAGTAGGCGGCTACAGTACGACGTTCAAGTCGAGAACCAGCAAACATTTTGTAAGAAATGCAAATTGGAACCCTTTTTTAATGGCAAGACAAGCAAAGGCAATGGGCAGGGATGAGATGAGTGGGTGAAGGGAGCAGCTCTTAGAACTGCGATTGACGCCGCGTTAATGGTAAATGGCCAATAAAGTAAGCATTTTATGCGTGCACAAGGAAGTTGATGAGCTTGAATGAGGTCGGCCAGAGTTTAATGGATTGACACGCTTTGCTAGGCTCATCTAATTAGGACGATTCGCAAAATATATTTTAAGTTATGAAGCATTTTAAGAGATACAATTATGGGCAAAATGTTGATCATTTTTTATACTTAATAGATACCTTCAACTACACATATAGTATGTATGAAGTTTATGTTGTATGACAGTCGACAAATGTGACTTTCAAAGTGCATTTTTGTTAGCCGAATTCACAGGAGAACTAAACATTGTAGTGTTTGTCAAATGTTGGCTATAAAGCAAAAAAATTATAACAAAATCCAACTTGCGCCATTTAAGCGCTTTTGACCTGACCCCAAAATGTGGACTGGTCGTTGAAAGCTGAACCTTGGGAGCAATCAGAGGATTATCCGCTGCTTTACAACAACAACAAAAGCATCGGGTCTAGTCAAGTTAATTCAAGTCAAGTTGAGCTGGAAGTCGAGCCGAGCCGAGTCGAGTCCTTGTCATGCTCAGCGACAGCGTTGTTACTGAAGCATGTAGTAGTATGTGTGTGTGTGTGTGTGCTGGATTTGTATTCATTGTTTTGTTAAGAGATTTGTTTTTTTTTTGTTTTTATATTTCGAGTGTGTGTTAAAACATAAATTCAACAGCAACGCACAAAGCATGTGACAAGGCCGCAGGAATTCAACTGCAGTAGCGCAACAGAGGACATTCACACATTCATAGTAGAGAGACCGATCTGCCACTGTATTGAATGTGTGTCTGTGTATGTGAAATTTGTCTCTTCATGCCATGCTTCATGCACAACAAGCTAAATGCAAGCGAAAGAATGACAGGAAACAGGATGTGAGTGCATGCTTTGTGGTAGCCTCGCATACTCGCTTGACATGCAGGATGTGTGCATGTGTGTCTGAGTGTGTGTGTGTATGTCTGCATGTTTGTGTATGTCTTCCCAAGGGCTGGGCATCTGGCTGAGTGTGTTTATGAATTGTGTTGTAAAAATCATAAACTTGGTGCCTCTATTTTTTGACATTTTCTAGTTTTCTTGTTTTTTTCTTTATGGTTTTTTTTTATTTCCGGAATGTCATGTGCAATTGTATTAAAGCAGAAATTAACAATGAGTGAATGCGTTCAGAATTTTAGGTTCATTTCAAGATTTAAATTTTTTATTGTTTAAACTTTAACTAATTCAAATGACTTTATAGATAAAAGAAGTAGAGTGTAAAATCACCTGCTCGGAAACATAATAAACAATGATTAAAATATTAAAATTGATCTGAACAAATAAACACATATAAATATAGATGAGAGAAGTCTGTGTAGTGCTGACAAACATTTTAAAATTTGTTTATTCTTATTTGGCATTAAAAAAATCACACTAATGCACATTTAATAAGACAAACATTTCAACATTAACATTGTTTTTATACACCATTATTCTGTAAGAAAATGTTAAATATTAACATTCAAGAATGCCACAAATCATTCTAATACGGCAGTGAGCAGTACGGCCACCAACTCTACCGAGACAGAATTTAATCTATAATACATAGCATGGCACTAAGCGAGAAGGTGAATATCGTGTGCACTTATGGTGCACGGCACTCAAAAGTGTCAAAATGCGGCCAGAAATTATGATAATGATACGTGACACTCGCTCGCAGGCAATAACAATTTAGCTAAGGGCAACAAATTTGTATCAAAAGCACAACAAAATTGTTTAGGAAAAATAAAAAGAAGCTTACAAAATGTCTGTAACGTAAAAGAAAGTAAAATTTATGGCTTCATCGCTTATTTTTATAGCAATCGTACCGAGTATTTCGACATGTGTAATGCATTAAATTGAAAGCTCGTAGAAATTCCTTTACCAAAAAAAACTTTAATTTCATTTTAGTCGTAGAAATTGGTGTTAGTATGTGTATGTGTTGTGCATGTATCTGGTTTTCTTCATTGCTGCCACCATTTTGTGGCACTTACATAACAAACTTCCGCTTTGCATTTACACATTGCCACAATTTCTAGGTTCGTACAATGAAACAACATTGTATAACTCTCAACCTGCACATCATCATCATCATCGTTGTCGGTGTCGTTGTCGTTGCCGTTGTCGTCACCAGCGTCGTCGTCGTCATTATCATCAACAACAGCGTGACAGTGTGATGTGGCAAGTTGCCGGTTTAAGTACAAGTACTCTGTGCATATTTAAAATCGGTATTGGCATTGCGTCTGCCACACATTCTACTTTTACAGACATTGTGCGCTTCGAAGCAAATTACAACATGCGGCCAACATAACTTTTTGTTTTTTATTTTTTTGAAAGCAAAAATAACAAAAACTACAATAGCAGTGAAGCAAACAACTTGAGAAGGACTCCTTCAAATAGAGTTTATTTGGCCACACCTGAATTTGATTCTATATTCCGGTGGGTATCTGTTATACCGTATGCCAGCAAGACTTTAACAACTTTTACACGAAACGATAGCCATGTTCTGCCAACTGATTGCGTCATTTTGCTTTCTTCACTGCGAAAGTGTTAAATTTGCATGAAAATTTAATAAAATAAGTACAAATTAATAAGTAAATAGTGTACGAGTAATGCATAAGAATAACAAAATTTAAGTGGGAAATTTTATGATTCCTTTTTTTCACCACAGGGAAGTGCCTGAAGCACGAAGTTTGCTTAAGGCTTAGCGACGAAACACGCACTCTGAAATATTCCTACATGCCTGCACCTGTTTGAGCGAGTATACATATGAGTTTGTCACGCCGGTTAACCGGATGCCAAGTGAAATTGCATGCAAAAAGAGCGGAAATGTTGAGTGCAAGCTTTGTGAATTGCTGAGAGACTTGCAAGGGTTAACAAATATGCAAAGCTCGAATAAGATAATGCAAAAATTGCATGTATTTAAACTGTAAATTGCACAAAATACAAAAGGTTCACTGAGTTTCAATGTTGATTATTATAAATTTTACTTTAATTATAAAATAGTTGAAGTGTTACTAACAAGCAACATCGTTGAATGGTATTTAATACGTACGCTTCGGAGAAATGTATTTCCAACCGCCACTAAGCATCGCTGAGCATACCTCATTTGCTATTTCGTTTTTCCTTCTATGAAAAACCAAGCTTAAGCTTAAGATTTATGTGAATTTCTCTTAGGAAAATCCAGTCAATTAGTTTCCTAATTCGTTTTGCTACAAACGCAATTTATCGATTTTATCTGAAAACGTGCAGAAAGTAACTAAATTTTGCTTATATCGAAGTAAGCAGCAGTTGATACTATGCGATGGAGAGATAAAAGTGATCAAAGAGACATGAAGGAAATTCTAAAAGAAACATAGTGCGTGGGCCAATAAAAAAGTTCTGTGCTTCTGCTTATACATTCAATGTTCTTTAGTTCTCGTAAGTGAAATGGTTTTCTAACGTCTCTATGTATTATTTTTAATATAAACAATACACAAAACATGTCATTGAACTTATTGAATGTGTTTCCTAATGATCTGGAATGGTTCACGGGGGGCCTAAGACTAACAGAGAGAATTCTTTCAAATATTTTGGAGTCATCACATTTTCTGATGAAGGGCCTCGTACCTCAAGTTATAAAGAAATTTTAAGAAAACTACTTTTGATAGTAGGTGAATGGAAGGGAAAAAAATAGTGTTGATGACCACCAGTTTACCAAAATACTTTTTCTTGGACTTAAATTATTAAATATTTCATGTATAATTCTTAAAAATTCTCTATGTTTTTTATCAAACTTAAGTTACACAATCTCTTTCTCCGAATAATGTGATCGAATCTCACGAATAAAACACAAACCTTCTTCGAATATTCCGTGAACAAATGCAGATATAGGTATGCGCTTGTATGTACATGTGTAGGAATATAACTTATTTCCGGTGGACATTAAAAACTAATCAAACTTTATAATTCACTTTCTGTCTATCTTATATTTAGAAGGTTCTGGGTCATGCCATTTTTTATCCACCAACTTCATGGCGTGGCAATTCTACTGAAATTCTTCACTTATCTAACCACAATTCAAAAAACGTCGTCGACTTTGTCGTTACAAGTTGTGTCGAAAAAAAGAGACTTTGATTTGTTGCGCATACTGTTGCCGGACTTCGTTACTCATTTCGTTTGCGTTGTCAACATCAACAGAAATTGATTGCCAACCGCCGACGAGCTGAGCTAAACTGTATATCACGATGGCCAACAACAACATTTCAGGAACCCTGCAATCCCGCATCCTTGCCAGTTCCCGCTAGCCATGCCATGCCTTGCCTTTCATTTCATTTAGTTTGCTTTTCAGAAAACTTTCTTGAGCTGCGGCTGAGCGAAGTGACTGAATTATCTCAATCTACTTGTATCAACATACTCCTACCCAGAGAAACCGCAGTACTTTGACACAGTTTAAAAGAAAAAGTTTAATGGAATTTGTCTATGAAAAAATGATTAAGAACTAAAGCCAAACAGAAAGTGTATTCAAAAGTTATTTTTAAAGCAATTAAAATTTCTCAAAGAGTATGTACATACATACGTATTTCTATCCTGTATAATGAAATGTTGAATTTGAGTACATTTACGAATACCAAATTATTTGAATAATGAATTGCTGGCCTTGTGAAGTGACACAGTGAGCTTACACAAAGTCATTCACAACAAACATTACCAAACAACAAACGTCCAGCGCGCCTTGTAACGTTACTTTAAGTAGCTACTAAAGTGGCCAACACTTGAACTCAAGCAAGTGAATATGTGTTCTTTTTTTTGTATTTTTTTTCGAATAAACAGGATACGACAGTAAGTACACATTGCATGCTTCATGTCATAAAGTCAGTGAGCAAGGGTGCACTGATAAAAATTTAGAAAAAATTGTGTTTAACGTTTTGTTAATAACATCGGATGGACCTCTGTACTAGAGGTCTGCATGAATTAACTCAAATTAATTTAAAATTTCCATTTCTTTTATATGTAGAATAAATATTGCAATGCAATATTGCTAGTTATCCTGATAATATAAATAAAATAATGTTTTTACATTGTAATATGGAAGCATAAAACAATTGCAATTTTTATTAGAGTTCATAACAATTAGAGTGGGAGTGGTCAGCATATTGTAAGGGCTCCGTTTGCAGATTCAACCTATAGGCGTTTTTAAATGTTGGTTGCAGTATGTAGATAAGAAACTTGAAAGTTTCTAGCTCTTATACTTTCCGAGAATCTTTGATGAATACGTGCACAATTAAATTATCCCATCCTTTTAGGTATTACATACTTTGTTTTGGTCTAAATAAACTTAACAAACACAAATTCATTTTACCTGCAGGGAACAACATGAAATAATGAAAAACTAAATTGGCTTTTGTCTTAGAAATTCGAAATTTTGAGTACTCATTCAATTCAATTTGCTTAAATTAAATTTGAATAAATGAATTGGCTCATTCATTTAAAATTCAATTAATTTACATTCATTTGAATGAGTGTTCCAATTTACTCAATCATTTTTTAAATGAATGACTCATTTGACAGTTTGAATGCATTCATGCAGACCTCTAATCTGTACATATGTATATACAACAGTCATGCATTATAATAATGCAAAAAGTCGAATCAAGAATCCTCAAGTTGTATAAGGGGACGTCCATAAGTTACATGAGGTTTTTTCTAGGAATTTAGACCCCACCCCCCCTCTTGGTGAGATTTAGTGAGATGACGAACCCCTCTCTCTGTATCTCACATGAGATTTAGCTTAAATTTAAAAAAAAAAAAAAAAAAATTGAAATTAATCGACTAAAAAGTTCACATGACATGTAAGATGAACTCCTCCCTCCCTAGATAAAAAATGGAGATTTGAAGTCCTCTACTTACATAGTTTTCATTATTTACTGTGTAAGTACAACTTACATACGCTAAGTTCGTATTAGGTAACTAAATTTGTTAAGCTGGTCACTTCAACTAGCAACGCAAAAGAAGAAAAATTCCAGCAAAGCGATATTCTACAGTGAAATAAAGCGTGAAGTTGTATATATTTTTCAGATGACTGCATACTGGATTTGTGTTGCTGCCTCCTTATAAATTTTTTCAAACACTTGCAACACTTAAACAGTGCAAAGAGTTGCATGTTGGCAGTGCGCATGAAGTATCAGCACAAGCTGAAATACAACCAAAGTTGCTAACAGAGAAGAAACAGCAGCTGCTGAAATGGTTTGCTTCAAGTGCCAATTGAGTTTGCAACGAAATTTATACACATGGTGCTCAAAATTGGTTATAATAACGCGTAGATGAAACAACTGACTGCAGCTGATAGCGAAGAGTTCTGGCATGGGTGGTGGCCCGCCAAACAGTCAACTGACTGCGACTTGCAGTGGCACTCGATGGTTGTGCATGGCGTTTGAATTTAATGATACTTAACACGAGCAACAAAAAACCATTTGCCAATTTACCAACACCAATAACAACACTGCCAAGAGCAACATTTCTATACTCATAAGTTGCGCTGCCAATGAGAAATTTAGTTCGAACAAGTTTAATGAAGCGCATCAAACGTCAGTCTATAAATTTAAAAATCCAAAGCCATTGACTAGCAAAGTTGAAAGGAAATAAAAAAATAAAAATAAAATAAAAAGAACACAGTCGCTAGTAAGTAGTAACCACATATACACACACGTCCATCTAAAGCCGTATCCTGTGACAGTTCTGCTGACAGCACAAAAGCGTCGTCGTCGATGTCAATGTGTTGACAGCACTCTCTGCGGAGCTGTGGACTGGCAGTGAGTGCGAATCGAGTGATTGGCTACTTAACTCTTTGCAAAGTTGCACGCCTGACTACGGCCAACACATGCAGACGATTTAGTTAGCCAAATAGTAACAGTGGCAGCATGCAAAAATGGGCAAAAAAAAAAATAAAAATGAAATAAAATAAAGACACGCAAAGCAGTTCTCATATGGCTGACGATAAAGTTTTAAAAAATATATTGCCCGTGCTGTCTACGAAACTTTGTCTTTGCAAGCGTCAACAATGTTGAATAGAAATTTCATTCAGTTCATTCGATTACCAGTGCGCAACAATCAGCGCAACTTTAGCAAGTATATACTCTAATATAGATTCATGTCTCAAATAATGGGATTACTATAAAGAGGTATAATGTTTCATTTATTTTTATGTAAATATCTCTTCGTTCAGTTCATTTTTCCAAACGATCTCTACATAATGTAACAACCATTTATTCTATACCTTATGTGACAACTCTCTTCCGATCTGAGTCATACACTAGCATTGGAAATCGACTTACATCTATATCGAGGCAGTTGGTAAAACGCTTACTCATATCTCATATCTCAATGATTTCAATATCATTTGTGCAGCTTTTGTGAGCGAAGTTAGCAAGGTTAATAATAAAATTTGTAATGCAAACTTTCACAGTTTTGATATGCAAATCGAAATAATACTTATGTATACAAGAGGTAAAATTCTCTTGAAACTATTTTTTATTTACAAGAAAAGAATGGAAAACTGTGTTTTACTGTTAGTTTTTTTTTATGTTTATAAGAAGTTTGTTAAGCAGCTTGCAACATACCATCACCGATTTGGAAAACTGAAATTTTTCTTCATTAATATTGATTGATTAATATGTATCTGTTCGTCAGTTGCATCAATCAGGTAAAAAAAGTTTCGAAATGCTCAAATTCCAAGCACAGTCAGTAAGAGCACTGCAAGCTAAATAATAAATATAATCCGCGTCATTAAAACCACCTTATTATTTGAGAAAGTATGATTCAAATGACTAAACATTTTTCTCAATGATCTCCGTCTACATTTTAAGAGTCTTACTACATGTCTCAGATACTTTTGGTCAAAAACAAACTTAATATACCCCGATATACAGTATGTGTGTGCAATATAGCATAAAATAAATAAATAAATGCCAAAAAAAAAAAATACAATCACACCTACAGCTCAGCTGCGTGTTTTGTGCAATCAAAAAACTTTTCAAAAACGAGTAAGAAAAAAACATTTCTTGTGTGTATAACTTTGGCTTCTACAAATTGCATATAAATTGCACTCATTGACGAAAATCTACATAAAAATATTTTGTACATAATTTTTACTACTTTTTTCCGTTTGAGTCTTGCCATTTTTGCATACTTATTATAGAAAAGCAACCGTTGCAAGCAAACTACTTTTGAAAGGTACAAAAATTTGTTTGGTTTGGTTTAAGAAAAAAAAAGAAGAAAATAATAATAATAGTATAACTACAAGAAAAAAATAACATATCTTAGCGTGTTGCTGCTGATTTTAGTCTCTCCTTGGTCGGTGGAATTTTTGATGAGCTGCACATAATTCTGGCTTGGTGAAGTTTATTAAAATTGTAGATTTGCATGTTTGTTGCAATTTTCTTTGAGTAATGCATATTAATAAACTGATTTCAAAATGACAAGCGCTGCAATCGTAATTTATATATCCGTTGGTAAAGAAAGCAACAAATTCTACGAAGTCTAGTCATCGATCTAAATAATGGAGAATGGTGTTTGTTTTAATATTACGTTTTGAGGTGTTGTAGAGCTGTACAGAAAATACTTTCATACAAGGAGCGGTTAATGTATAATTGCATTTGGAGGAGGGTTTTCCAGCAAGCTCTTTTGAAGATGCAACGGAACACTTTGTGCATTTAGACAGAACATTATTGCTTGTAGCACTGTCATTTCTAATACTTTACAAAGTAAAGCTAAAAAAAAGTATTCTGTAAGCTTGTGAAAAAACTTATATACTTACATATATATGAAAATCCCAGGAATACTTTTGTACGTTTGCTTATCGTACATCTCTACACTTTTTACCAACAAGCTCGAGACGCATGGCCCTTGAAACCCACCCGTATAAATGTCGTAGAACTAACATGACTTATAATTAATTGGTAAACGTTATTCATAAGTGAACTACTGTCAAAGGTTAATGCAGTACGCTAAAGTGTTCCGATCAAGAATATTTTTTTCATATTAATGTAGAAACTCAAAGAATTAGGTGAATAGACAGCAAGATAAAACTACTCTGCACCACATCAACATGTATCGTTGAGCTGGTATATAAGGATACTTCATTCTAACGTTACTAAGATCATAACAAATTCGATATGCTTTCTCGCAATAATATTTATAAATAAATTTTACTTTACTTCACTAATAAATCAGCCTACAGTTGGCGAATGTTCTTCGTAAAGTTCTCTGTAACATAAAAATGTCATGCTCTTTGATATTACAGATTTTTTTCTTTGCAAGACAATAGATCAAAAATTGAAAATGAAATGACCATGCAAAAAAAAAAAAAAAACTCACTCCAAACAATTTATGAAAAGTTCTTTGCGCGATTAATAAATAAATGCCGTGCTCGAAGTCTGCAACGGTTGCCAATAAAATAATGTTTTTTCATAAACAAAAGGAAATAACTTTCATTGCAGTTTGTTGCACACAACAAAAAAAATTTAAATAAAAAAAAATATTTGACATTCGCCTGGACAAAGTTTTATGAAGCGTTTTTTTTTATATGTATTTCCGTACTTGCATGCCTAAAAGTTGCGATCCGCGCAGCAGCATGTTTAACTTTTAGTCGAAAGGCAGGCAACCATCCAAACGACCAATATGAAAGGCCATAAAGGTTGCAAAAGCAACCCACTAAAACAACAATAACAACTGCAACAACAACCATTGAAAAGTACCAGACACAAGCTCCATGCAAGTCTGACTTTATTTTGCCCTTTACACGGTGAAGAGTCTGTTCAACCTTGATATAAAGTTTGTAACATCCTTGCCTTATCAAAGTATAACATATAACAACACGGATCTGTGAGCAACCCCAATTTTTACTTTTTTAATCAAACTATCTTTCTCTACACTCAAATGATATCACTGCCATGTTCGGACGTTCAGATTTAGTAAACCCTCTCGTATTCCTTATTCTTATTTTTATTCTTATTCTTATTCTTATTCCACACCACCTAGGAACAACCCCTAGAAGCATTTCAAGTTTTTCTAGAGAATTTTTTGGTTTCTGAAATTTGAAATTAATATTTGTAGTTCGATTAACGAACTGATTTGATTAAATCCACTATACATGGCTTGGCTAACATTTTCTTTGGAAGCAAAGGAAGTAGATTTATATTAGGGAAAAGTGATATGAGCGAGTATACTTCTGAAGCCCAAAAAGCTTTATAGGAAACATAATTTTTGAATTGGATTACTGAAATTCAAATAAATGAGGCGTGGCGACCTACCCCGGTTCACATACACATAGAACGAGTTCAGTTGATTCATTTAACAAAGAGTACTACGACTTCGGTAATGCCGAAGAAAGCTTCTTTCTTGTTTTTCGTAATATTTAACAAAATTGGCTTATTTGGATTTTTATTTTTCATTTTTATATCCTTGCTTCTGCTGTTGCCGTGCAGTAACAGGACACAGTGGCATGTTGATTGTACCAGGCGGAGGCGACTTGACGGCCCTGACGTTTCAACGATATTAGCGGCAACTGTTCTAAAGTGGCGCCTTTTGCCTCGTAATTGTTGTTGTTTGGCGAGCTTTCAAGTGTTGGCATTCGAGTGGTTTGCATTGTGCATATTATGACGACGTTGTTGTCGCTCGAACTTTGTGTCGCAAAATGCAAATATTTGAAAGGTAATTGAATTTGAAGTTTTTTTTATTTATTTATTTTTTTTTATTTTCTAGTGTTTTTTGTGTTTGTTGGATGCAGCATGTATTTTGTTATTGCCTTATAGTGGGCACTTTACCATGTTAAGCTGTTTTGCTGACTTTAATGCAGGCTGAAGTCTCTTTGCTCAACAATATCTTGACTTGAAACAACAATAAACATAAAATTGCATTTGCATTGTACAAAATTACAATGACGTTGAACAAAACAATGACACGATACCAACATGTGTTATTTTAGGAGGAAAATCGAATTAAGCCAAATTTATCAACTTGTAATATTATTCAATAGCTTAAATTCGACCAATATGAATATCTCTGAGCAAACCAACACTTGACATATGTAAAATCAAGCAGCGGATGATGCAGACTATTTGATAAGAGATACCATAAACTGAGCATTGCTGATTGCTTGCATTGCTTAAGATAACTGCTTTATACATCGTTGGATTGTAAATAAAAATAATCGTTTCGCTTAACAGTTGAGCTTAAGCTTATAGAACACAATTTTACTTTAACCGTAGCGTGAATATTACAACAGATAAGATAAGAGGATGCGTCTGGAAGCTAATCTGTATCATTCGATTTGTTATACTGAATAAATATTGTGAGTTTTAAAATTACACTCAATGTTAGACAAATGTTAATTCAAATATAGTTACTAAGCTGATATAAGCAGTAAAATAAACCGAAAAAAAAGCAAATCAGAAAGATTAAGAGCTCATCATAGAGAACTGAAGTGTTAGAAACTTCCTTATACGAAGCACAGACTTTTCTAATGACTAAAATTGTATAGAATAGAAATTCACGCCAATATTTGTGCCATATTTTCTGATATTTACATTCGCACATAATTGTCTTACACAAAACAAAATCGTTTTGCACATTTCCAGGGTCATAATATTTTTGTATTTTTTATTATTATTATTGCAGAGCATGAAAAACTAATTGTAGCTATTAAAAGTCATGCCATAATAATACCAAACAACAGCAGCCAAAAAACTGCCATCGATATGCCAAAATAATAAGTGTAAACTTTAATAATTTCAAATTATTGGAATTATACGTTCGAACAACTGTGAGTTGGGACAAGTGAGAGCGTAGACAAAATCATTGCAAACTTCCTGCTCAACAACGAAACGACGCTTGCACCACAAACACAGCACACTTCCGCTTCCGTTTAGTTCGGTTCGGTTCGGTACGGTTCGCTTTGGATCGTCTGTTTGCTTTTTGCACAACTTGTTAACTTTGTCAGACGAAATGCTCCACAATATCGAACTCGTAGGACCAACACTCGACGAGATTGCCACCGTACCAACCCACTGAAGTTGCTAATGAACTTATTTCGCATTTCGAATTCAAATTCAGATTCGGATTTAAATTGGCTTATTACAATCAACTACCATTAAACAATCGATAGAGAAGCTAATTGTAAGTAAAAAGTAAAATGAAGTGAGCGGCAAATGACTTTGAGACGTAGTAAAGGCGGTGATCACATTTGTAGAGTGAGTGGTCATTAATTAATTTACGTTTTTATTACAAGTTCTTTGTAGCTTAAAGTTTGAGTGAAAGAGAGAAAGAGTGAGAGTTGCCGTATGAGTGGGGCAACGTGCAAGTTGAAAATGAAGTTAGTTAAGGCAAACAAGAAAACAAAACAAGGAAATGCAGAAAAAATAATGAAAAAAAAAAAACAGAAAAAGAAACTTCAATTAAATTTTACAATTTGCTTTTAGCAGCTCTCATGCCTCTTTCACGTCGACTTCATTTCAATTCGTTTTTAAACAGTTCCTGACTCCTTTTTTCAGTCAATTGATATGCAGTTTGTGTATTTTTGTGCTTTTGCATTTAGTTTTGTAAGTGCATTGTTTATTCACATAGAACAAGTTTTAATTGAGGTTGTTCGATATAGAAATTTGTATGCAAATATCTAGAGTATTTCAAAGTATCCGAGTATGTGCTGAATTTTTATAATCTTGCAAAAAGACTTTGTCATGAAGTTTTAAAGCACGGAAGGAGATATATCCGATAAGTCACTACCAAATATCCGCTTATCCGTCTGTCCAGGCATTGCATATCTCAGAATTATCTTGAGCCGATCTCTATAACACATACATGTCATTAGAATGATCGGTCATAAATGAAGTTTTTGTTAGAAAAATGTATTTGGTTGTTAATCAATCGAATCAATTTTTTTTAAAGTCGGACACAAGGCCCATTAAGTTTTTTTTAAGAATGGGAAAAAAAGGCGTGGGACCGCGAACACATAATACATTTTAGCAATATCATATCACTGTAAACAGATGATGTAGTAGACCGAATTTTATTATATTTGTTAATATCGCTATAAAAAATGTAAATTGACTATGAAAAATGTGAATTAACTTCATTAGGTATAGTTTAGCATAAATAAAAATACGTAATTGGAAAGTTTCGTCCTTTTCTATTCAAGAACCAAAAACATTTTCTAACAAAAACCTTTATTTTAACTGTTTCTATGCTATAGTCGCCCGATCTTCACAAATTTCACACACTCTCAGCATTTATGTCCCAATTATTGAGTTTGTTTATATAAAGGTTATAAATTCTATTTACTTATTTTTGAGTAAAAATTTAATATTGGTATTCCTAAACCAATGTTTGCCTTAGATTGCCAAAAACGGTTTTAGCACCTTTACTAACTGTAAACTATGTAATTAATGTTACTCAAGTATGGAAATATTTTAAATTTTAATGTGAATTTTAACAAATTTTATAAAGAATTTTATTCAAAAGTTTCTAGGTAATTTTGTGCCGCAAAACATGTGAAAGTAATTTTTACATGAGAACATTTCGTCAAGAAATATTTTGCCTTGCAAGCCATAAATACAACGCCGTGGAATATCAAAGTAAAGTATGCACTTAAAATACAAAATAGAAAATAGTATCTATGTGTGGCAAATGTACGTATGCGTGACACATGCAACTACTCCAGATGGATGGAGAGACACATGCATGGTGGCATGTTTGGTTACTTGCAATACAAGAAGCGCGTGCACAAAATGCAACGCCAAAAGCGAAGTTCATATAAAATGCATAGAATTTTGTTGCATACGCAAATTTGTCATGCACATGAGTAACAAAAGATGAAAATAAAAAAGGAATCAGCAAATAAAACAAAAAAAAACCTTAATATAAAAAAAAAAAAAAAAACAATTCTGAATATGTTAAACGAAGCTGTAAAAATTGCATAAAAAAATAGAAAAAAAAATCTAGCATTACGTAACGTGCAAAATTATGCGAAAATTGCTGAATCAAAGCGAAGGTGCTGAGTTATTTCAAATTCGGTTCGGCAGTTTTTTATTATAATTTTTTTTTTTTTGGGGTTTTTGTTTCTGTTTTTTGGTACTGTAGGATGAAGTGAATGCAAATATTTGCCTTGTAGCTTTTCATGTTTTATTTACGAAAGCCGAAAGTTCAACAAATCGTCACACAAACACACACAGACACACAAATAAAGTAGCAAAGGCAGCAACAACATGTTTGCGATTGAAATTATAGAATTTACACTCATGACATCAAACAATAGAGCAAGGGAGTGGGAGAGCCAACAATAAAATAGACATTTTTTTTGTGTCAGCAAATGACCAACAATGCCAGAAATTTACAGCCTTCATTCAATGCTGTCTGCGCTCAATGTCAAAGAGGGTTGTTTGTCTAAAATCGGCCTCAGGTGCAGCCAACAATAAATTCTGACTTAAATCAACAAATATGTATGGACAAAATGTTGTTGTTACGAGCTGTTTTTGTATAATTACGACAAATACTGATTGCAGTGTAAGCAACTCTAACGATTCGATCATATTCCGGTATTATTTATTTTATACACTGTACAACAAGAAAAAAGAGAAATCAAATTGAATACAACAGAACAATTGACAAAAAATAAATGATGTTTTTGGCAAATCTTTGCATTTGCTTTCAGTTGCAATGCAATGCCAATGAGCTTCGTATCTCAACAACAAAGAACTTTTCGACAATGGTAAAGTGTATAAATATTATTTGAAAGAAATCAAATGAATTTGAAAATAGTCAAAATGTATGCTACAACTAATAAGGGCAATGAGTGATGTAAGAGAAACTACATTTGCCTTAATATAAGATAAATCTATAACAAAGATTGACATACATCAACACAGTTGTTGCTGCGTTTGCTGCATTGTTTTTGTTGTTGATGCCGATGCTGCTGCCACAAATGCAATTTATATTGTCAAATTCATGCTAAACCAGACCAAGTCAAGCCAAGTCATTCAACTCAACGTTATTTATTACACAAGTCTAGTTAAGGCATGACAAAGGCGACAAGTGAATGAATGCACATTTATCTATTTAATTAATAACAAACACTATACAACAATGACAGGATAAAGGATAATGAAAAAACTGTAATAGCAGCAACAAGCCAGCCAAAACAAGACAAATAAGAATTCCAGTCGAATTGTTGAAGAACAACAACAACAACAACAGCAACGTCGGCTGAAAATTTAACATAAATTAACTTCATATATTTATTAAAATAATGAAAGCAAACGATGTAGTATAAATATAATAGGGTAGGATGGCAGGAAAGCATGTTGGTAAAAAAAAGAACCGAAAAAAATAAGAATATGAATTGACAAAAATTTATGAGACAAGACAGACAATGAAAAGCTGTTAAAACAAACTAAAGAACGAGCGAACGTGCGGCACGAGAACATGTCTCAACAAAAAAACCAGTAAGGACGCTATCTTCAGCAAGGCTGAAGCTATAATACTTTTCACTTTGTGTCACTACTATAAAAAAAACTAAATGAATAGTTTTCATGACTCCCTAACAACATAACTGTAATGTTTCAAGTCAATTCGTTAAAAAACAAAAAAGTTTTCCATACAACGGTTCAATTTTCGCTATAAGTAGGCGTGGCTATGCCCACTTTTGGTTAAAATAGTTTTCATTCCTCCCTAAGAACATAACTATAAAGTTTCAAGTCAATTGGTTAAAAAACAAAAAAGTTTTCCATACAAAGGGTCAAGTTAAGCTATAAGTGGGCGTGGCCATGCCCACTTTTAATCAAAATAGTTTTCATTCGTCCCTAAGAGCATAACTGCAAAGTTTCAAGTCAATTGGTTAAAAAACGAAAAAGTTTTCCATACAACGGGTCAATTTTCGCTATAAAAGGGCGTGGCCACGCCCACTTTTGGTCAAAACTGTTTTCATTCCACCCTAAGAACATAACTCTAACGTTTCAAGTCAATTGGTTAAAAAGCAAAAAAGTTTTCCATACAACGGGTCAATTTTCGCTATAAAAGGGCGTGGCCACGCCCACTTTTGGTCAAAATAGTTTTCATTCCTTCCTAAGAACATAACTGTAAAGTTTCAAGTCAATTGGTTAAAAAACAAAAAAGTTTTCCAAACAACGGGTCAATTTTCGCTATAAGTGGGCGTGGCTACGCCCACTTTTGGTCAAAATAGTTTTCATTCCTCTCTAAGAACATAACTCTAACTAACATAACTCTCTAAGAACGTACAAAACAAAAAAGTTTTCCATACAACGATTCAAGTTTTGTTCACTTTTCTTCTTCTTTTCGTATGGGAGCTACCTGTTCCAATAATCCGATCATGCTGGTTCCGACGAATGATTCATCGTAATAAATTCTAAGACTCTGTGCAAAGTTTCAGCTCGATAGCTTCAAAACTGAGGGACTAGTTTGCATACATACAGACAGACAGACAGACAGACGGACGGACAGACGGACATGGCTAAATCAACTCGTCTTGTCGTCCTGATCAAGAATATATATACTTTATATAGTCGGAAATTAATATTTCGATCTGTTACAAACTCCGTGACAAAGTTATTATACTATTTCACATAAGTGAAAAGTATAATAAATATATGTTAAAGTGTGAGAAAGAAGTGGCATGAGCTTAGTTGTATACCCTGCACATACCATGCGATATGAATATATAAAGCTTGTTTCAGATCAAAGTATGCAACATAGTGAATTCAGGTTGGAAAACTTCATGAAGTCTGTATTGGAAAGTCTAATTCAAATGGCTTCAGAATATCAGAAGAGTTGGTATAAAACATATTGAATTCAGGGAGGACAATTTTATAATATCTTCGATATGAAGATTCTTGTGGTTCTGGAAAAAAACATGTTCGATTTGATTGATTTTTACAAAAACATAATTTTGCGCATTTAATTAAAAGCAACAGCTTGAACGAAAGACCTTTTAAACTCAATTAAAACATTTCATGAATATCCTTCCTTGGATCGCCTTTCCAGGTATCAGCGTTACATAGCACAAGCGACAACAGAGTGTAAGCTGCAATTGAAAAGTTGGTGAAGCCTTTTTAAAACCCTATTAGCATATGTCTTGACCGGTTTCTCAGAAATCTTGAATGATGCTTGGATGTTTATCAAAGTATCCACTTGACGATACACACCATGTATAATGTCGAGTATACTTGGCTTGATCTGTCTGTATAGATATATAAGGATGCAGTTTAAGCAATGGAAGTACATGTGTGTACACTCAAAACAGTCTCAGTCAATGAAATTGCAACGCCATAGGACAATAGCATGGGAAGAAGATGTTGGTGGAAAAGGATACGCCGTCAGTAACAATAAAGGAATGCAGTAACTAAAGTTGAAACGGCTGGCGCTGGCTGATGATGTAACTGCTGATGACGTTGTCGTCGTCATTGTTCTTGTTGTTATACTCATTCTTGTTGTTGAGGCTTATGAGTAGAAAAACCACCCACCATACCAAGCAACCCGACAAAGCTTTACGACGTGCACATATTACAATGCCAAACTTTCATTTTGTTTTATTCATATTCATTGCTCGCTCGCGTCTGCATATGAATAAAGCATATGGCAAACAATAAAGGATATCACATTCACACGAATATACACAGTCAGGGTCATAAAATCCCTTAACAATCCTTTAGCCAACACGTTTTGATGCAGCGCCAACACCATTGCAAATCGACCAGCATGTCTTGTCGGCCAACCCAGCCACCCAACCACCCAGACAGTCAGTCTCACTAGCCACGTTGTTGCGCCTCTGTCTATGCAATGCTGCAGATACTGGTGCTGGATTAATCTGTGTCAAAAGGCGTGAGTTATTACAAGACACTGATATACTGATACATAATGTCGTCATCGTTGTCATCGCCATGCCGCTTTATAAGATAGGCAAATAAAGGACTCCATGGTGTGTATCATAATGGAAACGTTAATAATGATGCCCGCTGTAAGCTTGAATTTCTGTTCACCCGTTGTCAAGATACGCGATTCAAAATCACATATACAAGATTTGTTGAACTAAATGGTTCAGCGAATTCTTTGTAATGGTAACTTTCAAGTTTCTGAATATCTTTCCTAAAAAATTTATAATTCTATATTCTGTTAAAGAAATTACTGTTTGAGGTTTTTCCATCTTTAACCCTGATTGGATCTATTTCCTTCGTTTGAGATAATCTGACATGAACGCCACCGCTTTTTGATTTCGAAATAAAAGTGCATTGCCTGCACTCCTCGTATTGATGGCTCAATAGTATGTCAGCAACTCTGTTTTTATTTGAACTTAGTGAACTTGGCAAACAGGGTATCCGGTTCTCTCTGAACGTCTACGTCGAAAATTTAATTCATTTGGACCTAAGTACAATCTCAGAGATCTCGTGATGAGTGAATGAATGGTATTTCGCTTAGATATAATAATTAATATTTAAGAGCTCCTATAGTTTGGTGACCCGTGTTTGTAATGATTACATGATAGACCCTATCGCAAGTTCTGTGCTCTGTTGTGAGTGTTTTTATTGTTATAATGTTTGGCAAAACATTAAAAAGTGCTTACAACGAAGATTTTAATTACATTTAAGTCAAAGCTTCTGTTTGTCTTTATTGGACTGAATTAATCTGTAAACTCTCAATAGAATCTGATTAGCTATGACGCTTGAAATTAGCTCATAAAAAAGCAGCATCTTTGTCACTTTGACTCCCATCCAACGCTCTTTAATCCAATTTCACCATAATGACGCTGAAACAAGCAAGCAAACAAACAAACAAACTGCAATTGTTACAAAGAAAATAGTGAAAAATAAGCGCAAAAATAAACTTTATAATGGAAAGAAAAATAAAATAAACCAGAGAGGGAGCTATTTGTCGGCTTTGTCGACGCTTGTATACTCTTTTATTTTCTCAATTATGCTTTCGTATAATTTTTCAATAATAATCATATATGTTTTTTTAAAATAAAGGAGCATAGCCACGCCCCTTTTCTAATTAGTTTTAAAGAAAACAATGCAAATATATTATATTTCATTTTTAAATCTTCTATCTCGTGTGCCTACCGAAACATACCATTTTAAAGTTTTTCTCTAAATAGGTTGTGTCACGCCTTAATATTTGATTCTTATAAAACTTTCGATATAGTCAAGCATTAATAAAAAAAAAGGAATTGCAAAGTTTCGTCTTTTTATATTTCAGAACAGAAAAAGTCCCCAAAAAAACCCCGATCTTGACCAATCTTTCACACCATCTTTATTTATGATGAAGAAGAATTTATTTATTAATTAGTAGCTCCAAAAACAAGTCTGTTTTCTCATAAAAATTAGTTTTTTGACGATTATTCCTATGACAGCTACATATATGCTATAGTGGTCCCATCAAGGTAAATCTGCAATATACATACAACGTCTGAAGATACATACCTCAAAATTTTACGATTTCTAATTTTTGGGATGGTTTTTAAACTATTGACAGTCGAACATGGCCATATTAATTCGTCTCATCATACTGATCAAGAATATATATATAACTTTTTCTCTCCGCAGCAAACTTTATAACAAAGTTAATATACTCTTTATGCAAGAGATTTTCTTGTACAACAACAACAAAACCACACTGCATGGCAACTCGAAACAGAGAAAATAAGAAATAAAACCTCAACTTAATTAGCACAACAACTATGTAAGTAAGTGTTGGGTGGTGCGTATGAGCATGGAAGCTGGTATAAACTGAAAGTACCCCATCGAGTGGGACGCAAGTGATAAAGGAGACGCCACAAAGGAAAATATTGTTTAGAGAAACGTCTGGTCCGAGCATTTGTTGGCGTTGGCGTTGGCATTCGCGTTGCCGTTGCTGTCGCTTCTTTTGTTCTTGTCTTTTTCCATAATATTTTTGCCACAAGTTGCTGCAGCACAAACCACTTCAAACATTTGCCAGGCCAAAGGACAACGGTTAGGAAAGTAAACAACATCTTTTAATACTCAGCGGTTTATTGTGACTATTTTACACTAAACTTTTTTCTATTAAATCAAAACGTTATTAGTTTAATAAAGAGTTAATTATTTAAACACACTGTACTATGCACGCATTCACAACTCCTGCCAATGATCAGCAATAGAAAACTCAGTGATTCTTTAGACAGAGAGCAGAGATCGGTCTTCGGTTTGACATGCAAAGTTAAACAAATATATTTAAATTAATTATGTTGTTTTGAACAAAATTTAAAATTTCCTCAAAGTGGGTGAAAACATAATATTTTAAGATACAATGATTATATATTATATTTATGCCTTAACGAATGTATGTATTTATGTATATGCATGTAAATGATTGTCTTTCTTTGTATTTCTACATAAAAACGAAAATTTTTGAGTGCTTTGCAAACAGTAAAGCAAAACAACAACATGCTCATTTAAAAAAAAAAAAGACTCAGTCGAGTGTAAGGACAACAATAAACAAGCAGGACATTGTTGCATACATTCAGGCAGCGAGCCTGGCAGTATCAAAGCGCAGCAAAGTGAATTACATTGCACACATAGACGACAGAGTAAGCCGTCTTTGTTTTCAGAGCCATCATCATGATCATCATCACTACCAACACCACTACCAACACGAACAACATAGCAGCAGAAAAACTCATCACAACTATCCGTACTGTCATCATCATCTTTACTACCTTTATGGAACAATTTAATTGCTACAATTGACCTCTTTTGCAAAGAAACACACGCCTCATGTGCTTAGTTGCATTGTTTTGTTTCTCTGTTTTTAATAAATTTTGTTGAATAAGTTAAATTGGTCAAGTTGAAAGTGCATGGATTCCATAGGTAAGCACAACCATGACCTTTTCTTATTATTTTATTGATTTAGGACGGCGCTGGCAAGGATTTATTATATTAATAGTAAATAGCTTGAGGATCAGACATCACTAAAAGACATTTGGCAAATGCACACAGTCGAGATGCGATAAAAATAATATTTAAACAGTTGCCTATGTAAACAGCCTTTCTTTTTGGGAAGATGTTGACATTTTGGCGTAACATATGCAGAAACAAGTATCCATTGGCAACAACAAGTAACAAGCATTATTGAGTTTACAATAAGCGTATTAATTTTTTGTTCCTTTAAATTCAATCAGTTTTAAAAGTATTTTTATAATGTATTATGTTATATATGAGTTATTTTTTAAAAAAACCTTGAAATTTATTTTATTTGTACCTCATTCGATGTGTAAAACAATCAACAACGCATTCGCTTCGCCTCAAATCCAAAATGCCACAAAATAATTCGACTTTCTTTGAGGTTTTTCATTAATTGGTTTCTTGTCTTCGAATCATAGCACCCAATAGAGCTTGTTCATTTATGAATGCACTGAACTTGCAAGATAACGATTATCCAAAAATGTACATATGTACGTCCTGGTAGCAATCATTGATGTTTGCAGAACGTTTCAACTGTAACTCAATTAAAATCGATTTTCCGCTTTGATCACTATAAAGCGTTTGACACTGATTTGTTGCTTTGCCAATGTTTCACACAAACTGTCCGATGCCCTGTGCCGCTTTGCACTTTGTCATGAAAAACATTGAGCCTTTGTCATTCGCATTCGCATTCGCATCAACGTCGTCATATGTCTATTGTCGGTGCCTGCTGGGCCATGATGCTGTGCAAGTTTGCTGTAAAATTTTAATGAAATTAGAAATTTGAGCTCACACAACGGAATGATACGATTTTGGGCATGAGTGTCGCTCTTTTACATTTTACATGTCAATAGCCTTTTGCCAATCTCTGCGTTTGCGTGCTGAACGCAACTTTTGATTAAACCCTGAACGTGTTTCACACACTAACCATGCGATTTCGAAACAATGCGATCCAACTTTCAACTCATATTTGAATTGGCTCCTTTGAATTCGAGTGTACATCGACTGCACGCCAACTCGCAAGCGTTTGTCAAAGTTGTGCAAATTTTGATATTTGCACTTGCTTTGCATGTAGTTACAATCAAACACTTTGTGACTTTGTTTCGGTGTAATAACTGACTTGAACAGGGCAGCCAACTTCCACAACTCTATGTCTCGATTTGCCTGTGAATATTCTACAATAAAATAGTGCAAGTTTGTCGTGTCAAATAATTCAACTACGTGTTTTAGCTCAACGTACAATAAGTGCACGTCGTCATGCTGCTTTACAAGGTTTGTAGCCAGACTGAAAGTTTATGCTTGACTTATTGCGTTTTTAGCTAAACGAAATCAAAGCTAGAAGTGTAAAAACCCTTTATTGTAGTTTCATAGAGAAAATGGAGGATTGTTACATCATTCTTTTTGTTTTGAACAGACTTGTGCGAAGGCAGAGCTCGACTTTGTGTCGGTTGACTACTATGATCAGTGTTTGATCTTTTCAAAATAGTTTGTATGAACAATGAAACTCAATGTTCATTTGCCGGAATCAACACACCATAAAATATGTAAATGCAAAACACACTTCGAGTTTGGCTTATTAGTGCTTACTTTGCTATTCAATGCAAAATTATTGGCATTATCGAGTAGCCTAAATTGAATAACTATCCACCTGATCAATTGTCGTCTCTATGCAAATTTCATTTGGGGACTTTACGAAAAGTAAACCTTAGATAACGAATCAAAATTCAAATTGCAGCCAAAGTAGACGTCGAAGCTAAGTAAACAATTTGATGATGACTTTCATAAAATGAAAATAAAAGAAAAAAAAACATCCGAAAATTTTGTTCAACTATGTTATTTAGTAAACCAATACCTTGGCAGTTGCGGCAAAGGAAAAGCGGTAAGATGTATAGTATGTTATTCTCGGTTTTACTGAAGATTCAACACCCTTGATGTTTATGTGAAACGTGCTATCCCAGTTTTTGATCGAGTCACAATTGTCTCTTTATTCATTGCACACAACCAATTTTGAATGATTTACTTTTTTAAACTTCCGTTAAATTTCTTGACTGAAAAAAAGACTACACACAAAATAAAGTATTTTGTCTTGCCGAGCTGATCAGGAATATTACGTATACTATGTGTGTTCTCCAATGTGTTACAAGCTTCGTTGTAAAAACATTATTTGGTGTTATAATTAAAATTGTGGCTAAGAAAATGGTGAAGTGTACAACCACTTTACAGGATCTTGAGAACTAAACCAATACCACAGCCAATAAAAAACTAGTAAGGGGTGTACAGTCGAGTATACTCGACAATATAATACCCTGAACACAAGGTTGGCGGTGCCACACCCTAAGCTATAAAAACATATTTATTTGACACCGCCGATTCAAATAGTGTTCAAAATATCAAGAAATTCGGTCAAAAACCTGGAATATTAAAAAAAATTGAGTGTGTTTTTCTTTGGGGGATAACCATCAATGACAGGGACATTTTGTAGTATGCAGATTTAATAAAGTACATTTACTGAGTTTGTATACAAAACTACGTACCGTTTACAGTTTTGGAGATATGTCAATCTTAAGAAATTGAAAATTGAGGTATGAAGTTTTCTAGGGCTGTAGATACTGAGTTTTATGTTTCTGCCTCATTTAGTGTTCGAACTAAAATTATTAAAAATTGTGGGTGGTGGTTGTTGGGTGGGAAAGATGGGCCTGGCACAAAACCGTTCAAAATTGAACCGCTGCCGAGCATCACGAGTCTACCCTCCAACTGCAAGAGGCACTCCACAATACATAGCTCCAAAAGAAAACATATTCTGGAGAGTTAAATCTTACGTAAATGCATTTTTCTTCCCACAGGTGTATGAAGGTAATCAATACACAGAGAAATGTGACGTGTTTAGGTGGCGTTTTACTCTATGGGAAGTGTTGAAACGTGAAAAACCTTATAGTGAATTCGAAAATGTATATGCAGTACTATACCAAAAGAAAATCGGTACAATCATTATTTTTATTGCTGACCATGAAATTTCAAATTACCATTTCTCGACCTTAATCGACACGGTTACGTCTGACTTTGCCAAAATTGTGGAACGATTAATTAAAAACTTCATTAATTTTTGTTGGAGTGGCAGTCCGAAAAAAGAGCCTTAATGAACAATGTGGTCACCCACATTCGGTGTATAACTCATAGAAAGTTTAACTCGCTTATAATTTTAGGTTGTTACACCAAATTGCCAAATTGATGCTTTGCGTCTACAAATTCTACCAGATAGTTAATCGTTAACACAAATTTTATATTTACATTTGCACATTTTGTACACAGATAAACAAAACAATAAATATTTATAAAAAACTAAGCGATTGTTTGACCTCTATTTAATAATTCATTATCAATTGACCAGAAACTTTACTCTGAAGAAGAAAAACTTGTTGTCTACAAACCGCTCATTATTTAAATGTTTAACAAATTTTTAATTATTCTTTTTTTGTTTGTTTCAACTTGCAAGGTTTTTTTCACTTTACTTAATAAAGCATTTGAATTCTTTTTGCTCTTCGCATTCACATTTTCTGTTAAGTCGATAACTTTCTGCTGCGTCGTAAGTTCGTCTTTTTATCTAACAATAAAGGCTGCCTGAAAACTTTTCTTAAGCAATCTTTTTACAACAACGTCAGTGTCAAAAGCGGAAGGAAGTACGAAACAATAGCAAACTTCCTTCAAACGAAACGAAAGCAAGACAAAAAAAAAAAGAAAATAAAAAACAGTTGAAGAAAACATGAACTGACCTGCTGGGCAAAAGTTGGTAAATATTTTTTTATATATGAGGTGGGTTGTCTTGCAGGGGGTTCAAGAGAGAGTTAAGAAAATCACAAGCAAAGATAAATTGCTAAAGTCCGTGTTTAGTTAATATCTATATAATCTTTTTTTTTTTGTTAACTTTTGTTTCTTGATGTTTTTAATATAGCGAATAACAACAAAAATTGATGGCAATGCAACTGCCATCAACGCTCAGCTCAGCCAACAGCTGGCAAGACAAGTTTATCTTTTGTCTTACATTGACTTCCGCCAAAGATGTTAAACTAAAAATTTATGAATAAATTTGGATCAAATCTGAAAAAAATTAGAAATTTACGGCGTTCTAGTCAGTTACTTGAGGACGAGCCAGGGTCACCGATTCAATGAAAAAGTAACGCCATGGGTAGTTTGAGTGATATGATATTCGGTAAAGGAGAGACTTAGTGTTGAGAAAACATTTAAGCTCGCTTATTGTATGCTGAGAAAATTTAAAATGAAGTCAAATTTTTGACAAATGTTTGTTAAAGTTCATGAAACTAACTACGCGAATTTATAAAGCAAATTCAGCCAAGTCTTTGAAACCTTGAAGCTTTTGCTTTATTGTTTTTTTGCCCTTTTCCATACACACACACAGAAACACACACACACATACAATCATAAAATCAACCAAGCGAGCATTCTTCGTAAACAATACAAACGCTAGTTAGTCTGCCAATATTTTTCATATTTTCTGCATGCATGAAGTATTCACTGAAGAAACGAACTGAACAGCAGCAATGAGAGCAAGAACAGAAAACAAAATGCTTTATGTAAAATTGAATATTCATAACTCGATGTGTCTATGTTGAGTATGTGTGTGTGTATGTGTGTGTGTCTGTGTTGCGTATCCTGACAAACGCTGTTTGTCGAGGTAGATACTGACAGGCAGGCATGCAAACAAACTAACTGCGTGGTCGGTACGAGCATGAATGAAAGGATGAACAAATGAATAAGCGGAGAGTTGAGTGGGGAACGATTGTTGGTACATAGTAGGCGATTGCAAAGGACTATGCTTATTCGGTAGGTGTACAGTAGCTGATTGTACTCATCTGTGGGTTTGTTGTTGGTGTTGGCTTACTTACAAACTTGGTTGGTCGATGGATTCGACGATGTATTGTTCGTTTGCCGGCTTTTGTTTTTGTTGCTTTTGTCTTTTGGTATTTTGTCATGCAAATTGTATTTATTGCGGTAAAAAAAACAACAACAACAACAAACAAGCAAAATGCATATTTGTAAGACTAACATGTGTGCGCATGTGTGTGTGTCCATGTGCATTTTTTGTTTTTTGCATCACATTGCAAACAGCAAAATTAACTGCCAACGGGTTGCATATAAAATCTGTTAAGTCTGTAGCCTTTTTTTTTAACCATTTTAACTTATACTGCAGTTGGCTCAAAAGGCCCAAAATGGTACAAAAGAAATATTATATGAAAAAAGAAATGCCGCTATGCCAACGCTTACATCTATTGTCTTATTATGTTGGTTATCTCTTTTTTATTGTCTCTTCGAGTTCAAAGTACAGAATTTAAAATTGCCTGCCGCAGTACATAAGCCAATAAAATCGCACATGAAACATGTCTGCAATCTAAGCGTGTTTTCTTTACAGTGTAAAAGAAATGAGGAATAATGATTCTCGATAGAAAAAAACAAAGGAATATTACTCATAATTTTAGCATGTGTACGACAATTGTAGCAAACGAAATGGAAACAAAAGTAGATGCGAATTAGCTCTCCTACAATGTATTTTGCTTTCCAATTTAGTCTGCAATCTGTCTTACAACGGCAAGCTAATTTTATAATTTATACAATAATTAACAGTTATAGATAAATTCAAATTTGCATATAAAATTATAACGAACATATTTACATTTGAGAGGTCTGCATGAATTAACTCTAAGTTAATGTTGTACCCATATTTGAATATAATCCATTAGATTTAATAAGTACTTATTATTATACAATACCTTTATGTAATACAAACATATGTCCAAGCCTTTTATTTTAATGGGAGTGATATTTTAATTGCAATAATGTTAAGGTTAAGACTGCTGTTCTTAACAGTCATTGTGACTAAGAATATGTTTATTAAAGTTTCCGGCCTTTGATTCTCCATTTATAGTTACCATTACGATCGCAGATCAGTTGATGTGATAGCTATTGCGATAAAGTGTAATAAAATCATATATAGGAATGACAACGCCCACATGTAGCCAAAGCATAAAATCGTTACATCTCTGCAACCAAATCAAATGTTATTATAACACTGAATATATGAAACTATACAGCTTTTCGTAGTCAACTCTGGGTAATGAAAGCTGTATAAATATTTTTCACAACAAATTTTTGTTGTTGTTACTTCAATTTTTATGTTTTTATGTTGATACCCAATGAAGTAAACACATCGAAAGTCTTTGATTAATCAAATTTCGCATTATTGTCAAAAAAAAAAAAAAATGTTGAAAAAATTCCGAAAAATTTAAAAATGGTTGGTTATGGTGATTTTTAAAATTACTCGTTATTGTGAATTTTGGCAAAAACAAAATGTTTGGGTCATCGAAGGAGTAGGAAAACCAAATTGTAGGGTTGTGACAACAAATACATTGTCTTCAGGGTATTTTAGGGTCAAAAATGTATAGTCTAGACTCTAGATCATTTGACCGTGCACTGTACCCTAAGTTATATCAAAGTATTATTTAAACAAGTATATTTTAAAAAATTTTTCAGGTAACATTTTCTCCTTGAAAAAAAAAAAAAAAACAATTGCATTAAATCTCGCTTATGGCACTTTGTATCAAATAGTTTGCAGTTTAAAAAAAGTATTTACATTTTCGGATGCATCATTAGTTTCCGAGTAATTGATTTATAAAGTCAACAATGATTTTTTTTTAGCTTCGAAAACTGTTCCGAAAATCATGCTTTACATTAAAACCAATTAAATTCCCTCTAAGATTCCTAAGGTGACATAAGCACTATGAGGCCATAACTGCAGAACTATAATTGTTTTGTTTTTGGTTTTCTGAAAATTGATCTTATGAAGCTCATCATAAAAAAATTTCCTGTAAGTAAGATTCAGATACTAGAAACGAATTCTTCTCCCAGCTATTCGTCGTCAAAAATCACTCCACATTTTTTTCTATCCTTTAACTGATGTTCATTCCTCTCTGTCATTGACATTAATTTTTTGCATGCATTTCAAAACAATACAAGGTCTACACTAATAAACATGAACAATTCAATAATGCATTACTCCACACATAAAGTCATCATATTCGTTGCAGTCCAAAAAAAATCAAACAAACAAAAAAAAAAAAAAAACAAAATGGTGCGAACATTTAATTTAATTTCATTGAGCATTCCATGTTGACAAACTGCATAATTTATGATGTTCGTTGCAAGAGCTACTTGACGATAGTTATTTGAAATATTTTAAGTGCATTTTGCATAATTTATCGAATAATTAATTAACAGTAATTTCTATATTCAAACTTAAATGTGTAAAATTACACATGTCATTACGTGTTTGCTTATTGAATTATTATGTTTTGAAAATTTTTTATTGCTATTTCGTTAATTCTCTTTATTTTGTTGAGAACATGCGATGAACGGTTTAAAAGACATCATTCAATTAAAACTCAACTTGAAATTACTGTTATAAATTATGCTATGACTTAATAAATAAATCGCGTTTACATATACTTCATCGGCATAACAGATGCAATTAATTATGCAACGAAAAAATGGAAGATACACAGTCATTTACGGCATTTGTGTGCATTTGAATATATCCAAATAATATAAGTTTTAATTGCATATTCCATAAAATGCACTTGTGCATGGCCGCTAAAATTAACAACGAAGTCGTTCGAGTGTATTTCGTGCCATTAATCGCTACCAAATTGATAAAGTGGCCATTTATAAAATTCGAAATGTTTACATTTTTTTCACATAATAATTTATTATCAATTAAAGCATTTATTTATAATTTATTGTCAATTTAGTCGTCAGAGCTTTAATCAAAACGTTGCGTAGCCACGCTTTTTTTTATTCTATATTGCTGTGCTTCAAATTAAAAATCTACAAACCAAATTTTACATTCCTGTCTCAATTTTTTGCACTTCACCCGTAAATAAATGTCGGATGGAAACCAAACAAATTTTGTAAGAACCTCTCCTAATATACTCTTATACCAAAAGTTATTGATTGTAATAAGTCTCACACCAAGGGCGAATTTTCTTTTGACAAGAATTCAATTATCCAAACCTTATGTAATTGCTTCGATTTATGTCGGTACGACAAGAATATTTTTCTGTTAGTATAAATCATTATTTAAAATCTCAGTCAATATAAAAAAAATTATCAATACAATATTGTCGACAAGACTCCGTTTAATCCTATTATATGAATGAAGTTCAGTTCGTGAAGTTCAAAATACTACAACATTTTCGTCGACGTTCTGTTATTCTCTTTGTCACATCAATCATTTTGCTTTATTTCATAATACTCACTTTCTAATACTACAAAAATATCACCAACTAAAACAAAATACATGCTTGATTTGTTCACTAATGGAAACCTGCTGCAATTTAAATCTCATGACAGGCCATGACTGTAACCGCAAATTTATAAGCCGCCACCAGAGCCTGTTTAAGTATGCTTGTTTTATGGGTGTTCTGTTTTGTGGCACTATGTTAAATTCGATGTGTTTTTGTTTCACAATATTGTGTCAAAAGCTCGAAAACGTTGTGGCACGTCCTTCAAAAAAATTATTTATTTATAAGCCATATTCAATTAGACAAGCCCCAGTCGAATGTGTGTTTTAAAACTTGTATTACCTTTAGTCAGTTTTGATGTAAGCCGCTGTAATTTATATTTAATTTGATTTCAAGTGACATTTACGACTGAGTAAAGGCCAATTTACCTTTATGCTTTGCTATAAAAACCTTGAAAATGTGTGAGACATAATTGTGTGTGTATGAAAATGGCTCAATATATTTTATATGCCCATTGACTTCCTCTAACACGTCAGAATGACATTAGTGAGTTAAACATATTATGACTTAATTTGAGAGAAAATCGGAGAGAGTTCATTAGTTGCTTTCATAGTGTTGTCATGAGTAGAAAAGTAGTAATACACAGTTTGAATTTCTTTTTCCTTTTAATCAAATACCCAGAACAGGTCATAAGTAAAATAAGATAAAATAAGCGTCTTAAATACTTTTAAGATTTTCCCTAAATTACATAATATTTGGTCTTTCTTGCTACAAAAAAAAAATTAACTTTTATTTAAAAGGTGATGGCTTTACTTAATTAAACTATAACAAAAATGAGTTATTTTAAGGGCCCTGATAAACATGATGGGAAGATACAAGATTATCAGATATACTGGTGTAAACTGGTAATATTAAAGGAATCTACATTTTGTCGCTCAATTTAGCTCAGAAGACTAAATCGATTTATTTTGTCGTCTTCAACATGCCCATTTATACATTGTGAGAACATACCGTACTTTGATGTGATACATAAAAGAAGCGTTTGCACAGTTTGCAGTTCTCTAAAAGTAGAAATATTCAAATAGGAAATGAAAAGTTCTAAAAAATCGCATAAACTTCTATAAAGCAACTGACAAAAGCAAGAAAAAAGGATATTTAAAAGGCACATTCACACTTTCCATTGGCAAAACTCATCCTGCATGCACAAAAAGTCTGGAGTATGATTCTGACATAAAGACCCATAATGGTGCAATAGGAAAAAAATAAGAGGAATAAAATGAAATAAATAAATACATTTTTTGTGGGAATGGGTCCGTAGTGTTTGTACTGTCCACCTTGCAAAAACTTATGGCAAACAAAAAAGAGATGGAAGAACGAGGAAGAGCAAAAAAAAAAATGTATATTTCAGCATAACTTTTGACTTGCACTGGACAGTACAGTTATTTTTCATTTTAACACGGACTGAACAAAAGCAATGCGAAGGCGTCAGCGTGCATAACATTTGAGCAGCAAGGACATCAACATTTGTGACACAGGACAAAGCGTAAAAGCATTTTGACCAGTCAAAGAGAGCGACAGAAAAGAAGAAATACAAAGTTAAAAATAAAAAAAAATAAAGTAACTGCATTTATTAAAAATTTTGGTCACTTGCTGACCAAAGTAAGAACACAAAAACAAAAGAAAATTGCAAACAGCCACGCTTTTATAAATAAAAGTTGTATGAATAATATATAAGCTGACTCCATTTCCCACACACCACGATTGTGTCTGTGCGTGTGTGTATGTTAGTGTTTAATGCCAAGTGTGAATGAATTATGCGAGCAACTCATACAGATTTGAAATTCATAACATTTTTATTAGTTGCAACAAATCTACAAAGCCGTCTAACATTGTAGAAGGCACCTTTTGTGGACACTCAAATGTACACCGAGAACTTACTCAGGCCTTGATCAAACTAGCTGCCAACTAAACAATATACTTGTCCATGAGAACTTGTTCTCTACTAGTAAAAATGGAGACAATTCACACTAAGTGAACTAACGGTTGGGCAAAATTTCAAGGTGCTCGTATGCGATTCATTGTTGCATACTTTATAGCGTTGTTTATCTTGCAGCGCTGACAGTGACGGCACGTAACTCATTATCCTCGTCGCCTGCAGTATATTTTGTGTTTTTTTTTTATTATTAAATTTTGTTAAACTTTTTTTTTGTGTTTATAATTCTTGTTAATACTTTTAGACATGCCACACTGTTTTTGGCAGGTGAAATGTTATCAAGCCAGTTTATATAATCATGTCACTTTTGTGCTCAACTTTGCACTTAACTCAAGTAAGCTTAAACTCTTTTGTTCCTTCTTATTTGCTACTAAAGGGGCACACTTAAGCAATTGCCAAGAAAGTAGCAGGCAAAGTCAAAGCAGGCGTATCTCAAGCACACATATATTGCGTATACGCACTGCAGCACATTGTTGAAGACTACACTGGTCGACACAAATGTGTGATCTTTGATTGACTGCAATAAAAATGTTACTCACATAGCAAAACAATTAAGAAAGGGAATTAATTGAGATAATATATCTCGCTCTATGTCTGCTCATCTCTAAGAGTATAAAATGAATTTTTCATATTAAAATGTTGTATTATTAATTGAATTAAAGCAGTTCATTGTACTAAAATAGAAATTTACAATTTGTGTTTGTAAAACTTTTGTTATTTATAAATTCTACAATAAAAATAATTTCATCAAATGAAGTGAAACCTCAAATCTCATTTATATTTCAATGTTTAAGTAAATGCCATGACTCGCCTTTAGCATGTGTAATTTTATTTTTGTCTATAAAAATAAGTTGTACTGTGTACGTCTGTGCAAAAGGCAGCAGTCATGTTGCATGCCCTTTTAATAATATGAACGAGTGCGTCTCCTGCTAATTAATGTTGATTGTTCGCTTCTCGTGCCTTTGACGGTTCGTTAAATGCATTTGAAAAATTTACTTGCAGCACTTATTTGACTTGTACCCCACGTCTTATGAGAGTGTCAGTGTGCAAGAATCAGCAGCTGAGCATTAAGAATAGTTCAACTTGGTTGCTTTTAATTTAGTTGATTTACTTTGACAAAACAATAAAAAAATGAATCAAATGACGTTTGGTGATTCACATTATTTTGTATGAAAGACTTTGACCATTTTGTGCTTTAAAACAAGCTAAACATTTCATATTATTTAGCACTCAACACACAAGCAAGAGTTATTTGTCCATAATATTCAACAAAAGCGTTCGTTGTGCGTATCCTATCAACCTTGAACCTGAAAATACAAAAGAATTTCGCACGCGGCAATATTTTAATTTCATTTTAGCAATAGACTCATCATCGTTGGCAACATCATTACCAACATTTTACGAGAATTATTTAGTATTTCCTGCTTGCTTTCTTTTTTTTTTTTTGTACATGCCACACATTTTTGTATAAGGCAACTTGACTTGATTCAACTCGCCACTTCACTCTTGACGCCCATTGCAAGTCGTTGTTTGTTGCATATTCGCTGGGGAACTATAAATAACCCTTTCGATAACAAACATTGCGATGTGTTGATAATAAAAGGGTTGATTTATTTCTATGCTATGTTGTGATTTATGGCCTTTAATGGCGCACAGCGACTTTCAATGTGATTTAACAAATAAAATTGTTCAAAAATCTACAAAAAAAAATAATATAAAAGGAGCACAACAAAAAGAAAGCCGACACTGAAAACAAGACAACCTATAAAATTTAAGTCAAGGCAAAAACGAAAGCATTGCGAAAATGACATTAAAGTATTTAGGCCGCAACTGTTGACAGCGCGTTAATATATGACAAGCTGATTGGATGCGATTGCTATGTCTGCTTGCGAGTGCGAGGGTGAGTGTAGGGGTGTGGGTGTGCTTAGTTGCGTTGGTTACTAGGATGACAGCTTAATGTTCAACAACTTCTGAAAGATTTTTTTGTGCATGTTTATTTTTTGCAAAAGATTTCTTTAGTCAACCGGAAGTATTGTATAGAAAAATAAAATTACAAAAAGAAAAAAATATTTATGTCATCTCCTTCCTCTTAGAGTAGACAATTATATTAATGCTTAGTAATAAAGTCGTTCTGATTTGAATCAATTAATATCATATCAGAGAAATGAAAACATTGTTTTATACACACATACTCATACTACACATATGTATGTACAAAGTGTTCGTTTGTATGCTGCATAAACATAATAGAAGCCTATTAGTGTTTCTTCTTGATTTACCTCCACCTTACAACATGAGCGCAATTAAAGGGCACTTGAATAAAGTGGTGAGCATTGAAAGAGGCGAACAGGTGAATGTTATTAAGAACAGCAACAGCAACGGCAGCAGCACTGGCAACGCAAGCTCTGAAGACCGAACCGTTGTAAGAAGAACATAGAAACAACTTGTAGCTACTTGTGCATGTGCTTAAAAATAGAACAAACCAAGCAACCAGTCAGTCACTCAGTCACTTAGTGAGCGAGTCAGTCAGCTGTACAACCACAATAAACGCTGCCGCACTACACACTTCAAATAACAACAAACAGAACAACAACAAGAACAACAACTACAGCAATAATAACAGCAACTTAACTACTTACACAACTTGTTAACTAATTATGCTGTAAGATGTGCTTAAATAGCAGAACGCAAGGCTATTATGCAATGATGAAACACATCAGCAGCATTTTTAGCATTTTTAATGAACACGAGTCGTTTCGTAAATATTTTTACAACGCAAAATTTCAAGTGCAACTGCCTTTGAAATTATTTTAGGAATGAAACTCAATCCATCAAAGAATTTTAAACAAATTTGGCAGAATAATTTATAAAGATTTGTGCAATTTTGATAAATAGCTGTTTTATTTTTGTTGTTACTTCAATTATAAGAAGGGCTTAGATAGGCAAGTAGATTTATGGTTGATGGATAAAATCATTTTCAAATAGATATTTATATAACCAATAAAAGATAGCCTACATTATATAAATTGGCCACAAGATTTCATATAAGGGGCCGTTCATTAATTACGTAAGGCGATTTTCGCCCGTTTTTGACCCCCTCCCCCCTACAAGTAAGATAAAATAAGATCATGGTGATCCCTATTTGATATTTATTACGTAAGAATTTAAAGGAAATAATTAATGTTGATGTTTTAGTTTGTATTTGTGAAAGAAACATTTTTAGGAACGTTTATTTATACCTACAAAGTTCCCTTTTTAGTGATAATCTACTCTAACTATATTTAGAAATTGTTCTTTGTCGTAAGTCCAAGGGCTCAAAATCCACTCGCAAAGTGGATCTGCTAATGGAACATCTCTGATAACATGTGTCGTTTCTAAGTCGTTATTGACGATTGTAACGTCATCAAACTGCAAAAATTATTCCTTATGAGCGCATTTTTATGATCTTATGTAAGATGTATCAACACATACCCCTCTATGTAAGAAAAAATAAGTCATGCTCGAAATCCCTCCCCCTCTAAAACGCCTTACGTAATAAATGAACGGTCCCTAACTAACTTTAGGTAATTTTATGTCTCAGTTAATAGACCATTTATTAATTATTGTATTCTAATTAAATACATACAAATGATATATGTACTGCTCTGAATTAGAAGATACATATAATTTTTAATTTACAAACAAAGATGAAAACTCATACTGCATAGTCCAACAGCAATAATGTTTCAGAGATCTACAAAAGGCATGTTCTTATTCACAAGTTTAGTTAGTTTATAGTTTCTTTTGTTTTTTTTATAATTCCACGAGTCCTCATTTCGCTTTTCTAAACTGTCTGTTTATGCATCAACTAAGCCTTGTTCTTAACATCAAATTTGCGAAGCATGTGTTAATGTGCCAATGGATCAAGTACTAAACACCTTCACGAAAACTGTTGAGAATTATTTTGAAAAAGTCAAAATGGAACAAATCAAACTTTAGCTTATTGTCTATTGCGCTTGTGCATTACCTTTGTCTAGTTGCAGCCAATAGTTTTTCTGCACACAATTCTTTACTCATAGAACAGTGAAATTGATGGCCCAAATGTATTGTATTAAAACGAAACGAAAGTTGAACTAATTTTCTGGTTAAACGGACACATTCCTCTCTGTTGTTAATCATACGGACGTCAATAAGTCTAAATCAACCAGCGAAAAATCATAGACTCAGCAAACTACGAAGCAAAAACTCGCCAAAAAAAAAGAACACGGCAAACTTTATTCATTTCCTGCATCAGTAAACGACGCCACTAAATTAGTTAAAAATTGTTGGTATACAGCGATAAAAATAGATACATATATACATATACATGAATATAAATCTAACATATACATATATATATATCCTTTGTCCAGCAAAGTCTTTCAATCACACCCATTTACACTATGCGCCAATGCGATTTTAATGTGTTCACAACTCACTCTGATTCAACTCATACATACATGAACGAGTTCGAGGAGTGCAAAATCGAATCGAAGGCGAAAAATCGAAAATGTATTAACAAAATGAATGAGTCTGCTGTGTAATTTCGATTGCCAACGAAAGTGTAAGAGAAAAACAGTTAAAAGCAGAGCATTTAACAAGAAAAAAAAAGAAAATAAAGTAGAATTGAAAAAAAAAATTTAATGGCGTGTCTATGGAGAAAACGGAACAGGAAGTGGCAAAGTTAGCAGACCGAGCAGTTAAGCTAATAATCAAGTGTTGGCCAATGCTGCAAATGGAGCACAAGCGAAGCTGCTTGCTCTAAGTTGGCTTGCGTTTGCTTCGTTTCGATTCTATGAATGTGTGTATGTATGTATACGAAGGTATAAAGAAGGCATGTAAAAATTCGTAGAAGCAACAACACTTACAGCCAATGAAGCTAATTTATTACCAGCATTTAACAAGCATTCCCGTGGGTTTTGCCAGCTCCATTGCTTTGATTTATTAGGTGTTTGGTTTTTGAAATTGCAAAAAAATAAAAAAAAAAACACAAAACAAAACCAAAACAAGAAAATAATTTTTTTTTTTTTAAAGAACAAAAGTATTTACTGTTAAATGTGTCTGTAATTTGTAGTTAATGTCAATATGTACAAGGTACATACATACATACGTATACAAATAAGTATGTAGTAAGATCATTGAGCTGAGCTTAACATTAAAGTAATTTGAGGCCAACTAAAAATATATACGATGACATTGCATATTTATTTAATTGAAATTTTATTTCTTGAGTGATTTACGCAAATTTTCAATGTTTAAGGTATTCACTTTGTTGTGTTTCGATGTAAAAGTACAAATAAAAGAGTAAAGACGTACAACAGTTTGTTGTGAAGAATATTATACAACTACTCGATCCAGAAACTTAACGAAGAAGATCATAATTTGTTTTGTATTTTTGTTTAAGTTAAGTGATAGAAATGTGGCGTTGAGAAAGAAAGTTGTATTGCAGGCCATGTCTTAAAAGTTATGAACAGCTGATTGTGTGCACTTCTACACTGTTGCAAATACGAAATTCTATTCACGATGATGGTGAAGACTTCACAAGCGAACCGTTACTCTGCTTCGTGAACGCTATCAATATTTTCTGTTTACAAAGATTAACTAACATAAAAACATTATTAATAATTTGACATTTCACATAAAAATTTTGCAACATGCTTTAAACAAAAAACAACAACAACAAAAGTTACACATCAATAACACAAAGTCATTGTATTTAACTCTGAAGCCACTTTGAAACGATACTGAAGAATCTGGAACACAACTTACACAAGAAAATCAAGTAAATATCCGCAGCAAAGATGAAAACAAAAACAACAATAACAACAAAAAACGCCAAGCATAAGAACATGAAGCTAATTGTTTATCTTTAAATTAAACTTCCTTCCGACAGCAGCCTCCAACACAAATTTGACGTCAGAGTCTGTTGGATATGTTGTTGCCTCACACTACCTCAACACGTCTCTCCCGCCCACTTATAAGTCAGCACTTTCTGAAAACATTTTGCTCTAAGCTGTTTGTTTTCCCGTTAACTCATTCACAGGCGGCGTCAACAACAAACTCATTAAGAACATTTTTGCTTATTAACTCATATGCCGGAAATGTTAAATGTATAAAAGGAAAAACAAAAAAAAAACAACAAAAAAAAAGTTAACAAAGTGCAAATTAGAAGCGTTGATAATTAAAAGAGAGGCATAGAAGGCGACGTAAACTTTTCGCAACGAATACATAATGATAAAATTAATTTATTGAAGAGCGTGTTTCGAAACGCGCGAAAGCAACGCTCATTGCAGCTGCTGGTGAGCACTTTAAATATTTGACTGCAGGTTAGAGTTTAATTAAAAATTCATTTCGAATCGTCATCGTCAACATCCGTCAACAGCTACTTTGATGGCTACAACACTGACGACACTCAAATGAATTAGTGAATAGAAGCGAGTGGAGTGATGAAATGAATATAAGAAAAACATGTACTTTTTGCTCGCTTAGGTTCCAGAAAACTGAAACAGAAAATTAACTTGGCAGCTCACAAAAATTATTTCATTTCCGTTTGTCGAGCGATATTGACGTTGGTTATTTAAATCGTGTTCCGATATTCTTGGCCAGGAAATTAACTTAATTCAGTTGCTATCTTTGCGTTGATTTTAATTGAAATTGCACTTTATTAATGTAACATTTTTCGATTCCTTCGGCGACAATTCAATGTTTGCACTATTCTACCAAATTTTCAACATATTATTTTGCAGCAGAATATTTCGCGCACAATTAACACTTAATTTTGCACACTGTTTGCGCAACTTTTGTGCGTAAAGTGTTAGCCAAACTTTTCCATAAAATAATTAAGCGCAATTTTCGGTCAAGTGTTTGCATTTTCAAGCCATTAAAGCACTACTGAAAAGAGCGAAAAATGTACTAAAGAGAAAAACCACACGTTAATAAAAAAAAAGTTTTCTACTAATTAATTACAGCGCAATAAAATTGTTTTTCACAATTTAAAATATAAAATGAAGTGTTCAAATGCATGTTGCCGACCGAGTGTGTTTGAAATAAATTCGGATTTCAAATGAAAGACATTGAGAGAACATAGCACCGAGAATTTAGAACGCCTAATATAAATTATGCATCTTAGAAAATTCCGTTCCAATAATAAACATAGGCGTATATAATGTTTAAAACAATAGTTGCTGATTACAATTTTTATCAACATTAAATTTGCATGTTTATTTTGTTTACCGATTATATTAAAATTATTAAAAAATAATACAATTTTATATGCAAAACAAATTTTAGCATTTTAGACACAATTTAAATTACGGAGAATACACAAAAAAAACAATTGAAATCAGCAAAAGAAATTCAAACCATGAAATACAACATCAAAATTAAAATAAATCAAGTTCAATAGAAAATCAATTGCATTTAAGAACCCTTTTTGAACACGCTGTTGTGGATTTGGACCCCAAGACGTCCTCGTGTAGTTAAATCTCCTCAAGAAATTGTTTAGTTGACCTTTTTAATTAAAATCACAGTGGAATGACGAAGCAATCGTTTCAACGAAGAAAATCACTCGAGCAGATTTTCACTTAATTTAAATACCAAGTTTTCTACTTTACACACTTTCTTTGCTTATCATTTCTTGCAGGGTTTTTAACAGAATTTTATTTTAATTGCAAATCGCTGAGCTGCTTTACAAAAAAAAAAAAAAAAAAAACCAAAAAAGAATTAAATATAAAATGAAATAAAAAAGCAGCAGACAGCAAGTAAAAAAGGGTGTCACTTGAATGCTTTCAAGCTGATAATTATTTCGAAAATTTGCCGAAAAAAGTCAGACCTTTATCACGCTCAACTCATTTTAGTCAGGTTTCAATTAAATGTGAAATCCTTGACATGTAATTAGTTGACAAAGGTGTCGTAATTGAATTTTTATCATTGAAATATTTGACAGACGGTGAATTTGCGATCAACTATTGACAAATGTATTTATTAGGAAAAGAAAAAAACAAAAAAAAAAAAAAAAATTAACATTGATTTTGATGCCTTTTTATATACTCTTCACGTAATTTTATCTAGAAGTTTGTAACTCCCAGAAAGAGAAATAAACTACTAGCTGCAACATTTTAGCCCTCTTAATTACAAAACAAAAAGTTTTTCATACAACGATTTAAGTTTTGTTCATTTTTATACCCTATTAAGTTTGTTTGTGAACATAGAAAGAGGGGACACCATAAAGTATGTACACACATTCTTGATTAGGACGACAAGATAATTCGATTGAGCCCTGTTTGTTCGTCCGTCCATCGATATTCATTAATGATTCTCAAAAGATGCAAGAGCTAGAAACTTAAAATTTGGAGAGTAGATTCGTCAGCAGGTCAAGTTTGAACGGTTTTGTGCGACTCCCACTCCTTCCCACTCAACCAGCACTAAAAAGAGGTCTTCTTAAAATTCCAATATCTCCAAAACTACAAAAGGTACGAACCTGAAATTTTGTATTCCGGCGATGTCAGGTAAATATTGTTTTTGCAGATTTATGGTGTCGCAATGCCTACCATGTGTGCTTGTCGAGTATACTCGACTACACCTTACTTGTTCTTCTTCTTTTCGTATGGGGGCTACCAGTTCCAGTAATACGATCATGATGGATCGGACCAATGATTTATGTTAATAAAATTAAATGTTCTGTACATAATTTCAGGTCGATCGCTTCAAAATTGTTGAAGGAGATGCCCACATCAAATCATCTTCTCGAAGAATCTACATATATACTCGTACTTTGTATAGTTAAAGATATCGCCTTCTGGGTGTTACAAACTTCGTGACAGTATAAAAAACTTCAAAATAAAATGTCAAACAAGCGAACATGCTTACACGCTTCGTTTTGCGAAGTTGATTACACTTCATGTGGAGACTCATTCAATAAGAATTAAAGTCTAAGACCACAATACAAATATATTGCCTGGATTTGTTAATAGAAATGTCAATGTCGATGCAATCTAATAATACAATAAATACAATTGTCAATAGACTGACAATCATAAGCTGTGATTGTGCTCATCTAATGACCAACCAACAGAATTTCAAATAACTTATTTTTGTTTTTGCTTTCTTTCTTTTTGATCGAATTTGCCTTTACAAAAATAATTCAATGGTTGTCTATAATTGCTGCGCTTCTTGTTTTTGTTTTTTATGTTTTGCGTGCTACTGGCTGCGCTAGAAAATATGCTACATTTTTTTTAGCTTCTTCGACATACATACAACATTTTCTGTTCCGTTTAATGCCTTTATTGTTTGGTATTGGCTTGGTCTGTCAAACTGCTGTGACATCAAACCGCAACAATGTCACCATAAGCCGATTCCGTGGAATATGCTATTGTCTGTTCCCATTAACTCGCACGCTCTTCACTTCACCCGTCTAACCATGCAAACTGACTAAAAATCACCATCGTTTTGCTCAATACGAAGGAAATTGTGTTACACCAGTTTTTTTTGCCGGATTTACTACAGTCTCGTACAGCGACAGCACGAGAAAACAACTTTTGCTACAAAGAAAAAAAGACCATGTGCCGCTGCAGACAAACAAATACAACCACAAAAATCAAATGATAAGTCAATTGTATGGTGAAGTTGCCATGGTTGGAAAATAATGAAGTTAAAACTCACTGAATTGTTATGTACGAAGCTTTGCGTAAAATTTTATCTCGCTATTTTATTTGTTTAAGATTCTTACTGTTTAATTTTTATCGTTTTTATTCAAAGTAAGACAGTAAAGAAAATTATTGGTGAGTAGAGATATTAATGGTTATTTTTATTGTATTTTAATAATAAAGCGCGAATTGAATTGTGAAATTTAGCTGAATTAAGCTCGCAATTGTTTTGGTATTCAATTTCTGCATGTATAAGCATTTGAAAGCTTGAGTATTGCAACACTTATTCCGGCATTTACCGTCGATAATAAACCGAAGTAACTTCGAATGCAATGCAATGTTATTAAGTGTATTTAGTTTCAATTTGTACCAAAACACTTTAATTGTTTATTGCCACTTGTAGGTGAGTAAACTTTGCTTCTTGAACGCATGTTTACGTTAACCAAGACCAAAAGTAAACCAAAACCCAGCCCAGTATAGTACTTAAACACACACTCACAAGCACACACACACACACACACACAGAAGTTTATACGGGGCAGTCACCCATTCTTACAAAATTTTATGGCCAACAATTGAGCTTAAGTGTCCGAACTTTACGAGCGCTCACAAGCCGAGCCAAGTTGAGGCAAGCTATCCACCCAGTGAGGCCGTCTGGCAGTCAGACAGGCAGCCAGGCATGTTAAAGCAATTGAGAATGGCGCGCCAAGTGAGTTGCCGTCAATGTATTTACGAAATGATGTTTATAGGCGTGGCAAGTAGAAATCGTACCAGTGATGTGAATGTTCATAAATACAATTTTCATTTGCAATACAAACAGTTGCCATGGGAAAATGATTAGTGGCAAGTATAAATTCAACTTTATAGCGTACACAAAAGGTGCTCCACAACGTTTAAGTCGATAATTATCTCGTTGCCAGCGACAAAGGCAATTCAATTTGATTTGTTTCTAATGATGAGTGTATTGCGGCAATCAGAAGCCAAGCGCTGGCTATGAACATATTTCGCAAAAAAACAAAAGCAATTAACTGTGACTCATTTTCATCCTAAGCGCATTAATACATCGGTATTGGTAGCGTTTTCAACGGTGTGAATTGATTCAATGTTGCTGGTTTCACTAAGTGACAAACTGAAGTAATGAATGATATCGTAAACGAACTACCAAATCAAGTAGTAAAAACGAATTTTCATAGAAGATTATAGTTGAGATGAGCTGATTAAGTGCTTCTAAAAGTAAGCAATGTAGTGCAACTCGTAATGGTAATGGAGTACAGCAAAACAGAATATAATATAAAGATGTTAAATCTTTGAGAAAAGAGAAGAGCATAGTAAATGCAGATTGGAATACAATCCAGCTAAAAGGAAATTAAAAACCAGTAAGGACGCTAACTTCAGCAAGGCTCTTCATCTTATTAGCCTATATACCAATTTTCATTGTTTTTGCTCATTGGGTACCGGAGATTTTAGATTTGGGCTAAAAGTGGGCGTTACCATGCCTATTTTTGTCAAAATAGTTTTAATGCCTGCCCAAGAACATAAGTGTGAAGTTTGAAGTCAATTGATGAAGAAACAAAAAAATTTTTCATACAACGACATGAATATTGCTTCTCTTCCTCTTCTTCATTTTGTATGGCAGGTACCAGTTCTAGTTGCCCGATCTCAATGAAACTTTCAGGCGTTTAGTGGGACTACTTAAAACTACTAAATTTAAAATTTCAGCCCTCTATCTTACAAAACATACAACGATTCAAATTAATTGATCCTACAAATAAAAAGTCTCTGTGCAAAATTTCCGCTCCATATCTTCAAAACAGTGGGAGGAGATCATATATATACAGACGGACATGGCTCAATCAACTCGTGTTGTCGTCCTGATCAAGAATATATATACTTTATATAGTCGCAAGCGAATATTTCTATGTGTTACAAACTTCAGCACAAACTTATAATATTTACTATTCACTAACGTGAAGAGTATAATGAGATTATACTGGAAGTTAGGGTTTTTAATTCAGGATTAAGAGCATCTACTTTAAATTACATCGATTGAGTTTATACGTTTGTCTTGAGTCACATATGCATGGTTGTTAACTACATTTCCGATAAGCCTTGTTAGGTAATTCCTTCATAACTTGTACAACGCTCCTTGATGATTAGGATGATTATGTGCGTTTACTTAAACAGAGCTTACTTAGCTTGCATCTACGTTGAAAAATATATTTTGCCATAGATAATGACGCAAGTTTTTACATTTATATGCTGTGAGATACAATTGTTTATTTGATTTTCAAAATTTTAATTACTACAACGTTCTGTCAAATATGCAAACTCAACAATTTGCACTAATTTTGTGAATCAACAATGATGACAAACGAAAAAAGAGTCAACAATTTTTATAATTATGATACGCGAAAATAAAAACTTGCTGTTGACTTTCTTCTACAGTTGGTTGCATTTTACTGTGTGTTGAAGAGTATTTTGCATTGTTTCGCTCATTTTGACTCAACTCGCCAAAGTGCAACGTAAACAATGCAAAAAAAAAAAAAACAAAAATAAAAACAAACGAAATTAAATGCGCAACGAGAAAAAATTCTTCGCATTTATTGTTGCCGACAGTGCAGCTTCGTCCCCTGATGCCGTCATCAACGTGTTGTCCTCTGCGTCGCTGCTGATCATAAAATCATAAAAACAAAGCGTACACAGTACATTTTGCATAAAAAAATATAAACATAATTCATGTTTCAAATCGATTTTCACTTGACCATGCTGCATTTTATGAGTTTATTGTTTGCGCTTCCTTTAACCATAAATATTTGCAAAGTGCCTCTCGCGCTTGTGTAGGGCATCAGGTGGTGTGGTGGCATTGTAGGGTCTGCTAAAGGTAGAGCAGTGTTGGCAACGAGTTGCTGCTGCTGCTCTGTTGGTATAACAGTGTACCAATAATGTTGTCCAACAAAACATACAACTTCCGTTTTGTGCTCGTTTAGTTCGTTTGTGTATGCAACTTTACTTTTAGTTTGTTGCACATAAACTCACTCAACGCTTAAGCGCATAAATATTGCTGTATAAAAGAAAAACATCAAAGAATACCTTCGCCATGACAACGCAAATCTTTCAACAAAAAAAACAGTAAGGATTTGCAGTCGAAAGTGCTCGACTTCGACATTCCCTGTACTTTCAATTTGCAGCGACTGTTTGAGAGCGATGCTCCGCCCACTTTTCAATCGAAACAGAGTTCATTGCCATTCAATATCATATATGTATAAGTACAAACATTTACTTTTCGAGAACAATTTGTTTTAGAAATAGTTATTAGATTTTTTTCTTTTTTAGCTATATATGGGCGTGGACAGGGCCATCTTTTGATCCAATCTTATTCTACTCCATCCCAATAGCTTACACACAAAATTTCATTATTGTAGCATTTATGATTTCAGAGATAACTATAGGCGTTTCAAATTTTTACCGTATGTGATTGTGTTCATTTTATCTCGTTGGTCTTCTTTTTAAATTTGATGTTCATATTTCAAAACACAATCGGAAAATGCGGTTTTTGTAATATTTTACCTGAAGTACATTCGGTTATTTGTCCCTTAGAATGAATACCAGAATCGAGCTGCGAAGGAATTTGGGTTGTACCTCTTATAGTTTTTGAGATCGTTGCGTTCATACAGAAAGACAAAAACACGGACGAACAGGCGAACATGGCTAAATCGAACTAATCAAGAACATATATACTTTATAGTGACTACCACGCTTCCTTTTAGGTACAATGTATGTATGAAAACAAAACAGAATAGGCGAAGTTCAAAGCGGAATTAATCATATTCGAACGAACAAGCGAATATCACAACACTAAAAGAGCCTAAAAGTATGCTAAATTCATGCAAACTATGTTTGCCTAAGAAAATCAAGTGTACTTTCAGGCCGTAAGTTGAAATTGAACTTGCCAATGATTTGTTTAAACACTTGCTTGCCCAAAGATGTTATCTTTTTAGTTTGTCGCTTTAATCCAAAATATTTCTAAGTCTGCTTCAATGAGCAAACAATAAAATAAGTGTGTGTATATTATTGGCAATTGCAATTGTAGCCAACTAATGAAATTGTTCGAACACAATGACTACTTGTTTGAACAGCTCAGCTCACACAAAAAAGCACTCATTGAAGTTGCTTGCTCATTGCCCGATGACGATGACGATGACGATGATTATGCTGATGTTGATGTTGATATATCACTGAATATGCTCGCCATGGCCATGTGAAATGTAAAGCATTTAAACAATTGAACAACACACTCATCTCAACTCAACTCAACTCAATTCGACTCAACTCGAGTCGAGTCGACGACTCTGCTGAATGCAAACGACAACTGCACATTTTCCCACAATGAAAAATAAATTGGTGCAGGATTCATTAGGATTAGAACTGAGCAAATTCGACGTTTGTCGTTGTTGGTTGGCAGCTCATATTAACTCGATTTAATTTTGTTGTTAGCCGAGTTTTGGGTTGTCGGTTCGTACATTCATTTAACAGCTAAACATGATTGCCAATACCATATGTTCAACAAAACGTTTTTAGGCTTGCAATTATGTATCTGTCTACACATGCACGCACACAGTGTTAAGCATATAATTCTATCTACGTTCGTCTGAAATAAACAGCATTCGGTAACATCATTATCATGAATAATTGCAACAAATTCTCTTAGCTCCTCACCAACCGACGACTCATCCATCCGACCGTCCGTCCGTCCGTCTGTCTGTCCAAGTCATATCAAATTTTCTGTACGGCGTACATTTTTCATGTAAATGTATAATAAATAGACATATTTGCAACATTTGGTTTTTTGTTTAACTTGATTTAGCTATTTAAACATGTATGCTTGTGTTTAGATTTAGCTTCAGTTCATGTTGCTCGCTATTTGTTCGCTCGAGTCAAATTAGTTCGTTCGCCGGTTCGTTGATTAGTTGTGCGCATATTTTAGCTAATCAATTTATTATGAGCACCAAATGAGTTTTCTAACAATTTCAACTGAACAAAAATTATTTGAGCTGCAATTTGATTATACAATATTTTGTGGATTTACCAGATTGCTTTATGCTAATTAAGTTGATACGAGTGCCAATAAATTGCAAGATTTAATTTGACAGTTTTATTTGTAAAAGAATAAACAAAAATAAACATTTTACATTTTTAACACAAGCAAATTCGATTACAAAATTAAATGTTATTAGTTTACAAATAATCTTTAATTGTGGTTTGTACAAAAGTTCTATAAGGCATACGTAAGTCTTCATTAACCAATTTAATAAAATTCATGCTTTAAGTGCAGACTTTGCCTAACATATTTTCTTACTAGACAAACAAGTTAATGTTTCCTTTCGTTCACGCCAACACTTTTCCGACAATTTTAAAGCGAAAAATTTTAACGAGCAAAAAATTACAAAGTTTATGGTAATTTTATGCAATAAACGTAGAAATGTTTGTCATCAATTTCCTTTACTCATATTTCAACTTCGTATTCGCGCACTTTTTCCAGCGTTGTGCCAACGTCTTTGGTTGTTGCTCCTTCTTCAACATCTTCACTCCTTATATTGCTTTTACCACTTTTCTTTTTTTTTCATTTTAATATCAACGATTTGTGCAATTTCACACCAACTCCTACGCGTTGCACTTGCAAATATCTTTCAATGGGAAATACGCAAATGGAAAATCTTTGGTTTCAAAGCCGCTAATGTCTTTGCGACACATAACAACGACAAAGATGAAAGAATAAAAATAAAAAAAATTTAAAAAAAAAGGACGATAAATTTATATAGACTGCTTGGTTTTACACGTTTATGTAAATCATGCTGCCGGAAAGTGCACGAAATAAGCGTAAAACGATTACTTAAAATTGTGCGCAGACTACTTGCAGTGACTGTGTGCGCAATGAGGCTAACGAGTTGCCATGCACCACGAATGGGTGACGTTTTTATACTTTATTGTTAGTCAATGTTGACAGCAATTTTAGTTCGCTGCCCACTTAAAGACGTGAAGAAGAAGAACAGCAACTACACTCAAGGCTTTAAACTGTAGGATTGGAGTAAGCAGAATGTACTTATTGACCAAGCACAAAGAAACTAACACTGAAGTTTATTTGTCTGCAATGCTCTAATTGGCATATGAGCAGACGCTCCAACACACTTATGGTGCCAACGTGCCTCGTACATCTATAGAGGTCAAATGCTGTTGCACTCTTACACACGCAGATACACACGCATACACGGAGAAGTATAAACATTCGTGAGTATGAAACAATTAAATTTACGCAAATAACCACAATTAATCTTCTAATTAGAGGCAACTGAGTGTTGAGTGCTGCTGCTTTTATGCCACAACTCTCAAACGATGTGTGTGCGCTCATTTAAGCGCCACCCTCAACACCACGCCTCCTATCAGTTTTAGGTTTGTTTTCGCCACTGTGATTTGGGCCTAGTTGGCGTCATGTACGTACAGACATACATATGTGTCTATATTTGACTTTTATGTGAGTTTAATTGTTTTCGGAAATTATTTGCGCCGCCGTGCTATTAATTAGTCGATTAGTTAAAACTTGAATAGGCGTGTCTAAATTAAATGTTACTACTTATTTAACTTAAAGGCTAAACACAAAGCATTAATTTATTTAAGCTTTAAGTTTGAATATTGTTTGCACAAGTTTTATTGATAATAAAAAAAGTTTACTTGCCCTTACGTTAATGAATTCTGAACTATTTTTTTTATTATTCTAGCAAGAATACACATTTGACAAAAAGAATAAGCTTTGTCACTAGTGTATGTTAGGTTTGCTTGAGAACAAATGTATTTACGGCATTGAAGGAGGGGAGTAAGACTGCACTTGTGCCACGGCCACACATTCCCACCACAAGGAGTGCCCCCCACCTTTTCAAAAGGCTACTAACACAAGAAGCAATGGAAATATGAAAACAGGTTGGTGATAGAGGTCTGCATGAATGCATTCAAACAGTCAAATGAGTCATTCATTTAACAAGTGATTGAGTAAATTGGAATACTCATTTAAATCAATGTGATTGAATTGAATTTTAAATGAATGAGCCAATTTATTCATTCAAATTTAATTTAAGCAAATTTAATTGAATGAATAAATAAATAATGAAAATAATTGTCGGAATAAACTGTATATGTATGTAATATTTACAGGAATACTTTCATTCTCTACGAAAATTTCTAAATCCATGTTGTAACTTGAAAAGATTCCTCCAAATTGTTTTTCGTTGCCGAACTTTTAGGCAAAACTAACTAAATTTACATTGTACAATAAGTACTCAGAATGATTACTGAATATTTGAATTTTTTTCATTCATTCAATTCATTCATCAATTGAATGCCTTATTTACAACATTCAAAACTAATTCATCAAATAAGTCCTTATTAATTCGGATGAATTATATTCAACAATCAGTACAACATTTACTTGTACTCAGTTGAACTCACAATTTGAGTTAATTCATGCAGACATCTAGTTGGTGATCTCTTCAAAATGGCAAACCACAAATTTTTCCACTCTCACTCATTTCTTATCAAATAGTAGTTTGTCTAAATTACTATATCTCCAAAAGTGTAAGAGATACGAACGAAACTTTGTATGCTGGCTCAAAAAAAATGTACGTCTTGGCCCCTCAAATATACGCGACTATCAACCCTCAGTGTTTTTTTTCTTCCAAAATTTATAAAAATTTCACCTTGTCTGACTATTCATAATTTTTAACGTACTCAAGTGTTTTAGTGCAAATATTGAATTATGTCAAAAACAAATTAAAACAAAAAAATAAATAAATAATAGAAAACAGAAAACAAAAACACCAAATTATAAAAACAAATGCAAATTTTCGCAAATATAAATTGTTTTTAGCTTTGAAACCCTCAAAATTGGACGCGTGCGTATCGCAGCACCCGCTATTTAATTTGCAAATTTAGATTTAGTTCTGAAACAACTGTTTCAACATTTAATTAAGTAAATAAAAAAAATAATAATATTAATAAACATAAAAGAGTGTGAAAACGTTGGTGCAGTCGACTTTTAAATGCCCTGTACCGTTAATAATGGTGGAAAATACGTACTTGTATCTGCTATGATAGATTTATGGACATTTTTTTTTTTTTCTATATACAAAAATTTATTTCAATATGTATGACGTCTCCTTTCGTCGCTTTACCGATGCCATTGTTCGAAACTCTAACATGTCCCTTAAAAGCTGTGCCATACGTTTGCATAAACCTAATATATCTATCAATAAATATCAAGTTCAAAAAAACGAATCGAAGATTGAATAAACAATTTTGAGATCGAAATTTTCTATATAAATTGAAGCATTCGTCAAATGACAATTGAAATCGATTGTGTCTAAGTAACATTAATATATAAATCGCGCCATGACAAAGTTGTGTGTACAATTATTACTTCTAGCCTGCTTGGTGGGCGCAATTTGGGCCCAAGGCCCAGTGAGCGATAACGATGAACCATTGATAGACGACGCTGGCTCCAGTGATGGTAATGACGACAGTGGTGATTATGAAGATGACAATAATAGTTTAGATGACAGTGATGATAATTTGGATGACAATGATCAAGAAAATGATTCACAAGACGTTTCAACAGGCGGTTCGGGTATTGCTGAAGACGCAAATTCAGACTTAACATCGACTGATTCAGATGCTGTTGGTGAAGACTATGATACGGCCACAGATTCCGACGATTCCGATAGCGACGACACAACACCTACAACACCAACGACTGTAAAGCCAAATGCGAGGGCGACTAATGGAGGACGTGGCAATGCGGGTAAACGTGCCAAAGGCGCTGGTCAAAAACGCAAAGTAAATCTTAAATTGAATCCACGTAAAAACAACGGCAAACGCAGTAGCGGTAATGCAAAACGCAGTAGCGGTAATGCAAAACGCAGTAACGCCAAACGCAACAACGGCAACGCAAGGCGAAGTGCTAAGAAGGCTGTTAATGCTAATAAACGCACCGGCAACAAGGCTGCGGTAAAGAGGAATAGAAATAGACGTGGCTAACTCGATCGACAACGCTTCTAACTGCCGATTCAACAGAGACAATTAAAATTATAAATTCCTTTTACCATTGACTTACCTTTTACCAATTTTATGAAATTGTGTTAAATTCTAGCTATTAAATTTTCTATGGTACATATTCAAAATATTCTTGAAATTAGTATCAAGCACAATATGTGTATATTGTATACGTGATATCCGATTTCAGCAAGTGTATGTCTATGCCAAAGCAAACTAACAACCCGATTCTATCAACTCTTTTATTATTTTAGTAAATACTCCTTTGCTTATTTCATCCTAATTTTTTTGTTTTTAGGGCTTATAAGTGGCTTTTTGTTGGCAACTCTTCCATGATAGACATACCTATGTAATGTGTTATGCACAGTGTTTAGGCAAACTTCTTTTCCGGTTCGATTTTTCAGAGAGATTTTAAGTTCTTTAACCATTTTGAAAGGATCTCGTTTTATTTTCTTAACTATTGCACGCTCATCTCGCTCATTTAATATTTTTCCTTGGCCTTCTCTAATTTTATTTGCCAGCCTAAACCTCTTTATTACGTCCTGGACAGTAGACTTACCTCTTCCAACCAACTCGGTGATTTCTTGTACAGTTTTACCCCCCAAATTCAATTTTATTATTAACTGCTTAAGTTCAACTGAGGTTTGCATTGTTTTTGGAGCTATAATAGAATTATTTAAATCAATTGTAATGCGTCAGTTCACAATATCTATTTACGAATGAATGAGATGATAAAAACACAGAACTTTGAAGTTCATGCTAAAAAGAAAACGGCGTTTTATATTGGTACTTTGCTCTGTCCGATTTTCCTTGGAGCGCAAAAAAATGAGTTATTTTTGTTTTTTGTTTTAAATTAACATTTATCATGAAGAAGTATATATATTTTTTTTGTTTCAGTGAGACAATTGTATGAACTTTAAATATAAGCGAAAAAAATATATACCTTGCATATAAGTTTTCCAAATTAAGAGGACATTTATAGTAAGCAAACTACTGTCCGATTTTGCTTTGGAGTCACTGTATACATGTTTGCTCTTGTAGACCAATTGATTCCAGTGATAAACGATTTTCGATTTTGACTATATGCGCGTTCACACAGATAGACGGACGGACTTATCTTTCCATACTGATCAAGAACATACATACATATATAACATACATACTTTATAAGGTCTGCCACAACTCTTGAAAATGGTGTATCCCGGTAGTTTTGTCACCTCTCCGACCCCACTCAAAAAAAAGTTTATATCTCATAAAATTATCTTATAAGATTATCTGCACAAACCTAATGATCCTTGTAAAACAACATACCTTGAATAATTCTTACTTCGCAATTTATTTTTTAGTATTTTATATATCTACAGATTTCCTTGTTATTTTGGAAAATGGTTGGTATATTTTTTAAAACTTAAATAGGCAACGTCACACATAAAATAAGTCCACAATTGACGCAAAGTTCCGGTCACTTGACAACAAAGACCATGCGTCCTTGAGTTTTATATTATATTTTATATCTTAATATATATATTTCTTCTGTGCATGTGTTTGTCACTGAACTCCTCCTAAACGGCTGGACCGATTTTGATGAAATTTTTTCTGAATGTTCAAGGGGATTCGAGAATGGTTTAGATTCACAATTTGGTCCACTGGAAAAAGTTTTTTTAATAAATTTTTCATTTGTAAGTAGTTGTTAATTTCGCAAGCACAAAACGTACAAAAACGTAACATGCTTTGCTTTTTGTTTATTTACATAGTTTAAACATTAAATGAGATTAAAAAAAGTACACAAAAAAAAGCGGTGATATTAAAGTTAAGTTTAGTGAAATAAAGAGCAGAAAAATGCCACGTATTCGTGGAAGAGCAAAAAATATTGGTCGATGTACTCAGAATGCGCAATTGGTCCATGGTCGTCGATTAAATAGAACAGTTCAAGAACACTCGGCCGATAATGCAAATTCGAGAGATCAAATGGAAAGTACACGTGCAAATGAAAATTCTCAGCAACGCACTCAACGTCTTCGAGCTAATACAATAAGACAACGAGAGGCACGTCAACGAGCGACGAATGCAATTAGAGAACGTTACCAACGGCGAATGCAAGATGTTCGAACATTGACAAGAGCATCACTCAATCGTCTCGCGTTTGAATATGATCCTGAAATAAACTATTCGTCCCACGCATTAATCACGATTGGTAGTATGGACAAAGAGTGTCAACAATGTCATGCTTTCAAGTACAAAGGTGAAACAGCTGGTTTATGTTGCGCATCTGGAAAAATTTCACTGCCACCGCTAAATCAACCGCCGGAACCTTTAAAAACACTTTTATCTGGCACCACATCTCAATCAAAATTGTTTTTCGTAAATTCAATTCATGCTTCCAAATGACATCATTTGGAGCAACAAAAATTGTTAATAATGAAGATGGTCGTAATTTCGAATCTACATTCAAGATTCAAGGTCAAGTGTACCACCAAATTGGTTCATTGCTCCCAATGCCAATTTTTACAAATTTATTTTATGGGCAATGAGGAGCAACAATCAAACACACGCTGCGCATACAACCATATAGACTTTTTCAAACAGACTGCAAAACGACAACTACGCAATTATCATTAAAGCAGACAAAGTGCCCTATGGAGAGCACGCAGGAACATATAATGTTCCAACTATTAATGAAGTTGCAGTTATTATGGCTGGTGATCCATGTGAACGTCGGGACATTCGTATACAACGAAGAGATAATACGATGCAAATAATTCAAGACAATCATCGGTCTTACGATGCATTGCAGTATCCGTTGATATTATGGGAAGGAGAAGATGGATACCATCTAAATATTAAACAAAGGAATCCAACTACAGGTACAACTTACAGATTATCTTACAGATTTTTTTTTTAAATTTCTGTTTCTATCATGTATATATTTATTTGCAGGTGAGGAACTGATAAAGAAAGTTAGTGCTATGAACTTTTACGCATATCGATTGATGATTTGTGCTAATGAAGACAATACCATTCTCCGATGCAGACAGCTATTCATCAGTACATTGTCGATATGTATGTTAAAATCGAAAGTGAGAGATTACGATATATAAAATTTAATCAAACGAAACTTCGTGCTGAGGAGTACATTCACTTACGTGACGCCGTTATGGGTAACGAAGATGCAACTAATGACTTCAACAACATCGGTAGCGCATATATTCTACCATCATCATACATTGGTAGTCCGCGTCATATGCAAGAATATATTCAAGACGCCATGATTTATGTACGTGCATATGGCCGACCAGATCTTTTTATTACATTCACGTGTAATCCAAACTGGGATGAAATTAAAAGTATGGTGTTGTCAGGTTAATCATCGATGCATCGCCATGATATGACTGCACGTGTTTTTAAACAAAAATTAAAATCTTTGATCAATTTGATTACACATCACTCGGTATTTGGTGAAACACGTTGTTGGCTTTACTCTGTTGAATGGCAAAAACGAGGTTTACCTCATGCGCATATATTGATTTGGATGGTGGATAAAGTACGCCCAGAAGAAATCGACAAAATTATTTCAGCCGAAATTCCAAATCCGAATGTTGATCAAGAATTGTTTAACATAGTAACTACCAATATGATCCATGGTCCATGTGGTACTCTAAACATGATGTCACCATGTATGGACAATGGAAAATGCACAAAACGTTTCCCAAAACCATGCCATTCTGATACTATCACCAATATTGACGGTTATCCATCTTACCGGCGTAGAGATGTAGACAATGGCGGTCAATCATATGAATTACGTCTATCAAACGGTGTGACAGTAGATATTGATAATCGCTGGGTAGTTCCATATTCACCATTGCTGTGCAAAACCTATAAAGCACACATAAACTTTGAACTATGCAGTTCAGTGAAATCAATAAAATACATTTGTAAGTATGTTCACAAGGGCAGTGATAAAGCTATATTTGCCGTTCAAAACGTAAATGATAATGACGAAATAACACGTTATCAAATGGGTCGATACATAAGCAGCAACGAAGCTATTTGGCGCATATTTACGTTTCCAATACATGAAAGGGATCCTGCTGTTATACATTTGGCTGTGCATCTTGAAAATGGACAGCGTGTTTACTTTACAGAACAGACTGCAATACAACAAGCTTTAACGGCTCCAAAAACAACTCTTACTGAATTTTTCAACCTTTGTAGTCGACAAGATGTTGTTGGTCAATTCGCAAAGACAATAATGTATACTGATGTTGCAAAATTTTTTACATGGAATAAACAATCAAAAAAATGGGAACCACGGAAACGAGGCATTCCAGTCCCAGGATACGCAGAAATATTTATGACAAATTATTGGTTAACGTTACTGGACCAACATCTTTTCAATATTTGCGAAGAGTTAATGGTACTTTATACGACACTTTCTTCGATGCGTGTCGTGAGTTACATTTATTGGAGAATGATAACCATTGGGATCTCACGCTTGAAGATGCAGCACTGAGCTCATCTCCACAACAAATTCGTCAATTATTTTCAATAATACTGACAACGTGTTTTCCTTCTGAAGCAACTGCTCTATGGAATAAATATAAAGATTCAATGAGTGAGGATATTTTACACCGGATTAGAATTACTAATCAAAATCAAAATATTGAGTTTTCCGCAGAAATATATAATGAGTCATTAATAATGATTGAGGATATTTGTATTATTATTTCGAATATGCCGATCACCCATTTCGGAATGCCAGCGCCGAACCGCCCAGAAGTGGATACCATCAACAACGATGTTCAACGAGAACAACAGTTCGATAGAAATTCTTTGGCTACTTTTGTTGCTAATAATGAACAATTGCTCACTGCTGAGCAACGAAATGTATACGATCAAATTAATGTATCAATTGAAGCGCAACAAGGTGGATTCTTTTTTTTAGACGCACCAGGTGGTACTGGTAAAACATTCCTCATCTCATTGATACTTGCGCGCATTCGATCACAAAATCATATTGCATTAGCTATTGCTTCATCAGGAATTGCAGCAACGTTACTTGATGGTGGACGGACTGCGCATTCAGCGCTTAAATTACCTTTGAATGTTCACACAAATCCCCAAGCAATGTGTAACATAAAAAAACATTCAGGCATGGCTGAAGTTTTGAGAAAATGCAAAATAATTATCTGGGATGAATGTACCATGGCCCACAAGCATTCACTTGAAGCTCTCGACAGGTCTCTGAAAGATATCAACAATGATACTAGGCTTTTCGGTGGTGCTCTATTGCTGCTGTCTGGTGATTTCAGACAAACATTGCCAGTCATTCCACGCGCAACATATGCAGACGAAATAAACGCATGTTTAAAAGAATCTTATCTATGGCGAAATGTCAGCAAATTATGCCTTACCATTAATATGCGCGTTCAACTTCAAAATGATCCATTAGCATTACAATTCTCTGAATAATTGTTAGATATTGGCAATGGTAAAATAGAATTATATGAAGATACACATTATATACGACTTCCAGAGAATTTTTGCAACATGGTGGCTACCAAAGATGAGTTAATAAACAGTATCTTTCCAGATTTGAAACATAATTACACCAATCATGGATGGTTACGAGAGCGAGCAATTTTAGCTGCGAAAAATTTAGATGTTGACGCAATCAATTTCAAAATACAGCAATTACTGCCTGGTAATGAAACTACATTTAAATCTATTGACACTGTTGTTTTTAAATTCATTAGATTTACCAGGAATGCCACCACATAGTTTGCGACTGAAGATTGGATCACCTATAATTTTGCTTCGAAATTTGAATGCACCGAAATTATGTAATGGAACGCGATTAGTTATAAAAAAAATCATGGGCAACATTCTTAAAGCTAGTATTTTGAGTGGAAAATTTCAAGGTGAAGTAGTACTTTTACCACGGATCCCCATGATTCCTTCAGATTTAAATATACCATTCAAACGTTTACAATTTCCAATCCGCTTGGCGTATGCTATGACTATAAATAACTCACAAGGCCAAACAATGACAATTTGTGGCTTACATTTAGAAAATCCGTGTTTTTCTCACGGCCAATTATATGTTGCGTGTTCCAGAGTTGGAAAACCATCGAATTTGTTTGTTTATACGCCTGAAGGACTAACTAAAAATATTGTACATCCAATAGCACTGCGATAAATTTAATTTTTGTAAATTAATAAATAAATGTTATTAAGCAGTTTGAGTCTAAGATTAACCTTTACTTAAAACGAGTTTAAGTTTTTACTTACGGTGCTACTATTGCTACACTCCACAGATTATATGCCTGCCAGTAATCAATCGTTTCATTTCGAATTTTTGATATACTCACACGCTACCGAGGGCGAAGCAAAGCGCGCCGGGTCAACTAGTTATTTTATATTATCAAAACATGAGATAATAAAATAGTAAAAAAACACTTAGCTAAACAAATAAATAAAATAAGCTGTGTCTAAAAATAGATATTTTGAAACAAAAACCATAAAATACTTAAGAAAAAACAATTAAAAGTTAAAAATAGAAACTTAAAAATAAAAAAAAAAAAAACCAAGAAAATAAATATGTCTGAGTAAAAGAATAGTAAGAATAAACCATTTTTTTGTGACGCTGGAAGTTTAGGATAATGCAATTGCGCACACATGCCTCGGTACTAATTAAATTAGTTAAAAGTAAATCCAATATTTACTTTTCCATTTACGTTATTACCCTGACACAACTGAGTACTACTCGATTTTTGTATAAACCGTGGGCGACCTAAGGAAAGCCATCAAAGTCAAAAACAACAGCATCGAGATGAGATTCTACAACCAGCAGCTCCACTACTTCTACGAACAGTACTAGTCCATCTAGCTCAGCAAGTTCGTCCACCAGCACCTCTGACACCACAACTATCACCACGACCACGACAACCACTACAACAACAACTGAAGCGTCAGTAACATCTTCTTCGGCATCGACATCATCATCGTCAAAGAAAAGCAGTAATGCGAAAAAGCGACGTCAGCGTGCAAAGAAACGTCGTCAACGTGCAAAGAAACGTCGTCAGCGTGCAAGGAAGCGCCGTCAGCGTGCCAGGGCTCGCCGTCGTGCGTCAAGGAACAGAAGCCGAAGTGGTTAGATAAGGACAAGTAAATTGTTTGATAAATATCTCGCGGAAAAACACATTATTACTTTAAGTGCAAATATATGGGAACATTATAAAAACAAAGTTGTTTACCTGATTCATCTTATACTTATTAAGGTATACGAGATCTGTTGAAAAAGTTTCGCGAATGTTTAATTTCTGCGGTCTACGTAAATTCGATTTTCGTTCTCAGAGGACCGAATCAAGGATTTAGGGTTATGAAGTACAAACCAAAGATCCGTAATCGCAGTGGAAACTGCCGCATAAGCCAATACTGGGCCAAGTTTGATCGAATGTGGTTTTGCTCACAGTTTTCCACAATGATAATGCTCCTGGTCAGACATTGTTGTTTGTGCGTAAAAAACAAAACTCTATTGCAGCTGTAGCCAACGTGTTCCCCAATCCTGGCCCCTTTGACAACAATGACCTCGGATCTCTCCGATTTTTATTTAACGTGGCGTGTACCTATAGTAAGGTTTACTACCACGGCACCCTAATGTTAAGCATGTGGTGCATGGACTTGAATCTATGCCAAGTCAGCATCCCCATTTGACATAAGCCAAACAGGTACCTATTCGAAATTGTGCTGCACCTGGTCACAATTTCCCCTTAGGAGGAGGGCGAAGTGCATCTAGACACCTCTGCTGCTCTCTGGATCGCAGCATCCGAGTTGTATTCAAGAAAAAATCTTGAGAACGATGCAACTCACACATCAAGCCGAAAACTTTACTCGCTTGAGTATTAACTGTTGAAATGTAATTCAAATCTGGCAACTCCACACTAGATATGTTAATTTAGTTGATACTCTACTTATGAATATTTGCTCATCATTATTCCTTTTTACTTATTAAAAACACTTCTTGCTTCACCTTAAAACTGTGCACACGTGTTATTACAATAGGTTATGGGCCCAGGTAACGCGTTTGAACACAATGTCGTCTGCAATTAATTACCCGTTTGAAAAGTTGCGTGGCCGTGAAAATTACGATGTGTGGAAGTGTCAAGCGAAATCATATCTCGTAATTAAAGGTTGCTGGAAAGTAGTAAGCAGTGGTGCGTCTGACAAGGAGACGGACGCCGATGAACGTGCATTGGCTGAGATAACTCTTATGATTGAGAGTACTAACTACGCACATATTGCTAAAGCAAAAAACTCGAAACAGGCTTGGGATGCATTGGAGTCTGCTTTCGCAGACAGTGGTTTAACACGGAAAGTAGAACTACTTAAGAAGCTGGTACAGCTTAAGTTAGAACAGTTTTCTTCAGTCCAGGAGTACATCAACGAATTGGTGATGACATCTATAAAAGTAAACAATGCTGGACTAAACATCGACGATGAAGTGACAGCGTCGCTGTTGCTTGCCGGGCTACCAAACGAATATCAGGCGCTGGTCATGGCAGTGGAAAATTCCAAAACAAAACTAACTGTAGATTCTGTAAAGAACTTGTTATTGCAAGATGTTAAGTTTGACAACGACAACGTAAATGCTGCGAATGCTCTATTTTCAAACGGTACGTACAAAGCGAAAAGGAACAAAGCAAACTTCAAAAATTTTAATAAAACAGTTATTTGCTATACGTGTGGTGGTCAGGGGCATGTACAGAAGGTATGCCCAAGTTTGAAGAAAGAGAGAAATAATGAAGATAAGAGTGAAAAAAGTGCAATAGCTGCTTCAAGCGCTTCACTTTTTACAAACTCTAACACGAAACCATGCAAATCGGATACTGTGTGGTATATCGATTCTGGCGCCACAACACACATGACGAATGATCGAAGCATTTTAAAAAGAGAGTGTCTTATAAATAACAAGAGTGTAGTCTTGGCAAACAAAGAGAAAATGCGTGTAGAATGTAAAGGCGATGTCGATGTTCTACTTAAGGTAAATCAAGACATAATAAAAGGTGATATTCGTGAAGTTGAATATGTGCCAAATTTATGTGCGAATTTGTTGTCTGTACGGCAGTTGACAAAAAAAGGAAAAAAGGTTGTATTTGAAAATGATATTTGCAACATCTATGGAGATGGAAAGCTAATTGCCACTGGATATGTGCAAGATGGATTATATAGACTGAATTGTATGCTGTTGGACAATGAAAGTGAACGAGTTTTAGCAGCAGTAAGCAGTTTTAATCTATGGCACCGCCGCATGGGCCACATTTGTGACGAAAATTTACAGCTGGCAAAAAATGCTGCAATTGGAATGGCCTACAATTCTGCAGACTCAAGTCAAAATAAGTGTATTGTTTGTTTACAAGGAAAGCAAACACGAGAAGTGAGCAGACAAAGTGGAAGCCGCGCTAATGGACTATTAGAATTAGTTCATTCAGATGTTCTTGGACCATTAAAAGTCAAGTCGTTCAGTGGTGCCAGGTTCATGCTAATTTTTGTAGATGATTACTCTCGCAAAACGTTCGCATATACAATTCGAGAAAAGTCGGACGTGGTTAACAAATTTGAGTTGTTCAAAAATCTGGTAGAAAATCAAACCGGGCAAAAAATACGAATTCTCAGGTCTGACAATGGTAGAGAATTTTGTAACAACGAATTTAAGCATATTTTGCAAAAGGCCGGAATTATACATCAGACAACTGCACCGTACACTCCAGAGCAGAACGGCGTTGCGGAACGAATGAACCGCACCATCATTGAACGTGTACGTTGCATGTTACTGGATTCCAAATTGCCAAACACATATTGGGCTGAAGCAGCAAATACAGCGACTTATTTGATAAACAGAGTACCTTGTCGTGGCAATGATAAAACACCTGAAGAGATTTGGTCAGGTGTAAAGCCAAATCTTTCGCATTTACGCATATTTGGTTGCACGGCAATGGTTCACATTCCGAAAGAGAAACGAGGAAAGTTGGATGCCAAATCGGTTGAATGCGTCTTCGTTGGATATTGTGATTCGTCAAAAGCGTTTCGCCTTTATCGTAAGGCAGATCATAAGTTTTTGTTAAGCAAGGACGTCAAGTTCATAGAAGGCGGTACCATCGACTCAGCACAGACATCAAATAACATTGTCAACGTTCTGGAATACGAACCCCAGATGACAGATTCAGGGGGAACACATTCAGCAGAATCAGCATCTACTAAGGAGCCTAGCCTTGAATGCTGTACAAACGAAATACAGAGTTTCGATGTACCAACTACTTCGAGTGTTGTTGAAGCAACTGTACAGAGCACCGTTAACGATAATGGAAGTAATATAGAGGAGTTACGGCGTTCTGAAAGAATTGCTAACAGAGTGACAGGCCATTTGTTCTGCATGATGCTTGATGGAGACGACCCGTCAACTATTACTGAGGCCCTCGAGTCTAACGAGTCCGAAGAATGGAAAGACGCTATGAAGGTGGAAATGAATGCACATGAATTGAACAAAACATGGGAGCTAACTGAACTTCCTGCTGGAAAGACGGCCATCAAATCAAAATGGGTCTTCAAAACAAAACGTAATGATCGGGGCGAAATTGTGCGACATAAAGCTAGACTTGTAGCAAAAGGCTTTTCCCAAAAGCAAGGTGTCGACTACAATGAGACATTTGCACCCGTAGTTCGATACACTTCGATTAGACTTCTGTTTGCTGCGGCTGTAAAACACAACTTGTTCATTCATCAACTGGACGCCGTGACGGCATTTCTAAATGGCGAGTTAGAAGAAGAAGTATACATGGTTCAACCAGAAAACTTCAATGACCAGTCTGGAAGAGTTTGCCGATTAAAAAAATCCTTGTATGGATTGAAGCAGGCCAGCAGAGTCTGGAACCAAAAATTAAATCAAGTTCTAATGGATTTTGGGCTTGAACGAAGTCGTGTTGATCAGTGTGTCTACTGGCATGTTGAAGAAGCTTCTATAGTATATGTGGCAATATATGTTGATGACATACTAATTTTTGGAAATGATAAAACCCTGGCTTCAGAAATCAAACGCAAACTTTCAAACAGCTTTGACCTTAATCAGAAACTCACTTCTGAGATGTGCCCAAAGGATGATAAAGATATTGAAGACATGCGGAAAGTACCATATATGGAGGCAATTGGCAGTTTGCTTTATGCGGCGCAGAACACACGTCCCGACATAAGCTTTGCGGTTAATCTACTGAGTCGTTTTTCATCGAATCCAGGACAGGCACACTGGATAGCCGTAAAACGTGTTATGCGCTATCTGAAAGGAACAGTTGACAAAGGTATAACGTATCATGTGAAAAATGACAACCTTGCCGGATATTGCGATGCTGACTGGGCAGGAGACTTGGATGACAGGCGATCAACATCCGGATATGTATTTATCACACAAGGGGGTGCCATCTCATGGTGCTCGCGGCGACAACAAACAGTAGCCTTGTCGTCAACAGAAGCGGAGTTCATGTCCATAGTCAGTGGCCTACAGGAATGTATATGGCTGATGCGTCTACACGAAGAACTTCGTTTAGGTTTACCAAATCCAGTTGTGCTCTACTGCGACAATAAAAGTGCCATACACATCGTTAACAACAACTCATACTCACCCAGAACCAAACATGTTGACATAAAGATGAAATTCATACAAGAGAAATTGAAGAGTGGAGCTATTGGTCTAGAGTATGTGCCTACAGACGACATGGCAGCAGATGGCTTCACTAAAGCTATACCAGCTTGTAAAATCAATTCAATGAACTTAAAGTTAGGATTAAAATAATCTTGTTACCAATTTAAAATGTAATTGTTTGCCAGATATTTAATTAAGGTGGAATGTTGAAATGTAATTCAAATCTGGCAACTCCACACTAGATATGTTAATTTAGTTGATACTCTACTTATGAATATTTGCTCATCATTATTCCTTTTTACTTATTAAAAACACTTCTTGCTTCACCTTAAAACTGTGCACACGTGTTATTACAATATTAACCACAACCACCAGCGTTGCACCATATACATGGTCCTCACCAGACCATAGACTACCGAAGCAGTCCATGGTCCGGGGCAGCTACTTCCCGCTGTACCAAATAAACCTTTGGTCCGGTTTCGTGTTGTTACTAGATATTTGTGTATTGATAGTAGTGAGTGTGATAAGTAATAGCAACAACACTACCAAGTTCGAGTCCAAGTGACTCCAAGCATTGGTGAGCTTGTGCACCTCTCTGATCTGCTACATAGCTAGGCTATGCATTGCTCATCTAGCAGGACGTGAACCTTCAGAGTTGGATGACTGGCCACATTTCTTCAAGACGCGGAGTTGGCGTTTGTGTATTCTTTTTTGTGCCAAGACCGTTCTCTTGATGGTGGTTTCGCTAGATGGCCCCTTTGACTATTTCCTGTTCCCGAAATAAAAGAGGCTCATGGAAGATGACGCTACAACACAATTGAGACGAGAAAGATTGAATCGATGGAGCAGCAGAACAAAATCGATTTAAATTCTTCGAATTCTGAAAAAAAAAAACTTTGGCACAAATGTATTATATCCGAGGGAAGTTACTTTGAAAGAGAAAAATAAATATTAACGAAAATTGAAAAAAACACAAAATAAAGGATACTTTTTGAACAGCCCTCATAATTCTAGAAACGTTTAAATAAAGTTTATACACTTAAATGAAATTAACAGAAACCGTGTTTGACCAAATAAAAATATGATTAAAAACTATTAAGAAAAACTACAGTCAAGAGTACCCGGCTTCAATACTAGTCCTACTTTGATAGGAATTTAGTTGGGTGCGGCCACGTCGATTTTATTGGGGTTCAAATCAACAATAACCTCGCACACTTTAAATTTCATGGTCGTCTTTCAAAAAACAATTGTTATGAATGAGAGAATTGAGCTGCGAATTATAGCTCTACCTATGTTATCTACCTATGGGATCGATGCATTCATACTGGCAAACGGACGGAATGAGAGACGCTGATTAAGGTGATATGTAAACCATATACTTTATAGGGCCTCCCACGCCTTTTTTTTTTTTTTGGTATTACACACATTTTCGATGCCCACAAAACTAATATAAGCTTGTACCATAAGCTAGAGGGTATAAACAAATAATGAATGTTTGTAGATTAGCGGAAAAAACTTACTTGATGTTTGTTAAGTTGGGAAAGTACGTTAAAAGTATTGTTTCATAACAGTACTGCTTTGTACTATTGTACTATTTAAAGAACATAACTTAATATAAAGTTATTTAGAAAAAGTGTTTCGTTTGGTTTTTGCAATGTCTGCATTTCTAAATTAAGCTTGTTTAACTTCCATTTGTTCAAATAATTGTACAAAAGGTTAGCTTAGCTTACTTTACTATAAATAGTAGGCCGTTACAACTAACTAGCATAGTCAAATATACATCAATACAGCATTAACATGAGGCTCACTATTGCATTGTTCTTTGGAGTCTTCGCTTGTATCCTGGTATCTCAAGCCTGGGCTGGATCAGGATCGTCTTCAGCTGCCGAAACGACCACAACTACTACAACTACGACAACGACAACAACTACAACTACCACAGAAGCAACGACGACGGCTGCTTCTGACACCACGACTGCAGTATCCTCAGACACTACAACTGCTGCATCCAGTGCTTCGGCTTCAACAACCAAGAAGTCTAGCTCTAAAAAGACCACAACGAAGAAGAGCAAGAACAAGAAAAACAAAAACAAGAAGAACCAGCATAAGATCCACTATACCATTCATAGGAGACAGAAAAATTAATGGATACAGTGGAGAAATGAATTTTGATTGGAACATCGACGGCTTTGTTTTTGTAATTATCTTAACTATGCAAATAAAACTGTGGCCCAGTTTTTTTTAAACAGAAACCAAAATGATTTTTAAATACACTAGAAGAAAATTCAATAATTACCCATTTGACTTAGAAATAATTGCTCAATCAAGAAAAGATCTATTATTTTAAATGAATTTTCACAAGAAATAGTTAAATTTTTAGACCATTAAGTGAAATTTGGTGAGTTGGAGTTTTTATAGGAAAAATCAAGACAACTGATTGCCAGTATACCAGAGAGGGGAATCGTTTTTTTTATTAATTGGGATAATCGGTGTTTTGTGAAATAGTCGGTATATTTTTGAATCGATACTCAAAATTATGGATGACGAAAAAGGGAGATATTATTTTTTATTTGTGTACAATGTGTTTCTAAGAAAACACAAAATTACTCATCCAAATTCAAATAACAAAGATTTTTAATATCATCGCTTCAACCATCTTGATTTGAAGATTTCTTATACTGTAGATCTTCTTATAAAAATACAATACATAACTTTTCATGCTTGTCCCACTGTTTCTTCACAAAAGTACATATTTACTATACAGAAATATCAATATTTTATTTGTATTCTAAAAAAATAAATTCGTTAATTAAGCTAATATTTATAGATGTTCACATCAAATTAATATTTGCTAAAAACATTTGTTAAAGCTGCATTCGATAAATTGGAATGTATCTTAATAAATTATTGAAAAATACTAGCCAATTTTGGTTTAGTTGGGAAAATAAGCTGAAAGTCGTATGGTTTCATAAGAGAAATTAGGTTATGAAAAAAAATTTGCGTTTTGTTTTCGCATTGCGAGCAAAACGAATCTTCCAAAAAAATGTAAACAATTATTTCAGAACTTTTGCAAGCAAATACATTTCATTTGTTCAAATAATTGTACATAAACTAAACTTGTGTATATTCACAGACCTTGGAGTGATATAAATAGGAGGCGGACACAACTATCAGACATATTCGAATACACATCAATTCAGAATCAACATGCGATTCACTTTTGTATTATTCTTTGCATTCTTCGCTTCTGTCCTGGTGACACAAACTTGGGCGACGCCTCCTGCGTCTTCCTCTTCTGCAGCAGAAACAACTACAACAACCACAACGACAACAACTACAACTACCACAGAAGCAACTACGACGGCTGCTTCCGATACCACGACTGCAGCATCCTCAGACACTACAACTGCTGCATCGAGTGCTTCGGCTTCAACCACCAAGAAGTCTAGCTCTAAAAAGACCACAACGAAGAAGAGCAAGAATAAGAAGAATAAGAACAAGAAAAACAAAAACACGAAGAAACAGCATAAGATCCACTATACCAATCATAGGAGACACAAGGCTTAATTTTTATAGCAATAATGAAGCAAACTGGTTACCTGGATTCCGTCAACCGTCCTTAAAGCTGCTCTGACCCTTTTATTTACGAATTTAAGCTATTTTTAATTCTTAATAAATATCATTGTACCCTGTGTCTTAACAGGGTATTACAGAACATTTTCGAGTAGAAAATTACCATAAAAGGAACATAAGGTCGACAGATCTTTTCTTCCTGACGTGTTAATGCAAACAATAATAAAAAAAAATTTCTATAAAAGTCATTTCCTTTCTTTTTTCGCTTTCATTATATCATTCTAAATCAAAGAGGTAGTTGATGATGTGTTACATTGACAAATTTATTTATTTTTTTTAAATCCATTTCCACTTAATACCAAAAGTAGTTAGGTTGGGTTTGACTACCAGGGTGTTATTTTAGTTCCTTTACCGGTTCTCGAAGCATTCTACGGAAATGTTGGAAGCGTTGCCCAAATGTTGCCAGCCTAACTGCTTTTGCAATATTCGTTGGACAATTTGCTACTATACGCGTTGCTTTGGAACTACGGTTCCCCAAAAAATAACTGGGTAGTTTAAATAGAAAATACAATGATAACCCATATAAATAAAGACTTTCTGTTAGTATGCCTCGTCATACCAAAGAGAAGTGACAGAAAGTCATTTCATTATAAATATGAATGCCAACCAATTTATCACACACTCCAGTTAATTTACGCCACAACAGTACAACAACAGATGCCACTATGTTAAAATGATTGTGATCATTCACACAGCATTGGTTAGCAGTCAACCGAAGTGCACTTGAAATTTGTTTGGAAAAAGACACCCAACGGCACAATTTTTCAACTTGCCTAACAATTTTCATTTTTCCAAGTGTCTGAGTAACTTATGCTATTATTCTTGTACCTGAGTGGTAGCCAAACTGACGGTGGTAGAGATGCGTTGTTGCCTTCAATTAAAATATTTTAAATAGACTTGGTAATGAGATGCGTTTCACCACTTTGAGTAAAAGTTATGAACACACTAGCATTGGTCCGGGCGTATCGGCAAGTGTGCGTATGCAATGAAAAATAATGTAATTGAAATAAAATAATTATGAATTCTCTTGGCAGTGTTGAGTGCACTTTAAATATAATGAAAATGGCATTTTCACTGAAAGTGAAAGAAACAGGCTCCATAATAAAATTAAAATTGTTTGTGTATGGAGTAAATTAGTTGAGAAGTGTTTATGAAACGAAATTTTTGGGAAAATTTTATTTCAAAATTCTTAGACAAACTAAAAAGGTAATGAAATTAAATCAAATTCCCAAATTACGTGACCCATTTTTGACACTTTTTTGCACACTTACCACCAAAGGGGGAGAAAATTCTAAGATTCATTACATTTCCATTCCAGTAGAACTAATGAAGTTACAAAAGTTAAGTCATAGACAATAGTAAGTATGGGAAGCTTATTTTTTAAGACAAATTTGTTGAGTCCATGAACTACTTTTTTCTCTCGTCAGATTAATCTACCGCCCCAGTTCCTAATATAAGCTTAATACATATCTGCAGATGATAAACAACACAATCACACACAACCTAACAAAATAACTAACTAACTAACCAACAGTACGAACGTCAATGGCTAGAGTTAAATATTTGAGTACAGTAAACACAAATCATATACAATGGATAAGTTCATATAAATAAATAACTAAAAATAAAACCAACAAAACAAAAATGGGTTTTATTGCAATGAGAATTTCAGTAATCTAATAACACGGGTTAAAGTTTGCAAATAGTTATTTAAGAACTGTTGAATCAAGCATAAACAAACAAACTCCAATTGTTCAAATAGTTGTACAAAAACTGAGGCGTCTATGCGTAGAGTTAAGATTGGTATAAATAGTGGGCGAAGACAATCAACTGGCATAGTCGAATAGACTTGAATATTTCGTCAACATGAGGTTCACTTTTGTACTGTTCTTTGCTGTCTTCGCTTGCGTCCTGGTGACACAAGCATGGGCTGCATCAGCGTCCTCCTCCTCTTCTGCAGCAGAAACAACTACAACAACCACAACTACAACAACAACAACAACAACTACAGAAGCAACTACGACGGCTGCTTCCGAAACCACGACTGCAGCAGCCTCTTCCTCTTCCTCTGCCGCTGAAACTACAACTGCTGCATCCAGTGCTTCGGCGTCAACCACCAAGAAGTCTAGCTCTAAAAAGAACAAGGGCAAGAAAGGTAAGAAAGGTAAGAAGGGCGGCAAGAAGGGCAACAAGAAAGGCAACAAGAAGGGCAACAAGAAGGGCGGCAAGAAGAACCAGAATAAGCGTCATTTCCGCATAGAAAAAAGAAAAGTTTGAAAGTATCCCTTTTGGATTATATGGACGGACCTTTTTTAATTAGACATAATTTCGAAATCTAAAAATGGCATTGGATTTGAAATAATACTTTATAACTATAAGCGATTAAAATAAAAAATTGTGGCCCAGTTTTTTTAAAATATAAACAAAAAGTGTATTAATTTTCAACTCTTAGGTAGGAAGTTAAGAACTATTCATTTCAAGTCTCTAGCTTTGACAGTTTTTGAGATCCATGGGTGATTGCATACAGATGAACCCATCACATTCGCTGTTATGAGGTCTTCCTGCCCTCCTTTTGTACTGTAAGTCTCCAACAAACTCACTACACCTTGGCGCACTTTTTGTATGTACAAAAAAAAAAACAATAATAACAATTACAATGTAATAAATATTAAAATGTTATTTTATATCGCAATCAAGTCCGAGTAAATGAACGAATGAGTGAATGAGTAATATGACTAACTAAGCGAATGAATGCAAAGATGCGTGTCGAAATGAGAGCAAGGACATCAAAGTATGGACAGCTGAAAAGCAGTGAAATAGAGATCAACTTGCTTCGTTTGCGCATTTCGTATACGTTTTTTGTCTACACAAACATATGAATTTGTATGTATGTATGTATGGACATATATACAATTGCATTTTTACAAAATGTTTGAAAATTTTGCTGACTTTTGTCGGTTGGAGTTTTTGTCGTGTTTTTGTGCAACAAACATCAAAAGGATGCCAAATTTTGTTGAGCTTAACACTAATTGATTTAGAATTTGTCAAACGAAATTATGTTGAATTGACAATTTGAAGTAAAAACTTTTTTCTCTCTTTTTTGGTGATGGTTTGGTTGAGAATTAAGAGAAAAGCGAAAAAGTTTTATACACATGTGGTTTAAAAGTTTTCAATGGCAGTAATTAGAAATGCAGAAATAAAACAAAACAACAAAATTCAAATATGCAAAAAAAAAAAACATTAAAAGCATAAACATAATGAATAAAATAAAATTATATGGACAAAGGCATTTTAAATTTGATGACTACGAGTTCGTAAATAGAAATTGAAATTATATTCCTTTCCTCGCTAGGGGTAACCCTTTAAAGACTATTAATTCGACATATGTATGTATAACAAATCAAGTTGAAAGTGTAAACTTGAACCAAAATTAGGTTAATTAAAAGTGTGGCAACATGTTTTATTAATGATGCAATCATTCTGTTTATTATAATTAACTGAAGGATATCGAGAGAACCGCATATCCTCTTCATTGACCAGAACCAGAACCAGAACCGGAATGAAACAAAGAAATGTACTGTGGTTCATTACGAGCATTAACAAGCCGAGTAGTCATTTTGTTTCACTTACTGAATGTGTATTGTTGAGCTTATGAGCCAACAAGCAGAAGGACCAATTAGTCAGCCGAATATGCACAGATCGCTTCAAAGTCGAGGGCAAAGTGTGAGCAAAATGCATTAATGCTGAGTCTATGTGTTCAATTATTAAAGAATGTGTGTTTTTAATGCAGTTGACTTTGCAATTCATACACGGCCCCATGCTCAATCAGCCAAAGGCGTCATGTGCTTAAGCCACCTACACATACATGTACACAAACATATATACATGAATAATCAATCGTTTGTCCGATCAGCAGAAAATTGTATACATATGTATATATTTGTATAAACTTTTTTTTTTATGCAAACACACACACACACACACACAAAGGAAGGGCAACGATGATGACACTTGAGTAATTAAATTCATCAACAAGGATAATGGGCAATGGGCGCACAAAGCTATGTGGGCGTGTGCATTGGCAGCTCAGTTTATCTACGTGTTTCTATATATGAGTATATGTGTGTGTGGGTGTGCGAAAATGTAAGCGTGTATGTACGCACGCTCGGCAGGAATTATCGCTTTGCGGTTAACATTTTTGTGGCAATATAATTTTTGTACGCGTAGTCGACGATAACGTCGATGTCATTGACGATGCCCAAACCCGCAAAAAACACAAAAAAAAAAAAAAATTAAGAAAAAAAGCGAAAAGTTAAAAACAACATCAAACGGCAAGCGTGAGGTAAAATTAAAAGAATAAATTGTGCTGTCGGAATGTTTCACTTTGCTCGCTCATGTCCTGCGTCCGTTCTTCTGTCAGTTCATGTCCACCGATTGAAATGCAAATTGCTCAACACACATACATACACACACACGAATGTATTACTTGTATTATCTGTTTTATTTTTCTTTTTTTTTGGTTTACTCACCACGTTTTTTACTTGATTGAAAATAATTTCAATTCGTGGTCACAATGCCTGATGAACTTAAATTGACACTCACGTCGCCAATTCACAGTCGCATATGTCCTTTAATTTTTTTTTATTCTCTTTATTTTATTTTATTTTTTTTTTTTCATTATTTCGAGCGAGTCAAACCATTTTAATGTAATTTATTTAAACACATCAAATAAAACGACACGAGTTGAATAAAAAACAAAGATTGTTTCTTTAATTGAATCATTTAAGTGTACGCCATTTAACGTTCATTTTCAATAATTTACGTTTATCGCGCGAAAATTTATAATTAAAATAAGCAATAATTATTAATTTTTTGAATACACACGTGCACATAAATACTGTTTTTAATGAGTTTTCGTTTGTCGTTATTTTTATTGCAAAATATTGCATACAAATTGAAAATTTAATTTTTTTTTGGCTTAATAGTTTCCTTTACTTTATCACTCATTCAATTTAATTTCGTTTGCAAGTAAGACTCATTAAAATTTTAAAATCCGAAGAACATTTTTATTCAACACTTACGGACCATTAATTTCTTCGCAATATGGTGTCAAATCAAACTAATCACTAAGCTCGGCCACTTACTCAATAATTGATGCACCTTGACATATTGTTTGCTGCAGAAGATTGTACTAAAAGGCTGTATGAATACATTCATTATTCCATAGTATTGTACAGTAAGAGTATGAATAGTATGAGTGTACTCTTTTCTTACTGAAGAGTGCACTCATAAAAGCCAAAGAGAGTGAGAGAGGGAGAGAGCACAAATTATTACTCTACTCACTCTCTGTGAATGATATGGTTTGGCATCTTTGTGAATTGTATACATCAAATAAAATTACGAGTACAATAAAAATCAAATGAATATTAAAATGAAACATTCAATCTATAATTTTGATCTAGCATTTCTACCATTTCAATCTCCAACAAAGTTGTCTACCTCAATCAATGAAGACATATTTCGCAATATTGATAGCTGCTTATCCGTAATCGCTGTTTCCTCTGCATTCATCACGGAAGGTTTTCAAAAAATAACATGCCGTTGTTTAAATTTATCCTCCTCCTCTAAAGTCGTGCATCCAAATTCATTATTAAATATGATTTCTTGCTTAAGCCCGTTTAAAAATCCGTTAAATCCGTTTAAAAAACTCACATCAATATCAAATACCATGTACATTAAAAAATCGTCTATAGCGGAATCATTTTAAAAATAATATTAACAAATTATAAAAATATTATACGATTCCAAAAAATTTCTTAAGAAACTTCAATTATGTCTCAAATAGTTCTTCCCTCAATGTCCATATAAAACATTCTTGTTATTATACATTAAACATAAAAATTGTACTCGAAGTTAATTAAATAAAATAAAACTATGTACTTATTTAAACTGAACAAACAGTTTTTTCAAACATAGAAATGCAGCAAATATAATGAACGTCTCTCATATCACAAAACTGAATTAATTTTTAGCATACTGTCTCGATTACAACTCATTTTCAATTAAACAAAACCAATTAAAAAGTACAATTTACCGAAACTAAAATAAAAATGCACTACACCATTGTTCTCATACTACACAATTGCTGCTGTTGCATCTGTTCATACATACATACATACACACGTACTCAAATTTCTCATCTCTTTTATTCCGCAACACGAGTTCTAATTCAGATGTATTATTTCGGTATTATTTGCTGAATGGTGTGCAATGTTCGGATTAATTAATTTCAATACACTTAATTGAAACTCTTAATTTTGTTAATTCATTCACCAAGTATACATAACAAACGCTTGGGGACTTTAAGTGAACACACACTTGTTAATTTAATGTGAAACAGTTGGCAAGCTGCCGCATACCTTAAGGTAAATATGGCATTAACACAGAGTCTCTCCTTCGGTCTTTTGTTTAGTTTTTGTTTTTTTTTTCCCCCGTTTTAATAGAAATGCACATAGAAAGATACTTCAGCAAACATAAAACCCGCACACATTGTTACCATTGGTCTATTTAAATAGTGAAGCTCGGTTAGAACAAACAAAGTCAGTCAGACGGGCTCATGCGGCGTATGTGTGCTATTATTTCTTTGTTATTACTTTTTTCATGAAAGTTATTTTTTTTTCTCCATTTTTTTTTTTTTTTTTTTTCATTTCAGCCTTAGACAAATGCCTTTGTTGGGACATCGTGCTAATTAGCATGTTTTTGTCAACTTGCAGAAACGGTAAAAAAAACGACAGTGTGACACAAGAATTATGACATAACGCGTACTTTTTTCTGTTTTTTGTGCTGTTTGCAATTTTAAGGGAAGAAAATTGCTAAAATGCGTTGCATTTCATTTTGACTTTTCCTCAAAGGCTCTCGAAGCACTTTTTTAAACAATGTCACTTGCACATTGCAGCGAATTGAATTGGCTTTTTGTTACATTAGTTTCTTTCAACTTGTTTCTAACAGGTGTGCTTTGTTTTCCCGTTTCGTTTTATTTATTTTTTTGCTTTTAAACGCTAAAAGTGCTTTTTCAAATTGCCATAAATATTTGAAATACAAAAGCGCGACAGCAACCAACGTCTATGAAAAAAAAAAAAAATACAAAACAAAAAAGCTCAACTGCAGTCTGACATTTTATGAAATCGTGTTTCATTGAAATGTTTATTACTTTGTTGCTTTGACTTCTGCAAAGATTTAAGACTTGAATTTTGTTCTCAGTCATAGTACTTTTTTTGTTCTTTCAAGAATGTTTTCAACGCAAAACTTTTTGCTTCTGAGCAGTTTTAATATCATATGAAACATAATTTTAATTTTTTTGCCTTTCATTATTTAAATAATTTAATACAATTGTTGGCTTATGACTATTAAAATTTCTCATGTAAATCATTTCCATTTCACTGACAACAATTTACAGTTTGAAAGTAGAAATAGTTGACTGAAAAGGAGTCGGAGACATAATATTTTTCGGTCAACATAATCAGTCGAGTTGAGATAGGTACAAAGTTGAAGTTTGAAGATACAAGTTCATCAACACTTAATGCAATACAAATCATTAAATTTCCTGATGCAATCGCACACACTTGGAGACATGCAAACAATAAACTCGGAAATTTTATTAGGCTTTTTGTTACCTTCTGCTAGATTTTTTTTACTCGTGCCGAGTGCCTACAACATTAGCATCTCTTGCATATCAGAGTCTTTCATTCATGCTTGTCTAAGAGTGTTCAACTTCATGTCTATATGAATTATGTAAGAGAGAAACGAAATCGTAGACAAAACCAGATTGCCAAAATTTACATTTTCACCTCAGCGTATCTTTGCTAGTGTATGAGTGTGTGTGTGTGTGTGTGTATTTTTGCATATCTGTGTGGCTTTTATAAAATTCTGCACATATGTCACACAATCATTCATGACGCTGAGTTTCACATGCACTTGGCGGTCGATGGTGAGGCAGCATGTGCATAAGTCTAAGTGCCATTATACTCCCCTGGCAAATACTCTGTGTGTTTTATGTCTACAGATACACACACACAGTTGAGGTAAGTAGTGTTCTGTGTGTTTGTCTTTCAGCTGCAAATGTGCATAATGCATATTTAAAATAGTTTGTGAGTGTTTCTCAAAAATCGAATTCGTTAGAAGTAAATTTTGTCATTTTCGTTCAACGATCTTATACACTTTAAGTTGTACATGCCAGATGGTTTGCAATGTGTATTAACTTATGACATCGACATGTCAGTGCAAAGCACTCATTGATTAGTTGACAAATATGTATATTTATACTCTGCTTTTCTGCAGAATTATGTCGTTTGCCGAACGGTAAAGATATATCCTTACAATAGCAATGAGTCAAGCGGTTTCACGTTGAATATTTTTGCAGCTTTTAAAACGACAAATATAAGACAAAGGTCAGTCAATGACATTGCTGTCGATATGACTTAAGTTGAGACAGATTTCTATACACTCATGCTTGAACTATCGTACTACTTACATTGAGTGCTATTCATATTAAAACGGGCGTACAAGCATCCATTTTTACACGTCATTGCAGCGACTTTTGTCCAAACACGTACGCTGCATTTGAGTGCACAGCAAAAAATACGCAAATCCTTTTAAACATGTGGCATGTCAACATCAAAAACTACTCTCACTGCCACTTCTTAACAGACTATAGGCAAGTAACTATGCAGATAGACAGCATCCTTTGAAACACACTCGTCGACGTCTCTGCCGACCACTAAATGCGTCATTTTAATGTGCTTGCGCGATTGCGGGTGAAGGCAGAAGATAGAAAAAAGCGTTCGTGGCTCATTGCGAGTGACATAACTTTGCAACATTTGTGGCAAGTACACAAGCAGCCAGACAGACGGTCGAATGTGTGGACGGACAACGAGACAGTCGCCGGCTTTGTTCTAATGACTATGCTTAGCATAAATGACACACACAGATACATTTCGAGCTTTGCGCTAAAACAAGTTTGTTCAACTTGTGCAAAAAGACGCTGTCACAAATTTTAAGTGCAACGAAATAAAAATATACATATGTACATACATATATAGATAGTTACATATATATTTGGTTGTTGGTTTTAATTAAAACGTATAAAACTTTAAAACGCATGACATAAATCAGGCTTGACTTGCACAAAATGAAATAAAGAAAACAAAAAAATGAATCAAAAATTATTAAATTTTATTTTGAACAAAGTCGTTGCGTGCTTCCTTTAAGGTACTCTCAACGCAAGCCACGCCTTTGAAATTCCATGTATTTTGCAGCTCGTTGCAGTTGCTACTAGGGCGTGGCATATCGCATTGTTTTTCATATTTCGTTGTTGTTTTGTTGCTAGTTGAGTGTGCGCGGCTGCGACAACAACTGCTAACGTTTTAAGTCTTTGGCTTTATTCGTAAGTGTTTTACAATATGATACATTTTGCAAGTGGAAGGCGTTGTGGGCGTGCTTGCTAGCTAACACATAAAGCTTCCTTTTCAATTAAACTATAATGCAGGCGAGTTACGTCGACGACGGCGAGGATGTTGCTTCGGTTGGTTTAAATCTTGCAACACAAAAGTGCGTTTAAAAAGCGATTAAAGTCTATTTTAATGAGTTGGTTTTCAATTTTGGTTTATAGTTGGTACCATTCTTGGTAATGTCGGTAAAGTTTGTAAACTTCAACAAAACACGCTACAAATAAAGAAAACAACAAAACTTTTCTCCATTAGAGAGAACAATTATGCAAGCATTAAAGCATGCTGAGCGCAGGGTTGTCATTATGCTATAAAATATTTTTTACGTTATAAGTTGTTGTTCGTGGAAAACACAAGTTTTCAGAACAAAGCATTAAAAATATACTTTTACTCTTTCTCTGCTGTAGCACCTTAATAAAAGCTACGCTGAAAGAAGGCGCTTATATATTTTTTAAGACACAAAGGTTTATTCACTTTGATCAATGTTTTGGAAATTTCAAAGAAGCTCGAATCTTATATGTAGATTGTCAACTGTCAGGCAGTACAATGCCGTTAAGTACTCTTAGTACAGTCAATTTAAATTGCTCACTTGTACGTACCAAAATTATTATTTTTTTTTATTTAGAGACTCAAAATCCCTAATATCGTTTGTATCTTATAAATATCTCCAGGTTAGCCAAACGACAAGTGTCAAATGACAAAAATTAATTTGTAAATTAGTAAATTAAAAAAAACAACTAAATATAATAATAAATTAATAAGAATAGCTAATGAGGTCGCGTGCGAGCCCTATAACGCAAGCGCCTCTTGCTCTAACTAAGGAGATCTTTTCTTTTTAGACGCCGAATAGGGCTTGTAGATGTTAGCGATCTGGCAAGTTGATTTCTGTGAACTAGTAGTCTATTGTTGTATATGCTGGTGTGGAGGGCAATTTCGTCTCGGACAGTGGTCAATTTTGAGTCACGGTGTAGGGTTGAATTCCTAATATACCAGGGACATCCCGTCATTAATCGAAATCACTTATTTTAAATGTTATACTAAATGAGTAATTTGAAGGCACTTTATTCTACTCTTGCAAGAGTATATTAACTTTGTCATGAAGTTTGCAACGCAAAGAAGGAAATATCTCCGCCTATATAAAGTATATATATACTTCAGTGCAAACGCTTCTTAGAGTTTTGAAGATATCGAAAAAATTTAAACGCAAAAGTTCTTCGAATATGTCCAGGCATTGTATATTTCAGAACTATTTGGATCGGACCAGTATATCATATAGCTGCCATCGGGATGATCAGTCGAAAATTAGGTTTTTGGATGAAAAAGGCTTTGTTTTTGGAGATACCGACTCGAAATTTTGCACAAAAGCATATTAGACATCACATAAGACACACTGCAAGTTTGGTGATGATGGTATATAAGTTTCAGCAAAGCTCCCTAATTGGTTCTTCTTTTATTCCAAGTAATTTGAAGTTTTTACTCAACTTGCAAACATTAGGACATTAAGGTCCTTTAAAAATAACCAACAACTTTGCTTAACAGTGATTGTCTGCCTGATCGAAATTCTAACAGAAAATCAATTGGCATACAATTTAACAAAAATAACGAGACAAGTTTATTTTCAAGAAATACAAACACAAACTAATTTTAGACAAGAAATGCAACAAATTCAATACAAATGTCAACAATTCAATTCATCAAACAATCATTGGCTTTCTATTTGTTAGTTTTTCAGTGTGTTATCTTCATTCATTTCTTCGTTCACTGCTGTTAGCATTACAAACAAGTCAGAATATCAAGCGCACGAATTTGAATCTTTGTTCATTTCAAAGGAAAGTATAAAAAACAAAGTTGACAAATAGAGAAAAACGAGAAAATATAAAAATTTGTTAACACGCAAATTGAGATTATTTCTGTTTCTTTTTTTCAGCAGACTTTTACTCAAATCTGTCACATGCTGTGCAAAATTAATAGTTGGGTCCCGCGTATTAAGGCTGCCATTTGAGTAAGAGTTCGATATTGGGTAATGAAGTCTGTCTGAACTTTGGAAAGATGGAAAATTGTGTTAAATGCGTATGCGAACTATTTGAAGCAAATATTGTGTGTGAAATTTAAAATCGAAGACGTAATAATCTGTATGAGAAACACGATTCATTTGAGCATGCTTTATGAAAAGAAGTGTACACGAGTGTTGGTCATTAAGTATACGACTTGAGGCTTGAGATCAAAGGAGAAACCATCGTTTGATAGAAAACAAGCAGACAGCTACAAAGAGATTTTAAATGGTTCTATATCAAAAATTAAACAACTCTATCCTAAGAAAACTGAATGAATCTGCTCTTAAAAAGATAATGACAGTCCCATGATGAGAAAGACAATGGTCACGATTTATTGCTGCCTGAAGAAAATTAAATATTTGAGAACAGAAACTTCAAGAAAGGTTGATACACAGAACTATTGGATCGATTTGATCAAGACTTGTACTTGATTGCGAGTCGAGGACTCTTCTATAGATGACAAAGTGACAAGGTTACCATTCTACACTTATTAAGTTGCTTCCGGAGTCTGGTGTGGCTCAGTAGATGGCTGATGATGAAAGCTTTTGCAGTTATGAATATCCCGTCATAAGTATCTTATGAATAGATACTCTTTTCGATTATTTATTGAGTTATGTTCTCTATAAAAGTGAAATCGAAGCGTTTAAAATATTACTAAATGTTTTAAAATTAATGAAGTTCTACATTTACTTTCACTTCTAAATGAATGCCAGAAAGTAATCTATTATGCTGACAAATAATTCAAAGGTAAAAAGGAAAAGGAAAAACTCAACAATCCATTAACAGGACACAACATTCATTAATGAAAGTGTACATCACAGTCGCACACAACACACAGAACGCAAATCAAAATCTCTACAACGATTCAAAATTCATTTGAGTCATTTGAAGCTGATTCACCTTTTCGGTCAGGAACAATGTTGACATTGGGGAGAAAATTATGGGATTTTAGTACAAAAGGCGAAAATTCCATAGAAGTGCATGCAGTAGCAGCAGTTTTTGCTATTATTGTTGTTCTTGTTGCTTTGCGCTGCATAAATTAAAAAGTCGACGTCGTCGCCATCGCCAACGTCGCTGAAAGGTGGCCGCAACAACACGATCATTAAGTTGGCTCTGGGTCGACTCGAGTCGAGTTGGGTTGGGTTGGGTTGAAATCGGGTTGAGTCAAGTTCACATTGTGCAGAGTCGAGTACGGACGCTTGACCACGCTGCGTCCGAGTTCGCTTTCAAGCGATTGCGCGGCCAAGCGTTCGAGCAAGTTGCTCATTTGCATAAAAGCGGTTAAGCGAACTGTAAACATTTCAGCAGTAGCAGAGCGTTTATATTTTTTCGCTGATAACAGTTAAAAAAGCAACAAGAAAAAATTAATAAGTAAATAAAGAAAATACAAAAAAATAAGAAAAAGAATTTACTTTCTTTTAAATTAAGTCAGAAACTTTGAGGAAAGTAAAAAATCTGTTTAACAAGAATTGATTAGAGAGAAATCTTGTATGAATTTAAACAAAGCGCTAAAATTTCATTTCACTTGCGGCCAAATATCGGCCATGGTCACTTTCAATTTCCAAACAAGTCAAAAACAGCTAATCTGAAAGTAAATATTTGTGTGGAAGAAACAACGAACAAAATATTTCATCTTTTTCGCCAAACGGAACAAAAACACACAAAAGCATCTTCACTGAACCATTGCTCATGGCCAAAAAAAAAAGAAGAAGAAGAAAAGAAGCTGTCAATAACATACGAATTTGAGGCGCGGCCGTTTGCGAACGTTTGCAGAGTCAAGTTTATTGTTGCCTGCTTTTCGGCGCGCGCGTTCGGATTCGTTGTAGCTTCAAGCAAGTGTTGTATTGCATGTATCGCAAACTTGTATGCCGCCAGCTGGTTTTAAATCGACATCGACGCTAAGCTCATGCGCTGTCATCAGCTGCTGGCATAGTTGCTTCATAAATTGTTTTTCTTTTTCTTCTCTTTGACTGCGACATTTTCAGCCTGACAAAATCACAGACTGTCACAAGCTATTTTATCTTATTAACGCTTCAAATTTGTTTCAAATTCAGCACAATAAATAAATAGATACATTAAACAGTACATTGCATAATGCGTTTATTTTATCCAAGGCTGCGACCTGTACAAAACTGTGCTGACATTAAAAATTCACAAATCATTTAATTTGAAATCTATTGAAACGTCTTCTAATACACAAATCTGTCACGTAAGCTGTAACTGTTGGCATGATAATGACAATAATGATTATGATAATGACGACGACATTAGCAGCGCCTTTTTACTGGTCGATCATATGGCCAGCAAAGACAAGCAAGCCATAAAAAAAACCAGTAAGGGCGGTATAGTTGAGTATTCTCAACTATATAATACCCTGTACATACACCTATGTTGATAACACGTTAAACATTCGCCGACAGCAAAAGCAGTGTACCACGATATGGTTTGTGTATTTGCTAATAGTGAGGCAGGGCTCACAGTGCAATGTTGCCATTAGATGGCGCTTTAGTACGGGTTTTGTTACAAAGCATTGCTGCAAAATTTTAGTGTGTTGGTCTTTGCGGGGAAAGTGGTAGTTTGTTGTATGCAGTCTTAAAAAGGTATGTTATCTGAGTTTGCATACAAAATTTCAGCATTGTATTCTTTATACTTTAGGAGATACAGCAATTTTAAGAAAAAAATGACCTTTTGTTGTGCTCGATGGGCGGGAAGGAATGGGCGTGGCAAAAATTCCTTCAAACTTGATTCAGTGTTCGACCACACGAGACTATCTTCCAAATTTCAAGTCTCTAGCTTTAATAGTTTTCGCAGTGTTAAGTACAGTTTTTGTTACAAATAGGATAAAGCAGTGTTCAAAGCGCAATTTATGCCTAATTTTAATTTGTTTGTCTTTGCGTTGTCACACAGCGTTAAAAATGAAAGTTTGTGGTATGCAGTTTTAAAAAGGTATGTTTACTGAGTTTGCATACAAAATTTCAGCATTGTATCTATTATAGTTTAGGAGATACAGCAATTTTAGGAAAATAACTTTTTGAAGGGAAACGAAGGGGAGGGGGAAAAAATGTGGTATGCAGTTTTGTAGAGCTATACATACTGAGTCTACATACTCATTTTCATGTTTCTAACTCATCAGGTTTTCGAGCTACAGCCTTTTGAAAAAATGGGTGGTGCTCGATGGGCGGGAAGGAGTGGGCGTGGCAAAAAATCCTTCAAACTTGATCTAGCGTTTGACCTCACGAGTCTATCCACCAAATTTCAAGTCTCTAGCTCTTATAGTTTTCGAGAACCATTGGTGAGGACGGACGGACGGACGGACGGACAGACAGGGCTATATCAATTCGTCTTGTCATCCTGATCAAGAATATATATACTTTATAGGGTCCCCCTCCCCTCCTTCTATGCGTTACATACAAACCGTCTCAAACAAACTTAATATACCCTGATACACAGTGTGTGTACAGGGTATAAACAACAAATTTATACTGAGCACAAATACAAAAGTTTGGAGTCTCGAAATTCAAAATTTCAGCATTGTATCTATTATAGTTTAGGAGATACAGCAATTTTAGGAAAATAACTTTTTGAAGGGAAACGAAGGGGAGGGGGAAAAAATGTGGTATGCAGTTTTGTAGAGCTATACATACTGAGTCTACATACTCATTTTCATGTTTCTAACTCATCAGGTTTTCGAGCTACAGCCTTTTGAAAAAATGGGTGGTGCTCGATGGGCGGGAAGGAGTGGGCGTGGCAAAAAATCCTTCAAACTTGATCTAGCGTTTGACCTCACGAGTCTATCCACCAAATTTCAAGTCTCTAGCTCTTATAGTTTTCGAGAACCATTGGTGAGGACGGACGGACGGACGGACGGACAGACAGGGCTATATCAATTCGTCTTGTCATCCTGATCAAGAATATATATACTTTATAGGGTCCCCCTCCCCTCCTTCTATGCGTTACATACAAACCGTCTCAAACAAACTTAATATACCCTGATACACAGTGTGTGTACAGGGTATAAACAACAAATTTATACTGAGCACAAATACAAAAGTTTGGAGTCTCGAAATTCAATTTAATTTTACAATATCCGCCATTCATACCTGCCTAGCCTGCTGCCCAGCTTCGTACGTACGTGACCAATTTAGTTGGGCTTCGAGGCGTGGACAAAATATTATTTATTTTGTAATGAAATCGAGCTAAGTTTGAAAGACATTGCGACCCAAACACAAACACACACACAGTAGCATATTAAATGAGTGCACACGGTAGGAATTTAATGTGCGGCTTTCGGTTGAGATTTCTGTGGCTTGTGGTTGATGAGCGTGACTTGGAATTCGTATAAAAGTGCTCTGCAATAAACGATTATGATGTTCTCTCTGAAACTTATACTTAAATAATAACAATTAAGTCGTTTACGATTATACGCAAACACACTCAGAGCTCATGGCGTGTGTCAAAACACGGTTGAGCATAAACGGTTCTGCAAAATGTTGTCCACGGAAAAGGACAAAAGCATGGAAGCTTTAAGTCCCTTATTTTTGCCAAAAGCAGTCTTTAAAATCATATTCATTCCAACGATTCAATCCAAACCAAAGCAGCGTAATATTTTTCACTTTATAAATTCTTTGTACATATCAAGATTAATATCATTACAAGAATAGACACTTCATTAAATTATATTAAATTGAAGTACAAAATTTTTTCCTGATTCGCAAAATACCCCGATTTAAAGTGGGGTAAATTTGGTATCTTTTCTCGCAAAATTTGGTCATTGAGAAATTTGGCATTATACTATATAAAAGCGATTCATTTGACTAAAATTAAATTTAATCACTGGATATCGTTTGCTTGTCTCTTGTTGCCAAGGAGAGAATTTTGCCTTAATGATTAACTCCTTCGATATATGACAGAACGTTGTTACCCTTGCTTTGGACACTGTACAGGCACAGTGAAACAGTTTACATAGAAATAGAACTTGTCTGTTTTATATTTATCAATTGCCGCACTTTCAAACCTTTCCCTTCACAAAAATATCTCTTTCAAATGCGATGAACCAAACCAACTGCTTACAGCTACTTAAGCGCATCATTTGTACAATGCCACGCCAGCCAAATGTACTCAACATTTTTCATAATTACTTCTTAATTAATAATGCTCAGTGCATAAGCTACCAATGCGATTACCAGTGTTGTTCACTTAAAACATGAAAAAAAAAGAAAATAAAAACGAAAAAAAAAAAACAGCTGAAAGATAAACTTCTGGTGTGGAAGCAGCTGGAAAATTAACAAAAACAACGTTACGAAAAAAATATAGCAAATAGGAATCAGCTTAACCAACATAACAGCAAATAATATGAAAAAAATAGTATCTTTACACGCAACGGACGCAGCATATGCACAAATACAAATTAGCAACAGGGAAAACATAACCCAACACAAAAAAAAAAACAACAACAAAAATAAACCAAAAGCGTATTTTACACAAATCCGTTGTAATTTATCAACATCAGCTTGGCAATACAAGCGCTGCTTGATGCGACGAAGAAGAAGCAGCAACAGTGGCGACACGAGCAAGTGTCAGCAGCAACATCAGCAGCTCCAACAACAACAACAACAACAACAACAACAGCAACAACGCGAACAGCGACAGTAGCGTGTGGCTTTGAAATGTTTGTTAAATGTTACTCAAAGTGTTTGCGCAACATAAAAAATTAAATTTCATATTTCTGAGAAATCGCTATTTAATCGCAAAAGCTAAAAACAAAAAGAAAAAAAAAATAAATACCAGGAGAGGGAGGCAAGAGGCAGAGGACTTACGAACAGTCAAGTGTGCTTGTGTTCGGGCGGTTGTTCTCAGACTTACTTCATTGTGACTGCATTTGGCACAAGTGCGCAGAATTAACGTTGATGACTTACGTTTTGCCAAGTGATTCGAGTGTAAAGCAGCAGATTAAAATGTGAGCATTTAGCATTAGAAATTAAATTAAATTAAATATTACCAAATGCGACTACGTTTTTCTATTAAAGCGAACATTTAATAGTAAAGCCATTATAAGAGTAGTATGATTTGCACACTGTGCGTATACGTGTTATAATATTTTGAATCTATCAATTTAATTATGTGTCAGTGATATTCTGTGGAATTTTGTTAGCATAATTAAGCAAAGCAATTGATTGAAGTCATACATCTGTGTATTGACTTTTCTAATTGATAATAATTTAAATGTTTTTAAATAATTAAATTTTTTAAGAGTTACAGTGAGAAGAATATTTGACCGATTTTATGTCCCAAAAATTTTAATTAAAGTAAAGTAGCAGAAACAAACAACGAAGAATATGTACATAGTCGGTAAGTGCAACACCGACTAAGTAAAGAATGAGTAGAAACAACAATGAGGGTATGCCTGTAAAGGTGAACTATATTCACAGTTTAAAGTTCGTAAAGTTCGAAAAAATATTTTTATTTTTAGCTCATTAATAGCCAAGACTATTTAAAACCAAAACTCGTTAAGTGTTTTCAATTCTTTGTAGTGAAAATAACATAAGGAACTTAAAAAATATAAAATATTAAAATAAAATATTCATTAATTGGGTTTTTATGGTTGTACCCAAGCTGGGACATTGGCAATATAATAAAAACAATTTTTTTTTTAACTTATCGGTAGCAAATTAGTAAAATATATGTATGTCTTTTAATTTGCAATTCGGAAAAAAAACATTTTTTTTCACTGATCTACACGTTTCACAAGGAGTCAAATACTGTTCAAGTTCCGAAATTTGTGAGGATAAGTTCGGGAACATCATAATCATAATCCTTATTACTAATCGCCAGTTTTTGTTCATGTGTCTATTGCGCACATTGTACATTATGATTCATCGTAATAAAACTGTAACATTGTTTTTTTGGTTGGAGCTACAGCTCATCGAATTTTCCGTACTTGAGAACGTACCATGGCCAGGAATGGGTCAAGTAAAACAAATAAACCTCAACTTTTTAGAATGGCTAAGGAAACAACACAAGTTATTCATGTATCAGCTAAAACTGAAAATTCAATTCAAGGTTAGTAGATCGACTTGGTGGACCCTTTTATGGTATGGTAGTATGGTAGTATTTATGAGGTATTCAGCAGAAGGACTTGGGTAAAAGCAAGAATTAACGTTATATCAATTGCTGATATAATTAATAAGCTCAACTTTTAAAAGACTGTATCTCTTTATGGACTACGGATCCATGAAAATGTCCACCAAAGCTGCATAAGTATTGAAATTCGTTTTAAAGGCCTTCCTTACTTCTTATACCTAAAATGTAAAAAACTTTTAAAATTTTTTAAAGTGGAATCTACCAGTTGTATTAAGATGCTTCTTTCAGGTAAGATGTTAGCCAATGTAAACACCAAAGTGTCCTCACTACGGTTAAGAGAGTTGTATAGTATTAAAAATTGGTTTATAATATTGTTTGTACCTTCAAACGTTTGAGAAAACTAAACATAAGTGACTAATGATTAAGAATAAACATAAAATAATCAAGCTATAACTGAATGTCATTAAAATCTAAGCAAGAAATAACAAACAGGAATAAGTACACAGTCAATCATTGCGCCCCAACTATTGCCTCATTATTTCAATTACACGGCACTTTGTTTATTTACATAAATCACAGAAAACGGAAATCAGCAGACTGACAAATTGAGCTCATATGTTTTATAACAAAAAATAACTTAATTTTATTTATTTTGAAACTCATGTAGAGTCGTAATGAGGACTCACTGTAATGATAGTGCAAACATAAGAGGTTACAAAAAAAAATATACAGAAACAAATTAAGCAAAAAATGAGAAGTAAAAGTAACGACGCGCAGATAAATTATACACACAAACACATACATACATACACACACACTATCATAAAAAGTGTGTCAATAGCGCATAATCTATGATTATGGATGTGTATCGATCGATGCTAATTGATAAGTTAGTTGAGTTTGTCTACTTGTTTTCTGTCTCAGGTAATTGGAGAGCAATCAACGTGCTGGCCACGGTGGCAGGGTTGAAGTAGGTCAAGAAGTGTGTGTAGCCTTAAGTAAATGCTTGGCATGTATTATATGTATGCCAGTCAATGTCTATCATTAAAACGCTTCAATTTAAATCGATACTCCGGACTAGAATAACAACAAAAACAACAACAACAATAGCAAAGCGTTAAAAGTCAGTGCAAAAGAAAAGAAAAACAGCACAAATGTAGCGGAAGCACGTTTTTCAAGTTATTCACATTGAAATTTCCATTGGGAATTGCCACAAGAACAAATAAAATAAACTCGATTAAGTACTGAATTCAGCTGAGTGACGCAGACACATATTGACCTAAATTTACGAGTTTGCCAAAGTTTAAAATGAAAAGAAATACCAACAACAACAGCAGAAACAACAACAACAACAAAAAGCACACAAAGTTTGCTGTCAGCAGTTCGAAAAGTAGTCACAGCTATTCTTCAGGCATGTTTGAAGAATCTAACGACAATCAAATTTCGACGAATAGTCCAAGTTGCCAACACGTGTGACAATAAAAATCAGCAAAAACAACAATAAAAACACAAATTGTTTGCATTTTGGTTGTTGCTTTCCTTTTGACGTTCTTTTACTTTCCATTAAATACACTGTATAAAATAATGGCATGAGTATTGTATGTGAAACTTGAATAACTTCTATAAATTACACTCTAAGAAAAGAAACATAAATGTTAGAAGCACATATAAGAATTAATTTTCATTTTGTGCTAATTTAAGAAATGATTTAACTTTTGTACTTCCTATATTATATGTATTTGTTTTAATCAATTTATTAAAACTTAAAAAACATAAACTATAAGTTCTAATATAAAATCTTTAGTAAGTTTTCCGGTTCCGATTTGTGGACAATTTTTCAAATTTATGATCTTCTACTGAAGGAAGATGCAAACACTTAGAGATTTTCTCTAAAATTTGAGCATGAAGTTCGTATCCTTGAGATGCTCCGCAAATCTTCTAAAGCTTTTATTTAAAATCCAAGCTGTAAGTTTGTTTTTAGTTCAGTCTTGAAGTTATCATTATCGTGGAATATACAATAAAATCAACAGTTCAAAAGACTACACAATTTCTTGTAGTGTTTTTTGTGACATGATTTTCGAAAGAGGTTTTAGAACGAACACCCAATAAAATCAAGTCATGACAATTTTTTGAATATTCATGACATTAAAAGCTCTTGAATTATTAACGCAAATTTTTCGAAAATGCACACAAAAAGCACTTTCAGTACACACGCACACACACACAAGAACATAGGCACACGCACAGAGATACACAAACTGCTCAATTATGATTTTGACAAAGGCAGCAATAAGAGTAATGATGACGACGAGACAAGTTGTAAGGCGTGAAAGACATGAACAAAGATAACTGAAAAAGGGTTGTCAAGAGGGCAAGCACTATGTATGATTTATATAAAATTTGACAATCTAGCAAGAAAATGACAACGCACAATACGCCCAAACACACACATACACCCACACACACCCATGTATAGAGTGACAAGACAACAAAGGCGTTGATGAGACTGATGCTGATTCAGATGATGAATGAAACGTTTGCAGATACAAATGCACTGGTAATTGACTTAGACAAGAGCACAAGAGTCGCACACTGACACACACACATACATATTCAGTAGTTAGACAGAAGTTGACAGAACCAAACAAAAAGGGCATATAATGATGATGAATCGATGAATCAAAAGTCAAGCAGGCGGCAGTGGAAAGTTTTTGAAATTTGTTTGCCGCACTTTAAGTAAAATCGGTAAATAGATAGTAGGAGAACAACAATAAGAAGGAAAAGGTAACCAGTCAACTTTGAGGAAGGCAAGCAGACTGCAATTACAACAAAAAAAATAACAATGAATGCATGCAGTTGAGCGACACTTGTCCCACTAAATTCAAAAGGACTTACAGCAAAAAATGCATAAAACAAAAAAAATGGTAAACAACAACAAACAAAACACAACGCAACAAAAACAATTGTAGACGACAACAAAATTTCCGCTTTTGTTTTAAACAATTTACGCTTTGAGTAACATTTAAAATTCAAAGCTTGAGTCTGTTCGCTCGTTGGCTCGTTGGCCCGTTCGCAATCGCTAGTTCGTTGACTAAATTGGTTCTTGCTCCTTGGCGCCGAACTGCTTCATTCGCAGCGCAAAACAATGGCAATAGGAAGCTATAATTTTGCTCCAAATGAGCACAAGTGGAAATGAGCGGGTCTTCGTTGACGTCTTGTGTTCTATTCTAACTGACTTTTTTTCACAGCGTTGTTTTTTGCTGTTAGTTTTTTCTTATAAATAGTTCGCTATTCTTTGACTTTATTGTGCAGTCTGAGTGAGACGAACAAAAGCTTTGTTATGCGTTTTTTTTCTGCCTCGCCTAAAGTATCAGAATTAGCGAAAAGTTGTTGGAAAAATGAAAGTCGTCACTCATTGTTGTTTTTATTTTCTTCTTTTTTTTTCTTTATCTAAATCATTTATTATAATTTTTTTTTGTATTCTGCTCCACAATGTCTACAGTGTGCGGTATGACAGACAGTGAAAGGCATTTGTATGAATAAGCGTGAAATTTTGATTAGTAAGTTGAAACGGGTTACGAAGAATAGGATCGAAAGAAGAAAATGCTGGAGATGTGAATGGTCTTGTAGAACACTTTCACAACCTAATGAACGAATAGAATGTTCGTTCGAAGACAAATGTCCGAATCAACAATTTTTATTAAAGATAATGGAAGAAATGATGTAAAAATAACTCAACTGGTTAATTACAACTGGTTAGACAACAGCAAGATTGCCTTTTATGCGAAACTACACTTGCGTTATAAAATTTTACTCCCAGAATCTAAATACAAAACTTAAATGTCAAAGCTCTTAGGCCCAGTTTCACAGTCAAAGTTAACCCAGGGTTAACTCCGAGTAACAATTTTTCAGTTTCACACTTAGTAGTTAACCCCTGAGTTAACCCTACTACGTTCTAGGGTTAACCCCGAGTTAACTACTCTGTTTTAACTTTTTCTATTTATGTTTTTTAATGTCAAAACAGAACTAAATTTGTCTGTCAAAAGAATAAAAATTAAATATGTCCCAATCAATAGAAATGAATTTGATAAATGAGCTTGTATAGCAGCATTCAACCAGGTAGTCTCACATCATATGGAATTACTGACATCGGAAGTCGTTTACTTTTCATTGGGAGAAGATATGCATCATTTATACAAAGTTTCCTTGTGTGACTGCTATGTGTATTGCACCCATGTTGTGTTTTACACGAAACTAACATAACTACGTACTATGGTACCATTTGAACAGTGCGGTTTACTTTCGTTGTGCAGAGTAACTGCCCGCCCCTTTGTAATGGTAAAATATACAATTAGACATAATCTAGTCAACATTTCACCGCTTTTTATATTGGATTCTCTTCTCCTATCCATTACTAATTGAAGGTGATTTTTAAAATAACTGAAAAAATAAACAGTGTTTGGTAAGTAGATGTTCAATGTTGTAAAACATTATTCTCAAAAAATAGAATGTTGCCATACTTATATAACTAGAGTTAACTCGTCACTGTGGAACTGAAAGTCAGAGTTAACTCCGGGTAAGGGTTAAATTCGAGTTAACTTTACTCTGGGTTAACCCTAGACTGTGAAACTGGGCCTTAATGTTTATTTATGTCATATATAAGATTATAGCGTGTACATCGATATATTTATTACGGAAATTCAAACTGTTTAGTGATAGTCCTCGTAAATGTTGTTATAACTTAGTGATTTGTTGCGATTCCCGCTCTTTTTTTTACAATAAAACGATTTTTCCTCGAATTTTTTACATTCTTATAAAATTTTTAATAGAAAATCTATTGGTCTTGAAAAAGAGTATGGTGTCTTTTGAGTAATTTCCTACAAAAGTATCAACAGCTAAGTTTGAACATATCCCTTAATAGTCATTTTCTTCAATTTCACCTTGATTTTTATACTCTTGCAAGAGTATATTAACTTTGTCATGAAGTTTGCAACGCAGAGAAGGAGACATCTCCGACTATATAAAGTATATATATTCTTGATCAGCACGACGAGACGAGTTCATATAGCCATGTCCGTCTGTCCGTCTGTCCGTCTGTCTGTCCGTCTGTCTGTCTGTTTCAATACCAACTGTGGGCTCATTTTAAACGATATCGAAAAAATTTAAACGCAGAAAATTTTCTTATAATTGCAGGCAGTTTGTATGTAAAATCCAGCATGATCGGATAACTATAGCATATAGCTGCCATAGGAACGATCGGTCAAAAATGAGGTTTTTGCTCAATAAACGCCTTGTTTTTAAAGCTATCGCCTCAATTTTTTGCACAAGAACATCTTGGACGTAAATTAAAACACGCTCCAAAATTGGTGGAGATCGGATAAATATAGGATATAGCTCCCATAGGAACAATCGGTCAAAAATTCGGTTTTTGTTAGAAAAACTTTTTTGTTCTTAAATATAAACGGATAAAACTTTGCAGTTACGCGTTTTTATACATCCTTGACCATATTTCAAAATTTCGTACAAATCGGACATAAGGGCGTGGCACCGCCCATATAGAGAAAAAGTTAAAAATGTGATTTCTCTGTAAGCCGACGAGATATAAGATCGCAAAATAAAGTGTACAATGATTGCTATGTATATGTTAAAAAATTAGAATATGGGCGGGGCCACGCCCCTATATCTTTATAAAAGTATATGATTCTTATTGGAAAAACTATAAAACATATTTTCCAATAAGAATACTTGAGAAAATGCTTGCAAGAGTATATAAGTTTCAGCAAAGCTGAAAATAGCTCCCTTACTGGTTTTCTTTCGAACTATGAAGATTTAAGACGAACATTCCAACAAGATATACCGACTATGGAAAAGAGATAAATAAATATAATATAATAATAAATAATCAACGTATATCTTTCATTAGTAGATAATTATACCCTGCACATACAGTGTGTCAGGGTATATTAAGTTTGTTTGAACGAAATGTATGTAACGCACAGAAGGAGGGGAGGGGGACCCCATAAAGTATATATATTCTTGATCAGGATGACAAGAGAAATCGATTGAGCCCTGTCCGTCTGTCTGTCCGTCCATCCGTCCGTCTGTATTCACCAATGGTTCTCGGAAACTGTAAAAGCTAGAGACTTGAAATTTGGAGGGTAAACTCGTGATGCTTGGCACTACATCAAGTTTAAACGGTTTTGTGCCACGCCCACTCCTTCCCGCCCAACCAGCACCGCCCACTTTTTTAAAACGTTGTAACTCAAACACGCGAAGAGATAGAAACATGAAAGTCGGTATGTAGACTCAGCATAAATAGCTCTACAAAACTGCATACCACAATTTTTCCCCCTCCCCTTGATTTCCCCTCCCCCAGTGGTTTTCTCTAAAAAGCAATATCTCCAAAACTAATAAAGATATGAACATGAAATTTTGTATACAAGCTTAGTAAATATATATCTTTAAAACTGCATACCACAAAATTCCCCCCCTGTTCGAAAGTTACCCCTCAATGACCAACAAACCCAAATTTTTTGTAAATTCCATTTTTTTTGACCAATTTACTTGATATTTTGAACACTATTCGATCGGGCGATATCAAATCAACAATTTTTTTGTAGATTTAGGGTGTTGCACCACCTTCTGTGTGTGCAGGGTATTATATTGTCGAGTATACTCGACTATAGCGTCCTTACTGGTTTTTCTTTAAAGTTTACCTTAAACTATTTGTTTCTATACCTGGCATATTTTTCAAATGAGAGCAACAAAAATAAATGAATTATAATGTATTCGTAGTAAATGACCCCACATTAATATACAAATATCAAATTCAGTTAAAAGACATACAGAATATCCTATTTTGTAGACAAGTTTTATTGTCAAATCTCATGTATGAGATTTTTTAAAGAAGTTTTACATTGAAATCATCAAGCAGCTTGCACTTAAGGAAATCTTATGCAAAAATTGCAAAAAAAAAAAATTTTAATGTTACAATAACAATGGAGGTTGTTTTTGTACTGTCGTCGATACGAAATCAAGAAAAGCTCAGCAATCTGTTAACCGAAAGTTGAAATATAAAACAGCTGTAAGCATCAACGTGATTAGCTGAATGAGAAAATGTGCTGAAAAGTGAGCACAACACCGACGAATTGAAACTGTTTGGGGAAATTTACTCACATGAGTGCTTTCTCTCTCAATGGAAACTTTGATGAATTTTTAGCCTGTCGTAGTCATTCGCAAATCGCTCAGGCAAGAACGCAAGCGGCAAATCTGGAGCAACACTTCGTGTGGGAGTTTGTGTATTCTATATGGGTGCGAGAGAGAAAGGGAGTAAGCGGCATATAAACTTAGCCGGCGACCAAGAAAGAGTGCGTAAAGTCTACTCTCAATGTTGACTTACCGCCCTATTTTAGGAAATGTCTTAAAAATGTCTTCGTTGATACAAATGTATCAGTGAAGACATTTCTAAAGGAGATTTTAAGCATTTCCGTATTTTAGGCAACAATCTCTTAAATCGAAAGCTCTTTTTAACTCGAAAGCTGTTTTTGAGATAACAGTATGAAAAATTTATGTTAAGCGTATGTTAAGTTCGGCATGAAATATTGAAATTGTTTATGTTTTCGCGTATCTCAAATGAACATGAGTGTAGCTAGCACTTTTATTCCGTCTCGTCTTCTTCTTCCATTTTGAGACACAAGTGCGCCACTTTTGACACTGATTCACTGACACAATTGCCACAGCAATCGGTTAGCTGACACAATCGCATATGTGCCGTGTATCGTCATGGAACATAGGCCTACCTAATGTTCATTCATGTTTACAATTGCTTTTGTTTTTTTGGTTTGAAAAATATAAAACTGCAATAATATAAACAAATAAATAATCAAATACAATTATAGAGTTTTCATGATTATGTGGCTTCAATTGCTACATTATTTTTTGAAAACAAAATGTTTGCAAAATGAGTAAAAGTGAATATAATTATTCAAAATAGTAATGTAATAAGAAAATTAATATTTATTAAATTATTAATATTGAAAAAAAGTCATACTTTTACAATTTATATTAATTTCGCAAACATTTGCGTTTTAAATCTTTGTTAAGACGTCCTCGCGAGCAGGTATTAGAAAATGTCTTCGTTAAGACGAAAAGAGCTTTTTTTTCTGTTCCTAAAATACGAATTTCCTTAAAAAGTTATCAACTGGCATTTAAGAGAATGTTACGGCTTAACAGTGTCTTGACTTGCTTAAGACATTTCCTAAAATAGGGCGGTTAGTGTTGAGTCTGTCTCATAACTCAACGTAAGACTCAACGCGTCACAACTATTTTGGTATAAATATAAGACTGTTTGTTAACAGTCATGTATAAGACTGAAGTGTACTGAATGTTAACAAGTACAAAATGTTGGTAAACAAAATACAGCTGATAATGCACTCAAAAATTGGAATCTGTAACAAAATAGCACTAGGATATAACAAGAAGCTATAGTCTAGAAAAAATTAATTAGAAACTAGAGTTAAATTTAATGTTGATAAAAGAAGCCAGAAGTAATTATTGTACACATCAAAATCTAAAATAGCTTTCAGAGTTTAAGTTATCTGTCTCAATAAATGAAATGAATTTCTTCGCCACACTCAATTAAGCCATCTTCTTTTCTTTTTTTTTTTTTATGTCCCAATTTGTATTTTTTTTGGAAAACAGAAAAAGACGCAAATGACTGGAGCAACCTCGGGTAAAAAACTTATAACAGTCGTATTTTCTCGGTTGTCTTTTGAGATAGGAACACAAAATTTGGAGTGTATATAGTTGACTCGAACCCGAAGAAGGTACAATACAAAATCGGGCGTGGCCACTCCCCTATATAGTAACAATTTGAAACGCTTATATCTCAAGAACCATAAAACCTATAAGAATGAAACATTGCATGTATGCTATTGGGATGGAGTATAATAAGATTCACTTATGAAATGGGCGTGACCACGCCTACATATAGCCAAAATAGAAAAACGTTATATCTCTGGAACCAATTGGACTAGAAGAGTAAAAAATGGTATATATGAAATTGATTGCAAGTTAAATCGATTTCCTCAATCCTATGCGGGTACAGGGAATGTCGGAGTCGAGTACTGTCGCTCCAATCCTTACTAGTTCTTCCTCATTTCGTATGGGGGCTACTAGTTCCAATGGTCCGATCATGCCGGACCTGTGCAAATTTCAACTCAATATCTTCAAAACTGTGGGAGGAGATAGCATATACACTGTCATGTCTATATCAACTGGTCTTGTCGAGCTGATCAAGAATATATATACTTTATGGGGTTCCCCTCCTCTCCTTTTTGCCGTTACAAACTTCAGGACAAAGTTATAATACTATTCACTTGCGTGAAGAGCATAAAAATTGCAGTATGGTAAGAAGAGAAAACAGAAAACGAGTTATCCGCAATAAATTGCTCTCAGGAAAACTTCTCTTCAATCATCTCGACATAGCCAAAGCACTTGGTAAATTACTGGTATGGTACTTAAGCCATTCGTTGTACCAAGATCCATGGTGGTTTGATATAGTATGGAACGTATTCACACATTGCGATGTAGTGTTAACAGTTTCAAAGATCCTCAATGGATTGTCCAACCTATACAAAAACTGGTTAGCCATTTCTAATTCGACAATAATTATATTTATACCCTGTACACATACTGTATATCGGGGTATATTGTGTTTGTTTGAGCGAAATGTATGTAACGCACAGAAGGAGGGCAGGGGGACCCTATAAAGTATATATATTATTGATCAGGACGTCAAGAGAAATTGATTAAGCTATGTCCGTCCGTCTGTCTGTCCGTCCGTCCGTCCGTATTCACCAATGGTTCTCAGAAACTTTAATAGCTAGAGACTTGAAATTTGCAGGGTAGACTCGTGATGCTCGGCAGCAGATCAAGTTTGAACGGTTTTGTGCCACGCCCACTCCTTCCCGCCCATCCAGCACCGCCCACTTTTTGAAAACGCTATAACTCGAACATCGAAAGAGATAGAAACATGAAAGTCGGTATGCAGACTCAGTATGAGTAACTCTACAAAACTGCATACCACAATTTTTCCCCCTCCCTCGGTTGTTTTCTTAAATTTGCTGTATCTTCAAAACTATTAAATATACGAACCTGAAATTTTGTTGACAAGCTCAGTAAATACGTATCTTTAAAACTGCATACCACAAAATTCCCCTCTTTTTGATGGTTACCCCTCAATGACCTACAAACTCAAATTTTTCGTGAATTCCACATTTTTTGACCGATTTACTTGATATTTTGAACACTATTCGATCGGGCGATGTCAAATCAACATTTTTTTTTGTAGATTTGCGGTGTTGCACTGCCTACTGTGTGTGCAGGGTATTATATTGTCGAGTGTACTCTACTATAGCGTCCCAAAGGGAAAAAATAGAAAGCATGCTAAATCGCCATGCGAACGGAAGGTGTTTTTGTTGTAAAAAATTTGAGAGGAAAAGAGAGTCGTTTCTGAGTATTCGTTTTTGTTCACGACTCAACTAACAGACGTACGAAGTTTCATTTGTCGTTGAGCTGTTACTTAACATTCTCGTTTAAGTACCCGAGCAGCAAAATTTGTTGTATATATAGTGTTATTAAAAATAAAAATTAAAGTAGGCTTAGAAAAGTTTGTTTACAAGCAACACAAAACTTTAAAAAATCTATCAAATTTATCGACGACAGTACTGGTGTTACTGACGAGCCATATTCTTTGGGTCGCACAGAACATATTCGGTATCAAAAGATTTTGAGAAATAAGAAGAGGCAAAACATGGCGATAGCATGTAGAAGAATTGGCGTCTAAGATAAATAGGTCCCGTAAACGACGCTAATAGTAACGTATCAAAGCCAGTGACCGTTTGATTGGCATCTTTATTAACGACAAGATTACTTTTATTTTTTAATATATAAATTAATGTACCAATCATTATGTTCATAATATTATATAATCAAAATATAGCTAATAAAAAATGCATATGTATTGCAAAATTTTTAAGTTTTTCCTGCTTATGTAGCCAATAAAACAATATTAACAGTAGTTTAATAACAGCATAACAGATATGTAACAGCATCAGAACAGTAACAGTCATTTTAACAGCTGAGCATAACAGAAAACATTCGTTTAACAGTCGTGTGTTTTACAACAAAAACCCATGCTCTGTCGATTCTTTTGAGGCGATTGTAAGCCTTTTTGGAAGCGGGCGTACGGCTTTTTTAGAAGCGAGAGAGGAAGGTTCTAAGCATGGCGAAAAGCGGCAAGAGCCATATAAAACGCCATTTGAAAATGGAAGATATCGGAAGGGCAGGTCCATGCAAAAGAATTCACCCATAAGGCAGTTGGAAGACATTCGATTTCCCGCTGGGGTCCTTACTGGTATTAATTTACATTTGAATACTTTATTTATCAATGAGTTAATGATCAGAGATTAAAACGGATCTTTGAATGCCGATCAAATATTTGTATTCCTTTGAGCGTTTGTCACTCCTCCGGTTGTATATATTGCATATATTTATTGCATTGCACAAAATTATAATATTATTTATTAGTAGTATTTGCAACGGTTTCGCTTGTCATTTCATTACTCCATTTACATGTTATAAACTGCTAAATCACGCTCTATAAATTGTTATTTTTTCTTTAGTATTCTCTATTGATAAAAAGGGAAATAATAAAAAAACAAAACAACAACACGAAACCTGAAGCCGTATTAACAATGACAGTTGAAAATTTGTTAGCATATTTCAAATACTAATGAAATGGAAACAAAGTACACAAAAACAAAAGAATAAACAAAAAAAAAGAAAGAAAAAAATATTGCAAATTTAAATGAAAATCAAATAAAAATGGACTGCAAGCAACAAATGAAAAAAGAACGTATCGTTGAGAATGAGAAAACATCAATTTTAACGAACAACAAAAAATAGAAATAAATAAATAAAAAATCAAATAAAATATTCCGATTCATTGGGGAGTAAAAACATGGCGAAAAACATTCAATTGTGAATGCAGAGAAAAGTAAAATGCATTGTTGTTGGTATTGTTATCTGCGCCTCATGTTTCTTGTCTCTCGTTCGATGCGATTCGATTTGATTCGACTCGTTCATATTTGCGCTGCTCTGGCAGTGTGTTGCAAATGCTGCCTTTGATGCAACATGGGATTTATTGAAAATACTTCGATTTATGTTTAGTGCGCAATATTTGCATTTCGAATGACGGACTGCGGCAATATGCTGTCATTGGTTTTGGCTTGCATTTTTGTTTTTTCGGTAAAAAGTTACAAAACATATATGAGGGAGCGAAGAGAGCAAGGGAGTGAGAAAAAGCAACCTTGAGCCAGAATAATATTTATCTAAATGAATGATTGATTTTGCCTTTGTTTTTGATATGTATCAATTTCAAAATCAATGCTTGTTAGAATTTGTGTCGGAAAAAATAAAAATAATTTCCAAAACAAAAATATAAAGGAGCAATTTTACAAAAATATGAAAAATGAAACAATTGTCACAAATGACCTTGATGAGATCTGACAACTGACTTCAATATTATATGTTAACTCATATTTTTCAATAATATATTTCTAAGTTTCTAAATGCCGCATTTTGTCGCAATCTTTACAGTAAATAACAGTTGTCCTTTGGTTCCAACAATATGATTTTAGTCTTCAGTTATAAGTAGGTGGTGTATATCCAACTAACCAAATATACAGTGGAAACTTTCGTGAACAGATACCTACGTTTCCAATGTTTCGGTTCGATCACGTTGGATATTAGTCAGAATATATTCGAATGGAAGTGATTACCTTGAGAAGCAAAAACAAAATTTCTTGATCATTCCTTTTAAGATATTCTTTTTAGTCGTCAAACTTTGGCATTGCAAATATATATTTAGCATAAAATATATCGTGACAGATATTTCTTTCAAAGTATTTGTAGTTTAAGATCATACATATGATTTCTGGAGTCCATATTGAACACTTTTTAAAATTTGGTGCTCAATTCCGAATACTACAAAACAAAATTCAATAATTGGTCATCAAAACAAAAATTATATTGATTAGACAACAGTTTAATGAGTAATTGTTATGACAATTTATGCAAGTTCAGGTGGAGATACAACTTTAATTTCAGTTGCACACTCTTTGAGTGCTAAAAACAATACATTTAAAAAATCATTGGTTTGAAAAGAAACTTACGGTAATAACAATAAAGAAAATTGTATTTTTTGCTTGCGTTAAAAGTATTCATTGAAATCTAAATTAAAATAGACACTCAGTTTTACACTCGCCAGCTGAACCAAATGTAAGTAGAATAATGGCAAGTGAAATGAAGGACAGGAAATGAAACAAACTCCTTTTGTCTATAACAATCAGAAAAGCCGACACAAAGAGTAAATGACTGACCCGGAGCAGGCGTCATGTTCGAAGTTCTGAGAAAGAAGCAAGTAACTAAAGTGGAATATGACAGGCCGAAGCGATGCGAGTCAAGTTGATGCAATTCAAGTCATGCTAAAAGGCACGAAGGCAGCAGGCGGCAGGCTAGAAGGCTGGCAGCCAGCAGAGCTGATAGTCTTTAATCTTCTTAAGTGTGCCGAGGCCGCTGATGTCGCCAATGCCATTTCGACTACGCTCGTAATGCTTGTACTGCCAACATCAACATTGTGAGGCAACAGCAACAGCAACAGCCGGAGTGCCACTTCGACTGCTGTCGACTTGTAACTTGCTTACTTTGCTGTCATGCTGCAGTGAATTGAGGACAATATTCCTTTACTTTGCTCCTTTCTTCAACATTTTTTTTTCTTTTCCTTTTTTCATTTCTTTAGCACTCTTTACCATTACTAGCATTTTCCATTTGTCAGTCTGTTGTTGTTGCCGTTGTCCTTTGGCCACAATGTCAGTAGTGTAACATGCCGTACAGAATCGCCTGAGCGAATGAAAGTGAGAAAAAAATGGAAGTAACAAAACCAAAGTCAAAATAAATGCATTGCAGCAACACAGTCAGTCAGGCTAGAAACAGCTGCAGGCAATTTAATAAACCATGCGTAAAATATACAAAATTCTCTCTATTTCCGACATATTCGTTGTGGTTTGTCTTTTACTACAATTAAAATTATTTTGAGGCATAAGCGAAGTGACAAACAGTTTGTGCACAAATAATGGCCAAAGTCAAAGTCACACTTTACAACAAAACAAACAGCGAATTCACAGCTCATAAATATTTCCACAAAACCAAACGACATATGATATTAAGTCACTCAAATGTGGCTGAAAAAGAAAAGAAAAAAGACTACAGAGCGATACTCAATGAGTACAGATGTGTTCGAAATAATAAGAACACCAATGTGAAGATTTATTCATCTCATTTTCCCCCCTTTTTACCCCTCTACAAGGCTTCTTCACCTGACCAGACATTGTGCTGTCAGAGATCAAAGGGTTTGCCTTGTACTGGTTTCGTTAATCAGTTCTTTTTATTTCTCTGTATAGGATGAGTGATTAGCCTCCCGCTGTCAGTCCTTGGCGATGGAGCTGCTATCTGATGTTGCCAAGGAACAACGCCTTCATTTGCTTGGATAGGCTTGTGGGTAATTAGAAATAAACAGAATTCATTCATTTCATTATGTATTTTCTGCCCTTGATTATATGTGATGCTTAATATATGTAGTTATTATTACATGATTGAATGTATCTACTTTAAAACAATTATTTTAACAACTTTATGAGCGAATTTTGTTTTAACGTCTGTTGCTCTTATTATTTCGAACACGTCTGTATACATATGTACATAAATGTAGGTTGCTATGAGTTGTTCGAAAACAAATGTCACAAAATGCATCTCCATTCACTTCGCCGCTCTGTAATCTCAGATTTTTAATCATGTTTGCCCAAAATTACTGTAGCGTTAAAGCTTAGACAACAATTTAGCTTAAATCATTGTCAAGGATTCTATTTCACGAATTCCATTTTTTTGTTTTAACAAATGATTTTTCTCATTCAACCAACTACCTTTGACCACTTTGGTAGGGTTTGTTTTCACGAATGCACCGCAATGAAATTTAAACTAAAGTTCTCAGATACTTTACACAAAATTACAGTAAATACATTTACTCAGCACTTCAAAATGAACGAGCAAGCAAAAGAACCGAAACCGAGCGAAACTTTGCAGTGAATGTAATTACTTTAATGTGACCATTTGCCGCTACTGAGGCTGAGACTGAGGCTGCTGGTACTTAAGTCTTGCGTACTGTGCAGATAAAGATAAACTTTTGTAATTACAACAAAATGGCGGCAAAAAATAAATGAAAAGGAAGAAAAAAACAAGCATAAAATGAAGTTTCCGACTGCAAGGCGCACAAAGCGTAATGTGATAAGATCACTACAGATCTGGCTCTTTTGTTGTTGTTACTGCTTTCGAGTAATTAATCCAAACAATTGCGCTTGGAAAATGTAGCAATTATAAAAAATATAAAAAGATTCTTCGTTACTATAGTACTATGAGAGAGATGAAAAATGTTGACTCGACGCGGGCATAAAAGAGACAAATAGGCAAAAGAACAGTTGTAAAATCTATAATTTGGTGTTTTGAAAGACTAGATAAGGATTAATACATCTTTCGCAATATATTTGGAAACTTATTAACAGACAGAGACATGTTATAATCTTATCAAAGTTGGAGTTGCGTTAGGATTTCTGGAAAAGCTTATGTTTTGGGCACCTGGCAGATCACCTTTTCTCACAATAGAATCAAATTAATTGTCATGTATCTTCGTGTACAGCACAAAGTAATGTTAGATAAATTTCTTTTGAGTTCTACCAATTTTAGTTGGATAGCGATAATTCCTTACCGTGTTAAGCTTTAGAAAACTTAAAAAATTTTTTCAGCATGATTTGATTCTATAATTTGTTCTGTTTACTGTGTTGCTTACTTGGTGTAGTGTTTCAAAATCTTCATAGGCTCTAATACCTCCTTACTTCTTCATAATCATCTCCCCCGAATGTCTCGCACTCCAGTCGCATTTTTTAAAATGCTTATTGCAATACTGAAAGTTCTGGAAAATAATATTCATCTTCTTATTTGACAGTTGAAAACATATTTCCCTCCCCATAGATATTTATGTTTTAGGTTTACATTAACAACCTCAGAACAACACTGAGTTAATGAAAGTAATAATTTCAAATAAATACACGAATAAGTTCAATTAGGTGCCTTCAGTTGCTTGCCTTAAAAAAACTCTATTCGGCAAATTAAGAATGTTTTGACTATGCGTTCTGGACCTTTAGCTAACTTTGCAATTTTTATGAAACAAATATTGCAGCCAAACTTGTTTGGACAAAAGCCGATTTCTCCCCTTAGAAACTAGAACAAAAAAAATCTTGAGTACAATAACCCTGAAGCACAAAAAAAAGGACGACACTTTTTTGGAACACCAATATAGCTATTCTGAGACAAAGAACAAGTTGTACTGATGTATTTAAACTTTGCTCTAAGCATACGTCCCAGTGTTCCATATTATGGCAAAAAAAATTATTTGTCTATAATTTTATTTAACACTAAGCGATAACTTCTTATTTTATAGCTATGCATTATACAAATAATTCATTTTTACAAAATAAATCTCAATGCTAAACAAGTTTAACCAATCAACTCAAACTGTTTTGATTGTTAAATTGCTAAATTGTAAATCATTTGTTAAACAAAGCTTACTGCCGATAAATCTTTTAATAAATGCTCTACTGTCACATGAAGTTACTGCAAAATCAACTTTGCTTTGTTTTTTATTTATTTGTTTATTTTTTGTTTTTGCCATGCCGACTTGATTTTATGCGCCCCAAAAGGCATGGCGTGTACACATGAGCAAATCTTCAACGTATTTCGCAACGCATGCAAAATGTGTACAAACAAACATTGTTTTTTTCCTGCCGACGTCAATACGTTCGACGATGTCAACAATCACGAACAAATTGTCTATAAATACCAATAACGGACAAAACTCACCGACATAAACTAAAAAAACGAAGCAAAAAATCGCAGACATTTACAATGTGCACGTTGTCCACTTTTCGCACGACGAACACAGATACAAACGAGCAACATCGAATCGTGTTTGACAGGACAGTAGGTGGACGTGAAGTCATCGAACGCTCATCTTTACTTCCGCCACGAGTTGGGCGCTCTTTCACTCGCTTTGGGGTTTGTTTTTTTTTTCTTTGGATTTTTTTATTTTGCCGTTTTTCATTACGGAGCATGTAACTTCCGGTTTGTTAAAACGAAACGCACTCTTTGGCATACGTTTGCTCATGTTATTGCTTCTGACATCCGTACAAACAAACGATGACGCAAATATACAAGCACAAGTTGAGTCTGCCGTACACTACGACCACTCTTACCCACCAATAGTAAGAAAAAGCTGACTTTGGTTTGGGAAATCACCTACCTACTCGTATTTGTCTACACGTTTAGACTAAGCGAATGTCGTTGTTGTTGATCGTCATTGCAACTGAAAATGACAAATTCGCTGTAGGTGGCATGCCGTTCGCTAATGTTGCTGTTGTTGTTGTTGTTATTGTTACTGTTGCTGCTACGACTTTCGACTACTCAACAAACACCATCAATTTCCGTGGGGAAATCACACAAAATTTTTACACAAACAATCATTGGCATGCCTGTTCCTGTCTCAATCTCCGTACTTGTCTCACCAACTCACATTGCTTCTGAATTTGACTGGCATTCAATCGGCCTGTCTGCCAGTCTCTCTCCCTCTCTCTGTCTGTCAAGGACATGTGGTTTTGCATACGTTTTTCGCCTTGTGTATTCCTCGACTTACTGCTGCAGTTTATTTTGCCAAAAATCCGACTAAAAGTTTGCATATTTGGCGTTGAAATTTTGTTAGGTTTATTTAAATTAGATAACAACATATTAAGCGTTGCATTTTCTTTATCAAAGAATTTAGCTGCAAGTAAGCTAAAACACAATCTGGTTTCGAGCTATGACCTTTTAAAAAAGTGACTAGAATAGTCATAAGTCAAAAAATCATACGGGAACATTTTATAGAGCCTTAAATACACTATAAAAAACAAGAGCAGATTTCATACAGTACACTATAAGCCAAATAAACAAAATCGTCTGGAAAACCTCTCTCTTTCTTAAAAAATTTCAATAAATAACTTTTCTCATTGTCTAAAAACAATTCATCACAGGAGTTGTGTTTTAAATTTCTAACAAATTCTTTGATGAAATTTTGTTGAGAAAAATGTTTATCCTTCGTATTGCAATAATCATAGTATTAACACTTGGTACAAACAGCGAGATTAACGAGAATGTAAGAATTTATGCAAATAAAAACGCTCCGCATGGTCAACCACATACAATTATTGTGACGTTGGATTCAATAAACAATAGATCGTTCGAATGTGACATACGTTCACCCAATAATTTGATCGACTTGTTTCGTACAAATGTCTCAAATCCACTTCAACCATTTGATTGGCGAAAATCCATTGACTTGCCGACAACTCTTAAATTTTATGGCATTACGCCGGAGGGTCCATTGGACTACGCTGAAGGTTGGTTTTATCGCACTAAGACGACTTTTTGGACCTTCGGTGCCGTTTTGCTGTCTGTGAAAGTTTATGAAAGAAAGAGAGGAAGGCGCTATAAAGCCAAAACGCACAGCACTATGGTTTATGTCGACATTTTAAGCGTTTTCAGCGAGTGCGTGCCGAAGCTGATCATTGCAGGGTGTGCTCCCTTGGAGGAGGGCGGCAGACGATTCAATTTCGCCAAACCATTGGCATTCCAAAGTGGATATCTCGAATCTTGTGGCGATTTTAACATTAATATGCCCTACCATTGGACCGTGTATGACTATTTGGGCCGAGGTAGAGAACATTGTACATTAACTTAAGTTGCCTATGTTAATGAATTATTTGCAATATTTCTAGAGGAGTTACAGAATTTGGGTTATACCAAATCGCCATCATGGAAATTTGAAAAATATTATTTCTCACCAAGTTACGTCGTTAATCCAATAACTGCGTTTCAGATACGCGTCACCTCAAAAATTGATGGAGTGGACATGAGGGCAACCGTAATTTGCTACAATTGACTTTTATTTAGTTTTAAAAGAGTAAGACAATTTTTTTACAGTGTTATATGAAACCACGTCGTTTTAACGTCATTGCAAATATACTCGGCGATACAACTCGTCAAATTCCCTATGGCGCAACATTTCTTATCGACGGCCGTAAGAGTCGAGATCCTTGGCTGCCGCCAAACAAGCCTCAGCAATTGCTTTTCAAATGGGAGTGTAGACCGATAGCCAAAGTTTACAATAAAGAATGTGATCGAGTTAGTCGTTTTCGTATGTATTCACAGTATGAGTAAATTTCCGGTTGGATGATGTTGATTTTATGAAAAAACTTATATAACAGGTGGACCAGTAATTAGAATGAAAAATCCTACGCTGAGAGGTTCATTTGCATTCATATTAACAGTGATTTCAAAATATGATTCGAATAGAAATGCGACAAATGTGCAGTTTGTCGATATAAAGGACTCTGAATCGAAAGAGTTACACATGGAATGTATCGAAAATTGTGCACATGAAGAGTTCGTGCCAGCTAAACCGATTGTTATTGCAGTTAGCTGCATGAATTGCAACGAAAACAAAAAACAATCATACAAATGGTATGCTAACAATGACAAAACACCGATCAGCACAAAGAAATTATTGAATTATAAGCCGACAAGCAATATAGCAACGCTAGATCTTACCGTCACTCTTGAAGTGCGGGATGATTCGCATAGCAATCGTCTAACGAAGTCTGAGTCTGTTATACACATGCGTCGGAGTGATGGACCACTTGTAGGCAAGTGTGCGGCCAGTCCGGGTTCCGGCATCGAAATGAAAACAACATTTACCATTGACTGCAACGGTTTTGAAAGTAAACAACAACCCTTACGCTATTGCGTCATGATCGATGAAATGCCCGTTGGTCACTGCTCGGAGAACCCGCAGGTCGAAATATTGCTGCCATTCACGACCAGCGCCAACATGATGGTTTGCGATCAAATGGAACTCTGCGTTGTCAAATCGTTCAAAGTGATTGTTGCACGCAATGAAGACCCGGTGGAACATTTTGACGAAGACCTGTCTGAAACGTTGTCGCGCAACTTCAGAGGCAATTTTATGCATGGTGATATGGCGCACGTTTTCCAAATTTGTTATAACTTGGCACGTACTGTAAATACAAGCCTAGATGTTGAGGAGTTAACGTATGTGATGGAGGCATTCAAGCCACATACTATCGAACAATTCCAACAATTGTTGCTTTTTGCTAGACGATTCATGTGGCGCATTCACCCACTCGACAGCGAAGATGCGTACCTTTTCTCTAAGATCTTTAGGGTGATTACAACTAGTTTTGAAGGTTTCGTCGAGGATCAAAGCATGGACAACATTCACATTTCCTTATTTATAAAGATTGTGGACGTTTTGCTCAACATGGTGAACAGTTTGATGGAACCGGCGGAAATTATTCAGAATGCACAGTGCAGAAATTTCCATGGCGAGTGTGTAGGCTTCGATGATCTCACCATTGAAAACTACCAGCAGTTGCAAACATTTGATCCGACTGTATCGATTCGTGTCGACCATTGGATGCATCTATTCTGGGAAATTCAAAAGTGTCTGTTCTTTCTTGGCAGTGTTTCATTTAAGCGAGTCAAAGCGACTGCGGAGAAACAATACATTTACAGCTTTACTAATTTTGACTTGGAACAGCATTTTTTTGAATTATCAAAAAATCAAATTAATATAACAACAAGGGATCAAAAACATACAGTAATTATATCGCCTAAATTGGCAAAAGAACTGCGTGTCCGTTTGGCCAGTAAGGAAATTTTGTTGCAGTTGGTGATTCAAAAAGAGGGCAGTCTTCATTGGTGGCATCCGGAGGTAACGGCGCCCAGCACAAAAGGTATCGCCATTAGCATTTACAGCGCCAAGCGAATGATTAACGAAACCGAGCAACTGTCCGAACCTTTGGCCTTCATATCTCAAATGACCGACTTGAATCGAGAGCCCTCGAGAGACGGCCGATTACGTCGACGTCGACAAGTCGTCAGAAGTACAGAAGCTCCACCCGAGTCCGACATGCCAGACGATTATGATAATTTCAAAGACATAGAAAGAATGGCATCAAGTGAGTATGTTATGACCGGCAAACTGGATGCGCCATATCAAGCGCAAGTTTTTCGCACTGAGATCTTTAGTGATGCGGTGTTGGCCATCAAATTTCTAACAGCATCCATAGATCTATTTGTTACGATGACTGTTTATGAGCCCACATCGATTTTAAACTTGCGCGAGTATTCATGCCCGTTGAAAGCACAACGCGCCTACAACACGACATTCCTCATGGTCAATCTATGTAATCGTTCAATGGAAGCCTTTATAATGGTGCAGTCCACGCTTGATGACAACGACTGGGACGGCATGCACGGCAATATAATTGAGTACAGTTTCGAGCTAGAGTCACGCAGCTGCTATGATTGGACCTATGATAGACCGGAGCCGACATGGAGGACGGCTGCCTGCTTTCCACACTTGAACGCCACACTGGAGCAGGGCATGCATTGTTATTGTTCGTTTCTGTCAACATTTATGACAAAAGTTATACCGATTAAGGCCATGCCAATGCCGGGCACTGGTAGTGGTGGCCAGCTCGCTGCAGATAATCGATTGTACGTCATTATATTTTATGTCGTGCTCAATGTTGGTCTACTTGTGCTATTGTGGATACTTAAGAGTCACGTTGTTGATCGTGATACGCTATGGCCACTTGTACCAGAGGATCACACAACTGAAATCGATGGCCGCGGTGGCATAATGGTGCAGCTCTTCCTTGGTGGTCGTCAAAAATTCGGCGCAACTGCCAATATACATTTAAGTTTCTATTCGAAAATGGGCGAATATAATTTCATTGTCTATCAAATGAAAAACAAAAATCGTCTCAAGACGAACGAGGCAATCACATTGCGTCTAGATAGCCAATATGTTTCGTTGCCGACACTGGTGGCCATCAGTCACGACGGCTTCGGTCGTTATCCGAATTTCTTTCTGCGCAATATAACCGTGCGCGATATTGAAAATCAAATAACACAAAAGTTTAGCATATATTCATGGATTCAACGTCGCAAAAAGCGTTATATAGCCTCAAAGAACTACACGGGTAACACGGCATATCTCACGGAACGAAGCAAATGGTGTAAACTATTCAGGGAAGTCATGGAGTTCCATTTTACAAATTGGTTTCTTTTGCAGCCTGTAATAGGGCCATGGCGTCACGGCATACATAATGATGCCTTGAATCTCTACGAACGCTCATGCATATGGACTTGCAAGTTTGCTATCACTTTCTGTATCGTGGCCTGTGCATTTGGTCGATCCACAATGCATGCCTGTGAACTGACCAAAAAGACCTTCTCTGAACCTGAATTTGTTGTGCCGCTTGCTTTTATCAGCTATCTCATCAGCTGCGTTGTACAGTCTCTCCTGACGGGCTTGGTGAAAAGACAACATACTTATGATATTGAAAGAATGTAATTGTTAAAAATTTATTCTTTGATTGATTGTAATCCAAGCGCATTAAAAACATATCTTTACGTGACTTTGTTGTGTTGACTAGGCAACAAGTCCAAAAAAAGAAATAAGTATATAAAAACTTTGTGACCATCAATCAATCAACCCTAAAAGTTTTCAAACATCACCAGACTTTAACAAATGATTTAAATTTCCTTTTAAAAATGTAGCAACTTTTTAACTTCGGCTGATTGAATAAATAATATGGAAGTCTGTTGTCACCTTCTTTGCCAAAGCTTTTAGCTGAATATCCTGAAGTCGACACGAGAGCAATAAGGGGCGCAGCATGACAGGTGCGGTTGCTCGACATGGAGTAAGGTAAAATCTCAGCGGAAACTAATGGCGCGTCTAGTTTTATAATGCACTTTTCACTTGCTACATTGCCTTTGCCCATTCTCGTCGCTCTTGAGGTGACACTTTTTTGCTTTTACTTGCCAGACCCTTGACAGAATTACGTATGTAAATTTAGTGTAAAAAGTTTTATATCATTTCACTTCTTTTACTCTTCCATGTTGTGGCGCGTTTTCTGTTGGTCTTATTCATTTCAACTCCATTTTCAATACGATTGATTTGAGTAACAATCAAAGCATTTCGAATCGTTGCTACAAGCAGCATGTGCCTGACTTACGGAGCAGCAACAGTTCCATCAGTGACAAAGGAAATTTTGTGTCGTCAGAGTACTTTTGCTGTAACTTTGCAAATGCGCATTTGTCTTTGGTTCAGCTCTGTTCTTTTCTTATTTATTTATTTATTTTTTTGTTTTTTTGTTATATTCCAGTATTTTCGATATTGTTTGCTAAGTGGTTTGCATCGTAAATTTGCACTTTGTGTTTTATTTGCCAAACATTTAAACGTTCAAGTGTGTAAATTTCAATTGTGCAATTGATTTTCACGGGTGAGCACAGCAGCACAGTTTTACGTCAGTGGGCGGGTTTGAAACTGTCGCCAAGCAAATATGCAGACACATTTTCTTTTGGTTACATCGTTGTATTAAACACAAATCAACAATTGATATACATATGCACATAAAAAAACGAGGAATCAATAGTTTAAGCTAAATTTTGAATTTGCATGTTATAGCCATTCAAACTTGGTGAAAGGTAAGTTATATGCAAAAATTTGTGATTTTTAAAGTTGATGAAATGCAAAATTACGTGAAAAATCTTTTAATGGAATTTAAAATTAAACAAATAATTCGCGAATTTGAGTTTCTGGAATGTAAATGTGTTTATTTATGCATGACTATCCAGATAATTGACTAATTGTGTTAAAATGGTGCACAGATATAGGTTGTGATGGAGAAATTGAGGAAGCATTGGCAGTGTTGTATTATTGCTGGTAACATGCGAGTTGCTAATTTTCCAATCTATTGGCCTATCTTCAGAAAGGTTAACAAATAACATTATATTAATTAAATTATGTGAAAGAACACCAACTTTTTGAGTGAAAATAAATTTTAAAAAATATAAAAAAATGAAAATAAATAAAATAAATAACCAGTAAGGGCGGTATAGTTGAGTATTCTCAACTATATAATACCCTGTACACACACCTATGTTGATAACACGTTAAACATTCGCCGACAGCAAAAGCAGTGTACCACGATATGGTTTGTGTATTTGCTAATAGTGAGGCAGTGCAATGTTGCCATTAGATGGCGCTTTAGTACGGATTTTGTTACAAAGCATTGCTGCAAAATTTTAGTGTGTTGGTCTTTGCGGGGAAAGTGGTAGTTTGTTGTATGCAGTTTTAAAAAGGTATGTTATCTGAGTTTGCATACAAAATTTCAGCATTGTATTCTTTATACTTTAGGAGATACAGCAATTTTAAGAAAAAAATGACCTTTTGTTGTGCTCGATGGGCGGGAAGGAATGGGCGTGGCAAAAATTCCTTCAAACTTGATCTAGTGTTCGACCACACGAGTCTATCTTCCCAATTTCAAGTCTCTAGCTTTAATAGTTTTCGCAGTGTTAAGTACGGTTTTTGTTACAAATAGGATAAAGCAGTGCTCAAAGCGCAATTTATGCCAAATTTCAACTTGTTTGTCTTTGCGTTGTCACACAGCGTTAAAAATGAAAGTTTGTGGTATGCAGTTTTAAAAAGGTATGTTTACTGAGTTTGCATACAAAATTTCAGCATTGTATCTTTTATAGTTTAGGAGATACAGCAATTTTAAGAAAACAACTTTTTGAGGGGAAACGAAGGGGAGGGGGAAAAAATGTGGTATGCAGTTTTGTAGAGCTATACATACTGAGTCTACATACTCATTTTCATGTTTCTAACTCATCAGGTTTTCGAGCTACAGCCTTTTGAAAAAATGGGTGGTGCTCGATGGGCGGGAAGGAGTGGGCGTGGCAAAAAATCCTTCAAACTTGATCTAGCGTTTGACCTCACGAGTCTATCCACCAAATTTCAAGTCTCTAGCTCTTATAGTTTTCGAGAACCATTGGTGAGGACGGACGGACGGACGGACGGACAGACAGGGCTATATCAATTCGTCTTGTCATCCTGATCAAGAATATATATACTTTATAGGGTCCCCCTCCCCTCCTTCTATGCGTTACATACAAACCGTCTCAAACAAACTTAATATACCCTGATACACAGTGTGTGTACAGGGTATAAAAATAAATTAAATAAATCAAAATAAATGAAAATCAGTAAGGATATACCCTGTACCTTCAATTTGTATCGACTGTTTAAAGGCGTTGCCCCGCCCACTTTTTAATCTAAACTGATTTTATTTTCATTAAATTTCATATATACCCATTTTTACTCTTTTTGACCTATTCGTTTCAGAGATATAACGGCAATATGTGAGCGTGGCCACGCCCATTTCCTAATTGAATCTTATTATACTCCATCCCAATAGCATGCATGCAATGTTTCATTCTTGTAGGTTTTATGGTCCCAGAGATATAAGCGTTTCAAATGTTTACTATATGCGGGCGTGGCCACGCCCATTTTTTTTGTTCTATATTCTTGGAGTTCGAGTCAGCTATATACACTCCAAATTTGGTGTTCCTATCACAGAAGATAACCGAAAAAATACGACTTTTGTAAATTTTTTACCCGAGGTTGCTCCAATCATTTGCGCCTCACCCCTAAAACAAGTCAAAAGGGGAAAAACAAAATAAACTTGATTTGCTTAAGAAATGACGAATTGACCTGCGAAAAGATTTTGGTTCTATCTATCTATCCGAGATATAGGCGTTCATACAGACAGACAGACAGACATGGCTTAATCAATTTCTCTTTCGATACTGATCAAGAATATACATATATACTGTGTATAGTCAAAGATGTCTCCTTCTGGGTGTTACATACATTGTCGATGCTGACAAAACTAATATACCCTTGTACCATGAGGTACAGGGTATAATAAAAAAGGAAATAAAAAATTCTTTTCGATTTATGAAGCTAGTTGGCCCTAAATTTACCGAATTAACGCGTTAACAAATAACATAGGTCGAGGTTGATAAACTTTTAGCTATCTCAGAATCAATTTTATCGGACCACATATGTATAGCAAATCATATATTTGCCATAGGAGTGATCGGTCAATCGGATAGCTTAGCTTTATTTATATCGATACATGGAGGTTTTAAATTTCATACAGTGCCAGAAATATCCGTGACCCAAGAACATTGCAATGCTTGGTCAATGACCACTGTTGAAAAAAAAAATAATATTCACAAATTCGTTTAATTAAAAGCAAATATGAAACCATTTGTTATTTGTAGGCAATTAGTGTACAAAAGAAACATGGTCAGCAGAAAACTGCATTAAGTGGCGAAAGTCGATTGTTGTTGGCAAGAAAACGGAAAACGAGGCCAACCCGAAAGCCCAACCAAATCCTAACCAAGTGAAGCTCTGGTCTGGAAATTGAGTGCAGCCGTTTCTATTTCTGCATATGTGCATTAAAAGCCTCAAGGAAAGTAGACACTCAGGAAACTAACTTCGTTTATTGTGTTGTTGGCCATTGTACAGAAGACAACGTATTTAGTTGTTAAAAAGCGAATACAGGGAACGGACAATGCACAAACGGCCAATGTTTGTTATACAGATACACTTGCAGTCGAAGTAAAAATGGCCACGAGCAATAAAAGAAATACGTTTACTTGAATTGAGTAAACATGGCTGCTGGTAGCACTTGTGCCAGATCCTCTACTCTATTGTGCAGTTATGCTTTCAAAATAACTCAGTTCAACATTGAGTTGACCCCCGCGTCGTCTCGACGTCGATGACACATTTGTCTTTTATGTATTTTGCTATTATTCTGAGTGCAAAACTTGCTTCATCAGCAAAAAAAATCAACAATAAACAAACAAACAAACAAACAAACAAAACTACATGAAATCGAGAAAGAAAATTTCACATAAAAAATACATGCACATTCAACTGAAGTCGAAGTAAAATTATTGTTGTAGTTGTGTATCTGTTTGTTTGTGTACTTTGCTGCTCGTTCGTTGCATTCGAACATCAGAAGAATGAACAGTAAAGCAGAAGAATGTATCTGCAATCATGCGACAAAAGTATCAAGCATAGATTTCATGTTGTATTTTCTTTTTCGCTTTAACTGCAAATATTATTTTCACACATACACACACACATTCACACACAATGCACGTATACAGACAAAGCCTTCTTCAAGCATTTTGACTCGTTTGATAGTTGTTCGAAACAGTTAATTTTCCAATGCTTCTATTAGCTATTCAGCACTATTTGACCAACACACACTCAACAACCATCATTGACAGCCATCAGTTTCAATTAATCACAGAATATTTCAAAATAACTCAATCGGCTAAAACGATCTCTTAGATACTCCTAATGAAAATGTCAATTATCAATTTACGGTTTGATTTCAACAAAACCACAAAATTGTTTCATTTGTTGTTGTTGTTTCTTTCTCTGTTTATTGCTCATTGCAATGAATCTCAATTGTCGACCTATTCAAATTGTGAATTTTTCACAAACTTATTGAGTGGCAGCAAATCAAAATGTTAGCATTCAAATCTAATGTAGCATTATCGACTAATGACGCAAGAGAATGATAAGAAAAGCTAAGTCAAAAACTAACAAATTCAAATTGATGACGATGAATTTATTTAATGGAAAGAATAGAAACACAGATACGAGTACAATACATAGTTAAGTAAAGATGGTCGAGTAGCGTTAAATGATAATATTTTCTATGACTTGAATTGTTCGTGCATCATTTAACTTGAGGCATTGGAAGTCTATAAGAAATGTGTATGTTTTTTGGATTTAAATTTTAAAAAATCAAAAATAGAAAACTATAAATAGAGAACTGTAAATCTTAGCTGAAGTCATGGCTGTAAGAGAGTAATTTTCTTTTTTTTTTTGTTGAATGGAACTGGTTTTTTATTAGTAGGTAATCACTTAAATTTCAAACTACAATCCAATATTATTGGATAAAATAAGAAATATGTATAAATGGCCTGCTGCTGTTAAAAGTCTTCACTAACAAAATGTATTACAAGTTCAGCTTCTTCAATCTTATAAAGCTGATATCCATGCTTTGAAGACTTAGAGAGATTTGTTATTGGGTTGCTCAGTAAGCCGATCTTTGAATCGGCTGCAGTATTTGTTGATGATATCTTCAAATGTTAGAACGTGGAGATCCCCCTCTACGATTCCAGTTCTAACATACCATGAGTCACCAGTCATCCTACGCAAAGCTTGAGCTTGCATTACTCGGACCCTGTCTAAATTATATTTGGCCGCTATTGCCCAGATCTGGATGGCATAAGTCCAAAATAGGACAATAATGGATTTATAAATTGTATATTTATTTTTGATTGACATACCAATTTGAGACCGTAGACATAAATTTCTCTTTGCATCTCGCGATTATGTTTGTGATGTGTCGCCTCAATGTGACAAGTGAATAAAACTCAGGGCAGCTTTCGCAATGGAGTAAGTAAGAAGAACTCTATCAAAAGCAGCAGGACAGGATACAGCATAGGTTTTAATCGTGCAATGTCTATACTCAGCAACCGATTTCCGTCTAAGAAGTAAAGATTGTGCCAGAGACTTACGGTACCTAACGTCAAACAGAACCGGTTGTGAGAACATCAATAGCTATTTGATATAAAGTAGTGCAAGCAAGCAAATAATTCATAAGCTGTGAAGTCAATTAACTTTTATTTTAATATAATTCAAACAACATGTTTATCTCTTTTGACCACTTCTCGTTCTTAGACGCCACAAGTGATTTGCCGTCACTGATTTTTGCAAGTTCATAGTTGAGCTTTCTTTAATGCAATTAAATTAACTAATGAGACACTCAATATGAATTACTAATATTAAATGCCAACCGACTGTTTAAATAGTCAAATGTGCACACGCACACATGTCAATTTCGAACACAATGTGAACGTGGCCAAATAATCGATTTATTTTGTTGTTTCAGTCCACTTGTATGCACGTTTGAATATTTGCCAAAGGTGTTGTTTAGTTTAATGCCTCGATTTTATAGTTTACATACGTACATATAAATTTGCAATTATGTTGATTTATGTCGTATTTGCACAAAATCAACTTTTGTAACAAAAAGGTCAACAATAGAAACTACAACTATTTGCATTGAACACAATCAATTTTCAATAGTTTCTTGTTATGTTATTTTGTTAACGAGCATAAATTAATTTAAGCACTTCAAAGCCAAGTCGTTATACGTAAAAGTAAAACAATTAAATTCTTAAATCGTCAATTAAATTCAATCCAATGTCAGGCATGCAACTTCACAAAGAAGCATTTATTCACCTGAACGTGTCTGATATTAGTTTCGTTTTCTGAAGAATTCAGAAGGTATTTTCTTGTTAAGTGATGAACAACACATGTTAAAAATATGTCAATAGGAAAACGCTGTAAATTTATGTAATGTAAATACAATTTTTTTAAAATATTCGTAAATATCGCTTCACCTAAACATTGGGAGAAGGTATATTTAGAGAATGTGATTTGCCAGATACGGTCTTTCATATAAAATAGGTTATGACAATGGGCGAGGGGATGTTTTTGTACCACCCAACTAGAAAAAAAAGTCTTTAAACCAATTTTAATAATTATACATTTTTTTTTAGTAATTCAATGGACATAAAGGAAGGACCAAGAATCGCAAAAAAGTAGACTAAGGCGAAAAAATTTACATAACTCCAGGCGTATATCTTGTCACCCAGAAAAGTCTATATACACTTAGTGAAGAGCCCTACTGATCCCCTTTGTGTATTACAAATTCTTGATGCTATCCAACCGATTATCCAAGATGTAAAGTGAGGCAGGGGAGCCCGAATTAGAAGCTGAACAAAGCCTTTTCATAAATAAACGTGCCATGAAAACAAAGTCAACAATATGCTAACTTCAAATAGTTATTTTTAGAAATTGTTTCACACAATAATCTACTGCTACAATTAATCAATAAACAAAGGTGGATATGTCACCTTATAACAAGAAACCAAAAATAACTAAAAATAATAAAAAGAAGCTTCTAACAAATAGAGGCAGTAAGCTTGTGACACCAACAAAACACACACTATACAATGATGATTCGAGAAAACAATTAGAAAGCAGTGATGAGAGTAAGAAAAAAGACGATTACCAAATAGAAACCGATGAAGAAACTGTTTTCATCACGACTAAAAAGAATGAGGAGTACACGGTTGGCAAGCGATTTGTCGAACCACTGGGCATTGATTTGAATGATATTTTTGTGCCGGTATTCTTAAAGGATGAAGACCAAAATAAGTTTGTAAAGCAGGATAAGTTAATGAAAAAATCGGAGATGAAGTGCAATACAGTGGCAACTGCTTCAGCATTAAAAAAATGCTGGCCACATGGTATGCGTAGAGTTCGAATCGACGAGCCCATAAAACTAGATGAAGTGCCTGCACCTAATGCGCGACATCAATCAACAGAGAAAACAAGGTCATTGGACCAAAATGTGGTTATGCGCAGCCAGCCAAGATTGAAGCAGCGCAAATTTTATTCACGTCCTATAAAACAAACAAAGGCAAAAGCAAAGAATAATAACAACGACAAAACTGGGACTTCGAAAAGATCGAAAAGTGAAGATGCTTCGAAATGTACTAAACAAGATAATGTGGAGTCACAAATACTTACATCAAAAATGAAAATTTGCGCAGAACGAGCAAGTCAGAAAATAGCCACACCTGAACAGAGCGAAACATGTGAGCTTAATTTACTTTTCCCTGAGAAACTTGAAACACTTTCATCAAGCGATTCGGCTGAAGTCGATCAAAAACCAACCAAATTCGCTTCGAATATGATTTCGGTTGTTTCACCGCGTCTTGCGTCCACAAGGCCAAAACCGACCGAGTTGGTCATGGATTTGTCGGAGGACTCTAAAGAAATGAAACAAAATATTGCCTGGCAGCAATATGAAGTAGAGCACATTGAACTGCCTGATGCACAGATCGCACAGTTTTTGCCCCGACCAACAGTTGGTGTGTGTGATAGCATGGACTTAGCGCAATATATATTTCCTTCCGAAAAAGACTTTGCACTCAATTTTCGAAACATGCTTTTTGCAAAGAAACCGGCACATATCAAGCTATTGCAAAATGCAGAGGACAAGAGTGCTCTAAGCCGCTTGCAACACGAAGTGTCGACTCTGTATGAACGCCTAAGAATGGAGGGCACTATTAAACATGACGAGCCGCTTGACTGCTGTGATAATTCAACACAAAACAACTGTGGTGCAATCAACCCACGCCATCTAGAACGCAATAACTGTCATGTACTTCATCTTGCAGAAACATTTTGTCTTATGTGTATGATGTTTCTTGTTTTCTTTATACTTTTATGCATTGGTGAGACACAAAATCGATCGCATACGGTTATGGACGTCTTTCATAACTTATTTGACTTAATTGTTCAAATACTTGAACACATTTTCTAACTTAAAATTGATAGTGTTTAACAAAAATAATCTTACATTGGCAACAAAATTAAATATATTTTGCAAAAACAAAAAAAGCTAAGGAAAACAATAAAAGAATTTTTGTTTTTTTGGACCAAACTTCAATCGACTTATTTTGTTTCATGAAAATTCCAGCAATGTTTCTCAATGCTGGCTCTATTCTCAATCGTTCGCTGTGCGCCGGCAAATGCAAATTTAATGGAGTCTGAAAAAGGTAGCCAGAAAATGCTTTTAACCACATCCGACGCCATTAGCTCAGCAAAATGTGAAAATCAATGTACATTAGCGGTTATTTCATTTTCCGTAAGCGTTGATTCCTTTTTTAACTTCTTTGTCGAATCCACGTTTCTGCACGTTCCTCTACGATTCATTCGAATCATTAGTGGCGCATAAAGTAGTGATATTTTCTGTAGTCAATAGTCTACAAATAAAAATGCACATTATCTGCTGCAACATCCTTTTTTTCCGCTTCTTATTTACCAACAAATAGTGAATATTTTACAGGGATTGCTTTCAGGCTGTTTTATAGGCGTTAACGGCGTTGCAAAGTAGTTAAATATCCTAGGTTTCTGTGGTCAACGATAATGATCTAATGTGATAATTGTTTCTTAATGACATTGCCATTTGCATTTATTGCAGTGAGCATATTTTTGGGAAAAATTATTTAATATGGAATTAACAATAAATGGTGCCAGGCAATGAGCAACACAGGCACTAGTTCAAGAAATATACAAGCTACCAACAATAATCTATGATGGTGCAGAGTATTCGGCATAGCTTTTCCCAAAGATTTTATAATCTTCAGACTGTGAATAGTACTATTGTTTTGTCATTAAGTTGGCATCACATAGAAGAAAGCAGCGCTGATCATAAGTAGATCATCTGCTCGACGAGACGAGTCGATTAAAATTACCTGTCTATACAATTTATCCCCACACTCAGAATACTCAAGAATTAATGTTCAAGAAGTCCACAAAATTTCAAATCCTTCATGAAAAAACTTTTTTAATTCTGAAGATATTGACCTCAACTATGACATTTCTGCTTTCTTAAGAACTAATTAGAACTATAAGAAAAATATTATCGCTCACTTACATCCCAAATCAAGAATTGTCACATCTGAAACTCAATGACGAGTACAATACAATATAGAAGCGACTTACCAACTTTTAGGCAAGGCCGACGATAGCTGTTGTCCGTTTTTTATTTAATTTCAAAACTGGAATGATAAATATAAAATCGAATTTTCTGCAGAAACGATTAAGACTTGCTATAATTAATTTTGCAAAAAGTGCGACGTTTACATTCATTATACAAACCTACCGAATTTGTCTTGCGATTGATCAAAACACTTTGGCATCATCATCAATTTCAATAATGAAACCAAAACTTAATCAATTGCTGAGCAACATACACAACACAACACCGACGCATAGATGCGGGGAAATTGTGGTCCCCACCGCTATATGACTAAATTTTCGTTTATGCAGCAGAAATAAACAGCGTCGGTCGTCAGTAAGCCAAAATTCGACAGACAGAAGGATGGCAGGACGAAAGAATATACAACAACAGCCGTGAGCTGATTTGTTGTTTTGTGTGTATATATTGCAGTTCAACTCATCTCAGCTAACGTAACATTGTATCAAGCATTCATTCAGTCAGTCAGACAGACAGTCAGCCAGTCAGTCAAACGTTTATTCAGTCATTCATTTGTGTAGCAATCGATTCATTTATGGATTCACTCAGTCAGCCATGCGAGAATAAAGCTTGACAAGCACAAAAATTAAACGAGTTATATTCACAAAATCGGAGGGAAGAATATAATTTCTATGTACAGTTCATTAAGCGGTTGTCATTTTGCATTCACTTTGTCAGGGTTGTTGGTATGGTTTGAGCTTCAGCAAGCTAAGTACATCAAACTGAGACGAGTCTGATAAGCTTAGACGAAAGTCAGCAAATTGCTTGGTATTTATTTATGTTCTCATTTAACCAAATGCAAAAAGTGAAAACATTTTTCTTAATTGCGTGGTCTATAATTAAATTTTATTCACTTCGATTACTATTCGATTCAGTATTTTCAGAAAATTCGATCGAAGTTGTCATTACGGTTACGTCTACTATGGTTCGGACTCTGCTGAATGCTTAGAAATTTCGTCAAATGACCTCGACTATGAATACAGTTTCTCTCGGAATACATTACTTATGTTCAAATAGAACAAATATTCATTCTATATATTGGACTAAGGTGTTCACTTAATTGATTTAGGCGTAACTCAGATTTACATCAGCGAGATCTCCTTGACGTGCTGTTCCATGATCTAATAATTATATGGAGGGACCTTATCAACCCAATCTTCATAATACAATTATTCAATCTTCATAATGGAACCACTCCCAACGACGCAAGAGTGAATCACGTTTTAATATCGTCGGCTCCCCGACTATTATATTCGGTATCAATGCTTAGTATTATGCTTCAGAAGACTCTCATTTCTTGAATCCGACAAATAAATTAATATTGTTCTTTGCGGCATATAAATTTATGTCAGTTTACAATGAAGTTCTGTGTAAACTCTTTCATCTGCATACCTTTTTATTGACAGAGCGCCCAGTGCTAACAATATAAGATCTGAACTCATTAAAACAAACTGCCTGCCAACACAAAAACGTCAATATTGAGAAAGTAGTTGCTATTTAAATGAAATTATTGCATACAACTATGCACACCCGCATGTGAGCATATCAACAATCGCACACGCTCTGCTGCACACATCAGAATAAATGCGCTGTTTGTTGTAATTATCAGTTGTGAGCGTTCGTTGATGGCCTTGCGGCAAATAATAATTTTATAATAATTTATTACAACTGATTAAATGCCGACAGACAAACATGACCGGCATATTTTTGCAGACAAATGCAATCAATAAAGAATTATCAATGAAACATTAAAAGCTGCAAGTGAAATGCAAAAGAAAAAAAACAAAATAAAAGCAAAATAAAAACAAAAATAAAACCAAATCAAAGCCATGTTGATAAGACTGGCGAAATTAATATGGCACACAAAAGAGTATTTATGGCTTTATTAACACCGACAACGACGATTGTGATTTACTTTGTTCAAAAGCGAACAACAACAACACAAACAACAATAACAACGGGTACAATTTTAAACAATAAAGTCATAAATCTATGCCCAACCGCCGAACGAACGCGTGACAATAACAAGGATTTGCTTAACTTGTACAATATTTGAAGGACATGCGCGCACACAGGAAGTCAGTCAACTTGCCTCCGCACAGTTGTAAACAAACGCGAAAAAGTATAAAACAATAAACGCGAATGACAATAAATAAAAGCAAGTAAGGAGGCAGTCAGGCAACACTAAACGAGACTTTTTTCCACCCGTCGCCCCCTTCCTGTCAACTACACTTTTCTTTATTGAAAGCTAGAAAAAATGCTGAAGCGGAAATGACAAAGGATAAGCAGCGGAAATCGTTTTGTTTGCCTTGACTCGGTCTTTCATTTTTTTTTTATTTATTCTATTTTTTTTTTTTGCGTTTGTGCCTTGTATTAGTCGAGGCCATAGGCACACTTAACCGCAAACATGAACATGGGTGGCAAGAGGCTGGCGGTGCCACGTGTCCGTGTGGTATGGTGTCGTATATCTAGATACACTCATTGACTTACTCGCTGTTGGCAATGATTGCGCAAAGTCATAAAATACTTTTTAAAAGGCGTTGTCTTTCAGCCAGTTAAATCGAGTTCAACACGGCTCAGCTCAACTCAACTTTGAGTTCAGCTTTGTTTGCTCTTTATTTATTTATTTTTCGTTATTTGACATTGACTCGTATTAACTTTGACATTCGCGTAAAATATAAATGGCATTTATACTCATACACACTCACACACACACACCCACACCCACACACAAAGGCACTTAAAGTGGACTCCCTGTATACACACAGGCATACGCACACGTCCGATGATGATTATTGCTTTTTCGTTGTCATGACTTTACGATATTTATCGATGACTTTTTCGCTCCCTGCTTTCGCCTATTTGCCAAAATGAAAATACGAAAAGATTATTTTTTTTTTCCTTTTCTCGATACTTGATTCACTCTTGACTGTCTTTTTTGTCTCTGCTCATTCAAGTGAAGCTTATCAAAGTGATAAGTGCACAGTCATTGTCGCCTAACATACTCACGCTGTTTCTGTTATGGAGTGCTGGTAGTTGATTTAATAAGTGCTCATTTTGAGTCATTTATTCAACCTTAATTTTGAGTTTTAGGTAAAAGACTAAAAGCATATAAAAACGAATTAAATAATTTTGCCAAGGTACTGTTAGTACCCAGTACTATGACATTGGAACAGAACGACCTGCAGACTTTTTATTAAATATTATTTTTGCTATTTAATTTTGCAAATCTTTGCAGGAGGACAGAATACATGTCTAGCTGTGAGAAAATGAGTTTGCAAGAATTGTTCTAAGTATTATTATTGGAAATGTCTTCTAATAGTTTATCCTAATATAAATATATAAGTTTTTATAGATAAAGTGGGGGTAGCTGTGTGCGTTTTTATACCCTGCACATACAGTGTGTCAGGGTATATTAAGTTTGTTTGAACGAAATGTATGTAACGCACAGAAGGAAGGGAGGGGGACCCCATAAAGTATATATATTCTTGATCAGGATGACAAGAGAAATTGATTGAGACCTGTCCGTCTGTCCGTCCGTCCGTCCGTCTGTATTCACCAATGGTTCTCGGAAATTGTAAAAGCTAGAGACTTGAAATTTGGAGGGTAGACTCGTGATGCTTGGCACTACATTAAGTTTAAACGGTTTTGTGCCACGCCCACTCCTTCCCGCCCAACCAGCACCGCCCACTTTTTTAAAACGTTGTAACTCGAACACCCGAAGAGATAGAAACTTGAAAGTCGGTATGTAGACTCAGCATGAAGAGCTCTACAAAACTGCATACCACAATTTTTCTCCTCCCCGAGTTGATTTCTCTCAAAAGAAATATCTCCAAAACTAATAAAGATATAAACATGAAATTTTGTATACAAGCTCAGTAAATATATATCTTTAAAACTGCATACCACAAAATTCCCCTCTGTTCGAAAATTACCCCTCGATGACCAACAAACTCAAATTTTTCGTAAATTCCAAATTTTTTGACCAATTTACTTGATATTTTGAACACTATTTGATCGAGCGATGTCAAATCAACATTTTTGTTTGAAGATTTAGGATATTGCACCACCCACTGTGTGTGTGCAGGGTATTATATTGTCGAGTATACTCGACTATAGCGTCCTTACTGGTTTAAATTGACTTGAGAGTATAGCATTATTAAAAACACGCAATAGCCAAGTTTTGACTTTTTTTGTCGAACAAAGAAGTTTTTTTTAACAAAAACCTCATTTTTGACAGAACGTTTCTGCAATAATCCTTTATTTGGATAGGCATCCATAAAGTCCTACAGATAGAAGATAATGTTCTGCGATTGAATTATTTCATTAGCTGTAAAACTTTGTGATGAGCTCGTATTATAATAAATCTAATAAATAAATCTGCTTAAGAAACCAAAAATTCATACAAATATTAATTCGAAAGATTTCGAAGTGAAAAAACGTTGTTACTTTACAAATCGTTGTTAGCATCCATTCAGTTATGCTGATTAATTTAAACAGAACGCATAACCAACTTGTACTGATTTGCTTAAAATAAATCTTTATAATGGAGGACTTTAAATTTTAAGGTATGTATGCACATATGTACATACATATACTATAAATAATGAGAACAATCTATGATAATTAAACATACAAACAATGAAATGCACTGTATATGTCCTTAAATTCCAATATCAAAATAAATTAAACACATGATTTAATTGAAATTATTTGAAAAAAAGTAATTCACACGCACCTTTAACATTTTTTATAGATTTTTCTTTGGTATGCAATAACTGTCAAGGTTAGAAAATCAGTAACAAATTGTGCGCTCATAAATTTATCACTTAAAAATTTCGACAAGAACGTGACATATAAAAGACGCCCTACACAAACAAAAGACAATCAAAATAACAAAACCAAAAACAACAACAACCTTCCACATACTCATCGCTATAAAAATGTACACGCTTTGTTTGTTCGTTCGTTTGCAGAGATACAAATCCAATAAACAGAAATCAACACGTAAAAGAAATCTAATTATTTGCAGCATTTTTCATCATCAAAAGTTAGACGAGAAACTGAAACAAACTTTTATGCGAGCGTCACTTTCAACAAGGGGTGAGCGAGCTGGTTGCTCGCTGAATCAAAATTGGTTGCTATGTTAGGCGTTTTGAGGGTGTTTCAAATAACGTTGCGTATACGTGATGAAATATGCAAATAATTGCGAAATGAAAATGTGTGAAAAAAATGAAACAAAAACAAAAAAGAAACAACAAGAATAATGGCGATGAGTTGAGCAGCACTCAATGAAGAAAAGTGGAAATTCTTTTAAGCAACATTTAAGTAAATACACGCCCACATGTGCGCACACTTCAACACTTGAGTGGCTGCCGTGTATGTTTGTATGCGTGTTTTTATCTTCGTTTGAATATGTACGCCCGCATATGTAGTATATTCTATACGTATGTATATGTATACATAAATACATACATATGTACATACAGAAGAACGCTGAGCAATTTATTTCCTCCAAGCACGCGAATGCAAACAAATTAAATTGCAAATCATGATTAGCTGCTAAATATATCGGTTGATAAAACCAACAGCGTCCTGGGTTCGACACTCAAAGTCCCAAGCACAAGCTAAACTCACTCAACATAACACACACAAACACCAGCACCACTACAAGCTCCCGCGCACACACACATACAGTGGCACATGCTCAGCAACACTTCTTGCATTTGCTAAGCTGGCACTTTACTTTAGAAAATTTCTTGTCAGCTTTTTTTTTGTTTTTGTTTCTCTTTGTTTTCTTTTTAACCAGGGCCTCGAGAAATTTCTTTAAGTTTGATGACAACATCAACACATTAAAATAAATATGAATCGATCGTTTAAAAAACAACGAAAGTTTTGCTAAGTATCCGTAAAGTTCTGTAAGATAACAAACTATGGATCCTCTCTTCATTCAGACTTCTAGCACTGGGCTGTGATAGGCAGACAGCACAAGCATTCAAAAAAATGTTGAATATTTCATCTAGTCATTGTGTAGAAATATTAATTAACTTTAATTTTATGTTATCAAAATTTTGGAATTCGAACGGGTTGAGAAATGTATTGTACTTTGATAAAAACAAATTTTATATATGTACATACATCGAATCAATTTGTCACTTCAGAAATTCCAGTGCTAATGATCATCTACACCACAAAATAAGTCACTTTGTGAAATATCCACTCCAATCATAGTTTTATAGATCTCGAGTTAAATATATGTTTATGTGAAAAAAAAAAAAAAAAAATACTAATCAAATTCTCAGTTATGCCAAAAGAAGAAAGAACTAATCAAAATACCTCAAAGCAAAGAGCATCGAACCCTGGAATTTTTTTTTTTTTTTTGCAGTTTGTTTTTTTTTTTGTCTCTTTAGCTGTCTTTTCATTTTACAACATCGTCGCCGCTGCTCTTTGCGTTATATTTTGTTATTGTTACAATTTATTATATCCATTTTCTATGTATGAGCGTCGCTTCAATCTCCGTTCTCGCAGTCCGCATCGTCACAGAGTCAGTCTGAATGTTCTGTTGTCGTCCTCAACTCGCAATAACTTGAAATCAAAACGACGAGGAAAAAAACACAAAACAATATCATTGTACGTGCTGTATGCAACGAGCAGTTGGGCGTGCAGTCATTGGGCGTGGTTGGGCGTCGTATTTGGGCTTGTATTGTTTTGGTCTCGCATTGCGTTTTCATCGTACGTGTCGCATTCTTCGTTAATATTCGTAAATAATTTAAAGAAACAAGACTTTATGTTAAATTATGTGTGAATTATTTATTTAGCGCATCAATATATAATTTGGATGCATTGCAGTCTTGATGGTTTCTAAGCCATTCGCTGGCGCGACTGTGGGGCGGCAACATTGAAATGTATCTAACAACACACTTTTGCTTAATGAAATGACAAATTTTGTAAGACGTAAACAAGAGATAAAGTTGATGTGTTGTTTTGCCACAAAATCACAAATGAAAAGAGCAGCATTCCAGTTTGGTTTCTACCTCAAATAAAGTTGCATTTAAAAAATTTGAATTACGAAATTATAATCACTTAAAAACTGTATTTAATACAAATCCGAGCAAAGTTTGACTGCGTCAATATTTTTAATATCAATTTCGGAATTATAAAATTTTATTATTTATTATTTTGACTACGACATTGTGATTTATTGAATCGAAAACACGAATTATGGCTTTTGTATGCACATTTATTTGAGATATGCAAGTAAATTTTTAAAAAGATATTTCTGATTTTTGCAATAACAAAATCAATTCATTTCGTTCTATTGTATTCATTGTTGTTATCAACATTATTGTGTGGGCAATTTGTGACAAAGATTTCCACATAATTGATTTAAACTATTGAAAATCTATTTTATAATCAATTGACTTTAGTGAAATGCTACCGTTAACAATAATAATTTCATTTTAATCTGGTTCAGAATATGTGAATATTTTATTTCTATTCATAAAAAAGTATTGTCAGTTAGGTAGTATGAAAAAGTGAATTGCTTATTGTTTGATGATAAAGAGACGTATACTCAATGACCACACATGTACATATGTGGCTTTGCTTTGTAGTGCTAAGCTCCACTTTATTTACAAATAAGTGCTGTTTCACAGCCTCAATGGTGTTAGCGGAATAGTTTTATTTAATAATTTTACTTTTATTTAATAATTACAGATCTCTATAGAAATGTAATTTCTGGGTAGATAAATACGAGAAGAAAACAGAAAAGAAGTATTGAAAATAAACAGTAAAAAAAAGTATTGAAATTAGGTTTTTGTGATGGATTTTTTTTTTTAATTTTATTATTTGATTATTCGATTGATTTAAAAATACGGGAATTTTTGAGATAATTTTACAAATTATTATTTCTAAGCTATGTAAGTGTGTGTTTTATTTACATTTTTTAACTCTTATCTCCTACCCCCGAAAGAAGCGAAGACTTTTGTGAAAAGGATTTGTCTTATAATATTCAAGAAAAAATCGTTTTATAGACACTTCCATCGTCAGATGTGTCAAAATCGTCTATACAGCCAACGGAAGTACAAAAGTTGATATATTAAAACCAACTAAGGCTAAACCGCATACCAAAAGGTACATGAATGTAGGCAAAAAATGCCAAAAAATGAAAAACCGAAAAAGAAAAATTTTCAAACAGCAGAGCGAAATGCAAACATAAAGATGGAAAGATTAAAAAAGTTGATTGCAATTTTACATATTTGATAATTCTTGCCATATTTTCTTAACCGATGCACCGAATGAAAGCCTGCCCGGCCGCCGGACTGAAATGAATAAGTGACTGTTTGTCAGACAGAGCATGAGATATCACTGTATGAATGCCGCATTTTTTATACGGTCTGCTTGAAGGCCTGCTCTGCTTTCTTCTGTTGAAACAAATACATATAAACTCAGGTTGGCTTCTGTACATGAAAGACACAACCTTTCATGTGCTTGTATCTGTATGCCATGTACTAAGTGCCTTATTGCAACAAAACAAGCAACTGATAGAAATCTTTTATTTGCCTTTCACCTTTCTTTTTTTTTTTTGCTTTTACATTTGTTCTGAACAAAAAAAAAATAAGTATGCGAAAAAATGCGGCGTGCAGTGAACGAAATTTTTATGAATTAACTTTTGAAGTGCATGAATGAAGTCAAACCTGCATACAAAATCTTTACAAATGTACTGATATGTCTGATCAGGGAGTGCGGGTGCAGGATCCGAGTACAAAGTTGGCAAGTCGACAGTGACATGTGTTAAGTCAAAAGCAGCAAGCCAACAGCGGAGCGGAGCGAAGCGAAGCAAAGCACGTATTACGGCGCACCGCATTCCACGCCCATTTAAACCTACTCGACAACGCCAAAAGCAGTCAACAAGATTTGTAAATGGCGTATAAATAAAGAGCTGAGTTTGAATTTACCAGATTGCTTGCACTGATAAATGTAAACGCATTTGTAAGCCCGACTTTGTATATACGCGCCAATGTATTTGAGCGTACAGCATCTGTGTGTGATGTGTGTGTGTGTGGTGTATGTGGCTTTCGAGTCATATCAGCAGCACTCAGATTTGCGTAACTTTTATGCATTTGCGCTTTATGCTTACATTTTACATTTTGTTTGCCTTTGACTTTCTTCAGCCTTTATCTCTTCATCTTGTTACCATTTTGTTTTTGTTTTTTTTTTTTCCCTCATTTTGCTTCTAAAAGCTTTTGGCGCACTTTTTTACTTTAATTGAAAATGTTTGAAAGCTCTGCTGTCACATAATGACACAAATCTGTGCGTGTTGCTCTAAGGCGTTCTTTTTTCTACGCTTATTTACTGATTGCATATAGATTTGGTTAATGATTATTTACTTTATCTTTAAGAAGCTTTTCGTTTTTATTTCTTGAAAAGTGCTTTTCATTGAGTGCCTTACATTTGTTTATTCCTTTTGCTCAAACTTTTAATTGCAGCTTAAATGACAAAGATAAAGAGTTGACATTTTCATTTTAATATTTGCTTGTTGGCAGTAAAAAATTACGCATCCTCAATGCAATGATTTGAGTTCAGCAAATCGAATAACTAAACCTGTTTCATAGATTTCCGTTTTGAAATCAGCAACTCAGAGAAGTACTAAAAAATTCGGTAGCCAAGAGTGCTTCAATCGACTTAAAACATCTTGCATATTTATGTAGAATTTTTAATGTAACATATTTGTTATATTAATAAATGCCGATTTTTGAGCTTATACAACAGTGGAGAAGTTAAACGACACATTACTTTTGTCTGCACACACAAAAACATCTTGATCTGCAAGTCCTCTTGAGCCTAGTGTGCTTTACGTCACTAATATGCCCTTGTATTACGCCAATATTAAGAAAGTTTCCATAACGAACAGTTCTCATAACTCGGACTGCAAACCGGACAAATATCTTTGAAGTAAATTCTCTCCATCCATAGAAAAGATTTTGGATAACTGGACGTTCTAATAAGTCGACAAAATCATAATTAGCGTCCAGTTAGAGGAGCTTACACTGTGCATTAATATCTCTAGCTCAACTGTTTTCAGAAATACATCTCGATTCTTAATTATTCGCGCTTCTCTTTACCAAATTAAATATACGTTGATGGAAAGGAAAAATCCAATAGAACAAGAAACATTTAGGTTGCCTATAATTATTCGATCAGATCATGGAGTTGCCAAACATGAACAAGTGGGAATTTACCTCGTTTTGTTTCTCTTTACCAATAGAGATTGATATAAATGGAATTTTTTATTACGAACACTATGATGATAGCTTGCCGAAGCAACCCATTCTCAAATTGAATGTTTATGTATAATGAAGCGATGAGAGAATAGCGTTCTTAGTCTGGATCTCCCACTATAACATTTGTTACTTTTTACCGAAGTCATGTTTAGTTATTTATCTTATTTGTTCTAATCTCCAATCGAGAAGTTTGATTCAATTCATTTTCATATTAATGCAGACAACTGCACATGTTTTAGTTGATTTAGTCCTCAATAATGGACAAAAATAGTTGTATATTACTATGCATTTCAAGTTTTTTTATAACAATGTTTTAAAGAGTACTTGCTTTCGCAATATTTTTTCATTAGTTGTAAAGGCTGATGAGAAAACTTGAATCTTGTTGTACACCACAAAACGATTAAAAATTCTTAGCTGATGTGTAACGAAAATGAAACTGAAAAAGTTTTCCTTTCCATGTATCGACAGACATCAAGAGCGAGTTTGACTTTCGTTGCACGAGTCTGCCAATAATATATTTTCCTGTTGGTGTTTGGCAAAAGTTTTGACCTTTGTTTTATAACTATTGTCGTCAACGTCAGCATGATGTTGTTGTAGTTGCTGCTGTTGTTCACGATCGATTCGAATTTATGTTGGCACATACAACTTGTTATGTTGTCAAACAAGTTGTTGAACACAACATGAAAAACTTTTAATATGACTAAAAATATAAAACATATTAAAAACGGAACACCAACAAAATAGTTATCAACATGACAGTAAAACAAACATAATATAAACTTCTAACACAATATCAACGTTTGAAAAACAAATTGCGCAAATTATTCATACGCCACATTAGACCAAGTCAGCTCATATGCAATTTTTGGCTACCGCGCTCTCTCATCCACCATCTTGTCTACTGCAATTGCGTACAATGGCCTTATGCTGGTCCAAAGGTTTACATATATGAGAGTGAAGCAAAAAAAAACATATTTATACATATACATACATATGTGCAGTGCAGCAGGTGGCCAGCTCGCCCACACATGCCTCGCCCAATGAATTATTAATGTTAGCCAAAATGTTCTAGACTCGACACCACCAGCGATTCTGTGTCTGCTGTAAAACTCTGCATTCGTTTAGGTTCTGTTCTATGTCAATTTTTCCATGCTCAAAAAGCAATTTAAAATGATTTACGCTTTATTCGATTTCTCATGCTGTATGCCAATTAAAAGAGCTGTTGGCCGTAGCTGAACCAACCAAGCCATGCCAATTTGTTGTGGCTCTGGGTACAATTCAAGGCGACCGAGTACGACGACTTTGTAAGATTTGTTCTAGCAATTTTTGCCAGTTAATTACAGCGCCATAAAAGTGAATTAATAAAGTGTACGAATGTGTGATTTATAGCTTATCGGTTTCGTTTGGCGTACTTAAGTGATTTTGAATGATTGAGAAAATCTGTTATATCTTTTTTTCTTTTAAGCTAAATGGAAAACAAAGGCATTCGAATTAATATTTTAGGCAATCAATTAGAGAAGTGAACCATTGTACATGTGTTCTGTTCAACTTTTAAAAGATCTCCTATTTTTAGTCTGTAGAAGAACTACAAATTGTCATGCCTATCGCTCAATTTTCGATCTGCACCGACTCACTTTCATTTGATTTATTCAAAATAATTGGTGCCATAAAGTATGTCGTGCGCTTCTTCTATTAACGATATAAAAATCAGGATAGTTGTCTGTGATTCACACACAATCTGAGTAGAAGTCCGAAAAGTACCAATTTTTACATTTTTGATCAACTGCATTCATATAACTTTATTCTTCAAATCTCCCTTTCCTGACGTTCTCCCAAGAATATACTAGGAATTCTATAGGAATTCTAATTCGTTAAAAATACTACTTCATGGCATAGGCTGCTACAGATGCTCACGTATCGTTTGCATTCGAGCATATTTTATAAAACATTTAAAAAAAAACTTAAATATTCTACACGAATTGGCAATAAGTTCGCTGCGCAAGCAATGTGGCAACTTCACACACCACAACTATTGCCAGTGCAATTAGAAAAGAGTTGTAATGGCAAAAAAAAAAAAAAATGCAATGATTTAACATCGGAAATGTAAGAAAGAAATGCTGCTATTAGCCAAGCATATAAATACAGCAAACCTCACATTTGTAAAACTTTAATATGTTTCGTAACTGTTTCCTTGCCACCGAACCGCAATACCCTCAACCAAAGACTATGCATTCACACTTGGAATTTGCTTGGCAAAAAGATGGCGCCTCTTGTTTGTGGGCGGTGATACTTTTTGTTTGTGGGTTGGGCTAGACTAGTCAGCTGCATAGTTAGCTTCATGGTTTATTTACAGAGGGGACACAACGAACACAACAAAAATTAGCTGTAAATAAATAAAACAAAAAAAAAAAAACAAATAAGCGAAATAAGCAAGTACAGGTAGAATAGAACGACTGCACGTCGACGAAGGATGTCTGCGGAACGCACAGCAACAATAAAACGAAAACTTCCTTATGAAGATTTATGCGTTGGCAAGTTGTGCTGGATTCTTTCTTTCTTTGCTCGCTCATGACTGTTTCCGAGCAGAGAGACACGAAAATTTCGGTGAAAATTTTTTGTTATATAAATTTTATGCAAACTTTCTCGTATGCAAATTTGAATGCACGAAAAAAAAAACAAAGAAAAGAAACCAAACACACGTACAACTTTTTGCAAAATTAATATATTTTCGAGTCATAAACACTGCACTTCCTTCCTTCTTATGCTTGTTATTAATTTTATTACAATACAATATTATATTTTTCTTCACACTCACTGGCAAGCAGGCAGGATATTCAGCCAGGCAGGCAGGCAGGCAAGCAGGAAGTGATTTGCGCTTTTCCTGCAAAGCATCAGCACTTGTCATTACCCGAAAGGGACTTACTTGTGCCACGGTTAAGGTTTATCCTTCGAACATACTAAGCGCTCTGCTCAACTTATTGCGAAAAATGTCGCCTTTTGTCGTTTGCTTGCTGAGTACTTTCATTGTATGATGAAGCCACTTGAAATGTTTTAAAAGCAGCATCATCAACAGCATCTCCAACGTCGTCGGCGACGGCTTCGGTGCCAGCAGTGGCAGCGGCAGCAATAGGAAGTGATAAGGAAGTTAAATTGTATGAAAGAATGCACATTGCACAATGCTTTTGAATTTTATTATTAGAGAAAAAAGCAAGAAGTATCAGCAGAGCAGAGCAGAACAACAAAAAAAAAAAAAAATAAAAAAGGCACACGCATCAAATAATGGCATTTTACAATAGCATTCGTTCTATTACACTTCAATACCAAGTGGCTCTGTAGTGTGAATGTTGTCGAGTCAAGTCGAGTTTAGTTAAGTGTCGTTGCATGTATTATATTATTGGTTGGGCACTTAAGCCTTTCACAAGGATATTACTTAACTTGGCCATTGTTTGCGTGCGTGTGCTGAAAAAAAGAGAGAGAAAAAGTTATAAAGATGTCCACAAATGCTGGCGAGCCTTGAAATATAAATGGTTTGGACAACGACTTGGAGAAGTGACAAGAGAGAAGTTGCTTCAATTTAATACAAAAAGAAATATTAATTAAATCATTCTACTTATTTTAAAGGACGTATTCTGGCGATTCTATTAAATTTGTTTTTAATAGAATTTTAACAGCCGGTTATAATCAATTCAAAAATAATCAAATGCAGACTTGTGCGAAAAAAGGAAATTGAATGAAATGATCTTCTTTCTTAGAGTAGGCCCCATACACCGTATTGATTCTTCATTTACATTTTTAATCTACATTTGTCTAACTGATATTTGACCTCTCAAGATATACTTGACCGATGTTGCTGAAATTTAAATGAGATATTCTTAGGCTCAATATCTAAGGCGATGTATTTCGATTGGGGTTTCAATTTTCCCCTTCGCTTCGCCCTAGACATTTCTTTTTCTTTCGAAACGACGATTGCTGATCGAGATATCGTGGACATCACCAACAAAGATTTAAGAAAAAAGGACTCTACTTCATTGTTCATAACCGAATTATCTATTTTAATTTTTTTTTACCGAACAACTCATAAACTCATAACTCATAAAACAACTGTTTTTAAATGTACAATCAGTACTTAAACAAATAGTAAACTGTAGATGCCTCCAAAAATCATTATAATTTGTATGCTTATTTTTCGACCGCCAGGGTGACGTAACCTCTTAAGAAATTATTTTAAAAACATTTTTAATTCACAAAAATGGTATCTGCATGTAGCATCAATTGATAAGCCAGTTAATTGTATATGAACACAATTGCTAAAAAAATTTTCCTCAGTTCCACTTTATACATCTTTTTGTTATTTTTCATATTCGCTATACCAACAATGTGTTGAAAATACTTGAGCATTTGGCAACCAAAAAGAATAACTAACAGTCTTTAAACTTTTACCATTAAAACTGTTGAAACTTAGCAGTCTATTAATTTTTCTATTACAAACACTATGGCCCAGTTTCACAGTCAAAGTTAACCCAGGGTTAACTCCGAGTAACAATTTTTCAGTTTCACACTTAGTAGTTAACCCCTGAGTTAACCCTACTACGTTCTAGGGTTAACCCCGAGTTAACTACTCTGTTTTAACTTTTTCTATTTATGTTTTTTAATGTCAAAACAGAACTAAATTTCTCTGTCAAAAAAAATAAAAATTAAATATGTCCCAATCAATAGAAATGAATTTGATAAATGAGCTTGTATAGCAGCATTCAACCAGGTAGTCTCACATCATATGGAATTACTGACATCGGAAGTCGTTTACTTTTCATTGGGAGAAGATATGCATCATTTATACAAAGTTTCCTTGTGTGACTGCTATGTGTATTGCACCCATGTTGTGTTTTACACGAAACTAATATAACTACGTACTATTGTACCATTTGAAGAGTGCGGTTTACTTTCGTTGCGCAGAGTAACTGCCCGCCCTTTTGTAATGGTGAACTATACAATTAGACATAATCGAGTCAACATTTCACCGCTTTTTATATTGGATTCTCTTCTCCTATCCATTACTAATTGAAGGTGATTTTTAAAATAACTGAAAAAATAAACAGTGTTTGGTAAGTAGATGTTCAATGTTGTAAAACATTATTCTCAAAAAATAGAATGTTGCCATACTTATATAACTAGAGTTAACTCGTCACTGTGGAACTGAAAGTCAGAGTTAACTCCGGGTAAGGGTTAAATTCGAGTTAACTTTACTCTGGGTTAACCCTAGACTGTGAAACTGGGCCTATATGAATAAAGTTGCCAGTATAAGAACATCGCACATTACACCATGTCACTTGAATTATGCAACATTTTTTTCAACTTGTGAAATGAAATCGTCAAAATTATCTGAAGCCTTCACGTTAAGCTACAAATGATTAAAAACTCAAGTGAAATATTTTTTTTTTTCTTATTTGCAAGTCTTTATTTTTAGTTCTTTTATTCAGTTTGCCTTTTCATGAGCCAATTTCCATGACTTTCGTTGTTCGACGAAAAAAAATGTGTCTTTTCAGAGGGAAAAAGTATAGCCAAAAAAAAAGGAAAATTGCAAAAAATGCACAAACTTTTTTAATATTCAAAAAGTTAAATTTAATTTTAGCAATTTTTGCTTTGTTTGTCTGTGCTTGTTGCTTTTAGAATACATACACATAGGTTTTCTTTTTTTTGCCTCTGTTGTTTGTTTTTCGAACATTGTTTTTCGTTTGCATGACAGACACAGTCAGACACACACACACACACATATTTACAGTTGCTAGCAAGGTGATCGTGTTGTAAATAATTTTGTAGAATTAAACTTTAATTCATATTTAAACCTTTGGCTTTAAGCAATGAAATATTGTTTTATATATTTGATTCTCAAATGTAATTGATAATTCAAGAATATTTTTTAAATGAATCGTGTTTATTTTTTAGTTGGCTTTCAGCAACATAAAACGTCAACACATCAAGGCTCTTGATTGAATATATAAATGATAATTCACTTAATTTAATGCTCACAACAAGTATATGACAATCTCGTTTTTGCTTCACCCAATATATTTTCATTAAAACCACTCAGGCGTGTCAGACAACGTACAGTGAACAAAAACAAGACGGACGGCAATGCACAAAATGGAAAGCAACTGATGTCCGCCCAATGAGCGACGCTTTCAAAACTCAAACAAAGGCCTAAGTACGTCCCACAGCACACCTCATTTGATAATGACGGCATTGCCGACACCAAAATATGTTTGTCTGGGTAAAATTTTGGCTGCTGTTTTTCGCTGCACTTCAAAGTTCTGAGTTGATGTGATTGAACGTGCTTTCTAATCAAAATAGCTGTAGCTGTAAAAAGCAGCAGCAGCAGCAGGACCAACGAGTCTACTTTGTGTGTGGCACAATGAAAGGCGTGGCACAAAAAGAGTTGCGTCGAGGTGTGCAGCAAAAAGCGTTCAAAATCGATTTTAATTACAAAGTCAATGCGCGTAATTGCTTTGCCTTTGCCTTTGAATTTTGCTAAAATTGATTGTGTTTTGTTGTTACTTTCTTGTTGTTTTTTATTTTTTTTTTTCGGTTTTTTTCGTGCGCTTTGAAATGTTTTTGATTTCGTAGAAATAATGGGAAAATGAAACCTGTTATGCAACGAAAATTTGTAATTACTTTGTTTTTGGGCAAACGTTGGAAATTGTTTGTAAATGCATAACATTACCACCAATTAATGTGTTCAATCGATGTGATTTTATGTATGTATGGCTGTGTGTATATGTTGATTTTCGATGGACCAAAATTTTGCTAAACAAACATTGAACCGCACTCACGCACGCACGCTAACGAAAACATGCATGCATTTTCAAACGCGCAAAGCAGTCAAGCGAGCAACCGAAACACTTTGTCAGTCACCGTCAAATAGACAAACAGACAGACTGACAGAGAGTGAGAGAGATAGACAGACAGTTAGTCATAAAAACAAACGTTGGCTGGATAAAGTGCGAGGCTCATACGGCAAGAGTCTCGTCAGTCAATGCTGTTTGTTTGACTGCCTCGTTAGATGTATCGTTATCCTGGCGGCAGTGCGTGAGTACATACATATGTGTGCAAATACATCCTGCAGAAAATTTACTGCACGATTGCATGTCATTAACAGTCGTCGACGTCACCGTTGTCAGTCTTGTTTTTGTTGCAATGCGTGCATGGTTGCATGTATTTTAATCTCTCTGTCTGTCTGTCTGTATACGTCAGGCAGGTTGCATACCCCACAGTTAACTGCCTCTATTACGAACCGATCCAACATACTCATCCGACTGCACCGTTGACTTCTGCGTTTGCATCTACCGCTCAAATAGTGCAAATTTAATTAAAACATTTTACAAAACCCGCACAATTTTATGTGTGCTTGTGTAAGAGAATACAAAAACAATTTGTTGTCAAAGTAAATTTTTGTTGTTGTTCTGTTGTATACAACTATAGTTGTTCTTGGCTGTACAATGCTGCCATCATGAACAATAAACTTCGTGCTTGACTATTTGGTTTACTTTACAGAGAATACTTCGACCCAACGTATTTCAAGCCAAAACCAAAATCGAGCAAACCCAACGAGCGAACGTACAATTCTGCCTGCCTGTCGGTCGACCTGTTTTTACTTTGACAAATTTTTCATTGCATACTTTCTAGCGTGCTCCGTTATTGCATTGTGTACTTGCGTTTGTTTTGTGGCTGCGCGGGCGCAACGTACGCCAACCAACCAAACAAACAAAAGTATTTTTACATTGCAATTTATTTAGAGAAGCGGTTTGTCATTTGATAATATTGAGTGCATTCCAAGTCACACAATTGTGTACTTTGTTAGCATTAAGAAACAATGTAGGCGGAAATGTCTTAATAAGTTGTCATTGCAAAAAGCTTTTCAAACAATTTCATTTTCTCAAACAGCAATTTTAAGTTTTACTAGAAAATTTCATGTCAAAGATTAGAAAATGGATTTTATTGCAATATATACATTTACGCTGATGTATCTATGTAGATGTCTGCTCGAATACATTGAAATGTGAAACTATTCATTGTACAACTGAAAGATACACAATTATTGGAAATTTTCGCAAGTTTAATTTAGTATAAGCAGATACGTTTTTATCATAGAATGAACCAAAATGCAGATGTGTTAAAAAAAATGATTTTGGGCGTCATTTCAAAATAGCAAAATCGATATTTTGAAAGAGTACCCCGAAATATGTAAGGATACCAATTTTCAAAACTCCCAGACAACTTTCCAAGCTAATATACATATGTAGGATTTAATATATTGTTTTGTAGCTTTAAACAAAACAAAAACTTAAAGTTATATTAAATTCGGTTGTAATTAATGAATAATAGAATTGGTTTGATCCGTCGTTGCACACTTTGTAAAAAGCTAGAATCGTCGCACAGAGGGGCCTTAGATACATTCAGCTTGCAAAAATTAAAAATTTCATGAACGCTTTCGACAAAACAAATGTATGTGTCCGATAGAGAATTTTCCAGAGATTAAGGAAATATTAACATTAAAGAAATAGGAATTATAGTTTGGAAGATATGCGCACTGAAAATTGACCTTTTTTTCAACTTTCAATAACATACTCATTTTTTTGAAAATTTGGCATCTTTGAGTTGGAATAAAACCAAAATTAAAACTCGAATCATTATCGAATTGATTTCTATTCTTAGGTAGCCATATTATAGTGTTGTACTATAAACACCAAGTCTTTAGCATGTGTAGTTTTCTAGACGGAGCTGTTTTTCGAACAATCTATTTTTAAGGTGTTTTTCAAGTTTAGTGGACAAAAACAAAAAATGCACAAAATTGCATTCTGCCACGTCTTCATATTTATCTTTATTACATATTCATTTACCAACCTGTAAAATATTACAACTCTATCGAACCATTTTTGGCTTTCAATGAAACTTTCAAACATTTGGTCTGGCTACCTAAAACTTCTAGTTGCGAAATTTCAGCCGTCTATCTTCAAAAACAAAAAAGTTTTCCATACAAGGATTCAAGTTTTGTTCGTTTTTCTTCTTCATTTCGTATGGGGGCTACCAGTTCCAATAGTCCGATCATGGCGATTCCGACATATGAGTTGATCGCACAGAAAAGAAGACTCTGTGCAAAATTTCAGGTCGATAACTTCAATATTGTGGAAGATATTGCATAAATACTGATAGACATACAGACGGACGGACAGACATGGCTATTTCAACTCGTCTTGTCATACTGATCAAGAATATATATACTGTGTACAGTTGCAAATTTCTAAGTTTATAAAAAATGGAAAACTAGCCATTTTCTGACGCTAAAGCTGCACCGGAAACAAATTCTGACTTTGACAACCTACTATGCCGCTCCCAGATATCGTAGCGTATTGAGCTCGTTTTAAAGCTTAAGGAATTCCCTTTCAAACAAAACTTATTTCATGCAATTATCTTTATTCGTTCAGAAGATATGATTTTTGCAATGCAAAAACTCAGAAGGCCCCACTGTGCGTCGTTTAGATCGTCGTTTAGAACATCGTTTAGAACAACTTTAGAACATCGTTAATCGTCGTTGTGAAATCGTAGTTTGTGGTTTGTGAGTTCGTCTTCTCACCGTCGTGTACAAACTTCAATTCCTTTCTTGCGTCGTTGCCTTCGTACTCAACTCAGGACTTCGTTGATGCGTAGTTGCGTTCCGATTGTGAATCCGTCTTCTCACTTTCGTAGCTCAACTTCGAATGCTCATTTCAATTCATTGTCGTCTCTTCATCGTATTCTGATGTGTTCATCTGTTTTACTAGTGTTAGAAAAGCTATTGTTGGGTAGCCTGAATAGGGTTGTCAGGCGTGTCCCCACATATATGGTACACAGCGTACAACAGAATAGAACTCAATTAAATTGAATAAAAAGTAGAGATTGTACGCCGCATTTAAAAAGGAAAACATAACATGAAAAAGGATAACATGATGTTATTTGCGAAGGCGTTAGATTTCTGTGAATGTTTCGCTCTTTCAATACTGACAGTATTCAATTTGTCATGCAGACCTGTGTCTATTACACAAATACTGCAAAAGCCTCTCTTAAATTACGGTCACTACCAATTTCGATAATCGTCCAAAGTGCAGAAACATGCATATTCATTATTGGTTTCGCATAAAGGCGCAATCAAAGTTATTCTTATAATCAAATAATACATTTAGCTGGAGGATTTCGGTAGTTTTTCCGCTTATATGCAACGCACACATACGCACTTATGCCGAAAATAAATATAATCATTATTATGCTCACTTGATTTGTACAATTAGAGCGCATAACGGCCTTTGCTGATATTTTAAGTGGTAAGGCGAGAAGGTGATGGTATGATGTTGGTGGCGGCGTAGGCGTAAATTAGTGTTGCGTACATTTCGAAGCTTAGCGCACATTCGCATGAATTTGCAATGAGTGAATCGATAAAGTGCTGAATCCGGCGACCTCAGTCAGCATGAGAGTCAGACAACTACGCAAGTCATATGAATTAATGAATGATTATTGTGCTGTTAAGTGTGATAAGCCGATTTGCCTATTGAAATATTCATTTATGAGTACAAGTGCGCCTAAAGGGGAAATAAAGTATCAAAGGCAAAAAAAAAAAAAATGGGAAAAACCAACAAAAACAACACCTAACATTAGGCAAACTAAGCACTCGACACACGTGCTCGAATTGCTGCGCAGTTGGTCTTTTCAATGGCCGCCATTAAGGCATGGCAGACATGGCAGGCATGTCGGCACAAGCTAATCATCTAAGCAGTCACGCATTTTCGAGCTAATTTCAGACTTGCTGATTGAATTAGCATTAGTAATGCCTTTGATTTTTTGTATGCATAGCTGACAAAAGTATCTCATAACAAGTTTGTCATACACAGCATGCCAACTAAACTAAACCAAATTCAACTCAACACAACTTAACTTATCTCAACTGAACTTAAGCCAGCTAATCGCACACAAGCTCGTGCCCGTATGGTTAAAGTTCGACAAGAAAATAGCTTGCGTAGCTGTAGCCACGAAATTACACAGCACATTCATGCATAAAATTACAATAAATCATGGTCATGCAATAAATAAATACGCATACGAAAACCAGATTAAATCATATTTTCGTAATCCAAACGCCAAAAAGGAAGATGAAAAATTTATACATTAAATAGAAGGAAATAAATACAAATGCAAATTATAAATCAGACACGACACTGACAGCATTTTCTAACATTGATGTAAATGCTTAAATATGTGAGCGCTCAATATTGTTCAACTATCCTACAACTATATTATTTCATTGATTACAAAATATAAGTATATTATTAGTTCGGTTCGTTTACCAATGTCGGATCACCTCAAAAGATAGTATTTTTTCGAAACGGTATTCGAAAATGGCACGAAAGGTGGAAAAGTCTTGGAATTAACTTTTTATACATTTTATTCTGAAGAACATAAACGGACTGAAATAATTCATAAGAGAATTGTATTTTATATTAATTCTATGTTACGGCCGGCTTGGCTTGCCATACTACGTCTATAAAGAGGTCGAACACAAAAACTAAACGACTGTTTGTTATTCTTGGATTCTGTTTTTGTTTTTTTCTGTTTAATATAATTGCCATACATTAAGCCGTCACCACACGTCAGCACAGAGTTTAGCAAAAACTTTTGATCGAATCACGTTCATCATCTTTAAGCGCTCAAGCACTAAGAAAAAAAGGCTTAAGCTGAAAGCTAAACAATGCCAACGCTCGCAGAACGGCACTTCAATGCCCGTACCACACAGCAAGTCTTATGTGTAAGTAAAGTATCTGCATGAGTTGACGCTGTTTTATCTTCTTATGAGTTGATTTTATCCCTTTGTAATTGAGTTGAGTTTCGCTCTTCACAAATGCTCAGTGACGCTTTCCCATTGTTTTCTATGTAACTGATGTGCTAAAGTTGAGTTTGTTTTTTTATGTTGCCTTTTTTTTTTTTTTGTTTTTGCTTGCTCACTTGCTTATTGAGTTTCTTGTGCCGACACTCAAAGACCGCTATCCTATTGCTTGAAAGAGGACTCCTCCTTTGCTTTGGCACGGGCGTATTTGGGCGTGTAAGGTTTATCAGCCTCAGACTGTTAGCTTTGAGTTATGCTTGCTTAACTACAAAAGCAGAAAAAACGCGTTGTGATAAATAGTTTGTTTCTTTTCCTTTTATGCAACGGCATAGATTTTTGATTTATGCGCAGATTTATACTGTTTATTGAAAAATAAATCATGCAAGCGTCTGATAGTTTGATTATTTTATGGCTCATTGTTTTTTTTTTTTTTCGTTTCATTTCTTTTTGTTGTTTTATTTTTCATGGCTGATATTTGTTGCTGAAGACATCATGATTTAAAAATTAAAGGTTTGAACTAATATTCATAATACAGCAGTCTCTTAAAAATAAAAACACTTTGTTCCCAAAAGTATTTTAAATTTCTGAACTTGGTTTTTTGAGTTATTAATCTCAGCATCTCTATCAGTTTCAATTACAACAAGTCAGCAATAACAACTCCCAAACTAATTTTTGTCTACACTGAACAAAACACACGTTTTTTTTTAATCAGTATTTAGAAACATCAATCGAGAGCTATAAAACACTAATACTTATATCAAAATAAGAATAATGTCCGAATTTAAATTTAAGTCAGCAATACTAAAAAAAATTTAATTCAATTTAAAAACAAAAACTGAGTTAATTTTGTGAAAAAGTCGATGGTATATCATTAGGATGAACTCTTTTCAATTTGCTTATTAGTAGCTCACTTGTGAGCGATACAGCAAGAGTATATGGGTACAATTTAAACTTAATGTAGTACCGGCTGCCGTGGAAGTTAATTTCCTCCAAAATGGGTGGGATTCCTAAGTCATGGCTTAGAGTTGCGTTTCAACAAACCAGTAGCATCCGTTGTTAATATTAGTGCCTTGTTTTGGAGGACTTTGATTTTGTATCGGTTGTTTGCACATGTTGGTCCCCAAAGTTGTATGCCATACCTCCAGGTAGGGGCGTTCTATTGTAGAAAATTTATAAAACGACTACCAGACTCATGTGATAATTTCAACTACCAGTGATAGAAAGCTATATGAATAAAGTCTAAGGCAAATATTATCTTCGCATCTTTCGATTGTAACTACTTAGCTTTGTTATCTACTGTAACATCCGTCCTTTTGTTTTTTTTTTAAATGTGTAACACCTAGAACGAGAGCAGTAACACTCCATTAGGTTTGAATGGAAATGAGCGGAACGACAAGATAAATTATTAGACAAGTTGCCCGTATCTGATCTGTCTGTCCGTCGCGACCATAAATTCATAAATTAGCAATATCAAAAGAATAATATTTATTTATATTTGAAATATGCAGGGTATTATTATTGTTATTTTAAAATATCTAATTTGTTCGTGTAATGTTTCTTTCTAGCTTATGCTGTCACTCCTTTCTTATTCGAATGTTCGCATATTATATTTGTTCAGCAATTTTATCATTATCCCATCGAGAAATAATGCTATTTTTTTCCAAAACGAAACCAAAACGCCGCTGCACCCACTGTATGCCGTAGTTGTGCAACATCTAATTATCATTTGTACGTTAAACAATATAATTTTGATGATTCAATTATGGCATCGCCAACGATAAGACCCTCTTCAATTGTGTTGGCCCTAAATGACGACAGCCATGACATCAATGACGAAGACGGTCATTATTTCCGAAAGCAGCGAAGCGTGCTTGACCACCAGCACACCGCAGTGCTCTGAGACTCTCATACACAAGCACGCATACGCACACATTCCTGTAGCCTTACACAAAACCAATCGAACTCAAGCGCACCGAAGTCTCTGTCGTCGACGTTGCCTGACTTTGCCTTTGGCCACGTTGCATGTAATCAAACAGTTTGCGTAGCAATTTTCGATTATCGTTTGACTGATTTCGTGTTAAATCAATTAAGACATACTCGCTCGTTCTGGCCTTGCTATCTCTATGGTATGATGTGTACATATGTATGTGTGTGTGTGTGTGTGCACAAGTATTTATATATGTGTGTGTGTGTGCAATCGTGCTGCAGGTCTATTTATCTAACTTGTCACCCTCATGCAGACCGACACGACTCATTTGTACCGTATATATGTACCATATTCAACTGACTTGACTGCTTTGATTCGTCTGCGCTTTGATTATTGATTATTATTGGTTGGTCAGGAGGCCGTTCCCGATGCTGATGACAATCTTTTTTGTTGAATTATAACGGCCAACAAACGAAAAAAAAAAAAGAAACAAAATATTTTTTTTTTCACCAAATGTGTAATTTTTCAATTTAAGGAAACACAAGTTTATTGGTTGTTGGATCTGCGCTGTTTGCACTGACATGGCCACAGTGTTGGCAAACAACTCGAAAACCGCCCTTTGCGCAAGTTTTGACAAACTTTGGCGAATCTTGCTTGATTTTTTGCTTGAGCAAACACGACAACTACGCTGGCAATGTTGTTCAAGATGATGATGATGATGTTGATGAGCCAAACTTTTGACGGCAATCGTAAATTGTCGTTAACACGCAAAAAGTTTTGACGATTTTCTTTCACAAGCAGCCAGAAAAAAAAAAAACAAGAAGCAAGAAAACGAGCGGCCAGCCAATTTGACATTGGAAATTTCTGCAAGTTTCATTTCTGTAAAAGTGTTTGACAACCCTGTTTCGACTTCAACTTCTGTCTGCAATATTAACTATTCAATTTATGTTTCTTTTTTTTTTGGTAAATTTAATTTATGCAGCGAAAAACAAGCTACTTTTTTCCTTGCGGCGCGAACAAAACAAAAAAATATACTTATATATATACCTATATAAATGCATAAAATATTACAGCGAAAAAAAAGTAGGAACGCCGAAAAAAGTGCTTTAATTTATGCAGCGTGAGGCGGCAGCGTCGGGCATGTTAACCACGCTGATGTGGCACTCACTGTGGCAAGAGCATTTGCCGCATAGTTTATTTATTTATATCATCCGCCTTCACAGCGCATTCAAAAAAGATACAAAAATAAATAAAAAGAAACAAAACTCAACAACAACAAAAAAGTGACTGAAATCTGCATTCTTCGAGCTCTTTTTCGGGTTGTATGCGCCGTAATTTATGTAAAATCATGTTGGAAATGATGTTGGCAAATGAAAACAGAACTCAGTTGCAGAAAAAAACGGACGCGTCTATTAAAATTTCAGTAGTAAATGGCAGTGTTAAACAACTAATTTACTTATTTTATGCATTTTAAGCAGCGATGGCGCGCCGGAAGGAGGCCAGGAAGGAAGACAACATACAACTGTATTACAAATTAAATAGTTCGGCTAAATATTTAAGAGTTTTTTTTTTAAATTTGCTTTAAAGCGTAGAAAGAGTTAAAGTTATTATACCAACAATGGCTTAAAAAGATTCAACAAATGACCCTAAAAGTCGCCGGCTGAAAATTTATTCGGCCCATAGAGGAGAAAACATGAGGTTCCGAACCCCAATGTCAACAGAGTTGGAATGTTTATTAAATTAATAATATTAAAAATCAAATCAATTTAGCTTAATATTGATAATAAAAAAAAAAAAACAATTACTCAGATCTTTAAGATTATTTTGGTTTTTTTTACAGAACTAAACCTGTAACTAGTCAAAGGTGATCGAATAGAGACAATTGATCTCTGCCTATGCCTATTAGTGGTGCACGAATCCTACATTTTTTGGATCCGGATCTTCCGAATCCGAATCCAAATGGATTCGAGTACTTAACGACGAATCCGAATCCGAAAGAGCAAAAAAAAAAAAAAGCTTTAAGGTAAACGTCCCAGTAATGGATCATGACCCAGTTATGAATCAGTACATCGAACAATAACAAGTTTCATATTCTTTCACAAACGGGATCTTTTTGAACAAATGTGTCACTCTGAGTCATGGTGTCATTTTGTTATAATTTGTTTCACTGCGGACTTTGATTTAAATTAATAGAAGAAAAACCACTTCGATAATTGTTTTTCATAAAGTTTTTCAGTGACTGTCGTCTTCAGACCGCACTTTTTAATATTGAATCATTAAATATCAACTTAAATTGATAATCAAGCAATAATAACGTTACTTTGTCAACCTGATCCATTACTAGGACAAGACGATTCATTACTGGGACAAGTGATCAATCACTAGGACAAAGAGTAATGAATTATTAATAATCGAAATTTGTTTATTAAACGGATAGTAATTAATATAGTGGAATGTGTATCTTGTTCTTAAAAGACTAAATGTCCAAATAAAAAAACAAACATGGTGAATGTATGTTTTTTCAGGTTAAAGAGTCGAATTGAAATTAAATTTTTCCTTAGCTGATCCATGACTGGGACGTTTACCTTACTGGTATTTCTGTGTGCCTAGTTAGATAAATTACTTTAGAGAAATTATTTTGTACTGAATTAAAGGAAAACATACAAATTTGTTAAAGTGGATGCATGCATACAATTAAATCATCAAAATCCATTTCAGAAAAATAAGATAGGATCGTAATGTTCGTATAGGATTCGTTTATTGTGGGATTCGTACTCGGATTCGTGCTCGGATTCGGGATCGTATTCGAATTCGGATTCCTTCTCGAATTCATAATCGGATTCGGATTCGTACTAGGATTCGGATTCGTAAATTGGATTCGATTACCACGAATACTTTTAAGATCCGGATCTTCGAATCCGAATCCTAGGATTCGTGCATCACTAATGCCTATGCCAATGAGAAATTCTCAAATTGAAATTAGACAATGTAAACTGAAGTAGAAATAGTACTGATTACATTCGAACTAGCATGGAAATGTTTCTCATGGATCAGCAGAGATATGGCATATTACAATGGTACCTCGCCCTTGCTTTCCATAAGATTTAGCTAAATAAGCGATATTCAAATAGAGATTTACACAAAAAATTGTGTTTCTATTTTGTTAAATTATTTTCAAAATCAATCAATCAATCAATCAATTACACACATTTTCATTTATAAATTTACCAATTAGTACAACACCCGATCGCATTTTGTGGCGAATTTTATTGAAATATTTGCGAAATGATTGCGTACAGAAATTTGGAGCATTCAACGCTTTTTAAATAACAAACAAGAAAATGGCATTTCAATTGCACTCGTGGAATTTGGGCGCGTTTAATGCGATTAAATCAATCAAATGGCGAGACTTTGATTGTTCGGTTAGATTTGAAGCGTGAACTTTTCGCTGTCAAAGGTCAGGAATTGAATGACTGCGGATTTATAATGGATTTATATTTAACGTACAAAATGTAACAAAATTCTATTCCAACGCCCATCTCGCATGCCATTTCGCCATTTTGCCATTTCACTAACATCGACATTTTTGTTGAAAACAATGCTTGAGTGATTTCGTGTTAAATTAATTAAATTCAATGCGTGTTGGGTGGTCGTTTCAGTGCTTCCTTTGTTGCTTTATCAGCGCTAATGGGCAACATGACACAATGGACGAGTGAGACCATGAACTAAACAGAGCAAAAACTAACAACTAAATGTAACTAAAATATTTGAACACGGCTACAAAGTACAAAACAAAATAAAGGCGAGCATACAATGCAGAACCCTCTGATTGAGTGCTTATAATCAATGACAGCATAGACACACAAACACACACACATCGTCAAATTAATTAATTGTTAATGTTGCGCGAAAATTTTATTTGCAAAGGTTTTAAGTTTGGCGCTCGTTTGTTTCACTGCGGTTTTACACAATTAAAATGCAGACAGGTGCAACAGAAGCGCGCGTTGACAGTTGACACAAATGTGAAAAACATTGCATGAAAAATAAAACCAACGGTAACAAATAAGCACTCGAAATATTAGACGTTGCTGACAATAATAATGCCCTACAACATTAATCTGAATTAAAACGATAACTTTTGCAATGAAAGAAACGTCTCAAAATAACACTTGTGACGCACTGTGACTCGTTGTGACTGGCGTGGGAATAGAGCGGTAAGCTTGTCAGTCAGCAGGTTAGAATTTCCTCGGAACCGTTACAATTTTATTTCTTTTAAGGCCACTTTGTATTTATTTTATAAGTATGACTAAAAAAAACCTTTAAAAAAAAAATCAAGTCTCAAACAAAGTACTCATTCACCATTGTAGGACATTAAATACTCAAACAATGGAAAAAATATTAAATAACATTTGTTAAAGCAAATTAATATTCAAATAAATTATTAATAAATATAATGGTTTTTAGCACATCTCCTAGGCAAATAAAATAATTAAATTATTTGCATTGATTTTTTCTTTTCTATTTAATTTGGATTATTTCAAATAAAAAAATGCCAATTTTTCAAATATTTACAACAGCTGTGCAAATTTTTCACATTGCGTGTAATTAAATTTAACGCCAAGCTATAATTATTAAATAAAAAAATGGCGTAAAAAATGTTCGTTTCAAAAAAAGACGTTTGTATGAATATACATATATTTTGTTATTGTTTGACATGCCAAATAATTTTGCGGTTCACATAATGTTAAAATAATCCGCAAGAGAAAAAAGTCAAAGCGTTTTGAAATCGATGAAAAATTGTCAATTATTTTAGCCAGTGTTAAATAATGCCGGCACACTTTTTGATTTTTGCTGTTGTTAATTCTATTTTTTGTTGCCTTGTATGCAAATTGCTTGTGAATTATGCGCAAAAGTGTCAAATATTTCAAACATTGCGGCTGCACTTTATTTATATTCTTTTTATTTGTTGTCATTTCTATACGACACATGATAAAATGTGTTATTAAGAGATTTTTCAGTCTAATGAAATGTAAAATTTGTATTCATAGTCTTAAAATTTCAATACATAATAAAACTTTGGATTACTTTTGAGTCCAAGTCGGTAACTTTGGCGAGACTTGATAAACCTGCAGGATTTACCTCATGGGCTGAAAAGTCCCGGGCCTAACAAAGTCTTATTGCACTCACCGATATTTCAGTTAGTACTAACCTTTAAAAGAAAGCTGTTAAAATTTGACGTGGAGTCTTAAACAATTTTTCATTCTGAAAAAGGATTGAAATGAAAAGCAAATTTTACATTAACTGTCTTAATTTGCCATTTATGTTCAGCCCAAAAAAAGGCTTCTCAAGGACTTATCGATTTCATAAACGAATTTATGTTTAATCGTAAACAGTATCGTGATTTTTTGTTAATATTAATATAAAAGAAAACTCTTTTGCCAAAGGAATGATTGATAGATATTCATTTCTCTGAAACCAAAAATGAATTACAATAACAAAAGTGTAAGGAGTGAAAAAACAGCCGTGAAGAGTATCAGATTTTCTGAAAATAATATTTTTAACTTAAATTGATAAACAGACTTGTTCAGCGCTCTTGCAAAAAAAGTATGCAATAGAATTTACATTACAAATTTGTCGAATATTCATGAAATCAACTGTTTGCAATGCCAAACATTTAATGTGTAATTTTAAGCAATTTAAGCAAAAATAAAATAAAATGCTGAATTGTAAATTTTTGTAGTAAAGTGTTGATTGGCACTTGCGGTTGATGTTAAAAACTCTACATTTGCTTTTATTCAATGAATTTCACACATATTTTCGGTTTGTATTTTTAACGGAATAATTTTAACAAAATACGCCGTACGACATTTCGATTAATTGCCACGGACACACACACACACACACACACACACACACACATACGCAATGCGCTTTCATTGAAAATGAGCGAACGAAAAGAAAATACAAAAACAAAAAAAAGGCACATTTTAATTCAATGCCTCAGCCATTCATTGAATTAAATTTTACGCCATTTCGCGTATTTCGGGTAATTGTAGCCGCGCTCTGCGATGACTGATGCCATTTTCGCAACGCAGAAGCCAAGGACAGAATAGCACAGCACAGGACATCACATCACATCACATGACAAGCCACTATGGTGCAGGCAGTCAGGCAATGCGCGCCTTATATGCAAACGGACATGTGTAATCTGTTTGCCGATATTAAAATATTCATGCACCTTAATTGTCAGCGGACAGACAGTGTAGGCAAATGCAACATCAGTTCGATGCTCGTGCCCATACAACAGCGCAAGGACATGTCACATACGGTACAAGCAAACACACATGCACTTTTAATAACTTGATCTTTGAGTTGTCAGCAGAACATCAACACGAACGAAAAATTTAACGACCAAAGACCAAACAAACAAAAAAAGAGAAAAAAAAAATGATATAAAATAAAATAAAACACATAAAACTTCTCACAAACTTCAGAGTACATTTTTTATTTAACTGTTTTCGTTGTTGTACTGCAGGAGCTCAACGTCCTGCTCTGTCGTACAATTGTAATCACAGAGAATCAGCATGTTTCACATGCCAACACGAAAATCTGTCGTCCATAAAAAAAAACAACACAGCACCAAAAAAAAAAACAAACAAAAAAAAAAAAAAAAGCGAACAAAAAACAACGACAACAAAAATTTACGCAATTTAAATAAAAAAGAAAATTGCCTTCAATTCGATTTCACTGAAGTTCGCATGCCCAACACATGAGCGGCAGTTTCGTTTGTTTACATTTTGAAAGCACCTACGAAAATTTGTTAATTCTTAGCTAAATGAGAATTTGAAATATTTTACTGAACCTTTCAATTAAAATGTTTAAATAAAAGAGCTTCATAAAGTTCCAAAATGGCACAACAGAATTTTCAGAAAGTGAACACTCAAAGAGGACTTATCAAAAGTAGCTAAACTACCTACAACAAATAGGAGGTTTGTCACACAGTGCTCACTTAAAAATGAAAATAGAAGTGTGCTAATTACATACTTTCAAACGTTTTGTTGATGAAACAATTTTAAAACCAAAATACCAAACTGTGTCACCTTTAACATCATGTAGGGTATAAAAACAATGTGAACAAAAATGCTGAGCTGGACAAAATACACAAGCACACGGCAACGAAATGACTAAAGTTGTGTCGTCCTGTTTGCCATTGTTTCGAGGTATCCTGTTCCGAGTCGTGTCGAATCGAAACGTAACGAAGCAAATTTAACCGCTTCACTCTTTTTTAAATTTTTTTTTTCAGTCACTCACTCATTCATTCATTTGTTCGTTGTTGTCGTCATCGTGTATAAAAATTCAATTTGTTTTCAATATTTGTGTTTATTATTTTTTTTTCTTTTCTTTTTGTATTTTGACTTGGCTTAACTACTCATAGTAGTCACAAGCCAAATGCTCTCAGGATATATCAAATATCCTCATTTACAACTTCAAAAATACCAAAAGATGGCAGAAAACCAGACAGACATAGACGACAACCTTTAATTAGGTGAGGTTTAAATAAGGAAAGAAAATCGTACTATAACAATCTAACATGTTTAACCTTTAAATTCAAATAAGTATTCTTCAGCTAATATTATTATGCGATGTTCACAGGTTGTGTCTTAAGATATTGAAAGGTATAAGTATGTAGGAACGCTTGTTCTCTCTTTGAGCATGTATGTTGTTAGGTTAGTTGTTAGGTTATTCATAAACAAATTTTTATTTTTTCCGCAATTGCTGAAAGTATAATGTATTGAAAATATTCTCTGAACATTTCAAGAAGATCCGACGAATATTTTTTGAGAAATTTTGGAAATATACATAGTTTTGAGTTTGAGCATCCGCCATTTTGTCAAAATTCAAAATTGTTCAAAACTCTTCGTTGAACAGGAGCAATATGGAATTAAATATTGGTATTTTTTTTTATTTCTGGAATTCCGATGATCCAGTCATGAGCCAGTCTGGCGGTGATAGAAGGTCGCAAAGTGAAAATTCGGAAAGAGCAGGTTACCCCTTTTTTACGACCAAATGTCTAACCCCTTAATAGTTCCCACATCAGCGTGCACACTTCTATATGACTTCTAAGCTTTATCAATCGAAGATAAGAATTTAAGGTCTGAAAATCGAACATTTGCGGCTTAACTAATTTCTGTTTTTTTTTTTAATTTACAGACTTATTTTAATTATTGACACTGATGTTGACGCTGCAGGAGTTTTGGTCAAAAGCTAATGGGATCACACACCCATCAATTGTACGATCTTGTTCAAAATTGTACAAGTATACGTGTTGTATGTAGTATGTATTTCACATCACGCTGCCTGCTATAGGAGTAAACTCTATGAAAAAAGCAATTTGCTATTCACATAAATGTAGAGAGTATCAAAAGGTAAACAATGCTGTTCGAGATACACATGGAACCGGCAACGAAGTGACCAACATTGTGTCACTCTGTTTGCTGTTTCGAAGTTTTCTGTTCAGACTTGTGTCGACTCGAAAAGTAACGAAACAAATTTTAACGCTTTACTTTTTGTTTTTGTTTTTTGTTCATTTCATTTGCTCATTCATTCATTCATTCATTTGTACATTGTTGTCGTGAATAAAAATTCAATTTGTTTTTCAATATTTGCGTTTGTCATTTCTGTTTTTCTCTTCACCTTTTTCTGTTTTCTGGCCAGCTTTTGTACTTTTTGGCCACTTTCTTGCCGCCATTCTCTGCCAACTCAACAAATTGTACCACGTATACATGCAGAGAGATGTCCTTGTTAACCTTGTCGACTTATTTGTTCAACTCTTCTGCTATTGATGTTCTTGTTGCTGTTGAACTTGTTGTAATTAATGTTCTTTATGTATTGTAATAAAAGCATTAATTGAAAATATATGGAACAGAGAGAGTCACTTGTTTCCATTGACAGTTGCAGCTGCATGCGATAAATAAAAACAAAATGTGGTACGTAAGTCAGTTCGTATTGTCAGGCTTCAGTGATAAGCAGTTGAGGTTTCTGATGGAACCCTTTGACAATAACATATTTAAATATATTTGATTTATTACTCGCTGTTGAGAACATTGTATTTTACTAGAATTTATGCATAAAATTTTGTATAATTTAAGAATAACATAATTTAAGACGTCTGTTTTTTATATATGTAATTCAATGAAAAGAAAATAACATTTGATTGAAATTTGGTCTCAATGATGCAATATAATTTGTCTGTTCACTGGTCGTGCTTCGATCAACGAATTGCTACGTGTGACTTACCACCTGCTGACACAACACTTTGTGCAAATATTGTATCAAACGTTGGTCAAAGTATTTCTATTATTTGGAATATAAATACATTCTATTCAAATCAAACATTTACCTTATAACAAGACACACACATGTACACAGACACACTTATTTCTTTCATTCACTTGAGCATCGTGAACCCGAACCCACTTCATCATGAATGGACAAGCGGCAAACACTTTGACTTGACCTCTGATTCTATACGCCAACCCAAAATAAATGTCTTGCCAGTGCTTTGCCATTCGTATTATTTGCTCAGTTGTCCGGTTATTGAATTCAACTTGTTATTTCTTGTGTAAACATTCAAGTAGAAGAATAGAAAGCAAAAAAAAAAAAAAAAGAGAAATAAATAAATATAATAATGCCAGAGAAGCAGCAAGTCAGCCGAACTTTTGCGTGTTAACAACATTTTTCAATATAAGTTAAGAAACTTTTTTTGGCTAACATGTTTACCAACTAACACACGTGCAGAGAAAGTAAAAGTCTGCTGAAACATCAGTTCAGTTAAGTCCAATTCAATTCAGTTGAGTTGTGTTGTGTTGAGTTCAATATACAGTTTGGTCGCCAAACATTTGGCTCAGTTTGAAGTTCGAAACATGGCACTCAGTCACCCGGTTAGCAGCCAGTCAAGTCAGCATTCAATTGAGTGGCGTGAATCGACGACACAATCGCTATCGCACTTGCTCAGACTGGACAACAGAGTACAGCAACAGTACGGCACGGTACGGGACTCGACTGGACTTTGTTTTGCTGCAAGTGGCAACAAAGATGATCAAATAAAGAAAAACTCTCGGAGGTGTTTTAGTTTCGAGAAAATCGAGTAAAAAAGTAACACAACACACAGACAGACACACCAACGCACACCCGCATACATCTAGCCACAGACACATGAGAAAAACGTGGAAGTTTGCTTGATGAATTGAATTGTTGACAAACGAACGAAGAGAAACACTGATGAAAATTGTGTTTATTCAGTCATGTTACAGGTTGACTGACTATTGACTTTGAAAATAAATAAGAAGGCGATATAGATTTCTTCATGTTTGCTTCTTTTTTTCTGTTTAATTGAATGAGTGGAGAATTAAACAAAACGACAATGATTTTCTATTGCGGTGTATGGTACTACTTAAAAGACAGGCTGTCGTTAGTTTATTCTATGGCAGAATTATGTTATAACAAGAGACTTTAGATGTCTCAAAACAAATTTTTAGTACATTTCTTTTTTTATGGACGTAAATAGACGGTATCACTCTCATTATTCCATCGAATACGGGTTTCCTTACCCAGATTTCTATATAATACTTTTCCAGAGATATGGGAACACCTCATATTGAATCCAATTTGAATGTTTATTATATTTAAAGACGAAGAAACTTAAAAAAAAAAAATCTTTATTTTATCCTTAAAAACATAAATTTTAAATTTGCCTCTATTGCTTTTCTTTAATTTGCATGGATTTTCCAAGTCGAGTTTTCCGATTATGCCCATACTGACATATGTTTTCACACAAATTTTTACTGTTTATTTTAACAAATTTTTCAGAACACTTTCAATCCGAATTGATGTATTTTAATTCGATTTTTTAATTTATTTATCTACTTTACGATTAAAATTTCATATTATCAAAAATCAATTGTTAATCTTTTAGGAACCAATGAGACATATCAGGTTATTGCAATGCATCTAAATTGCTCTAAATCGACGATTTCTATCAATTAAACAATTTATGAAAGAATGGCACTACAGAAAATGTTCTACGCAAGCTGTGGAAAGCTGATGATTTCTTGGTTTATCACATAATATGAACTATAATGTGCTACTTTTAAGTCCATCCACAATTCCACCCACAACTTCTTCCTTTTGCCTACATGTGATCCATTTTCTTTGCTACATACTTTAAATATTTAAAAAGTCGAATTAAACAAGTTGAATAATTTGATTCTTCAAAAAGTCAAATTAAACAATTTGATAAAGAATAGCTTTGCTTGTTACTCAATATAAAAACGCACGCCCTAAAACTTCATTCTCCATCGAAGAACCTATTCGAAAACAGACGGAAAAGCAACACTTTCTCAATACTTCCGCATTTGTTTGAAACCTTAGTGAAAAAAAAACTTTTAAGACAAAGTAGCGCTTTATAGACAGACAGACATACACACAAACCGGCGACACTTGCAAAGAAAAAAAGAAAAACAAGAGGAAATAAACTGACCATAAATTGTTAAAAGTCACCAGCTACAAGCACTAAATCGTTTTGGACACTTTAACTCGCACGCACAGACACAACGTTTCATACACCAAAGCAGTTGCACATACATATATACATATGTGTGTAGGTATGATGTATGTATCTTTGGGCAGTTGTATCTGTTCGTGCATGTGTTTGAACAGACAATCGTGCGCTGCGTAAAAACTAAACATAAAAGACGACTCGAAATTCGACACTAACCGAACTGAAACTAAAAGTAGCAATGTCAGTTCAAACAAAAATGTTCAATGTGTCTGAAGGACAACCAACTGAATACTAAAGGCGCTCTTGAAGGGTATGTAGTGCAGTGAAGTGGCAGCGATTCTAGATCCCGAAACCAGCAGATGAAGTTTACTGTTTTATTTGTACGAAACGTGTTTAGAAAATTAAAAGTTGTAAACTTTTTGGCTCGTTTTGCAATTGAACGTTCTGTTCACTTTCGTTGCTAGCACGCACACGCACACAAACCCTTACACCGATACATTCTGGCCAACGCTTTTACGGTTTGTATTAAAGTATACTCATGTATCTGCAACTATATGAGGCCTTACATCTGCTTATAACTGTTGCAAATATTACAGTTGTCATTGTTTATCATAAACAATATAAAAAGAAAAGAAAAACAAAAAACTTTGACAACTTCGAAAAATGAAACTACTTTTGATGTTGCCACTTAAATATGACTTGTATTGCCGAAATTTTCATGCAAAACTTTCTCAAACGCAATTCATTACAATTTGCATGGCTGGCTTGCATGTGGCATTATAATCATTGGCGTTGTCATTATCATCATCCGTAGCATTCAAAATGCCACTTGTTTGTCCTAATAAATTCTTGACAGATGGCGTTTGTATACGTTTGTGAGTTGTTTTAGTGTCAGGCATGACAATGTGTGCGACGATGCGTGGAGTTTTGATTAATTTGGATGCGTGTGATGTACGTAATTGTTAGACGGAAGTGACAAATTTGTTGCCGCCGCGTATGTTGCATGCATTATTTGTTTGTAAAAGTTTGTCCCACAAAAACCGCATTGAGATATAACGTTTAAACACAGATAATTAGTGATGGTTCAGTGGGCGCACAAAAATGGCCAAAACATATACATAGAAATAATTATACTTGTTACAAACCGCTTTTCCTTTAGTTCAAATACTTTGAGAGAAATATCATTAGCAAGTATTATTGCGGTAAAAATTAATAAAATTGTTACACTCACCTTATATGTACATACGAGGTGTGTTCAAAAAGTAAGGTTGTTATGTTGGTACACTCTTCCCGAACATCTGTACCAAGTTTCAAGTGTATAGCATTTTTTGTTTGGTTGAGAGAGGCGTAAAGGTTATAAGTGTTTTGCGTGCTCGGCGATTTTTTGCTATCGAAAAATATGGATCAAGGATTTGCATTTTCAACATCATAACCATCACCAATTATGACCCTTTTGAGTAAATCTGGGTCGACGTTGACGTCATTCAACAGTTCTTGAGCGATCCTTATAAATTTAATTATAAAGGTAAAGATAAACTATAAGTCGGGTTTTCCAAATGCTTGCAAGAGTATATAATTTTCAGTAAAGCTGAAAATAGTTCCCTTACTGCATTATGTTATATTCGTTTTGTTCTGAAAAACATGATCACTATGACAATTATTGGAACGATTGTGTCGTCATTAGACGATTTCTTAGATCTTTTCGCTTCAGGTACAGGTGCGTAGCCCACCTACACGACAACTTCGATACTTTGAACACTTGAAATCGTTCTAGTTTATGAAAAAATTCACCAGAAATTGCCGTAATTGTAACTTATAGTTTTTGAATCTTTTGCCCAAATAATTTTAGGAGTAACGGTTTTGATGTAATCTATAGAATTGCGACAAAAAAAATTTCAAAATTTTTGATCTTTTTTGATTTGCTCCATGGACTTTGATAATTTTTTTTAGAAAAACGATGTGTACTGCGAACCAACATGAACTAAGCAATTGATAAAGAGAAAACAGTTTGGTTTCGGATTGTTTAACTGTCAATAAGGTGAGTATGAAATTCAAATTATTTATTTATGCAAATGAAGTTTTCTAAAGTTAATTTCCTCTGTCAAACTTAACCCAAGGTTACAAACAGTTTATAATCGTAGGTTACCTATGGGTTAGGCTTATCTAACAAACTGACTTCAAGGGAAATTAAGATGTCTAAGCACAAACTACACCAATGCCCTGGGGCCTCTGTCGATTAGTTAATATCTTTAGCACTCATAAATTACAAATGCGAGTTTTGCAAAACTTTCTTTTCGTTCTTCCTGTACGTTTTTTATTTTAACAACAAATCTAAAGAGAATTTTCGATGAAACAATATGTTTTAAGCTGTTGAACGAAAGTTTTGCGCGTTGCCATTGTGGGCGCGTTTCCTGTGCGCGCCATTTTAAATGAATTAATGAAGTGGTAAGACGCGAGTTGCTGAAATTCAATGCTACAGAACATTTCAACAATAACCGCCCATTGATTTCAGTAACCAAAACCACACATACACATGTCTGTTCAGCTTTAAGCCACCAAAAATGCCACGCCCACACAAAAATAAACGCACAAGAGCTCAACTTGGAGGCGCTTCACTGCTCACTCGTTCCTCGCCGTTGTTCTTCTTCTATTTCACATATCAAATTAACAAAATACTTTGCACTAATTTTAGCTATGTAACTATTTTATTATGCAACACAGACACACACACACATTCACGCAGACCTGTATCTATGTGTGAATTTAGCCGGAATAAATGTTTACATGCGTTTAGAGAATTTAGCGCTTTTTGTCGACTCACACACACACACACACACACAAAGAATGGATTGATGACGGAATGCGGGTGGTTGGACGTGTGGAGCGTTTTTCGCGCTCTTTTCATATGTAAACGTAATATTCTCAACACGTTAGCAAACTTCCGCAGCCGTTAAGGTAAATACACGCACACACACACAAATAGATGTTAAAATAAATGTGCTTAAATAGAATATTGCAAAGGCTCGTTGGCGTATTTGTTTTGTTTTTATTTTTCCTTTTTGTAGCAACACAACCACAGCAACAACGCTTTCAGATACATTTTAGTGGTTTTTATATCAACATTTTTCTATGTACACTTTGCACACTTGTTCCACTTTCATTTCAATTTGGTATTGCATTGTATTAGAGTGAAAGGAATCTTTTGTGCACAAAAACGCTTTTTTTTCGCCCATGCTACTTTGCAGTGCTGGTCTTGTCATCACTGTTCGGCTTGTGTTGGCTTTGTGTATCTTGCAAATACAATTGAAAAAAACAGCACGAGCACGAAGGCTGAAAATAGTTGGCAACTTGCTGAAAATTAGCGTCGGCGTGCATACCTCCTTTGTGCAAATACATGCACACAAAACAGACACACACGCGCAGTGAAAAGAGCGCAATGAAAGAAATCATAAAAGAAAGCTACGCAAATATTCTTCAAGCAAATACGTATTTCGAGTGTTGAATGAAGAGCCTATTAACTTTTTTTTCATTTCAAAGTGTTTGCCAAGGTTCTACTTACAAAAAGAGAGAAGAGAAACAACAAAAAAAATTAGAAGAGAAAACAAAAAACACTCCCATAACACAAAAAATGTAAAGTGGTTAGAACATTGAGGTCTGTTTGTAAAAGCAGTACTGCGCAGTTTATTCACGTTATGCCATTAAAGCTGATGTGCAAACAAAGATAAACTAAACAGATCGGCGATCGCACCAAAAGATCGATCGTATTTCAAATGTTCAAGTAAATTCTTTTTCTGGCCTCTAACTGTCTTCGACATAAAATCATCTGTGGATTAAAACAGCATGGGGCCCGAAGAAATTTTTTTCAAGAGGCCTTGAGATCATTACGTTCATAAGATGAGTATGTAATAACTGTTGAAAACAGACTTTACTGAATTCTATGTGGGCAAATTTATAGACAACTCTAATATAAATATGTAATTGTATTATATTTCGCCACGTCAGGGTAGCGGTTGATTTAATTCTTGCTCCAAAACTTTTTTAAAACTAATTATTAATTTATATAAAAAGAAAAATTTATTAAGTATACGTAAGAGTTGAAAGATAAGATGAAAAACAAAGCAAAAATTCACAACAAAAATCTGATTTTGAAACGATTGATCATATGAAAGTAATAACTATAGTAATCCGATCTAAAATAGTTTTGCACACAACTTGCTTACTTGTACAGATGCTTAAGAATTAGAATATAATTAAAGCGTTTCTGAAGATAGTAACCCATTCAAAACTTACAATACAAAAAAAAAATGTTTTAGATAAAAACTCAGAAAAGCCTTACTACCCTCTTCACAAGGGATTTTGTAAACTACATTAAAAAATTTTGTGTAACTTTTCTTTTAAATTTTGAGCCTCATTCTGTGATCAGATTTATGCAGATGACATTTGTGACAAGCTGACTACGTTCTTGGTTACAAAACATTGCAATGTGTCGTATTAGCTTTCCAACAAGGAGAAGGAGATATCTCCGACTACACAAAGTAAATATATTCTTGATCAGCTCGATAAGACGATTTGATATAGCTATCCCCCTAGATCTCAGAAGCTTTAATAGATAGAACCAAAAATGCTTCGCAGGTCGATTCTGTTATTCATCAAGCAGATCAAGGGTATTTGGTTTTTCCCCTCCACGACTTAGTTTAGGGGTGATGGGCAAACAACTAAGGCTACCTCTAGAATGAAACATTGTTTGTATGCTATTGCGACGTGACCCAACCCACATATAACCAAAATAAAAATCCGTTATATCTCTGGAACCAATTCGTCAAAAAGATTACAAATTGGTATGTATGATATTGAATAGATGTGAAATCTGTTTCGATTAAAAAGTGGGCGGGGCATCGCCCTCAAACAGTCGTTACAAATTGAAGGCACAGGGTGTGTCGAAGTCGAGTACTCATGACTGCAGTTCCTTACTGGTTTTGTTGATGCTTTTGTATAAGCCGATAAATGGTTAAACTAATGCCAACACAAAAGAAATTTAGTTAAAGTTTCGTTTTGTATAAATTTATTTTGCAAAATATTTTATGTTTTCAACTTAGCAGAAATAACGGATTAGGATTTAAGCAAGAATTTGCTTTAGTTTTTCCACACATGAAACAGTATAAAATTCTAAGACAAATCTATACTAAGCTTGAGTAAAGTAGTTAAGCACGAGTATTGGAGTTTATGGAAAATAACCATGCACATTAACGCTGAAATCAAATATCGGAAGAATGAACGAACAAACTAAAATCAAGGCAACAAAGGTCAGACAACGGGTAAAAGGGTGACCAACAACTCCAGCTGCAGCACATATTATCTGTGTAGCAATTTTCCGAATGCTCTTGGAGCAAATATCAAAAAGAAAGCAAAAAAATATATAAAAGGGAAAAACTTTGTACTATAAAATGAAATTGCATTGCACTAGATGATTTGCCTTCTACGACAAGCCAAGCCAAGCCAAGCCCAGTCAGCCAATAACGTGCAATACAATTTCGATTTGATGCATTTACATTTGTGCACCTGTGCCACACTCTACACGACTCAACTCATCTCAACTTGACTCGACTCGACTCGATTCGATTCAACTCGTTTCATTTCATTCGACTCTGAACCTAAGCTGCGCTTGTAAGCTTAAGTGCCATTACATGCAATCATCATCGGCGACCGAAAGTGCGCGTGTATATGAGTGTCTATGTGGCCCATAGATGTGGTGTATCTGTGTGTGTAAATGTGTGTGGCACGTTGTAGTTTTAAAGTGCTTGCAAAAGCTTTTTCCATAAGCGCATAATGCATATTTAAACATTGCCATGTTCGCTTCAAACGCTTGACGCCCTCTCGCATGAAAGTGCTGCCGTCGAAACACAAAAAATGAGGGGAAAGAGCAGAGAGCGTGCCTGCACTTCATTGCCAATTTTTAGCAAATGTTGTTCTTTTTTTTATTTTTTTTTTCATTCAATTTTAGTTGGTTTGTTTTTGCATTTCTATGGCACTTCGATTACTGCTTTCAATTCGGTTTTTGTTTTGTTCTGTCTAAACGTGTTAGCACCAAAATTGTTGAAAAAAAATTCTCGTTGAAATGATTGTTTGAAAAAAATTAAGCAGAATTATTTTTTTTTTATATTGGTTGGCAAACATGTTTTTAGAAGCAAAACAGATTTTTAGGCTGTAAGTTTCCCCATTACCATTAAGAACGTGTTGAGTGTGCAAGTTTTTAGCCCAAAGTGCTATCAATCGTTGAGCAAAGAAAAATTAGTTACGTTTTGATTACGTAATGGTATAAACTTCAAGGCTATGCCGATGCTCACAGCCAAAGTTTACGCATTTTATGTGAGATAAACGTATACAAATGCACTATTGTTACTAAATGAAAACCATCGCATCTTTTACTTTAGTAACAATCCTGCCTTTAACCTACATTCAAGCTTACTCACCTGGCCTACAATCCATTGCCCCTCTAAAAGCAAAATCAATTAAAACTCAAATAGATATCTGTCAAACGTCAAACTGAATACACTAAATTCTACTCATCGGCTATATGAAAATAACATTCTGCTGACATCTGTCATATTTGCATTGCGCAAACACATTTTTTAACTTACAACAAATTTGAATTTCAGATGCTTTCGCTTTCTATTTGATTGCGTTATGCGATTCAATATCTAATAAAAGTAGCTTTTTCCACAGTCATTGCCATTGAAATTGACGTTACATACTGTGTGAACTCAAGTGAATATGCTGAAAAGGCGCACTTGTGTGGTTTTTACTGTAGTTATCTACGTGACAATTCCAGTTTTAAATGACAAACTATTTAAATATGAATAAAAGTTTTTTTCAAATTCGTTTCTTCATTTTTTCATATTCAAATATTATTTATTTCATTTTTTTGTTTTCACGCATTTATTGTTTTTTTTTAATGATTTTTTTGTACATGTCTTTGTTTTCGAAAAAATGTCAGTTGGCTTGTGGCATAGATGGACATTTTTCATTAAAATGGTTTACTGTGCAAAACAATAAGCCATAGGATTTTTTTTTTCTTAACTTTTTCTGTGTGCAAAACTAAATTCATTTAGTTTAATATTAACAAATTGTCAAATTACAATTTATGAAAAAAGTTTTTGGTGGAAAATTTAAAATTTGCGAAAACTCATAATATATTCAATGTTGGCATAGGACTGTGAGCGTGAAGCTCTCAGAAAAAGTTGACTGACGGTTGACTTTTTTAATGAAATTTGTGTTACATGTGCCATATGTTAATATAGATTCTACGGTTTAAAATGATGCTTGAGTATTAACGATAGACTATTCTTGTCGAGTTGGTGTATGAAAAAATTATTCGATATGTTCTAAAAATTAACATGACAAAGAAAACTTCTGATGATAAGATCATTTGTGATTTTTTTATATAAGAGTGGATAAATTTATCGTTTTTATGATATTTATTATGTATACAAGAAAATATACAGGTATTTATTTACACAAGTTTCAACTCTTTATGCATGGTCGCTTAAAATACAAATATTTCATTTAAGGGCAAATTTTAGTGGTAATTATTTAAATTTAAAAAGAATGCTGGGGTAATGACTATTCCAGCGGTAAAGATTACAAACGATTGTCAGACAAATTTGAGTCGCCAGTTTTGGTCATCTATGGTATTAAATGTTGAAATCTCGATTCTACTAGTATACAACCCAAAGAGCAAGCGAGATACAACCCCTCAAATAACAAACAATTGTTCCTTCGTTCAAAATCTTAAAATTTACTCATTAAGTGAATATGTATACACATGTACATATACTCTTGCATATGACTACAAAAGCTCAGCATTATGGCCAAATTCAAATCCCAGTCATTAAGCTGCAAATCTCATAGACGACAAAGCCCAACATATCCCTAAAGACAAACTTGGCCCGGGCCAAACAAGCTCAGCAAATTCAATTGTTTTCGACATACAACAACAATTTAATTTGACACGTACGTACTTTTAATGTGTACGGCAGGCTTGCCGAGGCCGAATTGCTGCATCGACATACAAGATACAAAAACATATACACAGCCGCACCGTGTGGCTGTTGAATCAATTCGACAGATACTCGTGCAAGTTACACAATTCAATTTGGCTACAATTTTCCCCGGCACGTGACTTTTTATTTCGACGCGCCGCGTTATTTAATATGTTCGCAAAAGAAAAACAAATTTTCGTGTTTAATTTTGAATTTTTTTTCTTTTCGACTTTTTGTATCTTTTATGACGGCACAAGCGAAAGCAATTAAAATATATTTATGCAAACAATAAACAATTTATATGCGAAGACAATTTCAATATTGTGTACATTGTTTTTAACGGCTGCCCAAATAAATTTTTCATTCATTTGTCGCTGTTTATGTTTTGTTGCGTATACGACAAGTAAAGCCGCAATGAATTCTACGCTGTCATCTTGAATTGAGGCGACACATGAAACGTAAATGCAAACGCAAAAATACCAATGGTAAATTTTACATTTTCCAATATTTTGGCTAAAAAATTGGCAATTTTTTGTCAGCACATTGCATTAATAATTGGCACACGCGCGCGTTCTGAGTAGCTTTGAGTAGCTGCTGAGTCGGCCATTTGTGAGCAATAAAAATTTCATTTGGTCAACGTTTTTCCTCAGGGATGGAAATGCGATGAACCAATACGAATGCATAAAAAATGTTACATTGCGCAAATGATTGTTTTTTTTTATTTCGGCAGAATGAAAGGCGTAATTCGTGTGAAGGATGAGCCTAGTGTGCACGTCACTAAGGACCGCAGTTTTTCAATTTGTTTCGGTTTACTGATTGATTTCAGTTTAATATGATATTTTATAGCATGAGTAGCCGTTAATGGTTGATTGCCCCAACGTCACATGAAATAATTTTGTTGAAATAATATAATAAATTTGCTCCAACGAAATATTTTTCCCATTAAGCCAGAAAATTGTAAATTGACAGTTGAATTTGCTTGAACCTTCAACTATTAATAATAGTTTTAAGCGTGTCATTGCATTTTCTTTGATCGTTGTAGTCGAAGCTTGAAAATTGAGTGTAATTATCAACTGCCCCCTGGTATGTTCTAAAGTCATGACAACTTGTTTAACGCCAAATGAGAAGTAAAAAGTAAGCCAACTAGAAAATAACGCAAATCATTCGACAAATGTCGTTTCACTTGTCATTAAACTAATTAAGAGATTTTTCGCCAGACCAACTATTGCCACTGACACACGATACTATAACAACTTTAACCTTTGCAATGAGAAATGCGAAACACTTTTCGACATTAAAAGCTACCTTTTCACTTTATTTCGATTGCGGCTCACCTTACAAATCATCATTATCGAACACTAAATTCTGTTCAATTACTTTGTCAGAGCAAAACACACACCGAAAAACAAAAACCGAATGTACAACAGCAAAGTAACCATGAGCAAAGCCAAACATTTGCTGCAATTTGATGCGCTCAGGATACTTGAGACTCAAGCAAATCCTTCTTAGTTGCTTCACTCTGATGTGATATGTTGTGCTGTGCTGTGTTGTTCGCTGCTGATTTGTGTTGCATGCACCGCAATGAAACAATGACAACGACAAAGCTGAAAGTGCAGTCACGTCTGTTGTTGACAAGCGTTCTCCACCACGTCGTTCAACTCATTGTCGTTTTTTTTTAGTTTTTGCCTTCGTGGTTGTATTGACTGCAAAACATACTTTCAACGCCATTGTCCTCGACTGTCATAGCTATTTGTTCAGTACAATTTACTTCACTTCCGTTGCATGGAACGAACGTGAAGCACACGAGCGCAAGCAAAGCCAAAAGGACACTTCCTTGCTTCGTCAGGCTTTGCTTTTGTCTGTTGTGATGCAGAATTGTCTTCGTTGTCGTTGCAGCTCAACAGTTTTTCACTTGTTCACTTGCCGGCTTTGTTCCAATAATTACCCACCAAACTGAGCCATCAAAAAAAAAAAAAAACCAAAATAAAATACTGTCTTCTGCAAACGCTTTTAAAGTTGTTGCTTCAAGTTGTCGTCTTCGTCGTTGCACTCAACTTTACTAGTGCTGCGCTTGTTGTTGATTACATTTTATGGATTCAAAGTCAAGTTGCACACGATTTGTTGGTCGGTTGGTCTGTTGGTGTGTTGGTCGCTCGGTTGACTGAACCTTGTTGCTACTTCTTATTCGTAGCCCTTCTATCACGGCTTGGGGCAGCACCAAGACATATGTTTCCTTCTATCACTGGCAGTGTTGGCGTTTACTGTCGTTCAGCGTCACGGGACACAAAAGTGCAGACAAGTTGTCTGTAAGTATGTGATACATGATTTTCAAGAGTTTTCTTCTTTTTTTGAGGATTTGATTTGTAGTTTCAGTCGATGTCATTCGTTGTCGTAGTTCATTGATTTGTTAAATTTAGTGGGTTTACAAAAGCTGCCAAAACTTTTACTCGATTACAGCATTTTAAGTTGCCAACTAAGGTTAATAGTCTGAGTGATTTGATTCTGTTTTCCATCGTTTTGTAATAAAAAATTCTCGACGAAAGCTTAGATTTACAATGTTCAATAAAAGAAAATCGAATGCAATGAAATATTAAGATAAGCAAATGTGACAACTACTTAACAAAACTTTTTTTAAAGCAATTATTGACCGAACGTTCCTGTTAGAGCTTACCCAATTGAGCATTTTTACTAATTTTTTTAACCTTATTGTTAAACATATGGGCCAAAGTGAAGACCATTTTGCAAAGAACGTTAGTTGGCGTTTCAAAACACGGCCCGTACATGGCAGGTAGCTCCAAAAGACGTTCTCTTAAGGACAGTTTTTCTTAGGTCTGTACATAAGAGTTTTTCGAATTTTTTCAAAAGGAATAATTGAAACCCTTTTTGGGTTGAAGGATAATTGTTAATTATTATGATTATAATCATTCGTAATCACTCATTTTCATTTCTATTTGATTTTAAAATATTTCAAGAGCGCAAAATTTGGGTGGGCTGGCAGAATATTTTATAGTATTTCGCCAATGGGTTTTTAATGAGCGGACATACAAAACATAAATCCTTGAACGTCGTGTAATAAGGAAAACTTTTAGTTAAAGCGAGCAGTTTTGTTGTTTCTACTATTACTGATACTTGTGGAGCAGTCTTAATATTATGTGGGCGAATGGAAAGCGGTAGGTGTGGCAAAAATTCAATCAAACATGATGAGACTCCCCTAACTTCATTTGCTTCTTGCTTTTCCCATTATTTTTGTTGAGTCGTCTTGCAAATAAATTGTAAAATTCCTTAAGCAATCAAAAACATCAACAGCAAAAAGGAGTCATTGGCAATAACAAAAAATAAATATGCTTATCAGTGATACAAGTGTAAGTCTTTGGCATGGCTCTGATACGAACACAAACAAACCAACACCGACGCATAAGCATACGAGTACATATAAAAAAGTGCCACTCATTGTTGTTGCCTTTTATAATCGGCTTACATCGGCACGAGGAATGTTCAATTATAATCAACATATTTAATGTTCATGCGTATAATTTTAAACATTAAATGCCTTTTTATGCAAAATCGAGTGCGAAGCACATTATTTGGCATTACATACGCAAAAGCTGAAATGGGCATTCGCATTAAACAGCAAACAAAAAAGAAATAATGCTTTCTGAGCGTCAATTATTGGCTTATTATGCAAATAATAAATGAGCATGGGCCATTCCTAATGGGAGGAGGCGGTTGGCATTTAAAAATGACGTTAATATTTTAACGTGCTTTATGTAGTTATTTTTTTGTTTGATTCCTTTTTTTGTTTGGTTGTGCCTGGGCATCTATGACACTGCGTCTAACCATTTATAATGGGTTCTTGTGACAAAAGAGGCGCCAAGTGACAAAAGCAACTAGAATGATAGAAGGAAATCCAGCGTGCAAACGAACAATGAACGCTTGTAAGCAAAATTAATGTTGCACCAGGACATGGTGCACACACAAGCTCACACACACACACACATGCAACCACACGTATACATGCCATGCGCTGTCAAACAAAGGACACACAAACGTATATTTATATATTACAGCAGCAGCAGCAGCAGCAGTGAAAACAAACGATGTGGTTGCAAATTAGTAGTAAACCACTAACTACATCAAGCAGAAGCGCCGCGCAGCTACCGAGTGCACAACCATGGAGCACGGCAGTCAAAGAAGTGCACTCAACAGTGCGCTGTGACCGACAGTAACAACTACACTGGCAAAAAAATTGAGTCAGTGCTGCTAAGTAATGCTTTCGGTTATTCTCTATCAAAGACAACTCTCAATAAAAAAAGTAGAAGCGATGATGATTCCTTTAAAACTTTTATTTCAAAAAAAAAAAATACAACGACAATTGAAAAGTTCAAAAAGTAAAGAAAATAAACACAAAAAGTCAAGTGGACAAACGAAGAATGAAAATTCTCGGTGTATTCACATGAGGTTGCATACGCCGATAAATGGCAAGGGAGTTGACTGCACACTCAGTGGCAAAAAATATGCACAATCAGTCAGGTTGGTAGAAAGGGGCACAAGGATTGACGCAGGCAAGGTAGTCGCAACATTTGTTTAGTCATTCACGGGCATGCCGAACGATTGTTGGGCAGGCGGCGTGGCGGTGAGCAACATGATGAGAGCGCTCATTGCCAACCAACTCCGAGCACGGTGCATCTCATCTTGCCACGACTTTAGTGCACAGACACGTTGGTAACAAACAGAATTATAGCGTGCATCCGGATGATGCAAACGGATGTATCACACACACATACACAGAAAGGACATGCACGAGAGTATGAGTGACTAAGAAGAGACGCTGTTGGTAAGTGAATGTATGACCGACAACATCAAGTATCCTTTTGTTTGATGGTGTTGCCAACGAGGTCACAACTTTGCTGTTCTCCGCTCTATTCAGCAGCATAAAGTATGATGTGGAATTTCATTCTTTTGCAATGTTGTTGCTTGAACATGTGACAAGGCCACAGAAATTTACGTTGACATACGCACACATACACCCACACGAACACCCACACAGGCAGTCAACAAAGTATCTGGCAAACGGAAACATTCTATGCTACAGGATATGAGAGTCGCGCTCTCGTACTCTTCTTATGCTTTGAACTACAATTGAAACTGTTGATGTCGTACATGTACGTTTGCGTGTATCTACATTTGTGCGCCTTTTGATTCTCATGTCAGCTATCAGTTTTGTGCAGAGGCTCATTTTTAATCAGCTGAGGAAAGGCGTTAGGTAACTTAAATTGAAATGCTTATTGGTCTTCATTGTATCTTTTCCTATTTGCCTATGCTTCGCATTTATTTCTATACTATCTTTTTCAACATGCCCACGCAAAAAATGGCATGCGTATGTGTCAAATTTACAAACAATTTTCACAGTCATCCTGTTGTTGTCAAATAGTTTTCAAATGCGTATTTATTGCCGGAAATGGAAAACATTTTATCGCATTGTCACACGGAGTGTAAGAGTTTCAGTTTGTTATTGTACAGCACACCCTTTGAATCAATTGGGTTCAGTAAAAAGCAAATGGGTTAATTGATTTCCAGTAGTAAGCATACAAGTTCTCAAAACATTTAATTTAGTTGTGCGATAAGAACTTACAGATGATTGAAGTCAATACATAATTCTAAAAGGTTAAAGAATCTGTTAAAAAAAATACATATTTCATATTATTTAATGATGATGATAATGATGATAAAAAAGTCTTTCAGAAGTCACAAATTAACTTTGACGTTCAATTAAGTGTGACATTTAGAATGATGAATGATAATAATAATAATAATCATAATAATCATTAATATCGCATTAAATATGAGCGAATGAATCACAGCTAGAGATTATTAAAATTAATTTTACTTTTTTTTATATACAACTTTGTGAACTCAACTGTCAAGAGCCTAGAACGAGAAAAACAAAACAAAAAGCTTATTACAGATCATTGAATTGTATAACTTAGAAGCATCATTCGTGCGCAATAAAAAAATCTTGCTTGGTGAATAAGATAAAATCGAATAAATATTTGGGACCACATCCTTTTCTCACGTGAAGACTTGAAGATCTCAACTAATGATGACAAGGGTATATAAGTTTCCGCAGAGCCTTACTTATTTATATTATAATAACTATATTAAAATTTCAACAATTTTACAAATTTATGACCATTAAACTATTATTAAGGTCACCTCTAATTGTCAACTATTATAACGGTAAATACTAAGCTGTATTACTTCAAATTTAATTTCGATTTTAATTAATGCTTTAATTAGGGGACGTCCATAAATTACGTTATGTTTTTTTTTCAAATTTTCACCTTTCCCCTTGACAAACCCCTCCGTCTGTATCTCTTATGAAATTTTGCTTAAAATTTTGAAAAAAAAAAAAAATTGTAAATAAATGAACTAAATATGATATTTTCGAAAAACTCCCCCTTAGTGAGATTTTACTGGATCTCTTCCCCTAATTTTATCTCACGTAATTTATGTACGTTTCTTTAGTTCAATTGTATCATTGGTTTTAATGCTAATTGTTTACGGAAGCAATTCTTTGGAAGGAGTAAAGAAAATTGAAGTGAAAAGAGGTATACACGTCCAGTAGAACACTCTACCCCAATGCTACATTAGATATTTATTATAACTTATTACCAGTGCAAAAAAAACGATATAAAAATATCGAAATTTGTTCAATGTCACTGTAACAAATACATACATATTTAACCATGTCAGACCAATCGAAGCAATAGGAAAAATAATTTTTCATTATGCAAAATCAAGTCTATTCAAAAAAGATATTTATTTTAATGCTATTCATTGGATGAGATTTGATTTCCTTGATTTGGGACAATACTGTACAAAGTTAGAAATTACTTTTGTATAAATTGGGAAATTTAGCTCTTACTACTTGAATCATTGACCTTAACTCTTACTACTTGAATCATTGACCTTCATATATTAACCAGTAAGGATTGAAGTCGACAGTACTCGGATGTATAAAGGCGCTGCCCCGCCCACTTTTCAATCGAAACCGATCTCATTTCCAATTCAATATCATACATATCAATTTTTACTCTTGTAGACCAATTTGTTCCAAAGGTTATAGGTTTTCCTATTTTGGCAATATGTGGGCGTGGCCTCGCCCATATTATGATTGAATCTTGATACACTATATCCAAATATCAGACACACCAAATTACATTCCTGTAAGTTATATGGTTCAAGAGATATAAGCATTTCAAATTTGTACTGTATGTGGGCGTGGCCACGCCTATTTTTTATTTCACTTGTTTGGACTTCAAGTCAGCTATGTATATACACTGTAAATTTGGTGTTCAAGAAACAACGCAGAAAATACGACTTTTGTACTATTTTACCCGAGGTAGCTTCAGTTATTTGCCCCTCACCCCTAAACTAAGTCAAAAAGGGAGAAAACAAAACAAACTTGATCTGCGTAATGAATCACAGAATCACTGCGAAGAGCTTTTGGTCCTATCTATTATAGTTTCCGAGATCGACGCGTCCACACAGACAGACGGACGGATGGACAGGCGGACATGGCTAAATCGACTTCTCTTTCGACACTGATCAAGAATATATATACTTTGTATAGTCGGAAATGTCTCCTTTAAGGTGTTACATACCATAAGGTACAGGGTATAAAAATCCATGCTTTTTGTGCATTTGCTGCCGTCTGAACTCAAAACACATCAAATTTTAAGCATGCGTTTAACCAAAAACAACCAAATTCAGTCTGCAAAAAAATATGCTTAGTAATAATTCGCATTCTTTGATGCTTTATCGCATAAATACTCTATCATCACCTTCACTTTACTTGACAAGCTTCTAAATTGCTTCGCCATTTTACAACAAAGCTGCTTCGATCTTTTAACCAGAGATTGAATAGACCATTTTCTAATCTACACTTCCATCTACGCTGCAGTAATGAAGTAATGCGAAAAGTCGGAGCGCAAAGGACATTGAATATGAAAAGACTTTATTCTTTGCATTCATGAATCTACTGAAAAACGATTTACATTTCATTTACTCTCAAATGTCAAAGTAGACATTTTGTGACATTTGCAACTCGATTAGATGGCACACCTATGTATGTATGTGTGTATATCTGAACCGCTGTAAACCAAAATACGCATTAAGCGATGATGTTACTTTAAAATGTTAATTCAAAGTGATTTTGCTGCTAAAAGATAAATTTGATTACACGCTGCAATTGACATTTTGGCAGTCATTTGTGCCGCAAACACCAATGACCACTCAAAGTTTGATGAGCTCAGCCGCAACAGGGAGCCAGAGGGTCGGCAATTCCAAAAGCCCTCAAGCAGACCCAGAAGCAACGCATGTGGTCACCCGCAAGCGCTTGGCGACAATATATTAACTCCAACCGCACACAAACACAACATCATACACACACACACGCACACTTACCGTTGCACACACACACTAAAAGCCATTTCCTAACTTATTTAAAATAATCAACGCAAAACAGACAAAATATATTCGGCAAAAATATAGGTTTAAATTTACAATTGAAATTCGTTGCTGGTTTTGTGTAAAGTAATTTACATTTTGTAAAATGTTTCAAGCCGCAACAAGCAACAAAGTTGCATGAATGTGTGTTGCATCCAACATAAAGTGGCACAACGATAACAATTATCGAGGTTTATGCATATTTGTTGCAATTTTAGTTCACATTTCAATTCTGTGGCATTTATGCACTTTTTGTAATGCTGTTTGCTCTATTCGCTTTCATTTCGTTTGCGAAATGCCAACTGAGTTGTGGGCGGGATTATCTGTACATTACGCCCGGTCCATAACGCAACGAAAAACATAACCACGATACTTGTCGACCGCAAACAAACAACTTCGGCAGAAATGCGCAACATCTGTTCGAACAAATAACAATTTGGAAAGTTCTGATGAAGCCACTGACGCTGTCACAGTTTGTTGGCCATTTTGGTTTTAATTATACACGTTTGCCACTCAAATTGACAAGACGGTTGTGGCACGTAAACATTCACGTAACATCAAAAATATGTACAATCGACAATCATTGAAAAACAGATCATAAAAGTAAAAATTGGTTGGGAAATGCTAAGGTAATATTTGAAACAAGAAACACTTTTTTTGGTTTGTTGAATATTTTTCAATGTTAAGTTTTGTTACTTTATCGACATTAATGTAAACAATAACATTCTTACAATGAAATATACGTACTGTAGTCCTAGATTCAATAGTATATGTATTTATTTGAAGTCTCCCACATGTTAATCCCGTAAGGATGATTATTAGATGAGGCTAAATTTTCAGGTCAGAGTTGTCAGATTTCATGGTATGTTCTCAATATTAGTAGTCTTTGCTTATTTAAGTCCAAAACTACATAAACCTCATTAAAAAAAATGAATCTGAGAAAATAAATGGATAATCACGTGCTGTCCTTGACATTTATACATATTTGAACTTCCAGTTCAGCACACTCGGTGAAAAACATGAATTTACGCATTTAACCCTCATTTGAAATTACGCATAATGTTTTCTTTTTTAGTCTGCTTGGCATTTAATCGTTCATTGTGGCTTCACCAGAACCAAAATTTAAAACCTTCCACTCACTAAAAGTTGAACACAATTATAAAGTTACATCATGGTTTAATTGTGTGAAATGTGTTATTTACTTTAGCTGTATTTTGGTTAGTTTCATAATATATATTTTAGGATTCGTTGTTTGGATGGCGGCGGTGCTTTAGACCACTATTGTGGCTTAGTGCAGTTGGGAACCTTGCGCATAAAGAAACCATTTTAAAACATTTAAACAATTTTTTTTGGTTGACAACGGTTTTCAGGTCATGAAATTTTTAATCTTTGTTAAGTTCATAAGTTTTCGTTTGTTTGACTTATTAAAAAAATTATGTGTTCTAAAAATATGGAAAATTTTTAACTCCCACGAGATGATGTTTTGGAAAACCTCGGACGTCCGTCAAGAAAATAAAGGAATTGGAGTTCGAAAATCGTCAATTGATAATTATAGTATCGATATGGTTGGCGGTGCAATTGGATCAGTTCAAACAATTTTTAAGAATTAGTTGGGCCCGAGATGTGTCAAGTCGAGTTTAATGCCTAAAACACTCACCCAAGAGATCTATTGTTAGTAAATTTTACACAAAAAAATTCCACTCATATTGTTCTGAAGATGTTTCATTTTACAACAATATTTACCTAAGTTTTTTAATTTATTTTATTATTTTTAAAGTGAAAGTAATTTATTGCTTTGATGTTTTCACATTAAGCTTTGATTTATCATACCCTTAATTATATGCACATTTTTTTACCGATTCTTTCTAACAGCTTGTTTTCGTCCAGCTAATTGACCTCTTTTTATTGTTTCGTAAAATTTGTGTAGTTAATTAAATTTCACTTTGGTTTGAATCAACTAAGGGATGCCAAATACCAAATTCAAGCTACTTTTCATGACATACAACTAAAAATAAAAAAAGATAGCAGCTTTGCATCGCCCAAAGCATATTTACATCGCTAACACACAGATGAACGTCCTAAATCGCAGTATCGCAAACATATTCTTGTCTAAATCCAAATAAAATTCTATTACACTAAAAGCTGAATACAAAACTCGTTTTTGTTGTAGCACGTGTACACAATTCTCTCTGGCAGCTACTCTCATGCGCACTTTTGTGGCAAATACTACTGTGAAAAAAAATCTGGTACACTCAACGTACAGAAAAATTATTTTACGCTTAGAGCTAGAAGTCGAATGAAAAACAAAAAGAGAAATACAAATACGAACCATCCAATAAACTAAATTCGGCCTTGCCGAAGATTTTATACTCTTTTTGCCGCAACCCCTAACAAAAAGCTCTCTAGTATGATGCCCCAACGACTTTTCGATCGAGTCTACTGACTCCTTATGCCAAACTTTAATGTTCAAACTTCTAATTAACAAGATACTTCAAGACACGCAACCACCAACATAAATATTTAATTTTGTATGATAGATTTAGGACCTAATGTCGACATGAATTTAGGTTGGGTATGAGAGAGGACTTTCATCAAGTTTGCGGTATTTTTTCGTCGAATACAAACCGTTCTTTAGACGACCTAAATTCAATTCATCGTTCATATTTTTTATAAAAGGACTATCACTTTTGATGGCCATTTCTATAATTTATTCCATAGCTGCCAACTTCTAACTCTAAAACTATGAAATTGTATGTTGGATGTTGATACACTCGTTCTTTCTAGCTGATGGCAAATATATTTGTTCTATTTGTAGTCGCAGATATCCTTCTTGTGTTACAAACTTCATGTAAAAGGTATAATACTCTTCACAATAGAGTATAAAACGGAGTGAAATGCACATTGAATCGCGTTGGAAGAAAAGTAGTGTTCGCTCATGCAAGCATCCGCAAATGTGTGCAATGCGCAACTTAGAAATACAGTTTTGTCAAACAAAAAACAAAAAATAAAAGAAAACCGGAGACTATATGCTCTAGGATAGAAGAAAAGTTAACACACATGCAGTGAGAGAAAAAGAATATTGTTTTTTGGCAAACGTGGAAAAACACATATTTCCAATGTACTTTAAAAGAACAGCAGCACAAAAAAAAACAAAAAATCAGGAATCTAAGCGTACGAAAACAGACGCGCGAAAATAGCACAAATGCCTGGTTTAATGCCCGTTGTCGGAGCGTTGGGAGGCTGAAGACTGACAATGAAGTGAAAACAAAGTAATTGAATTTAGAACTAAAATAGTAGCAGTCACAATAGACGCAAAAAAATAACAAAGCAAAGTATCTCTAAAATGCTTTTTGTGGTGCGTTATGTGTGGTTTGGTCTTTTTATGTATAACACTACAGATGAAATGCCTGGCATTGCAGAAGAGAAGAAGCAAGCATGTGTCTGTTAAAAGCTAAAATCGTTGGTATTTGAAATTTTTCCAAAATTTGGCAATAATTAAATGACATGCACAGATTGAGTGATATCATCACATTATTAACTTAGAGTACAATTTGAATGTTTATGAATGAACAATTGAATGCATGTTTAGAAAACATAATACATCAAAGATTTTTCTTTAAAATACTATTTATTTTCATGTAACTCATTACAGCTTGCAAATCTTTAAAGTATCTGCTACTTGTTCGTGCCATAATTTTAAGCGCCAACGCAAAATTCTAAAATCATAATTTAATTTTAAGTCGCTCGCCAGTAGTTTGGTCGCTTCCAAGTCATTAACTTTATGTAAAAAGCCGAATTTGAAAGAGCATTCCAATGATTTAAGTCCACCGCACGGCATGTGTGTAATCATTTATTTTAATTGCAGCCAAACGAAAAAATTGTTTTTCCTTTATTTATATCAGCAGTAATTATTTTCCACACACTCGTTTATTTTTATTTTTTTTTTTATTTATTTAAATATTCTTCAACTTGTTTGTATTTTTGCATGCCTTTTGCCAGCTGGAAGTGTGAAGTCATGTACAAATTTTTCATTCGTGCGATAATTTAAGTTCTTTGGCAACCATTGCTGGCCTGGCACAAAAGCGCGCGTCGAAAAGCGCAAATGAATGTGAATGAAAACGGCATGTGTGGGTGTGAACGTGTCTGTGCTCAGTAGAGATATAGTGTTGAAATGACTGAAAACCAAACCAAAGTCTGCACCACGAAAATTTCATTCGACGCGTCGCGTTACGTCGCATAGCATCGTCAGCAGCAAAAAATAAGTTGATGGCCATTCATTACAATTTCGTTGCCAAGGCTTAATGAAGTTAACACAGACAGACCGATCGACCGACCGACCGACCGACAAACAGACATTCAGAGAGTCAGACAAGCACACACGAATTACAGTTATTTTCCACTGCAGTGTTGGAAAACGTTTGTGCACATGTGAGTGAGTTTTGTGGGAATTTATTGCGCAACGCTGCGTAAATAAGTTGTTGCATTAACATTTTAAGCGGGGTTAAGTGATATAAACTGTTATTTATTTTATAAATGGCAAGGAAGACCCGTGGCCACCAACTTGATTGATTCAAATTCGTTGCACACGGAGTTGTCAATTTCTAAAACTCTTACTTACAGAAAGGTTTGATGTATTGCTGACAGATTTCCATACCCATGCCAAAAAAAAACCAGTAAGGACGCTATCTTCAGCAAGGCTGAAGCTATAATACTTTTCACTTTGTGTCACTATAAAAAAAACTCAATGAATAGTTTTCATGCATCCCTAACAACATAACTGTAATGTTTCAAGTCAATTCGTCAAAAAACAAAAAATTTTTCCATACAACGGTTCAAGTTTTGCGATAAGTGGGCGTAGCCATGCCTACATTTGGTCAAAATAGTTTTTATTCCTCCCTAAGAACATAACTGTAAAGTTTCAAGTCAATTGGTTAGAAAACAAAAAAGTTTTCCATACAAAGGGTCAATTTTCGCTATAAGTAGGCGTGGCTACGCCCACTTTTGGTCAAAATAGTTTTCATTCCTCCCTAAGAACATAACTGTAAAGTTTCAAGTCAATTGGTTAAAAAACAAAAAAGTTTTCCATACAACGGGTCAATTTTCGCTATAAAAGAGCGTGACCACGCCTACTTTTGATCAAAATAGTTTTCATTCCTCCCTAAGAGCATAACTGCAAAGTTTCAAGTCAATTGGTTAAAAAACAAAAAAGTTTTCCATACAACGGGTCAATTTTTGCTATAAGTAGGCGTGGCTACGCCCACTTTTGGTCAAAATAGTTTTCATTCCTCCCTAAGAGCATAACTGCAAAGTTTCAAGTCAATTGGTTAAAAAACAAAAAAGTTTTCCATACAACGGATCAATTTTCGCTATAAAAGGGCGTGACCACGCCTACTTTTGATCAAAATAGTTTTCATTCCTCCCTAAGAGCATAACTGCAAAGTTTCAAGTCAATTGGTTAAAAAACAAAAAAGTTTTCCATACAACGGGTCAATTTTCGCTATAAGTAGGCGTGGCTACGCCCACTTTTGGTCAAAATAGTTTTCATTCCTCTCTAGGAACATAACTGTAAAGTTTCAAGTCAATTGGTTAAAAAACAAAAAAGTTTTCCATACAAAGGGTCAAGTTAAGCTATAAGTGGGCGTGGCCACGCCCACTTTTGATGAAAATAGTTTTCATTCCTCCCTAAGAGCATAACTGCAAAGTTTCAAGTCAATTGGTTAAGAAACAAAAAAGTTTTCCATACAACGGGTCAATTTTCGCTATAAGTGGGCGTGGCTACGCCTGGCTACGCCCACTTTTGGTCAAAATAGTTTTCATTCCTCCCTAAGAGCATAACTGCAAAGTTTCAAGTCAATGGGTTAAAAAACAAAAAAGTTTTCCATACAACGGGTCAATTTTCGCTATAAGTAGGCGTGGCTACGCCCACTTTTGGTTAAAATAGTTTTCATTCCTCCCTAAGAACATAACTGTAAAGTTTCAAGTCAATTGGTTAAAAAACAAAAAAGTTTTCCATACAAAGGGTCAAGTTAAGCTATAAGTGGGCGTGGCCACGCCCACTTTTGATCAAAATAGTTTTCATTCCTCCCTAAGAGCATAACTGCAAAGTTTCAAGTCAATTGGTTAAAAAACAAAAAAGTTTTCCATACAAAGGGTCAAGTTAAGCTATAAGTGGGCGTGGCCACGCCCACTTTTGATCAAAATAGTTTTCATTCCTCCCTAAGAGCATAACTGCAAAGTTTCAAGTCAATTGGTTAAAAAACAAAAAAGTTTTCCATACAACGGGTAAATTTTCGCTATAAGTGGGCGTGGCTATGCGTGGTTACGCCCACATTTGGTCAAAATAGATTTCATTCCTCCCTAAGAACATAACTTTAAAATTTCAAGTCAATTGGTTAAGAAACAAAAAAGTTTTCCATACAACGACGTGAATATGGCTTCTCTTCCTCTTGTTCATTTTGTATGGGAGCTACCAGTTCCAGATGTCCAATCTCAATGAAACTTTCAGGCATGTAGTCGGACCATGTAAAACTACTATGTTTAAAATTTCAGCACTCTATTGTACAAAACAAAAAAGTTTTCCATACAACGATTCAAGTTTTGTTCACTTTTCTTCTTCTTTTCGTATGGGAGCTACCTGTTCCAATAATCCGATCATGCTGGTTCCGACGAATGATTCATCGTAATAAATTCTAAGACTCTGTGCAAAGTTTCAGCTCGATAGCTTCAAAACTGAGGGACTAGTTTGCATACATACAGACAGACAGACAGACCGACAGACAGGCAGACAGACAGACAGACGGACAGACGGACATGGCTAAATCAACTCGTCTTGTCGTCCTGATCAAGAATATATATACTTTATATAGTCGGAAATTAATATTTCGATCTGTTACAAACTCCGTGACAAAGTTAATATACTATTTCACATAAGTGAAAAGTATAAAAAACAACAACAATAGCATATGAGGCGTTACCCCATTCAATATTATACGTTCTAGAAATATAATTTTTTTTATTTTGGCTATACATAGTCGTGGCCACTCCCATTTTATGATTGAATCTTATTATACTCCATTCATTGATCGGTTATACATCCATCGACGCGTTTGTACAGACGGACAGACGGATTTCCTACATCAACTCGTTTATAGAGACCGAAAGTGAGACAATCAAAAATGTTTAGAAAAATTCACATCTGATAAATAAAAATGTGTTTCTTAGCAATTTTGCTAATGGCAGATGGCAACGGCAAAACAAGCTTTTCAACGCCCAATCATAAAAAAACAATTCAAATCCATCAGTGATTTAACGCTGATGACTACACAATAGTAGCGCATAAATGAGCCATGAAAAATTCGCCTTTATCTAAAATTAAACGAACGAATAACAGACAATTATGACTAATGGCTTTTTTAATGCATCGCTGCATTACAATTGGGACAATATAAAATCAAGTGCTCTTTGCTAAAGGCAATCAGTTCGAGTAATAAAATCAAATTCGACAGACATGGTGCATGTTTATCCTATTTTAGTGATCAGCTTTTTGGTCGGCGGCGCAGTGGCCGCAGTTGACCATAAAGAAGCAAGAGAAGTCTTTCTGGCTGAAGGCGAGAAATGTCGCAAGGAAGTGGGCGCTTCGGAAAGTGGGTAGACAACATGAAGACATAGTATAGATTGAACTAAAAATTGCTTTGAAGGTGACTTACAGGATATATTGAACCGGAAGTCTGCCGCTAATGACAAGGCGAAGTGTATGCGCGCCTGTATCATGAAGCATTTTAAGGTGGTCAGTATGGCTGAAACAGTCCAAGCATAACTACAAACAAAGGAGTTTCAACATTGTTTTTTTCTTTATTTATTTTGACATCAACTGTACTTAGATGACAACCGAAGGTAAATTTGACAAAAACGAAGCTTTGAAACACGTCAAGGAAATCACAGGTGATGACCACTTGAAAGTATCGGATGAGATTTTCAGTGCCTGTGAGAATTTAAGCGTGTCTAAGGATCACTGTGCTGCGGCTGAGGAGTATGCACAATGCGTACATAAGGAGGCAACCGCGCGTGGCGTAACAACATGTTTTTAAGAAGATCATAGTTGAATAAAGTAAATGAATTCCTTTAAGTAAAACGGTGTATGAAATAAAAACGCTAAAGGCCGAAACTACTTAAAAGCATAATCCTTACAGTTTTACTTTCTCAAAACGACATTGAACAAACAAAAAACAGTACAAGTCCGTCCGTAGGAGAAGTAGCCGAAAGCCAACTTAATTATACGCTGGCCAAAGCTGATAAACCCGCAGTTTTGGGCCTTGCAACAATAGATAATTACACAAAAGTATTTCCGGCCTTGCCCAACTGACAACACAGTGCTTAAAGGAAGACTCTTAAGGCAAGCTATATACATGCTTTCGTGCGGTTACAAACGTTGTAAGAAGTCACGGGCGATATTTTCCCCTTACCCGCACATCAGCTAAGGCCAAGTGACTTTAATTATTGTTTGTGGTAAATATTTTTTGTAATTTTAATGCTACTCAACGCAAAATTTTTGCTTGCGCTAAGTGACAGGGCTTGGTCTTTTAAGTATTCAACAGTCGCGTCGAAAAATATGACAACGTGCCGTGAAAATTAATCCATTTTCGACTGTGACAATGACTTTTATGTGGTTTCCCGAAGTGTTTGTTTTTCCTCCTTTCTGCTTGCTTCCATTTTCTGCGTTCCATTTTCCGGCACGCCAATTGCGGTCAATGCAAACCATGTACAACGAAGCCACCAAGTCATGCCAGAGGGCTGATGAAGGCAAGTGAGAAAGGCGCGACGCAAAGCAGAGAAAGAGAGAAAACAATGTGCGCCAAAAGTAAAAGTTCTAAAAGCTGCAACATGTAAATATTTGGCAACATTTGTTCAAAAAGCAGTGCTCGTAAAGCCTTCGGCCGTGCGTCACGTCGCTGTTGCTTAACAAAGCGATTATCGTCAACTTTGAAACGCCAAAGCATCCGCCCGTCCACATCAAGTTGATGTCCTTGAGCGCGAAAATGTCTTTGTTTGATTTAGCGCAAGACGTCGACAAATTGGGGCACATTATTTTGAAGATTTCGTTCGGATTTGTTTTTGAAGTTTTTATTTTTGGTTTGCGTATCAAAACAAATGGTGACCATTTTTGTGGTCTTGCAAACAACAAAAGTTTGTCGATACTTTGAAAAAGGCGCTGGTAAGCCTCGGAAACATCGTTTTCAATTGTGTTGATGCCATTGTGTTTGCAAATCAGTAACTGAGATTTGTGTCGAATGTCTTTTTTTGATTTAAAATTCAGCAACAAGTTTCTTTGACTGCTTTCGGTAAAGAAGGAACCGAGCCGTATGTAAAAGTAGTCGTCCATGCGAATATAATATCTCTTTAGAGTTTTATGACAGCTTACAAATATTTTCACAAGTGGCTTACAAAATTTTTAGAGCTCAATACAAGTCAATTAAAAAAGCACAATCATGTCCTTTGCAGTCACTTCAAATGTGCACTCCATTAAATTTATCAAATTTTACGAAAGGTGAAACCAACGACAAAAACCAAGTAGAAGCAAAAATATTTTCGGCACACACATACATACACTCGTATATTTATAAAAATTATATGCAACAGATAAGCCACCGAATAAAACTGAAAGCAACTTGACAATTCTACCAGTCGACCTACGCCCACACACTGTACACGTTTGCCCATCTGAGCCTCGTATATTCAAATGGAAAATGCTTTGCCATTTATGAATTTGCACATTGACAACGACGAATGTTGAAGAATATTTTGCTGTTGGTTAGTCGAAAGAGTCAAGAGGTTTGCTTAATGGACTGTACAAAACATTTTGAATGGTTCATCTAATTTTGTCAGCAAAGCAGTTTTCCTTACATTTTTCTTGCATCTCTTTTGCACATTGCTCTGCTTTTCTTTGATGATGTCAATTGTGAATGCTTTGGATTCCTCGGTTATCCTTTTGCCTGATTGAGATTCTAATGAAAATGCTTTCTATTTAACTTTCGAGTATTCCTTGGAGCATAAATTTTGCCGAAATTGCAATTAAATTGCTTGAAAATGTTTTAGTGATATTATTTAATTAAATACAAACGAAAAGATAATAAAACAAGTAAAATCACTGCAGCAAGAACGCTGGACTTTGAAACACCCTGCACCTTCATTTGTCTACAATTGTTTTTGTCGTTGTCACGCTTGATTTTGGGAAACCATAATTTTTTTTGAATACGTTAGGGTCACTATTCATAAAAATTTTTTTTGGTAATCAGAGCACCTTACATTTAGGAAAGTTTAATGCACTAATCGGATGAAATCTAAGTGCGATTTGTATTGTTAACCTTATAAAAAGTGTTGTTTGAAATTACTTTCCAAGCTACGTTTCCAAATTCTGATGCCAGAGTTTTTCAAATTTATTTGTTACTTTGTAGCTGCTAATTTTTGCCACACTATGCATATTCAACGGAATTTAAATCTTTTCCACACAATTAATATACCCTTTTACCAAAAAGTGCAGTGTATAAAAATAGTTAATTTTATTACTAAATAATGTTACTCAATAATGTCTTAACGTGTTTATGAATGAAATAAAGATAATAATAATAATAATATATAATAAAATAATAATAAAAATAAGCCTTAAGCTATGTTATTTTAGTAATCCACAAGGAGAAAATAATTAAAAAGGGCAAAATAAATTCAAATAAAAACAAATAAAAATCAAATCATTCAAGAACAATGCAAAGGACAAGAAATTTAATTGGTGAAAGTACATGTTAATTATGTATATATGTCTTAAAAAAATTTCCTCTAAATTGACTCTAATCAAAACATTTTGAATGGTGTGAATGGTTCTCAAGTTCCCTGCTTATGCTGAATTTGAAATCAATAACTTTAACTAAAAGTATTGCTACCACAGCATCACGTGATTGAAACCGTTATCAAACAGTCCTAGACAACATATCCAGATAATGCGTATGTCTTACACAATGAAATCAAAAGACATTAATCATTGCTTTTTTTAGCATTTAAAATTCGTACATTTTATTGGAGTTATGTCAAATTAAACAAAGCAAAAACAAAAGCTCAACACAAAGTAATGTTTTAACATGAGAAATTATATATAAATGATATTTACTATATTAAAAGAGGAATCGAGTATTTGCATAATTTGACGATTAAGGTTTTATGTTCGTATACTTGAATTAGATAAATTCCATTTCGCTTGTTTGGCAAGCTGAATTGGTAAATTGGTCTTTTGAAGTTGGTCGAACGCGTCTTGATGAAGTTCTAGAGTCTTTAATATAACACAACCGGAGGACCAAGCAATGGTAAGAGTAGAGTGCATGTGCGCCGATGTTTCATAGTTACTTAAGCCCTCAAAACAAATGCATGTGGGATACTCATGTTGTCGACTTGAAATGGAGTAAAGCGGAACAATGCTTGCAATACTGGGAGCATCAAAGATTGGCGAATACAGCCCAACATAAGATTGATCCTTATAAATGACAGCCAGGTATTTCCCAAGCGGATCAATAGTCATGGCATGTGGTGTGCCACCAAATGGCTTATTTGTGGGATTACGACAGACACAGTGAGATTTATTGAAATCGCCAACTTTTCTGACTTGATCAGATACCTTGACCTCTTCATCAATCCAAGCAGATTTCATTTCCTGAAAGAAAAACGCCATAAGCTGGCTGCTGTCCTTCAGCACAAACAGCAGAAAATTACTGCAAGTTGACCAAGCGGCGGTCTGTATGCAACCGTCCATTTGTGAGATATAGCGCTTCCAAACCGGTGACTTCGTTTGCCAAAGACTAATCCATCGATTTGTACGTGCACCGAAAACGCAAGTCTCATTTGGTGACCACTTGAGAAGTGTATAACTGGCGCCAATGTAGACAAAACGGACTTTACTGAAACGATCCGGCTCCCAAACGATAATCGTGGAATCGCCAAGCGAACTGGATAGCAGGAATTGACCGTTGTGATTCCACTGCAGCGCTGTGATGTAACGATGCGAGCGTGAACGCAACATGTGGTAACACCCACGTGACTGCGTCAAGCTACGGATGTTCTGTCTGTCGATACTGTTCCAAAGACACACGCCCTCGGCACAACCGACTGCCAACTGTAGTGTGCAGTCCGGACTATAAGCCACGCATGACACTTGCTTTTGTTCATTACTAAAAAGCAACATTGGCGACAATGGTTCATCGTATATGTTACGGCAATGGGGTACATCGTACTGCAACACTATATCGTCACCATTCGCTATGGCCAAGAAATTATCCCTTGGATGCCAGGCAATAAAGCGCACCAGAGCTTTGTCAAAGTCACGCGTCTCACTGATCGCTGCGAGTCTCGCCAGCATTGATGGCTGTGCGCTTCCGCTGACCCACTCAAACAGTCTGGTGCATATCAACACAATCTGATTAGCAAACGGGTAACTCATAACGAATCGCCAGATTTCGTGACATCCACAACCCCAGCCAGCCTGAAAAGATGCGTCGAGTACACGTTTCCAAATTGGGCCAGTTGCTTCACGCTTACGTTGGTTAACATATGTCTCAGGATGGTCCTCTGAGTCAATATGACGTATATTGAATCGACATATGTCAATCTGGTAATCGTATTCCAGCACATTATTATGCAACGGTTTCATCTTCACAAATCTTCAAAAAATATTTACTATTTTATTTTTGTGTTGTGATAACTTCCTTTTAAAACAAATCTTTTTCAAAATAAGCTTGCCTACTTTGCAATTTGGAAATGTGAAAAGACCACTTCGAAAACATTAAATTTATAAGTTTTGATGATGAAACAACAATTTCTTAACTACCAAAATCATTACCCACTCCCGTAACAAAATTCTTGAATACTCGTAATATATATGTTTTTATATTCAACACTTAAAAAAACAACAAAGTTGCAAAGTTTTTCGTTTCTCTCTGTGGCGAAAAAATATCATAAGAAATGTGAAGGCAGTTACGAACTGCTGGCAAATAGTCAAAGCTGTTGACAAGTTATTACGACGCGGAAAGTTTTAACATGGAAGTTTCTCTTTAATGACATTCTAGTTTTAAGGCAACCGAAGTTGACCAACTGTGTTGGTTGTTGAAAAGTGGGCAATCATTTAAAGAGTTTTCTCAAAATAATTTTTTTGTTTTATTTTTCTTTTTCCTGAAAAAACTTGTGTTTATTTTGTTAACCCCGTTTAATTTCAAAAGAGATTAATCGATTTAGGAGAACGTTTCAACTCATACCAAATTAAATTTGGTTAATATTGTTGCAAAATTCTGATTTTCATCAAAATTGGGATCGATTACATTTTTTTGTATTTAAAAAGAAAAACCAGTAAGAACGCTATCTTCAGCAAGGCTGAAGCTCATATACTTTTCACGCACTTTCTTGTGTTACATCCATTTTTTTGAATGAGTGTATTTTCTCTTCATCTTATTAGCCTATAAACCAATTTTTATTTTTTTTGCTCATTGGGTACCGGAGATATGCAAATTATTGATTTGGGCTAAAAGTGGGCGTAACCATGCCCATTTTTTTGTCAAAATAGTTTTAATGCATCCCCAAGAACATAAGTGTCAGGTTTCAAGTCAATTGATTAGGAAACAAAAAAGTTTTCCATGCAACGACTCAAATTTGTTTTTCATCTTCTTTTCGTATGGGAGCTACCAGTTCCAGTAATCCGATATGGCTGGTTCCGACCAATGATTCATCGTAATAAATTCTAAGACTCTGTGCAAAATTTCAACTCGATAGCTTCAAACTGAGGGACTAGTTTGCAGACATACAGACAGACAGCCCGACAGACGGTCATGGCTAAATCAACAGTCGGAAATGAATATTTCAATCTGTTACAAACTCCGTGACATACATAGTTATTAAACTATTCACATTCACGTATGTGTATAAAAATATGTAGTATAAAAATTTGAAAATAATGCATTTGTGATGAGAGCTTTTTAAAAAGAGAAGTAGCCTGGGAAATTAATTTCAAAGCGAATTTTTTAAACTTCATGTAAAAATATAAATAAGATATTACATAAATTCTGTCTGTTTTCAAACATTCCAAAAAACAAGAAAAGTCATCGGGAAATTAATCGGAAAAGAATGTCAAGAACTATTTACCGTCTTCTAAAACAAAATCTTGATCACAATTGTCAGCATCAGCAGTTCGTCGCACCTTCGGACTACTTCCACTTACCATTCTTTTTTTTGGTCAAGCTAACCATTCGGCACATTCGCTTCATGGGGCTGTTGGTCGCTTTCGTATTTGTCTACTTCCTGTGGACCTCGGGGACGTCGGCTAGCCCGGGGACGTCGGCTAGCGATAATGATGAAGTCGGAAAAATTAACATAATGAACGATTCTTATTTAGTTTGCAATGAAAATTATACTGACGCACGACTTTATATCAGGGATAAGCCAAGAAGCGAGTATGATAATTTAAGTGTGATATATTTCATAACGCCAACATATCCAAGGCGGGAACAAGTGCCGGAACTAACACGACTATCGCATACACTGCTTCATATTCCGAGGTTACATTGGATTGTAGCCAATGATTTTGAAACGTGTAACGTATTCCTCGACAGTTTATTAAATAAGCTTGGCATACCTTACACACACCTTGCCAGTCCAATGCCAAGTAAATATCGAACGAATTCCATCCCGCGTGGCGTAGCTAATCGACGCGCAGCACTGATGTGGTTGCGTAAATATAATATAACGAATGGCATACTCTACTTTGGGGACGATGACAACACCTACGATTTAAAGCTGTTCTCAGAGATACGACAAACGCAGCGCGTCTCAATGTTTCCTGTGGGTCTGGTGGGTAAATACTCCGTGAGTGGACCTGTCGTAAGTAATGGAATTGTAATCGGTTTCTGTGATTCGTGGATTGCGGATCGTCGCTGGCCCGTCGATATGGCCGGTTTTGCGGTAAACCTCAGCTACATGTCCAAGTATCCGTATGTTTGGATGCCATTTGAGGAAGGCTTCCAAGAAGACATATTCTTGCGTAGTATTGGACTTAAAATAAATTACATTGAACCGAAAGGCAGCAACTGCACTGAAATACTTGTCTGGCATACACAAACAAGAAAAGTACAGTCACCAGTATTGCGTATAAAGAATGAATTGCTGGACGATCAATTGAATCTGAATAGGCTGTTTGAGACATTAAGAATTACTGGCATTGCATATGTTGACTATCAGTACGGTATTAATGTAAGTCTAAGCAAAAATGGACATGATATGCCGTACTCTTATTTTCTAGACTAGTTAGTGACAATAAATTGTTGGCGTTTCGTACTATCTGATTTCAACTTAGGGTCTTGCTGGTATACTCACAAGTCTCACAAGTCTCACAAGACAAATCACATAACTCATTAATTACTGTTAAATGCATTTTTTAAATTTTGATCTTATGTGCTTCACAAAGTAAATATCATGAGTAAAAGAAGAAATTTTTGATATGTCTGCTTTTTTATAAACCTTTCTCAGTTCTGAAGGTATCGGTTTTGCAGAGAGTTCCAGAAAAACTTCAAGACGACATGTTTTTCTAAAGAAATTAATGTGTAAAGTTCGTATAAATGTGTTTAGTAAGCTTTTTTTTAGAAGAACTTTAAAATTTAAAGAAGATAATGGCACGAAAAACGATTATGATTTTTTATTTATTTAAAAACTTACAGCCTTAAAATTATTAATTAATACAGTGTTGGTAAACGTTAAAAGCTTAGAGTCTACGAACGGCTACAAAGAGACCCATAAATGTGTACAAAAATTTACAAAATTATATACATACATACACTCTCCGCAAGCACTGGCAAGTCTAAACATTAGTTAAGAGTTTAACCAAAGATATTTTGTTTAATACTTCCCCAGAAGCCAAGGCCTCTCCTCGGCATGAGCTCGTTTTCGATTTCTTTGTGATACTGTTCCCGCAACAAAGGATCGGCCGGTCCCCAGTGATGCTTGGGTCTGAAAGCGCCACGTATTTTGGCACCTAACGTTGTGCCCGGATCGCGTACGACAGCTACAATAATCCATATAGGCAATTGCAGTATGCCGAATCCAGTGATCGCCCAACCGAACGCTGTACAAGTTAACCAACAAAAATGAAGAAGAATTAATGACTTGACAGCTAATTACATACCTGTTGCCCAATTAGGGTAGATTTGATTGTTGTAAGTCAATGGTTCAAATGTTGCATAGAAGTATATGAGAATCACCGTCATAATGACTGGCGCAATGATGGACCAACAGAGACGCCAATATAAGCTAACTTTGCGGCCCAACATAAATTCTACATCCTTGCACAGACGATCGGTGCCATAAACCCAGCCAATAATGTAAAGTTCAAAGATGCCCAAAACTAAAGCGATCATGGAGGCGCCAAAGAAGTCCACCAAAGTCAACATATACTGGCCGCCCTGTTTAAATAAAGAAGAAGACATGTTTTGGAACGTTCGCCGAAGTGTGACAAAAACACTTACCGGCGTTATGTAAATAAGACCAATACAAAAACTGATGATTGCAATGACTAATGAACACTGCCACTGCTTGAAGTGCGGAAAGCGATCACGTATTGCGGTCACGGTGCACGATGTCATGGCAATGTTTGTGCCAAGACCCAGCACGAACAACATGAGGAAGAAGAGCACCGAGAAGATCTGTGGTAATTTCTTAAACTTGGCGATAGCATCCGGATATGAGATGAATGCTAATCCAGCGCCGCCTTTTACAACAGTGCCGATATCATCAGTGCCAATCTCATGGGCTAAATGGCCCAAGATGCCGAATATCGTGAAACCAGCGAGCATTGAAGTTGCCGTATCCAAGGCCGTCACAATAGTGGCATCACGGTAAACATTATGACCGAATTTATTGTATGAGGCGTACATGATAATGTTGCCAAAGCACACGGACAGTGAGTAAAAGCACTGTGTGACAGCAGCATACCAAACCTATGGAGACGGAGTAAAGAGTTAGGAAATATATTCGAACAAATATTGATTTAGACAGTCGATATTTCTTTAAAATGCAGAGTCCATCAATGTAAGAACAATTATAATTACTTTTGGATCTAAAATCTTGCTCCAATCCGGCTTAATGAAGTACAAAATGCCATTTACTGAGCCCGGCAGCGAAACTGCACGTCCAAGCAGCGCAATCATGATGACGTACGGAAATAGCGCCAAAAAGTACGAAGCCTTACCGGAACTCTTTACGCCGCGTCGTATAATCGAAAAGACGCAAACCCATGAAACAAACAGGCCAATAACTAATTCCCAATTTGGCCAACCAATGCCATCAGCGATTTGATCCTTTTCGCGTAATACTTCTTTGCTGTACGACAGAATATTATAACGGTCAAATTTATACGTTAACTCTTGAAACTTTCACAAAGATTTGTTAGTGACATTAGACTTATCTTCTACCCACCACGACATTATCTAAGTAGCTTAATAGTTCCCGTTAGTGAAGGTAAGTGAGACTTACACAAAATACCATTCCGAACTGGTTATGACCCGCGACGACGTATTTGTGCTTTGCGCTTGCCAATTGGTATTGTTCACCGATGCCAAGGCCTCATCGTTTGACTGAACCGATGCCGAGTTCAGGCAGTTGTCGCCCCACTCGGCCCGACAGTAGGCCCAGGGCAGCGGATCGCGAAATGATTGTACCATATAGTGGCCAATTATGGCAACTAGAGATTCATAGTAGGTGGCCAGCAAGAAGACCATGATTGCTTGACCAACGCCAACACCTTTTTGGTTGATTGATTTGTTTGATTGATTGTTTGATTGGTTGTTTGATTGATTGTTTGTAATGAGAAGATTCGAGTTTATGATTATGTTTGTTTAATTTAACGTTTAATGTCTAGCAAAGTAAGCATTTTAATTATAAAGCATGTGTTCTGTTATTTATGAGGTGCTTATTAGTATTTTCTTTATGATGGTATGAACATTTTTGTTTTCAAATTTTGACATTGTTTTAGTGTGTTGAAAAAAAATACTTGTTTTTGTGGTAAAGCCAAAAATTGCGCGTTTAAAATTTATCTAACTCATTGACACAAGTTATTAATATGACTCATTTTAAAATGTTATTCTTTAGCTTTAAAGTTCAAAATACTAAGTTAACATATTTACTGAAATGTTATCTAAAAAGGACAACTTGTGTACTACAACAGCTGATAATGATTAAAATCTACGAAGAACCTTGACACTTGACAGCTCTTATAAGTTGACTCAAAAGTGCAAACAAATGGTAAAACACATAAACAATATCAAACGTTTTAATGAGAGTTTGTGCTTCACTCACTCATATCAGGTTTGTCTAAGAGGTCAAGCCAAATAAACTGTCTAACTGAATGTCTGCCGCATTATTTTGTTTAACAAATATTTTTTTTGCGAGAAGAAACCCAGACAAGACAATTTAACTTGAGCAAATTATTTAATTTTATATAAAATTGATAATGCTCGGAAAATGAAACAAGTTGGAATCACTTTAAATGACTTTCAATGGACTGGTTTACTCTAATGGGCTTTCAGTAATATGGATAATAAGAATATAGTCTATCTATCTAGTCTTCAATTAATATGCTCTTCTCGGGATCTTTTCGATGCTTAGGAAGAAGATGGTAAAACGATCATAAACCGTTGTCTGTATAAAAAATCTAGAAATTACAATGATGTTCATAAATAAGCACATAGAAGGGAAAAAAATTTGGTGGTCTTATTTTTGAGAACATAAATTAAAAGTTTCTTTGTTGGTTTAATATTTAAACTAAATGAAGGAATTTATAAATTCATCAAATATTTATATCAATTCATAAGACATATGTATGTTTGCACAACTAACGTAAGGTACTCTAACATTTACGAAAGCTAAATTCTTCAGTGAAACTCATCATTTGCTGAGTGAGTATTCGTCACTAGATTACAAACGTGTCATATTTAATTTAAATAGTTTTGATAAGCTCTTGCCACAAACTTTTAATCATTTTCAATTTCTATTTGAATATTGTTGAAGGCTAAACAATTTTATTTAAAAACTTAGAAAGTGTCCATTAATTTTTCGAAATTGTGAGCATAAAATTGCCATTTCTTAACTGCCCTTCAAACCTATCAGCGTGTGTTCACCCCAGCAATGTTGTCATAATTCAATTGAGTCAATCAAATCAAAAGTTACATATTTAAAATTGAAACTGTTGCAATCCCTTTAAACTATTGCAACATATTTTGTTTTAATTGTCTTGAATTGCGTGTGTGTGTGTGTGCACGAGTTTCTTTCACTCAGTTTTTGATAAACAATTTGATTTAATTTAATTTAATTATTTAACCGTTTTTGTTCCGTCATCTTTCTGCAATACGCGCAATTTTACAAGCCGACTATAAAAAATGTCTCGCGCTGATTGGGGTCGTAAATTGTATTAGTTGTTATTTTTGTTTTTTTCCAAAATGTTTGTTTGTTTTTAGCAGTTAAAGTGTGTTTTATAGAAAGTTTAAGCCAAAGCATGCAATGACAATGCCATAACCAAATTAAAGTTTTAAGGTGAGTGGAGGTGTGATGTTGTAAATGGCGCTTGAACTTACAGAAAATACAACTCGGCGGATGCGTAGGGCTGTTGACGACTTGTATTCATGGCAGAGCTGCTTATGTTGGAATTGAAGAGCGCCTTTGCCGTATTACCCTCGCTAGAGGCGACACAAGGCGCATGCCACGCCTCCTGGCACTGTGACCAGGGCAGTGGATCGTAGAAGGATTCATATAGGTAGCGTAACGTTATGCCCATAATGGCAACGTAATAAGTTGTGACCATCGAGATAGAAATTACTTGGCCAATCCCAACGCCTGAAACATATGATTGCAAGTGGACGTGCATGCGTGTGTGTGGCGTTGTGTGTGTTTCGTTGGTGTGGAATGTAGGAATATGCAGAGTGTTGTTTTTTTTATGTATTGTAGACGATAATGAGTACTTGGCGAGCACAGCGTGCAAACATAACAATTATTATTTCGAAAACTCACCTTTCATTGCGGGACACAAATCGAATACCTTCACCGAGCCACGACTTGAAAATTGGCCAATAATCATTTCCAGATAGTAAATAGGTTTGCCCACCAAGAAAAGCACAATCAAATAAGGTATCAAAAATGCACCACCACCATTATCCAAAGCTGTAAAGGGGAAACGCCAAACATTGCCCAGGCCTATTGACATGGCTATGCAGGACATGAGAAACTCGATGCCATGACCCCAAGTGGCCCGATCGTTGCCCAGCGAGAGTGGTCCGTTTGAGATCGGTTTTTGACCTTTTCCTCCACGCTGCGTTGACGACTCTGCTTGCTGTAAGCATGCGCAAAATGTAAACGAAACAGTTTGATTTCCCTCAAATCATTGGACTCACCTCGTTGGCCTCCACAGTACTCGCATTGCTGCGTCCATCGTCGCCTATAAAGGCCGGATTCGGTTGCGATGTTGACATGCTTAACGCCTCGCGTTCAAATGCTGAAAGAAGTGAAATGCAAATTTTCAGTGACTTATCAGTTTCAGTGAAACATTTTTTTGCTGTTTTAGTACATAATATTAAATATTATCTTTTGTATAAACCAACTTTTATGCATCGCACTTGTGATAAATATGACAATTCTAGATAATTTTTAGCGTCTTTACAATTGTAGATTAAGTCAGTCAAAGATACGCTGACATTAGTGATGCCGATCATCATGATGTCATAACTTAGACAAATTAAGCAACTGATAAGCTATTTCTGTAAAGAATTCAGTACATATAAGTGCGTTTAGACTCAGAGCAAACGGAAATCATGATCATTTGGAAGTATAACTCGACAACATTATGATATTGAAAATTAGTATAACCTCACTCTTTTCTCGAAAATAGCAATTGTCCCCAAAAAGGTAGAAAGTTCTCAAGTTCTACCGATCAACCGTGACAAATAACAATGTATGAAGGTGCCACAATAGGTGTGGACCGTTAGTTGCAGTTTGATTATGGAATCATGATATGAGCCTATGATTCCATATAAATGATCAAAAAACTCTTAGAAGCTTATTCAGTTAGTCATTCTTTGAATAAATTAATGACTAAATACTGAATTTTCCCAAGTTGCTCAACTGAAAATGACAACTCTATAATCTCAAAATTCTTCACACATTGAGTTGTTAATATTGCAAAATTGTTAACGTCTTTGTAACAATGTTGATGTAGTAAACATAAACAGTTTTTATATTTCAATTTATATGATAAAACAACAATTGTTTATTATGAGATAAATAAGTTGTACAAATAACGATTCAAAAAGATAAAATAAACGTTTAAGAACCGAAAAAATATAAATAAAAAAAAAAATTTATTGGGACTTCAAACGCTTTTGAAATTTATTTAAACAATTTAGATTTATAACGCCAAAAAGTTGTTAATTATTGCAACAGTATGGCATGCTAATAAAAATGACATGCTTCGAGACGTTAATCATAATCATAATGATAATTAGGCTGTTAATTGACAATATGGCGTTAATGAGCGTGGGACTTTTTCCTCACCGACTTGTGGTATGGAAAAATTACTTTACGGCGTTTCGTAGAATTTTAATTTGCTAATGATTAAGAGTGGGTAATTTGTTTTTCAAATATTCCAATGGTTAGATTGCTGTAAAAACAAGAAGAAGAAGATGTAGCAGAATGTGAATCTGACGATATGCCATGACATTTAACTGCTATTTCGATGATGAACAGCAAACACTTTTTTAATGTTTTTAAGGTCAATAGACGTGTCGCATTGTGTTTGCTCAAATTTAATGCAATTATAATAATTAGATTCAACTTCCCCGCCAATTTGAAAGTCTCACGTGCTTCAATTTAGTGCTGGCGTTATTAGAATACTTTGTTGTGGCGTTTACGTGCGGGATATAAATTATTTTCTGAATTTTTGTTGATTTATTTGCATTAATTATGCTAAATTTAGTAATGTTTTCATGCGTCATTAAACTTTTAGATATGTAGGCGTAGGCTTTGGTGACTCTGCTTTTGTTATTGCTAAAGTTGTTGGCTTGAATGGTTTTCAGAAAGAATGTGTGTATGCTTTTGAATGTAACAGCAAACGATAACCCGGCAACTTAAAATAATTGTTTACAAATTTTCACACTACTTGTGCAATCGAGTTACAGTCTGATTTTCAATATTATTAAATGTTTGAATTTTATTTTGTCTTTTTTTTAATATTTTTGTCTTTCTCAAGAATGTGCTGTCTTCGAACTTTAACTTAATACTTAACATATTTCATAGCTTCTAAAACTATTTTACATAGTGCCTCTAAAACTGCAACTGTGCAACTGTACAGTTTGACATGCACAGTCATGCTATGCAAATTTGTACTTTTGTTTAGTATTACAACCGCAAAAATTTTTTTTTATTTTTTAGCTGCATCACTACTTGTTGAATTCTCGATGATTCAACGACTAACTAAAATATTTCTATTGGTTGGGTAATTTGTTAAGTAATTTGAAAGCTAATTAGAAAATACCAACTGAGTGTTGTTCATACCATATTCATCATCGTTTGTCTATCTGCTTGTTAAACAAAACTGATAAAGTTTCACTTGTACTTTATTTGCACTTCAAAATTTTAATTGTGTCTGACTGCACAAATTGTTGTTTAAGTTAAATAAATACATATTTGAAATTGTATCTATTTCAAGCTGTATTACATAAATATTTACACAAGTACTATCTTTGTGTTATGCCCAGAATTGAGAATTTCCTTTAAAATTTAAAGTATTCAAGTACGATGGCTTTAAATTTAAACTCAAAATCAGTATTTTGAATAAGATGCTATTTCTATTCTATTCTAGTTGATTTTCGAGCTTTTCTCTGGTGTAGGTGTTGTCTAATAAACTGCATATATGTATGTGCACGAAATATCTTTATATCTATTTACTTTCATCTCAGTTGTTTTCAGCGTAAACATTGACTCATTATTTGTACAGCTTCCATATAAATTAACAAAAAAGTCCCCGTTTATTTTCACCGGTATTTAAATATTATATGTACAACTCTTAATGAACTATTTGCGTAGAATTGTTGTTCTTTCTAATAGAACCGTAACTTTGTCTATTTATTTTTTTCTATGAAATCTAAAATGTCAAAAAATTATAATTAACAACAAATAATAAAATATTTAAATAAAAAAAAAAAAAACAAAAACGACTGAGCTGAATCATGATTGACGGCTTCTACTTAAAATACAAAATGAAACCGGTTTTCAGAGCAAGTTCGCAAATGAAATATGTTCAGATGAGACTGAGCATATCCGCATCGCATGAAAAAGTAGTATTGTCAGAGTCATCAAAATTGTTTCAAATTAAATCTGATTTCTATATATGTATTAAATAAATGAGCTTCTTTACGTCATTAGCTCAAAGTTTCTTTGCGTGCAAAAAGTAAAGACGAAATTTATTATAACTTATATTTTGAAATTATTTCATACAATTATTGCGACGTGATTGATGAGCTTTGATTGTTTGATCAGCCTTAACCCAAAAATTGTTGCTAACTTTTCTCGTGTATGACATTTGGTTGCTTTGAGTCGCCTCAGAAACTCATAGATTGTGACAATTTTGGCTTTCAAGCGGTTGAAAAATGAATACCTTTATGTAATTTACTTGTTATCAATATTGACGATCAAGAGTTTCAAAATGAACAAAAAATTTCTTTTAACCTGTTTCGTCTTCTTCGTAACACATGAATTTCGTCAATTTCAATCTGTTCCAATTAACTTACTTTTGACAAGTACATTTTACATTTCATTGTGTTATTTCAGGGACCGAAAATAACTGTTACCGGCACTTAAACCTTAAACTCTTCATTTTGAATAAAATTTCTTGAAAGATCGAAACAAAACGACAAGGCTTAAAAGTTGTATACAAGCATGTTGCAAGCATTTTTCGAATAAGAATCATGAAGTTTTTGAATACAAAGGGGTGTAGCCATGGCCATTTGAAATTCGAATTACATTTCGAAATCTTCAATCTTGTCTGCTTACAGAGATGTCCCATTTTAAGTTTTTTTCTATATGGGTGATGCCACGTTCTTATATACGATTCTTATAAAACTTTGCAAATAATCAACGATTTATAAAAACACGTAATTACAAAGTCTCATCTGTTTATATTTAAACAACAGAACAAACAAAATATTCTAACAAAAACTTTATTTTAGACCGATCGTTCCTATGGGGCTATATGCTATAGGGATCAAGATAATTCTGGGAAATACAATACCTCGTCCCGTCGTGCTGATCCTCAATATATACATATATATATTTTATATTATCGGATATGTCTGTTTCTATGTGTTGCAAACTTTATAACAAAGTTCTCTCTCTCTCTCTCTTTTTACAAACCTATAAAAATGTAAATTTACTTGCTAACTTTTTCGGACGACTGTAAGACTGTTTGGGATTCCCTAAAGTCTATAATGTAGGGAATTTGTCAAGCAAAGCCGTTAAGTGAGCTGATCGTGAATATATACATAATTTAGTGAGAAATTAAGAAAATGGTTCCTTGAAATTTTATCATTGTACGAATTCTTATTGCTTTTTTAACTATAAGACTAGAAGTTGTATTTTCTTTTTTTAAAGAGATCAAAATATTTCCTATGAAATATACATATGTTGGCCTGACTATCTTAGTACAAGTGGTAGTGGAATTTTGTTAAATGCCTTGCCGAAATAAACTGCAAAAAAAAAAATTATACATATATACATATAAAAAGTAAATATTGGTGGTTCGACAGGAAAATAAACGAGCATGTCAACTTCTTAACAAAAGTTTGATAAATGAGAAAAATTTGAGTATGCTTCCAAGCCTGGACAAATGATGACGTTCGTTGAAAAAATTTTTGAATTATTTGCTAATTTTGTTCATTGACTCAAAGCGTGATATTTAAACTTGAGCTGTCAGTATTAGACATCAACAGTAAAAGCTCTGCTTGCGGACAACCTTCTGTAGTCGGGCTTATTCGTAGTTCTATCGATTACTTAGTACTTTGACATATTATGTGGTGTTAGTAGAAAGAATGTCCAGTAGGTAAACGGTGAAGAAAAAAAAAAAAAATAGGAATCGTTATTGCGGAGTGCACTAACGGCAGATTTCACTGTAAAGAGAATGTTACTGAAAAGGGTCAACTTCACGACTTGTTTTTGTTTGGTCTTTTAGTGGTGTCTGGTACGCACAGTTTGGCATAATAATGAGCAAAACAAAACGTCATCGAACGAAATTAAAGTCTTTTGTATTATGCAAATTGACAATAGTTTCCGTTGAGTAAAAAAACAAGCTTGCGCCCAATAAAACAGACTTCGAAGTCATAGTCACAGATATTTGCCCAATTTGCCATGCTTTATTGCTTCTGCTTTACGATCAAATTTAAAGAGTCATTATACAATACATGAAAACCAAAAGTTCAGGTTGCAGTTGTTGCAGTGCACCTGAGACCCTCAAATCGCTTCTTTCAGTTTGCACCTGAGTCACGCGCATGCGCAGCGCTTTATTTTGCCGGCGCAGTGAATAATGAGGATTGAGAAAATTCCAGTTAATACTTGATTTGTAAGATTTCTTTGTTATGTTGTCTTCGTTCAATTAAAGTCAAGCACACTTGGGCTTACCTTCGCTTTAGATTAATGCTGTTTTCTGTTTCTGTCTGTCTTACAACAACAGCCGAAGTTGACTTGTAATTAAAGACTTCAAAAGTCTTCGTTTTAAGCTTTTTTCTTGTTGTTTCGTACTTCTTTTTTTATTGCAAGCACTTAAAATCCAGTTGGATCCACTTTGAACCACAATTTTTTATCTTTTTTACTTGTGGCAATCGATTTTTTTGTTCCCAAATTATGCAAAATAAATGCTTAATGTTTCACTGATCGGAAATGGTTTAAAGGGATTTCTTTAAATATTTATTGGTATGTAAATTTATTTGATTTTAATTTTAGTTTTGTATATTTTTTCACTAAATTACATCTTATCAAGGCTTATGTTGTAATATCTATGAAAATGAATCGGAAAATTTTAAAAATATTTCCGCAAGCGTTTTTTGCCTCTTTTAGGAACCCGTTCGACTCAGACTCGCGTTCAGTGCCAAGTATCGTGCGCTCAAGTTAGCGCGCAAAACCGAACTGAAGGCGTCGATGAAGCTCGCTTGTGTTTATACTGCAAAACTAACCAAAAGATCGCTTATAGCCAGCAGCGTCGACCAGCGTCGACCATCGTCGGTTTCTTCCGTCACGCTCTAGCGACAATGACGCCACCGTCACCTATTGTCGCACTTTTCGCGTTTGCAGGTTTTACTGAACTTGACTCTTTCAGTTTGTCGGCTTTGCTATTATCGTTTTTATTGTTTATTTATATATATATATTTTTTTTCATTTGTTTGTGTTATATTTGTTTGGCTTTTCTTGGTTACGTTGTAAATTTAAAGCTTGAAAGAAGTTACCGCATCATTGATACAATTGAATGTAGGTGAAAGCTTTGGCGCTAACAGTTTTAGCAGGACTGGTGGTGCGCTGAGCTTTTTGTTGATTTTAAGAGCACTGAGCGCGCTCGGCTTGAAGATCACTGTTTTGTATGCACTGTGTTTCAATTGCGAATTTAAGCAAAGCGTCAAACTTAGATTAGTTTGTGTAGCATTATGTTAATTATTTTTATGGTAAACTTTTAATAGAAAAAATTGACTGTACTATAATTAAACTACTTAATATCAGTCTTGTTAGTTAATTCGTCAATGGTCGAAAGCCTTATTGCTTATTAATATTAGTAATAATAGTTGATAATACTCAAAATAATCATTTAATATTTACAAATTCGATCAATTGATTTTAATTTGTTTGAATTTTTTTGTAACATTATTTTCCCATCTAACAAATTTAACAGTTTTATATTCATATACGACGACAGTTTGATAAGCACAACTGTTAAGATCACTATTTGGTAGTCACCGCACAGCAATTAGCAAAGACATGCACCAAGCGGCCATTGAGGCAAACAAAATTGTTTTAAAATTTACATAAAATTTAAAAATAAATACACGAAGCCGAAAACTTTTCGACACTAATTGACTTTTTGGTTGACTGCTTTCGTCGTTGTCGTAATATTTCATAATTAAAAACCATTTTCTACACTTTAATTGCATACGAAGCAAGCAAACGCAGTTTTCTTTAAATAGTTTTTGAACTAACTGCTCAGCCCAACCAACTGACTCACTCCTTTGCCAACGCAAGCACTATTTTCAGTACTTACTGAGCTACGTCGACTTGCAGTATCCTTTTACTTTTTTTTTGTGTGTGTGTGTGTGTGTGTGTTTTTATTTTGTTTCGTTGCGTGTGTTTCAGCCAACAAATTGTTATGATAAAAGTTTGAATTTGCTAAGTTTTTGTGTGCGTTGATTTTTACACAAAGATTGCGTTGCAAGTTAGCATGCAATTACATAAGGCGGCACCCGTAGCACTGAGAGCACCAAGCAAACCAAATGCCGCTTACCAACACTAACGTCACATAACTTTAAAGAAAATATTTGCAGTTTGCAATACGAGTCGTAAAATTTTAACTACTAAACGAAAAAGTGGGCAAGTATTTCTGTATGTGTGTGTGTGTGTGTACGTGTCTGTGTTTGTGGCCAAGAACTTAAAGCCAAAAATCATTAAGTCTAAACCCCTAAGGTTCTTTTGTTCGTTACAGTCGACTACCCTGGCCGACAGTTGCTTCTTCTTGTTTCTTTTAGCTATTCATGTCGACTCAGTTAGTTGTTGTTGATGTTGTTGGAGTTGCTTTTGTTGTTGTCGCCGCCATATTCTTTCCTGCTGCCGCTTCTTGGCTGTGTCCTTTACATCTTGACTGTCATTGTCATTATGACTGGTAAAGTTTTGTTGGCCAAGCCATGTAGAACTAAAAATGTCTATGGAGACACAATTTTTTGGTAGCCTTTTCGGGCTCCTATCCTGCTCAGCTCTGCGCCCGTGTCATGTCTTGTCCTGACTGTGGCTGTGTGTGCGTGTGCGTTATATTGTGTTTGCGGTATTGTTCTTCGTTGTCGAGCTTTCGAAAAACTTTTTAATTGCAATTAAAAACTAAGAAAAGTATTATGACCGTTTTTTGTTGCTATTATTGTAGTTGCTTTGCGCCTTTGAGAGGCGCTAAAATTTAATGATTACCATTTTACAACCACACAGCCAACCAAAGTTGCAAAATATTCATTTTTTTATTTCATTTGGTTTTTATTTGAAAGCTTTAAGCCACAAAAAATACCAAATGCCAAAAAAAAGAAGCGACAATTAAATAACTAACAAATATAATTAAAGTCACACACATATGCAAATTACCAGGCTTGACTTTTATTTAATTTCATTTCACATCAAAAAAGCGGTCTACACAAAAAAGAAAGGTAACCACAGAAAATCACTTTGACTTTATCCTGCTGCCTTGAGTCGTCAGCGCCATTCTGTGTAATCTTCTTTATTACTGCGGCAAGTTTTTAGGCAACATAAAAAAGGATTTTGAGGCTTTCTCAATGTTTACAACTTTTCGCATAACAAGTTCTGTCTGCCTGTGTATGTCTGTTGCAACACTTTCTAGCACAGCTCTCGCTCGCACACTCTACCTCTCTGCCTCGCACTTGCATTAATGCTCACGTTGTCTGTCTCGCTCCATTGTTGGGTTTTATAAATAGGCAAGTCATAAAATAAAGTTTGGTCGAATTATGCATAGAAAGGACATGCAATAAATTACTGTAAGTGTTGCGTTTTTGTTTACAAATTGAAAAGATAAAAGAATTGGTCATACATATATGAAATTGTAACCATAAACGTGCAATATTTTAGGCTCCCAAGTAAAAAAACAAAGTTGAAGTGTTTAGCAGATTTAATGTGTGTAAAAGATTATATTTAGCTGTTTATGTAAGAAACTAGTTGAGCAATTATAATTAATTAATCAAGTTCGCAGAAACGTTTTCCGTCAAAAGCGATACAAAGTTGTATTTTCGGAGGGAATACTCAGGAAGTGATCTAAAAACGCAATTAATGATTTTAGTAGTTATGAGTTTCCAGCAGCTTTTCTTCGAAATGGAAGAAAGGGGATTTCTACTAAGTATTTTCGTGCCTCCAATCGTTGTTGAAATCCAATAGAGTGGGAAATGTAGTCTCAGATAGGATTTTTACAAGTCCACTCCACAAAATCGATGAGATTCATTTTCCTTTAACGTCCAATCTTTATTACTGACATTCATGCGACACTTATGCTTTTATTTTAATCTAGTAGTGATTGCCTGATTATTAAAGTGTCTAGCATTTTCGGTATTCGTTCAAATTTGTTTGTCTTTGGATGGAAAAATTATTTTTAGTCTATAATAAATTATGGTATGTCTCTCTTTTCTATTAATTTTAAAATAAACATAATTTATGGTTGTTCTTGATTCCCAAAAGGCGTGCAGTGGGGGCGTTTGTAGAATAGGTGGTGGTGGAGGTGGTGGTGATAGTGGCGAAAGCGGTGGCGGTGCATGCAAACCAAAACGGAGAGCTGCCTGCCGGCCTAAAAAGCCGTCATGCAGGCCCAAACCAAAAGCATGCCGACCTAAGAGAGCAAGTTGCCGGCCGAAGAAGAAGGCCTGTAGGCCACGAAAACCGGCCTGTAGGCCACGAAAACCGGCTTGCAGGCCAAAGAAGCGTGCATGCGGCGGAAGGCGAAAGAAGTGTTCGAAACCGGGTCCAGTGACCAATAATGGTTACCTGAACTTCATACGGGTGTATCGAAAAACACATTGTGGCCTTAAGCCAAACGAATTGATTATAAAAGCAGCCAGAGCATGGTGTAGACTCAATCCCTGTAAGAAGATGCATTTCCGTCGCATGGTAAGTCAACTGCAAATCAAACCAAAGCTTGTTTAACTTTCAATTTCCAATTCAAAGGCATGTAAGGTTACGAAGAGTGAGCGCCACAAACACCGCCAAGTTTGCACGATGTAGAGAACAAAATTTATAAATTATGTATCGACACATACTTACGTACAAACACAATGCAAGAGTAATTAGTAAGTTGGTATGTATCGATTTTTTATACAGAGCCCGGCAGTGTCAAAGAGATTTTTGTGTATATTTGTATGATGCAAGTGACTTCAGTTCTCCCTATCGTTTGTAAAGTATCATAGAGAAAAATTATATTTGTTGTTGAAGTAAGTTTTTGTCATTGGTTTTCCCAAGATGGCAAATTTATATGTGATAAATTCAATTGTTTGGCTTTATTGTAAGAAGAAAAATTAAATAATTTTATAATAAAATACCAGGAAATAATTACAGTCGAGAGTGCCAACATGATATGTCAAACGTTTTTATAGCCAATTTATCGTAAAGTGATAGCTGATGAAACTCGGCCGTGAGCACCCAAATAAACAGGTTTGAGTAAATTCGTTAATTTTTCTTCTTATATAAACAATTAAAAAAGCGAGTTTAGCTTAACTGTGCGAAATAAATCCAATAAAATGAAAATACCGCGAAATAACGTAAAAAATCAATTAATTGAATATAACATTGATCAAGTTATGCAAGAAATTGAGTTTCTGGAAGGTAAACATGTATTAATGCAAGAATATGCAAATAATTAACTAATGGTGTTAAAATGGTGCACATATACATATGTTGGGATGGGAAATTGAGAAAGCATTGGATTATTTTATGGACGACATTATTCACATACATCGATTGGCGATAGGACGAAATCAAGCACCCAAAATTTGCATTTTGATGCAGGAGTAATATCTGTTGGGTTATTGCTTGTAACAAGATCCTGAAAATGGATGGATAAATCTCCAAAAATTGACGTCCTTTGTCAGGACACATTTCAAGCATTTTTGCGTTTAGTTTTTTAAAATCTTCAAAACTCGTGAAGAAGATACTTGAAACTGACTGACATATGGACATGGCTAGATCAACGCGCCTCGTCGTGCTGATCAAGAATAAATATACTTTATATAGTCGGAGATGTCTCCTTCACAGAGTTTTAAACTCCTAGACAAAGTTATGCAAGAGTATAAAAAAGTCGGACCCTCAATAAAGCAATAATATTTTTGAACAAAAAAGTTCGGTTCAAAACTCCGTGCCCCTCTGTAAATAAGTACAATATTTTACACAGAAAACGCATTCCGACATTCAACTTTCATGCTCGTCATCAAATCTTACAAAGTTCACTTCCACGTTGCTTCATATCTTAAATGAATTAACTTCCAAATGCCTTTCGAAAAATCTCAACAACGCAACTGTACAGAACTGTACTCAATTCCATTAATCTTCAACTAATTGAAGTCAACTTAGGTATGCAAATTCAGAGACGCAATCTCAGCAATAACCCAACCAGTCAAAGCAGAAGCAACTGAAGCAATAGAAGCATGAAAAACACCTGAGGACAATCAGAGATGCCAATTTTTGCAATGCAACAGCAGCAAAAGCAGCAGCAACAGTAACAGAAAAAAAAAGAAAAATATTTCAACAATTTAGAAAATTGAGTTTAGATTGTGTTGCCGCTGGGCACGCACTAACACTCAGCCACTCACACGCACACGCACACACTCTTGTGTAGAGACAGACATTTACATAGCTAATGCCAATGCTAAGCATCACCGAGTGTTCAGTTAAGTTTCTTATTTTTTCTCTCCTCAGTGCCTTTTGTGAGGTGTCCTAAAAATGTGTCGTTGTAAAAGTGTTCCCTCGTCCACGACTATTTCGCATGCTTCAGTTGAGTTACTGCAACATTCAAGTCGAGTTGGCAATTTGTTGGATTTTGATATTTTCTGTTATTTTTGCCCCCACCCCCTACATACTTGTTACGCACGTTGCGTTGTTCTTGCTCATCCCAATGGCCATTTTGCTTCGACGTGCACAGTTGGTTTTTATAGCCGAGCGAGTGAGCTCGTGTTGTTTTGGATTGTAAAATTTTATATGAGACAAAAGCGAAATTCTATTACATGGATTTATAATTTTCATTGTTTAAAACATAATATGTTTTCAAAACATTGTTGTTTCTTCTTGTTTTTACCTCAGTATTGAATTATTACAGCGGGAAATTGGAACCTTTGTTTTTACATTGTCCAAAATAACTTTTTAAATGAATTGAACACTCTCTTCACGAGCATTAAAAGTACAGTCAAACTTCTCTATAACAAACTTCTATGTATATGACGTCTCGTTAAAACGAATAAATTACAAGTTTCGATCTCTTTACAGCGTATATTTCTTGAATTCTTGGTTTGGTCTTTTATATTTTCTTTTAACAGACGCATATTAATAAAAAATTTTAACACAAAAGGCTAAACAACCGTCATTCCATATTGATGAAATAATGCTTAAATCCATTGATGAAGCTCGAAGTAAAATTATACACATACATATATATGAAGAATTTAAAAAATGGCATTGTATTTTAAATAAAACCTCTTCGAGACGAATTTCCCAAACGTTTTTGGAGACTGAATCAATTTATTTCAGTCTATAATTGTAAAGGAATATTTTATTGAGGAAGAAAAATAGTTGAAAGTAAAATTGTAGGTTTCTTTAAATTAAAGTTGAAAATTTTCGCAGTATCAGAAAAACGAAATAATTTTCAGGTACTATGAACACTTAGAGCTTGAAGAGTTACTGTTGAGGGCACTACATACATATGCATATATACATGTGTAGCTCTTCAAGAATTGCCCATTTGAAAAGTCAAGCCAAGCCAAGTTATTCAAACTTTATAAAGATTTTTGCACAGGGAAAAATAAAAGAAATAAAAATTTTACTTCATATCTATCTGCTACATCGCTGTGTATTTGCCATCAACAAACGCAATTTGTAGTGTTGTAAAAGTTTATATGCATACACACGACGAGCCATTTTCGACGTCATCGTAAAATGCAAAACTGCGTAAGTTGTGCAAACAGAGCTTCGAGCTGATTTCAATTCAAGTGAAACGTATCTGTGTGTGTGTGTGTATGTGTTTGTGAAGCAGTCAGCACAGCTCACCTAAAGTTTACCCAACTTGCCGAAAAGTGTATGTGGCAGTTGGTTTACCCATTGCGCGACTCATTATTAAAATAAATTCTAAAATTTGTACAAGATTTTCACCCTGTAGAATGTAGCTGTCAAACATATTGGAAGTAAAATCCGCACATGTCTCCGAGTGCAAGTGAAATATTTCCAATGCAAATATTTGCCAGAAAAAAAAATGAGAGATTCTATTCTATTAAATAGAAAATTGGTACAGAGTTCAACTGCCGCCTGACTGACTGACACGAAAATCGTAACGCATATTGAATTCGATCTTTAGATGTAAGTTTGTTATTTGAGTTTTTTTTTTTTTCGTGCGCGTTTGAAAGTATGCAACGTGCGACAGCCTGCATGCGACAGTTTCGTTGACAGGAATTCAATTGATGTCATTGGAAATTGAAAGAAACATGCATGGTGAAAATTTTTTGAGTGGCACTAGTTGCAACGTCGTTGCAGACGAATGCCGTTGTATGTCGAATAGTCGCCGTATGTGCTTATGTACGCAAATGCAATGAGCCACAGCCAGGTTGTAACAGCCATGCAAGCCGGCAAACAGTCAAGCAGGCATCACAAACAGAATCATCTGGCGGGGCAGCAGCCTGGGAAGTTCAAAGATTAAATGGCTTGTGAAAATGTTAAAAATTTTTTTTATTTGATTGGATGATCTACAAAGTTGTAAATTCTTATTGTTATATTGGCGGTACATGTGTATAAGAGATATCAATTTTTGGAGACTTACCAATGCCGGAATTTTCGGGATTGTAAAAAACCTTTTTATTTGCTCATTATCTTAAGATCGTTTTACTCCACAAAAATATGTTCTTAAGAGATATAAGCTATATATGTAAGAATAAGAATGGACCCATGTTCGCCCATGTTTATGAAATTTGAACTTTGTTGCGTACGCTTTTTAAATATAAAATTTTTTTTGTAAATATACGATCTTGACAACTTCGGCCTACGATATCTAATAATTCGATAGTCATCCAATAGTATTGTATTTGGTCGTCCACTGCGTTGTTGACTCAGGCAGTTCGTATGGCTTCAAAGTAACGGACTTATTATTATTAGTTGTTTAATAAGTGAGGACGGTTATTTTTGGGGTTACCCGCGTTAAAGGAGCATTTGAACAAGCGTAGTGGTCTTTTTTTAATATGAGTAATACTCTTCCCTTTTGTTTGCTTCTTAAGCTAAGTGGTTAAGCGGTATGTTTTAAGCTGTTTAATTTCAAAACTACTAATTATTGTCTAAACTGTGGTCTATGGCATCAATGATTGGAGTAAAATTTTAAATTTAAGTAAAAACTAAGAGACTCCAAGCTATGGCGTTAAGACAATTGTAAGAGTCCTTAAGTAAATATTAAATTTTATTGGTAAATAAAGCAGAGGTATGTTATTGAAAGCATGTTTGCAATAGGGTGCTGGAGTGAAAAATTTCTTACACAACTAACTCTCTTAGATGTCTTGACTCGTTGAGGCCTTCATGCTTGGTTTATATACAAATTTATTTCATTTTTAATACACATAAATAAAATGTATTAACATATTTCTTTTCAGATTTTTCTGTCTTATAATCAAATGTCTGAAACTTATCTAATCAATTTCACTTGAAACTTGTATAAAACATTCTTGAACTTTTCAAGTTAATTAACACTCAGGTGGCATTTAATTAATTTTACATTTATAATCAAAATCATTGAAGTGCGATTTTTAATGTTTTTGTTGTTGTTGTTTATTGCTTGACGCTCTTGAAACCGTCTGGCAGACGCGACAAATTTCACACTCAACAAAACAATGCCAGAAACAATTAAAATACCAGAAAAAGAAGCAAAAAATAAAGAAGAAAGAAATTCGTAATGAAACCTTTCAAGTTCAACAGCCAACGTCTTGGGTAAAGAGTTGTCAGAATAAATAAAAGTCAAGCGAAATTTTACAACGCTTTTAACGCTTGTGCGCGCACAACGAACCCATTTTCTAATTGCATAAAGTAAAGCAACAAAGCCAGTTTTTTAATTGGGGCATTGAATTTTCTTTCTGCTCTTTGGCAAAATAACTTTACGCAAAAATATGCATTTGAAGAAAATGCTTTAAGAACATTTTTCTCGTGTGTATGTGTGTGTGGTCGTGGGTGCAAGAGCACTTAAGAAGCTAACAAAGAAAAGGTTAACTGGTGGCGGAAGAGAAAGAGCTGACGCAATGTTGCACGTCGTACCGGAAACACTTTTCGAGTGGTTTCAGCTTGTACGAGCGAGTGCAAGTATAATTGCATTATGTTGTGTGCGTGTAAAATTATGTTGGCTGCATTTTATAATTTTTGCAACAACCACAAGCGGTGGCGCCGCACCACACGGCTTCGCACCTCTACACGAGACGCGTTCGAATGCGTTGCGCCGAACGTTCGAAGGATACAATGGCAAGTGCATTGTACGCAAGCATGTCTCGGAACAGAATGGCATCGTCGCTGGCATTGTCGGCTTCCTTGGTTGCCCTCAAGTGTTGTCGTCATCATTTCGAGCTGCAGAAATGCCAGTCGGATGTTGTACATTGTTTTGTTGCAGTTCGTTGCATTCCCATACTTACCGTTATCGTTTAGTGTTGCAGAATGTTGGAAATGCTTACTGAGTCGAAAAGTATTTTCTGTTGTTACATGTTGCTATGATTAAATTTTCTTTGCGCGACTTTTAATACTTTTTGTATTGATGCCAGGAAATGTTCACGTTCAATAAGCTTCAAGAGAAGTTAGGCGAAAGTTCGCTCTTATTTTTGGCAATACATTTGTAGAAAATAAAACTATAAATATTCTTACCAAATAAAAAGAATTAATTTCGTTGTAACTTTCATTGTTATTGTCATATTTATTTATTTATTTACAAACTTCTCTAATATAAGTTATTGTCATATAAAATCAGTTGTTCTTTGTATTACAGACATAAGCATAAAAAACTTAAAATGTATGTTAAATTTTTTTTAGATCAAGCAAATGTAACACATAGAAAGAGGGGAGTAACACATCATAAAATATAAACATATAGAAAAATCGATTGAGAGATATCAGTCCTACTATAGGAGTTAGAGATTACAAATTTCTTGGTTAGATTTCTTAGGGTCGGCAGCAGATCAAATTTAATTGGATTTGTGCCACATTCACTTCTTCCCACCCATCCATTACTACTCACTTTTTTAAAATTTATAGCTTTTACAATACAAATTAAATACCTCCTAACTATTTCCCCCAAAAACCTAGATTATAAAAATCGCTGTGTATTAGAATTGGTGCCCCTTACAAATAAAATATCTCGGGTTGATATAATACTACAATATTATTACAATACTTTAATTATAATGCCATTGCTGCGTGAAGAGTCATGAATTTTGTAACATTTAGTATGGGAAATATCTTTATGGGACTGACACTAAAAAATAGAGGTGAGGAGTATAAATCTTCGGTTTTGTATATTTTCAAACTCCTTTCTTACCCTCTTTCTCATATCATGTCATTTTCCTCATTATTTACAAACTATATTTATATTTGATTTTTAAAATTAAATACTTGAAATAAAAGTTAACATCTCCTCCATTAAAATGACATTTGAGAAGACTTTGCTGGAACGCTTCCCTCTTTTTTTTACCTCATGTAATTAGTAGTCGGATCTTAGAAAAGTTTAAGATAGCTCCATTTTTATTTTACGATTCTTGTTGTGTCAAGTGTCCCCTTTTCGATAGTCTAGACTACTTCTCAACTATTTAGGATAGAATTTAGACAGTATCAAATTATATAGAATACTTCTATTAGCGAACTAGTACCCAACTGTCGAATTCGAAACTAGTACAAGAACTAGTCAAAGGTGGCGCTTTATCACACCAGTTTTCAATTAGTGAATTTAGGACAAGTATTTGAACCAGGCAGAGGCTATGCATAAAAGCCCCAGACTGAAAAAAATATTGCAAATAAATAAAATTTATCAAATATCAAAGTTTTCTATGTCGCCTACTGTAGCTCTGAGTTAAGTGAGTTGGACTATAAGACCGAAGGTATGAGGTTCAAACCCCAGCGCCACCAGAATTTAAATGTTTATTTAATAATGTTTACAAATTAAATTGTTATTAACAATAAAGAATTAAGTTATATTATTTAAATTAACAACTATAATTAATAGTTAAAATAAAATCAATTACTCAGTCCATTACGATGGTTCCATTTTCTTTTTTTCGTAGACCCCAAACTTATACGATAGAATAAGCTCGGTAACTATACGGAAGTGTTAGAATTGTGATAATTGACCCCTGACAATGACATCCCATATTAAAACTCACCAGTTGAATGCAGGGAGAGTAGATTGAGCTGAAACTCATTCATATAAACATATCTCGTTAAAGGGTAATGCTAGTAAGCCTTGGTAATGTTTGTGAGCATTCTGTTCGATGAAGAAAATCTTCTTTTAATGCTTTTTGTAATACTGCGTTAGTTCGTCTCTGCCACATTTTATTTTTCATTAAAGTTTCTTGACGAGCGATGTTGGCAAACAATGTCAAAAGTATATTTTAAAGTGAGAAGCAGAATAAGTTCACAGATTTGTTGAATTTTCATATTTGACTTTATTTCGAATTTTTGTTCGCATAATCTGTTCGTACAAAATACAAAAATACGTTTTATCATTAACGTATAGAATGTTGATCATTTGCTTAAAAATTGTAGACTGCCAACATCGAAAAATGGGAGAGGAGAGGGATGCGGTCGTCGCGTTAATGGTGAATCATATTTGTTTAGAGCAAGAGGAACAAATTATGACATTTTTTTTTTGTCGAATCGAACAAACTACACGAACAAATTCAACGTGGTTCGTCTACTTAAAGAAATATTTCAGAATTTTCTGCTGTGCATAACATATTTTAGATATTACTCGTTTTTTTTTTTGAAATTTGCTTTTAAAAAAAAAAATCGTCCTTTATGTACGTATGTATGTAGGTAAGGTGCATCTGTGTAATGTTTGTAAAACAATTTTAGTTGAAAACAAAAATCAATTCACTTAAACAGACTATTATTAAAGTGCGCATTAGAATTGAACAAGTGTGCCAAACCTTTTGGTTTTCTTAAATGCTTTTAGATCAGTGCAGTAAATGCTTGGCCCTCTTCTGTTAGCTGCCATTAGGGCAGTCTGAAATGGCTTTTACTACCATAGCGTATTCTAATCCTCACTTGCACTCCAATCATTTGACTGCAAATCACGATGCGCAAACCACCTGCAGCATTGCAGGAGCCCATAAAATCCGCTCGACAAAGGCAACAGCAAAGAGTCGCCCATGGCTTCGCACGGCACGGCACGGCACGGCTATGCACTAATGTAACTCGCCGCAATTGCCTTGTTAAGTGCATCTTTAGCAACGCTAAAGAGCTGTGAAAAAAGGCAAAATTAGCGCGTGCAATGGCTTGCTTGCTTGTTGAATGGTGGCGCCATGGCAAAAACATCTTCTTAGCTCTGCGGCGAGTGCTGTTGTTGTTGGTGTTGTTGCGTTATTGTTGTTGGCTAAGGGACTGCGATGGTTGTGGCATATCGATGCCGGGACATGCCTTTGTCATTGTCACGTTTTTGCGTCGAGTACGCGTGCAATAAACGCACGAATGGCGCCCGTCATTTCCGCGCCCTCTCCACTTATCGCACCCGCCCTTCACCTCCTGTTCTGTTGCATCAACAAATGTTGTTGGAGCCAACCAACAAGCGAAAAAGCTGCAAAATATTTCGCCACACCGCAACAATTGTCAAACAAGCCAAAAAATTGGTGCAACAATTGGCAATTGATGGCAGTGTCGGCGGTGGCAACGACTCTGCTTTCTACGCTTTGTTGCACTTTTGCGGTTGCGTCTCTGAGGGGTTGCATTAATTGGTGCTTTCGTGCGCTCGTTGTCAATAAGTTGTCAAGTTTTGTTTGTCTTTTGGTTCACATTTTTATCTGCAACTTGTAGCGACATTTTAAAGTTCGACACATGTTGTACTTTGATGTTGGTAAGCGAGACAGAAAATGTTGCTCCATGGAATTTAATTCTTACTTAAAAGTACTAGCACAAGTTGTCCAAACAGAATTCTTGGTCGTTATGTACTTAGTTACATTATAAAGTCAATAATCAGGCCACATATGAAGTCGGGATTGTCATAGAAGATGATATCCATTAATACATAATAGTTCGACCCGCTGTATGAAGCATGTCATTAATGCTTCCTCTATTTTTTTAAGTTTGTCCTACAGTCTTCTTTTTTGTATAAAAATATCGAAAATTCGGATTGTTTACAAGTAATTGGTTACTAAAATGTTTTTTATTTGATCATCTACTTACTTGACTTTATAACGGAAATTATGATACAGTGTTCAAATTACCGGAATTCTTCGGCGTAGAACCCTTCAAAGTTCCTCTCTTTCGTAAAAAGGAAATTTTGAGATACTTACTAAATATCTGACTTTATTTTTTTGTAAATTTTTTACTCTTATCTCTATTTGAGCTCTTCGCACTGTCTTATGCTTAAAAACACAATATACACTGATACACTATGTGTATCATAAAAATAATGTGATTTTCTTGGGAAAATGGATAATGTATCATTTGAGAAGAGTTGGTACTTCTAGTCAAACTTTAAATTGAATTTCAGATCATTGACAGAAGGGAATTTGACGGATGAACGTAAGATCTATAAATAAAAAGGAAATTTGGCACAATATTGTTGCTCTATCTTCACAACTATTATATCATTATTTTACTACGAAAAGTAGACTTTGAAGAAAAATTCGCAGAACTCTGATGTATAAGGACAAATTAACATAATGATCTCGTTTAAAGTATCCAATTCACTTGATTCTTCTATGCATAAATTTCGTTGTATCTTTTCATCACCATTTTCATAATTGTTTTCCAGATTATCGTTCAATTCGTATATGTCATAACATATCAAAATCTTTCCAAACTCCGCGACATATATTCTCATATATATGTACTTTTTTTCGCCGTCCACTGCTGACCTCATATTTGAAAATCCAAGGTAGGAAGGTGATATCACAGATTTATAGAAATGTTACCTGCTTGCGATAATAATTGTCTCAAAAAGTTTGAGAATCACACATAATTTGGCTATGCCTCCAAAGTTGGTAATATCAGAATTTTTTATCAGAGTTCAAGGGAAACATTTATATGGTTGGAGGTACAAGAAAATAGTGATTATATCTTGGACGACGGACATTGAAGAGAACACATTTCAATTAATGTATGGTTTCAGCCTTAATGAGTGACGTTTGTATTAAATTATGTTTGGAAATCAACGTCTTTATTGCCTGCATAGTATCTTTAAGGCCTTTAAAGTGCCCTTTTAGCCGACCAACTACGAATAAATCGCATTGCAAAACCAAAGTTCATATTAATTATCAATACTACTCGAATGCAAATAAACGTTTCGAAAAATTTTGTGTGCATGTTGGGCGATATGAAATTCATAAACATTGCATAGGTTGCAAGTTTGAGTTATGCATAAATAAATTAAAAATTGACAAGTTCAGCGTTGAAACTACAAGTGTGCATTTTCCCACATAACTCAACACTTGCAATCGATGTGATGTAATGCAATGGAATGCACTAATTCATTCATTCACTGCGCCAGTCATTCATTTAGTTACTCACACAGCTACTCATTCATGCACAGCACCCACAAACTCACGCTCGGCTCACAAATGCACACATACCTACATACACTACAAATACTAGAGCTCTTGCAGCAAGTGGATTGCTATGTTGTGCCAGTGTTGCCCTAACAAGTTTAGGCACAATTGATGATGTTACAATAATAACAGCAAACAGCAAGCCTCTCTCGCACTCTCCCTTTTGGTCATGCGAACCAAATGACGACTCCCTTAGCAGCAACAACAGCAGCAGCGGCGGCAACAACAAAAACAACAAGAGCACGGCAGCACTGTGCCATACAATAATATAGCTACTGTAGCAGACGATCCCCAGGCGCTGTTTTGGAGCCGTCGCACGCTTGTTCGCTTGCTCGTTCATTCGTTGGTTGTTGCCAGTGTTGCATTGTGCACAAATCCTAATTTAATATTCTTCGACGCTGTACTGAAATGCCCATGCGCTCTATTCCCCAAGCCTCTAACCTCTCAACACGCCTATGCAAATCCATATTGCTGGCGTATTTTCTATATTGTTTGTGCCATTCGAATAGGATTTCAGGCTCTTCACTGTTTTTCTTGTTGTTGGTCTTGTCATGGTTGTGTTTTTATTCTTACTTCGATTTTTTTCTTTTTTCCAATTTGTTTTGTTTGTTTTTTTTTTTTTTTAACGAAGCTGTCCCCATGTAGTCAAGTTGTTTGTTTGTACTTCCATTGTTCGACAACAGATGGCGCACGTTCGTATTTGTGTGCGGCAACGGTGGCGCCATTTTGTACACAACGAGCCAGCCAGCCATCAAGATTTCTTTATTGGCTTATCCGACAAAATTTAGAGCATTAAAAGGTAAACATTTTTCATCTCATTTCATTCAAAGCCGTTAAAAGGTTGTTTTATTTTCTATTTTTCTTTATTTTTTTTCTTTTTTGCATGCTGAATATTTTTCGCACAGGTGTCTGAGTGCGATTTTAGCCTTGTGGATTGAGTTTTTGTATTAGGCCATTAACCAAAAATCCATTAGCCTGAAACGTATTTTAGCAGCTTATAAGTACTATTAACCCTTTGCCCGTGCTTGACTGACGGTGTTAACAAAATTTCAATACCCTTTTTTTTTGTCAGACAATTGTTGAAATTTAAAACTTTTTAAGTATGTTTTAAAATTTAGTGAAAAATTTAAGTTTCATCAAACGGGTTTTTATGCACACACATGCATAAATATATATTTTTGGATTTGGTTTTTACTTTGTTTTTGTTTTTGGTTTTTTTTTTGCATAGTTATTCGCACTTGGCCGTGTTTGGAGCTCATGTTTGTGCAAAGTTTGAACCACTTTGCAGGCACTTCACATAGAAACACTCGCAAAAAATTCAATTTAGTAACTGAATCAATAAGCGCGCGTTCACACACATATATAAAAACAACAACAATAACATGAGTGGCAATGTGTGAATGCGAGGCGTGCTATTGCGGCTCAGGTATTTGGCTTGGTCTGTTGTTGGCGTGAATGCAAACCGCAGCGCTAAAAAATTGACGCGCGTACAAATTTTTAAATTCTTTTTTTTTTTTTTTAATATTTTTTTCAGTAATTTTTAGTACAGTGGTGTCCCAGAATAACGAAGGCTCGATATTACGAACACCTTTTTTCAATACATTGATGACTCTAAACAATGAATTTTGGAAATTGCAAGAACTCGATATAAAGATAGTATTTGGTTTTACAACAAAAAACAATATAAATGTTCGGGTTAGTTCTTTTTACTATCGAGACTTATCCATAAGATGTTTCCTGAGGTACTGAGGTTAAACATGTGCATTTTTAGAAACAATTCCAACTAAATAATATTCAAATAAAATTTTAGTCGAACTTCAACACAGAAGATTTGAAACATGGAACAGTAAAGATGATGTACTCGTAGAGGAGAATCTGAGTGCTGAAAATAAAATTGCTATTGTTTTTATTGAAGAGCAGGAAGATAATTCAGTAGAAGTTCTGATCGTGCAAACAATAAAGAATACTGATGCCATCGACCACTTTCAAGGAAAATAACTTGGAGCAGAAAAAAATATTTTTATTGAGAAACCTACATCAAAAGTTCTCAAAGCTTCTCGCCCACAAAAGCAACTGAGCATATAAATTTTTTTTTCCGTTTAATAAAGACTGATATTTTTGCTGTTAAATTCCACTTTTATTATATGTATTTTTCATTATACATATATAAAATTAGCCCATATGCGTTAAAAAATAAGAACCTTGCAAAATAAGGGACTCCCTAATATATATGAATGTATTTCAATAAAATTACTAGTATAAATAAATTGTTTTCTTTAAGCAAACAAATATCTTGCTGTTTTAATTTAATTTTTGTTTCCGTTATGATCAATATTTCAGTTTAATAAACGGTCCTGACGTTATATCAGTCATTATAGTGGATCACCACTGTATTTTGTTGTTGTTGTTGGATTTTTACAACAACGCATATCAAGCGGTTTTGTCGAGCATTGACGTTTGAAATTGTTTTGCGGCTTTGTCAGCAAAGTCGTTGAAGAAGCACGACGGTCAGTCAGTCATTCAGTCTATTTTTTTTTTTTTTTTATAAAATAACAACAACAAAAATGACGGAAAATGTTTGTGCATTGCTAATGTGCATTTTCACGAATAGTTGTAAAAAGGATACGTTGAAAAACGTCAATCAAATATAGAAAATTAAATTAAATTCAAACGCAAATATATATAAAAATAAAAATATGCAATAATTTTGAAGTGATTACGCAATAAATTGAAAGTCAAAGGTTTTTCAAGACTTGTTATGCACACAAGACTTGTTTTGCGTTATGAAGCCTTTGTGCGAAATTCTTTGCAATCAAAGAATTCAATTTACAATTGAAGTCATTAGATTCGAATACATATAAAGTGGAAAGAATAGGTTGCCATAACTACTCACGCACAATTTGATATCATTTTGTGAAATCAAATAACTGTAAAATACTATTGAAGGTTGCCATTATGAGTTCTCATTCAATATTACCATAGATGTGCGCAACGTTTGATTTTTATGTCGTTGTCGTTGTCGTTCTGACGTCTCTGTTTTCATTTATATTTTTTTTGCTTTTTGGTTCGCTGCTGGCAAGGTTTCTTATTATTTCCTTACTTTGCATCATAACACAGACGAAAAAATCAAAATGCAAATGCATGTTTCGCATATTTGATGTCTTCGTCACATGATGATGATCACGATATTGATGATGATGATGACGATAACGTTCTTATACATCTTCTACATCCTTCTAGCGCTTTGCATCAAAAACGTTGTGAAATTTCTTTTGTTCGCCGGAAATGCGTCTGTAGAAACTAATGCAAACGACACACACACCCACACACACACACATACGCACACAAGCCAACATAACAATCGCCATTCACACATCGGCGCACACATATGTATGTATATATATCGAAAAATTGAGTTTAGAAGGCAAAACGGAAAATGAAACAACACTTTCCTCCACACACACACACACACACACACACAAAGACAGAGAGTGAGCATTGCAAGCGCAATGACTTTCACAATTTTCATATGAAATGAACCATTAAATTGAATTGGCATTAAAATTATATGCAATCCTCGAATACTTTTCTGGTTTTGTTATAGAATAAAATATACTTATATACATACTTTTATATAAATTGCTTGTTATACATACGCACACGCGTGCTCACCCATACAAGCTCACTATCCATACCCATATATTTCAATGGCACACACACACACATAAGCAGACACATACACACGCAGCATAGAAAAGTTATTTGCATTTTTATTGCGATAAGCATTGAAATACATAAATGTTTGTTAAGTATTTTTGAATTGAGTTTTGAGTATGCTTGCAATACCCCAAAGAGCGCAAACAATGGCATCTTTGGGGAACGATGTCAACGAGGACGGCGACGTCGACGATATGCCAGCATGGCGAGGCTTCAGTGCTTAAATCGTTTGCGCACACCTGCGTCCTGAATCCTGAATCGAAAACGTCTTGATAGACTTTCAATAGAAAAAAGAACAATGAACATGTGAGAAGTGTAGCGAAAATTGCTGGCAAAATATGTGTAAGTACTAAGACTTAATAGAAGTTTGATTAGTTGTGAAAAACGGCAACAGAAGTTTCTTAATGAATTAAATAATTAATATACTCAATATTTATTCAGCTTTGCATTTTTTTTTGTTGTTAGTCTACTTCTTTTGTTGTTAGGGGTGAGATCATTTTTAAAATATATCTTCTCTTTTACTTTTGTTACTTACAGGGTGTACAATAAAGGCATGAATCTATTCAAAATGGCAAAAGAATCACTCACTCTTAAAACGAATGCTTGTTTGCGGTACATTTTTGAATGAATGTTAATGATTGGTGTATTTATAGCTGTATTGAAAACTAATATATTCTATTCACTCAGACATTGTACAGCACATTTTGAGTAAAATGTTTTCCTATAGCGGAGAAGGAAATGAAGGAAAACCTTTGATAATCAATGCAGCAAGTATAAGCAGGACAGTTTAAATACACAGTTTAGAAAGATACGACACTGAGAACAGAATGCATTCACTGAGAGTATATACACTAATAATTTGCACTTTCTATCCTTAGGTTGTATTCGTGCTCTATACGATGATAAACGAGTAAACTAAATTTGGGTACCGCATAGCACTGCACAGTACTGTGGAAAACATTAGTATACAAGATATTTTTGAAGGACTTTTTCCTATTGTGCAAAATTGTTACAATGCATTTTATTAAAAGTGTGGCTCATGGACTTATTCACACTTTTTTGGTAATGAATGTATTCCGCCATTATAAAACGTTCGTGGCCCTCTTGTCGGTTGTATCAAAATCAGCTCTTTGAAACGTCCTCATAAATTGAATTTTATAGAGAACGGTCTCCGAAAAACTTAATCAGCAAACGATGACTTAATATTGAACTTAAGATGTTCTGTAGGCACAAAAGCTGTCACAGTTTTTGCACGAAGAAAACATATTGATACATTTTGGGAATCGGTAAAATGAGCAGTGGAGCATACGTCCCTCAATAAGAAGAACACACGTATATACTACTTGATCTCAGACTGTATACAAATAATAATATTATTTATATCCCAAAAATTAAACGTGCATAAGTAAACTAAATTTGGGTATAATTTAGTTATAATACTTATAAGTATACTTGTATATATTCAACTACAATAACGAAAATTCGACAAATAATTTTGTAGGTATATCATAATTGCCTCAATATTGCAGATCTTTTGACTGTGATTTTGAGTCTTTCTCTTGAAACTGAGTTTTTTAATTGATCTACAGCTTATGAAATCTATCTGATCCAGTGAGATGATCTGATTCTGGCATTTGACGCATTGGAACCACGGAATGATGGCGGAAATGGAAACTCATCAGTAGTCTTCTCACATACTTAGTGGTGCCCTGTTATGAAATATCTGTTTTTCTTTTGTACATATATAACAAGAGTCGGTAGAGTTAAACCTCTGTAATCAAATAAATTAGAACATGGACATACTCTATTTGCTTTGAGCAAAATAGGTAATAAAAGTGAAAGTTGTTGAATAAATAAACACTCATTGATTAACAAATTTACTCTAATAAATTTCGGTCAGATACATGTTTAAATATTTTGCAGTTTTGATTAAATGCTTTTCATTTTAAGCACTTGAATTGAAGCTCTTCAGAATTTACACATTCTCACATTAACTACCACTCAAAAGTACTTCAAACAATAATTCACTCACACCCATTTGAGAGTGTAATTTTAACAATACAGAAAAAAATTTCCAGTACACTACAAAAATCACCTCAAAGCCTTGTTCAAAAACACTGGCAGCAAAAAAAACTATATTGCGCGCATTCAAGCGTACAAATTTAATATAACGTATACGCACAGTTGCTCTTTGTAAATAAAAGGAAGCCCACACATGCACACACACACAGACACACACAGAGGCAAGCACGTGCATAAATTTTACAAAAGCTCATACCGACAAACAACGACAACAACTAAATATGCCTTCGAGTGTTAAAATTTATATAAAATTGATTGGCTGATTAAAGTCGAATGCACACACTCATACACACACTCACTGCACACACAGGCAGTGTTAGTTTTTGTTCGGTTTTGGGCAATGCCGGAAGTCGGGCGTTGCCATTTTGTTTAGTGGCTTGGGTTGCAAAATCATGATTTGCTGCGGAAATGACGCAAATAACAATTTTCGAAGCCAAAGCCAAAGAAAAGGAACAAGCTCGTGAATTTATATGCTCTTCTACCTTTGGGTTATTTAGACTGTTACACACACGCGCATATATGAGTGCACACACCCACAGAGAACAAATGAAACAGGATGCTTATTTATGCCGAAGAGGAAAATCACATTTCCCGCACATTGTTCACAGTGAGGATTTAAACGAAAGCCAAACAAGAGAAACATTCATTTTTATTTTTATTTTTTTACTTTACTTGTTAAATGTTTGTCGCATTGATTGTAAAAGTAAAATGAAATGTAATTTAATTGAACTGCTCATTAATAACACGTTTGTCGACTGTCAGTTTTCGTGCTCGTTACAATTGTGTTTTTCACCATTTTCTTTTTTTTTTTTCATTTAATTTTTACATTTTTCTACGGAAATATGTGATTTCCTGTAATAAATTTAAAAATGATATTATTGGCAACAAGCCAAAATCATTGCAGATAATTACTTTGAATATGTACAAAGTGTATTTCATTTGTATGACATATCCTTGGCCATATACATATATGTATGTATGTGTCAATGTAATGTGCGTCTGTGTGTGTGCACATTCATCATTTCGTTCATTTGTTTACGTTGTTGGTTTGAAACTCACGTTTAGTTGCATTGCATTGCACATGCATCGGTTTCATTTTCAGGTTCAATGATTATTAAATTTGCGTTCATGAATTCGAAGTGATAGCAAAAGTAATGCACAGAAAAATCATTAAAAACGAAAATAAGTAAATCCGATTATATTGTGGAATCATATTTGCATGCATTTTGCATGTCTACGTTACTTTTACACGTGTTGACGTTAAGTTTTTGCCACTTGAAGTTATTTACTGCAAATGATTACTGGGCAAGTGCACATGAAAAATCCTTTATGGCTTTCATGAAAGAAGCATTCATAAATTCATGCACAGTGCATTGGCAATTCAATGTTGTCAAACAACACGTTTTGAGCTTTGGTAATTCCAGTCTGGTAATTAAAGTTTATATAAAAGGCTGAAACTGTCTTGCTTAATTGACAACTTGAGCAGTCAGAAGCGCATAAAAGTTTACGTTATTTGTGGTTGTGTTGTTTGAAAATAATTTAAACTATTTTAAAAGAGTGTCATTCATTATTTGAAATCATATTTTATTCAAACCATGCTTTGGGGCACTTTTATCACAACTGCTTTTATGCTTCATATCTAATTTTTTAATACTTATTTTTTTTTTTGTACAGAATTTCTTTGAATTCAATTTGAGGTTTCATGAGTCATAGATTTTTGAATAGAAAACTTATAAATTGAAAGTCATGTCCAACTTCCGAACACGTTTTGACGTAATTTCTATATTTAGTTCATGTCAAATTCAAGAGCAAAACTAAATATGAAAGACCGACCGACCGACTGACCGACCGACTTACCCATGAATAAGTTAACTGTGCAGATGTGATATGATAGCAAAAACTTGTCCCGGTTGCGCAAAATTTATTGTCAAGGACGCCGAACTCATTAGCCACACCGGTAAACAGTAATGCAAACTCGGCAAAGTTAATCATATGCTTCTTAAAATTACAAATCACCACGAAGAGTCGCCCATTATGGCCACCGAATGGAGCAAAAGGACTTTAATAATCCAGACCGTGCAGACACACAGAGGCCCATTTGTACAGTGTGTAAATTTAAGTCATTCATTTTATTCGTTCATAAAGCCGTCGCCGCATGACGACAATGACGACGACAACGACGACGGCAAAAGCGAAGGCGACCACCATGGCAATTCCGATTCGACAACGAGCAAGGATAATAACAGTAGCAACATCAACATCAGCGTAAGCATCAACAGTAGCAGTAGCAGTAGCAACTGCGATAGCGAATGACTGTGGCATCTGTGCAATGCTTAAGTGTTTTAAACTGCGACCATTTAACGGTAATTATTGCAACACTGTGGCACACTTTAAGTGTCTGACTGTCGGGAGCGAGCGGAACAAGCAAGCACGTAGCAGCAAACAACTCCACTGGTTTGGCTATCGCATTCACTCATTCACTGTACGAGTATTCCGCACCTGAGCAAAGAATAAATTTCCACAATGATATGCCTTAATCCGTCTATTTTCAAAAGGATTATCATGGCAACTTTTTAATTCAGCCTGATGTCAGCGTTTTTAAGTGAGAAAAACAGGTGGCGATGATGAAGTTGCCTCATGATTTTTGTTCCTTTTTCTGTTTATTAGTGTGTGTGTGTGTTTGTTTGTTACTTCTTTTTTTATCGTCTATTGAAAGCAGTCGGAGCAGTTGTAGCGGCAGCAGCAGCTCATGTGCGTGCTTGGCTCGCACGCTTGGCCAAGCCGTGTCGTGTACTGTCCTGTCCTGTCGTGCCGAGCCGTGTCGTTTCGTGTCTGCTCAGATAAATGAAAGCGCAAACATTGTCTGTATGGCAGGCAGGCAGGCATGAATGAATGGCTGAATTGCTGACTGACTGTGGGGCTGAGTGTGTGGGTGAGTGTACGACTGAGTGAGTGAGTGAGTGAGTGACTGACAGGCGAGTGATAATAATTCGAAATGATGGATTTAAGTAGCCGTAAAATTGAAGTGGGTAAAGGCGAAGACACTGTAGACTCTCTATGTTCGGGTGCTTTGCTCTGTTCTGGTCTGGCCTGGTCTTCTTTTAGGCGCGTGATGACTTGACGAGTTGCGTGGCATTTTCTGTAGTCCACTTTTTCATTTCACTTAAAGCAAGCATGGCTACTCAATCACTTTCAGCGCGCTATTCAAATATTTTTGCATTTCAATAACAACGAAATGCCACGTCATTATCCTTTCACTGATATCCTTTCATTTTTCTGCTTGTGCATATATTTCTGTAGCCATTTATATATTTATTTATTTATTGTCATGCTTGTTTATTGTTTTCTCTTTGATTGCGTTCGATTTAGGGTCTCTCTGTTTGCCACGAACGTCCTTTGGTTCATTTTGCTTGTTCATGTCCTGTATGCGTTCGACTCGGCATCACTTTTTTTATATATGTTGATATTTTTTGTTGTTGTTGTTTTGTTAACGTTCTCCCTTTTGGCATAAGTTTGTCCAAATCCTGCTTATTGGCGTCTGGATTTATGAGTTTATGCTCAAATGGCTGCTGGAATGAAAAACGCGCGCAAACAAAATCATAAAAAGTAACCAAATAAATCGTATATAAGTGATAATAAAGTCATAAATTTAAATGAAACTCATAAATCGCCACACAAATGCTAAGCCATTCAAGTCTTAGTTTATTTGATTTGCTTTTATTTATTTATTCCTTTTTTCCTTTGCTTGGTTCTTCTTCCTTGGTGCATGATGTGTGTGCTTCATTGCTTTGCTTGGATTGGCGATAGTTTTCTTTGGTCTTTTATGATCATCTCGTTTTTATTATCACATTATTTAGTTTAGTTGTTTGTCACCATTTTTTTTTAATGTCAAACTATCAAGTATAATTAAGTTTGGTTTGATAAATATGACTTAACAATCCGAAGCTGAACAATCCAGTGCTATATGTAGAGTATACTTGTTTGCAATATAGGAGTACTGAATATTTAAAAACAGTTGAGTTTTCCTATTTCTGTTCTCCTGTCATGATTTCTAAATTAATATCCCCAAGCTCATAATATTGATTGCTAACATATATCTCCGCCAAAAGTAATAAAATTTAAGGTACAAACGAGATTATAATTTTTACGGAAAAAAAAAGAGAATAGTATATCGAGGATAACATCATCTTGATTCTTTCATTTATTTTTAATTTTATATTTTTATACCCTGTACCTTATGGTACAAGGGTATATTAGTTTTGTGCGCATCGACAATGTATGTAACACCTTAAAGGAGACATTTCCGACTATACAAAGTATATATATTCTTGATCAGTATCAAAAGAGAAGTCAATTTAGCCATGTCCGTCTGTCCGTCCGTCTGTATGAACGAATCGATCTCGGAAACTATTATAGATAGAACCAAAATCTTTTCGCAGTTCGATTCTGTTTTTCATTACGCAGATCAAGTTTATTTTGTATTCCCCTTTTTGGACTTAGTTTAGGGGTGAGGGGCAAATGACTGAAGCAACCTCGAGAAAAAACTTACAAAATTCGTTTTATCTCGGTTGTCTTTTGAGATAGGAACACCAAATTTGGAGTGTATATAGCTGACTCAAACCTCAAGAAGCTACATTAAAAAAATGGGCGTGGCTACGCCCCTATATAGTAATAATTTGAAACGCTTATATCTCAAGAACCATACTACCTACAAGAATGAAACCTTGCATGTATGATATTGGAATGGAGTATAACAAGATTCAATACTGAAATACCGCCCATATATAACCATGGTAATAAGCCGTTATATCTCTGGAACGAATTGGTCTAAGAGAGTGAAAATTGGTGTATATGAAATTGAATGAAAATGAAATCTGTTTCGATTCTAAAGTGGGCGAGGCAACGCCTTCAAACAGTTGATACAAATTGAAGGTACAGGGTATGTCGGAGTCGAATACTGTCGATTCCAATCCGGTTTTCTTTATCATTGTAGGGTTCTAAAAGTGGCTAAGTGTTTGCGATGAGCAAATCGTACGCCTTCTTATTACAGCCTACTTTCACATCGGTCTTTATATCTATTTATCCATCTATATACATATGTATCTTTTACTATATCTATATATAACTATATCTCCAAAACTAACAAAGGTATGAACCTGAAATTTTGTATACAAGCTCAGTAGATATGTACCTTTAAAACTGCATACCACAAAATTCACCTCTTTATCACAGTTGCCCCTCAATGACCAACAAATTCAAATTTTTTGTAAATTCCACTTTTTTTTAACAATCTACTTGATATTTTGAACACTATTTGATCGGGCGATAGCAAATATGAATGCTCTTTGGTTTATCCTTCTCAATAAGTTGTTAATAATTAACTATTGGATACCATTTTCTTGCATCCTTAGAATCTAATCATGTTTAATTGTTTATTCCAAACAAATGTTTATTTATTGTATTTATTTGTATTCATTTTTGATCTGTAAAAAAGTTTCACAAGCACATGAATGTAAATTGTGGAATCGTTTTCATTGAAAACATATTGAGAATGTTGATGATGAGCTAGTTGAGCTTGGCAATTATTTATGCTCGATCCGCTGATCAATGATTTCAATAAAATACAGACTGCTTAACTGAAGAGAAAATTGCAACCATGACTATTATTTGATTATATTTTCTCTCTCTTAATACATTATTTAATGCACTTAAATGTTTTAATGTACATTAACATTTGCTGCATAAGTAATAACTAATGCCATTTTAAACTATGTACTCATAAAAAGCATTAATTTTTTACCGCAAAGAGGAGTTGAACTAATAAAAATAGAAAAAGAGGAAGATGCACGCTCACATTACGGACAAAACTAAGCATGCTAATTCAACTGCAGCATAAATTAAAGCGCTCATGAATAATAATTTAAGATATATGCACAGTAACACACACACACACACACACATCTGCATCAAAATATTTATGCCTGATGTGCGTGTGTGCATGTTGAGTGTTATGTGTGTGTGTGACACCCACAATGAACTAAAGAGCGCAGCAATGAAAGCCACTTTGAAATACATATATGTATATGTGTGTGTGTGTGTGTGCATGCGAGGTTGAGTGTTTTTTGTCGCAACGTAAAAAGCCAACTAAATTTCCTATCCGTTGTCATTACTTCATGTTGGCTTTTGTTGTTGTTAGTTTTGTTGTTTTTGGTGTTCGTTTCATGCTACATGCATGTTGATCATACGCAATGTTGTACTTAAAATTTCAAATGCATGCACTTGACTGCAGGCATCGGTCTCAGACACACCAACCCAAACATCCACACACAGTCACACTTACATATATTCACGTACGCTCGCTCACAATTACACCCATGAGCATACAGGCCAAATTCATACATAGCGTATACGTAATATTATTTTCTTATTTTTTCGTATTTTGGCTAAAGTGTTGTGTATGATTTCAAATTTATTTCATGTGTTTATGAAACTACAAGTGTGCGCTTGACTGACAGTGCCCTGTATTGCTTAGTTTTCAAATGCTTCATGGCTTAGCAAGCACATAATAACAATAACAACAACAATAACATGAACATCTACTAAAACAAAACCAACAACGATGACTGAGAAATTGTGCCTTGCTGCCCGCTTTCTACTTACATGAACGCTTATCAGAGTATATTAACTATGTCATTGAGTTTGTAACACATAAAATGAGGCTTTTCAGATAGAATACTTTTTATTAAATTGACTATATTAGTCTATGTAATCACACATGTCTGTCTCTCCATCAAGTACTAACAGCAGTCTCGCTGTGTTAAAACGTTTAAATAATATTTAATTAACTTCATTCGTAATTGTCAGACACTTAGAACAAGCTTCAATTCTCGATTTAAAGATGTCCTTATCAATGTTGAATGAATGTTGAATATAATCCCACGATCAAATCACTTTCAATCAAATTATAATCTTGGAATCAATAATACCACAGATAAATAGAACTTATAAAACACTCCTATGTTTGTACAATAGGTTATAAACAGTTTTGATTGTGTCCATGAATCGTATAATAATTTACTTTATATAGCTGTCACAAATCTTGGATCCCTGTAGATTGATGAGATCGTCGTGGCTAGGCAACACCGGGATTTCTATCTTATCGTTTGAATTTAGTTATAATCATTACAACGGGAAACTGAGCAATCATCCACACACACGTGAGGAAGATCTTACTTCAAAATTGCTGCAAAGACGGTTAAAACTCCACCCAAGTGACCTCCCCACTGATTAAATATCAACCTGTAATTTTTAAATCTTTTACAACAATGTTTAATAGCCTAATGGCTGATTACAGTTTTGAATAAGTACAATAAAAAACCAGTAAGGACGCTATAGTTGATTATGCAAGGTAGGTGGTGCCCCACCCCTTGGTTTTGGAGATAGAGCAATTTTATCAAAACGTTTAAGGTAGAGGGAGAAATTGTGGTATGCAGTTTGGTAGGGCTACACATACTGAGTCCGACTTTCATGTTTCTATCGTACCTCATCGAATGTTCGAGTTATAGCGTTTTGAAAAAGGGGGTGGTGGTGGTTGGGCAGGAAGGAGTGGGCGTAGCACAAAACCGTTCAAACTTAATCTCCTGCCGAGCATTACGAGTTTACCTTCCGAATTTCAAGTCCTTAACTCGTATAGTTTTTGAGAACCATTAGTGAATACAGACGGACGGACGTGCCTCAATCTATTTGTCTTGCCGTCCTGAGTAAAAATATACATACTTTATTGGGTTCCGCTCCCCTCCTTCTGTGCATTACATACATTTCCTTCAAACAAACTTTATATACCCCCATACCCAGTATGTGCAGAGGGTACAAAAAAAATTTAGTTATAAGAGTATAAAAGTTTCGTCGAAGCCGAATTAATTTCTTGTTTTTTTTTTTTTTTTTTGTTTTGTATTGTGTATTTTAACAATAGTTGCCTGAGTGGTCTTAAACTATCCATTGCCATTAGTCGTATGCGTTGATGTTATTTTGATAAATGCTTGAAGTTTTTAGATTTTGTGCTGAGGTGAGTACTGCGTACTAACATGATAAAAGTGTATGTGTGTGTATGTTACTCTTTGATGGCAAGCACAGTTCCGGGAAAACCCCCCGCTGATCTTTGGTCTGTTAGTTTTTCTCTTAAGCAGGACATCCACGACGAATATATTCGTGCAATCTTTTCGCTTCGACAAAATACTCGTCGTTAGTGGAAGTGTTTCTCGAACAAATTTCATGTTCATTGGCGAACAATTAAAAAAACATAAAAACTTTTTAAGCTTTTTTAAATTTTTTTGTGTTTACCTAAATATATTTGTCAATGGATGGAAGTGTTTGTGCGCACATGATTGTAAAATTAAATTCAGAGAGTGAGCGTTATGCTAATATGTCTTACCAATTTTAAGAGAAAGAATATAAAAACAAAAACATTGAAATTAAAGCTTGGAAAGTAATCTGTCATCCTCCGTTTGTTGATGTTAACTTTTTCAAATAGTGACAAAGTTTTTTTTTGTTCGGCGAACAGATAGCACCAATCGTCATGGATGGTCTGATTTACTCGTTCAGATAATTTTAAAAGAGAGATTAAAATTATGAAATTCGTAAATAAAGTTAATTAACTTTTTTTCCTATTTAATCTTTGGAACAAAAACAAAGTTATAAAGTTTATTGCGAACAAGTTCTAAACAATTCCAAATCATATTATGGATAATTTTGAGTTTGACTCACTCTCAAAGAAAATAATTTATGAGTACTGTTTTAAAAAAAAAATATAATAATAAAAATAATAATGACCATAATTATATTAAAAAAAACAATATTTGCTTTTTAATACAATGTACGTATGGTATTTAAGTTTATGTATAAAAGCATTATTTGAAAATAATTGGCATGCTCATTTGTTACGGAGAAATAAGGAATTCATTCTAGAATAATAAAGTTTTTCAAATACAAAAATAAATTGAAGTGTGCAATGTCCATTTTATACTTCAGTTAAATGACAAATTAGTTACAAGAGCGATTTTTTTGTATGAGGTAATGTGAAAAAAGTGTTTTATTTGAAAATTAACTTGTGATTGACGCTTATGCCTCAGTGGAAACGTCATTTAAATTCATTATGTTCTAAAAAGAAAAAGATAATTTTGGCTTAGATTGCTTGAAATTTTCTGCCAGTATGCAGAGATAGAACCTATTCGATTACCTTGACCAAGAGTTGCTCATTGACATCCAGACGTAAGAATTGAAATAATCATTTTATAATTTGTGTAAATCATAATTTATTACGAGTAGAATGAGAGATGCAACTTTACATGTTAAATGAGTTTAGTACGAAGCAAGCCGAAAATCAACTGAATTGCATTTCAACTTAATTTTATTTGAAATTTCAATTCAACACTACTAAAACTAAAGTGATGAAAACTGAGCGCACACTAAACTAATGTAAAACTTCATTGTCGATATTACAAAAAACTTATCCTTGTTGGCGCTGTTTGCTGTCTGCAGTCAAAGTTCGGCATAAATTTTATAATTTCATAATGCGGTGCAGACGTTTATTTCACTTCCAATTACAAACGTTTAAACTTTTAATTAGTTTGCTAATTAAAAGGCGAGCGAAAAAAAGATCGCGATTTGCCGCACAAGCAGAAAAAAAACTAACGAAATTTGTTGACATTCTTGTTCTTAAAGCGCTAAATTTGATTATGTAAAATGAGGAATAGAATATTTTGGAGGACTTCATATTATTCTTTTTTCTTGTAGTTTCATGAATATTAGCAAAGTTTTTTTTTTGTTTTTATGTGAAACATTGAGAAATGTCAATTTCAGTTGACAGCTTCTTTGCTGCCATCATGCAGTCACAAACTGAAATGACTTTCGTCTATAAAAAAAGAGATGGCAAGAAACAAAAAAAGAAAAAACAAGTCACATATAAAATTTAAATAAGCAAATCGTCATTGTGATTGACATACTCATCAGTCTGACAGCCATCAATGAGGCGTTAACCCAAATTCGTATGTCTTGAGCGCTGAGAGTCGAAGATGTACTTGACGACATGGCGACACTAATACAAACCAAATATAGAAGCGAAGAAAGAGCCCATAAAAGACGGAAACTTGTGCCAGCAATAAAGAAAATCAATTCTAAATTCGTCAACTCGAAATTGCTGCGCATATTTGAGTTAATTGAACCTGCAATTTTATTTGCGAACCAAAACAAGAATTTCTATTTTATTTGTGTTTTTTTGCAGTTGTTTTTTTTTTATTTTTTCTTGTACTTTTCACGCCGTGAGTGGTGAATTTACTATGTCGTGAAGTTTGTTACATACAGAAGAAGACTTTCCCGATCATATAAAGAATATGTTTATTCTTAGTCAGCACGACAGGAAATGTTTGTCTGTCTATCTATGTGTGTATATACTCTGTGAGTAAAGTTGTAAGCTTTTGGGCTGAAATGTTTCAGATGAGATTTATTTAATCATTGGTGGGAACTAGAATTGGTAGCCACCATATAAGAAGAAGAAAGATGAAGACAATTGAAGTTGTTCTTAGAGAACAATTTTTGCTTATTTATATAGAGGGAGAAATTTGATAAATTCCCTTTTCAAACAACTGGATATAATATACATATGTCTATAATTGCCACCAAGGAACGCCCTCTAGATGGAGTCTTAAAAATTTCAAAAAACTTCAAAACATTGTACAACAAGTCTTTCGACTCTTAAGATATTGATATAAAATTTGGATATTGTGGTGTGGCATTGCCCACATATGGTTGAATATAAGCTTTACAATAAACATCGGAATGTCCGCTATTAGGATGAAGGGAAATGAGGCACAATAAAAAAACTAAGTGTTGCAATAAAAAGTGGGCGTGAAGAGTATCAAATCATCGTCAAGGCCAAGAACAGCTTCGTAATTCATTTTTTTTTTCATTCATTGATAAGAAATGTAATTGCCAACAAAGTCACAGTTCTCACTACACTTGAGTTCATTTCATGTGCATGACGACCGAAGAAAAAAAAAATATATACAACAACATGGCCAATTCAGTTTAGAATTGAGTTGCGCAGAACGATGAGTTGAAATTGTAAATTGTATTTTTATACGCGAGGCGTCTTTGATGTTTATTAGCAAGCGAAATTGTTGCTCTGGGAATAAACAGTAAATTAGAAATGCGTAATTTATTTATTATGTTCAGACGCATTTTGCTCGAAGTTGGCACATTCATTTCATAATAAATTAGAAATGAGCACTCGTGGGAGAGTTTGTAGCAAAGTTGAAATCAAAGTTAAATGCGGCTTTTTTAATGCATTCGTTGGAAAATAATTGTGTGCTCATGAACATGTATAAAATTACATAATGACCAGAGTCAGTAGCATAGCAGCCAGAGCTTATCATCTTGTTGTCGCTCGATGCCGAAAAGACTTCAGCATGTCTGATCAGATTTTTTTGACGTTATAATTGTTTAAGCATAATTATACTTTCCTTCTGGCATTTCCATTTGAATAAAACGAAAAATTTTTTAAATCGAAGGTGTTTCAAATCACTGAGTAATATTTCTCTCTGGTTTTTGTATCAGTTTCCGAGTATTCACTCGATCAGCAAACCAACACAAGAATCATAAGTTCGAAAAACATAATCTTAAAGCAATTGAGTAGAATGTTACTTTTGTATCTGAGTTTTACTTGACTTAGGCACAAAACCCAAAAAAAATTTCAATCTGCACTTATCAATTTCAGAATTACTCTCGCTCTGTCAAAGATTTAAATAATTCAATTGAAAATTTTGATTAAAAACTTTTTCACAATGTAAATAGTGGTTTTCTTAAAATTAGTGTACCTCTTTAAAACTGGCTGCCCTAAAATTTTTCATAAATTCTTAATTTTTTGACTAATTTTTTTAATATTTTAGAAAATATAAGTCGTATCATATGTGTAGGCTATAATATTGTCTATAATACTCTTACTTACTTGATAGGGTCGAAAAAGTCTCATTCTGGGTGTTACAAACTTCTGAACAAAATTATATTACCATAATTACTTGGTGAAAATTCCGCATTAGCTTAAGGGGGGGGTAAGGTATTAAATTTTTTTTTTTATGGATTTTTCCAAAATTTGCGGGATGACAGTAGAATGTTTCGAGAATATCGTGTAAAAATTTCAGGATGATCCGATGAAAACTGACGAAGATAGAGCGTTTTCAGTTTCAGTCTCCCTATGCGGCTTATAGCGCTGAGCAAAAGTTTAATTTGATTTTCCCACAACTTGCTTTTGCAAAGTCGGTGACCACTCTCACTCGAAAACTAACAAAGCGATTCTTTTGAAATTTTACACGCATTTTCTAGACATAATTAGCCGTGTCCTGACGTCGAGGTTTTTTTTTTTTTTTAGTTTTAAGTATTTTTTTCAGCAGCTTTAAGGTTGATTTTTTTGTCAAAAATCGATATTTTGACTTCAACATGCTAAAAAAAAATTAAAAAAATTTTTTTTTTAAAAAACCTCGACGTCAGGACACTGCAAATTTGATCTGCTAAAATCATTTATTTTGTCTTGAGTTTGCGATGGTTCAGTAGTTTGTAATCGTGGTCACCGCAAGACATTTTTTTTCATTGGCATTAATTTAAAACTGCTGCCATCGTCTCAAACTTTTTTTAATTTTAATGAAATTTTCAGGAAATATGCTTAAGATATTACTTATTAACTTCCCATTCAAATAACTGAACAAATGCTTATCGTTTTCCTTAATAAAAATCACAAAAATGTGCTTTTTTTTTTCAACGAATTAACCTTACCCCCCCCTTAAGTGATATTGAATTGATTAAAGGAACTGAGCAAATTAACGACCATTATGACTTGAAATTATGATTTGAAAAAAAAAAAAAAAAACACTAAAATATTTGCAGGAAATAGTATGACGATTTCATTTTATTAGATTATTCTATCATCTACAAATTACTATGTTCTCGACTACTGTACTATGTAATGTAAATGTTCAGTTTTGTTTGAGTGTTAGGACATGCAATGACATTTTAAGTTCAAAATTCTGTTCAAATAATGAACTCCGTTTAAGCCAACAAGTTGACTAGCCTTTTTGTTAAAAAAGAAATTGTCTGAAAATTCTGTTGAATTACAATAACAAGTTGTCTGAAAAAAAGTCATCGACACAATAATAAAACCGACAGTAAAAAATTGTTAAAAAGAAAAATGAGCACGCTTAATTAATTTAACCCAAAAATCAAACAGACGAAAAAAAATTGCACTTCAAAAACAATGAAATGAAATTCTATCAAGGGGAAAAATTGCCTTTTTTTTCGGTGATTGTCATTGTCGTCATGTCGAAACTTGTTTTTCATGAACACAGAATTTTCGATGTTTCGGCTGTTTATTGTGCAAAAGCGAGTGACAAGCAGAAAAAGCGACTGCAAAGATATGAACATTGGTTAGTGGGTGACAAGAGAGTTGACAAACAGCAAAAGGGCAACATTACCGTTACAATCAGTGTTGTACAACAAAATTTTAATGTCATAGTAAAACGCATTGAAACGTAAAAATAAAATGTTTAAAAATGGCAAAGCCAGACAAAGAAATAAAACAGAAAAAAAAGAGACAAAGAACCTTTATGGAAATTTTTTTGTTTTTTTTTATAAATTCATCTTTAGCAACGAGCGACAGCAGACGATTGTCCTTTTTGTGCAACGAGGCAGAAGTTTCATTGACATGCAACATTTTGGCTTTCGCTTCAACTTCTTTGTTTTTATTTAAAACGTGTTTTTTCAATGATACACATTTTTGTTGTCATGATTTACTGTTACAACTTTTTCATTTGACATTATGCCAAATAGTTAGTGGGGAGAAATAAAAAAATAATGCGCGCTCAATCAGCACAAAAAGGTGCTTAAAGGTTGAAAACTGTTTGCGTTGAAAACTTTTGCCAGCAACTCGATTTGATTAATCAACACAAACGCCATAAAAAATCTCATTGAAATTGTGAACCTTTACGCAGATGCCAACGTCGGTGAACGTAATTTTCCAACACTTGTCGTTTGTCGACGCTGAACGCCACGGGCATTAAATACAGATTTCGGTTTAGGCAAATGCCGCACTTTCAAATAAAGTCTCTGTCGTTTCCTGTGCGCTGCCGTGTTGCTCCCCAGTTGAAATAAATCTGTAAGCGGCTGCCGCACAGCGCACAATTTTTATACCCTGCACATACAGTGTGTCAGGGTATATTAAGTTTGTTTGAACGAAATGTATGTAACGCACTGAAGGAAGGGAGGGGGACCCCATAAAGTATATATATTCTTGATCAGGATGACAAGAGAAATCGATTGAGCCCTGTCCGTCTGTCCGTCTGTCCGTCTGTCCGTCCGTCCGTCTGTATTCACCAATGGTTCTCGGAAACTGTAAAAGCTAGAGACTTGAAATTTGGAGGGTAGACTCGTGATGCTTGGCACTACATCAAGTTTAAACGGTTTTGTGCCACGCCCACTCCTTCCCGCCCATCCAGCACAGCCCACTTTTTTAAAACGTTGTAACTCGAACACCCGAAGAGATAGAAACATGAAAGTCGGTATGTAGACTCAGCATGAAGAGCTCTACAAAACTGCATACCACAAATTTTCCCCCTCCCCTTGATTTCCCCTCCCCGAGTTGTTTTCTCTAAAAAGCAATATCTCCAAAACTAATAAAGATATGAACATGAAATTTTGTATACAAGCTCAGTAAATATATATCTTTAAGACTGCATACCACAAAATTCCCCTCTGTTCGAAAGTTACCCCTCAATGACCAACAAACTCAAATTTTTCGTAAATTCCACTTTTTTTGACCAATTTACTTGATATTTTGAACACTATTCGATCGGGCGATGTCAAATCAACATTTTTTTGAAGATTTAGGGTGTTGCACCACCCACTGTGCGTGCAGGGTATTATATTGTCGAGTATACTCGACTATAGCGTCCTTACTGGTTTGTTTTTGATTTGATTTTTTTTTAGCTGTTACCTTTTATTTTATGTAAATGCAAACACCTAAGCAGTATGTCCCGGCCCGGCCCCAAATTGTACAAAGGACGATGTCGGCAATGACGATGGCGATGACGATGACGATGAGTCTAATCCTTTGCGTGGTCCGCTCTTAATAGAAACAGAAATCCGTAGGTAACATTTACATTTGAATAAATTTTCGTGCGCTTATTTTTGGCACACCACATTTGCCTCACCGCAATTTGGCCAACTTTAGATTTGTCCTTTTCTGCCAAATTTTCGGTTGTGATTTGGGCTTGGCTTTGGTGTTGTTGTTGTAGATATTTCTACAGTTTGGCTTTGCAGTATGACACCTTTTGCTGTTGCTTGGCTGCTTTTATTTAAAAAGTCATTGAAAATGCCCTAAAGAATGCAACAGTTTTTATATTCTAATGTGCGCTGTGGATTTATTAATATGCCATCATTTTTCCTACTTTTTTTTTGTAAAACAGTGTTTATGACGTGACTTTTATTAGTCTTGTCTAGTGAGAATTTCATGGTGGATCTTTTTCGATTGATTTTAATGTTAGCATTTGTTACCAAATGTCCGTGCCTTTTCGAAATACGGAAATTGACTTCTGGTTTGTTTTTATGAGCGAAAAACTGTGCTAAGAATAAACTCAATAGAATTCTGTACATATTTTCGAAACAGATAAAAATTCGGAGAGCGGTCATAAAGAAGCGTTAAATTTTACAATAAAATTGTTAAAAAAGTTTTGTGATGTAATTTAGTTTTAGTAAAAAATTATATTATGTACCATTAAAAAGCTTTCCTTTATTTTCAGAACATTATTATTTCAGAAAATAAAAAGTGCTTTAAAATCTAGCGAACTGGCGCTTTGTCAAATTTAGAGCATAGAATATTGCTGATTAGATCATTTAAAGTCTAGATCACAAAAAAATACGTTGATTTGCACACTTGTTGAATAAATTTATAATTCCCAATCCAATGATTAATACGCGAGATCCAACGACAGACAAAATGGTTTAAAAAAATTCCACGTGACCTTTGACCATCCATGGGTAAGGGTTCGAGCTTCAAATTTTAAAATGTGAAACTTTTCGCTTTGAAGCTTATTTTAATACTATGTAAAGTCTGTCTATTCAGTTTTGGAGGCTTATATGAACAATGGGTTTCATAATCACCCGCGAAATTCGAAAATTGTTCATAATTCAACATAAACTTAAAACCATTGATCAAAAGCATCTAACAATTTTTCCGGTGCGAATGTAAAGTTTGATTCTGTTGCCACATGGCATATTTGAGAAGCGACGAGCTCTGGGATTTCCGTTAGGCGCACGGTAATTGCCATATTTCCGTAAATTTAACCAAAATGGCAAAACGGACAAACACTCTGGCTTCACTTTGTTTTCATACGCCTTCGTAATGCTTTGTCCTATTGCACTTTTCTATTATTTCATTCGAATTTTGAGTTTTGTGTTTGAAGCACCTAACACACAATTATAATGAGTTGCGGCTTTCGAAGGATGCAAATAGAAATTACCGTTTGGCGGTCGAACAGAGAGGAAAACGTTGCCGAATTGCAATTTTGGCAGTAGTAATTGGCGCGACCAGTGTTGATTAAGCAGTTTTATGAGTACAATGCTATGCTTGGTTGCTTCCGCACGAACATTTATTGACTATTTGCGCGAGTCGAAAATGATTTTCACTTAATGAGTTTATGTTGCCGCTTTTGTTAGATTTTTCGGCTAACGCACACATAGTGTAGCCACAATTTGTTGACCTTAAGTGAATGCATATCTGAATGTGAATAGTTGTTTTGTTGGTGTGTGTTCAAATTCAGTGATAATTATGGTTTTATCGTACTCATTAGTAACAGTTTCTAACGCTTCTAGTTTTGGAGTCAAAGCCTTTTAAAGCGATGTTTGTTTCGTCTTTCAGATATATGTAGTTACATAGGTAGTCATGAGTGTTGATTATTGAATACCCATGAGCAAATGAGCATCTTAATAAAATGCTCTGCACGAGATTTGGTCTGTGCAATTGTTGAATCTTATCTGCCGCTCTAAACTCTTAGAGTCATTGATTGGGTCGTATCAACTTTATCAATTTCGGGTTTTGTTTCCTTTCTGTAAAGCGTAAAAAAATGTGAGTCGAGTAGTAGACTCGTTCTGTCTTCAGATAGGATCCACAAAATCGATGAGATTCATTTTCATTTAATGTCCAATGTTGATTACTATAATTCATACGATACTTATTTGTATGATTAAATCTAGTAGTGACTTCCTGATTATTAAATTGTCTGTAGAATTTTCGGCATTCGTTCAAATTTGTTTGTCTTCAGAGTAAAAAATTATTTTTAGTCTTTAAAAAATTATGGTATGTCTTTCTTTTCTATTAATTTTAAAATAAACATAATTTTTGGTTTTTCTTGATTCCCAAAAGGCGTGCAGTGGGGGCGTTTGTAGAATAGGTGGTGGTGGAGGTGGTGGTGATAGTGGCGAAAGCGGTGGCGGTGCATGCAAACCAAAACGGAGAGCTGCCTGCCGGCCTAAAAAGCCGTCATGCAGGCCCAAGCCAAAAGCATGCCGACCTAAGAGAGCAAGTTGCCGGCCGAAGAAGAAGGCCTGTAGGCCACGAAAACCGGCCTGTAGGCCACGAAAACCGGCTTGCAGGCCAAAGAAGCGTGCATGCGGCGGAAGGCGAAAGAAGTGTTCGAAACCGGGTCCAGTGACCAATAATGGTTACCTGAACTTCATACGGGTGTATCGAAAAACTCATTGCGGCCTCAAGCCACAAGAATTGATTATAAAAGCGGCCAGAGCATGGTGTAGACTCAACCCCTGTAAGAAGTTGCATTTCCGTCGCATGGTAAGTCAAGTGCGTATCAAACAAAAGCTTGCTTAACATTAATTTTTCATTTCAAAGGCATGTAAGGTTACGAAGAATGAGCGTCACAAACACCGCCAATATTGCACGATGTAGAGAACAAAATTTATAAATTATTTATTAGGTTAGTATGTTTAGATTTTTTATACAGAGTCCGCCAGTATCAAAGAAATTTTTGTGTATATTTTATAGTGTCTTCGGTAGTCAGTATTGTGTATAACGTAGTATTTAGAAAAGTTCTATTTATTTTTGATATAAAGAAACTTTTTGTCAGTTGTTTTCCCGAGATAATGACAAATTTATGTGTGATTAATTCAATTGTTTGGCTTTATTGTAAGAAGACAAATGTGAATAAGTTTGTAATAAAATATTAGATTTATATTTTAATGTTTTTTCGTATCTCAAAACACCAGATGTGTTAACGGAAAATCACGATGCAGACTTCACTGGTGTGAAAAAAAATTAATAAAGCTTTGATTTATAAGGCATTCAATTATAGGGCACTTTATGGTTAGTAACTGCTGCCCCGAAATATCCGCAATGAATCTTTTTGTACATATCGCAACATCCATATTGACGGTGACCCAAGAAATAATTTCAGCAGCGTATATTGCGACAGATTTGCAAATCACCGAAACTTTCTTGCCAAGGCTTCATCCAACCCATAGACCGAAGAAAATGTTAAAGTGGATCCACTTCTGCGAGTTGAAGAAACGTTCAATATAAGTCCATCTCACTGTCTGCCCGAATATGTTGTATTAATATTGTATATTCGACATAGTCATTTCTCCTCTTGTTGTGTGATTTCAATTTAATTAATTTATAGCTTGAAGTAGGCTGATTATAATCAATAATCATCAATAATTATTGTTCTACTTATTTGTGAGAAATTAATAAAGATTTTATGTTAAAAAAGAAAAGTCATTTTGTGACTCTATGTTGTTATAAGCGATATTCATCACAAACCACTCAACTCATCTTATATAATGGTGTAATATTCCTACTTGCCTTACATTTTCAATAAATTCCGCGGCGTAATAGCAAATGATACAGCCTTTGAGACATAATCATGAGAACCCAACATTTTTTTAGGTTCATTTCACAACCATATATAGCAAAAAGTCTGTTTACTCAAAAACACTTTTCAGCGATTCAATTGTAGCTTTGTCACAGCCAGTATGTGACAATTGAAATTTCTACAAGGTTACAAGGGTTGGGACTGGCAGAAAAATATTATACATTTATAGAATTTTATGACTTTTATTAAAGCTCAATAATAATAGAATCAGTGTTTACATTGCTACCTAGTCTATTCTTAAAATAACAAGTTGAGATACACTTAGCTCTTGGTCATTTCCATGCACCGGCTAGACCGCCTTTTTTTATCATGCTGATTAAGAATATATTCACTTTGTAGGGTTTTACTCCCCTCTTTCTTGGTGTTCAATACATTTGGTCTGAAACAAACTTAATAAAGCCATTGTATATATTTATGTATAAATGTGTGTCAGGGCATAAAATGAAATTTAATGACACACATTTAAATTCAGTCAGTCGGTAACAGCGCCAGTGTTTGTCGCTTACACTATTCCTGTGTCATAAGCTTGTTATATGCCATACTTGGTCACTAGGTTAACTCTTTGTAGAAAAACTCACACGTGCATTAAGCCAGGAAATGTGTTCGTCGACGCGAAATATTGGATAATCCATTACACACACATAAGTGCCCACACAGTTCCAATTCAGTGAAATTTGAAATTGTTTTCTGTTTTTGTTCAGGTTTTCTATACTTTTACACAACGCATTTGGTTTGCTTGTGCCATTTAAAACCGAGTGTCGAGATAAAAGCACAAACGATGCGGGTGCAAACTCAGCAAAAGTTTATATACAAACGCATGTATACACGAACAAAAATGTCGTTAAAATTAAGGATAATGAAATTTATTGATGAAGGCATCGCAGAGCCTTGGATAGACAGGCAGGCTGACGCTATATTGATACTCGATTAAATAAAAGCCTTATAAATCAGATTAAAAACACGGCTTTTTTCGAATATTGCAGCGCTTTTGTGTTGCGCTGACCACAAAATTACGATTGCCATGTATAAACTCATGCATAAATTATTGACCAAATAGGCTAAAAATTAAACCATTTTGCGCAATTAGTGACTATGGCAACATCATCATTCTGCACTATGAACAGCCGTCTGCGTCAATGCCACCATCAACGTCAACGTCAATGACAACGCCGACAACATGAAAATCAAGCCCCACCTCGACGCACGTTAATTTACATAATTTCAATTAGCCGACAAGAGTTAAATTTTTAAAATAAATATTTAAAATATATTTTTTATGCATTCGCACGTTTAGAAACAAATACACAAATATTTATTTGCAGAACGCCACACGCAAAATTTGCGGTCGAGCATTTAATGATGGCAAAATAAAACAACAACTGTGTATGAAAAGCGAAAGCGTTGCTTTTGTGACGAAATGTCTATGAGCTACAATTTTTTAAAACCTCTTAAAATAATCAACATTAAGGAACCCCTGAAATCTCTCCTACGAAACTTGACTCCACTGTTCTACGCTAACTACGTGAGTCTGCAGTGGATTGCGTATCGCTTCTATTTAATGGAGGTACTGTTGGCACTCTTCGGGATTCAAGTCTTTGACCACTTATCGCTGGCATAATTAAAAAAAAAAGTTCACCCAACGGATCAAAAACTTATTTAAAAAATCGAAACAAATTTTTTATTTATCTTCTTCTTAAAATTGTATTTTATCTTAAGATTGATACAATAGTGCTTCAAGCTTACAGATAATTGTTAACGAAATTAATAGATACTTAGATAGGTAGATAGATGAGAAGATAAAAAAGAAAGAGAAGGAGAGAGAGTCAATAGATTTCACCTAATTTTTTATTAAATTCTTTGCTTTCGTAGTAATAATTTGAATAAAGAAACATTATTATTTCATTAATGACTTTCTAGTGTCTTTACTACATTATACAATAGCTTTTATCTAACAAGCAAAGACACCTTAACTTTATTTGTCGTCTAAGCTCGTCACTCTGATCTAATTTAGAGTAGTGTATTCAAAATGACTCTACATGCGATGTTCATAACAAAAAGCTGTTCATCAGCGTCAAATATTTTTCAAAGTGTGTACATATGTGTGATTAAAGGTGTGTGTGTGTTTCTGTCTGTCTATTTGTCTATCTGTCTGTATGGCTAACGAAATTTTTTCCCACCAATTAAAACCAAAATGTTTGTTCTTATATGCGTGTTTAGAAAATATTTTGCAAAAGTGGTCTTATCACTTTTATTTAAATTACGTTCACGTCCTACCAAAACATATGCAAATTGGGCTCTGTTGTCTGTTTTTGTTGGAGTTTTCGATCGGTTGGCTGTTGCTTGCTTTGTTTAAGTTTGAGGCAAACCAATTAAGTGAGCCAACAATTTTTAGACAGTTTAATTTTAATAATGAAATGCAAATTATTTGGAAAAAAGCTTTTCGACATGCTTAAAATTTATGGATTTGATTGTTTGGAAATAAGAATTTTCATGTGTTAACAATTAAATTTAATTAACTAAAGATATTTAAGTTTTGTTGCTGTTTTCGCATACAGATTTGTTGACATCAATAAAGAGAATCGGTCATCAAATCAAGAAAATCTGTCAAAAGTATGGAATTTACGATAAATTTTCGGTCTTTGAAAAGTAACTATGAGGAAGAGGGATATTTTGTGGCTTTAGATATGTGTTTTTATTGAGCCTGTATACATTACTAAACTCAATCTGCGTAATGGATAGCAGAATCGACGTAGTTTCCGAGATCGACGATTTGTAACAGATGGACAGATAGATGGACATCGTTAAATCGATTTGTCTTTCGATACTGACCAAGAATATATACTCTTTATAGGGTCTGCCATGCCTAGATTTAGGTGTTGTATACATTTTCGATGAGCACAAAATTAATATACTCTTATAACATATTATAACATAATATTAGCAAATAATTAAGTAAATATGAATAGAACGTTAAATAAACAATATTTCAATCTGTATTACAAAATAGGAAAACAAATTGTCTTAATCTCGTGAAAAAGTCAAAAAGGATTACTTTTTTTTTAATATATTAAATCGTATCCATTGCCTTTACTGAGGAAAAAACACTAAACATTGCTTCGATGACTAATCCTACTTGAGGAGTTCATCGTGACAATATTTTTCTTACACCTCACTTATTATATAAGATATTGATACAAATCGGTCTGAAATTTTCATGGAGTCATATCGTAATTTATTGATTTCCCTTGTTTATTTGTACCCAGCGCTTTGTTAGATTCTTCTGTTTTGGTTTCGTTTCTTTGATTCTCGCAACAGATTTATTATGATTTTTATTTCAACGTTTTGGAGCCACTTCAGACCACAATAAAGTTTCCCACATTCAAATCCATGCTTAATAAATCCAAACAACGAAATGCACTTTTCTGCCAAATGTGCACGCCCAACTTAAATCTGGAAATTACAACGCTCATTCTACTCAGTAATAAACCGAGTTTTATATGACGCCGGCTTCTGATGCTGCTCCAAAACAGCTTCTCTTTGCTGCCTGTCAGTTGAAGCTCCAAAAAAATCTCCGTTTTTCTTCTTACTTCTTGCTTATAAGCAAGGCAACATTAACTAAGCTCATAATAATAATGCACATACAAAATTGCAAGCAATGTTGCCAACTTTGCCAGCAGATTCCTTGCTTCGCCTTGGCTTGGCTTGTCTTGTATTTTTTTTTCTTCTCGTATGATTTTTACGATAATGTCAGCAACGTAGTTGTTGTTGAGGCATAAACAAGAACGTTTTGAGCACGAAATATTTAAAGCCAAGTCAAGATATATGTGTATGCTGCACACACACACACATACATAGATATGCAACCATAAAAATTGCATATGTATAAAGCGGATGCGAGTGTGTACCAAAATGGCCTCAGTGAAAAATTGATGTCGCCCAACGAAGTTGTGCATATGTGCTGTGTGCATGAGTGTGTGTGAGTATTTGTATGTTTCACTACGGTTGTAAACGAGTGTATTAAGTGCAGCAACAACAAAAAGAACAACAACGCGCATAAGTACAATTACAGTCTGGCACACACATGTGCGCAACAGCCAACTTACTTAAGTGATTTCAATTTATAAAAATTTTTACTGCTTATACGACATGTGATAGATACAGAACAAGTGCCTGCTTAGCTGCTCAGCTCGCAGCTTCGTAATGCGATTGTGGGTGGTCTCGGCGCAACCGGAAGTGACTGCATTTTCGCCATTAAATCGCTCTCTAAATGTGTGCATGCGTCGCTGCTCACGACGTCGACATCAACGACGACCAACGACGTCGATGTTGTTAGTTTGACGCCAGCTGGTCTCGCTTAGTAGTTGGCTCACTTTTGCCTTCAGAATGATTGCCTTAATCGTATTGAACGTTAACGTGTTTATGGTTACGTCAGTCAGCTTGTAGAGCATGTAGGGCAATCGACGGCTCACGTTATCTTATTTATTTTTTTAATAAATAGATAAACTTTGTGGTAAGTGACTCAACATGCAATCTTTTAGAAGAGTTTTGGAATCATGTTCTTTCTAAAGAATTCTTTGTATTAAAGTTCGGTTTTACTTTTCATGTTTTTAAAAGGACATAATTTTTTTAATACTCTCTCTAGGAGGTCTCTGGTCCGGAGGGAAATTAATTTGCCCAATGTCAATGAGTTTATGAAGAAAATCAGTACCTAAAACAATCCTAGAATGAGACAGAGATGGAAGGTCAATGAGCCTGTCATGGTATGACGGTAACCTGGTATTAGGATTCCAATTGATGTCAAGAAACGCAAAGGGGAGAAATTCTATTGACTCAAGGCGATCGTGATGAATCTGTTAGGTTTCAAATAATACTACAACAATTTAAGAATTAGGTCTTGAGTGACTAATGCTGCAACTTTTTTTGTGGACTTCTATAAGTTTGCATGCACATAAATGGATTAGTAGATATTTAATCGTTGGCGTCGGTCTTAAGGATTTTTAAGGCATGGGAGTGTCTTTTAAACACTTTTAATCGTTTTGAGCATGCTGATAATTTAACAGTTTTGATTTTCAATTGCTCTTACAGTCGTCCTTTGTAAGCAACTTTCCTGCAAACTAAAGCAAATACAAACAATGTTTGCAATGTGTCGAAAATAGCATAAATTCAATTTAAAATGTAAAAAACAAAAAAATTACGAATATTGTACATTCTTTAAGATACAAATTTCTAAATATTTCAAAGTACTTACGAATAGAATTGCCAATGAGATTTTCTTGGTTTTTAGTAGTTTGTCATAATTGAGATTAAAATTGAAATTGACTTAATTGAACAATGGTATCGCTCAATGTGCTCAATTCATTAGTATTTGCTCATTGGAATGCATTAAAAAATACCGAAATTCGTCGAAAACCACATTTATCCATTTTTATTGTAAGCATTTTCTACAATTTAGCACTTGACGCCACTTGCACACTTAACGAATGCCAAATATATTTAAAACTATTTTCAACGAACCACCATTGATTCACACACACACAAAGACACACATACATATGTATGTAAGTATGTTGCTATGTACAAGATACTCATAGACTGAACAAAGTGACACTTAAGCTTTGTTATTGTTTTTGTTGTTGTTTTACTGTATTTGTGCACACATAAAATGCCTTTCATTTTCATTTGCGCCTCAGTTGAAGTTTCAAAAGGAGCAAAATCAGCAGTAGCAGAAAAGCAGAAATTCCTGTAGAAAATCAATAAATTTCAAAGGAAATAATTAAGCAAGTAATTGACTTGGATTTCTTTTAGGAATTTCACATAAATCTTTTGCGCAAAGCGAACAAGCACACACACACAACCAAACAACTCCTCCATCCTCCCACCCGCTCGCACACACAATTACAAATGAAGGAGTCTTAAGCGAGTGTTCGCTATCAGTTTTTATCTCTCTGTGTGTACATATTTATATGTGTATGTATGAGTGTGTGGGCTTACGCTGGTATGAGAGCTTGTTAGTTTCGGTTTCTGCTGCTAAGCAAACCAAAAAAGGAAAGAAAAGCCGCGCGTCTGCAACTCAAGAAGCAACAATGAAAAGTGTTAGCAGCAGGATAACAATGCTCCCGCCGTGCTGCTGATATTTTAAGTTATCCGGAGAACTTCTCGTTTTGCTGCAGTTGCACAATAATTTCGACTCCTGCTGCCAAAGTGAATCAAAAGTATTTTACAGTCTCAGCACGCCAGAAATAATTCCCACTACATCAGTTGCGGGTGTGTGTGTGTCTAGGTGGATAATTATATATGTATGTATGTGTAAGTGTGTAGCTGTGGAATGAAACAAAAGTCAAGAGAGAAGATATAAAACTAAATATAAGAGAGAATGTGTCAAGTGAAACGTTCGTGCATTTGCTATTGAATGAGTCAAATATTTAGTCGAAATAGCTAATGAAGAAACTAAATTCTGAAACCTTTTTTTGTATCACTCAGTCTTGAGTGAGTGATTCGATTTAAGGTTCCATTAAGTCAATAAAGTGGTCTGAACAGAAAATTAGACAGAGTTCAGTTTAATACAGACTTGCTTTCATTTTTTCCCGATTATAGCTTAGAAAATAATTCTATTTATATTTAGCAGAGTACAAAAAGAAAAATTGAACTATTTTTTTTGGTTTGAACTTTATGCTTGCCACACTTATTCTAGAAATTCACTTTTGTTGCAAAAAGGAAGAAGAATTTACGTTATTTTAAGAAGTGTAGCTTGATTTGTGGAGATTAATGAGTACAAAAAATATTTACAATTTGTTAAATGAAAAAAATAAAAAAGTCGAAGTGATTGTGTGTTAACAAATCGACGAGGTTTTTTAATTGCACAAATAATTTCAACATTAAAAATTAAAAACGATTTAAATGCGTCGAACATTTTCGTGTACTTCATGCTGTGTTGAGTGTGTGCTGTGCTGAGAGAAGGTAAGGTAAGGGAAGGGGAAGGTGTTGCCTTATGCGGACTGCTACGCTTGGCTCGAGCTCATTGCAACTGAAGCGTTTAAAACTAACAAGGCGCAAAACATTTTAACATTTTTAACATTTCCGCCTTTTTGCATTCAATTTAATTTAACATAAACATTTATATGTATATGTGTGTTTGTGTATTGAATAAATGACTGTGTGTGTGTATGTGTGTGTTTATATGCTTGTATACAACACGGCATTTGTCGTTGTCGTTGTCGTTGACGCTGCGCAATGCTGTTCATGCTCATGCTCATTGTGCATGAGCTTCATGCTTGAAATGCCTGCTTATACGTAATATTGTATAAAATACACACACACACACACACTTGCACTCGTACATACATAAACATGAATCCGAATAAGTATTTAAATCGCATGAAAAATATATTTCAATGCGAGTATGTAAAACTTAAATCTTAAGTAGCTCAACTTGTTTATTTATCGAAGCATGTAGCGCATTGCTTTTTTGGGGGCGTGGCGCGGCACGAAAGTAGTTTCTAGTGACACATTTTAAATGTCAGATGGGCGTTTGGGTGTGTATATGAGTGTGTGTGTGTGTGTTGGTATATGTGCTTGTTGTGGCATAAATAAATTTGTATGCATTTTGTTTTAAAATAAGTATACGTCATGTTGTACATAATGACAGTTAAGGAAACGGTTGAAAAGGCAGTCGTTTTATACATTTAAAGCCATTTATGATTTTTATGCCAAATGCATATAAATGTCTCTATCACATTTGCCCTTTCCCTCTTTCTCTTTAATTTAAGTTGGCAGTGAATTAAATGCTTGCTTAATGACATGGTAGTTTAAAACAAAAGCTGTGCTGTAAGTTGTCAGCTTTTGTAGCTTAGCACGAAAACGATTTGGTCTTTGATGGAGCCTTCTACGTAATTCAAAACTAAATTTCGTTTTTTTTTTTCAAAATCAATTCAATTTCAAAACTTAAAGCAATCTGTTTTCAAAGATTCGATTCATTGCATTTCCATGCACAGCATAATGGGCGCCCTCTAGCCTACGACTTTGCTACGAGACCCTTGAACAAACTGCAAACAGCAATAACAACGTGGTTATTCGCAACCTAACAACCGTCAGACAATTTTAATCTATTGGCCATTACAACGCACAGATTTCTAAGCACAGCTTCACGTTCGAGCTAAAACAATGATGACGACTTTGATGGTGCCGTTGCTGATGGTGATGGCGATGCTGATGGCAACGGCTATGATGTTCAAGATTGCGCTGACATTGGATGGTCGGTCGGCCGGTTGGTTGGTTGCTTGGTTGGTTGGTCTGTTAGTTGGTTGATTCGAAGGAAGCACATTCCGCTTGAATGCACCGACACAAGATAATTGGTCATTGTCTGTGTGAGAATGCTTTGTTGCCGGCCAATGCTGCTGCTCCTTCAAAAGCTGCACAACGTAAATTCAATTTTCGCCTACTGCCAACGTTATGCATCAATGCTTGCCTGCCAGTTTCTTTGCGTTGCAGAGGCAGGCCGGTGTTTAGCAGTATGTCGTGATAGCTCGGCTTACAAATCATTATTGGCGCTGGCACTTGTTGTACACTACTTACAGCACAAATATGCGAGTCGGGCGGTGACTGGCGATGTCAGAATGGCTGCCTGACGCACAGACTCGCAATTTGACTGACTGAATGCTGACATTTCATGCCTTTTTGTTCACTATGCGACGCTAATAGCTCAAAAACTTGTCGCAGCATTTCGTGCAAAAGCCTACCTGTTAGTTGCTACGTTACAAAGCCGAAATAGAATGCTTTATTGTGCCACTCTGCCGAAATTGTCGTAAAGTAATTACAGATACGCTGCGCGCAGCATGTGAAGTATGCGATTTTGGACAATACATACATACGCACACATGTAAGGCACTTCAATCAATCCTATAATCAAGTCAAAGTCAAAACAACATTCCCCAAAATAAAAAGAAAACGGTAAAAACTGCAAAGCATTCAAGACAACGAATATACGAACGAGCGAACGAACTTGATTGATGTGCAAATCAATTGGCATACAAAAGCAAAAATACTTTTTACGCCAAATTTGCATTCCTAATGCCGCAAGGAAACTGACAGCAGCGACAGCAGCAGCAACAGCAAGCATATCCTTGGCAAGCTTTAAAAAGCCACAACGAGCAATAACGAGCAACAGCAACAGCAACAACTACAACACTACACTTTTGCAAGCATTTTGCACTGACGTGATTTGCTGCTGGGCGAAAGTGTGCCAAGTCTGAGATTTCAACGTAACATCGTGACAACAAAAAGCTTAAAACTGTCGGTAGATTAATGTGCGTTCTAACACTGCAAGAAAAACGCTTAAGCAGATAAACAGCGCCATGAAAGTTGAACAAAGCGAGACTAAAGTATCACACAACCGCAGTAGCATTAATGCTGATCAGCACTGCGTTTCATAGATGATTGAAAATGACTTTGACTCACTTATTGAAATCGGTAAATTAAGAGAAGCGATGTTTCTGGTCGTCATTATTGAGATTCTTGGCATTTTATTATTTGATTGACCTCTTCTTACCACCCTATTGTGAAGAATCTCTTAAGAATGTCTTAACAAGTAAAGAATATTCTTTAAGATATCATAAAGATATGTCTTAACAAGTAAAGAATATTCTTTCAGATATCATAAAAATATTTCACTTCGTTGTTATGATCATACGAAGGTATTTTTGAGAAACGGCGATTTTTTTTTTAATTAATTCAATTAATCATTTAAAATACCATTTCCCTATTCGGTTTCAGTTCTATTCCAATGTGTTCTTGACACAATCAAACTCACAGTAATTCGTACCTACATTCAAACTTTCTGTAATTATTATTAACTATCAAAAGGCAATGTAAAAATTAACATTATTTAAGACTACTTAAAAAATATCCTCAAAAAAGGCGGTTAGTTTGCGATTATTTTTTTCAGTGCAGCAAACATAGTAATGGATAAAGAAAAGAGAACAGTCGACGCGTTGCACAAAAAATTACACATCTCGTGTTGACATCACGTACTTGACGCTGTGCACTAAATCACCACAGGGCGTTAAACACTTCTACGCTTGAAATGCGTACAAAAAAAAAAAAAGGTTTGAAAAAATTAATATAATTTTATTAATGTTTAAATTTAACCCTTCAAAATTTAGTACAGAACGTTTAAGGGCAAGCAAAAAGAAGCACAAGCTCATACATCAACAGTTTTTTGTTTTGTTTTTTTTTTATGGCATTTTAATTGCATGCTACACGAAGTGCCTCTCAATTAAATGTGTCTGCTTCCTTAAATGTTTCAAGCGCACAGAAGTATGCTACAATATATGTATGTATGTGCGCATACTGTATCTTACCGTTAGTTTCTGAATGCAGATGAGTGTTGAAGGTGTACGAGTGAGCGAGAGTGAGTGTGAGTGGGCATGGAAATGTTACAACAACAAAAAAAAAATGTTATATACATATAAAAATAAAGTTAACCATAGCATCATCCTGTTGGGGAAATTATGTCAGGCACATGTCGTAATTTGCCGCAAAGCGCACATGTAACTGTTAATTATGCAACGCGCGACCAGCGTCTTCCTTGTCTGACATGTCGTCGACTGTGACTGGCATACGGCCAAGCTATGCATGTAGCAGCACGGGTATACATAGTGAGAGCATGAGCGTCACAGTCGGTCGTCATCGTCAACGCTCTATGGAGTGTGTGAGTAAAAAGATAAGAACTGTAGGAAATAGTACGAGTTTTGAATATCAAAAGCGCGAATGAGTTTCACATGCTTGAATAGATTTAATGAGAAAGTCGGTTTTTTTTTTCCTCTTTTATTTATGTTTGTTTTTAAAATACTTAAATCAAAAAGTTAAGAAAGGAAGCACACAAAAGTTGTTAGAGGGCATCATAAACGATAAGCAAACATTTTGTGTGAGAAAATTAGAATGAACTCATGAGAGTCAAGTTTGCAAACGTGCAAATCTTTTCATGTTAGGGCGTTCTTCCCTATAAAGCAAGGCATTTAAAAAAAGCTCAAGAAGTAAGTCAAAGAAAATTTTATACAAATATGTAATTGTCATAAAATTTACATTTCGTAGCTTCAATGTTTTTTTTATTTTTGTTGAATAAATACAACATCTTGAACTCATTCTAAGAATGGCTTTAGAAAGCCTTATACAAAATAATTTTGTTCAATAGACCCAAAATCACATGCTCATTCAAAGTTCTTAGAATTTCCATATGGTTTATTTTTAAGCTGATTTGTCATAATTTAAATCATATTTAAATTCTAATTTCATTTTCCTGTTGCACACTTTAGCAATGCTTTACTCATATCGCAATTTAATGACTTGCCAAGAAAAAAGAAAGAAAAACGAAATGAAAATAAAAGAAAATGTATGCCGCCCACGCATGCAGCCTGCAAATTCCCATTAGGCAGGATGACATGCCTGGTAGTCAGACATACAATACACATAGATACGTATGAAGTATGTATGGTTGTATGTGTTTAGATACCTTGACTTACCGTACTCGCATACGCTTCATACGCTCACGCGTGCTATTATAAAATGTGCGTCTAAATATTTTGATTGTGTTTCCTATTAAAGAAAATTTATTTCATTTGAAATATTCATAATTCCATACTAAATTGCATTTTGACTCCCCTGAGACTAATAACATCAAAAGCGTCCTGACAAAGGCGACGGCGTTAGCTCTAAAGTGAGAACGTCGAACGACATTTAGCCAGCGACTAGATGCGTCTGTTTGTCTGTCTGTCTGTCTGTCTGTCAATCAGTCAGTCAGACTCCAGAAAATGTAGAAAAAAATGAAAATCTCAAGAAATTCTATCATTCCGTCAGTCAGCCTTTTGAATAAGTGTCGCCGTCATTAGGCTATCTGTCGTCTTCGCATACTTGCATACATGAGCAATGAAGAATTTAATATTTGCCTACGACATGAATTTGTTCCTTTTGCTGAGCGTTACCGTTGGCTTACGTAATTGTCTATTGAAGTAAAAGCGTAGAGATTCACATAGCTACGTGTACTTATTGCGTGTGGTTGCAGTCATTTGGTGCTTTATTGAGATAATGACACGTGAGACGTTTGGTTGGGTTTGGTTTGGTTTGTTTCGTACCTCACAGCCCATAACAACAGCGTTGTTTAATGTGTTTGTGCCTCACTTTGGTCGTTGTCTGTGTGTTTTATTATATCAAGCAAATTTTATGCTAGAAGTGTTTTGAAATTTGGTAACCGCAAATAAATGAAAGACGCACTGCGATTGTGATAGTGTTGCTTTAGTGGCGTTCACTTTATTTCATTAATTTTAACACAATTAAAAATTTACTGTCTTAATAACATATAAACTGATTTAAAATGTGGAGTTAATTTTCAAATTAAAAGACAATTGACAATAAATCTGAGGTGAATTATATAAAGTTACGATTTAATAAGTCTCTTAAGTACTATAAAAGTAGTTTTATAATTATATTTTGATTTGTTTGTTCAAACAAGAAGACTTGCAATAAATAATTTACGTCTCTTATTGCTAATATAGACTCAACTCTCTCGCTCGGTTAGTTTTAGAAAGTTTTGATCGAATATCTCCTCCTTCCTTATGAGTAATACATGAAACCTTATTTTTCAGTAAATATGTTAAGTAATCAATCGTTAGAAGTTGACATAAGACTTAGACTAGTATAAACTGTTAGTTGACAGGAAAATAACTTATATTTTTGTGCACTATATTACGAAAAAAACTTAATACTTTGATGAATTATGGTAGACTTCAGCCAATTAATAAAGACATGAACAAATTATTGAATACTTTAAACAATCAGTGAAGCTTTCAGTTGAGCATTAAAGTTTTCAATGGTAATTAAATATTTCCACCCAATCTCAAAGACTCCAGTCAATTTGGAAAAGTGACAATTGATGGTGAATAATCGTTTTCGCTCACAGATGACATAAAATGATCTTTAGAGGAATCCATTGATCACATATTATTATCTGTTGATGGTTTGTTTACTGTTCTTGAATGAAATTGCCGATTAATTCATACATTTTTAATTATGATGAAGTCGTCAAGTAGATTACTAACGAAAACGATGAGAGTTGCGAAGTGAAACATGAAATTTTCTGCTCAACGGTCATGCTGTTGAAGCAAAAGCGAATTTTATATTTATTTCATTATTTGAAAACAAAGAAATAATTTATATTTAATTAATATGAAAGAATATTTTCTTTTTATGCGTAAAAATATTTTTTTATACCCTGCACATACAGTGTGTCAGGGTATATTAAGTTTGTTTGAACGAAATGTATGTAACGCTCAGAAGGAGGGGAGGGGGACCCCATAAAGTATATATATTCTTGATCAGGATGACAAGAGAAATCGATTAAGCCCTGTCCGTCTGTCCGTCCGTCCGTCCGTCTGTATTCACCAATGGTTCTCGGAAACTGTAAAAGCTAGAGACTTGAAATTTGGAGGGTAGACTCGTGATGCTTGGCACTACATCAAGTTTAAACGGTTTTGTGCCACGCCCACTCCTTCCCGCCCATCCAGCACCGCCCACTTTTTTAAAACGTTATAACTCGAACACCCGAAGAGATAGAGACATGAAAGTCGATATGTCGACTCAGCATGAAGAGCTCTACAAAACTGCATACCACAATTTTTCCCCCTCCCCTTGATTTCCCCTCCCCGAGTTGTTTTCTCTAAAAAGCAATATCTCCAAAACTAATAAAGATATGAACATAAAATTTTGTATACAAGCTCAGTAAATATATATCTTTAAAACTGCATACCACAAAATTCCCGTCTGCTCGAAAGTTACCCCTCAATGACCAACAAACTCAAATTTTTCGTAAATTCCACTTTTTTTCACCAATTTACTTGATATTTTGATCACTATTTGATCGGGCGATGTCAAATCAACATTTTTTTGTAGATTTAGGGTGTTGCACCACCTACTGCGTGTGCAGGGTATTATATTGTCGAGTATTCTCGACTATAGCGTCCTTAGTGGTTTTTTTTTATTATTCTGACGAATTTTCATTTCGACCTTTTTAAGGAAATAATTGTGGACACGAAATTCATACCAGTTCATGCCTTGTGCATATTGATTATTACCTTATTCGCCATTTATTTTGCTGTAAGTAAAGCACAGAATAAATTAATCTTCATTGCAAAAACTGAGATTTCCAATCGCTCTCACAATTTAGTGCACAATTTTTTTCCCATGTGTCACGATTATGATCAAATGTCGAACACTTTTGTGACTCATACCGTCTGAGCGAATCGCCCGCATCTCCTTCATATTCGACAAGCTACTTCATTGCATATGCTTTACTCTCATCATCAATTTTACCATTCGACTGCTTGACACCGCACACCTTTTCGTATAATGATTTATCAACAAACTATAAGCCAAAAAACTTCATCGGCAGACAAACAGTTTCATTATCTTTTGTACTCTTTGCAACATTCTCATTTTACAACTAGAAAAAAATTAATTGTACTAAAAATATGCCAATGAATTTTGTAAAGAAATAATAGACTTACTTTTGCGATAAGTATTCAGCCTCTTTTGATAAAGCGCTCGAATTCATGTACTTTACATCAAGCTCGACTGTGAGATTATTTTTCTTTTCTCTTCAAACAGATTTAGACATGTAATTATGTGACTTTGTTTTTAATTTCATTTATTACTTCATTTCATTTCACACCATTCCACTTTTAAATTGGCAATTCAATCTTCAATTGTCAGATAGTTTTTTGAAGTTGCTCATTGTTGAAAATTTTATCGCTCGAGTTCATCGTATGAGGTCTTAGTGTTTTCTGCAGTATGAAATTGCTTACCTTATCACAAATCCGAGAACGAATGATGTGGTGACGCGGATTGCTTGAGCCAGTTTTTGTGAAAACAAATCGTAGTTTCTTTGTTTTAATTTTTATAAATAATTATTATAATAAATATAATTAATAATTTTAGGTTTTAGACTTTGGAATAAACATAAGTATTTTCTTATCTTATGGGACGGCTAATTTCTCTACTCAATCAATACAACAGCACTTAACTAAAGCGATCCAATTGATTCTGTATCTCTTGAAATGACATCTCAACAGGCTTTGTCATTTGCAATGCGGTCGATCAACGTTACTCGAAGTTTACGACCAGCCTTGATTTGTGCCAACTCAAGCTAAATTTTAAGACATGTTTTTAAACTTAAACAGTTTTTGTTTCGTTTTTTTCATTTTTGTATTTTTTGTGTTTGCTTTATTTTTGCCTTGGTCCTTTGCACGCATGCTGATTATCCTGGCATCATAAATTTATGCCAGCCTGATTGTTCGTTCCACTACTTCTTGTTTATTTCTGTGCACATTTCTGATTAGTCTACCATTCTGTGCTCTGTGCCATTCTATTTGTACATACATATGTATGTGTATGTGTATCTGTGTGTATTTGTGCTTTTGTACGTGTATACGCGCTCAGGGTGCTTGTTTGTTTGTCGTTCTGTGCGTTTTGTTTACGTCGCTCGTACGTGTCTTGAAAATTAAAAGTGATTTTTTTTTCTTCTTTTATCGTCATGCTCCTCAAAAAGTTGTCACATATAAACACACACATCCTCAGTCGCAGAGTGGGTTGTGCATGTGCGTGTGGCTGGGTTGATATTATTTTTTTCGTTCTTTGCTTCTTAAAAAAACATTTTTATGCAAAGCGCTCACAAATTGTTATGATAAAAACTTATTTATTTTTTTTTTTAGCACACGTTTTTTCAACGATTCTTATTTTTATTTATTATTTATTTTATAGCGAAATTTGTTTTGACAATTTTGTGGTTTGTGAGCATTATTTGAAACTAGAAAAAATATAACAATAAACGAAAATTCAAATATAAACTAATTTGTATAAAATAGTCAACAAATTTTATTTCAAATGAAAAGAGCAAGTTGCGACTTTATGGAGTTTTAGCTCAATTTATTCGGAATGCAAAATTCAATCTGATTTGTTTTTTATCCACACAATAAATAAAATCAAAATGTACGCACTTTCGAAACGACTTGAAAAATTAACAACTCATTTTAAAACAAAATTGTTTTTGGTTTGAATTCGTAGTCAAAGCGTCGTCGTCTATTTAACAGAGGACTTGTTTTCTGGCTCTCGTTTCAAATACTTTTTAGGTGGTTACTTGATCGTTATGTATAATAGATAAAGAGCTTTGAGTATGTTTTATACTCGCACAATCTCAGAAGTCATCGTGCTGCACATGTAAAATGTGTAAATCGCTAAAGCTAAAAAATTCCTTCGACAGTTTTAAATGCAAAATACAATTTGAAATCAAACTATTCTGACTAAACTGAAGTCTCATTGGAAACACTTGCCACTCAAGCATAATCAATAATAATTATTATTTTTAAACACGCACAAACAACAAAGCGAACAACTCTGCCGTGAAATCGGTTTGCCTGCCAAGCAGCCGGGAAGCCTTGTGCCAAAATCACTTTCACTATTTGCAACAAACTTTTCATGGAACACTGACGAACCGAAACGTGCATCAAAGAGACCATTTATGAGTTTGTGCGCCTCAAGTGCAAGTGAAACCGAAGTGAAGCGAGGTGAACACAATGGATTTCGGGTGTTGAAAGTTACCCACAAGTGCTGAGGTCGAACTGCCGCTGTTGCGGTTATTGTTGTAATCCTTCTTCTGCCATTTGTCGCCGGTGGCAAAATTTCACACTGACGAGGCTGACGACATCGACTTCACTATCGATGTTGATGATTTCAGCAATTGCAAGGCAAAGTATGCAAACGGGTTGAAGCAATGGCAAAGAAGTAACAGCAAGCAAATGTTGAGGCAGTTAAAGGCTTTATGGGCACACGAATTTGCCTGCAAGTAAATTATCAATAAAGTTTGAAAACTTATACGAAAGAGGCTATTGCAAGCGAATAGTGTATGAGGGTGTGTGTGCGGCAGGGCATGAAAAATAAAGTAGAGTAAACTGCCGCATTGCAGACTTTTAGTTCACCATTGGCTTCTGCTTCTCACACGTTGCTGCAAGTTTCAATGTCAGTATGAGGTTCGATAAGTGCAGCATTTCGACATTGAAGGCAGGCGTTGAAAAATTTCTTTATGGCGAGCATTTTGCTTAAATAAACATTTGTATGGCCTGCAGCATGTAGCATGCGAAGCATAAGAGACCAGGCCAGGCCAGGCCGGCACTTCATGCCTATGGTCATGCACGTATGCATTCAATAATATTTATGCTGCAAAGCGTTACTGATGCGCAAGTGTACTTGTGTGTTTTGGCTGCAGGTCGGTACCATTTTTCATCGTGTCAGCAGTTTTGCTCGTATTGATTTGTGCGTGTGTGTGGCATGTTGCAGCATGAAGTGATACTGAAAAGAAAGTTGTACATGCTGAGGCATAAAGTCTTGGGATTATAGTCGGATTTATAATATCAACAAGTAAGTTAGCGATGCGTTTAGACTTAATGACTTTCCGACTTAAAGTTTTCAACGTTTGTAGAAATTTTAAGTACACACACCATTTTATTATTAATTTACATTATATCAACAAATTTCATTTATTTGTGATTTAAATCGAAATAGATGCTCATAACTTTATTTTCCCAAAAGTATTGCATAAATTAGTTGAAAACAAGAGGTAAACCAAAACAGAATTTCGTCGAGATATCTTATGAGTTCGGTGCTTCATATTATGATATAATACGATTCTCAAGGGCATTTCAACACACGCTAAATGAACTTTGATGAATTGAATTGTTTGGCAAATAAACAAAACTTCAAGTCAGAATTGTATTTTCTACTTAGTGAATAAATCAATGACATTTTCTGCAAACGCAAGTCTCAAATTATATGCCGCATTAATATAATAACATTGCTGAAATGATGTTTGAGTGACAAGAATACTATAAGTAATAATGCGCTACACATGTTCCTAGTTTGTTGAATTTAGTTTTCATAAATAATGAATATTGAAAGGTTTGTCATTTCTCAGATAAGTATGAACTCCATAGTCATTTGGCCTCGACTATATTGTGTCCTAACTGCTGTGGCCTATATGATTTTAGGAATTTGAAAAAAATATTCTACTTACAACTTCAACACAAGCAGAATGTCAAATGGAAAGAATTTGTTCGAAACGTTCTTAAATTTGTTGTAAAACATCATATGGAATTTTTCATTTTTTTCAATATTAAGTGAACCTTTATTCTATCTTTACTGTGTTTCTAAGTTTCTGAAAATCATGAAGGTCATTATTCTTCGTCAATTAAATTTGACATAATTAAACAGAAACTCAAAGACCGCGCTTCACATTCATGCAGTGTATAAAAACGTAATGCAATTAATAAGCAAGCCAAAGATTTGTTATGTTATCTTTAATACATTCAATAAATAAATCTTTAATAATAAACACAACAAATGTCAATGAGCAAGTTCATAATTTGCAAATTTATGACATTTAATACACTTTCAATGATATTTTGCTAATTAATTTGCACATTTTGCGTAAACAAAGAAAAGGAAGTCTTGTGAAAATTGCTTATTGTCAAAGTATTTGTGTAAATTACATGTTTTAAGAGTAGTGCAGAAATATGTGTTTTACAACTTTTGTATGAAATCATTTTGTTATTGTTGTTTTTTTTTTCAATTAAAATTAATACCATTCATAATGTTGTAATCCTTTATTGATTGAAATTATAATTAAGTGACATAAAAAATTGCATGATAACAAGTTGAATAAGTTGAAATTCGATATGGATTTGTGTCTTTTGTTCGTTTGTTTGATTTTTTTTTCTCTTTTTGTCTTTAATCGCTTACAGTTAAAACTATTTTAATGAAGCTTTTGTCGTATTCAATTACAATTGAAAAAGCAATTAAAACTGTTTGCAGTTGTGGAGATTTCTTACAGCGCGCCCAACCATCATTCTTCAAACGTGTACACACAACTGCGAATATTAAAACAACAATAACCGAGCGACCGCACTTCAAACTCAAATTATTCTTCATCTTTTTTTTTTTTTTTACAAATTATTTCATTTGTCAGTGCACAGGGTTTGATTTTCGAACATTTTCAGCATTTCCTTTGACTTGTCGTCGCTCATTCGTTTTTATTCGCAAAAAACATTTTGCCAAAACTGTCACGTTCGACACATTTCATCAAAGAGATTGAGCTTAAATTGATTTTTTGCTAATGTGAAAAAGACTTTGCAGCGACGCTGTCCTTTGTTGCCGACGCGTCGTCCTTAGTACAATATATGAGGCAGGGTGACATTTCCGCACAAGTTGCGACGTGGCCGATTAAGTTATCGTATTTCGACTAAGACAAAAGCATGACTCTTAAAGGTTGTCGTTTGTACGTTATTTCAAGTGGTTAGAGTGAAATTTATCACTTGACCTTCAGGCAACTTGAATGTTTTAAAGTGAAATTATTTCATTTAATGCTTTTAGTTACAATTGAATGAACGCCGCTTTGTGTTCTCAATAGAAAAACAATTTATAATGCGCAACGGTGGGCGCAAATGAGGAGCAAGTATTGATGGCTTACTGCAAGATGTTGTTTTGAGCTTTTAGCGTTCGTCGTCGTTGTGCACATTATTTCGTTAAGTTATGTAATGTGGCTTAATTTTATTTCAACTTGAAATTGCTTTCAAATGTACGAAATTATCGCTTTTGCTGCTGCGTCCTTTTTAAAAATTAGTGTTAGTTATTGTATAAATCAGCACACAACTTACTTACACTCAGTCCGAATCAAAAAATGATAATACTTTAGTGAAGTATGAAATCACTTTTGTAGTGATAAACAAATACATTCTCAAAGAGTCGATCGGTTTTTACACGAAGAAATGTTTAACTGTCTTGAAGTATTGTCGCGGAGGTTCCAGAACAACTATTATAAACTTGTTTCATTTATGGTGTTTACTCAGCAATTCTGTTTGTGTCAATTGTCCCATTTTCGATAGTTTAGGACTATTTCTCAACTATCCAATTTAGGACAGTATCAAATTATATAAAATACTTCTATTAGCCAATAAATATGAAAGAGGGGGAGGGGGTCACCCTGATTTTATTGTTTTTACATACAGGAGGAACGGGGTCAAAAACAGATAGTCAAAAACAGAAACGTAATTAATGAATGGATCCCAACTTAGCGCAAATATGTGGAGTAGAAATTTATACGACATAATTTTACTATGAAATTGATTATACAGATTTACGATTTTACGAAATACTCCTGGTTTTAATTGATCCCGAAAATCGAGTTTCTACTATATAATAGAAAGGTATGAGGTTCAATTTCCAGCGCCACAGGAATTTAAAGGTTTATTGTATTTATCAATTTAATTGTTATTAACAATAAAAAAATAAAGTTTTTTATACTAACAGTTATGATTAATAATAAAAAAAAAAAATAAATCAATCCCTTAAGATGGTTCCATTTTCTTTTCTTTGAATGCCCCAAACTGGTACGGCAGGACAATTTGGGTAACTAGACGGAAGGGGTAGAATTGTGACAATTGATCCCTGCCTATGACATCCTCACCAGTTGAAAGCAGGTAGAATAGATTGAGCAGGAACTAGTAGGGTTTACATTTAAGCTAGTTCTAGCTGGGTATGATGTACAGAATCTCTGACATAGAAAATATCTACTGCGTCTACTATTTTCCTAAGGAGCCTTGACTGCAAACGATGGAGCAGAGTTCTGAATTTTTTTGCTTTTAAATTTTAATGAAACGAAATGAAATAATAATTTTTTGGAACTCATCAAACATGATTTAAAATAAATAATAGTTACACAACTTTGGCATATTTCGGTGAATTTTTTCAAGAATAAATTTACTGAATAACTCTTAGTTTCAATGAAGTTATCTAAACGAAGGTTTTTACATTCTCACAACGTGAAAATGTAATTATTTTTATTAGTATTTTTGGTTTTTTTTCTTTTAATTTTTTTTTTTCATGGTTTCAACGTAAAAATTACTCATTAAACTCATAAAAAGTAATTGAAAACCATCGAAACATTCATTAATTGAAAACATCAAAAGCTTCAAATAATAACGACACTTTCCAACACGACATGCACTCATGAAATGTAAATGACATTAAGCATCATTTAAAAAAACAAAAAAAACTAAAATAAAAAAATTACTCTCGTTAATTAATAAAATTGAAGTATGTAGTATGTATGCTTGTGCATGCCTTCCAATTGACACCGAACATTTCGCAAGTTACGCGCGAACACGAATTTTCTGCAGATTTCAATGCGATTATATTGAGATTAATTCAATTTTGAATTGCGAATGAAAATATTTCATAAATTTTTAAAACATTGTCGTTAACATTTCAATCGAGTCGAGCACACGTGATGATGGCGGACAACGCTTGTGCGGCATTCACGTAATAAGTTACAAACTGAAAAAAAAGGTAGAAAAATATATGAAAATAACATGACAATACATAAAAGTCATTATTACGATTAATTAAAAAATTATATATACAATTTTATGTTTATACAAAATTATATATGTATACAAGTTTATTTTTGTAGTCCTTTTTGTTTGGTCATGAGTGTGCGAAGCTGTGCATGGCGTGAACGGCACGTTTGCAGTTCATATAATTATAATTCGAACACGGAATGGGCGGAAAAACCGCTGTACAACGAAATTGTTTCAATTAAAAGTTTGCGTCAAAATAATGTGTGCGCTGATTTACCAAAAATAAACAAATAAAAAAAAAAAAGTATATTTAAGGCAACTTTTTTGCATAATCGAAGAAAAAAATTAACAAAAATTAAAAATAATTAACAAATTATGTTTAAACACCTCTGCTCGTTGCAATTGCTTGTGGCAATGTTCGACAAGCGAGGCTCTGTAGTTTGCTTTGTGTGCAGATAAAACCGAATTGTGCCAAAATCAAATTCAGGCCAAACCGAACCGAAACGAAACAAAACAAACCAGACCACACTAGAGTAGAGTAGAGCAGACCGGAGCAGTGTAAGGACGAGTACGAAAGACGAGAGCCTTCAAGTGCAGCATGCTTCGTGGTGCCAGCGCCTGCTGTTGCATTTCAAACTATTAAGTTTGGTCAAAAGGTTAATTTACTCAAACACACACACAGACACAATAGTACAGAGCATTGCCGTTGTAGATCTTCTGTGTATGCCGAACCGATTGCTAACAACACTGACGAGAATTATACGTAAACTGCTCAACTACAACGACCGTCTGTCTGTCTGACTGTCTGTCCTTATGTGGTACGTTGACATTCGAATGAATGCCGACTGTTGGAGACACGTTGACCAGCTTAGACTCAGAGGTTCTGCCATTGTGTAAGAATACGCCTTTAAAATACCATAGTGTACTTGTGTGTTTCTCTGCGTGTGTGTCTGTGTAAGTGAGCGAATCTGAACAACTGCAGAGTGTAACTAGCCAGGATTTATGTAATATCCTTTTGTTAGAAAGATTTTTGTGTTATGCTTTTATCGTTGCGGTTCTGAATTTCTGTTACGGAGGCTTTGTACAATTAATGTGCGTTCGTGTGTGTGTGTGCCTGCGTATCTGTTTGTTTTCGACTTGCGAAATTGTGTTTGGCTTGAAATATTTGGGCGTGACTTAGTTAGTTTTGAACCTTGACAAACCCTTAATTGCATAATATTATTGTTTAATTAAGGAATTAATGCATTTTTTCAAGACCTTAAAAAACATTAAAAAATATGTTTGCAATTAAGGCCATGAGATGCTTAGATACTTTGTCACAGCTTAACAAATACCACAGAAGTTTTTTTTTTAATTTTTTGATTTCAGTTCGAGTATTGAATTAATATTAGTTTTGTTTGCTGCTTTTAACGTTCTATTTATAAAGTCGGTTTTTATTTTACAACCAATTTAGACTTTCCATCGGTTCCGCAAGATTTAATTATCTAATTTAACGCCGTCCATAATATGAACTATTTTTGCAACTTATTTAGAAATCATTGTCTCTGTACACAATTTCATAAATTCCACAAAGAGTTAAGAAATATAAAGTAATCGTCCATTATGCGATACCAATCTACTAAATCCATTCCAATAAATACATTTATGCCCTCGAACTGATGTATTACGACAATGCAACAATTGCAATTTCATTGAAAATATTTCTATTTCTACATGAAAATATTTTTCGAAACCTTTGCCACACACACATACATACAGCAATTCACCTGAATCATCCCTACATGCACACAAGCACGCTAAGCTAAAAAAAATGCAATCTTAATCCAGTCAGTTGCGTTATAGGAAATCCTTTTTGCAGGCTAAAGTAACTAATAAGAAAAACCCACTGAACTGAACAGAATAGAACAGAAAAATGTTGTGCATAAGTATGATGTACTTAGAGTGCGACCGACCTACACGCCACAAAAGTAACTTTTATATCTCACTGATAGCTTATAATCTTAAAACGACAGAGAGAATTGTGTAAGAACTGTGAGTGTGTGTGTGTGTGTGTGGTTGTGTACATCGCAGATAGTTTCGTTGTCTGTGAGAGTGCACTTTAGTTGACTGCAATGGCATTGCTGATTTTGTGCCTGAGCCTGAGCCTGACTTTGTGACTTTGTCGATGACTGAAGAAAAATAGTTATTGTTAGCAAAGTAGCTTTATTATAGGATTTTAAGATATTACAGCACACATGCACACAATGGAGCAAACATACACATACGCAGAAATACGTTGACAAACACACGCATACATACGTACTGAGCTTTTCTCTTCAATAAGGATTATTATAAGTTGTACGACGAATAATGGGCATAAGTAGAAGCAAATAAAAGAAGAAAAAAACACAAAAAAAAAACCAAAAGATCTACCAAATGGGCAAACATGAAAAGAACGTAGCAAAATTTCGACTTGAATCTCATCGACTTCTTGACTCGAATCAACACAGATAACATGATTTGTGGTTAACGACATGAATATGTTTCTGTGTGTGTGAATGCGTATCTTTGTATGCATTTGTCATTGCGGATTTTTAGTTTGATTAAAGTCAGGCGAAATGCTTTTACATTATTGTAGCATATTCTGTGTTGGTCAACTTGACTTGACAAGTTTTAAGTTGATTGTGGGTGCGGTTGATTTCAGACCATAAATTATTAAATTATTTTATGTTATTTGATATTTATTTGATTTTTCGGGCGTTACATTTGACAGCCTGTAGACATATTAGAATAAATACTTGTCAGAAACTTGACGCTGACAGTGACATTGCGTTTAATGACGTTGTCAGTACTGATTGACAGTTGTGACATTTCGTAGAACGTTATATTTTTTAGTTGTGAGGAGGCCAGACACTTTTGATGTGCATTGTTATTGGGCGAACGCTTTGTGATAGGCGTGGCTTGTATATAGAAAAAGCTTTCAGTAGCTTCAGACAACATTGCTATGATTGACGTCAAGCATTTTGGTTAAATATTTAATGGTTTTATTTTTGGAATTTCAGATTTCTATGGTAAGAGTATAAGGATGGGACATAGGACTTCTATTTTATGTGAACTATCCTTAGCTTTTTGGTACCTGAAAATTTTTTGATTACACATGTATTTCGTTAAGTATTTTATCTACAAACTATGAATTTGTATGCAGTTTTGTAGGGCTACACAATCTGAGCCTGTATACCGACTTTCAAGAGTCTATTGCTTCGGGTGTTTGAGTTATGTACATATATCGTTTGAAACAACCATATAAAATAAATTCTAATTTCAGAAGAGCAGAGGGAACTTCGTATCCATCGATAATTTAGTTTGTTTCACTTAATTTTTTGTGTCTAAATGACGTTGAAAATGAATTCAAATAATTTATTACGTAAGTAATTCATATTCACTATATAAGCCTTACTTCGCATTTTAAATTCAACTCAAAAATAAAGTTATAACATGAAATCTTTGCCAGTGATCTGTGGTAAGTTTCATTCTGGTGGTTTCTCTTAGATTAATGCTAAAAATAATCTTCTTTTTTAGTTGCATTTGTGGCCTTATTAGCCGGTGCTATGACAGTACCACTTCCAGAGGCTGTTCCGTTTACTGCAGGATAAAAATAAAGGGCTTTAATATGAAGTTCACTATTGATAAATAGATTTTGGAGCTGAATGTTTTTTAATAACACCTATAAAAGACTGAAGACTTCATTCAATCAAATCTCTAGCTCTTATAGTTTTCGAGAACTGGTGCATACGGACAGACGGTCGGACATGGCTCAATCAATTTATCTTGCCATTCCGATCTAGAATATACATATATATTTCATGGCGTCCCCCTCCCCACCTATATACGTTACATACATTTGGTCTCAAAGAAACTGAATATACCCTGAAACACAGTGTGAAAATGTATTTTCTTTTCGTAACTGACACGTATATTTATATGCAAATATGCTGCGTTGACGCTGCCTTTCACCTTATTTTCATTGTTTTCTGCAGCTTAGAAAATTTGGCCTTTCTCGCTCAAAATTTGTTCTTGTTTTCGATGCGCGTGTGATAATCCGTTTTGATATTGTTGATTTCAGCTCAAGTACTTTTCCACGCAATAAATCATTTCATTTTTTCCACTTTGACTATTTTCCTTTGTCCTTGTCCTTGTACGTGGATTTGTTGCTGCTGTTGTTGGTAGTGTTGGTTTAACGATTTTTGGTCGCATGCCTAAGGTTAGGTCGATTTTGCTTTGTAGGCATTTTCTGACGCGACATGAGCTTGTTAATTTTATCTGCTCAAGGTCTCTCGGCTTTGTTTGCTATTTTTTTTTAACCCTTGCTGTATGTTTTTGTAATAAATCATATTTGGTTGCAGATCATATAGATAAGAAATAACGTTAAACGGTTGGGTTACTTATTTTAAGGTAGTCTTCATCAGCCAATGTGTGCGTCATGCGTGAAGTTCGGAAAGTCTTGTTTTCAAAGGGTTGTTACCTCGGGCTTTAAACATAAAAGGGTTCAAAATAAAAGGTTAAAAGTATCAGATGACAAAAATAACATTGGCACTCATACGAAATAAATTTAATACAACGAATTAAAATCGATAGTATATTGAATTTCAGCTAATCTTCTTCAAATTATAAAATGCTATAGCATTAAGCTATTAACTTATCAGCTCCTTCGCTCACATGTTGAGACATACTCAATAGCGTCTAGTCTCGTATCATGTAACATTTTCATAACTACAGAGAAATTCTTCATAGCCGGACGCTTACCTTTGTGGTGGTTTTGTGTTTATGGGAGCGGGGACCTAGATATTATAATATTTTATTTTTGTATATATGTAATTATATTGTATTTATATTAAGACTATAAAAACTAAATGAAAATAGCGCCCTCAAATACGAATGGGATTTTATAATATATATATTTTTTTTTTTTTTTGAATTTTTAAATTTCCTCAGAATATGAGAGATATTTTTTTTCAAAATGGTTTGATATTTAGTGTATGCGTACGATTAAAACAGCGTCCACTTGTTAGGATAATATTTCTATGAAAATATTAATGAAAAGACTGTGTTCACCAAATTCGTCGGGTCATTGGAAGTGTCCGATTATGTGGGGTATGCGTATTGAGGAATTTCACTGCACATATGTATGTGGGAACTCAACTGAGTCTTCCTAACATTCTTAATGCAATTTGATTTATTGTTTAGTTTGCTTTTGTTTTCTATTTTAATTGCTTGTCGAGACAACATTTACGCCAACGACTAAGCTGTGTGTATCTTCTGTATCTGACAAATGTTGCCATAATTGGCTGAAAAGTATTAAAGCGTTCGGAACATTTTTGTTTAAACACGTTAGAATGAAATGTGAAATAAGTAACTGTAAAAGTGAAAGTATCTGTGTAAAAACAACTAATATTTGTGACTACTTGTCGCTCATTGTTTCGTTGAAGCACTTTAACTTACTAAATACCTGAGTGGTTTTTGCTCTTCATATCTTACACGCTTCCTATTCAACTTGTTCAATTATGTAAATTGAATTCGAAGAAGTCCTTCACTTCCGGTTTCCTAATAATTTTGCGCATTTTAATTTGCTAAACGACAAAATAGAAACCCAACAAGAGAAGTTATTTTCCATAATGAGATTTGTAACAAGCTGCGGCGTGTCATTTTTGATTTTATTGTGTGTTTCTGCCAACATTTTCTACTTTGTATTATTTTTTCATTTTTTTTACAATTCCGTTGCTACTCAACATATTTAATTTTTTGTTGTTTTGCAGAGCTTTATGAACGTTGTTGGTACTTAATCAGCGTCTAAGTAGCAGATTTAGCATTGTATAAAAACAAGTGAATAAAAATGTTACAAAAAATGAGTAAAAAAAAAAAAAAAATAGAATGAAATAGGAAACAAAATGCTAAAAGAGAATGAAAATTGTGACCACAATTAGAACCAGAATGCTCGAAGCCAAATGACAGACAAAACATAATTTTTTTATTCTACCGATTTTATTTTTTTTTTTTTTTGCTCACTCTGACCGTGCTTTATTCCAATTAGCTTAACATTTATTGTTTGAAATCCGCTAAGGAACTGTTTTTCATAATTTCGCTTCTTTTTTAATTCTTGCTTTTTTTTTGCCTCTTGTGTGTTTTTAATTTCTGTGCGATTAAAGAAATTAAATATTTAAAATAATTTGCAAACCATTTTTATTCGCATTGTATTTGCATTGACCGTTGGCGAATTGCATGAAATTTGCTGCTCAAGCTGACAAACTGCGCACGACTTAAAGTGTCATACTTTAAATTCCAGAGCCCAACAAGTCTACTGCAGTCGCGTTGCTTATTACATTCCAACAATTTGTCTATCTGCGAGCTAGTCTTGCACTAAGCCAACTGTATGTCAGTACATGAACGGAGCTCCGGGCTCTGATAGCACTCCGAACCGACCCGCCAGCGTTGGCAGTGCTCTCGTTAACCGCTGCTAGTCGTAATATCGTCATTTACATGCTGCAACAACATTCATTACATGCAGCACGCTTTTCCGTTGGCAGAGAGGCGTTGATGCACAAAACTCTACAAAGTGGCAGCAATATGCTCGGCAATTACATAAATCAACAGGAATGTGCATAAATGTTCGTGAGTATACACAATGAAGAGTAAGTCGAGTTCGTATCTATGAGTTGGCCATTGTCTTTTACTTACTCGGCCCTTTGAATTTGACTGAGTGTTTTCTGTGTGTATATTTGTATGTGTGTGTGTGTTTCTCTAGTGCTAGTGGCAACAAATTTCGTTGCCGCTGTCAGACAAATTGAATTGTTGGTGTGAAATTAGTGCATGTTACTTTTTTTCTTCGGATACTCTGGTGTTGAAATTAAAGGGCGGCGATATGTAAACTTGTTCTTGCTGTAAGCTGTATTGGTGCAGTATTATTTAACAAGTATTTTGTACATAACCAAAAAACAATTTAAAGCGTTCAAATAAAAGATTTTAATTGTACAAAAGTCAGAAGTTTCTTATTTTTGCATGCTTTAGTATACAAAAAAAAATTAAATAAAGAATGTGATTCCAAATAAACCGTAACAAATCGATTCTTATTTCAGAAGAGCAGAGGAAACTTCGAACCCATCGATAATGTAGTTTTTTTCACTTAATGTTTTGTGTCTAAACGGCGTTGAAAATGAATTTGTATAGTAATTACGTAATTAGTAATGCAAATTCATAACAAATATAAAAGCCCACCAAATTATTTTAAGTGTAATCCAAAAATAAAACTTTTGAAGCTTAACATGAAATCTTTGCCGGTGATCTTTAGTAAGTTTTATTCTGGTGACTCTTAGATGGATATTAAAAATAATCTTATTTTTTAGTTGCATTTGTGGCCTTATTAGCCGGTGCCATGGCAGTAGCACTTCCAAAGGCTGCCCCGCTTTTTAAATGATGAAAATAAATGATTTTTATGTCAATTTCACTGTTGAATAAACAAATTTTCGAGCTGACGGATATGTCTCAATCAATTTCTCTTGTCATCCCGATCTAGAATATACATATACTTTATGGGTTTCCCCCGCCCCTTCTATGCGTTACGTCCATTTGGTCTCAAACGAACTTAATATACCCTGACACACTGTATGTGTAGGGTATAAAAACGCATCGTTATTCATACTCGGCCCTTTGAATTTGAATGAGTGTTTTCTGTTAGTATACTTGTATAAGAATATGTATGTGTGTATATGATTCCCAAAGGGAAAAAATAGAAAGCATGCTAAATCGCCATGCGAACGGAAGGTGTTTTTGTTGTAAAAAATTTGAGAGGAAAAGAGAGTCGTTTCTGAGTATTCGTTTTTGTTCACGACTCAACTAGCAGACGTACGAAGTTTCATTTGTCGTTGAGCTGTTACTTAACAGGCTCGTTTAAGTACCCGAGCAGCAAAATTTGTTGTATATATAGTGTTATTAAAAATAAAAATTAAAGTAGGCTTAGAAAAGTTTGTTTACAAGCAACACAAAACTTTCAAAAATCTATCAAATTTATCGACGACAGTACTGGTGTTACTGACGAGCCATATTCTTGGGGTCGCACAGAGCATATTCGGTATCAAAAGATTTTGAGAAATAAGAGGAGGCAAAACATGGCGATAGCATGTAGAAGAATTGGCGTCTAAGATAAATAGGACCCGTAAACGACGCTAATAGTAACGTATCAAAGCCAGTGACCGTTTGATTGGCATCTTTATTAACGACAAGATTACTTTTATTTTGTAATATATAAATTAATGTACCAATCATTATGTTCATAATATTATATAATCAAAATATAGCTAATAAAAAATGCATATGTATTGCAAAATTTTTAAGTTTTTCCTGCTTATGTAGCCAATAAAACAATATTAACAGTAGTTTAATAACAGCATAACAGATATGTAACAGCATCAGAACAGTAACAGCCATTTTAACAGCTGAGCATAACAGAAAACATTCGTTTAACAGTCGTGTGTTTTACAACAAAAACCCATGCTCTGTCGATTCTTTTGAGGCGATTGTAAGCCTTTTTGGAAGCGGGCGTACGGCTTTTTTAGAAGCGAGAGAGGAAGGTTCTAAGCATGGCGAAAAGCGGCAAGAGCCATATAAAACGCCATTAGAAAATGGAAGATATCGGAAGGGCAGGTCCATGCAAAAGAATTCACCCATGAGGCAGTTGGAAGACATTCGATTTCCCGCTGGGTTCTCAAGTGCTAGTGGCAACAAATTTCGTTGCCGCTGTCAGACAAATTGAATTGTTGGTTTGAAAATAGTTCATATTACTTTTTTTTCTTCAGATACTCTCGTGTTTAAATTAAGGGGCGGCGATATGTAAGCTTGTTCTTGATGTCAGCTATATTGGTGCACTATTATTTAACAAGTATTTTCTACATTTAAAAAACATTTAAAAGTTTTCATTTAAAAGATTTTAATTGTCAAAAAGTCAGAAGTTTTCAATATTTTCATGTCTAGACCATAAATTTGGCTTACTAGTTACATCCCGGCAGTTCTCGTTGTGTCAACAATCGAATTTAGGACAGAATTTAGACAGTACCAAATTATAAAGAATACCTCTATTAGCATAGCAAATAATTTTCAACTAGTGAATTAGGGTCTAGTATTTGATCCCGACAGAGGTAATGCATAGCAGCATCAGTCAGGCAAACTGTTTCAAATAAATAAATGGAATAAGAATGCCTATGAAATACTCACCAGTTGAAAGCAGGGAGAGTAGATTGAGCTGGAACTAGTAGTGCTTACATTCCAACTAGTTCAAACCTTACTTCTGTACTAGATCAATGAACCGCTGGGCACTGGGCATTCTCCTCAAAACTTGTCAAAAATATGTTGCATACTCTTAGGGTTGCAATGATTTCAGACCCATTGTTTATCAAAGCAAAAGTAGCGTTGCTTTAAAAATATACAAATTACGTTTGAGGCTTCTGAATGAATTGATTCAAGAAATGCAGAAAAATCTAAAATAAAATTTCTGAGAAACGTGTAAGAAAACTGATATATTTGAGACCACAATTCACTGTCTTTATAAAAAAACCGTTATCTGTCGCAAATAAGCAAACCAAGGATAACAAGAAAAGCTCACTGAGACAGAGCTATTATGCAAGTCTGTAAGTTTTTCACACTTTTATCGACGCGTCGCAAAGAGCATGTCTTACACAAAAGCGACTCGTCTTAATAAAGCAACTTGTGCTGAAATCACGTTCATTGCAGCAGCAAAGGTGGTAAGCCACAGACAGATAGCACAAGACTCTACACTTACACACAATACCAACAACAACAACAGCATTACCATGATGAGCAGCAGCAACAACAACAAAGAAGAACATCAGCAGCAGGAGCAGCATAAGTAGTTAACACAAAGAGGAGCCGTATCGGCACGAGCGCTAAGGATGGCAATAATGCAGATAGATTGTAATAAAAAACGAAAAGAGACGACGACAAAACGGCAGGTTGTCTGCGAAGGTGTTGCTAGTCGACAGTTCGTCATTGTGCAATGATTAAGAAGCAACAGCGCAGCTTTTGATGAAGTAATTGGCAACATTTGAAGTGCAAATGAATGACTCTGAGTGGCTGACAACGGCGTTGTGTTGAGTGTAAGTGTAATAAAGAAGTCGATGCTTCTGTGGTTGTGCAAAATATTCACTGAGTTTACACTTTGTGTGGCACATAGAAACAACATCATTTGCATGCAACTTCAATTGAGTTTTCGTTTGGCTTTTTTCTGCTTTTGCTTGTCGCGCATTAAAAATTTAGCTTGATTTCTTAGTCGTCATGCAGCACGTAACTGTAAATGCAACAGACAATTAGCATCACTTGGATTTATGTATGCACGTCAATGTTTGCTGTAATGTTACTTCAATAACAACAACACGGACAAGTACATGAACACAAACAACACTAAATGCCATTCAAGCGTACGGCTGTTGTTGATGTTGATGCTGATGTTGATGCTGATGTTTGTTGGCCATCGTAACCGGGCTAAGCAAACAGGCCAACATATGCGGGCAAAGCATTTGTTGCATGCGCACGAATCACGTACCGGCATATGAAGACAGACAGAGCCACTGTACACGCATTATTGCATACATATGTATGTACATGCCACAAACGCGCCAGCAAGTCAGACAGCAATTGCAACTGCTGCTGCTGCTTGCTGGCTTCTGAGAACATTGTTGCTGTTATTGCACTGACCAAATTATGTTGTTTCATAACAAAATGCAGCAGTACGTCAGACAGCCTGTTGCGAAGCCAGTTGTAGTTCATTAATTATCGCTGAAGTATTTCGCTAACCAAGTGAAGTCTTGCCAGCATTTAACTTCAAGTACTGCAAATTTTGTGAGTTTAACCATTATTGTAACACTGAAAATATGCAAATAAGCTGCGCTCAATGCACAATTCATATGTTCGTCTTAGTTGTTGAACTTAATCTTTCATTAATTCAACCGCAACTTATCTGAGTGTTTTGAAATCCATATAAACTTCAACACATCTTTTGGCAAATGTTATACTTGTTTAATAATAACATTTTCAATTTAGTTGCCACAATATTTCAATCATGGTCAACATTGCAAGCTTGTACGCCACAACCACTCGAAGTGGCAGCATCGATTAAGCAAGCAATTAATAAGTCGTTGTGTGCCTTAAACAGCTGCCACTTTTGATTTAATGTTGTAAATAATATGTACATGAGCAAAGATAGCAATCGTTATAAACTCAAGCAGAAGACACATTTCAATAGAGCAAATACAAATGATTATTATTAACCGAAAAATGTTTGCAAAAACATTAAACTTCCTGCTGTGAGTGTGTGTGTGTGCGACGTCAACGCTTTCAAGATAAATTTCAATTTTACATGCAAACAGGAGAATTTTACTTTGTGCTCGTGCCAGAAATCAGAAATATTCATAACTGCACGCATTGCGAGCATAAATCAAAATTAATATGCTTTACTGCCATAACAACATCATCATAATGATTATATAACATATATGTATGTATATAATCTTCTCTGGCGGCGCCGCCCAGTTTTTGTCCAGCTCAGTTGCAGTTGCAGTAGCTCAGCAGAAAACATGAAATGTCAGCGTTATCAACACCAACTGAAGACACTAATTTTTGTCGAGACAATACAAAACACACGAGCAATGCCAGCAGGCTTCTTATTCAATTAAAATATCATCAACGTCATTGTTACACATTGTCATCATTGTCATTGTGTTTGTGATTATGTAACCGACAACGAACAAACCAACAAAATGCCGCACGTGGCTTATTTTCAGCAATTGTTGTTCATAGCCGAAATTGCAACTGAGACTTTACTGAACACAACACAACGCAACTTAACACAACTTGTACTAACTCGTCTGGTCTTGCCTTGCCTTGCCTTGACTCATCACAGTTTTTGTTGGTTTTTGTTGAAGAGTGCCGCAAAATGCTGTAAAGTTATATTAATTATATGCTTGTTGTTGTCTGTTGGTTGCTTGTCTGGGTTGGTTGTTCGGCCTGTGGCACTGCCCACTGATTAAGTGACTTTGTTGCGGTTATCCAATGCATATGTTCGACTCCGTGTAAACGGAGAATTGACCATCTTGGCCTAGTTGCTGTTAGCCGACACGAATGTTAGTGGTTGCATGAACAAACTAATTTGTCACAAATGTTCGAGTCGAAATCCAGTTTCAGTAATGATATTTTAGGTCATCATGCTGTCGTTAACACACATAGCATAGGAACATCATATTTGGAGTGTATATAGCTGACTTGAAGCACCACGCCACGCCCACATTTTGTCAAAGTTGAAAACCGTTATGTCTCTGGAACTAATTAGCTTAGAAATGTACAAATTGGTATATATAATATTGAAAGAAAATTAAATAAATGTATTTCGGTGGAAAAGAAGGCGGAGTAACGCCCACTAGGTGTATGTCGAAGACGAGCACTCTCGACTGCAACTCCTTTCAGATTTTTAGTTGCATTTATGGCGTGATTAGGCAGTGTCATGGGGAAGTGGAAACTTCCTTAGAGAAAAGGTTCAAGGAGGAGAATAAAGAAAGTTTCTCTGACAACTTCTTGACCTAACTGCATAATAAATAAAATATAAAATCGTTAATAAATCTAAGAAACTGCTGGCGAGAGTCCCCGATTTTGTGATCACCAGAACTAACAAGAAAGGTTACAAGGTACACCGAAAAAATAAATAAAGTATGTGTTTCGAAACAACCGTAACGTGAATTTGAATAATAATTACGTAAGTAACTCATATTCATAACAACTATAAAAACCCACCAACTTCTTCTAAGTTTAACTCAAAAATACAATTTTTGAAGCTGTAACATGAAATCTTTGCCGGTGGTCTTTATTAATATTAAAAATAATATTTTTTTTTAGTTGCATTTGTGGCCTTATTAGCCGGTGCCATGGCAGAGCCACTTCCAAAGGCTGCCCCGCTTGTTAAAAGATGAAAGTAAATTATTTTTATGTCAATTTCACTGTTGAATAAATAAATTTTGAGCTGAACATTTAATCTGAATGTTTTTCAAATTACATATCCATTTAATCAAATCTGTAGCTCCTATAGTTTTCGAGAACTGGTGCTTATGGACAGACAGACGGACGGACATGGCTCAATCAAATTCCTCGGCGATCATCTTTCTCCTTCATTAAGAATTCAAATTAAGTGTAAATTGGCGTCATATGCTGTTTAAGCATATAGAGTCACTAAGAAGACACAATCGACACATAATCAAGTATTAAATACTTAAGCGCGAACATTTTCTTTGTTGCTCGCTTGAACGCTTTTGAAAAAACTCACTTATTCAATTAAGTACTGTAAGCAAACGAATATTTTATTATAATAAAATGCTTTAGTTAATTAAACCGGAATTAAGGCTTTATAAATTTAAATATCATATAAATTACGCATACGTCATGTAATCGGTATAAAAATTATTTCTGCCATGTGAATGAATATAAAATATTTCATTTTAATTTTCCGTTTGTATAAACACAAATTCGGAAAATGAAATTATTCATTGTTTTTCTTTTTGCGCACTTTTTGTTTTTATGCTTTCTCTTTTATTTATTGTATTTCATGGCAGTTCTCATATTTTTCTTTGGTTTAAACTTTAAACACATAAATTTGTATGGATTTTTTTTCTTTTGTCGTACGAGTTAATTACATTTTACCGAAATTCTTTTCATATCGATTTATTAATATGCGTTGGTCATTTGAAAAATAAAAAAAATATATGTATGTTTTAAAAATATGATTCAAAAAAATACACAATAATACGATAAAAATTATATTTATTAAATTTTGCATTGAAACAACAGACAAAAAAAATTAAAATTATTATATGAAGCCAATTTGTGAAAAATTGAAGCTTTAATTTAAACCTTATTACCGACATTTAAATATTATCATAATTTTACTGTTAAATAGTGTAACTTCCACGGAGAGTATGGGGGTTGCTCTTTTACCACAGTCAAAGCGTCGAGCAAAAGCAAGTTTCCTTTGATTGCCAATCCATATAATTTAGAAACTAAACGTAAGACACTGCCGACACTAATTGTTTGTCACCGACTACACGTTATAATGTGTGAAATATAGAATTTGTTATGGTGTAGCTCAGCGCCATCTATGTGAATTACAGATGATGTCTGAGGATGAAGGAAACATTTACACATTTACTATTGTTAAGATAGATGTTTTTTCCCATCGGATGTTTTGCAAAACTTAAATGTCATCGAGTAGTACATCACATTCTAGCTGCTCTCGAAGGCAAAGAACACTGCGTTGCCGTCTTCTTGGACATCGAACAAGCATTCAATCGCGTCTGGCTTTAGGGATTACAGTATAAACTAATTGACATTCGCTCACTTGCTTTCTAGACGTTTTGGGTTTATTTCTCCATAACAGGATCTTTTCCGTTAAAAACAGAAATCCATCCGTTCTATAGACCAGTGGCGTAACAATAGGGTGGCAGGGCTGGCAAAATGCCACGGGCCCCCGACCTAAGAGGGCCCCGGCCCAAGAGGCCACGAGCTAAAAAATATTTTTTTACATTGTACCTGAGTATTTTATTTTATTGGAAAAGTTTATTTTTATAAGTTCTGCTTAAAATCCAAAGTGACACAACAAAAAACAATAATAAAATTTCAAGTTAATTGTTAAGCATTTCAACCAACCTAAACAAAAAGATGTTGATTCATTTTTAGAGATGTACACGTTAACCGTGGCGAGTAATGAAAATTTGTTCAAAGTGAACATATTTTATCGAGTATTGGACATCATTATAAATCTACTGAAATCGCGTTTCCTTCCATTTTAAAAGTTTTGATTGGCACTGATCTATTAAAAAAAGATCTAGAATATGTTGAGATATATAAAAAAAAGACATATCTGAATCATTTGCCAGAGAAATTCTCAGTTTTCGATCAATAGAAAAATCTTCGTGTATTAGACCCCCTGCTGATTTATTAATAATAAAAAATCATTTTATGTCCTGCAGCTTTCCTGAAGTATGCACTGCATTAATGTTATTTCTTACAATTCCTGTGACTACAGCGAGTGCTGAACGATCATTTTCAAAACTAAAATTGATAAAAACCTATTTAAGAAACTCTATGAGACAAGACAGGTTATGTAACTTGGCAGTTCTGTCTGATGTTACAGACACTTTTGCGGAACAGAAAGCTCGAAAAAAAGATTTTTCTTAATAAATATCTTTCTTAATAATATTTTATAATATTTTTCTTAATAAATTTCTTATTGAAATTAAATTGTTATTTTTATTTCAATGTAAATGTATGCAGGTTTCCTCACGATGTTGTTCCTTCGCCGAAAAGCTAGCGAATAGATGATGAATGCATTCAGATATTATGTTCTAAGGATGAATGTGAAGTTTCCAATACGCATTGGGCTGGCGTGGGGACTACAGACCATTCCCTCTCGCCTAAGAGAGAAGGACCATTAGTGGGACATATACAACATGTAATTGACTACGCTGAAAATTTTGAAGTTTATTAAAATCAATCTGAGTACAACGTGACGATTTTTACTGATAGGGCCCCATCAAAAGAATTTGCCACGGGCCCCAGATGGTATAGTTACGCCACTGCTATAGACGCTGGCGTTCCTCAAGGCAGTGTCCTAGCTCCAGTGCTGTTTACACTCTTTATATACCCCTGAAATTCCCCTCCCGCTGACATGACAGCGGTACTATGCTTAAATGACTCTCCAAAAAACACTGCATCCCAGCTGCATTCATTCTTAGATCGCCTGGAGTGATGGTGCACAAAATGGAAAATCAAGATAAACTAAAGTAAGTCTCAACTGTGCACATTCACTCCAAGGAGAGATGCTTCCCATGCAATCACGTTCAATGGCTTTGGAATACAGCAGTGCATAACATAGAAGAACCCCTGGAAACAGCAGTCTGATCTTGCTCCGTCAAGTTAAAAAAATTACATTGGTTACTGGGTGACCGAAGCAAACTAAGTTTGGAAAACAAACTTTTAATAAACAAACAGGTGGTCGCTCCTTCGTGTAAATTCGGAATCCAGCTTTGGTAAACGCAGAAAAGTGCATTATTGAGAGTTTACTTTTCAAATCGGCAAAACAAATCATAAAAACCATTTCGTTTGACGAATGTCGGAGCGCCTACATTTCCGAATTTAAGTCGAAATCATAAAATTCTTGCAAAATTAAAAACAAAGTGCAAATTTACATATGTATATTCTTTTCACAACGAAGTAATCAGTGCTTTTTCAGTCATCTCTTAATTTAAATCACTAAAATTTCTTTTAAAATGTATTTGAACGAAACTTTGGTAAACATGGTATGAAGAAACAGTAAATTACGCCGTTGTTTTGTGTATTGTTTGTAAGACACAGAAGAGCTTGTGATTTCATAAATCTTAAAGACATTATATGTACATACATAAAGATTCATAATTGTAAAAACCGTTGTTTAATTCGAAATTTAGAACCGCTACATAGATGACGAGAGGACGTATAATAAAAGAGAAAATGTCGATTCAGTTTGTCCCGATGAGGAAAGTAGCGAGGAAAACGAAATGTCCTGTCCAAAACGGAAGCCAAGAAAGCGCTCGTGTGCGCCCAGAAAGCGCTCGTGTGCGCCAAAGCGAAACACTTGTAAGCCAAGAAAGAAGAAAGTTTCATGCAGGCCAAAGAAACCTTCATGTCGACCGAAAAAAAAAACGTGCCGACCGAAGCCAAAATGCGGCAAGAGAAAAAAGTGTAGCAAGCCGGGGCCAGCTATGCCCAATGGTTATTTAAATTTTGTTCGGGCTTATCGCAAGACTCATTGCGGATTAAAGCCTCAAGAGTTGTTAATAAGGGCCGCAAAAGCTTGGTGCCATTTACGACCAGAAAAAAAAATGCGATTCCGCCGATTGGTATGTCAAATCGAGACAAGCATATTCACAAATATTTATACTCCTTTCTTCTCATTAAAGGCATGTAAGGTCACGCAGAGTCCACGTCATAAGAATCGAAGCTACTGCAAAACCTGCTAATTACAACTGTTGTATGGGCCCTCAGCTAAGAAGGTTCTACATGTAGACAATTGTATGTAATTCGTCGTCTTCGGTCGTTTGGTTCAATTCAACTGGTGTAAATTGTCAGTGTATGTTTAAATTGTAAGGTTTTTTTGCGGATTTTAAGATAAAGTTTTAGTTAGTAAGTATACAAGTTTTATGTAGAACAGAAAAGAAACTTACATCTTGAGGTTATTTTAATGTTTGAATTGAAAAAAAACAGATTTATTCAATAAATATTTATATAATGTGTGTATATTGAAATTGCATTGATTTTGTTTTTAAGAATATTTAGAATAAATCCTCAAATTCAAAGTCAAACCTATTTTATTCCAACAGAGTTCAGGAAGTACACGACCATACAAATCAACATTCTAAAATTCAAGACTCTTGCTCTTTTGGTATCGCATAAACATTGAAGAAGACGGATGGACATATATGTTTGGATCAATCGTGTTTGTTATTATAAGTATTGGATCTGATCTAACTTAATATATATTGAACAAGAGAGTCAAGATATTTATTGTTAATTTTTTTATTGTTTAATATTTTACCTCTTTAAGTAAAGAGCTTGAAATGTTAATAGTTTCACTTCAACTTCCACAAACTGCAAAGTTTTGCATTAGACTTAAAAAAAAAAGATGCAAATTGTATAAAGAAGCGTTTAGACTTCAAATCATATAACTTATACATAAAGTATAAATATTCAATACACATTCCCACTTTCTTCGTCTCAGTCACGGTGTTCAATCCAATTTATTATTCCACTATATGAGTTTCCGCACTTAACTTGCATGAATATATAATAAGCGGCATAAAGCAAATGAAGCGCGTAAAATATTCCTTCTTCACTAGCATACCACGCGTGGGTGACTTTCTTTACCGTTGTCAGTGGTAAGTGGCTGGGTGGCATGTTTACCACAAACATTGAAGTCATCTCCACCCTTTCTCAGCGCCAGCTCGCAGTCAACGGCGCACAGCGCAGTTTGCTGGCATGTTGCGTGTTAACGCCTGCTGTGTTTACTTATGTGTTGTGCCAAGTTCACGGTTTTCTAAATTGAATTATTAATAATAACAAGAAAATCTATATTTAGTTAGTTAGTGGGGAGTCAACCAGCCGAACAGTTCTACGGTTTTACGCGTACATATCTTTTCAAGTATGCATAAGATTGGCCTTGAACAGCAATGCCGACACGCATATGACGCGCCGCGACGTTCACAAGGCCAACCTCCTTCTCAGACACAAAGAACCGAACCGCACTCAGTCAGATTTCGACACGTCTGAACAATCATGGCAAGCTGAAAACTAACTGTGCCACTTACGACAATAATTTGTCAATTTTCTCAACAATTCCCAAAAGTCGTATAAAGTGTCTACATTCTTTTTGTGTTGGCATTTTTTGACATTTTTTTGGTGTCTCTTTTTATTTATTTTTTTTTTTTTTTGACTTCTGCTATTGCTTTGGCTATAAGTTGACATTGCTTACATTTTTTATGAGCGGACATTTGGTGTGAAAAATGAAACCGCCTAAATGGCAATGTCACATTTACTTAGTTCGTACGCTTTGCTATCTGGTCGGTTGGCTTGCTTGGTTGAATCATTGCCATTTCCTTGCCACTTTACTTCAAAGATTGCCGCCTAGCCTATTCAAGGCAAGGAGCTTTCATGTCAGCGTCAACACCCACAGTTAAATGCTGAATGCATAAATTACTCAGATGCTTTTCATTCTCTTTTAGTGTTTATCATAAAAATGTGAGTGGCGCGGCCATTACGTTGACGTGCCATCGTGACTTTTGACACGCTGCTGCAAATGTTGTTGATGATTTTTATTTTTTTTAAGTACAAAATTCAGAAATGAGTTTTGTAAACTCGGTTCTTTCAGGCGCTGATTGCTCAAGTTATATCAGTATTGCCGCAAAGGAAGGAAAAGCAGCAAGAAGATGGAACTATGCTATTGCACGTTACATACATTAATGCATTCATATAATATATGATATATTTTTATACTTTTTATCACGAAGTTTGTGTTACACACAATGTCAACCATATAAACCATATGTGTAATACACATTAGTACATTCTTGACAAGCTCAAAAAGGCGGGTCGATTTAGTCTAGTTAAGCATCATAAGAACATCGTTTTTATACAAAAAAAATGCTATTTAATGAAAACATAAATATGAAATACCATCGATGACTCAATCAAAGACACTAAAAAACACTCAAACCCAACCAACCTCATATTTTCTCAGAGTTATGGCAGTTAAGATGACTTAAGATGTACTGGAACCCGATCCCAAGAAGTATTTGAGGAAAACAACAATGAAATTAAAAACAGATTTATATATATCAACAATTTACAGAAAGAGCTTAGTGATCCAAGATCATTTGGTATTGTAAACTGTTAAAAAAAATAAAAAATGATCCAAGATGACTTTCACCTCTTTGAGTGAATTTCAGAGTTTTATTTTTTTTAAGTTACCGTCGGTCAAATAAACTTAAATATTTGTTTGCATCACAATCAGAGCACAGATAGGAAAAGAAACGGTTAACGAATACTAAAACTGAGTAAAGCTAACAATTTCGAGATGTCGCATCGAAAGCAAACAATTTGAAATGATTTGTTTAAAAGATCTTGTTAGACTTTAAATTTTTGAATGCTGATTTGTTCTGTTAGCAAACGCTTGACTTCCTATGTCTCATTTATTGCGCAGTTCATTTTAATGTAATTTAGCTTTTATTTTAATGTATTCAATAAGCTTTTAAGAGTTTTATGCTTTCTTGTTAAGCGCTCAAATTACGACCATTAAAAAGGGTTTTAAATTGCTTTTATTGGCACACATGATTACTCCGCGCCCACATGCCAACAAAAAGCACAATCAAGGCATGAGAAAAAAAAAATTCAAAAGAATTTTCTTCACAAAAGCACACACACACACACAAGCAGAAATGCACATAAACACTCGTATATGGAAAATAATAACAACATTATTAAAGGCATAAAATGACACGTCCCTCTCTCTCTCTCTTTCTCACACTCTATGCCTGTCTTGTTGCATGCCACGTTGCATTCACAATTTTGCTTTCAATAGGCAAAAGCAATTAAGCGCATTCAAGTTGTAATTAAAATCGATTTTCGACAATTTGGTTGCATTCTGTCCTCATGCGACCGAACACGAAATGCATGCAATTCAAGGCTGTTGCTGCTTTGGCAGTTGTTGAGCACTCGTCACTTGACTGAGGCGTCCTAGGATGCAGCATAGTGCTGCAACATATTACGAGGCCAGCAATTTTTGTCGTAAATATGGTATTTGGTTTTTCTTTTGTTCGAACGAATCGATTGCATCGTACAAAACTCAACTCGGTTCAATGTAATTTTAGGCTGCACTTGATGCCTTTCATTGTCAATGTTGCTGTGTTGCGTTGCCGCTTTTCGTCGCTTTCAATTAATGAAGTTAGATGTCGCCCAAATGTTGTGCAACCCTAAACAACAACAACTAATACAAAATAAATAAATAATAAACATGTCAGTGAATTTAAGCAACTTCGTACATGTTTTTTGTTAACAAGCAAATCGGATTGTTACTGTCTGCAGGCGAAATTGAGTGAAATGTTGCCGTTTCGTTTGCCGTCATTTTTAAGAGTATCTGCAACAAGAGCAACTTATCGACATAATTATCTCACAAGCAGTACCAAAGAAAAGCAAAAAAAAAGTGAAAACAGAAAAAATAAACAAAAATGAAATTATATAAATGCGAAACAACACTAACGAGAGAAAACAGCAACAAGGATAACAAGTTCACTCACAAAGGCAACTGCGACTTCAACGTTGAAACACACTTTGATTACATCTTTTTGATAGCTTTCAAACGAAGGCAATCTGAAGACGGTTTGCTAAAAAAAAAGTAAAAAAGGAAATAAAATGTGTAAAAAAGGAAAAAGAAAAGAAATATGTGTGTACGTAACAAGCTGTAGTCATCTACCTGCCTACATACATATACATAGCTCATTATAATTTTCTTATTTCCTGCAGTGAGTTTTGACAAGCAGGTATCGCCTAAATACATGCCGCGCCGCACATGCCCCTTGTCGAGCATACTCTTTGTGCTGCTGCTGTTGCTCAGAGTCAGCCATGTCGTCCCGACGTTCTTCCTGTGCGTATCTTAGCTGCGTAGTCACGCAACGCAGCAGAAAATTCTGCTTTATTTTTCTTAACTCCTGCGCATTTTAAATAAGATAAAAAGCAGTCAGTGCCGCTAAAGCTTAGTTGTGTCTGATGTTAGCAAAGCAAAAAACACCAGCGTGGAAAACTGCCTGCAGCTCAGCGTGAGGCGTGTTGGCTTCATTCACGGCGCATTCAACACGCATACAAACACGGAAAGCAGCAACGCGTAAAAATTATGTGCTTGATTTTTCTCGCTGATTTTCGTATTAGCTATGTAAATGGAATTATGAGTGGTAAAAGAGACTAGGACGGGCGCCCGCGTTTGTGAATTTTGAATACGATTTTACGTAGATTCGCATTTGATGATTTTAAGATTGCATATGCGATTAAGTCCAATGCTGTGTAGTAGTAAAAGTAGTATTCAAATAACTAAGAAAGGTGCGAATGAATAAGATATCGACTAATGCATAAATACAGTAGAAACTTGATTATCCGGATCAATTAAAATCGTATAATCAAAAATCTGGATAATCGATTTTATAACCAAATTATATTGCAGAAGTTCCTACACCATATAATTGTGCCAAGTTTCTGGCAGATTCACCTTCTTTTATACTCAATCGAGGTCGGGATAATCGAGTTTCTACTGTACATTTTTTGAAACAAAAACTATGCCAATACTTTGAGAAATCAAAATCGGAATTTTTCGAAATATTGTACGATACTACGATATTAATGTCGTTTGCCTGTTCGTATATAACCATGACCGTTTTAGAAAATAATGTTTCGAGAAAAGCGCGTATAAAGTTTGAAAAGCAGTTGGCGGCCGTAGATGTCTAGATTTGCGTTAGTACATACTATATAGGTCTTCTTAAATTTAAAATACTTATATGAACAACTTTTTTGTTTCTTACCAATTGAAACTTCCCAATTATACAACGGCATGGTGAGGAGTGAGAACTATTTTGAATAAAAATAGAAAAAGCAGTCCCCACTTATGAGATGCAACAATAAAAATTGAATGCTATTCTGATAAAAAGCAATGAGATTTCATCAAAAACTGGAATTCCTCTTACTTGTTTTTTGTTTAGTCACTTGAAATCAACATTCGAAATTCCACATCTAATGTCAGCACTTCCCAAACGCATAACATCCATATGAAAATTAAAACCGTGTTGGTGTGCAATACAAAAGCAAACAAAAACTAAATCATACTGTGTACTTTCCCTTTCCCTTTGGTATAACTGAAATTTATGAATTTTGATGTTGACTGCACGCGAAAGCCGCATCAGCAACGTTCCGGAGTTACCAACGGCTTCGATTCAATTCGATTTCCTGTAGCGGCTTGGTCACAGCCACTGTGTTTATTCTGTCTATTGTGCAACAATGCGGTTTCACTGGTAAAAAGCAATAGGTGATGAAATAAGCGAGGACACACAGCATTTTGTGTTTGGATTTTTGTTTTGTAAGAGCCAAAAACGCATTATCCTGTGTCATTGCTTGAAAGGATTCATGCTGGCATTGCTGTAGAGTTTTACGTTTTGCGACGAATATTAAAATTGTTTAATAATAATCTTTACATCAATTTTTGACGTGTTTTTCTGCTTTGACGTGGTCTGATGTGATTTCAATTATATATAAAAGTAAATAAGTACTTCTATGCGGTCCTATAAACTATGTATAGGAAAAATGAGGAGGTCAAAAGAATCGATTTATTGCTTAAAATGCTACAACTCAGACATGCGTACTTGGGATGTAAGACCACGTTTAAATGGACAATGTCAGATGGGTAAAAATTTGAATACAATTGTGTTGATAACAATGTGTTCAACAAGCTAGTTTTTACTAGATGGCATGGGAATTTGTACTCGTATTCTCCTTTTGATCTTTTGCTCTTGGCTTTTCACTCAAGAATACTTGAAATTTAAGAGGATGTTTTCTCTATGAAATAATGGTATTCCTTGATATATATCAAACATAAAATAGGAAATAAGTGATAATATTCAGACTGAAGTGTTATATTTTCTATTCTAAGGAAGATAGCAAAAAATGGTTAACATGCTCATTTGAATATTGTTACTAGATCAGACACGATGTCATCAATGAGTTGAACGTCATGCGCACTTACGGAGACAAGTCAAAGTGGCCATAAGATCAGACACCAATTAGCATAAAATAGATTTTAGGGTAGAATCTTAGTTGAGCATAAATAAAGCAGTCGAACCATTGGCTCTGTTCTTTTCACAAACAAGTTCTTTGGCTGTTAACAGATGTTTTTAGCAATCCGCTGTGTCAATGAGCCAACCATTCATGAACTCGTTGGGAGCATGTAATAACACAGTCTTCATTTTGCACGACTTGTAGCCAAACTGTCTGACTGAAATTTTAACAAATTGCAAATTAGTGGGAATGAAAACAAAAAAAAAAGGGAAAAATAGAAAATCGCATCTACCATAAATATAAATTTGCAGGCAGGTGAAATGTGACAAGAAGACCACAGCAATATTTAACAGCGTTGCATAATTCATAGCATATTTAATGGCGTTTTGGCGCAATTGGTTCGTGGTTGTTTTGATTTAGCAGCTACTTTTAATTAGAAATATTGGCGCTGCGGTAATGCGAACAACCTCAGCAAATTAAATATGAAATAGTTCATAATTATAAATGCATAAAATGACCGCATGAAAATTTTCAACATTTATGTCACATTTTAAATTCGCTGTTTTTTGTCTGTTGTTTTTTCTGTTTCTGTTTTTGGTTGGTGGTTTGTTTTGTTTTTGTCAAGCAAAACTGTATACTTTGTTTGGCACATTTAAACTGCTAAATATGCAAATTATATTTGTATTTGTTGTCGTAGCGTATGCGTATTTGTATTTGAGTTGCGACTTGTGAGTTGATTTCGAGGTTTCGCAACTAATAAATCAAATTTATTATCACTGGCACGTGCTTATCAATTTATAAAGTCAATGGATATAAGTATTTTTGCTTCATTTTTGTATAAGTTCCTGCCCAATACGTATGGCTTCAATGTGTGTGTGTGTGTGTGTGCGGCGGAAAGTTTCTTTAAAAAGTTATGACAAAGCACTTTGAACTTTGCTGCTTTGTAACGATGAAGGCAATCCAATTGATAAAAAGACGCTCAAATCGATTTTGTTTTGTTGCTGTTTTACTGCAAGTATTTTTATTATTTTGCAGTCATAAATCACAGCGCATTCGGTCGTTAGGTCTTTGGTGTTATCGCATATCGTGGGCTGTCTAGTTGCGCACTTACGTCGAAATCGTATTAAAACCTTAAACGGCTCAAGTCTTTACTACGTGTACGTCTGTTAAGGCAAACCTTTTCTTTTCTTTGCTTTGCTTTGTCGTTGCCTTCCTTTTTTTTATTTTCAAGTTCAATACTGTGTATATTTAACTTTTTCTTGGTCCTTTCGTTACGTTTTGGTTTAGGTTTGAATTGCTTTTCTGCTTTTCTGTAATTTTGTTGTTGGTCGCCTGCTGTTGTACGCATTTGTTGGCATTTCCTTTTTTCATAATTCATTTCTGATAACTTTGAAATTAGTTGCGTATTTATTTTGCACTTCTCTACAAGTCAGTGGCAATATTGATGAACTTTATTGTTCGACCGACTTTGGTGAATTTAATTTAAAATTTACTTTTGCCGTTGTTGCTGACGGCAACGGCAACGGCGTCGGCGATGGCAATTGATGCCGTTGATGGGCTTGTTTGTCTTTGTAACTCAGCTTGTAATGATTTTAAGTTGGAAAAGTAAGGTCGGTGCGCTTTTATTTTTTTTTTCCAAAGTACTAAAAACTTGTCAACAACTTTTGCACTCATACTCAAACTACATATAAAATCTTCATTATCATCATTGTTAAAGTCAAAGTGATTATCATCGACCAACTTCAATTTGCTGACAATTTTCCAATTCGTGTTGCCTTTCACAACACTCATGTCATGTCATTTATGTTGCCTTGGCTCGCATTGATTAATCATCGTACACAGAGTGCTGTAATTTGCACAGATTTGTTATGCTTGTTTCGTAAATGGCATGCAAGCCATTTAAATTGGCATCGATGATGCATCGTGTGTTCGATTGATATCACATTCAAATGCTCAGCTCTTCTCTACTCTTTTGTCGACTAATTAAAGTGACAGCCAAGTGTCAAAAATATTATCGACAACAAAACATGTTTCACACTAACGAAGCGATGAGTCATTTGTGTTGCTTGATGAAAGCAAAATTTGTAGTTTGAGTGTTTGTTGAGTGATTACATGCATTATATATTACAGAATGGCTTAATTGGCATACACAATAATTTCTTTTGAATGTATAATTTTTCAATTATTATAAAAAATGACTCAAATTCAACCGTATTCAACAACAAAAACCAGAATGAAACGAAAATTTAAGAAAAATATTTAAAAGGATCTTATGGAGAGGTCGACAGTGTACTTTAAAATCTTCCTGCCTTACTAATTTGAATGATTATCAAATCGTTCCTTCAACTTTCTAGCCTGGAGATTTATTTCAAAGTCAATTTTGACGACTTTGAGGTCGTTTTTACATACGCCATTGACATCATATGCAAAGTCTTGACTTTCCATACACCTGCAAGCCGTATCGCCAAGAAGAAGACATTATATTTGTTAGCGATCCCCGAATTCTCTGTCCAAGGGATTTCGTGACGTTGGAAACATTGGTTAGACTAAATCCAAATACACACTCTGGTATTATATTTTCAATATGGATAATAAAGCCAGAGAGGATTTCAATAGTGAATAGGGGACGTTTCCTTGGCGGACACCTGCCCTCATAGTCTTGATGCTAGACTCCTGGACATCTAGTATCCTTAAAAAGGTATAAACACACAATCAATTCAATTGTAACCACATCAGTCATGTACTAAGCACATGACTCAATAAGATTGGGATAATCCAAACTAACGTTTTACTAGATTTGTATCATATTCTACAATGTATATGTGTGTGTGTATATATGTGTATGGTAAAAATAATATTTTTAAAATAATATTTTTAACAATTAAAAATACATGCTATAATAAAATATTTAAGTGTGCATACCTAACAAGATTCACTTAAATTTTTAACATGGAATTAATAAACAAATAAATTTAAATTCTACAAAAGATTTGAGAACAAAGAGCAAGCAGAACAAAATAAATGAATACAGTTGAAGTTATAAAAATTGAGGAAAAATTTAAAACGAAAAGAAATTTTGCGAAAGATTTAAGGACTATGAAAATAATGAGTATGAGTGAAAATGATGGGAGAGGTCTTTGATGCGAGTGCATCTGGTGTGAGTCAAGTCGCAAAGATATTCCTTTAAAGAAACACACAAACACAGCCAGCTAATCATGATTTGCAATTTAATTTCTTTTTCAAATGCTTGAATAGCAAAAAAAAAAAAAAAATAAATAAATAAATAAATTTGTGGAACCCAAAACTCGCAGCATGTCAGTAATTGCGGTTTATTTGATTTTTTGTTGCTCATACGACTAGTACAACAGCGTGGCATGAGAGACTCGTAGAGATTTGTATGTCTGTATAATAAAAGTGTATTAAATAACGAATTATTTTTGTTGTTATTGTGTTTTTCTAATAGAACATAAATAAATAAACATGAGTTTTCTTTTTTGAAAATATTGTGTTTGATTTTATCTTTTTATGTTACATTTTGAAAATAACATTTTGGAATTTTTAATATTTTCGTCTGTTAACACAAAACAATTTTTAATACTTTGTGTCATTAAAATTTTACAATTGTTGATTGTTTTAATTAAAAATGCCAATTGAAAAACGTATTTAGATAAATACGATTTTATGCAAATACAATTTTTGTTTTTGTGTGTGTGTTTTTTATACCCTGTACACACACTGTGTATCAGGGTATATTAAGTTTGTTTGAGACGGTTTGTATGTAACGCATAGAAGGAGGGGAGGGGGACCCTATAAAGTATATATATTCTTGATCAGGATGACAAGACGAATTGATATAGCCCTGTCTGTCCGTCCGTCCGTCCGTCCGTCCGTCCTCACCAATGGTTCTCGAAAACTATAAGAGCTAGAGACTTGAAATTTGGTGGATAGACTCGTGAGGTCAAACGCTAGATCAAGTTTGAAGGATTTTTTGCCACGCCCACTCCTTCCCGCCCATCGAGCACCACCCATTTTTTCAAAAGGCTGTAGCTCGAAAATATGATGAGTTAGAAACATGAAAATGAGTATGTAGACTCAGTATGTATAGCTCTACAAAACTGCATACCACATTTTTTCCCCCTCCCCTTCGTTTCCCCTCAAAAAGTTGTTTTCTTAAAATTGATGTATCTCCTAAACTATAATAGATACAATGCTGAAATTTTGTATGCAAACTCAGTAAACATACCTTTTTAAAACTGCATACCACAAACTTTCATTTTTAACGCTGTGTGACAACGCAAAGACAAACAAGTTGAAATTTGGCATAAATTGCGATTTGAACACTGCTTTATCCTATTTGTAACAAAAACCGTACTTAACACTGCGAAAACTATTAAAGCTAGAGACTTGAAATTTGGAAGATAGTCTCGTGTGGTCGAACACTAGATCAAGTTTGAAGGAATTTTTGCCACGCCCATTCCTTCCCGCCCATCGAGCACAACAAAAGGTCATTTTTTTCTTAAAATTGCTGTATCTCCTAAAGTATAACGAATACAATGCTGAAATTTTGTATGCAAACTCAGATAACATACCTTTTTAAAACTGCATACAACAAACTACCACTTTCCCCGCAAAGACCAACACACTAAAATTTTGCAGCAATGCTTTGTAACAAAACCCGTACTAAAGCGCCATCTAACGGCAACATTGCACTGTGAGCCCTGCCTCACTATTAGCAAATACACAAACCATATCGTGGTACACTGGTTTTGCTGTCGGCGAATGTTTAACGTGTTATCAACATAGGTGTGTGTACAGGGTATTATATAGTTGAGAATACTCAACTATACCGCCCTTACTGGTTTTTTTTTGTTTTTGTACAAATACATTTTGTTACGCTCTTAATAAATGCCAATTTACAAATAAAATGCATATTAAATTATGAAAAATATATGCGCAAAATATGCAAATAATTTGCTCAAAATGTGTTGCTGTTTGGAATTTCAACGAAAAAAAAAAAGACAAAAACATTTTCGTATTAATTACATCAATGCCGAATGAGACTTAAATAAAATACTATTGGAAACAGTAAGCAAACGCTTCAATATTAAAGACTTATTTTTTATGAACATTTTATGAACGTTTGACAATTTAATGCTAAAACGTGAAAAATAGGATATGTGGGTTTGTTAGTTGAACCAGTTTTATGGCTAATATGGCTACAAAATGTTGCAAATTGAAAAATGTACTAATTTAACAAAAATTCCTGTAAAAACTACAAGCAAATTCAACATTTGGCATTGTAAATATGAAAATTATAAATCTTATATAAAAATGTTTTTAGATTGCTAGTTTTAATGAGATAAGTAGAATCGCAATTCTCCATTAATGGCGATTCTAATTTCAGAAACCAAAAGAAAGAAAATTTAAATATGCCAATCTACTGGCAAAAAAATTTACAGCAAAGTTTATCATAAACCGAGTATAAGCAAAATCCTTTGATTACTTTTTGAAACTTACACTGGGATCCAAGTGCACACTTACCAATCAATCGTAGTCGTACTTTTTTCGGATTTTTAATACTTTATCAAAACTACTTTTTCTTAAGCACAACAAGAACTTGCACTTGGTGAAATAAACTAGAAAGTTGTCAATGAGGCGTTGTGATAGAGAGTCCAGATCAGAGTGAAGCAAATTCTGCTGCTTTTCAGAATTGAGAGTCAGAATAAACTTATACAATTTCGAAGTAGTCTGTTATAATAAGCCACAAAGAGTCAAAATTAAGGATTGGTCTCAAATTAACAAATACTCTTTAAAGAGTATGGTAAATTCATAACAAAGTTTGCTACGCACAAAATATTTTATGAAGTTACTGTACTGAAATAGTAATGTGGACTTTGAATTAAATCTTAGCCGGCTAACCGATTCAGGCCAACTATTTTATTTTTATGTTGGTAATACTGATAGTGACATCTCTGTTAAATTTGATATAAATGTCATCATTAGCTATTCAGTTATTTTTGCGTTCTCTAAATCACTAGAAGGAATTTTAGCGATTTTTACTATGAAAGATTTTTTAAGCAAAAAAGCGTCATTCAATTTTGTTTGTGGAATAAAACTTCGGCTGCTAAAGCGTGTTGAATGCAGAAGCCAAAGCCCTTTCATTTATAAAGTCGCTGAAATATGTTACAAAGTCAACGACCCAAACAACAATCAATGTCAACTCGAGAGCAACATTTCAAGAAAATCAAGGAATTGGTGCATAATCATCGATTAATAATTAGAGATCGCGTTGTTACACCATATCAACAGAATTTTTAAGGGTCGCTTGGGCCGAGTCAAATATCGGGAAGAGTCAATCTCACTCTCTCGGAGTGAGTACGGGAATCATTGATGAGAAAATATGGATGAGAATATTCGGAATATGTGTTCTCATTTATCCTAAATAGTTTAAATTCAATGGCACTTCGTTCAGCTAAGAAGATGCCATAAAGTTTACTAATATAGAAGAATATATTACGTATACGTGGTCACACAGAACAGCTTTTTATTGGTTTCTAGCATAGAATGCAAATGGACTATGGTTTTCATTCACACTGTAAACAATTTTAACACAAATTCTTTCGTGAAAAGAATGTTTACAAGTGAAATGAAAGTTTTTGACGACTTTTTATTATTTTAATGAATTTCGTGAAAATTTTGTCGTACAGTTTTACTATTTTTTTTTTTCTTTGTCGGTTTTTGGTCTCTCATTCTCCTTGTGTATTATAATTGAAAATCTCGTTTGCACTTTTTCAATTTAATGCAACAAAACGAAGCCGCACAAGGGGAGCAGTAGCAATGGCAGCCATAATTTTGTAAAAACAAATTTTTCACACATTTTTATGGTCCGACGAGGCTTTGCGAGCATGTATTTCAAATCTAATTTATGACATTGAATCAATTTTGTTTTGATGTGTTGTCCGGCTGAGTTGTGCGTTTCTAAGTATGTGTGTGTGTGTGTGTTATGTCCTTTTGTGATGTCCTTTCTCAGTATGGATGTGTGTGTGTGTGTGGCATTTGTGTGCATGGCCATGGACTACTTGCTGTGTCCAAGGCTTTTATGCTGCGGTCAGAGCAATTTTTCATAATTTTTGCGCTTTTATTTTATCTGACACACACACAGCCACAGACACATACATACAGAAAAACAAGTATATAGTCATAGGATACAAAATCAAAAGAACAAAAAAATACAAAAAAATAAGAAAATATTGTTTTGATGCGTATCTGCGCTCAGTTCATGTTCGATCATACGTCGTACGCTCGTCGTCCTTCGACGACTAGTTGGTTGACAATACCAAGGCGAGTCGATTGTTGGCAGTTGACTTTTGCACAAAGTGTGAAAATTGAAAATTGATTAATGTCTTTGATTGAATCTGATAGGTGGTGCTATTAATCAGACGACTTTTATCATTTATGGCATTGCTTATGCTGTTTTATTTATTGGCCGTCCGTTGATTGATTATCGCTTTTGTCCACGCCACCGACATCGCCAACGCTGCCGCAGTTGAAGTCATGAAGTCGTCGCCGAAGTTGCTTTTGTTTAAAAAGACTTTTGAACAACTTGAAGCAAGCGTCAATTAAAAATGTCGAGCACGTCACTGCCGCTACCGGTATTTTATTGAAACTGAGTCGCATAAAGTTATCTCACTGCCTAAAAGTCAAAGTCCAAGTTTAAGTGAAGTCAAAATAAACCAGTCACGTGCCACGCATCCATGAGCGATATTGAAAATTGAATTGATTTCGAGTAAAGCGCACAAATCTTCACGTTAAAAAGGTAAAACTTGTTATCGACGAGAGTTGTTACTGTGCAATGTTCGAGAAATCTGCTTTGAATTTTCGACATTTCCGCATCTTCTACGTGTCAGCTTTGCTTGTCACGCTTCGCTTTGCTCATCGTTGGCTCAACGTTGACGTTGAAATAATATTTGCTACAATCGATTTTGTTTGAGTATATTTCTTCGCCGCTTACCACACGCTCCACATCCGTCTGGTTGCAACATCGACTTCATCATTGATATATTCCTTTGACGCACTTCTCTTCTGATAAATTTGTGCACAATTCATATTGTTGGCTATTTTCTTATTTGTTGATTTTTCGTTCTTTTTCATTTAATAGTGGCGCATTTTGAAATTGAAATTTTCAAGTGCATTGTGTGAAATACAGACTGTCAATTTGAATGCAACAAATGTAAGTCCTTCTCTATTATTGCATCTTCAATAAATTCAAAATTCTATGAGGAAATGACTTTTCATTTTGCGCACGACCTTTTTTATAAACATTTTAAAACAGCCATTGTATAAATTGAAAAGACACTAAACAATAACGATAATCTCTTTCTCTCTCAGTGTTTCTTGCTCTATCTCTCTTATTCTGTCACGAAGCGGTCCATATAAGCATTGCCTAGCGAGATACGTAAAACCATCCCAAAGAGTAATCTAGACATAGAGTGGAAAACGAACTCTTAAATGAACGAATAGTTTTAAGACAAATTTGACTTTCCAACTCGGTTGAATAAATATGCACTCCAAGAAGAATCCGAATACAATTTTCAAGCCGAACAGCACGGAAAGAACAATGTTAAAATTACAACAATTTTAGCTACAACAATTCTCAATGTCTTTACAATAATTATGCTTAAATTTGCCACTTTGTTAATTCGTTGAATATTTTTCGTTGTGATTTTTTTAAAGAAAACGATAAACATTTATTCATTTATTCACATTTGAAGTTATTAACTAATATCTTAAGTATATTTCCCGAAATTTTCGTTAAAACTAAAAAAAAGGTGTTTTGCGGGGACCATAATTACAGATGACTGCATCATATAAAATTCAAGACAAACTAAATGATTTTAGCTGATAAAATTTCCAATGTTCTGACGTTGAGATTTTATTTTTAAGCATTTTTCAATATTTTTTTTTTTTTTTTGCACCTTGAATCGAAATGAAAATATCGATTTTTGCCAAAAAAAAAAAAAAACCAGTAAGGACGCTATCTTCAGCAAGGCTGAAGCTATAATACTTTTCACTTTGTGTCACTATAAAAAAAACTAAATGAATAGTTTTCATGCATCCCTAACAACATAACTGTAATGTTTCAAGTCAATTCGTTAAAAAACAAAAAATTTTTCCATACAACGGTTCAAGTTTTGCGATAAGTGGGCGTAGCCATGCCCACATTTGGTCAAAATAGTTTTTATTCCTCCCTAAGAGCACAACTGCAAAGTTTCAAGTCAATTGGTTAAAAAACAAAAAAGTTTTCCATACAACGGATAAATTTTCGCTATAAGTGGGCGTGGCTACGCCCACTTTTGGTCAAAATAGTTTTCATTCCTCTCTAAGAACATAACTGTAAAGTTTCAAGTCAATTGGTTAAAAAACAAAAAAGTTTTCCATACAAAGTGTCAATTTTCGCTATAAGTGGGCGTGGCTACGCCCACTTTTGGTCAAAATAGTTTTCATTCCTCCCTAAGAACATAACTGTAAAGTTTCAAGTCAATTGGTTAAAAAACAAGAAAGTTTTCCATACAAAGGGTCAAGTTAAGCTATAAGTGGGCGTGGCCACGCCCACTTTTGATCAAAATAGTTTTCATTCCTCCCTAAGAGCATAACTGCAAAGTTTCAAGTCAATTGGTTAAAAAACAAAAAAGTTTTCCATACAACGGGTCAATTTTCGCTATAAGTGGGCGTGGCTACGCCCACTTTTGGTCAAAATAGTTTTCATTCCTCTCTAAGAACATAACTGTAAAGTTTCAAGTCAATTGGTTAAAAAACAAAAAAGTTTTCCATACAAAGGGTCAATTTTCGCTATAAGTGGGCGTGGCTACGCGTGGTTACGCCCACTTTTGGTCAAAATAGTTTTCATTCCTCCCTAAGAACATAACTGTAAAGTTTCAAGTCAATTGGTTAAAAAACAAGAAAGTTTTCCATACAAAGGGTCAAGTTAAGCTATAAGTGGGCGTGGCCACGCCCACTTTTGATCAAAATAGTTTTCATTCCTCCCTAAGAGCATAACTGCAAAGTTTCAAGTCAATTGGTTAAAAAACAAAAAAGTTTTCCATACAACGGGTAAATTTTCGCTATAAGTGGGCGTGGCTACGCGTGGTTACGCCCACTTTTGGTCAAAATAGTTTTCATTCCTCCCTAAGAACATAACTTTAAAATTTCAAGTCAATTGGTTAAGAAACAAAAAAGTTTTCCATACAACGACGTGAATATGGCTTCTCTTCCTCTTCTTCATTTTGTATGGGAGCTACCAGTTCCAGATGTCCAATCTCAATGAAACTTTCAGGCATGTAGTCGGACCATGTAAAACAACTATGTTTAAAATTTCAGCACTCTATTGTACAAAACAAAAAAGTTTTCCATACAACGATTCAAGTTTTGTTCACTTTTCTTCTTCTTTTCGTATGGGAGCTACCTGTTCCAATAATCCGATCATGCTGGTTCCGACGAATGATTCATCGTAATAAATTCTAAGACTCTGTGCAAAGTTTCAGCTCGATAGCTTCAAAACTGAGGGACTAGTTTGCATACATACAGACAGACAGACAGACAGACCGACAGACAGACAGACAGACAGACGGACAGACGGACATGGCTAAATCAACTCGTCTTGTCGTCCTGATCAAGAATATATATACTTTATATAGTCGGAAATTAATATTTCGATCTGTTACAAACTCCGTGACAAAGTTAATATACTATTTCACATAAGTGAAAAGTATAAAAACAACATTCAAGCTGCTATAAAAAATATATACTTAAAATTTATAAAAAAAAATCAACGTCATGACGTGGCTAATAATGTCTAGAAAAACTATGTTAAATTTCCAAAACATCGATTGAGTGAGTGATCGAGTGAGAGTGGTCACTGTCTTTGAAAAAGGAGGTTGTGGGGAAATCTATTTAAAGTTTTGCATAGAAGTCCCATAGAAAGACTAAAACTGACAACGCTGAATCTCCGTCAGTTTTAATCCGCTCAAGCTATAATATTTACACGATATTCTTGAAATATGGTACTTTGATCTACAAATTTTGGAAAAATGGAAAAGAAATGAAGTAGTTTACTCCCCCTATGTATGTGAGATCCCTCCATTGGATACTTATACTCATTTATTTCATATTGTTCGCTTTGTTTATTGTCTTTGAAACATGTGCAGTGGTTCAAGGAGAACACTTTAGAAAATCTCTTATACTCTTCTCTCTCATGTTGCTATGGCAGCTAATGCCGACTGTTGAATGGAATCATTAACTCACTCCTCTAACTCACTCACACGCTCTCCCACTCACCCACTCACTCACTTAGTCATTCCTACACATGCTACTAAAAGAATTGCTTGAGCCGTTGCCAAGTGGTTCATTTCGTGCTCGTACTCCTGCCTAATTTATGGCCCGAAATGACCACTAAATGCGCACAAACGTAATAAAATAACAAGAAATGACTGCCAAATATTTAGTTGATTTAATTATGTGCGTTGCACGCCGCAAATAAAACAAGCGCAAGCCAACAGCAAAACAAACAAAGAAATACTCGTTAATAAGCGTACAAAATGGCGGCAAATGGAAATCGTAGCACTCATCAGAGCCCCGTCCAAGGCTATTAAATCAAGTTCACTCAAACCAAGTTGAATTTATTAGCACATGCATTTATTTTTTTCTTTTCCGGAACTTCATTTCTTCCCTTCAAGTTGAGCTTTTCTTTGTGTGCGTTTCCGGCACCAAAACAGTTGTACAGTTGTACAGTTGCCATATGTTGCTGCATGTCCTGTTGACTGCCACTTGTCTGCTACTTTCGTCCTTGTTGCGTTGCTTATTTGTGCGTTGACGCATGTTGTTGTTGCTGCTCTCTCGCTTGGTAAATTAATTAAACAAATAAAATAATATGTCAGCAACAGCAAAAAGCAATAAATACTAATTTGCCTGTTTCAACAAATGTCATTTTCCGACAACAACCAACAAGACAACGCATACAAGACGCAACGAAGCAGGCAAAGACAACGTTGACGATACGAAAATTTACACACACACACACACACACACACACACACACACATAGATACACACAAACAAATAAACTCATAATGTCCCCCTCTATTATAAAAACAGCTGAGGGGCCGCAAGACCAGAAAATGACAAACGAAGAAGAGTCGCTTGTTTATCGTTTTTGCTGGCCTCGACAATGATAAGCGTGGGCGGTACGCCACTACCCACACTCGAGCCTCGACGCACGGCTTTTGTTGGGGCCGATGGGTTGCCGACGTATATGTTAAAATATCTTACAAGTTATTGTTGTGTCGTTTTACATTTATTTATAAATGTCAAGATTTATTTTGTTGATGTTGATGTTGATTTTGTACTTTGCTTTGCTTTGTGTGGATTTATGCATTTGGCTTGCTTTGTTGCCCATTTCCGGGTGACATTAACAAATCATTATCTTCATTGCCGTCATTAACATAGAAGCCGAATGAATTAATTGGCGTTTCTGCTTGAGTAATGGCGAATTAAATGTTAAATTATGACTGTATGGAAGAAACCAAGTGTGAAACAACTCGGCTTTTTTTTGTTCTTTAAGGATATCAAAGCGTAGCGCTTCAAGTTACTGCAATGCACTTAGAGTAAGCAAAGTCCTTGCACTGTCAGTCATGATTTTCAGTTTTGTTGTCTTTAGGGGCACAATAGATTGCAAAACGGGTTGAAAGCGCTAACTATCTCCATGCCTCGGGCCAAAAGCCAAGGTCAGACAACCGCAAAACACGCAAAAGAGGCCAAAAACTGAAAAACTTAGAGCGTAGGGTGAACTGTTGGAGCGCTTGAACGTTTTACAGCAACCTTGGAGTCATTCAAAAAAGTTAAAGCAAAGATTTATATGAAAATTCCGAAGCGTTAATCCAAGTCAATTAGTTTCTTTGTTATTTTGACAGGCCAAAATTCCCCACTGAACTTTATAGCAAAGTTTCTTCTAGTAGTTTCCTTTTTTTCCCCGTTATTGGTTTGTAGTTCACTTGATGTGTGTGTGTGCCTATGAGTGAGTATAAGTTTGTATGTTTATCCGCACAAAATGAGCGCTTAAAGTTTGACGTTGTAATGAAAAGTAGTTCTTTTCAGTGGTTTCTTGTTTCATTTGCTCTTAGAGAAATTGTTGTAAAACAAAAAAATATAAATTGATTTAAAAAAGTTTAAAAAGCAGCAAAAAAAAAAAAAAAAAATGGAAAGATTAAGCAATGACAAGAGTTAAAAAGTTTATTCTCAGCACATTTTATGCAAATCACTTTCTATTAATTGCCAACAAAGTTGCATGTTAATAATGCGTATTTTTCTTTGATGTAATTATTCAACAAACAATTATTTAAGATAAAGACTTTTCAAACGCAGTTCTTTTTTGGCAATGATAAGGCAGCTTATCTGCCATCGCAACTGCCATATAGTACAAACGAAGTTCACTAATTATAACAATAGAAACGTACTTATATGGAAGAAATCTTTAACAAAAAGAGATTTTAATATGTATTCGTGCTTGTAGAAACCTTTCCTGTAATTGTTTGTGAATCACGTTCTATTCAAGTCGTATGATATCAACAGGAAAATAAAAATTTCTAAAAACAACACTAGTTCATTGCAGACATTATTTTAAAGTTGAAATTGAACGAATTCTTTATCTGACAGCTTGCCGAGAAAGTATAATCTGTCCTCGAGATGTTTCTGACAACGTCCGACACTGAGATCATAATCATGACTATCAAGACCAAATAGATTTTGGGATAGAAAAGCTTTCGGATTCGTGAATTCACAGCTGTTGACAGAAGAGTTGTGGCTTTAAATCTGACGTATCGAACTCTTCGTCGTGAAGATCGCCAGTGACGCTTAAGCTGAATCACTGCGCTGCATGATTATCGTATCCATTACGACAATAAAGATTTGTAAAATACGTCTTATTAAAATGCAACATTTCAACATGTGTTAAATTTGTCAGAACGAATTTACATTATATACTGTGGGATCTTCGATAACAAGCTACTTCTGGCGTATGTTACCCTCGAATTTATGTCTTTATATACCAAGCAGTTCACTTTGTGTTGAGAACTGACGAATTCAGGGTCAGGTTCTGTATTGCCCCTATAAGCAGTATAATGAAAATTGACCCCTGCCTATGATATCCCCCTCTGAAATTAATCAGTTGAAAGCAGGCACAGAAGATTGAAGTAAAACTACAGGTAACTTTTGAACTAAGGAGACGTGTCCTGAGCAGTATATTCATTAGTTCGGAACTAGTTCTCTGAACTACTGTATGCACATTCTTTTGTTACAACTACATATTTCTGCTAGTATTTATTCACTTCGATTTTTCTTAAACTTGCGTCTCTTCGTCTGCAATAATCTGCTCAGGAGCGTATACTTGCAACTTTCAAAAAGAGTGAAGACCAAGCAGATTGCAAATTATTAATTAAAATCAATCAGAGTGCATGTTGACTTATAAGGTGCTTAGTGTCGAGATTATATTCGCATGGTTTGATTAAAAACTAACCGAACATTAAACGCAAAAGAAATCAAGATTTGATATTTATTTCATTTAGTTAGCTCCATTTATGTTTGTTTGCTTCAACCCTCTCCACTCTCCAGCCTCTGGACCTGCGCTCAGCTTTGTGAGGCCATCTGAATTAGATACCGACATCAAAGTAGTCTAAGAAAGATACTGACTCTGAATTAACACCGTTTCTTTGCTTACTACTTTTTTCTTCACTTACCTTTAATTGAAAAGAGTCTTTACTTACCTAAGCTGGGGTGGAAAAAAATTGCTTTAATTTATTCAAAATATTTTTCTTTAATTTAATCTATGCAAAAAAAGCACAATAAGCAAATCTAAATGAAAAGAGCATTGGTAGAAGGCTAAAAACATTCGCGGCACTTCAATCCGTTGGGAGATGGACGGAAAACTCCAGTGGTGACATTTTAAGTCATCTAATCCGAAAAATTGTGCCTGGGAGATTGATGGCCTGCAATGCACAATGGCTTGCCAACTTTTGATCCCAAAGGTTTTTATTTATCACAGATTTTTATTCAAAATGTGATGCAACCACGAATCTTTTCAAGAATTTCGACTGAAATAATTTCTCAATCTCGATTACGTATACAACATGTTATTTTTTTTTAGAATTTAACAAAGGCACAATTAAATACAAAAATGGTAAACATTTTCAGAGGCTTCAGTTTTCAACCTTGTTATTTATTACACTGAAAGTCGCTGAGATCAAACAATCAATTCGTAGAAAATATTGATAAGCCGTCTTATTTTTCTTTTTGAGTTCAGCAATTCAGTCGTAAGCCGGCGACGTGCGTGATTTCTATTTGCTATTTTTCGAACAAACTTGAACATAAATACTTCAAAATAAATCAAATCAAATGGTCTTAAATGCCTTAAAACTGGATTTGCGCTTTAATATGTCTGAATTTATTTCTAATAAAAAAGCGAGAATTTATTTATTTTTATTTTTTTTGTTTTATTTTCTATATAAAAGCTATTCGAAGTTTTTGCTCAATGGTAGAAGGATTGTGTGCAAATTTGGCCTTTTCTTGGCGAGATTTTTTCTTTCATTTTCTCTTGCTTTTTTTGTTGTTGGAGTGATTCTGAGTTAGGCACATTTATGTCTTATTTGTTGATGCGTTTATACTTCACCCCAAACGTTCGTTTTTGTGCCTTTTTTGTTTTTGATTGTTTGGCTGAGGCATGTTGTCAGCGTTGCACAAATGTCAAAACATATGGGCAACGCACACACACACGCATCGCGCATGTTTGAGGCACACAGCACTTCGCGCTCGACTTGGCCACGAATTGAATGATTTCTGTGCCTTTTCGTTGCTGTTTTTGGCCGCCTTCTCTTTTTTTTCTTCAATTTATTGGGATTTCTGTTTGCTTGTGAGCTGATCGAAGTGAACATATAAAGCATTTTTATTATATATGCACGATAACATCAAAATTGATTTGTTTGTCCTTTTTTTTTTGTTTTGTTTTTTTGTTTGTTGGTTTTTTGTGTTACGTATTTTTGGAGTGGGAAAGAAAAGAGTTTTTGGCTTTAGTCAGGCAGACACGTTTTTGACGTTTTGATTTTTTATGATTTTACGCACACTCGCAAATTAAATTTTAAAAACATTAGTCAAAAAATAACAAAAAATAAAAACCCCATGAGTGAAAGTCATGTTAAGTCATAAAAAAGCAAACACGTTAAAAAAAGAACGTGATGCGTTCGTTTGCTCGATAAAAATTGCCAAAGTGTTTCAAATTATTTAATTAAAATCCTTTTGTTTGCCTTCGCTTGCCACACACACACCTACACACACGAACAGAAACCTGCGCAAACTTGCACCTACACACACACACAGTTACTCTTGTAGTGAAATACACACACACACACGCGCTTTAATACATACGTAACCACAACCGCAATCCGGCATTAAATAAAAAAATAATAAAACGAAAAAAATGTAAGTAAAGGCAAGCAAAGCGGCAGGAGAAATGGCGGCGCGCGAGCTGCACAGAGAAACTTTAGTGCAGTGAGTTAGTTGGTTGGTCGCTTTGCCGCGCCTTGCTCGGATTTTTTATGATCATGTGTTATGCCAGCGGCAGCGAACGTATGAAAGAAGCGAGCGAGTTCGCCGCTTCCGTTTCCGCTTATGAGAGGCGCTTCATTGCTGCTGCTGCTGCTGCTCCTGTTGTTGGCGTTGGCAGCGGGTTTTATGCTTAAGTCTAATGCGAAAAGTTGTGAATAGGCTCAGCCCGAAATCCTATTTTATGGCGTAAAGTTACTGCAGTCATAAAAAAACGACGTGGCAAATGCTTTTCTTTTTATTCCTTTGCCGCTCACACACACACACACACACCACCATACACTCTTTGGTACGTTCATTTATTTCTTCGTTTGTTTGTTTGTTTCATCTAATTTTTTTCTATTTGCTTATTTCTGTTTCTGTTTTTTTTTTGTTTTATTTTTTTTACTTGCTTTCCGACTTTGTTCTATTTCGGCGGTTTGCCATGTGTTTTCTTTCATTTTTAGTGCTTTTTTGTTGTTATTGTTGATGTTTGTGTTGTTGTTGTTGTTCTTATTTCTTATGTTTGCTTCTGTGTGCTTTATTTTTGCGGAAATGTTTTTTGCCGTTGTGTAATTTAGTTCAATTTGCATGGCAGCATTTTAAATTAATTTCGAAATTTCTTTTTCCATTGCAGGCAAACTTAATAAAATTGAAGAGAGTCTGCTTATTTTAAGTACTTTTGTGTGCAATTGAAAAAGAAAAGAAAAAACAACTCCAAACAGGTATAAACCACATGTGGTTTGAACATAATTTGCTTTGTGTCTTTTTCATTTTATTTTTAAGTTGAAAAAAATTATTTACAAAGTAACTTCCAAGTTGTATATAAACTTCTCTCTTCGTTGGCATGTACATACATATATATGTGTATGTTTAAGCAGAATCTTTAGCTTAATAATGATTCAAAGCGTCTTCTTCCGGATAATATTGAAAGTTCTGAGCAGAAAGTTGCCAGTGTGATCCGAAAACCAAATCTTTCATCATACAGATCACTAAGCATCATATTTATATAATTGTGGAATTAATATACTTTTATAATATCAGAAAGAACAAAGAAACGATAAAATTTATATCAAATGAGTGAGAATTATTAATATTATTTATTTACAATAGTAAATATTATTATATTATTATTATATTAAATTACAAGCTGAAATCATTATTTTTTTTAACTTTAGACAAGAGATTTAAAAAAAAAATCCTGAGATATTTTATAAATTTCTTGAAATAAATTGCATTTCCTTCGAAGGCTTTGTTTTTTATTAATGGGAATTCGTTGTTTGGCTCGTTGGTGATTCAGACACACCAGGTACATACATGTATAGGGTATATCCATATCAGCATGGAGTCGTCAATAGGCAAAATAACTTGTTTGACTGGTTAATAGTTCTAACATGGTATTGGAAACAATTTTGTTTTCAATTGTTATACTGATCAGTTTGCAAAAACAAGAGGTCGAATCGAATGTTAAAACTCTTAGAACTTCAAGGACACAGAGCGAAGTTAGAATTGTAAAATAAATCAAAACCGAATATTTGCATTAACTGGTTTCGGATAGCGGCAGTTCTGATGGAAGTAACAGAGCTAAACCGTTGAATTGAGTGTTAAGTACACTTGACAATATGTACAATACAGTTGACATTAATAAACTGTACACATGTTAGGTAATGCCATGACCCAAATCTTATTATTAGTGATATTTATGATATTGCCTATTTAAATAATGTGTTAAATTTCAAGAAAATCGATGCTTACATAAATAATTGTATATAATGTATAAAAACGCCTACAAGATCAAGAAACGTGGCCACACATTTTTGCTAAGCACGGCGTCATTCACGAAAGGCGTCATTCCTTCGTAGTAAATGTGAAGCTCAGAGGAACCTAATTATCTATCCGTTTTAGCTAGCCTTGTGTTTCTCAAGGCTGCCTCTTCGTTCCACTGTTCTTCACGATAATTCACTATTGTCGTCGGATTTCTTTAATTTTGTAATGATACATTGGAGAGAAGTATTTAACGATCTTGAGTCAGTCAGCAAAGTGGTCTTAGGTGGGCGATGTAGATAAAAGTAGCAGACCAGCAGACAACTCCAGCAGCTTGTTACTTTCACACAGTTGTAAAATACTTGGAAATTAACCTTGACAAACAACTACAAATCGCTTGTTTGTTATGGAAAATTTGGCGAATTAAAGACGAGCTCCTGATCTATAAACAGTGCTAGAAGTAATGTTTTATAACGAATTGTAGAATTTAAATCATAGAAAGTTATGCCAAACTGACGCTCATTGCTTCATTGGAAATAAAGACCTCAGAATTCTCACGATCCAGAACGGAATAACACCCACTCGAAAATTGCATGAGCAGTGCTACGATACCAAGGCGCTTAAAACTACTGCATCCCTTTGGCCTACGATGCACCTGTAGTATAATAGTTATTTATTTTGAGTGCATCAATCAGTCATCATGTGATTATGAACTCGATACACTGTTAAATCATGAACCACCTTTTTCTGGGATTTTAACTCTGAAACATCAAATATATTTCAAAGTTATAAGTATACTCTTAAGTTCAACTTTCCAAGTATTTTTGATTATTTTATTTATTTTTTATTTATTTATTTATTCATGCTTATTCCCAAAAAATTTTATTATACTTAAGCTAAGGTAATGTTACTTATATAATACAGAGTTTAGTTTGAATAGAAACTGTACAACTGAAATATTCAATTAAGATTTAACAATTTTGATTTAAGTACTTTACTGAGGAAAAGGGGAGAAAAACCTCAAAGGGACTTTTGATTATTTTATTTTATTTTATTCACGAACTCAAATTTAACGATTTCCTTCAAACCAAAACAATTATTTGACTTTTTTGGCATGACAAATTATGCAGAAATGTGAAATAAATTGTTGCTCTCCAATTTAAGTATTTCGAGCATCAAATTTGTTTTTATTTTTTTTCTTTTTTGCTCACCAATCTATTTGGCAGAAAAATATTACTTCCTTAAAGACACAATCGCATATTTACAATTACTGAAAGCAAAAGAGGAATGAAAAAAGAAACAGAAAAAAGTTGCCAGCGCACTTGTACATCAGCAGATGTGGCAACTTTAAAGTTTTGCAATTCAAATGCCAAATGAGGGAACAGCAACAACGTTGGTGAACGGGAATAGTCACACAATACAATACAGCCTGGATAAGTATAGAACAGAGGAGAATTTGGGCATTTCGGAAAGTTACAGCTGCCACCCCAAAGACAAACTGAAGAATTCAACTCAAAGCACACGCCCCCGCCACTGCCACACCAGCATAAACTTAGAACACAACAAAGAACTTCCCCAATTTGGAAACCGTGCAAAACAATTATTGCCAACGCAGCCCAACCCAATGGCAAACACGGAAAAGAAACAAAAAAAAAGCACAAGAACTTTGCCGCTAAGAACCGCAAACAAGCAACGAAGCAGGCAACCAAGCAAGCAAGCAAACAAATAAGAAACTGACAAGGACGACAGTCGGAATGACTGCCAGGACAACGCCGCACTAGCGACATCTGCTTTAACAAATAATAACGCACAATTGCGACTCGAAATTTGTGGCATTGTCACAATTCAGCACAATTCAGAAATTAGTTCGTGACCCCAAAAATGACAAAGCACAGCATTTGCTTGAACGACTTAAAGTTCGTTATGCCACATGGTAGACAACAGCAAAAAAATTGCGAAAAATGTTAAATGCTTGAAATAATTGCTGTGTTATTAACGATACAAGCGATGCAAACAAACAAAGAAGCATAAAAAAGAAAAAAAAAAATAGTCGAACTCAACCGAAATCAATAAACAAATAATGCATAAATCCCTTTCAGTCTCACGCCATTTCATGGCTGCCTGCACGAATTTATTGTGTGTGAAAATGTTGTTGAGTTCAGTCAAAAATCGACCGCATTCGCTATGCGTCATTGTGTTGTTGTAAGCCAACGTTCCCTGCTACTCGTTTATCTGCTGAATGTTCATATCTGTGTGTGTGTGTGTGTATGTGTGTGTGTGTGTATATGTACGTATCTGTTTACTTGGTCAAGTTATCGGATGATCCATTTTATGTACAGCATGTGAAACACACAAAGTGATTTTCGCTTTTACTGCATTTCTACAATGTTTGATTCATTCAATTGTTTTATACCCTACGATTTTGGTACATTATATAGCAAAGTATTCTGTGGCAAAGACAAAATACTTCTTAGTTGGATTTTTTTCTATCACTTTTTATGTGAAAGCTGAAAAAATGTCTCAAGATTTAACGTAGTACATAAAATACTCAGACGTACATCCTTTTTGCCTCATCCGATTATGTTAAGAGTCTAGATTCCTAATGATAATTGTCCATTTTATTTAAAATAATCGATTAATCGATTAATAAATTGCAATTAATAATTTGTTGGTCAAAAAAACCATCCCTAGTTGAGATCAGGATAGACAGATCTATAAAATTTTTGTTCTCTGTCACTCAATCAAGTTGACAATTATAGAGAGTAACGACTTCGACCTTGTGACACTTTCTTACACTTGCCGTCAGTCACACACTTTTGGTTTGCATTTGTCCGCCGGTTCAAGTTGACTGTTTGCAAGCTCACACTGACAACAACAACAACTACAACAAAGTTCGTGGCCTCAGCACCCTGTTTTGTATGAACGAAGAAGAGATTTATTGCTTTCGATGTAAATCTTTTTGCTGACTTGGCATTTAAGCAACGCTCGTCGTCTCACTCACTTACACACACACACACACACACACACACACACTTGCTACATGCCAAGTGCAGCAGCACCGGCAGCAACAGACTCTTGCTGTCACCTCATATGAGCGACCAGACCGTATATACATATATGTATAAAGAGGGTGATCTACCATTAAAGTATCTGTCGAAGTCGTATAGACACATTCATTGATTTTTTGTGCAAAATATGACGTGTATCTGCAACAAAACAGATGTAATGCCCAATACGCGCACTCCATTTGATTTAATACTTTTTGAAGCGATTTGTTTAAGCTTGCGATTTGATGTTGCAAATTGTTTGTCAAGTGTTGTGACGCGTTCAGTTTTTTTTAATATAATATTTTCAAAAAAAAAGAAACAACAAACATGTTGGAAATAAATAATATGTGTGCTAAAAAAAGCAAGCCTATTAAAAATCACTTTGAGTATTCAAGCGTACTTGGAAAAGGGTTGCACAAAAAATGATAAATTGAAGTTTAATCTGTAGGAAATTATGCAAATGCTAACAAAATATATAAAAAAATAAAAAAAACACTAAAAAAAATATACAAAAGAAAAAATGCAAAATAATCTGAAACAAAAAAAGAAAAAAATAAATAAATGTTGAGCCTGAAAAAAAATTGGGTTAATGTCAAAAGCGGCAAATGGGCTACAAGACCCCTCGGCATCCCTCACAACTCCTCTCCTCGCACACCAAACAGAAACCGTTATGCCGCGGCGATTATTTAAGCATTTCATTTATCATTTGAATTGATGTAAATGTAATGAAAATTGGATTATGTTGTAATCATTAAGTCGACCCAATTTACGAAATTTTTTCTCAGTGCTAAAAATAACGGGACAGCATAAAAGCAAATTTAATAGTAACCATTAAGAATTTTCTGTCAAAGATTGTGAACAATTTGCTTTTTTTCTGTTTGGTTCTTTTTTTTTAATCAATTTTAATTATTGCTACAAAAATAAAACAAATTCAAACTTCGCTATAACGAGCTCGGGTTTTATGCTCTCTTCCTTATCTAGAAAGTTAAAACAGAGCGAATAGCCAAAGAAGTTTCTTATAACGAAGTTCGCCAGTAAATTTCACACTTCCAATCACAATACACGCAGCATGAATAATTTAGGAGATTAGTACATGCAACCTGAAAAGTATGCAATACATTTTTCTTTAGTTTCAATTTTTGCTTGACAACCCAGCAGTTCTTCGATCTAGTACAGAACTAAGGTTGGAACTAGTTTGAATGTAAATACTACTAGTGCCAGCTCAATCTACTCTCAATGCTTTCAACTGGTGAGTTTTACTAGGGGATGTCATAGGCAGGGGTCAATTGTCACAATTCTGCCACTTCCGTCTAGTTACCGAACTCGTCCTGCCGTACCAAATTGGGGTAACGAAAAAAAGAAAGTGAAACCATCTTGAGTAATTGGTTTTTTTTACTATTAATTATAATTGGTTATTTAAATAACTTTATTTTTTATTGTTAATTAACAATTGAATTGATAATAGTTCAGTAAGGAAGTAGTTTTACCTGGAAAGTTTTGCGGGAGTGTCGCAAATTGGCATCTATATGGATTTTGGGCTGCTCTTTCCGAATTTCTACTTTGCGACCTTCTACGACCGCCGCTTGAGCCGCCATTTTGAAAAAATGGCGTCCAAAATCACTTTTTTGACCATATCTCAGTTTTGGCTCATTTTACGGCAAAAACATCTCCATACTAAATTAAACTAGAGGAAATTTCCAACAAATTATGTTCTAACCTTTTTTTTCGTAGGACTAATAGTTTAGGCGTACGAGCGTCGCAAAGTGCACAACTTTGGTACTATGGTTTTCATACATTTTGTATGGGATTTTGATTAATCAAAATTTTTAAAATTTGCTTAATTTGTTGTGTTTGATGCTAATATTTAATATTGTACTTGTCTTATATTCAAGTAAACACAACGTTCCCAACCCGTCCACAGACATACAGGCCCAGAACCATTCATATGTTACTTGCCTCTTTTATAAGAAAACGGCAATTTTTGATGAAAAAACGGTAGGTTTGGATTTGTAAATTTGCGCTCCAATTTGGAAAGTTTTTATTATAATTGACGATTAATATAACATTAAATCTCAACACCAAACACAATAAAAGTTAGTGAAATCTAAATCACTTGGACTGAGAGTAAGATTATCATTCAAAACAATACCAAATTCCATACAAAATGTATGAAAACCATAGTACCAAAGTTGTACACTTTGCGGCGCTCGTACGCCTAAACTGTTAGTCTAACGAAAAAAAAGGTTAGAACATAATTTGTTGGAAATTTCCTCCTGTTTAATTTAGTATAGAAATGTTTTTGCCGTAAAATGAGCCAAAATGGAGATATGGTCGAAAAAGTGATTTTGGACGCCATTTTTTTAAAATGGCGGCTCGAGCGGCGGTCGTAGAAGGTCGCAAAGTGGAAATTCGGAAAGAGCAGCCCAAAATCCATATAGATACCAATTTTCAAAACTCCCGCAAAACTTTCCAGGTAACCCCCTTTTTTACGACTTCCTTACTGTACTATAAACATTAATATAATAAACAGTTAAATTCTGGTGGCGCTGGGGTTCGAACCTCATACCTTCGGTTTCATAGTCCAACACACTATACTCAGAGCTACAGCAGGCGACATAGAATCGTTTGATATTTGATATATTTTATTTATTTGAAATATTTTTTTCAGACTGGTCCTCTTATGCATAATCTCTGTCTGGTTCAAATACTAGACCTAAATTCACAAGTTGAAAACTAGTTTCCAAATAACGAAAATGGGTCAATCCGGCATTTTGTTTTTTAAACTGGTGTTTTAAAGCGCCATCTTTGACTAGTTATTGTTCTAGCTTCGAATTCGACAGTTGGGTACTAGTTTGCTAATAGAAGTAAACTATCGAAAAGGGGACAATTGACAAAACGAAAACTGCTGGGAATCTCAAGATACCGAGCTAAAAACATATATTAGTTACAAAATAACTTTTTTTAATAGACTGGATATTTGCTACTCGGAATAACTGAAATTTTCCTATAGTCTTCTGTATCTTTAGTCGAATGCCGCGGCGGTTCTTCACATGTGAACAACTGTTCCAAAGACAAAAACAGTAAGAAAGTGCAGTAAGTCGAGAGTACTCGACCGTACCTTCAATGTGTAAGGCCATTCTGAAGGCTTTGCGAAAGTGGGTGTTCCAAACGAAACAGATTTAATTTCCATTCAATCTCATACATACCAATTTTTGCCTTTCTAGACCAATTGGTTGCAGAGGTATATAGTTTTTCTATTTTAGCTATATGCATGTATTTTATGATTCAATTTATGTGTACTCCATGCCAATTAGCATACATGCAAAGTTTTATTTTTCCTTAGCGTTTCAAATTTAATTTAAAATTTTAATGAATCGAGTTCTCTTTCGATACTGAGCAAGAGAATATGTATAAACTGCCACGCCTCCTTTAGGTGTTACATAAATGTTCGATGCGCAAAATAATATACCCTTGTTGCGTAAGGTCTATCAAAGACAAACAATTAATCGGTCATGTGTGCAGAGGATTATTTTCCTTGAGTAGTCGACTCTCTTTCGACTTACTCTATCTTGTTGTTATTTGTTGATAAACTTATTTTTTATTTATTTTAAACTTTAACAATAAATAGCAAATAAAATCGGTAATATCATCTTATGGGAAATATAAATTGACAAAATACAGTGTATCGTATACGGAGTAATAAAGTTATAGATTGCAACTTGGTTATCAATGTAAACTATACAGGAAAGCAGAAATATAATGTATGTATGTCCAATAATATTCTATTTTATTTATATATATTTATTTTTTTTCCACAAATCTGATAGGGCGGATAGCATTCAGTCTCTATTTTAAAGTGTTATAATCAAGTCATTACCAATAATGAAACTTTGATTGCCAATGACCAAAAACAAAGTAAATTGGTATATAGGCTATTAAGAGAAAGAGATATAAGATTCAATCGAAAAATGGGCGTGGCACGAAAAAGGTCGTAAAGAGTATATCTTCAGCAAGGCCGAAGTCAGCATTCTTACTGTGAGCAACAGAGCAGGCTTAGTAAACATTTTATAAACGAATTAAGATACACGTATTTAAACATGCAAACGTAGAACGAATTTATTCTCATTCATAAATGAAAACTATTTATTTACAAAGAATCAACATCTGAAGCCAACATTTACTTTGCCAGTCTGTCTTGCTTCCCTTTTATACACATTTATTTTATTTGATTTTTATAGTTTGTTGTTTGTTATTTAATGGTTTTCTTCATTTTGTATTTTTTTCCTTTTTTATTACAGCACAGACACGGCAAATGTTTTGCCACCTCATGATTTATGAAAGCATTTTGAAAGCAAACCAAACCAAGGCCGAAGCTGAGTGTGAAAAAACTAATGAAAAGACATAATAAAATAAATAAATAGCAATATTAAATGTATAAATAAAATGCCAACTGGCATCATTACTCAACATTGTAAACTTTTGTTGCACTCATCTTCAGGCTTTGCCGAAATTGTTCGTCATACAATGAAGTGAAAGGCGATTTATTTTGTAAGAGAGCACGAGTAATAAGAAACTAATCAACTATTTAAAATTACACCTTGGAGAAAATGATTTTAATTAAGCAAACTAATCCGAATGCCATATGCGCTACAGGCACTAATACGCCATGTGGTACACGCCAAGCCAAGCGACAAAGGCGGACGAGTCTGGCAATGGTTTTTGTTATCCTTTGCCGTTATTGTGCTGTGCTGTTCTGTGTTTATGGTATGGTTGTAGTGGTTGTTGTAAGCGCAATCGTTGCTAGCGAAATATTTGATATAGAGCAGCGCGCATTGTATTTCATAATTTCATGGCAGACCGAAGTGGATTTAAGTGTTGGTCGTTGTCATTGTTGCCATCGGCGTTGCCAACGCCAACGTTCACTTCTCTTTTTCTGTTGTTGTTGTTGTTGTTGATATTGTTGTTGTTGTTTTTGCTGGCGTTGGCATCGTTGTTATTGTCCTCGCAGTGCCGAAAGTTAAGTGAGTACAATTGCAAGTCAACTTTGTGGTCGTAAACATTTTATAGTTAAGAACGGAAACGGAAATGCGTATGCAACATGCATGAATAGACGTGATTGCTGTTTTATCGTTCGTATGCGGTTTACACTAAGTACTTTCAAAATGAAGAGTTGTTCTTGTGCCTCCTGCCGCCTACCGCCTGTCGACTCCTTTGTTGTTCATGTGCAATCGTGTGCGTGGCATTGTGTGAGTAAGTGTGTGTGTGCGTGTTGGAATCAGTGAGTTTATACGATATTGTAACTTGTTATCAGCTTTGATGTTTGTATAGTTTCATTATGGCAAATTGAGTACAAAGCAAAGCAGAACAACGTTGCTTTGGAAAGGTGGAAATTGCGCTTATCAGTGCACAAATTAGGAAAGATTAGACAGACAATAATTACACAAATTACGGTATTGTGCACCGTTAGGCCAAGTTCACAAGCTCGAAGTAATTTGGCTACATTTAATTTATAAATGCTTAAAAGTTTTGTTTTTTTGTTGATGAAAAACCAACGAAACTTCATAAAAATATAATGAAATGCAGGAAGAGTTGCCTGAGCATCTTTTGTGCAGCCAGAACAGAAAACCAGATAGCATCATGTGTTTGACAAGTCGTTGGTTTATTTTTCTGTTTGAATAGGAATTAATAGGTCGGGTTCAAACGGTACAAGCAACCATGTGGCATATATGCATGCCACATTATACATCTTTGGTTGGAGATTAGTTAATTCATAAATATCCCAAAAATAATACAGGACGACAAAAAAAAAACTTTACCAATAGATGCAATTGTTGGAAAAATACAAATAGACCGTCATTTCATGTAGAAAATAAACACAAATCGTGTAGCAAAATTTGCTGCTGTTTAAAGATTAAACTTTATTGACATTTTTGCAAAGAGTCTATTAACTTTGTCATGAAGTTTTCCACGCAAAAGAGGAGATATCTCTGACTATATAAATCATCATATAGTTTCAGTGCAAACTCCTCCGAGAGTTTCAAACATACCTTAACAATGTGATTTCTCTGTAAACAGACGTGATAGAAGATTGCAAAATGATTGCATTGCTTTCTTAAAGACAAATTATTAAAACGGCATGGCTACTTCATCTTTAAAAACTTAAATGATTTTCATTGGAAAAACTAAAAGAAAGACTTTTAAAATAGGAAGAACTGGAAAAAAGTTTGCAAGAGTACAGAAGCTTATTCAAAGTCGAAAATACATAGCTCCCTTTCTGGCTTCTTGAATTATGTTAAAAAATGTATATTTAAACGCATAATCTAAAAATTCCTTCATTACTTGATAGATTGATAGTTCTTAAAATTATCCTATTTAAATTTCAAAAAGATCGGTAAAGTAGTTTCTAAAATATCTTGCACACAAGATTAAAAAACAATTATTTCGTGATTTTTACAAAATATTGAAATGTGAGAAATGGAAGGTCCGCACTTTAAATTGGATGGAATAATGTGAATTCTTTGCAATTATAAGTCTCTGGCCAACCTTTTTAATACTGTATGAAGTGTGAAGGTGAGGAGCAGGCAAAGTTGCAAAACGATAAGTGAAGTAGAAGAGTGCGCATGAGGAAATTATTGCTTTCAGCATGTTAAATACTTTTCTATGGTTGTACTGTTCAATTAACGTTTAAGACGTACTTTAAACAGCATTGGACTTATGTATGTTGTGAGACGCCCATTGTCATTTCAATTAAGAACTTTTGAAATACGTTCGCGTTCAAAGTTGCTCTATCAGTCAGGTTGCTGTGCAGCACCCAAACTACTTTAAGATACTCTCTATAAGCCAAATGAACAAAGCCGTCTTCATTTGCCAAGCTCGCCCAACCAACAAGAACCAACGATCAATCAATTATTTATTAATTGTGACAAAAGGGCAGCCGAAGAGGAAGAACAGCAGCCACGACAATAATTTACAGAACGAACAAACTTAACAGTCGCCTCTACAGCAACTGTTAGTGTGGGCGTGCCTTAATCGGCTTATGGCAAAAATGTTGTTGTTGTTGGTGGCAAGCAAGTGTTTTTTGTTTACAACAATCGTTGGCATGTTACGGCAAGCGTTAAATGTAACAAAGCCATTTGCCATTTTTGGACACGTTGTCTATTTTGCAAAAAGAAGAAAGCCGAACAACACGAAAAATAAAGCAAAGCAAATAAATGATAGAACAGAAAAAATAGATGCCTTTTGAAGGACATTTTAGCCATTTTGCATTTATTTCATGCTACATTTAATTTGAGCACGCGCCAAGCGAAGCAGAAGCGCAAAATTGAAGCATACAGCAAGGCGCAGTTGACGCATGTTCACTGCGATTGCGATTGTGCTCGAATGTTGTCATTTATTTAATTTTAAATAAATTTAAATAGATAAATTGTGCTCTACATTCATCTGTGTGTGTGTGTGTGTGTGTGCTTGAGTTGAGGTTTGGCGCTACAAGTTCATAAAAAACAAACTCGTTAAGTTCACTGAAACTAACAGCGAATGTGAGACGCCGTTGCTGAGGCTGAGGCAATTCTATGCGAGTGTGTCTGTGTATATTTCGAAGTGGCTTCAAGCTAAGTTGAGCAATAAAATGCATGGCATTTCTATGTGGGCTCATAAAAATCAAAAGAGCATAAAAATACATTTGTTGATAACAACAATGAGCAAAGCAACGCTACAAGAGCATGAGTATGCTTGTGCCAGTGTGGGTGGTGTATGTTTGGTGACACTCACACTCAAGCACACACAATACACAAACGGCATGTCTCGAGGGTCTTTGGATAATGGCACGATTTAGGCAAAAACACATTGACTCAATCGCCAAGTGCCGAGTACACTTCAATGTCACAAAGTGTCGTGAGTTAGTAGATTGTTTAGTGCGCTGTGCGGGAGGTGGGGTGAGACACTTGGGTGCGGGCCTGGTAGCAAGAATAGGCAACAAACACAGGCGACCAAAAGTGAATTAAAATAAATTTGCTTGCGGGGATTTTGGGATTTGTTGCGTTGCGCATTTTTAGCAGGCGAACAGTTTGAGTGAGTCCTTCAACCTATGTGTGTGTGTGTGTGTGTGTGTGCGATGTAGAAAGATACACACAGCAATAATAACATGCTCAATATAAACAAATCCGTAAGCGACTTAAAGTGTCGTCAGCACATCAATGGTTTTCTTGCTTTTGTTTATTTCTCATGTATTTCATTGACCCGCGGCAAAGTTTGCCAATGCTGACCAACACTAATTTCCCAACGATAAATTGTCAAAGATAACAATAAAAATAGCAAAATAAATGGCAAAAAAAACCTAAAAAAAATTAAGCAGAAACTATAAAAAAATGTGAAGTTAAATGGCAGCCAAGTCAAAGACAATTTCAGGCAAAATTTATTGCTTTCATTGATGACAATCTTGTTAAGCCAACATTTCGCTAAGTTTTGATTGAACTTCTGCTGTGTCGGCCCATCAAAATTGCAACATGAACTGCGTGTCCGCGACCTGCGTGCGACTTTTAAACTCTAAACGACCGAAAATATTTAGCTAGACTCAGACGCAGGCCGTAAATTTTACGACTTTAAAATTAGTCGGCAATGCCGGCGGCGGGCCACGGCTCACGACCAACAAAAGGCAAAATTGTGGGCAACAACATCATCATCAACAGCAACAACAAGAACAAGAACAACATCATCGATGAGCAGTCGTGAGGCGCCGCCGGCTGCCATTGAATACAATAAAACTTTGTTGTTTTTTCATTGTTTATTCTTAGAATTTTTTTTTTTTTTTTTTCTTGGCTTTGGTTTGAGGCTCGTTATTTCATTCCGTTATTTCATGCGAAGGGCGCACAAAGCGGTATCTACTTAGTTAAAACATCATGGCAGGCAGTCAGGCAGCCTGGCAGGGGTAAGGAGGCGTGAGGCAATTTTGATTTGGTTCGAGTTGTCTGCCGCTTGTAGGCTTTGCCTGTGTCAAGACACAAGTCGATTGTGATTTGCACAGTTGATAATGAGCGTGGCAGGAGTCTTCTTTGGTGACCTTACTTTCCCTTGTAATGCATACTTACTTGCCCGGCCAGAGTCATAGGGTTGTAGTCTTGTCTTCGCTTCGCTTGTCCTTAGTTTGGGTGTGAAAAAGTATGAGGGTTGTTGATGTCGTTCGACTGCCGAGGCGGTGGGGTTGTGCACGCTCACTTTTGATATCGCTAAGATTCAGCTTAGTGTAAACAGTATTTTAAAGCCCCTAACAATGTAATAAATATTCTGAGAATTCAATTAAACTGAGTAGTTGGAAATCAAATAAATGTTGCAAAGCGCAGACTGCGTTGTGTCTGAATTCTAATTTCAAGACATGAGTTAGTACAATTTTCTGTGAACCAAATAACTGTTTTGTTATAAAATAACTTATTGAGTCAATTTAGTGTTGGTGGCACAAAAATATGCCAAAGCTTCATTACAACTTTGATTCAATGCTTTAAATATCTGGCAGACAGTAAGGAAAGAAAAACATGTCAAAAATGCCCACGCAGAATTTGTATAGATGATTATGTCAAACAATTTATAGAGTCATCTATAGATTCCTTGAAATATGCTCCTACGTATGTCTCGAAAAATCAGAAGGCTAACTTTGTGGCCTTTGTTAATTGATATTCTGTAAGACTCTCAATCGATTGACTGTAATGAATCAATCATTTCTTTTCATTAAAATAAATCTCTTAAAGTTGTGTCTTTTGACATACCAGTTATAACTGGGAACGCCATTATAATGTCTAAAATTAAAGTGAGTGTACAAAATTTCATATCAAAATTTTTAAAAATTTCTGAGTTACGGACATTTTAGTCAGGGAGAGTTAACATGATTTCATAGTGAGAAAAAGGGACTCAAAACTTTAAAAGCATTTTTATACTTTTCACGTATGTGAAATAGTATATTAACTTTGTCACGCAGTTTGTAACAGATCGAAATATTAATTTCCGACTATATAAAGTATATATATTCTTGATCAGGACGACAAGACGAGTTGATTTAGCCATGTCCGTCTGTCCGTCTGTCTTCACGTATGCAAAATAGTCCCTCAGTATTGAAGCTATCGAGCTGAAACTTTGCACAGAGTCTTAGAATTTATTACGATGAATCATTCGTCGGAACCAGCATGATCGGATTATTGGAACAGATAGCTCCCATACGAAAAGAAGAAGAAAAGTGAACGAAACTTGAATCGTTGTATGGAAAACTTTTTTGTTTTGTGCGATAGACTGCTGAAATTTTAAACATAGTAGTTTTGCATAGTCCGACTAAATGCCTGAAACTGGAACTGGTAGCTCCCATACAAAATGAAGAAGAGGAAGAGAAGGAATATTCACGTCGTTGTATGGACAACTTTTTTGTTTATTAACCAATTGACTTGAAACCTTACAGTTATATTCTTAGGGAAGAATTAAAACTATTTTGATCAAAAATGGGCATGGCTACGCCCAATTATCGCAAAACTTCAACCGTTGTATGGAAAACTTTTTTGTTTTTTAAACAATTGACTTGAAACCTTTCAGTTATGTTGTTAGGGAGGCATGAAAACTATTCATTTATTTTTTTTTTATAGTGACACAACGTGAAAAGTATTATAGTTTCAGCCTTGGTGAAGATAGCGATAGCGTTTTTTTTTTTTTTTTTGTTTTGAAAACAAAAAAAACTTGGATGAAAATCGGTTAATAATTGCCCAAGTTATCTATGCGTCCGTGAAGGGGGTTTTCTACTTAAAGCTCTGCGGCAACGCTCATATCTTTGGCACTACCAAATATATTATTATAAGAATTCATGAAGATAATCTTGGATGTACAATTAATAAACCAAAAAGAAAACAACATACCTGATATTGTTTTATTTGTCACTCTGGCGTTTTCCCATAAGTATTACGTCAATGAGTAATGTATTAAAATGGGTTCTTTTTTATGTTTCCAAAATTTGTTGGATGAAATTACCATACATCAAGAATATCGTGACGCGATAAAAAAAGAACGCAGAGTAAAACTTTAAAATGATTTTCCCACAACCTGCCTTTCCAAAGACTCTCACACAAAAACTACTGATCGTTTATTTTTTACATACTCTTCCACGTCCTTACTTCGGATTTTTGTTTTTGTAGTTTTAAGTATTGTTTATAGCAGCTTGAAAATTGATTTTTTTGGGCATTAAAAAAAAAAATTAAAAACATTTTTTTACCACGAGACGTTAATTCAAAACTGCTGCATCGGCTCAGGCATTTTTTTAACTTTAACGAAAATTTCAGGAAATATGCCTAAGATATTAGTTAATTAAAAATCACAAAAATGTGCTGGTTTTTGCATCGAATTATCTTTACAGCCCATTAAAGTATATATCATAATTAATGGCTTGAAGATAACTTATCTCGAGATCCTTGATAAGATAACTCGACTTTTTAACACTTTCCTTCAATAAATTCCATACACATAGTACAATACAGTTAGAAGGTACTTACCTCAACTATTGGGTCTTTGTGGCCTTTATGGTATATAAATAAATTCTGCATTCATCCTTGTTGTGCACTCAAATCGTTCATCGCTATGGTAAATGTCGAAGACTGACTTGTTTTGAACATTGGCGCTCATTCCATGTATTTTCGCTGCGATTGCAATACAACTCATTTAACAGATTCTATGCGAATATAAATAAGAGCATCAAATCGCTTGATTATGTATGGTGGAAGATAACTCATGACGCCGCTTTGCAATAATTTATTACACAGTAGCCATAGCACGAACCTTCTGGCGGCAGCAGCTCAGCATTGAGCAAACCAGCGCTCAATCAAAAGGCCCAGCCATCGTCATTAAAAGGCGCCTTGATTTATCTCAACTGAGCGGTTGCTATTGATTTTATATGCACAGCGCACATTTTAATTAGTTGAAATTTAACGTTTTACACGACAACAACAACGACATTTTATTTATTGTTTGTCATGTAATCAAACTTTGAACTTTGTTGGCAAAAGTAGAACTTTGTGCCAAAGCTTTCAACAATAAAAACAACAAATCAAAACTGAACAAACAAAAAAAGAGATGAAGAAGAAGATCGAAAAATTCAGCCAGTTAAGAAAATGACAATGGCAACTCTGTCATATTTATTGTACGTCGTTGACGCTTTCGACATCGACATCGACAGCGACATCATCGTCATCAATGTTGCGGTCCTGGCGGGACTTCGTGCCACGCTTGCTGCTCAGCCAAATGTTTCAGTTGCGTAGTTTTCGCTTGCAGCGTCAAATAATAAAGAAAATAATAGCAGAAATATTATTATTACGATTATTATTGTTTATCCTTTTTATTTGTTATTAAACTATAAAGTTTTGTGTGGCGCAATAAACTTGCGCCAAGTCGAAGTCGCACACACACACACACACACACACACACTCATATATGCATACAAATATTAAAATATATTTTTGTATCTGAGTATTTGTATATCCTTAAATAAACACACAGCCACATGTGAGTATAACAATGAATTTGTTTGTGTTTGTGTATATGTATAAGTTTGTTGTTTTTGTTGTCTTTGCTTGGCTTTTCCGACTTTTTTCTTTGTCTGTTTCCTTTTTTTTTTTTGTTTGTTTTCTTCATTTTCGGTTTTTTTTCGCTTGTTTTTGTGTTTCTTTGGTTTGTTGCCCAAAATATTATTACGATTATTACTGTAAGGCATTCGCATAAAGAACATAATCATATTTTTCATCAAAGTCAGCAACAGCGATAAAAACTACAACAACAAACATGAATGAACAACAACAAAAACAATCATTGTCATCCACATATCCTCAAAGCGTTATTGCCGTCTGCCACCTTTCGACTTGTCGCCCCCGCCGCCATCATTATGGTATATATATAAGCGACGTCCTCGTATCTATTTTGCAGTTGCTGTCAACATTTTTCATATCATAAACACTTTTAGTGTTGATATTACCAACAATAACTTTTATATGAACAGACACACACACACATGCACGAACACATTTATACATGCATGACTGGCACTGTCCCACATTCGCGCCTTTGTCCTTGAATGCGAATGTTTATGCGAATACGAATGAGAATGCGTTCCCATTTGCTTTTGCCTTTTCACTGCAGGATATTTTGTTGTTGATTTTTTATTTATTTATATACATGTACATATATTTATTTTTTTTTTTGGTTTTATGTTCTATTTTTTTTTTTTTGCACTCTCCCCATTCTTTTACTTTGATTCTGTCAGCTACACATAAAAATGTGTTAGATGACTTACAAGTTATAAAAGTAGTTCATATTAACAATGCAAGATAGGTGAAAGGACAACAGGGAGAGTTTGCTCTTCTGCCACCCTTGTTGTAATAATAACTATGCGATACATGCATGCAAATGTCAGATCCAATAATCTGACATTGAAAACACAGAACTTTAAATGAGATTGTTAATGTTCTTATTTCGGAAATTATTACCCAATGAAGGTCAAAGCTCTTATAACGACATAAAGCATGTCTTAAGAGTATTTATTCTAATACTCCAATAGAGCGAATGCAAATGTCTTAAGCATTGTTTTCACTAAATATTTTATGTGTAGGTATCTCAAAAAAAATTGTAGATAAATGAGGTTTTGTGTTTGCAATGAATTGAAAATCTTCAAAAAAATTTTCGAGATACATAAATATCTACATTGCAATCTACAAGGTGATTACACTGACTACATTTTCGAGCAGATTATAGATTATGATAGAGGGCGCTAAGGTTGCGTTTTTGAAATAACTTCTTCCCGGCAGCTGCATATGTGGTCATCAAAATGCAAGCCAAGAATGCTGAGAACGCTGGATTTCGCCAGCAATTATTGAATGAATTGAAGCAAGGACGTAGCTGCGTGCTAAAATTTTTTAAGATAACATGGTGAAATTTAAAAACAATAATTGTATTTCCCACACATTTTTTTGAAGCATTTTGAAATCTTTGTTTAGCTTGCGATTTACAAAAAAATTTGTTCTGTTGCTTAACAAACTTGTAGACACAAATCGAGACTGTTTTATCTACTCTGAAAAATTGTTTAGAATTTTTTTGTAAACACTGTGTAACTACACCTACAGGGTGTTTACACTTGTAGACACTAGGTTTTCGACTAAATCTACTCAAAAAATCTGTAGTGTAAAAAAAACTTTAGAGTGAACATTGATCTTGGAATAAATGGAGCACAGTCGTCGTTCCATTCTGATTTCAAGGAACTCAAAACGAGTACAGATAAGTTTTGGTCAATCAAATTGTCCATGGCGAAAAATTTGCACGAGCGATCCGTTAGCACAACACTTATTGCTCTTCTGATCAAGTTCAAGCGTCCCCATTGTGACCCCTTTATACTAATTCATTAATTTGTCAGCTGCCGTTGACCAATTATGATTTATTTAAAAAGCTCTAAGAACATCAGAAGAGATAGAAAGAAAAAATAAATAAAAAGAAAATTACGAGAAAATTGAATGGTATTATCAGTGAAAAATAGCTCCACAATGGCATTCCTATTCCTACCTTGTTCTCAAGTCTACATTAGTCACTTCCGTTCAAATTGCCAACCTTAAAATACACGCCATCTCATAATTTGTTATTTTAAATACCTTTAAACTGAAATTGCTTGCAAGTTCCACATTCTTTGACCGTTTTTCTTGAAATATCACTAAGCCAGTAAATTCTTGGCAGGCCGCACTTAAACTGTTATTAAATACACCCGAATTTCGTTATTAATTCTATGGTTACAACTTCAATTTGGTTGTATAAAAATGCTTTTCCAGACAAAAAACATTAAGGTGTTCTCATTTCCACAGTTGAGACAATATTTTAAGAAAATTCACATTCCAAGTAATTCAAGTGCCTACCTCCCAACGACGCGCGACAGCTCGAAGCAGACAGGGCGACCTCATACTAGGCCCAGCTCGTCGACTCAGCTCAGCTTGTAAATATGTCACAGGTCGTTTATAAATGTCGCTCATTTGCAATATTTATGTTTATTTTGTCGTTACAAAGAAGAATTTTCTTTCTACGAGAGCGAAAATATCTACATAAATATTAACATGCACACACACACGAAAGTCAGGCGAGATTTGGCTTGGTTAGACTGGAGCGCGAATAAATTTTCATTTCGCAGATTAGTTGCAACATGACATACATAAATAACTGTACTGAAAAAAAAAAAATAATAATTATAAAGAACGTGATAAAGCAAGTTGACACATGCCGAAATGCAAATGTTTGCTTCTTTTGATTTTTGACAACACGAGCAACTTAAACTTTGCCCCGAGTTCAAGCAACGCAATTAAAAAAGTAATTGAATGCTCCAAGTATCAATGCTCGTCTAGACTCTTGTAATCGATGCGACACAGAGACATCGACTTCAAAAAAAATCCACACAGTCTCTACAAATTTGCGTTGTTCACATATTACTCATACGTCATGTCGCATTCAAAGTAGTCGACTGGCTTGCAACAACCTTAGACACTTCATTTGTGTCATAACGGTATGCAACTTCGCTTTGTCATTATTATGTGTGTGTGTGTGTGTGTGTGTGTTCTTGCATGACACAATGCATTGTACAAGCTGTTTCCAAAGTTGCAAGACTGACGCACTTCAATGACTCTCTCACTCACTGGCTGACTGGCATTTCGGCTGTGGTAACATTGTTGTGTTGAAGCGTGAAAATCAACTTATGACAATGTTTAATGCAATTTGTTCCATGTGCACACGCATTCAGCTACTGATGTTGACTCACGCACGAATGCATGGGAGCGCACACTTGTCGCACTTAATTCTTGCTTTCAACTCAAATGTTGTCAAATAAATCATACAAACCAAAGGACTTTCTGAAAGTTGATTCCTGAATTATCGTGAACAAGAGTCAGTAAGGCAGCTAATTTCTTGCAAGCATTTCCTAATTTGGAAGTCCCTTTTTAAAGAAAAATTTCGAACAAAAACTTATTTTCCATCAATCTTCGTTTACGCGCAAAAGATTTTTGTGAAAAAGATTGCATAATATCTCCAAAAACACACATTTTTTTAAGATACACTCTAATTTTTGACTGATCATTCTTATGGCAGCTACGTACATATATGCTAGAGTGGTCCGATCAAGATAGAATTGCTGCTTTAAGATTCATTCATCTATCCGTTTATCTATAGACAATTATGTTATCGGAAATTTTAGGGGAATTGAAAGCTTATAAACTTAATGAAAGCAACAGAATTCTTCAAGACCGTCTTTGCTTGAAAATCGATCGCAACATATGATTTTAACATGCACTCTCAATACAATTTTATAAGTATTAATATAAAACTTTTGAACGAGACTTCTCAAACTCTCATTTTATAAACTTGCGTGGCAAATGATATAAACTTTTATTTGTATTGATTTGTTGCACGTAATCGCATCAGATGCAGAACAAACTTATAATAAGTCTAAAATGACTGAAATACTTTTGTGTATTGATATTAACAAAGTGTCTTTCTGGCAACAAAGTTCAAAGTGGTACTTCAAATTTTATACACTTTTTCTTTATTAAAAGTTTAAAATATTCTTCTCTCATGTATACCAAATATATTTTCGTAATTTTAATATTGGTTTCAATATTTCATGCCATCCAAATGGATATTCCCGTATTACGTAAGAATCGTTCAATAACTCTTTTCATATTCACTTTTGTCTTTTTTCACTCGCAGGTGAATGTTATGAAGGTCCTGATTCGCATAGTTGTTGCGACGGGAAAACGGTTCCACGTTTTTTCTATAGCAAGGGATCCTGCAACGAGCTATTTGTTTGTGGCGGTGGCTTTCATTTCGAGGCTGATTGCAACCTCTTCTGTAAAGGAGGATAGATTAATATTTGTAACTGACCTTTAAACTAAAAACCCCATTCGAAAAATTAATAAAGAAGCTAGACTCCAAGGCAGAGTCACTTAGAAAAGGAGATAATACACTGTGTTTGGTAGAACCAGATTGGTGTGGCGTACTATGAATTTCTGCAAACTGGTGAAACGGTGATTAGACAATGAAATCTAACATATTCTTCATAATTAATTTGCTACACTTTAGTCAAATTTGGAGCGTGTCTGAAAGTGCCGTTGCTAAAAATAAAAGTTCTTGCGCTTTTATTGATTGTAAATATAAATATTTTATCGACTACACGATTTAACTCAGTGTGGCTTCATTATGCTGATTTATCATACGCACCGTGGTGCCATGATAAATTTCGACCGCGCTTCTTGCGTGCCGCACGAACTTCTCAGCCCTTTGGTTCGACTTGGTTAGAACTTTTGCAAGTCGTCGCCAATAAAATTAATATAAATCGAGTAAATAAATTAGCAAAGTGTGCCTTTTGTACATTTAAATGACAAAAATATAAAAATGGCTAAGAAAACAAATAATTTTATGGCACAATTTACGGGCATGTTTGATTGAGCACTTTTGTTGAACATATTTATGGACTGCCAAACGAATTTCATCGATTCGGGAAAACAAAAGAACTAAGGATGGAATTCTCTTCGCTTACAGTCGCCTTATTTCGCTTAAGTTGCTCTTTCGATGTGTAGATCTAGAGACATTGAGTGATTCAACAGGTGTAGTCTCACTCGTCGTACCAAGGCAGAGTAAGGATGATCTCTCTTCTCTTTCAATAGACTACACAGGCTTTGGCTATGTCCGGTGTGAAGTGTGAGCTACCGTAGTGTGAGCTACCGTAGATTGTAAAACAAAGAACTAACCTAAAGCTCTAAAACTCTGCTAGAAAATCATTTGTGTTCGATGTTTATTATCAAGAGTTACTCCATGATATGAAATGGCACTCTAGTGTTAAATTAGACAGTTGGGACATCTAATATTAATGAGATGATTTTATGAGAATCTCTGGAAAAATAAATAAAATTTTAAACGCGTATTTTTTTTTTTTTTTAAGACCTTGCAAAATAATGCGTTGGGTTCTTGGAGTGTGAGAGCAACTCTTTAAGTTGTTAACGCCTTAAGTGCGCCCTAATCAGAAAGATTAACCCAACTCAAACCATGATGACTAAATTAATGCATAAAATTATGTTTATTATTACACATTTTAATCTCCGCGCTTTAACCGAAAACAAAACTCGGGCCGTAAAAACCCTCAAAAATAAAAATTAAGAAAATAAACAAAAAAATAATAAAAGAAAATAAAGGAAAATACAAGAAAAGGAAGAAAAGAAAGCATTATTTTTATAGCGGACATGCACCATGCTAAAAATAAATTTTTATGTGTTTTCTCAAGTTTAGCGTGTTTTTACGTTACCAAAAATACACACACACACACACACACACAGACACATGGAGCACATAAAAATTAAGAAGAAAAAAGGCAAAGAAGAAAAGGAAGCAGCGTACAATAACAAAGAGTTGCATGCCACAAACATAATTACGAAACATTTGGCAGCATAAAGCGTGTCAGGGCGAGCGCCACCAATGATGTCTAACAGAGGCAGTTGAGGAGGCAAATGTGGGGTTAAATGAATGAGCAAAGATAAACGCGCTGGTCCAAAGTCGCTGCCGTTTTTACACGGCTGAGCATTTTTCCGGCATAGATAATTACAAAAAATGCGCTGCGTGCCGCTAAGTTGCATGGCAGAGTGGCAACTTGAATGGGCAAGGGCTGGCGAAGGAGTGGGTGTGTGGAGTGGGCAAAGGCAACAGCAGCGTCGTTGAGTACGCGCGCGTAATTATTGCTTCAACTGTATTTACCAACACTTTTTCACTAATTTCGCTTGATGAGCATTATAAGTACACACATACATATATATATGTTGTTTTTGTATGGCAAACAGCACACTTGCAACACGACCGACAAAAGAATTTGTTGCTTAATTCAAACAAGATGCCACACGCAGATAGCAAAAAAACAAAAATGAAACCCGAAAAAAAACAAAAGAAATTACAAAAGTAAGAAAATAAAAGTGACTTTGCACGCGCCACTAAAAATTAAACTCAACAAAATGTGCCTGGCATGGGCGACCCACCAAGTGGGGGCGGGGCTGGCAAGGCGCGCAGTGCTTCAAATTATGACGACGTGCCGAGCAAATTAATCCATTTGCCGTGACAATGACTTTTATGCGGTTTCCCTTTCACTTACTTTGTTTTGTTACATTTTTTCTTTTTTTTTGAGTTTTTTTGTGGTCAAACAAGCCCCAAACCGTATCACAGCCAACCACAATTTTTGCAGCGTCAACGCGAATCGCTCGCGCACAAATGTTTTATGTAAATATTTGAAAATGTTCATAAAAAGGCGCAGCTGCGTTCATAAACAGTAGGGCAAAAAAAAGAAAAAAAGTATAAAAAGAGAAGTCTACAAAATGAAAAGCATGCTTGACATTCAGTCTCATCATCTCAGCGCTGCCCCCCGCCACTTGCATCTTATCAGCCGCGTGCCGCTCAGGCCGTGCGCGCCCTCGTTGACATGGCAGTGACAAAGTCATGACTATTTTTCATTTGGCCAACGCAGTTGGCATCTTTCTCCAAGACAAGATTTTCGCCACTAGCAACTGTCAGTCTCGGCCTATGTTGGGCGGCACATTACACATTTTTTTTTTGTTTTTTGCGCTTGGCTCAGTTATTTTTCTTACCTTGCGGCGTTATTTTATAGCAATTTTGTTTTGTTTGCTTTCGAGCGGAAATTATGCATCAGATTATTAAAAGTGCCTGCAGTGTTGTTATATCACTTTTTTATTAAAGTCAAACAACAACAACACAATACAACACACCACCCAATCCCGTCCCATTCACTCAAAATATGTTTCCGCCTTCGACAGTCTTGTGATTTTATTTCGTTGAAAATCAATATTTGGTTACCCCACCGCCCCCCCACCCACAACACCAGTCACGTTAATCGTTCGACAAAATAAAAGCGTTACATTTTTCACACAGATTACATGACAGCTTTTTAAATTAAAATTTCAAAATTTAATTGAAAATTGATCAACTGCACGGCTTTAATGTGCGTTCATATTTTCTGGTTTTGGTTAAGAATGCAAAGATAGATTGATATGACACGCTTCTCAGAGCCGTTTTGTGCTTAAAATTTCCTTTTCCGTTCCGTAAATTAGAAACCTCAAGATGGCAACCGCAAGTTGATGAGACTCTTAAGAAGAAACGTACCTTCAAAAAGTTCAAGTTGCGAGGTGCCGACTTCGACCAGCTGTTGGATCTGCCAGTTGGTTGAATTGATGCAAAGTACCGCTCGCTGGCAAATCCAGCATGGCCTGAAGTGCAAGCCACCATTGCCTCTGGGGGAATACTAAAGTCTAAATTGTCTTAATGAGTCTCATTTTGCTTTTACGCATTTGTTTTTGTGGGTCCAGAAAAAAGACAGTTTCATTTGTTCTTTCTATTTCCTTTGCCTAAGCCAAATTATTTGTCTAAAAAAAATTGCCTAGAGGTTCTCTCACAGTATCCTGAAGATATTTGAGAGCAACGACGCGACGTGTCACGGTACTAATACGTTCTTAACATTGCAAATCCTATTGTTTTTATCCAATTTTATTCAATTTTAATTTCGGTAACAGTGGCAGAACTAAGTCTCATTACTTATTATTAATTTAACGTGGCATACCAACCTCATCCTTAGCGTGGATCGTGGATCGCGGTTCTAAAGTCATCTCTGCCTTAAAATAGACTACAGCACTCGGGCCGTTTCATCAAGTACAAATAAGCTTTTTTTATAGAGAATGATTTGAACCATGTAATTTATTGAAAGTATTGTGCGTCATTACCAACGATTTTTTCCCAACTTTAAGACAGCATATTAATTTTTCGTCGAAGTAATTACTAGTCTTTTAAGGTGATCCAAAAACCATAACGAGACAGGAACATATTGTAGTCGGAAGAAGCGATGGTTGGTAAATACGTCTGATGGGCTAAAACGCATGCATTCACTCCAAAATAGCTATGGGTTGTTTTTTATAGACGATTTTACTTCGCTAGTTGAGTTACCCCGAAGGTTTCAGAAAGCTCCTTAGAGTTTGGAACAAACTTTCGTTCCTTAATTTATTCAACTCTGCGTTGAGAAACGTTACTGGACCCAGGTTTTTCTTGATGGAGCATGTTCTCCATACTCTGTACACCCAAAACTTAACAAGATTCTGGGGCTCTCATCTTCGCTCCTATTGGCCTTAAGCTTCAGTTTGGACTTCAGTCTACAAATACTGCAAACTCTAAAGTACCTATGGGCTATTTTCATCGAAGCCAGATCCCGACCCTCATATACATATCTCAGACGCACTATCAAAAGACTTCCACAAGAGTTGTACGTCTCAGCGACATTCAAGATGCTGCTTGATACAATTGTGAGAATATGTAATTCCTACAAAACGTGCTCACAAATGATGTTTGATCATTAAACTTTCAATTAGATTTATTCACTGTTATTTCAAAATTTGCAGCAACTTATAAAGAGATTTTTAACAACGTTCTCCTTCAAACAATCAAGAAGTGTCTTGAAATTGCATGTTTGACACAGAATTGGAAACAAATTGAAGTCCAAATACGTTGTGCCATCGAAACGACTTGAAAAAGTGTTTATGCAACTTCGTTTTCATTCAAATTATTTGTAGTCATCGTAAAAACAATGTAATTGTCACATATTCAGTGATCAAAATTTTAAATGAAAATATTTAAGCACAAAATAAACGTACATGACACAACAGTATTAAAAAGTCCTCCAGAGGTTTGTCACACCCAATCAGTAGCAAAAAAAAAAAAAAACAATAAAAAAAACACAGAGATCACAATAAAACAACAAAAACAACCACAACAGAATGGCACAAAAAATAAACAGAAATGAAAAGTCAAAATCAGCAAGCAGAAAATAAAAGGAAATAAAAACATTTTGTCAGTGATAACAAATTTTTGCACAATAAATTTCATAAAAGTCATATTCATATATACAAATAATAAATATGCTTGGCAACTCTACAACTACAACGACGACAACAACAACAACAACAAAATCGACAACAACAACGATTGTGAGTAAGCTGCGTAGCATTGCCGGAATGCCGTGTGGCATGTTCTGAGCCTTTTGCCACCGACTTCTGACTTATGCCTCTCAGTTTGTATTTTTTTTTTGTTGTGTATTTTTATTTATTTTTTTTTTTTCTTGTACCTTCTTATATGGTATGCCGTTAACACAAAAGACTTTTGCTATATGTAGTTTACATTTGCGTGTGGAAATATTTGTGACTGTTGAAAATGGTGTCGGCTTTGTGGGCGAGTCATTGCGTGGTTGGTGGGGGGCGGTGAGCATTTGAAAGGGACGACACAGGACACACTCAACCGCTGTTTGCACTTGTGTAGTAGTTGTTGTTGCTGCTGCTGGTCGTGGTTGGTTCTTGTTGTTGTAGTTATTGTAGGCGAAAGTCGTTCACACACCTGTGCTCGTAAATCATTGTATTGTGTCTGCGTTTCCGTTTTGTGTATCCTGTTATTAATACATGTCGTCTCTTTGAGTTTGTCTGTCTGTTTGTCTGTCTGTCGCCTCGATTTTGCCATACGTATGGGTGTGCCATACAAGCTTTGCATATGTGTGCGTGCGTGTGTCATGTGCGATTTGCGTAGCCTGATAATTTAACAGCACATAGACACCTACACAACCACACACACACACACACACATACGCCGATAGAGAGACGCAAGCAAGCATTTTAATGTGTATAAATTCTCATGGTTTACCACACAGAAACACCTGCACTTCAACAGATACTCTTTAAGTGTGAAGAAGATATCCTCGCCGGTGTCGACGTCATTCACATATCATGTCATATCGCGCCGTGTTCTGCCTTGACTGACATCGTGTCACGACTTTTATGCATGCCTAACTATACCTTCGTGTCAACATGTACGTGCCGCTATGTAAGTGTGTGTGTGCGCGTCGTTTCAAGTCAACTCAATTCGACTCAAGTGGCTGTTGCCACACATTGTGGCAAGAATTGTTGCTTTTTCACACAAATATATTTTTAATTTTTTTTTTTTTGTTTGCTTTATTTTATTTTTACACTAGTCTAGTTTCAAGTGCGACATTTTGTTTGCCAACTGTCAAATGTGCAGTTTAGTAAATTGCTTTGCTTTCCTTGTGCTTGTACCCTGCAATCCTCCTGTGTCAGGCTACATTATGCTTGTCTGAGACCAAATGTAACGCCTTGAAGAAAGACATGACCAGGACGAGAAGAGAAATCGAGATTGACACATGTCCATCCGTAGATCTTGAAAATTCGGTGGTAGAAACTCACTTAACACTACCCTACAAAACGGCGTATCAAGAAATTGTGCTCGCCACTGACTCACAATACACAATATCCTATATTCTTAGAATGCGGCGTGATATCGTTTACCAATCGCTGGATTTTCACTAGTTATGTCGTAGTAAATACTTTAAAAAAAGTAATTTCATATGAAGAAACAAACAAAAATAAACTATTTTCATTCAGTATTAACGTTTAACATGTTATTTAAATTAAAGCGTTTATTATATATAGTGTTGGTTTAAATAGGATCTTAAAAATACTAAAGAATTCAATATTGTATCTTTCAAGACCGCCAACGAAAAACACTTTTTGGTTTCAAGACTTATTGATTAGACGGTTAGAATATAATCAACGCGTTTCTGAAGATAATGACCTCTGTCACAACCATTACATATTTTTAGATAAAAGATTAGAAAATCTGTATGCTACTGTCTTCACAAACGTTTTTGTAAACTACTTTAAAGTATTTGTTGCAATTTTTCTTTCAAATTTCGAGCTTCATTCTTCAATTGTTCAATACATCGTTTTTTTCATAACTTTGTTAGCAATCCAGCTTTTATGTTATCTTCGTTAAGAATGTTTAGTATTATAAATTTATTAAATATGTTTTATACGCATTCCAACTTATTGATAAATAGAAATTATTCAAATCTCTATAAAAAATCGAAATCCGAGACTTCAATAACACTGATATTCCAAATTTTCGGGATACCGAGATTGACATCCCTAGTGAGCAGCGTACTATTTAGTCGAATATACTTGAGCAAACCGCTCTTACTTGTTTGAATTTGTGTCTTCGCTATTATTTTCTCAAAACATCAAAATACTTTCAGGTTTTCTAATGTTGTTTTTGTTTTTGTTGTCAATTTTCATTAAATGCAACATGTTTGAACGTAAATTTTGTTTGTGGTTTTAATTAAAAGTGTAAAGTTTTGTGAATTTGTAGACAACTTTGTGTTTTTGATAACGAATTTCATTGAGTTAACATTTGCTGGTAGTCATTTCTGCACGCCGCCAATAAATGTATAAATACAAATGAGCAGCAAAGGAAATAAAAGTCAAAATTATGTCTGCGTATGATTAATTTCGAGTTGAATTTTATGACCAAACCCCAAACCCACGGTTACTATCGGCCAGTATCATTGGCTGTGACCACAAGTCGCTCGGGCTAACAGAAATTTGCCCAAAAACTAATCAAAAAGCCGCAAATTTCATAAAACTTAAATAAAAATTAATTTGAAACTGAATTTTGAAGCAAATAAAAACTCAAATTTGTTTCATATAAATTGTTTGGAGCGTTGCTATTTGCCATTCGTTGAATTTGTTGCTCGCAATGCAATGAAATGCCAACGCAGGCGAACATTCTCCAACAAACTGTCATGTAAAATACTTTGCTTTATTTGTGAAAAATTTTTTTATTTAATTCTTTTTTTTTTACATAAATCATTTTCTGGTTTTCTCTTTAGTTTTTGTACAACTTTGCTCGAAAAATAAATATATTGCGTATACGCCGCGTATGTTGCCATGTAAAAAAGTTTTAAATTTCAAACTGAAATTTTGTGATATTTTCTATTTTTATTTGGCCAACAGTATGAGTTGTTGTATTTGTCTTTGGCCCTTACTTTTATTTTTGGCAAAGTGCTTAATTGATTAAAAATCAATGTTTTCATTGCGATAATTGCATTGCGATTTAATCGTGTTGAAAGTGAGTGTATGCAAATATTAAAGATAAATAATGATATGCAATAATAATAATATGAATAATTTGAGTTCATTTGAGTAAACAAAGTAAAGTCTGAGGGGTTCAAAGGCAAACAAATGCGTTAAAAAAATGCCATTGTATATTAAATGATTGAATGTAGAAAACAAAAAATGTGATCAGATAAAATGTAAGAAATGGGTGAACAAAGCAGATATTTGTCATGATAAATTTATGACTTTAGATTATAGAGTATGTAAACGACGCCAATCGAAAGTTAATAAGGGTGTTGTCAGATTTTCCATATTTGGTGGGAAAGGGTTGCTTATTTGATTCATAAACAATATACTGTATTTATTTATTTAAATAAATTATGAATTAATAGAGTATGTAAATTAAAATTTGTATTAAATAAAAAAATATAAAATTAAAAATATAAAAATTAAAAACTTATTAAAATCTATCGGATATAATAATTTAAATAAAAACGAAAAATACAAAAAAAAATTCATATAAATAACATAAGTATATGTAGAAGAAAAAATGATAAGGGTAGATTTTTTTATGTCTTTTTCAATTTCAAGTCTCTGGAAAATTTATTTGCACTATGCCAGCTACGTCCCAATTCACAGCGTTGTGTGGTCGGAGACTATACTTGAATTACTGTCATCTGTCCATCCAAAAGCCGATGATCTCAACCGCTAATCCGCAGTAGAGTCGAGGAGGTAGCGTAAAATGTTGGCGAGACTTATTTGTTGCCTTGTCATTGAATGTTTGTTGCGTGTTCCTTCTAATGTCAAAAATAGGTCCACAATTTCAGAGATAAATATATTATTGTTTGATGTCAAAAATGAAATGACATTTTTACGATTTATGACTAATTGATTATTGTCTGATTAAATTTAAGAAATAAAACTGAGCTTCAGTACAGATAAATTTAAATTGTTCCAATAATTCTTAAAATCTGTGAGGAGTTTGCACCAAAACATACAGAAAGACATGGCTATATCAACTTTTTCCATTTGAAGACATATATATGTATGTATACTCCAACATCATTATACTCTATATCTACAGAGCGCACTTAACACGGGCATGTCGTAGACGGTATCAAGCGCAACTTGAGTAGTCCCTAAGTAAAGTTGACTTTGTCTTTGGAAAACTTTCTTCTTCTGTCCGAACCATTTCGCATTTGGTAATATTCTTCCAAAAAAAAAAGGCCATTTTCAATTAAGAGCATTCATTGTTATTGTGAAATCGTTGGTTATATTCGTGACAGTTTGAGCAACAGCAAGAAAAATAGTTGACAGTAAGGGAACTGTTGAACAAATTGTTGATTAAAACTTGAGGCCGTTGTAGAAATCAGTCAGTAATATTTTAAGGTACTTCACTCTTTATGACACTAAAAAAGTTTTAATATTTGTCTCTATAGGGTCTGCCTAATAGCATCAAACAAGAAAGAGGATCAAATAAGAATTATATAATTGATGCTAGTCATAAAGTAATCATTAAAAACATAGCCCATATGATTACGTTATTTGTTTATCTCCTTTTAGCTTGGCAGAAATGTGTTATAAAATCATTATTTTTGATAAGAAAACCAGTAAGGGCGGTATAGTTGAGTATTCTCAACTATATAATACCCTGTACACACACCTATGTTGATAACACGTTAAACATTCGCCGACAGCAAAACCAGTGTACCACGATATGGTTTGTGCATTTGCTAATAGTGAGGCAGGGCTCACAGTGCAATGTTGCCATTAGATGGCGCTTTAGTACGGATTTTGTTACAAAGACTTGCTGCAAAATTTTAGTGTGTTGGTCTTTGCGGGGAAAGTGGTAGTTTGTTGTATGCAGTTTTAAAAAGGTATGTTATCTGAGTTTGCATACAAAATTTCAGCATTGTATTCTTCATACTTTAGGAGATATAGCGATTTTAAGAAAAAAATGACCTTTTGTTGTGCTCGATGGGCGGGAAGGAATGGGCGTGGCAAAAATTCCTTCAAACTTGATCTAGTGTTCGACCACACGAGACTATCTTCCAAATTTCAAGTCTCTCGCTTTAATAGTTTTCGCAGTGTTATGTACGGTTTTTGTTACAAATAGGATAAAGCAGTGTTCAAAGCGCAATTTATGCCAAATTTGAACTTGTTTGTCTTTGCGTTGTCACACAGCGTTAAAAATGAAAGTCTGTGGTATGCAGTTTTAAAAATTTTAAGAAAACAACTTTTTGAGGGGAAACGACGGGGAGGGGGAAAAAATGTGGTATGCAGTTTTGTAGAGCTATACATACTGAGTCTACATACTCATTTTCATGTTTCTAACTCATCAGGTTTTCGAACTACAGCCTTTTGAAAAAACAGGTGGTGCTCGATGGGTGGGAAGGAGTGGGCGTGGCAAAAAATTCTTCAAACTTGATCTAGCGTTTGACCTCACGAGTCTATCCACCAAATTTCAAGTCTCTAGCTCTTATAGTTTTCGAGAACCATTGGTGAGGACGGACGGACGGACATACAGGGCTATATCAATTCGTCTTGTCATCCTGATCAAGAATATATATACTTTATAGGGTCCCCCTCCCCTCCTTCTATGCGTTACATACAAACCGTCTCAAACAAACTTAATATACCCTGATACACAGTGTGTGTACAGGGTATAATTATACTAAATATAACCTTTTTACGACTTCCGACAATTTACGTCAAAAAGCACATTAAATAACTCAACAGAATTAAAATGAAACAACAAAAACCTTAAATGAATATAATACAAATCTATAACAAAATGCGGCCAGCAAATTTTCGCTTACTGTACAAATTTTAGTATCCAAAAGCGTAAATATTTACTTTGGTGAAAATTCTATTCAAAACTAATCATTTCTAATATTAGCGGAACAAGATGGTTTAAGTCTTGAATTGAATAAGAATGAAATCGAAGCGAACAAATCAACAGGGTTGCGTCAAAAATTCAATTTTCTGTTGGTTGCCCAATGAATGAAAGACGATAATCAAAGTTAGCAGAAGATTTTGCATGGATTTGACTGACATAAAAGTTGCACATTGAAAACGAGAGCAAAGAAAAACAAAACTCTACGAGAATCAACAACGGAAATCCAACTACGACTACAACGAGCTTAACCAAGAGCAATGGCAAGAGGAAACGGAACGGGTGGCTGGCCTCAAGCATTTAGAATGCAATGCAAAATTGAAGGTTTTGGTGAGGGAGCAGAAATTGAACAACAACAAAAACAAACACAAAAAAAAATCTGTATAGAAGCATTAAAAACTTTACAATTTCCAGTCAAGTTTAATTTTTTGGTTGAGTTCATACGAAAATTGCAAAAAATCATATTCCAATGGGTTCATGGTCTGGGTTGCGTACACGCCACTCATGCTTGCAAGCTCTATGGACAGATAGCAAACGCACACAGCCACATAAATACATACATATACGACTATAAAAATGCGCTCATGCACATTACAAAAAACTATAAAAAATCAGGCGGACGTGAAGGAGGAAGAAACGCAGGTTTGTGGTAGCAAAATCAAATACGCATGAAACGCTTCCTGCATGCGATTTGCAGCTGGAGTCTTCCGCTGTCTCTCTCTCTTTCCCTCTCTAACGCCCTCTCTATCACGCATATTCCACTTGTTTTTAACTGTAACGAAAATATTTTGAAATAAAAGAAAGAAATCATGAAACGGCAAAGTAAACGAGCAAAAGATGCGTTGAAAGTGCTGCATTTGCAATAATATTTTATTGACATTTGTACATTGAGATGACTGAATGAATGAAAGTGCGACAGCGAATCAAAGTGAATACACCTTGGCAGCAGCATTGCAATAGATTTATTTGCATTGGAAATTGAAAAGCAGTTACGCGTATTCAAACTCAATGCAGTCAGCAGTCGACAGTCGGAGGTTGGAGGTCGGTAGTTGGCAGTGCTGTGCAAGGCGCTGAAAAAAGTCAACAGTGCGGCAATTTCAACAGTGCTGATTTGGTTGGTCGGTCAAGCTGTGGCAGAGCAGAGCAGAGCAAGAGCGTTGGCGGCCGCCTTGCCGCAGTTGAGCGGAAAAACACACATGAGGCAACATTATTTTTAATTTATTTGCCGCTCACATGACAGCCATAATTCTCAACAGCAGCAACACCAACAATTCTAATGCAACATGATTTGTGCAGCTGAGCGCAGCTTGTGTGCCACCCCGAACCGCCTCTGCATATAGTGGCAGCGACGGCAGGCTGCGCGTTGTAAATCTGTGCGCGCAAAGAAATCATTTGTAGAATATATGTTCTCTTTTATGTATGTATGTATGTATGTATATGTACGAGTACATGCCGTCGAAATTATGGCATACTACGTGCTCTTGTTAATTTATAGCATTTTTATGGTATTTTACATTTGCTTCTTCCTTTTGTTGTAAATTTACTACCGCTGCCACTACCCTCACCGCCGTTGCCATAGAATGCGTACAATAGTGCGTATGATGAATATTTTATTTTTACTCATATAATTTTGAAGACTGATAAAGTGGAAGTAAGTACAAGTAATCAAACTTTTTGGTGTAGAAAACAAGTAATTTGAGAATAGGAAACAAATATTTAATTCAAATTACTTACTCAAAGTACCAAAACTTCTGTAAAAAACCAGTAGGGGCGGTATAGTCAAATATACTCGACAATAAAATGCTCTGATAGGATGTTCGACTCCCCAAATCAACAAATCATCTGACATCACTTATTCAAATAGTGTTCAAATTATCAAAAGAAAAAGTAGAAAAGTTTAAAAATGTATGTTTCCTGATTTTAGATCCGAACCTTTATTAGTTTTGGAGATATCGAAATTTAAGGAAAACAACTGAGTAAGGTGGTTTCCGAAAACCATTGGTGAGGGCGAACAGACAGATAGACGGATGGACATGGCTCAATAATTTTTTCTTATCGTCCTGATCAAGAATATTTATACTTTAAGAGGTCCCCCTCCCTATTTCTATTCGTTTTATACATTTCGTTCAAACAAACTTACTATAGCCTGATACACTATGTATTACAAATCAACAATTTTCGGCGCAGAATTACGCCAAATTACACCAATTTTTTAACAAAAACCTTATTTTCTACCGATCGTTTTTATAGACCAAAATAATTCCGAGATTCTGTCATATACAAAGAAAGTTTGCTTTTAAATTTTTACGATATTTTTACGAGGAATTTGCACTGTAAAAGACTGACAGACAGACAGACGGACAGACAGAAAGATGGACGGCTATTTCAACTCGGCTTCTCTGCATTGCAAATTTCATGACATAATTAATATATTCAATATTTTGCAAGAGAAAACCAGTAAGGGCGGTATAGTTGAGTATTCTCAACTATATAATACCCTACACACATGGTGGGCGGTGCCACACCCTCAATCTACAAAAACGTATTGATCCGACGTCGCCTATTCAAATAGTGTTTAAAATATCAAGAAAATCGGTCAAAAAATGTGGATTTTACGAAAAATTTAAGTTTGTCGGCCTCTGAGGGGTAGCCATCAAAGAGGGGGGAAATTTGTGGTATGCAGTTTCAAAGATGTGTTATCACTGAGCTTGTATACAAAATTTCAGGTTCATACCTTTGTTAGTTTTTGAGATATAGCTTTTTTAAGAAAAATACTTGGGAGGGGAAATTAAGGGGAGGGGGTAAAATTGTGGTATGCAGTCTTGTAGAGTTACTCATACTGAGTCTACATACCGACTTTCATGTTTCTATCTCTTTGGATGCTCGAGTTATAGCGTTTTCAAAAAGTGGGCGGTGCTGGATGGGCGGGAAGGAGTGGGCGTGGCACAAAACCATTCAAACTTGATCTGCTGCCGAGCATCACGAGTCTACCCACCAAATTTCAAGTCTCTAGCTCTTATAGTTTTCGAGAACCATTGGTGAGGACGGACGGACGGACAGACGGACGGACATGGCTTAATCAACTCCTCTTGTCGTCCCGATCAAGAATATGTATACTTTATGGGGTCCCCCGACCCTCCTTCCGTTACATACATTTGGCTTTTGCACAAACACAATATACCCTGATACACAGTATGTGTACAGGGTATAAAAAAAGAGCCATCTAATATTAAGAAATTATTTTATTTTTTAATCGCATTCATTATTTAAACAATTTAGTCGTGTTGCAAAATTAATTGAATTTTATAAATAGTTTTTTGTTGCTTTTTTCAATTATTTCAGTTTTCAAGCGATTTTTAAAAACACTTTTAATGTCAAAAGTTAATTAAGTTGAAATACGTTTTAAATGAACATTTTTTTATTGTTTTCAACGAACGCAAAACACATAAATCAAAAATGAATGCAAAATTTTTAATTGCAAAAAAAAGGAAAACAAAAATTAATAAATATGTTTGACAATTTTAGCGAAAATTATCATAATGCAGATTTAGCTAAAAATGTGTTTGATAGTAAACTGCTTATTTGTATGTCAACATAAACAAAAAGAGGAAATCAAAACAATAATTATTAAAATGGCTTAATTATGAATAATTACAATTTAATTTTAATGAAAATAGATCGAGTTTCATTGTGTCATCAAACTTGAAACTTATTTTCGACAAACAACTTAATATACTCTGCAATCGAATGAGTAAAGGGCATATTCACTTGGTTAAAAAGAATGTCAAAAACGTAACAGTATCAAATATGGAAATGATGAGGAAACTCTGCCGCCTTATTCCAGCGCCTTTGTCCATTCAACTGTCCATATTTTTTGGTTAAATTTTAAAAATTTAAGTTCAAATGTCAATAATCAATGTGTATAAGAAAAACAAATTTTCACCATTTAAGCAAGAAACTTTATATGAATATCAATCAAAGGAGCTCAGATAATTAATAGGAGCATCGCACTACTAAACGAACTGCTCTCAAAACGTAGATATTCGGGTTCTTCTGGTAAATGCATTACGTTCGGGCTATCGAAAATCTACTTTGAACAGTACTAGCTCTTCGACAACCTGAACGTTATAGGATACTATTATTAGTGTAAAGTAAAACAAATTTTTTAAGATGAAATTTCAAATAAATAAAAATTTTTGTCCTCTTTCTTAAAATCAAAAATGATAAAAAATATTTAATTAAGAAATTATCATTCAGTAATCCGGACACTAACAGAGTTCTTACTATCCGGATAACCTAGTATGGTCAAGTAAATAACCATGGCTTTCTTAATGACAACCAAATATATCAGACCGATTTTCGAAAGAATTTTTTATAATATTTAAAGTGTGAGAATAACGTCGACAAATGTTTGGATTTCTTTGCATCTCAATAACCATCGATTGTTTTTTATTTTGTTTTTTTTTTTTTTTAAGAAGAAGAAGAAAAACAACAACATTAAGAAGAATAAGAAGGAATAAAAGGTATATTTGGTCGAAATTGCTCTGACAAATTCGTATTTAGGTTTTATTTGAAAGAACATGCAAGGCTAAATAATTATACATCGGCAAAACTTAAGTTTATCTATACTTTTTTTACCATAGAATCTCATTTATAACCGTCAATATTTTATGTGAAAATGAACAACAAATGCACAATGAGTTGATAAACAAGCCATAAATTTGAAAAACGGCAATTAAAATTGTACAACATTAAGCTGCGAGCATGATTCATTTTATGTATTTCATTGGCAGATAAGGCAGTCGTTAAGGCAAGCCAGTCAGCCGAGTGAAAATATTTCACACCATAAAGCAAATAACTGCACAGCGCGAATTTCAGACGAAATTAGCCAAAGACACGCTTCGTCTTAATTGAATTAATAAATAAATCAGTGGTTCAATAAAATTTAATAGCCAATGCGATTGCCGCGGCACACGCAGCTGACCACAAACACACACATATACAAACACACCCACACATACGCAAACAAACACAAATACACACCGAATGCGATGAGAGAAATCAGTTGAAACGCTCGGACAGACACTCAGAGCCACAAAGGACCTTACCCAACTTTTATTTATTCAATTTGTATATCTTTTTTTTTTTTTGTTTGCCTCTCATTTTTGTTATTTTGCGCTCATAAATAGCGCACAAGCCAACCTTGAAGTCGTCGTGTGGCAACGCCCGAAAAAACTTCATAATTTTAAGCGCAGATTCACTGAAAAAAGGGCATCAAAATCTATTTGCACTCAATTACGAGGACTACAAGGGGCAGCTGCGCCAACTTCAAATTCAAATTCAAATAAACGCTCAGCGAAAAAGTTACACATTTTGCAAAATGTTTGGCTTCAAATTGTTACGCAAATTAACTAATGACCTTTTTCAGCCAACAGATTCCACCAAAGTGCTACAAGACGGTTGTTTTGTTGATGAGTCGTCGTGTGCGCCCTCCCCACCGCTCTGCCGCCCTCCAGCGCTGCTGCTATGGCAACGATTGTTTAATTGTCGACGCTTTAATGAGTCAATTTAAATTCCGATTTCGATTAAGATTTCCTGCGTTTGGCATACAGCAATGAGCAAAACGTACAATTCAAATCGATTCGCATTGAATCGGCTCGACTCGATTTGCCTTGACTTGACTTGACTCACATTGCAATGCAGCGTTGAGGCAAATCGGCAACGTTTTCAGTTCATTAGTAACAACGCCGCTCGTTGGCATTGACTAAGCCGCCATTGCCGCCATCTTTGTCAAGACGTTGTCGCTTGCACAGAGCGGTTGCCGCTGACATTGCACACGTTTTTGAATTTGCGAACATGTTTCTTCGACCTTCGGTGCGGCGCTCCTTGCACGACATTGCGAAACGAACTCGTCACATTGTCGACGCAATTAGAAGTTTTTAAGTTAATATTGGTTTTTGCATTTAAATGATTTTTAACACCGAATTCATTCATTCACGTACACAGCACTGAAGATGAGTGCGGAAGCGGAAGCGGAAATATTGTGTCTGTGTGTGTGTGAGTGTGCCAAAGAATTTATGTACGACATTTGTGAGTTTTTCGGGCTATGAGTTTGCGAGTTCTGCTACGTGCTTAAAGTTAAAATGGTTATTTGAGTTTGATGTGATTTTGTTTTTTGCTTCTGCTCCTTTGTTCATTTTTGTTTCAAGATTTTAAAGTGACTTTTGTTAGCAGGAAAATAGTAAAAACGAAATGAAAATAATTGTTGCATAACTCAAGGCTTGCCATAAAAAATATTCTGCATGCAGATTCCTTCAAGCCAAATGCATTTATTCAACATAACAAATCTGTAATGATATTGTACAATACTTTTTCGAGTATAAGCAAATGCAACAAAAAAAGGATACCTTAACTTGTTAGCCCATTTCCGTTTGCTAGACAGACGCTGATTAAATTCTTTTTCACACCAATCTATTTTAATCTAACACACGGCCAACAACATTTACCATAATTCGCACTAAAAGCAAAGGAAATGTAGTAACCTCAAGTTTGAAAAATACCAACTTAAGAATTCCTTTGGGTCGCCATTAGGAAATCAAATTTATTTTAAAAACACACACACGGCCAAAGTGCAAAAAAGACAAACCTACGAATAAGCGAAAATGTTTGGTTGGTTTACAAGTTGGTTGGTCGGTCGGTCGGTTGGTTGAATGGTTGGTTGGTTGGTTGGTTGGGTGGAAAGATAGATAGATTTGCTCACTTTACCACATGCAACATTTCTCATTTCAACAGACAAATTGACAGAAGCTACGTTGCCATCTATCATGCGCCAAAGTAGCGTCGGCACAATCGTAAAAATCTGCACCACACACACACACTTACATAGAGACAAATACATAGATTAACATACAGAAAAAGGACAAACAAAACGAAAAGGGTTTTCTTACATGCTTACATGCTTCCTTGTTGACTTTGATTTGTGGTTTACGCTGCTTTCCTGCTACATGTAAGCCTAAGACTCGGCGTACGTGCGTTTGTTCGTTCGAACGTCTGTTGCGGCAACATTTTTCAGTCACTACTTTTCTGCATTTTCGACAGCTTAGATTAGAGGTTAATGCGGTTGTACATAGTTGTGAAATAATTAGAAACCGCTGACAGCTGCTGTTGCTCGCTTGACGCTTCACGCCTCATGCCAGCACATTTGAACGACGTGACGGCGCCTGACCGCTTGCCCCAACCAATCACTCACCAGTGGCACTCATGCCATAAGATTGCTAAGCAGAGAGCGTGAATTGAATAGTGACGCAATGCTTTCAAGCACTACGAGTACAATAATAGCGACAACTCAACGCAACTTTATACTTTCATAATGATATGTTATTAAAGTGATAACTTTTCGAGACGATAGATTAGCGTCACGTCTAAACAATAATTTCGCTGTGTAATTATCGCATGCGGCCATTATAATTTTCACAGCCATTAGGCGCGTGGCCAACAAACTATGCACGAGAATCGAAAGTCTGGCAATAATTGTCGCCGTCGGCATTTAAATGCGGCCTGATCAAGTGTAATCTATAATTACAATACGAAAATAATCGTGTCAGCGCTGCGTTTCAATATTCGCTTACGCTCGATTACGTTCACTAATTGTACGTTATATAGAAAAAGCAACTCAAAGGTCGTTACTTTCAAGAGAACTCTCCAGTCAGCCAGACACGACTCCAAAACGTATGCGTGTGAATTATTTTCATTATATTTAGTTTTTCTTTTCCACTCTTTTTTGCAGTTTGTTTGCTTTTATTTCTTATCTTAGGCTGTGATTGAAAAGTGGATAATTACATTATGCCGAATATTGACAAATATGCACTCGTCAATTGATTGGAATAATAAGTTCAATTAATCATGTTACTTCATTGGACATTTTTGTAATCTAAGCGCTTGTTTAAGAGTTCAGTGCTCTGTTTCATATAAGAAACAAAATCCAACCTTCTTATGTTGCTCAGTTATTGAAAGTGTGAATTCTATTTGAAAACGGCATATTTAATAAAACCCGATCAGCACAAATTTTCTTATTTTCTTTTACAACACTTTTCTCTGTGTTCCGTCTTTAAAATTATCCTATGACACCAGATCTAAGATACTAACAAGAGCGTTGTTATGAGTTTCATCGAGACCGACATTGGAAAACGTGATTCTCAGATTTACGCCCGTATTCTGGCATTTCTATCTAAGAAATGTTAAGAGTGCATTTAATAGGATGGTTGGTAGGATAGCTACCTTATCCCTGGTAGTTTGCATTCCAATTTCTTATGTTAAGTTGAACTTTAACGTAACATGAGGAATAACGATTGTTAGCAACGATGGAACTTGGAATGCAAGTAGCGATGTTAAAATCCTATTTTCAGCCATTTCATAGAATTACATTTTTAACAGTGACTAATAGAGAACCCAGTATAGCGGGTTTAGTGTGGAAAATCAGTCAAATGCCTGTTTACTTTTGAGATATGGGCACGCATTTATTTTCTTTGCATTGTTGGCTAAACCGATATGCATAAATGCATGTATAAGTCAATAAAGTACTTTATTTGTTTATCAATTGAAGGCAAAATCGATAAGTGATTATATTTTTCTCGAAAGTATTGACCAACCTTAAACATTAATTTCAAAATATTTATTTTTTCAAAACAATCCATATTTTTTATAAACTCCACGGCGAAATAACAAATGACATCAGCTTACAGCTTCATACAAAATTCTTTTGTTACAACCTAATAGTTCGTCACTATTTATTTGTCATCAAATGTGGCGAGAAGTGACGAGTTTGGAGTACTGAAAGTTGGTAAAAGCAGCCCTTTGAGCCCTTCCGATTCAGTGTGACCTGATTGAAAAAATGTAGAGTTCATCTGGCAGATGACAATCAAATGACACTCCGAGATTTAAGAATGATTTCAACAAAATGTAAAGTATTCGGTCTGATAGGTTTCATAAGCGAAAACAATTGGTAAAAACGGAGTTTAACATCAGACATCAAACATTACAAATTAGTATGTAAATCTTGATTCAAGAAAACAAAGAAGATCTCAACGATCCATTTCAATTATGTTTTGAAGTGAAGCGTATTCGGCCTCTTTCCTTTCCAGGCTGTCTTAGCAAAAACTCACCAGCAAAAAAATAAAAAAAAATAAAACTTTGAAATCATTTTGCTCTGGTATACAAAAATATTAGCAGAGGCTCTCCTTTAAAATCACTCTGTTAATAAAAAGAAACTGTTATAATATTTTTTCATTGCCAAATTATTAAACACAACAAGTTGTTTACTTTCTTATATTATTTTATTCAATATTGTTTTATAGCCTAACACATTTTTAACTATTTCACTATTTAAATTCTGCTTAATTTAATCGCTAACAATTTCCTCTTAGATCGCTTTACTTCGACTTTTCAAACTCATCTTTATTCATTACAAACTAACTGCAATTACAGCACAGAAAACACACTCAAATATATATTTACAAGATATGAAATTCTCTTTCCCAAATGCAAATCTGCAATTTTCAACATTTACTTAAACATAAAGATGTATTTTTAGTGGAAATTATCTGTAACTTTAACAACTATTTTTATAGACATTTTATTAACTTACTTTCAACTAAGTACTTTTGCACATTACTTCGGATTTTTTAATTTTTACTTTTAATTTTTTATCAGCAAAAAGAAGTTTCATCGATTTTGTTTGACGAAATCAATAAATGAGATTTTTTTTTAGTTATTTATTTCATTTTGTTTGGATTTTTCTTTATTTTGGTTTTGCAAATTGTTAGTAGTTTTTTTTTTGTTTTTTTTTTTTTTGTTTGCTTGTATAAAGTTTTATGCTACAAAAATTGTTTCTACATAATGTCTTTGAGTCTTTTTTTGGAGTTTGCCTTACGAGTTTAACTATCATTCATAATTATTCAATTACTTCATCTCAGTTTACATTGATATATAATAATAATTTATGGTTTTTATTATCGACTAAGTTTAGTTGCACCTTGTACAGCAATTTTACTACACTGAAAATAGTTGAGAGTTAATAAATTATGCACAGTAAGGGAAACATTGAATTCAAGTGTAAATAAAAAGTATTAAAATTTTGTATATTTTAAACGATTTTATCTCTTAAACTTTTTGTATTCTCTTTTTTACAGCTGTTGATATATGTATGTATGTAAGTATTTTCAAAACGAAGGATATGCGCTTGGAAATTGCGTACAATGCCAAACGAAGGATATGCCTAAGGAAATTAGTCGCTTAATATGTGCTCTCAGATACAAACGATGTATACATCTGAAGCACTTCAAGCTAATTTTAGTCAAAAATTTCAAGTAGTTTTCAGTTGAGCCGCTGCTGTCAATTCAAACGCAGCTTTCGGGCACGCGTTGCGTCATCAGGCAATCCTTGATTGCATTTATGTTAATATTGTCATCGAGATCCGTTGATGAATTGCAGGACGTTGTTGCCGTCGACGCAGTTGCATTGCCGCTGCCCATGCCGGTCAAGCCGATGCTGCCGGCGCTGCCGATGCCAAGTATGCCGCCCGAACTGCCCAGCAAGAGGCCCACATTTGAGCCCGAAGCGCTACTCAGCGCCGTAGTGGAAGTCTGTGAGGAAAGCAGCACCGGCATATGATGATGGTGATGATGTCGATTCAGTGTGGCCGTGCCGCCACTCAAGCCGCCCATGCCGGAAGCAGCGCTGTGCTGCAGTGGATGATGCAATCGACTGCCGTTGGCACTTGCGCTCACATACGGATTATGATGACCGCCGCCGCTGCTGCCGCCGCCGCTGTTATTATTCATCAGGCTGTTCAGTATGTAGCCGCCGCCGCTCCCGAGCCCTGTTGGCAGCGTGCCAACGCCACTGCTATGCAGCTGCGCCGGCTGTAGCTGTGCTGCCGCGCCGCCAGTCGCTGCTGCTATCGTTGCCGTCGAGGACAAGGAGGTCGGTGAGCCAATAATGCCCAGGCCATGGGCGCCAGTGCGCGCAGTGGGCGAAATAACTGTGCTGCTGCAGCCGCCGCCGGCAGCGGCAACTGCGGCTAACAGCTGTGTGGTGCGTGTATTGATCTGATTGTACGTGACCGGCGCATTCGGGTCCATGTTCATGGCTAATGGCGACGTGGGCGAGGTGCAGGAAGCCCCACCACCTGCTGCCATTGCGACGCCAGTTGTTTGCTTGTTCTTATCATAGCTGGTCACTGTGTTGGCATTCGGCTGTGGATTGCAGTTGGAACGAGTTCAAAATCGTGAGTGAAATTATATCAAAATTGTTTAATGTTTAGTTTTTCTGATTTCCGTCAGTTACCGAAATACGAGTACACAAAAATGCTTTTCTCTCTCTGCCTTTTTTTTTCATTTTTGTTTACTTTGACTACGGAAATTACAAATTGTATGAGCGCTCTCACACAAGCCCGGGGCGTACATTTTTCGGTCGATTTTTAATCTAAAAACACACATGCATGCCAGCAAGCGAGCGAGCGAGCACGCAGGCGGAAGGCAGGCAGGCACGCACAAAAAAGCACTGCTAACGAAATTAAATTCTAATTGAAAATTCTTGATGCAATTTTGCTGTGCAATTATATTGCATATTGCTATGGCCGGACTTATGGACATGCACAAAAACATATACGCTCGCACACGCAATTGTTTGTGGATGCATTACATTCGAACATGGCGAGACAGGCGCGGTTTAGGTTATGTTTGTTAATCAAATGTGGCTAAGTTCCTTGAAAAACCTTAAGGCTGTTATTATCGAATCATCGAATAGAATCGAATAGACAGTCAAACTCGTCTATAGTTTATTTCTCTATTAGAATTCAATCAATTCTATCCATCAACTTTAACTTAATTTGAATCTTCACAGTAACAAAATGTTGTACCAATTTCGACTTCAATTTGAAAATCTTTAAAAAAAAATACATATAAAAATAAATTAATATTATTTTTCAATGTCGCAGACATCAGAACGAAAATATTAACACTTTCTATCAATGAGTAAAATTCTGAGACAATTTTGTAACAGAAATAAATTTATATTAATAAATATAATAATTAATAATTACGATTTATACTAATTTTTCGATGTCGTTATAAACAAGAAACGATCTTTTAAGCCACCTGTTTATTAATAATTAAAAAATAACAATTCTTTCACGTCAAATTTGTTTATTATTTTTTTACATTCTCAAAAAATCAAAGTTCGCTCATTGGGCCCTTACTTCACATATCCTGCCGCACCTGAACACACCATATTCGCAATCAGTTTAATTACAGCTCTTAAATCGTTGGCTTGTTTAATTTTGTATCTAGCACAATTTTTAGACCAACATCGTGTGCACTATTTTAGATTATTTAATTAATGATTTTCATTATGCACAAACATCAACGCCCACTAAAGACAACTGTGTAACACGGAGCTTTGTTTTGCATTGCATTTGCATTATGGAAAACGTTTCCGTATATTTCACAATCTGTGTGAAAATCAGTTCTAAACCACTAAACGTCAACGCTTCGTTCGATTCGATTTGAATGTATCATTGAATGTTTACATTTAAGCCTTTTGTACTGCAATCTGGTTTTGGTGAAATTCGTTAACATATTTTATTGTTGGTAATTCTTTGAGGATTGTTGTTGGTTTTGCTTAATGATTTCAGATGTATGAATGGATCTGTTTAGAAAGCATATTCTTAAATGCAAAATAAAAATTGATTAGAATGTTGAAATGGATTCGAGGAAAACTAAATTCAAATACGTTTTGAATTGTGCTAAACTAATCGTTTTCAGAGTTTTCTTATAAATTGAATAACCACAAGCCTGCGCAGGTAAATAAATATATCTAATCCGAATATATTTAAGTAGCATTTGGCTCGATATTGTAAACTAACATACAATTACAGTTGGTATTATTAGAAAAACAAAGACGTTTCAACCTTTCCTTTATTTTTAATATTTCTCATACGGACTAAAAAACTTCTCAATGCTTCATTTAAAATTAATGACGTCAGATTGAACGAGACGGACCATTTAATGGATAACACTGTTAGTCATCCAATAATTATCTTTGGATTTGGCCTTCTAGAGAATTTCTTGCAAGAATTTATTTAATAACATTAACTTAATGTTTCTTGACTTGAATATCTTTTGATAAGAATTGTACATAATTTGGATTGATCCGCTATTTCATTCGACCCGCGCAGTCTCAAGAAGTGAATCGATGGAGGTGTCAAAAGGATTACATAACTTTTGTAACTGATCCCCCTTAAACCTTTAATATACATATATATACATATGTAGTAGGAAAATCTTCGTGGTCTCCAGTCACGCATTTGATTTCTCTAATAAGAAATCAATTTTTTCATAAGAGGGCGACTCAAGAAATCTGCCTCTACTTTCAAAGACTGAAAAGTGGTCAGCATAGAGCCAAGACCTCAATTCCATAAAAAATCTTTGTTCGATTTTTTGAAATTAAGCTGGCAAAGATAAAATGGTCGCCTTTACGGAAAAGGAACTTTTGAGCCAAGTTCAGCTTGAGCGGGGTAATATTTCGCTGTATTGTTCACCGAATATGGTTGAAAGAATGTCCAAGATTATAAAACGCATTATAAATAAGAATGAATTTTGGATTAAATGTTAAAATAAAATTGTTTTTCCTAAAATAATCAATTCGTGTATAATTGAGTAAATGTAGGTTGTCTTATCTTTTGATTTTAATATCTCTCTTATTCAATTTATCGCTATGCTTGTTTTGGTAAATTTGGAGCTTAAAGTGCAAGGAATCTTGGATAATTATTTCAGATTTTTCCACCAATTCGTTTTCGTACAACTGAGCCAAATGTAAGAAAGTGAGCAACGTTTACTCAATTTTGCTCGCCACTGTTTGTACATGTATGTATATTATTCCGCCTTATTATCAAAGTTGATGTACGATCTGCCTGTTGCTTGATGTTAAAGGACAAGTACTTGTAATGTTATTTATTGTTTAAAAACACAAAATCGTTTAGACCGACATAGAGCTAAATGGCTCACCCTACATAAATAGATTATTAGTCCATTTTGTATAATACTAATTAACTGAACTTAGTTTCATAGAATAATACTTATAAGTGATTCAATGAAACTACATTGACTTGCAAACTGTAAAATACGCGAACTTTCCTTAAGGGGGGGGGTAAGGTATTAAATTTTTTTTTTTTGGATTTTTCCAAAATTTGTAAGATGACTTTTAAGATGATTTCAGCTTGATCCGATGAAAACTGACGAAGATAGAGCGTTTTCAGTTTCAGTCTTCCTATGCGGCTTATAGCGCAGAGCAAAAGTTTAATTTGATTTTCCCACAACTTGCTTTTGCAAAGTCGGTGACCACTCTCACTCGAAAACTAACAAACCGATTCTTTTGAAATTTTACAGGCATTTTCTAGACATAATTAGCCGTGTCCTGACGTCGAGTTTTTTTTTTTTTTTTTAGATTTAAGTATTTTTTTCAGCAGCTTGAAGGTTGATTTTTTTGTCAAAAATCGATATTTTGACTTCAACATGCTAAAAAAAAATTAAAAAATTTTTTCTTTTTAAAAACCTCGACGTCAGGACACTGCAAATTTCATCAGCTAAAATCATTTATTTTGTCTTGAGTTTGCGATGATTCAGTAGTTTGTAATCGTGGTCACCGCAAGACACCTTTTTTCAATGGCATTAATTTAAAACTGCTGCCATCGTCTCAAACTTTTTTTAATTTTAATGAAATTTTCAGGAAATATGCTTAAGATATTACTTATTAACTTCCCATTCAAATAACTGAACAAATGCTTATCGTTTTCCTTAATAAAAATCACAAAAATGTGTTTTTTTTTCAACGAATTAACCTTACCCCCCCCTTAAACGTGCTTAAATTGAATAAAAACTCGTAATTACTGCAAACAATAACATGCCTTCCGACTCAGACAACAATAAATCGAGGAAAAAATGGCACAGAGATAATAAATCAATTAAAATTGAAAGTTAATTTGAAGTTCATTTGCAGAGCAAGCAATGAAGAAAAAAAGTTATATTGATTGAAAAAATTGCTGTAAATATTGAACAACATTTAAAAAATTGCAGCGCTAAAAAAAAAAGCAAAAACAGCAACAAGCAAAAAAAAAAAACCAGTAAGGGCGGTATAGTTGAGTATTCTCAACTATATAATACCCTGTACACGTTAAACATTCGCCGACAGCAAAAGCAGTGTACCACGATATGGTTTGTGTATTTGCTAATAGTGAGGCAGGGCTCACAGTGCAATGTTGCCATTAGATGGCGCTTTAGTACGGGTTTTGTTACAAAGCATTGCTGCAAAATTTTAGTGTGTTGGTCTTTGCGAGGAAAGTGGTAGTTTGTTACAAAATTTCAGCATTGTATTCTTTATACTTTAGGAGATACAGCAATTTTAAGAAAAAAATGATCTTTTGTTGTGCTCGATGGGCGGGAAGGAATGGGCGTGGCAAAAATTCCTTCAAACTTCATCTAGTGTTCGACCACACGAGACTATCTTCCAAATTTCAAGTCTCTAGCTTTAATAGTTTTCGCAGTGTTAAGTACGGTTTTTGTTACAAATAGGATAAAGCAGTGTTCAAAGCGCAATTTATGCCAAATTTTAACTTGTTTGTCTTTGCGTTGTCACACAGCGTTAAAAATGAAAGTTTGTGGTATGCAGTTTTAAAAAGGTATGTTTACTGAGTTTGCACACAAAATTTCAGCATTGTATCTATTATAGTTTAGGAGATACAGCAATTTTAAGAAAACAACTTTTTGAGGGGAAACGAAGGGGAGGGGGAAAAAATGTGGTATGCAGTTTTGTAGAGCTATACATACTGAGTCTACATACTCATTTTCATGTTTCTAACTCATCAGGTTTTCGAGCTACAGTCTTTTGAAAAAATGGGTGGTGCTCGATGGGCGGGAAGGAGTGGGCGTGGCAAAAAATCCTTCAAACTTGATCTAGCGTTTGACCTCACGAGTCTATCCACCAAATTTCAAGTCTCTAGCTCTTATAGTTTTCGAGAACCATTGGTGAGGACGGACGGACGGACGGACGGACGGACGGACAGACAGGGCTATATCAATTCGTCTTGTCATCCTGATCAAGAATATATATACTTTATATGGTCCCCCTCCCCTCCTTCTATGCGTTACATACAAACCGTCTCAAACAAACTTAATATACCCTGATACACAGTGTGTGTACAGGGTATAAAAAACATAAAAATAAAAATATATAAAAAGTATCTCGCAGATATTGATTGATTGTTGCTCGTGTGGCACATTGATGCATTGTCTGGCTCAGCATGTATGAAGCGACAGCAAAAATAATACTCACACATGCTGGCTTGGTTGGCTCGGCTCGGCTTGGCTTGGCTTGGTTTGGTTGCCAGCTAACTGAAAGCCATGCTTCTTCATCGCTTTTGCTTCAGTACAGAATGGTTGCTATTGATGAGCATAAAGCTGAAGTTGATGCCAATACTAATGCCGATACTGAGCACTGAGAACTGAGCACTTGCCACAATTTAGTTGCTACAGCAACATTTGTTGTTCTCTTTTTTGCTTCTTCTTCTTTATACATACATATTTCAGCTACTCTGCGAAATTCAGCCACGACGCCATATCATCGAAGACCCACTACTCTATGGCGCGTTGCTGCCAATTTAGCTCATAAAGGTAGCTAATAGCGACAGCTGCTGCTGCGAAAAACCTTGACAGTTTAAAAGCTTTTTTTAATATACCCGACGACTCACAAGTGTAGAGATTTCGTGGCTGTGTGTGTGTGTGGGTGTGTGTGTGAGAAAACAACCAGCCGCCAGTGATATTGCATATGTGTGTGAGTGTCAATCTATTTATAAAATAGATTCTGTTGGCAACACGGACACCGACATCACTGGTGCCGACGCTGAGCCTTGCATAGCGGATTGGATTTCCTGGCATCGGCAGCGGCAGCGGCTTCGGCGAGATTATTGCAGTCTATTGATGATTTCAATGACTTTGCTTTATTGGATCGGACGTTTGTCTGTGTGTTTCTGTGGGTGTGTGTGTGTGTATGGCATGTGTTTGCGGCTTCAGTTGTATTTGAGTTGGAGCGAAAAATAGAAAATTCAGTTTGCTTGATTACAAATAAATAATGGAGTTTTATTCTTGACACTTTAGATAAGCGGTAAGCAATGCTTTATATCGAATCGTCTGAAAGAGTACACTTACTCATATTGTTTTTTACTTATTTAAAGAAACGAAAGGTTTGTATAGTGATTCATTGTGAATCAAATTTAAATCAAACTGATCCGAAAAATAATCTAGTTTTGTTTATAATGAACAGAAGGTATTTGCAAAAAATTATTAAACAATTAAACTATTAAAAAATTAATAGGATACTCGATGTAGTGTCAGAGCGAGTATAATATAGAAGTGCTTTATGTTAAGAACGTTGGAATTTTCTTGAACTTAATCAGCAATAAAAAGGCATATGTTTAAAAACGATACACTAAAATAGTTTCTTATTCAATTTAAGAACTGAGTCGGCTATACATGACTGTTGTATGCCAGAATTAGAACTAAAAGTTTACTTGTTTCCTTATAATAGGTGATAATGAGTTATCATTTAGTTATCTAAGAACACATTATCAATAATCTGGTTAAATGAACTAGAAAAATTTAGACATGTATTTGATTAGGGAACATTTGTATGAAAACGATACTAAATATTTTAAAGAAACCCCTCGCTTCCTTATTGAAACTGAAAATTTTTGTATCTTCATCTGTTTAAAGATTTCAACACACATCGTGAATACTCTAAGACTTTTAATCATGGAATCTTCTACAATAGCTTTAGCATTGAGTCAACTTATGAGATCAACAAATATATAATGTCTTAAGAACTTTTTGCAAGTTCACATTTTTGCAACTTCACCTTATGGATTTAATCTTACTCACATTCATACCCAAGGAACAGGTGAGTCTAAAAATTGTGGTATTGAAAATTATTGAACTCATATTTTCTAATAGATTTTTTTAAGAAATATTAACATTTCTCAAAAGCGAAACTTGAAAACTCATCTCCTCTGTAGTGGCCAACTAGCAAAATTACTCTATCAAATATACTCAGCACTTTTTTCCCCAACTCGCTTACATTAGTGTTCTCATTCTTCGGTTGCTGTCTATGCCTCTGTCTACCTGTTTTGATATACATTTTAATTATACTCACATTGGCGTTCGGTGACCACTTTGAGACCGGTGTCGCTGTAAAAAGATGCTCAGCGCTTGTGCCGGCGCCGGTGCCATTACCACTGCCGCTTTTAACCACGCCTCCGCCGCCGCCGCCTGCCGTGCCAGCTGCGCTGCATACATTTGATCCGTTGCTGCTGCTGGCATTGCTGATGCCGCTGCCGCCACTTCCGCTGCCACTGCCATTGCCGCCAACTGCTTGATTGAAATTTATTGATTGTCGTTTTGGTGCCAAGTAGCCAAGCGGAGCAGAGCAGAGTAGAGTAGAACGTTGAGCGTGTGGCAGTGATGTGAGTGTATAGAGGAACCAAAGGATATACAAGGACACGTCGTTGAGAGCATGAAGCGAACAAAGTTGGTTGTGGTCAAGCGCATGAATAAATGTTTGATGGTTGTAGTTGTTGTTGTTGTTGTAGTTGTTTTTATTGGTTGATTGGTATATTGGGTTCGGTGTTTGTTGTTGTATTTTTTCGGGTTGTTGCACGTTTGGGCATTGCGGTTAAGTTGTTGTTTTCCGGTATTATTATTTTTTTTTTGTTGTTTTTTTTTTGTCCGTTTACAGATTTAGTTTGGTTTGGTAGCGAGTTTTTTCATCCCGGATCGTTAAAAATATTTACGATTAAAAGAAAATTGCATTTGTTGATTGGATTTTCGCCCCATACACAGGCACACACACACACACACACACACACACACATGCATACACATGAGTGGCATGGTGTTTTATTTTAGCAGTTCAATTTTGTCGTTGTCGTCATGGCCGTTGTTGTTGTTTTTGTTGTTTTTGTTGGTGTATTGTTTTGCAATTGATGTGCGGCGTTGATGAGATTGATTACCGAACAGCAGCAAAACGTGAAAGAGCGACAGAGAAAGAGCGACGGAGAAAGAGAAAAAAGAAACATTAAAGTAAAGACAAAGCAATAAATTTTATTAAAGTTTAATGTTAATATTTCAATGGCTTCACGCTTCTGCTCGCATCCCATGAATGAGTGAGTATAACTGCATATAAAAATATATTCATTTTTGTACGTTTTCTTTGTTAATTTCATTCTTTCTTTCATTCATTCATTTTGTGCTTTTTTTTCGGTCGATCGCACAGTTTTATATGAGCGTACAAAACTATAAAAACGCGAGACATTAAAACTCATTTTTATGACCTTACCATATTGTGATGGTATGACATCAGGATCACGTTCATCCTCGACCAAATCCTCGGATGATTTCGTTTTTATATCTGTGTGCTGCCAACGTGGTTTCTCCATGTTCGAGTTCTGCCAAGGCCAAGGCGCCGAGCAACGATGAGGCAAAAAGTAAGAACGAAATTATATTAATTAGTTAAACTGCCACAGGCAACGAGACCAAGGGAGCTGTTAATTGAAAATGCCTAGACAAGTTGTTAAAGCAATGAAACTTGTACAGTTAGGCTGAAGTTTTGATTGCTGCTAAGGAATTTGTCTTTCTGCTCTCAATGAGATATGTAAATGGCAATAAAAATGGCCGGCACTTTGATAAATTGCCGATGTGTGTGTGAGTAAGTATTGAGCAAAAATTAAAAAACAGAAAAAAATTAATTTATAAATATTTTTAGACCCGGATCAAGATTTGGGGAAATCCATTAATTAATTGAAGGACTTTCATTTCTATGTCAGTCTAGTTTTCAGCTGTCATAACTAAGAATTATTCTTCTTTCCTGTCGATTATATACTTATTCATTTAATTATTTACCCCGAAATCGTACATTAAGTTTTTATATCTTAATAGTGATATACAGAGTTAAGTTAATTAGTAACTTTACAGCTGAGATATTCATATAAAGGTATATTGGTAGATGAAGAAACAAGGTTTATTTAGGAAAAATGGGAAAAAACCTAAAAAATAGAGTTAAGAAATAAAATTTGCACTCTAACTACAAACTAATAACCGATACTTATGAAACCTAGACGAAATCTAGAGAACAAAGATCAATGAAAGAACAACGTGCATAGACAATTTAATTTAATATACACTAGAGACCTAGCTTAGACTACTTCATTGTAATTATTTTCAAGTTTCAGTATTTTTTGTTGTACTGTTTGAACATTGACAATTGCATGGAGGCGGGCGGTAGAGAAATAAAAGGGAAAATTGTAGATTAATTTTAGTAATTTATTTTGAGAAATCTGGAGTCTTTTCATATGAGAGGCAGCACAATCTCCCCAAATTTGGACACCGTATAATAATAATAATTTTCCATTTGTTGTAGTATTCAGTTAGCATATTAAGCTGTTCTTGGAGGTGGTATTTCATTTGCTCATAATTCTGACCGGGAGTATATACTTACAAAACTTATTATGCCTTTTAAAGTTAATTTTTGGTTTACTTTGATATGTTCTGACACTCATTTTAAAATTCTAAAACAACATCTGTTTCCATTTTTGTATTTTTTCACATTTCAGAGTCGAAAATAATTTTCTTCCTTGTTGTTTTTTTTTTTTTGTATAAATGATTTTTTTTATATATTATATAAGTATCTCACCTTAAAGACATCACCGGGCTGCGTTGCGACACCCGCTGCGGTCGCTTTTGTGCCGTGCTGACGATTGCGACGCAAATTATTCAAAAACGTCACAACAAATATTCGAATCGCAATCGCTAAGCCAATAATTATGATTGTCAGTACGCTGCCAACAATCACCGGCGAGAGTGTCAGTGTCACATCGTCATCTTTTTGTGGTCGATCGATCGGTAGGTCGGGCAGGCATTGAATTCGATACGCGCATCCATCCAACCAACCATCCAACCATCCATCCATCCATTCAAATCAATTGTTCACATTCGGTTTAGCGTTGACATTTGCGTTGGCGGGTATTTTGTCATCGGTCGTAAAGCGTTCATGTTATAATTACAGGTGGTCAATGTGTGTAATGTAGTTTTTGTTGTTGTTGTTGTTGCCAATCCAGCATTTTGCGTTGTCAATCGTTGTGTGTTAACCATAAATCATAAATAAGGCACCGTGTATATTTCAAAGCACATTGTTGGCACAGAGCAACGTTTGTTGTTATTATTTTGGTTTATATACAATCGATTTTCATATCCAGCGACAAGTTGAACACATTTTGGTTTCGAAAAAGGAAATGAGAAAGAGAAACAGAAACAAAATAAAATAAGTAATTATATTATTCAATGTGTATAATTAATGTGCGTAACAGTTGTTTTAATGTATACATAATCGCGCTTTGATACACGCATTTGCAAGTGTGTTGGTGCGGTCCGACTCAGCCTGCAACGTCATTAAATATCAAGGACTTTTCATGTCATAATTGCGTTAAATTAATGGTTCACTATGTTGCACAAGATTGAGGCAATCAACATGTCTATAATTTGAGTTGAATTAAACTTGTAGGATATTTGAGTAAGTCGATATTCAAACAAAGCATTTTCATTGAATCTCAAATAGTATTGAATTCGTATCTAAAGCACACTGGCAATAAAAGCTGCCGATTGCGTTTGAAGTCAAGAAGTCACTCGCGCCTCAAACGGTTGCATACTTCGATTAACTACATGAATGAAACAGTTTATCAAAATGTAATTTTGCAAATATTTTAAGCTATCAAAAAGCGCGACATCAACTGTCATACAGCATGTAAACAGCGTATATAAAGATTAATCCTTAAATCACTGATGGCCTTACGAAGGCAACACATGAAGGACGAACAAATACGCCCGCATGCCTTAAACGTATTGGCTCGAAAAGTGGCAGTGCAAGGAGAAGGCAAAGGCAAAAAAACGACGACCGGGAAACGCGGCAAGTTGCATGTTGTGTACAGCCTTATATCATAATCAGTAACATGTCAAATACACTTGAATAAGCGCACAGACAGCCGTAGCCGAGCGAGCAGCAACAGCAGTGAAGCGTAACATAACGAGAATGAAGGACAACAAGGACAAACAGCCAAGCAGACAGACAGACAAGCAAGCAAGCAGGCGATCAATCACTCACTCACTCACTCGCTCGCTCGACTCATGCTCGACGCTCTAGTCAAGCTGACAACTCGGCGTATGAGTAACAACTTGTAACAACATTACGGTTAAGCAGCGTGCATAGACTCACACTCAGACTCAGCGCCAGCAGCAACAACAAAATAGCAAATAGTATACACATGTATAGATGTAACACACACACAGCACTGAGTGAACTCACCTGTCCTGTAAGCCGTTGAGCCAATTACAAAATCTTGCAACAGATACGAAGGACTACGACCCTTCTGATTATACGAATAGATGCGCAACTTCAAGGAGTTATTCTCCTGCGTCATCATCGATGTCAGCGTGTCGAGATTCTCCAATGAAAATTGTGGCTCCTCGGGATTGGTAAGGTTGAATCTGTGAAGAGAGTGTGAGCAAAAAAATTAATTTTTTTTTTGAAAAAAGGCAAATCAATAAATGCATAAGTAGCAAACTGTTTTTTTTTTGTTATTTTCATTAATTTGACGAAATCAGCAAATGCGAATTTAATCATGTTCAATCAGGCAGGCGAACGTCGACGGCCAAAAATGAGCATAATAAAGGTCGAAGGATTGTCATTGTCCTTTTTTTCTATTTTTTTATATGCCTTGTTCGTTTGCCGGAAGTTTAAATAAATATATGTAAAAAAATACTGCTTACGCGCACAGATACACAGACGCAAACATTTCTTCATTCATGCTGCCAAATCAATCCAATAAATATCGAAAAATTTTATGTGCAAGTCAGCTTTGCCTACAGCTACAACAACAAACACACACAAAAAAGTAACATCAAAATCAAAATGTTGCGCCCACAATTTATTCCTTCCCCCCTCTCACCATCCTAGCGTCCTGGCCGTTGCTCAATCATGACCTCAATTTGAATTTGATGCGCAGCTTTTGCGCAAAGCTTTTGTCTACCAGCCACAGCCACAGCCACAAAAATACACACGCTTTCGCATTATTAGGGTTCGCATTTTGCATTTTTTCCGCATTTTCTTGCAACGGCATCGAAATCGCCTTTTACTCGTTTTCGTCCTGCAACTTACACTCTGCTCCGACTTTAATGGCATGTCCGTTTGCGTATTACGTATTTGATCAACATATAAATTCTTTTCCTATTCGATTTTTGCCATTATATGTTTTTTGTTTTACGTTCATCTTCTTATTCATCTTCTTCTTCTAAATATTTCGCAGGATATCCTTGCCCGCATGACCATTGAGCTCGGCCCCGTGCCTCTAATGCACGCTTTAGTTTGCTGTTTATGCGCATTTTTCGTCCTTTTAGCATTATTTTGTGGTTATGTATTTATTTGTCATTGTCTTTCATTCATATTTATGCATGCATGTATGTATGTCGGTTGATGTGCATTGGAATGTTTCCTTGTTTGCTCATTTATTTAGAAAAATTTACTTGTGAAACGATTTTCTCGTTTGGACAAGAGTTTACAACATGAGAATATATTCCTTTATTCAAAGCATATCATCAGTTAAAAAGAATTTTAAATTATTGCACGCTTCATAGAACAAAACGACACATTATGCTTAAATGTAATGAATTCCGTTGAATGTCGTGCATATAAAAATTTAACTGCTGATTCTGCTTCCACTTATCCTTTAGTAATATAATACATCATCGAGTCGTACGACTTCGTTATTCGACACACGTTTTGTAAATATTCCGCCTTTTCTTTGAGTTGTCTTAGTACTAATTTACTCTTCTTCGGGGTTTCAACACAACTTATCATTAAAAGACCTTCTAAAATGGTTTTCTTCGTTCTTATGTATATACGATAAGCTAAAGTTCAAAAAGATCAGATGATCACAAGATCTCAAATCAAATTTGTTTAATTTCTTTTGCGGATTGAAATATGATATATAATTTCCCCATTCAAGAGATGATTCATCACACCAAATTGTCAAGTGCGTGCACTGAGTCATGCCTTTATATATAAGTATTCCTTCATATGTGAGAGGGAAAGAAATGTTTTAGTCAAGATCCAATAAATATAGAACTTGAACGAATTTCTTTTTTAACCTAATCGCTTTGGAATTAACTGTTGTTGAGCAATATTTTCCAAATACCAAGTCTATCTTCAGGATTTCCAGCCAAGATTCTCACTTTACTTCTTAAATATCACGTTGCTCTTCCGTTTTCCCTTCTAAAAATGCTGAAGAGGAAGTGCTGAAAGCTTCACATTGACATAATTTAGAATCAACTCATCGAACTAGTACAGAACTAAGGTTTCAACTACTTCATATGTACTTAGTACTAGTGCCAACTTAATCTACTCATCCTGCATTCAACTTGAGAGTTTTACAATGGAATGTCATAGACATGGGTCAATTGTCACTATTCGATCACCTTTGACTAGTTATCGTACTAGTGCACCAGTTAAGCTCATATGAACGAAATAACTGAATAAGTGTATTATTTTGTAATTTAATAATTTATTTTTTATTATTTATAATAAAAGAAATGAGAAACATTACTTTAACAAACATGTAAACTCTGATGGCGTTGGGGATTGAACCTTATACCTCCTTTTTCATAGTCCAACACATATGATATTTGATAAGGGAACGTACCCAAATTACGTAACCCATTTTTGTCACTTTTTTAACCCTCTCCACCTTGGTAACCAGTTTGTATGAGAAAAGATACCAAATTTGCCTAAACGTAGTATTTTAAAGAATCCCCACCCCCCTAAATCAGTCACGTAATTAGAGGACTAATGTTTTTATTCATTACCTCTGCCTGGTTCAAATACTAGTCCCAAATTACCAGTTGAAAACTAGTTTCCAAATAAAGAAAATGGGTCAGACCGACAATTTGTTTTTCAAACTGGTGCTATAAAGCGCCACCTGTGAATAGTTTTTGTTTTAGTTCCGACTTCGTCAGTTTGGTACTAGTTTGCTAATAGAAATATTCTATACAATTTGAGACTGTCTAAATTTTGTCTTAAATTCGACAGTTGAGAACTAATCCTAAACTTTAAAAAAATGAGGCGATACACACAAAGAGAACTGCTGAGCTTGTTCTCATTTTTATATTCCTTTCTCTATATATAGCATTTAATTGATACTTTATCCGCACAATTTGCATAACTGGAATAGTTTAGTAGATAATTGCATATGCGATGAGCATGGTTAAATATTTGTCTGAAAAATCAATAACATTTTGCCAAAACTGAATTAATTTATATTTTCATTGGCCATAGGTTAGTAAAGCAAGTATGTAATTTCTGCTGAATTTATTATGAAAACCGCTCTAATATTTACTTTTATCGCTGAGTACATTAACTTTGACTTGGTGCAGATATTGATTCATATTCTTCAGAAACAAGAGAGAATGAGAATTAAACTTAAACTTTGTTCAACGCACGTTGAGGTTGCAGTGAACTCAGCAAAATTTAATATTACTAACGGTTGAAGCTTATATCTTCGGCACATCAGTATAGAAGTCAATTTCTCAGGTTGTGGACAATTTGTCAATCGAAGCCAAAGATATTATTTAGTCAGCAACAGATATAATATTTTGCCATCATAAACTGTTGCCAAAGCGCCGTTTAAAGAGCATCTCGAACCCGAAGCAGGACTAATAAACCTAAGGCAGTAACTCACGCCACACACTCACACATACACAGTGTGACACTCACGCATAAAGACTAATTTATGCATATCACCCAAACTAACTTCCTCCGTTTGAGTCAATTCATCTCAATGTGTTTCGTGCCACAAAAACCACTCGAATGCCTAAAGGAGCATGTTTCACACCTAATTACACAGACTGACATAGACACACACACACACACATACATATACTTACTTACGCGCACCTAAGCATGCCAAACAAAATTTTGAATAGCAATGTACACCTACACGCACACTTACATACACTCGTACACACACACTCATACACTTGACGTCACTTCGGTGCAAACACTTGAAAGCGTCGCAAACTATTAACTTTGATAAAGGGTATCCGTGGCAGGAAGTCTGTGCCGAAATCGGAGATGTCGACAACTCAATTCGCATGCATTTGTATAAAGTGTCTTAGCCGGAATTTCGACACATAAATATTGTCAACGATAGAGTGAGACAGACACAGAGACAGAGAGAGTGAGAGAGAAGGAGACAAAATCATATTTTAATGTATTAAATTTAACGCACATAAAATATTAGACGAACGATTTAATCTGCCATATGCTCAAACACAGACCGTAACTTTGTCGGAACGGGGCGTGGCAAGCTACTGGGCGTGTAGCTCAAATGACTAGGTCAACGAGACATACTCACACACACACACACACAGAAGGTGAGGCAACACAAACGAGTTTTACCCTCACATAATCCGCTTAGCTTACATAAAATGAAAGGCACAACCGAACATTGGCCAAAAATCGAAACGTAAATAGAACGGACGGCCAGGAAAGCACACATATGTACAAACATAAATACATATCTCACACATACACACACGTGAATAGACCCGGATATACACGCTGTTCTCGTCACATTTTGCAGAATGTTGGGTCAAGTAAAAAGTTCTTCTTCTTCACAGCATTAATTTCGAATCACTTCGAGCAGAAAAGTTTTACTAAAGTGAAAGCATTAAAAGTTCTCTTTAAAAAAAAATACTAAAATTAAAAATCTGATTTTCTTTACCTCTTCTTCTTTTTACAAAAGCATTCAAAGTCTTTCCATGATTAAAAAAAAATGATTTTGAAAAATTGAGTCAAATATTTATTAAGAATACAGCTTTGAATGAATGCATTCAAAACAGCAAATCCATGCTTCACTCTGAAAACAAATGCGTGTTTTGCTGTACTCTTTAAAGTGAATGTGAATGAATGTTGTAATTGTGGCTGTATTGTCAACTAGTGTACACTATTCAAGCAGACATTGTACAGCAAATTTCAAGTACATTGTACACTGTACAATGAATCAAACGTTTGCAAAAATGAGAGGGAAAAAATGGAGAGAGCGTGAGAGTAATGAATGGAATGAATTGACATTACTGTACTCTTCTCTTTATTTTCGCAATCTATTATTGTGTCACACTAGTTGTCTCAATGTTTTACTTATCACTGAACTGATGAATTTATATAATTTTCACTGCACTCATAACTTTATTTGGTATATACAGTTTAGAATGATAGCATTCACAGGTTTGTACTCTCTTTCCTTCTATGTCTCTTTTGGCTTGCATCAGTGCACAGTTCAGCAATAGAATCGTACATTAATTTTGAGTACCACTTTGCACTCCACAGTACTAAGACCCTTGAACTTCATGTATTCACATAGATAGAAAGATAGCTTATAATATAGAAGTTTTGGAACAATTGCTGGCTGACTTAAATGTTGGTTTGTCACAAGCAAGGCATGCTTGGTCACAGCAAAACGAACGAACTTTTAACTTGACCCACATTCATAGCGAGTTGTGTGCTTGGCCGGTTGAAAGGATCTGCTTGGATACGTTCGGTTCGGTTCGTTTTGGAACTGGTTAGCGACAGCGCAAATCGAGAGTTGATTAATATGCTTACCTTGTGATTCCGGTGCGTGTTGAAAACATTTCCAAAACAAATATTTGCGGAAGGCCGCCATCATAGCCAGGTATGCATTGGATGTCAACACTGAGCTCGGTGCGGTTGAAGACGGTACAATTGTTGACAGCATTCGGCAAAGCTGTTCATTGTTCATTTCAACGCAGTCAACAGTCATCACCAATGCCAACGACATCGTCAACACCATCATCATCATCATCATCATCATCATGGACACCATTGTTGTTATTGTGATTGTAACAACAATGTTATTGGTATGGCATTGAAGTAGAGTTGTTTGTTATGAACATAACATGAACACAACACAACACAACACCAACGGCAGCAGCAGCAGCAAAAAATCGCCAACCATACGGGAAACCCCAACGGATGTTGTACAGGAAATTAAGCAGCAGCAGCAACATCGTCAGCAGCGCCGAGGCCAACAAGAGTCGCCAATTCCAATTCCAATTGTGAATGCCAATGCCAAAAATGTTGAAATGCACAAAATCCAAACCGCATTGGGCAATTCCACGCAAGTTGTTGTTTTTCGGTTTTGTTTTTGTTTTTTTGGGTTTTCCAAGTTTACGGTTGAGTGCGATGGCGAAAAGAAAGATAACATGAAAAGTTTTATTAAATAAAGTTGAAGCCGTGTGCAAATAGTAGAACATGGAAAGGTCTTTCATATATGTTAGAGTGTGCCAAAATTATTTGAAGAAGAAATTAAGATATTTTCAAGTTTATATATTGCTTCGAATAAATTTTGGATTTCATTTTAAAAATGGGTTTTTTGTTTTTACATTTTTCTCGAAAGTCCATAAATTACGTGAGATAAAATTAGGGGAGGGGGGATTCAGCAAAATCTCAGCAAATCTCACCTAGGGGGAGGGGGTTCATCGGACATCTCATGTGATTTTTTTAATTTACTTGTTTACTTGCAAAAAAAAAAATATATATATATTTTTTTTTATCAAATTTTTAGCAAAATCTCATGTGAGATTCAGAGAGAGGGGTTCGTCAAAATCTCACTATACCTCATTAAGAAGGGGGGAGGGGTCTAAATTTCTAGAAAAAAACATAACGTAATTTATGGACCTCCTCAAAAGTGATCCGAAATTTTTAGTATTTTATTATCTAATTAATACCAACATATCCCCAAAGTACAATTTTCTTATCTTTCTGGGCCAGATTCACTAGGCTTGCATCCCTAGAGCCTTTCAAAGCATAAAAAATACATCATTTTCATTTAATTTTCTCAAGTCTTTAGTAATTTTGGTACACCCTAATTGCCTTCAGTGTTACATAAGATACATATATGTTAAGGTCAAATTGTTGCCTTTGTGTGTAAATATGTGTTTATCATAACTGTAAGCAAGTGAGTGGGGTGTGGGGGCGGGGGACAATTTCTGTTTGCCCATTAGTTAAAGCATGCGTTCATTGGTTTGTTGTTTTTACCTGCGAGTACAACCTGAAAGAGACAGGGCTGATTCTGCGTGCCGACCTCGTTCGATGCCCAACATGATAGCGTGCCATAATCCTGCAACAACAGAAACAACAACAACAAAGTACAAACACATGTTAATACAATTTTTATATTTAAACTTTCGTTGCTTAATTGCGCATAAGTTTAAGTTGACTTTTACCGAGCCTTACATTCGCGTAAAGGTCTCAATGCCATATTGTTGCTATACCATATATACGTATGTATGTGTATGTAAATGTTTGTACACACCTGATCCGTGACTGGCGTGTACTTTAAAATGCTGCGACTTCCATTCACGCTGAAACGTTCGCTGCCCACGTCGAGCGTCTCGCCAGAGTTGTTGAATTTCCAGCGAAATGTTCTGCGTTGACATTTTGACAGTTCAGTTTAGTTCGGTTCGGTTCGGTTGAGTACAGTACGTGCCCATGTTGATGTACGGCGACAACGAGAACGACAACGATGATGATGGTGATGATGACGACGGGTATGGTGACGGACATGGCACGCAAACGAGCAGAAAGCAAACGACGAGTAGGTTGGCAACGAAGAGCGTAGCAGACGCGATGTCAGGAAGCGAAGTGTCATGAAAAATGTTTGCAAAGTTTACATTTTTAAAAATGGCTCGTTAAAATATTAAAGGTGAAAATGTGCGTTGTATGTATGTATTTGTGTGGGTGTGGGTGTGTGCGTGTGCGTGTGTTTGTATTTTGGTTTACTTTTAAGACCTGTCGTGATTGGTTCATTCATTTATTCATTCAGTCAATGTTGTCCTGACTTGAGTTCAAAGGAATGTCAAATAATTTAAAAGGTTAATTATTTTTGGATAAAGTGTGAGCCGGACTTTTATTATATTTGCTTAGCAGGGCGCTTGTTATTTGCGGGTTTGAGTCTGCCAGACGTCAATTTACACTTTGTGACTGTGCGTGTGTGTGACTTGTCATTAAACACGCTTAAATTGTGGCAAACATAATGAAAGCGACGAAGTTTTCTTTGGCAAAGTTTAAAACAAATTTTGGTAAGATTCTATTAATATTTTATTCAAGGCTGGGAAATATTGCTGAAGAATAAAATGTCAGCATGACTTAGTCAACAACATAAGTCAGTGAATATTAACTCTTGAGCAATAAACAGGTTACACTTCATGAAGTTCTTGTTTTAGCATGAAAATAGTGAGAAGGTTTGGGAAAATATGACATTTAAGAGAGGATTACTCCCGAATCTGGCAAGTCTATCTAAAAAATGTCAACATTGTATTTAACAGAATTGTTGACAGTCTGTCACTTTAATGCCAATTCCATCGTTCCTAGCATTTGTAATGCCTTATGTTATGCTGTACTTCAACGTAACATAAAAAAATTACGATTGCTAACAGCGATTGAAGTTCATATGCAAAATAACAGCAGATTAACATTACCAAAAGAGCTGTTGTGTTCTATTTACGGCTTGTAAATAGAGTTTTAGCAGGTTTTGATATTCTTGTTAGCTGTTTTAAATAGCTGAACATGCTACGTTCGAAAGTGGCGGCAGTGACTAGAATATGAAAACATTAATTTGTATATTAAAAATACTCTAACATATTTTTAATAGAGTTGCGAGAATAACGCTGTTAGTATAGCAGCGCTCTTAATGAGCCATGATGGAGCTGTAATGCAATTGTGGTTTCACTAAAATTTGGCAGTCTTCTGCATCGACATTTTTTAGATATTTATGTGATTATAAATTTTTGCGTGACGGTGTAAAATTCCAAAGTCTTTAACTGTTGACCGCGCCACGTGCTTGGAAGAGCAATGGCCTGACCAAATTATTTGCAAAGTGCTGTCGATGTGTTTGAAGGTTGTAAGCGCTTTAAATATTGATTTAAAATTTTTGAAATATTTTAACATTTTGAAGTGCTTTGCAAACTATGAAGCACATCAATTAACCAATGAAGTGTATCCGAAAACTTGTCAAACAATTTTAACGCAAAAAAGTAATGAACCGTGACAGCACTAGAGTGACGAAAAACAACGAAGAGAGAGACAGGCATTTACTAGTAGCCAGCGTGCAAGGGAGACAGAGAGGGAGTGAGAATGATAGAAGAAGAGCGATGGTGTGACTAAGGGCACGCGGTTGTAAAAATCACAAGGGATTTTATTTTTATTTTTGTGTGAAAAAGTTTTCATGACACTCACATATACACACACACACAGACCCAAGTGCACAAAGGCAAAGGAAGAATAACATGATGTTGATAAATTAACTACTAACGGCGCCTTAAAGTATGCAATTGTTTTCATCAGCGTTCGTTTACGTTGCCCATAATTTGTTTGTCCTTGTCCACAATAACATTGCGCCGCAGCAGCCGACACACCAACACACACACACACACACTTTTCATTAATGATTAATTATTTTAACATAAAGCATTGCACAGAAACAAGAAACAGAAAATAAAATAAGCTCAATGAAGACACGACAACATGTCTCAGCGGTGTAACGTGCAACGTTGGCAAAGAGGCGTGTGTAGGCGTGGCACGGCGGCTTTTGCATGTAGCAACAAAATGAATAACAACTTAAAGCTCATTAAAAAAACATTAAAGTGAAAGACAAAAAGGGAAGCGCTCTTGGCTTCAACGCACGCATGCTGTCCCCCTCACGCACATGCTCTACGCACCAGACGCCTGAGCTTTGTTTTGGCTTTGCGTGTATTTTTTTTTAATTTTATGGCAAATGAGCTCAGCTTTGCTTCATTTTCAGCCGCTTCTTTTCATCACTATTGCGCTACATGTGCAGCCGTTGTTTGTTAGTTTGAAAAGAACAAATCAACTATGAAGAAAAAGTAAAGAAGAAGCGAAACAAACAAAAAAAAGAAAGACAAAACGATTGAAAAGACGAAATTGTTTGAACAAGACAAGATGAAAAACGTTGAGTTTCACACATTTCCCGAAATAAACAGCAAATTCCGGCCGCACACCCACGCACAGACACACACACAATTACAGTCATTTGTCAATTTTGCAAACTTTCATTCAACAGGAAACAGGAAGTAATTGCCTACGAGTGTGGCACACACACACACGCATGCACAAACAAAAATACAAACAAAGCGAAAAAGTAGAGCAAAAAAAAAAGAAAACCGAAAACAAAACGAAGTGAAACAAATTTTTGAGCGAGTGAGCGTGTGAATGAATGAATGATGATTGCTTTTGTATGCGCCTCGTCAGTCAAAATTGGCGTCTCGACTCACCTGGGCGGCGGATCCGCTTGTATCTCGCATACAACCTCAACGGTCTCATCCTTGGAGGCGCCAATTAGTATAACACGATCCAAGTGCTTGCAAACGGGCGTGTCTGCAAAATAAATGAAGAAAACACAAACTGTTATTCAAAGCAGAATATAAGGTACAAGAAAAGCGTTAGAAAATGAATATAAATTTTCAGTTGTTACGCGAAAAAACGCACAAAAGTGATTTGTAGAAAGCTCAGTCGGCTCAGAGCGCCGAGACGAAATCGAGAGAGACTCAAACGGCACGTGTATGTAAGCAGGAAAGAAAAAGAAAACAAAGCAAAATACATACAAACACACACACACACAAGTATAATAAACAAAGCACCAGCCCATGGGTAAGGCAAGACAGACGGAGACAATCTGCGTTGCTTGCCGCTGCCTTCGTCTCACCATCGCGAATTTGTTCATTTCCGCTAACTTGATATTAATTAATGTGGCAACATGATTTAGTACTTCAAGTTAAATAAGGCGTTCATAAATGTTAAAGGCTTATTAGCTGAAAATAACACAGCGTGCGCATGGGCTCATTTTGCAGATACATATGCTCGAAGTCGTAATATATCAAACGCAACATGTGCACGACGAAAAAATAATTCACGTCTATTGAAGTGGAAAAAATATTTGTCTTTGCACAAATTCCTGCGCAATGCACAGAGAGAGACAGAGAGAGAAGACTTCAAACTCATTTAAAATCATTTTTTGCAATCAATCTCCTAAAGTGCAACAAGTTATTTGAGCCAAAGAGCGTAAGAGGTTATTTTACTTGAGGCTAATCCAGGAGACTTCGTTAACTTAGACTTTGTTATGGTTCACTGTCCATCCTCATCACTTTCATACTCAATATTTGCTTTTCATTTAACTTCACTTATGACTTTTCTATCGAAAACTTATAAGGTTTCAAAGTTTTTACACACACATCGATGAATTTACCATAAATCTAATCATGTTATTAACTTGAAGCCATTTTCAAGGCACTTTTAATCGCTGACATATTTTGATACTTTTCGAAGGTGGCTGCGAAGCCATTAAGTTATTGAGTAATCAGTTTAAAGTGCTGTGGTCAAACATTAAGCTCGCAAATTGTTTTCCTCAACCTTTGAGCGCTCTTGCTTTAATTAATTAGTAATTGCAGTTCAACTGCAGCGATTAATTACTTAGCTCATTATTGAAGGTTACTTTGCTGCGGAGATTTTAATTATTTAACTAAAGTAATGAAGTACATGCCATAACTGACGTACTCGAAGCGCGATAGGATGATTTTGTTGAACGGTTGTTGTTTTTGCCCTTTTATGGAAACTTTTTATAAGTAACAAAAACATAAATCGATTCTAAGTTTATTACGCAAAAAATATCTTGTTTTATGTTAAACTAACAGTAGATCTAAGCCAGCTTAAACTCAGCTACAAAAGCAAGTTCCCTACTTCGCTCGCATTGTGTTTGTGTAATGCCCCATGACGTACAAGTATAATATAAATATTAGAATCCCAATGGGACCTTTCAGGCATGCAAACTTAGTTCTACATGCCTGATAAGTAAGCACAAAAGTGCTTACGATTCAAATCAAGTTTGCCATCTGACTGATCGCTTTTTCCATGATAGTTCCCTTACACACTCCTTTCAAAAATAGGGCGAACAATATGACAGTCCCATTACATACTAACTGCTAAAAAAAAGCTGAAGGGAAGCGTTTTTGTTGTAACACGAAGTGCGAAGGAATCATTTAGCTTTATCATTCTGCTAGAAATCTGTACTGTTCTTTTATTAAAATTCTGTTAATATGTATGTTAACTAATAGTGCGATTTTTACCAACCAGAATTCATGGGTTCAAGGACCATCTCACTTCACAAACCTTTTAAAATCCGGTGGCCCCTTCCTTCTCGCTTCTATACAAGCTGAACGGTGGGGTACTCAACGTTTGTTATTATAATAAGTGTTTTAGATGGGTTTGGTTCAAATTAAATGTTCTCAGATCAAAATTGATGACGTAAAAGCTCTTCCATGTTTGTTTCAAAACACCTTCCAAGGTAAAAAGTTCACATTAACGATTTTTCATCTGTATTTTCTTTTTCTCCAATTTTCAGTTAATTTTTTGTAATTTTAATTTTCTACTTTATGTGTAGATGGCTCATTGCCTGTTTATAAGCAAAGTGTGTAACAGTTTTGACATAATATTAAACTCTCTTGTATTGTCAACATGAAAATGGAATTTCTATCACTAATTGAGTACATCAGCAAGTCGTAACTGGCTTGAATCTGTCGTGCCGATATGTATTAATGAAAAGCCAAAACTTTTGTACAAGTTTCAATGTTCTTGTTTCAGATTTAATATTCTATTTCACTAGTTGATTATATTTACAGCACACACATATCAAACGCCTTTGATCCAACGCCCTTAATTCTAAACAAAAACACGACTTGAAGCAATGCAAGTTTCTTGTATCTTGTACTTGGTTTTTATTCCCCACTTTGCAAAATATATTCGCAGGAAAAGTAAATAAAGTTAATTTTTGATGAAATGTTTATCTTTAAAAATGCCTGACGAAAGGCGTAATTAATTAGCAACAGAAGAGAAAAGTTTTGCTTATTATTTAAATTTTGTATGTGTTTATGCAGGACGAAGTGGTTGTGGCAACTGTTGGTGATAAGACGACGCTGAGGCTGAGGCTGATGCTGATGATGATGGACGACAGGGGCGGAAAAACGTGAAAAACAGCTTAAGGCTGACTTAACGCAGCTAATTAGCGAGTACTTGAAACATCTTTGAGAAAAGTGTAGCATTTGCCAAAGCAAAGAAAAGCAACTTGAGCTGAACTGAGCTGAGTTGAGGTCAGAAGTTGAGACAGAAGTCGACGATGAGTACGAGGACGATGACGATGATGAAGGCGGTAAACTTGGCACTCAAACTTGCTTGGCGACATTCAATGTCAGGGCAGACATTTTTTGCGCAATTTAATTTTCAATTAAATTTTAATACAAAAGAGGCACTGACAGGCGTACGAACGGACGGACGGACGGCAGACGACAGACAGAGAAGATGATTTACATGCACACGCTACTTAATTTATGCCCAAAAGCGTTGCTACTTCAACTTTTTGAAGTAATTTGTAAAGCTTGAAGTGTAGTAAAGTTGCTTACAAATGTACAAAAAGTCAGGCAAGTCAGAAGAAGACAACTGCAACACACACACACACACACACACACATAATCAACATCAACTCATACACATATTCATCTTGATTATGAGCTTTATCATCGTTTCAGCTCAGCGCAGCTCAGCTCGTCTCGTCGCTGTCAGCTGTCAAATTGTTTAAATTTAAAGTCAGCCGTTTTGCTGCGCTCAGTTAAGTTTAAGCATAACTCAACTGTACCAAAGAAAACAACAAAACAAAAAAAAAAAATGTAATAGAATATATATAAATTGCATAAGGCGCTCCTTTCCTGACACTTGGCGTTGCGTGCGATATACATGTGCGAAACCAACTCGGCAACCTCGAGCCAAGCAACATTGCAACATTTTCGCAGCCTTGACTTGCAACAGTTTAAATGTGCGCCAGCTTGAACAGAGAGCAATTCCCAAAAAAGCAAAATAAGTAGAAGCGAAAAAAAAAGAACACATGCAACCAAGACTCATTGCCCCAAAGCTGATACGAGCAAGCCGTGCCATGCATCATGGCAACGTCCTTCAGCAGACAATGTACAACAACGAGCAACAGCAACAGCAACAACAATGACAACGACTGCAACTCGCAATTTGATAAACGCTGAAGAAAAAGTGCAAAAGTGTTGCTTTTTTCGCTCATTTCTTATTTTATTTTGGCGGAAATAAAAAACGCCACTTTGCAAATGCACATGTGTGTATGCGGGTGTCTGTGCGTGTGCACACATGTCTGTGACTTTTGCATGCACACTAAATAAAGTGTAACTCTTGCAACATATTAAATAATAAGAATAATGAGAATTATTGCGCAAAGTGTTCTTTTTTTTGTTCACAACTTGAAAAAAAATTTGTTCTTAAAGGCAAAGTTTGAATGGCTTACTATAAAATCAACAACAATTTCACACAGTACACAGCAGACACATCATTAAAGGTACAAATGAAATATTTATTTACTGTTATGATTGCAGTCATTTAGCCCAACATATATCATGTTTATAACTTCAATACGACAAAAAGAAACCTTCAATTTTATAAAGTAGAAAATAAGCTCAAGACTTGATCAAATATATCTTACATATAAACACGTCTTCGTAACGTAATGAGTTCCAATGGGTTTGTTTTTTCTTTTTTTTTCCTACTTATTGCCACAGTCAACTCATTGAGCGCACGTTGAAGTAGCGGAAAAAATTTACTTCATCGTTTCATCAAAGTAAAATACTAACTGAAAAATTCTTTCTGAAGCATTCATCAAATTGACTTTCTTTTCAGTTTCAAAAGGAAAGTGAAAAAAGGAAATACACTAAAATGCGAAAAGTTCATAGAGTAGCAATTTTCAACTTCTTTAGTCAAACTACGACACACTTTGAAATGAAAGCACACACACGCACACGCACACACAATGCTTTGAGTAGTAGCAACCAGTGTAAAGGAAATAAACTTTTGATAAATTACTCCTTGCCACAGACGCCAGCACATTTGGCCAACGCATTTTTGCAACAATATTTTCACACAGTCATTCTTGCTTGCTCTCTATTTGCTTCTCTGTTTGCTTCTCTGTTTGCTGCTGCTGCTGCTTCTGCTACTTCTACTCATCTATGCAGAAACGAAAACTGAAAACGCTTTCTACAACCATTTTATATTTTTTTTTGTTTTTAGAAGAACTCTCACCCACACGCTTACATACATGTATGCACGTCAAAACTTGAGGCAGCTGCCAAAGCAAATGCAGCAGACACATTTTGTTGCCTTTGTGGCTTTTGCACAAAAAAATGAAAACAAAAAAGGAGAGTAGCAAAAACACAACGCCAAGTGCAAAGAGAATTATCAGAAACGCAATGAAGCGAATGTGGCATGTTGCAGCGAAGGCTTGTGGCGTGTGGCGTGTTGCGACTAACATTTCGCTCGTTAAAGGTTGCATTATTGCGTAGACCGTCAGTCTGATGAGCCAAAGCTTGGGCTCCGCCCACAGCTCGCCCACTTTTGTCTTGTTTTTTCTTTTTTTTTTTACTTACATTTAACGCGCAGCGGCAGCTGATTGCTGACAGTTTCGCCTTCATCATTAATCGCGCTGCAGGCGTAATTTCCCGCATAGTGTTTTGTGATTTTCTGCAGGACCAGACTCTGATTAGAACGTATAACGCGCGCTGATGTATTATGCTCCAAATGGACGCCCTGCGTAAGAAAGCATAAGTCGGTTATTTGATGTAACGGTAAATTTAATATTGTTTGTATATGAAAATATAATGTAAATTAATGTTGACGTATACGTAATATTAATATAAGTTTTCATATCGGATGACTTGTTTAATTGAAAGCTGTGCAACACAAAAAGGCACAGAGAGGCTTAACTTGTTGCACAGTTCATAATCATAATTGATATTCATATTGTCTTGATTTATGGTCTGAGCTAAAAGGTATTAAATAATATTTTGATTTTCAATTTTACTTCAAGTCAAATAGTATGTCATATGACAAAGGAAAAAGTGGTTTAGTTTTGTATACTCTTCATGCCCTCTTTCTACAACTAAGCTCATACCAATATTAATTGAAACACATTGGGTCATGCAAGTTCCACTTTGCGGCTAAAAGTTGGCGTTATCATCAGAACACTTTTCCCACCTAACTATGAACAAAGGCGTAACGTTTAAAGACAATTGGTTAAGAATCAAAAACGGCTTTCATAGAAAGATTTACAAATTATTAGGGGACTTCTATGGAAGGAGCCCATTATACGGGTCGGATTTTTATGCAACTAATATATCGTATGTTCAGTCTTGATGCATTTTAAATCTGTATCAAAATAGTTTCTTATATAACAATAACAAATTTAGACATTTTTCTTCTTCTTTTTAGAATACAGCTACGAGTTCCAGAGATCTGATCATCCCTGTTCCGCTCCAGAGCTACTTTGATCGTATCATATCATATTAAATTGTCACCCACTTATCAAGGATAATATTTAACATACTTGAAATAAGTGGAGGCAATAGGCGAACATAAGTTATAAAAATCATTTTTAGATCTATTGAAAGTGTACAAAATCATGTTTCTACTCATTTTTGTTTCAATTATTCAACATTAAAATGGTGAAGTTTGCCGCATCGCCCATGGTTCATTAACTTATCACAAGCACCTTCAGCCAAATTAAAATTTCTATTTTACCCAATTCAATTTAATCAGCTCATGCGGCGTGTCCTGAACATACCCAACTGTATGACTAAGTAATTGAAGTCTTTGCGGAGCCACACCTCGCTGCCGCAAAACCGAATCGTCAGCACTTCAACAGAGTACATATTAAATGAATGTCGAACACACGTTAGCAACTTGAGTGAGGAGCTGAAACGATCTAACCATTTCAGTCAGTGTTGGTTTTGGCATCGAGTGTACGTGTATGTGTATTTGAATGTAAATGTCTGAGCAACGCACAAAAGCGCAACGCACCAAATCAATGCCTCAAATCCCAAAACTATTTGACGTTATTGCAAATGCTATTGATACGAGCGTCAACTAGAATAGCACGATTGCAAATCGTGTTGGGAGCTAAAATGTCGAAACGACGACATCAACGATGACTGCGTCAACTCCCAATTGCACACATCAAACTCGCTGTTATTGACACTTAAACAGTGAAAATGAAAATGAATGAATCACTGACTCGGTGAGCGAGTGAGTGAGTGAGTGAGTGAGTGAATGAATACTATCGAGCTTTTAAGCGAGCGGAAGTGTAGCGAACCGGAAGTGTCTAACTTGGTGTGTCGTTGCTGGTTGACAATATGACTCTGAATGGAGGCAGTCAGACAAACAGACAGCCAGTCAGTCAGTCAGTCTGCGCTGAATCACTGCACTTACATTATGTAACCACAATAGTTTACGCCATTGAGGGTTCGATTGTACGTGACACTCAAAATAGACGTCATCGCCTTCCTTGATGTCATCCGGTGTGAGTGTTGAGCCCAGACGCAGCGTCACAAGTGGCGGATCTGTAATAAGACAAAACAGAAACCAACAAAGATTTTAGCATAAGTAAAGTGTGTAAACAAATATAGTAAAATAATTCAACTACGCCAGCACATGGCACAACAGATTTTTTTTTAATAAAGAGCACTTTTGGTACAACAATTTGTAGTTTAATTTAAATTCGAGTCGTAGACCTAAAGACAAAGCAAGCAACATAAATTTCAGTCCGCATTATGTCATCATATCAGTTAACCCACGAAAGTAGTCTGCCTGTAAGCAGCGTTGGTAAGCGTCCCATTGCGATAAAGTGTTTACCAACATGTGTTGCAAATAGCTGCGGGCGTAAAAAACTTAAGTCGACGTCGCTTGAATTTGTTTAACGAGGTCGAAATAGCGCCGAAACTTTTTGACATCTACTACATATGCGTTCATGACAAACGCCGCTCTACCAACTCCTGCCGACCCACGCCAACAACCCACGTAGCGCACAATATATTTGGCTGGAGGGACAAGACTTGGCTTGCCAGTCGCACACATACATCGCAAGCGCTCGTACAACTTGATGTCTGACTGACTGACTGACTGACTGAGTGATTGAGTGACTGCCGGCTGCCTCCCTGACCGACCACACCGCCTATTTGCCTACAGCAACGTTTCTAAAGTCGAAAAATCGTCCAAAAAGCAATTTTCGCTCGCAACTTTGACTGCCGACAACACACTGCAGTATTTGGCGCGTCATATTGGTGAATTATTGGTTGCGCCAAATACTACAACGACTCCGACACCGACACCACACCGCCACTACACTACACTACGACAACGTCGATGAGTACGAATACGAATACGTATACGAGCACGATGAGACAGAATGAAAATGACGGCACTTTGCGCGCTTTTTGCCCATCAAAAGTCGTCGACGTTTAGAGTTCTACTTTTATGTACAAAGTTTATAATACTGCTACCGACGCGCCAGCAGCAAAGCAGCACAAAGCAACCTCGTGCCTTAATGCATGCTCGACGTTGAGTTGTCAGAGCTCAAAAACTTCGGCAAGAACCAAACAAAACTGAAACAAACTCTACCGAACCAAACCGAGCTGAAGCGAAGCAAAGTGAAGTGAACGGCCTGGAACTAAACCGCTTCGACAACGCGCGTGTTTGCTTAGCGCGGCCACAATTTTGTCGCTTGCGCTCGCAAAAGGCAATCAACCGAGAAGTATGCAACGCAAAATATATTAAGCCGCCGATAGGGTTAAATGCCAACAAGGCGAATCCGCCACACAGCACAAAGCGGCTGCTTATGTCAAATGGTGGGAATGGGGAGCGGCAAAGTTTGATTTAGTTTTTTGTAGACGTTTGCTTTAATAATTTTGCTTTTTATTCTTTTATTCCTCTTTTTTCTCAACCTTTTTTTTTTTTTTTGATATTCTTTTAACTTGGCAATGCGAAAGTTTCATGGTGAAATATGTTTGTTTTTGGCGTTCACACATGTTGCAAATTTTGTTATCATTTGCCATAAATTGTGCGGTATTTTTTGCTACATTCTGAGAGTTGAAGTTGAAAGGATTCCGTTGGGCTTAAATGTGTTGAATTTCGTAGTTTTTCGCGATGATTTGTTATAAAGAAGAAATGAATTGTTGATTTTTGCGGAAGATAATTTTGTCGAAATAGTAAAGTAAGCTAGACTGCAGCGAAGCCAATAGACGGGACCTACGAATTTTGGTGTTTTTTTTTTTACTCCTTGGTATAATGATACGATTAAGAATGTTAAAAAGAGTCACGAAACCAAATTGAGCTAATGATGAAACAATAAAAGACTTTCTTCAGGAAAAATGGAATGAAAAATGCTCTCCAATAAATTTTGCATTTATGAAAGATGACAAAAAAATAATTTTTTGATGAATTTTAAAATCAACACAAAATTTTCTTAACCTTGCCCATTGTACTTCATAAAAACATTCACTCTTAGGAGGCTCTTACATATCAAATATTGTATATAAGCAGCTCGAAATCAGATATATTTTGTAGTGTTCTACTTAATCTTTGTTTGTAAAGATATTAAAAATAAAATATTGTATTTAACTGAAAAATCGAAGTAGAATTCTGATGTCGTCGCTGAGCTCAACAGGTTGTGCCTCGTTAAAAGCAGACGAATCCAGTACTATGGATAAAGATGAGGATGTTGGTGACACTGGTACCGATGTCGACTCTGATTACGATCCGGACAAGGAAGAGTTGCCAGACAAGCTGATTTTGAGTTCGTCCGCTGTACCTCTCTTACCCTCAATTCCAACAAACATCAATAACAAAGCAAATCTCAGTAAATTAGCTGAAGGCAACCGAAATGTGTTGAACGTTGCTGCAGACTGCAAGCCGACCTTAAATGTGCCATCAGCGAATATCTCGAATAGTCCACTGAAACAAACTGTCCAAAATGTGAACTTTAAAGTGTTGCCCGATGCGTCAAAACCACCAGGGATTCAATTCACCAGTCAATTGCTCAACACGCCATTGCCACAGTTAATGAATCTGTCCGGTACTCGGTACGTTGGTATGCCCAGGACACAGTTCATTAATATGGCTGGAGCTCAACCGATCATTTTAACCGAAAACCACGTAAATGCCACTCAGATGGTCAATGTGCCCGGAATTCATATGGTCAACGCGGCCAGAAACATGTTTGTAAATATAGCACCGAGAACTCAATTGTTAAATGCGCCGAGACCTCAGTTGCCTAATAGTCAGCCTCAGTTACCACAATTAGTAAGAATGTCGGGAGCACAATTTGCCAACTTGCAGTGTGGACCACGATACATCGTGACTCCTAACGCGCACCTATCTCAAAACATTCGCACGCAGCTGAACAACTTGCCCGGCAATCGGTTCAATAACCCAACCGGCGTTCAACTTATGAGCTCAAACACAACGCGTCCCCAATTCCACAACTCAGTTGGAATTTCATACAACAATACACCAAGATTTCAATTCAACAATCCGACGCATTTTCAGGCTACCAACATAGTCGAAGCTCAGTTCAACAACTTTATCCGGACTCAGTTACCCAACGCGGCAGGTGTTCAGTTCAACAATACAGTAATGTCATCGAAGCAGTCGACCAAAAAAATGAAAGAATGTCTTACGCGATTAGTTAGAACGTCAACTGGCACACAGATACGTGCCGAGTCTAATCTAAGCTCATTTACGCCCGCTCAACTCCAAGAACTCTTCGTTGCAAACCCGAATTTTCTAACCCAAGGCATACCCAATGAAATGCTTTCGCCAAGCTGCAGTAAAGTACAGCAGCCAACGCCAAGTTCCACGCAAATAAGTAACAATAACAAGCCTTCGACGGGCAGCACTACGCGCTTTATGCCTGTTAACGGGCTACAGGTAGGCGCGTTACAGATACCACAAACACCCGACGAGGATGTTGACTACGAAGAGATCGGTGTGGCCGAAACTTATGCCACATACAAGCCGAGCAAACTACGCATGGGTTGCCGTCATCCAGACCCAGTAGTCGAAACGGCCTCCCTCTCCTCTGTGGATCCCATCGAACCGGTCTACAAGCTCTCGCTGCCCAACAGCGTAATCATGGCGGGCAAACTAAGCTCTCTACAACTGGAAGCAATTGTCTATGCTAACCAAGCACACGAATGCCGCTTGCCAGATGGTTCGCGTGCCGGCTTTTTTCTGGGCGATGGCGCCGGCGTTGGCAAAGGACGTACCATAGCGGGCATTATTTACGAGAACTTCTTGAAAGGACGAAAGCGTGCATTGTGGATCTCAGTGTCGAACGACCTAAAGTACGACGCTGAGCGCGATTTACGCGACATTGGCGCCGAGTTTATAAGCGTACATTCATTGAACAAGTTTAAGTATACAAAAATCACCACGCAAGATCAGCAGTGTAGACGGGGTGTAATATTTTGTACCTACGCTGCGCTCATAGGTGAATCAAACAACACCACGGGCCACTATCGGTCGCGCTTCAAGCAGCTGTTACAATGGTGTGGTCGTGACTTTGACGGCGTCATCGTGTTCGATGAGTGTCACAAGGCCAAGAACTTGAGTCTTATCAATGCGTCAAAGTCAACGAAAACGGGCACCACGGTGCTCGAGCTACAACAGAAGCTGCCATATGCACGCATCGTCTATGCTTCGGCTACTGGCGCATCAGAGCCGCGCAACATGGCCTATATGGTGCGTCTGGGGCTCTGCGGTGAGGGAACAGCTTTCGCCAGCTTCACAGAATTTCTCAATGCGGTCGAATTGCGCGGCGTCGGTGCCATGGAGATCGTGGCCATGGATATGAAGCTGCGCGGCATGTATATCGCACGTCAGTTAAGCTTCAAGGATGTCAGCTTTCACATCGAGGAGGTACCGTTATCCGTTGAGTTTCGCAAAATCTACAATCGCTCTGTAGATCTGTGGGTCGATGCGATGTCAAAGTTTACGTTGGCTTCCAAACTGGTCGGCACAGATAAGCGCACTTACAAAGTGATCTGGTGTCAATTTTGGTGCGCCCATCAACGCTTCTTCAAGTACTTGTGCATTGCTTCGAAGGTAAACTATGCCGTGAAAACTGCACGAGCTGCTATTAAAAATGGCAAATGTGTCGTGATTGGTCTTCAATCGACCGGCGAATCGCGCACTTTGGACCAACTGGAACGAGATGACGGCGAATTAAACGATTTTGTTTCTACTGCAAAAAATATATTCTTGGCATTCGTAGAAAAACATTTTCCAGCGCCCGAGCGTGAACGCTACAACCATTTACGGATGACTGGCGATGTTTTAACGTCAATGGAGTCCAACGTTTCGGGAGCTCAGGGAACCGAACGTGGCAATGCAAAATCAACGCGGGTAGCCAAGCGACAACGCATGGGCGAATTGTACAGTGACTTGGGTTTCTACTACGACTACGATTCGGATTTAGTTGACAGTGATGACGATCAAGACGAAGATGAGGTTGAGGACGACAACAACGAAGGCGATGGAGAGGTCGATGATGATGATTTTGGTACGCCTTCATTGGCGGACACGGACAGTGATGACGACGATGACTCGACACTATCGCCGATACACGAGTTCTTAGCAAAATCGGAAGCAGCACTGAAGCGTCCACGAGGTCGACCGCGCAAGTCAAACAAAGTTCTTAAAGGTGAGTTCGCAATTCAACGTCTTATTTCCAACGTTGCATTCATAACTATTTGCTTTTTTATAGCTGAAAAGCTAACTGTGCAGGATCGGGTGCTTGAACTCATACAACGCAAACTCGGCTATGCTAGAAAAGTGTACGTTTGCCAGACCGATGAGAATGGCATGCCCATACATAGCACGCCCAACGAGGTGAAAGCAAAAGAACAGTTCGAGAAGGAAGTTGAAACCGCTATACGCCTTCGCGAGAGTCTCATACGCAGCATTGAGCGCTTGGGTCAACAATTGCCACCCAACACACTTGATCATTTAATCGATGAACTTGGTGGTCCCGATAACGTGGCCGAAATGACTGGCCGCCGTGGTCGTGTAGTGCAAACGAACAGTGGAATCATAAGGTATGAAACCCGTTGCGAGCAAGATACTCCCATGGAGACGATCAACATCATTGAGAAGCAACGTTTCATGAATGGTGAAAAAGACGTTGCAGTCATCTCTGAAGCTGCCTCGAGCGGCATTTCATTGCAGAGCGATCGTCGCTGCAAAAATCAACGCAGGCGCGTACACATCACCATGGAGTTACCATGGTCTGCTGACCGTGCTGTGCAACAATTTGGACGCACACATCGCTCGAATCAAGTAAACGCGCCCGAGTATATCTTTCTCATCTCTGATTTGGCGGGCGAGCGTCGTTTTGCGTCAACGGTTGCAAAGCGTCTTGAGTCCTTGGGCGCTCTCACACACGGCGATCGGCGTGCAACAGACACACGTGATCTTTCGCAATTTAATATCGACAATAAATATGGCCGCGCTGCGCTAGAGGCAATCATGAAGGCAATCGCTGGCGATGTATCGCCGATAGTGCCACCGCCGAAGGATTACAAGGGCGCAAACTTCTTTAGGGACTGTGCTGAAGCGCTTGCCGGCGTCGGCATGCTGCTGCATAGTGAAGACTTTCCAGAACTTTATACTTTAGACAAAGACTACAATAACATATCAAAATTCCTTAATCGCATTCTTGGCTGCCATGTCGATTTGCAAAATGCATTGTTCAAGTACTTTAACGACACTATGAATTACATTATTAATCAAATGAAACGTACGGGAAAATTCGATCTGGGAATTCTCGGTATGTATTCAAATTAGCAGCTCACATAAGTCACAACTTTTTCGGCACTTATAGATCTCGGCGCGCACGGTGAACATGTTACGCCTGTTGGTCTTGTGCGTTTTATACGCAAACATGCAACGGGCTTGGCTCCAACCGAGCTTCATACCCTAGTCGTGGCACGAGGCATGACTTGGTATGATGTTGTCAACAAGTAAGCCAAACATTACAACGTCACTTACAAGCACTGACTAGAATTTCACTTCTTCTTCAGATATGCAACATTAAGTAAGAACTACGAGGGTTTCTACCTCACCAAACATGAGCGTGATGGCAAACGTGGCATTGTGCTCGCTGTCGAAGAGGAGCCGACCACCAAGCCAACATCGCAAATGTTCTTACCAAACGCCGACAAGACCAAAGAGGAAATCATGTTGCGCGTCTATCGCCCCAATACCGGCGCTCAGGTCCGCTCGGAATCACTGCATGATATTGAAGAGCGCTACACCAGATGCACCAGCACCGAAGCCAAGCCCTATTGGCTAGTACAGTATACAAGCTCCTCAGATTCCTGCACGCACGTCTACTGGACCGGTCAGTGTCCTTTGAGTCATGAATGTCAAGTTGGCCTACGTGATCGCGTCTATCATGTGCTCTCCGGTTCGGTTCTGCCGATTTGGACACGTGTTGAACGTATACTAACAACGCACATTACGAATGCCAAAATGCAGGTGATTCGCTTGAAAACCACTTCGGGTCGTAAAATTGTTGGTACCATGATACCCAAGCAATGTTTTGATACACTGATTCAAAATCTACGCGAGGACTCTGAGAAAGTCGAGGAGTATAAGTATTAGCAACTTGTCAACAGTTTTCTTCGCGATTATTACAAGTATATTAGCTTTAAAAGTGGATAAAGGGTTAAACATTAAGAAAAACCAAAGTTTTTGCTACAAATTGAAATGGAATTGTTCTTTATACAAAACATTGCTCAAAAATATTCATAGCCAGAAATTTGAACTTAGAATTTTGCTGCAAACCAATAAATCTTGTATTAACCAATCCCCGTGTCGAATTGTTGTGCTCATGTATCAGCATGGCCTTTGTTTGTTTCTTTGTACTTTATACGACTATGGAACATTAAAATTATTCGCCACATTTTCCATAAAAAAATTGCTGACGTTTTTTGTTTTTCTTAAACGTTGTTGTGTTTGGCTCATATATTTAGAACGGAAATAATAATTTCAATCGCTCTGTTTGAATGCGAAGCACGCACACGCGCCAATGTTGCCATCATAAAGTATAGTCCGGCATTCAGCAAAGTATTCAAGCAGCCACCCAGTCAGTCAGCTAAGCAGTCGAGCAGGCAGCATGTTGGACTCAAAGAACGCTTGCTTTCTTCTATGTTAGGAATCTCTGTCTCCGATTGTTGGCATGCTGAATGTCATGTGTGTGTATTGTAAATTTTAAAACAAGAGTGTGCTTGCAGAATGTGTTCCCATACGTAACATATACTGGCACATAAACATACCGAAGAAAGATCTTTAATGGCCTTGGCAATTGTTGTGCAGCATGGCCAATGAGCAAGCTTAGACGTGGCATGTTAGAAGGATTTTTAGACTTTACAATTAATGTGCTCAACAATCTCTCTTGTCATTTATAACAAACCTGGCAAATTTCCTTTTTTTCAAGTCATGAGTTGCGAAATTCGCAAATTGGTGAAAACTTTCCATAGGTTTAAGTAGAACCACCTTAACTCATTCTTGAAATTATACCAAATGTATACAAATGACCCTCGCAAGTGCAGCCTCGACATTCACAGCGCATAGCTCAGCACGAGGGCATTGCGCAAGTGGCATTTTCCCTACGTGTCGGCCATAAAGTTGATTTTGCAGCGGCTTCAGCCAACACACGACTGCGCCACACGGGCAGCTAAGCGGCCGCAAGTCAAGTGAGGCAAGATGCAAACAATGTAGGAATAAAAACGAAAAGAAAAACGAGCATGGCAATAAAATGTGAAATAAAAAACGCACATAGAAAGCATAGTAACAACCAAAAACAAAAACAACACCCAAAAAACAAACAAAATGAAAAGCGTTATGAAAAATAATAACGCGATATTTCCTAAAACGTAACCAGTAATTTTTCTTACTTAAAAACAAAGGCGAGTGTGGCATGTGTCGTGGTGGCACAAGGCGCCAAGAGGCAGCACAGATTGCAGCGCAATTTAATAATTTAACATGTGAAAAACATTACGTGATGCGCACAACAAAAAACGAAATGAAGATACTTGAACAAAAAATAAACAAATGTCAAAAAAATACAACAAAAAATGCTGAAGCAGAGGAGACTCACATCGAGTGCGTCGTAAAATAAAATAAAAAAAAACGTACGTGCACTTTTCACATATAACATCGCGTATACGTAATGTTAAATTTTTTAAATTGCCGACGAGCGTTAAGAAACGCGATGTCAGTGCGAGCTGACTGAACTTTATGACATCTGCAATATATAAAATGACTTCTGTTTTTTGCGGCACAAATTTTTAGCCAACATTTTGTGAACATATGAAAACATTTTATAAATATCTTCTATGCAACTATTTTTATTATTACGTGAACTTATGTCACCTGTTGTCACACGCCACATTGAACAGCATAATGCAACTACATGAATAATGCTGTTCTGACCACATAGCTTTTATATTGCAGCTTAATAAGCTACCCAATTCAAATCTAAGCTATAATTAAAAAATTTAACATATAAATCTCAGCTTAAGACCCTTTCAGAAATATCACTCAATGCAAATGTACATTTTTGTCTTGTTGAATTCAAACGTTTGCCATAAGTTTTATTCTGTGGCACATTTTTCACTCAGCTTATTTCCGTTTTATATTTTTTGTCAAATTATACACAATTTGTCATTTGTCTTTGATTTATTTGCATTTTAAAGGCTTTCAACGTTCAACGCTGTCGGTTGGTCGGTCGACCGGCATAATAAATTTTGTAACTTGTCTACCTTGCCAAAAGGCGAACAAACTCAGCACAACTCAACTCTACTCTGCTCTACTCTACTCAGCTTGGCATGAGTCGTTGCCGGCTCGGTTGTTAGTCTAGCCGCCGTTGACTTTTGGGCAAGCCTGGCAAATTTGCATTTGTTGCCTACATTTTGGTTTAGTTTGACTTGGTTTGACTTAGATTGGTTTGGTTTAGTTTAGTTTAGAAGCGGTATGTTGTCACTCAACGTATACTTACAGACGACATTCAATTTCCACATGGTCTCCAAATAAAGACCGTTCACATTTGGATTTTCAGCACGGCACGTTATCGATTTGCCATCGTCATCGGTTGTTGGCACAAAGCTGAGCTCCGAGCGTGTCGTGTTCTTTGATATATCCTCCTGCAGATACAAAAGAAGAAGACAGAAACAGAGCCATGCATTAATTAACATTTTAATATTTATTTAAAGTGTTTTATGTTTGAAGTTTGTCAGACAATTTGACTGTCTAATTTAAGGAGTCTCTGGCTTTAAGTTGTCTGCCTCAAGAGCATATGTTATGTATGTACGAAATGTTGTCGCACTGAAATAAATATAAACTTGTCGAAATGTTTTATGTCTGGCAATTTACAACTTATATGACTTGGTCGCAACAGCCATGCACATGTGTCTGTACGTTTGGTGGTTGGATGTGTGTGTGTATGTGTAGCATTTTATAACCTAACGCTGTAAATTTTATGACTACATTCCTTGGTTTAGTGTGTTGAGCAGCAGTCGGGGCTTGGTTCAACGTGTAATTAGTTCCGCACCTCACTAAAACATTTAACAGGCTGTTGAAAATTTTTAATGATACCTTTTGCCGTCACTAAAATGTCAGCGGTCGACTAATTTCATTGTGCCCGCGCACGCCCTCTTCAACAATTAGGCAGGCCTAAGTGAAAATCAGCGGGAGCGACATGCATGCATTTGTCGAAGTATTTGTTAATCTGTTAACTGATGTTGATGTTAACAGGTCTCAATGGGCAATAACAGTTGATGTAATCGCCATCATTTGTTTATTATACTTATCATATCTCACATATCTTTGTAAAGAATGAAAATTGATAAATAATACTGAATAATTAAGATTGCAAAATGGTGAGGTTTGCACCGTTACTAGTTGATTAGTAATTTTTTAGTTGCAATAACTAAAGCAAACATCAATAACAAAAGCTGACACAACTCCTCATTATTGAAATAAAACTAGAAAAAATTTAATTATTTTAAGAAGAAGATCAGAGACCAAACTAGTAAGAAGTTTTCTCCAAAATATTGTATTATAATTTTCCTATTAGTCATTTCATGTAGCTACGAATATTTACCTTCAATCAGCAAAAGGTAGTGAAAGATCTAATTACTTAAGTTATACGACAGAAAAATCTATAATTTGTCTTGACTTTGCAATTGGACCCCTGAAAATTATTAGAAAAATTCATTTAACGGTCGATAATAGTAAACTGCGAAGATCCAGATGCCTTCAACTATATTTGGACGATTTCGATTGGAAATGGGTTTATTCTGATTTATTATCACACATTCGAACATCACGCTTCAATTCCAATTGGTTTCACATTTCATTTTTTTATACCTTGTACACACACTGTGTATCAGGGTATATTAAGTTTGTTTGAGACGGTTTGTATGTAACGCATAGAAGGAAGGGAGGGGGACCCTATAAAGTATATATATTCTTGATCAGGATGACAAGACGAATTGATATAGCCCTGTCTGTCCGTCCGTCCGTCCGTCCTCACCAATGGTTCTCGAAAACTGTAAGAGCTAGAGACTTGAAATTTGGAGGATAGACTCGTGAGGTCAAACGCTAGATCAAGTTTGAAGGAATTTTCGCCACGCCCACTCCTTCCCGCCCATCGAGCACCACCCATTTTTTCAAAAGGCTGTAGCTCGAAAACCTGATGAGTTAGAAACGTGAAAATGAGTATGTAGACTCAGTATGTATAGCTCTACAAAACTGCATACCACATTTTTCCCCCCTCCCCTTCGTTTCCCCTCAAAAAGTTGTTTTCTTAAAATTGCTGTATCTCCTAAACTATAATAGATACAATGCTGAAATTTTGTATGCAAACTCAGTAAACATACCTTTATAAAACTGCATACCACAAACTTTCATTTTTAACGCTGTGTGACAACGAAAAGACAAACAAGTTGAAATTTGGCATAAATTGCGCTTTGAACACTGCTTTATCCTATTTGTAACAAAAACCGTACTTAACACTGCGAAAACTATTAAAGCTAGAGACTTGAAATTTGGAAGATAAACTCGTGTGGTCGAACACTAGATCAAGTTTGAAGGAATTTTTGCCACGCCCATTCCTTCCCGCCCATCGAGCACAACAAAAGGTCATTTTTTTCTTAAAATTGCTGTGTCTCCTAAAGTATAAAGAATACAATGCTGAAATTTTGTATGCAAACTCAGATAACATACCTTTTTAAAACTGCATACAACAAACTACCACTTTCCCCGCAAAGACCAACTGACTAAAATTTTGCAGCAATGCTTTGTAACAAAATCCGTACTAAAACGCCATCTAATGGCAACATTGCACTGTGAGCTCTGCCTTACCTTAGCAAATACACAAACCATATCGTGGTACACTGCTTTTGCTGTCGGCGAATGTTTAATGTGTTATCAACATAGGTGCGTGTGCAGGGTATTATATAGTTGAGAATACTCAACTATACCGCCCTTACTGGTTTTAGTTATATATGGGAGTAGGCATGCCTTTTCTTCGGTGCAACTATATTTTTTTATCCAAGCCAACAATAAACACACGAAATTTCATTTCGATATCACAGGAAACATCAACATGCAAAAGAATCAAATTTTTATAAGTTTTTAACCGAAAATCATTATAGCGTTCATACGAGCGAACGGACAGACACATATAGATAAATATGATAGATATAGATATTTCACCTTCTATGTCGGGTTATTCATTTCTTTAAATCTCTTATCTTCGCATCCCCCTAGGACCTTTAAGGCCTTCTAATTTGGTTCCGCATGCCTGATAATTAAGCACAAAAGTGCTTCTTAAACCTTACGATCTAAATTGATTTTGCCATATGAGTGATCGCTTTTTCCATGATAGTTCCCTTATACGTTCCTTTCAAAAAAAGGCGAATGATATGATAGTCCCCTTACATACTCGCTGCAAAAAAAAAGAAGAACGGAAGGGTCTTTGTTGTAACACAAAGTGTGTACGAACATTTTAGCTTTATCATACTTGATGTACTGTTCTAAATATGTACTGTTCTTGAATTAAAATTCTATTAACATGTTAACTAACAGCTTGCTTTTTATCAGCCAGACTTCGTGGGTTCAAATCCCACTCAAGGAAAAAAAAAAAAAATAAAAAAGTATTGCAAAAAACAAATTTATTCTGTGGTCAGCTGAGAACCAGCGCAATCTTCATTGCATATGCAACAGTAATTTAAAGTCTATCCTATCTTCGTCTACCTCTTTGCTATTTTACTATTAAATTTAAAACTACAAATTAATTTTATATGATACACCCCGGCCTTTGTGGGATTCGATCCCAGAGTCTTTGGATTGAAAGCCGTCACTCAACCAACTCGACTAAAGACATGATTGAAATTTCATAAATACTATATTATATAATCTACAATTTAGCTAGAGCATAACATAGCATAGTTTTCCTCCTGGGATATTTTATAATGACTAACCAATTTTCGTACTCGGGACTATGTTGAGCAACAGCCTACAACAAGTTTCTTTCTTTGAATACCTTATAAATGTGCCTATGACCATAAAACTTTTTTCTTATTGTAGAATTAGTGGCCAATGTGTAAAGCCGAAGAAATAAAAGAATGTGGCAGTACTGAAAGTGTCTACTTTGATAATTCACAATAATTCGATATATACATATAGTACGTAGAGTCTGCCCGCATCGTTTTAGGCGTTACATACACTTTGGGTCCGCAAATATCTCATTTACTATAACGAACAGAGTTGTTAAAAGGAAAATGCTTTATTCTTCAAAAGATTGAGTCTTCATGTTCTGGATTGCTAACATTTTTCAACTCAAGAATCTAACTCAATAATAGAATTATTTAATAAACTAATAACCAATAAAAAAAGCGTGTAAATATTCACAATTTAAGCATCAAACAAATTCAACTAAGAACATCAACATTGCAATTTACAGTAACAGCCGCTATCGCCACAATTGATGGCAAGCCAAGCTAAGTTGCTTCTATGAGATTATACGCTCACTGGAATGAGCTCATCTTTAAAAAGCAACATGAAAACTATTGAAATCCGTATCCATGCTTTAGCTAAAATACATTGAAACAACAACGATCGAACGACTCTGGTCAATGAGGAGCTCTTGTGTGGCAACAAAGAAGCAGAAAAGTAAGCAGTAGGATAATCCAACGAAAAGAAACAAAAAATGGTGCCACAAAGCAAAAGCAATCAACATTCCGCTGAAGTATAATAAATTTGTCTAAAGTTGAAGTTGCAGTTTAGTTGAAGGAAGAATGAAAAACATTGCGAAAACGCACAGAAACGTTTATAACACATTATCTTTGCTTATGCCAACGCCGACAGAACGCCACGCCTGATAGAGTTTTACCACAAATAACGGCAACAACAACCACGGCAACAACCAGAAACCAACAATACACAAACATGGCGCTAAAGCAGCGACAGTAAACAACTCAGGTCATATGTAAGTGTATTGGTGGACAAAATGACGGATTGACGAACGGACGAACAGACAGACAGACAGACTGACAGGTAAAATTGACTGAAGTATCTGACGTTTTTGGCATGACTGTGCAAACACAATAACTTATCGAGCTGAACGTCGGTCAGTCAACAACATCAGCGGCAACGGTACGTATGCGTTATAAATGGTTTCAGCGTTTGTATATGTATGTATGTATGTATGCATGTTTGACAAGGACATGTGTAGGCGTAAATGTATGTGTGTGTGTGTTCAAGCAAAGTTGCCATCAACCAACATCAATGCCAGGCAAGTACATACGTCGATTGCGGTCAGGCGCTGCCAAAGTGTTGTGCAGCAAAAGGCGGCGAGCGCTTCAACTATTACCTTGAGTGTATTTGATTTTCAGTCATAACGTCGGTCTATGTGTGAATATGCGAGTGCATTTGTGTTTGTGTTTGCCTTCGACCTACCTTTGTGCGACGCAATTGGCGCTTTCCCTTGTACCATGTAATTATTGAATTTGGACGTGAACCTGTAGATTCGCAGGCGACTTCATAACGACGATCGGCGACCATCGAATTCGGTGGATCCTGAATTTTTACAGTCAACGGTTTTACTATGTAAGCGAAATAAAAGAGAAATAAAATTCATTTATTAGTTTAACGTTTGAAAATATTTAAATAATTTCTTCTGCTCGCTTTTCTCATGTCGGCAAACATGTTTGAGTGAAGAAACCGCAAAGGGTTTGAACAACAATTTACGAGCATTTTACGCTTTGGTCTTATTTGTCTTACTTCCATTTATGCAGTGTATCTTAACTTCTTGTACTAATTACTCTGGCTTTCACCACTCTGCGGACTTGGCACTCAACGTCTCTGTGAGGGTTTGTGGGTATGTGTGTGTGTGTATGGGTGCTTGTAATTAAAAATGAAAATAATATTTTACAAGTAATGATGATAATTAGTGTTGAAGAAAAATTACAACCGTCAACATATGTACGTGCACAGACAATGAGCGTTCTTATAAAACATACGCACACCTTTTACATACATATATAGATACTTGAGTCTCGGCGCTGTAAAATATGCACGACAATTAACAATTTGTATGTCTATTATTTATATGGCCCATAGGCGCTGCCATTTTGTGGCGTCAGTGAAGAACACTCGACGTCATCAACGGCACACGTCAGACGCCATCGTTGGCTTGCCGACTCTTCGCAACCTGCGTGTCTGACGCTCATTGATATTTGCATATATAGTAAGCTCAACACATTCAAACACTTACGAAACACTTCACCAAAGGTTGTTTCACTCCATTTTGTTGTTTTTTGTATTTTTTTTTAAATTTAATAATTATATAATTAGTCTTCTGACGCTCATGTGCCTCGTTTGTCGTTGGCGTTGCCTTCGATGATTACGAGTACGATGGCAATAAATGCGCTGCTATTTTGTTGTGTTCATAATGAATACCCTTCAATTTGTGGCAAATAGCCCTCATTAAATTATTAATATATGTATCTAAAAATGGCTCATTGGTTAAGTGTTGAACAGCGCATGTTAAATCGACGCACATGCTTGGAAACTAGTTCATTTAATTAAAAGAAAATCCAGAATATAAAAAAAAATCCATAATTACACAAAGAGGTAAGTCGGAGCATCAAAAATCAAAGACTTCAAGCTATAATTTTTTTTGTGACTGTATTTCCTTTAATCTGTACCGAAAATTTTCCAAACATTTTGGAATTCTGGAATATACTGATATCTATTAATTTTCGTAAACTGTTTATTTACTTTTTTGGAATGGGTCTTGCCACTAGTGAAGACGCTTCGACAACGACTAATGCTGCAAGGTCATTTTTTTTTTTTACTAACTACAGTTGTAAGAGTGTTTCGTAAATTTCAGTGTCCTTGCATTAAAAGAAAATTAGTTAAATTAAATCACGTGTATGAAAAAAAGAATTTCAGTTTAAATGCGAGTGTTGTTTTAGTTGACCTTAGAGAATACCAAAAATGATCAACTTGAAACACGCCAAACTCATAGAAAGTATCCTATAAATGCGACAAATTTTTTCACATCCTGGAAAAAATCAAGCTGATTCCATTTTCTTCATATGCTTTATCGCATTAATTCCAAATTTTAATTCCTAAGACACGCCATACACGATAGATCCGAGGACTGATTATTACCCCAAAATTATTTTCATATTTCTATTTTTTAAATGTTCTCTTTTGGTCTTGAAACGATAATAATTTTTTCTCATTAGTAATCATTCAGCAGGATTTCAAGTTCAGGCTGAGATATAAATATCTCTTTTTTCGAGGAGAATCTTGTCAAGAAAATGTTTTTACAAAGGTAAAAAATATGATTTTTCAGGTTGCCTTGCCAAAAATATCGTTGGGTTCAGGTCAGGTCTTTGTGCAGGAGTGTCCATCACCATTCCCAAATTTAATTGCATCCTTAGTCTAACTATTTGTGCCATTTGTTCAGAGCTCGCAAGAAGTGATCTTTTTCAGCCTGTCCGAAAAAAAAAATGTTACCCGCTGACACAAAAAGGCACGATCGCTTCACTTCAACTTCGTTTTTTCTCAGCCTCACTGTTTGCTTAATCAAAGATAGATTTTGGAAAGTCTATATGTGCTTTTGTTCATACGAGACACTTTGGTTTGACAAAAGTATCCTTTGTTTCCCGTATGCTTCAGTACAACCCTTCTCTCTTTCGCCCTTCCTCTGCCATATTTTGCCAGCAAAGAAACACGACTACATACTGCATCAACGATTGAAAAGACACTTTAAACTGCCACTTCGTTCGTTTTGCTGAGTTGCGGTCAATTTCTTTGAAACCGTTCCTTCATCATCGTATCATCGTAAGACAGTTTCGTGTTTTTCTTTCAATATCAAGCACAAAACAGAAACGCGAGAGAAACAAAATCAAGTGCTTCGCGGCTGAGTGAGAGAGAAAAAATTTCGTTTGTTCGAGTCTTGGTCTTGATCAACCTTCTTTTTTCCTATCCTTTGAAAAACCCTTTCTTGATATGCTGTATATATGTATGTATGTATGTCTTTTGTTTAGCGGCGGATACTCTTACTCAACAGCAAATCTATCGTACTTTTACAGCCCCAAAAAGTCAAGAAAAAGAAAAATTTAAGTTTCATTGATAATTGTATTCGAACTTAACTCATTTATTTTTTACTATTTTTGTCCTTAATTCTTACAAAATTTATCTAAAGTCTTGTTTGAAGTTAGAATGTTCTAATTTTTTATTTCCAATTCAAACTATACCTAAAAGCTATTCTTCAACCTTTGACCTCAATTTGCGCACGGCAAAAAAATGTTTTTTTTTGGTTTTTGTTTTTGTAGTTGCATAAATTAAAGCAGATTTTTCATTTGTGTCGGTTCCACTGCATGCTTCGGAAGGCACCGCAATGTATTTGCTATGAACATGGCATGGGTGCGTCTCCTTTCGTACCAAACCGTCTTGCCGCCACTAGTTTCGTCTCTTCTGGTCATCGTCACCCACTGAGCGTTTAGCAAGTGATTTTCAGTTGGTTTTTCTAACCGAAAAGCTAAGTGCTTTGAGCAATGTTTTGCTATGCTGTTGTTGCATAAATTTATTAGTAACAGGAAGACAACAACGACCGAACGACCGAATGAACGAACGTACGAACAAACTAACAAAACAACAACACTATCAAATTGGACACAGACAAATGAATTGAAATGCAACACTAAATTGTAAACTGTAAAGTTTTTTGTATGTATGTATGTATTTTCCTACAACTTGTTACACAACTCAAGGAGTTTAAATTGGATTCATTTGGTTTTTGGACTGTTCGTGAATTGAGACTTGTGAAGGTTTTGGGCTTTGACTTTTTTTTTGTTTTTTTCTTTACTTACAATGCATATCGAGTATGAAACTCTTCTCCTTGGGCTTATCCAATTGCGTATTCAGCGTCTGACATGTGAATACGGAATTCAAATCGTTGCGTTGCACTGATGGCCACAACAGACGATTCTCGATAACATCGCCGGAATTGTGCTCGTACTGATTGTCGACAAGTAGACCATTTACGAGCCAACGGACCTGCGGTTGTGGGCGGCCTGCGGTTTGTAGGTTCCATTGTAGCGTAAAGAAGTAATAAAACACACAAAAATAAGAATTTTTAGTAAAAATTTTCGAGTTAAGTAAAGTTTAGGCGTAAATGAAAAGAAATCAAAGTGTTGAAATGTACGAAGCCTTGGAGTACATGAAAAAAAAACAAAACTCCGCTTTGATATTTTCATTTTTGGCTGAAAGCTTTTAAGGAAATTAACAGGAAATTGCATGTGGTGTGTGTAGATGTGCGTATTTGTGTATGTGTGTGTGTGTACGTGGTTTTATGGCACAATGTGTGTGTGTGTGTGTATGTATTAAGACATACACCGATTGCGCTTTGATTTAGTAGCTTAGAAAATTGGTTTCTATTCTGATGCGAGCCTTTTGGGATTTACTCATGTCATATGACATTTACGCTTGACTTTGATTGTGTTAAATAATTTATTGGCTCTATGGTTACTTACCGCCAACCACGCGACAGTTGATGACAATATCATCGCCCTCCTGTTTCGGACCCAATTGCGAGCCGTTCAGTTGACGACCCCAGCGGTCGAGTATGATGGGCTGTTCGGGCAGTACTAAAAATTCGAGCAACGAGAAGCGAAGAGAAGAGCGTACATTGATTTATTAGTTAAACAAAAAGCACGAAATAAAACATAAATAAATAAAACAAAGACATAAGTGAACGCAGAGTGACGCAGCGAACGGAGTGCGCTTCAAAGTAGGCAACATGTTTTTTCCTGCTCATCATGATTAGTGCTCAGTAAGAAGTTAGCTGTGCTCAGCTCGACTACAATCACTCGAGCGTATTATGAAGTCTGGTTGCGCCTTTTGCTTGAGCAAATAAAATGTTTCTTTTTTTCTTTTTATTTTCGTTTATTATTTACTTAGGCCGCGACCGAAAATTGCTTCGCATTCTGCCTTGTGTTACATTCTTTGGTTCGCTTTCAATTGACGCATTACAAATCGTTTTCTACAACACAATAGTCTCTCTTTTTTGCGCTACCTGTCGTTCACTTGTCGCTGCACAGCTGCGTAGGCGTCTGTATGTGTTTGTACTTACTTATTACGGACAAATTGAAACGGAAGCTTTGCGTTTGACTTGTACGAAAATCAACTCGACAGCGGTAAATGCCTTGATCATGACGTTTGATATCCTGTTTTGGTTTAAAAGCAGACAAGAAAAGAAAAGAAACGTAAAGGAAACAACATTTAGTACAAATCATGGCCAAATATATGTATGTTCAAGCAGTTGTGAAGTTTCTTGTTCGTCATTCGTTTGCGTTATGCAATCGCTTTTAATTGCTCACGTAATTATTGTGCTAAGCGCTTGCAAAATACAAGCGATGACATGGCAATTTTTCGTTTTCTTCAATGAAATTTCAAGCAACACAGAAAGGAAAGCATGTGCTTAATACAATAATGTGTTAGAAAAACAAAAAACTTTAATGAAAGTTTATCGAGAAACGAATGTTTGTATATTTTGACCATAAGCGTCATGTTTACATAGCTGTGTTAGTCAAATGGCATTTGCATTTGCATGTATTGACAACGCAAACAACTCAATAAACGAGTTATCGCCACTAACGCTTTACAACATTCCGATCAAAGTTAATACACCCACAAATGCCATAAAAATGCGCGCAAAATCGCAGCAAAAAAATGTAAAACGAAAAAAGGCAAACAAAAAAAAAAAAAATAAACCAAACCAAAAAATAAACGACCGACAAATCGAATGAACAGAAACAAAAAGCCGCAAACAAAAAGAAAACGTATTTTTTGTATGAGCGTAAAAAAAATAACAAACTAGCATTGTGCGACGTTGGCGGGGGAAATGTTGAAAGCACACAAAAATTGCAGTCAATATGGCAAAATGTATGAACAAATGAACGAACGAAAGAGCGAACGAATGACTAAATGTATGTATGAATAAAAGAACGAACGAACGAACAAAATGTATGAAGTAGAAAAAAACAAATTTAGATATCAAAAGTTGTTAAATTGCCTTTTGCACGCGAAATGTTTATTAATGTCTTGCATGTTTACAGATAACTTGATTTAACGTTATTGTCATGCAACAAACATACAAATGAACACACACACACACACGCATATGTGTGCCTGTGTGTGTGTTGCGTTGGCATTTTGTAGAACTATTATTGAAGCGCACATTCCGAAGGTTCTTTTTTTTTCATTCATGTTATTATGTTTGAGTTACTTGAAGTCAACTTGAATGAGTTCGATTTTAAACACAAAAAAAAAGCTCTTCATCGCACTCAACTTTGCCACTTATTGGCCATGTAAATGGGCTGCCATTTGTTGGCAGATACCGAGCATTACGTGCGCTTCGCCACCGTGCCACGGCCACGACTCAATAACGTTAACGAACTCAATGGTTTAATAAATGTTTCATGCACACGAATCAGACAAAATTTCAAGTTGCCTCAATAAATTTCCGCCTCTATCGTTGTGCACATTTACAGAATATTAACAACAAATGTTGCTAGTGCATTGTTAGTGTTGTCCAATAAATATTTACATTTATTTATTAAATAAATCAAATTAATTGTATTTCAATTGCGGCAATTAGTCCAATTCGAGTGCTTAATGGCTTCGAGTGCGTTCAGTTACTCTCGGCAACGTCGCAAGTTCATTAGTCGAACGCTTTGTTCTGTCGACTGCCGTAAGTGAAATTATTTAGGTTGCCACTTGATTATTTTGTTGTTCAGCAGTTATTTATTGCACTTGTGTAATATCAGTTGTTGGCGGCTTTAAGTACAAAAGCTGATTATGACATGTACAGTAAATTTATGTCGATTTTAAGAACAACAAACACTTTCAACTTCTTTGAATTGCACTTAAAATAAATACACCGAAGAATAATGTAAGAAAACGCAACTCTTCAATTAAACCAGCAATTTTTTTATTGTCAAAAATTCATGCATCAAAGAAGCCAGTAGCGTGCAACTTCTGAAGTGATAATTTAAAAAATCCAAGTGATTTATGTTTTTGGAACATTCAACAAACTATCGGTATCGATAATAATTGTAAAATAAACAACAATTGAGTTAAATCACGTATTTTTGATATGGAGTGACAGGATGTCTGTCAAAATCTGTCACTAGTCTTAGTAATACTTGTAAAAAAAAATATAGATTCACACGATAGTTACCTGCTGACGGTCAACAGCAATCGGGTCAAAAATGTATTTCAAATTGAAAATAAAATTGATCAAATAAATCCGCTAAAATACTAAATTTTAAGCAAAGTAAGACAGATATGGTCCTCACTTTCACAAGATTTATGAAATTCTCCGGTATTTGTTAATCAAAATTTTGTAACATTGTAAAACAGAATACATTTGCGTTGCCAATTTAGAAAATAAATTCGAAAAAACGTTTTTTTTTTAAAGAAATTTTATTTTATTCTAAGTCATGGATATCAATTATTCGATTAATCAGAATAATTGATGTTTTAATTAAAAGTACAGTAAAGTTTTAATCGATTTTATTGAGGGTGAATTAGTCGGAAGATCAATGATTTTTATATATATTATTTTTAGATTTTTATTGGGAATGAAAGGTCCCAATCCAATCAACGCTTCCCCTAATTTAGACTTGGAATATTAAATATAAAAAAAATGAGGATTCTGTTAGTTCTTCCCTGACCGACTATTGTTAAAGCGCTTGAGTTCGTACGATTAAACGTAAATCGTAAAAGTAAAGTACAAAAGGCCAATAATGTCTACAATGATGTGAAAGCGAAATCGATTGTGACTTGCATCAAAAATGTTAAAACTATCACTTATAATGAAGCAAACATTTATTATAATTATTTTTTAACACTACACACTTAAGTACTAAAATAAAAAATTATTTTAAACAAAAACTTAAGTTTTGTATTGTAACTCAATGAAAAATAAATTACTTCAATTAAATAAATAATTGTTGAGATTGAAAAAAAAAAAAAAACAAAACAAAAAAAACATTTTTTTATTTGTTTTAATAAAAAAACCCTTAAATTGAAAACAAAATTCAAATATTTGTGAAAATAAGTTTTTCTTTTTTTCACACTTCCACAAAAATGAATTTTCGAAATTTTTTATAACAAAATAAATTAAAATAGCATTTTTCATAAAAATGAAAAATAACAAATTGAGAAAAGCCATAAAAATATTAATTTTCATTTTAAAGTTTTCCATTTTATTGTTGTACTGCAGCATTTTTAATTTCAAATGAATTTTAATGCCTTCAACAGCAAATTGAACTCTTACAATAACAAAATAAAAATACCATATGCAAATGTACATTCAAAGAGATGTCCCAAAATTATTTATTATTAAAAAAAAGGTAAGCATAGAAAAATTTGTCGATTTACAAAATTTATAGTTTTTAAAAATGAACGACAATGTTGCATAGGGCAATATGAAACATAGGGCAGTCTTTTTTGGAATGTGCTAAATGAGGTTTTAGATTGTTAAGTAACAGTCTTATACATAGAATTATTATTTAATTATTTTGAGTATTTTTAATTATTATTATGTTGATTTTTTGAAGTTGTGAAACTATTAAACCAATTGATTAAAGCTGTAAATCAATCATTTCAAAACGAGAAAATTTCCCAACCAATTATATTCTATTTTCGTTATACTTTCTTCGAATTCGAAGTGATTATTTTCTACTCGATATAATTATTACTTTCTATTCTAAACAAGCTTATGTATTATAACAAACAATAAAGTATACATAAGTAATTTGATTAATTTCGGGACATCTTTTCTCTATACAATAGTCAGAATTGCTTCGAAAATACAAATTCAATATTAAAAGCCACTGGAATTTCATTGAAAGCACATTTAAATTGTATAGAATTTTTTATACAAGGCTTCATAGATAATGGAACAGCCTTAAATAAAAAGTCATTTTATTTATTACGCGATTAAGCTGCGTGGGCCAACTCAAGTGGCGTCATATGAGGCCAATGTCAATGCGAAACTCATTACGGAATTTATGTTTGAACATTATGTTCGCGGCACACTATGCCGCCTGTCGCCATAATAGCTAATTTATAATGATCAAGCGAAGGTTCAATGTGTTGGCGGTGTTTGATAGAAGTTGGCCGTGTTGTGCTGACTTACCTTAATCTCCAGTGTTGCTGGCTGTGAGTCAAAATGGAATTTGGCACGAGGACCAAAGACCTCAGGCGCTGACCAATGGCGCGGCTGGTCGCTGCTCATTTTACTGCGCACATCGAAGCTGAAATCGGCAAAAAGCAAAAAGAATGTTTAAAGTTAAGTTAAGAATTTAAATTTTCAAAGCAAAAGTAAAGTTAAATTAACATCAAATAAATTTTACCGCAATTGCCAATACCAAAAGCACACACACATGTGCAAATAATATCGTCTTACACACACTCGCACACTGCTTGCCACCTACTAAGAAATTAATGAATCGTTGATTTCTATGGCTGCCAAAAATAACCAACTAAATAGAAAAAAAAATGAGGCGAAGAAGTAAAAGACCAAAGAAAAACGAGAACAGAATTTTTCTTTGCTTTTTGGGCTGCGTTTAATGGCAACCAACGTCGTACAACTTTTGTGGGCGTCTTAGAAGCCCAGAAGAAGCAGCAGCAAAAAGACGAAAAAAAATATTGAGAATTTACGGAAATTAACGTAATTTATTTAACGCGATTAAGGCATCATTAGTAGAAAAATTATTGCCAAAATGAATACACGCAGATAAAATTTCAATTTCTTGTGTGGTTTGTGCGCCCAGGTTGAACTTTGGCTTCTGCTCATCTGCTCAACTGCTCCTCTCATTTGCCATTTCCTATTTGCCATTAATGGGTTAAGTTTTCTTGTTTTTATGTCTGCGGCTTAGTGCCGGCAATGAGTTGGTATACACGCCAGGATAATGACGATAATTGCGTGCATAACTTCACGTGAAGTTACAACACGTTAGTTGAATGTCTTTTGCTGTGAGATGCGTCCGTGAGGCATCGTTTAAATTGAAAGGAAATTGAGCCGATAGCGAAAGGTGAGGAAATTTTCAATTTAAAATATGTAAGCACTTTGAGAATAACACGTGTTTCACAAAGCAGAACATATGCGCAAAACTGATGATAAATCAGACATTAAACTGAATAATAATTAAGTAAGTCTGATTATGAAGATTCTATCTAAAGAACCACTTCTCTACATCGACGGCAGCTAAAGGGCTACAAATTACTACCACAGTAATATTAGAGTCTTCACTCTACAACAGCAACTCTACGAATATTTCATAGTGTTGATCTAACTAAGTACGAATAATCTGTATATCACTTAAAATTTAGCTTAAAATTTTAAAAAGCAACAATGGAAAACAATCTTCAAATGAGATTTTCGATGAAATTGGTTAGATTTTGCTGGACCATCACCTAATTTTATTTCACGTATTTTATGGACGTCCTCTTAACAGATTCAGAACAATAGTAAGTTGTTGGCTCAGACTCAATTAAACTTAGCAGCATCATTTTATAATCAAACTGCAATAAATTCTGATCAATGACTGTGTCCGGAGTCATATCATTATTCTGGCAATTCTATAAAGCTATGTTAATAGGATTTTAACAGTATGCTGATTTACTTATAATATTCATTTCTTTTGATCATATTATACTGCTTTGCACTCAAAAATCAAAGTTCCTCATTGATAATGTTAGGTTGAGCCTCAACGAGCCAATTGACATAAGCGACTGGGATATGAAAACTAATAATTTTTATGGTATCGAAACTATCAAAAGCACATTAACCCCTCTATTCTAACAACTCTATCCATAAATGTTAAGAGTGCATTTAATAGGATTGTTGATAGAAAAATAGATAGGTACATCATCAACTTAGCACTTTGAATTCCAATTCCATCGATCCAATCAATTGTAATACCTTAGGGCACGCGCACACCGAGAGCTGAAAGCGTTTGGAAAATTTCAGCTCAGTTTTCAGCTCAGCAATCAGCTCGGCTTTCAGCTTTCCGTGTGCCCGTGCCCTTATGTTATGCTGAACTTCAACGTAACATAAGAATTAACTATTAAAAGCAACGATCGAAATTGGAATGCAAAGTAACAGAAAATTAACATGATCAAAAGAAATGCTGTTAAAAAGCTATTTGCTGTTAAAGGCAACCACAGCTGGCACGCTGTTAAAATTCTATTTTCAGGCATTTGCTAGAATTTTCTATTAACTGTGACTAATCTAGTTTGTACAAGAAGAATTTAACATTCTTGTTGATAGAATTTTTACAATAGAGTTGATAACCTAAAAGTGATAACATCCGCCTTCATTTTGTTGGTGACTTTTTTAATAAAGAAAATCGTTGCATTCATTAAGGATTAACACTTTCAGGTCTTCATTGAGTGCTTTTTATACTCTTGCAAGAGTATATTAACTTTGTCATGAAGTTTGCAACGCAGAGAAGGAGACATTTCCGACTATATAAAGTATATATATTCTTGATCAGCTCGACGAGACGAGTTCATATAGCCATGTCCGTCTGTCCGTTTGTCTGTCTGTCTGTCTGTCTGTTGCGATGCGAACTCCTCCTAGAGTTTTAAAGATATCGAAAAAATTTAAACGCAGAAAATTTTCTTTTCCTTGCACGCAGTTTGTATGTAAAATCCAGCATGATCGAATAACTATAGCATATAGCTGCCATAGGAACGATCGGTCAAAAATGAGGTTTTTGCTCAATAAACTCTTTGGTTTTCAAGATATCGCCTCAATTTTTTGCACAAGAACATCTTGGACGTCAGTTAAGACACACAGTAAATTTGGTGGAGATCGGATAAATATAGGATAAAGCTCCCATAGGAACAATCGGTCAAAAATGAGGTTTTGGTTAGAAAAACTTTTTTGTTCTTAAATATAAACAGATAAAACTTTGCAGTTACGCGTTTTTATGAATCCTTGACCATATTCCAAAGTTTCGTTAAAATCGGACATAAGGGCGTGGCACCGCCCATATAGAAAAAAACTTAAAAATGTGATTTCTCTGTAAGCCGATGAGATATAAGATCGCAAAATAAAGTGTACATTGATTGCAATGTATTTGTTAAAAAAATTTGAAAATGGGCGGGGCTACGCCCCTTTATCTTTATAAAAGTATATGATTCTTATTGGAAGAACTATAAGACACATTTTCCAATAAGAACACTTGAGAAAATGCTTGCAAGAGTATATAAGTTTCAGCAAAGCTGAAAATAGCTCCCTTACTGGTTTTCAATTAATTTAGAATTGTAGAAAATGTCACTTCGAAAAGACTTGATGAGCGGACATTTGACTTTTCCAAACAAGAAAATATACTAAAAATCAATAATTTAATCATCTGTGGCTGAACTATAATCAAAACATTCAAATTCTTCTTGGAAAAAATAAGCAAAAATGAACATTAAAATGCCACAACAAATTTCGAAATTTACATGTTTTAATTGCACATTAAAATGTTTAAAAAAAAATGCTTAAAATACCAAAAATTAAAGAAACATTGAAATAAAAGCAAACGAAAAAAAATGTTGCATGAAAAAATATTCTAATTGCGAAATTTTGTGGCTGCAGCGTCAGCACACGATTCACCTGAGCCATGGCTAAATTTAGTCCTTGCACGGCCCGCAGCCTTTGGCATTCCAAGCTAAGACATTTTTTGTCATGGTCGCCACAAGCCTTCACCGCCAGCCGCCATTAAGTCTACTTCATAGCGCCCGCTCAGGCCACTTCGCTTCAACGCACATGCACTGCGAAAATTAAATTTCTTACATTTAACTTTCGTCTGCGTCCTTTGTTGGCGGGTAGAAGAAAGCCGAGCCCGCGTGCCTTCTTTTCATTATTTTCAATTTACATTTTTTACTCGCGAGTGAATACTTTTTTGCCACGACTCACACACGAACAACGCCTCGTTACCCCTTACTGCACAAACTATAACAGAAACAACAAGAACAACAAAGAAAAGCCTAAAAACTGTTATTAAGTTTCGTCAACATGCTTTGGCACAATTTTCCCCCTCCCTTTTTTCTTGTTTTTCTTTCAATTTTGTTGTTTTTTTCACGTTTATATTTATTATTATTTTTGTTTTTTTCTTCCTTTTTTTCATTATAAAAAACTGGGTTAACTATGCACTTCAGGGGAAGAGCGAAGTGAAGTAAAGTGGAGTGCAGTGCAGTGAAGTGAAGTGCTCAGAGAAAGTGAATGAGCGAGCAAGTAAAATGAAGTACGTCGCGTACTCGGCCTGAGTGCGAGTGAGTCGGCAAGTGAGGAACGCCCGTCGTGCAATTAAGCTGTGTTGCGTTTTTGATGCATTCATTTTGATTTTAAACGTGGGGCGGCAGGCGCGCGGCAGAGAAATGCGTCACTTGACGTCACGCCTACAGCGGCGGAGTGCATGTACTTTTGGCTTGTCAAATAAATGGAAATAAAACGTTCTTTGCATTCATATATTTTTCAGCTTGTATTCTTCTTTCAATTTAAGTGAAGTTTTTACTCGCAGCGATTTGTCTTTAAAGTTGTTAATTAACTGTATGCGCTTAGTTACTTCAATTAATGTGTTTTCAAGCAAAACATGTCTCAATAAAAAATCATTAAGTTGACTTTTTATACCCTGTACACACACTGTGTATCAGGGTATATTAAGTTTGTTTGAGACGGTTTGTATGTAACGCATAGAAGGAGGGGAGGGGGACCCTATAAAGTATATATATTCTTGATCAGGATGACAAGACGAATTGATATAGCCCTGTCTGTCCGTCCGTCCGTCCGTCCGTCCGTCCGTCCTCACCAATGGTTCTCGAAAACTATAAGAGCTAGAGACTTGAAATTTGGTGGATAGACTCGTGAGGTCAAACGCTAGATCAAGTTTGAAGGATTTTTTGCCACGCCCACTCCTTCCCGCCCATCGAGCACCACCCATTTTTTCAAAAGGCTGTAGCTCGAAAACCTGATGAGTTAGAAACATGAAAATGAGTATGTAGACTCAGTATGTATAGCTCTACAAAACTGCATACCACATTTTTTCCCCCTCCCCTTCGTTTCCCCTCAAAAAGTTGTTTTCTTAAAATTGCTGTATCTCCTAAACTATAATAGATACAATGCTGAAAATTTGTATGCAAACTCAGTAAACATACTTTTTTAAAACTGCATACCACAAACTTTCATTTTTAACGCTGTGTGACAACGCAAAGACAAACAAGTTGAAATTTGGCATAAATTGCGCTTTGAACACTGCTTTATCCTATTTGTAACAAAAACCGTACTTAACACTGCGAAAACTATTAAAGCTAGAGACTTGAAATTTGGAAGATAGACTCGTGTGGTCGAACACTAGATCAAGTTTGAAGGAATTTTTGCCACGCCCATTCCTTCCCGCCCATCGAGCACAACAAAAGGTCAGTTTTTTCTTAAAATTGTTGTATCTCCTAAAGTATAAAGAATACAATGCTGAAATTTTGTATGCAAACTCAGATAACATACCTTTTTAAAACTGCATACAACAAACTACCACTTTCCCCGCAAAGACCATCACACTTAAATTTTGCAGCAATGCTTTGTATCAAAATCCGTACTAAAGCGCCATCTAATGGCAACATTGCACTGTGAGCCCGCCTCACTATTAGCAAATACACAAACCATATCGTGGTACACTGCTTTTGCTGTCGGCGAATGTTTAACGTGTTATCAACACAGGTGTGTGTACAGGGTATTATATAGTTGAGAATACTCAACTATACCGCCCTTACTGGTTTTTTTTGTCTTTTTTTTTTTTTGTATAACATAAAAGCAAAGAACGGAAATTCGAAACATTGTAAACATAAATCACTGTCATTTCGACAGCACGTCAACTTGTGCACTCAACACACTCACACACACGAAAGTAACGCCCTTTAAACAACAGAAAAACGCCCCCATTGAAACACGTCACACCATTCAACAAGGAAAACTTCGCACTCAGGTTAATTACTAAATTAGGTAAACATAATTAACTTAATTCCAGGAACGCAAAAAAAAAAACACAAAAAATATAGAAAGTAGAAAAAAAAAACGTTAAAGACGAAAAAAAACGTTGAAGAACAATAAACCTTAATAAATGAAATCACACATCATGCGCTCAGGCACTTATCTCACGCATACAGGCACGCTGACACGTACGCACAGAGAGACTGTTGGCAAACAAAGCGACCCTAAAAGTATGCAACACAAAAACATTTTCGGATACGCTTAGACACTCAGGCTCATTCTATCTCTCGAAGGCACTCTCTCTCTATCACCGTGTCTCTCTCTCACTTTCACACACACTCTAAATACATGTATCGCCTCCACGCTTCGCCACAACGTCTGTGTTGCCGAATAAGCTAAAACCAAACAATTTAAAAGGCAACAAACGCTCGTTTGCATTTAATTAAATGACTAAGCACAGACACAGACGCAGACACACAAACACAATTCACATAATCACGATTTTTATGTATGTGTATGCGTGTGAGTGCGAGTGTGAGTGTGTCCGTGCATTTAGTTATGTCTACTTAGCTCACCTGTACAAAGGTATGCCCGCATTATCACGAAACCATAAGACCATATCAACATCATCCAACGGCGTCGATATGGGACAGGGCAGTGACACTGATTTACCCTCAACAGCATCGATGTCCTTTGTTTTCACTGTACGTGTGTGTGTGTGTGTGTGTGTGATTGTGTGCGTGGGTGTTTTTTGTTTGTTTGTTTTTTTTCGGTTTTTTTTTTGGCATACGCACAAAGTCATTAAGCCAGTTTGAGTCCGCATTAAGCGCATTTCCGTGCGGCCAAGTTAAGCCAAATTATGTTGTCGATGAGGATTATGGTCAGTCGGTTCGTTCGGACACAAACCAAAGCAAGACCAAAACCAAACACGGCCATATGCAAACGCAGTTGAATCGGATTTGCCACGGCACAGCACAACAACAACAACAGCAGCAGCGGCAGCGACATCAGCAACGACGACGACGACAGCGGCAGAAGCATTTGAGAATTTCGGTTTGGTGCAAATTTGTGGCGGCGCACATGAAAATAGAAAATAAATGCGTAAAATTTGTTAATTAAATATTCGCACAAATACACACATATGCATAAACACAAACTCATACATACATAGATTTCTATATGGCTTTGCGCTCATTTTATGGCTTTTAGCAATTAAATGATGATATAGCTTAATTTGTACATAATTACGTGCACATTTTTATGTCGAACGCTTAAATGAAAAGAAATAAAATATAAAAAAAAAAAATAAAATAAAATTATGTTGGTAAAAAATAATGCGTTTTATGCGCAACGCATGAAGTGCGTGCGTGAATTTTGTAGTATTTCACAGAGCTCTGTTCAAAGCTTTCATGTTTCTGATTCTGTTTCTGTGTGTGTGTGTGTGTGCGGGTGTGTGTGTTTCGCTTGGCCATTTTGTATAATTATTATAAAATGTTATAATTGAAAAAGTCGCGCGTTGATTATGGTTTTTTTTCTGATTTTTTTTTGCCATGCTTCTTTTGCTTAAATGTGTTTTTGTTGTTTGCATACGTTTATTTAATGAGAATCATCGTTGAATGTCCGCTGAGGTTTTCATAAGCAGACACTTTAATTATGGTTTGAAATCATAAAAGATTATGTGTTCGTGTGCATGTGTGTGTGTGTGTTCATGTGTTTTATCCGTTTATTATTGACTTTAATTTGCATTGCTTTTGCACAAACAAACACACATGATGAGCTCATTTAAAACTTTGCCACTTTAATGGCTGAAAAAAAGCAATTTAGTTACTCCAATGAAGAAATAAATTGATTAAATTACCACCCTAGTTTAGGAAATCTCTTTAAAATGTCTTCGTTGATACAAATGTACCAGCAAAGACATTTCCGAAAGAAATTTAAAGACACGAAAACTCGGCTTTACATATAACATTATGCAAAATTAATGTTAAACGTATGTTAAGTCGGTTGAAATGGAGCATGTTTTTGTCGTGTCGCAAATGAACATGAGTGTAGCTAGCACTATTCATCCGCCACGTCTTCTTCTTCGCTTTTAAGAGGCTAGGTTCACTAACACTGGTTCACTCACACAATTGAGAGACTTATGTGCTGTGTATCGTAAGTCAACATAGGCTTAATTAATATTCATTCATGTTTACAAGTTTGCTTTTCGTAGATTTGGTTTTAAAAACATAAATAAATAATAAAAGCAATAAAATTAAATAAATATAAAATGTTGTGGGATTTTTTTAAATCAGCATTTTTGCTAATTTAAAATAAATATAAAACCAGTAAGGACGCTAACTTCAGCAAGGCTGAAGCTTAAATACTCTTCACGCTTATTTCTTGTGCCACGCCTATTTTTTTTACTGAATATATTTTTTCCTCATCTTTTTAACCTATATACAAATTTTCATTGTTTTTGCTCATTGGGTGCCGGAGATATGCAAATTATTGATTTTTGGTAAAAGTGGGCGTAACCATGCCCATTTTTGTCAAAATAGTTTTAATGTCTCCCCAAGAACATAACTGTGAAGTTTCATGTCAATTGGTTAAGAAACAAAAAAGTTTTCCATACAACGACGTGAATATTGCTTCTCTTCCTCTTCTTCATTTTGTATGGCAGGTACCAGTTCCAGTTGCCCGATCTCAATGAAACTTTCAGGCATTTAATCGAACTATGTAAAACTACTAAGTTTAAAATTTCAGCCTTCTATCATACAAAACAAAAAAGTTTTCCATACAACGACGTTAAATCTTAATTTCTCTTCCTCTTCTTCATTTTGTATGGCAGCTATCAGTTCTAGTTGCCCGATCTCAATGAAACTTTCAGGCATTATGTAGGACTATGTTAAACTACTATGTTTGAAATTTCAGCTCTCTATCTTTCAAAACAAAAAAGTTTTCCATATAACGATTAACATTTGATTTTCTTCTTCATTTCGTATGGGGGCTACCAGTTCCAATAATCCGATCATGCCGGATCCGACCAATGATTTGACCACACATAAGACAAGACTCCCTGCAAAATTTCAGCTCGATATCTTCAAAACTGTGGGAGGAGATAGCATATTCACAGACAGACGGACGGACAGACGGACATGGCTTTATCGACTCGTCTAGTCGAGCTGATCTAGAATATATATACTTTATGGGGTCCCCCTCCCCTCCTTCTTGCTGTTACAAACTTCAGGACAAAGTTATAATACTATTCACTTGCGTGAAGAGTATAAAAAAGTAATGTAATAATAAAATTATTATGTATTTAATTATGAAAATTTCGACAATTGTGCGTCAAATACTTTCTTAAGAAGACCTCACAAGGAAGTCTTAAGAAATGTCTTCACTAAGCCAAAAATAACTTTTTTCCCGTCCTGTTTCCAAAATAACATACTTCTTAAAATGTTACCAATTGGATGTTTAACATAATGTTACGGCTTAACAGTAACTTAACTTTTTTGAGACATTTCCTAAAATACAGAGGTTTGCCGACACTTTCTCAGAAACAAGTTTAATATGAAGCAGAATGGCTGCCTTCCTCCTTTCGGCGACTTGTTCTTAAACTGACATGCCTTTTATGTGTTCTACTGCCTGTCAAAGCATTTCAAACAAACCTCCTGCCCTTCCATTCCATTCCCTTGTCGCTGTTACTAATTTTCACACCGCATCGTTTAGTCAAAGCAGCTTTACACTGCAATTTTCTAGGTGCGCACTTCAAACGAATTTATCATTCATGCGCAGCCACAACCACAAAGCCCAACAACTGACTGACCTTCGATAACCCGCAACGACAAAACGCCGGCAAAGAACAAAACCCGTCAACCAGTCGCTATTAATGCGCACTTCCGGTTTGTTTGACAAACTGTCGTCTGCCTTTTCTCAAAAACCGAAACGCAAATGTGTTTTCACAGTGTCAGCCAGCATGTTTTTTCAACACTTGGCACACAGACAGACACACCCACACGAGAGCAGAGGCAGCGTTGGCGGCAGCAGCAACTGCAGAGGCATAAAGTCAAAGCGAATGCTTAGCATGACTAAATGACAAAGTCATGGCACGCCCCCTGCCCGTGCCGAACCAAACTGAGCCCTGCGACGCATGTTTCAATGATTCGTCGCCTCTGCTTACACACACACGCCAAGCACTAACAACTATTTAAATATGCTCTCTTTGAATGCCTTGATTGGCATGCAGTGCAGCGTTGCTATCATGCTTTATACGCCTAGCCGCCTCAATGCCTCACCGCCTGCCCAAGCGTATTATCCTTTATCCAACGTGCAATGTTCTTCTGCTGCTGGTATGGCAAAACGAAACTTCAATCAACGGAAAATGTCCTCGTACAACGTTGAAAGCAAAACAACAAAACTGCAAAAAAAAAACACACAAAAAAAAACAAAGATGTCAAGTCGAAGCGCGTTTATGGAAGGCTGACGGGTAGAGGGAAGAGGAATATAAAAAAAAAACTATGCGCCGCAATTTCAAATGCAAAACTTTAATGGAATTTGTGTTCTGCAATAGTTTTATTTGACAGTAGCACTCAAAATCAGCTACGAGAGTGCAAGAGAAAGAGAGAGAGAGAGGGCAAAAGAAAGATACAAAAAAAATACATCGTGCTGCCAACTGATTTGCATATTTTTGGCATAAAATTTACTTTGACAGCAAAGTTTTGTCTTCGAACGAACGAAAGAACGAATGAAATTGTCAGCGCGCATTTGCCAACACTTTAAGTGCTTCGACAAGCTCTCTGTCAATGCTTGATCTTTCATGAAATAAACGTACTTAACTCTGATTAATAAATCATTTCCATGCAGTTAATATCAAGCTGGAATTTTCATTTGAGTCTTGGCAAAAACATCGTATTGGAAATTTTCTAATTTACTTTTCATTAATTTTTATAAAAAATTGACAAGCTTCCAAGAAATGATAATAAGTTAATTTAAATTGAAATGATGAAAGTAATGAATGATGACATTAAAGTTATAGAACAACTAAGGACATTCAACTGGCAATCTTTTGAGGAGTGGCAAGGCAGCTCAAACGGGTGCTTTCCGCCTAGTCGTCGAAAGATTTATAGCGAAAGTAGTTATCATGGTATTTCTATCCCATCATCTTAAGTTCTTGTCTGATGCTAAATAAATAGAAAGAAGTCTCTATACAATACAGAGTTCCTTACTAAAAATGGTGCGCCCAGAATTCTACTCCATAGGCATGGCTGATTGATTGGAGTTCAATGCAGAAACCCACTGTATGTGATATATCTAAGTAGATTTAAGTATGGTCTTATAAAGCGATTTATTTTAAGCTTTTTCCACCAACCATCTATCAATTCAATCTTCTCTCTTTGGTCATTTACTTTTGATATCTAGTCTTCAGTTAATTACACCAAACGTCAATATGTAATGCAATAAAAATAAATTAAATGTCGTAGTTAATTAACATACATATACATACAACAACAATGTTGGTCTTTTTTTCTCCCACTCGATGTGATTTTCTTAACTGTATGTGTAGTAATTTCCAAATGACAAGTAAGTACCTTCGATATTCAATCGTTCATTCACTCATTAGCTGCTCATAATGAGACCACAACTGGGATTTGTCTGCCGTTGATGACATTATAATATGCCAATTTCATTCATACATTTTTTTCTCACCGCTCACTCACTTGTTAAAAGTTAACGAGCCTTTAAATATGTTACTTCCCACGCCCGGCACCCGCCGTCCGCCACCACATGTTTAAATGTCACTGCCAGTTGGCGTTGCGTATGTGCCAGTGCCTCTGCCTCTGCCTGCGCTGCAATTTAACATAACAGCAACAAATTAAGCCAAGCAATGGTCTGTGGTAGCCGACGGCGACGATGGCGGCGCCGACTGCGGCTTAATAACTTCAATGCCGGATTATTTCATTTTATTTATACATTTTTAAATACGTCATTGTGGTATTTGCGGGTGTGAGCTTTTTTTCTCATTTTTATTTTCGCACAATGAGTGCGTTTTTTTGAATGTTGACTATTCAACCGAGTTTTATGTGGCTGAGTCTTAACACTAGACAGTTTATGTGTGCTTTGCTATGAACTTACAATATTTCAACCAGAAATTGTATAGAAATAAATTGTATATATGTCAGCATAGAATGGAAAGTCCACTGAACAATGTAAACTCAGAAAAGCAATCACAAGAACTCTATGAATTTGGTTCAAGCTGTTAAGCAGTTCAAATATTCTTACGAGTTTCGACTCCATTAAAATATTGAAATACAAATTATCTTTGCCAACTTCAATCAATCTAATAAAATAAAATTAATCTGTAGAAAATTATCGTTCCATATTTGCTCACTACTCAAAACTTGTTCTACCACAATGATCAATATACACATTGATTAGAAGGCGGACTGTCAAATTATTCGGTGGAGTTTAAAAAATCGGGGGAAGAATCAGCATCCAATGCAGAATAATATTAGCCTAAAAGTTGTACAGTTGTACGCTTTCACGGTCAATTTCCACCATTATATGTTCGTGTTTCTATCGTCGATCACCTTACCCGCTGTCTTCAATGTTTAAGTCAAAAAGGAATTACTCACATAGAGGAATAACAAACATTATCCTCTATTAATTACAACAAATATTCTTAAAATCTCCCTCTACAAATTTGAGTCCGTTTTGTATGCTAACTGTCGATTGGCCTTAAACTAATAATATAGATATAATCTGTAGCATAAAAACTCTTACACTTTCAACATTTTCACACATGCATCTATCTATAAATTGTTTAATAAATTTTAAGAAATTAACATCTGCCAAATTCAATAAATATTGACTCCAGTTTAAAGAAAGGACAAAAAAAAACGGGTACTGCAAAGACATTGCGCTCATGTGTTGATGCTCAAATCGTAAGGATTCATTTGGAATCCAAACAAATCGAACTGTGTATATTGAACTATAGAATGACATAAAGCCGCTGCACAAGCTTAAGCGCCACTAGAAGCCGAAGAGAAAAAGAGCCGCAAATGCTGCACTTTTTATGTTCAATGCCGATAAACTCAATGAATGCCAGCTGAGCGCGTAAAGCCTGCCAGCCTGCCAGCCAGTCAGACAGGCGGACAGCCAAGCAGTGAAGTAAGCCAACGAGCCTGTTGAAGTAACTACAATGATGATCATGACGACGACGCAGCCAGTGCCAGTGCTAAGCAAACATGCCGACAAATAAAGAATAAATAAAACATGCACATTGGCACACACACACACACACTCAGACACGGGCTCACACATACATGTACTAATGCACATATTTATTGTAGCATGCGGCGTACACGCAATAAATTTTAAAATTTCGACGCGTTGTGGCAATAAAATGGCATTTTTTCATATTTGCACATGAGCGCAGGAAAACGACAAACCCCAAACGAAGGCTTTCATTTTGTTTGTTTGATTGTTTGTTTGTTTTTTTGTTTTTGTGTTTTTCCCCTCGTTCGTTTGTGTCTGTGTGCATGTCGTTTATAAAATGGTATGTCAGCACAACTCACCACCCTCAGTCGTATATAATTTTTTATTGTCTCTGCTTTGGCATTATGCTTGATATATTTTTCGGCTGTGCATACAAATCCAACTGACAACAATGTCGTTTATCATGGCGCAGTTAAAAATAAGAAATTCAGAAAAAAACAACGTAATTTCCTAAAAAAAAACAATCTAATTGCAACGCAAAATAAAATTAAATGCTTTATATTTTCATTTCTTTCATATTTATTAATTTATTCGAACTTGATATGTTTGAATATTGTTTAATTGATCAAGAATTCCTTTCGATTTAAGATTTAATATTATTTTTATAGTTTTCTTGACACAACTAAATACAAACACTCTGAAATTTTCACTTGCTCTGTGTTTAGTTTTTGTAGCCTACTTTGAAGCGCTCTTGAACAAATTTACTTTAATTTCCATCATCATCTGCTTTGTCAAACGCGTTCTGCGCGTTGAAAATAATTTTTTGTGTGCACATATTTTTATTTTCAGATATTTGTCTTTTTTCTTTTATTTTTCATGACAAGAACAAAGTTGAGCAAATACTTTAGGCCAAAAAGCGCTTACGTATTTTGGCATGTCTGTGTGCTTGTGTACACGTATTGGCATATGTGCAAGTGTATGTGTCTATTTGAATTGGCGACAAACATTTAAGGCCATAAAGCATATTGGCTTTAAGCGGAGGCAGTTGCCGAATGCCAAACCCCAAAAGTCACAGAAAGGGTGCGCTCAACTTTGCAAAACTCATATATTTCACCCAGACCCGCTGCCGTTGCCGTTATCGTGTGCGCACCAAGCAATGTCGAAGTTCAAGTCTACCGCTCGCCAAAAATAACATTTTTATATGCGCTTTGGGTTTATTAAAAATTTATTTTAGTTGGCCAAGTTCTTCTGCAAACTCTTCTTTTCGCTGCGTTGAATTACGGACGGAAATGATGTTTATCGATTTTTAAATGTGTCTTCTAATCTTTTTTTTTTTTTTTTTTTTGTTCGCGTTACTTCAGAGACTAATAAAAATTTTAAATGATTTCGTTTGACTTAAGAAAATTTTATGGTTTAGCAAATAATTGAAGCATGCAAAAGTTTTGTGTCAAAATGTTTGGCAATTGAAATAAAAAGCTTTTTTAAGCGTATCAAATTTCTAATGAAGGTCCTTTGATCCTTAAACTTATAATTGCAATTATATAGCAGGCTCTGTTAGATACAATTTTCTATTGAAAAAATATAGTCTCTTGCCTAACCGAGCCGCTTCACTTGGATAGCGTTGCAATCATTCAGAGAATGTGTTTATATTCTCCATATAAAACCAGCGAAGGTAGTACAATCGAGTTTACTAGACCCCCATGGCTTATTAGGATACTGTACTTCACACGGGCAAGGTAGAGTCAACTTCACAAAGCAAACGGAGCTTGGGCGGAAAGTTCTGAAGAGGCCTTAGAGGAGCATATTCAGGGTTGTATGACGACGGAGATAACTGGTCAGTGATAAGGACCTTATGAGTGTATCCAAGACTATTTTGCGGATAGGTTGATCACGGCACGTAAATTCAATGGGCGTTGCCTCAGTCGAAGCATATAAATCGCCAGGATTAGCAGTGGTTGCGTAGAAAACGGATATCTTTTAAAAGAGTATTCAATTGAACTACATACCGAAGTCATGAAGAATAGCTAGTGTAGTCAGAGGGCAGAGATAAGTCTGAAGTTCTTTATGTTAAAAACTATGATTAACCTTTTGTATGTGTTTATAAGGGCCAGTCAAAGTCTCCATCTCATCACTCCAAATCAGCTTGCACACACCAAGAGTAATCCATGGAAATCGTTCTACACTACTAGGTGGCTACATTTCAATAACAACTACTACGACAAGCACTGCATGAAGCGAATATACTATCGATAATGGATACTACGTCTCCTAAGCGGGAGGCATATAGTCTGAGTGGGCATACCTAACCGGTCTATCGATCAACCCGCGGGATACCCCGGGATACCACGTAAGATAAATGGATGGGCGCATACAAGATACTTGCGCGTCATGTTGCACAGCAAGCTGACGATGAAGCACAATCTTGAGGAAAAGGTACTCTAAGTATCCAAGAAGATGCTGATAAACCTAAGCAACGCGTTGGAGATGCTCTTATGCATCTACACAGTGCATAGGTATGCCAAGGATTGTGGAATTACTCTGAGTGGAGTAAATGTCTAGGGGGAGCCATCATTTACATCGATCAACTCTGCTTTGCATTAAAAACAAACCTAGTATGGAGAAGTTGTTGTAAAAATACACTCCTATTTACACACAGGTAAATATTTAATGAAAGAATATACAAAATTATCACTTTTGTTAAAAAATTCACATGAATAAATTATTTATGTTTAATTACTATAGTTTTGTGTTTTTATCATAACACATTCAAAAATTCACTTTTGGAGAACCGGTTGATCAGTGTTTTCTTTTACTTATTTACTTTCTTTGTAGCCTTAGTGATGAGAACCACCATGACCGCCTTGACCGCCACCAAATCCACCGCCGTGGCCACCTCCTTGACCACCACCAAATCCACCACTTTGACCACCGCCATGACCACCTCCTTGACCACCGCCAAATCCACCGCTTTGACCACCGCCATGACCACCGCCAAATCCACCGCTTTGACCACCGCCATGACCACCGCCATGACCACCGCCAAATCCACCGCTTTGACCACCGCCATGACCACCGCCAAATCCACCGCTTTGACCACCGCCATGACCACCTCCGCCATGTTGTGGCACCGCCGTTGCGATACCAACGAACAATAGGATTGCAAATATAATAAACACCTTCATTGCGAGTAGCTTGACTGACTGAAGAAACTTTATTTTTGATGCGCAGTTCCAGCGCTTTTATAGGAAAAAGCACACACTTTATACACTCTCTCATATGAGAGATTAACTGTTATTAGCACATCACTGTGTATAGTTTGTTGTGAAGAAGTTGCTGGAGCGAGACAAACATCGAATATTATTCAAAACAAGTTTTACGTCAAGCGATACAACGCATTTATGCGAGTTCTTATTTGTTATAATAATATTTTGAACTTTTTTTTCGTATATAAGAACTTCTGTAACGAGGTAAACAAATTTATATGCATAGAAATAATCTCTTGGTCAACAGAAGCCAAAACTTGTTAAAACTGGAAATGCAGATTAAAATAGTGTTCTATTGCCATGTTTGTTTTGTGCGTTTTGCATTGGCTAACTAATTAATGTTTATTATCGATGATAACATAATTTATAAGCCAAATACTTGACACTGACGCGAAGAGTTTATAACAAAAAACAAACAATTTCAAGATCGTAGAACGTATGTAGACCTTTTTATGTTAAATTGCAAAGAAAAGTAACAGAGACATTATATACAAACAATAATTAATTCGAATATCACAGTCTTCGAACTGTTAGTTTTTATCATTGAGCATAGTACTTTAAAGAAATCCCAGCAGGAATTTTCAGACCCATTATATCCAAGAAAGATCCGTTTTTATACATTTAACACAAAGCAGAGAAGGAGACATCTCCGAATTTTTAAAGTATATGTATTCTTGATCACCACGACGAGACGAGATCAGATATTCATGTCCGTCTGCCCGTCTGTCGGTCCGTCTGTTTCAATTCGCACTGCTCACTAAGTTTTAAAGGTATCGAAAAACATTTTAAATATATGCTTTAGTGACCTCAACTATTAATGTAGGGTGAATGAGTTTAGCAGGCTCAGGTCATTTACAGCTTAAATTAAAAATAGTACACTCAGCTATCTTCAGGCCATTTGTACCAAAAATAGCTCGATCGGATAACTGTAGCATATAGGTGCCATAGGAATGATCGCTCATTTTTATACATCCGAGAGCATATTCCAAAGTTTCATAAGAATCGAAGATAAGAGCTCGGTACCTTCCATACAGAGAAAAACTTAAAAATGCGAATTCTCTGTAAGCCGACGAGATAGATGAATGCAAAATGAAGTGAAGAATGATTGCATTGTATTCTTTAAAAAAAATAGAAAATGGGTGCCCTTTATATTTTTAATCTTATATGATTCTTATTGGAAAAACTATAAGACGGATTTCCCAATAAGAATAATTGGGAAAATGATTGCAAGAGTTTATATGTTTTGGATGAAAATAGCGCACTGATTTATCAAAGTTTATTGAAGCGGAATCAAACAATGTTAGCAACTCGCATATACTTATTTAAGTATGTACATGTAAACATATGTGCTAAGACAAACAAAAAATTGGGCGTGGCTAATTTATAAACATTATTAAGAGACTACGACAAACAAATACATATATATGTATGTACGTTCAACTCTGTTGTTATTTTTTTAAAGTTCGTTGTGACCGAAAACGACTTCATTAACATTTTATTATACGAATATGTTCACAACATTTTACGGCATTTGCATATTTGCTTAAACAAGTAGTAAAAAGAGGTAACAAAAACATTCAAAACAACTGAAAATCAATATTTATATGCAAACAAAAACAAGACAAGAGCAAAGTTTGAATCAAACTTAAAACTGTCGAAAAACTAAAAGCGAAATATATGAAAAAAAAATAAAAATTTAAATATTTAAAAAAGCCATGAGATGAAAAAATAAAGAATAATAAAAAAGGACGCTTCATACAAAGGATCAGCAAAGAAACACGTCGCCACACGGCATTGTTTGCAGCTTGCCACACGACGTCAACGGGCTTGTAAATGCCAGAATCGTGTGGCACACAAGTTGCGCCCCGCACCGCGACGTCACCGCGACGTGCCTGCCGTGCCGCGCAGACATGTTGAAATAACTCTCAATGCACTGACCTAAATTTACAATTTAAACCTTAAAGCATTGATGAATGACAATGCTTGGTTGGTTGCTTGCTTCGTTGGCTGGTTTGTTGGCACGCAGAAATATGCAATGAATGCGCAAAGCAGTTGACAGTCAGTCGGCTTGGGCGCGAGGTATGTGAATTGGTTGTCGTCGACGTCGCGTCGATGCTGAGCTTCGGTCACGATATCTGAGGCCTGCAGGCGAGATAAGCGTAACCATTTCTGCTCTCGGCGTGATTGTGTCGAAAACTTTGCTTCACGTGTGACAATAAAAATTTGCTTTGCTTTCGTATGAGTTCGCTGCAGTTCCTCTTCATTTTTCACTCTGCCTTTGATTTTATTTTATTTCTTTTCTTTGTTTTTCGTTTTTCGTTTTTTTCTATTTATTTTTATTGCGAATGAGTATGAAAAACGTTGGCAAACAATGTGCATGGCGAAACTATCGAAATTAAAGCGGTTTGCGCGCCGCACCCCTCGAGCTGAGCCAAGCAGCGCCGCTATATTGAATCCATATATCTATACAATTGCAAATAAATGATGACTGCATACACTTTTTTTATGTATTTCGTTCTCTTCTCAGCTGGGACACACTTTCTTTTATTGCATATTTGTTTTTGTACGCTTTCGCTGCCTTGAATATTCATTTTCATTTTTTTTTTTCGATTTAAAACTTATGAATTATTAAATATGAATACAATTGTCTGTGCTCATTCATTCGTGTGTGCGCCGCAGGTGCGGTTGAAGTATTTACTGCCAATAGGCCAAAATTTTCATATTTGCTCGAGGCAGAAATGATTGGAACTAACATTTGAGCTTGTTACAATATAGTTCGCTCACATTGCTTACTGACTGCGCCAACTATTTTTCGACATATGTAAATCTCGATGACTTCACAAGATCGACTGTACATTTATCATATTTAAGGGATTGTAAATATTTTATTTCGGTTGTTCCAAAATTTTTACCTTATTCCGAAAATATCGCGCTGTACAAAACTTTTAATTGATTTTTCTATAACTTGTTTGTTGCAAAGTCGGTGACCACTCTCACTCTAAAACTACTGAAGCGATTCATTTTTAATTTGACATATGTATACTTTCTTAGAGGTGTCTTGACATCGAGTTTTATTTTTTTTTTAGTATAAAATATTTTTTACAGCAGCTTGAATGTTGTTAGTTTTGGAAAAAAATTAAATTGACATTATGGACCCCAAATTTTATCAGCTAAAGTCATTTATTTTTTCTAGAATTTTAAATGGTCCAGTCATCTCTAATAATGGTCACCGTAAAACACCTTTTCTGAGGCATCAATTTAAAACTGCTGCAATCGAGTCAAACTTTTTTATTATTTAATGAAAATTTCAGAAAATATGCTTAGTTAATAACTTTCCATTGAAATAAATTAATAAATGTTTATTCTTTTTTCATCATGTCATGTGACCAAGCATGACACACACAAAGCAGCTGAAAATCACAGCCATTGCACAAAAAAGTACCATTGATGCTGAACTAATAATAGAATCCAAGAGTTACTCAAGCCTTTAATTTTGCCCAATGGATCTTGAAAAATGAGCATTAAAAACATGATTATATGAATACGTTTCCACACATCCAAAAATTCGCTTTGTTAACAAATGAAAAGCAAAGATTTCGGAACCTCTGAAAAACTTGTACAGCGCCCACACAAGAAAAAAACTCGTGCCGCTCCTTTTTCTATACAAAAATTTGCACATTTGTGGTTAGAAAAATGCACAATAAAAACTTGCATACATTTCTATAAATTGAAGGTGGTTTCATGCGCAGCGAAATGGATGAGAATGGATGTCTGTGCGTGTGCGTGTTTGTGCAGGCGCGTTTATGTGTGACACACATGGCGTATACACAATATAGATTCTCTCTTGCGTTTATTTTTTACTGAATGAGCTGGAAAATTTTATTTTGCAACTGGTTGACACTGTTTCGATCTTTCGTGCTTCAATTTGAATTAATTTTATTTATTTTTTTAAAATGTTTTTGTACAATTTGTTTTTTTTTCCTATTTTTTTGAGCTAAAATAAGCAAATAATTTGCTACTCAACAGCATTTTAATTTAATTAATTTACAAGTTGGCGCAGCTGAAAACAAATGAAAATAAATTAAAAAAAAAAAATAAAATAAAAGAGAAATTGAAACAAAAATAGAGTTTTAAGGCAATTTTTTAATTCACTCATGAGCTGCAAAAGTTTTTTGCTCTCATGTCGAAACTAATTTGCGCAAGTTAAGCTTTTGTCTGCGAGCATTAACAACAACAATAACAACAACAACAACGACATCAATGACAACAAAACAACAACTCAAATAAAATAAAGTGAAATAAAATAAGCGACAAGAGCGTCAAACAAATGTGAAACACGCGTTTGCATGTGAAAAAAATATTCGTCTCTGTTGTGAAGATACTTTTTTTTTATCAAACTTGCTTATGCATCCTTTTTTTTTTTACTATCTTGCCAGCTTTCATTTGACCCAACTTTTTGCTAGTTAATGTTATTCATTTTTTGCTGCCCTCACATACATCTTTTTTTATTTCGGTTTCGGTTTTTCTTTTTGAGAGCAAATAACTTACAATTGACCTCGTTATCTGCTGTCTCATGTGTCGCTCTGTTTGGCCAACTTACACATACACACACGCACACACACAGCGCTCGCTCTTTATCACTCAACATGTTGCCAGTCAGTTGGCACGATTCTCTTTATATCCTTCTTTTTTTTCTGTTCTGTATCTCATGCACTAATCCAACTAGTTCGCATTTAAGTCATGACCTCTTGACTACAATACGAGCATGTCCCTTTCCTTTTCTGTCATTTGCCTCCCTTTGTTACATTTTGTTTCCTTTTCTTTCTTCTGCTATTTTTTTAACAATCAAAGCAAAGATTTTTCTTCATTTTGTGTTCGTATATATGTATTTTTTTTTTGTCAGTACACTCTACACTTTGTGGTCGAAAGGTTATTTGGAGCGTTGCCGCATGTAAGTCGAGTAAGGTCAATTAAATGCGATTGAAGTTGAGTAAATGAGTTGACAGTAAAGTAAGTCAAAGCAAATCTAATACGAAGGGTAATGATTTGATCTCAGAAATTACTTAAGCATTAACTTACACTTATTTGGCTGTTGAATTTTTATTAATACTGATTTGAAGCTTAGCGTGATCAAACATAAAATGCAATGACTTTTTTAAAATGAGAATAAAACGAGAGGTCGTTTATATAAACATTTTATAATCCGAACGTTCCAACAATTCGGACGATAATTTCAGTTTTTCTTTCAATATAATTTTATAACATTTAGTTATCATTATATAAATTCAGAGAACTGCCCTCACATACATCTGAAATGCCAGTAATCCGCACGATTTAGTAATTCGGACACTGCCTAGAAACAGGACCTAAAAATTTTTTTAATTATCGATAATTGTGCTTAAAATGTTATGCTTACTATTGCAAAATAAACAAATTCAATAGACAACGATTTACTTGGCGACTCAGCAATAAATTTCATGAAGAATTCGTCACAACTTTCCAAATGTGCTTTATGTGAGCTCATCAACCAAGCTGCACATAAAGCCAATCAATCCAAAATTTAAAAAAAAAGTGGTTTAAAACATATTTTATAAGAAAAACTCAAATCTTTTGTGCAAGCTGCGTACGACAACATGTGATATGAATTCCTACGCAACACGATGTAACAAATAATGTGTAATTATTTTGAATTTGAAGATATTAATTAACATATTCAAAGTAATTCTCACGCGAACACTTTGTTTACGCTTGAGATTAAAATTTGTGTCACACGTGTTGTGTCATGACCTTTTGTTTGTCGACGACTGTGTAGCTTTTGTATTAAATAAAGTTTCCTTCAACCGGTTGGCTCGAAAGTACTTATCCCGCTCTTAAGCCTTTTCAGAATTACATATGAGCATACAGACATGGCACAGCTGAAGGTCTACTTAACCGCATTAAGAAGAAAGAAAACACCGCGCTGGCTCTAACCTTTTTCCGACTGCACAAATACAAAATATGTACAGACATATATTTGTCGTTGTGTGTGTGTATGTGTGTTTTACTACCCAAACGCACACACATACGCTTTTCTTTAATGTTGATCCAATTATGTGCTGTTGCGTCCGTTGGCGAAATGGCAAAAAAGCATACGATTGTGGCAGAGAGAAGAGCAGAAAAGCGTTGAAAGCTGGTCGCCAAATAAAATGTGTCGTAGAGTATACACACACACACACGCGCATCGAATAGAGTTGTACAAAAATATACACACTCACGCACGCACACATGCCCACAAGGCCACTAATGTCAGCTGTCAGTGGCAAGGCACAAACTGCGCCGCACTGCGAAAAGGACATACGCACGCATTATCCTTCTGCTGCACATTAACCGTTGTTGCAAATTAAGGTTTATGCGTATTTACTGTCACGCTGCCCCTCGCCCTCTCCCACTCCCTTCACCACTGCTGCTGCTGCTGCGTCCGTTGCTGATAAGTACAAAGTATTGTAATTATTTCGCTTTATTTCCGTTCTTCATGCTCATTGTTCGTGTTGCTGCTCAGCTTGGCTTGGCTTGCCTCCGCTTGGCTTGGCTTGACAGTCTGTGCATCGTTGCGGCCGGCAAGGATCCTTATGCATTGTCCTTGTTTAAAAGAATTATTACGCACGACGCATGCAGCTAATTAAATTTAAATTACGTTCCGTGCTCCAAGCACAAAAGGGTTAAGTGCACAAATATTTAAACTTATGCCCGACGCGAAAGAAGAAGAAGCATACTTTGTTTTTTTTTTTTTTTTTTGCAGTTAATACTTTAAAAAATCACGTACTTGTTGTACGAGCATTAAAACATGAACGAACATCAATTGCCAACATAACTCAACACACATTTTCATTTTTTTTTTTCTTCACTCAATTCTTTTTTATTATTCCTGGTTTGGTGCGTCCGTCCGTCCATCAGTCTGTCTGTCTGTCTGTCGGTCCGTCGCTCACTTTATCTGTTAACCCCATGTGTATCTGTGTGTGTGTGTTTTTACGACTCTCTCATGCTTCTTTATCCTTTTAGCTGTCTGTCAAATGTCATTGCCAGTTGGTTGCTCCTGTCGTTTCATCTCGTTTGCCTTTTTGTTGGTTTGTTGTTCGCAACCAGAATGTGTGACACACATAACAATAAAATAGAAACATTTATTTATATTTTATTTTGCTTTTTATTCACACACACACACACACACGTGCACACATAAACTGTTATCATTATGATTATTTTTTATTTATTTATGTATGTATATTCTTTTTTTTTTAAATATAACACAACCGCCGCCCACGCGTCATCATAAAAGTGTCGCACAAGTGTTTAAATCGCTCATCATGTCACCACATGTGCGGTTGATACTGTTATTGAACTTTATATGTTGCTATTTATTTATTTTGATGATCTTTTCCTTTATTCCCAATGATATTTAAAAAAAAAAAAATTGAAAAGAGTTTCCATTCATAAAGAACTTTCAATTTGTTTGGTTATCTTTGTCGCTTTGTTGGTGTACAATTCCTTCAGAAGAGGTTTCTAATGTGTCTTAATGTATTGAAAAATATTTAAAGGTATGCAAACATTTTCGAATACAAAACGAATGCCAAATAAATCAAATTCTGTAAATGGTTCGATTGCGACATGTTCGTCGGTCTTCACCAATGATTATCGGATACCAGATAGCATCGTGTAATCCGATGTTCTTTAAATTTGGTTGGATATTTGTTACACTCTCCACTCGCCTACTTTCGACTAATCATTTAAAGCACAAATCGGAACTCCCCTGTTATTAAGTACAGCACTTTTACCGTTATATTGTATAGATTTTGATAGTGAGGGTTCAATTAAACTTTTAAGCAATCAATAGAAAAATTTAATGTACAAAATTAAAATTTTTTTTTGTACCTTAACACGAGTATGAATTCAAAACACTTGCAAATATTGATTGGCTTATGAAGACATCACTAATTTGAAAGCAGAACTTCCAAAGACGCTGAAGGCATTATTTAATGCATTTTTTGTTTGTCTGTCTCAGGGAGTTTGTATGGAATGCAGCGATTCCTTGTTTCTTTAGATAAGAACAGCAAATTTGGAGTGTACATAGCTGACTTGAAGCTCAAAAAAAAGAATAGAAAATAGAAGTGCCCACGTCCACATATAGTACAAATTTAAAATGCTTATATCTCGGGAGCCATACATCCTACAAGAATGAAATTTGGTGTGTATGATATTGGGATGTAGTGCAACAAGATTTATTTGAATATTAATAAACTCTATCCGAATAGAATACATGCAAAGTTTCGTTTTTGTAGGCTTTATAGTTCCAGAAATAAAAGCGTTTTAAGTTATTACTATAAGGGGGAGTGGCAACGCCTATTTTTTTAGAGTCGAAGATGTCTCCTTCTGGATGTTACATACGTACATTTTCGATGCTGACAAAACTAATATACCCTTATACCATAAGGTACAGGATATAATAATTTACCCTTGTACTATAAGGTACTGGGTATAAAAAACTACAAAATATGGCGGTCACTTCATTAAGATCATATTTCAAAAACTTAAAAGAGATAAACACATTTCAAAGGCCAATGCAATGTACTTGTATCTTTATGCGTTTGTTGTTCTGCTTTTGATTACATGACAATTTGCTGCCAAAATACAAACTTGTGCACTTCACTTCACTTTACTGGCCAAAGGCGTCGCTTAACAACTTTAAGCTGAGCTGTGCTGAGCCTTTTGGTCTGCCTAGGACTTCTTTTTTTTCAACAACAACAACAACAGCAAATGTGCGCATACCTCAACGCATGTTGTTGGCCAATATGTATGTATAATACAAGAAGCCGACACTTAACGCACGCTCATTTTGCCCAAAACAAGCAACAACAACAACAGCAAAAAACACTCAAAATGAAATACCACAAAAGTGTTTACATTGCGCCTAAAAATGCTCTACATTTGTGCGCTCTTTCACACTCATACGTTTTTGTTTTTTTTGTTTTTGGTTTATCGCAACGAAAAAATCTTAACTTGATTCGCATGTTAACAACAATACGGACATGTGAGGCTTTGGTATGGCGACAAACAAGAACGACAGCAACAACAACAACAACAACAACGCATACGACTACGAATAGGAACAACAAGAAGTTCTTTATCTTTTGATTTAACCTTTTGTGCGACAAAAGCTTTTAATATGCAAATGACTAAATGAGAGGACCTCAGTCGGCTCGGCTCGACTCAACTCAACTCGACTTTATTTGTGTTGGAATGGCTGTTGTTGTTGGTGTTGGAATGTTAATGCATACACACACACACACACACACACACGCACACAAGCCAATTGGTTGATTTGCACATTTCATTATTGTGCGTGTGAATTCGCCGACTTTATATGTGAATGTTTGTTTGTATCTGCGTGTGTGTGTGTGCCTTTCTTTAATATACAAACAGCAGGATGAGTATTTTGTGCGCTCAGGGGGGTGGGGCAAACGACTTTAGCCCGCTTATGGTGTTGAATTTCATTTGGTTTTAGTTGAGAGCAAGAGCATGAAGGCAACGTCGTCAAACTCAAATATTGCAAAATGTTTTCGTGCCACACAAACACGCACACACACACACACCGCTGCACACCCTTAACATGCTCATACACATTTGCATATCATTATGTTGGTTTTTTTTTTCTTCTTTTTTTTTCATTTTTTATTTTTTCTATTCTTTGCAATGCCTGCAAGCAAGTTTAGTTTACGCTCATACCACATTCAGATTTTTCATAAAAGCGAAAAATATGCGCTTTAGGCACACACTTACGCACACACACACACTGTAATGTATATTTCGCTCTGGCAGTCTATATTGAAAGACATAATCATACCGCTTATATTTAAGGTTATGCGCTTTGTGGCCTCCGACTGACTCGACTCAACTCAACTCAACTAAAGTCGACGCAACTTCACAAAGTTCGACACGTTTTTGCCGCCATCCATGTATCAGCCACAGTCTGTTGGCCAAGTACATAATACTGAGCGCCAAGTATGACATAAAGTTCGACAAAATGACAGTCAAGTATGTAAATCTGACGCTTGTAAGCTTTGTCTTGCCTTGGCCTGCCTTGTTGGGCAGCTCAGCTCAGCTCTGCTCAGCGCAGGTGGTTAAGCATGAGCATAAATGGCGTGTGCTGAGCATAAATTACCTTCAGCAGATAAAGCGGCTTACAATAGTAATTTAAGCATGTCTGTCTGTGTGTGTGTGTGGTTTTACTTTTAAGACAAAACTTGCAAATGAAATTGTTTTAGTTTGCAGTAGCTGAGCTTAATGTAGATACATGTACCCCTTTTTTAAGCATAGCTCGTAGCGTTTCAATTAAATTTAAGGCTCTCAAATCCTTGCCAAAACAATAAAAGTTGCCAATTGTAATTGACTTCATGTTGTGCACAAAATTTGCCAACAAACCACAACAGACTCGAGCAAATGAAAAACTCGTTAAATCATATATGAAACTAATTTTGTGCAGCAATAAAATGAAAATGTCCTTTTTGGCGCACAATAATGTTAAATGGCCAATAAACAAAACAAGTGACGGACGGCAAACTTCAATGAAATAAATTTCATTTATAGACACGTTTATGCAAAAGCAGAAATGAAAGGCAAAAGGCAAAAGGGCAAAAAACACATGTCAAAGTACAAACAGCAAACAAGCTGAAGAAGAAGCAGCAGCACAAGGACAACAACACAAGTAGCAATAAGCCAAATGAGAATTTATTTATTGCATTTAAGATTTTATCAAAATTCAATTTCGATAATAGTCAAGAGAAAGATAACTGACAGCAGCAGATAGAGAGAGAGAGAGAGAAAGAAAAAGAGCGAGAGTTGGCGAAAAATTATGCAAAAGTTGACGAAGACAACGACAACGATAAAGGATTGACAAGCGGTCAGGACGAACAGGACATGCAGACAAATTGCAAACTTGTTATTTTATAAATATTTCTTTTTGCTTTGTTTTTGTTTTGTTTCCGATTTATGACAAATAATGAAATTTAGCTTAAAAAGCAACAACAAACACAAAAATATAAATTTTTGAAAATAAAAAAAAATATAAAAACAAATTGACAACAAACAAAATTCAATTAAATTGTCTGCTCAGGTCAGCTTGAGTTGCACAACAATGAGCTAAGAAAGAAAAAAGTAACAAACTTACTTACATGACAGCAACAAAATGCTAAGTGTGTATGTGTGTGTGTGTGTGTGAATAGGAAAATTGACTCTTCAACTGTTATTCAACAACTGAAGCCGCAAAAAAGCCAACACACACACAAGCTCACATGTATATAAACCAATCGAACTGTTGCCAATAGAGAGGAACTTAACTAAACATGCATAAAGGCAAAGCAACAAACGTGACAACAACAACAACAACAACTTGCACAAAAGTGCATAACAAAAAGTTGCAAACTTCTTCGTTTAATGTTCGTTGCAGCAGATAATATATTGCATAATAGAGCTTAGTTCAGTTCAGCTCAGCTCAGCTCAACTCGTCTGGACATGGCCTCTGGCCGAGTACAATGAAACTCAGCACACACACACACACACACACACACACATACAGCCAAACACAAACACAAAACAGCATAATGAAGTAACAAAAGGCTACAAGTTACTCTACTCAGTTCAGTTTACAATAATGTCCTTTGCAGGCAAGTGCGGCAACTTTGAACTCTACAGCGTTAAATTCTCTGCTTGTCTATGTGTCTGTGTGTGTGGCAGGTCTCAAAAGTCTAGCTTGAGCTACGCAACGTATATAAATATTGGAAAATTTGCTGTAAATATTTTTTACTGAATTCAACACTAACAAGTTTAGAATATTCAATTTTATGTAAAATAGCTTAGATTTTTCGACAGTTAGCGCCATTAGTGCATCGACTTAGGCACAGACATACATAGACCATGGCTTGCTAGCCCAAATGTTGTACTTTAAAGAGCAAAAAAATAGAATTCTGTATAACAACTTTGTGAAAACAAGAAAATATAAAAATCTGTTGGTTAAGCAAACATGGCTAATAAAAATGATGAATTATTCAGTTAATTACAACTTCAAGTTGTTCTTGTGCTCAAAACATTTCGCTATTTTGCCAAGGAATTCATCATGTAATCAGTGAAACAAATTAAACATGTTTTATAGTCTTACAAGAGTTTATTAACTTTGTCATTGAAGTTTTGTTTTTAGAGTCAACAAACTAATTTTATTTATAGAGACTTCCATATAAATGATTGCTTAAAAATGGTATTCGGTTCGGCACAGACAAAACTTGATGGGTTTTTATTAATGCTTAACTTAACTTAAGTTTTATAGAAATCGGGTTTAAGTGCTTACCATCGCCCAGATAAAGTAAAACTTCATTATAACATATCGAGTGTTAGAATATATGTATGTTAGAATTCTCTGAGAGCACATGTATGTAGTTTGATTGGTTTGTTGGTGTTTGATAAACAATCTTTTATATACTTTGAACAATGCTTTTTTTTTAAACATTAATCAGCTTCAGAGGTTATAAAATAGTATTGGCTTGTCAATAAAAATAATTGCAGAAAATAAATAATGAGTCAGAATACAAAGGTAAATAAATTCAAAAAAAGAATATAATATACAGGAAGTAATAATATAAATAAATAACTTAATCCTTTAATTAAAGGAATATATAGGTCAATTGGATGGACTTTTTTGACACGTTTGTTTAATGAAGTTAAAAGTTTGGCAAAAAAAATTTGGGCGCGATCGAAGCCTTTCTTTTTAACAACTACGATGGATATGTTTATAAACTTATATAAAGAAATAATTTAAATTCCCCTTTAATAAGCGTAAGAAGAATTTAGATCATTTGTACAAAAAAGTTTCGATAAACCCGTGTTATGAATGATTACCAAAGAAAAACAAATAAAATGAGAATTATATCCACGAGTGTTATTTAAAACAAATTATTCAAATCTTTACAAAAAAAAAAAAACAAATGAACTCACATATGTACATATAGATATGTATGAAAAAGAATTGTTTTCATCAAAACAAGATTCCCATATGACGTCTAATGGCCTATGTAACGAAATTGCGAAATAATTTTGTCAGGATTCTTTTTGCTATGAATAAAATAAATTCCAGATTTTTGGAGGGTAGACTGGTAAGGTTCAGCAACATCCCAAGTTTGATTTAAATTATGCCAGTTCCCAGCCCCAGGACTACCAAATATCCCTCTCCCTTCATGGTTTCCTCTCAAATACAATCTTAAATTGTTTTTAAATTCCGCAAAACGAGCAATGTCAGATGTACACTACTTAATAATCCGTATCCTCTTCCCCTACTAATTATCGTTGAAAAATTGAAAAAAATGGGCTTAGCCATGCCAATTTTTGGTCAAAATAGTTTTCATGCCTCCCTAAGAACATAAGTGTGAAGTTTCAAGTCAATTGACTAAGAAACAACAAATTTTTGCATAAGATAAGGTAAAGTAGACTAAGATAAGCTATTATAAAAAACTGTTAGGAAAATTTCTTAAGAAATCTTTAAATTTCAGCACTTTTATAATTTCGGATAAAAGAGAGAAATATATTAGTATATTTTTGGCGAACGCTTGGGACTTAAATCGTCAGCCATTTGCGCAGCTATTTTTGGCTTAATTTTTGAATATTATCTGTGCCACGGTCCCAACGCAACTTGGCCGCATGAATGGCGCACGCAAACCTTGAACTCAAACTCAACTTACGCGAGCCAAAAGCATTGAAAATGTTTTACATTTTTCTTCTTTTTTTTTGTATTTCAATCCAATTTAAAAATTCATGCAAACATTCATATTTTTGTTGCCTTTTTCTTTGCTAGCTTCAGCGTTTGGCGTTGTCATTGTTGGCGCTCGTGTGTAACACAATATCCTGTGTCCTTGCAGACAACGGGGAGTGTGTGTGGGTCGCTTGTAAGTGTGTTATACTTATTTCTTTATTTATTTATATTTTTTTCCTATTTTTATATTTTTTTTTTGCTTGCTCTGTGCGCTTGTCGTGTCGCTGCATAAGAAAAGAAGCAATCCTAATAAGCAAAAGTGTCTAACGTAGCGTAACTAAATAGGAAAAACAAACATTTCATTAACACAGTCGAGCATAGAGAGACACACACACACACACACATATGCAAAGAACACCTACGAAGGATATGGCCTTACATTCTAAAACAACATGTAATATTAAGTATACGTAAGGTGAGTGTGTATGTGTGTGTAAAAACGTTTGTCGTTCTCAGTCAGACTATGTTTCGTAATCAGACAAAGTGTGTGTTTGTCTGTCTGTCTGTCTCTGTCGCTATACAACTGTCGCCTTCGCTCTGTTGCTCAAACACATATGCTTCCCATTGAGTGTGTGTGTGTGTTCTTTGGGTGTGTTTGAAATTTCATAAAATGTATCTTCGCATTTTACATTATTTTAAGCTCTTTGCTTGATTAGAAGGTGTTGGCATAAATGCCTTTTGTGTATGTTAACTTCAAATGTTTTTTTAGCTCTTCTCTTCTTCTTTGCCTTTCTATCTTTCTGCTTACATGCGTTCGTTCGTTCGTTTATTCGTTTCTTCCTTCGTTGCTTCGTTTTTTGTTTTTAGAGCATGCCTTGAGCGTTTCTATCCGAACACGCAGTTAAATGTACTTGTGTGTGTGTGTGTGTGTGTGTGCGTGTGGTATCCTTCTATGCGTTTGTCTTTGTTAATATGTAATTTACATTTACATTTGTTAAGTTTTCGACGCATTTTATTAACAAAAGCAAAGCAAAAAAAAAAAGCAAACAAAAACAAAAAATTAATAACACTTTTCACATTGTTTGTCTGCATCAAACTTGATTAAACTTGCGCTTGTGACGGGACAGCATGTCCGCATGTGTGTGGGTGTGTGTGTGTGCGTGTTAGTTCGTGTATGTAAATGTTTATTATTTTGAATATGTGTGGATTAAATTTTGTTTGTTTTAAGATATTTGAAAACTTGTGATTTTTTTCATGACTCAAGGCCAAAACTGAATAATTTTTAAATTTTTCATGTTTTAAAATTGAAAACTTATCGCCAACAGCAATGAAAGAAATTTAAATCTTATTTTTCAAACAATCAAAACTTCGGTTAACTATAAATTACACTATGACCTTTGCAATGAGCTTCATACATGTGATAGTGTTCTGGGACTTTGTATAGTAGAGTTTTAAGGTAAAAAACATCGAGTAGAAAAGAATTTAAAAATTATTTTTGATGATTTCATTGTTCAGAGTCATATGAGTATTTGAATCAAAAATGTGTCAATAATTAAAAAAAAAAAAATTTAAGATTTGGTAATTTTAAATATTATTTTCTTATAACAAAATATTCAGGCGATCTATTAAAAGTTATAGCTCTTCTGGTTTTCCGCTATTTATGAAATAAATCACTCTCAAATATCAAACAATTTTAACAATTATTACAAAATTCCGTACAAAATCTATCATTCCAAGGAAGGAAATCAATAAAAAAAGGTCATACCACAAAACACTCCTCTCTCTATATTGCTGCCCCACAAAGATCAACAAACTGAGACATGTTTGTCTGATGTTCTTGAAATTTGGGAGAAGGCCAGCCAAGCTACAAAGTCAACTTAATGAATTGAAGATTTGACATTAAATGAAATGCCAACAGACGAACAAAGGCCAACACCTTCAACAAACACATACAACGCGCGATTTGAAGTATTTCCTTCAATGAGCTCTTTAATTCACTATGATCGAAAATTTGTTTCCTATTTTGAACATTAAAAAAAAGCAATTTTCATTGACAGACAGTTTTTGTTTTTGGTCTTTTTTTTATTCATATTTTCTTTCCGTTGTTTGCAGAAAGTGGGTCAAAAATGATAGCCAAGCTGCATGACACACGCCCAAAAGTCAAATGCTTTCAACGTTGCTCGAGCACTCAAAATTACATAACAATTAAATTTATGCAAAAATGTGCCAAGCGGAAGTAATAGTTTGAAACGCGCTGCCGTCACTCCGCTGCAAAGTAAACATGCCGCGGCGTATGGCATGTGGCACGAGGCATGGCGCACCGTTTGCCATTTCATGAGCATTCGTGCACATTTAGCAACTTTTTAATGCAATTAGATTTAATTGCGAATCTGTTTGTAGCGCAGCGTCGAATAAAACGAACGAATGAAATGAAATGAACGAAAATATGAACACCAAAATGCTTTTAATTTATTGTGACACTAATATACATTAATGTCAAACTGGTGAAGAAGAAGCGATGGCGGCTGCTGAGTGCGCAATGGCCGCGAAAACGAAAACGAATGGAAAAGTGCAAATATATACAATTAAATAACCATAGGAGTCACGACACGATACGACACGAGCCGGCACGGGCTGAGCAACACTTCTACGGCGACTCGTTGTTTGGCACATGCTGAAGTAACTTTAGTTTTTTTTTTCTCGGGCGCTGTTGAAAGATTTGAAAGGCGGCAAAAAGAAAGTGGCAACAGAAAATGTTAATGACACTTTCGTACCATTGCCACTGCCAGCGAGAGACCAAGGACGACGCGACGCGCTGCTTTGAAATGTAGCCAAGCAAACGCATTCGCCAAGCAAAAGCAGCAAAGGACTCGGCATGATGATGGCTGATGGCTGATGGGTGAAGGCCGATGACGACGTTGGGCATGTGGCTGTGTGAGTTGAGCGTGGGTGGGTGTGAGAGCCATGAGTATTTTCGTTTCTTTGTCGGTCTGTTAGTGCTTTTTCCTTTGCTATTTCTCTCATTTGCTGTTGCTGTTGGCTCGGTTCGTTCTTCGACGCTATTTTTGCACAAATTTCAAAACTACTTGTAATTTGCATATTTTAAGTTGACTTTTATTGCATTAAAAATGACAGCATTTGTTGCCAGTACGCCGCAACTGTTAAGCGATTTTTATTTCACTTTTGTTGCGTCGCCCATTTCGGGACGGCAACGCGCAAAAAAAAAATACCTTCTGTCAGACAGATTACAGAAATACAATTAAAATGTTTTAGTGCGAATTAAATGCATTTTAAATGAAATGCTTTGCCGGTTAGCACGCAAAACCACATTAAGCGGCAAGTAGCAAGCAACCGAGTAAGCAAACAAGTGGCAAGAGCAGACAGTAGACAGCAGAGCAGTCACGCCCACAGCCGGCCAGTCAGTTGGACAGTCACTCAGTCGCACGGAGCATCAAACGCAGTCATGTTGACTTGAGTCAAGTTTGCTAGTTGCCTCAAGTCAAGCGTATTAAGCTTAAAATGACGTTAGCGGCAGCTGCTGTCCTTCGTCGTAGTCGTCGTCGTTGTCTCGACAAAACAAAAAATCGCACCGCCCCAACGCCTTGTTTGCCTTCATCGTGTCTTGCAGTTGTTGAGCCAATGGTCGAATGACTATTTGCAACGTCGTTTTCTAGCGGTTTTTGTGGTTTCAGTTCAGCTTGCACACAGTTTACGTTAAGTATACGCCGCGTTTGTCTAGCTTTGGATTAACTTGGCTCTGCTGCTGCCACCGCTCTACTCTGCTCGACTCAACTCGGCGTGGCTTGGCTTGAGTCCATTTAGTTTGGTTTGGTTTTGTGTCTTGTGTGTGTTTGACCATTTTGGCCTTGTGGCTGCTTTTGGCCAAGGTAGCATCGAGTGCGCATTTTCCTTATTTGTTTTGCGTGCTTCTCTTTGACGCCTTTTGTTTAGCTGTCATTTAAGTCGTTGCTTACACGTTCACTTACAAAGTTAATTGGAAAAAATTAAATTTAATTGTGTGGCTTGTTGAACTTGAACGAAGCTTTTACAAAATGCTGATTTAAACGAAATAAAACCATTCGATTTTCTTATTCATTAAGCCTGAGCAAAACGAAGATCTTTCGTAGGCTTAAGAAAATAAAGACGTTCGATAATCTTGCAATACTAAACAAATAAACTCGATTTCAAACTAATGACTGAGTATTTACGCATCAATCATCTTTAGATACATTAAAATTTTAATATAATAAAAGAAAAATTGTTTGCCGAAATACTTCTTATAAATAAAAATTTGTTTAAATATTAATGCATGCTTGATAAAGTTTTCCTTTGTTGTTTTTCCCTTTTTTGAAACCGTTATAAATTAGGTTGTCACAGATATCTCTACTTATTTTCGAAGTCTTCGAATATTTTGTATGCCACGGCAGAAATATCGAACATTTGAAATATGGAATTATTTAAAAGGAGAATACATATAAAAACCAAAATCTCCAATGTAGTCGGAGATTTCATAATTGTGTGAAATCGCCAATTAGAGATTTCTATGTTTTTATAGAGGTTTCGAAATGAAAAATTCGTTTTATACAAAATTACAACAAAAGTTGTTGGGCCCTCGCTTAGATGAGTTAAAGTAAACCCGGATGCGTCTTGGGTATATCAAGCTCATACAGAACAATTATATTGAACCTATCGTCTTACACCTCCAATAACATATACTTTACTCCTGTTTAAGATTCGATTATCCAAGGTTAATACATATATGTCCAAGCGTTCCCCTAAAAGCATCCATCTTTTTTCGAAGACATTGTAATATTTAAAATAAAAAAATCTAATAAAATAACATTTGTTCTTAAGTTATAAGAACTAAAGGCCTCTGGTAGGGTCGATATTTTTTTTATATGTGTAAACATAAGATGTCCACATCATTAAATAAAAAACAACGTTTGTTCTATTAGGGTACATTATAACGAGGTTTGACTATGTAATAAAATTTGACAACAATTAAAAAACCCATCAACGAACTTCAAAAGTTCGCAAATGCTAATGAAAGCCACATTGGACTTGTGGGAGTTCAAGGTATGTAATAAAATCAAAAGAAAAGCAAAATACTGAAATGACCTTGTCTTGTGAACCTCTTTGTCAGAATGGCCACCAAAATTGTTTTAAGCTGCTTTAGTCTAGAAGCACGCAATCAATTGCTTAACGTCATTCATTAAATAAAACCGCCTTTTGCTTTTAACAAAAAAATAACAGAAAAAAAAACGTCCGCAGACTCATTAAAACGTTGGCCATCAATCCAAAATCAGAGCTTAAATACAGACACGAAAGCAGAGCCAATGGTAATTTATCATTTACGCGTAACTCATCAATATTTATCGACGCCCAACGAATATTGAACTTTGGCAGACGAAGCAAAACATCAGCAAACATACAACAAAAAATAAAATAAAATAATATAAAGAAAACACAATAAAGCATTTAGTAATCAAATCCGCCGGTTAACTTTAATTGGTCAAGTGTGAGGTATGTGGTATGAGGTGCGTGCGTGACGCATTTGATGTTAAAGCAAAAGCAAAAGAAGGAAAACTCTTTTGTGCGGAAAAGCACGAAGCATGCAATGAAAATCCACTAATGAGCTGTATCAGGTTACATGAAAAACTACAAATTTAAGCTTCAATTGTGGCAACAAAGTATAAGTAAGACGAACAGCAACAGCAACAACAATAACAACAACAACTTAATAAAAAGAAATAAGAAGCAAAACAAGAACAACAACTTTGTAGCGAAATAAGCAGCTTAACTGAAGGTGTCAAGTTTAAAAATCAATTACTTCAATACTCGGCAAAGCAAGTAAAACGACACCAACGACTCTGCCATAGGAAGAGCATAAGCAAGAGTGGGAGAGAGACAGAGAGAGAGAGAGAGCGAAAATAAAGTTAAGACGACAAAGACAAGCAAGCCTGACAGTCGCAGATACACGGCTCACAGTGGTGAGGGAATGTAAATCCAAAATGCGTTGTGTCTTACATAATTGTATGCCGTAAAGGTTTTTCTTTGGCGATAATATAAATTGAATGAAACATTTGCTGAAGCTTAAAGCGACAACTGTTCGCTGGAGAGGAACAAATGCTGTGAAAAGTAGAAAATTCTTTAAAAAAAAAGAAGACGGAAATGAAAATCGGAAAAATTTATTTTGACAATGGCGGAACATGTTTGGTGTGATTTTGCATAAAATTTATACGAAGAAATATTTTTGTTTATTTTTCATACGAAAAATAAGACTTGTAAGCGCTTCAAAGCAGCATTGATATGCGTGCGAAAGAGATAATAAACAATATTGAAGCAGCATTGAAAGGATCAGTTACTTTGTGATAAGTAATAATTTCAAAAAAATTTCTGTCACTTTCCCCATTTCAAAAATAATCATTTGGTTATTTGATTTTTAAACAAATTTGTCACTTTAAGATATGGTGTAATTTTTGTAAACTTATAATTTACTTATTAGATTGTTACCTCATCGGTCTTACACGAGTATATACAATTTTAAATAAAGGATTGCTTTTAAAAAGTGTTGCTTATTTCAAAATGGTTAACACTAACATGAAAACCTACGTCCATTTTTAGCGCTTAGGGCGTCTACCAATTGTTAATAGGAACATTCTATTAAATGAAATTGGAGTAAATAAAATTTTAAAGTCTTTCTCTACAGCTGCTCTATTGATCATGTTAGAAGTGTTTAAAATATGAAACCAATTAATTTCTATTAACGAAACTGTTAAAAGCACTTTAAACACTTTTTTGTAGATTCTCCAGAATAGAGCTGCAAGATTATTTTCCACCATCGAAAATGTTGAGTATATTTCGGTATCTCCACTCCCCCATAAACCAATTCAATTAACCAAGCAATAAAATCAAACTTGATTTATTTAACGTCATGAAAACCACTTTTCGTAAGTGCTCAGCTAGATTAAGTTTAGTTATTGGCTTATTACACGTTTATATTAAGCGACAATAATAACAGAGTTATTTTGAGATACACGTGTTCAGTTTATTTATATATCAACGCCGCGGTAAGACACGCCCAACTCATCGACTACACGTTGACTGCTTGTCAGATACAACTTAATACAACTTAATTATCGACTCCAAACTACAAAGTGTTCTATTAATAACTCAGGCGATTTCATACAAAAATACATGACTCGTTTTTTGTGTGCTTCTATTTTTGTGTTTAGTTAATTATGGCCTTAACAAAATGAAAATCGTAATTGAAAAAACACATAACTAGAAAAAAAATTATATTAATTGGGACATCGAATAAATTTATTCGAATTTCTTAGTATCTATAAGAAAATAAACATGTAACTATAAATAGAACAACTCCACTGAAGAGTTTATTTCGATTATCATTTCAAGTCTTGAGGTCTTTTATTGATATCCAAGTATAAGAATGTTATTAGTCCGTCTTTTTTTAATGAAATACAACAATTGAGCCTTTAATAAAAGGCTGTTAACGAAAAGGCCGACTATCCAAGAATGAGTTAATACTATATTAAAAAATGACTAATTAAAAAAAAACTGATTAATTATTTAAGGATCTACTGTACTCTAAAGCTCCATCAGTCAACAAGAAGTGTGATTGCGACGTTTCCGTGGTCTTAGGGAAGCTAATCTAATCTGTAACAGACCTGAGTCAAGGTATAAGAGTAGCAAAAAATTCCACATCTTTCAAATGTTTTTCAGGGAAAAAATAATCTGTGTAGATCGACTTTCTTCTATGCACTCTGATCCCATGGAACAGTAATTCGGCCAACGATTAGAGATGGAAATGTACTAGAGATTTCACTGACTACTAATCGTTAGTGAAGCAATGCCAACGACACTTCCATTTTAAATTCGAAGCAAATGAATGGCTGCTGATTTGAGTTGTCGTCAAAAATCGCTAGTGCCATTGTAGTGAACTCACATAGTGGAGGAGAAGAATATTTTCTATTAAATTGTGATTATTAACAAAATGATTTTTTTTTATTATCTTTTGATTACAAATAGACTTCCTGTCAATGAACTGCTTACAAGCCTAATTGCTAACACGCGTTTTTGGCAACGAGAATTGAAGCATCTACGAAGAAGTTGTACAAAAGTTAACCCTTTTTTAGCAACAAACAACATAAGCTGACTAAAAAGCATTTGGCATAGTTTTTAATTTATTGTTATGACAAACGACAAGCAATAAATTCTATTTGAGTCCAAGTCAACTAACAATTGTACACTCGCCTCAATTCAACACAACTCAACTCGGGTTGACTCGACTCAAAGTGACGCGACTACGTGAGCTTTCCGTGTGCTTTGGTTATTATGTAATAATTAACTGTACATTAACTATTTGTAACCATGAAATTCCAATGAAAAAACACCGCTCACAATAAAGGTTTGCTGGTGCTGGAGTGAGGAACAAAGGGGCGGGCAAGCGCAATAAAACATGTGTATTGTAGAGTCTTAATGTGCTTGACTTTTGTGAGCTGTGTGTGGTTGGTATGCTCAAAGGACATGCAATATTCCAACATTTACTTTAGTTTAATGACATTTTTTTATGTTTAATTTAACACCGTGCATGAGTTAATTAAAAAGCCGGAAATCTTAGTTGTGCGCGCATGTTGACGAGCCCTGAGGGTGATGGTCGACGCGACGTATGCGTAATAAATCAAATTTATGCATTATTATAGATTTTTATGACCGCAATTCAATTCATACGCAAATGAATCTGTGTGAAATTACGACATAGAATGTCAAATGAGTAAACACGCAAATTCTTTTATTTTCACATGCCACAAACCTACAAAAAAAACCCTCTCCCCTTTTTCCTCATTAAAGCGTGGTTTTTCGACTTTGATTTCCCTTGGAAAACAAACGTTTTGTTGTTAACTTCAATCAAACCAAACTTACGTACATATCGTGTGATATAGAGAAATATTTTGTTCCTTTTTTCCTTTACCCTTCTGCCTCTCTTATAAGAATCTGACACACAAATTTCTCACTACGTTACTTTAACTTGTAATAAGTTCTGTTTGGAAACACTTTAATCATTTTAAATGTTGTAATATTTTAAATTAAAATGAACAGCAACAACAACAAAACACTACCTACAATTATGACAACTCCTTCTACTTTTACATCTATTTCTTCTTGATCTTCATCATCTTTTAACACGTTGGGCTTCTTTGTAATTTTCTACACATGCTGTCTAAATATAACATGTTTATAATACCCAAATAGAACAATGAAAGCACACACACACGCACACACACATACATCAACACAAAGAAAAGCTTAGCGAGGAATGTCTTTATTAAAAAATATATATCACGCCTATTTTACAATGTATGCAGGAAGTTTTTTAATTCCCGGTATTAAAGCACCCTGCCTGACAGACTCACACACACACACGTACATAGGCAGCCAATGCAATCACTTTAAAACGGGGTGAGCTTTTGGGAAAAAAGGCATGAACGCTCTTTATGTCCTTTGTTGACTGCGCCAAGCAAAGTCATAATAATAAAAGTATAAATTCTCGTGCTTCGTTGCACGTTTCGTTTTTGAAGCCATACAATGTATGAGTCGGCAGGCAGACTCATGCCAAAGAGTTGCCATCAAAAAAGTGGGCGTGCGAAATTGCGTGGCTGTTTGCCTCGCCGAGTGTCTGTGTGTGTGTTTGTCGGCGTGGGTCTGTTTCAGGCGACGTTCAAAATATTGTATAATAATAACATCAAGTAATTTATGGCAAATGAAAGTCACAAAAATTGCTACAAGAACATTGCGCATTATTGTAAACGTGCAGAATAATAAGAAAAACGAAGAGACAGAGATGAAAAACGAAAAAGGACAAGTCAAACAATATATTTTTCTTTTCTTTTTGGTTTTGTTTTTTTCTCGTTTGTACTTATTTAAGTTTGCACTTCGCTGTCATTGCCATGGGTTATGCTTTCCTTTAAACGAACATGATGACGCGGTTAAGGAGGAAGAGGATGTGGATGAGGCAAGCGTTGTGTTGTACAGGCGTGGCAGCGATAGTGACGCTGTGAAACATGTTGCATGTACGATGCCTTGTCGCTAACGCGCATGGAACAATGGCGAACTGAACATGCACAAAAAAAAACAAAAAAAAAAAAAAAACAAAAAGGAAGGAATTGCTACAAAAATCGAGTGTCTCTGAATTTGTGCGACTTTGGCGACAGGAACAACTTTCCTTTTCATTGGTTTTTTTGCTGTATTTCGCATACGCGCCAACAAACAACAAAAGAAAAAAAAAATTACAAAAAAATGCAAAAAAACAAACAACACAAAAAGCAACAAAAGGGAAGCGTAAGAAATTTGCTGCAATGGCAGAAATATCAACGCAAGGTTTTTGAGTTGCAAGCAACCTCGTCCCACGAACGCTTCATCAAACAAGATAAAACCAAAAAAAAAGAGAATCGAAAACAAAACAAAAACAACTTCAAGGACTTCATATCTAAGAAATTACACACACCGAACGCAACAACGCCCATTACGGCCACTCCCACCCCCTCGGCCGCTTTTGCCACTTTCGGTTTTGTTTCTTTTCTTTGTGTATTTCTTTCTTTCTTTTTTTTTTTTTTTGGTCGTTGAAACTCGTCTTTTGTTTAAAGCAAAAATGCTTTGAATTTTAAGCGTGCATTTGACGCAAAATGTTGAACATTTTCGCTTCTTCTTCACTTTTTTTTTTCTTTTCATTTCTGTTCTGTTTTTTGTCTTGTCTTATTTCGTTTTGTTTTGTTTGTACTGAGCTGAGCTGAGCTTGTTCAAAAGACGCGCAATGGCGAAAAACTGCATTGACGCCGTCGCAGCCGCCTCTGCTGCCTCTGCTGCCTCTGCTGCTGCTGCTGTTGCTATTAAAAGGACATTCAGCGCTGCGGGCAAACAAAATATTTCAACGGCGTCGCTGTCGTTGTCATCGTGAGAGCGTGAAAGGATTCGTAACATGCTTTTCATGCGCTATGCTGCAAGATAAGCCGTAATTTGTTTTTGATAATGGCTCACACACACACACACAGAGACACTCACATACAAGCAGACATTGTCAAAGCGTTGAAATATTGCGCGCGACAGCAAATTTAAAGCACTCTTCAAAGCGCAGCATGCAGTTGTCTGTCCGTCTGTCCGTCTGTCTCTCTGTCTGTCTGTTCGTTTGCCTTTGCTTTATCTTCTTCTTTTCTATGCTTTTTGTGGGCGTTTTTGCGCACAACTGCAATGCATTTGTTTCGAATGCTTTTGTCTTCTTACAAATTATTTAGCACAAGTTGTTTGCTTCTCTTTTTTCATTTAGTTTCCATGCTGAAGCCTCTTATATTTATGCGTATGTGCATGAAATATGCGCTGTTCAGCATTTTTTCCTTTTTTGCCGCATGCTTTTAGGCGTAAATTGTAGTTGTCTCATCTCATCTTATATTGTGTTCGCAACTTCAAGGAGATTAGCTCTGTGTGTGTGTGTGTGTGTGTGTCTCTGCATTATTATATAAACTTAATTGTTAGGCAACTAACCAAGTTCTAAGCTATTGGCAAAGTTTCATAAGAGATATTCAAGCGCTTAGTTAGTCTTAACTCATCCTGAGGATATTAATGCACACATCTTATATACATAAGTGCATATGTGTTGAGTTACTGAGTTATCACTGATTTTTTCTACTTTATTGGCCTATTTTGTGTCGCTTAAACTTTTTCATATTCTCTTTTCGCAAAATGTAATACAGCGGAACCTTTTTAATTAATCAGCAATTAATCAGTTGTGTGAAGTACAAAAACACTACACCATGAATTACTTCATTAAATATGATTTTCCTTTTGATTTGACGAGGGATGTAAATCCCGAGATCCCGAATTTCCAAAATTTTAGGGTTTTTCCGAAATTTTCGAGATTTCGTTATTTTATTATGATTTGAATAATTTCTATTTATCAATAATTCGGAAAGCGTATAAAACAAATTTTATTATTTTGTAGAGCTAAACATTCTTATAGAAGAGAATATAAAAGAAGAATTGCTGGCAAAGTTAGGAAATTAACAATTTATTCAACAATTGAAGAAAGAAGCTCAAAATTTAAAAGAAAAGTTGCGATAAATTCTTTAAAGTAGTTTACAAAAACCTTTGAGATTAGTACGTGAAGGGAGTAGAATAGCCTTTCTCAGCCTTTATCTAAAAATATATTTTTTGTAATGGAGGTCAAAGGGGTTATTATCTTTATAAGTCCTTTGATTGCATTCCTAGTGTTCAACCAAGAAATATTGAAGCTGAAAGGTTTTTTTGTTAGCAGGTTTGGAGAATTGGACATTAAATGCTTTGGTATTTTTAAGATCCTATTTTAACCAACATGATATGGAAAATACTTTAAATAAAATAATAATAACACTTACTTAATCGTTGGTAAGCTCATGAAATAGAGCTTATTTTTATTTGTTGCTTCATATTTTGTTTGTTTAAACAATAATAAAAAATAAAATAACCCTGGGATTTCAGTTTAAAATCCCGAAAATTGCGGGATTGATAAACATCTAAAAATTGGTACACCTAATTCGAATATATCACAATTTGTACCTGAAATGACAAATCAACAGTATATAAAATTTATAAATTCTGTCCATAAGACTCTTCATCTCAAAGTAATACAATTTGCATCGAAATTTTATTATATTTTCTCAAGTCCAGTGGAGTATTCCACATTGAATATGTACCTCTATAAGTCAAAATTGATAGTTAAAATACTCCTTATTTTAAAATCCACAATAAATCGAAGATTCTTGCACTCAACTTTCCCCTGAAATTTAACTTGATGAGGATCTACAAAAGTTGCAAGACAAGCTCAGACTCTAAAATAAATAACTTTGCTTCGCAATGAAAGTTGAATTTCGTAACAAATATTTAACTATGCAAAGTCTTTCTAGCCGATTGCGTAGCAACAACAAAATGCAATCGTCTGACACATGTTAGAATCACCAAGAAGAAGAAGAAGGCATATCTTGCTGCAACTTACTGGTTATCTTACGCCAACTTAGCTTTGTTTCGCTTTTCGGAATGCAAAATGATACAGAAAACAAACATAACAAGAATGTGAGTTAGTTATATAACACAAGACTGAATGCATGTGTGGGTAAGAAAAGAAAAACAATGACTGAAAGACAATAAAGTAAAAAGCACTGCGTAAATCATTTCCACTTTTATGCGCTTTAAGCCAGACTATGTCAACAAAATGCACACACACACACTCACGCAGAGAGACATAAAAAAAGCAAGTACTTGGTTAAGATATAAGCACACACACACATGCAAGCCATTATGCGGCCATTAGAAGTGGCAACTTCACGCTTAACCAAAAACTTTAGACATTAAAAAAAGAGAAACAAAACAACAAAAAACTGTCAAGCTTTTTGTCAGAGCGGCTTTTATGTGCCTTATTTTGACAAAAAATAATAAAAAATAAGCAAAAAAAAACATAAAACAAGAAGAAGCAGCTTCTGGATAGACAAAGTAAAGAGAAATATAATAAATCTTAAGCGCAAAAAAAATAACAACAGCTGAAGATGTGTGAGTGCACTAAAATCGTGGGCGACGCACAAAAGTATGCAACACAATGCGCAACTGACTGACTGAGCGAGTGATGTATTTCGCTGGCTGTGTGCGTGTAGGTGTACATGTGACTGTGTGTGTGTTATAAACCTATTCGAGTTTTTGAGTTGATTTTGGGGCAGAAAACAAAACTTATCGCCGCTAAGCTCTAAAGCTACACAACAACAAAGAGTTGAATATGTAACATTTTGGTTTACTTTGGGGTTGCTTTATGCTGAATAAAAATATCAAAAAAAAAAATGAAAGAGTGGAAAAAAACAACAAAAACAAATGAAACTTGTCACAGCGACAAACTTTTTTATGTCACTTTCGACTTTTTTATGTTTCGTTTGCGCATATTTTGCCACACTTTGAAGCTGTTGTTGTTGTTGTTCGTTGTTGTTGTTGATTTTGCCAAATGCTTTCGGCTTACTTTGTTTGTTATTTATTTTAGGCATGTTAGTTGAGGTAGGCAACAAGCAACTCACGCTTGTAGGCCAAGACAGGCAGAAGGATGTGCCGGGCGTGCAATCCTTGAGCGTAGTGTGCCATGTGTGTGTGTGTGAGCAAGTTGTTGTTTGCTTGTTGGCTTTTAACATGTATTTAACGCCTTTTAAATGTTGCCATTGCGGCTTACTTTGTACTAAAACACTCACACACACACACTAACACACACACAATCATCAACTACCTTCACAAATATTAATACAGCGCACTCAGCTAAACTCTTGTGTACACATTTTCTTTCCTGCATTATCCTTGCTCTTCTATTTTTCTCCTTTCTGTCATTTTGTTTTTCACCTCATTTTTTTTTTTTTTTTGTATTTTCTATTTTGCCGCTGTCACAAATTAAAACTATAAATTTCGTGGCTCACATCTTCTTGCGAGCTTGAATTTTTAATTACTTAAACGATGGATTGACACTTTTGTCAGTGACAGTGATGAAAGTGCGTACTTGCCGCTCTTTGAGTTGGGCAGGCGAAATTAATTAAGATTGAAGGCGTTGAAAACCTCAACCTCAACATCAACATCCAATTCGTGCCTTTGCCACACCCAAAGCCACCCTGTATGTGTATCTGTGTGTATCTTTCAAGTGTTGACGCGCTCAATTGTTAAGTGACAACTTGCCAAAACAAAAGTCAAAGTCAACCCTTTCGTTTGAGTTGTTTATTTTGATGATGAAAGGGCCCGACGCGCTTTTCAAGTGCTTAATGTGTGTTTTTATTTAGATAAGGTTTCATTTTTCTTCTTTCTTTACTGCTTTTTTTGTCCTCTACTTGCATGATGCGATTAACGCCTTTGTGATTAAGGGTGTGTTTGTTGCGCTGCTGTCAATCGTCATGAAGCTCAAGCGGAAAGGGTGAAACAAAACGCGAAAATAAAATTAATTTTTTTTATTTTGCATTAAAATTTTAAATTAATTGAATTGAAAAAACTTTTAAGTGGCTTTTTGATATTGTTAAGGTTCTATCAATTAGTTAAGCTCATCAATCAATTAATTTGCTTTAAATATATTTTCTATTTTGGTTTTTTTTTAATTATTTTTTTTTTTTGTTGTCATTATTTGTGCTTTTTTTTCATTAGTTCAAACAGTAAATTACTCAATTATACATTTCATTAAGCGCTTAAAAAAATACAATTTTATTTTATAAAATATTCGCCAACAATCATTGGTTCACAACCACAGACAATTACAGTTAAATGAAACACCTTTTAATTTAATTCAACTTACAACAATTCAATTGTGAAAAGGGCCTCAATGTATTAAAAAACTATTAGTAGAAAATGTTCATGTTTTCGCTGCTTTTTTCCTTGCGGTTATTACTGTTTAAACGGTCCACCAACAACATAAAGAAGCGACGAAATTTGTTGTCACAGAACAACTTTGATAACCCGGACACTTTATAATCCGAACGTTCCAGTAATTCGACCGTTTATTTTTGATACAAATCGCTTGTTGTTTTAATAATTCATAAAAAAATCATTCAAACAAGGTAAAAATTAATAATCATGTAATTCTAGTAACTTGATAAATCTAATTTCCCAGATTAGATAAAAAAGTAGTGATTTTTTATTAACACTTATATAAGCCAAAGAAACAAATTGAATTTGTTGAAATATAAAAATAATTGCATTTTTTGTCATTTTATGGAAAGTGTGCTATTTCTCTGTCCACAGCTGTATAAGGTTAATTGCAATCTGAAACATTTCCTAATGTCGCGTATTTTTTCATTAGCACTTCTTTATTTGTACCTCTTTAACAGCAACTTCGGTGTGCATTAACATTATGATACTCGCCCAGATAATAATCATTTGTACTTAGGCAAGCACAAACTAAAAGCAGAAAAAATGCCAAATGGTAAAAGAAAAGCGAAAAAATGGAAAACTCAGGAATACGAAAACTCATCTAAAACAATGCGATTCCCAGTACATGAGCACAGACTCGTTTATAACAATTTTCACCTAATCAAAAGGAAAAAGCATGGCAAAAAAAAAACACGAAAACAACACAAAAATGCAGTAAAAGAACAACCAAAAAAAAATGAATAACAAACAAGGAAAAAAAAAAAACAAAAAAAATGTTTAAATGTTTTAAAAATTCCATAAACGTTTGCGCGCTGTTAATGGACAGTTTGGAGTTCCGTGTCCCAGACAGACACACACACACATGTATATTATATACATATGCACACACACACAGTCAAGCAAACAGCGATTGCCACTCTAAGATGGCAAACTTTTAGCGCTGCCTTGGGGGTGCTGTTCCCCAAACAAAAAAATAAAAAAAAAACAAAATGGAGAGTTAAAATAAAAAATAAAAATTCAAAACGTAAAAACACTTTTAAAGAATCAGCGTACATAAGAAGAAAAAAATCGCTAGAAAAACATTAAACTAAATAAATGGCAGTGGAAAAATTCTCACGTGCTGAAAATACGACGTGCGCCTTTATCCCAAAGCTGTGAGCCATGAGTATCACTGCAAGGCGTGCGAAATTCGGGATACACTGACAGAAAATTCGTTGCTAAAATTCAAACCATCAAAACATTGTCTTTGTTGCAGACACATTTAACTTCGAGTCATCAAACAAATGAATTTTGTTATGCAATTGATGATTATTAGGAGAGGAAGTTGTTTATACTTAGAAGACATTGCCTTCGTTAGTACCTTTGCTGATTTCAATACTTATGTATAATACTTTACAATAATACAGTCATTTCATTCTGAAACTCTTTATACTTAATGCACAAAGCCATAAAACAAATGCGAGCAACGCTTAAGTGAGAATGCGGCCAACAAACAAATAATGTAAATGTAAATAAAGCAAACAAAAAAAAAAAACTATTAAAATTTTTATATTAGGCAACATGACTTACCGTGTGCATCCTTGCTCGATAACAAGGAGCCACCAATGCCGCCACCACCGCCTCCGCCCGCGCCATGCAAGGCCAAGCCGCTGGACGAGGAATGCAGACGCGCTAATGTGACCGGCATCAGTCGCAGTGTCGTCGTCAAAGCGAGCAGAGCTATAAAAATTTTCCACATTGTTAACGTTACCATTTGACTTTTATTGCACTTTGTACGCTCCTTCCCTCGTACACTCGCCGACTCCTTACGTCCTGGCGTTTTATGCTTGCACGTTCGCACGCGAGACAAGTAAAAATTTCAACTTGTTCTCTTCTGTTCTGTTCTTTTTCAATAGATCCTCTTTGCTGTTTTATTTTCTTTAATGCCAACTTTTGGCGTAAGTACAACGCAAGGCTGCAGTTTTATGTAGTATATATATATACACTTGGATTTCGCTTGTTGATTTTAATTTGATATGGACTAAGTTGGCTTTTGAGCACAGACTTCAAGTTGGCTGCCATTCAAGCACGATTCGATATGCACTCTTGGTTTGACTTTATGTTGATGCCTTGGCTTTGCCTGCTGTCTGTCTGTATTGTTTCACTGGCTTGCGTCTTTGATATGCCGATAGAAATGTTAAATACAGCTGCAAAAAACAAATGAAAATGCTTTAATTATTTGTATCTTTATGATGACAGCTGCTTAGTTCACGCAATGACAAAAAACAATTTTTAAGTCACAACAAAAGCGCTTCATTATAGCAAATTATGCAATATTTGCAACAAAAACACAACCATCAAAGCAAACCTGCTGAAAGATAAAAATATACTTTGACACACACAAATTTTACAATTTCCTTCAGCGACATTAAAGGCCTAAGCAATTTATTTCAAGATCGTTTTGTGTCGATAAAAATTTTAAAGAAAACATAAAAAATTCACGCAACTAAACCAAAGAAAAGAAAAAAATACAAAGTTATTTTGCTATAAGAAAAAACAGCTAAAGGATAACAAACATCAACCGACATTAAAATTAAGGTGGCAACTGAAAATTCGGCTGCAAAAAAAAATCAAAAAAGATACGCCGAAAAACAGCAAGAAAAGTGTAGAAAAATGTTTGTCTGTATGTAGAAAAGCAACGCAACTTTGCTACCTTTGCTAAACAACAAAGAAAAATAAGAAAAAGAAAAACAACTTAGGAAAATAATAATGATTTGTAAACACAAAATGACAACAAACTTTAGTGTTAGACTGAGCGGCGTTATAGGTGTCCTGACAATGGTAGAGTTCTTTAGAAAATGAAAACAATTTTTTCCCCCTTTCGCTCACCCCTTTTCAATAAATAGCATAAAAATCCCAACAGTGCGAACAGGCCCAATGAAAACTCCCACGCAGTCTTACAAAGAAACAGATACAAATACAAAAAAAAAGGGTTCGAAATGTTGCATTAGATAAAATGTAGCCAAGGAAAAAAATCTTTATAAAAGATAAAAAAGGTGAAAGATTTTTTGTGCACAAGACACAATTTCAAAGCCGGCAGAGCGAGCATTTTTTGTGCGCTATACAAAAATTTGTTTATTTGATGGAAATGCCAAACAAATGTTACCAAATTTGAAAAACAGTTGGTCACGTCTCCATCGTTGTGACATGCAAATAAGATCTAAGAAATGATTGTTGTAAAATTATCGCTAAACCGAAAAGTTTTATTTTAGAAAATGCGGTAAATAACACAAGCTTCATTTAAACACTATTGAGTAAGATGTTGGTCCACAACTGTCCTAATACATAGTATTATTACACTATGCTAATCTATAAATTCGTCATCCGTCACCCTCCATCCAAGTGTCTTTCTCAAACGTTTGTTTGCTAAGCCTTTAATAACTATTATGACATCAGATACACAATTAGAATACTGACAATAATTGTAACTTGAACTTGTTGCTTTGTTGAATGCTGACATTTTTTAACGACTGACTTGTCTACCGAGATGGCCAATTACTTTACTCACAAAACAACGATAAATTTAATAAAAATGTCACTTAAATAATCAAAAAAATTCACTTTTTTCAAGAACAAATAGCATGAAAATGCTACTGATTGGAAAACAAATAAAATTAAAATATCATCAGTTGAAATAAAATAAATTAAAAATAATTTTAGTCTTCCATATGAGTTTTTATGCATCACTGGATTATGTTTTATTATTGTTCAAAATAAATCCCACTTTCTGACAACTTCATTAGACAATGTTAACATAGGAACGTTCTGTTAAGTGGCACGTTAATAGAATTTTAACAAGGTGGTGTATTGGACATCGGTTTTTTCCTTATCATGTTTCATTGCCATCATTTTACATTATAAATTTCATCGTTCATAGCTATCAATAGCACCAGTGACTGGAATGTGAAACCTATTAATTTTTCTATTAAAAAAACTAATAAAATCGAAGCATTTTTTTAATAGAGTTGCCAGAATAGGGCCGTATGTCTAGTTGAAGTATGAATGATTCTCTCAAAGTGGTAGTCACACAGACATAGATACAATTAAGTTGATTTAACAGTCTCATAAAACATACAGGTATTTAAATTTTCAATTTCTCAAAAAGTAGAAGAAGCAGAAGTCCATGAGTGACTTTAAAGTCAAGTCGATATGAATTAATGCCTCAATTTAATTTTTCAGTGCAAATTCAATAAATTTATTTTTAAAGCTTTCTTCAAAAAGTAACTAAAAAATTTGTCGAATTCTACGAAAATTTGTCAACAATGTGACATTTGCTTTTCTTAAGAAATACTTTAATATGTTTATGTTCTTTACTTATTTGTCTTGCAAGTTTCAAGCCCTGATTTTGAGCACTTAATGTGCTGAGTGTTCTTTATAAATTAGCCGATGCTCAATTGGCTCCAAGCAATTGTTACTTATTCTGCTCATTACATTTATTTGTGCAACACCCACAATAAATGTTTCTTTGTCTTCAGAATTGACATTGCAGAGGTTAACTTAAAGTTCAGTTAGCCTAACAAAATTTCTCGTTATGAAAAATAGAACAAAAAATATCTACAAAATCAATAACAAAACGGTGGAACAATGCACGCTCCCTTGGGCATTTAAAGTTGTAACAACTGCGTTGTCCTTTTGTTTTTGTTTTTGTCTTTTTGAACTTCGAACGGTTCGAAATGTCCTTGTTGTGTTCGTTATCGTTATTGTTGTTACTGTTGCTGTTGTTTTAGTGCTTGCTGTTGTTGTTGTTGTTGGCATGTGCCTGCCTTACATTGTTAATAATACTAAAAATAATGACAGAAATAATAATAACGAGCAAGACAGATACGAAACAAAGAAAATAAAAAAAAAAAAATGAAAAAATATTCAAGCAAAAAATCATATTCATACAAAACAACACATTTTTTATTGAAACAAAACAAATTGACTTTAAAGTGCTCTTGAACAATTTTTACATTTGAACGCACATAAAGAATATATGAACAAAAACAAAATCACACATTCACGACTACTTGACTACTTGAAATAAAACAAAAGTGCTGAATATGAAAAGTGCAAAAAAGAGAAACAAAAGCAATGAGTATGCGAATAAGCGAAAAAAAAATTGGCAAAAACGAACGGAAACGGAAACAGCACAACATCGTTGATAGACGTTTTATTGCATGCAGAAAATGACTGACTAGCGGAATGCCGGCCTGGCCTGTCAGTCTAAATACATATTCTATATTGTATAATAGACACAAAATGTACTCACACACGCACACACACACACACACACACACACTCACACCGCCTCTCCAGTCATGCCACGCCTCAATGCACCATCATACATACTTAATAAATAAGTGCCGAGCATGTCGAGTAGTTTATTACTCCCGTCAGAGTCGTTCTCAGCTATTTTGTCCAAATATTTCTTCTCTGATGTTGTGCTTTTTTTTTTTGCTTTTTTTATCGCTTACGAGGTTCAAACTGAGCTCGCCAAAAAGTAGACTACAGCTCAGCTTAGTCTTAGTCTCAACTGCTGCCTAAAAGTACACTACAGTTTGTGAGTAGCTTAGTACAATATAGTCGTATACATCTGTCAGTCAGTCAGTCAGTCAGCCAGTCACTCATTCAGTCAGCCATTCATTCATTCATTCAGCCAGCTTGCTCGTTCATCGTTTGTCCGTCATCTATTCACTGTTTCTTATGGTTTTTGTGGTTATTGAAGCGATCATTTGGAACATGCACAGCATTTTCATGTTTTCATTTTTCCACACAAACACACACACACACAAGCTTACTCTCTATCTTCTCACTCTCTGTGTATTGCCCGAATTGACTTCCTGTTAGTATTGTTGCACGTTATACTCACTCTTGTTGCCACTGTTGCTCCTCGTGTTGTTCGTGTGCTTCTTGCTGTTGCTACATGCCTCTGCGGACATAACAACTACAACAACAGCAGCAGCAGCAACTTCATCGTCGTCCTTAGCGTCATTATTAATGGCGAAACGTTTAATATTCGAATTTAAGAAAATTGCTTTCATAACACGACATTAATGGCGTTCTTATACTTATACATATCGTTCTGCTGAATTTTAGTGTCAATGAGATTTATGTTTGTTTCATTTTCATACTCCTAGTCATATGTTGTTGGTGTGCTTGAGTTATGACTTGCCCGTCGTGGTCGATTTTATTGTCTCCGTTTATATCGTACATATACACACACATTTATGTATATGTATGTTTATTTGTGCTTGTTTGCGTAAGTGAGCCTTTTGCAAAATAGTATAAATACAATTTATTGAACCGTAGCCTTCGATTTGATTTTGGCTCCTTTTGTTGCATTAATTTTATGCGACCTTCTGTTTGCCTTAATAAAATTCGTCATAAAACTTAATTATAATAGACTGCATTGGTCTGCGGTTATGTTGATTTAATAAAGCGCCTTTAATGTCATTCTGTTCATGTTCAGAACATTAGGCATTAAAGCAAATCAACTGTAAGTTGTACTCTGGCGCTCAGCTTACTTGATTTTAACAATGATCTTGTTTAAGGAAAACATATATTCACTGGTTGCCGGGACACATTGATATCCTTGTAACTAAGAAGCCAAGACACATCGTATCACTAGTGATGGCAAAATAATTCGAACGATTTAATTAATCGATCAATGAACGAAAATATTCAAAATTTGATTTATTTGTATTAAATATTAGCATTTGAATTATTGGTACATTAATAGACTATTTCCAAAATAATGGAATGAAGTCTTTCACAATTTTCGCCTTTTTTGCCAATTATGATATCATATCATAGAAATAAACATTCATTACTCTGATAGTAATCGAGCACAAGAGCAACTTGTTCCACTCTTATAAGTAGTATGCTAGCGGAACGCCCGACCACTTCACCTTGCTTCTCTTAACTTGCCTTCTGGCATTGGTGGATAGTCGAACACTATTAAATATTCTTTTTCTTCTCTTTTATTTCCCTTACTTAAATTTTCAATTGATATTCTTTGACTTATTTGGGTAACTTATCCCAAAATAAGAAGGAAATATTCAATTAGTTTATTTCTTATGTACTTTTTATTATGAAAATCTCAAATCTATCCAGAAAAAGACGAAAATCTCTCACTTTGTCTTCATGTTTTTGAAGGTTCTTTGTTATCCTATTGCCAACCCACCGTAATTATCTACATTTCAAAAAAAAAATAATAAAATTGGTTGAAAATTACGGGCAGCAGAGGGACACATATACTTTTGGTAACTTTTTTTTAAATTTATAGATTATTTAAGGCGTTTTGCTCTTGGCACTGAAGTCGTCGACCTTCTTCACATTATTTGAAGCTGTGCTGTTCCTGAAATAATCCGAGTGGCATGTTTCACCACTGAATAGATTTGAAAGTCTTTGTTGATGATAGGCCAATACATTAGTACAAGAAGTGAGCTCAAAAAATTGATTTGAATGAAAGTATATTTTGCTTAAAACAACAATCTTTGCTTATGATAACATAACAAAGTATCGACAGGGAAACTGTTATTTCTGCACAATACATTTTGGTATGCTCATTCATCATTTTTTGGCTTTGTGGCACGTTAAACGAAGTAACCAAGTAATATTCAATAAACTTATGCAAATTTTCTATTTATATTTTTCTGACAAATGATAAGCGAAGAGTGAAAAAAAATAAATAAGGAAAGTAAAAAGCAGTGAAAAATGAAAATTTGCTTAGCCAAATTAAAAAGAAACCTGCCAAAATCAGACACGCCCACATACACACGAACACACACGAGGAGATGTAAAAAACAAACCGGAAGTCTGAAAAAAAAAAAGTAACAAAAAAAAATATTTATAAGAAAAATACAAAATGGCAAAATGAAGAGAAAATGAAATGTAAAATAAAAATGAAATTTTATATAAATTTTCTATTGAAAGGCTTCCAAATCACCTGTTTCGGCTTGCCAGTCTTGATCAAATGGATGAATTTTAAAATGTGGCGAAGGCAAAAGCATCAAAAACACACACACACGCACGCACACACAAACAACAAACACTTTGTGTGGCAGTTGTGACGTGAAGAAGAAACCATGTCCGTTGAGCGACCAACAAAAAAAAATATATATATATAAATTTCAATTTAACCTTCATCGACCGAACTCATTTATATTTATAAATTCTCGAAGCTAAAAAAAATAAATATATATACAAAATATACGAGCGTAAAATACAATAAATAAAATGCGCCGCATACGAAAATGTAGCCAAATAATAAAAATGCAGCAAACAGAACAGCACGGCACGGCACAGAACTGAAAAGAAGAGAAGAGGACAGAACAGGACAGGAAGCAAGAGAAGCGAAAGCAAAAAACAACAAGCATATAGAGAAGAAAAACAGGAGCCAAGGCAGCAGCAACAGTGGCAGCAACGGCAGATGAGAAATCCTTATCCGGCAACGGCAAAGCCATCAACAAAAATAAATGAGGAGGCATTGCCCAAAAAGGATAAAAATCCATCAAACTTGCAGATAAGCAACAAAGCAAACTTATACGAACAAAACGAAAACGAAGAAAAAAACGAAATAATATCAAAAAAAGAAACAATAACAAAAACAAGCAAAAACGAAGCACGCAAAACGCCAAAAGCAGCAACAACAACAGCAGATATTGTCGAAAATAAAATAATAATAAACGAAAGGCAGCCACAAACACAGACACAGGCACAGTCAGAGAAACACAAAACTCAGTGAAAGGCAAACAAAGTCTGACATACTCAAAGGCGCAGAAGAAGAAGTCATGTCCACACACGCACACATATACACCATATTTGTATCAGGCCAAGGCGTCGAGCTCATCGCTTTAGCGTGTCTTCGCCTTTCCGAAAAAATATTGCGCAAGGATAATGCTTCATTTCGTTAAAATAACATGCCCATCATTGGTTATAGCATTGAATACAGTTACTGAGCAAAACAAATGTACTTGAAGCGTCTTGGCACTTGCCATTTGCCACTTGCCGCATGCCACTTGCGTCTTGCGACTCAACCAAGTCGCCATATACGAGCACAAGTTCATGGAAATATGTATGCGTAATGCGTGTTCTTATAAGTTTACTTAATGATGTAGCGCAAAGGTTGTCTTCGTTTGGTTGTCTTGGCCTGTATTGGTTTTGGGGTTTCGTTCTGAGTTTGCCTGCCAATAGTTTGCTTGAATTGATGTGTTTTTGTTAGAGCTTGTAAGTTGTACTTATTTATTTCTTTCTTATTTTTCTTTTCTTTTTTTATTTGTCTCACATAAAAACTTGTTTTTATTTGCATTTTTGTTGTGTGCATTGCCACAAGTTTTCATTCCTTTAATTTAGAAGGAAAACGAAACTCATGATAAAAAAATTGTATCACAAAATTGCATTAACCTGCGAACATTACAGATATTAGTTTGTTTTCATCATTAACAAAGAATTATGAAAATTATTGCGGTTAGAAATTGTTTTAAATTAAAATGAAAAAAAAAATGTAGCATAATTTCATGCACCAGCAACAATTTGTTTTGCTGAATCAAGCGCATCAATACGATATCAAAGAAATATGAAATATATTCTCGAGTCAGTCAGATTCATTCATTAGATGCTTTTTTAAAAACATATCTCGAACGTACATTTGTAATACAAATAATACCTTTCTTTTTTAGACATTATTTTCCATTGTATAGTATGTGTCTTTCATGTCATTATATATAATATTTTCTGGAAAACCATTTACGTCTTGTACAAAACAGACTTCAATCAACTGCAAAGCTTAAAATAATTATCGATATATTAGCCTTACCCATGGCAAATTTTACAGGCTAAATTTGTATCTCTGGTCAACCTACAAAATAACCAGGAAAGCAAAGTATGAATGTTCAATTCTTGATTTTTCTTGCAATGAACAAATTTTAATAAATTTTCGACCTTTTTGTTCAAAGTGTCTATTGTCAAGTAAGGAGTGAATTTTTATTTAATTCACAATATAGTTTAATATGAAGAGAAAACAATATTTCTTTGCTTATACAAGAATTTACAAAATCTAAATTTCATTCATTAACTGCATTAGTTGGCAATCGACATACTAAAATTGTGCCGATTATGTATCTAACTTAAGTTAAGATCTCTCAAGGCTGTATCGAAATCAGAAACTGTCAATATTAGAACTGTTCATGGATGAACATGGAACAGCGAGTTTAGTAGATAAGTAATCTTATATTTAGAAATAAGAAACAAATAAACGCGTTATGATCGACAGCTGCAACCGTTTGACAAGATCAACGGGTCGAAGGTCGCAGATAGTGATTCATGCGACCTACGCAGCAGGTGGCAGATAAGACGAACGGGTGTAAGCAGCGGTTGCTTGTGCGGCCGCTACAGCAGGTCACAAGGGTTAGTTTACACAGCCGTTCTACAAACGCAGTGTTAGCATAAGATAACTAAAACTAAGTGTAAATGTAAAATTAGAAGTTAAGATTAAACTGCCTGCTGCGCTGTAACTCAGCGCAGAATTTGCTTTAAATAAAGATGCGTCCGATCACGGACAGCAGTACAACTTAAAAACTTGAGCGTGCTCAACATAGTGTATATTGTTAAAGAGAATAATATACAAGAACTTTTGAATGATTCCTTGATAATACAAAGAGCATTAATGGATACTGCTTTATTGAGTCCAAATTTAAATATTTTTTGAAAACAATTTTCAAGTCCATTTTATTATTTTTGTATTATATATTAACATTTTACATTTAACATTTTGTTCATCTTTCACAGAAACAACCAATTAAAAATAATTTAAATTATTTTGCTTATATTGTCTTTCAGTTCTTTCTACTCTACCAAAATCTATAAATGAGTTTATGTTAGCTCAGTAAGCGATATAAGGAAACGTGAACCATATCTTCCATAGGAGAATGACGTTGAAACAAACCCACGTCGCATATTTGTATATTTTTCATAAGAAAGTCACCGTTGATAGTTGATAAAAAAAATTATCATGAATCGATGATATTTGATTTTTGTAAGAGAATTTTACCGCGGTTTTTCATAGACAAAAAGTCTTGCAGACGTAACAAAAAACCAAAATAGAACCACAAACATTCATATGCATCGAATGGACGCAGCACACCCGTTATCCTTGCATGCTCAACACTTTGCATAACATTGAAAATACAAACAAAAACCAACAGCAAAACGTGAAAACAAAAATCGGCGTCATTTTCAATGCAGGACATGACTGAAATACAAACGCGACAGGTGAGAACAAACAATTTAGACGCGACGCTTGAAGAATTGCAAATGATTTGTTTGCATTTTTCGCGCAGAGGTGAAAACAAAAAAAAAAACATAAATTTAAAATACTAAAAATTTTATTCAAAAAATTTTATTCAAAAAATTGGAAACATTATTCAATCATTTTAACCCTTTAGATGGCCGAGTTGCATTTTTGCATCATACCGTTTGAAGTGAACTCGACAGTTCGCAGCAATAATCAGCTACCATGCAGCTACAATATGTTTAAATAAATCCCGGCTATAAAGACAAACGATGCATTAAGTTATGTTATTAGCTCAAAATGACTTTTCTTAAAGAATATCCACAACTTGTATGAGCAAAGTGAAGCGAAGTTTACATTGCTCCACTATAGTCAGAATTGAAATAATGAACATAATAAATTACATCCAATGTCATTTAAGTTCGCAGGCATAAAATCCCTTCAATCTGATACGCTAAAACATTTACCAATACATTTGAGTGATTAGATAATTTTTTCATGTATCTAATGCTATGATAATTTATCTGGTCACCGATCAATTTAACGTTTAAATCCTTGTGGATTGTTCTATTACGGACATACATTAATAATTTGATTTTTGCTCTAACTCATGATAGTATATTACTTTCTTAAATTTTTGTACAGCATTTATACTGAAAGATCTTACACAATGATTTTGAGGTTTATTAATTTTCACATAATCAGAGAATTTTTTTTTTTTTGTTAACAAATTGTATTTGTTCTTTTTTATTCATTATAGTTTTTTTCAAAATAATTACTATTTTAGTGACGCACTATAAAATAATACATAATTAACAATCAATGATTTGTGTTTATTATACCAAAAAATGAAAATATCAAACTTTAGTAAGTTTTAAGCTGAAAAATAATTTAATTATTAATTTGCCTCTCGCAATCAAACTAAGAAGGGGAGGTAAAGTTGCGAATGGATTTTTTTGACTTTATGCATAGAATAATTCAGTTTTCGCATCAATCTTCATGAGTTTGGCTTTGTGCAGTTCATCACGGATTATTTTCCATATTGCACATGATTTAACAACGCACAAAAAAAATGTCATTCAATAATTATTTATTTTTTAAGCCCGTTCCATTTGCATTATTCTCTTTTTTTTGTAAATTTCATTGTTGGGTTCAAAGAATTAAATTTTATTTATTTATTTTTTTTTGCTTAAAAAGATTACCCAAAATGTGATAGTAAAGTGATTTTCCATAATTCGTAGTCGGTTCAGTTATATAGCAGTTAAAAGATATCAAATATTCGGAATTTGAATCGTACTCGAAACTTTAAACGCGTAACTTCTCAAATTGTCCTCCATCTCATCACAAGAACGACTTGTCCTTTTCATTTGACATTTAAGCATGAACTAAAATCATCCTCAAAAATCATTTATTTCGTTTCGAAAACAAATAAAATAACGAAAAATTAAAAATGTCTTAAATGTGTTTAACGTATAGCTACCATAACCGAAATTTTCTGATATGAAAAAATGAATTTTTTTTCCTTATAATATAAAAATATGATAAACAATTAAAATTTCTATTTTTTCATAGTTCGTCAAAAAAAAATGGCCAATAAATGCATAAAATAAGGGCAATCACATGTAAGAACGCGCTTAAAGCAGAAAAGGAATCAAATTCGTTATACACATGTCCTTTTATTTTTATTCTACAAACCAAAATTAAGAAACAAGCCAAACTGAAGTTGCTGCCTTATAAAATGTTAACGAAAATAAAAACTTTAAGCAATTTTCTTATTATAAAAAGTTAAGGGTAACATTTAAAAAGTAGAATTGAAATTTATTTTATCAGAAAGTGTATTTTTTTTTTTGCAAAATATCAGCAAAGTAGTAAAATGTTTGCTTTAATGCAAATTCAGCCAAGTGAATGTGTTTCTTTGCATGTATGCAAGCCGCATTACGTATACACCACGTTGACGGGTTAATGTGATTTTAATGTCTTTTTTTTTTCTTTACGTTCTTTGCGCACACACCGAAAATTATACAAGTTTTTATGTACTCGCATGTTATGTGTGCTGCTCTTACTCGCTTTTGTTTTTTTTTATTTCGTTATAAAAATTATGTAATGTGCAAATGTTTTGTATCTTAAAACACACATTTGTTTTGTATTTTTGTTGTGGTTGTTGTTGTTTTTTAATGTCGACCCTTCGATGCACGGAACACAAAATCGTTCATACTTTTTAGCCGTTCGTCATCTGACAATGTACAGTCGTAATTCTTGTGCGTTGTGCTGAGCTGTTCTTTTTGTTTACGTTTATGTTCGAGAACATTAAAATTTTATTTCCAGAGCGCATATAAAAAATTATCAAAAGCAATCTGCAAATATGCGCACATTTATGAAGCGTATAAGAGCATCAGTGGGCGGCGCTGTTATTGTTGCTATTCATGTTGGCTGATATAGCAAAGAGAAATTTTTTTCTTCCCTTTTTTTTTGCACTTTTATTTCATTTTTTTATTATTATTTTTTTTTTTTTCTACGCCTTGAAATCAATCTGTCTAATGACAAACGAACGAAATTCAATGTTTGCAAGCTGCGCAGCTTGTTTCTTTTTCGTTTTCTGATTGCGATTTGATTGAGTGTCAGAAAACCAGACGTGAAATTCATATTCTAACAGAATAGGCAAGCCAAAAAGAAAAGCATGGGAGTAAACCATAAAAAACCGCATTCGAATTTAATATCAGTTTGAAATATTCTTTTGTTTCAGACGAATTTGCACAATTTTAATTCAAAAGACGTAAAATTTGCAACTTTAATAAAAACCTTGAGTCAAAGAACAAAATCAGATTCATTATCATTGCGCAATTAAGGTGAAATACATTTGCTCATATTAAAAAAAAATGTTGCATACTTAATGGCGCAATTTGGCACTTTGTGCAAACTTTTTGCAAACATATTAGCAGCAATTTTCTTACAAACAAAAAAGCAAGAACAATTTATGCAAATTCAACACGCGCTCAGCACAGCAACAACAACAAGTATTAAATAGTGTCACTAACAAAACGAAAACACAACAATAATAACAACAACAACGACTGAAGCGCAAGCAATGTGTCTACCAAAAAAAAAAGCAAGTGGCCAACAACTTACCATAAATAAATAAGCAAACTTGTTAAAACTTTAGAAAAATTACTTTTACTGAAACTTTCACACGCACACACACACACATACACTCATGTACACAGCAAGTCAAGAGAACTTGAACTTTTTACATGAAAATGTTAAAACAAAAATAAAATAAAGTTAAGTCAAACCAAGCCAAACCAAACCGAACAAGTTAACAAATAAAATGAAGTTTTTGTAGAGAAGACGACGTCAAATTTTGTTGTTTTATACACGACCAATTGCAAGCGACTTCATGAACTTCAATGGCAGTTAAGCTGACACACATTCAGACATAGTTGGTGACTTAAGCTGACCGCATAAACTTCACAGTACTTAAATAATGCGTGAATATTGCAGCTGTCGCTGTCGCTTAAAATGGGAGTTTGAATAAAACAATTTTGATATCGTTAAGTATTTCTAAAGGTCACTTACCAGATTAGCTAATGCAACACGCTAACTTTGCCTTTGGTTCACTTCGGCCACTTTAATTTAGTCCACTTGACAGCCACAAATACACAAATAAGCAAAGCATGAAGCATGCAGCACACACACACACACAAGTGTTAATCCTAGCGGGCGCACAACATGAGACTAGTTAGATGAGATATATGTTAACATACATGTTGCGTTGGTCTTATTTCGCCTTTTGGTATCTATGGTGTGCTACTGTGTATCTAAGGCTACCAAACGCTATCACAGGACACGCTCAGCTCGGCTCAAACGCACCAAAATAGCCACGTGACCATTTTCACTTGCGGGTAAGCGCAACATTTGTGTGCCGCAATGTATATCAGATACTTTCACTTGTAATTTTGTGTGTTATTTCGTATTCAGTTACTTTGATTTATGCATGAGTGTGCCTGTGCCTTTGTATATGTATGTGTATGTGAATTTTGGATTGCTTTGCTTGGCTTTATGGTTTTTTTTTTCTTTTTTTTCTAATTTAAATCGCTGGCCTTACACGCCTGGGAGCATTTAAAAGGAACTCGGAGCGTTTTGTTTGTATTTTATTACAGATACTTTTTTTCTTTGAGATTATTAAAATATTTTTCATTTTTTTTTTTAAATTTATATTTATTTTTGTGTGTTACTTTTACACTTTTACGTTTTTCTGTTCTTTTGCCGTATGCAACTTAACATAGACAAGGCAACGTAAAGCAATTTAACGTAAAGTCATGTCTTACGTGCAACAAAAGTAACATTGTGAAAGCAACAACCATAAAAGTAACCGTACAAAAAAAAAAGTACAAGTGTCTGACAGTCAGACAGACAAACACTCACGCACGCACGCATACACAGGTTAGAAACGTAACGCGACGCCGAACTATGTATTTCACATACACAACACTTGTCATTAACTAATTTCAATTTGCACTTTGTTTAAAATTGTATTTAATTATTTGTTATTTTGTATTAATTCTTTCTTTTTTATTCTTTTATTATCAAAATTTACATACGCACGCTTCATACGCGTCTCTTGCTGGCAGGCTGGCGGACAGACAGGCACGCACGCACTCACGAACGTTATACGACGTAAACGCTAAAAATGAAAATGAAAAACTCACGTCACGCGCGCTGAAACGTTGCGCAAGCTTTAACGGTTGTTTTGAAACTGAGCTAAATTCGGGCAAAAGGCGAGCATGACTGCAAAAAAAGAACGAAATAAATAAATACAACATGCACGCAACAACAAAACAAGTAGCAACGAAACGAAGTTGACAAGAGGATTCGTGCACGAAGCACAAAACGATTGAGCGAAATTGAAGTCGTGCGAGCACAAACCAAAACGAAAATACAACAAAAAACCCGAACAACAAATGCAAAAGACGATGTACTTTTGACGATGCTGAATATGTGCGTGAGCGAAAGAGAGCGAAAGCGCTCACAGTCTAAAGCAATGAGCATACACATGAGTGTATGTGGATGTGTGAGAATTGCGGTATTTGTAAAAATGTTTGACTTTACTTGTTTCAGTAAATACTTGTTTAAATTTGTTCTGTTATTAAAAAAAAAAACGCTAAGTAATTTGAAAATCACAAAGAAATATTGACAATTTTTTTAAATTTAATCAAACATTTCTATTTATTACAGCTATCAAACTTATGCTCAACAGAGAGAGAGAGAGTGGGAGACAGTTTCAGTGCTAAAGAGCTTTGTGTGCTCATTTTTATAACGCTTACAACAAAACCAATGAGCAATTGCAATATGAAGATTGATATTTTTAGGAGAGCAACTGTTGAAATCCTTTTTGTCGCTCTTTAGTTTGTTTTTACTTAATTTCTTTTTTGAATTGTCTTTGAATCAGTTGGAACTTTAAAGGAGAAAGTAAAAAAAAACAATAAAAAATTAAATAAAAATTATTAATATACAACTAATCAAAAAATATCAAAGAAATTGGCAAAATAAATACTCAAAAAATTGCCAAAAAATCACTTTAAATAAAAATAAAAAAAATTTATTGAAATAAACTTCATTTAAGTAAAGATTATACGTTTATTTAAAAAAAGAACTAAAGAAATACAAAAAATATTTTATTGTTCTTCACTCTATTATCAACTCTCATATTTCAGCATTTATATGAAAATGTAATGCAACAAGAAACAAAAAATGTAAAACAAATGTCAACAAAACAAAAAAAAAACAACAACAATAAGAATACAACAACACTAACCTATGACAAGAAATGTAATTAGAGTAGAAGTAACTAACCTACGCATTGCAAAAACAATTGATTTCGCTCTTTAGCCAAGTAAAACAGTTTCTCATCGTGTTCTTTGGGGATAACTTCTCTTAAGTTTATTTAGTTGTCAACAATTCAGCAACTTTATTATATTTGAACGCGTATAAGACACTTTTTTTGCATTTGGTCGAAAATTTCCTTATGTACGTGTCTATGCTAAGTGGAGGGTTTGTGGATGCGATAAAAGTGATTTCGTTTTTACAAGCCTTGTAAGTAATTTTTATACCCTACACATATTAAATTTATTTATTTGAAATAAGTTTCCGTATAGCATATATTGGAATGATCCGAACCACAAAAAGATACAATTTTTTAATAAATTTCACTTTTTGACCGATTTTTTAAATTTTTTTAACAATATTAATTTTGTTCGTAGCATCGTGTGTGCAGCGTATTTTTGTACCCTGTACCTTATGGTACAAGGGTATATAAGTTTTATGCGCATCGACAATGTATGTAACATCTTAAAGGAGACATCTCCGACTATATAAAGTATATATACACTTGATCAGTATCGAAAGAGAAGTTGATTTAGCTATGTCTGTCTGTATGAACGCGTCGATCTCAGAAAGTAAGTATAATAGATAGAATTCCTTAGCAAGTCGATTCGGCAACTCAATACGTAAATTTATTTTGCTTTTCGCCCTTGTGACTTAGTTTAGGGGTGAGGGGCAAATATCTGGAGCTACCTCGGGAAAAAAATTACAAAAATCATCTTTTCTCGGTTGTCTTTTGAGATAGGAACATCAAACTTGGGGTGTATATAGCTGACATGAATCACAAAAAGATAAAAGAAAAATAGGCGTGGCAGTGTTCACATATAGTAAACATTTAAAACGCTTACATCTTGAGAACCAAGAATAAAACTCTGCATGTGTACTTTTGGGATGGGGTATAATTAGATGCAATCATAAAATGGGCGTGACCACGCCCACATATAGCTAAAACAGAAAAAAAATTCATCTTTCGAACCAATTGATCTAGAAAAGCAAATATGTGTATGTATGATATTGAAAGGATATGAAATATGTATCGATTAAAAAGTGGGTGGGGCAGCACCCTTTAACAGTCATTGCAAATCGAAGGTACAGGGTACGTTGAAATCGAGTACCCTCGACTTCAATTTCTTACTGGCTTTTACGTAGAATTTGAACAGAATATTGGGCACACTATTTAATTATCAAAGCTGAACCTCAAATAATTGCTTAATTTTTCATAGAAAACACTTTTCATTTCAAAAGTAGTAAAAGTAGTAGTAGGATGAGTCCAGGTCTGACGAATAGGGCGGATGCTATAGTACGCCCCGTTCAAGTGTTTTGGCTCCATCTTTCACCGGTTTTGCAGTGTGTGACAGAACATTATCACGGAACAAAATCACTTTAGCAGGGCTTCCGGGATTAAGTCCGGGGGTATGTTAAATTCGAGTTAACTTTAGTCTGAATTAACCCAAGACAGTGAAACTAGGCCTTAATGTTAATGAGAGTACTTAGAATGAATTGACATAAATGTCAATTTACTCTAGCTAGTACCATCATTTAGAAAATCCAAAAAGAAAAATATTTGTTTACATCATCATCATCTTCACTTAAGAAAAAGAAAAAAGAAAGAAAACAAAAAAATATATCTAACAAATATATTCTACAGCCAACTGGCAAGAGAAGCGAACTCTCTTGGCGTCAAACTATCTGGCAGCGACTGACACACAATATTTAAATTGTAGTTGAAATGTTTGAAAATAACAAAAATATGAATTCACCAAATTTGTTTTTATTAAAAACGAAAATATGTATTTGTCGCAGTTGAAGTCGAAGTTTTTAGAATTGCTGTAACCTTTTCGCTTCTTGGCAACTTCCTGCTTTGGCTCGATATGTCTTGGTCGTGCCTCATGGCCTGCTGTGGCATGATATATGCACTTTCCGCAGCGTGTGGCGACGAAGTCTGTAGCGCTGTCAGTATTTTAACTAAACAGAGGCCATGACAGGGGCATGTGCATATTATGAACTGCTTATCTGCAATGAGAAAATGCATTTGTAAAACTCTACTATATTTATTTATGACTTTTTTTTCATTTTCATTTTTATGTTGACACACAATAAAAATGTCACAAGTCTCGACATCCTTGACTAAAAAGTTTGCCTCCGTTTTTATTTAAAAATATATTTTTTTTCCATTTTCACTAACATTTATTAAGTTCCAGAATTGTGAATGGTATTTTTTGTTTGTTTACTCTAGCAGAAACTCGATTATCCAGGCTTATTATTATCCTTACGTAAGGTGATTAAGGTGGAGAAGGGGTTGAAGCATGTCTTATTTTTTCAGCGCTATTACCCCACTGTTACTAATAACTAACTACTCGGGTTGCTCCAAATATCAGGCATTTATTCAACGAACTAGGCCACAGCGCGGCGTGGGAGCTAAAAGCGCTGTCATCGAGCGTTCGGAGCCAAATATCGCTACAAGCAGCCACGTGACCTTTCCCAGAGGTAGCGTATCCTACGCCAACATAGCAAGAGGCAGAGTACAGCACAAGCAGCCCCAACAAAGCCATCTACGGCGTGAAGACAGAAGCCGCTCCCGTTCTAGAAGTCGCCATAATTCTGTTCTGCGCTCAGTGACAGACACCAACTCTACTGAAGCCTTCCTGAAATTACTTAATGAAAGCATCAACTCATTGCGCTTGATCCAGGAAAAACAGATGGACTTAATGATGATGATGCTGAAGCAGCTACAACAACAGACACAGCAGCAGGGGCAAATTCTCAATTTGCTCACTGCACTACAAGTGCAACAGTCGCCAAAAAAATGCCGCTGCGCATTTTAGTGTGGAACGCCAATGGCGTGTCCACGAAGCTGACTGAACTGGAATGTTCGGTGCGGCGAGAAGAAATTGACGTCTTGCTTCTTAGCGAGACTCATTGTCGAGGAACGAGTGCGCCAAAAATGTTTGATTTTGATGCCTATCCTGCCAATGACCCAAGTGATGGCAACGCTAGAGGAGGGGCAGCTATCCTAGTTAAGTCCAGCCTTGTACACTTCCCGTAAACTTCCATAGCTACCGGCAAGGTGCAACTTGCGTCTGCAGCCATTGAAACAGCACTTGGTCCCATAAACTTTGGAGCTGTATATTGCCCCCCGAGGATTGCATGGACTACTGAAGACTTCGACGACATTTTGAATCAATATTGTCCTAAATATATTGTTGCGGGTGACTGGAATGCGTCCCACTGGCTATGGGGAGCGGGAAGATCCAATCAACGAGGTCGTGCGTTAGCTAACATTGCTCTGAGCACTGAGGTGAGCTGCCTAGCAACAGGTGGCCCCACACGGTATCCGCATGGCAGCCGAGGCTCTCCAAGCTACATCGATTTTGCTATGACTAGAGGCATCCTGGTTGATATACCGTCTGTTGTTGAGCTTAGCTCCGACCATATACCGCTAATTATCACGCTTAACGCAGCTGCAATGACATACGCAAGGTCAGAGCGGTTAATAACCATGCGCAGCAACCTGAAAGTGTTTCAAGGCCAGCTTGAGCGCTCGCTGCACCTTAACATTGAAATTAATTCTGGGAAGGACTTAGAGGATGCCATCGACCTTTTCACCAGCAAAGTAAAGACAGCAGCAAAAATAGCTACTCCTACCCTGCTCCGGAAGCCAGCAGCATCAGGCATACCGATCACTAACGCGATCCTGCTCCTAATCCGTGAAAAGAGACGCCTACGCAATAGATGGATAAGGTCTCGCCATCCTCTGAATAAAGCAGCATGGAATAGAGCGCAGGGTGTGCTTCAGCGTGCATTAGCGGAACACAAAGCTGCCTGGTCTGACAAAAAATTGGATAACACTGGCACTGACTGCGACGTAACACACTCGCTATGGAAGGCCACGCGCGCTATCAAAAGGAGATGCATCAGGAAGGCGCCGCTTATGGACAGCAATGGGTGTTTGCGGGGCACCTTGCCGAGCTTTTTCAGCCATTTGAGCTGGCCAGCCTAGAGCAAGTTGAAGAGACGCATGTAAGACTATCCCAAGCGCTTCAAATGGATCTTCCTATCAGGCCATTTGCCCCTAGCTAGATAGTTGAAGTCATTGGTCGACAAAACATGAACAAAACTTCCAGGTCACGATGCCATCTGCAACGCTACTTTAAAGGCATTACCAAGACACGCAGTCAACTCCATTGCGTTATTGTTTAACGCCATATTGAGGTTGCAATACTTTCCTGCTCAGTGGAAGCTTGGGATAATTTCCATGATCCACAAACCTGGCAAACCGGAAAGGGACCCTGCGTCCTATCGGCCGATCAGTCTCCTCCCTTCGATCTCGAAGGTGTTTGAGAGACTAATTGCTGCACGGATTGTCAGGATTGTGGATATTCAGGGGATTACTCCTGAGCACCAGTTCGAGTTCCGAGCTGGTCACTGCACGGTTGAGCAACTTCACCGGCTAGTCGGGCAAATTTTGACGGCATTTGATAGAAAAGAGTACTGCAACGCACTCTTCTTGGATAACAAAGAAGCGTTTGACCGAGTATGGCACACAGGTTTACTGGTTAAAATTAAAGAAAAGCTGCCCGCCCCATATTTTGGACTTCTGCGCTCATATCTGGAGCGAAGGCAGATTCGCTTTCATTCGGCCGTCTCTGCCAAGTACGATGTAAAAGATGGTGTTCCACAGGGAAGTGTTCTGGGCCCTCTTCTGTACTGCCTGTTCAGTAGCGACACGCCGCAGCCAGACGATAGCCTGACAACAATGTTGGCCACTTTTGCAGACGACGTTTGTGTCCCTCATAGTTCAAGCTGTGAAGTCACTGCTGCTGAAGGAATACAGGAGTATGCCACAATGTTTGCGCAATGGGTGAAGCGCTGGAACATTGGCATAAACAGCGACAAATCGGCCAATGTGTGCTTCACATTGAAAAGAAAGACTCCGCCTGACATTTCAATAGAGGGCAATCCCGTGCTGCAAGCCAACTCGGCTAAGTATCTCGGCGTCATTTTGGATCGCAGGCTTACTTTCTCTAAGCATGTAACGGCAATCAGAATACGCGTACGAGCTGCGACGGCTAAAAACTTTTGGCTACTTAACTCGAGAAGTAAATTGTCACTCGCCAACAAGGTGACTATATACAAGCAAATTATCGCGCCGATTTGGAGGTACGGGTGCCAAATCTGGGGAATCACATGCCAGATAGCCATAGCCAGATAAAGAGAGTACAGGTGGCCGAATATTGCCTCTGATTACCGGATGTGAGGGGTATATTCGCAACACGGTGTTACATAAGGATTTAAAGATGACAACGGTCTTTGACGAGTTAAATAAGCATTCTAGTCGATACAATGACAGGCTTGTGAGTCATAGAAATAGACTGGCGAGGGTTCTGGCAAGAGAAGCTCCTCCAATGAGATTGAAAAGGCGACAGCCGAGAGAACTGATGACTCGAAGGTCTTGATGTTATTAACTGTGATTGTGAATGGTGATATTGTTATACCCTGCACATACAGTGTGTCAGGGTATATTAAGTTTGTTTGAACGAAATGTATGTAACGCACAGAAGGAAGTGAGGGGGACCCCATAAAGTATATATATTCTTGATCAGGATGACAAGAGAAATTGATTGAGCCATGTCCGTCCGTCTGTCCGTCTGTCCGTCCGTCCGTCTGTCCGTCTGTCCGTCTGTATTCACCAATGGATCTCGGAAACTGTAAGAGCTAGAGACTTGAAATTTGGAGGGTAGACTCGTGATGCTTGGCAGCAGATCAAGTTTATTTTTTTTTTGTGCCACGCCCACTCCTTCCCGCCCATCCAGCCCCACCCACTTTTTTAAATCGCTATAACTCAAACATCCAAAGAGATAGAAACATGAAAGTCGGTATGTAGACTCAGTATGAGTGGCTCTACAAAACTGCATACCCCAAAATCCCCCCCTCTATTTCATTTCCCCTCCCCCTGTTATTTTCTGTTAATTGCTATATCTCCAAAATTAACAAAGGTATGAACCTGAAATTTTGTGTACAAACTCAGTGATAATGCATCTTAAAAACTGCATACCACAAATTTCCCCTCTTTTTGTTGACTACCCCTCAGAGGTCAACAAACTTCAATTTTTCGTAAAATCCATATTTTTTGACCGATTTTCTTGATATTTTGAACACAATTTGAATAAGCGACGTCAGATCAATATGTTTTTGTAGGTTGAGGGTGTGGCACCGCCTACCATGTGTGCAGGGTATTATATTGTCGAGTATACTCGACTATACCGCCCTTACTGGTTATTGTTGTTGTTAATTATTTATTGTTTGTTGTGAATTGTTAATTGTTTTATGTCTATAAAAGATAAAGCTAGCCTATCAGCTAGCCGGCGCGCCCTTTTCGGCTGAATTAACAGATAAGATTATAAATAGGAACACTAATAACCTCGTATATCGTAAGAATAATATAGATAATAAAAAAAAATAAAAAAATAAATAAAATTGGCATATCCAAAAGGCAAAAATCGTCTTTCGTAATTATTATTACCCCAAACTTCGGGCAAATATATGGTGTAGAAACCTATACAAGAAAACTTGACTATCAAATCGATAATCCATAGTCTTAAATTATCCGCATAATCGAGTTTCTAGAGTAGTTTGTTTTTAAATATATAGTAAATATTTAGTATTGAGATGAATATCATAAGTTATGTATGTATTATATATTTTCGATAAATCTAATCGACACATTACCCCGAAACAAATTGATTGATACTAAAGTTAAAATTACCAAATCAAAAAAGTAACCTAAACGGGACCGTTGACTTCAAAGATGCCATCGTCTTCACGATAGCCAATTCCATTGTGATGTATCATAGTCCAATAGAATATCTTGTCACCAGACGTCAGTTGAACGTCATTATTTGTATATGTCCAAAGGCCATCTTTAGCTTTTATAATGTCGACGGACCAAGTCCCGGCTTCCAGATTATTCATTTCTTCATTTAATTTGCCATGAAATGCAAAAAGTTCAATTCCTGGCTTATCAGGAATCGAAGCCGTAAAACCGTGATTCGGTAGTAATTCAATTTGTGTTGGTGGTCTGACAAAGCTTACTCCAGGAGTTGTTGGGCTGAGCTGCTATAGTCAAACGTTTTCATTTGTAAATATACCAAATATGATTATTTAACAAGACCTTACATGTCTTTCTACAGATTGGGGTTTCACTGTATCACTGTATGTTGCTGAAAGTGGTGGGCGCTTTAGTCCAAAGTAAAAATTGACTTTTATGGATCAGAAATTTAAATGTGAATTATAAAAAGAAAAACTCACCAGTTTACTTTCTAATTCAAATTTTTCTGAGCCATTTATTGTTCTGATCTGAGACACTACTTTATCCATAGAGTCACGATTTTCGGGGTCTTGAGCCAAACATGAAGTTATCAGTTTCTTAATTGCTTCCGGCCAATCACTTGGCAGCTCTGGTCGATCTCCTGAAGGAATGGAGATGTGAATACACTTTGTTTTGCAATCAACAACTGAGAGTTTGTACTTCACCTTTGCTTATTCGCATTTGGTTAGCATATCCATTGCTAAAATTAGAAAGACGCTTCTTGCTCAGTAGCTCCCATAAAATAGTACCCCAACTGAATACATCACACTTCATATTGTACCTTTTACCCTCAAAGACCTTTAAAAGAGCTCTGAAACTGTTATTAATTTACAAAAAAAAAAAAAAACACAACTCACCTCTGGTGCCATGTAGCATAGAGTTCCTCGTTCAGCTGTCATTGTAATAGATTGTTGAGTTGTAACTAAGCCAAAATCGCAAATCTTTAACTGACGTTCGTGATCAGTGAGCAGCAGATTGACGGGCTTTAAATCACGATGCAAAATGGGTGGAGTCTGACTATGTAAATAAGCAACACCCTGTAACAACCATTATATTGTATTAAAAACGGTGATAACTGTCCAACAGAGTGTACCAAACCTCCGCACATTGAAGTGCCCAATCCAAGGCCTGTCTTATTGAATACTCCTGGTTATTATATATTCTATGATGGAGCGAGCCGTTCTCAGCATATTCCATTATAAGATAGTTGTGTTCTTTGTCCGAGGTTATACCAAACAACTTTATAATATTTGGATGTTGAACACGTGCAAGATGTTGAATTTCGTTTTCTATTTCTCCCTTTTTAAAAAACTTCTTAATGGCCACTTTTTTGCTTTCTCCCAATACACCTTTATAAACCATACCATAACTCCCGTATCCAAGTACCTACAGAGCACGCAAAAAAAATATTATGAATAGGTTGTGTTCTTAAAGGCGGGTTAGGCTTTTTAAAATATTCAACATTTTTGAGAGATTTCTAAACGAAACTGACGGGTATAGAGCGTTTGTTTCTGATGAAAATTTCAGAAAATAAGGGAACGTACCCAAATTACATGACCGATTTAGGGGGAGGGGGTTCTTTAAAATACTAACCATAGGAAAATTTGGTACAGTTTCTCATACAAATGTTTTCACCGAGGGGGTCAAAAAGTGTCAAAAATAGATCACGTAATTTGAGTACGTTCCCCACGACCTTAGTTAATAACTTCCCATTTAAATAAATAAATTCACTAAGATAATCCTTAAACAAAGGGCGGCTGATATAAAAGAGCTACTATGTTACTGGAAAACGCAAATTAAGGTGAATAGGTTGATAAACGTATAGTAGAGGATAATCTATGCTTCATATTTCGGTACATGCAATTGCATTATCTTTGTGTTTAGATTTAACATAAATTATTAATTTGATACTTTGAAAGAGAATCAATTTTATAATTTCACTCTCTCTCCCATTATTTTGAACCATGTAATTTCAATAAGTTTTACGATGTGGGTAATTATGTGGTTTTATTTGTTTTAATTTAAAATGTAAAAAAAATTAAAAACATGTGACAAAGTGAGCAAAGTTTGCTATTTTTGAAAGTTACCCCTCAATGACCAACAAACTTAAATTTTTCGTAAAATCCACATTTTTCGTAAAATTGTATTTTGAACAATATTTGAACGGCCGAAGTCAGATCAATATGTTTTTGTAGATTTGGATTGTGGTACGGCCTACCATGTGTTCAGGGTATTATATTGTCGAGTATACTCGACCATACCGCAAATTACGACAAATTTTAGTTTGATGGTCTTTAAGGGGTAACCATCGAAGAGAGTGGTATTTTCTGTTGTAGCTCTTATAGTTCAGGAGATATAGCAATATTAAGAAAACTACTTTTTTAGTGGAAATGGAGGAAGAGGGAAAATTGAGGACGCCATTTTGAGCTATTTATACTGCATCTACCATCTGAATTTTATGTTTCTATCTTATCTGATATTGGAGCTACAGCCTTTTAAAAAAAAAAGTGAACGCTGTTTGGTGGGTAGTAAGTAGTAGGCGTTTCAAGAAATCCTTCAAACTTGAAGGAGCATGTGGCCATACGAGTTTATTTCCCAAATTTCAAATCTCTGGCTATTTTAGTTTCCGAAAACCACGGACGAACGGACATGAGTAGATCGACTTTTTTTTTACTTTTTTAAATTAATTGATTCCCGAGACATAAGATTTTACTATTTGCCATGTAAAGTTGTGTCCTCTAAACGAGATCCAAACTTGTTTGAAATAAAACTTGCCAACGAGAAACACTTGTTGGTCAGACGGTTGTATAATTAAAATGTTTCTTGAGATAATAACCACCATTACAAGAAATGTCTAATATTTTAGACAGAGCCTCAGAAAAGCCTCTTAATAAAGGTTATTGGAAACTACTTTGCTGCATTAGTTAAAACTTTTCCGTCAAATTTTGAGCCTCCTTCTTCTACTCTTCAATATTCAATTGTTGTTATCCTAACTTTGTAATCAATTCTTCTTTTAAATATAAACATAACATTTGTTAAAAGTGCAACATACCTTTCCAATTGTTATCTGCTTGAAATCGATATTTTCCGCGTATTCCATTGGTAATCGATCAAACAGTTTGAAATATTTTTAACAAAAATAGCTAAGTTGACTACGCGACGGTTTCTCTCTGATTGACTGAACAAAGTCGTTGCAAAAAATTGATAACAAATTGCAAGCGTTCAATAAAGCCAAAGATAAAACTTAAACAGTAAGTAGTCGAGTATACTCGACATAATAATACCCTCTTAATAAATATTATTCACTTGGCATTGCTGGTTTTTAAATTTATGGCCTCGACGATCAGACAGACAAAGATATGGGCAACATGTCTAAATAATTGATCTTGTTTTCCTGCTCAATTCCCTTCACACCCAATGGTGTGTTACTGCTCTCGTTGTGTTACACATTCAAGTCTAAAACAATAAAAGGAAGGGTGTAACAATAGTTAACAAAGCTGAATAGTTACATTCCACAGAAACGAAGACAATATTTCTCTTAGTCTTCGTATAGCTTATTATCACTGGTTGTTCACCTTATCAAATGAGTCAGCTATACCTTTTATAAATTTTCAACAACAAAATTATCAAATTTTTCATATCTTAAAATTTACCAGCATGCACTTACATATACACATAAGTATAATACATTGATAAGCTTAGTAAATAAACTAATGACGAATTTGCAATCGGGTGTGCTCAACTTCGAAATGCAACTATTATGTCGTTGTCACGGACAACGACACTAATTTTATGTTTATTTAGTTCCTATTAATTATATTTTCAATGTTCAGACGCCCTGATGAAGACGAAAAATCGCCGAAACGTGTAAGAGAAATAAAAACCAGTAAGGGCGGTATAGTCGAGTATACTCGACAATATAATACCCTGCACACATGGTAGGCGGTGCTACACCCTCAATCTACAAAAACATATTGATCTGACGTCGCCAAAAAATGTGGATTTTACGAAAAATTTAAGTTTGTAGGTCTCTGAGGGGTAGCCATCAAAGAGAGGGGAAATTTGTGGTATGCAGTTTTTAAGATGTATTATCACTGAGCTTGTATTCAAAATTTCAGGTTCATACCTTTGTTAATTTTGGAGATAAAGCAATTTAGAGAAAATTACTGGGGGAGGGGAAATGAAAATGAGAAAATGTTAGAGTTATAGCGATTTAAAAAAGTGGGTAGGGCTGGATGGGCGGGAAGGAGTGGGCGTGGCACAAAAAAAAAATAAACTTGATCTGCTGCCAAGCATCACGAGTCTACCCTCCAAATTTCAAGTCTCTAGCTCTTACAGTTTCCGAGATCCATTGGTGAATACAGACGGACGGACGGACAGACGGACGGACATGGCTCAATCAATTTCTCTTGTCGTCCTGATCAAGAATATATATACTTTATGGGGTCCCCCTCCCTTCCTTCTGTGCGTTACATACATTTCGTTCAAACAAACTTAATATACCCTGACACACTGTATGTGCAGGGTATAAAAAATGTTTTTTTTTACAATGAAATACAAAGCAAGAAAAATAGGCCAAAATAACCAGCCAAAAATTAAAAGCAAAAAAATGTATACCATATGTAGAAATGGCCCAACAATAAACGTTAAGATATTCCAGTTAATATTTTTTCGCTAATTAAATTGTGAAGTAGATTACTTTGACGTACATGGATCACAAAAATGGACAAAAATCTAAAAAGTGAGCTTCGGCTAGGGAATACAATCACGAGATCCGGAATCCCGGTCGTCTTTTGATTCTAAAAATCCCGGGACCGTAGTTGGCTATTCCCGGGATTTTTCGGTATTGCCAAAATGCTTGAATTGCTTCAGTCGAAGAGGAAGTTTTGTAAAATGTTGACTTTATACCATTTCGAATTTTTGGAACTGTTGAAAATGAATAGTTATTATGCTTCTAAAAAATCACATGAAGTACAAATGGAATTATCGGTTATGAATTTCTGCAGCGAGCATTTTCAGCTTGGCAATAAAATACGAAGCAGGCATGATGTTCACAATGAGTAATCTATAAATAGAGTTGAAAACGAAATCTTAAATGGACTGATATTTTTCTGCCAATTCTGACATTTAAACACGGTTGAAAATATGAGCACCCAAAGAAGAATCCGAGTAAAATTTATAGGGATGAATATACACAAGACAAAAATTAATGCGTTTTTCAGGATGCTTTGAAATTACCTTGTTTTAAGCTTATATTGTGCAATCATATAGTCGAATTAAAGTAAAGTCAAGTTCTAAGACAAAATAAGTGCAAAACCAGCACACACGGTAGGCGTGCCACACCCAAAACTAGAAAAAAGTATTGATCTGTCGACGCCTATTCAAATAGTGTTAAAAATGTCAAGAAAATCTGTCAAAAAATGTGGACTCTTAATGCCCGGCAGCAAGTTTGAACGGTTTTGGAAAAAAATTTCCTAAAAGAACCAGTTGAGACGTTTGGAAAACAACATTTTTTAACATCTTTAATTTCAAGTTGAAAAAAGGACAAAAAAAGTGATTATTCAGCAAACACTGATCGGTTTCCAAAACTGCCTTCACCATTCCTTTACGTTTATTCATTGGTGAGATATCGATAGTTAAAGTCAAAAGGACCTTTTTTCGTTCCAGTTCGAACACCTCCGCTAAAAAATATCATATCAAGAATTTCAAGAATTGCATTAAAACCGTTACTCCTTCAAGATGTATACGTTTTCCGACTGGATGTTGTTGCAGCATGCGCCGAATTTTATTGATGTTTAGACGAAACGAATTCGACAGTTGGGTACTAGTTTGCTAATAGAAGTATTCTATACAATTTGATACCTTCTTAATTCTGTCCTAAATTCGATAGTTGAGATATAGTCTACACCAGTTAATATAAGAAAAATACCATTCTTGTTGTCATTTTTCAATTTTAAGTGGGCGCTTTATAATTTATCCACACATGTCTTAAACTATTAACATCGTCTCTGAACACGTATTCATAATTTTTTTAAACTAATTCGTCTTATTAAAAACTAATTTTAGAATTAATACAATATTTTTTTACTTCGTCATGTCTTAACTAATAACAATGTTTGCATTAAAATAATCGTATAAACAAATAATAATAATTTATAACTCGAAATTGGCGAAAATTAATATCTTGAAATAAATAGTAAAAAAAAAAACAATTAAACACTTTATCCAATAATGTGTGAATTGTTTGAAATGTTTCATTTTATGTTTAAAAAAAATGTTGTATTTTTCAATCATTTTCTTTTTTGTATATAAGACCAATTATTAACTTAATTCGATATATGTAATTCAATAGTTTTTCTTTTGTTTTTTGTTTTCTTTATTTTGTTCAACGTTTTTTTTTTTTTTGCTTTGAACTTTTTATTGAACCAAATGTCATTCCAATGCGCTTAATGCCACTTTCGGGCGCACTTTGCGTCATAGGTTTTTTTTTTGTTTTTTTGTTATAATTATCACAATAAAAAATCATCACTAATTTCATTAAGTATGTTTTACAAATTACTATCAACTGAGCGGCTCAGCTGCCTACTTAGTCAATTTTCGTCATAAATGTATTTTTAAATTAGATTTTCAATAATTTATAATAATTTTGTTGTCAATATTTTGTTTCATTTAAATTAATTATCACAAATCGATTTTTGTAGCATTAAGTTTTTCATTTGTTTTTTCTTCTATTTTTTTCTTTTTTTTTTAATTAAGTTTGCGCATAAAAATATTTTATAATTTTGAGTTTTTTTTTCTTTTTACTTATTTGATATTGTCAATTGTTGTTCGTAGATCACCAGTGATCCATGTCACGGATACGTTCAATTGGCGGATTGCTGTAAAATCAAATAAACAAGGTCAAATAATTTCATTGTCAAGCAAAAAACAGTTCATGCTTACGGCAACATTCGGGAGAGTGCATGTTTGTGTAACGGTGATATTTGTATGGCCGCTGCCGATGCGATGCTCGAGCCAGAGTCCTGCGAAAGCGTGCGCTGCATGCTGTGCATCGGCGCCTGTTGCATGGGCAACTGTTGAGCGCGTCGGAACGGATAACGCCACGGACTTTTGGGCGCATCGCCTTGGAAGGCTTTGTTCTCGAAGCCATTCAAACTTGACGGGCCGGGCATCATCGAAGCCGATGTGTGTGGACCACTGCCGCGTCTTAGCATCGGTGGACCAACAGCAGCGGCATGTGCAGCATTGCCGCCACTCGCGGAAACATCACGCGCCTTCGATGAGAGACGTCGCAAAATGCGCGAACCCAAGCCAGGCGGTTCCTCCTGACCGCGACTATTACGTTTGCGATATCGCACATCGCTTGACTCCTCCAGTATGACATGACGATCGTATGGCGTGCCATAGTAGACCTCCAGCACAGTGGAAAACGTATGTGGCCACACCAGATCGATAATCGAGATGAGCACGCCCGCAATAAAGCAAAGTATACCTAAGCACAGAAATTAGTTACTCTGCACACAAGATGACATATGCCTTGTTTACTCACCTGCGACGAGCAAGAGCCAATAACACCAACCGAAATGAAACTCCAAACGACCACCCTCAAGATAAATAGTCAGCGGTCGCTTCGGCAGCAGATAATAATAGCCTATGTTGGTGCTTACAAGCAGCGCGCCGGTCAGCGCCTTCATGTAGGCGCCGTAGCGCGGCACAGCGAGCAGCAAGAGATTCATGAGCAGCCACGAGGCGAGCGATGCCCATAGCATAATGCTGGCAAAGTAGCCGGCGGCGCGGTATTGGCCACCCCAGGAGAAACCCTCGCGACCCAAGCTGAAATATTCGGCCACCGTTAGAATCGGAAAGGGCAAACCTCTTTGCAGCGCATTGCGGTAATTGGCGCTCATGTCATTGGCGCCCTCCCAGGTGAAACGTTCATTGTAGTCGATATCGGGCGGCGTCCAATTGCCAATTGGTATTGCTGCAAAGAGGGAAAGAGTTAGTAATTTATTATAAGTAAGAAACAAAGTATGAGTCACAGAAGCCGCTAATACAACTCGTTTTTATTTAATTGTACTCTTTTTGTTCTGTACGCTTTGCTTACAAACAAGACACTTAATTAGTCACTCGACTGGCAAGTCTAATAATCATTATAATTTATCACCATTTCAATTTTGGTGCACGAAATGCAATTCAATTAACCTCATGACACAGCGCAGCCAAATTAACACAGTAGCAATATTTGAGTCGTTCGAATGGTCATGTCAAGCAAAATGCTGGCGGCGTGAAGTGGTTGGGGCAGTCTGCTGAATAGCTGTGACATTCTCTCAAGTTATAAGGTGCTTGGTTTGTATACAAATCGAAACATTAACAAAGTGTCAGCAATTGTCGGCAAACGCATATATTTCAACGCATACACACAGACAGACATCGACTTCATATGAGCCTCGTTGGTATTTAAGCTATGCCGACTTGTGACTCGACATTTAATTCAATCAATTTAATAACTACAAATATTTGGCCCAAGTGACCGGAAATGAAACTTGGCTGATCTATCACTGACGTCTAAGGCTGAGTCGCTGATGATTGGCTTATCACATATATAAGATGTATGATAGATTCGATTTTGTAATTAAATATTAACTAAAGGTCTGCATGAATCCATTCAAAACTCAAATGAATGATTCACTCTGAAAACGAATGTTCGTTTTGTTGTACTTTTATGAGTGAATGTGAATGAATGTTGAACATCTCATAAGAGCTTTATACTCTTGCTAATGTTAAACATGTTAAATGTGTTGAGACTTTGTACTTTTCAGATTTTCTCTGCGAAATTTATTTAAGCTTGAAAATGATAGAATTTATATCCTTAAATTACACATACATATGGTACATAGGTATCTGGTTTGAATTCTGATTCTGCTCTGTAACTAACATTTATATGTAAATATACCATATTAGAGGTCTGCATGAATCCAATGAAAACAGCAAATGAATCATTCACTCTGCAAATGAATGTTCATTTTGCTGTAGTGAATGTGAATGAATGTTGTATTTGTGGCTGTATTGTCATGTCGTGTACACTATTTTAACAAACATTGTACAGCAAATTTCAAGTACAGTGTTTTGGTGTACAGTTTACACACTGTACAGTGATTGAAAACGTTCAGAAAAATGAATAGACAATCAATGCCGAAAACATGGGCGAGATAGCATAATTACTGTACTCTACTTTATTTTGGCAATCTAGTATTATACCACACCAGTTGTCTCATTTACACATTTCATTATCACTGTACCCATAACTTTATTAGGTGAACACAGTTTAGAATGACATAGCAGTCACAGAGAGTGAGTACACTAATAATTTGTACTTTCTTTCTTCGGGCTGTATGAGCACACTGTAGAGTGATAGAAGAATATGCTAAATTGAGTGACGCATAGCACTGCTTAGTACTATAATATAAACTTAATTTTAGAGTCAAGATTCTAAAATTAATATAAACTTTGTCAAGAGCATAAACTCTATTGTCGTTTCATAGCGAAATTTTGTAGTCAATTTAAAAAAGTAAGAATTTAAGTTCACCAACATTATTAGGTAAGCAAAAACAATCAACAACCAAAAGCTGCCGGCCCCTTGTTCATAATCAACTGACCATTTCAGATGCTGAACAAAAAAAAAAAGAAAAACAAACAATTGCAATGGTGACGAAATCAGTGGCATTTCATTGCCGCCTGCAAGTTGACAATTGAACAGAATCCGCCTTCAACAAGCGGCGGCGGCGGCTGCGGTGGCCTTTGTCGTGACTTTTGTTGCCACAAATTAGAGTCGAGCGCTTTTCATTGACGCACCTTAGTTGTTGTTTTGTACAACCAAGTGCCGTTACCTAATTTTGTTTCTGTTTTTCGCTATTGTTGTTGTTGTTGTTTGCTACTTGCCGGTAGTTAATTGTATTTTTGCCTTTTGAAAATGCCAACGTTTTGGCGCTTGTCGGCTCTTAGCTGTACTGTGCTGTGCAGTGTGCCAAGCCCCAATTATTTGCGCATTTTTCTGAAATAGTTACCTTTGTGTGGGTGTTTTAATTTTATCACTTTGAATCATATTCTTTACTATTAAGGCATAGAAACTGTTTTACTAATGCGAAATATGTAAAACACAAAACAAGTTAAAATCAATTTAACATTCCCAATTATCCTTGAACAAAATATTTTTTTAAAAAAATGTACTTCAAAGTCACAACAACAAAATGTATTACAATGAAATTGTAACAAGAGCAATGCAAAACTTCCTGACACGATAATTGCACACAGGAAATTACAAAATTTCCATGAATGCGTCTCAAGCGCATATACATGTGTGTGTGTGTGCGTCTGAGTGTGTACATGACAAGTACAGCAGACATATGTTTACATGCGTATGCGTGCATGTGTGTGTTAGTGTATGTAAATGTAGTTTGGCACCAACGCAATTAATTCATTGTCAATGACTTAACCTTACAATCAAAAGCAACAGGCGAACGTTTAAGTAGACTCGAGTTGAGTTGAGCCAAGTTGAGTGGAGTGAAGTAAGTGGCATGAATGAGGGAAACACTTAAAATGCAACAAATAATTTCAGTGCAAAAAAAAACACCAAAAAAAACAACATGCCACAAAAAAATGCATAAATACAAAATGATTTACAAATAACACTTTGCATTTTACATACTTTTCCGGTTTATCGATAAGCAAATAGGGACGTTTGTTAAGTTGTTGTGGATTTAATGTTTTTGTTTAACTTTGTCCGACAACTACAACTAAGTATATAAAACATAATTAAAATTTTTGTATTTTAAATCATTAACTTTTAATTAATGCAAAACATATAAGGTCTCACAACTGTTATAATTCGTAGGAGTCTCAAGTCTTTCATTAGGTTCCAGAGACGTCGAAATTTTTTTTTTAATAAAATAATTCTTACTGACAACTGACAGTATAAAGTTTCAGTTCTTTCTGTTAAGCGACAGAAAACTTGTTCAAATAAGTAATTACAATTTTCAGGCCCCTCTATGACAGGAGTTCCTTGTATGCCTCAGTCAAGGTTTAGTGCTCTGAATGACTTCAATTTTGTTTATAGTTTTGTTCCTTGTTGTATGGGGGCTACCAGTTTCGGTGGTCCGAAAGATGCTTTCAGATCGATAGCTTTCAAAACGTGAAAGAATGCGTATAGACATACGAACATGTCTATAGTAACTCAGCTTGTCATGATGATCATATATACACACATATTTGTTAAGGTAGGAGTTGTCAACTTCTGTGTGTTACAAGCTTAGTGATAAGGTTATTATACTACACTGCGTTGAAAGTATAAAAATTAAGAGATATAATTGTTTATATAAGTAAAAACCAACTGTCAATACTCAGAAAATAATATTATCCCATTTTAATAATTTTTGCTGTATAAACGCGGATATGACAAACACGATATGCTAAGTTTATGCCATATGAGAATTTCGTACATGAACCACAAATATATGAGAGATGCAAGTATTCACTGCCAACAAAATTAAAACTTAGCAATGACCAAGCTTATAATTTGGTCTTCTTAAACTGTTGAGTGAATAAAATCATTTTAAACAATATTCATCCGTCAATTGAATAGTTGTGAAACTAATAAGACAGACTTTTCATACGACCCTCTCATGACAAGACAAAATATTTCAAGTATTTACGCCAATAGACACGCGCACTCATAAAATGCATGTGGTATGACTTGTGTAAATTGAATGAATGAATGCATGAGTGCGTGAGCGCAGGCGCACATTTGACGCCAACTTTGACGATGTTGCCACTCATTTTAGCAGTAACATTCAATTCAGCTGCTAAAGTGGCAGCTGGCAACAGGCGCGTCGGCACACACACACTCACACACATGGAAACAAACACAGACATTACGATGCAAACAAGCTGCGACCTTTAAACAGTCAATTTGCAAGCTTCCTCTTACCCAATCCCTTCTGGCCCCTCATAAAGCACTATATCAAATTATATCCCGCTGCGCAAACGCACTTGTAACGCACTTTAAGTTAATAGAAACAACAACAACGCCAACGATAACCATGTTTGTCGCTGGCGTTGACTTAAAGTTACATATTTATGACTTTGTTGTCCCTCGCCAGCCCCCCTCCCTCTCTCTGGCCCGCTACAACTGACAACTGTCTGTTGCCAACTATCCGAACGTGTCGTAAAATTTGCATAAAAACACAAATCAAGCGATAAATAATTCCGCTTTTTGGTTTTTTAGAATTCTTATTTTGTTATTTGTGCGTTTTTTGATATGTTAATATTAGTGAACGAGCAGCCGTTGGGCTTGCGTTGAGTTGCGGCAAAGTGATATCGAATTGAGAGGTGTTTGGATTAGTCATGCGCGTGTTCTGCATAATTTTCCGTAATGTATTGATGGAAATTTTTATTGCATGATGCTTAGGCATGAGTAAGAGCTGTGAAACGTGTTAAGAAATAAAGAATGAAAGTGTGCGAGTTCATTAAACCAGATTATGACTTAAAAACTTGAAATTTATTTTTTTAGTTTGGGTCATGTTTATTAAATGTAAGGCATCTAGGCGAAGACTTCAACAATCAACATCATTTTTGCATACACAATTTAGGAAGCCATGACAACTAATTTGAATAAAAGTATAACATATTCTCTTCTTCATTTTTTCAATAAAGGCTCTAAGCGTATCATCCCCGTAAAGATGTTGAAATGGTATTTTGTTATATGATAATAAGATCTTGTAAGTCTCAGAACGCTAACTCAATTGGTTTTCAAGAGAAAGAGATCGTTTAACACAAAAATCTCTAAAAATTTTTTATATTTTGCAAAACTTTATTTAAGTTTAAAATGGGTTTTGATTCATGGATCGTGACAAACAGAAGTTCTAAACCAATTGTTAAGCTTTAAGGCACAAACATTACATGTCAGATGGTTGGGATCTATCTTAATTGCTGTAAAACGATGGTACATATTTCATCAAATAAAGAATTTATGAAAGCACGCAACGCAAACAGCACGCAATTCAATAGAAAAAGTAGACATGTTGTGGGGAAGTTTTAAATTAATCCTTAAAAAAATCCTGCAGAAGCCTAGCGAAAAAAAAATAAATCAATATGATTTAGGATGTGGCTGTATGCTAAAAAAGTGTATGTACTTCTGACAATTGGTGGTTGTTAAAAAAATAATTTTATAATTTATTTATAAGGTTGCATTTTACCCAAGCATGTGTTTACTCTGAGTAAGATTCCTAATATCATTCACAGTATTCTCATATTTATTACACACTTGTCTAAGTCTTCACGAAATCTATAAGTAGATAGATGGTATAACGATTTAAAAAAAAAATGTTTAAACTAACAATCTAACAAAATAAATGTTCTTTATGGACTCTCTGAAATTTTTAAATAAAATTAAGGGGTTACATACAGTTAGAATTTTCAAAAAATCAATTTTTTTTTTATTTTATTTTCTTAATGTACATACATTTAAAAATACACACAGATTCACACAATTTCATATCGTTCCGGTGAATATTTTCGAAGTTACAGGCAAATTTAGAAAGGCGTTTCAGAGCGCTTGAACGTAGTTTTCAAACTTTAAACGCGTTTTTCTCAAAATGGTGTTTACAAAGTCGGTGACCAACATAACTCGAAAACGGCTAAACCGATTTGTCTCAAATTTTGTGTAGATCTTCTTAAATATATTTTCTAGTAATTAATCGAAGATTTTTTCTCAACGATAAATATTTTTTTTTTTATAAAGAATTTAAGGCAGAAATTTTGGTCAAAAATCGATTTTTTTTTTTGAGAAGCTGTTATTTTGTCAAAAAAAATTATTTTGCTTATTCCTTCGATTAATTACTAGATTTAACAATTCTTTAACGAAATTTGTTTGGGTTTTTAATTTAAAGTGATCCAGTTCAAAGATACAGTGGTCACCGCAAAACGTCTTTTTTGAATGGAGCTCTCGGAGATCAGCTGTAGCTCCTTTCCAAATAAAAATTTTTAATGGTAATAAATTTTAAAATACAGTTAAAAGATACTATAATATGTGTACAAATTTTTAAATCAATTAACGTAACAGTTTTCTCAAGAAAAATTTCGGAAAATTCGCTTTTTTTCGGCCTTCTAACTGTATGTAACCCCTTAAGAAATTTAGAATTTAAAAATTTTCATGACCCCTCTATAGAAGGTACCCTCTCTTGCGGTGGGACTTTCAAAAGTCAGACTTTCATGTTAAAAACCAAAAAAGGTTTTTCATACAACGACATTAATTTAGTAAATTTTTCTTTTTCTTTTTGTATGCGGGGATTAATTTAAGTGGTCCGATCGCTACCACCCACTAGGCCCTTCGAGGCCAAGCAGTTCTAGGCATTCTCGAGTTTCATTTTTATTTAAAAATGTATGTACATAATTTTAATAAAATCGACATATGTATATTTATACTTATGACTGTTTTGGAACCCCTTTTGTAAAGCAAATTTTTGGAATGAAAAAATCGGAAATTAAAACTTTTGGCAAACAATAGACCTGGAAATGCTGGAACTACAAAGAATCTCTATCAACTTGAACTCTCTTACGATCACAGTTCCAGTATCTCCTAATCCGTCTCTAAAATGCGACTCGTACTCTCAGGTCAGAGAGATCAGGAAAAGCTTTGGAAGAACAATTTAATCCTCAGCACTAAAGCGAGTGTAATCATTGGATATCAACGAACCACTTGCTGAACGATCGAGTCACAAGACAAGACCGCTTGAAGTCTATTAAATCATTCATCTTCTTTCGCTTTGTTTGACCAACAAGTGACCCCGTCGCTGTTGCTATTGGTTTTGTATCTTACAATCGCTTTTACAAGTTCATGTGTCAAAACAATAATTAACTCTGTATTAAACGAATAAACAATATGTTAACATTTAATAACATTTGAAAGCAAACTGCACGAGATCTGTTCGCTTACAAAGCGCTTTTTGTCTAAAAGCATCTTTATTATTGTATTAACTATAATAGATTCATAATTATAAAAGTCATATGAAAAAAAAAATACATAACCTTAGGCTAATTTAAGCTAAACATGCTTGACCTCAGCTAACCTTAAACGTGCAGAAAAGCGTTAATTAAAAACATAACAGCAACTAAACTGAACTGAACTAAACAACTTCCCGCAACAACATTAGCTATGCGAACGTGTGCGCATGAATAGAGATACAAACATACATACGTACGTACATGAAGACAAAGTGTGAACGTGCGATACATAATTATCGACAAAAATATTTCCATAAAACTCAAAACCAAAAAAAACCGAAAAAAAGGAAGGAAAAAATTGAAATTATACCGGTTCAACTTGCAGCAAATTGTCGACAAGCCAAATAAGACGGCAAAATGCGATGTCTATGAAAAAGAGGCGTAGCAACAACCAAACTATTTCACATGCATGCGCATGCGTTTCGTTCATGTCAGGCGGGCGCAGCAGCAGTAGCTAAATATGCCACAGTCACTGACTTTTAGCGACGCGTCTGAAGTTGTGCGAATCTAGACTCAACTCAGCTCACACCTCAACTCAACTCAACTCGGAACTCGACTCGGAATCAGTCGGAGTTCAGTTCAAAAAGCGCTGAGTTTGTGCAGACTTTGTTGATGTTGTATTTTATAACAAACTTTTGCTACGCATTCAACAAAGTTTTTGCCGGTTGACCGGTTCATTTGATTTTGTTTTTATTTTGTTTTTTTTTTCTGTTAATTTTTGTAATTTTTGGTGCATTTTTGTTAGCGTTGTCAACGTTGATAACCTTGCTTCGCGCCGAAGGCCAATGGCCAACACCTTTGGAATTTTTAATTTTCGTGCAGACATATTTTTATTTTTGTTTTAAATTATTTCACTATGAAAACAACAGCGTTGACAGCGATAAAAAAAAAACAAAAAGTTAACATTTCATAATTAATTAAATTGCATTTTGTAGTATACTTCATTTATAGGCCCACTGTGCGTATGAGTAATACGGAAGTTGGTGGCACTTTAAAGAACCTTATGAAATGCGGCGTATGGAAATGTTAATACGCATGGACAGTGAAAATATTAAAAACGAAAATTTTGCAAGAATTTCAACTCATCTTTTTGCCGTAAACCTGTTAAGCTTGTTTTGTTTATTGTTTTCTTTTTTTCTTGAAGCTTCATCTATTTCTGTTGATTGTCTTAACGCTAGACATTTTGGCAACTTCTTCGTTGGCCTTCGTCAGTGCAGACCAGAGTCGACCCATCAAATCGCGCTTGCTTATCAATATTCATCGTTTTCAAAACGGTTTTATTTTTTTGTTTTTTGCTTCTTTTTAATCATTTTAAAAAGTCGCACACAGCGGCACAAAAAACCCATCAAAGATTTATGACTTGAAAACAAACCAAAGCAAAATCCATTTTTTTTTTTTGTTTTTTGTTTTTTTTTGTTTGATTATAAAGCCATGCAAATAGAATTTGTATTTTAAATGCTATCAAAAATAAAATCATTGTTGTTGGGATCTTGTGACGCGCGCGCTTCTTGACTGGCACGAAACTTTTTGTTATTTTAGAAAGGAAATTTACGTTCTCAAACATGTTTTTGTCTCTTAACTTTAATACGACTTCTTCTTTGCGAGAATCGTATATGAGAACTTTGCATAAATTTGTTGAAATAATATTGGTTTTGTAGCGGAATCTTAAATTAGAAATGCAGAAGTGAACGTAAATGAGAATGTGAATGTGAATGGAAGTGAAGTCAATTAATGTTGGCTAATTAATTAAAAAACTGTCACGTTTTTAATGACGGAAATCAATGCGACACGAGCTTTATGATTCTAAACATAATTAAGTAACTCCTAGAGCACAAAGATATGTTGGAATGGTTATGACAATCAATTTATTAAGGGTAATAAAAAAGTTTAGTTGCAAACAAGACTTCGACAGAAATTGTATGCAAAATTGATCCTCTGCCGAAACCACAACTGAAGAACAAAAGCAGACAAATAATGATGATGAAGACGTCGCTTGCTTGCCTCAACTAAAATAACTAACAAGCTGCCCGAGACTTTTCAGATATCAAGTTTCTTTTTTCACAAAGGTTAAACTTCGTTGAAAGCCAGAGGTGAAAAAGCAATTGTTGAGTTCATAAATCACTCACACTTTATCAAGCCGAAATTCAAATCTTAGCAAACATCAAAAATTTCTTACAACCGCTTTTTCACTGCTCACGCGGCCGCTTTTATTTTCATTGACGATGTTCACAAGGCAGGCTAATGGTGCGCTATTGAAGATTTACAAGACCCTCATTGTGAATATGCATCATGCTCAAGATATGTTGATCTACTAATACTAAGATGAATTGGTCTAAAGTTTCTCGTGTGTCGAGTAGGAACATTAAACATAATGTACTCCAAAAAAGTGGGGGAGATTATGATGCTATTAATAAGGTTGTGTAAAAATAAGAGAATAGTTCTACGACTTGATAGAGTTGGTAGGTTGATTAGTTTCTGTCGACTACGATTGGGAGGTAAATGAATGCTAGGGTCCCAGTGTAACTTACGAACTTCTGAACGAATTCTACTTCTGTCTTATACTTTTCAAACTGAGGATCCCAAACACATGACGCATATTCCAGAATGGGCCGCACAATCGAAGTGAAAAGCAATTTGGTGGTGTGGGGGTCATCGATTTCCTTGGACCATCGTTTAGTAAAACCAAGTACACCTTTGGATTTATTTATGGAAAAGGAAATGTGAGAAGCAAAGTTAAGTTTTGGATCCATCAAAATACCAAGGTCATTGAATTGAGCTAAACTCTCAAGAATAGAATTATCAATCCTGTATATGCAAGTTATCATTTTATTTGTATAAAATGACATAATCTTGCACTTATTGTAGTTTAAAAGTAGATTATTCTCAGAGACCCATTGTGCGAGGGAATCAAGATCAGACTGAAGTAAACTCTGCTGGGTTGTTGAATTTAGAGTTAGACATAGTCTTACGTCATCAGCGTACATCAAGACTTTGCAGTATTTGATCACTGTAGGCAAGTCATTTATGAATAAGTTAAAAAAATTAATAAACCTAAAAACTGGACAAGGTTCTCGTAGTCAAGTCTACGGATGGAATAACTTATGTACTTTTTTAAGAGTAAATTGTTGTTGGAAATGTTTGCACAAGTACACAAGCGCATGTTCATTATTTAATGATAATTGAGAAAGCTGTGCAACATGATCTTAAGTTTTAGAAAAATTCTTCACATTTTCAAAGATTCTTTCGAAATTTTTCTACCAAATTCAAATGAGCTATACCATATTTCAGCTCAGAGTGCCTTACCTCAAACCAAACTAAAACTTCAATCAGAACCGACATAAATGTCAATCGTATCTCAGCGCACAGACACACGTCCCCAACCTATTTTCCCCTACAGGCAAACACACACATTTGTACAAACAAAGCCATGTCTAGCGCAATTCTTTTATTCACTGCAGCTGTTGTAGGTGAGTGACTGAAGTAACCGCCTAGTGTAAAAACTCGGCTGCGGTTTGCCCCCACAACTTGAATAATTTTGCAAATAATTGTTTGATTTTATATTTTATATTTTTTCTTTTTAGTTTCAAGTCTTCGCGCCATTTATTGTTGCTTTTCTACATCATTTTTTTTTCTGCTGTCGATTTGTTTTTGATTATCAAACAAAGATTTTTTATTTTGATGTTTGGTGAGCAATTTTCTGTTAATTTTTATTTATAAATTGGCTTATTCACAACCTTGATTAAGCTTTTGTTCGTACAGCAAATGATGACTGCTCTAAAAATTGATCTATTGTTGTGGCCTTTGTTCATTTTAAATTAGTTTGGTCATTAAAGAAGCTTCAAAGTTAATCAAGTATTGAATAAATCATTTCTTAATGATTTTGCAATAATTATTTTAATTGCCAAAGCTTTTGTAAGAACAATTCAATAAATAAGCTTAAAAAGAGAAATGCTAAGCTAAAAATGAATTTCAAATTGTTATTTGTAGCACAGCTGTCACAGCTCTCTAGCCCACGTGCGGCATCATGCTCTATAAATAGAAACGCTTCTGAACCATTTAGTGAAAGTGCAGCACATGTTGCGCGCCATCACCGCCTACACGCGGCACTTCAACATTCAAGCAAGCTGACGCGCTAAATCAACACTCAATTATTTTTAGACACATCTAATTTTGGTTAGGAGAATCTCTTGAAAATTTTAAACAAATCCATCAACATTTGCCGCCTGCAGCACAAAATTTACATTAATTCTAAAACGACCAAGCGCACTCGACTTGAGTTGAGTTGAGCTGAGTTAGCTTGGCTACCCTAAAACATCAACAGCAACAACAAAGAGAAACCACGTTGATTTTATTGTTGTCATCATCAACAACATCGTCATTGTCACTCCATCACAAATGTTGAAGCTGGTTAAAATGATGATGATGACGATGATGACTACGACAATGGTGATAATGATGATGTCGAGTCTCTTTACAAGTTGATGTGTGTCGTGTGCCTTTTCGTATTGTTTCGCGCCATTGTAAAAATAATGTTTTACGTACAAAAAAATTTAACAAAATTAATAAATATTTTTGTTTTTGCCTTTTTTTTCAACAATTTACTGGCTTGCGGGCTAGAAATCAGCATAATCATCACTTAAAATTATGAAAAGGCACAAAACTTGTTGCCATTGTTGACTTTTGATGTTTTTTTTTTTTTTTTGTTTTTCGGCCGACATCTTGAGTAGGAAAACATCAATTTCTGTCTGAATATGTTGCTACATGATTATCTATTTTTGTTTTATTTTTTTCTTGTTGCTTAAGTGTCATATAAATTGTTATTTTATGCGACTCGCGGAAGTTAACAAAGAATTTAGACAGCAAAAAAAATACAAAACATCTCAAGTAATTAATAGCTTTATTTAATTGGATTCTCAATTTTGTCTCACGCATACATGCGCTGTGGTGAATTTCATTATTTTAATTGAAATGAGGTTTTAAAGAAGTTACTATAAATGTATTTCATTCTTAGAGATTAACAAGCAAATGCTTTCAAATTCGTTGTTTTTAAAAATTGAAAGAAGATTGATCCAAAAGAACGTGACTCATTAATGGCACTTTTTTATCCCCTCGGTGACTATCCGTAGTAGAAGCCAAGAGCCAAAATCCTCCCCCACAACTTTTCACGTATTAATTTATAAATATGGTTTTAAATTTTTTTTTTTCAAACCTGTGTTCTTAAAAAGCGTTAAACTCTACGCTCCATATTTGAATATATCTCAAAAAAAATTAGAGGCTTCTCTACAAGATATTGACCACGAGACAAAACACTAAGCCCCTCACCCGCCACTATGAACAAGCATTGTATTTTGAAAACCCTCTTCCCTTCAAAATCGGTTAATATTCCCTTATGGAGAAGACCACGGTTGCGTTTGTATTATTTTTTTAACTTTTTGAGAAGTATAGAACCGAGATTCATTTATATTACGGTCAATACAAATATCATGTATCAGTGCAATTATACGTAAATATAAAATTTAAAACGCATTTCTCTCAAAACCTCATTTTTAAACTACATAGTCTTCAAATTCCTACGCCAATTTTCATCGGATTGACCTGAAATTCTGAAGAGATATTCTTCGTGATAATATCTAGGTATGTATGCATATGAAAAATGGGCAGTGATCTCTTAAAACTCAAAAATTCAGAAAACCCCTAAGTAAAGACCTACAAATATTACCTACAAACCCTAATTTTGATTCGGAGCTAGCCGCCATGTACTGGCAGGGATTCGGCATGCATAACGGTCTATACTTTGGCGCCACCTATCTATGGTTACTTGTAACTTTTCGATCTAAACCAAAATGTAAATTAAACTCAAAAAAGTATCTTAAATTTACTTAAAAAAAAATCTCAAAGATGGTAAAATGGTAAAATTACAAAAAATCAATGGTGGTTTATTCTTCTACGTTTAATTCTACAAACAAATTAAAAGAAAGACTAAAATATGTCAACACTAATAAAAATATCTAACTGGTTGGCATGTCAATGAGCTACGACTAAGGTCACTAAAGCAATCAAGCACGCAAGTCTAAGCCATGTCATGCCAATTGGTCAGGTGACAGCTGAGAACATTCAATGTGCCAACTCATTTAAGGCAAGCAAGACGTTTAATTTTAAGTTAATGCCATATTTTACACACAATTCGTTGGATGATTGACACAAACAATTATCATATACAACATGATCTGGCAAACGCGACCCTAACCACTTCACGTCAAACAGTGTAACACACACACACTCAGACAGAGAAAGAGAAATACAACCCTTCCAATAAGCAATAGAGAGAGAAATTGAAGCAACAGAACCAAGAACGAAAGCGTCGAATCGAGTTCCACTGACAACAACAATCAACTTGTACAGTTCTAAAAAAAACGTTGAACAATACCGATGGCACATGCTGTTAGTCTGTATGTACCGTTAGCACAAGCTACTCAATCATTTCGGGAATCATACAAGTTGACAGCTGAAGGTGCACTCGAATAAACATTTGAGTATTACTTGGCATTTCAATTGCTATTATACTTTATGCAAGCAGTCATACACTTCATTGTATCTAGATGCAGACAGACATTTAGCAAAGCATTTCACCTTTTGTTGCACAGATACAAGAATTGTACACAAGCTGTCGTTGCAAGCATGCTTATGCATAAATAAATAAATGTTTGTATGAACAAACAACAAATAATGCAAAGACAACAATGAAAATATACGCAGGTGGATCATCTTTTCTTTTGATTTGATTTTGGATTTGGTTTTTGTTATTTAAGTGGCATTTCATTTTGCTCATCGTTGCACAGTGGTCCCGCCCGTAGGCCAAAAATAAAAAAACCAAAGTCAAAATTTTGACTTTAAATGTAGCAATTCTTATTTATAATTGGTCTAGCTATTTGAATTTATTCATTTTTTTGTTTTACTCTATCTGTCCTCTTCAAGAATAGCATCGAAAGAGAGAGCATGATATTCATTCAAAAATTTGTTAAACTTATTTAAAACCAGTTTTTGTGCAATGTAAGTGATTAATATTTAAAAAAAAAGGTATTAACTTTCTTTTTACAACTAAAAGTATTAGTAGGGGAGCCCAAGCGGGGATTTTCGTAGTTACTCCTGCGTGGCAGATTAGAATATGGTAGATAGCTTATACTCTATTGAGTAGATTCCCCAAGTATAAGATTTCTAAGTGGTGACGCGCGTGTATGGCAGACCCTTGATTCTGTAAAAACGGCTGATTTACTCCTGCGTGGCAGATTAAGATATGGTAGGTTTATTACATGCTTATAAGTCCCCATTTCGCTAATCAGCCATTTTGAGAAAGACGTAAGGGAATGGGAGGGTTTCAATCTTGCAAACTAAAACCGTCAAATTTAGTTAGTTCTGTGCGTCAGTTTTTCTTACAGGTGGCTCAGCATGATCTCCTAGTCGTACTATTTCATAATCTAACAGTTCTATGGAGGAACATTTTTTATTCCGCGGTATACAATATAAAACACCTTGTGGCGGTCGAACCCACCGCTAAATGAAAAAATTTTATAGAATCTTTTCCCTTTTAAATTATTTAATCTTCAAAATGCAACCAATCCCAACGACGCAGGAGTAAATCACGTTTTAGCATCGTCGGCTCCCCGACTATATATGTTGTATGTGTTTCGTTTTGTGTAAATCATTATAGTATTTAGTACATAATTGTGAACGTTCTTAGTTTGTCTTTTCTGTGTTTGGTTAGAGTTTTAGTTGTGAAGGGGTTCTTGGGGTTGAACAAATCTTTTTGTATAATATTCTTAAGCATTTTAAGAATATAAGAAAGTTTAATTCAAGTGCCGTAAGGTGCCGTGCGGATTGCAATATACGAAAATGTAACGTAACCTCAATTTAAAAAAAAACACGTGCAAAACTTCTTATCATTAAATATACGTGGTACTACCTTCCTGCATCGGTCCATAAAGTGTTATTGCATGGTCCTGCCATTATAAAAAATTGTTTAGTCTCAATTGGAGAGCTTTCTGAGGAAGTTACAGAGGCAAAAAATAAAGACATTAAATAATTTAGGCTAAACCAAACGCGGAACATTTCAAGGGGTTTTCCGGCAATAACTCGCAGCTATAACCTATAGTATCCAGATAAAATGAAAAACAAAAGTTTTTCATATAAAAATTGAATATCAGACCGATTGTTCATATGGCAGCTATATGATATAGTTGTCCGATCTGGCTGATTTTTACATATTATTTTAGGATAAATATAAAACAATTTTGTGCCAAGTTTCAAGTCCCTACCTCAACTAGAAGTATTTTTGGCCGCTCTCCCCATACAAGCCGGACCACTGTGCGTTGGCATTATAATTGCCAAGCATGCAAAATCGTGACGTGATATGCCAAACTGTTGTTGTTGTTTGTGGGAGTACAGAAACACATACACTTGGCTTGATTCAACTTTGACGTCAATGTTTGCTGTTATAGCCGTGACTTGAAGTAAGAGTTCAACCATTTGCCATTACAGTGTTGCTTTTTGTTTGACGCTGACGTCATGCGCACAAGCACAAAATGTGGCTGACAAAGAAAAAAGCGCCAATCAGTTGTCTTTTAGCGCGATTTTTTGCATTTTTTATTATTTATTTATTTATTTATTTAGTTATTTGTTTATTTTTAGAAGTGTTGTGTGCTTTTCCTGGCACGCGTTACATAAAATGTGTCGGCCGCCTTATGCGCGTAGGCTTCATACACAATAAGCAAGGAAGTGTCACAAGCTGTAAGTCATTGTGCCTGTCATGTGTGTGTTTCTTTGGCGCTTCGAGTGAGTTGAATGCGTCTGAAGAAGTTTATGATTATGTTAGCTTACCGCGACATTGCTTGTCACTACAAATGAATATTTTATAGTGTTGACTTTATAAAAATTTGACTTAACAATGAACAATACGTTGATTCTTCGTCGCTTTATCTCTTATTTTTACATTTGTCGCCTAACCAAAACGGACTGAGTTACTTTTTAGACACAATGTCACAACTTTCGCTCATGTGTGCAACAACATTTTGCAATTTTGTGTTCACAATAACAAAAAAAAACACAGCACTTACGAGCTTCTACTTGCAAGTATATTCGCCCAATTTAACAGTCACACCCACAACACGTTTGCCAGTAAGATGATTGCTCACTTGCAGGCGAACCGTATCGCATGTGTTGCATATTCATTTATCGACAACGCTGTCATTTAGTCACTCATTCAATCGAGACAATAGATCAAGTGAGACTTGACTTTATAACTTCTGCAACACAGTGACGATGACGATGACGATGATGATAATGATGAGTGCTGCCTGCCGCAACCACTTACAGCAAACCTCACGACGACGACGACGACGACGACGACCCAACGTGCGCTGGTGGCTGACTCAAGCCCAAAGTCAACGTTGGCTTGACTTTTGCAGCAATAAAATCAAACGTGGCTTGTTTGATTGTTGTTTATTTTGTTTTTTTTTTTATGTTTGTCAGTCTGTCTGTCTGTCTGTGCGTGTGTATGCATGCATGCAGTTAAATGTTGATTGTTTTTATTGCTGGTTGACTGGCTTGGCTCTCAGACTAACGCTGCCTGACAGCCTGATTGCTTCAATGACTCGACTTCAATGTAAGTACTTACATACATACATATATATGCATGTGTTTGTGCACCTCTGCTCAAGTCAAGTGTTTTCTGTTGCTCTTATGGAAATTGGTTTTGCTTTTACGTTTCATTTCGATTCGAAACGTTTCGATACAATACAACAAGCCGCCTTTAATGATCATAATGATGTTTTTGATGATCGCAGTACAGCACATAATGTTGATAATGACGACAATGGCAGTCAGCATTGCTTGATTGAAAGTCTTTGCATTTACAAACATGTATGCAGATATATTTTGAATTTTTTTGTTGTTTTTTTTTTTGTTTTTAATTTATTAAAAGCTTATTCAAAGCTGACATCAAGACGACGCCACACTCAAGTCGTTCGGGCGCTCGCTTTTTGCTTAATTGAATGATTTCGTATATAAGATAAGACAATTTTTGCGACTACCAAAAATTTTATGGCATTTTTTGTTTTTTTATTTCAACGTTGTGTTTTTAATAACAATTGAGCAATTTTTTTTGGTTTGCTTTACCATAAGATTTTTATCAGCATTGACAATGACGACGTGGTGAATTAATTTTGATTATATATTATTTTTGTTGTTTTCAAACGCGCGCTTTTTTACGGTAGCACCAAATTTGTAAACATGTCTTTTGGGCGCATGAGTGCATGCTACGAATTTTAATTAAGTACAATTTTAATGGCTTTTGTTTGGTTTTATTTTTGTTTTTGTATTCGCATTTCATTCTAAGCTACCGAAAGAGAACTTGTCTAAAAAAAAGTCGGCATTCAATGGCCAAAAGCTTTAAAATTTGGTCACCTTTTCAACGCTGTCGTTGCCATCGTCATTGTCGTGCTCTATGGCACAATATGCAAATTACAAATTACATAATTCCAACGTATATGGGTTACTAGTCGTATAAGTAATGTACTTGTATATGATTAAACTTACCAGTCAGTGTTACATTGACATGCATCAGGCCGATATGCGTGCCAATGCGCGCCGGCAACTTCTCACGTGAGAAGGCTTTGTAAGGTGCAATGATTGTTGCATGTGCCACATGCCATGCCGAACCGAGCCTTGTGACTGCAACAGAATTGTACACATACAAAATACGTTAATAATCATGTATGTACTTAGCTATATTATTATGGGCAAGTTATTTTGTTTTTGGCCACGCCTCATGTACTCACTTAGTATGACTAGACCCACAAAAAGACTCAATGTGACGGTCGAGAATGTTGTGAATTTCTAAAATGAAAAGAATAAAGAAAAACAAGTTGGTTAGCTTACAAAATGGAACATTTCTCGTTGTGGCTTTTAATGGATCTTAAAAATATATGTTGTTGTCAATTTACTTTAAATTATGTAATAAAAGTGTATGACCAAAGGGCATTGCACCGACTTACTTACGCTATGTGTTTTAATTTTGTTAAGTTTTTTTGTTATATTAAATTTTTTTTTTATTATTAGGCATATTCAAAAGTCTTAAGGGAATCGTATTGTCACCTAACTTATACTTATTTATTTCATTTCATAACAATTGAGTGTTCATTCAGTGTTTATATAATATTATATTAATTAAAAAAAAATAATAAGATATGTTGAATAATATTTTAAAATAAAGTCAAGAAAGAATATAATATAATTGAAAGAAATAGTCGGGGAGCCGACGATGCTAAAATGTGATTTACTCCTGCGTCGTTGGGAGTGGTTGCATTTTGAAGATTAAATAATTTAAAGTAGAAAAGATTCTTTGAACTTTTTTCATTTAGCGGTGGGTTCGACCGCCATAAGGCTTTATATATTGTATACCGCGGAATAAAGAAGGTTCCTCCATATAACTGTTAGATTATGGAACAGCACTACTAGGAGATCATGCTGAGCCACCTGTATGAGAAACTGACGCACAGGGCTAACTAAGTTTGACGGTTTTAGTTTGGAAGTTTGAAACCCTCCCATTCCCTTACTTCTTACTCAAAATGGCTGATTAGCGAAATGGAGACTTATAAGCATGTAATAAACCTACCTTATCTTAATCTGCCACGCAGGAGCAAATCAGCCGTTTTTACAGAATCAATGGTTAGAAATCTTATACTTGGGGAATCTACTCAATAGAGTATAAACTATCTCCCATATTCTAATCTGCCACGCAGGAGTAACTACGAAAATCCCCGCTTGGGCTCCCCTACTAAAAAATAATAAACTCAAATGATAAAAAAAAAAATCAAAAGTATTTTTAAATAAATTCTAAGAAGTCTCTGATCCGGTAGTGGAAATTTATTACCACTTGCAAGCTGCGGTACTGACAGCGCAGTAATGATTGAGTTAAGTGTCGAAAGGGAGATTTCAGGTGAGAGGACGTGATAAAGATTATTATAGATCATGCATAAAACCCAAAATGGTTCGTGAAAGATGTAACATTTAATATAGTAACATAAAATGCACTCTCAAGCTTCTGAATCAATGACAAGACACTCTAAGTATGACTATTCAGAATTGTTACTGACAGCCCTATTCTGGCAACTATGACAATACTGAACATAGTGACAATTGTCATATCTATGACAATTGATACATTTTCGTACCCCAACAAAAATTTAAAACCTTAAAGTATTGTATTGTAGAAATCTGTATAAGATGCATTTAAAAAACCAGTAAGGATTGGAGTCGACAGTAATCGACTCCGACATACCCTGTACCTTCAATTAGTAACGACTGTTTGAAGGCGTGGCACCGCCCACTTTTTCATCAAAATAGATTTCATTTCCATTTAATATCACACATACCTTTTTTTTACACTTTTAGACCAATTGGTTCCAGAGATACAACGTTTTTCTATTTGTCCATTTTGTAATTGAATCATGTTATATTCAATTCCAATAGCATATATGCAAAATTTCATTCTTGTAGGTTTTATGGTTCTTGAGATATAAGCGTTTGAAATTTTTACTATATGGGGGGCGTGGCCACGCCCATTTTTTATTCTATCCTCTTGGGGTTTGAGTCAGCTATATACACTCCAAATTTGGTGTTCCTATCTCAAAAGACAACCGAGATAATACGACTTTTGTAAGTTTTTTCCCGATGTTGCTTCAGTTATTTGCCCCTCACCCCTAAACTAACTCAAAAAGTGGGAAACAAAATAAACTTGATCTGCGTAATGAATCACAGAATCGAACTGCGAAGAGCTTTTAGTCCTATCTATTATAGTTTCCGAGATCGACGCGTTCATACAGACAGACGGACGGACGGACAGACGGACATGGCTAAATCGACTTCTCTTTCGATACTGATCAAGAATATATATACTTTGTATAGTCGGAAATGCCTCCTTTAAGGTGTCACATACATTGTCGACGTGCACAAAACTAATATACCCTTGTACCATAAGGTACAGGGTATAAAAAAGAATGTGCGTTAAGAAAATAAAAATATAAATTATGTATTTTTGAGAGAAGGCATTTAAAATGTGCAGGAAAGCGAAACTTAAGTTTTATGGGTTTTTAGGTTCCTTGTATAGATGATCTATGCTTTATATTTCGGTAAATTTTTTGCATTATCTACATATATATTGAGATCTGCAGGTTCTCAACGACACATCAGTTTGCACCTGTTTAAATGGAATCGGATGTGACGTGTATCACCCGATTTTTTAATGCTGCAAGGCTTCGAAAGTATTGCAGTTGATCTAGTTTATAGAATTTTTATTACTCCGGCATTATTTGTTCCTATTTTCACGCTCTATCTCTAGAAACAAAAGACGAATCCTAAAAATATTTAGTAAAATTGTATAATTTTTTAATTTTTGTTGTCATTTGTCTCTGAAATCAAAATTAAAAATGTAAAAAACTTTTTTCTTGTCACAGTTTAGTTAGGATACCAATTCAAAAAACAAATAACAAAATTTTCATGACAAAAAATTGTGACTGATTTGCCAGAATAGGGCTGTAAAAGTTCTGTAAACGTTTACGATCATCGCACATTAAATTTAATAATTGGAGGAATAATTCTAACTTTTTCGGTGCAATGTGAAAAGGGAAATAAATATTGCCATTTTGAATATGTACATATATTTTGCCGTACTTTGGAAATATCAACTCAAGCCTTTTTTGATTTTTTTAACAAAAGTGTTAACATGTCATAAGCGCATTATAATTTTGGGCTACTATTAAATATGTTCTTTTACTATAGAGATTTTATACTTTTATAATTATCTCTGCCCAAATATTTAACAAGCTTAAAAAGGAAATGAAATATTTGTGGTGGTATTGTTAACTTATGTATTCTATTTACACCGACATTGTATGGCAAATTTTGAGTAATTACATTGTAAAGGAAATGAAAACATTTGAAAAAATGAGAGTGGAAAAGAAATTGAAAATAACTTCTGAGAGTTGAAGAGTAATGAAAGGAAATATTTTGATTGATAGTTAATGCAACAAGTGTGAAATCTATTGTTCTGCTGCACCTGCAGTCTCTACGTTTTACACACCACATAACTCATTCTTTCATTTAATGCTTATAATAACGTTTGCAATTTACTGTAAATTTGCTTGAATGCTTAAAAAAAATCATAAGGAAAATTACGATTTCGAGAGAACATAATCATTTCAATTCAATGATTTGTTCGAATTCAGTAAACTTTTTTGAAAAACCATTGTGAACAGTCTATTCTGTAATCGTTGTGTTCAAAAATCTGGTGAATCTTATAGGAATCCTCTTCTATCTCACGTATCTATATTAATGCCATTTTAGACATACTCAAAAATAATAAAGCCTTCTAAGAATAAAATGAAAGGTACATATTTCTAATTACAAGAACTAACAACGATTACAACGACCCATAATTAATACTGCAATTTTAAAAACGATGCCACGTTATTCATCAGTTTGCAAATGCCGCTTCAATTTCCGCAAATAATTGAGTAATTCTAATGAAACTTGTTTGTTGTTGTTGTCAAGTTGACGACATGTGTGCATTTATAGAAATATTTTATATAAATTGTTTTGCGTAAAACTTATCTTGTTTCTTAATCGTTGAAACATGTCAGAAGTGTCATACTGAGACACACACCAACACTCCTACACACGAACACTTATGCATATGCACATGCACACCAACACATATTCACACGCCCATACGCATTTCAATAAAATTTTCAATTTGTTTGTCTTGTTTGTTTGTCAATTTCATTTGATTTTAATTGAATATGTTGTCGGTATGCGCATACATTTTATGATATTTTCACAAAGTAACATTTTGCAATGCAAATGCCACGCAGTCAACGAGCCGATAATAATAATCATCGTCATCGTCATCATCATCATCACCATCATCATTATTATGTTTCTCGTTTTCAGTTAACATTAGTCACAATGAATTAACAAAGCAAATAATGTTCACTTTGTACAAATCGTTCTCGTATTGAATTCAATTTAATTTCAATTTTAACGATTTATTTCAATTTGTGAAAAACAACGACAGTCACGCCCACATTTTACATATTCATTACGCAACAAAAAACATTTGCTACTAATCATTCAATAAAAAAACAAGTATGATTGATGCAAATTTCATCTGTGCCTATTCATAAATATTTTAATTGAAGATAATGCATGCAATGTACCAGTCAACGATAACACAAGCAGTAAGTTAATCAAAGTATCATTCATCATTATGTAATCACAAATTTGTATTATTTTTTTATTTCGTTTTACGATTAGAAATGTGACACAGTGACACAAATTTCTAAAACGTTTTCGAAATTTTCAAAAAACCAAAAAATTATATTTGCGAATTGTTATTGTGCACTTGGCCAGATAAGATCTCCACACATGTACGTTTGCAAAATAATGAAACAAAAACTGCTGTCACTTTTAAAGTGACATCTGTCAGTCGGAGTTGGGCAACGTTCAGCTATGAGATATTAAAAAAGTATACGACTATAAAAACAGTTACGAAACTCTGATTCGTGAAATAAATGTGAATCAATAAGAGTTATGGTGTTACATTAGATGTCTCCACAAGGTTGAGAAGTGCAATTCAAGAAAGAAATACTACAGAGATTTACGGCTCCAATCTGGCGACACTCTAAAAAATAAAAATAGTTTTGTTAATAGAAAAATTAATGGGTTTCATATTTTAGTCAGCAACAACGTTCAGGGTCAACGTAACTATTGATTGTAAAGCAAAAAGCTCAGCAGTCCTTAAAATGACATGTTGGTCCTATCCTATTTCCATCCCATTTAATATAATAGTGAGTTTAATATTCAAAGGGCGAAAGCGTGAAAAACGATTCGTCATACAATACAATTACAATGAAAAAACATAATTCTTTCAGGATTTTTAATGTATTTTTTTGTAGACCCATGTCCAAAATACTTTTGACGACACAGCTTTCATATATATTCTTTAATTGCTCTTACACACTCATAGTTCCTAAGCTAATTCTATAGTTTCTCCATAGTATTGCTCCAAAAGCAATAAAATATAAACTATGTTATCTGTATTCTAAAACTGAGACTACTTTTCAGAATAACACAACTTTATTCGTAATCTGTCTATAGAAAAAAAAAGAATTCTTCAATCTTGATCCTTCGACACTAGCTGAAGTGATGCGTTACTGGCCATTTTTACATATAAAACGATTTTGCAAACTCAAATCTTCTCATCAAGTGGATTAACAACATATCTGTGTACAAATGTGTATATGCTTTATAGAGTATGTCATGAGAATGTTAGTATCTTCAGCACAAGTATAAAACGCGTAAAACACTTTTTCCAATCAATATCATGTTATCATTAAGAATAGTACATAACAAATTTTTAAGGCCAGATACCTAAAGTAATGTTGGACGTATAAATTTACAACGACTTACCTGTTTTCTTACACCTGGAAATATAACTAAGAAAGCAACGTAAAATGTTGCAAATAATACCGATACAGCTACAATCGAAACATCGCCCGTGACAGGCGTACGATTTGAGAATGAATATAGCGTGGGTCCGCCATCGTCTCGAAATGCGTCGAACCAGCCCTTCATTCTATACTTTGTCCGGAATTGTTAAGCTCTGCAAAAGACATAAAAATATTGAGGCAATTTTTAATTAACTAATTAACATCAAGCAGCGAATTTAAATTAATTAAAACAATTAAACACAAAACTTGCAACATTGTTGAGCTCAAACACTCAACTTAAACAAGATCATAAAAAATACATACAATACATACATTATTTAAAACAAAGCCAACGCTCACCTTAAAACACATATTTGCATAATATTATTATTAATTTTGTGTTTTGTTGCTTTACTTCAGAGCCGTCATAAAACTTGCGCTTTATTAACTTGAACTCAACGCACTTATTCATCGCGTTGAGAAGCTCTATGAGCGAATACAAATAAGAAAATAATATACAATGATAGACAAATAAAACAAGTCAGAAAAATATTTGCTGAAAAATGCATAAGTGAACACATGTTTTTGTTGCTACCAAAGTTTCGTGACTGAGCGCTTACAAATTATACAAAATATCATGTGCTTTGCCCTCGGGCGATACTAACTCACAAACATTGGCAGTTATTTATTAAAAACGACAAAAAAAAAAAAAACTCAAATAAGAAAACCTAATCAAGAAAAGGAAATTCTTCTAAAAATTTATATCTACTTTGCATATTATTTCACCTGTTAACATTTTTTTTTCCACTCAACTGTACAACTTCGCAGACAAAATTTTAACTTCAAGTGTCAAGAGCACTAATTAATGTTGAGTGTTTTAACTTGAGGCGAAATTCTAAGGCATTTATGAATATTTAATTTTTGTTCATAGAACTGCAATTAACTTTTGACGATTATTGCAAAAATTTATGGTTGCCTCTGGCAGTCACTCAATCGGTCAGAGTTGAGATCTCTGTTGATGAAGTTGTTTTTTATCTGATTTTCAAGTTTAACAACTATGAACTTCATTTTTTTTTTTTTATATTTTGTCATTCAGAATGAATGATACACGACTTCTAAGTTAAAGCATTACATTATGTCGTATGCAAGCGAATTCAATACTTCGTAAGTCAATAATTTACATATCTCCGGTACTCAATTAGAGAAATAAGATTCAATCAAAAAAAGTGGGCGTGGCAGAAAAAAGGGAGTGAAGAGTACACAGCAAAGCTGAAGATAGCTTTCTTACTGGTTGTTAATAACATACTCATTGTAATATAAAACAATGGTATTGTGGGAACAACATAAAAATTAAATAAACTTCCTGGAAGTCTTTTAAGATTCCAATCTATGCAGCAATACAATACTGAATTTTGTTAAATTTTTAATTTATTTAAAAAAAAATTGCTTTTAAATCTCAACAATTGTCACTTTCAAAATGCTTCCTCAAAACTATTATAAAGATATTCTTTTGAAACACCCTTAAATTATAGAAACATCAGCAAATAAATAAATTGCTTATAGAGCCATGACGAAATTTATTCCCAATAAAATGCCAAACATCATATTTTTATTAAATGGGTTATAACCCAAAGCCTAATGAACGAAAAAACAAAACCATAATCAACACATTTCGACAGCAATCCATGCTCATCATTAAGAACTGAATGAAATAAAACCAGAAGTGAGTCTCGAACCGGATTCGACATTGTTGCGAGATGCGACTTGGCTTGACGTGAGCGAATATTGTTTCAGTTGATTTTGTTTCATTCTTGCCTTTTGTTTTTTGTTTTTTCCTTATTTCGTTTTTTTTTTTTTTTGTTTTTTTATGCAAGACACTTCTTGAAGGTGATATTTTAATAACCAGAACACGGATGTGCGCTAATTTGCTCTGGGATATTCCAAATTTAAGAAAAGTAACAAAGAACAAACCAGGGCGGTATAATCGAGTTTATTCGACAAATTAATACCTTGCACACTTGGTGTATGATCCCATGCTCCAAATCTATTTGATATTGCTCATTTAAAGCTTGCCTAAAATTTGTAGAAAATCAGTCAAAGATCTCGGATTTGATTAGTTTAATGGTTTTTGAGGCGCAACAATGAAGGAATCGCACGTTTTGATATCAGGGGATATGCGTATCTCTTATAGCTTATGAAATACATATGTACATATATCCATTTTTATAAAAAAAACATTACCCTTTTCAAAAAACTATACCCTTTTCAAAAAGTGACTCGCCGCCTTCTAAGTTTTACAAACATTTGTTCTGCAACAAACTTAATATACCCGAACCGACAATTTGTGAAGGGTACAAAAATTAAAATCCGATAAGAGCTCATTGAGCTCAAATTCGAAAGGTGTAAATACGCGAACAGTTTATAAGATTATAACTGTTTTAAAGAATGTATAAACATTTCGGCGATCATTATTTTTCTGCTGAAATTCTCTTCAAAAGAGTTTATCTTATGAGTCTTTATTTGAAACGTGTTCTTTCTACCCTAACTAAAGGGAGCGTTCATTTATCGGCTTATAACGGTTCAAAACAACTTTGACCGACTTACAAACAAATTTTCAATAAAACTCTCCTTTTAAATGGCTGTCATGTCTTATTTTTTAAGTGCCACGTGATACATCCTTTTCTCAACTCTGCAAGGAAGGACGGTTTTCTATATAGAGATTCTTAGAGTTTCACCAATTTCAAAGAGACAGCCATAAATTTGGCCTATCGACTTCTTAACCTATGTATTGTACGCACCCTATTTTGACCACGATACGATTGAAGAACGAGATAACTAATTAGAATTTATCAAAAAAAAATTACTCAGTAGATATTACTACTTATAATAATCTGATATTCACTGAATAAATCTTAACTGTTGTCAAAGTTTTATTACTAACTATAAAATGTACTTATAGTTGAATTGTGACTCACTCTTTTCATAACTTCGCAACTCAAAACGTGTTTCATTCACGTGTTTAATTCGAAGTAACTAATGATGATCATAATTTAGTCAATCTAATCGCATTCGAGAGTCTTCTTCTCTCACCAGCCAGCCAGCCAGCCAACCAGCAACAATGAATATTACATATTCCACTGAGATCGTTAACTCATTAATCATTAATGGAATTTACAAATTCATTTATTTGACAGTTTCTTTTGTCGAGACATCATTAGAATAACTTTAGGCATATTTCAATACAGGAAGTGTCAACTATAACATTCTACTTTAATTGATGCCCAACATAAAAATTAAATATTTTGTACATGTTCATACAGAAAACATAAAACGTAACGTGTTAATAGTCCATTTCGACAGCAAACGGGCTATAAAAACAATGAAATGAGAACAGAACCGGATTTATACAGCAGGCAAGCGAACGACATGACTTTGATTATATTGTTCATTTATTCTTGCAAAATGTTCTTAAGCACAATTAAATGAGTACTTCAACTTAGAGAACACGGATGTTTATTTAGAGACCTTGGGGTATTCCAACTCTGAATAGTAAATACATATGTATTTATATAGAAAATATCATAATGAAAGTAATGGTGATGTTCACAAAGAAGAGTAACGGTGGACTTGTGTAGTTTTTCAAAACCATCATCATGGATAGAATTTTTAAGACCAAGTAGTTTTGTAAAATTTTGATAACAAGAAACTGTTGTTGTATTTTTTATTCTTTTACACTTTTACTTCGATACACAACTAAGTGAATGTTTTTAATATTTTCGGACTCTGATTAGGTTTGAATATTCCCAAGAAAATCTTAACAAGTGAACTTTTTAGTCCGTTTATTTACTATTTTTTCTCACCAAAAAATTTTCTCTGAAAATCTCACCAAGAGGGAGGAGGGTTCTAAATTAAAAAAAAAAAAATCTGAAAGATAAGTATTTTCGGCTTTGCCGAATCTTATATATTCTTGCAAGTACTTTCCCAATTATTATTATCTTTTAGATTTTCCAATAAGAATTATATAAGTTTGTAAAGTCAGGCTCAGCCACGCCCATTTTCTAATTTGTTTTAAAGAAAGTAATGTAGATCTCTCCAAAGCCAACGACTTACAGAGAAATCGCATTTTTGAGTTTTTCTCTATTTGGGCAATGCCACCGATTTTTATGAAACTTAGGAATATAGTTTCGGATTAATAAAACCACGCATTTGAAAAGTTTCATCTATCTATATATTTTATAATACAAAAGTTTTTCTAAAAAAAACAATTTTATTGACAATTTTTAAGGAGCTATATGCTATAGTTGTCTAATCTTGTCATCACCAATCTTACAGTGGGGCAATAAATTGAGGTAATAGTTCACATTGCAACAGTCAAACGGACAGTCATGGACATGGCGAGTTGATCAAGAATATACATACTTGAATACTTTATATAGTCGGAGTGTCTCCTTTTCTGCGTTGCAAATTTCATAACAAAGTTAATATATTTTTTTTGCAAGAATATAAAATCCTATTTAATTTAATCATTAATTTATTTTATCAATACTGTAAAACTTAATGAAAAACATTCGTTCGCGGCTGCCAGTACAACCTAATTAATTCAGATAAGCTACAAATATCGAACAAAATCAAATGCAAATTTAATTATTGTACTTACCAGACTTGTCAAGAAATTTGCTTCATATACAAATTTGAATATTTGTAGAACAAGTTATTTTTATTTTATTTTTATTTTATTTTTTTTTATTTATTTGTTTATTTTTTTGTTATATATTAATTTCAATTATTTTGGCTCTCTTTTAATTATTCACGTTGCTGCTGCTGAAATAAAATTTTTATTTGTTTTAATTTTATGCCCAATCTTGGCTTTGTTATTGCACACTTTTGATATTTGTTTATTTAAATAATTATTTTTATTTTTTTTTCTTTATTTTTTAGCGAAAATACATATATATTTTTTTCTGATTTATTATTATTGTTGCACACGTCAATTTGTGTTTTTTTTTTAAATTTATTTTTTGTTTTAGCTTTTATTCAACCGGTTTTGCTGCTTGGCTGTTGTCACCCATTTGGCAACTAAGTTCCCACATGTGCATAAATCGTACATTGCATTAGTTTAAAACCCGGCAATAAATTCTTTTATTTATAAACAGTATTTGTCGTAGTTGACCAATGGAAAAATTTTATTTATTTATAGAACATTCGAAGGACATTACTTGGGTATGTAAGCATTAGGAACTTTGTTTGAACATAAAGCGTTCTTAAATGATTCACAACGAGACAATTGTTCCATTTTTTTTTTTTAGTTTTAAACTTTGTTTTTTTTTTTAATGCGAGCACACATGTTTTTATACTCATAGACTTTGAAACCCTGAACTGCTTCGAATTGACGCTGAATTTTGTGCTACTAACATTTTTTTTCATGCTTCATGTCTTTACAGCAACAACAAGAAAAGCACATAGAAACCAAAAGTGCATTAAGTAAAAAAAAAAATATGCGAAGAGGCACAGAAAGAAAAAAAAATAAAAAGAGTGAAAAAAACCGCAAATGTCGATGTAATCTTTGCTTGTACGTTGATCGTTGGACTTGGCACAATAACGTATGTATGTAATTAAGTGCATGTATAGACGTACGTAAGTCTGTAATGGCTACAAACATACATACGTGAAACGATAGTGGCTACAAAGAAAAACGTATGAACAAAAAAAAAAACCAACAATAACAATAAACATTACAAAGTTATTGTTGTTGCATAGTATTACGTTATGCTCATTTCTGCACAAGTTGCGCGATGTATGCGCAAGTAAGTGAGCAACTGAGTGTGTGAGTGAGTGAGTGAGCGAGTGAGTGAATGTTAATGCAACGAGCAGCGCATGCGCGCATAGTGCATGTGTATGACTGAGAGCAAAACAGGTAGAGAGTGTCGGAGAGTAAAATGCGTCAACATTATTTAATAAGACTATAAGTAATTATGAAACTGATAGTGCTCAAGTTTAAGCAGTTACTTTAAAAATGTAATTTTGTTGTTGTCGTTGCTATGCCGTTATTTGCCATTGGCACAATTCATTAACAGCTATTCGGCATCATAATTTGCATCGCTGCTTAACGGTTAGTTTTTTTTTCAATTTGCAACTCTCCTCAACTCTCTCGCTCTCTCGGCAACACGTTGATCACACTCACTATGGTCAAAACCACTCGTTGAAATGTTCCGGTTCACACCTTGCCCCTTTCATCAATGCTGCCACTTTCAGCTTAACCACTTTTGGTTTTTATCATGACGTTTTCTTCCTCTCTGAGCCGTTTTTTTTTTTTTTTTATTTTATACATGTATTTCAAGTCCAACGAAAGTGAAATTGTGGCTTCTCTCTCTTTCTTGCTACGATATTTTATTCGTTCGCTTTTGTAGGAAATGAAATGAAGTAAACACGAATGCATGAACAAGAAATTGACATAATCAAAGCTGAAAACTGTAAAGTAAAAAAAAAAAAACATTTTTTCACAGACACAAATTTGTTTTTTTTTTTTATTGTTGCTACTTTTTCGCTTTCATATGGTAAGGTGTGTTCGATGTTTGCATGTCCGTCCGTGCGTCAATCTGTCCATCACTGAAGCGTGTAAATATGTAAGACTTGTCTTGGCCATAAAGTATTTTGTTGTTGTTGTTGTTTTTCATTAAGGCAATACCGGCTTTTTATGTGTGCAAATTTGTTGTTTCTTTTTCTTACTTTTCTGCAATATTTTTTACTTTTCCATTTTTATTTATTTTACCGTTTTTTCGCAGTGTCGCAAAGCTTGAAACGCATGATTTTTTTTATTGACTCTTTTAATGGAAATTTTTTTACGTACAATATTTTTTGACTTCTTCCTCTCTTTTGGTGTGATCACTTACACATGTTGTTTGTATTTTACAGGAAATAATTTTGTTCGAAATTAAGTAATATGTACATAATATATCATATGTATGTTTGTACATGTGTAAGTATGGCAGCATTTATTAAATGTAAAACATTTAAATGAAATATAACGTTATCTTTGAGTCGATACAGGAAGTTTGAATCATGTGCCGTAAATTAAGCGTTCGTTAATAATTACTACAAGTTCTTAAACAGAAGGGTTCGTCAACAAAAATGTGTTAAATAAAAAATTATTTCTAAAGAAGATTTCTAAAGAAGATCTTCATTTATCATTAATAAAGCTCATTGGATATATAACACATACTTTCGGACATATATGTACTTTCGGACACTGCCCTTTTTCACGCGGATTATTGTTTTTGTATGGACGACAAATGAGTTTTCTCCCTCTTTAGCAAACTTACGAGATATCTAAGATATTGAAGGTATTTTGAAGGTACAACAAATATTATTTTTTCGACAGTTTTCCATATGTTTAGTAAAAGTACTATTTTTCAAGCAAGGAGTAAAGAAAATCTACTAATTTTTGTTCCCAATATCGATTGAAATGCAAAGAATACCATATTTATTTGCCAATATCTTGTTGTTTTATGCAAAGTGTGCTACTTCATTGACCATAGCTGTAAGTAATTTATATGGTCGGTGTTTCCCTCTGTATTACAAAATCCATGACAATGTTTACTACGTAAAGAGTATACAAATATGAAAAGTCAAACTGCAATTTCTCATTTATTGATCATAATTAATTATTATCCCCTCGTTTTAGCTCAAGTGTACAAGTATAAGATATTATCTAATCTAACCTAAAGTACTGTTTGCCTTAAGACGAATCTAGCAAACGCGTCAAGCGCCCTAGGGACATAAATGCTTTTCTTTTTGTTGTTTTAGAGTTAAAATATAATTTTCAGCAGTTTTGTAATGAAGACGAATCGAACGACAATTTAATGGTTGACATTCGTTTAATCAAAGAGGCCACAGAGCGCGCCAAGAAATATTTTATAGATTCAAACATAAATACACACATAACCCTGCTTTTGAAGCAGTCGGCTAAAAATACAGTATTATACACAATGGAAACTATGAAAATTGTTTTTGTACTTGCAGCGCAGTGAGTCAAAAACAATTCCAATGCAACCGCATTAAATAACAACAAAAATATAATTTATGGGACCTTCTACATTGAAAACGAACAAATAAACAAACGCGCGCGGGAAACTCCAACAAAAGTGTTAGCAAAAACAAAAAAAAAGACAAAAAAATAAAACCGTTTTCTCAGCAGCAACAACAACAATTGACATGGGCTTTCGTCACTTGTTGCACAGCACAGCTCAGCAGCGCACGAAGCAACAAAAGCAAACGAAAATTCATGCATAAATGTGAGAGAATTATGCGAGTGTGAAAACACCAAATTCCAAAAACAAAAAAATGTCTACAAAAATACACAAAAAGACAACAAACAAAACGAAACGAAACAAACAACGAAATGTAAATTTCAAGCACTTTTTTCTTTGTCTGCGCGCACTTTTAATGCTTTACAGTTTTCTATTTTTTGAGCGAAATTATTTATTTTTGGTTTTTTCTTATTTTTTTTTGTTTGGTTTTCGGTTTTTGTATACCGCGTTTATGACTTTTTAATTGATTGCTTAATTTAATTTGTTATTATTGTTATTTTTTTCGGTTTGTTGCCATTTCAGTATCCGGTTGCGGTAATTGATTAATTAATAAATATATTAATTTATATTTAATAACTGCAATAAAATTATGTGTGGCAAATTAAAAATACCTTAAGCGTATTTAAAACTTGACTTTTCAATTTATTAAAATGTTTGATATTTATAATAATTATTATTTCTTAAATGAGTAATCACACAAAGTTGTTGCTTTTGCAATAATTTAATTTCTATTCACTTTCAACTAAAACTCATAAATATTTCTTTTTTTTGTTATTTTATATTTATTGTAGAATATTTGCAAATTATTATTTTTATTTTATTTTGCTTTTCATTGTTTGCCATTTTAATAATCATTTTTGCACATTTAAAAAAAATTTGTATTTAAGTTTTTTTTTTGTATTTTTGTATTTTTTATAACTTTATAAATTTTTTAAAAAATATTTGTTTGAAATAAACTAAAATATATTTCACTGTTTATCCATTCAAACAAACCACTTTTTGAAATCGATCAAGTAAAAACTTTACGTCGTTTAATTTGTTATTTTCAACTGCGAATATTTTCACGCCTGCGCGCACGCGTCGTTGTCGTTATCACCTGCTCGAAACACGTCCGTCTCAAGCGATTGTCTATATATATATGCATATAAATAACGGACATCAAATCGGTGAGCTAAGTTTTTTTCGCACTGCGCTGATCATGATACAATTATACAAGGTAGTCTCGTCGGCAAAATTTGGTACCTCTACAATCAACGCCAATAATTAATTTAATGTTAATTTTTGAAAAATTCGTCTGCACACAACCTTTTCCATCAAAAAACCCGAACGTTTCGACAGCCGACGAGATAATTGTATCATGGCGCTGATTTTGTGCGTGAAACGGAAAAGGACCAAATTGACGCAAAAGTGTCACGGCCTTACTTACCTAGAAATAGAGAAACAGGATAAATCGCTAGTGAATGCAGCGCGACATGCGCTTAATCAATTCTACAGTGTCGTGTCACAAAAAGAGCCACGAGAGAGTAAAAATCCTCTCTCGCTCTCACTGAATTTAAACTGAGAGCAAATCTCACACAAAATTATATAAAATAGAGCGCCTCGCGTCGGCGCCATCGTCTCAGCATTGAGCATCGAATACACGACAGAATTAATTTTCTCACACTCACTCAAAAGTTTCTGTCATAGAAAAATTGTTGCTCTTTAGCATGTGTGTGCGATTTGTCTGCTTGAAAATGTATTATTTCAGGGACCGTAATCATTATAAGTTGTTTTACAAAAAAATGCATGTCAATGATTATATTTTGATTTTTAACGTTTTTCTTCAATGGTAATGATTCATTTTAACTAATTTAATAAATTTTAGAACATAATTATTATTTTTGATTTTTATTTTTTTACCTCAAAATAAAACTCAGTTGTTATTTACGGCTACTCTATTAGAATTTTCGTCGATATTATTTCTTTTCCTTATAAATGGATCCTTAACCACCCCCGCAATGAATTTTTTGGTTAAATAATTTTTTTTTAATTAATTAATTTATTTGTATACCTTGTACACACTGTGTAATATGGTATGTTGTGTTTGTTTAAAACGAATGTATGTAACGCTTATAAGGAGACAGGGGGAACGCCCTCACTTGTTTTTTTTTAAGTTTTAATATTGTTTAGCTTTACAAAAAGCAATTTCGACAACGACTCATCAGCGAGGTTACATCTTTGAGGCCCGAAAATTATCTTTCAATACTCACTTGTGTTGCTGGAACCGAGTGCATTATTTTTTTCATGTAATAAATTCGTTTAGTTTTTTGTTGTAACTTTTTTTTTTAAATTCAACAAATTTCAAAATTCAGTCTTATAATATTTACAATGATTATTTGTAAATAAAATTCTGAAAGTCTTAATTTCTAAAACATGGTAAAATATATGGAATCTGCAAAGAAAATTGTTACAATCAGCGCATTAGGTTTCGTCAACAAATTTCGTGAGATAAAATCAGGGGAGTGGGGCCTAACAACCTCTCACCATTGGAGTGGGGGGTTCGTATACATAATACATCTTAAAAACTGCATACCACAAATTACAAGAAAAAAAAAATCTCATGTAATTTATAAACTAACAAATGGACACTTTTTTTAAATTTACAATTTCTACGAATCCACGAACTCTTAAATAGGGGGTTTCTCGCGTCGGGGTCCAGTGGCATTTCCACCCCTTTTTAAACCTATTGTAACGCTGCTGCTTACAATTGCAATTTAAAGTCTTGAAATGTAAATAGAAAACCAAAAACAAAAAAATTGAGCGTGAATGTTGTTGAAGAGCGAAAATGAGCGAGCAAACAAGCCAAAAAAAAAAGCTTATTTCAAAGCTCTTTTAATTAGCGTAAAATTAAAGTTTTGCTGAGAAGCAATAAAAATCGGTGGAACACAAAATTAATTGCATTAATCTTTTTTGTTAATGACAAAAAACATTAAAATTAAAAATAAGAATGCATTCAGCGTTTGTGAGCGTACATGGCTTGAGTAAATGAACGGAATGAGACAGCAACAAGACTTAGTAAAACTTCTGATTTACAAGCAATTGATCCATACATGAATATTTATATGTAATACATGTGTGTCTTATGGTCTTATTTCATCTGCTGAAAAATCCAATTAAACTACATATTTAAAGATACTTAAACAAATCCATGCTGGCCTTGACCTTTATTGGTAGCAGAATATAAGCATTAAGCATTACTATTTATATGTAATCCCGAGCATTTTTTTCAAACCCGGGACTACGAAATTTTTCGTTTACCAACCCCTGTTCTCGCAATTCTTACCACTTTACATCTGAAATTTTATAAAGCACAACGGTTCACGGAATTCAAACTAGATCTATTTATAGAAATCCGAAAAATTCTGGGATTAGCCAAGAGCAGTCCTAGGATTTTCTCTGAAATTCATGATACCGGGATTGTATTCTTTATCTGTAATTTTACGAAAAATAAAGTTTTTTAGAAATCCCAGCGAAAACTAACCGAGATAGAGGCGGAGTCTTTAAAAATATCATGTCAACTCTTTAGAAGGAGGAGATTTGTTGAAATCTTATCAAATGTGGGAGAGGGGGTCGTTCCCTTATCACTCTTTACGTTATAATGCTGTGCCTGGGCAGAAAGCATTCGGCGGTCAGTGAATTTCCCATTGTATAAATAGAATGAGTTTCGTTCACTTTTCAATTAAAATTTAACAAAAACTTGTCAACTTTGATATTTATAAACACAAAAAAAAAAAACTTCAAAAGCAGACAACACCTCGTGACTTAGTTCAAAGTCAACATTCACCAAGCGATATTAATCAATAGAAAAAACTAACAAAGCCACAACCAAATTTGCACATTGCAGCAAACAAAAATAATAATAATAATTATAAAATTACGCAGTACACATTTGACAAAGTATTATATAAAAATTTAATAAATGCTAAATAATTAACGAAAAGCAAACACGCGAAAATTTTTACAATACGAGTATAATAATATGTCAACGACAGACTTTGGCGCTGTCAATCATCATTAAGATCAACACGCTCGGCTGTCGCTACTAACGCTGCCGTTGCTGCTTCTGAGGCTTGTGATGCTTGTGATGCTAATGATGCTGATGAAGGTGATAAGTTTCTGCACTCCAAATGCTAATTAAATGAACTGCCGACTGCAAAGCGGTTCCATCACCAACACATACACAGATCAGTGTCAAATGGAAGCTTGCAATGCATGAAATTAATATATAATTTTATTGCAAACTCATACTTCTTCTGATCTTTAAGTTTGTCGTCGTGCATGTGAGTATTAATGTGTGTGTTATTTGTAAAGCTCGTTTGACAGTCGTTGCAATTTTGAAGCACACTTGACAATTGTTTGCGTACAAAAATGCAACAATATTTTTGCCGTCTTCATTTTAATGATTTGCTAAGCTAATAATAAAATATATTTGAAGTGTTTATATATGTAAATTTTAATAATTTTTGAGTTTGAAGTTAGTTTTGTTTTGTTATAAACCTCTTCATTATGACATTTTCGTATTATTTTTATATTGATTGAGTACTGATCATGGTTGAGTAGTAAGTTAAAAACATATTATAGATGTAAATTACAAATAATAACTATAATTTGAATACTTCACATTAAAATTGACTCCAATCATCTTCATAGACAAAACCATTTAAACGAGTTCGTTGCATAAGTCTTTCGTTTAAGCAGACATCGACTTTATAGAGCTACAGCAAAAATGATATTAAGTAATTTTGATTATTTTGTATGTGTTAATTATTAAGTCAGGCGAAATTTTTGATTTGGTTTTTTAGTTCAAGGTTACTATTATATTTGCAATATAACTAGTGTTAATTTTTACACACTGTTCTCTGCGTAGTTACCAATAAACATTTTAGATAAGAGCAATGATGGACAAAGTCGGATCTCAACTTGGTTTATGAGACAGAAGCATTTAACTTAAGATTTTATTTTGCGGAGAGAATCGGAAGCCATTTTCGAAGGATTCTACACTGGAATTTTCGTCTTTTTCTTTAGTTTTCTGGGTTAATGACTATTTGTAGTTGAATTAAAACAAAATCTGCTTCAGATAATTCCTGTATTTGATGAAGTAATACACCGTCACATTTGATGGATTACTATTTTCACAAAACTTGATCTGAAAATTGAAGTGGCTTATAGGTCCTAGAAGCAAATTTAGTATTAAAACAAATTACTGTTTTATAAGCAAGTCATAACCACCCCCTGGAAGTATGATATCCAGTTGTGGGGTACAAACATGTATTGATTTAAATCAAAAAAACCAAAAAATAGATTCATCCTTACCCATTTGCAAAAAGCTTGACCAGCTTAATTTAATTTAATTCTTTTTTAATTCCTGCAATTCTGTTCATTGATAACAATATTTTACAGTCTTTCGAACAAATTGATTAAGATAAGATAATTTAATAAGTAAGTTGAGTAATCTCGACAATATAATACGCTCCATACATGGTAGGCAATGCCACACCCCAAATCTACAAAAAAGTATTCATCTGCCATTGCTAACCATCAGAGAGAGAGAAGGGTATTTTGTGGTATGTAGTCTTAGAGATGTATAATTACTAAAATTGCATACAAAATTTCAGGTTGCTTCCTTTTATAGTTTTGGAGATATGGCAATTTTAAGAAAAAACATTTTAGTGGAGGAAAAAATTTAAGTAGCAGTTTTGTAGAGCTATAATACATGAAGTCTACAGACCAATTTTTTTGTTTGGAATTTACCCTCCAAATTTCAAGTCTTTAGCTCTTATAATTTCAGACAGCCATTGATGAATATAGGAGGACAGAGAGGGCTCAATTGATTTCTCTTGTCATGTTGCTTAAGAATATATGTATATACTTTATGGAGTTCCCCTCTCCTACTTCCATACATTTAACCTAACATATTTTCCAAACGATCACAAATTAAAAGCTCTCCAACTTCTTTTTGTAGATCATTTGTTCTGGCAATTGTGATATTTTATCTTACGGAAATTAGTAACATAAATTTTACGCTTAATGGAAAACACCTTGAATGAGTGAAAAGTAACAAAAACAAAAATTATTGAACTTCAAGTGCACGTAAATAGATAACAGAAATCATTTAACTAAATTAGCGCACAAGGCTGCAGCGGTCAGTGGCCAAGTCTGACCGGCCGAAAGGTACTCAGCCGTTTCGAATGCCATGCCAAATTACACCAAAAGTCAATGAGACGAAAAACCACAGTATGAAAATGTAGCAAAAGTAATGAAAAAAAACCAAAAAAATTATCTTAAAAATGAAAAACGGCCTGAACAACAACAAAAACAATAACGCGACGATAATGACAAATGACCAAAAAACAGGCGTTGATTTGTTTATTGCAAAGCAGCATGCAAAACAGCGAAAATTAATCACGCACACTCGCACACATGCTCAAAATCGAAATCGACCAATTAAAAATCACTTAAAACGAAATAAAGCACAACAGCTTCTGTTTTTGGTAGCGCCAACTTGACGCCGCATCACGTCGCGTCGCGCCAAGCCGAATTTCAAGTCAAGTGAATGAGTCTTCCATCCGGATATATCGTATAAACATACGTACAAAAGATACATTCGCATAAGTTGCTTTATTCTTTTGTGCTCATTGTTAACTCAGTCTTATAGTATCGCAAAAAACATTTCCGAGGACGGTCATTGGTCTTTGGGTGAGCGGTTACAAATAAATAAGGCACTCTGAAATCGCATCAAGCTGAGCGTAAATAAATTCTTTGGTGACTATTCATTTCAAGTCATATTTTATTTATTTTTTTTGGAGTTTTTTTTTTCATTTTTTGGTGTGTGCTCTTCATGCATGACTGTTAATTTGTATGCCAGAATTACTGCCATGCACGCATGCTCAGCCAACAGTGGCCAAACTTATATTGAAAGGGAAAACAAACAAACAATACAAACTTAGCTGAAACACTTGTGTTCTGTTCTTCAATAGTTATTGTAATCTACACACTCATTAAGATCTAAACATTAATAGTTAAGAAAAAAGGAAGTAAAATAAAGATGTATGTACATGCAATTTCTCTTCCAAGACTTCTAATTTATATATACGCCTGACCAGTCAAAGGGTGTCAAAAAAACGTGTTAAAAAATTCAACATTTCTAAATTGACCGTGATAGAATTACAACAATTTAATTACTTCAATCATTTTCAAATTTAGCTTCAGAATTTTATAGGAATATCAAATTTTTTTCTACTTATTTAACAACTAAGTATGTATTTTTCTTAGCAATCAGTTTAAATCTACTAAAACAATTATCTAATATCAATGGATCAAATAATCATGAATAGAATTATATTCTGCTGTTCTCCTCAGTCATAGAGATATGTATTTACAATAAAATTTCCTTCAATCTTCTAAAGCTGAAATTGTTGATTTGAAAATTTCTGGCTGTGATGTTAGATCGATATAACATGAAGACTCCGCTCTATGATTCTTACAAACCAAGAGGCGCTTGTCATCCTACGCAAAGCTTGAGCTTGCATCACTCGAACCTTATTTAAATAAGATTCAGCCGCTGTTCCCCAGATTTGTATGGCATAAGTCCAAGTTGGGACTTGTACTCTTGTTTTATTTTGAAGCAACAGGGTACTCTAAAACCACAGAAGCCAATCAGGCCTTTTCAGTTTCTCTTTGCAAACATCACTTTATATTCGTAATCAAAAACCAACAATGACAAATGACACCATAAAAAATGATTCATTTGAAGAATCCCAACGAAATTCATAAAGTTTTTATTGTAAACTGTCAAATGACTCAAACACAAACATTCTACCCAACACACGCTGCGCTGCCATGTCACCCAGTGACCGAGTGACGCTGTCAGCGTAAAACAAAATCAGATACACAACAACCTTAACCCATAATTATCATACCAGGAAGCAAAAAACACATAAACTTAATGAGCGCCCATTATAAGTATAAAATTCAAATAAAATCAGTTACTCTATTTATCATTTTAGGTACGCATAATGCAGTAGCAGCAGAGGCGGCAGCGACAGCGACAGAAACATCAGCACAGCAGCAGCGAAAATTAACGCCAAACGCGTTTTCTAAAAGCAAACATGTGTAACCTTCAGTGATGTCATTGTTGTTGTGGCTTTTTTGGCGATTGACATCGACGCGTGTTTGCCACTGACTTGACAACTCGGCAGCTCAGCTCAGCTCAACTCATGTCATAGCACGTAGGCCGGTCAGCTGAGGTCTAAGTGCGGCTGTGCCACTTCAGTTCCCATAATTAGTGACACATTTGTAGACGATTGTCAATCACGCTCACTTCAATCACTTCACTTCACCGACCACCCACCCAGCCGCACTGCCATTTGACAATGACAATGTTAAATTGTAAAACTTTGTGGACCTTAAAAGTTCATTAAACTTGACTTCGTCGTTTCAATTCATGCGATTATTGCATATAAAAATTCGTTTATATAAATCATATTTGGTTTAATGCGATTTCATATGAGTTTCTGTATCTGTTAATTATGCAAATTGTTTTATTCAATATTTGCACACGCGGCTTATTTGTTAAAGAACTGCTCAGTTTTTTTATTTTACGGAAATCGCTTTGTTTATTATTGACTTGACTGCTTTTGAGTTTGATTTTCAAATGCGTGTTTTTAAATAAACACAAAACTATCTGACATTGCACCCATATTTGTTTGCCTCTTTCGTTTGTTTGTTCAATTTAAGTAGGTCGATGGATGTACAAAATAATGAGCTGATTAAATTAGAAAGAGTATGTTTTCGTTTTTGGCAATGCAAAAGTGTGTCAAGTGTAATGTAGAAAACATAACTGCGCAGTAATGCATTATATATGTAGTCATTAAAAAAGCACTTTACTGTACATTGAACTGAGCATATCAGCTTCGACTATCTCAGTAGAATATAATAAATAAAATAGCTAAGCCGACCCATAGGCCGGCTTCACGTCTTCACTATTGGCCAATAAATCACAACTTGCTTGGAGGTTACATGTATTTGCATAAAACATTTAAAATGTTTAATATTATTAATTTTACAGCGTTAAAGTTTTTCTTTTTTGAAATAAAATATTAACAGTATAAGAGAAATAATTTAAGCAAAACTAAGTACTTGGGTAATATTGCAATTTTAAACCAGAATGGAAGCTATTTTCGACTTTGCCAAATATATATACTCTTGTAATTTCCCAATTATTCAAATTAGAAAAACTTTTTTTATACTTTTTCCAATAAGAATGCGATGCCCATTTTCTATTTTGTTTTAAAGAAAGTGAAAGTGAAACTACACTGCACTTTACAATCTTCTATCTCGTCTGCTTTCAAAGAAATCTCATTTTTAAGTTTTCCTCTACAAGGGCGGTGTCAAGCCCTTATGTTCTAATAAATCTTTCATTCATGTAAAACTTTAGAACATAGTCAAGCATTGCAAAGTTTCGCCTATTTAAGTTCCAGAACAAACAATTTTTTTTTAAAGAAAGCCTTGTTTTGCACTTATCGTTCCTATGGAAGCTATATGCTCTATCTTGACCAATCTCTCACACTATCATTATTCACGTTAAAAAAGTTTTTGTGCAAAATATTGAGTCAATAACTCCAAAAACATACCACTTTTCAAGCAAAAACGTAATTTTTGTCAGATCATCTCTATGGCAGCTTCATACAACATATACATATGCGATAGTGGTTGCATCAAGATGGTTCTAAGATACACAATACTTGAAAAATACCCCAAGAAATTCTGCGCTTACATTTTTTTTGGAATGTTGAAACTCTGGAAATAGTTTGCACTCCATCAGTCCGACGAACATGGGTAAATCAACTCGTCTCGTCATGCTGAAACTTCTTGACAAAGTTAATCCACTTTTTTTGTAAGAGTATAAAAATCGGTTTCAAATTATGAAGTTTAAGAAAAAAATGCAGAATATTTTTTTGATAAAACCGAATTTTTTAGTGATCTGTACATATGATGAATTTTTAAAAGTTTTAGATGTATTTAAATGGGAAATCGTAATTTTTACTAAAACAGAAAATGAATTAACATGGCTTAAATATGGCAATTATTTTAATACAAAAAACCAGTAAGGATTGGAGTCGACAGTACTCGACTCCGACATACCCTGTACCTTCAATTTGTACCAACTGTTTGAAGGCGTTGCCCCGCCCACTTTTTAATCGTAACAGATTTCATTTTCATACAATTTCATATATACCAATTTTTACTCTTTTAGACCAATTCGTTCAAGAGATATAACGGCATTCTACCATGGCTATATGTGGGCATGGTCACGCCCATTTCACAATTGAATTTTGTATTACTCCATTCCAATATCATACATGCAAAGTTTCATTCTTGTAGGTTTTATAGTTATTGAGATGTAAGCGTTTCAAATTATTACTATATATGGGCGTGGCTTCGCCCATTTTTTTAATGTATCATCTTGGGGCTTGAGTCAGCTATATACACTCCAAATTTGGTGTTCCTATCTCAAAAGACAACCGAGATAAAACGACTTTTGTAAGTTTTTTCCCGAGGTTGCTCCAGTCATTTGCCCCTCACCCCTAAACTTAGTCAAAAAAGGGGGAAACAAAATAAACTTGATCTGTTGAAGAAATAACAGAATCGAACTGCGAAGAGCTTTTGGTCCTATCTATTATAGTTTCCGAGATCGACGCGTTCATACAGACGGACGGACAGACGGACGGACAGACGGACATGGCTAAATCGACTTCTCTTTCGATACTGATCAAGAATACATATATATACTTTGTATAGTCGGAAATGTCTCCTTTAAGGTGTTACATACATTGTCGATGCGCACAAAACTAATATACCCTTGTACCATAATGTACAGGGTATAAAAATAAATATTACTGCAAAATTGGACGTAGCTTACTTTACAACTGTGAGAGTTATACAGACACCTAAAAGGATATGTCTTGTTCTGATCAAGGACATATACATTTGGAAAAGTATCCATTTATCACAGAGTTCTAATAAAATTCGCAGCATATAGAAAAAAAAATTTTCATTCGAAGTCGTTATTTAACTTAATTTTTTAAATAGTCATGTTCAATTTGATTGGAACATATGCAATTCCTTCAATCCGCTTTGAAGTTAATACAGACATTATTAATATCGTATTTGAATTGAGAACTAAAAATTGCAAGAATCAAGGCAACAGCTGAAATCAAAAATCCATTAAACTTTAATTAAATTAAAACTTTAATTTGTTCACACCATTGTGATAAAATTAATACTATATTATACAAAAACTGCTACATCATTGCTCGGTTGCCTCACCTTGAACTTTGGTTGCAATAAATAATTTTGAAGCGAAGCGAAAATACTTTGACTTTCTTTATTTGTTGTTGGCAGGCGCTGCTCTTCTTTGGCTTTTGTACCACCTCTTCATCAAATCAACTAGTATAGGCCTGTTAAAAGCCAAGACTTGGAGATCGAATGTGAACGTTAGTCTGCCGTATAGATAACAAAGAAGGTTCGGTACAGCGGATATGCACAGACTTCAATTGTTTTGGCATCTTCGACCTGCCTATCCATTGGTGAGGCCCTTTATGGAACTACGCTGTGGCTGTAATCGGCGGGAAACGGCGGATTCTGGTCGGATGTCAACCCATAGTTTACAAAGGTATTAGAAGAACCTCGTTTCAGACCAAGGAAGACGTTGCGGCCCTTGTCAACGGAGCTTCAAATTGGTACTTATTCTTACATTAGGGCATTGATTGTCGTCCGGTTAATTTTTTATTATCCCTCAATTCATATACCTGATACCTCGGCATACGACTCGTAAAATGACTTAAAAAGAATTATTTTTTCAAGGAATTAAACATTTCCCGGGGATTGTTAGAAGATATATTGAGTTATTCGAGGGCCACATTTTACAGAAAATAAAAGAACAAAATCACAAGAAGTCGTCAAACTTTCTCACCATATATTATGAAAATCAATTAATCACGAATACTCTAATGAATCAATAATGAATGTCATATCACCTTCCCTTAATTCTTCTTTAAAATATTATGATTGTCATACGGAATACAATCGATGAAAATATTGAATAAGTCTGCTGCTGGAATTGTGCTAGTTCTCAGAATGGTTGCTTTTGTAAAAAAAAAAACTTGTGGCAAAATGCCAATAAGCCGGGTATTCTCATCAACTAGTGATTATTTTTAAATAAAAACCAAAAATAAGTTTCAGTACTCAGCGCTGACACAAAACACATTAAAATTTAATTTACGTTCTCTGTAAATAACGAAATAATTTTTATTACAAAAATCCAATAAGCCTATCATTGACACGTTCATATAAACACAACGCAACCGAAAAGCTCACATTACGTGCCACTTGACCCTGAAACTGACCACGTACGTATGATGTATAATGATGTATGGCTGCAAAGAACAATGCTAACTAATCCAAACAACACGGAAACTCAACTAATTTAATTTTCATACAACAAGCACAACGATTCAATGTTCGTCTGATGATAATCTGAAAATCTGATTTGAGTCATTTTGTGGCTACTTGTGTAAATCACTGACTTAACAATGAACCATGAACGCACACAGCGGGCGACCCAAATAACAATGAAATTGACCTTCAGCGCTTGCATTATCATACTGAACCAATCATAATGAAGTTCAAATTCTGTCTGTCCGTTTGTGTCAGTTCGTACAACATCCGTTCCTCATTTCTCATGATTTTATGACTATTTAAAGTAAAGTCTTCTTCTTTTTCTCTTGCTAAGCATTTACATATTCAGATTTGTATTTACATAAATATTTTGATTTTTTTTTTTTTTTTGCTGTTTTGAGATTTTTTATCTATGCGTTTACTATTTGAGCTCATTATTTAATTTGAAGTGCGTTTTTGCTTTTATTGTTTTTAGCTTCATTTGTTTAATTTGATGATGTTGGTATTTTGACTGTGTGTCTGCATGTTGTTTCTATGGACTTTTAATTGCTTTTTAAGACGTTTATTTAATTTTCAACGCATTAACATTTGAGTGTCGGCGAGCTTGGTTGCGAGACCTTTGGCTATTTTTTGTTGATGTTGAAGCAATTGTCAATATTTACCAGATCAAATTTGAAATTCGTTCAAGCAGTCTCGCTTGCGGTTTTTTTGACGTTGATTAATAACAATTCGCTGAGATCCCTAAGAAAATATTTGATAAATAAGAATATTTGATTAAACAAATTAATTCGAGTGCCCTTGATTGGAATGATTTTCATATATGAATGTATACGAGTTATTCATCAAAAATATAACATTTGCAAGAAAAAGAAACACCATTTCTACAAATGTCCTCAACATTGTAAAATATCATCGTTAGAGAGGATGTCATCACCTATGGTATGTATATGAACTGCCGTTGGTTGAGTTCAAAGAACTTCGATAATCCACACATTTTAGTAATTCGGGCTGTAATATCAGAAGTACAATTACAATTCATTCGCTATAAATTCTGAAAAATTGAAGACAAGAATTTCGAAAAACTAAACATAAAGTTTAAACATAATTTAATAAAAAATTAATTTCAAAATACATAACTAAAAAACATTAGGAATATTGTACCAATCCAGTAATCCGGACGATTCGATAATTCGGATACTGTCTGTATGACTGAAAAGGTCGGAAAGATACAAAATAATACTAACGAATGAATTGAATTATTCACATAGAGTAAAAAACGATATCTTAAGTTTGACGGGAAAGTATTACAACAAATACAACTAAAATTTTAATTCAGAGGTTAGGTTATTTCACGTTAAAAATCCGAAGATTATTTTAAAGGAAATCAAGAGCGTTGAACAAACACATGACTTACGATCTGAAGGATCTGGCACTTCAATCAAAAATTTCACATAAAACTTCAGAGTTCAATTTTGTACTCTATATGAAATCTCAATATGAATGTTCCATAAAAATAATATGGATTAAAAAGCCAATGCTAGTATTATATACATATTTTTCCACTTCCGTATAAGATCTAAAGAATCTTGAAAAAAGAAAATTGTAATTAAAATTTATTAGTCATCATACATTTTGAACTCTAGGATAATATGTTTGCTCACCCTTTTAAATACTAAATCTCAAAATTTCAGCTCTTAATTCAAATATATTATATCATGTGTGGAAAAATTTGGGAACTCGCAACTTTTAATAAGTCAAATAAATAACTTCATGGTTTCAGACACCTTTCAAATAATCATAATACATGACAGACTTTCAATTTTTTTTTTTTAATTACAATAATTTAGTTAAATTGCGAAGCAAAACAATAAAAAACACGATAGAAGACAATATTGAGATTTTTGTGCGCTCAACTAAAGTGACCTCGCTGTGATCGCTGACCGCCGTTTTGATCTGAGCTGAGAGTTGTTTTAGCGAACGTAGTACAGGTTTTTCATTCTCTCCGACAAATTCAAATGCCATAAACAACAAATGCAAAGCCCATCAACACCCAAGCCCCAAAACTGAAGTCAAGACAAGTGAAGCTCATGCCCAGTCAACACGGTTGGCATTACTGCGGTTGTTACTCAGTTTGACCATTGAAGGTTTTTTCAACGTATTTGTCAGCTTTCGGTGACGGAGCGGTGGGATTTGGGTGAATAAACTTCAACTTGAAATGTACAAGAGGTTAGCATAACTAATTAAATTCGAAGAAAATGCGAAAACATGAGAATTCATATTAGTACAACAGCAACAATAACAACCAGTCATTCAACAAAGCCTTTGTTCTGCAGCTGTTGCTAGTTTAATATAAATTTTTATTGCTATCATTGCTTTTTTTTTTTGTGAAAATTATAATTCAACAAATAATTTAGTTAATTATTATATTTAACACTGAATGTGTTGAGATTTTTTTGTGTTTGGTTTCGTAGTTAGTTATTTTTAAACAATTATTAACTCGAGTCGCCGTTGGTATTGATTCTTCTGTTGTTGTTGTTCTCCTATGGCTGAAACTGCAATGAGCAATCGTTTAAAACAAAAGACTTATGAGCAAAACTTGTTTGAAATAAATGTTTGTATTTGTGTGTGTTGTGTGTGTGAATATTCAAGTGTGCGAGTCTGTTTTCTTATACGAAAAGTGAAAATATTATGCAACAATAATGCAGCACGTTGCATTGCATGCACATTGCCTTGCAACGTCTCTCACCTTGGGCGCAATAAATTCAATGAAACAATTTTTATAATTTATAATAATTGTTAAATTGTTGTTAATCAATATGTGCATTTGAAAATTTTTGATTTGTATAGTTTTTTTTTGGAGTATGTCAGTTTAAAATTTCAAAACTGCATTGACGGGAAATGCAAATTTTAAATTGATTGTGGAAAAAATTTAATGTTGGCATCAGTTGATATCCGAGACATTTTTTGTCATATAAGCTAATTATACTCTTGCCAAGAATATACTAACTTTGTCATGAAGTTTGCAAACAAATTAGAAAATATGCTTGGCTATGCCTCTTTATCTTTATAAACTTATAGGATTCTTATTGGAAAATCGTTCTTATAGTTTTTCAAATAAGAATAATTGGGTAGCTTGGCTTGCAAGAGTATACATATATGTAACTTTCGAAAATATCTCCTTTCTGGTTTTCTTTAGTTATAACCCAAGTTATAATATGAACACATAGATTACTTTTAATCGTTTTTTTTTTTTTTTTTTTTTTAATTTTCGGGCACAAATGTGTCCCGCCGCTAAAAGTTATTTTTGCCAGAAATATAATACGGATACGGTAAAAAACTTATTAATTTATGAAATTCAAATTTCAGTCTCGTAGAAATATTGGTTTTTATTTTTTTTTTGGTGGGGACAAATATGTATGTCCACAAGGTCGTAATAGGGACAAAGCCTAATAGCCCCTGCAAGCTTAATGCAGATACGGACACTCGATGACATCAGCGATCTATACAGTTTAGTGCAATTAACAGCTTTTGCCGCCTCTTAAATTTTCTTTTTATTTAATGTTCAGAACAAAGTAATAAATAAAGTGCTTATCGGACAGTCGAAGACAACCGCCGCTAAAAAGATAATAAAGATGTGTGTAATCTTCAAATTATAAATAAAACTAAACTCTTAGCTGTACTCATGTCTAAAGACTTCCCTACACTCGCTCTACAGAAGCAAACTTTCGGTTTCGAACAAACTCTGTCTTGATGACTGGATAAAGTTATCAGAAATTCTAAATTCAAAGCGAAAGCTCCACTGATCACTTGAAATACCACACTACCTGAAGAGCACATATCGAAATTCTCATAGAATATGAAACGAAAATACCACCTTGTTGTAAACATGTTCCAAAAGTTTAGTTATTTACATTTCAATTTCATTGCTTAAAATGCCATAGAGTCTATAGTACTGTTCGTAATGTCAAAGTAATAGAAGTTATTAAAGTTGCTTAATCGTTCAAAGTAATGACTTATTGCAGGCCGTGACCAAAACATAGAATTAAATAACAATAAATAGATTGTTAAGTCAAAACTCATTTGTTTAATAAGCTTTTTTAAGGCTATGCCCATGTGATGAAATAAGCATAACCCCAATTAATTTCTATTCACAACTTCCGAATACTAGAGTCGCAGAACAAGTGAGCCATGGACCATAAATCAAATCAAACAACGAAAACATTCAACAAATAAATACTAATTAAAATATTATTAAACAACTGTTGCGCCCTGAAGGCAAAACTCAAAATCGAAAAGTCAAAAAGTTGAAAAACTTTTAAAATGAATTTAAATGCCAAAATCAATACAAACAAGTTGAAGTGCGAGCGAGTGAGCAAGCGTGCGTGCAGGCGAATACAGTAGGCCGGCAGCTGTCAAAATCAAAGTCTGCAGACAAGCGCAACGATTTTTAAAAAACCAATTTGATAATCAGTCTTTGGCGTGTATTTTTTTATTTTTTTTTTTTGTTTTTTATTCGATTCTGGCATTGTTACCATTTTGATTGGTTTTTAGTTTGGCGCATGTTTTTTTGTTTGGGGGCAAATGCCTTAAAAATCGACATGATCGCTGCATGCTAATTCAGTTTGAACAACATACTCAGTGAACCTTTTGCGTACTTCATTGTTTAAGCCGCTGGCAAGGCTATTTTGATTGTTGGCTTTGGCAAATTCTCGCTGCTACCTCAACATGTCGACAATTAATGCTTTGGCCAAAAGTCAATTACTTTATTTGCATTGTTTTTTATGTCGGTATTTGATTTGATTGGATTTTTTCTAATATTTTTTTTTGCATTTGCTTCATTTGACTAATTCGTGGTCGGTTTTGTTTTTGTATCTCAAGCAAAGCACGCGCCTGCGTGACTTGTCGCATGAGCTTCCAGCGATTTTTCGCTGACTCAGCTTGCTGTATTTTGCTTGGGTTTATCTTGTCTGCTGACTTGTAATGATTTCAACACATTTTTAATAAATTATGTTTATTTCATTGCTGAGTTTAGGTCAATCTACATGTGTGTACGTAGTTTGAGGAAGTACTATTTTCTCTTTTATAAATGTACAACCATGTGAGGCATATCTATTAAAAGAAATTGTAGAAAAAAATAAATCACCAAATTTATTTTCAAGGTCCAAAATCATGATCGCTTAGTTAAAGTCTTTAAGCTTTACTCCCTTATTCTGGCAATTTATTAGGCACTTTTAATAGGAATATTGTGTTAAATGACATGTTAATAGGATTTTAATAGCGAGTCGTATTTTTCTCTATTAACAAATAGTTTTTGAATAATGTTATACTGGGCGTCAAAGAGTTACGATTGCTAGAGACGATGGAACTTGATTGACTGGAGCATGCAACCTATTATTTGTCTATTACCAAAGCTATTAAACAATTTTTAATAGAGTTTCCAGAACAGGGAGTTTCAAACGAGACTACGTAAAAGTTGTCAATGGCTCTGAATTTATTTCATTTCAGTTTAGCATCGAAGTAAGGGCAAAAAGAGTATTAAATATTCAATTGACACTGAAAAAAGAAAGGTTCTTTATACAAACAAAAACTTTGAAAAAAATATCAAAAATAAAAGTATATGATGCAATAAATATGCAACAACAACAAACACAACCATATTAGGAAGTAATTCAAACGAATGTCAATTACATATTTCACAAATACATCGAACGCACAAATGACGTATACGTAATGTTTTTATGTGTGTACGCAATTGAGTTGGAGAATATGTATGTGTAAAACATGAAAAAATGCTGTTTCAAACGCCTTGATTTGTAGTTTAGTTCATAAAAATTGTTACGCACAAATTAAAAACTATAAACTAAACGGCAACAACAACAACAACCACAGAGTGAATGAAGCTAACAAATTACGCGTCATGAATGCACGAGTTGAGTTTTTAAGTTAAGTCAGACACAAAGTTGAATGAAGGTCAAGTGCAAGTCGAATGTGATTCGAAGCTGAAAAAAACACGCATTTTTTTTTTTTTTTTTATAGAAATTCAGCATAGTAGCCAATGAAACTTGAGCTCAGGAAAAAAATAATTACTTTCGAAATAATTTGGCTTAAAGGCGACGCACATTTGATAACATTTAAGTTGAAAGTACGTTTAATGAAATATTTGTATACTCTTGCAAGAGTCTATTAACTTTGTCATAAAGTTTGCAACGCACTGGTTGAGAGATCTCCGATTTTATAAAGTAAAGAGATGCCGACGAGCCAAGTTGATTTAGGTCCCAGCAGTTCATCGATCCAGTACAGATCTAAGGTTTAAACTAGTTGAAATGTATATAGTACTAGTTCCAGCTCAATCTACTCTTCCTGTTTTCAACTGGTGAGTTTTACCAGGGATGTCATAGGCAGGGGTCAATTGTCACAATTCAACCACTTCCGTCTAGTTACCGAACTAGTCCAGCCATACCAGACAAAACCCAGTGAGGATTGGTGTAGACAGTACTCGCCTTCGACATACCCTGTACCGTCAATTTGCAACAGCTGTTATAGGGCATTGCCCGGCCCACTTTTCAATCGAAACAGATTTCATTTCCATTCAATATCATACATCAAAATTTTTGCTCGTCTACCCCAATTGGTTCCAGAGATATAATGTTTTTCTATTTTGGCTACATGTGGAAAAACCAAATAAACTTGATCTGCGTAAAAAATAACAGAATCGACCTGCGAAGGAATTTTGGTTCTATCTATTATAATTTGCGAGATCTGGCGTTCATACAGGCCTACGGACAGACGGACATGGCTATATAAACTCGTCTTGTCGAGCTGATGAAGAATATATATGTATTAGGGTGTCCCTTATATAGTCGATTTTTTGTTTTTTGCATCTATGAAAACGCATACCCGCTATTTCTGTTTATTATCCTTAACTTAACCAAAATATAAAATTTCAGCTTCCTATGAAAGAAGTTTTTAGAAGTTTTTTAATTACAACTGGGGTCCCCACTGGGGGGCCAAAAAATTAAATTTTAATTGAATATTATTGAAAAGACAAATTTAAGTATTGCGTTTTATTACCAAAAAGATAAACTTTATATAAAACTATTCTTTTTTACAATTTGATTTGAGCTTTAACTCATTTAATTTCACTTCGCGGATATTAAAAAAACAAAACATCGAGATCTTGGCGGTTGGTCGTTAATTTAGCAACCGTTGTTTGGTGATTTATCTCACCAATCTAAAATATTGTTTTTTCATTGCTTCTAAGTTCCACAGACATTATGCGTATTGTTTTTCCAACAAATTCGAAACGAAATGACAACAAAAGGAAGTACTCGTATGTATGCGCAAGTCGGCACGTGTTCCAGTGATCCAAAAAAAAAATCATGGTAGTGTGTTAGAGTGGAATAAACAAAACTAGCCCACATGGATTAAAAAATAAGAACCTTGCAAAATAAGGGACACACTAGTATACATACATGGCAAGAATGTCTTTGACAATGAAAAATTATGTGATCAGCAGTTTCAACAACTGCGCACTGTTCACAGAAACTCGAAGGCACAGAACCTATTTTATATAAGAATTCTTAAAAGTAGATGTCCCTAGTAAGGAGCCAATTGCCTTGCTTGGCCAAAAATGGCGTTAATCAGTCCGATGGAACCATTTTTTTTTTTTTGTTTGCTTCTTTTTTTTGATCCTACGTATCCAAAAGAGGTTTTTAATGTTTCTTGTAGCTTCTTTGGTGATGAACATAAAATTAGTCTAGTTGCTGCCTTTGTCACTTTATTGGTCTCCTCATTAGTCGGGATCTCCACATGCGTAGGTGTTCTTAAAATTTCCCAGCATCTAAGTTTCTCCCAATTGGAGCTTTTTCTTATGTCATTAACTAGGTAGCAATTGATGTTGGTGTTCTTGAGAAGTAAAACCGCTCCTTTTGCTGTCGACAAAAATTTCCATTTTCTCAATTCTATTAGTCTTTGCTTCCACAAAAGCCATGCGACTTACCCAACCCCACTATTTGTGATGGACATTTTGTTTCCCAAAGTTGATGTCCCCTAGCAGGCACTTAAGCCGAGCCTCTAATAATGTACTTCTTGTCAAGAATGCATTGAAAGTGCCTAAAATCTCTTTCATAGCTTGAATTTCCCACGCAGAGACCAATTGGCTCTTAATTTTGATCAGTTCTTTGACCGTAAGCAGGTTTCCTCGTTCTTCCGGTGGCAGTTCACAAATTATACCAAAATTGTTATACTTAGCAGCTGCGTATTCAATTTTGGATCTTACAAACCTCTTGTATAAGTTTAACGCCTTATCTGGCCTTAGACTACCTTTGTAGTCTAGTGACCAAACTGAGTGGCTAAGACTGGGTTGAGTAAATTTTGTTAATTTTTGTACACGTATGTTTGGTCATGGCGCAGTTTGCTGGGACCACTAGTCCAATAAAACAAAGGATCTGGTCATTAGTATTGTTTTGCATTTCTCAGTGATAATATTCAAATCTCAATCTTTTAGCAAGAGGTTGAAGTGGGTTGTGTTTGTTTGATTGAATTCTGCAGATTTGTTGATGTTTTTGCTGTAAGAGAGGATCAAGAAATCGTCTGCGAATTGGTATACAGTCGTTTTGTGATTGTTAATCTGATCTAACCTTTTGGTGTACAGATTCAACAGTATAGGTGACAGACAGCTACCCTGGGGAAGACCGCCCTCAATCCGTCCTGACCCTTCTTACCTAGTTGAAGGGTTGTTAGACGGAAAAATTCATAAGTCCAATGGTTTAAGCAGTCATGTATGCCTTCCTTTTTCAACAGGAGAAAGAGTAACTTAAGGTTAATGTAATTATCAGCTTTGGATATGTCAAGTGCAGCGACAACAACCATGGTTAATATTACTACAGTACAGTACATTGCATTTTCTTGAATAAACAAATACAGTTTGCTCACTGCAAGATCCACATAACTCAAAATTTGCTTTTTCGAGAAAAACGCTTTTGAAGTTTTCACGTTTCGCTCACTTTTTTTAAGAATGGAATACTTAAAACTTCCTCACTCAGAAACTATAAGAAATAGAAACATGAAATTTTGATGCAATATAAAGCTTTAGTTAATGATCATTTCTGCAAAATTAACTCAAAAATCGCATTTTTTATAACGGGCTTGTAGTAAACAAACGATATTGTTTTTGAAAATCATCAATGTTGGCCTAACAAACATCAATGATTCTCCATCTCTAGTTTCTACTAGCTCTGTAGGTGCTTCTTCTTTCTAAAGACGCACAATTTGGTTACTTTGACACCAACTTCGACAAACAAATAATGAGTATTGAGGTGGGTAATGACTTCAAAAATTTTGAGCGAACATATGGGCATCTTGCTATTTAGTCAGTCAGCTTGTATTATTTTTCCTTTTTGCTGCAGACACAAATGTACCGTTTCGACGCACAAATGGTTCTTGCACTGCCACCGAGTCACTAGCAACAACTATTTGGCTATATATGGTTGATTTACTGTCATGGATTGTCGTATGTTGTTCCTACCCTTATGTACCATAGGAGTACTTCATCCGGACAACACGACGGACGGTACTTTCAGCTCTTGGCAAAACAGCTGCCAAATTTTGAAAGTTTATTATTATTTTTCAAAAAGGCTTTTCGCCGAAAACAAACAGCAGATAGGACTAAAAGATGGAGCTTGCGGACACCTTCTACAGTAAAGACGAATATGTGGAAACTGTAAGCATTTGGTGAAACCTAATAACACATTTGACACTGATGATATCATCGTTTCCATTTTTGTTTTGGACAGGCCTCCGGTAACAAAGTCAGTCGACACACTGTGCTTTGTGGTTCACAGAACATCGTGCTCAATGGAAAGGTGATTGTGCAGAGCGGCGCAATCATACGCGGAGATTTGGCAAATGTCCGCACAGGTCGCTATTGCGTGATTAGTAAAAATGCAGTGATACGGCCACCGTACAAGCAGTTTAGTAAGGGCATTGCTTTCTTTCCAATGCACATCGGTGATCATGTCTACATTGGCGAGGGCGCTGTAGTGTCGGCAGCAGTTATTGGTTCCTTTGTGTACATCGGCAAAAATGCAATAATAGTACGTATTCTCTTTCTTGGTGAACCTTATTTTTCTTTGAAAAAACTATTTAATTGCTCTAAAGGGTCGCCGTTGCACGCTAAAAGACTGTTGTGTTATTGAAGATGGCGCTGTTCTGCCGCCGGAAACCACAGTGGCGAGCTACATGCGCTACACAGCCAAAGGCAACATCGAAGGTGGTCAAGGCAATCCCTACTTTGTGCCAGCCGCCATGCAAGATGAAATGGTTAATCATACGAAATCATTCTACGAACATTTCGTCCGGGCTTCTTAGATTTTACATTAAGGAAATGCGATTAAATTGTAACTTATTTGTATTATATTTTATAGCTAAAGTATAAGTGCTGTCTAATCTCTATAATTTTATTTAATCAATTATGCCCGTTTCGCAACTGTATGCATCATGACCCATCTCAAAAACCGGATATGTCATGCCAGTACGTCGAGCTATCATGGCAGCCTGTTCTTCGCTATTATTCAACGCGGCTGCATTGATATTGTGATCCATTAGTAGAACCGTCGCCGTATTGCGACAATTTGACACTGTTGCAGTCACATGTAATGGCGTTTGCTGTCCCTCCGATTGCGCGTTAACGTCAGCACCGTGTTGTAGTAGCAAAAGCGCAGCATCAGCATTGCTCCATTTACACGCTGAGTGCAATGGTGTCCAACCGAGATTTGTACGGGCATTTGTGTTTGCATTATACTGCAGCAATAGCTTGACAATGTCTATAAAGTTATTGTAGCAGGCACGATGTAGTGGTGTATAGCCATCATCATCAACAGCACTGACCGCTTCGACATCGAGTTTGAGAATTTCACGCACTTCATCAATTTTGTTTTCGTTAACAGCCCAGAGTATCATACGTTCAATACTAGCTGTTGTTTGGATGCATCAAGTTATTATTCAAGGTAATTGTAGAAAAAAACCAATTTCACTTTACCTTGTGGATTTTTGTCTTCTTCAATTAATTCATCCGCATCGTCGTCCCAGCCACTGACAAACATTCCTCGCGGCACTTTTGCGTAACGCAACTTGTCTATCTGCGATTGCTCTTCATCGGAATCGTACTCGCCCATAATTGAAGGATAAATATTAAACTTTTTTCCCGGACTTCGAAAATCTAAATTTTTGAAAGAAAACACAAAATTTGCTTAGATGTGGAAAGTCATCGATACTACCATTGATGTTTTCAAAACATCGCTAACATCGATTATTATTACACTGAAAAAAACCCCACGCGCTGTCATTTATTCTGAAGTAAAAATAGGTGCAGGTTAGTTAAGTCAAATTGGCTGTTATAAAAAAAACAGAAGAGCTGTAAAAAGAACACTAGAAATATTACCAAATAAAAATAATTGGAAAAAGCCGTGAGCAGGAAGCTGTTATTTATGTATATGATTATGGCCATCCACATTGAAACGCTAGATTCCTCAAAAGATCAAAATTTAATTTTTGAATGGAATGAATATTTTAAAACCATCTTGTTAATCTACAGACGAGCTGGTGTATGTACAGTTTTCTATTAAAGTAAACTATCGATATCTTGTTTTTTAATTTTTATTTTATTCGTTCACCAAGTAGCCCGTTATTGACGTTGACAATATATGTGCTCTTTTCCAAAATAATCCAAATCAGAAACATTGAAAAAGTTCCGAAAATTTCAAAAATTGGTTATAAGAGCGTCATACACAAAACATGGCACGCGCCAAACTTGTTGAAGTTGTCGCACAAAATCCTTGGTATATACTACTTTATGAGGTTTTAAAAAATCCGTTATATTCACTACTATTGTTGGGCTCAGTATTCGTGCTTTCCGCAATTGTTTTATTGGGACGTCGTCGCCATGGATCAACTGATGAACGTCAGACCGTTTCTATTGAGTCCAAGGATAATTTAACAACAGGTATAACATCTAGCTTCCGTCGAGACTTTACAGTGAGAGAGCTCCGCGAATTCGACGGCAGGCAACCAGATGGACGCATACTATTGGCAGTATTTGGACATGTGTACGATGTGACAAGCGCGAAACGTTCTTACGGTATTGGTGGACCGTATGCAGCATACGCCGGCACGGATGCGTCACGCAACTTAGCTACTTTTAGTGTTAAACGAAATACTCGAAATCGATATGATGACCTAAGTGATCTTAGTGAATCTCAATTGGGAATGCTACGTGAGTGGGATCTACAATTTCGAGACAAGTATCCTTTAGTTGGCAGACTGTTGCGTGAAAATGAACCGCACACGGACTATGAGGCATTAGAGGCATCACAGCAAGAAGAACAAAGAGCGACTTAGCTGAACAGTGTCCATGTTACCTTAACAAAAAAAACCAATAATGGAATTTTCTAAATTACAAAACTTTTTGATAATTCAATAAAGAGCTAAAGAGGAAACAGATTATGAATCATTTTAATGGCTTGTCAATCTTATCAATTAACTATGTATGTATGTAGGTGACTGACAACCAATTTGAATTGTTTCATAAAGTAGTAACTGAAAGGACATCATTGTCCATTAGAAAAAAAACTAATTTTAGGCGCCATTTTTCTAAGATGGCGGCTCGAGCCAAATTCCAAAACTCCCGGAAAACTATTCAGGTAACCCCTATTTTTAAGACAAAATGACTGGACTAAATGTTGCAATGCGCATACAAGGCAGTACTGCTCCGGATCATGTGATGTACAAGATATATGTAGATAAGTAAGATAAGACGAATTGTCTGACTGACTGACTCAGAAAAAATATGAAATATTTATCAATTTCAGTGACACACACTTAATTGAAAACCCAGTGTCATCTCATCGTTTCACGAAATTCGGCGTTAAATTGCAGTATGTGGTGTTTAGTTCTAAACAACGTCGTCTTACTTTTCGTAAGGAACGTTGGGGTTAAGGAACTTTTACGTTTTAATCAGCTGTTATTTTTAAAGAAGAAGCAGTGGTTTAAATCATTTGTGAAAAATTTGTATTAAATTATTTTATTTTTTAAAATCTGTGCAGTAAAATGGCGGAAATTGTTGGAGAAACTAATGATAAATCTGATTTCGATGACAAGAAACTGGATGACTTATTTATTAGCGGTTGGAATCTTTATGAAGAGTTGGATTACTCACCGCTTCATTCAAATAGTACTGAATATCAAGTAAGCCATTTATATTTAACATGTAATTAAATAAAGAAAATTGTTCTTTCATTAACAATTAATGCAGAAAAAAGTGCGCTTGGCAATGGAGCATTTCGAACGCGCTACACGCATTGTCAATCAGATTTCTTTATTCAGCCCGAACGAATTAATCGACGAAGTGTCTACAGATTCGTTACCGTATATGTTGTTACCGTATTTTCTAGGTAAACTCACAACAAAAATATGTGCACCAAACAATATCGAAGTGATTGAAGTGGGTGAAGTTTACTTTAGGTGCGTATTAAAATAACAACACGAACCCTATAAACAACAGCTAATAAAACTCTTCTCTAATATAGAGATCATTTGCAACGTTGCTCAGAATATGAACTCTGTGAAGGTCCGAAAATAACAAATAAAAATACAGAGCAGGACAAGTCAGAATGTAAACATGAAATGCAACAGTTAATGCAGCAAGCATTTAATCGAAATGATAAAATTGCACAATATCGCAAATTGAAAGAACTTGATGAATATTTAAATCGCTTCAAAGTGGCAATTAAAAATAAGACCGCCGATGACGAAATAAAACGTGAATTCTTTTTGAAATTCTTAGATAAAAGTATTATGGATGCCAAGCAAGAGCTGCAAGTGCTTGTCGATATGAAAGAGATAGTAAAATTGCGTCAGATGCGTATTGCGGGTGGTGAAGCAGCTACAGCTAGTATCGATGGTGACATTTCTGAAGCTCCCACCTACAGTGGTAATCCACATGGACATGCACACAATCACCAACATTCGCACGCACATCAGCCTGGCAAGCCAAAACCACTGCAACCGTTTATCATTACTCGGAACGCTGCACAAAAAGCTGTATTCGGTTTGGGTTATCCCAGCTTACCTATCATGACCGTTGACGAATTCTATCAGCAACGTGTAGACGATGGCATATTTCCGGATGAAGAGAAGGTAGCTAAAATGAATCAAGCACAAGCAATCGCTGCCGCAGAAGATCCCAATGAGAAAGACGACCAGGAACAGGCTGTCGTCGAGGAACAAATTGAGACTGATGATCCAGAGTATTTGGCTAGAGCTAGACGCATGGATGAGTACAAGGATGTTGTGCGTCGTGGCGATGGTAATCGCCATAATCGTAGTTAGAGAGTTATGCAGGATCTGAATTGCAGGAAAAAGTAAATTTTAATCACAAATCACTCAATTTGATACGTTTATATATTGTATTTATAATGTTGCCGACAACCATAAAATTACGAATGATTAATAAAGTACGCGATATAAGTTTCATATAACCGATGACGTTTTTTTTTAATTTAAAGTCTACGAGATAACTACAGCATACAACCTTATAATTGGGTTTCCATACTGGATTAACATTGGAGCCTGTAGGCCTCCATACAAAATCTGTCCGTTGCGTTTCAAATTTTGTTTGCTTGAGAGTACAATATTTAAAAAACAGCGAATGTTATTCGTTTGTGGTTGTAAAAAAGACATATTACGTTGTAGTAGGATCTTATCTTTAGCGCGTAAACATGGCGGATGCCGCTGTATACAACAATTGTGTGTGTGCTCGTTTTGCGATTCTCCTAAAAAATAAACAATTTTCTGGCCAGATCAGAACTGGAAGAAATTTATTTTATATGGGTCTCAGCACCTGTAGGGGTTCAGCTAAACGAGATTGCTGACAGGGCGGCCATCAATGTGAGGCCTTATCTTTGCAAAAGAAAAGTCTGCTCAACGAGTGAATGTCACGTCGTAGTGGACTCGCAACATTCGAGAAGCTAAAATAGAGTTATAAATATTTTTCAAAAATAACTCTGTATAACTCACCAGGGCTCTCACAGTCGTGGAAATCAGCTGGTGAAACGCTATCGTTTCGTTACAGCCCTGGCAAAATGAGTTCATTTATTGACTCGCCAGCCCTCGATTGGTCCAAACAAAAAAAAAGTAATACAAATTGCACGTGAATATTCACGTTGATTGTCTCAAATAGACGTCTTTTTAACGACAAATAAGGGTAAATACACACAAAAGACATAATTACACTGTATATTTTCAAATATAACATTTGCACACACAGCAAACGCACGCGTGTTTTGTTAACTTCTTCCTCCCGACGACTGCAACGGCGAAGACGACGTGAATAAAGCAAGTTTTTGCTACTTTTTACATCAAACTACCAAAGAAATAACGATAACAACATGTCAGTCAGTGATTTCGTCAAAGGTTTACCATGCCACAATTCCAATAATTTCACACACTTTAATACTGAGGTGCGTACAACACAAAAACGACCTTCAGTCTATTTGCCAACTGAAGATTTACCAACGGAACAACTAATCGTTATGGACAAACGTTGTGTGCTGTTACGATATCTAACACAACAATGGGACAAGAAATCACAACCGCGTAAACGTGAACATGGTAATGATGGAAATGCTCCCGGGAATGGAAGTTCGAACAACTGTAAAAAGCGGCCACGATTAGATCCAATTGAATAATCAAATCTAAACTCTGGTTAATATAACAACAGTTGAAAGCACTGCAGGCACAGCATATACACTTTCATATATAGTGTTTCCATTTATATACATACATTCTGTGAACGGGATATTTTTTTGTTTTTTTCGTAAATGTCACACATCAAAGCCATCTCAGCACAATTACTCATAAAAATTATTACAAAAAAGATTTTTAAGCATGAGAAGCAATGCATTTATATATATTGTTGTGGTTTTATTTGTTTTGAATATTCTAAACGCATTATAATTTTCAGCCTATTTCCTTGACTAATGATGACCTAGATCCTTGGGATCTGGTTTACCGTACTGTTTTTCCCACCAGGCTACAAATTCTTTTTTGCGCTGTTCACGCTTGGCAAAATACTCCGGGTACTGAGCCTTTTCCAAGGGATGCCAATAATCAAGCAGCCAATCAGGTGGAATCACCTCACGTTCATATGCACAACCGCCAGCGCTGTTGGCAACTATCGAAAAAATAGTTAAATTACAAGATGAAATCAAAAGTACTTTGAAAAAAAAAAACTCACAATTTCTGGGCTGGAAGTGCTTAGTATTGAAGAGCTCCTGCTCACCGGCCGCAAGCAATTTTATGCCATCTGCCAAATCAACACACCGATTTTCTTCGAAGCGTGCACGCAACTGCACTGCACGATAACGGTAGATATGTCTGTAAATTAAGCATATCGTTTTTATAATAATAAATTTACTCCTCCTTCAACATTACAAAATTATATAATGTTTTTGTGATTTGGTATTAGAACTCACCTGCGATCATACCAAGCTTCCAAATTGCGTAAAGATCGTTTGTACAAGCTGCACACCTGTCGTGTGTGGCTAGTAATAGCTTTTGGCACTTGGGCCATTTTCGTTTATTTAAATATTTGTGAACTTTTCTTTAAACAGAGTAAATACCAAAGCGAATTTCAGCCACCTTCACAGCTGCTTGAAAATGACGCGAACTGCCAACTTGTTTCAATTAAAAATATCAGTTTCTTGCCAATTGATTTCCTATTTCAATTTTCCTTAGTGTTTTTTTTTTTTATTGTGATATGGTAGCTTTGGTGGAATTATCCCCAAACAACTAACGGTAACATGCTTATGATTATTATCCAAAAATTAAAGTAAAATTTTGTGGCTGAGTTTCCTACCATCTTCTTTGTTGGTGTTCCAAGCTTTGTAACACATTGAATGAGACTTTTTCGACCACAGTAATTATATGCATATATACATACATGCATGATAAGGTGAGTTGAGTCTGCATCAGTGACATTGTCCAATATTTTTTGTTACGCCGTCTGTGGAGCGAAGCAAATTCTATCATATTGTTAAGAACGTCACATTTTAGGTCTAAATCTAGCCCATCAACTTCATTCAAACAACAAAATCTCAAAAGCATGAAACTTTAGTGATGGTACAAAATTTGCTTAAATAAACTTATATATTAAACAACAAAAATTAATGCTTAAAGTTTAAATAAAAAATGCGTTTGCTTCAACTTAGCTCATTACCGCTAATATACATTGGACAATATTCTCCGGTATATCGAGTGACTCCTCACAGAGCTTACCGGTATCTTTATTCATCTCATAGATCTCATGTATGACATTATCCGGATTATCAGGATCTAAAGTCGAAACAAGCACCAACGAGCCCTCAGCCAACAGAGTGAGTATTTGCTGTATATCATCTTCACTGACTTCATGTTCATTTTCATCAACATTTTCGCTTTCAGCTTCAATTGATTTATCATTATGCGTGGTATTATAATGATCATCACGCGGTGTTTGTGACTTTGTATCACTATTGTGATCAACACTGTTTTGTGTTAACGTCGGAGACTGTAAGTCAACTAAAACCGATGGGGTCACGTCGTTTGATGAAGATGTGTTGTTTGTTTGTATTGAACTTTGCACATGGTCGTCCACACACGTGAGTGTGCCATTATCAAAGTTAATTAGTGTATTTTCACGTTCATCAAAGCTACCAATAATGGACCGCTCTTCGGGCGTCTGCTCATCGATTTGTATTAAATTAACCGGTTGCTTTTCTAACGCTGGTGACGACGTGGGTTCGAGCAGCTCAGTCAACTCAGCTTCTAGTTGAACACATTCTTGTTGGCTTTGCTCATTTTTCACATTGGCTTCCTGTTTGATTGTATTAAATGATGGCAATGTGATAATATAATCTGTGGCTGCTGATTCATTTTTCTTTGATTTCTTTTCAACACGTGTTCGTCGCCGTCGTTTTATTTTGCTGTTTGAATCGTCATGGGTCTTGTTGAGTTCGGTGTTGGCTTCATTTGCGGCAGCATTTATGGCACGTTTACCCAGTTTACTGCACGGCACGTTTTCATTATCCAACACAAAATCGCCGTCACTTAGTGCAAGTGCTGCTTTGCTATGTTTATCTTTGGCTTTCTGCGAATAATGTTTACAATTCATATCAATAAGAAAGAACAAAATAAACTGTATTTTTGTTACCTTGTACAATTTTTGCGCTTCACGTTTTTGTATTTCTTTCCAACGCTTCGTGGCCTCTTCACGTTCACGATCCTCACGTTCCAATGTATCCTTTAGTTCCTCTATATCAAACACTTTCGGATAGAGTAGCGCTTTGTTGATTAGTGCGCTATTGACACGTTCCTCCTTCTTGTACTTCAGTTTGAGATCACGCCGTGTACGATTTTTGAATAATTCACACATTAACGAAAAATCAGTACCCACAATTTGCAATGAGCGATAGAAACGCACTGTTTCCTCGGCACTCCAACCTCTGGTACGTTTTTGTCGCTTATAGAAACCGTTCATGCCCGTGTTCTCATCCATTAATATGAGCGATGAGTTGGCCAAGACTTTCCGTGCTTCCTGCTCTGCTGTTGTCTCAATCTCTAGTGTTTTCTCATCAATAATCATTTCTCCATTGTCGTTCAGTTTTAATTGTGGCACTAGTACAGCATTGGACTCATCCGGGCTCTCAACAACTTCTTCTTTAGGTGGCTTAGTATCAACGCCTTCGGCTTTAATTGTCGTTACTGCGGGTTTCTGTTCCATAGGGTTGCTCGCTGGATTATAGTATATCATATCAAACATTTTAAATGTCGACTTATCTGGCACACCATTATTAAATCGTGTTTCAAAATCACGCCGAGCCGTAACGCGATGATTCGACTTATGTTCATCATTTTTGCGGCCCTTGCCTGATACCGAAAAACTATCAGAGAAAGCGGAGCATGTCGATTCTGTGCGTATTCGGCCCATACCGGGACTCATGACAGCCGGAAAATATTTATGCTGAGACATTTGCGGTGTACTTGGTGCATTAGACGAGCCACTATAGTAGCGTTCTCTGCGTTGAGGAGTACCAGGTGAAATAAAGTCAAGAACTGCACCACTCGGTGTGCTGCCACCACTAACACCACCTCCGCTGGCGCTGCCAACATCAACGTCCCCGGTATGTGGCGAGGGTGATGCGCACACGAAGCTATTTCTACGCTGACCAAACACTGGCGTTGGCCTTACACGTTGTCGAGCTTGCACTTTTGATGGCGACATTGGATAACCAGTTGACGATTTTTGCAAGTCCATTTGTATTACATTATCCTCAATGTCAGAATGAAAGACTTCGTCCACATTGAGTGCAGAGACAGGCATTTTGAAGGCTGTCGCTTCTTTTTCAATTTGTTCATCTTTATGTTGTTCATGCACAGTTGTCATCTCTTCCGCCAAACTGGCAGTGGTATCATGGCTTTCGACCTCCTGCTGAGTTGGTTCATCGTCGTTTGTTGCGTTTGCAGCCAAATGACTCTCAGTGTCTACATCCGATGGTTTTGCAAGCTCTTTGGTCTGCTCGATCAAAAGCTGCTCAATTTCTAACTTTTCTTCTTGTGGAATCGAGGTGGTTGACACCACAGCATTTCTTGGTTTCCGTTTTACATTTGTCAAGTTGGCCGTAGCCTTAACCCGCGTTCGTCGCATTGACATTATATTTTAGATTCAATTGGCCAAGCAAGGCTTTTGCATGCGTTTTGGTTTTTGTCTTCTTATTTCATACATCAATAAACAAAATTTTAAGCAAGCTACCAAAGTTACAAAACACAAGCAGCCACGAGACAACAATGCTTCTTCTTTCTGAAGTAGACAACATATGTTCTTCGATAAATTATGTAGAGATGTAAGCACAGCGATAACACAAATATTCGTTATCTTTCAAATAATTATGACAAAATCGGAAACATGTTAGCTAAGTATATTGCTACAACTCACAAGACGCTCTCATAGTTCTAAAGTTACTTTAGACTATATTGAAGTCAACATCGATATTCCGCGGGAAGCGAACATCTACGCATTGTTCAACAACTGGGAGTTTTGAAATTTAAAAAAGGGGAAATACCCCTTATACGTTTTGGAGTTAATGGTAGTGACATATATTCGGTCTAGGTACAATGACAAGGGTCAATCAATGTTAAATTTTGATGGTTGTGTAGTCGACAAAACAAAGAAGGCACCCGATATACCCACTGCCCATTGTCTAACAAGAATAATCCAACCTAAACATATCCTATTTTGTGCCAGATAAAAGAATTGCGAAGACAAGTTATAGTAAGCTGTTTCGAATAGACTCTACCCTTTAATGAAGGGTGCTAAAATTATGGTTCTGTTGTAAAATGTAAAGGAAAACAACGGGTAACATTTTTAATAAGGTATATATTTTTTTTTTTTTTTGTTATTGAACAACCAAAATTCCCAATTTTTGAAAAATGAAATAGTTTTTTAAATATCTTCCATATCAGAGTTTTGGTACATAGGCTTTAGTTTCTTAATATACAGCTGTGAAAAAAAAGAGTTTTATTACTTCAAACCGACAAAAAATAAACAAATTAGAATTACCGTGTTATTGCTTCTTGCATTTTTTACCCGTATAAAAAGGGCTTTACAAGCGTGAAATTTGTATTTAACGCAACCTGGACAGTATGCTTCAAAAACCACCTTTTCCCAAAATTTCTCATTGATCGAAAGTTCAATACTCACAAAAGCCTCATTCATAGTCAATTCTATGCAATTTATAGTAAAATAATTTGTTAACTTAAACGTTAGGGAATTTCCAATCCAAGGTCCATTTACACACGATACCGTTAAACCTTCATCTTCCCAAGCTTTAGTGCGAATAGGAAGATTTGTTGATAAAGCCTTATTTTCGATTACTTTGAGTAATTTTTCTGAGTCCAACAACTTCGAATCTCGTACAACGGTCATCAAATCATTCAAATTTAAAAGAGAAAAGCGAACGTTTGAAAGAATTGGCTATTGAATGACAAAAAAATATGTTTTAAATAAGGCTGTGTTTATGGTTTTGTCACAATTTGTCTTTTTCATTGTCTTATGTTTTCATAACAAATTCTAAATTATGAAATCAATAGAAATATCATATTTGACGTATTAAAGATTTAACATACGTCGTTTAATTTCAATTAAACTTAGATTTACGAAATTGCATTGAATGGATCATAGTCTAGTTGTTTTGTGTGCATGAAGGTGTAGGAACAAAGATAAAAATGAGTAAGAAATTCAGTAGAAATCAACATTATCACATTCATAAAAAATGTATTTCCATCTCTGCACTTCACACGCCTTTCACCGACAATTGCAATGTTATTTTATTGCAATAAAGTAAATCGTTGTCTCCAAAAGTTTTTCGCCATTGAACTATGCTTAAGTTATTGTCACGATAAGAAATTTGAATCATATTTTGGAATGTATACTAACTTAAACTTTTTTATTTGAATAGCCTAGAGCTTTGATACGTACCTCAATATCGTCGACATTGGCATTTTGCTCCTTCCATCGGGTAACCATATGAAAAATTTCAATTTCTGGCAAGCAAAACGAATCACGTTTTATTATCTCAATAAAAGATTCCTGAAATTTCACAAAATCAAAATTATATTACTGAAATAATTTGAAAACGAGTCGCCACTCACCATTGTCAAATGCTTGACTGTATCATGCTTACATAGTTCCATAGCCCGTTTATCAACAAATTCAGAACAAGCATTTGAAAGCTCAGACAGATTGAATTTCGTTACCGCATTTACAATTATGCAGACATTGTCAATGGTAAGACGTGCAGAAAGTTGAGTGGATATGGCTGACAATAATTCCTCCAGTCCGTACTCGCGAGCAAGCTCCAAAATATCAATTAGAGAAGCGGAGTTATTGTCGTCGAAAGCTACCACCAATTTTCCCGTGTATAAATAAACGAGGAGTGCTTTAAATGCCAATAATGGAACCGATATTGGAATTTTGGTATGATGGGTCTCAGACAACCCGCCAAAGAGCATTGCGCGGAAATATTCGCTGCGATTAGCTAAAATGAGACGATGGGCCGGTATATGCTCTCCTTCCACTAAGAACTCCACGTCTGAATAGTTTTTGTTCATGCACAGTGAAAACATTTGGTCGGTGAAATGCTCTTAAAATATTAAATCATATTGGAATCATTTGCTGAAATTCAAATTCATTCCTTTATAACTTACCCGCTACGGAAATCTCAACACTAGAAGATTTTATTTGCGAATTGTTTTCTGTTTCCATGATTAAAGTTTTTATATATTATTTTTCCTTTTTTAGCACAGTTTTACGTTAGGGTTCCTGTTTGCGAAAGCTTGAATTTTATGTTGGGGTTCCTCCATTTCAAAATGTGGTGCATATTAACATTAGAGATGGAGACGAATCGATGTTCGTTGATATCGATGTTTTACATAAAATTCGTTACTTTTTAAACTGGCCTTATTCTTTATTGAGATCATTATTGTTGTTAATGAATAACAATTTGCCTACGATTGTATGGCTAATTAATGTTTTTTTTTTTTTTTTACATTATATCTATTTTTGCTTCAGAATAATTGGCAGCACCTGGTGTTTTTTCAGTGAATGAATAATCAGTGATGTGTTTAAGAATCATCGGTGTTGACCTAACAAACATCGATGTTAGCATCGACTATTGACCACCTCTAAAATATAGTGGAGTGCATTGTATTTAAAAAAATAGTAATAACTTGGCACGCCTTATCCACGATGAAGCTTACGACAGATCAAGGGCCGTTTAATATTGACCTAAGAGATTCGTGCAAAGTAGTCGCCTTATTTATGCTCGTTTGGATCGCTTTGGGAGTAATATTTGATCCTAAAAGTGAGTAAATTTTTTTTTAATGTATTTGTTTATAAAGTTAATCGCCATCATGCTATAAAACATTGTACGAAATTTAAAAATAACTTGTTGATCAGGTAAAGCAACAATTTTGTTTAATTGTGAGAGGGGAAGTCGTTTCAGTGACGCCTTTTTGAAAAATAAATAAAAATAATTCTTAACTTAAGTGTTTGAAGAGTTAGACAAATTAAAAATAAAAAAAAAAAACAATAGCACACCTTTTGGCTGTGTTGTTGCTACGTTGGTCACAAAAATGAAGTAGAACGTATGTACACTTGGCCCTCGCTTAACAGGTGGATTACGTTCCTAGAAAACATCGTGTTAAACGAAATCGTGTTAACCGAAACATGGACTCAGTACAAAATAAGGGGTTACGTTCCTGAATTTCAAGATTGGCAACAACAAAATTTTTTTTATTGTTCAAATTTTGTCTGTTATTATTAAAGTTTCATACATTTGTTCAAAATTAACCAAAAGTTACTATAGTAGAAACTCGATTATCCGGATCAATTAAAAGCAGGGGTATTCCGGAGAATCGATTTCATAGTCAATTTTTATTCAAAGCAAAAAAGAAAAATGAAAGCGTGTCATCAAATTAGTAACATCGAACTAACTTCATGCGCAAACACAACTTTCCACCACCGAAGCATGAATGCTACTGATCCTTGTGCGAAAAACCACCACCATCTCGGTATTGGACGACGTTTTAATTGCAAAGATCGCATATGTTAGACACTTGCTCACAGCACATACGACACTTTAGTGCTGACAAAAATATATGAATTTTTAAAGCGGGGGTCCCTAGATATTTTTTCGAAGTGAATGAAAAATTTATTGTGTAAATGTAGCAAATTTTCGAAATTTTGGGGCAGCCTACGTAAAACTGTGAATTCTTGCGGCTTGCGTTTATTGGTCGGCGCAAGATCGCCTATTTTACGCAGCTCAACACAGCACATAAGACACTTTAATCCGATCATTTTCAAATGAGCAGTACTGTGCACCACAATTTCGTTTTGGTCAGATTTGTGTCCTTTTTCGAACACATTTCACCTAAACCTCAAATTTATTCGGTATTGTGTCTTTTTTTTGTACATTGTCATTTATTTTCTGTTTTGTTATCTTCAATTCAATACGAAATATTTATGCTTCTGCCGGATAATCGAATTTCCGTGTAATCGAGGTCCGGTTAATCGAGTTTCTACTGTATGTATATGCTGTATATTATTCTCTTTAATAATAACACTATGTTGTGCACGCTCAAGTTTTTGAGTTGTACTGCTCGTCCGTGATCGGACGCATCTTTATTTAAAGCAATTTCTGCGCTGAGTTACAGCGCAGCAGGGAGTTTAATCTTAACTTCTAATTTTAGATTTACACTTAGTTTTAGTTATCTTATGCTAACACTGCGTTTGTAGAACGGCTGTGTAAACTAACCCTTGTGACCTACTGTAGCGGCCGCACAAGCAACCACTGCTTACACCCGTTGGTCTTATCTGCCGCCTGTGTGTAGGTCGCATGAATCACTATCTGCGACCTTCGACCCGTTGATCTTGTCAAACGGTTGCAGCTGTCGATCATAACGCGTTTGTTTCTTATTTCTAAATATAAGATTACTTATCTACTAAACCTCGCTATTCCATGTTCATCCATGAACATATGCCTTAAATATATGTATAACATTCATATTTTCAAAATTAAAAGTTTGTATTAAATTAAAAAAAGCAGGGTTTGAATTTACTACTCCGTAGCAGCGAGATTTACAAAAATTTTGCTATGCTATTGCTACCGCTCTCACTTTGACGAGAGCCGGAGCAGAGCAATAGCAAAAAAACGAAAAAGTATGTGCTCTGCTCTGCTCGTAGTTTGGTCGTGTGATAAACTGTAGCAATAGCAAAAAATTAATTCCTGTGCTCTGCGTAGCCGTAGCAGTAGTAAAAAATTGAGAGCGAGGTGAGAGCAGAGCAAACGATATTTTATCATGTGCTACGGCTCTCGTGTGTGTTTGCTCCGGCTCTCGTCAAAGTCAGAGCGGTAGCAATAGCAAAACGAAAAACTACGGGAGTAGCGTAGCTTTTCAAACCCTGAAAAAAAGTAACTTCTAATTAATTAATTAACAGGTTAAACTTTTTAAAAACTCAAAAATGTTAAAAATTAAGAAGATCATATGTTTCTATTTGTATCAAATTTGAAATGCATTTGGTGGCATTTATAGTTTAAGCCGTTTCGTTTTCCTTTTTGGTGGTTCCTTATCAAAAAAAATCATACAACAACAGTCCGTGTTAAGCGAGGGCCAAGTGTATAATTGAAATGAATTAAAAAAAAAAGAAAATGCCAGATGTCATAAATTCATTGTTATACCTACATACAAATGTAGGAATTTTGACTGTATATTTACATTTGCGTGCTGTTTAGCTTATCGAAAACAGGGACCGGAAATAACTGTTATCGGCAAAACTAAAAATAAAAAAAAAAAAATTCCAACAATGTTTGGTGTTTTCAAAAACATTGTAGCTTATCTCCTTAGTTGTGATTTTTATACCCTGTAGTCATACTGTGTATCGGGGTATATTGTGTTTGTTTGAGCGAAATGTATGTAACGCACAGAAATATTCACTTGCGACTATATAAAGTATATATATTCTTGATCAGGACGACAAGAGAAATTGATTAAGCCATGTCCGTCCGTCCGTCTGTCCGTCCCTATTCACCAATGGTTCTCAGAAACTATAATAGCTAGAGACTTGAAATTTGGAGGGTAGACTCGTGATGCTCGGCAGCAGATCAAGTTTGAACGGTTTTGTGCCACGCCCACTCCTTCCCACCCATCCAGCACCACCCACTTTTTTAAAACGCTATAACTTGAAAATCCAAAGAGATAGAAACATGAAAGTCGGTATGTAGACTCAGTATTAGTAGCTCTACAAAAGTGCATACCACAATTTTTCCCCTTCCTCTTCATTTCCCCTCCCTCGGTTGTTTTCCTAAAATTGCTGTATCTTCATAACTATTAAAGATACGAACCTGAAATTTCGTAGACAAACTCAGTAAATACGTATCTTTAAAACTGCATACCACAAAATTCCCCTCTTTTTGATAGTTACCCCTCAATGACCTTCAAATTCAAATTTTTCGTAAATTCCACATTTTTTGAACGATTTACTTGATATTTTGAACACTATTTGATCGGGCGATGTCAAATCAAAATTTTTTTTGTAGATTTGGGGTGTTGCACCGCCTACTGTGTGTGCAGGGTATTATATTGTCGAGTATACTCGACTATAGCGTCCTTACTGGTTTTACTTTTAATTTTGCCGATAACAGTTATTTCCGGTCCCTGTTTTCGATAAGCTAAACAGCACGCAGTATATTGTAACTAGGGAATACAATCCCGGGAATATTTTTCAATCCCAGAATTGGCCTAAAAATATCAGATTTCGTTTTCCACTCTATGTATAGATTACTCATTGTGAACATCAAGCCTGCTTGGTATTTTATTGCCAATGTAAGCAGCAGCTGAAAATGCTCGTTGCAGAATTTCATAACCGATAACTCCATTTGTACTTCAGGTGATTTTTTAGAAGCAGAATAACTATTCATTTTCATCAGTTCCAAAAAGTCGAAATGGTGTAAATTCAATATTTTATCACTTTTGCTCTTCGACTGAAGCAATTGAAGCATTTTGGCAATCCTGAAAAATACCGGGATTAGCCAACTACAGTCCCGGGATTTTCGGTATCAAAAAACCATCGGGATCCCGGGATTGTATTCCCTAATTGTAACGTACGCGGTCAAGCAAACGGTGACAGAACTCGCATGCATGATGAAAAACGGAAAAAACGAGTGATATTAACTCGGCCGAAGTATTATGAGGGGTTGGTGTGCGTTCAACGTCGTCGTATCACAGAAAACCGAACAAAACGTAAACAGCAGCGAAACGTTACATCAACACTACTTTTTGCAGGGAGCATCGCATTTTTTTCAGGGTATGGCAATGCTTTCTGCAGCGAACGCTGCCATCGCCGTTGTAACCACCAGAAATTGACAGAAACCGGACTGCATGATCCATGTAAATGAGTGCGGTCAGAATGCATGCACGAAATTGCATGAAACGAGTAGTTTTGTTTGCATGAAATAAGAAATTTAGTAGAAATCACAATCATAAAAAATGTATTTGCTGTCATTATCTCTGCACTTCACACACCTTTCACCAACAATTGCAATTTTATTTTATTGCACTGTCCAATAGTTTTTCACCAACAAACGAGTTGGGGTTTGTTAAGTTATTGGCAAGATAAGAAATATGAATCATTTGATTCAAATGAGTGCAGTCAGAATACATTTTACGTCCCGTTGCGATGTTATTGTAACGCATTTTGACTGTGTAATGGGCACTTATGAAACGTAAAAATCCTATTTATTTCGCTGAGTATTGTGTTGTTTTGGATGCATAGTAGTGCTGACTTTATGGTTACAAAATTGGTTTAATTAATATAACGCCATCAGTTAGTGTAATTAAGTAATTGAATTATTTCATAATATTATTTTATTTTAGTGTTAAATGCAAAACATTATTACACTCAGTTTGAATTGAGCCTTGTCGATTTTTATACTGAATTATATTAATCTTGAGCGCATCGAAAATGTATATAACACCTAAAAGGAGGCGTGGCAGAACCTATAAAGTCTATATATTCTTGATCAGTTTCGAAAGATGAATTGATTTTCCTGTGTCCGTCTGTGTATGAACGAGTCAATTTCTTTTCAAATCGATTCTGTTATTCATTAAACAGATCACGCTTATTTTGATTTTCCCTCAGGCACTTGGCAAATAAGTGAGGTTACCTTGGAGTAAAAAAATTACAGGAGTCTAGATTGTCTCTTCAGATAAGAACATAACATTTAGACTATATATCTATATGTTGCTGACACGAACTCCAACCAGACAGAAGAGAAAATGTGGCATGACTATACACATGTACTAAAAATTTAAAACCACAAGTGAATGTTTATGTTAGAAAAAGTTTTTATTCTTGAGCATAAACAGACGAAATTTTAAATCACGTATTTGTATTAATGCTTCACTGTATTCTGTGAATGTTTATTTCTATTTTATAAAGAGAGATAGGATTTTTCCATAAGCAGACGAGATGGAAGATTAATGAATGTCATGTCCAGTTATTTTGTCGTAAAAATAGGGGTTGCCTGGAAAATTTTCTAAAGTTTTAAAATTTTGTATCCTTATGAATTTCGAAGATGCCATCGACTACGAAATACATGTATTCAGTATATCCATATTTTAAAGAAAGTTGTGGTTTATTAAAAGACACAATTTTTCCTCAAAGCCTTTACTTTATTATTTAAGAGCTTATTCTTATTATTATTTTTAATGCTTTGCAGTTCTAACCCAAAGTTCGCCTTTGATTGGGTTGATAATCGTTGTACTCGCAAATGTAGCGCTCTTGTATGGCGCCCTAAAGGTAACAAATTGAGCAAAGTAACAAGTAATTTGTGTCAAACTGAAACCCCTTCAATTTTAAATCAGGAAAATAAATGGCTCGTTCTCGTCTGGATTGTAAAGGTGATTCTCATTTGTATTGGATTGCCAATTGTCGTGCTTGGCGTTATTTTTAACTTTGGAGGCTACCGGCAAGCAATTAATGACAGTGTTTGGGGTATACTAGTTAGATGTATTGTGATTTTAGGTAAGTTGATTATTTTGGACAATTAAATCAAACTATTTTAATTCGTCTTTTTTTCAGTTATCGAATTGTATCGCGCACGTCTCGTATTTTCTTACTTTCAGCAGCTGTGGTAACGCATTACCATGCCCCAAAACGTTTAAATAGCTTAACAATTTTAAATTTCATCGATTATTCTTATTTATGCCGGTCGCTTTTATTGTACATTCGAAATAAGGGTTTCTACATGCTACTCTTGAAAATTTATTTTCTTTGTCAGTTTTAAGTTATCGCACTCTTCTAAGCAATTGATGTAAATTTAAGTTATTTAAATTGACGTTATTTTTATAAAATCGTTCACAAACACAATTTTCTTTTGTGGGAATTCATTCATAAACAGTTCACAAACGTGCACACTGTATTACTGTATTTATTACCACCCCGTTTCTAAAAGTGTGAAATTGATAGGTAGTTAAAAAAGAAAAACAAACAATTAAAGCAGTAGAAACTCTATTGTCGTACACTTCAGTGTTTATCTCCATTATTTTATGATTTTTACTTTAATTGTCGAAAAAGTAGAAAATGTCATCTGACATCTAAGGTGCTACGCCATACTTAAAAAAAAGGTTTTTTCTTTTAAATTTTAATGAAAAAAAAGTTATATGTAACTTATCCCAATCGAAAAACTCTTTTGTATAGCTTTAGATATTGTTAACAAGAATATCTCCAATAATTTTACCAAGATCAAGAATATCTCCAATAATTTTACCAAGATCGGTCAAGTAGTTCTTGATACATCATAGTATACCAGTCTGAAAAAAGTAGTTTCGAGAAAAATGCAAAAGAAGAATCAATACGCCGTATGGGCTCTAAGGAGACTTCCATAAATTTCGTGAGGTTTTAGAAATTTAGACCTCTCCCCTTCTCTAGGTGAGATTTAGTAAGATTTTGTATCTCACATGAGATTTTTTTGAAAGTTTTGAAATAAATTGTACATTTTTTATTATTTTGCTTAACATTTAGTAAATCAATTTTAAATTAATGAACTAAAAATTTCACATGGGATAACCGATGAATCTGCCTCTCCCTAGGTGAGATTCGGACAGATTTTGATGACGTACCCTAATTTGTATCGGTCTTATAACTGCCATAACTTCTAAAAAATTCGAATTTTAAAATGGCGTAACCCCTCAAGAGCTCTAGCTAATATGAATTGATCCTTTGGTTTATGTTAATAATTGTTTTCTTTATTTTTTGTAAATGAGTATAACAAATAAATAATGTTATGGAAAACATAATCAACAATATAATTATATATGCCTTGTTTAGCCATGTCTATGATTGAACTAACATTTTACACGTAGTCCATTTTAGACTTGGTTCTAGACTATCTAATTAGTTGAACATAAATATATTACTGAATATCCATCAGGCAGACGTATTTAAGTAAATAAATATAAATTAATTTTAATATTATGTACAACTTTCTTTTTTTAAAGAGTGGTTTTAAGAAAGAGAAAATTGTCATCTTTGGGTTGCATAAATCAACGCGAAAACATATTAAATCTTTAGCTGGGGAAACACGACTACACAGTTGGGTCATCTTTTAATGCTCGTTCTCGTAGCGACAAAAAATACTCCGAAGAAAAATAATTTTAATGTATTTAAAATCAAGCGTCTTAATTATTAATTAGTGAAAATTGAAATGCTTTGAAGTCGCCTTAATGTTCCACAGTGTCACAGATGTCAGAATTATGGACACACTCAGAGTCATTGACACAATGCTGAATGCACAAAATGTTCTGAAATTACAAACGTTAGCCTCAGAGTACATTTCTCAATAGTAGTAGCCCAAGCTTCCATTGTACACTCCAATTCATCTCAAAGGATTCTTGGCCTCCTCAGCCCAAAAATTTCTACTCTTCTTGATCGCCTTCTTCATTCAGTTTGGACTTCTCAGCCCCCTCAGCTTAATGCGTCTTTAATGTATTTCCCGTGGCAATGGAAGTATGTTATTGTGATTGGATCAGGTTGACTCCTATCGACCCCTAAGTTCTTTATCGACTTTCTCTAAAATTTTGTAAAGTAATTGACGATTATATATTTATTCGCATCAATTTGGTTTTAGATCTTTGCACGGTTCTCTTGAACAGTTGTATCAGGTTGTGTACCACATTCTTAAAGCCCTTGAAAAAGATGTATATTTCTCTGCTGTCCTTTTTTACAAAACAAAAAAGGCTTTCGATAGTATTCGGCATGAAGGTCTCCTATTCAAACTAGAGCAGATAGAACCAACAACGCTTTTCTTACTCCTTAAATCATGGTTGTGCAGCAGAGGCTTTAGAGTGTGCGTATGGAAACAAAGACGAATCAATACAGTTTTAGTTCCAAGTTATTTTCTAGCACTTCTTGAGAAAGATTCTTTTTACTTAGATAAATTTTATCAGTTGTAAATGCAGCCAATGTTCACTGTACATGCAGCAAGTCAAAACTTAAATTAAACAAATGAATTCGAATTGAGTCTTGTTTTACTCGTATTTATTTCACTCGTTTTTGGAGTATGTCGATTCGATGAGTGATGAATAAATATGCCTCATAATTTAATTAAAGTTGTTTTTTATAATAACAGAAAAATTAAAATGATTCCAAGTGAAACCAGTAAGGACGCTACAGTCGAGTATACTCGACAATATAATACCCTGCATACACAGTAGGTGGTGCAACACCCTAAATCTACAAAAAAAATGTTGATTTGACATCGCCCGATCGAATATTGTTCAAAATATCAAATAAATTGGTCAAAAAAAGTGGAATTTACGAAAAATTTGAGTTTGTAGGTCATTGAGGGGTAACTTTCGAACAGGGGGGAATTTTGTGGTATGCAGTTTTAAAGATATGTATTTACTGAGCTTGTATACAAAATTTCATGTTCATACCTTTATTAGTTTTGGAGATATTGCTTTTTATAGAAAACAACTGGGGGAGGGGAAATCAAGGGGAGGGGGAAAAATTGTGGTATGCAGTTTTGTAGAACTCTTCATGCTGAGTCTACATACCGACTTTCATGTTTCTATCTCTTCGGGTGTTGGAGTTATAACGTTTTCAAAAAGTGGGCGGTGCTGGTCGGGCGGGAAGGAGTGGGCGTGGCACTAAACCATTCAAACTTGATGGAGTGCCAAGCATTATGAGTCTACCCTCCAAATTTCAAGTCTCTAGCTTTTACAGTTTCCGAGAACCATTGGTGAATACAGACGGACGGACGGACAGACGGACAGGGCTCAATCGATTTCTCTTGTCATCCTGATCAAGAATATATATACTTTATGGGGTCCCCCTCCCCTCCTTCTATGCGTTACATACATTTCGTTCAAACAAACTTAATATACCCTGACACACTGTATGTGCAGGGTATAAAAAGCCACTTGCAAGTGTAAGTGAACCAGTAACTAGTTTGCTGGTTCAAATGCATTCGTGGGGGTCTGTAGTTTACTATGAATAAACAGAGATGTGTTTGATGTTTCTTCTAATACTGCCGCGCATGTAGGTCAGCCGAATGGTTTTGTAAAAAAAAATCGATAGATTGATTCACTCTTGCGTGATAGATAAGATAGATTAATAACTAGAGGTGGAGAATTATTGATGCTAGCATCGATGATGTCACGCCATCATCGATGATTTTCCATCAAATCCCTGTTTATTCAAGATGATAAATACATTTTAAGTATATACGACAACTTTTGTATATTATTTCTGGTAAGCAAAAATTACTTCATTGAAATTTAGGATTTTGAGTTGGTAGTATTGGCTGTAGCCGTAGACAATGAAGAAATTATGGACAAACATCAAAAAAGTAAGTTATAATGCTACTAGAAGCCCAAGCTTTTGTTCAAGTATTATTATGGACCGCAGTCGTGACTATACATACATACAATACACTAACAAATTTGGCACGAAATAACATTTGAACATTATTTTTTTGTTGAGATAGGAACTGCAACTGGGAACGAAGCAGCTCCAAAGCGAAATCGGAAGGCATCGGTATTGTGGAATTACTACAAAAAATCAAGTGATAAATCCCATTTTTGCTGTAAGCTTATAAAAATGACCGTAACACAACAAATTTGCTCGTCGACCTTAGACACCTGTAGCAGAGCCTATTTGCGTGGCGAAGTCCTTCGCACTGAATATGGGGCATTTTGAGAACCACACTATCCTACTCTGCTTGATAAAGAATAGAATAGAAAAAACAAATGTGTTTCGAAGTTGCGATCCTCTGTCATATTGGGTAATATTTCTTATGTTGTGCTTGTGTGCGTAATAATAACAATCACCCTTTTTCAGATGAGTACTGAAGACACGGCCTTGAAAGTCCTATCAAAAAAGTACCCATGCATTTCAGAGTCCTCTTCTGAGTTGGAGAGAGTTTTTAGTACAGCTGGTCAAGCCGTTTCGGAAAGAAGGACCAAACTGTTATTTAATAACAAAACTAATGATCTCAATAAAGAATAAGGCCTGTTTAAAAAGTAACGAACATCGATGTTTCTCCATCTCTAAACTGAATGTGCTAGGAACTAAGGAATACCAACATAAAATTAAATATTTCGCAAACAGGAACATTTAGTGTCAAATTAACCTTCAAAGTGGCTGGGTGTTCGTCCAGCACTCGCGTACATAACTCACCACTACAATCCGCGACATGCACAATTTTCTTTCCTTTTTTTATTTATATATTTATTTAATAACAAATTTCTGTTATTTAAGTTATAGTTAGTTCAAAATAAAAAAAAATTATAAAAAAACAAAAATAATAAAATAATAAAAAAAAATATATAAAAAATACAAAATAAATATAAAATTGGAAAAAAAAACTTCATTAATTGAGAAGAGAAAATAAAAGAAAAACCAGTATGGACGCTATAGTCGAGTATACTCGACAATATAGTACCCTGCACACACAGTAGGCGGAGCAACACCCCAAGTCTCCAAAAAAAATTTTGATTTGATATCGCCCGATCAAATAGTGTTCAAAATATCAAGTAAATCGGTAAAAAAATGTGGAATTTACGAAAAATTTGAGTTTGTAGGTCATTGAGGGGTAACTATCGAAAAGAGGGAAATTTTGTAGTATGCAGTTTTTAAGATACGTATATACTGAGTTTGTCTACAAAATTTCAGGTTCGTATCTTTAATAGTTTTGAAGATACATCAATTTTAAGAAAACAACCGGGGGAGGGGAAATGAAGAAGAGGGGGAAAAATTGTGGTATGCAGTTTTGTAGTGCTACTTATACTTAGTCTACATACCGACTTTAATGTTTCTATCTCGTTAGATGTTCGAGTTATAGCGTTTTAAAAAAGTGGGTGGTGCTGGATGGGCGGGAAGGAGTAGGCGTGGCACAAAACCGTTCAACCTTGATCTGCTGCCGAGCATTACGAGTCTACCCACCAAATTTCAAGTCTCTAGCTATTATAGTTTCTGAGAACCATTGGTGAATACGGACGGACAGACAGACGGACGGACATGGCTTAATCAATTCGTCTTGTCATCCTGATCAAGAATATATATACTTTATATAGTCGCAAGTGAATATTTCTGTGCGTTACATACATTTCGCTCAAACAAACACAATATACCCCGATACACAGTATGTGTACAGGGTATAATAATAATATAATACAAAGAAAAATACATATAATATAACAAATACAAAATAATTGATTGAAAAAAAAAACTTCATTGATAAGAAGATAAAACCAGTAAGGGCGGTATAGTCGAGTATACACGACAATATAATACCCTGCACACATGGTAGGCAGTGCCACACCCTCAATCTACAAAAACATATTGATCTGACGTCGCCTATTCAAATAGTGTTCAAAATATCAAGAAAATCGGTCAAAAAATGTGAATTTTACGAAAAATTTAAGTTTGTAGGCCTCTGAGGGGTAGCCATCAAAGAGAGGGAAATTTGTGGTATGCAGTTTTTAAGATGTATTATCACTGAGCTTGTATACAAAATTTCAAGTTCATACCTTTGTTAGTTTTGGAGATATAGCTTTTTTAAGGAAAGTACTAGGGGAGGGGGTAAAATTGTGGTATGCAGTTTTGTAGAGTTACTCATACTGAGTTTACATACCGACTTTTATGTGTCTATCTCTTTGGATGTTCGAGTTATAGCGTTTTGAAAAAGTGGGTGGTGCTGGATGGGCGGGAATGAGTGGGCGTGGCACAACATCATTCAATCTTGATCTTCTGCCGAGCATCACGAGTCTACCCACCAAATTTCAAGTCTCTAGCTCTTATAGTTTCCGAGAACCATTGGTGAGGTCGGACAGACGGACGGACATGGCTTAATAAATTTCTCTTGTCGTCCCAATCAAGAATATATATACTTTATGGGGTCCCGCTCCCCTCCTTCACTGCGTTACATACATTTGGCTTTTGCACAAACACAGTATGTGTACAGGGTATAAAAAAAGCAAAATGATAAATTAATTGTAAGAAGTCTCTGACCCGGTGGGGGAAATTTATTTGCATAATGCAGGCTGTGCCCCTGCTCACAGCTGTTTGTGGTCAAAGACTTAAATTCCAAAGAGCGCAATCCGGCCATCCAGAACGACTATCCAAGCCGATGTACGGTCTCAGTTCCATGTAGGTAGTGCAGAATGATTGAGTTAAGTGTCGTGAGAGAAATTTCAGGTGAGAGGACGTGATGGAGATTATTATAATTAGTGCATAATACGCGAAACGGATCGTGAAGCGCATAGTTAGTTCTGCATCTATGCAAAGTTAAAGGGACACATGTAGTTTCTGGTAGTACGTCGTGGTACGCTAAAACAAATCCGATTGAGTAGGTCTGAAGAGTCAATTAAACCAACAACAAGCTTATGAAGAAAAACAGTCCCTAAAACAATCCTGCGTTGGGACAGAAATGGAAGGTCCATAAGTGCGAGCGTATCATGGTAGAACGGTAGCCTGACATTACGATTCCAATTCAGTCCACGAAGCGCAAAGAGGAGAAATTGCTTCTGAACTGATTCAATGCGATCTTGATATTTCTTGTACTGTGGAGACCATACGCAACAGCAGTATTCGAGAAGAGGGCGTACAAGTGACGTGAAAAGAAGTTTGGTGATATAGGGGTAATTGAATTCTTTAGACCAGCGTTTAATGAATCCAAAAACACCTTTCGCCTTATTAACGACAGTAGAGATATGTTGGATGAAACAGAGTTTGGGATCGAAAAGAACACCTATGTCGTTAAAAAGTGAGTCACGTTCTAATTGGACGTTATCAATCGAGTAAGTAAACAAATGAGGTTGAGCAAAAGCAAATTCAGCAAACACCAAGAATGTAGTGAGTTCAGATCAGCCTGTAATAGGTCATGACAGGTAGGCTCCTTATAAGAAAGACACAATTTAACACAATCGGCGTACATAAGAACCCGAGAGTATGAAATCGATAAGGGGAGATCATTAATGAAAAGAATGAATAGAAGAGTACCAATATGACTGCCTTGGGGGACACCAGAAGAAACTTGAATAAGATCGGACCTGGAAGATTTAACCAAGATCCGCTGAGTTCTATTTGTTAAATACGATTTAATCCAAAGAAGAAGACTCGTCGGAAAACCCATTAGATTCAATTTGAACAAGAGCAGATCGTGGTTAACCGAGTCAATAGCTTTACTAAAGTCAGTATGAACGACATCGGTTTGAGAGTGTTTCACAAAACCATGATTAGCTAAGCAAGTAAATTGTAGAAGATTAGTACAAGCTGATCTCTTTTTTAAAAACCCATGCTAAGAAGGTAACATAATCGATCACAAAAGTGTTGCATGCGTGCAATAATAAGGTAAGGTAGACCTTCTCTTTTTTAAAAACCCATGCTGAGAAGGTAACATAATCGATCTACAAAAGTGGCATGCTGCAACAATAATTTTCTCAAAAAGCTTTGGAGTTGCTGATAGTTTAGCTATGCCCCTATAATTGGTGACATCTGACTTCAATAAAGGCTTGCACAGAGATTTGGCATACCCTATAAGCACACAGCTAGGAACATGATTAGATCGAGCAACTGAGTATCTGGAAAAGTCAGACAACGAACCCGACAATTTAAATTTTTTGTAGAGTCTGGACTTTATCTTTTTTAGATTCGACAACTGTCGAGAAAACCACGTCGGTTTTAGAGACATCGAAGGTGAAGTACAAGCTGGGACACACGTATGCAGAATACCATTTATTGACTCATAAAAGAAGGTGGTGACATATGTTATGTCATTACAACGATATAAAATAGACCAGCCAATCTGATCAATTAAGGAATTTAGTCGATCAAAATTAGTTTTACGAAAACAAAGACGACGCAGAGGAGAGGTGTTAGGCGAGATGGAGGAACGAAAGGGAAGAGAAAGGATAATTTCCAACGTAGGGTGAAAAGAATCATCCGGCAACGATAGAGATGAAATCTTCTCCTTCGACTTCTTACGCTTGGATGATGAAGAGGAAGAAGTCTTAGATCGCGTGACGGCAATGACAAACTGACTTCCTTCATTGGGTGGAATTAAATCCACCGGTGAAGTAGTAGGTGGATCGGGGATAGTGTGAGGTGAGGTGATAAGGGAATTAACAGGAGCCAGAGAAGGAGGAAGTGAGAGCTGAGGAAGAGAGAAGGGAGACGGCGATAAGGATAATAAGGGCGGTTCAAAGTCGTAATTCCCAGGTAAATCCGAGCCCAACTCGAACTCAGCATCCAATTCCTTAACCAATTTCCTCAACTTGATGTATTTGTTTCGCACACGCCGATACATTGCCGAGAAGTCAGTTTGCCGCTTAAAACAGACCGGGCATGACCATTTGAAACCGCCACAGGCTGACTTAGAGTCATTATAAAGCCTGTCGAAATCACGTCCGGTGATGCCAGCACAATTAAAGTGGCGAATGCTCCCGTACAACCAACAGTGAATTGCAACAACACATTGTGGGTGACAAAAATAAACAAATTAAAATGAAAAATAAGAAAACGCAAGATTGTGCAGTACTGCAAACTGAAAAGTTCAACTGGATGTGCAGATAGCAAGGAACAAGACAAGCGTAGATGTATGTAAATACAACAAATACACTTGTTACCGAGCAAAAGTTGACAGTAACAACACTTACTGAAAAGAAGCACAACAGATGTTCAAAAATTTGCAAAAAGCGTATAAGAATACACGAACAACAAAGAGAGTGAGCAAGTTAGCAATACTTACCGTACTAACAACACGCGATACCCTGGCATTATAGACCCATAAAGTCTGCCAATAATTTTAGTCTTGGTACCTTAGACCAGTTCTAAGCAACTGTCCATGTTGACAGTTAGAGTCAAAAACCAGTAAGGGAGTTATTTTCAGCTTTGCTGAAACTTATATACTCTTGCAAGCATTTTCCCAATTATTTTTATTGGAAAATCCGTCCTATAGTTTTTCCAATAAGAATAAAGATAAATCCACACCACCACACACACACTAATTTATTTTAAAGAATATAATGCAATCATTATACATTTCATTTTGCGATCTTCTCTCTCGTCGGCTTACAGATAGAGGTGGAGAAACATTGATTCGGGTGCATCGATGTTTTTAACAAAAAACATCGATGTTTCGATGCATCGAAGAAAACATTCGTTACTTTTTAAACATGCCTTATTTTTTATTGAATTTTTTTTTTTTTTTTTAATATATATCAGTTTGTCTACGACTGTAATGTTTTAAACATGCTTTATTTTTGATTGAGATCATTATTTTTGTTTATAAATAAAAGTTTGTCTACAACTGTAGAGCTAAGTAAGGTCCTTTTATCCGAAACGACTTGACCAGCTTTAGTAAAATCTCTCTCCGACTCACAGAAGGACGCTGGACCTCGGTATTCATCTAAAAACGGATGATTGTTATTAATAAGAACATTTAAAGCACAACATATGAAATATTACTCAATATGTCACAGGATCCTATCTTTGAAATACATCTGTTTTTCCTAAATGTTGTCCAACATGATGATGCCATCTGCACTGGAAGATTTGATGTTAGTTGCCGTTTTATTTTCTAAAAATGGAAATGTTTCCTCTTGTTGGGGTGGTGTTGCCTGTTTCCATGGATGTATTACTGCTTGATCAGCGTTTGTCCGTAAAATTTAATGATGATATAGCCCTCATTGGCTTTCGATGTCCGAAGTTGTTAGTCCAACAAATGAAAAATGTCTAAAATTGATCGTTTGATTTAGTGCAAAGAACTAAATCAGGCACATGTATTCTGCTGCAAGTGTTTAACGTGGTAGTGCAAATTTGTTAATTGTCGGCCGTCTTTATAAACATACCGCAATAAATACAAATGCTTTATCGCTTGTTTTTTTTGTAGTGATCCCACACTACCGATGTCTCCCGCTTTCGCTTTGGAGTTGCCTCGTTTTCAGTCCCCAATCCTGTCCCTACAAATCATTAATTAAATGTTATTTCGCGCCAAAAATGGGTAAGTATGTGTTGGAAGTGTAGTCACAACTGCCGCCCACATTGATATAAAAGCTTATGCTTCTATTTGCATTAATACTTACTTTTTGGGTATTTCTCCACAACTCCTTAGTTGTCTACGGTTTCAGATAACACCACCAAGTAAAAACCCTAAATATTAACTAAGTATTATTTATTTATAAGAAATATAATACAGATTTGTACTTACAATTCCTCTTCTTGAATAATCAGGGATGTGTTTGAAAATCATCGATGTTGGCCTATCCAGCATCGATGATTGCGATGTTTTGGAAACATCGATTACATCGATGTTAGCATCGATGTTTCTCCACCTCTACTTACAGAGAAATCACATTTTAAGTGCCACGCCCTTAAGTCCGATTTTTTTGAAACTTTGGAATATATTTATTTATACACGATATCCAAAGATACACCAAATTATCCAAAAATAGCCAATTTTGCCAAATTTAAACTTTTTTTCAGCTATCATTTTCACATTGAAAAAAATGTTTCCATTAAATCTCACTAAATTAATTTTGTAGCAAATGGTTTGGAGTTTATAAAAAGCTACTGACATTTTTTGTGGCATCAATAGTTTTCGAGTTATCGATTAGCAAAGTCAACAATGGCTTTTTTCTTTTGAGCGTCAATAACTCCGCTAAAAATCATGCCACAGAGCTCCACAGTAACTCAAATTAAAGGTAATATCTGTAGGAATATTGTTTCAAAAAAAGAGGGGAAAAATGGCAATTTTTTTTTTTTTGCAATTCTAACGATTGCTCTTAAATCTCTCATCATAAAAAAAAACCATGGTATAATTTAGAAACTAGAGGCTCAGAGCTACAATTTATTTTTCTTTTAACTTTTATTGTACGACAAATATTTCCTAAGTTATTCGTCGTCAAAAACGACTCCAAAATAAGAACATTTTTTTATATCCTTTAATTTTTCGGTTTAGTGTATATACACTATGCAAAAAAATTAACTTTTTAAGTTAGTTTAGGGGTGAGGGGCAAATAACTGAAGCTACCTCGGGTAAAATAGTACAAAATACGTATTTTCTGCGTTGTCTTTTGTGATAGGAACTTCAAATTTGGAGTGTATATAGCTGACTCAAACCCCAAGAGGATAGAATAAAAAAATGGGCGTGACCACGCCCCTATATAGTAAAAATTTCAAACTCTCATATCTCAAGAACCCTACAAACTACAAGAATGAAACTTTGCATGTATGCTATTGGGATGGAGTATAGTAAGACTCAAATATAAAATGGGCGTAACCACGCCCATATATATCCAAAATTGGAAACCGTTATATCTCTGTAACGAATCGGTCTAGAAGAGCAAAAATTAGTATGTATGATATTGAATGGAAAGGAAATCTGTTTCGATTAAAAAGTGGGCGGGGCAATGCCCTACAACAGACGTTACTAATTGAAGGTACAGGGTATGTCGAAGTCGAGTACTGTCGACTCCAATCCTTACTGGTTTCAACTTGAGATTAAAAATGTTAAAAAATTTTGTTATCCAAATGTCTTAATTGGTTCTTTTACCACATTTTCTCTAGTTTTCAAAACAGTTTTTCCCATTCCCGTATTCATTGCTGAGATATGGATGGTTAAAATGGTTTTGGTACAACTTTGAATATCTCAGCGAAAAAAAATCGTCGCAAGAATCGGAAAAATGAAAATTAAAGTTGAATTAACAGGCTATCTGGTCAATACAATGGTTTATCTAAACAAAAATCTCGAAAGCCCATGGAACAAGTCAAAAAAGACAAAAATTTTTGCAATTTTTTTTTAAGGATTACATCAAAACCGTTACTCTTAAAATTTTTTGGGGAAAAGATTTAAGAACTAGAAGTTACAAGCTATAAAATCTTCTTTCAGAGTTTGTCGATACGACCAATACCTACAAAGTTACAGACCGCCAAAAATAGGTCCAAAATTTAAATTTTTTGTGTGGTCCGTTAATTTTTTTGCTTAGTGTACATTCAGAAGGGTTTTTCGGTTTTGATAAGTTATAACTTTTTTATCATAAAAATTTAAAAACAAAAACTAATATACCCTTGTACCATAAGGTACAGGGTATAAAAACCTTTATTAAAGTATGGCGTAACACCTTAGATGTCAGATGACATTATCAACTTTTCCGACAATTAAAGTAAAAATCCTAAAATGATGGAGATTGTTCAAGAATGAACATATAAAGATACTACGATGTGTGGACAGTCTGCGAGACACGCGTGTATCATATCGCTTCTTAGGAAATTCCTAATGATATATCAGGTATTTCCAGCAGAAGGGTCGCAAGACGCCTAAGCATCCGGCGGCCATAAATAGTAATTAGTATATGGCAGCCATAAATGGTAATTAGGATAAGCGACCATTATAGATTTAAGATCACACTGTTGTCTTACAAACACAGTGTTAGGATAATATAGTAATTAGTGAAATCAACCAATAGCAATTAAGGACCACACGCAGTGCCTTACAAACACGGCGTTAGTATTAAGGAAATTTAGTATAAATAAAGCAACGTCCACCTTGGACGAACAGTACAAATCTAAACGTTGACGAGTGCTCATTTAAAGTGTAAAGTATTTACATTTTTTGGTCCTTCGAGCCGGATGAAGAACGGGAATGTTCTTCATCGAATTTGTTTAACAAGTTGTGGGTCAAGTCTAGCTTCTCACACTGTTGTGTCTTTAAATTAAATAAAGAACAATTTCTCACTGTGAGTTTACACGAAGTAAAGTGTTAAACTTACAGAAAAATACAACTCAAAGCAAGTAAAATACACTAAACGCTGTGTAGGCTTGAGTATCGCACTAAGTGTTGTGCATAAAATAAGCGTGTCTGTGGCTGTAACAGCAGACTTTAAATTATTTTGCGTTTAAAAAAGCGCAAATAAAAACTTCCAAAGAAGCAATCGTTGGTTTAAACCAGCTGTGAGTCGAGGCACAGCAAGGTCAACTGGGCGACCAAAACAATTACCTCTTAAAGGTTTAAACTAAGAAGTTTGCAGTGGAAAAATAATAAAAGATCAGTAATTATGGTGCCAATCAAGAATGTGCAGCTTTTGGAGCGACAATCACGGCTTCAGAAAGAGCTGTTTGCGCTAATTCAGCAGAATTCGTCGATTGAAAGCGTCGAATAGAAGGAATCTGAGTTTAATACAACTCACTCGATACTGCTGAAATGTGGATTCATCGATCATCCATATTTCAACGACAGGGTATACGAGAAAACGGTAATAGCAGTTAAAACGTATAAACAGTCGCTTATGAAGGTCGAAGTTGTCGACCAAGATAAGCCCGGGACTAGCGGTGCAACTTCGGCACCTAATCCTGAAGCTAGGCATATCGGAAGCCAATTAAAGGCAGAAAGTTTGCCGCGTCTAACAAGACCTATCGACAGCCAATCGAATTCTGGCAGCTTGGCGCGATCACCGAGTCCAGTTGACAGTTTGGTTGAAGACTTGGACGATATGGCGGAGATGGCGAGAGAAGTCATGCGAGAGGCCGACGCATACAAAGAGATGCCAGATGTATCAACGGTAATGGTCTGTCATCGTCGACTAGAATTTATCATGAGCAAGATAAACGTTATGGTCGAGACGCTGAAAAGTCGATATCACAATCAGACTTTCAACAGAAGGGTAATTAACCGGCTTGAGATGGACATCACGACGGCATTGATAAAGCTGAGTGAACGCTCTAAAGAATTAGAGCAGGCAAACAGGCCGGTTTTCCCCAAACAAGAATCGAGGACATCAGAAATCGATGCTCCTGAATTGCCAAAGTTAGAGCTTCCACATTTCGATGGAAATGCAAAGGAATGGTCTACATTTTTTGAACTGTTTAGTGAAACAATTCACAGCAGAATGGACATTAGCAATGCCAGGAAACTAAATTACCTGAAAGCATGCTTAAAAGGAGAAGCGAAAGAGGTGGTTGGTCATCTTCTGAATGGCTCAGCTGCTAATTACGAAGCAGCATGGGAGCTAATTAAAAAACGATACCAAAATAATCGTAAAATATTTGCTGACCACCTCAACAGATTATTGGGTATTGAGACCCTAAAGTTGAACTGCGAAGAAAGCATCCGCAAATTTCTTGATACATCAAGAGAGAGCATTCATATCCTAAAAGAAAAAGCGAAAATAGGACATGAGGCTGATGTAATTTTCGCCCATATTTTACTGCGTCAGTTTTCGCCGGAAGTCTTGACGCTGTACGAACAGCACGTGAAAAAGGCGAGAGACATCCAAAAACTGACTGATGTGCTGGAATTTATTGAGCAGCTTTACAACTCAATAAATTCAGTGCAAAAAAATATCAAGGTGGACTCGCATCAGAAGGCATGCCGTTACTGCTCCATAACTGGGCACGATATGGTAAGGTGCCAGAAATTTAAAGCAGCGCCGGTCGTCCACAGAAGAGAATTTGTGATAGCACACGATCTATGCTTCCGTTGCCTTGGCAGTCACAGTTTTGAAGACTGTGAAAAGAACTGGAGGTGCCATCGATGCAACAAATCGCATAACAATTTGTTGCATGAAGACACAAAAACAGAAAGTGTCAACTTCATAAAAAATAAAGACCAGGATACATTTCTGGCTACAGCAGTTGTGCATGTGAAAACTGCGAGCGGTGGATATAAACTGCTGAGAGCCTTGATGGATGGTGGCTCGCAAAGAACCTTAATTTCGGAGGAAGCTGCACAACTTTTAAGACTCAAGAGGACAAAACAAAAGGTTGAGTTGCAGGGAGTTTCCTCGACAGGCGTCGAGGTGGTAAAGACCAGTGTCCACCTTCAAATTAAGCCGAGATATGCCAGTAGCTTTAAAACAGAGTCGGTGGTGCTTGTTCTACCAAAATTACACAAAGCGCTTCCAAGCAGAGCTATTGAGGTCGACATGGAGAAAGATTGGAAGAACTGCACGTTGGCGGACCCCAATTTCAACCAGCCAAGCAGAGTCGACATGATTATCGGTGCGGACTTGTTTCCAGCAATAATGATGAGCCGTATCAAAACAGTAAAAGGTATGCTGGGACAAAAAACCAAGTTCGGCTGGATAATTTCTGGCAACATAGCGAGAAAATCACATAAAAAAGTGATCACTGCGTCGACAATAGTCAAACTGGACTATCAAAAGCGGTCTTGGAAGCTAAAAAGTGCCGACAACCAGCAGCTTGCAGAGAGCGCCAAGAAATCGGAACGTGAGGAAACTGTGGAAAGGACATTGGCGCCTGACGATAAACTAAAGAAACGTATACGACATAATTCAATTTCATCACAACCGATGAAGCCGAGTCGCAATAGCGTAGAGTCCAATTCAGACGATAGTCCCCTGGTTAAGAGATCCATGCAATCAAAGAAGTCAGCTTCGAAACGATCCAGCGACAATGTCAGTGCAACGGATACGGAGGTCTTAGAAAAGGAAAGGAAGCTCAAAAAGAACAGCAAAACACGTAAGAAACACAATAAGAAGAAATTATTAGCCATGACATTTTCTGGGCCCCCGGAGAATGTTCAAGAATGAACATATAAAGATACTACGATGTGTGGACAGTCTGCGAGACACGCGTGTATCATATCGCTTCTTAGGAAATTCCTAATGATATATCAGGTATTTCCAGCAGAAGGGTCGCAAGACGCCTAAACATCCGGCGGCCATAAATAGTAATTAGTATATGGCAGCCATAAATGGTAATTAGGATAAGCGACCATTATAGATTTAAGATCACACTGTTGTCTTACAAACATAGTGTTAGGATAATATAGTAATTAGTGAAATCAACCAATAGAAATTAAGGACCACACGCAGTGCCTTACAAACACGGCGTTAGTATTAAGGAAATTTAGTATAAATAAAGCAACGTCCACCTTGGACGAACAGTACAAATCTAAACGTTGACGAGTGCTCATTTAAAGTGTAAAGTATTTACAGAGATAAACACTGAAGTGTACGACAATCGAGTTTCTACTTCTTTAATTGTTTATTTTTCTTTTTTAACTACCTATCAATTTCATATTTTTAATAAATACAGTAATACAGTGTGCAGACGCAGAATACTGTAGATTATGCACGTTTTGTGAAGCCAACTGTATATGAATGCTTGAATTTTCACAAAAGAACATTGTGTTTGTGAACGATTTTATAAAAATAACGTCAATTTAAATAACATAAATTTACATTAATTGATTAGGATAAGATAAGAGTACGATAATTTAAAACTGGCAAAGAAAAGAAATTTTCAACAGAATCTCTTGCTTCAAATGTACAATAAAAGCTACCAGCATGAATAAGAATCACCGTTGAAATTTAAAATTGATGAGTGTTAAGCTATTAAAACGTTTTGGGGCGTGGTAATGCGTTCACGCAGCTGCTTAAAGTAAGAAAATACGAGACGTGTGCAATACAATTGGATAACTGAAAAAAAAGACGAATTAAAATAGTTAGATATAATTGTTCTCAAAATATTCAACTTACTTAAATTCACAATACAATTAACTAGTCCACCCCAAATACTGTTATTACTTGCTTGCCGGTAGCCTCCAAAGTTAAAAATAACGCCAAGCACGGTAACTGGCCATCCAATAAAAACGAGAATCTCCTGTACAAGCCAAACGAGAACGAGCCATTTATTTTCCTGATATAAAATAGGAAGGGTTTCAGTTTGACACAAATTACTTATTACTTTGCTCAATTTGTTAACCTTTAGGGCGCCATACAAGAGCGCTACATTTGCGAGTACACTGATTACCAACCCAATGAAAGTCGAACTTTGGGTTAGAACTGCAAAGCATTAAAAATAATAATAAGAATAAGCTCTTAAATAATAAAGTAAAGGCTTTAAGGAAAAATTGTGTCTTTTAATAAACCTCAACTTTCTTTAAAATATGGATATACTGAATACATGGCATCTTCGAAATTCATAAGGATACAAAATTTTAAAACTTTAGAAAATTTTCCAGGCAACCCCTATTTTTACGACAAAATAACTGGACATGACATTCATTAATCTCCCATCTCGTCTGCTTATGGAGAAATCCTATCTCTCTTTATAAAATAGAAATAAACTTCAATAATAAACATTCACAGAATACAGTGAAGCATTAATACAAATACGTGATTTAAAATTTCGTCTGTTTATGCTCAAGAATAAGAACTTTTTCTAACATAAACATTCACTTGTGGTTTTAAATTTTTAGTACATGTGTATAGTCATGCCACATTTTCTCTTCTGTCTGATTGGGGTTCGTGTCAGCTACATATAGATATAGAGTCTAAATGTTATGTTCTTATCTGAAGAGACAATCTAGACTCGTGTAATTTTTTTACTGCAAGGTAACCTCACTTATTTGCCAAGTGCCTGAGGGAAAATCAAAATAAGCTTGATCTGTTTAATGAATAACAGAAACGATTTGAAAAGAAATTGGCTCGTTCATACACAGACGGACACAGAAAAATCAATTCATCTTTCGAAACTGATCAAGAATATATAGACTTTATAGGTTCTGCCACGCCTCCTTTTAGGTGTTATATACATTTTCGATGCGCTCAAGATTAATATAATTCAGTATAAAAATCGACAAGGCTCAATTCAAACTGAGTGTAATAATGTTTTGCATTTAACACTAAAATAAAATAATATTATGAAATAATTCAATTACTTAATTACACTAACTGATGGCGTTATATTAATTAAACCAATTTTGTAACCATAAAGTCAGCACTACTATGCATCCAAAACAACACAATACTCAGCGAAATAAATAGGATTTTTACGTTTCATAAGTGCCCATTACACAGTCAAAATGCGTTACAATAACATCGCAACGGGACGTAAAATGTATTCTGACTGCACTCATTTGAATCAAATGATTCATATTTCTTATCTTGCCAATAACTTAACAAACCCCAACTCGTTTGTTGGTGAAAAACTATTGGACAGTGCAATAAAATAAAATTGCAATTGTTGGTGAAAGGTGTGTGAAGTGCAGAGATAATGACAGCAAATACATTTTTTATGATTGTGATTTCTACTAAATTTCTTATTTCATGCAAACAAAACTACTCGTTTCATGCAATTTCGTGCATGCATTCTGACCGCACTCATTTACATGGATCATGCAGTCCGGTTTCTGTCAATTTCTGGTGGTTACAACGGCGATGGCAGCGTTCGCTGCAGAAAGCATTGCCATACCCTGAAAAAAATGCGATGCTCCCTGCAAAAAGTAGTGTTGATGTAACGTTTCGCTGCTGTTTACGTTTTGTTCGGTTTTCTGTGATACGACGACGTTGAACGCACACCAACCCCTCATAATACTTCGGCCGAGTTAATATCACTCGTTTTTTCCGTTTTTCATCATGCATGCGAGTTCTGTCACCGTTTGCTTGACCGCGTACGTTACAATTAGGGAATACAATCCCGGGATCCCGGTGGTTTTTTGATACCGAAAATCCCGGGACTGTAGTTGGCTAATCCCGGTATTTTTCAGGATTGCCAAAATGCTTCAATTGCTTCAGTCGAAGAGCAAAAGTGATAAAATATTGAATTTACACCATTTCGACTTTTTGGAACTGATGAAAATGAATAGTTATTCTGCTTCTAAAAAATCACCTGAAGTACAAATGGAGTTATCGGTTATGAATTTCTGCAACGAGCATTTTCAGCTACTGCTTACATTGGCAATAAAATACCAAGCAGGCTTGATGTTCACAATGAGTAATCTATACATAGAGTGGAAAACGAAATCTGATATTTTTAGGCCAATTCTGGGGATTGAAAAATATTCCCGGGATTGTATTCCCTAGTTACAATATACTGCGTGCTGGTTAGCTTATCGAAAACAGGGACCGGAAATAACTGTTATCGGCAAAATTCAAAGTAAAAAAATCACAACTAAGGAGAGAAGCTACAATGTTTTTGAAAACACCAAACATTATTGGAATTTTTTTTTTTTATTTTTAGTTTTGCCGATAACATTTATTTCCGGTCCCTGTTTTCGATAAGCTAAACAGCACGCAAATATAAATATACAACCAAAATTCCTACAAATGTATGTAGGTATAACAATGAATTTATGACATCTGCCATTTTCTTTTTTTTAAATTCATTTTAATTATACACTTGGCCCCCGCTTGACACGGACTCTTGACTGATTTTTTTTATAAGGAACCACCAAAAAGGAAAACATGTTGAAACGAAACGGCTTAAACTATAAATGCCACCAAATGCATTTCAAATTTGATACAAATAGAAACATATGATCTTCTTAATTTTTGAGTTTTTAAAAAGTTTAACCTGTTAATTAATTAATTAGAAGTTACTTTTTTTAATTTAATACAAACTTTTAATTTTGAAAATATGAATGTTATACATATATTTAAGGCGTATACATACAATAGAAACTCTGAGGTTTAGGTGAAATGTGTTCGAAAAAGGACTCAAATCTGACCAAAACGAAATTGTGGTGCACAGTACTGCTCATTTGAAAATGATCGGATTAAAGTGTCTTATGTGCTGTGTTGAGCTGCGTAAAATAGGCGATCTTGCGCCGACCAATAAACGCAAGCCGCAAGAATTCACAGTTTTACGTAGGCTGCCCCAAAATTTCGAAAATTTGCTACATTTACACAATAAATTTTTCATTCACTTCGCAAAAATATCTAGGGACCCCCGCTTTAAAAATTCATATATTTTTGTCAGCACTAAAGTGTCGTATGTGCTGTGAGCAAGTGTCTAACATATGCGATCTTTGCAATTAAAACGTCGTCCAATACCGAGATGGTGGTGGTTTTTCGCACAAGGATCAGTAGCATTCATGCTTCGGTGGTGGAAAGTTGTGTTTGCGCATGAAGTTAGTTCGATGTTACTAATTTGATGACACGCTTTCATTTTTCTTTTTTGCTTTGAATAAAAATTGACTATGAAATCGATTCTCCGGAATACCCCTGCTTTTAATTGATCCGGATAATCGAGTTTCTACTGTATTAACTTTTGGTTAATTTTGAACAAATGTATGAAACTTTAATAATAACAGACCAAATTTGAACAATAAAAAAAATTTTGTTGTTGCCAATCTTGAAATTCAGGAACGTAACCCCTTATTTTGTACTGAGTCCATGTTTCGGTTAACACGATTTCGTTCAACACGATGTTTTCTAGGAACGTAATCCACGTGTTAAGCGAGGGCCAAGTGTACATACGTTCTACTTCATTTTTGTGACCAACGTAGCAACAACAGAGCCAAAAGGTGTGCTATTGTTTTTTTTTATTTTTAATTTGTCTAACTCTTCAAACACTTAACCCTTTATAGCCTCGTGTAACATATCTGTAACAAACCTTAAAAATCACGCTAAAATGTATTCTAAACATTTAAGTTCATTGAAATCAGTGTCACTGTCTTGTAGAATAGCACACCGAACTTTTTGCATGAAACACAATTCGTAGATGGCGTAATTTGTTGATTTTAGCAGGTTTGAATTTCGTTCATTGAATAAGTTGATGAATAAGAAGAAGAAGTTGAATTTGGAATTTTATAAAAATACAGTAAATGTCTATAAAATTGTGTTGTTTTCATTGAAATCTATTGGCAAATGGATCAAAATAATTGTTTGCGATACTTCCATACAACAAAAAGTACATTTTCATATAGTTTTACTCATTTTCACAGTCATGTTACAAACGCTAAAATTGCAAATAACTAAGTAATAAAACAAAAAATTTAATTTTTGAGAAATACGTGTTTTTTTGTTTGATCTAACCTATCATATGTCAAAGTAGTTTTAAATTTTATGCTCTTGGGCTATAAAGGGTTAAGTTAAAAATTATTTTTATTTATTTTTTAAAAAGGCGTCACTCAAGCGACCTACCCTCTCACAATTAAACAAAATTGTTGCTTTACCTGATCAACAAGTTAGGGGACGTCCATAAATTACGTGAGGTTTTTTTCTAGAAATTTAGACCCTTCCTCCCCTCTTGGTGAAATTTAGTGAGATTTTGACGAACCCCTCCCTCTGAATCTCACATGAGATTTTGCTACAAATTTGATACAAAAATTTTTTGCTTAAATTTTTGAAAAAAAAAAATGGTAAACAAGTGAACTAAAAAACTCACATGAGATGTCCGATGAACACCCCTCCCCCTAGGTGAGATTTTCCTGAACCCCCTTCCCCTAATTTTATCTCACGTTATTTATGGACGTCGCCTTATTTTTAAATTTCCTACAATGTTTTATAGCCTGAGGGGACGTCCATAAATTACGTGAGGTTATTTTCTAGAAATTTAGACCCCTCCCCCCCTCTTGGTGAGATTTAGTGAGATTTTGACGAACCCCTCCCTCTGAATCTCACATGAGATTTTGCTACAAATTTGATACAAACATTTTTTGCTTAAATTTTTGAAAAAAAAATGGTAAACAAGTGAACTAAAAAACTCACATGAGATGACCGATGAACCCCCACCCCCCTAAGTGAGATTTGATGAGATTTTGCTGAACCCCCCTCCCCTAGTTTTATCTCACGTAATTTATGGACGTCCCCTGATGGTAATTAACTTTATAAACAAATACAATAAAAAAAAAATTTACTCACTTCCAGGAAAAGCTATTACTTCCAAAGCGGTCCAAACGAGTATAATCAAGGCGACTACTTTGCATGACTCTCTTAGGTCAATATTACACGGCCCTTGATCTGTCGTAAGCTTCATCGTGGATAAGGCGTGCCAAGTTATTACTATTTTTTTTTTAAATACAATGCACTCCACTAGATTTTAGAGGTGGACAATACTCGATGCTAGCATCGATGTTTGTTAGGTCAACACTGCAGAGAACGGCTTGGCGTGATTGCAAAAACGTTCATACACGAACAATAGCTGAATAATCAAGCCATTCGGCTCAACCGATCAAACGTGCATACGCACATGTTTTCGCTGTTGATTTAAAATCACTCAAAATAATAATCATATTTTTTGCTCACTGAGTTTATTTACGCTCGTTCTGATTTTATTCATGCTCATTCTGAGTTTGTTCATTCTCGTTCTGAGTTTATTTATGTTCATTTTGAGTTTATTCAAACCGCTCACTTCGGGCGCTTGATCATTTGGATCAGAGGCGGGCAAAACATATACAATCAAAAGTTTCGTTGTGTGAGTAAGCAGCGAAAAACGAAGTTGATTGCCTATGCACTGTGAAAAATTGCGAGCAACACCGCGCTCACAAAACGGGCCACACACATTTTCAATGAAAACATAATCCATGCTCTCATATTCCTTAAAACATTTTCGTTAAGTATATTTTTGCAATCATGCGCAAAATACCCCTGCTTCATTGAGATCTGAACAGCGACTGATTTCGTTTTTTCGCTCAAAAGATCTCTAAGCAAGAGCGCAAACACGCTGACGAAGCACAATCGTGAGCGACACATGACCCGAAGTATCATGTTCGGGCGGTTCGCGAATTTGCTTACACTATGCGTGAGCCGACTGCGCTGCGTCAGAATATTTTGCCCTATCCACGCGTGTTATGGAAAATGAGATTTTGCCCGCCTCTGGTGTACATGCACAACGATTTACTATGATTTCAAAGCCGAACTTCAGGCTTCGTTTATGAGCATGTATTTTGTTTTTGCATTTATTCCCTGTTTCACCTCTTTCCTCCTTCACATTCATCAGTAGTGTAGAGGCAGCGCTGCTGACTTTGCACACCCAGCAGTTTTTTTAATGCTTCAAACACCGCTGTTTTTGTACCTACAAGTAAGCACAGAAGCGCTTACAAAGCCTTACGATTGTATTTGCTATTTCAAGAGGCTTGGCCGCTTTTACAACCTCAAATCCCCCTACAAACTCGCTGCCAAAAGAAGCAGTCAGGCATCGTATTTGTTGTAACGCAAAAACGTCGACGTCGAAGCCAACGTTTTTTTGCGCTGCTCGCACTGTTGACGCTCTGCTTTTGTTTTGTGTTTGCAATTTTACTTTTGCTTTTGTTTTGCTAAGAAACTAGAGGTCTCGGGTTCGATCCCTGGCCGGGGCGATATAAAAATGTTTATTTTTATTTTTTGTTTTATAAAATATGTCGAATGAAATTAAATATAAACAATTGATTTAAACAAGAAAAAAAAAATTCAAAAATTTTATTGAATTTGAATCAAGCATTTTTGCTTAATTTTTTTTACGTATTTTTTGTTCTTTACATATTTTATTTAATTGTTTTTCCTATAGAATTTGATTATATTGTTAATTATTTAGACAGAGATTAATACTTTAACTTACTTGAATACTTGAATGATCTGTAAAATACGCGAAGCATTTTTAGTTGCCCTTACCGAGACTCGAACCCAGGCTCTTCGGCTTGTAAGCCGCGGCTCTACCCGTTGAGCCACAAAGACTTGTAAATTCAACACGCTAAATTATGAGTAAATCAATTTGAACTAAACAGCAAAATTTCGTCCGTCGGCGAAACAGTGCGTTTGCCTGTTTCTTTTCCTTTTGTGTTTACAATTATGCCCGCCTACCCCTTCATCAACAAAATGTTCTGCTTGTGCGTAAACTCACCCTCCCGCACACACTTCATCATCATGTTCAACTTTCGTTTGTCTCTGCCAACGTCGTCAGCTACCTTCCCCGCTAACCCTTCATCCACAACAAACACACACGACGCAGTTTTTTCGCGGCGTGTTCGACGTCGACGTCAACTGTGCTTACAAATCTAATGTAGCCTATTGAGAAATAAAAGGCATGTCTACTCGACGCAAATTGTACTACAAAAACATGTCTTTATTTCGTATGTGATCTGAAAAAAAACTGCTGGGCATGCACAAACTCATACGAGTTGACTTTTGCCTTTTGAGTTTATTCTTTATTCAACAAAATCTTGTTGATCCAAATCAGAGGCGGGCAAAATCTCATTTTCCATAACACGCGTGGATAGGGCAAAATATTCTGACGCAGCGCAGTCGGCTCACGCATAGTGTAAGCAAATTCGCGAACCGCCCGAACATGATACTTCGGGTCATGTGTCGCTCACGATTGTGCTTCGTCAGCGTGTTTGCGCTCTTGCTTAGAGATCTTTTGAGCGAAAAAACGAAATCAGTCGCTGTTCAGATCTCAATGAAGCAGGGGTATTTTGCGAATGATTGCAAAAATATACTTAACGAAAATGTTTTAAGGAATATGAGAGCATGGATTATGTTTTCATTGAAAATGTGTGTGGCCCGTTTTGTGAGCGCGGTGTTGCTCGCAATTTTTCACAGTGCATAGGCAATCAACTTCGTTTTTCGCTGCTTACTCACACAACGAAACTTTTGATTGTATATGTTTTGCCCGCCTCTGATGTACACGAATGATGCGTTCGTCAGCACGAGCTGAATTGATTTCGTTGAGTGGATAAACGTGAACAAATAATTTTGGACCGAAGGCTGAGCGTGTACACAAATGGTGTGTTCGTCAGCATTAGCTGATTTTTACTCAACGCTGTGTTTTGTTGAGTGGAATTGAGTGAGAATTTTTTCGTATGAGTAAGTCAAGAAAAATGTGAATTTTGCAGCTCACTGGTCAACACCGATGATTCTTAAACACATCACTGATTATTCATTTACTAAAAAAATTTTTTTTTTGCTTAAATTTTAAGCAAAATCTCATGTGAGATTCAGAGGGAGGGGTTCGTCAAAATCTCACTAAATCTCACCAAGAGGGGGGAGGGGTCTAAATTTCTAGAAAAAAACCTCACGTAATTTATGGACGTCCCCTAATGTAAAAAAAAAAAAATCATTAAATAGCCATACAATCGTAGGTAAACTGTTATTCATTAACAACAATAATTATCTCAATAAAGAATAAGGCCAGTTTAAGAAGTAACGAATTTTATGTAAAATATCGATATCGACGAACATCGATTCTTCTCCATCTCTAATCTTAATATGCACCACATTTTGAAATGGAGGAACCCCAACATAAAATTCAAGCTTTCGCAAACAGGAACCCTAACGTAAAACTGTGCTAAAAAAGGAAAAATTATATATAAAAACTTTAATCATGGAAACAGGAAACAATTCGCAATTAAAATCTTCTAGTGTTGAGATTTCCGTAGCGGGTACGTTATAAAGAAAAAAATTTGAATTTCAGCAAATGATTTCAACATGATTTAATATTTTAAGAGCATTTCACCGATCAAATGTTTTCACTGTGCATGAACAAAAACTATTCAGACGTGGAGTTCTTAGTGGAAGGAGAGCATATACCGGCCCATCGTCTCATTTTAGCTAATCGCAGCGAATATTTCCGCGCAATGCTCTTTGGCGGGTTGTCTGAGACCCATCATACCAAAATTCCAATATCGGTTCCATTATTGGCATTTAAAGCACTCCTCGTTTATTTATACACGGGAAAATTGGTGGTAGCTTTCGACGACAATAACTCCGCTTCTCTAATTGATATTTTGGAGCTTGCTCGCGAGTACGGACTGGAGGAATTATTGTCAGCCATATCCACTCAACTTTCTGCACGTCTTACCATTGACAATGTCTGCATAATTGTAAATGCGGTAACGAAATTCAATCTGTCTGAGCTTTCAAATGCTTGTTTTGAATTTGTTGACAAACGGGCTATGGAACTATGTAAGCATGATACAGTCAAGCATTTGACAATGGTGAGTGGCGACTCGTTTTCAAATTATTTCAGTAATATAATTTTTATTTTGTGAAATTTCAGGAATCTGTTATTTAGATAATAAAACGTGATTCGTTTTGCTTGCCAGAAGTTGAAATTTTTCATATGGTTGCCCGATGGAAGAAGCAAAATGCCAATGTCGACGATATTGAGGTACGTATCAAAGCTCTAGGCTATGCAAATAAAAAAGTTTAAGTTAGTATAGATTCCAAAATATGATTCAAATGTCTTATCGTGACAATAACTTAAGCATAGTTCAATGGTGAACAACTTTTGGAGACAACGCTTTACTTTATTGCAATAAAATAACATTGCAATTGTTGGTGAAAGTCGTGTGAAGTGCAGAGATAATGACAGCAAATACATTTTTTATGAATGTGATAATGTAGATTTCTACTGAATTTAATACTCATTTCCGTTTTTGTTCCTAGACCTTCATGCAAACAAATCTAAGTCTCTCATGTGATGCGTTCCAAAAAGTAAAAGTTTTTTTTTCTATGAATTGATTGCTCATTGTGCCTAAAATATGATAGTAACGTGGATTTCCAAAATTTGGATTCCTTTCGGATATAAAGCTATAGATTGCTATATATATCAAATGTTCGGAGTTTGAACCGTACCGTTTTTCTCGAAATGCTGTTTTCCAAACTGGTCTCCATCATATCTCGATAACGATCGAAAAACTAAAAAAAAACGAAAAAATTGGATTTTCTTTTTCGTCACGAAAAAATTTCTAAAAATGCTTAAAATATAGGCTATCACTTGAGAGAACACCCTTAATTTAAATTAAACGACGCACAGAGGAGTATTTCACCTCAAAAGCTGCTCAAAAGTCGATTTAAAAAAATTAGTCTAAGTCGGTTGTTACCTTTGTATTTTTAAAGCTTAATAATGGGTGCATCATAAATCGGGAATTTTTTTCACTTCTGATCATTTTTTCCCATCGAAATAGCTGTTGAAACTCAACAAACACATTTCTACTTATCATTGTTCTCAACATTATAATAAAAACACAACATTTTGATTCAATTTTTGAGTGGTTATAAAGCGAAATATTACAAAACCCTAGAATGGATTTTGAAAAGGAAGGATGCAAAATAAAACAGAATGTTTGTTGAAAGTGTTTAACATTATAGAGTGACATTTATAATGGCTAACGTTCGAGACTATAAATGTGATATTTTTTTGTTTAAATTTGAAATTCAAAAGTGTTTTTCTTTATGACTTAAGCTGAATTAAGCTTTGATGTCAAATTTACCATAAAATATAAATATTCAAGATTAATTTTCATTAAAAAAATGTTGCGCATGTTTGCGCCTTTTTTTTTTTGGTAATTTAATTTAACTAACAAGTCAGTTTTCTAAGTAGCTTAAGAAAAAGATAAAAAAAAAAATAGACCATTCTCCAGTGAGGCATTAAAACTATTACTTTTGGAAACGTGCAACGACGACCTAAAAAGATCTAATTTTGAAGGTGGAGATGCTTCAAGTGAAAATGAATTAAATTCAGAGTAATGATATTTTTTCTTTTAATTTTATGTGTTTAATGATGGTCTTAAATACAAAATAAATAATTTAAACTGTCTTTTGTTGCACATAGAACTGTTTAAAATAACAAAATAATTTTGAGCAGCTTTTGAGGCCAAATACTCCTCTGTGCAACATATTATGTTAAATCTTAAATACTTACGTCAAATATGATATTTCTATTGATTTCATGATTTAGACTTTGTTATGTAAATATGAGAGAATGAAAAAAACAATTGTTACATAACCAAAAAATAGCATTATTTAAAACATGTTTTTTCAATTCAGTAGCCAATTCTTTCAAACGTTCGCTTTTCTCTATTAAATTTGATTGATTTGATGACCGTTGTACGAGATTCGAAGCTGTTGGACTCGGAAAAATTGCTCAATGAAATCGAAAAAAAGACTTTATCAACAAATCTTCCTCTTCGCACTAAAGCCTAGGAAGATGAAGGTTTAACGGTGTCGTGTGTAAATGGACCTTGGATTGGAAATTCCATAACGTTTAAGTTAACAAATTATTTTACTATAAATTGCATAGAATTGACTATGAATGAGGCTTTTGTGAATATTGAACTTTCGATCAATGAGAAACTTTGGGAAAAGGTGGTTTTTGAAGCATACTGTCCAGGTTGCTTTGAATACAAATTTCACGCTTGTAAAGCCCTTTTTATACGGGTAACAAATGCAAGAAACAATAACTCGGTAATTCTGATTTGTTTATTTTTTGTCGGTTTGAAGTAATAAATTTTTTTTTTCACAGATAACTATTAGGAAACTAAAGCCCATGTACCAAAACTCTGATGTGGAAGATATTTGAAAAATGGTTTCATTTTGCAAAATTTGTGAATTTTGGTTGTTCAATAACAAAAAAAAAAATAAACTTAATTAAAAATTTTACGCGATGTTTTTCTTTGCAAATTACAACAGAATCTTAATTTTAGCACCCTTCATTAAAGTGTGGGGTTTATTTGAAAAGGCTTACTACATGTCTTCGCATCGCTTTTGGCTGGCACAAAATGGGATTTGAGTGGGTGGATTTATTCTTGTTAGACAACGGACAGTAAGTATATTGGGTGCCTTCTTTCTTTTATCGACTACACAAGCATCAAAATTTTACAAAGTTTTCATTGATCGTCCCTTGTCATTGCACCTAGACCGAATATATGTCATTACTATCAACGTCCAACACCTAAAAGGGGTATCACCCCTTCTTCAAAGTTATCGACATTAATAATCATAGTACGAAAACTCCCAAGAGTGTTTTGAAACTTGCTTACAGGGATTTTTTGACACATTTTCTGTCGAACTAAAAAAGTCATGTTTCCAAAAGAAGTCTATGCTGGCAGCACTGTTCGCTGGGAAAACATCGATAGTGACCAAATTCGATATTTTCGATGTTTTTCACATAAATATATGTACTATATTTTGCGGGTGAAGTAACCGCTAAATGCACGCCATGGCTGAGAACACTCTAGATGATATACGCCGTGTTGAACGCAATTGTCTACCACCCCAATGTGTGAACTGCAACCAACAGTCTTTAAAACTGAAAATTTCAAACTTTTCGAAGCTTCTATGACTCGAGGAATAGGACCTTAAAAGATCCATCCGGGAGCCCTTCATTACATACATTGCATTTAATTAAATTCGTCTGTGGGTCTCTTACAACCCAACCATGTTGTTTGGTATTGTGGGACATTTTGATGAAAATTAAGTTAATTGAATGAAAATTTAATAATTCGAATTTCAGAATGGCGCGAAATGACTCGGAGTTGGGAAAAACGCAAACGAGCCCACATTTACTCAAAAGCGACAAATTGCATCAAAAGTGTCGACGACCACAAGAGGAAGAAATCGCGAAAAAAAAAAAAAAAAAAAAACTCCCGCGAAATGGAGGGTAGGGAAATATCCCCATGGAGTGCATCGCGACATAGGCCAAACCAATGTATGTTATGCAGTTTCATAACAGAGTCATTTGGACCAGAAGAGGAAGCAGTTTGTTTACATTTTTGACGCAGCGTTGCATTCGAAAATTGTGCTTCCAAAACACCCTAAAATTTCCCTGTATAGTTACTTTTACATTATTTTTTGGCATGATTTTACATTTAAAACATCAACCAACCATTAATAATAATAGCCTGTTGATTTTTAACATTATTCATAAAGTTATATTGACAAATTCGTATATTTAGTACATTTTCTTAGTACATTTAAAAAAACTAGTTAGCAAACACTCATAAAAGCGGGAACGATAGTGACAAAAGACTACCGATAGTAGCTCAGAGAGGTAAATATTCGATACCTCGATTATGTCATCGATCCCAGCTGTAACTAGAGGTGGAGAAACATCGATGATCGGGTGCATCGATGTTTTCGATGTTTTTAACAAAAAACATCGATGTTTCGATGCATCGAAGAAGACATTCGTTACTTTTTAAACATGCTTTATTTTTTATTGAAATTTTTTTTTTTTAATATATATCAGTTTGTCTACGACTGTAATGTTTTAAGCATGCTTTATTTTTGATTGAGATCATTATTTTTGTTTATAAATAAAAGTTTGTCTACAACTGTAGAGCTAAGTAAGGTCCTTCTATCCGACCGACCAGCTTTACTAAAAACTCTCTCCGACTCACAGGAGGACGCTGAAATTCAGAGGTACTTTTTTGAAAGTACTTTCAACGCCGTGTCCTCGGTATTACTGCTTGATCAGCGTTTGTCCGTAAAATGGCACGTAATGATTATATAGCCCTCGTTGGGTTTCGATGTTCGAAGGTCTGTTGTTAGTCCAATAAATGAAGAGTGTCTAAAACTGAACGCTTGATTTGGTCAAGGAAATTTGTTAAATTGTCGGCCGTCTTTATAAACTTACCGCAATAAATACAAATTCCATGAACTTTAAGTCTTGTATTTTTTTAGTGCTCACACACTACCGATGTCTCCCGCTTTCGCTTTGGTGTTGCCTCATTTTCAATCCCAGCTGCTGTCCCTACAAAAAATTAATGAAATGTTATTTCGCGCCAAAATTGTGTATGTGTGTATTGAAAGTTAAGTCCCAACTGCCGTCCACATTGATACAAAAGCTTATGCTTCTATTTGCATAATTAATTACTTTTTGGATATTTTTCCATAATCCTTTATTCGTCCATGGCTTCAGCCAACACCACCAACTAAAAACACTAAATATTAACTAAGTATTATTTAGTTATAAGAAATAAAATACAAGATTTGTACTTACAATTCCTCTTCTTGAGTAATCAGGGAAGTATTTGAAAATCATCGATGTTGGCCTATCCAGCATCGATGTATGCGATGTTTTGGAAACATCGATTACATCGATGTTAGCATCGATGTTTCTCCACCTCTACAGCTGTAACGCGTGCGTGCACTTTTAAAATGTGGATGTGCCATCACATGGCCATGTAACAGCTATAATATAAATAACAAACAATTACAAGAAATATAAATAACAAAGAGTACATAACCGGAAATTCAAAATTTAAGTATTTGAGACAAACAAATGACATAGAGAACAAAGTTAGAGGAGCACAAATAACACAAAGCAAGAATAGCGAGGTGTTATGCAAGTGGGCGCTGTGTGAACGCCGGCAGTAGCAAGAGCATTAACTGAAAACGGTTAAAACAACAAAAACTGAAGGCACTTTTGACAGTGAACCGGCGCTAGTTGATCGTCAATGTAGCAGCACACAGAATTGTAATCCCCAGCACAGCCCCGACACTAAAATTAGACTGAATATTGAAAGAACATGTTGCTAAATCGATTTGTTTGTGCAATCAAGAATAAATCAAAGGAAACACTACGCGCCTGGACATATCAATGCGAGTCGATATTGGCCCAACGTTCACGACGAATACAACAGCTGCTTAGTTTCTATCATCGCGTGTATGGTACTCAGGGTCTAAAACATCTATGGCGCAACTATTACCGGCGAGAACTGCAGCCGCCATTGAACGGATTCGTGCTGAGCGCATTGGGCGTTGTTGGTGTTAGTTTGAACAATGTTGCTAATACAAAGGATTTCGATTGGTCGAAGCAACGCTTAAGTCTTAATAATTTTGATATTTGCCACCATGATTTGGATTTTCTAAATACACTGTCAGTCAATCAATTATGTGAACAATGCAAGGCAAAAAAAATGAAATTCTGTTACTGCTCATTCGGCAATCGAAAGTGTGCTGGCGACAAAAACACTGAGCCGAGCATTCGTTCATGCTATCGCTCACTGGAGCTTAATAAAAGTGGTGTGCCCGAAGGTAAGGTACTTATACAAGCCGAGGAGGAAAACAAATGGGAACCGTATTTCAGCAAGAATGAGTTTTCAATTTGGCGACGTGAGGAACGTACGGCATTGTATTCTTATAAGGTCTATGCACGTTTTGATGATATTACAGCCGATGATTTTCTGCATGTGCAAACAGATCTAGATTATCGACGTCAATGGGATGACACAGCAGTTCGTCTAGAGATGATAAGTGAGGATCCAATTGCGGAGTCGAATTCACATCTCATATATTGGGAAATGCAATGGCCGCGACTATTTTCGAATCGGGATTACATTTACTGCCGTCGCTTTGTCAGGGACGATCGACGTAAGCTGTTATTCATGTGTAGTCGCGCAACGACGCATCCCGATTTTCCTATTCATTCGGGCAAAGTGCGCGTCACCGATTATTGGAGCTTGATGGTCATTAAGCCGTTTCGCAACTTTAACGAACCGGGATTGCATTTTGTACTAACCTATTATGATGATCCGGGCATAGCGATACCACAAAATATCAAGTCTTGGGTCACGCAAAAACAAATGCCTGACTTTTTGACAAAAATGTATGTGGCAACCAAGAATTATGCATGTGCACGTGCGCTCGATATGAAGGATATTATCACTAGTTTTACAATTATCAATGACGATTATACGGCAAATGCATCACGCGGCAGTTGGATTAATACCTTACAACTTCGTCGACGTAAGTTTAAATCAAAAGCAAACGATAAGGAAGATCGATAATGAATGATGATGATAGGGGCGAACAACAAGTAATGACGGTTGGTTTATGTGCATGACACGCTCGCACTCAAAGCTGAGTTAATACTATTATACTGCTAGGCTCTCTCCGGGCAAAAACTGCAATCCTCCCAATTAAAAAAAACTCTTAGTTGCTTTTTTCTTAATTTCACCTGACAAAAAAAATTACACAAAAACAACCCAAAAGCTATCTTGTAGTTTCCCCAACTCTATTTTCAACTCATTTCAATTAATTGACCTTAATCGAAATCAATTGTATATATTACACAAATTCATTCATTTCTACAAAATACGAAATCTAACAAAGATTTTAAACAAATTACACTGTGCAATAAATGCATTCTAATGCCGCATTTTATTTCTAAAACGTTTCATATTTGAACTGTACTGAATTTGAATTATTGCAAATATGCGTTTTACTTTTAACTCTTGTGAAAAAAAAAAATTGATTCATTTTTTGTTTTCATTTTTGAAAATTAGTAGTAATTATTTACACAATCCTAAACGAAAACTCAGCTTTAAGGACAAGTTGATGATGCTTTGGAAAACTTGGTGCCACTTGTTTAATAAACAATTATACAGAAGAAATTCATATTTTACTAAACGGAAACGTACCAAAAATGAATATTTTTTAGTTTAGTCTTTATTAAATTTATTCTCAAAATGAAATAAAGTTAGTTGACTGCAAATTAAATTAAATCTTACATATGTTTATTATTAGCGTCTTAAAAAAATTCTGCCTTGTATTTTTTGAAACCTATAAAGTGCGACAAACGACCAACAGCATCGCTGTGTGTAACTACATAAGTCCGCTCAGGCTCATAGAATTCCGTGACAAGCTCTAAATTGAAAGAAATTTGTTCAATATTAATGCATGTAAGAAATATTTGAAGCACTTATGTAAATGGTGCTTACCTTCCTTGAATACTGCCTCCTCACTGGATGATACAAGTGTCACTGGCTCGGTGTGCATTTCGACAAGATGTATACAATTCATATCACAAAGCAGCTCTAAGAGAAACATTATATCGACGGGCAACATGTGCGGAAAACGTACAAATAAACTGTAAACAATACAGCCAGTGCGCGATATGCACTCGCTGAGTAATGAGCTGAGCCAGCGATCTAGAACGCGTCGATTTATCGAACCGTTAACGCGCATCCAAGGCTGTGGACGCATTACAATGACATCACGTGCAATCTCCGAAAAAAGTGTTGTGCCTTTGCCAGTGCTTTTAGCCGGAAAAAGGACATCATCATAACGTTGTACTGCTTTCGGTGTGCGTTTGTTACGCGTTGAAGCTTCTTTGCGTTGCTCCGTCTTGGATGTTTCGGTGGGCAACTCGTTTAAACTGTTGGTTTCAGTATCTTTGACCGTATTATCGTTATTTGCGGCGCTTGTTGAGGCAACATCATCTTCAACTAATTTCATTTTCTTAGCCGAGTCACTTGTGCTTGCCTCTAAGTCTTCATTCTCTTCACATTCGCTCTCTTCCTGTGCCGGTTGCTCGTGTTTGCGTTTTTGACACTTTGACTCATTTGTCTGGCCAATTCCCACTGTATTCATGTCAAACAGACGTTCTCGTTCAAGTCGCTTTATATGAAATGTGTGCACAATCCAATCACGCATGTGTGCTTTGTGCACATACAAAAAACTTGAGACACCAACACGCTTGATTAGATAATGATCCATGAGCTGATGCAATGCGTCAAGCATAAATTTTTTAAATGGGAAACGTTCCTAAGCACAAACAAAAAGGGTTTTCAGAGGCTTGATTGTCATTAGTACTTAATGGCACTTACCTTCAGTTGCTGCACGCTTACGCCCAACTTTTCCGTTTCAATGTACGCCAATATGTCCGCCATATGCTGTTGCTCGCTTTTATTATAGTTCAATGAGTCGAGTATTGGACGCAAAGTCTCGAAAGTATGCTCCGTGTATTTCCAGTAGGATTCACTAATTGCATAACATCAGTATTTATACATTATTAATTGGCACCTGTATATACTTACTTTGTAACCTTATCGAGTATTGCCTTCTGCTGGAAATCCGTTTCGACAAACAACTGGGGCACATTCAAGCCATGCCAATCCACCATTGGTTGCTCCGTGGCCAATAGTTGATCACTTAGCTTTAGTTCCATAGTTGGCAAACTTATAACAAAAACATCCTGTGCACGGGCACGTTCTTCTTTATTCAATGTTGGCTCATATTCCTTTGTTTGTTCAGTATCACAATCACTGGGCTTAAAATCAATTATCTCCGTGCAAAGCCTTTGCCAGTCAATCACTTTGTGCGTCGACGACAATGCAACACGTCCAAAATCCTTACGATCGTATAGTTGCTCCTTTTCTTGCCAAAATGTTTCCAACATACGCACAAGTGTCAGCAAGTTCGTAGGCTGTACAACAATGACATTGGCACTGGTCGCTTGATTGAGCAACTTCTGTGGCGTCATATCGTCGGAGAGTTCTTTAAGCGTTGCTTTTTTCTCATGTACAATGCGTTCGATGGCATTGATATAATTACCGCCTTTGAGTATACAATTGAAGGGACACTTGACCACGATCATGTCAGTGGCGTCATCATCATTGCTTTGCAGCAACTTGTTGAAATTAATATCTACCGGTTGATTAAGATGATCCAAGGCGCAAAAGAAGTGCAGGCAACGTTGCTGCAACTTTGAAATGAAATCGTACGGACTATAAAAGACTTTATAACTTAAATTGGCTGGTTGGAATTTGACGCGTATCTGCAAATGAAACAAATGACGGCAAAATTAAAAACTACTTCCACAATTTTATATTCAGACCGAACTCACTTGTTTACTGGCGCCGCCGTCATGCTCCAATTGCTTTGCATATTCCGTTTGTGGTGCATTATCAAGTATGGTGCTAAAGTGATCCAATATACGATCCGTTGTTGTGATATTTGGTCGTACCGTTGTGTCCACGGTCAGAATGTTGACCGGCATTTTTATATCTATGTCCAGTTTATTGCAGGCCAAACTCTCACCTAAATACAAAAGCTGGGCGAAGTGTGGTGACTTTAATGTCAGATATGGCACCTGCCCAGCTATGTCTTCCGATGTGCTCGCGACGCTATAAAGATCGCTTAGCGCCTCGTGTGCATAACGCAGATAACCATCATAGATGGTATAGGGAATTTTTAAGTATGTTAAACGATACTTGTACTTTGATGATAGAAAGAATGCAGGACTCGCAATTTGACGTTGATTTGCTTGCATATTTCTACGCTTGAGCGATATAACTAAAGCTTCGGCACGGGACTTCAAAAAAGTAGCATTGAGTACATCTTCTGAAAAGTTTTTGTAGATTTCAAATGCTTGTAGATTGTAGAGTGTTTTATCGCGTGCACAACACAGCGTACAATGCAATACACTTTGGGCCATGGTCACTTTTAAATCGCGTTCGTTTTTCGGATTGGCATGATGTAACAACATATCATCCTCGTCCTTTGGCATATATGTGTGCATTGATTTGTTGAATTCGGCCAGCGTGTCGGGCAACTTGAAATTGACGTGCGCTGACGGCGACTGTTTGCAACAATAAAAATCTGATTAGAATTCATTCGTAGCTTCTTTAAATAGCAAATACATACCGCATTGTTAACAATTTCATTAAGTGTATGCAATATCAAAATGAAGTGCACTGTTGCGGCATCAGAGCGTTCCGATTTGTCTGTATACTCTTGCTTGAGCTGCGCAAGAAAATTACTGTTGTAAGTAAGCGATAGTTTGTTATTTGATTGCAGCAAATGCAACCAATGTGGCACCTCGGGTATGTCACGTTTCATTTTTATGATGAATGCAATGCGCCGCACGCAAGCCTGTATAGTTTTATTGCAAATGCCTAAATAGCTGCGTATGATATCGCGACATATGCGACCCACTTGCAAGAGACCGAGCACAGATAAGGGCAACGACATAAACAGATAGACAGCACGACCCATTTTCAGTAGCGTATCTTCTTCTTTGGTCCATGTTGCACGCAGATTGCGCATATTCTTAAGCGCATCACGATCGATATCATCGCGAGGACCGGACTTTTTGCTGGCCCGTTTAACACTGCCGGCATTGGGATCATTGCGAACTTTTGTTGCCGACTTTTTGGCACGTCGTACAGGTGGCAAATTGGCACGTATTTTGCGTTGCTTTAGACGCGCCACATCGCTTAGACTGGAAATGCGCATTTTCGCTGCCATAATAGATTGCCGCTCTTTCGACATCACCATCCAAGACCAATGCCGGAATTGATAGGCGTATAAGTGCGAACCTAAGCCTGCAGCGCCTAAATGATCGCCAGGCACTTCTCCGTTATCACAGAGCTGTGCTTCATCAAACTGAACTTCACGTAAGAAACCTAAATACTTTGTACGATGCGGTGGCGTTTCAAGTTTTCGTCGAAAACCCAACTTCGTATAGATGCAAATGCGCTGCAGGTGTGTCCAATACTGTACGACATCCTCGCGTGTCATAAAGTCGAACTTGAGTCGACTGTATTCACGTGCAGCATTTATCTTTGCATAACCCAGTTCACTGGATGTCGTGTCCAGCATGCTTGTAAAACGATTAACATATATCCAAATCAGAATCGGATCACGCAGTGTTTTCCAAGAACTGACCTGCACCAAACCCATATGAGTCAACAAACGTAGTGTGCTAATATACAAGTTCTTTAATTTTAAACGTGTTATCAGACACTGTGAGTCTAATGGCAATTGTCGCATGAGATAATGTTGTCGTACGGGATGCTTGAGATATGATTGTAGCAAACTGTCGCTATAACGTTCAATTCGAAATAATTTATTAAAGACGGAAAGCGGTATACGTTCCACGGCGTCCTTGAGCAGAACCCAGCCGGCTGGTTTATCATCATAACGCGGCAGCGGTGGTATAAATGTACGCCAATTAATTTCATCCGAGTACGGCACGGCATGCGGATCCTCATGCGTCCATTGCTCCATATATTCACGAACATTCAACTCCGGTTCGGTGCATTGCCATTGCTGTAGTAATTCCTCAGACATTTCTACTGGTGTTTGATTCACTTGCAATTCCATAAGTATATAATACAAAAATTGATGCAATTCACGTGCCAAAAAGAGTTTCGGTGGCTTTGTCTTGTACGGCGAAACAGTATTCTTTTCATCAAACTTAGCCTGTGCCTGCTTTATTTGCTTCTCTTTTACATTACGTTCTTCCTTCAAAAGGTACAAATAATTTTTGAGTCTCAATACTTCATTCTTTAGTATTTCATGGTCTATATCGATTTTCGGATGCGTTACAAAGCGATATAAACGTATGTGATCCTTATATGTAAGCGTTAGTTCATAACAATTGATAATACGATTTTCGCAAAGCAATTGCAGCAGGCGAAATATTGATTTCCGGCATACTTCATCCGTAAAGCCTTCTGCGCGTTCCTTCTCTTGTATGGCCGTGCGTATATCCGTCATTTGCGCTACACATTTCTCATCAATATAGTTAACAATGACTTTTTGACGCTCAATGCGACGTTTTGAACTTTTATCTTGTTTAATTGATTTGAAATCGAGTAACATTGGCTTCAAAACCGCACTAACGGCTGGCACATCAGCCAAGACAACATCGGCGAGTGTCGGAATATTCTGCAATAAAAATTAACTGTATCAATGTTTACGTGGTTTATAAACAGGCACACAAACCGGTTCCTCAACACATTTTAGATTTTGTAGAGTTAACTCATTAGCCTCCTCATCTTTGCTGATATGTTCCGCCTGTACAGCAGCCACGTATCTGTATAGAACAAAATAAGTTTAAAAAAATAAAGAACTATTGCATGTAGTCTAGCCAACGGTTGGTTACCTCACTAAGCGTTGTCGTCCAACATTTTCGTTATACGATTTTATTAGTTGCTCACGTTGCAGGTATTTGATCAACGTGCGTGCAGTTAAATGTTGTACACCCAAATAGTGTGAAAACTCCGGCAGACTGATTCCGCGTACGCCATGACGTACTACAGCACGATAGGCTTCCTCCTCCAGGGGCATATCACTGAATGCATGCTTATTACTGAGATAAACTATTTGCTTCTCCGTCTTTTCATCATCGCTAGCTTTCAGTAACACTTCCTCTAAACTCTTATTTGGATAACGTAAAGTTATATAAGTCAGGCCACGCTTTTTTGTCTATTAAAACGTGGAGATTATATTGCACGTTATATTAAAACATTGCAAATTACTTCATTTATAGTGAAAACTTACGTTTGTATCGAAAACTTGACGAAACTCATGTGTTAACATAATTTTCCTTATGGATTTCAACTTTTCGATCGCTAGTAAATCGCGCATGTCAAGCGAAGACATACGATAGCTCGACGGTTGTGACTTGAGTGCGATGTATACCTTCTCAATTGCGATTTCTAAGTAACTCTTGCGTGCACGAACAAAGCGGGGCAACGTGAGAAGTGTAGACTCCATGTAACGTCCGTTGCGCTTCTCAGTGAAAAGAAGTTGTGCCAAGACATTTAAACGTATGAGTTTGTTTCTGTAAAAATTGATTTTAGTAACAGCTTACTTTCTTTACTTTAAGCGCTTACTTTAAGTAAAACATAATGCTGGAATCCTTGAGAAAACACAACATGGACCATGGTCCTGAAGTTGTTTCACCATTGTAGCGTGCTCGTCCTATTAATTCCCATATGGCGTACTGGATTGTAGTCAATTCCTTGGGACGTGGTACATTTGGTGGCGTAAGTGCATCATAACGCAGATCCTGTGAGGCGACAATCACTAATTTACTACCCCAACTGCAGGGGACAGCGTTGTTAATATTTAAATAAGCAGATTAACTATATATTATTCCATTACGTATTTAAAACTGTTTCCAAGTCATGCAAATCCTTTATTGACAATTCTTTTCGACTTAGGTAGTCAGCACATGAGCCAAATATGTGACCATCTTGTAGGGGCTCAAACTTGTAGCGTTGATAAGGGTTTTCATCTGGTACAACAGGAACTCCAAGCTGTTCATCGAGGTGATCATATCGACTGTAAAGTTTCCGAACAGGACGTTCTTCGGGCAAAACAAAAAATTGCAGTTTTTTATGTTGGAACAGTATAAACCGCCAAATTTCCTGCTTGAATTTTTCTGGTAGCGGTAGAGGGCATTCCAGGCGTACCGACAGCAAGACCCATAATGCTAAAATTTTAAAGATTTTTAAGAGAGATTTCTTCTGTTTGGTAAATGCTTGTGTTCACTTACTCGGTAGAGTTACGCCATCCAAGCCCTCTAATGAAATTTCATCAAGTATAGCGGCGGCCCAAGAGCCTTTACCACCTGAAGAGCTGGACATTGCAGTTTCAATATGTATATCCAAAAATGCACTATCTTGGCTTTGCGTTTGACATTCGTTGATTTCTATCTGTACATGTATATGTATATTTAATTAATTGTTTATTTTTGCATTAGTCTCGTCCCGACTCTGACCACTCAAGTAGTGAGACTTAAAATGGCAGACATACATATATTAATGTTTATAACGTCAGGATAGCAGTTAACGCGTGAGGCTCTCGAGGAGTTAAGTCGCTCCAAATAGCTTTAACGATCTTCCGAAACGAGGTAAACAAAAACGTGATGTCAGCTGTTGCACGCAAAACCGAAACAGCAGCTGTAACGTAATTTGCTTTGTAATCTTTTTGTATGAGAAGAACCTCTGATTATTGAATAATTCAGTAATGTTTTACCAATAGCTTAAAATTAAATAAATAGAAACAAATGGCTTAAATAAAAGCCAAATGTATGTTGTCCTATGATTGTAGCAAAACATAAGGCATATGAAACTTAAAATTTTCGGCATTTTTAGTGAATTCTTATACACAATCCAATAACACAGCCACTGAAATAACGATCGAACCCAAATCTTCCTGGAAATGGTAACTGTGTATGAATCATGGTAACTGTGTATGAAGCAACCGAAATAAGTTTATTTTCCACTCTACACGATAGTTACTCCATGAAAAATGGCCAGAAAAAGGCAGAAAATGGAAGATTTGGCAACACTGGTCGCAAACATTTCTCGCATAAAAAAATATTGTTGTCTCACTTCATGTCACTTCAAATTTGTCGCGAACATACGTCAACTGACTGCCAGTCTGTAAAACTTAACAGAAATGTTAGTGCCCGTTTTGACCAACATTTTAAGCAGCGTTTCCTATGCTTTCTTTCACTCTTTCAAGCCCCGTCTCTTTCTCGCCTCTGCTAACAACAGAAATACTGGATGTTTCCAACAGTTGGTCAACATTCAACTCTGTCACGGTCAGGGTTGCCAACTGGGGGGATTTCCCCCTAAATTTAGGGGGTTTTTGAGTTGAATGGGTTTTTTTTGGGGGTGCAATATTTTTAGGGGTATTTTTAGGGTTTTTTTTTAAACTTTGTTATTATTATAATAAAGGTGTTCACGACCAACTCAGTAACGAGGCATTACTTAATTGACGGTAAGGCGATTTTTTTTTAATAAAATCGCAAAGAACATCTGGTAACGTTGCAAAGTTCATTTGAGAGCAACAGAATTTTAACAGGGCTAAAGAGTGGAATTGTGTGATCTTGTTGATTTACAGTGCGGTAAGAGGGGGGTAACAACGCTGTTAAACCGATAATGAAAATCAAGTGCCGCATGTTCGCTTGAAATTTTAGGTAGCATGAGGTAGTTCACCTTCAATTAGGTTGAGAAACGCAAACGGGCCATTTGACACAAAAGTGTCACCGACGTCGGCAGAGTGTCGGCAGAAGTGGAAGAACAAGAAAAATGAAACCGGGGTCGGAAAACCTCCCCGATTGGAGATGTGGCTAAAATTGCCAGCGGTGGTAGCGCCACATGCGCTTTTTCAATTGGGAAAAATGGCAGAAATATAACAGTGACACAACAGTGACACTAAAATGACTCGAATCCTCTCTCGCTCTCAATTGAGCGAACATCATCTCTTGCTCTCAATCTGATTTCCAACGCGTTGTTTGCCTTATGTTTTTATATAGAACACCGTCACTTGAACCATAATACAATTACTAAAGGTAGTCTCATCGGCTATCGAAACGTTCGGGTTTTGTTCGTGTGCGTGTTGGTCAACATTCAACTCCGTCACGGTGCTTTTTTGTGTTTTGTTTTCAATGCGGCTTTCAATCAATCATTTAATTATTATCTGACAATTATTGACAATTGGCTCATGTCCTTGATATTCATCATCATCATCAGTGAATCACAGTACTATCACAGTGTTTTAAAGACCTCGCTCATCGTATTTGTAACGCCTGGAGACACTGCCAAGCATAGTGTGATTGCTGCGCGCGTCACGCTTGTCATCAATAATATTGTTTTATGAAAATAAACAAACCAAGAAAAGAATAATGTCCTCCGCCATTTACTTAGAAAACTATTTGGACGGTAAGTACAAGATATATGAGTTAACATACGTTATTAATAATTAACACGCCGTCTATTAGGTCTAGAATCGTTGCCAACTGAATTGGAGCGCAACTTTAAGCTGATGCGGAAGCTTGATGATCGGGCACAAACTGCAATGAAGAGCATCGATAGTCATGCGAAGGAATTCATGCGGAAATTGGCTGAAGACACGACTATGAACGATGAAGAACGCAAGGAGCGCTTAGCTGATATACAAGCGCTATTCGGCAAGGCAAAAGAATACAGCGATGACAAAGTACAACTGGCCATACAAACCTATGAGTTGGTGGATAAACAAATACGTCGTTTGGACAATGATTTGGCACGCTTTGAGGGAGAAATACAGGAGAAAGCATCATCAACACGTGCAAAGTCGGAAGAAGCCGTCGTCAAAAGTTAGTAAATTTCGAACATTAGCATCTTTGATCTAACTTTTTCCATAACAATTTAAGAGGGTCGCAAAAGAGCCAAAGATGGCAAAGCCGCAACGGGTAAAAAGAAAAAGAATGCAACCTCATCAGATGAAGAAACCAGCGGTCGCGGTAATAATACAACGAATACCACCAGTGGTGGTGGCAACAGTGCCGGTAGCGGTGTTCAAGGTAGCAAAAAGAAAAAGCAAAAGGTAAATCAAGAAAAAGAGACACGCAAAGGCACTCAAAAGGTAATCATCTTCATCAACATTCCATTGTTCATATGAAAAATAATTTTGTATTCGATTTGGTTTTCTGCATATGTTTTAGTCTGTTTTATCTTTTAGTTTTTGCTTGGTATGTACTTGAAAAAATTCTTCTAATAATTAGAAAACGCATTTCCATCTCATTTTCCTTGCTCATCTTAAGCATGCTTAATTATTGTTATTTAAACAAATTTGATTTATTTATGTAAACATGTCACTGTGTTTTTATGCTATAGAAAAACATTGATATTGATGACTCAGAAAAGGAATCGTGTCATACGGCGGCAACACATCCCAGCGATGTCATGGATATGCCAGTTGATCCAAATGAGCCCACATATTGTTTGTGCCATCAAGTTTCCTACGGCGAAATGATTGGTTGCGATAATCCAGATGTGAGTTTGTTCAATTTTTGTATTTTGTCTCCTTTTATTAATTTTATCTTATTTCAGTGCCCAATTGAATGGTTCCACTTCGCTTGCGTTGGTTTGACAACGAAGCCAAAGGGCAAATGGTTTTGTCCCAAATGCACACAAGACAGAAAGAAAAAGTAAAGATTGCCTAGGTGTATGTTAAATAGTTGATAGTTATTAAAATTTATTTAATGCGAATGTTAATAGTCTTAAGTTTGTATGTAATTATAAAAGTCGTAAAATTGTACAAATATACTCTTTTTTTTTATCTGAAAGGAATTTTATAAAAATCAGTAGAGTGTATTCTTCTTTGATCCAAGCCCAAATTAAATTGTCAATGAAAAGACAATTATATTAGTTATAACAAAATAGTCTTGAGAAAAAAATGCTCCAAGCTTGTCAAAGTAAAAATATCTTGTTAAACTTTTAAAAATGAAAGCTCGAATAATTTTAAGACTATTAAGCTTCTCGACCTTGTTGACAAAATCAAGATTAATCATTAAACGCTTTGCGACAGATAGGAGACCGCAACAATAAAAGTACAAATTTATTTGGACAATTTATTAACATTGTTGATGAAACAGTAGCAAGAAAACTATACAAAATTTTGGTTTCTGCTGACTTTATTGAAATTCTAGAAGTATAAGTTTGTTAAATGTTCTTTTAGATGTATTTTTTGTTTGCTTATAATTTATTTCAAATTGTAACCACATTTCCGACTACGATGATCGTGCACACTTTGAAGGTTTTTCTTGCTTTTTTATATTTCATATTTTTTTTATATATAAATATGTAAGTAAGTGTTTTTTATTTATTAATATTTGTATTTAACGCAGCTTAAAATAATGAAACTTAGATCAAGAGTACATTAAAAGTCTAAACTTCAAAGATAATGTGAATCAAATACTGCAAGCAGTTCCGATCCCAAATCCCTCAACACTCTTGCTTTCAAAATAATTTTGTAGCTGCACTTTTCGCTGATCTAATGCGTTATCGGAGCCACAATATTGAATTTATGCCTTTTTATGTTATTATATAATACGAGGGATTTTCTATTATAAACTTATAAATTAAATGGTTAAATGTTTGTCTACATCTTTATGCATTAGGTTTGTGCAAAGCACAACTTGAAATTTTCAGTTATGTGAATTAGTTTCTTGTTTCCTAATATTCAACTGATTTAGTTAGTATTTTTAAACCACAACTTCATCAACTGCCTTACATTTTTTTCAAACATCTTTTACTCTTGCAACTGATTAAACTGTTGCATAAATCACTTTTCATAAATTGGTTTATAATTTTTTTTTTTTTAAATGAAGAAACTATGTCGCATAATTTTGTTAATGAGTTACATACTTTGTTAACGTCTGATTTTTATATATTGAATGTGTAGATTAGCATTATTTTGTTAAAATATGTGTTATAAGTATAAGTCTGAACACTTTCAGACTTCCTGGCCATTTCACGCACAAACAGGAAAAAATTTTGTGTTTACATTTTTTTTCTTTTTGCTAATTGGTCTGGTTTTAAAAAAATACAAGAGATTTAACGCCAGACGAGTTGCGCCTAGAAATATGTCATTTTGCTTTCTTAATTATTAATTATAATATTATTTCTTGGAAAATAAACCTTAAAACATTTTATAACATATTTAGCTGCTTGGGCGTATTTAACTCGTTTTTTTCTTTTTCATTTTGAAGAGCTATTAAATGATAATGATCTTTGTTGTTGTTGCATGTGCGTTTTGATTTTGCTTAGTTCAGTTTTTGCTGTCGGTGCTTACTTATTCTGTTTCCTTTATATTTATCCTTTCTTGTCACCAAAAGCACTTCATTTCTTTGTCATGATTTTCAGATATTCCAATGCATTCTGTGCTGCATGTCGTTGCGCATCGACGGCCGTGCCACCTGTGCCATGGCATACGCCAACCGGTAGTGTAGATAATTGTACAAGGCATTGGCATAGATTTGAGAAAGTCTTCTCCTCGATATCGACATAGGTAACTTCGAATTGATTCTCGGATGCAATTTCATTTAGTAATTTTACATAGTCGATTTTTGGACTTTTTAAGCAAGTTTTCTGTAAATTGAAATGAGAGAAAACAATTAGGAAAAAGGTATCAAAATTTCATTCAATGCATGTGCTCTAAACAAAACATTTTGGCGCCCCGATTTCGTGCAGTTGGTGTTTCCCTGCGCCTCACCTGCAGTTTGAGTAGCTTTTTGCCTGTAGCATTTTTTAAAGTCTTATGAAACTGTGAGACTTTTGAGCTGTGCTGTGTTGTTAGCGTTGGCACAGTGATATCTTTCAAATCACCATAATAATTAGCGCAACTACGATTCTGCAAGAGAGTAAAAACAAAAAAAAATTGTATAATTTCATTGCCGTGTTTTGATTGGTTGACTTAGAACTAAAGCCGTTTGAATGAACGCCAGTACCAATGGTGAGTTGAAATATATCACAGCGCTTAATGCTTACACAACATTGGAATTTTGTTATAGTTAAATAAATTATTGCTATTATTATTTCCGCATGCAAATAAGCTACTCACATCGCCTTCGAGTTCACTGCACATGCTCTCGTTGATCTTTGATGAATCGAGTGGATTCTCCTGCAGGCGCGTCCACATTTTGTGCGCGGCCAAACGCTTGGCAATCTTTTTGCTTTTGCCCTTGCCGACTTCACGAAAGTTGAGTATTGTACAAGCAATCGTGAAGAGACGCTCATGCGGTAAACCCACCTCGGTTTCGGTCTCGTACGATGGCGGCGGCCAGCGACGTTGCATGCACATCTCCTGCAGCCAACCAATCGGATTTCCAACGATCTTATCTGCACCACTGAGAAATGATTAGCATATTAATATTTTATCCATATTAGCACATCGAAGTTTTTTAGACTTACTCGCCACCACTGCCAATTGCATTGGCATTGCTATCGCCGCCACTATTGACGGTTACATTACTTACAGAACCAGCTGTACTGCAGTTCTGTACATCCGGCAGTTGCACACCAATAAGCTTATCGATCAAAGAGCGTGCTGCCGAATGTTTAGCCTCCTTCTTGGAACGTCCGGCGCCCATAGCCGTAAATGGCACGTCCTTATCGTTAAAAGAGACGCGATAGCGAAAAGTCGGCTCGTGTATTGCGCCTTCAATTTGCACCAATTCATAACTGGGCGTAATACCACGGCGACTTAAAAGTTCTTGAAGTATTGAAACGGGTGTTTTCATAGCCAGCCCATTGCCATCCGTCTGTTTTTGGAAGAGACATCATTTTCGTGAACAACCAAAAAGGGCATTTAATTTTTATAAAAAAACTGACCAATTTCAAGGACTCCTCGACTGATAACTTGCTCGTCGCAGCATTTAATTCAACGATTTTATCCTTTTTGCATTTTGCTTGGCGTTGTACAATTGGAACCTTAGAGCCACCGCTCGTGCCAGCAACGACTGCTTGTCCGTTGGCCACACCGGGCACTACACCGGTAGCACCCATGTTGTTACCATCATATTGACGTCGCGGCGCAAAACCTTGCATCTGTTGCTGCTGTGCTTGAAGTTGCTGCTGCTGATGAAGCTGATGGTGATGCTGTTGTTGTTGTTGCTGTTGCAACAGGTGATGTTCATTCATGTTGTCTGCGTCCATTTAAACGACTTTTTGGTTTATGTTGTTTGCTTGTTCGATTTGATAGTTAGTGATGTTTGCTGCTGTTAAAAAAAATTAGGCCAAAAGGAAAAGGGAGAAAAAAAAGTTTTAGTATACTTGCAGCAGCCTGGGAAAATCAATAATTTCATGGCTCAACGGCACAGTAGAAAATTTAAACCATGTGCGACATTTATAGTTACGAGAAATAAAATTGTTTTGTTCATACTTACGTTGTTTAGCGGCTGCGGTTTTTAACTGTTTTTTATTTAAAAGTAAATATAATCCACAAGAAATGCAGAATTATTATTTATTTTTAAATAAAATGCAGGCAAAATCCCTACGCACACACGAAAAATTAAATTATAACTTATGTCAGTTGCCAAACTTGTCAATAAAAAGAAACAGTGTCAAACACTCTTGCGTCAAGTGGTACACTTGTGTCTCAAAACAAAGAGGACCGACCGCCTAAGATAAAGTCTAACTGTACCCTATGTCTACTGAAAACACTGGAGGCCATGAGCCACTTCAATATATTTACCGATAATGATTACAAGAGACACCAAATTTTGTGTCATGGGTAGAAGACATGACACAATAGTAATGGGCCATTTGAAGTTTGATAAATTTGCAATTTTAGGGAACGTTTATAAATTAAGTGGGTTTTTTTCTCGAAATTTAGACACTCTTGCTTAAAATTTTGAAAAATGTTGCTTAAAGTTTTGAAAAATTTATAAATGATTTAAAAAGTTCCCATGAGATTGCTCAACCCCCTTCTAATTTTATCTCACTTAATTTATGGACGTCCCTTACCATAATTTTAAATTTGGATGTACTCTAATCTCCACTTAAGTTTCTGGTTATCGTCTAATTCGTAGTGTAGGATATTGATGCCAGCAAAACCCCTAAGTTGAGAAGAGCTGGAATATTAATCTTCATATCTCAGGTTTTTGTACCTCTACATCATCAAACTTCTTTTCATGTCACTTGTATGTCCTATTCTCTTATTGCGTATGGTTTCCTGAATACATCAAGTCAGTAATCAAAGTGTGTTGTTGCGAATGGGAGAAGCCCTAACATGTCGTGTGAGTGGGGTCTTGGTATTGGGTAGATTCGGCAGAAAATCAACTTTTCGTGTCATTGCCCACTATTCGCTCTTACTAGTTTCAAAATGTATATTGAATAAATCGAAATAAATAAATGATGCGTTTAAAATCAAATTAAACTAGTTTGCCGTCTAATTTAAATAGCATTTATTTCGGTATATTTGTAATTATATGTATGTATGTATATGAATAAATTTTTTAATCTTGGTTTATAATTGAAAAACTCATACAAGAAAATATGGTTCCAAACCAAATTTTTCACGTTAACATGGAATTTTTTTAGTTTTATAAAGAATTGTAACATAAAATATTTAGCTTGTGTTTGAATACGACAAAATGCGCATGTGAGACGAAAACGTTCAAAACAAAGTTTGCACAATACAGCTTAAATACCTAACTGCGACAGCTGGTGTGAGTGGCGACAATATCTCGCTGGGTTTTAGTCATCACTCAAGAAATCATCGTCTATATTTACATCTGTTGTATCAATGTTATCATCGAGCGTAATGCCATCAATCTCTAGGTCTAAATCATCATCATCTTCATCTGGTAGAGTGTTGACAATCGTTTTGCTGGCAGCGCCACTAGTTGCTGCTGGTTCAATTGTTGATGACGCAATTGCAGTTGTTGTCACTGCACTTGCAAAATCATCATTCTTTTTTGAGTCCAGTGTTCCCACTGGTTTACTTATGCCACTTTGCTGCTCAGCCGCATGTAATTCTTCGAGCGGATTCCGTTCGCTATTGAGCGGTAGTTGTGAGGCATAACGTGCTGGCAGTTTACGTTCACGCTCCTCTTTTAGATGCTCTTCAACGCGCAATGCATCACCCAGGCCAGGAAAGAGATTTTCATATTTCGCCGGATCGGCAAGCGCTTGTCCAGCTTTTTCATTTGTCTTGCTCAATTCTTCACGCCAGAGTTCGACAATGCGGGACATTTGACTGGGAATGTATGTACGCGCAAAGAAAGCAGCCTCAGGCAAACGGTTTGTTTCAATTAAAATCTCAAGACAACGTTGTAAATCCGAACGCAAAAATGCTGCCAAGAAAGCCACATTGTGACGTCCTTGTTGTGTACAATTTTCTCCAACCTCTTGCAAGAGTTCGGCGTCGCCTGATGCTGTTGAGAGCAGTAGTAAACCACCAAAATCATTGGCCTTTTGCATGCATTCTTTCACCATGGTCATGTTGTTTTTACGCGACGCCACATCAGCCAATTGTGACCATTTTTGTGGATTTTCTGCCTCTCGTGCTAATTTTAATGCAATTTCGAGTTCTCCAATTTGCAAAGCCAAATCAAATCTATGATCTGGATCAGTAGACACTTGAAGCGCTTGACTTTTGAAGCCCTGCTTTTCCAGGAAGTGTGCGACACGTGTGCGGTGTTCTTTGGGTATAGTCGGTAATACGACATCAGCTCTTTCAAAATCACGTCGCATAACGGCAGTTTGATATTCCAAGACAGACAATTGAAGCGAAAATGAGATGACATTGAGTTCCTTGTCACCAAGATACAGCCGATTATCCTTTGGTACGTAGCCCAACAAATACATAGTACGGTCTAAATGTGAAATAGTAACGATCTCACCGCCCACATAGTAATTGATACGGTTGACTGAATTAGTATAAATAAAACAATCGCCAACCCAGAGTCCGGTCTTAATCAGTTCAGAGACTTCACCTATTAAATCAAAATAACATATATGATAAGTAAATACTATTTATAACTCTTATTTGTGCACTTACCCAAGACGTTAAAAGCACTTTCGATGCCGTCTTCCTCAAGACCCTCTTTCGTTTCCAATGCGGTTGCAATTTGCGATGTATCAACGGCAAGTATAAAATAAGACTCATCAGTAGCCAAGCACACCAAACTTCCAGACTCATTCCAGAAAACATTACGCGGTGTTACTTCAATACGGCGCACTAGCTGTAATGTTTCCCAATCATAAAAGGCCAAACCGGACGATGTCTTTACGCCGAAGAAATAACCGCCATAAATGCTTTCAGCCCCATATTCTGGCGTAAAGCTCTTACGTTCCTTGAAGTTACGGAACAGACGAACAGTTCCATTATTCTCGCGTATGGCATACTCATTGCTCTCTACTGCCCAGACAAATTCCTGAGCTGAGCCAAAAGCCTTATTTCGCAATGCCATAGATGTGTAAATAATGTATTCACCATCACCACACACTACAACAAAACGACCATTAGGATTATGTGCAATTGTTTGAGGATATATCTCGCAAGCTCCCATATCCTTGACGGCCACTGGCAGTCGTTCGCCGTCTTTGATTTCTGTACCATCGGCTAGAGTTTTAAGATTAACCTGCGAATACAAAAACGTTATCCACCGTAAGATACTTTTTTATAGTTTCTAATTTAATTTTTACTTACCTGTTGCATTTCGGAATGCTTCGCCCATATAATTTTGCTGCCAATAACGTCCATCGACATAGCTGGCTCTTCACGTCCCACTTTAACAATAATCGAACCTTCGTCATAGCCCAAAGCCACGTTGTTGGTACCACGCATACTGGCTATGGTCCATATTCGTTCAAAGCCGTAGTTCAAGCATGTCTCCAAACGATAAGTGCCCGAGTGCCAAATACGCACTGTACCATCTTCTGAACCTGTCAACACAATTGGCAATTCTGGGTGGAAGCAGACGGCCGTAATATTTTGTGCGTGACCTTCGAGCGTTTGTACACAAGTTTTGTTCTGGTAATCCCAAATTTTTACAAGACGATCATCGGCGCCAGAAATCAAATAGGGTTTGTCACCACCATGATAGTAATCCACGCAGTTAACTCCCTTTTCGTGACCCTCGCAAGTGAAATTGGCAAAATTAGAGCCCAACTGCCACACTTTGACAGTACGATCAAGCGATGCGGAGGCAAAAGTATTGTTATCCTTTGGATTGAATACAATCTGCATTACATAATGTGTGTGTCCTTCGAATACCCGTTGGCATGCCCACATCTTTTCCCAGTTCCATAATTTAATAAGCATATCATCTATGATTGAAAATAAGAATGTTCTTTTCTGTTTGTCTTAAGCCAAACACAACAACTTACCACTACACGTCAACACGAGGGGTTGCGTTGGGTGCACTGCAATGCAACGCAGGTAATCCGAATGCGCTTCAAACGAATGCACTTTTTCCAATGTGTTGTAGTTGAAGACACGTATTTGCATATCATCTGAACCGGTAAGTATCCAGTTTTTACGTGCCACAAATCGTGCAGAGCGTACTGGTACATCGCAAACCTCGAAATCTTTAACTAATTGTTGGTTCTCATAGTTCATGATGTGTACGTGGCCATTGTAAAGAGCACACAACATCCACGGTTCGGCCGGGTGCAAATCGACGCATTTTACACGATCTGAACGCGACGTTAAACGTCGTTTTATGTCCAATTTAAGTGGCATCTTTTGCACTTAGTAACACTTTAGTATTTGTTATTTTTATGAAATAATTTCACGAAAATGTAGAATTCGTGTCGCCGACTGCTGATGTCTTGTCATGCAATCGAAAATAGTTATTGGGGACCCCGATTGGGGCGAAGCGAAGCCGATAAATGGTTCGATAACCCAAAGTAACTCTGTGCCTTTAATCGATGAGTCAAACCGATAAACGCCATTTTGAAAGCCGTTTTGCGAGCTCTTTGTATTTTTTTTTCGTTTATTTTTATTTAAAAATTATATAAAAGACTGTAAAATAAACTGTATCGTGTTTTATGACATCAATTTTTTATTGAGCAAAAATGCTGGAAGTAAAAAGCATCGTAGCTACGCAAATTTCTGTTGTTGTCGAGACGCCAACGCGCAAACGCAAACGCACTGAAGCGTTGTCCTCCTTAGAGTCAAAGGATATAACGCCAGTAGCACAAAAAGCAGGTGCTTGCTTTACGAATGCTGCTTTTAGTTCTACGCCAAAGAAGATTTTCGGACGACGTCGAGCGATTGCCAAAGAAAATACAAATCCTTTCGTTCAACAAAATCCTTGTCTGGAGGTTAAATCAATAGCGGATATTGTTAATAAGAAATCTCTAGGAAACGTGTCAGAAGTACCAGCGAATCCATTTGAAGTTGTACGTAAGCCACCAAAAAAGAAAAAATGCGAGGATGCATGTTTTGAAAATCCAGCTTTGAATCTAGATATTCCAGAAAAACAGTTCAATCCATTTGAGGTATGCGGCATCAGTATCATCTTCACATGTACTGGTATTAAAATATGTATCTTTTCCAGGTTGTGCGTCAGACACCGACACCCGTTAAGCAGTGTTTTGTTAATGCAGCCTTAAATATTCGAGGAAATGAAGCTCCTACGACTTTAAATCCATATGAGATACACCGTCACAACGAGTTGGGCATACCTAAACAACAGTTACCTGGTGTGACAAATCCAGTTTTGACTGAGCAGCTAAAACCAACTGAACTAAAAATTGGCTTACCATTCACGCCTAACGTCGGTTATCGTATCGATTTCAAGGGATTGCCATTGGCGCAGTTAACGCCAAGTAAATTACTTGCGGAAAAATTAGTTTTTTCGCCTATTGTGCCACCAACGAAACGTTCGTTAGGTGCGATAAATGAGGAAACTACGTTGGATATTGGCAAGGAACTTGATTGTTATCAATTGGAACTGGAGAACAGCATTAATGAGGCTAAGATGCGCAAGCATAACTTGGAGATAGTGGATACAGTAGAGAAAGAACAACGCGTGGTGTGTACTGGTAAATTAACCGAGATAGTCGAGGCTGACGAGGAAAAATTTGTGGGAGATTTGGCACAGCAAGAAAAAGAAGTTAAAATAACACATAAGAATGAACGACAGGTTGAAGAAAATGATGTACCGGTAAACTTAGAGTGTGAAAATGATAAGCGATCAAATGAACCAACAATATTGGAAACATTAAATGACAATAAAAATGAAGATGTTGCTTATGCCTCAGATTCAGAGGAGGAAGAAAATGGTGATACTTTTAAGGCACCTGCTCGTTTCGTACGAGCTTATCGCAAAACGGCTGCACCAATTACTGAAATTAATCAATTAAAATCCGGTGATAGTAAGGAATCACTTCAATCAAACAAATCTGATGATTTAAAAACTCGAGCGAGTGTTAAAAATATGATACGCAAATCTATTCGTAAAATAATGCAACCAATACATAACGATAAAAAGACCGAAGAAGGCGTTTACCTGGCGACCAGTGAAAATGACTCCAAACCGCACAATAACATTATTAGCACCATTCGTCATAGCTTGCGTCGTAAAGCACATAAGGCACCACAGACTGAGGAAGAACAAGTTCACGAAATCTCAATTATCGACAGTTCTGAACGTGTCATGAAATTGAAGTCATGTGAACCCCAGATGGAATACATGAAAATCGAGCAGTTGACCAATGAAAGGAAAAACTCATTAAGAAATAGTATAAGACGGTCTACACGAGATGTTATGCGACATGTATTCCATAAGAATCAACATGAAGCCTATGCGACCCAAAAGTAATATTTTTATTCGTACATATTTTCACTTAAATTGTTGGTGTTGGTACTTTAGTAATGCACATAAGTCTGATCATTATTGCACAACTTTGCTTTTAAACATTTATTCACAATATTCACCCTATTTATTTTGAAGTCTGACTTCTCTACGTACATATATTTTATAGAAACCCAAATTATTCATAGTTACAAAAATATGTACATTTGTACATCGTATTAATATATTCGCTCGTTAAACCAAAGCCACAGAAGTCAGACATAGTTGAAAATATTTTCATTATTTTTTTGTTAGTTTAAATAATTATTTCATACATATTTTATTTCTTTTTGAAATATACCACAAGTTAATAAAGAAGAAAATGTTTTTTATTCACAAAAGCAAACTGACAAACTATTTAATTTAAATCAAATCTAATTTTAAATCAACCGTCAAGATTGGTAATTCTTGTGATGCAGCCCTTAGGTATAGAAATGCATGAGCGAAAGTGTGAATTCACAATCACAGTGAAAACTACGTTTGATTTGGGGGACATCCATAAATTACGTGCGATAAGAAATGAAAATCTCACCAAAGGAGGGTGGGGGTGTGTCAATCGAAAATCTTTTGGCAACTTTTTTCATGTCATTTAAGATTGAAGCCACTGTACATAAAATAACGAAAAAGAAATCTGCTGCCATTCTTTCATAAAATGCTACCGTGTCCCATGTTTGCAGACATGTGCCTATGCATAAGACATTTCAGTTCTAAGTATGGGCAATAGAAACATATGTATGTTTTCTGACTGCCACTTTAAAAAGAAGAAGAGGCATAACAAAATCTGCCCTAATCACGAAAATAATTTGTTTTTACTCATGTGTGCTTGATAAACAATTCATTTTATATTTATTGTGCAATATTTTGACAACATGTAATACTAATGTGAATTCTGAAAAATGTGCGTATAGTAAGCTACAAAGTTAGAGAACAATACAAAAAGCTGTTGCGTCTTATGTTTCTCTTGGTTTTTTTTTTTATTTCGAAACATAAAGATTGCTCGTGAATTTGTCAGAAAAAAAAATGTTTTGATTATAACATTGTGCATATATTCATTAAATGCAATAACGTGTACAAATTTAAACAGTGATCAGTTGCATTCACTAATCCAAGTGACTTGAAGCGTCGATGACGACGTAGCCATATTCGTTATAAACAACAGGCCAACACACCGCACCTCATATTTAATTTCGACTAATACGACTACGTTTAATCAGTGATTTTGCTAACGAAGCAAGAAATTAATAATATTAATTTGTGCTTAAAAGTAGCGACCAAGCAACAAAAGTGTGTGTGTATGTGTGTTTGTTTGTGTGGACGTCTCGACGTATGACAAGTGCAGAATCCCCAACAACATCATCATAGTAGAAGGTGGGCACATCCGGAGCTGCTGCACAATATGGATCCGCAAAGAATTACAGAGTTGGCCAATCTGCTGCGTAACAATGGCGATAAAATTTTAAATTCTGAATTCACATTAACATTATCTGGTAAGTTGTTTTAGTTAGTTTTTTTTTTTTCAATTCTACTGTTTGTTATTGTTTTGAAATTTTCCATAAGTCCATTAGTTCTTTGTTATTAAATATCCATATATTATTGAAACTGTAGCATACAGTCGCTCATAGCTTAAATGAAACACTTCAACAGGTGCAGCAAGCATTCCGGCTCAACTCAAACTGATGACGTCAAAATGAATTAAGACACCATTTAAAGGTGGTAATATGCATGCAAAAATATACTTTGTTAATTTTTATTTTTTGTTCAGAAAGTCAAAAACAAGAAGAATTCTTAAGCTGTGAGCAACTGTATGTATTTGCATATATTTTTGCGTTGATATGTATTTTGTTTGTTTGGCATTTTTGTTTTGTATACATTTTTTCATAAGGCTTAATTTTAGATCATGGACGCATTTCTGCAAACATTATAAAATGTATCATAATTGATTTCATTGGTGTCAAACAATCTGAAGATCAATCGAAAGGATAAACAAATCAATCAATATGAAAGTACTGAATGTCGTAGGCTATCAATAGCAAACATAGAATTATCTATGAAAAATCTTTAATACTCTTTAAAGAAACTGTCATTACATTATAATTGTTTATGTTTATTGTTATCAATTTTTATTTTTTTTTTGTTTGTCGCTACTTGTAATGTATTAACATGTCCGACCAATTGTTCTGCCATAGGGCTGTGCAAGTGTATTTCGTACTTTGTCCATGCATCATGAGTGACAATTAGATCAGCGCGTGCTTAGTTTGTTTAGCCAAATGGCGGTGTTTCAATAACGCATTAAAATTAATCTTGTTGATAAACATTGTAATGTCCGATTACAGCGTTTAGTTACATATAAATTTTAATAAATATTACTATTGAACAATTTTTCTTTTCTTATATAATGCAGGTTCACTTTTACGCGCGCTCAATGATTCTTTTACGCTGATAGCGGACAGCGTTGATATTGGTGCTATAAATGCACAACAACAACAACAACAAATTTTTCAAGTTGTCAAACCAAATAATTCCAAATCGCATGTCTTCCGTGATTTACAACTTGTGCATGATTTCGTTCAAAAGACAACATTACTCTGCATTGTACATTATCCCACCGAGCACTATTTTGAGGGCATTATTGATATTGGAAAATTTCGCGCGCTTAAGCGACTCGAAGTGCAAAAGACCGATGTGCGGCAAATAGTTGGTATACAAGCGCTGCGCGCACAACTCCAACAGTTGATCTGTGTGAAGAGTTTGCGTGGAGGTGTCGACGACATTATAACACATTGTGGCGGTGATAAAACCAATGGCTTTGTTTGGAATGAGCTGAAAATGGCTGATTTCAGCTATAATTGTCTGCAAACCGTTGATACATCACTCGAGTTTGCACAGTATTTGCAGCACTTGAACTTGCGCCATAATAAACTGCACAGCGTAGAGGCGATCAAATGGCTGCCGCATCTGAAGACGCTCGATTTGAGCTACAATTGCCTGCAGCACATACCACGCTTTCATTTGGAGGCATGTAAACGTCTACAATTGTTGAATATGAGTAATAACTTTGTTGAGGATCTCATCGATGTGGCAAAATTGGAGGCGCTAACCGATTTAGACCTTTCGGATAATTGTTTGCTCGATCACAGAGATCTGCTACCGTTGAGCGTGTTAGTGACATTGAACGTTTTGAACTTGTATGGCAATGCGTTGCACTATCATCCAAAGCATCGTTTGGCAACGGCACAGTATTTGCACAAGAATGTTGCGACAGTGAAGTTTATTTTGGATTATGAACCACTCTCAAAAAGCGAAAAAGCCTTAATAGGCACACATCAATTAAGGCATGTGGGCGCATTGAATCGCTATGCTACCACCTCCTCTTCCACATCCATTAGTAGCGTTCGTCTGACATCAACGTCTTCCAATACGCCCGCTTCGAGCGTCGGCTCATTACAGTCCTTTAAATTTAATGATTCTAGTACAGATATCAAATCGAATAACACATCAGCGCTCATAGATGCAAACGTAAGCAAAAAACGTACTGTTAAACCGCGCACAGTTGAGTTCGACGAAGACGATACATTGCACGGCAACACTGTTGAGGTGCCAGCAGCGACAAGTGCAACAAAAACTACACAAGAGACAATTGCAAAACCAGAAGATGCAATGCAGAAGTCACTTATCTTCGAAGACAACAACACCGAACATTTGGAAGCGAAAAAACAAATTGAAACGCTACGCAATGCCTATGGCGCCGAATGGCTGCAATCGGGCAATGCGGCAATGATAGAAAGCGTGCTTGGCTTGGAGAATGCAAACACGACGAACTGTGAAAACTCACGGCAGCTTTTTGATGATTATCTCGGCGAACTGTCTGCCACACATATAAGCAACATCGATAGCATCGGCGTTGCCTTTGATAAAAACAACACTATGCCAAGTTCGACGCCTACCAATGAGAGCATTTTGCGGCAACAATTTGTTAGCAATTTGACGCCAATCAAAGCAAGTGCAAATAACGAGACAACAATGTATAAAAGTCTCGACGACAGCCACCAGCTAACTAACGAAACGATCTATGCAAGTGCAGCTAATACAACTGATACGATTAATATAAATACAACACAGCCAACAACATCAAAATACCAACAGCAAACAACAAATGAGACACTTGTCGATGATAAGAAGCTGTTACAAGTTACTGACGATGATGATGACAAAGATGACCATGCACATTTAAAGAATATCTATGCGAGTTCTCACCCGGAGGAGGATGACATTGAAAGTGAGCACCGAAAAGCAACGTTTACGTTCTTATATTCATTTCTTTCTATCTAAATTGACAACAGTTTCGGACACCGAGCCTGATGAGTGTTGTTATATTGTGCATACTGGTCAGCCAAACTCGGACTCTATATTTTTAACTCTATCAAGCAATTTTCTGCGTGAAAAAGATGCAATGACGCAGCGGTATGTGTAAAAATTAATGGGATATACTTTAAAACATAATTATGTATTTATTTTCTGCGCTTTTAGCACTAAAACCAAATGGGGCATTAAGATTCTGGAGTCTTGTGAACGTTTGACATCCGATACTTTACGCATTAATTTTGATACCGTGAAAAAGGATAAACAGGAACGGGTTTACACTGTGGATGAAAATTTGTGCCAGGTGCCGGCTAAATGAAATATTCTTAAAATAACAACAAATTAAAACAAATTTCAACAGGAATTGGAACGTAAATTGCGCGCAATACTATCGGAACGTGGTCTCAACGAAATGAATATTATAATCTACCGTTGCGTCAATTGTGGCAGTCAATTTATGATCGAACAGAAGCAAAAGTATTATAATGTCGGTATGTGTAATAACTTTTATAGTTAGTGTTACTTTTTATACTCTACGCAATGAATAGTACTATGACTTTGGCCAGAAGTTTGTAACACATTAAAGGCGACATTGGTTTAGAGATCTTCATCTGTCTGTGGATACACAATCTAGACAATAGCCTTAATTTTAAGTAGCATAAATCATTTGTCGGAACGGGCACGATCGGAAAACTGGATCTAAAAGCCCGAGAAACAAAAATTAACGATTGACATGAAATTATTGCTTAAAATTTTATATAACGTTTAACTGACAACCCTTTTTCTCTTGCCTATTCAAGAACCTCGCTGTCCGGATTGTCGCAGCACATTTGTCGCGGAAATACATGATTTACCAGAGTCCTTGGATAAGCCGAGACAGCTGGCAGGCTCTCAAGAAAAACTCTCGCCTGCGGCCATTGTCGACGAATCGACGAACACTGTGACAGCACCGCTGTTCGTGCAGCCGGCACAAACCACGGCGCCGACAGCGTTGATTGACTCAGTTGTGGAGGACAACAATAGCATTGGCAAGTTTGATCTGCACGAATTTAACGATTTTGAACTTTTTGCTGATTTTATATTTAACATGTTGAATTGATTTTGGGTCGTGGTGTGCTCATTGTCTTTTAGCTATTTTTTTGGGTCGAAATTTGTAATATATTGTTTGTATTTTTTGCAATTGTATAATGCATTACCTTTTATTTTTTGTTTTTATAATAATTTGTAATTATTTTTCTTTTTTTCTCACTTGCATGAAACAATCAACTCACTGAATCCTAAAACGCGCAAAAAACTCAATCTAACTTTTGTATTTTTGTACTTTTTCTCACCATCAAAAAAACCAAAACAAAAAAAAAAATTATAAAAATCAACCAACCAAATATCAAATAAAATGTAACTTGTGATGTCATGTTTTAGTGGCTCCAATGGCCAGGCTTACCGCTAATAACACAACTACTAAGCGTAGGACTCTGCTGCCAAATACAAAAAGTTAATATACATTTTTTCTTCCTTTACGTCTTTTCACTTGGTGAAAAACCTATTAATGCGAAGCAGCGTTGTCTAATATTTAGAAATTTGGTTCACGGCTTATGCATTGTAAAAACAATACAAAATCAACCATTAGCAAAACAACTACAACCTGCTTCCATTATGTCTTGCATAAAAAAATCATGCCTAAGCGTTTATTCTGTTCATTTAAAATACTCTCTATTTTGCACAAATTTTCACAGGCTCAGCCAATTCATTGAACGAATCATCGTCCTGTTCGCGTATTAGCAACTCGCATAGCTCATACGATTCGAATCAGTCTGTGGTAGGCAGCTCGAATACCGAACGTGAACTTGAATTTCGTACGAACTGTGAAAGTGACGTGGATATTATATCGAATCCCAGTCAATCGAGCATTGAAGTGCTTGATCAAAATTGTCATACTGCAAGTCGCAAGAGTTCCGTAGAGCGACATATTTTGAATAGTCCAACAATGGCGACCATCGATGATCAGAATTATGCGCAGAGTTTTATTGAACGTGAGTTTGGCGCCTTGGCTGTGCGCGCAAAACCGAAACAGATAACGGACGAACAGTTGGCGTCGTTGCCGGCAACTGATGAGTTTAAACTGAAATCGGGCGCGTCGGTTAGTTCGAACACAACGTTGACAAATGTTTTAACGGAAAGTAGCTCTTCGGGCTCTGTAACGGATAGCATTTGTACGACGTATGATCAGACGGAAAAACAGAAAACGACAGCTTCGACTGGCAAGGTGGCACTGGAACCGGACAAAATTGTACTGCATAATCTTCTGGTGCAGGCGGAACGTGATAATGAAGCCAACAATAAAACGGTAACAATGAGCGATGATGTCAACGGCTTTGGCGCTAAAAAGAAAGAAGATCCAGGGCTGTCTGCAATGTTCGGTGGTGTGTATAATTTATATCAGTTGGTTTATATGTTATGAATTATTTACTGTTTTTCAGCGGTCGTGCAATCCACAAATATATTAATGTCCAGCTCAAAGAAGTTAATCGATAGTGAAGCGTCAAACAAAAACAGTTTGACGTTGTCGGGCACTTCAAACCAGCATAATTGTCAGTCCTATAAATTTAATTACGTTGACTTTAATGACATCGATCATCGTTTGAAGCTCTATTTCTATCAAACAAAGTTTGAGGAGGCAGGAGAACGATTTAAGTGGCTCGTGCGCGGTCGGATTTACAATGAGCAAAATCAAACGCTCTCCGATGGCTTGATTGTCATGTCCAACTGCAAATGTTATGTGATGGAGGTATTTGCGCCGCCGCATGAGGATGTTACCAAATGGCTCCGTCCCTTGGTCAGTGTGACGAGCAGTCGCTTAACTAGCATACAATTGCTGCCCTGGAAATTGGGTCTAGCCTTTACGCTACGTGATTGGGGTGGCTTCCTATTGTTATTGCAGGATATATTACGCACGGATAGTTTGCTTTTGTTTTTTGCAAGTGAGTAGCACAAACTTAAATTTGTTTGAATCACCATAATAAATCATTCGCATTTTAGATGGAAATTTGCCCAATCAATGCATTGTGGACTATCAGCCAGCGGCGCAGATATTGAAACGCTTGAGTGCTGCGGTCATGGATGAAAAAATCAAAATGTGTTCGCTGCTCAATAGCTGTGAAATAAAATGCGACAACGCTCGCCGTAGATTTGATACTTGCACTTTCCTAGCGACGGATACGCGTCTATACTTGAGCTCCGGCAAGTTTAATTGGCTTTCCGTTTATCATGAACATGACAATGCTGAAGTCGTTGCCGCCGACGCCGTCATTGATGATAGTGAATGTGATATCGAATTATGTGTAACACAATTTATGAGCAATCTTATCGAAGTCGAACGGCAGGCATCAAATGTTTTTGCTATAAATTTTCTAGATGAAACGCAAAATAAATGTGAACTTTGGCTATTAACATTCGAGACACAAGAAAATGCCGATAGTTGCCTCAATGCGATCGGACAATCATGGAAGCAACTATTCGGTGTGCCATTGCTTAATGCGTAAGATTTTTTGGTTAACATCAAAGCTTAATCAACAAGGATCTTTTAGTTTTTTTTATATGTTATAGCTTTACATGACAACAATCTTCGTTTTAATGTATTTAAATGCAAAATTGTAAAATATAAAAATTTACATAAATCAAATGTACAATATTGAAACGTAATGTGTTTGTAAACTCGTCTTGTACATATGACAGTACATATTGATGATTTAAGCCATAATGTACACACGTTCTCTGGGTTATTTATATTTACAAAAATAAAAAGGTCGAAAATTGAAAGCAATAAGTGTTGAAATTACACCGCATATCCTATGATAATATGTTTGTATAATGCTTAACTATTCTAACTAATATTTATGAACTTACGTGTGTGGGAACATATCTTTTGTATTTTTATTATAAAAGTTGATCTATTTACTGTTATGCATATGTATGTGTGTATCTAAAAACTATGCAAATAAAGCATCTTACAAATCAAACAGAATGCAGTTGTAATTTTGACATTTTATTTGTGTTCCTGTAACGTTACTCAGATAAATTTCTCACGCTTTGCTTCTCTAAAAGCTAGATTGACATATGTACTATGTGGCGTATTTTGAGAAAGTGTTCGAGCAAAATGTTATTAATGGAGACTTCGTTTATTATCACAAGTCAAATAACGTAAGGCATGTATGATAAGGATTACATATGCACGTTGCTTTTAAATTAAAACATTCAGGCACATAAATTTTAAGGCAATCATAAGCTTCTATTGAAACTTTTAAGAACACGAAAACGAAACTTTATTTACAGAATCTAATAAATAAAAAAAACATTGAATTGTATTATACAACATGTTTTGTGCGAAAAACTGTTCTCAATTGAATTTATTTTATTTGTTGCTTAACTGTTCCGCAATCCAATCAATGTTCTCTTCATTGTAGCGCGGATCTGCAATGGTTAAAGCGACATTTTTGTAGCTATAGTAGTAAAGTATTGACACTGTAACATGAAAAAAAAGAAACAAAGCGTTTTTTATAAGTCGATAGTCGAACGTTGAATGGACGAGCATAGTTACCCATGCGCTGAACCATAGTAAGTGTGGTCAAAGCCAGCGGCCAAGCGTCTCGAGCGCTGGGCGTTCGATAGTTGTAAACGAGCCAAAAATGTTGGGACGCTGATAGTAGAAAATAAGTTGTAATGCTGAATAAAAACAATTTGCAATTACGTAGTATTATGTGTGTAGCGCCGACCTGTGTTTAAAAATAGTAGTAACATAATAATGTGTGACACACCAACAAACCAGGGTTTAAACTTACTTGATACACGCATGTTGAGTGCAATGCGAGGGTGAAAAGCACATATGCTATTATAATGAAAACATCCTGTGTTCTGTGAAGTAATTTAGTTTTAGAAAATGATATTTATTTGGTTTTTTATCTCACACTTACACAAAGAAAAATATGCTTGTTTGCAGCTTGTTGTGTGATAGAACATGTCCGAATGTGTTCAGAAACAAATCCGCGGCGAGTAATGTAAATTGGAAGCAGAGCAACCACGAGTAACGTTGTACAGTAAGCTTCATTTTCAGCGTATTTGTGAAAATTGACAAAGTGATTTAGTTATGATGTATTTTGTTGAAACATAAAGAGTCCTGTTGACCATTTGTTGTGTTGTCCTTGTGTGTTGTGACGTCAAATGCGGACATTTGACATTTATGCATGTGCATAGAAACGGCGCACGCGCTTTGTGTCTCACGGAATTGGACATTTAAAGTAAATGTGGCAACATAATATGTCGTTAAAAATCGAAAAAAAATTTAAAATTTCCGTTACGTGTGAAACAGTTGTTTTTCAAAAGCAATAAAAGATTAAGATCATTATGAATTGCGGTGACCCTGTGGGGTACAGGCCTGACAGGGCTACATCACATCGCAAGCAAAAGTTGATACCCCGCCTTATATTTGCGACATCCCTAAAAGGTTGGGAAAAAAGGGCGGAAGCTCACTTCCGTTTATTCTAGGCACAATCATACATATGTATGTATGTAACTATTTTGAACTTTAACTTCAGTATGAAAGAAAAAAATCCAAAAATCAATGAATCCAAAAAAATGAAGAGGATTTGGTCATTAAACTAAAAATAGTCTCAACCGGTCACAATTTATTAGAACCAGTTACCAAAAAACTTAATTTAAGCTGGGACAATGATTACTTTTTTTTTTAAATAAAAAAATCACACTTAGAATGACCTAAAGTGAAACGAATTGCACCAAAATCAATTTTTTTGAACGAACTATCCATTTCGACCATGATTTTTATACTCTTGTATATTACCTTTTCATGAAGTTTGCTACACTGAAAAGAAGACATCTCCGACTATATAAAGTACATATGTATATGTTTTTGCTCAGCACGACGAGATGAGTCCATATAATCATACCCGTCTGTCGATCTGTTTCAATACGCACTGCTCACTGAGTTTTAAAGTTATCGAAAAACTTTAAGGGCAGAAAATTTTCTTATCCATGCAGGCACTTTGTATGTAAAAATCAGCTTGATCGGATCACTATTGCATATAGCTGCTATAGGAACGATCAGTCAAAAATGAGCTTCTTGCTTAAAAAACGCTTTGATTTTGAAGTTATCACCTAGTTCGGTAGGAGCAATTGGTCAAAAATAAGTTTTTTGTTAGAAATATAACCAGTTGAAACTTTTCAATGACGTGTTTTTCTTCAACCTTGACTAAACTCCTAAGTTTCATAAGAATTGGACATAAGAGCGTGGCACCGCCCATAATGAGAAAAACTTAAAAATGCGATTTCTCTATAAGCCGACTAGATATTAAAATGGGTGTGGCTACGCCCCTTTATCATTATAAATTTCTGGTTAAATATATGAGAAATAAAAAAAAAAAATGTCAACAATATTGCTGACCGTCATAGAAAATCTTTAGTTTTCTTTACAAGTCCAAGGAAATAGCCAAAGGGTCGGGGCGTCCGTGACCCCCACTTACATCACAATTTCGGTACTTTCAATATTTGAATTAGGTCCTGAAAAATAATTTCACTTTTTTGCCAATAAATCGAATATTTTCATTATTATTTGTTAAAAGTCCAGACAATTTTGGCTACATATGTATGTGGTAAAGTGAACTGTAGTAGCCAAAGATGCCCAATAACTCATCGATGAAAAAGACGGCGTACTTTTATTATTTTGGAATTTAAATTAAAAACAAAAATAGATCTTGGGAACCACATTCTAGGTACAGTACTTGTTCTACTAATTTGATTAAGTGGGTAAACAACAAGAAACGTTCATTGCCATTCGATATAATAATGTATCGATATCTATATATAATTGCTAACACTGTTAATCGACACATACCTAATTTCTAATTTTCAATATTGGATGTACATATAAGCAAGCGGTCGAACTTACTAATAAACGAAATTATGATTTATAATTAATTAATTCTTTATTATCCCAAAACATTCTTATAGCTTATAATAATAATAATATGCAAATTTACAGAGTTTAGCTTAGTCTAAATGAGCTTTACAACTGAGTTATTATATGAGAATATAATTAAGTTTTGTATGAAGTGATATTGTATCGGCAAGGAAAAGAAATTATGATTGTTTTTAAATCCGACATTCGTTTACTTTATAATTATATTCTAATGAAGTGGAGGGAACCTACTAATCATGTGAAAGATTATTATTTTTGCTTGACACCACTAATTCAGCAAGGTATCTCGAGAAAAAAGAACTCCAGCATAGTATATTTTTTGACGTTGTATCGGTAACGCAACCAGTACCGGAACCGATTTACCGGTTCCTCAACCTCCTAGAGACTTCCAGCCGTATACTGAAGTACAAATTGAGTACAACGATCCTTCAACTCCACAAAAGTCAGAGTTTTCGGGTGAAAACATTATTTGTAACGAGCCTCATAGAGTTTCGCAAGATGAACTTAATGACCTTGTTCGTGATTTAAATTCACCAAAAATCAAAACAGAATTACTCGCATCGAGACTTAAGCAATGGAATTTGGTACAACCGGATGTTAAAATCAGTGCATACAGAAACCTTCAAAAAGACTTAATGAACGTTTTGAATATTGAATACGATCCACAGGGATTAGACTCCATAAAACTGAGTTTAAAAGCAGTTCTTCTACACAACGGTACCCTTCTATTCCATTATTTTAGACAATGCATACTAAAGAAACAAAATATGAAATTAATTAATTAACATTACTCAAAAAAAAAAAAAAAGACAGGAATCCAAGATTAAGTCTATGTCCTGGTAAAAAAAAAACGTAAAGCATAAAATTAAAACTATTTTTAGCTAAAAAAAAAGGTAAAAAGATTTCATGTTTTGAGACCAATACAAACGTTGTCAGGTTCGTTTTGAAATTTTTTGTCAAACTCAATCCCAGCTATTACGTTGAAAACCTTTTGGAAGGTTTCATGTAACCTTACGCTGTAAAGGAAATGCCATTACATCGAAGAAAGCCAAGGAGTGGTTTCGATCTCAAAAAATTAATTTGATGGAGTGACCTGAACCCAATAGAGAACCTTTGGATTGATGTCAAGAATGAGTAAAGCATGCTAGACCAAAAAATGATGAAGAAATGAAGCATGCAAGGAAAATATCAATGGTAGAATATCCCACTTTCATGATGTCGTGCACTAATAGAATCTATGAACCAACTCGACTATAGACTATAAGTCGATGCGAAGACATTTAAAGGTATTCTTAACATGAACCCTTACAATAATGATCCAGTTGTAGAAAAAGAAGAGTGTGTGGGACATGTGCAGAAACGTACGGGCGCAAGGTTACGTAAAGCGAAAAAGGACAATAAAGGTATCGGTGGAAAAGGTTAAGGTAAATTAGCTGATAAACTCATCGAAGATTTTAGTCTTTATTTTGGTTTGACAATTCGTCGGAACCCAGATAGTATTGTGATTATGAAGATCGAATTATGGGCTACGTTTTATCATAAAAGTTGACCATAAAAATCGTGCAGTAAATGGGGAAGTTTTAAAAGAAATTAAACCGATTTATGAAAATTTGTCGTCTGATGATTTATTACATCGATGTTTGTGTTGAGAAACTCAAAACAATATCGAATCCCTCAACTCATTAATCTGAACTTTTGCCCCAAAGCAAATACACGCTGGGACCCGGACTATATAAATTGCGAATTATTTAGCGGTTATTATTTTTAATGAAGGGGTTTTACAAATTTTGGAAACTATGAGCCTAATGGGCATCGCTATTGCATTGGCATTGGAGTTGTGAGCTTCTGCTGCTACAAACGAAGCTAGAACATCTCGCTTAGCTGAAAGAACTGCAGAATACATTGACTTTGAAGTCAAAGAAGCCCTAATGTATGAGTCAGAGCTCGCCGAATAATAAAATGTAAATAGTAAAAGTTTTCCGCTGAGCGAAACTTTAAACGCGATTTTCTCGAAGCTACTTTTTTTGTCCTGGTTGACCTGATATCTCCAGTTCTAATCATCCGATTAACTTCGGGAACCTCTTTGATACATCCCTCTATGGCTGGTACCTTGGATATTGAAAATCAATTAGTTTTCCTATTAAATCCATGAAGGTAAAAGACAGAGGTTAAAAACTATTCTTCATTTTAAAATCGTCACCATTTTAGGGTCTATAGCGACGTCTATTCTGAAAATAATTGCGTTTTTGTTCTCCACTTCGCGATATCATAACTCGATGAATTGAAATTTTTTTTTCTTTAAATATCAATAAATATTTTGTAAATAACTGGATACACTTCTTTATCTTTCAATACTTCGATGATGGGGAGTGAAAATTTTCTAAAATATCATCGACTTCTTTACTTGAAGTAGGCGGTATGCCAAAGGCAATGGCTCCTGTGCCGTCAGCCATTTCCATTGATTATTTCTTCCCAATCTTCCAATCGGACCATACCTGTTAATAGAGTTAACGTTAACGACAAAACAAAATCCGTATTTTTTTCATAAAGCGTAGTAAAATTTCGTCCTTTGTAGTATTCTTATGCTTTCCCCTAAAATTAAATAAACATTTTACCGAATATGATTAGCATATAAATAAATGATCGTAAAAAATCCCGTATTACGAATATTGGAGCACTGACTTTTTCGAATTTGAATCAAGTACGTAAAATTCCTACAAAATTGTAATCCGAAGCATGCCACATTATTTTGAAATCGTAAAAAAAAGTTTGATTTAAGAATTTCGGAGCACTCACTTTTACGAATTTAAGTCGAGAATGTAAAATTCTTGCGAAAGTGAAAACCGGAGCATTTCAATGACAACACCCTCAAATAGTCGTTACAAATTGCAGGTACTGAGTATATCGAAGTCGAGTACTCTCGACTGCAATTCCTTACTGGTTTGATTATGACATTTAATTAAATTTTTCAAATTACAGAAAACTTGTCAGAAAAAAAGTAATAGAAAAGGGTAATGTTTGATGTTGTAAACCATTTTTTCAAAAAGGGGCCGTTCATTAAATACGTAAGGCGTTTAAGGGGGGAGGGGGTTCAAGTGTCATAAAAATACGCTCATAGGAAGAATTTTTGTAGTTTAATGACTTTATAATCGTCAACAACAACATAGAAACGACACCTATTATCAGATATGTTTCATTGGCAGCCCTTGACAAAGAACAATTTTTAAATATAGTAAGAGTAGATTATCACTAAAAAGGAAACTTTGTAGGTATAATTAAACCTTCCTTTGACAAATAAAAATTAATATATTAACAATAATTTTTTCCTTTAAATTCGTACGTAATAAATATCAAACAAGGGGTTGGGGTCACCATGATCTTATATATATAAAAAAATTCTGTACCCTTTAAATCTTTTAATTAATATGATGGATTATGAGCGAGAACAAAAATGTACTTAATTTTTCATGCCCAAAAAAAAAGTGGGACACTTTCAGTTTTTTGATATTATTGCAAACATTTTTACAAAATGTTTATTGTTAACGTTTTGTTTGTTAACCTGTAGCTTCGACAAAGCCTTGGAGTCAAATGTTCATGGAGATTATAAGATTATTTGTGAGTTTTTTAGTGATATTTGACCAAATGTCTTAAATTGATGTTTTTAAGTTACACTTGCTATGAATGGATATTTTTCTCAATTCTGTTGCAATATGAGCCAACAAACGTTCAACAGCAATAATATCCAGGCATAGGGCAGCACTATTTCAACGTTATTTAGTAGCCACTCCTTAACAAACTTAGCAGAGTGCATAGTAGTGTTTTCGCTTACCAAAAAAAAATAAATTGGAAGGTACAATTTTACAAATCCATTTGTGCTTAATGTTAGGTCTAATGTTATACTAACTGTCCATAATCAAATAAAACGCCGAGTAAAAGCCTTATCAGGTTCAAAAGGCCATACACAAATTTTTTGCTCAAAAACGAGATTTTTCCATACAAAATTGCTTGAGCGACAATACTACAGGTTTTTTTAACTTTTAATCGTTCACCCCGTGTTCTATTCTTATTATAGACAGTTAGTATAACATTAGACCTAACATTAAGCACAAATGGATTTGTAAAATTGTACCTTCCAATTTATTTTTTTTTGGTAAGCGAAAACACTACTATGCACTCTGCTAAGTTTGTTAAGGAGTGGCTACTAAATAACGTTGAAATAGTGCTGCCCTATGCCTGGATATTATTGCTGTTGAACGTTTGTTGGCTCATATTGCAACAGAATTGAGAAAAATATCCATTCATAGCAAGTGTAACTTAAAAACATCAATTTAAGACATTTGGTCAAATATCACTAAAAAACTCACAAATAATCTTATAATCTCCATGAACATTTGACTCCAAGGCTTTGTCGAAGCTACAGGTTAACAAACAAAACGTTAACAATAAACATTTTGTAAAAATGTTTGCAATAATATCAAAAAACTGAAAGTGTCCCACTTTTTTTTTGGGCATGAAAAATTAAGTACATTTTTGTTCTCGCTCATAATCCATCATATTAATTAAAAGATTTAAAGGGTACAGAATTTTTTTATTCTATAAACTTAGCTCTTTCATTTGGTATGCAGGTTATTGTATTACTATACTTCGTTACGAAGATATATCAAAAAATGCTAAATTTCATTGGGTGTCCCAGTTTTTTTTTGGTTCACTGTATAATTTATTATTAGTGTTCACTTTTAGAGTATTTTGAATTTGTAAGTTTATTATTTTCATTTGCAAAGCACAGCAAAGCAAAGGTATTATTGTCAATTGCAAAATTGAACGGGCTTTAACATAATTGTGAGGACGCGAATTGGAGATAAATTCGCGGCTCATATCTATATTTTGAAGCTGATTAGTGACGTAAGTAGCGGGCAACAACAAACACAATGTATACGCTCAGACAGTGTCATAGGAAACAACAACCACATTGTCCGGCCTAACGGTGCATGCTTATGCCAAAAATAACAACAACCATTTTTCACAAAATGAAGAAAACAACCCGTGAACTAGAAAATCGCGTTATTAATTTGACTTTAAGTGGTCAAACGTCTAGAAATGTTGCTAATTAACTAAAATTAAGTCAAAAAACTGTTGTAAATATTCTAAAGAGGTGAAGTACGCACATGATCAAAATAATAGATACACTTGGTTGTTTCAACTTTGATTATGTCCTGAACAACTACTGGCATATTTTCCTTCATGTAACAAAATTCGTTTGGTCCTTTCGTGCCTCCTTGAAAAATAAATTTTTTTTGTTAAAATTATTTGTGGTATTGTTGAGTTAAATGGACGGAAAAATTTGTCCTCTGTAATTTGTCTATGTGTTTGTTCTAGTATTTTCTTTGGCTGTTTAATTTTTTTTTTTTAAGTTTCTAAATAATTTTCAAATGCATATGATGATCCATAAATTGGATCACCAACATGTTCAACCGTCTCTTTAAATTGAAGTAAACTGTGCACATTATACGAAATACTATTAACGCCAAACAAAGTTGGAACATTTTCAACAAATAAAATTTAACATGTTTTGACATTTTTCCAAGCTTTTTAAGAGCGATAATGCCGGTGTATCGTAAAAACTGTCTAAATTCAGTTGCTTTCCAGTAGTGAATTTCTTGTAATGATCTGGTCTTGCGCGCAAACTCTTTTGGAATATGCTACCGCATTCCTACTAATTTCCCGGAAATGTTGTTGATATTAATTTTTTTTTTTTATTTTATGAGAAGTCCTGTTATTAATCATTCTGATTGAGATTTTCCGCATCAAACTTAACTCTATTAAATGCATTGGATCCATAGGAATTTGTCTTACCATTTGAATATTTAAATATTCAAAGGGCGACGGCTCTTCTAAAAATTCAATATTGTGGTGATTTGGGTATTTTCGATTTTAAAAATCTACATTTGTTACGGATACTCCTGCATTTATACTATAAGTTAAAACACCATCAATTTTTTTTGCGACTTGAGTTCACTTAGTGCAACCATGACGAGATGTATGTCCGGGTGTACCGCTCACAAATGCTCTCGCTGGAGCATCGCATATTATTGAACGTACTTATATTTTAATTGTACTGTCTGATATAGTAAAACCGTTGTTCAAAATATCAGCCAATTCAGTAGTAAATTTACGTAAATAATTTGTGCAGCTTTTCGGGTTTTGGTTCTTCTAATATTTCAAAGTCGTTGTCTATATTATTTGGCTCTATGAAATTATCTTCTAAATTTTTTAATTTCTTCGCAAATATTTATTTTTTTTTTTTTTTAATCTGTATAAATGTCTTTTGCTTAACATTGTTTAATTTAATTTAATTTAATTATTTTTATTACTAATTTTCATTGCAATTTGTATGTACTTACCTTTGTTTAGACGTGAAAATGCAATTAAAAGTATTTTTTTCGACTTTAAATTCTTTCCGAATATTCTACTTGAAAGTACAATTTCATTTGAATTGCTTGGCAGCTAAAAATATTTCTTCGAATTATATTTATTTAATTTATTTATTTATTTAGTTTAAAGTATGACAAATAACTTTCTACTTAAAGTTCACATAAAAAGTATGTAAAAAAAAAAAAAAAACTAATAACTTTGATAAGTCTAGCTCTTATTGTTAGGATGCCTCTGATCCGGTGGGGGTATTTTATTTGCAAAAAGCCAGCTATGCCCCTTCTCACAGCCATGAATGGTCAGAGACATACATATAAACAGGTTGAAAGTACTAGAGGATTCTGTCCCTAGACTATGTCCTGTTAGTCTCTCTAGTACGATGTTCTTCCTCACGCAGATGGCGAATAATGATGGTGTTGATAGAAGCGGGTGAGATCTCAGGTGAAAGTACGTGCCAAAGCTTATTGTAACTATTGCTTTAAAACTCGAAAAGGATCATGTAAGGAATAGTTAGTTGGGCATCTACTAAGAGACAAAGGAACAAAGTTTCTAGCAAAGAGGATAAAATAGAAAGAGTGGAAAATGGAGTGGGAACATTTACATCGATTGATGTGGACAGAAAATGATTAGTAGCCAAGTAATTGGAACTTATGAGTGAGCGAGAAAAAAGATGAGACAACTATATGAAACGCTCTGATTGTTGCAAGATCCGAAGGAGACAGCATATAAATATTCAAAAATAATAACAATTATATATTTTGTAAAATTTCCTTCTTATAATGTCAATATAATTTTAATAAAATTGATATTTCAAATTATTTGAAGGAAAAAATTAATTTTGTTCAGAAATGGTCAACATAACCAAACAAAACTCGCAAAATAACATTAGTAGCCTTAACATTTTTTGGCTACTAATGTTAAATTTAACATTGCTAACAACAGTCCCATAAGCAAAGCACGCTAACAGAAGTTCATGGTTTTAACAGTTTCAACAAAACATTTCAAAGATTTAACATTATGATATATAATAACATGACAAGATTTCCGCCATTTTTGAAATCTTTTCATTCCGACAAGCAATCTTGTTAGAAGAATTATTCCTTTTTTGTTACAAAATTTTAATTAATAATATTATTAACCGAAGTATTTCGATAAAAAAATCATTTGCTAAAAATTGTAATTTGTGTAGTTTATTCGGTGTGCGGAATTAATAACAACACATTTGAAATACGGTTCATTCGTCATGCGTCGAATAGCCCTACGGCACTTTATTCAAATTAGCGCCAATAACAATGCGTGATGAGCTAAACAAAATCACTTGCCTGCAGGTGAACGATCAGCCTGTTAACATTCAAAGTATACTGCCTGATGTCAAAGAGTTTGACCTTATCGGCACAGAGTCTTTCCTTGGTTTTGTATGCGATAAATTCCGTCTAGAGTAAACAATTGGCCAGAAGAAGAACCTCTAAACATTATCCAGCCTCGCGAATGCCCACGGACAGGTCGTTACGAAATGCGGGGCTACAACACGCTACTTGGATCTCATTATGATCATTATTATTTGGACTATGATAGCTATGAATATTTTCGTATTTATATTTTTCTTTAATTCAACTTGTTTTTAAACATAGGAATATAAAAATAGTTTTTATCAAAACTTATTAAACATAGGAATATAGAAATAGTTTTTAGCAAATCTTATTAAGCATAGTAATATAAAAATAGTTTTTAGCAAATCTTATTAAACATAGTAGTTTTTTTTCAAATCTTATTAAACATAGTAGTTTTTTTTTCAAATCTTATTAAACATAGTAGTTTTTTTTCAAATCTTATTAAACATAGTGGTTTTTTTCAAATCTTGTTAAACATAGTAGTTTTTTTTTTCAAATCTTAATAAACAAAGTAAAATAAAAATAGTTTTTAGAAAAACTGATTTGAAATACGAACATTATATGTCCATATTCTCGAACTTCATGTTCATCGATGGCGTCATGCTTAGCGTCGGCATACTTCGAAGTATGCCAGGCTCAAGCACTGCCATAGGCTGTCGCTGCGGCTCCGGCTGATGTTGCTGCTGCTGCGGCTGATTGTGCTGCTGCTGCGGCTGATGTTGCTGCTCCTGCGGCTGATGTTGTTGCTCCTGCGGCTGATGTTGTGCCGCCAGCCTGGCCGCAGCTCTCCTTTGCCGTCGCCGAGTACGGGCATTCCCGCCACAGCGACAGCCTGTGCAGCAATCACGTCGTCCGTCAGTATTTTCTAAGTCTTGTCCACGTCGTCCGTCACGTCCGTCATTATATAGTCGTCCACGTCGTCCGTCAGTATTTTCTAAGTCTTGTCCACGTCGTCCGTCATTATATAGTCGTCCACGTCGTCCGTCATTATATAGTCGTCCACGTCGTCCGTCATTATATAGTCGTCCGTCACGTCCGTCATTTAAGCCGGTTATTAAGATCAATAATAATCGACGCCGTAATAGACGTATGCGTAACAACAAAAATGATGGCAGTGTAAGCTCTCGTTCGGTAAATACCGAGTACGGTGCTGGCGGTGACAAGTCGCAAAGTGTGTCATCTGTACCAGATTCGACCACCAAATCGCCATCACCAATTAAGAATGCTGCTAATGGTGGCGGTCGTGGTTCGCGCAGACGTGGTGGGCGTGTCAATGCATCGCACATCAAGTCACAGGCACCACCGAATGGTTCCAATGAAACGAATGGTGCTGAACCACAGTTGATCGTTAATACGCCCACGGCAGTGCCAGCCAGCACAAACTGTGACCAGTGCATCGGTCCCTATTATGGCATCAACCTAAACAAAGAAATAAGCACCTTGCCAAACCGAAGTTAACACAGTAAATACAAAAATTTGATTTTCGTATGAAGTATTCGCCAAACAGCACACAGCTTTAATTTAATATTATTATGATTATTGTTTTTCACTGATTTAGGAAATTGAAAAATTATTAAAACACTACATTAATAATATTATTCACGAAACGAAAAACAAATAATTCTTTTAACAAGATTGCTTGTCAGAATGAAAATATTTAAAAAATGGCGGAAATCTTGTCATGTTATTATACATATATCATAATGTTAAATCTTTGAAATGTTTTGTTGAAACTGTTAAAACCATGAACTTCTGTTAGCGTGCTTTTCTTATGGGACTGTTGTTAGCAATGTTAAATTTAATATTAGTAGCCAAATAATGTTAAATTTAACATTAGTAGCCAAATAATGTTAAATTTAACATTAGTAGCCAAAAAATGTTAAGGCTACTAATGTTATTTTGCGCGTTTTGTTTGGTTATGTTGACCATTTCTGAACAAAATTAATTTTTTTCTTCAAATAATTTGAAATATCCATTTTATTAAAATTATATTGACATTATAAGAAGGAAATTTTACAAAATATATAATTGTTATTATTTTTGAATATTTATATGCTGTCTCCTTCGGATCTTGCAACAATCAGAGCGTTTCATATAGTTGTCTCATCTTTTTTCTCGCTCACTCATAAGTTCCAATTACTTGGCTACTAATCATTTTCTGTCCACATCAATCGATGTAAATGTTCCCACTCCATTTTCCACTCTTTCTATTTTATCCTCTTTGGTCAAGTGGCCACACTGCAAGTTTGAGCAGTGTTTTTAGCGATATCAAAAGTTGCCACGTTTTCAGTTTTCACGGACTCGCCTCTAGGACCTATTACCTTATTTGAAGAATCGCGTTGAGTACGTTGTATTGCATTCGACTCCTTTCTTTGGTTTTTATTGCTTTCATGACTCCAAACAAGCTTTCGACGTCATCGTACGCAAAGGACGCAAAGGGGTTATCTCCTTCATTATTTTTGTGATGAAGCACTTCTACCCAGAAGCTTGTATTGTCCTCAGTATTCGCCCAAATTACTCTGTTTATGGCTTTGTATTGATCACGTATTGCGCTGTATTCCGAATCAACTTGAAACCGATTCAGAACATGATCAATACTGCTCTTCTCCGTACGTAGAATGGTGTGCACGGAGAAGAGTTGAATTTCTTCCAATAAGCCGTAATTATCAGGAAGTCTGTCTCTCAATACTTTGATGAGATCAGCAACAAACTTTGCACATCTTTGACGAATTCCAACCACTGCCGTACGAGTACCGTGAAAATGGTGCTTAATAAAGTTTTCAAATTAGTATTCCAAATCCAAATCGCAACTTATAAATTCCTCGAAACCAGATGTCAAAACATCCACATTGAGTGTCGGTGGTATAATTTTTGATTTCAAAATGTTAATTGTTGCGAAAATTTTATCAATGAGGATTGTTGGGTTTGCACTGGTATTCCTGAACATTTCTGATATTTCAAACATTTTTTCTAGAATTGGCTCTAAGCACAAAAAGAAGGCGTAGTTTGTGTCGTTGAAACACTCATTCAGGGTGATTCCCTCTGCATCAGTGGCGGTACCTAACATGTATTTTAATTCATACCACTGATGTATAACTGGTTTGACCACGCATTTCACGAAGAGCCATCTTGCAGGAAACATGGCCGGAATTCTTTATGGCATCTGAAAATTGAAAACTAGAATAATTAGAGAAAAACAGAAATTGAAACTACTTACATTTTTGTCATTGAAACTCTTGTATAGTTCCTCGTATTGAGTTTTTCTGCCAGGAACTGAAAGTAGCCATGGGTTGGTGTGCCATAGCAGGTAATTTAAGTCCTCCGTAAAATACATGTTACCAGCATGGCTTGCGGCTAATGTTAGCGAGTGGGTGGTACATCGCACATTAACAATCTTATTTGCAGTTCTTTTTATTAGTTTCATTACTCCATTTTCGCCAATCATAACTGGTGCCCCATCCGTACCGACGGCAACCAGATTTGCAGGATCTAGGTCCAAAATCATAGCATACTAAAGAATGTTTTTGCAATTCCGTTTGCACTACGGTCCACTAGTGGTACGATCTGCAAGCATGTGGACACAATCTTCTTTTTTGACAAGCTGATATAATGTTTGTTCCTAGGATTTGGTGAGAGTTGACGTCCGTGACCTCGTCCAAGAGCACGCTGTACTTCGATATGCCTATATCATTCCGGAGTGCAGTCATAAAATGTCGACCTAACACATCCCGCGTTATGTAGCGCGTGTTACGGTAGTACATGCTGATTTGGACCCCGATTTGTTCTTTACCCATGTGGTCAGAAGATGCAAGCGGTGCATTTGCTGCCACAAACATGCATATTGCTCCTTTGACCTGCTCCGTAACGCACTCTGCTCTAGCATCATCATCATCATCATCGACATCATCATTATTCCTTACATTAAAAACATGCTTTTGTGTATTTGCATGGGCATTCAACGACTTTGTAGTGAAGCGAATTCGACAATTGCAATGTTTGCAGGTCACTCTATTGTTGTACTCCTCAAACCAGTCGTAATTCGGCATTTTAACATTCCGTTACCCGCCGTTACTCGCTTATTTTTTATTCCGTTATGGCAGTGTTGCCCATTCGCGCGTTCGGCGCCGAGTCGGTGAAAGAGGCAAATGTGTCAATAATCGACGCAAATGGTGCACTGACTCGGTCGAGTGCCGAGGAAAAAGTCTCGAAAGTACTGGCCTGGCCAATGTCACTCGAGTTGCCGAACAGCCACATGAGCCGAGTCAATGTTGGTGACTCCCCCACACTTGGCGGTGTTAATTGACTCACAAAGGCTGTAAGATCTGGCAGCACTGACTTTGACAGCTTGCAGCACTGTAAAATTGACAGCTGTCAAAAACTCGGCCACTTCCTTTTCTTTTCGACAACAACAGCAAGATGAAGTACGTATTCGCAATGAAAATGGGTTAAAAATTGCTAAATCTGCAAGCCATCACTAAAGCAAATGTTTGTTTATGCATGAAAAACGCTTCATAATGTTTGCTAGGAATTGAAGTAAATCATCTAAAAGTTTTGTATCGTTTGCTTTTCAGAATCGGCTTGTGTGCATTCAGTGGCTACAAAATCTACCCCGGCCATGGCAAGACCATGGTTAAGGTTGATGGCAAGGTAATTTATTATCTTCGTTATTTTTGTTGAATTAAACTAACGCATAATTGTTTTGGCGCAGACTTTCACCTTCCTTGACAAGAAGTGCGAGCGCTCCTACCTGATGAAGCGTAATCCCCGCAAGGTTACATGGACTGTGCTTTACCGTCGCAAGCACCGCAAGGGTATTGAGGAGGAAGCTTCCAAGAAGCGTACACGCCGCACTCAGAAATTCCAGCGCGCCATTGTCGGTGCATCTCTGGCTGAGATCATGGCTAAGCGTAACATGAAACCCGAAGTACGCAAGGCACAACGTGAGCAAGCCATCAAAGTCGCCAAGGAGCAGAAACGTGCCACCAAGGCGGCCAAGAAGGCTTCTGCACCAGCACCAGCTAAGAGCAAGTCGGCGCCCAAGCAGAAGGCTGCCAAGGTGTCGCAAAAGAGCGCGCCACGCGTTGGTGGAAAGCGGTAAAGCGTTTCGTAAAAGGAATCGAATGCGAAACAAGCAACTCGTTGTTGTCATCGTCAGCCAGGACTCGGTAGTGTGCTTGTGCATAAAGTGAAAAATCTAAGTTTAATCATTTTGTAAGGCAAGAAAAGAAGTTTTAACCAACATTAAAAAATTGGCCAAAACGAATACGGATTCGTTGCGGCGAAGTAAACAAAAGTGTTTGAAAATTACCGGTAGAGAAAACAAAAGGCAGTGGAGTAAATTTAGTCCATAAAAAATTGTTTATTGTGTGCTAAAGCGCAAATGCAAAAAGGAATACTAAATGTGACAAGGGCAAGATTCCGATATCCATGATGCCACGATCTGAGGTTAATCGGTACAAAATAAGATGAATAATAATTAGTTTAGTATTCGAGATAATCGTCCATAAAATTGCAATCGAAAATATATAGTGCGGCTACGGATATCGGAATTTTTCCCTGACAAGAAATACAATTGAGATTTCGACAGGCGTTGATCTAACATCACAGTTCTTCGTGTGCTTGTTCAAGGCTTGGCGGTTGTTTCAGGTATGCAATGAAGTCGTCTCGCATGCGCCCGCCATTATAGGCCAGCTTGTTTTTGTGATATGAAAAGTAGTACAATGTTGGATACCCGCGCACCTCATGCTTGGCACAGAGCGCGTCATGTTGCGTGCAATCTACGGCCACGAAAACAACGCGCGGATCATCTTTTAGTGCCTGTGCAGCTGCACTAAATTCTGGTTTAGTCTTCTTGCAGTGGCCGCACCCTACAAAAAAAAAAAACGAATCGAGCATTAGCTAACGGATTCTTTGAACGAAATGTTATTACTTACACGGCGCATAGAACATGACCAATGCGTGTTTTTTGCGTTTTAGCGTCGTTGCGAAATTGCCGTCATCCAGGAACAGTACTTCTGAGTTCTCTTCCTCCTCCCAACGCTTCTCAGGTGGCGGCGGCGGTGGTGGCTCCTTTGGGTCTAGCATGAATTCCACGATTTTATCAACTTCGCGCACGTTTACATCGAATTTGTAAACGCCGTTGGCAAAATATTTGATTGTCGGATAGCCTTTAACCTTGTACTTTTCCGCTATACTTGGTTCTTTGGTAGCATCCAGCGCTGCCAATACACCGGGCACTTTGCGTTGTTTCATTTCGAGTGCGGCCTTCTCATATCCTGGTTTCATGCGTTTACAGTGCCCACACCAAGGCGCATAGAACATTATCAAAACTGATTTCTCATCCTTAATGGCAGGTTCAAATCCCTGGGTCGTTAGGTGTACAATTTCGGAGTTTGTATCGGCATACCATTCAGGTTCCTTCACTTTTTGCACCGGCTTTGCGCTCGGATTACGCATGAACGCAATAAGCGCGTCCTTTGTGTTTTCGCCATCGTACAATTGTTTCATTTTGCCATTTTCGAAATAGATCAGTGTAGGAAAACCTGAAGATCAACAAAACAATGAAAGATTTAATCCCAACCGCTTGTAGTTGTAGATAAAATACTAACCTGTAATGTTGAATAATTTACGTACAGGCGCGTTCTCTTGTTTCTCAACATTCATGGCGGCAATAACGTGTTCACCCTTTGCCTTCAGTTCAGTGGCCACTTTTGCATAATCCGGTTTCATGCGTTTGCAGAAGCCGCACCATGGCACATAGAACATGACCATCGTTGGCCTAATGTCGCGACGCAAATGCTTAGTGAAGCTGGCAGCGTCTGGAAAGTGCACAACATCTGCACCGGCAACATCCTCCTCCCATGGTATATCGCCGGCAGGATCGCGCATGAATGTGACCATTGACGGTATGGTTAACTGGCGATCGTAGTCCTTGTGGTAATCGCCGTCCTTATAGTGTTTTAACACGTATGGATCCGGTGTTACTTTGAGCTTTTTACACAGTTTTTTGCGTTCTTGCTGTGAGCAGTCAACCAGTAGCATCGTTCCGGTGCCACGTATCGCCTCAGCAGCCTCCCGAAAAATTTTCAGTTCCGCGGCCGCGCTACGTGTGTTAGCCACATAAAGCGCTAGAACGTTGGTTTTAGTGCGTAACAGTTTTTTAAAATCCTTGTATTCACTGATGTCATCCTGTACAGCGGGAATTTTAGACTTCGCGGAACAGCCGGCAACAAGTGCCAAGGCGATGAGCAAACGCAGATTTTGTATATTGATATTCATTGTGGTTGCTCGTGGATTTCTATGGACTTTTGACGCCTAGTTATTTATCCGTTGTTGTTTTGTCTTCGGACAAATTTGTTTATTTATTTACACTAACACACATCTTATATGAATGAAATAAAACAAAAAGCGTTGTCGCCGGCTAGATGTAAAACTATCAATTAACTTTTTTTTGAAAAAAAGTGTCAAAATTTTCTCAAAAGTGTCATATCGGCGCAAAAGCGTCCACGACAAGAAGAAGAAGATGGCCGGCAAATTTGCTTGCTGGCGTCGTAGGGTGACCATACTTGAAAACTACTTGTCAAATGCCAGCAAACGTGTTTGTGTAAATGATTTTTTTAAATTCTTGCACACAAAAACATTTAATAAGTTAAATACTTTAAGAACTCATAAGTATAATGAAAAATATGTTATTAAAATGATGATGAGAGTACGTCACACAAATGTATGCAGGCATTTCCGACTCATGTCTTTATTAGCATATTTTTCTGTCGACACCGAACTAGGCTGACTGATAGTCACTTCAGACAGGGTTGCCAACTTGGGGGGTTTCCCCCTAAATTTAGGGGGTTTTTGAGTTGAATGGGTTTTTTTTGGGGGTGCTATGTTTTTAGGGGTATTTTTAGGGTTTTTTTTTAAACTTTGTTATTATTATAATAAAGGTGTTCACGACCAACTCAGTAACGAGGCATTACTTAATTGACGGTAAGGCGATTTTTTTTAAATAAAATCGCAAAGAACATCTGGTAACGTTGCAAAGTTCATTTGAGAGCAACAGAATTTTAACAGGGCTAAAGAGTGGAATTGTGAGATCTTGTTGATTTACAGTGCGGTAAGAGGGGGGTAACAACGCTGTTAAACCGATAATGAAAATCAAGTGCCGCATGTTCGCTTGAAATTTTAGGTAGCATGAGGTGGTACACCTTCAATTGGTTGAGAAACGCAAACGGGCCATTTGACACAAAAGTGTCACCGACGTCGGCAGAGTATCGGCAGAAGTGGAAGAACAAGAAAAATGAAACCGGGGTCGGAAAACCTCCCCGATTGGAGATGTGGCTAAAATCGCCAGTGGTGGAAGCGCAACATGTGCTTTGTCAATCGAGAAATATGGCAGAAATAATACAGTGACACAACAGTGACACAAAACTGACTCGAATCCTCTCTCGCTCTCAATTGAGCGAACATCATCTCTTGCTCTCAATCTGATTTCCAACGCGTTGTTTGCCTTATGTTTTTATATAGAACACCGTCACTTGAACCATAATACAATTACTAAAGGTAGTCTCATCGGCTATCGAAACGTTCGGGTTTTGTTCGTTTTTTTTAATTTGACTGGTCGTGTGTCGTTCCGTGGCTCCCGCAGATAGTTCGTTCAGCGTAAATTTTTTTCAATTGTTTAGACGTATCCAATTTAGAAAAATTAAATAATTCAGATACTGATTTTCTAGAAATTGTATGGTTTTTAGGGGTTTTTGATTTGTGTTTAGGGGGATACAGTTTTGAAAGTTGGTAACACTGACTTCAGACCAATTTCCGTAGTTTTGGTTGCAGCTGCAACTTGCTGTTTTTTCGTCGAAAATTATCTTTTTAAAAATATTTACATTGTGTGTTATTGTTGTTAGACTTAATTGTTGACACGACGTGTGCACTTTAAATCAAATAACTGTAAATCAAAATGTATATAAAATGACGAAATAACAACATTTGTTCAACATTCATACATCAATTGCTGTTTTGTTTTCATAAGTGTTCTTGTAGCAAAGACTAGGAACCATAAAAGCGTAACTGTTGTTTTGGCCTAAAGCGTCAAGTTAACTAGCAACTTTTCGATTTGGAAACGATTGTCGATGAATCACAAGCGAACAGTGTGTGTGTGTATGCGTGTAGCCGCGTGTGTGTGTTGATTTTTGTTTTATCAATAATAAAGTTATATTAAAAAGGTGAAAAATATGATAACATGGTCAAAAGGATACTGTGAACTAGAAAAAAATGAAGTGAGGTTCTATTTTTGACAAGAAGTCTGTGAGCTACTAAGAAATGCACAAAATGGTTAAATTATTCTTCAGGTAAATATAAAAACAAAAAAAAAAAAATATCACTTTTTAACGTGAGGAAGAAATCGAAATAACAACAAAAGCAAGGGAACAGTTCTTAACCCACAAACGCACTCAATATGCGTTTTGTTGTTTTTGCTTATGTTGTTGTCTTATAGTGGAGCTGTTTGTTGTTGTCGGTCGGTTGGTCGGTCGGCGCTGTCGCATTTATTTTTGAAAATGACGTAAGCTCCGAGAGCGAAGCATTGGATATTGTGTATGCCGCTCTTTGTGACTCTCTTTGTCTCGCATACAAACGCGTTTTGCTGCGGAAAGTTTATAGCTCGCGTTCATACAACAACGTTTTTTTTTGTAAATTGATTATTAGAAATCGAAAAAAATGGTCTATGTTTAATCGAGTACAGCGCTCACACATGCATTGTTTTTTTTTCCTTTTTTAATTTCACTGACACATGCACATAAAGTGAAAAACGTGCGCGTTGCTTTTTCAGTCTACCATTTTCTCACATTATTAACGCTCTTCTTTGCGCTCATTGTTTAAAATTGGCTCAAAAGTAGTTGTACAATTTGTTTTTTCACCAAGCTGTGCCCAAGGGAGGGGTTGGGTTAATATTTATCGTATTTGTACTGTCTTCTCATTTTTGGCTTTTTTGGTCAATGACCTAAGTTGTGCGCTCTCCTCTCAGAGTTGATACTACAAAAACAATACTCTGGCAATTTGCTGAAATCGTTTTAATTTGTTTAGTATATGAAAAGATAAAATGCTTTAATTTGCGCTTGATCTCTGTTTGGTAACTGATTAGCCCAAGGTTAAATAAAGCATATCTCACATACATATGTACATATGTGTGTATGCTGCCTGCTATTTGTTTAATACTCTGACATTTGTTAAATGTCTTGTTAAATATTCTATTGAATTAATATTGTTTGTTTATGTTAAGCCAATGTCTTTCTCGAGAAAAATTTGCAAAAATTTCTTAAGTAATTTGATTTCTTTAATCTTGTCAATCTTCAATCAAGTTACTCAGCAAAATATAACAACAATATCAATTTGACTCATCTCTTTGTTGTAGTTCATTTGAGTTATGCTCGCTGAGTTAAATTAAGTAGAGAAGCGTTAATATGCGGAAGAAAAACAAAAATGAAGCATTGGGAATGCCAATCAATAAATAAAAAAGTGCAAAAGCATTAATAAAATTTACACACAAATTTACATAAACATTTATATGTACATATGTGTGTGCGCATGTACATATTTTTTTCCTTTCCATTAATAAACTGAAAACAACAGCAACAATGAGTCAAACGTTTTTACTACGTTTTACGTTCAATTGTTTTTATAGCTGCATAATAAATGACTGCATAAGCAACACAAATTAAATAAGAAAAGTAGAAGAAGAAAAAAAAAACGGTTATTTATTATTTGTTTACGGATGCTGTTAATACAAATTTAATTATGAAAAATAATAAAACTATTCTACTCACACATGCCGAGCATTGAATAAAAGTGCGAAAGAAGAAGCACAACACCTTTGCATTATTTGAGCTATCTTGCTCGCTCTAGCCAATGCGCGATCACTGTTTTATGTGTGAGGTGTATGTGTGTGTGTACAAAATATAATTTGCGTTGCTGTGTAGAAACGAGATGACATCTCTTTTGCTCTCAATTTTGCCAGTTGCGGTGCAAACATTCGTTGTACTCCCACATGTGTTTTATTATTTTTTATTTGTTGATTGATTTGCATTTCGCGCTCTTCGCTTTAACGTTCATTTGTATATGAAGCATCATTAAGTCGCCCACAAAGTGAAAAAAAGTGAGTAACATAATTGACAAGTTAGCAAGCTCAAAGTAAAAACTTAGTTTCAGCTTGTTTTTCTCTAACAAAACGAGATATTAATAAAAAAAAAAACCAGTAAGGACGCTATCTTCAGATAGGCTGAAGATTGTGTACTCTTCACGCCCTTTTTTTTGTGACAGGCCAACTTTGTTGATTGAATCTTATTTCTCTTTATATTAATAGCCTATAGTTATACAAATTCTCATTGTTTTTGCTCAATGGGTACCGGAGATATGCAAATTATTGATTTTGGCTATAAGTTTTTGGTCAAAATAGTTTTCATGCCTCCCTAAGAACATAAGAGTGAAGTTTCAAGTCAATTGATTAAGAAACCAAAGAGTGTTCCATACAACGACGTGAAGGTTGCTTCTCTTCTTCATTTTGTATGGCAGGTACCAGTTCCAGTCGTCCAATCTCAATGAAACTTTCAGGCACTAATCGGACTATGTAAAACTACTATGTTTGAAATTTCATACAACGATTTAAGTCTTGTTTCATTGTTCTTCTTCTTTTCGTGTGGGAGTTACCAGTTCCAATGATCCGATAATGCCGGTTCCGACGATTTATTCATCGTAATAAATTCCAAGACTCTGCAAAATTTCAGCTCGATAGCTTCAAAACTGAGGGACTGCACTAAGCAAAAAAATTAACGGACGACTCCAAAAATTCGAATTTTGGACCTATTTTTGACGGTCTGAAACTTTGTAGGTATTAGTAGTATCGACTAACTCTAAAAAAAAATGTATTGCTTATAACTTCTAGTTTTTGAATCTTTTGCCCAAAAAACACTGCGCACTCATCGGCGATGCCTGAGTCTAATAAAAGGTGTTGAATATATTTAAAAAATTTCTGTTTGATAATCTTGGTGGGACAACAATGAGTGAAGAAAGTTATTTTGTGGTTTGTATATTTTAAGGAGTATGTTTGGTTATAGAGCTTACATACAAAATTCTATGTTAGTTTAGAGTTTACGAGATGTATGCGGTTTTAGGAAACATGTTTCTATCGCTTCTAGAATTCTGGTGTTCGAGCTGTGAATCTGCTGCCTACCCTCATGAGTCTAGTCGGCAAATATCAAGTCTCTAGTTCTTATAGTTTACTTAAACCATTGGTGAACATTGGATGAACAGCTCTAAGGACAGATAAGTTGCAATCGTTCTCTATTTTCATCCTGATTATCTTCTGTGCTCTGTAAATCGATATTTCGGACATGTTAGATGATATTTCAGACATGTTAGATGATATTTCGGTCATGTTAGATGGTATTTCGGACATGTTAGATGGTATTTCGGAATTTTCGAAAATGTACTGTATTTACGTATATAAACTAAACAATAAGTTTGCCCAAGGACAATAGGAAGGAAGACAATCATAATAAACGCAAATTGAACAAAAGAAATACAGGGAAACAAAAACACAAATAAATTTAACAAAAACAACAATAAAAACAAAAAGATTAAAATCGGCAATAATATTGGAGGTCACTTTGCGATTTTATTTTAACAATGAGATAATTACACGCAGATATTAAATATTACACATACACAGCGTATGCCAGCTCAAGGGTCGTAGAGATAACCACATTTTATTTATCGCGCAAATCGTTAATTGAATTAAAAAAAAAAAAAAAAAAACAATAAATAAATAAACTGAAATCATCATTTTGTGCTTATGTAAGCTTTTGCCTTAATCGATATTATCAAATAGAACAACAAAGTGCAACGAATAACTTTTATCGAAGGCGCTTATCAACACTAAATGAGTAATACAAAAACAAAATTGATAACAACGCCTACAATGTCCACAAGCATACAACTCTACTTGCCTGCAAAGGGCGGCGTGCGGTGAGACATCACATAAGTACAGACACAACGACCGACAGGCCTTTTAATGCAGAATAGTTGTCAATCAAATTGTAATCATTTTGTTATCAACAACAATGCGACTATGAGACTAGGAAAAGCAACAACAGCAACAAGCAACTTTACTTCAATTAAAGCTCGTTCTACTATGATATGCTTTGCCATAGAAATAAAGTCATTCAGTCGTTCGTTGCTTTATTCATTCATCGATCGATCGATTGTAACATATGATAGATAATTTTCATAAGACTTTTTTATTTCGGGCATACTGATTTCTATGCCGGATTCAAATTGGTATTTGCCAAAATCAAATTATTACGGTCTTTTTAAGTACACAAATATGAATGACTCATTACTCTGCACTATTTTTACGCCTCTTCATAGATTAAACTCTTCCAAATTTGGCGCACATCTCTTACACACGTAATCAAAATTCAAACAATGTACTCAAATATATAGTTTAAACACAATCCTCGTCTATTTTGAGCAACTGTTTGAACTTATATGCCAAGTGCCAAGAGCAAACCCTGACACACATATAACAAATCGTACAATCATTTGTTACGCCCTCTTTGTTTTATTTCGTACGCATTTTGCTCGATTTATTTTTTTCTTATTTCGTTTTTGTATTTTTGTCGAATATTTTTTCGATTTACCTACACGCGCATATAACACCATTAAAAAAATAAAAAAAAAAGAAACAATATGCCAAATTTTTGTTGTATTTTTTGTCATTTCATACAAGAGTTTTTAAGTCAATAATTTGTTATTTTTATTGTCTTTTTTCGTCTTTTTTTTGCGGCATTAGAAAGTGTTTTTCTGCGTTTTACCCAGTAGACCAAAAAAAAAAAAAAAAACAAACACCTACGAGGCGACCAGCTGTTGACAATCAAAAAATAAACACTCATAATCAAAAATATAATACCCTGCAATGGAGATCTTCTTCATATTTATAGCTGTATAAAGCAAAATACCACTTAGGGGTCATTCTTTATGACGTAAGACGATTAGTGGAAGGGGGGGTTCGAGCAAAACATAACATAAGATCACAAAAATTCAGTAAAATTAAGATTATACTTTGCATCCACGCCAGTGCCAATCTTAAGTAACAAACTAGAAGCGACACCTATGATCGGAGATGTTTCATTGGTAGATCCACTTTCCGAGTGTGTTTTGAGCCCTTGGACTTATTAAACTCATTTATATAGATGAATGATAAAGGAAAACTTTAAAATAAAAGAATTGTATTGTAATGTTCCTTTAAATTCTTGCGTAATAAATATAAAACAGTGGGGAGGGGGTCGCCATCATATTATTTTTTCTTGCATAGAGTGTGGAGGGGGTTAAAAAAAGGCAAAAATCATCTTACGTAATTAATGAATGGTCCCTCACTGATCACCGAAATTATAGGTCAGATTGAAAAACTAAATTCCCCAAAAGTAATGATTTTTTATATTATTACAATCGGTCTAGTCTCGTCGTTTCATTTGTAGCTCTAATACTTCAAACAAATGTTTAATGAATGAATCCAAGTCATGTGAGGTAGAGCATGAATACATTCATTTCAAACTCTACAGTACGGTACTCAAATTTAGTTTACTTCTTCTTCTATCGCTGTAAAGTGTACTCATACAAACCAATGAGAGAAAATACAACAAAACGAACATTAGCTTACGGAGTGAATGATTCATATGCCGTTTTGAGTTCATTCATGCATATGTCTAATATGAAGTAAAGGTCTGTCAACAGAAAGAGTGAAAAGCTGATAGTTCCATGTTTGAGAGAGTCACCGAGCACATAGGTCAGTAGCATACATGAAGCCCAAGATCGATTACTAAACTGTCGTATGTATTGCGTGGTTCTTTGTAACATATGTACCATAAGTACATATTGTGTGTGTGAAAATATATCACAGTGAATGCAGGGTATAAACAAAACAAGAAAATTGTTCGTCGCAAATTTGTTTTTACGCTATTTTGAACGGAAATTGCGTTCCAAATGACTTTTGAAACTTTTTGTTGTTTTGCCCAAAAATCGGTCAGTTTGAATAATAAATGTCAACAATGGAAATTTCAATGAACTTTTCGTTTGATATATTTGAATGTCTTTCTCTAATAAATATACATATGTATATGTATGTATTACTTCAGTTACATATTGTTGAATAAATATTTTTAAATATTCGTCAAATATTTGAAAGACATATCATGATTTACAGTTTTCTTTGCCATAATTTGGACAGTTTTCTTTGCTATTATTCGGACAGTATTTGTTTATAGGCTTTCTTGTCTCATGTGTTGTAGTTAGGCGGGAACGTGCGGCGCATCTTTCTAAGAATATTCAATAAACAGGAGGAGAAACACAGTGATCGTAGTAGTTTGAATAGAGGATCGATAGAGCTATCTGTGTTAATGCAGTCTTAGTGATTTACTTGTATCCATTACAATTTAAAATTGTAAGTTTCTCTTTCTGTCCACGTTCTTTGTCTCCATACACTAAGTTATTTAAGTACTAAACATTAAAAGCTCATTAAATGGCATGATTCATTAGGGTTTCCTGAAAATCGTTTGGGATACTGTCACATTTCAGCTTTCAACGAAATTTTGGACTCCCCAAAAAACTCACTTTACTGATGACTCATTCGGTTTACTGTTGCCCAGATAACTGACTGACTGGCATCGAAAACTAATCAAATTGCTCTGACTGACCCATGAGTAAGAGGGGTAGTAATTAGATAAACGTTTTCACTCATTATACAGACCGGAGATATGCTTTTGCCGACTGGTTTTTATGCATACATTTACATCGAAATATTAGCTTAGTCATACCTAAGTCAGATTTCGCATAACTCTCCATCAAACGTGCAATAACAAGTTGTATTTGTTTCGAATTAAAGATTTTCAAAAGAGGAATCTCAGTCACGAACAATTTTAATCAATTTGTAAAAGAGAAAGCGCGGCCAGCATTTGTTTATATCTTTGTTATTATTAAAATTCTGTTTATTAGTTATTGATAAACATGAAATAAAGCAATGAGAGCAAGAGACTAATATTTAGGGAGAAAATTTGACAACCTACCGAAAGAATTTTGAACCACAATGACTCTTGTCATTTGATTTTTTGATCCTGAAATAATGGAAATAATTTGTAAATAAAGATCGAACTTTAAGCCTTTATTGTTAAATGCTTATTGACAACAAATTAGCTTTATTTTAATTAAACAAATCGTCTTTTGTTGTTTAATATATTTATTTGGTCTGTTCGCTCCCTTGACGCTGATCTTTAGTAATCTTTAACCGACTTAAGTCGAGTCTGTTAGTCTCTATCAATAGAGAAGAGTCATTTGACCGGTTTGGTCGTGTTTGGCCACAAGTTTGTGGCTAACATTTTCTGTTAATTTTACATATTATCATTATTATTTGCTAAATAGCAAAAGTATGAGATCAGTGCTGCCACTCTAGATTCGTTTTCAAGATAAGCACACCAAATAATGTTTTTAATGTTGTGCGACATTAAAAATTAAACGAAATTGTATTAATATTTATTACTGGTTGTCTAACTACACTTGTTTTTTTTATAATTATTGTCTATTTTAGGCAAATAGTATACTTGATCTTTCCTCTTTTGTCAATCAAGAAGTGGCCGCACTCAGTGCTCGTCTGGCCACTTCGGCAAATGAAACGAATCGTTTGCGCGCCATTCGACTTCGTGTTTTATTTGACTTCGTGCGCCATTGCATTGTTGTCATTTAGCTTCGTTCTTTCGACGCGTACGGTTCGTTTTTTGTTTTCTCGCTCGCTCCCCTGCTTACATTATTCTCGTTGAACACTTCGTTCTTGTGCTAGTATTTTTTTGGTGTTGTTTTCTTCTTGTATATTGCGTTACTCTTGGCAACTTCCGTTGGTATAAAATCATTTCTAAAATTATAAAATCGAAAAGAGCAAAAACCAAACGAAAAAAAATCAGAAATCTATTGAGCTTGTGTGTGTATGTTTATATGAAGTGTTTAAACGCCGCACGCCCCTCTAATGGAATAAGCAACAAAAAAAATTATAAATAAATAAAAAATGTGAAAAGAACATATAATTTTTATAAAAAAATAAGCGAAAACAACAAATATTTGAAATATAAAACAAAACAAACAAAATAGCAACAAATAAATAAAAATAAATAAACGCACAGCCCACACAAACCTTCAAAAAATAAGTCCAAATCAACTAATTTACATTAATAATAATATTATTAATTTTTTGCGCATTTCCAAACATTTTTCTGCGTTGCAACAAATGACATAAATGTAAAAGATACAAACATTTTTAATTTAATTTTTTAAATGTACGATTGACTTTATTATTATTTATTTTTATTTTTTCATTTGAAACCAAAAAGTATCTATGCAAGTGAAAGCGTTGAGTTGCTGTCAACATTAACAAAAATGTGTGCAAACGCTGGCTAAGCAAAAAAAAGGCAACAAATCACTGGAAATCACAAAAGTGCGCAAAAGCAAAACGACGAAACCCAAAAGAAGAAAAGAAAAAAGAAAGAAAATCTCTCAAAGTTTAAAATCAAGTTCTGAAGCAGCGGAAGCAGTTGAATATTAATATGCGGCTACATATGACAAGATCGAATAGTGGTGCTTCAACGCCCACAGTAAAGTCATCATCATCATCATCAACAACACCAACAGCAACTACAACACCAAACGGCGCTATGAAAAGTTACACCAACAATGTGAACGCCAACAACAACAACAAAATCAATGGCCGTTGTCCAGTATTGAATAAAATCAAATCGAAGAATTTAATGGCAAACGGTACACTTAAAAAGTCGCCATTAGCTGAAGTCCTTGCGGCTGCGGCGGCTGAGCGAAAAACCGAAGATGCCGAAGACATGTCGACTGGCGACGGCGACGATGTTGAGACGACGTCTGTGGAGTTGCGTTCAACTTCGCTGGAGTACCGTCATGGCATCAACACATTGCGCTCTCGTTCGACATCGGCCATATTACTGGATACGGGCAGTTTAGTGTTGTTGTCGCCAAATTGTCTCAACAACGGTCAATCCTCGTCGACAACAACAACCACGACAACAACATCATCACATACGACCCTCTACCCACGCCCACGCACACTCAATGTGCATAATGCACGCCAAACGCCCACACATCAAACTCAATTTTTTTTCGGGTATGTCCTTTTTGGTTTTCTTTTTTATTATTTACTTACTTTAATTTTCTTTATTTTATTTGAATTTATTCTTTATTTTTGTTACTAACTTCATTATTTTAGTGCAACTTTCGGGCTCAGCGTCTATTTCACATAATTATTAACAAAATTCAAAGTTTTAATGAAAATTCCTGCGTGAATTAACTATGTCCCTTTATGTGTATATTCAACACGATAACTTTCATCGTGATCTCAAAATTCCATTTGTTTAACGAAGTCGTATTTGTCTTTAGTACTCTTGCTATTGAGTTACTAGATAACAGCTCACAAGTTCGGCTCAAACGTTACCATCCATTGTATTTGCCTTTTAGGTCTAATAAAAAAGTCAATGTTTTTCATTTTTCAATTTAGTTATTGTTAAACATCGTCATATTTAAATGTATATACTTTTGTGTAGAAGTAAATATTGAGGTAAAGTTTTATCTCGAAATGTTTGTGTTGAATTCTTACAGGACTTGTTGTTGCTGTATCATTAATTGTTATCTATTTGTTCTTCTTACAAAACATACACTGAACCATTGTCTTAAATAGCTGTGAATAATCAATTATCTTCAGTACAAATTACTCATGATAAAAAACAACTTTTCCATTACACATTTTCTTTGTTTCTGTTGATGCAAATGGTGCGTGGATAATGAAATTGATGTATTGTAATTGGTATATGTGATTGGTATATGTTACAGTGAAAACTGTCGCAACGACTTTTATATTTCATTAAAACACAAAATTTAATTCAATTTTCTGTGTTGCCTTCATGTAACCTATTATAGGAACACGCAAGAAAGTTTATGTTCTTCATTTTCTATAAGTCATAGAGACAAACAAACGTAAATACTTTGGGAACGTTCGAATTATTTAAAGAAAGTTTCTTTGGCACTCCGAAAATTCAACTCACCGACTTTCAACCTTGTGTCGTGTACCGTCACGCACTTGTCGAGCCCTCCATTGTTGTGATAATAATGTCAGTGAATCAGCGTTGTTCAACCGACACTGAGCTGTAAATTCTATTTTGAAAGCTTTCTCGAGTCTGAAACAAAAGTCAATCACTCTACTACCGTACGATAAGCGAAATGCAGCCGCTTCGAGCTCAGCCCACTGACTGACCTAGGTTAACCCTAAACAGAGTTAGTAAACAATAATAATAATATCAGTGACTTTGGAGCAAAACCCAAAGGCAAACCCAACTTTTTATAACAACATAACTGCCTCAATGTACTTGTATTTTGAATTGGATTTGTTGAAAGATTTCGTATTTGGATACGTTCGAGAATAACCACAAAATATTGTGTGCGTGCGTGTGTGTGAACATTCTTGAATGCAAAAAGTTGTTTTTTTTTTTGTTCGATTTGTTTTTGTTGAGCACAGCGACTGATTTTGTCATCGTTATTTAAAAATTTATTTTTATAAAAGAGAGAGAAAGAAATAACGAAAAAATAAATATATATATTTTTTTTTGCTGATCAACACAGTGCAAAGAAACTTGACTGTGAAAATTCATTGAACTTGATCTTTTCAAAAAGAAATAAAAAAAGATAATAATAATAATAAAAAAAAAGAAGCGCGTGCGTTGCATTTTAATAATTTTATTATATTTGTCGCTTTTGTGTGATGAAAAATCAGAAATAAATATTGGCGATTAAAGTGTCACACTTGTAAAAGAATTGGTTGCGCATTTTGCTCCTTTTGTTGTTGTTTTTTTTTTTTTTTTTTTTTTTGCTAATAAAGTCATAAATTCAACAATAAATTGTTTGTTTTTATGGCAATTTTATTGATGCACGCTGACATAAATTAAATTGATTTCAAATTATTTGCCAAAATATTCTTAACATTCAAAACCGAAAGTCTTCAATCAAGTCTTCTTCTGTGTATCTTTAATTATACGGTTTGTTGTTGTTGTTGTTTTTTTTTAACAATTTGCACAAATTTGCCGCTTTATGGCTAATTTAATTTTGGCGGTGACTTGATTTGCTTCTCGTTTGAAACTTTATTGACCTTCGTTATTTTTTTTTTTAGCAAATTGACATAATTTTTGTTTCTCTACAAAACTTCATTTACTTTTGTATTTTTTAAGCAACCACGTGACCATTTTTACGCCATGGTTTAATGCTTTTTTTCTCTGTCAGTTTGAAAACAAAATTATTTGTCAAGTCAAGTGGTCCGTTTTATTTGTTTATGAATAAAAATATTTATTTTTGTTTAAAAATTTAATAAAAATGGCAGTAAATTTTGGCAAATCATTGCCTTGTGTGTTGAGAGATTGTTTATTCTTTAACAAAGACAACAACATTTTTACTAGGGTTGTTGATATTATATCGAAATATCAATAGATCGATGTTTTTAATGGAAAACGATATATTTATATCGCGATATTTTTTTTGCCCAAATATCGAATACCCGGTATTTTTTTTCGATATTTTCTGATATTCGTGCGTTGGTCACTCGGTGATCTGTGAAGCAAGCGCAAACTCATTTAAGTGCAGCGGAGAAAAGATAGATTTAAAATTAATACAAAAGAATTACAGTGATATAAAAAACTGCACATCGAAGTGTAATTTATGGGTGAAATTGATAAAAACATGCGGGAATACAACCAATTTGGCGTCGCACGAAAATGTAGATGACCCGTCTGTTGACTTTATGGAAGCCCATAATAGGTCAAATTTAAAAAGCCTGTCGATGCACAAGTCAAATCAGAATGAACTAAAGTTGTACCTTAGCTTGCCACAAACATCATGGGAAAGTAATCCCATAATATTCTGGAATACGCATAAGGCGGCTATGCCGGGACTATCTAAACTTGCTCTCAGGTATCTAATTACACCTGGGAGTTCAGTACCTTCAGAGCGACTTGCATCCGCTATAAAATGCGTTGTTTGTGACACCCGCAGCCGAATGACGGATATCCATATAACGCAACGCGTATTTATAAAATGTGTAAAAGCCAAATGTTGGCACTAAAAATACTTTGTATGTATTACACACATACCCCATTTAGATGAGTGCTTTTCACTTGCGTCGTCTGAAGCTTATTAGCGTATATTATTAGGTGTTGTTTGAAAACATACATTCCCTAAAAACGTCCTGTTTTTATAGGAATTCTTATGTGTACATACTACATCTGACAACATATGGTAATTTAGCATCTGACGCCCCGCGTGAATAACCCTCGTGTAAATGAGGTAATATAAAACTCGAATCTCAAATTTGAATCTCATATCTATTAATTTCATGTAAAATAGAATCTTATGAATTACACTGTTATGTTTGATTAATATAGACTATCTCTTTTTATTGTGGAGCACTAAACTACTTTTTTTGGGAAAAATTTAAAAAAATATCGATAATATCGATATTTAAATCGATATATTAAATATCATTTAATATTTTTTTGAAAACCGAGAATATCGTCGATACGATATTTTAAAAATATTCGACAACCCTAATTTTTACGCGGCTTCTCAAATTTTTGTACTTTGCTATGTTTGAGCAAGTGTTGACAAAACTTGCAGAATTTTATATATGTATTTTAGTTCGGTTTTTCTGAAAACACTTTTCGACTTTGTTGTTGTCTTAATTGTTTGCGAGGCTTATTTAGAAACTCAGTCACTTTTCTTATGTTTAATTAGTGCACAAATTGAAATTTAACCTTTTCTTAATTTATTGTAACAAATAAGAGAAAAATTTAATGGTTTAGATAAGTAATGGTTCATGAAATAAGTTTCAGATAAAAGCCACTTCTTGACGAAATCTTTAAAATCAATTTTTTTCAATGCTCTTTGATTTTTTTTGCGAATAACTTCGAATGTACGTTGAAATGGTAGTGCTGCTAAAGATGATATGTAATCCTCATGTTTTTTTTTAATGACTTTCTTATAACAATGTTTGACTAATTAATATTGGGTTAAGATTGTCATGACAATGTATTTATCAGCAAACATAATGTAGAAAAAAACTACATTATTAAAACAAAATGTTTTTTTTTTTTTGGAAAAAAAAATCAAAAAATCATTTTTCCTTCCTTGCAAAAAACGGTTTCTTGACATATTGTATGTCAGGATATCCCTTATTGAAACATACTCTTCCAAATGTCAAAATATTACGTTTCTTTTCTTTTTTCAATTTCAAATGACATGTCGTTTTTGACAGAAATCTGGAAATATTTCAGCGATTTCAGTCAAAATTGAGTTGTTGGTTTTTTTTATTTCGTACGGTTCTGAATGCTTCACAGATTACTAAAAATTCCTAACCTAACTCACTGACCTTCCAGATCACAAAACTAGCTAAAAAAACGCGACTTTTCATTAACAATTTTACTTCCTCAAAAATATTTGTGATTTTTAATATGCTTGAAAGAAAAAATTCCCCAGGAGCTTCTTCAAATTGAAATTTCGAAACTACAAAAAAAAACATATTATTTTTTTTTTTATTGACCATAAAAAGCGACATAATAATTCTTTTATTGAGTTTATTAAGTGCACTTGGGTGCACATTGTTGTCTGTCTGTCTGTCCGTCGGTCTGTCCGGCAAATAAATCAGACATTGGCAGTGCTGTTGATTGCGAGACGCTTCTTGTTCTTGTTGCTCTCGGATCGGTTGTGCTCTGCGTTGCTTCTTTGTGATTGTCATTCATGTTCGAGTCAATGAATTTATTATCATAGACACTTCAATTTAAATGCCGCATTCTTTTTCAATTATTTCACATTTTTATTAAGTACTCGTAGTTGGCATGATTTTTTATTGTTGTGTGCTCCTTTTTGTTGTTATTTTGATTTGTCAGTTGGTTGTTGTTTGTGTTCCTTTATTTAATTAAATCAAGTGCATTTGTCATCAACATTGCTGCGTGATTTTAATGTGAAATTTTTTTATGCTTTACGACAATCAGAAAACCGCAAAAAAATGATTAAATTTATTAAGCAAGTGAGACAAGAAATAATTTAATTATTTAACATGCCTTTCGTTTTTGGGTGTGTAAAGCGGTTTAGTTGAAATAAACCGCAGAAATATTTTTGTATCTATAAGCCAATTTAGAGTCTGACTTTGTGTTGCCTTCTGACATAAACAGTGCTTCGACTTTAAATAAAATTCATGGCACATGTTCGAAAAGTTTGTCAGAGTTAAATAAGAGTTTTGAGAAGACTCTTGAAGCTTTAATAGAATTAGTAATGTTGTCACAATACGTGTTCAAACAGTACCAAAGGACAGATTGATATAAACATATGTACATAATTATACGCTTCTGACTATCTGTCTATGGGTAGGCATATCAGTGATGTCAAGAGTGTAGATCGTCAATAACCCTTTTTTACTTCTGGATTGTATAAATACATATTTGAATTTGTGTAAGAATTATTAGGGGCGAAGTTTGTTGATACATTGTGTGAAAATCTTTTTTATCAATCTGCTGCATCGGCAAAGCTATGCCGTACCATTTAAATAGTGCTGTGAGTTTATAATTTAAAAAATAATTAACTGTCGAAGTTCGATGGCAGTTATAGGACCAGAGAATGTCCGAACTACCGAGTCGTCCGAACTTGCCTTAAGTTAGGAAGCGACAATTAATTTATTATAAGTATTTCAAACAAATTATTTTTTGCTTTTTTGAGCAATAAATACTTTGTATTGTTTTAATATTCAACTTTTTTAATTTAACTTTACCAAACTAACTTCAGACATAATTCGTATTATCGACTGTCCGGATTTTCAAAGTTCTACTGTATGTGTTGTTATTTCATCATTGTTAAATACTTTATTTTTTATTTTATGACTTACAGTGGGGAGCAAAACTGAGTACATGTTGCGCACTTTCTTACATTTGGCTCAGTTGTACAAAAACCAATGGGTGAAAAAATCTGAAATAATTATCCAAGATTCCTGGTATCTTAAGCTCCAAATTTGCCAAAACAAGCATAGCGATAAATTAAATAGGAGACTTATAAAAAATCAAAAGATAAGACAACCTACATGTACTCAATTTTGCACCAATTGATTATTTTACGAAAAACAACCTGTTTTCATATTTAATCAAAAAAACATTTTTATTTGTAATGCGTTTTGAAATCTTGGACATTCTTTCAACCATATTCAGTGAACAATAAAGCGAAATATTGGCCCACTCAAGCTGTACTCCCTCCAAAAGTTCCTTTTCCGTAAAGGGAGCTATTTTATCTTTGCCCAGCCTTATTTCAAAAATTGATCAACGATTTTTTATCGAATTTAGGTCTGGGGTCTATGCTGACCACTCCGTGGCTTAAAACTCCTGCTCCCTAAATCAGTTTTTGAAAATAGAGGCAGATTTCTTAAGTCCCCCTCTTGTGAAAAAATTATTTTCTCGTTGGAGAATTCAAATGCGTGGGTGAAACATGTAAGTAGTGACTGGCGAATACGAAGATATGGGCTCTTTTTTATGCCAATTAGTGAATTATTATAAAAAGTTGGTTTTGAGTCCGCAATCAGACAATTAAAATCTGTGTTATCGGACAATAACATGTAATCTTACCTAAAGTTTTACAAAACTCGCCTAAACTGTAAAAAAAAATCTTTAATAGTATGGTTCATCAGACTAACCACATGTTTTCAGTCACCCACATTTCAGTTTAGGCGTGTTTTGAGGAACTTTAGGTAAGATTACATGTTATTGTCCGATAACACAGATTTTAATTGTCTGATTGCGGACTCAAAACCAACTTTTTATAATAATTCACTAATTGGCATAAAAAAGAGCCCATATCTTCGTATTCGCCAGTCACTAGATACAAGTTTCATCCACGCATTTGAATTCTCCAACGAGAAAATAATTTTTTCACAAGAGGGGGACTTAAGAAATCTGCCTCTATTTTCAAAAACTGATTTAGGGAGCAGGAGTTTTAAGCCACGGAGTGGTCAGCATAGACCCCAGACCTAAATTCGATAAAAAATCGTTGATCAATTTTTGAAATAAGGCTGGGCAAAGATAAAATAGCTCCCTTTACGGAAAAGGAACTTTTGGAGGGAGTACAGCTTGAGTGGGCCAATATTTCGCTTTATTGTTCACTGAATATGGTTGAAAGAATGTCCAAGATTTCAAAACGCATTACAAATAAAAATGTTTTTTTGATTAAATATGAAAATATGTTGTTTTTCGTAAAATAATCAATTGGTGCAAAATTGAGTACATGTAGGTTGTCTTATCTTTTGATTTTTTATAAGTCTCCTATTTAATTTATCGCTATGCTTGTTTTGGCATATTTGGAGCTTAAGATACCAGGAATCTTGGATAATTATTTCAGATTTTTTCACCCATTGGTTTTTGTACAACTGAGCCAAATGTAAGAAAGTGAGCAACATGTACTCAGTTTTGCTCCCCACTGTATGTAATTTTATTTATGTATGTAATTTATTTTTTACAGTACCCATTTTTTTTTTTAAATTCGTTTAATTAAATGTTCTGTTAATTTTATTTAGTTAAATATTTTTCGTTATATCATTATTTTAATTTATTTTTAATTTGTTGTTTTTTTATTTTTTATTTATTTTTAATTTATTGTTTTTTTATTTATTTTTTCTATTTACGTTTTATATTATTTTTATTTTTATATATATATTTTTTTTTAATTATATTTTTTTACCTTTATATTGTTTTTATGGACATTTTTCCAAATCGTTTTTTATTTTTTACCTTTTTTTTATTTATAATGGAAGTAAGATATTTTTATCAAAAATCTTTCATTTTTCATTGTTTGTTTTTGAAATTTTAATTATACTTTAAAAATATTTTCACACTTTGTATTTGTTATATTTTTGCGGGTTATTTTTATTTTATTTATTTGCCTTGCCATAAAAATTTGGATTTGCATTGTTTTTTTTTCATACTTTTCCGCCACTTGTGTGTAAATTATGAGGACCCTCAATTTCACACTCTCTTCAACGTACGTCGGTTTTTATTTTAAGAACAGTGCGATTAAAAAAGCTAAGAAGAGGAAGAACTTGTCGAAAATAAACAAAAATGTATATAGTTTATTTATGCAAAATTTCACTTCTAGCAGCTTCTTGTTCGACGCTTTTTCTGCTGCCGTTGCTTTGGCATTCAACGTTGCCATAAAAAAATTATAGCATTGAAGAATATTTACAGAACTAAGCACACTGAGGCCATGAATGAACGAAGCGAAGATACACTTTTGCACATAAGTTGCAATAATTTCGTTGTGCCGAGTCGACTAATTTATAATATCAATAATGAGCTCAGGCGATGTATCGATGATGGCATCCCGGTGGGCGGCGTTCTTTTTTAGCGCTTGCTCGATATGATAATCGCACAGAAACACCGAAAAAAGTCATTAGTTGATATCAGCAACAGACCACAAACCTGGAAAATTTCGCTTGCTTTCATTAACTCTGAGGCGACGTCATCGCCATTAGTTGTCGCTTTTGATAATGATAATGAGCTGCATTATTTATACATATATCTGTGTGCATATACAAGTATATACAGTGAAAGCAGCCAAATGTGTACATTCATGTTCGTTTGCTTTCTTTAGACATTTGTTTATGTGATGAAATAGAAATAATATTTTCATCGGCTCAGTGATTATTGTTACATGTCAGTTGTATGATGTGTGATACAACTCATGGCAGTTAAAAAAATTTTACTGTGTTCTTCTTCCTCTTCTTCAATAGTCTAGCTATATGCGCGTGTTATTTGTAAACATGACAACATTCTCTATTTAATTTCGTGTCATCAACTCAGTCATTATTATTGCTTTTTTGATAATGACTTTTTGTAAATATTGAAAAATGATTATAAAGTCTTTTTTTTTTTTTACAATAACAAAATATACATATATGACGAAAAACAGGGACGGTTGCGTGAAATGCCTTAAGCTGGAATTTCAGGGCTTGCGATTTGTTTGTGATTTATTCTTATACTGTTTGGTTTATAAAATATATGTGTATCGTTTGAATTGTGCCAACTGATATATTGACAAACGTTCTCCAATACTGCAACGCATATAAAATAAACAGAAAGAATAATGCCATATGACAAATCATTTCAATTTTATCTTCTCTGTTTATACATGTATATACTAACGATTGTATGACTTCATAAACTGCATTTGAATTATGTTGCATGCGATTTTAATATTCTCTTTGCTTCCGTCGTGTCATATTTATAACTGATTAGCTCAGTACTTGCTTTTTTCACACATTTACTGTATGCTATTAATGTCCACTCGTTCATTATTCTATCAACTCAACTCATAAATATCATTTAAGTTATTAATGACTTTGTGAATTAACGACATTCGACAATTTCCTTTGTTTGCTTGGTGGTTGATCGAATTGGCTGAGTTCCGCAACGTTTTTTATAAGTTTGGTATTAAATGTAAAAGGTAACATTTGTTAAATCATAAAATCTTTAATTAATTTTTTATGGCAGATCTTTGTCATTGGCAATACGTTTATTACGTCAATTTACACAGATTAGACATTCAAGTGAATCATATGAGGGTCTTACAACAGTTGCGGCCAACTGTATACAAGTTTTAATTGTCTTATTGTAAATATTTAATATATAATAACGAGTTAGATACCACTACGTAATTATACACTAATAAGTGAGCGATGCCGTAATGTAAATCTGTCTAATTAATTAGACAGCGCTCTCAGATGATCTTGAGATTTGTGGTTGTTTATATTGGAATGTTGGTTGTATTACTCTCTGTCAGGTTGGTTTCGGATTTTCAATTCAAGGAACTTAGATTGTTGGACATAGGTAAACGCTGAAAATACTTAAGAGGTTATAGCAATTTTACAGCCGACACACAGTACGGAGTATTGATTCTTCTCTTGCGTTTTTTCCAAAACTATTTTTTTCAAACTGATGATATCTCAAGAACTACTTGATCGGTCTTGCTGAAATTTAAATGATATACTCTTAGCAACAATATCTAAGGACAAGTGAGGTAGTTTTTTGATAATTCGAAAATTATAAAATTTATAAAATTTCAAGAAAAAAATCTAAACTCCTTAGTAATTTTAACAGAAGAAATTTAAATTGTTTTCCTCTTCGCTTTTTTATTCATACGTTTTTTTTTTTAAATTCATAAAATAATAATGTTTATATGTACAATTAGACATATCTCATTAAAACCATATTATTTTCATGCTTATTTTTTTGAGCGTCAGGGAGCGCATTACACCTTAATATAAACAATCTGCAAATGTGTAAAGTTGCAAATATATAATTTTTTTTAATTTCACGCTCCACACAAGATTAAGTTTCTTGACTTAAGATGCTTCAAGGTTCTTGAAAGCTCTGGTTTGCCTTCACTTCTACGAATTCTAATATCGCTTGTCACATTTGTTTAGAATCTTCACAATAACAAAAAAAATAAATAAATAAATAAACATATAAAATAAAACAACAGTTTAACATTTTTGTTTATCTTATATCTTGTTAAGAAATATTCCATCAAAAAAAGCCACAATGATGATCCAAGACCAAGAGTGCGCGCCCCTTCGAAACTGAGCCAAAAACTGACTCATTAACCTCCAAACCGAACACTTAATGTCATTAACTCATTCGATTTTTGTTGCTGTTATTTTATTTTAAATGTTGAACTCATGTGCGCAAATTTGTTGTCGATCTCGGAACAATTAAGATTGTTAACCTTGTTGTTGTCTTTGTTGTTGCGCAGCAAATAGTGAAATATGGTCAAATATTTGCACAGACAAAGGCAAAAGGCAATTTTAGTGTAGTTTTTTATAATCGCAACACGATCAATATAACGCCCACTTAAAGGAGGGTAAAAGTTGTGCGTTCTGTTGAACAAAGAAGTGTGTTGTAAATCAATAAAAGCGTCGATGACGCGTTTGACATTTGGGTCTTGCCAACGTTGTCGTCATCAACGTCATCATCACTGCCTAAAATATGCACGCACGCAATGAGAACTAGGCTGGTTTTCATATATCATACATACTTTTTTATTTTTTACATTTTTGTTGCTTTATTATTATTTTTTTGTTATTTTTTTTTTTTTGTTTTGTTTTCAACGTTCAACGACTTTCGGAACATTTTGAATACTCGCACACATGTAACCTATTTATTTTCAAATGTTGACCTCATACCTCTTTTGTTTGATAGTTGTTTCTTCGGTTGGTTGGTTGTTTGCTTGATTGGATTTTCTTTTTGTTATTGTTGCCGAATGCCGCATGTGGTAATTGCACAAACAAAAATCGCCCGTTGAGCGAACAACTTAACTCAACTCAATTAAATAAAACTGCCAAATGCGGCGATGACAACTTCATTTACTCTATCAACAATTATACGAATTGAATAAATGAGTGAGTGACTGATTGGCTGACTTATGAATTGACAATATTGCCTGCCGTCGCCGTCGTTTGTGTTTGATTTAGTTGATATTTGAGTGTTTTGTGTGCTGCCGCCGCCGCCGTTGTCGACGAGTCAGTTACGGTGGTAGTCAGCAGCGCAGAGCAGTGCTGTCGCCAACGCTATCGATACTTTCCAATCAGAAAAACGATAATTTATGACATCATCATTATAAACAACGACAGCAACGACTGAGACTGATGCGACACCGGTAACCGAAGCAGCACCAATGACTGCCACTAAATGCTAAATGGTTTCTCTTACCTAAACTTAATTAGTAATTTTTAACAATAATACGCAAATGATTCGATTCGATCCGATCCGTTTCCAGACCTAAATGCGAGTCATCGACTTTTATAAAACAAAACAATACAAATCGCTGCCAAGCGTTTGCAATCGACCATTAACATCATCATCATCATTATAATTGACTTTGTTGTAATTTCTATAAATATACAAGCTTATGGTATACTTGAGTGTGTGTGTGTATTTATACGGTTTTGTTTTTGCGGATTATGACATCAAAATTCGTGCACGATAAGCTGCCACATTGAGTGATTTTCATTCATGGGCCAGTCTCGACTTACATGCAATGAAAACGCTTGCCTCGCCGTTTGTTTCTTTGCATTTGAAATCGCTGGGAAATCGTTTCGTAGCAAAAAGACAACAAAATAAAAATAAAAAAAATAATAATTATCAAGCGTTCAGTTCGCTTTCTGAGCTTGTGTGATGCGGTAGTGAAACGAGCTTAACGGAAGCGTTTCGCGTTTTGAAAGTGTTTGAAAGGACATCGAATTTTTTTTTGTTTTTATTCGACAATTTTTAAAGAGTTTGGCCAATTGAGTCAAAAATAAAGAACAATATTACATTTTTTTTAATAAACTAAATATAAAAAAATTCAATATTGAATATTGAAGAACAACTTTCGACCAAATCGTGTTATTCTTAAAAACAAATCGATTTGAGACTTTTACAAATCTTGAAATAATTCAATTAACACTCCATAACAATTAAAGAACATAAAATAAAGCGTGTTTAACCGGTTCGAACTTTAAAGCCGAATTTGGAGAGCACTGTAAATTAATGATTCCAAAAATATTATCTATAAAAGATTTATGGAAGAAACTAAAACGAACTGTTCTATAAACATTGAGCTCAATTCAATGAAGCGTCTAAGAAGCGGGTAAGCGCAATCTTAATACACTCAAAAAATTTTTCAAGCTCTTCTCTTCTCATGTGGCGTTTATCATAATATTTTAAATAGTTGGTTTATTACTGAACTAAAAAGTTGAAATCAAACAGATTTTTCTGCATCCTTTCCCGAATTTTACTTCACGTAACTAATCAATGTCCCTTAAGGCTGTAGACTTCTATAAAATTTATGTTTACCAGGTATTCGTTGATCCTCCAATGATTTATTTTGGCTTTATTGCTTGTTTGATCAAAAGTCATCGTTTAAGAGCAATTAAGAAAGACTGCAATTACCTGACTTGTTATGTTGGTGCCTCAAAGCTCAACAATTGACGATTCCAAAGAAGGTATAAAACTTCTACTTGTATTGAAGATTTAAAGAGTCTATAAAAATGAAATGTTGCTGAAAAATGTTTTAGCAAAAAAAAATTATTAAAAACTTAAACTATGTTTCAAAATATTACAAAAATTTAGAGATTTTAGTGCAAATCGATCGTGATTCCAATTAGTTGTCTCGGTTACACCTGAAGTTTGAGCAGAAAACCTTCCATAAAACTTATTTGTCTTATATTTTTGAGCCCAGTATTCGGTTATTCATTTGGAATAAGGGATCTTACGTGCGTTTTATGAATACATGTAGCTCTTTGTACTTATAACTAGTAAAATTATTAAAAAAATGAAGAGAAGCACATGCAATACTTTTGTTTCCAATCTGTTGTCAGCTGCTGTTCTTATACGAGGGTCGGTCAATACGTACTACTCTTTTTTCTGGACTGCTTTGATTATAAAAATAAACTATTACCAACTTTCCACATAGAAGTCCAAAACTAGCTTCGAGAGTGCATTATAATATAAAACGATCTGAAATTCCTTTGATATCCTTCATTACTTCTCTACCTCGTAAATCATCTCGTAATCATCTTCAGAATCTCTCGTACATTCAATTTGACTACTAAGCGTTTGACCCTCGGTTTGTAAAAGAAAAAAAATCAACGAAATATAAATCAAATTGTTAGGAACAAGTTTTCTACAACTGATTAGATTACTTATCGACAAAAAACTGACTGACTTTTTGCTATAATCGATTCGTTAACATAAACAAAAATCGAACACGAATGAAAGTTCAGTTGTGTCGCGCACTGTAAACGCTTCGCAGTCGACATTCTTGCATGGCCGACATTTATTTTTTGAAAATTTGTTTTAAAAAATATTGCTTAATTATGTACACACATGTACATACATGCAGATATATTCATAGACACTAATAGAAATTGCTTAAGTGATATCATACACGCCGTGCTGACATTTCTCATTATAATATACCAAAAATGTACATCGAAAAATGTTTTGAAATTGTGAAGAGCTGCGAAACAAATTGTGAGCGAAAAGGGAAGGGGCGAAAAAAAAAACATACACCAATCGCTTAAAATAAATGTTGATGTCACACGCTACAATGGCAAATAAAGTACAATAAAATAAAGTAAAATAAAATAAAAATAAATTTTGTGCGCTTTCGCAAAAGGTCAGAGGACAACGACTTTGTAACAATTATAATAACAAAAAATCGAAAAACAGCTTCAAAATCCGTGTTTATTGACTTTGTATTTGACAACAATTACAGATACATTTTTGGCGTTGGTGAGTTTTCTCATTTTGGCTTTACGCTCTATAAATGCGCTATTCAACAAGTGGCATGTGTAACATATGTTACATTCAGGCACACATCAGATATGGCAGTCTAGCAATCAAGGTGTTAGACTACTTTATTTCAAGCTTCTTGTTTTATATATATTATTATTATATACATATATAATTATTATATTTTTCTTGTACATAAATTATTATGTTTGAAGTACGGTCTTATGCAACTCTAATCTTAGTGCTTGGTTACTTCGCTTTGGGGAGCTTTATAAATTATGTGAGGTTTTTTGCTTAAACTTAGACCCCTTTGTGTTACTTTTCGAATCTCTTCCTCTGTATCTCACATGAGATTTTGCTTGATTTTTTTTTTTTTTATTAACTATATTTAAACAAAATATTTCTAAAACATTCTTGTAGGAAATTTAAAAATGACAGGTTAAACTTAAAATTTTGAAAAAAAAAACATTGTGTTAATGGACGAAAAAAATTGACTTGAGATTTCCGATGAACCCTTCACCTTTTGGTAAGATTTTGCTGTACCACCTACCCTAATTTTAACACAATTATGGACGCCCTCTTGCGCATTAAATTTGTAATCTGTTAAATTTTTATGCTGTTATTTTTGGACCTTGACTTGCATACTGAACGGCCTTGAACTTTAAGAAAGTTACTTACCCAATCACTCATTGACTAAAAATTTATTGATTTATTGTTAACCTAAAAAAGAAGAAAATTAAAGCTTCTAAATTAATAAATAACTACGATAAAATAGGGCTCATTTTTTTCTTTTATTAAAACACATACATATGTGTAAATAGTTGGCATAAAAAACAGCAAGTTTATCAAAGGCAAAGCAAAAAAAAATACTTTGTTAAATAAATAATCATAAATATTCACAAAGCCTCGAAAAAAAATCGTATATTTTATCAACAATGCGTGGTTGTTCACTTCAATGAAAGTGCCTTCATAAACAGTCAAGTAAAATAAAATAATAAAATCACATCACCGTCAACCGTTAGGTGCCAATGTATGTATGTATGTATGTTTTATGCTGTGTGAAGGAGCACGGGCGGCAAGGGACGGCCGCCATTAGCTAAAACAGCTGTTTTCAATATACATATGCTTGTTGTTTTTGTTTTGAGCATGAGCCTTTTTGTTTTTGTTGCTGGCATGCATGCTGTTTGTCTTCCGCTTGCTTTCAGTGTTCGTACAACACAACCAACGAACAACAACAATTTCGAAATGCTTTATGAGCCCTCGGTGCTGCTGCTATGGCAACCACACTCAGCTAACTCTCGCGACTGGTTTTAAACGTCCGCTCTACGTTCGGCTCTCCCTAACCACACGCCGTCTCTCTGTATTTACTTAACCAAGAGTAAAGTCATTTTTATTATTAGTTATGACCTCATCATCGATTATTTTGTTGATGTTGGTTGATTCTTATTGAAACGAGCGCCGTCGCGCCAAGTTGAGTCGCGTTGACGCGACGTTGTCGTAGTCGTCGTCGTCTTGGAGTCAGTTTAAGACAAGAAGAGTCGAGTTTCAGTTCAGTTTAGTTCACATGTTTTGCTTTGTTTGCATAGGAAACCCTACGCTGTGCTCTTAGTCGTCTCACCTTCGCTTCCCTTAACTTATTCACACCTGCGCGATCTCTCGCACATGTGCACAGATCAGCGCAGCGCCGCACCTCTTCTGTTCGGCTGCTGTTCTGCTGCTGCGACATTCTTTCGTACGCCGTTTTGATTAATTGTTCTGCCATGACTAAACACGCCGATCCGATCGTTATCGGCCTAATCTGACTTGACACATGTACGCCGATTATGCAAAGCATTATTAGATTCGACATGGTCAAAATAATTTTATGCGATTTTTATTTTGTTCGATTTTGATGTGAAATTATTTGTCTTTTGACTCATACATTTTTGACGTGCCCGTCTTTATTGCATTCGGAAATTGTTTGTTTTATTTAATCAATCGATCATTCATTTGTATGCAATTTGAATATTGAATGCAGTACAAAGTCCGATTGCATCCTCAGGCGCCTGACGCTTGTCAACAACTAATTAATAAGCATCGACAAGTTTCTAATAAATCAATTAGTCGCTGTTCTGTCTGCCATTCGCTGAACATTAATACTCGTAATTGTACTGCTAATCAGCTCTACGATTTTTTTTGGTAGGCCCAAAATTCACCTTAAAAGCGATAGTTGAAAAAGTATCTATCGCTTCGGTCGTGGTAAACATTGTGCTGCCGTTCCATAAAGCTGATCCAAATATTTAATTAAGTATTGGCAAAGTGTCTTATTTGTTGTTCATTTCGGTATAAAGTACAACTTTTGTTTACGCAAAGCATTAGCATTTGCATTGGTTACTTTCCTGATTTATGTATACATACGTTTAAGCAATATATCGAAAGAAGAGTAAAGAATTCCAATGAAATTTTCGTTCTATTTGTCAGAAACAAAAATATTTATTAACAAAATACTATTAGCGCTTTTCACAGCGAGCAATTTTTTTCTTAATGAGCGTTTTTTTTCTTAAAGCGCGTTTTTAAATCGCGCGCGTTTTTGAATCGCGCGCGTTTTATTCAATCAGCGTTTTTAAACGCGCGCGTCTTTTGTTCTGTGGAACGATTTTTGACGTTTGTTTTGGCACGGCGACGCACGCGGCACACGCAATTTGAATTTGGCATGCATGACAACTTGTCTAACAGCAACCCACGTGCGTAAAGTAAATGAAGTTTGATTTTGTTGCTTTTGTTGTGTTTTTTCTTATTAACACAATTTGAAGAGGTAAAGAAACTCAAATGACACATGTTGAGCAACAACACAGCAACAGATTTGAAATGATTATGTCATTGACGCACGCGCAAAGAAAAAAATAAATAAATAAAAAATAATAATAATGTTATTCAAACACTCGTATTCAGTGTTGGTGTGCCATATGTAAAGTTAGCGGCATTTAGTGCAAAAAACGCTATCAATTTTATTGAATTCCAATAACATGACGACAACAAACACAACGGCGGCACTAAAGCTTATTAAATTATGGTTGCTTGTGTTGTTGTTGTTGCAGCTTGTTTCCAGCAGCAGCCTCAGCAGCAACTGCCCACTTAACACGCCCACTTAATCGCCATGGAGCATTGCTGATGGCCAAAGATCGACCAAAATTTTGCTGCAGATCTAAATTTGGCATTTTGTTTGTGCCGTGTGGTTATTTTGGTTTTCTTGTATTGAGTTGTGTGGGTGCAAACAATAACAACAATAACAACAGCAACAAAGCGTAGATTGCGCAAAGTGCTGCTATGGAAAGTATCTACATATCTATAAAACAAAAAACGCAGCATTTATGTAGTTTGTTGTTTACAAGAAGTATTTTTTTGTTTGCCTTTTTGTATTACCAAATCGGGCACACGTTGCCCATAGTTGTTGCTTGCTGCTGTTGTTGATGATCTCAACCGCTGCAGAGCAGAAGTGGCAAACTAATGTACTCGCATATATTTTGCTTTTGAGGTCGCTGCTTTGCCAACACGCGTGTAAAATATTTCCGTCTACAAATATAGAAAAAAAAGAAAAAGAAAAAATGTTCAATACAAATACAAACAAATAAGGAAATGCATTCAACATTCTTTGTGTCTGATACATCAATATTTTCGTCGATAACCTCATCATTAACATCATCATCATTATTATTATTTTTATGTTCATTGTGTTAGCTCAACTATGTCAGTCGCGCTGTCTGACCATGCGATCGCTAATTATAATTACAATAATACAATTAGTGCGTTGATTCATGACTTTTCCACAAAAATTTTGTCGTTTACTTTGTTTCCAAGAATCTTCCGCTATTGAAATTGCGTGTGAGATTCTACAATAACTGACAGACTTGACGACTGCAAAAAGCGCGGCGTGACAAACAATTTTTCGTTTTAAGATCGCACAATAAATGAGTAAACAAAGTGACCGCAACAATAACAACAACAAATTATGTTAAAAGGCGCTTGTAAATAAATTCAAATAAAAGTAAGCCGAAAGACAGGAAATGCTCACCGTGATGAGTAAGGATCAAAGAGCAACGATTTCGGGGCGGAAATGCTTTTGTTTGAGCGCAACAGATGCCACAGGAATTGCTAAGAGATTAACTGAGAGATTTGCTGCGCTACGATAAGATAAGTTTGGCCAGTTTGTTTAGCAACAAACGCATTTTTGTTCATCGGAATGTTTCGCCAACGAATGTCATTGAACTATTATAGTATATTTACTTATAGATTTATCGATTTCGAAGGTAAATTGTTTGATTTTGTTGTTGCTCCATAAGAGTTTTTAATCACCGATTTATAAGCAAGATCATCTTATTATTATTTTTTTAATTACAATCTTTCCTAGGAATAAACTTCTTATTTGTTATTAATTAATTCAGCAAAACTAATTATTATTTTAATTTTTAAATGAAAATTTTTTTCGAAGATCCAAGACGAATTCTCGCGGTCTTAATATTGTTTATAAGATGAGTAGATATTTAACAATTTTATTCTTAATATAAGATGATTTAAGATCATTCTGAATTGAGTAGTTTGTTACACTGTCGAGGATTTTGGTTTGGAATCCGGTAAAATCCCCGGTATTAGCCAACTACAGTCCCGGGATTTTCGGAATCAAAAAACGATCAGGGTCCCGGGATCCTTAGATTGTATTCTTTAGTAACTTCTTCAATGTTTAAGTTCCTATCTATTTCTCAGAGTTGCATTGTCTTCCAAGTGGGTCTTCTGTCCATATTTAGTCTTGACTAACTCACTTAGAGGGCTAACTGGCGAACAGTTTTCTCTTCTATCGTTAAGCATTGTGCGCAAATGATGTATGGGAGAGAAAGCCAACTTGTGTTTCTGCTCTTTCAAAGTCAACCGTCGGCTCGTTCGCTTATCAGGGTCTCAAATGTTTCCGGTGACAATGTCATCATCTAAAGCAGATGTGCTAAACTATATGCAAACTGAAGAAAGCTTATCAGTATTCAACGCTATCATTCTAGAGTCCATTTACGCATTGCTGACCCAATGTTTTTTGGTTATCATATTATATCAATTTGTGAAATCTGCGCGTGTGGAGACAAAATGACGCCTTTGCCTTATAGATAATTGTGCTGACTAAGAAAATATTTCGACTTTAAGATAGAGTATCTAATCGTTGCTTGATGAGTTATAAGCAAAAGCTTAAATTTCCTTCAACTTATTGACAACGATCATATATATGTTTAGCCACAAAGCCGACTCAACAAGTTTGATAATGTCATATTGTATGTTGGCCTTTAATCACTGCAAGCACTCAGCTGCTTTAATCAAAAGGGCTTAAATGATAAGATATATCGTCGCAGAGATGTTTGAATTAATGAATCATCTATTGATCGTATTTAAATTTTACATTTTATACCTTATTTTTGCTTATTTTCATTTGTTTAAAGTTATTATACAATTTCTTTTGCTTGAATACAGAAAAAGAACAAAAATTATTCGCTTGTTCGTTTGTTTCTTGGTCAAAGATCAAAATTTATCTCCACACGCGCGAAAAATGCGCTGCGTCTGTAGTTGTGTATAATTATATACATACATATATATTTTTTTTGCTTTTATTTAATTATTTTTATTTATAAATAAATTACTAGATGACGCCGATCATTGGCGCCTTGCTGATAAAAACAAACGCCAAGCGCGACTTGTGTAGAATAAATAAACAAACAAAAAAATTAGTATCAAAAGATACTTTCAAGTGCAAACAAGGAATGGCGAAGGCAAAATTAATAATAATTATTGAAAACGAATTTAACAAAGCGAAATAATTCATTTAGCACTTTTCATTCTTTTCCAAATTTTTATTATTTATTTCCATTCAGAAAGTGTTGTGTTTTGTTGTGTTTTGTGTATGATTTCATTTCGTGTTGCTTCGCGAGCGTTGTTTTCATTTTCATTGAGGCGCAGTGGATAAATACAACAACAACAACAATAATAACGACAGCAACAAAATGGAAAAATTATAAACAAAAATTGCGTCGTAAATTCTGTTTTTGTTTTGTTGTTCTTACTTTTGGCAAATAATTATTAATATTACGTATACGTAATATTTTGTACTCAAAAAAAATAAAAAATTAGCAATTTTGTTGCTGCTGCGCGTTCAATGATGCAATTTCATTTGCTGTTGCTGTTGCTGCTAGTCAATTTATTAATGCCTAATGTCGCCGTGCCCGTTGCCGCGCCCGCAGCCGCGTGCTCCTACGTGTCGCCTTGCTCAAGCGAAACAGATGATGAAGCAGTTGCGTTGTCGAAGCGCAACAGCGCCAAAGTTCAACACCAGCATCAGCACGCTCAAGCTGCAACTGTGGCAGGAAATACGGAAATCGGATTCGCAATCGAAAGCGTAACGTCGAAATTCATGTAAACATTTAATTGTTTTATTGTTTATGCCCTAAGTGTTGTTGTATTCCGATCAAGATGTTCTGTTTACTAAGTCCCAAGTAGCTTTGCGCATTTGCCGAGCAAAAGTCTCAATGACTTCGTTGCTCGTTTCCCAGTCAATGAGGCATACATATGTACCTGTCTTCCTGCCAGCGTTCTACGTTGTTGCTCATGCACTGCGCCCGTTTATGGACACTCATTCATGCGCTCCATTCATGACGACTTGTTTTTGGCGCTATACATTTGTCATCGCCGAAACGTGATTTGTTTTCGTAACACGGAAAGACTTTATCGAATTTTTTTATTTTATTTTCTGTTTTGTTTTATTTTATTTAAGGAGTGTTGTGGACCTTGGTTCGGTGCAATGACTGCCTTTAATAGGCTTTCAAATGTATATTTCTAAATTATGAGTGAAATTAATTTTTTTGTTTTCGTGTTTTTGTGTTTTTTCTTGGTGACCTCAATATTTTTGTCTAAACTGTAAGTTTTTATTGCACATTGCACAATCTTTGAGTTACTTTTTGTAAAAGCTATAAAAGGCAATATGAAAGACAATTTCTCAATTTGCTACAAGTTAACTGCCGTCAGATGACTTATAAAAGGTTGTGTTTGACAATATTTTATTTTAGTATGTCCATTTCTCTGACATTTTCCGGACATTCGTTTTGATTACTGAAATATAAGTAAACTTTGATGAATTTCTTGGAAATTGGTTGAATTATGGGAGATGATGGGATAGCCTGAATTGATTTGAAATCGTATATCTTTGCGATACACATCCATTTGAAGGCTTGTCAAGATCTCTACTTGGAATATGTAAAAAAATAGAATAAATCGGCAAGAGAATAGTTGAGAACAGCTCAAAATGTAAATCCTGTCATCATAAATATTTCTCTCACTCGTTCCGATGTTCCAGTAGTTCCTACATTTTGCGATATTCTCCTTATATTAGTCCATAGTCCTCAGACTCGTTATGATGTTCCAGAACTGCCGACATTTCGCAATATTCTCCTGCTTTTTGTTATTTCCTTCGAATCAGATCTTTCACTTGTTTTGTTTATAATTTTTTTGTGATTTATTGATAATACATTATGATACTTTTAAATTAAATAAGTAGAAGAATAAAATATATATTAATTTAAAAAATAATTTAATTTAAATTCTGTTTTTTTTTTTCTTGTATTACAGAGAAGTTCTAAATGCATGGCGCGCGAAAGCACGTTGCAATGTCGTGCCCGACGAGCGTACGCAAGAGCTCTTCCACGAGCTGAGTTTTCATCCCAGCCAAAAGCAGAGTAAGTGCTTACACATAAACCATAAAAATATCATCGAGTTACATGACCTCTTTTACTTTCTTTTCTACAGTCAGTGAAATGTTGCAGACGGCCAAGAAAGTCGCACGCAAAGGCAGCGGCCAATCGAATGGTCTGACGTTTGGACAATTCTGTGTGCTGGCAGCGGATTTGAAACGTTTTCGGTAATTTTTCAATAATTTATTTTGGTTTTGATTGTTTAATTTGGTTGTTTCTTTTATGCTCACAACAGCGCTTCAACGATTTCGAGTGCAAATAATTTTTGTGATGCAAAATATGAACTCTCAAGCTCTCTACATAATGCAACAACAAGTGACAATGCAATGCCGGCCAGCACTTGCAAAAACAATACATCAAACACTACCAATGCCACATCCTCCTCCACCAGCACCTCCAACGCCACCAACAAATCCAATTCAAGCAACTTAAGAGTGCTGAATAAGCTCGATGGTAATCATACAAACTGTGGCACCGAATTACGTAGTACAAAATCATTTAGCAGCGTCGATGACACAAAAAAGAAAAAGCACAGCGAACCGGTTGAAGTTTTCCTAGGCGGCTCATGTAATCCAACGACATGGCGTGCCGATGTCGCCATACCCGCGCTGAGAGAGTTGGGCATCTCCTTCTACAATCCTGTAAGTAACTAACAGACAAAATATGCATTGTAAAATGTTTACTAAAATTTTAATTGCTTCGTCGTTCATACAGCAAGTATCTGATTGGACGCCCGATCTGATTGAGCTTGAACATCGCGCTAAAGAGAAGGCACGTGTCTTGTTCTTTGTCATGGATTCGGAAACACGCGCATCTGCTGGTGCCATTGAGGCGGCACATATCGCGGGTCAAAACTGCAAGCAGCTAGTGTTGGTTTTGCATCCCTACAAACCAAATCAGACAATACTTAACGAGCCGATATCGGAGCAGTAAGTACAAACCATCAAAGCTCAACTTTTATAACGCTCCATGCTAAATAAACTCTGCTCTACTTTTTACAACAAACGCAGAGAATACATCGATCTGACGCGCAATCAAATGATACTTAAGGAGTTGGTTACACGACGTGGTTTGCCCGTTTTGGATAACATACCGTCGGGCTTGCAGCGCACCAAGGAGATACTCTCTGGCATAAGGGATCCGCCCTCCAAGATATCATCGATATTGGAGTAAGTGTGACTGTCGCTTTCAAACCAACTGAAATTAATTAATTATTATTTTGTTTTTAGTGTTGTGCGCGGCGCTTTTGATCGTGTGAATCCCATCAATGAACTCCTTACGGTCGCACAGTGCCAACGTGCTCTCTTGCTCTTGGGCTACGCTGAGAGTTTGCTACATTTAGATAATTTGAATAAAATAATTATAAATCAACGCGAATCGTTGAAATTACTGCAAACAAGTACAAACAAGCAGTTGCGCATGGACAAAGCAAATGCCGCTGATGAACGTGATGATGATTGTAAAGAAACGAATGTCCAGCAGACGAATTCGACAACGGAAGGCATCGATTTCGATTTGTTCTGCGTTATATCGGCGTATCTTTCGGTGCTGCAGCAGGAGATACATGAGAGCGGTTGCATATCGCCGATCAAAGGCACCAATGTGCCACCGCCGCCGGTCTACTTCACAAACGGTGAGTTAGCATGATGGATGATGTTATTATACATTTTATTTACTGTTTTGTTTGTCTCAATTTTGCAGCGCATGATGATGACATTTATTTTGCCGCCGTGAAGAACATTTCGCGCACATCCAGCAATGCCAGCGTGCCGAGCAACAGCAGCAGCGGCACCGGCAGCGCCACCGACGCCAATGAACGGCCCAACCTGTTTGAGGCGCTCAGCCGTAGCCGTGACAGCGGCACGTCATCGCCGCAGCCAACGCAATTGGAGCCGTTCAAGATGTCAATGGCGGGCAAACAAACATTGGGCAAACAAAAGCAACAGCCGCAAATATTACTTAATGTTGAGTCAATTGAGACAACCGAAATAATAACAACGAAAACTATTGAAACCAATGTTGTGAATGCGCCGGGCTCGGGCCAACAGCATACGCCAAACGCCGGCCTGCCCTCATCACCACTCGTGCTCAATGCCGCGCATGCGCCCGAATATCAAACGTTGACTTCCACCGAGGAGGAGAGTGACGACTCGAACGATTCGGTGTTCTCCAGTTCGAGTTCGATTGCCTCGGTCACGAGTCATCCGTTTGCGGTGGATTCCTCACTGTGCTGCTACAATAATCTTGAATTGCGTGATGTTTATTTGGGCGGCAGTTGTGTGCTGCGCACCAAGTGGCGCGAACAATTGGCGGTGCCTTTCCTAAAAGCGAAAGGCATCAGTTTTCACATGCCAGCCTTGCAGGCGAGCATACCACAGAGTCAGCAGAACAGCAACTTTGGCGCGAAATCTGCATGCGCCACTGGCGATTGTGCGCTTCCCTCTGGCACTGCCACTGCCACAGTTGTGGACAATGTGCAGGGTGAGCAGCAACAACGCTCGTTTGTGCGTACGCGTCGCAAGTGTCGTGGCGCGCAATTGCAACTTGAGGAGGAGGAGGAGCTGACCGTGGCGGAAGAGTCCTGGAGCTGGACACTGCCACTGATGGGTGTACGTACGAATCTCTATAGTCCGTCGCTGCTTGACTCAAGCCGCGTGCTGCTGTTTGTCATTACCAATGAGACGCGCTCTTTGGCGCCGATGACGTTGGCCGCACACTGTATTGGTTTGATGTACAATGTCGTCTTGGCAGTGCAAATGCTGCCCGAGCATTGTGTGCTGGGCAATGAGAAGGTGTGTGTGTGTTTAATACTGTGCTTGTTTTTTAACTCATGCCTTTGTTAATTTCAGCTTACACCCGCAGCTATCAAGGATTACAATCGCGGTCGCTCGTATCTAATCGACTTGGCCAAACGTCAAGGCGTGCCAGTCTTCAACGACATTCAGGCGGCGCTTAATTGCACTGTGGAAAAGATCAAAGCGCACAATAATCGCAATAATTTTCAATAAACTGTCGCACAGAAAACGGAGGAGCAAAACCTTAGCAAAATTTTCAATATTACCTGACACAAAATTTTAATAATTTATGAACTTTACTTAAATTAATTTAACTTATCTGATAATCCTTACCATATATACATAAATCTTAACCTTTGCACTAACTACGTTTCTTAGTGTCTATATATAATTTGTTAAAGTAAATTAAAAAAAAAAAAACAAAAACAAAAAGAGAAAAAATGTAAGAAAAAAAATCAACCATGTCGTCGCCCAGAACGCGCATTTCACATTTTGTATACATATTTATTAATATTCTAATTTATTTAACAAGCTTAGTTCGTCTATTTAATTAACTGTGTATAATTAAATATTAAATGTCTGTATGTCTTAGTTTCTAAGCTTAATTGATAATTTGTGTATTTGCTTTTAATAATTTAGTTTAAAAATGCCTTCAACAAATGATTTGTGTAAGTCGAAAAAGTGAAATGAAAATCCAATTAAATTAGTTTTTAGACATACTAATTGCAACAAATAACTGTATGAATAATCCAATAGTTAAGTTAATAAGTGTGTATATATATATTCAAATTAACGCAAAAAAATACTCAATTTTTCAATTAAAAAAAAATAAATAAATAAATTTTTTATTTTTTTATTTTTTTATTTTTATGGCATCAGTTCTGTGCTTCATCATTATGGCAATACGTTTACTCGTATGTTAGAAGCAATCTCACAGCACATACAGTTGCTAGACCAATGGATACTTTGACGATTTTATGACAATAATGCCTTCCGTAAAGACATGTGTGCTTCCTCAATTACCAAGTTAAGGGGGGACATCACATCACAGTAGCAAACAAATAAATTGGTATATTTTCGGGAATTAATATTGGTTCAATAAAAGTATCAATCAAAAATCTGTAAATTAGGTTTTATAGCCATACTAAATAAGAACAAAATGTAATTTTTCCAATAAAAAATATTAAAAATGGCGGCTGCGCAGCATATGTCCCAAGGTGACTTTTTTTTGATGGCCGAAAACATAACTCGAGCAAATCTTTACCGATTGGAAACGAGTGTGAAAAATATGTTATGAAAGAGCTTGGCAAATATAAGGAGATGCCGGCGATTGGTTCTATCAACATCGGTCACAAAAATTTTCAACTTTTGAACGAGACAACGACTTACATGATGACTACAATTGTGCACAACGCTACAGAGGTGCTTGGTGGTACAAGAAATGTCATTACAGGTAATTATTTTATTACATAAAACTGAGTTTTCCCTCTGAAAAAAATATATTCTGTGCCTTTCTTACAGCAATTTGAATGGCGAATGTTGTAATAATGAATGAAGGTATCAACTGGTATTCTTTTCGTGGCTACAAGTATTCCCTCAGGAGGATGGAAATGAAAATTCGACCAAAGAATAAATAACTTTTAACATTTGTGAACACAGCAACTTTCATAGTATTTTTCTTGTATATAAATTATTAAATGCCACGTCCAAAAAAAATAACAAAAACCAAAACAAATTTGCATTTGATATTCAGTCTTTTCTGATGTTCGGTCATTACTGAGCGGATGTAATGCAGAGGTCCTGACCAACCTTTCTTTGACTTGCAGCAGATTAGACTCCGAGAAACATTGGTGAGTACAGACGGACGAACGAAAATACCAATAGAGGGAGACAGATAGGACTTAAAGAATTTCTCCTTTTTTTGCTGCAACTCATAATACAACAACAAAAGATGCACCAATATATTAAAATATTATATTCTTTCAATATTAACGCAGTTTATGTTCTATGCATTTATGTATTTTGTAACGTCATCTTTCCAAAAGTAAACTGGCTTTTTGTCATGTTACAAATGCACGTAACATAAGCACTTATAATATTTATTTTTGTGTAATTCTATTAAAAAACTAAACTAAAATAAAATAATAACAAGAAATTGTATTAAATTTTTTGTTTTTGGCAAATTGCGCACTTTTCTATTTTAGCTGCACATATCATAAGGGGGAGGTGAAAAATAAAATATTTAATTTTTGGGATTTTATTGAAAGAAAACTGTCCTACCTACCGCCGGCAGAACTCTCACGATTACTTCAGTTTCCGGTATCGAGAAAACATAGCCGACTAAAGCTTTAAATATTTTAAAAAAAAAATCGATTTGTTCGATACTTTCTCCACGAATTGTCGAATACGTCGATGGTTTGAAATATCTAGTTTGATGGTTTTAAAAAGTCAAATAGCTAAAAAAAGCAATTTAATTGCTGCGATTTCCGAGATACTAATTTTCTTTAAAGAATTATATAACGTAAGCTGGCTACAGATGCCGAACGGCGGCTTTTTGGCCTCAAGCCAATAATCAATTTAACGATCTGGGAATTTTAATTGGGGCGATTCATTCATTACGTAAGACGGTTTTTAGCAGTTTCCGAAACCCTAAACATTGTTCGCCCACTTTTCGCAATACGTCACCCACCACCTCATATGGATACTCACTTTTTAACAGAAGAAAAATGGTAAGTTGGCAGCACTGACGAATGTTCACACTTGTTGCGCTACCACTCAAAATTCCACTCGTAAATGGCACTCAAATTGTAGTCTCAAACATATTTTCCGTATGTTTTTTTTTGGTTTGTTTCTATTCTACTCTGATTTTATACACTCCGAGGGAGAGCAACAGAATTTTAACAGAGTTAATGAGAGAAATTGAGAGACCCTGATGATTTACAGTGTGGTAACAGCGCTGTTAATCCAAAAATGAAAATCAAGTGCCGCATGTTGGCTTGAAATTTTAAGCATAAAAAAACATGAGTCTCTGGTTTGGTATCGTCGATACTGACGAACACATGACCCTAAATTTGAAATTTCAAATGCTTAATGCATGCTTCTGGGCATAATTGACTAATTTTAAGCGAACATACGGCACTTCATTTCCAATTGGTGTTTAACAGCGCTGTGACCACACTGTTACCACACTGTAAAAGATCAGGGTCTCTCAATTTCTGTCTTTAGCCCTGTTAAAAATATGTTGCTCTCTCGAAATTCGACAAGGCATGTAATTTATTATTCCAAATTTTTGTGCTGAGTTTGAGATTGATTATTTTTGAATAAGAAAATACATTCATTCATGAATTCCATTTTCTTTTTTTCGTATACCCCAAACTGGTACGGCAGGACTAGTTCGGTAACTAGACGGAAGTGATAGAATTGTGACAATTGACCCCCGCCTATGACATCCCCTAATAAAACTCACCAGTTGAAAGCAGGGAGAGTAGATTGAGCTGGAACTAGTTGTGTTTTTACATTCGAACTAGTTCAAAGCTTACTAAATGTTTATTTTATTTATAATAGAAGCCGTTCATTAATTACGTAAGGCGTTTTAGGGGGGGAGGGGTTCGAGCATGTCTTATTTTTTCTTATATAGATGGGGGGAGGTGTCTTGTTACATCTTACATAAGATCATAAAAATGCGCTCATAGGAAGAATTTTTGTAGTTTAATGACTTTACAATCGTCAATAACAACATCTGATAAAGGACACCTATTATCAGATATGTTCCATTGGCAGATCCACTTTCCGAGTGGATTTTGAGCCCTTGACAAAGAATAATTTTTCAAAATAGTAAGAGTAGATTATCACTAAAATTGAAACTTTGTAGGTATAAATAAACCTTCCTAAAAATGTTCCTTTGACAAATAAAAATTAAAATATCATTTTTTCCTTTAAATTCTTACGTAATAAATATCAAACAAGGGGTAGGGGTCACCATCTCTTATCTTATCTTATCTTATTGTATCTCACATGTAGGGGGGAGGGGGTCAAAAACAGGCAAAAATCGCCTTACGTAATTAATGAACGGCCCCATTATAACATTTATTTTGGGGAGATTTTTGGGGTTTTTGGTTAGTGTTTAGGGAGAAAAATTTTTGAAAGTTGGTACAAAGATAAAATCCTTGTAATTTGAGTGGTTAGAGGTCATTAACATATTACGTGTGATGAAATAATAATGGGGGAGACGGAGGTTTTATCAAATTCGTACCAAAGGATAATGGGGGTCTCTGAAAATCTTATGCTAACTTTTGAGTCAATTAAGCAACTAATAATATCCAAATTTTCAACAAATTCTTAATGTAAGGTCTGAGGTCAAAATTTGATTTATCCTAGATGGTGTAGCATCATCTATTTCTTCTTTCATGAGCTTCAATTGTGCATGGTCATTCAAAAAACTATTAAATATCACTCTTTTCCCTTTTTAATCCTTAATTTTTATACCCTGTACATACAAGGTTTGAAGATTCACTAAGTATAGCTCTACAAAACCTAATTTTTCCCGGATATTTTTGATATATTCAATACTATTTGAATGGGCGATGTTAGATAACTATTTTTTGTAGATTTAGGGCGTGGCTCCGCCTACCGTGTGTTCAGGGTATTATATTGTTGAGTATACTCTACAATACCGTTTTTACTTGTTTATTTAATAAATAAATAATAAATAATATTTATTCATTCCTGTGAAATCTTTACTTTTATAGTCAATAACAATTTTGTTGAGTCTTTACTTATAGATCCGTTATTTGACTTAATTTTGCTGTAAATTTTGATTTATGAACTCATGTCTCTGCTGTGATTTACTTTGCTATTGAGTATTTGCAACTATTTAATGAGTAAATTTTCTTTGATATACAGGAATTGCTCCAAAAGTAGAACACTTTGGTTCTAACATATACCTTATATTTGCAACAATTCTAAAATGTAGATAAGCTTTATTCACTCTGAACGGGCCAATATCATTATTAAAAGATTCGTAACTCAGAAAAGGAGAAAGCGCCAATTTTATAAAATAGTTGACTCGGTCCATTTGTCAGTCTGTAAATCTACGATCTTGTCTCTCACTTAAAATGCTAGCAACATGAAATTTTGGAATTTATTTTGTTGACTACCATTTTTTAAAATAAAAAATATTCTGTTTAAACTAAAATAAAAGCTAAAAACCATGCGAAAATCAGAATCTAAAAAAATTGTTTTAAAATTTAGAAAGGTTTAGTTTGTACAAATTCTAATTTCTGAGCGAACACTGTAATAACAACAAAACAAGTAAATAAATTATTACAAAAATACTATTTTTTGTCGGTCTTCACATTTTTTTACTCAAACGGTTTTTTGTATTCGCACTCAAATTTTTTGTTTGCCGCATTTGGATTGCTTGCTTCTGCGAGATTCTTCTCTTTTCTCGCTTTGCCAAATTCTTTGTTTTTATTTTTTTCTTGAAATCCAAGTATTTTGCATAAACAAATGAAGAAACACAACAAAGCGAAATCAATGCAGAGAGAGAGACGGAGACAGAGACTAAAACAATGCGATATGCCTATTCTTGAAAGAGTGTCTTGTTTCTTCTCGCATGCCTTGTCTGCTCAATGTTGCTTGTTGTTGTTGCCGTCTTTCTGCATGCTTTTTTGACGTCTTTTCTTTTAGTCACAATTTGTCGTGCGAGCGGCGCGGGTTCAGTCAACTACTACAACAACTGAAAACAGACTCGAACATTCGCATACGCATTCAGCTACAAATAAAAATGAGTATGAAATTCTAAAATGAATTCTATTGCAAACTATAACTGAGTTCAACTGAGTGCAAAATGGAAAGTGTAATTCTTATTAGCAAGTAAAATAAGCAGCGCTAGTCTTTTTTCGTGGACGAAACAGCAAAAGAAAGGAGGAAATTTTTTTTGCAACGACGTAACACAAAAGCGAATAGCAACGAAAAAAAAGCCAAAGCAAAAGACACGAATAAATGAGTGATACTGTGAGCGTTCGCGATAGAGGCAGTGTCGAAAGACAGCTATTGTTGTTGTGCCACTCGCGTTGACATACAAGTGTGTAAAAGTGAGCAAAAACACTCAAAGCGGAGAGAGCGAGAGCGCTAAATGGAGCAACAGGCGCCAAGTGTGATTATAATTCAAACAAGTGTACGACGCATGTGCTTGCAAACACACACAAGGAGCGGAGTGACTGACTTTGCGCTCTTTTCGGAGAGTCAGTCAGTTGTTTTGTAAAGTCGCTCTCTCATTGCGTGCCATTGTTTAAGCGCTTGATCGGAAAACTTAAATTGAAATCGAAACTGAGCGCGCCAACAACACGCACACATACAATTGTAGTTAATAAAAAGCATATATGCAAAGAAACAGTAATAATAAATACAAGAAAAAAAAAAACAAAAAAACAACAATTAATGCAGTTGTGCCTGTGATGACTGACTACATACTACATTAAATACAGTAAACTGGAAAAATCACTTTCAGTTTGATTTTTCATTTTTAATTAACGAATTTTTTTTTTTGTTTTGCTTCACTGCTCCGCTTTGAAACTCAATTGCAATTCTACGCAACTTTGCAAGACGTTAAGACGAAGAAATAGCGAGCGTAAAAGAAAATTATTAGCTGACCGAAACAACAAACTAACTGTAACTATTACAATACCAGCAAAACCAGCAACAACAACAACAACAACAACATAAATAACAATAATAACTTATGTATATAAGCCGCTTTGTGTGAAAAATGGCAGAAAAGCGAGAAATATAAAAAGTGTTAAAAAATAGCAAATAAGACAGTTTAAAATAGAAAATAAAAACAGAAAAATCGAAAATCATCTATCTAAAAAAATAAAACAACAAAAACAGTGCCAAGAAAAGAAACAAAACACTTACAAAAAAGAAACAACAATTAAATAATATCGAAAGACATTTCATTGAATTCAAATCATTGCTCAATTAACGAAACTGTATATACATAAACACATACATGTGTATATATGCAAGTGTGTGAGTGTGTTTTTGTGATTTAGTTTACTTGCCACTCTTCTAGTCGCGCATACGCCAAGTGCAAAAAACATATTTGTTTGCCAAAAGTCAACAAAATCCAATAAAACTAATTAACTGCAACTGAAAATCTGAAAAAAATCTTAAAAAGAGTCAACGCACGGCCTTAGCCGAATATGAAAGACAACATTTAAAGGTAATTTATTGAATATTGATTATATGTATGAATATGTATCTGTATGATAATGTCGGCTTTTAAACAAATATTTGCAAGTCATTCTCGTATTCACAGTTGACTTGATCTCCACAACGAAGTCAGACAAATCAAATATGTACTCGTATTGTTGTTTTACGCTACGCTATAGTTTTTCCTCTCTTGTTGCTATTTGGCGTGTTCACTATTTGTTTACACGTGTCCGGATGTCATAGTTATTTGATAGTCATAAAAAAAGTTATTTCATTGTTGCATGTGTTGTTCCAATAGTCACTCGTAAAGATACTGCAATTCTGCGCAATAATTTGTTAATGATTAGTTGCGATATCTTTGCATTCGGGCTATTTAGAATGCTTGAATAGGATTCCAAGTTATCAAAGTAGGGCTCAGACAACTAAAATACATATGTTTATGTTTTGACTTCGAAAGTTCTAAGAAGAATCTTGAAAAAAAAAAATTTTTTTTTTTATTAAAACTTATGAAGTCTCAAACATGACTAACATCCGTGCAGTTATGTGATAAAAACACATACAAAAATTGTAAAGCCTGGGCTGTGATTCATAATGATGCAGCAATTTTTGCTGATTGTCGCATAAAATGTGTTTTGATAACTAATGCGTTGCCTGAGTACATTTGTATACTCTTCAGGCAGTGATGAGTGCTATAAGTTTGTCATGAAGCTTGTAACAGCCAGCAGGAGACATCTCCGTCCATGTGAAGTATATATTTAGCGATATCCGTCTGTTTGTCTGTGGATACACAATCTCTCTTCCAACAATTTTGAAGCTAGTCACCTAATCATTGGTCACAACTGGCATAGAACTGATAGCCCCATACATAAAGAAGAAAATGACCAAACTGAAGTCGTATTATCAATATTTTTATACTCTTCACGTATGTATGTGAATTGTATTATAATTTATTTGCTAAAAGTGGGCATGGCTATGTGGGTAACCGAGCTCTGCAGGTAATTTTGTGGAGATGCGTATTGCTATTAGATCTGACAATATGGGTATGATGTTCAGATTATCGGTAAGTTACATCGATTTTGTCATTTCGTTACAATATTTTACCGTACAAATGTGAAATATTCAGATTTTTAATGGTTTCATTTTATCAGGGGTGGTAAATACAACTCAAAGCTTATTTTTCAATCCTGGGATTACGGGATTTTTATATATAAATACCTACTAAAATAGGGAACATAAACCACAAAACAAAGAAATAGTTTTTAGTTTGAAAATACAAATGCTGAAATATTCAAGTATCCAAACATTTCCGCCATTTTCAAACTGGCTTATTTGGCGACTAATTTGGTTTGGGGGGTTTGTTGTTTTGGCTCATCCTCTGTTTGTCAAGGGCATTCTCAAGTCACAACGGACTACAGAATTAAAGAATTAGCCAAGTACAGTTCGGGATCAAAACACGACCGGGATCCTGGGATAGTATTTTCTATTCGGGACGCTTGTTTGGTATGTTTAATTTATTTACCCTTTTAATACCGATATTATCTATATGAGCTTTATTGACTGAAATTATCGTACCTAAGTAATGGTTTCGAGTCAGAAAAACTTTGAAATTGTTGTCAAAAATTTCAATTCATTTTATTTAAGTTAACGTATTAATATTATTGTAAGTAAATTTGAAGTAAAATCGTTCCATAACAAAAAAATAAAAATAGGTGTAAGATATAGAAAAAATTCAAAAACTAAAATTTATTTAGCAAACAATTGGCTTACGAGTGCCCAAAATTTATGATGTGTTCACGTGATCCAGCCACGAATCAATTGATCGATTACAAAAATAACGATGCGCCCAAAGTGTCACCCTCAACCACCGCCAGTGGTGCGCCGATTGGAATTAAGGATGCCGTACAAACCGTTGGACCTCGCGGTCCCGTGCTGCTGCAAGATTTCCAATTCCTTGATGAGATGTCCCACTTCGATGCCGAGCGTATACCCGAACGGGTCGCCTATGCAAAGGGCGCTGGCGCATTTGGCTATTTCGAGGTGACGCACGACATCTCCAAGTTCTGTGCCGCTCGTATCTTCGATAAGGTCAGAAAACGCACACCCATCGCGATGCGTTTCTCGGTGGCATGTGGTGAGTGCGGCTCCTCTGATACCGTGCGAGAGCAAAGGGGTTTTGCCGTCAAGTTTTACACAGAGGAAGGCATTTGGGATATTGTTGGCTGTAATATGCCCGTCTATTATATACGTGATCCAATATTGTTTCCTAGCTTAATACACGCTCAAAAACGTAATCCACAAACGCATCTGCGCGATCCGGATATGTTCTGGGACTTTATGACACTGCGGCCGGAGACGGCACATGCCATTAGTATGTACTTTAGTGATCGTGGCACGCCGGACGGCTATCGTCATATGCACGGCTATGGTGCACACACGTATCGCATGATCAATCAGAAAGGTGATTGTTTCTATGTCAAGTTTCACTTTAAAACTGATCAGGGCATCAAGAATCTCGATGTGCGACGCGCCGATGAGTTGGCCTCGCAGGATCCAGATTATGCGATACGGGATCTCTATAATGCCATCAAAAAGGGCAGTTATCCAAGCTGGACCATGTATATACAAGTGATGCTCAACGAAGAGGCCAAGAAGTGTAAGCACAATCCTTTCGATGTCACCAAAGTGTGGCCACAGAAGGACTATCCTTTGTTGCAAGTAGGCAAACTAGTGCTGGACCGCAATCCTACCAATTACTTTACCGAAATCGAGCAATTGGCATTCAGTCCGGCGCACATGGTGGCTGGCATTGAGCCTTCGCCGGACAAAATGCTTCAAGGCCGTCTCTTTAGTTACGGTGATTCCCAGCGTTATCGCCTCGGCGTCAACTATATGCAAATTCCAATAAATTGTCCATTTCGCGTGAATGTAAAGAACTTTCAGCGTGACGGCGCCATGACTGTCAATGATAATCAGGATGGCGCGCCCAATTACTTTCCGAACTCCTTTTGCGGACCCAAAGAGTGTCCACGCGCCATGGCCCTGCAGACTTGCTGTCCGATCAGCGGCGATGTTTATCGCTTTAGCAGCAGCGACACTGAGGATAATTTCAGCCAAGTAACCGATTTTTGGGTCTACACGTTGGACAATTGCGGTCGCAAGCGTTTAATACGCAACATTTCGGATCATCTTAGCGCAGCCAGTCAATTCATTCAGGAGCGTGCTGTAAAAATCTTTACAATGGTTCACGCTGACTTTGGTCGGTTGCTCACTGAGGCATTGAACACGGCAAAAGTATCGAAATTCTAAGTACACATCATTATTGTTAATTATTGTCGTATAATTTGTTTGTTGCACTGTTCAACATAAGCCTTAACTCTGTCAGAAAAGGTTGGATTTGTTGTTGTAAGTACTTAAATAATTAACTTATTCAGAAATTTAAATAAACAGAAAGGCGAAACAAAGACATTATAAACATACTTTCATGACGTGTACGGAAGTGACCTACGTTTGCCTTAGGCACGTTTTTTAAGCTCTGCGATTGAAATTGGATCTTCTACGGAACATTAGTGCACGAAGCTACCTCATGAATTACACACTGTAGCTTATAAACTGTGGATGTCTATGATTCAAAGCAATGAACTTAAAAATCAATGACTAATTTCGTATAAAAGTGTGAATTGAATTGTATGAGTGAAATTTGTCGTTACTTGTGTGCGGACTCTTTTTACTAGTGATTTTCGTCATTATGCTTCTGTCTGGATTGACTTTACCTTATTGACCTTATAAGTCGTTTTCGAAAAATTACACTTAGCGATGCACGAATCCCAGGATTCCGATCCAAAGATCGATTCGATAGTTTCTTTTTTTTTTTCTTGTTAAGATTCGGATCCGTCGTTGAGTATTTAAATTTTTTTGGATTCGTAAGATCCGGATCCGAAAAATTCACCAGGATTGGTGCATCACTACTGACGCTAGGAACTAAGGACTATCAAATCTTCGACAATGAAGAATGAAGTGCCTCTCTGTGTTTTCAACGAATGTTTAATTAATAAAATAATATAAATACATCGAAGTTAAATCTATAGAGAGCAAAGTAATTAAAATATCTAGAACTGGGAGTTTCGAATGGAAAATGATTATTTTAAAAATAATGAAAAGAAATTAATGACTGAGGCTTATCAAACCTTCAGACCAAAAAAAGAAAGAGAGAATTCATACAAACATGTATTATAACTATATAATAAATACATAAACCGATAAGAATCGCAATTTTGTGCTTATCAAGGCGAAAAAAAGTTAAAAAATAATACCAAAAATATTTGACAAAAACTTGGCAAAAACACAATTGTTAATAAATAAATGAAGCTATGAAGACGCAGGTAGATTGATACTGAGTAGGCGACGTATCGTGCCCGGGTGGTCGTATGTGGTCTGATAATGTTATCATATCGCTGAGGTTCCATATATAATACATAAACAAATCTCATACATACATATATATACCATACATTTGTATACAATTTTGCGTTATCAACGCAAGTCAATAAAATATAAGACCAAACAGTACTTGAATTATTTGTTCTGCAGCTGAAAATCCAAACTAATCAACGCTCTTATGTGTATGTGTAATGCACGAGAGGCCAAATAGATGTCTGCTGCGATTTTGGAGTGTTTATATACATATGTCACATAATTCGGCACTTGTTTTCAAAAAGTAATGATTATCTTTGCCATAAAATCTCGTTGCCATAAAGTTAAATGCTTGCTAAATTTAGTATGATAACTCGCTGACATATCAGATCGACCCTGATTGATATTGTTGTTGCTCTTAGCACTGTTCGTGGGGGCTTGTGCAATACAATGTCAATATATTCAAGTGGTTCTTGTAATATTTGCAATCGGTGGTGTAGCTGTCCGTTAGCCTTAGCGAAAGGCTCTAGTGCCTACATACACACATACAAATATATATAAACGTTGCCACATTTCAAAATTAGTGCAATCTTTGGTATGTCAGATTATCGACGATTGCCTTTGATCGGTCTATCATATTGTAAAATCATTGAAATCGATTGCTTTATGATTATGCATCGTAAATTAAACTTGTATAGATTGTATTTGTTTGTTTGTTTTCTTCTTTTTTATTTGCTAATATATTGTTGCATTTTTACGATTGCAGTTGCCAAGTACGAGCATGTAAAGTATTGGGCATACTTATAGATTTACAGTATGAAGAACCCAAAGGATCTAAGCGTTTCGCATGCCAAACTTGCAAAAACAGACAAACTCGCTGTCAGAATGCAAAATGAGTCAATTGAACAAGGTAAGTTTTTTTAAAATATTATATTTAACAGAATCTTTTTAAGAACATTGATCTTATTTCTGATTATGGAATGTTATGAGCGCAAGGAATCCGAGATGTGACTTTTCGCTCATACATATAAAAACATAGTCTATAAACTGTGAAAAATTCAAAATTTTGAGTGTTTGAGAACCTTCAGATTTTATGGTTAATATCCATCGGAACTTAAAATACTTATGTATCTTTTAAATTCATTATACGCAAAAAATTGTAAGCCGCAATAAATTGGATATTTTTAGGGCCAAAAAGTACCTTATGGACCCAAATCCGTTCGCATTTGATATATTAAATCATCTTTCCCTGACTCAATCCCTTTAGCATTTATAACGTTGAGCTTTTCATAGAGAGAGCATATCTATGTACCTAGATCATCGTCTGTAGGTGATAAAAAAATATTAAAAATTTATGGTCATGCCAATTTTTAGATGTAGATTACATAAAAAAAATCAATCAAGAATTTCCCGTCATTCAAAACAATGACTGATACTTACAATCAGCGAAATTAACCGCACGTGTGTCAAGTCTCTCTTTTTCAGTTAATGCCTCATACTAAAATTATTAGTTTGTTACCTACACAACGGGCAATTAGGGCTTAATATCAGTTGTAGAAGTCAAGCAAAGCGTTTCGCAAAAACAAAAAAGCATTGATAAGAATACTCATTATAAATGTTTATAATTTGTTTATTGATGAGGCAAACTCGTTTTTAGATTATAAAATTGATTATGCGCGCGAATAATTTTCCTCAAAATATATACATATGTATTATATTTGTGAGTAGGTACACATATCGCAAAAATAATAGGTACGTGTCGTTTTTATTTTAATATGCGCTTTTTTATACTCTTATAAAAAGAGAAAATTAACTTGGTCATGGAGTTTGCAATGTAGAGGTGAATACATCTTCGATTATATACATAAAGTACATGTGTATCTACTTGATCGGCACAATGGATACTAGTCGATATAGCCATGTTCGTCTCTGTCTCTGTAAGCAGACGAGATAGCACATTGCAAATTATAGCGTAGTATGATTGCATTGCTTTCCTTAAAACAATTTATAATATGGACGTAGTACTCCCAATTATCACTAAAAGTTTATATAAATCCTATTGAAAAAAACTATAAGAAGTTTTCCAATATGAAAATTGGAAAAATATTTGCAAGAGTATATAAGTTTCGGCAAAGCCTGGTTTTAATATGTTTAACACAAAAACTAACATCAACTGTTGCAAGTATATTGATTACGATGTGACAATACTGTTGCAAACGAAAAACTCTCGGAGTCCATCCACATTTCTGATAACAATATTACCGAATGTTAAAAAGATTACTTGACAAACATAATTAGTGGAAAGTATAATATTGTTTGATCTCCGACATTATTGTTGCATTTTTGGAATAGTTGTGGCAAGATTCGATAAACAAATCATATCATGTGTGTATTTTTGATCTTATCGTTACAAATAGTTTGAATTTTTAGCAATAGATTTCTTCTAATATTCAAAAAATTCCTTTTTGAAATGTCGCTTTGTAAGGTAGGTGTTGTTATGGAGCTCACTATTGCTGTAGGGGAACCGAATCTCAATTACTAGTGGATCAGTTTAAAAAATCAAATTATAAATAAAGTGTTTAGTATCCTTGAAATCAAGTACTTATTTTGGGAATTTCGGTAAAAGTTGAGTTTTTTTAAAAATATTAAATATAATCCTTAAAACATTTCGTTTGATTTATATGTATATTGTACAATCCTATTCTATGTAATTCCATTTACGATTTTTTCCATTTCTAGAATCTTAAATATATTATGACAAAGAAAATAGCATGTACTTATTATTTTTGCCATATGTGTTTATAATACATATATAAAAAGAACTGCGATTAAATAAGAAATAATTTAATCACTCATTTACTTGCTATTTTCAACAGGCACGCGTTTTTGTTATGTTTGTAATTGTTGGTGTTGTTTATGATTATTTGAGGTTGGTGTCTGTAAAAAGGTGTGCATAAAAGTGATTTTATTTCAAGACCTCATTTCCTGCGTTCATTTTCTTTATTTTTGTGTTGTATGTTAAATTTTTTCCATTTCATTTCATTCTGTTTTGTTTTTATTTTTGTTTTTTTCTTTAGAAAAGATAATTTTCGACGTCAACAAAAACGAATTGCTTAACTTAACCCCAAAGGGTTAAAAATGCGCAATCAGAAAACAAAAAACACACACAAAAAAAAAAGTGAAAAATACTTAAAATGACCGTTTCTGAGCGGCAAATGAGACGCTTAAGTGTTGAATATTTATAAACGACCCCGGTTTATGACTTGAAAATAAGCTTTTAATATTGTATGTAAAAGTGTTTTATTTTTGTGTTGTTTTTTTTTGCTTGTTTTTTTTGCTTGTATTATGCAAAAAAAGAAAAAAATAATAATAATAAAAACAACGCTGAGGCCTATTCATATCAGCTTGTCTGCTCATATGCAACGAATGTGAGCCTTCCAGAGCGATACGCTTGCCTCAGATGAGCATACGAACGACTGACCGACAGACATTAATATGTATATACACAAAAAGGCATACCAGCCGGATAGACAGTTGGCACTGATATGATACTGAAAGGTTATCGGCCAGACGACGAACTCAATTGATTTTGTATTTCATAAAGGAAAAAAAGAAAAAATAAAAAACCAAACTGTATTCAAATGCGCGGAAATCGCAATCCAGCTTCGACCTGATTTCATTTCATTTTGGTTTCAAGGCGGCATACAAAAACAAGAAATTGTCGTGAAGGATTTTCGTTAATTAAAATTTGTTTTGCTTTTTCGGCTTTCTTAAGATAAACCCAATCATTTTTGTTATTCTTTTAAAGATAACCGCTTCAGTCGATGTTCGTTTATTCATTGTTTGTATCATGCAAGAAATGTTGCCTAATTCGGTATTCGAATTTCAGATATCATGGCCTAAAATACTTATTATATTTGTTTTTATAGTTGTGATAAGTTTCTATTGCGACACTTTGGTATTGAGATAAAACTATGCTTGATTTGTACGACTTGTGAAATTGAGTGAATTCTGATTGATTTTAAATCTTAACAGTTTTCTGTTAAAGTCGTTCCCTTGAAGATTCAGTCCGTTTGTTGATTTTGGAAACAAAAAGTGCATTCAGTCAAGACCCTGTTCTCTTTCACTTTTATAACTCCGAAATGCTTGAATACGACAGTCTTCAGTGGAAGTCCTGTCATCAAATTTCACATGGAGATCTTAGACCAAATATAATTTGAAGTTCCTGCTCAATTAGGTACCCAAATGTATGATTATGTTTTACAATTACATATATGGTATAATGATTTATAGATTGATTGAATTTATTTGACTATACGTGGTTTGTTCAGTGATAAGCCGACTCTACATCGGTTTTAATTGTGTTCTTACAACAATTGAACAATTTTTAAGCAACAACGTACTTTACAAGTATCATCACATCACTGGCTATGCAATGAGAAGAAAAATATCAAAGGAATTCACAAATAGTTCTATATTTCTACATGATATTATAGCTTCAATTATAAAGTTGGCGACAAAGGGAACACACTGATAAAGAGTAAAACCTCGAAATGATCCCGGGGTAATTATAATAATTTTGCTGAAAAATAAAGATGCTAAAATTGTCTCGGAAAGTTAACTCCTCATTAACTCTTTTAGGACGTGCGAGTTAATTTTAAGGCGATTAATTTTTCTCTGGAATTGACTTCCGGAAAGTATCTTTTCCGTGGTTTCCTATATACATATATCGGTTATTGCTTGGTATTAAAATGGATTGCTCATGCTATTTATTGGAATATATTTTTTTATCGCATCAAGTGACATACTCGTACACAACACATCATCAACAAGAAAGAAAGAAACAAAAATCAGCAACAACAAAAATTGTGCATTTGACACTGAAAAGAAGGGGCGTTGTAGTTACAGTAGTTGCAGATACTTTTGCAGTGCCGCACAGTTGCCAAGTGGTGAGTTGCCACATGGCTTCGACCGCGAATTTCAATGGCAGATTGCGGCTAATTGTGTCTACAGGAAAATGCATGCATTGAATGTGTTTGCAAATAAAAATAAATTTATCTTTGCTTTGTATGAAATGAGATTATTGTAACTTTGCACATACATACATTATGACGCATGTGTTTTGTTTTGTGCGTTATTGTCGCCAGAAACAACAGCAACAACAATAATTGCAGCAACAACAACAGCACTAGCACATGAATCATTATTTTAATAAAAGGGTCGGTTGCATTTATCGCCATCGCATTCATGCAAACATGCCCAAATGTATAATTTATATATGCACATGTATGGCAATGCATATCAGCATGTTGTTTTAACAAAAAGAAAAAAACAAATAATAAGAAGAGCGAAGAAATATTTTATTTGTTTATTTCAGTATATTAAAATAAAATGCATGTCATGTACGTGTTGTCACAACAACAGCGACAAGAAGACGACAAACTCTGACTAAGGGCCTTATGCCAGACCCCAGCTCAGTGTGCCCCCACACACTTTACAGTACTTTTAATTCTACGATCAGCTTATGTCAAGGCAAAGTTTTCTTACTCAGGGCCTCACTAGATACTTTTTACATACATACTCGTACATATACGCTTTGATAGTAACATTTTTGTTGCTTTTCGTTTGCGATTTCCAGCGAATTATGAAAATTAGTCAAGTCAAGTAAAAAAAAAATGAAAATTGAAAAAAAAATATCATTAAGTGAATTTTGCGCATTGCATGGAAAAATGATTCTTATTTGCTCACTTTTATTATTTTCTTGTGTTGTTGACTTTACATTTTTTGTTCATATTGTTTTTTGTTTTTGCACACATCTGATTTGCATGTGTGCTCATCATTATGGCCGCAAGTGTTTTTGTGTATCTATGCTTGTATGAAAATGTGTGCTTCACTGCAATTTACTATTTACACTTCATTTAGCTGCGACAAAAACTTTAAGTGAATTGCATATAGATACATAATGTACTTATATAGTTACGCACTAATGTGGGCAGCAATCTGTGCGATACAATTCCATTTGCCGAGATTTACTGACTGTGAGTTTGATACGAAGCGACGGGAAAAAGATATTTACTTTGTGCTTTGAATATGGTAATCTTAAAATTTCAATTTGCTTACTACAGAAACGACAGCTCATCGCAAAGAAAACACCATCAATAGCAGAACGTTACCGGCAAAACATTTTTATACGATTTATGAAAACAAAGTTCAGCATTTCAGTTTCGTCACAGAAATTCCAAACAATGCCAACGAGCACGAAACGTTCGGCTAAAGTTCGAATTTTGCACACACATATTTCGCTGGCTGAATGCTTGGCTGGCTGGCTGGCTGGCTGGCTGGCTGGTTGACTGCATGACTGGACTAGACTGGGCCGGTCAGACGCGTCTGATTATGAGCGAGTGTTGTTGCTATCGCGGTTACTTTGTTGAGTAAGAGTTTTCGCAGTAATTCACAGCTGAAGAAGACATAGCTTAAGCATGTAGAAGCGATCACAGTCGATGTTGTTGGTAAGCGAAAACAAATTACTTACAATTGAATCAATGTGTGTATCAATCAGTGAAATAATCTCGAACGTGCGCGAGCAGACACCAACAGCAGCAGCAGTAAAGTGTTGCAATGCAAATGGCGAGTTAAGCATTCCAAAAATAATTCAATTGTCGTTAACATGTTGATGATGATTACAATAATAACAATAACAACAACAGCAGCAGCAAGTACGGCTATGTGACAAGTGTACGCCAAGTATGCCAGCCGCTTTGACTGATTAGATTTGGCAACCGGCACTTGTCGGCACTTAAAGTACCCTCTTGAAGTCGCTGCCACTGTTTAGTATCGTTAGCAACTTTGTCATTTTCTTTCTGTGCTGATATCAGTTTACTCAGCAGCAACAATAGCAACAGCAGCGGCAGCAGCAGCAGCGTCAACGACAACGATTCGTCAGTACTTGTCATGATCCACAAAATTCCAAATGCGCCTGTTGCGAGCGTACACGTTTGGCTTTGCTTGCAGATAAGAAGCTCAAGCTTTCACTGTGTTTGTGTATTTCAGCATTTGTGTGATATGATTTTGTTTGTCAAGTTGAATGTGAGCTGATCTATAAAAGTTAAGTATGAGATTAGTTGTTGAGTTGTTTCATATCGCATTCAAATACGTGCACCATCATAAATTTGTGTGTGAAGTTTGATGGTTGTTTTACTTATGAAGCTGTAAAAATTAATAAAACAATAAATTTAAAAAAAGTATAGAACATGTATGCATACTCGACTAAAAATAATTCTTCAAACATCTTGTAATATTGAACATTGACAAATAAAGTTTTAATGTTAATCTAAAACCATTTTAGTTGGCAGTCCAATGCTTTACTGTAGTATCTTTCTTCTTTCTAAACTAATTTCAATAAAAATTGGAGCCCGCATTGATCGGTCTTAGTTGGATCGTTCCGTTTGTCTTGCTTGTTTTAAGGATCCTTAGTTCATCGACGTTGAAGGCATCTTTTTATGGTAATTAAATCTAATTTAAATAGAATCTCTTTGTGATTTTGTTGCAAAAATTTTGCTTTGATAATTAATTGATTCATTTACATTTATAATTATTCAATTGGATACCATTTCAATTAGCTACCTCTTTAATCCAGTTTTTACTGGAAATAATGTGGTTTACAAAATTGACTTTTATTATTCAAATAACTTTTTTACAACACCATAAACTTCCAGTCTATGTGAATGTTGAAATGAATGCAAGTTTGTATGTTGAGTTCTTTGAAAGAAGTAATTTGATATTGAAATGTTTGAACAACAAATTATTGATTAATTAATTGATTGATTAATTGCTTCAAATTAAAAAAAAAAAGAAACGGAAATGTCTTTTATTATTTGAATACAACATTATGAGTTTTTGTTTAAAAAGTATTAATATTTTCCACTTATTCTTGATGAAACCATTTGCTGCCCAAGGCGTAATTGCACAACCCAAGCAAGCCAAGCATAGGTTTGTAATTAGGCAGCCCTAAATGGAAATTTCCGATTTACTTTTCCAAAGTTGAATGTAGCTGCATTTTGAAGATTTGATGGAAGAAAGAAGAAAATGTTATGAAATTTGTTTTTCATCCGTGGTATCTCCGATAAAGATGGTGCGTTAATCTGCCAATTTGGGTAGTGCAATGAAAGAGACAAAAACGTAGGAAAAAATATCCAGTTGCTCAGTATACTATCAGAGAGAATGTTAAGTGAATACACACGAAGCTCCATTTCAAAAAACTCCTAATTCGTATGGCTTTATGATCTTGAAAAAAAATCGTAATTTTTAGTTACTCTTGCACTTTATATTTTCAAACAGAAGTTTCAACATTATGTCGTGATCGTGCTGTTCCATAATCTGACACTTGTATGGAGGAGTTTTTTTATTTTGATGGTTTTAAAAACATTTCTTCTATTTTTGTTTTAAATCACTGATTGCGGCAAAAAATGTACTTAAATAATTATTTCTAGAAAGTCTATATATTAAATAATCACCATTTTGTGACTCTGATTCGATTTGGTAAGCAATTACATTAACATAATAAAATAATAATAATAATAATAGTAAAGAAAGTTTATAATGGAATTTAAAAATAAAAACTAAATTCATTTGAGGAAAATAAAGTTGGTAGATCATTAGGATGAACTCTTTTCAATCTTCTTATTAGTTGCTCACTTTTGAGCGATACTTTTGAATGTGATCGCGATTTAATGTTGTACTGGCTGCTCTGGAGGCTTAAATCCTCCAAAATGGTTGGGATTCTTAATTCGTGTTCTAGAATTTCGTTTCTGACAAACCAGGGGACATCCATTGTTAATCTTAGTGCCTTGTTTTGGAAGACTTGGATTTTTTATCGATTGGTTGCACATGTTGTACCCCAAAGTTGTATGCTATACTTCCAAGTTTTCGTAGTAAAGTCACAGACGTTTAAATTTAAGTACACTCACACTTAAATTTCAATTACTCATTGTATTTGCGCATACAGTAGAAGCTCTGTATTTAGAATCAACTCGCATTTCGGGTTCGAATTTAGGTGCCTTTTAATTTTTTGACTTTCTATTTGACCTAATCAGAAATCTAACCTTTCCATAGAAATACAAATCGAGTAAAAACAAAAGAATTTAAATTAGAATTAGAATTTCGAGTATTGATTTTGGCGCTTTTTATCAGAATTCTGGATTATTCGAATTTGTGAGATTCTACTGTATTGATGACATATTGAATTGTATACAACCTAATTTTTTGAAGTTGATTCGACTGATTTTCCTGAAGCGCGTATTATATTTTGAATGCATTTAAACTGTGATTATGGTAATTAAAAAGAATTTTGTTTTAAAAAATAATTTAAAAAATAACCTATGACATACATATATATGTACATATGTGTGAGTGTATCTTTATGGTACTTAGAGCTGCTCAAGTGTTTTAAAAAGTCATTTGTGTTATGTGAGGTCATAGGCTATTATATGCATATCATTTTGCACGCAGTGTCGCGTCCATTACATTATTCAAAACAACAATTGTACAATTTTTATTATACATCAAATAAAAAAAAAAGAACAACAAAAACGTACAAATCTTATTGTATATAAGTGGCTTCGTTTTGTAGTTATGATTACTTCTACTTTTACTGACAGTTTATCTCAATCCGATCATACCAAACCAGTACAATTGTTCTTGGCCTGCATTTTGTGTGTGTGTGTGTGTGTTTTTTTTTTTGTTTGTTTGTTTATAGCAAATCCACAATTAACTCACTTCAGCTTTGCTTAAAATGCTTTAAATAAACAACAAAAAAATAGAATTTGCGTTTTATAAGTATGTATGTGTGTGTGTGTGTGTGTATGGCAAGCAACAACAATTAGAATTATATAGACGACTAATACTGATTAGCTTGAGGTGATAACGCGAAACGACAGTGGGCCATAGGCGAATAGCGCCAGCTCGCTTATTTGCTCGTTCATTCGTACGTTCGCTTGCACATACACACAGATACTTCATATACATATGTACATACACATACATTTACAGAAACTCGCACACTTTTGTGCACGCTTTAGGTTTGGGAGATATAAACACGCTTGTTCATTCAACGACGGCGGTTTGTCGGCGGTTCGTCGTTTTAGTTGTTAACAAATTTGCTAAGACGTTGACAACAACAACAATAACAACAACTTCAACAGCAACAAAACTGTCGTTAACGACAACTTCGTTAAAGTTGTCAACGCTGTGTATAAAACAACAACAACATCACTAAGAATACTAATATTTAATAATTTGAAATTAAAAAAAAAAAAAACAACAATAAATTGTTGTCGAGATCGGCCACCGACGTTGCCGTTCAGTCAAAGCCAACGTCAACGTCGGCGCCGGCGTCATAGTCACCGGTCGCAGCAAAATCACCGAAGTCGCTGTTGCTGTGTTGTTGTTGTTGCTGGCCGCACGACATACGACGTCAACGGCAACGTCAACGTCAACGTCGTCTATATCTACAACAAATAATAATAAGACAGTTAGTACGTGTTGAGAACATTATTGGTTTAGTCAGTGTTTTGCACTGGGAGGTAATAAGACATACTTCGATACACAAGTCTTTGTCGATACGCCAAACCGTCCGGTCGGTCAGTCAATTACGCTTAGAACGTTTAAAAGTCGCGTACTCAGTCATCATTGTTTGCTTCTAAGGTGTGCGTGTGTGAGTGCGATTCTCCAGACGCGATAAAGTGTCTAGAACTCATTTTCAATACCAAAGGATCGGATCGATTATTGTTTGCAAAGGCACGTTTGACCGTACACATGTGTGCCCACCAAAGTGCTTCTGTGCTTTGTGAATAAAACAAAAAAAAAAAACAAAAATTAAAAGAAAAAAAAAAAAACACAAAGGCGTCAAAGTTTGTCACCGTCGCGAACGTCATTATCGTCGATATCGGCGCAAGCACACACGCTTCATCAGTGCGGCGTCTGTACATTGTGATAATAGTTTAAACGCGGAAATTTGCCAAAGACTTTCGATGAACACTTCGATACGATACGATTCAATATTCCTTTGACTCAGGCACGCTTCCTGTCCATACTGACCTTATGCAAATTAGCAATCGTGTGTATCTTCAACAAAACTCTTCGTGTGCATTCAACATATACTTGTATTTTTGCCTATTTGTGTTTGTACAGTATTTTGACTGAAAGTTTTTTTTTCCGTGTTGTGATTCTTTTACAAATATTTGCTTTCACTTAAGTGCGCCTCGACTAACTTTGACAAAAACACCAGTAGGCTCAGAAATGATGAGGTGATATTTTTGTTGCCTTTAAAAATAAACTCAAAAAAAAAAAAACGGAATAACAGTGAAAAACTAACAAGCTGTGAGAGTGCGAAAAAATTACGACACAATAACTTTGAAATCGCTCAGTGTCACTTTTCTAAAATCCTGGCTAAATGTTACCTAGCATGCTCAAAATGAAAACGGAAATTATCACAAGTTCCGGTTATGATGATCCTTTTAATTTCGAAGAAAATTTGATGCACATGATGGGTGAGTTTTTAATTGGTAATTATGAAGCTTTACTATTTGAGTCACAATGAATTTGCGTACTTGTGACATTAATCAAACACTTAATAGAGGATGTCCCAACCCTTCCAAGTGTGATGTTTTATGCAACAAGAAAATAGTTCAGACAAATTATAGTTTAGAGTTTTGGTTTTTTATATCATAAACTGTTTTCATTAGGCGTTGAGTCTTGTACGAAGTAATAAATCATAAATGTGTTTGATATCTTGTTGATATCTTTATTTGGTCAAATGCCCTTCATTTTGAAATAATAATTTATATTTTGGTTTTTAATTTTTTCATTAAAAAAAGGGTTAGTTTTAAGTTTGCCGTGAGTAGCTGTTATCGTGATTTATCGAATAGCGAGTAATAGCCCTTCCCTACTACGAATGGTCGAATTATTCGTCAAAATTATTCAACATCAAAAACGTTACGAAAAATTAATTTTGACGAACCACAATTTGCCTCCAATAAATTTGGAATATAAATAAGCTATTTTCTTTATTTTATATGATAACACTATGTTGTGAACTTATTTTAATTAATAATAATAACGTAAAATTCACTATTTCGGACCGTGTGCCTTATTCCGACCATTTTTTGGTTTTTGCTACTATTTTTTGTCTTTGGCATATAATTAAATTGAATCCTTTAAGAAAATAAAGCCAAATATTCCAATTTAATATGTTTGAAGTTTTATAAAATTTTAATATTTCAGTTCGACGATAATTGAAATTATTGACAAATGTAAAATTTTTTTATTAGCTTTATAAAAAATTTCAATATTTAAATTGTTATTAATTGAAAACTGTTACATTTGTTGATTATTCAGGTGATCGGAAATAGGAACTTAGTGATTTAGGGGTCCGAAATGAAGCCATTCTGAATTTTTGGATAATAATGGAAATATGTAAAATGTTTTCAAATATATTTATAAATTTTTTTTATTCCAAACAAAAACTTTTCAAATACATTTTTCTAAATTGATTTTGTTAAATAATATGTTGAAATTAAGACAATGAAGTAAGAACTGAATTTGCTGGTCGAAAGTACGTTACAATAATAGTGTGTGCGGGGGGCTTACCGCATTTTAAAACAAAAACAAAAAAATTCAGCATTGAACTCATCAACGCTGGAATCTAAATTAATATAAGGTTCATTGCAGTGACCAGTCAGAAAAGTGACACCACCTGCGCTTAAATGATCATTGACACCAACCAATCAATCACTAGGCCATCTATCGATCAAAATCTGAACTTCTATTCTCATTGCATTCTTACAATGCTCAAGTATGTTTTCGGCAATGCATGAATATCAATAGACATTGAAATGGATTGGTAGTTAAGAAAAAGATCGCTGATGAAGGAGTGTGGCGACTCCCGAAACAGCTGTACGATCTGCCTGCTGCTTGCTAAACAGAGAGCAAGTTCTTGTGACATTGGTTGTGTGTCAAAAACAAAATTTGATTGTTATTTCCCAATCAAATGTGACCTATATAGCCCGCATTAATATTATGAAATATTTAACTTTCACAATTGTTTGATTTTTTTATCCAAATTAATGAGCTATTAATAACAAACACAATTATCCTCTATTCGACGAATCATAAAAAATGGCGAATATTGACGAATAGCGAATAATATTCGCGGTAAATCTAGTTCGTTGACAGTTTTAAATTAAACATAACGAATTGTAAAATGTTACAGCAAAGTCTCCTAAAAGAAGAACCCGTCATTTTGTCTGATTTAAGTTTGTGTCCATTATAATCAATGAATTTTTTGTAGTAATGTTTAAATTAATTAACTTTTTATGCCCCAAACAATCATTCATCAACGTTCTTATTTTACATTGGTTTGTTATTGAACAACTTATAAAATATGAAACAAAATATCCTTTAGCGAACCAAAGGTTTTTTTTTTCATAATTTTGTGTTTTTTTTTTGTTTTTTGTTTTTGTGTACTTCGATAAGATTATGTTATGTGTTTTAGCAATAAAACATTTGGTTTTATGTACAAACTTTTAATCGAAACCAATCGATTTGAATTGATTCCAGATATTTTTTTTGCTTTGATAGGTTTTAATGAGTTTATGTCGCTGTATATAACCAAGATAACTTTTAAGATTGTTTTAGATTGCAAAACACTTCAAGTAAACAGAGTTCACACTTTTTTTTTTTGGCAATTTGAGCAAAAAACTTCTTATCAGATGTGAAAATCCAACCTGTTTGCATACAAAATGTTATTATTGCATGTGTACTTGCATATTGTGGTATCTAAGGTGATAAGCGCGTTCTCATAAAAAGATTTTATGATTAAATGTTGAAAAAAACTGATTAAGTATTGTTATACCCATGACATAGAGATGATTTCAGAAAACTCTGGCATGAGTACATTGACTTTGTCATGGAGTTTGCAACGCATAGAAAGAGACATCTCACCGACCGTGATTAGCACGACAAGTTGAGTCCATAAAGCCATGTTCGTCTGTCTATTTCAGCGCAAAGTCCTCCCAGTTTGAAAGTTAGTAAAAAAATTAATCAATAATAAATGCATAATTTGTTTGTAATGGCCAAGGGCGTTATATTTCGAAACTATCTTTTCGGGATCTTTTTAGCAAACATTCATATATGTAGATGCCTTAGGAATAATCCGTCTAATATTATGTTTCTGTTAGAATAAGTTTTTTATTTGAACTTATTTATTGAATTTTCTCCACAGGTTTTAATTTCGAACTATGTCATCTAGCTCCCGATCTAGGAACGATCAGTGAAAAATGAGATTTATGTTACAAAAACCTGTTTGTTCGTTCATATAAACAGACAATACTTTGCAAAGTGGTATTTTTGATATTGGACACAATGTCCTGCAAATAATTTCTCTGTAAGTAGGATAGAAGATTGTAAAATTTGTTATATGTATTTTGCTTTCTTTAAGGCACATAAAAAAATGGATTATACTAAAAGATATGACTGTATTTGGTGTTATTCAAATTAAATTAAATAAAAACCAATCCCTTGTGTACCTTCTACGGCTTCGATGTATAATCGCAATTCCAAAAAACTCAGCTTTGCGAATGTTAAAAACCTCCATCGATTGTAGCTTTCTCTCAATTAAGGCATTTTAGTTTATCATTTGATTCTTCGGTCAAGCAATTATTTTCAGATATCATATATATTGTCTTCAAAGATTTATAAAATTTATTTGGACACTACTATACACTTCATCAAGAGAATACACACAGGTAGACAGATAGAGCAAGAGGAATATAATTTATATAATTTCTTTTTCTGTTTATTAACAATTCTTATTATAATTATTATTATTAGAATACTTGATTAGAAAACGAGATAAGGTTTTTACGGTGATTACTTGATATATTTAAAAAAATCGAATAATACTTCCTAAGAGTTGTTAGCCAGAGAAGAAATATTATAAACATTTTTTTTTTCGTTTTATTTGTGTTGAATTATTACAATAGTGATTGCTCCGCGTGCAACTTTTCATCAAACATTAGAAATATAAAATCAAAAACTTAACGCAAAAAATCAAAAACAAAAACAAAAGTAAATACAAAAATAATACGCAAATATTTTGTTTTATACACGAATGATTAATTTAATTAATAGCTGCACTTAAATTCCAAAACACAACGACATAGGATGAATTAGCTTTGTATTTATGAGCAGTTTGTAGCGCACTTGGAGTCACTCTAGCACGGTTTTCAAGGTGATGCGCTTTGTAACCCCTACACGAACCCAAGTGTTATTTATATTTTGTTTTCATCTATATTTGTTTTTTGCTTTTTGTATAATAATTACTATTTTTGTGCGGTGATAATCAGAAGCTATTCAGCTACCGGAAATCCAGTCGAGAGAACATTTTATGCGTAATAGTTCACAATTTTCAAAGTGAACTGATTGATTTTTAATGTACTCACTCGACTATTCAGATACTTCAACTTGTTGTATTCGTATAAACTCTACATGAGTGCGATTTCAATAGTACAATTGCAATTATCTGATAACGTTTGTAAATATTGTTTTTTTTTCGACTCAAGATTCTTTTTACCGTTTATAAAGTTTTGGCGATCGACGTTTGTCGATAAAGAATTCCCTCTTGGACTTTGCATTTAACGCAGGTTCTGCAACTCATTAAGTTGAGAATCAGTATGATTTGCGAAAAATATACGCTAGGTTCAATAAGAGTACATCGGGAATTTATTAGAAAAGAGTGAAGTGTCGATAATCTTCAGATAAGATTCAAGTAACGAACTACGTTAACATACCTACATACGAGTGACTCATTAATATCGGCGATTCTGATCTAAGACAATGCATTTCTTTATAATGTATTGTTTAGTTTTGCGGCAAAACTATTTTGTCTGCAGATGCTCGCCACACCCAAAATCTTTGAGTTTGCCGATTCGATCTTTTATCAATGCCGTATGACAGATGTAAAAGCTTACAGAATAGCTAATGAGCTTCATTTTTACAGCAAATTTGTTTGCATTATTTTGTGTGCACATTAATTAGTTGAGTTGTCTTAACTAAAAATCAACCGAATGACTGCGAGATAATGATTGTGATGTCTAGGCAGCCTGTCGAGAAATAGCGGTTAGTATAGATTTAGTAATGACATGTTGATGTTGAGTAGCACTCGAGTGCATGCCGATTTCAAGACAAATCCGCGAACTTAATAATAAAAATTCAAAATGATTTGATCTTGTTTTGTTAAATGAGCAGTTTGGTTGACTCAACAACCTCACAACTTCGATTAAGTTTTTTTCCTTGGCTCAATGTATGCGATCAGCTACTGTTTTTTTTTTTTTTAAATAAATTTTCAAGAACACTCAAAGCGGATAACTTCAATTGAAACAACAAAATTTGTATTATAATTGCAGATTTATATGACTAATAATTGCACTCGTGTGTGTAATTAAAATACTTTAAACGTCTCAATTAATATGCTATTAGAAGCAGTAACAAAAATAAAAAGTAACATACATTTATATACATATAGATGAATGATTGGAAATAAGTTGAATTGATGAAGCCGCGTATCGTTGCATAGAAAAGGCGACGCCATTTTTGATACGGCGCCATTTTTTAATCAAATTATCGGTGGCATTACGAAAATCAAAGTAAGTGCAATTTGTGTGTGCTAAACAATCGCATTGATGCGATAATTATACCTTGTTACACACTGTATGTCAGGGTATATTAAGTTTGTTTCAGTTCAAATGTATGTAATACAAAGAAGGAGGCGAGGGGGACCCTACAAAGTATATACATACATATATTCTTGTTCACGATAATATAGCCATGTCCGTTCGTCCGACCGTCTGTGCGTCTGTCCTCACCAAAAGTTCTCAGAAACTATAATAGGGAACGTACCCAAATTACGTGACCCATTTTTGACTCTTTTTCAACCCCTTGCCCCCCGCTCGGTGACCAAATTTGTATGAGAAAAGACATCAAATTTGCCTAAGCGTAGTATTCTATAGAACCCCCTCCCCCCCTTAAATCGGTCACGTAATTTGGGTACGTTCCCATAGCTAGAAAGTTTAAATTTTGAAGATAGTGGTTTTCTTAAAATTGTCATATCTCCAAAACTATAACAAGTACGAAATTTTGTATACGAGCTGAGTAAATATACATGCTTAAACCTGCATAGCCCAAAGTACCCCTCTCTTTGATGATTACCTCTCAAAAACCAACAAACTAAAATTTTTCGAAAATGTCACATTTTTTGACCGATTAACTTGATATTTTAAACACTATTTGAATGGGCGATACCAGATAAATATTTTTTGTAGTTTTGGGGTGTGGCACCACCTACCGTGTGTGCAGGGTATTATATTGTCGAGTATACTCCACTATAGCGTCCTTACTGGTTTGTATTGTATTCGAATGAATAAAACAACGGATTCATAGCTGGTTTCAATACTAATTGGGCTGCAAATCAAGCTGAGCTAAGCTAAGCCAAGTCGGTGCGAATTAGTTCTAAGCTACTATATATGTACGTATGTACTCATATTTGTAACTAAATTATTTGAACTGATATTTTAATTTAGTTGTTATTGTTGTTGTTGCTGCTGCTGCTGCTGTGTCAGTGGCAATTAAACAATTTGCCTTGAACTGCGCGGCGACATTTTGAGAACTCAACTTGACTTGGCAAGTGGCACCAAAGCTAACAAAAAAAAAAAAAAAAAAAAGCCAAGTAAATAAACTAGTCTAGTCTAATTGCTCTATGTGTATCTTTATATAGCCTGTTTTTTTCTATTCTTCCTCTATAGATATGTAGATACATTTTCGTAATATAAACACACACATGTCTGTAGATTAACAGATTTTTATAATAATTGTCGGGCTTTTTTTTTTGTTTTTTTTTTCGTAGACATTTGCATTCTAATTAGAAATATTCAAGTTTTTCACTTGCGGCCATATAAAATTCATTAGTTTTGCGACTGTTGATGGATTAGGGTCACTCAGTTCAACCTCATAAATGTGCTAACTACTTGAGTTGTCAAATGAACTGCCAAACTAGTTGTCGAAGTTGAAAGAAGCGTTTTAATTTAAGTTTTTGTCTGTAAATAATTATAAAAAATTTAAGAATATGTGATTTTGTTTTTTTGTTCTTGTTATCTATTCTCGAATGTCGTTGTCTGTATGTTTGCATTATCATGTGTTGTTGTTTTTTTTCTTGTTTTTGTTTTTGTATAAACTGTTTGCATATTTCTAAGCTTACACGATTAATTCATTGGAAATAAGTTGATTCGCCTGATTTGTATTCTATAAAGACCTACCTCAAAAATGCAACAATGATTCAGTTACCTTTCTTATCATTTCAATATCTTTATAAATATATAATTTGTACACCGGCTTTTTGTCTTTTGAATTATTCAATATTTTTTTTACAAATTAATTCGCAGCTCAATTGATATTCAGCTAGTTACTTAATTAAGACAATTCTTAGAACGAAAGACATTAATATGCCTTAAAAAGTATTCTATAAATTTTTATTCTTATTAAAGGCCTTACTCAATCTAATCGTAATGAATCGTACTTATAATGAGTAATCTTATACAAATTTCGGATTACTTTCAGAACTTATGATGAAGATTTCCGTTTTAAAGCAATAAAGGCCAAAACTTGAAACGGAGTTAATGTCGTAAAAATCATTGGCATTGATTTAAATTCACCAAAAAAAAAATGAAGGAAATTAAAATATCTTCAGATTTTTAAATGTGATCACCTGATTCGAACAGTGGTCAAAGTTTACACGAGCCAACATAAGAAATGCCAAAATAATAAATAAATCTACGAGGGTCGATCAAAATATACATGTATTAATTTAGCCAAACCGGAACCGTTTCTCAATATAATATCTTTTATATTCGATCCAATAATTCACATCAATTCCTTACCTGGTGTAGTATGATGACTAAAGTAGGAACTTCTGAGATCCTGACTATATCAATCTATATTTATTTTTCTCAGCAACGAACTGTGTCTTAAAACGATCTCTTATTGATTGACCCTCGTATATAACTTTAATACAGTAAAATCTGTTGACAATGAACGGCTATTCAGCTTTATTAAATCAAATAAAATGTCTCACATTTACATTTGTTGCTAAAATTGTCAAGTTTGCTGTCTTATTTACTGCAAAAGATAAATTTCAAAACATTCGTACATACATATTTCTATACGCACAGTGTATGTGTGTATACCTTTTTATTAGGCTCGCCTGTCGAATTTGTTGTTGTGCAAATTATCATTATCTTTCAAAAAGAAAATAAAGCAAAAAAACAAAAATCATGCGATGTCTTCGATAATGTAGTCGAGCCTCCAAAAACGAGAAAAATGTGTTGAGTAATTTTTAAAAAAAGAAAAACAACAAGTTTTTTTATATTTGTTTTTAGCTTTTTCGAAGCATTTGCAGCCAACAGCAACGAACGTCGAACGTCAATACGAAATTTTATATGTGTGTGAGGTTTTTTATTTTATTTAATGTCTCGCAAATGTTTATTTGAATTTTTGAAAAATCTACGCAAAATTTTTGTTTGCAAGTATTTTTAGACGACATTTGTGTTTGGAAAAATAATAAATTTATTTCTGGCATTTGCACGAACATTTCAAATTTCTAGTATAAATTCAACAATATCAAAAATAATTATTAAATTGGTAATTAAAAATAATAATAAACAAAAAACCAAAATTATAGGAAGCGTTTTGAGCGTGCAATCAGGCGAAAAAATTGTTGTTTGTTTTTTTGTTTTACAAATATTCAATGTAAAAAATATTAAACAATATGTAATTGTAATAATGAAACTTATTTCGTGAGCTTTTTTGGATTTTGCTGTAATGGAGAGAAAACTCATTATCGAACTCGATAAGCCTGAAATATTAGAATAATTGTCCAGTAATAAAAGATTTAATATACTGTACTATTTGGGTTAATCAATACTGACTTGTGATTTATTTATAGGCACTCTACTTACATCCAAATAACCTAAACTCAGACGAAAGTATCTGTGAAATTTGGAGACCAAACTAGTACAATTCAAACATGAACTTGATATCATCATCGATAGAACTTGACTATCATACATACATGGAAAATAGATTTAAAAAAATCTGATTGTCTCGATAAGACAAAGCTTTTGACAGAGTATCACACTTATTTCTATTAATATGCTTCTATTTGGCAGAGTACAACAAGCTCTATGCGTTGATCCTTTTTTTGTAACTTTTATGGTAAATATGTATATTTCTTTCGAACTATAAATGCCATCTAGCCATCTTTTTATTTTCTTCAGCGTCTTTAGACTTAGAGTCTAAGAGTTTTGTAGGAATGTCAATGTTAATAATGATTAAAATTTAAATAGAAAAAAATAACGAAATTAATATTTGCAAAAATTAATCAAAACATTAGAAAAAATGGTTTCAAATGAAATTTCGTTCAGTCTTATCAGAGACGGCAACAATTCAATAACGCGCTTAATGACTTTGCAGCTGATAATGCGACAAAACAATTTAAAAATAAGTTGAAAGAAAATCAAAAAAAAAAAAAAAAACAATAAAAAAATTACTTTGTGTAAAATTATAATCTCAATAAAAATAAATAAAAATATTAATGAGTCAACGAGACTGATATCAAATTCAATTCTTCCTTCTCATTGTTGTCGACGTAGTTGTTTTCCATTCAATTTTAAATTTGCAAGCCAAAGATCAAATTTAGCGTCGAACAATAACAAAACTTTAGCGCAAACAAATCAATGCGTGGAATTGCGCAAGGTAACTAAATGAGGAATATAAAGAAAATATGAACACTTTGCGTTGATGCACAAAAGTTATGAAACACACTTGATATCAATAGATGTGTCGTAAGTCATTTGACAATGTCAGGAGCTATTGTCGTAAGCTGGCGTCTTTGCATGGTCGTCACTCATGCAATAATGCCGCAACTTTTCTTTTTTTTATTTTTTTTATTTCAACACATATTTGCAATGAACTCAAGCAATCAGACAGAATGACTGCCAAACCGACCGATTCTCGTCGTCGATTTTCCATGTTGTTATTTGTGAGTCGTACCTTTATTTATTTTCTATATTATTCACTTACAAACCTCTGTTAATTTTACATGTCTCTTAGCACATTTGATTAAACACAACGTTTTCATTAATGGGTTTGTTCAAGGGCGAATAAAATCTTTTACAAAATGTTTACAACTGATAAACTGTATAATGATGACATTTATAATGTTTTTTTTTTACGAATTCATCCAAAATTATTTGTTCCCACGGCACTTTCCTTTCCGCTTTTTCAAAAACGCTTATAATTTGGATGTGGTAATCACCGTTGTTCTTAGTCATGTCTTGGCACTTCCTAAAAGGTTGATCGTTGAATGTTTCCTTATATCTGTTTTGGATTGCATTGCAAACCAAATTTAAGAGTCTAGTCTAAGTTATGCTACTTATATTATTCATCAATGAACTATTAATATTAAAGAAAATTAAAATAAAACCAAGACGATACAAGTAAAGATTAAAAACGATCCTTCTCTGAATTACAAGCTTACAAAATAATAATAATATTCACTGTGTAAAGAGTAAAAAAACGTTCTTAGAAGAAGAGAAACATAAATCTTTGAATTGAATTTGAATTTACATAAATATTTTCAATAAACTTCTAATTGAGTTAGATTTTAAACCCATTGACTTCTTGGAACACCCTAATTATGAGTAATTCATTCGCTTAAATCTGTAGTTTGATTAGAAACCCCCTCTTCAAATTATTTGAGATATGCATATTTTTATATCCAGTTGTTCTTAAGTTTACAACTGTCTTATGTGAAAACTTCTTTCTCACCATAGAAAACTTAGACAAAAATAAAGAAATGACGAAATGAATCGAATGACAACCAAGACTTTTGTTTCCAATTTGCTGTATTCATATTTCTCTAGGAATCTAACAGTGATCAAAATATAAAAACCGGCAACTATACATAACTTGCATAAAAAGTGCAGTACTGCACATGAGTTGGTTTATGAACAACCCCTATTTAAGAAATAGTGCGTGAAGAGTACCATGTCTTCGACAAAGCCGAAATTTTTTGTTGTATAGGTTGTTATGCAAAATAAAACAAAAATTAAGTATTTAAACTTTCCATAACGATTTATTTTTTCATTCGCATTGGCTGGAGAACCTTTTAAAAACCAGAAACCTTGCATAAAAAGCTGAGTGTTCATAAAATATCGTCTGGGTTAACGACACTGCCATCAAGCTATTAAGCTTGCAAAATTAAGTTAAATTTTTTTAAACATATTTCATTAAACTAAAAAGTAATGTAGTAAATGTTTTATTATATGCGTTGAGTTTATTATCGGAGCTGAGGCCTATGGTCTTGCGGTATAGAGCATAACCCGTTAAAGTTAAATAATAGATCTGACTGAATTCTTACCAAGAAACGGAGAAGATAATGTTTGATCTGATGAGGTTTGTTTTGATTGTGAAGGTCAAAAAGTTAGAAAACCAATTTCTACCAAACTTTCCCAGGTGTTTCTGGTTTTTCAGAATGTCAACTGTTGAGCCGAAGTTCGACATTTAAATATTTGCGAAGTCTTGTCATGTTGCTAATAATAATTAATACAAATAAATCAATGAGAGCTTATTACTAAAATTGTAAAAACCAAAGGGTCTTAAAATATATTTACTTTTCTCGGTTAAAATATTGTTAACTAGAAAGTAAATAAGTTAATGAGTTGTTCAAATAGTTTTTTCTATGGAAAAGCCCTAAATTAACCGCAATTTTGCTAATGTTGACATTTATTAAAAGGTGAAATTTTGTTGGTCAATATCTATTCCGTTATGTCGTAATTAACAGATGTTTTAGAATCGATGCTAAGGCCTTGGAAAGTAACATCAGATTATTTTCCCAGAACCATTATACTTAAAAAGAGTCGTCTGTAAATACTGTTTTAAAATTAATTGCTGTTAAATTGTTGTAAGTCAATTGAATATTTCGAACTTTATTCAAATGATTTACGGCGAAAATTATTGAAGGATGAACATTGTGAAATGTTTAACCAAAGTCAATAGTTTTGAGAATTTACTGTATTGAATAAAAATTAAATATTTAATTTTGTAATCAATTCAAAGTCTTATAACGTGGTTGAACATTGATTCAATCAGTTACCAACTGTGGGTTTTCTTACAAACAGTCAATCAAATAATAAAAATAGATAGATTTTAATAATTCTTGAAATTTATTTCAAAATTTTCAGATATGTAAATTTGTAAAAAATTTTATATGTACGTTTACTTATCTTATATATCATTTTTAAGCCTGGATCTTTCCAAGAAGTTTTACGGGCGGTCTTTTTGTTTTTTTTTTAAGTTCTAGAAAATATTGTTATGATTTAATAAACAAAAGTGACTATAGGTTGGTTTAACTTAACTTATGTTAGTTTATTTAATGATTTAAAACTAGGTCATTGGGATGGGTCCTTGAATCGTTGACCTGGTCAACCGATTTGCAATTTGGTTGGGATGCGAATGGAGCCGATTTTTGTATCTGCTGCTATGGAAATTAATTTCCTCTTGAATTGTAGGGATCTTGAGATCGCTGTGTACTGTTTCATTTCTGACGAACCTTAGAGCTCCAGAGGCCGATCTAAGCACTTTGTGTTGTGCCGTTTGAATGTGTTTCCAAATCGTTTTTCAAGAAGTTTCCAGGAGAACGCCATAACTTGTTTATAGATCAACAGCTTCTTTCGATACTAAGTTCGCTTCTAGGACCTATTTGTGTACATTTTTAGGAAATAAATTACAAAATTTATGAAAAAGTTTTCAGAAAAACTTAAACAATTTCTATGTTTCCATCCTTAAAATATAATATTCTAGGTTTATACCGTGGCTAGTTTTATGATCACAAAGGCAAGATTTTTGTTTAATAATAGAATATGAAATTTAAAACACGATTTCCCTCACATTTGACCAATTAATGCTTATCTTAAAATAAAATCAAATTGTAGTTTGCAAACGGTGGTCACAAAAATATTGATTATGCGAAACGTTTTCAGGGCTGAAGCTGACTAAAAGCTAAATCGAGTAGCGTCTAATCCAATCTTAGATTTGAATAAACGACAGCGTAAAATAGCAAAGTCGCAGTGACGAAGCACTTAAAAAAATAAATTCTAATCATGACACAGCATTTTTACACACACATGTCTAGTATAGACACGGATACATACATACACAGATGCAGACACACAGATACGCACTCTTACATATGCTCAGGTGTAAAAGCAACACTTTCCTGATGTTTTAGCAAAAATAAATAAAAAAGTTGCTTTTAGCGAACGAAAAAATATTATTATTTTTGTGTTACTTTTATTTTCTTTTCTCTTTTTTGATTTTTTGCTATTTTTTTTTGTTAGCTTTTCGACGATCATCATGACTCTTGACAAAATATTACTAACGCAAAAAGAGAGGCATAGATAACAGAAAAGACCGACTATGAGAGAGAGAGAGAGAGAGAGTGTTAAGCATGTACGAGGGTCGATCAATAAGTAACCGAAGTCAACAAAGTTTCAATTGCCAAATGCTTCAAAATATAAGACTTTTCAAACTCCTCAACAAACGCTTCTGTCTCATTGATAACCTCTGCGTTTGAGCTCAACTTTATTCCTGTTTTCATGTTAGGAAACAAAAAAAAAAAACGCTGGGTGCCAGGTCGGCTGAGCAAGGTGGGTGAGGAGGCAAGATGATTGTCCATAGTGAGCAATTGCGGCATCCATTTTTCTTACAAGTCTTGATTGCCGTTTCGGATGAGACAACTACGGCCTCAGCTACTTTGCAATCTACAGCGATCAGCAATAATCAGATCTGACGGATTTCTCGACCTTTCTCAAGCGAAAACAGTTGTATGACGATACTTGAACTCATTATAATAACTTACGATTGTTACAGATGATTATAGTCCCAAGACACCATTTTCTTTCTTCGTTTCGTCGATATTGCTCTTTTTCTATTTTATTGAGCAATACAAAATCCGCATAATATTATACAATTGGCTGTAAAAAAAACAACTATCTACAGAACAAGATGATAAGGGGAGGTCCATAAATTACGTGAGAAAAAATTAGGGGTGTGGGGTCTATCAAAATTTCACCAAAGGGGAGTGGGGCTCATCAAAAATCTCATGAGAACTTTTTAGTCGTTGAATTTACTCTTTATTTTTAAATTTTAAGCGAAGTCTCACCAAGAGGTTGGGAGGATGTCCCAAACGATAATTTTACTGTTTAATGCCAACCATTATCAAACACGGGTACTTATTGAACGACCCTCGTTTCTCACATTGTGTTTAGCCATTAAAAAATATTTTTTACATATTTAAAAATATATGTACACATGTATGTATGTATATGATTTGTGAATAAATACGTAGCGTATTAAACCTTCGACGTTGCAGTATCGTTTCAGTCTGCTTGAATGAGAGCAAACCATCTTCAATTAATGTGCTCTCAACTTAATTGACTCTCATCGTTATACGCTTCATAGATACATAGATATACGTACATGTATGTGTGCGTTGGGCTCAGTTGATTTGATTGTGGCTAAAAAGCCGGCTTATTATTTTTGTTTTGTTTATTACTCGTTTTATGGAAATTTCTCTAGTTTCTAGTTTTCTATCGTTCGTTTTAAGGCATTTAATATGATAGAAAAGAAATAAAAAAAATCTAATAAATTAAAAAATTTTTGTCTTGAGCCAGGTCCCGTTTGGGAGCCCAAATTCTATTTGTGTTTATGCTAGATGGATTGTTTTTAATTAAATATAAATGTTTAGAAATCAACTTTTTGACTTTTTTTTTGTTTTTTAGTATAAAGTTTATGCTATAAACAAATTTTTAATAATAGTTTATGTATTTTATATTTAGTTCACAGTTATCAGGCAATGCTTGTTCTTGTGATATTTTTGTGATAAAAATAACTTTATTATTGAGTCATATCTGTATGACTTCATTCTGAAATTATTGAATGTTATTTTTTATTTTCTTACTTGCTTTTTTGAAATGTTTTCATCGTTGTTGTTATTATGGCTGCTTCTTTCTAATTTAAAGAAGTGATCCTATTTTCTGAAAAGTGAATCACAATGTTTATCGCTTTTCTATCTACTTGTATCTCAAAAGTAAATCCGCACCTGTTTAACTATCTATGTACGTGTTTTTTCGTTTTTTGTTTTGCATTCTTTTCCACTCTCTCTCGATGTCGCTCGCAAAACAGAGCTGACTTTGGGAGGTGTGTGCATGTTTGCTGCTCGCTCATTATCACTCAGACGAGTCTTGTCGAATATCGCTTGTGAGAGTGAGTGTCGTTATCGTTCGACTGATTGCAAAGACAAAACAGGCAATAAGAAGTAAGGAGTGTATGAAGAGAGCAAGTTCTTAAGACGACGAGGGCTTGGACACACAAGAAGAAGAAGCAGCTCAACTTTAAGTTGATGTAAATAATATGCAAGCACACACGGAATTGATTTAACGTTGATTAACTCTTGTTGTTTTTGTTTTCTTCTTTTTTGTTTAAATTACAAATACACAAATATCGTTGTGCGTGTGTAGCTGTATTTGTGAGTTGTTTTTGGATTAAATGTTTGCGCTCATCATAACGGGCGCGCGCTCAGTAAATCATCAACGCCGAGCATAGCAAAGTTGTAGCAGAGTTGAATTTTGTCATTTGCTTTGCTCGTACATTTTCTTAATCAGTTGCACTAAAATGGTGCGCAAGTCCGGTAGAGTTAAAAGCACGAGCACGCGTCAAGCCGTGGCCGCAGTCGGAGCCGGAGCATTTTATTGTCGTGGCAAAGTGAATCGCAGTAGCAATAGTCGCCGCACAGACGCGACCGAACAAACAACACGCGAAAGTGTAGCGCACAGACAGATCGATAGCGATAGCGACGTTGACGGTGACGCCAACTGCAGAGAGAAGCAGCAGGAACAGAAGCAACAGCCAACGCAAAAGATTTTAGCAATCAAGAGCAAGAGCCGTAACGGTTCCAGTGATGGTTGGTGGCGCTTAGTTCTATTTAATGACTGCTCAACAACTAAAAAAAACTACAACAACACTAGCTAGTTGCTTCTGAAGCAACACTTACTAACAAAGTTTTCTACTTGCATGAACGTACCTCAATCACATACATATACATATATTAATATATATGTACAACAAAATACAATTTTATAAAAAAAAAAAACAATAACAATTCCAATTGGCCGTAATTCAGACAATTTGCAAAATTGATAAGGTCTTTTTTCGCAGTGTATCAAATTGTAAGTCATTTCGAATCAACGCGTCTCATTAAAAAGAGTTTTGCTTTTAATTTTTATTTTTATAATTCTTATAAAATTTACTACACATGTCGGAGTCGACTCAAGTGTAGAACACCTGCGCTAAGTCTAATAAAAAAAAGTACAATTATCAAAGATGTTGTTGTGAGTCATTAAATCAACTACTTATAAAGCATTATGCGTTATAAAAATTATACATGATTAAACTTGAATTGTCTTCAATTTTATTTTTTCGCCGATTAGTTAAATAAAGCAGCAAATTTTGGTAGTCTTGAAAGAAACAGGCGAACAACGCCATATCTGAAATACATACATACATATGTACATACATCATGTACATATCTTAATTTTGTGCTGATATGAGTATAATGTAAATATAATGTACAACAATATTTAATCAGTGTTATCGCTCTATCGTATTCACTTGCAAACTAACGACACTTTTGCCACTCACGTTACTATTTGATTTGTTAAACTCAACATTCCGGTTGAGGTTCTTTGTTTGCTTTTATTTTTTGTCGTTACTTCAACGAGCATCTGATGAAAATATATTAGTTTAAATGTTTTAAATTGTTCATTGTTTTCAAATTGCGAATATTTAACTTTTTTTTGTACATTTTACATATAAGCAATTATTTTTTATTCAAATGATTTTTTTACGTCTTTGCGCGTTGACGTGCATTTCTAAAGTTTGCTAAACACACTGATTTTCAATGCACTCACACACACAAATACACTCAAAAAAAACGTCATACTGATTATGCTCTTTGTTTTCTCTCTTTTGTTTTGTTTATTCGCACAGAGTCTGCTGAGAGTCACATAATGCACGCAGATGCGCTCTCCGTTGGACATCCCGCCTCGTCGCACAGCCCGATCGGACATGCACTCAGTCCAGGCGGCGTTGCGTTGGGCATGAGCAGCGGCGGCAGCAACCAAAGCAGTGAGAATTTTACAATGTGCAATGGCGGCGGCGTGGGCAATGGCAACAACAATGTCAACACGGGCAACAACAATAATATATTTTCACCCAACAACAATACATCACCGACAGCAAGTGTCGCCGGCGGCGGCGTCGGCAGCGGTGGTCAATCGTCAACAGTGTGTGCAATTTGCGGTGATCGTGCGACGGGCAAACATTACGGCGCCTCGAGCTGTGACGGCTGTAAGGGATTTTTTCGTCGTAGTGTACGTAAAAATCATCAATATACCTGCAGGTGAGTTGGCTTGACGTTATCACTTATAATACTTTATTAATTTTTATATACGATAATCTTAAAAATAGATTCTCACGCAACTGCGTCGTTGACAAGGATAAACGGAATCAGTGTCGTTATTGTCGCCTGCGTAAATGTTTTAAAGCGGGCATGAAGAAGGAGGCAGTTCAAAATGAACGTGACCGCATTAGTTGTCGTCGCACATCCAATGACGATCCAGATCCGGGCAATGGGCTCTCAGTCACTTCGTTGGTCAAAGCGGAGTACGAGTCACGTGAGTCAAAGGCAGGCGCCGCCATGGAGACCAATGCGAATGAGGATCTTTCGACGAAACAATTTGCGAGCATCAACGATGTTTGCGAATCGATGAAACAACAATTGCTGACACTCGTCGAATGGGCCAAACAGATACCGGCCTTTAATGAGCTACAACTGGACGATCAGGTTGCGTTATTACGCGCGCACGCTGGCGAGCATTTGTTGCTCGGTTTGTCGCGTCGTTCCATGCATCTGAAGGATGTGCTGCTGCTGAGCAATAATTGTGTTATCACACGGCATTGTCCCGATCCAAGTGTTTCGCCAAATCTCGATATTTCACGCATTGGCGCACGCATCATTGATGAGCTGGTGGTGGTCATGAAGGATGTCGGCATCGATGATACAGAATTCGCATGCATCAAGGCATTGGTCTTCTTTGATCCAAGTGAGTTGATAGTTTGTTTTCTGATTACTTTTATTTATCTCATCTCTGTGTTATTCTTCCAAAAAAAAGATGCCAAAGGACTCAATGAACCACATCGCATCAAAAATCTGCGCCACCAGATACTCAATAATCTCGAGGATTATGTCTCCGACCGGCAATATGAATCACGTGGCCGCTTTGGCGAAATATTACTTATACTACCAGTGTTGCAGTCCATAACATGGCAAATGATCGAACAAATTCAATTTGCAAAGATTTTCGGTGTGGCGCACATCGATTCCTTGTTGCAGGAAATGCTGCTGGGAGGTAAGTAAATCAATGGGGTTGCTGTAAAAAACCTATTTAATAAAGTCGAAATCTCCTTTGTATCGCTCCTAGGTGAACTTGCCGACAATGTGCCTTTCTCGCCCGATCAATTAGACAGCAATCATGTGAGCTCAACGCTGGAATCACTCACGCCCACAAGCAGCGATCAACTGGAGAGCTGTCTGGATGAGCGTATGATACAGCCATTGATTGATAGTCTCGATGCACGACATATACAGCCGCTGATCGATAGCGTCGTGTCACAGGCAAACACGCAGTCTGGTAGTAATAGTTCAACGGGCGGTGGCGCGACTCCAACCTCTGTTGCTGGTGCCGTTGCCGCTTCTTCTCCCGCCAATAACAACGCAAGCCGACGCAATTCGCCGCTGCTTAGCAATCATCATCCCAACAACACCACCACAAATAATAACAACAACAATAGCCAACACAACAAGTCCGAACACATGCATCAGGTTGTTGGTGGTGAAAGTGTTCCAACAAGCGTTTACATGAATGCCGCACGCCTCTACAATGCCGGCAGCCCAAGTGGTTTGATCAATCACGCTGTCGCTTCTCTATCCGAATCGCACATTGCCACAAATTCACTACGCAATCACCCATACCAAAGACCCGATGTGGGGCACGTGCATACGACGTCCATGCCGCCTTCGCCCTCTGGCCCACACAGCACAATCACGCGCAATCCAGCGGAAATGACTTTAAATGAGTATAATCGCAGCGAGGACAGCAGCGCTGATGAGATGCTGCGCCGTGTGCCGCTCAAGATTCGTCCGCCTGAGGTGCTTTCCGGTGTGGGCGTTGGTAGCGCCGGAATGCTTATGGGTGAGTAGATTCAGGAGTCTACTCGCTTCTATCTATGTAGTTCATCATCGATCATCGAAATGATTTTATTTAAATTTAGAGAGTTGAATTCGTTGCCGGCTTGAGTTTTCAATCGAGTTAGATTACTTTAACATATTCTTTATAGAGATACTTGTCTAGAACATGTAGAATAGAGCAGTTATGCAAAACGAATCTCGTTACTTTGTACAGTTCGATAACGTCAATATGTTGTTTTTATTAAAACGTTATCGATTCAACAAAATTCTCATTCTGATAATCAATCATCAATTCACTTCATTTCAATTATTAATTTTCCGTAACATTAATTTTCCTTTCTTCTCTATCTATCTACAGATTGTTTTCGTCTGTTTAAACAGGAACCGGAAACAGGTTACTAGGCTTTATACACACACACACACACATACAAGAAATAAAAAAAAAACATAAAATTACTAATAAACAAACTTTAGTTTTAACTTTTTACTTAAAATGAATGAAAATTAAGTCTTTTGTTTCTTAAAAACGGCGCTTGTTAAAGTTTATTGCCTTATATACATACTACATACAAACTATGAACTATACGATTTATATTTAAGTAGGTTTTTTTCATGGAAATTGTTGCTTAATTTTTAAACAAACTTGATGACGGATGCTTTGTGTTTTAATGGAAATGATTTTTCGTACTGAGTAAAATAATCATTATAAACTCTATGCAATATTATATTATTAAAATTTGTTGGTTATAGTCAGATTTTTTATAGTTATTAGGGTGTTGTAATATTTGATAAAGAAATTATCTGAAAAGAATTATTTTTATATTGACTATTTGTATAATGATGTACTTTAATGGAGTGAATAAAGTTAAATATATACATTGAATATACTCTGAATTAAATATTTAAAAAATTTTTTATTTAAGAAGTAAAAAAGGAATCATTAATTTTTCGTGTGATATAAGGAAAAAAAAGTTGAATGTCGCTGAGACAATATTATTTATGTTAGTTAGACGAGAGTTGCCATTTACATACATATTTATGGTCCACTGACAACTGACAATTGGGTCTTAATAAGGCTAAAACTGATCTAGGCCAGAAATGTAAATACCTCGTATGAGCTTTTATAATTGGTAAGTGCGCATCAGCATCGCATCGCAGCACTGAAATACGGCTGATACGCAAATTAGCTGATTGCAAATATTTTTTTTTTTGATGACCCAATTAACATACATATACAATATTCATTGAATATTGATTCGAACATATCAGAATTTTTTTGTCTTCAGGTTTAGATTTATAAAGGGGGTATTCACGAAAACTTGTAAACAACTCGTAACTTCTTAAAAATACGCTGCTGAAATACTAATTTTAAATTTTCTACTATTGTTGCTCAATGTTGGAAGTATCGAATCATTGGATGCATCATGGGCATCAAACTGAAAGAAAGTGATGGTCCTTTAAAAAGGCTTGTTAATGATTCTAATATATCTAAAAAAAATATATATATATTAAGAAACAAAATTACTATTTTAAATTACAAAACATTTGAACTTTGATATGTATGGGTGTGAATAATACCCTCTATATGAGTGGGAAGGAACTATGGTAATTTTTTATAAAAAACAGTTTTTACGCCTCCCTTAGAATTTAAAATTAATTGGCTAAGAAGCGAATAAGTTTTTCATACAAAGAGTTAAGACCTTTCAGACTCTATTATGGGAGGACCTTGATGGATAACTTTATATCAACTAGTCTTGTCCTGCTGATCAATAATATGTACACTTTGTATGTTCGGAAATAAATCTCTACTGTTATCTCTTTATCTGTTACAAACTTGACTACAAAGTTTTAATATTAATCACGTAGTAAAGTGAAGTACAGTAGAAACTCGATAACTCATTCCCTGTACCCATTTTCACCGCGGTTTTTATATGTATAAATTACAAATTGTGGGCAAATTTTTTGAAATTGTTTTTTTTTGTTTACAATTACATAAACGTGGCATTTGCAAGGATGGACGAAAAGTGCAAGTTTCTAACATATGCGATCTTAGCAATAAAAACGCCGTCCAATTACGAGCAAGGCGGTTTTTTCGCCAAAAGAATCCGTAGTGGTAGAAAGTTGAGTTAGCGCATGATGTTAGTTCGATTTCACTAACTCGCCGCTTTCTTCTTTGCTTTGAATAAAAATATTAACTACGAAATCGGTTATCCGGGTTTTCGATTACCCGGAAATACCCCTAGTTTTAATTGATCCGGATAATCGAGTTTCTGCTGTACATATATTTTTGAACTTTGCCTATCGTTGAAAATCGGATAGGGTAATTTTGATAAATTGTCCAGCAAGCATAGTTTAAAAAGGTACAGATTTCTCCAGAAAATGGCAAAGAGGGCAGTACTGTACATTACACACATCACTCCGTTTTTTGGCCGAGCGCATGACTGAAAATTGACAATTTCCGCGAGAGGATGACGCAATATGTTTTTGGGTTATGAATTCGTTTTACGCTTCCGGTTCGCAGATTGAGTGCTTGATAACATATCGATTAATCGATTACAATAATTTTTCGTTTAAATTATTTACGGCTGTTTTCACAAGGAATTTCGGAATTTTTACTCGCAACATCAAATTTCTCGCAAAATTTGTTCATTTATACAAAACTCCGAGATTTATTTACTAGCAAAGCTTGCGCAAGCTTGCAATGAAAACAAATGTATGCGCATACTGCAAGTGCAAACTGCACTAAGGAATTAACCGTTTGCTTCATTTCCGTCAGTTTTCTATGTTTTTTTATTATTTTAAAATTTAACGAATGGTGGAAAGTGAGATATTATTCATTTGCTTCTTGGTGCAGGGAAATATAAGTAGTGATTTTTGTTGCAGGCTGGTTCAGGAATATGATGATAGTTTTTGATTGTCACTCACTAGAGATACTTTAAAAAACCTAAATTGATTCAGTGAAATAGAAGTGATTCTTTGGCAGACAGGTCGAGTCAGCTATTATAATACAATCTGAATTTATATATATTTAAATGTTTTAAATAGCCTAATTGTGATACGGGTGGCTCATAATTGGAACTTTAAAGTCACATGTTGTTAATGAAATGGTTACTAATGTGTAAAAAACAGTTGTATGTATGTGAAGCCATAATTGAAGCTCGAATTCGAATAATAAGAGGCACACGAAAAAAAATGCATTGAGGGGTAAGTACTGAAAAGTAATTAAAACAGTTGTATCATTTGAATTATCGTCGGAATCACTTTATTTGTTTTCGTTTTTGGTTCTATAAACATAGTTCACAAAGAATTACATACTTGTACATTCATCATATTCATATTTCTTCATTTAATGGAGATTTTAGGATTAGTTTTCTTAGACTTTACAAAGATGGTTTTATTAACATTTCTTAACATAAAACATGTGACGAATTGTCAATGTGAGGTTTGGTTTTGTTGGTGGCCAACCACCCGCTCTTCAATCAGCACACAACTCCTATCGTCAACTCCCACGCTGTAAACACTTAACATAAATTAACAATAAAAGACGCAATTTATGCATTTTAGACAAGAGCGCAATAAAAAAAAATAAATAAAAAATTGCCCGACTGATCTTTTGTCTTATACGGAGCCGGAATGCATTAACACCTTAGGAGATTCTGGCACATACCAATTTTAAGATGTTTTTGTATTTACATGTATTGTTTTGTGTTTTTTTTTTGTTTATATTTAAATTTGCAGCTCAGCTCACATTTCCTTTTCGACGAATTCATTGTCAGTTGTGCGCCTTTTATTTTTGTTGTTTGTTGGTTTTTTGTTTTGTTTTGTTTTTGCAATTTGTTAATTACTGACGTTGCCGTGAGTTCTCTCATTATGGTTGTCGTCTTGGCCAGGCTCACGTTTTTCTGTTACCTTGTATTTTCCTTAATTGCAATTATGCGTCAAATTAATGGGCAACTCAAAAGGCAGTGGCGGCGTGTACATCTTAATTGCAATTGCAACAACAACTGCAGCAGTGGCAGCACCAGCAGCAACAACAACGAGATCTTCAAGCCACCCAGTTTCCCACACTTGCACGCCTCTTTGAACCACTCAAAGTTGCTCATCGAGCGTACTTCTGTTCGCACTTATTCATTTTGACAACAACAACAACAACAACAAAGCCCTCGCTTCTTCATCCATCTTGCAACACCGGCACAGCCCAACTGGACTCGTTGCCATTTGTAACACCTTGAATTTTTTTCCTCCTTCTAGTGTAGACAAATCTAGGGAACAGAAATGGAAAAAATAAAACATTGACTCTTCTTAATGAACACGCGACAAAAGCTGCTTAACTCGTTCTTCTAGTTGCTGGCCTCGCCCACACCCACACATACTCACACACACACATATAGTCACTAAGTCAAGTCAGGCAGTTGCTTGCGAATCTTCTATGATTCTTCGCAAATGGTTTCCAAGTGGCATAAATAAGTTGCACCTCTTCTTGTTTCAAGTTGCTGCCACTTCTCGTAGCGCGTTGGTTTGCCAGTGGTGCTGTTGTTCTTGTGGTAGGGAAACATACAAGCTCCTTCTGATTGTTTGTTTTTGCATGTTACTCGTATTTTGATACTAGAGTGTTGCACGAACCCATTTGGAACAACAAACAAGGCATTTGCTTTATTGTAAGTTAAGCAAGTTTCAAGTATTCGATCAACCAAATACAATAAATAGAGTTTTACGTCATCATTTACAAAATCCAAATACCTGCTCACACAAACAAATGTTTTATTTCAAATGCCTACTAAATACAAATGGAATGAGTTTCAAGCCAATTGAATGAATGAAAATCATTCAGGTACTTGTAAGTAATGTTCTTCTTCTTTTGCTTCCCTCAATAAAAAGCTCATTTTTATTTGCATATATTGTTTTGGATAATATTTGATGTTTTTATTGGCAATTGCTCTGCGTTACTCAAAGTAAACATATATTTCTGATCGGGGCGCCAAAATAAGTCGATCTAGCCATGTCTATCTGTCAGTCCGACCTCATCAATTGTTGTGGTTTTTTTTTTGCAAATTCAAGTCTTTTGAAAAAGTTTTTGATTATTAATTAAATTTTAAATAATAGAACGCCGACTTGAAATCAACATTTTGAAATATTTGGAAATATCTGAAACATTTGGAAATACTTCAAATGAAACGAATGCAGAGCATTCTATTTTATTTGTTTGTTTCAATTTTTCATTTCATTTACTTGTACTTGATTGTCAAATGAAACGAGTTCTAGAAATTTTAAAGTAACAACCATTTGTTTCATTCGCTTGCTTTGTTTTGTTCAAATACAAATGAAATGAATTTTCGAAGTTACATATTTGGAAGTCTACTTGATACTTATAGAACACAGCACAAAGTAAGCTAGAAATATGCCTGGTCGAAACAAACCAACACACGTTGTATCTTTCTTAATTGACTACTTAGCAAGTTCTTCAAGGTAAAGCAGAATTGGTAAGCTTTAAATTATGATCGGCGACTGTATAATTGATGCTCTGCCTGAAGTGGGGTCTTAACTTACTAACCCATGACATTTCTTTGGTTGCCCAGCAGTTTTTTGAGGAAGAACCTGCAAAAACTGGGCAGTTGACCATCATTTAAATGAGACCTGTCGTTAAAAACACGAAGTCGATATAGCAACACTTCGTGTCGCCCTTTCCATTCCACGGGCCATGCTTTTGTCAGCGAGAGTGCTGGGACTTGCTGAAAGCGTGCAATGGGACTATCGTGCTCGGTTCGTTTTTTTTTTTCCATGGAATAGGCATGGGTTTCACCAACCAACCAAAAGGCTTCTGTAGTTCTGTTTTTGAATGAGGCAGGCCTGCATAAACCATTCTTTACTCAATGGTTTTAGCAATGCGGCTTTTTTCAATATGAAACCCATGCCTCTTCCATGGAGAAAGAATGACACAGCATGACAGTCCCATGATAGTCCGATGGCACGCTCTTTGCAAATTTCCAGGCGTTTCTCATAGAACAGCTGGGGAAAACATGTTTGCATTTATAGCAGTGATGGATAATCTCCTCACGAGAACCCTTTGCACGCGTGCTATGCAAAACGATAGAGATTGCCCGTCCTAATAGATATAGTTATCATATTTGGGATAGTTGCATCCTTTGGCCCTTTTACAAATCAAATATGGCTTACCCCTCTATTCTGGCAACTCTATCAGACACTTTGAAAAGAAATATTTTATTAAATGGCATGTAAATAGGATTTTAACAGCGCATCGTATTCGGGACAGCTTTCTCTATCTTTTTCCAGAGAACAGTTTTTTTTTGCTGCCACTTTCTAACATTCTTAATTCCATGGAAAGTGAACATGACATAAGAAATTCTGATTACCAGCAACGATGGAAGGGTGAAGCAATGTAGCAGGAAATTAACATGCCCAAAAGAGCAGCTATTAAAAAACTATTTACTAAAACAGCTATCCCGAATACGACCTGCAGTTAAAATCCTATTTACATGACTTTTCATGGAATGTTCCTATTAACAGAGAATACTAGATTTGCCTGAAATGGGTGGTTAAGGCACTTGAATCATACTTTTAATAGGGTTACCAGAATAGCGCCGTTAATTTCCTTAGTTATGTTTACTTGCGCTTTGAATCTCTTCAAACACACAACAATATTGAATGAATTATAAAAAAAAGCTTCAATTCCCCCCAATCCTTTTGTATAAACATCTACCATATAACACGGCGCACCCTTAAAATAAATAGCTGTAAAAATCTGTTCTTAAGTAATTCAATTTGGCTAACTTAATGATACAAGTTATTGCTTGAGGGTAAACAATGCAGGGTCGTATGAACATGCGCATCCGCATCGCATTCGCATTGGCAACCCCCGCCCCTCGCAGACAAACTGCTTGACTGCTATTAAATTATTATTAGTTGTTTTTGGTTTATGCATGTCTATAAAAAATTTCGTTTCATAGCTGCAAGTCAAAAATGTTTGTTGGCTTCTTTGTGAAGTGCGAAGATTTTGGGTGTGGGAGACGTTTGCCCGCAGAAGGGGGCAAATCAGTATACTTTCGGCTAATAAGAATAAACGAAGCGTATTTGAAGTCTTTTTTGTTGCCGGTCCTACAATGTTGACTTGGTCAGTTTGTATCTGTAATGATTCACAGGTTAAGGTTGATTATGACTTTGTATGAGTTTGCCTTTTTTACGCTTTGTTACGTGCCTAACTTGATTTGCCAACCAAAAAACGAAAGCAACAATTATTGCTTAATAAGTGTGCAAGAAGGGAGAAATGGTTGCATATGATTTGTGGTCAAGCACTCAAATTGGCGGTTCACCTGCTTAGCGCACAAAGGCATCTTGTTTGGTCATTTCATGCTTCGTGTAAGGACTAATTGTATTTGGCAAGGAACTCGAACAAGTGATCAATGCAGTGAAGGTGCGGGAGTTGTTCATATGGAAAGAAGTCTTAATGGCCTGAAAAAACACGCATTTACTAAAAGACAAGGAAAAATTTATAAATTAATTGTAAGAAAAGATGCTTCATGTGAAGTATTTTTCAAGCGCAATTCTGCTTTGAAATTTAGAGTTTTTAATGAACCCCTTCCTCTGTATATTACATGAGATTCTGCTTAAAATTTGTAAATTAGTTTCTGGACTAATAAGATCACATCAGATGTTCGATGGAGGGTTCTGTCCCAAGGTGAGATTTAGCTAAATGGTCGTCCCCTAAACGTTCTAAAATCCAAAGGACGAAGAGGGCTCTGATTTGTCTTCTCAGCTTATTTCCTAAGCTGACTTAACACATGAAAACCAAAGGCCACGAGTTTTTGTGGGAGCACAGTTTCCTCTACTATAGTCTGGGGTATCGGTGGAGGTTCTAAGGTCTTTGCAACGTTGTTGGTACACATACTTGTTTTGCTGTTGATGTTTCAGCTTAATGTTTAATCCTGAAAGTTCATTTTATCTAGCGAATCTACAGCCAACTGGCTCAGCTGGTCTCTTTTCATACCTGTAAAGGCGTCTTAGATAAATGTGGTGAAACGACGATATGACTTCCTCGGGCAATGCTTAGCTGGCTATGTAGTTAACATCATAAGGCGCAACAAGTCGACCAACACCTAGATCCTCAGTCGGGGATTGGAATTGGTAGTGCTACAACAAAGAACCGTTGGTCGTCACGAACCCGACCAGGGAGTAAAATGGTGCTGCGGGAAGCGGGGTGCCCAGACCATTGGTTTGTCCGCTTAAGTTTGAGGCTTTTCCAGGGCACTGCGGCTGAGGTTCAATACTGAAACGCGAGTAAGGTCTTTGGAATTGGTGATTGCACTTGCTCAGGTACGACCTGAGACCAACTTCGGGTGCTTTTATCCACAAAGCAGAAGGGGTTTTAGATAGACTCCGTCCAAGCCAGTGGTTAAATTATCGGCTCTGGTCAACGAAAATTTACATTGGTACTGGACTTGTGTCAGGGCGTTGATTGTTGTCAGATTAGTCTTGAACTAGCTAGCAATTCATTGCGCTTTGAACACTGTGATTGTAAACTATATAATTTGGTATACGCCACGTAAAACAAAAGTCTTAGAGATCCGAGCATATGAGCATACATATGTCAGTTCATCTTGGACATATTTTTAAAGCAGTAAATAAAAAATGCCGAGCTTACAACCAACGCTGAGTGTGTCTGATAGTCAAGTTATTTATAAATAGAACCTCTTCAGACTTGCCAAGCAACTTTTAAGAAGAAATTAGTACAACTGCGAGTGACTTTAAGGCGCATGTTGAAAAGGTTACGGACTGTCGCGCGTTTACACAAACAAAACAAAAGTTTACTCATCAACACCTGTGTTGAAAACCACCAAAGTCGTGTAACAAACCACAATGTTAACAAATGCAAGCGAACTGAGGACGAGCACGGATTGCAGCAACAGCAACAGCAGCAACAACACTAACAATAACATTCTCAACGGTAACATTCTCTCTCAATTAAAATGTCCTCGCTTGGTAAGCCAAAAGTTCAAGAGGCCATGAAAACTCCTTATTACGGTTTCGCAGTCCTCAACATAGCCATGAGCGTCGGTTGGACGGTGACGAAATGCACTGTCCTCCAAATGCGCGGGGGTCGCGCGAGTGCCCGCAAAAAATAAATAAAAACCCGTGTATTTTCTGTTTTTTTTCAAGTATGCTTGAAATGGGAACGCCTCACTGCATGTGCTTGGCTTAACTTAACACGGCTTAGCAGCGGCGATGGCAAGGGTAGAGGCAAAGGCAGAGTGCATGGTGGCGCAGTTACAACTTGAAAAAATCACTGAGCGAGTTGGCAACACTTGGCGGTGCGCGTGAAACAAAAGCGCACGCTCGCGAGTCATCAGCAGCAACAACGACGATGACGATGACGAAACCCTAAACAGACTGAAGAGAAACACTTTAAAAATCGTTGCTGAAATTCGAAACACTTCAAATATTTGCGGCTGTTTAAAAAAAAGAAAGAAAGAAAACAGAAGCGCAAGAAGCGAAAAGCGAAAAGCAAGAGTCGGTTTTGTAACTAAATTACAAGTGAAAAGGCGTGGCAGCGTGGTAACGTGCCAGCAGCTTGGACAAATTGACGCCATGCCAACAACAACAACAACAGCAACAACGCATCGTGCGAAAGTAGAGCAGCTGTTTGCGGCAGTTGGAAAGCACTTAAAAACATTTCGCCACGCGCTTGTTTACTTTTGCAATATTGACTTGAAAATATTTACTTAACAATTCGAAAATTTTTCCTTTTCTGATTTTTTTGTCGCTTCATTCTTCATTGCTTGCTTGCACAGTTGATAAACTAACACAACGTTGCGACTTTCGCGCCGCTTTGCTCTGACAAATCGCGTTTTTCCTACGCTTCCGTTTCCGTTTGAACTTTTTGGCGGCACGGATTGCGGGTCGGCGGGTCGCGTTTGGCCAAAGTTTCGCTGTCTGTCACACATGTGCCTGTTTCCGCACTGCCTCGGTTCGCTGTTTGGGCCGCGTCTTTGTTGTTGTTACTTTTAACATCTTGTTGCAATCATCTTTCGTGTTGCAAAATTTTCCTGTTATCACACACACACACACACGCACACATGTGTGTTCTATGTTGCCTGCCAGGCGGCTTTCTTGCTTGTTGGCATTCATGTTGACTTGATGTCATGACATCAACTCCGTTTCGTTGTGCAATTCAAGTTGCTCCTTGGGGCCAATAAATGTCTTCGCCTTCGTTGCTGTCGTAACATGTTGACAGCGTTTTGTATATTGACACCTATGGCTTTCTTATTGGTTGTTCGAGTGCACAAGTTTGAGATTTTTATTGCGTAGTATTACTTGATGACTTACAATGGACTCGCTTTGATAGTTTGACAGTTATTTTTGCCTGCAATGAAAGTGAAAATATCATACCAAGAGTTGATGGCAATGGGAGCGATTGAAAGTGACCTATTAGAGTGTGACTCTACAGAGTTTTTAGCATGTTTCTCCTGGCGTTAAAAGGGCAAAGGATGCTTTTGATGTCATTAAATGTTGTTCAAGGAAGCTGTTCATATCACTTGAAAGCATTACTCTCGTTTGTATGATTTCTTTGGTCTACTCTGCAATCCTCAATCTCGCTTGCCACCTTACATAGCCAAATACCAGGCAGTGGTTCATAAGAAAATTACCAATAGTAGGTCACAGTAAACAAAAATTAAATCCTCTTCTCTGACATCTGGCAGTCGTTATCTAGCGATCTAGCGAGACCACAACCATGTATAGTGCTTGCACGATTTTGGGTAATCGTCGTCTATGTCGTACTAGACAGGGTGCAGGGATGACTAAGCCATGATTGGTTCAAAATGAACCAGTTCTGCCATCGTGGGTAGGCCCCTTGATGGGACTATCGCACGGGCTGTGGTGTAATACTCAAAAGCCGAATAAAGTTTCGGCTTGGTTGAGGAGGTGCGCCTGGTCAGTTAACTGAGCTCAGCTCGGATGCTATGGTTCCAGAGATCAGCAGAGAGTACTCGCAACTCACTTGGGTGACCAGGTTCAAAGGGTACTTGCAAAAACAAAGATGCTGATTTGGCACAAAAGCCAACCTTGGTTTGATTCGACAACCTTGGTTTGCCCGTCCATAGTGAGGCCTTTTATGAAGCTACTAAATATGTGGCTCTAATTGATACTAAAATGTGAGTGGAGATTTGGCACATCCGGAGTGCGTCGAATTCTGCTCGGATGTTATGGTTCAGAGATTGACAGAGCATAAGGACGTTGATTGTCGTCTGGTTAATTTTTTCATTGCCTTTTAATCCATGTATTTAGTGAGATTTGAGCATTTGTGTCATTATATTTTATGATACTTCGGTGTTATTTATTAGTTTTAGCGTTGGAATAACTTGAACGTCGTTGGATGCTTTTCTTTCTTTGGGTAGCACATGAGGTAATTACTAACATCATTGAAAATTATTACTCGTAAAACGCAAATCTAATTAACTGCTACAAAGACCCTTAACTGAAACCGAAACGACAACTTTTGAGGAGCGAGGCCGAGCGAAAGCAGCGCCCGAGTGAAGGAGCTTGAGAGCGAATGCCGACGAGGCACGCTCAAGTGTTTCTTGTAGGCAACAAGAGCCAAGTAAAGCAGCCCGGCAGAAACACTTCTTAATGCATATTAACATGTCAGATGAGTGAATGAGTGAGTGAGTGCGAGCTAACTTAATTTTACTAAATAAAGAAGTAATTTTGCACAATTTTTCAATATGCGAAACGCACGAGAGCACGTTACGTGTTGAAGAACCCTTCCATGTTGTCAGTCATGACGTTCGTCGGCTCTAGAACTGGATACAAGTGCGATGAGTGTATGACGACGACAACAGCAACAGCAACAGCAACGTTAATGGCCTTAATAAAAATGTTACATTTATTTAATTTAATTTAAATTCACGCTACTCGAGCAACTCCATTAGGCAGAAACGTGTCCAACGTCAGCAACAACACTGAAGCGAGTTGAGTGAAGTTGAGCCGAGCAAGCAGAAGAAGCTTCGACGTTGTGCACGACGACGTGCAAATCAAATTACAACGCCCACTTGCAAACACACACACACACACATATATAGAGGCACATGAAGGACTAAAATTAGATTTGCATGCGTTGAAGCAAAGGTTCCCTTTTCTCCTTTTTTCGCTTTCAATAAATATTGTCAAAACACTTGTCAAATCGATAAACAAAAGCTTTGACAACTTTGGTGTGAGAAAAAACAAAAAAAAAAGAAAAACACGAATGACAAATAAAAATCGCCAAATAGTTGGAAAAAGAAAGGGAACTAAGATTTTTATGCTTGTGTAAAAAAGTGAACATGTCAACGCTCAAGTGTTAAAGTGACGCGTGCCTGCGACGGCAAGTGGGTTGGTGGCAGCGTAGATGAAGTCCGCTTGGCACTGTGGTTGCGCTGGGCGGACATATTGACACACTGATGATGTTGATGACGCTGACGACGATGACTTCGACACGAAATTAAGCGACTCAAACAGCGGGCGGGCGGCGTAAACCACGTTGGATTGGCTATCAGCTGCCTGAGCAGCCGGAGCGGCCTCAGTGGCACATTGCCATTGCATATGCGCGCAAATCAATTTGATTCGATTTAAATTTAAAGTATTTTGTGTGCAGCGCACAAGATTTGCCGTGTACCTCACGCACTCACGCACGCATACACGTATGCTTGGTCACGTGTCGATGTCGTCGTCGATGGCGATGGGCACAGGACAGTCGGGCAGCGTAGATGAAACGGTCGTCGTTGGCTTGCTGCGGCACGTGTCACTGACATAAGTTTCAAGTTGTCGAACAGCAGCGACAGTCAGAGCGACAGCAACAGCAGCAGCAGCATTTCTTAAGTAGACTTGAGTCTGACGTGTGCCGCCGTCGCACAGAGGGGCCTTAGATACATTCAGCTTGCAAAAATCAAAAATTTCATGATCGCTTTCGATAAAACAAATATATGTGTCTGATAGAGAATTTTCCAGAGATTAAGGAAATATTAACCTTGAAGAAATCGGATTTATAGTTTGGGAGATATACGCACTCAAAGTTGACCTTTTTTTCAACTTTCAATAAAATGCTCAATTTTTTTAAAATTCGGCACCTTTGAGTTGGAATAGCAACGCAATTATAACAGGAATCATTATCGAATTGATTTATATTTTTAGGTAGCCATATTATAGTGTTATATTATAAATATCAAGTCATTTGCATGTGTAGTTTTCGAGATGGAGCTGTTTTTCGAACTATCTATTTTTAAGGTGTTTTTTAACTTTGGTGGACAAAAAAAAAAAATGCTAAAATATGCTACCCGCCAAATTTTGACTATCTCTTTATTACATATTCCTTTACCTATCTGTAAAATATTATGTTCCCCTCGCTTCCCTTTTGGCCGTTATAACGCAAAAACGATCGCAACCTCGCACAAAAAATCAGTGAAAAAGGCGCTGCTGCGGGTATAAGAAGAAGAATGAATAGTGGGTAAATTTGCTGTGACAGCTTTAATATATTAATAAAGTGAACAAATGTTATTATGGGAAGGAACTTGTCGTATTTGCTATGCAGGTGGTGGCTAAAATTTATCGTAGGCGGTGTGAAGGGGGTAAAATGTCTTGATTTTGTTCATTTTGTATGGCAGGTACCGTTTTTAGTGGTCCGATCTCAATGAAACTTATAAACAATTGGCCTGAGTATGAAAGAAGACTACCTTTTAAATTTCAGCCCTCTATTTTGAAAGCCAAAAAAGTTTTCCATACAACGACTTAAATCTGCTTCTCTTCCTCTTCTTCATTTTGTATGGCAGGTACCAGTTCCTGTTGCCCGATCTCAATGAAACTTTCAGGCATTGTGTCAGACTATGTAAAACTTCTAGGTGTGAAATTTCAGTCGTCTATCTTCAAAAACAAAAAAGTTTTCCACACAACAAATCAAGTTTTGTTCATTTTTCTTCTTCTTTTCGTATGGGGGCTACCAGTTCCAATAGTCCGATCATGCCGATTCTGACATATGAGTTGATCGCATAGAAAAGAAAACTCTGTGCAAAATTTCAGGTCGATAACTTCAAAATTGTGGGAGATATTGTATAAATACTGAAAGACGGACAGACGGACGGACGGACATGGCTACACCAACTCGTATTGTCATACTGATCAATAATATGTATACTTTGTACAATCGCAAGTTTCTAAGTTTGTATAAAATGATAAACTAGTGATTTTCTGACGCTTATACTGCACCGGAAACAAATTCTGACTTTGACAACCTACTATGCCGCTCCCAGATATCGTAGCGTATTGAACGATGGCTTGTTTTAAAGCTTAAGGAATTCACTTTTAAACAAAACTCATTTCATGCAATTATCTTTATTCGTTCAGAAGATATGATTTTTGCAATGCAAAAACTCAGAAGGCCCCACTGTGCGTCGTCCGTCGCCCGCCCTCCGTTTCCGTGTCGCAAGCCGCTCGGCACTCAATTTAATCGTGTAGACGAGCAAATATTTGGCACGTTGTATTTGATTTAGTTATCAGTTCAAGTCTATTAGGATTATTTTTTTTTTCTTCGGAAAAGGATTAAGTAAACGTGGTCGCAGCTATCGGTTCATTTTTCCAGCAGGCCTCAATTGCCACAATGACTCTTCAATGAAATGCGAAATATTTGTCACTGAGAGTAAGTTTTGCTTTTAGCGACAAGAATTCAATTTCCAAAAGTAGGAATTAATTAGTATAAGGGATATCAATTATTAATTGTTTTAAAGACAAGAAGCTTTCGGCAGATGGCAGGCAAGAAATTTTACACTAATTTTTGTTAGTATTTTACATGAGAAGTACGAGAAGAAATATTTTTTGATAGGTCCTGGTTAAAAATGGCAAATCAATGTTTGGAGATCTTTGAGATTTTACATGCGTTGCCAAGGATCGCATAATTTTTTGAATCTTCCATCTAATCAGTCTTCAAATGAGCTTACGAGATGAACCAGCCATTTTGAGGAACTGCGCTCACTAAGTCCTACATTCAATTTCCATGTTTCCATCTCTTTTGGGGTTCGAGCTAAAGCCCAAGAAATAAGTGGGAGGTTTTAGTCAAATTGATAGAATAAAGGAAGAATTAGAATTTCGAGATTTGTGGGTCTTCAAAACTGTCAGGGTACTAGAATAGAGATCCTTAGTATGTATTAAATTACTGATCGAGGACTGAGGGCTTGTATGCCAAGTGGTTGCAGAATAAAGTGGAGAAAGTTATCTTGTCAAAACTAAAAAAGACATTTCACTTTCAGATACAACTCGGAAGCCAAGCCACGGATGTCTTGTTTCATGGTTTTTCAGGAACATGAAGCTTAGCGTTGGATTATTCGAGTACGAATTACTAACTTTGTCAAGAACGACTTCAGACAGTTTAAGATTTTTTTGGAGCGCTTTAGTCAAGGCTCAAAATTTGCTCAGAATTCGCACGATATCAAACTTCAAGCGTTTGCTTTACTACTTGAGCCAGCTTAAGATTAACCATTTTGCCCATATTTCCCTTTTTTTCCTATTTTCACATTTCATTCACACCGAAATCGTTGTTAAATACATGCGCGTATAAAATTAATTTCGAAAAATCCTCTTAAAGCCTCTTATGGCTAACCAAAGCCGCAATGTGCAACGCCCCTGCACACGCATACACGCCCAACCAAGGACCACCCCTCGCCATAAGACTAACTAAAAGCCTGCCGCAACAACGACATGACAGCCTCGATTTGGCCGTCATGTTCAAGGATGTATGAATGAATCTGTCACATTATTTCGGCAATGATGATGACGTTGTCAACACACACAAAAAGAGAAAAAAAAACAAGAAAAACAGAAATCAAATGAACGAACGTTTGCCTCGTAGTTTTTGACTGTGCTAACTGACTGACTGACTGACTGACAGACTGACTGCTTGACTGGCTGACTGTCAGTAGGCCTGCTTGCGAATGTGAAGTATCCCCCAATGGAAAATATTTATCCTGTCACATAATATTTTTCTGGCATTTGCACGCAGCCTGGAATCCCTTCATCGTTCGCCTTCAATGTGCAGGCGCGCAGCTGATAACTTTTTACTTTTGCACACGCGACGCGACGACGTTTGACAAAATAAAAAAAGCAAAAAAAAAGAAATAAATAAACAGAAGGAGATGTTAAAAAAAAGGAGTTGAAATCACAACCCCTTTCGTCAACATGCGCGCAAATTGCGTGGGCGGCAGAGACCGTGGCGGCGTTGGTGGTAGGGGTGGCTCACTCGCCTCTGCTGGCGCTGCCATCAATTGCAGTCATCAACAGCAGCATCATCATCACCATCATCGTCATCATCACCAATGGCATCATTATCACGACGACGCCACCACCAAGCAACGCTCTAGAACAGCTGCCAGCTATCCTGACAGCAACTCCGCGCTTCGCTTTGCTATTCTGTTCAAATGTTCTGATTCAGTTTCGTACTCATTGAATTTTCTGCTGATTTCATTTCGACTTCTGCGACTGCTTTTGGTTTTAATACCTTTGGGAACAACTTTTTAGTCATCATCACTGTCGTCGTAAATATTTTCGGCAATTGTCGCCTTTCACCATCTTCATCATCTCCACCCACCCTTAATTATTGTTGTAGTTGTTGCTAGCAAATTAATGATGTCGTCGTCTGCCTTGTCGCAGTCATACGTTCATACGGAGATATATGTGATTGTGTATGTGTATATGTCAGAGTGAAATGCAAAATAATTCACCGGCAATTGCTTATAAGCCAAATGACTTGTTTATGCCCTCAAACCCTTGTTCCCTTTCGTCAGCCAGCGCTTTGCTCTCTTCTTATCACACTATTTAGCCTAATGCATTAACACTTTCATTAACTTTGTTGCTTTTGACTTGTTGTAAACTCTCTCTTACTCTCAGACACTTCTATCTAATGACTTTTGTGACAGCAGCCGCATTTCTCGGCATGTGTTCTTCCTCTATAAAGTTTCATTCATTTGACTTCAATTTTGTGTTGTTTGTTCATTTGTTATTAAAATTTGATCCCATGTACATACATACATACATACACTCTTTGACTCGATTATGTACAGAAATGGAAAGTTATGTGCTTTGTTCCGTGTGACCTTGTGTATGAAAATAACATGACAAAGGACAATCGAACTCATTGACGAAATGCTGAAGTCATTGTTTTAGCTAGACATTTAGAAATCTAGACATTTTATGGTTCAATTTGGGGAAGTCCTTTGTTGGAATTATAATAAGATATTTTCAAAATGTTTTTGACTTTTGTAAGTGTGGATTCATGTTCAGTTTCACAGTATTAAAAGCAAATGAGTGCAGTGTTGATAAGCGTGAGATTAACATGCTTAATCAATATGATGAATATACAATTCTTGGTTTAGTTTTATTACTTATAAAGTGCTCATGCAACAAGTGACATGATTTTTCGAGGCATTCTTTACGTGTTAAGATATGCAAAGCCTAAAAGTATGTTAAACATTTCTTTGGCCACATTTCTTCAGCTTGTAGCATAATTTCAGGGTACAAAATCATAAAATTATTAAGCAAATAAAATAAAAAAATAAATAAAATAATAAACAAAACCTTATTTCAAATCTTATTGAGCCACGACTTTTTGAAGTCAACACAATTCGCAGTCCACAAAGAAGAAACTAAAACAAACACAAACAACGTCAAAGACAAAATCAACGTTGCCGCCATTGTTTTTGGAATTTGCAAAGTCATTGCCAATCAAATAATTAGAAGCTGGCAATGCTCTCTAAACAATGCCACCCAACAAAGTTCCACTTCCTTATACAGATCTATATGTATAGCATTTCTGCAATAAATACAGCGCAGAATCGCTCTTTTGTCTCTGTGTCTGTGAGTATTTTCGCAGCGTATTTTGTTATAATATTTTCCTTTTTTTTCGCAGACAATCAACAACGAAAAGTTCAACGCATACTCATGGCGAACTGGACTAACGAATGAACCGAACCGAACGATTCAATGAGCGAACAAGCGAACCAAAGAGTGAGTGAGTGAGTGAGCGAATAAACGAACGAAGAAGTAGCAACGAAAATAGCATGAATTGCAAAATACTTTGCAACACTTTGGGGGCAAGTACTAGTCAATGACATTGAAGAGTCCCTATTGTATATGCGGCTTGGCTCACATTGTATTTATTGTGCCCAATGTGTCTGTGTCTGTGTCTACGTCTACCAATATAAATGCGCGTATTCCATGTAAGTATGCGTTTTGTGTTTGTGTAGTAGTCTATGCGTTTCGAAAGAGGTTCCAACTCTGTTTGAAATCGAATTTAAATTATTGAAAACTTAAATATTTTCATTTGGCATTGGAAATGTCTGAATTAAAGTTGGGCTCAACGTTTGGAAATTTTGTTATTGTTTAACTTTTGTCAACAAACTGAGTTATTAAAGTTGATACACACACGATTGTTCAGTTGACTTTGATTAAAAATAAACAATTTTGTTTTTGAAAAACTTTTAAGAAGTTTAAGAATTTATTGTTTAATTCAAATTTAAGAAATTGCGCCCGAATTTGGGATTGTAAAAGATTGTAGAAATGAGTTTTGATTTAGTTTCTGCATTACTTCAGCATTTCTGTGTAATAAGTTTAAAAATCTGCTTTTATTGATAATAGTTTGAGTAGTTATGAGTTAGAGCATAAATATTTCATCAAGATATACGCAATATTGCTTTCCTACAAAAGAGTATGTTGGACAATTAGTCAAAATGTTAATTATTAATTTTCTAAAAAATATTAAGAGAGAAGGAAGAACTCATTATGCGATTTTTACGCAGCTCATCCGGTCAGCTGCCCGCTTACTTATAACTTAAACGACTCTTAACCCCAAAGAGACGAGGAGGCCGCCAGCACCAAACTGTCTGAGAGCAGCGAGAACCGGAAATGGTGGCGTACGCAGCAAAAAAACTTCAGCTTTTGTTCTTATTGGAGCAAACGGATGCCAACAAATAAAAGCACAAAGTGAGGGCAGATACTGTGGGGCGACATGTGCTTGGATTTAGCGCCCCCCGCACGATTACAGGGTAGCGTATACACGTATTTGAACAACCACTCTTTGGATTTAAGGCAAACATGCGCAATGAAAGCCGATAGTGTTTTTCTTTCTTTCTGTCTTTCGTTCTTTGGTTTCTTTGTTTACCGTGTTTTGAGTAGTTGAAAATACTCAAAAAAATTTAGCATTTGCACCATTTTGTTGTTTGAGAAAAATGTTTCAAAACAACCAGAGTGCGAGCGCATAAAGATGAGCAAGCGAGAGAGCGAGAAAGAGAGAGTCTGGTTTCTTGCGCATAAATTTTTGACCATAAAAGAAAATTTGTTTGTGTTTAAATTTAAAAATTGAAACTTTTTACTTAAAAAAAATATTTTTTTTTGTGTTTTTGCAATTGTTTTTCTTGTGTAATTAAGCTCAAGGCAAATTTATGCCTTAGAAGTATGCTACAAAAAATAAAAGAAGAAAATGCCGAATTCAGTTTGACTGTTGTTGACTCGACTTGCGTTGCCTTCATTGTTCGTGTGTGTGTGTGTGTGTTTGTTTGAGTCTGTGTGTGTATGTGTTAGCACGTGCACAACTCTCGTAAACATGCAGGACATTCACATATGAAATTCAATCATATGTGAAAAATAATGTTTCGTGTGGTGGGAGGAAGGCATAAAGGGAAAAGTACACATTAGCCTCGGTTATGTATAAAAATTAATTCCACTTCATAAAAAACTGTCAACGTACAAGAAGTTATTGAAATTGCATTTATTCATGAAGGCGAACTGTGTCCAGAATACTCGTGTCCTTACATGCATTTTTCAGGCGCTTGTTCGCTGACGTGATTTCCTTCGTTCGGGCTTGTTGGCCCTTTTCGTTCTTTCGTCCTTTCGTTGCTTCGTTTCATTTCGTACATTAACAATTGCGTTGTTTACTTCCGTTTTGTCGATTTTTTGCCACAAGATTGATTCACAGCGTGACCAAAGGTCCACCATGAAAATTATTTACGCGTCCGGCGCGTGGACACGTGCGTCTGATGATGTGACGTTGACGATGCTTCTGCCTAAGGGTATCGCGCTGTTGATTTTCGTGGCCCAAAAGTCATCGAGTATGTGTTGTATGGTTCCTCGCTCTCCACTGCCACTAGAGTCAAGCTGTTTTTGTACTTTTCTTGTGCAAAACAAGTGAAAAATCAATAAGGAAGGTAAAAACGAAAACACGTTTCGTATACCAATTAATGCTTTTTATGTTCTTAAATTTTAACAGAATCCTCTTCCAAAGGACTTATTTTTAATTTTCAAAGTGCTCACATTACAAGTAAGAAGTAAATTGGCTTAAGTTTGTCCAATAAAATTACGAGGCTTTAATATTTCTCTTCAGGAACTATTTTACTTTAATATTTGTTTGGGCTAATTCATAAAAGCATGATTGCACGCGCAGAATGCAGAAGTTTGTCGAATCGGAATGTAAAGAAAGTTTTTATTTATCAACGACTTTAAAAAATTAATAAATGTTTATTTTGTTAAACAATTATTTTAAATAATTTAACATCAATTAAAACAAACGAATTTTTACGACAAACACGGTTTGATTGCAGATTGTTTGCGATATTTCACATTAACGAACAAGATTGTGGGCTCCAGTTTGCATTCATGATCAAGCTCTACCTGTCATTCTTATATACATTACAGGATCAGGACGGTCCATATTCACCAATGGTTCTCGGAAACTATAAAAGCTAGAACCTCGAAATTCGGAGGGTAGACTCGTACAAAACTGCATATCACAGTTTTTCTACCACCCCTTCGTTTCCCCTCCCTCAGTTGTTTTATATAAAATGCTATATCTCCAAAACTATTGAAGGCTCGAACGTGAAATTTTGTATACTAACTCAGTAAATATGTATCTTCAAAACTATACACCAAAAAATTCCCTCTTCCTGATGGTTACTCCTCAAAGATCTACAAACTAACATTTTTGTAAATTCCGCATTTTTTGACCGATTTTCTTGATATTTTTAACCCTATTTGAATAGGCGACGTCAGATCAATATTTTCTCAATATTTTTCTATATTTGAGGTGTGGTACCGCCTACCGCGTGTGCAGGGTATTACATTGTCGAGTATACCCGACTATAGCGTCCTTACTGGTTTTATCCATGTTTCGTTGAACATAAAATAATGAGATCATTATAGAACAACGAATAAAAAATCTCTTTTATCACTGTATAGTGCTATTTATCTCGACCTTTGGCAACTCTATCAAAAAATGTTAAGTATAATAGATAATTTTTATATTGGAAAAAAAAGAATATACCTTATTCCGAGCACTTTGCAATCAAGCAATTGCAATTCCTTATTACGTAATGTCGAACTTCAAAGTATAACAAAGAATTACGATTACTAGCAACGATGGTAATTGGAAGGCAAAGGAGCTATGAATTAACATGACTTAAGAAGCAGTCAATACTGTGTTTATTTATAGATGAAAACCTGCTGTTAACGCTGAACAAGACATGCCGTTAAAATCCTATCTACAGCCATTTGATATGATTTAATTTTTAACAGTGACTATTAGAGTATAGTATCAACATTTCGAAGCAGTACTTTGTTATATGTAGTAGAGAGTGAATTTCATGTGGAGACCCTTTATATCTGCCTAGAAATACACAATTTTCTATAGAGAGGTTTTTAATTTTGACTTTATTTATAGATCCTTTATATATCTACAGATTCCGAAAATTTCTTCGTTATATTTATGCAGACTTTTTGAGTAAAGAACTTCTTGAAGGTTTTTTTTTAAAACTGTTAAATGGAGATTTGCAATACATAGAGGCTCGGATGAGCATGGTTATGACCATCATTGTTCATAAAAACTAAAAAAAAAAACAAGGTTTACCGATTATTTCATCGCCCGTTTTCTAGTACCACTACAGTATTCTGTAGTTTTCCGATGTTGTTCCTCTCCCTCTTACTTGTAGTTATAATGCTTGCTTGTCTTCGATTTTCTTAATGTCTATTCTCTGCGCATATGGTAATTCGAGTGTGATATAGTTTATTAAGTTTTTGTCAGACCGAACGAAGTAATTAAGTCCCCAAAAAGTATATATTCTTCAATAGGACGACAATACAAATCAGTATAGTCATGTACGACTGTCACTTTCTTAAAAGGCTTTACGAAGAAATTGAATCCTGCAAATCGAATGCGTGTTAAACACATGAATATTTATTTTCTTAAATTTGAAATTTTTTACGATAACTTTAAATATTTTAACTAAAAACGAACTTAACATCCGTTGTTTTTCGATTGCTTTAACTTAATTTATTTTGAACTTAAAAATTAAGTTAAATTAAAAGGTTATATTTGATTAAAGATCTTCTATTAGTCATTGATTTTCCTGATTTGCTCCAAAACTTATAAATTTTGTCTATGGTCACCATGAATCATATCACGTAAATGTTCAGCGATTACAATAATGGATATTTCTGAGTTTGATCCGAATTTTCATTGTCATATTTTCCTATACCACTTATAGTAAAGTTCAAATGTTTTTGTTGTCTACAAATTCCTTATTTTTTATATTTGTATTTCCATATCAAACGATTGTAAATTTCCCGAGTCTCACATAAATATATGTATTTGTAAGTAAATAAAATTCCAGCTAATTACTCTGGCAGTCATTTAATATTCTTCTTTAAGTTTAAGCTTTGTATATTTTTCATTTTTATCATCGTTGCGGTATTTTAAGAGTTTCTTATGAAGATTGTCATAAGTAAATGTGACATGTCCGTGTAAATTCTATCTAGGCTTCGACTTGTTTGTTGGATATAAACTACAGTACTGTAGTGCTTCAGAATGTAAGCTGTAATCAAATCGAATCATATTCAGAGTTTGTAATAAATATTTACGGTTTATCAGTTTTCTTTTCTCGCTCCCAGAGAAATAAATATAATAAAGGGAAGCAAAAAAAAAAAAAAGCATATTCATGTCTTACAAAAAAAAAGGAAACCCGAAATTGGGCGTTTCCGAATGCCGCCGCCCTTTAATAACTGTCAAATATCGATGAAGCAAACAAACAAAAAATAAATTTATGTCAAACAATAAAAACAAATCTAATAAAATGAAATTACGTTTTTTTTACTTAGTTGCGGGCATATTTTTTTACTCGACTGTCCTTTTCCGTCGTTTTCTGCGGACGTCTTTGATTTTTATGAATTTCACATAAAATTTATGACAAAAGGATATGCTGATGGCCGTTGGTGAAGGCGCTGCGTCAGAAGCTACTGGTTGACCAACATTAAATGCTAATAAAATTATGTTAAATTGCAGGAAAATAGAAAAACAGACATAGTGCCCTTATAAAAAAAAGAAAACGAAAATTAAAGAAAATCAAAAAATACAAATAAGAGAAGAAAAATATTTAAATGACAAACTATTTGTGATGGCGATACAATGGCGAATCAGGACGGCAAGGTCAAGAGCAAAACAAGCCTAAGGGCCGGCACATGGATGAGCAGGCATAAAAATAATTACGCATAATTAGACAACAAATGATGAAAATAAATAGTGAAAATAGATTTTACTCATTGCTGCCCGCATGACCTGGGCCAACAATTGCCCATTGAGACAAACAAACACAATGCCAACGCGCAAAAGTAAACAGAGAACGGCGCGAATGAAGGCGAACGGGCGACGGGGTCGGTGACGGTGACGGCGTTGGAATTGTCCCACAATTTATGCCCGTCTCTGTAGTCGTTGCTGTCGCACAATTAAATATCTGTCAGTTGATATTCACTGTGAGATTCTTTGAAAGCGATATTTATAGCAATACATGATTAATTTGATTTTAAGTCAGCCGGTCCGCAATGCCTCGTCGGCTGCGACAACAATTAAAGTAAACATGACAGATTACTGGCCGGCCGCGCTTTGGTCTGCTCGGCTCGGCTCGGGTCTGGTCCATCAGCTGGGGCACTCAGTTGACTGACATGCGGTTGGTGGTTGATTTGGTTGGTTAATGGTCATATAATAAGTGGTAATGATTGTTAATCTTCAATAATTTACCATGAGAAAATGCACAGACGTTGTTTGTGTGTTTAATGTGCCTTGGTTTGTGTTCTCTGAGCGTTGCATGAATGAACGCATTTAGCATGGCAATGATAGCGGCTTAAATGGTCAGCATGAACGCAGACTTGCTTATGGCAAATGGGGAGCTGAGCGTGCTAATCGATGGTTTGCATTTGTCTCTGGCAACGAGTCTTCATTTAGTGTCTAAAGTCTCATTAAAATATTGTTGCTATAGAACCATCTGCCTGCAATTGTCGCACATAAACAATATTATACCAATTGCTTCATACAAAAGTTGCAAATCATATTTATGCAAACAACATTCGCATGAAAACTGTCAGCCCAATGCTTCATTGTGGAATTATCATAAAAAAATGTCGCCTGGCAAAATAATTTTGACTTTTTGGCCTGTAGATTTATTATTATATCGATATTTTGGATATTTTTAAGACTTTATCGTTAAGCAGGAACAGTTGAACACTAAAATCACACCGATTGAACTTAGTATCTTGGTTCGTAGGTATTTTCGGGGTTCCGGGAATTCTATTCCTGATTGAGGACTCCCTACAATGGTTGGATCTCGGCAATTTTATTTCAGTTTATCTTATAAAAGTGTTGACCTTTACGGATCTTTTTAAAGGCTTCTTCTTTTAACGCTGCTTACAATAATCGCAGCTTCGTATTTTTTTCTTATCAGAGTCCATCAAAGTACTATTTTGGTGTATCATGTTTATGTAGTCAATCTTGTTTGTTTTTCATTTCATTAATCTCTTTTTGAAGTGACATTAATAGATTTCGGATAACCGATGTTGCTTTTTGTGCGCCCCTCATTTTTGTTGCTTTATTGCACCAGAAAAAACAACCAAGAAAACTCGTAATCGAAACTAAATCTGTTGATTTACATTGACTCTGCGCTCGTTCTCGTGCGATAATACATTTCCGTAACATGTTAACACACGGTATTACCGCCTAGGGGGCATGGCTCAAGCCAAGCCAAACCTTACCATGCCCAAAAAGTGGAGGGTTGCAAAAACGCACTTAAGTTGCGCTCATTTACATATGTCGAAGGATTAAAATCGCTTGATAGAAATGAAAAACGAAAACGAGTCTGAGTACGTCAGCCAGCAGCACATTGCAAGCGAACGGACATCAAAGCGCTTTTGGAAAAAAATAGGAAAAAAAAAAACTTTAAAGCACACAGAATAACAGTTGACAATCCTGCACACACTCACACACACACACACACACACACACAAACATACAACTTGACATTTTGCACTTGGCTAAACTTTGGTGCTGCGTTTGGCCTGCTGGACAGGATGTGTATGGCATACTCATGCGCGCACAGTCATCTTCTTAAAGTGCCAGAGGGAGAGGGCAGCGGAAGCAAGCGACATCGATAGCCCAAATACACACACATACAAATGTAGCCATGAGTTGATGATGATTTTGTATTTTTTATATATCGAAGTGCTGTAACATTTTTCGTGCTCGTTTTTTTTTTTTTTTATTTGTTTGAAACAAACAAGCAGAAGCAAACCACTTGACAAGCTGTTGGCACAAAAAACATGAACACTTGAGTGTATGCTACAGTTTCATACTTAAATCGATACACACGCACACACACACACACACACACAAACATACACAAACACGAACAGTTTCGCATAAAGAACTCACCTTATATGTGGAGGAACCAAAATGTATCTTGCACGCATCTAAATGAATGCGTATCTACCCCTCGCCATCAGCAGCCCAGCGCAGCACACACAAACAACAAACAAACAAACAGCGAGAAATAAAGAAGCAAAATACTAAACGCAAATGGCAAAGGACATTTCCTATCATTTATCTTGTGTTTTTTTTTATGCCATTTTTCACGATACCAACGCATTTTTTTTTTGTTTGTTTCATTTTGTTTTCTAACATAACACGCAACTGGCCAAAATCAACGAGAGTTCTTGCCAGCTGGTTCGGGCAGTGAAAAACCCAAGTGAAATGCCACTCCAAAAGACAGAAAAAAAAGAGGAAAATAAAGGAAAAAATGCACAGATTTGTTAGCGCAAGTTTGTTTTTTATCTTTTGCAATTAGAAGACCAACGATGATGATGATGATGATGATATTTTTTTGCTTTTTGTGCTCAAAGTTATTTCGTGTACTCATTGTAGATAAGTGATATCTTGCATTGTAGCTTCTGCTTACAGCCGAAGCCTGTTGCCAGGACATCACCACATGATTAAGGAAGGAAATTGTTTTGGACACAACTGACACAAACAAATATTGTGCCGTTGTCTTGTAATGGATGGCGTAGACTTTTGTCGTATCTTTGCCCACCAACGGCGCACGTCTTTGGGGGTACTCACACAGTTGGAGTCATACTTATCGCTTAAGTAGCATCATTTAACTGCTTTCTTCTGTTTTTCCTCTTGTTGTGATTGTTTTCTACTTTCTTCGTTCTTCGTTCTTCGTGTAGTTCAGTTCAGTTCGGTTCAGTTTGATTTGCTTTTTCCCGGTTGTAATTTGTAGTTGTGTTGTTGGAGATAAATTATGCCTTGTTTTGTCTCGAGGGCAGATACAATAAGGTAAACCAGTCTTTTGGTTTGTGCAATTAGCTGTTAAGCTATTTGAAGTTCTGAGATCGCGAGAAATATGTTCGAGTTATACATTTGATATAAAATAAAATTGGTTAGTCAACAGCGTTGAAATTGTATCGACTTATAGTTCACAAGAGCGGCAGTCCCGTAAGTTTTTCATTATCGAGAAAGCGGAATATCAGAGTTTTAATTTGTTTTTTTTTTTTTTAAAATATAAAGATCATTTAAAAATTTAGCAAATACATGGGGCAGTGGTGGCATCAACTCACTCATGCACAATTAACCTTCAAACTTATGGAAATCGTCAATTTAGTAAAACTGTAATTTTTTTAAAAAATATTTATATATTTTATTTCAATATTGGGTAAAAAAAAAATCTTGAAAAATAATACAACTTGGGTCTCTTACCATAAAGGCTCTGAAAAAACACAAAAAATGTTTTTGATGTTATAAATAATGTTTCAAATATTTATTTTCAAAGAGTATAAGTACGGACGCAAATATCCTTAATAAAAACCAAAGACGAACAACGCCGACACATAGAAAATAATCAGCGAGAGTAATATATTCCTCGAACCTAACATCGTGGATATATTGTCTATTAATTGTCTGTTTTAAATAATTCATTTTATTTATTTATTGAACAAAACAAAATAAATTAATAGTAAAATATAAATATAAATGATGTAAATAATAAAAAATTTTAATTGTTAAATTAGGAGAATAAGATAAACAAAAAACTTAATTTATATATAAGTGTAAAAACGCAGTGAACTTTAGTCTCCGACCCGGTGGGGTAAATTTATTTGCACAATGTCAGCTATGCATTCTCTTAACTCTTAATTGTATAACTGAACTGGGTAAGGTTGATATGAACTGTCTTACTTCATGGTTCGATATACTTACTTACTACACTTTTCGATGCGACCTCGTTTGACGTTGGTGATTTAAGATTCAGAAATCAAGGTTTTTATGGATTTAATCTTAATCTATATTGTACTTATACTATATTTTTCTAACGACAAAAGTTATGACAATTGATCCATAAAGAAATGCTGAGAAATTTGATTTGGAACTATCTAATTTATTCGACAAAACTCTAAAAGAGTTATGATAAGTTAAATTGTTATTGAAAATATTTGTAAAAAAAAACGTTACAAAAATGTTGTCGTTATCAATCTTTTTAATAAAGCAGTCTAATTAGACATTCCGGCATAACTTTGATTCGCCGACTAGATCAACTTAATCGTAGGCAAAGACACACATGAGTTGCCAAGCCAACAGGACCGCAAACACACAAAGCCAAATTGAATGCGTCGTTGAATGCGTAAGAATCACGATTTGTGTACTAATAATTTGATTTGGTGGTTGGAAAATAATTATGTCACATTACGAACAGTTTTTTTTATGATTATTTTGATTTTTGTGTTGTGAAGATGTGAAGAGCAAAGAAATCAGCATACCAGAATCGTAGAGGGTGTCAGCTAACAAGCAACCCAAACCACTAAAGTGGCGACCGCCCACCCCGCGCAAACAGAAGCGAAAGCAATTCTGTCAACCATTAAAAATTCAACAAAAAACCTGATGACATTTGCCAGACCGCAACGGGTGAGCGAAAGAGTCTGGCAATTTACCCTTCAATAACCGTCAGGCGGTGCGAGGAGCACAAATACAACAACAATTACACTAACAACAGTGACATCCTTTGGCATAGTCCTTTGCCCATAATCAGCACCATCAAATTCAGGCACATAGCAACTCTGCACGACGGGCAATAACAATGACGATGACGATGCCGATGACGATAATGTTGTTGGTGATGGTGATGATAATTATGATGTTGATGATGCCAACGCATATAATTTATAATTGTCGCAGGACATGCGCCGAACTTAAAAAGGACAGGATGGTTGGCTCATGCCGCGATCTCTCGTTTTGCTGCGAAATGGGAAATAAGCAGCTCACTGATTTATGGAATTTAATAAATTTTCGCAGATTTTAATCGTTAGTAATTATGAGTCAAAAATGTTTGAAGCGGCAGTGGCCATACCATCGTCAACGAACCGCGTTATCCTGCGGCTTTCTACTCAACTCAAATCACCTTCCTGCCTGCCGACTTCGCTCCCCCCCATCGTCGCTTTATACGTACGTTGAGTCCGGCACTTTATTTTTGCAGTTTTCATTAATGTTGAACGAAAACGATTTTTCAATTAAAATTATTGCGTAAGTCGAATGTGGTCAGTGTCGGTGCTCGTTTGGCTGGTTCGGTTGGTCCTTTCGTTGTCCAATCGCTGCGTGTTTTGTTCTGACCGGACTCACACACATACACGCACACACATACTTAGAGCAGCGGTTGGGGGAAGCCCTTTGCGAATTTGTTTGATTGGTTTTTCCTTTGTTGTGAACATTTTCCAATTTAATTTCCGTTTGGCTCGACCTCGATGTCAACATCTCCGCCACCGCGATCGCCACCCATCACACCTGCCGCACATCTTTTATTTTATTTCATTACTGATTTTTTTTTGGTTGTTGTTGTTCTTTTTTTTTTTCGGTATATTTAATTTTTTGAGGCTTGTCCATTTTTTTTATTATGTTGTACGTTTTGTTTTTTTTGCGTAGTCGCTTAGGCTCAAGTGTATTTATTTTATAAAGCCTCTAAAAAAGATTGATTTTATTATTACTTCTATTTCCTTGGAGACATGTCAACGATGACGATGGTTTTGTTGTTTCGCCGGCAATAACATCAAAGGACTTCATTTTGTGCTCACTGTTCTCGGCATCGTTGTCGGCTTATGCGACATTTTTCATTTATGTTCTTATGGCTTCATTCGCATTGGTCTTCATTCGCCGTTCAGCTTTCCAAATGTCGCTTTTTCTTGTTTCGACTCAACAAAAAAGTTGGCCTACACTTTTGTGGCTTTAATAAGTTAGTCTGTGAATGAAGTATTTTTTCTTGTGCTTATTTCTCAGCGAAATCGAAGTTATCGTAATTATGTCGAATGATTACTGTCGATTTTTGAAAAATGTTTTCTTTTAAAGATTTCTTGGAAACAAAAATGAAAATTTAGTGGCAAAATTGGCTTCTCTCCTAGCAATTTCCGTGAATATTATGGCTAGAAAATGAGAAAAATTAAAAAAATTTTGATTGAGATTTTTCACTGTGTAAAGTTTGTTGCAAAGAAGGTATTGTTGACCCCTTAAGAAAGTAAATGCCGAATTTATTTTATATGTCCAGTCATAGTATATCTAAGAATTATCTTGATCGGATCACTATAGCATTATATCCCATAGGAATGATCAGTTTAAAATAAAGTTTTGGGGGAAAGGGTTTTGAACAAGGAAAGAATATAAAATTTTCAACTTTCTTTCTTGTTTTTGTAAAACAAATATGATTTTTTTCATTCATATATTTTTAAAAACTTTCATTCATTATTCTGCACGATCTTTAGCGATGATGTGAATATGTGTGATTAATAAGTGAGTAATGTTTTTGAATTCGAATCATTTAAAGTTTGTATTCTTGGAGTTAAAGAGGTTGGATCAAATCACTTTTATTTGTTTCAGTCGACCAAACTTTCAAATATCCTTACTCTGGCTTCTACAAGTTGTTAGTCCGAAAAGATGTCTATATTAATATCGGCAAAAGGACTTTTGACAAGATTCTTGATAGTATTATTAATCTATTACAGAGGATAATTATCACTGGGGAAATAAGTTTCTAAGTGACACAAGATTATCATAAGATCACTTTTACGGAATGTGCTCATGAATGATCACAAATTGTTGTTATGACCGACTTCTTACTGGCTTACCTTTGGAGAAGGTCAGAAAATAAGTTTTTGCCTTTATATTCAAATTTTTTTCATAGCAAATAATCGTAATGCATCTGACCGCAATCAAAAATTGGCTTTAAAATAGATAATAATCTATTTAAACGTGAAGTTCAATTTATATTTTAAGTTGTCAACACAAAACACAAAACATACAATTTTTGAGAAAATAAAGTCAGAATTTGCCTTGAACACTGTTGTATCTGGTTTGAGCCGAGGTTACACAAAGGCGTCAATAAGTTTTACAGAAAATTATATTCTAAGCGAAAATAAATACATATTAAATACGTATTTGAATTGTTTTAAAAATCGAACATTAATTTCAAACCAAAAATCGGAAATTCAATTTTGTGCTCAAAGAAATATTTTCTGTTATAAATTGTATGGCTATAAAAGAAGAAAAAAAAATAAAAAAATAACACATACGAAACATAAATAAAAGCGACAAATAATTGTTCAAAAATAAATGATTGTGCGCGATTCGTGAACGGGGACACTCATACGCAAGGACAATGTTAATGGTTGCTGGTGGAGCGTATGCAATCGGTCAGGATACGTCGAACTCAATTGCAAAATGTTGTGAAAAAGCGGATGCAATTCCTACAAAATGATAATTTATGATAATGATGCTTCCTCTTGCCCCATTAGAAGCACCAATGTGAGCGACAAAAATTTCGGTGCATAAAATTTTGCCCGTTTGCCAATTTGCCCATTTTACCAAATTTGAATTGAGGGCGGTCGATTGTATGTATTTAGTTATCGTGTTGAATGAGTTGTGTAGTTGTTGGATCGTACGGGCGGCCGGGCGGGCGGGCGTTTGGTTGTCGTGCATATTTATTGATAATTTCCGGTAATTCTGGTCACCGCCATGCAACAGCACAAAAAGCGGAAGTTATGCCATTTCATGACCGGCAGTCAGATAGAAAAACAGACAGACAGACAGACAGAAACCGACTGCATGTTAAAATTTCCACAAATAATTCATAATAGTGCAAAATAATGGCGAGAAAAGGCCGAAGCGATGCTTTCCAAAGTGTGCCTGCCTAACTGTCTGTCTGTTGGTCTGTCCGTCGGTCTGTCCCTCTGTCTGACTGCCTGCTTGGCTGATTTGTTCCTTTTCATTGTTTGTTTGTTCAATTGTTTTGACAATTTATGGGATACATGCCAATGTCGCTTACACCAACAATAGCAACAAACATAGACTGGCAGCGACCAACGCCAGCGCTTCTGTTCTATTCATTGCAGCCACCATCGTCATTATCATTATAATCATTAGCCATTATCATTATCGAGCAAAAGCACAATGGCAATAATACAATCGACACGACAACGCACATTTTTGCAAATTCTAATGACCTTGAAAATTAGTTCCTGTTAGTCCCCTTTCATTTCTGCTCATTGATTTCTTTGCCTGGCGCTCTCACTCTTTTTTTTTTTTTTTGACTCCTTTATCTATATTATTGGCAATGATGCCGATAAATCATTGATCGCTTCATTTCGAATGCAGCGCGACAGACGTTGTTGAGCCTTTGCATACGCCCCTCAAACTATTGATTTCCATTTGGTTCGCTTCGGTTTGGCTTGATTGTCGAATCGGCATATATTTATTGTTATTTAAGTGCCATTGTTTAAATATGGTGAAAAATTATTTATTATTATAATTATTAATATAAAGCGTATTGTAGAATATTATAAATGCATTGCGGCGCATATGTCCGTGTCCGATTTCCGATGTCCGTGCGTGTGCTGGCTTACAGCGTTGACCTAAAGCAGGAAGGCGTCATTAACGCCGATAGTGTCGCCGGTGCATTTATTATTCTGGCGTATTGGCCTTTGTGCTCGGCCATTTGGGTTAAGTAGTTTTGGCGTTGAAGCCATAAAATAATTGTATTTGCCTTAATTAGCTTATAAGCTTGGCGTTCAATTGTGGGTAAAAGGTCAACGACGTTTTGTTTGTGGCCAACGCTTGGCTTAAGTATAGATTAGCCTATTGAGAAGTGAAAACCGGAGCAGAAGAACACTTATTTGAATGCAATTCAAATGAAAACAAATTGAGAATCAGCTGTAAATGACAAATCGTAAATATCCCTTGCATGCAAATGGATTTGAATGTGCATATAAGCGATCTTCCGCGTGATTCTGTCTAAATATAACATCAGCATTAAAAACGCCGTACTGCAACAAATTAACATTTGCATAGAAGCAATAATAACATAAAAGCGATTTTTAATTTATTTTCATACTCTTGCATGAATATATTAACTTTGTCATGAAGTTTGCAAAGTAGAGAAGGAGACATTTCCAACTACATATGTATAAAGTACGTCTGTCTGTTTCACTCATTTTTAAAGTTATCGAAAAAAATTAAACGCAGAAAGTGTTCTTATCCTTGCTGGTAGTTTATATGTAAAAGTCAGCTTGATCAAATTATTATAGCATAAAGCTGCCATAGGAATGATCGGTCAAAATTGAGGTTTTTGCTTAAAAAATGCTTTGATTTTAAAGCTATCATTTCAAATTTTTCCACAAGAATAAAAACTGCGAATTTGGTGAAGATCGGATAACTATAGAATATAGTTTCCATAGGAACAATCGGTCTAAAATTCGGTTTTTATTAGAAAAACTTGTTTGTTCTTAAATAGAAACAAATGAAACTCGTTTTTATACATCCTTGATCATATACCAAAGTTTCATTAGAATCGGTCATAAGGGCGTGGCACTGCCCATATAGAGAAAGACTTCAAAATGCGATTTCTCTGTAAACCGACGAGATAGAAGATTATAAAATGTAGATAGTATGACAGCTGAAAATAGCTCCCTTTCTGGTTTTAGTTATTGTTCAAAACTACAAAAATAATATCTCTGATTTGCATTGAAGCAGTATTTGAATTTAGTCGATCAAATATCCGTTAACTAAGTACTTGAATACAAAATCACAGCAAATCTTCTGGATTTCAATGTCAACCGTGTTTTTTTTTTTTCACTGTATGTGTCGAATGCAACAAAAATCATGATTCAGCTTTAGAATGTGAGTGATGCGTACGTGATTGAGGCTGTTAAGCCTTCAAATCAAATTTTCACATTGTATTCGCATCGCGCTATTGTTGGCCCCCCTTGGCCATATTTGAGCGACGACTGGCTTATTGAGAATCTCGATGCGTAGTAAAGAGCTTACGGCATCTCGTTAACCTTGCATATTTGCACGCAATAAGTATTATGACTTTTTTTTATTTTTTGGCTCTCCTACAATGATTCACTGCGAGCATTGGAATAACCGATTTGTCGTTTTACATAGAACATGTATATATAAGTACATATGTTTATTTGTGTTATTGATAGGGCTTATTGCCCAACAGATTGGCAAAACATATAAAATCGGCTAGTGAAATAATAACATAGTCCATGTAGAGCACAAAGGCCAAAAGCAGAGCATCATCCATGATGAGTATATCCCTGGTGTGATGAGTGATGAGGACGTGGGCGATAGTCAATAGCAGCAGACTAATGACCAAGATAATGCTGGCTGCTTCGATTGAGTGCTCCATGAAGTGGAAGGTATTTATCGACACCAAGGAAATCACTGCAACGAAGCCAATGATCGAAACGGCAGCCAATCGATACGGATTCGGGTAACGATCCCGCGATAGAAACCAGCCAACAAACAACGCACAAAGCCACAGTATGAAACTAATGACGAGCAGCGACAATACGACAATGAGTTTGCGGTTCATCACAAAAGTGCCAATGCCCAAAGTCATCAGCTCGTAAATTGCCAGTATGGATATCCAATTCCATGGAAAGCGATATTTGAGTTCGTTGCTCATATGTACGATTGTTAGCAGCACAAGGGCACCGAAGAAACAGCCGAGTGTGTAGCTTATGTGATCTGCCGACGTTGCATAAATTGCGATAAACATCCATTGCGGCAGGGCTAGTAGTATGAAATAGGAGGTTATTTGAAGTGTTCTTGTTACAAATTTGCGCGTTTCGATTAGAGGACTCTGTTGTTGACCTCGTCTATTAAAAGACATTCCCCAATGATTCACACTTTATTTTGGTTGTTGTTGTCTTGAGACTAATACAATTTTGAGAACGCTTCGAAAACATTTTTGATAGAAATTGCTTTGAAAAATTTGTTTAAATTTAAGTATTATGTATATTAATAGTTGTACATTTAAATCTTCGCCAAGTTGGCTTAAAAAGGATAACCGATTCTGTCAAACAGTTTTATATACGAATGAAAAATAAATATAAAGTTTGCCGCCATAAGTTGTATAATACAAGATAAATGAGTTAAAATGTTGCATTCCAAAAAGGCTTTGTCAAACATTTCAAGAAAATCGGTCAGAAATTTCGAATTTACAACAAATGCCTGCTTGATGGTATTTGATTAACAGCAATCAGAGGAGTAGTTCATTTTGTGGCCTGCAATTTTTTAAGGGGTATGCTTACTAAGCCTACAAAAGAAGTTAGTGGTTTCTAAATTTTATTTGTAGCTTGGAAACGTCTATAAATTCCTTGAGCTAAAATTTGGCGAGGGGGTACAGCAAATCCAACCAAGGCGAAGGTGGATTTATTGAAAATCTCATGTCAACATTTTAGACCATCAATTTGCAATAATTTTATTTAAATTTTAAGCAAACCTCTCGTAATTTATAGACTACTCTTACGAGATATATGTATTTTCCCAAAAAGGTATTTGAAAGGAAATGGGAGGAGACGATTGTATCTTTTATGTTACTGTTTGGGCTTTTCAAAATTTCAAATTTATATCTCTTTTGGTGTTTGGCATATAGATTAGAAAAAAGTGGAAGCTAATGTGCTGGTAGGAAAAGAGAGCGTAGAAAAGATTGTTTGGGCGAGTTAATCTTGAGCCGCTCTACAATGGTTGAGGTTGAGCTTTAAGATTTGTGATCCGTTCCTCCACAGTTATAGCATACGTTTTTCGTATCTATTTTGTTTTTGCCAAATCCCATGCATTTGAAGCATCTCCTTGAAACCTCGAAGTAGCTCATGATCACGTGAGTCTTTACTCCGAAAGTCTCTAGCTCTTTGGATTCCCAAGAACAATTGGTGTGGGCAGACCGACGAACAGAAAGTCATGACTAGATCGCTGGTAGTTCATTCATATATGTATTTACTACTTTATTAGATTCTACTACTCTATATGTATTTCAACTCTGAGACACTCTTCGGCAGAATATTGGTGAAATAACGATAAAATTTTGAATATGAAAATATGAAACCAAGGATTCTTTTATTTTACAAAGTTTATACAAATTTAGGAATTGCATGTTTTGAGGGTTTTGATTACCGAGTTCGTATTAAATAACGTGAAACCACTTAATGTTCTAAGACAATCGGTTTGGATACTCCCATTTTGTGCCACAACGAACGCTGCTCCAAAAGAATACTTTTTTTTTAACCGGTTTACCATAAAGAAAATTGGAGTTTTCATCATAGTGGAAGTTTTTTTTAGTGATTTAACATATTCTTGCGCCTTAAGTCACCTGTATCTTTTAACAAAAAATAGCTGTCAAACAAGCGAATAATCTAATAAGAATCTTGTTGGCATGCAGAATGCACAAAACGGGCCAAACAAGAAAACAACAGCTCAGTGGAAGCAGAAGCAAATAAATGCGTCTTGTTTGCAATTTTTTGCTTGTTAAAGAATTTTGCACATTATTTTTGGCCCGGATTCTTATTTTTTCGGTTGCTGGCTGCCGTTCATTTGTTCGTTTGTTGCGCATTTGCGGCGCGCTTGCGAATGCGTTCCTTTTTTGCCTTGCCAGCCAACGTGCTCTATTGTGGTTATCATAGTTTAACAAGTTTTTAAAAAGCATAAAACTTCTTAAGCTTTTGGTAGAAAGCAGAAGCAAAACTGTTGTTATTGCTGTTGCTGCTTCTTCTGTCGCTGCTGACTAAAATGCAATTTGGAAAAGAAAAACGAAAAGAAAGGAAAAGAAAAGAAAGAAACGCATGCATAAAAGGCCAAGACGCAAACGAAGCCGAGGACTAAGAAAAATACCGGCAAGGTGGGCTATGCTGTGCACAACCGTGATATTGTCCAAAAAGTCAGCGAGCCAAACGAGCAGCAGCCATTTTGTGTATGAGCTGCGTTAATTTTCTAACGCCAAGGACTATGCAACAAAAAAAAAAAAAAAAATGAAAAAAAGGAAAATGAGAAGAAGAAGAAGAAAAAAACGTGTCCGAGAAATGAGTTTATGCGAAACTTGTGTACAAGTTTTTCCTTTTTAGCGCGACTTCCTGTTGCAGCGCGCCTTCGCTTAGTCAGCGTGTCGTCGCCATTTTGTAATTTTCGCCATCTTTAACGATGACGCCATTTTCTCACTGTGTATATGTGTAAAGCAACAAAAATGAATTCATAATTAGATGACACCATCCGTGCGTAAATAATTTTCTTGTTTTTTTTTTTTTTTTTCCTTTGCCTTTTCTTCCAACGACTTTTTCTTTTTTGCAGCCGTTAGTTAGTTAAAATGCGCGAATGAGTTTTGCTTTCTTCGTGCCGTGAATTTTCCATCAACGCAAAGTTAAGGAAAAGAAATTGTAAAGAAAATGGCGTAGAAAAACTTTCAGCTCACTGTTCGCTATTCGTTGTTGGCTGCTCATTGCTCAACCGAACGCCCGCCCGCCCGCACGCACGCCAGTCAGCCTGCTAAGGTTGAAAAGTTTTTATCCAATGTTTTCGGCTCGTATTTGCTTCTAGTTTTTGCCATTTTTTTTTTTAACTTTTTCTTTTGCCTTCACTCTCACGCCATAATTTTGGCGGATTTCTCGTTTGTCGCTTTGCCTTTTACCGGCTTTTCAATCCACTGCCTCTTGGCAGGCTACCCACATTACCCAACTACTTTGCGCGCACGAAGCTCTTCTCTGTGTTTGTTTCTTTATCGCGCATTTACCAAGTGCCAAAGTTTTCTCGTTATAAGTTTTGTAGCCTTTGTGCAGCGACAGCAGCTTCTCTAGCTGCCTTCATCTTCTCCTGCCGCACTGTCAGTGCCTATCACTGCCTAGTGGTTCGTGCACCCTCGCCTACCAAAGCCGCACGCACTCACATATATTCTTAATACGCTGAGGCTAACGTAATGCAGAACTTTCGATATTTCTTCAAAGTTTTAGTGAGAACGCGATTGTGTCGTTTTTACGTGCCATCGTCGCACAGTGGTACGAAATGTTATTTTAAGTCAATAATCAAATTTTTTTTCAGCAGCTTGTCAATACTTTAGGTAATGATCATAAATATTAATTAAAATTGTGATATTTTTGGTCTTAAGCTATGAAAAAGTAATAGACCGGCGTCTTTGGGAGATTAAATAATTTAAAGAAAAAAAGATTATATATAATTATTTCATTTAGCGGTGAGTTTGACCTTCATAAGGCGTCTTATATTGTATACTGCCAAATAAATAAGGTCCCTTCATATAATTGTAAGATTATGGAACAGCACAACTGGGATATTATGCTGAACCACTTCTATGAAAATCGGACGCGCAAGAGTAACTAAATTTGACGGCTTTTGTTTGCAAGTTTGAAACCCTCCCGTTCCCATAAGAATTGCAGTCAATGGCTGATGTAATGAACCCATCTTATCTTAATATTATCTTAATCTGTCACATACGAATAAATCAGCCGTTTTTATCTTATACTTGGAGAATCTATTCAACAGGATATAAACTATGCCCCATATTCAAGTCTGCCACGCAGGAGCAACTATGAAAATCCTCCCTTACTATTATATTGTTATATATAATTATTGTATAATTTGATATGTACTCTCATTTGCAATTTGGTCAGTCAGTAGAGCACTGATGACTAGGTTGGGAAACGTAGTATTACGCTTTATTGCCAGATTATTGAGAATGAATTCCGGAACCACTCGGAATACCTGTACATTTTTAGAATTTCAGAATTATTTACTATTTGTTTTTGTTTACATCTCATAATTTTTACAAAAACTAGAGTACTTGATTTATTTATTATAAACAAGCAGGGAAACTCTGGCAAACAAAATTTCGAACGTTAAGCAGGCCATCCATTGTCGAATTTGTTTGACAAACTGTTCGTCGAACAAAAATACATTTCGCCACAAACTAGTTCAAACATTGTTTGCAAACATCATTTTGCAGGCAATTAATAAATTCTAGCAAAAATTTTTTCGACATTTTATACACGTCTTCACGCTAGGAAAACTTTTTACAAATGAACATTGCCATCCACTGTCAAATTTGTTCGACAAACACATTCAAGATAGAATAATTTCTATTTTTCTCGAACAAAACATCAAACACAAAATTTGAAAACGAACACTTCCACTAACGACGAATATGTTGTCAAACACAACAAATTCGTCAAACAAATTCGACAATGGATGGCCTGCTTTAATGTATTAAAGAATATTTTGTTAAGGAGAAAAAATGAGAGTATAGAATCCATACTCAAATAATACTCATTATACACCGGAGCCGTAACTCTGCCGTAACAAAAATTGCCGTAGGCCTAGGCCGTATCCATACAAAATCTCTCCGTTAAGCAGGCCATCCATTGTCGAATTTGTTTGACGAATTTGTTGTGTTTGACAAAATATTCGTCGTTAGTGGAAGTGTTCGTTTTCAAATTTTGTGTTTGATGTTTTGTTCGAGAAAAATAGAAATTATTCTATCTTGAATGTGTTTGTCGAATAAATTTGACAGTGGATGGCAATGTTCATTTGTAAAAAGTTTTCCTAGCGTGAAGACGTGTACAAAATGTCGAAAAAAATTTTGCTAGAATTTATTAATTGCCTGCAAAATGATGTTTGCAAACAATGTTTGAACTAGTTTGTGGCAAAATGTTTTTTTGTTCGACAAACAGTTTTTCAAACAAATTCGACAATGGATGGCCTGCTTAACAGATACATACATATGTATTTTCTGGTGTTCTCTTCTTTTTCTAATATCATTTTAATTTTTCGAGAACTACCTAATTTCTTCTTTCTTTCTTTATCAACAATACATAGTTGTGTTAATAAATATGTTTAGCAGAAACAACATATTTCAAACATATTTCTATGAGTCGTGTGCATTTTTTAGCCATGAAGAAATTGATTTTAACTTATTAGCTTGTAATTTACTAATTATAGTAAATAATATTTTAAGATATGAAAGGCTAATGTAGTTAATGCAGAAACTAGTTGCTGATTTAAATTCGTGGCGAGCTCATGGTCTATTGTCGAATTAACACTAAGCTAGTTGGTCCAAAGTTGTTTAATTTATATGCCATACTTGAGATGAATCCCCAGAATGTTTTGCAAATGTTAGCATATCGCACCACTGTGCAGTTCTAAAGTGTTGCTTTTCTGGCGGCTGAAGCCTTAAACATTGACTTCAGGCGATGGTATTTCAAACTGTGTGCCAGCCACGACAATCATAGACAACTTCACTCGCAAACAAAAAAATTATATCATTTCATTGTTGTTGTTGTTATTTGTTCCTATTGCAAACTGACTCAGTGTTGTTGTTGTTGTTGGAAATCAGCGCGAATGGCATAACTTTATCCTTTTCTTCAACATTTTTGTCATTCATATATAATATTCTTTTCCACGGACCTTTTTTCTATTTTTCTATGCTCGGTGTGTATGAAAGTTTGCTGTCGCTTGCAAATAAGAAGATGATGTCAAGCCCAGCGGAAGTTTTGTGCGTTTTCTACTTCAGATTTTTGCTCGGCTTGTTTATTTTTTGTTAACGTCGATTTCTGGCTTGCTTAGATTAGTCAAATAGAAGCAAAGTAAGAATGAAAGAAAACAAAGTTTGAAAAATTCGCTCTTTAGTACACTTTAAATTCTTGCAAATGATGACATCGCCACCTAAAAGTCAACACAGGATATCCTTTGGTAGACTTTGCATAGTTTGCCTTTTGCTATTTGAATTTGAATTGAGCTGTTTTGCAGCGCGCTTTTGTTGAATTATGAAATTCACATAAATTGAAATCGATTTATTTAAGTCTTCAAATTTCAACTATCATAAATCTCTCGTTTGACCACTAATTACCTTTTAATGTTAATTAATGATCGCGCACGCAAAACTCGACGCAAATAATCTTCGACTTTAACTGATTTACGCGTTCATTAGGCTTGACGTAAGCGCGCGGAGCGGCGTGGCGCGGGTTTGACAGACACGAATTGACATCGAGTGTTGCTTGAGCTTGAAAAATGAAGTTCGAAATAAAACGAGTTGAACTGAAGTAAAGTGAAATGAATGAATGATGATGGCTTTGTTAACGTCGTTGATGAGGGACAGCGTCGTATGCCTCGCGTTGTAATTTTCTGTTTTATTTTTTTAAGAAATTCACACTTTATGTGTTAGGAAACTTATTGTGTCTTCGCCATTACTCACGAAGTTGTTCTTATTTTTGCCTAATGAACATATTTATTTATGAAACAGAGAGAGGAAATGGATTTCTGATCAACTCGTTGGATCATTGGTCATATAAAAGAACAAAAATTAAAGTCTTATATTGTCAACCGTTTTTTTTATATGCAAGAGAATATTAATCAATCTGATGTCTATAAAGTATTTAATATCATATAACCAATTTTCACTCTTTCACCAAAAATAAACTGTTTTTCGATTTTAGCTTTATCTGAGCGTTACCACGACCATACTATGATTGAATTTTATTACACTCTTTTCCTATCTAGTTATACGTAGATACCAACATACAGTTTGGCATGTTATATGGTTCTAGAGATATACGCGTTTAAAGTTTGGACTATATTTTCGTATTCTATCTTCATGGGCACCTAAACAGCAATATATACTCAAAATGCTATATTCCTATCTCAAAAGTGATATTTAGTGAGATCACACATGAGATTTTACATCAAATTGTGAAAAAAATTTTAAATTAAAGGAATAAAAAGATCACATGAGATGACCGATCAACTCCCTAGATCAGATTTGGTGAGATTTTACTGAACCTTTCTCCCCTTAATTTTAGCTCACGTAATTTATGGACGTCCTCTTTTATATTTCCCGAGACCAACTCGATAATAAACATTTCTAAAGCGTCTTCTCATTCGGTGACGATTAAGAATATATGTATGTGTTTTTATATTTTGTACTGCCATCTATTGACTTTTACCTACATTTTCGACAAGTCCAAAACTAATATTCCATTTTACCTTAATGTAAGATCACTGGGCTAGACAATCGAGTTCATCATTTGTTTCAATAAAATCGTTCTAGAGATTGTAAGAGGAAAGTCGCCATATCTGGAAGTTGCTATTAAAGAGAATGTGACATTTACTTCTCATACTATTAATGACAGAAGTGTACGGTGTCTAATAATTGATTTGATGGACGATTGTTTAATTTTCCATTTATGAAATTTTTTGCCTTTTGGGTAGTCCAAAGTTCCTTTAAAGTTTACAAATTTAAGTTAAAATTCTTGAAAATTTTTTTTTGTGCTGTTAAAAGGATTTTTTTGTTGTTTTTTTTTTGCCAGCGCGAAGGATTTTAAAAGCATGTGCATCAAGCTCAGCCTCCAAAAACTAATGCAGCTAATTTTTGTTTGTGGCGTGCACATTTTAATGCAAAGTCATCAACGCAGTGAGCACGGCAGGCGGCAGAGGGAATAAAAATCAAAATATATGCACATTGTTTCCACCTTTTTGCGTGTTTTTGTGTAACGCGTCTGTACAAATGCACCACCTAAGAGAAAATTGCATGTAGCAAACGTATGTGAAGCCGACCAACAAGCGAAGAGGAGAGTGGGTGGCGCCGAGTGGCTTTTTAGTGGGTGGTTGCATTAGCGCATCATCATTAACAGTTGCGGCAACAACAAGTACAAGTACGACGACGTCAGTGCACTCGACGTCGTCAACATGCTCATAAACATTATCATCATCATTACCTTCATGAGGCAACCAAACAAACAAATAGACAGACGCCAACGACATATATTCCTCATCACAGACATCAGCATCATCATGATCAGCAGCATCAACTGAACACAACTCAACTCAACTCAACACATCGTCCCCGCGCCAATTAGGGAAATTGTGTGCTATTTCCAATTTTAAAATTCAGCGCGCTCAACACTTCTTATTAGCATGGGAAGGCTGGGATATAGCAAGGCGGCCAACTTGGCTGCAGTGCGCTGGCGAGGCGGGCGTGTTAGGACAACTTGCTTGCTTGGTTCGTCGGTTGGTTGGTTGCTTGTAGGCACACGTCTAAGTAGCTGACTATTTAATGCGGCGTACAAGTGGGCGTGGGCGTTGGCGTTGGCATTAGGTGTATGGCATGCTTTGTGGTGGTGTTGTTGTTGTTGTTGGCGCTGCCAACCAATGTGGTTGTGCATACATACATTTGCGTACAACCGACACGGCGCAACAATTCACTCTTTGCGCAAAGGTAATCTTTCTGCTGCATATTTTCCCACCAATTTTTCGTCTCTTTTTCTTTCGACAATTTTTTTGTTGTTCGTTTCCTTTCCAAAATTAGTTGAGTGCTGCACGCTTTGGAGGCGCCTGAAGATGTGTTTGTGATATTTTTCTTGATTTAAATTCCTTTTTTTCTCGCTGACGCCGCCGACTGCCAGTTTCCATTAGCAAAATGGAGAGCAGCTCGGCTATTTTTGATTTAATGAGCCATACACTAATGGATTCTCGTCATCAACTCAACTCAACTTTGCTGTGCTGCGCTGCGCTGCGTTGTGCTTTGCTGGTCTGGTCTGTGCTTGAAGCCGGCATTGCCGCCAATGACGTTGATGGATTTGCTTGCGTATGAGCCGCTTTGAAAAGGCGTTCATCATACTTAAATACTCATGTATTCGCATAATTACAGTTTGATGGCAGCGAAATTAGCATAGATTTCGCCATTTTGCGTTATGCGTCATTAAATAACTTAACTCGAGTGGAATTGCACGAATTTACACGCAATTTTTATAGCCATCCACATCATTATAAGCAGCATTATTATCGTCATTATGATCCGTTTTGAAACTATGCCAAAAATGCATTTCAGATTGTTGACGCTGTCATCGCCTGCTTAAATGTTTTATCGCTGGCAGGATTTCAACACCTTTTGTATGCTCAAAAGTCATTTTTCAACTTACATGCCTTCTTGATGACGAATATGCACAAGTTGTATTATTGTTCCAAGCGTTACAAATCGCAGTTTGTCTTGAGCGAAGCGAACGGCGTACAATGTCTCATTCGTCAGTTCGTTAACGCTACAAAACCAAGAAGAACAAATATTTGAATACAGAAATAAATTATGCGAACAAATACAAAAAAACAACCGAACTTTGTCGGAAATTTTTGTGTTTAACAATAGCGAAAATGACTGGCTCATTTTATGAGTTTTGTGTCATTTAAATTTAAAAAAAAAGAAACATTTTTTTGTATCTTTCATTGACATAATTAGTTGATGTTTAGTTAAGCCATACACATTTTTTATAATGTTGCTTAAACGTGTGTAAATGGAAGTCTGACTTTATTTCTATAAACATGAAAAATTATATATTATCAATTATAAATTTTGAATTTATTGTAGATAAATTGATTGAGACTTGTGTTTGTTATCTACTGCTACTTATCTTCAAGAGTCAGAAATAAAAAACTATGAAATAGCAGACCATTTTCAAACACTGAGTAAATACTATCTCCTCCCACAGTTTTGAATCTATCGGCCCAAAATTTTGGAGCGAGTCTTATCTTGCTTGCGGTCAAATCAGAGGGGGGAACTGTTAGCCCCTTCCGAAAAGAAGAAGAAGGAGATCTGAAGTATGAAAAAAAGTCCTTTGGCATACATAGACTTAATAAACTAGAATAGTTACAGAAGTTACTCTTGCAAGAATATGTTTTAGAGACGAGCTGAATCAACCACGTCTCTCTGTCTGTAGTAGGGATGTCAATTTTTGGAGATTTGCCAATCCCGCGATTTTCGGGATAGCAAACTGAAGTCCCGAGATGCCGGGATTAGTCCCGGGACTAGTTAAGACGTAGTTAATATTTTATAAATTTTCTTTTTATTCCTTTTTATTATTTAAAAAAACAAAATACGAAGCAACAAACAAAAATAGACTATTTCATTCAGTCTTACAAAATGAGTTACCAAATATTTTTTAAGCCTAAACGTTTAACATATTATTTTAGTTAAAGCTTTTTACAGATCATGTTGTTTAAAACATAACCTTAAAAGTAGTAAAGCTTTTAATGTTGTATTCTCCAAACCTGCTGACGAAAAATACCTTTCACCTTCAAAATTTGTTGGTTGGACGGTTAGAATAGAATTAAAGTGTTTCAGAAGACAGTAACCATTACAAAAAAATATGGTTTTAGAGAAGGACTCAGAAAAGGACTCTCTTCGCAACGATTTTTGTAAATTGCATTAAAAAATTTTGGGCAACTTTTTTTTTCAGAATATCGATACTTTAAATCCTTGAAATAACTTTGGTTTTTGTAAAAAGCGCTGTCATTTATGCAAAAAGACTATTTTCGCCCCCTTTGTGAAAAGCTGGCTACGTTCTTGGTTACGGAACAATGAAATTTGTCGTATACGCTTTCTAACTTATTGATCAATAGAAATAATTCACATCAGAATAAAAAAATCGAAATCGAGAATATTCCGGGATTGGGCAAGTTAAATCCCGGGATTTTCGGGACTTCAAAAACACAGAAATCCCGGGATTGACATCCCTAGTCTGTAGTAATGCAAACCACACACTGCATGCATCAAACTGTTTATTTAAAAATCTTTACTTTACTTTTACTTATGATACTTTTTTGCGATATCAACTGAGTATGAAGTTCATCTAAGTTTTTTTGTTCATTACTTGCAATATGTTTTCTGAGCACAATGCTTAAATTTGATTAATTTAATATTAAAGCCTATTTTTAATTCGAAATCGGGGGAAAAAAATTCAATTTATACAAAATAAAATATTTAAAAATTGAGTTCCTACGTGTTGTTTTCTGGATATTGAGCTATAGAGAAAAATCAATTTTACAAAGAAAAAGAGGATGTATTAAGTTATAATGTACATAAAAACTTCCTTTTTCTAGACTTTCGTGAGGGTGGTGCATTGGGACAAACAAGTTGCATACCCCAGCAGTAGTCAGCCATCATATATCATATCTGATCTGACCCAATAATTACTTAGTTGCTAGTAGAGTGTTGCACGAATACATTTGGAACAACAAACAAGGCATTTGCTTTATTGTAAGTTAAGCAAGTTTCAAGTATTCATTTACAAATTCCAAGTACTTGCTCACAGAAGCAAATGTTTTATTTCAAATGCCTTCTAAATACAAATGGAATGAGTTTCAAACCAAATGAATAAATGGAAATCATTCAGGTACTTGTAAGTAATGTTCTTCTTCTTTTGCTCCTCTCAAAAAAAGCTCATTTATATTTGCATATATTGTTTTGGATATTATTTGATGTTTTTATTGGCAATTGCTCTGCGTTACTTAAAGTAAACATATGTTTTTGATCGGGACGCCAAAATAAGTCGATCTAGCCATGTCTGTTTGTCAGTCCGACCTCATCAATTGTTGTAGTTTTTTTTGCAAATTCAAGTCTTTTGAAAAAGTTTTTCGACTATTAATTAAATTAAATAGAACGCCGACTTGAAAACAAAATTTTCAAATATTTGGAAGTATCTGAAACATTTGGAATTACTCCAAATGAAACGAATGCAGAGCATTCTATTTTATTTGATTGTTTCAAGTTTTCATTTCATTTACTTGTACTTGATTTTCAAATGAAACGAGTTCTAGAAATTTAAAAGTAACAACCATTTGTTTCATTCGCTTGCTTTGTTTTTTTTCAAATACAAATGAACTGAAATTTCGAATTTATTTGGAAGTACTTGGTTTCAAATACATTCATGCAACACTCTAGTTGCTACGCATTAACACTAAATCAGCACTATTTTACTTTTTTAATTTGTTGACCTGTGTTATTGTTAAATTTTCGCTTAAATTTTATATGAGTCCGACATAGTAAATCTTATCTCTGAAAACAGATGATGTAAGAGATAGAAAAATCATAACTATTTTTTATAGCTGTTCAAATTGAAGGTTTGCAAAATAATATTTTTAAATTAGTAGAAGAAAAATCTTAGAACTCAAAACAGCGTTAGTTTTCTTAAAGTTTTCACTTCTTCAAAACGTATTTGTGCTTGCAAATGACAGTAACTTTCAAAGAAACATGAAGTATCTGACATTTTGTCAATGAAAGCAAAAAAAAAAAAACAGAAATTTAAATTTAATTTAATTAAAAATTACATAAACCTGATGGCGAAAATGCTCTTGTGCCAACAAATTGTGGAATGTGTTAATATTTTTATACGCAACACGAGAGCCGCAAAAGCAATTGCAAAAAAACAAAAAAAAAAAGTAAAACAAACCCCAAAAGTAAACTTGACGAAAAACGTCATAATAAAACCAAAGAGCAGCAGGTATTAAACCCAGAAGGAAGGAAACACACACACACACATACCATAGAAATGTGAAAAATAAACAAACAAACGCCTCATTACATGCGAAATTAAATTTAAATGTTTACTTAATGTGATTCGTCCGTGGTGGTGGTGAACTCTGTACGCAATATGACAGAGAAGGACACGAATGGTGACCAGACTGAAAAGCATGCTGAAATGCTGGTAAGCTTAGAAGGTAAGTGGTGATGCCAACGAGCTGGACGACGGCGGTGCGGTGCGGCGTGGTGGCTGTCAAAATGTCCGAGTGAACGAACTGACGCTGAATTATGCCTTGACAACTCATGTAAACCTTGATTTGATGCCCACACCATACGTCAAGTTGCAGGACTATGAAGCAGGAGGCAAGCCAACTGAGTGGAGCGTATTCAACGCAGCATAGCGCACCGCACATAAAATATAATTTTATTTTCAGCCTCAGGCTGACCAAAATGCAACAGCAGCACCAGCACCAGCACCATCAGTCGTGGCGCTCTGGCAGGGTTGTAGAAATATTTGGCATTCTTGGTTATTATTTTTTCACTCTAGAAATTAGAATTTGTGCGTTGCGGTTGCGGTCACAGACAGCGTACCCTCCCTGTCCGGCGGCACGAGCAACGGAAGCTGCTGAGCACGATGGAGACGACGACCGTCGACGACAATGGCTGCCAGTCGACATCCGCTCACACCGTTAGAAACGTTACTAAAATTTAGAAAAAAAAAAAGAAAACCAAATAGTCATTTTCCTTGCGATAAACAAAAATTTAATATTTTTTCTGCCACGAAATAAACTAAAAGTATAGAGGAAAAAAAGCGCCACGCTGCATGAGATCAAGTTTATTGGACAGGCGGTCATCAACTTCAACTTCAACGTCGTCAACGGCCGCATGCCGAATTAGTTGCGAGTGAGAGTGACGAAAATTGTTTAAGTATTTGAAAATAAAATGCAACCTCAACACGGCCAAGCTCAGCTCAATTAAAATCAAACAAAAAAATTAAAAAAAAGAGAAATAACTCAAAAATCTAGAGCAATCATTCTGCAGTCGTTGGGCTTCCAGAAAAGTTGTGAAAAATATTATATTTTACATAACTCACACACACACACAAACATAGTTGTGCTAAATATGTGCACACACACACACACACACACACATATATGCACTGCACACGGTCATAAATTAAAAACTTAATAACAGCGAGGACATTCGAACAAAACCAGGACATGCCCAATACGTATGTCAGTTGCGATGTGCTGTTGTATCTCCAAGCGACAACGATAGCTCAACGCTCAGACCCAAACCCATGCAACCCAATACAATCCGCCCAACCGAATGTAGCCGGAGTTCATATTCTCACTCGCTCTGAGCTTCAGCCTCGGCCACTGCTTCTCACTCATGCAGCAGTCAATGTGCATTTTTACATATTTCCACACCTTTTATATGACTTTTTAACATATTCCTTCATATATATGCATTTTGGTAAGCGTGTGTGTGTGTGTTTGGGTGTCTGGTTGGCATGCCGTTAGGCATAAGTAACGGTGTAAAGTGCAGCAATAAATTGCTAACAGCAAATAAATCAACGCGCATAAATTCCAATGCATAACCCGACTTTATTTACGATGCGACAACGATTTTATTTTTTATTTCTTTTTTGAGTATAAAAACTAAAGAGGCGAAGGGATGGGCATGGGCAAGGGTATGGCAAGAATGTGTTTATGGAAAGTGGCTTAGAGCTTAGTCGAATTAAGAATTGGGTAATGTTTAGTTAAATATTTAAAATCGTTGAATTTTAAATTGTTTTCTTTAATGCAATTTTTATTTGCCTAAAAAAAAAACGATAAGTAACTATTAAAGTGGACCCTCTTAAAGCGACGTATTCGCAGAGCAACTACATTTATAAGTGCCTACAGCTGTCGGCGTGTTTCGAGCTGAATTTAATAAACTTATCTTTATCATGGAACATTCAAAGGTCTTGTAGCTGGGTAATGCAAAATATATAAAGAAACGATGAGAATTCCTTTAACTTAACCTAAATACAAAATTTCAGCTTCTTATGTTAAGTTTACCCCGTGCCAACTGAGCCCTTAAGTTTTATGAAAGAAGATTTTAGATGTACTTTTTAAATAGAACTGGGGGACAGCCAATAATTAAATTATAATTGAATATTATTGAAAAGACAAATTTAGGTAATGCGTTTCATTACCAAAAAAACAAAAAAGGTTTATATGAAACTAATCAGGATACTTCCTTTTCAAGATTTCTTTTTTACAATTTGATTTGAGCTTTCACTCACATTTAATTTTACTTCGCGGATATTAAAAAACAAAACTGCGAGAACTTGGCGGTTAGACGGAAAGTCCGTCTCATAGTTTTCCCAATAAGAATCATATAAGTTTATAAACATAAAATCGCGTAGATTTTTTCTAGACGGGCGGTGCCACGCCCTCATGTCCGATTTTTATGAAATTCGTAATTGCAAGGTTTCATCTCTTTATATTCAAGAACAAAAAAGTTTTTCTAACAAAAACCGAATTTTTGAAGGAGATGTCTCCTTCTCTGCGTTGCAAGCTCCATGACAAAGTTAATACACTCTTTTTGCAAGAGTATAAAAACTATATCATTGGAGTGTTTTAGAGTAGAATGAACAAAACTAGCCCATATGCGTTAAAAAATAAGAACACTCTAATATAAATACATACATATATACAAATGTATATGCTACAAATATCAAAACAGCTTTTTACATATGGGCTTTTAAAGATTCCGCTATAAGAGGTACACCTGTAAACGTGAATTCAGTCTATTAAAGTAAGAGAAGTTCCTAGATTTTAGAGTTCTATCTGAAAAAGCAATAAAGGTTTAATTATAAAATATAAATTATTAAAATTTGCATGCCTCCCTCTTCTTTGTATACATTTTGTGTATAGGAGTAAATACTCCAGTGATCTATTCATTGTTGTATCGACATAGATTACTCTAATAAGAATATTTCACATCGTTTTTTAGAAATCGAGCGATTGTATCGTGTATATACAGACAGGTAGACGAGTATTATTAAATTCTCTTGACCAACTAAGGGGCCGTTCAAGTATTACGTAACGCAATTTGGGGGGAGGGGGGGGGGGGGGTCTTATAAAACGTTACGATGCGTTACATGGAGGGGAGGGGGTGTCGAACAACGCGTTACGTAGCATTATTTTCTTTGGTTAAATAAAAAAAACTACGAAATTAAAATCTCCGAAGTTGTCAGCACTTTTCGTTTACGTTTCACTGGCAGATCGTCGTTTGGATTTTATAATACGTAATTTTTATTTTTCTTTCCCAAGTGTGCAACCATATGGACAGATGAACAGTAACTTTAATTATCGCTCTATATTTAATTCTTAAAAATAATGATTTATTTTGGATTAAAATAAGTGATTTTAGTAAGGATTGTAATTATATCCTGTACACATACTGTGTATCAGGGTATATTGTGTTTGTTTGAGCGAAATGTATGTAATGCACAGAAGGAGGGCAGGGGGACCCCATAAAATATATATATTCTTGATCAGGATGACAAGAGAAATCAATTGAGCCCTGTCCGTCTGTCCGTCCGTCTGTATTCACCAACGGTTCTCCGAAACGAAATTCCACTTTTTTTGACCGATTTTCTTGATATTTTGAACACTATTTGATCGGGCGTTGTCAAATCAATATGATTTTGTAGATTTGGGGTGTGGCACCGCCTACTGAGTGTGCAGGGTATTATATTGTCGAGTATACTCGACTATACCGCCGTTACTGGTTTTTATTATAATTTGGCGACCTTTCGGCGCTTTGCGCAACATAATTGTGTTTTTTAAACAGAAACTTACATAAAAATAATGTCGTTGCTAACTACACCAGTGATTTATTAAATTTATTAAAATGAAACTTCAACGTATAAGTCTTTTATACGAAGGATTCTATTTGACGAATTGCCATGGATCCCAAAAAGTTATAGTTACGCCAATGGACAAATATATACGATTGATGATTCTTTCTCTTTATGATATAATTATAGTGAAGAGTAGGAAAAAAGGAATTAAGGTGGATGGAACAATTTTTCGTTGAATCCATTGTTTTATTAGATCTTTAGAATATTTTTTGCATAATAATAACCGCCTTCTACTCATGTGGTTACAATTGTTTGTAAACCCAAGTATGTGACAATTTTTAACAGCGTCGAGCAAAAGCTAACTCAAAATTCAGCAGCAGGCGAAGCGTTCAACTGAATCGAGAGTACCCAAACTCCGTCATCAGCGATCTTTGCTAAAAGATAAACTAATATTAAACATTTCTTACGTTTGCACTCTGATTCTTCTTGAACAGTTATTTAAATATAAATTTCCCAATAATATTTTGGTGCTTTTGCAAGTTCCTGTTTTTCAAATTGAAATATATATTAATAATGTTCTTTACGAAAGTAATCCATTTGCCAATTTAAGATTGCCACTGACTTGGTTCTTGTTTCCCCAACCCATTTTTGCTACCGGATTCTCTTCACCTATGATATCTACAACATTATTCATCTTAAAACAATAAAAACCACATGATTACCCAATAACATGGAAGAGGTTGACCTCAGGTTCACGGTGACGAAATTGCGAAAGCGCAATTTTTTTCCTTTTGGCGATTAACCAATAAAATTCGAGTAGTTAGTCAAAAGGAAGTGGTTAGAATGAAAGGCAAGCAGCGAAGGACCGATGCGCAGATTAGAGATGAGTACATTTGGCGCGCACTAAAACAAAGGGAACAGGCGTTTCGGCATGCTCAGGCAGGACTCATATGCAAAGCGCCAAATCAAGCCAAGTTGATTTATGACAATGTGAAGAAATATGGGAAAAGGATTGCGAAATCGGCAAGGGAAATAAAAAACCAACCGAACATTAACACGCTTGTAATATGGAAAGAGCGTAAACCACGAATCCTTGTGAAAAAGCGGAAGAAGTAGCGTTGGCAAGAGGAAACTACCACCAACTATAAGTGCACGCCGACAGGCCGCGAAGGTCCTGTAGGCGCTCAATCATGGGTCGATAGTTAGAGAAGAAGAGCGAGTGCGAGAGAAGGAGAGAGAGAGAGAGAGTCAACGACCGTTGATAATTTATTTATTTGGGATTATTTATGGCGCATACATCATAATTTTTCGGCAAAGCAGTAAACGCAACAAAACAAAAAAAAAAAAAAATTATTACTATAAAATTTATTTCCTTTTGCCATTTTCTAAATCAAGGATCAGAAAATATTGTCGAAAATAGAAGAAGGATGAGCCTAAGGATGTGTCGCTATAAATTAAAAATTCCTTGAAAACAATGCAAAAGAATGAACATAAGCGCAGAGGACTTGCCAGGACGTTGATTTATTTGCTAAGATGCAATGAAGAAAAGAAGAATTGTCGACGTCGACGTCGAAGTCGACATTGTCGGAAGTATTTATTTCGTATTATCCAAAAGCGAATATTAAATTCTTATAAAGCGAAGCTGAGGCAGCGCGAAAAAAAATGTGAATCCGCACGTGAATATCCTGGCAGGATATGAATTGTGTTGTATTGTATTGCATTATCCTGTGACGTTGCGAGCATTACGTTTTATTAAACTTGTTGCTAATAAAAGCCGTCACAGCACTGGAAGTGATACCTTTTTTGCAATGTTGCTGATCATGACGACGATGACGACAACGACAACGACGATGATGATGATGACATCAATGACATTTGTTGCGGTTCAATAAGTTTGCATAATAGATAGCACTCCAGCCAAGCGATGTTCGAGGCTTATAGTCGCCCCTCTGGCGACACGCTCTCGCCGCATGATATTGCATAATCATTGCTGTTGCAAGTCTTCTTACAGTGTCGGCGTTTAATTGTTCGCGCTCTTATTGTTGCAACAGTAGCGGCAGCAGCAGTGGCGGGAGCGTCATCAACAGCACTTTTCAGTCATCACACATCAGCCAACACACTTGCTTGTTTAGTTGCTGGATTATCCTTGCCGTATGTCAAACTGATTTGTTTTCTGCTACGGCTTGCAGCTTCATAAAGCCATGCTCGTTGTTTGTCACCCGCTCACACACGCCTCGTCTCGTCTCGCGGCCCTAAACGTTGCCATTCGCAGCTTCAATTCCATTCAATTCAATTCAATTTGAAGTGCCAAAAGCGCACTTGACGCGTTTTATTGCGATTTGATTTTCAATGCTCATGTGTTTGTTTAAAGCTTTTTGTTTTTAGCCTTTGCTTAGTTGGCAGTCGGCGAAAAACTCCTCTGACTGAACCCTCCCCGAGGGTGCCGGCTGGGCAATGGATACTGCATTGTCTCGGGCAACCGAGGGATGCTAGCGTCTCTTGCCTGTCCGCAGGACCTTGCAGTGTCTAGCAAAGGTGACGGACCCAAGTCTCTCAGACCTAGTCTGAGAGGCTTGGGCCCGAAGCCATGGTCAGAGGTACTTGGCAGCAAGTATAAACTGCATCACCCTTATGATGGGACGGAAGAACAGAAGAGAAGCACGGGCTGGGATGTTAGCCCAAACGTCGGTGGGAGGTGTGACCGCTACCACCGGCGGGCACGGGGAGGAGCAATCCTCTCTGCGTGTCGCCAGTGGTCACAGTGACGGAACGCGCGCGAGTGCGCTCCGTCGCCAGGAGGGTACAGAGCTGGAACCAACTGCCACAGAGTCGGAGTTTGTGTTCACAGGCCCATCGATGCCGGCTGCCGAGCTAGCGCTTGCGCTAGCGGAGCCGCCGCTAGACGATGAGTCATCGAGCACAGATGAAGGTGAAGTGACGGTTGTCCAGGGACAACCCAAAAAGACCATAGCAGACGATGATCTCAAACGCAAACGGCTGTCTGGGTACAAGACCTCTCTAAAGTTCCTTAAGGGACTGGAGGGTCGCGACCCGGGTTCGCTGAGCGGCCGAGAAAAGAGACTGCGCAAAAAGCATGAGTACAACGTGCGACTGTATCTGAGACTTGCTGGCCCGCCTGGTAACACTCAGACCGCCGCACAAAGTACGAGTGCTCTGTGCCGAGGGAAACCTGCCGCAGCCACACCCCCCGTAAAGGAGGGAACGGCTAGCAAGAGTACCGCACCGGCCAATAAGAGACAAAGGTCTGATGACTCGGCGAAGGCTTCGGAGAGCAAGCGGAAACGTCCAGGAGAAATTCTGGCAAGCTTAAGCTCGAAACCGGAGCTGCAGGTGGCCATTATCGATAGGAGGGACCCGGAAGGGAAACTCACTACCGAGAATTGGCTCATCCTTGAAGGGTCAATCAACCGGGCGATAGCAGATGCCATCACTCGGCCAGAAAATCCCTTCGTGGCAGAGTTTGACGGTATCAACTGGTACAAGGGTGTCAAGGTTGTGGCATGTGCCAATGAGGAGTCCCTGCGGCTCCTCAAGGACACATTGCTGGAACTAGACGCCCCCTGGCCGGGTGCTAAGATTGATGTCGTCCCCGTGGACCAAATTCCGGCTCGAACGATTATTAAGGTCTGGATCCCACCTCCAATTATGGAGGATCGAACCACCCTCTTATTGATCAAGAGCCAGAACGCGGACTGCGACACCGGGGATTGGACAATCAAGAGAGGGCTGGCCCGCGACAAGGGAAACGGCAAGGACCTCTGGATCAGTATTGGTCCGGAGTCCAGACGCCAACTCCTGAGCAGGCAGGGCCGTCTGAAGATGGGAATGGGTTGCCTTCGGGCAATCATTCCAGGAGGCGCCGGGCGCGAGGATGATAGGTCAACCGGAGAGACTTAAGGTGGTGCAGATTAATCTGCATCATTCAAGGGTCCCCTCGATCGACCTACTACGGTGGATGGACAGGGAGAGGGTAGACGTGGCTCTTATCCAGGAGCCCTGGATCGTGAGTGAAAGGGTTTGCGGTTTAGGTGCCCGCGGCTACAATCTCCTTGTCCCTACAACTGTAGGTAAGTCCAGAACCTGTATCGTGGTAAGAACCGGACTTAATGTTCTTTTCTCTTCCCGTTACAGCAACAACGACCTGACGGTAGTGTTATGCGAGCGAAGGAACGGTCCCAAACTATACCTGGCCTCGGCATATCTACCGTATGAAGAGAGGGATCCACCATCAGAGAGCGTCCGAGCCCTTATTCGGCATGCGCAGGAGGAGGGCACGGACTTAATCCTGGGGTGTGATGCCAATGCTCACCATACTATGTGGGGAAGCAAGGATATTAACGCGAGAGGAGAATCGCTGTGTGAATTCATGTCGTGCACAAATCTTAATGTGTGTAACCGGGGTGACCACCCCACATTCCGCAATAAGAACCGTGCTGAGGTTATTGACATAACCCTAGCGACCAACAGTGACTCTCTCTCTGTTGTAGACTGGCACGTATCCACGGAATGTTCCTTCTCGGACCATTACAGGATAGTGTTCGAAGTAGAATGGTTCAGAGAGGCCAAACGCCCCTTCAGGAACCCAAAACGAACTGACTGGGTCAAGTTCTCTCAACTTGTCAAGGAGTTACTCCCAAACCACCCAGTGGGTAGGCTGGACAACCCGGACAAACTGGAGAAATCGACCAGGACCGTCACGGAAGCTCTGTGCAAGGCCTTCATCAAATCCTGTCCTATCAGCCGTCCTCCAAAGTCAAACCGCAACAGGTGGTGGACACCGGAGCTCGGAAGGATACGGAAGGAAACGAGAAGACTCTACAACAGAGCGAAAGACAGAAACTGCCAGGTGGACTGGGACGCCTACCACCTCAGTTTCAAAGTCTTCAAGAAAGAATGTAGGAAGGCCAAAAGAGATTCTTGGGCCGCTTTCTGCGAGGATCTGACCAGCACCACAGAAGCGTCCAGACTTCGAAGGTTGCTAGCGAAAGATCCAGCCACACCAGGCTTGCTTTGCGATCTGGATGGCAAATTCGCTAAAGACAGCCAGGAGTCTCTACAACTCCTCATGAACACACACTTTCCGGGATGCTTGGAAGCTGACGATGAACCTGGGTTTAGCATCAGCGAAGAGCCGGAACAGGCAGTGGACCTGGGGGGTGAGGCCGTAGTAAGGGAAATCCTTACCAAAGAAAAGATAATCTGGGCTATCAAGTCGTTCCATCCCAACAAATCAGCTGGACCGGATGACATCAGACCGGCCATGATGCAAGCGGTGAGTGAGCACCTGTCGCAATGGCTACTGGAAATCTTCAGGGGATGTCTCCTCACAGGATACATCCCAAGGTACTGGAGAGAAGTGAGGGTGGCTTTCATTCCCAAAGCAGGAAAGATCAACCATTGCTCACCAAAAGATTATAGGCCCATTAGTCTTTCATCGTTTTTATTGAAAACATTGGAGAGACTCCTGGACCTGCATCTCAGAAGTAAGCTGACACCTCACACTTTCAGCGGATCTCAACACGCCTATCTTAAGGGTAGATCAGTTGAGACCGCTTTGCACGAGGTAGTTAGCACAATTGAAAAAACATTGCGGAGAAAGGAGTTTACGTTGGCGGCTTTTCTGGACATAGAAGGTGCCTTCAACAATGTCAGGATCGAGTCTATTACGACTGCACTTGTCAAAATTGGCTCACACCCGACAATCACTCGATGGCTTAGCAACATGCTCAGCCACAGAGTGATAAACGCCCAACTCTGCGCCTCGACAATTAGGAGAAAGGTGGTCAGGGGAACTCCGCAAGGGGGTGTCATATCTCCCTTGCTGTGGAACCTTGTCCTTAATGATCTTCTCCTAAAACTGGAAAATAGGGGATGTAGAGTGACGGCCTATGCAGACGACCTGGTGCTTATGGTAACAGGCAGATTCCTGCCTACAATCAGTGAGCTCCTAAACGGCGCATTGGGCCTAACTCTTCGATGGGCAGAGCAGAACGGTCTGGGGGCCAACCCACAAAAGACCGAGCTGGTTCTGTTCACCCGGAAATATAAGATCCCAAGCTTCAAACTCCCGACACTGGGCGGAACGGAGCTTGTGCTTTCAAAGGAGGCCAGGTACCTTGGAGTAATCCTCGACTCTAAACTCTCCTGGAGGAGGAACTCGGAGGAGAGGATGAAAAAGGCACTACAGGCCTTTTTTGTATGCAAAAAGACTTTCGGTAAAGGATGGGGACTGCAACCGTATATCATTCATTGGTTTTACACAGCAGTCGTCAGACCTATACTTACTTATGGAGCGCTGGTTTGGTGGGAGGCGGGTCACACCAACTCCCATCTAAACAACCTCCGCAAGGTACAAAGACTCGCTTGCCTGGGAGTGACAGGATGCATTCGTTCTACCCCCCAGGCAGCGCTTGACGTGATGTTGAATCTGGAACCAATTGGAGTCTCCCTCAAGCACCTTGAGTGAGAGCCCGAGGAACGTATCGATCTACGTTGATAGCCAAGCAGCGCTTAAAGCTCTCTCGTCGAACACGGTAAAGAGTAAACTCATCCGGGACACGGTTTTGGCACTGAACCGGTGTCAACCGCACTCAATCAGACTGGTCTGGGTGCCGGGCCACATGGGTGTGCCTGGTAACGAGGCGGCTGACGAGTGCGCTAGATCCGGTTCAGCGTTAGAAACAAGTCTCGTGGTGAAAGACATTAAAAGGCCAATCCAGTACGTCCTATCGGAACTTGACAGTACCATGAGGACTGTGGCTGCCGAACACTGGATAGCAGTACTGGGCTGCGAGGTGTCCAAGGCATTATGGCCAAGATACAATTCGAAGCGCACTTCCGAGCTCCTACACTTAACAAAGAACAGGATAAGGATGTTGACAGGAGTCTTAACGGGACACTGCTACATTGGGCGTATGGCCCAACGGTACGGCGTATCCCAACAAGACTACTGTCGTAGCTGTGAAAACGAAGATGAGATTGAGAGTGTCCAACACCTTCTCTGCGACTGCCCTGCACTTCTGAGGAGGAGAACCCAATTTTTGGGAAGACCCTTCTTTGACGAACTGGGCAGTCTAGCGAACGCGCACCTGGAGGACCTGGCACTCTTCCTGGATTCCACTGGGTGGTTCCGTGGGCTGCCGAAGCCCAGTGGGACTGGCCATTAGAACCAGGAAAAACGGAATGACCCTTCTCCCATCCATTATCCCAGCAACCCTACCCGATCCCATCTATCCCTCCAGTATATAAATCAGGCAACACAATGGACCTAATGGTCACTGGGTGCTCTCGACTTCGGTTGAGCTGCCTGTTCAACCTAACCTAACCTAACCTAGTTGGCAGTATTTGTTTTCCTTTCAGTTGTGTTGTTTTTTTCAATGCGCTGTCTTTTTTGTTTTTACGATTTCTATCAGTATTTGCTGGCCTCCTCAATGGCAGCGGCGGGTGCTGCCTTTTTGTCGTCAGTTGTTTTTTGCAAAGCTTGTTGTCTGTAAATGAAGTGCTGGTAAACGTACATAAGTGTGAAAGTTATTAACGAAGTTTTGCACTTTTTGTGTTCCGTTGGGAGGTGGCATGCAACCCAGTGGACAAAGCGTTGGCATTCGGTTTCGAGCGTTTGATATAGTAAATTATTCAATACCTCTATAAGATGTTGCTTGGATACAGTTGGTAGTTTTATAGAAGGCGCGTGATTGTTTGTTTGCTAAGCATGAACTTGAGCTTACTCAATTGTTGTATACTGCAAGTCGGGGACTAGAAGCACAAAAACGATATTCGCTTTCTATATGATGAATACGAATATTATCTTGAGACTTTGTATTGAAAACATACTGTTATAACTCCTTAATTTACAAAAATGATTTAGTAGAAGACAGAGAAGTCATAGTCGCACTTCTTGTTTTAAAATTTACTTTCAGTGCAGGAAGATGGTTATTGGGTAATATTGCAACTACAAAGCCAGCACATTCCACAAAACAACTGAAAAGATAAAAGGCCGAACATATCTATTTTTGACACCATTGTGCACAGATTTACTACATACAACACTACAGATATAAATTTCTTTCTCTAATAATGCGCGAAGAAGAGCATTTTGCACAGACCGTCAGATAGACAGACCGACGGACGGACGAACAGATGCTGTGCCACTTTCCCCTGACACACAACACATTAAATCCAAAACCAGCAACCCAACCCAACCCAATCCAACCCGAACCAACGGAAGCTTCAACAAGGCTAAGTCGACTTAAGTCCTTTGATTATTTTTCGTAAAATCCGCGCTAAAACTTTTGCTTCTTTGCATTTTTCGTTGTCAGTTCATTCGCTCTATGCTCTGTACGTGTATATATGTACATATAACCATGTACATATTTATATACATATATTAGACGATATCAGGCTGTACAACGTGTTGTTGCTGTTGTTGTTCTAATACTGCTAATGTCTCGCACTTGAAAAAGGAGATTTCCATTCGTAGTTGTAATTTCATTTTTTCTTTTTTGCGATACTCTCATTCGGTTTTGTGCGCTACTACTGCAAAAATGAAGGCATGAACCAACCAAACGACGAACGAACGAACGAACGAACGTTTTTATTAAGTTCACCACGGGATACTTTAATCTCGGTAACGATACGACGGTTCTACGTAAAGGACATAGGACAGTGCATTTTTAGGCAGGCTGAGGCTAATGCTAAGACTGAGCCTCAGACTCCAGCACGGTTTAATTCATTTCAGTACGGTTCAGTTCAGCTCGGTTCGGCTCAGTTGCTCAAAGTTGCACAAAACAATAGGAATTCATGGCATATGTGCTCATGGGGCTGGGCGTGCGAGCAAGCGAGCGAGCGAGTCAACGAATGAACGGAAAAATTATTTAATATTACCCGTTTAAGTGTGTTGAAAGCAAGACTCTAATCCTTATATGAGTATTAGACAAGGAATTTAATTTAGCAGCAATAGTGAGTATCGCTCATTCCACGCTTGTGTTGGTGCCACATGCTGGCATTGCCGACTGCAGTTGCCAACAGATCTGTCAGAGTTTAGCCGCTGCCGCAGTGCTGCACAGTGGTTAATGCTTAGGCAAGCGGCCTGCCAGAACTTGCCAACGTTTTTAATACAAACGAAACGAAATGCGTGCGACACTCACGCACACAAACACACGCACACACTCACAAGCTCAAGGCGAATTGGAACGTTTGTGTGGGCGTGAATTTTGTTTGGGTTGGTCTGCGGATAATCCAACTTTGATTAAGCAATTTCGTCAGTCTGACGCTTACGGTGTTCAAATCCGTCAGTCGCTCAGCTTGGCCGTCGCGTCGATGGGCGGAAGGTTTTTCTATTATGAAATTATGCGAAAATTGCCGCAATTGTTTCGAACACCCCGCAATGAACTCTACCTGGGGTAGCATCGTACCTTCTTACTTTTATGTGAGTCCTGTCGATTACATCCTGCTGTTGTTTGTTTTGACTTGACTGTTTATTGGTTTTGTTCATTAAAATAATTATGATGATTTTCTTTTTTTTGTGAATTTCTTGTATTGTTGTAATATTTCAAAACGATTAACTTTTATTTTTGTTTGTTTGTTGTTTGACTTCCTTAACAATCGAATCGAACCATTACGTAATTGATATGTCGTACATATGTCAAACTTTGCCAATGAATACGAAACTTGTAGCTTAAAATATGGCGGTAATTTTCAACATAACTCAATACATTTTTTTTTAATTTTTACTCATTTTCTTAAACCTTTTATTTTCAGAAAAAGCTATGAGATATTGAAAGTTTTTTAATAGTATTTTGTAAGAAGTATAACAAATATTGGTTACATCATATCTTGGTTTGTTAGTAAGCTCTTAGGCGGGATAGCGATAACGCATAACGTGATAGCTTATATAAGGCATAAATCTCTTGATAATAATCAAAATGCAAAGCGCTGTGACAGTTATTTTCTTTGGAGTGCTTGTTATGTACTTGAAGAACTTCGTCACGAATGGCCAAAACATGCAGATAAAGTTCCAGATGAACACCATATTTATGGACAAGAAGAATAACACGATCAGACATTTCATAAGGCAGAAGTTACGACGATTGGCAATGAAGCGAGGCCTCAAAGCAGCTCGCAAACGGTTCTGGAATCCCTCAACTCTTCGTCGATGCTCTTGTAGGCGCGGTCTCTGTTGGCGTGGCTCGCGTGGCAGTGGATTCTCTTGCTGTTGTTCCTGTTGGCGTCCGCCCACTTGGCGTGGTTCATTTGGCAGTTCCTCTTGTTGTTGTTGCTCACCTTGTTCGGCTGGAATTTCATCGAGTTGACGAATGTGCGACCCGATAACTATAGCGGGACTTATTTCTAGCTCCATTAACTCTCGTGGTACGTTCGCCATATTTTTTTTAAAAAGTAGTCTATGTTTCTTTTATTGTGAATTCTATGAATTTCACTCGTTGTGTTCCTTCTAATTGTTTGTTTTCATTTGAATATGTTTTTTAACTTAATGACTGTAAATGCGTAGCCTGCTCATAATTAATTTTTAATGAAAAACTTGATAAAATTCATACACTATTAAAAATTATATGTAACAAATTTGCGTTCATATAACGAAAAATGTCGTAATCTGTCGCAAAACTCATTAAAATAATTGCAAAATTCTGAGTACAGTCAGCGTCATCAACAATCAACGTAGTCCTCATTGCAGCCTCAGCCTCATCTGCGTCTTCGGCGTTGCCGACGTCGTTGTCGTCATCGTCATCAGACCAACTCATTAAACCAACCATAAATAATTAACAAGACAATTTATTTTCAAGGATGTGCGACATGCAGGTTCTGCGCTGAGACTGCGAATGAGCCACAGACTCAAACTCTTTGCCGCTGCCCCAACTGGGTTGGCTTTGGCTTGAGCCATGTGTAATTGCGCCGCATTATCCTTTAACAAAAATGCATTTCATACGCTCGCTTGCATCTCGAATCTTTGCACTTATCCTAGCAAAAACTTCAAAGCTCATTTATGATTGTCGCTGGTAACGAACATCAACGCAGTTGATGAGTAGGTTGCTGCTGCTTACCTTGCCTTGCCCGCCTGCCTGGTGGGTCGGTCGGTCGGTGGGTCGGTTGTGTCAACCAGCATTTCGACTTAAAAATAAAAAGCTGGCCGTATTTGTTAGAGAAGAGGTCCTTGCTACTGATGCAAGATATCTAAAAACACTTAAGCGCAACGAACAACCTTCCTAGCACCAAACCAAAGTATTATGTGTGCTTGTTTGTAGTTTACGAGTCATTAAAAGTAAACAACCTCAAAGCGGGCTGAGCAAACCAAACAAACAACCTACCGACCATCCGCCCGTCCGTTCGACGCACATCAGCAGCCGCCACCAAGTGGTACTTGGTCAGTGTAAATATGTTTTATAGCCACAAACAAAAAGTGCTGATGACGTTCCAGTTGAGTTGAGTGTGTGTGCGTAACAAGTCGCACAACGCAGGGGCCTTGGGACGTGGGGGGCATGCTTGGCTACACGTGTGCTTCATTTGTCCGCAAACACTTGTAATTAATTGCGACTAGCAAAGTCGTAGCAAAAGTCAGACCGAATCGCAAGCAAAAGTCAACAAAATGGCCTATGAACATGTGGTTTATGTATTTAAGGTTGTACGCCATGATTGCCAGGTCTTCATGTTTGCAGCAGTTAGTCGTGGTTCGCTGGCAGTTTAATGATGGCGTTTTGCTTGTCTTCAGCGTTGACCACAGCCAAGGTAATTGACGATTAATCAATCAGTTTTTATGTTTACCCATTTGAACTTGACTATTGGTTGAAACGGCTTGTAGATTTCATTGTGTGTTCAGAGGCGAGGAAACAAATCGATTTTAAATGCTACTGATGAGATTTTCTGGGGAGAACAGAACTCTGAAATTATTGGTTGTGAAGACAAGGCATGCCCAGGATTTTAAAACTAATAAAAATTCCTCAAAGACTTATATAAAACCTTTACTGTACTTCTGTTTCGGCGCTTCTGTTAATATTGTCTCAAGTTGATTAACAACCGATTTCACTTTGTGGTCTTTGTCATACTCATTTAGTCAAGTCTGTTTGCGCATATCCTTTTGCATCTCTGTTTATTTTTTGGTTGTTTGCTACAAGGACTTTATTTTCATCTTCTTTTTTTTTTTTTTTGTTTATTAAAAATTCCTACGTTCTTTGGTCCAACTTGCTGTCGGCATTTATGTGTGCAGACTGGACTACTGCTGTCCTTCAATGTTGAAAGCTCATTATGACGGCAATCAACATGCAAGCGCCAAACGTTGACATGAAAGACAAAACAGAAGTTGTGCCGCTTTGATGTGCGTTTTGCAAATGAGAAGCAAACGGATTTTTGGATACTCCAAGCAAATCTTCTCTGCTTTTGTTCCTTTATGTGTCGACAGAGTGTTTGTCTAATCAAAATCTAATTAGAAAATTTTATATTTTGTTGTGGTTGTGTGTGTGTGTAGGAATTTAAAATCTGAATTAGATGTTTCTTCTAAGGCGATTAAAAGCGAATGGCAGTACATGCTTCAACATTTCAAATACTCTTCGTAGCATCTTTTGTGATATGACACGCCTTGTTGTCCTCGTTTTTAAGTCCCTTATTCACTTTGGCTTGCCTCTAACACACTTTAGATGCATTCTTAACGAATTTAGCATAATTAATTGCAGTGTTTCGTGCTTGTTGTTCGCAGGTGAAAAAAATTAAAAAAATATGAAATAAAATAAGTAAAAATGCTGCAGTTCAGAGTGCATGACTTCAAAATACCCTCTACACTTTTGATTTCAATAAATAAAATTTGCAAATAAGATCTGTGTACTTTATACTATTATTTTCCTCTTATGTTTCCAGAGAAGCAATAATTTCGGATTTAAAAAAGTGTTTGTGCTCATCCGTCTTTTCTAATTTTCCTAATTCAAGAAATAAAGATGAAAGACCATCCGTTTGATTTTTGAGTCTAATCTTAAGACGACGAATAGACGGTTAGTCAGACTGTTGTGGCTAAACCAAGTTAATTGTAAGTCGTGTTAAAAAATGTTTATTCTTTGACTTCTATGCTTGTTTCTGGGTCTCATATATAATCGCGCTTGGTTCAACACACCCGCTCTTTAATGCATAGGGTACAATGCGGTTGAGGTAGCACTTGAGCAATGCAGCATTTTTTGCTTTGACAGTTGGCTGTGCATTAGCTGTGCTTAGCCTGGGACTTCCCATTAGCACGTCAAGTGAATATTGCCCTCGGGGAACTATTTAGCATACAAACAAAAACAACGACACCAACAACTTAGTGCATATCATCGTCATCATCATCCTCATTATCCAACACACTTGGCGCCGTCCATTGTCAGATGTTTTTGTTTTTTTTTCTTTCTTTCACTCATAGAACAAGTGACAATTCACAAAAAAAGTAAAAAATATTTCATATATCATATTGTCAGCGAATTAAGCCGCAATGCGATGAGTTTTAATGGGTTTGTAAATCACGGCTAACTATAGGTGCGATTGTCTAATAAAAATGAAGATTTTTTTTTATATTTCATTCGATGCTTGCATAATCATTCCCAAATTATAGTACTGAGTCCAGAATAGGTGATAAATTAGAAAGCTTTTAATATGTTCTAGAATTAAGAGATTATTTTATTATGTATTAGAGATCCCACAGTAAATAATTGTTTAATCAGACTTGGTTGAGTTTATATCTAAGTTTGGCAAGTATCTGAGTTTTTTAAGGAACACTTGTCTACAATTTTCCTTGCTATTATAATCATGACCCTTAACAAGTTTCACAGTTTCATATGAACGTCTCTGATGTTAATCACGCATTTGGAAACTATTTTGTGCTGAAAGAATTTCTCTAATTCGAAAACAGAAAAAAATGTTTGTTTCTTTACTAATGTCAGGTGCTGTGAGCGCTGCGGCAAAGTGTAGTTTTGCTACTTTATAACTCGCAACACTTTGCTGTTGCCATCGAAAGGCACAAACGTCAAATGAGTAATTAAAACATTTCTCCATTGGTTTTTATTTTGCTCTTGCTAAGTTGTTGCACAAAACAGCGACGACTGCGTCGGTAATGACGATGATGATGATGATGATGATGATGATGATGATGATGATGATGATGATGAGGAGGACTTTGTGCAGTTGCTGTCAACAACTTTGCACCTTTTGTATAATGCAACAAATTTCAGTTGAAAGCTTTGAGAATGTACCTGGAGTGATTAAGAGGCAGCAGTGATGACTTTGAAGTGACTGCAGTGAGTGAGCTACAACACAACAGTGAAGTGAGAAGCTAATTAGTTTATGTGTGTATGACACTTATTGTTATTGTTGTTGTTGTTGTTGGTTTGTTAGCATTAATTAAAAGCACTTCAAAGTGCCGCAATATTGCAAATATTGACAACCTTCACCTTCAACGATTTGCTTGTTGATTATTGGTTGAACAGTTGAGGTGAAGTTGATCAAACACGATTTATTAATCATACGGCACGTTGACACACAAAATGCAAACTTCGTAGTCGCGCTGGTTCGTGCCTGACTGTCTTCCCTTTGGCTGCTTGCTTTTCCTTTTTGTTTTTGTTTTTTGTCAAGTACTTTTTCTCTTTTGCACTAATTAAGCCTTCGATTAATTTACGCCTTTTGGCCTCAAACGTAGACTCGAGTGCGAAAAAACAAAACTTGAGCGAAGTGTGGAAACAAAGAAAATTAAAAGCTCGAACTTCAAAAGCAGGAAATGTGACAGAGAGCGTGGAAAAAAAAAATGATTTTTTAGAGCTGCCTGAAGGCGTGGCAGACGTTGGCACTGGAAAATGTGTTAATGATGGCATCAGCGTCAACAACGTCGTCAACATCATCATCAACTGATTCTTTATACCCGCCTATCTCCGCTGGGTCTAGCCTAGCCTAGCCCAACCCAGTCAAACAACCAGTCAGTCAGTCAGTCAGTCAGCCAGTTAGTCAAGCATGAGCCCGTGGAGCGACATCAAAGCGTTGAAGCTTGGGAATTGTTGACACACCGGATGAGCGGAGCCGTTTGTGATTTAAGTTCTCTTATTTTTTCACCACGTTGAAGCCCCTGAGCTGACAACGGCTGCTCTGGTGCTTTCCGCTTACTGATAAGCTTGGGAATTGCATGTAGGTAAGGGATTTTTTATTCTTTTCCAAGGTTTTTTGCTTGCTCTCACTCAGTGTGTTTGTATTTTTTTATTTAGTGCCTCGAGGGTGAAATTCAACATTGGCTACAAAGTTGCAATTATTGTGTGTGTATGAGTGTTTTTAAGGCTTATTTTGGCGCCTACTCTTTATACCCGCTGGCATAATGCAAGCAAGTCTACTTTAAAGTGCAAAGTGTTAAAGGTGGCGAAGATCTTAGAAAAGTAGAAAAGATTGTTAAATTTATCATGTTTGGCAATAAAGTTTTGAGATCAGATAACTTCATAATCAACCAGTAAGGATGCTATAGGCGAGTATACTCGACAATATGCATGCACACACGGTAGGCGGTGCCATACCCGAAATCTAGAAAAATATATTTATCTGGCATCGTCCATTCATATAATGTTCAAAATATTAAGAAAATCGGTCAAAAAATGTGGAGTTTACGAACAATTTCAGTTTGTCGGTCTTTGAGGGGTAACCATCAAAGAGAGGGGAATTTTGTGGTATGCAGTTTTAAAGATGTATTTTTACTGAGCTTGTATTTCAGAGTCGTACCTTTATTAATATTGGAGATATAACAATGTTAAGAAAGCAACTGGAGGGGAGGGGGGTGGGGAATGAAGGATAAGGGGCAAATTGTGGTATGAAATTTTGTAGACCTGCTCATACTGAGTCTACGTACCTAAATTTATATTTCTATCTCATCAGCTGCTCGAGCTACAGGCATTTAAAAAGTGAGTGGTGCTGGTTGGGCGGAAACGAGTGGGCGCGGCACAAAACCGTTCAAACTTGATCAGCTGCCACGAGTGTACCCTTCAAATTTCAAGTCTCTAGCTATTATGGTTTCTGAGAGCCATTGGTGAATACGGACGGAGAGACAGACGGACGGACATGGCTTAATCAATTTCTCTTGTTGTGCTGATCAAGAATGTATATACTTTATAGGGTCCCTCTGCCCTCCTTCTGTGCGTTACATATATTTCGCTTAAACAAACACAATATACCCCGATACACAGGTATAAAAATAAAAAAAATGTATTAATTACTACATTTCAATTGATGATTGGATTTTATCTTGAGAAAATATTAACTGAAATAAAAGAGTGTTAAATTAAATATTAATTTAGAATATTTCTGCAGTCAAAAAACATTAGCGCTAATAATGGAAACTAAAAATAAAAAAGAAACTTAATTACGGCGTTACCAAAACTTTTGGCATTGTTTGAAGTGTTTAAGTAAAACTGGCAGTATTTTCAATACGAAAAATATACGCTATTAAAACTTCAAACAGTCGTAATCACGCGCAATTTCTAATTTTTCTTAAAGAAAACCAACAAAATCTTACAATTTACCTTTTAGTTTACTTTCTCTTCGGAAATAGTTTAGCATTAGTAAAAACACGTAAATGCAAAATTCCGTCTATTTATATTCACAGACTTCATTTCTGATCCAACTCGTTAGGAGAACAAACCAGCAAGAACTCTACCTTTGGCTTAGCCTACATTTTTAGATCAAATAACTCTCACGCCTTACGCTTACTGCAAGACCGGCATAACTCAAAAATTGCCGTTTCGAGAAAAACGCGTTTAAAGTTTTCAAGTTGCACTTACTTCCATAAAGAATGAAAAACTAAAAATTGCATAACTCAGAAACTATTAAGAATAGAAACATGAAACTTTGACACAATATAAAGCTTTAGTTAATGATCATTTCTGCATAATTAACTCAAAAATCGCATTTTTCGAGTTATGACAGTCTTGTAGTAAGCAAGCGATATGTAAATCTATAGTTTCAAGTCGGAAATAGTCAGAACAAACGTCTGTATACTCTTCACTCTTAGCTTCTTCCGGTTCCAATTCCAGTGGTGCGATATTGGCAGTTCTGTCCAATGATTTGACTGGAACAGACGAAGAACAAGTTTGAAGGGTTTTGTGCAATGCCAACTCCTTTCCGACCAGCACCCACATTTTTTTTTTAATTGCTCATACAGAAGAAAATTAGTTGGTAAACTCAGTAGGCCTAAAAAATGTCGCACCAGAACTATTGATCCTCCCTCCATTTCCCCTCAAATGAAACTGAAATTTTTGGTGAATCATTTAGGCATGGCCATATCTAAATCAGAGATTTTATTCATTTTGGGTGAAACAAACTTCATAATAATAATACTATTAGCTGCAAGAAGAGTATAATATGGTTTAAAAATATCTCTTATGTTTGAGAAACTTGAAACTTGAAAGTTGTATAGCATTTATGGTGTCTTACTTCCTTCCTTCTATGCGTTATATAGATTTTGTCTCATACAAACTAAATATATCATAAAACAAAAATGAAATGAATGAAAATGAAACAGGTAAGTCAGTAAAGGTAAGTAAACTTAACATGTACATGGTGGGCGATGCCACACCCCAAGTAGAGGAGAAATGGAACAAATTGCATCCCCCATTTAATTAAATTCGTTTGAGGTTCCTTTTATAGTTTATGATCAATCAAAAGTGACTGCATTCGGACCTTACGAGTCTCCCCATCCTTACCTTCTATCAGCTGACACATAAGACGCCCTTATATTGTCTACTGGCTGTAGACTTTCGCAAATTTTTTATGCCAAAGTTTATATTTTGTGTAGTATTTAAACTAAAATGCTTGCAACACATGTACATGTTTTTTCAACATTTCAAGAGTAATGTTATTAAGAAATACCAAACGTTTGCCAACACCAAGAAATCGAATACCAATGTTAGCCTATTCCCAGTTCAATCAGCATCAGTGAGTCTATCAAGTTATTAATTTTATGAAGTGCTACGAAGCACAGCAATAACTTCAACGGCCTCCACGTTGACGGCAACAACAACACAGCCAAAAGCAGAACCCACCCATAAACCGACGCCCACTGCCGATAACCAATACTACAAGAGTATAACACATCATCATTGTCATCATCATCATCATCATCGAAGTCAGAGTCGGAGTCAGCTCGTCGTCGTCATCATCACGTGTGATTACGCACATTGTTCGTGCGCAAAGCAAAATGCTGTCGAAAATTAAAATTCAGAGACCCTTACCTACCTCCAGCCATGGGTAGAAGCCATAAGACCGGGCTGTTCCAAGGGTGTGGGCACTACTGGAGTAAGAGGCGTAAAAAACAACGACGTGATTGCATTACACAATCAAAACAGGCGCTCACCCGACGTCGTCATCGTCGTGGACGTGCAAGTTGCCAGCAGAAGGGCATACAAGTATCGCAAAAATCAAAATGTGAATGTGAAAAAAATACCATGAGCGAAACAAAAACAAAAAAAAACCTGTATTGCACTATTGAAGCTGGCACAACATGTCATGAGGGTTGTTAGAACAACGCTCAGTCCAAAAATCAAAGCGTCGTACTAAGCACGCGTGTGTGGGCGTGCAACACGATACGCCCCATCATCAGAATCCAATCAAATTAACAACAACGACAACTTCGACAGTAACTTCGTCTGCCAACCAAAGGCAACAACGACGCTGAAAGAACTCAACGCAGACGTTAATTTCAATTTGATTTCCGGCCGAGCCAACCGACTGAGTGAAGCAACAATTATGCGGCAACTTCATTAGGTCAACATGCGGCACATGTGGCTAAACAAACGGTGCCCGACTGGTGGGGGTGGCAGATTAATCAGCGCAAAACTATTAATTAAATACCAATTCATTTCCGCAAATTCAAAGTGAAACCGTTCCGTCTGCAAAACTACTCATTGAGTTGGTAAGTTGAGGGCGGGTAAAGGGCGTTGACTGTATTGAATGATTGTGCGAACAATAGAATTGGCAATGAGCATTAGAGTGAACACACGCGGTTGAAAGTTGGTCAGCACGTTGGGGCTTTACAGAGAGACGCAACGCTTAATTAGATACTTTAAGATTGCGTGGGCAGACAGTTTGTCAGAACAACACTCGAAGCTCAAAACTGTTTTAAGGAGGGTAATACGCATTTTATAATGTTAATAGTTATTAGATTTGTTGTAAACAGTAAGTTAGTTGAATTTTCGATGTCAATACATGAATTTATTTGAGCTAAGCGATAAATATAGATATGTGTGTGGAAAATGCCTTAAAGATTCTGGCAGAAAATACAGCAGATTTTTAAGTTGGCTAGTGATACTCATTCTAAAGAGAAGGAAATGATATTCAATTATTCCATTCACATTTCTGGTTGCTTTCATCGTAAGCCTTGATATTTTTATTCAAGGGCGGTCAAGAATGCTCGATTATTTACCCTTTACAAAAAAATGAAGAAGGGAACGAATCAATATACATAATTACCTTCTCTTATGTTGCTGACCAAGAATATATGCATTTGGAAGGGTCTGTCATGGCTCCTTTTGGGTGTTTAATATGTTTTCGATACGCACCTAGCTAATATACCATTGTACCTATGGGTATAGGGAAGAAATATTTACGGAAAGTAGGAATTGCGAACTTTTGATGCAATTCAGCTCTTTTCTTGAAATTTTGACCAATATATAAATGGACAAATAAACCTTTTTTGAGATTTTGAGCATGGCTTCTCCTGCTTTGTGCATACAGTACTACATTGTTGAGTTTACTCGACTATATCGTCCTATCAAGTTATTTTTTTCTTCATAAAAATCATATTAAAGGGGATGTATTGGTTCATTGGCAACTGCAACTCGCATTACTTCTCCAACACCTTTGCCAAGCTTAAATATTTCTCGAACTCAAGTCAGGATGTGCTACCCAACAGCGAAACGTCGCCCATTGACATGCCACGCATTTAACAGCTACCGGAAGTGCTTTTGTTCTACGTTGATGATGACAGGCGACAGGCCGTAGTCACAGAAGTCTGCCTGCCTGCCTGGCTGAGTAACTGACTGTCTGAGTGCGTGAGTGAGTGAGTGACATCGACCGAGGAACGCTTCAATGCATTTGCAAAAGCGCCCCCGGCGGAACATGCCAAAATCTTATGCATAGAAGTTCAAGTGTAAAAAAATGAAAAATTAAAACAAAAAAAAACAGAAAATGTTGATTTTCACTCTGATTTTTAAAATGTAAGCACAGCTTGAGTTAAGCGTACGCGTGTTTTTTTGGTACCGCTGGCATTAACTGATTAAAAGAAAACAAGAAAGGAAGTTATCTTTGACTTTGCCGAAATTTGGATACTCTTGCAAGCTTTATCGAAACTCACATTTGACAGTCTTTTTGCAATTAAATTTATTTTAAGGACAAAGAGGCTAATCCACATCCATTCTTCACTTGTGCTTAGCGTTATCAACAAATTTATCATGTTTTATCATCATGTAACATATATGTATTTGATCTACAAATAGAGGTCTGGCTTTTTTAATTTTGGGCGCCCATTTCTTATAAAACTTGGTAGTAAAGTAAACATATAATTATTACGACTGCAAAGTTGTCCATGTTTTTACAAACGAACTTTGCCTGTAAACCAGCCAACAAGTCTTATGATTACACTTTTTCGATACCCAAAAAACTCTGGGAGGAGCTTCCACTGCAACAGACAGACGGCTTCTCGTGCTAATCAAGAATATTTATACTTTATATAGTCTGTTGTCTCTCCATCTATGCGTTGCAAGCTTCAGGACAAACTTAATATACTATTAGAAGAGTATAATATATGTACAAATAAAATAATATAGGTCTCAACGGACTTAAAAGAAACGCCGAATCCTTTTATTTTCATTTTTTATTCATTAACAAACATAATTGCACCACTTGAAAATTCTTTCTTTTAGCGCAAACATCGATTAGCGCCCTTTGTTAAAAAATTAGGAAATTCTGCAGAAGAAATCAGTATTTTGAATAAATGAAATAAGAAGCAAAACAAAAACAGACAACACTCCCAGAAAGAAATTTGCACAACATTTTTATACTCTTCACATACATATGTAAATAGTATTAAAACTTTGTCACGGAGTTTGTAACAGATTGAGATTGAGTAGATAGAAACATGAAAGTCGGTATGTAGACTAGGTATGTGTGGCCCTACAAAAACTCTCCTTCATTTCCCTCCCCCAGTGGTCTTCTTAAGATTTTTACATCTCCAAAACTGTTAAAGGTACGAACCTGAAATTTTGTAACCGAACTGAGTACAGTAGAGACTCGATTATCCGGATCAATTAAAACCAAGGGTATTCCGTATAATCGAAAATCCGGATATTCGATTACATAGACAAATTATATTATAGAAATTTCAACACCATATGTTTGGACCAAGTTGAACAGATTTACCATTTTTAACCTCTAAATTATCTTCAATTTGTCTTTTGGCTGTACTTTTACATGAATTAATCATTAAAACGACGTACGTCGGTTATCTTTCTGAACAATTAGAACCATTAGACTCATAAGGGATGAGTCCGGATAATCGAAGATCCGGATAATCGAAGTCCGGATAATCGAGTTTCTGCTGTATACATATCTTTGATACTGCATATCACAAAATTCCACTCTCTTTGATGGTTACCTCTCAAAGACCCACAAACTCAAATTATTCGAAAATTACAAATGGGCAACGTCAGATCAATATATTTTTTTTATATTTGGGGTGTGGCACTGACTACCGTGTGTGCAGGGTATTATATTATAGAGTATACTCGACTGTAGCGTGCTTACTAGTTTGTTATAAACATATTTCGAGTGCAATGCGTTTTAGGCAAAATTCCTTCGTTGTTGCCATCATATTTCTCCTGAGAAGTTTTATGACGTCGGCATAATTTATTGTTGTTTTTGTTTCACATCATTTTCAAGTTGGCAGCCGTGTGTCCGTTGTCCAAATTCTTCGATTGTAGTGTAAATGACACTCTGCTGACAAAGTTTATTTGTTTTTTGGTATTATCAACAGAGAAAGTTGGTTAATGGAACAAGTAAACAAATTAAATTCAAAGCCCAACAGCCATCAGCACTTAATGCATGCTGCTATTTTTTACTAATATGTTTTGATACATATTTACACACGGCTTTCAAGAGCATTTTGCAACTGCAGCAGAACGATTTCGCACACACTTTTCTCGCTTTCTCCATACAACTCGCTCAGTAATCAAACAACCCCACAGAACATTCATAAATCCGCATTGAATTGACAGATTTTTTTTGGACAGTTATTGTTTGTATTTTGTGTTTTTTTTGGTATTTCTTACAATTTTTTGCGTGCTGTCAATGACACAATTCGAACATCAAAATGCGTCATTCGTCATTCTTATTGTTTCAGATTCAGGTTATTTCAATGGTTCGTCCTTGCAACTACCGCTGAGTCAGACTTTTGTCCTTGTTACTCATTGTTGTTGACTGAGAAGAGTTCCTTTTTTTTGTTACTTTTTTGTGTTTCTTGCTAACCTGTCGATCCTGACTAGAATAACACGAGTTTTTTGTTGTTGTTGCTCTGGCTAAAGTATTATAGGATTTCAAGTGAAGTTGGCTAAGGTAGGCCAACAAAAGTCAGGAATCAATTGATTTTTGTATTGTTTGTATATTTTTATGCTTCTCTTTTTCGGTTTATTGTTCCATTGCAATTGTTACGCATTGACTTTCAAATGATATCCTTAATTTCTATGGAATTTGAGAAAGTCATTCACAAGAATATGAAATTCCAAAGCCTTTAACATAAAATTCATTGAAAAAGTTCACAAAAACAAATGCCCCCGTCATTGCGTCAATGAAAATGCCTTAATTAATTTGTAGACAAAAGTTGGCGGCCAATAAATTAAAGCTTCAAATAATTAGCGACTATAAAATTGCCATAAATTTGGTGCACACAATAAATTATAAATTATGGCAAATGAATTGCCTCAAACGCAGCTTAAGTTACAATGCACAAGACGGGAACTCTAGCTCGCCGTCGATTCAAGTCGAGCTACTCAGCTCAGCGGAAGCATAGAAGTACGATGACTTCCGGTATTAACTAATTTTTTTCTTTATCTCTTTTTATTTTGCATGCTGCGTAAGAGCTGAAGATGAAAATGAATCATAAGCACTCAAGGCATGACGATGATAATGATGAGCATGGTGAGCACAAAGTTGGCGATGATGATGTTGGGCTCTGCATTTTGGCTGAGCCAAAGGCAAAGCCGACTTGACGCGACTCGACTCGTTTCGACTCTTGGCAAACATACGAGCACATAGCATTGAAGTATGTGAGTACACTTACTTTGTACACAAAAAAAAGTATATGCATACATATGTATATGTAATCAGTTCTTTACAGTTTGAAAGAACTTTACAAGTTGCAATGCTCAAAGCACTTTTGAGTACAACTTTTATATAGAAAGACCTTTGCATTGCTTTAAGTTATGATATTTAGAAATTGCTAAGATTTGGGTGAGTGTGTCATATGCACATTACTAAAGATTTTTTCAGTGTATCGACTAGTCTAAGGCATATGTATATACGAATATTCTCTTACCCAAATCAGGATGCGTTGATGACAGTCGTCAAAACGTCGTCGCTGACGCTTTTCAATGACTCTAAGTTGAGTTGAGTTGAGCAGTTGAAGATATTTGGTTGGCGAAAGCGCACATCTGATCCCTAACAGCAAAGCACTTGGAGTCGCTGCCAACAGCGCGACGAATTGGAAGCAAATCGTGGGGGTGACTGCACGAGTGTAGCATTGTGGGTGGTTGTGTTTGGTACGCCCACCCTATCACTTTTCTCAGTGCAAGAGGCAACAAAGTTAGGCGAAATGAATACAAAATAACTGTTGTTGAGTTCAGTCGTGTTGAGTTGCCACTGCCATCATCACCATTGCTCAGTCGTTGTGAACGCAGCGAAGCAAATAACGAAAGTCAAATCACGGCGCACTCAGCAGCGTTGGCATCGTCGTCTTCCGCCAGCATCCTTGTGTTGATGACGACGACGATGATGATGATCATCATTATCAGTCGTTGTACTCGCACTCGTAAGCGCGCGTAAGCGTAAGTCTTTGTATCTATTGCTGCAGAGCACCTAACTAAACAGCACTTGAAGGAGTCAGTACGCTGTTATAACTACCGACGTTGCCACGTCTGCTGCAGCGGCACTCACGACTGTTGACTGCCAACAACAATAATTCACAGCCAAAGACAAACGAATGTAATTTCAGGTTCAAACACAAACTCCGCCAGTCATTTGCTTCCGCCATGCAGATTACGGGCGCAAAATGAAAACAAAGTCAGCATCTCAAACAACAAGTAAGAGAATATTGTTGCTGTTTTTCATATTACTTTTTATTTACCACAAGCGCTTTGCTTCAATAAAAGCGTCAGCAAACACTTCTGATTCATTGAATGGAAAAATTATAGACTAATCAATATACTCAATGGATTTTTGTAAGACTTGTTTCGTTTCATTGCGATTCATGTCGGATCGACTCAATTTCAGCAAAGCAGGTGTTTGCGCTTGTTTTACCAACAATTTACGCAGTTAATGGCAGTCATCTCGTGCCCAAGCCCCCTGCCCTTTGTGCTCAACTTGGCGTCAGGCGTTGCACAAATTCTCTTTCACACCCACTTGGGCAAACACTGTGCTACCAAAAAGAAATAATACAACGCTTTGTAAAAAGAAAAAAAGCAAATCATACTTCGCATATTTCTCACGAACTGGAAAAAAATATCTGCCAAATTTTTCAACCTCTTTTTTTCGCGCTCCTTTTTTGTTTGTTTGTTAGTTTTTCTCAACTTTTAGGCGGCATTTAACAAAGTTTTCCCTCGACTTTTCACATTGCTCTTTGTTGCCGGTGTTTTTTTTTTTTATTATTTTTTATTTTTGTAATGGGCGAACATTTATACTACATCGTCCAACAAAACTTTTTCGACTTTTATATGACATAAACTGTGTCTCATGCACAACTCTCAGCCCATATGCGAAAAGTCAGCCGAAATGTTTGTTTATGTTTTCCACTGGAATTTGCTTTTTATAATAGCTTTTTAAAATGTTTTTGTGTTGACTTAAAGTTTTGCTGCTAAATAGTTTTTGATGCGATTTTTGTTGGATCCCAAAATTTATTTGCAATGTTGGTTTTTATGACTTTGTTAACAAGCGTTCAGTAAGCGAATTACTCAACGATTTAAGGGTTGAAATGAATTGTGGTAAATGGCTTTAATTTAGAAGAAATTATGTTTCTGCTATAAAATACGTTCTTGGTAAAGAAACTATCGTTGTCACGCAAAGTCGATTTTTTTAAATATTTTGGCATAATACTTTATTATGTATTTTAAGATAATGTATATACTAGTTCCAGCCTGTCGTTGTAGAAAAAAATGTTTGAAATGACTTACTGTTCAATATATAATACTGGTTTATATTACATTTGAGAAACAATAGACTTAGAAAAAAGTGTTGTAACATCAATTCATAAATCAATTGAGGTCGTGATGAACTTTCAAAATTGTAATCGATAAGAATCTATTCTTCATTGTGTGCCACAACGATTCTCAAATGACTACTCTTTTTGTGACTGGGAGGAGAATAGTTCGGTAGTTTATAAAACATATGTGAAATGTAATCTGAATTAAAATTCTTAAACATATCTTAAAGTTGATTCGGTTTAGCGAATTTCGTCCGACTGTAGATAACAATCAAGTCCCTCAGTTTTGGTGCTCGTTATTTGAAATGTTGCACTCTGCATCATTTATTTTTATTGCTATATGATAGTGGTATTATTAAAACTTCACAAAAGAGTCATAAAATAAATTCAAAGTGTAGTCCTTTGACATACATATATGTATATTTTGGTCCCCCCGAGGCATGTAACATAGAAGTGGTACCTACGTAGTCCTTGGAAAATTTTGATCTTTATATGAAAAATATGTTTGTTTCTTCAGCAAATGACATGAAATATTATATTTTCTTGTTAAATGGGTATCAGAACGATTTGAACGAAATCATACCCGTAATCAGAAATATTCATATCTCCGAAACTAAATAAGGGGATGTCCATAAATTACGAGATTTTTATTTTTTCTTGATGAGTTTTGGTGAGATTTTCGCGAAGAATTGAGTTCCTTTTTATACTTTAGAAAGAAAATTGACGCATACTTTTGATTAAGTTCTACAAGAGGGTAAGTTCTTTTTTGGAAACAATAACTCGAGCAAGACTTTTTGCTTATTTCGAAGAAAAGTCAAAATAGTGACATAACTCCCCAATCAGTTCAGCTATTTTCTCCTTAAACGAGAATATTTCAAAAGTATTCTTTGAAAACTTCTGATAAATCGGAGTGTTTTTCATGCAGAGATATTTTTTTGAATGGAACCACGGCCGACAAGATAACTAGTACGGTTTTTAATATTTTTTGATGCGTATTTTTTATTTTAAATACTCGGAATTGTTTTCGCTATAGTCTGTAGAGCCATATAAGTTAAGAAAGTAGCACCCTTCTACAATATAATAATGGTTCCAAACAATCAATTATAAATTGTAATAATCCCTGGCCTATGCTAATATTTTTCATTATGTCTATTGAAACTTCATGTAACATTTGCGGTTAACCATGTACTGTTCTTCAGCATGACCCAATTTCAACATAACAATTATTTTTTCTTCAATAATTAAAAAGTTTAATTTTGTCGTTTATTTGAACGAAACTTGAAACCTTTTTCTGCTTCAACTGAAACATTTACTTGATTATCGACAAAATGTTCCACTCGCAAATTCAAGAAAAAGGATAAGAAAACGAGAAACACCAAAGTAGAAATAAATAAATGAAAAAAAATTATATGAAAAAGAAGCAAGAAAAACATCTTAAAATTAATGTGGCTGCGTCCATTTTTGTGGGGGAGGGAGCAGCAGTTTCCAATTTTCATTAAAATAACAGAGAAGGACAGCAGCCATTATTTTGCTATAGCGAAGTCACGCCAAGCCAAGGCAAGCCGCGCAGTTCGACCTTTAGTTGTTCGTTTAGTCGCTTTTTCGTTGGTCCTTAATGTGGTGGTCATGGCGTGGCTCAGTTCTGTTCGGTTTTGTTGAGTTGCTACGTTCCATTGCGTTACGTTGTTTGCTTTACGTTACGTGTATGTGTGTTTGAGTTGTTGCGAGTGCGCTGCCCTTCTTGCTTACGACTCTTCACGCGGGGTAGAGTACTAAAATTAAATTGGGGGAAACTTTTCAGATGGCAGCCATCATCATCGTCGTCAGCCGTCAGTCGTTGGTCTTCAGTCGCCATGTTCATCAAGTTGGGCGTCAGTTTAAATCATCATTATCAACATGAACACCATCATCATCATCAACATCGCCATCAACAATCTCATGCGCCGTGGTAGCAACAAAATTATGCTCATCTAGGGGACAGGAGAATTCAATGCTGCGTCGAAGTGGGCTGGTTGGGTTGGGTCGATGTACAAGGTTTAGTCCTGTTTCATGTTGTTTCGTTGAAATTATATATATATGTGTACTTATGTACAAATATATAGAGATACCCAGCGGGAAATCGAATGTCTTCCAACTGTCTTATGGGTGAATTCTTTTGCATGGACCTGCCCTTCCGATTTCTTCCATTTTCAAATGGCGTTTTATATGGCTCTTGCCGCTTTTCGCCATGCTTAGAACCTTCCTCTCTCGCTTCTAAAAAAGCCGTACGCCCGCTTCCAAAAAGGCTTACAATCGCCTCAAAAGAATCGACAGAGCATGGGTTTTTGTTGTAAAACACACGACTGTTAAACGACTGTTTTCTGTTATGCTCAGCTGTTAAAATGACTGTTACTGTTCTGATGCTGTTACATATCTGTTATGCTGTTATTAAGCTACTGTTAATATTGTTCTATTGGCTGCATTTTTTATTAGCTATATTTTGATTATATAATATTATGAACATAATGATTGGTACATTAATTTATATATGAAAAAATTAAATTAATCTTGTCGGTTACGGGTCCTATTTGTCTTAGACGCCAATTCTTCTACATGCTATCGCCATGTTTTGCCTCCTCTTATTTCTCAAAATCTTTTGATACCAAATATGCTCTGTGCGACCCCAAGAATATGGCTCGTCAGTAACACCAGTACTATCGTCGATAAATTTGATAAATTTCTTAATGTTTTGTGTTGCTTGTAAACAAACTTTTCTAAGCCTACTTTAATTTTTATTTTTAATAACACTATATAAACAACAAATTTTGCTGCTCGGGTACTTAAACGAGCCTGTTAAGTAACAGCTCAACGACAAACGAAACTTCGTTCGTCTGTTAGTTGTGTCGTGAACAAAAACGAATACTCAGAAATGACTCTCTTTTTCTCTCAAATTTTTTACAACAAAAACACCTTCCGTTCGCATGGCGATTTAGCATGCTTTCTATTTTTTCCCTTTGGGTATGTATTGAAGTATAATGAAAGCGAATGTAAATTTTTTGTTGTTTAAAAATTAAAGTTAAATTGAAGGTTTGGCTCTCACACCACTCACCTTCACACCATACTCAGCCGCCCACTTGTCATTTTGTATATGAATGTGTGTGTGTGTGTGTATGTGTGTGTCTGTGTCGACTTTTTGTTGGAAAATTTAATCAGTTGCTAAAGTTTTGCAATTTTAATTAAATTCTCCAAATTGGTTTTGACTGCTCGAAAGTTTCACTGTTGTTGTCGACGTCGTCGTCAACATCGTCAACGTCTTTTTGTCAGCCTTTTTTGTTTCTTGTTCGAAGACCTGCTCTATCTCCTCTCCCAGCGCTCTTAGACGCACACAATGTGTCCTTTCAAATTCTTGCGCGCCAAAATGTTACTTTCGAGGTAGCGTGGGAATTTTTCTTTTTTTTTTTGTTGTACAAGTATACAAAAGTTTTTTATTGTATTGACAGTGAGTTGGTGGAAAGGTGACTTCATCAATGACTACACTCGAATCAAAGTTGCGATAATTTAAATTGGCAAATTAAAAATTTATTTTTAGTTAGCTTAACGATCTGAAAATTCAAATTCAACAAAAAAATATATTTGTTAATCCAATTTTAGTTTGGTCGAGTTATTAAAAGCATGATGTATACTTTAAGGGGACGTACATAAATTACGTAAGGTTTTTTTCTGGAAATTTAGACCCCTCTCCCTTCTTGGTGAGATTTTAACGAACCCCCCAATCTATATATCACATGAGATTTTGTTTAAAATTATAAAGAAAAAAAAACATAATAATAAGGGAACGTACCCAAATTACGTGACCCATTTTTTTATACTTTTTAGCCCCCACCCCTCTTTGTATAAGAAACGATATCAAATTTGCTTGAGCGTAGTATTTTAAAGAACCCCCTCAACCCCCTTAAATCGGTCACGTAATTTGGGTACGTTCCCTAACTTTATCTAACTAATTTATGAAGATGCCTTAGGGGGCGGCATTCGTAAGCTAGCATCATCGTTTCTTATAAGAAATAATTCAACTCACTGAGTAGTCCAAAAATTTCTTTAAGTGCAAATTAATTCGAGAATTAACTTAAAACATGAAACTTGCTGTTCATTTTATTGAACAGCTTTCGGAGGTGCCTTCAACTCTTTTTTCCTTGAACTATTCAAAATTGTATTTGCGGCAACGCTCAGTTAACGTAAAAGTGACGAGCATACATCAAAAAGGAAAAAAAAAGAGTCAAATATACTTGGAAACAAAAAATAATACAACAACTTTAGCGGACGGGCAAAGGTTATAAAAACAAGCAGACAGAAACACGACCAATGGCATTGCCGTTGACTAACTGATTGGGAGTCGTGTGGCATTGGCGAATGTGCTGAGCATGGTGGCGCCTGAACTCGGAGCCAACGCAATGACGATTAATTGCGAAAAGGTTATCAAGAACGAACAAGCAGTGACGAGCAATGGCAGCAGACAAATTAAAAGTTTCGTATACATTAAAAAGAATATCCTGAAATGTTAAAAATGTTAAGTTGGAATGTGGAATGTGGGGAAGAGACAGAGCATGGTACACAGGTTAATACATTAGCCGAAAATGAAACAACTACACGCACTACTTAACTCAACAGAGCACAAATGTTGGCAAATATTTCACTTAATTGATTGAATTGACCCATGCTCATGAAAGGATGAAAGGCTCAATGGTTTGTTGCATGCTTGAATAAATATGATCAAGATTACAACGCATGAATTGCAGGCGAATGCAGACGATGTTCATTGATTTCAGCAGTGGTTGTAGTTGTTGTTGTTGTTGTTGGTATTGGTGTTCAGAGACTGCAATTGAAATATGTTAAATCAATTGCAGCTTAGTTGAAATCTAATCAGCAACGCGGCATCAGCAAATGTTGTTGAATCAAGCTGGCTAACCATCGTCCAAACGACGACCGCAAAAATCCACCCCAAAGGCGTGCAGGAACCACAAATGCAAAAAAGATGTAGAGGCAGCAGCAGCAGAAAGCCACATGGACAGAAGAAGCGCGAAGATTAGTTGATTGCTTCAATATGTTTGACGTCGCAGCTCATCATAGACCACCACCCTCCACCCACAACTCAGCAACTCACTGTGCCACCCCACCCCAACTTATTTCACTTTTATCTATATCAGCGCCTATGTATCTCTGCTCGGTCGGTATGCTATCTCTTATGCACATCCAAAAATTAAATTATCCTAAATTTTTACTACCCCCTTGTTTCAAAAATTGTCGATGTCTGTCACTCAGTCAGTCTGTGTGTCTCTGGCTTAGCTTCGCCTTTTATTCCAATCAGATTGTTGTTATTTCTGTCTGTCTCTCTGAGCATTTTCGCGTTGCCAACCAACGATATCAGCATTCTCATCGTTGCTTTCGCCGTTGTCGTCGCTGAGATTGGATTCGAATTAATGCGTTTGACCCCCTTAGGCAATCATCGTCGTCGTCTGCGTGTGCCTGATTAACATATGTCAACAGTATTACATAAACAGAAAGTACTGAACGACTACTGCAGACGCAGACGCAGCCTCAGATTCTATCTCCAGCCATTCGCCCATGCCCGACTCTACATTTAGTTACGTGATTCCTTCTGTTTTTTCTCTTTTTGAATTGCGAGATTGGCACATGTTGCTGCATGCGTTTGAAAATTGAATTATTTACTTTACTTTTTCAACGAATTAACTTATTCAATTGGGCACGGCTATTAAATTTGATTTGTTTGGTTTACTTTTTCAATTATGATTAAAAGTGTGTCGGAGATGTTTTAATAATACGATTTTGACAGTAATTTGTAGGAAAAAATATTTGTTCAGTTCAGGCTTTTGTTTTCATAAGCATCAAAACATAGCCGACATATTTGGTTCATTTGTTAGTATGTTGGGCTTGAAAGAGAACCAGTGTCTAAAACCTCTCTAGAAGAAACTATTATTCGGATCTGAAGTTCATATTTAGTATAAGTAAGATATTCAACTTAGTAACAAAAATCATGCGAAATGCGCCGGAAATTTCTGAAGACATTTCCGAATCACTGGTTACTTCTAATTCCACAACGACTTTAGCTACATTTGCCAATTTGATAGGTAGACAAGCGAGGTCATGCACTTCTTCAAGTCTGATGGAATTTTCTCTATACCCACTCTCCCTGTACACTTTTCTTTGTACATTTTATTGGTTCCGCTCAGTGATTTTTAAAGAACATAAAAACAAGAAAAGGTTTTAACTCGAAAAATAGTATTTTTCACCTAGACTATGAGATAGTACCAATAAGGTCCGGCTGAATAGAAAATGTTTGCAAGAGTAAATAAGTTTCGGCAAAGCTGAAAATATACCCTGCACATACACTTTTTTAAAACGTTATAACTCCAACACCCGACGAGATAGAAACATGAAAGTCGGTATGTAGACTCAGTATGTATAGCTCTACAAAACTGCATACCACCCTTTAATTTCCCCTCCCCCAGTTGTTTTCTATAAAAAGCAATATCTCCAAAACTAATAAAGGTATGAACATTTGTATACAAGCTCAGCAAATATATATCTTTAAAACTGCATACCACAAAATTCCCCTCTGTTCGAAAGTTACCCTCAATGACCAACAAACTTAAACTTTTTTTTGACCAATTTACTTGATATTTTGAACACTATTTGATCGGGCGATGTCAAATCAAATTTTTTTTGTAGATTTAGGGTGTTGCACTACCTACTGTGTGTGCAGGGTATTATATTGTCGAGTATACTCGACTATAGCATCCTTACTAGTTTTAATGTAGTTTACAAAAATCTTTGCGAAGAGAGTAGTATGGCTTTTCTGAGTCTTTCTCTGAAACTCTTTAATTCTATTCTAACCGTCCAACCCACAAATTATGAAGGTGAAACGTGTTTTTCGTCAGCAGTTTTGGAGAATACAACATTAAATGCTTTACTACTTTTAAGGTTATGTTTTAAACAACATGATCTATAAAAAGCTTTAACAAAAATAATATGGTAAACGTTTAAACTTAAAAAATATTTGGTAACTCATTTTGTAAGACTAAATGAAATAGTCTATCTTTGTTTGTTGCTTCGTATTTTGTTTGTTTAAATAATAAAAAGGAATAAAATGAAAATTTATAAATTATTTATTACGTCTTAACTAGTCCCGGGACTAATTTCAGTTTGCAATCCCGAAAATCCCGGGATTGGTTAATCTCCAAAAATTGACATCCCTAAACTCTATACACACCGTGTATCCGGGTATGTTATGTTTAATTGTGATGAAATGTATGTAACTTATAGCAAGAGGGGAGGGGGACACCATAAAGTATACATATTCTTGATCATGACGACAAGTCGAATTGATTCGCAGAAACTATAAGATTTAGATACATAAAATTTGCAGGGCTTTGTGTTTTTTTCTCCTTGCGCCCCAACCAGCACCTCCTAGTTTTTAAAATGTTATATCTCGACTCAGTAAGTATAACCGTACACAATTGCATACCACAATTTTGCCCCTCCACATCACTTTACTTAAAAAAATGGTTTTCTTAAATTTCTATATCTCCTAACCCATAAAAGGTACGCTGATGGAGACATCTTTAAAACAACATACCACAAAATAAACATCTAACCCATGGCTGCCCTTCAAAGACCTTCAAGCAAGAATATTTCGTGAATTCCACATTTTATCCGATATTCTTGATATTTTGAACACAATTTAATTGGACGATGTGAAATGTATTACTTTTTTTTAGATACGAGACGTGGCATCGCCTACTGGCACCGAGTATACTGTACTATACCGTTTTTACTGATTTTTATGATAACTATAAAAACCTTCTAATCTTCCAAATCCATTGGGTCCTCTCGATCTATTATTGTATTATATTTAGTTTGCCACATTTCCACCACTGAAAATTATCTACAAAGTCTTTGAACAACTCAAAATTCAGAATTTGTATGATTTTTCATTCCGGCTTCAACCATAAGACATAATCAGTTCAAGTGTTGAATCGACAAGTGTAGAAATCCGCTCATATAGCATCTTTAACAAGAAAAACAAAAAGAGCTACCCGCAAATGCCAAGCAGGAAAGAATCCTTTCTGAAGACAAAAACATCACAAAACTCAATCAACAAGGCAGACGCAACTCAACTCCACTCGTTCTCTCATTTCAACTCAACTCAACTCAACTCAACTCAAACCGAACGTGGAACTTATAACCGGAATGTTGAAGAAGTGCCCTTCGCTTAAATTCAGTACGTCGAAGCACACTTCCATGGGGTACCTTTGATAGCACTTCAATGCAGATATGCATTGTTTTTCATGTGCTAGACAAGAGTCGCTCAAAAATAAAGTGGGTGAGTGGCCTTGTGTTTTTTTTTCCTTTTTTCATAAATAAAAGAAAAATATTTGAACCAAAGCGCGCAGGTTTTAAAATATTACCGATTGCGACTACTTGAGTTAGAAGTGCATTCATAACAAAAACAAGACCGTTTTTTGATAGCGTCTTTTTGCTGTCGCTTTTTTTCAGGGCTGGCGGCAACGCCTGCCACTCGAAACGCACATGAAATAAAATTATATAAAGCGTCTAATTAAAAAGGCTTACTTTGGCGTAGTAATGAGCAATTTTTAGGAGTTGGCGCTTGTTTGGCGAGTGCTCGATGTCTGCGACTGACCAGACAGCTTCATTGACAATTGATGGCCATTTTCAGCACTCAATGCTTGTTATTTGTGTGGGCAACATGGTTATTGGTGTTGCTTATTTGCAAATTTTAAAGGATAGAAATAAAGTGAAGCAGATCCAACAGATTCGCATAAAATCCAGCAATTTGTATACTTATTAATGTGATTTTACACTGAGTTCTGCGCATCAAAGTGATTTTGGACATAAATAAGTATAGAGTATGAAGTGTTGTTGTTTGTTGCTCTGTAATTATATGACGTTATTTAAATTTTTGTTTTTAAACCTCTTCAGTAGTACACTTAATTATGACCCAGACAACACTTCAAATAAAAAGGGAAATGTCTCGCAAATTCATCAGCTCATGAAAATGAAATGAAGTAACAAAAAATCAATCAAAAATAATCCACTTACCACGCGAATGAACAACAAAAACGCACAGCGTTGACAGAGGGACAGCGGGACAGAGTGAGTCGGGTACTTATAATTTTTCAACAGGCCAACTCTGAACTGAGTCGAAAAATGGAAAAGAAAAAAAAAATCAAAAGCTATCAACGCCCAACCACGGCTCAACAGAGTGCCTCAAAGTGGCGATGGCGGCAATGTCGGCAGCAGAATAACCTAAAAACAACACCAACCAACATCAACAACAAATTTGCAACATCCCCAATATCGAACTGAAGCGAAGCAGAATTGTTGGAGCGCAATACAGTGAAGGCATGGAAAAGACACCCGAAAAAACCACGACCACACAAAACCGAAGGGAGTCGGCAAATGGAAAAGGCATCTGAAGTTGTGGCAGAAACACGTAAAACAGACGAGCAGGGCTTATGGACATGCAGGCAGGTTGTGTGTGGCAGAGGGGGCATGAACATCGAATGTATTGGATGACTGACTTGATGGCTGTCCTGCCTGCACGCCAGCCTGGCTGCCTGACGATGAGGTCCGCCATTTTGTGTTCGAGTCTCGTAGCTTTTACACAGCCAAGCAGCCAACCAACCTACCGCCCACTTGTGTTTGTATGTCCGTGTATAAAATATACGGAAGTTCAAAGTATGATGCGGAAGTCTGTATGGATGCGATTGCTAATGGATGCCCCGTCGTTGTCGTCAACGCAAACAGCGCAGAGCTTTGGGGCCCAGAGCAGCTTGTACGGTCGAATGCATTTCGGTTTTCTCTATTTTTATATCTTTGCAAAACAGTATTACAACTTGGACCTGATGTTTGCGACGCTCAAAGAGAAAGCCTGCCAACATTAAATCCCTTATCTCTATACTCGATCAGTTCTTCCCTCTGTCCGTTTCAACGTGATTTAGGAAGATCTTAAACGAAGTTGCTGTTGGCAACTTATGACATTTGAAGTTTCCTAAGTATTAGTTTCTTATTGGAATAATTTATAAAGCAAGTTTTTAAGAGTATCTAAGTTTCGGGTTAGCATAACTTATAACCGTTTTCTGATATTTTTTTTTTTGGATCTTTGTTGGCAAATGTCGTCCAATAGTTTGTCGAGAAAAACTGAAAAAATGTGAGCAACAGACAAGCATCAACGAGAACAACGAAGCCAACGTTGAAGAGTTTCAAGACCAACGGTGTACGAAGTTAGATAAACGGATTAAGTATGGCGACAATGTCGCCAATGCCATCAGTATAAGCACTCGCTTCTGGACATGCGCTTGTGTTTTCAATGCTCACACATACCCCATTAGGAACTCAAATAGTTCTCAAAACCTGAAAGAGGCAGCAGAGAAATGACCACAACCAAAGACAGAGTCTGAAGCACACAAGCTCGTACTTAATTCATACTCGAATTCAATTCAAATTTGCAATCAAATACGTAATGAACAATAAATCGATAGACTATTAACGAGTTCAAATTAATGATATTGGGTGGTTGGTCTGTGAGGCGGCTAGATAGTCGAACAGGTGGTCTAGGAGTGGTGGAGAAAAGCCGCAAAGGTAGTTGTGTCGATGGATTTGAAAGAGCAACTCTGCAATAGTTTTATCTGATTTAATTGGAGTTTAATGTTGGTAGATGGGACAAGACATATAAATTTATAACGTCTATTAAGAGGATTGTCGATGATATTTAAATGCGTTCGTTATTTTCTGTGGAATGATTTGAATATGATTTTGAGTGAGTTAGTTTAGGGTTAGTTTATTTGCATAGGTAGTGATGAATTACAGTTTAAATTACGTGAGGTTTTTTTCTCAAACCCCTCCTCCCCTTTTGGTGTGATTTGACGAATCCCTTCCTTTGTATCTCACATGAGATTTTGATAAAAATTTTGAAAAAAACTTTTAAATTAATGGGCTCAAAAGTTCACAGGCAATGTCCGATGAACCCACCGCCCCCGTCACGTCCCCTTAGGATATTATACCAAACTTGTTTTCCTCTTCGAATTTAATCTTAAAGATAACTTTTTCATAACAAAATGTTTCATATATTTCTATACACCTTACTAATCTTTAAGAATAAATTCCATTTGCCAAAACATATAAGAACGAAACTTATGACAAATTCGCAATTTCCGAACAAGATACGACAAATCCAAAATATAACAAAACGTCGCTATAAATGTGACAAACACACACACACGCACACCCAAACGAATATCCAGACACACCGGCAAAATCAGTGCTAAGCCAAACAGGAAGTCGTACGCTTTTAACTTTACATTTTTTACCTTTCCCAACACTGCGGAGCGCTTTTCAAATCAACTTCCTTCGGCGTTGCTTGTGCTCATTTGAGCGCGCTCAAATGCAAATCCTGCGAGAGGAACACGCAAACTTTAAAAGTTCTTTTATTCTTACATTTTCTTATTTACTTCTTTTATTGTTTGCCATAAATCATGTCCGCTAAGTGTACTACTCACTGCGAGTAGAGCCTGCCGGCTGAGGGGCGGCAAGTGTGCGACGTAGGCTGTGATTTTTATACTCTTCACGCAAGTGAATAGTATTATAACTTTGTCCTGAAGTTTGTAACAGCAAGAAGGAGGGGAGGGGGACCCCATAAAGTATATATATTCTAGATCAGCTCGACTAGACGAGTCGATATAGCCATGTCCGTCTGTCCGTCCGTCCGTCCGTCCGTCTGTCTGTGAATATGCTATCTCCTCCCACAGTTTTGAAGATATCGAGCTGAAATTTTTCAGGGAGTCTTCTCTAATGTGTGGTCAAATCATTGGTCGGAACCGGCCATATCGGATTATTGGAACTGGTAGCCCCCATACGAAATGAAGAAGAAAATCAAATTTTAATCGTTATATGGTAAACTTTTTTGTTTTGAAAGATAGAGAGCTGAAATTTCAAACACAGTAGTTTAACATAGTCCGACATAATACCTGAAAGTTTCATTGAGATCGGGCAACTGGAACTGGTAGCTGCCATACAAAATGAAGAAGAGGAAGATAAATTAAGATTTAACGTCGTTGTATGGAAAACTTTTTTGTTTTGTTTGATAGAGGGCTGAAATTTTAAACTTAGTAGTTTTACATGGTTCGATTAAATGCCTGAAAGTTTCATTGAGATCGGGCAACTGGAACTGGTACCTGCCATACAAAATGAAGAAGAGGAAGAGAAGCAATATTCACGTCGTTGTATGGAAAACTTTTTTGTTTCTTAACCAATTGACATGAAACTTCACAGTTATGTTCTTGGGGAGGCATTAAAACTATTTTGACAAAAATGGGCATGGTTACGCCCACTTTTATCAAAAATCAATAATTTGCATATCTCCGGCACCCAATGAGCAAAAACAATGAAAATTTGTATATAGGTTAAATAGATGAAGAAAAAATATATTCAGTAAAAAAAATAGGCGTGGCACAAGAAATAAGCGTGAAGAGTATTTAAGCTTCAGCCTTGCTGAAGTTAGCGTCCTTACTGGTTTTTTTTTGTTTTTTTGCTGCATGAAATACATTTACTTTTAGCTTTGTTTTGCGGAGACAGCATTTCCTGAATTTACCTTCTTTCTTAGCGCTGTGAGTTGTTGTTGTGGTTGTAGTTGTTGTTGTTCTTGTCATAACTCACACATATACATACATGTATGCATGCTCAACAAAAGTTAAGAAATTCAACAACATAAATTCAAGCGCAAAGACAAATTTTGCAGATCCTGCGACGACCTTTTTTCGACCAAAAACCATTTTCTTTCAACCGTACAAGTTTTCTTTTTGTTTTTCATTTTCTTTCATTTTATTTTGTGCTCTTGCCGTATGATTTATGCTTTCAAGTTGTGTCTTAGTGGGTGTCCTCTCGCTGTTGGCTGTTGCCTGTTGGTAGCTGAGGCGTGCCGCGCTTGGGGTGTGTGCAAAACACCGAGCTTTGCAAAAATTTAATACGCCAAAATATCTTCAAGACGCTCACTCGCTATTGCCACCCGTTGTTCTAAGCCATTTGCGTGGATTGCCTGCAATTTGTGCCGAGATTTCTCGCATGGCAAGCGAATGAGAGATCCTTGTAAGAAGCCAGCTGAGCTGTGCGTGTGGGCATGTTGTCCTTAATGTCTGCTGCGTTCTTGAAAATTATTGTATGTTTGTTCAAAGATTTTCGTGCCTAATTTTTAGTGATTTGCTTGAGCAGGATTCTGGCTCGCGTACATTGTCTTTGAATATTTGTGCTGCCGGAAATGTGCGCTTCTCCTTCGACCCTTTTGTGTGCTGCGTGCGTGTGTCTTATCCTTATTGCGTCGAAATTAATTGCAAATGGCGCATGCTTAGGGAAGTAATAATACTCTAATTGTTTATGATTTAATGTTCATGCTTAGCGAAGTGGGCGAAGTAATTATTATAAATTGTTTTTTTATAAAACTTCTTAAATATGCGAGTTGAATTTGAAGTTATGATTTCAATGAAGTGTTAATAAGTTTAGAAATCGAGGCTTTAAAGATGCACATTAAGTTCAGAGTTTGCCTATAAATAATGTTTTCGGAAAATAACGGAAACCTACAAACCAAACAAAAACAAACTCAAGCAGAGCCTCAACTAAAGCCACACATCCATACATGAATATCAATGCAAATATCTACTTATAAACACATGCATTAACATAAACCGGAACTAAGATCCAGTGAACCGTAACAGGCGCAGGATTATTATTAATAATAATAATGACAGTAAATGTTCGCCTCGGTAGATGGGAAGCTTGCAGCTCAAAGTTGTCGCCTTGCCACACACCGACGCACTACAATTTGATTGAGTGGGCGGACAGGCGATGATAATGAATTCCATTGTTGGCGAGCGAGCGGGGCCAGAACGGAGATGTAGTGAAGCTCAGAGTGTGTATCAAGTTTATGCTCATGATTGAACAGTTGAGTTTATGAAGACGCCTGCGACAACCATTCTACCGCGAAATAGAGATAAAGACGTCATCGTCGTCGACATCGACATCGACCTCGTCAGCGTTACTGTTCCAGCGTTGGAAGTTTGTAGTTGACAAGAAACTGTCAAATGCATTGACTGGCGCAACTTGAGTGGGGGCAATTGTGCCGTAGTGGAACAGAAAAAGTTATGTGATACAAATGACAATTTATAATCACAACTTAACTGATAATGATGACTGATAATGATGGTGATGTGGGAACGTGTTGGCAGTCATTCACATTGGCGTTGGCTCATTAATAGCATTTGACTGAGATAAGATTGCAAATGACCACAGACGGACTTGTCGGACTTGTCGAGGGTCATTCAATCAATAGAAGTTATTCGAGCACTACCACACCTCCCTAGTATAATGTTTTCTATTACAGTTCGTACCTATTGAAAGTTTTAGCTTGTGAAATGGCATCATGTATTACAGCTCATCATTGCAGACTTCACGAATGACTCTCGTATTTTGTGGTTAATGAAGTTGGCCGTTGATGATGACGAGACACGTGTTCCGTCAGCGCTCGTCACACTCATCAAGCTACCCACACTTCTCCCTGCCCGCCCGCCTGCCTGGCTGTCTTTCAATCACGCTGTCTTCGCCGTCTGAACGCTTCACTGCCTTCTGACTCGCTTTTAGCAATCCGACAGCATGCTGTCATTCCTTTAGAATCGACCTTTCGTGTCAGCTTTGCAAACATCAAGTCCAGCAAAGTGCAAGTTTGCCTGTAAATTTTTCTTTTTACAAAAAGTCTAATTAAATCGGCGTAACTTTATTTAATTTTATTCATTAATGCAAGATTGTTTACCGTTAAGGACGTTCTTTTTTTATTTTGCCAAGCTTTATGCTTCATTTGCTTGTTGCGGCCATGCTTCACTTTGCTGGCACATTTGCTTAGCATAATAAATCGATTAGCTCGCACTCAGTCAACAAAGTATGCACGTCTGTGTGGGTGGCGGCGGAGGCAATGACAGACGAAGTGGTTTTTGGGGGCGTGTGTCGAGGCTTGGCCATATTTAATAATCATGAAAACCGGAGCAGTCTGCACCGTGCCCCGCACTCATTCGCTCATTCACTAATGCCACCGATGACGTTGATGATTATTCTAATATGCTCATGTTCGCTCGCTTCGTTCTGATAGCTCGTACGCCGGTCTGAGGCTGCCACAGGCTGCGCGTCAGGCATCCTTTATCCATTCTGTAATATTGTTTTCCTTGCGACGTCCCACCGCCGCCACCTTACTCAGTGACGACTCGCAACACCGTCCGCAGCTTTCCCCTTTCGCTCAAAATGATTGATGGCTTTTGTGGCCCGGTTTTTTTGTACGCATTGCGCTCGACTCAACACAACTTAACTCGACTCGACTCGACTATACTCTACTCTACTCTACTCGGCGGTTATGGTTTCGGTATTTTATATATATACATACATACATCTGCATGCAAGCTTTTCGTTTTTTATTTATATACTAAAATACAATATTTTTTAGTATTCCTATTTATGGTCCATCATCGTCATCGTCATCGTCAGCTTCATCATCGTCATTGGCATCGGCATCGGCATCGTCATCATGCGGCCGTGGCTGCCGTCGCCTTCATTTGGCGTAATAAATCTCCTTATTTTTTATTCCTGTTTATCATTTTGTGTCATGCGATTTTCTTTGCTGTCGTCGTTTTTTTGTGCTCGTCTGTTATTAAAAAAAAATAAATACATAAAAAACAAACTGAAAGCCAGTGGTGAGCTTCAGCGTCATATTAAAGTGTTCTCAGGAATTATAATTCCATATTTTGTTGATGTTGTTATTGTTGTTGTTGTTGTTGGACAGACAACAACTGTTTGCCGCATTTTTAAATTAATGCATGAATAATTTCTCGCTATAAAATTAATTTTATTTCAGTATTAGTTGCATATTTTAATGGTTGGCTGCGGCTTGGGTTCTGTGATGGTTTCGTTAATAACCGGAACAGTGCGAATATCCGCTTCGACATATGTTATTGATCGATTTGATTGTTCGTTGTAGCGAATTTCTCGCTCTCCCTCTCTCTGATATTTTTAGGCATAACATTATTGTATTTGTACAAATTGATTTGAATTGTACGATGAGTTCTTCAGAATTGCAAATATTTTGACTAAAACTAATAGTAAGAAGAGATTATTGCATTGTTGTTGGCTGTTGTTATAGAACGCTTGTTGATCTTATAGTTAATATATAGAAATCAGATCAGCTTTGGGAGATGTCTCATAACGTGTGCGGAATGAAATACGAACAAAATTTAATTTTTTTTTAAAAGTTCCAAGAAACCACAGCGCAAAACGAATCACACGATATTAAAGATACTATTTCAACATGCCTTATGCCAAATATGAACTTCGTAGGTAATTTACAGTCGCGGTAATATCTCCGAACACAGCACAATGTCGAAATTGATTTGCGCATATTGCAAAAATGCATAATGGATGATGGATGATGAGACGTTTTTCACAGAGAAGGGTCATGAATAGCCCCCAAAGCTATCGAACACTCAACCATCCGAAAATGTGACTTAAAAAACAAAAACAAAGTTTACTAAAATGGTTTTACTGTAGGTAGCCATAAGGGAAAGTGGCGTTCCAGTCTTTTTTAAGGCAGAATTGGCTATGAATGTGCAGGTCTACAAGAACCATTGTCTTCTGGCGTTAAAATGGTTTGTTGATAAGTACCATGCGAATGATAACACATTGCTTGGACGACTTAATGTCTACTCACTATGTCAGAACAACTCTTGAGGCTCTTGAACACTTAAGCATTGAGATCGTACCTAAGCTGCAAAACTTTCCAAATGTCTCTCAATAAAGGCAAATTGAAAAGTTATGGGCAAATTTGAAAAAGTGTTTATATAAGCAAAAAAACTATCAATTGTTTAAATTTTAAAATCAATAGAGATTTTGTCAAAATTGATACTAAGGGAATTCAGGGGCTATGTGCAAAGTCACCGAAAAAATAAAGAAGACTGATCGCTATGGTTATGAATATTTTTTGTACAATAGCTTATAGTGTCATAAAAAACATATTCAAATTACTCGGACATGGAATATAATTTGTATTTGTATTATAGCATTTGTCCGTATTTCATTCCACATACTTTATAAGGCATACGTTCTTACTGTAGTATCAGAAGTAGGGATGTCAATTTTTGGAGATTTAGCAATCCCGGGATTTTCGGGATTGCAAACTGAAATCCCGGGATTAGTCCCGGGACTAGTTAAGACGTAGTAAATAGTTTTTAAATTTAAATTTTATTTTTTATTATTATTTAAACAAACAAAATACGAAGCAACAAACAAAAATAGACTCTATTTTATTCAGTCTTATAAAATGACTTACCAAATATTTTTATGTTCTTAGAGAAAGACTCAGAAAAGCCGTACTACTCTCTTCGCAAAGGTATTTGTAAACTACATTAAAAATGTTGTGGAATTTTCTTTTAAATTTTGGCCATCATTCTGCAGCCCCCCAAATCACAACATCAATACTTCAAATACTTGAATTAACTCTGATTTTTGTAAAAAGTAGTCAGATTAATGCAAATAGGCAATCTTCGCTTCCCTTTGTGACAAGATTGGTACTTTCTTGGTTATGAAAAAATGGAATTTTTCGTATATGCTTTCAAACTTATGGATACTTAGAAATTATTCAAATCACAATAGAAAAATCAAAATCCCGAATATCCCGGGAGTTGGCAAATGAAAACCCGGGATTTTCGGGACTCCAAAAATATTAAAATCCCGGGATTGACATCCCTAATCAGAAGTGAAGTTCTTCCATTAATTAATTAGAAGGTATAAAGATTTCAAAGATTTCTGTAATTGATTGGTTGAGAATTTAAACATCCAACAATCCTTAAACTGAAATAAATTGAGAGTTTTGACAAAAGTATTTCATATGTTCAGTTGTTTTCTGATCGATTCTGATTTTCATATCACAGATTTTTGTTTCTAACCCTTTAAATTTTGTATGCCTTATTTGTCTTTTTCTTTGATAAAACTTGTTCCATTAACTTTTCTAAGCATCGTTTTAATGCCTACTTGACAAAGTCACTGACCCCTCTGTTGACTGTTTTCCCGCCAATGTCCGAGCGAGTAAGTCAGGAAAAATCATTCCCTTAGGGAATATGACAAATGCCTATGCACTTAAAATAATTACTTGCCTTTAATTGCGCCATCAGCGGTGTCTGCTTAAAAAAGAATGTAAATAAATAAATGGCGAAATTATTAGAAACCCTTTACTTCAAGGGGCATCGACACTTCAGGCAGGACAACTGCTTACATGCTGCTTGACTACCTACTTATTATTGTATGCAACTCGTTGACACTCTCGGAATGTGTCAATTAAGACATAATTCCGAACACATGAGAACTTCTCGAAGCCGTCCCGAAAGGCGCCGAAGATGGCGGCGTTGCCTGTCAATCAGACTTTGCTGACTTTAAAGTATTGTGTCAAGCTGACTTTAAGCAGGAAGACATTCACAAACTTGTATGACTTGATAACAACATCAACTGTGAAAAAAAAACAACTGTCAACAAATCAACCCCTTCAGCACAGTGTGTAAGGGGGTAATTAGAGACGACAATTATGAAATCGTTTTTTTTTTATTTTTTATTTGATTTGATTTTTTCTCCAACAACGACTTTGAATGCTTTTCTTTGCTTTAGCTGCGCAAAATTCCCAATTGCCTAATTTCACATGTAGTCTGATTGATTGCGCGTCGACAGCGATTGAGGAGTCTGTCAGCGATCTGTGCGGGGTTTTATTTAAATTTTTTCCAGCGCTAATTAGCATTGCATGCGGCGCGCGAAGATTAGCGAACGCATACCAGCTCAAGCACTCGAGTGTGTGCGCGGTTAGGCGCGTTGAGTGAATCACTTTCCCAGACTTATTATTGCGCAAAGAATTTCTTTTTTATTATTTTTTCACATTTTTGCGATTGCTTCATTTGGCTGGCAAAAATTATGAGGTTTTTTTAAAGCGTTTTTATGGCATTAATTGGCCAATTTTACGGTTTGGTTTGCTTTGCTTCGTGTTTGACGTTTGCTGCATTTCAAAGCTTATTGAGTTGAAAAGTCACGTGATACACTCTGAAAATTCCGATTTATGCTACCCATATACTTTATGCATTTACAACTTTCTTCTTGTTCTATGTTGCAAGTCTTAATACTACAACAACAGCGATTTTGTTGCAAAAAGCATGCAAAATTTTGTAGTTTTTTGTTAAAAAGAATCATAGCTTCGACAAGTGCGATTAAATCACTACAGGAAGTTGCTTTAGTAAACTTTACACTGAACGAAAGTTGTATGAAAAATCTATAATTAAATGTGATTATAAAATATAATATTTCACGTGTAGTCACTGAGAATTCTCAGGGTTAGCTACCGGCTTGTCAAGTTCTTCTAATACACTCGTACACGCCGCCCTCCCACACCGCTGAGCCGCTCTGATTTTCTGTGTGCCGTTTTTGTGATTTTGTTGGCTTTCATTTCTTTCTACTCTATTTGGCATTTAGTTAGTGCGCCAGTGCGACTTTGTGTGAAGCGCGCGGGCGCCAATTTAGCACTCGCGCTTTTTTCATGCCTTCTGAATGCGCTACTTTTTTTTGTTCTTGTGCGATTAAAAAGATTTTTTTCTTTTTTTTTTTTTTGCCAGCTTGTTCAATGGCGAGTTAAGTCAGTCAATAGGCGCCGTCAATCGAGCAAGCAAGGCGGGCACGTTGCCAATGAGGCAGGACGTCTGTCTATGAAGTGTGCTTTGAGTGTTGGCCTCACACCCGCCATCTTAATAGAAAAGCGGCTTTTTTTCAATTATGTGCCCGTAGTGCAAGGCAACGGCAGAGGGACGGCAACTCTTTTCGTGTACTCGACTTGCCTCGACTCAGCCTAGTTTTCTTCATGGCGCTGTTGTTTGTTCTACCTTTCAATTGACTTGCTTTTGGCTTTCGTGCTCTATTGAAACGCTTCAGCTTCAGCTGCAGACGCAGACTCGGCTGTAGGGACACCGTCAGATTCAACGTCAGCATCAGCTTCATCATCGGCAACGTCGGCAGTCCATCATCAGACGCCTGTTTTTCAGATGCCTGGCATTGCTTTTCTTCTTTGCGTGCAGCGGCCAAAGAGTGCCAAAGGAGAAACATTTTCAGCAGCAACATCAGCTTCCTGCTGTTAGTATCCAATTAAAATCGAAAATTAAATGTCAGAAGTGAGTCTAACGGAAAATACTTTGCGAAAAATGTTGTGCGGTTATTATTACTGCTGTTGTTGTTGTTGTAGTTGTTGTTTAAGTGCTACAACGTAGTTTTTCCTTACCTTTTGAGAACGGAACGCCAAGTCGGCGACGAGTTGAGCTTCAACGTCCAGCTGAGTGTTTGTGGCAAGATTTGTGTAGCGTTCAACTCCTGCCCAACCAATAAGTGTGTGTGTGTGTGTATAGCAGACAAGTATATAAAGTCCTTGAATGGAAACTTTCTTAAATCTTAAATTTCATGCAATTCAAGCCAACAACAATTGTGTACCGCGTTTACTTATGCCTAATAAGATTTACGCTCGCGGCTAAAAAAACCTAATTGCCTTGACCGTATGTAAACAGCGGCACGGTTGTTGGCAACTCTGGCTTGAGTTCGTGCTACTCAAAAATGCATGAGAAAATCTACGCCGCTAAACAACACAAATAGACAAACATAATCAGAAAAGTCGTGTGTGTGTGTCAGCTAAAATAATGAAAGGAAGGCCAGAAGGGCAAAACGTACTACTCACGTCTACCGTGCACTCGCGTGTCACGCCCAATTTCACGTTTCGCAAATATGTTTACTTTAACCTTACTGCGGGTAAAGTCATCATCATTGAGGAAAGGCAAGGCAAGGAATGGCAAGGAAAGGAGAAGGAGTCTCGGCAAACTCTGCAAAAATCGTGTATAAATTGCTTGAATAATTGATAAATGCCTTGCGAAAAGTTGCCGCTTATTGCCAACGAAGGGTGATAGAAAATGATTGTCTGTGTGTGTGTGTGTGTGTGTGTGGGCGTGCGTTTGTGGCTTGTTTGCGCAGCGACGCAATCATTAAACGCCCCAGTATATGCTCAGCAAGAATATGTACTAGCAAGTCTTAACTTTGTCGGATTTTGAAGTCATGTGTCGTATATTTTCTTTTGGAATTTTAAATGTTCTTGTTGGATTTCTGCGGTCTTACACTGAGCCCAAGTGGCATTGAAAGTAAACATAACTCAGCAACTTTATTCCAAGCCTCAACTGTTATTTTGCTTTGGATATCGCTGGACATGCTTTGTGTTTAGCTTGAAAAAGATATTTAAAGTTTCAATTTTTGAATCAAGCGAATTGCATTAACGAACAATACACTACAATCTTTAAGAATCGAAACAATCAAATTTCCTTGTGTCATAGCTGCGAGACCGTTGTCACGTGTTCTTTAATTCGAACATCGTGACCGTTGTCCAGACGCCTCAATACTCAAGCAACGTACTCAAAAAAATTGTTGTTTTTTCTTTGGCGATTTGTGATGAAATGATGAAAAGGAAACTTGAAAATTAAATTTGCGCCTGACACCGATTTTGTAAACAGCTTTTCCGCAAACTTGACATGTTCCTAATTGATTTTTTGGCAATTTTATATTGCTCGGCAGTCTTCGTTGGCGCAGCGGTCGAAGGCGGCGCCAAGGAGTAAATCCTTTTATGAAACACTCACTGCTCAGTACATGATGAACGGCAACATAAGAGCAGCAACGCATTCACAGCCACAGACACACGTACACCTGCATGCACACACACACACACGCACACATAAATAAACACTTGAAGCTCATTCAATCGTTTCGTTTCTTATAAGAGAGTCTGTAGCCATTCAGTAACACTCACTCACTCACTCACTCACTTGTACAGTTTTTTGTGTGTAGCATTGTGTGTGTGTATGTGCATGCGGAGATCTTTCAAAAGGCCACCCACACAAGCACACATACTCACCCATTGATTGTACGGTTATGGGAATTTTTGATTGACATCGGTTTATTCAGCGTACGATGGAGTACAAAATGGGAGCAAAAAGCAGTCAAGTAAATCACGATACGCAGAGTCCTTCGTAGTTATAAGCTTGTTGGTTCTTTTAACTACACTTGCCACGCCCACACGCCCGCCGAAACAGGTGCGCGCCTCGCTTATGCAATATTGACAATGTTGGCAGTCATGGCAGCAAGGAAACTTTGCCTGCCACTCGCAGAATATTTATTTATTTATCATGCCAGTGAAAATATTTTTCATATCGCGTACACGCTGTGTAACTCCATCTTTGCTTTGGCTTTTCAAATGAAGCGCAAATTAGTTTTATTTTTTCTTTTCCTTACTGCCGTCGAACCAAGTCCAAAAAATATGCAAAACAAAGAAAAAAGGAAAACTCGAGTGTACACTCAAAAAAAAATGTATCAGTATTAATTTGATACGAGTTGTGTTAAATTGATATTTAAACTAGTATTAATTTTTGAGTATCAGTACAATAATAAATAATATGAATTTCGTACCAAGAAGTATCATTTTTATACTAAACTTATTAATTTAATAAGGAAAATATCAATTTTATATTACAAAATACTAAACTTATACTCGAAATATTATTTTCATAACCAAAAGTATAAAATTGATACTGAAAAAGTATTAATTTATTCGAATGTTATTTCGAAACTTCAAAAGCTTAATAAACAAAATTGTAGCTTTTATAATATTGTGTTTACAAAATTTCAATGATATCTATAGTCGAGTTGGTTGAGTGCCGGCTTTCAATCCAACGGCGCTGGGTTCGAATCCCACAAAGGCCAGGGTATATCAAATGAAATTAATTTGTAGTTTAAAATTTAGAAGTAAAAAAAACAAATACAATGATGAAGACAGGATACAATTAATATATTACAATGTACCCCAGTAATGAAGATGGCGCTGATTCTCCGCTGACGACCACACATCCAATTTTATTTTTACAATATTGTTTTTATTTTTGTGATCTTCCTTGAGTGGGATTTGAACCCACGACCTCTGGCTCATAACAATGTTCGAAAATGTCATTTTAATATTTCGAAATTATCAATTTGATAAGGTAAGTATTAAAGCCAAATTAATACGACAAAGTTTCATATTGATGTCTAAATAGTATCGTTTTGATGTAATTTTTTTTTTGTGTGTAGTAAATGTTGTTACGGTTCATTGCTGGCGCCGAGCTGCATACCCTTTTGGCGTACAATGCTCTTCTTTTAAACTATTCTGTGCACACACGCCCAATTAGCAAACACGAATCATCGCCCAGCTCTGCCCAATCATCCCGAATCGCCGCTCAACGCTTTGAATGGCACAAGCCAAAGTTTAGTCGTCATCGCTTGCTCAGCTTTGGCACAACTTTGAAAAACTTCATTGAGCTTCTATTTGCATTTGGCATTTGTTAAGCAACGCGTCACATTCAAAGCACACGCTTTTGATAGTCCTGCTCTTGGACCCTGGACTGTCCATGGTGTTTCTTTCACTGAAGTCACGCTTTGAATAACCTTTACATGTCCGAACAATGTTTAATAGCTTCTGTTTGTAAAGCAAACGTTGCAAGCAAACACAAAAGGATGCCAAAGAGTTCAGTTAAATTTTTTAAGTGTTGATTTATTCAATAAAGACTTCAGTTACTGAAAGGTGTAGAAAACGTGGCAAGGGGCGTACGCTTCAAGTAGAGTTTGGCTCAACAGACATTAATTTACTAATGGAATCTGGCTTTAAATTGGCTTCTACCTAAAAATTACTAAATGAACATGTCAAGTTTTTATACATCAATTCGAAATATAAGATAAGAAAAAAGCAGGATGAGCCACAGGCTTCATAGCAGGGCATCTTCAGTTCAGAGGCGAATTGAGTATGAAAAGACGCTTACACTGATAGAGACTAGCTTTGTTTCTGAGGTATTCCTCTTCGTAAAAAATTATTGTTTAATTTATTGATGTTGATTTTCTGATTTTTAAATTTTTATAGCTTTTTCTCAAGGCTTTTGTTATTTAAGAAGATAATAACAAATTGTAATGACTGTTTTAATTTCTGAGCATTTATATTGAAATGGGTAATTCTGATTTCTGAATATTTCCCAATTGAGAAAGTTTTAATCTCAGACTTACGACTGTAACAGATAATCGACGCACAACGTACACCATCGAGTTAACTGTCTTCATCTTATGGACTGACATCTTGGTGGTCTCAAAACAGTTTGATTGACAAGAATTTACAAATTAAATAAGGATTAAGATATTCAAAACCATAAAAATTTAATTACGTTGGCATTTTCTCATACGCACAAGATCCTAACTACTAAAACTTGTAAATCAGTGGAAGAACATTAAATTTCACACCTTGCCGGATTTTATGATTTTCTGCACAATCAAATTCTTACTGCAGGAACACAGCTAAGCCAATGGAGTAAAAATAAAAAATAAAAAAATACATAAAAATAAACATAAAAATCAAAAGTCATTGCAATCGGCAGCAAGGTAAGAAATACAAAAAAAGGAAAGGAAAAGTATCCTTTAATGTGCTACGAACTAACATTTTAATGTCTTTGTATGAAATTTTATAACATTTTTATGATCAAAAATTGCGTATGTGTGATTTCCTATAATTCTTGTTCTTGTCTCGTTGTTTTGTTGTTGTAAGTCCAACGGCAAGTCTCGCAGTCACGGCAGCTGTCAGGTTTTTCATCATTTTTGTAATTTATCTGCTGATTTCTCATCTGCGTTGCTTTGCGTTGCTTTGTGAGTATTAAAGTTTCTAAATAGCATTTTTCATGTGTGTTACCATATTGAAATGTGCGTGCATGTAAGAAATATACTTTTTTTTCTTGGTTTTCTTTTATTGAATCGAAGCGAGGAAGCATGCGAGTCTGATTGCATTGGTGCTAATGGAGCTAGTTGCTTTTGAAAACCCAGTGAACATTTTGCTGGGTTTTCTAATTTTCGAGTAGCAATTTTACATCAGCAAGACGATATATGAAATATAAATTCAAGAGTTTGTTGAGAGTCATTCGAAGATATATAAAGTCGCCAACCAATTGCTTATTGGGTTATTCTTCAAGCAATACCCTATGAGTTATACTTCTTTGTAGCTGTCATAGAAACGCAGACATATCGTCGCCTTGCCTGCCTGCTGCCTGCCAGCCTGCTTGCCTAGCCCTGTTAGTGTAGCAGTGCAAGAGTTGCTTTACTGTCTCACTACAGTAGCGAAGGGTCAACACCTTTAACGTCCGACCAAGGTAGTCGACGATATCGTCCTTTTGAACGCGAGCTCGTAAAAAATTTAAGATTTATGACCGCCATGCGAGTAAGCAAGCGACTTGTATCGATGTGGCATAAAACAGTGATAATTTACGACTTGTTCTTGCTATGTTGGATGTTCGATGTGTTGTTACCTGCATGTTGCGCAATGTTGTGTGTCATTTGCAGCAAGACACAACAGACCCACAGACGTCTGGGGCACTCGTATGGCAGTCAGGATGCAACTCTAATAACCAATAGTAAGCAAACATTTCGAGGCAGCTTGCAAAAATGTTTATCACAGACCAAGCATGTTGGGTGTGAGCATCTAACGATTTATGACAACTCGCAGTCATTATCTCCGTAATTTACTCTTACTTCTACACCTACTCCGACTCCTTTGAAGATTCTCTACTTAAAGTATTTGCCACAGTTGAGTATGTGGTTGTGTGAGAAATAAAATTGCATGACTTCGACGCAATTCCTTGAATACTTCAACTTCTCTAAACTCGCCTGCAGCAAACTGCTGAGAGTGCGAAAATCGTGAGACAAAAGCGTCCCAAATACATAAAAAGGGATCAAATAATATGCTATCGTTCTGAAATGTTCTCAAGTACCGCACACACGCTCAGCGTGGCTTGCATTGTTTTCATAACTGTAAAGGCAAAATTGCACTTGCAATAAACCAGTTGAGATACTTTCTAACAGGTAACTGTTTTTCTACTTTTTTGTGTATATAATGTTTTTTTTTGGTTCACATCCTGTGGATCGTCAACATCATTGTTATTGTCAATGAAATAATAGTTGTTATTAACATTTGGGTTTTTTTTTCGGTTGAAGTATTTCTTTTTCTGAAAATCTCATGGCGAAAAAAGGGACTCATTGGTACACGAATTGGTGGGAAAATCAGATTTAAATGTTAAATTTGTTTAGCTTGTTCAATGTAAGGTTGTCTGCGGGGGTGTTCTGTTTAATTGATTCTGAGTTTGTTTTGGTTTTGAGAGTTTTCTAAAATCTGTGAAAGAGTATTAATTGAGCCTGCCAGACATTTATAGATGCTATAGAAAATGTGTTCGTCTCTTTCTAATATAATGTTAATGTTTATTAAACAGAAGAAAACATATACCATCTGATTAACTCGAGTTAATGCAGCGATGTCCGTCTGTGCGACTATTCGTCTGTCTGTGTACAGATTATATAATTTCTTCCTATAGTTTTGATGTTAACGAGCTGAATATGGCAAACATTATGTTTCTTTGTTCATTTAAACTATTGGAACTGACAGCCCTTAATTAGAAGGAAGAAGAAAACCGACTCGTTATAAGTAATCGGTGTATGGAGAATATTTTTTGGTTTTAACTCGAAAATTTCTTTTTAAGTACTTACAAGGCACTTAAAAGTGATATAGGCTCTTAAAAATTATTAAGAACTTACATGTATGAACACTATTGATTTTTCTATATTTAATGGAAACGTTAAAGTGATTCTAATGTTAACATGTATGTTGTTAATAAAGTAAAATATTCTCAATTGAAGATCGAATTTTTAAGTAGTCAAATCTTGTATTAAGCATATTATGACACTAATAAAACTAAACCGAGACTATTTTGTTTTTAAAACCAGTAAGAACGTTTTTTTTGGCATTGTCGAAGATTAAATACTTTTCACGCCCTTTCTTGTGCTATACCCATTTTCATTGTTATACCTCATTGAGTTCCGGAGGAAATTATTGATTTTGGCTATAAGTGGGCGGTGGTGTTTACTTTTTTGATAGGGAACCTAAGAACATAAGTCAATTGGTTGGGAAACAATAAAGTTTTACATACAACGACTTTCATTTGCTCTTCTTCCTCTTCTTCGTTTTGTATGAGGAGGAGATTGTATATACACAGACAAACGGACTTATCAATATCAACTCATCTGGTCATGCTGATCAAGAATATGCCATGTATAGACGGAAATCTCTCCTTCGATCTGTTATCAACTTCAGAGCAATATTAATATACTATTTATTGCGTGAAGAGTGTAAAAAAGGCATGTATAAAGAGACCGTTGTCAATGTAAGTTTATTTGTGTGTGTAATAACATTTTCTTCTTGGTTGAAGCTTATGATAGAGCTGATTTTGAATTAAGTATAAATCTTACTTATTTTAGACTTATTATTTAGACTAATTACAACTTAATTTGATGTGTTATCGATTCAAGTAAAATCGGTGCTGGTCTCAGTCCAATATTTTTCTCTTATGAATGATATACTGATAAGAAAATGTTTTTGTTGTCTTTAACCCTCAGAAAGCTGCTCATATTAAAACAGACAGAACATGCACCAGAACATGGGCAGAACACTTTCCTCGACGAATGTGTGAAATACATACATAATACTTTGTAGATTGTTTTCTGTTTTATGTAAATATCAGCTATCTTCATCAAGCGAATTCTTCAAAAAAATGATTTAATTTTTGAAAAAAATAAAAAAATATTTGAATGTATTCCCATCTTCAACTCACAGTCATGCTCACCTTTGACACAACTCGAGAATTAAAGTCGAATATAGTGAATGAAATGTTACAGCGCAAAAAGAAAAATAATTCCCTGAGGCGCAATAAAAAGAATCAACGCTCCGACGAATCGTGACAAGTATCTATCACTTTTCAGCAGCATGTCAGCATAGACGAGTGGCAAGACAAGGCAAGGTAACATTCACAGTGTTGCTGCTGATGATGATGTTGCACACCTGAGCGCGGCATTCATTCTCTTTGCCTTGACGAAGATGACGATGATCGATGATGCGAATGACTGAGTCTATCTTTTACTTTAGTTATAGTTGTATTTGTAGTTGTTGGTATTGGTATTGGCTGTACATTGAAATACGTTTCAGCACTGATGAGTGTGTGATGCCTAATGGAATTGTATCTTGGTTCGAAGCACGCAAATGTATTTCTTTCGGCGTGCGCAGACTGTACGGCGTCAAAGTTTGCCGAAGGGGCTGATAATGCTTCTACTTTTGTTGTGACAGCTTTGGTTTAATTAAAGTCGCCATAATTTTATTAATGGTATCAGTTTGATACTGTTTTGGCTCACAAGACGCAAGCTGGTCCCATAAATTTCTTGAATATCTGCGCATTTACGCTTGCGCAGTTGTGAAAACTGCGCAGTTGCAAATTCCTTGAGTGAAATCCACCCCTGTTGCATTACTTGACTGGTTCAACTTCGTCGTTCTCAACCACCTGGTGAAACATGTTGTAACTTGTTTCGTGCATAATTTCGCAAAACTCGCTGCGGAAGGTAAAAGTACCGAGCAAACTAATCAAAACTGGTGCGGATTAAAAACGGGCAAATAAAAAAAAACTATAACTGTTGTCTACAAAGCCGTACCCTTCACATTTGCTTGCTGAACTCGCCCGGTTTTCCAATTTTGCCAATTACCAGGAAGCATGAAATTTTTTTCAATTTTCTAATTTAAAATTCCTTCTCTTTTCAAGGCGGCTTTTCAGCCTGACGTTGTCGTATCTGCTTCAAAGTGTTCATTCAAACGCAAAAAATGAAAGATTTATTTCAACTTTTTTTTTGTATTCCTATTTTTTTTTTTCTTCTCTCTTTTTGCTTTGTGTTCATGTCCGACGATTTTTCGGGTACACCTTTCAAGCGTATTTAGCTGCAAATTGATCCTCCTACGTTCGTTTGAACATGTCAAAGATATTTTGAGCGATTGACTAGAAACGAAACGAAAACAGGTAGTCGACATTGTTGCTGTCTCGCTCCGTCAGCTAGGTTGGTGCTCTGTTGTTAATCCTCACAAATCGCCTATAAAGCTGATTGCGCACCGCACAAGCACACCTGGCTTAGGTAAGGGTTCTCTGCCATGTTGCATCTCCTGTTTCACTCTGACTCGATGTAGCGGCATTCACTTTGGTTCTCTTTTAATTTATTTGTTGTGCAGATCCTTTTGGATTGTAATGTGTTGCAGTATTTGTAGCGCACTGAAATGCCGATAGTTTTCCTTTTCTGTTTTTTTTTTCGATTTAGTAGAGGCATGGGTTTCAATACCGGTAGCTCTACGGATCTTAGCGAATACTGTTATCATTGATTATGGTATCAAGTTGAACTTGTTCTAGTTTTAGTGAAATTATAGTATTTGTTGAGGCAAATTAGTTGAAGATCACCCGATGATGTCTAGTGATGTTCTGGCGGCCTGAATTGACGTGACTTTGATGTGTATTGAAATAGTAGAACTTTATGCGATACTATCAGTTGAAGACTAAATACAAAAATGTACATATATTTTTGATCGTAAGTTATGAGATTATTTGATATGCAGGCCGGCTTAGGCTTACTATAAGGTTTAGGACTTTAATGACACCGAGAAGCCTTTAAGAGCCACACATACTTTTTGTACCTTAAACAGTCATTTTGAAAAACAAATTATGCAACCAACTGATCATCTGCAACTCTTCACAATACAAGCAGCCTCATAACTCAAATATTATGTCACAATAATTCATTAACAAAAATTACCCTCTGCTTTCTGCATTCGAACTCACTGGACCAATGTCCAGTTTTCGTAAACACATATAGAAACATCTGCTCTTGAAGCACACTTTATTGTACGTGGCATTGATCAAAACGATCCATCGATCGATCTAACGCACGATCCGTTTAGCAACCCCAATTGCGAACAATGGCCACGAGTGCCGTGACAACTTTGCTCGAATACTCGTTAAATTTCTCAATGAAAAACGTTTGAAAACTTGAAAAAATTATTGAAGATTTTTATTGATATTTTACTCACTCAAACAAAAGATTAAAATTCTTTCAAAGAATCCAGAACCTTTTCAGAATCTCTCGCGATCGTGCGCGTAGTTTGTTCATTGAAGCGCGTCTTTGTGCCTTCAACAAGGATGTAACACGTGGTTGAATTCATTCTTATACGAAAATATGTATTCATTCTCGAGGATGTATTTTAACAAATAAATTGTTCTCTCATTGATTTATTATGTTATGAATTGAAAAAAATATGCTTTTATAATCAAAAATAAATGTGTTGAGGTTCATTAGTGCAATCAATAGCGTTCCAGACCGTGTCTAAGAATAATTTCTTAATATATGAGCTACGCCTGGTTTTATACGGTTTTCTGAAAGTCTATAAATGAAGTTCTTTATTGTGCGATTGTTAAAAAGCTGTCCATGCACAAAATGAAACATTTCAGAGTCATTGAAGTATCCTGAGTGTAATTTATAAAGCCATATACCTATGTTGATTTTTATTAAAGATTGCTAGTAGTAGACCGAAACGTATCTTGTATAAAATAATAGTGGGAGACTCAAAAATAGTTGTGATAAAAATAATAAGTCAACATCACATTTAGGATTTATTAGAACTATTATTATTTTGAGCTCACTATGATTTTAAAAACTTTTATTTTTTTTTTGCTATTTTTCTTCTCTAAGCTTAATTCCCATTGTGCCCCTTTTTTCGGGAAGTTGGAAGAACTTTCCATATATACAATTGAATACATAAGTTTTATGTTGGACACCTAAAAAACCATTTTCTTTTTTTAAATTTTCGTTTGCATACTTTAACAATTTTTCTTGCATTACAATACCAAAGGAACAGTTCTTTTCAAATTCATTTGTACTTGACCTTAAAAAAACAGACAGCAAAAGATATATGAACAAACATTAGCCATAAATAATCCTTGCGTTAACCATTAAAGTCAAATGAGAAAGCTGTCGAAAATGCGTGAACACGTACGTGGAACTAAATGACCAAATAATTTAACAGATACACGCAACTTCATATTTAACACATGCACAAATATACATTAAAGATATTATACTAGAAATGTACAGAGTCGGAGAGGGTAAGACTGGACTACAGACAGGCAAACCAAATCGAAATGAAACATATTTCAAAGTATTTATGGTTGATTAAAAGCTGTTGATAGCACGCAATGTATTGGTCATGAACAAAATACAGATACAAACTCCTACACAGATACGTTTAGTGAAAATCAATACGAGGTAAAATAAATGCGTTTATAAGGATTTAAAATTCATTTTGTAGGTAATTGAAGCGTAAAATGATTTGAGAAAAATCATTAATATGTATTTGCAAACATGCATAGGAGACACACAAAAGTATGCAAAAAAATTAGCGCAGGTCAGACTTTTGACTCGGCTCAACTCAACTCAGCTCGACTTGATTTGACTCGGTCATTGTACACCAAAGTCATTGAAAAATTAACTAAAACTAAGGAAGTCAAACAAGCAAATGAATGTTTGCTTGTAGATATTTAGATATACAATAATTTTGCCAACTACATGGATGTGTCTCTCTGTTTGCATGTGAAAGTTGCAGGGAATATTTTGTACTGTGTGCTTCCTGCTGCAGGCCTTGAGCTCACTTCCTCTATTGAAAATCATTTTAAATTGCAAACATGATCAACATACACACACACTCAGATACAGATACATGCAAGGCATACCAATGTGACATTAGCATGAACTACAGCAAACATACCACAGCAAGAAGTCGCTCAAAATGTTCAGGATACATGCATTGGTCATACTTAGAATGCCATGACATGCCCTGCCATCTGCACTTGTTTAGTTTTAGTTATGCAAGGACAGCACTAGGAGACGACGACTTCAACTACACGAATACAACTTCCGCATGTGAAAAATTTGAATTTTGAATAAGAAAAAAAAAGTTCAACAAGAATATTCAAACGCCCTAAACCTAAAAATGAGTCTGAATTCTATCTCAGACAGTCAAAACAGATTTTCTGCCCATTGCCTGAGCAAAAAATTTGTTGATTTGAGTCTGACCAAAGTCAGACAGTCTCGAATTATAAGAGTGAGTTGGGGACCCTCTTGTTTGAATTTTGTGTTTGGTTTACTTCAGATACGCATCAGCATTTTCGGCACTGAAACAGTATTTGCAGCAAGTTTTTAGCATGATTTTTATGCAATTGCTAAAGGGTGTTTTAGATTTATAATGATGTTTGCAACGCATGAAAAATGTACCTCCTACTTTAGGGAAGATATATGTAATTGCATGGTAAGTCCAACGAATCAATTTGAAAAAGTCATCTTTGTTGTTCTTTTGCTCATCTATATCAACATAGCTTCAGTCTTCAACAGTTTTAGAGCGGAGGAACTCTTTTTTTAGTGCTTAGAAACAATCTTTAACTCACAAACTAATAAATTTGGAGCCTTGTTTAACATCTGTTTCGCCCGGAAGTCCATAATTAGTCGTTTCCGAAATATCTCCACAGTTCTCAAGCGAATCAATATAATGTGTACGCAACAGTAATCGTCCAAAAGAGAATGCTAAGTCGAAAGCATGTTTATTTGCTTCCAGTGTTCCTTCATTCAAGGTCCTCGAAGCAATTTTGTGCGATTTTAAAGTAATTTCTTCTTATAACTTGCTGTATACATAGGTCAAAAGTGTTTCGGCACAGTCAAAACTTACTTCCTGGTTTGTTTTTGTATTATCATACGAGGTAAAATGCATGCTTTGTTCTTCTCATGCTTATTTAAATTTAAACTTAGCTTGGCTTGACTTTTGCCGGAATTAAGTTGTTTCTACTGACATCAACATTTGATTAGGTTGTCTACTTTACGTGCCTTAAATTCTAACCAAATGCAACAATATTTGCTTGTTGGTTGCTGATATGACCTGCTGGTATTTCTTTTGTTGCATGCCAAATAAATTGCTACTTTTGTTGCACACTTAAATTTTGTGTGTTTCTTTGATTAAGAAACATCTACCGAGAAGACCGAAAGTCAAACGTTACTAAAACAAAGGCAAATGTTATGCAGCCATAAAGTATGCAATGCATTTTAAAAGAGCTCCGGAAATGAAATCAATGTGCGAATCTGGCGATTGCACGTTTTGCAAACAGTGAAAAATTATTGCTGAGAAGTTTCATGTGTGGACGCTTTTGGAGAGAAAAATATTGAAATTGATTTATTTTCAATTTATAAATATAAATATTATCGCTTTATATTTTGAAACCTTCAAGGTGTATGACTTTATGTACATACATGTTTTCTGTTTGTTATTAATGCAGAATTTAAAATGACTTCATAAAAACAATCTGAGGTTTAATTGCACAACTTGAGTAACTCATAAGTGAGCACTTAATTTTTCCGTTTCGCATTGGAGTGACTTAAATTCAACACAAATCACAAAGGTCGGCGCCAACTTTGGAGACAAGGGTATAAAGTATATTGTATAAACAGAAAAATAAAAAGTAGAAAATGTACATGTGACATTAGAGTGCAAATGACACGATGAGCATCACGGCTAACAAAGTCTGGGTCTGTGGCAGCAAGCCGAGTGATTACAGTTGCAGTATGAGATGCAATGAGATTCATAGTCAACTTGGCAGTGACACAAACACTGATTGCGAGGCAGTTGTTTGTGACATTTGAGTCGCGTCTGCGAGGCAACTCAGACGCTAAGTAGAAAAGTTGGCGGCCTAAGGTGCAAAGTTGCAGAAATTCGCATTGTACAAGTGCAACAGAACTCGACGAGCTGCTCAGCAGTTTACGAATAAAATAAAATGCAAAAAAAGTAACTCATGTGCACTGAAAAAGTTATGTGATTGCCCTTGCCTTGGCTTGGATTGCCTTGTGATGATGTCGGCGGTGGTGGCGGTGGCGGCGATGAGACGCACATGTGCCTACTTGAACCGATTCGCTGTGTGTAGATACTTTTGCACTCTCACTCAGATGTTTTATTGAGAGGTGGGTGGTTGGGGGCGCTTACTTCCTGTTTCTATCGTTGGCAACTTGAAGTTTTAGCTTCTTACTGTTCGAGCGCAAATAAAAAAACACGTGCACACATTCATATTACTATATTTATATATGGCAATGGTATGTGTGTGTGTGTGTGTGTAGTATCTAGACGCATGGGCGCGTGTGTATATTTGCGCATTTTCTTAGTAAAGCACTTAGCTTACTTACGTTTCTACTTGATGCTTACTTAACTATAAAGTATCTAACAACACACACAAGCATAAATCTGTCGGCACTTTAAATGTTAAAAATTAAAGCTGAAAATAAAAAGTGCATTTCGATTTTCTAAAAATAAAACATAAAAACTTGATAATTAACAAATTTAATGGTTGACAAGAAAGTTACGATTCTCTTGGAGTATCTCATCAACTTTTTTGCCATTCGTTTCACAATTTTAAATGAGATGTTTTCGACTCTAATAGAAATCTGGTTTGATATTTCTTATTTTCTCTGTGTGTGCTTTCAATTGCATTTCGATTCTTTGCAATTCTGTTGTCCAGCAAAGTTTTATTTCTGTCCGTAGAGAGATATGTGCTAAGCACTTTTAACCGCTTTGCTCTTCCATTATATAATCTGTCATGTTGCCCATAGTTGAATTGCGAAAAAAAAACTCTAGAGATTAGATACTCATTGCCAACAAGACTAACGAGTTTTTTTATTTATTTAGTTTTTTTTTTACTTGTTTCAACATGCTTCTTTATTCGCATCGTCTTAGTTTTCAACATAGCTGGCACTTTGCCACCATTGCCATCTATAGCTCATCAACCTCGAGTTGAGATTGCTAGAAGCAAGTAAATACCAGCATACACCAATGTACATTGGCATAGCCGTAGATATATGTACATATGTATCTACGCATAGCCGTAAGGTCTTACTCACTAAACACACGTTTTGTATAAGTATCTGCTCGAAATTTTTGTCGGCAACTCAAGTGTGCGTGTATGCGTGCCTCTACACACGCAAATTTGTGTATGTGTGCTTGCCTTAGTTTTGGGGAGTGTCCAAGAGAGCGTTGTCCGCGTTCATCCAACCTTCGAGCTTGTCGTTGGCATCATTTAGTTGCAAAATGGTTGTCATCGGTCTGTAAGGCAAAGCTGACAATTTTTCTACTCTCTTCGCATGTTTAAATGAATCATGATCTCGTTTAAATTAAAGCCTGCTTTACACTATAGATTTTTTGTGTAGAGTTAGAGAAATTCCAATTAGTTTTTATTGTTTTCAAGTTAGTTTTTATCATGTTCCGATTTGAAAAACATTAAAACTAACTAGAATTTCTCTAAATCTATATAAAAAAATCTATAGTGTAAACTAGGGATGTCAATTTTTGGAGATTTACCAATCCCAGGATTTTCGGGATTGCAAACTGAAATCCCGGGATCCCGGGATTAGTCCCGGGACTAGTTAAGACGTAGTAAATAATAAACTAGACTATTTCATTCAGTCTTACAAAATGAGTTACCAGATATTTTTTAAACTTAAACGTTTACCATATTATTTTAGTTAAAGCGTTTAACAGATCATTTTGGTTAAAATATAACATTAAAAGTAGTTAAGCATTTAATGTTGTATTCTTCAAACCTGCTGACGAAGAACACCTTTCACCTTCAAAATTTGTTGGTTGAAAGGTAAGAATAGAATTAAAGAGTTTCTCAAGACAGTAACCATTACAAAACCAGTAAGGACGCTATCTTCAGTAAGGCTGAAGCTATAAAACTTTTCACGTTGTGTCACTATAAAAAAAAACTAAATGAATAGATTTCATGCCTCCCTAACAACATAACTGTAAGGTTTCAAGTCAATTGGTTAAAAAACAAAAAAGTTTTCCATACAACGGTTCAAGTTTTGCGATAAGTGGGCGTAGCCATGCCCATTTTTGATCAAAATAGTTTTCATTCCTCCCTAAGAACATAACTGTAAAGTTTCAAGTCAATTGGTTAAAAAACAAAAAAGTTCTCCATACAACGACGTGGATATTGCTTCTCTTTCTCTTCTTCATTTTGTATGGGAGCTACCAGTTCCAGTTTCCCGATCTCAATGAAACTTTCAGGCATTTAGTCGGACCATGTAAAACTACTATGTTTAAAATTTCAGTACTCTATCGTACAAAACAAAAAAGTTTTCCATACAACGATTCAAGTTTTGTTCACTTTTCTTCTTCTTTTCGTATGGGAGCTACCTGTTCCAATAATCCGATCATGCTGGTTCCGACGAATGATTCATCGTAATAAGTTCTAAGACTCTGTGCAAAGTTTCAGCTCGATAGCTTCAAAACTGAGGGACTAGTTTGCATACATACAGACAGACAGACAGACGGACATGGCTAAATCAACTCGTCTTGTCGTCCTGATCAAGAATATATATACTTTATATAGTCGGAAATTAATATTTCGATCTGTTACAAACTCCGTGACAAAGTTAATATACTATTTCACATACGTGAAAAGTATAAAAATATAGTTTTAGAGAAAGACTCAGAAAAGCCGTACTACCCTCTTCGCAAAAATTTTTGTAAATTACATTAAAAAATTTTGGGCAACTTTGAGCATCTTTCTGCAGTCCCCCTACATCAGAATATCGATACTTTAAATCCTTGAAATAACTTTGGTTTGTGTAAAAAGCGCTCAGATTTTTGCAAAAAGACTATTTTCGTCCCCCTTTGTGACAAGCTGGCTACGTTCTTGGTTACGAAACAATGAAATTTGTCGTATACGCTTTATAACTTATTGATCAATAGAAATAATTCACATCAGATTAAAAAAATCTAAGTCCCGAATATCCAGGGATTGGGCACGTAAAATCCCGGGATTTTCGGGACTTCAAAAACACTGAAATCCCAGGATTTCGGGATCCCGGGATTGACATCCCTAGTGTAAACTCAGCTTAAAGGCGATAATTCTTAATTATTTTAAGAATTGGTTCGGATATTAGTGTTATTAATAATATACAAAGTTTGTTTCATTGAGTTTCAACTCATTTTAATATTTGGCTTACAAGTAAATTCAATTAAAATTAAAAAAAAAAATTAAAAAAGTAAAGCCTTTAGGCGCTGTTTGATGGAACGCTCATCATGCAACGAGTTCGTAGATCACGCTACCAAGCGAAAACTTCGATTTTGAAAACGATGATGTCCAATTTCAGAATCGAGAAGTGGAGGAAGAACAAACAGACGAGGACGGCATCATCTATGTGAATCCCCATGAGTTACGCATATTCATACGTACAGTTTACTTGTTGACAATAATATTCTCAACGTTGATAGTCGCTCAGTGGATTATATACGCTACAATGATCACGTGGAGCGATATTGTGCAGGGTGTCGGCTTGGTAGCGATCGTTATTGTTGTCGTGGTGATATCCGTTTTGAATATGTGGGTATCGGTACGGTATATTGTACCGGTCAATTATATTCTCGCGGCATTTGTTGTGGAGGGCACCGCAATCGGCGTGGGCTCCGTTACTCGTTCCGAAGAAGTTCTCGAGGTCATCTACTCTGTGCTTATTGGCGCCGGTGTGACGTTGCTGTTGATACTGTTGGGCGTCTGGGTGCCAACCATTTGTTTACCCGGCGAAATTTGTATGTGCGTCATAATCTTCATATTCTTTGTCGGCCTAATTACCGTAGTGACGTTTATTGTGTTGACGAACTTTTTGTACTACGTGCATAAGTTTGTGATTGCCTGGATGGTGCTGCTTGTGCCGCCTGTTCTCTACCATGTTCAAGTCATACACGGCCGGCGCTTTGGCATACCCATTCGCGATGCACTGCTCTGTGCGCTCATGCTGACTTTGGACTATTCTATGTTCTGCATGGGCGCGTACTATTTAAAATATCTCGATGAAAAACTGATTGCAGAAGAACAAGGCAACAGCCAGCACTAAATTTTTGCCCAACTGTATTATTTTTTTTCTACACTCGTTGTGATAAATGTTAAATAATAAAGACTTACGTCTTCTTTTAATGCAGAGTCACGCCCATGTCTGTTCAGCGACGACGCATGCAAATATCCTCTCATTTCTTTCGCTACCCTTTTGTCAACCCCTTGCTTGATTAAATTAAATTCTTTATTTTACAAACGAACGCCTACAAAATTTACAAAATATTTGGTACAGAGAAGCAATCATACACTCTTATTCAAATTTCGCTCTAATTACGCGTCGAGGCGACTCATTGCTGAGCAGGTTTCTCACGATCAACGCGAAGGCGCTCCCCTACAGAAACGGCACATGCGTCGGCCTGCTTAGCATATCCAAGGTACCATCAGACATATGTAATTACAACGTTCTTAAATTGTGTTTTGCTCCCCTAAGCAAGTATCGTTAAATTACGCAGCAATCTCGGCAACATTCGACGATCAACATCAGATCATGTCCTCCTGTCCTTGCTATCGCTCTGTTCGCATCTCGTTGTGATCCTTTTTTTCAGTCTGCACAGCAGCATAATATTTTATGGATCTAATTGCAAAAACGTCCCTTTTCTCTTCTTGGTTCACTTGAAGAAGACGACGATGATGATGACGATCTTGTTTCGGCCTCATAATCATGGCCGACTGCAATTAAAATGGAACCACGACCACGAAGCAGCAATCCAAACAACCAACCGACCGACCGACCGAACGACCAAGCAAGCGTACAAGAATCCATCCAATAGCTTGGGTATTTAGTTTAATGGTGCGCCGGAAAAGTCGACTCAAATTTCAGCCTCGACTCGCTGACAGCGTTGTTGTTGTTATTATTATTGCCATGCTTGTTGCTGTTGTTGCAAAGTACTTACCCAAAGACGAGGGCTCTAGTACACTGTGCAATGGAATGCTTTCTCGTACTCTGATTTGTATGTAATTTGTCTTGTAGGCACTTTTTGCCTCAGTGCATAAAAATACTTTGCTAAAATTGATCGAGTATCTTGCAGATAGCAAGTCGTAATGCGCATGCTCTCTCTATATCGATTGCCAGATTTACTTACATTTTCTGCACACTCGGCGTATGTAATTTTAACTGGGCTTGAGTTTGGCAGACACTAATAAAATATTAGATTACTAGTTTTTTTTTCCAAGAAACCATGTTAAATATTAGTAATGAGCGCACTTTATGAAGATTAACGAAATTCATTACCGTAATCGTCATTCTTAGCATTTTTATGTTGCTACTAATCATGGAAGGCCTGAAGAACATTTCACAAAAAACCGGTGTATTTTCAGCACTGAGAATTACTGTACGCGTGATGACAATGAACTGAATTTTATCGTTTAGCTGTTTGAACAAGTATTGCCACAAAAAAAAAACTGTTTTTAATACAGTGTCTTACAGTGTCCTCGTTTCAATAATATGGTAACAAAATATTTCCGTTCTTGCAATTCTCTTTTTTACTTTTCACAAATTACCTTCCAAAACATTACTCTAATTGCCAAGTTTTCCAAAAAAATCAACTCTATTCCAACTTATATAAGAAAATAATAAGACAATAACAGAAATTAATTTATAATAATGAATTTTAATATAATTACAATATTTATAATTTTCACAGAATAATATAATCTAAGTAAAACTAGTTTTAAGTATTTTTTGCGTAATCTATTGAAAATATGCTTAAGGCTCAGCTATAGATTCTTCCACTTGCTTCTCATTATACCTTGTACACATAATGTATCAGGGTATCTTATATTTGTTTGAGAGGGGGGCCCCGTAAAGTATATATATTCTTTATCAGGACGACAAAAGAAATTGATTAAGTATAGTCCGTCTGTCTGTCCGTCTTCACCAGTCTTTCTTAGAAACTATAAGAGCTCGGCAGCTGATCAAGTTTAAAAAGTTTTGTGCTACACCCACTCCAGTTGAGATAGAAACATGAATGTCGGTATGTAGAGTCTACGTATACATAGCTCTACAAAGCTGCATTCCACAATTTTTGACCCTCCTCCTTTTTTCCTCAAAGTTTTCATAAAATTGTCATATTTCCAAACTTATAACAGATACGATCGTGAAATTTTGTATACCAGCTAAAAAAAATACATATTTAAAACTACATACCACAAAATACCCCTCTCTTTGATAGTTACCCCTCAAAGTCCAACAAAACTTATGTTGTTCGTAAATTTCTCAATTTTTTACCGATTTTATTGATATTTTTAACACTATTTGATGCCAGATCAATAATTTTGGGGTGTCACACCGCCCACCGTGTGTGATGAATATTATTGTCGAAAATACTAGACTACACCTCGCTTACTGGTTTTATTTTATCATATTAAAGAAGTATGTATTAGTAAATAAATAAGAGCCACGAGTGATTTAACACCATATGTCAGTCAAAAAGCATTGAAACTGTCAAAGATTTGTAAGGAAACGACTTTGTTTGACTTTTTGAGTTTGATTTACATATACAAACGTCTGTTTTTCTGGCGTTTCCCATATGATTTTGTATAAAAATAAGATAAATTTTCAAAAGTTCAACTCCGACTTTGCGAGTCTGCATAGGTGAATGGATTCGTAAGCAAAGTTGTCTTGTCAACTTTCATATTCAAAGTGGAGCAAACTAATAACTTTATTTTGGTAATAAAAAGACTACAGTTATCAAATTAAAGTCAACTAATACATAAATAAAAGCCACACTTCTCTCATTTCTGAGCATATTTTAACTTTTAATTTTTCGATGTTTATTTTTTTTTTTTTTTTAATATCACGCGGGCAAAAATTATAACCAGATAGATTCATAAATTTACTTTATATTAGCAAAGCTTTTAAAAAGCAAAACCGAAGCAAATAAATTAAAAGTGAATTTATTAAAGTTGACACATGTGCCGATATAAATTCATAATTTTTATTATAACTTCATTTACTAAAATTCAAACAATTTGTGAAAAAAACACGCTCACCAAAGGAGAATTCTCCTCAAATAAATTACGAAAAATATGTTAGATTTTTGCTAATTTGCGTAGAGAACAAAAACAAAAAAAATCGACTTTGAAAATACTTAATTAGACGGCTACGAAAGCACACAACATGGGGACTTGAGTCGGGGCACAGTGCCGTGATTGGAGGCATAAATTATGTTCCAAAATGGGAGTCGAAAGCTGCTGCTGCTGCTGGCAACAAGTTTTAAATTTGTCAAACATAAATTAGTGAGGTCAACTTAGCACGGCGCTGCGGTTGTCAAAGGCAAAACACAACTACGAGATACAAGATACATTCACAGTTACGTGTCTGGCCGGCAGATGTTATCGCACGCATAGCTTGTGCACAGAACAAAGAATGTGCTGACCACAAAACATGAAATGTTGATACATGGCAATAGAGCACTGTCAATGAAGGGGGTTGGCGGCGGGAAGGGAGTTTGGGTAATGCGTGCGTAGTGGAATTTGTAATAAGGAGCATCGTTAGAGGTGGCAACGGCAGAATAAAGAAAAAGTATATTTATTGAAATTGCGACAAGTCACAAAATTGAAAAAAAAAGCACAAAAAAAAAAAACAAAGCCGAACAAAAGCATTGAAGTAGTCTTGGATAGAAGTTGGGTGAATACGACTTGGACATGTGCGCTGACCGACAATGAAGTAGAGAAGAGAACAATGCGACGAGATACGCGCTGACACCGCAGACCAGCCAAGCGCCCGAGGCAACTTCAAAGCACAGCCACATGCTCAACGCTGACTTATTAAAATGGCCGCTGCCAATTTGTTGTCGTCGTCGTCTTCGTCGTCGCGCAGATATAAAATGTCTGTAATGAAATCAACTACGCCTCTTGCTCTTGTCTACAGCTTTATGCTCAAGAAACTGTCTCAAAAACAAGCGCGTTTGCTGTGCGCCTTTTCGGTGTCGTTTCATTCAATTAAGTGTGTGAAAATAAAAAAGAAAATTGTTCAATTTGTCAGTATCAAAAGCGCACACACACGCCCACACATTCACAGACATACATACAAGTTTTTAAAGAAAGGAAGTGCATCATCAGCGCATTGCATTCAATTCGTTGCCAGCTTCGAGTATCTGAAGAAGTTGCTGAGCGTATATTACCAAAAATGGCTGAGATACAATTTAAGCAATAAAAGAAATGCTGTAATTCACACGCAAATAAAAAAAAAAAACAAAAAAATCGGACAAGGAACGCCATTTGAATTGAATTGGCGCTGCTTGGAGCATCGAATGTGCGATTGCCATCAAATTTCGCTGAGCTGAGCAAATGCTTTGTGTGAATGCTTTCATTTGTTTGGCCGTCGTGGTTAGTGCTGCTAAACCGGTCATCACTGTTAGTGTAAGTGGGAAGTAGTTGAACGTTTATCGGCTAATATTTGAGCTTTTCGGTTTGCATGGCAACTTGTAATTAGGTGTGTGAAGCATTTTGTTCGTTTTTTATTCAATTTGCTTTACTTATTTTGTAGTTTTGACTAAAATAAGCCATTTTACATCATTCCCGATATTTGAAGCTTTGAAAATTTCACCAAATATATGGTTAAGTTTACAACAACAAACTGATTTCTCTCTAAAAATCATATATAAGAACTTTAATAAATTTCGTCAATATGTTTTTTTATAATTCCACCATGAACATGAAATAGAGACCTGAAATAGAGAGCATATATTTGAAAAATCGTCATTTCCTAATTTGTGGAGACTTATAAGGTAAACTCCAAACAAATTTCTTCAAAAGATCCTTGGATCCTGGTACAAAACCGAATATTTGTATTTGAGATAACCTAACAAAGAAAGCTGACAGCGATAATGCAGTGTTTTAACAATTAGATTCTAATTTAAAACTTGATTGTAGCTATTTTAAAATTATCAATTAAATATCAATACATGTTATATATTAGCAACGATTACATGCGTAAACAGAAAATGTTTCTTTTAGCAATAGAAAAACTATGGGAACCTCGCTTTATTTACTTATCCAATATGAGAGGAGGTTTAAAAGTAACTCCGTTTGTAAAGGTATAAAATAAAATGCCCTTTATCCTAAAATTAGCATTGCCACGTTTTTTCATGACAAATGAAAATGTTATTTTAATTTATTGAATAAAATATTTTTTTATGTATTTACATGCAAAAAACTTTTTACAGACAACTCCCACAGTCGGATATCTTTCCAGGAGTTTTCTAGTCCTATCGTGCCTATGGGAGCTAGTTGGCTAATTTAGTATCTCCAAAAACGTAAGAATATATGTATACTTTGTATAGTCGGAGATGCCTCTCTCTGCGTTATAAACTTTATGACAAAGGTAATATGATTTGGCAAGAGTATAAAATCATTCTAGTAGAACTAGTACGGAACTTATATTTATATAAGTTCCAATGTACCAATGCTGCATCAATCTACTCTGCCTGATTTCAACTGTAGAATTTAACTAGAGAATGTCATAGTCAGGGGTCAAGTGTCACTATTTGACCACCTTTGACTAGTTAGCGTACTAGTTCCACCGAAGAATATGAAACAATTTTAAGCAGCAGAGTAATAATTTTACATTATCAATTCAATTAATTTTAGTTTATATAATTTTTACTACTATAGTTATATTATCATTATTTTTTTTATAATTTAAAATAATTATTTTAAATTTAATTAAATTTTTAAACATTTATTTAATAAACATTTAAACTCTGGTGGCGCCGGTAATTGAACCTCTCACCTTCTTGGTGATTATACAATTGCATTACCTCTGTTTAGTTAAAATATTAGTCCCAAATTCTTTCTAGTTTCAAATAACGAAAATGGGTCTAAACAATATTTCGTTTTTCAGACTGGTGCGAGTATGCATCACCTCTGACTAGTTATTTTACTAGTTTTCAATTGGCTACTAGTTTGGTGATCGAAATAATCTATACATTTTTGTACTGTCTACATTCTGTCCTAAATTAGACAATTGAGAATTATTCATAAACTATAGAAAATAAGAAAACTCACACAGAGTGAACTGCTGGGAACATGCCAAATGCTTGCTGATCTTAATCATGTGGCAAATTTCAGTTTTAAAAATCAATTGTATATTTTGTATTACGTGAGATTTTCTGAATGTCCAATATTTGCCAATGCGCCAAATCTGAAACGTTTGCCAAACTTTGCTGAACAAAAGGCACACTATATTTTTTGCAGTGCACCGCAATTAGAATTGTTGCATGCCACAAAGCCACAGGAAAACGCAAACGATCGAAAATACAATACACACACTCTGTAAAAGTTTGGAGTGCACAAATTTTTAGAGGATTTTATTTGCCACAATTTGTTATTGTTTTACTGAAATTGTTGTTGGGCTTGGAAATGAGAAATGCGCTTAAAATGTTTTTTGTGTTTCCGCAAAGTTTTTGTTTCGTTTGCACATTTAACACTTCACACAAACGGCAGAAGTCAAAGCGGCAAACATATCAATGGCAAAAGGTTACTTTCGAAATTTTTAAATACAAAATTCTCTTTTTTCAGCTCTTGTTTTTCATAGATCACGCCATTTTGTGTCAAACTGTATGCTTGGCATGTTTTTTGTTGTTATTTGTTGCTTGTTTTGCGTTCATAAGTTGACTCATGTTGAGTCACTTCTGCTGATTCGCTGAAGCGCTTGACTTTAAGTGGCAATTGCTCGTTTAACAAAGAAAATAAATACTGTAATTGCTGACAATCGCCATTTCTTGAGCGGATACGCTCAATTGAATCAAACGGCATGGCGACGCCGACGCCGGCGCGACGTGATCATGATGATGATGATGTTGCTGTTGCTGTTGATTTCGTGCACGAGGATGGCGAAGATGATGATTATGACAAATGTGAAAGATTGAAATCAAGCATGAAATGGCGGTAATTTATCTCATCATACTCATCAACAACATCAACGACAACATCATAAGCAAGATTATGTGTACCAATGCGCTCAATTGTCTTCAGTTCAGTTCAGTTCGGTTGAGCAGAGCTGAGCTGAGCAATTGCAACCATTTAATTCAATTTAAATAAATTTAAAGTGAGCAGCAACAAATTGCAACGAGGTACAAATAGTAAAGTACAACAATAACTTTTTCTTAAGAGAAATACTAGAAAAGTCTGGTTGACTTGCTTAAGTTAATCAAGCGTGACTGCTTGTAACTCAGATTTAAGATTTAAATAAGAAACTCAAATAAGCTGCAAGCGAAAACATACAAATGACCTTAAATGTCACATGCAACACAGAATTTCGACTCCTGCGCTCTTCGCTCCACAAGCAAAAGTTGTCGGCAATCGTAAAACCGCATTAAATATTTCTTAATTTAAACTTTATGCCAACTGTTTGCAGATTTTAATCGCTCAAACAGCAGCAGGGCGCGCGCCAACTGGACACACAACTAGCCGGCCAGCAAGGCATGCAACATTGTGGCATGAATGAGCTGGCAATAGCAGCGGTGACGACAGCAAGCGCTCAGGCAAGCAAAAACTTGCAATGACACTTGCTAGATGAGTTGACAGCTGGACAGCGCGAACGCAGAATCCAGTTCACAGCCTCAACTCGATGGCCGATGGCCGATGCGACGGTCGATGCGAGTTGTTGTCCTTCGGTCGGCAGTAGAAAAACACCAGCTGCTTGCAACAACGAACTTGCCACACAACTGCGTAGAACCAAAACTGTGCTGGACAGTCGCAAAAGTTTTCGCAAGTCGTAAAATGACTTTGACAGACGCCATAACTTAGACTGGACCTCAGAAGAGCTCATCTCTCATTGCAACGCATCTCAGCTCAGCTCAACTCAACTGAACTCATCTCATTGCTATTTGTGCCTGAGGCAACATGAATCCGAATAATGAGGACAAAGTTTTTGCATTCGGCTTGGGTTGGCTTGGCTTGCTTTGAATGAGGCATGCATGAGCGAATGCTTGAGTTGCGTCACTGTTGTGGCAAATGGTGGTCAGCCATGGCGCAATCTTGTGCAAACTTCATTTATTCACGCCTCGAGTTCGCATTTGTTATGCCATAATCGAAGAACCGGTGCGAGAGGAATAGAGTGAGATATAAATAACCATAGCTATGATGAGAGTGAGAGAGTGGGGTAGAGAGCGAGAACAAAGTGAGAAAGCATTCGTCTAAGTTTATTTGAGTTTTGAAGTTTGACGCCGACTTTGGCTTCTTCTTCTTTGGCATGATGATGTTGCTCCTGTTGCCGTCACTGACGTCGCCGCCGTCCCTTTCTTCATGTTGAAGCTTGTTTACGAGCTTTGAGTTTTGTCACTTGCTTGGTTGCAAGACGCCTTTATTCGTTAAGTGTTTAATGCGTTTGCATTGCTTTGCCTTGACTTCAGGCTATTGAAGTCGGTCGGATTGCCTTGGGTCGTTTTGCTCAAAGAATGAAAATTGTAATATTTACTTTAATCGAATAATTAATCGTATTTGCATACAATTGAAGCCTTTGGACGAAATACCTTCGTTTTTATAAAAGAGTTATTTCTTCACATAACGAATCAATGAGAAAATCTTTGTTTGGTCAGGGAGGATCTCATCAAGCGTCTGAAAAATATGCTTAGTTATATGAATATTCCTTTTTTACACCAACGTGAAAGAACACCACATGTTTTATTAAAAAGAAATAACGCCAGAGGTAAAGTTAATATGTAATGTAACAAAACCGTCTCGAGAAGGTAGCTAGACGGTCTTTCCAATATTCAAATTACTGATTTTTATACCCAGTAAATACTGTGTGTTAGGGTATATAATTTTGTTTGAAACAAAAATGTTTGTAAGTCATAAATGGTATATATATATATTTTCTTGGAGGACAAGAGAAATCGATTGAGCCCTGTCTATCCGTCTGTCCGAATTCATGGATGGTTTCAGAAGCTATGCGAGCTGGAGACTTGAAGTTTAGAGCGTAGACTCGTGATGCTCGGCAGCAGATCAAGTTTGAACGGTTTAGTGCCACGCAAACTTCTTCCCGCCAAACTAGCATCACCCGCTTTTTAAAAGGCTATAACTCGAACACCAGAAGCGATAGAGGTTTTTAGACTCAGTATATATAGCACTATAAAACTGCATACCACAATTTTCCCCTTCCCCTAAGTTCCCCACTGAAAGTGGTCTTCTTAAAATTGTCATATCTCCAAAACTATAAAACTTACGAAACTGAAATTTTGTATACAAGCTATAAACTTAAATTTTTACAACTGCATACCACAAAATACCCGTCTTGACTACCCCTCAAAGACCTACAAACGCATATTTTTTTTTAATTCGGTCTTTTTGGATATTTTTAACACTATTTGAATGGGCGCTGTCAGAAAAATACTTTTTTTGTGACTTGGGTCGTAGCTTAGCGTGTGTGCAGGGTGTTATATTGTCCAGAATACACGACTATACTGCCTATATCCATCAGTTTGTCTATGGGTCTACCTGTATATCTCAATTTTCTATTTAATTTTAAAGCTAACGACAAAATATAAACACAGAAATTCTTTGTACATGTGTAGGCAGTATAACTGTATATAATAATTGTCTTGATCGAACCACAACATCATATATGTATGTAGGAACTGCAAAAACAATCGTTGAGTAATGTTTTTGTGTTTTTATATTCGCTTAACTTTGCCAAATTTTTAAGAAATTTATTTAAGGGTGTTTTCCTGTAAGACGGGTTCAAAAAAGTCAATTTTGTTTTTGGCTAAAATGACTCTTTAACATGCAGAAAATATGAAAGTAAAGTGATTTTCCAAAATTCGGAGTTGATCCAGAGATATAGCAGTTAGAAGATACTTGAAACTTTAAACATGTTTTTCTTGAAACATTGCTTTTCGGGAACGGTTTGACCGATCAAATTGAAATTTAAACAGGAAACTCAATACTCACGACCAAATTCGAAGAATTTTTATTTTTTTGTAACGAAACATAAAAATTCCATAATTTTCCATATTTTTAAATGATTCCAGTTCACAAAATGTGTGATAGCTTACAGATTCTAATCAATTCACCTGTTTATATGCCGATAAGCCAATCAACCCGAATCGTGGAGATAGTGAACTTACTTTTTAGAAGCTGGTGTCGTCCTTAGTTCATAACTTACGTTCTAATGAACTTTTTCACTTTTTGCTTTTTTAAAATATCAATAAATATATATTAAGCTAGTAAGGAATTGCAGTTGAGAGTGCTCGACCTCGACATACCCTGTACCTTCAATTTGTAACGACTGTTCGAGAGCGTTGCCCTGTCCACTTTCTAGTCGAAACAGATTTAATTTCCATTCAATATCATACTCTTTCAGATCAATTTTTACTCTTTTAGACCAAATATAACGGATTTTTATTTTGGCTATACATATCTGGGCATGCAAACCCTCTCAAAAATGTCATTTCAATCAAAGTTGTGTTATAATGAACTAAAAGAACTCTATGCAAGATATTTAATATTTATTAATTCATCATGATCTTTCGAATTTCGACCCTCTCGACCCCATCTTTCAAAAAGAGATAGGACTCTTCCACTTCTTCATTTCGTGTGGGGGCTATCAGTTCCAGTGTTCCGATCATGTTCGTTTCGACAATCAGGAATCTATTTAGATATTTCTTTCTCTTTTAGTTATTCTTTGTTCTTCAATGCAATGCCAGTATGGATCGTAAAACAATGTCATTTGCCAGAACAGCAAAAACAACGTCGATTGTGATAAAAAAATAAACAATAAAAGTTTGGCAGACAACGTTGAGACAAGTTGAGACGACAACGACTTGACTCTCATTGCGTCTGAGCACGGCACGGGTCGACTCAATTTAGTCAGAACTCATGTAATTCGCACATTTTCCTTTAATGCGTTCAACTATGCATTCTTCCACTCACTCCCGCACCCGTTCGCTCAGTAGTTCATTCGCTCATTTATTCATGCCGTTTATACATTTAAACACATTCAGTGCACAATTGTATTCGAAATTGAATTGTATGCAATGCAATGCAAACGAATGAACGAACCTGCGAGCGAACGAAAGAACGGACGAAGTTCAGTGTTGAACACAGAGACGAGTTCAGTTCAGCTGTTTAGTTTCGGTTCGGTTCAGCTCGGTAGGGAGGATGCAACAGGTTGCAGCGCTTTCAACGGATGCGAACAGTTGAGCTCAGTTGTATGCATTCAGTTAGACAAATAGACAACAGCAACAACAACACTCATTCATTCACTCACTCACATTTGATTCTATACAAAAAGATTGTTTGCAAAATGGAAATAGGAAAGTGCAACTAACAACGGCCAGAATGAAGCTTCTGCCGACTGTAATAATGATGATGATGATGATAATGATGCTGATATTGTCGTTGTTGTTGTTGTTGTTGATGATGAGTTGTGCATGGCCTGACATGATGTTGTTGGCGATAAGCGCGTGAAGTGTTGTGCCATAAATCATGTTCTATCCTTCTATTCTATAGTTTCACTGTATTTGATTTGTTCTTTGGTCGTTGAAAAGTGAAAGTTGGGAAGCATTTTGTATGCCAATGTCAGACGCCCAGCCGCATGCCATGTTCTTTTTTGCGTCTGCTAATGATAAAGGCAATAATTGAAAAGTCAGCATTTCAAAGTTTGGCTTTGTTGCCTATTTGGCCCAATTAAACAGTGTTTCATGTGTGTCAGACACACTTCGTAATGAATACCAAAGTGAAAACAATACCAAAGACAGCGCATTCATGTTGCACGAACGTGTGCAACATGTGAGGCTCTTTAATTATGTTCGACAGTTTGATTTTCATACGAAGTGCATTTATATCAACATGAAAATAAATGTTGTAAGTCTTATTTCAAAGAGGCTGAAAGGTGCAAGAGGCGCAATATACATTCATACTTCTCTGAGTGCGCTTAATGAAAGCCATACATTAATTATATTCAATGTTTGCAAGTATTAATGTTTGTTCCCAATCATGTCCACAGAACATAAGAGTATTCGCATTTATTTTATTCTTAATTTATTTTCTATATAAAAAAATATTACAATGTTTACCCATGATGAACTTAAATTAGCAAACTTATTTTAGTAGTCTTTCCAAGAATAGCTTACATAGTTGACGAGTCTAAAGCGATCATCCATTGGACATGAACTTCGGTTCAGTTTCTGTAAATGTTCACTCAATACAAGTTGACAGATTATTTCCCATTTAGGCTTTTTATTTAAATCAGACGAAAAATAAATAACTCATTACTTAATTTTGGCTTCATAATTTACCGTCCCCAAGAGCTTTCGTCAAAAAAAAAAAAGGCCAAGAGAACCAGTCGAGCGTCAGACCGATCAATGTTGGTAGCATACTTGGTCTGATTCTGTTACCATCTTCACCCGAGACATTCCTGTACCCAGAACGCAACTTTTTACAGTGGCTGATTATGCTGGTGACACTGCTATTCTGTCTGCCTCAAATTGTCCTTATCAATCGACACACCTGCGCCAAGACTGTCTTGATGATTTAGCCAACTGGTCTAAACGTTGAATCGACTTAGGCTTATCACGTGAGTAAATTTTTTATTAACTGACATATATAGGAAATCTCCTGTTTAATATAATATAATATTGCCTTATTGCCCAAAAAACTATTTACGACTGCCCTAAAAGACTCCCATGCATCTTTTTCAAAGCATTTACATTTTCTATTAAAAATTTGATAAAAATGTAAAAAAATCGAGGAAAATAACACGGCATCCTTAGGCACAACAAATCAAAAGAAATAACAAAATTGTATCACTAAACAGTTTGAATTGCCGAAATGAAGAAATAAAGATGAAATCTTAATCTCAAATATGACATGAACAATGAGACCTAACTATGTACGAAACTTAAGTCGTAAGTATACTTAAAGAGATTCTGGGAGTAAAATTTTATAAAGCTAGTATAGTGTTGTCTAGAAGACAATTTTGATGTTGATCAGTCTTATTATTTAGTCTCCTACGTAACCATTTATAGCTCCATTTTAGCTGATTGTTGTTGAAGTGTTCTAAAAAATTAATAAAGCTCCTCTTTACAGGAAAAGAAAGAAAATATTTGTAATATTTCTCATGATAATCTTCAATGATAAATCTTAAATGTGTATTTTGCGCCAGTTACAATACGAGACAACAACAACTTGCGCACTTTTGTATAATATTACGAATAAAAAATAAACATTTTCTTTGATTAGCATAAAAAAAATTCAACACTTGATAGAAAAAGCGACCAACTGAACGAGTTTTGTCAACTTGAAAATTAGACCGAAATCGAGTGCCTTTAAACCGGCGGCAACTGTGGCGACGTCGTTGACAAACAGAGCGCAACAAAAGGATTCCAGCAGACTGAAGCGGGACGAGAGAAAAAAAATGAATGAAAAATTTAACTTTTATTGCAAACGAAACAAAGGACTCGGACAAAGCATTTACACACAGTCACCGACACAAGTAAACGCCCACAAAAAAAAAAAATAATAATAAAATTATATAATAATGCTTGCAAAAAGAGAAACAACAACACTTGCCACAAAAGCCGACACACAAAAACGCAACAACAGCAACAACAACTACAACAACAAACAAAATTACAACAACTACAACAATAGCAACAACAGTACCAACAACAAAAAATTGAAATAAAATTTTCAGTGGCAAAGGCGAAGGCAACAGCAAAATATTACTTCCTATTTCCACCCCAACCCCCCTCCACCCCCTTGCAGCATTTTTTTATCACAAGTAACTTTTATGCTTTGTTGTTGTTGCCTTTATTATAAGGTTTTTTTTTTGTTGTTCTTATTGTTGTTGCTTTTGCTTTTGCTATTTTGTCTCAGTCTCCGAAAAAAGTTCAATGACACAAAAACATGACTTTTTTGTTGCTGCTTTGTTGTTTAGTGTCACATTTTATTCTCTTTTTTTTCCAAACCACAACGCCCAAAAGTAGGCAAGCATTATTAGACTATATTGATGCAAATTTGTACATGTTTTCATTCGTAGAATTTGAATTACTTTTGCCGACAATTCTTTGACTGCAATACAACGACAGACATAAATACATACACATGTGTATGTATGTGTATATGTTCGGCAAAATGTAGGTCAAAATATTTGATTTTCTTTTATGTGCTTTGCAAAGTTTTCTGGTCTGGTCAAAAGCAGTCTGAGTCTGAAGTTCTTACACATAATGTATGAAAAAATCGATTGAGTGAAACGCGTGGATTGAGTAATGTTTGTATATATTGGTATATACATATATATGTACATATGCATGTGTGTGTAAATTTGTGGCAGACACGATGACTTATAAGAATCGAACACTTTTTGATAGTAAAAAACAGTTAACAATATTTGGTTTCTTTGCTTTTGTAATTGTTGTTGTTGGCACAAACAACAAATCAATATTAATCATTCAGCAATTCTGCTTAATTATTGTTCAAAGTAGTTTTGTTTAAATTAATTTCATTTTATTATTTAAGCAAATATATTTTAAATTACGAAACAAAGATAAATGAGTACGCTAAATATACAAGATACTTTCTTAAACACAATAAAAATAGCGGCACTATTCTGTAAACTCTATTAAAAAAATGTTAACAGTGCTTTTAATAGTTTGTTAATAGAAAAATGGATTGGTTTCATATTTCAATCTCTACTGCTGTGTAAGATGATCAAAAACTGCTTTGAAGAAAACACTATTAAAATTTTGTTGGGCCCTATTTACTTGTCGTTTAATAGAAAATGCCTCTACCATGATAGGTGGGTTAGTCTGAATTTGTATCAAGCATTACTTCCCTTTGATTTTTAACAGCTTGCCTCATAAAAGTAATATTTCTGAAATATTATACTTAATATTCTTTCTTTACTAAATAAAATTTAAATTGTTGATTGCCTCTTTTCTTTAAATGCTACATTTGTGATGCTTGAGATCATTTTCAAACAAACAATCATTTTTTTACAATACTTAAACTTGTCTCAAATTGTGTTGAACTATGGATTCTTAGTTCTACAAAGTTTACCACAAAATGTATCTAACCTCTTATTTAAAACCATATTGTGCTCTTGATTCGACAGTAGCGGTCTAAGGCAGGCAGTGGCTCGGAGTGGCAAAGCTGAACTCCTTAATAACTTCATACAAATTACAACAATTTGACAATATTCTTTCAATTAATATCATTAAAGGTTAATGATTCGCTCTTGCTGATAGAAGACGATTTGTAATTAGCTTGAGTTTGGAAGAACTCCTCTCGCATAATGCGGCTGAAGAAGCATTGAAGTATAAGCGATGTAACATGGTACCGATTCACTAAAATCTCATTTTACTATAAAAGGGAAAATTTCTTGGACTGTCCAAATGCAGCAACGTCGATTCTCTTATCGGTGGCACGTAAATGCCACGCCAACTATTGCAAGCCGAAAATTCTTCCTTGGTAAGGAATTGTGGCCGATCTAACTCTTCTGTCAATCTATGGATCATGACATCCGAGCAGAATTCGACACTGCCCGGCCGTATAGAAGCTCTAATCTACGGCAAAGCTCTAACCAAGGGCCTCACGATGGGTAGTAATACTCGCTTCAATATTTCAGAGAATTTGTTGCAACTTTTCTTTTAAATTTTAGACCTCATTCTTCAATACATTTGCAATTCTTTTTTCAAATATCAGTCATATACTTCTTTAAGGTTGTTTAATGTTACAAAATATTGAAATCAGTTTCAAACGCTTTTCAACTTTTTATCCCTCTTTATGGCAATGGGGATACTCAATATTGGAAGACATACCACAATTACCCAAGAAATGCACATTGTTCCCTTGGCTGTGGTTCCATTTAAGATTTCATCTGGAGAAAATGTTGGCGTTTTGAGGCACTCAGGACCAGTGGGTCGCTCCTCCGCCCCACCGTTAGTCCGTCACTGCCTTTTGTCGTTTCGTTTCCTTTTACTTTCACATCATTCTTTGCATTTTCATTTCCTTCCTCATTCATTGTTACTTGTATGGCAACGACCGCCATTTTGTTGAGCCTCTGCACACACACATGAGCACGGCGCCCACACATGGCGTATGCGTAATGTTTGCTGATGATAACGCACGCAAATAATCACGGAGCAAATCATAATTCTTTTTTTTTGGCAATGAGGGAAATGCGAATGAGTGAACGAGCGATAATGATGCTGTGTCTCTGTCTGTCTGTCTGTCTAACTGTCTGCCTGCCACTGACACTTGACTTGCTGCTTTTGGCGGCGACGGCGACGGCGCTTGAATTTCCTCGCCTTTTGTGGGCTTGAATTTGATTTTGACTTTTTTTTCTTTTCTTTGCTTTTGCATTTGCTTTTTTTCATTATTTGTTTGCTTTGCTTTGCTTTTTGTTTGTTGTTGTTTACTATTGTTATTATTTCGTTTCATTTTTTGTATTTTTCACTGTTTGGTATTATTGTTGTTGTTGTTATTGTTTGTGTGTGTTTGCATGAGTTTTTTTTTTATTATTGTGTTGCTTTTTGTTATTGTGTGTTGGGCATTATTCTATGTGTGTGTGTGTGTGTTCGCTCGTTTTGCGAACAATTAAAACTCTTTACAATGACCTTGACTTTGTTATTTTTCCTTTTTGTTGTTATACGATTTTTTTTTCTCGTTATTGTACACGCCACTTTTTACTACTCTTGTCTGTGCGTTGTTGTTGTTGTTGTTGTTGTTGGTGTATTTCTCCTTTTCAATAGTCAAACAAGCACAAACGCAAACGCAACAAAGAAGAGCAAAGACTGACTGGCTGTTTCTCACTCGCTCTCGCACACGCTCTCATTCGCACACTCAGTCATTGACTCGAATGAACTGAACTGAATTGAATTGTATGGAATGGAATGGCAACTGAATGGACTCAGAGTCAGACGGAATCGCAACTCAACTCGAGTTTTCTATTTGAATTGTACAATTTTATTGTTTCTTTTTTTTGCTGCTTCTGTCATGTTTCTGTATTATGTTGTTGTATTATACAATAGCGGTAAATATTGTTTTGTTGGTTGTTGTTTGATTGTTGCAGTGTTGCCAACTGTTCGTGTTGAGTAGGTCAGGCACATGACGCAAGTTTAGAATGCCAAATGGCCAAGCGAATTGAACTAAAAAAAAAACACTTTCAACAAAATAATAATAACAACAAAAGCGTAGAATAATAACAATAAAGTTATGCACAGTGCTGTTGTTGTTTTTTGTAAATTAAGCAAAACATAAGTTGGCTTTGAATGATTTGTCTCATCTCATCTTCAACATATTTGTTGTTAAGGGGGTATTCTAGCCCAGGATTTTCAACAAATCGATTTTTTTTTACATATTCTTTAGGGTCAAATCCCTAAGAACATGTGCCTAAAAGGGGTTTTCTGAACAAAACTTTAAACGCGATTTTCTCGAAACTATTTTTTTCGTCCTGGTTCGCATGATATCTCCAGTTCTAATGATCCGATTGCCTCCAAATTTTACGTGAACCTTCTTAATACATCTCTCTATCGTCCCTACCTCGGACATTGCAATATAATTAGTTTTACTATTTTTTAAAAACTCTTTAATGTTAAAAATCCATTTTTCATTTTTGAGTTGTCGCCATTTTGTGAAATTTTTTTTAAGTTTCTTACCCGAGGTAGGGACGACAGCGACGACTTTCCTGAGAATAACTGCGTTTTCCTTTTTTTTTTTTTTGGACACTACAAGGATTAAAATCATGTCAACCATGACCCCACTTTTTTTTTGGCCTCCACTTCAAGACATCATAACTCGATGAATTGAATTTTTTTTCTTTTTGGAATAATCTTCTTCGATAATTTAAATGTCAATAAATATTTTGTAAAAAACTGTATACTCAAAATGTTTATATATTTTTTTTTATCGTGCGATGAAAAACGACTAAAATTGAAGCTTCTATACTAGAATAATACCTTAAGCATTTTATTTTGAACAAACAAAAACAATTGGCAGAACAAGAACAACAACAACACTTACAAATATATACATATTAAATGCACACTCACACATACATATGTACATACATGAACATATACATACATACATATGTATGTAGAACAGTCTCGCCTCACAGAGCCATGACTTTAGCGTCTGGCAATGTTGTTGTTGTTATTATTTGTTATTTTTTCTTTTTTTTAATTTTTGTTTACGTTTTTTGTTTTTATTTTTATTATTTCTAATTTTTTTTTTGCATTTTCTATTGTTTAAATCTGTATGACTTTCTGTCTTCCTCTTCTTCTCTCTCTGTTGCTCATATGTTACTTATGCCCGCACACATGTACCGTTAGAAGCGACTTATGTTACATAAACACATACACGCCCACCGCGCACCGTCCCCGCCTCCCACAAACGGCATTCACCTTCATTTGACTGTGCCGACCGACGACGATGTCTAAAGACTGTCACAGACACAAAGACACACACACACACAGACGCATGCATGCATGTGTAGATGCTGTCAGACATATTGTTTAATTTCATTACGTCAGTCGAAGGAAAACTCTTTAATTCAGCCTTCCTTTATCTGTTCTTCTCCTGCGTCTTCTTCTTGAACAACTTTCGGCATGGAAATTTACAAATTCAGACATGGTTGAAGATACTTTTGGCGATATTTTTGCTTTTGCTTATATGTGTGTGTATGAGTGAACCTTGAAGGTGTCTATGCAACTTTGTTTGTTGGCCAACATGCTTGAATTATTTTACAAAACAGTTAGCAAAAAAAAGATACAAAGATGTTTTTGATAATGCACAAGAGATACTTTCGCTTAATTATGACCTTGCCTTTGAAACAACACCACACAACACAACACAAGGCGTTGCATTAATTGATTCATTGTGTGGATTCTTTGATCTATTGGACAAATGAGTTGTGCGCAAATTTCGGAACACTTTTGCAGGCTGAGATCCAAAAACAAAAAAATTATCATCTTTGCCTTGTTAGGTCTTGAAGGCAACAAGAGACCTGTTGAATTAATTGTGTGTTTTCGCTTCATTATCTGTGGCCGAAGTTGAAATTCGAATTGTCTGAAAATCGAAGAATTTTCCGAATCATTAAAACATTAAAAAACTGTTCGACAAATAAGAGCAATTCATACATGTGAAGCCACTGAAGCAACCAACAACAACAAACAGAACAATAACAACAACAACAATGCGGCAGGAAGTGCAATAATTCAATAATGATTGAATGAATGAATGAATGAATGAAGGAAACAAAGAAAGAAAAAAATCATTGCAGTCAAAAATAAACGATAATAATGAATGAAGCGTGAAAAAGGAATGGCAGAAAGGACGAACGGACCAACGAAATTGCAATGAAGCAAAAATACAACAACAACAACAACAATGCTGGCAGCAGAACAAACAAAGAAAAAAGGCTTCGAAGAAAAGTAGGGGAGTAGCGTAACTGCAATGCCCGATTCGACTGCAAGTGTCGCAATGTGCATGTGCATGAGTGTGTGTGTGTGTGTGAGCTGCCTTGAAGTTTTACAGTTATTTTACACAAAAACAAAATTAACTTCAACTTGCAAGAAATTACGTATTGACGCATGAAAACAAACACATACACAGATGCACAGACGCACACACACACTCATTTAGTATTACACTTGTGTACAAAATTGAAGTTTTTTGGCTTAAAAAATGTTTTTTTTCGCCAAAAAAAATTCGAAATTTAAAAAATATTTTTTTTACTTTTAATAACATTTAATTTCGCTTACGCATTTTAGTGCTCATGTGTGTGTGTGTATGATTTTTTTTTGTACCACCTTGCCTTGTTTAATATAGAAGATAGTTTCTTATGTTGCTTGCGTTGCGCGAAGAGCGAAAAAACCCATTACGTTAATAAGAATAGTGCACGTTCCCCCCGCCAACGCCGCTCCCTGCCCCACCACCGTTAGCTGGTCTGCCGCTTGTCCAACTATTGGCAACATCTTCTGCTGCTGCTGCTTCTTCTTCTTCTTCGGCGGTCTGATGCGCTTAAAGCGTTTCTCGCGCACAAAATATCACAGCGACATAAAATCGCCATCGCTTCTCTCGGCCGCACATGCCACACAATTCAAGAACAACACGGCGTCGACAGCAACAGCGACAGCAACAAGCTCGCCTGAAATGCGACAACAACGCTTCCCATAACGGTTTCGGTTTATAGCAAACTAACGATTTTCCACACACGCTCATGCTTTGCTCCTCGCGCCCGACGCTGATTGGTCGCTGTCCCTGCCGTCGACAGCTTGCGCAAAATCCAACCCATTTGCTTGTGTGTGTGTGCGTGTGTGTGACTGTTGTTTGATTTATAGTAGCGCATAATATAGCCTATTCACTCGCACAGCCATGTTGGCTTACGGCTTGTCGTTTATAATAACATTGCTCGTTTCAGATACACGTTCTGCTATCACTTGAAATGTATCTACGCGCTTGCTTGCTCTCGCTCGTGCACAGTGCCATTGTGCGCTACGCTGCTGCTGCTTGCGCGCTACTAATACCAATGCAAGCGTCGCTCCCACCACCACCATCATTGCTGTGCGAACACACACACACATACACCACCACATATACATACATACGTTGCTCATGAAAATGCCGCTACACTCTGTGTCATTCATACCAAATGCTAGACAGGGTGGCAGCACTTGCTCACTGTGCGTGTGTGTGTGTGTGCAGCTACCACCAATTGCTCACAGCTGCGTTCAAGCCCAGACTTGCGCTCACTGCTGCGCTCGCTAGCTGCTCTCATTCGGTTTTCGTACTCGTTGCCAGACGCACGCACACTCACTCAGTCAGTCAGTCAGTCAGCGCACGCTCGTTTCGTGCCATCAACGTCGTCTCGGTTTCGTGTCTGTGCCTTCGCTTCGTGTGCACTTCGGTTTTCGGCTCTGGCATCGTCGTCGTCATCATCATCGTTGTCGTCGCATCACGGCACCTCGAACAGGTTTCGAAATTTCAGAAAGGTGCTCAATTCCATTACGAGTGGAGGTATTTTTTCGTGTCGCTCCGCGAGTTGAGTGCAACTTAGACAAAAAAAAAAAACAAAAAGAAAAAAGTATCTGCAAAGACAGTAGCGCAAAAACAACATACGCAGGCACACAAAAATTAACTTGTGCCAAAAACTGTTTTAAATTATAAACATTTCGGCAACTAAGCAAACACCAACGTACAAATTTGAGAATTTTGCGTATTTTTGATTATTGTGCGCGATAAAAACGAAAAATACAACAAAAAAAAGTGTTTTATTTGTTCAATAACAAGCAACAAAATCAACCAACAAAATTGAAAAAATTTCAACAATTATAAGAGAAAAAATTTGTGTGTGTGTGTGTGTAAAAACAGTGACTAACGAAAAGGCTTCAACATTAATTACAAATTGAAGATAAAAAATAAAGATTTTGAAATACTTACGAGCAACGTGCTTGCAGATAAGCAGAGTATTTAGACAAGTGCAACATGGTTTCCACAAATGTTCAAAAAGCCCAAAAATTATAAATAATAAATACAAAATAAATAACATTAAGCAAATGTGCAAAAGTAGCAACAAATAACAATAACAACAACAGCAACAATTACACGCACAAATCATCGCATTTGAAAAGACTTCGAGACGATTTGAAGCAGCAGCAGCAGAAAGACTAAGCAAAGTGTTTGAGAGTGTTGGAAGATGCTGACCATGGAATCGGATATGAAGGGCGGCATACTGCACGCCACAATGCCGCCACATCACGCCAGCGCCGGCCTGCACGGACACGCCAGCTCGCCGTACTCGGCGCTCGGACCGCTCATGAACCTCGGCCAGTCGCACCTGACACAGTCGCACCTGGCGACGAGCCATCACAGCCAAGCCGGCGGCGGCCTCAGCAGTCACGCCGCGGTGGCCGCGCACCATCATCACCACCAGATGCACATTGCGGCCAGCCACAGTCCCAACGGCCTGAACAACGGCGCCAATCCGCTCTCCTCGCTGCAGACGAGCATGGCGAACACGCTGAACGGCAACCAGGGCGGCCATGTGTCGCCGCTGCACAGCGCCAGCGAGCTGAGCCCCACACAGTCGAGCATCGGCTCGCATCACATGACGTCGCCGGTGAGCCACCAGCACCAGCAGCAGCAGCAGCAGCAGCAGCAGGTACAGCAGCACCATGGCCATATAGGCGCTGGCTCGGCGCTGAGCAGCATGACGGGCGTTGGCAACAACAATAACAACAACAGCGCCACCGCGAACAAGAACCAACAGCACGCCGACCGCGTCAAGCGGCCGATGAACGCCTTCATGGTGTGGTCGCGCGGCCAGCGCCGCAAGATGGCGTCGGACAACCCGAAGATGCACAATTCGGAGATCTCAAAGCGCCTGGGCGCACAGTGGAAGGATCTCTCGGAGGCCGAGAAGCGCCCGTTCATCGACGAGGCGAAGCGTCTGCGCGCCGTGCACATGAAGGAGCACCCGGACTACAAATACCGGCCACGCCGCAAGACCAAAACCCTGACCAAGACCAAGGAGAAGTACCCGCTGGGCGTCGGCGGTCTGATGCCCGGCGGAGGTCCGGGCCAAGAGCCGGGCACACCGACGCGCGGCGGCGGCCTTGGCGGCCAAGGCGGCGGTCAGCCCGGCGGTGGCGGCGCGCTCAATGCGGCTGCGGCAGCGGCAGCGGCCCAACAGGCGGCGGCCGTCAATAGGAATATGTACGAGATGAGCGCGCCAAACGGCTACATGCCCAATGGCTATGCGATGATGCACGCCGATCCGGCGGCCGCCTATCAGTCGCAGCACAGCGCTGCCGCCTACATGGGCAACTACCACCATCGCTACGACATGGGCCAGATGAACTATGTGAATGCGGCAGCCGCGGGCGGTTACGGCATGTACGGCTCGGCAGCGGCGGCGGCCAGCGCCGTTGCGGGCGGCCAGACATCGCCCTACGGCAGCAGCGGCGGCGGCGGCGGCCTGCAGCAGCCAGGCTCTCCCTACAGCAGCGGCCTGCAACAGCCGGGCTCGCCCTATGGCGGCGGCGGCGGCGGTCTGAATGCCAGCGCAGCACAATCCGGCTCACAAGTCTCCTGCCAATCACACAGTCCCAGCGATTCGAGCATCAAATCGGAACCGGTCTCGCCCAGTCCGAGTGCGATTGCGCTCCACAACAACAACAACAACAATCACATACAGATGAAGCGCGAATACGTGAGCTCAGCGGCCGCAGCGGCGGCAGCGGCAGCGGGCTCGACCACGGATCTGAATCATCTGATGAACATGTATCACATACCCGACGGACTCTCGTCGGCGGCCATGGAACATCATCAGCGCAATTTGCTGCACTACCAGACGAGTTCGCCGGAGCTGCAACAGCACCATCATGCCGCAGCGGCAGCGGCGGCAGCAGCAGCGGCTGCGCAGCACCAACACCAGCAGCAACAACAACAGCAGCAGCAGCAGCAACAACACCAACAGCAACATCAATCAATGCGCGCGATGGCGCCGCTGGCACATATGTGAGAAATGGCCACAGCATATGGCGGACAGCCGCAGCCGCAGCAGTCGGAGGCGACGGTGTCGACGGTGACGGTGCCGACGGATGAAGGTTCGCCCGAGTTGCAGCAGCTGCAACACCAACAGCAGCAGCAGCAATTGCAGGACTTGGTTGCTTCGCCCGGCTCGCCCTATCAGCAGCTGCTGGGCAATGAGCATCAGGCGGTCGATGGCTTTCTCAATGGGCATCATCATCATCATCAGCAGCAGCAACCGCAGCACCACCATCATCACCACCAGCAACAACAGCAGCAGCATCAGCCGCTGGGCACCTCACGGCCCAGTCCCACTGCCTCAGCCTCGGGCTCCTCCTCCTCCTGTGGCGCTGGCGGCGTCGCTGGCGGTGGCAGTGGTGGCGGCGGCGGCAGTCGCTCCTCCGTACACTCCGCACACTCACCCGCCGCCTACCAGACAACTTCAAATGGACCAAGCAGCTGTGCAGCCGCCGGCACGACGCTCATTGCTGCCTCGACATTTGTCGGTCGCTTGTCAGCGGCTGCGGCGGTGCACGATGCCTCGGCTGCTGCAGCAGCGGCCGCGGCGGCTAGCATGCTGGATAGTGCTAATGCACCGCTCGCGCTGCTGCATCATCATCATCATCAACAACAGCAACAGCAGCAGCAGCAACAACAGGAGGAGCAACAGCTGCAAACGCTCGCCCAGCAGCACCATCAGCTGCAGCAGTCGCAGCTGGCGCAGCACCACCACCAGCAACAACAGCAACAGCATCATCAGCATCAGCATGGGCAGCAGCAACATCATCATCATCACCACCATCATCAACTGAGCGCACTGCATCCGCACTATCATCACCATCACCTACAGCATCCGCATGACGCCTCTGCCGGACTCTTGGATATCTCCACTTTGTAAATTATACGAAAATAAATATACATAAAACATAATTATTAATTTTAGTGTTAGTTTTTAAACTAATTTTAAAGTAATGCGAGTAAAAAATTTAACATTAAGAATACGCACTGTTGAACTAAATCGATAAAATTATTAAAACAACAAGTCTTTAAAAATTAAAAGCAAAATTAAAAACGAAAAAAAAAAAAACAAATCTCAGCCGAATTTTACTACTTCCAAAGCCAAACACAACTAAGAGAACGACGCATGCCGCCTCAAATGTTTCATAACAAAAGATTGTATAAAAATGATATCATCTCTTAAACAATTAATTAATAGTAAAGGGAAAAAAATACATTCCTGCAAATTTATTTTCAAATTTGTGCATTTTCATTTTACTTTGATTCGCCAAAAGTTATTCTGAAGAACTTTTTGACTTTTAAAATGAAAAAAAAAAACAAGAAAAACACATCTTTGAAGCCGTGTGATAAAAAGGAGTAGAAACGTGAAGTTTTCTCAAAACATTCCTGATATTTCGTTCAACATATTTCACTTTAAATCATTGTTAAATGTTATGAGTTTTAATAACTTTTGAATTTTCAACATTTTTGTTTTTGGTTTTTTTTTCCCCAATGAAAGGAACAAAAACAAAAATATCTTTTTCGTAGTTTATAAGTTGTAAAATTGCTAAGTTTTCGTCTGTGTCTTCATTTAAGTGAAAAAGATATTATTAAATATATATTTATATAAATATATAAATAAACTATTAATTATTAAATATGTAAACAATTTAATTATTAATTAATTAATTATGCATTAAAAAAAAAACAAAAACAATACGATAAAGCGACGAAGTTAAATTATAATATTAATTATAAAATAAATAAAAAAGAAAATGATAATTATTACAAATTTAATTACCACAACAACAAAATCGTTAGAAAACCTAAACAAAAAAAAAAAAAAAAAATTAGTAAAAAAAAAAATTTAACTATAAATGAGAATTATGTGAAATGAGAAGTTGAAAATTGAAGCCAAGACAAGACTTGAGCAAGAAGACATAAAAACAGAAACCCAAAAAAACTCAAATAAAAGAAAAATCTTTACACAAAAATTATCTATTTTTATTTTAGTACACATCTTGAAATATTTCTAAATTTAGTTTTGTTTCATTAAAGTACATTTTGGTTGCATTTTTAACCTTAAAGTTTTGATCAAATTTACTCAACTCTAAGATAGTTTTGTAAGAAAATACCTTTGCTCATTTCAGCCGAGCCGACGGCATTTTGTTTTCGACGCTTTCGCAGTCACCTTGCAGCTGATTGGTTGCTTGAGTCACTTTTGCCGTCGGCAAAAGATACTTTTTTGCGCAGATCATAAATAAAAGCGGCACTTTTCTGCGCAGCGCAGCTCAAATAACACACCTCAAGCTATCGATTTTGTTTTTATTTTTTTCTCATTTTTTTCTTCTTTTTTGCTGACCATTAGTTTTGCTGTTTTAGTTGTTTTATCATATGAGTATATCTCATATTTCATATTTTGTATCTCATATATGAATTTTACGGTTTCCTCATCATCATCTGCAGGCCGTCGAGCATTTGCAATGTTGTCGATGGTGTGGATGATGATTTTCTGCTTAGTTTTTGCATGATTATTAATGATTGAAGTTCGGTTTTTATGATCGACTTCAAGGCTCATATTTTGCACACCCATAAATTCATATTCATAGGTCAGTTTAATTACTTTTTCCTGCTTGAGTCTGTGCGTTTTTCGACGTGTGTGTTATAGCGGTTATAAGAGTTCAAGCATAATTGGCATTGCATGATTGAGTAATGATGGGTGAAATATTTTTCGTTACTCATGATTAAAATGCAGAAAAGGTCATTCAATAAGAGGCATGTCAATGAAATTGTCTCAAGATCTTGTTATTTGAGTCTAGAGTAATAAAATTCTTCAATGATTTCTCATCTCAAGCTTAATATAAGCAGGCGAGGAATTATTGCAAATGAACATCGATTCGTCATGTTAATTTATAAACATTTTTATTATTTTTATTTACTCTTCATTGATTTAATATTGTTGTTTGGTTTTTTCGCTCAATAGTTTAAAAAAATACAATTTAATTTATAAATCCTGATTGATCATTAAATTCTACGTAATATTAGACAGATTGAAACTACATTGATTACATTATTATTGCACAAACAACATGTCATGTCTGATACAGACCAAATATATGTGTCTTTTAGAAGGAGAAAAGTAAGACCACACAGATTACATACATTTAGTAATGATGAGGAGGACAAAAAAAAAATGCTAACCATGTTCGTCTGTCCTCATCAATAGCTTTTGGAAACTCTAAGACACATGGTCTAAAACTCTTTCACTACTCTTCACCCATCCACAAAAAAAAAAGATATAGCTCAAACACCGTAAAAGAAAGAAGCATGAAACATTAATTAAGCCTTAATACACACAGCCCAAGTTTTTCCCTTCCTCTTAGATTCTTAAAAAAAAATCTTTTATAAAAAGGACCAGATCTGATTGAGCATCAGATATACGAACTTACAAAATATTGTATTCAGGCTAAGTAAAAATACTCCTTACAAAAATGCATATCACAGAATACCATTTTTCCCTCGTTTTTTTCTTTTGAAGACCTTATAACTGACATTTTTGATATTTCCATACATTTTGATCAATTTTCTTGAAGGTTTGAACAGTTTTCAAATGGTTAATATCAGATGTCATTCATGTATTTATTGTATTATCGACGATATCGCCCTTACTGATTGCTACCAACAAATATTAAACATTCAATTTCATCAAAAATTTCTACGGGACACCCGAAAAATGTGTATATATGTAGACACACTTAAGGTGGTTCGACAAAGCTGTTTTCTTGAACCTGTTGGGGAAAAAATGCTTGACATATCATAAGGTTTTCAAATCTACGCAAACGAATACGTGTATACACGGCTTTTATGCCGTCAACTTTGCTTTGCAGTAATAATTATAATACATCTGAAACTCGGCGGAATCGCCCAACTTCAAGATGAGGCCTGTCATCTAGTCATTATTGGTATCCTTTCATTATCGATTGTTGTGTTTCAAATATATCTATTAAATTTTGACTTTTCGGAAATGTCCTTTGTTAATATTTTACTGTAATGAAACATGAGACTCGTTGATCGATTTTTTATCACTTGTATTTATCCCACCAACAGATCATTAAGAATTTATTTTAATTAAATTGGTTAATTTTAATGATAATAGAGTTTTGTTAAAGGCAATTCTAGCAAATTAACAGTTATTTTTTTTTTTAATTTTTCTTTGTTTCTATTGGACAAGTTCGTTTATTCGGTCGCTTCGAAAAATTTTAATGTTCTAAGGTTGCAGATTATATATATTTTTGTTTATCATTACTATTAATCTATTCATCGATTAATTGTAACCATCTTTGCTTACATATATCTGTTTATATGTATATCTATCTATTAATCCAGCCATCTCTTCTTGCTTGTAAATGTTTTTAAACATATGTTAGTTCAACTAACGTGCATCTAAATGAGCTTTTTAGTCGCTTTTCCGCACTACGAAATTCGAATTCTGAAATCATTCAACTAAACATTACACACTAAAAAAACAAACTTCAACTCACGCCAGAGCCGCAATCACTATTCTGATACCTGTAATTTGTATGTTTCATGAGTGTATCTCATCAATGAAATTGCCAAGCTTAAAACGCGAATACTCTACTTTTTTATCTACCTGTTACTGTCAATAATGACTTTGTTGCTACAGCAAATTATTAAATTTTAATATTAATAATTTTGATCAAGGAAAAAAGCTAATGAAAATGTACAATAAATGAAACATGATTTTTTTTTTTAAATTGACTGCCATACTTTTTGTTGCATTAGCGCCATTAAGATAAAAAAAAATGTTATAAAAAAGTTTTGATTTTTTTTCCCCATTTCAACTCTTTTTTGCAACTAATTAAGCAACTTTTTTTAATTAAAATTTTCAATACCATTTAGTTGAATTTCATTTTATTATTTTGCTTTTTTATTTGTTGTTTTGTTTTTGGGATGAGTTGCGGCATTTTGATTGAAATTTACAATGATTGACAGATATGTCAGTGTGAGTCGGCACTTGGCTGTTGGGGGGGTTCAAAGTTCAAGTGTGAGAGTGTGTGGCAAAAACAGTTTTGAAGTGTTTTTTTCTTTTTTTTCTATTGGCTGGTTGGACGTTCAGCATGCAGCGGTTAAAGTAATTAATTTTAAAAGTAATCTTTTTATTTTCAGTAAAAAAAATAACAAAATGTAACAAAGTAGCGCATGTAGGCTACAAACATGCCGATACATATAAAACAAGCTAATTTGTATTTAATATTTTCATTTCAAAGTGTTGAAATATTTAGTTACAAATGTCGAGACTTAAATGCAAAAGCAGATACAAAATTAAGATACATATTAAGATACAAACTCAGATAAATATACAAAATGTATGCATGATACATTAGGAAGATACATTTTAAACATACAATATTTTTGGTATTCGTTTTTTTTTTTTGGAACATTTTAGATACATTTCGAAATATGTAATGCATGTGCTTTGTCGCATTCGTTTAACTCAAAGCAATTTAACAAATTCAAATCAAATCGTTTCATGTTACATATGCGTTCGATGTCTGTTGACTTTTCACTTCAATTAAGTTGCAAGTTTCCCCGCTTTAAACATCATGTTTTTGATTATCATTATTACTATTATTTTTTTTTTTTTTTGCTACTGTAAATTAAACCAATTTACGGCACTTGTTGTTTGCATTTTGCTCGATTATAAATTTTTAGAGATTTTTTTTAATAATATCTCTTGGTTTGTTTGTGTTGTTTCTTTTTTTTTTGTAGTTCATTTGGCATAAAATTAAAATTAAGCGCACATTTAAAAACTGTTGTTTGTCTTTATTCCAACTTTTTTGGACAGGTGTTGATGCTAATCAAACAGAAACGTCGCGTCGTGAGATTTTTGCTCGTCTTTTTTTGATGGCACCTTATTTCTTTTATATTTCATATCATTTTATTTGACTTAACTTCATTGAATTGTATTTTGTTGTCGAATTTTTGTGTGTTCGGCACATGTTTTTTTCACTTTTTGGCTCTGGCAATGTTATGATAATGAATGTATCTGAGTATCTGTTTCAATATCAGCTTTGTTTGTTTAATTTTGTGCGTATTGTGGGGGATTTCAGCAGCGCGGCATAATGAATAAGTTGAGCTAAGTCGCGTTAGCAAATACTCAACTCACTCAACTGAATTGTGTCAGAAAAATTATTTGATTCGTTTATTTTTTTTTTTTTTTTTGTTTAATTTTCTGTTTGTTTTGTTAATTTTTTGTTTTGAATGTCATAGGTTTCAACGTCATTTTTAAGATGAGGTAAGAAGTACAGGTTTTGTTTTTAGTTGTCGCCGAAAACGAAAATTCGGCGGCAAATATTGGCACATAAAATTTGTCTTGTTTGACTTACAGTAGTTCAAATAGTAATTATAGCAAAGACATGACTTTACCAAAAGAATATTCCATAACGGACCGAAAAACAATGATAGAGTAATATATTATAAAGGATTTGGGCTTGTGACGTTCTTTTTGGCTCTAAAAATGAGAAAAATATTGAATTTATTGCCATTAAAATATTTTTCACATTACAAACAAATATATTTCCATAGTTCCCATCAACATTCCTAATGAATTTTTATACAGTTTATGCACTGAATAATTTAATGACAAGCGACTTGATGTAGATATGTCTTTCGCAGTTTAAAGCTAAGTCTAATCTGAGGTATTCTGGCATATCGATAACTAATGTATATAAGTACCCCAAAGTTCGATTTTTGGAAAGGGTACCTTCCGTTAAAACTTTCTTTTCTTTCTTAACCAATTAACTTCACACTATAGAACTATTTTGAACCGTTCACTTGAAGTTTCTCAAAAGAATTTTCATATCTGTGCAACTCAATGAGTTATAAATGATTTGTAATAATGAGAAATGCAAATTTTTATGTACGCTCTTTAGGTAAAGGAAAATGAAATTTCACTAATTATTATTACCGGCATTATCCTTACTTTGTTCTCATTATAATCAGGGAGAGTCAATTTCATGTTTATAATCGTCCTTCTTGCACTAACTTAGAGTCTAATTACATAAACTACAAACATGAAAATAAAAATCACAGTCAACGACTCGTTCCGGCTGCTTATCCCTTGCCCCTATTTCCACCACTACGCCGCAACGACAAATCAGGGCGTGACAAATGCCGATTTACATACAGTCGCATCCAAGCGCACATGCCTTTTAGTTCGAACCAAGCCTGATAGTCAATTCGACGATAAAAATACAATTAGACTGTGATTAGCATGCCGTTTATGCATACACATTTATCTCAAAAACGAAAGAAAAGCCTTAACTCATGCTGGTTACCCAAAACAACAACAGATTCACCCACAAAAAGAGCACAAACTGACCAATAAGGGCGACAGAGTGTATCGCGATCGGTGAGGGTGTGAAACTGATATGGATATGAACACATGGACTCGTACGAGTGATCTCGTTCAATGAGCACATTTGAATTTGTATACTTTTTTTTTTTTTTGCCGAAAATTCATGCAACGCAACGAGCAACCGACACAACAGCAACAGTAACGTGCTGCTTGGTGCGTCGCATATGCGGGTGTCATACACGGCTCAGTTGGGCATTCAAATGTTGTGATTGCCACACTCAATGATGTGTAAAAGTGTATCAAGCACGTTGTTCGCATGAAAAACGTGTTTAGGGATTATGAAAGAGATCACGGCTCTTGGCCTCAAACGGCAGCTTCGAGTTCTGAAACAAGGCTCAGCGTAGATGCAACAGTTCCCTTGCGCCTCGCTCGTTTTTTATTTAACATCATTTTATTGGTGATTATGATAATGCACACACGCACACAAAAGACAAAATGCTTTTCGAGTTCCTTTGTTTTTCCACAGGCCTTCGCCCCTTCTCGCTGTGCTGTATTGAATCTTCTTCTATTGTCTTCGTCCGGACCGGCACATTTTCGGCCCATGTGTCTTCAGCCTTTTGTCTTGCGCTGCTCGCTTCAATGTACGATGTGCGAATTTTTATTGCATGCGATTAGCTTTGTGCAGGATTTCAAGAAGTGCTCGAAGTTGTCGCCTGGGTTTTTCCCACCCACGCTCATCAGCTGCGCAAGCGGCAAGTGCATTACGGCAAGTCCTTTTGCGTTGCTTGTGCAAGCGGGCCTTGAGCTGAGCCTGGTCGCAGAGGCGTGGATTTTAGAGGTTCATTAAGCCCTTTTACCTTCGCCCCTTTTATTGGTCGTTGGGAAATTCCCATGTGTGTTGTGCGCGAGGCTTGCGCAGGTGTCGGATTAGGTTTCGAGCTGCAAGCGGGATTTGTGTGTAGGCATGCGGACAGCCTTGCAAGCACTTTTCCTATGAATTTTTATACGCGTTTTTGCCTTCTTGTCCGTCTTAGTTTTTTACTTTTCCGCTGTGGTATTGTTTGTTGTAAGAAGCGTGAAATGTCATTCAGCAAGAGTTGGAAATTTGTGCACTTGAAAGCGTGTTAAATGAATGAAAAAACAAATAATTACACATGTGAATTGAAAAGAGTCACAAAGGATAAAAAATCCATAATTAAATTCATTCAGTAGTGAACTTAAATGATCCAGACGCCTGATGCCAGAAAATCACTACTATCTGATCGTTCTACAAATGCCTGTTCCAGTTTTTGACACGGTGTTGCATTAGAACTGGATAGATGTGAGTTTGTTCATCGGATCCGTCTTTTTTTAATACCGTATATCTGGCGAACTCTAAGGCTGACTTCTACTTAAAGAGTTAGCTATCTTAATACAAAGTCGCTGATTATTAACACAGTCAACAGCGGCTCTTGTTGCCGTGATTGATCTAAAGCTGCAGCTTCAGCAAATGGCCTTGTCAAGACATAATGTCCGTTGTGGCTTATCAGAAATGCTGACTCTGCATTCCAGTGTCTAGTGATCTTGTCTTATACTCCTGACGCTAAATGTATCTGGCACATTGAGTTCTCTAACACGTGAACTGATTTTATTTGTTTACGGTTTATCAAAATTTTCACTAAATTTATTAAGCATATGTTACATAGCGGCGCATGCTACATACGGCAGTCCAGCGCTTAAATTCCGTTCCAATTGCTTTGTAACACATGAGTATTAAAAATTAAATCATCTTAAAACTTGAACTGATATTTCTTCGCTTCATTCCTTATCAAAACCGGGTTATAAGCGCTTCAATTTAATATGAAGCTCTTGAAAATTACAGTTTCTAAGGCAACATAATAAAAAAGAGTAGATTCCGTGTGAAGGACGCCCGTTGGTCTACAGAAAACAAACTCACTTTCAATTGCCGTACTTTTCCAACGATTTGCATACAAGAAGTCAACAATGCAAACGATCGAGCAATGTATCGATCAGTTATGTGCAACAATTGTAAAGTTCAATTATATCGAAATGTTTTTGTGAGTCGATCATGTGCCAGCACATCCATCATTCGGTGCGCGCTCAACGTAAACGGTTTCAGTGACATCGATTGGACAGGCCTCGAATGGAATGGAAAACTCGCGCTCCATGGTTATGAGTTAAAGGTTTGCGGCAAAGGTCTGAGCTAAAGTGTCTAAAGTCCAAAACTAATTGGATTTTTGTCAACTAATCCGATTTGTCGTTGCTGTTCATGCTTTGCTTGGGACTTGTGTCACTTAACAACAAAAAGAGAAAAACAAAAAACGCTGTAATAGATACTCAGATACTTTTAAAGTATCTGCTCAGATACATGACATGATTCGTTCAGCTTCGGTTCTGTGACAACTTTTTTTTTTTTTTGTTTTTTTCTGGTTTCAACTCGAATATTTTTGTGAAGCAACCGCAACTGACCCAGTTTCAAGTACTTGTTTTCGAAGTCGTTTTTCTGAGTGTAGCTGTGAATTGGTCTACTAACGGTAGGAATATCTATTGAGGAAAATAGCTCACTAGACTAGCAAATATTACTTTTTAATATGTAGAAGAAAAAATAAATGTTTAAAGAGTTTTTAAAAATCAGAAAAATACATTTTCCAATTAATTTGCTTTTAATGAGCATCGATTTTCGCACACGTTGTTTCCAAATATTTATTAATTAATTTTGTGCAAATTTAATTACGCGTAAAAAAGATTTCTGAAAATATTTGACAACAATACAAACATGTTTGAATGTGTGAATATGCATGCATGTGTGCGTGTGTTTGGTTAAGTATTTATTATATTGTATAATGGCATTTGTTTGCAAACTTTTCTATTGTTAAACTTTAATTAGTTGCTGAGGCGCTGCCGTCGCTGATTATTTCGCTGGGCGTGCGTTGGCGCCGCTGAGCTTTTGTGCCCCTCTTGAACCTGTGTGCCCATCGCTCTTCAAGGTGTAATGTTTAAGTACAAATTTAGGCAAGGCCAAAGTGTCAACATCAAATAATTATTTGCCTAAATTAAAATTTAATTTAAGGACTTCAAAAAAACACAACACGACTTTCGCCGACCTTCGTTGTTTTGAGCTGAGTTGTGTCTCAATAGATGAGTATCTATTAAGACATATGTTTGTTATAGTTTTGTAAAATGTGTAAAAATGTGACCAAGTGTGTTTTTGAGCTCTGCCATTGTAAAGCGGCATTCATTATAATAAACTTCGTCATAGTCAGGTAAAATTGAATGTTTCCAAACCGGAATTTTTTGCATATTTTCTTATATAAAAGCTTACATGAATATGCAATCAATGTACACGAATATTTGCCTTTAAATGATTTAATAAAGTCAAGGTTTTAATGATGTTTTATGCAAATGTGTCAGTTTCTGATATTGGATCAAGCCATTATAATTTCCTCACAAGCTTCTGATTGACGTCGCTCAGCCACTTGAGAATTATGTCTCCTTATCAAGCCGCACACATGTATGTATGCCGATCAAAGTTGTATGTTAAATAGCAAAGAAGTCAGTGACTTGAACGAATAACGCCAAACTAGTTACATTTTTAATCAATTAAATCGAAATAAAAGAAATATTATGAAAAAGAAATCGGAAAAAATCCAAAATAAAAGTGGGCATGTGTTTGACGTGTGTTTGTGACGTTAATCTACATGAAATCAGCATTAAATTTAAATGAAATTGATTCACATCGATAATTATCGACAACATTAAAGCGCTCAAAGCCAAGCTGGGTCGGGTCGGGTCTGCTCTGCTCTGGCGGCGAGACTGCTGAAGTGGCCAGCGACCAACCCAGCCCGTGCGAGAGTCCGAGTTCAGTGCGAGTTCACTTCGCTTCGTTGCAAACTAGTCGCCGATGAAATACGAAATCCGAAATCCGAATTGCCATGCATTCAGCGCATGTAAAGCAATTAATTTTCAAGCTCATATATGCGTGATTGTGTATGCTGTTCTATGTGTGTGTGTGTATGTGTGCAGACGTCATGTCTGTATATTTTATAGATACAATTATGTGAGTGCATGTTCTATGTATTCGTATTGGTATCCATATGTGTACCTGTACTTCGCTCGCTCGTTGTTGTTGTTGTTGGTGGTGTTGTTGTTGCTGTTGTATATAAGCAAATTAATTAAAGTTGCTACTTCAGTTGAATTTTCCAGGTGAATGATGCGGAACAAATAATCAATCAATCAGTTCATTCGTCCAAACACATGCATGCAAATGTGCTTACACACACACACACACACACACACACACACACACACACACACACAGATGGACACTTGCAGCGCATACATACATACATAAATCTCTCAGTCGCCAGCATCGTCGCAGTCGTAGTGGTTGTCGATGACGTCGCGTCCTTCAGTCTGTCTATCCGCCTGTCAATTGGACGTCTGTCGATTGGACATAGGAAATCGTCGATTCGATGGCATACCATTCGTTTCTGTTAAATTGTATAAATTCCCTTCACTGTCTGTGTATGTGTGTGTGTGTGTGAATATGTATCTATGTGTATATATGCAAATGGCAACAACACATATTGCATATTGGCAGTCGACTGACCAACAGAATTTATCTTCAGCGTTTGGCTCAAACAGTCGCTCACATAGTCTGTCAGACAGACAGACGGACGGACAGAAACATCAATGTATTTGTGAACTTTTTCCAATTTGCTGGCGAAAAATTGATTAAAGCACACAGCACAAAAAAAGAAAACAAAAACAACAATAAGTATCTCAATGTTAAGCGTTTGTGTCTGGGTGCGGTTGATTAAAAATATATATGTACATTTAAATTGTTTGCCAAACTAAAGTCTGTAAAATTCAACGAAACTGATTAAACTTTTTTGTTTTATTTTTCAAAGTTTTCAAATCTCTTGAGTTTATTGGCTGAAATCTCGCTCAGTTGTTTAGCGTCTTCATTTTAAATGCATTCTCAGCTTAGCAACGTATGAAGAGCGGCGAATTCATGTTGCCCAATTCAATTTATTGTCAACGCGAGCATTTCATTCATTATGACGCTCACTCACGCACGCACGAATGCTTAATCCTTGAATGAGCAAACCGCCAAGAACATGTTCTGGCTGCACAAGACCAGACGACGTCGCCTTCAATGGCCTAACGACTTCCGTTTGGGTTTAAGCACAGTTTTGGAACGCTTCAAGTCGCTTGAGTCGCCGAGTAACTTTTGGCTGCGAACAACAACACAGCTACACCTACAATTTTTAATGATAATCTCTTGAATTATGTGTTTTTAAATAATTTTTTTTCGATGTGCAAATATATGTATGTATTTTGTTTTTGCTTTGGCGACTTTGATGGCAACGACGCTGAGGCTGACGGCGGCGGAGAGCAAGCGGCAAATGACGATGGCTCATTTGAGACTGTCCGCATGCATTTTGTGGCTCATAAATTCAGTGCTGGTCTGCGCGGTCTGCAAGAGCAATAGCGTCTGGTAGCTGACAGCTTGCAATTCGATAATTCACGAGTTTAAACACACACGCACACACACATACATGAGTATCTGTATATAGTATGTGCGTCCATTTACAGAAGTCATTAACATTTGTGGCTAAAAGTGGCAACAGCTTTTGAGACTTCTTGTTTTCCTTTCTGGCATGTTTTGTTAGCGTGTTTGATTATGCAGTGGAGCAACAACAACAACAACAAAAAGCAGCTGAAAGTTAGCGCCAAGTCACGACATATGATCAAGTCGAGTCGAGTCGAGTCGAGTCAAGACAAGTCAAGTTCGCCTGCGTGTGTTTTATGAGCGCTATAAATGCCTTTGTAACTGTCAGATTTTTACATGCGAGCGATAACTCTCGAGTCCTTTTAAGCTGCTTTAGCCTCGTCTCATTGAGCATGTCTTACAACTGCAGCAACTCCCACGATTTTTAGCTGCCGCTGCCGCTGCCACTGACAAAGTGCAAAGCTCTAATTACCTGAAAAAAACGAAGTATCTTTGACGCTTCTTCAATTGCGTGTTGGCCGCAAATCCATAATGGAACGTTTAACTTCACTAAGTGTGTGTGTGTGTGTGTGATGACGTTTTTTTCTTTATATCTCTCTGAAGTGTTAAATTTGACACCCAATTTCGCTGCGGGTGAAATTTCTCTTGACTACCTTGACTGGCAATAAATTCTCAGCGTGCCTTGCTTTCGCAAATGTAACGCTCGCCCAAGCGTAAGCTCAGTAGTTGAAGTTAATGCTTCTGTGCCTCAGTCACTCTCGCAATCTCAGTGGCCTGTGTCAGCAACAGGCGTGGGAACTAACAATTGAGTTCGAGCCAAGCACGTTGGGTTCGAAGGTGGCACAAATCTTCGCCGTGCAGCTTTGATTGGCAGAGCGTTTAACGCATTGCGTGTTGCAGGAAATCCCGGATTGCCGCCTCACTGCCTCACCGCCTCACCGCCGCCCTGCTAATAATGCGCATTAGTGTCTCATACAGCAGCTGCTGAGCTTCGGCACCGGCAGTCCTTCAGTAGCGCACCGCAAGTATGTGTAATCCTGCGGCGTAACTTGAGCCAACTGAACTAAACTCAACGCAAGGGCACCGCCAACTAAATTCAGCCAAATTCGCCCACCTTTCGTTTCATTACACAGAATCTCTCATTGAGCAGATGCTAAACCGGTAGTGGCGAAATAAAACAATAAAACAGAAAAACGAAGTTGTAGTTCCATCAAAAGGGGTCGTCAGCCACCCTCAAAGTTGCTACCCTTCTGGTGTTTTTGGCATGCTGCATGCTGTGCCTTCTGTCAGCCGCTTGCTGAACAGCTCGATGGCTTGACAGCCAGTTCGCCATGTCACGCAACGGGCAATCAAATCAAATGAAATCAAATCAAATAAAATTAAAATCCACTTTGAGCCTATTAAAGCGTGCTCGCCAACGCCTTCCAGCCTCGGCCAGCCGCTCTCCTCCGACTGGGCTGAGACTGAGATTATTGCGCATGAACGTTTTGGTTTTGCTTGACATCGTCGTCGTCGTCGAGTCAACGACATGTCAATCAAATCACTGTCACTCACACAGACCGTCCGTCAGTCAGTCAGTCAGTCAGTCACGCAGGCTTGTAATTCTCGATCGGGCATTAGGTTAGACATTGGGTTCGTCAAATGTTCGACGGAGCGTTTTTATTGCAGCACGCTGTTGAGGTCTTGTTGTCCGACGCAGAGCTATTAAACTTTATTTGGACATCCCTAGGGTGAGTGACTGGCATTTTCTAAACTATCAAAATATATTCATCTGCTAAAAAAATATAAACATTTGCTGACAAAAATTCTGCATTATAGTCATGGGATCCAAATTGTCTCCGACTCAAGCTTTCGCCTCAAGAACATGATCAGAGCGGATCGATTCAAATCGCAACCAATTCAAATATCCGAATATTTGATATCTTTGCATCGATTAAAGTGTTGCATTTATATCCTTAATACATTTGTTTTCAGCCATGCTTTTGGAATATCCAGCTTTGTAGATCTTCACAACATCTTTTCATACGTTACTTTCATTTGCATCACATTATGCATCTAGATGGTCTTAGTTATAACATATATAAGAAAATTTTATTGTTATTCTTGTGTGTTCTGTTGTCTGTTATCGTGATTGTTAACCCATGTGGTCTCTTTATTACACTTCGATGGCTTGCAATAGTTTTTTCAACAAAGTTTAGGCAACTTCCACTTTACAAAAGATCAAATAAAACTAACTGTTTTATAGGCCCATGAGGCAAATCATTTAACGAGACATAAACACCTGAGTGCCGACTACCGATAACAAGAAAAACAAATCAGCAGCGCTCGTAAATTAATACAAAACGGCGCCTTTTCCAAACAATAGACGACATTTAAACACATCGAACCAGCGGCAAAGCTTATAAACCGAACTAATCCGAGATACACAATTCAAAAATTTAGCGTGCGCCAAAATATGTACCGTTGAGCACCTTTTGAATAGGAATGAAAAAAAAAAAAAATAAATAAAATACGATGAATAGAAGACTGCGATGATGATCCAAGTGTCAAAGACGATTGTTTATGGTTGCGCAGAGTAGATACCGTTTCTTTCTTTCTTGGTCGCCCTTTCGCCTTCCGCCAGCAGGCAGCAGCTCCTTCCACGCCCAGACATCAATGCTGAGCGCCAACAAGACATGTATTTATAATCACTTCTAACGAATCAAATGGTCAACAAATATTTTCGGTTTTTTATTTCGCTTTATGGCATTTTAATCGTTAAATTTATTATAATACATTTTTAATTTATTTTGTCAACTTTCTTTCAATCGAAATGCCATGAAACAAAATACGAAGAGCGAAGTAAAAAACACTGGCAATTTCTCTACGTCGAATTTGAATTCGTGAGCCAAGCGAAGAAAGATGTTTGCATTGAAGAACCAATCGTAACGAATTAGTAAGATATTTGTGAAGATGTTTACGTTTACGTTTGCTTTTGTTATTTGTTGTTTTCTTTGGTTTGTTTGTGTCCGCTGATTTTGCCTCTACTGATTGTCATCAGGTGACAATCGTAGAGTCAGGCCTAATAAAATGAAAGATCAATGTTGTGATTGTGGACGAGTCGAGACGAAATGAAGCTGCTGTAAGACTTTAATTAGCAAACGATATCTCGAAATACTTATTGTTGAATGCATCAGGTGTTTGTTTTTTAATATAAACAAGTTGACCCGGCGAGCTTTTCTGCGCCCTACAAGTATGACGAAGGGTTGTCTATAGTCCAGGCATGCATTTACTTTGTGTAAGATATTCTTTGAAATTTGTATGCCATAAGAATTAAAAAAATTTCAAAACCCCTCTATGGGAGGTAACCTTTCTAGGAGTGGGACCTTGTTGACAGTATGTCAGAAGACCTATTTTTAAATTTTAGCTTTTCCTGTTAAAAAAGAAAAAAGTTTTGTATATAACGACATTAATTCAATAAATTGTTCTTCTTTTTTCTGTATGGGCGCCACCAGTTCCAGTGATCCGATCATTATTAAACCCAACAGGAACACTCGCTGACTATGGCCTGAAAATTTTATTGAAATCGGTTCGCTTGTATTGGAAACAAGGAACATTCTCATTTATATACTTATATACTTAAATAGATAGATTAGATCCAGAGTAATAATTCTACAATTCTTTCCTATAATTTCAATACTAAATTTATTTATAGAACGGCTCCGGAATCCGTTCCATAAATAAATTTAAACTTTTTAAATGGAAAGTGCGAAAAATATCTATCGGCATAAGGTAATTAATGGAACGTAAAAAGTCTGTGTTTCAACAGTTCAACTGAGATCCACTCGAGTAACTTAATTAAGACAGTGCACTTTTCCTCTTTCCTTTTGTTGTCTCATTCTCTGTCTCTTTCTCGCCGTCGTACTAAATATTGTGTTTGCTGTTGTTATCGCCCAAGTAAATTACTCAGTGCTGCGATTTGTGAATGCTATGACTACCTTAATGCTAACTCACTTAACTCTCTCATGGACGCGTTTCAGCGTTTCACCTGCGCCAAGATAATTGTGAAAATGGAGAGGACAAACACACACACACAAACACAGAAATCTGATGATGATTTGCGCGAGTTGTTGCTGCCGCTGCAAGTGAGCAAAACAATTTTTATGCGTTTTCAGTCGTTGGCGCTTTTCATTTGTCGAATTGGCGTTGGCTTTGCTGCTGTTTGACTTTGGCGTGCTTCAACCTATTTTGCTCGTCATCAACATCATCATCCTCGTCATCATCGTCATCGTCAACAACATGAACATCGCCGCTGTCGGCATCCTTACCAGCATCCTTGTCAGCTTTGACTTTGGTCTGGCAACGCGTTCGGCTTTCGCGCTGCTCTTATCTTAATGAGTTTTTATGCATCTAATTAAATAAATTGCACACACTTCAACATCAGCAGCCAACAGCGAGCGGCGAATAACCAACAGCCAGTTTCAGCCTGAGTAACAAGTCTGACTTGTAGTCAGAAAATAAAACAAAACAAAAAACAAAACAAAAAAAAAAAAAAATGAAAATTGCATTGCATACTTTTCGTTGTCCTTGTTATCCTTTTCGCTATTAAGCTTAACTTCTCCACTATTTTCTTGTGCAGTTGCAGTCACACGTCACGCCAAATTCATGCTGCACTTAAATAAGTTTGTCAACGTAAGTTCGCCTAAGATAAGAAATGCAAAATGTTAAGAGATCATATTATATATGTTGCACTTGATTAAAAGTACTTGAAAGGAGAGTAATTTATTAACACTACTGATGAACGATAATCTGGCATTACATTTTCTCATGACAGCCAAACTTGGTTCTATTTAGAAATGGCTTTGTTATAAGAAACGGTTTTTTCCACTCCTAAAATAGCAAACTTCCTTAAATGTTATCAACTTATCCTTAAAGATAAGACATTTTTTTTATTATCTTATCAGAAAATTCTCAAAGATGTTCGTATTTCATTAACAAAAAAGTATCTATCTATATAAGCATGTAATTATTTTAGCATTAATAGATATTAATTCTGAAATAGGTTTGTTATATTTTTAAAGTTTTTTTTTTTAAATTTAAATGGCATTTTTGAAAAATTGTGCTATTATTATTTTTTGCGCCATATTTTAGCACTTTTCCTAAAAAATTCAATAAAATAAATAACTGTAATCATTTCAACATATGTAAGTATTACTTTTTTGTATAGGGGGAATACTAACCATTAACTAAATATCATTATTTGCAAAAATCACAACACAAATTGATATTTTTTTTTATCAGAAAGATGAAGTATCATAGTGGTGCTTTATATTTTTCGCAACTGTATATAAAACAGAGTATAAGTGTACATGTTCTTCATGAACTCCAAAACGGCTGAACCGATTTCAATGAAATTTCCAGGCAATTGTCAGATGGGCCTAGCGAGTATTTATGTAAGGTTTGGTAGCGATCGGACCACTAGAACTGATAGCTGATAAGTTGTTGAAAAACTTTTCCTTTTTTAACATGAATGGCTGAAATTTTGAAGGTACTCTTCTGGCATACTCTGACTTAATATGTATAAGTGTTATCAAGGATCCAGAAATGGTACCTCTCATAAAATATTCCTGGAAATTTTTAAATTCTTATTGCTTGAAAATTTCATAGAGTCCAGAAGGAATATACATTTGGTTTTGCTGTTAGTTTTATCAATTAATTTTAAATCGCTATCCCTATCTATTTGTATATATATAAATTTCGTGAAGACTTGGACAAATTACGAAATATTAGAATACAGTGAGAGATATGAAAAACCTTACGCAGAGTAAACACATGCCTTGGCTATATGTAACCCTTCCTCAGGCAAGTGAATCGGAACAGTTAGTAAAAAATTTAAAAAAATCATCAAAATTCGAGAACTAGAAAAATTGGTTCCAACTTGTGAGTGTTTATATTGAAAATAACAATTGCAAGTTCTGAAAATTTCTAATTTGTGGGAGTTTCAATTTGTGTACAACAAATCGTCGTGCCACTTGTTTGTCTCTTTGAGTTCCTGCTTCCTTGAAATGTATAATAAAACTGTAATAGAGAAATAATAAAATATGCTCTATTCAGATCTTTAAGTCGTTGTTTTCAATACGAAGTCACGTGGCTAATTTCGAATTGCTTACTATGTGATTATGAAATCATGAATGAATTGGAGATGTTCTCGAGCAACACGTGCTGGTGCCACTTTCTTGTATTGCCGTTGTCCAATTTACCGAATCTAAATAGAAGACAATGTGCACGCTAAGCACAACAGCTGTTGGCCTGAAAGCAACAAAGACGATCAAGTGCAGAACGAAAAGTTCTACGTACGCACACAAAAGATACTTTTCGCAATTCTGACAAACAGTTTCAATGGCAAGTGACATTTTTCGATTGAAGACGACAATGCAACACACGAGTGTGTAAAAGAGAGAGAGAGAGCGACTTCAATGAAAGTATCTACAAGTTGGTTATTATTATTTTATTGATATTTTGTTTATTTGTGTATCTGTATCTGTATGTGTGTGTGTGAATGTGCGCTGTGAAGACAATGGCAGACGTCTTGTATTGGGCATTTGTGTTTGTTAGTCGCACGCTTCGTTGGCTAATTCCCGCCCAGATTTCCATGTGTTTGCTCATTACATGCAACACACACACACACACATGCAACCGCCGAGCTCGATACGAATTGACTCGACTTGGTTCTGTCCGTTTGCTGAATGCACTTGTTGACATGTCGGCAACAGCAACAGCAGCAGCAACTGAGATACTTGATAACAGGTTACGCAAGTGTCTTTAGTTGCCGCACAACGTTCAAGTTGCTCAAGACGTTTATGCTTGTCATTTGAACGCAACGACAAACGACAAACAAAGGCGCACATGTTGCACCTTCATGTTGCTGCCGATGCCACTGCCACTGCCACTGCTGTTGTTGCAGCAATTTGCAGTTCGGTCACAGCAGTTGACAATCACGTTGACAATGCATTGCAACTTGTTAATTTTGTGTACACACTTAAGTAGGTAATTTGCAACTAATTTTCAAGTGGCAAACTTGCCATACTCAACTCAAGTTGATTGCTCAACTGCAGCGCGGCCAGAGTGTGAGCGTGCGAGAGTGTGAAAACCGTAAGGAAATGAAGAACTTTCATAAGTGTTTCGTAAGCAATGAAAGCTAATTTTATTGCTTTACTACAAGCTGCTGCCACATGCTGATGATGCATGCCCATGGTCAGCTCCATCTTTCACTTCGGCTGACATGATGTAACTGCAACGCTTTAAGGTCGCAGCGCTACAATCATCAAGCGAGTTTGATGATTGTAGCGCTGCGACCTTAAAGCGCATTTAATACTGCATTAATGGCTCATCCAACGGCGCTGCTGGCATATGCTTTGCATTATGATTATGAATCGAACACTGTAAAATTGTCAAAAAAATGCACGCATAATTATGTACGCGCTATTGAATCGAAATTTTTATGCAATGAACATAAATTTAACAAATTAATTCACACTTGAATGACTTTTTACTGTCGTTGCTGTCGGTGGTTGGATGGTACATTTGCGTTTTGAGTTGGGTGGGTTGCGTTGTCAGCGGTGGGATGGGAGAGAGATGGGCGGCGCACAAGGCAATAAATAATATTGTTTTGGCAAAATTAGCTATGAAGCATCAGAACAAATTTCATTAAATTCTGACTGTTCTACAGCAGCCAAAGGAAAGGGCTTGGAAACATTTTCACCATTCGAGTACCCGCCGTCATACTCTATAGGACTTTGTCCTGCTAGATGGCCAATGTATAGCTTGCTATGTAGCAGAACAGAGAGGCGCAACAACTTGGTTTCTGTACGGGGATCGGAATTGGTAATGTTGCTATGAAGAACTGTAGGCTAGCTCGAGCCCTACCAAATGTGTGGAAATTGGTACAGCGGGAAGCGAGAGCCGCAAACCATTGGTAGCCCTTGGCTTGCTCGCTTATGGTGAGGAACTTCGGGGAGATACGCTATGGCTGTGGTTCAACACTCGGTTTTTCTCGGTCTGGAAATGCCGGACGCTGTGATCCATAGATCATCAAAGATTTTAGATCGGTCTCATCCTTCTCTAGTGGGAAAATTTAAGATCCTTCTCAACCCATATTCAGCACTGTTACAGGGCGTTGATTGTTGTCTAGTTAGACTTGTATAAACCTCTAATCCGTTTATGTTTTGACACCGAGAGATTAGCACTTATGACGTCAGGTGCTCTTGTAGAAAACAGCAATCTTCTGTTCATTGCAGTCGTTCGGACGAAGTTGCTGCCAGCTTTAAATACTCTACGTGGCTTTCAACTAAAAAAAGTGGGCGTGCTCTGTCTATAATCAAGCAAGGACTGATTAATCAAGCGAATTTTACGAGCGTCTAATAAAATCATTATCGAAAACGAAGTACAATGAAAATACCACGCAAAAGCCAAAAGTCTTCAATGCGCGACTTCCGCAAAATGGGCTCCCGTGAGTAATTTTTGTTGTAAGCAAAGTTTTTCGAACTTCTACTTCGTTGTGCCCCTGCGTGCTTGCTTTAAACTTACTCCTTGGCATATCCTGCAGCATGTACGCGCCATTAAATAATTTCCGCCCTGGCACTTTCGGCTGGGCGTGTGGGCGGGCATGCAAGCGATGCGCAACCCTGCTGTGGGTCGCCAAACACTTGAAAGTCGCGCAGACAGTCACGCACGCACGAACTCCTCCCCGTTGTACATATGACAACAGCGGCTGCCACTGCCAGCAGATGTTTTTTGCTGCTGCTGCTAATTTATTGATTGACAAACAACAACAACAACCGCAGTAGCAACAAGATAGTAACAACAACGCTGACGACAGCCTAGTGAAATATCTTAAAAAAGCAATCTGCACTCTAAATAAATTAAAAAACGAAAAGAAACACAAATAAATGCGATTTCACTGAAATTTTAAAGCATCTCTCGAAGTGAATATGTATGCAGATATATGCATAAATCTGTCATTAAAAAAGCTAACCTAAGCCAACATAATTAGGGTACATAGCGGTACTTATTTCGATATGATAACGGTTCATTCGCAGCGGTAGCAAAGTCAAACCCAACAAAGCAAAAACGAGAAAAAAACCAACAAAAACAACTCTCGAAATCGCTTGAAAATAGTTTGGATGCCAAACTAAAGCGTTGTCGGACTTGAAACTGAAGCTTAGTCTTGACTAACGTCGCTCGTCGGTCGCTGTTGACAGTCGACGGACAGATACAGATACGAGAAAATAAAATGTCATTCGCTCATAAATATTTAAAATTATGCATAACACTTTGAAAATCAACGCGTCGAGCTCAAGTCTTCTACTTATTTATGTTTGTGTCATGTGTTGTTTTCATTTTAGACGCACTCGGCCGACTGACTGCCCAACCGGCTGACTGACATGACTTCAGCTGAGCTGAACTGAGCTGAGCTTGAGTAAAGTTTGTGCTTGGCTGATGAAACTGGTTTGATTTGTGTTGCCCTCGCAGATATTTCGTAAAACATTTCGTTTGATACTTTAATGCTCATAAATAGTTGTGGCTGATCTGCTTTATCGCTTGGGTTGTGTTGCAACAGGCCTGCGGGCTGTTAGCACAAATAAATATCTCATTTGCAGTATAATATTTTTGGTAGCTGGCTTAGATGTTAAAGAGTGCAAAATGCAATAAAGCAAAACTCTTTTACACAAATCTTTGATGTATTTCTTGAGTTGAACGTGCGCTGGAATATTGATTGCTTTGTTTGAGTCGCACAAAAGACTTCACGCTTGCTAGTCAGGCGATGGCGAAGGGGAGTGCTTGAATTGCACTTTAAAACTATCTCACTGATAGCGATAAGATTGTAGAAAACTAAAGTTTTTACTGAGAAATTCATTTGAATAACAAGAAGATGCAACATAAATCACTTAACAGACTCAAAAAGAGGGGAAAAATGAAATGAAAACAAAAAAATTAAACAACAACTTAAAAGTTGTCAATCAAGCATCAAGCTTCCTGTTGAAAGCAACAACTAAGCGTCTTCCTGTCAGTCAGTCCGTCAGTCAGAGCGACAATGAATGAATCTGGCGGTTGTTTCGTTTGTCAATCACACTACTACACAGATACACACACACGGCTGCACTCACCAAACTTAGCGCACATGCTCAAAAGTAAAAGCAAGGTCCTTCAATCATCTCAACTCTCAGCTTCCTACAACGTTTGTTGAAACCACAACCACAACTTGAGAGCAGTGGCGGTCCACTTGAAATTATGCCGCGTAGCGAATATGCCACGCAGAAATTTACCACGCAAGAACAGCCGTCATCGAAGGCATCCATCCAGAGCCATGCCAGTCATACCAACCCAACCCATCGCTGCCCATCCTATGTTATTCCGCAACGCAACGCAACCGAACGCAATGACTGCCACTTCAATCGGCGACCACAAACAACCCTCAAAACACTTCGCACAACCTGAATTTTTCAACTGAGTTTGTCAGGGACAACAACTACAACAACTACAGCAACAACACAGACGGACGAGGACACGGTTGTGTATGAAGAGCCCGAATGTAACACGGATTGGTTTGGTTAGGCAGAAATGCCTTTTCGATTCATTTCGCTTGGCTTGAATTTCATAAAATCATAACTTACAAAAAAAAAAAACAGAACGCATACCGCGAACTGCGCCGGCCACAAATACAATTTTTCGATCTTTCTACTTGGCTAAGCTGTGAGCATGAAATTTCATTTAAGGACCAGGGTTGCTACTCCTTCTTGTTGCTGTTGCCGTTGCCGTTCTAATAGTCGAATTGAAACCAAAATTGCTCGTAATTATATGTGTTTAGCTCTCTTTATTAATTATCGTATTTGTGTACGCTTCGGCAAATGATTAACAAGTGAATTAGAAAGATTTGAGTTTTTTGTTTTCTTTGTTTTTCACCGTTTATTGATTTCATTGATATCGTTGAGGAGTTTTCAGTGTAATGGTGCGTGAAAAGTGGGCCTGTTGCACTGAAGTTAAGGTGAATAACAAAACAAACATTGCTTTCTTAAAGGAGCATGTGTCTGTATAAACAACGGAACACAAGAACAAAGTAGAGTGGAGAAATAGCTAAGGATTGCAAACAAATATAGAATAAAAGTTATAGAATTCGGAATAGAACAGAAGTCATGCAGATGGCACACATTTCACAAATGTTTCTGATTAGAACCGAATTGTTATCTGCAACAGGTTCTCTCAGAAAGATAAGCAGAGAAAGGTCGGATCTCTAAAAACCGATTAAAAGTATCTTCAAATCAATATTCGTATTACTTTTAGAGCCTTTAAAAAACATAAACTAATGCAATAAATCCTAAAAATTATTATTGATTGATTAAATTTTGTTTTAAGTAGAACTTCTCATCTTAAGTCTTAAGCTCTCTTCGAAATCCAAGTTATTCTAGGACAAACCATTTGAAAAACATTAAACGTTTTAAACAAACAAAACATAAGAACAGAAATCAAAGACAGTGAAAATATGTCAAAATGTTTGTTCTCCCATGGAAATTTATGTCCAGCACTCGAAGACATGAAAACGTTCTGACACAACTACTTGAGGTCCATAACAAGCGCATTGCTTTTAGCTTACCGAGGGTTGCTTCGATTTCGTTTATAATTTTTGTTTTTTTTTCCATTTTCAGTTTTGCACTCATGCCAATAAGCGAAGGACAGAAAGGATACGCTGGCTGTTTGTGTAATCAATTTGTATGCGTGACGTCATCATGACGAATTTACACTTTTGTGATTTCAGTTTTCATCAAGTAAATTCATGTATAAAACACACACACACACACACACACAAAACACACACGAAAATTCGTTACGTTCGTTAAATTATTTTCACAAGTTTTTGCGTTCCATCATCGCATCGCATCGGATCGCATCGCATCGCTCATGACGTCGTCGCTGGCGCTGAGTACGTGCTGTCGCTTTATGGTGGCTGCGTAACGAAATTCTTATGAATATTAATTGGCTCACTCTCCGGCCAAGTCAGCACTCGCTTTGAGTCTCTGGCCGTGCCTGTGTGTCTATCTGACTCTCTGTTTGTGTGTTTGAGTGTATTTGGGGCGATGATAGTTGGCATTGGTTTTGGCTGAAGTTTCTAGTTTGGCTTTGTCCGTAGATGAGTATGTGGATTTTATTTTTAAATAGGCGTGGCCGTATTATGACAGGCAATCATAAATGAAATATGCATAAAGATTTAAAGTACAGCTGCTCGAAGGCATACATACATATATCATATGATATTCCACGTGAGAACCGATTTCGGCACGGTTCTATTAATTGGATCAAAACAGTAATAATATTGCCTTAAAGCTGATATGTCTTACCAACAGTCAAGGCACTTTTTGTGATGGGAAAAGAAATTATAGATTGCTTTTTAGCTAATGTATAATTATGTAGTCTTTAGTTTTTAGAAAGATTCGTTTTAATATGAACACTAAAATAGTTTCCGTTAGTTTATCTTCACTCAGTATAGTAAATGACATACGACCGACCGAAACTAATCAGTAGCCACAAACGCCGCAAGACTCGCCAAACAGTCTGCCACATGCATTCTATCGAATTCTTATCTGAAATCAGACATTCCAAGGAAGGTTTCACCTTCCGCCACAACCAGCAGGACGACTTCAAAACCATACCGCAGAAATACGTCGTAGACCAACATGTTTTCGCTCTTATCTTCGCAAAAAAAAGGAGGAAAAGTTGGTGATTATCGATAAGTAATCTACCGCACCTACATATAGATACATATATGAATGTATATGTATGTTCGAACACGCAACACGACTCAAATTCCAGCACACACTCAAACACACCCTCATTGGTAGGAATACATAACACCGCAAAAACCCTAACAAACTCTAAAATAGATAAAAATCGAAATCCTAAGTGTGTATATCTGTGTGTAAGTTGGAGGGAGGATGCAAAGATACGGCACCTTTGAGAGCGAGAGTGAAAAAAATGAAAATATGAAGTAAAACCAACTGCAATTCTTGTGAAAAATACCGGAAAACACTCACCAGACACGCCAGCACATCTCAACATAACTCGGCGCAGTCCAACATAGACTCCGGCAACACAATCATCTCCATCATCATCGTCGTTATCATCATGCATGAGCGACGTTTCGAGTGTGAGATTGACGACCAGTGTTACCATCGGTAGCTGATAGCTTGCATGATAAAGGTGCACCCACAGCATGACCCCGCCATGTGCAACCCTTAGGGCGGCACAGATAGAAAAAAATGCATATTTCGAGAGAATAAAACTACCTGCGATTTACAACGGCACGCAAAACGCCAAGCGGGTCCCTACAGACGACAGAGCTGCCCGAGTGTTTGTATGGATGAGCGTATGTGTGTGTGTGTGCCTGTGTAAACGTTGAAGATTTATTATCCTTGCAGTTTTATTTGTATGATTTTTTTCTTCCTTTCTTTCATACAATGTACATATTTGCGTTGTGTGTCGACGAGGGTTTCCCGAGAAAAACTACTAACCGAACAACAATGGCTGACAAAGTCGGCCTTAGCCTTTAATGGCACAGTTCAGTTCAACCAGCCAAAAGCAAACAAAACGTTAACAGACAAACAAAACAAAAAAAAGGCGACAACAATACAAAAAAAAAACCGAAAATCGAAAGGACGGTGTCGTAACGCCAACGCGCATGTTGAATTTGCAAGCCTGTCCCGTTCTGTTGCTTCGAAATAGCGCCACGTGCATGGCTGCCGTGCCACTTTGCCACTTTCAAAATGGCGACACTTTGCACGGCTTCGATGCGTTTATGACGACTTCGTGTCAAACTGAAACTATTTCAATGCAAATGTTTTCTTTTTTATTCTCCTCTGCTGTCCGTCTCTCGATTTTGTGCAAATCTGTATTTATGCATAATCCTTGTTGGAAAAGTTTCGGTTGCCACCAGTTTCGGTGTTGTTGCCAGGACATTTCCAGCGCGAGTGTGTTGTCAGCACTTTAACTGACTAAGCGGATTGCACGCGCAACTGAAACTCGCCAGACAAACTGGCGTAGGACCTGACATCTTGGCGTGACGATGACGATTGCACTTACTGAGGCTATCCTTTCAGCACTTGTACAAACACATACCTATATTGTTATCCTTTCGCACAGCTGATTTCGTTGTACAAAAACAGAAACTGAAAAAAAATGGCAAACGTTTAAAGGGCTTAGGTTTTTTATTTTATTTTTTAGTTTTAGTTGATAATAATTTGCAATGTCAATTAACATAACAAATATATTCCGTGTCAACCGTGCGTGAAGAAAGACAATGAAATTTTGTGCTTTGACAAGAATACCTTTGGCTTACATCAATGCAAAAACTTGCTGTTTCATCTTTATAGCAACAAAATTCGTTTGGAATAAGTAAACAATTATTGAAGATTTAAAGAGACTCTCAAGTAAGACGATCAATAAAAAAAGTATAATACCAAAATACAAATCACTTTAAATCATAGTAAAGAAGTCCATTAAGAGAAATAATAAACTCGCTCTTCTCAAATTTGATTATTTCAACAGCATTGCTGGAACATTAAAAATGGGTATGTATGTTATAAAGATGGAAAGGAATGAGACCCAATCGAAAATGGGAGTAGCACATAAGCTTGGTCGTGAAAAGTATCTAATATTCGCTGGTTGATGGTTTCTTGCTGGCTTTCATATAAAATTCTTATTCATAAATGGTCCATAGATGTAATTATTAGAGAGTAAAGTGATATGGAAGTTTTCGTTTTGTATAATATTGCTCAAAACCCAAGAAAACTTCTTAATGTTTGCTGCAATCAAGTAGTCACCAAATTGTCTATCGTAAACTCTATATTATTTCCAGATTTTAATACACTGAAATCAAAGTGTAGCGAACATGACTTTAATGAAATTTTGTTTCAGTCCTTTTAAAAAACGATATTCTCCATTTATTTATATATAAATTGGATTTGTTTTTATATCGTATATGTGCCAAGTTCTATGAAAAAATCTGGCAACACCGTAACTCTTGACAGAGATGACAGATCACTTACCAATCCCAAACGTCCAAATAAAAATCGATCAGGGCGATCGAATGGTAATATCACACTTGTACAGGCCAGTGTTCAGAGGTCTCCAAAAATATTTGCAATTGAGATCTGAACATTTGGGCATGAAACGAAGCACATTACGTCGAATATTGCATCATGATTTAGATTTGTTCCTTTACAAAATTCAGCTGACGCAAACAGTGCTACCTTTCGATAAGCCACGTCGATTGGCAAGGGCCCGAAGAGTGCAGTTTTTGCCAAATTTGGCCACAAAAAAGTCAGCAATGAAAAAACTACAAAAACTTTAACTATTTTAACGAAGTTTTAAAAGAAGTAAGAATTTCAATCTATGAAAATCGAATGGAAATTTGAATGATGGTACATTTAAAAATTTTCATAGTTTTTCAGAGATTCTAATTAAACATGTTGTTCTTGAATAAAGATATCGCTTCAGCACAACGTCTAATTAACATTCACTTTTGGGGCTTTGGATGCGACGCTTAAACTCTTTTCACCATTTTACTTTCAACTAATTCAAATTCTAGCAGGGCTTTCATGTTTTTCAGGCGGATTTGCGAAGCAAATTGAAAACATATGAAAACATGTTTCAACATTTTCAAATGTGCCTCCTAAATCCACTTAATTGGCTATTTTGCTTGCTTAGAGACCTTTGACGTAGGCTGTGGCATTGAGTCATCGTGCACGAGCCAACAATATGTATGCGGTATGTGGGCCTGTCAGATTGGCCAAAAGGGTAACGCACAACTGAAACTAGACTAATTTTGATGGCAAGTCAATAACGATGAAACATTAAATGTCGCCAGGCAACCAGGCAAATCATAATACAAGGAAAAAAATCTTCTTAATTGCGGTGTGCCATCGTAATACTCAAACAAACTCAACTCGAGTTGACACTGCTTGCGTTCATTGGCTGCGTCTGCTGACTTCAAGTGATTGCCAAATTGGAAAAAAAAATATGTTGAAATATAATAATATATACGACAGGTTGGCAAATGACTGAGTACTAGAACGCATAACGTTGTTGTTCGTATCCAGTTGCCAAATGGAATTTTCCATAATGGCATCCATGAGAACATGTTGATACATGCATGTATGGCTGTGTGTTGTGTTGAAATCGGATTTGTGGGTTGTCGTGAAAGGCGCGTGCGCGCTTAATTAGCCTCACGTTTGAGTGATTCACGTGGCACTTTATCCTTTAATGAGACGCCAATTAAGGCGATTTGTGAATGTGCAACATCAACGCAAAAATCAACAAAAGCTGACCTGCTCGTCGAACACTGAATAAGCGTTTTATATGAGACCTCATAACCGACTTATGTTGGGCGACTTTTAAAGTTGTACATATGTATGCACATGCATACGTACATACCTACATTTGTACATACTTAAGTATATGGAGTGCGAAGCACAGTAGTCAAATGGTGCTCGTTTTTCTATTTGTTTAGTTTACTTTGTATGATTTGAAGTGTGACTTTTTTATTTTGGTGTAAGGTTTGCTTTTGCCGTTGTTTGCATAAGGCGCCTTCTACTGTCACATAGTGTTTACTTTGGTCTACTGACATCTTATACCCGCTTGATTGTGTGCTCATCGCCAGCGCCGCCACCACTTGACACCTTGACCATACATTTTATGGTCTATTTGCATTTTATGAGCACAACTATTTTCTTTCCATGCTATTTTTCCATTTTTGACCTTAAACAAATATAATTTATATGTGCACTTGAAGTGTGTGAACAAACGCGCTGACAGATAGACAGACTGAGGTTGTCAATGTGCCTAAGTGGCTGAAGAAACATACGGGAGAAAGGCAGCATTGAAGGTGTAAAAGGTATGACTCTTCCGACGAAGTCTTCACTGAGCTGTTGTAAATATTTATAAGTGGTTGTAAAGCATTTATCACTTGTGTTAAAAGACCTACAAACTAGAAAGTGTTCAATTGCTGTATATGTTTTTTGTTTCAGGAACTTTTTACCATTCATTTTTATGGATTTCTAAAAGGAAGAAGCTCCGAATGTGAAAGTAAAGAAAATAAAATGTCAAGATGAAGTAATTTGCAGGTAATTTTTGTTTGTTTTTAATGAATCATCATTAGTTGAACCCGAGTTACAATTAAAGCCGTTTTAAATATATAATTATATATGAGACCACTGAAATTTCTAATTCAAGTCTTCAACTCAATTAAATTGGTCTTTTGTCGTGTGTTTGCCCATGCAAGTAAGTTCCGATAACTTGTTCCCCTTCAAACACCATCACTAAATTCTCATTTAAAGCATCAACAATACTAGAATAATGACCCAAAACTGCATATCACAAAACACTTCTCTTGCTTTATAGTTACCCCATAAATACGCCCAACTTCACCTGTGTTAAACAAATGTCTTACAATTTTGAAAAATATTTAAAAGGGCACTGACATCGCAATGTATTAAATTGCCGAGTCTACTCGACTGTACCATCCTTACAAGTTATGGACATAAATATACATACATATATATAAATGAGGCATTTTGTGCAACTGCTTTGATCGTAATATTTAATAAACTTTGGATTGTTGAGATATGTAGTTGGAAAATTTGGTTCACCAATCCTCACCACTTATTAACAAGTTTATCTTAACCAATATGAAGACATTAAGAGATTGAAAAAGGCTAGTAACCCGCATAGTTGAGCATTAACATATCGATTTGTCATTGCTCTAACGAACACAGACGCAAGTCATCAATACAGCTACAGTCTCTGCATAAGATACTTGCGCTGTTGCTTCGGACTGCACTGCTAATGATGCAGCCAGTTTGTCTGTGCACAGTCTTGTATAAAACGCTACCTGCAATCGAAAAACTGAAACTCATAAACTTATGGCCAATGCTGATGTTCGATTCATGAGGAGACAAAATTTACTTGTCTTGCAACGCTGAGTAAAGATGCAAGTAGCCATTAGCCGAGGACGACAGAAAGTCTGACACTGCAAGTCAGCCGAAGTCGAATGCCAGTCGATAAACTCGGCGTACCTTTTGCGCAGCATGAGTTCGATTTCGGCTGCAAACCATTGTACATGACTGCATATATTCCATTTGGTTGAGCATGCGTTAGTTTTATTAGGTTTACGACCAGGCTCAAACCTATTGGTCATGTGAGTGTAGCAGGTATTCGCTCCCTGCCTAATCCCAATTTTTGTAGTTTGCTTTTTTATGTACTTCCACCTTTATATGAATGACTTTGGAAATGTCCATCGTAAACTCCTGATGAACATCATAAATAATATTTCGATTTTTATGTGTGTCTGTCCCTTCTTCACATTTGCTCTTCGATTTAATGCTCTGATGGTGTCTTTTAACATGTCAAAAGTGTAAAATTTTTCAACTTCGCCCCTCAAAAATGTCAATGAAAATTTCAAAGTAGGAGTTGCTCCGGCGTGGCCTTCTTTACTTAAGCACAGTTTTCATGTTTCATTCTTCGGCTTAGTCAGGGAAATTAAACATGATTTCTTGAGGCAACCCGTGGCGTTTTTGGTTTCGAAGTGTCTAACGATTTTATTTGGATGTCAAAGAGTTAAGCGTTTTTTTCTTCGTTAAGGTTTATAAGTTAATAAAATATGTGCTAAAAAGTTTTGTATATACTATTTCCATTTCAATTTGAAGTATCTGTGTAGAATTGCGGCGTGTTAGAAAAAACTTTTAAGAATGAAAATATATTTTTGGAAATTTTCGAGATATTTTTTAAGAAAATAAAGAGTCGAAAATCGAAAGGAACATGACATGACAAAGAGGTAAGGAAAGCAATTGAAATAATTGCGTACAATATGCAGATAAATGCTGAAAACTAACTTTATTTATATTTATTTAGTAATGTGGGAAATTTGTTGCGCTTCGAAATTAGATATAATTGTTACTTAGAACTGGAAATCAAACAATGAAAATTAAACGTTTCATAATAAGCACCAATCAATGTATTATAAACATTGAAAGTTGTAGTCAACGATTTGGAATAATATAAACTCCCAGTCCAAATAAGTTTTGAAAAGTTTTTCATACTAATCTATAATACAGTACTGGGCTCCGAGGTGTCCAAGGCATTATGGCCACGGTATAACCCAAAGCGCACTTCTGATCTCCTACACTTCACAAAGAACAGGATACGGATGCTGGTAGGAGTGTCCAACACCTGTTCTGTGACTGCCCTGCACTTCTTAGGAGAAGAACCCAATTTCTGGGGAAACCTTCTTCGACGAACTGGGCAGTCTAGCGAACGCGCGCCTGGAGGAAAGTCTAAGAATAAGACTCGACCCTTCTCCCATCCACTATCCCATCAAACCTACCCACTCCTAGCTATTCCTCCTGCCACCAACAGGCATGGACCTAATGGTCATTGGGTGCTCTCGACTCCGTCGAGCTGCCTGTTCTTCCTATCCTATCCCCATAATGTATACTTCAGGAAGAGTCGCTTAGTACAAAATTTTTGGTGCAAGTGTAAACAGTTGCTAATTGAATTTGGGAAACCAAAAATACGTTTCCCTCAGTACGTTGGAATGTGATCAGATTGAAAGGCATAATGCCGCACAATAGGTTGCGTTGCTAAAACAGATAATCTTGGGAGGTATTTATTGGAGCTCTTAAAATTTCATTGATAAATAATGCCGCAAAGTGCAAAGCATAGTTTGTATGCTAATTTAGTTTATCAAATATAAAACGAGGATATCACAGGTTTTCGCTTTCTTTCTATTGACCTTACCGTTTGTTAAACTTTGAGAATACACTGATTTATGTAACACTTTTAACGATTCAAACAGTGATATAATAAAACTGTTGTAATAAAATTTAACAAAAAAAAAAAATGGACTATAAAATCAAAATGAGTTAAGAAGATCCACGCGAAGAAGTTCTGAGTCGAAAACCGACTTAACTGGTCTGTCGTCAGACCGCCCAAAATAGACCTCCTTTCTCGTGCTTATCAAATAATGCGCACTAATAGATCGTAAAAGTTTTATGCATTATTAGCTACTCGTCTCAAACAAAGGCTAAAGGCGTATTTCCATGCCATTGTTCATTAGTTTATGACATTGCATACAATATCGAATGCTCAAACGATCAATACAGAACACATTTCAGATAAGCAAACATCGCCATTGCCATCATCATCACCATTGGCAATGTTTTACATAGCAAAGCTTTTAAGTGACTTAGCAAAGAGAAAATGAGAAAAATGTCAAAGAGTTTTGGCCAAAAAGGCGCATAACTCTACTTAATCGAGTTTCGAAAGCGATGTTTTATGAGCTCTACTAATAATTTTACGATTGAAACTTTTACAGCATTTCGTTTCTGAATCAATCGCGTTCGGCTCAGCTGACAAAATGCTGACTATCATTTGGTCGATCTTGGACAAACACTAAATTGTGGTAATCGCAAACATAAATGTTAGTTTTTATACTTTTTTATACATATACTTTTTTTATACATATGTATAAGTATTTGTACATATTTTTGTATTTTTTATGTAGATGATTGTGTTTTATTGATTTTTTACGATCACACTTAAATGCGCTGCGGGCTCGGCGAGTCTCCTCAAAGATTTACATAATTAGCAGTGGGTTGATCTAATCCGACGATTGTTGATCGGGCTCAGTGGAGCGATTTGTTTTAGTTTTGTGTCAGGCGTGTGATCGTAAAAGTTCGCTTGTTGTTTCTTTCCATTGTTTTAAAAACAAAAATCCCAAAACAAAAAAAAAAAAACAAAAAAAAAAAAACAAAAAAAAAAAAAAAAATCGATCCACAAATAATAAAAACAAATATCTACTAAAAAGTCATAAAAAGACAAAAACTCTTTTCAACCTTTTTCGCTTAAACGATCTTCAAATTAAATGCTGCGCTCGATAAAGTGTTGTTGTTCGAGCAAAAAAGGTGGGCGGAGACGGTGGCAGTGGCGCTGGCTTATAGGCCCAGAGCAGGTTTCATTGCGCCACCTCGACATGTTGTTCAGGAGTTGCTTTTCGCACTGAGTATTCTTTTTGTGGATTCATTCGTTCGTTTGTTTGGACATCGATTGAGTCGATCGATCGACGCGCCGCTTTTAATTTCAACACTTGACTCGTTCAGTTCGGTTTTACGACCCCGTGTTCGGCTGAACTCGCTCGCCTCGCGGGGGGGTAATAAAATTCTGTTGATATTCTTTAATGGTTAAATTATGTGACATTATTGATCATTAATGCGACAAAAGTCCGTTTAGCGTAATTTTGTAATTTGTTTTTAATTTCGTTATATACTTTTTAACATAAAATTCTATAGTTGTGTTTGCATACAACAAACTTGGTGGTCTTTAAAAATAGTTCAATGTTTTTATTGCCAAAATTGTTGTTTATATTGTATTCGAAAACACTTCAAGTTTTACTGTTTTATGATTTTTTTGGTCAAATGAATGGATTTTATTGGTTGTCTATATCGTCATCGACATCGTTGTCGTTTTCGCTGACGACATGTTTTAAGTGGCCTGTTTTATGAGGTGCGATGACTTGAGTATTGTCTCGAGCTAAATTTGTGAAAATAACGGTAAAACTGAGTTTTTAATATGTTTAGATTTGAATTAATAAAGCTGCAAGAAAGAAAGTTAATGATCATTCTAGCCACGTGCGTCAAATTCGGCACCAAAGTATGAATGGCACACATTATACACACTACAACCAAGTGTCTTTTGGCGACAGCATCTTAATAGTTTCTTTTATAAATAATGAACAAAATGATGCCTAATATAAGCCAGGCAACTATCTCTTTAAATGTTGCTGTTAACGCTATCAAATTTACAGATTGCTTTTCCTTTCTACGTGCCTACAGCTAATCTCGTCTTATTTTGCATTCCCACCACGTCACTCACCTAAAATCAGTCACTGTCAGTGCAGTCGAGGAGACTCTGCCATTTGAAGAATCCATGACGCCGCAATGTCTGGCCAGTGGTCTGATCGGCTATAACGCAAGCCCATTTCCAAACTCAGATGTTTCTGCATTTAGCACATGGTCGCTTCATTAAAGTTTCGACTTTGGCATTTACGATCGGTGCACGGCGTGAGTCCAGATGGTCGTAAAAATCACGCATGAAGGTCACGCACAGCGTGCTTGCAGTCGTCTGGGCCGTCTCAGTTGCCTTTCAGGGTTCTGCCAAGCAGACTTTTCGACGCCCCGTTTTAATGGTGCCCAACACGACCGGCTTCGACCGACCGACCGACCGACCGCCCGTCCGCCTGCTTGCTTGCATATTAGCGGCAAAGTCAGCCGAATATCTTCGTCTGCACAGCATGCAATAGTCGCTCTTCACTGATCGAAGTATCTGCGTCTGCGTCTGCGCAGTGCATTCGCTGGGTATTTCGTCAGTCGCGTCCGTTTGCAGGTGTTTCTGTTGCTCTGCACATTAGCCGTGCCGCGTCATGTTGTCTGCCGGTGAAATTTAGTTTTCGGTTGAAGGTTTACTTTTGCATTTGACGCAGGAGTGTTTGTGAAAGTCATGCAGCGCAGGCAACGCTTCAAGTTGTGAAATTATCCTCGCTGTTTGATGTGCGCCGCGAGTTGCAAGCTGATTTTTTCAACGAGTTTTGAGAGAAGTCAGCATATTTTAAGGTGACAAAGCCTATGACAGAATTCATTTTAATGTCATTAATAGAGGAGAAGGCTATAACAATCAATTTTATTTGAGCTATGAAGCGCAAGAGGATCCAAAATGATTGCATCAACAGTTTAACATGTTTACTATTAATGTATTGAACGGCAGTACTAAACCTGAGTTTAAGCCTCAATCTCTTGTAGAGTGAAATTACTCATAACCAGACACTCATCGCCACAATGTTTCTGTCCGGTTATGGAAGATGTCCGCTTTAGGAGGGAACTATAAAAATCAAAACATGATAAAAAGGGAAACATCCAATTCGAATGAGATTTTAATAAACTCGTTTCGAATTTTTGAAATTTGTCGATTTATGAGATATTTTTTTATCAAAATGGTTTGAAATATGCTGTCCGCGTCCGGTTTAAAGAGCGTCCGGTTATTCGAATGATCAGTGCCAGATTAGCCATATAGCAAGAGTAGCAAATGCTACGGGCCCCGCGTATCGGGGGGCCCCGCGCGACAAAAAATTTTAGTTCAGCCAATCTTAAGAGCAAGTTGTTTCAGAGTCTCAAGTAAAAATGCGGGTAATTTGAAAATGAATTATTCAAATTATAAACAAAAAGTTATTAAATTTAAAATTACACATTTTATGTATTCATCGACATGTAATTTCCTTGAATATTTTTACTATAAAATAAATGCTTAAGGTATGCACATTTGGATATTTTGGATTTTAAACTTTTTTTTTAAATTACTATAGGTAGGTATAGGTATAATAACTACCACGAAAAACGTTGATTGGGTGCTGACCACATCACAAGTTACTACTACTGTACTACTTGTATTGCACGCTAGTTGGCAGCACTGCAAAACTAATAGGGGAATTCACTGATATTGTCAACGATCGAGCTAGTCGTAACTCGAACAAACAACATTCTATTGACTATCAAACAATAAAAAATTGCTATAAATTTAACTATGGCATAATGTAAAACACTTTTAAAATCACTTTAGATGTGAGCCATTCTTGAGAAAAGTTGTCTTGACATTGTTTCAAGTACTATTAGTGAAGAATAGAAGAGTTTTTGGAAAAATCCTCATTGCTTACGAAGATGATTTGGAGAACAGCTTAGGCGGGGAATTAGTGCAGTTTGCAGAGCTGCTGAAAACTGATGAGGCTACTGTTATTGACAGCCAGAAACATGAGCCTCTGGAACAGCAATTTTATAAATTTTTATTAAATAATTCTTTAGAATCGTGATTCCCAAACTTAGAAATTGCCTTGCGCTTTTACTTATCTCTAATGATCACTAATTGCAGTGGCAAACGTTCTTTTTCAAGATTATAACGTGTAAAAAATGAATTAAGAAACACGATGAGCCAAGAACGTCTTCATCATCTCACTTTGTTAAAAATAGAGTATGACTTGCTTAATGAAGTCGTTATTGAGAATATTATCTCTAAATTTGCCAATAATAAATCCAGAAAAGTTTATTTGTAACAATTTTGTTTTATTTAATACCCTAATCTTGAGAACCTATATCAAACCAAGGGCCCCTTGACAGAATTTGCTACAGGCCCCGCGCTTGCTTAATCCGGCACTGCGAATGATATTTCTATAACAATATTAATGGAAAAGTACACATCTTTTTCATTACTTTTCGAATTTGTCCAACTATTGGAAGTTTCCGATTATAAGAACTATCCGTAAAAAGCAATTTCACTGTAATTGAACACATACAAACTTATTCCGCCTAACCGCTAATTCACTTTGCAGCCTTTTCATTGATAATTTTTCATGGATTTATGCATTTATTCATTAAGTTCTTTCGCGACTTCAGTTTGTTGTTTTAAATTGTTAGTTGAGCATGTAAGTTGAAAATGAGAAATCAAAATAGACAAAAATTGTTCTTTATTCTTTTTTGAGTCTAATTCCTATAAGGATTATTTGTTCTACCTTTGTGCTACTCAAAGTTCATGACCTTATGTCCATTTCAAACAATTCTATTAAAGTGTCAATAAATTAAACTTAAACTAATAGTAACTGATTTGATTAAAAATGTATCTACATATTTTTTACGTTTCGCGTTGTTCATATCAAACCAGTTTCAACACCAATTTAAATGCATCAATGAATTTCAAAATTATAAAAAACAAAAGTGTCAATTTTATTATCTTCAAATAAAACTCATCCATAAACCTACTGAAGAACAATTGCATATCGTAACATAACTCATAATTTGTATTGGTTGGATTACGAAAAAAAAAACTCCTACAAAAACACCAAACATTTTTGAAAGGCTTTAAAAGTTATAAAAAAAAAAAGAAAAGAAAACCAACAAAAAAAAAAATACTTTTCGCGACTTCTGAAGCGCATTTTTTGTCAACACACTTAATTATACAATATTTATCATATTTATGCAAAATCAACACTTTACGCTAATGATTTTTAACACAAAGTCGCGAAAAAAAGAATAAAGCGTCAGAATTTGAATAGAGATTCAACTATAAAAGTTGAACGCTACAAGGCACATTACCATAGCATTTCTATCGATCGCATTAAAAAGCGAGTGAATACTCCAGCCGGCTGTTGTATCTACTTGACGATCTACAAACTTTACTAGTTTGATTTAAATATGAAACAATAGTGCGATTTGGCGCTGCGCAGTGCCAACAGTGAGTGAGGCATGGAATTTACATATTTATTTTACTTTATGTCGTTCGATCGGCACGCCGTAAGTTCATGTTAAGCGGCCGCGGCGATTCAAATCCATTCCATTCATAGTTCACAGTATGCTGGGCCTCGGCTAACCAAGTGAAATTTATGCTTCATAACTCATTGTTTTTTATGAGTGCCCGAACTTTCGGTGCGACGCTGATCAACATATTTTTGTAAATCCATATTAAAATTTAATATTTTGTTAATTATTAGCACATTAGCGTAGTTCCAATTGATAACAAAGACGTCGAGCTGAGCGTGTCTTTGAATGGTTTCGTCGTACGGTTTAAGCCTTTTGTGTTGGCCACATAAATTCAACTTATAAAGTTGTTAAATGTCAAACCAGAGGCAACCATTCAAGAATCCAAAACGTCGCCTATTGCCGAGCATCAAAGCAGCGGATTGAACTTGGTTGCGTTCAGCTCTGGTTTGGTATCCAAAAGCGTTGAAAATAATTTATCGGTTTGTTTTAATAGACTGACACATGCTCAACATGGCGTGGCATATTAATTATCAAACACGATGATGATGCCAACGACGACGACGACTGATTTATTTATTACTTATTATGTATAATTATTATTTGTCCATTAAAAACAAATAAACGCCGAAATTATTTCATTTGCGTGTTGTGCGCTATGATAATGTTTACCATTCCTATTCGGGCAGCTCGCCCACCTGTTCGCTCTCCTCGCGGTTGCGCTTCGCTGGTCTGCTACGACTAACGTTAGATAAGGGGCACTTTGACCGGGCGGGGGTGCGGCGTGTTTCGCATGCTAATGCTTCCGTTTCGTACTCAATGACTGCATACGAAGTCAATAGAACTATGGGAAATCGAGTTTTGTTTGAATTTTTTTGAGTTGAACATACAATGAATCAACTGAACAAACGTTAATGAGCATAATGATGAGAATTTTGAGTGCATTGATGATCTGAAAATTTAATTGATGTTTGCGTAAGTTGTGAAAGTGATTTAACGGCGAAAGGCAAAGAAGATTCTCATTCAGCATTTAAGAATATGTTTTTAAAAAATGTAATAAACCTCAACAGCCGAATTGATGAATAAAATGGTGATATTGTTTTCAGATCTCTTTTATGATCGATTTGCGACCGGTAAGTGTTTATTGATTTAAAATATAGAACAATCGATATTTATTAGTGCATATATAGAAATAGATATGTATATGTAAGTGGAATTTTGGTAAAGGAAACAATAAATGAGAATGAAAAAAATGGCTTTATACAATTTGGAAACATCCAAAGTAAATCACACAGGATTTTTAAAATAATGTCGCTGACTTAAAGTAGTTTAAAATGAGCTATAAAACAGACAAAGAAATGGCGGTCTGTGACTTCCCTCATACTCACATCGTTACTAAAACTTAAAGATAAGAAGGCAAAAGGGGAAAACTAACGACACTGTCGACATTTTTTACACGAAGCAATATTGAAAATACATTAACACTTTTTTTTTTGGTTGTCAAGCGATATTTTTCGCATCATTTCTTGTTGTTGGCTTTGTGCGTGCCGCAGAAGCGAGAAAAAAATCGAATATGTTTTACAGTTAATGCTACATTAGACGCAAGCCGAGGCGGACACCATGAGGGCCGTCATATGGGGCAACGCCGCTACGACCCATGTCATTAGCAGCGAGCATCGCCGAGTTGGTGTTGTGTGTAATTCGCTTGCGCGCGTCATTGAATCGCAGGGTTGTCAAGTCTCTGCCGGCATGGCGACACTGTCCTATATGCCATACCGTAAGAAGTTCCGTACCACTACAAGCATGCTTTTGTGTCTGTGTCTGTGTTTGAGCCTTTGTGTCTGTGTGTGAGTGTGTCCAACCAACCATCCGACCGTCAGTTCGTGCGTCCGTCCATTTGGCCGCACGTCCGTGCGTTATCTATTTCCGCAACATGACATTACGCTGTGGCACGATTGTAATAATGATGATGATGACGATGACGATGACGACGACTAAGATGATGATAATGATTATGACGATGGCAGCACTGATGGCAATGTTCGAATTGGCGATAGTGCTGCGCTTCTTTGCCCCTCTAACGCATCACATTACTTCTCTTTTTTCTTCTTCTTTTTTTTCGCATATTTATGATATATGTAAGCCTGTGTCCTACTACGAAATTTCTCCACTGCAAGGCTAACGCATTTTTGCGTAGCATAAAAATATCTGCCTTGCCTTCGATGTTGTCGCTTACGTCGCCGTCGACGACATTGTGAGCAAGATGGACTTCCGGTTTCCTGTTTCCGTCTGTCGAAGTTGTGTGTATATGTGTGTTTTTTCCCTGCTCCCACATACATCACACACACAACAGCTTTTTATTGCAATATTGACTAACACAAGGGGACACTGTTCGGTTTCTGGATTTCATGTAAGTTCCTTGCTGAGTGAGTGTGCTTCGTTGGCAAGATGCCTGGGTGTGGTGGATGGAGTGGCTATCATGTGTTGTGTTTATGTCCAGATATGAATTGACACATACAATATTGTATCTTTTTATGTACTCTAATGCATTGCTCAATAAATCGATAAATGTAAAAGAGAATCTGAGTTGTATGTAAGAAGTTTCTGGCTTATTTTAAAACTGTGCTGCACAAATTACTTTAAAATGTATGCATTTTTAGATTGTTGAGCAACGATTTTGAAGTAATGATAATTTGACAGTTTGTGGCATCTCTAAACAAGGAATAACCGTGATCTTGAAGGTACTAAGACTTGGCGTTATGTTCATCAAAACTGTCAAGAGTAGTTATATTCGACATTTCACAAAACAAACTAAGTATGAATACTTTCGAAAGCTTTGTGCAAAGAAAATGTATGTACAAATGTAAAACAGTTGTTCCAATGAAATATTTATACAATTTTTAAGAAAAATTTTATAAGTTTAGACAGTGTAAATTGACGTAAGGCAAACGTAGCTGAAATGAACCATGTCTCAGTAATGGATCAGTAGTTCAGTGAGAATTTTCATATTCTTTCACAAACGGGTTTTGTTAAAATTAAGTTTACTGCCGAGTTTGAAATAAATTAATTTCGATACTAGTTTTTGATACAGTTTTCTAATAAGTATCGTCTTCACACTTCAGTTTTTAATGTCCGATCATTAAATACCAACTGAGAAATAAGCAATAATTAAGTTACTTTGTCAACCTGGTGCATTACTAGGACAAGAAGATCCATTACTAGGACTATTAGGGAACGTACCTAAATTACTTGACCCATTTTTGATGCTTTAAAGCCCCCATAGTATTTTAAAGAGCCCCCTACAAAAATCGGTCACGTAATTTGAGTACGTCCCCTTACTGGATTATGAATTATTAATAATTAAAGTTCATTAATGAAACAAATAATAATTAACATAGTGGATTGTGTATCTTGTAGTTAGAGGACTTAATTTGCAAATTAGATATGTATATGTTTTTTCAGGTTATAGTGACGAATTAAAACGAAATTTTTCCTTAGCTGATCTATAATTGGACTATCACCTTACCTACCCACAAGCTCCTTCGTAATACAAATAAGTTGCTCAACAAAAATGCCGCTTTGGATAATAAGAAGTGTACGCCTCTTCGGCAGTCGTATTTAGTCAATGGGGTTAGCGTTAACAATACTTGCACGCTTAAAATACACATATGTCTAGACCAACTTGTCTATTGTTTGACACGCGCCAATCAGTTGTCAATTTACATAAACATTATATTAGATTTCATTGAGAACAAAAAAGTGCAAGTAATAATATCTTTACCTTGTCCAATGTGCTTGTCGGTACACTTAACGCCAAATGACGCAAAACCCACAACAGACAACACTAACGACAAAAGGTCAAATATCAAGGGGTAAATATCTAAAAATGTCCATCAAGCGTTGTATCTATGTGTACTTTTGCTTACGGCTCGGTCTGCTGTCTTGTTGGCTGCGTTTTGTCAACATTGAGACGCCGTTGTGGTTGTCGACGTCTTCTTCGCCTGTCATAGACATGTCATGTCATGTTGCACATGTTTGTGTACTAATTGGTTAATGTAAACAGCGATAACACAAACACACAAGATGTCTGCCAAAACAAAATGTTTCCAATTTCAACGCGTCAGACAAACAACCAAACAACAAAAACACGAGTAGCGACAAACTAAATAAATACTTCAATTAATAAACAGCCACGCGTGTCCAATGATAAGAGCTCCTGCTGTTAATGCCCGCAAATATCACACGAGCAGTTGACCCACAAGTCTAAAGGTTGCGGTTGAGAGTTGGTGACATCTGTTGACGTAACACGATACAACGAAAGGTTCCACTGTATTGGTAAACACTTTCGAAGCGTTGGCGGACATACTTAGACGGTCGCCATGCTCAAGGCTCTCTCACTTAGCGGTCATTGTAACTAAATCCTTCAAGTGTCTTCGACGAGTGCTGTCACTACACGGCTTCGAGTGCTTAACGCAACATGTGGCTCAAATATAAAGGAACACATACAAAGGAATACCACACATTTATACAGGCTCTCGCACGTGTATACATATAGATATAGGAGATATTTCGTTTCTTATGCTTTACTTTGACTTGATTGGATGTCTAAGATTTATACAAATGCTTCAAAATCTAACTGACTCAGAAATTCATTAGATTATTAATTTTTAAAATAAATAATAAATTAAAATTATAAAAATCAAAATTGGTGAAATTTAGGGATGAACGATTATTTCTCTTAATTTATATTTTTATCGCACAAATCTACTGTATATTTATTCAAGATTTTGATCAATTGTAACTCTTAGCAGCGCCTACCAGAGATGCCAGAATAGTTAGCGGGTTAGTCTCTCAAAGAATTACCGTTTTCCTAAGCGTAAATGAATTTTCCAAAATAAAATCAGTCTGGAGTTGCAGTCGAGAGTGCTCGACAACGACGTAACGACTATTTTATGGATAGAATGGAAATTTTCTTGTTGGGCTTCAAGCCAGCTATACATACTCCTCTGAGAAAAACAACTCACCAGAGGTAGTTTCACTTATTTGCCGCTCAGTTATAAACTAATTCAAAAAGGGGAGCCTGTAAATAAAGATGATCTGCGTAATGCATGGGAGAAGCGAGATGAAAAGAGATTTTGGTTCTAACTCTTATAGTTCCCGAGATCAACACGGTTATTCAGATGGACTGTGAGACGGACAAGGCTAAATCAACGTTTCTTTTGATACTCATCAAGAATATATATACTTTATAGGGTCTGCCCAGCCTCCTGTTTGTTGTTATATACATTTTCGATGCGTGCAAAACTAATATACCCTTGTATCATAAGGTACAGGGCATAAAAAATCAAACAAATCAAACCAAGTGTCAACAACTTTAAATATTCACATGGAATTATTTATACATATGCGACTGAAGTGAATATTTTTAAAAAATGATTCGGCATTATTTACCCACACATCATTCCTCCTCCGTTACTAAAACATTAAGTCTAAGGCCGCATTGTTTGGTGACTTGCATTTTTCTTGCATTATTATTTCTCATCATACTCCAATAATACAGACGAGAAAACATTTGTCAAATAACCTCGGGATACGCACTTAACTCGCTCTCTCGCAGGATATGCACGTTGATAAAGAAGAAGAGGAGACATCAGCACCAGCGTACTTGGACTCTAATAGGTTAAATTACCATGTAAAGTGCCATATCATTGTCAGACGAGACGAAAGAGTGTTTGCAGGGTCCGCAATTGCTTTTTGGCTCGTTATTATCCTGACCGTTGTTGGCCTTGTCTTCCTTCTGTTTCCTATAACCATACCATTTTTCGTTCTCTATCTTCTTCGCTCTTTCGCTGTGTCACAGACGCTCTATGACTAATGCGCCGTCACAGTCAGCGTCACTCGTTAAATGTCGAGGACAATTTGAACACCTGAAGTCCTGGAACGCAGCCGGCAGGCTTAGTGCAGATACACACAGGTGTCGAGGGTGCAGGTAATTGACATTAGAACGCAAGCAGACATCTTGGCTAAGAAGAGAAATGCACATTAAGCGCTTCGCCAGGCTGTCTGACAAAATCGGAGCCTGAGCCTGAGGCACTTAGTTCGCTCTCATTGCCACTCACTCAGTCGCTTACTCGAGGCAGCTGAGTAACGACTCTCTGCTTTCTTGCTGCATCGCCACTGCTAAATTACTGTATTGTATAGCCACAGGAGTCTTTTGCATGCATATCCTTCGTCATTCTCAGCGCTCGACAACTTCGTCGCTATGGCAGCTTCGTTTTGCCTGCCATCCGTCTGAGTCTGTGATCGATACACAGCGATTAATCAGTCGCTGTGTTGTGTGTGCCGATGCCATGTTGCCGTGTCACTGCATTCCAACAGCGTTGTGTTTTGTTCAAAGGTGTGAAAAATTTTACTTTTTGGCAGTTTTCTGCTGAAATTGCACTCAGGGGGGAAGCAGCCGACCCGACGCGTCCGGACACTTGCTGCGTTAGCTGCATTGCGGACGCTATAGGGAACGCTCTTCTTGCTGTCGGGAACACACACATGCACACAAACTTTGTGAGAAAACGCTTCAGCTTGTTACATGCATCATGTGAATTGGCGTTAGTGCAGATTCGCTGGAAGTTGTCACCTTGTCTGCTATGGCTTTGGTTTATAACGTGGGAAAAACCGTAAAATGCAAGTGCAGTTATGGCGAGAAACACAGCAAGAGGAAGAGATTATATACATTATAATATTTTTATACTTTTCACTTATATGAAATAGTATAATAACTTTGTCACGGAGTTTGTAACAGATCGAAATATTAATTTCCGACTATATAAAGTATATATATTCTTGATCAGGACGACAAGACGAGTTGATTTAGCCATGTCCGTCTGTCTGTCTGTCTGTATGTATGCAAACTAGTCCCTCAGTTTTGAAGCTATCGAGCTGAAACTTTGCACAGAGTCTTAGAATTTATTACGATGAATAATTCGTCGGAACCAGCATGATCGGATTATTGGAACAGGTAGCTCCCATACGAAAAGAAGAAGAAAAGTGAACAAAACTTCAATCGTTGTATGGAAAACTTTTTTGTTTTTAAGCCAATTGACTTGAAACTTTACAGTTATGTTCTTAGGGAGGAATGAAAACTATTTTAACCAAAAGTGGGCGTAGCCACGCCTACTTATAGCGAAAATTGACCCGTTGTATGGAAAACTTTTTTGTTTTTTAACCAATTGACTTGAAACTTTGCAGTTATGCTCTTAGGGAGGAATGAAAACTATTTTGACCAAAAGTGGGCATGGCTACGCCCACTTATCTCAAAACTTGAACCGTTGTATGGAAAACTTTTTTGTTTTTTAACCAATTGACTTGAAACCTTACAGTTATGGTGTTAGGGAGGCATGAAAACTATTCATTTAGTTTTTTTTATAGTGACACAAAGTGAAAAGTATTATAGGTTCAGCCTTGCTGAAGATAGCGTCCTTACTGGTTTTCTTTTCGTTTTTGCGTCTAAAGAAATTTTATAGATGAACTTTCGAACAGAATTCGTTAAATCAATAAAATATTCAATAATGTATTATTTATTTAAAGATTGCAAGAACTCAAAAACATGGTTTTTAAGAAAACTAGCTTAAACACTTTTTTTATTTACACTATAATTATCATTTTCTGAATCGAATATTTTATCAAAACACTTTTTGAAAAAGCCTTTATAAGGGAAAAATTTAATAAATAAAAATTGTATAATGAGAATACAAGATATTTTCATGAAATTTTCACACAAATTCAATTAGAACACTTTTATTTGTTTTTCGTTTATAACTTCTCAACTACCTCACGAATTGTTTTGATGACTTCATTTCCAGAAGATTTGCTAGGGATAAAACGATGTACAACATTATCATGCTGGAAGAATTAAACATACAAAATCTGATAAGGTTGTTGTATGGAGCAGTGTGACTGCTGCGGGCATAGCCAAGTTTCAAATAATTCTAGATCGATTACCAAAAATTCTTGCTTTTTTGGCTTAATGCATGAGCGATTTGCATGTCTGTGCTTGAATACGCTTTCTATAAGAATAAGCAGTTCTCTTGTATAGGAACCTTTGAACTTTATGTCCTTGTCAATTAAGTTATTGAATAAAAATATTTCATTAGCATATCAGATTCAATGTTTGCGATTTTTAAAGATTTATAGAAACTCAGATCAATATTTAATTAAAAATATTTTTAAAAATTTAATTGAAAAATGCACACAAACACACTTGGCTGGCTTTTTTGTATTTTTAATTCATTAAATCACCACACTAAATTAATAAATTTGCATATATTGCAGAGCGAAAAACATATGAAATTTTCATGCATAGAACAAGGGCAACAACAGCAACAAACACAAATGTGTAGTTGGGGTTGTGTAGAGATTGTATAATATATATATATGTATCTCAAACCGCATTTATAATATACGCTGTCGGTGGACGGTCAGCACACAAACACACACACACATGCACACGCACATACAAGTAGACTCACATTTGTGTCGGCAAGTGACAGATGCTGTCATCCGCAAAATAAATTTTCAAACCCGTTGCCGGATGGCAAATGTCCGCAGAACTCAATCGAAACGGAGTTGAGCAGTGCTGGACATATTCGCGTGCTCATTAATAATGTAAGAATTAATGCTGAATGAGCCGGCGACGGTGCTGGTGATGGAGGGGGCGAATAGGCAGATCATAATATATATACAAATGCGATAAAAGCACACACAGACGAGAATTAAAACATAATTTATTATACATGCATACACACAAAAAAAAATTTACATCAAAACGATACTATTTAGACATCAATATGAAACTTTGTCGTATTAATTTGGCTTTAATACGTACCTTATCAAATTGATAATTTCGAAATATTAAAATGACATTTTCGAAAATTGTTACCAGCCAGAGGTCATGGGTTCAAATCCCACTCAAGGAAGATCACAAAAATAAAAGATATTGTAAAAATAAAATTGGATGTGTGGTCGTCAGCGGAGAACCAGCGCAATCTTCATTACTGTATCCCTAGAGTAATATATTATTAATTGTATCCTGTCTTCATCATTGTATTTTTTTTCACTTCTATAATTTTAAACTACAAATTAATTTCATATGATATACCTTGGCCTTTGTGGGATTCGAACCCAGCGTCGTTGGATTGTAAGCCGGCACTCAACCAACTCGACTATAGATATCATTGAATTTTTGTAAACACAATATTATATAAGCTACAGTTTTGTTTATTAAGCTTTTGAAGTTTCGAAATAACATTCGATTAAATTAATACTTTTTCAGTATCAATTTTATACTTTTGGTTATGAAAATAATATTTCGAGTATAAGTTTAATATTTTCAAATATCAAATTGATATTTTCCTAATTAAATTAATAAGTTTAATATAAAAATGATACTTTTTGGTACGAAATTCATATAATTTATTATTGTACTGATACTCAAAAATTAATACTAGTTTAAATATCAATTTAACACAACTCGTATCAAATTAATACTGATACATTTTTTTTTGGGTGTACATATACATACATATACATATTTGCCAGAGTTTGTTTAAGCGTGACACGAAAGACGAAAAATGTTGTTGTTTATAAATAAATATGGCAGCATCGCTCAGTTGCTGATGCTGTGTGCTTGTTTGAGTGTGTGTGTGTGTGTGTATGTGTGCTGTAACGAGATTTGGGGTCACCAAACTCTTGACATGCACAAACGCACATGCTTTGCTATTGCAAATGCGACATTTTAAACGCCATTTTGCGCTGTCAAGCGCCATTTTGTGGCGCCATTCATGTCACGATGGCTTTGCCATCAATCTTTGGCAGTAACATGGCGACATTGCATAGAGTATGTAGCCATATGCTATATCGAAGACGATAATTAAGCCAATCTACTTGCAGTAAAAAAGATATTATTAAACAAAGTCATATCTTTCACTTTATGACATTCCGTCCGTTCGTTTGTTTAAACTAAAACTTTCAGGAATGCACACTAAATCAGTAATCAATATTTTACACACAAATAAGCGATAATTTTGACCCACAAACAGTCTGTATTGGTCGGTAAAATCATTATGGAAATTTAAATTTTCATAACGTTTAAGGTCCATGACATACGTGAGCAGCAACAACACGTTACGCACTTCATTGTGCCACATTATCAAACAGACAAACTTAACTCATTTCACTCCCTTGGGTACCATGTGAAGTAGAACAATAACAATAACAGTAACAATAACAACAACAACAACAGCAACAGCACCAACGATGTCATCATCATTATAATCATGGCTTGCATATGAAGCTGCAGATACTTTTTCCCCAAGCTTCACATTCATATAATCACACAATCAACACATACAACACCACCGGATGGCAGAAATTAACATTTTTCGAGTTTTTCTTTTTTTTTCATTTTGGTTTTTCATTTTGTTAAATGTATTTTAATGAATTACCTAACGTAAGCGCAAGCCCCAAGGCAACGGGGAAGCGGCAAGCTATGTTGGCGTATCAGCGATCGATAGAACAAAGGATTATGGCTTTTAAAACTGACTCAATGAGAAGGTTATTCGGTTTTCGAATTTAATTTTTAAAATTTAATTTACACTTACATTTTTTAACTAATAATTTACAAACGAAATGCTCTCGTCGACTGTCCGCTGCCAAATTAAGCCTCAGTCTTAGTACCAGGGTTCATTTTGTCAGTTAGTCTTTAGTCAGCCTTTCATACGCTTTGGCTTTGTGTAACTCTTTGCAGGCGATTTCGATTCTATTCAAGTAATAATCATAATCCGCTTGCACTCGATTTCGATTGGAACGAATAAATCCTTAATTGAATGGCATAGATGTTGTACAGAAATGAAAATAAAGAAAACTAAGTACTTCTTTTGCTGCTTCTCAGTTAACGTCAATGAAGATGTTGCTGATGATGATGATGACATTGCCGTTGTTATAATCCCAAGTTGAGAACAGCCAACCAGCGTACGCGCTTTTTGCTCATTCAGCATTTTTGCGGCACAATGCGGCCAAAAGCAACTAAGGCAAGTCAGTCAGAGCCTCTATAGGCCTTCGCCTTCTCTTGTGCACACGAATCAGGTTTATTCATTTGACGCTCGCCTTTGCCTCTGGAAATCCACAACTGCATCGATTGCATGCAACGTGTGTGTGTGAGTTGCGGTTGCCTCGCGCACTCGCAACGTTGTTGAAAGCATAAAAATGGCAAATTGTCAGCATGGACAAGACAATCATTGCCGCCATTCGCTCGCTCGCCTGCATCAATCAATTGTGTATCTTTGTATCTGCTGCGACACACATACACCGAGTCGTGCGTCTTCTCACATGTGTCTGCGCATCTTTTATGCGAAGTCGCAACTTATTCTTTTCTTTGATTGTCGGCTTACTTTTCAATGCTTTTGGTTCGCTACAGATTATTTGATTATTTTCTATGCTGAATGGCGTACACGATTCTTTCATCGCGCACAAGTTGTTCTCAATACGAATGCGTCGTCGAAGCCTTTATGTATTTGGCGAATGCATTAACCGGGGTTATGACTCCTTTTCTGATTAGGTTGTCTGTCGTGATCTGATTATCTCTTGTCATAATTGTCGACGTTTCGATTTGCGCAAGTCAATTTAACAGCAGCTGTAAATTTGACAAAGGCGACGCGATCTAATATTGTGGAAAGGGTCACAAGTCGTTCGCTTTGTTTGTGTTTCACTAACTTTTTAATTAAAAATTTCATTTATTTATGGTTTTCATTAAATATATTTTAATAAAATGTCATTCTGTGCATTTCAAGTGACTTCAGATTTGTGGTGACAATTGACGTTTGTATTTTTAATAAAGTTTTTGCTTTGAGTTTCAATCACGCGAATATGTTTGACAGTTTTGAACCGAAATTGTCAATGAGAATCCGAAATCATGTAAAACACACATATTTCTTTTACCACTAAGCTGTTTTCTCTGTATCGAAGACATTCTGGCTATTATGCCCAACACAATTAATCTAAGCCAAGACAGGATACAAACATGAAATCTTATTTAAAAAGTCCCAAACAACTTTTTTTATTGCTGTAACATTTGTAATTAAATTTCACGCCGATAACCTGCAAACAATGTCTTCCTTACGCCACACACAGTCACAGATGCATAGTTACATGTGTGGACTGACACTATCCTCAGCTCATTAATCATAAAATTAACCATACATCATTTTCATGTTGGCATCGTCATAAGCATGTTGCACTGACTGTATATCTTGACTGGCACCGCGCCGTCTCCTAAGTTCGAAACGAAACAAAATCACTCAATGAGGGCGGTCTCAATTAGTTTTAGCCTTTTTCCACTTAAAACATGTACTTTCAAAAATCGTTGCTCATCCACACATTTTTTACTGCACAGCGCTTCATTGGTCTACCTGTTTTTGAGCAGCTTTGTTGGCCCTTTTGTTGCGTTTTGGCCGCAGCTCGTAGACAATGAAAACCGTTGCCAGAGACTGTGCGGCGTCGGCGGCGTCTAGCGAGTGAAATAAAATTTTCCACGAACACACTAACGTTGCTAATCCTTACATCCTGTTCGGGTCCACTGCGTTCCTCTTCTTTGCTGAGCACAGCTTCAACTCTAATTCCAACGCTACGCCGTTCGGAGCTCAGAGAATTTTGTACATGTTGTCGCAGACACGTTGGCAACTAGCGCGTGTTAACTGAGCCTTGCTTCTGTCCCTAGCCATTGTCTGTGTTTTGTTTTTGGCCCTTAAAACAAATATTGCCAAGGTTTTAAGATATTGGTTTTGGCTTACAAAAAATGCATAAGCTTAGCTTAGCCATTGTGGACAGTAGCCAAGTGGCAAAGGGACTAATCAGCTGCAGTTTTTGTTTTGTTTTCATATGCCTCAAATTGCAACGTGCATTTCCATAAGATTCGTTGTAAAGATAGAATAGAGTGATTAAAACTGTTAGGATACTTGTTATGACAACTGCAAACATTCCACACAAACATGAAATTGCAATATAAGAAATTAGAGTGGAGAGTGCTCGACTTCGACCATACTCTGTATATTCGATTTGTAAGGACCGTTTGAGGGCGATGCATCGCCCACTACTTTTTAATCGAAACAGATTTAATTACCATTGAAAATCTTAAATGCCAATTTTTTCTCTTCTATACTAACTGGTTCCAGAGATATAAAGTTTTCCTAATTGAGCAATATGTGGGCGTAGCGACGCATATTTAATAAATCTAATTATACTTCATCCCAAGTTTCATACTTGTAAAATATAAAGATATAAGCGATACTTTTATCTAGCTCCCATACGTACGATCGGTCAAAAATAAGGTTTTTATTAGAAAAACTTTTTTGTTCTTAAATATAAACAGATAAAACTTTGCAATTTGCGTTTTTATACATCCTTGACCATATTACAAAGTTTCATAAGAATCGGTCATAAGGGCGTGGCACCGCGCATATAGAGAAAAACCAAAAAAATGTTATTTCTCTGTAAGCCGACGAGATAAAACTAACTTTCTTTAAAACCAATTAGAAAATGGACGTCTCAGACCATTTTATAAACTTCATCTTTATAAACTGATATAGTTCTTATCGGAAAAACTATAAGACAGATTTCCCAATAAGAATAATTAGGCAATTGATTGCAAAAGTATAGAAATGTCGGCAAAGCTGAAAATAGCTCCCTTACTTGTTTATAGAGCGACAGATTTGCATTGTAAATTAAAGTAAGGTTTACTTTTAATTTATACCTACTCCTTTATAGTAGCAACTGCACTAGGTAAGCCCTGCCTTAGCAACGATATTCAAAAATCGATGAATAAGCAATGTCGTTAACACTATTTTTGTTTCGATTTGGGGTGTACAGGGTATTATATTGATGACTCTACTCGACTATTTTGTTCTTATTGGCTTAATTTACACTTTATAAGTCATTGTTCATATCAAATTGCCCTTGAGTGTCTGTCCATCGGCAAAGCATACTGACTTGAGTATATTAGTGATCTGCGTTAAGGACAGAAAGGTTGAGTTTAATACTTATTTGTTTGTTATTAACGGACAAGTAATCAATAATAACATTTGCAATCTTCTACACTTCTCTGAATAATAAGACAATAACATCGCCGCATCTGGTTCGGTGAAAGACAATTAAAGACTGTGTGTGCTTTGCATTTTAGCACTGCATTACATTTGTGTATTGTACATGTGGTTGTTGTACTGATTTCATATATTTTTCTCAGTTTTAACAATGCACTTGGCATTTAAAACAAAAGGAGGAAACCCTGGAACTGTTAATAAAAGGTGTGACTTACAGTCAGCTCCATAAGTGTGGCGTTGGCGTTTGCGTAGGCGTGAGCATGTGGCTGAGAGTTTAGGGTACCTCACAGCACGGAAGCATCTTCACTGATTGTTGATTGTCGATACGCCTGTCTGAAATTAAGATTGTTTTGCGAATTGTGTCAATGTACTGTAATATATTTAATGGCGTGCGTTGAATTGAAATTCATGTACAGATGTGTCTTTTGTTTTGCTTTCCTCGAGCTTGCTATTGTTGAATCATTTCAGTTGTGCAAATATTACGTACTCAGAAATGTTTACTTTATTAAAGAATAAAATAAAAAAACAACAAATGTTGTTAATAAATCGTTGTTACTATAAAGAATTTCGATGAAAATAAAATGTATAAGTTAACAACATTTTTAATTTTCCGTATTTCTCAATTACGTTTTGCTTCTATTTTTTTATACCCTACAATTATACAGTAAGGAATTGCAGTCGACTTTGACATACCCTGTACCTTCAGTTTATAACAGCTGTTATAGGATATTGCCCGCCTACTTTTCAGTGAAAACAGATTAATTTCCATTCAATGTCATATATTTCAATTTTTGCTTTTCTGTTTTGGTTATATGTGGGCGTAGTCATACCCATTTTATGATTGAATCCAATTATGCTCCATCCCAAAAGCATGTAGGAGATATGGTTCTCGAGATATAAGCGTTTTAAATTTTTACTATCTTAACTAAACTACGTTGGGGTAGCGCACTACCCTCAATTGAAAACGCGACACCAGGTCAGCCTGTTCCGCAACTACAGACAAAAGTCATCAGTCGCTTTTCTACTTACTCTACGATCAATTAACTACTAACTATCTTGTTTACTGCATCCTTAAAGCTACTTACAAGATAAACTATTAACAAAGAGTGTTGGATACTCTGTTAATCGATAAACTAAAATTCCTGGTTATTCTAGCAGGGACACTGAACTGTATGTACACCAACAATGTAGGGAAGAATATTAAACCATTATGTTATGTAAAAATAAAGTACCGAGCATAGTTCTACGACTAGACAATGTTGGCAAATTAATAGGCTTCAGCCGACTACTATAAGGAGGAAGGAATATACATATATCGAATTTTCTATTTTATGTTTTTGTGCTTAAATCCAGATGCTCAAAAGTTGTCCCAATTTGATGTTCCTATCTCAAAAGACACAATTTTTGTAATTTTTTACAAGAGGTAGCACCAGTGTTTTGCCCCTCACCCCTAAACTAATAGAAAAGGGGAAAAGCTAAATGAATTTGATCTGCGTACTGAATAGCACGCGTACTGATCTACGCGTTCATACCGACAGACTGACGGATAGACGGACATCGCTAAATCGACTTCTCTTTCGATACCGATCAAGAATATACATATGTATATACTTTGTATACATAGTTGTAGATGTGTCCTTTTACATTTTGTGTATACCAAGTCCACCCTCCTTAAATGTATTTTAAACATCCATACATATTCCAAATTTATTGAATTAGAAAATTGTCATTTGATCAAGATGTATGTATAACTTTGTACCGCGTGGCAACATTTATGAGCGCAACGATCAGATTTATTTCAGTAAACACCTACATTTATATCAAACTGTTTCTCTTCTGTCTGTCAAAAAAGATAAATAAATAAATACAAGCTAAATAACTATATATTATATTAAAAATATATTTTTTGTATTCAAAAGTTGAACTTGAGATGCGTCGACAAGTTGGAGTTCGGAATCCACCGGATCCTGAAGACCCGGATGGACCTAACGTCATCTATGTGAGTCAAGAGGAGCTTGTCGCCTTCATACGCACCGTCTATTTTCTTTCGTTAGTATTTATGGCCGTTGAGATTATACAATGGTTAATACTAACCACCAACAATGAATGGAACCAAACAGTGCGCGCCTTTGGCCTTGGCTTCTTTATCACAGCACTCATTGCACTCTCCTTACTGAATTGCTGCCCACCGTTGCGATATGCGTTTCCCTGGAATTGGATAATGACAGTCATAATTATTGAATGCATAACGTTGGGCGTGGGCGCCTGGATTCATAGCTCTATTATTCAAAATGTGTTCTATACCGTTCTAATTGCTGCCTTAATCACAGTGACGCTGCTCGTGTTTGGCATCGTTTGTCCAACTGTTATACTGCCCGGCGAACTTTGCATCTGCTGCATACAGTGTATCTTCTTCATTGCCCTAATAGTAATGTTTACTATAATTGTGGTGAGCGACTTTGGAAAGCATGTGCGAAACTTTTTAGTTGTATCGATGGTGTTGCTCGTGCCGATCGTGCTTTATCACTCGCAAGTCATTCATGGCCGTCGGTATGGTATCCCCATTAAGGATCATCTTCTCTGTTCAATTATGCTTACGATGGACTTTACTTTATTTACCGTTGGTATCTACTATTTGCTCTTTGTTTCGTCAAATCAGGCTTATTAATTGTAAAGCCTTTAAATAAAGTTTTGATCACATGCCGAACAGCTTATGTATATAGTCGAGGAGTTGACAGATGCTAAGATCAGATTTTCTCCTGCGGCGTTGGAAGTGGGGCATTTTGAAGATTAAATAGTAGAGGGAAAAAAGTTTCTATGAAATTCTTTTTCATTTAGCAGTTCAAAATTGTAGAAAAAAAGTCATATTTAGTTTCTCCTGCGCGTCAAATGCAATGGCTCCATTCTTACAAAATCCTAACAAAAATGAAACAAAAAAAATATGTAACAACAGTTTTAAGAACCTTTTTTATGTAGATTGAATAATTTTAGAAATTGAAAGATATAATTCTCGAGTAAATGAAATAAAATTAAAGTAAAAGATAAATAATCTAAAAATACAAGAATAGCGCAAAACAGAAAATCGTTATCAGGTAAACCAAAACGTCGACCATGAATGATTTCCGCATGGTACAGAGTAATGAAAATAATAAGAATCATCAGTATGATAACAATGTTACGCACAATATTAGTATGTCCGTGAGAAAGTATTGCCCATATTAATGCTGAGAGCGTAATGGTTAAGGAAACGATAGTGCAGCAGAAACATATTTCGCCAGGCAACACTTCTGGAGCGCAGTAAGCGCCTGAAACCATCAGGATGGTCATTACAACTGCCGATAGGAGGGTTGTGACGATGAGTGACCATAAGTTTTTCCAAAGATTTATAGAATGGACAACCAATGCCAAACCTTCGACGACAAAAAATGCCAGAATCCAATTGAGTGGAAACCAAGAACGTGCCTTGAGAAACACGTTCAATGCTGTAAGTGACAGGAATGCAACCGAGCCAGCAAATAACGCGTAGTAGAAGCACTCTGAGCAATCAGCAATGTGTAAGGTAAGCACCACCCATGTGACATTGGCAATGATCGCAAATATCACTGTTAGGCTATAAATGCGTCTGAGCACTGTCTGACGATCCACAAACAAGATGCTACGTTGAATGGGTTGCGGCGCACGGCGGTCTCTCTCATCGGGAATTTCGACTTGTTGCACTTGTGTTGCGCGTATTCGATCCTGTATTGTATAGGGTGTGCGTGATACTCTTTCCTCACGTGAGGTTCTTCTCGAGGTGTCAGTTGGCCGAGTTGTCTGTCGCTGATTAGACGAGACTGTATTAATTTCGGTGGTATTTGGAGCTCTTCTAAAAAAGTGACTTATCAATAACGACATCTTGGCCAATAATACGTGGCAAGTAATTGCAAATGACGATGAAAAAGAAACAAACACTTTTATTTTATTCTCATTTTAGAAATTTGATTATTCCCTTTTTTATTTATTTGTATTTATTTTTTTTATACAGAATTTATTTCGAGTTTAAAAGTGTTGTGCTATTGATTTGGAAAAGTTAAGTATTCTTGAATCTGTTTATATAAAAAAATTACCCATCCGATCCAACAGTTATGAAATGCGATCCTTTGTTAGAAGATTACGTCTCCTTAGAATTTTTCGAAATATGTTAAACTAGTGCTTATTTCAATTAGATTTTTAAATTTGGGTTTTTTATAGACAATTTACTGTTAATTTTTGTCTGAAAAAGGAAAAATTGTCTTTCGGAGGACGCCACCTTGTTGATTTTCAAAATAAATCAAAAAATCCTTCGATTAAGCATTAGATTCACTATTAAATAACGTATATTTTAAATTAAAATGATTTCGGGTGAAGGGTTGAGAAGTTGTGATGGGCAACGCAAACGAGTTTTTTTTTTAAAAAGGGGCCGATATATTGAAGAAGTTATAACTTTTTATATCATTAATATCTTTCTAAAATTTTTGTTGAATTCAATGAAGTTGTGTTATTACTTTTATAAAATTAATCAAATTTTTATTAAAAAAAAAATATTAAAAATACTCGTTTTTAGTGACTCTAACGAGACCATTTTAAATAGCATTTCAGTATAATATACGTTTATATTAAAAAATAAGACACATAAAAAAATAATCAATTCATATATAATTTATGTTGGAAAAAAAAGTATCGTTTACTATTTTACTTTATCTCTCTCACACTGTGCATTCTGCAAGTAAAAGAGCCGAACCAACTGATAAATAAGGAAAAGAAAATCCAAGAAATCTGTCATTTCCACAACGATACTCAATCAAAGTCTCAATCATAGTCGTTTCAGTCACTTAGTCAAAGTCAGAGCGCTGTAACTGGTGACAGCTTTGAGGTTTGCCGGCTCCGTCTCGAGCTCAGATAAGTGAACCAACCTTTCCCTCTAGATTTCGTCGTAGACTTACAAACTAATTTGCCTGCCAAAGAAGTGCGAACAAGTTGTAATTATTTCGCATTAAGTTCAAGTTTGTGGCTTCTGTCATTGCTGATTTGTCGAAGTTGTTGTTGATGAAGATGGCGTAGACGGTTATCGATAGTTGTGCAAGGCATTAATGTTGCCTAATGAAAAAGACCATTCGTCAAGTTCAGATTAAAAAAAAAACTTTAAAAAAAGTTTCAAGTTTTGGCATGAAAATGAAAAATTAGTAAAATTGTTTGTTGAGCCGCTTTCAGTTGTTGCTGTAGTAATGTTGTTCATTGTGGTTAGTTGTTGTAAAAACTAACCGAACATGTTCATCAATGTGAGCATGCGGTTTGCATTTATGGCTACACATTTACCCTTTCCTTAAGGCACTTGGGTATATTAGTTTTGAAATCGATTTAGCTACGACTCTCTACCTATCTGTAGACAAACTAGAGTCTATTTTCGTTTATTTAATAAGTGAATCCCAGAGAAATACTGCCTAAATAGAATAAAGTTGTATTTTTAAAAATGAGATTAATTAAACAGTCCCGATCGAAAAATAAGCGTGTAGCACCCCAAGACCATTGAAAACCTTTATTAATAAAAGCAGCGTATTTCGTTATGAAACAAACTCGCCTTCAGTTTTTTACTAGTGATATTTTAATTTTTGGTTTTCATAGATTGCAGTTGATGAAAAATTTAATTAATTTATTAACTTAAAAATGTTGTTGGATTTTTAGATTTTTTTACAATCGTAATTGTCATGAAGGTGTGAGACAGCACTGCATCAGTATGAGGTGTGAGAGAAGGAGTCGCCAGTATCACGTCAAAATTATGCAACTCGAAGATTTATAAATGAAGGAAGAAACATAATAAAACGTAAAACAGTTTAAACCGTTCAAGCAATAAATTCAAATACTGAAAATTAAATATATTTATGATTTGTGTTTGTTTTAACTCTTGTTTTGCTTAAAGAACACAAGCACAATATCAGCAACAAGTTGACTCATTCGAGACTTCTTTTTTATTTAAGTCTCGAATTGCGTGATATAAAACGAAAGTGAGCCTTTTTCATTGAAACGCAGTCGATTAATCAAGCTGCAAACTATTGTACTTTACTACTCATTTCTTTACACGGCATTCATCCAAATTCTACAAAAAATTTCGTTACCCTTAATTAATGCGCATTGCGATTTTCCCACGCTATGCCACTAAGAGGCAAAAGCTCAATCTACGCACCTCCCGCCAACCTTAAAAAAATAGAAACGACAACAACAACGCCAACAAACGAAATCAAGTTTAATGATTAGAGTAACCAAAGGTATTTTTCCCTCTACTTACAACATTTCCGCCCAAAAGTTGCGTAGGTAAATGACCAAAAGGCGCGTTTTGTAACGCGATTTTTATGCGTTTTCAACGACAATTTTTTTTTGGTTCTATTTTTGGGGTGAAAAATACGAAAAATACGAAAAAATTCAAAAACCATAATGCAAACGATATGAAATCAAATGTATTGCATTAATTTCATTTTTACTTTTCACATTAAACGGTAGATAAGAAAAATTGTATTTCCACCCCTTCGCGACTTGAGTGATTTCATATCGCGGTGCTTTCCACCCTCCGCGCCACATCGAACTGCTGTTTGTTTTAATTGCATTTTTCTACACTTCACGTTTGTTGAATTTCCCACGATTTTCATGTTTTTGTGATTTTGAAAATTTCTCGCTAAAGTCCACTGAGATTGTGATGCGATAGAAGGAGATACTTTCCAGCAAAGGTAAGGAAATCCGGTTGTGCTGCGGTGTTGGTGGTGGTGGTGAAGGCGCCTATGCTGATGGCCATCCGTATAATGAAAGCGATGACGATGACGATGTTGATCGTTTTTGTGTTATTCATTATTAAATATATTCGCTTTCGCCTTCATCTGCTGACCGCTGAGGCTCAGCGCCTCCCCAAAGCGATCGCGCAGAACAATGCAAAGGGTTGACACTCGAAACAATACAGCTCAGCGAGTAGCCTGAGACTTGTGAGACAAGTAACGAGTTCTACTCTGTGTCTTTTCCGCTTTATGTTTTGCTTTATCTTATTCTTTCGATGTTAAGTGGATCAGGCCGCGTTATCCTTGCGTGATTCATGGCTGTGCAGCTGCTGGCTTCGATTTGTTTGTCTTGCCTCGGCTCGTTTGTCTTATAAGGATTCTTGCTTGTTCGCCCGTCCAGTCCAGTTTTACCCTGGGCATATTTAATATGCATGAAGTGCGTTATCAGCAGCCTCTTTCTCCCGTATGTAAATTTTTAATAAGTCGAGTTCTATTTTTTGCCTGTTTAATCCAGTTTATATTGGCTTGCCTCGCCTTGCCTTGTTAAAAGTGTATCATGTCGACTTCGTCTTCGTCCTCGTTTGGCCATTGTCCTTTGTCAGTGTATCCGTGTGATATATGTATGCATGGATGTGTGTGTGTGTGTGTGTGTAAGTAAAAAGGGCTATTTTATGGGTTTATTATTTTATAATCAGAATTGTCTATTGTTTGAAATTTTGCACGCTTTTTTAAATAAAATTGTTTTTGTCTTCAAGTTGACGTTTGTCTTGTCCGGTTTTGAATTGAGGCCTTGAAGTAAGTCAGAGAAATTGTTGAAAATCTTAAAAAAGCAATTAAATTTTCAAAAATTCTGAACAATTTTGAGGAAAGATAGAAATTCGATAAATTACTTCCTAAATCACAAATTATAATACAAATTGTTGCTCATTTGGAGAGTAGTTAGAGTTAATTTTAAAGAAAGTACTGAAGATCCAAAGCAGAAGCTGAACTCCAATAGAAGTCTTGGATTTGAAATTCCGACACTTTCTCTGTAGAGAAAAAGTAGTCATAGTCATACTTTGCAAGTTAAAGTGCATTTTGCGATATTCAAAATAATTTGGGAATATGACCAGCGAGTTTCGAATTTCATGTCAAAAACAAATTCCGTGAGAAAAATCTCAGTAATGCAAAAGTCTCCTTTTGAAGACGATTCTGTTTTAAATATTTGCAATGAAATTTTACAAGTCGAGTCCGCCCATTTAGTTAAATGCAGAAACGCAGGCAATATTCAAATGATATATGATTTCAGAAGACGTTGAATGCCAACGAGTCGAACTGAGTTTCGGTTAATGTTGCCGATGTGCTGAATAGCGGTGGCAGCCGCAATGCTTCTGCGATAACGACTGTTTCCGTCAGCTTGCCAGCCTTCTGCTACGCCCCAGTCGCCTCGGTTGTCAAGGCTGAGCGGGCCGTGCAGACTGTGCTGCAAGTATTCTTCCCAGTTGTATCGAATTACTTGAATTGTGTGCGCAAATGTGCATGTTGCAGACGCACGCACACATAAAGACCGAGCTTGTTAGACACTGTTTTTGCATGCTCTCCAGGCTGGTCCTGCGCTTGCTTGTTGTTGCTGTTGAGGCTCTTGATTAACGTTGATGCTGCCGTCGAGTTCGCCTCGTCCTCGTTTGCCTTAATGTCTGCTGCTACACTCGTATCGTCAATGCAATAAGAAGGGACGCTGCTGCTGATGCTGCTACTGCAATCCAGGCCCTGCCTGAGGCTGCATACCTCTTAGTCTTTGCCATGACCTTATTCCGCTCTTGCTGCATATTTGTTGTTTTAGTGCCCGTTGTTGTTGTTGCTGTTGCTGTTGTTGTATTCATTCTGTTATTTGCTTCTTGTTTTGTCCTTTTTCGACTCCAACTTCTTTTCATTTCACTTCGTTACGTTTCGTTTTTTTTATTCAAGTCTATGCTAATTTGTTATTTTAAGCATGTTTGCTTATTTTACATCCTCGCATTGCGCCTTTTCCTTCTTCCCGCCGCCCTGTTTATGTCTGTGGAAACTTTGTTATTTGACAAACATACGAAAATAGTTTGTCAGTGGCAAATATTCAGCCGACATCGAATTCGTTGTTGAAGTTGCAACATTTGCTTTACACCTGAGGCAAAATTAAATGCTTGTAATGCTTAGTCAACTTTGGGCAAACAAACAAGCTGTCTAATTAGCAAAATGTACAATTTGAATTTGTAATTGATTTTATTCTTTTTTGTTTTTAATTTGTTAATTGAATTCTCATTTTGAAGAACACAAAAATAACAGTTTTTTTTAGGTTTACCCAAACTAAAAAAAAGTTTTGTAATTCGAATTTTCTCCAAATTCAACAATCCTAAACATGAAATTCTAAAACTTAAAAAGAAATGATTTCAAGTCTCGACTTAATTACTGAATTAAATTATATAAATAATTCAAAGAAATGTTTTAAAATTTTTTTTTTGGGAAACATTTCAAGATTTCTAAATGCAACCCATTCATAATCAAAAATCGTCTTAAAGCGAGTATAACTTTGTAAGGGTTAAGTGCCAAATTAATCAGAGAACTTCAAGGGTACTAAAACATGGGACAGAGCTACAAGTTGTCCGGTTCCGGTTTGAATCACTTTTGGATTGGACATTTAAGTACGTTTGCCTCCTTTGGTTGCTTGCGACACTATTGAAACTGTATACTTTCTAATTTCGAGTGTGATGAATGACTACGCCTTTAATCACAAAATGACCGACTGGTTCGCTGAAGTGCCCAAGACCAAGTAATCATGAGCTTATTATAAAGTGATTAACTGACGCTGTTAATGACTTCTTCTTTTTAATAGGATTACTCAAAGGCGCGTTAGGGAAGAGCAACCTCGGACAAGTATTCGCACAGATTCAATCCAAACCGGATTGGTTGTCCGTTCCAGAAACAGAAATAAAACTTTAAATTGAACAATAAACCCGACTAGGAGGACAAGAAAACATTTTTTCAACAACTCGTTAAACCATTGTCCAGTCGTTGAACTAAAACAAAGCGACACTTTTCCATTTGCTGTCTTACAAGAAACAACCCCATGCCGACTTGAAGACGTTACGACCTCGTATCGATAAGCACGTTAACCGACAACGGCCGCTTTGACTACCAGTTTTTCCATAAGAAAGCGAGCAAAAAGAAGGTCTGCCCAATATTAAATTACCACAAATTTGTCTACAACATTAAATGCAATAATTAAAATCCGGACTGACGACTGATTTCTTGTTGCAAACGCAGACTCAACGCTAGACTAGGCAACTGAACTTGAAACCGCCACCAGCAGCCAACGGAGTCTGGTCCGAGTGTGTGCCTAAATGTGTGCTGCTTGTTACTTCCGCAGCGTCACTCAACTGGCAAACCGAGCCAGCCGAGTAGTCAAGGCATTTTGCACAGTGACAACTTATTTCTTACATTTTACCGACTGCCTTCAGTTCCCTTTGCTGTTGTCGCTGTGCTGTGCTGTGGTGTGCTCTGTTGTGCTGTTGCAGTTCCGCATGAGGAATTTTACATTTGTTTGCTGCCCATTGCAGTTGACATTGAAACGTTCGCACTTAAAAGTTGAAATTGTAACACAAAACTAACCCAAATAGGTTTCGGAAGCTGTGGTTGCCTGTGTCAGCTAACAGGCAACCCAAAGTCAGGCCAGGCCGAACAGTCGACTTCTTCGGAGAGGATACAACCCCGCACACCCTTTCGAACAAGGTTCGGTTAAGAACAGAGTATCTTTTTTGTTTTAAATGCGTACGAAAAGAAAAACGTATAGTTTATTTAAATGTATTTCCAATTTGTAGTTTTGTGGTGTCAACCAAACGACGGACCGACCGACAGAGTGGTGTCGTTTCTCTGTGATAAAAGGCCACAGATATGTCAGAGTTCTTTGGAGGGTTTCAATGCATTCGGTAGTCATCTGAGCTGCTTATCCTTATCACGCGTGAAGAACATCGGCACTCGGCACTCGTGAGAGAATTTACAAACGTACAATGTTCGACCGCAAATTGAGTGAGTCAGTGAGTGAGTAAGTGACTCGAATCATTGTATGAATAAATAAATGAATGTGCTTATTTATGTCTGCGGTGACATCCTTTTTAATTCGACACCACCTCAGCGGGTGTCCCATGTCATCCTCCTTAGTTTGCGTACCCTTCTTCCCTGCCGGCTCCGTTTTGGCTTTGCCGATTTCAATTATGGGTGACAATGACTTGGAATTGATTTTCGATATTTGATCATTCGTTGCGGTTTGTTAACGCTTTTTAAAAGAGGCAACGTTCGCCTGTAACGGCGGAAGCATATGCCATTACACATTAAAGCACTTGAGTTGCATTTCCGCAGAGTTGACACAAACAAGCAGAAAACCACAGAAAGTGTAAAGACGTTGCTTGACAAGGGGTGCGCAGTGGGTTGACGTACTTCGATAACTTGCATTTAGTAATGCATTGAGAGCATTCTAAGCACAAAGTAGCATTAAAATGTTGAGTAAGGTCAGTTTACATGTTGGTATGCATTTTTGACTGTCAAAAGAAATCTGTCGAGCTAACTGATTGAAGTGTTTGCTTTAATATTGAGTTAATTAGCAGGTTAGAAATCCAAAAAGCAATAGATCGCTACTGGGATCTTCCTACTCAATAATGCTTATCGTTGAAATAAAGAAGAATCACCCAAGGCTCTTTAAATTTTCAGCACAACTTTAGTTCCAACCCAAACCCCATGGCAAAGAGCTCAATAGTCAGTCTCATTATTCAATTTGGCAGTCAGAATGTCAAAAAAAAAGAAAAATAAATATTTATGGTTTCTGTGCTTGAATTTTTAGAATACATCAGTTAACGTGCCGCTGCATTTGTGATTTGGCATAGCACATGCGCACTCTAATGATGACTCTTGACTGCCGTGCTTAAGGTTGACGAATGCCAGGGCAAGCGCCCCATGGCAGTCGGTGAGGTCTGCCCCCCAGCTGAGCGTTGACAAACGAGGCTTTCTGCCTCGCAAGACACGCACGCACATGCCACACAGACGACGAGTAACGACGAGTTAGCGATGACGCGCTCGCTTCACTGATTTTGAGCCAAATATCATCAAAATGTGACAGTAGCCACAACCGAGTTAATTTTGATGTCATGCCTGTTACTGTTGCTGCCTCGAAAAACTCGAACACGCAGAGGGCAGTCAAGCGTACTGAAATTGCAAAATCTGATCTGATCTATGCAAAGCATTTGCGATCGAGCTTACAAGGGTGTTTGTAACATACATAAGGATGCTGTTTAACTCCTTCGTCTAACAAAGGCTCTTCGAAGTACGAACCCTTTGCGTTGGCATTGTCATCGTGTTTGTTGTTATTTTGTTTGCCGCTTGAGTGCCAACAAAGAAAGGCGTCAAAGGAGAGTTTCTCTGTCGCGGTATCTGCTTGTCTACATCTGCGACCTCGATCACTTTCACGCGCATTGTTCGTTGATGTTTCCACGACGATGACGACGTCTCAATCGCGACAAAGCAAAGCCATTATTACCACGCTCCGTTTATCCTTTAGAGCGATTGTATTGTGGAAGGATGCAAATGCGCTTTGCTAGTTTTCTCGATTGGTTGAAGTCTAAGGCTCTTCTTCAGTACGCTACTTAATTTCTCCGCGCAGCTCTTAGATTTATCGCCAGCTGCTTCACCTTCTAGTGCTAATCTCTTCTTTTATAAACTTTTCTCTCAGCTCGCTTACTCCGTTAATGCCTTTTCTCTTTTGTTGTTAACCCATTATTGTCTTCAATTTCCCCCTCAACGTTTGTTTTGATCTCATCATCGCCTATGTTGTCTCGTTGCGAATAAAGTTGTTAACTAGCCATGAATATGAAATTATAGTTTCATTTATAGCGACTTGATTAGACTGCTGACTGGTTTCAAATGCGACTTTGGCTCAAATGACGCTAACGTTTTTAGTCTCAAATTATGAGCACATAAACTTATATGCTTCAATTTGATTGTGCTCTATGTATTTTTCGCCCAATTGTTGTTGATTAATTTCAGCTGTGGCTAAAAGTGAAATTTCAACTTTTCAATTCCGTATGCTCAACAAATAAGGAAATGTTAACAAATAAAAGAAAACGAGAGGTGTGTCACAGTATTTGCGCAGCTTTTTTCCCACTTGAGTATGAATGGTTTTCTAGAAGCTTTATTTTTGGCATTCAAAAATTCCCCACAATGCAACAGCTGGTTTCATTTATTCGTCATACCAAAATAATAAATATCTCGAAATCGTCTTCTGAAATGACAAAATTGCATGCTTCCATGCTTGGTTTCCTTTAACTCATTCTCAAATGATTTACAAATGCTTAACAAATCCATGATCCATGCAAGAGATGAAAAGTTTTGTTTTTTGTTTAAAAACCGCATTGATTATAAAGTTATCTCCACAGTTTTTTCATGAAAAAAATCTTGGACGTCAATAAAGACACTCAGTGAGATTGATGAAGTTCAGACAACTATAGCATATAGTTCCCATAGGAACAATCGGTCAAAAATAAGGTTTTTGTTAGAAAACAACTTTTTTGCTCTTAAATATAAACAGATGAAACTTTGCAATTAAATATGTACGTGTTTTTATTTATCCTTGACATCAATGGTCTCGGATATCTCCGATTTTAATTTAATGTGGCGTTAGGTTTACTACCACAAACCCTAAAGTTAAGCATGTGGTGCATGGACTTGAATCTATGCCAAGTCAGCATCCTCATTTGACATAAGCCAAACAAGAACCACCAAACAATTTCCCCTTAGGTGGAGGGTGACGTGCATCTAGATACATCTGCTGCTCTCTGGATCGCAGCATCCGAGTTGTATTTAAGAAGAAATCTTGAGAACAATGCAACTCCCACATCAAGCCGAAGACTTTACTCGCTTGAGTAACAACCATAACCACCAGCGTTGCACCATATACATGGTCCTCACCAATAAGTAGCCAGACCATAGACTACCAAAGCAGTCAATGGTCCGGGGCAGCTACTTCCCGCTGTACCAAATAAACCTTTGGTCAGTTTTCGTGTTGTTACTAGATAATAGTGTGTAGTGATGATAGTAGTGAGTGTGATAAGTAATAGCAACACCAAGCATTGGTGAGCTTGTGCACCTCTCTGATCTGCTACATAGCTGTGCTAAGCATCGCTCATCGAACGGGACAAGAACCCCCAGAGTTGGATGACTGGCCACATTTACCCAAGACGCGGAGTTGATGCTTGTGTATTCTTTTTTGTGCCAAGCCCGTTCCCTTGACTGTGGTTTCGGTCGATATTTCTCCTTGACTATATTTCGAAGACTTGTTAGAATCGACCATAAGGGCAAGTACCTCCCATATAGTGAAAAACTTAAAAAAATCTGTAAGCCAACAAGATAGAAATGTAATGAAGTATGATTTCATTGCTTTCTATGGGCGTGGCTGAGCCCATTTATCTTTAGCAGCTCATATGATTCTTATCGGAAAAACTATGAGAAGGATTTTCCAATTAAAATAATTGGGAAAATGCTTGCCAGAGTATATAAGTTTCTGGAAAGCGGAAAATAGCTCCCTTTCTGGTTTTAAATAATTTACGCATAATTTTTTACAAACAAACTGACTACGTTATAGATTATTATACATCTTATCTTATCCCGCGATTGAGAGAAGTTTGTAGAATCGCTTTGACAAATGATTTGCATGGGTCATTGTACCAGGGCATGACAATGTGACTCAAATAAAAAAGTCAATAAAATTAAATATTTGAAAAGTGAAAGCCCAAAATATTGAACAGACAGTGTAGAATTCTGAATAAGTTGCTGAGTAGAAAATACTTACACAATTTTGTATTCAAAACGTGACATGCGAACACGCAGCAGCGAAGCATTGAAGCAATGCGACAGGTGGGCCAGCGGCGACAAGTCAAAGCACACATGAGCACACACACACACACAGACGCCACACCCTTTGCCTTGAAGTAAACAAAGCGCAAGTGGACAAGTGCAAATACGCACACACACCGCTCAGATTGAAAGATACATAGATAGAGTGAGACTAACGACGGCTATGACGACGAATCGATGCTAAGCCAAGCCAAGCCGAGCTGAGCTGAGCTGAGTCGATGCTGATACCAAAAAGCGAACACCAAAGCTTACGGAAGCGTAACGAATAAGCGAACGAGAGTTTTACCTGCTTGAATGCTGTGCGCCAGAGTAAAGTATCTACATGGCACATATAGTCAAGTATCTGCATACTATATAAATATACAGATAGATACAGATACAGGTTTCTATATTTTAAAAATATGTACACAATACATATATTCTATTAGTTCCACAGTGCGACCGAGCGAACAAACGACGACGACGACAACGACGGCGACGTAAGCATCGAGTATGTCGATGAACTAACGGTGAGCTCAACTGAGCGGTCGGAGAGACGCTGTGCAGTTAGCGCAGATAATACATCCGGTTCCGGTTAAGCCCATATTTTTGTGTCATTTACGTTCGTTTTCGGGGCGAGTCAACAGAGCGCCAGTAGAACAACGAGAACGACGAACGGTTGGACAGCCGCACTTAGATACAGATATCGCACAACGTTCGCCAGCAGCAACGGCAGCGACAGCGGCAGCTACAGATATGTGTGTACTTGCCACAGCGATAGCACTGCAATGTGCATGTTGCATGCCAATGGCAGCCAGCACCGACAGCCGCAACGGAATTATGCGAATGACATGTTGTCGTCGCCGTCTGTCTCACTGTCTCACTGCCTATCTGTCTGTGACTCTGTGTGTCCGTTCGTAGGCTGCTTGCCTCTTGCATTCTGCCCCCACCGCATGCATATTCAGCCCTCGCGACTTGTAACTCATTTTGTGCGCTCGTTGGGTGCACCTATCGAGCGAGCCAAATGGGCACACACTGCAGAACAATACCAAGTCATGCGACAAGTACAACGACAACGACAACAACGTTGAAACGGAATCGTCAACGCTTCCGCATATTTCTCATTTCCACAATTAAACAGTTGAGATGCGTTGCTTAGACAAAAAGTCTATAGATACGCCTTTGCATATGCTTCTGTTTGCTTCGGTGACGACTCATCTCTATTTTATGTTGTAGCCAAAATCAAAGCAACTCAACTTTATTAAGAAAACGATTGCTTGTCGCATTATGCCAATCGACCACTTGTATACATTTGCATTTGCAACGCAATCTCATCATCGCCAACATAGTTGATGTGTGGACTTACACACAAACACTCAAGAGTTTTGAATTTTAGGTTTTTTGGCATAAATGACTTCAAGTAACAGATGTTCGATAACACTGCTATTTTAGCAGCTAGTTCATCTAGACAGGAGGCTTCACAATTGCTCCAATCCGAGCTAAACCTTATTCAAGTATGGTTCCTTCGCTGGAAAATTAAAGTCAACTATCTACTAACTGCTCAAATAACATTCTCACGGAAGATAGGTCGTTGCCCGTTGCAGCCTAAGCGCAGATTAACATGAGAAAAACATATTAAGGCGAAACAAATAAATTAAAAACAAAAAAAAAAAAAAAAACATGGACCTATGCTATCCAGCCTTGGAGCTCTGCTAGCAATTGATACTTCAGTGTTTCCAATCTAAAACTTTATAAAAAATTGTGAATGATTCTTTTTATGTATCCAATGCAAACATTCAAAAAGATTTAAATACTCCAAGCATAAAAGAAGAGATAAATAAATATAGTAAGAAATATATTGTTAGACTTCACAATCATGAAAATTCTTTAGCCTCACGTCTATTAGATCACAACTTCACAGTAAGAAGACTGAAATCCTCGATCTCCCCAATAGAAAGAATTAACAAACAGAAAAGAGGTTATATATATTGGCAGGGTTCGCTGGAAAGTTTCTATTTCTGTTATTTTAAATTTTAGTCACAAAATTTACCTATTTGAAAAAGACACAAAAGTAAGGTTATGAGCGATTGATGACGTATTGCCTTTATGTAATTTATGTTGGTCACTTATAAATATCTATAAGTATCAACAATGACTTCAATCTTGTTTAGTTGTGCGTCCGTCGAAAATAATGAATTTTGGTGATAACTTCAATTATTTAGAACAGTCTTGTTATAGTGTGCGATATTTTAGATAAAAGTCAATTATAATTGACTGTCAGTTGTTGATAGATACAATTGTAAAAATGAAAATGCGTCAAAGCAAATCTAACTGAAATCACAGAAATTAATGATACGCATTAATTTGCCGCGTAACAAAAACAAAAATGCAAATTTCTAAGCACTTCACGCTAATTATTTGTGCTACTTTCGACTGAATAAATTTGAAGGGGAAGTGCCTCAAACACAACTGTGATCCATGTATGTATTATAAATAATAAAAAACAACTGAAAAAAAAAAGAAAGAAATAAATAATAAATTAGCAAATTCCGGAAATTGTAACAAATTAACAACGCAAAAGTAATTAGTGACGCAGTAGTTGGTCAGTCGTGGTTTTGTTGTTATTGTTGCAGTTATGTACGTACGTTTGAGTTCAGATACAAGCGCAATTAGAATTTTAATTACAAAACGACATGGTAGCACAAATAGCGCGCAAACGAAATTCGTATTAAAGTCATTAGTGAATGAGTAAATTGAGTTGAGCAGGATACGATACGAATGCATATGCGCTTCAGAATGATACGAAAAGCGCAGAGACGCTTTGCCCAAAAAACAAGAAATTATACAAAATTTATTCATTAAATTATCATAAAGTTGATCTTCACACCTGAAATTAACAAATGCTCAAGAGGTTATGTAGGAAAATGTGCTTGGAAGTTTTCCATTGCATTCTTTTGGCTTCTTTCATTTTCGTTTTCACATTTTTTTTTAACATTTTTGTTGAATCACCACAGATAATTATGATTTTCAATTTGGTTGCGGGCGGACAGCGAACATTCACTCACACACACACACACACACGCACGCACTCTAGCTGGCTGCTTGACTGACACGCTGACGAATGAGCTTGCCGACGCCGAGTCTAACAAACCGCAGACGCCTCCCACCTAATGCCACTTCCCTTCACTTTGGCATAATTGCAGACCCAACTCGAAATTGTAATTGTGCGGCGCACTAAAAGCCTCGTCACGTGGCCCAAGCTCGCACTCGCGCCCGGTGTGAGTTGCGCTCTTCGAGGCCAGCATTTTTGTAACTTTCCTTATTGTTGAAACTTGCTTTTTTTGTACTGTTCGTTGACAGCTTTTTGGTCAGGACAATTACGAGGCTCGTCACTGAGTTGCTCATCAGTGAGTTGCGACCGCGTTGCAGTGGCTTTAAAGTTCAATAAATTCGTCGCTTGGCGCAGCATCTTAAATGCTGCAAATGTTACGCTCGCATTTGGAATGCGCCAAATGCCGCAACGTTTTCGTAATTGATTGTGTTGGCGTCGAGTTGAGTGTGTCTGCCAAAAATTCTCGCTTCGCAATTCTTGTTTTTCCGGCGCCAAAATGTCGTTAGACTGTGCTCTAGTACACTGTGAAAAACTTATCCAAAAGATAATTCAAACTTATGAATGTTCACTTACAAAGCACAATGACTTCTTAGCCAAGCAGAAAGAAACAAATGATAGGGATATCTATCCCGGTATCCAAAAATTCCCAGGTATCAGTGTTTTAAAGTCCCGTTGTATCATAGGTTATTATCTTCAGATCCCTTTAGTTCTAACCGTCCAACCAACATGTGTTAAAGCTGAAAGATATTTTCTTCGGCAGGTTTAGATGATACAACATTAGATGCTTAAGTATTTTCAGGACCCTATGTTAACTAACATAATATGTAAAATCCATTGACTAAAATAACTTGTTAAACGTATAAACTTTAACTCCTTTTTAACTCATTTTATAAGACTCAATGAAATGGAGTCTTGTTTTTTTTCTGGCTCTAAATTTTGTTAATAATAATAAGAAATAAAATAAAAATATTTACTAGTGTGGGACTAATCCCGGGATGCCGAGATTTCAGTTTACAAACCCGATACTTCCGTGATCGGAAAATCTCCAAAAATTGACGTCCCTACCAAAGAGATATGAAACAATCAAAGAGAAACAAAAATGGTGAAGCAAAATGGGTCGAGATTTTCCAGTAAATTTCTTACAGTGCAACATTAACCCACTTTTTATATTGAATTTGACTACTAAAAGCTTTTTACACTCGCTCCGCCGCTCCTTGCGACTCTCTTAGCTTTTCAGTCATAATTTAGGATCGTTGCACGCGTTGCTCGTTTTTTGGCCACAGCAGAAAGGATATGCGCCAATGGCGTTGATTACGTTGATGATGATGGCGATGGCATTGTTGCTGTTGCTGTTGTTGTTGTTACTAACGGTGGCAAGATGAGTGTTAGCTGTTGTCGTTGTCGTTGGTACGTTCACTTCACGTGTGTATTTCCGTTATAGTGCTGATGGCATTGTGCCAGTTACCAGTCAACAGCAACAACCACAACAACAACAACAACAACAAATGTATCGAACAATAATTACTCGGCGATGCGCCTTTAACCTTTTCGATTTATGCATTTGACATTAGCGATAATTTTAGTCACTAATGCGTGTATTACGACACGGCACCACACACAGCGACCGAAAGGAATAAAAAAACAAACTAAAAGTATCTACAATGTGCTGCATTCCACGGCATTTTTTCGTTGGCACGTGCGCAAAGAAATAATTAAAGTCAAAACGCAGACAAAGACAATAACAACAATAATAATACCAACAACAACAACATTAACAAATTATGCGACCATTAACGAATATGTAAGTTTGGTTATTTGGAAGCGAAACGCGTACAACTCTGACAAATAAATAAAATTTCATAATAATAAATTTAACAGCTCGAAACCAATCAAAAAAACCAAAATATAGCCGACAGCACCGTCATAGAGTATTTGCAAGGGTGCCGCGAGACGGGACGAAAGAACATTGAAAAATGTTTGGCAATAAAATTATAAAAGAAAACTAATAAATTCAAACGCCCACAAAAGTTTATGTTTGAACAATGACGACAACAACATCAACATCAACAGCAATAGCAAAAGTAACAGCAACAACAACAATAGCAAAAAAAAATGGCAAATTTTGTAAAGGCATGTCATGTCCAAAAGTCTAGACATTGTCTGTCAGTGGGTTAAGCTCACTCTTTATGTAGTGTGGAATAGTTTGTGAGGCTAATAACGGCGCCAAGCAATAAAACAATTTGTAGTTGTACCAAAACAAAGCCGGAAATTATTATATTATTTTATTTTATGCTTGAAGATGCGACAACCAATCGTTAACTTAGACGTTGTGTAAGAAAAGCTCTAGCCATCGCATGGACTCTTATTAGGCTATTTTCGAAAATTTTTATTCTTTTAAACCCAAAACTTTCTAAATAAAACAATTAACTATAAATGAAGTAAGAAGGTACGATATTGAATGTCACCAATAGATCAAATAGTAAAAGTTTTATTGGCATTCATCAAGAGTTGAATCAGAGTCTCAATCTTGACTTTTCGGTAATTTAATATGCCAAAATTTATGCATGCCACGAAAGCTGAATTCCAAACAAAACGACTGCGCAGGCACCCACACTCGCACACTCAAACAATTGGCAATAAATCATTTAATTAGTGCTAATTAACATTTTTCTACAGCGTTCAATGACGTTCGGTTGCGACGAACGTAAACGTTCTGCTGAGAAACGTGGCCGCACACTAAAGAATCAGATAAGATCTACGACACGCAACGCGCAACAGGCCAACAGTGGCGTCGCCAGCCAACTAACTACTTGGAACCCGAATCCGAAGCGGTATCTGAGTCAGAAGAAGATGCGCAGTCGAGCTGTGACAAATTTTGGTCATTCCCTAAAACGTGTGTGGTGGCATTTTTAAGCGCGAGTGAGATAAATTCGCTGAGTGCCTGCCCGAACACGCGCTTGCGGCTGTGACTGTCGCTGATGCCAACATGGAGCAATGCCGACTTGTCGGATTCATGCAATCCATTAAGTTGTTAAATGTATGCGCAGTCGCAAACCGCCACCGACGCATAAAATTGAGTGCGATTGCGACTTGTGCTTCTCAGCAAGAGCATAAGACAGAAGAAGAAGAAGAGGCGGTCGGTATAAACGCTCCAAGACTGTGCAACTAAATGTCGTTGTCGTATCCTTTGGTGGCCGCTTGCCTTTAGTCTCACTGCTACATACATATGTCTCTGCCTCTCTCTGGCTGTGTCGCATATCCTTTGTCACAGTCGAGTGTCAGAGCGAGTCTGTCCGTCTCATGGTCATAGTTTTGCGTAAGCGTTGCGCTATTAATACGCGTCCAGTGATCGTAATCAATTCTCGTAAGCATTCACCGTCATGATTTTTCGACAGAACCAACTATGAGTTTGTCTCGGTCCGTCTATCTGTCTGTCCGACCGACCGACTGTTGGTTCCAGCGCTCAGTCTGTGCTGTGGTGGTAACCTGAACACGTGCGGGTCATTAGTCGCAGTCACGCATTTTGCGTTTTAGAAGGAAATCGTTCTTGTCGGGCGCTTCGCTATATTTGCTCTAACTACTGTCGTTGCTTATGAACTGCGAAATTTTATTAGTTTTTAGCCATTCATATGCCTAACTCAACTAAACTAAATTTTCTGTTCTTGTTGGGGTTAGACGTTTGTTTCCTAAATTAATGGTGCTTTTTGTTTTATTTTGGTTTTTCAAAAACTCCATGGCAACGATTTTGATTTTGCTTCTAAGCGTGCAACTTATTGCTTCCGGCTAACCTAAGGTTTAAAGTAAATATACTCAATTTCCATCAAAATCGTACGAGTTAATAGCCAGTTTATTTCCTTAACTTACGACTTAGAAGGCTGCAACGTGATCGATCCCCTTGAGCTTCATATTTGACAAAATCGCAGTGATTCGGTCAGAAGAACTGGCTGGCATTTGATCACAAACTGTTGGTGATATTTTTCTAGTCTTTCTATTATGCTTGAGCTTTTAAAGAGCTTGTTTTGTTTAGGTATTCGTACTGATGAGTTATTACACGCAAAAAAACTAAATCTACTCAACTTGAAAAACCAATCGTCAATAGAAATCAAGATAAGCATAAGAAATTATTGTATCTAAATTGTGAACTTGAAACGCTTGAGTTGCCATGAGTTGGCATGAGTACAGGCACAATTACACAGCTTACGACATCACGAACAACGACCACGGATACATTTGGCTACCAAGTTACTCAAGTTACAAAGAAATTTGTCTGCGCCAAGCAAACATTGCGACTGTCTCAAAGGCGAGTCGACAGCCGAGAGTATTCACCAAACTCAAACCAAAGTTAGAGAATGTGCCATCAACGAAATCGGCGAATGCAAAAAAGAATACGAAAACAAGAAAAACAGAAATTACAGCGAAAATTGGCAAAGAGCGAACAGTAGCAAGGAACTGTCGTCCGTCCGCTGTACGAAATTGGCCGTGGTTGGAGTCTGTGCCGTTGCTGGTGTGAGGAATGCTTTAACCGCACGTCTTTTGCTAATAACCGCCATAAATTTTGCGAGCCAACAAATTGAAATTAAACGTGCTCTGCTGAGAATCTGAGTAGGTGCCTGGAACCGAAAACAGTCGCTTTGATTTTGTGTGGGTATCCAAGACAGCGAGTGTAACTACTTTGTTGTTGTCATGTAGTTAGCACTTTAAGATTTATCCGCGTGAATTAATTGCGATCTTGTTGTTGCTGCGATCATCTCTCAGTAAGAGAAACAAAAATGCCGGGGGTACACGGTCATTTGTTCGTTGCGAGATACAAAATCTAAAGCACGTTTCTTCTCACTTGCAAATGAAGACGAAGTGTTCATTGATGCAGCAGCGCGCATGCGCAGGAAATGCTCTTTATCGGATGTTTATTGGCTCGGACCACATGGGGTTCTTTTGGAACAACTGGCTATTTTTTTTACATTTATTATTTGTTGCTTTATTATTTTAGTCAAGCATATTAGCTTTAGGCTGAAGTTTATGCATTAAATAAATTTTTGCAAATTGTAGACTGATATCTTCATAAAGAACTATGATTTTTCACAACCAAAGAATAGATTCATGTGTTAAAAGTGCTCAGTAGCAATGAAAAGTTTAATTTTTTGTACAGTGGCTCCCATCTTAAAAGAACCATTTGATTTTTTAACTTGTTTTGGCATTTGAATGGCAGTAACTTCCAAACCAAAATAAAAATCGGTAAAATGTAAATGCATATTTGTATATTGAAGTTTTACCTTGAAAATGATGTGCAATATTATTATTAAAAGTAATTTTAACCAGTAAGGGAGCTATTTTCAGCTTTGCTGAAACTTATATACTCTTGCAAGCATTTTCTCAAGTGTTCTTATTGGAAAATATGTCTTATAGTTTTTCCAATAAGAATCATATAAGTTTATAAAGATAAAGAGGCGTGGCCCCGCCCATTTTCTAATTTTTTTTTACAAATACATTGCAATCATTGTACACTTTATTTTCTTATATCTCATCGACTTACAGAGAAATCACATTTTTAAATTTTTCTCTATATGGGCGGTGCCACGCCCTTATGTCCGATTGCTACGAAACTTTGGAATGTGGTCAAGGATTCATAAAAACGCGTAACTGCAAAGTTTTATCCGTTTATATATAAGAACAAAAAAGTTTTCCTAACAAAAACCGAATTTTTGACCGATTGTTCCTATGGGAGCTATATCCTATATTTATCCGATCTCCACCAAATTTACTGTGTGTCTTAACTGACGTCCAAGATATTTGTATGCAAAAAATTGAGGCGATAACTTTAAAATCAAAGCGTTTATTTAGCAAAAACCTAATTTTTAACCGATCGTTCCTATGGCAGCTATATCCTATAGTTATTCGATCATGCTGGATTTTACATACAAACTGCGTGCAAGGAAAAGAAAATTTTCTGCGTTTAAATTTTTTCGATATCTCTAAAACTCTAGGAGGAGTTCGCATCGCAACAGACAGACAGACAGACGGACAGACGGACATGGCTATATGAACTCGTCTCGTCGAGCTGATCAAGAATATATATACTTTATATAGTCGGAGATGTCTCCTTCTCTGCGTTGCCAACTTCATGACAAAGTTAATATACTCTTGCAAGAGTATAAAAAGTTGTGGTCATAGAATCATCAAAGGGTCATAAAAAATTGGTCACAGCTTATTTGAACCAAAATTAGAAAACAACTATTTTATGACGATTTTTTTTAAATTATGTACTCTAGTTCTATTTATTTTTATTAAAATTTATTTATTTTAGATCCTATTTCGATCGATGTGTTCCACTTTTGATTTTCGTCTCAAACGCCAAAGAACCGATTTGATACATTTTGTATGGGATTTGTTCTGGTTATAATCGAGGTGATCAAAAGTAAATTAAAATCTTTATTCTGTGAGAGTTTTATGAAAAAAACAGCTTTGTAGAGCACCCAAAAATCATTGTAACATTGTCCTTAAAGAATCACTGAATTTTGCTACCATTTCAGCTTCGGACGTAACTCGAATCACACACAATTCTTAATCAAATTAAACGGTGGCACAGCTGGAAGTTATTTACCTTCCTTTTCGGTAACTGCTGAGGTAGCCAAGAGCGGCTGCTGTATACTTACATATATGTATGTATTTATATGTATATGAATATAAGTAAAATTATGACAATTATTGGGAGCCATAAATTTGCATACCCCAAAGGCAGGACAAGTTTGCCAGGTTCTTTTGGAGTTGGCGGTGAAGATCAAGCAGTGGCAGCAGCAGCAAAAAAAGCAGCCAATGGCTCTCGATGCGGCATGTGTCGCCCGCAATTGATTATTATGTGCAACATTTTTCAATAATTTTTAAAATGATATTTTTGCAGCGTTGCGCCAAAAAACGCATTATTCATTTGCTCAATCATTTTTCTGCGAATGTCTGTGCCGCCTGCGAATTGTCATATAAATCAACGCGTCGTTGATTGAAGTCGACTTCGACGCGCCGATAATGTGTCATAAGCCGTTGAACCAACAAAGCTGATCATCATCACCATCACCATCATCATTATCATTATTAGGCGATCGCGTCGATTATGCGATATAGGCGATATATAAGTACTACATACGACAATCGACCGGTGGCTCGATCGCACATGCCGATAATGCCGCGTCTGCTAACGACTACTTAAATATGCACGACGAAGCGCGTGAAAAAGTCAACAAAAAATGCTTGAAAAAAGAAAAAAAAGATACAAATTAAAAACATTACTGCAAAAAATATATTTTGTGTAAATATTTTTCAGTTAAGAAATTTTTTTTGGCGCGCGAACGTGTTGGTGGCGACATCGACTTGACTTCGACTTCGACGCACAACATTTTAACAGCCGCCGCGGCTGCTGATCAATCAACGCCTTAAAAAGTCACTAACGATCGCGACTGGCGACGCACTCGAGTGCATTCTGTACTAAAGTACAACTTTTTTGTATCTTCTGTTTTATATATTTTGTTGTTATTGTATTTTGCTTATGTTTTTTTACAAATACAAGCACGAGACGTTTACAAATTGCTGTCATTAATTAGGTAGGCACGCAGCGCAATTTACAGGCGTGAGTCGTTCCGTCGAGTCGTCAATGACTCGCGTCCATCCGCTCCTTAGTCGTAGGTGTCGATCCCTAAAAATTAATTACTCACTTGTTTTGCAAACTTCTAAAGATGACTGAACTCCTCTCGCTGCCTCAGTCAGCAATTTTCGCCACTTGGTGCTGTCGCTGATTGAGACGTTCGTGCTCATGTCGGCTTGATCTCTTAACTGGTGTCATTATGAGCTGCGTTGGGTGGAGCCAAGTTGCCACCGGAAATTTGATTACTTTAGAAAGCGTTTTTTGTATAAGTGAGCTGCCAGTCAAGTGCAAATTGACTTGTTCAAAATCATGCTTTTTAAGCGTGTTGGCTTCTTGGCTTAATTCAATGCGCCACAAAATATTTTTGAAAGTGTGAGGAGGCTTTGCCGTTCACAGTTTCAAGAGAACTGTAAGAAATAATTGAAGGCACACGTCTCATGGTTCCGGAAATCTATTAAAAATAGTTTATACTTCACATTACTTATACTAGTTTGAAACATTTTGGGTCTCTTAATCAAAAACACTTGGCCCTCGCTTAACACGGGGGTTACGTTCCTAGAATACACCGTGTTAAGCGAAACATGGATTTAGTACAAGATAAGGGGTTACGTTCCTGAAAGTCAAAATTGGCAACAAAAAAATTTTTTATTGCTTAAATTTGGTTTGTTATCATTAAAGTTTCATACATTTGTTCAAAATTAACCAGAAGCCTTAAATATATGTATAACGTTCATATTTTCAAAATTAAGAGTTTGTATTAAATTAAAAAAGTTACTTCATAGAATTAATTAACAGGTTATACTTTTTAAAAACTCAAAACTGTTAAAAAGTCAGAAGATCATATGTTTGTATTTATATCAGATTTGAAATGCATTTGGTGGTCTTAATAGTTTAAGCAGTTTCGTTTCAACGTTTCAAATGGTTTCCTTATCAAAAAAATCAGTCAAAATCGAGTAAAAACGAGGAACGAAATTTGTAACCGAGTAAGACCGAGTTCGTGCTAAAAGAGTCTGTATTAAGCGAGGGCCAAGTGTACATTCTACGTCATAAACGGAAAGGAAACAGTACTTTATGCCAAATTTTGTTACCACTTCTACATAGAAGTACAATTTAATTTTAGTCAGATTGTAACTGATTTTCGATATTACGATGTTTTTAACATGAATGTTAAAATAATTAACAGTTGGGTTTTTTTTTTTTTGTTATAAATTGCAATTCTCAACTTTATTTTCAATCAGAGTGATATTTTATAAGCACTTGTCGCTTTGTCACCTTTTTGTTTCTACTCATGTGCTGAGCCATTATTTGTCAACGACATACAAATTAATATAAAGTGATTAAATATAAAAAATGATTTCGAAATAAAAACGATATTTAATATTTCGACTTAAGCAACAAACAAGCAACATTTAATTTCACGCACATTTGGAATTTGTGTTTTATTTTACGTTTTGTTCAGCCGAAAACAAACGAGACAAACAACAGCCCGGGCAGTGTCTATGAGGGATTATGCATGGGCTGGTTGCACGCCTCTTTTCAACAACTTAATACCATAATTTGTCAAAACTCAACTAACATTTTTATTAATGACTGCCATGTGCCGCTAACTAGTAAACGCATTTCGTAAGAGACCAACCAACCAACCGACCAACTAAGAGACACCCAACGAAAGACGAAACACCCAAAAGCCAAAAACGGCGATCAGCCAAATCTACCTGAAGATAGTATTTCTTGCCTTCCTCGACGTACAATACAAAAATTAACATTTTCTCTTTGACGTCTTATTAATACTTCACACCTTTTTTCGATTTTAAAATCGATCGTTATTTTATGAAAATTAGTTAACGCGCAGCGTGGACACGCTCAAAGAAAACAAGAAAAAACAGAATATGTGGCGACTTGGCCGATAAGGTTCAACAACGAGTGCCGTTGGCTGTGTTGTGCCAAGGCGGCATTTGGAAATAGCCAAAACAAGTATGAGCAAGAATTATGAGCTAACCGTAGGGGGGCGCCTTATATAAAGTAACTCAAAATAGGAGATGGGCTTGATTCGTTTTGTGAATTTCACTTGCTCCAAGTGTTTACTGCTTGTTGACTTAATTCGAATCGATGGCTTCCTTGCGCGTTGTTCTTTATGACTGGCGTTGTTTTTTCAACAACATTTCGAGCGTGCTTATTTATTCATGTATTCAATTTAAAGTTTTAATTATGAAAACGATACAAAGAATAGCAAAATGTTCTTCTTCACTCAAAATAGATTTTTCGATCTTCAACGATAGTTGATTACTTTTGCGCTCTCAAAGTTATTTCTGTCTTTTATTTTTCTTTCAATAATTATTAATTATTTTTTATTTAATTACCTTCAACAACTTCATTTCGCTTTCTACGCTTTTTAAACGCAAGCGATATTCCGTTCTTCAGATTGTCTTCACTTGTGTTGTCTCTCTCGCTCACTCGCACACACCTGATCACATTTTGACGCTGTTGCTGTGATTGCCTCGCAGCCACTTCAGTGTGGGTTGACGTCTTATTAAAATTTCATGAGTCGTGTTATTTGTTTTAAACATTAATTTAAAACCAAACAATTTTACTTTATTGTATTCGTTATTGTTGTTGTTACTGGCTTAGTTTTTTGTTTTTACAATATTAATTAGCTAATGTGATAATGACGTACCCATTAGAATTTCTAATAAGCGTTGGCCGAGCCGCGTAGAGCAAGTTATGTGTGCGATTATTAAATACTTATATTTAAGTATAATGAAACGTATAAAACGTGAACAATTTATTAACTTAAATTCGCTGGCGCGAAGCTGCCGAGTGAGTAAGCGTGAAACTCGAAACGCGAACGAACAACTTTGGCAATTCGATTTAGCCTCAAATTCGTTGCGATTTAATTAAATTCTCGAAATGCGTTCATAAACAATATCAAAAATGGCTCATTAATGATTAACACAACAAGCATATTTTTGTGATAAATTTAAATGGCGCTGCTTTTCATTTGCAGCATCTAATTAAAAGGCAATAACAAACTAATTAAAACCAGAATGATTGAATTGCATGTGGGCGGAACGACAGCGAGGCGAAACTCAAATTGAGAGATCCGAACAACTTGGCAACATCTTTATTTTAGATGTATTGAATTATAACTATATTGAACGACTCACGACTCTCTCGAATGACGGATTTCGTAGAAAAGTTTTTCAGCGACGCGTTGAAGTTGAAAAATAGCCAAAAAATAGGTAGTTTGAAAAACCGCTCACTCTAGAAAACTACAAATAGAAATGACTTGACTATGAGTACCTAAAAATATAAATCAATTCGATAATGATTCGTGCTATAACTGCGCTGATATTTCAACTCAAAGATGCCGAATTTTCAAAAAATATAGTGTGTTATTGAAAGTTGAAATAAATGTCAACTTTGAGTTCTTCCAAATTATAATTCCGATTTCTTTAATGTTAATATTTCCTTAATCTAATAATTATCTATCAGACACATATATTTTTTTTATCGAAAGTGATCATGAAACTTTTGATTTTTGCAAGCTGAATGTATCTAAGGCCCCTCTGTGCGACGAATGTAACAACTTTGTGATATCTTCTTGGGACTCACATCTCATCCTCTTTCGAACCGATTTCAAGTCAAATCGACACTTTTCGTCCCACACCAAAAATTTTCAATTATTATAAGAAAACTGATAAAAAAAACTAAACACCTTCGCACTCAAACCAATCACCATAATGATGTGCAAGTGTCGTAAGCAGAATCTGCGGTTGTACTTTGCCCAACTCCGTCACCTTCGACATTCACACGCATTCACTCACTTTTCCTGTCAATTTCTTGCGTCAGTGTCAGTGTCAGTGGCATTGCCGCAGCGTAAGGTGTGCGGCGTCTATTCTGTAAGCCCGCCAGCCAACCTGCCAGTTATTAACGATGACAAAGGTGTCATGACGTTGATGCTGCTGCTCAATGCTGGCAAAGTCGCTGAATCTGCGTTTCGGAAGCCTTGTATTAGTTTTGTGTGTGCCTGCAAGGAGATTGCCCATAAAAATTCCATAAAGATAACGATTTATGTGCTAAGAATTTTTTCTTCTTTTGGACGCCGCCACTTTTTCGCACTTAGTTTGCGTGTTGAATGCGTTTGGCGTTTGGCGTTGATGATTTGTGAAAGGGTTTGCGATTGCGTTGCCTCAAATGGCTTTTCTCGCCTCTAAGGCTGCTGATAGCTTTAGTGGGATTAGCATTTAGCGGGGGCGGGGCGGTGTGGCACATTGATGTCATTTGAAATGCGAGTTCAGCACGCTGCTGCGACATGTCATCATTTTTGCTGCTTTATCAATAATGTGTTATTTTCTCGCGTGGTTGAAGGGGAAATGATTTGCAGTCGGTTATTAATCAAATTAATGTGGTTATTGATAAGGCACAAAGAAAGGCGGGCATGTACAGGAAATCAACGTCAAGTAGGTGTAGGTTTTGGTGAAGCTATAACGAAAAGGGTTGTTAGAATTTAAAATCTGCTTCAAGTCTAAATCAATCGTTCAATACAACAAGCCAGTGCACAATTTAATTCCATCAAAACATAAAAAAAGCTACAAAAACCACAGCCATAAATTTAAGCAAGAAATCCAATCACACGAAAGTCAAGTCAAGCGCTAACCTTGGCGCTTCAATTAAGCGCAACTTAATCTTTCAATTCCAATCTAAATAAAACCGAAATGTTGTCCGGCCATCTCCGACTATCTGCCAGTCTGACTGTGTCACTTGTCCGTTGTTTGTTGCCCAGTTAACATTTACCATACGATAAACCGCCGACAGACATTGATTTATGTACTTAGACTAATTATGCATAGACGACTTGTCTGAGATAATTTTGGTCTCAGACTCAATAAAAAATTAGAACTGTAAAAAGCTAAACATGCTATATAATTGTTGTTGTCATTGGTGCTCAACTCTGATCAGTAATCACAACTGGCACGCGATGTTTCTAAGGCTGAAAGTAAGAGAGAACATGCTTTTATTTTATTTTTCACCGTAGACGAATTGTACGGACCCCTTGAAAACGAACTTTAAAATCTTTAAATTTGTAGCAACATATTCAACTCATCTTCGATGCCGCGCTTTACATGATTACCAAAATTCATTTACTTTGCGTTGCTGCCATCAGTTGCCGCAGTCGCAGTTGCAGTCGTTGCCGCCAAATTCAAATCAACAGACTTGCACTCAATGTCTCACCTTTCGAATGATTTATTAAAGTGTCATTAGTGCACGAGCGAACAAATGAACTGAAAATGAAACGAAACCGAAGTTGAAGTTGAAACCAAAGACGCGTTCAACAGCAAAAAGAGGCGGTGACTTGAAGCTCCAACCTCAGATTTAGACACAGACACAGAGACGGAGACAGACTCAGCCTCAGCTACAGCTCAGCACTCAATCCAAACCGTCAAACCTCATCAGACTGAAGTGCGGTAATGAAGATACAACAACGGTGTAAATGGATTGAGTTTTCTTGGTGTTGTTGTTATTGTTGTTGTTTTTGTTGTTTGCTTATAGTTGTTGCCGCACTATGTTTCTCGCCTTGTTTCCAGATGCCTTTCATGTAATGGATTTGTTAAGTAGTTGAAGTCTTTCTTCAACACATCGACAAAGAAGAAAAAATTTAAATTAAGAAAAGAAACGACGCACTCATTCATTTATACATAAGCAAGATAAACTTTGGTATGCAAAGTTCGTTCGTTTGGCATTCGCCGGCGCAGCAACCTCATCATCGGCACCCGTTATTCGACATCGGCAAAGAGCAGACATGGGTCTGAGCGTGGACCCTTTGACCTCGCTCAGACGCTGCTTCCATAATGACTTACTTTCGTGACGCATACGCTTACACAAAGACATATTTCGTATCTGAACGGCACTTTGAATTGATTTATTTCGTTACAAGTCGTGTATCGGGCTCAAAATTAAGTTGTCGCCACATTTGAACTATTTTCTAACTTGTTTTCGAGTCTGCATTTCTCGTTGATAAGACAAGCGTCGAAAGTGCTTTCCTACGTTGTTAAAGTTATTTATTACGCAGACTTGAAATTTGTTTATACATGAATTCCACTTGATTTTTTCTTCTCTTTCTGTCTGTGGAAAACAGCATCTTGATGCAAGTTATCAGGTAAGTTATGGTATTTTTAGTTGACCGCTTTTCTAATCAGGTGTCAATGTATGTGTTCAATTTATGCTTTACCCTTCGATATTAATTTTCTGTTGGATACCGGTAAAAATAAATAGCAGCATCAGAGCACTTGGAAGTGACCCAAAAAAAATTTGTATACAATAAGATGGACTTAACTTAAATTGTCAAAACACTATTGGAATTATTTCTGAGAAGTTTTTAAAACTTTCCTAGCTTTGCTTAATACTCTCAAACAACCGAAAAAAAATAATAAATAACCCATAAATTTGGACATTTAACTAAGTAATTTTGAAACCTAACGTTCACACCACTGCTCCATACATCACAAACGACAATAAAATGTTTCCAAGAAAGAGAATTTGAAAACAAGTTCAGTTTTAGACTGGTGTATGTGATGGTTGGTCCTTTATAGCATTATCTTATTGATATAAAAGAATCGTCTTATTTCCAAGCAAATCTCTTTTTTTTTAACAAATATTTATGTTACCTCATGTCTTACTCCGCGAATATTTTGGAAAGAATGTTCTAAGTACTTTTTAAAAATCTCTATTTGGTTTTTGAAAATACAATAATAAACCAGTAAGGGCGGTATAGTCGAGTATACTCGACAATATAATACCCAGCACACATGGTAGGTGGTGCCACACCCTCAATCTACAAAAACATATTGATCTGACGTCGCCTATTCAAATACTGTTCAAAATATCAAGAAAATCGGTCAAAAAATGTGGATTTTACGAAAAATTTAAGTTTGTCGGCCTCTGAGGGGTAACCATCAAACAGGGGGGAAATTTGTGGTATGCAGTTTTTAAGATGTATTATCACTGAGCTTGTATACAAATTTTCAGGGTCTTTCCTTTGTTAGTTTTGGAGATATAGCAATTTATAGAAAATAACTGGGGGAGGGAAATGAAAAGGAGGGGGGGTGGATTTTGTGGTATGCGGGTTTTGTAGGGCTATACTGAGTCTACATACCGACTTTGATGTTTCTATCTCTTTGGATGTTTGAGTTATAACGATTTAAAAAAGTGGGTAGGGTTGGATGCGCGGGAAGGAGTGGGCGTGGAAAAAAAAAAAAAACTTGTTCTGCTGCCGATCTTCACGAGTCTACCCTCAAAGTTCCATGTCTCTAGCGGATAGACGGACGGACAATTTCTCTTGTCTTCCTGATAAAGAATATTTCGCTCAAACAAACACAATATACGCTGATACACAGTATGTGTACAGGGTATAAAAACTAGATAGGACGCTTCCTTCGCCCTTGCCCTTTTTCTAGTGCCACTAAGTAGACAAATTTCTGATATCGGTTAAAAGCGGGTGGTGACACGCCCACATTTCTGATGTCAAAAGTGTGAAGTCACAAGTCAATTTGTAATGAAAAGAAAAAAGATTTTTATGCAGCGATTTATCAATTTTCAAGACCTTTATATGGAGTTAGTCTTTCTAGGGGTCTGACCTTACTGGTACTAACATACATTATATATTATAACCTTTTTATATAACATTAAAAATTTAGCCTCCTTATGTTCTTAAGTTATGTTAATTTTTCTTCTTCTTTTTTTTTAATGAAGGGTACCAGTTTTAGTGGTCCGATTATGCCGACAAATGAGTTGATCGCACAAAAAGAAGATTCTCTGCAAAATTTCAAGTGAATTGGTCGAAAACTGTGGAAGGAGACCGAAGGAGAAAAGGAGGGATAAATGGACATGATGATATCAACTCGCATTGTCATATTGATTAATAATCTGTATATTCTACATGGCTGGAGATGTTCCCTTCGGTGTGTTACAAACTTCATGATAAAATTATAAAGTTAATAAGTTTACGGCGTGAAGAGTATAAAAATGCATACAAAACAAAAAATTCAAAATATGATCATTTGTCGTTGTCAATATATCCGAAACCAAAACCAAAGTAAAAAACAAACAAATTCTGAAAACAAAAACAAAATTTGAAATGTGCATACGAAATTATTCAAATACGCTGAGTTATGAAGTTATCACGATGTCACTATTTTTCCATCACTGGGTGACAATGGGTTTCCCTCACGCCTAACTTATGGTGAATGCCACATGCACGCAATCGCAGTCAGGGGTCGTCCAGCTGAGACGATCAGTCGGTCAGTTGGGCTCCATACGAACGAACGAGTCAACGAGAGTTTATTTATTATCTTCCGAAACATGTGTTTGTGTATCAATTTCAAAGCTCACGTCTATTTCGGTGTTTATTTATGGGTCAGAGCAGCCATGCCAGGCTTGCAGTCTCACGAACGTCCGCTCTGCTCAACTCAACTGAACTGAACCGAACTCAGCTCAGCTCAGCTACGCTCAGCAGATATTTTGACAGCGAAAATACTAAAACCATAAGATACTGAACAAGACACTCGGCAACATTCGTACATATTTCACCGATTAATTTTAAAGATGAAGTTATGAACGAACGAGCGATCCATCGATCGAATGTACGAACGAATGTGGAAACGTTAACGAAAGGAAATTTGAATATTTGATTGGATGCGAACTGAAGGCGATTGACTTCAAAATACATGCTAAATCATAAATTTATTTTTTGTTTAAATTGCTTTTAAATACGGCGTGAAACGGATTGTCACAGTCTGTCTTATATCTATCCGTCCGTCCGCCCGTCCGGCTGACTGCCCGGTCTGTGTTCGGTTTTTCTTTCACGCCTCAGTTTCTTTGTCCGACACTCAGTCAGTCAGTTTGTCAGTACGACAGACACTCAGTCAGTCTTTGTTTCTGGGTGTTAGTTTTTAAATCGTTTAGCAGCTTGTTTGTCATTTTGAATACATTTTTTTTTTCCATTTTGGTTACGTTTTGACAACTACGTGACATGTGCAGGTGTTAACTGGCAACGGAAGTGTTGGATATGCATAAAAATGTTGGAAACCTGAGCAAGTTTTCGGCTACGGGAAGTTGTAATATTGTAATGAGATTCTTTTGAGTAATAAAAAGTTTTAGAATAATCTTAGAGACATGAGAAAACAGTCTTTTGAATTCAAATAAAGCTACCTCAAAAGAAAATTGCTTCTAAACCAACATTCAACTCATTGTGTTCATTACTTGCTCTGTCCATCTCAAGTACATGGCTCAAATGAGTCACACTCACTGGCGATAATTGTCAAACGTACATGTGATACATAATTTCAATTTAGTTCAACTAACAACTGAGCTTTTTGGTTTGAAAACAAAATTGATTACTTCTGTTTTACAATCCAAATATGTTAAGCTGTCGCTGCAAATGCGATAAATTTTATCAAACAACAATCAACAAGGTTCGAATAAAGCCAAACACAGCTAAAGAGGCAATATGCTAATTTGTTATTTATATTTATATTTTTTTTTACAAAATACACTGAAAAATAACATTAATGACTATCAAAGCATATTTTAATGTTCATATTTTTCGATGAATCGTCAACGTATTGAAAATGCTCAGCGAAGCTCAAGTTTAGCATTGTTTGTGTTTGACAACAAAACAAAAATAAATACAATAAAAATAATAAATAAACTAAAAGAAAAGCAATAAATGAGCGCACATTAATTACAAACAAAAAACTCACAATCGTTTTTCACACCATGTTGAATAGGCCAAATTTGTCCCCACAGATTACAAAGGCGATCTCATCGGCGCAGATAAATAAGATTTAAACTGAAAATGTAACGGTTTTTGAAGAGGTCATGAATAAACGTATATCGGAGCGAATCTTGAAAGTTTAAAAAAAAGAGTTAACAACATTTTGTGGTAAAATATCGCTAAGTTTGTTTTAATAATTAAAGAAAAAAAAATCTTGCTAAAATCTAAATTTTCTTTTAATAACAACAATTTACAAAAGAAAACCAGAAAGGGAACTATTTTCGGCTTTGCCGAAACTTATGTACTCTTGCAAGCATTTTCCCAATTATTCTTAAAATTCTTCTCATAGTTTTCCCATTAATCATATATATAATTTATAAAGAAAGTTTTTATATTCAATTTTTAGATTATTTTATATTTTTAATATTTTTTTTATATTACTATTTTTAATATTTTTTTTTATTATATTATTATATTGTGTAATACTATACGATTTAATTTCACTACCAACTTAACAGCCAATTGTTATAAAATAAAATAAAAAACGGGCTCTGCCACGCCCTTTTTGTAATTTGTTTTAAAGAAAGCAATGCAGTATACGATACTACATTTTGCAGTCTTCTATCTCGTCGGCTTGCAGAGAAATCACATTTTTAAGTTTTTCTCTCTATCAGCGGTGGCACGCCCTTATGTTCGATTCTAATAAAACTTTCGAGTTTAGTCAAGAATAAATAAAAACATATAATTGCAAAGTTTCTTCTGTTTTTAGTAAAGAACAAAAAAGTTTTTATAATAAACCGAATTTTTTACCGATTGTTCTTGTGGGAGCTATATGCTTTAGTTTTCCGATCTTCACCAATCTCGCAGTATAGCTTCATTGACTTTCAAGATGTTCTTCTGAAAAAAATTGAGATGACAGCTTTAAAATCAAAGCCTTTTTAAGCAAAAACTTAAATTTTGACCGATCGTTCCTATGGCAACTATAGGCTATCCAATCTATTTGAATTTTATTACAAACTGCCTGCAATGATAAGAAAATTTTATGCTTTAATATATTTTTGCTAAATTTAAAACTCTAGGAGAAGATTGCACTGAAACAGACAGACAGACGGACGTGGCTCGTCGTGCTGATCTAGAATATATATACTTTATATAGCAGCAGATGTCTCCTTGTTGATGACAAAGGTAATATGCTCTTGCAAGAGTATAAAAAATATATTCAAAGAAACTGTGCTAAAACGGTGGAGTGATCTGCACGAAGAGCGCAGTTGAAGAGCGCCAAGTGCAGACGCCATTAACACAAATGACGCTGCAAAATGGCGGTCAGACGCATATGCCGGCCTCTAGCATCGACTCCATAGCACAAACACATGCACATTGCACACATACTTGTGCAGTCTGAAAAGCGTTTGTTGATTGGAACAGATTGTTCGCCTTGGATTGGCAAATAAACAAAAAATAAAAAAAAATAGTAGCCAAGCAACGAACCGAAAGCAACATAAAGCAAAATTCCACGACGTCTTGATTCGACTTACACACTGCGCGGCTCAACTGTCCGACTGTCCGACTGACAGTGATGACTGTCAAGAGCAATTAAAGTCGAACTTAGATTTTTCCGACGCAGCTGGCCAGAGCCGTCAACTCAGGCGACTTGTTGGTTTCGCCTCAGCAATGTTCAAACACCTAAGCTAACCTACAATTAACATTGCCGAGCGGTTTTCCGCGTTCAACTATGTAATTTAGTACTTGACTAAGCGCGTAGTCTGCAATCATCATTGTGAACGCCATCAGGTAGTGATCTTCTGCCTTCTTTCTCGCTGGCTTTATGTGACATGAAGTGTGCCCAATAATGAACAATTATCGCCTTACTTCTTGCCGAAAAAAAACTCTTCAAAAATGTGTAAAAAACGAAGAAAAGTAAACACAAATTGAGTTGTTGGCGGCGGCACACTAAAATGCTCTTAACGGTAGTTCGCTGTTGATAGTCAGTCAAAGAGACGCCAGCCAGCAAATTGTGTTGGTGTTCAGGTCAAGACAAGTTGAATACCAAAAAAAAAATGTTGCTGAAACCCTTTTATTTTTTACTTGTTATGCTGCCTGTGCCTTTTATCTGGCACCGACAAGTCTTCAACACCTTTCGGTATTCGACAAAATAAAAAAAAAAACATACAAAAATTGTAATCAGAAAAAAAATGTAATAATAATAAAGAAAATCACCAAATCATCATCATCATCATCGGCGGCAGCAACAGTATATGTTGCTAGAAACGATCAATCGTTTTACACATATGTGAGCTTACATAGTGTACATGAGAGGTGCTAGAGAAGTGCCGCGCATATCAACATATGAATACATTCAAAACATTTGAAACAGCCCTCGCAGCCTAACAAGTTTCCAACGCTTACGCGCTTGATTGACGAGTTTTAATACTCCTATGAGCACACACTCGCTCTCTCACTATAGCGGCTATGTATACACTCATGTATGATTTGCTCTCTCTCTCTCTTTCTCTCTGCACGACAACAACAACTTTGCAACACACGGACTGTAATGAGTGTTCGTGTCTTAAGTCTTTCGTTTCGCTGATGTTTTAATGAAGTAATGAGCGACTTCAACTAACGCCACCGCCGACCGTTGCTCGTTGAAGCGTTATTTTCGACATACCAACATTATGTTGCTGCACTGAATACACTCAAATGTAATTACTGTCCGAATTTCATCGGCAAATGTGAAGCGATGAGTTGTTAATTAAAAGCGCCGCTTTTAGTTGACACAAATCCGCTTAAGCGAAAATAGTACATTTCGGAAATATTATTTCGCAAAAACTTCAATCAAAAGAAACAATTTATCATGTGTGGAGGAGAAAGTAAGTCAAGTTCCGCGGTGGCGTTTTAATTGGCCAGTGACATTTTTAAGCGCCGTATTTTTCTTTTCATCTTCGAATGCTTTCAAGGTCTACTTCGGCACCTAGTGCTCAATTAGGCCTCAGACAGGCAGGCTTAGTAACGCTTCTATAAATCGCTTTACTAACAATGACAACATAACAAAACGAACTGAGACACAGCAATTGTGCTACTATTCTAGTGACATAGTTATTAGTTAGATTATTAGTCGCCATGCCGCGATTGCTGCCGTTGATTGGCATGAAATTCGATTGGACAGGTTCTTTTGTGTAACTTTGTGGCAATGAAGTGGGCCTTTGGCGCACTTAAAATGATAAGACGATTATTAGCTGGCCGAAGACGCTCGAGATTTTTCTGAGTGCATGTATGACTTGCATCATCTAAAGTCGGGCGTAGTTTTTGCCAGCAGCAGTTTTCACCTTAAGCTACTTTGAGTGCCAAACAAACCACAAGCTTCAGTGGCAAATATCGCAGAATCGTTCATTAAATCAAAAATTTGCGGTCAGCTGCAAATTACTTGCTGGATATGTCAGCCAGCGGCCGTCATGCATGTATCTACGCACTTCATGCAATGGTGCTGGCACTTTTTTTCGTCGAAGTTCGCTAAATTGCTGCACAGATTGCCCGACCACTAATGTCAACCATCAGGCTACCAGATTGTTGCATGCCACAAGTGTTGTCGTCGTCCTCGCTTTCCGTTTTTCGTCCGAGTTGCATGCAAAAAGTGATCGGAACCACAAATTATGGCATGTGTATAGCATGCACATATTGACTTAAACGGATTTCTGTCAAGTGTCTGCGAGTTGTGTTTGTCAACCAACATGCCACAATTTAAGTTCGCTTGTCGCAAAGTGCTCCGCAGTGAGGTTAATTTAAATACGCGTGGGCTTCCAATCTAATGTGTCAGCGCTCCATGACTTTTCAAAAGTCGTAAATGTGCGCTTTGTCATTATCGTTGGTAAGCATTTGACAATCATTTTAAACTTTTGTTGAAGATTAAAATGAAGTTTTGAAAACAGCTAAAGTTGCTTATTCATTTGGTGAGACGTAAACATTAGTTTAGTATTATTCCAACCCGCATATACATTTGAGAAGAGCGTCACCTTTTTCTCTTATTTTTTTCTTAAATGAGTAAAATTAAGAACGAATTAAATGTTCTAGTACATTGATCGTATATACACAACTGTTTTATATTTTTTAGGCACTCTACATAATCTCTTTTTAACCAATAATTTTCCTCTCATGTAAATTATTAACCAACACCAGACATGTAAAACCAAGTTGAAAACTACTTTTGTTAGTTCAGTAATGTAATTTTTTGAACTATAATCAAAAAATGACAGGGTTGTAATAATAAATAAATACAGTTAAACTCGGAAACTTGAAATCACAAAATTCCTCATTCTTTGAAGGTCAACTAAAATTTTTGTAAATTCCACATGTTTTGACCGATGTACTTGATATTTTGAACACTTTATGAACGAGCGATGTCTGATAAATACTTTTTTTTGTAGATTTGGAGTGTGTTGGGTATTATATTGTCGAGTATACTCGACTATAGCGCCCTTACTGGTTTTACAGACATTTGAATTAAAAAATTTTTAAATCACAAACCAAAGTTTACGACAAAATTTTGTGAATACTTCTAAATAAACTAATATTTAATTTTGCATAGACATAGTTGTATTTGTACAAGTGATCACGAAAATATATGACTTCAACGAACAATAAAGGAAATAAAATCTTTAATGTTTCTATAAACCGCCAAATTCCTTAATCTGGCAATGGCTGAGTCCCAGCCATCTCGGAAAAAATAAATCCAATTTTTTGTATAACATTAATTATGTTCATTTACCGGCTTTAGTTCATTCAAAAACAATAACTTTTACTATTGTTGTGAAACTCGTTTTTGGGATAAAATTAATTTTTGATGACAAATAAAACATCATGTATGAATAAATAATGTAATTATTTTTTTAACAGCCGTGAACAGTGTCTTATAACCTGGAAGGAACTATTTTCGGCTTCGCCGAGACTTATATACTCTTGCAAGAATTTTTAAAGTTATTCATATTGAGTTTTTTCAATAATGTCCGAGTCTTATAAGACTTTACAATATAGAAAAGGATTAATAAAAGAGCTAAGTTTCAAATACTTTTACTCAAAAATGGTTATTTTTTTCTAATAAAAACAATATTTTTGACCGATCGTTCCTATTAGTGCTATATGCCATAATAATCCAATGAAGCTATAAAGTTTACTTGGACTTTTTTTCGATATAACATGCTTAGAGCAATATTAAATAGAAGAATTAATCTGTTTAACTTCAATTACTTCGCCAATATTGATGATCGCCGGATGAGAGGCATGCATAATGGTTGTACTGTTTTCAGATGAGATCCATGCACTTTTCACAAATACATGTCTTCATATACAAATTGTCCATTCACATTCTACCGAAAACGGAGAAATCATATTTTTAACAATGATCGTTGTGCTAATTGAAGGTTAATAGGACACCAATACGCATCATTCCAATGTAACAATCAGCAGTTAAGGAGACATTTCATATGGTATGGGGTGTCTACATAAGGGCGTGCCCATATGGAGTAAAATTTATCCCAACTCCTTTGAAACTTAAATGCTACGGATTGAACAGCACTTAATGTCTAAATGTGTCATGTAATTTGCATTTTATTTATTATACAGGCAAATGAATAAAAACAAATAATTGAAGTCCGTTAGAATTCTTGAAGTATTATTAAACTATCATTTTAAAACTGATCATGATCTGACACTTTCCCCATATTTAAAATTTAGTCTTATACGATATTTGAATGTTTACTTAAAATTGTAAACGTTGTTAAGACTCGAAGTCTTAGAAAGCAAATCGAGATACAACAAATATTAGGATGTTAATAACATTCCATCAATCAGACAACCAAGTTCAGTGTTAAGTCAACTTCTCGGTGAGTCTGATCTGATATGAGGTGGAATCGTAACCAGTCGAAGGTTCACTTTCGGCTCATTTGAAATTGTAGAACTCATAAACGAACTCGCTGTACGGTGACCGACAATTCGTATTCGTCTTCATCTGTCATGCTCTGCAAATGTGGTTGTACATACTTCTTCTTCTCTTTTCACTGTTTTTGTATTATTGTACAAGTATTTTCGACGCATCGTCATTATTTCAACATTTATGCCGCTCATTTATCAGTTTTTTTTTGTCGTATTCTTTTTTTTCGAATAAAGTAAGCGAGAAAATTATTTAGGTACAGGTAACAACAACAACATCAACCTCTATTAAACCAACAAAAAATCTAAAAAAATTCAAGTCGCCCACAATTTTAATAACTCAATGTCCGCCGAACTGACTGAGCTGAAAATATCTCTATTAGTTAAAAAAAAAGTGTTAAAAAATGTGTTGTTATGTGCCCTAACATTTATTGTAGTTTACGTTACTGTTGTTGTTGTCGATACTGTTGTAATCGCTATAATTTAGTCATAAATCTAAATTTCTCACATAGTTTGGAATGCGCACCGAAAACGTTTCACTTCAACGCAGCCGCAGTGTAAAATCTGTTTGTCGGTAATTTTTCCATTAATAAAATAAATCGTTATTATGTTCATACACCTAAGAGAGGAAAAAAGAAAGGAAAATGAATCATCAGTACTCAGATTTGGAATACATGAGCCGGTCGTCTTAATCACAGCATTTGATCAAGTGTCATATAGGAATGCCAATTTTTGGAGATTTACCAATCCCGGCATTTTCAGATTGTAAACTTGTTAATGGACTAGTTAAGACGTAGTAAATATTTTGAAAATATTCTTTTTATTATACTTTTCACGTATGTGAAATAGTATATTAACTTTGTGCTGAAGTTTGTAACACATGGAAATATTCACTTGCGACTATATAAAGTATATATATTCTTGATCAGGACGACAAGTCGAGTTGATTTAGCCATGTCCGTCTGTCTGTATATATACAATCTCCTCCCACAGTTTTGAAGTAGCCACGCCCACTTATAGAAAATTGACCCGTTATATGGAAAACTTTTTCGTTTTTTAACCAATTGACTTGAAACCTTACAGTTATGTTTTTAGGGAGGCATGAAAACTATTCATTTAGTTTTTTTATAGTGACACAACGTGAAAAGTATTATAGCTTCAGCCTTGCTAAAGATAGCGTCCTTACTGATTTCTTTTTGTTCTTTAAAATATGATTCAAAAACCAGTAAGGGAACTATGTATTTTCAGCTTTGCTGAAACTTATATAATCCTGCAAGCATTTTCCCAATTATTCTTACTAGAATTTCCCTCTTATAGTTTTCCCAATAAGAATCATATAAGTTTATAAAGATAAGGAAGTGTAGTCCCACCCATTTTCCAATTAGTTTTAAAGAAAGAAATGTAATCATTCTACACTTCGTTTTGCGATTTTCTATCACGTCGGCTTACAGAGAAATCGCGTTTTTAAGTTTTTCTCTATATCGGCGGTGCCATGCCCTTATGTCGGATTCTAATAAAACTTTTGAATATGGCCAAGGATATACAAAAACGCAAAGTTGCAAAGTTTCATTTGTTTATACTTAAGAACAAAAACGTTTTTCAAACAAAAACCGAATTTTTGTCCGATTGTTCTTATGGGAGCAATATGATACAGTTGTCCGTTCTTCACCAACTTCGCAGTGTGTCTTTATTGACGTCCAAAATCAAAGCGTTTTTAAAGCGAAAACCTTATTTTTAACCGATCGTTTCTACGGCAGCTTTATGCTGTAGTGTTCCGAGCAAGCTGGTTTCTACATAGAAACCGCCTGCAAGGAAAAGAAAATTTTCAGCGTATAATATTTTTTGCTAACTTCAAAACTCTGGAAGAAGTTTGCACTGAAAAAGACAGACGGATAGACGAAAAACTCCTTTCGCTTCAACACTTGTCGTTTGGATGTTTAGAATATAAGTAAGGGGTTTCTGAAAAAAAAATATGCTTTTAGATAAAGACTCAGAAAAGCCGTAACACTCTCTCGACAAAAGTTTTTGTGAACTATATTAAAAAGCTTTGTGCAACTTTTCTTTTACATTTGGAGCCTCATTCTGCACACTGAAATCACGGGATTTCAGGCTCAAAATGACTTCATGTTGAAAGATTTTCCGAAGGGACTATAGGTCTGTAAGAAATGTAGGAACACAGAAAAATATGCGCTTTCAAATAGCACATATGCTTTAATAACTCTGCAAAGCCAACTTCACCGCCACCCTACGCTCTTACACCAAAATTGACACTTGACATCTTTTTCAATTTATTTCCTCCGAAAAGCGTATTTCTCGAACGGATTAGATAAGATTTCACCAATGGGGCAGAGCATGCAGCTTTTCTTTGTGTTGTTTTTGTTGTTGCTTTGTTCCTAAACTAAATCGAAAACCCAAACCTTCATCATGTCTTCCATCCTTTTTTGTTCCGTTTTCATCTTCTTGGCGTGCCAGTAACATTGACAACAGGATCTATTTTGCATAAATGACAACATGCCGCACACGCACAAACACCACGAGTGAAAACGCCGTTTATGGCGCGAAGGAAAGGCGTTTCCTTGTCTGTCAACTCAGACTCAAACTGTAGTCATAGCATCTGAAGCTGTGAGTAAGTAAGTGAGTATCTGTCTGGATGTGGGTGGAGATGTGAATGTGTGATTGTGCCGGTGTTGTCTCATTTGAGGTTATGCCAACTTATTTTGCATATATGAATATGTAATTGAATTTTGTGGCATGCTGTCACCGTCACCGTCAGCGACAGCGTGACATAACTCATCTGCGCGCGTTGTTGCGCTTTTTTATTTAATTTAATCTTGTGACGATTTCTTGTTTCTTCGAGATTATTATGTATTCCTTAAAAAACACTGCCTGTTGCATACAGTGCTGCTGAAACTGTACTCATTTGTGGTTCGAAATTCTTAGCAAAGCTGTTCAAACTGTTAATTTAGGTAGAAAACTTTATCCTGACTGGAGTTGTGCTAAGTTGCACTGAGATGAGTCATTTGTGCTTGTCACTTGACTTAATTGCAATTGAGTGCAAGCACTTGGCAGCAGTTGGCGATGATGTTAGTGCTGCTGCCGCCGTTCTTGGCTGCCAACTTAATGATGTCGTTGCTGTTGGCTTGTGCATTATAATTATCCAAAGCAACGCCAACTAACGCAGATAGCACGTTTGGCGTTTGGCGTTCGGCCGTGTGACATGAAATTGAAATTAAATTAAATTTTTCTTTCTTTTTTTTCACAGATTTCATAACCATATAGGCACACACACTCATGCACATACATATGTGTACGCGCGCTGGAAACATAATTATTTAGCATGATATTCAAAAAATCTTTGAACGTTTAATAAACGAAATTAGTTGCGCATCTCTCAAGTCAGCCACAGACGCAGACTCAGCGACGTCGTCGGCTTTACGGGCGGCGTTGTGGTCAGCATTGCCATCAGCATCATGACCATCGTCATCATCAACGCTTTTTGGTCAGTCTCACGGCTTGTCTAGCTGCTTGGCAACGACTTTGAGTTTGTTGATATGATTCTACTGGGTTTTATCTCAGGCATTTATCGCTACGTTTCTTTGCGCCTTTATAGATTCAATTCAGAGATGGCTAACACGCGATAAAGTTGTCAGTTGCGAGTGGAGCTAAATTTAATTGGTCTTAAAATCATCAAGTTTCAGCGATTTTATTTACTTTTTCTTTTATTTTTCATTGCACTTTATACTTAGTAAGGAGGTTCTGACGATTGCTGTAAGTCCAAACAATTGAACTGCATTAGAACTATCAGAGCTTTGTTGTTTGCTTGACAATTCTATCTGCTTGGTGCAAATGGTTCATACAGTCGCTTCTCCAATTGCATTTCCCAAAAACACGAAAGATGAAAACAAAGCATTTTTTCTTTTAAAAAAAATGGAAAAATATTTTTTACTGCCTATAAAACTCCTTAGCTCAACAGGCAATATGTTACTATAATTTTTTATCTGCACACAAATCCTTATGAGATTGTGTGCGTATTTTTCCCTTCCACTGCTGTCAAATTGATTTCTCCACTAAAAAGGTATCGACTGGCATTAAGGTCATTTAGCGGTATTAGTAGCTCAGAAAGTAGACAACCGAAGGCGTATGTGTCTAAATTACCACATGGTATAAAAAAAAAAGTTAAGCTCGAAACCACGATAAACCCTCTCTATAAAAAATGACAACAAGTGCAAAGGCAGTGAAATAAAGGGGGGGGACAACAAAAAAGAGCAAGAGTCGCTAAGCATTCATTTTCGTCGCAAACAAAATAAAAGGGTGCATAAATTTTCAATGTAACACAATTGTTTTTAACCTGCGTCGAACATGAGACCCACCAGGCAACAACAAAATACCTCAACAACATCATTCACCCACCCACTCATGCCCTCTCGCCACTATTCCGACGCCTTACTGTATAATTTTCAGTGTCGACTGTCGGATTTTTAGCTGTTTATGGCTTTGACTTTTCATTTGATTTGATTTACTTTGGTTTGGTTTGTTGCATTGATTGCCGACGTGCAGTGTCGAAAGAGGGTGTCAGGTTTAAGGTCGCTCGTGCGACGGGCTGCGCTTGGGCAACTGAATTGCTGAAATTATCACTCAGTTTTTGCGCCCTTTGCGTTAGAACAATCAAATAAAAATCATTCATGGTTGCTTAGCACTTTATTTATGGTATTTTGTGTCACATTTCAGGCATTTGCAGTTTAGTATACAAAATATTAAAGCGAAGAGATTTTGGTTTAAAGGGAGGGGAGTCTCACACTTTTGAGAGACTCTCGTAATCAGAGGACGCAAATCTCCTCTCTGACTATGACTATTTGTGGGGCAGCTATTTACTTATTTCAATTGCATTAATTTCAATAGAGCAGTTGGCCAACGGTCACTCATTGCCTTTAGCTCGAGTGCCTTTAGTAGTTTATGGTTAACAATGAACTTTCCATGTTCAAATCAAACGCGTCGACGTTTCTTAGACTCGTAATAACGAGACTTCATTATTTCTTCAATTATACATTTGCTTAAAGTTCACTCAGCTTATCATGCCTCCGTTATCCAGCCGAATTACATCAAATATCAAAAGATTTCGCTTAAATCTGTAACACACAAGTCGGAAAACGCTTGCCAAGCCTATTGTAACAACATCAATGGCTATTTTTACACTTAATTAGCCAAAGATTGAGGCTCAAACGCCTTACCACACATAAAAATCTACGGAATGTTAACTTTGCTTACAAAATCAATTTGTGACATTTACAAACAACCTTTTCTGAGACAACGGCCCTCACGGACCGACCACGGGCCATTCAAACAACACAATGTTATGTTATGATAACAACAAACACTCTGATTTGAATGCGTAAATGCGGCAGTCGAAAATGAAACTAATCAAACAAAATATTTGATCTATGATCGATCGATGGACGGCAATAAAACAAATGAACGAACCAATCGAGCAATCAAATGTCATAGCTGAAATAAAATTATGCTACACAAACATTCAAATTGAATTTTGTTGAGTGACATCGAGTGAAACCGAGGCACGGCAATTGCCGAGAGAGACACTTGAAAAGATCACTTGAACAATTAAAGCGCGTCAGACAAAACCATTTGACACTTTTAGCCGACAACGCTGCTTGGTTGGTTGGTTGGTTGATTAATTGGATTAGTTTATTTTGCAGTTGGGGGAGATTAGCAGCGTTTGATAGTCGAATTCTGAACGGAGATCACAGCTTTGAAAGCGAGAGCGGCAGACAATCTGGTGCTGCGCATCTTGAGTACTCGGATCTGATCGTGGCCGCTGGAGTTTCAAGCTTAAAAATTATAAATATAAAAAATAATAAACAGCAAACCGATCATGTCGGCAAAACGCATTTGATCCAGCATGACTTGACAAAAGTCAAAAAGTATACACACTCAAACGGAAAAAATGTGAAACGGAACGTTCGAACTTCGAAGTGATCAACGATCGAAGACTTTGAGGCGCACTTTTGGAGTAATTTCAATTTTTTGATTCGTTGCGCTAATCTTGTTCTTCTGCCGCCGCCATTAACGAACGCCATCATGAGCTCCATGAGTCGATGTGGATGAAGCCGAAGATCATGTTGATCGTGTTGAAGAACAGCGCCAACTAGTGTCGGCATGATTGACTCTTTGCGCGGGTGAGACTCAAGTGCGCGTACGAGTGTTGTCCAATGTTGATCATTATGATTACAATGATCATAATGATGATGATGATGATCGTGGTGATGAGTCAGTGCATTTCTTAGTAGTCATCTTGAAGTTGTTCTTGTTGCTGCTAACCATTTTTATGCTTCATCACGCTGATCGCAAACTCGTTTCAATTGAAAACAAAATATTTTATTCATTTTGGAAATAGTGCGATGGCTTAAGGCTAACATTCGAATGGGAGATTGTTCATGAAATCACATACTAGAGCGCGTCTCCTTAAAACATGTTTAGCGGCCTTGAAATATCCCTAACATTTAAATTTTTTTTATATTTTTCAAACCTCGTTGTGATTGTTGTCACAGCCGAAGACACGTCAAGCGAATGATTAATTAATGCGTTTGAAAGTCATTTGTCATTCTTAATATATTAATTAATTAGTCTTGCCCAACACGTACATTGACACCTGAAGCTGAAAACTTGAAAAATATTAAAGACAAAGTCACAGTGTATATTGGATATAAATACTTCTTGTCGTATGAATTTCGAAACTTGTTTAATGTTGCTTTTTTTTTCTCTTTTCTTCTCTTTCGCTTTTCAATACCACAATTATTGTACTAAAAATGATATTATACTTTCAAGTTTTTATTCAGATTTCGAATCCAAAATTGCAGGTTCCCTATTTTTCATTAGAAGATTTAATTGTAAAAGAACTCAAATGAGAAAACTTTGTTTGCAATTACGAGTTCTTCATCGAACATAATAATCGGTTTTTAAAAATATGATACCATCAGTACTGCCGAGCAATGCTCCACAGTTCTGTCAACTGATGTGTACACATCACTTTTGAGCAAAACTACATTTATATTCATGAACGACTTTCGTACAAACTGCGTAAAGTTAATTATATTAAGACTCTGTGACTGTAAACTATTATTAAAATCAATTACTGTCATTTAAAAATCATGTGTTGTCAACAAATACTTACAATTTTTGAAATGCGACAGCATAGTACACTTTTGAATATATTCAGGAACAAGACCAAGCCAGCTTTTCACTAAGGGGGCGAAGATCGATCGAAATTGCATAAATCACACCACTTTTTGCATAAGTCAGACCTAATTCTCGTTTGGAAATTATAGAAGTGGAACTTATCGACCAATAAAACACCCGTTTACAAGGTTTTTTTGTTTCGCATAATGTTGTGACAAAAAGATCAGCCACCTTCAATAGTTGAATTTGGTATTCAAGATTTTTTGGTGCTATTTTGCCACAACTCGAATAGTACTGAATGCTTTCGATTTATCGAATTATGATTTCGTAATTACGATTGGATTGAAATACATAAGCCTTGGTTAACTTATTCGAGTAGATTAAAGGGAGTGTTTTGTAATAATACGTGGAGTTCTTTGTTCGTTTGTAATTCGCTTGTTCACAAAGTACAAAAATATCCATGAATAATGTAAGTCGCAGATGCATCAAATGTTGATACGGAAGCAACACATTCAGCCAAATTATTTTTGGAACAGCGACCATTTGTTACCGAAATACAAAGTTGACATGAAAAAGTGGTTTCAGAAAACAAAAACTATTTTAAATCTATTGTTTCTACAATATTTTTTGGGGCATAAATGATCTTCCACTGAGTGGAAAATTGGATGAAGATGGTAGATGGTAGAATTTATATAACATTTGAATAAGAGCTATTTATTTGCAATTTAATAAATCTATAGGAATACTGCAGAGCTTGTTGATGATGAGAATAGAAGCGGGAGATGAATTACAAATATACTTTGCCACAAATTCAAAATGAGATAATAGAAATAACCTCAAAATGTTTAAAATCACATATTTGTGAAGACATAAAAAAAACTACGGCTTATATATACTATTGGTAGACGAGGCCGCGGACATATCTGGAAAAGAGCAGCTGTCAATAGGAACTCGATTCTATTGGTTTTGTGGATCTTAAATCCATGAATGTAGATACTATAGCTGCGAATATTAAGCATCGTGCTAAATGTGTTGGATCAGGTTTTGACGTTGTTATTTATCCAAGTCTTCCAAATAACGACTTCAATTTGATTCTCTCTAGGTGCCACTTTCAGTAGTCCGATCTCAATGATACTTATAGACACTTGGTCAGGATACAGAAAACGACTAGTTTTGCAATTTTAGCCCCCTATATTGATAAACAAAAATTCCTTAATTTTATTCATTTTTCTTCTTCTTTTTGTAGGGTATCAGATCCAGGCGTCCAATATCGCCAGTTCCGACGAATGATTTGACTGCAAAATTCACAGGAAGACATACAGTCGGACATAGTTATACCAATTCAAATTGTCGAGCTGATCAAGAAGGGAAACCAGACCAGACTATCGTGGCTGAAACAAGTAAGAAGGTAAATTCGGTCTAGTCAAAGTTTTCCTTGCCTTTTTTCAGTGACTTCGTCATTTTCTCGACAGAATCTGAAGTCTGCAAGGCAAAGAAGGAGACATCTCCGACTATACAAAGTATATATATTCTTGATCATCACCACGAGACGAGTTCATGTAACCCAGTGCGTCTGTCTAGTCCCTCAGTTTTGAAGCTATCGAGCTGAAATTTTGCACAGAGTCTTGAAATTTATTACTTCGTCGGATCGGCATGATCGGATCATTGGAACTGGTAGCTCCCATACGAAAAGAAGAAGAAAAACAACTTTGAATCGTTGTATGGAAAACTTCTTTGTTTTGGAAGATAGAGGGCTCAAACATAGTAGTTTTACATAGTCCGACTAAATGCATGAAAGTTTCATTGAGATTGGACAACTGGAACTGGTACCTGCCATACAAAATGAATAATTAATCAATTCATTTGAAACTTCACACTTATGTTCTTAGGAAGGCATGAAAACTATTTTGACCAAAAAATGGGCATGCCTCCGCCCACTTTTAGCCAAAATCAATAACTTGCATATCTCCGATACACAATGAGCAAAAACAATGAAAATTGGTATATAGGCTAATTAGATGAAGAAAAAATATATTCAGTCAAAAAAATGGGCATGGCTGGAAGAGTATATAAGCTTTAGCCTTGCTGAATATAGCGTTCTTACTAGTTTTACCTGAGGTAACTTTAGTTATTTGCCTTCACGCCTAAACCAAGTCAAAAAGGGGAAATACAAAAATAACTTGATCTGCGCAATGAATAACAGAATCGACATGCGACACAATTTTGGTTCTATCTATTATAATTTCCGAGATCGACGCGATCATACATACAGACGGACGGAGAATATTGATTAAGAATATATGTATATATTTTGTACAATCGGAGATGTCTCCTTTGAGGTGTTACATACATTGTCGACGTGCACAAAACTAATATACCCTTGTACCATAAAGCACAGGGTATAAATACTAATAGAAATAGTAAATTTAATAAAATTGTATACAAAGAATCTTACTATCCGAGCGAAGTGAATTCATAACTGCGAAGAAGAAAAGTGAATTCAAAACTATAGAGTGTCTTCCGAGGACCAATTAGCTGGTAATGCTACATTGTGTGAAATCTACTTTACTTTATTTAAAATTATTATACATTATCATTTATAGTTTTATAAAAAAACAATTAAATAATAATTATTATTATAATTACAGTTGAAAACAATCTTCGAAATCAACCAGAGATTTCTAGTACACACCTGTTAAATTTTTCTAACGAAAATTTAAGCACTTTTGTTGTAATCGGTCGCGGACAATTGTTGTGCCGAATTTGTAGTTTTGTTGACCCAATTTTCCTACATATTTAATTAATTTTGGCGTGTTTTTAGGCTCTCACAATTGACGAGTTCGATCGATTTTCAAATGTGTGTTTTGGTTTCCTGGATTATTACAAACTCTATTTACACATCGTGTGCATAACTTTGGCCAACTTCTACGAGTGGAAATGCATTTGTAAATTTGCCCTGACTCAAATGTAATTTTTCCGAGTTAGCCGAGACTTCAATCTTTTGCACGCCATCTACCAATAAAAAATCAAACTATCACTCTAAAGTCACATGACCAACAATGTCTCACACAGTGTTGCTAATTTTTTAGAACCATAAAAAGCTGTTTCTAATCGGATTGTAAGTAAAATAAACTGGCTTAAAACTTAAAAAAAAAAATCACAAAATTGTATGCCAAATAATAAAAAAAATGATAAAAGTCGTGAACATTTCTAAAATAAATCAGAATTCCCACAGCCTGTTTAAATGGCAACTCTGCTTAGTGTTGCCAAATTTGACATTTTGTGGATGTTTTTGACCATTTGTGGATTTTTTTATTCTCTTATTTTAATACTTTCTGTTTGAAATACACTCTGAATAAAATATGTTTGAATACTCTTTGGTACAGAGTAACTTTTTTTATACAAAATGTAAAATTTAACAGAAATCGAATCTACTGATCAATAGGTGGCGTTACTGTAAATCTCACTCTAACAAAGCGCCTCTTTTGGCAAAGAAACTAACTCAGCTGCCAGCTAGCGGTAAACGGACGAACTTTATGAAAATATATTTTTAGTGATCTCTTTACCAGCTTTTTGCCATTTTAATACCAACAACATACAGGTATGTAGCACAATTTCCATAAAATGACAAAAAAAATTAATTATTTCTATATTTAAACTTACTGAAACTGATTCTTTGTCATAAATGTTTTCTTTTATAAAGGTATTAACAAAATTTCACCATTCAATTCACAGTTTAATATTAATAAAGTTATGAGGCCGATAAATCCTTGAGTGGTTACACTTTGGACTGGACTTAGAAATAGCACACTTCCATTTCGATCGTCAACTAAGACAGTGAATGCAATTTAGTTTGCTAAATTTTTGTTTATTAGCAAAGATATACTATTTTCTTTATATTTTAATCGATATTGAGAATAAAAGTTGGTATATTTTCTTCACTCCTTACTTGAAAAAAGTACCTTAGAAACACCTTAAGGACACATCTCAGACTATACAAAGTATATATTTTCTTGATCAGTATCGAAAGAGAAGTCGATTTAGCCATGTCCGTCTGTATAAACGCCTACATCTCGGAAACTATAATAGATAGAACCAAAATTACTTCGCAAGTCGATTTTGTTATTCATTGCGCAGATCAAGTTTTTTTTTGTTTTTCCCCTTTATGACTTAGTTTAGAGGTGAAGAACTAACTCTAAACTGAAGCTACCTCGGGTAAAATATTACAAAAGTCGTATTTTTTGGGTTGTCTTTTGAGATGGGAACACCAAGTTTGCAGTTATATAGCTGACTTGAAGCCCAAAAAATAGAATAAAAAAAAGGAATGCCCACATATTGTACAAATTTAAAATGTTCATATCTTGTGAACCATATAACTTATAGGTATGACATTTGGTGTGTATGATATTGGGATATAGTGTAACAATACTCAACCAAAATATGGGCGTGGCCACGCCCAAAATAGGAAAACGTTAAATCTTTGGAACCAATTGGTCTAGATACATATATGTCTGTTTGTTGTTTCATCGTATTCAATATCTATATACAGTAGGGTGTCCCTTATTTGGTCGATTTTTTTTTTTTTGCATTTTCGAAAACGCATACCCGCTATTTTTGTTCAGTATCCTTAACTTAACCTAAATACAAAATTTCAGCTTCCTAAGTTAATTCTAACCCGTGCCGACTGAGCCCTGAAGTTTTATGAAAGAAGATTTTAGATGTTTTTTTAAATACAACTGGGGGACGCCAAATAATTAAATTTTAATTGAATATTATTCAAAAGACGAATTTAAGTGTTGCGTTTTATTACCAAAGAGATAAACTTTATATAATACTAATCAGGATACTTTCTTTTGATGGGTTCTTTTTTACAATTTTATTTGAGCTTTAACTCATTTAATTTCACTTCGCGGATATTAAAAAATAAAACTGCGAGAACTTGGCGGATAGGTGGTAACTTAACACCCGTTATTTGGTGGTTTATCTCAACAATCAAAAATATAGTTTTTGTATTGCTTTTAAGTTCCACAGACATTGTGCTTATTGTTTGTCCAACAAATTCGAAACGAAATGACAACAAAATGAAGTACTCGTATGTTACACCATAGTTGCCGGTGTAATTTGCTTGAGAAAGTGTTCCAAAGTTACATTTAAGACACAGTTGTAACTTGCATGTTTTGAACGCAAGTCAGCACGGGTTCCCGTGCTCCAAAAAAAAAAAAAAAATCATGGGTGTGTTTTAGAGTAGACTGAACAAAACTAGCCCATATGCGTTTAAAAATAAGAACCTTGCAAAATAAGGGACACCCTAATATACAGGTTACTTAATAATTTAGATTTAACTAGTAATAGTATAATTTTTTTATGATTCTGAAATAAAAAGACCAATACATTTTGGAGTAAAAAACTTTCGATAAAACCACAGGTGTACTAATAAAGTTTTAGTTTAATTGACTTTTCTGTACCAATATAAAATCTACTCAAGTTCCTAACTTTTTACTTACGTTTTTATAACTGTATATTTCAATGTGCTAGCGGACGCAAAATCAGTAATACACTTCACTTCATTAACGTAACCAGATCATTTACCTCTGCTTGTTTATACTCATTGGATTTGTATAATTGACAAACATACATTTTATCTACCTTGGTTGTTGCCCTTAACATTGCAGTGTCAATTAAAAAGCTTAAGTACCTTGGCATGTTGAACAGAAATTTTCTGATAACAATATTGCATTATATATTTATTAAAGCAAAACAAATATGAAATTTCATGCTGATTCATAGTCAAGTATTCTGTCGTGGAAGCACTGAACCTTGACTTATAATCTTTTTGACGTCTACCAAAAGCTTGCGCGATAAACTTGTAATAAGTAATGGGTGACTAAGACTGACGTACGACTACAAACAAAAATTGGAAGTTTTAAATTTAATATCAATACTTTGATTCTTTTTTGTGATGACACAAACAAGAATATACTATGTATAAACTTAGTATAAACTAAGTGCACTAATACGATCATAAATTATGTCATCTTATCAAAACTCTTTCTCATCAACGATTGCAAAGCACGCACAGGAAACTGATACGCAGATTTGATATTTGTAGCGTTTTTCCAGGAAAATATAAATAATATACATACTCGAAGTAAATATAAATCAGCAGAATTATCGACAACATTAAAGCAAACAAACTCTTCAAATCTCACTTCAAGGAAGAGTCTCTAATAAACTTGTAGTGTAATCTTATCTATAGTCCCATAGACAATCGCCTAATTAAATTTTTATATATTGAAAATATTCAATAGAGGTTTTGTACTTTTTTTTGCCATATCACAATGTCTTTCCATCAAACTAATTTATAATTTTCAATTCAAAACTCAATGAAGTAATTTCAGTAAATGTCGAAACGTCGGTCGAAATAGAAGTCACATTACAAAAAGAATACGGTTCTTCGACATTTGTTGAAAAAAAATTATAACAAATAAAAAACCCATTTTAATTTTATGGAATATGAGAAATGGAGAAGTAAAATGATAGGTAAAAAATTGTGTAAAGATTTGTTTTTGATCAAAACAGTTTTGTTCCAAAAGTGTTGCGAAAATTTTGCAAATGTAAAGCTATAACAATTAACAAATGAAATAGAGATAACAGAATGCAATTAGTGCTGTACAAAGTATATAAGAAAGTTTGATCGCAATATTTTTCTGTTAAATCTTCGCGTTACCCAAAACAAAAATTGTTTCCCATTTTTATTTTTCCTCTTTTGATGTCCAACAAGGAAGAGTAGGTTTCTACATGAGAAACTGCGTTTGTTGTCATAACCCAATAAAAATATTTAAATTTAGTTTTGTTACGTTTTACTATGCCTTGTTTACTTTTATTTGCGTGATTTTTATGATTGATAATAAATGTATAAAGATATCAACTTTATTTATAATTGCGTATAAGTTTGACCGATAAATAAAAAATAAAAATAAATAAAAAAAAATCTAAATGTTGGTGATATCATTATTGATACTTATTGACGTTTGGTGAGTCCCGGAATGAAGGCAATCAAACAACAAATTAAATAACAAATTAGCAGTCACATAAAAAGTTCATAGCTTATCATGAGTTTTGATTAATTTAAAATGTCTTGAACATAAGTTTAAAAGACACTGCGATTAAGTTATCAAAGAATTATAGTCTTACCAATTAATGCTTCATTACAGCTATCAACTTAAAATATTATAAAACAGCTTTAATTTTGCTGATAACAACGCTTTTGTCAAACACCAATCCAGCTAATGCCGTTCAACAAGCTAATCAGGTCTTAGCAACATCGAACACATTTGGCGTTTGCTATTCGCGAAGCGATGGAACAGTTTTCCCCATTGCTGGCACATGTGATGAATACATTTATTGCCTCAGCCAGTTGGAAATCAGACTGCCATGTCCAGTGGGCCAAAGTTTCAGTAGATTGGTGAAGGGTTGCGTTACTAAATCACTTTCACATTGCGATGCGAGTGGGCCCACTGTTCCGCCCGTTGACTTCAGTGCCTTTGGAACCTGTGTCAACAACGAAGAAAGCGTTATAAATCAGGAAGCTTGTAAAGACCAACCTTTTGGGGAGCTAGTGCCAAATCCAACAGATTGCAATAAGTTCTTAGTGTGCGACTGTCTATTTCCGACAGTTTTTACTTGTCCTGGAGATCTTTGGTTCAATAATGAGATTAAGACTTGTGACTATCCAGCAAATGTTCATTGTGTCCCTATGGAGGTCAGTAGTACAACAAGAACATCACCAACAGCAACCACTCCAACAACGACAGAAATACCCACAACGACGCCCACAACGACGCCCACAACGACATCCACAACGACTTCAACAACGACAGAAATACCCACAACGTCACCCACAACGACAGAAATACCCACAACGACGGCAACCGTTACAAGAACATCAATACCCTCAACGACGGAAATATTTTCAACAACGATAATTACAGATACCTCAAATATACCAAGAGACAGTTGCGAATCTGTCACTCCTCCTGGTATTGAGAACACTCTTTGCGAAAGCTCGAAGGACGGCACGCTATATCGTTATCCATATAATTGCAATGCATACATTAACTGTACACTTGGTTGCCCAGTTTTGAACTTTTGCCAATCCGACAAAGTTTTTAACCAATATCTGTTAATATGTGACACGCCAGATGTAGCTGAATGTGAGGAACTGCCATTACCCACTTCAACGCCTAAGGATTCGACTACTCCAGAGTTAACAACTGTTACAACACCAAGTGAGGGCACAACTGTAACTAGTAAACCCCCAATAGGCATTGATGATGACTTCTGTGACAAACTCCCAAATGGTTTTTATCCTTACCCATATGACTGCAATGCTTATATTACATGTAGTAATGGAAATATTGACCTTGACTACTGCCAAGAGGATAAATTCTACAACCCGATACTGAGAATTTGTGATGTACCGGGTGCTGTGGAATGTTATCCTCTACCCTACCCCCTGCCGACCTCGAGTACTTCGAAAACCACAGAAAGCGAAACAGATAAGACGACTAGTACGGAATTATCAACAACAACCACAACCGAAAAACCAAGTACAACAACACTACCACCTGATATTGATTCCGATATTTGTGATAATTTGGCCGATAAGACAATTTTACCCTACGCAGGCAATTGTTCATATTTCATATGGTGCTCTAACAATGCACCGAGACTGGGTGAGTGTCCAGATGGCTTGCTTTTTAATCCGGATTTCTTAATCTGTGATAATGCCGACGACGTTATTTGTTTCGGAGACCGTACAACGACCAAAACTACAACTGAATCTACAACCATAGCAACATCACCGGACGATTTTGATAAATGTGTCGGTCAACCACTGGGTCAGACATTTCCCTATACCGAAGATTGTCAAAAATATTATTACTGCTGGGGAAATGATTCATATATGCTGTTGCCGTGCCCTTACAACAATTGGTACAATCCCAATACTGGTCGGTGTGGACCAGAAGTATCTCCAACTGCCTGCTTGGAGCCAGTCACCACAACACCCGCAACAACTACTCAGCGTACAACCCTAAGTCCCGAGGAGCTCTGTGAATCAGCCATCCCAGGTACCAAATATCCAATTGAGACCAATTGTCAGCAATACATCATGTGCACTGGTAATGGCAACTCAATAACATTGAACTGTCCCGCTAATAACTGGTACAATCCAAAAACTGCCAATTGTGGTCCGGATGTATCACCTACAGCTTGTCAAGAAATCGATACAGACTCAACTATTGCTTCGACTTTAACAACGACAACACCTACCAATACGCCAAGTACTGAGCTTACGTCTACCACACCATCAACACCTTCATATGAAAATGGGATTTGCGATAACAGCTCTTCTGGCGAAATTGTTGCATATCCAGGCAATTGCAGTAAATACGTTGTGTGCGTTGCACCCATACCAATTGCATTTTATTGTCCAAATGGATACTACTTTAGTTCACAGAGGAAAGAGTGTGTGTCATGGGATGAAAGTGACTGCGAAAGTAATTCTACCACGTCACCTGCAACTACAACACCAAGTGGTAATTCTCCAGTCCCCACAATCTGCACTAATGCGACACGTGATACATTCCCGTACCCGGAAAATTGTCATTGGTATATACGCTGTGTGAATGATTATGTATTTATGATTGGTATCTGCAATGCTAACGAATACTATGATCCCTGGACTGGTGAGTGCGGAGAAAATGTATCGTCAGATGCCTGTACTGAGGATTACAACCAATCTACAACTGAAAAAACCACAGAAGACACTACTATTTCTTCTTCAAGCCTATCAACCGAGAGCACAACCTCACCAAACACAAGACCGCCACCACTTTCCGGACCATGTGACGGTCAACCTGGAGGTAAACGTGTTCCATATCCCTATGATTGCGCCAAATTTATTCAATGTGACTATCCAATACCTGTTGCTTATGATTGTCGTGAAGGTTTGGAGTTTAGTGAAGAACAAGAGCGTTGTTTGTCACCCAGTTCTGCTAATTGTACTATAACAACTACGCCTGGTTCTGATGTAACCAGCACCGAGCCTACAACTATTATAACTACCCCTAGCGAACCACCAGTTACTGGTGGCCCTTGCGCAAACAAACCCGATGGAGCTCTCGTGCCATATCCTCGTAATTGTAGCAAATATATTGTATGCGAAAATCCAATAGCTGTTGGTTTTGATTGTCCGGAGAACTTGGAGTTTAGCCCAGATGAACTTAAGTGCATGGAACCTGAGCTAGCTAACTGCTATTTGGATAAGACATCAACACCTCAAACATCTGCAACAACTCCAGAATCATCTGCAACGCCTTCAGTATCAACTGCAGGTCCATCTGTAACAACCCCAGACTCATCTGCAACACCACCTTTATCAACTGTGAGCGCACCTGTTATATCTACAACACCACCGTCATCTACAACTACAGTTAGTCCAGATACCCCTAATATTTGCTGTGGCCACCTGCTTGGCACTCGTTTGCCATATCCCAATAATTGTGATAAGTACGTAATTTGCGATTATCCAATACCGTACGCGGTCGACTGCCCAGACGGAACAAACTTCGATGAGTCATCTTTAGAATGTACGGCTTCCCATGGCAGCTGCAATTCCTCTTCAAAGCCAATAAGTCCACAGATTATTAATTCCAGTGAATCATGCAGCAGTTTGACACCTGGTACTCCAATTGAATATGTCGGCGATTGTAATCGTTATATGCTTTGTTTTGGCAATCAGAGTGAGGTTCTTGAGTGTGGCAATAGTTGGTACTTCAATCCCAAAATAAAACAGTGCGTACCACCTTCTATGTACCAGTGCCCTTGGTAGCAACCAAGTATTGTTGAAAAATTATTTAACTCTTCACTTTTTTAACAATAAAAAAAAAATTAGCTTTTACAAGCAAATATTTGTATTTATTTTTCTGTAAAGCAATTTCTTCCCGTATACAGGAACTATAGTATAACTATAGGATACCTTAACCGCCTACTGGCAGCTAGTCGGTGTTGTATCACAACTGAGCAATCTTTGACTCCAATACATATTAATAGGACACGTAAGTATGATTGGGGTGGGTTCACAATTAATGAATTTCCGGCAGTCGTTAGGAAATGCAACATATTCATTACCACCACTCTGACAATAAGCATCCCAATTTATCGGGTTGTCTGAGTTTTGCTTGGAGTCTACTGTGATGGCTGGTACTATTGGTGTTGGTGAATTTGGCATTGGTGGAATGTGTTGAATGATTGGAGCATTCGAATATTTTGAAATTGATGGTTCCGTTGCCGCCGTCGGGGGTTCACCATAGGATTGCCCACCCATCGAGTTTACACCGTTTAATCCATTTGCACAAGATGATAATTCCCACCTGTCACAACGGTAAGTGATTGGACTCCAAAAGAAATTTTCTGGGCATTTTTTCTCATATGCGTAGCCACCGAAACAACTAAAATATTTATTGCAATCATTTGGATAAGTCAACATTACAGCATGATTAGGATCATCTATCTTCGGGCAGTAAGGGTGCGGTAGTTTAATTCCGTAGGCAGTTGATACGGCAGCATTCTCATTTAATTGTTGATCGTTGGTTGACACCATGGCAAACACGATTGGTAAAAAATAAACTAGAAACACTTAACAAACCAATAATAACAATCATTATAAATAATAATGTATCAAAAATCAATTCACCGAAGCAAGATAAATACTTACTTTTGGTCTATTCCAGTTTGTTAAATCAAAGTCAATTTGAACAGACTGAGTAAAATTTCATTCGTCGATCTATTTATAGGCCAATAGCAGCATTTAATCGCTGATTTCTTTAAATAAGGTTTGTTTGCTTCTAGAAAACAAATATGTCGATATACTTGAGATATGCATTCCATTACTAATAAACAAGCAGAACACAGATTGTAAGAACCTGTAAAGTTCATAACGGTCAAGGTTTTTACTTGAGCAATGTTTTATAAAAAGCCGAAGCTTCGGCCATTTATGTACATGTATAATTTTGTTCGACTCGTGACGACAAAAGCCGCACAATGAAGAACTCAAAGCTATTACTTATTTGTTTACTTTCAATCGTCAGATACAGTGAAGCGTTAATGCAGTTAATGGGCACAGATTTCGTAAGTTCTATATTAATACTTACGTAATGAAAACAAAATATTACAAATTTTGTTAAATCAAATTTAAGGCTCCTGAAACTCAATTTGGACAGTTGCATTTAAACTGTCCTAAATATGATGACCCGGGACATCCAGTCATGCTGATGTATCCTAGCAACTGCAAAATGTACTATTTATGTGCTGGTGGACAAGTTTTCCCTCAAATGTGTCCCAACAATCTCTATTGGAGTCAAATAACCAAAAGCTGCGATCGTAAAGAACTGTCAACCTGTGCCTCTACGGAAATCACAGTTCCTACTATTAATCCTTCAAAAGTGACTCCTACAAATTCAGAATGTTTGTCTGTGACTTTCAGTCCACTTCCAGGAGATCGTAACCGTTTCTATGAGATATGTGAGAGAAGTTGTTCAACTGGCTTAAGCTGGGATATTAAAACTGAACATTGCGTTTTGTCAAGAGAAGCGAATTGTAAGCGCCCGGTCACACCAATTTTGCCTCCCATTTCAGAACCTGTACAGTCCTTACAACCTAACGCAAAGCTTCCGACGACAAATGCTGACTATCAATTAATTAGCAACAGAATCTTAGAAACAATCTGCAGTAATAATAGACAACTTTACCTTCCCTATCCTGGTGACTGCACAAAGTTTATTCAATGCGATTATAAACCATTTGTGAAATATTGTCCACCATTCCTTCTCTGGAACTCGAAATTAAACACTTGCGATAAAGTTTGTATTTAATATATAAGATTTACAAATGAATGTAATATGAAAATCCTGTTACGAAATAAAAATAGCTCATCAATTCAACTATTTTAATCGTCACATACACCAAAACGATCCTCTTTACATGACAAACTTCTTGTGTCAAATCTGAATCCACTTGCGCATTGACCTTCAAAGAGGCCATTTTTGGAGCAAACATAAAATTTAGCGCAGTTCTCGTGCGGAAAATACACATTAGCATTCGCAGGGTCACTGCAATCTGGAAGTACTTTTTGGGCACAAGATAATTCCATATCTGCAACACATTGTCCAGAGTTGGCATCGAACTTCTGTGCATAGGCACAAGTCTTACTAATAAGTTTACTGTTTTCACACTTGTAGTAGGCATAACACTCATCGGAAGCGTAAGTAATAATTTTGGAATCGTCGCCCTCACAGAGTTTTTCTTGAGCCTGACATTTCGCTAATGGTGGCGAAACGCACTGGTGTTGATATTCAGAGTAGTGCATCTTATCGGGACATTGCACGTATACTGGGGCCAGTTGTCCCAAACAGAGATAATAATGTGTACAACTCATTGAAGGGATGGCTACATTTATAAGATTGTTGCTGCTACAGTACTGTTGTGCAAGTTGTTGATCTACTGGAGCTGCTACAGAACAAGCTGTCGACGAGCACGTCTTTTCTGATGAATCGAAACATGTAGCTGACGGACATGATCTCTCTTCTGGATTGCCATTGATACAAATGATGAAGGCACTAGTGTCACCCGGCTTTGGTAATACTTCAAAAACTATGTTTTTACATTGCTGCAAAGTAATAATACTACATTAAATAAACTGAAAATATTGACTTTATTATCAATTTTGTCCTTACTTCTTGTAACGTTTGAGCCGGGAGGCGCTGAACACACAAAAACACAATCAATAACACTGTTTAAAAAAAAAATGAATTTGAAGAAAAAACCTTTAAAATTAATAATGTATAATTCTCACCTTCCTTTTTCATGACTTTTCGGGTTTGCAAACAACTCGGTACTGTTGAGTCTAACAACTCCAGTTGAACTTTTATAGAAAGCAAAAACGAAATCACTGACATCTTGTTAAAGTTTATACTAAATTGCAAAAATCCAATCAATTTTTCGGTGACAATCAAAAAATGACTTTTTTACATATCAAAGATCGTCAGTACATTAACAACTTTATTCTCAAATAATGAAAAATTTATCAGTTCGGTTCACTTTCAGAACCTCCTACTTCTTACACTGCCTATCAATTGTGTTGATATAAAATCATGTTAATGTACTACAAAAATTTAGTATGGTAGAAATTAACTTTGATTACTTAAAACAGCCGCATAATGCAAAACCCGCTATGTAACTTATTATAGGTTAACAGTTTTTTCAATACTTCAATTTGCAATTTTTGTTGGTCCAATCACAAGTTTTAACAATCGCATTCCAAAACAGTGTTGGCGGGCAATTTCTAATAATTGGTTGGTTATGAGCACATTGAATGTATTTGTTACAGTCTGTAGGGTGTGGAAGATAATCAGCACCGTCTGCACAAGTACTCGTACCTTCAGTTGTATCTGATGAAGATGGTGAGGCCTTAACAAGAGTTGTTGCTTCAGTTGTCTCTGAAGAAAGTGCGGTTGTTTTGCAATTTTTGTCGGTCCAATCACAAGTTTTAACAATCGCATTCCAAAACAGTGTTGGCGGGCAATTTCTAATAATTGGTTGGTTATGAGCACATTGAATGTATTTCTTACAGTCTGTAGGGTGTGGAAGATAGTCAGCACCGTCTGTACAAGTACTTGTAGCTTCCGTTGTATCTGAAGAAGATGGTGAGGCCGAGCTGATTTGGGTTGTTTCCGAATCTAAAGTTGTTGATACCTCTTCCGTTGTCAGCAATGTCGGAGAACTCTGATCGTCACTTGTAACATCAGATGTAACAGTTGTATTATCCTCAACAAGAGTTGTTTCTTCAGTTGTCTCTGAAGGAAGAGCGGTTGTAGAGTCTAATTCAGTTATTTCTGACGTCACTGTCGTTGCCGACTCTTCAGTGGATTGTGGTAGAGTCGAACTTTGATCGTCATTTGTAACTTCAGTAGTAGCTTCCGTGATATCTGAAGAAGATGGTGAGGCCGAGCTGATTTGGGTTGTTTCCGAATCTAAAGTTGTTGATACCTCTTCAGTTGTCAGCAATGTCGGAGAACTCTGATCGTCACTTGTAACATCAGATGTAACAGTTGTATTATCCTCAACACGAGTTGTTTCTTCAGTTGTCTCTGAAGGAAGAGCGGTTGTAGAGTCTAATTCAGTTATTTCTGTGTCATTTGTAACTTCAGTAGTAGCTTCCGTTGTATCTGAAGAAGATGGTGAGGCCGAGCTGATTTGGGTTGTTTCCGAATCTAAAGTTGTTGATACCTCTTCCGTTGTCAGCAATGTCGGAGAACTCTGATCGTCACTTGTAACATCAGATGTAACAGTTGTATTATCCTCAACAAGAGTTGTTTCTTCAGTTGTCTCTGAAGGAAGAGCGGTTGTAGAGTCTAATTCAGTTATTTCTGACGTCACTGTCGTTGCCGACTCTTCAGTGGATTGTGGTAGAGTCGAACTTTGATCGTCATTTGTAACTTCAGTAGTAGCTTCCGTGATATCTGAAGAAGATGGTGAGGCCGAGCTGATTTGGGTTGTTTCCGAATCTAAAGTTGTTGATACCTCTTCAGTTGTCAGCAATGTCGGAGAACTCTGATCGTCACTTGTAACATCAGATGTAACAGTTGTATTATCCTCAACACGAGTTGTTTCTTCAGTTGTCTCTGAAGGAAGAGCGGTTGTAGAGTCTAATTCAGTTATTTCTGTGTCATTTGTAACTTCAGTAGTAGCTTCCGTTGTATCTGAAGAAGATGGTGAGGCCGAGCTGATTTGGGTTGTTTCCGAATCTAAAGTTGTTGATACCTCTTCAGTTGTCAGCAATGTCGGAGAACTCTGATCGTCACTTGTAACATCAGATGTAACAGTTGTATTATCATCAACAAGAGTTGTTTCTTCAGTTGTCTCTGAGGAAAGAGCGGTTGTAGAGTCAAATTCAGTTATTTCTGACGTCACTGTCGTTGCCGACTCTTCAGTGGATTGCGGTAGAGTCGAACTTTGATCGTCATTTGTAACTTCAGTAGTAGCTTCCGTTGTATCTGAAGAAGATGGTGAGGCCGAGTTGATTTGGGTTGTTTCCGAATCTAAAGTTGTTGATACCTCTTCCGTTGTCAGCAATGTCGGAGAACTCTGATCGTCACTTGTAACATCAGATGTAACAGTTGTATTATCATCAACAAGAGTTGTTTCTTCAGTTGCCTCTGAAGGAAGAGCGGTTGTAGAGTCTAATTCATTTATTTCTGACGTCACTGTCGTTGTCGACTCTTCAGTGGATTGTGGTAGAGTCGAACTTTGATCGTCATTTGTAACTTCAGTAGTAGCTTCCGTGGTATCTGAAGAAGATGGTGAGGCCGAGCTGATTTGGGTTGTTTCCGAATCTAAAGTTGTTGATACCTCTTCAGTTGTCAGCAATGTCGGAGAACTCTGATCGTCACTTGTAACATCAGATGTAACAGTTGTATTATCATCAACAAGAGTTGTTTCTTCAGTTGTCTCTGAAGGAAGAGCGGTTGTAGAGTCTAATTCAGTTATTTCTGACGTCACTGTCGTTGCCGACTCTTCAGTGGATTGTGGTAAAGTTGAACTTTGATCGTCATTTGCAACTTCAGATTTTTCAGGAGTATTCTCCCCAATAACTGTAGTAGCTTCCGTTGTATCTGAAGAAGATGGTGAGGCCGAGCTGATTTGGGTTGTTTCCAAATCTAAGGTTGTTGATACCTCTTCCGTTGTCAACAATGTCGGAGAACTCTGATCGTCACTTGTAACATCAGATGTAACAGTTGTATTATCCTCAATAAGAGTTGTTTCTTCAGTTGTTTCTGAAGGAAGAGCGGTTGTAGAGTCTAATTCAGTTATTTCTGACGTCACTGTCGTTGCCGACTCTTTAGTGGATTGTGGTAGAGTCGAACTTTGATCGTCATTTGTAACTTCAGTAGTAGCTTCCGTGGTATCTGAAGAAGATGGTGAGGCCGAGCTGATTTGGGTTGTTTCCGAATCTAAAGTTGTTGATACCTCTTCAGTTGTCAGCAATGTCGGAGAACTCTGATCGTCACTTGTAACATCAGATGTAACAGTTGTATTATCCTCAACAAGAGTTGTTTCTTCAGTTGTCTCTGAAGGAAGAGCGGTTGTAGAGTCTAATTCAGTTATTTCTGACGTCACTGTCGTTGCCGACTCTTCAGTGGATTGTGGTAGAGTTGAACTTTGATCGTCATTTGCAACTTCAGATTTTTCAGGAGTATTCTCCCCAATAACTGTAGTAGCTTCCGTTGTATCTGAAGAAGATGGTGAGGCCGAGCTGATTTGGGTTGTTTCCAAATCTAAGGTTGTTGATACCTCTTCCGTTGTCAGCAATGTCGGAGAACTCTGATCGTCACTTGTAACATCAGATGTAACAGTTGTATTATCCTCAATAAGAGTTGTTTCTTCAGTTGTTTCTGAAGGAAGAGCGGTTGTAGAGTCTAATTCAGTTATTTCTGACGTCACTGTCGTTGCCGACTCTTCAGTGGATTGTGGTAGAGTCGAACTTTGATCGTCATTTGTAACTTCAGTAGTAGCTTCCATTGTATCTGAAGAAGATGGTGAGGCCGAGCTGATTTGGGTTGTTTCCGAATCTAAGGTTTTTGATAACTCTTCAGTTGTCAACAATGTCGGAGAACTCTGATCGTCACTTGTAACATCAGATGTAACAGTTGTATTATCCTCAATAAAAGTTGTAGCTTCAGTTGTCTCTGAAGGAAGAGCTGTTGTAGACTCCACTATGTGAATCATATGGAATGTGAAAAGTACCGCGACAAACGATTGTAACACCATAGCTAAATTTGTTTATTACAAAAAAAAATGTTTTTTAGGTAAATCGTAGTTTTTCTTTATTTTTACTTTGGTACTAACCTATCATTCTTACGGCTTGAATGAATTGTGTTGAGTGCCACCAGTAGTAATTCTACTTTATATAAATAGCAAGTATCAAATATATCAAGTGTGTAATTGTTCTTTATTTGGCTAGCTGAGAGCTTTATGTCATTACGTAAAAATTTTGTAATGAGCTGTGAAATTTAACAATTTTTTGATTTTTTCCTTTAAATCGATTTCAAGGAAATACGAGTTGTTATTGAAACTTTGAAAAATGTTTTTTTATGTATATCGTAGTTTTTCTTTATTTTTACTTTGGTACTAACCTATCTTCATTCTTACGGCTTGAATGAATTGTGTTGAGTGCTACCAGTAGGAATTACGCTTTATATAAATAGCAAGTCGCTGAGGCCCCTTGTCCTCTTATCAAATATTTAATTGTTCTTTATTTGGCAAGCTGAGAACTTAATATGATTACGTAAAAATTTTGTAATTAGCTGTGAAATTTAAGAATTTAATGCTTAAAATCGATTTCAGGAAAATACGTGTTGTTATTGAAACTTTGTCTCTCGACACTCCCGATAAGAATTTTAATGATGACTAAATTAAAGATAAATGAGTAAGAACGCTGTAGTCAAGTATACTCGACAATATAATACCCTGCACACACGGTAGGGGGTGCCACACCCCAAGCCTAATCAAATAGGGTTCAAAACATAAAGAAAATCGGTCAAAAATATTAATTTTCCAAAAATTTTAGTTTGTTAGTCTTTGGGGGGTAACCACCAAAGAGAGGGGAATTTTGTGGTAGGCAGTTTTCATGGTATATACTTAGTTAGTTTGTATACAAAATTTCATGTTCGTACCTTTAATAGTTTTCGAGATACAGTAATTTGAAGAAAACAACTGGGGGAGGGGAAAAATTATGGTATGTAGTTTTGTAGAGCTACTTATACTGAGTCTACATACCGACTTTCATGTTTGTATCTCATCAGCTGCTCGAGCTACAGCCATTTGAAAAAGTAGGTGGTGCTGGTTAAGCGGAAGGACTGGGCGTGGTAAAAAAAAAAAAAAAATGATCTGCTGCCAAGCATCACGAGTCTACCCTCCAAATTTTAAGTCTCTAGCTTTTTCAGTTTCCGATAACCATTGGTGAGTACAGACGGACGGACATGGCTCAATCAATTTCTCTTGTAGTCCTGATCAAGAATATATTTACTTTATGGGGTCCCCCTCCCCTCCTTCTGTGCGTTACATACATTTCGTTCAAACAAACTTAATATACCCTGACACAATGTATGTGCAGGGTATAAAGAGAGAGACTCATATACACATAAACATAACTCAACCATAAACAATGCTGTTAATACAAGGGAATATTTTTATACTCTTCACGTATGAGAATAGTATTATAACTTTGTCACGGAGTTTGTCACAGGCCGAAATGTTAATTTCCGACTATATAAAGTGTATACATTCTTTATCAGGACGTCAGGACGACAAGACGAGTTAATTTAGCCATGTCCATCTGTCTGTCTTTATGTATGCAAACTAGCCCCTCAGTTTTGAAGCTAACGAGCTGAAATTTTACACAAAGTCTTGGAATTTATTACGATGAATCATTCATCGGAACCGGCACGATAGGATCATTGGAACTGGTAGCTCCCATACGAAAAGAGGAAGAATAACAAGTTTGAATCGTTGTATAGAAAACTGTTTTTGGAAGATAGAGGGCTGAAATTTTAAACATAGTAGTTTTACGTGGTCCGATAAAATGCCTGAAAGTTTTATTGGTATTGGACAACTGGAACTGGTACCTGCCATACAAAATGAAGAAGAGGAAGAGAAGTACGATTTTCGTCGTTGTATGGAAAACTTTTTTATTTCTTAATCAATTTAATTAAAACTTGACACATATGTTCTTAAGGAGGCATGAAAACTATTTTGACCTAAAAATAGGCATGGCTACGCCCACTTTTACCAAAAATCAATAATTTGCATATTGCCGTTACCCAATGAGCAAAAACAATGAAAATTGGTCTATAGGCTAATTAGATGAAGAGAAAATATATTCAGTCAAAAAAAATGGGCGTGGCACATGAAAGTGCGTGAAGAGTATATAAGCTTCAGCATTGCTGAACATAGTAGCCTTACTGGTTTTCTATACATATGTATATATATTTTTTATACTTCTTTCTCGCAGAATATTAGGTCAAAGAACCTTTGAGTGATTACAAAGTTACTAAATTCTGGCTGTTATGCAGTCAGCTAGTAGAAAAACCAGTAAGGATTGGAGTCGACAGTAATCGACTTCGACATACCCTGTACCTTCAATCAGTTACGACTGTTTGAAGGAGTGGCCCCGCCCACTTTTTAATCAAAATAGATTTCATTTCCATTTAATATCACACATACAATTTTTTTACACTTTTAGATTAATTAGTTCCAGAGATATAACGTTTTTCTATATATGGGCGTGGCAACGCCCATTTTGTAATTGAATTATGTTATATTCAATCCCAATAGCATACATGCAAAATTTTATTCTTGTAGGTTTTATGGTACTAGAGATATAAGCGTTTCAAATTTTTACTATATGGGGGGCGTGGCCACGCCAATTGTTTATTCTATCCTCTTGGGGTTTGACTCAGCTATATACACTCCAAATTTGGTGTTCTTATCTCAAAAGCAACCCAGAAAAAACGGCTTTTGTAAGTTTTTACCCGAGGTTACTCCAGTCATTTGCCCTTCACCCCTAAACGAAGTTAAAAAGGAGGAAAACAAAATAAACTTGATCTGCTTAAGAAATGACAGAATCGAAGTGCGAAGAGTTTTTGGTTCTATCTATTATAGTTTCCGAGATCTAGGCGTTCATACAGACGGACATAGCTATATCAACTCGTCTCATCGAGCTGATCAAGAATATATATACTTTGTATAGTCGGCGATGTCTCCTTCTGGGTGTTACATACGTTGTCGATGCTGACAAAACTAATATACCCTTGAACTATAAGGTACTGGGTATAATAAGAAGAAAGTGAAATGATATAGTGATTTTAATTTATACATAGTTGTGTAATGGGAAGTGGGAGTGAGGATTCAATATTTTGTAGCGCTGAATTCACTGCGTCTACCTATTTTCCAAATTTCTAACGCTTCCGGTGTCTGAGCCTTAGGCTTTGCAAAAATACCTTCAAAGACTGTAGCAAATGACCACACGAGACCGCTATATGGTCTAAAACAATTTAAAAGTACCCACTGCATTATCAACAATGTTCTAATAGCAAACAAAACTGAACATCGACACGAAACCCGATTTTCATACAAAGAAAATGAAAGCACAATATTAAAGAACACTGAAAGAACAATACAATCTGAAAGCAGACGATTGAAGAACAAGGGATAATACAGAACATAAAAAAAGGAATATGCTGCGATATAGCATATTCGGAAGGTGAACGTAAGACCTATGCTGAAGGACACGAATGAATGAATTAAAGAAGTGAACATTATTCATCCTTGTTGCTCTCCTTATGATATCCCTATGGTATTAGTAAAACCAGAAAGGGCGGTATAGTCGGGTATTCTCGACAATATAATACCCAGACACACTGTAGGCGGTGCCACACCCCAAATCTATAAAAAAAATTTTGATTTGACATCCGATCAAATAGTGTTCAAAAAATTAAGTAAATCGGTCAAAAAATGTGGAATTTACAAAAAATTTGAGTTTGTAGGTCAAAGAGAGGAGAATTTTGTGGTATGCAGTTTTAAAGATACATATTTAATAAGCTTGTCTACAGGTTCGTACCTTTAAAGTTTTGGAGATACAGCCATTTTAAGAAAGCAACCGGGGGGATGGGAAATGAATGGGAGGGGGAAAAATAATGGTATGCAGTTTTGTAGAGCTACTCACACCGAGTCTACATACCGACTTTCATGATTCTATATCTTTGGATATTCGAGTTATAGCGTTTTAAAAAAGTGAGTGATGCTGGATTGGTGGGAAACTTGATTTAACGTTTGACTACTAATTCCAGTGGTCCGATATTGCCGGTTCCTTCAAATGAGTTGATCGCACAAGAAGAAAGACTCTGCAAAATTTCAATTCGATAACTTCAAAACTGTAAGAAGAGATTTTATATATACAGACAAACGGACAGACGGACATGGCTAAATCAGCTTGTCTTGTCGTCCTGATCAAGAATATATGTACTTTATATAGTCGGAATCGAATATTTCGATATGTTACAAACTTCAGCACAAAGTAAAAATACTATTCACTGTGCGAAGAGTTTAGAAAACGATTCAGACCGGCTCGAGTGTTTCAGATTCTCGAGTGCTGAATTCGTATACAATATCAGATAAATATTTAACCGATCGTTCCTATGGCAGCTATATGCTATAGTTATCCGATCATGCTGGATTTTACATACAAACTGCGTGCAAGGAAAAGAAAATTTTCTGCATTTAAATTTTTTTGATATTTTCAAAACTCTAGGAGGAGTTCGCAACGCAACAGACAGACAGACAGACGGACAGATGGACATGGCTATATGAACTCGTCTCGTCGAGCTGATCAAGAATATATATACTTTATATAGTCGGAAATGTCTCCTTCTCTGCGTTGCAAACTTCATGACAAAGTTAATATACTCTTGCAAGAGTATAAAAACTTCGCAGTTAGAAACAGGAAAACTAATAAAATTAAAGCTGAAAAGTCTCTGACCCGTTGGGGGAAATTTTTTTGCGCTACGCAGACTCACAGCCGCTTGTGGTCGGAGACTTAACTTTAACGAGCGCCACCAGTCCATCTAGAAACGATTATCCATGCCAATTTGCGCTTTGAGCTTCACGAAGGTAGCGTAGAATGGTTGAGTTAAGTGAAGTGAGAGAGATTTCAGGTGAGAGGGTGTGATAAAAATTATTATAATTCATACATAATGCGCGAAACGGATCGTGAAGGGCATAGTTAGTTGTGAATCTTTGCAAAGTTAACGGGACAAAGTTTCTGGTAGTGCGTCATGGGACGCTAAAACTAATCCGACTGAGTAGGTCTGGAATCAATTAATCCAAGAATGAGTTTGTGAAGGAAATTAGTCCCTAAAACTAACCTGCGATGATATAGAGATGGAAGGTCAATGAGTAGAAGTCTGTCCATGCATGACGGTAACCTAGTGTTAGGATTCCAATTTAGGCCTCGAAGCGCAAAGAGGAGAAATTACTTCTGAACTGACTCAATGCGATCTTGATGATTTTTGTACTGTGGAGACCAAACGCAGCAACAATATTTGAGAAGTGGACGTACAAGTGAAGTGAAAAGAAGTTTGGTTATATAGGGGTCATTGAATTCTTTAGACGAGCGTTTAAGGAATCCAAAAACACCCTTCGCCTTATTAACGACAGTTGAAACATGTTGAATGAAGCAAAGTTTGGGATCGAAGAGAACACCTAGGTCGTTAAAAACAGAGACTCGTTCTAATTGGACGTTATCAATCGAATAAGTAAACAAGTGAGGTTTACTACGATGATAAGTCATAAACTTACATTCAGAACAATTGAGCAAAAGCAAGTTAAGTGAATACCAAGATTGTAATGAGTTCAGATCAGTCTGCAATAGGACATAAGAAGTAGGATCGTTATAAGAAAGACACAACACAACATCATCAGCGTACATGAGTATGATATCGATAGGGGGAGATCATTAATGAAAAGATTAAACAAAAGTGGGCCATGATGACTGCCTTGAGGTACACCAGAAGTAACTTGAACAACCTCGGATATAGCAGATCGAAACAATGCTCGTTGAGATCTATTAGATAAATAGGATTTAATCCAATTTAGAAGAACCGGCGGAAAACCCATGATATTGTATCGTATTAATAACTTTGTTCTCCCTCTACTTGAGGAGGAGCATATTGTCCAAAGTTTGATGACTCTCAAAAGTTCTTATTCCCCTGGTGCTGACAACGTTCTTAGTTGTGTGCTTAAAATGTGTGCAAACTCTTTATGCAAGCCCTTACTTAAGCTTTTTAACCTTTCGCTTCTATGTGGCTCATTTCCGCCGATTTGGAAGGAATCCTTTATCATTCCACTTCACAAAAAAGGTAACAAATCGGATGTCGCTAATTATCGAGGTATTTCCAAATTGTCGGCTATACCCAAATTACTTGAAAAAATTGTCATAGGTAGTATGCAACATTTCTGCAAATCCGTCATTTCACCATCTCAACATGGATTTCTTAAAAAGAGGTCAGCGGTCACTAACCTACTAGAATTCACTTGCTTTGTTAACTGTGGTTTCGTTAAGCGATTTCAAACCGATGTCATATATACTGATTTCAGTAAAGCTTTTGACTCGGTTAATCATGATCTCCTTCTGTTGAAGTTATACCTTCTGGGGCTTCCTCCATCACTTTTAAGATGGATTAAATCTTACTTAAAGAACAGATTTCAACGTGTCTTGTTTCGTTCTTCTTTATCTAATCTTGTTCAAGTCACATCTGGTGTTCCCCAAGGGAGTCATCTTGGTCCACTTTTATTCAATCTCTTTATTAACGATCTCCCACTTGCGTTGTCGTATTCTCGCGTTCTAATGTATGCTGATGACGTCAAATTGTGTTTGTCATACAATAACTCGTCTTCACATATTCAATTGCAATCTGATCTGGACTCACTTCACTCTTGGTGTTTGTCTAACTTACTTTATCTCTAAGTGCAAGTTCATGACTTATCATCGAAGTACTCCCCACTTGTTTACTTATACGATAGATAATGTCGAATTAGAGCGTGTTTCCAACTTTAATGACCTCGGTGTTATTTTTGACCCAAAACTTAACTTCAGTCTTCAAATTTCTACTGTTGTTAATAAGGCGAAAGGGGTTTTTGGATTCGTTAAGCGTTGGTCTAAGGAATTCAATGACCCTTACATCACAAAAGTCCTTTTCACGTCACTTGTACGCCCACTTCTGGAATATTGTTGCTGTGTTTGGGCCCCACAGTATAAAATCCACCAAGATCGTATTGAGTCAATTCAGAAGCAGTTCCTCTTATTTGCTCTCCGTAACCTAAACTGGGATCCTAGCAGAAGGTTGCCTTCATACCAGGATAGGCTCCTTCTTATAGACCTTCCATCATTGGCACATCGCAGAATTGTTTTAGGATCCGTTTTTCTTCATAAACTTGTTGTTGGCCTAATTGATTCTACTGACCTCCTTAGTCAACTTAGTTTTTGTGTCCCAAGGCGTACAACTAGGAATTTCGTTCCATTAGCCTTACAGAGATGCACAACTAACTTTGCCCTTCATAATCCTTTTCGCGTCTTATGCGCAAATTACAATAAATTACATGAAATCGTCTCACCTGAAATCACACCGACTGCTCTTAGCATCCTGGTTCGTCGGTACCTCCGAGGTTCCGGAAACTCTATTTCTGGTTGACGATTCCCGACAACGGTTGGACCTCTATAAACTTCACTTCTCTGACCACACATGGCTATGAGTAGGGGCATAGCTCGCGTATCGCAAATAAATTCCCCCCAACGGGTCAGAGAGTGATTATACTTAAGATTATTTATAAGTTATTTGTATATTAGTTTTAATACTACTTACTTCGTTTAGTGTATAGTCTACTTTGTATATTTCTATTAGCAGTAATTTGTTAATATTTTTTGTCAATAAATAAATAAATAAATAAATAAATATTCAATAAAAGCAAATCGTGGTTAACTGAGACAAAAGCTTTGCTGAAATCAGTATATATTACATCAGTTTGAAACTGACTAGCAAAACCTCGATTAACAACACTAGTGAATTTAAGGAGGTTGGTGCATGCTGATCTTATTTTTAGGAAACCATGTTGAAAAGGTAACATAATAGGTTTGTAAAAATGCTGCATGCTACCAATAATAATTTTCTCAAAAAGTTTGGGAATTGCAGATAACTTGGCTATTCTTGATCGGGACGACAAGAGAAATTGATTAAGCCATGTCCGTCCGTCTGTCCATCCGTCCTCACCAATGGTTCTCAGAAACTATAAGAGCTAGAGACTTGAAATTTGGTGGGTAGACTCGTGATGCTCGGCAGCAGATCAAGTTTGAATGGTTTTGTGCCACGCCCACTCCTTTCCGCCCATCCAGCACCACCCACTTTTTGAAATCGCTATAACTCGAACATCCAAAGAGATAGAAACATGAAAGTCGGTATGTAGACTCAGTATGAGTAACTCTACAAAACTGCATACCACAATTTTACCCCCTCCCCTTAATTTCCCCTCCCCTAGTATTTTTCTTAAAAAAGCTATATCTCCAAAACTAACAAAGGTATGAAATTTTGTATACAAGCTCAGTGATAGTACATCTTAAAAACTGCATACCACAAATTTCTCCACTCTTTGATGGCTACCCCTCAGAGACCAACAAACTTAAATTTTTCGTAAAATCCACATTTTTTGACCGATTTACTTGATATTTTGAACACTATTTGAATAGGCGACGTCAGATCAATATGTTTTTGTAGATTGAGGGTGTGGTATGGCCTACCATGTGTGCTGGGTATTATATTGCATATATACCGTCCTTACTGGTTTTTATATCAATTTGAGTTTATATCAAAAAAACTCTTGGCCGGTTGTGCCAAGCTTATTTAATTAATTATGAATTTGGGAAAAAAAAGACGCTTGGCAAAGCTTATCAGTTCTATTGGCTTGATAAAATGATAAAATACTTTCTTAAATTTGTAACTATGCAATTATCAAATCGTGCCAGTCTGCTACATATTCTTCGGAAAAAATCCAAATAGAGATTCATACCATCCCAAAAGTCAAGATATTTTGGTAAGAGTGACCTTAAAATTATGTCATTGTTCAGATTGACGTGAATGTGTAGTCACGCCCAATTTATTATTGAATGTAATTATAATCCATTCCAAAATCATACATGCTAAGTTCCATTCTTGTAGGTTTTACATGGGTGTTACATACATTTCGATGTGCTTAAACTAATATACCCTTGTTCCATAAGGTAGAGGGTATAAAAATGCGATTTCTCTGTAAGCTGACGAAATAGACGATTGTCAAATGGTGAGTAGTATAATGCCATTACTTTCTTTAAAACAAATTAGAAAATGCAGTGGTTCCTATTGGAAAAACTTTGAGAAGGATTTTCCATTAAGAATAATTGGGAAAACGTTTGCAAGAGTAAGTATATAAGTTTTTAAAAATTTGAAAATTTTGAAAATTTTGAAATGACAAAAAAAAAAAATGAAACACTAAAAACGCCATCTTCCGCCTTATCTAAAGTTGAATATTCCTCATGCCCTAAAAAGTTTAATAAAGATAAGCTATTTTGTGTGACAGATACTTGTTTTTCATGACATTTGAACAGTTACACGAACAATGTCTGGCTGCCATGTCGTATTATTGTCACATTCTTTCATGTCTTCGACTTTTGGCTCCTTCATTATTATCCACTACTTCTAAGTACAAAAAGTTAAAGAGTAATATTGTCACAGGCCGTATTGCTGAACTGAGTTCTGTGGTGTGTAACTAGAATGCCAATAGATGCCTAACGTGACATTATGTCTTTTAGTGGCATTGAATATTGGTTTGTCATTGGAAAATCTAAGAACGAGGTCAATACGAGTACTGGAGAAGTTGTTAACTTACAAATAGTCTTAAGATAAAGAAAGATGAAAGATTTTCCAACTAATAACCCCTTTATAGTAGCCGATATTTCTTTCTTTCAAAAATTTGAAGTGGAGGAATATGTTATTATAAGCACATTTACTGAGCTTACATAAAAAATTAGGTTCATGAACTTATTGTTGTACAGACACCACTTTCTTAGGGTGAATGGGGGTAAAAAATGTAGTGCGCAATATTTCAGGGCACTGCTTACTGAGTCCATCGCTCATGTTTCTATCGCTTCTGTTGTTCAAGCTATGACCCTTTTAAAAAGTGAGGGGTACAGTTTGGGCGAAAAGAAGTAGCCGTGGCAAAAGTTTTATCTTCCAAATTTTAAGTCCCTTGCTATTACTGTTACCGATAACCATTGGTGAGGACAGACGGCCGGATGGACACACGGACATGGGTAGATCGATTTCTTTTGTCATCCTGATCAAGATTATATCTGTATATATATTTTGGGGGCTTTTACTTTCATCCTTCATGGTGTTACATACATTTTATCTGAAACAAACTTAATACACCTTGACATGCTGTATGAGCAGGGCATCAAAATTATTACTATTCATTCATGATAGTCAAATGGGTGTGTCAACAAGCCAAATATTTAAGAAATTTGATATACATACATATGTAAGTTTCGCACTTTAATTGTATTGTTTCCCAGAAGTACTAATAACTGAAATCAAAATCAATTAAAAAAACATCTTGTTTGCATGACAATTGATAACATTGCGACAAGCTAAAATTAATGTACATTGTGTTTGAAAATTGATTATATAAAAAGGTGGGCTTAAAAAATAATTTGGAGTACGAGTTTGACTTTTCGCATTGAAGAAGTGATTCGATACCATAAACAGCCAGCATACAGTGTTTCAAAATGAAAGGTATTACCGTTTTATAAATAATTTGATCCTGACGAACACGTTTAATAATTGTGAGTCCTTGCAGTGAGCCTACTAGCTATAGTGGCGCTTGCTACAGTCGCGTTGTGCACACCTGCGTATGCGGAACATTCGGGAAGCAATAATGCGCCAATGCATTTTAAAAAAAGTATTGATGCTAGGAACACTGGCGAAGAATGCGATTGCATAGGTAAGGATGGTAGTACATTCCCAGTGGCAGGTGACAGCGGAAAGTTCTATCTGTGCAACGGTAATATAGCAACTACTATAAGCTGTCCAAAAGGCACATATTACAATGTAAATTTCGGTGCCTGTCTTATGCAATCAACGGTAAGAACGAACTCTTCTCTTTTATATTGAAATATCAAAAATAATGTTGCTTTGTTACAGGGTGATTGCGAACAAAAATGCCTACCACAATCCGATGGTGTTGTGTTTCCCTCGACTAATGGTGACAAGTCAACATTTTGTGTTTGCTTAGGTGGGGAAGCCATTCTAAAAACTTGTCTACCTGATTACGTTTTCGATAGCTTTTTAAATATTTGTCAATTGGTAAGAATCAAACATTAAAATTACTATGCTAATTTATAATTTCGGATAGAGACCATTATACTTAATTTTTGCGAATAGAGCAAAGATTTTTTTATATCTTTTGGATATCAGTAACGTACAGAAATATGACACTTAAAACAGGTTTAGAGCTGACAACAAAATTTTTTTTGGGTAAAAATAGACTATTTTTGTGTTCGTTATTAAAAACGAAGTCCTTAAAAAATCATGCGTTAAAACTGTTACATTAGGATATACAGAATTAAGTACGCTAAAGCTAAAGGTAACTGAATTTAATGTTTATACCCTGTACACAGACTAATTTAATTTCTACTTATAATGGTGTAGTATTTGTTAAGTGATGTTAAGTTATGTCCGATTATATTAAAAAACCAGTAAGGGCGGTATAGTCGAGTATACTCGACAATATAATACCCTGCGCATATGGTAAGGGGTGCCACATCTACAGAAACATATTGATCTGACGTCGCCTATTCAAATAGTGTTCGAAATATCAAGAAAATCGGTCAAAAAATGTTGATTTTACGAAAAATTTAAGTTTGTTGGCTTCTGCGGGGTAGTCATCAAAGAGAGGGGCAATTTGTGGTATGCAGTTTTTAAGATGTATTGTCACTGAGCTTGTATACAAAATTTCAGGTTCATACCTCTGTTAGTTTTGGAGATATAGCTTTTTTAAGAAAAATACTATGGGAGGGGGTAAAATTGTGGTATGCAGTTTTGTAGAGTTACTCATACTGAGTCTACATACCGACTTTCATGTTTCTATCTCTTTGGATGTTCGAGTTATAGCGTTTTCAAAAAGTGGGTGGTCCTGGATGGGCGGGAAGGAGTGGGCGTGGCACAAAACCATTCAAACTTGATCTGCTGCCGAGCATCACGAGTCCACCCACCAAATTTCAAGTCTCTAGCTCTTATAGTTTCCGAGAACCATTGGTGAGGACGGACGGACAGACGGACGGACATGGCTTAATCAATTTCTCTTGTCGTCCCGATCAAGAATATATATACTTTATGGGGTCCTCCTCCCCACCTTTACTGCGTTACATACATTTGGCTTTTGCACAAACACAATATACCCTGATACACAGTATGTGTACAGGGTATAAACAGTAAGGGCGGTATAGTCGAGTATACTCGACAATATAATACCCTGCACACATGGTAGGCCATACCACACCCCAAATCTACAAAAACATATTGATATTGAAAATGTGGATCTTACGACAAATTTGAGTTTGTACGTCTCTAAGGGGTAACGATCAAAGAAAGGGGATTTTTGCGGTATGCAGTTTTAAAGATGTATACTTACTGAGCTTGTATACAAAATTTCGTACCTTCAATACTTTTGGAGATTCACCATTTTTAAGAAAAACTGTGGGATGGGAAATGAAGGGGAAGGGGAAAAATGTGATATGCAGTATTGTAGATCTATACATACTGAGTCTACATACCGACTTTCATGTTTTGATCTCTTCGGGTGTTGAAGCTATAGCATTTTAAAAAAAGTGGGCGGAGTAGGCGTGGCAATAAATCCTTCATACTTGAATCTTGTCCAGAAAACGCAGAATTTGAACTTAAGTTCGGAGCATGCTTGGCCTCACAGGACGTAAGATAAGCACCACCTAAAAAAAGCATAATTATTTTACTTCTTACTCCATGTTTTGGTAGTCCACTTGCACCAGTGGAGCTTGCATCGCGGCTAAATGTGCAAGCCTTCCGCTTAATTCACCCTTCCCTTGCATGTTTCTATCTCTTCGGGTGTTCAAGCTATAGCATTTTAAAAAAAGTGGGCGGTGCCCGATAGGCGGGAAGGAGTAGGCGTGGCAATAAATCCTTCATACTCGAAGTAGCTCATGACCGCGTCTATCTTCCAAATTTTAAGTCTCTAGCTATTATAGTTTCCGAGAACCATTGGTGAGGACAGACGGACGGACGGACATGGATATATCAACTCGACTTGTCATTCTGATAAAGAATATATATACTTTGTAGGGTCCCCCTACCCTCCTTCTTGGTGTTAAATTCATTTGGTCTGAAACAAAACTAATATACCCCGATACACAGTATGTGTACAGCTTATAACAATTTAAAGTGATACAGTCTGAAACACATAACGATAATATCCTACAGACATGTTCCTCATCCTCAGTGACAGTTAAATAACAAAAACTATTAAACAAGCCAACTTTGGCCATCCAAAAGATTTAATACTCTTAACACAAAATTACAATACATAACGAAATTTGATTTCAAATATCTTCTGACCTCTCGAAAATGTCGTCTTAATGTGAAATTTATCAAACAATTTAGAGCTTAACACATACGTAGCTTATGTTCTTATAGCATTTTAGTTATTTATAAGTATTAACAAGTCAAAAAGTTTATTTTCCTACAAAACTATTTTTCGTCCTAATATGGTAGCACTGTGTAGGAGTCACGGTCTATGTTACAAATAATTGATATAGTATTTCTGCGCTATGAAACAGTAAAAAAATTAGCCACACAAACGTTGAAGATACTGAATTTATCTAAATTATATACCTGTTAAAACCGCTGTTAATGACCGTTGACAAGTCATCTCATATCATGTAAAACAGCATTCAACCCTAAAATAATGAAATATCTTGATAATACATAGGGAACTGGCGATGACTGCAATTCGCCTTGCGACTCGTCCCAGTGTAATGTATGGGGAGATTTCGTTCCATTCCAAGCCAAAAATTCAAATACAGGGTTCTGTTGGTGCCAATCTAATGTTGCCAAATTTGAATCTTGTCCAGAAAACGCAGAATTTGAACCTGAGTTCGGAGCATGCTTGGCCTCACAGGATGTAAGTTAAGCACCACCTAAAAAAAGCATAATTATTTTTCTTCTTACTCCATGTCTTTGTAGTCCACTTGCTCCAGTGGAGCTTGCATCGCAGCTAAATGTGCAAACCTTCCGCTTAATTCACCCTTCCCAGCCGAGAATACAACAAATGGATTCTGTGTTTGCAAGGAAGGAGGTCCACAATTCGTTCATTGTCTGCCCAATACTGTATTCCAAGAAGAATTTAACGCTTGTGTCCCACCAACTGAGGTAATTTGTCTATTCGACTTTTAGTTGCATTCGTAATCGATCAATATATTTTAGTCGAGCTGCAATGGTCCTTGTGATTCAAGTCAGTGCGCCGCGTTGGGTGACTTTATTCCATTCAAAGCTAAGAATACGACTGCTGGCTTCTGTTGGTGCCAAAACAATGATGCCACATATGAATCTTGTCCAGAAAACGCAGAATTTGAACCTGAGTTCGGAGCATGCTTGGCCTCACAGGATGTAAGTTAAGCACCACCTAAAAAAAAGCATAAATATTTTACACCTTACTCCATGTCTTTGTAGTCCACTTGCTCCAGTGGAGCTTGCATCGCAGCTAAATGTGCAAGCCTTCCGCTTAATTCACCCTTCCCAGCCGAGAATACAACAAATGGATTCTGTGTTTGCAAGGAAGGAGGTCCACAATTCGTTCATTGTCTGCCCAATACTGTATTCCAAGAAGAATTTAACGCTTGTGTCCCACCAACTGAGGTAATTTGTCTATTCGACTTTTAGTTGCATTCGTAATCGATCAATATATTTTAGTCGAGCTGCAATGGTCCTTGTGATTCAAGTCAGTGCGCCGCGTTGGGTGACTTTATTCCATTCAAAGCTAAGAATACGACTGCTGGCTTCTGTTGGTGCCAAAACAATGATGCCACATATGAATCTTGTCCAGAAAACGCAGAATTTGAACCTGAGTTCGGAGCATGCTTGGCCTCACAGGATGTAAGTTAAGCACCACCTAAAAAAAGCATAATTATTTTTCTTCTTACTCCATGTCTTTGTAGTCCACTTGCTCCAGTGGAGCTTGCATCGCAGCTAAATGTGCAAACCTTCCGCTTAATTCACCCTTCCCAGCCGAGAATACAACAAATGGATTCTGTGTTTGCAAGGAAGGAGGTCCACAATTCGTTCATTGTCTGCCCAATACTGTATTCCAAGAAGAATTTAACGCTTGTGTCCCACCAACTGAGGTAATTTGTCTATTCGACTTTTAGATATATTCGTAATCGACCAATATATTTTAGTCGAGCTGCAATGGTCCTTGTGATTCAAGTCAGTGCGCCGCGTTGGGTGACTTTATCCCATTCAAAGCTAAGAATACGACTGCTGGCTTCTGTTGGTGCCAAAACAATGATGCCACTTATGAATCTTGTCCAGAAAACGCAGAATTTGAACTTGAGTTCGGAGCATGCTTGGCCTCACAGGATGTAAGTTAAGCACCACCTAAAAAAAAGCATAAATATTTTACACCTTACTCCATGTCTTTGTAGTCCACTTGCTCCAGTGGAGCTTGCATCGCAGCTAAATGTGCAAGCCTTCCGCTTAATTCACCCTTCCCAGCCGAGAATACAACAAATGGATTCTGTGTTTGCAAGGAAGGAGGTCCACAATTCGTTCATTGTCTGCCCAATACTGTATTCCAAGAAGAATTTAACGCTTGTGTCCCACCAACTGAGGTAATTTGTCTATTCGACTTTTAGTTATATTCGTAATCGACCAATATATTTTAGTCGAGCTGCAATGATCCTTGTGATTCAATTCAGTGCGCTGCGTTGGGTGACTTTATCCCATTCAAAGCTAAGAATACGACTGCTGGCTTCTGTTGGTGCCAAAACAATGATGCCACTTATGAATCTTGTCCAGAAAACGCAGAATTTGAACTTGAGTTCGGAGCATGCTTGGCCTCACAGGATGTAAGTTAAGCACCACCTAAAAAAAGCATAATTATTTTTCTTCTTACTCCATGTCTTTGTAGTCCACTTGCTCCAGTGGAGCTTGCATCGCAGCTAAATGTGCAAACCTTCCGCTTAATTCACCCTTCCCAGCCGAGAATACAACAAATGGATTCTGTGTTTGCAAGGAAGGAGGTCCACAATTCGTTCATTGTCTGCCCAATACTGTATTCCAAGAAGAATTTAACGCTTGTGTCCCATCAACTGAGGTAATTTGTCTATTCGACTTTTAGTTGCATTCGTAATCGATCAATATATTTTAGTCGAGCTGCAATGGTCCTTGTGATTCAAGTCAGTGCGCCGCGTTGGGTGACTTTATTCCATTCAAAGCTAAGAATACGACTGCTGGCTTCTGTTGGTGCCAAAACAATGATGCCACATATGAATCTTGTCCAGAAAACGCAGAATTTGAACCTGAGTTCGGAGCATGCTTGGCCTCACAGGATGTAAGTTAAGCACCACCTAAAAAAAAGCATAGATATTTTACACCTTACTCCATGTCTTTGTAGTCCACTTGCTCCAGTGGAGCTTGCATCGCAGCTAAATGTGCAAGCCTTCCGCTTAATTCACCCTTCCCAGCCGAGAATACAACAAATGGATTCTGTGTTTGCAAGGAAGGAGGTCCACAATTCGTTCATTGTCTGCCCAATACTGTATTCCAAGAAGAATTTAACGCTTGTGTCCCACCAACTGAGGTAATTTGTCTATTCGACTTTTAGTTATATTCGTAATCGACCAATATATTTTAGTCGAACTGCAATGGACTTTGTGATTCAAGTCAGTGCGCCGCGTTGGGTGACTTTATTCCATTCAAAGCTAAGAATACGACTGCTGGCTTCTGTTGGTGCCAAAACAATGATGCCACATATGAATCTTGTCCAGAAAACGCAGAATTTGAACCTGAGTTCGGAGCATGCTTGGCCTCACAGGATGTAAGTTAAGCACCACCTAAAAAAAAGCATAAATATTTTACACCTTACTCCATGTCTTTGTAGTCCACTTGCTCCAGTGGAGCTTGCATCGCGGCTAAATGTGCAAGCCTTTCGCTTAATTCACCCTTCCCAGCCGAGAATACAACAAATGGATTCTGTGTTTGCAAGGAAGGAGGTCCACAATTCGTTCATTGTCTGCCCAATACTGTATTCCAAGAAGAATTTAACGCTTGTGTCCCACCAACTGAGGTAATTTGTCTATTCGACTTTTAGTTGCATTCGTAATCGATCAATATATTTTAGTCAAACTGCAATGGTCCTTGTGATTCAAGTAAGTGCGCCGCGTTAGGTGACTTTATCCCATTCAAAGCTAAGGATACGACTGCTGGCTTCTGCTGGTGCCAAAACAATGTTGCCAAATTTGAATCTTGTCCAGAAAACGCAGAATTTGAACCTGAGTTCGGAGCATGCTTGGCCTCACAGGATGTAAGTTAAACACCACCTAAAAAATTCATATTTGTTTTACTTCACGCTCCTTGTCTTTTTAGTCCACTTGCACCAGTGGAGAGTGCAACGAGCTTAAATGTCGAAATCTTCAACCCGATTCTGTTGTGTCAGCCGATTATACGTCGAACGGATTTTGTGTTTGCAAGCAAGGTGGAGCAGAATTTGTGCATTGTCCTACTACAACTTTATTCAACCAGGAATTCGGTGTTTGCCTACCCATTTCAGAGGTTTGTGACTTTTTAAATGGATATTTGATTGTTAAAAGCATTAATTTTCTAACAATTTGCATTTTAGGACTCTAATAGATGTAATTATATAGTGTGCCAATCCCTTGAAAATGACTATCCGTATGCTGCGACGGGTTCATTGGATGGATTTTGCTTATGTAAAAACGGGAACCCGTATTACACGGAGTGTCCTCCTAATTATCAATTTGACGAAATAATCGGTATTTGCTTAGAAGCAAAGGTACGCGTTAACTTCACAATTCAATTTTCTCTTCATAATGTTTAAAATTATTTGAAAAATTTGATTCTTTTACAATTTCAGCGCTACAGAAAAAATTACCGATTTGTTTCTGATCGTGTTGACAAAGATGCAAGTTATGTACTTCACTCAACCCAAAACAAAACTTGCTCAGATGGACATATTTTTAATGATAAATATGGTGTTTGTGAAAACTATATTAAAAACGATGAGTTATGTCCAAGAGGCGTTATGGAAGGTGATGTTATCTTCAATCCCAGTAATTGCCAAATGTATTTTGTCTGTACGAATGGACGCCTTCAAGAAGGTTTTTGTACAAATGGCAAATTTTTCAACGAGTCATTAAAAAGTTGCGAATATGACAACAATGGAGTTTGTGTGCCATCTTTTGAGATTGTATGCGACGGTGGATATCAAGAGGGTCAATTAGTGTCTGATCCAAGCAACACTCAATTGTACTATCTTTGCTATCAAGGCAAACTACAAACGATGAATTGCGGCAATGGTAACAAATTTAGCATATTAGAGAAAGCGTGTGTATCTAACACGAGAAAAATCAAGCGCTCCATTGATTCTATGAAATATGTAAGATCTTTTAGCATTTTTAAAAATTTATTTAAAAAACTAACTCATACTAACTAAAACATGAAGTTTAAGGCTACAAAAAATAAGTATATTATAAGGAAATTCCGCTTGTTCCATTTTTATATTTATAGATGTTTTATATAAATTTTACTCATACTCTTAACCAGAAGAAAAAATTTGAAAAATAAATCCAAATTTAAAAACCAAATCGCTTTCGGCATTTTCATTCATTTAACTATAACTATAAAATGGAACATGTGAAAATAGCCATTAAAATTATATTATAAGAGGATCTTAAAAGCTTTGATATTTTCGTATGTGCTTACAGCTGTTGTCTTGCAAAGATGAGGAGAAACGTTCGGTGCCATTAAATTGCACAGAGTATGAAATTTGTACAAATTCAACATGGATCAGAAAAGCATGTCATGAACAACGTTATTATAATCCGGAGCAACAGAGATGTCTTGTACCACGGGACGATATGGTCTGTTCTTATGTCAAGGTCCCCGGTTTGCCGCCTTGTGATAATATTACTGAGAGTCAAACACTCCCAAGTAAAAATGGAAATTGCAATCAATACTATCGATGCTTACAGGGGAAATGGCGACTAAGAACATGTCCAAAAAAGCATTTCTATGAGCGAACACTACGCACTTGCATTATTAGCACTAGTAGCAACAACTGCGAACAAGAAGTGTTCAGCACCAAAGAGAATGGAGTGCATGAATCCAAACTACAATGTCAGCACACATCGGTACGAGCGGCGACTAATAGTTGCTCTACTTATCTTATGTGCCTGGAAAATGAGTGGTGGAAACAACAATGCCCACTCGGCATGTATTTCAATAGAACCTACAACTATTGCATGCCCAATGACAATGCACAGTGCGAAGAAGTCACACAGTTACTAGATCAAGAAGACTATTTTACTAAACTAAATTGTACGCAACAACGAACGCATCGTGCTTCCTCTATGTCTTGTAACAAATACTACACATGTATCGAAGGTAGGTGGAAAAATCAAACCTGTACAAATGGAAGTTATTACAACGCAACAATGATGCAGTGCTTGTTGGACACAAATGGTTATTGTGTTGATTGGCAAATATCGCGAATATGTAAAAATGGTAGTAGACGCGCTTTTCTGACAAACTGTACAGCGTACGAGCTTTGCTCCGCTAACAATTGGGTACGAGTTACTTGCCCCGACTCCCTTCAGTATGATACTATACTTGAACAATGCGTTCCAAGCGATGGCAGTTGCACGCTGAATGGCGGACGTCGCGCATGTCGCATTGGTGAAGTTCGTCAGTTTCCATTGGCACAGAATTGTACTCAATTCTACTATTGTGAAGAAGATACTTGGAATGTTGGCACTTGTCTGAAGGGACATACCTATTCAGCGCTGATTGGCGCTTGTGTTCCGCATGCTTCAGATGACAAATGTCAACCAATATGGCAACAAAACCAGACAATCGAAGTAACTGTTGAACACGAGATTCAGACAAAGTCAAATACCACAGACACAGCTTGCCAAGGTCAAGCTGATGGGTTTGCTGTGCCTCATCCCGACGATTGCACACAATTCTTTTTGTGTATCGAACAAATCAAAACTAGCGCGAAAAGTTGTGCTACTGGTAGTTTTTTTGATGCACAACTAGGATACTGTCGGCCAAATGATGGCTCTTGTCGTCTTACACTCACCGGTGTCTGTGCTGGAGCCAATGACGGCTCGATTGTGCCTAATCCAGATGATTGTCGTGCTTACTATAGCTGTTCAACAATAAATGGAACTCAAATACATTACTGCCCTGACGGAGAGTACTACCACAATTTGACTCGTCAGTGCCGTGTCGATCATGGCCAGTGTCGACAACAGGATACTGACAAAGGCATATGCGATGGCTTGACACATGGTACTAGACTATCACATGAGATTTACTGTAACATATACTATGCATGTGTACGTGGTCTGGCCATACCAGTCGAGTGTCCCGTAAATTATCAGTTTAATTCAGTGCTGGGAGAATGTGTGTTTGATGATCAAAATCAGTGTCAAAATGGTCTATTGGTCGACGGAAACAATATTACCTATAGCTGTGGAAATTTTCAGGATGGATACTACCTTGCCGATCGCACAGATTGTACACGGTATTATATCTGCTTGAATGGCACTGCCAGACCTCAACGCTGTGGCACGGGCACCTTCTTTGATTCAGCACAGTTACTGTGCATCCCAGACGATGGCTCTTGTCCCTATGTGGACGATGATCAGCCAAATGGTCAAAATGTCCCACCTGATCCCATTGTGTGTGAAAGTGAGAACAAACATGGCTACATGATGCCCGATCCGAACAACTGCAATAACTTCTATGTTTGCATTTTGGGCAAATTGCGTCATGAAAGGTGTTATTCAGACTTTTACTTCAATTCGAGCCTGATGCAATGTCAACCAATGCCTGGTAATGATACGGACACAGACACAGACAATAACGGCAACAATGACATCGATGACAATGACAACATTGTACAGAGTAAAAATTCATCAATGAATGTCAACGTTGCTATCACTGTCTCTCAAAAACTACAACAATGCTCTGATAAGCCAACTGCTCTAATTGATTTATGTGATGAGATAACCGAAGGTAGCTCGATTGCCGAGCAAGGTGATTGTCGTCGTTATATCACCTGTGAAGACGGTGAAATCGTATCACAACGTTGTCGCAATGGTGAGAGCTATGATAGTCTTTTTGGCTTCTGCCGACAAAATGACGGCACTTGTCTCTTGGAGAATGGCGAGCGGGCAGGCGTTTGCAGTGGAAGACATGGTCAGTTAGTTCGTGATGTCGACAACTGCCGCGGGTACTTTGTCTGCATAAATGGCCAGACGATTGAAGGAACATGCGCCGATGATGAGTATTTTAATCGAACAGATTACTCATGCCAAAAAGACATTTTAAATCAGTGTATTAAAGTGGAAGTGTTAAAAATTGAGGAATCACGTAGTGTGGTGAGTTCTTAGTTGAACATTTTCTAAAATCATACAATATTTCTTTATTTTTATCCACACAAGAGCTGCACTGGTCTTAACGAAACTATTCTTTATCCGTATGTCAACGACAAATGTCGTTCATACTTTCAATGCTCTAAGGGTAAGGCAAAAGTTCGGACATGTCCTGATGGACATTACTTTGACTATTCGGTGGGACTTTGTGTGCACAAAACAGTCGAATGTGCTATGCCAACGGTATCTATAACGCCATGATAGCAAACATCCTACATTGCAACTAAAACGGTAAAATAAATAAAACAAGAAGAATAATGGCAATTTGTTAAATGATGTGTAATGTTAAGCACACGTTAAAAATTACAAAAAATTGAATGTATAAAACAATAAATTTAACAAATATATGATTTAAACATGTTCTATCAGCTTCTTATTATGCTTATCAGTTCCGTCAAAAGAGCAAGGTTAAGGAGGAAACTTTTTTTTTCTCTATATTCAGCATACAATAAAAAGGCCCTCGAGATTGACACCTACATATTGGTAGATGGAAATAATTTCGCGACATATGTATATTTATTAAATTTATTAGTACATATATTATCTTTAGATTCTCCGAATGGCAATCACAAAGATTGCCAAAATGATATTTTAATGAAATTCTGCAATAAATAAAAAAAATAATTTCAAAATAATAATGATAATTAAAATGAGCCTCGGACTACTTTTACGTAAACAAACATTCATATCAGTAACAAAGTTCGCATAGTCATCAAGACTTGAAAAATATGTAAGCACCCATAGACACAAATGTTACCTGTGTCTGAGTCGACACAATAAAAAACAAATCAGACGGTCAAATTATATAGCCATAATTAATTTTACGCACAATCTGTTGATAGCGCAATCATTTGTAATCCAAATCAAATTAATATGGTGCTATTTTTTTTTTTTTTTTAATTCTCAAAAGTAAAAACGTGTTTGTCGATAACCTAAAGTAGTTGATTCATTGTCAAGTGCTTTTAAAAAAATGTATAAATATCGGATTTTCTACTGGCACTCCGAGCTAGTTTGGTTCTCTTAGCCCTAGAAGTAACAAACTATATCATGGCTAACAGCTACTTATATTTACCAGTATGTTTAGTTTTTATACTGACCACCAGTGTAGTGGCTTGGGACAGTGTGCTGGTTGAGGAGCAACAACAACAGGAATTGGAATATAACTTTACACTAAGCGACTACATTCACTCAAAACAGCGACGTGAACTCTCTGTTGATTTTTTTGACTTTTATCAAAATTTTTCGGAGGAAGTGCTAACTGATGCAGGATTGAGGATTGGAATATCCGACTTGAAATGCATTTCTGATCTAACGCAAATATCACAAGCTATGTCAAGCGGCAGTTTATGGGCTTGGAAATGTAAGTAGTTCGATGAGACATTAAAGTGAAAACATCTAATTTGAACTTTTTTTTTTTTAGTTCTTGACGCTTGGGGCTCATTGCCCTCCGGTTTACTTTACGGCAATACAAAAGATCTAGGCAACTTTGATGAATGTATTGGTATATCAAAAAACGTTCTGGATACATCTATAAGTGGCAAATATTGCTTGGCGCAATTGCCTATTGGAAACTTATTGGGCTCATCCATTTCTGCATTATTAAGAATCCAAATTGGTGCCTGCATGCCGGCCTCGTGCAGTGCCACAACTATAGACCTTCTGATTAAGCAGTTCCTAAGTTCTCAGCTTAACGTCAGTTTTAACAACAGCACAAAATTTATCAGAGAAAGCACCTGCCAAACAAGCGAACGGGAATCTCTCTCGGCAACTGCAGTTGCCACGATGTAAGAGCAAAAAATTTGTATGCTATTATTTCTTTTAGGTATATATAGGAGTTGTAATTCAATTTCAGTGTAATTTTATCTATATTGGGTGGAATGATGTTACTCTCAACACTTTATGACTACTTCCTCGCCAAGGATGGTAAAATGAATTCCGTTATTCGTGCCTTTTCAGCACGTGCAAATGCCCGAGTCCTTTTTCGCGTCTCGGATCAGTCTAAGAATCCAAATGTGGTGCCCTGCCTGCACGGCATTCGAAGCATGTCATTGATCTGGGTGGTCTATGGACACTGTTTTGTACTAGCTGTCATTTCACCTAATATGAATTTGACACATATATATCAGGTCAGTACTTACTTTGGTTGAGATACATGTTTGTACATACATATAATTGATTTAAACAAAAAAAATAATGTTTGTATTATGAAGTGGGCTGCTTCGCCGTATGCTATGCTTTTAGAACATGCCGTATTTTCCGTAGATACATTCTTCTTTCTAAGCGGTTTACTTTTGGTAATGCTGGCTATGCGCGATATGGATAAGTGAGTTAATTTCTAAGTGAATAAAATTTTTAATTGTATAACACTTCAATCGCATAGAAAATCTGGAAAATTAAATGTACCGCTCATGTATCTGCACCGTTATTTACGTTTGACGCCCATGGTCGCCATTGCAATAATGGCATACTCATCTCTCTTGAGTCACATGGGTGATGGTCCGTTGTGGGGATCAGTACGCTTTGACGATTACACAAATTGCAGAAAGCATTGGTGGGAAACACTGCTTTACATACAAAACTATGCGACCGATTCAATGGTATGTTATCAATAGATTAGTTTGCTATTGGCACAGAAAAAGACTTTATTATCGGTGTTTATTTTAGTGCTTGGCCCATTCTTGGTATTTGGGTGCCGACACCCAACTCTTTTTTTTGTCACCTTTATTGTTGATACCACTTTGGAAGTGGGGAAAGAAAGCCATCGCCGGTATTGTAATATTAACGTTGCTCCTCGCTACGTGTCTTTTCAGCATGATGATGATTAACAAATATTCAATATTTTTGGGGTAAGTATATTAATAATTACACATTCCTTTGTTTTATATACTCCATGTTTTTTCTACACCAAGAAACATTTCTGTTCTCGGCGATTCCAATCAGAAGATTTACTTTTCCACGCACACCCGCGCCTCGCCTTGGCTGATTGGAGCAATTTTTGGCTACTATTTACATAAGACTAAAGGCAAACCAATCCAGTTATCGAAGGTAAAAATAAACAATACGTGTAGCAAAACGATTTTATTATACTTTTCACAACTTTGTCAGCAAGTATTTAACATCATAAAGTACATATATTCTTAATATCCTCGACGAATCGAGCTGATAGCGATCTCCGTTTGTTAGTCTGTTTGTGGATAAACAATCTCCTTTCACAGCTTTGAAGCTAGCAATATGACATTTTGTCGGATGCTTATAAAAACTACAGAGAAAGTTAGTCATTTATAAAAAAAAAAAACAATTTATTTATTTATTTAATTTATAAAAATTGACTGTTGTTTCAGTAGAATTGATAAAAGACTTATTATATAATATAATACAACATAAAAAAGTATAATAATATAATAAAACTAATAGTTAAAGTAATAGTAAATATAAAAATAATACAATATAAAATTTAAAAAAAAAACATAGAAATGAAAGCAAAAAAAAAAAACACAGGGTGAAAAAATAATTTGGTAGACAAAAATAAGGAAATTAAGTTCTAAGAAGTCTATGATCCGGTGGGGAAAATTTATTTGCACTATGCTAGCTATGCAAAGTTTTGTCCGTTCGTATTAACGAACGAAGACTGGCAAGAATACAAAAATGAACCAATTTAGAAGAAATTGGGATAGAAGTCTTTTACATTCATAATCTGATCCTATATTAGAACCATCAAATAGCCCTAGAACGGATATCTCCCATAGTGGGCCTTGAATGTTGGTTTACCAATTGATGTGAAACTTATCATTTAAGTATGTAGTAAGGCATGAATGTGTTCCTTCTTGTATTATAGAAAGAAACCGAAAGGTAATGAGAGTCTATCAAAAAAATGGACGAATAGAAAAGGGACTGAAGACTATGCAATTTTAATAATATTCTCTTTTTTTTTTTAGATTGTCGTTTGGCTAGGTTGGATTTGCTCACTTGGTCTCCTTTTTACTTGCATATATGCGCTCTACGGTAAAACCCAATGGGACGCCTCAAAGTTGACAACATTTGAAGACGCCTCATACACGACACTTTCACGTATTGCTTGGCCCTTGGGTCTCTGCTGGGTTGTTTTCGCTTGCGTTAAGGGTTATGGGGGTCTTGCCAACAGTTTTCTATCATCGCCTCTTTGGCAGCCATTGTCTAAGGTATCCTATAGTGCCTACATTTGGCATGTTTTCATCTTAAACATAAATGCAGAACGTGTAAGATCAAATACTATTTTCACGGATTACGAAGTGGTACGTACTTCATTGGTGCACTTATGTTGTTTATTACTTACGAATATATGTATTAACATTCTAGATTCTTCGTTTCTGGCCCGACTTCGGAATGACTGTGATATTGGCTGTATTTATGTACCTAGTCATTGAAGCGCCTCTAGCTGGTCTAGAAATGCTTCTTTTACCAAATAGAAAGTCATCTGCAAAAAGTCCTCCAGTTGAACAAATAACCAGCAAGAATTTTGGACCAGATTCACAAATAAATACTGTTGTTCCCAGAGCTGAGTCCATCGAAAAACCATCTTTGATAAATTAGCTTAAAACATAATTACAACTTGCCATAAGTCAGAAATCTCTTTTAGACAATTTTGAAATCGGAAGTTGTCATAAAACAATATGTGCTAATTAATGAAGTTGACAGTTTTCATTAATAATTATTATAATTCGATTATAATCTACGTTTAAACGATTCGATATTTTATTAAAAATTTCCGTTTTTTTGCATGTAACGTGGATAGAAAATATAACGATTTGATAGAAATAAACAATTAAGCGTAAATATTAATAACCAGTAAAGACGCTATCTTCTTTTTTTGACTGAATATATTTTCTCTTCATCTAATTAGCCTATAGACCAATTTTCATTGTTTTTGCTTATTGGGTACCGGCGGTATGCAAATTATTGATTTTTGCTAAAAGTGGGCGTAGCCATGCTCCTTTTTTGATCAAAAAAGTTTTCATGCACAACGTGAATCTTGCTTCTCTTTCTCTTCTCCATTTTGTATGCAGGTACCAGTTCCAGTTGCCCGATCTCAATGAAACTTTCTGGCATTTAGTCGGACCATGTAAAATTACTATGTTTGAAATGACAGCTTTTTATCTTCGAAGACAAAAAAGTTTTCCATACAACAAATTTTTTTTTTTTACCCCCCTTTCGTATGGGGGTAACCAGTTCCAGTAATCCGATATGGCCGGTTCCGACGAATGATTCATCGTAATAAATTCTAAGGCTCTGTGCAAAATTTCAGCCTGATAGCTTTAAAACTGAGGGACTAGTTTGCATACATACAGACAGACGGACGGAAATGGCTAAATCAACTCGTCTTGTCGTCCTGATCAAGAATATTTATACTTTATATAGTCAGAAATTAATATTTCGATCTGTTACAAACTCCGTGACAAAGTTAAGTATAATAATATTCACATACATACGTGAAGAGTGTAAAATATGTATTTTATTGGAATGTATCCAATTGTGTTGTGGCATACACAGTTTCAAAGACCAATGTTTGACACTGGAAGGCGACTTCCAATTTCACCCAGTAAGGACGCCCACACAGTCCTGCACACACAGTAGGTGCTGCCACACTCCATATCCATAAAAAAAAACCAGTAAGGGCGGTATAGTTGAGTAGTCTCAACTATATAATACCCTGTACACACCTATGTTGATAACACGTTAAACATTCGCCGACAGCAAAAGCAGTGTACCACGATATGGTTTGTGTATTTGCTAAGGTAAGGCAGGGCTCAGAGTGCAATGTTGCCATTAGATGGCGCTTTAGTACGGATTTTGTTACAAAGCATTGCTGCAAAATTGTAGTTTGTTGGTCTTTGCGGGGAAAGTGGTAGTTTGTTGTATGCAGTCTTAAAAAGGTATTTTAACTGAGTTTGCACACAAAATTTCAGCATTGTATTTTTTATACTTTAGGAGATACCGCAATTTTAAGAAAAAAATGACCTTTTGTTGTGCTCGATGGGCGGGAAGGAAAGGGCGTGGCAAAAAATCCCTCAAATTTGATCTAGTGTTCGACCACACGAGTCTATCTTGCAAATTTCAAGTCTCTAGCTTTAATAGTTTTCGCAGTGTTAAGTACGGTTTTTGTTACAAATAGGATGAAGCAGTGTTCAAAGCGCAATTTATGGCAAATTTCATTTGCGTTGTCACACAGCATTAAAAAAAAAAAAAAGTTTGTGGTGTGCAGTTTTATAAAGGTATATTTACTAAGTTTGCATACAACATTTCAGCATTGTATCGATTATAGTTTAGGAGATACAGCAATTTTAAGAAAATAACTTTTTGAGGGAAAACAATGAGGAGGGGGAAAAAATGTGGTATGTAGTTTTGCAGAGCTTTACATACTAAGTCTACATACTCATTATACTCTTCACGCAAGTGAATAGTATTATAACTTTGTCCTGAAGTTTGTAACAGCAAGAAGGAGGGGAGGGGGACCCCATAAAGTATATATATTCTTGATCAGCTCGACAAGACGAGTTGATATAGCCATGTCCGTCTGTCCATCTGTCTAATGTGTGGTCAAATCATTGGTCGGAACCGGCCATATCGGATTATTGGAACTGGTAGCCCCCATACGAAATGAAGAAGAAAAACAAATTTTAATCGTTATATGGAAAACTTTTTTGTTTTGAAAGATATAGTAGGGGAGTCCAAGCGGGGATTTTCGTAGTTACTCCTGCGTGGCAGATTAGAATATGGGAGATAGCTTATACTCTATTGAGTAGATTCCCCAAGTATAAGATTTCTAAGTGGTGACGCGCGTGTAGGGCAGACCATTGAATCTGTAAAAACGGCAGATTAAGAAAAGGTGGGTTTATTACATGCTTATAAGTCTCCATTTCGCTAATCAGCCATTTTGAGAAAGACGTAAGGGAATGGGAGGGTTTCAAACTTGCAAGCTAAAACCGTCAAATTTTGTTAGTCCAGTGCGTAGGTTTTTCATACATGTTGCTCAGCGTGATCTCCTAGTCGTACTGTTCCATAATCTAACAGTTATATGGAGGAAACTTCCTTATTCCGCGGTCTACAATATAAAACGCCTTATGGCGGTCGAACCCACCGCTAAATCAAAATATATCATAGAATCTTTTCCATTTTAAATTATTTAATCTTCAAAATGCAACCACTCCCAACGACGCAGGAGTAAATCACGTTTTAGCATCGTCGGCTCCCCAACTAATAGAGAGCTGAAATTTCAAACATAGTAGTTTAACATAGTCCGACATAATGCCTGAAAGTTTCATTGAGATCGGGCAACTAGAACTGGTAGCTGCCATACAAAATGAAGAAGAGGAAGAGAAATTAAGATTTAACGTCGTTGTATGGAAAACTTTTTTGTTTTGTATGATAGAGGGCTGAAATTTCAAACTTAGTAGTTCTACATAGTCCGACTACATGCCTGAAAGTTTCATTGAGATTGGACATCTGGAACTGGTAGCTCCCATACAAAATGAAGAAGAGGAAGAGAAGCAATATTCACGTCGTTGTATGGAAAACTTTTTTGTTTCTTAACCAATTGACATGAAACTTCACAGTTATGTTCTTGGGGAGGCATTAAAACTATTTTGACAAAAATGGGCATGGTTACGCCCACTTTTACCAAAAATCAACAATTTGCATATATCCGGCACCCAATGAGCAAAAACAATGAACATTTGTATATAGACTAATTAGATGAAGAAAAAATATATTCAGTAAAAAAAATAGGCGTGGCACAAGAAATAAGCGTGAAGAGTATTTAAGCTTCAGCCCTGCTGAAGTTAGCGTCCTTACTGGTTTTCATGTTTCTAACTCATCAAGTTTTTGAGCTACAGCCTTTTGAAAAAATTGGTGGTGCTCGATGGGCGGGAAGGAGTGGGCGTGGCAAAAATTCCTTCAAACTTGATCTAGCGTTTGACCTCACGAGTCTATCCTCCAAATTTCAAGTCTGTAGCTCTTATAGTTTTTGAGAACCATTGGTGAGGACGGACGGACGGACAGACAGGGCTACATCAATTCGTCTCGTCATCCTGATCAAGAATATATATACTTTATAGGGTCCCCCTCCCCTCCTTCTATGCGTTACATACAAACCGTCTCAAACAAACTTAATATACCCTGATACACAGTGTGTTAACAGGGTATAAATATTTATCTGGCATCGTTCATTCAAATAGTGTTCAAAATATCAACAAAAGCGCTCAGAAAATGTGGGATTTACGAAAAAATTTAATGTAATTCAGTAAGACATATATTTACTGAGCTCGTATCATAATTTCAGGATCGTAGTTTTTTTTGATATTGTAATTTTAAGAAAATTACGTTTAGAGTTCAAATTGTGGTAAGCTACACATACTGGGTCTACATACCGATTTTCATGTTTCTATGTCACCTGGTGTTCCACCTGTGTCACCTGTGATGCTGGTTGGGAGGGAGGGAGTGGGAATGGCGAAAAATCCATCAAACTTGAAGTAGCACTAGTAGCGACTATCTTCCATACTTCAAGCCCCTAGCTATTATAGTTTTCGAGAACCATTGGTAAGGACAAACGGATATTAAATAAAGGATAAGGGAAGGAGTCAAGTATACGTGATTGTAATTACCTGCACACATAGTTCCGAAAATCATGTGTGGTTCTGGTCACGTTTGTATCTCTTTCATGGGGTCCAACTACCCCATGGTACACTATGCGTCTAGTATATGAAACTAGGTAATAAATCAGAAACTAATCGGGCAATCCAAACCCGAAATTATTTTTGTTTTTTATTTGTATGAGTTACTTTGTACTGCTTATCGTTCGTGTTGCCGCCGTTTAAACCAAATTTCCCACAATCGTTTCAACGGAATAATTTTTACCTGACCACTTAACCTGAGTCACTTCTGATAATCGACACGAATTCAAATTTGTATTCAATAGTAAACAAGAAACTAGTTGGGACCGTGTAGACGAGAATTTTCGATAATACCCTGTACTCGCAGCAGTTGGTGCAACGACTGTAGGCTAGAAAAATGGTTAAAAATGAGGAATTAATAAAAATATTCGATTTGATTGTTTTTGACGGGAAACAATGTGGTTTTTTTTTAAGTATGCTGTTTTAAAGAAGTATACTTATTTTATATTTATGTTTCCGTTTCGTAAACTGGATTAAAAGTATGTGTATATATTTAATAAGGTCGAAATTGTCTCATTCTGGTGGTTACAATCTTCATGATGATCTTATAATACATACTCTTCACTGCGTGAAGGGTATAAAACATATTTCGTTAAATCGCAGCGCGTGTATCACTAACATAAATCAACCCACTAAATTTACTGTGGGATAATACTAAGTTAAAAAGTAGTCCAGTCAACGTTGGGTGACGTTGCGGTTTAATAAATTTATTTTTTATAGTCTGAATCCATATAGTTATCAATTATCTCCGAACACAAACAAATTCCATTCAAATTTTAGACTTTAAACTGAAATGTGATTAAAAATTATTGACTATAAGTGGAAAGAAAAGTTGTTGAATATCGCCTCGAGTACATGGAATTTGTCTACAAAACATTGACGCCAATTATGATAGCTATGGCCTTTTTCAGTCTTTGAGAATCCCACATATGTATGTATACACCTTCAGAATTCAAGTTAAAAAAACAGTAAAGAACCAGTAAGGAATTGCAGTCGAGAGTTCTCGACTTCGACATACGCTGTACCTTCAATTTCTATTGACTGTTTGAATACGTTGCCCCGCCCACTTTTTAATCGAAACAGATTTAATTTCTATTAAATATCATACATAAAAATTTCTATTCTTTTAGACCAATTGGTTCTAGAGATAAAAAGGTTTTTTATTTTGGCTATACGTGAATATAATTGAATCTTGTTTAACTCCAACCCGATAGCATACATGCAAGGTTTCATTCTTGATACAAACTTTTTAAATTTTTACTATATGTGGTTGTGGCCACGCACATTTTTCTATTGTATCTTGTTGGGCTTTGAGTCAGCTATATACTCTCCAAATTTGGTGTTCCTGTCTCAAAAGGTAACTGAGAAAATACGACTTTCGTATTTTTTACCCGAGGTTGCTCCAGTTAATTGCCCCTCACCCATAAATTAAGTCGAAAAGGGGAACAAGAAAATAAACTTGATCTGCGTAATGAATACCAGAATCGACCTGCGAAGGAAGTTTGGTTCTATCTATTATTGTTTCCGAAATCTATGTGTTCATACAGGTGGACAGAATATCAGGGGTGTGCTGGAAACCTCCTAGCTCTGAAAACAACATAGTTTGAAATGTAGGTGTGCCAGAAAATGTCTTTCTTCTCTTTTGGGATTTGGTTGATTTTAGCCTAACCCAAAGTTGTTATAGCTAAATATGAGTCAATCATTAAAGTTTTTTGTGCGCTAAAGCAATGTGCATTTAAAGAATTTAACAATTTTAATGTTTTCATTAATAAATTTGCATTTAAAGTAAAATCACACATCCAGGCAAAACAATGATTGTTTTCCCATGCCAGCTATGCCAACCTGTTTGCATATATTTTCGAAGATTAAAAAGTAGGTTTGGATTTTATAAGTTGAATTGCCAAAACAATCTAAAAATGCATATTAATATGCAGTAGTATTTGAAATGATTGGAAAGTCAATAGAAATATTTTATTTTAATGAAAATGTCTACCAACAGTTTTATTAGTGCAAGTTGGCATGTGAACATTTTGTAATGTTCGTTGTGAATACATAAATGTGAAGAAGAAGAGTCAACTGTCAAAAAAAATTAAGTTCAAATTCACAATTTGTTTTGAACTTGGATTGGATTATGTAATAGTATGGCAGCCGAAGGAGGGATTATCGTTGTTACTACTGTTTGGCAAATTAATATATGCGGGTAGCGAATACCTTGTTGAGTAGATTACCCAGATACAAGATTTCTATATAGTGCCCCGCGTATAGGGCAGACCATTGATTTTGTTAAAGTTGGTCATTTACTCCTGCGTGGTAGATTATGATGAAATAGATTCATTACTATTTTGTTAGCTATTTTGAGCGAGACGTAAGAGAATGGGAGGGTCTCAAATATGTAATCAAAAACATTCAAATTTAGTTTCTCCTGCGCACCAGATTTTTAGACAATTGATTCAGCATGATGTCCTAATCACGGTTTTTCATAATCTAATAATTATATGGAGGGAATCATTGGGAAGGAAGGAGTAAATCATATTTTAGCATTGTCGTGCCCAACACAAGTAAATGTAATGAATACTCTTGCATTGATTGTGACAGAGAACACGATATACATCTAAGGCGCCTACGCGCAGGCTTTTCTAAGGACAATAGCCGTTTCCTTTCGATATGCAAGACAATTAACGATGCAAGCGGCATGTTTTTGATTCGAAAGATTTCATTCTGTTTTCTTTGCTCTTTTCCAATTTCCGATTCGGTAGTAAATTATTTGTTGACAATTGTCATATATTTGCCAATCACACATCATAGGAAAGAGTGTGGTTGTCATAACATTTGTATAATTTGGCGCGCTGCACAATTTAAAAATATTTGTGTCTAAATTTAAAATGAATACCTAAATGACATTCAAGTTATCCATATTTGTAAGTGTAGGTGCATTATTGTTTTATATTTTGAGAAGAATAATCAAATTCGCTTAGTTATCTAAATACTCAAAGTTTTTTTTTGTGTATACAACTCTGCTTTTTTCGAAGAATAATGTTCGAAATCACAAAATCTGACCGTTTCCTGGCACTCCAACGATTGATTTGAAAACAATTCACTTCGAAAACAATAGTTGTTTTCCAGCACACCCCTGTATATATACTTTGTATAGTCGAAGATGTCTCCTTAAAGGTGTTACACACATTATCGATGATCACAAAACTAATATACCCTTCTAACTTAGTTATGAATAATGAGACAGTCGGTTTAAAATCGAAGCGATTGTTTACAAACATTTGTGGTAAAATGACTACGTGCCGGGCAAGATTCTGATTAGATTAATCGTATAGTGTAAATTAATATTACTTAATAATAAAACAATTATAACTTTGCAAAGTCATGTACACTCGACAATACACTGCACACAAAAGCTGCGGTTACCATGTCCCTCCTGGCATTGAATCAAATAGTATTTACTGATTTACATGTTACTATCTCTTTTGATGCACGAGCTGTAGCCTTTAAAATCAGTCAACGTGTGAGAAAGAGTAATCGTTAGAAAACTGAATTTAAATTAAACCAGTAAGGACGCTATCTTCAGCAAGGCTGAAGATTCATATACTCTTTACACCCTTTCCTTCTCATCATCTTATTAGCCAATATACCAATTTTCATTGTTTTTGTTCATTGGGTAGCCATGGCCATTTTTTGGCCAAAGTAGTTTTCATGCCTCCCTACGTAAAGAGTATAAAAACACTGGTCCACATGCGTCCAAAAAAATTTAAATACCCCAGTGTAGAGTATTCAGAAATCTCTACAAAATGTTCAGAGTCATCAAAAATCGAAGAAAAATCGTAGGACAAAACGCCGCAATCAAGTCAAGTCAGACAGCCGAATATCTTAAGTATGCATATACCTGTCATTTAAATTTCCCCACAATCTGTAATAATAATCAAAGAATAGCACGTTTAATTTTGTTCAGTTGATAAGTTTCGCAACATTACTAATACAAACCTAAGTTATTATGTTATCAATGCACGGGAATTCGTGAAATACGTATTGTTATCCGCGCCTTAAGTGATTGATTTGATCTGAAGTGCTTAAATATATTGTATAAATAGCCAATAGCCATGAACACATCATGTTAATTTAGTTTTGTTAGTCTCTGGAATAACAATGGCTACTATGGCCAAAAGCCGCATATATCTAGTGTTTAGTCTAGTTTTTATAATAACCACCAGCGTGGTGGCTTGGGACAATGTACTGACTGAGGATGAACAACAACTGCATTTGGAATACAACTTCACATTAAGTGACTACATTCACTCAAAACAGCGACGTGAACTTGCTTCTGAGTTTTTTAACTATTACCAGAATTTTTCTGATGAGGTGCTAAAAGATGCAGGATTAAGGATTGGAATCTCCGACCTGAAGTGCATTTCAGAACTAACGCAAATATCGCAAGCAATGTCAAGCGGAAGTTTATGGGCATGGAAATGTAAATAATCGAATTTTACAGAAAAATTATGAATGCGTTTAACGAACTATTTTTAAATTTTATTAGTTCTTGACGCTTGGGGCTCGTTGCCATCTGGAATACTGTACGGAAATTCAAAAGATCTGGGTAACTTTGATGAATGTATTAACATTGAGAAGCAAGTTACGGGTACAACCATAAATGGCAAATATTGCCTTTCACAATTGCCCATTGGTAGCTCATTGGGTTCAGTCGGCTCTTTGCTATCTCGAATTCAATTTGGTGCATGCATGCCCGCCTCATGTAGCGCCACAACTATAGATGCTCTGATGAAACGATTCCTTGGTTCTCTCCTTAATGTCAGCTTCAATGAACGTACAACTTTTATCAAGGAAAGCTCATGTAAGACAAGCGAGCCAGAGCCTCTCTCGTCAACGGCAGTTGCCACTATGTACGTGCGGTCATCATTCTCCTTACCTTTGATTTTCATTCTAATTGCTTTCAAATTTTAGTGTTATATTATCCATCATGGGTGGAATGATGTTTCTCTCAACACTCTACGACTACTTCCTCGCCAAGGATGACAAAATGCATCCTGTCATTCGTGCCTTCTCGGCACGAGCCAATGCACGAACACTCTTTCGCGTCTCGGATCAATCTAAGAATCCGAATGTGGTGCCCTGTCTACACGGTATGCGTTGCATGTCGTTTATCTGGGTAGTCTATGGACATTGTTTCATGCTCGCTCTAATGTCTCCAAATATGAATACGACACACCTTTATCAGGTCAGTATTTATTATATTTATTTATAATATTTATTAGTTCAATTATTGTATGAATACCATAGTGGGCCGTTTCGCCTTTCGCTATGCTTTTGGAATATGGAACATTCTCTGTGGATACATTCTTCTTTCTTAGCGGATTGCTTTTGGTCATGCTTGCTTTGCGTGATATGGATAAGTGAGTTTAGACCAAAAAACGATACACTTAACATTGACTTGTATAACATTTTCGCCGTATAGAAACTCTGGAAAACTGAATGTCCCGCTAATGTATCTACACCGATATTTGCGTCTGACACCCATGCTCGGCATTGCAATAATGACATACTCATCCCTTTTAAAACACATGGGCGATGGTCCATTATGGGGCTCAGTACGATTTGACGATTATAAGGCATGCAGCAAGCACTGGTGGGAAACACTGCTCTACATTCAAAACTACGCAACCGATCCAATTGTAAGTCTCTTTAAAAGAGTTTTGGGCAGTCGTTATCACTATTTCTCCTGTTATTTTTCATAGTGCTTGACACACTCTTGGTATCTAGCCGTCGACACACAACTCTATTTTATATCCCCCTTGTTGCTGATACCGCTTTGGAAGTGGGGAAAAAAAGGTGTTGCCGGTGTTGTGGTATTTATGTTGCTTCTCGCTTCATGTCTCTTCAGCATGATGATGATTAAAAATTATTCATTATTTATTATGTAAGTACATATATTAATACTGTTCTCAGTGTATTATTAATGCGCTTTTCCCTTTCAAGGAACACGTCCGCAAGTCGAGACTCAAACAAAAAAATTTACTTTGCCACCCATACACGCGCCTCGCCGTGGCTAGTCGGACTTATTTTGGGCTATTATTTACATAAAACTAAAGGCAAACCAATTCAGTTATCGAAGGTAAAAAGCAGATTATCAATTATGTAACAACGATGTCAATTGCCATCTATATTAGGTTGCCGTTTGGCTGGGATGGATTTGCGGACTTGCTCTTCTCTTTACTTGTCAATATGCGATGTATGGCAAAACCCAATGGGGTGCCTCAGAGCTGACAATGGTCGAAGATGCCTTCTACACGACCCTTTCACGCATAGCATGGCCTCTGGGTCTCTCCTGGGTAGTTTTCGCATGCGTTAAAGGATATGGTGGTTTGGCCAATAGTTTTCTCTCATCGCCTCTTTGGCAACCATTATCAAAGGTATCTTACTCTGCCTATATTTGGCACTTATTTATCATAAACTTAAATGCCGGACGTGTTAGATCCAATACTTTCTTCTCGGACTATGAAGTGGTAAGTACTGTTTAGCTAAAGCTAAGAATATTGTGTATGATTTTGAAACATTTTGGAATTATAGATGCTCCGTTTCTGGCCCGATTTTGGAATGACTGTTTTATTAGCTGTACTTATGTACTTAGTTATTGAAGCACCTCTAGCTGGTCTTGAAATGCTTCTCTTACCTAACCGAAGATCTCCTGCAAAAAGTCCGCAGGTTGAACAAAAAACTGTGACTGTAGAGCAACCAGTTGACAGCGGGTCAGTCAAACAGTCGGTGACACCAACATCTACCATTCCTATTGCCATTCAAGCGTCAAATAATGATATTGAACCGGAAGGTCAGACCAATGTTGTGATTGACAACTCGGAGCCCGCATCAAGTGCTGATTTTGACAAGAAACCATCACTGACTAATTAGCTTCAAATTGTTCGTAATAATATGACATCCAGAATAATTTTCTCACTGCAAATCAACAATTTATAAAGGCAAGATAAGACTTCGGCTTTGCCAAAGATTTGATATTATTTTCCTTCATTTTCTAATGCCCAATTGTTTCGATTGCATTTCATTTTTCGCCATTTTGAATAACACTCCTTTGTAAGGTTTTCCACTCATTTTTCCTAATATAAAATTCCTCATGTCATTTAATATAAACTTCATAATTGTAAAGGTAAATAAATTTAAGCTAAACTTTGTAAATAACTTACTTAATCTAAATCTTTGAATGTCAGTGTAACCAAATAAAACAAAAAGAAAAAAAACAAATATGTGGAAGCACTAAATTTTTTATACCCTGCACATACAGTGTGTCAGGGTATATTAAGTTTGTTTTTTTCATCACTATATGTAGTTTTAAAGCTTTTGTCTGTACATAGTAAAACACTAGTACTTTTCACGTTGTGTCACTATAAAAAATAAGTCAATGAATAGTTTTCATGCCTCCCTAACAACAAAACTGTAAGGTTTCAAGTCAATTGGTTAAAAAACAAAAAAGTTTTCCATACAACGGGTCAAGTTTCGCTATAAGTGGGCGTAGCTACGCCCACTTTTATTCAAAATAGTTTTCATTCCTCCCTAAGAACATAACTGTAAAGTTTCAAGTCAATCGGTTAAAAAACAAAAAAGTTTTCCATACAACCGTTCAAGTTTCGCTATAAGTGGGCATGGCCACGCCCACTTTTAGTCAAAATAGTTTTTATTCCCCCCTAAGAACATAACTGTAAAGTTTCAAGTCAATTGGTTAAAAAACAAAAAAGTTAACCTTACAACGACGTGAATATTGCTTCTCTTCCTCTTCTTCATTTTGGATGGGAGCTACCAGTTCCAGTTGTCCAATCTCAATAAAACTTTCAGGCATCTAGTCTATACAACTACTAGTATGTAGAACTACTACGTTTAAAATTACAGCACTCTATCATACAAAACAAAAAAGTTTTCCATACAACGATTCAAGTTTTGCTCACTTTTCTTCTTCTTTTCGTATGGGGGCTACCAGTGGTCCGATATGGCTGGATGCGACAAATGAGTTGATCGCACAAATAAGAAGTCTCTGTGCAAAATTTCAGCTCGATATCTTCAAAACTGTGGGAGGAGGTTGTATATATACAGACAGACGGATATGGCTAAATCAACTCGTCTTGTCGTCCTGATCAAGAATAAATATACTTTATATAGTCGGAAATGAATATTTCGATCTGTTACAAACTTCAGCACAAAGTATATATAGTATATTTATTTCACATACGTGAAATAAAAAGTAAAAATCCTCAAATGTACGTTTTGAGACTATAAATGCTTTCATATTTTATTTTTTTCCATTCCACTATTTTCAATTAAATTAAGACAGAGCAGTCTTATAAAATCTTTTCATTGATAACTGGTATGTATTCAGTCTTTATCTTGCATGAAAATGTCCACATTTTTCGACTCCTTTTTATAACTAAATCGTAATTTCTTCACGAATATATTTGAAACGATAGTTGAGTCATTCGTTTTGTTATGAGTATAGCAAGTATCAAGTATTCGTTCGACAAAATAATATGAATAGACCTTTACGTCAACAATGACAAATATGAGCTCTTACTCACATAAGCAAATGTTTAATTTCAAATACCTACTAGATACGTGTCAAACTTTAACAAATGCAGGAATAGTTACGCAACGCAAGTTGTGACTAAATATACACTATCTTGTAAATTTCTTGTTTGGAATAAATCACTTCGATTACAAAGCATTTTTTAAGCAATTTACGTATTTACGCTCTGTTTACGAGTTTTTGTGAATACCCTTATAATCTACAAATCGAAAAACCGTCAAGATTCGAAGATTAGTTCAAACAATGCATATCATATTATACATATATAAGTCATTCATAACAAATAAAAAGGTGCGCCAATTATTAAGATAACTTAGATAAATGTTGCACTTAAATTCTCTTATTTTCCAGAAAAAAAAAACTGTAACCTGAAACCAATTAAGGAAACATCTTGTATAAATGATAAATGATAAGAGTGCGACAAGTAAAATTAATGTACTTTGTGTATAAAAAGTTTTGATATAAATAGTCGAAATCAATTAAAAAAAGTATCTAAAGTATGAAACTACTTTAAAAATCAGGGAAAAGTATTAAAACGAAAGGCCAGTAGTGTAGTGCGTCTGCAAAATGAAAGGTATGATCTTAAAAGAACATTTTTTGAATTATATGTATGATTAAGTTATTGCATGTACCTACAGTCAACCTACTAACTGTATTAGCGTTTACTGCGATATGCAGCGCATTTGTTACCGAACATCCAAAAAACAACAATGGGTCCAAAAATGTAAAAGTCGGTAACAACATCGTGATGTCAGCAGATTGTACTTGCCCGGGTGGATACTTAGAAGGAACAGTTTTGCCTCATCCAACTGGCTGTGACAAATTCTATGTTTGCAAAGACAAAAAATTTGTAGAACATGAATGTGGTACCGGAAACTTGTTCGACAGAAAGGAGTTCAATTGTGTTGTCGATACTCAAAACCTCTGCAAATCTTCGAATGTTGACGATGATCTTAACTGTACCTGCCCAGGTGGTTACTTAGAAGGAACAATTCTGCCGCATCCAACTGGCTGTGACAAATTCTATGTTTGCAAAGACAAAAAATTTGTAGAACATGAATGTGGTACAGGAAACTTGTTCGACAGAAAAGAGTCAAGTTGTGTTGTCGATACTCAAAACGTTTGCAAATCTTCGAATGTGGATCATGATCTTAACTGTACCTGCCCAGGTGGTTACTTAGAAGGAACAATTCTGCCTCATCCAACTGGCTGTGACAAATTCTATGTTTGCAAAGACAAAAAATTTGTAGAACATGAATGTGGTACAGGAAACTTGTTCGACAAAAAGGAGTCAAGTTGTGTTGTCGATACTCAAAAAGTTTGCAAATCTTCGAATGTGGATCATAATCTTAACTGTACCTGCCCAGGTGGTTACTTAGAAGGAACAATTTTGCCTCATCCAACTGGCTGTGACAAATTCTATGTTTGCAAAGACAAAAAATTTGTAGAACATGAATGTGGTACAGGAAACTTGTTCGACAGAAAGGAGTCAAGTTGTGTTGTCGATACTCAAAACGTTTGCAAATCTTCGAATGTGGATCATGATCTTAACTGTACCTGCCCAGGTGGTTACTTAGAAGGAACAATTCTGCCTCATCCAACTGGCTGTGACAAATTCTATGTTTGCAAAGACAAAAAATTTGTAGAACATGAATGTGGTACAGGAAACTTGTTCGACAGAAAGGAGTCAAGTTGTGTTGTCGATACTCAAAACGTTTGCAAATCTTCGAATGTGGATCATGATCTTAACTGTACCTGCCCAGGTGGTTACTTAGAAGGAACAATTCTGCCTCATCCAACTGGCTGTGACAAATTCTATGTTTGCAAAGACAAAAAATTTGTAGAACATGAATGTGGTACAGGAAACTTGTTCGACAGAAAGGAGTTGAATTGTGTTGTCGATACTCAAAAAGTTTGCAAATCTTCGAATGTTGATCTTAACTGTACCTGCCCAGGTGGTTACTTAGAAGGAACAGTTCTGCCTCATCCAACTGGCTGTGACAAATTCTATGTTTGCAAAGACAAAAAATTTGTAGAACAGGAATGTGGTACAGGAAACTTGTTCGACAGAAAGGAGTCAAGTTGTGTTGTCGATACTCAAAACGTTTGCAAATCTTCGAATGTGGATCATGATCTTAACTGTACCTGCCCAGGTGGTTACTTAGAAGGAACAATTCTGCCTCATCCAACTGGCTGTGACAAATTCTATGTTTGCAAAGACAAAAAATTTGTAGAACATGAATGTGGTACAGGAAACTTGTTCGACAGAAAGGAGTTGAATTGTGTTGTCGATACTCAAAAAGTTTGCAAATCTTCGAATGTTGATCTTAACTGTACCTGCCCAGGTGGTTACTTAGAAGGAACAGTTCTGCCTCATCCAACTGGCTGTGACAAATTCTATGTTTGCAAAGACAAAAAATTTGTAGAACATGAATGTGGTACAGGAAACTTGTTCGACAGAAAGGAGTTGAATTGTGTTGTCGATACTCAAAAAGTTTGCAAATCTTCGAATGTTGATCTTAACTGTACCTGCCCAGGTGGTTACTTAGAAGGAACAGTTCTGCCTCATCCAACTGGCTGTGACAAATTCTATGTTTGCAAAGACAAAAAATTTGTAGAACAGGAATGTGGTACAGGAAACTTGTTCGACAGAAAGGAGTCAAGTTGTGTTGTCGATACTCAAAACGTTTGCAAATCTTCGAATGTGGATCATGATCTTAACTGTACCTGCCCAGGTGGTTACTTAGAAGGAACAATTCTGCCTCATCCAACTGGCTGTGACAAATTCTATGTTTGCAAAGACAAAAAATTTGTAGAACATGAATGTGGTACAGGAAACTTGTTCGACAGAAAGGAGTTGAATTGTGTTGTCGATACTCAAAAAGTTTGCAAATCTTCGAATGTTGATCTTAACTGTACCTGCCCAGGTGGTTACTTAGAAGGAACAGTTCTGCCTCATCCAACTGGCTGTGACAAATTCTATGTTTGCAAAGACAAAAAATTTGTAGAACAGGAATGTGGTACAGGAAACTTGTTCGACAGAAAGGAGTCAAGTTGTGTTGTCGATACTCAAAACGTTTGCAAATCTTCGAATGATGATCATGATCTTAACTGTACCTGCCCAGGTGGTTACTTAGAAGGAACAATTCTGCCTCATCCAACTGGCTGTGACAAATTCTATGTTTGCAAAGACAAAAAATTTGTAGAACATGAATGTGGTACAGGAAACTTGTTCGACAGAAAGGAGTTGAATTGTGTTGTCGATACTCAAAAAGTTTGCAAATCTTCGAATGTTGATCTTAACTGTACCTGCCCAGGTGGTTACTTAGAAGGAACAGTTCTGCCTCATCCAACTGGCTGTGACAAATTCTATGTTTGCAAAGACAAAAAATTTGTAGAACAGGAATGTGGTACAGGAAACTTGTTCGACAGAAAGGAGTCAAGTTGTGTTGTCGATACTCAAAACGTTTGCAAATCTTCGAATGTGGATCATGATCTTAACTGTACCTGCCCAGGTGGTTACTTAGAAGGAACAATTCTGCCTCATCCAACTGGCTGTGACAAATTCTATGTTTGCAAAGACAAAAAATTTGTAGAACATGAATGTGGTACAGGAAACTTGTTCGACAGAAAGGAGTTGAATTGTGTTGTCGATACTCAAAAAGTTTGCAAATCTTCGAATGTTGATCTTAACTGTACCTGCCCAGGTGGTTACTTAGAAGGAACAGTTCTGCCTCATCCAACTGGCTGTGACAAATTCTATGTTTGCAAAGACAAAAAATTTGTAGAATATGAATGTGGTACAGGAAACCTTTTCGACAGAAAGGAGTCAAGTTGTGTTGTCGATACTCAAAACGTTTGCAAATCTTCGAATGATGATCATGATCTTAACTGTACCTGCCCAGGTGGTTACTTAGAAGGAACAATTCTGCCTCATCCAACTGGCTGTGACAAATTCTATGTTTGCAAAGACAAAAAATTTGTAGAACATGAATGTGGTACAGGAAACTTGTTCGACAGAAAGGAGTTGAATTGTGTTGTCGATACTCAAAAAGTTTGCAAATCTTCGAATGTTGATCTTAACTGTACCTGCCCAGGTGGTTACTTAGAAGGAACAGTTCTGCCTCATCCAACTGGCTGTGACAAATTCTATGTTTGCAAAGACAAAAAATTTGTAGAACAGGAATGTGGTACAGGAAACTTGTTCGACAGAAAGGAGTCAAGTTGTGTTGTCGATACTCAAAACGTTTGCAAATCTTCGAATGTGGATCATGATCTTAACTGTACCTGCCCAGGTGGTTACTTAGAAGGAACAATTCTGCTTCATCCAACTGGCTGTGACAAATTCTATGTTTGCAAAGACAAAAAATTTGTAGAACATGAATGTGGTACAGGAAACTTGTTCGACAGAAAGGAGTTGAATTGTGTTGTCGATACTCAAAAAGTTTGCAAATCTTCGAATGTTGATCTTAACTGTACCTGCCCAGGTGGTTACTTAGAAGGAACAGTTCTGCCTCATCCAACTGGCTGTGACAAATTCTATGTTTGCAAAGACAAAAAATTTGTAGAATATGAATGTGGTACAGGAAACCTTTTCGACAGAAAGGAGTTGAATTGTGTTGTCGATACTCAAAAAGTTTGCAAATCTTCGAATGTGGATCATGATCTTAACTGTACCTGCCCAGGTGGTTACTTAGAAGGAACAATTCTGCCTCATCCAACTGGCTGTGACAAATTCTATGTTTGCAAAGACAAAAAATTTGTAGAACATGAATGTGGTACAGGAAACTTGTTCGACAAAAAGGAGTCAAGTTGTGTTGTCGATACTCAACACCTCTGCAAATCTTCGAATGTTGATCTTAACTGTACCTGCCCAGGTGGTTACTTAGAAGGAACAATTTTGCCTCATCCAACTGGCTGTGACAAATTCTATGTTTGCAAAGACAAAAAATTTGTAGAACATGAATGTGGTACAGGAAACTTGTTCGACAGAAAGGAGTCAAGTTGTGTTGTCGATACTCAAAACGTTTGCAAATCTTCGAATGTGGATCATGATCTTAACTGTACCTGCCCAGGTGGTTACTTAGAAGGAACAATTCTGCCTCATCCAACTGGCTGTGACAAATTCTATGTTTGCAAAGACAAAAAATTTGTAGAACATGAATGTGGTACAGGAAACTTGTTCGACAGAAAGGAGTTGAATTGTGTTGTCGATACTCAAAAAGTTTGCAAATCTTCGAATGTTGATCTTAACTGTACCTGCCCAGGTGGTTACTTAGAAGGAACAGTTCTGCCTCATCCAACTGGCTGTGACAAATTCTATGTTTGCAAAGACAAAAAATTTGTAGAACATGAATGTGGTACAGGAAACTTGTTCGACAGAAAGGAGTCAAGTTGTGTTGTCGATACTCAAAACGTTTGCAAATCTTCGAATGTTAATCTGAATTGTACCTGTCCAGGTGGTTATTTAGAAGGAACAATTCTGCCCCATCCAACTTACTCTGACAAGTACTTCATATGTAAAGATAGAAAGCTGTTAGAGCTCGAATGCGGTCCAGGAAATGTATTTGACAAAAAGGAGCTAAAATGCAATATCAACACAAACAAAGCTTTAATGTTGAGTGCTTAGTAGCCTTGCCTCAATTCTGAAAACGATACTATATTCGCAGTACACGGTAAAAGTAGTAAATACGATTTTGTCGACAATTAAAACTAAATTATTGTGTACCGTTGAAATAATATATTTTATAATGCATACTTTGGTATCTGCTTATCACAATAAAAGAAATATAAAAACATGATTAAAACAACATCAATAAAGTTATGACACTTACTTTTTTATCCGAAAATTATTGCAGCCTCCTTTTCAACAACGTTATATTTTAATGGTAGCACTAGTATTTTTTTGGTTGTTATGGACACAGATTTTAAAACTGTAATTTTTTCATTATTATTTTCAACTTTGATTTCGGTTGATTTAATGTTAACTTGAGGCAATGTTTAATACTAAAAATACTTTGAAAAGTTTTCACGAGGTCACGAAATTTCTTATTAAAATACACGCAAATACTCAATTTCGAGACTTCGTGAATACCCATACTTGATTCATGTTTACGATGAGAGTGAGACTAATTCTTACATAAATGTCTTTATTTGTATTAGTTTTTGTGCTTTGAAAATTTAATAACTTCAACATTGTGAGACTCTTTCGGGGTCGGCCTCACAAATAAAATAGTTTGGCCATAGGCACTTGTGATCGTTCATGTAGTATTCACTATTAAAATATCGCAGTTCCAAACAATGCTCCATATCACCATAGTTATTTGGTTCATTGTCATACCAATTGGTGTAGGTTATATTTTTACCGGTACTTTGCCAATAAAAGTCTCCTTCGTTACCCAAATCATTGCCTGAAGTCCAGAAACCAATTAACAGCCAACCATCCGACCCATAATGACCCAAGCGTATTAAGTGTGTGCCAAGTAATAACAGTTCTTCGGCACTTTCAACCGACAACAGATGAGCGTTCAGGTTTTTACACTGGCGTTCTGCTGCATACCAATTTAGCTATTCAAATAGAATAAATAAATAGAGAGTAGATTCAATAGAGCCTCGGTGTTATTCATTTTTGCTTACGAACCTGTTGGTTATTCTGAATAAAGTAGCATTTCTCGCCTAACTTAATGAAATCCTTGGCACAGCCCTCGTTAAATTCCGCAGCATGTTTTCTTAATTCAATCGTTGTTGCCGTTGCAGTGTTAGTCGTAGCATCAGTTAATAGAGTTTGTGGCACCGCTTCGCAAATATAATTAACCGCTTGCCAGCAGGCATAGTCATTCATGTAGTACTTATCGAACCCTCGAGTTAATTGTATGCAATTCTCAGCACCTCCTAAATTATTGGGCTCACCTGGCGCCCAGTTTGTGTAAGTCACAACGTCATCCGGTTCGCCCCAGACAAACACGCCATCCTCCATTATATCATCCCCTGTTATCCAGAATTCATTCGGCATATAATTTGCATTGGTCAAATAATTGTTAAGTTCATTCATTTCCTCGGCACTTTTGATTTTAATCAGCTCTGCATGAAACAGTTTACACATACGTTTTGCCTCGAACCAATTTTCCTAATTAGCAAAAATAAAAAAAGAATAAGTTTAAGTGGAAAAACTTAGAATTTAGTTTTAGTTTTAGTCTGCCTCACCTGTTCGTTTTTCTGTATGAACCAACATTTGTTGCCGATATGTAAAAAATTTTTTGGACATTGTTCATCAAACAAGTTGGTTGAAGTACTCGGAGCCAAATCAATTTTTAAATCAACGTTTTTGTTTACATTTTTTTCGGGCCATGCTATTTGTCTCGGCACTTCTTCAAATTCAGTCATACCTTTAACGCTTGGCTTTGATTCGCAAATAAATGACGTTTTGACAAAACAGTCAAAGTCATTCATTAAATAGTCGCCTTGAGTGTACTTCAATTGAACACAATCTTCACCGTGCCAGTTGTTGGGCTCACCATCGGCCCACTTATTATACGTCATTTCTTCGTGTTTAAATTCCCAATAAAACTGACCTTCAGTCTCGATATCGTCACCAGCAATCCAAAATCCATTATCAAAGCCCATTTGTTTTAAGTATCTATTAAGTTCCTTCATTTCGGCTTCGTTCTCAATTTTCGCTAATATGGCATCATCATTTTTTTCACAGTCCAATCTGGACATAAATTGATCGAGCTTCATAGGGGAATGCATATTTTTTTAGGTAATTGAAATGAATAGTTTTATACTTACTTACCTTAAGAAAGTTTTCAAAGCGATAACATTTTTTGCCAACCAATATGAACTTAAGCGGACAATTGAGTTCTGTATTGTCCTCTAAAATACTATCTTCGATTGATTTCGGTTCAACTTCACATATATAATAAGTTTGTTTCAAACAGCCATAATCGTTCATGAAATATTCGCCATCCACGTACCGAATTTGCACACAGTCCTCATTACCATCGTAGTCATTGGGTTCACCTTCGTACCACTTCGTGTGTATCATTTTCTCATGTTTATATATTTTCTCATCATAATAATAAAAGTTCCCGTCGCCGGAAGCAGCATGGCCAAGTGTCCAGAAGCCGTCATCAGCCAATGGGCTGGTAAAACCGGCATTAAGCAAATACTCGTTCAATGTCTCCATTTCAGCTGGACTATCAATCCTTGTTAGCTCTGCGTTTCTTAATTCACATGAAAATTTTGCACTAAACCAATTCGCCTTTAATATCAAACACAATCCATTTAGTTATTTAATCAAATATAGCGAGTATACTATACATACTTTTTCAAATTTTCCTATGTAGTAACATCTATCACCGACACGTGTGAAGTTCGAGGGACAACTTGTGCTACTAACACTGATTTGGTATGCAGGTTCTTTAGTCATTAATTCATTATTTAACATTTGAACATTTATACTATCCACTAGAAATTTTTGTGACTCATATTTCACGAACCCAGCTGAGATACTCATGATTATGCCATGGACAACAAATCCTAGTATAAAAACGCGAATTACACTCATTTTTGCCCTTACGCGCTTGTCACTGACTTGAACACAACTATTTACGAAGCGTTAGTAAGCTTGATTTTATAGAACTGAATTTGCTTATCATGTGAGAGATGCTGAGACCTTAACTGATAAACTTTCGTATTTTCTAAAAAAAATTGATTAACAGTTATAAATACAAATTCCAAGTAACAAATCAAATTTGATCAATGTACTCATTTAGATTGAAGTAATAAGAGGAAGATTTGTGGCATCATTTGTTTTTAAATTGCTATTATCATTTAATTAATAATAGAAGCTGTTATGAAACTAATTTAATTCATAAATTCCAGACAACAACATAAAGGCTCGCCAAGATAAGGAAAGGAGTCGATTATGGCGTCCCGCATGCATTAACTTCGGATGCTGTAGAATAATGTGATTAATTGATTATAATTAATTATTAACTTCTTTATATAATTATACAAAAAGAAATTAATGAATTAATATACAAATTACACGATAGTATCTAAGCTGTAGTTTCTAAAATGTTTGAAGACTCCGAAGAAATTGCAAATTTTATAATACATACAGAAAAAAATCTAGTAGGGCAGTATTGTCGAGAATTCTCGACACTGCAATACCCTGTATGCGCTTCTTATCTTTAGCGCACAATAAAAGGAGGGATGTGTTTAAAGACGTATATACTGAGCCTGCGTTTTAGTTTCGTATCTCTTATAGTTTTGGAGACATAGGAATTTAAAAAAAAACACTACCAAACCCAGTAGTTGGGTGGAAGTAGACATGGCACAAAAACATTGAAACTTGGTCTGCTGCCGAACTTTACATCTAAATTTCAAGTTCTAGTAAGACCTAGAAACTTGAAATTTGTATAGGTCTTCCAACAAGCCGACGATTCCAAGAACACCATCAATAAAGCAAATGAGTGGTTCAAATGAAATACGGTGACCACTTTGGTGTAGTCTGGAGAGTCCTTAGACCTCAATCCCATTATAAATCTGACAGCTGTTGTTAAACTGGGTGTTGCTGCTGCTAATCCAACCATTAGCTTATCAATTCCGGATATCCTGGAATAAGATTCCCCCAAAAACGATGCAACTCATGATTGAATCGATCCCAAGACGTTACGCAGCCGTTATTGCCAACAAATGCAACCTAAATAATTCTGAAATTCATAGAACAGTCTTACTATTAATAAATAATTATCTTTATAATACATACACATACTGTGTATCAGGGTATATTGTGTTTGTGCAAAGGCCAAATGCCAGAAGGAGGGTCGGGGGACCCCATAAAGTATATATATTCTTGATCGGGACGACAAGAGAAGTTGATTAAGCCATGTCCGTCCGTCTGTCGTCCGTCCGTCCTCACCAATGGTTCTCAGAAACTATATGAGCTAGAGACTTCAAATTTGGTGGGTAGACTCGTCATGCTCGGCAGCAGATCAACTTTGAATGGTTTTGTGCCACGCCCACTCCTTCCCGCCCATCCAGCACCGCCCACTTTTTGAAAACGCTATAACTCGAACATCCAAAGAGATAGAAACATGAAAGTCGGTATGTAGACTCAGTATGAGTAACTCTAAAAAACGGCATACCACAATTTTACCCCCTCGCCTTAATTTCCCCTCCCCTAGTATTTTTCTTAATAAAGCTATATCTCCAAAACTAACAAAGGTATGAACCTGAAATACAAGCTCAGTGATAATACATATTTAAAACTGCATACCACAAATTTCCCCCCTCTTTGATGGCTACCCCTCAGAGACCGACAAGCTTAAATTTTTCGTAAAATCCACATTTTTTGGCCAATTTTCTTGATATTTTGAACACTATTTGAATAGGCGACGTCAGATCAGTTTGTTTTTGTAGATTGAGGGTGTGACACCGTCTATCATGTGTGCAGGGTATTATATTGTTGAGTATACTCGGCTATATCGCCCTTACTGGTTTTTATTATAATTTGGCGACCTTTCGGTACTTTCCGCAACATAATTGTGTTTTTTAGGTAGAAATGGTTGTTACGTAACGTTACGGCGTGTGGAGGTGGGTATTGAAAAACTTTACGGCGCTGTACATAGGGGGAGGAACTGTCAAAAATCTTAGAAAATTGCTTTACGAAATACTTTAACGGCCCCATTTCCATAAAATTCTTACGTTATAAATATCAAACAGGGGAGGATGGATCACCATCTTATTTTTTTCTCACATATAGGGGAGAGGGTGTCAAAAACTGGCAACAATCGTCTTAATAATAAGTGTTTCAAATGGCAGTCAATCGTTTGAAACCAATTTTTCAAGTCGGATAACCTTCGAATGGATTTTTTCAATTTAAGTTTTCAAATTTATTTTGTTTGAAAAGTGGGCGGGGCCACTCCCTTTAACAAAACTCGATGTGACACAAAGAAATCACGGTCCATCCCCTACTCTAGTTGGAAGGCTAGATGCAAATTGCAAGACACTGACATTAAGATCGATTTCCCTCATTGCAAGGAAACGCGCTTCAGTTGATTAGAGATAATGTCCAACACATTATAGAACACACTAACTTAAAACAATCTTTCTATATCTTGAAGACGTTTATCATGCAACAATTATGCTTCCAATATCTTTTAAATCAAAAATTATTATGTCATTTTATGTGTTCATTGTTAATTGTAATACCGCCATTTCATAAAATTTGTATGTTCATCTGGCAATATTAAGTATGTTTGGTGGCAAAAGTATGTAATGCATAGAAGGAGAGAAGTAAGACTCCATTAAGTATACATACATACATATGTACGTACTACGTATGTACAGCTGCGAAAAATAAAATAGCACCACTACAATACTTCATCTTTCTGACCAAAAAAAAGATCAATTTGTGTTGTGATTTTTTCAAATGATGATATTTAGTTATTGGTTAGTATTCCCCCTATAGGAAAAGAGTAATACTTCTGTTGAAATTATTACAGTTATTTAATTTTTTAACTTTTTTGAAAAAAGTGCTAAAATATGGCGAAAAAAATAATAGCACCACTTTTGAAAAAAGCCCTTAAAATTCAAAAAACTTTAAAAATTGAAGGGGAGGGCTTTTTTAAGAAAAAATCTAGGGGAGGGGAAATTAAGGCGAGGGGGTAAAATTGTGGTATGCCGTTTTGTAGAGTTACTCATACTGAGTCTACATACCGACTTTCATGTTTCTATCTCTTTGGATGTTCAAGTTATAGTGTTTTCAAAAAGTGGGTGGTGCTGGATGGGCGGGAAGGAGTGGGCGTGGCACAAAACCATTCAAAGTTGATGTGCTGCCGAGCATCACGAGTCTACCCACCAAATTTCAAGTCTCTAGCTCTTATAGTTTCCGAGAACCATTGGTGAGGACGGACGGACAGACGGACGGAAATGGCTTAATCAACTTCTCTTGTCGTCCCGATCAAGAATATATATACTTTATGGGGTGCCCCACCCCTCCTTCACTGCGTTACGTACATTTGGCTTTTGCACAAATATAATTTACCCTGATACACAGTATGTGTAGACTTTCATGCTTGTATCTCATCGGGTGTTTGAGTTATAACGTTTTAAAAAATTGGGTGGTGCTGGTTGGGCGGGAAAGAGTGGGCGTGACACAAACCCGTTCAATTTTGATCTAGTCCCAAGCATCACGAGTCTACCCTCCAAATTTCCTCCAAGTCTGTAGCTTTTATAGTTTCGGAGAACCGTTAGTGAATACAAATGGACGGACGGATGGACAGGCGGACAGGGCTCAATCGATTTCTCTTGTCATCGTGATGAAGAATATATACACTTTATGGGGTCCACCTTACCACATACATTTCGCTCAAACAAACACAATATACCCTGATACACAGTATGTGTAAACTAAAACATTATTCTTAAGAATTTAAATATACAGCGATAATTAATGTTACTGTTCATATGTCCATAGGGTTCAGAGTGGTTAGAAAAATACGAATTACGTACAATACAAACGAGGGTCTGCCATTGAAACGTAAACGAAAAGTGCTGACAACTACGAAGATTTTAATTTCGTAGTTTTCTTATTTAACCAAAGAAAATAATGCTACGTAACGCGTTGTTCAACACCCCCACCCCACCATGCAACGCATCGTAACGTTTTATAAGACTCCCCTCCCCACAAATTGCGTTACTTAATACTTGAACGGCCCCAAAGTTAAAAGACGTTTGATTTGTCTTAATTTTTATTTGTCAGAGGAATATTTGTATACTCCTTTAGTGATTATCCACGCTTGTTAAATTTAAAGTTTTTTTTTATAATTTTTTTTATGAGCTTGATCAGTTCAAGGGCTCAAAGCCCAATTAGAATGTGGATCTGCCAATGGAACATCTCTAAATCAAGTGTCTCTCGGTAGCGTAACAAAGGTTGGTGGACGTCCATAAATTTCGTGAGATAAAATTAGGGGAGGGGGGTTCTGGAAAATCTCACCTAGGGGGAGGGGGTTCATCGGACGTCTCATGTGAGTTTTCGAGTCCACTTGTTTACCATTCTTTTTTCAAAAGTTTAAGCAAAAAAAAAAAAAATTTTTAATTTTTTTTATCAAATTTGTAGCAAAATCTCACGTCATTTATGGACGTCCCCTTGGCAGAGTGTGCAAAATGCCATGGGGAACCCAAATCAAGACGCAAGGGACAATTGAAAAGTAGAATTGGTTATTTTAGGTTATAAAGATATTTTGACTTATGTTTGCCATGTATAACTTTAAACAGTTTTAATTCACAAAATTTCAAAATACAAATTCTGGGGTGTGCTGAAAAACTCCTGTTGTTTTTGAAGTGAATTGTTTTGAAAACAATCGTTGGTGTGCCAGAAAACTCCCAGATTTTGTGATTTCGAACATTAGTCTTCGAAAAAGGCAGAGTTGCATACACAAAAAAAAACTTTGAGAATTTGGAAAACTACGCAAATTTGATTACTCTTCTCAAAATATAAAACAGTAATGCACCTACACTCACAAATATAGATAACTTGAATGTCATTTAGGTATTCATTTTAAATTTAGACACAAATATTTTTAAATTGTGCAGCGCGCCAATAACAAATGTAATGACAGCCATACTCTTTCCTATGATGTGTGATTGGCAAACAAATGACAATTGTCAACAAATAATTTACTACCGAATTGGAAATTGGATAAGAGCAAAGAAAATAGCAAGAAATGTGACGATACAAAAACATGACTCTTGCATCGATAGTTGCCCTGGAAATGGAAAGGATACGGGTTTTACCATTAGAAAAGACTGCGTCTTAGATAATTATCGTATCCTCTGTCGCAATCAATGCAAGCGTATTTCTTAAATTTTCTTATAATCGGAGAGCCGACAATGCTAAAATATGATTTTCTCCTGCGTCATTGGAAATCGTTGCGTTTTGAAGATTAGATATAATAAAGAAGAAAAGGTTGAAAAATTTTTTTTAATTTAGCGGTGGGTTGACGGCCTGTATGAACCCATCTTATCTTAATCTGCCACGGGTAAATGACCAACTTTCAATCAAACAACGGTCTACCCTACATTCGGAGCACTATCTACACTAGAAATCTTATATCTGGGGAATCTTCTCAACAGGGTACAAGCTATCCCCCATATACTAATTTCCCACGCAATGGTAACAATGATAATCCCTCCTTCGGCTTGCATACTTCTACATAATCATACCCAAGTTCAAAACAAATTGTGAATTTGAACTTAATTTTTTTTGACGGTTGACTCTTCTTCTTTACATTTATGTATTCAGAACGAACATTAACAAATGTTCACATGCCAACTTGCACTAATAAAACTGTTGGTAGACATTTTCATAAAAATACAATATTTCTACTGTCTTTCCAATCATTTCAAATACTACTGCATATTAATATGCATTTCTAGATTGTTTTGGCAATTCAACTAATAACATCTAAATGTACTTTTTAATCTTCGAAAATATATGCAAGCAGGTTGGCATAGCTGGCATGGGAAAACAATCGTTATTTTGCCAGAATGGGAGATTTTACTTTAAATGCAAATTTATTAATGAAAACATTAAAATTGTTAAAATGTTTTAATGACTCATATTTATCTATAACAACATCGGATTCGGCTAAAATCAACCAAATAACAAAAGAGGAAAAAGGCGTTTTCTGGCACACCTACTTTTCAAAATGTGTTCTTTTCAGGGCTAAATTGAATTTAGGAGTTTTCCAGCACACCCCTGATTTAGTTAATGAAAAATAAACAGTTTTTGAATTTGGCTTGCATAGCAAGCAACAACTTTTAAAGTAAAATTCATTTAGTGATTTGAAATGTAATCAATATTCACTAAACATGCAGCAAGTCAATGCTTAATTAAATATATTTTTGTTCTTCTTTCATTGGTCTCTCACGACCCACTCATACATAGTAATACATGACATTTTATAGTAATACATTATTAAATAAAATGCAAGATATCCTATGTTAAAAATATCCCCGATTAAAATCTACTACTTTAAAAAATGAAGGCCTTCCCCATCCCTAGCAAAAACAGTGCAACATAAGCCAAACCAATGTAGCACTGTCGTTTCAAGGAAATTGCTATGACACTTTTTCGTCACGGGTGATACCTATGCTGCTGCGGCATAGAGTCATAGGAGAGTAAGTCCATCTCTCTCTGTGCTCTCACGTCGAGTTGTTTGTGTTATTATTTTTTCGTTTCATTTCGTTCGGAAATGAAATTGAGAGCGAGAGAGGATTTTTACTCTCTTTGACACTTTTTGTGACACGACATTGGAGTATTGTTAAAGCGCATGTTGCGCTACCTCCACTGGCTATTTTAGCCATAGCTTCGATCCAAGGTCTTTCTAAAACTAGGTTTTTTTCTTCTTCTTCCACTTCTGCCGACACTTTTGCGTCAATATGACCCTTTTGCGTTTTTCGCAAATTTTAACGCAAAATCCCGTTATTCGCGCAAATTTAAACAAATTAAAAACGCTTTTTGTAAATTTAATTGCTATATTCGAAATTTGAAAATGTCCGACATGTTCGAAACGTATAAGTGGGCGGTAAGAAACCCACAGACAGACTCAATTGTATGCGCTATTTGCGGCACAGTTATGAATGGATGGAGTCGCCCCGGCCACTTGCGTGCTCATTCGAAATCGCAAAAGCACATATTGGCAATTTATTGGGCAGGTGGAGTGGCTACTCCCGCATCCTCTCCCGCACCCGCACCATCAACCGCACTCGCACCCAAACATAAACCCACGCCAAGCTATGTGCTAAAGCAGCAGGAGCAGGAAGCGGCAATTTATTTGCTAATGGCAGTTCACAAATGCCCTTCTCTGCCTCTGCGGACTTCTCCTTGTTGTGCACAGCACGGTTTGGCACCCGTTCAAAACTATATTCGCAAAAAACGAGAGATGTTGTCAATAAAATATTGGGTCGGCACTTTATGGATGACCTGCGTGCTGACATCGGCTTCAGCAAGTATAGCTTGCTGCTGGACGAGTCAGTCGACATAACAAACCATAAAGTGCTCGGTAAGTTAATAGATTATATGGACCCTTTCAAGTTAATTAAGAATATATTAAATTTCCAGGTATTTCTATAATATATTATAGTGAGAAGGATAGAAAAGTTGTTGAAAGCTAGTTGAGCATTGTCAACATAGCTTCAGGCAAAGCAATTATTATTGCAGAAGCTCTGCTTAATGAATTGACAAAATGGTCATTAGATTTAGCCAATCTAATAGCCATCGGCACAGACAATGCCAACACGATGATCGGAAAATACGGCGGTGTGTTTCGGCTATTGAAAGAAAAAGCTCAACAAGCAATTTCGGTTCAATGCGCTTGCCACTCACTAGATTTGTTGAGCCGAAATACTTGTAAAGCGTTTTTGCCTATAGGGCTGAAATTTATTTTATTGCATGCGTCAACTTGGTTTGACGTAAACACAAACGAACTTTACAAAGAATTCTTGAGTAGTCAGGACCCTGAAAACTACGTAGTAAGTCTTTGCATTTGCATTATAGTACATAAATATATTCATATTATTTTTTTTAATTCTTTTTAAGGATCCTCCAGTTATCCCAAGAGTGGTGAGAACAAGATGGCTGTCGATCGTAAGGGTAGCACAGTGAGTAAAAGAGCAGTGGTCAACACTAAAGGAGTTTTTTGGACAAATTGGTGGAGACGACCCATTTGGGCAAAATTTGTGCTCTTATTATAACGATGTGTCCAACTATGCGGTACTTCTTTTCATATTACCGATTTTGAAAAAAATGAAGCAACTGTCCAACATTGTGACAAAACAGTCCGCAAAAAATTCAACTGATGGTGTAAGAACCACAATGAACTCGCTACTGAGTTTTATAAAAATCGACGCGCAGGACCAAGCCGAGATTAACATTGATTACGTCCAATCAATGCATAATAATCTCGGCTTGAGTCCTGAATTTGAAGAGGCTGTTGCCAATGTGGACAACGAATTAGGAGAAGTAGGTGACATTGACGAAGGGTTGAAGCTTCTCAAAACAAACGATGACGAAAAATTGAATATAAAGGAGCAGTTGTATAATATGAGGTTGATGAATTGGAAGGATAACGCCAACAACGGAAAGTTTTGGTCGGAAGTGGCTAACTTCAAAGATGAAGGAGGAAGGCACATTTTTTTGAATTTGGCAGAGTTTGCGAAAAAAATTTTGTGTGTGCCTCGTTCCAATTCAAATTTAGAGGGAGCGTTGTCAATAATGAGCGTGGTTAAAAATAAGTCGCGGAATCAACTAAAAAACGATATTTTGAACGCCATTATGCACATAAAATGTAAGAAATACTTGAAATTGAATATTTAAATATCCTTTTTTTTTTTACAGATGTGGTTTACGTACCAACTGCCTAACGAAGTTTTGATAAAAATTAGAAAAATTTATCAAACAAAAGTTAGTCCTGATGGTTGTGTGCAGACCAGAGATCTGCACAGCTGCTTGTTTCCGACACTAGTAGTGTACTGTGTAGTGTACGGTGATACAAACACCGCCTAGCATGCGGTTGCGGTGTTCAAACACCGCTCAAGAAACGAATATGTGGATGAAGCGACAAGAAAATATGCGGTGCCTGAACGCAAGCACAAATATTGACTTGCTCAAATTTTTACAACTCAAGTTCCGTTATTCTGTATTGCTTCATTTTTTGACTGCGATGTTTTGACACAGGATAGCAGAATGAAGTAGACAAAATTTGATGAATATTGCGAGTGCGGGATCAGTTATTTTACAGAAATATTTTTTTTTTCTTTCTTTGTACTTATATTAATTTAAGTCGGTATGAAGTTATTGTTTTATTTTAAAGTTACAATAGCCAGAATGTAAAGCTATCTTTTTTTTTTTTTTAAATTAATTTTTCTAATCATTATTATTACATATTAAATAAACACACAAATTTCATTGAAGATTTCTTATTACCTATTTTATAAAAATCAATATCTATGAAACAATCGCATCAACAGCAAAAGCATATGAAACAAATAAAAAAAGCACAAACAAAAAATTAGTTAGTCACTCAGTCACCAAGTACCAACAACACTGCATCATTTTAGGAGTTGTTTTTCTGCACACAATTTTTGTGCGGTGGCTGGTTGTATGTCGAAAATACACCCACACAGAATGTGACGCACACTTCAGGCACCGCATACGAAAGAGCAGAAAAAGGAACGAGTAAAAAACACCGCATCAATTTTTGTTGCGGTGCTACAATACTCATGTGTGAAAATGATATTGTACGAATGCGGTGCACTAGCAGTTGCGGTGGATCGCTGCAGATCGCTGGCGCAGACGAAATCAAAATCATTGAAGCGTAAAAAGGAGAAGGAGACTGGCTACAACAGCGAAGAAGAACACTCGCCACCGAACAAATCCCCAAGCTTGGATTGGCATACTCGTTTTGAAAACTTTTTAAAATGTTTGAAAGAACGTGGCTTTTAAGTCAAACCAGTAGCGGGGGATGGCGCCTGTTTGTTCAGATCAGTATCATTGCAGATCTTCGGAAATGAGGAGATGCATGACATTATAAGTCAGCATACAATTGATCATATAGTGAGTGTTAAATTTTATTAAAACAGAACATGTAATCTACAATTGTGCTACTTATAGGAAAAAAATCGCGAACGTTTTGCTTACTTCATCACTAAAGATATTAACGCTTACATAATGCGTAAGCGGCGCAAAGAAACTTATGGTAATCACGTTGAAATCCAAGCCATTTCCGAATTATTTTCTCAACCTGTAGAAATTTGTTATAACAATTTCTCTTTTAGCACCGATTCATTCGTTTCATTTGCAAATATGCAAAATCGGTTACCCTCCCTTAAGGTTGTCGTATGAACGTGGCCCGCACTTCAATGCCATTCAACTACGACGACGACGCCGAAGTCGACAGCCTCACGACCGAGGGTCGCTCGAGTTCGAATTGTTTGTTTTGAAATCATTTTTCGTTTCATTTCGTTCGGAAATGAAATTGAGAGCGAGAGAGGATTTTTACTCTCTTTGACACTTTTTGTGACACGACATTGGAGTATTGTTAAAGCGCATGTTGACACTTTTGCGTCAACATGACCCTTTTGCGTTTCACTTGAGCGCGAGCGCCGGCTGAAAAAAGTTGTGTACGGATGTTGACGAATTTCGATGCCACTTTTTGTAAAATGTCACCGCAATTTAATTCGATCATTGCATGAATTACGAAAACTGCAACGAACACAAGCAAAGCAAGAAGCAATCAAAATTGTTATACATATATATAAATAATAATAAGCCTTAAAGCAAATAATTCCGTTTATGTTTTAAACTTTGCGGCGTGAGCACGGAATTATTATCGTTCGTTTTGATTTGTTTCTTGTCTTTTTCGTACGCTTTCGCTTTTTGTTTTGTTTAAAAATTGTGTGTTTTTTTCAAAATTGTTGCAAAATTTTGCAGTTGCATTTTTTGACGCGTACCGCTAAGCGTGTTGTCCTTGCGTGCGTGTGTCACATCTCTCTCTGTGCTCTCACGTCGCGTTGTTCGTGTTATTATTTTCAAATTGCATTCCAAGCAGGATATATTCAGTAAATTAAATGTTATTCCACTGAAGATTCGAAATGTTCTTCCTATTCGGCGTTCTTCACGTTAACATTGCGATGCGTGTTGCTTAACCTCAGAAGAAATTTGAAACAAATTGAATTTAAAGTCTCACGCGATTGGTGGCACGTTTGCGGCAGAGTCGTTGAAATTTGCAGACACAAGCCTTGTAACACCTCCTGGAACTGCCAGTCAAAGTAGTATCAACATTGTGGAACTATAGACATTAGTATTTAGGCGACGCTTAAGGGCAGCTACCAATAATCCCAGCAAAAAGGTTGGACAATGTTACGCCAGGAAAATTTGGCAGCTAATTTTTGTGGTCTCCTTGCCAGTCAAGGTTACAAAGGTGAGAAAGTAAAGTTGTCTCACCTCGAAAAATTATAATATTTTTTTTTGTTTGCCTAACTGATCAGATAAAGCCATTGAATGGCGTATTTTGGGTCAGGAGCAGGATGGTTCTATGCTTGCCTCGTGGATATTTGAGCAGCTTGACGATCCCACGCAACGAGAAACTTGTATTGGTCATTTTGATGCTAACAAGAAGCAGTTGCGGCTATTGCATCGTCTTGGACGTTGTACGGAAGTCATACAAGCTACTATTAATAGTAGCGTGACATTGGTTGGCTACGTTGAAAAGCGTATATGGAGGCCGGAACAACAGTCGCCGGTAGAAAATGAGTCAGCGATGACAAATGAGCATTCACCGTTAAAGTCGCACTACCAGGCACACATTGCAGAGGTGCGTTCAAATGGACTAGGCAAGAGAACAACGCTCAGTGCAATTCCATCGCGCCGGCAGATAATGACACAATTTCTATGGCGCACCGAAAGCAGCGTTGTCCGTTCATGCAGCACTTGGCAGGATAAACTTTTATTATTGACACATGAAGATTGTGAGTAGCCTTTTTTATAGTATTACGTATATCTATCAGTCCACTGGAAGCCTACATACAGAGAGATAAATTATATATAATATCATTCTATTAACAATTAAAATTTCAGCCATAAAACAATACACTTGCACACTGAAGAAATCCGCATTGTTAGCTGAACATGACAGCGGTACCGAGTCGGCACAGGATGATGAGCAAAGTACTTGGTATTTAGATGACAGTCTCTTAGTTTGTGAAACAATTGCAAAAAGTTTTACGTGGGCACAGTGGGACGCTGACAATCAGGCTCTTTACTACATTCATCTCAAGCCAAAAGCCAAGAGTCTTAGCCTAATGGACGAACCGGAACAGATGGATACAAAGTCGGACAGCACAATGAGTCCAACGCTTTCGGCATTTCAATTCAATGATAAGTTACCAACGGAGACAGTGGTAGGTATTGAAATACATTTAAATAATTTGGATAATGTTAAGTGAATTATATTTAACATAGCTCAACATTCCGCTCAATCTGCCTAAAGTGCCTACGGGTGCCATTGACGATGAGCCCACTTACGAAGATGACGCGGTGCCGCTGCGCGTGCATGACAGTTCACTGAACTTATGCATCATCGCAGATGCCAGTGGCATGCTTTTTGTCTGTCACTACTATCTCTATCAGCCAATACAACCGAAGAACGTAGACGAAAGTGCCGTCACTAGTGTCAACACAAAAGTCGATGTGCATTTTGCATATTCCGTAACACTTCTGCATCATGGCTGCGTCGTCCACTGCGTTATGCCTGGCGTGCCGTGGGAAAAAGCACGTCTGTTAAAGCCTACATTTGCGTTGCATGGTACACATCATTTGCTCGTTTTTCAACCTGATCTCTTTGTACACTTGCTCGACGTTGGACTGACCCATGAACCATGCTGTCATATTGTTTGCTCGTCGCATAATCGTAATCCGCTTACTCAGCTTGTACCATGTCGCAAATGGGGCACTTTGGCCTATGACGTGGCTACTTTAGATTTGGTTTCATTGTCGGTTCCGCGTGCGCATCTTATTGAAGCTTTTCGCAATGACACCTCTGTTGATAATCGCCTAAGCATTATACACTACTTTCTTGTGCACTCTAACGACATGGATGTACTGGCTGAACTTTTGAGCACTATAATGGAACGTCCTCTATCCCTGGATACTGTAGCTTTGCTCAAGGAGGCTTTGGTTGCGGGCAGTTACGCAGCTGCACTGCGTGGTCTACCGGCGGATGCTCACGCACTAGCACGTTTCTTGCCATTGACCACCGCAGATGCTACACGACCGGTCCAGGCACGCGTGGCTGATATAAGTGTAGGACTTTCACATGAGAGTCTCTGGAATACAAGCATGATGTTGCTGTCACCTCAGCAGCGTCTCTCGCCATATCGTACAGATATTTGGACGCGTCTGTGGGAGCGTTTGAATGAGTCCGCACAGAAAGAGCGGCCACGATTTACTTCCGAGCAAGTGAATGAGAAACTTATGTTTTCGCTTTCATGCTATCAACCTGAAGCTCTCTCACGTTGCACAACGCCACAAACGCCCAGCACATCCGTCTTACCGTTCGGTGTCGGCAGCGGTTTGGGTGATTTTTCCGTTGCGAGTCGTCAGACATCAAACGACGTGTTGCCGTTTATTGAGCTGGAATCGTGTACGGCGACAAAGCAAGAGCATGTTATATCAGTGGTAAGTATTATATTATTACAAATCAGTAGTACAACAATTTGATGATCATTTATGACTCTCTTATAGAACTTACGCGAATTGAGTGTGCATCTCGTAAAGCACTGTTCCAAACCAAATACAGGTTTCCGCTGGCTAAAAGAGACATTCTTCGAGCGCTCACAGACGCCGGCACATGTTCATGCTGTGGCTACGCAATACGTGTCCGCACAGTTGGAGCTATCCCGCGCTCTCTGCTCGCTTGTCTGTCGCGCAGCTGGCGTAGATGCGCGCCATGAAACAGCACGTGGATTTCAATTGATGTTTGTGTTTAAAAATTACTAAATGGATCACAACGATTAATTCATTATATCATTTACAGTGACCAAATGAGCAATGGGCAGCAGCACTCGCTCTTTCTCATACTGGAGCGTTATTGCCTGGCAGTCGATTCAGTTGCTTTTCCTCTACCGCAAGGATTTGCTTCATTCTTTACATATTTGGGTTATCGTGCTTTGTCTTACGATATGTTTTTGCAGTACGTGGAAAATCACGTATTCGAATTGCAGGTTGATGTCATGAAGTTGATTGTCAATGGTATTCTTCGTGCTATAATTGTTAATTGTTCATGTTTTGATTAATTGTTTGTATTTGTTGAAGATATCGACGACACTCAAGAGGGTATTGAACGGAAACTATCACTGCTATCGGCACTGCCCAAGCAGCGCGCTCAGCGTTTGCTTAAGAACTGGCATCATCCGGAGAGTCTTATGATACGTGGTCGTGAGCATGCCGCAAATATACTTTCTGGTCAACAGCAGCAGCAACGTGGCAGTAGCGTTTCATCAATAAACGCGCACACGCGTGCAAATGAAAGAAGTGGTATGTTTTTAGACGTTTAGTAATGAATACAATTTTATTTAAAAAGCAATTGAAAGTTTAAATACTATCACATGACCGGATTGAATAGATGTACTTTTGTATTAGTTTTCAAAACATCTACTATAGAGGTCTGCATGAATACATTCAATTTTGAAAACATTCAGTGTAGTTGTAATGATGCTCAAATTTTGAAGTACAACATATGACTGAATGTTGTATTGAATAAGCGTTTTATAAATATTTAGAATATTCAAAACTTAATGTGTGTATGTTAATGAATATGAAAGTGAAGTTTCGTTCCGAATAAAAAACTCACTTATGTGCTTAATTCAGTTATATTGAAAAAAAATTCAGTTATGTTGTAAAAATAAGCGAATAATCAAACACTGATAACTATGCTCGATACTTTGTTTTAACATAACCTAATAATTGACTTAATATTCTTCCCCACATTGTATGTAGGAGAATACTTTTTTGGTTTCTAGATTAGTATTGGGTGAATACCTAGCACACATTGTGCTCCGGCCAGAATTCATAGTTACACCCTGTACCTTATGGTATATTAGTTTTGTGCTCATCGACAATGTATGTAACACTTTATAGGAGACATATCCTACTATATCAGTATCGAAAAAGAAGTCGATTTAGCCATATCCGTCCGTCTGTATGAACGCCTAGATCTCGGAAATTATAATAGATAGAACCAAAATTTTGTTGCAGGTCGATTCTGTCATTCACTAAGCAGATCAAGTTTATATTGTTTTCCCCCTTTTTGACTTAGTTTAGTTTAGAACCATAAAACTTACAAGAATGAAACTTTGCATGTATGTTATTGGGATGGAGTATAATAATATTCAATTATAAAATGGGCGTGGCCACGCCCACATATAGCCAAAATAGAAAATTTAAAAATTGGTATGTATGATATTAAATGGAAATGAAATCTGTTTCGATTAAAAAGTGAGCGGGGCAACGCCTTCAAACAGTCGTTACGAATTTATAAAACATAGTTATTATTTATTTTGTCAAATATTGTAGTATTATCGTTATTTTCAATTTAATTAGTATTTTGATTACTTATAATTTTATAAGGTTTTTTATTTTATATGTTTTTCGTTTCTTTATTAAAAGCTCATTACAAATCATCTGAGTTCGCTCGCCATTCAATTTATGTAATAATCACCATTATTGTAATGACTGTTATAAGTTTAATATGCATATGGCAAACGCAACTGCCATATTTGTAACACAAGCGGACAAACGAAAAGTAGATTTTATTACCGGTAAGAAGATAAAGTGGTTTCGTTTCGTCTTTTATTGTCAAGGCTGTCCTTCAATGTTGTTTGTCTATTGTTGAATTATATGTAGTAATACCAAAAAAACAAAACATCAAAGAACTTATTTCTTTTTGGCAGGAATTGCTACTGATACACTTGCGCCATTGGACTCATTTCTTGATCTGTTGACCGCCAAGGCTAGTCTTAATGAGCTCGACTATAATTTACTTATTGAAACTACACTGACAGCTATGGAACAACTGAAAACTGAGGATATTGCTTAAATTAAAACCAAAGAATGCTAAACTAAGGCAGCGTGCTAATAATTGTAAACGTTTCTCAAAGTATTTTAATTAATTAATCCTCGTAGTATTGTAATTGTAACATGTTCTCTTTAACTAACTCACATTTAAAGGTCAGTCTATTTGAGATAACTGTATTTTTTGTACTCTTCTCGTAGTGAATAATGGGACATCCGTGAATATTTGAATAGTATTGTAATTGTAATATGTTCTCTTTAACTAACTCACATTTAAAGGTCAGTCTACTTGAGATAATTGTATTTTTTATACTCTTTTCGCAGTGAATATTAGGACATCCGTGAATATTTAAAGTACAGTCGACATCGCTTATAAGATCAAGAAGGACCAGCGAAACTGAGTTGTTATAAGCGCTAGGCATTGAAAGCGATTGAATTTAAACAGTATATTATATGTAGAAAACTAATCTAGTCATCCGATTTTCGTTGTTCTGACCGACATTTTCTTCTAAGATTTTCGTCATTATCGAGGATTTAAACTTCTAAGTATATATTCTTGATCAGCTTAAAAATACCACAAATTTTTAGTTAACGGTTATATAAAGATATTGCAACGACCCACTCAAATGCAAATTCCAATTGTTAGCAGAAATTCTAACAATGTTTTTAATGATAAAAAACTGAAAATTTAAATGAAGTATTCTTGTGAGAATAGAATGATTATACAATTTTTAAACACTCCAGAAATCGAAAATGTTTGTATAAAAATTGTATAACTGAAATCAGGAAATTATGTCTTTAGTATTGACTATATATATTATAATAGAGGGAAATTAAACTATGTAAATGAAAGTGGTATTGGAAAATGGGCGAGAAGAGTATGAACTCTTCGAAGAGGCCGGAGCTAGCTTCATATTTGTTTTTGTATAAGTTTTGAAAGTATTTTGTACCAAAAAGGGGTTTAGTTTATATCTGTTCCTCAGTAATTACTGATTGTGAATTATTTTTACAGCATTTCGTCAAAGTATTTTCTAAATAGTGTGAGGTAATAATAGTGCTTATAATATTTATAATAAAACAAGTATATATGTACGTATGTATTACCAACTCTTTAAAGTAAAGTCATCTATAAAAATGTATATAATTTCTGGTTAAATATTTTTTATAAATTTCTTTTACATATGGGTGAAGAAAGAAAACGAAAAGGAATTTAAGTCGACATCTTGCTGCAGCCTTCTTTGGAATACATCATATCAATGAGTTTAGTTTGAGATTCTAAGTTGAGTTTCAACAAGTCCAACTCAGCACAAGTTGCAATACCTAATTCCAAACTATGGTTTGGTAATTCCGGTGTGAATGGCTTCGTTTCGCAAATATAAAACATTTCTTTCTCACAGGTATCATCATTCATATAGTAACCGTCGTCATAATACTTGAGATTGGCGCAGTGCTCCTTATTAGCGGTATTGTTTGGTTCGCGTGGGAACCACTTTGCATAAGACATTTTCTGGCCATTGCTTTGCCAATGGAATTCACCTTCGCTTCCCAAGTCATTAGCAGCCGTCCAATAGTCGTGCAAAGCCCAACTCCAAGCCGTTGGTGATTCATCCAGGCTTTGCAAATGTTTTGCGAGTAGTTCCATTTCATCAGAACTTTCAATTGAGACTAAATCAGACTTTACCTTTTTGCAACTGCGATCGGCCGAGTACCAATTAGACTATTAAGGAAAATTAAAATGATATAAACTTACATTTTCTTATTTTTTAAATTAAAAACAAATACAAACCTTTTTCGCATTTTCCACAAAATAACATTTATTACCCACTTTTGAAAAGTCGTTGGGACAACTTTTATCAGTCGGCAAAGGCTTCAACTTTTTGGTAATTGTTTCTATTGGTAATTTGCTAACTTCATTAGAATCTTTTGGTTTGGTTTCGCAAATGTATGGCAAATTGCTATAACAATTTAAATCGTTCATGTAGTAGCTATCATAGCGTAAAAATAGATTCACGCAATGCTCGTAAGGGTCGTATTTATCGGGTTGACCAGGAGCCCATTTTGTGTATGTCATTTTATTGTCGATATTATCCCAGTAGTAATCACCTTCGCTCTGTAAGTCTGAACCCGCTATCCAGAACGAATTTGAATTTAAGTGGATCAGATGGTCATTGATAGCCTTCATTTCGTCCTTGTTTTCGATTTTTGTGAGTTCAGCACCCATAACCAGGCAACTTGTCTTAGCTATGAATCGATCCACCTAATGAAAAATTTGTACATAAAGCGAAAAAATAATATCAAAACAATAAGAAGGAAGCTGACTTCAACCTTGCCGAAGACTTAGAGGTATGTTGTACCTCTATATAAAATAAAAAGAAAACTTACTCGCTTTGTTTCGTCCACAAAATAGCACTTATTGCCAACTAAGGAAAACTTCTCAGGGCAGATCTTTTTAAGTTTAGTTTCGTTTGACTGTGCTTTGCAAATGAAGGAAGCTTCGCGGATGCAGTTGAAGTCAGACATTACATAAGTGTCATCGCCTGGTTGGATACGTAGACAATTGTTTTCGAATGTTGTAGTCGGCTCGCCAGTATCCCACTTTGTATAAGTTATTGATTCTCCATTAAGGTTACACTCGAATCTACCATCGGTATCGGAATCGATGCCAGCAATCCAAAACCGGTCTTCTAAGTGTAGTTTATCCAAATGTTTGTTGAGAGCCATCATTTCTTCTTCGCTTTTTATTTGTGCCAGATCTGCGCCCAAGCTTTCACATTTGCTGTTTGCGTCGAACCAATCCAACTATATATATTAAAAAAAGGACAAAACGTTATATATGTACGTATATAAATGTCCTTTTGAATCACATCCTACCTCTTCTGCTGTAGATATATAGTAACACTGATCGCCTAACAACACGAAGTTTTCGGGACAGTCATTGTCCTCTTTCAATTTATTATCGATTACAACGGCGGTTATTTCTTCACTTGATTCGTAGTCATTCGATATGTTGTTAATACTATCTAGGTCCTTAAAATTTACTTTAAAACATGTTGTTTCGTGAATGAACATAAGAAGTCCTATTACGAAGACACCCTTCAGATTCATTTTTCACTTCTTACTTTCGTTGAGATTAAACTTGAACTGAATTGTCGTGAGATCAAGAAATGAATTTATACAACTTTGTTATCAGTGAAACGTTCACTAATGAAATCAGAGAAGACCTTCATTGATCTTTCGATTAATTGGAATCCGAATCTTACTTAGAAAAATAAGATGTACCTCAACTTGTCGGCAATCAAACTTGATTAAAACATACTTTCATACCAATTTATTGAACTCAAATAGAATAATCTTATGTGCGTATGTTGTTTTGACCGTCAATTATATTCCTATCAGTATAATTTTTATTCCATTTTGAGATTTTCTAGGAAGCATCTCTTTGATTCGTCAATAACTTTCTCTGTAACTTGATACTTTCCACGAAACTCAAGACTGGGTTATCCACTTTTTCTATTTTTATACTCTGTGCATGCAGATCAGTGGCGTTACTACATAATCTGGGGCCAATGGCTAAGAGTAAAAAAAACTTTAAAAGTAACTTTAAAGTTAATTCGATGAATAAACAACACATTTTTGTGATTTTTTTTTAAAGAAAACGAAAAACATTTATTTGAATGGGAAGTTATTAACTAATATTTTAAGCATATTTTTAGCTTTGCTGTAACTTACATACTCTTACAAGCATTTGTCCAATAAGAATCATATAAGTTTATAAAGATAAAGGAGCGTAGCCACGCCCATTTTCTATTTAATTTGTAAATTTAATATTTAATTGAAAAAGACAGACGGACAGACAGACAAACAGACGGACATGGCTATATGAACTCGTCTCGTCGAGCTGATCAAGAACATATATACTTTATATAGTCGGAAAAGTCTCCTTCTCTGCGTTGCAAACATAATGACAAAGTTAATATACTCTTGTAAGAGTGTGTGGTAAAAAGTTGGATCCGGCGGCAACAGTTTTAAGTTCACGCATCGAAAGAAAAATACTTTGCAGTGACCACGATTACAAATGATTTAATGTTAAAAAAATGTGCTCTAAATTTAAAATTGATAAAAAAAAACAAGTAAGAGCGGTAAGGCATGCTCGACAATATAATGGAATTTACGAAAATTTTGAGTTTGTGGGTTTTTAAGGGGTAACCATCAAAGAGAGGGAGATTTTGTGGTATGCAGTTTTAAAGATATATATTTACTGAGCTTGAAGGTTCCTACCTTTATTAGTTTTGGAGATATATCAAATTTAATAAAACAACCGAGGGAGGGGAAATGAGGAGGAGGGGAAAAATTGTGGTATGCAGTATTTTAGATCTCCACATACTCAGTCTACATACCGACTTTCATGTTTCTATCTCTTTGGATGTTCGAGTTAGAGCGTTATAAAAAAGGAGTGGGCGTGGCACGAAAAATAAAGCTTGATCTGCTACCGAGCACCACGAGTCTACCCTCCAAATTTCAAGTCTCTAGCTTTTATAGTTTTCGAGAACCATCGTTCTGATGGGATCCCCCTCCCCTCCTTCTGAGCGTTACATACATTTCGTTCAAACAAACACAATATGCCCTGATACACTATGTATGGTATACAGGGGGTAAAAAGCTGTAGTCCAGTCATTTTGGTAGTAAAAAAAGAGGTTATCTGGGAGTTTTGAAAATTGGCATTCGTATGTATTTTGACCTGCTTTTCCGAATTTTCACTTTGCGATTTTTTATCACCGCCACACAATCCGCCATTTTGAAAAAACTGCGTCCAAAATCACTTTTTCCATCATATCTCCATTTCGGCTCATTTTAGGCAAAAACGTCTCTACTATGCTAGAATTAAACTAGAGGAAATTACCTAAAAATAATGTTGTAACCTTTTTTTTCAAAATACTAATAGTTTAGGCGTAAGAGCGTCGCAAAGTGTGCAACTTTGGTACAATGCGTATTTATACATTTTGTATGGGATTTCGTTTTGATTTGCTGATTCCAAATTATTAAAATTTGGCAAAGTTTGTTGTATTTAGTGCTAATATTTAACATTGTAATAGTCTTACATTCAAGTAAAGGGCCGTTCAAGTATTACGTAACGCAATTTGGGGGGAGGGGGGGTCTTATAAAACGTTACGATGCGTTACATGGGGGGAGGGGGTGTCGAACAACGCGTTACGTAGCATTATTTTCTTTTTACTACGAAATTAAAATCTCCGAAGTTGTCAGCACTTTTCGTTTCAATGGCAGACACTCGTTTGCATTGTACGTAATTTTTATTTTTCTCCCTATGGACAGATGAACAGTAACATTAATTGTCGCTGTATATTTCAATTCTTAAGAATAATGTTTTATTTTTGATTAAAATAAGTTATTTTAGTAAAGATTGTAATTATACCCTGGACACATACTGTGTATCAGGGTATATTGGAGGACAGGGGGGCCCTATAAAGTATATATGTATATTCTTGATGAGGATGACAAGAGAAATCGATGGAGCCCTGTCCGTCCGTCTGTATTCACCAATGGTTCTCCGAAACTGCCCATTTTTTTAAAACGTTATAACTCAAACACCCGATGAGATAGAAACGTGAAAGTCGGTATGTAGAATCAGTGTGAGTAACTCTACAAAACTGCATACTGCATTTTTCCGCTTTCCCTTTATTTCCCTTTCCCTAGTTGATTCTATAAAACGCTATATCTCCAAAGCTAATACACCGCCTACTGAGTGTGCAGGGTATTATACTGTCGAGTAAACTCGACTATACCGCCCTTACTGGTTTTTATTATAATTTAGCGACCTTTCGGTACTTTGCTCAACATAATTGTGTTTTTTTAGGTAGAAATGGTGACTTGGTTGTTACGTAACGTTATGGCGGGGGGAGGGGGGATACTGAAAAATGTTACGGCGCGTTACATGGGGGGAGGGGAGGGTCAAATTTAAAAATTGCGTTACGTAATACTTGAAAGGCCCCTAAACACAACGTTCCCAACACAGTGCCGCATTAAGCAGGCGCGGGGCCTATAGCAAATTCTGTCAAGGGGCCCTTGGTTTGCTATACACAGAGAAAAAAAAGTCCGGTCTGAGAACAGCACAGATTGTACTTGAATCAACAACAGACCAAATTAAGTTGTAATTGGTCTAAATGTTCTCGAAATAAGTAAGATTTGTACTTAACATCAAAATCGACACCAAAATGGATTTGAATCAACTACAAAATGTCAGTTCATACACATTTTATACTTGAAAACAAAACAAGAACACAAAAATTTAAACCGAAACCAAACAAACTTGAAATGACAACGCTTTCTTCTTATACCTTCTTTCTCTCTTACTCCTTTGAACAAAAATGTTAAAACAATTAAAATTTATCAAATATCATATGTTTGTATGTTGCTTGCTGTAGCTCAGAGTTTAGTGTGTTCAACTATGATACCAAAGATATGAGGTTCAATCCCCAGCAAGACCAGAGTTTTTTTTGTTTACAAAATAATTTTTGTTCTCTTGGAACAAAAATGTTTTCAATAAATAAAATTTATGAAATATCATGTGTTCCTATGTCGCTTCCTGTGGCTCAGAGCTTAGTGTGTTGCCCTATGAAACGGAAGGTGAGAGGTTCAAATCCCCTGGTACACCAAAGTCTTACTGTTTATTATATAAATAATCACCAATTACCATTTAATTATAATATTTATGTATATGTTGTTTAAATGTTTATTTAATTAACTGTAACAATTACTTATATAAAATAAAATCAATCAAATTGAGGTAATAACCGAAATAGTTTGCAAAACTACTGAGCCTTGATTCAAGAACAATGTAAACTAACTTAAACGAAAAAGTGGTCGTGGTCTCGCAAGAAATTTTTTTAGTTGTAATTTAAGTTTATTCGGTTCTTGATTCCAGTAGAATATTCACTTGTTTTAAGAACAAAAAGTTCTGGGTATAAGTTTTTTTTTTTACAGTTTAAGTATGGTTGGTTTGTAATGGTCGTTTTTTTTTTTTTTTTTTTTTTTCTTCTTCTGCAAAAGTTATTTTCATGCCAACTTTAGTAGGCAGTGAAAATTTTAAAGATTCGAAAATAACTATCATTTACTAGCGCCATCTATGATAAGTGGCAAGGTCCAAATTGTTGCCATTAGGGGGACCCGAACTATCATATATGCAGTAGTGGCAAGGTCCTAATTGTTGCCATTAGGGGGGACTCATACTATCTTAAAGTCTTTGATGGCAATGCGAATTTGCCTGGGGGTTGCCAATATGTGGACAGACACTTGCAAAGGACGGAAATAGCGAAATATGCCAAGCTAAGCTAAGTATCGAGCTTCTAAGCAAAGTAAATATCTATCTTTTCGTTTTGAGCCGCTGAGGAAGCAAGTCATCGTTTGGAGCAGAACTCGTATTTTGAAAAAAAGTAAAATTAATAATAGCGCAACACGTGCTAATTAATAATTTTATTTAAATTATCGTCTTTCTTGTTTGTTTTTACAAACACTCGAGGTAATTATAATCAGCGATAGCAATCGTTGAATAATAAAATAAAAAAAGTAAAATTCACGAATCGTAATTCGTCAAAAACAAAAAAAAAAACCTCATTGCAGTGCAGATTATAAATATAATCCACCAAAATCTGGAGCATCGTTTGGTCAGCTTCGGCGCAAGCACCATTTTCATCACAAGCTGCTTGCCACCGACTGGCGTACGCTGTCCGCTTTCTTTTTTTTGCCGTTTTGGATAATTCCAATTTGCAAGCGCGTAGCCCGAGAGGCATTGGCGGATGGTCGCCACCACAACAACTTAGGCCTTCCGAGTCCATCTCGATTGCAGGCCGTTTAAACAACCCATGCGATGGCGAGAAGGGTGTTTTAGACGCTTGCGTTGGACTCCATGCTAGCAGACAGACGGAAAAAACCCGACAAATAAAAATAAGTGCAGCAAGTGCGCATAAAATAAAGTGAAGTTCGCATATCTGGCATGTGTGTTTAGTTAAAATTGATTATGTTTTAAAAGAAACCCAAATTACGAACGAAATGAGTGAAGCGCTCAAATAAAAAAATTTTTAGTGTTAAAATGTTTCAATAATAATTAAAAGTAAAAGTTAAGCATTAAATACAGCAAGAGTCAAGTGTAGAGTGCATATTCGGCTGTATCTTAAAAATTATAGTTGACAAAGCAAAAGAAAAGAATTACAAATAACAACAAAAAAAAAAAAAAAAAACTGTGACAAAATGCGAACAAAAATGCGAAAAATCTAACTAAAATAACACGAAATCAAACGCAAAGAAAAAGCAACAAGACAGCATTATAAACGAACGTAATGATAATTATACATATGTATATATTAATGCTCCGATAATCTTAATAATCTCTTTCAACACTCAAGGAATCATCATGAGGACGGCGAAAGATCTTTCATCGTATGTTTGGTGAGTTTGTTCCTTTTCTATTATACCATATATTGTTTTGATTATTAAAATGCGTTTGAGTGAAATGTGCAAGCAAAGACAAAAGTAAAAAAAAAAAAAAAAAAAAAAAAAATTCAAAACCAAAAAGATTTGAGACAAAATTAAAGTAAATGAAATCATAGTGTACAGACTGTATTTGATACAGTTGCGTTTGACACGAAACAAATTTGCTCTGCTGGTCACTCACACGCATGCACTAGGAGCATTGATTTTTTTCTTGTTTCTTTTATTTCTGATAATTCGTATGCTTGCTTACGCGCGCGTTAACACTCATAATGAGTGACAATAATTCGGAGTAATTCGTTTGTCTTTTTAATTTCTCTTTGCTTAAAAACAGAAAAAAAAAAGAAGCAACTCTTTGATTGCCTATGAGTTTGTGTTTGTTTCGCATTTTGTAACTCTCATTTTTTTTGATTTCGCGCACAAGTACTAAAATCAAGATCAAGGTCAATGGCAAAGAATTAAAATTTTGCTTCTCAACGATCATATGGGAACATACCCTACATTAATTGCCGTGGTCGTATATGCACTTTATAAAAGTTTTTTTTTGCTATGAAATTGTTTGTTAATTTAACGTACACTAAAAAAATTAATTGACAATAATGAAGTTTAGATAGGATTGTTTATATTAAAATATATAAAACCTTTAAAATACTTTTTATAAATAAATTTGTACAATGAATTTAAATCAAACTGTTTTAAATTTACTTGATTGTTTTGCTAACATGAGCTGCTAAAGCCCAGTTCATTTTCCTGGTGACATGGCGAAGTAGCGTGTGGTAGCGACATTTCACGAGGGATTCTCAACTAAAAGTAACTGAGAATTATTGGTAGGGTAGGGTGAAGAATGTGTGGGTCGAATTCTATCGCTGACCCCGCACTAAAGACATAGTTCTTAACAAACTCTTGCTATTTCTTTTGATCGCAGTGTCTCACTTTATCCGTGATGACTACTATTTTTTTTTGTTGTTCTTCGAAGAGCGAAGCCTCTTTTGTTTGTAGTTTCAGTAGGGATCCTTAAATAAGATTATGTTCGCGAGTGACCGGAAAATACGCCCTAAAGAAACCCACCCCATCCCGAAAGAGCTAGGGAATCCAGAGGGTCCCATACTGCGTTGCTTTCTCACTCAAAGGGAGATCATTCGTTTGAATGTTGTCAGCTATTCTCCTTATCGCAAGTTTGAAAGAAATATACTGAAATGCTCATTGCGTTCTCATTTATTCATTCTTGCAAATTCTCACACAATTAAAGCGTTGGTTACATACTTTCTGTCAACTAACGTGGAGCAGATACCTTGTTCCATAATTTTTTTTTTAGAGAGTTTTATAGATACACATACGGCATTTACAGGTTCTTGATTCAAGTAAAATGTAAACTTATTTCCAAAACAACATTGACTCGGATTAAGTTTTGTTGGTATCATATTAAGCTTAAACTGTTTTTGAAAATGTAACAAAATTTACTCAATTCAAGATTTTTTGTACTTAAGAATAGTGCTTGAATTGAGAACATTTTACTTGATTTGACAACATTTGTGCTTGACGGACTTTCAACACCGAATTTTGTGAATTTAAGTACAATGTACTTGAATTTTTTTCTCTGTGTAGGCTATCTTAGCAATTAAAACGTCGTCTAATAACGAGCGAACTGTTTTCGCCACAAGGATCGGAAGCCTCATCATTTATCATAGAGTAATAATCATATGGAGTGGAAAATGAACTCTTCGCTTTTAGCGTGTCATACACAGTTTCGGTCCGCACAACGGTTTGAGTTCGATCGTTAAGCGGCTAAGTAGCGCAGCGTATGTTGTTAGGAATTGTATGTATACATACTAATTTCCATAGAAAAACCAAGAACCCACGACATTTGTATCGAACTCTTATGTATACATACGATTCCTAACAACATACGCTACTTAGGCGCTGAAAAAACAATCGAACTCAAACCTCTATACAATTATTACTCTATGTTGTTACAGTTTAATTTGATTTTCTTAGAACTTTTATAAAAGTTCCTCATTTGTTATGAAAAGTATTCAGTTCTGACCGACGAACTGGCATACATACTGCCCCTGCAACATATTACACACGACTTTTGTTTTTATAAAAACTGTATATATGAACGGAATGGAACGTATTAAGTTCCACAAACTGTTATAATGAAGTTAACTCCCCTTTTTTGATTCAAATCGTTAGTATCTCGTTCGACCGGTAGAGGGCGTATTGGACTTGCTGCATTTTATGAAACGACGACGCCGAAGTCGACAGCCTCACGACCGAACGAATCGTGTGCGAACGAATCACTCGTGATTTTGAATCATTTGTGGAAGAATCGTCACGGCGCGTGCATCACAGAAAATTTTTCACGGATGTAATTTCTCAATTGACTTCGAGCAGAGACACTCGGATGCAGTAAACACCGTATGAAGAGAAACGCAGAAGTCAACGTATTTTTTGTGTCCAAACTGATTAGGTTTGAAAAGTGTTGTGGTTCAAGTTAAATAGTGAACAAAAAAAAAAAAAATAATAAAAATAATTATTGACAAAAAATAAAGAATCGATCACAAATAAATGTGACATCAAAAACAAATTGAATTCAACAAAATAGCAAAGAAATAACAAATTGCACATAAAATGCGTGCAAAAATTTAAAATTGAAGAAAAAAAGCCATAGGAAAATTACTTTCTATAAATGCAAGCAAAGCAGAAGCGGCGCCAAAATAATTAATTTACATGCTAACAAGTGTCCGCGCTGATTGAAAATTCAATTAAAATACAATAATTGTAATTAACGCCTTTGAGTAAAACAAAAAATACAAAACAAATATATATAAAAATAATTGCAATTAATAAACAGTGAAGGGTGAAAGCGCCACAATGAAGCTGTTCAAATCGACGCTCACATTTGGATTATATTTGGGCCTCTTCGCCCTCGTCAACACTCATCTCAATGTTTACATAAATCTGCACGAGGTTATGCGTCTAATTGGTGAGTAGTCAATCAGATTATATGCTACTGGCACAATTCAAATAATAGAAGAATGAAAAATGTTGAAGTCTTCACAAAACGGTTGGAATATAAGGTTTGCTTTGAAGACAACTGAACATCTCATCTGAGTGGTCTCCCGTGACAGTTCCTGAAAAAGACTTCGTCTAATATCATATCTATGTCAGCGACCTGTAGAACAAAATGTGCTTCAACATTCATGTTTTAATCCTTGGAGACTAATCTAAAATTTTTCAATAGAACAGTGAGATTGAAAGTGGTTCAAATTTATACGTCCGTACACAAGGGAATTAGCACAGCGCAGCTCATTTGAAATTATCACTTTGCTGCCGATGATGAAGCAGAATATAAGTATCTCTCTCGTCGCCCTTGGATAATTATCGCCTGAAAAGACACTCTACTTGTGTGGGTTGACCCAAACAAAGTAATCCATTACAATAGAGCCATAAATATCCACAGTGCGCCTGTGATGCATCCAAAGTAGGTCAGCCCGACCGCTGCAAGTGCACACAATTAGTCATATTTGTTAGGCAAATATGCATAAATAGTATGAGAGTTAAATTCCGCATTCCGCATTGATTGATTTTACAATAATTGTCGAAATTTCGAGCCTTGTGCACATGCAAGTAAGCCACCAAGTTGCAGCGCACTTCTGACTGATTATCAGAGCAACCGATTGACGGAGCTCATGATGCCAATTGGCTGAAGGCGAGTGACATTTGTTTGACAATTAATAAATTCAAATGTGACAGCCAAGTTTGGGTTGCCAATGTGCAGCAGGTTGTTGCATTGGGCCGTGATTGATCACTGCATTGATTTGCGTTGGAAAACCCGCACGCCAAATTTTGGTTCGTTCATAATGAAGTGAAGGCTTTACTACGATATTTGCTATTGTTTGTTTTAAATGATGAGTGACAATATTTAATAAAAATGCAAAGTAAACTAAAATGCAGTAAATGATTGATTCATTTGCTGCGGGTTCGAATTAGGCATGGCGCTAATCAAGTTGCGCGATAAGCAACAACACTTTGTGGCACACAGATAAATCCATGCCACTGCATGTGTCGTTATGTGTAATAAATTCTGTTTGAACATATGTTGACAAGTCGCTGGCAGATAAGACCAAAGTAAATCATATTGTTTCTATTTGTTTGTGTGTGTGTGTGTGTGGTCGAACTTGAGTTTGTTTGCACTTTTCTATAGCGTGATAAGCGTTTGCTTAGCTGACACTCAGCATTGCAGCAATATTTGTAATTCAACACCTTTTTCTGACATTCGTTCGTTCTGTTTTTGTTGTTGTCGCTCTTGCTGTCATTGTTGTTAGTATTTATAGGTTTTTTTCTGAACAGATTTTCCCTGATAATTCATATCAATGACTGGCGCTACTGTTGCCTCTTTTTACGCGGGGCAACCGACGATCGATCGATGAATCAATCAATCAATCACTTGCTTTGTTTGCTCAGCGCACATTGCTTCAATTGTTACAAATTTACAACATCATTTTTGAAGATAGAAATTTGAGGTTTGCCGTACAAGCTTTATCAGCACTTCGCTCGGCTTTGGCTCGAAGATTATGCGTTTTTATTATTTGTGCCCAAAGCGTGTTCGTGTGTATGTGTGTGTCTACTTTTAAGGCTTTTTTATGCGTTTTTTTATGTCGAAGAAAGTAGGTGTGGAAGATTATGCAGAAGTTGTAAATTTTGGCCATCACCTAATAAATAAATTCAGTGGTTGTTGTTCGTGATAAATTGTTCATATTTTTTATACGTTCGAAAAACGATTTTGACAAATTTATTAGACAGAGATTTTTCCCAACTGCTTATCATTGTTCATCATGTAATTTATAATCTGTTTTTAAGCATATAATTTTGAGTGCTTTGAATGCCCTCATTTCATAGCATTTGAACATCATGAACTTGCAACACATGCCAAGCTCAACATGCAACTTGCTAACGTAGTAGCTAATTAGTAGCAACATTGGCTCAATATAATTATGACTAAAAAAAAACAACAAAAATTATAGAAGGAAAAAGCAAAAAATAAAAAATAAGAAAGAAACTTGAGTCAATTACACGCATTCATGTTCTTTGCAACGTTAATGATGACATTGTTCTGCGCTGCCACCGCTTGTTGCACATAATTTATACATCCGTGTGCATTGCGTGCCTCGTCCCTCGCAGACTCATGCACTCCTCAAACACACATGTGTACGTTGTACAACTCAGCAAATTGCGAGCAACCTGCGAACATGCCGCATCGCATCGAAGCAAACGAAAACAAACCAAAACGAAGCGAAGCGAAGTGAGGCAAGGCGAATGAAAGAAAGAAACTTCCGCAGCGCATTTAGCGTTTTAATTAAGCGCAAGTGGGCGTGGCGCAAGTGGTGTTATAGGTGGGCGTTGAAATGTTGACGCAAGCATGACAAACTGCAACAACAGTCGCCAATGACCAAAGAAACAAGCGAGCGTTTCTTTTCCTTCTCATTTTTTTGTGTGTGCTTAAACACTTCTTCCGAATTCGCTGAATTCGTTGGCACGTGTCCAACTTCGAATTCGAGTTCAAGCAATTTACGCTGCCTCTGACTCAGGTTAATCAAAGCGGATTTCAGGAGGTACGCTGGCGGTGCTCTGTCTCCGTCGCATCGGTGGTGGCCGCGGTGGTGGCGATGACGCACCCTCGTAATTACGTGCATTGAAATGTGCATGACGAATGTGCGGGCGACGATGGCAGCGATGATGACGTTGCGATTACATTGCAGCTGCCGCAGCTATCCCCTGCACTCGTTTGCTTGCTTGCTGGCTCGTTCATTTACAATTAAAGGCATTTATGAAATGTACTGCGACATTGTCGGCAAATCTGTTGAGTTGTTTGCGCATTTTTCACTCTCCCCAACGATGATAAACTGCTGCATCATCGGGCCGACACATGGTGCATGCAACATTTGCAACATTTTGCGTATTTTCCGCATTTCCTTCTAAATTCGCTCAATCTCATTTCGCATGCTCAGTTTTGTTCCGTTTTATTAATTATTCCAAGTCATGCTCAGTGGAACTTCACATTTGGTCTTTCCGACAATCCTCTGTCTCTCATAATTGAGCTGAGATTAGATGGCAACAATTGTAATTTTTTTTTATTAGATTATTGATCGCAGATGATTTGCAAATGTTCCACAGACCCCAAGCGGCGATAATCGATCAATGAATCTTATATTTTTGCTAAGCCTTTCATGTTGAACAGAAAATGCGCTAAGTGCCCTTCATGTGCCACATTAATAGATGTAAGATTAATGCTGAATTCAAAAATCAATGATATAATAGTATCATAAGCAAGTCATGTAAGTACATGCTCAAAGTCAGTAGTCAAAGTGCTAAGTGAGTTGTCTAAAATATCTTAGAGAAGATCTGAACAGACTCATATACAGATGTTTTATGAAAATTGTGGCAGTTATTTTTTTTTCCAAGCAAAGCATATTCCTTACATACTGAAGAGTCATTTTAAAGTATGAAATTCACACAGATTTTCCTTTAAATAATTCCAATCAAATCCAATTCTCAGCCACTTAAGTTCATACAAATTGAAATAAAAAATGCTTAGCGAAATTTTCACACAGCTCAGTTTCGAATGCACCGCCGAGTCGCACACACACACACACATTGTAACTCAAGTATGCTCGTTATCAATTAATTTAATCAGTTTCAATTGTTGATAGTCAAACTCATGCTTTTGCATGATTTAATGCCAACAAACACGAAACTCGCAAAAAGCATTTTCTATGACAAAGCAACATTATTTTTCCAACTTCCTTGCTTCTTCATTCACTCAAGCATTTTAACATAATTGTTTGACGCACCCAAAAATAAATAAATAAATAAAAATTGGGCTAAAAGAAGAACAATTTGTCTAATCTTAATTGCCATATCAGCGTTGCAATGGACTTGGTTGTGTTTTCTTAATTTTTTTCACATTTTGTTCACTTTTTGAACACAGTTTTTTTTTTTGTCTTGAGCGAATTGCGTTGGAATTAGCGTAACAAATTTTATGGTCATTGGTATTTGATGTAATGGTTTTTATGACTCTGAACAACGATTTCGTAATTCTCAGAATTAGGTTAAATTAATCACCAACAATGATGCAAAGCGTCGAATTTGTGTGTGACTTCAGTGGGTTAATTCACAGTTGGACAAAATTGGAAACTCAATGAGCAAAGGAAAAAGTCAAACAGATTTTTTTCGACTTTCCAAATCCGATTCAAGTTTCATATTCATATGTACTTCGAATATTATGCAGATACTTTCTTCATTTGGCTTGTGACAATAAGTTGCTTTTTGGTATTATTAAAAAAGACTTCCAGATGTCTTTGCTTGCAACGTTTTTCCTTGGTCGTAGTTTGCAAATTTCGATTACTTTGGAGTCCGATAACTTTTGCAATGCGTGTCCCTACTTGATGCTCATTTCATGTGTTTTTTTTCTGTGCCGCCCTCCTCCTAATGATGTTGCTGTGCCCTAAACGACTTGTGTCATTATTACAAACACGCTTATCTCATTTAAATAAAATACCCGACGTCATGCGGAATCTCTCATGAAAACCCGCCTGCGTAAGAGGCGAGCGGGCGAGTTGCTGTCACTAAACTGACCCAAGGCGTTTTAACACCATTAATAAATGTTTAAATTATGTTAATAGGATCATAATCAGTGATGCGTCGTTTTGGCAACGGACCGATTATTTATTAGATTACAGCATTTTTGCATTATTCGTTTTTATTATTTTTTTTTTTCAGCGAAGTTCAGTAAGGACTCTGTTGTCTTAGGGCTCGTTAAATAAACGGCAAGGAAACGCAACGCAACGCAACTAAAATATTTTGACAATTCTTGATGCGAAAAATGTGCGTGTGAAACTTTCCCAGCGCTTTCGCATCGCCAGCGGTAATTAAGTAACGTAATGCGAAATCCTCTGAGATTTTCAATAAATGATGATTTGAGCAGGCGACGCGTGTGCACACTCGCTGAATAAAATAAAACAAACAAAAAAAAAAAAGAAAGTATACAAAAATGAAAATATGGGAAAAGATAAATTGCACTTCAGTAATTGCAGAACTCGTGAAGAGTTACTTTTGCTAACAACATGAAAGTGAGAAAAGTCGCACACAAAGTCAAATAGAATAGACTGGGAGATAGCGCACAATTGCACGACAGACAAGCGGACGGACAGCCCATCAGAGCGGCTGATCGACCGAGCGGCAGGCGGACAGACAGACAGTTGAATTCGGTGAATCGTTGCTTAATGGACCAGAATGCCCTATGCAAACAATGTGTGTGTGTACCTCTACGCATGCATCATCCCTTAGACAATTCGACTATTTACACAAACTGGATGGCAATGTGGCTGGCAGGGAAGGGAAGGGAAGTGAAGAGGCCAACACGTTTGTGGGTCGCTCGAAGCGTGCCTGGCTGCGTATGCAAACAAACATTCAGCCCGGAAGCCGTGCAGGACTCTGAGGCACGAACTCTATGCCACTCCATGTCACATTTCCCTTAACTCAGCTGAATGCAACTCCAACCCTAACACTCCTCGCCTGTGAGGTCCTGTTTCGTGCTTCTCATGTCGATGTGTTGTTGTCGTCAACGACAGCGTCGTGTTAGTCTGAAAGGAAACGCGTTGAGTGCTTTATTTGAAAATGTTGATACAAAAAGCAGAAAAAAAAGGAAAAAATGTAGAAAAGCATTGCTGGGAGGGTTGGCTGCACTAAGTAGCGTGCTTGTGCCGAGCGCCTTTGTTGCAAGTCGCTGCGCCTCGTCGCCGTTGCAATTGTTGCCTTCTCAACGCTTGCAGCAACATTTTTACTGCCGCATTATGCGGCGCTGCCGAGCTCTGAGTTTAATGAGCTCATAAATATTTTTTTTTCTTTGTTTTTATTATTATTATTATTTAAAGGAAGCATCGATTGTTGTTGGTGTGTCGGCGAAGAACTTTTTGAAGTACGAGTCTGTGCGAGCGCTTTACTCATGGGGTGGGGTGTCAGGAAATGTACGCTCGAGGGGTTGTGATAACTCTTTAAACAGTGATGAGCATCGTTTTGATAAGCCCGACACTTCCTTTTGATTGTTACATCGTGGGCGGTAATTCATTATTTTCGCATTGAAGTTGAGTGTATTCTTTGAATACGCACAATTGCCTCAGTTTATATTTATATGGTATATTGCACAGTTAATTATTATGTTTCTGTTATGATGTGTTATCTGCAACTCAAGGAACGGCGAATTTCATTAACTTAATTTTGTTAACTGTGCCCGTTCTTCAAATTTTCGAAGCAAACGTAATATAAATTAATTTCTTCTAAGCCTCCGAATGATGGATAGCTCATTCTAAGTATCAAAACCTAGGCCATCAAACTTTGCTTTATTGTTTAAACTTTCAGCCAAATGTTTCCCTCGTCGACACATTTAAATATTTAATGACTTCAAGTGTCAAAAGTTACGCCTGACTAAACCGCCAAGTAGGAAATGCGTTTTACACAACCAAACATCCAACAACTGAAAAAGAAAACAACAAACATGTTGAAAAACCGAGAGAAACCACAAACAGCGGCGATGAAAAAATGAAAATGACTCCTAATAGGCGGAACGAATGCTTAGCGGCAAATAAATGTCATATTGTTGTCAAATGCAGAACGAATCAAATGCGTTACGCCACCAATCAAATGACCCTCGACGCGTCGCGCTGATGAAGTAAGTAAGCAGTCACAAGTGCTCTTCGTGCCGTCAGAGCGTTGAAAATGTGTTTGAATAATCAGTGATGTATGTTAATTTATTGCACACTTTGCATTTTCACAGTAATGAAGCCATTTTTGATAGACATTTTCGTAATCATTTCAAATCTTCAACCGAAATGAAAATTCAGAAAAAAGGCCAGAAAAACTAATCATTTTGAATTTCTTAAAGTTAAATTTGGCAGCAAATGAAAAATATCATCAATGCAACAATTTTTTTTATCATAAAAAAGGAATACAAAAAGTATTTCAAGAAAACTGAGAAATGTTCACGTGGCATGTGCAACTTTTTTCCGAAGCGTGACAGGAAAATTATGTCGACGCGTTGCATGTGTGGCAAAGCATGAGCACTTCTTGCAGATCACGCTTGCCAACATTACCAGAGATCACGGCGGCTGTACTCGGCATGTTGCCGTTGCAATATTCACAGATTGAAGACCTAAATTATACTCTGTACTGAATGCCTTTGAGAAATTCCAGAGCGTATCCGAGGCAATTTTTCTGTCAGCAGCTCTGTGTGTTGATGTTCGTACTGTTGTTGGCAGCAGTGTCAGTTGGGGATTGACATCTTCTGATATTTATATTATAGCAATTGTAGTTAATGTTAATGTTTGACACACATGTCTCTATAAAGCCAAGCTGTAAAACATCACAAGTTGGGGACACTTCTCTCGATCTAAAAGAGAAATTAAATTATTTTAATGTTCAATTTAACGTTGCATTTAAGTCAGTAAAAATTGCAATCAGTCGAATGCCACAAATCCGCACGCATTTATTCATGCTGATGATGCATAACATTACCTTTTTTATGTAATAAATAATAATAAAATACAAATAAATTTGCCACAAAAAAAAAGCTTATCAAAAAAGCATTTGAAAACATTAAACACATTTTGCGGCATTTAAGCACTCAAAATTTTAATTACTCGTAATGTGCGCTTCGTTCCCAGTCTCGTGACGGCGAGGCAAGGGACCCAATTTCCCAGCAGTTCGTTGTAGAAAAGTGTGAAAGTATTTTTGAGCACATTTTCTTGCACATTGCACACTATCCACCTCTCTTTCTGTTTTATCACTCTCACTCTTTGTGTGTACTCCAGTTGTCTGCTTCTTTTGAATGTCTTGGGGCATTTTCGGCAGTTTGTGTGGGAAGCAACAAGAGCTCGCTTGCTCTGGCGTTGAGGGGAAGGCGTGCACGCGTGTGAAAATATCTCATAAAATGCATTTGTTAAGCATTTCGAAATATTTTCGAGCGCAGAAAAGATGCTTTGGCGGAGAGAATGCGTGGGGTAGCGCAATCGGCTTCATAGTTTGTTAATAGATTATGTTGCATATAATTGTGACGCACATAATTGAGTTTGGTAATAAATTAAAGCAATGGAGGGCAACGATCGATGAGGCAACGCCAAAGGGGAAGAACTAAAGGAAGCTGCGTTGCAAGTGGAAAAACATAAGAATTCTTTTAATTAATTTTTATAATTCGGCATTTTTCCTCAACGTGACTATCATGATTGCTAAAATTTTGATTGGCGAAGAAAAAAAGACATACTGTGGAGAATGTCTAGTTTGAGATTTTTATAAAATATAAAGTTAGATAGTATTTCAACGTCAGTCTGATTGAATTCGGTTGCATTTTGGATTCTATTTGCGAAATGACATCGAAGCAAGTCATGAAAAAATATCCAAATGAGATTTGTAGTTTGCCGAAAATCATTCGTTTGCATTTTTAAAGTCTGTCTTGTGAAAAATGAAGTTACTGCCTTATGTAAATGCCCGTCGGCGCCAGCGTCAACAATTGCAGCGACGCAATCGCCGCGCCCAGACCACAACTGTGAGTCCGCAACTTCAGCTGCCAAATGGTATGTAAGAATAATGAAGTTCTTAAGTGAAAAACAAAGTTATGCTTGCTTTTTATAGCGCTCGCAGAGGTGACCTCTGAGCCACACGACAATAATGTGAAGCAGTTGATGCTCTTTCTGCAGGAGCCTCTGGATGTTGTACTGCAGCTCATGTGTGGCTATGAGCAACGCCGGAACTATTTGCCAAAGTTGCCGACACAGTTGCGACTCGCATTGCAATTACTTGACGCAAACTTTTGGTCTAATGTGCAGAAGTATGCTTCAGTCCTGATGAATGTAATACCGATAGGTCCCAACGCCAAAAAGGTCTATCAGAATATCATTCGCGCTCTTTGCTCATCCAACATGGTGGGATGCGTGAATTTGTATACTCCCACGTTGGTATCTTTCTACCTGGTGCCTTTGCGTAAGTCACATTCGTATCCGCATACGAGATTCTGCAGGTTCGGCAGGTCGTTTCAGCAGTTTCAAGTTAGCCGCAAACGTCTCATTGGCATCGTTTATAGTCAACACAAATAATGGCGATTTGTAGTATTAAAGAAAGACGTATTGAAATAAATATAACAATAACTTACTATAAAAATAAAAGATAATAATAAGATAAGATAATCTCCCATAAATTCGTACTTAACCAGACTGATCCAACAAAGCACACAGAACACAAAACAAACACACATATTTTTTCAAGCAACTTCAAAAACTTGTTAAGAAAACATGTGACGGTCAAGTTAGAAAAGAAAAATTAAAAACAAAATTGTGTCTTTAGAGCTTTGTGAGCCGGCCTGCGATTCAATCCACTTGGCGCCCTGACTTGCACTCAATTGCTGCTGGCATGGCGCAGTCATTGAAAATATTCGTTGCCTCGGTTTTCATCCGCAAATCCTCGTGTCCTTGTTTGATTGCGTAACACATTTTGCCATCCATGTCAGTCTGTCAGGTCGTCAGTCAGCCGTGCTTCACTTTCCGACTCAGTCAGTTGGCCAGTGTGCCTACCCGGTTCAGTGTCATAAATTTCGCTATACTCGTGGGTATAATTGAAAAATGTGCGCCTCAAGTGTCGCCATCGACAACGACAACGACATCGTTGCCATCGTCATCGTCATTAGTTTCATTTCTTTCTCCAACTTGCTTTGTGCTAATAAATTTTTGGCTGTTGTTTTTTTTGTATTGTAAATTCATGTTTGAAGTTTATTGCTGTTTTCAAGTGTTTTTACATTTGTCTGACATTTTCACTTATTGTGCATTGTTAAATATTTATCTAAAAAGATACAGAATATTGGCGTATATTTTTGAGGTCAAAGCACTCTTTGAAAACATCGCACATACTAAAACATGACGATTTGAATAAATCCTTAATGGGAAAATAACATTTTCAATAACCTCTCAGCCGTGCCGCACACAAATATCATAAATTGAAAGGCTTTAATGTGCTTAAGCCATGTTATTTGCATCGATTCTGCCAACCATAAACAAGCACTAAGCACACAACAATGATATCGTGTATCGTAGTTTAGCAAATATCGGAAAATCAGCAAAAGTCAAATTTAAACAGATAAAAAGATGAATATTTTTTCAACCCTTAAACGAGCCAGACTCAAACGCCGCTAAGACATTTGGCAGCAAGTCAAAGACTGTCGAAGTCGGCAGCAGCTCCAGTCCAGCCAAGCGTCATTGTAATAGCTTTAAATCATCCAATATATTGTACAATAACATCATCATCCGTCGTCGTCGTCGTTGTCATCCGTTCAGCCAAACATTGCACAAAAACCCCAACCATTAAGTTTTGGTAGCTTGCTCCTCCACATATTGATAATAAAAATGTCGTCTGAGCTTTTTTTTCATCGGTTTTAGCCTTTTTAATGCCAGACATATTCATTTGTTAAAAGACAATTCCGAATTTATGGTCTGCGAGTCAGCGGAGCGTCATTTGTACGCTTTGTCGTTCAAGTTCCGGCGTCGTTAGCCGGCGTCCTTGCTCCAAAGCCCAAAACCCGGCATTGAATGACGCATTTGCCGCCCGTTCATAGAGCATAGAGCGCGTTTGCATATTTACATAAAAAATATGTTAAGAAGACATAAAAAATATTACTATGTATGTCTCTATGGGGATTTTTTGGGACACTGGGTTGCATAAATTATCGCATTTGGCCAATGTTCTAAGTGAAAAACTGGTGCTTGCATGAATTTGGCTTACATTTCTTTTGGCAGTTGTACATACTGTCGCGGTTGGCTGAATTTCGCTCTGCATTTAAGCTCTTAAGTGCGTTGAAGTTTTCGTGTGCTGGTCACGCATACGAGTTCCTCTATTTCATGTAAAATATTTGGTGTGTTTAAATTCTCAAAACAAGTACTTTCTTATTACAAAACCTAATAATCTTCAAGAATGGTTCTTATTTTAAGATTACTGCTAGCCCGAAGTCGATTAAGTTAAGTCTATGGCTTTCGTGCAATGGCCAAAAGTGAGCGAAAATTGAAACATAATCAACTCTTCAACTTTAACACTTTACAGCAATTTGAGGCACTCTATCGGTGTGTGGAAATTGCTTTTCTGCTGCAACTTGGCGCAAAGCACTTATTTTGCTCTTAGATCAACACGCCGGCAACGTGAATCGTCGAGGTGTGTGCAGACACTCGCTGGCAGGAAAACTGATTAAATCAGTGCCATGTTGAGTGCAGTGTCCAAAAAAGGGCCAAGTGCCAGGCAAAGAGAAATCAAAGTACGAGCACAGGCAGAGGCAGAGGCAGTCACAGACACAGAGCAAGACCATATATAGCATATGAAATAATTTTGATGCCCCAAACGGGTATGACTCCATCAACTGCTTGCAACAGCAACACTATAATCATCAATGTACGGCATGCTCATCATTGTCATTGTCGTCGTCATAATCATTATCGTTATCATCGTCATCATCGTGGTCGAGGTTTTCGTCTGCTGCAAAGTAACATACAAGTGCGACGTCTGCTCAAACAACTTCAGTCACCGACAAAAGCAAAAAAACAAAAATAAAAAATCGAAAAAAAAAAAAAATTGAATGAAAGAATGGAACGACTCTGCTCAGCTTGGCTGAACTGAACTGCATTGAGTAGTGGTGAGCAGCAGCGATAGAGTGAAAGACAAACAAGCCCATTTGTCTGTCGGTCTCTCTGTCTGTCGGCTTGTATCTTAGGTTGTCTGTCGGCTTGTCGCTGCTCTCGACCAACATCCAGCTAGTTTGCTTGCAACTCGTGTAGCTCGATGCATGCTTCAGAACCAGGCAGGCAAGCAGTCAGGATATTGAAGTTGTTCATGTCGCTTGAACACTGAGTCTGCATCAGTAGCATGCTCCTCTTCATCACAGCGCTACTTCTTCAACTGCCGCTTCTTGAGTATTTGTATTTCATCACCATGCAGCATGCAACATCAATTTATTGTATTTGTAGTACGTTTTCAACGTCTTCTTAAATGTACACTTCGTACCGATTTCGCATACAAAGCTCCACAACAACAAAAAAAAAATAAAATAAAAACATTTGTTTTAACAGACTTTAACTCAACGACGCCGTCCAGCAGCCTCGTTAGCAAATCGTTCGTTGTCTTCATCAGTTTGCCATAATAATAGGTTTGGTGTTGAATACCAAGCCAAGCTGAACCGCGCCGCCTTCACTCAACCACAAAAGAATTCTACATGGCATGCACTCTTGAAATGCCACAGTTACATTCTTTAACGCCTTTGGTTTGGTTTGGTCAAGGCAAGTGCTTGGCTTACAATTATTAACCAACACAACTTGCCAAACACTGAGCTCACATATTAGTTGTGTAGGTGTCGGCATATACTTGTGTAATGGCCAAAAAGGAATTAGGCATGGGCCCTCAACATGTCAAAAACGGCCGCCACTAATTAGTCAAATTAAGGCTGAAGTTCAATGATGCAACAAATTAGCTTAACGCTCAACTCGAACCCAAATGCCGTACACGACCTCCTCACAGCCACCAACAGTGTGCTATTTACAAAAATCGATAAGTTAAATTGTGATTTCCTCATAAAATTGAATTTCGCAAAAGGCGTCCAGAGAAAGTTTTCCCATCATAAATTCAGCAAGTTTTTGTTTGCTTTGGCTCATAGTGAAACTTTGCTGGCTTAAGCATAGAATTTAAATGCCTGCTTGTTGGTAGTTGTGAGTTTGAACTGAGCGAGCTTCATTTAAGACTCACCAGCTTGGAAGTTAGCACATTATTTGGTTTTCAGTTTAGAATTTCTTTTACGTGCTTGAAACTTGGAAGTTTTAAACACAAAATTGTGAACACACTTTTAAAGAAGAAATTGCATAATAAGCTTTTCATCAAACTTAAGTGTTCAAATTATAATTCAGCTTGCCGAGCAGCACTGTGAACTTGATAGTAGAAAACATGTTGTTAAAGATACCATAAAACATAAACTTAATTGTTGCGCATAACGCAAATTTTATGGATTATATGTTGGATAGCTTCAAACCAAACACTTTATATGCAAGTCTTGTAACAAGTTCGCTGTTAGTCAGTGGCATTCGCACTCAGAACTTGGCCGCATCGATCACACCTTGAAGAGGTGCTAAGTAAGCAAACAAGATATAATAAAAATAAAACTAATCCTAAGGCCATTTTCACTTCAATTTAGTAGTATTCTCGACCAAGCTGGCAAACGATATTTCTTCGCTCTCTGACGTCTACATTGCGGTTAACGCCTACGAAAATTTCCTGCCTAATGTGCCGGCCGACAAGACGTGGCACGTCCGAACACCTACACATACGCCCACTGACCCTCCTTTAGCACACACTCACAAATTCACAAACACTCACACAGACCTGATTTGTGTCATATATCACGGCTAAGCAAAAACAACATTAATTTGCCACTAGAGTGAAATTTCTTTCAATTTTGACTTTTTGCTGCCACATGAGGTAGTTGGTCGTCTGTCGTCCGGCGGCGTCGTTGTCATTTTTGCGTGTTTTACTTTTCGCACCTATTTTCTGACTTAATGAAATTTTTATCACCTTTGCTAAGAGCAGACAACTTCGTCAGTTAAAGGAGTTGCGTAAAAACAACACGTCTGGGGCTAAGGTGGGCAGATTGTGTGTGCATACTTGTGTGTGTGTGTGGCAGCCAGTTAGCAAAACCATAAAATTTATAGAAAGTCATATAAACCCGCCTGGCAGGCTTGAAAATTAATGGGTTTGTGGTTTGATTTGCCATATTTTCTTTTATGGCTTGGACTTGACCGGTTTTCCAGCAAAGGAGGAACAGGTTTCCATTTGTTTGAAACATTCATATGCCGATTTATTAAAGCTATAAAAATAAATTATGCAAATTTTGTGGATTTTCAATGCTTTCATAATGTACATTTGGGGAATTATTTGCGGCAAGTAAAAAATGTTTTGTTAGCCGAGGCGCCTCATTTGAAGTTAGGATGTAATATCAAACAAATGCTGAATGCGTTGACTAACGATTCGTTTTATGATAAATTTAAGAAGACTGTCATAATAAATTGGTTATAACTTCAACATTTTTCAGAGAAAGATAAAAAAATCTGTTCCACTTTGTAGTCTTTTGCAATTATCATCTCGATGAGCACAGTAGTGGTGGACATGGCAAGAAGAAAACACGGCCCATGCCCACCTCTGAAGCACAGTACCATTCTTGATAACTATACATACATGATTGTTAATTATTTTCCGGGAGATTTTAGGAATATCTCCCGTTGTATCTCCATTTTACATGTAGTTTGTTAGTATTCAATTCATAGTTTCTTCACCTGCTCCTTAAAAAACAAACTGCTCTATCATTTTAAATTTATAGCACTCCAAACATCCAAATACCTTTTCAGTTGAATTAACTATTAAAATTTGACGCTTAGCGGGGTGCCCGATAGCCTTGAACGTATGTACATCATTGTGCGTCTGGATGAGCTCAGCTGGCGCCTGCACTTGCTGCATTTGGGAAATAAATCAATCAGAGGACAATGCCGCTCAAAACAATGCTCACGTTGCGCTGTCAAAACTTGGCTAACTAGCCGATATACTATTGAGATAGCGTCTCGGTTAGTCAACGTCATGCCCATATCAAAATGTTGTCTAATAAATAAAATGTACACCTTCGAACGTGCCCTGAAAGACGCGCGAGACCTCGGCAGAGGTTGGGCAGGAGGCAGTGAAACATTTATGCTTAATTAATGTTGCTGCAGCCGCCGTGTTAGTGGCATATGTTGCACGACTGCCACTGCCGCTGCCGCTGTTGCCCTTCGCTAAGCTATCTTTTATGACAACCGACGTTCGTGTTTATTCAAGATCTTATCAGCGTTTTCGGTATGTGATGTGCGCATATATTTTCGTTGTGTTTTTTTTTTCGTTTTGTTTTATATTTCATTTAAAATGAATTTCATTTTAATTTATGCCACTTGGAGTCGGCTCGGGTCGATGTGAGGCTCCTCCTCTCCGGCGTTACTAATTAGTGTGTGAGTAAGACCGAAGTCGAATGACATTTACACTCTGTCTCCAACCCCCTTTGACATTCTCTCGTTTTCACTCTCTCTGCCTTTCTGTGGCATGCATCGTTCCCAGTCAAAATTGTAATTAGTAGCACCGTCAGATAAAAACAAGTTCCTACCGCATAATGAACTGTTGAGTTGCATGAACACAACGTCTGCGCTTCATTTTCATTTAGGTAAAGTAGTTAGGAAAGCATTTCATAATTAAAGGGTTAATGTGCGGAAATCATGAATGTAATGCGGTAAATTTACGCTGCGGAACTGCGTTTGAGGTAACAAATTTTATAAGTAATAAAGTTGAATGTAATCAAGTTATTTAAAAAAAGGAGGATTATTGTGTGTTTTAATCTTTGCATCATTAGACATTAAAAGTAAAGCAGTATTAAATTTATGCTTAAAAGATTATTAACTCAAACCTTTTCACAATTCAGGCTAACTGAAAGAGAGATTGGAAGAATATATTATGCCTTTAAGACATACGTTGTCAGATGAAGTAATTTCAGTTTAAATACTCGTGTTTATTTCATACCAGCTCCGTAATGATATTATGTGTAAAAAACTCATTTATCCTTCGGCAAGCAGCAGGCCACTCGTATATTTAACGATATCATATACACAAATCCAACAACGTTTTGTCAATCATGACTACGAATTGTAACTAATAAAGATGAATTGTGTTAGATAAAAAAAAAAATAATAATAAATAGATAAATCTTCACATAACTCGTTTACCCCTTGAAAACACTGAATTTGATTTTGACAAACCCAATACTTCCGTCATATTTGCTCGCCGACGTGTGAGCACTTTGGAGGTGCGGCAATGTGGTTTGCAAAATCAATTTCGAATGAAATAAAATTTTATGCCACGTGATTGATTATGTTTGCGCTAGACCAGGACCAAATAAGGACTGCTAATCGGAGTGACTGAGTCTGTGAGTGACTATCTGACTGAATGGGCGAGTGAGTGACGGACTGAAGCCGGAAAATGTGAAAAGTGTAGAGTGAAGTAAAGGAAATTGAAAAACTAGTGTGCTAGTGTGTAGCGAAAATGTACAAGCCATCATTAATTTTACTTGTGTCAGGATAACAAGCACGATAAGAAAAGTAAGTCTCAAATGGTTGGGCGAGACAGATTGCAATGACAACGTGTTTGTCTGAAGGACTTATGACACTGACAATCATTTTTCTTGCCGACATGGCGATTTTATTTCGCATCGAAAAACTTCAATTTCAATTTTGTGAATATAAACTAAATTTTCGTTTTTCGATTTTATTGCTTTCTTTGCAGGTCTCTCAGCTGAGTTGTACTATGTGCGCGATGGTCAACTCAATGATTATGCGCTCAATTTTGCATTGCCAGTGCCGGCCAATGTCAACGAGATCTTCTTCACCTGGCAGACACTTGCTGATCATATGCTTCCCTACAGCATGACCATTAAGACTTCGGAACCTAGCGTGCTGCCACGTCCGTCACTTAACATTTCGAGCATTGGGGAAATACCTTTCGAGCCGCAGACATTCGCCATTGGCATGAAGTGCTCGGGTACGAAGGAAGCAGAGGTTGAGGTGACCATTGCTATAGAGATTATATTGGACCGAGAGACGAACAATATAACCGATTTGGTATTTCGACGCAAGAAGTCATGTCTCAAAGATGAGGGACGTAAGACGCTTTTGGGCACACACTATATGGGGAGTGGCGATGAAGATGAGGATGGCGAAGATTCGCATGATGGTCATTCAGAACATGAATTGGCGGATACATCAGAACATTTAAATATCAATGCGAATAGCCATTTGTCGGATGAGGATGGTGAGGCGCAAGGTCATGAGAGTGGCATGGGTGGTGATGAGCAACACACGCATGATGAGAATGAAATACTGACAAAACGTCCTCGGCCACCAGCGACCGGCATATTAAATGAATTTAACCCCATGTTGCGTGAAACGATTGTGCCCCCGACAAGTGGCCTCATAACACTTATTATTGGTGGCATATTGGCGCTGGTACTTGTCTCTACTCTTATACTGATAGCCTACTGTGCCAAGGGTCCGACGAAGCGTCAGAATCATGGTGTACATCTCATTAAGACTTCAAGTTTTCAACGTTTGCCAACTATCAGCTCCACTGCACAAAACTCGATATATGTCTGCCCATCAACAATAACACCCACTTATGCTACACTCACACGGCCTTTTCGTGAATACGAACACGAACCGGAGGAGTTCAACCGTCGTCTGAACGAACTAACGGTACAGAAATGTCGCGTGCGCTTATCATGTCTCGTGCAAGAGGGCGCTTTCGGGCGCATTTACAAGGGTACCTACAACGACTGCCAGGAAGTTTGGGTTAAAACTGTCGCCCAGCACGCTAGCCAAATGCAAGTAACTCTGCTTCTCCAAGAGTCAATGATGCTCTATGACGCTGCACATCCGAACGTACTCTCCGTTTTGGGCATTTCGATTGAAGATTATGCTACTCCCTTCGTCTTATATCCAACGGGTGGCAACATGCGCAATTTGAAGAGCTTTTTACAGGATCCTTCATATGCCAGAAGCATTACTACCATACAGACAGTCTTAATGGCTTCCCAATTAGCCATGGCCATGGAACATTTGCATAATCATGGTGTTATACATAAGGATGTCGCTGCAAGAAATTGTGTGTAAGTATTCCTGGTCTTCCGAATAATTAACTTTACTGAATCCATTTATAGATTTCTCCTCGAAAATATTCTCTCTCTCATAAACTAACAAGTTGATAAGATTTTCCTTACCAAAAATTTGTATACTTTTCGTTTTCATATTCAGCATTGACGATCAACTGCGCGTAAAGTTGGCCGATAGCGCTCTGAGTCGTGATCTTTTTCCGGGCGATTATAACTGTTTGGGCGATGGTGAAAATCGGCCAATTAAGTGGATGTCTCTTGAAGCCATACAAAAGAATCATTTCAATGAAGGCAGCGATGTTTGGTCCTTTGGCGTGCTTATGTGGGAGATGTGTACGCTGGGTAAATTGCCCTATGCCGAAATCGATCCATACGAAATGGAGCACTATCTCAAGGATGGATACAGACTGGCTCAGCCTTTTAACTGTCCCGATGAACTGTAAGTAGTTTTTAGCTGGGGCTATTTTTCTCAAAATCTGACAAGTGTATTATTTGTTTTATTGACTGTTTTTTGTGTTACTTTGCTTGTTTTCTTCAGTTTCACGATTATGGCCTATTGCTGGGCTTCGTTACCCACGGAGCGGCCCTCGTTCGCTCAACTGCAGATCTGCTTGTCGGAATTTCATACGCAGATTACACGTTATGTCTAACCATCGTCGGTGGTTACATGCGCAACTTGTAAATATAATCGTAAGAATCGGCATAAGTTTAGGCGTAAGACAACGGTTCATCCAAAGACATATTTATATAGTCTATAATGTGGGGGTTAAAATGAGAGTTTTTGGGGGTCTTGAAATTAGATATAAGAATAGCACGTACCAGCTCGGACACACTAGATAACTAGAAATTAAATTTGAAGATTTTAAGATAAATGAAATCGAACTTCGAATCGGTTTCAAGAAATGTATCTAAAATCTGTTTGAAATTCGACTTAATCGGTGTAATTTCACTAGAAATCGATTCTCTTATACGTATCGATAAGACAAAATTGGATATAAATTTAAAAAACAAAAAAGAAACTAAGGTTCGGGCTGCTGGCTTAACAGCGTGTAAACAAAAATGTGAATTTTCAATGCAAAAAAATATATGTAGTTAATCCAAAATGCAAGTAACTCCTTGACAAAAAAAAAAAAAAAAAAATTAAAAAAAAAAGATAAATAAATAAAAAATAATGCAAACCTAAAACAAAGAATCAAATAATAAAGTTTAAATGTTACATCATCATTGTCGTACGAATTTCTTCGTTGAGTGTAAGTAGCAGCGCCGAAAATGAGATTAGCTCTTAGTGCATACTCTATGATCAACGTATATACATATATAAATGGATCAGCAACAAAAAACAAAAACAACAAAACTTCTTGTCGTCGTAGTTATCGCGAGTTATCGATATCGATATTGTACGTAAATGTATTCAAAACAAAAATAGAGATAGTATTTAATGACTTCCTCCTCCAATTTATATCGTTATGAATTTCATAACGTTACCAGTATACTATCTTGTTTACTTTTTCCTCCTCAGGTCTATCGCTAGTTGAGTCTCTATGCTATACTAGTTTTCGGTCTGTTTTATTGTTTATATATGTATGTTAAGAAGCAGAATAATTATAATATAATTTTGTATTTAAGTTAAAGTGCGAATAAACGTCCGAAATAAAGTAAATAATAAAAACCATAAATTGTCATTCGTTAATTCCTTATCAGGTATACATTTATTAATGGACATACAATCAGCTACATAGCAAATCAGATTGAAGCGATGTGAACGAAATTCACTTGTTTTAACTTTGTTCTACAAGATATTGTACAAAAATATTGAAAAATTCATTTGTGATAACTCAAATGAAGTGCAAATTCCCAGTGCTGCAATTGGTGTCAAAGAGAGTTTGCTTCTTTTTTGGAGCACATTGCTAAGTCGTAGAAAATTTCAAAGCTCAAAGGAACTCCTTTATCTCAGATGCTGGTGTGACATTGACTACTCATAATTCATCAGTTGGAATATTTCTGAAGGCAAATGAACTACCTGATTTTTGTTAAAGAACTTATCATATTCAAATATGACTTACTTCCTCATTTAAAATATAATCACAAATTAAATCAATGTGTGAAAGGTGTGATAGGTTAACTTTAATAATAACGTTTCTCCAAGACCGACGTCAATTAACATAAGGTAGATGACAGAGTTCAGAAGTATTTTCTTATGTTATTATTCCAGAAACTGCCGTTTCATTTTTCCACACTGGCTTCACACTATTTTTTGCTACCTTTTATAAACTGGCGAACATTTTAATATGCTTGTCACATCAGTCTTGCCTTTTCAAACAATAGTGTAGGTTGCTTCGCTCTTGTAGTACACATAGAGTACGCAGCCACCCACTACCGCCTCACTTTTCATAGCAACAGCATTGATGTCGGTTTTAAACGGTCTGAATCCATTTAGCACACTTTTCCGCTCTTGTTACGACGACGTTTGCTGAACACATAACATAAGAAGACAATAAGTTTTTGTGCGTTTTCCATATGCCTTAAGTAAGGCCGCAGCAGGCTCATCTAAGCGCGAAGGGAGTGCGATTGTGTTATACGTGTGAATGTGTGTTCGGTTGTGTCAGTAAGTGAACATGAAGGCATATTAAAATGTATAAAAAAGTAGTGGAGCATCTTTTACTAAAAGAGAAATTACGATAAAAAAACATCAAATGACTGAAACATACGAAAAAAATTGTGTAGTGCGTTTCATGATTCATGGACTAAATCATGTACCCTACTCGTTTCAGAAAAACAAATTTTAAATTGAGAAAGTTTTTTTTGTTGAGTCAATCCTCCTGATAATAACTAAGTATGCATGTGTGTGTCTGTGTATATATCAACTAAGGATTATCAATTGACGCCTTCACCACAGGAGTTACCTTCTTAATGCGGTTCGAAGTTTTCCGTTAAGGTTCGCATATTCTTGGCTTCATGCCCGGAAGCCGTAAGTGTCATTGCGTGTATTTGCTTATTGAATAAATTACAAAAAATGAAAGTGCAACAAAAAAAAAAAGATTGATTGATATTCTATTTGGCATACACTAAGATCATTCAAAAGAATCTCATTTAACTAAATCCGTGAACTAAATATTTTTTCAACTTGTGAGTTTTTAATCAGAGGAACTTCTCATCGCTTTCTTAGCTCTTATTTACGTGTTTTGATTTCACTTTATATGAAATTTGTATTTTTCGGAGATTCTTTTTTTTTTTTGCACATCTTTGATTGATTCAAGCGAAATTGTTTTTGCGGATTTGCGTGAAAACCTTATTAAGATTTAATCAAAGTGACAGAAAATAATTTCAATGAAAGTTGAAATTCGAAGAAAAGAGGGATATAATAAATTAGCATCAAAAAAGGCAACAGAAGAAGATGTTGACATCTCCTACTGTCACTTGGAATTTATGCTATGAACATTGTGACTTAGTCAATGCTTAAATAATTTGCTGGAATGTACATTTGTATTAATAGAGTCTCAACTTAATCCAGCTCGGTTGTGGTATCTTGTGTTTCAACAGTTTATAAGCCTTCAGGTAAAATATCGTAAAGTAAAACATTTAAAGTGTAAGTGAAATCGATTCTTAAGCATTTTAATAGAATTTTTCAACTTTTTAATTAGTTTTCGAATCAAAAACAAAAACTTTCTACGCGAGCTGCCGACGTCATGGCCACACTCCATATTGGCCATCATAAAACTGTTAATAATTTCAAAAGTAAATATTTATTTTTCTGCTAATGCCTTTTGGCCATAATCAACAGCTTCAAAATGGCATAGTTGAAGTTGAAGTATTAAAAACGCACACACACACCAACACATACATGCAATACAGCGAAAAGTTTCGCAGTTCCAGCATCGGCAACAAAGTAATCAATTTCAGCAACCGACCCACTTGCCAAAGTTCCACTTGGCCCTCTGTACTGGACTCAAATAGACTGGGCGCCATGAAGGTAATTCATTGTTTCTATGTTGTGCGTTGCTTTTTGTTTTTGTGTGCACAAACTTCAAACATCAACAACAACAGAAAGCATCAACATCCCCGAATGGGGGGACAGAGCAAAGAAACCAAAGCACAGGACACCTGCCGCCGTCGGCATCGACGCTACTTTTCGCCACACCCCGCGTCCCACGACAATCCACCAACACCGACGCACCGAAGAAGGCTTCCTGTCATCATTCGCGTCGCTGCGCTGAGTTCAACTGTCAAAGTTGTTGTTGTTGTTTTTTTTTTTTTGAAAAATTGAAATGCCAACTCACGTTTTTTGCTTGGCACTGATGCCAAAAAATATTTCTGTTGATTTTCGGTTTAGAGTGTTGACCGAATAAAGACAACAAACACCTAAAAAAAAAGAAGAAAGAAAGAAAAACAATAAAAAGTTTTTTAGCTTTTGTTTACGTTTTTAACTTCGCTGCTGCTTGTCTTCCCCGCTCTGTTGTCACTGACCTTTCTTTTAGTAACGTCCCATCGACATTTTTGTTTTAATTTAATGTTTAATGTTTTGATTCAACTTTAGTTTGCAATCTGATTTGATATTTGTCATCACAATGAATTTTTGTGTGGCGAAGCGGACTTGCGGACATGCCCAATGCGAGTTTTCCTCTTAATGAAAAGGATTTCGGAAAACAACAAGACAACTTGCCAGTCCCTTTAATAGAGTATCGGGCCAAATGTCAAGTTGGTGAACAAACTACACACAGTTCTTAGATAAACTTAAAAAAGGAAATCTTTTTCAACTTGTTTTCGGTCTGAGTAATGAGAAGTCTTGATGTTCTTTAATGGTGGGACATCTGACTGTTGCAGTCAAAGCTGTGCTTGTCATTTATGACTGCAATTGATCGATAGTATATAAATTAAATAAAAACAATACATGCATAAGAGTATGTGAATTTCTATGAGAACAGATCCATTTACTAAAATGTTCCCAAAAGGCAGGCTTCATAACCTGCTGCTGCCAACATTAACACTCACAAATGCCAATTTGCTTTCTAACCAAAGTCGGTCTTTAATCACACATGTTGCTAATCCACTCAGCTGCCAAAAATTTTTATGACACACGTTATACGACATCTACAATAACCACTCTTAAAACAAAGAGAACACAAAAATACAAAAATATTGTGTGCAAAAAAAAGGAAACAAATGAAAGAAAAACGGGTAAGGACCTCCGGGCCCCCCGATGGCTACGACATGTGTGACTATTAATCAAAGAAATGGCGGCAACGACTCAAGACGAAGTCGGCTGGAAATCGAAGTCGAGTCGTGGCGCTTAACGAAAACGTTTGAGATGAATAATGATGACAGTCAAAGTCGAAGAGTCGACATTCGACAGCGACATGAAGACAGACAGACAGACAGACAGACAAATGGACGTAAAAGTCAGTTGAGTAAAAATGAAAAATGAATGCAGGTGTTGGTTAAGTTAGTCGCTCTAAGTCGACTTCGAATTGTAGGCATGAATTTCAACGAGAGAACAGAAAAAAACAAAACAAAAAAATCGATGCCACGCAGGAAAAGTTGTAATGAATTTTTCGAAAAGTTGGCTTGGCTTTTCAGTATTCCTGAGGCGACAAAAATAATTGCCTAGCAATAAAGCATGAAAGGAATGCTGTCAGTTGGCATTGAATGCGTCTGATAATCGAAAGAAAAAAGGGAAAACTTTGACTCATTATTGCCAATTGGCAACAATAATCAGCAAAAGGGACTGCCACAAACGTCAATTGCACTTCAAATGATATCCTTTTTGTTCTTTCATATTCAAGTAAAAAAAAAAATAAATAAATAAATAAAACGAGAAAAAAGAATAAAAAAACAAAAAGAAGCTAAGACGCAACGCCTCAGTAATTCAATAAAACTTTACGACAAATGAAGCGCTTTATTTCTGACAAACTGGCAGACACACTCGCAAGCTCAAATGCCAGACTTGTTCGACTTAAGAAGTAACCCACACAAGCCAAAACAGCAAAAGTGTCTTAGATACACTCAGACGTCAACAACAACGATCAAGCAAAGAAAAGTAAAAAAAAAGAAAAGAAAATTTACGTCGCGTCGTTTCGAGTTGAGTTGTCGCAAGCAAATGAAAATCATTTCCTTCCATGTCATTATTATTTTTTCTTTTTATGCGAATTTCAAAGTTTTTCCGTTGCCGCTACTTGTTTTGCTTTTGCTTCAGAGTTTTCCACCCTCAAGTTCTGGGCGGCGCGTTGAAATATTTTCACTTTCAAATTTGAGCTCTCAGTGAGTTTAAGTTGTATGCCGTGTTCCTGGTGTTAAACCCTATTTTATTTTTCTGTTCGCATGTCGGAAGTGCAGGATTCCTTTTTTCATTTTTTTCCCAAGTCATGGCAACGAAATTTGCGCGCGTTTGTCTGCAGCAATGTTTCCGTTTCCGCTTCCTGCTTTCGTGTAAATTTTTCGCATAAAAAATAATATCGAAAAGTTTCGAAGCTAATAAGTTGAACTTAACTGCAACAAATGCGCAATTCAAACTGAGGAGCATGCACAAATAACAACAAAACTAGTAAGAAAACTAAAGTCGCGAGTGCTCGACTTTGAAATGCCCTGTGGAAATAATAAACAACTGATTTAAGGCGTTTTCACGCCCATTTTTCAACCGAAGCTGATTTAGCCAAATCTCACTCCTCATCAAAGTATGAGCGCACCCATGTTTTGATTAATCTTATAATATATGTTAAGATCATTCTAGAGATATATGCGTTATTAATTTATAGAGGGTCTAAATCGACGTTTCTTTTAATATTAATATTTTCAATTGTTAAGTTTTCTTGTAAGTATAATATAACAATACCAAGATTAGTCATGCATCACACTAATGAACGAATGATGTTATCGCCAAAGCCAACAACAAACCACTCATGAAGAGTTTTCATACCCTGTACCTTATGGTACGGGGGTATATTAGTTTTGTACACGTCGAAAATGTGTGTAAAACCCAAAAGAAGACATCTCCGACTTTACATAGTATGTATATATATTCTTAATCAGTATCGAAAGAGAAATCGATTTAGCCCTGACCGTTTGTCCAACTGTCTGTATAGACGCGTCGATCTCGGAAACTATAATAGATAGAAAAAACATTCCTCCGCAGGTCGTTTCTGTTTTGATAGCGTTCATCAAATTTATTTGGTTTTACCCCTTTGAGACAAAGGGGGGCAAATAACTGGACCCACCTCGGGTAAAAAATTTGCAAAAGTTGTATTTGTATAGTTGTCATACACTCGCTTCCAGTGGCTCTAAGCTTAGTGTGTTGTCCTATAAAACGGAAGGTAAGATGTTCAAATCCCCTAGGACACCAAAGTCTTACTGTTTATTATATAAATTGTCACCAATTACCAATTTAATTATAATATTTTATGTTTACTAAATTAATAGTAACAATTATGTAAAATAAAATTAATCAAATTGAGATAATAACAGAAATAGTTTGCAAAACTAATGTGACTTGATTCAAGAACAATATAAACATACTTGAACGAAAAAGTGGCCTTGGTCTCGAAAAAATTTTTTTTAGTTGTAATTTAAGTTTAGTCGGTTCTTGATTCCAGTAAAATGTTCACTTGTTTTAAGAACAAAAAGGTCTCGGTATAATTTTTTTTTTTTTTGTTATAAGTATGGTTGATTCTCGATGCAAGTAAAATGAAAACATATTACCAGAACAACATAGTCTTGGATTAAGTTTTGTTGGTATCATAATAAGCTTAAAGTTTTGCTGAAAATGTAACAAAAATAGTGCTTGAATTAAGAATGGTTGACGGACTTTATATACCGAATTGTGTCGATTTAAGTACAATGTACTTGGATTTTTTTCTCTGCCTAGAATTTGAAAAGTTTGAATTTTCAAGTATTCAGGAAAGTCTTTAAAATCATTTAAAAATTCAAAATCATCATTTGGGCCTTTTAATTGATGCTTTGTTGAGACGTTTCTAAGGTCTTTTCATCATTTGAATTTAGCCAGCAATTTCGCAAATAATCAGCTTGATCGCCTTTATGGTTGTTGCAACCCATTCAGGAGCATTGAATTCGTATCTCGCCTGAATTGGATAAAAAAATCTACACACAATTTCCGATTTGGCAACATCAATTTGTCGAATAAGCAACTTAATCATTGCCAATGCGAATGCAAATGTGAATGCAACTGTGGCACGGTCATAAAACGGCATTATTGGCCACTGTAATCGAAGAAAAACTAGTTGCCACATTGGCATGGTGCTGCAGTGGCAATAAGCAGTTCGATATGCCACATGAAGCGGCTCACTCAACCGGGCGTCAAATATGGCAAGCGCCTGTTGGGGGATTGTGCGCGGCTATCGACTCATAAGTGGCAGCAGAGAAATGCAAAATGTGCCACAGCAGAAGCTTGCCAAATGTGCAAAATGCAGCAAGCTAAACACTTTGCCACAACAGTTGCATGCAACATGAGTTGGCTTAAGGATTCTCTAACAAAGGCACACAGACGACGGTCAGCAACAACGCAAATCATAGGCATAATTTATGTTGAAGTTGCAACAGAGCTGCAGTCGTTTGCCAATTTTGCCGTCTTTGCATGATTATTGAATGCGGTTTGAAGATTAATGCTGCATTTGCAGCTGAGTACGGAAATTTTGCTATTATCGATTTTTTGGCAATGTTGTGGAGACAATTTTGTGCTTTGTTAATTATTTTGCCTTTGTTAGACTGTTGTAAACAACTTCAAAGGACGCACTAATAATTTAAGCAATTTAATTAAATTTTTCCGAGTTTGGCAAAAGACAGAGCCGGAAAGTGATGTGGCACGTGAGACAGCGCCGAATAGACGAAAGAGAAGACAAGGCGACATATGCGCCGCATAAATAAAACACTTCATTCTGTGGTGTATCTGTGTGTATGTGTATCTGCGACGTGTGTGTTTGTGTCAGGCATCCTGGCATGCTCACACGTTCCACACCGCAACTACGACAATCTCAAAATTCTCGTCTCTCTTCCTTCCGGCATACACGTACGCAACATGCACCGTGGGGTACAACGATGAGGCTGACGATGACGACATTTGCCTAGGTTTAAAAAATATTTGAGCAAAAATGTTTTATCGCTCATGCTGTCTGTGTGTGCGTTGCTGTGAGTCTGCCTGCCCCTATTCTCTACTTTTTTTTTTGTTTGTTAACCTTCCAGCCATTGGGGTTCTGGCCATGATCTAAGACGACTAACAATACTCATACCATTTTCAATATGCTTTCAGTGTGTATGTTTGTATGAGTGTGAGTGTCGGCGTGTAGGCATGCACATTAGTTTTTCCGCATCATAGCACTTACCAAAAGCAGCGCGATACATTCATTGAACGAGCCGAACCCTTACCCAAGGCTCGTTGCTTTTTTATTGATTTTAATTTTAATTTTTTATTACTTCATCCCGACTGAGTACTCCTGCTCATGCAAGGGGCATATACCAGTTGCCATTACTCAACTCAGCTTTTTGATAGCTTCACATATACGACTTCTGTCTCCCCCTCTCCCTCTCTCTCTCTCTTTCTCTCTCTCCTTGCTATGCTTATGGAAATGTGCGTGTAGTTAATCATTTTGAGTCCACGCTGCTCAACATGTTCGGCAAATTGCGCACAGTAGGATATCAAACTTTGTTTTATTTTTGTTCCCATCATGTAGTTTTTGTATCTCAAGCGCTTCAATGTTAAGTCAGGCGTCAGGTGAAGCACTCGAAGCACTCATCGAGGCCTTACAAGCTTAATAAGGATTTAAGTGCGAAAGCTGAAAAAACCAACTTTTATATGTCCTTTGCCTGTTAGCTTTCCTGGACTTCGTTCAGTTGATGTCCAAGTGATTTTTTTTTTTTTTTTTGTACAAACCAAAAGCGATTAAATGAATACATAAAATTAAACAAAAGAAGCTGAAGGAGCAAAGAGAACAATGCTTAATCTAAAATTTTCTTTACTAAGTATTAAAATGCTCTGGCGACTATTTGTTGCGCTTAAGGCCAGCTTTCTAACTGATATGCTAAACGTTTAAGCAGAATTTGCAACAAAGATCATTTAATTCACACACGATTTCATTATTCAAACATAATCATATTCACGCAGATTATGTAAGCTATTAATACACAATTAATTGCATAAGCTCATAAAAAACGTAAGCCCCAAAATCTTGCCATTACAATGAGAGTGAGTAATCTGATAACGCGAAATGAATATGTTTATGAGTGTGTGTGAGTGTGTGTTTGGCGAGAATACTGAAAGGGACTGAGAAATTGTGCCTTCATGAAAAAAAGAAGGAGCGGATGAGCGCAGAAATAATCCTGACGCGCAATCAGCGTGTAAATTATAAAAAACCGAGACAACAAAAAAAATAAATAAATAAAAAAAAAAAAGAATTGCAAAAGAAAAAAAACCCAAAACAGGAAAAGCCAACGAAGAAAGCAGTCGAAGTTGAAGAAGTAATGCGATATAATCCCTGGGCTGTTATCAGAACAGTCGTTGACGGTTGGAGGGAAGCAATAAACACACACAAGCACACTCACACGAATAGTACGAAGGACGTATGAACATGTGAAAAACGTCAAAGCGTGGCTGAGAGAGCGAGAAAGGGAAATGGCGGAAGGACTCTCGCTAGTAGTCGGCCTTCCGCCAACCCGCATCTTTTCGACATGCATGCCTCCGCCGCAACCACAGACGCAGGCAGAGCCTTAACGTCAGCCAATGCTAGCCTGTTATGCTCGCTTATGTGGCAGCGAGAATATTTGCACAACAAGGATATTTGCTGTGCGCTTGTGTACATTAGTATGGGTGTGTAATTTGCGTGCGATATGAAATCTCGCATTTATCTCGTAGATACACGTACTTTTTTCGCAATTTCTGCTACATATCTGCTATAGCTACTAAGGCTTTTATAATAGCTTTAATGAAATTTTTATCTCAGTGAAAGCAGGAAGCCAGACTGGCAGCAGTCAGGATGCGCCAACATTGTCATCAATTCTTCGTGGCTGCAAGTACGTGCCACAGCGGTTTGCATGTTTTGTTAGTTGTTGGCGGCGGCATTTCATTTCATTAAATTTTAATTTTATTCTCAAAACGAGTTTTTTATATGCCTCTTATATTTTTTGCTTTATTTGCCGACAAATCTTTGCAACACTCCATTTGATGGGCCAATCTGGGTCAATGTGGCTACTAACTACTTCAGGTGACCGCACCAAAATAAAAAAATTCATAAATCGGATTAAATAAGGGTCGAAATTAGGCGAAAATGCGATTAACGCTTCAATGAGGATTCATTAAACTGAAGACCTGACCACAAAAAAAATATATATGTATATGTTCATATATGTTTATTAAAAAATCGTGTTTATCATTGAAGCCTTTTTCGTACTTTCCTTTCAATCAACTGTGCATAAATGTTGAAAGGTTTTGAATTACACTGTGAGTGAAATTCGAGCATGAGTAATTCGTGTGTACTGCCTGCAGATACTTTGTGTATCTATTGATTTCAATTACTAGCACTTTAGTTCTCAGTGTATTCAACTCATGCGCGAAAAAAAGTATATAAAAATCTTGTTAAGTTGTAAGTTGTTAATTGGGTTAACGATACTTAGACAACTCGCACTCGGATACTCAACAGCTTCATTATTTGTATCTAGATATGCATTGTCAACCCGAGACACTTTGTTTGTTCGATTCTTTGAAATTATTGAATCGTTCATTAATAAATTTTTAACCACCGTTCTTTCATCTGTTTTTTTCCATCTTCATGTTGAAAAAGGATTGAATTACAATGTTCGACTTTACGAGCATGTTTTTTTTATTTGTGCTGAACAAATTTTTAAGAAAATTTACTTTTTGTGTTTTGTTTCATGTTAGACAACAGATGCTCTGATATGTGAAGATTTATTATCTGAAAGATTTATTTGTGTTTTTTTTTTCTTTATTTTATTTTTTTTCATAGGCTTTTGAAAGGTGTTCGCTGTGCGTGTTACTTTTTTGAGGTACAACGTTTTTAGACAGCAATTCTCTTATATAGGGTTAATGAAATGCAATTTTTGATACTTCATTGGATTGATCGAGAATTCACATAATTATAATCCTGCATGCAATTGACACGACTTCCTTTACAATAACAATTGCTATACAATTGTGGTACTGCTTCTGTGGTATTGAGATTTTTGGCTTTGTATACGTATGTATTCTTACCACTAAAGGGACTGTCATATCGTTCGCCTTCTTTTTGAAAGGAGCGTGTAAGGGAACTATCATTTGAATCGTAAGGTTTAGTAAGCACTTTTGTGCTTACGTATTAGGCATGCAGAATCAAATTGGAAGGCCTCATAATGATAAGTCACCAAAGCTTAAATTTAATTAAACAAATATTTTTTTTTTTAACATTGAATAATATAAAAATATATAATAAATAAAATAAATAAACGAAAAACAAAAACGAGGTAAAATTCAATAAGTTTACTCAATTAATCCATCATCAATGGCCGATGAAATTGAACGCCGAAGCGAGATAATGATGCCAAGGTTTTGTAAAACAAATAAGATTTGCTGGGTATTATATTCCTAGACCACCAGTGTAGTTCGAAATTTCTGTGTTACATGTTTGTTGTAGTAGTAGTGTACGTGTCCTATTCTCTTATGAACGTAATAGAAATATAATAGTTTCAATAATCAAAAAAAAAAACCTTGTGAACGTCTTTGATGAAGTTGTCTCCCAATAACAGATTACTTCAAAAGACAAGGCGGATAACTTCATTCGAAAAAAAAAAAAATATGTTGGTGAATTTAAACGCAAAAAGTGCCGATTACACGCACCTTTTCTGGTCGATTATTTTTAAAGCAGTTTGCGGCACTGCGACGCTGTGTGGTCTGACGACAAGCTCAGTGGGACGTCACACGTAAACTAACAAATAAACGACGAAACGAATGCCTTGGGTTTTTGTTTATGAAGCAACATGTGTGTTAGGATAGGCAAGGACATTGTCGCACATTGTCGTCGGTCAAAGTAAATTTTCCAATTTAAAAGAAGGAAGTTGGAACCGATTTCACTTTTGTGTTCTAGACAGGACCTCGGCCTCAGCCTCGTCCTCGGGGCTCGTGTTGAGCATAACAAATTTATTGATCCCGTTTTCGGTGCCTTTTTCATTTCCTTTGTGTTCGACAATATTTTGTCGGCAATATTGTGTAAACAAATTATAGACACAAGCGTCATCCAGTTGTGTGCGACTTATATGCATTGTAATGTGAGACTCGCCTTTCCCGCTGCTTGTCTTCTACTTTGTTTGTTTGGAATGTCCCTCGTTAATTTTACAGTTGTCAAATGATGTGTACACACACAAACACACACTAATACGCAGACGTTAAGTGTTTTTTTTACGGCATCTCAACTTAAATCCAAATTCGAACTCAAGTGACTGTCGTTTGAATGCGCCTCAGTGCCACTTACAGGCGTCTAAAGCGAGCCTTGAAACAATAGCCTTGTGTTGTGTTTGAGTCATCATCATCATCATCTTTGTTATCATATCATCATCATTATTATAGCGTTCCGCGTTTCGATAATCGTCATTACGATCATCATCATCATCGACAGTTGTCTGCAGCTGGTGTTGTCAGTTGTCTGCGCTACCATCACGCCCGCCCTCATCGATAACGGTCGCATTCAAGCTGCGCTGTGGTCTGGAAGATGCGGGCGACCTATTGACACAATTGTTTTACTTGAAGGTCTCGGCGGTGTTTAAGCGATAGTATGGCCTGGTCTGGTCTGGTCTTCTTTCAATTGTTTTTCTAGTTTATTTTTAATTATTTGTAATGCATTGAGGATTGTTGCCTTAAATTGCGTTTTACGCAAGTTCAAGTGAAACAGCTTTTTAAACATTTGTTTTTGGTAGTTATTATTCTTTGGGTGGTCGTAACGAATACACAGTGCCTCACAGCTTAAATGGAAGACATATAGTAGGTTTTAACTTTTAGATTGTGTTCTGACATGACATGAAAACCCAAAAAGTAAAAAAGTAAGGGAGCTATTTTCAGCTTTGCTGATGCTTATATACTCGTAGCCACGCCCATTTTCAAATTTGTTTTAAAGAAAGCAATGCAATCCATACCATGATACAATTATACAAGGTAGTCTCGTCAGCTGTCGAAACGTTCGGGTTTTGGTCAAGGTGTGTTCGTTTTTTGATGGAAAAGGCTGTGTGCGGACGAATTTTTCAAAAATTAACACATACTCTATTGTCGTTTCGCTCGCACTTACTATTTTAGGGGCTAATCCTCCCTCTCACTCGCACTTATTGTTATGATTGTAGAGGTACCAAATTCACTTCATTTTACGATCTCCTATCTCGTCGGCTTACAGAGAAATCACATTTTAAGTTTTTCTCGGTATGGGCGGTGCCACGCACTTTTCATCGATTCTTATGAAAATTTGGATTATAGTCAGACATGTATAAAAAGTTTCTTATGATAATTAGTACAGTCATTTGGTCGTAAAAAAGGGGTTACCTGTAAAGTTTTGCGGGAGTTTTGAAAATTGGCATCTATATGGATTTTGGGCTGCTCTTTCCGAATTTCTACTTTGCGACCTTCTACGACCGCCGCTCGAGCCGCCACTTTGAAAGAATGGCGTCCAAAATCACTTTTTTTACCATATCTCCATTTTGGCTCATTTTACAGCAAAAACATCTCCATACTAAATTAAACTAGAGGAAATTTCCAACAAATTATGTTCTAACCTTTTTTTTCGTAGGACTAATAGTTTAGGCGTACGAGCGGCGCAAAGTGTTCAACTTTGGTACTATGGTTTTCATACATTTTGTATGTAATTATTTTTTAAGCAATGTTCCAAATAAGATCAGACCCTTTTTTTTTTACTATTTTTCGCTTTTATGTCATAACTCGGTTAAAAATTTAATTTTGCAAATAAACTGTGACACCATTTAATAGTCAAAACGTCAATCTAAAAATCTGCCTTTATACTTGATTAATTCAAAAGTTACAGTCACTTAAATTTCAAGACTATGAGTGTTCCATTTAAGTTGTGAGGCACTGTATCTTGTAGGGCCAATATGAGTTAATTTGATTGTTAACATTCTCAGTTTTTATTGTGTTTCTTAATAATTTTGTATTTCCAGTGTACTGATAATTATAATGAAAAATGTAATGTAATATAACAAATTCTGCGAACTCATTTATTTATTTATTTTTTTTTTTTTTTGTTTTTAATATGAATAAACATTGCAATCAAAAGTTCTGGGCAGCGTTGATAACCTTTTCGAATAGGAAAACTCAGACGAATACCGTCATCGATAGGTATTTTATTATGAATCATAAGAGATAATGTAATATAAACATAAAATATTTAATTTCATGAAATTTCCAATTAACTTAATTTAAATTGAACAAAAATAATAAATATAATTGTTTGTTGATTATATTAACAACAGTTACAATGATCATCTAATGGCTAATTTAGTTAATTGTACAAATATGCCTCAATTTGAGGGTAAATTTATGGCTGCAATGGCCAAGATCAGCTGCAAACTCAATAAAGTAATATTTTGGTCAGCAAACGTCGGAAAAATGCAAATAGGCCGCAATTTGACTCAGAAGAAAATACATATCGAGTGGTATAGAATATAAAACTTGAATTTAGTTTTTGTAAAAATTGCAGCTGTTTGAAAACAAACCGATTTTGTCTTTTAATTTTGAGGTTACAAAATCAAAAACTTTCAAATAGAAAACCCATTTGCAACATGATCTAAGAATATTTAAGAAATTAAGAATAAATTTTATTCCTCGACCATGACAAAACCATCGATGTGGAGGAGGATCAGGGAATAATTTTTATTACAATTAAGTTAATTATTGTTCATTTCATTGAACTTTTTGAAAATGTTATTCAGCTATAGAATATGTGTTTTACTTGTTGCATCTCAAACAAAGTCTGATCTGAAACACACATATCATTAGGTACAGACACACACTTGCTTAATAAACTGTCTGTATTGCAAAAGAGGATGATAGGAAAGTAGTGTGTGTGCCGCACGTGTAAGTTTTTATTGGATGCGATAGGAGAATAATTATATGTCCACACATTGACGCTTGTTTTTTAAAAAAGAAAAATGAGAAAGAAAAAATTTCTTCAGCAGCTCGAAGACTCACTCACTGTTGGCTGCGACGAAAACGTTGACGAGTTTGGTGCTGCTATTCAGCACTTAATCACTGCCAACAGTTTCATTATGTGGTGCACCAGCGGCGCGAATGAGACAGTCAAAGTGACTTCCTTGCACCTCGCAATGTGCTCTTGTCAGCTTAATTTATTCTCAACTCCAGCCAAGCAAATGCGTTTGTTTGAGTGGGACGTTCGAAGAGTTGTGAAACGACGCGGAAAGTCACATTTTCTTTTGTATTTTAGATAACCATATATACTCAAATGCGAATAGCAAGCTCGATGTTAGTTTTGGTTATAAGTGATTGTCTTACGGTCAGATATGTAAAAATAAGATTGAATATCCCGAAACGAAGAATGGTCAGTTATAAATCTCGTTATGATTGAAAAGATTTCAATTGTGATATCACATTGAGATCTGTTTACTATTTTACTTTGTTACCAAACACTCTGAAACATAAAATTGGAAAATACATTGGAGATATGTTTATTAATCACTCCGCATTTGTAAACTAGGGTTTAATGAATGAATTTGAGGATTTTATATCAGTCGGCTGTACTAATCATCAAATGTCCCTCCCTACATTTTTACTCACACAGAAGTTGAAGCGCCTGTATTGTAGCTCATGAACTTTGTTGACGTTTCAGCAAGATCTGATCTATGGCAACAGCAATGACAACATTGATGTCGTCTTTTTGTCAAGTGATGGCAGAAGCTGCAGAAAAAATTGACGACATCGACTGTGGCGACAGTTTTCATGTACCTTGCACATGTGATCGGTTGGCATAAATTATGCATCAGCAACATCAACATGATGGACTCATTATGGACCTTGTTTTGTCGATGAACACGATGATGATGATGTAACGTTGACGGTGATAAAGTGGATCTTGTAGACGCATGAATCTATGAAAGGAACAACTCAGAAGTTGAAACTCTGAGTCGTCAAGTATAATTTTAAATGGAAATTATTGTGAAGTAAAACCAAGAGAGTTGAGTTGGTCGTTGTCAGCGAGTATATGTGCTTAAGTCAATGGCTAATGAATTGAATATTAAAGTTGTCTTTGTTGTGGCGATAAATTTTCTATGGAAAGCCAAAGGCAATTGTCGCATATCAATTAAAACCGTTTAAATGCGCATTCCACGATGAAAAGGATAACAGCAAAGAGGTCCATAAAAGCAGATAATAAATGACTTCGACTAAACTGTTTTGACTATTTTAATAAATTGAAAAATTATGATAATCGAGTACGCACAGCACGACAGAGCGAGGATAAGAGTCGCAAAAAAAGTCTTAAATTAAACAGAAGCAAAGGACGCGACAGACGCTTGAGTTCGCTCAAGTACGTGGCCGCAACGCAACATTAGGCAGGACTTTAGGGATTGCGCGCCATATGCAGCACAGCAAGGCGCGAGGACGAACACATCGTGACGTTGTCCTGTAATAATGATTATGGATTTTGAAAAATGTACACAAGAACTCTTTAGTGTACGACTGCAGCTGCCGATGGAGATTTCCCATGCGCGTCAATACCGCCAACGAAATCCCACCGAAAAATGCAATAAAGTGTCGCTATAAATAAATAATAATACCAAAAAGACAATCGAGCGTACGTTCGAGTCTAGTGAAAATATTGAAAAAAAAAAACTAAAAATGTAATTGTATCTTATAGATACAATTACAGTGAGCATGGCGCTGTGTTAGAGCACGTGACCATTTCGTGTGAGCTAAGTGAGAAAAATCGCACACACACGCGCGTGTTCCAGCACGGCATCGTAAGTCAAAAAGCGGGTTTTAAATGCCCGCCAGCGGCGTTCTGTCGTTAACGCCAAAGGAAACTTTGTCGTCGCCAACATGCGCTTAATGGACCAGAATTCCGAAAGCAAACAAAGTAACGCTTGATTGCGGGGTTAACACACACAGGAGGCAAAGCAATATTAGACTAGCGACACATTGAACGACGGACGCGCGACGCTCAAATGTAATCAAACCTGATGGTAGTGCAATGTGTAGACGCACGTCCTGCAGGATATTCCTGAACGAAGAACGAATAAAGCTTTCTATATCCACAAAAAGGGTTGATTTATTCGATTGGGAGACCTTAAACGTTTGAAAATTAGGATGTATATTGATTGAGAAAAAGTTAAGTGAAATAATATAGGCAACATATAGAAACCGATGATGAAAACATAAATGGTCTTTCGAACTCTGACGAAGATAGGAAGTTGTACTAAGGCAGTCAACATTAAAGGAATTGTCTCCAGCTATAAAGATTTTTATGTTTTACTTTACAGTCGAGGAGCCGAAAATGCTAAAACGTGATTTACTTCAGCGTCGTTGGGAGTAGTTGCATTTTGAAGATTAATTAATTTAAAGAAGAAAAATTCTATGAAATTTTTTCATTTAGCGGTCAGTTCGACCATCATAAGGAGTTTTACATTGTATAACGACGAATAATTATTAGATTATGGAATAGCACAACTTGGATATCATGCTGAAACACCTGTATGAAAATCTGATGCGCAGGAGTAACTAAATTTAACGGTTTTTGTTCGCAAGTTTGCATCCCATTCCATTACGTCTTACTCAAAATGGCCGATTAGCGAAATGAAGACTTATAAGTATGTAATGAACCCATTTTATCTTAATCTGCAACGCATGAGTAAATGACCAACTTCAACAAAATCATTGGTCTGCCCTACATGCGGGACACTATATAGAAATCTTATATCTCTGGGGAATCTACTCAACAGGGAATTAGCTATCCCTCATATGCTAATTTGCCACGCAGGAGTAACTATTAAAATCCTCGCTTGAGCTCCTTGTGAATTACTTAAGTTCTCTTTAAAAAAAATAGTATTTCTACGACAAAATTTAAATAGAAAATGACTCAAATAAGAAAAAATTTAAATGTAGTGTAAAAAATATATGCCAGGAGCAGCTATGACACGCCCACTCAATAACTTGCCATTGCTCTTCAACAAAGTGATATCGTATGCATAATGAAGTCATAAATTGTCGTGACGTTATTAACCCATTGATTACTACCAGGCGACTGGAGTGCCAGCGGAACTTGCTGTCTGACTTTGACGGCAGCTCACACTTAGCCTTAGCTACTTGCGCGGTCACAATTTATGCCATAAAATCGTCGTCTGCGCTTATTCAGCTATTAAGGCATGCCGGCCTTGGTCGGTCTGCCACACACGCAGACGAACGACTGCGGTGGAATCATAATCGAAAATTCAAAATGACCGCAACTAATGCCTTGCGACAAATAAATGTCATATTAATGTCACAATGCGAAATTGATTCGTTGTGGTTCGAATTTTACTGTGTCGTTTGGTGTGGTTTTCAGACTCTCTGAGTGTGGCGACACACAAACGTGCGATAAGCACTTTTACACTTGTTTACACGATTTTTATTTCAACAGTGAATAAATACTTTTATTATTGAGGCAAGTTACTGTAAATCAAAGAAAAGAGGGAGATACCAACCATACATAGTAATGTTTGAAAATTACCTACATACTTCTGTCAGCAGATAATACAGAAAATGGTACATTTATTGCTAGCGTTTAGTCAACTTAAAAACCCTTTGGCTCTAAAAACTTAGCATTTCTTATTATTGTATCTATGTACTTAGATAATGTCTGTAAGTGGATTAAAGTTTCGATGAATCTAATAACTTTCTTTGCAATTATTACAACCAAATGACCAGAATTTTATAAACGTCAAAATAAATTTTATTATTATACAAAAATAAGCGTGGAAACTTTGTATATGTCTTGAGGTATAAACTGAATATTTTCACAATATCCTTAATTCAGTTTATTTCGATTCAAAATATATACAAACTACAATAGAAAAACCATTTTTTTTTGTTTTGTTGAATTTTCATTTAATTATGCTTTCTTTTTAGGGCATTGTTGTTGGCTAGAAAGCAGATTGATAAGATTTGACTCTGCCTCTAAGTTTAGCCTCATCAAGTTGAGTTGCTCACAAACGCCAACAATCTTTAGTGTTGTCGATGGCGCTTCTTGCCTGGGCTCAGTCTCGCAAATGAAGAAATATTCTCTTAAGCATACATTGTCATTCATATAATATTCATAATCCATGTAACTAATTTCAATGCAGTGTTCGTTTCCATTGACATTATTGGGCTCATTTGGATACCAATGTGTATATGAGATTTTTTCGCCAGTGTTAACCCAATTGAATTCCCCTTCGCTGCCCAGGTTGTTGCCTCCAGTCCAAAAGCCGTTGGAACCCCAGCTATCGCCTTTGTTTTTGTCATAGAGGCGATCGCTTAGATAGTCGTTCAAATATGTCATCTCCTTGGCATTCTCAATTGTTGTTATGTAAGAGTGCATTTTTTTACATTGACGATCGGCAGCATACCAATTAAGCTACAATCACAAGTTAAGTTCAGTTTAGTTTCAAAAGACTTTTCCATGAAAAAATAATAATACAAACCCTATTTTCGTGCTCAACATAGTAGCATTTATCGTCCAGTTTGATGAAATCTTTAGGGCAATCATTATCATTTATTGATTTTGTTTCCTCTATTGATACATCAGTAGTTGATTGTGTTTCTTCTGAGTCAGTATCAATTGTGTCTCTCTGTGATATTATATCTTTTTCTTCTTTCCGCCATGAGTCATCGGTTTCATTTTCCTGGGGGTCGGTTTCACACACAAATGCTTTTCTTTCACTACACTGGTCAAAATCCATTAAATACTCGCCATTGGTTTGCATAAGTTGCTCACAATATCCAAATTCCCGTTCAGAAAAAATCATTTGTTTTCTTGAATTACGCACTCGTTTTCCTAAGTCGTCATTACGGGAAATCCAAAAACTTATCTTAGTGTCGAGACTTAAAATGTGCTTCTCTAATGCGCTCATTTCAACATTACTCCTCAGTTCGGCCAAACTACTCTCTTCCTCATTGCAACTAATATCAGCGTCAAACCAACTTTTCTGAAGTGAGAAGAGACATTTTTTTGTTTTACCACTCAATATTAATATTCACCTTTTTATACCCTGTACCTTATGGTACAAGGGTATATTAGTTTTGTGCACGTCGACAATGTATGTAACACCTTAAAGGAGACATCTCCGACTATACAAAGTATATATATTCTTGATCAGTATCGAAAGAGAAGTCGATTTAGCCATGTCCGTCTGTCCGTCTGTCCGTCCGTCCGTCCGTCCGTCTGTCCGTCCGTCCGTCTGTCTGTATGAACGCGTCGATCTCGGAAACTATAATAGATAGGACCAAAAGCTCTTCGCAGTTCAATTCTGTGATTCATTACGCAGATCAAGTTTATTTTGTTTTCCCCCTTTTTGAGTTAGTTTAGGGGTGAGGGGCAAATGACTGAAGCTACCTCGGGTAAAATAGTACAAAAGTCGTATTTTCTGCGTTGTCTTTTCTGATAGGAACACCAAATTTGGTGTGTATATAGCTGACTCAACTCTCCATAAGAAAAAACAAAAAAATGGGCGTGACCACGCCCCTATATAGTAAAAATTTCAAACGCTCATATCTCAAGAACCATACAACCTACAAGAATGAAACTTTGCATGTATGCTATTGGGATGGAGTATAGTAAGATTCAAATATAAAATGGGCGTAACCACGCCCACATATAGCCGAAATAGAAAACCGTTATATCTCTGTAACGAATTGGTCTAGAAGAGCAAAAATTAGTATGTATGATATTGAATAGAAAGGAAATATGTTTCGATTAAAAAGTGGGCGGGGCAACGCCCTACAACAGACGTTACTAATTGAAGGTACAGGGTATGTCGAAGTCGAGTACTGTCGACTCCAATCCTTACTGGTTTAACAACTTACCTTATCAGCAATTTGAATGTAGTAACATTTTTCACCCAACAATGTAAACTTTATTGGACATATTTTATTTGATGCGTTTTCATTAGATGACCTGACGATGGTAGGTTCGTCAGACTCGAAACTTTCGTCGGAAAAAAATAATTCGTGAGACCAGTCAAACGGTGTAGAATAACACTTTAAAATTGAACAGGACAACCACAATCCTATTAAAAGCAAGCTTGTTGTATTCATTCTCCTCAAACAAATGCTTCAAATTCAAATTCAAACTGATCTCAATCCGACGTAGCATTTACTTATATTGCGGATTTCTGGCTTATCAATTTAAATTTTGTTTTAATGGAGCGAATATTCACGTAATTAGAAAACAATGAAGAAGAATACTAGATTATTTATTTTTAACAATGAGCAAATTCAATGCTTGTTTGTTTGTCGATTTCTCTCGATTGCAATTTCTTATTAATGATTGTTGGTTTTTTTCCCATTTTTTAAACATATTCATTCTGGGAATTCTGACATTTAATTTTATTATTCTGTGATGCCGCGAATTGCTCTTCAAGAAAAATTTATATTCTCATATATTTGATATGTTTAATAAATAACAAACAAATAAATGTATTCCAAGAAAACCTCTTATTCCTACTAAAGTTTGCTTTCTACAAATAATTTTTATACTCTTGCAAGAGTATATTCACTTTGTCGTGAAGTTTGCAACGCAGAGAAGGAGACATCTCCGACTATATAAAGTATATATATTCTTGATCAGCACGACGAGACGAGTTCAAATAGCCATGTCCGTCTGTCTGTCCGTCTGTCTGTCTGTTTCAATGCGAACTCCTCCCAGAGTTTTGAAGTTAGCAATAAAATTTAAACGCAAAAAATTTTCTTTTCCTTGCAGGCAGATTATATGTAGAAACCAGCTTGATCGGAATACTATAGCATATAGCTGCCATAGGAACGATCGGTCAAAAATGAGGTTTTTGCTCAATAAACTCTTTGATTTTAAAGCTTTCGCCTCGAACATCTTGGACGTAAATTAAGGCACACTGCAAAATTGGTGAAGATCGGATAAATATAGCATATAGCTCCCATAGGAACAATCGGTTAAAAATTCGGTTTTTGTTAGAAAAACTTTTTTGTTCTTAAATATAAACAGATAAAACTTTGCAGTTACACATTTTTATGAATCTTTGATCATATTCCAAAGTTTCGTAAAAATCGGACATAAGGGCGTGGCACCGCCCATATAGAGAAAAACTTAAAAATGTGATTTATCTATTAGCAGACGGGATAGAAAATCGTAAAATGAAGTGTGGAATGATTGCATTGTACTCTTGAAAACAAGTTAGAAAATGGGCGGGGCTATGCCCCTTTATCTTTATAAACTTATAAGATTCTTATTAGAAAAACTATAAAACGGATTTTCCAAATGCTTGCAAGAGTATATAAGTTTCAGCAAAGCTAAAAATAGCTTCCTTACTGGTTTAGACTCTTGTTGGTGTCACGCCCTTCTGATCGATTCTTATTAAACATAGGAATATAGTCAATCATTAATTAAAAACATGCATTGCAAAGTTTCGTCTGTTTATATTGAAGAACAAAACAGTAAGGGCGGTATAGTTGAGTATTCTCAACTATATAATACCCTGTACACATACCACGATATGGATTGTGTATTTGGTAAGGTAAGGCAGGGCTCAGAGTGCAATGTTGCCATTAGATGGCGCTTTAGTACGGATTTTGTTACAAAGCATTGCTGCAAAATTTTAGTTTGTTGGTCTTTGCGGGGAAAGTGGTAGTTTGTTGTATGCAGTCTTAAAAAGGTATGTTGACTGAGTTTGCATACAAAATTTCAGCATTGTATTTTTTATACTTTAGGCGATACCGCAATTTTAAGAAAAAAATTACCTTTGGTTGTGCTCGATGGGCGGAAAGGAGTGGGCGTGGCAAAAATTCCTTCAAACTTGATCTAGCGTTTGACCCCACGAGTCTATCCTCCAATTTTCAAGTCTCTAGCTCTTATAGTTTTCGAGAACTATTGGTGAGGACGGACGGACGGACGGACAGACAGGGCTTTATCAATTCGTCTTGTCATCCTGCTCAAGAATATATATACTTTATAGGGTCCCCCTCCCCTCCTTCTATGCGTTACATACAAACCGTCTCAAACAAACTTAACATACCCTCATCCACAGTGTGTGTACAGGGTATAAAAACCTCATTTTTGACCTATCGTTGTTATAGGAGCAATATGATATAGACACCCGATCTTCACCAATCATACACATTATCAGCATTTACGACCGAGAAATTCTTGTATACACTGTATATTGTGTTTGTTTCAACGAAATGTCTGTAACGCATAGAAAGAGGGGAGCGGGACCAAATAAACTACTAAAAGTAGATTTTTTAAAATCTCCAAAACTATACAACGTACGAACTTAAAATTTTGTACACAAGCTCAGTATAGAATCTATCTATATCTATCTATACTATAGATGTATCTTTAAAACTGAGTACCTCTCTTGTTGATGTTCGTTTTCATCATCATTCATCTACATATGTATTACGTACCATTGGATTAATTCGAAAGTGACTGGAGATTTTGACGTATCTCTAATTGGTAATAAAAATTTTTATAATCATTTACAGCAATGTAATTACTAAAGCTTAAAATTTTAAGTAGTTCGGGGATAGTAGAAATGATGCTTGGATTGAGACGTTGCAATCTTTGTGCCAATCACAAGCTGACAGAGAAGAGACAAAATCGATTTGCTTTAGACTTACACCATAAAACCTAAGTACATTGAACCGCGGTTGCAATCAAGTTGATAATGAATGAGGCGTGCGTTGTTATGAGCTGTGCGGGTATTCTCAAAATGGGCAAATGCAGATGAAAAAGATGTGACGTGGTAGACCTCATGTGCTTGTAATCAAAGAAACCATAGTGTCGCAACCAACCGCTTGTTGCCATCGTCAACGAAATTTAAGACAAGACAACTGCAACACGCGTTCTAACCATTTTGAAAGCTTGTGTTGCCGCGGCTGCCCTCAGCACGTTGTCACTCGCCGTCGAGATTCCGTATTGAAAAGGAGTCAAATCGAAAACGGTAATTACGAAGGCGTGTGTAGTGCTAAGACCAACAATCCTCGCGGTTGTTGCCGCCATCTCAGTCGAGTTTGTCTTGTAGTTACGCATCTCCTGCTCCTCTGCCATTCCCTGCTGCAAGCAGCAACCTGCCGTCGCCACTACCGACATTTAAGTGCTGCACGACACACGACGCACGTTTACCGCGCAATTGCGAGCTGCATGCAACATCATATATCAAACGCAAACGCCGCACGTGGCGCGCAGAATTACATCGAGTAACAATAACGACGTTGCGGCTTCCACCGACTGGCAATAATCACTGTGATCATCATTATTTTCGTCTCCGACAACAGCGGTAACGCGACAATGAAAATGGCAACAACGTTGTTAATTTTATAGCAACGAAAATTGCGTTTGTCAATGGGGGCGGCCGGCAAAGAATTAACAGATTGAACACTGAAGGCGTTATTGAAACAAGTTGATCGAATGAGCAGTTCCGGATTTTCGAATTATTAATTGCAAAGTGAAAAACAAAGCAAGACAGAGGTAGAGTGAACTAGTAAGGATGAAAGAAGTACGCAAAAATAAAGGTGATTATCGGTCCGGGAATCAAAGAGAGCAGCCAGAGGTGTTAAAAAAACAAAAATTTTTAAGTTATATGTTCGTTTGCCGACCGAATCGATTTTTTCGTGATTCAATTTTCGATTTCGTTGCTAAATTTGATTTTGTTGCAACAATGCAACTTTTTTGTATCTCAGTTTTCCCGCTTACGCTCGTGTTCACCGCTGTGAGTCACGCGCCTCCAAGACGAATAACTATCTGTGGCGGCAAGTGTCTAAGGAAGCGGCATGTGCGGCTTCGTCGGCCTGGCATTTGCTTGCCGGCTGTTTTGCCACTTACGCCCACATGCCATTTACCATTTACCATTCGCCGTTGGCTGTTTGCTGTTTTGCACTTCCACTTCACTTAATTAAATTGCAGTATGTGACTTCGATGCGGCAACATCATCATTGAGGCATATAGACACACTTGCGGATGTGCCGCGTTTGTTTTTGCAGCGTGGCCGGCAATATGTGTAAAAAATGTTTGCCGTTTTGTACTTGGGCGACCGTGCGACCGACAGAATGATGATGAGACTCATGGCAACGAGGTAGGAGAGGTGTCAGCCTCTCAAGTTTGAGTTGGCGTTGTTTGGTTCATGGATAGAATGCTCATGCTTTCGTTGATTTGTTTAAAGTGCCGCTTCGTAGTAAACTTTTTTTTTTGTTTTGGTGCCTGCCTCATTTTTATGCATAATCAAATTAGTGGTGAAGAAAAAAAAAGCGTGGAGAAATAGCAGCAGCATTATTAAAAGCACATTAATTGACATGTAGTGCGGATAGCGTACTGTCATAGCCGATGACCCTGACTGTGCCCCGCGCTTGTGACAACACTCGTAATTCATTTAGTGGCAAAAAGCGAAGCATAATTAGCGGAAGCAGCTCACTTAGTAAGCGCGCAATCAATTCACATTAGACCACAGTACATGGGTCAGGCAGCCGTCTTACAAGAGTCCCCACTGTACAATCAAAAACACTGTGATTCGATTAAGGCTGCCCGAAAAATGCACTTTATTAATTTTAATTTGTTCTTTGTTTAAACAAGCAGCGAAGTGCTAAGACGCAAAGGAAGGGGCATGTTTGTGTTGCACAGACGAAATTATTTACTTCCTTTCATCATTTCTGATTGCTGTTTAAAATTTAATTTGAGAGAAATGTTTTACTCTTAACACAATTGTTCGTTCATTTAATTGATTGAGAGGATCTCTTGTCGCTAATTGAGAAGTGAATTAAGTGAAGTGCTCGAATTTTACTGAAGTCAAGTTAAATTCAGATACTTAAAGTGATCTTTGGCTGGAAGTGAGCTTGAAACTTAAGAACTCTCCAATGTTTTATGTTTACACCCTGTAAAATGTATGTATCAATAGAAAAGAATCGTGGCAGATCGTATAATATAGATGTAAATACATATATGTAAATATAGAAGACTCAAAAATTATATATGCTGTATTCTTGATCAGCAACAGAAAATAATACATTACATTCCTGTACTTAACGGAACATGGCACTCAAATGCCGAAGCATAGTGCCAAATCAGCATCCCTGCATAGTATTTGCTAGCAAGTACCTGTGAAGTTTTCTACAACTTTGTCACAAACTTTTCCCCGGTGCGGGATAAAGTGCATCTAAACATCTCCTCTGTTTTATGGAAAATTAGCAAACTACCTGAGCTCATTGAGCAGACGCAGCTAATCCGCAAAGCTATATAATGATTTACCCGCATTTGGGTGTTAAATCACAGCCAGCACGAACACCACTTACCATAGGGCCGAACCCATGATGTCAGGACGGGTTCATTTGAACCAGTTCTGGGCAAGCCATCCCCGTGCTATTCATATACTTTGAGTGAACGACACCTCACTCACCACCAAATTTAGCCCCATAGTGCCAAATGTAGATTGGTTACCTCAGTCTATAATCCTAGACCGCAATGCGCTTTGTTTGTTAGTTACATAGCATTGCCTATCTACCACTGACCGTGCAAGTAACCAAAGACGATTTAACCACTATCACTAAATAATTAATTTATCCATCTGTCTGTAAGAAAATTGAAGAGTGATCAGAGTGAGATCATTCCTATGTAGCTATCTGCTATAGCGTTCCGATCAAGATGATTCTGAATGTACAAAGATTTTATTTTTTTTTAAACAGACAGATGGACACGTCTATATCGACTTGACTTATCGTGCTGAACAAGACTTTATGTCAGAGATGACACCTCTTCTGAGTTGTAAGCTTCATGACAAATTTAATATTCTCTTTTTCTAAGAGATTAAAATATAAGCCGCAACGGCTTTATTAAAATGTCTTTATGGATTGTACAGAGAATTTCGAAGCCAAGCGCTCTCGATTACAGTTTTCGTACTAGTTGCTTAAATGAAACTTTCAAAATTTATTTAAATTTATGATTAAACAAAACCTGAGTACTGTTTTTTGACACTGTAACTAACTGCTAAGTCCAAACAATCAATTTGGTTTCAATTCGTTGATCCCGAATATAGATAAGATAAAGCATGGAAGATATATTATTAAAATAACTGTCAATCAAACCACACGTTCAATACACAAAAAAGCATATGCAGGTGAAAAACATTAAAGTGAGCCAAGCCGAAGTGCAAGTGCTCGCAAGCAGAAATGTTTTATGCATAATACATCATTTATACAACGACGTAGTTGGCGTACATGCCACAGAGCGCGGTAATTACAAGTGAAGGTGATTGATCGAATTGCGAACGAAATGCACACATAGATATGTTATGTATGCCATATACATGCTACTAAATAAACGAAGAAGTCGAAGCAGAACTCGTAAATTGAATTCAAGGAGCCGACTGGCAGGCAAAGTCAAAAGATGCCGACCGCAATGTAAACAAGTATGCCGAAAAAGAAGAAGAACGTTCATAATTTATGAACTATTTACAAGGCGAGACATGCCCCCAATGCCTTCGCTTATCTAAAGTTAAGGGCCGCAAAGCTGCTGGCTGGTGGCTGGTGAGTGTGTTAATGTTTGTTGTGTGGCAATGACTTCTAATTGCCTGTGACCCAGTGACACAAGTCGAGAATGCACAGAACTTTACTCATATTCATCTTCACGATTAGAATCTCGTAACGAATGTCGATGCCGTCATCGTCATGAATTTGGTTTTGTGTTGCAAAGTTGTCGAACGAGAAGCCCAGCGAGCTGTGGCGGCCGTAAGCAGCAGCGTTGCCTACAATCAATCACGTCATTGACGTTGAGTTGCGCTTGAATGATGGCTTTTGTGTTGCGCATTCAATGGCACCTGTCATGCGGCCCGAGCAAATTGCACAAACGGCTCAAAAAGAACCGCATAGCCCCGACGCGTCGCCGGGTTGGCCGACCTGAATGCGGCACGCCATTTTGTTGTTTCAAATTGTCAGCGTGTTTGTTCAGAATATTTTTTGTATTTGAATATTCTGAAAAAATACGAGTATATGCATACAAAGTGCAAACCGAAAAGAAAAAAAATGAAGCTGCTAATTGCTTTAACAATACGCTGACTTTGGTCCTTTGGCACATCAGCAGGACGCCGTCGAGTACGAGATTCGGATAACCGAAAATAACCGCAGCTGTTTACGTTTGTTTTAAAGCACAGGACATCGTGCAAATTGCTTATATGAATGGCGCAAAGGATGGACGGATGGACGGACAGGAACACACGGCAGAGCACAGCAAGGTTGCACCGAACATAAATCAAGGATAATGCGCGCAAAAACAAAGAACCGCGGCTGAAGCGTAATTCGATGCCTTTTCGTATTCGTGTTCGCAATTGCATTTTTCATTACAATTCTTTTTTTATTGTTTTCTTTTTCCGATTTTTTGTGTTCATATTTCTTTATTAAAATTTCGAAAACGAATTCAATTTATTCATGCGCATTCAATCGATTGAAGGACCTTCACGCGCGCCTGCCAGCAATTTCACTTCGACTCATTTCACTGCGCACGTTCTACAACCCTTCCCTTGGTGTTTTTGTATTTGCTTATTTCTTTAAAGTATTTTTAAAGTTTGCCTTAAATTTTCTGAATCCTTTGCAGAGCAAGTGTCAAGAGCTTGATTTTATTTGTTGCTTAACTATTTCGCCCTTTGTCTTTTGTGCTTTGTTCAACGGCATCGCAGCGCGTTAATCCTTGACTAGTTGAAATTCTTTTGTCTTGCATGTCATTTGATTGCATTGACACAAATACCTGTCAAAGACTTTAGTCACACACATTCGCTTGTATTGAATTCCTGCGGTTTGTCAAACATCTGCTATCGCAAAACGCCCTTTTAAATCAATAAATAAAATATTTGCACAATTGGCAAATCTCGCCTGGTGCGCCTTCAAATTGAAAATGTAAATGCTGTCAAAGCCTCTCAAGTGATTTGAAAAGCAAAAGAGCGGGCGGAGGCGCGACACGCTGTGGCAAAGGGTTGCAAAGCGATGTTAATCTTATTGTGAACAAAATGGTTTAGATTATAGAGTGTGAAACGTTGGAGATCAAATCAATTTGAAAACAAAAAAATAGTTTTGTAAAATTATATTCGAAATTGAATTTATCTCTCGAAAAACCACACAAGTCAACATTCAGTGAAATTTCTCATTACGGACACCACTTATAATCGGACAAATTTCGTGTACGCAGCCTGAAATATTTTTATTTATTTTCATATAAATATCACTCTAATAACCGGACGCTCTTTTAACCTGACGCGGATACTAAATATCAAAACATTTTGATCAAAAAGTCTCAAATTATCTCAAAATCCCATTCGTATTTGTGTTGTTTAAAACAAAATTGGTAACATTCCTTTTAACATAAGTACATACATTGTTTCAAAGCTCCCCCATTAGCGGACTCGCTCCATAACCGAACAAAAATAGTACGACGATGAGTGGCCGGTTATGGGGAATTTCACTGTGTTTTCCAAATATATTTCGCTCTGTTAATGTTACTTCCATAATCTGTGCTGAAGTTATCACATTGCTTCCACTATCACAAATCGTTGATCATTATTGCAAAAAATAGTAAGAATAATATTACAAATGCCAGTTTTCAAGAGTATTTCGATTCAATATAAGAGATTTTTATACTCTTCACGTATGTGAATAGTATTATAACTTTGTCACGGAGTTTGTAACACGCAGAAGGAGACATCTCTGAATATACAAAGTATATGTATTATTGATCAGGACGACAAGACGACAAATCTAGTAATTTTACGTACCCAGAAAGTTTCATTAAGATCGGACAACTGGAACTGGTACCTGCTATACAAAATGAAGAAGAGGAAGAGAAGCAAGATTCACGTCGTTGTATGGAAAACTCTTTTGTTTCTTAATCAATTGACTTGGAACTGCACACTTATGTTCTTAGGGGGGCATGAAAACTATTTTGACCAAAAAGTGGGCATGGCTACGCCCACTTCTAGCCAAAATCAATAATTTGTATACCTCCGGTACCTATTGAGCAAAAACAATGAAAATTTGTATATATGCTATTAAGATAAAGAGAAATAAGATTCAATCAAAAAAGTGGGCGTTTTGAAAAAGGGGGTGGGCGGGAAGGAGTGGTCGTGACACAAAACCGTTCAAACTTTATCTGCTGTCGAGCATCAGCAGTCTATCCTCCAAATTTCAAGCCTCTAGCTCTCACAGTTTTCGAAAACCATTGGTAAATACGGACGGACGGACATAGCTTAATAAATTTCACTTGCCGGCCTGGTCAAGAATGTATGTATATACTTTATGGGGTTCCCCTCCCTTCTTTCTATGCGTTACATACTTTTGGTCCCAAACAAACTTAATATACTCTGACACAGTCTATGTGCAGAGTATAAAAATGTGAGAGCTTTGCCCAACGAAATTACAAACTTACAATGCCTTATAACATTTTATTGAACTTTGCTGAACTTCAAACGTTTTATAAACCAAATGTCTTCGAGAACAAATTAAATGTAATTTTAACTGCAGATGTATTTTGAGCAACAAATCAACTCCATTTACATTCAATTTCAACGCTTAGCCATTATGAAAGAGAAGCCGAAATCTAAGACTGTTTTCCGCCACCAGAAGATTTTTTTCAAGGAATTAATAGAAAAAGAAAATAGATTTTTAATTGAGTTTTAAGTGTACAACAACGCAGTTGGCACAAAGACGGCAACAACAAATGAACAAAGGCGGAAAGTGTCAACTGTCAAAACACAACAAAAGACAACCTCAGAAATCCGAAAAATCTGCTAAACTGATTTCCAATTTTCAGAACACGCATACACAGCTAAATACAACAAAGAAAACTAAATTCACACGCACACACACACACAAAATTTCGAAATTTCAAATCCGCATTAATGTCATCAATGTCGTCATTATTGACATGTCAGAGCGGAAAGGTGCAAAAGCATGCGCACAAAAGGTGCAAAATAGAAATTCAATCAATGCGAAAAATCGAATGAAAAGCGTTTGTCATAATTTTGAAAAAAAAAGAGAAAAAAAATATTATTGCAATTCTTACTTCTGTAGAGAACTGGGCCGAGCTGAGTTGAGCTACACTGCAATGAAATGAAATGAATTTTTGCAAAAATATGATTTCAACAGATTGCAGGCATTCAAAGGCGAACAAAAGGGCACCGGAGCGAAAGTGCAAATACAACTGCATTATTGAGATGCCATTCAGAGCACGGAACTCACATACACATTATGCCTGCGTGCGCCAGTGTCCGTGTGTGCGTGTGTATTGCCACAAATCCTTATACTGGTGCCTCTCATTCAAGGGAAACGTGCGCCAGTCGTGTTGACCAGAAAGCTCAACATGATTCCATTTATGACAGATAAGAAAGCAGAGAAGAAGCGGCGAAATTCTTATAGATCATTGATTTCTGATAATAAAACTATCAAAGCGACTGAATGCGAATGCGGCGTCAGTTTCTGTTCAGAGGCGGTGAATGACAATATCGAAGAAAACAATAAAAACTCAATAAAAAAATCAATCAAAGCTTTTAACACACATACAAACACAGGGAAAATGCGACTGACTGAAGGCCGGGGATGGCAGGAACTTTTCTTGTTGGCAAGCTGACAATAGAATTTTGCGTTTATGTATCGCAATTGTTGCGCTACAAGCAGGCGGTAAAAATCACAAGAAAGCAAGCGAAAACAATAAAATAATCGAAATATCAGAAAGAAGTTGCGAAAGAAATCGAATAAAATATATGTATGCTCCTGGCAAATGAAAGCGAATTTGGTCGCAAGGCGCATTGCCTACGATGGGCAACAATTGAACTTGATCAAGAGATACAACTGAACTGAATTAATACTGAAGTGAAGAGCATATCATCCGGCGTTTGAACAAACTCATCTCTATTTCTATCTAACACTTTAAACGCAAATATTTCAACTCTCGGCATTGGGCACTAAGTTCATTTGAGCCAAGCCAAATAGCCCGAACAATTTCATGCAGGGTATAAACACTCTGAAAATAGTTACGCAGACAAAAGCTAAGAAAATATGTTTTTGGAACGAAGACGAAGGACAAAGGACGATTGTTGCTGCGAAGTAAATTGTTGAAGCCGAATTCGTTTAACTTAAGCAGCAAAAACCAGGATAACAACAACGACAATAACAATAACAACAACAATAAGAGCAATAAGCGAACATTTAAAAGTGTCAAATATCCTTTTCATTCGCCTCCCTGTATTTTTTTTTATTTTTATTTCTTTCTTTTTTGTTGCTCTCCTTTGCGCGTTGGTTTATTTTTCGTTTTAATAGTTTTTTTCATCGTTTTAAACTCCGCATGAAATTGTAAAGAAATGTTAATGCGATTTGAGCCAGAGTATGAAAAGGCGGCCAGAAGCAGCGCACAAAAAAAAAAAACAGACAATAAAACCGAGAAAAAAGATAACGTTTAAGAAAAAAAAAAAATGACAGCATTTCCATTCATTCATTTCCATATTTAAGGTTCAGAGTGCAAAGTAAGACGACGCTTTTACAATTTTATGCTGGCCTCGCTTTACTGATTCACTCAGACTCTCGATTCTCCGTTTGTGGAAACGTGGGCATTAAGTGAATTTATATATACATATATATTTTTATTTCTTCATTTTCATGCTTGGACAATGAACGCAAATCAGGAGCGGCAGCCGTCGACGCAGAAGCCCAACAGTAGCTCGATTGTTGAGCAGGGCGCGCGTTGGCCTGGAACCTCACAAACAATTAAGCGTTAATATTCACTGCGTTTTGCCAGGCTTTGTTCGAATCCGTCCGTCCGTCCGTCTGTCTGTTGGTAGTTCAGTCTGCTTGTCTGTCTGTCTTTCAGTCCTTTGTCATCATCACCACTCTCCTTTGTACGCTTTTGTGTGACATTAATTTAATCCTTGAATGCATCTTTGACATACAAAACAGAAACGACAAAAAAAAAAAAGAAACACTCCGCAAACGAGAGAATCTTAGTTAAAGATGACAGTCAGGACAGCTCGAAGAGACTTGTCTCGCCTGGTCTCGCATCATCTGAGCTCTGCGACTTGCATTCGACCATTGTCAGTGGCATTAGTTTTGTTTCTGAATTAAATTTACACAAATAATACGCGCATTAAGCCTTAAAATGTTGCTGATAAACACGCCTTGGCATTTCCCGGAGGCATTAGCTGACGTCGTGTGTATGCATTTGGTTGTGACAGTTGAAATCTTTATTTATTTTTCAATTCATTTTGAGTTGGGTTTGCTAGCCATTATGTAAAATGTACATCAAATAAAGAGCTCTGACATAATTATATTTGTTAAAGCTGAGCTTTGTGTGCAATTCCCATCTTCCTTACTAAGCTTCACGTAATTTAAATTTCGTTGTAGCCTTCTTGATTGATAGGAAACAGATTCCAGTTAATTATCTTAAAAATATCGCACAACTAAGGAACAAGGAACCTAAAACAACTCAATCGATCATTTTAAAAACCTCAATTAATTTAAATTTTATAGCAATCAACAAAAATGTCAATGTAATATTTGAACCTAAAAGGATTCAATTATCAGAAAACGTTTAATTTTCAATAGAAAAAAATAATTAATTATTATTTAAAACTGAGAGTGGTATACGGATATCTCTAGTTCGACTCTTCAGAATAAATGGGGGTCCATCTTTGTACATCACTAAAAGTATATCTCTCGCGTATATTCCAGACACAAACGGTTAGCGGTGCCACAAACCAAATCTAAAAAAAATTATATTTAACAACGTCCATTTGAATTGTGTTCAAAATATCAAGAAAATCGGTAAAAAAAATTTCGAGTTTATGAACTGGGCTTGCAGGTCCTTGAGATGTATTTTGTGGTAGTCAGTTTTAAAGATGTAAATATATTTACTGAGCCTACATACAAAATTTCGTACCCTTAATACTTTTGGAGAGATATCAGTTTTAAGGAAACCACTTTTTGAAGGGAATATGGGAATATAAAAGGGACATATGTGTGTACCTTTGTACAATATATTAACTTGTGCAGTCGTCTTGATCAAGAAAATATGTTGTTGATAAGTGCTTGAACCCAGCTAAAGACATATTTCCCCACAAAATGGAGATCCAAAGGATATTGCAAAGGTGGTTAAATTTTGGCTTCAAATCCAAAACTTCCAAGCGATAGAATGGCTTGCACAAAGCCCGGATTTAAAACCCATTGAAAATTTATGGAAACTCAGTGCATATGAAAATCCACTAAAAAATGCTGCTGCGATTTATGAGAGGCTGGCAACTGAATTACTGAGAAGAAATTATTCAAAATTTGGTGGAGAGGATGCCCAGAAGAATTGCGAGTGTGCTCAAAAAATAAAGGACTTTGGACAAAGTATTAATAATCGATAATTGACGGAAGTCTCGTGAGCAAAAAATTTGAATGGCATAATTGTCCGAATGGTACTTTTTTGATTTTTGATATTTTCTTGAAAAGAATTGATATTATTGTTAGATTTATTTCATAAAAACAATGCTTACAACCAAATGAAATGGATTTATTAATTAAATTTGTCAAACATATTTGATTTTACCTATTTTGATGCGTTTTGTCTAAATGTGCAAAACATCCGGACAATGTTGCTTCCCACTGTATATAAATATAAAAATAAAGTAAAATTCGTCTTCTTTTGAAAGAATTTTAAGTGTTTATTCTACAAAAGAAAAGTTAACTGTACTTAAATAATTTTGTCTGGCTGTCTATCAAAAATATTTAACAATGAAATATTTAGAAATAATCGACGTACAAGGTTCGATCAACAATTAAATGATATCGTCGGTTGTTCTTAAATTGAAATTGAAGCAGCTCCGAACTCCTTCGACATTCCATTGGCCTCCAACGTTTAAATAATAATGCAGCTGCATAACTTCAATCGAATGTGCGCCGGAGTTGAGCGCAAATTATAATAAATTACTTTGAAATGAGTTGAATGGCTTGAATCATGTCGGCCTGGCAATTCGACGACTTGATTATTTATTACAGCAATATTGTGCAATTATTTTGCTACTAATGTTTTCAGGACTGACCAATGGCAACGACCAAGCAGCTCAAATATGCACAGAATAATTATGCGTAGAATGACGCATTCTTGTGTTTGTTTTGAGCGATTTGTAAATGTGCCTGGCTCATTTGATTTGCATAAATTAGAGTGTTGCAGGCCTTTTGGGCGAACAATGCGCCATTTTCTGAACTGGCTTCATGTGCGCATTTGTAATCATTGTTCTTCGCAAATAAACACGAATCGTCATAATGAAAACGTAATTTGAAATTTGAATATTCAATCATTTTTTGATGGTTTTCCGGGTTTTGTTTGCACAAAATTAGTTTTCATTCACTGTGCAAATATAGCATTCATAATTATGATGCATTTTCATAAATTCAGTTTCGCTTGTCATTGAATTGCAAAGCCTTTGTTGTAATCTAATGGCAGCGCACATCCTTTGATGGGTGGACGGGTTCATGGAACACTTTTGCGACACGAGGCTTATGAAAGTGACCGAAGCATTTTGGTTGTTGTTTCAAAAATTTATGAAATTTATTTCAAATTCAAATCCATCTTCAAATTTATGCTAAAGCATGAACAAATTCCTTTTGTGCATAAAACTGTTGGTCAATTATTTGGCTAACCTTCATGGTCAGTCGAATTGCAGTACCTCAGCCTTCCTCTTTGAAACCAACACAGTTTTAGTGTGTCTAACCAAACAAACCGAAAATGGCATTCGATTCACATCTTATTTTCAAATAATTGGAGCATTAAAATTGCGTTTATTATTATTTCAGTTGTAATCAAGTCAATGTTCCTTGAAGCAAAAGAAAAACTACAAAAAAAAATATATATATGAAAACAAACGAATGAAAGAACTATGCGATGAGGGTTGGCCAAAAAATAAATAAAAATTCGCACACATTCACACCTCCGATCGCCCCACTGAATGCAAACCTCACGCCCAACTTTTTCTTTGCATGATAGGGAAACAAAAAAAAAAAAAAAGAAAAAGGAAAAAAAAAAACTAGAAGCGAAAAGAAATTTTCTTCGTGGTGCGAATACAAAGTAAATAAAAACATAAAAAGTAAATTTCGCATTTGCAAATAAATCAGAGGGCAAATCAGTTGCTGACAGGGGAAGTATTTATGGTTCCATGTGCCAAAAACCGAAACGAGACTGAGCGGAAAAGCAAAGAAAAGGAGTCGCAGCACGCCTCAGGGTCACACCAACGAGCACGACAAGCACAGCAACAACAACACGCTAATATTGACTGAAGGGAGTGACGGGGAGAGCGCGAAGATATGCGGTGTAGTGCGACGTAGAGCGGCGTAGAGCTATGGGCTAAGGGCGAATATGCAATTCACTGTTTGTGTATTTGCACAGTGGCAGTCGACTGGAAATCAAAGTACAAATTCGTAAAAATTAAGAAACAAATCGAAAATCAAGTAAAACGAAGCCGAACTCGAGCGTGTAAATATTCATCCAACGCTGTGGTGTGATGGAGTGTCGTAAGGAGGGGTTATTTTTCAGAAGTTTGCTTTCCATTTCGCATGCACATTTTTATGGCACATTTTCAAATAAATTTCTCTTAGAGATTAGCGCATGGAGAACCGTACGCTTGACAATGTGCAAATAAAAAATGTTCATGAAGTACTCAGAATGACTTGACCGTGAGAAATTAGTTAAATGTAGTGTGAACTTTTAAAGGACTTGCCTTTTATATTCGTTCTTATTTCCTTTTTTTTTGGTTTTTTTCTTTGAGTGTAGGCGGTTGACTGCATTTGAAGAAAAAAGTTCAAGGTTCACATTAATTACCATAGTTTTAGGCCAGTCCATAATGTTGAAGGCGGAGAGTGAATGTTCATGCAGAATTATTTTGTGGAAAGCTAATTGAAAATTCGAATTAATTTTTAACAACTTAGCTATGACTTTGAGCTTGAATAACTAAATTATAGAATGCTATGGATAGGACTCTCACATCTTATAAACTCATTCTTATGCACATCAACTCTGCTGCTTATTGACACATCGTTGAAGCACTCTGAATAATCGACTGTCGTATGTGGTAGCGCTTACCACTTGTACATTTGTTACATTGGAAAAAACTGCAGCAATCCATTGCTAAGCAAACTTTATAGATCTCGTTGAAAATAGCTTCTTCAACTTAATCGATCTGGACTTGAAATCTTAAATAAAATAATAAGAATTGTGTGAAAAATAAACATGTTTGGTTATATTTGAGAGAAATATTCCATCTTAAAAGAAATATCCTTTGTCTTGATTTCTTAGTCACAAAAGTAGAACAATATTTCGAGTGGAACTTTATGAATTGATTTATAACTTGAGTCATTTTAACATTGTTCAATAAACATTTTCGTTAGTCCACATCCATTTGGAACTGTCTCGTCGTTTGTCATGCACTTAATTACAATAATTTCAGAATATTGTATACGGTAATTGCCCAAACCAATGCAGAAAACCGATAGACTGGCAACAATCCACACAAATATTTTTATTGCTCAACAATTAACATTAAAAACAATATTGCTTAATTAATGGACGGAGTAAAAAGCGCCAATTAATTGCAATTATTTAGTCAGTCGACGACAACGGCTACGCTCGCAGTAAAGTAAGCGCTATCTGACAGACAGACAGACAAGTGGAAGGCGGGCAAGCAAACACTTAACCCAGTCTCAAGTCGCTCACCGTTCCAATGACGGCGTCAACGGTGTTTATTTATTTGCTAACACTTGCCGTTGCAAGTGGCAACAAGTGTTGGCGGCAGCCAAGCGGTTAGCAACAGAGTTGAAGGGGGCAAGCGTGGTTGTCGCCACTGATTGGCGTGGCGTCGCCGATAGTAATCGATCATAATGTGGCATGAGTGTCGGCGGCGGTGTATGCAACATGAAGTTGTTGTTCGAGTCTTTGCCTGGCCATGCCTTTGGTTCGTGTACTCTCGTGCAGCACACAAGTGCCGTGACCCATTAGTTTGTCACTGACGCCACCGCCACCACCACCGCCGTCATTCCCGTTGACAAGCGTTATTTCTGTGACAATTTTATGTGAAATGTACCGAAAATAATGCACTTGCTGACTGTCAAATCATACTAGATTTACATGCAAAACAGCGAATTTGCCTTTTGTTGTCGCACAATGAAAACTTAATTAAGTTGCTTTTGCTGTCGGTCCACTCCCCATTGTCTCTATGCCACCGTGCAGCGCTACGTAACTCAACGCAATTCAATTCCACTCAACCCTTCGCGCTGAACACATTTTCATAACCATAGAAAATCAAAAATCACTTTTAACGCCCTCTCCGCAGTGCTGCCGCCCACCCCTCTCACCGACGCATCGCCCAAGGGCGTACATACGCACGTCATAAAGTATCTCAGGCAAAGCACTTCGTCCTTGTTATGTCGACGCTTCCTGCGTGTGGCATTATTTTGGCCTTGTCATACTTGTTACTTTTGTTGTTGTTGTTCGCATGTCTTCCTCTTCGCTTTGCTACACGAATCAGCTCCTTTAATAGAGACAATAAATGAGCTTACTGTCATATCTAAAACGGCTCCGCATGGCTCTGCACAGTAGCGACATTTACATGTATCTAGATACGCATTCGCCCTTTTTGCCACAAATTTTGGCTTTCGTAACTTTTTTTTTCGCGCCTGACATTTTATTTCCTCTTCCTGTGTACATGTGTATGTGTGTGTGTGTGTGTGTGTATTCATGTGCTTTTGCCTACTAATTTAAATATAAACAAGTTCTCTCTTTGATTTAGTAATGAAAATGCTTTGTAATTTATTCATATCGCAGTCAGGCACGTTCCACATCATTGTGCCGCAACCCTCAAACCAGCGCCTCAGCCTGTCAGTTTGTCTTTGTGCCTAATGTAAATTTATTTAGTTGTCAGTCAGCACAAATGAAAAAGACAACAACAACAACAACAATAATAACAAACAAAAAAGAAGGCGTTAGACGCCTTTTGTCGCTCCTCGTTGTCTAAAACTGTGATTTCCTCTTGGCTCCTTTCAGGCTTGAATTTCACATGTGCCTTCAGTTGATTATGAGGTCATATCGAAATTGCTTTTGCACACAATTAAAAGGGGTGGTTCTCATTCCCAGCAGTTGCGCTGCGAGGTGAGATAATATTTTAAGCGGCGTGACTTATGGCCTTCATGAGCTCGACTTAAGTTGCATTGTAGTTAATTGAAATTCTGTGTTACAAAAAAAATGAAGCTTCTGTAATATAACTCGAAATAAGATCTTTGAATATGTTGTGTGCTAGAAACAGAAGTGAAGCTATGCTCTGATTGAGCTGCTCATAACATAAGCATTGCCATGTGTCCTTGAATATTTGCGTGCAAAAGAATTACTTTTTAACAATGATCTTGGCTCGTAACAATTTCGTATAGTATTTCAAGTATTCTAGTAAACATGCCTATCAAGTCAAAATTAAATATCAGGTCGAATTACTTACAGAAAATTCATTGAAACTAATAATGAGCATTTAAAGTTATTATTACAAATCTTTAGCCAAACGAGGTTATACAGCTGTATTGCAAAATACTTACGCTACCCATAAAATATTGCATGGTGGAACTAACCCAAAAATTGTTCTTAATAGCCGTTCTAATAGAAAGTGAGAGAGAGCACGAGCTGAAAGCTCAATCTTCAGTTGTGAAGTTGAATTTCCTTGTCTCAACTCGCGTGACTAAGCTCATTGTTATGCATGAGACCCGTTGTCTTCGAGAATTATTTGTGTGAGTTGACGGACGGATCGATAGTCCAACATAATTGTTTTAATAGATTTCTCGTGTTGAACCGAGTATTTTTCCTAAAGGGTATGTTACTTGTGCCCAGGATTATTGCCTTAACACAGCCCCGCTTTAAAATATTAAGCATGATTGAACGTTTAAAAAATGTATGAGAAATTAACTTAATTCTAACATCTCCGACAAATATTTGTGGAGTTTGATAGATATTAAATCAAAGCTCCATTGACTATTCAGATACACATAGTGTGTTTGTTTGAACGAAATGTATGTAAAGCATAGAAGTAGCGGAGGGAGATCTCATGGGATAGCCATGTATAGCCCTACAAAAATGAATACCACAATTTTTTCCCCTCCCCCTAATTTCTCCACAAGAAGTGCTTTGTATGCAGACTCACTAAGTACACATCTTCAAAACTACATACCACGAAATACCTCTCTCTTTCATGGTTACTCTTCAAAGACCATCAAACTAACCAGCAAGATTAGGGTTGTGGCTCCGCCTAGCGTGTATGCAGGGTAAACAAATTGTCGAGTATACTGTCCTTACTTCTTTTGTTTTTCAATTGGAAATTATGCATTTTAAAGTTGTTATTTGTTGAATTGACTTTAAATTTCGTACTCTTGTCAAATTTATAAAATAATTTTATTAAAACCTCTAGTGAATTTAAAAATGTTTTTATACCCTGTACACACACTGTGTATCAGGGTATATTAAGTTTGTTTGAGACGGTTTGTATGTAACGCATAGAAGGAGGGGAGGGGGACCCTATAAAGTATATATATTCTTGATCAGGATGACAAGACGAATTGATATAGCCCTGTCTGTCCGTCCGTCCGTCCGTCCTCACCAATGGTTCTCGAAAACTATAAGAGCTAGAGACTTGAAATTTGGTGGATCGACTCGTGAGGTCAAACGCTAGATCAAGTTTGAAGGATTTTTTGCCACGCCCACTCCTTCCCGCCCATCGAGCACCACCCATTTTTTCAAAAGGCTGTAGCTCGAAAACCTGATGAGTTAGAAACATGAAAATGAGTATGTAGACTCAGTATGTATAGCTCTACAAAACTGCATACCACATTTTTTCCCCCTCCCCTTCGTTTCCCCTCAAAAAGTTGTTTTCTTAAAATTGCTGTATCTCCTAAACTATAATAGATACAATGCTGAAATTTTGTATGCAAACTCAGTAAATATACCTTTCTAAAACTGCATACCACAAACTTTCATTTTTAACGCTGTGTGACAACGCAAAGACAAACAAGTTAAAATTTGGCATAAATTGCGCTTTGAACACTGCTTTATCCTATTTGTAACAAAAACCGTACTTAACACTGCGAAAACTATTAAAGCTAGAGACTTGAAATTTGGAAGATAGACTCGTGTGGTCGAACACTAGATCAAGTTTGAAGGAATTTTTGCCACGCCCATTCCTTCCCGCCCATCGAGCACAACAAAATGTCATTTTTTTCTTAAAATTGCTGTATCTCCTAAAGTATAAAGAATACGATGCTGAAATTTTGTATGCAAACTCAGATAACATACCTTTTTAAAACTGCATACAACAAACTACCACTTTCCCCGCAAAGACCAACACACTAAAATTTTGCAGCAATGCTTTGTAACAAAACCCGTACTAAAGCGCCATCTAATGGCAACATTGCACTGTGAGCCCTGCCTCACTATTAGCAAATACACAAACCATATCGTGGTACACTGCTTTTGCTGTCGGCGAATGTTTAACGTGTTATCAACATAGGTGTGTGTACAGGGTATTATATAGTTGAGAATACTCAACTATACCGCCCTTACTGGTTTTTGTTTTATTTACTAATCAATGGTGTTTTATTAGCAATCAGTTAAAGTTGAAACAATAATCTAATACTGATGGTTGAAACAAATAATATAACTGGCCTGCTGTTGTTAACAGTCGTTGTAATAAAATGTGACAAAGTGTATTAAACTGATTGGCGATTCCGTAACTGTATCGGGTACAGCCTCTTCAGTCTTGTAAAGGTGAAACCGTTGCTTTGAAGACTTCTGGCTGTGGTATTGGGTTGTTTAATAAGACGATTATAGAATCGGCTGGTGTGAATAATGCTAAAATGACCTTCATCTCGAAAACGTTTACAGTTCAGAGGTCTGAGACTTAATTATAAGATGAAACCGATGAAGGGAAGTCCCTTTGGATTCCACTAGGCAAATCAAGCATGTTATATTGCTAGTGATTGGAAGAGGGTGGTGATGTATTGGTTTAAAATGTTTTATTTAAAATATTCATATGAAAAATCGTTTTTCATTGTTTATCTTGTTGACAATTAAATGCTAATACAAACAGCGTTGACTAATCATGTGGATTGCAAATCCAAAATCAAACATACGCCAAACACATTTTCACTTCAGACAAGCACAACAAAATCAAGCAGCAAAGTAAACTATAGAGATTCTATAAAATTCGCGCTTAAAATAACAATCGCCAATGGGCTATCAAAATGCGTGTCTAAACAATATGCCGCACAAAAATCGTTTGGAAATGTTTAACAATGAGCGTGGAAACAGACAAAAACAAAAAGGACCAAATAAAAAACCAAATGTGCGGCACATAAAAATGCTCGCAATGCCGCCGACATTGGCACATAAAAATACATACTAAATTTGATGGCCATGTGCCACAACGCAAATAAAAATACAAAATAGAAAATAGAAAAAGCCAAAAATGCTAAAAAGAAAGCTGATAAAATATGTCTATTTAAATTTGTTTTGTGGTTTCATTGTGTCTGTCTGCGGTTTTTAGGTAATTTGCACATTTCGGTAGCTAAAATAACAGCGTTGAAAAAAGCGCTTAAAAAAAGACCGACGAACGTAAATATTGAAACCTATTTCGGCAGCTGTGCTCAAATTTCAAAGTAAATAGGGAAGGGCGTGCCACACCCACCGCCAAGGGAGCGAAAATCGAATAAAATGTGTTGCCGACACATGTGCCAACGTGCCGAGCATATTTAAATACCACGATTTTATAGAAATTTGTGCATTTGATTGAAATTGAAACATTTAAACGCATAAATTCGAAAAATTAATCATACGACGTGTCTGCGGCAACTTTCGCTTGGCTCATTAGGCGTCTTTGGAAAAAGTTTGCGCAGTCGTCACCTGCAAAAGTGAAAGGCAGTTAGCGTTGGAAGATGACGTTTGCACTTAATTGAAGTGCGTCTGCAAAATGGTGGCGCAATTTAATTAAGGAACTGCAAAGTTGAGCAACAACGAAGCTGAGACGATTTACTGTGTGTTGCACAAATCGTTGGTCCTGGGCGTTGGGTAAACGATGGGCGGATGTTGTAGTCGTTGCAATGTGTATGTGGGTTAATAACGTCATTTATTATGCACTCCTGCCGGCATTTCCGGTATTTACCGCGCCAGCGACACGACACATAAATGTTCCCATAAATTTTATACCGCAGCCGCCATTTCACCTACAAACATACACACAGGCACACACACACACACACACATACATCACTACACTTGCTTCTTGTTCTTGTGTTTTTATTTCTTGTTTTCTGTTTGTTGTACGACATTGCAGATATTTCGCGTATGCTGAAGCTTGCAGCGTGTACGGCACGTAGAAGACATTTGTTGCAGGTAAACCGATGCGCAGTCGGAGCACATGTTATGCTAGTCTCGACCAACGGCAGTTACAGCACCAGGAATAACTTCAATTTATTCTCGTGAATAGCGCACAACTTCCGGTGGCGCTGCCGCTGTCACTACCGACGCTGCCACAGCCAATGTTGCCACCTTTGACGCAAGGTGCCAGCATGCAAATAGACTCACTTGCAGTCATGTGCATTTGCGATTGTATGCGTGTGTGTGTGTGTTTATTTGCATCAGGCAACATGTAATTCTTCTGACACTTCTGCCACATTTTGCTCAGCTGCTATGTCTGCTTCTTACCTTCTTTTTCTATACAACAGTCGTGCTGAAAACTTATCCTGCCAACCTGTTCACTTCGCTTTCGTATTTTATTTACTTTTCATGGTTTATAAATTTTAATATTTTAGTTCACTCCTTCATATTCTTCTTACTGTTATTCAGGTCGTCTTAAGCTGTTGCCGTTCGCAGCTGCAGAAAAAGTTTTGCCCAACGCGTTGCATGCTGAAGGTGAAAGTGGCACCTTCACATTTCAGTCAGTTGATATCCTTGTTCTTATTGTTATTTGCTGTTGCTGTGCTATTTTTTCTTCCTCACCTTTTGGGAGTTTTCCAAGCGCATAAATTTCGATTTAAGTTTGTGCCAAAGATTCGCTCTGCCACGATGAGTAGTGAACCTACTGGTAGCGGCGGTAGTAAATTTTATAGTTAGATGGAATATTGCGCAATGCAGGCGGAGCTCTGTCGATATCCAACTTGCTTATAATAACTTATGTGTGTATGTATGCTTATGCAACAGCTTTGTTTTGCGCCAATCTACCATAATGGAAAACACACAAGAAGATTAAAATGAAAACTTCCTTAAATATAAATTTGTGAGAAAAAATTAGATTAAGATCGTTTGAATGAATGAAGTCAAATTGAATGTTTGATCAGCTGATAATGCGTAACAATTTTCGTTGTTAGTAGTGCAACAGTATTGTTTGAGTTCTTAAAAATATTCATTTCTCGTAATCAAGTTGGTAGATAAATTTGAGAACACAATTATTATTTGCTTTTTATTTTCGTCTCTGAGTAATTGGGATGAATTTGCAACGTGTTAGCCACGCAAGGGAAACTTTCATACGTCATTTAATCGCTATTATTGCAAGCCAATGGTAACTTAATACTGAAGTGGTTGGTTCGAAGTTATCAAGAAATGCCGTTTTAAGTGCTTCGAAACGTAATTCAATACATTAAATCAAGCGTTGCCACACTCTGAGCTACTGATTTGCAACGAATTCCAAGCGACTCGACTCACTTCGATTCAAGTTAACTCGATTCACTCATTAATTGATTGTTGTCTAAATACACTTGTAACTTCAGAGTTCAATGAAGCGAAAACAATCCTGAGTTGTAAACAATACAAACTACAAAATACAGATAGAAGTACAACGATTATGTTTTTCCTGTCTGTCTTCTCCCACGACAAGTGCCCGAATGACGACAGAAGACCCAATGGAATTAACTACACACGACCCAAGCAAAAAATAAAAACAGAAACAGAAAAAACTGCTGTCTGGGAATTGGATTTTGCGGTTTAACGTTTAAAATTACGTTGACAACGAATGTGAACGGCGAAGTGGGGAGACGATGAGCTCGGTGGGATGGGAGCTTGAACAAGTTGGGTCTGAGGTTCGCCAATCGTTTCAGTTACTGTGACTATCGATGTCTGTGCAATTATATTGCTGAGTTCTGACAGCAGACACTTTGATACGAAAGCGAGAGAGAGAGATAACTCTTTTTTAACTTCCTCTGCTTCTGCTTCTGCCTGTACTCATTTCATTTGATTTCATTTCTGAGTGCCACTGCCAGTCACATTCCTGACGTAATAAAGTTGAGTTGTAGTAAATCGTAATTCAATATCGAATGCATTCTAGACGGACTGACAATTCTGTTACAGCTGACTGCGTCTCTTTCACTGTTATTATTGATGAATGTTAATCGTTTGGAATTTGAGGTATTTAAATAAACGCCGTTGGTGAGGTGAGGCAAGCCGAAGTCGTAGTTGCTGCACGGGAACTGCTAAGCAGATACACTCGGCTAGCTACAATAGAACGCTTCACTGAATGTTAAGTTAAAACGATTCCAATTGCGTGCTTCTCGCTCTTGAAATTCTCAGCATAACAGAAAGTTTAAGCAAAGTTCATGTCCAACATAGATTTCAATGTAAAGCAAGTACGTAGCTTAGTTTATTAAGTTATTAGCACTAAAAAGTTTTCGCAGTACATTTAAAAATTTATGTCAAACATTTACATTCGCCCAGCGGCCATGTTCCTCCGCGCCGTTCCGCTCGCCACACCGCTGCTCTAAAACGCTCGCTGTCTCTGTTCGTCATTTAAGAGCCTTTGGCTGGATTCGTTGTATTTGCAGTTGTACAACTTTTTGTGGTCACAATAATTGTAATTTTTGGTCACTGCAGTGCATGAATTTATTATGACATGACACAAATTTTCGGGTCGGTCGAGAACAAATGTTAAAACATGTTCCGAATGATTTTTAATTGGAGCCATAAAGTTGATCTGGTGTGTTGGGTAAACTGTTTAAATTCTATAGCTGTGTGTGTGCCGCAGAAAGTTTTATTTTTAAGTATATACTTATGTAAATGCTGCGTGGTAATTTTTTGTGCATCTTCAAATCTCAACTAATTCAGAGGAGGAGGGAAGGGAGATTATATATTCTTGATCAGGACGACCAAATAAATTAATTGAGCCATGTCCGTTTTTCCGTCTGTCTTTCCGTACACGGATGGTTCTCAAAAACTATAAAAGCTAGATACTTTAAATTTGACAGGTAGACTCGGGAAATTCGTCAGCGGATCAAGTTTGAATGATCTTCCTGTCCAAAAGATCATATCTCAAACACCAGATGAGAGAGAAATAGTGTTTATCTTAAAATTAATATATCTCGTACACAATAAGAGATATGAAACCATGTATGCAGGTTCAGTAAAAATACCTCTTTAATACTGTATACTACAAGATACTCCTATGAAAGATTTTTAGCCATTTTTATTGATATTTTGAACAATATTTAAATGGACACCTCTGATTTTTCTTTTCTCTCTTGTTGGAGTTCAAGTCAGCTAAATGCACTCTAAATTTGATGATGATGATTTGATTTGTAATCTTTGTGTCATTTTACTTAAAGCAACAACAATTTGAAGAATGTTTTTGCTACTTGCCCAGTCTTGCGTTTACTCTCCTCTGTTTGGTTTCATATATGTAGCCATAAGTTTTATTATTTTCTTTGTTGAACATCGTTCCATCGCACTTGCACTTGCATATTATTATTCGTCTATCTCATATGTAAGTTCATTGCCATTTCTCCTCCATAAACTTTTATTGCCTTATATATAAACCACACAAACTCAACCATAACGAAATGCAACTTTGACTTTGTCTCGAGTCGACTCGATTCCGGAAACAAATTTGGCGCCATTTTTATGTGCTCATACACAGCTATGAGTGTGACGCAGTGCATGTCCTGTGTATTGCAGCATTTTACTTAATTTATTTTGCGACAATTTACAACAATTTAATTACCACAAAATTTAAAAAGCCAACAAATGCAGGAATGACTGAATGAATGAATGAGTGACTGAGCAAATGAGACAACGAATAAATGCACAAATAAAACAACAACAAACCACAAAAAACAAAAATGAATGAGCGAATACATACATAAGTAAATGTGCGCTTCCGGTCAACATTGTCGTCGACGAAAAATTTGCTGAACTTTTGCATATTTGAAGCGACAAAAACGCCAAAGTACAAACTGCGGCTGAGAAGACATAATACACATTCATTCACAAAATGATGTATTGTCCTGCTGCTATCTACATTTGCAAACTGAATGCGCAATAAATGTGGCAGCCACCGTACAGCAAAAACACACACCCACACACACATAAGCAAATTTCACAGCAGACACATGAAAATGCAACACTTTGCCGGTGATAGTCGCACCCGAAAAGTTAAGTGAATTGTGCAAAGTTCCTCGTGCAAAATTGTGCAATGCCAAAGTTTTTCACGAGAGCAAGCACAATACGAGTGCATGAAAAAGCCAGTTGAATAAAGGTACGCGTGGCAACGCGCCGAATATTCTCACAAATATGGGAACAACTTTTTTGCCCTATTCTCATGCACAATGTCGTAAGTATAAAGTATAAATACACTGCGGAATGTGGTTACAATGGCAACGAGCCACAAAACCGCTGATGCCGTCAACATCGCCGTTTTCAGCTTGGCTCTGTATGTGTGTGTGTGTGTGTCTCTTTACCTGGTCCATACGAGGCCGTCAGTAGCGTATAGCACGAACCGAAAAAAAAATATAATTCTGTGTGAGCAACAAGAAAACATGGTTGAAACAGTTCGTTTAGAATGAAGTAATAAATGTTGCATTAAACACATTTGTGGCTATGGCAATGGAAGTAGCGAAGCACTCATGTGAGTCATTCATTTGTCAATTGAAAAGTGTGCTAATCTGTTACTTGTATCGGAACAGTAGCAACATTATTTCCTATTTTATATACAGGATTTGGCGGCTCGTTATAATGCAATCGCACTTAAAAAAATTGTGAAAATTTGCGAACATTAGAAAAAAAAACTGAAATCCTAATAAGCCATGTAGTGGAAGGGGTGAAATCCGTAATTATTTTGCGAAGATTTACAGAAAACAGTTGCGAATACTTCTTTGACTTTTTGATTTCTGTAGTTTTAGTCGTGATTGTTGTCAAAACTTACTGCAGTGATAATGATTACTCGTGTGAAGGGCGTCGATTGCTGCCGTCTCGATGTGTGGGTAAGAAAAAACGGGAAAAAAAATTATATTTTTCATTATACATATATGCTTTAGTGACCTCAACCTATTCATGTAGCTCAATTATGTCGTCTTTATAATTGAGTGTATTATTTAAACAACAACTAACAACAAAAGCTTACAGGCAGATCTTACGGCCGTTCGGGAGTAGCCACACTCCTTCATCAGCTAAACTTATACCCTCTATTATATTTTTCTTAAATTCATTAAACTTTTTGTGAGAAAAATGCATTATTATGACAAGACTCCATAACTCGATATAATTTTGCAAACGCAAAATGTGTCGCGCTATGTCTCAGCTGGTTGTTTGAATCCTGGCCGTGCGGTTGGTAATCAAGGAATGTCGTTTAAAGCACGATAAATGTCGTAACACATTTATTCTACGTAATCAACGCTGTCTCACGATGGAGAAGTCAGTAGATTCATATCAACATGTGAATGATGCCCATGGTTAATCACTGTTTGGTCACTTAGAGGAAATTAATGCAGTTGCGTATATTGAATGTTCCATACTGACATTTTAATATCCCGATGATTTATCAGAACTCAGCATATAATTATTCGCAAGGCAACATTAATAAACCGAGTGTTTATAAATCCGGAGTGTATTCGGCGACCGAATGTGAAAATGGATTTTAAAATTATTACTTTTTGTGTACAGAAACCTATAAATTGTAGTGAATTTAACTTAATCCAAATAATGGTATTTCAATGAAGAGATTTATTACTTATTAATGTTATCCTTATGTTTGCTATTCCAATAGTATTTAATATTTCAAGAAAATCGGTTAAAAATATAGAATTTGTTCAATAATTGATTAATGTGGTCTTTTAAGGAACAACGAAGAAGGCTGGGAGTGCCTTTACTTTAAGGAACTTATCTTTAATATTCCACGAGATATATTCTTTTTTCATAAAACAAGTTTTAAAGACGAACAGACAAACTAAGAAATAGGCAGAGAAAGATGGTAAGATCGATATCTTAGGCGAATATAATCGGATTTCGAATTTTTAACAGATTGGCAGCAATTATATCTAAATAGTACTTATCATGCATAATATCCCAACCCATTGCAATTTGGTTCGGTATATAAAGTATGAGATTCTAATTAAAATAGCTTATGACGAGATGAATAGAAAATATGCCATTTGCATTAAATTGTTAAGAAATAAAGTTGTAAAACAGTTATGTCTGGCACAATGAAGCTTAAATTTATTTTATTGCTTTGCTTGTTTGACAGAATGGAATCACAAAAACCCGACTATTGCCGACCGACTTTGTGCAGTTCAAATCGAAAGCACATAGCTTGTGATAACAACGGTGTGAGTAATAAGCATAAAAAGAATCTTTTACAATATATTGAAAATTCGGTTTGAAGACATTGGATACAAGTTGCCCACCAGACGCTCAAGTTCAGCCGGTCACTACGAGAATCCGCAACGTCATTCTGTCGGTACATAACAGGTTACGTGACAGAATTGCCAGCGGCAAGGAACCAAAGTACAAACCAGCTGCACGCATGGCCAGAATAACTTGGAGTACCGAACTCGCCGAATTGGCCAAGTTGAACGTGCAAACTTGCCGCATGGCTTTGGATAATTGCCGTAATACCGATGCTTTTCCGTACGTTGGTCAGAATGTCGCACTGTATGCCTATGATCCTGCGGGTAGAAACTACACCGTTGAAGAAATATCTTTGAAGCACTTTCAAAAGTGGCAAAATGAGCTCAGAGATGGCAGTATGTCGGTAATTAATAGTTTTAGCCGCAACGGAGAAGACGGGTGAGTATCGTCGATGAGAAAATAATTCTTAAGTTTTCCTTTAACTGATCACATTATTTACAATGTTAGTAAGTCGATTGCTCACTTTTTGCAAATGATTCAAGCTGCTTCTACCCACATCGGCTGTGCTTTTTTGCGTCAGACAAAAGATGAAATGATAGAACAATTAATGGCTTGTAATTATGCCCGTGGAAATATACAGAGACGACCAGTCTATGTTGAGTCCAACACCCCGGGATCGGGCTGCAAATCCGGCATTGATGAGAGGTTCACGAGTTTGTGCGGACTGAATGAGAAATTCGATGATTTGTAAAAATATGGCATGAAATATATAACACAGTTCAAAATTAAAATAAAAACCAGTAAGGATTGGAGTCGACAGTACTCGACTTCGACATACCCTGTACCTTCAATTAGTAACGTATGTTGCAGGGCGTTGCCCCGCCCACTTTTTAATCGAAACAGATTTTCTTTCCATTCAATATCATACATACCAATTTTTGTTCTTCTAGACCAATTCGTTACAGAGATATAATGGTTTTCTATTTTGGCTATATGTGGGCGTTGTCATGCCCATTTTATATTTGAATCTTACTATACTCCATCCCAATATCATACATGTAAAGTTTCATTCTTGTAGGTTTTATGGTTCTTGAGATATAAGCTTTTCAAATTTTTTCTTTATAGGGGCGTGGTCACGCCCATTTTTTTATTTTTTCTTCTTGAGGTTTGAGACAGCTATAAACACACCAAATTTGGTGTTCATATATCAAAAGACAATCCAGAAAATACGACTTTTGTAATATTATACCCGAGGTAGCTTCATTTATTTGCCCTTCACCCCTAAACTAAGTCAAAAAGGGGGAACACAAAATAAACTTGATCTGCGCAATGAATCACAGAATCGAACTGCGATGCGTTCATACAGACAGACGGACAGATGGACAGACGGACATGGCTAAATCGACTTCTCTTTCGATACTGATCAAGAATATATATACTTTGTATAGTCGGAGATGTCTCCTTTAAGGTGTTACATACATTGTCGACGTGCACAAAACTAATATACCCTTGTACCATAAGGTACAGGGTATAACCAGTAATAACGCTATCTTCAGCAAGGCTGAAGCTTATATACTTTTCACGCACTTTCTTGTGCCACGCCCATTTTTTTGACTGAATATATTTTCTCTTTATCTTATTAGACTATATACCAATTTTTATTGTTTTTGCTCATTGGGTACCGGAGATATGCAAGTTATTGATTCAGCAGCAAATAATTTATTTCAGTATTTTAAGTTGGACTTGTCTCTTAGATTTCACAAATGTATTTATTGAAATAATGACAATCCAAGTCGTTCATATACCAAGTGCCTTGATACCACAGCTGAACGCAATTTTCATCGTCCTCCCAGTTGTTAGGATCGCCAAATGGGGACCAGTTGGCGTAAATTATTTTATCGCCTGTAGAGCGCCAATAGAATTCACCCTCCTTTCTGAGATCGTTGCCTGACGTCCAAAAGCCATCAATGTGTCTGCTTTGCTTAAAACCATGACCCTCAAGGTATGTGTTGATTAAATTCATTTCCGTGGCACTTTCAATTGACAATAGACCGGCGCCTCGTGATTTACAATACCGTTTGGCTTGGAACCAAGTAACCTGAAAACGTATTATTGAAATATTTCTGCAAAGCTGAACGTTTCAAGTGAATCAATATACGAACATGATCATCTTTCTCCACAAAGTAGCATTTACTGCCAATCATTTCAAAATCCTTTGGACAATCATTGTTTAAAACGAAAAAATCACACAACGCGACTGCAAATATGAGCAGAATGAATACTAAAACGTGGCTTTGAAACATTTTTTAAAATAATTGAATATTGCAAATTGTCAACGCGATTTATATATTCGAACTGATTTCAGAATTCGTTGGCGCTTATAATTTATAACAATGAGACAAAATTCTTATCAATGATATGTAATTTATATAAGCGATAACGCAGAATAAATGTCTCAATAACAAAAACATAATTCAGGCATTTGAACCGAAATTTATTTAAATAGCAATTATTTGATTATTTGAGACTACGTCATTAAAACATCAGCAACATATTTCTCGCGTTCAACATCATACATAACATTTCAATCGACATTTGGAAGTTCTAATCTTTACTTAGATTACACTTAGATTACACAGGTCTACAAATTGGTCTAGCCATAACAGATAGAACAAAATTGCTTTGCAAGTCGATTCTGTTATTCATTAAGTAGATCAACTTTATTTGGTTTTCCGCCTCCACAACTTATTTTAGTGATGGGGGGCAAATAACTGGAGCTACCACAGGTAAAAATATAACAAAAGACTTCTTTTTGGTTTTCTATTTAGGTAGGAACAGAAAATTTGTAGTGTAAGTAGGTGACTTGAAACACAAAGAGATAAATTAGAAAAATGGGAAAAATTAAGGAATTTTTACCATGCTCACTGCTAGTCGGAGTAACTGATAGTCAGGCGATTCAAATTTTAAAACAGAGTTTTTTAGAAGCTATTGCATTCCGATGTCTTATCAAATAAAATATATTTGAAATGGATCGAAAGTCTCCCCATATTAAGCGACAGATGTTTTCTGATTGTTCCGTTTTTGACTTTGTTACGATTTTCACAGAGACAATCGATTTTTGATTGGACATGGTGAATATCGTGTTATGCCAATTTTACAATATAAGTTCAATCATTTTTAGTTGACTTAAAACCGCGTAAGATGTTTCTTGTGATATTTTTTATGTACATGGGCCAAGTTCTCGCTTGGTCAACCAATACCAACTACTGCAGTCCTGAGCTATGCAGCGAAGGGCTCAAGCACATCGGATGCAACAATACGGGAGTGTGTATTTTTTATCAAAGATATTTGTTGTAGATTGTTGTTTTCTTTCTTCCTTGTCTTCAATCCAATCAGGGGTTTGATTCAAGCTGCCAACCTGACGCTAAAATAGCGCCGCTTTCGCAGGAAGTTATCTGCAAGATTCTTGACTTGCACAACACGTTGCGCAATCGTGTGGCAAAGGGAGCCATGAAGCCGTTTCTGCCAGCGGCACGCATAGCCAAAATGCGTTGGATGCCCGAGCTGGCTGAGTTGGCGACGATGGGTGTGCGGCGTTGTAGGAAGCGCTTTGATCCGTGTCGCAATCTCAACATATTGCCTTATGTGGGTCAGAGCATGACATTCAGCTCGTGGGTTAGCAAGCCGATACCGACTGATATATTAGTGATAGGGAACATGAATCGCTGGATCGATGAGCACGGTGATGGTAATATGGAAAATATCAACAAATATGAGCCACCGAAAAAAGGAGAATCGTAGGCAATTGTCAAATACAATACAACCATAAATGATTTCTGATTTTTTATTTAGCTTCACCTTCGAGCGCTTTTACCAGATGATTCAAGAGGCGGCTACTCACATAGGCTGTGCGCTGTTGCTTCAAACGCGTAAACGATCGACTATGCAATATATGGTGTGTAATTACGCTAAGGCGAACATACGTGGGCAACGGGTGTACGAAAGCAGTACTGCGCCCGCTGCGGGTTGCAAGACGGGCACCGATCACACGTATAAGTATTTATGCTCTGTCAAGGAGGTCTACGATTGGGGTGACAAGCTTAAAACTACCGACAATAGAGAACTTTAGAGCTGCAATGTCAACACAATATGTCAATACGCTAACTTCTCTCGAATTATTTGTGAATGCTTAAATGATAGTAAAATCTTCTAAATTTTACTCGCAAGAAACCAAATTAATCGAATCATTTGCTGCTTCCTGTAGCTTTGAAGAACCCTAAGCTCCCCCACACGCATTAATTCACACAAGGCCAGCCATAATTATAGTTGAAGTCGTGAAATTGTCACACTTGACGTTAAGTACAGTTTGTCATTATCAGCGCCTCCCAAGCCGAGCCAAGCCACCACACAGTTCCACAGAACGCTTCGCAATCAAGCGTTTAATGCGCCGAAATTTTCTTCACTCGAGCAATTAAGATTTTTGACAGACTCTGACGCCGTACAGTAAACTTCATTAGCGTTGCAAGGGGGGTTAAAAAAATTATTAATGATTTTAATAATGCATTTTTTTTTTTGTTCACTCAGACGCATGTACGCTCTTCAGATGATTTAGTACCCCGCCAAGCTCTGCATTTTTTCAATTAAACTCATCATCAGCGGTCATAATTTAGTGTCTGCGCAACTCGGTCTGCCGCTGAGGCCCGGCTCGGCCCTGCACGAGTCATGCTCTATCGCTGCAGTGCAAGTCTGATATTTATTGGCATGCACTTGACTTGACTACTCGACTCCTCCTCTATGCCACCGCTCTTTGTGTGCCTCGGTATTCCCTGCTTTGGCCTTTTTTGGGGTGGAGTTGTGCTACAATGCAGGCGGCACTTTAAACGCATTAATGCATTAACCTCAATTGAGTTTATATGTCTTTTTGTTTTTTGACTGTCTTATCAATTCCAGCATAGATTAGGCATTTAACGTCGGGTCAATAGAAATAAAATTGTGTGTGCACTTCTCTTCCTACGCATGGCTCAACATTTGGTAATGCTAAAATTATGACAACTTATTATTTCAGCTTAAATATTTTTAATACTCATTATATTAAGAATCGATGACTTATTGAACGTTTACAGTGAAAAACTGAGAATTATTTTTAAACATATTTTCGGGAATTAACCAAATGGTTATGGTTTTAATCAGTAATTCATGTATGTTCGTTGCGGTTTCTTTAGTCATTCATTGTCAAAGACAAAAGAATTCCCAGAAATGAACCAAATAAACAATTATTTAATTAATGATAAGCGTTTGCAATATTTTTTTTAATGTTAAATTTTAAATCGTAAAGATCATCGAAGGCTTACGTGACTTGATTATTTGCGCAATGTTGATAGCAGATTTGTATATAATTCGCATGCTCTGATTATTAAATTCAGTTGATTTCCAAAGCGCGTAGAAAGCGACAAGATCGAATATGAGCAGATTCGAGATTTTTGTAGTTGGACTTTTATTGGTCTTCAGTGTGTTCAAAGTGAATACGTCACCACTTAGTATGGAAAATGACGACTTAATTGAAGATGAACTTGTAACGAAAGCAGAGAAAAGTCTTGAATGTCCCGAAAATTTTGTATTGTTGGGCAAAGATTGCTATTACATTTCTCAATCAAAAAAGGTATGTACATTCGATAGTAAACACATTAGATAGAAGCATGTGTATGGAAATTGAAAGTAATGAAGGTGAATGACGAATATTCGTTGCTTACGGGATTAACTCATCATAATTGGCAATCAATTCGACTATTTTACAAACTAGATGGATGAATTTTTCCGAGACTTATTTAAGTTGCTTCAAATATGTAAAAGTCGTTCATCCGCAAAGCTAAGCCAATTAAATGTATTTTTTAATTGTCCATGAATGTTTTCTGTTGGAAAACCAACAGTATGAACTTTAAACAAGTCAAAGTCAGTTCCAACTAAGCCGAAGATTTAATACTCTTCAATAATTATAATTTTTTTTTTTAAGGTGGATCGATTTAGAGCGAAGCTAAGCTGTCTTGCTATGGGTGCTGAACTGACCAAAATAGAGAATGATGAGGAAATGGAAGCTCTGAGTGATCACCTGACCAGCTTAAATATAAATTCAAATTCGTTGTGGATCGCAGGCTCAGACTTGCACAGCGAGGGTAATTTCTATTGGGACAAAGTCGACAATAAAATGACCTACACAAAATGGGCTCCAGGTCAACCAAGTGACGAACCAAATAGTCAATATTGCGTGGTGCTGGAACCCTTCAATACAACATACTACATGAACGATATTAGTTGCTACGGTACTTTTGGTTACATTTGTGAGGGTAAAGCTGTTGATCCGAAAGAAATTAGCACCCTGCCGACGAAAGTAGTTATTAAGTACAAAAATACACACATGACGAATGAAAACTGTCCCAAAGAATTCGCAAAAGTTGGTAACAAATGTTATTTTGTGCAAAGTGCGGAAGAGGTTTGTCTTTTTTGTATATCTTAAACAACTGAAATAATGTTTATTAAACCATTTTCTGCTTTCAATAGTCGAATTGGTATCAGGCCTTACATACATGCCGGAGAATGAATTCCAACCTGTTAACAATCGAAAGTGTGGAGGAGTTGCAACTGCTCGGTGAACACTTAAAAGACTTGGATGAAGATCCTTCCTCCTGGAGTTGGGCTTTTAACGAATATTGGACATCGGCCAATGATTTAGGCAGTGAAGGACTTTTCCATTGGCAAAGCAATGGTGAACATGTGACTTACGGCAAGTGGTTCGGAGATTCGCCGAACAATTACAATAGCAACGAGCACTGTGTCAATCTGAAGTTTTACGACGATGGATATTATATGAACGACAACAACTGTGACCAGCAAAAGAATTTCGTTTGTGAGACGCCTTCAATAGCAGCGGTTCCTAAGCCAATGTTACTGAATAACAGTAATGAACTGAGCATTACAACTTGTGCAGAAATTGAGTTGTTGAAACTAAACTTAGAATCGCAAACTAGAGTCTTAGATATGCTTTCAGCTCAGCAAAACTGTGATTAACTTTTTATTTTATTTCGAAAATAAAAATTCTCTTTGCTTCGATTTGAAATATATTACGACATTATTGTAGGCTTGTTTTCAAACAACCAAAAACGCCTTAACGACCACAATGAAATTTAATGTTGCTAAAATTGCCTACACCACAAATAAATATACACAATAACACTTAAACTCAAAAGTCGACAACAATAAGAGACTGAGCCGAGAGCCTTCGGCGTTAACCAACATTGCGCATTTAATTCGGTTCATTGCTTTGCACTTATCTTGATTAGCGATTAAGTACACAACATTAGCCATAAAGAGTTTTTATGGTAGTTCAACATTCACAGGTAGAAGTAAAGAATAATGCTCACTACTCACGGTCGCCATCAATGAAGCTTCGTTGTCCAAAGTGTAATTGACTTGCCCAATTTGTGCTACCTTAGCAAAAGTGGCAAAGATATCTTTGCACATGCAATAAATAAGTACTATTAGGTTATAAAAAGCGTCAATCCATAAAATATCTTTCATGATAGGCCTGTATGACAAAAGCGGCAATACAATTCAGTTGTTCAGCAAACGATGTCGTTACCATTAAAGTTCGCACAGAGGGCGTATGTGACAAAGCCGCTAAGAGTAAATTTGTGGTACATTTTTATATACTTCACGCAGTGAATAATATTACAACTTTGTCCTGAAGCTCGAATCGGACGTTTACGACTATACAAATTAAATATATTCTTGATCAGGGCAACAAGATGAGTTGATATAGCCATGTCCGTCTGTCAGTTTGTCTCTATATATAAAGTTTCCTTCCACAGTTTTGAAGTTATCAAGCAGTGAGTCTTCTTTTTTGTGTAATCAACTCATTTGTCACAACCGTCATGATCGAACCACTGAAACTGGTAGCCACTATACGAAAAGAAGGAGACAAATGAGCAAAACTTAAATCGTTGTATTGAAAACTTTTTTGTTGACTAAATGTCTGAAAGTTTCATTAAGATCGAACCACTGGAACTTGTACCTGCGATACGAAATAAAGATAAGAGAAGCAAGTTTACGTCGTTGTATGAAAAAGTTTAATGTTTCTCAACCAATTGACTTTAAACTTTACATTGAGGTTCTTAAGGGGGCATGAAAACGATCTTGGTCAAAAAATGGGCATGACTACGCCCATTTATAGCAAAAATCAAGAAATTGCATATACTCGGTATGCAATGATAATAATGAAAAATAGTATATACATACATATAAAAAGATAAAGACAATAATAATAAATGGGCGTGGCACAGAAAAGGGCGTGAACAGCATAAGGGTATTCAGTCGTTCTCGAGTCTGTAGGAAATGGCGGGGTCTGGCAATCGAAAATATTAAATTACAAAAACAAATTGTAGGAACAAAAGTTTACGGAGATTGCCATACCCCAGGATATGTATGCATTAGAGTGTTGCACGAATACATTTGGAACAACAAACAAGGCATTTGCTTTATTGTAAGTTAACCAAGTTTCAAGTATTCGATCAACCAAATAGAATGAATAGAGTTTTACGTTATCATTTACAAATTCCAAGCACTTGCTCACAGAAGCAAATGTTTTATTTCAAATGCCTTCTAAATACAAATGGAATGAGTTTCAAACCAAATGAATAAATGGATTCATTCAGGTACTTGTAAGTAATGTTCTTCTTCTTTTGCTTCTCTCAATAAAAAGCTCATTTTTATTTGCTTATATTGTTTTGGATATTATTTGATGTTTTTATTGGCAATTGCTCTGCGTTACTCAAAGTAAACATATGTTTTTGATCGGGACGCTAAAATAAGTCGATCTAGCCATGTCTATTTGTCAGTCCGACCTCATCAATTGTTGTTGTTTTTTTTTTTTGCAAATTCAAGTCTTTTGAAAAAGTTTTTCGACTATTAATTAAATTTTAAATTATAGAACGCCGACTTGAAAACAAAATTTTCAAATATTTGGAAGTATATGAAACATTTGGAAATACTCCAAATGAAACGAATGCAGAGCATTCTATTTTATTTGTTTGTTTAAATTTTTCATTTAATTAACTTGTACTTAATTTTCAAATAAAACGAGTTCTAGAAATTTATTTTTTAATTTTTTTAATTTTTTTCTATTTTATTTAAGACATACGGGGTAGACAAAATACCTCTTTATAGTCTTTGTTGCTGTTGATTCAGCCCAGAAGGGCGCGCCGGCTAGCTCTTAGGCTAGCTTTAACCTTGAAATTTAAAAGTGATAACCATTTGTTTTATTCGTTTGCTTTGTTTTTTCAAATACAAATGAAATGAATTTTCGAATTTATTTGGAAGTACTTGGTTTCAAATACATACAAATCCGTTATTTAGACACAAATTATTCAAAGCCAACTTTGCTTAAATAATAATTTTGCGACATTTTTTTGTTCAGAAGGGCAGTCACTAGCTATCGATTGCGAGACCTGCTAGTTGCTACAGATGCAAGAACGACTGAATACCGTTTATATAATCTTCGAAAATGCCGGAGATACCCTCTTACTGGTTTTATTTGTTTTTTGTCAATCGTCTTAGAATGTGACGTATAAAACAACACCATGCCAATTGGCTTTCCCTGCGACACTCTTACAGAAATATGCAGGCTTAATGAGGCGTATAATGTACATATGTCCCTGTGATAGCTGTTTGATTGAAATGTTTTTACTGTAAATGTGATAAACATTCAAGACATTAGGTCACATAATTAGTATTTTTTCGCCTTTTATAATTTTTTGTTTGGTGCCAAGCTCAATACTTAGATAAACCATATTCTATGAAGTTCGTTCTTTGTGAATATATTTTTTTGGTGGTGGCAGGAGAACATAAATCGCAGCGTATATTACAATATGTCGTTGTTGGAGTTGAATTCGAAGTCCTCTTAGCTCCTTTTACAACCTGGGAGCATAAAAAGACGCATGCATTCTGCTGCTCTGTGCACTGCATGACAACCTGCTTTTTGTTCATTCCATATTTGCTCAAAAGAGCAAACGTTAACGCTCGGTTTGTCCTATTGCACATATGCCATGCATTTCGACGTTGCCGAGCGAGAAGCTTTTGCAGTCGGATTTTACCAGCGCCTTGTGCGGAGACAAATGCAATTGCTGCCTGCTGATGTAACAAGAATTGTTGGCCTGCGGAAAGCGACGGGGGGAAGTGCAGTGAGGCTTACTGCGAGTCAGCCAGCGAAAGGTTACGTGTCTTGCCTGCAAAATTATTAAAATTGTTTACAGAACGTAAAGGCAAAAAGGAATTGGCTTCAGCTTGCCTTTATTTTCTTTTTTGGTGAGTTTTCTACTGCAGAAAAATGTAGTAAATTTTAAATTGTACGTCGAGTTGTAGCATCAGCTTCTTACTTCTTCCTATATTTGAGTGGCTGGCGCAGCGTAATTTATTGGCAGCACGTTTATCATGCTCGAGCTCAGCTCAGCTCAGTTCAGTTCAGCTCGACTTCCTCCTGGCTCGGCTCTAACTAAAACCATTTGAACTCAGCTCTTCAGGCAGACATCTGAGAGTTGCGGTATGCCAAAAAAAAAAACAAAAAAAATAAATAAAGAAGTGTGTGAGTGCATGTGCCGCATGCAAAAATGCCTATTCTGGTCTCGCTCATGTTTCCGTTGTTGCATTTCTCTCACCAGCTTCGCCTATGCCTCACATTACATTTGGTTTGCTTTTGTCTGGTATTTGCACAAATTACGGCAGCTTGATTGTGTTCGTTGTTGGCTTCGTTTACAATTTCTTTCCTTTCTAAGCTTACTTTGTTTTTGTATCTTTTATGCATTTTTGACGGCACAAAACATTTTTGTTTGCATATTTGGCTTAAAACTCATTAGGTGTTTTGACTGAGGGGCTCATTTCATTTAACACAATTTCAGAAATTAGTTTTCTAAAATTTATTCGCAATCAAATCGTTTTTGTATCTTTAAACATTTGCATAATTGTATGTGAGGTTTGTTACCTTAACATAATCATTTTTCAACACTGTCCTCAAAACAAATAAAGGCGCCATCGTCTTTCCATCGTCGAATTATAGATAACGGCTCAAGTGTTTTGCCATTCTATTTTACGATGGTAACTTATTTTAGGTCCATTCCAATTGATTCCAAAGATACATATATCGTCCGCTCTATGCCAATATAATTCACATTCACTCCAATTTTTACATGGTTTCAAAGAAATACACGTTTTAATCTTCGGCTGTGGGTGTGCCCTTAAAATTAACTTAATCTTCTTGGTGTGTAGTTTACAGTGTCCAGTTAGACTTAAGTAATGTCTTTGTCCGAAGCAGCTTCAGTTATTCACCCCTCACCAACAAACTCAGAAACAGAAGAAACGAATCAACAAAGTGGATCGCCTTAATGAACAGAACAACAATATTCAAAGGAAACCGTATTCTTTCTTTTACAGTTTTCAAGATCGAAGCGTTCATATCGACAGGCGAATTGATAGCCAAGAGTAAATATACTTCACTTTCGATGCTGATAAAGAATATATATACTATTTAGGTTCTGCTCCGCCTCTTTTTGGCGGAATACCATTGTACCATAAGGTAAGTGGACTAAAAATGTACTTTTATTTGTAAAATTATGCAAAAAAATAATAAATTGGTACGGTTGTATCCACAAATAGAACATTAAAGCAAGTGTTGGTACACAAGTCTAAGTGTTGTAGATTATGGGCGAATTCAACGAGCGATATTTTAAATAGTTTTTGAATATTTCCTATCTGTTCTTCTCGCGTTCAACTGTCACGGTAAGTTAAAGTTTCCAGTTGCCTCTATGAATTTTCGGACAACGATTTATTTTGCACACCATTGTTTCTCTCGCCTATAATCTAATGTAACCACTCCTTTGCTCTCTTGCTCACTACCAGTCCAGGCTGTCTGTTTAAACATATTGACACTTTGTTAGCAATTAGTTTTGTCAATAGAATTTGTCGTTCACTTTTCGATTTTACTGGACACGCTCCGACTTTGCATTTCTCCAACTCTTGATTGCTTTGCATAGAGAATTTTGTGGAGGCAATTAATTTGTATAAATAATTGGCTTAGCAAAAGAGCAGAGAGAAGAGAAGATAATAAAAATGGAACCAAAATAAATATGTATATAAGTATTTACATATTGCAGTGAGAGAAAATAAAAAAAATTCAACATGGGATGTGATTTAGCTTGAGGCGATGTCATTTATTATAAGCTCAAGGAAACTGTCGCCCGCAGCTGAGATTCGACATGATGATATGTAAACTCCCCATTCCGATGTTTGTGCTTTCCACGATTGTCATTAAATGGCGCCCATAAAACACACGATGTCTGTTTAATTAAAATTCCTTATGCAAACAACTAATGACTTCAAATGCGCATAAATCAAATTTTTGCCAACAGCAAAACCACAAAATCCGCGCCTTATGTGTGCGTGTAAGATAAACAATGTAATTTTTTCGCCATTTTGTCGACAGACAGACAAACAGACGCGTGTGCATATTAGAGCCCATGTAATGGCAAATAAACACATCATGCGTTGACCTTTATCAGCAAATGTGCTGCCATTGCCGCCCCAAAAACGCGCTGGAAGGTGCTTACGTTGGGGCAGAGAACGTAAAAAATAAGCCTCAGCCTCATCGAAAAGCTTACCTAGTTGCGCACATGTCCTGTGGTCTTGTCGAATGTGTTCATATGAGCGTTTAGCCTATGCCACGCCCACTCTTGTTTCATGCGTTAAATGAAAATTAATCCGATTTAATCTGTCGCTAATTAGGTTTACGTTGGGATTTGTTCACACCTCTCAAGCCATCGTAGCAAAAAGTGACAAAAGCCATCGGCATAGACCTCGCCAGCCCAACTGATTTCACGTAAATTAATAACCGAAGGATGTTTTTTCAGACACGTACACAAATAAGCAAGCATAACCAATAATTAGATCAATGTGTGCGTGAGTAGCGTAATTGCTTTTGAGAACCCCAAAACATTCAATCAACGCAGTTATGATACATCGATGTCTGAATAGAACGAACATGGTGAAGAATCATGATACAACGACTGATCAATTATATTTTAAAAACAATTCGAAACTATGTGAGAAGAAGCAGATTAAGTCTTCTTTCTTAGACTCTCCACAAATCCAAAAAATGTTTAGCAATTGACTTTGGCTAGTAAACATGAAAAACAGTTATGGTTTTACGAAAAGTCTTCTGTTCTGAGATATTGTGGCGCTGCTGCATCTAAAATCGCCACAAATAATAACTGCAATTAACCAAAAATTGCGCCACTTTGTAATTTTCCGCTACATTACCTCCATTTTCAGCACGGAAAGCGCGAGGAAAATTATGCGCTGCTTGGCACTTTTCTCAATTCAGAGAAACGCAAGAAATAAAAAAAGAAACTATAAAGAACATTAGATTGAAGCAGCAACGTTGCACATAAATCAAGTACTGCTTTTTGTATAATCGCAGGATAATAGTTAATTACTGCAGGGTTTTTCCTCAGCACGCGCTTGGAGTGGGTGTGAGGACTGAAAGTGAAACGAAAGATTGAAGCGAGTGTGTATAAAAGTTATGCTTTTGTTTTAAACTTTAATTTTTTAAGCAATGGCAATGAAGCAACATTGGACAGAAGTAGTAAAAGTGCTCAAAATTGTTAATTTTCTTCAAAGCGAATTTTATTAGCATAATTCATGCGCTTATAGAAGGAAATTCGCTTAATAATATCGTTTTTGATACAGGCGTTAGTGAAATGATAAATAGATATCTTCAGACTACACAGCGGATAGAATATTGTTTATGCTGTAAAATTTATTGTAATTCAGTGAAGGCTTACGGCTTTAATGCATGTTTTTGGCGTTGAGACTTAAGCAATGTTCGTTCTTTGCCTCACACACTGTGAAATCAAATTTTGCAGATAACACTCATACGCACTGTTGCCTACGTTGTTGACAATATGTGTTCTCGTTTCGAGTGGTTCGTACACCTTTACACATTTCCATAATGCAAACAAACAAGAATGTCAGAAACCCAAAGTTTCATTATGTCACAAACAAAGAAGTCGTCGTATCTGCACATCTTGTATCAGCTTCTCGTCGCAACATGCCACAATATAGGAAAGCCAAACTCGTTGCAGATTTTGTCTATCCTTGCGCCACTCAGCTGTAGGGCCAACTCTGTGACAAAGACCAGGCACTCATACGACAACAGCGACGATGCCGACGATGCTGACGATGGCAATGATGATCATGAATATGATGATGATGATGATGCTTTTGATGTATGTGTGTGCGTGCGTGTGTCTATGTCAGATAATACGCTTAAAATGCTTTTCCCAGCTTGGCTTAGGCTCGCATCCTGCCGTCTGCCTTTCATTGTGTGCCTGCATTCAGCAGCACAGAAAAAACCCAACCAACTGAAGCAGCAGGTGAGTCAACACGCCCCGCGTGAAATCAAATTTCCACTGGAATGATTTTTCTATAACAATGTCAAAGAGCTTCGTGTTCACAATTTGACTTTTCTGCATTATTATTCTGAATTTGAATTTATGTTTTTCTCATTAGAATTTTGCATGCCATCGTTGAGCAATGAGTCTGCCCTCACTGCCTCTTTGGCCAGAACTGAAATGGAAATTTTTATCTTTTGTGGCTTTAATTTGAGTTGTTGTTTGGCTGTTATCTCTGTTTTTGCAAACTAGCGTGGCTTCCCAGAACGCTTTGAATACAAGCGCACCCGATTGACCCATTAATAAAGCGCCGCACAAAACAAAGCACTTAATTAAAAGGACTTGACGACTTGAGCGCGTATTCAGCTAAAGAAATTGTGTCGAGTGTGCAGCAACGCGGCAACTTTGGCGTAAAGATGGATTACGGCTGTAATAATATTTTTGCTTTATTTCACAAAAGCAACGCGAAGTGCTTCATGCAGTTTTGCGCGGTTTGCTTGCGGCGCAATTTCCTTTAATAATTTCAAACAAAAGTACTTCGCAGCATGCTTCAGTGCAAGCGAAAAATCCTTTGGCGTTCTCCTTCGCATAATGAGATGTGCCGCTTCAAGTGAAATAAGAAGAGAGCCGAAATGGAAACTCTACTGACTAAGCAAATATGCATATTAAATTCTGAAGTAGCACTTTGACGGCAAGGAAATATCATGCACGTCCTTGCTTTCAAAGAGAAATGCAAAGTATGAGATGAAAGAGCGTTTTGTGTTTTCCTCTCATAAAGTTCATTTAATAATACTTTTTAAGTCGACAACTTTGAAAGATGTTACACACTGTACAGTTGGCTAAAAATACAATTTTTAAGTTAGAACTTTTTCAAGTTTTATATTTAGCTTATGTAGTGTCATATATCCTCATGTGAAGCAAGCGGCCTAACATTCCAAACTAGCCAATACCCCTGGAAATGAAATTGTGATATACCTTTTTGAGCTGAATTAGAAAATTATCGTTGTTACACTTCTTTCTCTTCAAAATAGCTTATATTTCTCATTAGAAAAATTATAAGAATAATTGAAAGAATACAGTAGGGATGTCGGAAATGTAAAAAAATATCGATATATATTGTATCGAATAATTTTGAAAATACCAATATCGCAATTGATTGTTTTATTTCAAAATATCGATGCATCGCTATATCGGTATGATTTAAGAACATCAAGTCGTCCAAAAACAAAAAAAAATTCTAAAATGTAAACTGTTTAAACAAAAATTGAACGGTGTGAAAAAATATCGTTTTTTTGATACTTTTTCGATGCTTGGAATTTTATATCGCTACATCGATATATCGGTAAATTAAATATCACTCTAACACATCGATATTCGAAAAAATAGTATCGATATTTTTTCGACATCCCTACAACACAGGGATGAGTATATAAGATTTGACTAAGGCGAAAATTGCTCTTATCGTTTTTTATACCCTGTACCTTGTGGTACAAGGGTATATTAGTTTTGTGCACGTCGACAATGTATGTAACACCTTAAAGGAGACATCTCCGACTATACAAAGTATATATATTCTTGATCAGTATCGAAAGAGAAGTCGATTTAGCCATGTCCGTCTGTCCGTCCGTCCGTCCGTCTGTATGAACGCGTCGATCTCGGAAACTATAATAGATAGGACCAAAAGCTCTTCACAGTTCAATTCTGTGATTCATTACGCAGATCAAGTTTATTTTTTCTTCCCCCTCTTTGAGTAAGTTTAGGGGTGAGGGGCAAATAACTGAAGCTACCTCGGGAAAAAACTTACAAAAGTCGTATTTTCTTTGTTGTCTTTTGTGATAGGAACACCAAATTTGGTGTGTATATAGCTGACTCAAACCTCAAGAAGAAAAAACAAAAAAATTGGCGTGACCACGCCCCTATAAAGAAAAAATTTCAAACGCTCATATCTCAAGAACCATACAACCTACATGAATGAAACTTTGCATGTATGCTATTGGGATGGAGTATAGTTAGATTCAAATATGAAATGGGCGTAACCACGCCCACATATAGCCAAAATAGAAAACCGTTATATCTCTGTAACGAATTGGTCTAGAAGAGCAAAAATTAGTATGTATGATATTGAATGGAAAGGAAATCTGTTTCGATTAAAAAGTGGGCGGGGCAACGCCCAACAACAGACGTTACTAATTGAAGGTACAGGGTATGTCGAAGTCGAGTACTGTCGACTCCAATCCTTACTGGTTTCTTTTTTTAATTTTAAGGTGTGACACTGTTCACTTGGCAATGACGATTACGTGATCAGGACATGACATTATCGAGTATAGTCGTCCATAGTACATTTTGTATCTTCTACGTTTTATTTGACGACTATAATCATTTTAATTGTTAATTAAGGATTTTACTTATTACAAATGATAGTTCATGAATTTCAATATTTTTATATTTCCTTCTTAATTTTATTCACTGCATTTACTTAAATTTATTGCATAATAACCATTAAATATTTATTTACACAACGTTTCAATTAACTTTTGGCTGTGCGCCGCAAAAAGCTTAAATAACAATAAATTGGACATGAAATGTCGGTTGTCGGCCACACCAATAGCAAAAATATCAACACGAACAACAACTTGCGCTTATTCACTCAACTCTTAACACGCTTTCAAATACACAAATACACACCCACGCGCTCACACATACACACACATACACAAGCATACAACGAGCTCACAGAGCCATGCATTCGCTTATTGAGCGAATAACTTCTGAGCGCGGCTTTTATGCTTTTAATAATTAAATTTACAGTTAAATGGACACGCGGCACACAAACAATGACAACAACAACAGCAATAACAACAAAATGCAACAATTACAATAACGCCATCAATAACAACAGCGCGACAAACAAACAAAATGGCGTCGAAGGCGGAAGTAGGTTTTTGTAGTTGCCGCTGTCGTTACAAGTTGAACGACCTTCGGTCAGCGCACAAAAGCATGCAACACATTTTTACATGTCATTTTTCACACGCTTCGCGCGAAATTTTCTTTTTGCCAATCATCATTTTGGCTTTCGCCAAACAAAGCGAAAACAAAGAGACAAATTAAAGCTCCAAAAACATACACGGCATTGGCTCAAATTAAATTTCGTCAAGTGCGAATTAACAAAAAGTACCGAAGAAGAATTACGGCGCCTTTGCACAGTTTTAAATTTGTTTCATACGCATTCCTTTTTTTTCGCTGAAAATAAATTTTACATAATTGACATTGGCACTGTTAAATTTTTTCTTTCGATTTTGTTGGCATTTTTGTGCGCTGTCTGCACAAAGTCAAATGCACGGAAAACGGATACTGCACGGAAACGGAAGTCGCAATGGCAGCAACAGCTGCGCTGACCGTTCCACAGCTATCCTTCCAAACACACACACACACACACACACACACGCACACAATCACACTTGGTATGGAGTCATTGCAACTATGCAAAAACATGCATATGAGAATTCAGTGGCATCGCTTGTTCGTTGAACGATGGCGTTGGCGCTCATGGTTTCGGGCGCTCGAGAAAAAATATGTGGCATAAAAACGCGCATTCGTAATTGTTGAGCATGTTGTTGTCACCAGTGTGCCATGCATAAATCGTATGTAACTGTTTGCGCAATTTAAAAGATTTTTTCTCCCCCAAGAGTTATTTCGATAAATTTAATTTAGGCATAAAGTCGCACTATTGAAGTTATTTCTATTTTGGATTTCTAACTCTGAAAATTACTTTGGGGAATAAACATAACACGATAGTATAAAACAAGTAAGGGCAGTATACTCCAGTATATCCGACAATATAATAGCCTCTAACACACTAAGAGGTGCTACTCTCCAATTCTAAAAAAAAAAATATTTATCAGGAAAAAAAAAAATATCAAGAAAATCGGTCAAATATGTGGAATTCACGAAAAAATTGAATTGGTTTGTTTTCGAGGGGTAAACATCAGAGGGGTATTTTTTATATGCACTTTTAAATATGTATATTTACTGAGCTTGTATACATTTATAGTTTTGGAGATATAGCCATTTTAAGAAAACAACTCGTGGAGGAGAAATGAGGAAGGTGGAAAAATGGTATTTTTTTTTGTGGGGGTATACATACTGAGTCTTCATGCCGGTTTCTATCTTGATCGGCTTCCAAGTGTCACGAGTCGACCCATTAAAATTCAAGCCACTAGCTCTTATAGTTTCCGGGAACCATTGGTGAGGATGGACGGACGGAGAGATCGACCCATAGACGGACATATGTATAAATATCAACTTGTCTTGGCGTCCTGATCAATAATATGCATCAATAAAATAAATAATTTTTGAGCCACCCAAACTTAATATAGGGTTGGCCAAATTTGACGAAATGTTTTGTAAATACACTGTTCTGTATACAGTGTATACGAGGTATAAATAAGTATAAAAAAGTTAATACCTTTACATGTACAATATTGATGGAGAAATTTCAATACAAGTCCTTTTACGTACCCAGGCCAGATATCTAAAAGTACCATTGAGATCGGACCTCTGGAACTTGTACGTGCCATACAAAACGAAGAAGGGGAAAAGAAGCTAATAACGTCGTTGGTTTCTAGACCAATTGACTTGAAACTTCATACTTATGTTCTTAGGTCTTATGTTCTTCTTTTGATCATAAAATAATATATATTTTTTTCAAAAGAACATTTCTAACTAAGTGACAAACAGTTTTAGTAAATAGAAATAATCTTGAGTGCATTTTTTCGTGAAATATAATAGCAGTATTCCTGGTTTCCTTCAAACACTTGTAATGACCAAGAGTCGGCAATACTCATCTGAGATTGATCTTTTATTAAAGTCATATGGCTCAATAGCTGAGCGTCCTCCGTTTAATGTACATTCCGAATGTGTATGCATTTGCATATTTCTTCATTTAAGTTTGTAGATTTAATTTTATATCTTTGAAGTCATTAGTGAAGATAATCGAACTTAATACATAAATACTCATTAATGAAACACACAATGCAAGAATGTAACCACTCAAAAACGGAAGCTCAGATTACTTGTAACTGAAATTTGCAGTGTCGCATTTATTGTTGAATTGCATATACTTGAAAATTATCATGTTTATTGGATCTGCAGGCATTGTCTATTAAATGTTCACTAATGCAGCACGAATTATGAACGGATGCAGTTGTAAGTTTGTGTAGCAGTTGGGCAATATCCAGTTTAATTATAATTTGCGGCAAATCAGTGCTGTTGAAGAGAGAGATGGGAATACCATAGAAGTGCAGTAACCTGGCATGCAGACCGGTCATTGTTGAGTAAATTGCCGTTTAGTTGTGTGTTCGGTTCCGATTCTGTTTTACTAATTAACATGTTTTGCTTAAAATATTATTGTAGCCATTAGTAAACTGATTCGAGTAACAGATATGCGTAAAACATGAAATGCCACAAGATTTAATGTAGATTCTCACAGAGTTTTTGAAAACTTAAACCAAACGCGCACGTTTCGCACTGTGGCCACGTTTGATTGAACTCTTTTGCGGATATTTCTCCGCATTTGCTATTTCGAGTTCAGTATCATCAGTTTGGTTGACAGAGTGTAGCTGTTGTTCCATTGCAGACTCATCTTGATTGCTCATCATTGCGTCCATCTTTGTTTGATGTTCGAAGTCTTGGCCATTTTTCTGGTGTGTTGAGGGGAGAACAGAATTCTCTTCACGATCACAGTTCATACAAATGCTCGACTCTGAAGTGATATTTCTGCTACCGATGCTTTCTCGAAATTGTTCAAATACGGACGAATGAAAATCTTCTATGGGTATTCCGTGCTGGCTTAATAACTCGAATTCTTCGCGTAAAGGACCTGCAACTTCATTATCGACTAATTCGTAATACAAACTAAGCTCATCTAAGCTGGCAGACAGTTGTTTTGCTTCGAATCGCTGCAGTTGATTGATTTCTTTTTGGACCATATAGCTTATTGTGCCAGGCCAGTGATGCAATAATGTTCGCCGAAATGTCTGAATATCCATTTTATGTGTTCAAACTGAAATTAAATAAAGTTAATAAGCAATTCCAAGCATTTTCTCAATTGTTCTTTTTAGAAAACACTATTTATAGTTATACCCTGTACCTTATGGTACAAGGGTATATTAGTTTTGTCAACATCGACAATGTATGTAACACCCAGAAGGGGACATCTCCGACTATACAAAGTATATATATTCTTGATCAGCTCGACAAGACGAGTTGATATAGCCATGTCCGTCTGTCCGTCTGTCCGTCTGTATGAACGCCTAGATCTCGGAAACTATAACAGATAGAACCAAAAGCTCTTCGCACTTCGATTCTGTCATTTCTTAAGCAGATCAAGTTTATTTTTTTTCCCCCTTTTTAACTTCGTTTAGGGGTGAGGGGCAAATGACTGGAGCAACCTCGGGAAAAAAATTTACAAAAGTCGTAATATCTCGGTTGTCTTTTGTGATAGGATCACCAAATTTGGAATGTATATAGCTGAAACGAGTCCCAAGAAGATACATCAAAAAAATGGGCGTAGCCACGCCCCTTTATAATGCAAATTTATAACGCTTATATCTCTAGTAACATAAAACCTACAAGAATGAAATTTTGCATGTATGCTGTTGGGATTGAATATAACATGATTCAATTACAAAATGGGCGATGCCACGCCCACATATAGAAAAACGTTGTATCTCTGGAACCAATTGGTCTAAAAGTGTAAAAAAAAGGTATGTGTGATATTAAAAGGAAATGAAATCTATTTTGATGAAAAAGTGGGCGGGGCCACGCCTTCAAATAGTCGTTACTAATTGAAGGTACAGGGTATGTCGGAGTCGATTACTGTCGACTCCAATCCTTACTGGTTTTCCAATAAGAATGATAAGTTTTTAAAGAAAATAAGGCTTATGGGTCTAGATCAACGCTGCTCAATCATGCTAAACTACACTTTAGAATCTTCTATCGTTTAAAGGGAAATCTAATCCTCTCTAATTCTGTCCAATTCATAAAAACTTGTAATATAATGAAGCATTAACAATTGCAGACTGCCTTTATTGACGTCCAAGATGTCCATATGCATAAAATTGGGCTCTAAGTAAATTAAATCTTTTTTTAAACAAAAACATAATTTTTTACTGATCGTTCCTATGGCGGCTATATATGTATATATGTATATATGATCAAGCAGATTTTTTCATTCAAACAGCCTGCAAGGATTGGACAATTTTCTCCGTTAAAACTTTTTCGATAAATTTAAAGCTGAGCGAGCAGTTCACACTGCAACAGACTGATGGACATGGGTATATGAACTCGTCTCGTCGTGCTGATTAAGAATATATACACTTTACATAGTTGGCTAAGTCTACTTCTTTGCGTTACAAGCTTAATGGCAAAGTCAATATACTCTTGCAAGAGTAGAAAAAACAACTCCCTGTACATGTCACGCTCTGTATTTCAATCTACATAAAAAGCAAACTGCTTATCATTTAAACTTAACGGTTTCTGTTTATCAATTTTTTCTTAGTATAATTCTTAATCTCGTAATCATGAATTTAGAAGAGCCTGATAAGCGCAAGGAACCATGCCAATACGTGAATTAGGTCTGATTAACTCAAAAAGTGGATCTTGACCCCCTCGTGAAAAACTAGCTACGTTCTTATCTGAAAGTGTTCCATAAGATTCGCTAACTCGAACTTTACAATCTTCTCTTTCAACTTTGAGATAAAGAGGCTACTCAGTACATCTTAGCTGAATCAAACTTAAGCAAACAGTCATGATTTTTGATCTATGTAAGTCAGACATTTATTTGACGAGACAATGGATAGAGTCAATGATTGCTGATGATTTCACCGCAAAGACTAAATTATATATATATGAAGTTTATCGCGTATTCAATGAAGTGCTCAAATACCCAGCATTCTGTACCCGGGGATGACCAGACATACAGAATGTAACTCAATATCAGATGTCGTCGTCAAACACAGCCGCAAACACTTAAAAAGTTCCCAGCACTCAATTAGAGCCCATTAGTGTATATTGAATTTGACGGCTTACAATAGCGATTGAACTTAAAACGCCAAAGGATATTCACTCGTCGATTCGTTGTTCGCATTTGTTGGTCCTTTTTGGATTGTTTGTCCGGATTCAGTTACTCCATGTGCCAATTTTCGCAGGCATATTGATTCGCTGCGTCCTTCTTCACTTTGAGCGGCTGCTGGTGCGTCAAAGGACGGCATATTTCAATTTGTTGTAATTAAAATTGAACGGCGTCAATAAATTATGTCGAATATGCAAATAAGCGAATGAATATCAAAATAGTTGCTACATAATCGCTGAAGAGCGGCATCAACATCAACAGCAGAGCGACAGGCATTCATTCCTTCGGCTTTAGAGTGACACGCAAGGAGAGCACGACAGGCTGAAAAAGACACGACACGACAAGGCAGAACACGGCAAGACATGACAGGAGGAAATGAGACAGGCACTACATCAATTCTCTATACATTACTCAGCACTATAGTGAGCGACGCTGAGGTATGAGTGTCCTTCGACGCGAGTGTAATTCATCACGCGAGCAACCGCAGGATGACATGCATGCGAAAGGCAACGCGGCAGCCTCATTCTAGTGCAAGAACACCATTTGCGGTTATGTCTTGAGGCAGGCACGCGATTTTCATAGACAGCGCAAGGAAATCTGGGTTTGTTTGCCTGCCTGGAAAGCAGCCTTGGCCGCGTGGGAGACTTGAAAGTGGGGCAAATGGCAATACGAGGCTTTGAAATTAACTAAGTTGACATTAATTGCTTCAACTTCTGGCAGCTGTAACATATACTTTGAAAAAATGCCAAAGTCGTTGGTGAGAGATTTCGAGTCTAGAGTGATACCAAAGTGATTAAGTACCAAGAAGGGAGTTTTCTTCGACCTTGCCTAAGACTTGATACTCTTCAAATATCAATTTTAAAATACATTACTTCTCACTAAATTAGCAAAATTAATACACTTCACCTTCACCTTCACCCTTCATATGTTTTTAAACGATTTATCACAAAACTACTTGAAGTTTTCAAAGAACGACTTGGCTATTTTAGAGAACCTTCTATGGTAAGTATTTCTTTTGGTGATTACTTCTTTGAGATGCCAACTTTTGTACAGATATGTGATCATATGTAATCAGTCTTAGTGGTCGGATCGTGTTCATTTCGAAAAATTAGTTGATTGCAGTCTACATATTCGTCAACATTCTTCAAACATTAAATTTCTGGTTGATCTGTTGGGTTGATAAGCAAATTCCTCAAACAACTCTGCTCGTAGCCGACTAAAGTAATCGCTCACGCTTAAAGCAACACAGCGATGACTTCAACTGGAAGCATATCATGCTCATAGCACATAATTATATCTCTTTATGCGTAACTTAGTACAGTTGACACACTTTCATTAAATAAAACTATATATTATGTTAACACAAATAAATTGCGGCTTAGACAAGCCGAGCAAAACAGCAAAGCAGACCGGAAGAGCATAAGAACGAAAGTCAGACGAGCGGACGGAAGGACAGAAAAACACACATGCACGCACACACGCACACAAAAAGAAGCTGACTGCATGAAAGGCGGATGTGGGCCAAAACTCATGTCGCCTGCCTGCTTGCCTGTGCAAACATAAATCCTAAATTGTCATTTGTCGCATAAATATTTTAGTTAAGTATTAGCAAAAGAGCAGCGAAGGACATTAAGGAAGACAAAGCGAAGGAAGGAAAACAAGAAAGAAAGCCAATATAAAAAAAAAAAAAGGAAGCTCGATAGGCAGATATGAAAAGAGAGCTGCAGTAAGCGGCAACCAGACGACATTATTTTTTATTATCGGAGCGCATAAATAAATGAATGAACCAGTAAATAAATGAGTACAGGAATGCGTGGCGGTCAGCGGAAGTGGTTGGTGGGTGGCAAACAAGCGCAAGAAATAATCGCGAAAGGAAGTCCCTAATAGAGGCAAGCGAAGGATGCCTGCCAGGCATAATTCCTGTACACATTTTCAGCTTTATGCATGAAATTTAGTATTTGGCATGTGACTTCGATTACACATTCATGTTGAAATACGCGCCGTGGCCATTTGCCCATCTACATTATCCACATCAATGTGTGCCAGCAAATGAGCGCCACTGCCAGCATGTCATCGATACTTTATCTGCGGCAAAACACATTCATTACGCTTCATATACTGTTCAGTCTTTTAATTATGCCTAAACAATGAAGTTGCCTGCGAACATTTATTTTTGGCTTCGGCTGACTTTATTCTGCGAAATTATTCCATGTCGCTTCCAATAGGTCACTGCAACAATTCCGCACAGTTTTATCAGATTCAGTAGACAATTTGCAAACATTTAAAAACAAATTGCACGAAGCTCGCACAAAAAATGATACACACATACATTAAACATTTAACATTCAAACATGAATTGTGTTTTTCTTTGCTTTGCCATGATGTTTGCACATCATTTTCCGCACAACTAAACTGCTTTTCTTTTCGAATTTTATTTGCTGGCAGCGCATATATAAAATTTCCTTATGCCATTTACTTGCTGACGAGCGCAGAGTGGAGCCATGAGAAGCGACTGTAAAGCGGGTCTCGGTAGTCGGTAGTCGGTAGTCTGGAAGCATCGCTAAGCGGTTGTAAATCTCAACTGAGACGTAAAAAAAGCAAACATGAGATAATTTATTTGCTTTTCTTTTCCGTAAGCGGAAAATCGCTTGACTGCCAAAGCGGACAAAAAAAAAGTGAAGAAAAAACAAACAACAGAAATACTAAAATAAATAAAAATGGCAAAGAAAGGGTAAGTAAATGCACAGATTTGAGCATGAGTGTGCGTGTGCGTGGGCGAAATGGCGTGGCAGTCAATGAAACGTAATTGTTGATTCTTGCATTGATTGAGTTGTACATTGGAGGAGTCGTACTTACATAAAAATATAATTCTGAATTAGAATATTAAAATTTCGTTTTTTGGCTCATAACTAACGAACAACTTCAGCAAAAGTTCCTCCCACAAAACATTATACCTTAGATAGAACATCAATGATATTATTTTTTTCTGATTAATGGAGTCTTTTTAGTGTCACAAAAATATGCTACTAAATTTCTCAATAAAAAAGTTGGTGATTTAAATTGCAAGTTTTGACTTCTCGCAAGAGTTTCTGAAAGATCATAAACGTCAGAAGCCATAAAACATGACTACGTCAATAAATCAATGCGCGCAACTTTTTAAATAAAATCGCACATGCGAGTCCCATAAACTACCAAGCAAAATTATCAAAGCTCAACCATTCGAATAAAAACAAGTATGGACGGTATAGTCAAGTTTACTTGACAATAAAATACCCTTTACACACGATAGGCGGTGCCACACCCCAAATCTATAAAAATACGTATTTTTCATTCTGAATAGTGTTCAAAATATCAACAAAAGCGGTAAAACAAATGTGTAATTTACGAAAATTTTGAGTTTGTCAGTCTTTGAGGGGCAACTATGAAACATTGGAGTATTTTGTGGTATGCAGTTTTAAAATTTACTGAGTGTGCCAACAAAATTTGAGGTTCGTACCTTCAATAGAAATTGGGGAATATAGCAAGAGGAGAAGGAAATATTGGGCGCTATTTTTTAGAGCTGTGTATACTGCATCTATTATCCCTTGACCACACGATTCTTTTTTTCAAGTTTCCGAGAACCATTGGCGTCCCCACTCCTCTATCATGGTGTTACATATATTTGGTCTGAAACAAACTTAAAATATCCTGACACACAGTGTGTACAGGGTGTAAAAAGTGCTCATAAATTCAGCTTTGCTCTACACAAGTTCAGCTACGACCATATATAGAAATCACATGAAGCACATTTGCAAATACTTTCACATACAGCAGATTTTCTGCATCATAATCGCTGTCGGGAAGCGATATTTTTATGCGCTATTTAATGTCTTTGCATGTCCTGTTGACTGTCTTCGAATTGATTATGTAGAAGCAGGAGAATAGCAAACTTGGTTGGCGTAAAAAATGTGTCAACCGACTTTTGATTCATTACATCAAAAAAAGAATGGCAAAAAATCAAGTTTATAATTTATAGTCAACGAAGACAGGGGTTGCCACTGTTTGACAAGATATAAAAATTCTATTTCACTTTAAAGATGCCAACAGAGCTACAAATTTTCGCAAAGCGGATTACTAGAAATGCTCGCAAATTTCTGCATGCCAATTTGCCAAAGTGTCTCTACAACATTTTTTGCGAACAACTTCAATTGACAAATGACAGCATAATTGATTGTTTGATTCAATTGAGGAATCAAAAGTTGATTGCAAAAGGCAAATTGCGTGCAAATAAAAGAAAATAAAGAGAAACCGAAAAGTAGAGCATTGGCACGGATGACAAAATCGGCAAAGGAAATCAGTTCGGCTTTGATTGCGTGCACAGAGGCAAGAAAAGTGTTGTTAGAATTTTAACACAACAATTGAATTGAATTGGATTTTATTTTATTTTCTCTATTTGTCTTCTCTGCTTTCACATCAAGCCAATCAGTCATTGGCTTAAGCCTGACCAAGAGCTCAGTTCTAAGCCCGGTCGTTGATGTCTTTGATTAGGCCAACAAAAACATGTTCTGTGCAACTATTTTTGCATGTTTCAACATCACTAATTCGACAACAATACTTTCTGTTACAAAATTTTTCTGCTGCCCTACACCATGTCAAATAAGTGCGAGACCATTTGGATTACTGCAAAAGCTTGCAGTCTGAGAAAAAAACCGGAAAATGTCTCGATATCTTGCAAAACTGACAGGAATAGAAACCAGAGAGTTATAAAAGATTTTGTTTACTTCGATACAATCTTCGGGACAAAGATTATTTAGCATTACAAATCGGAAATCAATTTGACACTAACGATTTTCAAATGTGAAACGAGCTAGGATCCAAATTGCTTCAGATTTTCTTTGCTTTGCTCAATCATATACAGAGTAATTTATTTACTGGTTTCCCTCTTTATCAAAATTTGAGGGAAAAATTTACAATTACGAAAATTGTTGTGTAAAATGAGCGTGGCAATAATCAAATACTATTCTACACTTTTTTAAGCACTTTGGAGATGAATACTCTCCACATATTTAATTTTCAAAGTTCTTCAATGTTAAATTAAAAACCGGATTCAGAGGATTCCACCACTTTCGACGACACTGGCAAAGAGAGTATGTTAAACATGTTCTAGTATTTGAAGCTGAGAATGACTGTGCACGAAGGGTATCAAGGCTTCGGCAAGCCCGAATTTATCTACTATGTTGTTTTATATGAAGTTTTCATTGCACATGTTTTTGCAAACATTTTTAATTGCGTTGCTCTGTTCGTGCTTCTTTTATTCAATCATTCATTTCATATACTAGTCGGTCGGATGATGCTGCAGCGTAACGTGCCACGCCCAACCTCAACGCCCACTTGTTGTTTTCATTTCAGTTTTGTTGAATTTTGAAATGCTCATCATGTGTCGCTGCTGGTGGCGTTGATATCTGTGTGCTTATGAATGTGTTTTGCGTTGTAAGTCATCCTACATACATACATCCTTCTGCTGTGTCGTCAACGCGTTGCCAACTGTAATGAATATGTGCATTACTGCCTTTGGTTTTTTTCCGTCATACAATTTTTTGGTATACAATAATTTGTGTTCGTTTATTTTTGTTTTTCATGGCATATGAGCAATTTGATGAGCTTTCTGCGAAAAGATATTCGCCATTGGCCGACATTTTTGCAATTGCTGTTGGATTATTGAGCTCTTTTCAACAACTTCACCGCACTTCAGCTCATTTTGTCTGTGGCGGCGATACCGTGATCATTTCGAAACTGTCAGTCGTCGCCGTTCGGCATCGTTTTCCGTTTCGGTTTTGTGGTTTGGCATATTTCAATTTTCATTCACATTTTCTATCCATCAACATTTGCCATTATGTGCAGCACATGTTTGCTTAAAATTTTACCAAAAACTCTCTCAAAAAAAAAAACAAAAAACAAACAAACTAACATGTGCAACAAAAACAACAAAATTATTCATATTTGATTTCACAAATTAAATTTACTGTGTTTTCTTTTTCAATTAAAAATCGTTTCGCAATTTTGGTGTCAATGTTTGCGTACATGTATTTGTTCTAGCACGAAATTTAAAGAGCCATGAATAATTTTTACATTTTCCATTTATTTTACAGACATTTTTATAGAAACATACACACAGAAATTTGAATTTTTGTTGTGTTAAGACTAATATTTGGATAGCTTTTTCATATAACTTGCAGCTTGGCTAAGGTGCTTCGTAGAACAAAGTTGATTTTTATCATGAGACGCGTCTCATGCACTCTAACTTTGATGAAAACATTTACAAGCGCATTCATAGGCTGTAACACCCGCGGTGCATTCAAAAAGCATGCAGTCAAGCGTTCCACGACCGAAAAGTACAAAAATAAGCCGCATATGATTTCAATACGGAATAAAAATGTCACAACAGGCACGATAAAAGACGCCAAGAACAACGAGATCGAACACAAGCGCCAGCAGCGGGTGACAAACACGTGAGAATATCTCAAATTGGACGCAACAAGCATAAGTCAAAAATGGGCATTTCGAGTTCCGGCTGTGCTGAGCGGGCCAGGCGAGCGTGAAATGGGTCGAGCAGTGAGCTGAAGGAAATGTAGCCGACAAATGAGTGCAGCAGACGATCGAAACAATCCGCCTAATTTCCATACAAATGTCAGAGTCGCGACTCGAAATTTCAAAATTGAAAATGTTTCACGCAGCGCCAAAGAAAAGTCAACACACAACAACAACAACAACGACCAAATCATTGTATATTCGAAGTAAATCGAGAAAAACAAATAAATTTTGGAATTTATTGAAATGCTGAAGTATTTCAATCGACGCTGCGAGAAAAAAGTTTTGGAATGTTGCCGGATGCGTTTCTGTATTATCAAAAATACACTAACGGGAAAATTTTATTCAGGAGAAAAAAAAACTTTAAAAATAGATGGCTAATGAAACTTTTTAATCAAATTTACATAAATCAGAATTATCGTATCTCAATTGATCGCAATTCCGGCATATTTACGAAAGTGACACTCGCGAAATTTTTATTGGCATTTTCAACGAGGACACTACAATTTAATACTCTGTTGACAATTCGATTAAGTTATGTAATTGTTGTGACAATTATCAGAATATTAAATCTTTTATCATTGAAAAACTATCAGCGCATTAAAATGTCAATTAAAATATTGCATTTGCTTCGTTTTTTTCTGATGATGCATTTTTGAACATTTGTTTTAGTCGAGATTGCGCGGCGCAGATTACATAAATTATGCGCTTTTAATTTTGCAACATGTTTGTGCATAAATTATTTGTTGAATAACTACAGTAATGAAGCTCTTAAACATTGTTTTTTTTTTGTTTTTTTTTTTTTTGATAAAAATTATATTATTGTAATTAATAAATATAGACAAGTTGAAAAGTTTCCGGTCAATGAATATAGAATATTATTAGACAACTTCTTCCCGCCATTATTCAAATGTCCTCCCCGACATAAAAATTTCCACCTGAGTATCTGTTTTTTCGACTGTTAATATAACATACATAATAGTGATGTAATGACGTCTTTTGATAATCATGATGGAAATACATACGCTGTATTTTTTTGTTTTTGTTCTAGAATCAAATAAGTGCTTTCATGCAACGAATAAAATATTCTGCCCTTTCTCTTCTTTATTATCTAAGGAGGCTACCATTTTCAGTTCCATAAAAGATATGCAACATAATAGATATTTAGCTTTAAAACGATCGACAAGATTTCAAATACTTTCACAAACTGACAAATTGATAAAGCTAAGCCAGATCGTCTAATCGGGATGATCAAAAATAATTTTATTTGGTCCCAAACTACTTCTACTGATCGTTAAAAATTTTATTAGGAATCTATGATAGTTTTCACGGAATATAGCGTTCACCTTTAGCGTGTGCGACAAAGAGTTTCGAACACACTCTCTTAATGCAATTGTATGACAATATGGAACCTTCAAAGTGTTTTTCTCTAAACGACGTTTTCGAAACTGTCGTGTAAGATTCTTCCGGATCGGACTGTTCTGAGAATTCAAAGCTAGCTTCTTAAGGATGTAGTCTAGGTTTGTAAGTAGGAATTTTCCGATATCTGTCTTAGTTTTTCTTTTTTGTCCGTTTTTTTTAATTGTCCATGTGGCCACTATTTTCTTCAAACTGAAAAATTCAAAAAAGCCCTACGTATTTTTTCATTTCAAGCTAATTGTCATAGACTGTCCGTGATTTGACACGGTTATGGTTATTTTTGTTTGTAGCTTTTTTGACCTGGATAAATTGGAAATTAAAGTGGAGACATGTTTTAATAAATGAAGTTAAATAAAAATCACTTTTTGTGATTCATTGTATTAAACAAAATTTTTCAGAAAATTTATAAAATTATTTTCGCAAAACTAACCAAAATCATGAACTGCTTTTGGACAATGTATATCATTAAAGTTAATGCAATGTACAAATAAATTTCATATTACATCAAACGTGACATTTGATTATTTATTTCATTTGACAGTAATACAACTTCTGTGAGAAATCAACTGCGACTGTCAACTGTTTGCTTTGTCAAAGGAGCAGAGTTAAGCAGAGTTGTGCAAAATAAACCAAGGCGGGCAAAGAGAGGAGAACAGCAACCACAAAATCAATTTCAATTGTCAACAAAATATTTTTGTGGTAACCAGAACAAAAACATGTACGAGTGGTTAACTTTGAAGGAAGACAAGTTCCAAAATGTCGAATAAGTTTTCGCCGAGTGACTTTGTCGTATAGCCTCGGGTTCGAAAAGTTTTATGCTCCAACATTTGTGGCGCTCTTTTTTTGTCTTCTCTCTTCGTTTATTCTTTCTGGCATGCCTTGCTTTTGTCTATTTGTCTAGCAACGACGACAGACACACCCGACACCTAGAAAGGGTGGCAGACAAGCGGCTTGAGTAGGGCTTGTTGAATAAACCTCTTCTTCTTCAGTAGCACTGAGTTCTATGACTAAAATATGCTTTGTTCAGTAGCAAAGTTCAAAGGTTAGGGACGAGCGGAAGTCGATAGCAAAAGGATTCACTGCTGCGGCGCGAGTTTCAAGTGCTGTTGCATTCCTTTACTTTTGCGGTTTGGTTGCTTAATTCAGCAAATAAAATGCAACTAATGAAGTGCATTTTTAGTTGAGCTCAGTAAATTGACTGAGTTCTCTGAGGTTTACTTTTCCGGTTTTCGCTCCTTTACGTTTCGATGTGCAAAGTTAAAGTTTTAAATTTGCGTATTTAATGCAATTTAAATTATTGTCGACACTAATGCGCAATGAAAAGCGGCTTATTTCATATTAATTACGCCTAAAAGATACAAAATTCTAATGTCCCCATTAATTTCGAATAAAATTCATAAAGTTTTGCGGTTTGTGGCGTCGCAAATTTCATAAATTATTAATTTGATATTCAATTTATGAGCGCATGAAAATCGATTTTAATTACCTGACATGAATATTTTCATAATTACGCATAGTTTTTGTTTAAATATACACAAATGCAGCTGACTTTGGTTAAAGATATTTTGCCAATAAATTAATAGTCAACATTCAACATTCGGGTCAGTGCACATCTGCCGTTGGATTCTCTAATGAGACAACAAGCAATCATTTCGGCAAAAACTCCCGCAATTGAAACCAAATAATCTTGGTATTAGCTTAGTATACATCTGATTAATTAGGCCAACGAAATTTCGATAAATTTTCTAAAACAACAATACAGATAAAGTTGAAAGGTAATAAGGTTTGCATGTAAGCATTATCCAACAAATATGTTGTAAAAGACAAGAAGAAAGAAGTGTCTCTCAAATTGTAATTATGAATATTTGTACTTATATTGTACTTATGAACTCGGTTAGTTTTAACCTCCAACACAAAACTCATGTTGGCGTAATTTTAATTTCCTTCTACAGCCTTTATTTCTCACCATTCCAATTGGAATATGTCAACGAGAATATAGAGACACGATGAGCTTGGTAGATCGTAGATTTTAGACATTCAGTTGGTGCTTAAATATTTAACGTAATAGAGAAACTGTAAGAGCCGTAAAAATAATTAATTTACCTTTCAGATCATGAAAAAATCGCCACAATAATATTTTAATTTATTAAGCTTCGATGATACTGAAGAAAACTTATTAACTTTATAGTATTTTATTGCCTATAATAAGAATTTTTTCCATCACAGTACTTTTTCCAATTGACGGTTGACGTATGATGTTATTAGAGCGGCAAAAAAATCGATGACAAAAATGATTTAGTCGACTCTCTGGTTTTTGTAAAAATATCGGTTCTTTTTTTTTGGAGAATCGATACATCGAGTATATTAAAAAAAACCAGTAAGGACGCTATCTTCAGCAAGGCAGAAGCACGCACTTTCTTATCCCACGCCCATCTTTTCATTGGGTACCGGAAATATGCAAATTATTCATTTTTGCTAAAAGTGGGCGTAGCCGTGCCCATTTATTTGTCAAAATAGTTTTCATGCCTCCCTAAGAACATAAGTGTGAAGTTTCAAGTCAATTGATTAACAAACAAAAAAGTTTTCCATACAACGATGTTAATCTTGATTTCTCTTCCTCTTCTTCATTTTGTATGACAGGTACCAGTTCCAGTTGCCCGATCTCAATAAAACTTTCAGGCATCTACTTTCCAGTTTTTTTTTTGTTTTTTCATACAACAATTCAAATTTGTTTTTCATCTTCATTTCGTATGGGGGCTACCTGTTCCGGTAATCCGATATGGCCAGTTCCGACGAATGATTCATCGTAATAATTTCTAAGACTCTGTGCAAAGTTTCAGCTCGATAGCTTCAAAACTCAGGGACTAGTTTGCATACATACAGACAGACAGACCGACAGACAGACAGACATACGGGCATGGCTAAATCAACTCGTTTTGTCGTTCTGATCAAGAATATATATACTTTATATAGTCGGAAATTAATATTTCGATCTGTTACAAAGTCCGTGACAAAGTTAATATACTATTACACATACGTGAAAAGTATAAAAAAGAATCGAAATCTTTTTAGAAATTAGAGATCTATCGTATAGCTTCCTTTTGTAATGTTTTGTCTACATCCTTAGTTATAGACTTACAATTTTCGATATCGTAATAGATACGAATATATATAATATATTATATACAGTTATAATCGTAAAAGTGAGTGAGAATGGGAGCAGAACATGCAAACAACTTGGATTTTGTCAATGATTTGATTTGTGTAGACATTCTCTTTAAAATCAACTGCTTCCTAGAGATCGGATCAAAAGGATTTCGATAAAAAATTGAGTCTTGAGCCTCAAGATAATGGAAGTTGGCCAACACCGTTAGTTTATTGGCGTGACAAAATGATGCAATTGCACAATCTTTCAAAATTGTCAACATTTCACGCCACGCGTGTTTCAACACTAATAAAACAGTCAAATGAAACTAATCGCAAACAAGTGTTAATCCAGTTAGAACCGTTTTACACGCTGCAGCACTTAAAACGTCATAAAAATCGCCATCGTAAACTTAATTAAGGACTCAACTAAAGTACCCGAAGCTGGTTGACAGTGACAGAGGGAGTGAAAGAGTGTCGGACACGAAGATAATTGCTTGGCAAACACTTGTGAGGCACTCAGTGCTAATGGATAATGTCCTTGGCGCGAGCTGCGATTGCTTCTGTGTTGAGTTGATTGCATTTAAAAACTTTGCCAAGGAGCATTCTAACAAGTAAATAGTAAATACTTGTTAAGAAAAATAAAAAACTTTGTACAATTATAATTTTTGAGCTTGCAACGCTTGAGAACATGATGGGGCGACGGCCTACTTGGATTTGAGCCCTGCCAATTCTGCACATTTAAGCAAATTTTCTTTGTGTGCCATACCCGTTTGACATCAACTTGGCTCACATTGGCCGAATTGAAACAGTTTTAGTACTTTTGTTATTAACTTTATTTTTTTTCTTTTCATTTTTATTACACAAAACTTGGCGAAGTTCGGCGCAATCAAAGAAGCTCCATTGAGGATTATTTTCTCTGTTGGCAGATTGTTTGTTTTTAATTTCATGAATGCAAATTTCAACTTTGCCAAAAAGGTGTGAAAATTTGGGTCAGCCGTGACAATTTTGGCAATGAAACTAAGAACTTAACTACCAGCGCGCTACCTAGATCAGTTTTTTAGTTTTAGTTTTCAAAAGTGTTCAACTTATTGATCCTAAAAAGAATTTTGCTCTGTTTAAAATGCTTTAACCGAAGGCAAAATAAGTCCAAAGACTTCTTCAACCAAATATAGCGATTAAGATAATTCAGAGATATGCAATGATATGAAGGACATGTAAAAAGAATGTATACGATTAAATTTTGTCGATATCCTTAAAACTGAAACAGACTGAAAGAAGTACGTACATACGGATAATGCTATATGAAGTCGTTTCGTCGATCTGAACAAGAATAAATATACTTTTTTTGGCCGGAGATTTCGTATTCTGAGCGTTGCTAACTTCAAAACAAAAGTATTATACTTTTGCAAGAATGTACATATCGACTGACCAATAAACGAAAAACGAGCCACGGCATAATAAAACCATTACATTTTTTTCGTGTCCGTGTTTCTGTATATGTAAGTATGTACATAAGATCTCCTCTAACAGTTTTGAAGCTATCGAGCTGAAAATGGGGGCTACAAGTTTCAGCAGTTCAATCATGCCAATATATATATAACATTTTTCTATTTTGGCTTTATGTGGGTGTGGTCATGTCTATTTTATGATTGAGCTTAATTTTACTCAATTCTTGTAGGTTTTATGATTCCAGAGATATAAGCGCAACGCTACAAATTGAAGCTACAGGGAATGTCGAAGTCGAAAACTCTCGACTGCAATTCCTTAGTGTTTCTTTTTGTATTTGAACATAAACAGTCAAATTAATACTCAACACCCAACACTCTTACTATTTTTGTTTTCCGCAGCCAGTCTGAAAACCTATAAGAGAAATTTAATTAAAAATGTACGCCAAACTTTTTAAATCAACTTGATCATTTGCGCCAGCTCAGTACAAACACATATTACATACTTTAAACCAATTTTAAATATGAACAATAAATTATATAATTATTTTATATGTAAGTACTACACAGCAGCGCATCAGCATAAACACGACCAATTACAACCAACGTGGACCAGATTCCCTTGGCTTGGCTCAGCTGTTGAGCGCTGCTCTGTCTCGGTTTGGTTTCGTTTCCAGGCCACATGCAGAGTTGGTCATTAGTTAATTTACTGGCATCACTGTGTATCCTCCACCAACATCCGCGACAACTGCATACAGTTGAGGGAAGCAAAGTGAAATTATAGCGTAAAGTCGACCATCGCACATGAGTGACTGACTGAATGATTAAATGAAGAAGCATGCAGGCAGAACGCAAGAAGGAAGGTGTCAGCTCTGTGCATAATATATTTTGCATAAATTATCATCGAATACACTTTGCTATTTTATATGCACACACAGACTCACAAACACTCACACACTTTCTGGCAAGCAACAAACAAGATAATGATGCGATGCATCATTAAGAAAATTACAACTATTTGTGGAGCTTTTGAGAAGTCGGGGCTGGGCGCTGCCGCTGCTGCTGGCTGCTGGCTGCCAACCCACAACACGTGAATGGTGCTCAAGCGGTATCAATAGAGCGGAATCGTGTTAGTTATTAAAGGCAAGCACTTCTTGCCGCATGAAGTGAGGCACACATTTGCTGCCGCTGTCATGTGGTACGCTCTAAGTGCAGCCATCATAATTAATGTGAGAAAAGTTGCCCATTCTATGAGCATCTGTTTGGGATGCTAATTAGCAAAGGATGATAAGTACATGTTAACAAATTGCGCTGTTTCTCTAACAATGAAGTCACTTCAAAGCATAAAACCTGGAAATGAGGTTACAGTGCTCCAAATACACGTATAAATAAGCAATTGAATCGTGTTTTCAGACAATTTTCATTTGATAAAATTGGTTGAACACTAAGTGGTAAAAAATATGATGCATTGAGCTACACAATAAGCAATAAATTCGTATTTCGCACCCTGTATTCAGTAGCGGAAAGAGTACATTAAGTTCGTGCGGCGGTATGTAACAGACAGAATTAAGCAACAATCTTGGTCAGCTTCAGCAAATAAGATGAAGATGTGGCTGTCTGTATAAGTATATATGTATTTTGAGCTGCTTGCAAACGCTGTTGCCTAAGACGATTCTTATATTTATACATATTCATATTCTAATGAAACGGATTGGCTTTTCACCATAATGAAAATCATATTTTCAACAAATTTAATAAAAGTTAAAATTGAACCTACAAATTCTTACTGGATAGAAAAGAGCTTTCGCTTCACCCTGACCTATTCACCCAAAACGAAATGTTGTTGTGACTGATGCACAAAACTTCAAATTTGAAATGAAAATGGCAGATACTTGTGTTAGTGTTATAACCATAGGAATATCTCAACTTGTTCACTTTAACAAGCTACGTAAAGAATTTATCGCATGAATAATTTTATGGTTTGTGGTCAAAATCACCTCAACTAATCACACAAAAACGAGAGCAAGCCTAGCCAAACTGAGCTGAGCAGAATGCCGAGCTCAATTACATGCATATACACCCACTTATGTGGCACTCATGAATAACGCAACAACAACAGACATGCACAAGGATTGGCTACAGCAACATGCCTCATCACTTCGCATCGCACTGCGTCGAATCCCATTCACCCATGCATGATCTCTTGCCAAGGCTTTGCTTTTGTGGGCGCCCTTTTGAATATTTCTCTGTATTTTATCGCTTTAACACTCTGACACAATAAATATAAATATTTGTACAGCAAAAACAGAAGCCACAGCCACTGAAAATTGTGTTTTCATTTTTTGGGGGCCGCTAACACACCTCAACGCACCTAACATCACCGCATCCCACACCCGACCAGCAACTGTTCACCCATATATTGATATACATATGTGTATGTGTGTATTACACTGCACACACTTGACATAAATTTGCGACTTTTGAACTTTGTGCAGTGCAATAAATCCGCCTTTGTGGAATAATTTGAAAAAGGGGCCTCACAATTTGATGCAATTCGAATTTTGAGCTCTTTTTATATCGCTTTTAATTTATTTCATTTATTCTTCAAAGCATCGAGTAGCATCGCTTTATGATGTCCTTGCGTGTTTTCAGTCTCTCAGTGTTGCAGCAAAATGAATTTATTGTTTGCCATTAAACTTGTTTCGAAGACTTGTTTATGGCTTCGCTCTGTTCTCTGTTTAGTTAACTTGGCTAAGGCTCGTAAATTGAGTTGTGCGCCGAATGAGTTCAAGTTGAGGCAAGTCAAGCCTTGTCGCAAGCTTCGCAGTCGGCCGATTGCAATTTGTCGGGCACATTTGTGCACAGGAAATGGCGCCACATAAAACTTGTATCGGCTTTAGTTTTCCGAACTTGTTTCGAGTTTTAGCTCAACATTGCGCCACAAAATCAATTTCCGATACGAGACTCTGCTCACTTCCTCTTGCACAAATATTTACGCCGGATGTTCGTACAATTGTGTTTGACTTCGTGTTGTGTATGTTGTTCTCGAGTTTCTTTTATTTGTCTACACAGAAGCGATTTTCGAAAAACTAAACTTTTGAATATTCTATGCGTATTATTGACAATGATCTAGGGTGTTTTCTTACTATAAAATTTTAAATTAAATTCAAGCATAACAAAGTTTAACAGATGCAAATACTTGCCAAAGATTGAATTGGATACTCTCTCTACTATTCGCACTCAACTCACATTTTGGTGAAGTACTTTTCAGATGCTACGCTTTTCATTTGTCGGAACTGACGGTTTACGACATGTATACATGTACATGTTGTGTAAAGATATTAATGCTTCGTCTTAGCAGAAGTTAATATTTTGCTATGAAGTCCAACCGCAAAGGGTGACTGTTTCTGTTATTCACTCGACACCTTGTGTAAGTTTTGCATGGGCATGGAAAGAATAGAGCCAAATCGTAAATTGAATGCAACAAACATAAATTTACACCTACATGGAGAATTATTTAGCCCATTATAAGCGCCCAGTCAATGTCAAGCATAACTTATTGAACCGCCGCCGCCTTTTTCATGTTCATATAAGCCATTTTCACACAAACAACTTACTAAAGAAAAAAGAAAACCGAATGAAAATAGTTTTTCTTGATGTGTTCGATATTTTCAGGTTGCGTCGTCGCAAAGCTCATTATTCAAGCGGCAATGTGGACGAGACACACGAGGTTGTGGCAAGAAGTGTGCCTGCGGCGAGACAAAGTTGATCGCTTTGCTTTGCCTTGTCTTGCTTCAAAGTTGTACGACAAAGTCAAACTGTTCTGGGGTAGAAGGAAACAAGCACACATATTGTTGTCATTAATTAAAACGTTTTATGGATTACATGTCCAATCAGGCGTGCGGCATTTATGCTTAGAGCGTTTTCACCTTTCGAACGACAATACAATATTTAAATTTCTGGTAGCCCACGGCGAAGAAAAATGGGAAAACATTTTTTGTGTTTTATTTTTTGTCTTTTGTTTGGTGTGGCACACAATAAAACATAAAAATGTCAAAGCCGCGCCGAGCCGTCGAACTAAACGCGAATGACATTCGAACATGAAACAGAAGAAATTACAAAAACAAGAGAGGTAAATTAAAAAAAAAAAAAGAAAGGAGAAAAAAAAAAAACAGTGGCAGGAAGCCGAACATTGAAAATCGAACATGTTCAAAGACGGGGCAGTTTTGATATAACTCGCGGCTGCCTTTGGCTATGAAAAAAACCGCATGACCATGAAGGAAATTGTCAAATGCATTGCTGTGCGCTGTAAAAATGTCAAATAAATTCAAATTGAATCGGCGGATCGAACTTTGCCTTCGTCAGATTAAAATTGGACAGTTGAAATGGAATTTGAAGTGAGTGGCTTGGAAAAGTGATGACTTTTGCCGCCATATTCTTCTTCTATGTTGTAAGCAAAAAAGCAAAAAAAAAGAAAGAAAAAAACATTCAAGGCATATCATCGCACAAGTCGAAAATGCTTTGATGCGCGCTTTTTTACTTAGGTTAACCGGAAATTGAAGTACTTTTGTTGAACATGCAAAGAAGCTGACTGAAAATTCATTTATGCAAAAATCACATTATCAAAAAGACATCACAGACAACGACACGCCCACTTGAGGCGAGTGAACGAACGACCAACCACAGCGCAATCCTTTTCGTTTGTGCTGACACGTTCTTTTTTTCTCATACTGTGTCGCACTTTTTTCAATTTTTGGTTGGAAAAGCAAAGGTGTTCCACACTCGCTAAGCTTCACGTCAAACGCTTTGTTCTCTTTATGAAAATGTTGCGGCAACTTCGTCAAAGCGCACAAACACAAATGAAACTCATCTAAGCTCATCAGCAACGTCAACGCAAACTTCATCATCAACGTCATCATTATCATGAAAAGACTTTTGGGAAATCCCAACACCTTTTTGTCAACTCAGCCTTAAGTCATGCCGCGTCAAGTCAAGTCAAGACGAGTCGACTGGAGTTGAGCGAAGCTAAGTTGTCTATGACTAGGAAGCTGTGAAGTGAAGCTGTTTTACTTTTAACCTTTTGACTCATCAGCAGTCAGTTTGAATGACTGACAGTTGGTGAGTAGGTGAGTGAGTGTGTTTTTTGACAAACACCTCATCTCAACCAAACTGAGCTGAGCTGAGCTGAGGAGTTGCAGGAGTTCTTTTGCCATTTTCTCATTACTTTGCTTGCCAAAATGACACAAGCAGAAACATTGCTACGACAAAGTCATTTGGCAGAGTGTAAGTGTGTGTATGTGTTAGCATTTTTAATTTATTTTATGCATGCTAAAATGTCAAATAAAATATTTCCCTGTGTGCAGCAAAGGCTATCACGGAAATGTATGCAAATGGCATAAAATTATGCAAAAGTTAAAGTTGCTTTAATTATCTTTACCGAAAAGGAAGTCTACAAAGAGGATTTGTGCATTGTCAAACAAAGGCATCAAATCTAACAGTTCAAGTAAAACTATTAAAATTATGAGTAAATTATGCCTTTACTTTCGTGAGCTTCGGCTTCTTTATACAGTCATTCAGTCTATTTAGCAATGGAGCAAACTATCAAGGCTTTCTGCTAATGTGAAACAATTCTTCTAGTATTTTGTAACATATTATTTTTTTCCTCAAGGCGGTGTGTTCGATTGGCATTTTCGTTGTTTTAATTGTAATAAGAACTAATCAAGTTGGCTGCTGAACTTTGACGGCTTTATTTTTACAACAGTCACACCGAGTCACAAAGCATGCAGCGCTACAGTCACAAGTGTTAATTAATTTTGGAGATATAGCATATAGAAAACAACTGGTGGAGTGGAAATAAAAGGGGAGGGGAAAAATTTGTGGTGTCCAATTTTGTAGGGCTACACATACTGGGCCTACAGACCGACTTTCCTGTTTCTATCCCTTCGGGTGTACGAGTTATACCAATTTAAAAATGTCGGTGATACACTATGTGTACAGGGTATAAAGAAAAGCAAACAGATTTTAAGCGTAAAAGTCCCTTGTGTATACTGTATATTGTTTGTGTTAGTGTATATTAGGTTTGTTTCAAAACTAAAAGATGAAAGAACAATAAGGAAGGGAGAGGAACCCATAAACTATATATGTATATTCTTGATCAGGTAGACAAGACGAGTTGATATAGCCATGTTCATCCGTCTGTCCTCAACAATGGTCCTCGAAAACTATAATAGCTATAGACTTGAAATTTCAAAAATTTACTTATGGGGTCACTCACTACTTTAAGTTTGATGGATTTTTTTCCTCGCCCCTCCTTCTCATCCAATCAGCACCAGCCACTTTTTTTTAAAGGCTGTAAGTCAATAATCAGATGAGATAGAAACATAAAATGCCGATGATAAATGTAGCTCTACAAATTGGCCGCAAATATTAATTTTATTAAAATTGTTATATGTGTCTCCAAACCACGAACCTGCAATTTTGTAAGCAGACTCAGTAAATATGTCTCTTTAAAACTCCATACAACAAAATACCCCTCTTTTTCATGGTTGCCCCTCAAAAACCAACAAACTTTTTTTTTTTAGAATTAGGGTGTGGCACCGCCTACCGTTTGTGCAGGGTATTTTATTGTCAAGTATAATTGACTACACCGTCCAATCTTGTTTAACACTGAAAATATTGCTTTGAGATCAGCGGTCTGAAAATAACTTTGTCAGGTCAGAACGATTCACATAACAACTCTTAAAAAACCTCAGTTGCAAATTTAAGCATTTTTGTTGTTAAATACGTTTGGAATTGTTGTAGCCAAATTTGTTGTAATTTTGACATTCTTCTTTCAAAGCTGTTCTGTTTTGATTTAAGCATTAGACGAAGCGGGATGGATTTGTATGCCTCACACCCACTTTTCTGTTCGACATGAACATTTTAATAGGATTCTTCTTTGGGTTCTCATAATTTCCACCGAGTTGAAATGTCAGAATTTGTCCGTCCATTTTAGAACTCGTTTTACACACTATGTGGAGATTTCTCTTTAGAGTGGATCAGCTTTAGTAAGAGGTTCTAGAAAATCGAGTTTCAACCATCATTGAATAGTGGCTCACAGCTTTCCACACATTTTTCTATTATATCTTGTCAGGCTTCAAGTCACTTATATACTCTTCAAATTTCTCTTAATTAACAAAAAAAAACCACACTCACATTGAGGTACTAATTTTTATTATTAAAATCGAAAAGATGAAAACATTGGCGTTGCAGAATATTTGATACGCTTCCAGTTTTATTTTCTAATGCTATTTGATATATTTGAACAATTTGCCTTATACAATTGTGTGACAATCGTAGTCTCAGTGCGGATGGACTTAGTTCAAACGAAATCCAATGTCGTACTAATCATTCCTTTATCCTACTGTCCTTCTTCTTGGTGCAACATGTAGGCCGTCTGACCTAGAGTGTGCAAAGCATAAGAGTATACTTTCACTTCTTCACATCGTATTAATAACACTCCACTTACTTAAGCTTGAATGTAGCGCCTTATCGAAATGTGAAGTATTCCAACAAGACCTTCTTCTACAAAATACTAACCTAATGCATGCGTAATCAACTTTATTTAAAATTCCGCTTTTTAGTAGGTGGCTGTTGATTGTTGTTGTTGCCTTTGTTGGCTTTTTCTAGTTGAAACTAAACTAAAGTGGAGTTAAAGGTTCATTTCATTAATTTGCAAGTCGCATTTAGTTGCGCCAAAATTTGCATTTAACTTCAGAGCAAAGAAGTCTGGCAAAAGGAAAGGCAGACATGGATGGGAGGGAGCATGGCTGAGACGATGAAGCAAAAGTTGAGAAATCATGAAGCCACAATAGCAACAACAACATCAACAACAACAGCTACAACAAACACTGTGAAAGTCAGCCATTTAGCTAAGCATAATATGAACATCATCCGCTTTTCGTTTGGTGTTTGTGGAGGATACGAAGACATCCTCAAGCCAGCGTAGTTTTTGGCAGTGAATGAAACTTTATGTAAACGAAAATTGTTTACGAAATTAAGTTGCCACTTGAGCTATGCCGTGCAGGACTGCTCGAGTGCAGAGTTGGGCAAACAAAAGCTTATTGGAAGACGCCAACGTTCTTTGCCAATTTGTTAACTTTCGTGTTTTCACTTGAAAAAGTTTATTAAACATGAATAGTGTCGCTTCAAGGCGTTTAGATAACAACAACGGCAACGCCAATAAACGAAACGGCAGAAACGCCAGAAAGTCAATGACATTCATCGCGGATTAATAAACTCATATCGATGCCATGACGACGATAATCAGTCGCTATAAATGATGACTTCGAGCACTAGAAGTGTTCATTACACGCTTGAGGCACACGCCCAACCGCAAAGCAAACCGAAGCCAAAACGGATACGGAAACGGAAACAGTAGCAGAAAGGCACGGCACTGCACGGCACGGCTCAATCCAATAAACTGCTTCAACTCAGGTTAGCTGAAGCGTGCAAATATCTGGTCGCCTGGTCAACAACGTGTTCGACCTCAGGCCAAACACCTAATTATATTTACTCGAAATGCTAATTAGTGTTCGAGCAACTCATGTCGCATTGAAGTTGACCGAAATTAAAGTTTGATTATGTTCGCTTCCGTTACTTGGAAGCCGCCATTTTGCATTTGACACACGTTGTCGTTGAGCTGCAACGTAAAATGTCAGCTTGTTTGAGGAGCGACTCTTCTTCTTGTTGCCGAAGCGGAGCAAATCCTTGCATAATAACGCTTTGCGGTCGCGCCACGCCATTAGCGCGTGCAGCCTTAAGTTGGCGCGTGTGAATTCGCTCAGCTGCGTCGGCATATCAAGCGCTAAGTGCGCTTAGAGTGGATGTTCATAAGAAATAATCTTTCGAATAAACAAATTATTTGTACAAATATTTTTCTTCTCAAAAGGCGACGTCAATTAACCTTTCAAAGCGTCAATCAAGGAGACTCGTTCATTTGGTAGCCTCAGTGAGTGTTGATAAATGACTGCCAAGATTGGCTGTTATAGCAAATTGTTCCTTTCACCTGTGAGTCATTCTCTGATCCTTTTGTTTTGTATTGCAAATTTTATTTTCAAAACAGTTACTAGCATTGAAATTGAATTTACCACAGGAAAAAGAAACGGCAAACGAAAGCCAATCAAACCGAATCTAAGTCAAGCAAACGCAATGACTGGGCACCTACTTGCTCTGTGCTCCCCACCGCCCGCTCACGGACACGACATGGCAAATGTGAAATAATTCGATTTCATGCAAAATTGCCTAAGAAATTGAAAAAGAAAATAATTTCGTTGCCACTTATGTCATTATTTGCCATGTTTGCCTGCCAATAAAAATAAATGTGGAAAAAACACTCACTGAGTGAAGATAAATGCCAACATGAAATCGTCAGCGACGGCAATCGAAATCGGAGCCCAATTCGCATTCGTATGGGCAATTTTCAAGAATGTTGACTGCAAGTCAGCAAAAAACAAAGGCATGGAAGGACATACCTCAACGAAAATCACAAATAGAAAACAAAATAAAATAAAGAAATTCATGCACGTGAAATGCGACGCTGAAATATTTTTTATTTTTTTTGTTTTTCTATGCCAGTTTGTGTGTTGATGCTCCTCGATTTTGATGTCCTTTTTTGTGTGCATATCAAATTTCCAAGACTTTTTGCTTGTTTTAGTATTCACTCAGTTGTATAAAATGGCGCTGACAAAGACAACATACATAATAAAAAAGTGTAAAAAAAAACTAAGCAAAAAACGTCAAATTTCGGTTGTCGATGCCAATTCATCGTTGTTTTTCCATCTATCGGTGCTGCAATGGCAAATCGGCTGCCAAAATCGCTGATGTGGAGATGCGTTGACAACGCCATAGCAGAAACCACGACTTTAGGCATTCACATTGCAAGCATAGATAAAGCACCGTTAGCCGGCTCATGTTCATCCTGTCAACATCAGCATCAGTCAGCATTGCCGTCATCATCATCATTGTTGTTGTCGTTCTCATGTAAATTGCTGAGGTTTGCAAAAGAGAAGAGAAATAAAATCGAAAAATGAAATAAATCCTTAAATTGAATAAATGTTGTTTGCTAGTTGTGTGTTTGCCTTAAATGTGGGCGTGGCAGCTTGCGGGAACGGCAAAGCTGCCAAGCCAATAAAACGATAGAATATTAAACAAGATTACACAAACGGGCGCCCATCATGATTATTAGCCTCTTACAGCAATGAAGCTTGTCAGTGATTCAAGTACGTAAAACATTCAGGAACGTGAGAAACAACACGAATGAAGTTAAAGAAATGAATTCTAATCCGAATCGTCTGGCTTCAAGCGCTTAGGAACATAGGCTTCTCACTGACTATTGACAATCATCGAAACAAAGCTACTCTGATTGGAAACCACTTAACTCGAATAATGTTCAGATAGCCCAAACACCACTAGACAAATATTTATTAACGGTTCTTCAGATAAAGTTGAAGGCATATGTGAAATCACGGTCGCTGCTTTTGTCCATCCAATGGGCCATCCGAAATACATATATTTCATTCTAAAATCAAAAGTTCGAACTATAGATATCGTGCTGCCCTGAGAAATTACAATTTAAATTCAGTAAGAACCCAGTGGACAAAATTCTCGTTAACGATATCGTAAACGAAAGTTTTGCGAAACTCAACCGGATAAAACTATCGTAAATGGATCCGAAAACGATACGAAAATTAATCATCAGTCGTTCAGTTTGTGTGCACGAAAATTTCGTTTACGATAGTCGAAAACGGACAATTGGGAATCATTTTCGTAAATGTTTTGAATAAATAAAATTTATGAAATATCATGTGTTCCTATGTCGCTTCCTGTGGCTCAGAGCTTAGTGTGTTGTCCTATGAAACGGAAGGTGAAAGGTTCAAATCCCCTGGTACACCAAAGTCTTACTGTTTATTATATAAATAATCACCAATTACCATTTAATTATAATATTTATGTATATGTTGTTTAAATGTTTATTAAATTAACTGTAACAATTACTTATATAAAATAAAATCAATCAAATTGAGGTAATAACCGAAATAGGTTGAAAAACTACTGAGCCTTGATTCAAGAACAATGTAAACTGACTTAAACGAAAAAGTGGTCGTGGTCTCGCAAGAAATTTTTTTAGTTGTAATTTAAGTTTATTCGGTTCTTGATTCCAGTAGAATATTCACTTGTTTTAAGATCAAAAAGTTCTGGGTATAAGTTTACAGTTTAAGTATAATTGGTTCTTGATTCAAGTAAAATGTAAACTTATTTCCAAAACAACATTGACTCGGATTAAGTTTTGTTGGTATCATATTAGGCTTAAACTGTTCTTGAAAATGTAACAAAATTTACTCAATTCAAGATTTTTTGTACTTAAAAATAGTGCTTGAATTGAGAACATTTTACTTGATTTGACAACATTTGTGCTTGACGGACTTTCAACACCGAATTGTGTCAATTTAAGTACAATGTACTTGAATTTTTTTCTCTGTGTACTTGTTATTTTTCCTCTTCAATGGTGGATACAAAATAATCTGCTCAATATCCCGGCTGCTGGAATTAGTGAATACCTTTATGATTTCTGTTTGCATCGAGGATACATTTAACTTCTTTCCTGGCGAACTAATACAGTAAGTAAGTCGCAAAAAAGGGGTAACCTGGAAAGTTTTTTGGGAGTTTTGAAAATTGGAATCCATATGGATTTTGGGCTGCTCTTTCCGAATTTTCACTTTGCGACCTTCGAAAAAAAGGTTAGAAAATAATTTTTAGGAAATTTCCTCTAGTAAAGATATTTAAAAAAAAAAGTCAAAATGGAGATATGGTGAAAAAGTGATTTTAGACGCCATTTTTTTAAAACAGCGGCTCGAGCGGCGGTGATAGAGGGTCGCAAGGTGAAAATTCGGAAAGAGCAAGCCAAAATCCATATGGATGCCAACTTTCAAAACTCCCGCAAAACTTTCCAGGTAGAACTACTTACCTTCTGTATTAAACATACTAACAACAATAAAAATTCTCATTATCATTAAAGAAGCACTAAACTTCACAAACAGACTATCACTACTTCCTCTTCCGTATTTATAAAAGTTCAGTGCTCAACAGCACACTAACCCTAAAAGTATGCTGCTGCTTAGCATGCGCTTTTATTTGCCGTTTTTTTTAGTTTGCTGAGTTTAAAATATTCAGTCATATTATGCAATTATCACAGAGCTCAATTATGCAACGATGCGCCCTAAAAACGAGAAGATATCATATTGCTACCAAGCTATGCCACTGCCAGTCGCCAGTTCGTTGGTAGCTCTGGCGATGCTCGGCACAGTTTGGCTTCCATTGCGTATTCAAATTTATTATGCGTATTCATCACACATGCATAAACGAAATAGTATCTGAGTGACTTAATATGAGAGCAAAAACAGAGGAGGAAGGGGCCCGAACCACTGGCTGTCGTCGGACTGACAGATGATAAGAGGCATCGTTAGATGGGAGGGAACGCACGAAGCGACAGGCAGTCATATGAATAAGGCAAAAGTTTTTCATGTCGGTCGTTAACACGTTTATTTCATACCGTTATTTATTTATTTTTTTTTTTTTTTTGATGTGGCGTTTTATATTTTCCTCTTTTTATGCTTTTTTTCTTGCTTTCGTTTTACTTCTCACCAAAATGGCGACAGTTAACGCGGCGTATGAGTAACGTGTGCATTTAATTTAATTATGAACAACATAAACTTCAACTATGAATCTTTTAAATTATTTATTTTCTGAAATATGTGAAACATTTCTGATGTCTCGTTTTTTCGCACACACGTGAAAAAGTTCAATAATTATTATTTAATGTTTGTTTTTTTTAAATTAATTTAACATTAAAGTGCATTTTGGATATTTATATTAAATTTCAAGTGAACTGCATCACAAAAAAAATACGGAGGAAATTTCATTAATATCGAAATTAAAAATGATTAACAGCGCATTCAAAGCATGACTCATAAAATGCTTGTGTGGAAATCGCAATTAAATGCATTTTTTATGAGCAAATATGCAAAGCATTTGGCAAACGATGAATGAAGGATTCAAAACCAGCCTTAAAAATAATGTTTTGTAAAACATTTTTGGCTTTAATTTGCATTTTGCATTCTCAAAGTATTTCCATTCTAAATAAAAATGTTTTTGTATTTTATTTTAAAAATGCAACTTCCGCGTATTAAAATTGCTGCCAAAACACACAATTGTGTGCCACAGATACAAAAAACAATTAAGGCCATGCAATTCATCATAAACGAGCAACACCCGCGCGGCTTTCAATGCTTAGAAAACACATTTAAATGCGAACGGCTAAAAATAATTTTAAAATATGCTGAATCCATAAACAAGCCATTAATGCCTTTCGGAAATTATACGATTTCGTTCTCAAAAAGCCATTAACGGCCAATCTGTAAATGATACACTTTGGCAAATGATTCGCGAATAATTACTGCAATTGACGCCAACCAACGACACTCGCCGCTGCTCTAAAAGTGAGAAGCAAAACATTATTTGAATTTGGCGCTTTCGTTAAATATTCATTATTGCATAACAGATGGTTTTGGATTTCGGTTTGTTGTCTTAAATGTATATGTAAACCAATAAGGGAGCTATTTTCAGCTTTGCTTATAATTTCATACACTCTTGCAAGCATTTTCCTAATTATTCTCATTGGAAAACCGTTTTATAGTTTTTCCAATAAGAATCTCTTAAGCTTATAACGATAAAGGGGTATAGCCACGCCCATATTCTAATTTGTTTTAAAGATAGCAATGAGATCATGCTAAAATACATTTTGCGATCCTCTTTCTCGTCGGCTTACAGAGAAATCTCTATATGGGCAGTGTGTTTTTATTGAAGTCCAATATGTTCTTGTGCAAAAAAATTGAGATTTTAGCTTTAAAATCAAAGCGTTTTTTGAGAAGAAACATCATTTTCATCAAATTGTTCCTATGGCAGCTATATGCTACAGTGATTTCATCAATCTGGTTTTTGTATACAAACTGCCTGCAAAGAAAATAAAATTTTCTGCATTTAAATTTTTTGGCTTACTTTGAAACTCTAGAAGGAGCTTGCACCGCAACAGACGGACGGACATGGCTATATCGACTAGTATCGTCAAGCTAATCAAGAATATATACATTCGGAAATGTGTCCTTCTCTGCGTTGCAAACTTCATGACAAAGTTAATGTACTCTTGGAGGAGTATAACAATGTATGGCCGTGTATCTTGCTTCACAGTTAAAACAAAAATAAGTAATACTTACTTTTCAACATTAATTATAAAAGTTAAATTAGTTGAATTTCGTCACTCACTTTTATGCTATCGAAAACGTGCCGCATATTGACCTAATTCAACTCAACCGATTCAACACGAAACTGAGAAATGTCATGGCCCACAAAAGTACTGAGACTTTGACATTTTCAGTATTTAAATTAGTCTTTTACCTTTATTTATTTACCATGGTATTTCAAGTTTGCGTTCGAAAAATAAAGATTTGATTCATTTGGTTTGACTTCGTTCCGTTTCATATCTGTTTTGAGATGCAATCAAGTTAAGTCAGCATCAATACACGTTTCCATGCCAAGCTTACTCATCCTTTTGACACACCCGCCTGTGTGCTACACGATGAATCTTAGGTCCTGTTGCATGTTCAACGCAATCTTATCAAAAGTTTTGTAGTTTTACTTCTACTTTAAAGGCTTACTGCATATAATTTACAAGACTCATTTGCGTAAAAGGGGCGTGGCTGTTCTGCCGCTTGCGCCCAGTGTATTCTGTAAATGAAAATTTGCACTTCGGTACTGTTGACGTCATTTTATTAAGCTGTGCAAGATAAAACCAGAAAAACCACAAGAGCAGAGAAAGCCAAGGGAAACGCCAACTAAGGAGGCATAGCTTGTGCTTGTGACTACGTCAGTGTCTGTTGGTAGGTGTACCTGCGGTCGTTTGGCAGCGCCGGCAGCGTTTGAATAGCATGCAAAAGGATGTGTAAGGATGTGTCCTCGGTTTGCTTGTTTTGGTAACAAAAGTGGATAAAAAGCAAAAAGAAAAAAGTTGTTAAAGCAAAGAAAAGTTTTATGTAAACGAAAGTGTTTACAAAATGAAGTTGCCACTTGAGTGAGTAAACAAATGAATGAACGAAGGAATGAATAAATATGCGAATGAGCGAGCGAATGAACAAGTCCATTGCTTCCTATCTGTATCCTTAACTGGTTTTGAGCTGGGTCTGGCTCACATTGCCGCGATTTGTGATACTCTGCGCATTTTGTTGCTGCGGTCGGCTGTTGGTTTCGGGTTTCTGTTCTACCGAAGCGTCAAAGCGCAAAAGTTGCATTGGATTAAATTGTTGTCAATATGTAAATAAGTTTCTTGCAGCGTAACCGTTAGAAGGGCGTAAACATGGGTGGGCCTTGCTTTTACAATCTGTACACATTCTTAGAATGATGTATAATATATTCATCAGAACAAGCTGTATACATTGCCAAACTTATTATCGAATGTAAATTGAAATTTTGACTAAGAAGCATCTGTATCTTAAAAATTAGACAAGATGCAAACTTAGCATACAAAATGGAATGAACTTATTTAAAAACTTATCATTAAATGACTTTCGCATAAAAATTTAACGTTCACAAAATTTTTGTGGAGCAATATTTCGTTTCTGTACTTTAGTAAAGATTCTTAATTAAATCATAGCCTGAAAGTCTTTTTTTAGTTTTTTTTCCATATTTTTCCTCATTTTATAACAACTAGCGACGTATGGCAGCCTTTTTGCTTTCATAATTGACTAGTTGCACTTCAGTCGTCCCTTGGAAAGCACATCAAGTAACAAAAAATCAAGCCAAGCAGAAAAGCTTTTTGCTTTTGCATAAAAAAGAAAGATAAAAGAAAAGAGGAGAGGAGATGAAAAATGTTTCGTGTTGCACATGCTTAAGTGACACACTTTTACTTTCACAACGTATGCACTCTAATTACCTCCTCAACCCCTGAATTGCGCGGCCCAGTTGGCAAATGCCAGAGAAATGCATTGAAATAGTCTTGCATGCGCTTTTGTACAACTAATTTTTATACAAAACAAAAATCTTCAAAACTCTCTTAAATGCAACAATGAATAAAATTACGTATACGCAACGCTTTACTCTAATGAGCCTCGACTGTTAATTAGTTGCTTATCTGAGTAACGCAAATGAATGTGCAAAGTGCAAAACTTCAACTTGAATGTCAAACAAATAACAGCAATGCGCAGTCAACTTCAACATTGTAGTCAAAAACATACACCAAACAAAATTTCAATAAAATTCAATCTAAACCAAGTAAAGCTCGAAATAATTCCGCAAAAAATAAAAAGAAACATCAACAAAAAACAGGAAAATCACGCAAAGAGTCAAAGCAATAAAAAGTTTTTGTGCGAAGTTCGTAATTTTGACACGTACAAAGCAAGTAAAAAGCACCGCTGCCCTCAGAACCTCACTCGGACCCCGCGTTCAAGTTCATAACAATAATTATTATATAACAAAATGAAAACGAATTCAGGACGAATGAAAATAAAATTATGATAATAATTTGAGAACATGCAAACAAAAATAAATAAGCCAAAAAATGCTTCGGAAAACAAGAATGACAAGTGAAAATTATTGTACAAACATAAAGTAATTAAAAAGTTTTACATTTTTGGGCATGAAATAATGATAAACTTAAACAAGCGCCGCGCGCAAAATTCAATTACGAGGGGTTTTGGGCTTGAGTCGGTTTGGTTTGTTTTCGAAGTTTGTCATTTGTTAAGGGGTTAGGCCACTCTAGAGCAGCAAAAAATAGGCTGTTTTTGAATTTTTTTTTTAGAAAAACTACAAAATAAATTGAAATTCTAATTATGAACATTTATTGTACGTCTTATTAGCTATTTACAAAAATTTTTTTACGAGTGATTTATTTAAAAATGGCGGCTGCACAGAAGTTTTCCTGACCACGTTTTCACTTTTAGAGGTCCACGGCCGGATCAACAGCTCCCGTAATTTTTTAATTAGAACCATCAGGTTTGTTTTTTCGTAATCTATACACCCACAGCTAGAGAAGTACGTAGGGGTTTTTTGATATTTTAATTTTAAACAAAATGGCGCACTTTCAAAGTGAAAAATTCAAAATTTGCCTTAAAAATCATCAAACAATTGTTAATAAAAAATGAACTATTCAATTAAAAAAAAAAATCCTACGTACTTCTCTAGGCAATGGCTTTCCCAAGTTATGTACAAAATTTCAGGTAAATCGAATGAAAATTGTACGAGTTATGCTTCCGGCCAACTGAAAAAATACAGTTTTGAGATAAACGCGTTTGAAGTTTTGAGTTTACTTGTACTAGTACTAGTAGGCTTTGTACTAAAATTGAAAAATCGTGTACTTAGAAATTTTTTCCGGCTTTGATCTTTTAACACATCATTTTTAAGGTCTTAAGGGACAGATTAAACAAAAAAAAAAAAAAAAGATATTTCAATATTTCTAGAGTGGCCTAACCCCTTAAGTAAATAATAAGAATTATAATAATCAGATTCAGCATTTCGAGTGTGGCTGGCATCGACGCCGGCATGCTTAATCACGTTGAAATGAAGTGGTTTCTGTTTCTGAGCGAGTCTCAGCTTAATTAAAGTGCTTGACAAAGGTTTGTGAACAGAGAGCCGTGGTACGAATTTCTAAATGTTTCTTATGATTTTTTTGTTTTCACACCTAATTAAATTTATAATTAGTTTTGCATGATCTTTAAAATTCTTTGAAACTCTTGTGTTTTAATGACAGATGTATTTATTTGAATACTCTTTCTTTGAATTCGATGAATTAAACTACCATCAAAAACCCTTTTACAATTTGATGCAACACAAAATTTGTTTTCAATTATCGATTAGTTCTTCGAAGAGAGACATATCCTCAATATATCGGATTAAAAAGACCAATTGTGAACACTAGCCTATTGGGACCGTTAGGTTTATATTTTTTATAGCCTGTACACATACTGTGTATCGAGGTATATTAGGTTTGTTTCAAATGTATGTAACACCAAGAAAGAAGGAGGGGAACCCTACAAATATACTTTGTATGGTCCCCCTCCTTCTTCTTGATCAGGACGACAAGTCCGTCCGTCTTCGAATTTCGAATTTGACTATACTCGACTATACCGCCCTTACTGGTTTACATCTATTTCTGAATTCGAATCGCTGAGAAGCAGGCATCTCTTACTTTATAAGGTATTTATGTCCATATGTCAGTCTGACTGTACGTTTTTTTTCGATGCAAACTATTTGCTCAATAAAAAGCTAGGAACCAGAGACCGTAATCATTATAAGTTATATGGCAATAAATTGCGTGACAATGATTATGTTTTGATTTTTATGTAATTTAATAAAAATTAAACTATTATATAATCATCATTTTTGAGCAAAAAAAATAAAACTTAAATATAATAATTATTTATGATTTTTTCGCTCAAAATAAAACTCAGTTGTGAATGTTGAATTGTTTTTTTATACTTTTCACGTATGTGAAATAGTATATTAACTTTGTCACGGAGTTTGTAACAGATCGAAATATTAATTTCCGAATATATAAAGTATATATATTATTGATCAGCACGACAAAACGAGTTGATTTAGCCATGTCCGTCTATCCGTCTGTCGCTCTGTCTGTCTGTCTGTATGTATGCAAACTAGTCCCTCAGTTTTGAAGCTATCGAGCTGAAACTTTGCACAGAGTCTTAGAATTTAATACGATGAATCATTCGTCGGAACCAGCATTATCGGATTATTGGAACAGGTAGCTCCCATACGAAAAGAAGAAGAAAAGTGAACAAAAATTGAATCTTTGAATGGAAAACTTTTTTGTTTTGTAAGATAGAGGGCTGAAATCTTAAACATAGTAGGTCCGACTAAATGCCTGAAAGTTTCATTGAAATCGGGCAACTGGAACTGGTACCTGCCATATAAAATGAAGAAGAGGAAGAGAGGCAAGATTCACGTCGTTGTATGGAAAACATTTTTGTTCCTTAATTAATTGACTTGAAACTTCTCAGTTATGTTCTTAGGGAGGCAGTAAAACTATTTTAACAAAAATGGGCATGGTTACGCCCACTTTTACCAAAAATCAATAATTTGCATATCCCCGGTACCCAATGAGCAAAAACAATGAAAATTTGTATATAGGCTAATAAGATAAAGAGAAAATATATTCAGTCAAAAAAGTGGGCGTGGCACAAGAAAGTGCGTGAAAAGTATATAAGCTTCAGCCTTGCCGAAGATAGCGTCCTTACTGGTTTCTATTTCTTATTATTATTTAATATTATAAAAAAACAATTTCGGCAATGACTCATCAACGAGGCTTCATTTTTATCTGTAAGCATCAGTTTGAGGACTGAAATCGATCGTTCAACACTCACAACTGAATTCTATCTTAAGCGAAAAAAATAAAAATCATAAATAATTATTATTTTTAAGTTTTATTTTTTTTTTTGCTCAACAATGATAATTATGGTTTAATTTTTAATAAATTGTTTAAAAGTAATCATTGTCACTAAAGAAAAACATGTGAAAATATAAAAATCATGGTGGAAACGGATAGTTTGTCCAAAAAAAGTTAATTTTGGTTTAGTTCATTTCATTTTAGGTCTATACTAAATGTGTGATTTTTTTACTTTTAAAACAACAATAATCATTATTTACGGTCCCTGCTAGGAAAATTTAGCCATAGAATATTCTTTTAAATAAAAATAATTAAAACAGTTCGCGGTTTAATGACAACTCGCCTTGATTGGTTCACTGCCTATGTCACACAGCCAACAGAACAACTATCAAAGCATTGTAATTACCTTTTATCTATTTATAAGATTTTTTAAAATCAGACACAAGGGCGTGAATCTGCCCTTTTGTAGTAAAAATGTCACATATTATCGCTTAAGCAGATTGGATACGCAGCATTTGTTGTTGTTTAAGAGAACATACAAAATTGGAGCGCTTCGCGACTTCAAATCTTCTGAAGATTTTGTTCTAGGACTTCTCTTATGTCCGCAAGCACAAGTCTCTTTTAAAGGATTCAAATATATTTCATTGTCACATGTGTATTTTCCTATCCAAATAAATATAAAATGTTTAGCATAAATTATTGATTTCTTACATTTCTTGTGGTAATTTATAAAACTATTATTAAGGGTAAGAACATAATAAACATTGTATTATTTATTATTATTGTATTTATTATGTATCTAAAAAGTCTATATGCTGTCATTGTATAAATGACTGCATATTCCACTAAAATGTGCTTCTGAAAGTTCCTGTCCGATTTTGATAATTGCTCTTTTCTCTTCTATATGACCGACGATGTATAGATATGGTCGGAGTCGCTGTATCTGGAACAAAAAGTCCACAATGCTGCTTAGTTCGATTCAATGTCAATACTATATTGCGGACTTTATTCGGCAGCTTCTCAAATGTGTCTGCGACAAGCATCTCTGCAGTTTCTTTGTAATTTCGATTTCATTCATTTTCGATTTCGATAATTCATCCTCGTACAAAAATCCATTGTTTACTTCGTCTCAATCAGAAAGATCTAATCAAGCTGCACATATATTATCATCAGTCAAAAATACAATCAATTTATACAAACGACTTTTCAGCGCATTGCCGCAAGAAAGCGTACCCCAAGTAGGTTATTTAAATCTCACAATGATTTTTCTCAACAATATCCATTATCTCAAAGAATACTGTTTTACTTATATAAAACTTTTAACGAAGAGAATCTTATAAATATTATTATTTCTGATTTCAAAAATGTTTTTTATTGAATGTAATTCAAATATGGTTTGCAAGTAGATAACTTTCGACTACGACAAAAATAACTTTCTATGTTTCTATTCGTTGTGTTTTATTTTATTAAAATGGAAATGAATGCAAAGTTCACTGTCAAACGTGTGCTCAAGACTATCAACCAAGACACACTCGAACAAACAACGATGCCAGACAACATTAGATAATATTCAATGATTCAGAAAGCCATTCAGATTGCCCATCAGATGAGTTGAGTGTGAGCTTCTATTAGCGACTCGATTAAGCTGATTGGCCGCAATCCAATTTTGCCATAATTACCAAATACGTGAGGAGTTTGTGCAGTCAAGACAAATTGGCAATCATTGAAATTATATGGCAGAAGCAAGCAAAAACAAGGCAAAGTAGCAAAAACAACTGGCACAAAAAACCAAAGAGACAATTTGCAAAAGTAGCAAAATAATTTGTAAATGCGGCAGTTTCAAGTACAAAGTTCGACCCGCAACCAAGCCCCAAGCCACTTTGAAATCGAAACACACGTCCCCTTACTGAGTACAAACTAAAATCCAAAGATTTCCTGCGGATTTCCTGCAGACAAATTCGACAACTTCGATGTTGGTCGGTTGCGAAGAAAAGAAAACTTTTCTCTCTTACTCGAGTTGAATCAAAGACGCGACGCGACGCGACGCGATTCGTCTCGTTTCATTTTGAATTGAATGTCTCGAGTGAAATTTCGCCTTCTTGTTTACGAGTTTTCATTGCTGTTGTTCGCATTTAAAGTATATTTTGTTGTTCTTAGAACTTTCGTGTGTTAAGTTTTCGTTAAGCGCAAATACAAAAACAAAAAAAAAAAAAAAAAACAAAGTAAATAAAAAATGCCGCAAAATATAAAAGCGGAAATTAAGTTAAAACAACAGCCGAAAGAAGAAGTCAGTGGGTAGTGGCAGGGTTTAGTACTCTTAAAGCGTAATTGAAGGCGTGGAGTCGGCCAAGACTCTACGTGCTCGATTGTTGTTTCTTGTTTCAACTGAAACGCTTTTTGCGGCATTTATTGTGTGAAATGCTTATATAAGTTTTTTTAAGTGGAACAGGTCGGGACGAATCATAACCTAACTTGAGACATGCTCGAGAAGTTCATTGAAGATTCTTATTTGTTGAAGTAATCACATCCACACACTCAGATGCATCTGAGATTTGCGATTAAGGCAAAGCAAACTATTGAAAACTACGAACCTATCAGTAAAAAAAAGTAATCAGCAGACCTATTGGCTCACGACTGACGTCACAGATTATGCCGTTTCCATTCATAATTCGCCAAATCAGCAGCGGTTATTCAGAAATATTCATTGTGAACTTAATTGGCAAATTGTAATTGTTTTTTTTATATTTAAAATATTTTAAATATCATTATTTGCTGACCATTCTAGGTCTTTTTAAACAAACTGAATTATTGAAAAAAAACGTATGTTTTTTTTTTAATCTTCTAATCAGATTTTTAAGCTCAACAGTAATTCAGTAGATCAAGCTTTTAATTTTAAATTACTTGAATTCTGATTTAGAAATCCCCTTTTTTGTTTCATTCACGTCAATAAAAACTAATAAAATTCCAAACGAGCTTTTTAACGATAGTCTCTTTATTGTGTAGATGCCTAATGTTACTAGATCTTAAGGATGAAATCGGCAAAATATGAGAACAAGATCCATTGAGTAGTTTACTTTGTTACCACTTAATGTTGTCCATTCTTTGAGCAAAGAAGAGTGTGCTTAAGTCTGGTAGCGAAGAAACTTCAATTAAATCAATCGCAAATCGAACCAACATTGACCGATGAACATAAATCCAACCATTAGGCTGCTGAACTTTTTTGTTTACTCTGCAATTATGCGATTTGGTCAAAGTTAAAAGCCACTTTGATTGACTTTAGTTGAGAGAACAAACAAAACCGCAAATATGCTTCAAAACCAATCGAAAGTTACTGAAACAAAAGCAGACCTGAAAGACGTATTTAAGAGAAACATAAGTTTTACAATTGTTTCTTAAAGTTTTTATCAATGATTTTAAATGCAAGTGATGTCTTTGAGCATGAAAAACATTTAGAGAAGCGAATAACAAAAGTCGTATTCTTAAATATAGCGATATGACTAATGAGTAACAATAAAGAAGAAATAAGTTTGTCCCAAAGAAAAAAAAAGAAAGCGTGGAATTTGAGCCAAAATTGAAAAAATAATGTAATTTGATTATTAATATTTTACTGGAGTTTTTGCAGTGCTCTCTTGATAAATGTGGGTACAGGTTGGCGCCCAGACTTCTTTACTCAAATTCAAAGAAATTTTTCCAGTTAACGTAAATCTAGGCTTGACAAACGTCAACACATGGCAAATGACAATAACTTATAAGGCATGTATTCAGCTTCATGTCACACATACGCATTACCATATTTGTTCGCCCCACTTTAGCGCTCTAATGAAGCCATTTGAATGAGTGAGTGCGGCAACTTGACTTCGAAACTCAACACGTAACATGAGTAGTGCCAAAAATGAATTAGGGTTCATTTGTAAGCATGCATAAATTATATTAGAGAAAACACATCGTGCCATGGACCAACTTTTTTATTACGAAATCGTAAAAATGATGTCAGGTAATGTTCTACGCCTTTACGCGCCTTGCTGGTGCAGCCCCGGAATATCCTTGCTGTGAGTTTTGATGTGTTCTCAAGCCACTTTCGCCCTTCATTATGCGCCATAGTCACACACAGATATTCAATTAGCGTTGGCACATGATGTGCCGTTCTGAAATTTTGACAGCCAGCAAAATATCGCACTTAGTTCAACAAAATAAGTGGAAACTTTAAAGGTCAAACTCTTTTGTGCGCTGTCTGTCAGATACTTTAAGCGCGAAGCTTTAAATTTTCGATTTTAGTGTACAAGTGTCCTCAATAATTTTGGCAAAGTTGCGCTGAGCGAGCAATTTTGCCCTTTTGTTTGCAGCGAATGTGTGTCACAGCGCACTACAGTAGCCCTACCACAATCACCCACCAGCCAACCCAGCACCATCACCATCGCTTCATACGTTTTGGGTTTTCCGCTCTCTGGCGTGTTTTAAGCAAACTCAATTTATTTTAGTAATAAGACGAAATAATGACGGTCATTTGGCATAAATGATTCCAGCGTGTACAACAACTGAGGCCACTCTGTGACGCTTTCTGCTCACACACTTGTATATTTTGTATCTGCAGATAGCTTCAGAGCTTCATTGCGTTGCCGTTATGCTTTCCTATGTGTCGTTCGGATGGTGTAATGGGTTACGAAGGGAGTTGCACAGCGTGAAACATCTCTGCTTGGGGACCTAACATGTCCTTTAAGCTATTTGTTTGGTTTAAATTCTTGTCTCTGGTAACAAACAAAATACCAAAAACTGTTTTTGACAACTTTTCTTCGAAATTGACGAATTCAAGCGATGACTTGTCTCATGTGCGTAATATTTCGCATGTATACTATTGTGCGTATCCAATCTATGAATATGTTTTTAGTGGAAAAGGAAGAAAACAAAGAGAAGTCAATTTCATTGTGAGTTTGACTATTTCTACTTCTTTTCCAATTGAATTGAAAATATTTTTATTTTAAAGAAGCGAATGGAACACACTAGAGAGATTCTAGATTAAAAAACACGTCAAATTATGGATTACAAGTAGTTCATCGAAAAACTGAGGATAAGGCAATGGAGTGTTTGACCTTTGGGGGAAAATATATGCATCAACAAGAAAACATAAATTTAAGACAATGTTTCACATACAAAAAATATTGCAATCTCTAGGTATCTTGGCTGTAACAAATGCAGTCGAATACTACGTCCTTAGGTATTTAGATATACCTATATATAACTATAGCTATTCCTGCTTCGAAGCAGAAACAAATTCCAGGACTTAGCAAGTCACTTGACTTGGTAATAAGAAACTTAATGAGCTCACATTAGCCGCAATCATTCCTTACAAGCCGTTCTATTGATAAGAACATGATGATCAACTAAGAGAAGAAGAACCAGTAAGAAAATCCAATAAAGAGTATTCGACTTCGATATACCCTGTACATTTCATGTGTAAAGAATATTTGAGGGCGTGGTTTGATTCCGTAGATATAAGCGTTTTAAGTATTTACTACATGTGGGCGTGGTTACGCCCATTTTCTATTATATTCTATTTGAAAAGTCAGCTAAATTTCTTAAATTAAGTTTCTATTTCAAAAGGCAGCCGAAAAAATTTAACTTTTGTAGTTTTTTAACCGTGGTAGCTTCAGTTATTTAAACCACAAAATAAACGTATTGTGCATTATGAATAGTAGAATCAAGTTGAAAAGGATTTTTGGCCGTGATCAACGCGTTCATTTAGAGAGACAGACAAAATCAACTTCTCCTTCGATACTGATCAAGAATATGTATATTTTAAAGGCCCTTCCACCCCTACTTTTAGGTGTTACAGACATTTTCAATGCTTACGAAACTATAAAACGAGCCCAACAATTCGAGGAAGGGATGAAGCAATCGAAATTACTACGATTTTGTAAAATTCTTTAAGAATTCTATGAAGCCTCAAAGCAAATTAGAAATATCTTACCGAAGTTTAGAAATAGACGGGTTGAACGTTGAAAAACCATACCATACCATAGCAAACTAAAGATATAATTAAAACATTTTCAGGATGAAACTATTAAATATAGTATTCTACTATCCTCTATATTACTATCAATGAAATATCTAAAGTCGCAGCCATATTGCCATGAGTCCTCCACAGTTAATCCTGTCACTCCTGCCTACAAAAGTCGAATGAAATATGCACGCACATATTCATTAAAAGTATTTCCGTAATGCAGCCACAATTGCCATTGATTTCTCAGCTTAACATGTAAAATGGCTGTGGAGCCAACAATTTCCCCTTTTTTTGTTTCTCTTGTTGTTGTTTTTATACGTAATGTTGCAAAATTCAATAAAATTGACGCCGGTCTTTAGTTGCCTTTTTTTTTAAATATTAATTTGGTTGTTTTTGTCGACTGTTGAATTCGTTTTATTTGTTGGACAGTGATGGGATTGCCGGGATTGCAGGAATTGATGCGATTCAACAATTGTATTTCAGATTGTATTATTACGCGTATTGTGTCTGTGTGCATTTGTGTGTGTGTGTATGTGTATTATGCAAAATTAAATTTACAGTTAATCAGACATGGCCACAAAACGAGCGAGCCAAATGAAAAGCAACGCAATGCAATCCAATAAAAAGGGAAACCAACAACAAGAACAAATTTTGCAAACAAACACAATGGCAGCGAATCGACAAAAACAACAACACTGGTGGCAGATGAGCGTGCGTAGGAAGAGCGTTGCCAGATTTTCATTTTCATTTCTCTTTTCTTTCTTTTCTTTTTTATTGTACTTAGTCTGCGTAATAAAAGAACTGTTGTTGTTGTTGTTGTTTTTTCTTTTGCTATTTCGGCTTTCCTATCGAAAATTGGCATGAAAATGCTGCAAATTTGATTTCGCAAGCCGCGCGCTCCTTGCCTCCTTTATCATCGGCAGCGGACATGCTTCAGCGCGCGCTGAGTCTGATAATGGTCGCACACAAAGCGATCCCTCCACTACCAAAGCCACGCCCACACAAAGTCATAATTGTTGAATGCGTTCGCAGTGTGTGTGGGCGCGGTCGGCTTCTGGCCGTTGAGCATTGCAGCCGCTATAAAATAAATCAAGTATAATGCGACAGCATTAAAAATTAAATATTAAACGTCGCATTTACGCTTCTCTTTGCCGTTCAAAAGTTTACTCTTTTATTATGCGATTTTTTGTGGCTTTTTCGATTGATAATTGTTACGATTTCGTGCGCCGTATACCCAATCAGGCATGCGATGCGGGCTTATGCCGTATGCGCAATTTTACAAGGCAAAAAAATCTCTCTTATTAAAATAAATATAGACTGTTTGGCCCTTCTTAACCAAACTCAATTCGTTGTGCTTACAAATTTTCCAAAAGTTGATTTTGCTCCCCTCCTTTAGAGAAACGAAAAAATGAACAAATTCGCTTTCATGCTTGCCTGCTAGAATTTTCCGCCGATAAGGAAATATTTCGAAATAAGCCGCGCGTGGTGGCACCTCAAGCACTTTGCATTACTTTCGCGCTAGATAAATAAAAGGTTTTGCCTTTTGAGTGGCATAATTGAGTTTTGCTTTGCTTTTATCAATTTATCGATTTTTGTCTTTTTGCGGAAATTGTTGGTCGATTTCGAAATGCTTTGTGTTGGTCGTGGAACTGTGCCTACAGGTAGAAGAAAGATGAACAACTTGCCAAATGAGAAGCGTCAATGAATTTCTGATAATAACTTTTCCCAGCATTTGATATAAAGTTATTGCGAATTTCTGAAAGGAAAATTTATCACAAATTTGTTTTCAGCCTCGAAGGTTGCTGCTATTCACCGGCTTGTGCTGATTGAACTAACATAAATTTTTAAAATTGTTTGAGGTAACGTCAAGCAAGCATGACTTTAAAACATGTTGAAGCAAGCCAACAATTGCTTTATTGAAAATGCAACATTTCATTTTTGTATCAAGTTTGCCTACTCTAACCTAAGCTGACCTTTTTGTTTCATTTAAATTTAACAAGTAAATGATTTCTAGGCAGACAAAGTGTCTTTCTTTAAAATTAAACTGTCAATTTATGCCTGAAATGGCAGTGAATTCAAATGCACGTCCTATTATTATTGTAGGCTTTCTAGCATTGTTTGCAATTTAAATGTTTTGTTGTTGTTTATTGTTTGTTCTTGACGCCTGTCACTTCCATTGCAGTGTTAAATTTTGTGCAAATTGTTTATTAAGTGGCTGCATTAAAACATAGAATTTTTTTTTTAATATTGTTGAAACCAAATGATATTTAAATACGAAATTTGCACTCGAATTCGTTCAGCAATTGCAAATGACATTTTGTGCGGTGGCAAATTGGCTCATTGCGGTCGCAAGCCAAATGGGATAAATATCAACATCAGATTTAAACGAGAATAACGAATGCGAGATTTTCCGTTCAATAAATGCCAAATTTAATTATGAGTGTCACTCCGAAGAGAGCTGATACGGTGTTGGTTTGGGCGGGGCTGCCATGACGTATACTCAATTTCAAGCAATGAGCAATTCAGCTTATGGCAGATTAACGCCAGACGAGGTGTGTACTTTATACGCATTAGAGACAGAGAATACACTCAAATAGAAAAACATTTAATTTATTTGAGAGCGTCGAACATAACACACTACAAAGGAGCTTAGTAACATGATACTCATACGCAACGTTGAAAAAATAAAACCGTTAACAATACAAATACGAATACAAATAAAAAAAAAAATAAACAAAAAACGAAAATTAAACGAAGTTGCGTTAAAAATACTGTCAGTAACCACAAGAGATTAATTTCGCATGGTCACTTTTTTGTGTGCGCACAGACAGAACAAAGCAGACAGTGTCGACAGGACGCGTTGTCCTTAAGCCAAAGTGGCTTTAGTTAGGTAGCGCTACTTACATACAGGTTCAAGTCGCGAAAGTCGCGTTTTTGCTTTAAAGCGACTTAAATTTTTTAACAATACACTCGCGACCCTTTTTGTAATGCGACTGACAGACTCAACACTCAAGCAGCAAATTTACAAGCACTTCCTGTCAACGTCAGACACGATTTGCGAATTGCATTTGACAAGCAGCCATGACACAATGACAAAGAATGTTTGCCCTGAGTTTGGGTTCGGCTCGGTTTGTTCGAAACTCATTAAGTCAAAAGTTGTGCAAATTACAACACTTTTGTCCTTTCAATGGCACAGGCAACACATATACAAATACATTTACACACAAAACACTCATACTCATACCAACGCACACACACACACACACACACTCTGACTCACGGCCCTTTGCGTTCTTCTACTTCTAACTCAATCAAAAAGTTTCGCCAGTCGAATTAACATGACAATCACGTCTAATTTTTAATTCCTAATCGTAGTTGAAATCTCATTTTAATATGAATAAAACGTTTTCCGGGCATTTTTGCCTCCATTTTGTGCATGAACTAGGCAAAAGTTATGCGCAAATTCCTGGGAGTAGTTTTTTGAATGTGAAATATTATTCATAGAGGTGATTGAGGCCATTACCCAATAAACATTTGTGCGAAAGTACAAGAAGTGATTTTTGATATTAAAATATTGAATTTTGTATGCTGATGAATAAAGCATACAAGCATTTAATTATCATTTTAGGTTTTTTATTATTTGAACAACCATTGGTCATCCCGCTGAAGTTAACTTTTGGTGTTAATCTTTCGCCATAACAGTTTCGCGATAGCAGTTGCGACCTTACTTGTAACCATTTAATTTGAGTGTTGTGTTTGTCTGTGACTTTCACAAGAAATAATTTTCATACATGTATTCAAACGTTTACTAAATTAACTGCCAGAATGCTTGCTGGGTTACATCCAAAACATACTAATTAAGTTTGCTGTCAATGGACATAATTTTTGTAGGCATTAGAACTTTGAGGGTTGACAATCTTTAGCAGACGTCTTGTTTGGCTATTCATGACAGCAAATGACATTCAGTTATCTAAGAAAATATGCCAACAGTTTGCATATTTAATGACAAGTGCCGTAACTTGGCGTTATTTCAGTAATATTCATACAAGTTGGTGAAAATAGAAAACCAGCAATTGAATTAACTTGCAAATGGAAGCGAGGACATATCAAAGCAAAACCGTCGCACCACATGAGACGACATCAGACACACACACCATGGGCGGCAACTTATACGATCAAGGAGGTGGAGCATGGAATGACCAAATACAACAAACTGAGAGGCAGCAGGTTTCCATTAATGAACAATTAGCAGGAGCAGCAGAGTGCGTGAAATAAGTACGCAAGCAGTGTGCACCACAATTTCGGCTCAATCAGAATTATACGTTTCAATATTCACAGCTGGTGGCGTGACGGAGCCTGGAGGTGATATTCAGCTGACACTTAAGGCAGTCGGGCGCTTAATTGAAGCCACAAGGACACTTACACACACTCACACTCAAGACACATACATCATAAATACCTCAGTCAATACTCGGCTGCCATCGGGGACTGCCCATTTGCCTTTGCTGTGTTTGATGTCTTGAGTCGCACACAATTTGTGGTGACTTTAAGTCCTCGACTCGAGCTCGGACATGACACGACACGCATAGACATTTTGCTAATTTGCTGAAAGCCGTTCACCGCATTCATTTCCAGTCATCTGCTGTGCAAAATCAGCAGCAACTTAATTCAATTTGATTTGGCTTGGCTTGGCTTGGTTCCACTTCAACCAACTTGTTCGTACTTTAAAACTACGAAAATTAAAGCATAAATTAGTAAAAGTTTTTCTGCTCACACCAGACGAACGTATATGTATAATTCATTTCGCAATCTCATTATCCTAATTAGCTTTAAAAATAAACAAAAGTGCGTTCATTTTGGCGCCGATAAGCCTTCGGCAACATAAATAAATGGGCGCTTGTTCAATGCGGGCAGCGCGCTAATGTTTTTGGCGGCGTCAGAGCGTTGTGCCCATTGACGACGCGTCGGCTTAGCATCCATCGAAAAGCAACAACAATGGCAGTGACAACAGATTCGCTAATATTAGTCGTGACTTGTTTGATTTTTAGTTTTGAATGTATAATGTTGTTCCATAATTTGCCTAACGACAGCCTAGCCTCTGAAGCATTGAAATGATATTCGCAACAGGAGTTTCCAACAGCCCACAATTTAAAATATTCAGTTTTTTTTACTTTCGAAGTGTAAGCAAAAAGAAATTCTAGGAAAGAAGTATCTAATGATATAAGATGACTTTGTCAAGATTTTTCTTTACCATCCAAATACAAATTTTAAAGCTGAAAATCAAACCTTCTGTTTGTTTACGTTTATGTTTGTTTATATGTAGATAATTTTGTTCATAAGGATGATTGACAAACAAATTATTTATTGTCTTAAATGTTGTGGTGTATGTACATATGTATGTATATAGTACACCCCTGTTAATATATGTATGTGCTCTTAATATTAATATTTAGCTAGTCCGCTTCACGTTTTTGTACTCTAGCAAAAAGAGTATACTAACTTTTTTTAAGTTTGCAACGCTCAGGAGACGTCTTCAACTAAACATATAAAGTATACAGATATATTCTTGATCAGCACGACGAGACACACACACATGGTCTCGGACTCTCCGAATTTTATTTAAGGGGGTTCTCTCATGTGATGCGTTGAAAAAAGTCAATTTTTTTTTTTTACCTAAAATGATTCCTTAACATACCTAAAATATGATAGTAAAGTGGTTTTCCAAAATTCGAATTCGTTTCGGAGATATACCAATTAGAAAACATTAAATGTTCGGAGTTTGAACCGTACTTGAAACTTTAAACGCGTTTTTCTTGAAACGCTGTTTTTCAAACTGGTCACCACGATTTCTCGAAAACGACTTCACCGATCGGGTTGAAATTTTAACCATAGTTTAAGCATACGTACACGCATCGCATGAACTAGAACCATGACAAAATTCAAAGTATTACTATTTTTTTTGTATCGAAAAACCAAAAAGAAAAACGTAAAAATTTGATTTTTTTTTTCAAAAGCCCATTAAAACCACATTTTTTAATATTTTTAAATAGTTCTAGTTCATGCGATAGGCGCAAGCATACAGATGAAAACGCAATTCACCATTTTAGATTCCAACAATCCAAACTGCCGAAATCGTGGTGACAGTGAACATACTTTTTTTTGAAGAATGTATCGTTGTCAGTAGATAACTTTCGTTGTTATCAATATTTTCACTTGAAATTTTGTTTGTGGTTTCTTCAAATGTCAACAAATATATGGTAAAAAATTCAAAGTTCTTTATTTTCATGGGTCGTCAGGAAAAAATTTCAAACAATGCTTAAAATACATGCCATCACATGAGAGAACCCCCTTAACGTGGCGTGTACCTGTTGCATGGTTTACTACCACGGCACCCTAATGTTAAGCAAGTGGTGCATGGACTTGAATCTATGCCAAGTCAGCATCTTCATTTGACATAAGCCAAACAAGTACCTATTCGAAATTGTGCTGCACCTGGTCACAATTTCCCCTTAGGTGGAGGGCGAAGTGCATCCAGACACCTCTGTTGCTCTCTGGATCGCAGCATCCGAGTTGTATTCAAGAAGAAATCTTGAGAACGATGCAACTCACACATCAAGCCGTAGACTTTACTCGCTTGAGTATCAACAACAACCAGCAGCGTTGAACCATATACATGGTCCTCACCAATAAGTAGCCAGACCATAGACTACCGAAGCAGTCCATGATCCGGGGCAGCTGCATCCCGCTGTACCAAATAAACCTTTGGTCAGGTTTGGTGTTGTTACTAGATAATAGTGTATTGATGGTAGTGAGTGTGATAAGTAATAGCCACAACACTACCAAGTTCGAGTCCAAGTGACTCCAAGCATTGATGAGCTTGTGCACCTCTCTGATCTGCTACATAGACGAGACAAGTTGATTTAGACATTTGTGTCTGTCTGTCTGTCTGTCCGACCATTCTAATTGAAATTCGATTTGTGTTTTTAATTAAATTCTCGAACACCCACACTATTGAACTAAAGAGTGTACAAACTTGATAATCATAATGAATAGCAAAATGACAAGTCTCAATCAATTTTTTTTTCATAGCTGATCAAAAATGTATATACTTTGTAGGGCCTGCCACGTCTTCTTTTGGACGTTAAATACATTTTCGATGCGCACAAAACTTATATACCCTTGTAGCAGAAGGTAGATCGTACGTCAATATTATTATACTTACGTTTGCTTGAGAACTTCACAAAAAACGCCAACTTCACAAAACTGTAATTTAAACTCAAACCCGAAAGGAAAAAAATAACTTTATCGACAAGTTGACATTGCTCGCCTTTGAAAACATTTATGGTTGCGCACACACAAAAAAGAAAGAAAGAAATAACAAAGTTTTGATCGAAATCCTTTTGAATGTGGTCAGAAAATGGTCAAGGCACAAAATGTCTAGAAGTTATTTGCTACTTCAGTACCATCGACTGCATAGTTGAGCAACAACTTGAGGTCAAACACAATTAGGCGTGCAAGTTTTCAAGAAACTTGACTTTGTCGAAGCAAAAGTTGCAAAAACATTTCACATGTGCCAAAAAAACAAAATTCAATGATTTTGTATGAAAAGTTGTCAGTCATGCACCGAAACTGCCAAACATTTGCATTTGATTATCAGACGAGACGACGTAAAGCGCGACTGCCATGGGCGACTTGCTGATTAGACTTTGCTGTTGTTCAGCTTGCCTTGTCCGCACATTCGTCATTTAGTCAGTCAAGTCAGTCAGTTCGCTACTAAGTTAGTAACACTCCAACGCGCCAATGAATATGAGATCACTTCGGTCGCCAGAGTATCGGCAGTCAGCCAGAACGCAGTCATGTATCATCTGGGCACGTTGTCTACTGTAGAGCAACCAACAAACACCTTGAGGCGCTTCTATGACGGGAAATATTAAAGATTCATAGTTTCGAATATTCAATCAACTTGCATGAACATTGAATTCACTCAACTTTAGCATCGGCAGCATTTTGACGTTGGTGGCTGTTTGTTTGTTTATTTATGGACCATCCATGTACTGCGACGCCTTCTGAATTGCATTCAAGTTACATAAAATGGCAACTTGTGCAAAAAGGCTTTATGGCTTGTTCAAACAGTGACCAGAGGCATGCAATTATGTATTTTACTACCATAATTTGTTATTCAAATTGTTTGTGAAAATACAATTTTGAGGAAGAAAAAACGCAACAACATATCATATAGTGCAGCGACAACTACGCATGTTTAGGTGAATATTTTAATTTTGTGTTTATAACAAACGATCGTATTTTTCGTCCTGCTTTAGTTTGATTAATATAAAATGGTTAACGTATTAATTGATTCATTCAATGCAGCTTAACTGTGACAAAGACACAATAGTTAACTTAAAGCTTAGTTCAATCAGTTAAACACATTTTTCAATGAAAATGTATTGTTAAATCAGAAGCCAAAAATAAACTGTATTTTTTTTTTAAAGGAATGCAGCTTAGAAGCTTTATTTTGACATCTTCATCCCGGTATTTGTTTTTGGTGTTGAACCTATTTTTTACCAGCTTTTCATGCAGCTTTGTTTAAAAATATTATTTATTTGCGTTCGACAAAGTTGTAAGATCACACGGCACGAGTTATAGAAGCATTTCAATTAACAATCGATTGCATGATAAAGGCAAATGTCGCTTGGATAAGGTTGATAGAGTCATTTTTGTTTACTGCTACCAGCCAACCTTCGCCTTTTCGGCCGAGCAAACAAAACATGTCACTAAATTAATCCGATTAGTTGGGCGCGACACGACATCGAACGAGACTCTGGAAAAGACAATAGACTAGACAGCGACCAGACAAATCGCACGACCGGCAGTTAATCACTAAGCCAATTGTTATTCGTCGAATGGGAAATGAAAAAGGGGAGAATCTCTTTTTATGGTTTCTTTATTGGAAAACATTTACTGTTTAAATATTCGAGACACTAAACTCGTCCACAATTCAATTCAAATTCTTTGGTTATCTTAACTCAACAGAGATGCTGCTGTCGGTCACTCTGTGTTACAACACCGTCCGACTCTATTTCATGAATCAATGCCTGCAGAAAAAGCGCTTCTTCACTGACAAAGTTCAGCTTGAATGCTGGCGTATCGTAGACAGCTGGTACGCCTAAGAGCCTGAATTTGTCTGCATCAACTGTACGATTCCACAAGATCGAAAAAATGGAAAAGATTCCTTCATGGGTGCGCCATTTTTCAAGATGATGATCTTCATACGCGTTTTTAGCGTTTGTCAAGTATTTTTCCCAATTTTGGCAATTCGACATAGCAGTCTTGTAAGATCGTTCCAGCTCAAGCAGACTATTCTGCATACCCAGTATGGCCAAAGCCGCATCCTGAGTAATCGTGACCATGATGCGCCGCTTCTTGTCGATTTGCTCTAAAGTTACCTCCTTAGTCCTATGTATCTCATCGTGTGCAATCACTGTATATATGTGTGTATTAAAATAATTCTGAGACAAATCCACTTGTTTTTAACCAGAACAACTTACTCAATGCGTCAGCACGGCCCATGCAATCCTTAATGGACTCATAGATAGGTGATATTTGTACAGCTTCCGCGGTGATACGCTCATAATTTTGATATTGTGCGAGCGTGGCTTTCATGTCTTCTCGCAGTTGACCCAATGTGACGATACTATCTTTTGCAAATTCGATATTGACTTGCAGCTGTTTGTGTTGTTTGATTTCCGAGTCGATAATTTGCTCAGCACTACGTTTCTTCTCTTCACATTCCTTAAAGAAGTTGTTCACTTTTATAAAACGATGTCTCAGGTCTTCTTGCATCTTGTTCATCGTGGCTATGCGCCCCCGGCTCATCTCTTCATTCCTGGCATTATTCTTAAGCATGGTCTTCTGCATTTTGAGCATGGCATTATGCTCAGCTCTGGCATGCAAGAACATTAAAGACTCCGAATCGCCAGCCGAGTCCCAGTTTGGTTCTTTACTGCATATATTTATATAGAAACAAGATAAAGACCACGGACAATAAAAAGAGACTTCACTGAAAAACTGTGTACTCTGAACATCAATTAGACTTCCACACAGATCAAAATATTTTTATATATCCTGTACAACCCTCCCCCTCGTTAACCATTAAAAAGTATGGGGGCCACCAGTTCCAGTAATCCGATATGGCCGGTTCCGAAAAATGAGTTGATCGCACAAAAAAGAAGACTGTGTGCAAAATTTCTGCACGATATCTTCAAAACTGTGGGAGGAGATTGTATATATACAGACAGACGGACATGGCTAAATCAACTCGTCTTTTCATCATTGTACACATTGTAGTTTTACGAAGTCCGACTAAATGCCTAAAAGTTTCATTGAGATCGGACAACTGGAACTGGTACCTGCCATACAAAATGAAGAAGAGGAATAAAAGTAAGATTCACGTCGTTATATGGAAAACTTTTTTGTTTCCGAATCAATTGTCATGAAACTCCACATGTATGTTCTTAGGGAGGCATGAAAACGATTTTTACCAAAAAACGGGCATGTTTACGCCCACTTATAGCTAGAATTAATAATTTGCATATCTCTGGTACCCAATGAGCAAAAACAATGAAATTGTTAATAGGTTAAAAAGATGAATAGAAAATAGATTCAGTCAATAAAATGGATGTGGCACAATAAAGGGCATGATGAGTAAGGCTGAATTACTGAAGTTAGCGTTCTTACTGATTTTTATACCCTGTACCTTATGGTACAAGGGTATATTAGTTTTGTGCGCATCGACAATGTATGTAACACCTTAAAGGAGACATTTCCGACTATATGGTACAAAGTATATATATTCTTGATCAGTATCGAAAGAGAAGTCGATTTAGCCATGTCCGTCTGTCCGTCCGTCCGTCTGTCCGTCCGTCTGTATGAACGCGTCGATCTCGGAAACTATAATAGATAGGACCAAAAGCTCTTCGCAGTTCGATTCTGTTATTCCTTCAGCAGATCAAGTTTATTTTGTTTCCCCCTTTTTTGACTTAGTTTAGGGGTGAGGGTCAAATGACTGGAGCAACCTCGGGAAAAAACTTACAAAAATCGTTTTATCTCGGTTGTCTTTTGAGATAGGAACAACAAATTTGGAGTGTATATAGCTGACTCAAGCCGCAAGAAGATACATTAAAAAAATGGGCGTAGCCACGCCCATATATAGTAATAATTTTAACGCTTATATCTCAAGAACTATGAAACCTACAAGAATGAAACTTTGCATATATGATATTGAAATGGAGTATAACAAGATTCAATTGTGAAATGGGGGTGACCACGCCCACTTATAGCCATGGTAGAATGCCGTTATATCTCTTGAACGAATTGGTCTAAAAGAGTTAAAATTGTTAAATATGAAATTGAATGAAAATGAAATCTGTTTCGATTAAACAGTGGGCGGGGCAACGCTTTCAAACAGTTGGTACAAATTGAAGGTACAGGGTATGTCGGAGTCGAGTACTGTCGACTCCAATCCTTACTGGTTTTTTTTGCCTTACTTACAACTCTTTGTTGGTAGTCTGCTTGCTTTCGATATAGTCCCCGATAGCTTCTTCCGGCAAAATGTCCAAATTACCGATTACATCGGCAACCTCAGTGGGTTTGATTCGTGGCATTGTTGTGTTCGTCTCAACGTCTTAAATGTTCCTTTTATTTGGTAAAATTCACTATAAAATATGTATGTATATTTCTTTTCGTTGGGCTCTCCGAATTCAATTAAAACAATTTGATTCGTGTCGATATTTTGAAGATATAAAACTTATTGTCAATGGCCTACTTTTTGAGAACCATTTTTGTAACCAGGCATATGTTAAGTTTTCTTTTTATTAAAACTTTGCTTTTATTTATTGAATCTTCTCTTTAAGATGAGACTTATAATAAGTTTGCAGATCTTATGCCTATACTTTAACTAGCAGTTCTTTTGGACTGCAGTTAGGTTGCGGAGCCCTCTTGGCCTCGATGTGCCTGTGCCATGTGAGTATTCTATCGAGGTGTACTCCTAAGTATGTCACTTCGTTTGCTTGCGAGAGCGTAGTGTTGTAAACGTAATGCTAAATTGATCCTGAGTATACGCTTCAACATACTAAAATTGTTGTTGGGACAATAAGTGAATCAAGTTGCGTAGAAAGGGTGCAAAAAATGAAAATACATGACGTGAACATTAACAACCACTAGTAAATTGGAAAACGAAATAGAAGGTCGATGGGAGTACCTTTCTAATTTGAACGGTGTTGTTAAACAGGCTCAAACATTTCGGCGATCCTCTACTCTGGTCGTTAGAAGGTTACTTTTTCATCTTTGACCAGAAAGCACTGAATACCCTTTACTTTTTTAAGCTTGGATTGAATGTATTGGAGGATGTCAATATTAAATTTTCACAATTATCAGTTTCCCTAACTTATTTGTTCATATTGATTAAATTTATATTGCTTAAAAAAAGATTTAATTTAAAATTGCGATACGCAATGAGCGAGCAATAAAAATCCAACTTCTTTTATGGATGATAATTATATTACATAGACACTTTGTTTATGAGTCAAATTAATTATATGCATAAAATATTAATTTTGCGATACTTTGCATAGGAAGCGCAAACAGTCATCCTTTCAACTTTTTACAAAAGAATTTCATATTAATTTTTCCCAATCTAACTTAATTCCCAACTAAAAAAGAAATGTTCCTTTGACTTTTTTCCCTTCGACAGAAAGTTTGATGCTATCGCATTAAAAATTCAACATAAGTTTCAAGTGTGAAGCTGAACTTTTGAACTTTTGTTTGACTCGCTGTCGCAGTCGACATGTCAAGTGTCAAGTGGTCAAATCAATTGCAGAATAACTGAGCACATCAGTGAAATAGAAAACGAGGCTTAAAAAACAATGGCAAGGAAACCAAGCGGGAGTATCTATGAAAAGGATGCACGCTGACAATGGCAAATAATCGAAAATAAAATGCATTCTGGTAATTAAAAAACTTCACTGAAGTGTGTCAAACGTGCAATTGACATGGATTTGCGTTGTTCAAAACTAATTGGAAAATTTTTAGTGTCACTTGACTTGGAAGTATTTTTAAAAACTGTTTTCAAACTATTAAGGCAGAAGTAATAGAAAACGCATAGAGGTGTTGAATTAGTTGAATGACAATTTGAAGTTCGTTGCCAATAATTCATCTCAAACATTTAAAACTTACTGCAGAGTACGTGCAGTGCTGTCTTCTAGTCGAAAGGTCAAACCAAATGTTACAGACAAAATTGTGCTCGTAAAAATGTCGCTCTGTTTTAATAACTCATCTTGGCCAGTGACTTATGACGACTGCAAAGCGGCAAAGAGTGATGGCAAATTGTCGTACATTTATCTCAAATGGCGAGACATACACCAGAACAATGAAAGTATTCCTTAATTATTGCTTTAGTTTTTGATGTTTCTATCATAAATAATGGAAATTAGACTAGACATTCATGGCCATTTTACATTAAACTGATGTATCATTTTATTGACATTGATCCTCATTTAAAACAAAAGTCTGTTGCTGTTAAGTATTGCTTTGACTAAACAGCCTGACTTTATATCATTTTTCTCAAATCATTGTAGGCCATGGAAAATTAATTGTTTTTAATTACTTTCTTAAGACATTTCAATTGTTTTTTTTTATTTGTTATTTTATATTTTATACTCTTTGTGCAGTTTTTACTTTCTTTTCTACTGTTTTATACGTTGTGTTACAAGCAGTTTGTGCATACTTTTTGTTTTCTAACTCAAATTGCAAAACGTATTTCTGTAATTAGAATAACTGGTTCGAGAATATGCCGCGTCGCTATCCTACAACAAAACTAAACTTGATCGGTCATTTAGGACTGAGACCTGAAAAATGTGTTGGCGATTATTTGATCTCAAAAAGGGAAACTAGTAATAATGTGTCCGTATTGGTTCAAATAATTTAAATATTTTATTAACAATTCCTTTTTAGAAAACCACCCAAAGGTGATTTGACAAATGACTCCATCGAAATGCTCTACGTAAATAATTGTCACGAATATCAATCAATGCTCAGAGCACAACGGAAGATGTTATCAAACATGCAACGACAGGGAACCGTTAACGTGCAGCGCATAAAACAAATTAGCAAAATGCAAGATAAGCTGAGGAAGCGATTCATCTCAGTGAACGACTTTATGAAGGAGTGCTCAGATAAAAGACGAAAGGCACAAGAAGCTGTTGACCAAGAACTGGCACTTCACCAACAGCTGACCAAAGACATAAATAATCTGAAAGTTGCTAATCAGAAACTTGGAGTGTTTCGAAATGATCTCCAGAACACAGTTGCAAAGTTTAAGCCTTACAAACGTATAATTAAAGAAGTCGTCAATAAGTCGGACATTTATGAGTCGACAAACGACTGTATTGATCGCTGCCATGCATTGAGTAAGTCCGACACGAACTCGCTTTGAGTTCAAAGAGTGAAATCGTAACTATTATCTTTCACAGTGCTTGCCCAGGTCGAAATAGCTAAGCTGGTCTCAAAAAACGCTGATGAAATAGAAGGTATGCGTCAAAGTATGATACAGATTACAAATGATGCCGCGTTTGCAGTTCTTGGGATTAAAAATGACTTATCTCGTCTGGAACGTTCTTACAATATATCTCATGCAAACTGTTTACATTGGGAGAAAGTTCTGGCAAATGCTAAAAATTACACCACTGAAGATATATCAACAAAAGCACAGGCGCACGATGGCTTATTTCCATTGTACTCTATGCTTTGTTTACGTAGAAGTAAGCATGAATGTAAAACAAAACAATAATTGCCTTCGGGCATGCCGAAGATTACACACGCTTTAAATGATCACTCCAGAATGTACTCTTAGGCCCAGTTTCACAGTCTAGGGTTAACCCAGAGTAAAGTTAACTCGAATTTAACCCTTACCCGGAGTTAACTCTGAATTTCAGTTCCACAGTGACGAGTTAACTTTAGTTATATAAGTATGGCAACATTCTATTTTTTGAGAATAATGTTTTACAACATTGAACATCTACTTACCAAACACTGTTTATTTTTTCAGTTATTTTAAAAATCACCTTCAATTAGTAATGGATAGGTGAAGAGAATCCAATATAACAAGCGGTGAAATGTTGACTCGATTATGTCTAATTGTATATTTTACCATTACAAAGGGGCGGACAGTTACTCTGCACAACGAAAGTAAACCGCACTCTTCAAATGGTACAATAGTACGTAGTTATGTTAGTTTCGTGTAAAACACCCAATGAAAAGTAAACGACTTCCGATGTCAGTAACTCCATATGATGTGAGACTACCTGGTTGAATGCTGCTATAGAAGCTCATTTATCAAATTCATTTCTATTAATTGGGACATATTTAATTTTTATTTTTTTGACAGACAAATTTAGTTCTGTTTTGACATTAAAAAACATAAATAGAAAAAGTTAAAACAGAGTAGTTAACTCGGGGTTAACCCTAGAATTTAGTAGGGTTAACTCAGGGGTTAAATACTAAGTGTGAAACTGAAAAATTGTTACTCGGAGTTAACCCTGGGTTAACTTTGACTGTGAAACTGGGCCTTAGTCTGACCTATTATAAATATGGATATGATGATATTTTTCCGATTTGCCACGCCTGCATTATATTGCGACAGATTCAATAAACACATAATAGTCATGCATAACATACTATTCACACAATTATAAGAGCTTCAACTAATTAATATCAACTGTACCTTTAGACATTGATAGGATTTTCGAACAAGACGATATACCTCAGATAGCGAACTTCATTGCGAACGAAGTTAATATCATGAAAGAAGTTCTGGAGGAAATGGAGAAAGGAAAAGAGGAAAACAAAACGAAAACATCTGATTTGCATATTTATACTAACAATTATTGTTAAAAATGCTTGAAAATCCAGCAATCATTTTCTATGGATTTCAAAATTAGTGGATGCAGCATAGATGAAGCTTAACTGGACTTCAATTTTAAAGTATTACGGATCATATGTTGCTATGTGCGAGTCGAACTGCTGTTCAGTTGACTGAAAAACCGAAAAATCAGTGCCGGATTAAAACAGTGAGGGTGCCGTAGAAAATTCTTCCAACAAGCTGTAGATTTATATCAGGATTTAATGTCGTATATTGAACAAAAAGGTTTGTTAAAAACTAATTGTTTAAGATTACTTTTTAGGCAAATTTAGACACAACTCTATATCCTTAACTATTTTATCAAGAAGATATATGATTGTTGATACGGTATCTTAATTTTGATGTACATCGAAAATTAATGTAACTCCTAAAAGCAAGCTTGAACGACCCAATAAAGTATTAAAGTACAGTAGTAAGTTGTTGAAGCTGAACCTTATGGTATAAGCGTATATTAGTTTTGTGTGCGTCCACAATGTATGTAACATCCAGAAGGAGTCATCTCCGACCATATAATACTTGGTTTTAATATATAATAATTTTCAATGAGGTATAACAATTGATATATAGGCTATTAAAGTTAAGCGAAACAAAATTTCATCGATAAAATGAGCGTGGCAGGAAAACGGTCGTGACAAGTATATCATCTTCGGCTAGATGTTTTGATTTTCAAAGTCATATGTATGCAATGAACTTTCTTAATCGTTAAGGGGTTAGCCCTAGTTGGAGCATGAAAAAAAGCCTTAATTTAAGATTTTTTCTTGGTCACATAAAAAGATAATTAATATTACATGTTTTCCTACATTAAAGATATGTATTTAAAGAAAATTTAAAAAAAAAAAATTCTTTTCAAAATATTTAAAAATTAGTGTGATACATCCATTCCCATAGGGGTCCAAATGAAATGAGTGTTTTACGGTGATCACTCTAGCTGATCATTGAATCATCGGAATACTTAAAGTGAAAAAAGATCGATAGGTAATTCTATAATGCTCAGATTTACGAAGGATTTTGAAAAATTTGGAATTTGGAAAAACAAATAATTTAAAAAAAAAACCCTTCGTTCAACCGGAGGACAATTATGTATGGAATAAATGAAAAAACTTCAAATCGATCGGTAAAACAATTCTCAAATTAAGGTGATCACCGATTTCGTAAACATGTTTTCGAGAAAAACGCGTTTAAAGTTTTACCTATCCATTGGCGAGCATCAGAGAGGCTGCCATTCATTGTCGAATAACTCGGATCGTGTTGCAATTTTCAGAGACTACTTCCAATGTAGTCTACTTTAAGCAAATGCAATTCAAAATTCTAATTCGGTGTAACCCCAGCCTTTAACTGTACTTTTCTTTTTTATTTCAATAAAAAAATGTATTTAAATATATTATATAATATATTTTTGTAAACCAGACTACAGGATATAATAGCAAAACTTCGCTCGTTTTTCAGATCCCTCGAATTTGACACACAATCAAGACATGTTCAGACATCCTTAATTCGAAGCACCTACTTTGACACACACGTAGGTAAACATTGAATCCAATTACTTGCAAGCAAATACAATTTCAAGAAAGCATAAAAGAAATATTGAACTACAAACTTGCGAAACAGCATGAAAACGTCCAAAAGACTTTTGAAAAAAAAGAAATCAAATAAACTTATTTTTAACGATAGAGAGGCAAATCAAATCTAGCCATTCAATTGGCAATTCGATTGCACTGAATTGAATTCGATAGCCTGCGAGATAATCTAACTTAAGCGCAGATAATTCGCTTATGGGAACATTTCTTGTAACTACTTGAGCGCATTTACAACAAGTCAGTCGGGTGGGCGGCAACAGAAGTTAGGCTTTGAGTAATAGGTGACTCGAGTGCCACAGAGTAGTCAGAAAATTGTATTCAATTTGCTTTATTTGATTTACAACTTTCACTGATATCAACGCGAATGCCTTTAAATGTTCCGCTTCACAAACAACGCCATTCGAGTCATGCGACAAAAATGTTAAAAAAAACCAGAAAGGAAGCTATTTTCGGCATTGCCGAAACTTCTATACTCTTGCAAGCATTTTCCCAATTGTTCTCGTTAGAAAATCGGTTTTATAGTCTTTACAATAAAAAGCATCTACGTTATTAAAGATAAAAGTATGTAGCAAAGCAATTATACTACACTATATCATCTATCTTGTCTTTTTACAGAGAAATCCCGTTTCAAGAAATGGTATTATGTCAAATTCTTATAGAATTTTGAAATATTTTCAAGCATGAATAAAAAACATGTAATTGCAAAATGTTATCCCATTATATCCAAGAATTAAAAAATTTTTATAACATAAACATCATTTTATACCGATCATTCCTATGGAAGCTATGTGCTTAAGTCCTTCTTCTTCGCCAATCTTACGCACTATCCACATTTACGTCCAAGAAATGTTTATGTAAGAGATTGAGTTGTTAAAATAGGTTTTTTCAAGCAAAACCCTCATTTTTGACCGATAATTGCTATGATATATGCTTTATACGATATATGCTTTAGTGGTCCGATCAAAACGATTTAAAGAAATGCAAATCCTAGCCATATTTGTGGACAATCAGACATAGAAACGGTTAGACAAGGCTATAAGAATATATATATTTTATATAGTCGGAGATGTCTCCTTCTCTGCGTTGCAAACTTCATGACAAAGTTAATATACTCTTTTTACAAAAGTAAAAATGGTGATTTTCCTCTTCCTGAAAAAATAGGCAGGGTTGGTACTTCTAAAAATCAAATCAAATACCGTAAAATAAAATGGCAGAAAATTTATTTTACTTAGAAATAACTCTGTGGCTTACTAAAATAAACAAACAACAGTAAAAATGCGAAAAAGACAACAGATAGAAAAAAAATAGTAATAAAAAATTCCATAAAGAGAGAAGCCAGCATCTCATTGCAGTATTTCAATTTCATTTTCTCTATCGAGTGGCGAAAGCAACAGAAACTTAAAAATGGCGGAAAGCGTCAACAAAAAGTGATTGTGGCCGAAAACCAATCACATTAAATTGACTATTCAAATGTAAGTTGTTTTAGTAAACATCCTTTTTTATTCAATAGAAATCAAGTTTACCAAAGCACCTCTTCAATATTCAAAATAAAAAAAAAAATTTAAAACTAACGCGTTCTATGACAGGCCGGCAACGCCTTTCCGTGCCCTGAGATATATTGCCATACTGAGCAACTCAAATCAATTGAATTGCTTTCGAGCAGCGAGAATCAATCAAGAATAAGTTTTATTAAAAATGCCAGAGGCATTAGAATCCAATAAGAAAGCACAAGGTTGAAAGAAGAGCCAGCAAAAAGCAGCTTAAGCGGTGCAATAAGTCGCGCGAAAATTCTCGAAAATAAAATATAGTAAGACGTTGTGCAAGTAGAAACGCCGAAAAACGCTTTGAGCAGCAATACACATTTTTATCATCGAAAACAAGACAATATCAAAATCAATGAAACGATGTAAAAAAAAACAACAAATCTCAAATCACTCAACAGCAATATTAAAATCAGACAAGCTGAGAGAAATGCGGCAAGTGGCAACTCAAGCTGAAATTAAAGCAAATTAAAAGTCGCGTTAACACTGCTTTGTCTAGGTATCATCCTTTAATGTCCTTAATCTTAAATCTAATCTTTAAAGAGCTTCCGAGGATAGTTTGAGATTTTCTTGAAAATCGAAGCCGAGAATACTACAGTAGGTGAGACATAACTGGCCGTACATTTAATGGCTTCGTATGTATGTGCATTCCAATTCTTCGGCGATTCCGAAACCAACTTATATGTACACGCAATAATGTACCGAAATAACTTCTTATAGTAAAGTGAACCTAAACAATATAACCAACTCACCCAACTTAAAAATCACTCAAAGCCATTGCTCTAAGACTCTGTAAAGAGCAGAAAGCAAAACCCAGAAAAGATTTAAAAAACAGAGCAGACAGAAAAACACAAATGAAAGCGCGCACAATTAGTGAAATAATTATTAAAAGTTCAGACAAAGTACTAAAAAGTACTAAAAGTTAAGACCGAACGCATTAAGAACTAAGAATTTAAATAAGCCCCCGGTACACAGAGACTGTCACAGACACAGTGTGATTGAGTTTTTTTGCAACGACTTTGCCGTGTGGCAACTTCGTATCCAGAGCGTACCTGAAAAATGTATGTGACAGACATTGAAGTGGACATGATTTCATGTGATTTAAAGAAATCCCGCAAATGAAGTTGATGGCCACAAAGCAAGCAAATTGTATGAAATAAAAGTCAATGACAAATAAATGAAAATGGGTGTTTTTGATTAATATTTCGCAGCATGATTTATTGAACCGCTTATCGTCATTGGGAATGCGAATACGACTGTTGATGTCGTTTACAAGAAAGTAACGTGTACGAGCCTATAAAATCAAACGTTCAATAAACGGTGACGGTGAATCTGGTAAGTTGATGCCCGTTGGCAGGCAGGTGAAGTTAAGAAGCTTATGTCGGATCATCATTGACATCATCCTCAGCAGCTTCCAAACATACACCACCAACACCAATAACATTGTACTCATTCTCTATGGCATTGTTGCCCATGCTGACATCAGCAACCGAACATGATGCGACATTAATATCCTTACAGGATTTTGTGCGAAAAGCTGTCGTCTGACATTTGTGACACCTGCATTGATTTGTCTTCCCTGCTTTCTTGCCAGTCGTTTTTATATGCTTTGGTCATGCTATGCGTTGATTTCTTATCATTTTTTACTGCTTGGCTCGAGGACTTTGCGACAAAAGCCTATAACAAATAAAAGATACACCTGCTCTTCTCTTCAGTCACTTGAGTTGCTTCAACTTTGGCTCCATTCAACTTTACAAATGCTTTTTTTATGCATTTCTTCTTTTTTGGTTCCCTCAGTTTGAGTTTTTGTTGTTCTGGCCTCTTTTTTATTCTTAGACATTTTTCTTTCTTTCGTTCTTCATATTCTTTTGCTTTGTGCATTTTACGCTTAATGAAAATTGAAGCGTTCGTTTGGGTGCTGTTCACTTTATCTGTGCGAACAAATTGAGTATACGCTGCGTAATATTTTCCTTTATGTAATTAGAAAGTCTTTTATCAAATGATAGTTAGAGAAGAACAACAAAAGGCAGAAAAATAAATTTCAACATGTGCTAGGGACTATCTGAACGGTTTTGTTAAAAAAAATATGTTAGCAGTGCTTGAGAGCCAAATTAAGTAACACAGGTTGGAAAGGGAGAGCCCATAAAGTATATATGGGAACGTACCCAAATTACGTGAATGATTTTGGGGGGGGGGGGAGTGGTTCTTTAAAATACTACCCATAGGCAAATTTTGTATAGTTTATCATACAAATGTTGTCACCGAGGGGCGGGAGGGGGTCAAAAAGTGTCGAAAATAGGTCACGTTATCTGAGTACGTTCCCGATATTCTTGAATAGGACAACAAGATAAATCATTTGAGCCATGTCCGTTCGTCTATCCACCTCACCTATGGTTTTCGTATACCATTAAACAATGGGCAATGCCAAATATACATTTTTATACCCTGTACCTGATGGTACAAGGGTATATTAGTTTTGTCAGCATCAAAAATGTATGTAACACTCATCTCCGACTATGCAAATTAAATATATTCTTGATTGAGAAATTGATTAAGCCATGTCCGTCAGTCTGAATGAACGCGTCGATCTCGGAAACTATAATAGATAGAACCAAAATTGCTTCGCAGGTCGATTCTTTTATTCATTGTGCTAATCAAGATTAATTTGTTTTTCCCCGTTGTGATTTAGTTTAGAGTGAGGGGCAAATAACTGGAGGCACCTCGGGTAAAAATTATACAAAAGTCCTATTTTCGCGGTTGTCTTTTGTGATAGCAACACCAAATTTTAACGCCAACAAGACACATTAGAAAAAGAGGCAAGGCTGCGCCTCCATATAGTACAAATTTGAAACGCTTATATCCTACAAGAATGGAATTTGCATGTATGCACACAAAAAAACAGTTCTAGTGGTCCGATCTCAATGACACTTTCAGGCATTTAGTCGGGCTACGTAAAACTACTAGGTTTTCCATACGATTTGAGTTTTGATAATTTTTTTTTTTCATTTCTTATGGGGCTACCAGTGAGAGGGGAGAAAATTCTGGTACGACATTTTGTACGGCTCACTATAAAGTATATCTATACTTTGTGGGGTCTTACTCTCTTCCTTCTATGCGTTATATACTTTTACTCTCAAACAAACATAAAAAATTAATGTTATTACAAATATGCATTTTTATAATTCAATATGTATGTAAGTAAGTATGTACATTTAAGTATTCTTTTTGTGCATTAACAAGAAATTTTTTATACAAAGCTTTTTAATTTAAAATTTTTACAGTCGTTCACAAACAAATTGGTTATCTTCACTAATATGCAACTACAACTACTAAACACTCAAACGAGTCTTCTTCACCATCGTCGGCAACAACTGCAACAACACCATCAGTAGCAAACTTTCACGGCTACCACATTAAAACCACTTCGCCGCACAGGACAGACTCAATTACACTATGAAGCACTTTGGAAAATCAGTCGCCTAAGTTCACTACCCACTCACATACCCTACCATTCATTCTTTTACCCAGGCCACTTCAAAAGCTCAGCAATTACTAACATAAGCACTCAGAGCAACACGCGTCGCCAACTGAGGACTAACTCACGCCATTCGCGCATTACTTTAAGCCCACATGGCTCGTTCCCATTTCGAATTCATCCTTTTTCTGGTTGGAATACAGAATCCACCTTTCATTCATGTTTGCAGCGTCATTTACGACAGAACATTTCCATATGAGGGCATGTGTTTTTCTAGTACGAGGTTTTCCACCTTGTCATCAACATCGTCATCGTTATTATCGTCAACCTCATCGTCAGCATCCTTAGCGTAGACGACGTCATTATCAGCGACGATTTCGAGCCGCCCTCTGTTGAGGTATACAGTTGATAATTTATTCATATGATGTTGCGTCACATTTATTGCTCAAGTTTCAATTGCTCAAAAGTTAACCACAGATGCCAAAACATCCCCACTTTTCCGCCTGCCGCCCTTAACGACAAGACTGCCTTTAATGACTTCATTAGTTAGCGCCCTGTTATGTCTGTAAGCCAATGTGTGTGTGTGTATGTGAGTGTACATATGTCTGGCGACGTTTTGTGCCTTCTGATTTTGCTTACGTATAAAGGAATTGGAAGATTGGAAATGCCCTTGGAAAAAATCTTCAAAATTTTTCAAAATCCTCCAAACAAAAGACACAATCAGTTGAAGTCGTACTATTCACGCCTATTTTTCAACACATTTTAAATTTTAAGCCTTTCATTGTACACACAAAAAAGGGCGACATTGTTGTTGCTTTTTACAGGGTGTTTTTTATTCAGAGAGGATTTCAGTGGATTTGTATTTAAGAAAAATTGCTCTATTTTCAATTTTCAATGTGTATGCTGAATAAGATGTTAAAAATGTGTTAAACATCTGTTCAATGAATGAGTTCATTCATTCGCACATAAGGCCGACCAATCTATAAAACGATTTGTTCATAGTGCAATTTAAAATATGTAAGCCGCGACTTCTTCATTTCCATTTTTCCTTTTTGTAGTGTTGTAATCCCTTCGCATTGAGAGAGGGATTATTGCACAACTGTTAAAAAAGTTGTCATGATAAATTGCTTACCAAACAATTGATTTTATAAATTTACATAAATTTTGAATGAACGAAATTAATTTTCATTTTTCATATGAAAATGACTTCGGTGAATAGAATTGACGTCGTGAAGAAAAAAATTAACGTACATATGAACATATCTTTATAGTAGGGGAGCCCAAGCGGGTATTTTCGTAGTTACTCCTGCGTGGCAGATTAGAATATGGGAGATAGCTTAAACTCTTTTGAGTAGATTCCTCAAGTATAAGATTTCTAAGTGGTGACGCGCGTGTAGGGCAGACCATTAATTCTGTAAAAATGGATGATTTACTCCTGCGTGGCAGATCAAGATAAGGTGGGCTTATTACATGCTTATAAGTCTCTGTTTCACTAATCAGCCTTTTTGAATAAGACGTAAGGGAATGGGAGGGTTTCAAACATGCAAACTAAAACTGTTAAAGTTAGTTATTCCTGTCCGTCAGCTTTCATATAGGTGGCTCAGCATGATCTCCTAGTCGCACTATTTCATAATCTAACAGTTTTATGGAGGAAAATTCTTTTTTCCGCAGTATACAATATAAAACGTCTTATGGCGGTCGAACCCACCGTTAAATGGAAACATTTTATAGAATCTTTTCCACATTAAATTATTTAATCTTCAAAATGCAACCACTCCCGCTCCAAACAAATGAAAAGACAGTTCAAAAGGTCAGTCTGTGGTATGATTTTACAATTAATGCATATTTTTAAAGGAAGTAAAGAAAGTGAGGAAGTAAGCAAGTTATTGGTTTTTCTTCGTTCAATGGGCCTCTTACACAATTAAAATGGCTCCAAAAAATTCAAAATAAATTATAAGCTCAATCTATAAAATTGAATTTCAGATTTTCCACTTATTCTTACAACTTTAACCTGAACGCATACAATTCTAAGCAAACTCTGTTAAAGCACAATTTCAAGTAATCGACTAAAAACAAAATCAGAATGTTTGCATCTCAACATGCATTCCACGATATGAAAGAAAATTGAAAACTAAACACATGCTAACTGTTTAGGGGTAAATTTGTTGTGATATTTATACTTTATTTTTTTTGTACCCTGTACTCATAGTGTAGTACATGTTTGTTTTAACGAAATATATGAAACGGAGGGTAGAGGGATCCCATTAATTATATATATTCTTGATCAGGACGACAAGAGAAATTGAATAAGCCATATCCGTTCGTCCGTTTGCCTGCCCGTCCTCACAAATGGTTCTCGGAATCTATAAGAGCTAGAGACTTTTGGAGGGTAAACTCATGATGCTCGGCAGCATATCAAGTTCGAACGGTTTTGTGCCACGCCGACTCCTTCCCGGCCAGCCAGCACCACCCACTTTTTTAAATGACTGTAGATCGAACACCAGTTGAGATTAAAACGTGAAAATTTGAATAGTCACTGCCAGATTAATTTTGTTTTGTGGATTTAGGATGTGGCACCGTCTTCCGTCTATGCAGGGTATTATATTGTCGAGTATACTCGATTATATAGCACTGACTAGTTTCTTTTTTTTTTGTTTTCTTTTTGCTTTACAAATACCCCCATTTGCAAGGGTAGCACTCAACATGTTTATTCACGCTTCAGTGACAAGTGATTTCCCTTTCATCGTACTTCATTGCTCCGTGCCACCGCATCAAAATAGATTGCAACAATTTGTGTAGTACATCAGCAGCGGTGACTGCTCGGAGAAGCACAGAAGAAACATGGAAAATTGCGCAAAAAAATACAAATGCTGCAAATAAAGCGCATTTCATTTGCTTGACCCACTTAGGTTTGACATGGTGGAATGCAGTCATGCATTACTCATGAACACCTTTTGGCGAAACGTTATTCAATGCGAAGTGCCGCACTTTGCAAGCTTCCTTGCTTGCTTGCTTTCAGATCTGTATCTCAACTAATGCAGCTATCTGCAAGCGTGATGCAAGCCACTTAGATACACTTGGGCAGCCGAGTAGAGAGCGTTGTCGGAAAGGACACTGTACTCTGCTATGCGGTGCGTGTATGTCCTCATGCGTGCATATATGATTCAAGAGTGTGCATAAATAACTTTCACTTTAATGAGTTTGCGGTTGAAGCAAAGCGGCATCAGGCATCAAGTTGGCATAGTTTTAGACGCAAAAGTTGCACTTAGCAATTGGCGACTTAAGACCAAAGGCTCTTATCGCACATCTCGCAGACACATAAATATTATTTTTATTTAGCCAATTTTACAATTTCATCTCGAACCAGACACAGACACTAATGACTAAGACATAGTAAAGTTAACTATTCTTTTTTTTTTTGTTTTTGTTTGCATACACAATGTGTGATAACGTCGGAGTCTGAGTCGTTTGTTGCCGTCGACGAATGGCAGGAAGTGTCTGCGTAGTTTTTTTTTCCCTTTTTTTTGTATCGCAGTTTTCCTGTCTGTTGGTCTGCTTGTATCAGAGAACTATCATATCGTTCATACATTATAATTGTCTTAACTTTTCTCATTGCTCTGACAAGTGATAGCAGTGAGCAGCTGACATTAAGCGATACACAAATGTAAAAACTTTTTGCATTTTTAGAATTATTAATGCAAAGGCAATGAGCTAACAAACTTTAAGGTACACTCTTGTCTGTGGGCCAAATACTAAACTTGATTCATTGTTTAGCATACTCAGATAACTCAGAATCGGTTGCTGTTGGCCCCACCAACTCTCCACAAGTAGCACACTTGAAATACTTCGGTCTTTGAATCATACCTTCCTACAACACTCACCATGACTTGCAATTTTAGCAAATGTTATTTTCTCTCGCTTGGCGCACACGCCTCAACACTTTGCCCCTCGTCACTGAGCATTTATCCAATTAAGCACTTAATTGTGTGACAAGCAAATTGCTTTGTCAATATTTTTGCGCCAACACTACACAATCATTGCTTCACTCACTCAGTTTCCTATTTCTTCTATCTAGCAGTGAGGTCTTCATTACACTTTTAAGCTGCTTGAGCAAACACGCACGCACGCAGGCATACACGCGCTGGCCTTATTGGGTTGTCCACCCTCAGTAAGCTTTCGTCTTAAGATGGACCAAACGACCGACCGTCCAACCGACGAGCCTACCGACAGCCCGAATAACAGCCATCAAAGTGTCTTTCATGTTTGACCACAAGTGCCTGCATCAATATTTTTCGAGACAGCCTGTCTTCGTCGTAAGTTGACGGCCGGGGTTGTTTGGGTTGATGGCGCCTGTCATTTTACTACACTTAAAGGCATTAAGTATGGTAAATATTTACTGGCGAAATATTAGTGGGTGTGGTTGATCTGTGGGCAGTGGCCGTGGTGTTTTGACAAGGGAGGGCGTCTAACGTAACTGATTGTGTGGACCTTTGCATTTGAATTTGAGTCAAATTAGCACGTAGAGTATTCTTATAAAATAAATTTGTGTGTTGAGCAAAATTCAGCTATTCACTGTTATACTTATTCTCACAGTCTGTAGAACTATGATTCATGCTGCCTAAAACTATTAAATTTAGTTTGTTCTAACATTTTTCTTCCAATTTAATTTCATCAGCATTACATCAAATTGAGCATTTCCTTCTCCGTCAACTCAACTCAACTCAACTACACTGAAAATAACACTTCACTCGCACATTCCAACAACAAACTACTTCAATAATATTTATAGATATATCGCCACCAAAAACTTAATTACTTCCTTCAACTTGTAATTATTTATTTTATTTCCCTTCTTCTTCAAATGCCAACATAAACGAAGGCGAAAAAATGTGTAATAATAAACACTCTTTACCAGCCAGCAAAAATCCAATTAAGTGTAAGAATATTTGGACTCATCTCTTGAGTGAAAGACGCTATCGCCCACTATCTCCATGTTTGACTTTCTGTATTTCTGGCTGTCGATTGTCGTTGCGCCCATTCGTCTGACTTCAACTTGTGTAAATAAAACACTCTTGAAGCCACAAAACAAGCAGCCAAACGACAATGACGACAACTTTGAGGAAGTTTCTTTAGCCACAGTCTCAGACTCAGTCCCAGCTGCTGATGCTGTTGCTGATGTTGATGTTGATGACGCTGATAACTGCGAAGGAGTGACGCTGAGCCCAAAACTACTTCTTCATGTCTGGGGCGAGGCGAAGCGACGAGACTATTTCTGGCATTTATTGCGTTTCTCATATAGAAAAATTGCAATTATAACAACGAAAATGTTGTCGCTGCTGTCCATTTTGGCCGTTGTCATCGTCGTCTTCCCTTGGCAGAGGAGCAGCGGTGAGTTGTCGGTGGCATTAAGTAAACACATGTGCAAAGTCTTTTGACTAGTCGTCGTCGTTGTCGTTGTCGCTGGCCAATGCAATGTCTGTAATTTATTTGTGTAGGAGTTCCCTCGACTTGTACTTGGCATAGTAGTTTCGCTGATGACGATGCTGATGCTAACGCTGATGTTGATGCTGATGAGCTTGCATTGTGTGTGTTTGGAGTGGAGTGGAGTGGAGTAGCATGCCTCGAGACAAAAGCAAACAAATGACGCAGCTAAGGGCAAGCCAAACGTCTTTACAATTTGTTTTGTAGCATATGAAGTTAAGAGAAATTGTTTAGAGACTTCAGTTGAAAAGCTCTTGAAAAACTTACTAATTTTGCAACTTTTAAGTGGCTCGAATAAAAAGTGGCAAAATAATTTAAATATCTAATGGAATAATGGTTTACAAAATTTCAAACAATTTTTATTCTTTGGAGGAAAATTATTGTGTAGCAACAGTCTGCATTTAGAGCCAAGGTTGTGACAGTTTTTCCAGTTTCCCAGTAACGAAACAAAGGCATAAATGTGCGAACGTTTCATAAAAAAAGAGAAAACAAAGTCAATTAGTACGCCAGCCACTTGAGGCACACAGTATGTTGCAGTCGATAGTGAAAATTATGACATTGAGTGCGTTGATGAGAATGATGATGAACATGATTAATGATGCATTTTCATTAAAAGTTTTGATATAGAAAAGCATGCAGCGAGAGACGGAGAGACAGAAAGAGAAGCCGAAACAAGCTGCCTGGCTTACTGGCTGAATGTCAGCAAAACGTTTAGCAAACACTTAGCGTATCAATTATGCACACTGTGCCAGAGCAACTTCACAACGAAAAGAGCAGCAGATGTGCTGCAACAACAAAGGCAACGTCAAATGCGCCAAAACTTGGCGAGAAGTTGAAGAAACAGATGAGAATGCTGCCGCTGCCGCAGCCTCAGCCTCAGCCACATCCAAAGCCGAAGCCGATGGCGTATAAATGGCAACTCACAGCCGCACTCAACGCTGCCGTCATGCAACATCATGTGGCAGTTAATGCTTTTTAGATTTGTTGCACAGTCATTTTGATTGCCGTGCACCAAGTTGTGGCAGTTGTTGTTGCTGGTGTTTGGCTTTGTAATTGAAGTCACTTAAGGGACTATTAAGTAGTTGCAATTGCACACCAGTTTGAAAGTTGATGAAGTCGCGTAAAACTTAATTCAATTGAGTAGCAATGCAACGCGTCGGTGGCTGAAACTCGTCCAAATTGCACCGTAATATGAGGTGGTCGTGGTATGCGACAACGTTGGTTTAATCTCGCTGAGTGTGTCAGCGTTTACACGAGCTTTGCCCGCGCACATTTGCTTACGCTTCATTAGCCGCTGCCATTCGTCAGAGTGCAACATTAATGGCAAACTCGGTTGGTTTCGCCTGGTTGGCGCTTCTTGTAGTTCAATTTTCAAATTAGTTCGATGCACAAGTCCAAATTGCGAAAACAAATTCAATAGATGAGAGTTTTTCAATTCCAGCGGGGCACACTCGGTCTATTCTGCCAACAGCAGATTGACTAACTGTATATGATCTTCAAACAGTTTCATTTGCTTTCTCTGTGAAATTGAAAATAATGCTGTATTCTTTAAATTTTTGCTGATTATTTAAAATTGATTCGATATGAACTTCAAATACCTGTCTTTATGGAGTTTCTAGCAAAAGCACTTTCAATGCCAACGATACGCAAACTTTCTAATGAGCAAACAGCATTTCTTTACGAACTAATATCAAAAGCCGTAACTACCCAAAAAGCCATAGAAGTGTTCGCGCTCATTGAAATTTCAAAACTCATTAAAATGTAAAATGCTAAGAAAACATTACCGAAAAAAGCCAAAGAGCCGAAGAAGTGTTAAAATATGCACTAAACTTTGTAACTCTTTTTTGTATGTAAGTCGTCGACTGCGACGTATAAAGTCAACACACACAAAGTATAACTCTATGCGTGCCTCATTTGCATGTTAAGTATTTTGGGTTGTGAACACACCTCAGTCGAATGGAGTTCCTGAAAGCAACGCAACGCAACGCGACTGACTGATTCATTTATTTACTCATTCAGTCATTTGTTCATTCAGGCAGGTTCGCCTGTCGCACCAGTGACTCGCCGAAGAATGATAGCGCAAGAAACCAGCAACTTTATTCATTTTCGCACTTTAAAAACATTTTTTAATTAAAATTTGTGCTAAAAACATACAAAGTGCCGCACCAAAACGCCCAACAAGCGAACCCCCACCATTCCACCTCATCCCATCCTCACAACAGCCAACCCGAGTGCGCTGGCGGTGACAAACTGGGCGTGCGAAAAGTTTTCAATTAAATGCGCGCTGAACGCATTCACTTTTCGATAAACAAATTGAGATACGGCAGCGAAGCGATGACGAAGAGTTTTAGATAGATTAGACAAACACTCAACTTGGGGCGTTTATTTAAAGTTACAAAAGGATTTGTTTGCACGCGATTGAAGTCCTTTTTTCAAGTTGAGTTGAGGTTTTGCTGTTACTTTTTTACTTTTTTTTAACTATTTGCCAAATAAAAGGGTTTGTTGGCAAGTGTTTTGTCATTTGCAGCAAGCCTGGCAAACTTTTGCATGACACGCTTTAAAACGTTGCTTTCTTTCGCACTCACGCTTTTGCCAACACTTAAAGTTGTCCAATACTGTCAAGTCGAGCAACATTTTCGGTACAGCTCTGGCAATGGCGGTAACTACTCAAAGCGCATTACAAGAAATGTCACCTTCGAGCGCAAGGCAAGCACTCAAGACAAGCAAAATGTCCTCTGCTCTGCTCTGCTTAGCTTTGCTTTGCGTGCCAACTTGAAGGTTGACTGTTGGCTCGCCTGTCTTTCGTCCTGGCTTCTGACTCTGACTTTGGTATTGCTGCTCTCCCCTGGTCCAACATAAGCATGCAACTTGGCTGCGACTGCCACCACCTCTTCCATTGCCGTCGCTGCTGCTGCTGCTGCTGCTGCTAAACTGTGCACAGAAGCTCAAGTGTTGGGTGCAGCGCTCAAATGTTGGCTGCCAGCCACTTGACAATGTTCAAGTGTTCCGCTTGCATGTTTAAGATTAAAGAACACGCAAAATTTTCGCACACAAAAGCAACAATGACAATGTGTCCAAGTGCTGGGTGCATGAAGAAGCTATGTGGCAACGCCGGCAGGCGGCATGAAGGAGTCGCCGCCACTTGAGCGCATTCAACTCAGCAAAAATAACAAAGCATATGAAACATTTTCTTCTTGTTTTTTTATTTATATTTCAAAGTACTCTAGTGGGTGTTGAGTGAGCGAGAAGCAAGGAACAATCTAGGGTTACATTCCTGGATGCGTTTTGTGTTCCTTTTGTTGTGACATTTGACAAATAAGTTGGCTGAAGTCAGAAAAAGTATGTAGTTAAACTCCTTTATAGGCCTTTTATTCCAATTCCAAGAAGATTTAAAAACAGTATGGCATATAAAATATTCTCAATGCCAAAAACCAGACAGTTTCTTTGGCTGAGTTTATAATTGTAAGCAAAGAAGTAAGTTTCTCTCCCCTAAGCCGACACTTTTATACTCTGCCAAACATTTTACTGTGTAAATGTATATATGTATATAAGAAAATTAAGATCTAAAATAACTCATCTGTGCACTAGGAGCAATTATACTATTGACTTATCACCTATGCCAACAGATAGTTGACATTTTGAAGTTTTAGTATACTCTATTTAAACACTAAGTCATAATGGCCGACATTTATACAACTTGTTCCCATATTTCAATAAATAATATACAGATATAAGTACGTGGACCATCGAGATTTAAAATCATGATTTCTCTCTCACACGACAATTAAATTGCCCAAACTTATTTAATCAAACTGTATTATCGAATCGATGATGTAGCAAACTAACTTTGAACCTTTCTCCCACACCTCGCAGTTCAACAGTTGTTGGCTCGTTGCCGCCAAACCTTTGTGCCCACACTGCCACACTTCGGCACGTTTCAATTCATTAGCTTCGTGACATTTGTCGTTTGATTTCACCTCAATGCCGCCGCTGCCGCCAACCGATATTATAACAGTACATGGCACAATCATTGCATTCGGAGTGGTCCTCAAACCGGATCCCATACTCAACGAATCATTCAAGCGAACCCAAAATCGACCATTGACTGACTGATTCGGATTCGGATTGTGACTCTGATTCATGTGCTTTGTCGATTCATGATGCATTCGGACGCTCCTTCCAATTCTCAATATAGACACAATGCAATCGTCTGCATTGTGCCGATAAGGGTTCCGAAGAGGCGTCGTGGAGAGGCCAGGCCGTGTGAGCTGCCATGAGTGTGTGTGTGTGTGTGTGTGTGTGTGTGTGTGTGTGTGTGTGGGATGCAATAAAAGCGCATTGCGGTCAAAATTGTTCACAAAATGTCAAACGGAAGTGTTAAAAGGCGCACAAAAAGTGCGAGGAGCGAACGTTGATTGCGATTGCACATATGTATGTATGTATGTGAGTATGCGTTTGTGTTTCTACGCATGTGTGTGTGTATTTGTATGTGCTTGCATCGGTGATTGTTGATTGTTGTTACAATTTCATTGCCGTTGTTTGCATTGCACGTGATGAGTGCAACAACGACAACACAGTAGCAGCAACAACAAATGAAACAACAACACCTTCACAGTTCAACGATTACATTCTGAATTTAGCTCATTTTCAAATAATTCGTTTTTGTTGCTATTGTTGTTGCTGGTTTGTTTTTTGTTTTGTATTGTTGTCGTTGTCGTTGTCATTGTCGCTGTTGGTGTTGCTTCTGCTGCTGCTGCTGCTGTTGATGTTGTTCAACTCTTAATTTAGGGTTTCAATGTTCGAACGATCAAATGCGTTCCGATGTGGCACGTACGCGCGTAATTACAGTGTATGTGTTTGGCTGTGATTATTGCAACGTGTTGCTACTTCACATTCACGGCTATCTCCGCCATCTCGTATTCACTCGTGACCAACAGTTGTTGTCGTACTTGTTTAACTTACAATTTAATCGAACACCTCATTATCAAATTTGTCGCGATTTTGTGCTATTGTTGTTGAATAAATGTTGGCCCTTTTGACAATGTACTTGAATCAATGCGACCCCAAAACTAACTAATTAGGCACTTTAAAGGTTTCGTGTTTGGGCTTAATTTTGAAATTTGACGTAAAAAGTAGCACACTTTTAATTGAACTACGGTAAAATACACAGGACAAGTGCAGAGCAAATTTATTTATAGGTTTATTCAGTAAGAAGACGCCAATGCAACGGCCAGGAATTCTGGTGTTCAAACTACAGCATTTTTTCGAGCCCATTTCTTCAAAGGAGACTCATTTCACTTTATCTCAAAAGCCTACATATCAACTTTGATTGTTGTAACTCTTATGGCAGCCGAGATAAAACAAATTTCTGGACTCGATAGTACGGACCGGTGCCACGTCACTATTTATCTGGTGTAGGAGTTCCAGTAAGCCGATCAAGTAAAGTTCGAATCAACAAGATGACCAAACACATACTCTCGGCAAAATTTAAGTTCGATAGCTTCACAACTGTGGGAGGAGATCGTATATAAACAGTTAGACAGACTCCTGTGTTCTCCTTTTATGTTACAAAGTTCATAACAAAGTTCATATACTACGTGAAGAGTATAAAATAATAATTTCGACGAGGAATTGAATAAGGTCCAATTATTGATAATCAAATTTCGTGAAGAACCATTTTAGAATCCAAAAAAAATAAAAGAAAATATGTCCAACAGTCAACATTATTTTAAGATCAATATCTCTCTTTGAAAGAGTACCATGTCTCCCTTAGAACTGCCAAATTCGTATTTTGTTTTAGATTTTCTATAATTACTTAACTTTGACACAATATACACCAAAACAACTTGACGCTTTAATAACGAATAAAGTAGAATGAGAAAAAATAAGAAAGACTTCCCATATGCAATATGTCGGAAGTGATATTGGCGCATGGAACACATTGTCAGTGACGTGTGCTTGCCACAGAGCCTGGATACTTGGCTCTAGCGCACGATGCGAACGCCGGCTTGTGCTCGTCCTCGAGTAGATGTCACTTGCGTTGCACGCACGTCATCATTGTCGACGGCAACGTCGGCGTCAGCAACATTTTGCGAAGGTAACACACACCGCAGCGGAGGCCGGCGGGACTGGCGAGGCTGGCGGTGCAAAAATGCACACTGGGCGCACACCTAACGAGACGCTCAAAGCCGAAAGAAAACCAATTTGCGGCAAGTGCTTGGCTGTTGGCTGTCAGAGCCAGCAGGCAATCACGCAGCCAAGCTGCAACGCCAGCTTCCTTGACATCACAACGGCTACGGTCGAAATATGCCGCGGACGTCACGCTGAGGCAGCATTCCATGATGTATTGCTTCCGAATATGATGACGAGGCGTGTTAAATGCGCCAAGCGAACACGAGGCCGTGCAACAAACAAGAATTCAACCGCTGCCAACTGCATTTTGCAACAGGCACCAAGACAGTCAAGCAGACAGGCAGACAAGCAGGCAGGCAGGCAGGCGACATGAGGCACACCCAGCAAACTGTGGCAAATGTAAACATGTCAGAAAATTTTGCATGGTCTCGTTAATTTATTGCCGCTTTTGTCGAGAGCGCACGAAATACGCAATAATTAGTTGCAACTTGAGTTATTTGTGCAACAACGGCGAACTCAACTCAGATACTTGAGCAGACCAAGTGACATGTCTTGCCAGAGCCGCAGCTTGAACTCAAGCACAAGCCCAAACTGCACTTGACTCATTACCGGCGGCCATAAATTTATACGATTTTTGTGCTTATATTTTGATGTCTTCCACAGACAAATTTTGCACATTAGACACGTACGCAAAACAAGCCTCCACACATGTAATAATCATAATTTTTATGCATTCACTTGTTTTCAACCCATTCAAACGATCGCTTGCATAAATTCAGATTCGTTTTCAAACAGGCGATGCATGACAATGAGTGCCGCGCTCGCATTTCGCCGATACGAGCCGCAGTGATTCACTTGGATTCTTTACGACTTTTATAATTTCGTGGATCGTTTCGATGGCTGATTGTCTTTTGGTGGGCCGCGCATTTACTTGTCTGGCACCAGAATGTTTATTACTTTTTGAGAACTCGCACAGCGAAATTTATTGCGTGGGACGACGTTGCCAAAGTCGTGGGAAGTGTCAACATGAACAACATGCCAGATCGCATTGAATGTGCACGACGCGATTTGCAACCGGAGTGAGTTCCATATTGGATCGGAGTTCCAGGAATCTTTGCTTGATTGATCGCCTTCACTTAACATCTCATTTGCAGCATATTAGATTTTCAAAGAATCAAAGAAATACTCAAAATTTGAATTAACGAAGTGATTCCTGCTTTAACATACATATATAAGGTGGTCAAATTAAGGTTTATACTTCCCAGAATTACGATCATTCTCGGTACAAAAACTCATACATTGTGTCTCAGTTAACTTGGTCAACTTCTTGTCTTTCAAAGCGTCATATTATTTATAAGAAGCGGTTCAACTTAGATAGAAATGACGTTTTTAAAAATAAGTTCAATCCAAAAATGTCAAATCTTCAAAAGTTATAAACTAAAAGTATCCACTATGTGATACCAGTCACAATATCTGTTCCACCTCTGACCTTTTTCTGCTGTTCATTGTCTTTGGGTGCACCAACACATGTTTTGTGCAGCACCAAACCAAAAACAATCAGAACAACAACTGAATACGAATCGAGCAATCAAAACCAACTGTGTCGGCTTGCCACCGTTTCCGCCCGTTTGTAAGCTTGTTGTGCCTTATGCGCGTATCTCCACAGCGCAAACCACAGGCTGGTATTATTTCTTATCATACCGTACGTTTTTTGCTGCTTTGTTTTTGTTTTTTTTTTCTGTTTGCTGCTTAGAAATAGCAAAACAATTATTTTTTTATTTCTCCTTCGTACAACAGCACTAATTGCGTATGTTGGTTTGTTGTTTTTGTACTTGGTGCTGTTATTTGTACACAATTGTTGTCGCTTTATTGTTGCAGATATTTTGCATTTATAATTGAATTTTCGCGTTAGTTTCGTACGGTTTCAGTTTTTGCAACGCCTTTCCACTCCAATTTACACGTATTCATTAGTTGACTGCACACAAACATCAGTTGCATGCGCAATAAAATTGTATTTCAATTGTAAATGAACATTTCAATTGAATCTGTAAAGTTCGCATTGTGTGTGATGCTGTTATTTGAATATGTTTTCTGATTGTGCAAATTGTTGGCGTTTATTTAAAAATTGTTAAAGAAGCCTTAATCAAAGCAAGAGTTGTACAGTTATTTATGAGTTGTCTCATTGTTCAAATTCTTGTTCGCAATCTGAAGAAACTTTTCCACATCTGGCTTTCAAGAATCAAGTATGCTCTTTGTAATGGCATAGGAACACCAAACAATTGTTTATCGTACTAACTCATTTATCATTACCGTCAAATAAGCGGAAATCGTACTTGAAATATTTAACTTTACGACACTTTTTCTTAAAAGTGTCTCCACCAATAATGACCCGCAAAACTCTCTAAACACATAATTCATATGTCCCCAAAACAAAACGTAAAAATTGGAAAAAAAAAATCCTTTTGTTTTTACAATATCCAAGTTGGTCCCAACTGGTTGATTTTTAAGTAAACGATGCCTCTCATTAATTACAAGCAGATGCGCCGAAAAGTTTGCTTCCGTACTCTTCTCTTTGGGTAAAAAATGCGATCCTAAGGCCGCTTTGGGAGTTCTCAATGTCATATTTGTCTATTAGAGACAAGAACTAAACGAGCAGACAAGAAAAATAATTTTCATTTTTCCCCCTCTTTTTCGGAAGGGTGTTTCAGCATTTTGTGTGGGCGCCTAGAGGCCTCGGCTGCCACTGAGGTGCTCATAAGCACACCACTGACTCATATTTCCATAATTGTCCGTGCTTTGTCTTGTCTTCTCTTGTCTTGTGTTCGCTGCATTTTTTATTTTTAATTTTTTGTGTCATTTCTCTCCTTGTATTCGATGTTATTCGATGTTATTTGTGTTTTTAATTTTCAATTTTTATGGTGTTAAAGATATTAAAACTGTCATAGCAGACACTTAATTTGATATTTGCTCGCGTTTAATTGGTGCAGACAACACTGACATGTGTGAAGGAGGGCATGGGATATCCGTGGTTGGTTTTGGTATTGGTTATACTTGCAGGAGTGTAAATAACTCAGCGACGAGGTTGGGTGGCCCACGTTGCGATGTTAACATCAATTTTCGGTATGGGGTTGGGCTGCTTTGGAGCTAAAATTGGTTTAACATGGTGTGTAAGCCTCGAGGCGGAAGCAAGTGACATTTAAGAGGCGCCAGATTTAGTGTGACTATATTTTTTATACTTATGACAAGTTCAAGTTTTGTATTGTCGAGTTAAAAATGTTCAACGTAATTCAAGGCGTTGAATTTCTACATTAAAAACAAAGAAAATTTTATACTTTTCTGTTATAAATGTAAACATATATCAAACACAACGCTTCGTCAGAGAAATGTGAGAAATTTGATGTAATCAAACTTAAAATTTTTATTTTGAAAACCCGTGCCGTGATGGGAAAATAAAAATGTTCTTGTTGAATGTAGAGTAGTGTATCTTTATTGTTGTAGAAATGTCTTAAAAAAAAACGAATTTATGCTATCGGCAATGCTTTGTAATGTTTATGTGTATTTTTGTTTTTATGTAAAATAAATGTGTAGATTAGAAAAGTGTATTTATTTTAAAATATTTAATCACTTCACAAGAAATATTTCCACGCTTGAACTTCCGTAGCCAACAGAAGTCTTTGCAATTAAGTCTCGAATGCAAATCGTCACACAATTTGTTCAAATCGTCAATGCACATCATGCCTATCCATGAATAGATTGCTGCAAAGATACTTGGAAATCGCATTGAAATGTGAAAATTGTGCAGCGCTGCAAATGAGTCAATAGTAACGTAAATACATAGCTGAAAGTTCCAATGAAAATGATATACTTGCCTTAGGGTCAGAAAATATTGACTTGTTGAACAATAACTTGTGCTGAGTGCTCGTAAAAGAAATTACAGAGAACACCTTTAATGACGAAGTACGCAGAAGTTTAGAATAAATTTGCGGCTTATTAACTTGTGCTCCTTTCTACTAGACTCGCCAGCAAAAGCCATAAAATAAACAACAAAAACAATAAAACTCAACCATCCCAATCAGAGAACAAGTTTATTCATTATTTATTTGAGTTAATCAAAAAATGCACAAACAAATAAAAAAATAAATGAGTTGAAAATTATGTAAATTTCTAATGAAACGATTAGAGAAAACTGTAAACATGTCCCATAAATTTAATTAATTATTTCTTTATCGGAATCGAATAATGAAAGAAAAGAAAATCGTTCAAGCTAAACAAGAAATTTTTCATTTGATGACCCAATTTTAACGATTGTCGCTTTTCTTAGCGACGCCTACATGCACACTATGCGGCATCAGATACAAGATACCCACGAGATCGACAAGAGATACTCGCACTCGCACTCGCTTCGTAGCCAAATCACTTCATCACACACACAATAACAATGAATTCAACGCGGTCATTTTGGATTAGTCCGCTTTTGATTAGCTGCGCTTTTCAACATTTTTTATTTGAATATCATTTGATTTTCAATTTTCTGTTAGAAATCTGGTTGCAGCTCATTAGGCAACTTGTTCAATTCATTTTACGCCGATTTTTATCGCTTATTTCTGTGATTCTGTGGCAGAAGCGACTAGATTTGGCGGTGATTTGATTTTATCTCAAATGGTTTCGGTAAATTGCTGATATGTATTTTTGTTTTCTTTTCTGTTTGTTTGCTCTTTTGAATTGGTTTTGTTTGTAAGTTTTTTTTACGGTGTTCAGTATAAATTGACATGTACAATTTCCGAATTTTATAATCGAAATTTATTCGACAGCAAGTATTTTTACTCAATATGTACATTTCTGTGTAAGGAATGCAGTTGGACAACCATTCTAATTGGTACACAGTAGAAACTCGATTATCCGGATCAATTAAAACCAGGGGATGTCCGTATAATCGAAAATCCGGATAATCGAATTCACAGTCAAATTAAACAATATTTACATTTTACTCATTTTTTATTATGTAAAGGGACATATACGAAGTTTAGACATTCATTATAACGATAATGAAATACATAATACATATGTAATATAAGATTTTGGTTGGAAATAACTTGTTATTTGTTTTTGACGTAATGAATCACATATTTTCATTGCGGCTAAGTCCCTAATGCGTTTCAGTTGCAACAACTGCTCGCCTTGAAAAAAGTGTCACCACCAAGCTTTTGATTAAAATCTAATGCTTTCTCACATAAAAGAGGTCCAGATGTAGGTTGACCACATGCTCTCTTTTGTATGAACCAAGTAAAAACTGCGTTCTCTACAATTTCGTTTTTTGATTTTTCATGGCTTTTCGTTGCAAGCTTCCCTCATTCTTCTCAAGCTCGCAAGAGAATTTCATTATGGAATCAGAATTAATTTTAATGTCTGATATCGTAGACGTTCCAACACCATATATTTGCGCCAACTTACTGCCTGATTCACCATTTTGTAACCTCTCAATTATCTTCGTTTTGTCTTGAAGAGTCAACACCACTCTTTTTCGCTTGGACATTTTAGATTTCCAACGCAAACCGTTAACAAAATATAAGACAGCAAAGGTTTCAACGCAAGTCGGTTAAAGTATAAATAAACAGATGATCGTTTTATCAACGGCCAACTTATTTAAAAGGTAAAAAGGCAATTTTTAGGTATTTTCCACAAAAAGTGGCTGTACTTTTGCATGTATTAGTTTTTAATATGACGTACGTTATTCGGTCACTTCTTTGAATATAGATCATTGCATTGTTAAAAATTTGATTCGTAACGAATGAATCCGGATAATCGAATATCCGGTTAATCGAGGTCCGGATAATCGAGTTTCTACTGTACTTACAAAAACACAGATTATTGTTAATATTAAGATTGGATGGATAGTTTCATGTTTCAACCCTTTAATCCTTAAGTAAACCTCTTTCAGTTATGACGTGATTCGAATGAACTTTGTCAAAACTTGCTAAATCTTGAGAGATCCCTGCGCACATAAGATTTACTCAAATTAGATCAATAACATAAGACAAATGCATAACCCTTATGAACTTTTTTTTTAGTTGTATATGGCAACGATTGTAAAACGATTTTGAGGTTAAAAAAAGTAAAGCAACTACAACAAATTGAAACAAATTGAACATGAAAAGCATCAAATAAAGCAAACACATGGCTAAATTCAAGTAGGTAAGGCAAACACGAATCGCAGCAAATGCTACGTAGAAAATAGTGACAAAAGAAGTTAAGGAGCAGACAGTAAGCAGGAAAGGACAAACAGACTCTAAGAGCTGCACCGACCTGCAAAGGGATACAGTGTAGTGCCGTGTCTGCACCTTGGCAATTCTGTTTCCACGTCATCAAGGAAACGGAAGTATTTGCTGTTGATACTGAACTCAATTTAGACGAAATCAAGTCAAACAAGCTACGACGATGACGATGACAGCGAGGCCGAAGTCGACCGGAACGGGCAGCAAGACTGCGTGTATGTCTCGAGCTGGGAAAGTTAAGGGCGTTGAATTGACAGTCAGGAAGGAAGTTCTAGTAAATCATGTGGGAGCAAAATACACGTAGAAGAATCATCATTGCGATGATAATAATAATGACAGTGATGTAGTGGAAAGTTTTTGGTTCAATTGAGATGCAGGAGAAAAACTTCTGATTGATGTTGGCTTCTGTTTGCATTGGCGCTCACTTGAAAGTTATCGCAAATGAAGTTACAATCTTCCTGTCATTTTTTTTACTCTATTTAAAGTTTAATATAGTTCGAAATTGAAACGAATTTCTACTGTTCAATTTCAACTCAATTCAATTGCAGAGATACTTTATTAGGTTTTTAGTCGTCTTTGATTATTTTGTTAGGCATGCCCAAAAAGACTATAAACGTTAATGTACCAAGTACAGAGCCCAATAAAAGGATTTGCAGAACACACACGCCAAAAAAAAAAAACTTATTTGAAAGAGGTCATAATGTGTTAGTCAGCACATTGCAGGCAGGTTCATGCACACACATACAACTACACACTGATAATGTCCAAATATTTATGTTCTTGGGTGTCAAACTACAGAACAATAGACGTGTGTAGATAGCCTCATAGACGGACAGAAGACAGACAAAAGTGACCAGAACTGCCGAATTTGAGCCTCAGCTAAAAAAGTGAGAGTCATGTGGAAAGCAAAACAGCAAAATCCAAAGAAAGAAAAACACATTTTCTTTTCGGTTTTCTTGTTGTAGTTTTTTTTTTCCTTTTGGTACATTTAATGGGTTTTGTACGAATTTCCTGCTCGTCCTTTGTGCCTTTTTTGCCCAGTTTAGTTTCAATTTCATTCGAGTTACAGAGAATGGCGCAGCGGGTGTTCGCTCCGTTTAAGGATTTAGTCCGGTTTTTGCTTTGAATAATAGGATTTTTGTTTTTCACTCGTTTCTGGTATTTACATTTTAGTGGATTTTCTTTGTTTTCTTTTGTATTTTTTTTTCATTTTTTGTTTTTGGCTTTGGTTTTGTTTTGGCAGCAACACGCATAGAAAATTTCATTTTCTTTTGAAAAATTTCAGTGAATGTGTGCAGGAATTTGCGAGAGCGCGACCACACGCCATGAAGAAAGATTCTTTTTCTAATTTATTTTAAATTTCGTACTTTAAGTAGGTTTTTAGTATTTTTTCAATGGGTTTCCATCACTTATTTTTCTTTTAATTTTAATATGCGGTTGGGTTCATTTGTTAAAGTTTATTTCAGTTGAGTTTAAAGCGTTTTTCTTTACTTGCCTTTTTTTTAATAAATTTCAATTCTTCATAATAATTCCTTCATCAACGTTCTCTGAAAATTCGCGCGAAAAATCAGATTTCAGTCCAATGAAAAGCCTTTAACATGACATACAAATAAAACTTAACTTAACTTGACATACAAATAAACTATCGAATAAATAGACATTGATTAGACTTGCATTTAATTCAAGTAAAACGTACGTGACTGATTTCCATTTAAGCAAACAACATTCCAACGGCAATCTCAGATACATTTCCCTACGTCCTGCTTAGCCGCTTCCCACAGTTAAATTTCGAATAAAGAAATATTTCGACACACTTAAAACCCCCGAGGGTGCAATGAGCCTTCGGCCAATGTTGTGCCGAAATGAAAATTATTTGAATACAAATATTTCCATAATTTTTACTGCCACTTGAAAACATTTTTATGTGCGACCAAACACACTAAATGTTGCCCATAAAAGCATAAATATATGACTGGGAATCTACCCAAAGAATTTCGCGGTGTAAGTGAGGGGAAAAAATCCTATTTAAAAATTTGAAATTTGAGATTTCGGTCAGTTTTGTTGTCGAGTATTTTTGGTGTATGTGTCACATCTGCATATTATTAATGACCGGTAATTACGCCACAGAGGCTCTAAATCGTTTTCGGTCTGCAACGGTGTGAGTAGCATTACCACAATTCGTACGGCTTCAGTTTGAGCTTTTGTTGTTTCGTTAGTAGAACACCAATTCCATTAGCTTATAAATCTTTGAGTTTATGTGCGAAGCGCTACAGGTAACGTAAGCACTTGGCGCCTCAAACACTTATCAATGGTTAGCACCACCCACTGACCACCCAATTTGTGCGTCGTTGCAGTAACGCCAGGAAATTATGTCTGACAGACGCGCTGTCATGTTCTGCGGTAAGACTTACTTCGTCAGTGGCGAACTCTCATGCAAGTTTCCAGAGACGATGGATTTATTTGTTTATCGACTATTTATAAAATTGCCTGCTTACAGCGAAACAGCCTTGCTGACTGGAACGAGCACAAGTCAGACCTGACTACGCCGTCATAGCACACACACACACACACACACATACAAATTCGATTAGAGTTTGTTAATGTAGTAATAATTCAAAGATTTTATGTGCTCGCATCCAAGTAGATATTATTGATTGAAAAAATAAATAAAAACTTCAACAAATGTAAATTAAAACAAACAAACTGCGCCGAGCCAACAAAGAAGCAGGCAGCCTTAGCTCCATCGACTTGGCGCACTTTCTAGCCTCCAGCCACAATTCAACTCGCGCGCTTCAAGTGCTGAAAGTTTTATTATACAATTAAAACTAAGAAAGAGGCGCTGAAACAATAAATCGGTAAAGTCTCAAATCATTTCCGTTGTTTATTAAAAAAAAAATGGGGCTACGTAGAATAGTGTAGATGTTTATTTGAAAAGCCTGCACTGCCATAACACTTTCCAAATAATTAATAAAGTATAACTTTTCTTTAACAATGACTTTCAACGCTGTACAATTAGTTTATGTTTAGTTCCATAGCTTTCGAAAGAGACTTCAGAATGGACGCCTACCAGACATTAACCTGTGTTGCACGGTGAGCCAACCAAGCCAAGAACTGGAGAGTTCGCAATAAAGATTATTGACTCATGACAGTGTCATCGAAAAAAGTTGAAACTTCTTTTCTAGTGATATCCCAACGTAAACAACATAGTGGGGTGCATGGAAACTGTCCATTGAAAGTATTGATCAGTAAAACAACATGTACCTCTACAAATTAATGTTTGCAGTTGATTCCTGCGGTTGCTGTCAATTTTCAATTTCGGTTTCGGTGTAGTGCTCGGAATAATATTTTGGAAGTTCTTCCAATGAAGTTGATATACAAAGAGATCATGGAATGATCGAATTTTATTTTGAGTTGTATAAAATTCAAAATTCAATTATTAAAAGCTACTTACTCATTTTAATTAAAACAAAATATGAGTACAACATTCACTTGAACTCAGTTCCTATCAGAATTTAACCTTCAAAGAGACCCTTTTTAATAGTTTTTGAGAAATGAGATGTTTGTCTAAAAATTGTATACAATTTTGTTCAAAAAGTAAATATTAAGGCAGATTATCGCTTTAAGCCAAAATATTTGAAAATAAGCAAATCGATTTCTATCGAAACATATGCCAATCAAACTAAATAAATATGTATTCATGACATGAAACAAACAATATGCTAATTTTCATAAGACTTTTCTTTGCTTTGGCTCACAAAAAAATATGAAACATATTAAGATCTAAATAAATAAATAAATATGAAAAATCAGCTTCAAAAGAAAATGCGATAAAAATCAAATAATCACAGGGGACCAAAAATGATGTCGCCGAGTCGTGATGGCGAAACGCACAGCACGAAGTCGAACGAGAAAAACTTATACACATTTATTTTGCGCTTATCAAAAGCAACAATCAAAAAAGTCAAGTCGAAGGAACCAACCATGAAAAGCGCAAAAAAAGGGTTCAGGTTCGATTCTAGTGTAGTCAACCAAAATCGACATCGACAAAGACGAGCACCGTACGTGATTTGTTTTTTTAAAGATGTGTGGAGGCTGCTGCATTGCTGCTACCATCATTCGTGACATGCGACTTGCCTCAGCACGATTTAAAGGCAGAAACGTTTATGTCTCATACTGCGATTGCCCAGGTCGATAATCGTACAAGGTAATCAATTAAGCGAAAGGTAAACATGCTGCAATGCTGGTTAAGCGATAAAACGCTGAGGCTCTTTCATAAGAAGTGGAAGTTAACGCTTGTACAAAACAAAACAAATACACACACGCACATGCACATTCAGATAGAGATACAGATACGAAACAAAAAATACCGATAAACGCGTCGTTGTTGTGTCTTTGGGTCTTTAACACACTGATTAATGTTGGCTCTTTTTGTTATTGTTGTTTCGTTTTTCTCGGTCTTTGCCATGGTGTCGATGAAATTAATGAGTTGACAAAGGCTTCAATTTGCTGTGACCCTTCCTCGATTTTCGCCTTCTTCTGAAATTATAATTAAAGTTGATAAATGGCAATTATTGAGTACTCGTACTTCACCGTTTTTCGTTTTCGTTCAAAATAGCACGTTTGACATCATGTTACAATCTCAAAGCGAATAAAACGAATTTCATTATAAAATCAATAAAGATTGATTAATCTTTGAAGAAAAGTGGCTAAGCTTAAATAATGATGGTTCAATAGCACTTGAAAGTTTAAAAGACATTCAATTAAAATCATTTAACTACCACATCTTTTGTTTTGAAACTTTCTCATACGATTTTGGCATATTTTGCTAGCCACCGGTCTATGTTTATTATCATTGTAATGTTAACATAAGCTTGGTTGACACTTCATTCAAGTGCAAACTATTCCACAATCGTGGCTTTTTTTATTTCAAAGCTTTGTAAGCTCGAAATGTCTTGTTCTTTGTTGAGTAACAACAATAGTTTTTTTTTTTAACCCAAATTGTTTGAACTTCCTTTAATAGCTTAGCGCAATTGTGATACACCTGCAATTCACTGGCTGTCTTCATGTCTTTGCTTCCTGACTTTGCCATATGTGATCAGAACCATTGATCACTCACAAATTGAATACATTAAACAACAATTTCGTGTTAGTAAATATTAGAAAGCAATAGAGATATAAGTATATTTATGCATTGTATAATACATAGAAATATGTATATGTATATGTATATGTATGTATAAAGCTTGGCTCAACAAGTGCAAACTAATTTGCATGCAAATGTTGTGCATAGCCGGTAGTTTTATGCTAAACGGAGCTGCATGCCACACAACCGAACGAGCGTGTTCAACGCATTAACATATTACAAAAAATTGTATACTCGACTCAAGTCAAGTGAGAAATAAGTAAGGAAAAAAGTTTGTAGGCAACGCAGAGAAACTTATGCTAATCAATCAGCCACAGAACCAAAGTAGCGATGATTATTTAAAGCTAAAAATTTGTATTTGGTCACATGCGCCTTGCAGCAACAAATGGCCCATTTAGCATACATAACTTGTGACTGCACAGTGCGAATCCGAGTTGTACAATATAGGAAAATCTAGCACAGATACTCAACACGAATCAGTACGATTACAGAGTTGCGAGTGGTTGCAAGCGAACATTTCCGGGTCACAGCTGAGCGCGCAAAAGTTGCACAATACCATTTAGATTTCAGTGCTCTGGAATTATATTGAGCAAAAAAGTTTTCCATTACATTTTTATAGCTATGTTGCACTAGAACCATGTCTTTGTAATCACGTTTGTGACGTAAGACGTGAATTTTTCTGTTTAATGCTCTTGCTGAGCTACAGAGGAACCGATCTACACACAAAAATATCATAATAAATCACACTTAATAGAATGTTATAGGAATCATCTCGTTTCGACAACCTTAATAGCTGACAGACTACGACCGTAAAGCGTACCAGATTTTTGACATGGCCGAAGATTACTTATTTTTCTCGGTTTGCTTGTATGTACATTGCGCAAAACTTTGAAAACGTAAAAAATTGCGAAGATGAAATGAAACTGGCGAAAAAACAATTTTCCATGCTGCCATAAACTGACTCGCAAAGTTTTGTTCTGCCCAGGATATCATCATGGATTTGTCGGAGTCGTATTCAGAATTAGCGGGAACGGCAGCAACAAACCCGAAGTAGAGACAAGTCGAAATCGCCGCTGTCATCTTCCAAGTTGTCTTCGCTGTCTTCATTGTCAACACTTTTACTGTTGACAGTTGACAGCTGTAATTTTTTTATTGCTGGGGATTTCGCTATTCGTGAGCTTTATGACAGTCTGTTGGTATAGTCTTACTCGTAAATGTATGAGTTGTGCTTGCCAACGATGCAAAGTGTCAGTAGAGTTGCAAACTAAGGTACTTCCTTTACTTTTTTATGGCATGGTCAGTAAAAAGTTGATTGTGATTATCTTAGGCTTTTTGTTTCTTTATGTTCGGCGCGATTATGTTGATTATATCTCAATGCACCCATCCAATTGAAAAAAAAGCAAATTTCAAAACACACCAATACATAAAATCAATTAACGTATGTGTTGTATCTTCAATAATTCTGATATTTTTTACACTAAATATATAAACAAGAAGTTCGTATATCGTATTAAACTCATGGTTAACATGACAGACGTTGATTTTGCCATTTCTGTGCGTCTGTGGATATACATATAATCTCCTCCCACAGTTTTGATGCTAACGACTTGAGACATTTTTGAGAGTCTTTTTACTCACTACACGCGCAAACGTTGTGGAAGATCAGTATCCTCAAGTGGACTTGCGACATCAAGAAAGCTTGTTTCGTGACTACATGAAAAAAGCCAACAATCACTTTGATACTTAAAACGAAGAACTAACAAAGACGTATATTCCCTTATTCACAAACATTTGCTTGAAAGCAACAAATAAGATTAACAATTAGCATAAATTTTAACAGGCAACATAAAGTATTTATTTTATTACTTATTCCAATATGTTACAATGCTATGCTTGGATTACTAAAAGAGCCGTTTTTTATTAAACTGAAATGAATTAAACTAAACTATGTAAACTGATCAAAACTTGATGATAATATAAAATAATACATCATTAATAATTTGGCAATGCTTCTAGAGTGATCTTCTAGTCAAGTTAGTAGACGCTGTACGTAGATTTCCTTGGAACCCCAGTTGACAGAGGACTCACATAATGCTTTACTAACATCAATTTGGCAACCGGAGAAGAATCCACTGAAAAAATGGCTGTGGCAATATAAGTCGGAAAGAGTATCCAATCTCCAGCAAAGCCGAAGATAACTTCTAACTGGTTTTAAAATATTACAATCACCGAGTCAGAGTTCACTGAATAATTCATATTATGGTTTCCATTGTCACGAAATTTTATGTACCACAAGCACTGCCAATCTAAATCTATGCTAAACGCGTTTCAACTTATTCAATTGCTTGCCCATTATGGCTTGTTTTATAATGAAACACTGAAGATCATTTTTTGTCAACGCAGTCTGCAAAATATGCAAATCAAAGTCCTGCACACCATTCGATTAATTTGCATTTGCAACGAGAACCGTATGACTTTTCCTGCACTTTTCTGGTTTAATCAATCCTTGTCAACGAAGCATACAAAAGAAAACAATTTGATTTATGCGCATAGATTTTGGGCAACTGATTTTTACAAAAAGAAGAAAGGCGAAAACATTTTTTAATACAATAACTGAATAATTATGTCAGCTTTTATATTTAAATATAAATTGCTATGTTTTAGTTACTTTCAAAGTAATGCGCGAAGGCCGCTTCGCAAACAAACGCCCGAGTAGTTTCACAGTTCACATTTTCCATGTGATAGTCATAGCCTTCATTCCAGTTGAGCACAATGCAGTTCACGTCCTTCGCTATTCTAGGCTGACGCTTTACCCACTTAGTATACTCGATGTCTCTGCCGTTACTCTGCCAGTAGAATCTACCAACGCTTCCCAAGTCAGTGCCCGCAGTCCACACACTCTCGGGAGTTACTCCTGCAGACTTCTTTAAATATTCAGTTAAATCACTCATTTGTGTAGAAGATTCAATTGACACAAGCTCTGAGTTGGCTCGTTTACAATAGCGTGAGGCTTCATACCAGTTGTTCTGCGGGGTATTAAGTACTAATGTAAAGTCAACATAAACTTATAAGAAATCTTTATTACAAACCTTTCCATTTAAACGTATTTGATAACATTTTTCACCAACAACTTCAAAATTTTTCGGACAACCTTTGTTATCCAATGCGTTGACAATCATACAACACGCAACCAGTAATGTTAAAGAGTACTTAGTATTCATTTCGATATAGAAACCCTCGTTGGACTACAACAACCTACTTCACAAACAATAATATAAAGTTCTCAACTGCTTGTAAATTTAAATATGCTTTCAGTTTCGTAGCCGTGATGCATATGAAACTTATCTTGAACTCGAGCTTTGAAAAAGTCAAGTTGGTACTTATTTTAAATTATTACACAAGGGTGTAGCCAGCTTTTCACAAAGGGGGAGGGGGCCAAAAGCGAATGACCATAAAAATTGTCGATATTTTTTCTTGGAAAATTACAAGAAGCCTAACTATTCAAAATTTTAAAGAATATATGTTTTCTCTTCTTATTTTTATTTATGAACCAGTTCTACCAACAAGTAAATAGTCAAATGTTTTCTCGAGTTTTTGAAAAACACTTCCACGTTATTATTTAAAAGCTGTTACTTATCATTGAGATGAGATTCAGTCATCGTAGTTCTCAACTATGTCTGTACGCCTGAACAATCAATCCACTGTACCTACTGTACATGTTGAACATATCGAAAACAAAATATCCCACAGCACAATCAAACTTTTTAGAATGTGACTGTGTGCGTTAAATTCTTGAGTTACGAACATGTAGGTATGACCTTAAGTATTCAGATAAACGTCCGCATTTTTTATCATTATTAAAAACGCCACAGCGACTCTAGTTTAAAAATAATCGCTTCTCTGCATTACTTTGCTATTTAACTAATTTGTTGCGTTTGTCACTCATTTAAGACTCGCTAATAATAATAATGGGCTCAACAAAACTTTAATATGAAAGGAAACTAGTATAATCTACGGTTTTGTATAAAATGCACTATCAACCATTATATGATTAGAATCACTACAGAGCATCAAACACAAAGTAATCTGCAAAATATGCAAAAAGACGATATTCACAAATTTCCCTTTCCCCTTTTGAACAATGCAATGTTAAGAAGGGCACTATGAAATCTACAAAATTGTAAGATTTAGCATCACCCTTCTCGTATGCAGAGTATAATACTGTTCAGCTGGTCGACTATACCGCCTTTAATAATTCTATTCTGAGTTATTTCATTATCAAGTCCACAATAACAATATAATTATTTAAATTTTATATTAAACAAAAAAGCTCTCATTTCCTGTGATTGTATAAAGTTGTATAACATTATATAAAAAATGTATATCTCGCGCACAACATGTTTTAGTTGAATTTAGAGGGTAGCCAAGGAAACTCATGTACAAAAGCAATGTTCTTAAAAAGTGGAACAATCTTAGTATCTTTCTGCTTCATTTTTGTGTATGGCATTGAGTGTCCGAAGGAATTTTTACAACTTGGTCAAAAGTGCTATAGTATACATGACACCCCATGGGTAAGTCTAACATATTCTAAATGATTTGAATGTATAATAATACACACAAAAACACAGCGCAATTGGTTCCAAGCCATAACCTACTGTCTGAAGTTAGGAGACGCCAAGCTTCTGACCATTGAAAATGAGGAAGAATTGAAATTACTGAGTGATCATCTATCTGGCCTGAATTTTAAGAACGAACATAGTTCAAACGCATCGCATTATTTCTGGACGGCAGGAACCAATTTGGGTAGTAAAAACTCCAAGTATTATTGGCAGACTACAGGCCAAGACATGACGTACAAAATCTGGGCTGAAGATGAGCCCAACAACAACAAAAATAAGGAAAACTGCGCAGAGCTCTGGCCCCGAGGCGGTAAATATGAGTTGAATGATGCTCCCTGCTGGCAGCACAACATGTTCATCTGTCAAAGAGAGGGCGTTTAAAAGGCATTTTATTGATATTATGATGTGTAATTATGATAAGCTACATGTGCAAATAAAAAATGGCAATCACTACAGCATTCGTTTCCGTATTTTGAGCGAAGTAAGTGATGCAATCTGAGTGCATTTACCTAGACTGTGAAAATAGAAACACTTTTCCGTATTTGTAGAGCAACATTGAATTGCAGTCGCAAAAAATACACTTCAACATGCCACTGACCCAATGAGATATTTTTCGATGTCTACGAAGCTATGAACTTTTTGAAGTGAAACAACTTTAAATCAAAACCATTACGCAGAGGTAGTGAGGGACTAAGCTTGTCAGATTCCCGGGGCGGAAAAGTTGAATGATGCCCTTTCTTTAAGAAATTAAAGTTATGTTACAAGTTTTGAGTACCGTAATGCTAAAAATTTGTGTGATATTCACACGAAGACGATTTGGTTAGATAAAGCAAACATTTTCGTCATTATAGAAGGCTATAGAAAAGGCGATACATGAAAACGACGCATCTGTATTCAAAGTAAATCCAAAGCCTACCTCGCTAATTAAAACCAGTAAGGGCGGTATAGTCGAGTAAACTCGACAATATAATACCATGCACACATGGTAGGCGGTGCCACACCCTCAATCTACAAAAATATACTGATATGACGTCGCCTATTCAAATGGTGTTCAAAATATCAAGAAAATCGGTCAAAAAATTTGGATTTTACGAAAAATTTAAGTTTTTAGACCTCTAAGGGGTAGCCATCAAAGAGGGGGGAAATTTGTGGTATGCAGTTTTAAATATGTATTATCACTGAGCTTGTATTTCAGGTTCATACCTTTGTTAGTTTTGGAGATATAGCTTTTTTAAGAAAAATACTAGGGGAGGGGAAATTAAGGGGAGGGGGTAAAATTATGGTATGCAGTTTTGTAGAGCTACTTATACTAAGACTACATACCGACTTTCATGTTTCTATCTCTTTGGATGTTCGAGTTATAGCGTTTTCAAAAAGTGGGTGGTGCTGGATGGGCGGGAAGGAGTGGGAGTGGCACAAAACCATTCAAACTTGATCTTCTGCCGAGCATCAAGAGTCTACCCACCAAATTTCAAGTCTCTAGCTCTTATAGTTTCCGAGAACCATTGGTGAGGACGGACAGACTGACGGACATGGCTTAATCAACTTCTCTTGTCGTCCGATCAAGAATATATATACTTTATGGGGTCCCCTTCTCCTCCTTCACTGCGTTACATACATTTGGCTTTTGCACAAACACAATATACCCTGATACAAAGTATGTGTACAGAGTATAAAAACAACTTCGTTATTTTAAAAGGATATAAACACCGATTCATGAAAAAGTTCTTTCCCTAGCGCGTCTGGAGCGTTTGGTACGCGTGTTTTGGAAATTTCAATTCAAAAGGGCTTACAATTCTTTATATTGCTGTTTGTAGTGTTGGATTTCAAAATGTCTAGTTGCTGAACGTTGAGGATTCACACATTTCTCTCTTAACTGGGTTATGTTTGGGTTCTACAAATATACTGGGGGTTTGTTTCTACGTGGCTTTCGTATTTTGAGGCTTCTTTTATGAACTCTTATTGTCCTCTTCGGAATTTTGGGGATGTACCCCTGTTAAGAACTACCAAGGTGAGGGATGCAATCATCTCACTCAATAGCACGCCGTGACAGTCCAATCTGTGAGATCCCCACTCTGGTGATTTACTTTTAAAATCTTCACCAACGATAACTGGTTTTGTGCTATACACAAACAGCTATATATTCTTAAATTTGATTACCGGACATTTCATTACTATCACAGATTTCTTCCCCAATAGATATTGTTACTTAGTGTATATATTGCAGCTTTTCTCAAACTGCCTCGTACCCAATTTTCATTTCTTGTCGTCTATATAGTTCTTTAATGTTCTCATTGTCAATGTAGAGCTCATTTTCAGTATGCATCACCAACACTTGGGCTTCTCGCCCCTTACCAAGGTTAACTTTCTGGAGTTTTGGATCTATTGTCTGGCTTTTTGCGCAGTGTCATACAGTATGAGCTTTCAATAAAGTGTTTTATATCTTTTACTCCCGATTCGCAGTAAAGTCGAAGTTAGTTGCACTAGTAACTCACCATCTCTAGTCCTACGAATTGCATTAACTGATACTCCAAGTTCACTTCACTTTAGACATCATTTGTTTTAGTTTAACTAAGTTTAACTAACTAGTTAAACTAAAACAAATTCGAACACGATTTTTCGATTGATTTTATAGCAAACCCTTTTGGCTTGACCTAACTACGCATTCATAAAAATTAAAAAAAAGACAAACAACATAAAACGTACCGAAATAAAATATTTTACTTATCCGATGAAATAGCGTTTTACACAACTAATGACAAATCTTTTAAATATCATTTTGGTCAAAACTTCAAATCGTATCTGCATGAATGGGCTCACATGCTGAGACTGCAATGACACTGATTGACTTGATTTACAGTGAGTCAAACAATAGGACTTTTAGCCAACAAACTTTCAATCTGATATCTCGTTATTCATCCAAATTACTTAAAATTTTGTATGAAATTTTTTTTACTGTATATTGTGTAATGTTACAACTGCCGCGATGTCAATCATGTCAGTGTCAGCAAAAGCAGCAGCACTCAGAGCCACAGCGGCAACAACACCTCCTGCTGTTACCGCGGCCGTTGGCTGCCACGCGAATTTCACTGGCGTAGGCTTTAATATAAAAATATTTTTTTGCGCTCGCACACTTTGGACTTAGTTTAGGCACTTGTGCAATAAATTTAAAAGATTTCAGATTTTCGTTTTTGTTTCTTTGTATATTGCATATACTTTGCAACTGGCAGAAGACATGCGCAATTCTGACATACTTATTTGCTTTTGCTACATCAGCAAAAAGGCTCAACACAGCAGAGGAGCAACAGTTGCTGACGCAGACGATGTCACAGCAACTTTGAGTCCGCAAAGCTTACACTGAAAATATTTTCCATGTTGTTTTAAACAAAATACAGAAAGACTGTTGGTGAATGTTGTGCTTAAATATGTAATAAAAACAAGCGTACTTAGGCAAATAATTATTTTATCGAAAGCAACAAAGTCAGAAAGAAGAATCCTGGTGTCTTACAACCTTTCCAAAACTTCAATATTGAATCATTAGATAAAAGCCACTGATGCTAATTGCAACTAAGTTTTCCTTTGTGTATTTTGACCACAACAAGGCTGGCATCAAGCAAGATGTTGGTTGATACAATGTGGTTGCTTACGTTGGTGGCATTAAAATATCAGTGTCTGACTCGACCACTAGTCGCTCACAAAAACGCCTAAAAAACCCCATTCCAATGCCACTAGCACTCCATCAAGTAAATTGTTTTCCATTGCATTGTCAGGATTTATGTTAAAGCACAGCGCGACAAGCTTAAATCGCGATCACAGCGAGCAGCTACTTACCAAAATCGGACAAGTTATGATGAACAAGTTGACCTCATTCGCCAGCCTGACGTGAGTGGTAAGCAATTCTTTTGGCCATTGTAACTGCAAAATGGGAGTTTCATATGATTGCTTTTGCTACTTTTAATCCTCAACCTTATGCGAATGAACTTAGTACGCTTTCAAAGGCCATTGTGACTGTCACTCAATGCCAGAAGGACAAAGAGTGGGTAAGGGAGTCTGCAAGGACCAACATTAACAGCAACTATAAAAGCTTTCAACTGCCTTTTTGTACACGCACTTAAGTTTCATATTTTGAACAATAACTTTTCAGGACTTTTGCCTTAAATGCTTTGAACACGCTAACAAACACACAATAGGAGGCCGAACTCATTGCAAAAAGTTGCATAAGGCAAGTGCAACACAGCTCGGCACAGGCAACCAAGTCGAGCACCGCACAGCCAAATTGAAGTTTGCGCAGAAGAGAAAGCACGAACAGAGGCACAAACTAACAATGTCCTTTTTTCCTTTTTATGATTTTCTTTGACTTCCTTTACCACAATTTCATTTTGTTAAACGAACCAAAATTGGAACAGACCAAGCAAATTTGCTGAACGGATAGGACAAGCAAACAAGCCACAGGAGCAAAAAAACGCAACCAGCATCAGCCGCATTTGGCTAAACTGAGAATTATGACAACTGCATTTGCAGCTTTTAAAAGCACAATGAAAAAAGCAACAAACGTACAAATTGAGGGGAAACTGCGCCAGGATGCCGGCAAAGTGTCAGTCGGGCAGTGAGGCATTCGGCTTTGTTGCCCATTGCAAGTGTCAAAGTTAACTCGAAATTATTGTTGACTAAATTGCATGCGCCACTCTCAGCCCCAACTAAGCAACAAAAAAACTGCGCCTGCTCGCAGCCTATGAATTTATTGTTTTCGGTGTTTGGCTTTTGATCCTTGCATCATTTTATATTCTTGCAAATAGAGTATATTAACTTTGGCATGAGGCTTGCAACTCAGAAAAGGACACATCTTCGATTATTTTATGTATATAATTACACATATTCATGTTCAGCACGTCGAGCCAAGTTGATATTGCCATATATGTTTGTCTGTTTATAAGTTCCTACATTACCGATAATATATATTTTTTAAATGCAAAAACAAATTCTTCCAATTTAATGCTCAACTTATGTTGAGTTTGTATGCTTTTGATATTAAACTCAAATAATTCTTTACAACAGCGTTTTAGACTCCTAATGACGCTTTATGAACGACCCTAGAGATATACTTAGTTTAATGTTTACCCAGCTGGCTAAAAAAAGTTGTGGTCATCGATGCCAGACATCTCTGCTTATTATAATCTGCTTATAATATAAGATAATCCGATAGTTTTCGAAATTGGCGCGATAATAGAGACGGACAAGGCTAAATCTTCTCTTTCGATGCTGATCAAGAATACATATAAACTTGGTAGGATCTGCCACGCCTCCTTTTAGATATTACATACATTTCGATGCGCACATATTAATATACAGTTGCACCTTAATGTACAGGGTATAATACTCAAATCATTGAACAATAACAAAATCAATTTTTAAATGTTAACATAACATATATGTAAGTTCTGGAAGCGTTTTTGAATTGTGGTTGTGTATATTTGCATGCCCTGGCGATGTTCACTACACTAGACAGGTAAATTTAATTTGTTGCATTAATACTCAACTAAGTGAACACGTTAAATGTATTTATGAATGGTTTGATGAAACTTTCACAAACTTTTTACGCTAAAGGCGAATCGTGGCTAACCAAACGGTAAAATGTTTCAGTTAATACAAGTAAAAAGTACATTTATCAATTAAAATGCATACAAAAAGCCATGGCCAAACCACGCGTGTCAAAGTTCAGCAACAGAAAACGTGCACATTTAAAAGCAAAACAAAGTTGATTCGAAGTATAAAATGTGAAACTGCTTGGCCAGTGGAGAGACGCCGACAAAGTTGAGTTTCAGATTGACAAGAATGAATAATGGCAACGGCATTTAAATAATTGCCAAATTACAACCGATGTGAACATTTATGCCTGCAATCATGTATTTACCCAAACGTTGTATTGATTATTTGCCAATAAACGACTGCAATACGTCGTCATTGTGCGAGGGCTTTGCCAATAATTTATAAGGTTAGGCACGAAGTTCAACTGCAAAGAAATGCCTACAAATTGCTGCGATGACCAGTCGAGATTATTTCCTATGCTTTTGTGGCTGCGTTGAGGCTTTCAACATAAATTGTCATAAAATTAGAAAGAAAAATTGCATGCTGTTGTGGCTGGTTTGCCTGTTGATGTTGCAAGCCGTATGCTGCATGCTGCAATTGTAGGCAGGAAATATCTTTCGGCAGCAGAAAATAATTTCACGTTTGTTCGCACTTTGACATCTGCTGCTGCCGATGTCTGGTTGGCTCCGTGGTTGTTTGTTGGTTTATCGCCGTCAGTTTTACAAGATTCTATTTTATTATTTGTCTTGTGGTGACTGCGTTGACATCGAAATGTGTGAAAAGAGAACTTATGCTTAATAACATTGCTTGCAATGATGGCGCACATTTTGTTGTTTTTTTTATTCTCCTTTTGAAAGCTTTGTGTGTGGGGATTTATATAAATTTTGCATATGACAACAAGGCGTTCTTGAATTACACAAACGGATATGAGTTTTTACAATTCAGTGCCCATTTAATTCATGGAGTGACATCAACAAACTACAAAGTTATTAAACTGCATGACAACTGCTGTGAATCGATGATTGTTATGTTAGGCTTTCTCAAAGTTTGAAGAGAAAGAATCGAGATTCGACACTGGCTGCTAACAGAGCCAGAAGACCTTTTTATACAGACGGAATGACGGACGGTCAGACGGACATGGCTAAATCAACGTCTCTTTAGATGCTGATCTAGAATATAAGCATATATTTATATTGTTCTGCCACTTTTTGAATTTTCCGCGCACTAACTGCAAATGAAATTCTGATGATGATGTTAAGTGCCATATTTTTCTTAAGTACTGACTGTTCGAGCAAGCTGTCCAATTCAGTTTGTGTTTGACATTGATACAGGCGGGTGTAAACGGTATAGTTACCATTGCAAAAATGCATAATTGGGCTACGAACTGCTGCTTCGTCCAGCACATGCTCTTGATTAAGACCAGTCTCCAAACCTATATAAAAAGGTCTAGGCGGTAAGAGATTTGGATCGAATGAAGAGGTCATTACCGAAGACAGGGTCTTGAGAAAACCCATTATTCGGGAGGAATAAAAATATTTATTTAACGGTGTATTAAATGTATCGAACCAAAAGGAGCCAATGTCCTTGTATTCAATTATTCTTATTATTCGTATAAATCTTCATATTTCCCAACTTTTTTTAGATAATACAATGAAATTGAGAAATATTCGCTTAGAGTGGAATAAGTTGCGATCAAAAACCATTTACTTACTTCTCATCGAATAAGTCTACTCATAGTTATTAAAAAAACGATTGCATACAAAATAAATGTCTTTGACAAACAGAAAGATTACACAAAATTCAATTGATTACAGCTGTGCGTTCATATCTTAAACAAGACACACTCAATCATTTCCTTCCTATTTGTAGACATTTTCAAAATGCAAATCGTAGAATCGATAAACGTTTTGAGATTCAATGCACATTAATCTTGTGTTCGAAGGTAGTCGAGTTGTTTGTTCGTGCATTTGCTGCACAAGAAGTTTGAAAGGTTAAGAGTTCGGCGCCAATCATTAACAACGAAAACCACTCATGACACTTTTTTGATTTATAGCCATCGACTATCGTTTACTTGAGAAGCTGAAACATGACATATGTAGGTTCGCTTTATTATCGATTATGATCTTTTCGATTATATGATCGTATAGTTTCTTATTAACAAATCTGAGTTTTAAAAAACTCTTCAAAAGAATAATCAAAAGTTTCAATTTAGATGATCGTAAATTCGATATATTCTAAATGCTTGTAAGAGTTAAACGTGCAAAATTATTCATTTACCAGCTTTCACTGTACAATATTATCAGTTATTGACTCTAATGCTTGATCTTTTGATTGATTTACAAAGTCAAGTAGCAAACAACTGATAAAGCTGTGAAATAATATTGAATATTTAATGTATTATTATTATTTTATTTTATTTTGCGAATACAGTCCGAACGAAAAACAAGTCAGTCAAAATGATCAAAGCTATTGTGGTTTTTACAGTTTTATTTCTATTGATTGGATTTTGCCTTTTCGCGATTTTTTTGACACCATTTGGCCACGTAAAGCATTTTAAGCCGAATACTCCAAATAAGACTTGCGAAAGTCCTTATGTGCTATTAAATGACAAGTGTTACTTTGTTTCTACAAAAGATCCAGTAAGATTATTGAGTAAGAAGTTAAGTGACTTTATCAAAATACAACTTTCGTAATTTTAAGGACAACGTCTTCAGTGTTTCTTGCCCTAAGGAAAATTCCGCCTCTCTTGTAAGTATCGAAAGTGCCGAGGAGATGCAGTCAATCACAGATTACTTGGTATCTCAAAACTTCGCGGAGGGAAGCCAATTCTGGACTAGTGCCAATAAGCTTAACTCAGACGATGTCTTTCGCTGGAGTGACACCAACATGGACGAATTCGATATGGCTTACTCTAAATGGCTGCCAGGTGAACCAGATATGAGTTTCACTAAAAACTGCTTAGCATTAACGCTTAGAGGTAACGATGTTTTTATGATGTCGGAAAAATGTAGACGTCCTTTACATTTTATTTGTGAAGGCGATATGGAATGAAAACTTTCTAAGTGACAATAAAGACATATTCAATTTAATTAAACACAAAGAATTTTAAAATTTTTGTCTACACAAACTCAACATACATAAATAATATATATATAGATTAGGGTGTCCCTTATATGGTCGATTTTTTTTTTTCATATTTCAAAACGCATACCCGCTATTTCTGTTTATTATCCTTTACTTAACCTAAATATAAAATTTCAGCTTCCTATGTTAATTTTAACACGTGCCGACTGAGCCTTTAAGTTTTTTTTTTAAGTTTTTAAGAAGATTTTAGATGTTTTTTTAATTACTTTTTAATTAAAATAATTAAATTTTTTTTGAATATTATTGAAAAGACAAATTTAAGTATTGCGTTTTATTACCAAAAAGATGAACTTTATATAATACTAATCAGGATACTTATTTTCAAGGTTTCTTTTTTACAATTTGATTTGACTCATTTAATTTCAGTTCGTGGATATTAAAAAATAAAACTGCGAGAACTTGGCGGATAGATGGTAACTTAACACCCGTTATATGGTTTATCTCACCAATCAAAAATATAGTTTTTGTATTGCTTCTAAGTTCCACAGACATTGTGCATATTGTTTGTCCAACAAATTCGAAACGAAACGACAACAAAACCAGTAAGGACGCTAACTTCAGCAAGGCTGAAGCTTAAATACTCTTCACGCTTATTTCTTGTGCCATGCCTATTTTTTTGACTCAATATATTTTTTTTCATCTAATTAGCCTATATACAAATTTTCATTGTTTTTGCTCATTGGGTACCGGAGATATGCAAATTATTGATTTTTGGTAAAAGTGGGCGTAACCATGCCCATTTTTGTCAAAATAGTTTTAATGCCTCCCCAAGAACATAACTGTGAAGTTTCAAGTCAATTGGTTAAGTAACAAACCAGTAAGGACGCTATAGTCGAGTATACTCGACAATATAATACCCTGCACACACAGTAGGTGGTGCAACACCCCAAGTCTACAAAAAAATTTTGATTTGACATCGCCCGATCAAATAGTGTTCAAAATATCAAGTAAATCGGTCAAAAAATGTTGAATTCACGAAAAATTTGAGTTTGTAGGTCATTGAGGGGTAATCATCAAAAAGAAGGGAATTTTGTGGTATGCAGTTTTTAAGATACGTATATACTGAGCTTGTATACAAAATTTCAGGTTTGTATCTTTAACAGTTTTGAAGATACAGCAATTTTAAGAAAACAACCGGGGGAGGGGAAATGAAGAGGAGGGGGAAAAATTGTGGTAAGCAGTTTTGTAGTGCCACTTATACTGAGTCTACACACCGACTTTAATGTTTCTATCTCTTTGGATGTTCGAGTTATAGCGTTTTAAAAAAGTGGGTGGTGCTGGATGGGCGGGAAGGAGTGGGCGTGGCACAAAACCGTTCAAACTTGATCTGCTGCCGAGCATTACGAGTCTACCCTCCAAATTTCAAGTCTCTAGCTACTATAGTTTCTGAGATCCATTGGTGAATACGGACGGACAGACGGACAGACAGACGGGCGGACAGACGGACGGACATGGCTTAATCAATTCGTCTTGTCATCCTGATCAAGAATATATATACTTTATATAGTCGCAAGTGAATATTTCTGTGCGTTACATACATTTCGCTCAAACAAACACAATATACCCCGATACACAGTATGTGTACAGGGTATAAAAAGTTTTCCATACAACGACGTGAATATTGCTTCTCTTCCTCTTCTTCATTTTGTATGGCAGCTACCAGTTCTAGTTGCCCGATCTCAATGAAACTTTCAGGCATTATGTCGGACTATGTTAAACTACTATGTTTGAAATTTCAGCCCTCTATCTTACAAAACAAAAAAGTTTTCCATACAACGATTCAAATTTGTTTTTCTTATTCATTTCGTATGGGGGATACCAGTTCCAATAATCCGATCATGTCGGTTCCGACCAATGATTTGACCACACATTAGAGAAGACTCCCTGCAAAATTTCAGCTCGATATCTTCAAAACTGTGGGAGGAGATAGCATATTCACAGACAGACGGACAGACGGACATGGCTATATCAACTCGTCTTGTCGAGCTGATCAAGAATATATATACTTTATGGGGTCCCCCTCCCCTCCTTTCTGCTGTTACAAACTTCAGGACAAAGTTATAATACTATTTACTTGCGTGAAGAGTATAATGCAAGTCGGCACGTGTTCCGGAGTGTTTTAGAGTAGACTGAAGAAAACCTTGCAAAATAAGGAACACCCTAATATATATATACATATATATATATATAACACTCATAAAGTCGAAATGAAATAAAGTATTATTAATGGTTTACTTTAAATAAAAATTACGATAAGAATCAAAGTTATGTTAAAGATGAAACAGTTCATTTTCAGCTAAAGACTTATTAACTTAGAAGAATGATTTTGACAACAAATAATAATTAAATACTCATCTAAATTAAAAGCTGTCATAAATTTCTCTTAAATTTGTTTTATGTGAATTTAAATCTAACCAAATAAGCTGAAAATATTTGCGAAAAAATCTATGATAGCGTGTATGATCTTTGCGAAAAACCTTCCAACAATCGCCCAAAATCCGAGTGGTCGGACATACACCAAATCATTTACTTCACTCGTTTCTTCGAATTCACAAATGTACTTGTTGTGGAAAGAACAAGCCAGGTCGTTCATATACCAAGTGTCTTGATACCAAAGCTGAACGCAATTCTCATTCCCGCCCCAGTTATTAGGATCGCCATATGGGTACCAGTGAGCGTAAGTGATTTGTTCCCCTGTAGCGCGCCAATAGAATTCACCCTCCTTTTCGAGATCGTTTCCTGAGGTCCAAAAGCCATCAGTGTGTTCGCTTTGCGTAAAACCATTATCCTCAAGGTATGAGTTGATTAAATTCATTTCCGCGGCACTTTCAATTGACAATAGCTCGGCGCCGCGGGACTCACAGTGCTGGTTGGCATCGTCCCAAGTAACCTGAAAACGTATTTTTGAAATATGTCAGGGAAGCTGAACGTTTAAAGTAAATCAATATACGGACACGTTCTTCTTTCTCCACAAAGTAGCATTTACTGCCAATCATTTCAAAATCCTTTGGACAATCATTGTTTAAAACGAAAAAATCACAAACCGCGACTGCAAAAATGAGCAGTATGAATACTAAAACGTGGCTTTGAAACATTTTTTAATTAATTTAAAAGTTGCAAATTGTCAACGCGATTTATTTAATCAAACTGACTTCAGAATTCATTGGAGCTTATAATTTATAGCAATGAGACAAAATTCTTATCAAAATGATATGAAATTTATATAAGCGATTACGCAGAATAAGTGTCGCAATAACAAAAAAAAAAAATTCAGATTTTGAATCGAAATTTATTCAAATAGAAATTATTTGATTATTTGAGTCTACGTCACTAAAATATCAGAAACATATTTTTCGCGTTCAACATCACTTTCTTCCACATAATATTTCAATCGACATGGTCACCGACTAATTTGGAAGTTCTAAGCATAAATTTAAACAGTGCCTGGTATTATTACAAACAGTATGAATACACTTGGACTATTACCTATTTATTGATTTTATGTGTAATTCTATCAATTTCCATTTCCTAGAACGGGCGCTATAACGTTCGAAGTTACAAAAAGTCAAACACATTTTTTATTATAATTGAAAAAAATAATTTTTAATTCAAATTTGTATCAGTATGTTTCTAATCAGTTATTGAAAGGTTATGCGAGTTTAAGACAAAATGACATATTTGCGACAAATAATTTCAATCTTGAAAAACCTAAAAGGCGATAAGCACATCTATATTCTTAGAACAGCATCGAGATTAACAGTGAATTGAAGATAACGGCCAGGGGGCTGGTGGAAGTTCAAATCAAAAATTCAAAATTTGCTTTTTGTAAGCAAAAAACAATATTAGAAGCAACATGAAAATGCAAAGAATTACAATTCCAGTGAATAATATGGGCAGAAAGTGCGATGGGAAAATATCCGTCTCCGCAAGTGAAACCAACGTCTTTTCGGGATTTTCTTGGCAACGAATATATACAACATCTATCACAACTTCGCAGTTTCGCTTAACAAGTTCAAAATTGCCAAGCGATTTGCAATCGCAGTGCCGGGGATTTCCTGAGAGTCTGACTGTCAAGAACTCACTACGCATATTCAGAAACTGGACTACGTTGGCTTCCAGATGACTTAAACGATTGTGACTCAGATCAAGTTTTCTCAGATTAACTAAAAGTTACAAGCTATAAAATCTTCTTTCAGAGTTTGTCGATTCGACCAATACCTACAAAGTTACAGACTGCCAAAAATAGTGTATACAACCATATATATATATATATATATACATATATAACACTCATAAAGTCGAAATGAAATAAAGTATTATTAACGGTTCACTTTAAATAAAAACCAGTAAGGACGCTATCTTCAGCAAGGCTGAAGCTATAATACTTTTCACGTTGTGTCACTATAAAAAAAAAGTAAATGAATAGTTTTCAAGCCTCCCTAACAACATAACTGTAAAGTTTCAAGTCAATTGGTTAAGAAACAAAAAAGTTTTCCATACAACGGGGCAATTTAAGCTATAAGTGGGCGAGGCTACGCCCACTTTTGGTCAAAATAGTTTTCATTCCTCCCTAAGATCATAACTGTAAAGTTTCAAGTGAATTGGTTAAAAAACAAAAAAGTTTTCCATACAACAGGTCAAGTTTAGCTATAAGTGGGCGTGGCAATGCATGGCTACGCCCACTTTTGGTCAAAATAGTTTTCATTCCTCCCTAAGAACATAACTGTAAAGTTTCCAGTCAATTGGTTAAAAAACAAAAAAGTTCTCCATACAACGACGTAAATATTGCTTCTCTTCCTCTTCTTCATTTTGTATGGAAGCTACCAGTTCCAGTTTCCCGATCTCAGTGAAACTTTCAGGCATGTAGTCGGACTATGTAGAACTACTATGTTTAAAATTTCAGCACTCTATCATACAAAACAAAAAAGTTTTCCATACAACGATTCAAGTTTTGTTCACTTTTCTTCTTCTTTTCGTATGGGGGCTACCAGTTCCAGTGGTCCGATGTGGCTGGATCCGACAAATGAGTTGATCGCCAGAGCTCGTAAAATACGGTCAATCAATTTTTTCAAAGCTGTCTTGTGACGACGAAAACAGAAAACCAGTAAGGACGCTATAGTCGAGTATACTCGACAATATAATACCCTGCACACATGGTAGGCGGTGCCACACTCTCAATCTACAAAAACATATTGATCTGACGTCGCATATTCAAATAGTGTTCAAAATATCAAGCAAATCGGTCAAAAAATGTGGAATTCACGAAAAATTTGAGTTTGTAGGTCATTGAGGGGTAACCATCAAAAAAAGGGGATTTTTGTGGTATGCAGTTTTAAAGATAAATATTTACTGAGCTTGTCTACAAAATTTCAGATTCGTATCTTTAATAGTTTTGAAGATACAGCAAATTTAAGAAAACAGCCGCGGGAGGGGAAATGAAGGGGAGGGGGAAAAATTGTGGTACGCAGTTTTGTAAAGCTACTAATACTGAGTCTACATACCGACTTTCATGTTTCTATCTCTTTCGATGTTCGAGTTATAGCGTTTTAAAAAAGTTGGCGGTGCTGGATGGGCGGAAAGGAGTGGGCGTGGCACAAAACCGTTCAAACTTGATCTGCTGCCGAGCATCACGAGTCTACCCTCCAAATTTCAAGTCTCTAGCTATTATAGTCTCTGAGAACCATTGGTGAATACGGACGGACGGACAGACGGACGGACATAGCTTAATCAATTTCTCTTGACGTCCTGATCAAGAATATATATACTTTATGGGGTCCCCCTGCCCTCCTTCTGTGCATTACATACATTTCGCTCAAACAAACACAATATACCCCGATACACAGTATGTGTACAGGGTATAAACATGAAGTAGGCTTGCTCACTCTCAGAACAGAACACTTTTTTTTGTTTCGTTCGTGTTCTCTGTCTAGTGTTTTTGATTGAGCAAAACACACGAAAGTGTCTTGCTATGACAGCTCAAACAAAGACACATTGTCTTGGTTTCATGAAATATGTGTCTTTTAATGAGCAAAACGACTAAAGTGTTAACAAAAAGTGTCTTTCTACTATATATAATGTAAAACAAGTGTATGCAGCTATGAAAGGTGTTTGACCGTCAAATGGCGCCTCTTATTTGTAATATGCTTGCCGGTCAACTCCACACCACATACGTTGCATACAGACATGTTTCTATCTGCGTCGAATTTAAAAAGTACATGCACTTTTTTATTGCAGTCCCGATTCATATCACACAATATTTTATATTTGATCCAAACGAAAACATATTGCTTGTTTAATTAATTAATTCAGTTTATTCAGTTTTAATTTATTTTCAGTTTTCACACAAAATCACACATACACAGGCAAAAGACACTTTTTTTGTTTGTGCTCAGAAAATCTGTCTTTGGAAGACACGGGAAAAATTAAAATAAAACAAAGTGTTAATGCTTGATCATTCAACTCATTAATCAAAAACAGAATTGAGTGTGTTTTCTTTCTCTCTCTTTTCATTGTGTCCGAATGAAACAGTTTTTTTTCTGACAGTTTGAAAATGTTGACAGTTTTTTACATGCTCTGATATATACAGACAGACGGACGGACAGACGGACATGGCTCAATCAACTCGTCTTGTCGTCCTGATCAAGAATATATATGCTTTATATAGTCGGAAATGAATATTTCGATCTGTTACAAACTTCAGCACAAAGTTATTATAGTATTTCACATACGTGAAAAGTATAATTACGATAAGAATCAAAGTTATGTGTTCATTCATTTCATTTTCAGCTACAATAAAAGCTAAAGATTTATTAACTTAGAAGAATTATTTCGACAAAAAATAATAATTAAATACTCATCTAAATTAAAAGCTGTCATATAATTCTCTTAAATTTGTTTTATGTGAATTTAAATCTAACCAAATAAGCTGAAAATATTTGCGAAAAAATCTATGATAGCGTGTATGATCTTTGCGAAAAACCTTCCAACAATCGCCCAAAATCCGAGTGGTTGGTCATGCACCAAATCATTTACTTCAGTATTTTCAGTTGGATTCGTTTCTTCGAATTCAGTCGTTTCTTCGAATTCAGTCGTTTCTTCGAATTCAGTCGTTTCTTCGAAATCACCCGTTTCTTCGAATTCACTCGTTTCTTCGAATTCACTCATTTCTTCGAATTCACAAATGTACTTGTTGTGGAAATAACAAGCCAGGTCGTTCATATACCAAGTGTCTTGATACCAAAGCTGAACGCAATTCTCATTCCCGCCCCAGTTATTAGGATCGCCATGTGGGTACCAGTGAGCGTAAGTGATTTGTTCCCCTGTAGCGCGCCAATAGAATTCACCCTCCTTTTCGAGATCGTTTCCTGAGGTCCAAAAGCCATCAGTGTGTTCGCTTTGCGTAAAACCATTATCCTCAAGGTATGAGTTGATTAAATTCATTTCCGCGGCACTTTCAATTGACAATAGCTCGGCGCCGCGGGACTCACAGTGCTGGTTGGCATCGTCCCAAGTAACCTGAAAACGTATTTTTGAAATATGTCAGGGAAGCTGAACTTTTCAAGTAAATCAATATACGGACACGTTCTTCTTTCTCCACAAAGTAGCATTTACTGCCAATCATTTCAAAATCCTTTGGACAATCATTGTTTAAAACGAAAAAATCACAAACCGCGACTGCAAAAATGAGCAGTATGAATACTAAAACGTGGCTTTGAAACATTTTTTAATTAATTTAAAAGTTGCAAATTGTCAACGCGATTTATTTACTCAAACTGACTTCAGAATTCATTGGAGCTTATAATTTATAGCAATGAGACAAAATTCTTATCAAAATGATATGAAATTTATATAAGCGATTACGCAGAATAAGTGTCGCAATAACAAAAAAAAAAAATTCAGATTTTGAATCGAAATTTATTCAAATAGAAATTATTTGATTATAATCAAATAATTATTTGAGTCTACGTCACTAAAATATCAGAAACATATTTTTCGCGTTCAACATCACTTTCTTCCACATAATATTTCAATCGACATGGTCATGGACATGGACTAATTTGGAAGTTCTAAGCATAAACTTAAACAGTGCATGGTATTATTACAAACGGTATGAATACATACCCGTTTACTTGGATCATTACCTATTTATTGATTTTATGTATAATTCTATCAATTTGATTAGTGCTTCCCGTATATTCGAAATGCCTTCCTAGAACAGGCGCTATAACGTTCGAAGTTACAAAAAGTCAAACACATTTTTTATTAAAATTGTAAAAAATAATTTTTCATTGAAATTTGCATAAGTATGTTTCTAATCGGTTATTAAAAGATTATGGGAGTTCAAGACAAAATGACATATTTGCGACAAATAATTTCAATCTTGAAATACACAAAAGGCGATAATCACATCTATATTCTTAGAACAGCATCGAGATTAACAGTGAATTGAAGATAACGGCCAGGGGGCTGGTGGAAGTTCAAATCAAAAATTCATTACATACTTCCGCATAGCAGACATCTTCGACATTTAATGCACTGTTTTACAAAATTCAAAATTTGACAATAAAATGAATAATAATAAATAATAAAAGAAGTGTTTTGTTAAATTTCATTTCTTGACACTATTTGCAGGACGTTATTTCCGTCGTTCTGCAACATAGGCAAAGGTCTACGTTTTCCCCTGTGTGGCAACGCATACTGTAACTTTCGCCAAAATAATGGATCATCCCATCTCAAATAAGTATTTAGTTTCAGATATGCACGCAATTCTTCGTCCATTTCATCAATGGCTAGCACATCCTGATATATTACAACAATGATACGTTTACGTCGTTCTTCCATTTGTGCTTGGCAGGCCAGACGGAACTCCATCATACCCCAATCCGACTTAAGAAAACTGGGCGAGAGCACTACTATGATACGCCTTGATTGAGCGCAACTACGCGATATGTTCTCGGGTATGTAACGACCCACTAGCCAATCGCGATCGTGCAGACACAATCGGTAAGGTTGAGCACACTTCTCAAGCTGGTCAATAAATTTTGGGATAATCTCATTATCATTTGTCGAATAAGAGAGAAAAGCATCATACACTTTGTCAGCATCGAGATCTTCTTCGGCTACATACCACAAGCAACAGTCGTGCTCGTATAGCCACATCAAAATAGGCTTTTTGTAAGCAAAAAACAATATTAGAAGCAACATGAAAATGCAAAGAATTACAATTCCAGTGAATAATATGGGCAGAAAGTGCGATGGGCAAATATCCGTCTCCGCAAGTGAAACCAACGTCTTTTCGGGATTTTCTTGACAACGAATATAAGCCACATCTATCACAACTTCGGAGTTTCGCTTAACAAGTTCAAAAATGCCAAGCGATTTGCAATCGCAGTGCCAGGGATTTCCTGAGAGTCTGACTGTCAAGAACCCACCACGCATATTCAGAAACTGGACTACGTTGGCTTCCAGTTGACTTAAACGATTGTGACTCAGATCAAGTTTTCTCAGATTGGTCGGAATTTGGGATAATCGTAATGTATCCAGGTTATTATTTGCTAAATGAAGTTCTGTTAGATTATTGTAGCCGTAATGCGAAAGGTTTGGTAATGAATGAAGCTCGTTCTTTTCAATATTCAGCACTGAGACACCATAGAAAGGCTGCGGCAGCATCGGCATATGTTTCAGCTTCCGTCGCGCACAATCAATCAGAAGTGTCTTTGCGACTCCGATCCAGCGGCATTTACAGTAAGCTGGGCAGCGTTGCCCATGAACATCTTTGAAAAACAGACAAAATTCCTTCAAGTAGCAAACGTACGTATGTGCAACATATTTTTCCAAATAAGCGAATCTTTTTTCAGCGTTCTCAATATAGCCTGCGCTCCCATTGAATGGCAACTCAATTCCGTTGCCAACAATGTCAAGTGTGTGCAGTTTTGTTAATGTTTTTATGCCACTAAAACAATAGAGAATTAAAGGTGTTAATATAAATCTTAGTGAAATAAATACATATGTTTATGATGCAGTATTCTTACCTGTCCAGTAGAAAGAAGTCATTATATGACAAATTTAACAATTGAAGTTCATGTAAACTTAGAAAGAAGTTCGCCGGCAATGACTCAATTCGATTCGAACTCAAATCTAAATGAGTCAAATTGACTTGATCTGAGAAAAGTGCAACTGGCAAAGCGGACAACCTTTTGTTATCTGAAATTCGTATGTAAGACAAACTGCTGGCGCCCCAAAAGAGATCACTTGGTATATGCTCATGAAAAGTATTTCTGAGCGTTACTCGTTCGAGTTGCGTCATGTTAATGAATTTGACGTCGAAAGTTTCGCATGGATGTAAGCTTTCAATGATTTGCTCTACGAACCAAATTAAAATCTCGTTTAATTTCGTCAGCTTTGCGATGGCACTCGTTCGAAAGCAGCAACTACGACCATTCCGCCAGTTAAGTGTGGAGAGGTTGTGCAATTGCGCAAATAAACCATCTGGCACTAAGTAGGCAACGTCGGACGATACTTTTAGAGTGCTAACATGGCCATACCTGCGAAATGTCGCCTCGTCTACCACAGCCTCCTCAAACAGCACATCCATTTGGCTGAAGTTGCTATTACTTATGTCGAACTTCACAGTTTTGAGCAGTTCAGTACTGAAAAGAAACGAACTCACTTTTCGAAGTCCAAGCGACTTCATCAGTCCTTCCGCGGGCATTACTTTGTCCATTTCGCAATTGTGTACATATATTTGTCCTGAGAGCTCAATGGCATCATATTTTTGTAGATTATAAGCCATGATGTCGAAGGTTTCCGATTCACAGTAAAAACTCACTTCGGTTTTCAGTGGCTTGTGAAACATCAAAGTAAAATATTCATCTTTACATGCGATTTTTATTTCATCTTCTTCGTGCCGACAATTACAATATTCATGCAGTCGGTCGCAGTATTTGATATCGAATTCTTCATTCAATATTTCTGCACTAAAACCGTAAAATAACAACACAAAAATTGCAGTTATGCTTGATACTTTCATATTAAGCTGACTTGGACGCCTGTGCGAACAATAATTCAACTGAACTAACTCTGGCATGGTTGGGCTCAGTTGTTTACTAAGTATGCAATTCCAATTTTAGCACATTTCCTTACTGTACGGAAGAGTGCATAAAATCTTGCCCTGTCTTATCGGAAATTATGTGTACAGTACGTTTTTTAATTGTGGTGTAAAAATACATTTATATACATAGTATACTTATAATTATTAGTTTGATAACAAGTATCGTATAATTATACTTTGCACACATTGTGTGACAGAGGACAGTTTTTTGCAGGCCTTATAAGTTATATGTATATATAGAGGTAAGTAAGACCCTAGGAGAGTTTTGCGGTAGTTTTGAAATTGAATTTCGTTCTCGATACATTTTATTAAGTCTTCAATTGACTTTTAGAACCTGTCTAAATTTGTTTCTGTAGCCAAGTAATGAGACAAGTCAATACTATAACCTGTCAATGAGAATATTTGTACATAACATCATAGAGCGAAAAGTGTCGAGTAAGCCATTTACGATACAGCACAGCATGTTGTATGCTCGAAAATTGGCTAGATAGAAAAAAAAATACATGTATCAAAGCAAACAGTCTTTAGCAGGAAAACACACCTCAGCAGTTTTTACTTTAGACTTACCATTCTCACTCTCACGTTCGTCCACTTGCCTTACATGTCTTTGACGCACTTATTAATGCTCTAAGCGGAAACGGACAAAAGAACGAAATTGACATAACCGAAGGACGCGCATTGTCAAAATATTTACGACGCTTGTGTTCAAGTGAAACACAAATACAAAATAATTTCTAGCTGAAGGACATCTTCAGGTGCATAGATGACGAAAGGATAACCATAAAATGAATGCATTTTGTGACAGTTTGCTACGAATTGAAATGTTTATGTTGAAGTCAACTGCGAAATGCAATGAAATCTAGGACTCTACTTTCCAAGCAGACACCCTTGCGAGCTGCAACCATGCGGAGTTGTGAGCGTGTGTGGGCGTTATGTTTCTCAGTATGCAACTTTATGACTTGCCTTTTTGTTCACAATATCAAACTAAGATTTATGGCTAATTTTTGAGGTTACTTTGAAAAACAAATCCGATTGTAGGGATTACGTTTTACAGCTTAGGCTAGGTAATTTAAAATAAGTCCTTGAGCAGAATCATTTGGAATATAACCCAAAAATAAAAATTTTACATATTGTTGATCTTTCGCTATTAGAACAAGAGTGAATTAATGTAACATTCAGAAGTTAAAAGAATAAGTCAGGCTAAACGTCGCAAATTTTACGTAAAAACATAAATAAATAAATAAATTTATTGTTTATTGTGTTTTGGATTCCTCTCGATGTTAATATTCCTCTATTTAAGTTTTATAAAATTCCCAGTTACAGCTATTCGGAACATTGTCCCTCATTATTTTATAGGTTTCTTTTAACTAATTACCGATTTTTAAATTGATGTGTCGGTGAATACTAAAATTCTTGAATCTTGGCGCCCAGAAGTGTTTCTCTTTAGAATGAAATCAAAAAAAACATCCCGACTAAATGAGTTTATTAATAAAGAATTGTGCACAACGCTAAATATCGAGATATGTAATTGAATAGTGGCAGGATAGAGCGTTAAGATATGCTCTATCTATTCAAGCGTTCTTATTGAAATCGATCATTATTTTTAAACACAAGAAAAGTTAAGTGTTAGGCAGATGGAAGACGTTTTGACGTCAAAAGTTCTCAATTTTCATTAACATGGCAGGTATGACTTTCAATTGTATCTTTGATGGAATTAAAAAAAAAAAAATCGCATTTAAGAAAACATTATGCTCAAAACATATAACAATTGCGACGCTTGTTACAAACCAAATACTTTGTCTGTTAACAACAAGAAAACATATTCAGATAAATATCATGATCGGTCGCTAAGTCCAATCAATATATATTTTGAATACTTTCTTCTGCTTTGCAGTACGACGCTCACCAAAAACCATGAGTTATTACGAAACTTAAGATCTTTCAGAAGTGTTTTGAATATTTTCATGTTTTTTTTTTTCAAATAAAATAAAACAAATTCGATTTTTTACTTTCAGCAATATTTGTCAAGTTTATTTTGATTATTTTTATTTAATTAGATTATTAACACACATTTATTGTATAATTTTATGAGTGTTGAAATATGTATTGTTTTTCTAATTGAAATTCTTAAAGTTTGATATCATTTTTTAAGTAAAATATTTATTAAAGTATCGGAGTAAGTTTTTTAATTACTATTGTTGCAAGTTATGTATGTATGTGTTAAAAGTTTTCGTATAAAAAACCATTAGTCTAAATATCACTATTTTTGATTTTCATGAACTAACATTTATTGTGATTGTGATAATTAATGTTTAAGTGTTTAAGGCTACTAATTTATAATCGAGTGAAACATATTACAAACTTTACAATATTCAAATAATAATATATGCATTTTTTTCTTATAGTATTTTAAAATTATTTCTTCTTCTTGTATACATAAATGTTAAAATTTCTTTTTATATAAATATATTAATGAGTCTTCTTGGGTTAGCGAACTAAACTTATTTATTACATATCATTAATTAACTTATTTTATACAAAATTTACTTTGTAAATAAACAATATTTTTATATATATACAAATTTGTTAAATACTCAACTTAAAATATATGTATGTATATATAAAACGCAAAGAATTTTTAAGTATTCAAACCAACCCTTCATTTTTTGTTTTATAAAATTAAATTTGGCAGTTTTTAACAAATTATTGAACTAACTAGGTTGTGGTAGGTAAGGCCGGAACGACCGTGATAAAAACATCCCAATTCGAGGACAATAAGTTTATGACATAACAGTTTATTCGATTGGCTTAAGTTCGGCTTGGTTGTTGCAACTCGGAAAATAAAAAAAACTTGCGATCGTTCTTAATTTGAGTTTAGACATAACGCGTGATTTGACCATAAAACTCAGTGAGACATGACTGCAGTTGGGCGAACGTGGGCCTCTCAGCAGGAAGCAATGCCCAGCAGTAGGCCATGAATGTAAAGCTGTTGAAAAGAAAAACGAAGAAGTATGTTTAAATTAGACAAATTGTTGGAAAGGCAATAAATTGGGTAATAATGAGAGTGGGCATGAAAACGCATTAAAAATAAACAATGACTACAACGCTGACAAAAATATTGGCGCATTAACTTAATTTATACAAACAAAAAAAAATAGTACTTACAGTTCATCGGGACAATTAAAGGGCTGTGCAAGCCTATAAGCGTTCTTTAAATAATTCTCCATTTCAAATGGATCGACTTCGGCATAAGGCTGCTTCGCCGATGTGCACAGCTCCCACATTAGTACGCCGAAGGCCCACGAATCACTGGCCTCCGAAAATTGCTTATGCTGGAGCGCTTCAAGTGACATCCACTTAATCGGACGATTCTCGCTATCACCCAGACAAACGTAGTCCGAAGGGAAAAGATCGCGTGACAGTGAACTGTCCGAGAGCTTAACTCGTAATTGTTCGTCAATGCTGTAAATAACGAAACAATGCAAAAAATAAACATAGTTATTGCTAGAGGTCAGAGTAACATGCTGAGTAAAATTAATTTAAAGGTCTGATTTGGTACTTGATACTTACACACAATTTCGCGTTGCGATGTCCTTGTGCACTACGCCATGGCTGTGCAAATGATCGAGCGCCATCGAAAGCTGTGAGGCCATCATAACAATCTGGATTGTTGTGATGGTGCGTGCGCATGCGGGATCAAGCAAGAACTGCTTCAGATTGCGTGTATTGCTGGGTGCGGGATAGAGCACAAAGGGTGTGGTATGGTCTTCAATAGAAACGCCCAGAACGGAGAGTATGCCCGGATGTGAGGCGCCATAGAGCAACATGCCCTCCTGGAGCAGCAATAGCACTTGCATTTGACTAGCGTGCTGCGCTACAGTTTTGACCAAGACATCCTGATTCTCATTGTAGGTGCCGCGATAGACACGCCCAAAGGTGCCTTCCTGCAACAGGCTCGACAAACGCACCCGGCAACGTTCGACGGTCAGCTCGGATATGCGGCGATGCAACTCCTCCGGTTGCTGTTGCTGCTCGGGTGCAATTTTGCGTGGCAACGTGGCAGCATGAACCGGCGCTATAATCGAGGGTGTCATATATGTGGAGCCCGCAGTCGACTGACATGGCGGATTCGTGTTCAAACGTTGGAAACTCGAGGTACGCATAGGCTGGCCATGGTGATGCTGCCGCTTAGCCACAGCGCCCTTAACACAATACGCAGCCACGAACAGAATGAGTACCAAGACCAAGGCGAGCGTAACGCCCACGACAAGTGTGATTAGGCCGGTTTGTGGCGGCACTACGGTCTCAAGTAACAGTGGATCGTCCATGCTCTGCTCATTCTCATTATGATCTTCGGCCAGCAGACAAATCTTTTTTCGCCGAAAAACGAGATGTGTTACATTATTGAGCGCTCGATTCAGTATCACCTCAATGGAGATGGTAACGTCAACTTCTGCAGCTCGTATGCCCGAGCACTTCAGGCCGATGGCAAATGTTTGTATATAAGTTGGTATCTCGCCGATTTGCGTAATGTTCATTGCCGGTCTGGGTAGGACAGCCTGATCCGAGGTGACAACGTTGATGCTGTAGGGTAGCGGTCGTCCAGCCAGTGACTGCCAAGTGAAGCTGATGTCACGCACATTCACCGGCACGGGCACTATAAAGTTCAGCGCATAATTATTGAGATGACCCTCGCGCACGTAGTAAACTTCAGCGGAGACGCCTGCAATGCAAAAGTCAGGACAAGTTAGACAAACAAATATTTAACAGAAAGCAGACTTAGTTGGGACCAGACACATTTATTTTCTTAAGGGGGTATACCACCTTTGACGATGTTTATTTTCTCGATTTTTAGCAATTTTTTTTTAATGCAAAGAATGCACTAGACTGAAAGTAGTTTTAACCAATATATTAATGCATGTCTCGACTTTAATTTGCAATTTTCCCAGGGCTGATGTGTTACAAATAACCACTGATAGATGCCCCCAAAGTTAAGTAAGGGGTTTTTTGAAATTTTGGGTTTTACTAAAATGGTGCCTATTTTTCCGAAATAACTTATTTCTTGAGTAAACATATGCATTTAATTGGCAAAAAAAAAAAAAAAAAATCTAAGACAAATATCGAAAAACACAGGCCTGGATTATATGTCTAAGAAGATCCCTTTCAATTCTCAGGTCTATTCGATAAAAACTGGCGGAGCAATCTGACACGCCAATTTAAAAAATGTCGTTTCGAGAAAAACGCGTTTAAAGTTTTGTATTTACATTCAATTGCACTAAGAGCGCTTATTTAAATTTGCTTATAGCATACAAAAAATGTACCTATAAAATTGATCAATATAGATTCTGTACACCTCAAAGAGTACTTTAAGTAGTATAAATTATTTTGCAAAGGTGGTATACCCCCTTAAGTAAGACAAGAATAAATTGAAACTTAGAATATGAACTTCGGAAATATTGCTAAGTTTTATTTAATGTGTTCACAATATTATTTTATTTGCTTTAGTGAATCTATGAAATTCAAGAAAAAGGCAAACTCATTTTGATTTTGTAAAAATGCAAAATTTTCTAAAAGTATTTACAAGCAAATTGAAACAAAAAAAAAAAAAAAAAAAAAAACAACCCAAAAAGAAGACATCAAAATATTTAAGCACTAAATGAAAGCCAAAACAAATCCCACAACACAGCAACAAAAAAAAAACAAAATGAAGAACAACTAATTCGCTAGAAAATCAACAGACGAGCAGAAAAGGAAGAAATACCGTATCACTGAGCTAGTATCTCATGCTCGTATGCTCGACATGTAAATGTATCTAGATATGTTCTCGGTTGCTTAGTTGTGCTGTTGTTGCTTTGTGCCGCTCTGATTGTTTGCATAGAAGAAGACATAAATAAACAAACGTACTGGGAATTCCTCGAAACTATTTTCGAGTTGTACTCACATTCGTGCGAGTCTATCTGAGATGCTTGCTGCAACTTTTACTTTGCCATTGCCACAACAACAATCAAAACAACAACAACTACAGGGACAGCGACTGCGACGTTGACTACAACGATGATGACTGCCTACAAAATCATATATACAAATCTTAATGTCGCCGTCTGCTTGTCGAGGCCAGAACACAAGAAAAAACAAAAACAAAAAGAACATAAGAAGAAAACAGCATGAAATGTGCATGGGCGCTTCGCTTGTCGTGGTGTTTGGCATAAATTTTCGGGTCTGTCTAAGACCCGAACGGATTTGTTTGTTAGTCCCTTTTCACTCAGTGAGCGCCGCCTTCGATTTCGATGCTTGTGCATCGTTTGTGGTGCATGCGGTTTGACCTAACTTGGCTCATATTATTTTTTTCCTACTCTTCTTCTGCTTGCCTGTTTTCTGCTTGTTGTAAACAACAACAGTAAAAATGAGGGCCAAGTCTGTCTAATGAGCCAAATACGTATGATGTAAATTTGTCCGTTGAGAAAGATGATGATGATGATGACGCTGAATTTTTGAGTGAGTTCGTGCAACTTATATTTCTGTTGACGCTGGCAATGACTATGAAATCATGATTTACTATTCTCTTTGAGTTAATCAAGTTTTCGACCACACAAGACGTCGCCAACACATTCGAGGCTAGTTTTGATTGAATGAATGTATTGCCATTTCACTGTGAATCAGCACTTGAACTGAAGACAGTGGCAGTCGTAGTGCCACTTAGGATTAATGTTAGTGAATATGAAGAGCGGTGGGGTCATTATCAGATATTGTACGTCTGCTTTGAAAGAAGAGATTAGAAACAGAGAACATATTTTCATGCATAAAATATTCTAAAAAATTTTGCAAACTGAGTTTGAGTTATGTGAGAGCCATTAAACCTCCACTCAAATTTCATAATCATTTCTAGCTAAAAATCGTCGTCATTCAAAACAATCTAATTGATAGTGGCATGCCGCATTTCTTGTGCCGTGCACGACAAGAAACAAAACAACTTCACAAAGCATCATTTTTCGCTGCTCACGCCTTTTTCGACTAATTACAAGTCTAAACAAGCGAATTGCAACTTTTCGGTTTGCAACACAATGACAACAGTCACGATTTGCGGATTGCAACGAAAATTCTGCTGATATTTTTTGGTCTGGCATTCGAAACAAAAACAACAAAAAAATCAGACAAGCGATTCTGTGGTAGCCGAGTGCGCATTAACATCTTGACAAGAAAATCATGCGCAACTAAATTTGACATGGCCAAGGGAATACGCACGGAGAAAATTACAATTTAAAAGAATAAGAGAATGAACGGCTGCTCGAAAGGTTAAAAAAGTTCAAGAGCTCTATTGCATGTGACATTTATAGCGTGTCGTTGTGGTAGTATAGAGCCGAAACGAACCGAGCTGAGGTGAGCAGAGCCACTCCAATAAGCAAGCCAGGCGCAGCCACTCAAGACAGCTCGAGGCACAACAGCATAAGTGGTCGCTTTGTACGCAGATACGCCCAAGTGCAACGGTAAGGTAAGGTGAGGATTGGGCAGGGTGGCAGTCAAACACAAAGGCAAAGTGGCGGCAGCAGCAGTTGGCAACTTTCACATGAACCTGTGAACCTGTTAGGCGCAAGCCATGACGTGCATTATGCCTCGAGTTACGTGCAGCGAAGTCTTATTGTTGTGCCGTGTGGAACTGCAACAACTCAACTCAACTCAACTCTACTCAACTCAACTAAGCACAGCTAAGCTAAGTCAAAAGGTCAACAACAACAGCCACAACAACAAAAGCGTGCAGCACGCTCGGTCGCTGCATTTGCGGCATGCTACCGCAAGCGACTTGCAATGTCGTGCTCGATGATTTAGCGTTGACATGATTGAGTCATTTTTATCATTTTTACTTATTTTTTATCTCCCCAATTTTGAAAACATTCACATTCAACTCAGGCACAGCGAACGTCAACGTCAACAACATTTACTTCTTGCATCTGCACATGAGGCAACCTTAAAATTTGTCTGCTGCAGCCATGAAGCGACTGACGAGGACGACGATGAGTTTTTTTTATGATTCATGCACTCGCAACAAACACCAACCGAATCAACATGAGTCGTACCAAACTCAACTCAACTCAAATCATATTGAAATGTGTCTGTTTGTGGCATATTGTAATATTGTGCGTCTTTTGCTTGTTTTTTGCATCTCTTTTGACACAATTTATGCACAACGACACAGAGAAGTGAGATTTGCAGCCCACATTGCCAACGCCTCTTCCTTATAGTTTTTAAGCACAGCCAACAGGAAGCATTAAACTTAATTTCCTACGCAATCGGGTGACTTACTAGCTGGCATATCTCGCTGGGGCTTGGCGATATATAAGATGCAAATATTGAACGCTTTTAAGTAAATCGTGCTCAGTTGCAAAATTTTATGATAAGCATTAAGCCCACTTTGGTTTCTTGAAATAATTAAGCGGAACAGACTAACACACCGAACCAATGTAGACTGGCTTAAAAATTAAACTTTTTCATACAAAGTAGGCAAGTGTAAGGTAACATTTTTTTGGCTCGGTATGTTAGTCTGTTCCTGGTTTTGGAACGATTATTTTTTGTAATAGACCGTTAATATAACACTGAAACTCAACACAAAGCACAAAATATGTGGTAAAATTTTCAAAACTTGGACTCAGGGAAGGATTGTCCTCACAAACAGAACAAATCCCATACAAAATGTATGAACGCTTCTTTGGCCTTTGAGACGAAAATCACCCCCAAACATGGAACACATCGATTGGAATAGAATCTAAAATAATTAAGGATATTATTTAATAAAAAGAAGTCCAACTAGAGTTCATAATTTAAAAAAAATAAGATAAGATGTATAAGATAGTTTTTTTTTTGTAATTTTGACTCAAATAAGCTGTGACACATTTTTTAAGACCCTTTGTTGGTCATATGACCACAACTCTGTTAAAAATTACTTTTAATAATAATATTGCACATCATTTTAAAGGTAAAACAATCACAAATTTACAATCTACAAATCTGCATTTATACTTTTCCGATTTTTATTTTGATTTGGAAGTTACAGCCAAATGTCAAAAAAAAAGTTTAAAAAAACAAGTTGTTCTTTTAAGATGGGAGCCACTGTATATACTGTTCTCTCGTCCTTTGCTGACAATACCGTATCGAAACAGGCATGTAATTTAGATTGTATTAAACAAGTATCACATCGCAATTGAAACAAACTGAAGAGATTCAGAATAATCTCGAAATGATCGACTTGGAAGTATCATGAGCTCAAGGTAACTAATCATTAAATGTATAAATAATTTAAATCGTTACCTTACGTACTGATTTCTCAGATGTGAATTAATTTAAATGCATTCATTGCGCTTTCATTTAATTTATGTAAATAGCTCAAAACATTCAAGTCAATTATTTAAAATCAATCATTCAAAGCTAAAAGTTATTATGTCTGACACCGAAATCCATAGCCCGCAAACCCAAGCCTTCAACTGCATACCACAAAGCACAATTAATTTTAGTTAATTGCAGATAGCATGAAAGTATCTAAACTGTTAAATCATTAGCCTAACTGGCTTAGAAATTAACAACTCGTGAAGCCGCACGGAAAAAAACAAAAAAAAAACAACAATGAACAGAGACTAATTTTTGGAACAATGATGCCCAGACAATGACGGTGAGGAATACCCCATGGGTAAATGTCGAACGTGTGCAGGTCGAATCAACGAGCTAAGCTGCAAAAACGTAAAACATGATGGAAAAAAAAGAGACAAGCAAAACCATCATTTATCATAACAAAGACGTGCGTTACAGTTACAGCTACAGACTGTATATAGAATGTGTTTATGTGTGTGTCTGTGTGTTTGTGAAATAAACGATATTAGACACAAGCACAACAAGAATTGTATCTTTTATATGTATGTAGGTATGTATGCCTTAGCAGTGGCGAACAACTAAAGCCTGAGTCAAAGCTTATACTTCGAGGCAGCAGGCCAGGCACAAACAGATTGTTATGCATGATAAGTGATGAACATTAGTCTGCATCACTGCCATGTTTAGAAAGATGCTGAGATGAATGAAATTGCTTGACGTGTGGAATAGATACGCAAGCTGATATCATTTGTTTTATTTATTTTTCGATTTGGTCGAAGAAAATAAAAGTTTTACATTGGGTACACATAACACACACACACACACACATACACATTCTCATATACATATATTTTAGTAATACAAACAATTCGAACTTAAGCTGTGTGACATTTTTCGGCCAGGCAAGACAACTGCAAAAGCTCGCTGGCAACTAATGCATCATTTATCAAATATTGCAAGTGACTGACGGCAGGGTGGCGCACTGCAGCGGTTTGGGGTTGCTTGTTCAGTTGTTTTCTATAGACAATCTGCTGCGCTATGCGCTTGAATATATGTTGACATATGCCTGATTGACAAGCTGTGACCGGCAACAAATTGCGACAGTGTGGATAGTATCTCAAAGATACAGACAGACAGAGAGACAGCTGTGTTTAGTATTTTTGGCTTCAGCTTTAGGGCATGGTAAACTGAACGTTGTTATCTCAGCGCCAAATGCATTAAGTGAAGTCTCATTATGTACGCGGTAAAGCACATCTTGTTATGCAATGAAATTTGCTTTGTAAAGACGCCTGCTTTGAAAATTACAGTTAAGTTCAGCTTGTCAAACAAACAGTCTTTACAATCTTACGTCTTTCCTTCAGGCTAACTGCGACGTGACAAACTTGCTTTAGCAAACACCCACGCGCGCACTCACGCACGCACGCATCAAACGCTTCGTCGATACATTTGCATAAGTATTTGTTCGAAATTAAAAAGCAGCTGAGCAACTAGACTAGTAAATAGCTTCGACTGTCATTGTAACTTTCACTCATTAGTGACAAGACAAGTAGCCGTCGATACATACATACATACATACATACATAGTGCATACAAACTTGTAATAAACATTTGCACGCGTCAGTTTCATTCAACTCGCGTTCATTCAAAACTTTAATGCTCCGTAAAATATTGTGCAAAAAAAAACAAAACAGTCGAACACATCACAACTGCGGGTTATCATAAAGTCAGAGCGAAAAAAATCAAATAAAACCCATTCTGACAGAGCTCAGACTCAAAACGCACACAATCTGTGCGAATGCCAATCAAATCAAATGTGTGTGTGTGTGTTTTCTTTTTTTATTAATACAGAGAAACAAATAAACACGAACTCAGCTGATAGCAATTAAAAACGCCGTCGGCGATTGCCACTGCGGTGGCGTTGCACTTTTGAAATGACGCACTCAAAACTCGTCGGAATGCCAGAGTGCGAATCATAACCAAACGGACAGACGGGGAGAAACGATCAGAGGGATTCTATAAAGAGTTATGGTGCAGGACTTTGTCGGTTTTTAAGCTTTAGAAAGCAAATTACTTGGGTTCGGTTAATCGACCGCTTGAAATTTGCGCAAATTTTTTTTTTTTTTCAAAAAAATACAATTTTTATAAGGATTTGAATACTTTAATCGTTTAACGACATTTTATGTATTCTTTATGTGTCATTAAGCTCTTGCAAGCGTAAATCAACTTTTTTAAAGAGCTTGCAACACATTGAAAGAGATATATGTATCTGAATACAGGAAGTATTGTAAGAACTGCAAGAAAATATTAACCCAGATGTTCCTTATATATGTCCAACTCATAGTTTCAATAAAAATTATGTTGATCGAAACTTTATAGCAAAAAAAAAATTGTTTTTGTTAAAAATACAACTTGTTTTCAGCTAGATCTACAGGAGAGAGACTTTTTAGAATTTTAGAGTGCTGCGTGAGATTGTTATAGATCGGTTCACTAAACCATAATGCTGCCTTAGGAATGATTGCTCAAAAATAATATTTTCGTTAGAAAATTTTGTTTGATCGTTAATACAATAAAGTTTTAATTTTAATACAGAGTTTAGTTAATATGTAACTTTACAGCTGAGACATTCATATAAAAGCACATACGCAGATGGAGGAACATAGTAACTATAAGAACAAGGAGCATTGAAAAAAAAAATGAAAAATGGCACATTCTTGCTTAGATACTATTTAACTATTTATCTAAAAACTTAGAATTTCTTTTGTAACAACTTTATAATTTGCGCTTAAATCTATGATTACAAGTGAGATTTACTTTATCGATAGCAATTGAAGAAGACTTTTCTCAATATGTATTCCTTTCATTCTTTTTCTTTTGCCAGTAATGAACACCGGTTATATCGTCATTACTCGATAGACTTTTGAATGAAAATGACTGAATTTGGATGATGATAAGAAATCATCAAGCTGTCAAAACGATTTAGAATTTCAAAACTATTAGAATAACATTTTCAAAAATGACAAAATATAATCGTTTTTAATCAAAGCTGACAGCTTGCGACACCAATTCATAATGATGTAATATAATGTCGATGCCAACAAATCAATAAAAATTCAAATGTACTAATAGACTTAAAAGTGTTACGCATGAACTGTGAGACTCATGAAGTGTTATCGACAATATTTATTGCATAATCGCCAATAACATTTTAGACAAACAAAAATTTAAAATTAGTTTTAATCGATGCTTTTTTATGCCTAATGTGAACTTATAGTCAGTAAGTATTCAAATAAAAATAAACTTGCCACAAAATACTTTTCAGCTTTCAACTTTGATAAAAACCGTGAAGATAAAAAGAGATGAGTTAATTCTATTTTGTGCTGTCATATGAGTTGACTTACAATCTTACTAAAAGTTCGAAGAATACTAAGAAAGATTTAATCGAAGTTTTATAAAAAACCAACGGTCGGCCAACAAATAAGAGCAGAATATTTATAAATCGCTTATCGCAGCAACTATCGCAATGACAACCTTAAACCGTCAGAGACAACAACAACAACAACTGTGTTGTGTACGCAACGCACTAAAACAACAACAAACAGTAGAGCAAAGCAGAGCAGAGCAAAGCAGATAATGTCGAAAGACAACGCAGATTTCAACAAACCGTTATTGACCACTTTTTTCTTGTTGTAGTTGTTGTTGTTGCTTCGCCAAAGGCGATTAAAACTGTTTTGCACCTAAACGGCGACATGTGAATGCCATAAACGACAAAGAACAAGCAAAAATGGCTCCGAAGAAATAATTATCAGATACAATGATCTTTAAAGCGCGAAAAAAATGTTTCAACTAGTGAGATACGAGATACAAAGAGTTGCAGATACAAACATGCAGCGTAAGACAAGCAGATAAACGCTTTAGTGGCTGATTTGTTCTCGTACCTACCTGAGCTAACCATGCGCGCCTATTAAGCGCTTCAGCGAGCGCAACGAACATGGCGTTAAGTATCTGCAAATACATATATTATGCAAATTACAGATACTACATTTCTCGAGCAAATATTTGTAAAACTTGCTGTAACTATTCAAAGATATTATTTAATGGACTTGTACAGAGTTTTATTAGAAAAACAATTTTAGGTTTAAATAATTTTAATTTGTTGTGATTAGCAGAACGTATCTCTCGTTCTTTGCTGGTTTGAATTCAATTTGATTTAGGTAAATGAAAATGTAGAATCTTCCAAACATGTCGGCTACTTCAAACAACGTGTGTTCATATTAATTATTATGAATTCTGTTTGTTCGTCAAGTCAATATTAACATAAATTAAGTGGGGAAGAGATGAATCGCCGAGAAAAAAAATAAGAAAATAAAATATTGTTGTTGTTGTTTTCGCTTGTTTAATTTATTTAACACAGTTGGTGGTAAATTTAACACGTTATAATTTTTCAGCTCTTTGCATTTCCTACACGGTCGTTTACTTTACAACCTCATTTCGTGGCAGGCGAATCGAACACGGATTGCGCAGCTCGTTAAGGCAGACACAATCGATCAGCGTTACCACTACTTGAGAAAATGATCGGCCATCGAAGGTGGGGCACCATGATTTGAACAGCTGAGAGCGAAAAAACGTGTTTGGTAATAAATTTCAACAGCTTAAAAAAAAAAAAAAACAAAACAAGCAAACAATTTCCATAACATTTTTGTTTTTGTGATTCATTTTAATAATGCAGCGAAAAAATGCTGTCGCACATATTTTCATAATTGAATTTTAAATGAAACTTTTTATGAATAGACAAGTATAAAAGTAGCAATAAAAATGTGTCTCTTTCGTTAACAATAACAAATTTCCTCATGATCACAGATCGGCATATAACTACAATAAAAAAGAATTTAGAAAAAATTAAGAATTTTCCTTTCGTTTTTCTTTTTTTATTTTTATTATTATTTTTGTGTGTCTTGCATAGCAAAACTGTCGTCAAATTTAATTACGGCTTCATTAGGCCAACAGCCAACAACAAACAATAAAATAAGAATTAAGTACAACAAAAACACCAACAACAACAGCAACGCCAATAACGTTGAAGACAACAACAACACTGGAAAGTTTATACGCGCTGCTGCAACATAAATTTCACACTTAGCAGCGCAAATGCCGAAGCGTCAAAGTCATAAAATCGAAATGAAATTCGAAAAAACAAACTTTGAAGTCAATGTAAACTGAAATTTGGTGAAAAGTGAAAAAGTCGTCATAAACCCTCAAATGCCTGAAGGCAGAAGCGGCATTGACATGGGCAAGTTTGGAGGGAACTTCTCCAACAACCGATTTGGTATTCAAAAGTAGAAAGTGTCATAACTCGACTGACCTTCTTATCTATTTGAACACCCGACTCGATCGACTACCGACACTAAAAGTCACATAAAACAATAAAACCGTATGTGGGTTAAAGCTGTCAATGAACATTACATATACAGAAAGACAGATTCCAGATTTCTGTTAAAAAAATACATAAACTTTATTCGATCGTACAGCATTTTCTATCCTGAATGTTGTGTCCCAAAATTCGTTGATTCTTTTTTTCGAAAACCCAAATATAATATTAAGTTTCTCGAGTTTTAAGATCTATGTTTACGACCGTTTTTATATCATGTTCTTAACCCAAAACACGCAGCAGTTGAAAGAAGATTTGAACTTTGCAAAGCGACTGAAATCGAATAACCCAACCAAATACAAGAGATACGACCGAACGCACGCATCGGCGCACCCCTCACCCTTCTTAACAACCATATAATCATACACACACACACACCATGCAATGCAAAGTTGAGCAGCTTCTTTTTAGTTTTTTAATTTATGTGTCATCGTCATGAAGTCAACGTCGACGTCGACGCCGCCATCGAAGTTTGTTGCACTGTGCCTTTTCGTGCTGTGCCGTGCTATTGCTGCGCCTGTTCGCTTGTATTGGCACCCTGTTGCGTAAGCAGCGACGCAAGTATCTAAGTATCTCAGATATTTATTGTTGTTATTGTTGTTCGTGTCTCATGTTGCTGTTGCCGTTGCCGATTCTATACGCGCACTGCAGGCCATATTTCCAAATAAGCAAAAATGGCAATAAATATTATAATTGTTTTTTTTTTTTCTGCAGTTGTTACTGCTTCTTCTTCTTCCTTTTATGCTGCCAACGTCAACCCCTTCTCTGCTTAAGTCTACACTGTACTGTGATTTTATTGTCGCTGGCAGACGCAGCTGCGTTTTTCGCCTGCTCTGGCCTGGCCCGGCCTTGGTTTGTTTTTCGACTTCTTCCTTTTATTTTTTGTTGAGATTTATGCTTTTTGTCGTTTGTTTGTGTCACAAATCAAATGCAAATTATTTGTTTTAATTGATTTATGATAATCAGTAAGAAAAGCCAGTAACTTGTTTAAGTGGGAAAGCAATGGTCTTTCAAGGTGCAAAGTATCTGTCAAGCAGCCATCACGACAGTTGAGCGCACTGTCACATTCTTGATACATTATCAATTGTTAAATGTGTAGTTGTTCTTTTTGAATGTCAGTTGCGGCAACTTTGGCGTGTCGAAATTCAATCAAGTCTCATCAACGCTTAATGCGCTCAGATCATAACCCTTTGCGTTAACCCTTCACCAACGTCAGCGTAAATATTTTGACATTTTTATGATGCGTTCGTTTGTCCGTTCGTTCGTTCATTTTGTAACTCATGCTCGTTTTTGATAAGATTGCAGTTGCATGACAGCTGCTTTGTGCTTACGTTCCCCACCCTCCTCCAGCTCGTCGAGCCACGGCACGCATATCCATCAAGCGCAATGTGCCTAATTGGCTTGATAAGCAAACGTCTTCGTTTGTTGTTGTTGGTTTTTGTTTTGTGTTGTCGTATGCACTTTCGACAACCTGTCTTCCTTTGTCTTTAGCGCCTGCAGTAAGCATAACAAATCAATTAACACTCTGTTAGTTTTCGCTATCTTGTTATGGCGTTTTTAACTGCTACTACAACTTGTATCTAATATCTACACTGCTCAACATGTAACGCTACTGACATCTGACAACTGGCAACTCAAGGGACTTGACTCGAACTTGTGTTGGTCTTGTGCTTTGTGTACATTTCGCAAACAGCTTGCGACTCAATACAATTCGGCTTGGTTTCTTAAGTGTTAAATGTTAATGAAGAGTTGAGAAATTTTCCTCAACGAGTATTAAAAATATTGGTTCATTTCGATTGAGTAAGGCAGTTTTATCCACAAATAATACCTACGCTGGGCTTAGTTCAGCATAACAAAGCCATGTTTAAAACCCTTGCGTTTATTTAATTTGATACAAGTTCCAAATTGTTCTTATCTGCTTTCCCATCTACTTCTACACAAGCTGCAATATCATTGCCTTCCATGCGTATCTTTTACGTGTTGCTACCTAAGAGCTAAGCAGCTTCATTCTGCAAGAATACCTGCTCCTTTGGTTTTTCAATGTTCAATGTCGATTTCAATCTTTTTATTTCCTCTGCTTTGCTTTGTCACTTCATCATTAACAATTGTGCGCTCATTAGTCGTTTGCTCGTTGAAAAAAAAAACAATCAATAAACGCAATCAACCAATAAAAACAAAAACAAAGTTTCGTAAAATATAAAAACAAAAATTTCGTTTTTTACCCCAATTAATTGTCCATTCTTTGACAATTTATGTTTACTGATTTATGGATTTCCATGATTTTTTTTTACCTATATACTTTATGAGTTTTCCCTTTCCCTTCTTCTTCTTTAACAACCACCTACACATATTTAAGGCCGTGTTTATTTATGTATATTTTTTTATTGTCAACTCAGATTTTTGTCAGCTCATTGAGAGTATGTAGTTTTCTACTGTCATTGCGCCCAATTTCCATCAATTGTGTAAGTTGTTTTTGTATAACTGCCGTTAATTTGAAAACGATGCTCGAAAAGATTTTTACTCATTTGAATATGTTGTTGCTTTTGTAAATAGTTGAAAAAGTATAAAAATCAATACGAAAACAAAACAAACAAATTGATCTTTATCAACAAAACTGAACAACTAAAATCGAATTTTCGTGGAAGATAAAACATTATTTCTTTTCTCACTCTTGCCTTTCTTGCATTGAAACTGAAACAGAAATCAACAACGGAGCAAGACACAAAATTTACATGCTGCTTTAAACTTGCATGTTATTTTAGTTCGTTTTTTATGCTCTTCATGTTGGAGCTTTGAATATGTTTGAACACTTCTTGGAATTTGGCTGAGACTCGAAAAAGAGACTCAAAATTCAAGAACAAAAAACTTCGAAAAAAAAATCGAAGCAAAACAAAACACGAGCCAAAAACGTGACTTGTAGGATTTTTGAGCGTCGTGAAAGTTGTGTGGTGGGTTCTGATAGAGAAAGAGAGTATTTTTTGGGTGTGTGGTGGAAAGGACGTGAGGTGAAGGTACTGTTTGTGGGAGTTGAATTGGGTGGACGCACTTGCCCAACATTAACTTACGAGGAGCGCACAAAGAGAACATGTTGTTCATTTAATTGTAATTCTTACTTTTTATTAGCTTACAAATATTAAGTGGTGTTTAAATAGTAGACTGTTATGAAGAAAACAAAACAAATCTCTATTTTTCTCCTTTCACTAATTGACATAAAAAACACTTTCATAGTGAAATTAGAAAAAACCGCAAAGACTTATTTTTACTCACCCAATAAACGCATCACTTCCTGTGGATTCAGATACAAATTCAGATGTGCATCGCAGCCACAGGCGAGCAGCGACACAAGCAGCAGCGACGAAAAGCCAAAAAGACTCAGGGGGGAGCGAAACGTGCGAATAGTGGGCGCAGACGCAGGCATTAACCTGCTGCAATTTGTTGCCATTTTTCTCAATTTAGATTTGCTTTTCAAAGTATTATTTTTGATTTTTATTTACTTTTCTTAATTAAAACTTTTATTCATTTATATTTTAAACATTTTTCGTCGTTTTTAACGAATATTTTCACGAGTTTTGTTGCTTTTTGTCGTTTTTATTCCACACAAATTCGTAAACAAAAAAAAACACCAAAGAGAAGACCGAAAATATTTCGCTCAAGTTGAATGTTTGCGTACAATTCTTTGAAATGATGCTTTGAATGGAAAAGAAACACTGTAGGCGAATGTTCACTTGTTCACAAAAAGAAGTTTTAATATTTTTCATTAATTAACACACACAAAATTTGTAAAGAAACTTATTTTAACTGAGCGTTCTTTGGTGCAAGCGCACTTCCACATAAACACCAACAAAATGCAAGTAGATGAGTAGACTACACAGTTGGTTGCTAGTAAGCGTGCATATAAACAAACACTGCTGAACCGACACACATCCTCTCGCCGTGAATTCGATTGAGCAATTGAAAAAAGTCGTCAATCATTGTTACCATCTTTCAAAAAGTGTTCTCGCTAAACACCAACCAAAAACCCCTACATAAATGTCAGTGTAAACAGACAGAAGAGCTGAAAAGAAGCTCACTAAAAATATTTTCAAATAAAAATACGCGTAAAAAACCGTAAAAATACGTAAAACAATGCAGAATTTACGCTGAACGATGATTTGACAACCTGCGTCGTGAGAGCAGAGAGAGTAAATTCTTACTCTTCTGACTCGTTTGTGGCACTACACTGCAGTATTGATTAAGCGCATGTCACGCTGCATCCGCTGGCGATTTTTCCTGTTCCTTCATTTCTAGCTAGTTCAAAACAGGGTTTTTTCATCTTCTTCCACTTCTGGCGATACTTTTGTGTCAGTTTGACCCGTTTGCGTTTCTAATTATCAATTGCGATTTTATTCGGAAATTTTTTTACAATCTCATTTATTTTATTTATCAAGTCGACTAAAATACCCATAAATTTAGAAAAAAAAAACCTTAAGTTGGTAAGTAGATGAGTAGAATGGCGTTTTGAAAAATGTTTTAGCATTGGAATGCAATGACTGGAAACGGAACCATGGAAATGAAATGGCGTAAGTCACGTTACCTTTGCTGTAAACCGTCCCTGTGATTGCAACCAAACATAGGCGCAGCTAGCACTAATTTTGTCAATGAATATTGAAATGGGTGCTGTCATGACACGTCCTGCGTTCGCTTATCGCAGCGTGTATCGCAAGGCAACATAGGTATACCTAATACGAAATGTTGTTCGGCTTTGAAGCGAAGACAGCGTCGTCGTATTGCATCTAGGGAAATTAACTAAAAAACGCGCGTGTTCTTTAACTAAAATATACCAAACATTATGTAGTTGATAGTTTAGTATTGCACTCTTCTATGTTAACCTGCAAATCTTTGAGCATTTACGTTTTTGTTATATTGAGATCTTGTTTCTTGTCGGAAATTTTTTTGTTTTATTAGGGGACATCCATAAAACGTAAGGTTTTTTTTACAGAAATTTAGACCCCTCCCCACTGTTGGCGAGATATTGACGAACCCCTACCTCTGTATTTTGCTTAAAATTTTGAAAAAAATAATGAATTAATGGACTAAAATTTCACATGAGATGTCCGATCAATCCCACTCTCCCTGTGAGATTTTGCTGAACCCACCGAATACCAGGAGCGTGAGATACATGAAAATCAGTATGTAGACTTGGTATGTATAGCCCTATGTACCACAATTCCCTCTCATTTTCTCTTACTGTAAAAGGTACGAACAAAATTTTGTATACAAGCCCAGTAAATATACATCTTCAAAACTACATTCCACAAAATACTCTAATTTTTCGTACATATCATATTTTTTTTGCACGTTTTTCTTGATATTTTGAATACTATTTAAATGGGCGATGCCACATATATATATTTTTTGTAAATTTGAGGCCCGCACCTCCTTCCATTTGTGTTTAAGTACTACACAATTTTTAAAGATTTTTCCCGTTCGTGAATACATAAACGATGATATGATCAATCATAACGCAGATAAATAATTTGGCCAGGAACTGTTTTTTTGAATAGACCAACAACCAACGAAGTCAGTAATGTTCAAATGAAAATATTTTTATTTTAAATCTTCACATCTGAATCCTTATATTTTTATTTATTTATTTATTTTAGTTAAAAATAAGTAACAAATAAGTTAGGTCGAATAATTCCAAAAAGTTGTATTATTTAATTTTGAACAGTCAGAGGCTAAGTTTCGAACAGTAGATTTTCACATCTCAGTCTTTTATACGACATCAAGTTAAATGTTTGATGCGACATGTTCGGTCGGCCAATTAATTCTCAATATTGAAACGCCAATCGTATCAAAGAATTTGTTCCACGTTGGTGCACTTTCAATGTTGAATTTAAATATCTTTGACAAAATTCAGACAAATTCTTTTTTAACCACCCCCCTTCAACTATATGTGGACACTAAATTTAAGGGGCAATCGTTGAAGTATAACAGTTCATTTAACAGGGGAAATGGTTATTGACTAGAACTATTATAAATTAAAGGGGATTTTCCATGTGACGGGCCCTGTATTTTAAGCAGTTTTTTAAATACCGTTGCACCGTTGGTCCGTTAATTTTTTTGCTTAGTGTATTTATGAAGGACCGTTAAAAAATATAACTTTAAATTTGTATTATATATTTGCTGATCTTTTAAGAAAGCGGAAAAAAAATTCAAGTGAAAATGTTTATAAAAACATAAGTTACAGTAGGTGGCCAAATAATTAGGGACAAAATAAAAATACGAATTTTGGACCGATTTTTGACGGTCTTAACTTTGTGGTTAATAGTCATATAGACAGAGTTATAAAAAAGATTTGTAGCTTGTAACTTCTAGTTTTCGAATCTTTTGACAGATAAATTTTAGGGGTAATGGTTTCAGTGCAAGCCCTGAAATTGAGAAAAAAAAATTTGTTTGTTTCTCCACTTTTCCTTTAATTTTGCATGAGTTACTTTGTTAATTTGAAAAACAAATTGAAAAAAAAAAAAAATTTAAGCAAATTTTAACAAAGAAACTAGATTGCAACATGTCCCTTAAAATTAATTATATTCAATCTCACCTTGTTATACTCTGGCAAGAGTATATTAACTTTGTCATGAAGTTTGCAACGCAGAGAAGGAGACATCTCCGACTATATAAAGTATATATATTCTTGCTCAGCTCGACGAGTTCATATAGCCATGTCCGTCTGTCCGTCTGTCTGTTGCGATGCGAACTCCTCCTAGAGTTTTAAAGACATCAAAAAAAATTTAAATGCAGAAAATTTTCTTTTCCTAGCACGCAGTTTGTATGTAAAATCCAGCATGATCGGATTACTATAGTATATAGCTGCCATAGGAACGATCGGTAAAAAATTAGGTTTTTGCTCAATAAACTCTTTGATTTTTAAGCTATCGCCTCAATATTTTGCACAAGAACATCTTGGACGTAAATTAAGGCACACTGCAAAATAGGTGAAGATCGGATAAATATAGCATATAGCTCCCATAGGAACAATCGGTCAAAAATTCGGTTTTTGTTAGAAAAACTTTTTTTTTCTTAAATATAAACGGATAAAACTTTGCAGTTACGCGTTTTTATGAATCCTTGACCATATTACAAAGTTTCATAAGAATCGGACATAAGGGCGTGGCACCGCCAATATAGAGAAAAACTTAAAAATAGTATTTCTCTGTAACCCGACGAGATAGAAGATCGCAAAATGAAGTGTAGAATGATTGCAATATATTTGTTAAAAAAATTTGAAAATGGACGGGGCTACGCCCCTTTATAAACGTATATGAATACTTGAGAAAATGCTTGCAAGAGTATATAAGTTTCAGCAAAGCTGAAAATAGCTCCCTTACTGGTTTTCCTTCTAACTGTGTTAGTGACGAACATAGTGAACGATTTTACCAAAAAATATCATTTTTCTATCATAAATTGGTATTTATACTCATGCAAAAAGAGTATATTAACTTTGTCATGAAGTTTGCAACGCAGAGAAGGAGACATCTCCGACTGTATCAGCAGACTTATATGATTCTTATTGGAAAAACTATAAGACGGATTTTCCAATAAGAATAATTGAGAAATTGCTTGCAAGAGTATATAAGTTTCAGCAAAGGGGCCGTTCAAGTATTACGTAACGCAATTTGGGGGAGGGGGGTCTTATAAAACGTTACGATGCGTTACATGGAGGGGAGGGGGTGTCGAACAACGCGTTACGTAGCATTATTTTCTTTGGTTGAATAAAAACCAGTAAGGGCGGTATAGTCGAGTATACTCGACAATATAATACCCTGCACACATGGTAGGCGGTGCCACACCCTCAATCTACAAAAACATATTGATCTGACGTCGCCTATTCAAATAGTGTTCAAAATATCAAGAAAACCGGGCAAAAAATGTGGATTTTACGAAAAATTTAAGTTTGTAGGCCTCTGACGGGTAGCCATCAAAGGGAGGGGAAATTTGTGGTATGCAGTTTTTAAGATGTATTATCACTGAGCTTGTATACAAAATTTCAGGTTCATACCTTTGTTAGTTTTGGAGATATTGCTTTTTATAGAAAACAACTGGGGGAGGGGAAATGAAGAGGAGGGGGAAAAATTGTGGTATGCAGTTTTGTAGTGCTACTTATACTGAGACTACATACCGACTTTAATGTTTCTATCTCTTTGGATGTTCGAGTTATAGCGTTTTAAAAAAGTGGGCGGTGCTGGATGGGCGGGAAGGAGTGGGCGTGGCACAAAACCGTTCAAACTTGATCTGCTGCCGAGCATCACGAGTCTACCCTCCCAATTTCAAGTCTCTAGCTATTATAGTTTCTGAGAACCATTGGTGAATACGGACGGACAGACAGACAGACGGACGGACATGGCTTAATCAATTTCTCTTGTCATCCTGATCAAGAATATATATACTTTATATAGTCGCAAGTGAATATTTCTGTGCGTTACATACATTTCGCTCAAACAAACACAATATACCCCGATACACAGTATGTGTACAGGGTATAAAAATAAGAAATTAAAATCTCCGAAGTTGTCAGCATTTTTCGTTTACGTTTCAATGGCAGACCCTCGTTTGCATTGTACGTAATTTGTATTTTTCTTTCCCAAGTGTGCAACCCTATGGACAGATGAACAGTAACATTAATTATCGCTGTATATTTAAATTCTTAAGAATAATGTTTTATTTTTGATTAAAATAAGTTATTTAAGTAAGGATTGTAATTATACCCTGTACACATACTGTGTATCATGGTATATTGGAGGACAGGGGGACCCCATTAAGTATATATATTCTTGATCAGGATGACAAGAGAAATCGATGGAGCCCTGTCCGTCTGTCTGTATTCACCAATGGTTCTCCGAAACTGCCCATTTTTTTAGAACGTTATAACTCAAACACCCGATGAGATAGAAACATGAAAGTCGGTATGTAGAATCAGTGTGAGTAACTCTACAAAACTGCATACTGCATTTTTCCCCCTTCCCTTTATTTCCCTTCCCCCAGTTGATTCTATAAAACGCTATATCTCCAAAACTAATACACCGCCTACTGAGTGTGCAGGGTATTATATTGTCGAGTATACTCGACTATACCACCCTTACAGGTTTTTATTATAATTTAGCGACCTTTCGGTACTTTGCGCAACATAATTGTGTTTTTTTAGGTAGAAATGGTGACTTGGTTGTTACGTAACGTTATGGGGGGTTACTGAAAAATGCCTAAATGTCTAAATTTCTAGAAAAAAAACCTCACGTATTTTATGGACGTCCCCTTGTCAGTTAGTGAATCAGCCACGGTACCGATCGTCACATTAACTCGAACACATGACCAATATCAACAGGCCGATGACCAATAGAGCGCTCTTATCTGGCTTCCAGTTACGGATTTCCGTCCTTTTTAACATCATTGCTAGCACTGTAAACACTCTGTAAGTTCGCGTACACTAGAGCATAGAGTAACTATCATATAGAGTGAAAATGAATTATTTTCGCGTTTTGCGTGTCATGCACAGACCAAAAAATAATTTCGACAGAGACAGCAGAACGAATGTATGTTTGGCTCGCTCTAACGACGACGGACAGACAAATACTGCCACTGGGAATTTAGTGGAAATTATGAATGAAGTTCCAGCTCTGTTGCCGAATTTCATAAGCAACTTTTGTTTACAAAAAGTTATGGCAAGTGGTGAAGTGGCATGTGGCATTAATGCGTGGTTGCCATAGCTCGCAAATAACTGTTGACACTTTTTCGTTGTCTGCAAATGAGTGTCTTTTACTCACACAATAAAAAAGACTCAGACAGAAACTGATTTTATCGCGTCTGACTTAGCTCGCTCGCGCTCTGAGCAAGACAGTTATTTCTGTTTTCTTTTCGCTCAAGTCAAACACTGATCGCTTGCTTGAGTTAAATGAAGCAAATTGTCTTTTGAGTATGTATTGGTAAACACGCGCTTGTTGCGTTCTTTTTGTTTGCATTATACATATTATATAGTTAATTGAAAACAAAATAAAAATAAACATTATAAACATTCCTTAGAAAACAAAATATTTTTTCACATTTTTATTTAACAGCCAATTGCATTGTCTTTTTTTATTATTTTTATGTTCATGTACATTTATGTATATGTATGTATTTACATAGACACAAAGGCAAAGATCATTTCTGTTGAGTTTTTTAGTCAAACTGTCTTTTGGTGAGAGTCTTTGTGTGAGCGAAAATCGTTTTACTCTTCACGCGACACTCATTTGAGAGCGTCCCACGAATTAGTCAATGCAAAGCGCTTGAGCGAAAACCGCTTCGAAACAAAAAAAAGAGAGCCGCTCAGAGAGAGATCGTATCTGCACAATCTTTTCGGATATGTTACGAAGCAGAGCATATTAGAAAAAACGATCAACTGTCATTTGCGAGCTATGGTGGTTGCTAAGAAACGATCCTTCTTGTGTTCAATGAAAGTGTGGACAAAAGAAGTAGGGCGGGCATGTACATGTTGTGAATTTGGATTTTAAGAATGAAAATGAATTATAATAAACTGATCAAGTGCCGTCGGCTTAATATATTTAGTTATTCATGCTTATTTTTTAAAAATTACATTTGACTCAAGCTAAGATAATACAGATATTAGTTTGACTTTAGTTTGAGTTTGATTGACTGAACAAAATTTGATTATATTGCTAAGCGAGGAAAAGGATAGAAAAAAAACTTGCGTTCAATTTGAATTTGCAGTGAATTGAATAATTTCTAAGCAAAATAATTTCTTCGCAGATCAAAAGCAATTTTACTAAGCAAATTGATTCAGGCAACTAGGCGATCAGAATTTTTAGGCAAAGATGCCGAAAAATGAAAACAATATGAGTTAAAGTAAAGTTTTGACAAAAAATGATGCGTACATACACATTGCTTGTGTTTTTTATACTTTTCACGTATGTGAAATAGTATATTAACTTTGTGCTGAAGTTTGTAACAGATCGAAATATTCATTTCCGACTATATAAACTATATATATTCTTGATCAGGACGACAAGACGAGTTGATTCAGCCATGTCCGTCTGACCGTCTGTCTGTATATATACAATCTCCTCCCACAGTTTTGAAGATATCGAGCTGAAATTTTGCACAGAGACTTTTTATTTGTGCGATCAACTCATTTGTCGGATCCAGCCATATCGGACCACTGGAACTGGTAGCCCCCATACGAAAAGAAGAAGAAAAGTGAACAAAACTTGAATCGTTGTATGGAAAACTTTTTTGTTTTGTATGATAGAGTGCTGAAATTTTAAACATAGTAGTTCTACATAGTCCGACTACATGCCTGAAAATTTCATTGAGATTAGACATCTGGAACTGGTAGCTCCCATACAAAATGAAGAAGAGGAAGAGAAGCAATATTCACGTCGTTGTATGGAAAACTTTTTTGTTTTTTAACCAATTGACTTGAAACTTTACAGTTATGTTCTTAGGGAGGAATGAAAACTATTTTGACCAAAAGTGGGCATGGCCACGCCCACTTATAGCTAAACTTGATGAAAACTATTCATTTACTTTTTTTATAGTGACACAACGTGAAAAGTATTATAGCTTCAGCCTTGCTGAAGATAGCGTCCTTACTGGTTGATATTCTCTTTTTGATGTATTATAAAAATTTTAATCTTTGGCGGGTTCCCTATAGGGTTCGATGTTACTGCCATGTTGCTTCTCATCCGAGTACTCTAAATCAATATTATAATAACGCTAAAAATTCTTAATAATGGTCTACCTCATGTATGACTAAAAGTAAAAATAGAAAATCAACATTTGATTAGCTACATCAACAATCGTGCGATCACATACCTTAAAACATAAGGAGCTTATCAAAATTATAAGACACTTTGATTTTTTAGCTTTCAAAGCGAAAGATCTTTAATCTGTTAAGCTCCTTAATGCCTTACCTTCCTGGTTCTGTTAAAAGTTTATAACTTTATTGTGCACTTCCCACGCACCTAGATGTATATACATATACGCCTCCGGATAACGTTTTGCGGTTCGCAGACTCTCATCCAGAAATATGTTATGGAAATTGATGACATCGGCGGGCTTGAATTTTCTCTTGTTTAGTAGTCTTGTCTGGAAAGTTTGCCAGAAAGTCTTGTGATGTTGTTGTTTATATAATAACAAAAGAAGTCGATAATTCTACAACTGACTTTCTTTGGCATCAACGATAAACTGACCTCGTTAATTAGAGAAATAGCGCACAACTGCACTTAGCAAAGCTGCAAAATGATAAGAAACACTACTATTATTAGTTTAATAAATACAGTTGATTGAGTAGATAAAGTCACTTCGTTCGCTTTGATAATTCATATTCCCTTATCGTGCTTCAAATGCAGCCAAACACTTCCAATCATACTCTCTACTCCCTCTAATCTATGGTTATTACTACGATTCTTGAAATAACATTTTTCCGCCAACAAACAATGATAATAGATTTTTCCTTATTATTGAGTAACAATAAACTTCAAAACATATAATTGTTTATGTTTATAATTTGAATTTATTGTCTTATTCAAATAAACTTAAAGATTACATTTATATTTTTTTACTTGCTTTTCAGATCATTCAAATGTTTTTAGGCTCAGGAATTGTGTTTCACTAATCGTATTTCATATATAATTTCAGAAATCAAATATTAATCGCTTAACATTTACTTTCGCACTCGTTGTCTTCGTATAAATCGCAGAATTTTGAATCGATTTGGTAGTAGTCGGTTGCTTTTTTGTTAGTATCATAATAGTCATAAAGCACGATTGACGCCGGCTTTTGCAGAGCGACCAAGAAGGTTTTGTAGGCTTCAATGGGCACGCATTTCGTTTCACCTTTGGGCAGGCTCTCGAAATAGACAATAATAACGGAATCTGCATTTTTCGTCTCAACAAGCTGTATTTAAAAGAGTTTGAAGTTGAATTGAAATCTTGTGAACTTAATACAATAAACCGAAACTTACGCGCACACGATCAATGGTCCTAATCTGCTCGAAACTGTCCTCATCGGCTGTATAGCCCGATGGTAGCGATATCTCCAATATAGCCATGTTCGAGGCCTTCGTTTCCTCCTCCACGAACTCAACACAGACATCGAGTTCCAGCTTGTGAGCGGCCAAATTTGGTTTCAATACAGTTTCCAATTTAAAGCTTGGCTTTGGTTCCTTCTCAACGATGTTGTACTGGTAGGAGATTTGCACAAGAGCCGCGCCTGTTCCCTTGGCAGTAAAATCAATCGATTTGGTGCCTTGTGGCAGCTAAAGTAAAGAAAAAGTTATAAATTTTCGATATAGTCAAAGAATGCCCTTTTACCGACTTCGACTGTCTGCATGAGCAGTCCGTTGTCCTCGGTAACCTTAATGACTTCCGATTTTTCACGTGCGCCATGTGATTGCACATCAACATCGAGCAGTGCAGCCTCGTAACCAGCTTTTTGGGCAAAACGTATGAGTGCCGTCAGACCGACGACTGTGTCCTGTGATGATCCAAAACCACCATAGTTGTTACGCTGAGCCAAAAGCCACGAGATTATAGGGAGCACCTGTTCGGGAGTTTTGTGTTCGAGCAATGTCAGCAAAGCGTATGAGGTGATTTCAACGTCGTTGCTAAAGACCCAACACCACCAGCGAGCACATAGACCCACACCTTTCTTTCTCTCTTCGCTGTTTGACCACCACGTACGACCGTCCTCCGACTGGGATTTTGATTTGAGCTTAGCTACATGATCTATAACCGCATCGGGTTGCGACTGTTGCAACGCGTAAGTGGCGATAGCCTGAGGCAGCAGATCATTATTTTTGTCAAGATTTTCCACTAAAAATTTGACAGCCTTATCGATTTGAGTTTTTGGTGGTTCTTTGTGACTTTGAAGGGCCAGAAGGACACTAGAGGTCAAAGATAGTTCGTTTCGCTGTGAGCCATAGAAGTATTCGCCATTCTCCAAGAAGCTGCCATTGTCGGCTTGTTTACTCAGCAGAAAATCGTAGCCGGACTGTAACATTTTTTCATCAACTTTAATGTGTCCTGATATCTGATGCAGCGAGCGGAGCACATAAGCTGTAAGTCAAGTTGAGCCGTTGCGTGGCTTATTATCGGCATGCCATTTGCCTGGTCCAAATGAGCTGAAAGAACCATCGTCATGGCGATAGTTGAGTATATTCTGATAGCCCTGCTCTAAATTGCGCTTAATACGCGTTTCCAAAGTCGGTGTCAGACGTTGAATGCTTTTAAGGTACTCGTAGACGAGGTAATTGGGTACCAGTTTAGACATTGTCTGTTCACCACAACCGCTCGGCAGTCGTATCAATTCCTCTAAATTCTTAACGACCGGTCCCAGCAAATCACCCACAACAGCGATCTCAATGTGCTGTGAATCAGGCACAACTTCCGCTGGCAGCTCGAGCTCAAATTGTTCGTTGATAACACCTTCGGGTGCTTGCTTCAGATTGACAAAGTAGGCGCGATTGGCGTATTGCGTTACGCCTTCAGGAATAACTTTCAGGGTTTTGTGTATGGCATCACCGGCAATGGGCGAAACGGCTACAAGCTTGAGCATTATGTTGCCAATGATCTTCGGTCGTATGATGAATGAAACGCCGGCTGCTTCATTGGCAGCTACACGCACCGTCTGAGTGCGTTTTGGATCGCTGATGATCTCATTTGATGTGTCAACAAACTCATACTCGCCGTCAGAGTTATCGAGCGTTACTTGCACGTCCAAGTCCTTCGTTAAATAATTGGATACCAAAGCAGGAACGTTTATCACCTCACCTGGATTCATTGGCATAGGAATATTTTATTTTTTATTTATTTTTTTTTTTGGACTAGTCAATACGAACCTCGCTTTACGGCATAGGGTAATCTTACTGAAATGAAGAATGGCTGGAAGGTTTTGATATTGACTTTATCAGAGAGCACACCAAGACCCTTTTCAGGATGAACGGCAAACGCAGTAAGCACCCAGCTAGTAATCGTATCGGGTACAGTTTTAGTCCATTCAAACACCTCTGTTTCGGTATTTTCAATATCAGCAAAAATCCAAGTCTCAACAAAGTTCTTGCGCACAGCAATGGCTCCTCCAGCAGATCCGCCAATAGAAGCAACGCCTCCGGCTCCAAAAGCACCGTGCCGAGCAGCGGCATTCTCAAACTGTACAGTGCCCATCTTGAGTGCGCATGGAACATAGCCGGAAAATGCAGCTACACAATGTTTAAGATGTTTTTTTTCTACAATAATAAATATTGACAATAGACACAAAATCCCGAAACCAATACGACTTACTGATATGATATACCGGTTTTGTGCGATTGTAGAAGAAGTTGCCATTAGTCAGCGTAACTACGCCTGTACGTTCGCCGGGGTAATATGAATAGCCGCCTTGCCAGGGAGTGTGCGTGTCGAAGCCACCGAGACGCCATCTGAAGTCGTCAGAGCTGATGTCATTGCCACCACCTCCCAGAAGCAAGACGCTCTGATCGATAGCAGTCAGGCCGACGAACGATTTCGGTTCAGTTTTAATTTTCAACGTAACATCTGCCCCGGGCTTTACTTCCTCGGGTGCGGTAATATTGATCTATTGCCAATTTATTGTTTAATATAATTCGATTTCTTCAGATTTGATTGTCGTACCTGATTTTGTAGCACCACCTCAATGTTAAACGACGTCTCTGCATAACGGAACTCACCCTTTTTATCGATATAGTAGGCATAGATTCGACCGTAAGGCGCCATCAAGAAGCTTGTCTTGACAGTGAGGTTATAGACATTTTTGGGCTCTTCCAGGTCAACACGTTCACTATGCAAGATATTGCCACGTCCAACAATGTTATAAACAAAGTATTTGAGCGGCGCACTTGAATTCAAGGTGAAAATGGCGGGCTCATTCAGTTTAAGACTTGAAAAAGATGCTCGACTTAACATCATAATAAATAGTTGATATCTGAAAACTTAACACATACTAATAACTGTCGCCTTGTTTCTTTACATTAATTCTGAAGTATGCCTTCTCTACCTCCTCCTCTGTGGGTTCAACGTGCTTCGGTTCCCTGTAGGGATATGTGGTAAACAATTGACGCTTCTCACCCGCATACTCCAACTCGATTTCGTAATAACGAGTAAAATTCTCAATATCCGGCAGATCGGGCAACAATACTTTGAACACTGCAATGCCGGACTCATTCAAATGACTTTCAAAAGTGAATGTTTTGTTATCGATTTTTGGCCATTCAGGTTTTTCTTCATTGCGACGGTGCCAGCTATAATTGTAGCGTATGCCCTCCGTATAGACAGCGCGCACCACAGATTTTGTGTCCTTGACCTCAGTGCCGTCAATGCATGTTATCTTGAAGCTGACCTCTTGCTCTTTGTCAGCGTGGAACTGATAGCAGTTCTGATAGTCGTGACAATTCATGTGATAGCGATACGGATACAGCTGTGTTCCACCGGTCTCATTGAGCTTAACACCAGTGAAGTCTTCTTCCACCGTGCTCGTAATACGTATGTACGAAGAGGATGTCTTGTAAGGCAAAAATGGTTCAAACTCACGCAAGTTAAGGTCAAATTTCGCTTTGCCATTGATCATGTCTGCTGTCTGTACAAGTGAGTGGCCTGGTTTCTCCTCTGTCTTGTCGACGCCATCAACTTTACTATAGATGGACGACGGGTCGAGTTCAAGCAAAAGAAGCACTTTCCCATTTACTGGCTTACCGTAGGTGTAACTGCAAATAAAAGTACAAAAGTCTCATGTAATTAGCTAAATCGTCTCGATATACTTGGATACACAAAACATACTTAGCGCGTACAATCACTTGCATATCGCCATCCTGCACGGCTACATTTTCTGTCGCTTCCATCTTAACGGAGTACTTGGGCAGAACATACTTCTCCACATTAAAATAGACACGCGTGTCTGGATAGCTGCCGCCGTTCTGTATCTGCATAGACCATGAACCGACCGGTGCAAATTCCGAAAGCTCAAACTTGCCCGTGTAGACGCCTTGGCGTGTAGAACTCTGAAAGTCCTTGAGCTCCATAATGCGGTTACGTTTCTGGTTCTGGTCAAATTAAATGATGTGATTTATTACATACTCCTATTGAATTGCAAATTATATGCGACCCACCTCGATGTATATAACTGATTCCCCATGAGGCTTTGTAGGCTTGAGATTCTCATCCAGAAATAAGACACGGAAATTGATGATATCACCGGGCTTGTATTTCCTCTTGTCAGTTTGCAGTTTTATGTACGCTTTGAATTTCTTTAAATTCAGTTTCGTCGCATTTTTGAAGATCAAACCAGAAACACCCTCCGCCGTCAGATTGTAGTCGCCATCCTTAAGCTCGGGCAACTTGAAGTTCAACTGATGCAATTCATCCGGTTTGATCTTCACCGTTTGCGACTCGATGTGTGAAGGTCCTGTAATCCCGATCTTTAGTTCCACAGGCTCTGTTGTGTGATGCGCTGCCACAGCAACGTTGTAATCGCGTTCCGAGTGAATGGTGCCGGGGCCAACAATCGTGTATTGCCTATGTTGTTGCCAATGACAAAGAAAATGATATCAACAAACTGGGTCGTCGCGCAGCATACGAAATTATTCAAATAAATTAATATTTTGTTTTTCGTTTGTTTTTTTGTTTGTTTGTGATTATGTATTTGGGCACAAATTTTTTCTGCTTCAGTTGATAACTCGCCGAAATTGACCCAAAAAGTGTAATTGTGTGTGTGTGTGTGTGTGTGTGTACATGACATTTGATGTCATTTGCTATCTGCAACATGTTCCAGCTAGCAACGATACTACCGCCGTTTCAATCTCTAAGATTGTACTCAAAGACGATTCTTGGCATAGAATCGATGCTTTGCTTAAATGTGAGCGACTTTGAAAAAATACGAATGGCAAATCAAATGTAACAAATTTGCATGTAAACTTTTTAAGAACTGTTAATTAAGATTAGATTTGAAATAACATTATTATCGTTAATAAATGTAAATAAATCAAGTTTACTAACAATGATCTTCCTGTTTAAAGTTCAAACAAATCAATTCAATTTACAAATTTCAACACAAAGCGCATAAAGAAAAAATATTAATTTTTTATGAAGTTTCAAAGTCACATAGAAAAACTTGAATTGCACTCAAAGCAGCGGGCAGAATATTCAATTTTGTGTTGTGTCAATAAAAACTTTTAAATATTTCATTCTACAAAAGTCGTAATAAAATATTTAAGTTTATAATTAACACTTTTACCTTGATGGGAAATCCCTCAAAACGAGTATTTTAATATTTCAAGTACAGTGTTGCATGAATGTATTTGAAACCAAGTACTTCCAAATAAATTTGAAAATTCATTTTATTTGTATTTGAAAAAAACAAAGCAAACGAATGAACCAAATGGTTGTCACTTTTAAGTTTCTAGAACTCTTTTCATTTGAAAATGAAGTACAAGTAAATTAAATGGAAAATTGAAACAAACAAATAAAATAGAATGCTCTGCATTCGTTTCATTTGGAGTACTTCCAAATGTTTCAGAGACTTCCAAATATTTGAAAAATTTTTTTTCAAAGACGGCGTTTTAAATAAAATTTCATTTAAATTTATTTAACATTCGAGAATTGTTCGATAGATGTTAGAGTGTTGCATGAATGTATTTGAAACCAAGTACTTCCAAATAAATTTGAAAATTCATTTCATTTGTATTTGAAAAAAACAAAGCAAACGAATGAAACAAATGCTTGTCACTTTTAAATTTCTTGAACTCGTTTCATTTGAAAATCGAGTACAAGTAAATGAAATGAAAAACAAAAACAAACAAATAAAATAGAATGCTCTGCATTCGTTTCATTAGGAGTACTTCCAAATGTTTCAGGTACTTCCAAATATTTGAAAAATTTTTTCTCAAAGTCGCGGTCTATCTAAAATTCTATTAAATTTTATTGAACATTCAAAAAACTGTTTGATAGATGTGAAATTAAGAAAAAACAAAAAAAAAAAAAAGGAAGGAGTGGGAGTAGCAAAAATTTCGCCAATCTTAAAGTAGCGACTCACCACACTCGTCTGTCTTTCGAATTTCAATTCTCTAGCTCTTACAGTTTCTGAGAACCATTGGTGAGGTCGGTCTGACGGATAGACATGGCTACATACAGTGAACCAAAAAAAAACTGGGACACCCCATGAAATTTAGCATTTTTTGATATATCTTCGTAACGAAGTATAGGAATACAATAACCTGCATACCAAATGAAAGAGCTAAGTTTATAGAATAAAAAAATTCTGTACCCTTTAAATCTTTTAATTAATATGATGGATTATGAGCGAGAACAAAAATGCACTTAATTTTTCATGCCCAAAAAAAAAGTGGGACACTTTCAGTTTTTTGATATTTTTGCAAACATTTTTACAAAATGTTTATTGTTAACGTTTTGTTTGTTAACCTGTAGCTTCGACAAAGCCTTGGAGTCAAATGTTCATGGAGATTATAAGATTATTTGTGAGTTTTTTAGTGATATTTGACCAAATGTCTTAAATTGATGTTTTTAAGTCACACTTCCTATGAATGGATATTTTTCTCAATTCTGTTGCAATATGAGCCCACAAACGTTCAACAGCAATAATATCCAGGCATAGGTCAACACATTTTCAACGTTATTTAGTAGCCACTCCTTAACAAACTTAGCAGAGTGCATAGTAGTGTTTTCGCTTACCAAAAAAAAATTAATTGGAAGGTACAATTTTACAAATCCATTTGTGCTTAATGTTAGGTATAATGTTATACTAACTGTCTATAAAAAGAATAGAACACGGGGTGAAGGATTAAAAGTTAAAAAAGCCTGTAGTATTGTCGCTCAAGCAATTTTGTATGGAAAAGTCTCGTTTTTGAGCAAAAAATTTGTTTATGGCCTTTTGAACCTGATAAGGCTTTTACTCGGCGTTTTATTTGATTATGGACAGTTAGTATAACATTATACCTAACATTAAGCACAAATGGATTTGTAAAATTGTACCTTCCAATTAATTTTTTTTTGGTAAGCGAAAACACTACTATGCACTCCGCTAAGTTTGTTAAGGAGTGGCTACTAAATAACGTTGAAAATGTGTTGACCTATGCCTGGATATTATTGCTGTTGAACGTTTGTGGGCTCATATTGCAACAGAATTGAGAAAAATATCCATTCATAGCAAGTGTGACTTAAAAACATCAATTTAAGACATTTGGTCAAATATCACTAAAAAACTCACAAATAATCTTATAATCTCCATGAACATTTGACTCCAAGGCTTTGTCGAAGCTACAGGTTAACAAACAAAACGTTAACAATAAACATTTTGTAAAAATGTTTGCAAAAATATCAAAAAACTGAAAGTGTCCCACTTTTTTTTTGGGCATGAAAAATTAAGTGCATTTTTGTTCTCGCTCATAATCCATCATATTAATTAAAAGATTTAAAGGGTACAGAATTTTTTTATTCTATAAACTTAGCTCTTTCATTTGGTATGCAGGTTATTATATTCCTATACTTCGTTACGAAGATATATCAAAAAATGCTAAATTTCATTGGGTGTCCCAGTTTTTTATTGGTTCACTGTATGTACACTATGAGCAACGCAGAGCATGAGCAAACAAAAAAAAATGAGGTTTATTGAGAAAAGAAAAAGAAGAAGAACATCACTTACAAATACCCGAATGATTTCCATTTATTCATTTGGTTTGAAACTCATTTCATTTGTATTTAGTAGGCATTTGAAATAAAACATTTGCTTCTGTGAGCAAGTACTTGGAATTTGTAAATGATGACGTAAAACTCTATTCATTCTATTTGGTTGATCAAATACTTGAAACTTGCTTAACTTACAAAAAAACAAATGCCTTGTATGTCGTTTCAAATGTATTCATGCAACACTCTAATAGATGTACATACATTACAAAAAAAAAAGAATTTGAAAAAAAAATAAAATAAAATGGACTTAACTCTCGTATCTGAAAGCGTAAGTAAATCGTAAAACTTTTGATGTCGCTCGGACCATTTAGGCCCAGTTTCACAGTCAAAGTTAACCCAGGGTTAACTCCGAGTAACAATTTTTCAGTTTCACACTTAGTAGTTAACCCCTGAGTTAACCCTACTATGTTCTAAGGTTAACCCCGAGTTAACTACTCTGTTTTAACTTTTTCTATTCATGTTTTTTAATGTCAAAACAGAACAAAATTTGTCTGTCAAAAAAATAAAAATTAAATATGTCCCAATCAATAGAAATGAATTTGATAAATGAGCTTGTATAGCAGCATTCAACCAGGTAGTCTCACATCATATGGAATTACTGACATCGGAAGTCGTTTACTTTTCATTGGGAGAAGATATGCATCATTTATACAAAGTTTCCTTGTGTGATTGCTATGTGTATTGCACCCATGTTGTGTTTTACACAAAACTAAAATAACTGCGCACTATTGTACCATTTAAAGAGTACGGTTTACTTTCGTTGTGCAGAGTAACTGCCCGCCCCTTTGTAATGGTAAAATATACAATTAGTCATAATCGAGTCAACATTTCACCGCTTTTTATATTGGATTCTCTTCTCCTATCCATTACTAATTGAAGGTGATTTTTAAAATAACTGAAAAAATAAACAGTGTTTGGTAAGTAGATGTTCAATGTTGTAAAACATTATTCTCAAAAAATAGAATGTTGCCATACTTATATAACTAGAGTTAACTCGTTACTGTGGAACTGAAAGTCAGAGTTAACTCCGGGTAAGGGTTAAATTCGAGTTAACTTTACTCTGGGTTAACCCTAGACTGTGAAACTGGGCCTTAGAGAAGAAATTCTCATCACGACGAGATCAAATAAATAGTATAGGTAATTTAGCTATGTCTTGTATGTCCGTCTCTCCGCTACTGTCTAATATTATATTATGCTGAGCCAGCCATGCCAAACGCGTGGAAAAGTATCGGAGGAACATCAGCTTTAAGCGCAACTAGCGGCTTAACCGCATAGGAATTTCTTTTTATATACACATTTGATTCGCGACACTAGCACGCAACGGTTAGCCAATAAATACCTCCTATGCGATATTAGCACATTAGTCAAAATCGAAATACAGTAATGCCGTTCTAAGTACAAAATGCTGATAAATCAAACCATAGTGAGCGCCCATAAAGGACAGTTCTTAGAATGGAACTTCTCTAATAATAGAACAAAGATCGTTAACCCAATTTCTTGTTGATTTTATCAACGTTCTTACATATAAATGTAAGAAAACATTTTGTTAAGATGTTTGCTTGCATTATGTTGTTGATATTGTTTTTCAAATACTATGTTCAGGAAACCATAAGCGACTTTAAATTAAATGGCCTTGTAAAATATTCGCAGACTATTGCATTTGAAAGCGTGAATCAAAACGTCGAGACTATAAAGGCGATGCTGAAGTCAGGTGAAGTAAGGTGTGGGAGATTTTCGCTGAAGTGAAAGATGCTGATGGCAAAATTATTAATGAAATTGTTGCATGCAGAATCTGCTATACAATTTATAAATTTGTGAACTACACTTCAAACCTTGTCAAGCATAAATGCTATATGACGGCTTCAAAAGGCAGTAAAATCAACTGCTCGGAACCAGTTATAGATGCTGAAACCAAAAAAAAAAAAATGATACAAGCAGCGACGGAGTGGACCGTGGAAAACTGTCGTTCATTTAATATTATCCACGATTCGGGCTTAAAAAAATTATTGAATCTTGCTGTTACCATTGGAGCGCAATACGGAAAAAATGTCAATATAGAAAAAATTCTTACTCACCGCTCTACATTACCGCGAAATGTGTCCCAACTTTATAAAATGCATAGCGAAATAATAAAGGAGGAAATAACAGCTATCCGCCGTATTGGATACAGCGTATCATACGATGTATGAGCTTTCTAAAGCGTTCATATGTTTCAATTACAATACACTATACAAAAAATGGAGCGATGATTAGCCGTTTGCTAGCTGTAACATCAATGGGAGGCGAATCATGCACAGGTGTCTATTAGTTTCAGTAGTAATATTTTAATCATTAACTAAATTTATTATTTTAGGTAGTAATATTTTACAGAAAGTGTCGAAGAAGATGCACGAATTTAACTGCAAATTAAATGAGGACAATGTAGTTGTTGTTACAGATCGCGGTTCAAATATGATTTCTGCTTTTAAAAACAACAAGCATATTCATTGCATGAATCACCTGCTCAACAATGTGATTGAAAAACCATTTCAAGACATTTCTGAACTTTCAGATATCTTGCAAGTTTGCTGCAAGCTTGTTAAATATTTTAAAAAGTCGGGAAATAATTCGATTCTCTAAGGGTCCCTAAAAAGTTTCTGCCAAACAAGATGGAACACCATTTATTATACACTCAATTCAATAATAAGCAACTGTGATGGGATTGTTAATATTTTAAACAGCACAAATCAAATAAACAGATTAAACAATTTAAATTGCAACAATATAAACGGAGTTGCAGCTGTGTTGAAATATTTTGAAACAACTTCAAAAGAGCTTGAAGGAGAACAATATCCCACATTGCACTCAGTAATACCCCACATTTTTTATTTAAAGAAAAAATTGACAACGAATATCAATGACACAGGCATAACAAGCCAATTAAAGACAAAACTATTTGAACTCTTAGACTCAATTATACCACCTCACATAACAATATTCCACAAAATAGCTTTGTTTCTGTTTCCACCAACTAATAAACTTCTACAATTTAATGAGCATGAAAAAGAAATCATAAAACAGCCCTGCAAAGATTTAATGCTTACATATTGGGTGCAAGATGAAAGCAGTGTTAGCTTGTCCGAAAACAATAGTAAGAGCAACATTTTTGAAGACTTTATTCCATCAACTGGTGTTAACACAAGAGAAGAATCGATTCAAGCGGAAATACAAGCTTATCAATCGCTAAAGATTCCGTACACTGAAGATTTTGAAGTATTACAATGGTGGATAAACAATAAGGAACATTTTCCACTGCTATACAAAGTTAGCTGTAGAATATTATGTATTCCAGCTAGTAGCGCTTCATCCGAAAGAGCATTTTCACAGGCAAGACTGTTAATAACAGAAAAAAGAAGTGCAATTGCTTCTCATAGCGACATGGTGAATGAAATTATGCTTTTAAATTCAAATTTAAAAAAATAATGTACATATTCGTAGTTGTTATCCACTTATTAAAAAAAAAACAAAAAATCAATTGAAAACGTAATTTAGCATTGCATAAATATATGGGAGTGAGGGGAAGGAGAAAAATCGGGGGAAGCCATTTTGTAGAACTGTGTTTACTGTAACTTCCATCCAATTTTTATGTTTATATCTAATCTGATGTTCGAGCAGTGGCCTTTCTCAAAAGTGGCTGGATGGCGAGGGCGTAGCAAAAATTTCATCAAACTTGAAGTAACGACTCATCACACTCACCTATCTTTCCAATTTCAAGTCTCTAGCTCTTATAGTTTCCGAGAACCATTGGTGAGGTCAGACTGAAGGATAGACATGGCTATATCTATTTATTTTGGCGCCCTGATGAAGAATATTATCACACTTTGAGCAACGCAGAGCAATTGTCGATATAAACATTAAATATTATGCAAAACAATATAAACAAATAAAAATGATTTTTTTATTGAGAAAAGAAAAAGAAGAAGTAGTACCCGAATGATTTCCATTTATTCATTTGGTTTGAAATAGAGTGTTGCATGAATGTATTTGAAACCAAGTACTTCCAAATAAATTTGAAAATTCATTTCATTTTTATATGAAAACCAGTAAGGGAGCTATTTTCAGCTTTGCTGAAACTTATATACTCTTGCAAGCATTTGGAAAAATCCGTTTTATAGTTTTTCTTATAAGAATCTTATAAGTTTATAAAGATAAAGGGGCGTAACCCTGCCCATTTTCTAACTTGTTTTCAAGAGTACAATGCAATCATTCTACACTTCATTTTACGATTTTCTATCCCGTCTGCTTATAGATAAATCACATTTTTAAGTTTTTCTCTATATGGGCGGTGCCACGCCCTTATGTCCGATTCTTATGAAACTTTGTAATATGGTCAAGGATTCTTAAAAAAGCGTAACTGCAAGGTTTCATTTGTTTATAGTTGAAAACAAAAAAGTTTTTCTAACAAAAACCGAATTTTTGACCGATTGTTCCTATGGGAGCTATATGCTATATTTATCCGATCTTCACCAATTTCGCAGTGTGTCTTAATTTACGTCCGATAGCGAGGCGATAGCTTTAAAATCAAAGAGTTTATTGAGCAAAAACCTCATTTTTGACCGATCGTTCCTGTGGCAGCTATATGCTATAGTATTCCGATCAAGCTGGTTTCTACATATAAACTGCCTGCAAGGAAAGGAAAATTTTCTGCGTTTAAATTTTTTTGCTAACTTCAAAACTCTGGGAGGAGTTCGCATTGAAACAGACAGACAGACAGACAGACGGACATGGCTATTTGAACTCGTCTCGTCGTGCTGATCAAGAATATATATACTTTATATAGTCGGAGATGTCTCCTTCTCTGCGTTGCAAACTTCACGACAAAGTTAATATACTCTTGCAAGAGTATAAAAATAAAGCAAACAAATGAAACAAATGGTTGTCACTTTTAAATTTCTTTAACTCGTTTCATTTGAAAATCGAGTACAAGTAAATGAAATGAAAAACAAAAACAAACAAATAAAATAGAATGCTCTGCATTCGTTTCATTTGAAGTACTTCCAAATGTTTCAGGTACTTCCAAATATTTAAAAAAATTTTTCTCAAAGTCGCGTTCTATCTAAAATTCTATTAAATTTTATTGAACATTCGAAAAACTGTTTGATAGATGTGAAATTAAGAAAAAACAAAAAAAAAGGAAGGAGTGGGAGTAGCAAAAATTTCGCCAATCTTAAAGTAGCGACTCACCACACTCGTCTGTCTTTCGAATTTAAATTATCTAGCTCTTACAGTTTTTGAGAATCATTGGTGAGGTCGGTCTGACGGATGGCTACATCGATTTATTTTGGCGCCCAGATCAAGAATATACATATGTACACTATGAGCAACGCAGAGCATGAGCAAACAAATAAAAATGAGCTTTATTGAGAAAAGAAAAAGAACATCACTTACAAATACCCGAATGATCTCCATTCATTCATTTGGTTTGAAACTCATTCCATTTGTATTTAGAAGGCATTTGAAATAAAACATTTGCTTCTGTGAGCAAGTACTTGGAATTTGTAAATGATGACGTAAAACTCTATTCATTCTATTTGGTTGATCGAATACTTGAAACTTGCTTAACTTACAATAAAACAAATGCCTTGTTTGTTGTTTCAAATGTATTCATGCAACACTCTAATTTCAAGCAAAAAAGCAAATAAAAAAAGATAAATAAATAAAAATAAACCTTAATTTTACAATCAAACAAAAGTTAAATTATTCATGGCTTACCCATCTCCTTTGACAAACTCAGCCATTTGTAAAATGCCTAAAGCAAAAACAACAACAACGCCAACTAAAAGTCGTATCGTTATTATTGTTAATTAAGGGGTTACGTCTCCTTAGAAACACGAAAAAACGAGTATTTTTGATATTTTTTTTTTTTAATAGAAATTTTATTAATTTAAAAAAAATTAAAAATGCAACTTTATTTCAAATTAAGTACATTTTATTTAAAAAAAAAAAACATGAGAAAAAAATATTCATAAATTAAGAAGTTACAGTTATTTAAATTGGCCCCTTTGAAAAAAATGATACTTTGCGGTGACCACTCTCATTTGAAAACGGCTTAATGAATTTATATGAAATTTGGAATGCGCCTTTAAAATACATTAATCCAGGGCCCGATCGAAGGGTTTTGATTTATTTTAAGAATTTACAAATTGGCGTCCTCAGAAAGTGAATTTTTCGATTTTTAGCCAAAAAAAATCAGTAAATTGCTTATAAAAAATCGAATTTAAAAAAAAAACTTAAATCCTTCGATTGGGACCTGAATTAATGTATTTTAAAGTTATTAAATTTCATATAAATTCATTAAGCGGTTTTCAAATGAGAGTGGTCACCGCAAAGTACCATTTTTTTCAAAGGGGCCAATTTAAATAACTGTAACTTCTTAATTTATGAATATTTTTTTCTCATGTTTTTTTTTTTAAATAAAATGTACTTAATTTGAAATAAAGTTGTATTATTACTTTTGTTAAATTAATAAAATTTCTATCAAAAAAAAATATCAAAAATACTCGTTTTTCCGTGTTTCTAAGGATACGTAACCCCTTAATAACACAATTTTTAAATAATGTTTTTTTCAAATATCGGAATTCAATCCTTTTCGTTAATTTATAAAAATAAACAAATAAAAATAAAATATTTACTTCGTTCTATTCGCTCGACGTGCTTGGCTCAGAGTTGAGCTGCGAATGAATGATCCGCGGGTCCGAAAATATATTGTATCTTCTCTGTTAGCAATTCGATTCGATTCAATCTAGCGGCGCGCAAACTTGTCAGTGACGTCAGATGAAGAAGAAGAATGCAAGTTCAAAAAGATTATCTATCAGTTTTGTTCGGCAGCGAAACCGAGGCAAAGAGAAAAGAAATTGTACAAAATAATATAAAAACAAAAATAAATTGGTTTGAAAAAAAAAAGCTGAAATAAATTCAATTAGTTAGCGGTACACTGCCAACAAAAAAATTATACTAATAATAAATAATTCAAGAGAATCGACAAAACAAAAACATTTCTTAAGAATTGTCAATTTCCGGAAAAAAAATATAAAATATTTTATGTCTTGAACGAAGTCGCTGCCGATTTGAATTGAACAATAATGCAAATAAATGTAAAAAAAAAACAGTAAGGGCGGTATAGTCGAGTATACTCAACAATATAATACCCTGCACACATGGTGGGCAGTGCCACACCCTCAATCTACAAAAACGTATTGATCTGACGTCGCCTATGCATTTTCATTTATCAAAATCAAATATCATCCATCATGAACATTTTTCGCTTTTGTTGTCTGAATATAGTCAAACAATTCGAATTTTGTATTGATGGTATCAGGATAACATAAAACTAAGTAGCAGAACAATACATTTTGCATTTGCTAAATTGTTAGGTTAAGGTTGAGACAGGTAAAGGGGTACATGTGTGTGACATGGCCACGCATAAGAATCAAATGTAAGTGCCAATATGTCGATGCGAAGGGCGAAGAGGTCTCACGAAGAAATACACAAGACTGTGTGTTGATAATACTTGTCGATCAGAAGGGCGAAGAGGCACATAGGCAACGCGCAGTTTGTGTTTATGCGAAGGACGAAGAGAGCAAATAAGGAACGAAAGCAAAGAAAATTGTGTACATTTTCGGCTGTTCACACATACACACTTATTTGCCAACATATGCATGGGTTGTCTTGGTATGTGTGCGATCACAGCGACAACAAAAACAATACGCGCACACTTATTGCTCCACTACACCCTTTTCCCACATATGCATTGACTTTGGTTGTGGAGCAGAGGGAGTGTGTGTGGCTATAAACAAAAGCAATTTAATTTTCATTGACAATCGAATAACATTATTGAGATTGTCTAAATTAACCAAACAGCGTTTGGTCAGTTTCATTCCGTTCAACTTCATTGCATGTACATGCCCCACTTCATTCTTTGTCATCACTTTCTTTGCGCACAAGAAAATAACTACTTGAGCCTTGTGCTTACATTTTGCAGCAAAAACGCAAAAAAAAAACAACAACACAAGCAATGTCAATGGCCCGCATTATTTTTTGTCTACACTTGCTATGCGCACAAGAAGGAATATGTAAATGTGCGTATATATTCATTTTTAATATAAAAACAACAACACAAGCAATGTCCATGCCCCACATCATTTTTTGTCAACACTTTCTTTGCGCTCAAGAAGCAAATAGTACGTGTGTTTACAAGCAATGTCCATGCCCCGCACATTTTCTTTGTCTTCAAGCGCATATAGAATATGGTGTACAACTCGATGGACTTGTTCCGGGGTACCATGATGAGCCCTAAAGCCAAATTGGTGATTTGGTATGGCGTTTCGGCTGCCCAAAACTGCCAGTAGGTAGAGACCAAGAAATGTTCTTTCGAATATTTTGGAGAATACCGGCAGCAAGCTTATCGGTCTATAGGACGCGACAAGGTTCTCCGGCTTGCCAGGTTTAGGGATCATTACGATTACGGCACACTTCCATTGGGTGGGAAAGTGGCCGATACGTAACATCGCGTTGAAAAGAATCACTAAGAGCATCACCCCTTTGTGAGGGAGACTCTTAGCAACTCTGCCGTCAATGCCATCGTACCCCGGAGACTTTTTGGATTTGAGTCATTTATCTGAAGTCGCACCTCAGAGGGTGATATAGATTTGATCGGAGCTGAAGGTGGAGAGAGCTGTTGGAGACGATTCAATGTCCTGCTGAACCTTTGGGACAGTTCGTCCGCGAAAGCAGTAGCATTTTCGAGGTCGCTTCGACACCAAATGTTATTAGGATTCAAAAGAGGTGCGCAACGATGAGGTTGCCTTTTGACGCATTTTGTGGCTCTTCACAGATTGAAGCCCGACGTCTTGTTTGGGTCTGCGTTTCTCAGAAGATCATCGAAATAAGCGGATCTTTCCTCTTGTCGATGAACTTTGAGCTGAAGGGCAGCTTTGCGCCAGGCAGACTTATCTAGCTCGTTTCGGGTGCGCATGAATCTTCTACGTAGGCTTCGTTTGTGCCTCACCAAGTCCAGGGTGACAGCTTTTAAATGAGGCTGGATTGGACTGGAAGGAACAGGCGAGGGGCGTTTCTTACAAGCGTGGGCAACAGCAGCGTAAATGTTATGATTGAAAATTTCGACTGCGTCGTCCAAATCTTCTGGAGATGAAATTTCGATGTTAAGATTTATGCGAGTGTCCAGGATAGTTCGGCAGATGTCCAGATTTGCATGTGGTGGTAGTAGTTTTTGCGATCTTAAAATGAGACCTAGATGTAAAGTGGGTCTCACTTAGTAGCATGATGTCTATATTGTGTTGTTGTACAAAAAGGCGGAGCTCATTTATGTGGTTGCTCACGCCGTTGGCATTCCAAATGGCGATGCGAAGACCTATTTAGTGAATTGATTGGTAATAATCGCTGTCAATAGCTCCATCATCTTTGCTTGGCATTCGAGCATCCGCTCAATTTTAGCTAGAAGTGTATCGAAGCGGGCGTCGATGGATGGCGGTGATGGTTGAGATGGCTGTGGCTGAGACCGAAGATTGATTTCAGCTACACGCTGTCTTGGGTCAATTCTTGGTGCCTGTGCAGGACGGTTCTTTTTGCAGCATCTGCATAGGAAAAGTGCGCAATTCTTGTCGCTTCAGACTGCGCTGAAACAGTGGTCAGCGGTTGGCGTTTTGGTTGGCTGCTACGTTTCTTGGAAACTAGCTCTTGATAAACGAAACAACCTTTGTAGTTAGCCGTGTGTGGTTCGTCGCAGTGTGCACATTTTGGTGGTTGATCCAACGTTTGATGCAATTGAAGATGGGTGACTACCACCACACTTGACGCAGCGGTAATTTTTGCGGCAGTAACGTTTGGTGTGACCAAATTCCTGGCAGCGGTGACATTGGGCGACATAGTTGGACCGACGTGGTGGTTCGACTGAGACAACTTGCCGGCATAATCTTTTCACTTCGAAGATGGACTTGTTGTTTGCAGCTGGAGCTAGTTCGACAAACAATATATTCAATGGACCGTTGTTGTTTCGGCTTTTTGGTCGATGAATATTGCGGACGTTATGACCAAATTTAGCGATGTCCTCTATTATGTGCGAATCAGGAGTGGAGTGATGCAATCCTCTGATGACTCCCCTGTATGAGCGTTCCTCTTTTAGTTGGTAAGAGTGAAACGGCAGACCGAGAGTGTCCAGAAGAGCAACAATTTGGCGATAAGCTGCTGCGCTGATTGGTTGGATGCGAATCGTACCATGTCCTGACGATTTTGTTATATACGACGATGGGTCAGTTGCACTGTCGAGACTCACCAGTAGTCCATTGATATCAATGACACCGTCTACAAAAATTGGTGGCGGCTTTGCGGCTTTGTCTTCCGCTGAAGTGTCCTCAATCGGTTCAACTGGAGCTCCAGTTGTACCAGTCGCAGTGTTAGAGTTGGTTGGGGCAGGGCCCAAAGTTTTTTTTTAGCAACTTGCCGAGTTTTTGGAGAAACTATACCTTCATCAGCGGTGTCTGTCTTGTCTTCCGAGTGAGATGAGAGTTCGGAGAATCGATTTTGCCTGTTAACTGAGGAGCTTGGATAATGTTGCGGTGGAGTTCTAGGACGAAGGTTTCTTCTTGCTTTTTCAGAGGTGGACGGACCATCTTCTATTTGACCAGAATTAAAACTACGCGCATTGACAGTGTTAAGAGAACCGGCTTGCCCATCATAACTTCTCACTCTCTTAATGTAATCAGGCTCAATTTAGCATAAACGTTCGTAACAGTAAGCTAAGCTCTATGTTATTCTACTCTCTCTGTTCTAGAAAGATCAATTCCTTGTACATCTTATAATTGCTAAAATACATGCATTCGTTGTTAATTTGTCAAACCGAACACACGTATTTCGACGCGTTTTTATTTCGGTTAGTTTTTCGGTTTGGTCAAACAGCGGTCAGCAAAAACTCTTGCTGTTCCCCTAAACATTTGGTGACCCCGACGTGATAGGTTGCAAATTAATTAAGCAAATATAGAGGATTTAAATCGCAAATCTTGTTATTTCGAGTTTAATTTGCAAGCACATTTATTTCTTCGCTTTGCTCGTGTATGCAAGTAGCAACGGTAGATTGCGTTGTTGTTCTGCATTGTCTTTCGTTGTTGTTTCGCATTGCTCTCTCGGTCGCAACAACAACAAATCCCGTTCGGATTAGTAGCCTTGCATTGCGGGTTTGCATTCGGTACATCATCATCGCATTCGGTACATCATCATCGCTTATTCGGTACATCATCATCGCTATTGGTACATCATCATTATCATTTGTCGCAGCAGCTTACTTGCGTGCTCTCTCAATTCTTTTTCCTCTGCTAATTCGCTTTGGATAACTGTTTGAAACAAAATGCCAAAGTCAAATAAAGGGCAGAAGGCCTACCTCGTGGAATCAGTGAACAAAAATTATGAATTTCTTAAACGAAAGAGCCGGTGGTTTTTAAAGCAAATTGAATCTATGTGCGCCGTAGCGGCAGAAAGTAGCTCGCAAAGCTTGGACGAATCTATCGTGAATGTTAAATTAGAGCAGCTTGAGAAGCTTCAGTCTCAATTCGAAGATAATCAGACGCAGCTCGAGCAAATATGCGTCGACGAGGTTGACAGTGATGCTCGTGTAAAGTTCATGGAAACATTCGTCATGGCAAAGGCTTCTATGTCCAGATGTTTGAGCTCGCAAGCCATTCAGGATTCGCAGACGTCTACTCGTATTGAGCCGTTGGCAGCCCCCGTCATGTCATCAGCTAGAACACGTTTGCCGGCGTTACAATTGCCTGTGTTCAGTGGTACGGTCACAGACTGGCCGGACTTTTGGTCGCTATTCCAGGTTATCGTCGATAAGGAATTAGCTCTGAGCAACATCGAAAAGTTCCAGCATTTGAGAGCAAGTTTAACTGGCACGGCCCTTGATGCAATTCGTTCCTTGGAGATCTGCCATGAAAACTATGCCAAAGCGGTAACTTTGTTAAAGAGACGGTTTGATATTAAAAGTGTTCAATTTCAGGCGCATATTGGTCAGCTTTTTGGCTTGAAAACTATGGCTGAAAACTCAGCGTCGGACTTGCGAGAGATAATTGACAAAGGTAGTTCGCATCTTCGAGCGTTAAGCACAATAGCTACGAAAGCTGAAATACTTGACGGATTCCTCATTTATTTGATTGGTAAAAAAGCCGATGGCCCTACACAATCAAAATGGGAGGAAGAGATACCCGTCCAAGGCTTACCGTCTTGGGAGTCAATGGTAACTTTCTTTGAGCGCCGAGCTCGTATGCTCGAGAATGTTGAATTGGCTTCTGCAATACGCATACCAGGCCATCAGGTGAATTCCAAAAAGGTATCAGCTAGAAAATCGTTCGTGGCCACTAGCTGTAGTAGGCGTTGCGCATTTTGCCAGGCTGAGCATACAATTACGAATTGTCAACTGTTCCTGAATCTCTCGCCTTCTCTTCGCCTCAAAGAAACCAAAAAGCTGAAGCTGTGTATCAATTGCTTGGGCAAGGGTCATTTCGTGAAAGACTGCAAATCAAGTTGCTGTAAATCGTGCTCTGCTAGGCATCACTCATTGCTTCATCTAAATCAGCAAGTTCCTGAGAGAATTGAAAGCTTGGTCTCCCCAGAAGCTAAAAGCGCTCTTGTCGTTGATTCAAAACCTGCTGCATTACTCAGCAGCAGTCATGCCTTGAATACTGTCACCATTCTCGCCACCGCCGTAGTCATGGTCAAGGGACGGAATGGAATATTGTTTCCATGTAGAGCGCTGCTTGACTCTGCTTCGCAGCTTAATTGCGTAACAGCGGGTCTAGCTAATCGACTACAAGTCAAAAGGACCAAATCTACAACTATTATTTCGGGCTTTGGTCAATCTGATATAACTGCTAAAGAAAACATAATGATAGCATTGCAATCCGTCGACGGAAAATATAGTACATCCTTCTCAGCTGTCGTCGTTCCTACAATAATCTCAAATCAACCTGAAACAAACTTGTCATCTGTTCAGTGGAACATACCGCCAAATATATCGCTTGCGGACGCAGGGTTTTATCGGCCACAAGGAATCGATATGCTTATCGGTGCTAGTTTATTCTTCGATCTGTTATGCGTAGGTCAGCTGCAGTTGGGTCCAAATTTGCCAACTCTCCAAAAAACCAAACTAGGTTGGGTCGTCTCTGGGAATGTGAGTTGTCCCGTGAATAAAATATCATGCTGCGCAGTTGCCCACGTCGATTCCTTTAATCAAGATCATGACTGTGCTCTGCACGAGTTGGTGAAACGGTTTTGGGAAGTTGAAGGACACACTCAACTGAGCATCAAACGATCAAAGGAGGACTTAGATTGTGAGAGGCATTTCGTGAGCAGCTTTCGCCGTCTGGATACGGGAGAGTATGCAGTGCGATTACCAACAAAGGTCAGCTTAAGTGCATTGGGTGATTCATATGCACAAGCTGTAAATCGGCTGAGGGCGTTGGAGAAAAAGTTTGTTAAACACCCTCAATTGAAACAACAGTATTCGGCATTCATCAAAGAATATAGAGACCTTAAGCACATGACCCCGATTAGCACAGTTCCACCTGGCATGGCATCATATTTCCTACCGCACCATTGCGTTTTAAAAGCTGACAGCACCACGACTAAATTGCGTGTGGTATTCGACGCGTCAGCCCCAACCACCACTGGTTATTCTCTGAATGATATGCTAATGGCAGGACCTGTAATACAACCAAAATTGGTTGAAACACTTTTGCGTTTTCGATCGCACAGAATTGGCATCACTGGAGACATATGTAAAATGTACCGCTGTGTAAGGATTGAAGAACCAGATTCTTTTCTGCAGTGCATCGTATGGCGCGAGCAGCCTGATGACGCAATACAGATTTATAGATTGGACACCGTGACCTATGGCACAAAGCCTGCAGCATTTTTGGCTATTCGGGCGATGAGGCAGGCAGCTATAGATGAAGCAGACGACTTCCCTCTTGGCTCGAAGACAGTACTACGCGATTTCTATGTTGATGACCTCATCACAGGCAGTAACACAGAGGATGAAGCTTTGGAAATTATTTCGCAAACAAAGGCATTGCTTCTCCGAGGAAAATTCATACTCCGAAAATGGTGTTCAAATAATGAGCGTGTCTTGCAAGCAGTGGAAGCATCGAGCAGAGAGCGGGCAATAGCCTTCAGTGATGGCGGAAGCTGCACGAAAACTCTTGGATTGGTATGGGACCCAAAAGACGATAATTTTTTGTTTTCGTTAGCTCCGATGGCGATTGCTGATCATGTCACCAGGCGCCAAGTGTTGGCAGCCGTTGCAAGGATTTACGATCCACTTGGACTAATAGGCCCAGTAATTTTGAAAGTGAAAGTGTTTCTTCAGTCGCTTTGGAAACAAAAATTGGCATGGGATGAAAGTGTACCACAGTCATTTCATTCTAGTTGGAGTATATTATGCTCAGAATTAAGCAGAATTAGCAGCATTCGGTTTCCTCGTTTCGTTGGACTAGATGATTCGGAGTTGCAAATACATGGATTTTGTGATGCAAGTGTAAAGGCCTATGGAGCGTGCGTTTATATTCGCGCGAAGAAGGGTGATGATGTGAAGGTTAACTTACTATGCTCAAAGTCAAGAGTAGCACCATTAAAGACCCTCACTGTACCCAAATTGGAATTATGCGCCGCAACCTTACTAGCTGAGTTGATGAAGTCTATTTTTGATTTACAAGCCTTTAGTGGAGATTTTTTTTGCTGGTCAGACTCAACAATAGTTCTTTCTTGGCTAAATGACGTCGCCGCTAACTATAACATTTTCGTCGCAAATCGCATTAGCACCATTCAAGAGATGTCGCAAGGCATGGCTTGGAGCCATGTGCCATCAGAGCTCAATCCGGCGGACATCGTATCGAAGGGCGCATTTCCAAATGAGCTTGAAGAATGTGCGTTATGGAAACATGGGCCTGCGTTCTTACAAGATAGCGAGTGTAGATGGCCACAATATGTCAAAATTGCTCCGAGTACTCTTGAGAAAAAGCGTAACGTGCTGAGTGCAGTATCAAGCATTGTGGACTACTCAATTCAATGCAAATTCGTTAATTCATTTAGATCAATTCAAAGAATTTACGCTTACGTATATCGTTTTATAAAATTCAAATCGCACCAGTGGTCATCGTCAAAACTCACCGTGGAAGAGATAGAAGCTGGAACCCATGTACTAATTAGAATGGTACAAAGGTCAGCAATGCACCATGACTACACCGAGTTGGAAGCTAGTGGGAGAATTGGCCGTTCTAGTAAAATCGCATCTTTGAACCCCTTTATTGACAAAGCTGGCGTATTGCGCGTAGGCGGTCGATTAGAAAATGCAAACTTGAGCTTCAACGAAAAACATCCGATCATATTACCTATAGGTCATCCAGTGACAAAGAGTATTATATCTGACTATCATCAGCGTCTGTTGCATGCTGGCCCGCAGGCTTTGCTGTCGAGCATCCGGTTGAAGTTTTGGCCTCTCGGTGGACTGAAGGCTGTAGCTAAGGTTGTGAACCGGTGCATCAGATGCTTTCGCGTAAAACCAATAATGATGCAGCACATCATGGGCAATTTGCCAGCGGAGCGCGTAAGGCCCCAGCATCCATTCTTCACCACAGGAGTTGACTTTTGTGGACCTTACTTCTACAAGTCGGAGGTACGCAATAGGCAGCCTACAAAATGTTACATATGCCTGTTCATATGTTTCGCTACAAAGGCTGTACACTTGGAGCTGGTGAAAGATTTGGCAACTTCTTCGTTCTTGGCTGCGCTCCGGCGCTTTGTAAGCTTGCGCGGACGGCCTCGAGTCATCTGGTCAGACAATGCGACAAATTTCGTTGGTGCCAGAAATGAACTGAAAGAGCTTCGCAATCTAATGTTAAGTGAGGAACATCAAAGTGAGGTGCACAAGTATTGTCTCGACGAGGGAATAAATTGGCGCTTCATTCCGCCTAGATCGCCGCATTTCGGTGGCCTCTGGGAAGCTTCAATCAAGTTAGCCAAACATCACCTTCGTCGCTCAATTGGCCTGTCAGTCCTCAATTTTGAAGAGCTCAGAACTTTGATTTATCAAATTGCCGCCATAGTTAATTCACGACCTCTTTTTCAGCTCACAGAAAGAGCTGATGATTTGCAAGTTTTAACTCCCGGGCACTTCTTGACTGGTAGAATGCTGTCAGGGGTTGCGGAGCCAGACCTATCTCACATAAACCCAAATCGCTTAAGGCATTGGCAAGTTGTTTGTCAAATACAGCAGTCCTTCTGGAAAGCATGGAGCACGGCTTATCTCACCCTACTACAGGAGCGAGCTAAGTGGCGTTCAAATTCCGTAAACATCCCCGAAGGCGCCTTGGTCCTTCTCAAAGATGACAACACACCACCGATGAAATGGCAAATCGGCCGTGTGTCCGAAATCATTAAAGGCGAAGATGGCGTAGCTCGTGTAGCAAACGTTCGTACAAGCACTGGGCTTAGCAAGCGAGCCGTAGCTAAACTGTGTCTGCTGCCAATGGAAGATGTTGAAAGTCGGAGCCCTTCAACGGGGGGAGGATGTTAAGAGAACCGGCTTGCCCATCATAACTTCTCACTCTCTTAATGTAATCAGGCTCAATTTAGCATAAACGTTCGTAACAGTAAGCTAAGCTCTATGTTATTCTACTCTCTCTGTTCTAGAAAGATCAATTCCTTGTACATCTTATAATTGCTAAAATACATGCATTCGTTGTTAATTTGTCAAACCGAACACACGTATTTCGACGCGTTTTTATTTCGGTTAGTTTTTCGGTTTGGTCAAACAGCGGTCAGCAAAAACTCTTGCTGTTCCCCTAAACAGACAGTTTTGTGATGTTTCGCAGTGGGTGGGGGCGAGAAAGCACTTTTGCGTTTAGCGTTTTGTGTTTGCGAGAACCATGGAAGTTCGAGTGCGGGAATGAATGTCGCAAGACGTGGTGACGAAGTAACTTGGTTAAGGCCAATATCACTGTCCATGTCAACGTTTAAAGCTGAAGCAGGATCATTTTGGACAGGTAATGAAAGAGCGGTATCATCCCTTATGGTAGAACAAATAAGGCCAAGATGCAAAGGCAGCTAGCCAATAAAGTTGGTGTGGTATGCAGAAAAGAAGTGTGCACAACATTCACTAGAGCTGAAACGATGTGCAAATGGTTTTTTAAGAACCGTTGCACTAAAACTGGACGCCGGTAGACAAGCAACAACAAAACAGCGTAGTGAAGCTGATTTGTTTTTGCAATGTATCGCGCGAGCACAAAAGAAAGTAGTGAAAGTGAACTAACGCGAAGAAATTTAAGCGCCAGATGTGCGTGAACACGGTAAAATTTGTTGTTGCGCCGCCGCGGCCGACAAAGAAATAATATTCTTTGTTGTAACTCACGGTGACAATTAGTAATTAGTTGACGAGATTTCGAAGAAGTGCAAGTGTGACTGCACTCGATGAAGGACAAACGCGAACTGTGAATAAAATAAGAACAATTTTTCAGCAACCTTGCAAACATGCCCACACCCCACTTCATCTTTGCCAACACTTTTCGTAAACAAAAGTTGTTTATGAAATTTGGCAACGGAGCTGGAACTTTATTCATAATTTCAACTAAATTCCCGTGGTGTAGTACGTGTCTGTCCGTCGTTGTTAGAGCGAGCCAGATATACATCTGTTTTGCTGTCTCTGTCTGGCAAGAATTTTCCGTCAGCGGTTACGTCTGATTTTATTTTGAAAGCTTAGCGTGAGAGGCCTTCGATCTCTTGTTATATTTTAATACTCTCTGATAGGGCACTTGAGTTCCAGAAAAAACACAAACCACCGATCATGTTTATAAATATTATAATTCCAAGAGTAATTATTACATAGAGTGGAAAATTAACTCTGATTTTTAATACAAATCACACAACGCGAAAAGAGTTCATTTTTCACTCTATGTATTAATTAATCTATGGATCATAACGAAAGTTAATGAAAATGCTAATAAAAAACAAGAACAATAAAACAATTGGTTTGGCAACATTTCTGCAGAAAGCATACACTAGTCGGCATAAATATTTTGACATAATGAAAGCGATGTGTTTTTGCTTATATCTTTTTATTGGCTTTATAGAACTTAAAAATTTTTTTTTGTTTTACATCTCGGACATACAAACTTAAAATTAATTGAACAAAAATTTTTTCATGGAAAACTAAAAAGATATGAATTAAAGTGATTTTCAGCCGTTGGCATAAGTATTTTGACGAGTGATTTTTATTAACTAAATAACAGTTAAATCATAAAAAGGCTTCCAATTATAATTTCTATTAATAGAACGTATAGTCCCCTTTAGCTTCAATAACTTTTTGAAGTCTTTTTGGAACTGAGTCCTCTAAACTTTTGAGGATATCTGTGGACACCTCGTTCCAAAGGGAAGTTACCTCACAAATTGTTTCTTCTTTGCTTTTATGCAAAGAAGCAATTCGCTTCCGCTTCATGAGGGACCACACGTTTTCAATTACATTCAAGTCTGGACTTTGTGGTGGCCAGTCGAGAGTATTGACTCCAACGTCTTTCAAAAACTTCATGATCATTCTGCTTTTGTGCCATGGGGCATTATCCTGTTGCAGAATGAATGACTCACCGATAAGTTTGTCTCCAGAAGGGAAAACGTTGTCATTCAGCACTCTCAAATATTCCCCTTGGTTCATCGAGCCTTCAATGGGAACCAAGTCACCCAACCCATTGAATGAAATGCAACCCCAGAACATAACCGAGCCTCCGCCATGACTCACTGTTTTGCAAACGGGCCTATTTTTTTGTCGTTGTGCCAGTGGAAGCCTTACAAAAACCTTTTGCCTTGCTGAATTGTACTCAAAGGAACTTTCGTCTGTCCAAAGTACGCTCCTCCAAAACTCTTTTGGCTTATGCTAATGCTCCTTTGCGAAAGCCAATCTTTTCGCCTTGTTTACTTTAGAGATGTACGGTATTTCCTTTGCTCGGTAAGTCTTGATATTGGCTTCCTCCAAACGTCTTCGAACAGTACGTTCACTTATTGATTTATTAGCTTTCTCATTCCATTGATTTGCAGCAGATTGAGGCTTTAAATGAATGTTTTTCTTGAATGCCCGCAGAAGGATTCTATCTTCATTCGTTGATGTTTTGCGTTTGGCACCCAATCTTGGCAAGTTCTTAACAGAATTATGTTTTTTGAATTTGTTTATCTGATAATGAACTGTTTGGCGCGACAGTTTAAATTCATTTGCTATGTCTTTTACGACAACCCCTGCTTCAAACTTCGCTACGATTAAAGCTCTAACATCAGGGCTTAACTCTGCCGTTTTCACCATAGTTTTCTATTATTAATTTTTGATTTTAATTTTTTTTATTTAAAAATATGTTAACAAAGTTTAACTAGCAACAAATTTTTATTGACACTTGCTGAAACTCGCAAGATAATTACCACAAAGGTCTTGTCAAAATACTTCTGCCACGAAAAAAATTTGTTTTCTGCGCGCATTCTTATCAGCAGAAAGAGAATGCAAAAGATAATCCACAAATAATTTTGCTTGCATATAGCTGTAATTACGCTATTTCGTTTTCTACACATTTTCGCACCGATCCTTAACGGTACTAATCAAAGTGCAGGCCAATAGTCGCAAGTAAGTTTTGTCAAAATACTTATGCCGACTAGTGTAAGTTCGTGGTAATTTTCAAAACACACGAAGCAAAATAGCAAGCGAAAAAAATTCCGACGAAATTCGGCGCCGCGAACGACGCGCAACCAACCTAGAAAACAAGCCAAACGAAATTTTGTTTTTGCTTTGTCTATTCCTTTCTTTCTATTACTACGTTTATACGATGAGTTAAAACGTTTCGACTGAAAACGAAGTGACTCAAAACACATGTGTAAACACTTTTTGAATTCGTTTTGAGAGCGCAAAGCGTTTTGACTCAAACTTGTTTTCAAATATGTCGTTAATTTTTCAAGTCGTTTTGAAAGTACGTATAAACGCAAACAGAGTTACTATATATTGAAATTATAATGATTATTCTTAATTATTTTTAGCTGTTTTCAAAACTTTCCATAAATGAAATGATTTTTTAACATGCATTTTACATGAAACTTCTGCTTATAGGGTTAAAACATGTCAATCGTAACATTAAGTTGTCTAAAACAAAACGCTTAATGGAAGTATGACAACCATACGATGCGAATTTCACAAACAATTTCGGTGTAATCGTCACATAGAAATATATACATATGCCGTCTACCTAAAAGGACGTCTATATACAAGTTTGGTTCTTGAAAATGTCGCCCTAATATACACAATTCCCTCTATCTTACTAAAAGTTAACATAAGATTCTCAATGACCACCTTTCGTCCTTGATGAGATTAAAAGAAATATTGCGTGACGCCCTCTATAATAGTATAACATATAATGTGTTCTAATACGGATCGTTTTCTTCATGGGCTTTTTCAATGTTGCATTGAGTTGTTGTCCATTTCAACAAAAATAAATTGAATTTTCGAAGTTTATTCATTTTTATTTGTTTTGACATATAAGTCAAAACAGATTGATTTGCATTTTCAAAACGTATTGAGTCAGAACACTTATTAAGTCGCTTTGTCTATTCCTTTCTTTCTATGACTCACTGCTTTACTTGTTTTTTTTTTTATACCCTGTACACACACTGTGTATCAGGGTATATTAAGTTTGTTTGAGACGGTTTGTATGTAACGCATAGAAGGAGGGGAGGGGGACCCTATAAAGTATATATATTCTTGATCAGGATGACAAGACGAATTGATATAGCCCTGTCTGTCCGTCCGTCCGTCCGTCCGTCCTCACCAATGGTTCTCGAAAACTATAAGAGCTAGAGACTTGAAATTTGGTGGATAGACTCGTGAGGTCAAACGCTAGATCAAGTTTGAAGGATTTTTTGCCACGCCCACTCCTTCCCGCCCATCGAGCACCACCCATTTTTTCAAAAGGCTGTAGCTCGAAAACCTGATGAGTTAGAAACATGAAAATGAGTATGTAGACTCAGTATGTATAGCTCTACAAAACTGCATACCACATTTTTTCCCCCTCCCCTTCGTTTCCCCACAAAAAGTTTTTTTCTGAAAATTGCTGTATCTCCTAAACTATAATAGATACAATGCTGAAATTTTGTATGCAAACTCAGTAAACATACCTTTATAAAACTGCATACCACAAACTTTCATTTTCAACGCAGTGTACCCACGCAAAGACAAACAAGTTGAAATTTGGCATAAATTGCGCTTTGAACACTGCTTTATCCTATTTGTAAAAAAAACCGTACTTAACACTGCGAAAACTATTAGAGCTAGAGACTTGAAATTTGGAAGATAGACTCGTGTGGTCGAACACTAGATCAAGTTTGAAGGAATTTTTGCCACGCCCATTAATTCCCGCCCATCGAGCACAACAAAAGGTCATTTTTTTCTTAAAATTGCTGTATCTCCTAAAGTATAAAGAAACCCATGCTGAAATTTTGTATGCAAACTCAGTTAACATACCTTTTTAAAACTGCATATAACAAACTACCACTTTCCCCGCAAAGACCAACAAACTAAAATTTTGCAGCAATGCTTTGTAACAAAATCCGTACTAAAGCGCCATCTAATGGCAAAATTGCACTCTGAGCCATGTCTTTTTTAGCAAATACACAAACCATATCGTGGTACACTGCTTTTGCTGTCGGCGAATGTTTAACGTGTTATCAACATAGGTGTGTGTACAGGGTATTATATAGTTGAGAATACTCAACTATACCGCCCTTACTGGTTTTTTTATTAAAACTTTGCTTTATTTATTGAATCTTCTCTTTATGAGACTAACAAAAAGTTTGCAGATCTTATGCCTATATATTAACTAGCAGTTCTTTTGAACTGCAGATAGGTTGCGGGGCCCTAGGGTCTATCGCTGGGTTGGAAGGTCATTTCGACGAAGACGGGATTGGCTGCTCAACCTTGTTAATCTTCTGGCGAGATGGTTAGGGTGCGTAGAAAGCTTGCTGTAGTATTGTTCCTTGAGTTCTGCTATTACATCTCTGACTGGTTGAATATTTAAATCTTTTTGTATGTTTTCGTTTCGAACATACCACGGTGCCCCGGTGATGGTTCTCAATATCTTTGACTGGGTTCTCTGAATGATTTCAATGTTGCTACTGCTAGCGTTTCCCCATAACTGGGAGCCGTAGGTCCAGATAGGTTTGAGAACAGAATTGTAGAGCAGGACTTTGTAGTCAAGACTAAGGGAAGAGCGAGCGTTGATAAGCCAATGGAGGCTATTTGCTTTTAGTTTTAAATGCGTTCTGTTGGCCTCGATGTGCCTGCGCCATGTGAGTCTTCTATCGAGGTGTACTCCGAGGTATGTCACTTCGTTTGTTTGCGGAAGCGTAGTGTTGTTTAACATCAGCGGTGGGCAATCTTGCCTGTTTAGAGTGAACGTAACGTGTTTGCATTTTTGTTCGTTGACTTTTATTCGCCAGTCAGCTAGCCATTTTTCTATGTCGACCAGGTAAAGAGCTAACTGCGCTGTTGCTTGCATAGGGCATCTGGAACGGCTGAGAATAGCTGTATCGTCAGCAAAGGTGGATGTTGTTAGACGTCTGCTTGTTGGGATGTCTGATGTGTAGAGGACATATAACGTAGGACCGAGTACGCTACCTTGAGGAACTCCAGCTCTAATGGTGTGGTCGTCGGACATATCACTGTTACATCTCACTGTAAACTTCCTGTCGTAGAGGTATGACTTTAGTAGCTTGTGCGTGTTGTTTGGAAGCATTGTTTTAATTTTGTGCATTAAACCGTCTAACCAAACTCTGTCGAATGCTTGTGAGACACCCAAAAATATTGCTGTGCAGTATTCTCGATTTTCAAACGCGCTTCGTATTTCTGATGTTATGCGATTATCCTGCTCAATAGTTGTGTTCTCAGTGTGTTCTCAGGAATGAGTTGATCCGAGTTAGCACGCATTTTTCGAAAAGTTTTGATAGACACGATAATAAACTTATAGGTCTGTACGACGAGGGAATCGTGTGATCTTTTCCTGGCTTTGGTATCATTATGATGATAGACTTTTTCCATCTTTCTGGAAAATAGCCAAGTTTAGTGATGGCATTGAAGAGCTTCGCGATAGTGCAAACAGCACAATATGGGAGCTCAATAATCATTTTTGGGGTTATTAAATCGCAGCCCGGTGATTTTTTTGGGTTCAGTTCCTTTTTGATAATATTAGCGATTTCGTTTGGTCGAAACTCGATTGGGTCACGTTGAAGCTCGGCGTCGTTTGTTAATGCTGGTAGTGTAGTCGCATTTGTGCAAGGATTTGGTTGAAACACATTTTCAAGGTGGGCGGCAAATGTTCTTGCTCTATCTTCGTCGCTGCGGGCCCAGCCGCCTGCAGGGTTTCTTATAGGCATCACGGTTTCTGTCGGTGAGCTTAGGGTTGGGTGAGCTCTCCACAGTGAGTTTCTTGTACTGGATGTGGATAGTTGTTCTATGTACCGGCGTTGGGTATATGCTTCTTCTTGCTTTAACGCTTTAGAGAGGTTGCGTGCGGCGCCCTTAAGCCTATGTCGTGCAGATGGCGATCTGGTTGATTGCCATTCTCGACGTAAGCGTCGCTTTTCGATAACGAGCTGCTCGATTTGTAGATTCGTCTTCTTTTGGTTACGTGGAGCTTGCGCCGTTTGCGGTAACGAAGACTGATTCTAGATTGTTTACGAAGCTGTCGATCTCAGCTTCAACGGTTAGGGGAGGATCTAGCTCAATGTGTGAGCTAAAATATTTTTTGTAACTGACCCAGTTGGTTTTATGCGAGGTCAATCTAATTGGTTGATCTACGGTTTTTGGATGTCGAAGTAGGTTAATTAATACAGGCGAGTGATCAGACGAGAGATCTGAAAGACTTTCGGCGCTTAGCAGGGTTCGGGGAATATTTTTTGTTATTGCAAAGTCAATTAGGTCGGGTAGTTTATTGGGGTCAGCCGGCCAGTATGTTGGTCTGCCGGGAGAGAGATGGTCGAGCTTATTGCTGGCTTTTATAATTGCATTGTATAATTGTTTTCCTTTTGGGGTCACTAGAGAGATCCCCAGTGAGTGTGCTTGGCATTGTAATCTCCTGCTGCTATGAAGTGTTCTCCGAGTGTGTTAAAGAACTGCATGAACTCAGTTTCAGATATATTGAAGCGAGGTGGGCAGTATACGGCGGCTAGTGTTAGATGGTTACCACTATCTAATTGTATGTTTATAGATGTGGCCTGTAGATAGTTTTCTGCAAATCTTCTATGGCAGTGGTGTTTGAGACGGTTTCTAATCAGAATACCAGTCCCCCCATGTGCTTTACCATCAGGATGGTTTGTTCCGTAAAATACGTAGCCTCGTATGTTAAAATTATATTTGTTTGTAAGGTGTGTTTCTGAGAGTAGCATTACGTCAATGTGTTTGTCAAGTAGAAATTGAGCTAGCTCAAGTTTGTGCTGTGAGACGCCATTAGCATTCCACGTAGATATGCGTAGGGAAGGCATGGTTTATTTGGACTGTTGTGAAATCAGCATTTGTATCAGTAGATTTTGGTTACGCATTAAATCCTGCATAGTTGTCCGCAGAAAAGACATAAACCCCATTAGACTTTGCTGCATGGTTGATAACATTGCTTCAAAGTTGCTTTGTTGCTGCCCCGGCATTTGGTGGTGTTGAGTCGCGTTTAAATCTGCATGTGCTAGTTGTGGGTTCGGCGTGTTTGGGGTAGGGGGAACCAGTCCTGATTTTAGAGCACTGGCAAATGTCACGTTTTTGGTTGAGATTCCGCCAAGTGAAAATCTGGCTGCGGTCGAAAAGAAAACGTCTGGGTTTAATTTAGATGGTGTAAATGTAGGCTGTGCGTTTTGAGAGCGTGTAGTGGTCACTCGCTGGTGGATTCGTGTTTTCAGTTCCTTGTATATTGGGCAACCTTTATAGTTAGCTGTGTGGTTACCACCACAGTTGGCGCATTTTTTTGTGCTGGCGTCGTCTTTGCTCGCTGGGCAGTGTGTAATGTCGTGAAGCTCTCCACAAGCTACACACACGGGGCGCAGAGTACAATACGACCTTGTATGGCCATATTCTTGGCAATTCGTACATTGTACGGGACCATTGCGTTTGTGCGGTTCTTCTACGGTGATTCTGCGGTGCAGTAGAAATTGAAGTTTGTATATCGGGTGCACTTCGTTTTTCTTTAGCGGCTTGCTTTCTGGATTAAGTTCTACCTTAAAGAGTGGTTGCGGCTTTCTATCCTTATTTTGGATGTTGAAAACAGTTTTGGCACTGGATCCTTTCTCTTGTAACGCGTTGATTACTTCCGCAGGAGTGACTTCAGGCTCTATGCCCTTTAGTACGACTTGCAGGCCTTTGCTGCTTTTTAGCTCTTTTTGTTGTCGCTCAGGAACTTCGACAGTACTCTGTAGTTATCTTCGGACTTAGTTTGTACCTTTGTTTCATGTATATTTCCCTTTACAAGGGGGATTATATGAAAGTTGTCCTTTCCAATAAGCTCGATAAATTTGCTGACTAAGGCGTTGCAGCTTTTTCACGGATGTAAATTGGTGGTGGCTTTGGCATTCTTTTAACGCTTTCTGTTTCGGGGGCCAGATCAGAAGTGTTATCTGCCAGAATTTTGAACCTGTTGGTATTATCAGGCGTTTCGCTTGGTGGTAGGCTGAAGCTAACACGGGTAATTTTCGGTTTCGAGTTTAGGGGGCTCAACTTTCTTTCTTGATGCTATTTAATTTTGTTTTGGTTTCTTTAATTTTTAACAAATATGCAAACACGTCATCGCTTACATTTACAAAAATCTTTGTCTTAACTACTGGAATTAAACATGAATCAAAAACATTTCCATGGAAGTTAAACAAAAAATACCATGCAAAGTGAACTAGCGAGTTTCTTGGACAAGTAGCCAAAAATTCTAAACGCTCTGCGCTAACGTGAACTCACCGGCAAACAGAGTCTGAATGCCGCGATCGCAGTACGCTGCCAGGCCTTTTATAGACTTCAGCCAGGTTAGAGAATTATGTCAACTGGCTGTTAAAACTCTGTTGGTGTATGTTAACGATCTACAAACTCTCTGTTTAACAGAGGATTTAACAGAATTTGTTCGATTTAACAGTCAATCTCCGTCTCTGTTGTACGACCAGTGTTGTCTCATTTCTGAAAACAGGCACTGTTAATGTTTGAAAAGAGTCTGAAAACTTAAGAGAATATGGCTTCACATCAACATTTAGTGATTATTTTTAATCATAATATTGCAATAAAACACATTTATTGCTTAAACTCTCTTAAATCTTACGATATTCCTTAAATCTCTCACCAGTTTCTTAAGAGTGAAAGACACCCTCAAAGTTATGTTGCCGCATGTCTGGGATGTTTGCTTCAAGTTTTGCGTCTGGCCACGCGAAACTTGAAGCAAATTAATTTTGTCATCAGTAATCCAGCGAATCGTTGTGAAAGGTTGTGTGCACGGATGTTGACGGATTTCGTCCATCCTTGCAAATGTCAAGTTTTACGTAATTGTCAACAAAAAATAAACAATTTCAACAAATTTTCCCACAATTTACAATTTATACATTTAAAAACCGCGGTGAAAATTCATGCAAGGAATGAGTCCGGATAATCGAAGATCCGTATAATCGAGGTCCGGTTAATCGAGTTTCTACTGTAGAGTGAAAATGAATTATTTTCGCGTTTTGCGTGTCATGCACAGACTGTCCGCAATGCGGTTTGAGTTCGATCCTTTTTAAGCGACTAAGTAGCGTATGTAGATAAACCAAAAACCCACGGCATTTGTATCGAACTCTTATGTATACATACAATTCCTAACAACATACGCTACGCTACTTACGCGTTGAAAAAACGATCGAACTCAAACCGCATTGCGGACACAGTCTGTGTATGAATCGCAAAACTCAATGAGTTATTTTTCCACTCTCTATGATTATTACTCTATGAGGTACATGTATTATGAGCGATTTGAACACAAGCGAACATTTTGCTCATGCGAGTTGCTTGAAAACTTTCTGTTAGAGCAACTTTTCCTGAACGAAAAACGTATAAGCGCAAACGATTTGATTCGGACTGTGTTCGCTTTGAGGACATGCTTATTCGATCGGTCATTTTCAATCAACCAAAGTAAAGAATCATAATGAATACGAATCAATGTACGAGTATGGTCGAAAATTTGTGATTCGTTGTGTCTCTGATGTGTGTACCGAATCTATTCACACAAAAACAAAGAATCGTCGACTGTGAAGATTTTACAAAAAAATTGACCAGTAAAGAATTGCAGTCAAGAGTGCTCGACTTCGACATAACCTATACCTTCGATTTCTAACGACTCCTAGAGGGCGTTATTCCACAGATTTCATTTTCATTCGATATCACACTATCAAATTTTGTACACCGCAATTGTATAAACCGCGTCAATTCGATGCTCCTAACTGTAACAGTATTATATAAAATTTTTCCGTGCGTAGAAGAATGAAAGAGGAAAATGATTACATGTATAAAAACTCTTTCCTCAGTTTTAAGGCTATCGACCTGGAATTTTGCAAACAGTCTCTAATTTTATTACCATAAATCATTTGTCGAAACCGGCATGATCGTACCACTGGAACTGGTACACCCATACGAAAAAAGAAGAAATAGATAGATAGATTAGATTCATAAGAATATCCTTGTTAAATTTTAACAAGATCGGTCCAGAGGTTTCTAAGATATTCTGTACACAAGTTTGGAAAACAGTAATTTCGTAATTTTTACAAAACATTAAAATGTGAGGTATTGGTGGGTAATATGACTTTTTGTATACGTTATTCAGAATCAGCACAACAAAATACATGGGAATTCGTTGGAATTATTGAAAAAGTTTGTACAAACGGTATTTTGTCGGCCTGTGTAGTTATGTACCATGAAATAAACATTATCGGGGGTGTCACAGATTAGCTAACTAGAGACTCGATGCCAATAACAATCAAACGGGTAATTTTGGTGTCAGAGAAAATCTCTAATAGAGATTTTTTTCATCGTTGCCTAATCTCTCCAATATCCTCAGAGTTTTGATAAAATTCAGCCTTATTTTAAGTTTTTATAAGTTATTATGTAATCTTTATGGTTTTCCTCATTAATCTGCATTTGAGCAATTCAATAGGGGTATTCACACCCAGCTCGGTAACGTCGCAATTTTAACAATTTTAATTTTACCGAGTGTCGAACGTGAATACCGAAATATGCAGGTTTGCGTAAATTAGTTAATTTTTCTTCTTATTATATAAACAAACGAAAAAGTGAATTTAGCTAAATTGAGCGAAATAAATCAAATAAAATTAAAATGCCGCAAAATAACGTAAAAAGTCAATACAAGAAGTTGAGTTTCTGGAAGGTAAAAATGTTTATTAATGCACGAATATACAAATAATTAAATAATTGTGTTAAAATGGTGCACAGCTATGGGTCGGGATGAAGAAATTGAGAGAGCATTGAATGACTTTGTTGACGAAATTATTGGCATACAACGGTTGACGAGAGGATGAAATCAAAGTACCAAAATCTGCATTTTGTTGCATTAGTTGTATGTTTTGTGTTATTGCTTGTAACATACGAGGAGTCGTTGAGAAAGGCTAACATATAACATATGCTGTTTTAATAATAAAATGATGTGAAAGTACAGCCACTTTCTTATTGAAAGTAACTAAAAATTCCCTTTGATTTTTTACAGAGTTAACGCCCACTTTTTTAGATTGAATCTTATGGGTATCTGAATGGGTACCGGAGATATGCAAATTATTGATTTTTGCTATAAGTGGGCCATGTACATTTTTTGGTTTAAATAGTTTTCAGAATATAAGTCTGAAGTTTCTATCACTGTGGATGCTCGAGTTATAGCGTTTTGAAAAAGCGGTCGGTGCTGGTTGGGCGGGAAGGAGTGGGCGTGGCACAAAATTGTTCAAAATTGACCTGCAGCCGAGTATCAGGAATCTACCCTCCGAATTTCAAGTCTCTAGCTTTTATAATTTCCGAGAACCATTGGGGAATACGGACGGACGGACATGACTTAACCAATTTCTCTTGTCATCCTGATCAAGAATATATATACTTTATAGGGTCGCCCGCCCTTCCTTCTGTGCGTTACATACATTTCGCGCAAACTAACACAAAAAAGGGCGTGAAGAGTATCTAAGCTTCAGCTTTGCTGAAGTTAGCGTCCTTAATGGTTTTTTCCTCACTTTTTTCTTAAAAAAAATTTTTTTCTCGATAAAACTTACCTTGGACTCTTATTCAATAGACATTTTTCCTATATTTTTGTAAGCATGTCACTTGTACATTTTCTACTTCTTAGGTTAATAACTTAAGATATTTATTATACTTTTCACGTATGTGAAATAGTATAATAACTTTGTGCTGAAGTTTGTAACACACAGAAATATTCACTTGCGACTATATAAAGTATATATATTCTTGATCAGGACGACAAGACGAGTTGATTTAGCCATGTCCGTCTGTCCGTCTGTCTGTATATATACAATCTCCTCCCACAGTTTTAAAGATATCGAGCTGAAATTTTGCACATAGACTTCTTATTCGTGCATTCAACTCATTTGTCGGATCCAGCCATATCGGACCACTGGAACTGGTAGCCCCCATACGAAAAGAAGAAGAAAAATTAACAAAACTTGAATCGTTGTATGGAAAACTAAAAATTTGATTGTTATTTCCCAATCAAATGTGACCTATATAGCCCGCATTAATATTATGAAACTTTCACAATAATAACGCAATTGGTCTATGCTATTAAATACAAATATAAATTCCTGCGGAGGGCTTACCGCATTTCAAAAAAACAAAACACAAAAACTCAGCATTGAACTCATCAACGCTGAAATCTAATTAATATAAGGTTCATTGCAGTGACCAGTCAAAGATTGACACCACCTGCGCTTAAAATGATCCTTGACACCAACCAATCAATCACAAGGCCATCTATCGATCAAAATCTGAACTTGTATTACCATTGCATTCTTACACTTCTCAAGAATGTTTTCGGCAATGCATAAATATAAATAGATATTGAAATGGATTGGTGGTCAAGCAAAAAGATCGCTGATGAAGGAGTGTGGCGACTCCCGAAACAGCTGTACGATCTGCCTGCTGCTTGCTAAACAGAGAGCAAGTTCTTGTGACATTGATTGTGTGTCAAAAACTAAAAATTTGATTGTTATTTCCCAATCAAATGTGACCTATATAGCCCGCATTAATATTATGAAACTTTCACAACAAAACTTTTTTGTTTTGTATGATAGAGTGCTGAAATTTTAAACATAGTAGTTCTACATAGTCCGACTACATGCCTGAAAGTTTCATTGAGATTGGACATCTGGAACTGGTAGCTCCCATACAAAATGAAGAAGAGGAAGAGAAGCAATATTCACGTCGTTGTATGGACAACTTTTTTGTTTTTCAACCAATTGACTTGAAACTTCGTAGTTATGTTCTTGGGGAGGCATTAAAACTATTTTGACCAAAAGTGGGCGTAGCCACGCCCACTTATAGAAAATTGACCCGTTGTATGGAAAACTTTTTTGTTTTTTAACCAATTGACTTGAAACTTTACAGTTATGTTTTTAGGGAGGAATGAAAACTATTTTGACCAAAAGTGGGCAAAGCCACGCCCTTTTATCGCGAAAATTTACCTGTTGTATGAAAAACTTTTTTGTTTTTAAACCAATTGACTTGAAACTTTACAGTTATGTTCTTAGGGAGGAATGAAAACTATTTTGACCAAAAATGGGCATGGCTACGCCCACTTATCGCAAAACTTGAATCGTTGTATGGAAAACTTTTTTATTTTTTAACCAATTGACTTGAAACTTTACAGTTATGTTCTTAGGGAGGAATGAAAACTATTTAGACCAAAAGTGGGCATGGCTACGCCCACTTATACCGAAACTTGAACCGTTGTATGGAAAACTTTTTTGTTTTTTAACCAATTGACTTGAAACCTTACAGTTATGTTGTTAGGGAGGCATGAAAACTATTCATTTAGTTTTTTTTATAGTGACACAAAGTGAAAAGTATTATAGCTTCAGCCTTGCTGAAGATAGCGTCCTTACTGGGTTTTTGTTCTGCTTGTCGTAATGCAATTTAAACTTTATTCTGACTAGTTTTTCAAAAATTTTTTTCTCCGATTTTTGTAATTTTTGCAAACTTTGCACTCACTGCTTATCGTTTTTTTCTGCTTTTTAATGCGCTTCTCACTGCGCAAATCGATTTTTTAACTCGATAAGGACAACAGAGAAATCCCAACCAAGATGACTTTACAGGACCAGACAGAGACTCGTGGATTGCCCAATCTAAATATCCCGCTGTTTGGCGACCGCGTTTTGTATTTTGCCTGCAGGATCGACAACGTAACGTCTTGCGGGATGTATAGAAGCTGTGGTGGCCGAATCGCCGAATCCCCCACTCCTTTCCGGCCAACCAGCACCACCAACTTTTTTAAAATGCTGTAGCTCGAACATGAGATGAGATAGAAACATTAGTATGTATAGCCCTACAAAACTGCAAGCCACATTGTTTCCTCTCTCCTCATTTTCCTTTAAAACGTGGTTTTCTTAAAATTGTATTCCACTATTTTTGACCGTTTTTCTTCATATTTTGAACACCGATTATTGTGTGTGCATTATCGACAATTTCTTTTTTTTACTAATTTTTCGATACGACATTTTTTTTTTCGATACGTCAAAAATCAAGCCAAAATACTAGGGTTGTTATATCGAAATATAGATACATCGATATTTTTAATGGAAAATTATATATTTATATCTTAATATTTTTTTGCCTAAATATCGAATATGCAATATTTTTTTTTGATATTTTAAGATATTCGTGCGTTGGTCATTCGGTGATCTGTGAAGCAAGCGCAAACTCATTTAAGTGCAGCGGAGACAAGATGGATTTGCGAAGTATAATTTGTGCATGAAATTGATAAAAACAAGCGGGAATACAACCAATTTACAACTAAATGCAGATGACCCGTGTATTGACCTTATGGAAGCCCATAATAGGTCAATTTTTAAAAGCCTGTCGATGCGCAAGTCTGATCACAGTGAGCTAAAGTTGTACCTTAGCTTGCCGCAAAGATCATGAATAAGTAACCCCATAATATTCTGGAATTCGCAAAAGGCTATGCCGGGATTGTCTCATCTTGCTCTTAGGTATCTAATTACACTTGAGAGTTCAGTGCATTTAGAGCGACTTGCGTCCGCTACAAAGGCGTCATATTGGCACTAAAAATACTTAATAATATGACACATAGAAAAATCGAATCTAAAAAAAAATATGCTCACATTAACACTTATAATATTAATGTTTGCTTTATATATTCATGTAAAATGGAATCTAATGAATTATTCTGTTATGTTTGATTAATATATACTAAGGGTATTCAATAGTTCTCGCATCAGTAGCAAACGAAAGCTTGTGAACACCCTTCTGAACAAAAAACTGTCGCAAACTGATTATGTCAGATATTTCAGCTTTGGATAATTTGTTTCTAAATAATAAATAATATTCAAAAGAAAATAGAATTGAAAATTAAAGATATGTGTTATGGTCTGGCCTAACCACAAATCGGCCTTGCATGGTTATGTGTACTCGTTGAAATTATAAAGGAAGTCAAACTCGTTTTGTAAATTAAAAACGGGTTAAAGAAGCCAATTATGTTGAGCGATATAAAAATTATTTTAGTTTAAACAACATTGTCCCATTTTTCTTTCCGGTGGTATTTTCTACCTTCCACCTTATAAAAAAAGGGAATGTTTTATGTTCAGTATAAGGCGGGGAAACACCCTCTAACAGACCCAACAGAGTGATGGCACAAGGTATCCCAGAAGGAAAACTATGCTTACCTGAACGAAGAAGGCTTTCCAAATCACCTTCCCAACAGGTGAAAAGAAAATACTTACAAAAAAGCGTTTCAAAACGCCTTGTTTTAAGGCTTAGTGTGAACCGTTTAAATTGGAAGGGGTTTTGAAACAAACATGGAAGGGCTTTTACGTCATCAAGTTTGAGCCAAACAATTTTATTTTGAACCGAACCCTTCTAAAACTCCTATTTTTATAGCGAACTTGAAGCACCTTCCCTTTAGCTTTTTTAGAAGCTAGAAGGAAAGGGACACCTTATTTTGATAGGTTTGAGAAGCGAGATGGGAAGGAGTAGCCGATGACTGAAAAACGCGAAGTTAGACTCGGTATTCGGAAATGTTACTTCAAACCAGATCATTCCATAATGCTTCATTTAGAAGCGAGAAGAGAAGGGTAACCTGATTTAGGAGGGCTTGTGAAGCGAGATGGGAAGGAGTAGCCGATGATGTTAAACACAAAGTAACTTTGTTTTTGGGCTTGAGTTAGTAGGAGACTAAAATGTCGTTCTCTAGCTAAATTGTAGCTTATATAATATAGTATTTACGAAATTTCTTTACATTTTCGCTTTTTGCAGCGAGTATGTAAGGGAACTATCATATCATTCGCCTTCTTTTTGAAAGGAGCGTGTAAGGGAACTATCATGGAAAAAGCGATCACTCATATGGCAAAATCCATTTGAATCGTAAGGTTTAAAAAGCACTTTTGTGCTTACTTTTAAGGCATGCGGAACCAAATTAGAAGGCCTTAAAGGTCCTAGGGGGATGTCGAAGTCTTGAACTCTTAACTGTAATTATTTAGAATCATTTTTTGAATTCAAATTCAAATAACTGTTTCAAAGTAGTCAGGGTTTTCCAATTGTGTTAAAAACATTCCAAATAATACCGAAAATTTGCAGTGTTATTAACACATAACACAAAGAAAAATTGCTACATATGCGACGATTTTTATACCCTGTACCTTATGGTACAAGGGTATATTAGTTTTGTGCACGTCGACAATGTATGTAACACCTTAAAGGAAACATCTCCGACTATACAAAGTATATATATTCTTGATCAGTGTCGAAAGAGAATTCGATTTAGCCATGTCCGTCTGTCCGTCCGTCCGTCTGTCTGTATGAACGCGTCGATCTCGGAAACTATAATAGGTAGGACCAAAAGCTCTTCGCAGTTCGATTCTGTGATTACGCAGATCAAGTTTATTTTGTTTTCCCCCTTCTTGAGTTAGTTTAGGGGTGAGGGGCAAATAACTGAAGCTACCTCGGGTAAAATATTACAAAAGTCGTATTTTCTGGGTTGTCTTTTGAGATAGGAACACCAAATTTGGAGTGTATATAGCTGACTCAAACCCCAAGAAGATACAACAAAAAAATGGGCGTGGCCACGCCCCTAATTAGTAATAATTTGAAACCCTTGTATCTCAAGAACCATAAAACCTACAAGAATGAATCTTAGCATGCATGTTATTGGGATGTGGTTTACAAAGTTCTATCATAAAATGGGCGTAGCTACGCCCACATATAGCCAAAATAGAAAACCGTTATATCTCTGTAACGAATTGAATGGAAAGAAAATATGTTTCGATTAAAAAAAATATAAAAAAAATCGAATTTTGGACCTAATTCGTATCGACAAACTTTATAAGAAGATTTTGTAGCTTGTAACTTGTAGTTTTTGAATCTTTTGCCAAAAAAAATTTTAGGAGTAACGGTTTTGGTGTAAACCATAAAATTTCAACAAAATAAAAATTTCTAAATTTGTTTTCTTTTTTGATATGCAATATGATTATAAACGATTATATCGACCAAAATGCCTGTTTATTCAGCGTTAATTTGCATATTTCCGATCCTTGCTACGATTTTTTTTCGCGGAGATATTCAAGATTTAAACAAGAAAAGGTTCTTTTGACTTTAACCATCGATATCTCAGCAATGAATGAACGCACAGGAATAGAGGTAAGATGGGGACTTAGGATATTTTTACACCTCTTAATACCAATCATCCAAGTAACTCAACAACGAATTCGCAGTGCAATTTTTTAATAAACTAGAACAATTTCAAGTATTCATAGCATGAAAGTTGTCGAGTAGGAGGGCCACGGCTCCTATATAGAAATGGTATATGTTTTTAAAACCAGCGCAGAAAAATAATTAAAAAAAGTTCCATGCAACAAAAATTATGTTTTCCAGTCTAATCACACAAAAATCGACTATTATTTGTAGAGTATTATTAATGACATAGTATGTATGTTCAAATTTATTGCATGATGTCTATTTCACTCTCTACTTAACGCTGAGGCCATCTATCGGAAAGCACTAAAAATGCATTCCAACATTCTATATAATTTTCAAATAATCAGCGAAGATGATTATCTCTTATTGTATGTGTGAAGTGTGATGAGTAGTAATTAAATAAAGTAGGTATGTATATTCTGACATCAAAAATCGCATTTAGTTGTCAAACAGCCTTTGAAATGGCAAAAACATTAATTTCGATTATAGTTGTTCTAATAGTTTTGCTTGTAGCTACTTGTCTTTTATTCGGTAGTGTTTCGATAAGCCCAAACGACGACAATGTCGACGAAAACAACAACAATAATGATGGTTTTATGGATTATCAAGATTTCGAAAGTACATCCGAGAGTTCTGTGAACACGACAGATTATCCATTGAATCCGGTCTATTGGAGTCCTACATGGGAATCTCAACCTGATTCCGAATACGAATACAATTATGATGATATTTTAAGGGAATAATTATAAAATAAATAAAAATGCACTTTTAATATTTTACTTGTGATGTTAGTATCATTAATAAATACAAAAGTGATGTCGCTTGTGCTTGTATACTTCGTATTAAATCTCATGACAATCATGATCATCATCTCGATATTTCAAATTATTTTTTACTTATTAAAATTATTTAAATATAAAACTAAAAAAAACCAGTAAGGGCGGTATACTCGACAATATAATACCCTGCACACATCTACAAAATTATACTGATCTGACGTCGCCTATTCAAATAGTGTTCAAAATATCAAGAAAATCGGTCAAAAAATGTAGAATTTCCGAAAAATTTAAGTTTGTAGGTCTCTGAGGGGTAGCCATCAAAGAGGGGGGAAATTTGTGGTATGCAGTTTTTAAGATACATATTCACTGAGCTTCTATACAAATTTTCAGGGTCGTACCTTTGTTAATTTTGGAGATATAGCAATTTATATTAAATAACTGGGGGGAGGGGAAATGAAAAGGAGGGGGGGGGGGATTTTGTGGAATGCAGTTTTGTAGGGCTATACATATAAAAAGAGGGTGGGGCTGAATGGGCGGGAAGGAGTGTGCGTGGCAAAAAAAAAAAATAAACATCACGAGTCTACCCTCCAAATTTCAAGTCTCTAGCTCTTATAGTTTCCGAGAACCGTTGGTGAGGACGGACGGACGGACAGACGGACGGACATGGCTCAATCAATTTCTCTTGTCGTCCTGATCAAGAATATACATATATACTTTTTGGGGTCCCCCTCCCCTCCTTCTGTGCGTTACATACATTTCGTTCAAACAAACCCAATATACCCTGATACACAGTATGTGTACAGGGTATAAAAAACGGATCTGAATAGTTAATATATATTTATTGTTATTATTGAGTAAAAGTAGTTTGATTTGCTTCGAGTTTCATAAGTTCATATGAATTACACAAATTAGTGTAAATAATCAGTTTACCCTACGTACACACTCAATAAAACTGAGAGCAGATAAGAATTCTCACAATATATGTACAGTAATATAGTGTAATTGCATTGGACCATGAGCTTAAATTGTGTTTACATTGCTCGCCCATTGCAGCTAACGTTAGGAATTCCACAACCAGTAAGGGAGCAATTTTCAGCTTTTCCGAAACTTATATACTTTTGTAAGCCTTTTCCCAATTATTCTTGTTAGAAAATTCGTTTTATAGTTTTTCCAATAAGAATAGTATAAGTTTATAAAGATAACAAGGCATAGCCACGCCCATTTTCAAATTTTGTTTTAAAGAAAGCACTGCAATCGTACTACACTATCTTCTGAATCATCGGTTTATAGAGAAATCGTATTTTTATGTTTTTCTCTATATGGACAGTGCCACGCTCTTATGACCGATCCTTATGATACTTTGGTGTATGGATGTATAAAAACGCGTAAATGCAAAGTTTCATTTGTTAAAAGTTAAGAACAAAAACGAAATTTTTGACTGATTGTTCGTATGGGAGCTATTTTCTATAGTTGGCCGATCTTCACCAAATTCACAGAGTATATTTACAAAACTGAGGTGATAGCTTTAAAATGAAGGCGTTTTTCAAGCAAAAACTTAATTTTTGATCGATCGTTCCTATGGCAGCTATATAGTATATACTATAGTAATTCGATCAAGCTGATTTCTCCTTCTCTGCGTTGCAAACTTCATGACAAGGTTAATATACTCTTGCAAGAGTATAAAAATTAAAATTAATTTTGTCGATTCAAATTAATTTGCTGGCAAAACACATATGGCCGCATCAAATTTTATGTTTTAAGCACAAGCGTACTATGAAGGAAATACAACCACACTTCATACGTAATCATCATGGACTCACCCGATTATTAACCTCAATATTGCTGCTGCTATAAACAAAGTTAGCCTGCGAGATTGGTGAAAATTAGACGACTTTATCTTGTAGTTTTTATAGGAACAGCGTAGGAACAGTCGAAATTTTGCAATTTCATTCATATTAATACACTGTACACACAGTGTGTCAGGGTATATTACGGTTTAGACTAAATGTGTGTAACTGATTTCTGATATTCTGATCAGGACGAAAAGACGAGTTGATAAAGTCATTTCCATATGTCATCACCAATGGTTCTCGGAAAGTATATAGTCAACTTTGAAGAGTTTTTTCCACGCTTACTCCTTCCTGCCCATCTAGCATTGGTCTCTTTTTTTTAGAATTTGTGTGTGGCTCCGCTTAGCATGCAGGGTATTATATTATCGAGTATACCCGACCAGCCTTACTTAATGACGTGGCACCGTTCATATAGACCAAAACTTAAAAATTGGATTTCTAGTAAGCAGATGCGATAAAAGATTGTAAAGTATAGGGTAGCGTGATTAATTAGAAAGTGGGCATTTTTCTTTTAAAACTAATATGATTCTTGTTACTTAGAAAAACTAAAAAAGAGTTTCCAGTAAGAATAATTAAGAAAATATTTGCAAGAGTATAATATACAAGTTTCGTCAAAGCTGAAAATAGCTCACTTACTGGTTTTTATTCCTCTTCTATATGTTCTTGCTCGTTTAAAAAAAACTTCAAACTGCAACGAGTCACTTGAGACGTTATTTTTAGAATCACAAATGGTTTGAGTTTCATTTGAATCAAAATAATTAAATAAAATGTAAATTGTTGCGCGTGTTATTCAATACCGAAACTGATCACAAATATTGTTATAAACAACTACATCAGCCGAATTGATATCCAAACTGCAAACTTAAATTGAATTCATCGTCAGTATCGTTTGAGAAGAAAGGAGTAAAACATGGTTTTAATACGCTGTACTTTAGCTGCTCTAATTGTAATTTTTCTTACAATACCATCGTACATATACGTGTACAAAGACTTGTTTCATATGCTGAACAGCGAGGAGAAGGCCAACAAATTCATTTACAATATAAGAAAATGTGATAGACCATTCGTGCAAGTTGGCAATAGTTGTTATTTTTTCTCAGACACACATAAGGTGAGTACACAAAAAGCTGTGCGTCGGCCGACTGTATTTTTATAAAACAATTTTTAGCCAATCGAATACTATAAGATCAAGTACAAGGGTCGCTTCTACAGTGTGCCAAAAAAGGTGAGTTTAATGGCCTTACATATATATCTTGGCTTTTTGTGAGATAATCGTATTCAACACTAATAGCTCGATTGGTTACACACTCTGTTCGCCTGTGAGACCCTTGACCGTCAAGCACACCCAATAAGTGTTGAGAGCGTCGGGGAAATTCAGAACATTGGAAAATACATGCTCGCCAATGGCTTCTACAATTTATATACCGTCTGGAGTTCAGGCCATCGTGCAAGAATGTCGAACATGGCTATCGATTCAAGTACGATGGTCGAATTTTTTTGGTACACTTCGACTGAGTCAATGAACTTTACATATTGGATAAGTGGACAACCTGTTTCAGCACACTTTCCGGAAGGTTTTTGTATGAATTTGCAATTGGTTAATGAAGAAGTTTTTATGTCTACTATGAACTGTCATGAAAAGTTGGCGTACATATGCGAGCGTGAGCTTTAGTCGTTCGGGAGAAGCACAACTTACTTTAAAGTCATATTGATATATAGAGTCTTAAAACTAGTAAAATGTTACTAATAAGAGGTCCATTGTCCAAATTTCTCATGCAATATTAAAGCCTGTCTTTTCTACAAAACATATGTGCATTATAGCCTTGCAAGGTCCATCTCATACAAAAAGCTAACTAGAGTATGGATTAACCTGGGAGTTAAACAAGGAATTGTAACCCCTTGATACATTTTCGTGTGCAGTGTATAAAAGTCACTACCTTGTCGACATGAGGGCATTTGCTCATAAAAACAAGGCCACCTTTTCACGAAGACCTAATAAAGCATCGATATGACTGTCTGTATGAACATGTCGATCTCGAAAACTATAATAGATATTACCAAACTCCCCAGGTCAATTATGTTATTCACTAAGTAGATTAAGTTGATTTTGTTTTTCCCCTCCGCAACTTAATTTAAGGGTGAGAGCCAAATACATGGAGCTACCTGGTTTTACTGGTCTTTTTTATTTTCCATTGTTTAATTTTTCCCCCTTCCTCAAAAAGTAGTTTTCTCAAATTTAAGCTGTAAGAGGTACGAACATCAAATTTTGTATGCAGATTCAGTAAATACACCTCTTTAAAACTGCATACCATAAGACAATGGTTGATGGTTGCCCCTTAACGAGCAACAAACACAAATTTTTCGTAAATTCCACTTTTTTTGATCAATTTTCTTGATATTTTGAACACTATTTGAATGGACGATACCAAACATAATTTTTTAATAGAATTGAGGTGTGCCATCACCTTCCGTATGTGCAGGGAATTGTATTGTCGAGTATATCGTCCTTACTTGTTGTTTATCGTAAATCAAAACGTGTTATCAATTCAGTCGATCCGATTTATTTAATTTGTACACTTTGCTTGTCACCAAAAGTATTTTACTCGTGAGTTTCCGAAGCACAACGGATTTGATTGAATTTTTGGCATAATCACTACTCTCCACCCGCTTAGTAGCGAGCACGTTATTAAAGGGCATTAGGCTAATGGAAAAAAAAGTGACAAACATTTGATAATATTTAGCATGTCTATTTAAAATTTTCAAACAGTCCCGAGACTTTGAAATGATTCAATCGAATTTATTTCAACTGAATCAGTCGAAATAAATAAGTTTTTATTTACTTATTATTCCAATACTTATAATAGGTCAAACCTGCAATTCCAAAAAAAAATATGATTAACATTGACATGACACTTTTTGTAGAGCATCAAAATGAAAAACAATATACACAGTATCTACGACAGCATAAATGAAAATCAGCCGCCGCAAGAAAATATAACTTAAGTGGGAACGTTTCAATTGGGCGCTAAATGGAAGAGAAATCCTTAAGCAAGCAAACCAAGCGGCAGCAATGAAAAATGTGAAAGTACGAAATAATGGTGAGAAAATGTCGGCCTTCGTTCAATTGCTTGACTGGTTATTGCTTGCTGATGGTTGTCGAGCGCCACTTGCTGCAGGCACAATCCCCATCATCATCATCAATGCGTGTTTTGCCATTCAACCAAGCAGTCTCTTGTAACGTTCGTCTCAAGCAAATGTCAACGCAGAATGTGCGAGCTTGTTTGTCCCTTTTTTAACGGTAAATGCGCCAAAAGCCTTCTGGCAACAAAATTCTGTCACAATTCATATGCAACAGCACGCTCCCTCGACAATGTCGTCTTTAGCTTCGACGGTGGCTGTGGCTGCTGCTGCTGGTTACAGCCAGCACTTAAGTGATTATGCCAAAAAAAAAGCAAATGAAAAAACATAAAAAGATGGCATAAACCACCAGCAATTGTTTGATGACTGTATCACGTTTTGTCCTTTGTCAGACCCTGCCAAGTGACACGCAATTGGCATTCAAATTGACATGACCTATGATGTATCTTTGATGGCTGTCAATCGGACTCAACATCCGAAACTTAGGTTTGGAGAAAAAGGGCAGAACGAACCATAACCAGAAATGTACGTAAACTCATTATGTTAGCCTTTTGTACTCATAAATACATATCTTCCACCCTCTAAACAAAATGACGAGCTCTTCCCCAACTCACTCTGCTGCTGTGCTGCTCAATTGCGGGCGTGTTGCAAGCACGTGCACTTTTGGGCTGTTGACTTCTGCACCCTTGATTGGAGCTCGACACCCACACTACCACACGCATTTCCTGTCTCACACCCACAGTCGGGTGTTTAGGTCCTTTGGCTCTGCATCTGTCAGAATTTTTGCAGCCTCCATCACAAAACTCATGCCATTTAGAAAGCATTAACCCATACTAAGCTGCTCTAATAGCATTGGGCCCTTAAATCCCGCTCGTGCTCATTTATTTTGCGGCTTAGTTGCATCTCATCATACTCGCATTCGTATTCGTCATCAACGTTGGGGGATTATTTCATTGCATTAATTGCATTCGAATGAGGTATTCCTCATTAAGTTGGCGCAGATTAGTGTTGAGCGGACTTGTGGCGCATAGTTGTGTGCCGACGGATTTTGCATAGCACGACATTGCGTAAGTGAATTGCATTTATTAAATTTGAATTATTAGAAGGGATTAGATAGACTTGCGGTTACTTAAATTATGGCAGATGTATGCAATCAAACAATTAAATTGTTGCTTCACATAAAAGTATCGATTAGAAATGAGCATTGATTGAAAGAAAAACTTTAGAAGATACGAAACTATCTCATCTCTATAAAAAATGTGCATGTTAAATTTTAGAAAAACGAAATAAGCATACGAAATCAAACAATATGTTATAACATAAGTATTTACGCTTCAGGGGAATGCAAACTTACAAGTCTGCACGACACGTACAAATTGTTGTTAACTCATATACATATACACTCTGCATACAAACAGACGCAAATACAAAACATAATATGAACAACAAAATCAAAAAACAATTTCCAACAAGTAGAGGAACAAAGCGAATGACAACTCTAACCGCACAACGACAACAATAATAGTTGAACTTAATTTGCCGCAAGAGCAAAACTTTGTACTTCAAGAAATAGTACTCGAAAAGTATTTCATGGCTTCGCCACGAACCACGGCAAAAGACAAGAGCTCGCAATGTGAGATGATGATTTTGTTAGCAGAAAGTGCGCAGCGCATAAATGTCAAATATGGCAGCGAAGTTGTACAAGTACGAGCATGTTGTGCATTGCAACACGTGGGTGATGATGACAAAGCCTCAACTATGGCTGAGTTCGTAAGAAGTGCACAGCAGCCACAAGACAGGCGAAGCAAACACTGCGTATAAGTGACAAAATTCCTTTGCAGAGAAGACAATTTTGCGACGTGCGTAGCAGCCAACGAGAAAATTCGCCCGCCACCCTAAGATTGTGGCTAAAGTCTTAGTGGTTTGGGCTTCTCCTGAGTATACGCGAGTTAAAAAAAATAGTTGAAACCTTAGAATAGTGAACAACAACAGAAATTAATTTTCAAACACATGGCAACAAATTAAATGAAAATTCCTGCAGTTGCGTTGCAAGTCTTTGGTTGCGTACGTGTGAGCTTGAAGTTACCTACCCCCACCGCTAGTCGACTAACGCTGGCAGTGCAAATCGTCTTTGACGATACAGATAAGAAATTTTGCTTAGGCTTAAATGTCTTTCATTCAATCTTTTTACTATTTCACAACGTTGACAACGCACGCATTTCAAAGTTTACTTACGCTAATATGGAAGAAGAGTGAGAGAGAGAGAAGGAGTACGAGATAGCTGCCAGACTTCCTTGTTGTGCTGATAAACTTGTCGAAATGTTTTCCGTTTTAATTATCATCATCGTTTTGGGGCCAAAGGAAAAACCGAGTAAGAAATGCGAATTAAGTTTTTTTTTGCATGTTTAAATAAAATCACGTCGACAACATTGACAATAATGAAAGACATCACTTTTATGGTACAGTAAAGCGTCGATATATTGATTCACACCGACTTTGTTAAAAATATATGTATACAAAATGAGTTACTGTAAAGAATATGTAAAAGTGTATTTTGCATTCAATAGTTGAGTTGATAAAAGTAACAACAAATCAGAATCATTATATCAAATACACACTGTAGTAGCAACATAAACGGCATTGGCATTTTTTCCCTACAAATTTCACCGCCGGCACGAGCACATCTTCAATACAACTTCCAGTCATCATCAATTTGACTTAATTGCCGCCGTGAGTCTGACGACAGTCAACGTGTCTCTGCCTTGTGTCTGCTTCCGCTAGCAACATTGCTGCTCATTGCTTGTTCGCTTATATTACTAGCGACTTTTTAAAAGCGTTTAGTCAAAATTTATTATAGCGCTACGGCAGAAACAAGCTAAAAAAAAAAAAAAAAATACTGCCGACACTTACAAACTGTCAAAGTAGCGAACTTTGTCTATCCAGGACTTTTATGACTTTGAGCGCGAAAAATGTATAGAAATTATGTTTTGTCTCCTGTTTTTTTTTTCCTTGCTGGTGAATTATTAAATTAAGTGTTTTTTTCATTACTTGACTTCCGTATTACATACAACACTGTCAGATAGATCCTAGCAGGTAAAATAATATGTGTTGGTCGTGCAAGGGAAAACAGAAATGTTAAATGTGATGTTGTGACAATCACATTCACAATTATTTCACGGAGAGAAGACTTACATATTATTTTATTATTATTTTGTTTTTTAAATCCATTCCCTACTTCTTGTGTACTTAATACATACTTAATAAGTGAATTCATATTTTCAAAGCTGTTTTTAAAACTGACAACTAACTCTAAGTTCTTAAAAACGGAGAGAAACATGTAACAATTGATGATCATTCTGAAAGAAGATATATTCTGTTTTCATGACGCAAGCTTTCCAAGCTTTCAGATGCTTTTTGTGACTATATTGAATTATCATTGAGTATATCATCAGTTAAGGCCTCTTGTATGATATAGATTACCATTCAATAAATGTTCTTTTTAAACTACTTTAGATGTAATTTTTTTAACAAAACTATATTATCGGTTATTTTCTGGATATCTAAAACTTTCACTTTTGACATTCTAAATACTCAGTAAATGTGGTATTAGGAAAAATCTCTGACTATTTGATGGATATAAATATAATAAACGTTCTGTTAATTAAAATTATGTGTTATTATGTTAGCATGGCAAGTAAAAACTTAAAGATAAGCGCAACCTAGCTTGGACGTCTTATTAGAATTATGAGCTTCTTGATTGTAAATGATAAATGTACTAATTCTGTAAGATTTGGTAAGATAAATGGCTTTGTTGATAGTATCTATCTATCCTCTATCTATGATATCAATTTTAAATTTATACTACTAACAGGTTATAATAGTCAGGGTTGCCAACGAAGAACTTTACTGCCGACCCTTTTACATTGATTGAGCGTTTGTTTTTAAGTACTTTACAATTATGTAAAACCGTATTAAAAGTTTATATTCTGAAAACAAAAGTCTATGTCCACCAATGAAAAGTGAGGCAAAAATTACTTAAGTAAATGTTTAAAATTTAATTTTAAGAATGACAAAAACAGCAGTTAAAATAAACAATTTATTGTTGTTTTGTGTGATACAATATTGGTCGTGTCATATGAAAATTCAAACAACAAAAACCGACAGAGTTACCAATTTACACAGCCATTTAGGATAACGCAAGTGCAGGAGTAAAGTAAACGTAGACGCAGGTATGACTTAAATCTATTGTTACAGCAACAAAGTACGAAATGCACACAGAGAGATTCAAAATCAGCCTCATCATAATTTATTGGAAAGTGGAATGCATTTCAACATGAAACAAAAAACGACTAACGATCGCAGAATTTGAGTTTGTTGGAGGGTGTTTGCATATATGGTATATACTATACACATTTGGAAATATGTACGTATGTGTGTGAGTTTAAACAACAATGACTGTCTGACGGGTCGTCTGAAAGTTTCATTAACACGCCGAGGCCAGAGAAGTCAACTTCGAGCATTGTTAGAAGTTTCCAAGTGTGGGCGCAACAGCGAAACAGTACGAAAAGTTTGAGGGGAGTATAACACTAAGAGCGAGAGAGAGTGTGTGTTTGCGTGTTTTCGTACACACCTTGATGTCCTTTCTGTCTATGCTGAGTGGCACACCGTTGGTGTCTGCATCTGTCTTTCTGGCAGCATATGACCTGCCTATCGGTCGAGTTGACAGTGCTGCAGTGCGGCACGTAAATCTAAACTGGCTGACAGATAGATAGATAGATGAATGACTGTCTGATCAACCGAAAGGCAGACTGACAGGCCGACTGGCCAGTCTAGTCGAACTTAAGTGCAGATTGAGTATTTATTGTGGCATACGACCCACGTTTGTAGACTCATTGATTCTGCTAAAGAGTATTTTTATGTTGCGATGACTAACTGACAACCAGCCAGTCAATCCGCCCTGAGTTGAGCAGTGAGTTAGTTGCCAGTGCCGGTGCCGTTGGCATTGGCAATAGCGTTAATGGATAACATCGATGTTTGCGACTAACCCCCGACTCTTCACACTCTTGTCACTTCTAATGCATCCATGGTCTTTGAGTCTGTCAAATGTGTTGATTTTTCATACCGAAAACACTAATTTTGAGTATGTGAGTCACTTGCACAAATTCCAATCTGTTCATCGTGTCATTGTTGTCAATGTATTGTTTTTGTTGTTGTTATTTTCGCACATTAGACGTTTCAGCAGGTTTTTGGCTGATGCTAATCTAATAACTGCCAAGAACAGATTAGTTCCATTTTAAAACAATTTTACAAATTGAATGCAATTATCTCCTTTTACTCATTTTAATCCGTTTCTAAGCAAATCTCGATTGATCCGAGCTTTAAAATGATTTTAATGTTCAGGAAGTATTTTATATAATTGAGAATACAGCCAAGTTCTTCGCTGTTAGAATTTGAAACTGCGTATCGATTCAAAAGCCATAAAATTTTGGTATTAGAAGTTTCGCGAAGCTCAACTGCATCAAGTAACATATTCACATGCAGTCAAGCATAAAATCGACTTTACAAAGTTCTTTCTAAGCCATTTACATGCATAGATGCAAGAGAAGAGTGACGATGGGCGGGGTGGGCACTGCCAGACAGTCGCACGCAGTCGAAAAACATTTTTATGACTCGTAAATCGCAGTGACGATAAAATCGTAAACAGACTAAAAATATAAAAAAATGTATTCAGCGTCAAGCCAAAGAAAACGAGGCTGTTGAAGCAAACTTTTGGAAAAAAAAAAAAATCTTTATGTATCTCGTAAGTCACACGATAAATTTTTTTGCTCGTTACATTGCAACACTGCGCTAATGACAATAGCAGAGATGGCAGTCAAAGCAGCACCAACAACAACAGCAACAACGGCAACTATGAGACCAAACAGCCTGAATCGCCAAAATGGCCAATATGGGTGGCAGGCAGCAACGTCAGCACTGCAGTTAGATACATTTCAAGAACGGCACATTGGCCAAGGAAACAGCATTTAAACTGCAAATGGCGGAAGTTCATTATTGTCAGTGATTAATGACAATACATGAAGGCAGATATACACATACACGCACACTTGTTCTCAGCAAGTATCGCGCAAATACCATACACCAGTAGGACCTTATATGAAGCAAAGTCTAATCGCCACCGAACTTCAGCAAGTCCAGCATCAATGTTGACGACAGTGATGATGATGATGACGATGTTGTTGTCGCCATCGTCTGCTCTGTTGCTGTCGTTGTTGATGGCGTCCGGCTTTGGACCATTTGCGATCTTTAGTACTTCCTCTATATCTTATATCACGTTGTTGTTGTTGCAATTGTTGCTACTTTACTTTATTCTAAGAGGGTATATTAGTTTTGTGCACATCGAAAATGTATATAACACTCAAAGGCGTGGCAGACCCCGCGAAGTATAAACATTCTTTATCAGTATCAAAAGAGAAGTTGATTTAGTCACGTCCATCCGTTGTATGAACGCGTCTATCTCCGAAACTATAATAGATAGATAGGATATTTTTCCCCTCCGACTCTCAGTTTAATGGTGAGGGGCAAATAACTGAAGCTACCTCGGGTAAAAAAATGTAAAAGTTGTATTTGCTTGGTTGTCTTTTGAGATAGGATAGTCCAATTTAGAGTCATTAAAGCTGACCTGAAGTCCCACAAAATAGAATAGAACAAAGTAAAAATTTAAAAAAAATATTGTTATACCCCAAGAATCAATTTGACTAAAAAATTAAAATTAGAATATTAAAATGTAAATATGATGTTGAAAAAAAATGAAATGAAGGCAACGCTCTCAAACGTTCTCAGTCATTACAAATTGAAGGCTCAGTCATTACAAATTGAAGGTTCAGTCATTACAAATTGAAGGTTCAGAGACTCCAATTCATTGGTTGAATTTGTTTTTGTAGTGTTCTTGCGTACAATATTAAACGGACAATTCGAAAAGGGACATGTGTAAATGGAAATTTTCAAAAATCTGATTTTATTAGATTTGTAGTAGCCTTCAACGAAATTTGAAAGTGGAAACTGAGGACACGAAATATTCGTATCTACAAAATAGGTACGAATGCAAGCAAAAAAATTAGATTTTTTTTTAATTTATAATTTACATTTTTTAAAGCGAAAATAATGGACAATTTAGACGATTTAAGATAGTCGATTGGGGTTTTACATGAGCACCGGCCGATTGGCCTTATCTCATGGCTTTCAAAATGCAATGGATTGCTGGTTAGCTCGAGGCCAACCTGACGACAATCAACGCCCTGGAGCAAGTTCAGTACCAGTTTAAATTCTGTTGACGATGGCCAGAATTCAACCACGAGTGAGGCCGGAGTTTATCTAAAACCCCTACTGTTTTCTGGATAACAGCGTCCAACGCTGGTGCTCAAGTCGAGCTTGAGCTGATGCCGCTCAATCACCAAACCCGAAATTTTTACTCGCATTTGAGTATTAAACTACAGCCACCACGTGCCCTGTGATGGCCTCTCCATAGACAAGAGACAGATGACCACCTAAGCAACCTTTGGTCTGAGCATCTTGTCTCCCTTGGTACCCTACATTGGTCAGGTTCCTATCAACAAAGGTGCTTTGTTGCGATACTACCATCTATAGAGACATGAATATGAATGAAGGAATGAAGCTAAAGGGGTTTATTTCTCGGTACATAATTATTTATATCAACTTAAAATGATGTTGAATTTAATGAAATTTCGGAAGAAATTGTCAGAGATTTTGTAACGATGTAAAAATCTTTATTAGAGATTTCTGTGACCCCTAAATTTCTCTTTTGATAGTTGCATAAAATTTAAAATTAAGATTTCTGTTACACTACCGAATATACCCTGATATCCATGTTTACACGGTATACTACATATGTATAGTTAAAATTGAGAACTCATACAGACATGACTAAATATATTTCTTTTCGACAATGATCAAGAATATACATATGTACATATATACATATTATACATACCTTTTTGATGTGCACAAAGCAAATATACCATTGTATCATAAGGTATGGGGTATAAAAATTGTAGATTCTGGCTTTTCGAAACTTACTTATTCTTGCATAAGAACAGTGCTGAAACACTTTGTAATATATTTTCCAATAAGAAATAATTAGTTTTTAATTCCAATAAAACTTAAGAAAAACTGTTTACTAATAAAAACGTTAATTTTGACCGATCGTTCCTACGATAGTTCTGAAATACGAGGTGCGTGGCGATGTACGAAGAATTTTTGTGTTTAAAATTTTTCAATAGCCTTAACACTCTGAAAGGATTGTGCACTGACACCGACATACAGACGGAAATAGCGATATACATAACTCATCTCATTCAACTGACCAGGAAGACATGCATATACATACGTACTTTATGTAGTCGTCATGACATAGTTAACATACGTTTTCTAGAATATAAAAAAAAAATGAGATAATCAATAATTAGCTAAAACGAATAATAACAGTTTTTTAATAGGAAACTTTCTTATCTACAGTTATCAAACCTGTTAAAAAGTAATTAGTCGTTTGGCTGCAATTCGATTATATTATCTTATCGAACGTTGAATCGCAATTTCCACTTGTAAGTACTTATTATTTCAAGTAGACGCTTTACGATCAGATTGCCAGTTGATATGGTTACTTTATTCTTAATAGGAAATATGGTATTTAAGAACAATACCAATAAATAATTTACTGCACCTTTGAATAAGAAGTTTGTCTGGAATAAATTTACATAAAACGTAATTAACTTCATCAAAATCACTAACAATATGTAAAGAGCGACAGCAATCTTGAAAAGATTAGTCAGTAACTTATTGTCGACAAACACTTATCATTTTACACGTACATGACAACTCCACGAGAAATTCCACAAAAAGGAAGTGTGAGCGACAAACACACACAAGTATATGCCGAAACTCATTTACACATTTTATCATTCCATTTAAGTTCAGTTACTTTTTTATCAAACGTAAAAAGGAAAATCATTTCGCAGCTCCGCCAATTATACAGACGCGCCCAAAATACGGCATACATGTTCATTACCGTGTTTTAATCATTCAAAAGACGCATTAACCCACTTCGGTAAGAGATTTTCCGCATCTTTCGCGACGGAAAACGGTGGGCGGTTTTCTGGGCGGTTAAAACTTTTTAACTGATGGCTTTGCTTAGCGCGTCTGCCATTCTTTGTATCTTTCTTTCCCACTGAAGGTAGATGACATCTTCCTGACTTTAAGTGTATTCCAGCTGTGCGAATAACGACTGCTCCCTCTAATGAGATACGCCGTTTATTCACTTCAATTATCTTTCTTACTCGCTCTCTCTCCTGTTTTCAGTCTCGCAACGTCTTCACCTTCAATTTCAATTAATTAAAATTCTGAATGCAACTTATACAAGTTGTTGCCTGTCGTCGTGCCTACTTGTATCATATAATATTATTTACACTGTGTCTTTGCTATGTCTTTCATTTTTACCTTGCTTACCTGCCATTTTTGGCTTTTTCCGCTTTCACAATCATTTCCTTTACGCATTTAAAGTATTTTGGCCTTGTTTTAATTGTTAATTAAGATCCATTGAAGCAATTTACATATTATGTTAAATGATAACATGTGTTGATGATATGAAGAAAAACAACTGCGATTTCATTTTAAAGTGTTATTTGTTTTATCGAACAAAATCTGAAGTTGAATTATCATTCCATTTTGAAATGTATGAATGCAAAGAAGTTATTTAAATGCGTTGGTGGTCAAGTAAAAGATCCCTGATGAAGGAGTGTGGCGGCTCTCGAAATAGCTGATGATCGTATGCCTGCTGATTGCTAAACAGAGAGCAAGTTTTTGTGACGTTGGTCGTTGTCAAAAACAAATTTGATTGGTATTTCAATCAATCAATTATTACTACAATAACAATAAAGTGATATACGTTATTTGCTATCATCATAACAATTATGGAAGTAAAACAATTAAACAAACACCAACATAATTCAGTTGTCGCTTTGAGTCGCTCAACTGAAGTTCTAATAATCGCAGAAGAGAATAATGCCGCCTTATAAATTTAAATTTGCTTACAAAATTACTCTTATCACAACAAACCAATTCAGAACATAAATCAAAGTATAACGAATGCCGACATGCAACCCTTCAAAACCATGCAAGAAAAAATATGAAATACTCAATAAATAAATAAATAAATAAAAAAGTGAAAATGCTACACAAAAACGCAAATCGAATGCTTAGGTAAACATAGTCAGTAGTTAATGTCAAAACGGTTTACGAACTTTTGTCGGCAATAAAAATATAAAAAAATGCAATTTTACCCGACATTGAACAGTGAGTAAGAACCAAATGCGATGAGCGTGTGAGTGAGCTATACTGTTAAGGAAATCTGTATGAAAAAAATCAAGTAGAACCATGCGGGGGGCCAAAGGAGTACCTCGAGCACCCATGGGACAGTTTGATTTACCGTCAACAGGAGATTAAAATTTGTGCGCAAACCAAAAAAGTGAATTAAAAACTTCACAAACTGGTAGCGAAAACAGGAAGGGCTCCTGGCCGCTAACAACCCAACCAACTAAACAACCCTCAACAGCTCCGCGCGAGTCGCAAATTGAGTTGCAACACTTGGCAGGTTTTTATCTACGCACAACAATCAGTTGCTACCGAGAGTGCCTCGAGTGAGACCCCTTCGACACGGCGCGATGGCTCGAAAGTCAACACGCAATAAAATGAGCACAGCAGGTCGCACAACCACCGGACAAGACCCCAGACATGGCTCGGATTGAGTTATTTCGTCTCACCGTTGCTGTGTTGCTCACATCGGTTTCAACTATTTCGTGTTCAGCTATGATAACAAGATTTGTTTTCAAAAATTATGGTTTGAAAAAAAATGGCGTCATTAGACTTGCCGAAATTCCAAAAATTGCTTAATTGTGCAATTGCAATCAGACTACAAAACTCACCCTCCATATTGACTCTGGCGTGTCTCCCCCAAGACACTAAGCAGCAATTTAATCAAATTAAAAATTACAATTTTACTATTTTGCGCGCTTAAACAAAATTAATTCTTATATTGTCAGAGCAGACAGTGAAACAGACTGTTTCTTCTTTGAACATAATTTTTTAAATTTTTTTTTTTTTTTTTTTGAAAACCAATTTCTGTTTTATGTTTGTTGCCCCTCCATCGACTCGTGTCAGATCTGCTGCTGTTGATATCTGCAGTGTTTCACAAAGCATTTTAAAATCGTACATGCAAAGTCAACAACACCAACAACCACAAACAATTGGAGTCAGTTGTTGTCTCAGACCCAATCCATTTTTCGGTGAATTGAGTTTGGTCGTTTGATTTTTAGTCGGCGATAACGCGGTCCACCCCTCAACTTTGTCGGGCTGTTGTCCCGGCTGGTTACCACTCGTCCTTGTTAGCATTGTAAACTCATTGAATATTTCAACACGCATCCTTAGAAAAATGTTTTATAGATTGTAGCTAGGGATGGGCACAGCAGCGCAATGAGGACGCGTTCTTTGTTGTATGTACATGAATTTTCCATTAGACAATTTTTCGTTTTTATTTGTGATTTATCGTAATGAGTATTTTATTTATTGCTGTCGTTGCGCCTCTTCCCTATCAAAATTTTTCATAGAATGCTCACTTTTTTTGACTGGGAACACATTGTGTGTTGGTTTGTTGTTATTAAAAATAAATTAACCATTTATCATTGCATCTGGTTTATGTAAAACCGAGTTCCAGCAAGCAACTGTTCTAAGGAAATCATTCAAAGCTCTAGCATAGATACAAAAACTTTATAAACGCACAATATATGTATGTTGGGACATGCTTAGGACTAAATGCTAACTTTATTATTAGTATATTATTAAAATAATTAAACAATATACATAACCATCATTTTATTCATTTATGAAAGTATTTTTATTCTGAATGTAAAAAATGCTGGCCCGAACTAGAAAGGTTTCAATTCGGTGATTGATTTAAAATCGGCCAAACTCGACGATAATAAATGTATGCCTACCAAATACGCCAATGCATAATGCATTCACAAAAATCACTAATGGTTAAAGTCATGGCAAAGAATACTTAAAAAAAATCTCTCAAAGCGAACGAAGTAAGTTTTGAACATATTCCAGTCAAAATGTTTATACAAATAAAAAAATAAATAAATTTTACAATTCTATTTTCAAACATATTTGAGATATCTATTTTCTATTGTACCAAATTGCAAATTTAATTTCAGCGACTTTTTTTATACAAAACATATTAAAAAAACTAAAAAAACATTAATTTTTATACTAAAACTGAAAAAAAATGTGCTCAACATCGCGGGATCGTGCAACTAAAACACATGTACCCGGCAAAGATTGCCGCGAGTTGCTCTTTATACGCACGAAACGAGTAAGTTTACTGCACAGAGTTCCAAATAAAATAAGAAATAAAACCAATCCATTTCAATCTATCTAGGCGAAGCGGGAAGTACCAGCCTTTACCTATCAGGCTCTGCAAAAGAACACAGTTGTTAAGCCGCCACCAAGGTAAGCAGCAAGCAAGCAGCACAGACAAATTGACCTTCATCAAACCTCATTTTTAGGATCAATATCTATCAGCGAAAATTGGTCAAGGAAACTACATTTAAAATCTACAACGACCGGGGCGATATACCAGTAGTCCTGGGTGGCAGATCCTCGAAGCGGGAGCCAACGCTGCGCTGGCGTTGCAAGCCGGAACAATTGGACTATTGCTACTATTTGCCGATATTTGTCGACGGGTGAATAGCACAATTATTCGTTTTTTGCAGTCCGATTCTCTTATGCCAAAGATTTCTATTCCGTAATTAGTTTGGCTGACACCGATAGCGACACGCGCATGTTAGCGCTCTATGGTGCCATCGATCTGATAAATAAGGCGCCACAAAAGATTTTGCCAGTGCTGCCGAAGTTGATTCTACCACTGAAACGTGCCTTTTGCACCCGCGATAAACGAATAATCATATCCGCATTACAAGTCTTACAATTAATGGTGCGGCTAGGTAAGTATAAAACACACTTTGACTTTATGCTGAAGGTTTAACACTCCTGTATAGGACCTTGTGTTGGCCAAGCACTCGTACCTTTTTACCGTCAAATTTTGGCCGTTTGTAATATCTACAAAAATATCAATGTCAACCTTGGCGCGGGGATTGATCCCGATCGTAGTATTCGCATTGGCGATGTTATCGAAGATACACTCAAGTTGCTTGAGCATTGCGGTGGACCAAATGCGTTCATCAACATAAAATACATGATACCAACCTATGAGAGTAGCATCTATCCGAAGTGTGAGCCGCAAGAACCCAAGGAAGATGCGGAATAAGTCGCGAATTCAAGTAGAACTTTAGTTCTTATGTACTTTCATTCAATTTGCCAAAAAACCATTTTTTATTATGTATGCAATTGTTGACACTTGAAAACTAGTTTTGATCAAAATTCATTATCATTTAAAACATTTAAATCTTATTTATGTCTATAAGTTAAGAGGCTCACAATATTTCAAATCGAAGTTGAATTTTATTATCAAATATATTGATAAGATATATAAGAAACCAGACGACTTATCAATGCGAATCTTTTAGTTTTTCTGTCAACCTGCCCCTAAATTAATTTCAGCTAAGTTCTTTTTCCAACAGTAGTCTGCATAAGCCAACTGCCAGAAAGCGTTATTGATCATAAATCGTATGAGCATTTAATTAAAGGAAAGTCTAGCGCAGAACCATAAAACATAATTATGGTCGAGTCATAAAACGAAGAAAAAAGAAAGTACCGAAAATTCGGCAGCTCTTCGACGCTTTGTATGTGCATTACTATATGTGTACACTGTACACTGTATACACAAATTTAAAGAGACCATCGTGTGTACTTACATTAAATTACAGATACACTCATTCTTGGCACCCTGAGGACATTTTCACCACAGACGCGAGGACACTGGCTCACATATCCTGTATCTGGTGTTGATGAGCGTGTGTTGTGTGTGCCAGGGCGCAGAATGAAGATGATGACGTTCCGTTATGTGTACAAGTATGGTGCAACTTGGTGTGGCTGCTCACATGGAAATTGCTTTAATATAGCGGAAATTGCAGGAGAGTGCATAAATTGACACAAACGCCCAGGGGCACAATTCAACGTAATTCGACACACACACATATAGGAAAGTTCGCGCATGAAAAGCGAAAGTCCTGACTGGCAAGTGTTGTTGCCCTTTCCTCATTCGTTCACGCTTCGGTACGCAAAGTGCTTGCAAATATGTTGCATGCGCAATTCGCTGGAAAGTGTATTTCACTTGTCATGCCTGGCGAAAATATGATCTGACTTTGTACAGCACAGCATCGCATCGCATCGGTTCATATGCGTATCGAACCCAACGAAAACGTTGCTGGGACAAATTCCAAAAAAAAACAAAAAATTGCTCAATACTCAGCAAAGTGCCGCAGGGAATTCGGCATTTGACTTTAGGTTGATGTTGCAAGTTGATTTTAGTTTGGTTTATGGGAATGACACTAACGTTTAATGTTCACAATATGCAGCAATCATACTCACAGGGTTGCAATATTTCAACGCAGTTCAGTTTAAATTCTGACCATGAAGCCATATTCTTAAAAAGTTATCTGATGATTGTTCACAAAAGCCAAACATCAACTAGTAACAATGCTATATTTGTGAGTTGTATTGCCGAAACACTTATATCATTTGAATTTAAGGACATTGTTATCTTTTTTCATTTTTTGATGAAAATTGGTTCCAGACATGTACATGCATATTACTTTACTACCGTAGTATTTCTTCCCAGCCAAAATACTTCAATTTTCAATTCGGTTATGAAAAAACTTGTAAAGAGATTGCTGGCTAAAAAATAATTTCACCATAGTCTGAATAGTAATTGTTAAATTTTATATTACTCAGTACTGGACTGTTCCTAACTCAATACTATGGACATTAAATTTGAGTATAATTGACAATCCAGCACACATGATGGGCCCTCCCTCACCCCATGTATGAAAATAGTTTTTTAATGATTTAAATATAAGATTACAATGTAATAGTAGCGGAGCCCAAGCGGAGATTTTCGTAGTTACTCCTGCGTGGCAGATTAGAATATGGGAGGTTGCTTATACTCTATTGAGTAGATTCCCCCAGTATAAGATTTCTAAGTGGTGCACGCGTGTAGGTCAGACCATTGATTCTGTAAAAACGGCTGATTTACTCCTGCGTGGCAGATTGAGATAAAATGGGTTCATTACATGCTTATTAATCCCCATTTCGCTAATCAGCCATTTTGAGTAAGACGTAAGAGAGTGGGAGGGTTTCAAACTTGCAAACTAAAACTAACAAATTTAGTTAGCCCTGTGCATCAGTTTTTCATACAGGTGGCTCAGCATGATCTCCTAGTCGTAATGTTCCATAATTTAATAGTTATCAGGAGGAACCTTTAAAATGCAACCACTCTCAGCGACGCAGGAGTAAATCACGTTTTTGCATCGTCAGTTCCCCGACTATTTAAAAACCAGTAAGGACGCTATCTTCAGCAAGGCTGAAGCTATAATACTTTTCACGTTGTGTCACTATAACAAAAGCTAAATGAATAGTTCTCATGCCTCCCTAAGAACATAACTGTAAGGTTTCAAGTCAATTGGTTAAAAAACAAAAAAGTTTTCCATACAACGGGTCAATTTTCGCTATAAGTGGGCGTGGTCATGCCCACTTTTGGTCAAAATAGTTTTCATTCCTCCCTAAGAACATAACTGTAAAGTTTCAAGTCAATTGGTTAAAAAACAAAAAAGTTTTCCATACAACGGGTCAAATTTCGCTATAAAAGGGCGTGGCCGCGCCCACTTTTGGTCAAAATTGTTTTCATTCCTCCCTAAGAACATAACTGTAAAGTTTCAAGTCAATTGGTTAAAAAACACAAAAGTTTTCCATACAACGGGTCAAATTTCGCTATAAAAGGGCGTGGCCACGCCCACTTTTGGTCAAAATAGTTTTCATTCCTCCCTAAGAACATAACTGTAAAGTTTCAAGTCAATTCGTTGAAAAACAAAAAAGTTTTCCATACAACGGGTCAATTTTTGCTAGAAGTGGGCGTGGCTACGCGTGGCTACGCCCACTTTTGGTCAAAATAGTTTTCATTCCTCCCCAAGAACATAACTTTAAAATTTCAAGTCAATTGGTTGAAAAACAAAAAAGTTGTCCATACAACGACGTGAATATTGCTTCTCTTCCTCTTCTTCATTTTGTATGGGAGCTACCAGTTCCAGATGTCCAATCTCATTGAAACTTTCAGGCATGTAGTCGGACTATGTAGAACTACTATGTTTAAAATTTCAGCACTCTATCATACAAAACAAAAAAGTTTTCCATACAACGATTCAAGTTTTGTTAATTTTTCTTCTTCTTTTCGTATGGGGGCTACCAGTTCCAGTGGTCCGATATGGCCGGTTCCGACCAATGATTTGACTGCACGAATAAGAAGTCTCTGTGCAAAATTTCAGCTCGATATCTTCAAAACTGTGGGAGGAGATTGTATATATACAGACAGACGGACAGACGGACATGGCTAAATCAACTCGTCTTGTCGTCCTGATCAAGAATATATATACTTTATATAGTCGGAAATGAATATTTCGATCTGTTACAAACTTCAGCACAAAGTTATTATACTGTTTCACATACGTGAAAAGTATAAAAAATGGAAAGAAGCATGTTATATCTACTAACCCATCATATAAACAATTACTTCGAATTTATCAACTTAAGAATTTATCGGTTCATGTCAATTGATATTGATTGCTGATTTATGATCTTAAGCTCTGTTTACACTAGAGATTTTTTGTGTAGATTTAGACAAAAATCTCATGTCTACAAGTGTAAACACCCTGTAGATTTATCTACACAGTCTCTACAACAAATTTAAATCTACACAATGAGTAGAGTGTGTAAACAACTTTCAGAGTAGATAAAACAGCCTCGATTTGTGTCTACAAGTTTGTTAAGCAACAGAACAAATTTTTTTCTCTACATTGATATTTTCACATAAAAATTATATCAATGATTCATATGTCACGTTTGACACTTCCGAAAATTCGTCCCAATTTGGGAATAAGAATCAAAGGAAGAACAAAAACAAAGAGTAAAATGGCGCCTTCACCAAAAAAAAAAATGCGTGGGAAATGCGATTATGTGTATATATAGATATTATATGAATATTATTATATCAAATGACGGATGCGAGTGTACTGTTTTTGAATGTACAGTGTACCCATACTCAATAATATCAATAATTTGACAATGTCATTCTTCACAAAATGTTGGCACACAGCTGCGACTCCTTCCTTCAACTCCTTCAATAACTGCTGGTAAAATCCAACGTTCTCAGCATTCCTAGCATTTATTTTTGCGATCTATGGTTTCTTCCACAATCGATTTTGATGATGCATATTGTTTCTGGCGCATTTCCAACTTTTCTAATTTTTTTTGTTAATTTATTTTTGGGAATAATTTTTTAATGTCAAAAATCAGTATGTCAAAAGCGAAACAGTAGCGCCCTCTATCATTATCTACATTCTGCTCGAAAGTGTAGTCAGTGTAAACACCTTGTAGATAGCAATGTAGATATTTTCCAAATTTATCTACTAGAAAGAAAACTTTCGTAGATTTTCAGTTCAGTGTAAACACAAAACGTAATTTATCTACACTTTTTGTTGAGATATCTACACAAAAAATCTCTAATGTAAACAGAGCTTTAGACTTGTATATAAACCCAAAACGTATCAAATTCAAAACTTATTTAAAGTAAACCATTCAACATGAAGTACCTCGTTCTTTTACTTGCTTTGATTATTGCATTTGTAAGACAGACTGAGTGTTTCTCTGTCAAACAAATAGGAAAAAAGTTATTCTTCATCGAGAAAGACATAAAGGTAAAATAAAGATATTTACAATAATAAAATATTTATACAATACTAAAATTTATATTTTAATTAATCCAATAGGTAACTTGGTACGAAGCAGCCACGCGGTGTATACAGCTTGGTGGTCAGTTGGCTACCATTGAAAACGAAGAGCAATTGATTGAACTCGGTGAATATTTGTTGTCATCAAACATTGCCAACAATAATGTAGATTGGTTGTGGGTATCGGGCATTGGCAAGCCGGGAGTTTTTTTGTCTTTTAGCAACTCACCCCAAATTCTACTGTACGCAAAATGGGAAAAGAACGAACCTAATGATCGAAATGCAGAGGAAGATTGCGTATCAGTATTTTGGAATTATTCCGAGTTCGTAATGAATGACTTGAACTGCCGTAAAAAAGGGCGTTTCATTTGTGAGACAAACCTTACAAAACAGTCTCAAAATGTTTATTTAATTAATTGATATCTTTAAAAATATTATCACAAATTTTAAATTAAAATCAGTAAAGAATTGTAGTCGAGAATGCTCCATTTGATTTGCAGGGCCCCCGACCCAAGAGGGCCCCGGCCCAAGAGGCACGAGCTCAAAAATATTTTTTTACATTGTACCTGAGTATTTTATTTAATTTGAAAAGTATATTTTTATAAGTTCTGCTTAAAATTCAAAGTGAGACAACAAAAGACCCTAATACAATTTCAAGTTAATTGCTAAGCATTTCAACCAACCTAAACAAAAAGATGTTGATTCATTTTTAGAGAAGTACACGTTACACGTGACGAGTAATGAAAATTTGTCTAGAAGAATTGGAAAGGTATCAAAATGAATTTGAAAGTTTAAAAATGGAAGCAAATAGTGTAGCAGAAAAATGCTCCATCACCCTTAATTTTCTAAAACTCATCAGAGGAAGGTAAAACGCCATTTTGATGAGCTTTGCGAAGATGAGCGTCTCCAAGATCCGGAAAGTTTGTTCAAAGTGAACATATTTTATCGAGTATTGGACATTATTATAAATCAACTGAAATCGCGTTTCCTTCTAATGATGAAATTGTTTATAATTTCTGTATTTTGCAGCCTTCCACTTTAAAGTTTTGAATGACACTGATCTATTAAAAAAACCTCTAGAATTTGTTGAAATATAAAAAAGACATATCTGAATCATTTGCCAGAGAAATTCTCAGTTTTCGATCCACTTTCAGAGACGAAATAGAAAAATATTCGTATATTAGAGACCTTGCTGATTTATTAATAATAAAAAATCATTTTATGTCCTCAGCTTTCCTGAAGTATGCACTGCATTAATGTTACTTCTTACAAATGCTGTGATTACAGCGAATGCTGAACGATCATTTTCAAAACTAAAATTAATAAAAACCTATTTAAGAAACTCTATGAGACAAGACAGGTTATGTAACTTGGCTATTCTGTCTGATGTTATAAACACTTTTGCGGAACAGAAGCTCGAAAAAAAGATTTTTCTTAATAAATATCTTTCTTAATAATATTTTTCTTAATAAATATCTTATTGAAATTAAAGTGTTATATTTATTTTAATGTAAATGTATGCGATGTTGTTCCTTCACCGAAAAGCTAGCGAATAGATGATGAATGCTTTGAGATATTATGTTCTATGGATGAATGTGAAGTTTCCAATACGCATTGGGCTAGCGTGGGGACTACATACCATTTCCACTCGCCTAAGAGAGAGAAGGCCATTAGTGGGACGTATACAACGTGTAATTGAGTACGTTTATTAAAATCAAGCTGAGTACAACGTGACGATTTTTACTGATAGGGCCCCATCAAAAGAATTTGTCATGGGCCCCAGATGGTATAGTTACGCCACTGAATGTATGTAACACCCAGAAGCAGACTTCTCCGACTGTACAAAATACAGCTGTGTTCATTAAAATAGTAGTGCGGTTGTATCATGCACACTACACTGTAAATCAGATGAAAAGTATAATATATGGCGAAATCAAAATAAAAACAGCCATTAGTAGCTGGAACTGATACCTCCCATACAAGATGTGGAAGAGGAAGAGAAGCAAGATTCACGTTGTTTTATGGAAAACTTTTTTGTTTCTTAATCAATTGACTTGAAACTTCACAGTTATGTTCTTAAGGATGCTACAAAATAGGCATGGCTACGCCCACTTATAGGCAAAATCAATTATTGGCAGATCTCCGGTACCCATTAAGCAAAAACAATGAAAATTTGTATATATGCTATTAAGATAAGGAGAAATAAGATTCAATCAAAAAACGAGGGCGTGGCATAAAGAAAGGGCGTGAAGAGTATACAATCTTCAGCCTTGCTGAAGATAGCGTCCTTACTGGTTTTATAATTGTTAAGTGACGGAATTTTGCCAATGAGAAGCATATAAAAACTTATATACTCTTGCAAGCATTTTCCCAATCATTCCTATTGGAAAATCCGACTTAGAATTTGCAATAAGAAATTTATAGAAATTTATAACGGGCCTAGTCACGCCCATTTTCTTATTTGTTTTGAAGAAAGTAATGCAATCATACTACACTTAATTTGTGCGATCTTGTATCTCATACGTAACTATATGAACTCGTCTCGCCGTGCTCATGAATATATAGTCGGAGTTGTCTCTTTCTCTTCGTTCCAAACTTCATCACAAAGTGAATATACTCCTGCAAGAGTTTATAAAGTAAAAACTTTACAACGCTTATGCAATACCATATCTTGCGTGGTATCATTTATTTTAAACTTGAGCTTATCAATGTTTATTTCCCTAACACGATTTAGACGTAGAGCGCTTAGAGCACATCTTTGGACTATTGTTAATATAAAATAGTTGAACTATGGCTATAAAAAAGTATATTATAAAAGTAAAAAACAAGAGCTCGACTTCGATATACTCTGTACATTAAATATGTAACAGCTAAAATAGTGTGTTGCACCGCCCCCTTTTAAATAGAAGCAGATTTCATTTTACTTTTACAGGTATAGGGTAGAAACAGTAAAAAATTGCACTCGAGAGTGCCTACTTTTCAATCGAAACTGAATTTTTACATTGGTTCTAGAGATATAACGTTTTTTAAATTTGATTATATGCAGGTCACGCCACGCCACGCCCATATCGTGTTTGAATTTGATTACATTCCATCCCAATGGTATACACGCAAAGTTTTATTCTAGTAGATGATACGGTTCCAGAAATATAAGAGTTTTAAATTTTTACAATACTTGGGCGCAACCACACCCATTTTTCAGCTATATATACTTTAAATGTTATGTTCTTATCTTAAAAACCAACCGAGAAAATACAATTTCTGTAATTTTTTACCCGAAGTAGCTTCATATATTTGCCGGAGTGGGTCCACAAAATAAACTTGATCTGTGTAATTAAAAGCAGAATCGACTTTTCAAAGGTATTTGGCTCTACTTATTATAGGGCAGACAGACGGACATGATTAAATCCACTTTTCTATTCGATGATCAAGAATACATATATTTTTGTATGGTCTTCCACGCCTCCTTTTAGGTTTTATATATTTTTCCAATACTCAAAAAACTAATATGTATGTAGGTTATTTAGATAAAGAGAAATGAGATTCCAGTGATAATGCACGGCCAATACTAAAGGGCGTGAAGGGAATCTAATCTTTGGCAAGCTAGCTCATAGCGTTCTTATTAGTAATATTACTTTATTTAATTTATTTATGATCAAAATTATCATATTATTATGAATTATATGTTACTTATAATTAATTTATTGATTAAATCACATAAGTAATTCCGTTTATGTTATATTTATCAAGACAGAAAGGTTTAACTTCTTGTTCACTATTTAATACATATAAACTGAGAACGATACACATTCACTGCTCATTATACCCTGTACACATACTGTGTATCAGGGTATATTGTGTTTGTGCAAAAGCCAAATGTATGTAACGCACAGAAGGAGGGTCGGGGGACCCCATAAAGTATATATATTTTTGATCGGGACGACAAGAGAAGTTGATTAAGCCATGTCCGTCCGTCTGTCCGTCCGTCCGTCCGTCCTCACCAATGGTTCTCGGAAACTATAAGAGCTAGAGACTTTAAATTTGGTGGGTAGACTCGTGATGCTCGGCAGCAGATCAAGTTTGAATGGTTTTGTGCCACGCCCACTCCTTCCCGCCCATCCAGCACCGCCCACTTTTTGAAAACGCTATAAGTCGAGCATCCAAAGAGATAGAAACATGAAAGTCGGTATGTAGACTCAGTATGAGTAACTCTACAAAACTGCATACCACAATTTTACCCCCTCCCCTAGTGTTGTTCTTAAAAAAGCTATATCTCCAAAACTAAGAAAGGTATGAACCTGAAATTTTGTATACAAGCTCAGTGATAATACATCTTAAAAACTGCATACCACAAATTTCCCCTCTCTTTGATGGCTACCCCTCAGAGGCCATCAAACTTAAATTTTTCGTAAAATCCACATTTTTTGACCGATTTTCTTGATATTTTGAACACTATTTGAATAGGCGACGTCAGATCAATATGTTTTTGTAGATTGAGGGTGTGGCAACGCCTACCATGTGTGCAGGGTATTATATTGTCGAGTATACTCGACTATACCGCCCTTACTGGTTTTACCGTGAAATTCTACTCATGAAGCACATAATTCTTATACTTGTTGTGACTGTTGCACATTTTCAGCAGGCGGAATTTTCTTGTATTAACCGTAAACCATACACGAAAATCGGAAACAAATTGTACTACATCGAGAGACACCAAAAGGTAACTTTGTTTTAAAATAAACCAGTAAGGGCGGTATAGTCGAGTATACTCGACAATATAATACCCTGCACACATGGTAGGCGGTGCCACACCCTCAATCTACAAAAACATATTGATCTGACGTCGCCTTTTCAAATAGTGTTCAAAATATCAAGTAAATCGGTCAAAAAATGTGGATTTTACGAAAAATTTAAGTTTGTAGGTCTCTGAGGGGTAGCCATCAAAGAGAGGGGAAATTTGTGGTATGCAGTTTTTAAGATGTATTATCACTGAGCTTGTATACAAAATTTCAGGTTCATACCTTTGTTAATTTTGGAGATATAGCAATTTAGAGAAAATTACTGGGGGAGGGGAAATGAAAATGAGGGGGGATTTTGTGGTATGCAGTTTTGTAGAGCCACTCATACTGAGTCTACATACCGACTTTCATGTTTCTATCTCTTTGGATGTTTGAGTTATAGCGATTTAAAAAAGTGGGTAGGGCTGGATGGGCGGGAAGGAGTGGGCGTGGCACAAAAAAAAAATAAACTTGATCTGCTGCCAAGCATCACGAGTCTACCCTCCAAATTTCAAGTCTCTAGCTCTTACAGTTTCCGAGATCCATTGGTGAATACAGACGGACGGACGGACAGACGGACGGACGGACGGACGGACAAGGCTCAATCAATTTCTCTTGTCGTCCTGATCAAGAATATATATACTTTATGGGGTCCCCCTCCCTTCCTTCTGTGCGTTACATACATTTCGTTCAAACAAACTTAATATACCCTGACACACTGTATGTGCAGGGTATAAAAATATGTAAACGATACTTCCTAATATATAATTTAAAAATATGTATACTAATGTACACATGTACATATAAACAGCTCAATTGGTTCGATGCAGCTACAAGATGCATTCAGCTTGGTGGTCAATTGGCGACTATTGAAAACGAATACGAATTGAACCATCTCAGTTCATATTTGTTGACACAAGCCTATACAGAAGATAAAGCAGATTGGATTTGGATATCGGGCATTGGTGCAGAGGGATCCTTTTTGGCTTTCAGCGATCCACCCCAAATTCTGCCCTTTGCAAAGTGGGGAATAAACCAACCTGATGATACTGACAACCGTGAAGATTGTTTAAACATTTTTAGGGAAAATGGCACATTTGTTATGAATGATTGGAGGTGCCGTGTTCAAGCGCAGTTCATATGTGAAACGAAACTCGTGAAATAAAAATTTAATTAAAACTGGTCTTAGAATCGATAAGTTGTTTGGTTCAAAATGTATAACAATTTTAAAATGAAGAATAAATAATTATCATTTCAATATCAGTTAAAGAACAACTAATGATTAATATCACAATAGTATTAGCCTTATTTATAGTAGTCTGCGACGGAGTACAGCCTATATTCACCTGATGTTTGATCAAGGGGACAGTCGGGGTAGTTACACGGCCGATATTTCTAATACTTTAATTAGTTTTGATTCATGCAAAAAGTGCGACAAAAATATTTCTTTCAGTATAAATTCGGCCAGCAATATTCTTCTTTGGCATAAAAGAACAAATTTTATTGAAACAAAATCATATTATACCCTGTGTGGTACAAGAGTATATTAATATTGTGCGCAGCGAAAATGTACATATGTTACTCAGCTCGACAAGACGAGTTGGCGGATCTGATCGACCTCAACTTTACACCAGTTCTTATATATGTAATTAAAGTTCATTGTACGAAATTTCAACTATGTAACTTAATTTTTCAAATTCATGCCAAAAATTAAGCTCTTTGACCCAATATGCAGGATGAGTTTCGAAAGTGATAGATAATAAATTATGATACTCGATGCTTGGGTAGCCAGGAAAAGTAATCCTTTTTACTTTGCCTTGGTTACTAGTTGGCAAGATGAGAGGTTTACATGAATACCTTCATTTCAAATTCCAGTACAGTTTTTTACCGTCCTACACCAATTAATTCCAGAGATATAAAGTTTTTTTACTTTGGTTATATGCTTGCAAGACCCGCCTTTGTTGTGATCGAATGTTATTACGCTCTATCCTTTCTGGGAATATATATGGTTGTAGAGATAAGTATAAACGTTTTAATTTTTATACTATTGCAAAAATGGATTATTAACTTTGTCATGAAGTTTTGCAAGAAATCATCGGTCGAAAATTAGGTTTTTGTCTTAAAAAAGCTACATAATATATAAGCTAATCCAACATAAGGGCGTGGCACCCTCGATATAATGTAAAATTTAAAAATGCGATTTCTCTGTAAGTATATGAGACAAAAGATTGCAAAATGATTGCATTGCTTTCTTTATGACAAATTACAAAAGCCAATTTAAAACTAATATAATTCTTATGGAAAATAATGATTTTCCAATAAAAATAATTAAGGAAATGCTTGCATCTGTATACATATATATGTATATATCAAAATTGTTAGGCTTCAAGTAAGCAGTAACACTCCAAAATTTGTTGTTCTTATCTCAAAAGACTACTGGGAAAAAGCGACTTTTGTATTATTTTTAATTGCGGTAGCTTCAGTTCTCTGCCCATCTCTATTTAAATAAGAGCAATTTTGATTTGACCATGTATATGTTCCTCAATCGACGCGTTCATACAGACAGACAGACGGACGGTCAGACATCTAATATACCCTCGTACCATAAGGTACTAATGTTTATGATTCGGGCCCCAAGAATAAGAGTCATCATAACATGGGTGGTGCCCGCGCCCACCAAAATAGAAGACCGTTATATATTTGTAACCAATTTGTCTACGGGGTATGTCGAAGTTGAGCTCTCTCGACTAAAATTCTTTACTGGTTTTTTATGTGCCGGTGTTATCAGTATTCTTTATTTAAACTTTAAGGGTCTAAGCTTTTTGTCGGCTTTGTCGTGATTTTTAATAAATTAAAAGACATAATATAAGATTTTTTCTTTAATGATTCTTTTGAATAAATAATAATAATTGCGTGTCTTTACTTTAAATAATACATCTTATATATAAAATACCACAAACAGAAATGATAAATTTTTCAAATGTTTCTTATATTTTCTTTGTTTATTGTTATAAATGTAGTGGTCACGAATAATCGCCTCACTATAGATAAACACTAAACTACACAATATCGAAGAAAAGTCATATTGAAATAGAGAATCCACACGTTTAACACAACTCAAAATTTGTCATTTTTGAGTTTTCATGTTAAAACTGTGTTAAAACAAATGTGATGATGTAATTATTTTCTTTAAAAACAGAGTTAAACCTCTCTTCATTATTGCATTCCCATAAGGTTGTCATTAACTTTAAAGCAGTTTTTTGCGATTCCTTAGTGTGGATTAGTATTCGAAAAGAAGTCTTTTCGTCTCGTGACGAACGCCTACCTCTTCATCCACTTACTTGGATTAGGCATCCAATAATTCCATCCTATAATTGTAAGAGCTAAATTTAAAATGTTTATGCCTTGACTTAAACGATTTTATACAGTTTAAAGCACAGGGTATCCCAATGTCGAGCAATCTTTACCAAAGTTGTTTTGTAAATTGTAGTCGTTTTTGTTTTAAATTGATAAGTAGTGCAAAACACATAGTATTCCATTGTATTTAATTGCAAACGCTCCGAATAGAAAACTCATTTCAGGTTCAGCTTTTCATCATGAAGAACCATTTACTTATTTTTGCTGTGTTTTTTGCATATGTTGAACAAGCACAGTTTTCAGAATGTATAAATCCGTTTACAAAGATCGGCGACAAATTCTATTACATTGAGAGTCATCAAAAGGTAAAGTGAAAAAAATATTAATAATCGTTCGATATTGATATTTATATTTTAATATATGTAGCTAAATTGGTTCGCTGCAGCCGTACGATGCATACAACTTGGTGGCCAATTGGCAACAATCGAGAATGATAAAGAGTTATCTCAACTCAGTGCTCATTTTTTGACCCACGGTTACACTTCAAATGAAAAGGACTGGATATGGATATCTGGCTTTGGTAAACCAGGATCTTATTTGGCTTTCAGTGATCCACTCCGAATTCTGCCCTACGCAAAATGGGGACCTAATGAACCGAATGATGTTAACTCCTCAGAAGATTGTTTATGTCTTAATCGGAAAGGTAGTGAATTCTTTATGAATGACTGGCATTGCCGTATTGCGGCGCAGTTTATTTGTGAGGCAAAGTCGTCAATCAACCAAGCAAGCACAGATGTTAAAAAGGCGTTTTTGATTCAATAATGAATTAACCACAAATTATCTAATTTAAATATACTCTACTTATTTGGTAGTTTTACCTGGAAAGTTTCCTGGAAGTTTTGAAACTTAATAACAACTTGTGTTTCGGTGTGCTCCCTCCGAATTTCAACCTCGTATCTTTGCCCAATTGGCTTATGATCAGTTTTTAAGAATATCTCCTTTATCTCAAAATATTTGTTTACAAAAAAAAAATTTATGTAACTTGGCTAGTCTAGACTATTTCTCAACTATCAAATTTAGGACAGAATTTAGACAGTATCAAATTATATAAAATACTTCTATAAGCAAGCTAGTACCAACTGTCGAATTTGAAACTAGTACTAGCCAAAGATGGCGCTTTATCACACCAGTCTAAAAAACAAACATTCGCATTTTCGTTATTTGGAAACTAGTTTTCAACTAGTATTTGAACCAGTCAAATAAATACAATTTATAAAATATCAAATGTTTTTAAGTCGCCTGTTGTAGCTCTAAGTTTAGTGTGTTGGATTGTGAAACCGAAGATATGTGGTTCAAACCCCAGCGCTACCAGAATTTAAATGTTTATTATATTACTGTTTATCAATTATCAATTTAATTGTTATTAACAATAAGAAGTAAAGTTATTTAAATTAACAATTATAATTAAAAGAAAAAAAACCATTACGATGGTTCCATTTTCTATAATTCGTATACCCCAAACTGGTACGGCAGGACTAGTTCGGTAACTAGACGGAAGTGGTTGAATTGTGACAATTGACCCCTGCCTATGACATCCCCTAGTAAAACTCACCAGTTGAAAGCAGGGAGACTAGATTTTTGCTGGAATTAATAGTGTTTACAATTGAACTAGTTCCAACCTTAGTTCTGTACTAGATCGAAGAACAGCTGGGTACCTACTACCCAGTAAAACTTTTATGCCTATCAAATGCCTATTGAGCAATTTCAGGGTATAGGATTCACATGAAAGTGTGTTATAGTCTATATTATAGACAATAAGACTCGATAGAGCGCCGATTTTTTCATCGTTGTTGTTGTTAATCAAACGTGAACGTTCGATTCGATCTTGTTTGGCCGTGATTGTTCGGCTGTATGTTAAACTGTAAATGTTCGACTGTTATCCTATTGCTCTGCTGTTACTATTCTGTTATGTTGCTGTACTGCCTGAATTTAAAATCAACTCTGAATAAAAAAAACGTTCATATTTTCAAATTAATTTCATTTTAATAATTATAACATAATAACAATTCATAAATTAAGAATTATTACTATTTGACCGTCACCACCCTATCAGGTCGCAATTTTCCTACAAGCGTCTCAGTTTTGGACGCGCCTTCGCCAGTTGGTAACACCAAGTGTAGACAGAGCTTCCATCACCTAGTCTTTCCAACGCATCCGGGGTCGTCCTCTCCTCCACTTCCCGACAATCACCGCATCAAACACCTTACAAGCTGGAGTGTCTTCCTTCACACGTGCGATGTGACCCAGCCAGCGAAGTCTATGAATTTTCATTCGACTGACTACGTCAGCATCACCGTACAGCTCAAACAACTGGTGGTTCCACCTGATGCGATAGGCATCGTCTACGCGGATCGGACCAAAGATTTTGCAAAGTACCTTTCATTCAAACACTCCAAGAGCAGGTGCATCTAATTGTGTCATTGTCCAGCACTCCGCACCATACAATAGTACCGGAAGAATGCGCGTCTTGTAGAATGATATTTTTGCCTTTCAAGATAGAGCTGTCTTTAATTGTCTGCAGTCAGCTGAGAATCAAGACGCCGCGATTCGCTGCTAGAGCACGCCATAAACTTTGTCTTGTCCATATTTACGGGAATGGCTTTAGACGAACGTGGTCTCTTTGCAGGGCTAAAGTTTGACAACTGTTTTCAATAATTATTTACTATTACTGAAATTAATTAATTGGTTATTTGAAATGGTTTCTAACGACTGGGTTGTAAGCATACATTTCCTAACATTCAAATTACAGCAAAGCAGAAACATTTCGTCCGTCCACTTTTACTTTTCTGTTATTTCAAATACGAAGTCTTGAAGTTGGTTTCTGCGACTTCGTGTTTTTTTCGTTTTCACACAAAAGCCTTCACAATAGCATCCTGTTCATGTCTAACTAGGGAACAAAATTTTGTGTTTTTCGATAAACATCGTATTCAAAGGTGCATCCAGTATATGCCATGAATGTCTTACATCTAATTACATTTGTCATTATGATTGTCGATTTAGCCATGTCAATTTGTCCGTCCGTCCTCCGGAACTTATTTTAATAATGAGGGAAAATAATTAAAGCTTCCTCGGGTAAAAGAAAAACATAAGTCATATTTTTACGGTTGTATTTTAAGAAAGGTTCATCAAATGCGGAGCGTATATAGCTGACTTGATGCATAATAAGATAGAATAATCAAAATAGAAAAACGTTATATGTCTGGAACCAATTGGTATAGAAAAGTAAAAATTGGTATATATGATGATATATTGATTCTTTCAATTAAATCAGTCTTAAAGTATCCTAAGTCCTCATCTAAATGTCTTAACTGGTTTTTTTAAGAAATGTTCACCAGTTTCAAAAACTGTCTTCTCTGTTCCTGTGCGTTAATTAATTGCTGAGATATCGATGGTTAAAGTCAAAAGACGTTTTTTGGCTCAATCTCGGATATCCCCGCGAACAAAAATCGTAGCAAAGATCGGAAAAATACAAATTAATGATGAATCAATAGGCTATCTGATCAATATAATTGTTAAGAGAACTCACTTGCCCATCCTAACTCCTCACACTCTTAATGCAATCAGGCACAATTCAACAAAACTGTCTGCCTTCGTGACAATAAGCTGAGCTCAATGTTATTGGACAGTTATTATACATTCTCTGTTCTAGAAAGATCAATTCATTGTAGATTTTTGAATTGCTAAAATACATTCGTTGGTAAATTGTCAAACCGAACACATATATTTCATCACCGGTTAGCAAAAACTCTTGCTGTTCCCTTAATAAATAATCGTTTATCTAAAAAATAATTGTCAAAATCCATGGAGCAAATTTTTTTTTCTCGCAATTTTATGGATGACATCAAGATCGTTACTCCTTTTTTGGACAAAAGATTCAAAAACTAGAAGTTATAAAAGGTATAAAATCTTCATACAAAGTTTGTCGAAACGACTAATACCTACAAAGTTACAGACTGTCAAAAATAGGCCCAAAATACCATTTTTTTTATTTCCCTAATTCTTTGGTTAAGTGTAGTTTGGTTTGTTCTTATTTTGAAAAATATCGATACTTTTCTGGTCACTCGTTATTTGTGCTCCTCCCTTGGAACGAACTCAGCTAAATATATATTTTGTGAGGTCTGCCACGCCCCTTTTTTTTAAGCCATATTAAGCCATATTAAGCCATAGTATTAAAAAATACATAGTATAAAATACATATTTGTGATTATTAATTAAATTCTAATAACGTTCTCAATTAAAATCATCTTATTTGGTCGATTGGACCTGTGGCAGTGCTCAAAGGTATGTTTGGTGATAAATTAAATTTGTAATTCATACCAATGGTGCATAAGGCACAGAAGAGTAACCAACTTCTTAGCAGATCTTTGGAAGTGACAATTTCTCATTTGATTAATTTTCAGTCACAGTCATAAAATATTTATTAAAAAATTTAATTTTATATAAATTTCATATGGCATTACAATAATCCAATAATATCTCGGAATAAACTTAAGTTTTCTTAAAAAAAATGTACTAACACTAACTTACATAAAACCGGTTTAAAATAGTAAACGAATTACGATTTACTATCAGTATTTGAACAAGAAAATCAGAGAATGCTTCTGAAATGTTTGCCTTCATAACAGTTCAAAGCTATTGTGCTGAGAATGAAAATAACTTTGAACACCATCTGAATTGCTTTAGTAGTGCTGCTCTTGCATGGATATCTTCTGCTCGACGTCTTTCCAAAAATAGACTCTTTGTTATAAAACAAAACAACTCAGATAGCAAGCAATGAGCTGAGCTCTACCGAAAGCTTTACCGCTAAGTTTAATTATGAGTCATCAACATATTTACACGAATAGGGAATTCACAATATACACACAAATAATAAAACACTGAGTCGATACCCTATACCTCTTTGTACGAGACAGAGTCAATAAGCGAATTTATTAAGTTACTGCGCATGCATAACCCTTTCGGATCTGAACTAAATTTCTCGATAAAAGTACACATTTTTTTACAGTCTTCATACACTGAATGGTTTTATAACTTTTGTTTGACCCAGAAGTAAACATCTTAGACTATATAAAAAAAATTTTTTTCGATCAGCCCAATAAGTCGTCTGTCTGTGTAAATGCGCCCTCCTTCCACAGTTTTGAAGCTTTCGACCTATAGTTTTGCATAGATTCTTCTTTTTTGTGCAGTAAAATCACTGGTCGGAACCGTCTTGATCGGACCAATGGAACTGGTAGCCGCCATACGAAGAGAAGATATTAGGCACTAAAAAAGGGGCATCAAGAATATTAAATCTACGACAAGACCAAATACAGCGTCCTTACCCTTTTTTTTTAGATTATCGGCACTTCGTTGCTCTAAAAGCATTTGATCGAGTATTCGGTATTTCAAAGTCGACGATTCTCGATAGTGACGTTTTCACATGCTTTTTGATAAGTCGAAAAAATCACATTTTATTTGCATATAAATCGTACACGCTTTAGTCTCAAAGCTCATTTAAAGTTAAACTTTCAATTATGAAGCATCACTTGGTTATTCTTGCTGTGATTATTGCACATATTAGTCACGCACAATTTTCAGAATGTATAAATCCGTTTACAAAGATCGGAGAAAAATTCTACTACATTGAGAATCATCAAAAAGTAAATAAAAATAAATATTTGTATGACATTTACGATCATATTTCAATTTATATTTAGCTTAATTGGTTCGCTGCAGCTGTACGATGCATACAACTTGGTGGTCAATTGGCAACAATCGAGAATGAGAAGGAGATGACTCAACTCAGTGCACATTTATTGACACAAGGCTACAGTTCAGACTGGTTGTGGATATCGGGCATTGGTAAGACAGGGTCTTTCTTGGCCATCGGTAATCCATCTCGAATTCTGCCATACGCAAAATGGGGAAAAAACCAACCTGATGACGCTGGCTCAAATGAGGATTGCATACATATATTTCGGAAAGATGACGAATTCTTAATGAATGACAGGAATTGCCGCGCCGAATCGAAGTTCATTTGTGAGACTAAACCCCCTTTTAATCCAGCAGTCATAGATGTTAGAGGTGCATTTTTACAATGAATTGTTGATCTCCAATCAATTTTTGCAACAAAAGCGTTTTAAGAAGCCAAAATAGTCGTTAAGAATTTAAGCTTGATACATATTTCTTCAAAGCCGTATATCGAAATGCAAATACTGACATTAGTTATAAAGAAAATTTGTATTTCAATAATACTTGAAATATTTTGTTTATCTTAAAATGAATTCCGAGTTATTCCAAAAATTATAGAAATTATATACAACAGATTTTATTTATACATTTCTTATCCGAATCATGAAAAAGTTTATTTTTGTTGGGAATTTTGTGCATTCCAAAACGAGGCAAACGTATTTTTTCCAATAATTTCTCAGATTAGGCTTCACAGATGAAATAAGTCGCTGCTTTACAGTTCCAGTCATCCATATAATACTGATTGTGCTTTCGATGCAAACTAACACAATGCCCGCTGCCATTGGGCTGATTATTCCACCATTTGGCGTATGGCATGTGCGTCGTACCATTGGTAAAAGTGAAAAAACTACCTGGCATGCCAAAACCCGATATCCACATCCATTCGGCGGGCCTGAATCCTTGCGACATTAGATAGTCTGAGAGCGCTTCCATCTCGGTTGTATTACTAATCGTGGCTAAATGCGCGTCCATTTGCATGCAATGTTTCATAGCGGCAAACCAATTAAGCTGCAATCAAAGCCAATTAAATCGAATATTAATCAAACTAAGTATACAATATTTAATCATTTATGCTTACCTTATGATTATGATCGATTAAATACAAACGATCGCCGACTTCTGTAAAACGATCCAAGCTCGTCGAATTGACTAAAGCTAAACTTAATAACAGAAAGTATAAAAATGTGTGCATTCTTGCTTCTTTCTTATGCACGATCATTAATAGAATGCTTTGAGTTTTGCAAGTGCATGCAAGTTTTATTTAAAGGCAGCGCTAACAATCATGAGTGCCACGTTTTCGTTAACCTATGGTCCGAGCCAATTCAAAAGAAATATATTAATCAAAATAGACTGATAGGAGATGTATTTCAAAAACATTTGCAATATTCAGTCCGTTCGATTTGAATGTAAGTGAAAGCGATAAGACTGCTTTGCACATTGCACTAGTCTTGAAAGGCAAATAATAAACTGTTCATTATACGAAATAAATTCATTTGGGTTCCTCAGAGATTTCTTTTTTTAAAGTATAATTTTATTCGGTTTCAGAAAACAATACACATTGTTGTAAATCACTTATTGCTCGCAAATAAAATAGCCTTGATTTCTGCAATTCCAATCATTCATAAAGAACTGATCGTTTTTCCGATACAAGTTGATGCAACTCTCGTTGGCGCCATAATCATCCGGTTGTCCCCGCCACCATTTGGCGTAGGTCATTGGCGCGCCAGTGCCAAACGAAAGAAAATTTCCGCGCACACCCAAACCCGAAATCCAAATCCAATCACTCTCCGAGAAACCCTGAGACATTAGGTGGTCATTCAACAATGCCATCTCTGTGGCGTTCGCAATCGTCGTCAATTGTGCATGCATCTGAATACACCGATTCGCCGCTACGTACCAATTCACCTAACAAGTACATCGTAACTCATACAAATTCAACTGTTCTTAAGTGTGTGTCGCTTACCTTATTAGTATTTTCGACAAAGTAATCTTTATTGCCAATGCGTGTAAAAAATCCATAGTTACAGTTGACAAAACCCAATATTAACAGAAACAGGGTCAAACCAAAGACCATTGGCACTTGCATTATTCTAAGTACGTACTCGAAGCTTTTTAGCAAATTTTGATTCTGTTTTATAATATGTCATGCAATTCGACTTTTATAGCAAATTTTGGAACAGAGTCATTGAACTTTCGAATTTATCAACATTTATTTTGCATTTTGAATGACGTCCGACAACAAAGAAACATAAGCCAATTTATATTTAGAAAAAATCGACGCTAACGTAGAAGCAGAATTTCTATTATATGCGTGTTTTCTTAATCTGAAATATATACGGAGAAATATAGACAGATAATCAGTGGTAAAAATTAAAGAACTTCATGTGGCTTTGGTTTATTAAAATCAACATTCTGAACACTTTTCACCTTCTTGCCGTTAGGCTTACTCGAACTTAGGCGCTCTGAAAATATGCTTCCACAGAGTTACATCAGTGTCTGTGTAGAGACAGCAACAAACATCGATGGTGGTGACAACAACAGTTTTGGTAAAACGTATGCGGTTTCCAACTACTGCAACATCTGTCGCATGTGTTGTACGAAAGCCGGAACTAAATAGCGGGGGGTGTGCCACAACCACCTTCATCACCACCACCACCACCACCGCCACTATCAACAACACAGTCAACAATCATAGACACTCGATCGACATGCGTCGCGACGTTCAACGGATGTCGAGCACAATGCCAACGGTGATGATGATGATTGAAACGACTTCGACTTGGCATGCATGATTTAGTAACCTTTCGATGTTTATTTCATTTCGCAAATTGCAAATAAGTTGCTCGCAAATTATTGTTGTTAGCATTTTGAAGTACGACTGCCTACTCGGGATTATATTGGTTGAACAAAGCGGAAACCGCATACTCTGGCCTAACGGACAGACAAGGAGACATTCAGCCAATGTGTCTGTTCTAATAGTCCTTTGTCCGCAGTCGGCTTGCTTCGCCGCGTGTCGCGCCGTGTCGTGTGACATTTCTCGCAAATTATGTTCGACTGGCAGTCTGCTTCGATGCTTCATCCTGCGACCGAGTCGCGTTGAATCGGTTCGTTCGCTTCTGCTGTAGCAAAACATTTTAGCAGATAATCCGATTATTTTTGTTGCAGTTCTCAGACCTCATCGTTCGCGTTTGTCGTTGTCGTTGCAATCGCATATGGCATAAACACGTATTTAGGCAAAAAACGTGTTCGCCTAGCAATGCACAGCATCATCAGCATTGGCAACGGTAGACTCAATGCACTCATTGTCCTTCCTCTAGTTCATTGTTCAGACTACAACTGGCCAAAAAAAAAAAATTATGGCTATGCGTCGCACTCATAATTGGATTTCGATGACTGCAAATTGGTGATAATTTCGATTTGCTTGCAGGGCACGTGATTTTGCACCCGTAAGTAAGCAATGCAATCATCAGATTTACTAGCTAAAATGTGCTACTGTCGACTCAAAGAAAATACGCACATATGCACACGAAATTTTGTGGTTAATTCCTCAAATATCTCTGGTACCTATTATGGCCAGTGGCGTCATCATCTGGGGGCCATGGCAAATTTATCATATGGGGGGCCCTTTGTATAAAAGAGTAGTTTCGCTATTATAAATTACTTGAATTTCCACACCATTTATGAATTGAGTGCTTTGTGGGATACTTTGACGAATTTAAAATCGTACGAACTCATTAAATTTGTAAAATTTAAATTTATAATTTGTGTTATGAATGTGTCATTTTGTCGTCGACCCAGCCGACTTGAACTAATTTTTTTTGTTTGAGAAATTGTTGATGCAATTTGTTGAAATTATTTTATTTTTGTTCAAAAGTTTCGTAAAACGTGGCATTTGAAAGGAAGGACGGATGACCTTTTTGTGAGACATAATCAAATTTGACGAATACTGTCTTCTATATCTCACACGAAATTTTAAAATTTTGAGAAAAAATTCTAATTTATGGGCTAAAAAGTCCGATGAACCCTTCCCAAAAGTGAGAATTGGTGTGATATTGCTGAACTCCCTCCTGCCCTAATTTTATTTCACGAAATTTATGGACTTCCCCTTACCAAAGAAATTTGTGGCTTAGGTTCAATGAGTTTAAAATTGGATAGAGTGTATACGAAACAATGCTATAATTTCGATAGTAAGAATCTGATATAGCTACATCGATTTATCGGAACATTAAATGTCACACAAAAAAAAACCATTTAAAAAAAAAAAAAACACACACATATCTTTTCAAAATCGCTACCTCTTGCAACCCTATTGTTACGCCTCGAAATTCCGACATTAATTCCTCAAATATCTCTGATTAATGAGTGAGTGAACGCTGCTGATAAGCGGACCGCAATTAAACACATGTCGCATTTGAGCCGGAGATTTTGTTTGGTCGAATTTGTTGTTATTCAACAAGCTCATCTTAAAGATGTAAATTAAACACAGCGACTTTCTGAAAGTTCATTGGCTCTGCTTTAAAGTATGTTAATTTGCAACCAAATTTCATCAGCTGAAATCGATTTTTATTGCATACATTAAGGCTCAGGCTAACTAAATTAATTTAGCAAAACCGTCTCTTAAGATAACAATATAAAGGATTATAAGAAATCAATTTTTTAAATATACAAAATTTTAGCTCAAATAAATGACGCTCAAACTTCTACATTATTCGTAAGTTCTATAATAGATAATTCATATCGCATAATAATCTGTAAAATTCACCCCTCCGCTTATACACACCCAGAGAAAAATTATTAGACTAGAGTGTGGTTTTCACTGCTTCGGATGCAACGTCAGCGACGAATAAGACATAAAAATCGACAAGCAGCAAACAACGCGTTTTGGGAATTGTGAACAGCACCAATAACAACAATATCGCCGATGAAGAATGTGATAATTTCGCACTATACAAAAAACGACAAGAGTGAACAAAATGGCATTAAAATAATAAAGCCAAGCCCGGCCGTCATGTGGAAGAAAAGTCGCTAAGGACGATAACAATGGTAAAAACCAAAAACAAGCAAATAAGAATACGAGTTTACTGTATACAAGAAAAAACGGCAGCCGGCGAGAACAGCAGCAATAATAAAAACATAAGTGTGAATAGTCAATGAGGGAACAATGAAAACGCTTGAGTTCGGAGAGCGTATACAGTGCAGCATCAAGCAGAAGGTCTAAGGGTGGGTGGCTGGCATCTCAGGATATAACATTTAACGCAACAAATGAAGCGTGGTGTGTTTGATTGTCGTTCGTTTCAACAGCGTCGTTGCCTGAAACCAAACAATGCAATCATAATTTTACAAGCATTCGATAGAGCAAGGTGTCTGGCTTCGAGATCCGGCATCTATGCTGTCAGTTGCGTTTAGAATTATGCCTCCCCCAACTATGAGCGAACGTAAATTTAGTTATTGTCCACAGGCCGAACGTCCGTTGGGACATTGCTGGCTGGGGTTCGTCTTTCAATTCCTGCCTTATTTCCATCACTTTCTGATTATTTCATTTATTATTACATTTACACTTCTGTATTACGGTACAAGAGAGTATTAGTTTTGAGCAAAGCAAAAACGTAGCTAACATATAGAACCAGACGTGGCAGACTTCACCCAATAGATCTTTTTATACTCTTCACGCAGTAAGTAGTACCATAATTTTGTCACGAAGTTTAAAACACCCAGTCGACATGACGAGTTGATATAGTCATGCCCGTCTGTTTATATATATGCTATCTCGTTCCATACTTCTGAAGTTATCGGCCTGAAATTTTTCAGAAAGTCACATTTTTTGTGCGTTCAACTCATTTGTCGGAACTGACACGATTAGACTACTGGAACGGGTAACTCCCATACGAAAAGAAAAAGAAAAATGATCAAAATTTAAACTTTTTTGTTTTTCCAGATAATGGAATGAAATTTGAAAACTAGTCTATTAACGTACCCAGACCCAGAACTTCTGTAAGTATTATTGAGCTCGGACTTATAGGCAACATCAATAATTTCCATATCGCAATGAGCTAAGACATTGAAAATTAGTATGTAGGCCTTTTTAAATAAAAATAAATAAGATCTCGACAAAAAAAATGGGCGTGGCACAAAAAAAGGACATGTATGTTTTTGTAAATGCATTAATATACGAAACTTAAATCTTTGAAACTAATTTGATGAACCACAGACAATAAATCAGATATATTCTCTTTTGAAAAATGAATAAGTAAAAAACTAAGAAAATGTCTCACAAGAATGGTTCTTTATAGTTGTGTAACTATAGGGCAGTGGCGTAACAATAGGGTGGCAGGGCTGGCAAAATGCCACGGGCCCTGACCCAAGAGGGCCCCGGCCAAAGAGGCCGCGAGCTCAAAATTATTTTTTGACATTGTACCTGAGTATTTTATTTTATTTGAAAAGTATATTTTTATAAGTTCTGCTTAAAATCCAAGGTGAGACAACAAAATACCATAATACAATTTCAAGTTAAATGTTAAGCATTTCAACCAACCTAAACAAAAAGATGTTGATTAATTTTTAGAGATGTACACGTTACCCGTGACGAGCAATGAAAATTTGTCTAGAAGAATTGGAAAGGTATCGAAATTAATTTCAAAATTTAGAAATGGAAGCAAATAGTGTAGCAGAAAAATGGTCCATCACCCCTGAATTACTCATCAGAGGAAGGAAAACGCCATTTTGATAAGCTTTGCAAAGATGAGCGTCTCCAAGATCCGGAAAGATCGTTCAAAGTGAACATATTTTATCGATTATTGGACATCATTATAAATCAACTGAAATTGCGTTTCCTTCTAATGATTGAAATTGTTTCAAATTTCAGTGTTTTGCAGCATTCTATTTTAAAAGGTTTGAATGACACTGATCTATTAAAAAAAGCTCTAGAATTTGTTGAGATATATAAAAAAGACATATCTGAATCATTTGCCAGAGAAATTTTCAGTTTTCGATCCACTTTCAGAGACGAAATAGAAAAATCTTCGTATATTAGAGACCTTGCTGATTTATTAATAATAAAAAATCATTTTATGTCCTGCAGCTTTCCTGAAGTATGCACTGCATTAATGTTATTTCTTACAATTCGTGTGACTACAGCGAGTGCTGAACGGTCATTTTCAAAACTAAAATTGATAAAAACCTAATTAAGAAACTCTATGAGACAAGACAGGTTATGTAACTTGGCTATTCTGTCTGATGTTATAGACACTTTTGCGGAACAGAAAGCTCGAAAAAAAGATTTTTCTTAATAATGTTTAATAATATTTATTTTAATAAAAATCTTATTGAAATTAAATTGTTATTATTATTTCAATGTAAATGTATGCAGGTTTCTTCACGATGTTGTTTCTTCACCGAAAAGCTAACGAATAGATCATGAATGCATTGAGATATTATGTTTATGGATGAATGTGAAGTTTCCAATATGCATTGGGCTAGCGTGGGGACTACAGACCATTCCCTCTTGCCTAAGAGAGAAGGTCTATGGCCATTAGTGGGACATATACAACGTGTAATTGAGTACGCTGCAAATTTCGAAGTTTATTAAAATCAAACTGAGTACAATGTGACGATTTTTACTGATAAGGCCCCATGAAAAGAATTTGCCACGGGCCCCAGATGGTATAGTTACGCCACTGCTATAGGGTATTTCTTAGTCGAACATTTTCAACATTACATGTTTTTATTGTTTTTTTTAGTAATAACACATTAGAAGATCCTTGGACACAAAACAAGCCAACAATTGTGACTGTTAGTGTGATTTTACACACACACTACAGTAGAGTTTTCTTTGGCTTTTATTTCATTACCATTTTTCACTCTTTAAATATAATAGTTTAAATTTATTGTGTTTATTGCGTACTTTTATTGAATTTCATTTGATGTTCTGATCAACATCAATTCTTCGAATTTGTTGCCATTTCGTATTTCGAATTACGAATCTTATCTCGTTGTCAATTGGCAGCACATTTCCATCTGCTTTAAAATTCAGACAAATTCTGATTGTGCTGTGTCGTTATTTCGGTTGTCCTTATCGAAATTGGCATCGGAAATGGTTAGCAATTTTAATTGTTTGTAAATTGCAAACCATTTCTTTGTTTATGTTTGTATTTGTTAATCTAACATGTCTGCCTTGCCTGAATGCCTGGCAATCGGCATCGTTCAATAGTTTGCCATGCTTTGGTTCGCTTCGTCGCCTGTGCGTGTTTTGCATGTTCGGCTACAGAATTTCGACTCAACTGCACATAAATTTGTCAATTTTGTTTGGCAACTTGTGCAAACTTTGCCGTAATCAACATTTATGGCTCAACTTAATGCTGTAATGGTCTTGTAGTGTGCTAAAGCTTAGATGACTTTAATTATAATTGCCAACATTTTTGTCTGAATTCAAACTAGACTCTGGTGCAGCTAAAAATCTTAAGTCTATTTATCACCACAAGGTGTCTGTGAACAAATTTATAGCGTTAATAGTTATATTTTGTCATAAATGCATTTGAGCTAATAAATATGCGACAAGCAAAATTAAAATTATCCACAATCTGTTAATTTGTTTAATTAAATTCAAAATGCGTTATAACACTTATGTTTAATCAATAAATCTTAAAAGAAAAATCTATTTTTCTTATTTCAAAACATTTTAAGGGATTACTGAATTATTAAATTCGGAGGGCAAAACAGTGAGGTAATTTCTTCCTTCCTACTTACACACACTTTAAAAAAAAAAACCAAAGCTTTCGAGTTTTTTGTTAATCAACATTTTTGACAAGCCAATGATAGAAGACATTGGCATCATAAATAATCAGACAACATCATTGAGTTATTGTGATTTGTTTTTTTAAGATTTGCTGGCAATGATTGAATTTAAGGTGAAACTTATAACAAGCCGCAAACGCGAGAAAAACTCAAGCAAAATTTGCATGAAAACAATGTGAATTTAAATTAAAAATGCACACAAAAGAATGAATGAAAAGAATTCTTAGCAAATAATATTATCCAAATGCGAAAATGCTACAAAATGCAAATCGAGACTAGACACGACCTACTAAAGTAGACGGTTAAGTTAAAACCAGTCGCTTGTCAAGAGATATCAACAAAAAATTTTAAATCGAAAAAATAACCTTGATTTTCAAAACAAAAACAATGCTACATCAGCATATGCATCCCTCAATGGAGGTTGAGCGAATCGCAATGACATCAAGCTACAGAACTCAATTCGAGCAATGCCCACCATTTGTCAAAGTCGAACGTATGTCGAAGTTGATATGTGGGCCCGGCGTGGCAGCGATTGCATTTGGCTTATGAGTTTTCTTATCTTAGTCATGGACAAGTATGATATCATAGCTGAAAGTATATTAGAAGTGATGACAACGAATTCCATCTGTTTAATGGCTACACTCGAACCCAACGTGGCATTGTCTGCTAAGCCAGCAGATTACACTCAGCAAGTAACGCAGTAACGGAACAGATAAGCTTCAGGGTGTGTATGATACTTTCGGTATAGGCAACAAGCACCATTTGATTAATTTAAGCTCGAAGTGCATTCGCAGTGTAACCTGCGTTCAATTCGCCGTCCAGTTAATGTGCACACCTTAGACTCTTCTTATGTAATCTGAAGCCAACAAAAGAAGTTTTGGGCTGCTTTCAAACTTGCACCAAGACTGCCAACCACCCAAACTTGACAAAACATAAAATTTATGACGTCCCATTTAAGCTCAGTTATTGTTAGTTGTGTAATGCCTTTGGCACTTTTATCTCAGTTATTTTTTGCTGTCGCCACTGTCGGATAATATTGGCCTAAAGCGCCCTTTTAATTATCACACGTAATGACAGTTCCAAGTGCAATTGTTAATTAATTGCCAGTAGTTGGCTTTGTTCCACTGTATGGTTGGTATGGTCCCCAGACCGAAGAAGCTCTTTGCCAAATTTATGACCAACTCATTTGTACTTTTGGTTTTCGACATTCATCCCCTCTTAAAGTTGTCCATTAGTCGTTTGATAGTATTATTCCAACATGTGTGCCAAATGAAATCCTGTAGTCGGTCTTTCAATATAATGAAGTGTTTGTCATGCCCTGTGTCTATTGTTGGGGCTACTTTATATTTGCCTGTAATCAGCCTCATACTTTCTTGGGGGTTACATACGGATGCATTAACTGCGTAGTTCGTTAATAGTTATGTTTTATTTTTTGGGCAGCTTGGTCAATGGCAAAATGTCATTCAAAGGCGGACTAATAATCGCTAAATTATGCTTTGATCAAAGCAAGATAGTGTTAATGATTTATTATTTACATCTTATTGAGTAAACACTGCGTATGTAAGTACATAAAAGGAAATAAATAAAAATGATAGTTTTTGTAAATAGTCTTAATACAAGGTTCCATTACGACGCTTAATTTAAAAAATAAAACCTTTATCATTAGTATAATTTCACTTGAAGGTAGCTTCCGTTGAGGCAAACAATAATATTAAAAGATAGTACAAAACATCAGGTGGACACTGAATTTAAACTTGAACTTCAAGTTTTTTGTGCGATTTTGTTGGTTATTAAATAAAATGAAAGAGCCAGGCTGAGAGACAATAATGGTTTCTGTCAAAATTGCTACAATATAATTGCCATAGCCAACACGAAAATCAAACAATCAACAACCAGACTAGCCGTCATAACAACAACTTCAACAGCGACTCAGACTGAGCTGAACGTCGACATCGGCATCGAGAACATCAACATCGTTGATTAATGATGAGAGAAAAACCCCAGATGATTAAATGCTTAAATGTTTTAATACGAGAACGTATAAAAAATAAACTTGTATTTGTATACAAGCATGTATCTAAAAATGTATAGCAAAAATAAAATTGCTTATCATTTTCATATCTATCAAATGCGACTCAAATACAGCAGAACAGAACAGCAAGCGAAGAAACAATTAAAGATTATTGTATCTGATTAAAGACAATTAACGTCTGTCCAGCTCCACTGGAACTGCGTCTGAGCGATGCCGTCTAAATGAATTGCCGCACGCATCTCCTTTCGAACGCCCATGTATCGCGTTGTAACAACAACAGCAACAGCAATATTATACTACAACCACAATTACAACAACAACAACAGCCAGAGACAATGCTATGTGCCACAGGTAGCGTGAAGATGCTATCGACAATCAAAAGACAACGTCCGACATCTATTTTGAGATTTGTTTTTGTTTTCAGTTTTACTTAACTTTAGAACTAAAAAAAAAAATCGTATTGTTAACTGTTGATAATTTAACGAATCTCGTAGTTATTTCGTTTCATTCATTCAGATACATTCGCACGTTTGCTGAGTATTTGAATTAGTCGAACGCAGTCGTTTCAAGTGTGCGCAGATATTAAGAAATACGACAAAAAGGAAAAACAAGTCTTCGAAATAAACTTATTCTTTCCAAAAGTCACTTAACGTCAAAGTGGCTTTCAATTATTAAGTGTCAAATCAAGAAAAAAATTCCCCAGAGTTAATTTCATACTTATAAAGACAAAAAATCAAAATAACCCATTTTTCGTCGTTATGAAGTCATTTTATTTACACGTCTTCTATTTTTTGATCATCAATTTTTTGCTGTCTCATCAACTTGTGCAAGGTTTTCAAACACGAAATTTTAATTATTAATTATAAAAATAAAAAAAAGTGCTATAATTATTAATTCCACGTATACTAAATGTGTTTACTAATTGTTATTATCGATTAGCCGAGAAAAAAAACTTGACTTTTAAGACTGGATTTCTCGCAATAACTAGGATACATAGTATAATCTGAAGCAATATGTACACAAAGAGATATTGAACAGCTGTGCTGAACGGTATAAACCTTTGGGGTACTATTTTTAATTCTAATATGACAAGGCTTCAAGCCAAGCCTAATTTGGCAAAAAATAGATTGTCAAACTCCTTGGTACGTGAGGATCATTCGTCTCGATGGTGAAGTACCTAACACTTTATAGCAATATAACCGTCTTACTTTCCTCAAAACTGATCGGCTTAAGTGTCGCCAGAAAAGTTTAGCAAGTCCTTTGGCTGTCAGTACATCTCGGTCAATTATTCGACTGAAGATGATATTTCCAGAAAGCTTTCCGCTACGACGTCAACCCTCATAATGTTATTTCATATTTTGTAAAGACCTTTTATTTAAATTTAGTTTTCAAAAGGGTCGATAACATATATTTGTATATCGTATTGTTGGATCTTGTCCAGCTACTCAAGAAAACTTTTTTCGCTGCATACTCGTACTTATGTATTAATATATGTACATATAGATAAACAAATCATTTTCAAAGAGCTTTGAAGTTTAAATTGAGGTGGATTAAGCTAAAACCGCTTTTGCGCAACGGATTTGAGTGGTTACGCTCCAATTCCTCTTATTAGCGATGTCATTGAAGCACTAGCCTAATAACACGGCGACACGATACAAGGTATGACACATAATTTTAATTAAGTTTCCGTTTATTTTGTAACGACAACCAGGTCAGGCGAATAAAGTGTCATCGAAGCTGGATTTCGATGAGAACACGGATAATCAAAATGCCAATAACAGCAACACAAACGTACCCATGATGACAGGCACGGGCCAAGGGAGTAATGATGGCCAGGGCGGTACGGGGCGTGGTATTAACACTGGCGGCATAGTGAACTCGAATACGGCAACTGGTGACAGTGGTGGAGGCACTGGAAGCAGTAGTGGAAAAGGACCGAAAATCCACGGTGTACGCGTGACTGTTGACACTGGCGATGGTCAAAAATCGAAAGGTAATTAGAAAGTGCACAGAGCAATTAAGTGCAACATAGCAAAAACTTGTTTGCATACAAATCGCTTTTCAGAGTCTAAAGAGAGCGTTGAAATCACGGACTTGGGCAAACACAAGAAACGCGTTGGCATACACACGGACATCACGTTCGAAATATCCACCGACGGTGAGGGGAATGAGACAAGCTCTGCTCAACATGGCGATAAGGGTGAATAGTAACTTTTTATTCCAAAAAAAAAAAGGTAAATTCAACGCATATTTCCACAGAGGACGCTAGTGTACCCTTCTATAAAGGGCGTGACAGAAGTGACACCAAGCACAAATCCCATAAGCCTTACGATCCAAAATCGCAATGGAATCCAACCGATCGTCGAGGCGGTGACAGTTATGGCGGCGGTCGTCATGGTGGAGGTTATGATGAAATTTACGGCGGTGGCAGTGGTGCTACTGGCAGTGGATCTTACTATCCTCACACCCAACAGTATTATCCACAACATACTGTGCCCATTTATACCTCTGGATCCAGCAGTGATACGGGCACAATTTATCGTAGTGATGATGGCTGGTCCCACTATATACCAGTGTGGACGACAGAACGTGCACCAAGTGAACAAAGTCAGCTCTATCGCCGACCTAGCTGGAAGCCTTGCTATTGCATGAGTTCATACGGAAGTGATTACCGTCGAAGACGTGCTAGCATTCATGGTGTAAATAAAAAACCAAAAATGCATATACTAAGGCCTACAAGTCCAGTCATCCAGATTGTGGATGGTAAACTAGAGCGACCATTCTCATAAGCTTTAAATATTTTTTGCGTTTAACAATAAGTTGTGCTGGAAACAAACTTCAGTACCTAGAAACACTTTTATTTTACTCACAAACAACAAACATTTTGTATATTTAAAAACACCAAGTTTTGTTAGCTGTGCTCATAAACAACATCTTATTGAGTAATTCAACTTATTACAAGAAAATCTAAAATTTTTTTTGATTGACTTTTTAAAATAGTGCTTCTCCAATTATGAGTGCTCTGAAATACGTACCTTTTGCACTATCGAAAATCGGTCAAATTTGATTTTATTATAGTTCCAAATTGATTCTCGAAGTATTGCACTTAAGAAAACCTTTGCAAGCCAAAATATTCATAGTTCAAATGTAGAGAGTCAACGGGCCAACGTGTTGCGCATTTGTATCTTACTCTTTCTGTCACGTTATCAAATTTAATATTAAAATGCAATTATCAACGCTTGTGCTCTGCCTAAACGATAAATCAGTTGCCAATGGTTCCTACAAGTTGTCTGCCTCAAAATATTATCATTATAAGTCTGGCAGGACATTAAAAATATTTTATAGAGGATTATAGCTTCAATGGGATTTACCGTATTACGTTTACAGGAAGTACCAACTTTCTACGAATAAAATTTGCTTAAAAACAAATACTCATCTATTTAAGAGTTATTTAGAGTTTACTTTTCAAATCAACTACTCCAATGTTATCTGTTTTAAATGGGTAAAATAATTTGAATTTACAAATATCGGACCTCATACTATTACGAATTTTAATCAACTAAAAACTTTTCATATCCCCAATGTATCTTAACTAAATTCAGTTCCAGCTCATTGCAATTATTTAATTAACAACATTTTATTTCAAGGACGCAAACTGCATTGCAAACATTAGAATTTGTTTTAGAAAAATTTTACTACGATAATTTATGAGTGAACACTGTATGTGCTTTGTCTGCCATTATCATCGACCGAAGATGTAGCTGCGTGGTAGCCAGTACGTTTGCCATTTATATCATACTGCTCGCTTTCGCCAGTGGTTAGATCCTTGTAATTCTTTACACGTCCACTCGAATCAAACTACAGTAAAAATATTATATATACAACTATTATAATTTGTAAAGCAAATTTAAATACCAACCTCGGACTGCGAAGACCACTTGGATTGCTTTTCCCAAGACTTTGTCTTGTAGCCTGAAGCAGCATCACCAGCACCAAAACCTGCACCGCCCGACAATGCAGCATTGCTATCTAGGCCAAGACCTAAGCCCAAACCATTTTGCAGATTCAAAGCGGAGCCAGAATTTAAAGCAGCGTTACTATTGAGTAAAGAGCCGGAATGTAGAGCGGATTGTGAATTGTAGCCAGAGCTTAAGGCAGCATTACTATTAAGAAGAGAACCAGAGCTCAAAGCAGCATTACTGTTAAGAAGAGAACCAGAGCTCAGAGCTGCGTTGCTATTAAGCAGAGAACCAGAGCTTAAGCCAGCGTTGCTACTGAGCAAAGATCCTGAACTTAATCCAGCGTTAAGTGCTAAGCCAGAATTTAAAGAAGACTGTGTATTGAATGCGGAGCCAGACTGCAAAGCAGCATTGGAACCGTAACCTGAATGAAGAGCACCACTTGAGCCCAACAATTGAGCACCACCAGTGCTAACACCACCAACATTGGTTGCCTGAATTCTCTGTTTAGCCTGCAGTTGAGCTTGATTCATGATCTCAGCAAGTCGTGATGTACCACCAACGGACTGTTGAATTTGGCTACCACCACTGGTTGCATAATTGGAATTGAATCCTGAACTCAAACCAAGTTGGTTAGACAGACCAAGATTGCTTGTTAGAGCACTGTTTGCGTTAAGCAAAGAACCGCTTGTCAGGCCCGAGTTCAATTGAGAGCCGGTGCCAAAAGTGCTTCGTTGTTGCTGCACATAAGATCCATGTGAGATGGGAGCCTGGTAGACTACTTGTGGTTGGCTCGAAGTTGTAATCTTCTTGACGTGTACGTAACGTTCAGATCCGCCACTGGGCACAGTGTATTGAATTACTGGCGCCGACTTCTCTACAACACGCTCTTCATGATGCACATATTTTTCGGAGCCGCTTGAAGGCGCAGTGAATTGCACAACTTGAGATGGTTGACTCTCAACTCGCTCTTCATGTTGATAGTACTCAACGCCTCCAGCGCTGGGCTGAGTATAACTCTGGACTCTACCAAGCTGGCTCTGTTCATCGACGCCCGATTGGAAGTTACCCTGTACACCACCACCATAGTTTACTTGTGTTCCAGCATTAGATTCCTGGGCAAACTGAACATTGCTGGATTGGCTAAATGCGGCATTACTGGAGAGAGAAGAACCCAACGAGGCTGCACTATTCAAGCCAAAACCCTGTGTGACGCCGAGTCCGTGAGAAAGTCCAACGCCCTCAGTTGCTCCAACGCCTTGAGTAACACCAATACTTTGACCAGCATCGACATCGGTATCAACAGCACCAGCTCCGCCATATGAACCTACCTCTTCAAATGAGCCATGAGTGCCCAGTCCAGCACCATAACCGCTAGACAAACTGTTGCTGCCGCCATAACTGCTAGACAAGCTGTTACTAGCGCCATAACCGCTAGATAAGCTGTTGCTTCCTCCTTGAACACCTGAAACGCCGCCACTGTAGCCGTTCGATAAACCACCACTGCTATAACCACCCGATAAGCCTCCAGCACCTAATCCGCCAGAAGCTCCACCCCCATATCCACCTGAAATTCCGCCATTATAGCTTCCAAATTCACTTCCCGTAATGCCAGCATTTCTCTTTGCCTCTTCTACAGCTCTTTGGTGTTCAACTTCGTGTCTAGTTTAAAAACATTTAATTAAATTAAGTTTATTAATCAAAAAATTAAAATTACTTAAATAACAAAATATATAAAAATAACCAATTTAAAAATAATTTAATTTGTCTGTTTATACCATGCCAATTACAAATTTTCAGATTTATTATTGGTACACGGTACTCACTTCTGGTGGAATCCAGTATGACTTTATGACGTGAATTAAAGTTAAAAATTCGAAATTAAAGAAAAAAATCAACAAAATTGTATTATTATTAATAGGCTTCATTTAAAATGTTTATAAAAAAATAGTTTTGTTTACTTACTGAGACCATTCTGTAAAGAAAAGAAAAATATAATTTTTATTAGAAATCTTGTATGGTAATAGGTTTCATAAATAAGTATATATAAATACTTTTATTTATTTATGTTATCCACGTATATAAAGAATATATGTCGTGTTCAAAATTTCCTGCTTTAATCTGTAGATTTTTCTACATTATAATTTTTATCTACACTAAGAGAAGAGTATATTTTATCAAGTTTCATGCTAATCAAAACAGATCCGATAGTATATTTTTAAGTCTGCACAATGAATTGCTGCCACTCAGGATAAATTGATTGACAATGTGCGATTTAAAAAAATGATTATACATAATGCAAAAAATATAATAGAACTTATATACATATACATATGTATATATATTTAATGAAACAAAAACCAGATAAGAGAACAGCAATTGAGAGTCCTCGACTTTAAAATACCCAATATCTTGATAATTTCCATTGAATATATGGTGACGTGGATCTTATTACACTTTATCCTAATAGCATTCATACCAATACAAGTTTCTGTATATTATATAAATATTTCTAGAAAAACATCAATGCCCCTCAATGCCACTTAGTGGGTGATAAAATGACATACACAAACTCAATCTGCTCATTGAATAGGTGAATCAAGACCAGAATGAATAGTCTGTCTTTTACAATTTCCTCTAACATTAGCTACAGTCTACTCGTATGTGTAATTGGCGTAAACACCCTATAAAACTCATGATAGATATTTAGTCAAATTTAATAAATTAATAAAAATTGCACAAATTGAAAACAAAACGTAACTACAGACTATCTTCTTTTTGCGGTGCAAAATCTACGTTCATTTATGGGTGATCAGGAAATAATTCGTAGAAACACATATATACGTACATACATATGTACACATGTATGCCTGTTTTTTCAATGATTTTGGTAGATTACACACACTACTATCTTTTGCAACTAACACTAGTAATCGTCAATAATCTCGCTACGTAATATATTTCAACGGAAACGATTAAATTGAAAATATTCACATCGACGTTGCATTACTTGTAATCAATGAGTGAGGTCAAAAGTCTGGCGCTATTTAACGCAAGCATTTATTTCGCAATTAATGAAACTAAATAAAAACCCGATTTGGTTGCACTATTTGCGCAATCAACTCATTACTAGAAATTTAGAGGCTTGTACAATACAATTTTTATTAATTTTACTTTAATATTAGCAGATTCATCACAAGTAAGTAGTATGCATTTTGAAAAGAAAAAGTCCATTTGGAAACAAAATTAAATTATCAACTAAAGACATTAATTCAAATTCTATTAAGTGCTACAACAACATTATAATAATTCAAAACACGATGCTGTTTAAGTTGTTCTTCACTAGATCAATTGACCACCATAACGATTACAATTTTATTATAAACTATAACTACATGAACAAAATCGAAAACACTTTTTCTATCACTTGTTTGACAATTACCTGCCAACGCAACACCAAGGCACAAGGCCAAAATTAAAAAGCACTTCATTTTCGATTTCAATCGATTAAAAATTTCACTTTTTGTAGAATTTTTATTCCACAAAGCCCACGTCCAACTAGCAACGATGTTGTTTCATTAATGTATTAAATGATGAGCTTTAAGTACAATTTTGACTTGTTGTTTGTCGCAGTGATCTTTATTTTTTTTAATGCCAGTATATAGAACAAAATAAAAACATTATTTAATATATTTGTCTGAAAGCAGCATTTATACATACATGTATGCATATAGTCATACATAATTAGTAAGACTGATAATCAGTTCGACTTGAACTGATTACTTCTTGACCTAGAGAATGGCATTGGCAGCTGATAATGAAAGTGTCTGTCTTTCGAGTGTTTCATACAAATTTTGAATTAGTGCAGAAATTTTTAATGAATTTCAATTTTACTGGAGCGACGACAACAATAAATTCGAACTGCTGATACAGCTTCTCAGAACCTTGAACAGCATAATAAAGCAAATATATACTCGAATATTGAAACAAAAACTGCAGAGCATTGCTACCGAGTATATAAGCAATTGATAGTAGTCTACTAAAAATATATATTTGTCATTGCTAAAACAATTGAAATAAGCAAAAAAAAAACCTTAACCTTGCCGGCGAACATCCGCTGATTGGAACTGTCAATCTTCGCGACTATAAATGTATTCACACATTTGCGTGAAAACCATAGCACTAAGTTTCACCATGTTGGATTTTTTTTTTAAATAACGTTTACTTTTCCCTGTACAAACGACCTCAAAAACGGCATAATTGAATTATTGAATATTAAGATGTTTATTTACTTTCACTGAAGTGCATTGATAAGCACATTTTGTACTCTAGCCTATCTGATCAAAGTAATGGAGCCTAAGTGGCGTTTTTGAGAGTTATTCGTGCACGGCCAATAATATGGAGGGATACCTTATACCCTGCTGAGTACATACACTAAATAGGAGATTCTTATGTAGGGCCGCGGGTGCACGGCAGCTAATGAGATTAGTAAAACTAAAACGATATTTTACCATTGCAAAAATGTGATGTTTTGGGAAAAATTAATCTGCCTATTTCTACAAAAAATATTTATATGACATGGCTTAGTCTACCCTCCAAATTTCAAGCCTCTTCACAGTTTCCGAGAACCATTGATGATGAAGATTAAAATTAAAGCATTTTTGATTTGCCTATATTTATTTGTCATAATCAGTAAATGAAACACAAACTATGGATCAGCACAACCACGACATTAAGCTAAACCATCTTAATAAAAATCTGACGCTCTCGAGTAATTCAGTATGTCAATTATACGCTTAACGTACACAGAGGAACAAATGCCAGTCTGAGAACAGCTCAGATTGTATTTGAATCAAATTAAATTGTAATTGATCTAAGTGTTCTCGAAATTAGAAAGATTTGTACTTAATATCAAAATCGACACCAAAATGGATTTTAATCAACAACAAAATGTCAATTCATACATATTTAATACTTAAAACAAAAAACAAAAACACAAAAACACAAAAATTTTAATCAATTCAAAACAAACTTGAAATGACAATGCACTCTGCTTATACTTTTTTTCTCTGTTACTCCTTTTAGTTTAATGTTTATTAAAATTGTTTTTTCTCTTTGAACAAAAATGCTTTCATTAATAAAATTTACAAAATATCAAGTGTTTCTATGTCGCCTTCAATCGATCAAAGTTTGGTGCGTAGTCCTATGAAACGGAAGGTAAGAGGTTCAAATCCCTTGGGACACCAAAGTCTTAGTGTAATCACCAATTTAATTACAATATTAATATGTTTTGGTTATTAAATTAACACTAAAATTTCATTAAATAAAAACAAGTAAGGAATTGCAGTCGAGAGTGCTCGACTTCGACATACCCTGTACCGTCAATTTGTAACGGCTGTTTGAAGGCGTTGCTCCGCCGACATTTGAATCGAAACGTGGGCGTGAACACGCACATTTTTTGATTCGACATTGTGGTTCGAGTCCACTCCATTTCATGATACAATTACTAAAGGCTATCGAAACGTTCGGGTTTTGTGCAGTGCATGTTCGCTTGTGGATCGAATGGGTTGTGTGCGGACGTTTTTTTTTAAAACATTAACCCTTAGGCAAAATTACATCCCAGAAGGAAATTTTTGAACTCCTTGCCGAAGAAGGCTTTCCATAGTGCCTTCCCAGAGAGAAAATGGGAATACCTTGACGAAGAAGGCTTTCTATAAAGCCTTTTTTTAAAGCAAAGGTGAACCGTTTGCCCTGAAAGGTGACTTGAAACAAGCTTGGAAGGATCTTGACGTCATCAAGTTTTACCTAAATTGAACCAAACCCTTCTCAAACACATATTTTAATGACGAACTTTCAGCACCTTCCCTTCAGCTTTTTTTTTACAGCGAGATTGGAAGGGCAGCCTGATTTTGGAAGGTTTTAGAAGCGAGATGAGAAGGAGTCTCCGAAGACTGAAAGACACGAAGTTAGACTCGGTATACGGAAAATATTGTTGAAAACCTGTTCATTCCCTACGGCTTTTTTAGAAGCTAGAAGGGAAGGGCCACCTGATTTTGGAAGGTTTGAGAAGCGAGATGGGAAGAAGTAGCCGATGATGTAAAACACAAATTAACTTTGTTTTTCGGCTTAAGTTTTTAGGAAACTAAAATATTATTTTCTAGCAAAATAAAAAAAATTTAGTTTATATAATATTGAATTTACAAAGCTTCAATGATACCTATAGTCAAGTTGGTTGAGTGCCGGCTTTCAATCCAACGACGCTACCCAGAAGGAAAACTATCCTTACCTGACCGAAGAAGGTTTTCCAAATCACCTTCCAAACAGGGGGAAAAAAAATACTGACAAAAAAGCGCTTCAAAACGCCTTGTTTTAAGGCTTTGTGTGAACCGTTTAAATTGGAAGGGGTTTTGAAACAAGCATGAAAGGGCTTTTACGTCATCAAGTTTGAGTCAAACAATTTTAATTTGAACCGAACCCTTCTAAAACTCCTATTTTTATAACGAACTTTAAGCACCTTCCCTTCAGCTTTTTTAGAAGCGAGAAGAGAAGGGTAACCTGATTTAGGAGGGTTTGTGAAGCGAGATGGGAAGGAGTAGCCGATGATGTAAAACACAAAGTAACTTTGTTTTTGGGCTTGAGTTAGTAGGAGACTAAAATGTTGTTCTCTAGCTAAATTTTAGCTTATATAATATAGTATTTACGAAATTTCAATGATATCTTTAGTCGAGTTGGTTGAGTGCCGGCTTTCAATCCAAAGACTTTGGGATCGAATCCCACAAAGGCCGGGGTGTATCTTATAAAATTAATTTGTAGTTTTAAATTTAATAGAAAAATAGCAAAGAGATAGACGAAGATAGGATAGCCTTAATATTACTGTTGCATATGCAATGAAGATGACTCATGAAGATTGTGCTGGTTCTCAGCTGACCACAGAATAAATTTGTTCCTTACAATAATTTTTAAAATTTTTTTTCCTTCCTTGAGTGGGATTCGAACCCACGAAGTCTGGCTGATAAAAAGCAAGCTGTTAACATATTAACAGAATTTTAATTAAAGAACAGTACAGATTTAGAACAGTACATCATGTATGATAAAGCTAAAATGTTCGTACATACTTCGTGTTACAACAAGACCTTCCGTTCAGCTTTTTTTGCAGCGAGTATGTAAGGGGACTAGCCTTGCTTCTCGCTGCTTTTTGCAACGAGTATGTAAGGGAACTATCATATCATTCGCCTTCTTTTTGAAAGGAGCGTGTAAGGGAACTATCATGGAAAAAGCGATCACTCATATGGCAAAATCCATTTGAATCGTAAGGTTTAAGAAGCACCTTTGTGCTTACTTATAAGGCAAATTAGAAGGCCTTAAAGGTCCTAGGGGGTAGGTTCGAATCCCACTAAGGCCAGTGTATATTTCTTAAAATTAATTTGTAGTTTTAAATTTAAAAGTAAAATAACAAAGAGTTAGATGAAGACAGAATAGAATTAGTATTGCAATGGTACTAAAAATGACTGAGGAATATTCCGCTGGTTCTCCCTCCGCACATCCTTATTTTTTGACTATTTTTTATTTTTGTATTCTTCCTCGAGTGGGATTTGAACCCTCGACGTCTGGCTGATAACAAAGCACGCTGTTAATTAACATATTAACAGAATTCTATTTAAAGAACAGTAGAGATTTCGAACAGTACACCATGTATAAAATAACTTAAATGTTCGTTCGCACTTCGTGTTACAACAAAGACCTTCCCAACAACATTTTCGGGAAACGAAGCTAGCATGCTTTAGGCCTTCAAAAAGCGGCCACCCCTGTGTAAAAGGAAATTAGACAGGTAAGGTTTGGGCAAGCCCTGAAACATTCCAAAAAAGTCTTACAGAACGCGTTGTGAAGCGTTTCAATTTCCTTCTGGGATTTTTTATATCCTGTACACACACTGTGTATCAGGGTATATTGTGTTTGTGCAAAAGCCAAATGTATGTAACGCAGTGAAGGAGGGCAGGGGGACCTCTTAAAGTATATATATTTTTATCGGGACGATAAGAGAAGTTGATTAAGCCATGTCCGTCCGTCTGTCCGTCCGTCCGTCCTCACCAATGGTTCTCGGAAACTATAAGAGCTAGAGACTTGAAATTTGGTGGGTAGACTCGTGATGCTCGGCAGCAGATATAGTTTGAATGGTTTTGTGCTACGCCCACTCCTTCCCGCCCATCCAGCACCTACCCACTTTTTGAAAACGCTATAACTCGAACATCGAATGAGATAGAAACATGAAAGTCGGTATGTAGATTCAGTATGTATAGCTCTACAAATCTGCATACCACAATTTTTCCCCCTCCCCTTCATTTCCCCTCCCCCGGTTGTTTTCTTAAAATTGCTGTATCTTCAAAAATATATGTACTTTATAGGGTCCCCCTGCCCTCCTTCTGTGCGTTACATACATTTCGCTCAAACAAACACAATATACCCCGATACACAGTATGTGTACAGGGTATAAAAATGAAACGGATTTGAACTCTGTGGCACAACAACAATTGTCGCCTGTTGAACAATTTGCTTCAGAAAAAACGGACAATTATGTTTTTGACAACGAGGCGGTAGAGGAATCATCAATAAGTATAGCAATTAAAGATGCGGCTCCGAATCAGACGTCAAGTACAAGTAATGACCAAGAGCTAACAACAATAAATCTAAACAAAGATCCAGCTTTATGGGAAGTTAACGATACCTTAAGGGAGATTATTGCATGATCCGGCTTCGATCAAAACAAATCTTGTGACTTATCTAAATGTGAGAAAATATATGCTGATCAGCGTAGTCTTGCCAGTGGGTATCTTCCAAAGAAAAATGAAAAATAATGAAGTGAAAGACCGAAATTGGCTTGTTTATTCTGAAAGTAAAGGATCTATATATTGCGGACCCTGTTTGGCATTCGGTCCATTGGAGTATAAGACTCAGTTCGAGAACGAAGGATTTAATGACTAGAAAAACGCAGAACACCGAGTAGCTCAGCATGAAAACTCTACACGTCATAAGTCTAGTATTCTTAGTTTGAAAGCTAGAAGTGCGATTGATGGCCGACTCGACAATTTACTACAGGTCCAAATTGATGATGAAATTACTTATTGGAGAAATGTTCTGAAGAGAGTTGTTGCTGTAGTGAAACGACTGTGTTCAAGAGGCCTTGCTTTCAGAGGGACAAATGAAAAGTTCGGTGATCCACATAACGGAAATTATTGTATGATTTTGGAACTGTTAGCGGAATTCGATCCTTTTTTAGCCACACATATTGAACGATTTGGGAATCAAGGATCGGGCAGTACCAATTGTCTGGCATGTATAATGGCTTGCAGGCAAAAATTCGAAACCAAGCACCGTTAGCATTTTACGTGCTTTGTTCTGCCCATTCTTTGAATTTAGTGGCAACTGTGGCTGCTGATTCGTGTTCAGAAGCTTGTCGTTTTTTTATGATGCTACAGGAAATTTACGTTTTTTTTGTAAGCTCGACACAATGGTGGCTAAAATTAATGAGAGAAATCGGGAAAGGCAGAACCCTGAAGAGAGTAAATCTGACATGTTGGTCAGCGAGAGAGGACGCGTGTACAAGTTTGAGAGATTCTTGGAATGAAGTTTTAAAGACTTTGAAATCAATCAAAGATGATTGTACAGAAAAGTCTGTAACACGACAAGAAGCGCCGGGAATACTTATGAATTTGGAGAAACTGGAAACAGCAGTAATGGTTGTTGTGTGGAATGTTTTTTTGGAAAGAATAAACAAAGTGAATGTTCAAATTCAAGCTTCCACCGCAGATTTGATCACCGTTACCGATCTTTACGAATCACTCCATACCTTTTTCGTAGCTGAACGAGGCAATTTCAAATGTTTCGAAGAAAAGGCGATAGAATTAAGCGTATCGAAGCAATATACATCAGAGATAGGAAAAAGACAACCGACAAGAAAAAAAAGATTTGATGAAACATCGGAAGAAGATATTGCCATGACTGCGAGTGAATCTTTCAGGATTAACATGTTTCTCGTTCTCATAGATAGACTCGTGTCCGAGTTAGAAAAACGGCAAAAGGCATACAACGGATTTAACGAGAAGTTTTCATTTCTAACTAAAATGAATGAGCTGTTACCATCGACCTTGAAGGAAAAAGCCATTTCATTGGAAAAAAATGTATCCTAGTGATTTAGAACCTGATTTAGTTCAGGAATGCGTACATTTTCAATGCCATCTTTCATCTCAAAGAATTTTGATAAAACCAGATTCTGGATCGTTAAAAAGTCTCTCTTTGTTCCTGCGAACACAGAATTTGGAGCACATTTATCCAAACTTGGATATAGCACTTCGCATGGCTCTATGTACACCAGTGACAAATTGTTCAGGTGAGAGAAGCTTTTCTTGCTTGAAAACTATCTACGATCTCATTTAAGTCAAGAAAAGCTTAACGCATTTTCTCTTTTGTGCATAGAGTCAGATCTAATGAACAAGATTCCTTACGACGATATAACAAACGATTTTGCGAATTTAAAATCTCGTAAAAATGATTATGTAAAACTTAATTGTTTCCTTTGTCACCATTAACCTGATTGTTAACAAATTTTTCAATAATATAATTAATATGATTGTGAATTTGACTATCGAATTGAATTTCAAAAGTCGGTTGGGGCAGCAAAAAATTGAATAGCCTACGGGCGGCAAATTTGTAAATCCGGCACTGCCTACACGACAACTTCGATACTTTGAATAAAATGAAATGTCTTAACTTAACTCTTTAGAAAAAAGATTCAAAAACTTGAGGTTACAAGCTACAAAATCTTTTTATAAAGTTTGTCTGTACGACCAATACCTACAAAGTAACAGACGGTCAAAAATAGAACCAAAATTGTTTTTCCTTAATTGTTTGGTTAAGGGTAGTTCGGCTTGTTGTTATTTTGAAAAATATCGATACTTTTTTGGTCATTCGATACTGGCCCCTTGTAAGCACAAGCACAATTGTTAAAACAACCGTTAAGCAGTTACTAATACGAAACTCAAGTGTATATGTAATGTTTTTATGTTTTTCACGTATGTGAATAGTAGTATAACTAGTACACAAAGTATATATATTCTTGATCAGGACGACAAGACGAGTTGATGTCCGTCTGTCCGTGTGTCTGTATTATGCAAGCTCCTCTCTTTGTTTTGAAGCTAAAATTTTGCATAGAGCATACAATTTTATTACCATTGATCATTTGTCGAAACTGGCATAATCGGACAACTGCAACTGATACCCCCCATACGAAAAACAGAAGAAAAATGAACAAAACTTAAATCGTTGTATGGAAACCTTTTTTGTTTTGGAGGATAGAGGGCTGAAATTTCCAAACAAGTAGTTTTACGTTCCCAGAGTAAATGTCTGGTTATTGAGAAAGCACGACTGGGACTGGTACCTACCATTTAAAATAATGAAGAGGAAGAGAAGTAAAATTTATAAAGTAAGTTTCGTTCGAAAACCCGAAAAGTTTATATTTGTAAATCTATATAAATTTAAGTGTTTTGGCCCTTCCGAGAATCAATCTTCATATGAAGTTAACGGATAAATTCTGTGCATTTAACAGATATTTTTATATCTTAAATCAGTCGGGCAATAATCTTTTTTATATGAAAATAAGCCACCTACTGGATTACATTAATATGTTTATATAGTTTAAATAACAATGTATTTTTACTGTTTTTACTTAAATAGTAGAGTCACATGTATTAAAAAAGTATTTATTTGAAATAGTTTTTCCCTGCTCCAGTAAAACCGAAAGTTTTACATCCTAAGAATGGACAGAGTAAGAAGTAACTTTTCCATTATCGTTAATGGTCGTTTGAGCGCCACGACGGTTGGTACCATCAGAGTTACTCGAGCTAAAAGATGAAACAGAAACACCTTTGAAACCACCACCACCTCCAGATGAAGAGCCGCCAAAACGATTGACAATGTTAGGAGTGGCCTACAAAAAAATCCATATTAATTATTTGTTTAAATCTTCGAATTATTATCAAAAACTTACCGGATTAGCGGGATTTATGTAAGCCGTTTGATGGTGTCCACTGGGACCGATAGAGCCTGCGGCAAGTGCATAACTAGGCGCATAACGATGCAAGTTGAAAGAAGAAGCGCCGACACCACTCGGTCTATATCGATTCTGACGATGGATGTTATCTGCGTAGGCTTGCTGAGCAGCTATCTGACTGTGTATGCGACTAATTAAGACACAAAAATGTGTGAGTAATGTTAATTCATTTGCACATTGAAAATAGTTAGTATTAAAGAAGAACCAAAACCAATGAAAGATAATTACGGATCATCCACAGAATCTATTGAAGCTTCGCCAGTTACATAAGCATCACCAGAAGTAGCCAAAGCAGTTATTGCGCTAAAAATTTACTTTAAAACCAAAACCAATTCAAACACGTATCAACTCGCATCTCACTTTTGTGTTGCTTGATGTTGTGCCAAGATCTGATTTGTCAACTGCTGATGGAAGGCATAGGGGTCTATGAAACCCGCGCCCACATATGGTCCAGCATAATCGCCATAGTCATCGTAATCGTAACCATAGTGTCCACCGCCGCTGTAGCCACCAGCGCCACTACCGGAGCTGGCATAACCACCAGCATACCCGCCAGCGTAACCACGCCTTTTGCGTGAAGAGCGCTCTTTTAGCAGAAGAAAAGTATTAAGGGTGAGATAAATTTATGAAAAGTGAAAATGGAATATTATATTTGTATACCTGCATCACTAAGACTCATTGCGCTTACTACTACAAACAGAAAAAACAGTTTCCACATCATAATATATCTGAAAATGTAATTTATTCAATTAGCTGGTTAAACTTGTTCTCTTGTCGACGATAAGCTACTGTTAGCGTCTAATGTTCACAATTTATTAATTAGGATGAGCCAATCGATTGAACAACTTTTGTAATTTATAAAATTTGTACAATTTCCTGTTCTGAATTATTGGCGAATAAAAAAGAAAAACAAACAAAAAACCAGCTAGTATAAAGTGACATAATTGCAAAAATTTTCCATACTCGTGAAGTATATTTTAGTATTCTAATTAAAAAACAGTAAGGACGGTATAGTCGAGTTTACTCGACAATATTAGACCCTATACTCCAAATCTACAAAAAAAACAGTACGCTATATTCTACCTATTCTCACACCAATCTCAAACGAGTCACAAGCGCGTTGTGAATCGTTGTAACCGACAGTGACAAAAAGCGATGCAGCCAGTCTCAAGACTACAAGTCCATAATTGTGATTATTTCTGGCTCAGTTTGACTGATGTGAAAATAGGGCCGAAATACAAAAATTTAGATAAAATTATGATTTATTATGAAGTAAATCGCATTAGTTTTGATCTAATTGGTTTCAATATTAAGTACATTTTTGACCCATTGGGGTTTGTTATACTTTTCACGTACGTGAAATAGTATATTAACTTTGTGCTGAAGTTTGTAACAGATCGAAATATTAATTTCCGAATATATAAAGTATATATATTCTTGATCAGGACGACAAGACGAGTTGATTTAGCCATGTCCGTCTGTCCGTCTAACCGTCTGTCCGTCCGTCTGTCTGTATATATACAATCTCCTCCCACAGTTTTAAAGATATCGAGCTGAAATTTTGCACAGAGACTTCTTATTTGTGCGATCAACTCATTTGTCGGATCCAGCCACATCGGACCACTGGAACTGGTAGCCCCCATACGAAAAGAAGAGGAAAAGTGAACAAAATTTGAATCGTTGTATGGAAAACTTTTTTGTTTTGTATGATAGAGTGCTGAAATTTTAAACATAGTAGTTCTACATAGTCCGACTAAAAGTCTGAAAGTTTCATTGAGATTGGACAACTGGAACTGGTAGCTCCCATACAAAATAAAGAAGAGGAAGAGAAGCAATATTCACGTCGTTGTATGGAGATACTTTTTTGTTTTTTAACCAATTGACTTCAAACCTTACAGTTATGTTGTTAGGGAGGCATGAAAACTATTCATTTATTTGTTTTCTTATAGTGACACAACGTGAAAAGTATTATAGCTTCAGCCTTGCTGAAGATAGCGTCCTTACTGGTTTTTATTTGCAAACAGTTGACGTAGCTTCATTCGATCGCTTATAATCGATATCCAATAGCTTTTGGCGTTCTATTGAACGTATGGCGTAAAAACCGAATACATTTTCAAACAGTTCAAATTTGGGGATAAATATGGAAATCGGCCTAATGAAGCGAATGCAAATCTTTCAACTGATAGTGAAGCTACTCGTTTGAGTTGCCACGGCAATAATTCCGTAAAGTGGCCATGACAACGTTATTTACTTATAAACACAAAAGTCTGTGAAGTCAACAAATATTTAGTTTACAAATAATTAAACTAATATCACTTATTTTACAAGTAATAAGCCCAGAAATGCCGCGCGTTAAGCCCACAACCAGATTAGATGTAATAGGCAATTTAGATTTGAATCCCGAAAAAGCAGTTGGTGAATATTTGGCATCAAAACAAGCTCAAAAATACTTTTTGTAAGTAACGGAAAACCAAAACATCATCATTACTTTCCCGCATATTGAATTGTCTTATAGAAAGCCACCAAATTGGGATACCGCAGGAGAAACCATCGACCGGTTGTTTCTAGAAAACAAACGTGAATACGACAAGATGCTTGAACTGCAACAGGAAATGTTGGCAAATGCAAAACGCCATCGGACTATTACAAATGAACGAATAGCAGATATGCATAAAACGCACGATATTCTTCGAGAACGTTTTATCAATGTCAATACTTTCATAAAAAATTGCCGAGATAAAAAAAAAGATGCCGAAAAAATCATTGCCGATCTCACCAGAGAACACGATGATCTCGGCAAAAGTATTATATACTATCAGAACTCCATAGAAGATTTAAAGGCTTTTCGTGAATCGCTTAGAGATACAGTTGCTGAGTTTGAGCCTTATGAGCGCATTCTGGAAGATGTCGTAAAGAAATCTGATATATTTTCATCGCCCAAGGATTGCATGGATCGTTGCGATGCATTAAGTGAGTTAATCGTACTTAGCAACTAAAATGAATTCTAATATCTGACAACAATCAACAGCCATCGCTCAAGCTGAAATCCATCAATTAGAGCTAGTAAAACTTAAAGAAATTGAAGAAATGCGAACTCGTATGGTGAAACTCACGAATGAGGCAGCGTTTGCGGCGTTGGGTCTAAGAAATGAACTTTCAACATTGGAACGATCATACAGTGAAGCACGCACCTTGTGTTTCAAATGGGAGCAAATACTCGCTAATGCCAAGGACACTATTGCTCAATATGCACTGAACAAGGTTCAAACACTCGACGCTATACAAGTTTTATATAAATTACTATGCAAACGACGTGGTAAGCTTAATTCTTCAATACTAATGGATCAGATGCAGCATTAAATGTTCCCCATTTTTTGCAGATATCGAACCGAAATTTTTACATAAACATGTGGATCAAGAAATGGATTTCATTAAGAAAGAAGTCGATGTTTTAAAAGCAATACTTCAAGAAGTTGAGCAACAAAAAATTAAGGACGACAAAGAGGTCGAAGAAACTGCTTTAAATGAGGAAGAGGAGAAGAGTTAAACGCATCACATGAAAAAGGAAATATTAAGATGAATTGATTTCAACAACATTTTAGTTAAATAATCTTAAATACACACATGCTTGAGACCTGGTTCAGCAAAATCTCACCTAGGGGGAGGGGGTTAATCGGACATCTCATGTGAACTTTTTAGTCCATTAATTAAAATTTTTTTTCAAAATTTTAAGGAAAATCTCATGTAAGATACATCTCATGTGAATATCTCACTAAATCTCACCAAGAGGGGTGGAGGGGTCTAAATTTAGAAAAAAAAAACTTCTCGTAATTTATGGAGGTCCCCTTACTTCGATGAAAACCGAGTTTTCAGCTTCACAGTGACGAGATAACTCGAGTTGATTAAGTCTGGCAACATTCTATTTTTTTGAAAATAATGTTTTACAACATCGAACATTTACTTACCCAACACTGTTTATACCCTGCACCCACTGTGTTCCAGGGTATATTGTGTTTGCTTGAGCGAAATGTATGTAACGCACAGAAGGATGGAGTAGGACCCCATAAAGTATATATATTCTTGATCAGGACGACAAGTGAAATTGATTAAGCCATGTCCGTCCGTCCGTCTGCTTGTCCGTATTCACCAATGGTTCTCAGAAACTATAATAGCTAGAGACTTGAAATTCGGAGGGTAGAGTCGTGATGCTCGGCAGCAGATCAAGTTTGAACTGTTATGTATCATGCCTACTCCTTCCCACCCAACCAGCACCGCCCACTTTTACAAACTATGTAATTTATCATTACAAAGGGGAAAAAAGAAACCATACCATACATGGGTACATTGAACTACAGCAATCACACTGGGGAACTTTACTTCCATGTAAAATTATTAAGCATATTTGTATAAATGTCACATACATTTTTCCATTGGAAAGAAATCGATCTAAAGAGCCATCAATGCCAGATGATGTGAGACTACCTGGAGCACTGGTGGCATAAAAGGTCATCTTTTAATTTCTATTCTGTTGCTTGGGACATATTTAACTTTTTTATTTGACAGAAAAATCAAAGTTTAAACAGAGTAATTGTCTTGGGGTTAGGAGGATTAATCTCGACTTGAACTGGGGTTGACTACTAAGTGTAAAAATGAAAATGTATTGCGCGTAGTTAACTTAGACTGTGAAACTGGCCATTAATGTCTGAAATAGAAAATTAAACGACAAACGGAGAAGCAATTTGAAGCCAATTAACAATTTCATTTAATTAAAAGTGTCAAATAAGAACTCCGTTAGCACCAAAGGATGACCAAATGTACTTTTTTTTAAATGACAACTGTAATTCTTCTTTTTGAAGTTCATACATATTGTGTTATTCAACTAAAGTATAAATTAGAAAAAGACACGTGAATCGCGTTTAGAAATATCAAATTTTCCTTATCCTAATAACGAATTGTATTGTACCCAACACGGATGGAGATGTGGCAAATTATAATTTAAACAATGCAAATTGTGCATTATAATTATATTTAAATGTTTTTACACGATCGAAAACTGTGAGCGGTTTATATGAAAGGTACTCGGTGCGAACAAAACAAAGATCACAAAATCGACGGAAATCCCAAATGTAAATTAATAAATGATTTTGTTTTAGAGATTTTATATATACATATATTTTGTTTTCTGAACCGGTTCCATTTCTGTTAAGTTTTAAATGATTTGACTTTTTTGACAGCACGAGAAAGTTGTGCATATTAATTCGATTGTGTTTTTTATAAAACAAAAGTCAAGTCAACAAAGTGTTGGTTTGTTAAAATTTTACTGGAACCTCCAGAATTTCGCTTAATTGTATATTATTATACAAAGTATAAATTATTAATTTTTGTACATTTCTTTATATTTTTATTAGACTTTATTGAAACCGGAAATTTTTAATAAACAAAAAAAAACACTCCGGAAAGATTTTATTTTCAAGTTGCGAACTTAGATCGACACTGAAGATTTTCGATTCTGTAAGTTTGTTTTTATTGAACTTAACATTGAATTTTATAAATATTTTTTTGCAGATAACAAATCTTTGAACACTCAACTTTTTTTAAATGTAATGATTTCAACAAATTACGCCACAAAATTCGCACAGTCAAAATAAGAACAAAACAAATTGTTGATGCTAATTCAGCTCAACTGAACTCACTTAATGACGATATATGAATACAAAAATATACAGTATTTAGTCTCTCTGTTTAGAATCTCACTTTGAGCGAGTATATTTGCCTGTATTGGCCAAGTATATATGTGATTCGTGTACACTCTTTACGATCGCTTGGATGTTGTTAGTGTCAATGTTAAAGTCACCGATTCTCGTGTGAGTCGCGTCTTCGTTTTTTCGATTTAGCTTACTTGGTTCGGAGTCGTCTTTACTGTTCGGCACTTTTGCTTTGAATAAACCAAACTGGTACTGCAAACAGTCTTTTTATAAAGTTCCATAGTCACTTAGTAGAACGGCAGCTAAGCTGGATTTATAGTATGTAAATCATTGTGATTTTGTGTATTTGCCATTGTGACTAACAGTCACGTTTGGCGCATCTCATTCTGAACAAGATAATTAGGAATTACATTTTTTATCCTCCATACAAAAGTCAGCAGAATATGAAAAAAAACTATTATAGACCAAACAACTCAGCTTACAACATCATATGTACTCCGAGCGTCATTTTTATACTCTTCATCTACGTGAATAGTATTATAACTTCGTCTTTGTATTATAAGCAAACATCTCCGACAATAAAAAGTATATACATACATATATTCTTGATCAGGACAACAAAACGAGTTGATATAGCCATGTCCGTCTGTCTATTCGTCTGGTAGCCCCCACACGAAAAGAAGAAGAACCAGTAAGGATTGGAGTCGACAGTACTCGACTTCGACATACCCTGTACCTTCAATTAGTAACGTCTGTTGTAGGGCGTTACCCCGCCCACTTTTTTATCGAAACAGATTTCCTTTCCATTCAATATCATACATGCTAATTTTTACTATTCTAAACCAATTCGTTGCAGAGATATAACGGTTTTCTATTTTGGCTATATGTGGGCGTGGTTACGCCCATTTTATATTTGAATCTTACTATACTCCATCCCAATAGCATACATGCAAAGTTTCATTCTTGTAGGTTGTATTGTTCTTAAGACATGAGCGTTTGAAATTTTTACTATATAGGGGCGTGGTTACGCCCATTTTTTTATTTTGTCTCCTTGGGGTTTGAGTCAGCTATATACACACCAAATTTCGTGTTCCTATCGCAAAAGACAACGCAGAAAATACGGCTTTTGTACTATTTTACCCGAGGTAGCTTCAGTTATTTGCCCCTCACCCCTAAACTAACTGAAAAAGGGGGAAAACAAAATAAACTTGATCTGCGTAATGAATCACAGAATCGAACTGCGAAGAGCTTTTGGTCTTATCTATGTTAGTTTCCGAGTTCGACGCGTTCATACAGACAGACGGACGGACATGGCTAAATCGACTTCTCTTTCGATACTGATCAAGAATATATACACTTTGTATAGTCGGAGATGTCTCCTTTAAGGTGTTACATACATTGTCGACGTGCACAAAACTAATATACCCTTGTACCATAAGGTACAGGGTATAAAAATTATGAAAACTTAAATCGTATGGAAATCTTTTTTGCATTGGAACATAGAGAGCTGGCATTTCAATCGGACCACTGGAACTGGTACCTGCCATACAAAATGAGGAAGAGGAGACTAACGTCATTGTATGCAAAACTTTTTTGTTGAGTTGAAATCACACTTATGTTCTTAGGGAGGCATGAAAACTATTTTGACCAAAAAATGGGCATGGTTACGACCGCTTATAGTAAAAATCAATAATTTTCATATGTCCGGAACCCAATCAACAAAAACAATGAAAATTGGTATATAGGCTAATTTTCCAGTATATTGCTTAATGACCTACACACTGTGATTTAGAGTATATTATTAAAAGGGGGAGTAAAAACCCACAAAGCGCAGAAAATACAGACTAACAATATTGGGCTCCATAATTTTACTCGTCCCCTCATTCCCCCACAGATAATCTAATTCTAAAAATTATAAAAGGTACGAAAGAAACTTCCTATCCAGGATCTGTAAAGACTGTCAATCTAAAATTTTTAATAATTTCCTCTCTCTCTCTACAAAACTGCATACCACAATGTTACCCCCTCCGTAAGTTGTTTTCTGTAAATTTCTATATCTCCAAAACTAATATAGATATGAACCTGAAATACAAGCTCAGTGAATATATATCATTAAAACTGCATACCACAAAATTCCCCTCTTTGAGGGTTACACCTCAATGACCAACAAATTCAAATTTTTCGTAAATTCCACATTTTATTATTTTCATTTATTAAGAATAAAAATGGCATCCAAATCACTTCTTTCACCATATCTCCATTTTGACTCATTATACGCCGAAAATATCTCTATACTCAATTAAACTTGAGGAAATTTCCTACAAATTATGTTCTGACCTTTTTTTCGTAAGACTAATAGTTTAGGCGTACGGGCGCCGTAAAGTGAACACTTTGGTAGTATGCGTTTTCATACATTTTAATAATAATTAAAATTGGAAAAAGTCACACTTGTTTAGTTTCTGACTTAACTTGGCTTGGCGTATTTTCTGATTCATTGCAGAATTCTAGTACAGGGTATAAACCAGTAAGGATTGGAGTCGACAGTACTCGACTTCGACATACCCTGTACCTTCAATTAGTAACGTCTGTTGTAGGGCGTTGCCCCGCCCACTTTTTAATCGAAACAGATTTCGTTTCCATTCAATATCATACATACTAATTTTTGCTCTTCTAGACCAATTCGTTACAGAGATATAACGGTTTTCTATTTTGGCTATATGTGGGCGTGGTTACGCCCATTTTATATTTGAATCTTACTATACTCCACCCCAAAAGCATACATGCAAAGTTTCATTCTTGTAGGTTGTATGGTTCTTGAGATATGAGCGTTTGAAATTTTTACTATATAGGGGCGTGGTCACGCCCATTTTTTTTTTTTTTTTTCTTAAGGTTTGAGTCAGCTATATACACACCAAATTTGGTGTTCCTATCACAAAAGACAACGCAGAAAATACGACTTTTGTACTATTTTACCCGAGGTAGCTTCAGTTATTTGCCCCTCACCCCTAAACTAACTCAAAAAGGGGGAAGCCAAAATAAACTTGATCTGCGTAATGAATCACAAAATCGAACTGCGAAGAGCTTTTGGTCCTATCTATTATAGTTTCCGAGATCGACGCGTTCATACAGACAGACGGACGGACGGACGGACAGACGGACAGACGGACATGGCTCAATCGACTTCCCTTTCGATACTGATCAAGAATATATATACTTTGTATAGTCGGAGATGTCTCCTTTAAGGTGTTACATACATTGTCGACGTGCACAAAACTAATATACCCTTGTACCATAAGGTACAGGGTATAAAAAGAAATCGGCACCGGCTTTGTTGTGTGTAAATTATATACAAGTATGCTTCATATATACTATGTAAATGTGTATGTACAAGAAGATTTGTTTTTATTTGTTTATTTAAGCATTGGATTGTGTTTTTGTATTTGTATTTTATCACTTTCAAATTATTGAGCCAGTTTGGTAGGTGCTTTTTGATTCTTTTTTTTTATTTGTTCTGTTGTTGCCCTTTTTTTGTTTACTCCAACTGCTTGTTGATTTATTTTGTTTCTACATTATTTGTATTTATACTCTTCACGCAGTGAATAGTATTATAACTTTGTGCTGAAGTTTGTAACAGACCGAAATATTCTTTTCCGACTATACAAAGTATATATATTCTTGAACAGGACGACAAGACGATTTGATATAGCCATGTCCATCTGTATTTTTATCAACTCATTTGTTGGATCATTGGAACTGATAGCCTCCATATGAAAAGATGAAGAACTACCAAGGGCGGTATAGTCGATTATTCTCGACTATATCATACCCTGTACACACAGAATCCGAAAAAAATAGTCAAAATCGGGGGTGTCACAGAAATCTCTTACAAGCGATTTGATGCCAAAAACAACCAAAAGGGAAATTTTGGTGTCACAGAAAATCTCTAACAGGGAAATTTCTTCTCTATCAAAATCTGTGACTATACCCTCAGAGATTTATTTAAATTCAGCCTTATTTTTAGTTCTTATAAAAAATAATGAATGAAGAAACAAACTGTATGGTTTTCCTCATTAATCTGCATATAAACAATTCGTTATTCTACATGTTTTCATGAATAAATTTGCATTTAAAGAAAAGCATTCTCAAATCAACGAATTTTTTTTTAGCAGCAAAAACAATCAGTTTCATTCCTCGCCAATCTGCTTGCATTCATTTTCGAAAATTGAAACGTACATTCAAATTGAAATAAACAAACAAATAATAATCTAAAAATTATAATTGATATGCTGTTGCATTTGAAATGTTTAAGCAAACTCGTAAAAATAGTAACTTTAATTAAAATAGGTACCGACAGTGTTCTTCGGGCAAGATGGCATGTGAACATTTTTTAATGAACAAATGCGAAGGAGAAGAGTTGATTCAAAAGTGCGTGTCTCCCATAGAATAGAAACTAGTTAGTTAGCAATGCTACAGTGTGAGACAATCTCCTTAACTTAAAATTATTACATTTCACCTTTGGAGGATTTTGAATATGTAACGTATTTGATTACACTTAGCAATCACAGGAAAGGAAAGAATAGGATTGTCAAAACAATTGTAAATTTGGCGAGCTGCAATACATGTAATTGTGTTTATGTTTACAATTAATCCTTTGGTAGTCTTCTTATTTTGTATATTATTAAATGTCAATACACAATTGTTTCAATTTGATGAGAAAAAAAATGAAAAAAGCATAAATAAATTATTAAATAATTAAATTATATAAATTCTTATTTTGAATGTATGCAACTCTGCCGCGTGATGCCGAATATTCGAAGACAAATGCTCGCAAAACAATATCCCAGAGATTTTCTGTGACACCAAATAGAGAAATTGAAAAAATCGTCTTCGAAAAAACGAGATTTCGAAGACGGATTTCTGTGACACTCCCCGATAAAATTTGAAAACGTTTTTCCTGTTTAACATTTTTTCGTCTTCAATTAACTATGTGAATAACATATGATAAAATTTCGCCGACAGCAACAGCAATGTTAAGGGGGTATTCAAATGTAGGATTTTGAAAAATTCGATATTTTTTTGTTAAATTTTCTTAAGGTCCAATCCCTTAAGAATATGTGTCTAAAATGGTTTTTCAAAATTCGAAATATTTTCGGAGTTATAAGCGTTTTTGTGATGTAAGGTACTGGTGTCGCTTTACGCTAAACAAAAGTTTAAACGCGATTTTTTCGAAACTACTTTTTTTACCTGGTTGGCATGATAGCTCCAGTTCTAATCATCCGACTGACTCCATCGTCCGAGAACCTTCTTAATACATCCCTCTTACGTCCCTACCACAGATAGTGCAACATAATCGGTTTTACTATTTTTAAAAAATCCATGTAGGTAAAAAAAAATAGGTAAAAAACCATTTTTAATTTTTGAGTCGTCGCCATTTTGTGACAATTTTTTTTTAATTTTATACCCGAGGTAGGGATGATTGCGACGTCTAACTGCGTTTTCATTTTTTTTTTTTTTTTTCGAACACTACAAAGATTGGAATCCTGCCAACCACGGCCCTACTTTTTTTTTGGCCACCACTTCGCGACATCATAACTCGATGAATTTAACAATTTTTTCTTTTTTGGACAATTTTTTTCTATTATCCAAATATCAATTATTATTTTGTAAAAAACTGGATACTAAAAATGTTTTTATATTTTTTTTTTGTCGTGCGATGAAAAACGACTAAAATTGAGACTAGAATACCCTTTTAACCAATCAACTTGAAACTTTATACTTACATATGTGAAAACGATCTTGATAAAAAAATGGGCAAGACTACGCCCACTTTTAGCCAAAATCAATAATTTGGATATCTCCGGTAATCAATAAGCTAAAACATCATCATTTTTCGTTTTGGTACAATCTATTCATCTATTTAATAAATCGGTGGAATTACATTCGAAGGCATTAGATATTTATTATACAAGCTTTTTTATTTTTAATTTAACTTCATCTAAATTCTTTAATAATTTTAGATTTTCAACTTTACCTGAAAAAGTTTTTCTTTACTAAATTATTGTAGTTGAATTTTGACTCCACCGACATTTCAACTTAATTCAAATTTGTTGAACGATTGATGGCAATTTTACTCATATATCCCTGACTTTACAATGACCGATGATGTAAAGTACTTCAACGGTAGAAATAGAAATAAATTGTATAAAATCGTCTACAACAATGCATGATTAAATATAAATAGCGTAAATAACTATGTGGGTGTGTAAGAATTATATATGCATGACGATACGTGTAAGAACAACTCAATTACAATATGTAATAATAAAAAATACTAGAATACTTCAGAGTCAGCCAACAGCAAACATGTGCCAAAACGTTGAGCATATTGGCCAGACAACTTCCATTAGACTACCGGAATGGCAGAGAATTGACAGACATCCTTAAAGCTTTGATTTTACTGCCGGTTGTGATTCGGCATCGCTACCAATGATGACATCACGCCACCAACTTGGACGTTGAAAAGCGCCCTCGTTTGTCATAAATTCATTTTGTAAATTACCATATAAAAGACCATTTGCTTTGGCAATGACGGAATTCAGAGCAAAATCCGGCGGAGAGAGGGCATCGGCCACAGAAACAGCGGAATCTTTGAGAGCCGAGCAGCTTTCAAGCAAACGCGCACGTACATTATCTGCAAATTTAGGATGGGTTGCAAAACCGCCCACATAAAATGTCGTCATGTGTTTCTCCAGACACCACATACTATATATGGCATAGACCAGACATAGTACAGTAGAATATGCCGACTCCGGATTGAATTGACGCACGTGCGCAACGTAGCGGCAAAGTGCCGTGTACTCGGCATATGCAAGCGAGAGTTCACGTGCTCCATGCACCTGAGAATTGTTGCGCGCCTCGAAACGGTGAACGCCAGCGGTAAGGTCACGTTCGATACGTGCCGAGACGGACTGCGTAAGGTGACACAGCAGCCACTCGTAACAATAAAGTGCAACTAAAAGTAACAAGAGATTTAAGAGTTTATACTATATGCATATGTAAGTCGCACTCACATTCCCAACTCTGTGTGCTGTTACCACTCCTAGCCAAAACTTGATCCGATTTTTCCGCGAGTATCTGCTCGCGGCGATTCATGAACTCCAATGTGCCAAGCGGACTCTCAATGGTCTCATTACTCCACTGGCGTAGCAAAAAGTTGGATGCCTGCTGACCGAGCACGTTGTTGTCACCTTCGTAGGTACACAACGGATCGTGGTCATTGCGCATGTCGCCCAATTTTGCAGCTTTCAGATATCCATGCCCTCCGCAAGCTTCGCGCGCTTCCTGTATTGCATCGCGTGCAGACCACGTGATCAATGGCTTCGAGGCGGAGATAACGGCGTGTATTTCGGAAACGGTTTGGGTCTATGGAAATAAACAAAGTAAGAAACCAGTAAAAATCGGCCTTCCGAAAGATTAAATTCTCTTCATGCACCTCTTTAAGTGCCACTCCCATTTTTAGATCAAATAATTCTCACGGTTCACTTTTCAAAGTCAATTCATACGGAAACGATAAAGTTTTTTTATAAAACGGCCTTATAATATTCAAGACTATTTAATGGGACGTTAGAGAGACTTATATTATTAGGTCTAGGCATGCCAAACATGTTCCTTTTAAACCTTCTGTCTTACAAACAAACAAGTTTGCTTCTCGTCCTCATTTTCATTTCATATGACAGGTACCAGTTCCAGTGGTATGGTCTCAATGATTCCAATGACACAGTTCTGACCAATGATGTAACTGCACAAAAAAGAAGACTTTCGCAAAATTTCAGGTCGATACCTTCAAAACTGTGGAAGGGGATCGTACATTCAGACAGACAGACGGAGATATGGACACGGCTAAATCAACTCGTCTTGTCGAGCTGATCAAGAATACTTTATATATATATGATCAGAGACGTCCCCTTTTTGGGTGTTACAAACTTCATGACAAAGTTATAATATTAAACACTGCGTGAAGAGTATAAAATATGTCTCAATGGTTAGCATAAAGCAAATGCTTTTTAAATTTGAATATTCAAACTCACCAGCACATCGAAGGCATTTGAGTCTGCCTGTGCGCGTGCAATTATCTCTAGGTATGTATTTGTCAGTTCCTCAACAGCAATCTTCTGTACGCAAGCCGCTGCTAAGTAAGGGAAAATGCGATATTGCTGTGGGAAAAAATTACATGAGCCTATGCATAATATAAGCATAAATTCTTAACAACTCACGTGCAGCTGATATTCAATGATTGCCACCTCAGGCCCGTCACGTTCGGGGCCAAACTGCTTACGCACAGCGGCATAACGTACTGCAATCACAGCGGCCGAGCAAAGTGTGTTCGCCGACTCCTGCATGATGCCAATGCGACCGGCCTGAAATAAAATTAACTCGTAATTAATATTGGAATGCAATTAGATAGTTTTAAGCTATGAAACCAACCGAAAAACTTTCCAATGCTGCGCCTAATACCATACCGGGCTCCGTAAAGACGCTTTCATAAGCGCCGTCCGCCGTTATTTCGCTCGTGCGATTCAAAAGATTATCTCGTGGTATACGATAATTCGTAAATATGACAAAACCATTATCAATGCCATTTAGACCACATTTCTCGCCGATATCGCCTACAAGCACACCCGGATATGACTTCAATGTCTTCGGATCACGTATTGGTATAAGAAATCCGTGAAGACCGTGACTAACGCCATCCGCAGTATAGAGATTCGCAAAGGTCATGGCCACCGTTGCTGTTTTTCCTAAATTACCCACCCAACATTTAGCGGCCTCAAAATCTGGGGTGTTGATGATAAACTCCTGCGTTGCCGGATCATAAGTGGCTGTCGTCCGTATGCTTTTCGTGTTACTGCCGTGCGCCAGTTCTGTGATAGCCAAACATGTAATAACATCACGGTTCCAGGCAGCTTCTATATACTTTGTGTGTTTCTCCGTGCCTAGAGCACGTATAGCATTATTAAAGAGGCCAACACCGAGCGCAATCTTCACAGAGAGACTTGGACCTAAAACAAAGTTTAAAACATATTTTGCATCTCAACGGAAAAAATATCATATCCATCTTACAGTAGGAGGCCAATGCTTCGTTGATATACATGAGATACTTTGTTTTAGCAGAAAATGATAAGCTTTCTATTTCCTTAGGTACTAAATCCAAATGTTTCATCCGATTTACTTGCATCGCGCAAATTCGCTTCTGCTCATCAATTGGAAGTGTCGTCTGCGGGTGTGCAAAGAGAGGATCGTTCTGTAAACGCTGCCAGACTTTATACTGCGCAAGAAATTATTCGAAATTAGTTTTAGCATGCACTGGAAAAAGGTAAACATTTTCTTAGTACTCACTTTTATACGCAGTCCCTGTTCATTCTCTAATATTAGACGTAAACGCTTCCAGTCGAAATTTGCACGCTTTCTGTAGACTGCGAGTGGACCACCACTGGGCAGATTTGGTATGAAGCTAGTGTCTGGACTTTCTGCCATTTTTCTATTAATAGAAAACATGATGTTAAATAAATAAACTTCTATGCCAAAGTAAACTTAATTGTAACAAAACTTATGAATTCAACTACTACCTGGGTTCGAACTACATCACAATGCAACTTGACGAAGCCGTAAATGTGCACAACACATGTGTGTCATTACATTGTAGGTTTATTGGCGATTATTGACTCAAATAAATAAAACTATAAAAATATCTAATGTGAAGAAATAAAAACTGCATTTATTTCAATTTTGCACTTTCAGAACCTGAAAGAATCTAATATCGGGCTTGCCTTCCTCTGAGTTGCAAACTTCTTGACAAAAGGGTGTTCCCCCGCCAAATTTCCAACCAAAATGGATTTCACTTTCATTAAATATCAAATATACCAATTTTTAATTCTTCTCGACCAATTCGTTCTAGAAATACTCCATATAAAACTTTAACTTTATTTTTATAAGTATGTTAAGCTATTTAAGAAAACCAGTAAGAACGCTACCAAAGGTGTACACTTTGCGGCGCTCGTACGACTAAACTATTAGTCTTACGAAAAAAAGGTTAGAACATAATTTGTAGAAAATTTAGTATAGAGATGGTTTTGCCGTAAAATGAACCAAAATGGAGATATGGTGAAAAAAGTGATTGTGGACGCAATTTTTTAAAAATGGCGGGTCAAGCGGCGGTAATACAAGTTCGCAAAGTGAAAATTCGGAAAGAGCAGCCCAAAATCCATATTGATGACAATTTTCAAAACTCCCGCAAAACTTTCCAGGCAACCCCTTTTTTTACGACTTCCTTACTGTATTAATTTTAGATTATTTTTTTTGTTTTTGGTCGACTCGATCAACTGCTTTTTATTAAACCATACCGATATATCGATGATTTTAAACGACTACATCAATTGATATTTTTGAAATTCCTCGATACAATAATTACCGATAGAGTTTTGGCTTATCGATATCTCTAATCAAGTCGATTGAAATTATCACATCTTGATCGCGCTTTTCATACGAACTTTTCATATGAACTAACTCACGACCTTGCTAAACTATGTTTACATCTATTCTTCAACCTATGCACATGATATTTCAACCGATTACATACCAGTTTATCGGTAAAAAACTAGAGACATTTCAGACATTTTATTTATGGGTGGTATTGTGAATGGAGTTTGCACGTGATGCGTTTTTCATTTTCTGCAAGCTTGCGCAAGCTTTGCGTGTAAGCAAATCTGGCAGTTTTGCGCTCAGTTCCAGAAAAAATCACGAAGTCATGAATTTTTTGTTAGGTATGTGGGCTCTCGACATTTTTATTCGCAAGCTCATGACCAAAATGCCTTTTTAACGAAATTACAAATTTACATCAGTCTGCATTTGTAAATAAGCCAAAAGTAATTCATTAAGTGCCCATTACATAAATATAATTAAATTTAAATTTCAGAAATTTAATAAATTCGTTTACTTTAAACGACTTTACGATTCGTAAAAGTAACCCAAAATGCACTCAATATTTATAAACAGTGTGGTTAATTCAAGTGCTCTATAAAAAAGACAACTACTTTTCTACACAAATGGTCGCCATCTGATAAGTTTCTCCAGGCCCCAGATGGTATAGTTACGCCACAGGGAGTCTCTGGTCAAAGTGTATAAGTGGTCATGTTCTTGGGTGTGTTTTCGATACATTCGGCGGTGTCACAGAAATCTCTTACAAGTGATTTGATGCCAAAAACAACCAAAAGGGAAATTTTGGTGTCACAGAAAATCTCTAACAGGAAAATTTTCACTGTTGCAAAATCTCTGACTATACCCTCAGAGATTTTATTTTAAGTTCTAGTAAATAATTATGAATGAATAAAAAACTTTATGGTTCTCCTTATTTTTCTGCATTTAAACAATTCGTTATTTTTATTCATTAATAAATTTGCATTAAAAAAAAACCCTTCCCAAATCAACCAATTTTGTTTTGAGCAGCAAAAACAATCAGTATTGTGCCTCGCCGTAATTAATTAATGAATGGCCCTTTATCAAATAAACAAAATATTGAAGTGTCGTAAACGGGGCACATTATATTCGAAGCATACTGCACTTCTTGACAAAATATCGATTATGCTGAACGGCAACAAGCTGCATTTTGCAGCAAATAAGCACTCTATCTACTAAGTGGTAGTATTAATCCCATACGAAAGCCTTTTTTAAACAGCGGCCCTCTGTGGGTCACAAAACGATTCGAGTTCATAGCTTTTTTTCAATCCAAAAGTCGTATTTCATCATATTTAACTGAAATTTTAAAACTAGAGAACCCAGGCAAAGTTTAGGAAGCATACAAAAATATACAAGAGAAAAAGAATAAACAATTAAAACGGAAAAAGGAATAACAAAATTTGGCAGAAATCAATTTGTCAAACTGCAAGGCAGTTTTGGCTGCATACAGCAATTTTGAAGTCACTTTCATTAAGAAAGTTTAGTTATTATTATTGTTAATATTACAAATTTATTATCGCAAATGTAGCATTCAAGAAAAAAAAATCTAAATCACGCATTTTCAACAGATTTTAAATAAATAGTATCATTTTTTTATATGTCTATTGAATGAGAAATTTCATGTTAGTATTTTAATTCAATAAACAGAAGTCGTTAAATTAGTTCGTTGTTGCTCTGATTATTATTTGAATTTCATTTTATCAAACACATTTCCACTTCGTACTTTTCCGATCGCGCATACCATCATTATGAAAGAGCAAAAGTCTTTGCTTAAGGCTAACAAACAGGGGTTCCTTTTATCGAAGGCGCCACATCGTGCATTTCGACAAATCCCTTTCGATTTCAATGAAATCAAAAAGGATATACCACGTTTGACTATTGAGGAGGCTGCACGTATGAGGGGACCGATCTATGAAGCTCTATGCAATGAGATGTATAGTGCTGGCTGCCATATGTTGCCCAAATTTCTGCGCTGTTTGGGCGAAACTGAAGAATTACTTTATAGTTCAAGAAACATACGAGAGCGCATAACAGAGCCTGAGTATCGAAAGCTATTCTATGGAGTATTAGAGAAGTTGAAAGAAGCTGAATTATCCGTTGTACGTCATCAATGTGCGGGCAACAAACACTGTCTTATAACAATGTTTGAGACAATCGACATGATAGAACCTTATAAAATGAAATTCGAATATGTTTTAACTGCCCTTTATGAGAAACTAATTTCATTCTGCCACCACTTAGCCGGGCACGAAGGCGATTGTGGAGAGGTTATAGCGCGTATATTCTACAAGTATAGCCAAAACAAGAAAGCTGAGGGTGACAGAGCAAATGGAATTAGTTACTTAGAAAAGGCTCTGAATCTGGCCAGGGGTCACACTTATCCGGCTGATCCAAAGAACAAGCTCGGACCACTACTGCACGAGCTCATTGCTCAAACATTGGCGAGAGACCGTCTTGAATACGGTCATCAGATTGTACGAAATCATCCTCAAGAGGCGGTTGACTTGGCGTACAAAGCGGCGCTGGTAACTGCTGAAAGTGCGTATAAATGCAATTACAAACACTTGCTCAAAAAGTAAATAATTAATTTTATATTTTTAAGTTGGACGTGAGCAGAATATGGAACTGTTTTGCACGACATTTTTGGATCAAGTGTACTTTTTAACAGAAAAAGGTGATTTTGAGAAAGCCAAACATGTCTTGCATCAAATCAAACCGGAAATCTTGAAACGCACTGACTACAGTTTCGTACAAATGAACATTAAATTCTATCTATCACAGGGCAACATTCAAAATTTGTAAGTAACGAACAGTCCGTTTTTTTACAATCATCATCAAACAGCACTTTGTAGTTTTGAACAATACGATGATGCCATCATTAGTTATCAGAAAGCTTTGAAACTTTGCTGCACATATCAACAACGTATGCTCGAACCACATGTTCTACTATGTTTAGGTAAGATTTTTGCAAAAAACACACTAACAACTGCCAACGCAAAGGATTGCTATGAAAAGGCTAAGATCATCTACATTGAAAACGGTCATCAACAAAACAAAAAGAAAACCGTTTATCTTTTGGCCAAATTGAAAGCCGATGAGATATCACCTCTGTTTATGGACATGATAAAGGCTTCGGGGCAACAATATTGTGCATTCTATAATTTACAACAATGGAAAAATCGATGCAGACCATTTTGGACGAATTTGGGTGAAGAACTTAAGACACAGCGCGAAGACATCTTACATTGTCTACTTAATGAGGAGGGTAACTACAAAGATCGCTTGATAATATCGTCTCAATCGGAAACGGATGGAAAATATTAACATAGAAGCATATTAAATTTCTTGATTTATATTTTTTACAACACAATAAATAAAACAAACCGAGCACATTTTTTCTTTACAATCTTATTTCTCTTTATTTTAATAGCACACTCTCTTTGTTATACGTAATAGCCAATTATCTTTTTTATACCTCATTGGGTTCCAGAGATATTGAAATTATTCTTTTTGATTATAAGTGGACCCATTGTTTGATAAAAATAGTTTTCACACCTCCCTACTAACGTAAGTATAAAGTTCCAAGTCAATTGATTAAGAAATAAAAAACTTTTCCATATAACGATGAGAAAATCTTGCTTCTCTTCCTCTTCTTAATATTATATGGCAGGTACCAGTTCCAGTGTCCCGATCTCAAACATGTTAGGATTGATTTCTTTTTTTTTACTATTATAGAGAAGAATTTAGAAGACCAACAACATATTTCCAATTTTTAATACATAATAAAAAATCTTACATAAAATGTTCAATATTGATCAGTTTATCCTCGATTAAATTGATGTTAGTAACTGTTCATATTTTGAGTACTTCACACTCACAAAAATACGGATATACAAATAAAAAAAATATATATAAACCAAAAAAAAATAAAAATAGTAAAAGCATTAATTTTCCTTGTTATACAAAGCTATGAATAAAGTAAAACTTCTTAACAAAGCACCTCATCGTGCTTTTCGCGAAATTACCTTTGACCTAAACGCAATCAAGAAGAACATCTGTTCAATTAAGATACGCGACGCATTACGCTTGCAAGGAAACGTTTACGAATCCTTACTATCGGAACTTTATTTTGAGGGATGTCACATGATGCCTGAATTGTTACTTTGCATTTGGCAGAAAGAAGACGCTCTTTACAAGTCGATGTCTATTCGTAATCGCATTACCGATCCAGAATATCAACAACTATTCTTCAAAATCGTTGAAAAACTTAAAAAAGCCGAACTAAGTGTAATAACAAAGAAAGATCTTGGTAGTAAGGATTTTTGCATACTGTTTTATGAAGCCATTGAGTTACTCGGCCCTTACAGTAAATTGTTAGACTATGTTTATTCGGCTTTGATGAAGAAATTAATTGGTTTCTGTAATTCTATGGCTGGCCGGGAGCGTGATGCCTCAGAAATGATAGCTCGTATCTTTTTGATGTACGGCCTTTACAAAGAGACGGAAGGGAATATGTCGGATGCAATACTCTATCTACAGAAATCACTTAGCCTAGTGAAGGGCCACATTTGGCCAGCTGATTTCAAACAAAAATACGGCGAGCTACTGCATGAGCTCGTGGCAAAGAAATTAGTGGCAATCATGCTTAACTACGGTCATCAAATCGCACGTACTCAGCCCGATGAGGCCATCGAATTGGCACACAAAGCGATGCTCGTTACGGTCGAAAGTAAGTAATCACCTTTATACTTGATACATTATTTGTCATTCGCCTAATATTGTTAACATTTCCTGTCTTTCTTTCTCAGTTGGTCGCGAAAAAAATATGACTCTCTTTTGCACCTCCCTTTTAGATCGCGTATTTTTTTTGATGGGGAAGGGAGATTTTAATGCCGCCAAAAATTTTCTAACTCAAATCAAACCATCAATAGTAAAGCAAAATGGCTACGAATATGCGCACTTACTTGTGAAGTTTTACTTATATCAAGGCGAAATGTATAAACAGTAAGTGATTTCTAATCAATTATGTAATGAAAGCTTGAAAGCTTAAAAAAAAAAATACTAGCTTTGAACAGTATGACGCTGCGCTTTCGAGTTATAAGAAGGCCTTCCATCTTAGCCATGTTTACGAACGGCCCACACTTGAGGCAAGAACTTTGGCATGCATGGGTAAAATATATGCGAGAAAGAGAATGACTGTATCTAATGCTACAGACTGCTTTAAAAGGGCAAAAACCATCTACACCGCAAATAATGATCAAAAACGTAAAGCTCAACTTGTTTATCTACTGGCAAAATTGAAATCCGATGAGATAACACCGCAGTTCATCGACATGATAAAGAAGTCGGGAGTTCACTACTGTGCATTATACAACTTGCGTCAATGGAAAAATTGTTGCATACCCTTTTGGGATAATTTGAACAAACAAATTTTAGCTCAAGAAACGGAGCCGATTTATTGTTTGCGAAATGAGAACTAGCCCAACGTCAAAGAAAAGTAATTGTTTAAGTTATACTAATTAAGTACATAATTAGGACAGTGATTAATGTGCAATGAAAATAAACGATTTTATGTCAAGAATTTCTTGTTTCACCAAGCATAGCTCCCAACAATGTTGGGAACTTGATTAGCTTCAACCGACAGTGTGGAAGGTGAACACTGCCATACATATAAAGAAGTTTAGTTGTGTAAGGGTTATTAATTTGATTAGACCATATTTTAATGAATCCCAGTACACCTTTTGCCTTGTTGAAGTACTACGAAATATTTGGAGCGAAACAATTGCATACAAAATTACCTGTATGGTTAATTCAAAATAATTTGCAAGTGTTTTCAAATTATTGAAAATTGTCGGTCTATTAAAAATTTAAATGCCTCTATAGAAGTGTTTTAAAAATAAATGCATGAAAAAAATGCATGAACAATTTTTTTGTTTCTCTACGAATTAACTTGAAACTAATGAAGCGTGGGAGAGCTATTTTGATAACAAAAAAATGGGCGTGGCACACTATAGCATATTTCTGCCATAGAAATGATCGGTGAAAAATGAGATTTTTGCTTCAAAAACGCTTTGATTTTAAAGCTATCACCTCAATTGCACAAGAACGTTTGGAATGTGCGAGTTTTGTGAAGATCTTCTATAGGAAGAATCGGTTAAAAATAGTGTTTTAAATATTAACAGATGAAACTTGCAATTACGATTTTTTAAGAATCGGACATAAGGGCAGGTCACCGTCCATAAAAAGAAAAACTTAAGAACGCGTTTTTTTTGTAAGCCAACGATATAGAAGATCGCGAAATGTAGTAGAGTATTATTGCATTGCTTTCTTTAAAACAAATAACAAAATAGGCGACACTACGCCCCTTTAACTTTAATGATGCATAAGATTCTTATTGGAAAAACAACATGTTGCAAGAGTATACATACATATATGTAAGTCGAACTCTTCACATATTAATAATGATTTTTTTTCCGGATGCTGCAAGGATTGCAATCAAGTCAATCATGACACACCCCTTTTTATACCCTGCACATACAGTGTGTCAGAGTATATTAAGTTTGTTTGAACGAAATGTATCTAACGCACAGAATGAGGGGAAGGAGACCCCATAAAGTATATATATTCTTGATCAGTATGACAAGAGAAATCGATTGAGCCCTGTCCGTCTGTCCGTCCGTCCGTCCGTCTGTATTCACCAATAGTTCTCGGAAACTGTAAAAGCTAGAGACTTGAAATTTGGAGGATAGACTCGTGATGCTTGGCACTACATCAAGTTTAAGCGGTTTTGTGCCACGCCCACTCTTTCCCTCCCAACCAGCACCGCCCACTTTTTTAAAACGTTATAACTCGAACACCCGAAGAGATAGAAACATGAAAGGTGGTATGTAGACTCAGTATGTATAGCTCTACAAAACTGCATACCACAATTTTTCCCCCTCTCCTTAATTTCCCCTCCCCCAGTTGTTTTCTATAAAAAGCAATATCTCCAAAACTAATAAAGGTATGAACACGAAATTTTGTATACAAACTCAGTAAATATATATCTTTAATATACCATACCACAAAATTCCCCTCTCTTCGAATGTTACCCCTCAATGACCAACAAACTCAAATTTTTCGTAAATTCCACTTTTTCAAACAACATTTTTTTTGTAGATTTAGTGTATTGCACCCCCTACTGTGTGTGCAGGGTATTATATTGTCGAGTATACTCGACTATAGCGTCCTTACTGGTTTTGAGAAGAATTCTTGTTTCATTTGTGGCTTCTTGACTCCCTTATCAGAGAATTTTAAAATAACCAGAGAGGAAATGTTGCTCAACTGTTAACTTTCATTCGGAAACATTTTGCGGCCGACTTAAGCACACTTGTGAAAAAGGATAGACTGCTAAAAATCTAGTGCGTATTCAAGGCATAAGTGTTAGTGGCTTAGAAAATATCTTCTAGATTTGCCAAATTGGCATGAAACAATAATATGCAATATTTTTAAGTCGAAATCGAGTAAAAAATAAAACCAGGTTGCGGATACTTTTATACCCTGAACACACTGGTAATATTGTGTTAGTTTGAGCGAAATGTATGTATCACACAGAAGGAGAGGAGGGGGCCCTATAAAGAATATATATTCTTGAACAGGACGACAAGAGAAATTGATCTATCTGTCCGTCCGTGTTCACCAATGGTTCTCGGAAACTATAAAAGCTAGAGACTTGAAATTCGGAGGGTAGACTCGTGATGCTTGGCAGCAGGTCAAGTTTGAACGGTTTTGTGCCACGCCCATTCCTTCCCACCCACGCTATAACTCGAACTCCAAAGAGATAAAAATATGTAAATTGGAATGTATACTCAGTATGAGTAGCCCTACTAAACTGCATACCACAATTTTTCTCCTCTCCCCATCATTTTCCCTCCCCCAGTTGTTTTTTATAAAATGCTATATCTCCAAAACTATTGAAGGTACGAACCTGAAATTTTGTATACGAACTCAGTAAATATATACCTTCAAAACTGCATTCCACAAAATTCCCCTCTTTTTGATAGTTACCCCTCAAAGAACTACAAACTTAAATTTTTCGTAAAATCCACATTTTTGGACCAATTTTTTTGATATTTTGAATAGGCGACATCAGATCAACATTTTTTTTAGATTTTGGGAGTGGTACCGCATACCGTGTGTGCAGGGTATTTATTGACGAGAATACTCAACTTTAGTGTCCTTACTGGTTAAAAATGGTTTACGCACATAATATTGTTGTTGCTTCCTTGTTTTAGTCGAGTTACTGAATTAAAGTGTAGACAAAAAGTGAAGAAGGGACATGAATGTGCAATGCTTTTTTTGCCAAATTATCAACTAGAGATATTCCAAATATTTTTCACAAAGTATGTTGTTGTTGGTTTCTTGTTTTGACCGAGTTAATGAATAGAATTGTAAACGAAAAGTGAATGTGGAATGCGTTGTTGCCAAATTATCAATTTATAATACGAATAACGAAAATCAAAATGAAATATTAAGCAAACCAAGCGCCGTCTGCTTAATACTGACAATGTCAATAAGGCACAGCGCAGGTTGCTTTGACCTGTTGCTCTTTGACTGTTTCGTTGAAACATCTAATGCATTTGTTTTTTGAATTATCGGCGTCCAAGCAATTCAATCGGAAATAAAGTGTGAAATATGGAGAAAATCGAGTCAGACTTTTTTTTCTGAATGTATACACAAACCTATTGAAAGATCTGAAAAATGAATAAGGGTAGCATGTGAATATAGTGAAAATAAAAATAAATTTGTATTATTATTTTCACTCCTTATCCTCCATTCCGCGAAATTAAAAACGCACCCACGTATCTATGGCAAATAACTACTCATATTTCAAGTATTACATAACACAGTTTGGGCGGATGGGATGTCTTGTAAAACGTTAGAATGCATTACATGGGGAGGGAGGGGGTATCGATTAATTTATTTATTTTTTCTTAATCGCAGAACATTCAGTTGAGAATAATGTGCCAGTAATTTTAAAAATCTATATTTACATTGCCTACGATCACATCGAAGTTTTAAGCTTTACTTTTATACATGTATGTATGTATGTACGTAAGTATTAATTCATTCCAACTAAGAAGTTTCTATCCAATAAAACATTTTTAATGTTTAACCAATATTAGTCAACAAACGCTACGCAAGATTAAATAAATCATAACTTGAATAAAGAATATATTTATAATCAAGTGAGCATATCACAAACTTCAGACGTAAGGAATAAAATAGGCGACGCAAAACATACATCGGATATACAAAAAAAAAAAAAAATAAGTAGAAACCATAAATAAGTATATTTTTATATGCAATAGAGAAAGTCTAAAACATGAGTCAGCAAAAAAAGAAAAAAGCACCGAAACGCGCCTTTCGGGAAATCAGTTTCGATCGCGCAAAAATAAAATCGCAAATTGGACAACTTGGTCGCGTAAATATTAACCCATACGAATCACTGATTTTGGAATTGTACATTAGTGGTTGCCTTATGGTTCCCGAGTTGATATCTTGCATTTATCAAAAAGAACAAATGCTTTACAGCTCATTGGCCATTAAAAAGCGTATCTCAGATAAGCCCTACCAAACGCTGCTAGTAGAAATTGCTTACAAATTAAAAGAGGCCGAAATTGCAATTAAAATGAACAAAAATGAAGGTACAAAGATTTGTTGTGAATTGTTCTGGGAAGCCATTGAGATTCTTGATCCACATCGAAAGCAATTCGACTATGTGGACGAGGCTTTGATGCATAAGCTAATCGCTATATGTAAAAGCCTAGATGGAAAAGAGCATGGAGCCGCAGAAGTCATTTCAAGGATTTACTATAAATATGCATTTAACAAATATGAAGAAGGCAATAAAATCGAATCTATACGTTATCTAAGAAAATCTTTTAAATTGGCTAAGTGCCGAACTTGGCCAGCTAATCCCAAAGTGAAATTGGGTGAACAACTGCGCCAGGTGGTCGGCCGCCACTTGGCCACTGTCATGATTGAATATGGACATCAAATAGTACGCGCCCAACCAAACGAGGCAATCGAATTAGCACACAATGCGACAATCATTGCAGCAGAACGTGAGTACCAACCATGCTGAAACTAAAATTTTCTTCAGAAATTTTCTCACATGTTGATATATGTATACTTAGTTGGTTCTGATCGGAACATGGTATTAATGTGTAATGCATTTCTGTCACGTGTCTGTTTTCTCTTGGAAAAAGGAGACTTTGAAGGTGGCAGACATTTGCTGAAGTCTATTGAGGCGAAGATCATTAAATGTACTGATTACAAATATGTTCAACTCAATATATATTTACACCTCTACAAGGCTGAAATCTCCTACAAGTATAGTAAAATTTATTTTATTGCTGTTGTAGTATCCTATCTAACATTTTTTTATTAGCTTCGAAAATTATGGCAACGCTATTTTAAGCCTAAAGAAGGCCCTGCGTCTTTGTAGTATTTACGAACACAAAATGCTAGAGGCTCATACTCTATTGAACATGGCAAAAGTTTATGGGAAAACCGCAGTGACGATTAATAATGCTAATGAATGCTTCGAAAAAGCCAAGAAAATCTATATCGATAATAACGATTTGCAGAACAAGCAGAAAGTTAAGTTTTTACAAGCCAAACACAAGGCCGACAAGATTATGAATCTTTTTATAGACATGATTAAGGATTCTTCGGAGAGATATTGCGACTTTTACAACCTACGCCAATGGAAGAATAGGTATCGTCCGTTTTGGACTAATAACGCAAAGGATATGGCTATCCAAAGTGACGACGGACTATTTTGTTTGCTTAACGAGGAAAAGGAAGATAATTTATAACGAAATGGACTCCTTTAATATTTGGTAATTAAATAAGGGTCAAGAAAAAAAGTTATTTTAAATTTTAAGAAGAACACCTCACCTAACCTCGACATAGAAAAAAGCATAATCTCATTTGTCTTCAACTTGTTAGTCAGAAAACCGTTTTTATCTTTGAAATAAAAACAAAAAACATTTTATCTACTCGTTTTTTATTCCCTTAACTAATGTTTTATACTTTCAAATTCTTATAAACAAATATTTAATAACCGCAAATATTTAATGAGTGCCGCGAGATTCATACTTGTGACAGAACCACGTACATATTTTCTCGAATGAAGTAAGTTTTACCACCAACCGCAAGCAAGTTGGTCCAAATGCATTCAACAATCAGAAGATAAACTAATTCTGTCTGTTTGAATGTGTTGGCTTTTAGGAACATTAGTTCAGAAACACTAACAACAAAATTGAAGTTGACTAAATACATATCAAGGGAGATATATTTTATTTACATTATAAAATATAAAGGGCATTGCGTAGACATGCATTCTCTACTGAAGCGTTTTGACTTGATGAAATGTGTTGTTCACATGTTACCGCAAATTATAATAGTGCTAATTGAAAACTTAGCGAGTTATATTTTTATAGCCAGCAATAATATCAACATGAGATTTCATTTTTTTAATTAGAATAATCAACACATACACACATGGCTGTAGACGATTAATTTGAATCCGCAGATTAGATCAAATTGACATAACCTAGCCTAAGTATCGAAAAAAAAACTTCCAGCTAATAACTACAAACCGCTATTCTGCTCAGACTGTTTGATAATTTTAATTAGCATTTCGGCTGATAAAATTCAAAGAATTGCGGTAAGTTTCTTAGATAAATAAAAGTAAACTGTCTGAAATATTTCCGCTTCCAAATTTGGTTCAACTATCAACAATTCTATCATGCATTATGATTAGGCAAAGATGAAAAAAATTAAACAAAAATATCTATAGTTTTCCAATTGAATAAAAGGTTAATCTGTGTGACTTTTTGCTTCTTAAGTTTGATTACAATCTACGTCATTAGATGAACAGGTGTCATTTGTTTTGGACACATTTTTGGAACATGCACAAGTATTTCCACGTGTCTCCTCGTTATAAGCTCTTATCAAAGTAACGTCCAATTGATTGAGTGGTCTTCAAACAATGTCAAATAGTTAATAAGCAAAGAAAATTTCCAGATTGAAATAAAATAAAAAATACTCTTTGCCTACAAAAATGATATATCTCATCAATTAGAGCATTTCACCTATTGTCCCATTATTATTGCAAAGCTTAAATAAAATGGGAGGATTAAACCATCAAGCCATCGGAGTTACTCACTTGTTTTTTAGAACAAGGTCTCATTGAATACTACATTTATGTACATCCACGATTACGTTATACTTAATTTGTTTGATATTTTTAAATATCGAATGTATGAACAAAATTAAAGTGCATTTGATAGACTCATCACTTATTCAAAGCGCTTTGCGTGCATTTACGCAATTTAAAATGCTTACATAGATAGCAGAATTACCTCAACACAAACAAAATAATATTGTTGTGGTAATTACAGAAATTACTGAAAAGGGAATGACTTTGACCTTCATTTAATTTTATTTTTTTTTATACATTTAAAAATATACACTCTTCAGATTGTTTTCTCTCTTTTTTTTTTTTTTTTGTCTTTTAAAGCACTTATTCTTTAAAATTCAAAGATAACGTAAACAGAAACGGTAAAAATACCTCCGGTTCATGTCGAAGAGTTAATCTTACTTTCAAGTAATATTTCAAAATGATATGCATTTTTTATTAAATGTCAAAAAATAAAACATTATTAGAATAATCCTCAATCTTTAACAAACACAATAGACTCTTCATACAAGAGTGTAGAGTACAACATTCAGTCTTATTTGTTGATTAGTTTTTGAGTTTGGTGATAATTTGATTGAAACAAATTGAGTGCAATTGTGTTGATATTACGGTTTTCATTGTTGTATAATTTCACTTTTGTTAACTTTTTAACTTGGCAGAATATTGCACACCGACAAGTCAATCGGAAACTATTCATTAACGATATCAATCGCTTCATGTTCTTTTTTTAGTGTCACATCCAATAATAAGAAAATTCCTGGTTTTGATATGCCCCATTTTTTGATAAAAAATAATTGAAGTATTACATTTCAAGACAATCATTAGAAAAAATAATTGTCTAGCACCGATTTACAATTATTCCGTACTTGATGGTACGCATAAAAACAAAAAGTCACTGATGAGGGGGTTAAGTCAAATTTCACCAAACGGTAGGAAGGTTGCAAATTTAAAGTCACTTAATTTATAGACGACACCTTAGCCGTATACTACAAACCGACAAGTAAATTGCAACAAAATAAAAAATTTGCATTCATAAATAACAAAAAGACAATACTTTCCAAAGTCAGGTCTAGAGAGAGTGTAGAGAGCATGTTGTTATTATTTGTTAAAAACAAATTATAAGGATTCCTCTCCGTTTCAATAACTCTCTTATATGTTTTTTTTTTTTGTTTTTTCTAAAACGGCACTATCACTTTATTATGACGTTTGCAACGCACCTACTACTCTCTTCTAGTCTTCGATGCATTCGCGGCCAAATATACATATGTACATATCTAGCAGAACAGTAAGATAATGCAACAGTTTTTATTTATACCAAATATGTCTTAGTTTGAAAAATCACTATAATAACATTCATTTTGGTTTTTATTACAATATTTTTTTTTTTATTTGCAGTTATATATATTTATATGTACATACATATGTATGTACATATGTTTGTATGTTCATACACGCATATATTGTCGACGTACGTGATTTGAAGCAAAGCGCCCAGCGGCGATGGAACGTAGCAGCCGTACTTATTCACTTATTACTCTTCTATAGTATCAGATATAAAACTGCACACACCCACAAAACCCGCATGCATGCATGACTTCATGACATTGAATTTGGCGCGTGAGCAAGAACTGTGGAATAAGAGATATATTCTCACATATGAATGTACATCAATACATAGTCAATCTCACAACCACATTCACAATACTCGGTTAAGGCATTGCTGACTTGTAGCTCAGTGTGTATTTTAAACAATTTTTATCATTACTTAACTAATGCAAATTACAAATTACACGAAAGTGGATGTAAGAGTACTCAGGTGCCCACCCTATTTAAAACTGAAGTCACACTCAGTATTAAGCACTTTTCTTCTTTGTGTATTACATTTCTAACTTTTGTTATAACGTATGAAAAGTATTCTTTAAAGATTACATCATTTTCCCGGTATTATATCTATATACATTGTCGTCGCCAAGGGGACAGGCGGGTCATCTGTTCTCCCTACCAAAGCAACCAGTTCTTATTAGTCCACTTACTTGACATGCCCAATTGATCAACCTTGCACGTAGAGGGCGAAACAACGTCATCGAAGCAACAACCCAAAAATTCTTTCAGAATGGTGCAATAGGTGGTTAACAATACCAAATTGGACGCCACTGATACATCCCTGACAATTCTTGAAGAAAATACTTTGAAAACTTTCAAGGGTTTTGTAAAAAAGTGATCGATAAATTAATTCCAATTCGATTATTATTTACTTTTCCCTGTCCCAATCGGCCAGCGACGCCCTTGCACACACATACACACACTTTCAGCATACTCGAATGCAGTTCCTAAGTACTGTAGGTTTCAGATTGCAACAAGTTAGCGAAAGATTAGTGAAAAAAGAGAAGGCAAAATATATGAACAGTTTCTGATTCACTTTTCACCGTATTTCATTTACAAACGCTATAGCGGTCAACATAACTTATAAACAGAGTCTTCAAATATTTCAAGAAACTTCTATTTATTTTTCCACTTTACAAATACAGCCCTGGTTTGACTTACCCTGTGTAAAACCTGGAAAACACACACTTTTTATAGTTTTGTAGTTATAATGTTTAATATTGTATGATATTTGTTATTTCTTTTTATATTTTATTTTTTCCACTTCACTTCGCTTTTAATATTGGAATTACAATCAATTAAACATTAACCACTTTTCCCCATAAACGTAGCGTTTTTTTCAACAAAGCTTGAGCTTGTTCACTTTATTTAAAAAACTACACAAATTTTGATTTTATCTGCTTTAATTGCTAATTGAAACAAACTTAAGCGCACACACACATACACGCGCAAACCAAAAGTATATTAAAATTAGTAACACAAAAGGCGCGACAATATAAAAATTTTAACTAAAACACGGCAACAGTAACGACGACCGGCGACACCAACTATCGAGTAGAGAATGAGAGTAATTGAAAGCAGAATGCGAGAGCCAAGCCAATGGACAACAGCACATGAAAAACCCCAACGCGTAAAGAACCAAATAAAAACTGCCGCCGAGACTGTTTGACTTTGAAATACCCTGCACCATCGATCATAGACACTTATGTATGTATATTAACGTTTTGCAATACCTATTTTTCTATCGAATCAATTTCATTTCAATTTATTGTTCTTACTAATTTCCATTCTTAAAGACGATCAATGGGTTTCACACTTATAAAGTATTACGGGCTTAGTCACGTCAATAGCAAGCAAACCAACTTCCACACTTATAGGCTGCGACGAAATCGATGTAAACAATAAACAGAGTGACCTTATAAAAAGAAAAGTTCTATGTCAGTTCGCAGAAAATACCCAACTTTTTGCTGCATCTGACAATTGGGTTCTTATAACTCACTCATGACGCAGATCAATAATACATAAGTATATATACTTCGTAGCATCTGTCATGCCTCTTTTTGGGTGTTTGCACAAAACTGATATAGCCTTCTATCACAAGCTACAGGGTACGAAAAGAGCAACCGTTGATTCTTAGAATCATTGACGGGTGGATAGTGGTGCGTGGTGGTACGTGGTATTTATGTTGAACACGTGAGTAAATTGATAAGTTGTTGAGCAGCTTGGCTATCAGAGAGAGCTGTTAAATTTGTGGGAGTATGACTAAGAAAAAGAGAGAGTGAGAGAGTTACAATTGCTAACAAAGTTTCAAAAGAAGACTTGTGTAGGGTATTCTCGGTAACCGTCTCAATTTTCATGATTTCGCTCAGAAAAACATAACCGAGAGCAAAGTGTAGAACACAACAACCCTGAGAGTATAGAAATCAATGCCGGCCGGCAGATAAAAATATTCTTGTTTAGTTGGTTAACAAAAACAACGTGACAAAACGTGACATAAGCAATTCTGCTATTGATGCTCACACACACAATGACGTGCAACATGTGGCCACCACTTTGGGTAAAGATGTTTGTATCAGCAGGTCTTTCTTTAAGCCAAAAATTAAGACTATTTTTCGTTCGTCTCTGCCATGATTGCAACATTTAACGGATGAAAGCTTGTAGCGAAAAAGAGCCCGCTCGTTCAATATATTTTACCATGAGACGACGAAAGAAAGAGTAGGAAAATAATTGGACGGTGACAGTAATGCACATCTGTACTGTTTCGATCTCATTTCTGTTCTTTTTTTGAATTTGTTGTACCTAAATGACGAATATCTTTCATATTTATCTTTTTTCCAACTTTGTGGTGTATTTTCTGTTTTGTTAATATTATTTAAATAAAATACAGTAGAAACTCAATTAAACGGACTCATTCCCTACACCGAAACATCCACCTCCTCACCCATTTTTACCGCGGTTTTTATATGAATAAATTACACATTCTGGACCAATTTGTTGAAATTTTTTATTGTTGACAATTACGTCAACGTGGCATTTAAAAGGATGCACAACCATTCCCAGCCAACGTTTGATTTAAATTAATAAAAATTTAAATTTTTCATTTTTGATGAATGAAAATTAACTTGCTCCAAGTTCTGCCTGGATTTTGCGATACATGTGGCAGTACAATGTTGAGAGAGTGGGCGGGGCTTGTGAAATTTAAGAGATATCTTGATCCAAACTGCACTTAGTCGCTGAAAAAGGATCGAACTCATACCGTGGTGCGGACAGTAACTGTTCATGAGAGAAACGCAAAATCTAATAATTACTCTATGATGCGGAGTTTATTTTCTTGTTTCCGCATTGAAGTGCCCTATGTCCCCAGGCGATACATGACGACATACGCGGGTGAAAAAATGTACGCGATTTTGGCATTTTTTATACCCTGTACCTTATGGTACAAGGGTATGTTAGTTTTGTGCGCATCGAAAATGTATGTAACACCTTAAAGGAGACATTTCCGACCAAACAAAGTATATATATTCTTGATCAGTATCGAAAGAGAAGTCAATTTAGCCATGTCCGTCAGTCAGTCAGATAGGACCAAAAGATCTTCGCAGTTTGATGCTGTTATTCATTCAGCAGATCAAGTTTATTTTGTCTCCCCCTTTTTTGACTTAGTTTAGGGGTGAGGGGCAAATGACTGGAGCAACCTCGGGAAAAATTTACAAAAGTCGTTTTATCTCGGTTGTCTTTTGAGATAGGAACAACAAATATGGAGTGTATATAGCTGACTCAATCCTCAAGGAGCTACATTATAAAAATGGGCGTGGCCACGCCTCTATATAGTAATAATTTGAAACGCTTATATCTCAAGAACTATACTACCTACAAGAATGAAACTTTGCATGTATGATATTGGAATCGAGTATAACAATATTCAATTGTGAAATGGGCTGGACCACACCCACATATAGCCATGGTAGAAAGCCGTTATATCTCTGAAACGAATTGGTCTAAAAGAGTAAAAATTGGTATATATGAAATTAAATGAAAATGAAATCTGTTTCGATTATAAAGTGGGCAAGGCAACGCCTTCAAACAGTTGATACAAATTGAAGGTACAGGGCATGTCGGAGTCAGGTACTGTCGACTTCAATCCTCACTGGTTTTTTTTTTTAAATAAGTTGAAAATAGGGAAGTGAGGAGAATTCAGCGTCGATCATGTTAGAGGGGTTCCCCGAGCATTTTTCTTAATTTTTGTGTGTTTTATTTGGAAAAGAGAAAAAAAGAGAGAGTTTGGTAAATTTTCTTCTCTTTTGAGACAAAAAACGGCAAGTGTAGCCATGTGTTGATCGAAATTTTGCACTGGTTTTTTATAATTTATTTCGGCATAAGTATAAATATTCTGTATTGAATTAAAAATAACAAAACAGAAAATATATGACAAATGGTTGAAAAAAGACTCAATACCGAAGAAATTTGTGGTTCAGGTGCAATGAGTTCGAAAAAGGACACAAATTTGACCAAAACAACATTGTAGTGCAATACTGGCACGCTCTTTGGAAAAAGATCAGGATTAAAGTGTCTCATGTGCTGTGTTCAGCTGCGTAATATAGGCGATCTTAACCGCCGACCAATAAACGGAAACCACAAGAATTTACCATTTTGTGTAGGCGACCCCAAAATGTCGAAAATTAACTACAATTACTCGCAAATTTTTCATTCACTTCCCAAAACTACTAGGAACCCCTCATTAAATATTGATTTATTTTTGTCAGCACAAAAGTGTCTTATGTGCAGTGTGCAAGTGTCTAACATATGCGATCTAAGCAATTGAAACGTCGTCCAATAACGAGCGGGACTGTTTTTCGCCACAAGGATCCATGCGCTCGAAGATAAAAGTTGTGTTTGAGGATGAAATTAGTTCGATGTCACTAACTCGTGTCCCCCGACAAAAAATATTAAGAAAACCAGTAAGGGCGGTATAGTTGAGTATTCTCAACTATATAATACCCTGTACACACACCTATGTTGATAACACGTTAAACATTCGCTGACAGCAAAAGCAGTGTACCACGATATGGTTTGTGTATTTGCTAATAGTGAGGCAGGGCTCACAGTGCAATGTTGCCATTAGATGGCGCTTTAGTACGGATTTTGTTACAAAGCATTGCTGCAAAATTTTAGTGTGTTGGTCTTTGCGAGAAAGTGGTAATTTATTGTATGCAGTTTTAAAAAGGTATGTTACCTGAGTTTGCATACCAAATTTCAGCATTGTATTCTTTATACTTTAGGAGATACAGCAATTTTAAGAAAAAAATTACCTTTTGTTGTGCTCGATGGGCGGGAAGGAATGGGCGTGGCAAAAATTCCTTCAAACTTGATCTAGTGTTCGACCACACGAGTCTATCTTTCAAATTTCAAGTCTCTAGCTTCAATAGTTTTCGCAGTGTTAAGTACGGTTTTTGTTACAAATAGGATAAAGCAGTGTTCAAAGCGCAATTTATGCCAAATTTCAACTTGTTTGTCTTTGCGTTGTCACACAGCGTTAAAAATGAAAGTTTGTGTTATGCAGTTTTAAAAAGGTATGTTTACTGAGTTTGCATACAAAATTTCAGCATTGTATCTATTATAGTTTAGGAGATACAGCAATTTTAAGAAAACAACTTTTTGAGGGTAAACGAAGGGGAGGTGGAAAAAATGTGGTATGCAGTTTTGTAGAGCTATACATACTGAGTCTACATACTCATTTTCATGTTTCTAACTCATCAGGTTTTCGAGCTACAGCCTTTTGAAAAAATGGGTGGTGCTCGATGGGCGGGAAGGAGTGGGCGTGGCAAAAAATCCTTCAAACTTGATCTAGCGTTTGACCTCACGAGTCTATCCACCAAATTTCAAGTCTCTAGCTCTTATAGTTTTCGAGAACCATTGGTGAGGACGGACGGACGGACGGACAGACAGGGCTATATCAATTCGTCTTGTCATCCTGATCAAGAATATATATACTTTATAGGGTCCCCCTCCCCTCCTTCTATGCGTTACATACAAACCGTCTCAAACAAACTTAATATACCCTGATACACAGTGTGTGTACAGGGTATAACAAACGGCATAAAAATATGAAATTCCGCAAGATCGTAAGATCAAGAGAGACATCCACTTAAAGCACGATAAATTTCTCTGGTAACTGTTATGAGTTTTATTAATAAAAATCATTTTTAATAATTATTTTCTTGATTTTTTTTATATCAGTCGAAAATAACTATTATAAATAATTTTTACTTTTTTCGTCAACTATAATTAATATAATTGAATTTTATTTTTTAAAATCTTGAATAACTGTTATTGTTATTATTATTGTTATAAAAATCAAAAATAACATTTTTTTTTTAATAAAATTTGCAAAAAAAAGTTTATTGCGTATTTGCATAGGTAGAGTACTCGTAATAACAAACATTTTGGTGTTTTCAAAAACATTGCAGCTTATCTCCTTAGTTGTGATTTTTTTACTTTTAATTTTGCCGATAACAGTTATTTTCGGTCCCTACTATTTTCAAATGAAATACACAAAACGAACGCAAAATGCCCCGAGAACCTAACTCGAATAATCAGCAGAAAATTCCCCTCTCTTTTTATTCCTCTAAATTTTTCCCAAATGTCGCGAAATCGCGCTATTTCTGAGCGTCGCGTATCGCCTAGGGACATAGGGCTGCACAATAAGGAAAAAAAGTAAAGTTCCGTTACTTTTTTGAATATCGTAAGTTTCGACTAGTTTCTTTCCTCCCAAACACTTATAACCTTTACGCCTCTCACAACCAAACAAAAAATGCTATAAATTTGAAACTTAATACAGATGTTCGGGAAGAGTGTACCAACATAACAAAACAAAAAAAAAAATCGATAATCGAAACTACGTTGCCCGCGAAATTTGAAAAGTCACCTTACTTTTTGAACACACCTCGTACACACTGAGTCTATATACCGATTTTCATGTTTCTAACTCATCAGGTTTTAGAGTTACAGCCTTTTAAATAAGTGAATGGTGCTGGCGGCAAGGAGTGGGCGTGGCAAAATATCATTGAAGCTTGAAGTAGGGCAAGACCACTACATCAACTCGTTTTGTCGACCTGATCAAGAATATATTTACTTTGTAGGGTCCCTTTCTCCTCCTTCTTACTCTCACGTACATTTGGTCTGAAGCAAACTTAATATACCTTGAAACACAGTTTACACAGGGTATAAAAAGGTTATACATACATATATCTAGAACCAATTTAGGCTTCTTTTAACATAACTTTTAACTGAATAAGTGAAAAATGTAGAAGCCTTTATTTTCAAAGTCTTTAGTAAAATATATATTTTAGTTATTTCTCTAATCTTTTTGTAAAATGTGTAATAAAACACTGTTTAAACAATATTGTATCATAACTTCAATCATAATTATACTTTTAATCCTGGTCGTGTACACGCTTACTTTGGGTGTCTGCGAGCATAAAGAGAATAAAAAAACTTGTAACCATTTAAACATTATTTAAGAATTTAACAAAAACTTACTTAATTCTTTGTTTGTTTTTTTTTTCAGCGTATATCTCAAATAACATTGCACCTATTCTATAGAAATTTCACTTCTTGACAGTCAAATATTGTTCAAGCTTAAACACCATTGAATACTGATTTCGAATACAGTAATTTGAGCGACAGTAATTTCAAGACAAACAAACTTTAAATGTTTATGATTTGGCACGAAACTTATATTATCGATTAGGAAGTTGTTGACAAGAGCGTGCGAGAAAATCTGGCCTGATAGAAAAATAAACGAGCCCGTTTCACAACCTTTGCTTCGTTATATTTCCTGCTATACTTATTAGGATTATTTCGATGTCCTCATTGCGTGCAAGATGGCCAATATTTAACGTTTGGAAACACTTTTATTAATTGAACCCAAGTTGATCGTTCGTCCATCCTACTTGATTGTTGTTCTTTGATCTGGAGCGCCTTTTACTCAAAGATATTATTTTTGTGAATTTTTACCACCAATAAAAGTTATTCAAGACCTTCATATAATATAGCCATAACTTAACATTAATATACATATATTTTATTTAGGAATAATGAATCGTAATTAAAACTTGGAAATCATATTTTTTTTCGTTACATTTTTATTTATTTATAAAAAATTGTCGGTTAAATATTGCATTAATTAAATTTTCATGTTTACAAAAATTGCTTTTATCTTTCGATTTAATAACTAATTTTAGTTAGTTCGGCAAATTAGCCGCATAAAATGCAATTTTCTAAACAATTCGTTCTTAAGACTAAAAACAGTGTGTGGTTCGCTTTTAATCAAACTTATTACATGTTAATCGGGGCCTTTACAAATATTCATCTATGTGTGTGAGTGGGTGCATGTAAACATAAAAAACAAACAATTCGATAATTTACAGTTACTTTTAATATTACTCAATAGTTGGCACAAAGTGGAATCATGAACAAAATATAATTTAAGACACAAAAGAACAGACGAAGAAGACAATAAACGTTTTATAAAATTTACTTCGAGTTTATTCTTCAACTTGCATATTAGTAGTCTATGTTTGAAAATTCTTATATATTTGTTTTTTATTAATGTGTAAAAAAATATTTACGGCTTTCAATGTATACATTTCTCATCGGTGTATTTTTAATTGCTTTTCTGCTAGCGTTATGGTTCACCTTTTATCATACGAGTATAGCCGACCGGCCATGTCCGATGTGCAAATTATCCAAAGATCTTTTCAAAACAAGTATGACAATAGGGTTTCTCGTTTTGCTCCTTAAATGTACCTTTGTTTAACTGTTTCAGGCAAAACGCACACACAAAATGTTCGGGATGGAATTTTTTGAACATGGCCGTAATGCAACGTCCTGTGATCGGTTTCGAGCAGCCAGCGCAGAGCGAACCGCGCTTGGCATGGTAGTGGGTCTCACAATAAGGTAGACCCTCATGATCAAAGAACGAACCACCCTGGAACGGTTGCCGACAATCCTAAAATAAAAGAGAAAGCAATTTAGAATTTTAATTTATATATGTATGTATGTATATAACGTAATAATATAATATAATAATATACTATTATATGTATATGTAATATTTTTGTTTCAAAATAAACTCGTCGAAATTTAAACAAATTTACTTCTGGAGTTGTCCACTTAAATGTTATTAAAAATTTCAAGAAAATGAAAATGAAAAATGTATTAAACATTTCAATTTGATGGTCTTTGAGGACAAGGTATATTTTTTGAATGTTGTTTAAGGCGGGCCATACGGAGTTTGAAAAAGGCGGGTAGAAAGTCGCTCTTATCATGCCTATGTATTTTTAGCAGGGTCTTAATCCCCTCTAATTGTGCAAAGTAATTGTATTTAATGAAGGGATTTACGCTTACTACATTGCGACGGTTTGAAGGAAGAAATTTAGATATAAATTTATTTAAAAAAGGTTGGACCGCACATCAATATTTAATGACGAAATCAAAATATATCTTATAAAGGCAACGGACTAGAGCTCAGACTAACCTTCATTTTAGCATTGAACTTAAAAATAAAAAAAAGTAATAGACTATAAAATTTAGCAAATGATTCCTATTTTAAGTCCAACATAAGCGTATTGCCAGCACCATAAATTAATAGCCCCAGACCGAATCGTAGATGAAAAATCTCAAACGACTTTGATTAGCAATTTTAATTTTGCTGAAAGCAAGCAAAGAGTCAATCGTGTGGGGATGTTTTTGTGAACATTAATAGAAACAATTTGCGAAAATTTGTTAGAATATCTTATATTTAATAAGCCATTTGATTTTACAGAAAGAAAAGGCTCAAAGAGTGTGGCGGCATTTGGTTGACAGATCGTCGAATACCAAACGAGCAACACAATTTTACAGCTGGCATCAGGCGATACCTAATTATTATTTGGTTAAATAATTTCTATTAATTTTGGCAACAACATTTTATTATATTTTTGCGAGAAAAAAACATAAACAGGTTTTCAAGATCAAGCGATACATTGGTTTCAAATATAATTTATCAGGACGAAATATAATCATTCGAAATAATTCTTATTTGTTTAATTAAAAATAAATAACGAAATCAGAATCAAAATACTACCACAGAAATTCTTCTTTTTCTCAAGTTGCAATCATAGTCTAAATATTTATACCGGATCTATTGTTTGTCATGCACTGAGCTAACAATACACTACTGATCTTTGCGAATTAGACGATTCAAGCTTAGATGCCAAAATTCAGATTAATTTAATCAATTTTTCCCAATTTTGTCTTATTCTTATTCTAATAAAAACAAATTTTAGCAGATTTTTGTTTTCATAACTTAATTGTCTTAAAATGCATTTCGATATTATTGTCAATGATCAAATGATATCTATACATATTTAATATATTTCGCATTGCAGATTTAATTGAATTTTAAAATGAATATGATCAATACGCAAAAAAGTGGTGGAAATGAGTTTCATTTGTGGAATACCACAACACATTGTTTATTTTTGATTTTTTCTTTATTTAATTTTCTTAGGAGGGTTGCCATCATACGTTTTTTGGAAAATCAAATTTGAAAATTGAAACAATAACATGTGCACACTTTTGGCAGATTATCAAAAAGCCAACCAAGACTGATCGTCTGCTAATATGTGTTTACAAAGTAGCGGAAGTTCTTCTCGACAAAATTGTACATTGACATGTATATTATAGACAAAATTGAAGAAAGAATATCTTAATGACAACTCTAATCGGACTTGGAAATAATTGAAAAAAATCTTTTAAAAATAACCTTTAATAAATTAATAAAAGTTAGAGCGGTATGGTTGGCTATGGTCGTCAATTTCTTGTTTAAAATTGTTGGTTGTACTAAAACTTCAGTCAAGCTTAAACTTGTCTGGTCGCACGGATCGTTTCTATACATACTTTGAATGGAAGTTTACATATAAAGTAAAATTTAGTCAGACAATTTTGATATTTTGTTAATTGCATTGTGTAAAGAAACAAATCAGTCGAATCTGTATGCAATTCTCTATGTAAGAGCTACAAAGTATTTCTAGCGATTTGTTTTCTAAATATTTTTGTTTATTACAAACAAGAATATGTCATGTTACTTTTAAAGCGGAAATTCCTAAAATTCTCGATGGAGAATGTTATTATAGCACCAAACACAAAATGATGTACGCAAACACCTGAATTGGAACCAATCAAAACAAGCAGAAATTCAAGCCGATTACCATCGATTTCATTCGACTAAGCGTCAAAACAAATTCGATAAATAACTCATTACATTTAATTAAGAAGGTTATAAACAAATAAAAAAACAGGTGCAAAGGTACTCTACATATAAAACGAGGAGACGTAAATATGCCCACGATTTGTTAATGGCATCGTAAATATACAATAAGAAAAGTTAAACGGAAGCTTACAGTTTTAATGGTAATAGAAAAATCAAACATCAAAATTTGAACGTCAGCGACCAAAATAATTTCAACTAATGCTAAATGAAGGCACCGAGTGGGCGAAAAAACGGCAAAGTGACATGTAGAGGGCGCCCATGTAGAGGCGTAGTAATTAATGAGAAACATGCTGAGCTCTAATTAGAAATATTGTAATTTGTTTTTGTATTTCGTTCTTTCATTTCAAGTGGAAATTAAAAGCCACACACACACAAGTTCAAGGTCACGAACGAAAAACGCGGCAGCCATTAGCATGACGAATTCAGCCGCGTGTCAAGGTCAAGCAAAAACTCATGCAAAATGATGACCTTGTTGTCGGAAACATGCGCCATTTTGTGACTCAAAATAGCGTCAATTCCAGCAAACTCGTACGCAACTAGAATGTGTGTGTGTGATGTTTTTTTTTTTTTTTTTTTGTGATTTTTCTATTTATTTATTTATTTTTTTTTGGTGTTTTTCTTTTTCATATTATTAATTTTATTTACAAAAACAAATTACAATATCGTTTTATAAATACCTAAGAAAACTTAACCTATTTTTCTTCTTTTTATTTTATAAAAAATTTAGACACTGACTTAGATTTTTTGCTTGCTTAGCTTTTGTGTTAGTAACTTCTTTTCTTCTTCTTTTTGGGTAAGATTTTCAGGGGCGGGTTCTTTGTGTGTTATTAATGTTTAGACAGGGGCAACATTTTTTCAGACCATATTACACCGCAACAAAAAGTCTCAGCTAAACGTCCGAGGGCGTCTGCTGGACACAATTGTTGTTCAGCGTTGCTTCATCTTTAATTGTTGGTTGGGTTCAATTTCAATCCGTCAATAAACCAATTGTAGAATTCTATAAACTTTTACTGTCATTTGCTAAACCCATTATACTTGTATACTCGAAAAGAGAAAATACAAATAAAGAAGTCAAATTTACAAACAAAAATAGCGTGGCATAGAATTTTGAATATAAGACCGCAGCGAAAGTAAAAGTGATTTACGCGCAAGATACAAGTGTATCTTTTGAGCTACTACACTAGATATATGTATATCTATAGCTAAAATGTTATAGATATATAAATCACGTGTGCTGGTGTGCGTGTGTCTATGTGTAAGTGTGTGTATGAATTTGTGTTGAAAAGCCAAATAAGCTTTTTGTTCCAATTTTGATTCTGTTTCTATTCGGTTTTGGTTTTGGTTTTAGTTTTGCGTGTTTTGTTTGTGGTAATATTATAGAATTCTATTTTGGTTTATTCTTCCTCGTCAACGCCCACGCATGTTGGACAAACGGGTTTGCCTTCCATGGCGTAGAACGATTTGCCACGCACGGCTTTCTTGCAGTCCTAGAAAATCGATAACACAATTAAAATACACAAAAATATGTAAAAGTTATTCAAACAATGTAAAAAGAATTTTAGTTAGGAAGGAAACTATATTCCGAAGTATTTTCATTGGGTAATTAAATGTAACCCAAAACAAAAAATCTTGTCAAGAAGTTCTGAGAAATTTAAACACATTTGGGTTTGAAAACTCATGAACTTGACAATCCATTGACCTTCATTTTAATTCGCCACTGAAAGAGAACATTTTTTCATTTACTAAAGACGTTACTTACCCTGCACACAAAGCAATCCGGATGCCATTGTGAGTTCAAGGCGGAGATGTAGTTCTCCATGATGGCACGATTGCAGCCGTTGCACTTGGGTGCAAACATCTCAAAGTAATCATTGCGGCAGTAGGGTTTGCCATCACGTTCATGGAAGCCATCCTCACCAAACTGCTGACCGCACTGGGCACAGAAGAAATGCTCCGTGTGCCAGGTCTTGTCCAACGCAGTTACACATTTCTATTAAGTAAAAAGACAACAGAAAACTTCGATTAAAAAAAGTCTTGGCAAACATTCTGTGCTTTTAGCCTACATCCAAAATAGCGCCATTGCAATAGGCACAACGTGGGCTAAACAGATTGTGGTAATCCGGTTCGCAGTACGGGAAACCGTCACGCTCGAAGAAATTGCGCGTGCCCAACTCCTGGCTGCAGTGATTGCAAGTGAAGTGCTCCGGGTGCCAGGTCTTGCCGAGTGCGGTTATCACCTGACCGACAATCGGTTTCTCGCAGGCATTGCAGCAGCCTTTTTGCACAGTGTTAACTCCTTGACGACTCATATTCGCTTGTAGGTTACCAAGCATAGAATCCAATTGATCCTCGGGTTCAAGTCCTCTGTCTTCGACAATAGTTGTCTCTTCGGTGACTGTTTGCGTTAGATGCGAAACGCCTTTGTTCGGTTTTGCGTAGTCGGTGACCGTTTGATGTTGGTGATGATTGCTGCCAGTGGTCGTTGTACCGCCGTTGCTGACCTGCAATGTACAATTTTTCAAAATTGTTTAATACGAAAATCTCAGCACAGGTATTATTAAAATTCGAAAATTTTCAAATTTCTCAAAAACGTTACTTCGTGTCCCACCTTAGTCGTTTGATGTGTTTTCTCAAACTGAAAATTATTTTATGCGCGCTGCTCGAGAAAAACTTGCCTGCCTGTTTCGCTTTTTCTTTTCGAATATTGAAATTTTGAACAGTCCTATTGTATGGTTTGCCTGTGTGTGTGTGTACGAACTATGTATGTGTGTATGTTTTTATTGTATCTGTGATAATGATGACCGCGTTGCGCACGACGCTCTGTTTTGCTTTAGCGGCAACCGTCGCGTTCATTGCCAAAAATACAAAGTGTCTGTATGCGTTGTTGTCCATTTTCAACGGGTTCTTTAATAAAACTTGTTGTTGTTATTGTTGAATTTTGTTTTCATCATGGATGTATTTGTAATGAATTCGCTAAGATAGCAAGCGAACGACCAGCCTAATTATTAAGTCTATGTATTTGTAGTTATGAATTTAGCGGCAGACAAGACGCGCCAATTTAGGGGTATGCACCTCAAATTGGGCCGGTTTATTTTGAGGGCCTTAATTCAAAGGCGACTTTTTAGGAAGATTCATTGATTATTTCTTTGATCTCCAGCATTTATTATTAACCCTTTTCGACCACCTGAATATGCCAAATAAACAAAAATTCTGAGCAAACAAAAATGCACGTTATCAAAGTAAATTTAAGAGAAATAGTCCAAAATATGTACAATGCAAACAAGTATTCAAAATTACGTGAGGTTTTTTTTTCGAAATTCAAACCCCTCCCCACTCTTGATGAGATTTTGACGAACCACACCCTCTATATCTCTCACGAGATTTTGTTTAAAATTTTTAAAAAGAATTTTATATTAGTGGACTAAAAAGTTCACATGAGATGTCCTATGAACCCCCTCCCACTAGGTGAGATTTGGTGATATTTTGCTCGTATGATATGGAATGGTTTAAAATCACTGTTTATAATTAAGCTTATAACTTTTCCAATGTTCGATTGAGACGTCTTTACATCGAAATTATAAGTTCAAAATAATACAAGAAAAAAACACAATTAACGTTCATTATTGAAACAAGTTCGACAACTTTTAATAATAGAATCTAAACACACTTGTTTGATTAAATTATTTAATGGGATTTCTTTACTTTAAATGTGAACATTTTATGGAACGTTGTCAAAAATGTGTATTGCAATGTCCTTGTGATGCATTTTTAAAGCAAACCAAATTCCAACCCGGTTTCTTGGCTGCCATCATGTCAGAAGCAGTCTGTACCAACCTTTTCAGAAAGAGATAGCTACGGGATTTCCCTCACGAAATACAAAAATAAATACAAGTTATGGCATGTCATAGCACACGATATCCGAAAGCATGGCACGAGAATGAAGCGCAAAAAAAGTATTTCATTCAAAAATGGTCAAAAAAAAAGTCAGTGAGGAAATTTCATTCAATGAAGAACAAGTTAAAAAAATTAAAAATCCAGAAAATCTTAAAACGGATGCTGAGGCTGCAATCAAAAGAGAAACTATAAACATTAAACGAGTCAAGAGATTTGATAAAATCAGCAGCAATAACAAAAAAAATAAGAAAGAAACAAAAAAAAGTAGTCACGAGTACGATAGTCAACAGATTGCCAGTGCGAATAAGCGCCAACAGAGGCGTCTAACGTAAAGGAGGGTGCCAACCATGGTACGTAAGTGAACATTGACAGTGCGGGGCACTGAATAAAAATTTAAAATTGGCGGCAATGAAAAAGCTTCAAATAAAATATTATTCGCTTTTTTTAATACTTATGCGTGTATGTGTACATACGTACGTAAATATATTTAATAGAAACAAAAAACAAATATTAGCGGCGCAAGCGACAGCCAAAATGTATAGAAAAACTTGGACAAAAATAGCGCTGCGCACGAAGATGATTTGCAATGAAAAACTATATTTTTAAATGTTTCGTCGAAAAGCGGAGGTGGGCGGCGGCTGGTCGAGTATTTGAGTGGTCGACGCGCAAGCGACTTTTTGGTGGCCGTGTGCAATATTGTTTATATGTTTTAATGTTTTTCCTTTTTTTTTTGTATTATTTTCATTTGCTTGAATTTATTTCATTTCTATTTATTTATTATTTTTGTTTTTCATCGCCATTCTCACATGCTCATCATAATTAGATTAGCTCGTAGAAGTCACGGACAATTGATTTGTTGGCTTGGCACGAAACGGTTAAGAGACGCGTGTGCATTCTGCCACGAGGGTCACCGAGGAACTCAGAGCTGTACGAACTCGTCAATCGTACCGGAAAAGGTATTAAGAGTATAGGTACAAAACAAACAAAATGTATGATTGTATATATAAACAGCCGCCACTTGTCGCCAATGACATTGAAACAACATCAGACACATCATGCCGACGTCAGTGATATGTTGCAAAACTTTTTTTTTTTTTAATTTTTTAATTTATTCATTTTTAAAAATTGGAACTGATTGCACATACTCATTTAAATCATACTTGAGTGCTGTAATTGGCTAACAATGCTATAATTGTCTGCTAGATATTGCCTTCGAAAATTTGAGTGTCTCAAATCTTGTTAGTTGCATTATGTGAGTATTTTTTTTTTGTCTAAAGAGTGTTAAAAATTTTTAATTACAACATTCTAATACTAGCCCACAACTATTGGGTATAATGATATAAGACGGAAAAAATTGTGATGATAATGACATAATGGCCGGCCATGGTAAATGTTGAATGTGTGTTACAAATCAAAGAAAACCACAAAAGACTCTTTGTATCTGTTGTCTTAACACTAAACCTACCGATACTTCATGTATTCCTATTCCTACCACAGCGGTTCAAAATGACCCGTCTTTGAAATTCAAAGATTCAAAATAGTTTATATATTAAATACAAAAAACATAAAAATAATACAAGAAAATAATTAAATTGTCTCCAGTTGAATCTCAAATATAGAAATTATTTTCAAGAAATTCTAACCAAAAGTTGAAAATGGGTCATTTTGACCCGCCTGGTAGGTTTAGTGTTAATAATGACGACGACTTTCAAGATCGACTGCACTTTCGTCATCTTTGTTTTATTCACAATTTCACTCCTTCTTAAAAATGTCACGTATACGTTTGTACTTAATTGTACTCAAATATCCCTAAAGATTTATAAAAAATCCGAGTCTGAAAATGATAATTTTATGTTTTTTTTTTCCTTGACCGAATCAGCGTTTTGGGCCTTTTGGTTCTTGTGGAAACTACGTACTAAATAAATAAATTTTCTTTGGCTGTGTCCGATTTTCCATTGCACATCTGCTTGAATATATCATGTTCAATGTCAGTGTTGTTTTCAAAAAACAACAAATATACAAAAAGTCGAAATTGACAACGAAATTGAATTTTCGATGGCGTTTACATATATGAAAAGAAAAACATTCGTTTTGCGAATTGTGTCAGTTGAGTGCGGCGACAGCACCGTGGCTTTTTGATTGTTTTCGACAACCAAATTGCTAAATAAAATCCTCAGGCTGCAGTAAATAAAAAGCTTAAATATACAAAATATTTACACAGAAGTATACAATAATCGATTTTAGTTCTGGAAGAGAATTTTCGTTTTTATATATCCGTGAATTTTGCAGATATTTATTGCAACCATTTAACTTTCGCGCCGTGTGCAATAAATCGCAAAAGTTGACAGCATCAAAGACCTTAATAACAATAAAATTTGGTTATAAAACAGATACAAAATCTAAGCAATGATAAATTCATATAAACCACAATTAGTTGAAGCTATATGAGTCAGATAGTGTCCTATAAATGGCGCACCGAACAAGAAAAGATATTTTGTTTACTTGTCGGCTTAATAAGGAACGCCAAAGTGACGAAAAAATGTGGGATTTTTGGGAATGTTTTTATAACACTATCCTGTGGAATGTTTTTTTGTTTTATTAAGAGTACATCCAAGATTATTCACATACATTTTCATTAAAAAATATTGAGTTGTGCCAAAGATATAAGTGTTGCCGTAGAGCCTTAACCTAACCATAAAAAACATCTTCCATGGTCGCATCAATAACTCAGGCAACTCTTAACCGAATCTCATCAATATTTATTCGTAGTATCAGTCGCTATCGTTAAGGGTAGCCGTTTAATTTTTTCATATTGATTTTTTTATTTTCAAAATTGCGAATGATTGAAAAATTTTTAATTTTATTTTTGTGGCTTTTTTTGTTTTTATGCAATAGTTTAAATTTAAAATAAAAAAAAACGGCTACGCTTAACGACAACCACTGTGAAAACGAACATTACAAAATACCTTTATTATTTAATCGGTGACTAATTGCCCAAAACGGCTGTAACTTAGTCAATTTTCGTAATTTTGATTTGAAATATTTTACACGCTTTTTTGAATATGTAAACTTTAACTGAAAACAAAAAAATTTTTTTGATCCACCGCAGTGGTGTTCCCCTTAATATACCATTAGAGTAACTTTGGTGATATTGAAACACGTGTCCAAATAAAAGGAAACAAACACGAGCGATATAGTCGAGTATACTTGACAAAATAATACCCTTACTACCCCACTCGTAGCCTTTATAAATAAATGGGCGTTGCCACGACCCAGAATTCTTCTCACATACATACACTAAATATTACCAACTATAAATATACAGTAATGTGCCAAACCTAAGCAACTTTTTCTACTGTTATGAAGCTGTCTAGCACTCTTAAAAATATATCCCGGTAAACCATATATAAGTTCATAAATTTATGTATATTATGTATATTACGGTGTCCCTTATATGGAAGATATTTTTTTTTTTGCATTTTTGAAAACGCATACCCGCTATTTCTGTTTATTATCGTTTACTTAGCCTAAATACAAAATTTCAGCTTCCTATGTTAATTTTAACACGTGCCAACTGAGCTCTTAAGTTTTATGAAAGAAGATTTTAGATGTTTTTTTTAAATACAACCAAATAATTAAATTTTAATTGGATATTATTGAAAAGACAAATTTAAGTATTGCGTTTTATTACCAAAAAGATAAACTTTATATAATACTAATCAGGATACTTCCTTTTCAAGGTTTCTTTTTTACAATTTGATTTGAGCTTTAACTCATTTAATATCACTTCGCGGATATTAAACCAGTAAGGACGCTATCTTCAGCAAGGCTGAAGCTATAATACTTTTCACTTTGTGTCACTATAAAAAAAACTAAATGAATAGTTTTCATGCCTCCCTAACAACATAACTGTAATGTTTCAAGTCAATTCGTTAAAAAACAAAAAAGTTTTCCATACAAAGGGTCAAGTTAAGCTATAAGTGGGCGTGGCCATGCCCACTTTTGATCAAAATAGTTTTCATTCCTCCCTAAGAGCATAACTGCAAAGTTTCAAGTCAATTGGTTAAAAAACAAAAAAGTTTTCCATACAACGGGTCAATTTTCGCTATAAAAGGGCGTGGCCACCCCCACTTTTGGTCAAAACTGTTTTCATTCCACCCTAAGAACAATCCTGTAAAGTTTCAAGTCAGTTGATTAAAAAGCAAAAAAGTTTTCCATACAACGACGAGAATATTCCTTCTCTTCCTCTTCTTCATTTTGTATGGGAGCTACCAGTTCCAGATGTCCAATCTCAATGAAACTTTCAGGCATGTAGTCGGACTATGTAAAACTACTATGTTTCAAATTTCAGCACTCTATTGTACAAAACAAAAAAGTTTTCCATACAACGATTCAAGTTTTGTTCACTTTTCTTCTTCTTTTCGTATGGGGGCTACCAGTTCCAGTGGTCCGATGTGGCTGGATCCGACAAATGATTCATCGTAATAAATTCTAAGACTCTGTGCAAAGTTTCAGCTTGATAGCTTCAAAACTGAGGGACTAGTTTGCATACATACAGACAGACCGACAGACAGACGGACATGGCTAAATCAACTCGTCTTGTCGTCCTGATCAAGAATATATATACTTTATATAGTCGGAAATTAATATTTCGATCTGTTACAAACTCCGTGACAAAGTTATTATACTATTTCACATAAGTGAAAAGTATAAAAATAGAACTGCGAGAACTTGGTGGATAGATGGTAACTTAACACCCATTATTTGGTGATTTATCTCACCAATCAAAAATATAGCTTTTGTATTGCTTTTAAGTTCCACACACATTGTGCGTATTGTTTGTCCAATAAATTCGAAACAAAATGACAACAAAATGAAGTACTCGTATGTTATACCATAGGTGCCGATGTAACTTGCTTAAGAAAGTGTTCCAATGTTTCATTAAAGGCGCAGGTGTAACTTGTATGTTTTGAACGCAAGTCGGCACGTGCTCCTGTGCTCCAAAAAAAAAAAAAAATTATGGGAGTGTTTTAGAGTAGACTGAACAAAACTAGTCCATATGCGTTAAAAAATAAGAACCTTGCAAAATAAGGGACACCCTAATGTATATTAATATATCCCCTCAAAATCCCGCACAGCACTGCCATCATTTTATTTTATGAACAGTGAATAACAAAAATCCAGAAAGAATGCTTTCATCAGTATTGTTGTAGACTAGTTTGCTTCTCTTCTTCTACTTCATTTTGTATGACAGGTACCAGTTCTAGTTGTCCTATCTATATGATACTTCAAGGCATTTGGTCACGTTACGTAAGGGGTTTTGAAGGGACATATCAATATATAACCAGAAACGACGCTATCTTCAGCAAGGCTGAAAATTGTATACTCTTGACGCCCCTTTTTTGTGCCACGCCCACTTTTTTTGATTGAATCTTATTTCTCTTTATGTTAATAGCCTATATACAAATTTTCATTGTTTTTGCTCAATGGGTACAGGAGATATGCAAATTATTAATTTTGCTATAAGTGGGTGAAGCCATGCCTTTTTTTTGATCAAAATAGTTTTCATGCCTCCCTAAGAACATAAGTGTGAAGTTTCAAGTCAATTGATTAACAAACAAAAAAGTTTTTTATACAACGACATGAATCTTGCTTATCTTCCTATTCAACTCGTCTTGTCGTCCTGATCAAGAATATATATACTTTGTATAGTCGGAAATAAAAATTTCGATCTGTTGCAAACTCAGTGACAAAGTTAAAATACTATTCACACACGCGAAGAGTATAAAAATTCGTGTTTGTGGCTTACCGGGAATAGTTTTTAAGAGAGAGAGAGAGAGTGGTAGACTTCCTTCATAAGAGTGGAAAATGTTCCTTAGGTTTTTCACACTACTTTATATACCCAATAGTTCATATATTGTACTATTTTTGACAGTTATGGACAAGTTCTCTAGTATCAAAGTATATAGAATATTTTCATTAGCAAACTTATATCCAACTGACGAATTGGAAACTAGTACAAGGACTATGAAACCGGAAGTATGAGGTTTAATCAACAGTGCCACCACAGTTTAAATGTTTGTTAAATTAATGTTTATCAATTTACTAGTACGATAATTAATAAAAGGTGGTAGAATTGTGACAATTGACCGCCTTTAAAAAACGCTTTGATTTTGATTTTGATAATAGCTTATATTTCATCTTGGGCGCCAATAAAGACACACACGAATTTGGTGAAGATCGGGCAATTATATCCGATGAGATAGAAGATTGCAAAATGAAGTGTAGTATGATTGCAGACTACTTTCTTGCAAACTAATTGGAAAATGGGCGTGGATACCCCCCTTTATATGTTATAAACTTATATGATTCTTATTGGAAAAACTTTAGGACGGATTTTCCAATATACCCTGCACACACGGTAGGCATTCCACACCCCAAATCTACCAAAAACATAACCTTCAAAGAGAGGGAGATTTTGTGGTATGCAGTTTTAAAGATATATAGTATGCATGTACTGAGCTTGTATTACATTTTGGATTTCTAACAAATTTAAGAAAACATACATTTCGTTCAAACAGACACAATATACCTTGATACACTATGTGCAAGAAAGAGTATATAAGTTTCGGCAAAGATGAAAATAGCTAACATTCTTATTACCTTGAAATCAGATAATGACGCCATCAAATCATCCAACTCCTTGGTGGCTTGTGAAGTGTAAACCGGAGGCTGTGATGACGAGTGATGTGGGTGCGGTGCGCCGTAATTCGGCGTAAATGAATCTTTTTGGTGCACGACTTTTTCTTCAATAGCGCCAACTGTTCAATTTAAGTGCAATTAAATAAAACTTCATCTAAAAAAAACACTAATGCATACCTGGTCCTTCGGGACCCGTTAGCTTCTCCGTCTTAGTTTCACGCACAGTTATGGTGACATGACGTCCGGGCGTTGGTGATTTGTGTGCACCACTGCAAGAATTAAACAAGAACAACTCTGTTAATAACAATTTAGAAAGCAAAACATTTCATTTACCCATTAGGCACTGCATAGATATGCGCACTGTCGAGCTCATTCAACAAACTGTCAACCGTAGGACGCTCTTCAACAGAGGCGTAACTATTATAGGTGTTATATTTAGATACAGGCGTACTATAGTTGACAGGAACTTCGACTTCTGTGGAGTGTGAGAGTTTATTTACATGATCGTTGCACATTTTTGTCAATTCGAATCCCTCACCTCTCTTATCAATACCGTTGTTGTAGCGAGCATTGCTCAAGTCCAGCAGCAGTGAATCTAATTCAGATAGACTGGAATTATTATGCGCCGTGGCGGCATTTGTGTAACCGCCACCAACAGCACCACGAGGCAGTGAGCCTTGATTTTGGTATGTTTGACTAGTTGTGGGTGCCGCACTAGCATTATAACCACCAACGGCACCGCCAACTGCACCACCTCCGGGCGACGCACGTGAGCGAGTCTCAGAGCTGTAGTGTTCTTGGTACTAAAATAATTGTGTTATTAATTTTAATCACATTACCAATTTTGTATTTTACTCACCACTTGTGGTTGCCCTTTGCCTCTTAAACTTCCGTAACCAGGCGTACTATCAACATAGCTATTGAATTGCTGATGCTGTTGTTGCTGTGGCGGCAACTGCTTGGGCTGAACGGTTCCATACTGCGGCTGTGGAGGATGTCCGGGCACGCTGTTTTGCAGGTCGGCGAGAAGTGCATCTGCAAGTAAAGGCAAAACACAAATATCAAAATTCCGTAATATGAAGCATTTAAAAGTTCTTCTCTATTTCTACCGAGATTATCGTAGTCGCCGTAAGTTGTCATTTTTCAAACGTAATCCAATTTCAAAAAGATAATTGAACTAATTTGTAAAATATTTCAGCGATTCAAGCGTACGTCTGACGCATCGCTTGACAAAGAATTTACTGCGATTCATTCGGTGTTTCTTCATTACCCGTTCAGTTCCCGCAACCGAACTTGAACCATCAGTTTAATATCATGGTAGTGGCGAGTTTTCGTATTCTTCGATTTGAACTCATTTCTTGCTTACTTTTCTTATCAGTATTAGTGATTACATCAGGTGTTATAAGTGAGAGAGTGTTCAGTGACGGTACTTTAAAATATTTCCACAGTTAAGTATCGTATCGACTTTCTATTTCATACCAGTTCGTTTAATCAAATACTAGTATATAGCATTTTAAATGTTCTCTTTGGTGGCAATGATGACGCCCCTTGAGATGATTTTTATACCATGTACCTTATAGTACAAAGGTATGTGTATTAGTTTTTTCTAATCGAAAATGTAGGTAACGACCAGAGGAGGCGTGGTACACTCTACATAATATGTAGATATATATACATATATAATCAGCATCGAAATGGAATCTTTAAGACATAGAAACAAAATTCACCCGTTCCTCTCACAACGAGGGTTGCTATTTAAGTTTCTGTCCTAAAAATGAAAAACACAACTTAAGCGTCTGAAAATGGTTTTATTGTTTTTCAAAATTTGGCGACCCTTTGCTTCGATGTGCTTCGCGAGCGAACAACTTTTGTTGAATTTGGGTCATCTTGGAAGCACCACGATCGTATTTTTGGATCGTTTCTTTACACGCACCTTTTTTTGCTGGATGGTTAAATTATGAGGGATCCAACGGAAACACACCTTTCTTTATACCCAGGTGATCATGGTAAATCTTATTGATGGACGGCACATGACGATCTTTCTTAATCAGTTCTTGCACAGCATCGACATTTTGTGGCACAACAGTTGATTTTAGACGACCCTCACAGAATTCGTCGCTGGGCGAACAGCAACCACGAGAAAACTCATTGTACCAGTTTTTGCAGTGCTAAGAAAGGTGCTTGTTCGCCGTATAACAATTTCAATTCATCGATGCATTCTTGTCTACTTAATCCACGTCGAAAGTTATGAAAAATAATCGCTCGAAAATATTCAGGGTTTAAATCTATTTTTCTGCCAGGGTAAATTTTTGATTTATCGTTAATCGTTTTGAAACGAGGTCGTACACGAAAAAATGTTATGGAGGTTTAACCCATAGAAGTCCAACATTTTTAATGCAAAACACCAATTGGTCCTAATATGGCTAGAAGTGACCTAGGTCAGAAACTTAAATAGCAGCCCTCGTATTATTTTTAGTCTGAATGAGGGCTAAAAATAGTTATAAAAGACTAATTTTCTCGGTTGTGTCTTGAGATAGGAACGACAAATTTGAAGAGTATATTGTCGAATTGAAGCTCAATAAGATAGAATAGAAAAGTAGGAATGACCTCGACCCACATATAAATGTGCATATAGCTCTGGAACGTAATGAGATTCAATCATACTTTATGCCGATGAATCTTTGTATATCAGATACTAAATGGAAATAAACGAAATCAGTTTCGATTGAATAATGCTATCTATTCAAGCAAATATTACAAAGCACACACAGGTGCACAGAGCATTATCGATTTTGGCTTTAAATCGGCGGGGCTATACCTTTTTTTTATTGAGCAGCTACGGGTACACATACCAAAATTAAGTTTCAAGAGTTTTTACCGAGATTTCTTTAGATATTTATTCCTAGCTGACAAGTTAAGATATGGTGGAATATAGCGGCTAAACTTGATCGATGCTGGGAATAGAATAATCACACCGAAAAATGTGAATGTGACTGATATTTATAGAAAATAAGTTTAAAAATTGAGTCTTCATTACTTCTTGTTCACTTTAGTTGTCAAGTTTAATTTACAGAACAATCAAGTCTAATATATGTATAACTATAGATTTTCTTTATTTTGTGTTATTTATTCAATGTCTACAAACAACGCCCACATTTATATGTTACACATTCTTCAAAGTGATCACCATAGCCGATGTAGTTATTGCAATAATATATTTAGATATAGACTAGAAAGGGTGGTATAGTCAAGTATAATCGTCAATATAATACCCTGCACAGACGGAAGGCAGTGCCACACCCCAAATCTACAAAAACAAAATTTGTCTCTCATTAAGAAAATCTGTCAAAAAATGGTGAAACATTTTGAGTTTGTATGTCTTTGAGGTGTAACCATGTTTATTATATGGTATGCAAACAGGGGTATTGAGTAGGTGGTAGGGTATTTTTGTAGGGTTATACTTAACGAATCTATAAACCAATTTTCATGTTTCTATCACTTCTGCTGGTTGAGCGGGACGGAGTGGGCGTGGCACAAAATTGTCTGCTACCGAGCATCACGAGTCTACCCTCCAAATTTCAAGTCTCTAGCTCTTATAGTTTCCGAGAACCATTGGTGAGTACGGATGGGGTCAATCAATTTCTCTTATCATCTCGATCTATATTTTATGGAGACCCCCTCACCTCCTTCTATGCGTTACATACTTTTGGTCTCAAACAAACTTAATATACCCTGATATAATGTATGTGCAGTGTATAACAACCAAAAATAATTTTGTTAAAACTATTTAATAAATAAGCAAAACGTCATAATCACTGAGACGTCAACCAAAATAACTTACCCAAACGTCTTTCAAATTCGCCCACTTTAAAGCAATCATTAATTGGCGAACTGTGAAACGACGATGATATAAGACGCGAAGACATATTTTCTTATAAGGCAGCGTTCGATGTCAAGAAAATGTACTAAATATTTCTTTGGATATAGACACACACACACATAGACTGCGATACTTTACACACTCTCACTATAAATGGCCAAAATGTACTAATAAATACCGGTTAACAACAATAACAACGCGAATACAACTGTACTGGCAGAAGTTCAGAACGATAATATAAAAAAAAACCGACTGAAGTTGTCAAAAACTGCCGAAAACGAAATGAAACGAAACATGACCAAATATAACAAAATTTACTTTTAGAATGAAGAAAACATCAAAATGAAAACTTAATCAGCGTAAAATGGTAGAAGACACAAACCAAACGACTTCCACACCCACATAAATGTGCACGCAATGAGTCGAAAAAAAAAATATCTTTTAGATACAATTATTTGAGCCATTTAGAAACACGTATATTTGATTCGTGGGACGAACAACTGGTCGGTCAAGGCATAAAGTGAGAGAGACACGAGGTACAAGATTATTATGCTACACCTATTTGATCAATCTAATGTTGTTTGCATTCTTACAAGGTGGCTAAAAGCTCAAAATATCACACAGCATTAAAACGACCTAACGAACAAAATAAACATTTGTGTGGCAGCAATGCCGACGAGTTTTATGAAATGGCACATAGACACGTCAAGGGAGCGGGTCAGAATGTTTTATTGTTGGCAAAGCAAAGGCACGGCAGTAGGGAAGGCACCCCTAATACATAACCATATATGAGGGCAGTTGTTCCCAAATGTTTGCTTAAAATGGTGAGGTAATAAAATAAGGTTTACAACTCAACAGGATCGAACGTATTATCACATAACAAAATAAAAAACTCCTTTCAAGTCCAACATCCATTTTATTAATTGCATCTCATTTCTCTCTAACCTATTATGTAACCAATTTTCAGTGTTAAAGCTCATGTGTCTGCAGAGATATGAGAATAATTTATTTTGGTGTCAAGCCCATTTTATGGTCAAATTAATAGCTAACTGGCAACATAAATTGTAAGTTCTTTAGTAAAGAAACAAAAAAGATTTTCTTACAAGTATTTAATTTTCCCAGGATCTCTCGTTAAAAGATATCGCTTTTAGGGATTGAAACTTCATGGTACTGATTATATACATATATTTACTATACATACATATGTGTCTAGAAAACTAATGTAATGTTTTCAATGCAATGTTTTTAATTTTATTAATTTTTCTTCTTTTTGTTAAGGACAGTTCCAGTAATCCGATCATGCCGCTTTCAACCAATGATTTGATTACACGAAAAAAGAGGATGTGTTTATATTATTATGTATAAAATGTATAAAAAAAACACTAAACTGCTGAATGTTTGGTCATCACTGACCTATACACATTGCTGATAATTACACTAGTGTCAGAACAAATATTTGGCGTTCCCCTTAATAGAAAACAAACCAAAAGGGCGCAAGCTGTCCGTTCGAACGCGATTATGCAAGTAGATGCTGCAAATATTATGAAACAAAATCTAATTTTGATAAATTATTCAATAAATGTATCGCTTCTAGAAGGTTCGCAATACGTAAATAAAGTGAGATGAAGGTGTGATATACTAGAATAGAAATATTGAATTCGCAAAATAAGATTTCAAAAATTAAACGCAAAATATTGCAGTGTGTCTATTCACAACCACACAATATTTCGATTCGGCATTCACTCAGTCAAACTGTTAGGGTGGGTTGGTGATCAAGGCAACATATCGTTCGGGCGGCTTTTCTTAATGAGTGCAGCCATGAACAACCATATTGAAAACGTTTTCTCTCACTTGATTCGAAAATGCTGTAAAACATGGCATATTTGTTTTCAAAACAAAAAAATAATGGCATTTATTCTTAAATGAACCATCAAATGGTTACGCTTGACTAGGTCAATCTGTGTTCACGGAATGCTCATTGTGAGGGTTTGCCCGATTTACCGTCCGTATCATGTGGCATTGCTTTCAAGGAATTGAATAAATTGTCTTTTTTTGCAGTCAGGCAAGAAAGAAGGGAATTGATTGGCGTGAATAGACATAAAATAAAGTGACTTACTATCTGAAAGTCAGAATGACAATATATTTTGACACTTTTGAGAAAAAATGTTCATTGTCTAAAATAGAACAAGTGGTTATTTTTGAAACTAGGTAATAATAGATGCATCCCCTTTCGAAAACCTTTTCGCTAAACCAAAACTTATAAATTAAATTAAATTTACAAAAACTGAAAAGAGGAATTCTTTTATTTATTAAAGACAAATGAGTAGTCATTGCTAGGTATCGTCGCAAGTTATAAGAAACATTAAAACTTAATAATCGTCTGAATCGGTCTTGTTTGTTAATTAAACCAGAATTAAAAGCAATTAAGGCTACAACACCCCAAAGACGTTGACAACAAGAAGCCGACACAAAATATAATGTGTATAAGGGGAATACAACTACAGTAGAAAGTCGATTCTTGCACGCAACGGAAACCGAGATCGATGCATATACCGAATTAAAATTTATTAATATAAAATAATATGCGCTTAATAAGTGAGTTGTATTAAGAAACAATTTCCCTACATGGAATGTTTTAACTGAATTCATTAATCTCATATTGAGCAATGAAAGAATCGAGTTAGTACTGTATTGTGAAAGAAACAAACTTTTTTCTTGACAATGCTGTTGTAATTGTTGATTTAATTGTAATCAATGATTAAAATGATGAGTATAAAGTGTATAAAAACAGGATGAATGAGTGAGAGTACAAAAAAGAGACAGACGATTGCAAAAATGCATCATGGCAGCTGTTGCTTATTATTATTGTTGTTGTTCTGCTGCACAATAGAGAGGCGACGAATAGCGAGATAAAAAAGAAAAACTGTTGTCGCCGACGACAGACAAAGCAGATGCTGACCAAATAAGCGTACAATAAAAACAAGTGGGAAATATCGTTGAGAGGAGGTGGAATGACGAATGCAGTGATGCATGGTAAAATGGTGCTGGAAATTGGGAGCCGAGACGAGAGTGTGTAACGGCGTATTTGTAATCAAAGAGTAAAGAAGTCAATTGAAATATTGTTGCGAGCAGTTGTATTTGTTGTTGTTCTTGTATTTATTGGCATTTAAACACTTTCGTTTTTGCACTTTTGTCATATTTATTATATTTCCATGTTTTTTAATTAATTAATATAACATATAAAACATAAAAATTTCATGTAGATTTTTTTTCTTTTTTTTTTAATTTTTTCTGCATTTTGATTTTTTTCACTTTTTCGCATATTTCTTACACTAAGAAAGAGTAATCACAACAAAGCACACACACCCGCACAGTACGTTTCTCACGCACGTTAAACGTCTCCGCAATTTTCGACAATATTCACTTTGCAAAATCTTGAAATCAAATGAAATCGAAATGAGCATAAGTCAAGCAATGAAGCTGGCACAACAAACGATCAGACTCAACAGCTCACTCACAACAACAACTCAAAGCATAAAAACTAACGGCATTGAACGAGATCTCACGCTGAAGAGATCAAACCTCTATAAGAAAAACAACATGAAAATCTTTGACTTCGGTTATGCCAGACATTTTATCCTCTTCATCCAACACACTGAAGTAACAATTATCCTGACATTTCTACCTATGTACATCTTTTACCTTTGTACAAATATCTTAGTTATCACCAAATACGCTTTTCTGGGTTATAAAGTTACTATTCCAAATCCAATTGCCACATAAAAAAGCAAATAAACAAAAGCGAGAAAGACAAGTGTGCCAAATGGTCAGAACGATATGAGATTTATATTCTAACTTTCTGGTAAACACAATTTAAAAGCGGATAACTACATCCGTATAGTTCAGAAACAGACTAAAGTAGCAGCACTGGCGAAGAGTATCGAAAAAGTGGCAAGCAGCGAGCAGAGCAAAAGCGCTCAAAATAAATTGAGTTAAACTCATCTACTACGGTTGAGCAACTGCATCTGTGCAACATAAAGTCAAAGACGTAGAAAAACATAACATTGACATGAAAAAGTTGTTTATTAGACACAAACAAACTAAAACAACATCTCAAAATGTGTCACTTTTCTACGTAAAATGTCACGCAGTATAAAACGATTTTGAATTATGAGATTGAGATTTTCTTGAGTGACTTTTTTACGTGCGGGTGTCTGTTGTAGCACAAAATTTATGTTCTGTTTTTTTTCTTCTCTTTATTTTAGTTGTATGAGTCACTTGACTTTGCCTAAAATTAGACTGCCACAAACAAAGCACACACACGAAAACACAAACATATTTGAAATAAAGAAAACAGAATTAAATGTGCGACAAATAAAATGTATTTTGTAGTTGCAAATTTGGATGTTCTTTTTTCTTGCCGATTTTCTCAATTTAGTCTTGTTGATTTTGATTGACTCGATTGATGTGTTATGGCATAAAGGTTAATTAAAACAATTTTGAATAGCTTCACAAATATTGGTAAGGTAAAAGATTGTCAATACTGACAACATTTTCTTTGGTGACTATTGTTGTTATTCTCTCTGCAAAAAAATAAATTAATATTTTTCTTTTGCTTTATATTAAAGATTTTAGAAGAATGTTTACAAAAACCAAAGAACTTTTTAACAAAATCACATTGAATTCCTTAAGTTACAAATTAGTAAGGGTCCAGTGTACTTGATAATAAAATACCCTGCACACGTTAGGTGTAGGCATGCCCCGAATCTAAAAAAAAGTTTTGACATTCCTCATTTACAAATTGTTTAAAATTTAAAAAAATTCGTTTAAGGTCCCGATCGTTCCAACCGCCCTCCTTGTATCCGTTACGTACTCATTCGTTATGTGTCAAAACTCATAGCATCTTTCATTCTAGTTTTTTAGCTGTCAATGAATACACACCCACACATTTCAAAGTCATCAACAAGTTCGCAGGTACAACTATGTCACATTTTTATAGATGCAAATATGATGTGTGATAGACAAACTCAATGAACACAAATGAATGAATGACTACTAAATGTTATTGCCCGAATGACTGACTAAATGAGCTTCAATATGAAAGAGACACGAACAAAGTCTATTTTGGACGGACGTTATTGACAGCCTACGTAAACTTATTTAAACTGAACTAATAAATAATTTTAAATTTACTTAACTTAAGCTTACCATGTTTCATTTTAAACAAATATTATTTTTAAATCGTTTTCAATTGAGTGAATATTTGCTGTCAATTAGACGTATGTATGTAAAACTAACTTTTCTACGAGAGACGTTGAAGATGCGCACAGCTGGCAAATAGAACTCGAACTAATGCAAAGCAATTACAAAATATTTAAATTAGCGTAGGAATCTGTGAATTGCACGGTAATCCAATCCAGCGCAAGCGAGAGCTTCGTAATTATTTGTGAACAAACTTTTAAGTCAAAATGCTTGAGCACATTATGCACTGTAGCAAATCCCAATGTGCATGCTGCCCCAGCAATTCGAGTTTTTATTTACACTTCGTTTCATAAAACCCATGCGATCAATGAAACTTTGATTACGTCATCAGTTTACCAGCAGCCGTGGTAATTGTTTATTTTCGAGAGAGCAAAATTTTGTATGGTAAACAGATGTTCTAACAGCAAAATGAGATTCAGAGCAAATACCACATACATATGTATGTACGCGTTCTCTAAGCTATTAAAATCCAATTCTTATGGCGATCGTTTACACTGACTAACAAACTATATTTTATGATTTCTCAATCGACTTTTTAAACATGTTGTTTCATCGGTAAGGCCGATTCTCAAATGCAATCATGTTTTTCAATTCAAAAAATCGCAAACATTGTGCAAACTTACAATAAAATAGATGAGACGTATACTAGTGTTGAGATAAACAGTGATTTCACAATCACGGTGGTAACTTTAATTGCTACTTTTAAATCACATTGTTTCTTAACTGTTGTTTTTGTTAATAAAATGGTTTTTTGGTGATTTGTAACTGTAAAAATATCACTAGAAGAAAAAGTTTGAATTGCCTGGAAAGCAATCTGATGATATAATAGAAAATTGTCAAATTAAAGCAAATGACTAAAAAAAAGCAGTAAGGACGCTAACTTCAGCAAGGCTGAAGCCACGCCCATTTTTTGACTGAATCTATTTTTCATTCATCTTATTGGCCTATATACCAATTTTCATTGTTTTTGCTGATTGGTTCTCGGAGATATGCAAATTATTGATTTTGTCTATAAGTGGGCGTAGCCATGCCCATTTTTTGTTCAAAATAGTTTTCATGCCACCCCAAAAACATATGTAAGTGTAAAGTTTCAAGTCAATTGATTAAGAAACAAAAAAGTTTTCCACACAACGACGTTAAATCTTGCTTCTCTTCCTGTTCTTCATTTTGTAGGGCAGGTACCAGTTCCAGTTGTCCGATTCCAATGAAACTTTCAGGCATTTAGATTGCGAATAGATCAATCACAGCGAGTTACTGCGAAAAAATCACCGTTCCCCAAAAATTGCTCATCACTAACATGTACCTTTTAATAGTTATTTAGTACAGCTACTATCCGCTTGGTGCCGCATATTTCATACTTTTAAATTCTAGAGTCTACTTTCAGGCTGGTTTTTTTCATGATATGAGCTAGCGAGGAAAATAGCGGGCTAATTCATAAATGCAGATTGCAGCGCAACAAAAAAGCAAAATGCAACTACGCAGAACTGCAAAAGCATCGCGTTGTTTTTTTTTTTTTATAATTTTATGAAGTCGTTCATAAATGCCCACTTTGCATTACGATTCGTACATCGTTTTGACAAACTGCTTTCAGCGCGTGCAAACGAAAGTGCTCAGTTATCACTCGTTAAAGGGCTTTGCCCTTCTATTCTAACTACTGTATTAATCACTGTTAAAAGTAAAATAATAAATATACAGGTCTTTAATAACGTGTCATATTCAGGGGACCTCTATCAGCAGATAGCTTTTTTTACAGGTGCTCCTTTGGCTATATTAATTTGCTGCTAATTTCCATTCCAATTTCCATCATTGCTAGTTATAGTAATTCCTTATGTTTCGTTGAAGATCAACATAAGAAATTTCAATTGCTAGAAACGATGGAATTAGAATGCAAAGTGCCAGGAACAAGGTACCAATACATTTTCCTATCAACAATCTTATCAAATGGACTCTTAACAATTTTTGATTTGAAAATTGCAAAAGGATCCGACGAACACTTTTCGAGTTAATCAAATATTAATGGGCGGCTACTGACATTCACCAGTAAATAGCGCCTTTTTCCGAAAAGTATCTATTTAAAGTCGGTGACCACTGTCATTCGAAAACTTTTTTTTAATAGGTTTACGATTTTTATCAAAATTTAAATTTTTTTTTTTAAATTGTTTGAGGTTTTTTCTATGACAATTCAAAAACTTTTAGATGTTAACATTTTGTTGATTTTTGAAAAAAAAAAATACTTCATCAGGCACCATTATAAACTAACTAATTAACTATTAAATTACTAGTTTTACGCGAACTACGCGGCAATCGCTCGGTCCCACCTATCAGCGTAAGTCGGAGTTTTACTGTATTTAAAATTTTAGTGATTTCGGATCAACGATTAGAAATTATGATGGTCATCGGGTCATGGAGTCAAAGTTAAACTTTCGAAAAAACACCCCGAAATACTGCTTTCTTCAGCTTTTTTTTTGTATTGAAAAACACCAAAAAATCATTTTCAAATTTTATTATATACTCCCTTAATAGCAAACTATCCTGGGTGGAAACAGTCCGTCTGTATTCCACAGCTGCCCTAACGTGAAACATTCGAAAATTACTAAGATTTTAAATTAATTGTTATGTGAGTGTGGGTTAATTCGAATATGTACTGCGGATTGTATACTTACATCCCGGCTGTATACCTTTGGTGCGTACCGTTCGGTAAGGTTGCCTAGCACCAGGGTCTATTTTACCATACATCGTTCGATCCATTTTGTTGTTGGCCTTTATAAAGGTTTCACGGTTATTGTATTATTTAAGAATAATTGTGTTTAATTCGTAAAAACCCGGAAACATTGACGAAACTAAATGAACTCGCGCACCGCGTTGAATGTTTGATAGTCGGCGAATAAATTCGCAGATTTACGCTTTCTTTCTTAACAAAAAAATAAAAACAAAAATTAAAAATGACAAAATGTTGAACTGAGATGAATCAAAATTATTTAATCTTATGCGGGATTTGGTGGATGATGAGTCTATAAAAATCAGAGCAAACGCGCCAATGTGTCACACATGGCGAGTGATCGACGCTAAAAACAAGCAACGTAAAAACAACATAAACCGAAAAAATAAGGAGAAAAAATCAGCCACATTGATTTATTTATAATTTTGTTTGTTGTATTTTCATTTGAATTCTTATTATTATTTATATGCAGATTTAAATTTTTTTATTCGTATTTTGTTCAGATTTTTATTTTTGGACTTTGAGTAGACAACTTTCGATACGCGTCGGCGACCGAAAAAAAAACCATTAGGCAACTCTCCCAACGTTGAAATTTTCTCGTTTGTTTTAGAGTTTTAGGACTTAAAATATCAAGGAGACAGACAGTTGCGTTCGGCATGAATGATTACATTAATTAAAGAGTTTGAGTATCAAATCGAGGCTATAATGTGAAAACTTGCAAGTTTTTAATTTATAGAACTCTCATATTACCGCTTTCTAAGGATTAATAATTCAAATCCATTAAAGAGATCAACAGTTGCCCACTGCAAATAATGAACAGATTCAGCCGACGATTGCTTATCAATAAGCTTTAGAATGAATATAACCTTTAAAAATCACTTATAAACAACAATCACGTCAACATTGCCATGAACGAGAGTATAATAGAAAATGACGAGTGTTATACATATAAATGTTTGAGTTTCTATAGAATTTATTATAAGTTTATAATTTGTTGCAAAAGGGAATGTATTTAATTGCAATTTACCACACCGTGAAAGCAATCGTGCGTGGATTATCTGCTTGACAAATATAGAAAGCCTGTTGAGTGCAAATCCAATCGTTCATTTCGAAACCGTTTGTTTGCCGCCATAGATGTACGCAATTCTCATTGCCACCTGCATTATCCGGTTGACCACCGGACCAGCGCGTAAAAGACAAAGGATTGCCAGTAGCAATTGAGGCAAAGCTGCCCTCTTTGGCGAGATCATTACCAGCTATCCAAAACCAATGATCACGAGTATAACCTTTGTGAACAAGATACGTTGAAAGGGCATCCATTTCCTCTGCACTCTCAATGAAGGCTAAATGACCCGAAAGTTGACGGCAAACGTGTGCGGCTCCAAACCAACTCAGCTTCTTCTGATCTTCAACGTAATAATACTTCTGGCCAATTTTCGTAAAGGAACCCGTGTCAAAATCATTATTGTTCGGAATGCCTGTGTTTATCATTGGGAATCACAAATTTTTAATCTAAAAAACTGTTGATAACTTTGTAAATATTACCATTTATGGTTGTTGCCTGAATATTCGAGAAACCAGCAAGTGACGTGGTCACAAGCACGAATAGAATAGACACAATAAACGGAATATACATTTTAAACAAATTGAAAACACACGGTGTTTTTTATTCGATCCGTTACGTTTGAGTAGTTGAACACATCTGCAACAGAAGCTTCGAGCTTCTCGACTTTATAGTCGTGAAGTCGGCTTTAGTTCTTCCCCGCAAATGAACTTTCGGAGACCCGTGATAAGAAGTGTTTGTTTCTGAATTTTTTTTCCAACATGTTTTGATTGATTGCCTAATGAGTGCTGAAATAAGTGCTGAATAAACCTCTCTCTCTCTCTCCTTACATAAAATCTGTTTTAATGGTGATTTTTCTGATGTACTCAGCGCGCCATCAATGGTTGATTGAAATTACTTTTAACCTTAATGTTCACAAATAAGTGAATGATTTTGGCAACATTTTTTTGAGAATAATATTTGACAACATCGAACATTCACTTACCCAATACTGTTTTGCTTTTCAATTATTTTAAAAATCACACTCAATATCAAATTAGTAATGGATAATGTACATTAATTTCGTGCAAAACAAAAATGCATGTGTACTAGTGATGCACGAATCTTACATTTTTTGGGTCCGGATCTTTCGAATCCAAATGGATTCGAGTACTTAACGACGAATCCAAATCCGTAAGAGCAAAAAAAAAAAAGGGCAAAGTCTTACTGGTATTTCTGTGCGCCTAGTTAGAGAAATTATTTTGTATTCAATAAAAGGAAAACATACAAATTTGTTTAAGTGCGTACATTTAAATCATCAAAATCGATTTCAGAAAAAAATAATAATATAGGATCGTAATGTTTGTATAGAATTCGTTATAGGATTCGTGCTCGGATTCGTACTCGGATTCATAAATTGGATTCGGTTTCCTCGAATACTTTTAAGATCCGGATCTTCGAATCCGAATCCCATGATTCGTGCATCACTAATGTGTACATCGTTGCCAACGTGCAACTATGAATGTCTATAATCTTTTATTGATTGTAGTTTTTATATCATCTACTTCTGGTCATATCATCTCAACATGGGTCCAATACACTACACCAGACACAGTTTCCTTTCATATAAAAATCTTTGTATAAATGAAGAATATCTTCTCCCATTGACAAGCAACCGCCTCAGGTGCCAGTAATAACATTCAAAATAAAATTTATGAAGAATAAAATAAGAATTCATTGCTTGCATAGTTAGCCAAGCAATATGCTTAAATTTGTTTAATGCATACATAACCCAAATATGTATATTACATTTTTTTAAATGAAAAGCAAAACTTTTTTTCTTTTTCAAACTCATCACAATATTTTTCTAACATAAGCCAGCCGAATTTGCTGAAACACTTTTGAAGGAATCAAGGTTGCCAAAGACTACGTCAATTTTGCTATTTAAAGAAGTCTTCACTGATAGAAAAGAAAGTAATCGTCGGCAACTATGTTTCTACAATATAGTCTAATACACGTACGAATGTGTATGGAGGGAAGGAACCATTTCATAAAGGTTTACTTTTTCAAGTGAGCTGCATCGACACTCACTTAGTTGCAAATATTTTTTCAAATACTCAAAGTAAACAAAGTAGCACTTTGAAAATTTCACTACAACATTTTATGTATCTGATTGTTCAATGTAGTTTTGAAGTTTAGACCCTTATAGTATAGGTCGTAAAAAAAGGGGTTACTGGGAAAGTTTTGCGGGAGTTTTGAAAATTGGCATCTATATGGATTTTGGGCTGCTCATTCCGAATTTTCACTTTGCCACCTTCTATCCAAAATCAATTTTTTCACCATATACCCATTTTGGCTCATTTAACTGCAAACATTTTGTATAGGATTCAGTATTATTTTGAATGAATAATCCTTCTCTTAGTCTAAATTTCACTAACTCTTTTTGTGTTTTATATTAATATTATATAATCATATTAATCATCAAAAATCAAAAAATGTTCCAAATACGAGTGCAAACTTACAAATTCAAACCAACCGTTTATTCATCAAAATTTACACGTTTTCTTACACCTACATGGTTGCACCTGTAAGTCTGTGGACGGGTTGGGAATGTTGAGTTTACTTGAATATAAGATTAGTACAACATTAAATATTAGCACTAAACACAACAAATTTAGACAAATTTTCACTTTGTACACTTTGTGGCAATCGTACGCCTGAGCTATGGTACGAAATTTCCTCTAGTTAATTTAGTTATAGTAAGTTTTGGCCGTAAAATGAGCCAAAATGGAGATATGGTGAAAACAGTGATTTGGACGCCATTTTGAAAAAATGGTGATAGAAGGTCGCAAAGTGAAAATTCGGAGAGAGCAGCCCAAAATCCAGATATGTAGATGCCAAAATGATTTTCGAAATTCAGAGGATTTTCAAAGTTTTTGTCATGGAAAATACTTATTAATTTTTTTCGACCTGGTTGACATGATATCTACACTTTTAACTAATCAATTGAATCCAAACTCCTCTGTGACAGGAGTTAGGGGTTTTAAAAAAAAAATTTTTTTTTTTTATCTTTCAAATTTAGGATTCTAGACCAGAATACCCTCTTAAATAACATATATGGTAAATAAGCTTTATAAAGTCTAGACCTGAATCATAAGGAATATGTCATTCATTCATTCATTAAGATATGTTCGATTTTTTAACATTTTGCAAGTTGCTTAGTTTATATTTAGACTTAAATTTGTATCAAAAAAATTATTTCGCAGCGCCCAAAAACAAAAAAGCAAAATCATGACGTCGTTAATTAAATAGAAACAAACATACAAAATCTATATATAAAACAGAAAACTATAGAATGATTGCAAAGGAAATTCCACACAAATGAACTTGTAAGACTATTGACCGTGCGCATCTAATTTTCCTCGACGTTAGTGGCGGCTCACAGAGGGGCCTTAGATACATTCAGCTTGCAAAAATCAAAAATTTCATGATCGCTTTCGATAAAACAAATATATGTGTCTGATAGAGAATTTTCCAGAGATTAAGGAAATATTAACCTTGAAGAAATCGGATTTATAGTTTGGGAGATATACGCACTCAAAGTTGACCTTTTTTTCAACTTTCAATAAAATGCTCAATTTTTTTAAAATTCGGCACCTTTGAGTTGGAATAGCAACGCAATTATAACAGGAATCATTATCGAATTGATTTATATTTTTAGGTAGCCATATTATAGTGTTATATTATAAATATCAAGTCATTTGCATGTGTAGTTTTCGAGATGGAGCTGTTTTTCGAACTATCTGTTTTTAAGGTGTTTTTTAACTTTGGTGGACAAAAAAAAAAAATGCTAAAATATGCTACCCGCCAAATTTTGACTATCTCTTTATTACATATTCCTTTACCTATCTGTAAAATATTATGTTCCCCTCGCTTCCCTTTTGGCCGTTATAACGCAAAAACGATCGCAACCTCGCACAAAAATCAGCGAAAAAGACGCTGCTGCGGGTATAAGAAGAAGAATGAATAGTGGGTAAATTTGCTGTGACAGCTTTAATATGTTAATAAAGTGAACAAATGTTGTTATAGGAAGAAACTTGTCGTATTTGCTATGCAGGTGGTGGCTAAAATTTATCGTAGGCGGTGTGAAGGGGGTAAAATGTCTTGATTTTGTTCATTTTGTATGGCAGGTACCGTTTTTAGTGGTCCGATCTCAATGAAACTTATAAACAATTGGCCTGAGTATGAAAGAAGACTACCTTTTAAATTTCAGCCCTCTATTTTGAAAGCCAAAAAAGTTTTCAATACAACGATTTACCTTTGCTTCTCTTCCTCTTCTTCATTTTGTATGGCAGGTACCAGTTCCAGTTGCCCGATCTCAATGAAACTTTCAGGCATTGTGTCAGACTATGTAAAACTTCTAGGTGTGAAATTTCAGTCGTCTATCTTCAAAAACAAAAAAGTTTTCCACACAACAAATCAAGTTTTGTTCATTTTTCTTCTTCTTTTCGTATGGGGGCTACCAGTTCCAATAGTCCGATCATGCCGATTCTGACATATGAGTTGATCGCATAGAAAAGAAAACTCTGTGCAAAATTTCAGGTCGATAACTTCAAAATTGTGGGAGATATTGTATAAATACTGAAAGACGGACAGACGGACGGACGGACATGGCTATATCAACACGTCTTGTCAAACTGATCAAGAATATATATACTTTGTACAATCGCAAGTTTCTAAGTTTGTATAAAATGATAAACCTAGTGATTTTCTGACGCTTATACTGCACCGGAAACAAATTCTGACTTTGACAACCTACTATGCCGCTCCCAGATATCGTAGCGTATTGAACGATGGCTTGTTTTAAAGCTTAAGGAATTCACTTTTAAACAAAACTTATTTCATGCAATTATCTTTATTCGTTCAGACGATATGATTTTTGCAATGCAAAAACTCAGAAGGCCCCACTGTGCGGCTGTTGAACAGACACACAGGCAAATGTGCTTTTTATAACGCAATGAAAATATATCTATGTTTAAACTGTATACCATACATTGACCTTGTCAAGGTGCTAAAGTAAAAACCAAGACGTGTGTTAATGTAGTACTTGTTTGATTATTTTATGAACCAAATACGAAAATACTAATAATAGTAACCATAATTTATGTAAGGCAATCATTTTATATCGTATAATTCGTGTACCCTATACTGTGTATCGGGGTATATTAAGTTTGTTTGAACGAAATGTATGTAACGCACAAGGGGAGAGGAAACCCCATAAATTATATATATTCTTGATCAAGACGACAAGAGAAATTAATGGAGCCATGTCCGTCCGTCTGTATTCACCAATGGTTCTCGGAAACTGTAAGAGGTAGAGCCCTGAAATTTGGAGTCTACCCTACTCGTGTTGCAGAAGTTTATGTTTTTTGTGCCACGCCCACTACTTCCCGCCCAACCAGCACCACCCACTTTTTTAAAACGCTAGAATCAGTAGAATCATGAAAGTCGATATATAGACTCAGTATTAGTATAAAACTGCATTCGACAATTTGTCCCCCTCCCCTAGTTGTTTTCTTAAAATTTCTGTACACTTGGCCCTCGCTTAACACGGACTCTTTTAGCACGAACTCGGTCTTACATGGTTACAAATTTGCTCCCTTCCCCCTTTTTACACGCTGAAAACATCGTTCTTACACGATTTTGACTGATTTTTTTGATAAGGAGCCACCAAAAAAAAACATGTTGAAACGAAAACGGCTAAACTATTAATTCCACCAAATGCATTTCAAATTTGATATAAATAAAAACATATTATCTTCTTACTTTTTAACATTTTTGAGTTTCTAAAAAGTTCAACCTGTTAATTACTTGAAAAAAGTAACTTTTTTAATTTAATACAAACTTTTAATTTTGAAAAAATGGATGTTATACACATATTTAAGGCATATACATAGTAACTTTTGAACAAATGTATGCAACTTTAATAATAACAGACCAAATTTGAACAATACAAAAAATTTTTTGTTGCCAATTTTGAGTTTCAGGAACGTAACCCCTTATTTTGTACTGCATCCATGTTTCGCTTAACACGATATTTTCTAGGAACGTAACCCCCGTGTTAAGCGAGGGCCAAGTGTATCTTCAAAACTATTAAAAGTACGAACCTTTATACAAACTAAGTAAGTATATTCCTTTAAAACTGCATACCACAAAATTCCCTTCTCTTTCATGGTTACCCTTCAAAGACCCACAAACTAAAATTTTTTGAAAATTCCACATTATTTGAATAGGCGACGACAGATCAATATTTTTATAGATTTGGGGTGTGGCACCGCTTACCGCGTGTGCAGTATACTCGACTATACCGCCCTTACTGGTTTCTATTTGGATTTTTGTGGTGAAGTTAATTGAATAAACTTTCAAAGCAATAATTCAACAAATGCAAAAACTTTTTTTAATTTAATTAAGTTGTTCTTATAGACGTTCTTGTTTTCATTATTATAATTTAATTTAATTTAACCAAACTTGCAAATGTGCGAGAGAGAATATTTTGTCTAAATTTGGAAAAGGAGAAGATTTCAGTCTTCTTCAATATCCCATCTGTTTGAAGATACGTATATGGTATACGAATGCAAGCCCATAACTTTATATTCCAACAGACTTACTAACAATATGTACCATGAAGTAATTGCAAAATATTACTCATTCATATTAACGAATGCTAAAAATGAGTCGTATTCCTTATGTTTTTTCTTTTTAAAAACCAAACTGCCGAAAATTGTACTAGAAGTAAAACAAATCAAAAGTGCGTAAACCATCCATTTTGTGATTTTTCAAACATTATATATTTTGTTCGAGCACAACTACAATATATGGTAAAGCCATTGGAATAAGGTGATTTTTTCTGCAAATACATATTGTATTTAATTTTTTTTAATTAACTTAAAATAACTAGATTGATTATGTGGAAATAACAACAGTCAGACATGAAACGGGCACAACAACTTCACGAAAAGATTAAAATATCCTTCTGCAAGGCTATAAAACAAAATTAAATGAAAATGTCCGACAAGTGGTCACAAAATCAAATAAAATAAAAAAATTGTTAATTTTTATTAAATTGCACTTTAACTGATCTCATACCAAGGCAATGATCTCATGTTATCTTTCAAATGTTAAATATATTAAGCAATCTCAACGAAAAGGTGCTAAAAAACTTAACTCATATCTCAGCAGTGACTTGACAATGATAGAACGAATGAAGTTATAATATTTCTCACACAACAGTAAAACGACAGAATGAAATGGAAAGATGGGAACCAGTTTTTGGGCATTATGCAGGCAATGACGATACAATCGAGTTAAACGAGAAACAAAAGCATACATTTGCATACACCTTTGTGCTGAAGGGTGACGAAAGTTGTATATGTAAGCAAAGTTGCAAGATGACAGAACGTAGAACGAAACGCGAACCAAATGATTTGACAGCTGTTTGTCATAAACAATTTCATTTGATATGTTGCAAGCGACATACTTAATTGAACAAATTAAAAAAAAAAAAAATGTTATATTTTTCTTGTATCTTTTGTATCTGTACGTCACCAAACAGTCTACACTTCAGTGTTGTTGTTTATTTGTTTGTTACAACAGTTTATATGCACTTTATGTAATTGGAGATGCAGCGCGCATACATATTAGAGGGGGAGTGCTGATTAGAGGCAACATTGTCGCTTCAACGCGCCACGTATTTTGAAATTTGAGATAAGACGGAAATGTGTAAATAAAAGATAATTATTTTGCACACTCATAAACATTTTTCTCTCGTTTTGTTTGCCTTTTAACTAAAAATGTTGAAAAGCGCTCCAAACGTAATCACACTCAACTTTTTTTAGGACTTTTGTGTCGGTTAATAAACGAAACTTCGTCAGCGATATTGTGAAAAATAATTTAAATTAATTGAAAATCAATATTGGGGAAACTGCGAAACAATAATGATTTGATGAATGATATAATGGGTTACTGTATGCAAAGGCAAACAAAAATCTCATTATTTTGGTGTCCATAAAACATTTTACATTAAATTAATAAGGTCCCAAAGATTTGTGGTGCAAGGATGGTAAAAAAATATTGCTGGCACTATAAACTTTTACACTAGCTTGCCGTACAGTCTGCAGGCAACACAAAACCAAAACAAAAAAAATAATATTGGGTCTTCAACTCCAAATAAAACATTTTTACCGCAAACAACCGATATTAATTAAAAAAGGACTACATTCAAAGGACTAATTTTATACTGAATGACAGTTGTCAATTTCAGATCAGATAGAAGGAGTTTTTATTGTTTCAACATTTCATCATTTTTTATTTCTTCACTTAAATTTTCCCACGAATTCTTTAATTAACTTTTCGAATTTGGCTCTTAATTATTTATATATGCCAATTAATTTTATTTTTCTTAGCGTTGTTGCAATTTTTGTTCATTGGACGCTTTTCGTTAATTTTCCGATTTTTGTCATTTGAGTCTTATCGAATCAAAATAGTTCGTTTGTTTATATTTGCCGCAGTTCTTATCTCATTCTGTTGTTATTATTACTTTTATATTTTTCTTTCCTCTAATTCGCACTGCACTCAATCTTTGTTTTATTAATTATTAATTTGTTTGCATTTTCGTTATTGCTTTCGTTTGCCTTTTCACACACACGCGAAGCTCGTTGCGTTTGCCACGATGAGAGGCGATTATCTGAACGCAAGTGAAACGACTGAAATCGAAATAGACGAAAAAAACCAACGTAAACGATGGCAATGGGCGCAGTCAACTTTTTAGAAAGGGGGCCATATCATAGAATTAGAAACGCCTCACTCGCCCCTGTTCTATTCAAGAAAATCTATTAAAAAATGATAATACACATACATACATACATTTACCGATTTTGTGCACTCTTGGCATACATAATTCAAATTAATGTGTTTGTTGCCCCACTTTACATTGAGACAAGATTCAGTCATCATAGTTCTCGACCATGTTCTTACTGTACTGAACGAACGGTCCACTATAGCTTGTTATGATATGCAAGTTTGTTTTCAGGAGAAGGCATCCACTAGTTGTGTAGAAGTAACAACACTGGGTACTCTGGGTAATTCGTCTACTGATAGCAGTCTAAATGTCACTCATCTTACTCTACAAGCCCCGGCTACGCCCATGGCGACGACACAGACGTTAAAGGCTGCGCAGAGGTTTCGGTTAAGAAGAAAATTCCACCGCAACCGCATTAGAACAACAGCACAACGACAAACTACCCATTCCTTTTTTTTGTTTTTGTTATTTAATTTAGTAGCGGCGCGTGAGTGAGCGTGTCTAGTCGTTAAACGTGAGTGTGAGCAGTGAATCACTGCCGTGTTTTTGAGAGCGTAAACGGCAACAAAACTCTCTCAGCGTGCAAGTGCTTAGTGCCGCTCAGCAGTTTCTGAAACTACAGTAGCCCACATCAAGCTGCTTCAAAATCAACCGCCGCGAACTTTGAAGGAGCGTGATCTACAATAATCGCACAGTAGTACGGAATTTAATAAAAAAGGGATGACAAAATATTTACATTTTGATAGTAAGAAATCATTTTTTTTCTGCTTTTTGCATGATGCCAAAATATTTTGATACTCTTTTTATGCTCCCCGCCTTCCACTACTTCACTCATAACATTTTGTGAAAGAAATGTGTGTGTAACCTATTCGCTCAGTTTTTCCGACATACAAAGCATAAAAACTCGAAAGATCGAATATACCTTTCTTATATGGTATGTTTGTTTTTACTACTATTTCGAGGATATCGTAGGACTACGCCCACATAGGAGCATGATCCTACCCAACCACTGCTGCAGCCAAAGAGTCATGAATACAAAGTGAGTGTTTTAATGACAAAGATCATGTTGTTTACTTTGGCCACAATAACAACATCGACCTCAACATAAGGTTGCTGTTCTAAGAAGCAAAATGAAATTATCAAACATTTTTAACACCAATCATGTCATAGCACTCTCAGTCATTTTGTTGTGGGGCAAAAGTTTTTTCGTAAAGAGTTTTACCATAGTTGATTTTCAGTCATTGTCGGTTAAACATCTTTCAATAAGGCCGCCATACACTCGAGTCAATCAAATGAACGCATTAAGTGCCGGGTTAGCATTCATTGGTGAATGGGGCGACAGAAAAATGAAAAGCAAAAGAAAAGTGCCGCCAATAAAAATATAAAGCGACCCACAACTTTTCGTTTATCAGATCGATTGACTGACTGATGCGGCGTGTGTGGGCGACCGCATCGTTCTTGGATAATGCATGGCTTTATGCAGGGAATATACATACATATGTACATATGGATGTATGTACTTAAGAGGTTTTCCATTCATGAATGAAAAGCTTTTATGATCAACGATAATAGAAACATGCATATTTGAATTATAGATTTTTGTATTTTTAGTGTCAAATCACTTACTTGCGTACAACGTAAATAAATGAGCTTCGTTTCTGTGCGCTGCCGTTAATTTTTTTAGCAACTCAGTTTGTTATACTCTTGCAAGAGTATATTAACTTTGTCATGAAGTTTGCAACGCAGAGAAGGAGACATCTCCGACTATATAAAGTATATATATTCTTGATCAGCACGACGAGACGAGTTCATATAGCCATGTCCGTCTGTCTGTTTCATTGCGGAATACTATCGCATATAGCTGCTATAGAAACGATCGGTTAAAAATTACGTTTTTGCTCAATAAACTCTTTGATTTTAAAGCTATCGCCTCGATTTTTTGCACAAGAACATCGTAGACGTAAACTGAGGAACACTGCAGAATTGGTGAAGATCGGATAAATATAGCACATAGCTCCCATAGGAACAATCGGTCAAAAACTCGGTTTTTGTTAGAAAAACTTTTTTGTTCTTAAATATAAACAGATAAAACTTTGCAGTTACGCGTTTTTATGAATCCTTGACCATATTCCAAAGTTTCGTAAAAATCGGACATATAGAGAAAAACTTAAAAATGTGATTTCTCTGTAAGTCGATGAGATATAAGATCGCAAAATAAAGTGTACAATGCCATATTTTCCAATAAGAACACCTGAGAAAATGCTTGCAAGAGTATATAAGTTTCAGCAAAGCTGAAAATAGCTCCCTTACTGGTTTTCTCTAAATTTCGTTTTTATGAAATGTCACAATAAAAAAACTGCATAAAGCTAAAAAAAATATTTTCTTCGTCACTTCTAAAGAATGTTTAATCTCATATACACACTCATCGGGCAAACAAATCCACTCCAATATACTATCAAGGCAAAAAATTTGTGTCATAAAGAAAATAAAAAAAAACATGCAACGTTGCGAGGTTTACTCGAATTGGTCACGCCAACAAAAGAGTTAAGTCGACGGCGGCGATGATGAATATATCGGCAAAAACATTTTTTGATTTTGCTTCCAGGAATGCAACAGAGATACGTCTCTGACTAAGTGTATGGAATCAGTAAGACAACAATATAAATAACAATAACCATGTTTATGGTGCAAAGGGTTAGCGTTACTTAAATGAGCAATCACGTTCAGTATCATTTTGATAAATGCAAATGACCGACAATACGACCAATCAGTATTGACTTTAGAATTTTGTTTATTCATTAAAAATTAAATTATATACATATAATTACGAACTTTCGACAAATCAGCATATTTTGCATGTAAGCAACCCAAAATGACAGAGTTGGGTTATGTTTTAACTACTTAATAGCAACACACTGTATTTAAATCGTCGAGACAGCGAAACACAGTCATATGTTTGTGCACATGTACAAACACTCATATACACTAAAAAAAACAAGCAATAAAAATTATCTTAATTGTCGACTTGCTGGCGAGAGGAGCTTTTTACATAAATTTTGCTACTAGTTTTTTGTTTTTTACTTTTGTATGTCGTTGAAAACGCCGCTTCGACACGTCTTATGAATGCCACCGGAAGCTGCGCAGCCCCCTGTCAAGACAGTAAAATACTGTATGTGCGACTGACTCACAGTAAGCATTCCAATTAGAATTCATGCGTACACGACCTTGGTTTTGATCAAACAACGCAAAGCAGACAAAAAGAAGCTACGAAAGACATTCAATAACGTCGACAGAGCTGCCGTGGTGCCTGTTGACGCTACTCTGCGATCGACCGCACCCTGTATGTGATAAATGTAATTAAAACTTACCCAAATCGTCCATTGCTGTTGTTTTTTAACCTTCTGAACAGTAGTTAACGATTTTGATGTAGTTTAAAAAGGTTAGCTATTTGGTTCGCGTATAAAAAATAATTTAGCTCAAACACACACACAGACCTAATTGCATGAAATCACCCGCACAGTAATCGATTAAACAAACAACGCTGCGGAAAACACAATTAGTGAGTGCACTGGATTTTATGCTAAAAATGTCACAATACACAATTTTTTTCTCGTCCACGCATACACTTTTCAGTGGAATTTTGCTTTTTTTTTATTCGAAGCTCGAAGCTTTCTTGCACGTTCCGGTCCAGACGACGACTTCTGAAGTTTTGTTTTGCCAGTCAGCAGTTTTTAGTCTCTTCTGTTTAGTTCACCGCATTCGCGTCGCTCTCAAACTTTATTCGCTCACAACCTATATGAGTAACTGAGTAAGTTAATATTGAACCGAAATCGCGCGATCTATGGACTACTTGAAGACGAGTTTTGTTTTATTAACTACAAAATAAAGTACCGCAAGAGGCAAGTAACAATATTCTCCCCTCGCAAAAAAGAAAACAAACAAAAAAGAACAACAACAATTGCGTCGAACATCTGTTAGAGTTGTCAAAGCAACCTACAAAAAACATGTTTTTCGAAAGTTCGTTTAAATATACACCTAATTTTAGATTTATAAGGGTTTTTGGACCTTAGTCAACATTTTCGTATTTGTGGAATTGCATGCTCCGGTTTCCTGAAAAAGGAATTTTACTAATTTGATTAAAATTCGCAAATCGAAATTTTTGTACGACTTAACACAGGTTTTAATTTTCATTTGATTTTTAAACTAAACTCGAAATATCGCACAAGTAGATGTTTATATTTTTTTAAACAGATTATATTTTATTTGTGAGTCGTTTGCAATGAGTAAAAGTGGTAACATTCAGTGTTAATGTTATTGAAGAGACGGGACTAAGAGTATTAAAACAAATCATATAAATCGTGACCGAAATGGGGCTAAGGGTTTAAAAGTTGAAACCGTGTCAAAGTCACGATATATAAAAATAATAGAGTTGCCAGATCTGCTTGATCACAACAATTCTTTATAAAACCGCGAACGGACACGGAATGAGTGAGCCCTAAAGCATATCGTTGAAGGAGTCGACACGGTGTCAGTGAAAGAGGCACTTGACGCAGTTGACACGATGAAACGGGCCAACTAAATGTCGAAAAATGCTGACTAGCTCAATATTCCCTAGAATTGCTCAGCACTTCAGACATATCAATGTGAGTGACTCGCGGTAAGTCGGAGCTCACACATATGAATGTAGTTTACATAGCTTTGAGCTTTTCGTCAACCAGTAATATGTTCATACAGTCCAGTGTTGGCACCTTACCTTATCAAAGAGCAGATGTGTCGGTTTTGCACGTCTTAAATAAAAATTCAAATCCTTTAGTCAACGTTGTTTTCCAGTTGTATTCGAATTTGTTCATAAATGCAGCACAACAAAATATCATCGTGTTGATAAATACTAAGCTACATAGAATTCAAAACTATAAAAAGAAATCCGAATTATTGTAATTGATGCGATATAAGAACAATTACCGAGAACGAAGGAGGCTCAAGATATTCGAAATCAGAATCATATAAAAACACATTTGGCTTCTCTATTTGAAAAATTTTTAATATTTTCGTTAGTAGATAATTATATTGGTTTCTTATTTCATAAACTTTGCATTTAATAATTTTTAATAATTGTAATTCCTTATATGTGTGTATGTATCTATTATATTAAATCTCATTGTAATATAAGGAATTGCAAAGTAGCACCCGTTTAATCTGATCAAAATACAGCTATTTAAAAACTGTTTGCTAATAAAGCCAAAAAACATTTTTGTCCTGAATACGTTACGTAATTAAAATCCTTTTTACGTTCCATTTAATAGAGTGTTTCTATTAGCAGACCCTAGAAGAGTTGTCAGGATTATTGTCAGGATTTTATTATTTTTTTATAAATGGAAACATTTTCTGATTCTTTTTTTTGTTAAAGATTGAGTTGAGATTGAGTGTGAGCGGGTTCGAGCATGACTTATTTTTTCTTACATAGAGGGGGGAAGGTGTCTTGATACATCTTACATAAGATCATAAATATTCGCTCATAGGAAGAAGTTTTGTAGTTTGATGACTTTACAATCGTCAATAACAACTTAGAAACGACACCTATTATCAGAGATGTTCCATTGGCAGATACACTTTCCGAGTGGATTTTGTGCCTTTGGACTTATTACAAGGAACAATTTTAAATATAGTAAGAGTAGATTATCACTAAAAAGGAAACTTTTTAAGTATAAATAAACGTTCTTAAAAGGTTCCTTTGACAAATAAAAATTAAAACATCAACATTAATTTTATCCTTTAAATTCTTACGTAATAAATATCAAACAAGGGGTAGGTGTCTCCATAATCTTATTTTATATTACATGTAGGGGGGAAGGGGTAAAAAACAGGCAAAAATCGCCTTATGTAATTAATGAACGGCCTCTAAAAAAACCAAAATTCTTTTTATTTTTGTTTATTAAAAAGTTTATCTTCAAAATGCAGCCATTCCCAACGTCGCAGGAGTAAATCAGATTTTGGCATCGTCGGCTCCTCGACTGTTACTTTAATAATATTTCAACCAGAAAAAAAATAGTAGTCTGTTGTAGTATACTCGAGAATAGAGTATATCATGTACAAAAATGCAAAAAACTACATCTCCACCAATTCAAAATGAAATTTTAAAAGCTCTTAAGCCACATGAATGTGAAGACATACATACATATCAACACAAATACAAACCTAGAACATCTTACTAAAGATTTATTAAGTTCAGCAAAGTTAGAACTTCCGGACTTGTGGGTTAATCGAATATAATCTTTTAATATATCCGACATCGTAATGAAAGTTCTACTTGTCGAGTTTTTTCCAAACTGTCGCATGGAACACAACAGTGTTACGTTAGAAACTGCAAAAGTTTATAGATTTCTTGTGTACCTTCATGCTTCTTTTATGAAGAGTCTTTACGACTAAATGCAATTTGTTTCGAACAATGTACAAGGCAAATGAATTGCTAATTTTGCATAAAGTATTGGCAAAAGTTTCTTTTGAAACCTCTTATCAAACTCAGATTAAGAAAGCATTGTCATAAAATTGTTCATTTTATCTTTATTGTTCAGTGCTGCACATATGTGTTATTTTTCACAATAATTACTCAAATATTAATTTTCCTTATGATTTACACAGATTTTTTATTTATTTATTTTGATTTCATTTTGCAATGCTAATAAGTTGTAAGAATTATTTTGTTGTTGTTTTTTATAAAATTGCAGTCATAAAAAGACAAATAAATACATAAAAAAAGTATATTTGTGTATATGTATGTGTATATCAGATCAATTTCATAATATGAATAAATTCGTTTTTCACGTTGAGTTTACAATTTCAATTGGTGAATTTGTTTTAATGAAAGATAATGTGATTTGGTCGAATGTGTCATGACTAATTCAATTAATTTCATTAAATACGCGGTATGCTTTGCCGAAAGAGTTAATCAAAATATACCAATTTAAAATAAATTTTACGTGAAAAATGTACGTAAGTTAAATCGCTTTTATTTACTAATACGTAATAATAAATAATAATAATGTTGTATAACAAAACAAGTCAAGTTGTAAATGGCGGGAATGCAAAAAGGGTTTGTTGTTTATCACACGTTGAATAAGAGGGGTAGAGGATGTCGGCAAGAGTGGCTGGTAGTTGGGCGATATCTTTAAACGAATTTTGGGAAATATTGTTTAAATTGTGGTGAGCGACGGCACACGTTACTGTGTCTTGTGTACATATCTGCACAAATGTAACTTCATATAAAACAATGTGTTCCACTTTGCAAGTATTATGATTTTGTTTAAAAAAAACTACAAACTACAAATGACGACGAGTATGTTTTCTGGGTAATACTTTCATCAATTCACGTTCATTTCGCTGGTTAATGAGTGGGCTTAAATGCGTCGCCAGTTTACAAGCATCACTATTTTTTCAATGCTCTGACTTCATTTCCTTCTAAATACGACAAATGGGATCATCGCTGCGTGTATTAAACGGTCTGGTAGCTCCGGCGAAACGAACGATACAGACAGCAGGCAAAGAGTATGGTGAGAACCTGTAAAAAGGATGGAAGTTGATTTTCGTCGCCTCAGCAAAATTTGTTTTAACACAAACCTGTATGCCAGCCACGCCAAGTACGACGGCTGCAAGAATGACGGTCTTATTGTCGAGTATTCCGAGCAGTTTGTTCAAACAGCCATGTGGGTTGGCGTGCACAACGGTGCATTCTTTGGCTTCGTTTAGATTGATGACAGCGCAACAGGAGGCTGGCAGTGTCTTATTTGGAAAGATCGGCTCCCAATCGCTGGCGCTGTACGTGCCACAACAATCGAGCTGTTTTGGGGATAATAAACCAAATAATTATTATTTTAAACAGTCTTCACATTATGGTAAAGTTTGCAGTCAATCAAAAACTAACATACCCTTACACCTTCCTACTTTCAGATATGTCTTCATCACTTCATAGCCCAGAAGAAAACTTACCGAATGAAATATCAAAATCATTCGAATCGCTCCCTTTTGAGACTCAACTACTTGATCTTAATGATGACTGCTTGCTACTTATATTAGAGCACATCGCATTTGAAGAGTTGATCTTGCTGCATGGCAAGATTTGCCAACGTTTAGATGCTCTCATCGACATCCGACTGAAACGGTTTACCAACTATACCATCATGATGCGACAACCGCCGCAGCAATTTAACGATATGCAACTGCAGAAGATTGGTAACAATCTGCATAAGCTGTACATCAGTGTCGGCTATTCGATTCCGAGTAGAGATGTCATAACTATTGTACGACCAATTCTTATTGGTGCCGCATATACTCGCAGTTTGACAATTTTCACCATTCACTATGTCTACTGGTTACAAGAATACCTAGATGTTTTGGACATTATAATGCCTCAACTGGTGCAACTCGACATCAGCAAATGTGAGATTCTTGGCGAGACTAAATTGGGCCAAACTTTATGCAAAGGGATCTGCCTGCGCCGACTTATTATGCGGGGTGTGAGTCCAATTCCACGGGACTGCTTGAATGATACTGTGATTGCTAGACTCGATTATCTCGAAGTGGATGCGATAGGGACGGAGTTCAATGACTTTGACATTGCGAATATACACGAAATGTATCCAAATTTATACATTATTTCGCATGACATTATGACCGGAAATACATTGAGTTATGGTTCAAAAGAAAAATCTCTGACAATGCAAGGAACACTCTTACCTAAAAATATTTTACTTTAATAGGATATTATAACATAACATTAAATAAAATTGTTGATTGCATTTACATTTAGTCTGTTTGTTAATTAAATAAAATCGTACAATAAGCACTTGAAAGCGGAATATTTGAATGAAGACGAGAATCAGTGTCTAAGCAGCTCAGATAGACGCCTGGAGTGACAATACTCCGTGTCAGCAACTTGTTTGAAGTAAAAGGATTTGTCATAGATAACTGTGTGTGAGCGTTGTTTGTAAAAAGAACACGACTAAACTAACTGCCTGATAAGAAAACCAATATAAACTTGATCTGCACTGTGTGTACAGGGTATAAAAAGCCAATCGACTACGCTGATTCCTCCATGTTTAATGGTGTTTCAGTTTTGAGGACGCCTGACTTTCGACTAAGAGTCATTACCACCAAACGTAACAATTTTATTCCCGTCTGTCCATAAAATAATCGTTTATTGTTTGCCTTGAAAGGATCATTTACGGTCTGACGAATCAAACTACTGATGTGAACATGATTCAAGACTCGTTTTCTTCATAGTATGTAGTTTACGTTATCATCATTTTATATGAACACCCAACTAATCGATTCATTTTTGTGTAGGATTCAATAATAATTTTTTTTGAAGATTCGGTGATTTTACTGCAATGTCTTCTACGCCCCATTGTGTTAAAAATTACAGATAAATGTTAAACTGAATGATAAAATATAATTCAAATGTTTAAGACACGTGCTTTCTATCAAAGTAAAAGTTCGAAACATAACGATTTCTATAAGTGAACCGAAAGTGGACATATTATTTCTTTTTTTCCAAAAATATTCCAAAAATTAAATAACTGTAATCATTTCAACAGAAGTATTACACTTTTTGCATAGGGGTAATTCCTAAATAACAACTAAATATTGTTATTTGCAAGAATCACATCCAAAATTGGAGGTGCTATTAATTTTCGCAATTGAATTTTTTATTTTTTTTTTTTTTTGATATATTAAAATCTTACCTCAGTTTGTAACAACGACCAAGCGTCACGATAATCCTCACGTTCATTGTATTGCTTCATTGTGGCATTAAACTGCGATTCCATAACCTGAGCCAAACTGGCGTGCTTTATATAGCCAGCGATGCCCAACCCAATTTCAAAGAGGAAAATCACTACGGCTAAAATAGCGAAACTCAAAATCATGCAGCTATTCTCCTTCAGCGCCCCACAGCAGCCAAGGAAACAGATGAATGCTACAACGGCGCCGACAATCATTAGTATGATGGGTACAGTCCAAATGTCCTCGCTAACAAAGTTTGAATAGTGAGCATAGTTCAGCTGAACGCTGGCTCCCACGAATAGTATGAGCAACCCAGTAACCTGCGAATATAATCCAAACCGATATGAGAGGTTAATTGAATAAAAGGCTGTGATTTTCGATTGATTTGTTGTTTACCGCAAACAATAAGTTGCATATGAACGTTATGTACTTGACGCATGTTAAGCCGCCCGATGCCATTTTGAATTCTTTGGGTGCAGTTAGTGTTCTCCTTGTTTCAATGTGTATCAATCTGTAAAAATAATAACGCTTAAAATCGTTAGTCTAATTGTATATTGCTAATTAGAGCTGAGGGACAACACAAAATTTTAAATTCGAAGAAAATTTAGTAAGGGCAGGTATACCCGACAATAAATACTCTACGTACATGTTGACACTATATGTTATGCAAAGGTGAAGGGTATAAAAAAAAACAAACAGAAACCAGTAAGGACGCTATCTTCAGCAAGGCTGAAGCTATAATACTTTTCACTTTGTGTCACTATAAAAAAAACTAAATGAATAGTTTCCATGCCTCCCTAACAACATAACAGTGAAGTTTCAAGTCAATTGGTTAAAAAACAAAAAAGTTTTCCATACAAAGGGTCAATTTTCGCTATAAAAGGGCGTGGCCACGCCCACTTTTGATCAAAATAGTTTTCATTCCTCCCTAAGAGCATAACTGCATAGTTTCAAGTCAATTGGTTAAAAAACAAAAAAGTTTTCCATACAACGGGTCAATTTTTGCTATCAGTAGGCGTGGCTACGCCCACTTTTGGTCAAAATAGTTTTCATTCCTCTCTAGGAACATAACTGTAAAGCTTTAAGTCAATTGGTTAAAAAACAAAAAAGTTTTCCATACAAAGGGTCAATTTTCGCTATAAAAGGGCGTGGCTACGCCCACTTTTCATCAAAATAGTTTTCATTCCTCCCTAAGAACATAACTGTAAAGTTTCAAGTCAATTGATTAAAAAACCAAAAAGTTTTCCATACAAAGGGTCAAGTTAAGCTATGAGTGGGTGTGGCCATGCCCACTTTTGATCAAAATAGTTTTCATTCCTCCCTAAGAGCATAACTGCAAAGTTTCAAGTCAATTGGTTAAAAAACAAAAAAGTTTTCCATACAACGGGTCAATTTTCGCTATAAGTAGGCGTGGCTACGCCCACTTTCGGTTAAAATAGTTTTCATTCCTCCCTAAGAACATAACTGTAAAGTTTCAAGTCAATTGGTTAAAAAACAAAAAAGTTTTCCATACAAAGGGTCAAGTTAAGCCATAAGTGGGCGTGGCCACGCCCACTTTTGATCAAAATAGTTTTCATTCCTCTCTAAGAACATAACTGTAAAGTTTCAAGTCAATTGGTTAAAAAACAAAAAAGTTTTCCATACAACGGGTAAATTTTCGCTATAAGTGGGCGTGGCTACGCGTGGTTACGCCCACTTTTGGTCAAAATAGATTTCATTCCTCCCTAAGAACATAACTTTAAAATTTCAAGTCAATTGGTTAAGAAACAAAAAAGTTTTCCATACAACGACGTGAATATTCCTTCTCTTCCTCTTCTTCATTTTGTATGGGAGCTACCAGTTCCAGATGTCCAATCTCAATGAAACTTTCAGGCATGTAGTCGGACCATGTAAAACTACTATGTTTAAAATTTCAGCACTCTGTTGTAAAAAACAAAAAAGTTTTCCATACAACGATTCAAGTTTTGTTCACTTTTCTTCTTCTTTTCGTATGGGAGCTACCTGTTCCAATAATCCGATCATGCTGGTTCCGACGAATGATTCATCGTAATAAATTCTAAGACTCTGTGCAAAGTTTCAGCTCGATAGCTTCAAAACTGAGGGACTAGTTTGCATACATACAGACAGACAGACCGACATGGCTAAATCAACTCGTCTTGTCGTCCTGATCAAGAATATATATATTTTATATAGTCGGAAATTAATATTTCGATCTGTTACAAACTCCGTGACAAAGTTAATATACTATTTCACATAAGTGAAAAGTATAAAAACGCTACCTTCTGCTTTACCGAAGATTTAGTACTCTTCACAACCTATTTATATTGATATGCCCATTTTTTCATTGGAATTTCATTTCTTAATAGCCTAAGTACCAATTTTATATGCTTTTAAATTTTTTAATGTGTATGTGCACCTTCTAGAGTTCAGACCTCTACACATTTAGCCTAGTTGTGTAACAAGACTCTCCTTAAAAATCCAAGTTTTTCATTAACTTAAAAAAACAAAAAAACTTCAATGTTCAATCTTCTTCATATGTATATACAAAGATTTAAATTAAATTTTCCTAATTTTTATGCTCTCGCAAAAGAGAGCAGTTTTTTGCGTTTCCTGAAAATTCATTTTTTTTGAGTTGTGACAGTTTAGTTAAACATGTGCGATATGTTAAGTTTGTCATGAAAGAGACGTATCTGACTATATAAATTATATATATTCTTGATAAGCACTATGAAACGAGTTCTTCCTGTTTTTGTATGGATGCTACCAGTTTCAGTGGTCCTATCATGCCGGATCCGACCAATTATTTATGGTAATAAAATTGAGGATAGTTATCTGCAAAATTCCAGGTCAATAGCTATAAAACTGTGGGAGGAAATGGTATACATACAGACAGACGGACATGTCTATAGCACCTGATGCTGTCACGCTGATTAAGAATATTCACACATGATCAAAATAATAGATACACTTGGTTGTTTCAACTTTCATTCAAAATAAATCTGTTTTTATTTACATGAACACTACATCCTTTCAAGCATCACTTCTTTATAGTTATGTTATTTAAAAAATATCAAGAAACATCAAAGATTTAGTTAAATTAGCGTTATTTGAAAGAAAATTCATATTAAACACTGAATTCACGTTGATCAAAATAATAGATACATTTATATTTTTTCCAAAAAGATTTAAAACAAGACTTTTGTATGACTTCTGTTGTTTTTAAAAAATGTTGTCTAGGCTAATATCTAGTATATTCACTTCTTTGTGGGGTCACTTTCGTTATCCTTTTTGACATAGTTTGTATTAAATGTTGGCGAAATTCTACTGGCGTTTCATGCCTAAGTTTCTTGAAAAATGACACAATCCGTGCCTGTTTGTAAAGTTTTTTTATGTCAACTTATATTTTAAGTATTCCCACAAGTTTTTAATGGGATTTCCATCCAGTGATTGACTTGACTTACTGATTCCAGAAATTCTTTAGAAGACTTGAGTTGTGCTTTAGATCATTATCTTGTTGATAGATCTAATAAAAGGTCATATTTTCTTTAGCATATGGTAGCATTAGCTTCTCTAATATATTTTTGAAGTCAACAGCATTAATTTATTGCGATTATCAAAGAATTGCATATACACCATACGAAGTAAGGCAGTCCCACGTCATAATCTTTTCTTCAATATGTTCAACAGCCTTTTCTGTAAAATGGAAATGAAATTCCTTGCCTTTTGGTCGTCTAACACTTCTTTCGGAGTCCTTTGCAACTAAATTTATCATTGTTTCGTCACTTCACATGATGTTTCACCATTTTTTCTCTCCATCTGGATCTGATTAATTTTCGTGAGGCCTTACAAAGTCTAAACTCATCTGTAAATTTTTTTTACGCATAAAAGGAATCCTTTTTTTTAATTCGTCCATGCAGGTTTTCGTGTTGTTAACGACGTCCAATTGATGGAACACTAATAACGTTTCTCATATCCGCAGAAAATACCATTGAAAACTTAAACGTCTTTATTTGGCCGATAGTTACAATTCATTAACTAGTCACAATTCAAATATAGCACTGGTTTTCTATGATTTATCTCGATGATCCACCTTAATTTTTGTTGTAAATACATAATGCACAAAGTGCATGAACCAATTCATAGATTTTGCAACATTTCGAAGAGGTTTTCATTCTTTTGTGAGGTTCCCAACAAATCAGTTATTTTTCTACCCATCACCGTTACAATTGATTTTTTAATTTCTGCGTAGTTACTATATTAATAACAGTTCTTACCTTCTCTATCAAAATTTAACATAAAAACTCAGAGTTGTAGGTTTAAAATAACTAAATTATCAAATGTACCTATTATTTTGATCAAAGTGAATTCAGTGTCTAATATGAATTTTCTTTCAAATAACTATAATTTAACTAAATCTTTGATGTTTCTTGATATTTTTTAAATAACATAACTATAAAGAAGTGATGCTTGAAAGGATCTAGTGTTCATGTAAATAAAAACAGTTTTATTTTGAATCAAAGTTGAAACAACCAAGTGTATCTATTATTTTGATCATGTGTGTATGTTATACACTTTGTATGGTCGGAGATGCCTCCTTCTGTGTGTTACAAACTTCATGACAAAGTTATAATACTATTCACTGTGTGAAGAATATAAAAACGTGTTCTTTCTGTCTATTGTATACACATAAAGTAGCAACAAACAAAATAAATCAATACGGTTAAACAACAACCACAACCAATGACCACAAACGACAGACACTTGCTTAACTCATATTTCTTATTTTCAAATCAGGTGCAGAGACTAATATGCGGTAGAATGCAATCCCTCAAACTCCAGCCTCGTGTTTGGGGCTTCTGATGTGACTGTCTGCCTCCCTATTCTACACATGTATGTACATTCTCTACCAGTACTAACAGGCAGTAAGCGTACACAGGCGCACATTACCACACACCCACAAATGCATACAAACATGACTAGTGAAAGTTCTCTACATGCAAAAATAAATGGCTTTCATACATTCCCGCCCGTTTGGCCACAGTTATTCTCTCATTTCACTTCACTCTCTTGCACTCATTCAAATCACTTAACTTTGTAGTATAAAGTAGTCTGTTCTTGATTCTTACATTTATGTTGGCATAGTTTTAAGCATTATTATTATTATTATTGTTCTGCGTTTTAGTTCATTTGAATGAGCACAAGGACGCATTCAATTGCATACAATTCTATTTAGTTCATTTGCAGATCAATAAAACTCTGCCTAACATACTTGTACTGTAAGGGTTTTAGTATGAAATACACAGCTAAGTTTGGGGTCACCCCTGAGATTTGTAATTTCTAATAAGATAAATATTCCACAAAGTGTATTTTACTTAAGATAATTGTCTTTCCTTGCTAACAAGATTTCAGTTTTCCTTTTTCACCATCCCAAGAAAACTGTAAAGGACCAGAATTCAAAGCTAACTGTCAAAATTCATTTCATTAGAATGTCGCTTATGACTGACTTTTAAGATCTAAGGTCATATCATTAACATAATTGTTTGAATATTCAACAAATCGAGTTAAATTAAGTTCAATAAAATATTGTTGTATCGGACTTTGATGGTACAATTTTTCCCAACAACGATCTTTGTACAGAGTTGCTGCGACTAGATTTCTTCTATTTGAACTATCCAATTAGCTAAGGTCGCTATACCAATTACAAAAGTCATCTCGATCTACTCGCAAGTTGCGACTCGAAACTAATGCGAAAAATTCAAAGCAAAGAGTGTAAAAACAGAACCAAACCATAAAAAATCGATTCATTGTTGTTGCTGGAACTGTGTCAATACTTAAAATTTTCTAGAGCAACAAAATTCATTAGAACCACATGCGAGTGCTCCTCTTTTTCCAGTTGGATAGTCTAATAAAATATTTAATAACGAAATTTATAGAAAAGAAAAACAAAAAAGGTTATTCGTTGTGAAACGATTCACCTGCCGATGTCGATGGCATTCAATATATGTCCTGGTTACATTCACCCACCCACCCCCACACAAACTCAAAATCAATTAACTCCTCCTTCTCGCCATCTCGCTCCCACACGTTTCTTTACGTAACGCAATAATTTAATAATCTGTCTTCTTTTTTCAAATAAATAATTAATCTCAGGAAAGTTCAAAAATCGAATAATCAATGATAACCCAAATTGTACGAGTAGAAATAGTCTACCGCTAATGTTTTAATGAGTTTTAACATCGACTTATCAGATAGATTCCTCTCTACTTGTATGAATTGCAACGTATGTTGTGTTGCAGTTCACACTACATAAGACAGTCTAACGTTGCAGCAATCCCTGGTAAGTTGCATTTAATATTAGGTCAGAGAGACAGTAGTACATTTTGAATAACAACAAACAAATAGCAGGTGGTTACCACATTACTGTGCATTTTTTATATGATTGAAGCTCACTCTTTGAGTGAGGTGTCAGTAAAGTGGAAAAGTGGACACCTGCGAGATTGAGCGGGGTTAACATCTGCCCAACCCTTAAGATTTCTCGCGTGTCACATCCTAATTTCGAAAGTACCGGAAGGGCAAAGAAAGCTCCACATTTAATCGACAATAAAATTATGAAGACATGAGAAGGAGTGTTTATGTGGCAAACAGTTGCCGAGAGTATTTTTTCCAATAAAAGAGTTTGGGTTCAAATCAAATTTGGAAATGATTCGGCACGCACAGTGGTCTCAAATGTTTTAATTGCAGTAAGATGATTTTCTGGGGTGAATAAACTCAAGCAATGTAACGAAACGTTCTGCATGACAACACTAACAAATACACGCAGACGCTTGTTGGCCAAAGAAAATTTAATTCAGAGATAAAAAATTGCAACCGAGACAAAAATAGAATGTGCGTTTCTGTTAATGATAAACAATTAATAAAAAAAATCAATATTCCAATAGAAACTTTAATCGTTCAATCAACAATTAAAATCAAACACATGCATTCAGATACACATACACACAAAAAGCGCGAAAATCCCTGATTTAGTGCTGCACGCAGCGGAATGTTTACAATTTTCTCTCTTCCGAAATTGTGAAATATTCTTTTGTTCAGTTTAATTGTTTTAGTTTTGTTCTTACATTTATTTATGCCTATTACCAAACTCACAATTCATTAATGTTAAACTTGATTTTGTTTTGATTTACCGTTTATTGCACTCAAAAAACTATACTAGCTTAACCGGCACACAATCCACACAACCTTCCTAGTTGAAATTCAAAGTTTTTTTAAATTGAAAATGGCAGAGCGCAGTAGTGATGAGCAATTTTACGTGATCTGTGATTTTTTACAGTAGCCGTACTCACGCCAAACTCGATAACGTGTAATCAGTCTGATGAAAATACAAAAACAAAATACATTGACCATTTTTTTGACATCAACATCGAACCGTGCTGTTCGGTAACGCGTTAACTCGGTAAGAAATAAAAGTCAATTTTTAGTTACTTTCACTTAAAAAAAGTGGCTGTACTTTCATATTATTTTATTATCAAAACGACATATGTTGTATGCTAGCCGTTTTCAACATAAGCCAACACAAAAGAAAATTAACTTCCATATTTTCGCGTCTGCACCGACTACTCGTATGTTACAAGCAATAACACAACACATACAACTAATACATCAAAATGCATATTTTGGATCTATGATTTCGTCCTCACGCCAACCGATGTATGGCAATAATGTCGTCCATAAAGTCATCCAATGATTTCTCAATTTCTCCATCTGGGCCCACATCCGTGCATCATTTTAACACAATTAGTTAAGTTAAATGTTTTTCCATGAACAAACAAACATATTTACTTTTCAAAAACACAATTTCTCGCATAACTTGATTAATTTTATATTCCATTAGTTGATTTTTTTACGTTATTTCGCAGAATTTATTTGGTTTATTTCGCACAATTCAGGTAAATTCACTTTTTCGTTTGCTTATATAAGAAGAAGAAAAATTAACGAATTTACGTAAACCCGCACATTTCGATATTCACGCCCGACATTCGGTAAAACTAAAATTGTTCATATTGCAACGTTACCAAGCTGGGTGTGAATACGGCTAGTGATTCGCAAATCACAGTGACTCTCTGCTGAACTGCTCGGTAAACGGTGATCCACAGTTTCAGCAATAATTGTTCTTTTACGATGTGATAAGACATTTGTTAATTACTGATAGACGGTCTCACGGCTTTTAAATAACTAAGTAACTTTAAATTTTCAAAATAAACACTCATTTTGTGTAACAAAATAAAAAAAACAGAGTTCTTTCAAATAAACATTTTAATTTTATGCCCATGTTATGGTTTTTTAAATTATTATATAATTTTAATCACTTCTCTTAAATTGACAATTGCTTTCCAGGCATTTCAAAATTTTCATATTCTTCTGATTACAGTTTGAAATTTTTTCACCGTTAAAAATAAAAGAAGAAATATCTTGAAAACACTGAGCAGTTTTTCTCAACTGTGACTCAATCACAGTTTAGCTCATCGCTAGAATGCAGTGCTACCAACTTTCAAAAATTGTTCTCCCCAAACACAGACCAAAAACCCCTAAAATCTCCCTAAGTAATTAATGTTGTAACATACAGTGCTCACTAAAAATATTTCCAATAAGAATACATGGGAAAAACCGTAAAAATACGTAAAACAATGCAGAATTTACGCTGAACGGTGATTTGACAACTCTCCGAAGTGAGAGCAGAGAGAGAATTCTAACTCTCCTGTGGCAGTTTTTTGTTCCATGAACTGAAGAATTGATTAAGCGTATGTTGCGCTGCATCCGCTGGAGATTTATCCCGTACCTCTAGTCCGAGGTATCTCTTCTTCTCGCCCAATGTTTTGATTTTTTTTAACGTACGATTGGCATTTTATTTATCAAGAAAATGGCAAAATGCCAGTATGTTTTGTATGCAGACATAAAAATTGCCATAAAAATACCATACAGTAACAATCAATGCAGTGCAAGCTCCGGAACTGTAGATTTGTAGGTGAACTGACCCATGACACTTGAAATTTTCAAGTGAACATACGCCAATTCATTTCGAGTGCGGATTTTTACAGTACTGTTTCCACAGTTAAATATGTGGCTCTATCACGACGCAGAATTGTCCAATTACCAGACAGCGTGAGTTATTCATTGTTTCACGAATGTTTGCTGCTTTTACCACGAATTTATTATTTGTAAATATTTTTAACGACCTTTATTCGGCTGTTATGTCTTTTAAAATTGTCCTGACGTTCCTCCAATTTTGCTTCAGAACATTTGGCAACACTTTTAACTTGGCACATCACCATTTGGTCATCAGTTCGATACAATAAAATTATGGCATTTTGCGCAAAGAGTATTCAAACATAACAACAAATTATATTTTAAGTTAATAGAGTATTAAAATATACTTTTTGCGAAATCATCAGATAAAAATAGTTCAAATGCAGCATTTGTTAACAATTTCATATTTTTGGGTGTTGTTTAGCGCCATCTATTGAACTGGGAAATTTCGTATAACAGAAATAACATAATTATCGCCATCTATTGGAGATAGTCAATTGCGGTACTAATTTTGAGCAAAGAGGATAAAATAGAAAGAGTGGAAACCAGACTGGGAACATTTACATCGAATGATGTGGACAGAAAATGATTAGTAGCCAAGTAATTGGAACTTAAGAGTGAGCGAGAAAAAAGATGCGACAACTATATGAACCGCTCTGATTGTTGCAAGATCCGAAGGAGACAGCATATAAATAATCAAAACCCACTCTGGTTTCCACTCGTTCTATTTTATCTTCTTTGGTAACACTGCAATGAATATTGAAGTCGATCATTCATGTCATGTTGTGGCGAACATGTGCGCAGCTATCTCCCTGGTAGGCAACATAGGAGAACTTAATATGAAATGTGCATTCGGGTGCCATTTCCGACGCGGATGGTTACGTTTGAATTGCTCTTGAGGGTCGACTGGGCTCAGCAACTGGCAATTGCAATTGCAAGCTAACGGCGCGTCACACATTATTAAGAGCCCATGCGCACATAAAAATAATACTTAATCGTTTCTTTACTTGAAGTTGACTCCTATTTAAAAAATTGTTATATTTTTTGTCAATTCGACTGAAATTTTAACTAAGTAAGCACAGAGCCATGTGCGCATAGGCTCTTAATAATTTTGTAAAGCAACACTTCGACATCAGCATTTTATTTTGGCACACAAAGCCAACAAATGGGTGGATTCCCTTAATATTTTATTTATAATCTACCTTCACCCAAAATGCTGTGTTGTTCTCAATACATTGTTCGCGTAACTCCGCAACCATTCTGTATTTTAAAAGATCTTCTTGATCGAGATGCTGAAGCGATTTGCTCAACTCAGTCACCCCTAAAGAGCAATCACAGTCAACATCCAACTTCACACACAAAAACAACTGATGGCTGCGCCCTTGTCTACAGCGAAGGTACTGTGACATACGATAAACCAATGTCTTTTTTTTTTTTTTTTTTAAAAAAGGAAGAAAATACTCGTCTCCCACTTCATTTAATGCTTATTATGTGGGTACGACCAGGGCCACCTTTGTGAAAAGCTGGCTACGTTCTTGGTATGGACTTACAAATGCAATCTGTAGCGAAACAAAAAAAAAAACCAGTAAGGGCGGTATAGTCGAGTATACTCGACAATATAATACCCTGCACACATGGTAGGCGGTGCCACACCGTCAGTCTACAAAAACATATCGATCTGAGTCGCCTATTTAAATAGTGTTCAAAATATTAAGAAAATCGGTCAAAAAACAAAAAATGTGGATTTTACGAAAAATTTAAGTTTGTTGGTCTCTGAGGGGTTGCCATCAAAGAGAGGGGAAATTTGTGGTATGCAGTTTTTAAGATGTATTATCACTGAGCTTGAATACAAAATTTCAGATTCATACCTTTGTTAGTTTTGGAGATATTGCTTTTTTCAGAAAAATACTAGGGGAGGGGAAATTAAGGGGGGGAGTCTACATACCGATTTTCATGTTTCTATCTCTTTGGATGTTCGAGTTATAGCGTTTTCAAAAAGTGGGTGGTGCTGGATGGGCGGGAAGGAGTGGGTGTGGCACAAAACCATTCAAACTTGATCTGCTGCCGAGCATCACGTGTCTACCCACCAAATTTCAAGTCTCTAGCTATTATACCCCGATACACTATGTGTACAGGGTATAAAAAACAACCAGTTTTGACATTGAACTATCTCAAGTTATCCGTGTCTAAACAAACGCATACGGTATTATGATGTTGTGAGGACAAGAACAGAATTTTTGGTACGAAACATAACTTTCATGCGCTGGCCGGGTGCTCGGTTCCTCGCTATTTTTTTTTATCAATTTCGACCTAGCCATGTCCGTCTGTCTGTCCTCATCAATAGTTTTTGGAAGCTATAAGAGCTAGAGACTTGAAATTCGAACGGTAGAATCGTGTGGTCAGGTGCTCGAAATTTTTAAAACACACACTCCGCCTCGACCAACCAGCACAGTCCATAACTTGAACACCACATGAGTTAGAATCATAAAAGTTAGATGATAGACACAGTAGGCATAGCGATTCAAAATAGTATACTACAATTGTTTACCCACCCCACCATCAACGAGAGGGGAATTTTGCTGCTTGTATACAAAATTTTAGGTTCATAACTTTATTAGTTCTGGATATATAGCAGTGGTATCCAGTTTTGTAGGGTGTAGCCCTGAGTTTCTATATCTTTGGATGTTCGAGTTATAGCGTTTTAAAAAAGTGGACGGTACCGGTTGGATGGGAAGGAGTTCCTCTCCTCCCCTTCTGTGCGTAACATACATTTCGCTTTTGCACAAACATAATACACCTTGATGCACTCTGTGTATACGGTATAACAAGTAGCAAGTGGAGTATACTCGACAATACTCTCCACACATGGTAGCCATTTTCACGTCCCAAATCATGTTTACATAAGATTTAAAGCAGTGCTGCAGTAATAACTCTAATGATAAAGCAGTGTCAATATGAATTAACTTTTATGCAGTGCTCTTGTAATTGATTATTTTATGTTATTATTTTTATACCCTGCACATACAGTGTGTCAGGGTATATTAAGTTTGTTTGAGAGCAAAAGTATATAACGTATAGAAGGAGGGGAGGGGATCAGAACGACAAGAGAAATTGATTGAGCCCTGTCCGTCCGTCTACGCGTCCGTGTAGACTCGTGATGCTTGGCAGCAGATCGAGTTTGAACATTTTTGTGCCACGCCCTACCAGCACCACCCATGAAAATCTGTTTGTAGACTCTGTAAGAATAGGCCATATATTACATTCTACAGTTTTTGACCATCCCCCTCATTTCCTATCAATTATATATATAAACCTACAAAATGATAAAAGATATGAATATGAAATTTAGTATGCAGCCTCAGTTAATATATGTACATCTCTAATACTGCATATAACAAAATACATCTGTCCCTCATGGTTGCCCCTCAAAGACAATTGAACTTAAAGTTTTCGTAAATTCCAAATTTTTTGACCGATTGCCCATATAAATGCTTAGAAATAAATGCTATTTTCTGGTATAATTCTGTAGTGCTGTGTTTACTGCATCAACCATCCAATTTTTATGTACGTATCTATCCCATTTGATGTTCAAGCTAAGACCATTAAAAAAATGAGCGGCACAAGTGGAGCGAAAAGAAGTGGGCGTGGTAAAAAATCCTTCAAAATTGATGGACGGACGAACTTGGAAATAAATCGACTTATTTTGTTATTCTGATCAAAAGAATACATTTGTATACTTGTAGAGTCCTCGTTGGTGTAATATATATTTGGTTCGAAACAAACTTAATATACCCTGATACTACATGTGCAGGGAATAAAAATGAACTAAAAATTTTCAATAAAATTTGGAGTTTACTCGACTATAGTAAAGTCGATGTAAGTTAAGACAATTCTGAAATAAAATTCGATTATTCAGGTAGGAGTGTATCCGAGCATAAACTTCGCGCTCTTAACAAATGTTTCAGTTCGCTACTCTGGTAAATTTAAACGATGTTATGCAATTGTTACGTATTTCACATTATTTATTATAATTGTACATTACATAACTGCATATTCTATTTGCTTGTACATGCCAAATGCTCTGCTCAGTGTTGGCAATTCTTAGTTTTGCTTTAGAAATATGAAAAAAAACCAATAATCTAGTCAGTTTTATAATAATATAATTTTACATGTGAATTTCAAGTATTTTGTAATCGACTTTTGTTTAATTTTTTTTTATTTAACTGTTTTAGTTATAAGTTATAATTTTTCACCATGAATATGTTACTTTTTACCAACTAACTGTTTATAATAATTTAAGTTTTTTTTTTACATGCTAACAAATATTGCATTTTAATTAAATTTGTCTACTTTTAATTTTTTTTTTTGTTCGATTCATTGTCATACCATTTTCGCATCGTTTCAGTTTAAACATTTTAAGAATTCAAAGTTCGTTGTTTAACAATATATGTATATGTATGTGTGTACTTTTCTTTTAATTTTTGCTTTTTGTTTCTCTGTTTCATTCTTTCGCTTAATATTCTCGCTATATATAAAGTCGCTAATCAGCTATAATCTGCAATAAGTTCCCATTCCCTCTCTCAACAACACCCCGCCACATACATACATATATACACACTCACACACACATGCGACATTTAATTACCACCTTTTGTTCACTCTCCCTCTATTGGTCGTTGACAATCTTAGCTTGTTTACCGTTAAACTCAGCTCATAGCACGAGCTGTTATTTTATTACTGTTTGCTCTTCTTGTCTCTCTCCTTCTACAACAAAAATTTGGCATCAAATTTTTTAACGTGTAGTCTATGTGTTCCAATTTGGAACGTTAGACTTTTGTACAAACATGTCGTTAATTGATTTCCCAGCGTTCCTCACACTCCGACACATTGACTCTGACTTAATGAGCAGTTGGATGTTGAATGTGTACGAGCCCTATAAGTTTCAAGTGCATTAAAAAGATCACGGGTGGTAAATTAAATGAAGCAGCGAGTCAGAGCGAAACTACGGCAAACAACAATAACACGGACACTATTCTTGACAAGTGTAACTGGCAGTCTATAAAATATAGAACGGTAATTGAGTAACTGTACTTTATCGATCGATGCTATTGATTTGATAGCGCCAATTAAAGTGCGTTAAACAGTATTTATTGGTTTGAATTGCTATCTGTTCTCGTCAACTTTTATTATTCTCACTCGATTATGAGAACCGTCCCGCAAAAAGACCGCAAAAAATTAAAAAATTTAAAATTGTGATGATTTATGTACGTACATATGTACGAGTACATAGATACACGGATCCTGGAGTATCATAAATTTCGTTGTTGCAATTTAAATCATTCTTTTGCAGAAAATATTTATTAAATTCTTTTAAGGTTCGTCCGAAAGTATACGTTGATGTATGGAGAAATTGTAATACGATACATTTGAAGAGCTTAATAACATTTATTTATACATCTTTATCTATCCAAATCTCATTCAATGCCAAATTATGAATGCTCATATCAGATGCTATAAAACAATTAACAGGTTTTGAATTTGTTCTGTGATTTGGATGCTACAACAATTATTTCTACTAATAGATAAGTACATAGTATTAGTTTAAACATACAATTTGAAATCTTTTATTTTTTTTTATTTTATGTATTAACATTGTGTAATTCTGTGTAATTCGGCATATATTTTATATAATCAAACAGAAAATTGGACAGATAAGTCGAAAATTGCATATTTTTTACTTAAGCGTACATTATATGTATTGTTTTTCAAAACTTTTCGAACATAAAATCTGAGTTTTCTGTTGGATTGAGCGCTCCGTATACAGTTTGTTTGACTATCTCTTAAACGAAGAATTAAATTGAATATTTTCAAGATATCACTCAATAATTTAACTTAAAAGTAAATACATACATACATATGACTAACCTCTGTTGGAAACAGGCATTATCTACAGACTAGATATTTTTAACCTATCACACATTTTGTTTTATAATTTTTTTCTAATTTAATAAATCCTTACTATAAAATTTTGTTTTATCGATTCCCAATAGTCATAACGTGAAAGCTTCAGAATCATTGAAAGGGAGGAAAAGCAAATAAGCCTAGTTTACTCAAACTTTATTGGCCCTAAACAATATGAAACCAGTTTGATAGGTTTTTGGCGGCAAATTCCAATTTACACTAACTAAAATACTAAATATACATATGTATAAATGTATATAATAAAATTGGCATCCGAAGCATAACTTGAGCCGTTATTTAAGAAAGGTCTATTAGTTACGTGAGCTCAAAACAGGTGAATTGGAAATGTCACATCAGCTTTTAAATTCGAAGAATATATTTCATATAAGAAGAGTTGAGCGTTATTGCTAAATTTTAGCAACTAGGAATAGGTCGTAATTCAAAGAAAACACCCCCAATTAATTAATGGATCCTCCCCAGATGCAAAATGCAGATGCAGATGCGAATGTAAACTGATGGGCCCTCAAATATGCTTTTTATTCTCATGACTGTCTATACAGTTTATAAAGAACATAGTAGATCTAACTGTTTCATCAATGTGTTGTAGAGAAATAAAGCCCATTAAACGCAAGGTCTCTAAGCTCTTTATCGACATCTCTCTTCGTTGTTGTGGTTTGCAGCTTTGGAGTTTTGACTGTTTGGAATCGGTGAAAACTTACCATTCATTCTATTTTATTTATATTCTTAGTTTGGACTGCTAAGTGCTTTTACTTGATTTATTCCATACTCTTAGCTCAAGACTACTTGCTTCTGTTAGATGATGGCTATCTTGGATAAGTATATACATACGTATGTATGTCTGGTTGTGAATCAGTAGTTTATGCCCAAAAAATAGGTCGAACCTTTTAACTGTATAGTACATTTAATTAAGCATTTCACTTTATACTTATTTGAGCAAATCTAGTTTGGTGTAAGACTAATTGGCCCGGCCCGGTTTAAGTGTTTTAGAAAAAGAATTAATAAATTTGTTAATGAGGTGCCACAGAACGTCCCCAATCAATCACATGACACCATAGTCTCTTAATACTTATAAAAACTCCCGAAATGGTTCATCGAAATTATCATTTACATCGGGATAGGCGCCACCACTGCCACCTGCGCCCCCTGTGCCGCTGTTGAGTATAAGTGCAGTTTGTGTGTGCTGCTGCTGTGGCAACAACATCGTATTCAGCTGATTGTGCGTGGGCATGAGTTGGTGGGCGGCATGGACATGTTGTGGCAGCAACGTTTGAGTGTGTTGCTGGTGTGGATGATGTGTGGCAAGTTGTTGTTGATGATGCTGTGGTGGTTGCGTCTGTTGGGGCGGCATATGCATCAGTGCTGCCTCATGTTGAATTTGTATGGTTGTTGTCGCCGTAGTCAATGTATTCACATCGGCAGCGACTGCGGCATGGAGTACACAATCGTAAGCGCCGCCATTGACGGCACTTTCGCTACCTGCACTTCCGTTGCCAATGACGCCATTTGTCAGCGCGTCTTCGAAACAAATGCCATTCGTTGTGCTGCCAATACTGCTGCCGCCCCCGCTTGTCTCACCATTTGTCGCTACCACCCCACCACCGCCGGTTACGCCACTCAACTCCAAAGCAGCGGCCTCTTCATTGCGCTTCGAAAGTATAATGTGCGTCAGATTGATTATGTAATTCTTTGCCAGCGTCAGTGTTTCAATCTTCGAGAGTCGTCGCTCCATCTCCACGTGTGGTATAACCTCGCGCAACGACTGAAATGCATCATTGAGACTGTGCATGCGCATGCGTTCACGCTCGTTTGACTCGAGGCGGCGTAAGTTGCGCTCCTTTGCATTGAGCGCACCCTTGCGACGTCGACTGCTGCTGCCGCTGCTTGAGTTGCCACCCACGCCAGCAACAACACCATTGCCCACACCACCGCCCGAGGCAACGCCACCCGCCGCTGCTGCTGCAGTCGTGCTGCGGCTCGATGGTCTCGCATTCGTGCTGCTGCCGCCGTTGCTGCTGGCGCCGCCGCCGCTTGTATCATCGCTTTGCGAACTTGAGTCTGTCATTTCCAGGTCGTAGGCGTTATTGCTTAACTGAAAAATTTTAGTATAATGCGCATTTAAAGTATGGCAACTGCCAATAACACTTGCGCAATGCCATGGTGATCTGATCACCATTCGAAGACATTACGTAATATGCACTTCTCCCTTACCTGTGAGGTCCGTCGACTTGCGGCTCGTCTGATTGGACGTGATGAGCGTTCTTGTTGTGTGCTCACTGGTGAGTTTATGGTGTTGTTATTGAGCTCAGTGACGTTACTACTGTTGTTGCTGCTATAGCTGTTCATATTTTGCGCATGTTGTTGGTGTTGTTGTTGTTGCTGTTGCTGGTGTTGTTGTAGTTGTTGCTGCAATTGCATAAAATCATGACTGCTCATTAACTCCGTCAACTGAGTGGCATCCATTTTATTGAATTTATCTGATTTATGTATATCCCTTTTCCTTGTTCTTTTCTGAGGCGCACCAAAATTAACGCCTGATTATCTGAAAAATGTATGAAGTAGAAAAAAAAATTAATATTACGAAAGACAGATTCCTGCATATAAGTATTCATCATTTTTGTTTTTTTTTATTTCTTTATATCCTTATACATTTAATAAAAATGAAAATGTTATTCAATAAGTCGAGTTTAAAAGTAAATTATTGGGTTTAGAAACTCATTTCAATATTGCATTTCCATAAGGTTGTTAATGGCTCTAAAGTAGTTTTTGCGTTTGCTGAAAATTCATTTTATTTGAGTTAGTAAGTATGTTGAATTTCATTTTAGTAAGAGCATAATTTTTATATAACCTCAAATGCCGTTGAAGCAGCATCAGTGAATCGTAATCAGTCGTATTTTCTAAGAAACTTGTTCTTGTTCCTTATAAAATTTACAAGAAAGATGTTTATTGGTATTTGACAATTAAATGTTTTCTTATTGATTTACTTGAACATTATGTGGCAATAATCATTGGGGGTCTACAGTCAAGTTCAAACTATTCTCAAACATAATTTCAATTACGTAACTTAGAAGAGAATTAAACCTGGCAATCGGGAAGCTTTTCACATTATTGGAATCATTGTTAACGATCCTAAACTTGATGTTGAGGATACAAGCTTAAGCTGAAGGAAGGCCAAACAAATGCACAGGAATTTCATTACAAACAAGTTTGTTATTCGCCATGTGATGATTAATTACTTGCCTCTGCCGCCCAAGTCGTTATCAATTATCATTTTCTTCATACGGTTTTTTACTAAGAAGTACTGAAATATTGTCGGTATTTAAACTAGTTCACGCTATTAAGAAGTTAGACCTTGTTGGAATTTAAAAACAACAAATTTTTTTTTTTACATTTTGTGAAAGTGATAATATCTTGAAAATGTTCTCTAAAGATTTCAAGAAGATCCGACGAATTAAACGTAATTTTTTTGTTTTTTAATATTATTTTTTTATAGCCGAAAATGTGTGAATATTTTCACACTATACATTATAGAATAACCTATCCATCTTTTTTTATTTTGGGTCCGATGATCCATTAACGAGCTAAAGTAATAACCGCAAAACACTTTTTTCATTTAGACCCTATTAATTAATTTTTTATTAAATTGTTTTTTTTTTAAATACATGACTTTCGTTTCGTGAAAAAAATCATAAATTTTTTGCATGTTCCAACTAGATCTAAACCCTTAAATAATTCTTATTTAAAAGTACTATTGTCAGTTTTAATGTACGCCATGTCATTTTTAATCGCTCGATTTTTGTTGAATAAAGTGTTGGCGAAAAATTTTTTTTTAATTTCTTTTATTATCAGACATCTTGGGCAATTGTGGCATTTGCATTTCATCGTTGAAGTATTGTATAAAAAGAATCATTCTCTAAATTTAAGGCCAACTTTTATAGCTCGAGGAACCTTGCCTGAAGAGTTAAGTAAAGTTGTCTTTGAAAAAAACATAAGTATATTATTAGTATTCTAATTATGTGCATTTGTGTACTTATCGATTTGATTTTAGTGATAGAATATTTCAAATTATAAACATTAGGATTAAAGCCATAGCAAGTCTCGTAGATTTTCTTAAGAAACAATTGAATCTTTTTTGCACCAAATGTTGAACTTAAAATGTGCATGATATCGTTGACAACACGTTGCTTTATTTCAGTAAGAGCATAATAAATATTAGATAACTGCAGGTGCCGTTGTCAGAGCTTGTGTCAAACAAAGATGCATTTTCAGTGTCAACAACAGAAGCGGCAGCGTTCCATAGAAAACGTGCGACATAGACGTTGAACTAAGCAACTTGTTGCAGTCGGGAACTTGTTGCATAAAAGACTTTTTGGCATTATGATTACAATGGTTGTAAGTACATATACAAGAGCATTGTTTTCGCACTTGTTTACTTATGAGTAAACTCATTTGTCAGCTCGTCGCCACTAAGACAAGCCGAAAACATTAAATGAGCATTTAAGAGCTTAGCTCACAACACGGCGTTTCGGTGTCAGCGTGAACATAATGTGCACAAACACCACTGACATGAGAGTGTGCGTGTGTAACCCTATAACCTTAAGCAAGTCGAATAGTCGAGACCAAAGACTTCTTCTTCGACAATAAAACCTTAAAAAGCGCAAAGCAGTTTCAGAATAAGGAAATAGAAAATGAGAAAAACGCTTGTAATTTCTTTGCTTACAAGTTTTCCTTGCTTTCATTTCTTGGCTTTTAAAGCGACTGCAAAATGCCGAAGGATACTGCAAAACATGCCGTTAAATAATAGCGACATTGTTTTCTTACACAGAAATACAAAACATAATAATAAAAATGAAGAAAACATAAAGGAAAAAATTAAATACGCGTTTCATATTACATGATTTCTTCGCTCAAATGGCAATGCTTAAAAGCCAAAAGGGAAATAACCAAGACCACGGCCGTCATTATTACAGCGACAATAAGCAAGCAGTGACATTGTGCAGTACTGCACTCTCCAGTCTCTCTCTCTCATTTCTGACTCTCTAGTCACTAAATGAATGCACTTTCTTGCAACAGGCGCAAACAAATGTTGCCAACGTGCAGCACAAGCCGCAACGCAACGAGATGAGTTACTTGATGTTTGTCATCGCTTAGTTGCTTTCTTTATTATGTTGACCACGGACTCTGATCGAGTGATTATTAAATTTAGCTTAAGTATGAGTAAGGCATTTTCACGTTAATCATTTATATTATCATGAAAAATCATTGAACACTACACTGATTAGGGAAAGATGTTAATTCAAAATTAAATTTATTACACATAAAGATATAGATGAAAAAAAAGTCAAATGAGCCAAATTTGGCGTAGTCGTTCTACAGATCAAAGTTATTCGATTTTCGCCCACTTATTTGATTTATTTAACTCCAAAGAGATAGAAACGTGAAAACGATCGGGACGACAAGTCGAGTTGATATAGCAATGTCCGTCCGTCCGATTCTCCAATGGTTCTCGGAAACTATGAGACCAAGAGACCTAAAATTTGGTGTTACACTCATGAAGCTCGACAACAGATCAAGTTTGAATAGTTTTGTGCCACGCCCATTCCATTCCGCCCAACAATCACCACCCATTTTTTTTAATGGCTTTAGTTTGAACACCAGAAACGATAAAAACATGAAAATCGGTTGGTAGATTTAGTAAGCATAGCTCATTTTCCCTCAAAAAGTTTGGTTTTCTTATCTATACTAAATCTCCAAAACTATAAGCGGTACAAACCCAAAATTTTGTATACAGGCTCAGTAAATATCCATATATTAAAATGAATACCACAAACTACCCATTCCTTTCATAATTGCCCCTGAAAGACAATCAAATTGAATTTTTTCGTAAATTCCACATTTTTGATCGATTTTCTTTTAAATGGGGCGTAAAATTGTCTACCGTGTGTGCAGGGAATAGTATATACATACATATATATCCGTTCTTACTGTTCTTATACCCTGTACACATAGTGTATTAAATGTATGTAACGCACAGAAGGAGGGGAGGGTGACCCCAAAAAGTATATATATTCTTAATCAGGACGACAAGAGAAATTAATTGAACCATGTCCGTCCGTCTGTCTGTCCGTCCATCCAAAGAGATAGACTCAGTATGTATAGCCCTACAAAACTGCATACCACAAAATCCTCCCCTTCTTATCATTTCTCCTCCCCCAGTTATTTTCTATAAATTGCTATATCTCCAAAATTAACAAAGGTACGACCTTGAAAATTTGTACACAAGCTCAGTAAATATACATCTTAAAAACTGCATACCACAAATTTCCCCCCTCTTTGATGGATACCCCTCAGAGACCAACAAACTTAAATTTTTCGTAAAATCCACATTTTTTGACCGATTTTTTTGATATTTTGAACACTATTTGAATAGGCGACGTCAGATAAGTATGTTTTTGTAAATTGAGGGTGTGGCACCGCCTATCATGTGTGCAGGATATTATATTGTATGTTGTATATTCGACTATACCGCCCTTTCTGGTTTTTTATTGAATAGAAGTGCATTGTTGAGTATCTAGTAGTATATTTTCACTTTGCAAGATTGGTTATAATCATTTTGAAATTCAAGTAATAGTTGAAGTAATTTTTATACTCTTGCAAGAGTATATTAACTTTGTCGTGAAGTTTGCAACGCAGAGAAGGAGACATCTCCGACTATATAAAGTATATATATTTTTGATCAGCTTGACGAGACGAGTTCAGATAGCCATGTCCGTCTGTCTGTCTGTTTCAATGCGAACTCCTCCCAGAGTTTTGAAGTTAGCAAAAAAATTTAAACGCAGAAAATTTTCTTTTCCTTGCAGGCAGTTTATATGTAGAAACCAGCCTGATCGGAATACTATAGCATATAGCTGCCATAGGAACGATCGGTCAAAAATGAGGTTTTTGCTCAATAAACTCTTTGTTTTTCAAGTTAGCGCCCCAATTTTTTGCACAAGAACATATCGGACGTAAATTAAGGCTCACTGCAAAATTGGTGAAGATCGAATAAATATAGCATATAGCTCCCATAGGAACAATCGGTTAAAAATTCGGTTTTTGTTAGAAAAACTTTTTTGTTTTCAACTATAAACAGATGAAACCTTGCAGTTGCGCGTTTTTAGGAATCCTTGACCATATTACAAAGTTTCATAAGAATTGGACATAAGGGCGTGGCACCGCCCATATAGAGAAAAACTTAAAAATGTGATTTATCTATAAGCAGACGAGATAGAAAATCGTAAAATGAAGTGTAGAATGATTGCATTGTATTCTTTAAAAAAAGTAGAAAATGGGCAGGGTTACGCCCCTTTATCTTTATAAACTTATAAGATTCTTATTAACAAAACTATAAAACGTATTTTCCAAATGCTTGCAAGAGTATATAAGTTTCAGCAAAGCTGAAAATAGCTCCCTTACTGGTCTCTGCGTAATTTTCTAAAACCGATTATAAATCAGTTAATGTCAATAACAGTCGAAAATATCTTGCAAAAAATGCATTATTTAAATGAGTCTATAGGGGTCAATAATAGGGGAAAATGACAAGTAAAATTTTTAAATCGGAAATTAAAAACATTTTTATTGTCATTTCATAAATTTTCATAAATGTATTTTTCGTAATTAATGTATTGCATGTTCTCTAAAGAATTTGTTAACGTCCTCAATTAAGATATAGAAAATAAGTCTTATGTATTCTTCATTAGCACGATGAGACGAGTTAATACACTCAATCGTTTGTCTTTTTGAGAATAATATTTATTTTATATCAATTACTATAGCATATATCAAGCGATAGGAATGAGATTTGCAATCACTTATTGTACTAATGCTAAACTTTATTCCTAAGTTGCAAAAGATAGGTACCGTCCATATATCGAATAGTAAAATAAAGCAGACGAGTTGGATAATCTTAAAAAATGATGTCGTGAAAATGTATTAAGACAAATAATGCCATACATGTTGTACATGCTAGTAGATTGATCAAAATTTTCGAGGTTTTGCCATTTCGAAAATGGAGGTTTTTGCCTCTCTTATGACACCAGCCACGGTTAAGTTTGGTTGGTTGGATTTATCAAACGACAAGTGCTGGCCAAGTTCGGTAAATCATGAATTTTCAACTGTCATTGTTTGCATTTATGCCAGGTATAATTTAAATACTGCATGTGATGAGGTGATTTCTTCGGCAAACATGCTTTTCACAATAATTGAAGTATGAACCAGCGCTAATAGTGTTCTAAGGGGCTTTCTGTTGGGTGCTTTGATCGATGTGGTTTTTTCACAACAATGTACGGCATAGCGAAGGGAACTGGTAACTGGTAACTCGAATGGAATTATTTATTTTATTTGAATTTCAGGTTGCAGAAATGCCTTTCCTGCCATCACTTGAGGCGCTCATGTATCTCTACATTACACAGACGCTCTAGACTTTTACTTATTTAAAAAGATTTCACATTTTTAACAATAGAAACGAGCAGACAACAAAATAGTATGAAATAGTTTACACATTCTACGCAATTAAATTTTGAGTGGTCCACAGATCTAAGTACATCCTTTTGTGCTTTACAACACATCCTGACTGCACACAGTGTATATATTCTTGATCATCATAACAAGACGAGTTGATATAGACATGTCCGTCTGTCTTTGTATACACTGTCTGCTTCAACTGTTTTGAAGCTATCGATCTGAGAATTTGCATAGATTGCGTTGAGCTCATTAATCCGAACTAGCATAATAAGTTCACTGAAACTGGTTGATCCCATAAAAAAGATGCAGAAAAAGTGAGACAATTTATGCCGCTATATAAAAAACTTTTCTTGATTTGACTAAAATTTGAAAGACAGTATCCTTTCTTACCTAACCTTAATATATTTTAATATAACATATATTTAATATATGTAATATATTTTAGGTCAGACCGCTAGAAAGGGAACTTCTCATAGAGACCTCTTAATAATTTTTAAATTCTTATATAAAAACTTTATTCATGAATTTTCTTACTAGTATCTCTGCAAACCCATGAGTTACAACAAGAAAAATTAGTATGTAGACTATTGAGATAATGAAAAATAGGATTTCTAGGCGTGGCACTTCTTCTTACTGTTTTTCTTCACATACAAAAGTATTTAGTTCCCAAGCAGAAAATATTTAAAATCAATTTTTGGATAAAATGTTTAAAAATGACGAAGATGGCAATGGCGGAAACGTTTAACAGACTCAAGATTGATCATTACAAATTTAAGTAATTGTAGAGATGTTTTCAGTGAATGAGAAACGCGTACAATGAGAGGATGATGAGATCTTAAAGGACTTTATACTTTACTACTTTATAGTATTTTTGTTTATCCCGATACCGACTATAAAAACTTAAAACACTTTAATTTTAGTTAACCGCATTGATTGTCTGCAAAGACGACTTAAACCAAATATTTTTAACTCTTACATTAAACTTACTTAATAAACTGCTGTTGATTTATGGTTAACTGATTTAAAATCACTGTCACACTTTATATTTTGCACATGATTGCACAATTTCTTTTTGATTTTATTATTCCTCAATATTTGTTAAGCTTTGCCATAAAAATGAAGATATTCCCTTCAGGTAGCTTCAACCTTTTTTCTCCAAACTCATAAATAGAGTGCAATTTACTGAGTATAATTTTTTATTTAACGCTCAAAAATTAATTAAGTACACATTTTTGATTTTTAAGTTGCATAAACTTTTGAAATTTAACCATATTTTCTTTGTCGACGGAAGGCGATTGCGCGAGCGAGCAAGAAAACTGAACCGATTGGCGTTGATACGAAATTGAAACTAAGCGCGAAACATCAAACCGGAAACGCGGAAGCGAAGACGGCCACTTGTGGAATAAATGCGGCGCCAACAATGTCGTTCACAGCGGTGACGACAAAGCCCGAACAAACAGGCCGAAGGAGTGCACGAATAAGCCAGCAACAAGTCGTGGAAAACTGTTGCTTTGCCCTAACGCACGCAGCTTTGCTCACACACACACACTCTCTCACTCAAAGGCGAACTCACACATACAGAATGGCGTGGGCGGGTTGTTATCAAACCACCCACACACACATTTCTATGAGCACTTTGTGCACTTTGCATTCACTGCGCATGCCAAGAAGCAAGTAATTAATGAGCGGCTTTTTTGCATTTCAAGTGTCGGATTGAGTGAAAATATAAGTTTTGAGTAAAATTATTGGCTTTGAGTGATGGTACAATTGACGTAACACAAGAAGCAATTTTTTCTGTTAGATGACGTTTGTTTAACTTAATTCGTAAAATTGTTTTTGTCCTATATATACTAATGTCTGTTTCAGCTATGAAATATAGATGTACAATTTTGTTGCATATTATTAGAATGTCAGTAAAAAAAAGTAAAACTTAACGAAAGTTACAGATTTTCTATTTTTTATAAGACTGGAATTAGTATGATTGTAATGTTCATTATGATCGCGTAGGTGTTAAAGTAGTTTTTGAAAGTTTTAGACGTGCTTCCCCCTATGCCAAACACGACCTTATCACATAGAAATTCAATCACATAATTTCATATACCATAGATTTATGAACATTGAAATTGGGAAGTTTGCTAACTGCATAAACATTGTCTGCATGTTGTCTGAGTTTTATTTTTAGTATACAAATTGTAAAAAAAAAGAAAATAGAAGTCTGTCTATTCAATAATTTTATGTTTGAACTTCTGCCAGCATAAGCCGAAAATGCAGGCAACAAGCCTTCATTTGGGCTGAGTCGTTGACGGTGGATGATGGTGGTTCGCAACCTACTCTAGTCATGTTGCTACACCATGGGGTGTAAGCGGGCGATTGTGTGTGCTTTGTCATGCTATTGAATTGTACACACCACGTGCTACTTACCAAACTTCAAATTTATGGAGTACACATGAATGACCTGAAAAGGGGCTGATTAAAGACACATTGACGCGGGCTCAGCCCCAAACACATACGCAGGCACACACACACGATCACGAACTTCACAGCGTTCTGGCTTTTGTCATCAACATGCGATGATTACAATGATTATCAGCCATGGAGTTGTTTGCATATGAAATTGTCTTCCTTTATTTTAGTAGTTCAATACCAAAAAGCGACAGACGTGCCGCTTATCACGAGTCCTTATCAGCTTTATCATGATTGTGATAAGTATTGTTACGATAACAAATATTTTCAAGAGTTTCTATGCGCAATTTTTAGCTTATTCTATTTGTAAATGACGCAACTTTATAGAGTTGTAATTAGGTTTTGATTTTATGATTTCACAACAGTCAACTTAGGGTAAGCCATTTCTGCATTGTCGAATTATTCAATCTAACTAAAGGGCTAAACTAAATTTTCTCCCAAACCGCCTAAAGACAATCCTCGCCAAACTGAGTACGTTTGAAGTACACAGCAACAACAACGATGCCAATTGTAGCCAAATAGAAATTGACAGATAGGATTTTTTAAAAATAGCAGTAAGCACAGCGCAGTTTCCGACAAGGACATTATGTAAATCCAACAAGTGGCAGGGAAGACAACATGATGCGACGAGTCCTTGCAGTGAGCGTGTGTGGGCTGTGTGTGTGGCAGCTATAGTCTTTGCCATTGGTGGTGCCAACCTCCGTCTGCTTGACTTACTCACTGACAGTTCGAAGGCAATCGACTTGTTCTCATACTGGTTCTGGTCTTGGGGCGCTTCTCCTTGGTCTAACATATTAAACCGATCATTGTTCTCGACAACTTTACTGTGTAAACAAATAAATATATTTTGTAAAATGTTGCCACGTCCAAGCAGTTACTTCATTCTTACAGTTGCTCATTCGCAGTGCGGCTTAACTCATTCCATTTCTTTTTTCAACGCTGTTGACATCGAAATGCCTGAGCCAGTCTGCGGTTGAAAGCTTCTAAGGCTAAAAGAAAAAAGTTACGACAAATTAAAATTGTTGCAACAGTCATATTTATTTAACAGTCAAATAAAGTGCCCTTTTCATCCGATTTAAAGCATATTTTCGGAAAAGTCTATACAATGAATGAAAAAAATTAAAAACTTTATGAAAATATATAATTTAATTTAAATATCGAAGGAGGAACGAAACCACTCACGCAGGAACATCCAGCTTCTAATATTTCGGACGAAGCAATAAGTGCTTGTATATCTTGCCGAACTCTTTTATTCAAGATTGGACCAATCGATGTGTTATGTCCAGGGACCGTAAATAATGATTATTTTTGTTTTTTAAAGTAAAAAAAATCACACACTTAGAATAGACCTAAAATGAAATGAACTACAGCAAAAATAATCTTTTTGGACGAACTATCCATTTCCCCCATGATTTTTGAATTTATGATTTATGACATAACTTATATCTCATTGTAGGATTTATGTAGGCTGCTTTGGCTGCATGAAACTCTACGCGTTTTTCTCAACTTTTTAGTCTTTTTAAGCTAGTTAGCATGATATCCCACGCTCACTCCACCAAATTTGAGTGGCACAATAAGCGCATGACCGAGTCTACTTTCTGAATATCTAGATCTTCTATTGTAGTTTTCGAGAATCAATGAAGAGGACGGAAATACAGAGAGACGTTGCATGCACCATTTCTATTGTCATTCCTTTATAAACTCAATTCATTGCTTCTATGCGTCATATAAATAAAAAGTTTTATTCTCGAAGGATATTTAGTTCCAGAGATAGAAGTGTTTTAAATATTTACTATATTCACTATTCACTTCAAATTTGTAACTTTTGTAATTTTTTTACCCGAGGTGGCTTTGGTTATTTACTCCTCAATACTAAAATATGTTCCAAAGGAAAATTGGAAATTAAACTTGATCTGCGGAATGAATATCAGAATCGACATGAAGAGGAATTTTGGTTCTACCTCTTAAATTTTTTGAGTTCAACGCATTCATACAGACAGTTGGACGATTTATCTTTCAAGAATATCAATAATATATGTATACATTTTATAGACGCATAAAAAGTTGTCAAACGATAATATGGAAGGTTGTTAATGAAATTAATCTTGTTCGAAGTACATTTCAATATGTTCACTTTATGTTCGTTTATAAGAATTTTAATTTGATATTTCTATAATTAGGGGGATGTTAATAACGGTATTGTCCATAACATAATTGGCAAATTTTTGTGTTTCCTTTTTGGCCGATAAAAATGTATACAAATGGGAAGTCATTTTGGTAGACTCGCTTTTCTTTAACTTTCCATCCATGATTTATACATTTATTGTATCAAATCCGTTGGTATGATGAAGTGAAGTGATAATTTAACAGAAGACCAAACTGTGTGTTAAGACAAAATGTAACTTAAATTTGGGGCGTTTATCAACTAAAGTCTCCGGGATACAAAAGATTTAGAAACAATTTTTTTAAAACCATGGCAAAATCTATGACTCCAGGTCAAAATTGTACTTAATAAACACTTCTTAATGTAGCTTCGAATCTTCAAACATTCAAACATATCAGGTTTAATCCCTAGCGCCACAAGAATTTAAATTTTTATGTTAATGGTGTTCGAGTTGAAGCGTTTAAAAAAAGTGGACGGTGCTGGTTGGGCGAGAAGGAGTGGGCATAGCACAAAACCGTTCGAACTTGATCTGCTGCCGAGCATCACGAGTCGACCCTCCAAATTTAAAGTCTCTAGCTCTAATAGTTTCCGAGAACCATTGGTGAGGACGGTCGGGCAGACGGACATGGCTTAATTAATTTCTCTTGTCGTCCCGATCAAGAATATACATATATGCTTTATGAGGTCGCCCTTCCCTCCTTCTGCTTTTGCACAAATACAATATATACCCTGGTACAATTACTCTGTCCTTAAGATGGTTCCATGGACTACTAGATGGATGTGGCAGAATCGCGACGATTAACCCATGCCTATGACATCCCTTAGTAAAACTCACCAGTTGAAAACAGGAAAGGTACATTGAACTGGAACTAGTACTCTTTAAATTTGAACTAGTTCAAACCTTAGTTCTGTACTAGATCGAAAAACCGCTGGGGAGGATCTAAGATCATTTTTAAAAAATCTAAAGGCATACTTTCAGGCACTGATAATTTTAAACAAAACCAATTTGGGTTTTCTTTGAATAAGACTTTTTTGGTCTTTATAGATTCTTCTTTAGTGGATCAAGTCAGAAGAAAATTTCTGGCGCCACACAGACCCGACCACAAGCCACCGTCATGCGCCAACAGTCACCCTTTAATCATAAGCAATCTATTTACATTTACACCAAATGTATAAATTTATTTTGAATGTGGGCTTCTTATTTTTCCCCTTCATATCCACGCATCAGCCACAAAAAGGCGAATAACTCAGCTTCGAAACCATGTCATACTACGAGAAAATGTAAAGTTATTTGTGTTTGCGTATCAGTCGCAAAGTTGAGATAAAATTTTTTATACACATTGCAAAGAAAAAGTTATTTTTCTGTTTTACTTGGCACAACTTTAATTGTTTTGTGAGCAATGCATGTCGTTTTTATAAGGATTCTCTGGAAAACAAATTGATGTGTAGAAGCCTTTGAATTGCAAACGTCAAATCAAATACGCTAATTAGTAAGCTATGAACTTTAAATGTGATTCATCAAAATTGTCTAATGCTTTAAAAACAAGTAATCTTTGGAGCAGCAATACTTGATAAAGGTTTACTGAACGGAAAGTTTATAGGGTTTATTGTTTTACTAGCTGTTTGCATGTTTTCGTCGCTGGGTCAGTTTACTGTCATTTCCATGACAATATTATGCTTGTTATTTTCTCAACGCTCATTAGCACATGCCCGTCAACTGCAATGCAACAACGATCAACGACAAAAAAACAAATGCAATGTAAACTACAACAATTGCTGCGACTTCAATGACTAGCAACTAACAACAAGCGATGCCATCAATAACAATTATCGTCGCCGCAGGCATAATATCACCAACAGGTGAAAATGGCAATGAGGCTTAGAAAAAGTTCGATTAAGAGCTCTGCATTGACGTACATACAAGTTAAAAGACTTCAATGCCTGAAGAGCGCAACTAAAAAATGGAAAAAGCATATTTAAATATGCTTGATTGAACCTAACGTGAAATCATTTAAATGCAAATTTTTAAGTAATTCTCAAAGAAAAAGGTGAAAACATTGTATCGAACATCTATAACTACGCTATGAATTTTGTGTGGAAAAGGCACAACTTTTTGATGTGAAATCATGCAAAAAGTGCATGGAAAATTAGATTTATGAGAAAACTTTGATTACATTAACAATGCAAATTCCGTGTAAACAACGTGGCGTATGATTAATGCGTTGATTTTTGATTTTTTTTTTTTTTTTTAATTAGCCACAAGCGACAAGAAGCATGTCTGTTTCTTATTTCTACTAAGAGACTTTAAAAACATAATTTGTTTATTAAACAAAAACAAAAAAATACAGATAAAAATGTGTAAATATTTGTACTTATGTTTGTACGAAGAAAAAATTGAGCAAGCGAGTAACTTTTTTAATGACACCAATTAGCAGCGACAGTCAAGCGCAACCCTTCACATGAAATGTAAAATCATATCCTTGATTATTATCATCAACTGCGTCGTACAAATTCACACACACACACACATAGATGTGTTCGTACGTAAATAAGAGTGTATAAGCCGATGAAGATGACGATGTGACGTGCTATGAGGCTTGTATGATTGAGCAATTTCATCTCCTTCTTCGTTTTCATATTAAATTTGGTTTACTTTTTCTTTCTCGTTTGAATGCTGTGTAAATAATTATTATTTACGATATGTTTTTAATATTAAAGAAATGCATTCCAAGTATCGTTGGCTACCCTTTCAATCTTTTATCCCGACTCCAGTTAATCAAAGCTCAAATATATCATAAGTTATGATTAGGTATGTACCTTTCACCAATCACGATGTTATCTGTACTTTAGCCAAAATAATTGATCCATTTCAATGTTGATTTTCAAGACTTTATTCTGGTTTTTCTGTTGTTCTTCCCATCAACTCGAAAAAGAACTGCTTCATTGACGTACATACATTGTCGCTTTATTGTTTCATTCAATCTAGACTAGAGATTCAGTTTATATGGTTGTATGTAACCGATCATGATCCAATGAAATCCAATCCCTTCACGTTCAGAATGGAAATATTTAGGAACTAAACCCTTGTTTAAAATAAAGATCTAATTAAAATAAAGAAGATTTTCAGAACAACTTTTGACAATCACTTACAAATCTTGCTTAAATATCTTCAAATTGAACTAAGGGTATTTAAAGTATTTGATTCAAGTATGTTAACTTGGAAAAAAACACTCCTATTAACTTATGTCAATTTCCATTCAATGCCCGATCTTTGTATGTTGACTCCTTTGTAAATACTTGGTTTTTCTTCAAATCGCAAATAATTTAAACAACTCTTGACCTCAATAAATCAACATTTAAATAATAAGGGCGCCAGTCAAGTGAACTATATAACCGCTTAAAAAGGCCTTCAGAAAAAAATCAAGTACGGAAAAAAAAACAAAAAACCAACACTTTCCACTGAGATTATAAATAATGTAAATATGGCTGGCAGGCAAACAAACTCAGGAATGAACAAGCGGGCAAGTCCAGGCAAATGTGACTGAGCAACACTCGCTTGAATGGTAAGTATGCTCAACGCTTACTTAATGTGAGCGAGTGAGTGAATCAACATGGCTGCGAGCCTCTATAGCAATCTGACTGTTGTGATGGGTGTGAGCGCGTTGCCGACTTTGGCGTCACAATTTGCGGTGTTAACGCTGCGTTTCGTTTCATTGCGTTGCGTTGTTACTTGATCAGAATGCAGAGTGACGCTTTGTGCTATTGACATTTGACAGGCAGTCGGGCCAAGTCAGGGTGCCAAGTTTACCCCAAATTGCTGCGGGGCCACTTTCACGCCCTCATGACAAAGCGTGATCTGCTGTTAATAGCAGCAAATCTGTTTTGTTTTACACAATATTCTAACGCATTTACTTTGAATATTTTCTTTTTCAAATAACCGCGGGTTGGCTTTTTTCTTACTAACTTATTAAATAACATTCTATTTTTTAATTTTTTTTTTCCTTTGACATTCCCTTTTATCATTTTTGGCACTGTCATAATCCGTGAATGATTAAATTTTGAGTTAAGCTTGTTAAAGTCTGCAGTTCACAAATTCTTGTCATGTGCATTTTTTTTTATTGAATTAAATACGTTGTTATAAAGTGCTTCTGGGTTGCGAATACTAAAAACGAGAAGGAGTGAGACTTTGTAAAGGTTGAGTTAAGAGATTTCAAACAGAGGTCGACTTATGATAGATAATTGACAACCTTACCTGTGAGAGACAAAATACAGATAAATTTGTTTATCATTTTAATGATGTATGAAAAGCATAGAAGTAAAACCTCTCAAATTTTCAATAAATAAGTCGTCTTCTTTTCAATTATACCTATGAAGATATAATCTTTTTACCATTTTGGCTACGTAGATTATAGGTAGACCATACGAAAGTACTATTCTATTTTTATAATCTGCATAAACTCTATGTCAGGTTGTATTAAGATTGTTTTAGAACAATCTTGTAATACCTAGAACGAGAGGAGTAGGACTCTACAAAGTACTATATATATAGAAATAGTCGAAATGACACTAAAAAAACGATCTAGCCAAGTCCGTTTGCCTGTCCGTCGAAGCGATCTGAACTTGAAAGTCGAAAGGTACCCATATGTTGTCATGTACTACTTCAAGTTTGATGAAAATTTCACCACGCTCACTCTATCCCTCTCGTTCACTAGCCACCATTTATTTCCCTCAATAATCCTTTGCTAAATAACAATACTCCTTTAACCCTCTACTCACAATGGTAACCGTCAAAAATGAACATTTTAAATAAATTTATTTTTTTAAATATATTTTCTTAAAATTTTTTAAATTAAGACATAATATTGTCCACTATGAATGCATGGTATCATATTGTCTAGTAAACCCGACTTTACCGGGTGTATCTAATTATAATACAACTTTTGTGGAACTCTCTCTTCTTTTGATACCCAAATGACATAAATAACCATTTTTTTCGGTATTCTGTGCAGACATACATTTCTGCGCATTTTGTTTGATTGTTCAAATCGTCCGTAATGAAGAGGCGGATGAATTCATTAAACCTTTGGTACACGCAGCGTTTGGAGGAGGCTTTATTGACATTAATTAGATGGAATTGATACATACATACATATGTTGACAAATACAGATTTTACTCTACAAGTTGACGGTTTAAGATTCAACATATTACAACATTATCACATTTGACATGAGGTAAAAATGCATCGGAGGAAAGAATTTTTGCTTATGATTATTAACTCTGCTTCTTCTGAATGCAACTTGACGTGCTTGTGTCTGATTTGACATTATTTGCATCCTGGCATTTGTCAGTAGAGTTCATGTGTGTGGGACTCATGTTAACGGAGGCAGTAGCAAAGTGGCCGCAATCAATTGGCGAAAATGTCACGTTCTGCCATTTGTAAACGCAAATGGTAAAACAATCGGAAAAGTGCGCCACTTTACGCAGGTCTCCCAGTTGACGATGTTGATGTTCATGTTGACGAGAATGATTACAAAACAATGCAAAACCGCTAATTGAAGCGGATTTGCCTTTGGGTGGTCGACGTCCCAGCCGTAACATATGACAAAGGACATGCAACTGGTAGTGAATGTGACGGAGGTAGCAGCGGCGGCAACGGCAGCATTGGCGAGAATTTAAAGGCACCGACTCACCTAACTCAGCATCGACTTTAATATGAGATGCTTCTGACGAATGTGCATTTTTTCAATGCTTTCTGGGCGGATTTGAATTCAATTCAATTGATTTGCATCTCATTGTTACACATTTTTCAGTTATTGGTTGTGCTCATCTGTTTTATGTTAAAACTCATTAGTATTGAGCAATAGAAGCATGAAATTGCTTTATATGTACTTGTACATCATTTTGTAGTGCCATTAATATTGAATTTTCTTAAATTTGTTCTCTCTGTAGATAAGTTCTTGAATATTGTAATTGTCATGAAAGTTAAATTCAATGAATTGAACTATGTATTCATTACTGCTATTCTCTTTATCTTAAAGTAATTTTTTAACCCTCATCTTACCCTTGTGTTGACAACCACACAACTGCATCGTATTTCATCATGAAATTTCTTGACTTTGTCAGACACATCAATAGAACAGGGAAAATGTAAATTTTGAATTAAAAATTGTGGAAAACCACACACGAAGGTAAACAATGTAAGTTTTTTGAGGGTAAGATGAATATGAAAACAAGAACTGTGAAATTTCTGAAGTAGATCAGAACTGATTAGTTACAATAGTTCTATTCTAACTGATACAGTTATTGTACTTTCACATTAAGCATAACCGATGCTGCAAATGACTTCAGCTTTCTAATTTCAGTTCTCCAGCAGTAAAATATATATATGTACATATATGTATATACATATGTCTAAATACATGTTACTCACTTGAAGACAGAAACAAGATTTTTTAATAATTGATACAAAATAATTCGACATGTTATTATAGTGTCATTTGATTTAATATTTATGCTTATACCCTATACAACCAGCACCACCCACTTTTTTAAAACGCTATAACTTGAACTCCCAAAGAGACATGAAAGTCGGTGTGTAGACTCAGTATGTGTAAATCTACAAAATTGCATACTACATTTTTCCCCCTCCCCCAGTAGTTTTCTATAAATTGCTATATCTACAAAACTATTCAAGGTTCAAATTTTGTATATAAGCTCAGTAAGTATACATATCTAAAACTACAAATTTCCCCTCTCTTTGATGGTTACCCCTCAGAGACCGACAAACTCGAATTTTTCGTAAAATCCACACTTTCTTACTTATTTTCTTGATATTTTTAACACTTTTAGAACGGGCGATGTCAGATCAATATGTTTTTATGGATTGAGGGTGTGGCACCGCCTACCGTGTGTGCAGGAGTATACTCGACTAGTACAAGCAAGAAAGAATAACAAAGGAAAGTAAGTAACAAACACGTATAGGAAAAATAAGTGTAAGATGAAGAGGATAAAACCAAACTTGCAGGACTGCCGCGAGGTATTGCTTCGCAGGACTGGTTGCGACTTCAATTAGGATTGTAGTTTCCGCTGCCTCCCTAAGACGCATAGCCTACCCATCACAACTCTCGCGAACGTTCACATGACTTCCCATTTGCATTAGCGCTCCATCCTTTGGTCGACCAAGGGTCCGCTTCGTGTCCGAATCGGTGCAAGTATTTTTTGCGTGGTTGCAATCTACTATCTCGTCTGTTTACAGTCATGCCCTTATGACCGATTCTTATGAATAAACTCAAGGATGTATAAAAACTCCTAATTGCAAAGTTTCATCTGTTTATATTCAAGAAAAAAAATTTTCTTACAAAAATCTCATCTTCACCAATCTCTCAAACTACATTTATGTCCAAGAAGGTGCTGTTCAAAATTTTGAGTTAAAGACTCCAAAACCATAACTTTTTTCAAGCAACAACCTTATTTTTGAGAGATCATTCCACAGACAGACGGACAGGCAAACATTCCTATATCAACTCATATCGTCGAACTGATCGAGAATATATAAACATTATATAGTCCAAGATGACCCCTTCTCTCTGTTGTAAACTTCATGACAAAGATTCTCTTTTTGCGAGAGAATAAGCAATTTTGCTGTCAACATTTAGATCATCTTTGTCTGACTAAGTTCGAGTAACTTCTGGTAGGGTAGTTATCTTGGTCCACTTTTGTTTAATATTTTTATTAGTGATCTCCTTTCATCTATAACAAATTCTAAGGTACTTATGTATGCTGATGATGTTAAACTATGTCTTTCTTACAAGGAACCTTCTTGCTATTGCTTTTTTCAGGCTGATTTGAACTCTCTGCACTCTTGGTGCTCACTTAATTTGCTAAAGCTCAATTGGTCTGAATGCAAATTTATGACTTATCATCGCAGAAAACCTCATTTGTTTACTTACTCGGTTGATAACAATCAATTAGAACGAGACTCTATTTTTAGCGACCTAGATGTTCTCTTCAATCCAAAACTTTGCTTCGTCCCACAAGTCTCAACTGTCGTTAATATGCCTTATGCCTTTTTGGAATCAAAAGAATCACTTGTACGTCCTAGTCTCAAATATTGTTATTGCGTATGGGGTCCTCAATACAAAAAACATCAAGATCGCATCGAGTCAGTCCAGAAACTATTTCACCTTTTGGCACTTCGTGGCCTAAATTGGAATCCTAATACCAGATTGCCATCAGGCTCATTCTCATTGACCTTCCGTCTCTAGAAAATCGCAGGATTATTTTAGGGGCTGTTTTTCTCCATAAATTGGTTATTGGTTTAATTGATTCCTCAGACCTACTCAGTCGGATTAGTTTCAGCGTCCCGCGGCGCACATCTAGAAACTTTGTGCCTACATTCTTGTACAAATGCACGACTAACTTTGCTACGCAATGCTGATCGCTGACAGCGGCTTGGATAATCGTTTCTTGGGTGGACTGGTGGTGCTATTGGCATTTTAAGTCTCTGACCACACATGGCTGTGAGTTGGGACATAGCTGACATAGCGCAAATAAATTTCCCCCACCGGTTCAGAGACTTCTTAGAATTGACATTAACATTACATTTGTTATATTTATCAATGTAGTTTTATTATATTTTGTTTTCTTTACCATATTTTATTGTTTTATATTTTATTATTGTACTGTATTATATTTTATATTATGCTATATTTTTATATTATTAATTTATACTTACTTTTAATATGTCATTCAATTGTTATAAATCAATAAATAAGGCTTTGGAAAAATGTCATAGATTCTTGGCCCATTTTGGAAAACACAACGCAATGTGGTTGAATGAGACTATTTTATTCAGATTCAAAGGATTCCTGATATTAATAAAACCCAATCCGATCAAGCTGATTTTTACATAAAACTGCCAGCAAGGATAAGAAAATTTTCTATATTTAAATTTTTTCGATATCGATAAAACTGAGCGAGCAATTGGTAGTGAAATAGACAGACGGACATGGCTGTCTGAACTCGACTCGTCGGATATAGTCGGATTTTACCACATATCGCGATGATTTTACCGTTAGTATGCCAATTACAATATACAAATTTAGAATAATGATAGATTCTGCAATTCCATCGAAATTAAAATCACATTCATGATAAAGAAGTTTCTCTTCAAAAAATGTATTTTGAAAGATTTCAACAAATTCAATAAAAAAACCAGTAAGGGCGGTATAGTCGAGTATACTCGACAATATAATACCCTGCACACACGGTAGGCGTTGCCACACCCTCAATCTACAAAAACATATTGATCTGACGTCGCCTATTCAAATAGTGTTCAAAATATCAAGAAAATCGGTCAAAAAATGTGGATTTTACGAAAAATTTAAGTTTGTAGGTCTCTGAGGGGTAGCCATTAAAGAGAGGGGAAATTTGTGGTATGCAGTTCATACGGTTCATACCTTTGTTAGTTTTGGAGATACAGCAAATTTAAGAAAAGAACCGGGGGAGGGGAAATGAAGAGGAGGGGGAAAAATTGTGGTATGCAGTTTTGTAGAGCTACTTATACTGAGACTACGTACCGACTTTCATTTTTCTATCTCTTTGAATGTTCGAGTTATAGCATTTTAAAAAAGTGGGTGGTGCTGGATGGGCGGGAAGGAGTGGGCGTGGCACAAAACCGTTCAAACTTGATCTGCTGGCGAGCATCACGAGTCTACCCACCAAATTTCAAGTCTCTAGCTATTATAGTTTCTGAGAACCATTGGTGAATACGGACGGACAGACAGACAGACAGACGGACGGACGGACAGACGGACGGACATGGCTTAATCAATTTCTCTTGTCGTCCTGATCAAGAATATATATACTTTATAGGGTCCCCCTGCCCTCCTTCTGTGCGTTACATACATTTCGCTCAAACAAACATAATATACCCTGACACAATATGTGTATAGGGTATAATGAGGTCAAAAAATTCCAAGCCAAGGAATTTGTCGTCCGAATTTGAAGTCAATCGACCTAACTACTTTCCATTTAGATATTACATATATTTGGTCTTAAACCCACTGCGCGATCCAAATTTACACCGAGCATCAGATGTGAAACATCCGAAATAAATTTCTTAGTTCTCATAAGAATATAAATATTAAGCTATTCTATTATACTTCAATTAAATTATAAAAATACTATTAATGTTTTTTACTACAATTATCATTTTTATTGATAAAAAAGGAGACTTTCATTTTATTCTACTAATCTTATGCAATTTGCTTCGCTTTTAAAACCAACTGCATATCCACTCATATCCATAATTGCTTGCCTTCGTAAACTTGTTGTATCTGCAAACTTAATAACTACGGTTCAAATAACGTTATTTAAATTTCCTACATGCAAATGCTGGACTATTTTTAGAAAAATTATTCAGCACATTAATTTTCCACCATTAACTTCACTTTTAATTTGAATGTTAAAAAGTCGATATTTAAAGTTGAGTCGTTGCTGCATCTCAACTAATCTATGCACATGTGCGTTGTTTGTTAATGCGCTAAATATTATTTACAAATCATCTCATTAACATTTTGATGTGCCACAAAACAAAATCGGAGCTGACTGAGGACACGGTATAAGTCGTGGGGCAAAGAGCATCGACAACGGAAACAACCCCAAGACTCACAAACCTAAAAGTCGTTGCTCACTTGGCTTTTATAATTTCTGTTAAATGTTATGTAAAAGATTTTTTTGCTTTTTGTTTTTTTTTTTTCAAAGTGTCGACTTTGTTGTTCATTTTGTCGCCGAGTCGGCGTCATTTGATTTCTCCTTGCAAATTATGTCCTTTGGGTGTTGAGTTGGGGTCAACTTTGCTTTGGTGGCTTTAGTTCGGTTCGGTTCAATTTTGTTCACTTCGGTTCAGCGCCCTGTTTGCCCTTATCATTGCTAACTGTTTATTTTTATAGTCATATACGATTACCAACAGCAACTACTGCTCGCCATTGTCGCCACCATGGGTGACTTAGTTGGCGGGGCGGTTTTGGTTTTTAATTGTGTTTTAAAGTGTTAACAGTGGCGTTGTTTAACTTTCGCTCAACTCATCTTAGCTCATTTCGGTTCAGTTCGGTTCAGTTCGCTTTGGCTGGGCGTGTGCCGTTATAGGCCACACACCATTTGGGTCATGATTAAGTGTACAACAGTGTACAGTTCTTTCGATGATTCGGCCATTTGATGCCTAATTAAATTTAACGATGACGCATTTTGATGCTTGAGCTTGTGCAATTCTCCACTTGACCAATTATTCGAAAAAAAAATAATTCTGCAAGATTTATCGAATTTTTTAATTTGAACCTTTTCGTGCAGTTCGACTCGGTTTGCTTCGGTTTGACCTTACATATTTTCGGCTTGGGAATACTATCCTGTCGCATATGAAATTTTGATGACTTTGGTTAGTTTAATTGGCTTGTTGATATGTGATTTCTTTATGCCGAAGATGAAGATGGTTAAAAAGCCCTGGAAATAACTTTGAGTGAAGAATCTCTGATTTACTTTCAATGCTAAAACTTATTTTTCCTGGTAGGTGTTTAGTGCCTCATAAGGAGTAATAAGAAATTCATTTTCAATTTACTGTGATTTCGCGTTCCTAAAGTTAAAAGGATTTTTATTTTATTGTGCAATGATTTCCACACAATTTTGTTCGATCAGCGCGGCAGCTTTTTATGAGTTCTAACAAAGAAACCGAAAGGCTTATCTTATCACACGTTTATCTGTGTATGTATGTACGTGTATACTTGCTGGTGTACTCCACAAAATACACAATATTAAACATATACATTTCACCTATTTTAACACTTTGTTTTTTTTTTTTTGCTCTACGCAATCAAATAAAGTTAAATAGAATGCAAACACAATCAACGAAAGAAATGCGGGAAAATCGAACTGCCGTTGGTGGTGGAAAAGGCAATTTCAATTAAGTTAAAAGTTTACGCAGGCTCAATTTCGACACGACTATGAAAAATCAACAAAATGAATGAATAAAAATCAAATGATGATTACGTGAAAATGTGAATGCTGTTGTTACATATGCGTATACTGAGTTTTTACTTATTGACATCTTCGAAACATGTCTATTGGATTAACCACTTTTAGTGTTGAGGCTTAAGATCAAATCTCCGACTAGTATATGGATACCAATACCCCGTTTACCGCAAGTCTAAAACAAGTCGCTCTTAATACTACTTTGAATAGACGCACAACTCCTCAAGGCCCGTTTCACAAAAATCTCATCAAACTATTCATGCTGGATAGTCCTTGACCAAATTTTTTGTGAATCCAAATTCCATCCACACACCATAAATAAACTTAACGATATTTAGATGTCAAAAGGTGTGACAACACATTACATTCGGCTACTCTAGAGCTTTAATTATACTTATAACTGCATTTTCCTATTGCATTGTGACAATCTAATTTGTGGTAATTGCATAACTGAGGAAAACAATTCAGCTTGTAAGCCATTTATTTATTAGAGCTAATAGAATTTACGCTAATGGAACTGCTAATTCAGTGGCCATAATACATATCACCATACATACATACATGAAAATAGACTTCAAAGGGATTCTTAATTTTTTTTTTTTTTTTTGTTATAATTTCTGGAACATCGTTATTATCAACGGAAACTGGATTTTGTGCTCAACAGTAGAAATTATTAAATGCGAATAATATTTGTGTAAAATTCACATATTATCGTATGTTCAATCAGAACATTTAAATAATTGTGTCTGTTTAATGAGTGTGGTATCGCGTCTAAGAAAACAACAAAATATACATATACTTATAAAGTAAAAATATTAATATTTTAAAGATTTTCTTCCCAATATCTTGAAGTAAGACGCTTTTTATGTAACATATTTTTGTACCCTTAAATCAGTTATTTGTATTGTAGCATAATTTCATAGTACATATTGTTCTGATAAATCTAAAAGATGATGCATACATAGTTATATAATTACATATGCACGTGTACGAAATCAAGTCTAAGTTTTGTAGTTATCGTTGTTTAGTTTGTCTTCATCTATTAATAAAAGCAACTGGGTAACTCCATATAGGTGTATGGTCGTGAAGAACTTCTTTAATGTAAAAAGATTAGAAAATATTGAAGTATTGGTGATGGGGGCAATGTTGACAGTGGGGTTCAAATTTCGAACTTTTCAGCTCTGTGCTTGGATTCGAACACACCAAACCCTGAGTAACAAAAGTCTGTTTTTATATGCAACAAGTGATTTTTTGTTGTTAAACGATCCCAGAGTTTTTTCAAAATTTAAAGTTTTTCATGCATATTTTATTTCGATTCTTTTGAAAGGTTTTGCAACATTTTGAAAATTTTTTAACATTTAACATTATGTGTATATCTCTGCTATATGATAGATATTATCCAAAGATGTTAGATTGTACATACTTATTATGAAGTGCTTTAACTGAAAACTTTGAATACAAAACATTTATACATCACGCTCGCAAATATGCAACAATTTATGTTTACAGGAAAAATTCTTAGAATTTACCATAATGAGTTATTAAATGAACACAAGGCTCGCTACTTCCCAAATTATTTGGTCCGTTTGCGTCCCATTTTGTAAACCTCATTTTACGTTCAGTACTGAGCCAACTAAACTTTCCATCGCTGGCTAAATGATTGCCTGATAACCAAATATCTTTATCCAGACAACCATTATCTACAAGATGTTTGCTGAGAGCATTGCATTAATTCTTATCTTCAGTGTTCAAGAGCTGAGCATTACGCATTCGACAAAGATGCGACTAAGACAAATAAAAACCTGTAAGGGAGCTTTTTTCAGCTTTGCTGAAACTTATGTATATACTCTTGAAGGCATTTGCCCAATTGCACTTGTTGTAAAATTCGTCTTTTAGTATTTCCAATAAGAATCTTATAAGTTTTTAAAGATTTTAAAGATTTTCTAATTTATTTTAAAGAACATAATGCAACAACGCTACACTTCATTATGTGATATTCTATCTTGTCGGCTTACAGAGATCACATTTTTAAGTTTTTCTTTTTAGAGGCGGTACCATACCCTTTTGAAGGATTCTTATGATTCTTTGGAATATGGTCAAGGATGTATCAGGCGAAACCACACTCAAGAGAACGAGCTTGGAAGAACCATACACAAACACCAACCTCGCGTCTTGAATAAATGTGGCCGGTCATCCAACTCTGAGGGTTCTTGTCCCATTTGATGAGCAATGCGTAGCTTAGCTATGTAGCAGATCAGAGAGGTGCACAAGCTCACCAATGCTCATCACACTATTGTCTAGTAACAACACGAAACCTGACCAAAAGCGGAAAGTAGCTGCCCCGGATCATGGACTACTTCGGTAGTCTATGGTCTGGCTACTTATTGGTGAGGACCATGTATATGATTCAACGCTGCTGGTTGTGGTTGATACTCAAGCGAGTAAAGTCTTCGGCTTGATGTGGGAGTTGCATCGTTCTCAAGATTTCTTCTTGAATACAACTCGGATGCTGCGATCCAGAGAGCAGCAGATGTGTCTAGATGCACGTCGCCCTCCACCTAAGTGGAAATTGTGACCAGGTGCAGCACAATTTCGAATAGGTACTTGTTTGCCTTATGTCAAATGAGGATGCTGACTTGGCATAGATTCAGGTCCATGCACCACATGCTTAACATTAGGGTGCTGTGGTAGTAAACGTTACAAAGGTACACGCCACATTAAATACAAATCGGAAAGATCCGAGACCATGTGAGTGTCAAGGATGTATAAAAACCCATAATTGAAAAGTTTCGTCTGTTAATATTTAAAAAACAAAAAGTTTTCTAACAAAAACCAAATTTTTGACCGATTGCTATATGCTATAGTGGTCCGATCATCACCATTCGCAATGTGTCGTTATTGAAGTCCAAGATGTTCTTGTGTAAAGTATTGAGTTGATAGCTCTAAACTTAAAGCGTTTTTTAAGCAAAAACTGATCGTTCCTATGGCAGCTATATGCTATAGTGTTCCGATCTAGCTGGTTTCTACATATAAACTGCCTGCAAGAAAAATACATTTTTGGCGTTTAATTTTGTTTGCTAACTTTAAAATTCTGGGAGGAGTTCGCATTGGAATAGACAGACATACGGGCAGACGGACATGGCTAGATGAACTCGTCTCGTCGTGCTGATCAAGAATATACATACCTTATAAAGTCGGAGATGACTCCTTCCGTGCGAGGCGAACTTCACGACAAAGTTAATATACTCTTGCAAGAGTATAAAAACCAGTAAGGATTGGAGTCGGCTGTTATAACCCGCCCAGATTTCATTTCCATTCAATATCATACATACGAATATTTGTTCTTCTAGACCAATTGGTTCCAGAGCTATAATGTTTTTCTATTTTGGCTACATGTGGGCGTCGCTACGCCCATTGTATGATTGAATTTTATTATTCTCCATCCCAATAGCATAGATGCAAAAATTCATTCATGTAAGTTTTATGGGTCTCGAAATATAAGCGTTTCAAATTTTTAGTATATTAGGGCGTGGCCACACCCATTTTTTTATTGTATCTTCTTGGGGTTCGAGTTAGCTATAAACTCTCCAAATTTGGTGTTCCTATCACAAAAGACAACCGAGATAATACGACTTTTGTAAGTTTTTTACCAGAGGTTGCTCCAGTCATTTCATCCCTAAACTAAAAAAAAAATAAACTTGATCTGCTTAATGAATAACAGAATTGTCGTGCTAAAAGATTTGGGTTCTATCTATTATAGTTTCCGAGATCTAGGCGTTTATACAGACGGACAGACAGACAGACGGACATGGCTATACCAACTCATCTTATCGAGCTGATCAAAAATATATATCTCTTTCTGGGTGTTACATACATTGCCGATGTGCACAAAACTAATGTACCCTTGTACCATAAAGTACAGGGTATAAAATTTGCTCAAATCGCCAAAGACGCTTATCGCAATCACTGTAATAAGTATATTATATTCGTTATCAGGTGTTGTGAGAAAGGTCGAAGAAAACAATTTAAAGTATAAATGTAATCATGTAATAAACCCTACTAATATCCTAGCAATCACAAGCTTACATCATCATCCACAAGGGTGTTCACTTTTTACATTTATTCTATAAAGGCTCTTTTTACTTGATACAAGTTTGATATGTATCGTATACTTGTACGTATGCACATATTTTTTATTCCAACCGATCTTCATTTACTTATAGTACATTAAGTACATTAAATGTAGGGAAGTGTATACAAGAGTTTTTGTACATATATTACACATACCTATAAATTATATTTACTTTTCATCTATAAATGTTGTATTCTTAAAATTGATATATGTATCTCCACAACTATAAGAGTTACGAACCCTTCTCTTTGATAGCTACGCATCAAAGCCCAACAAATTCGAATAATATTATTCAAAACGTTTGAAAGAACAAGTTTATGGAATTCAAACAAATTCATTTCGTTCACTTAGTTCGAATAATTTCTATAGAAATAAAATTTTTAATTAACTCATGCTCAAATATTTAATTTTTTTTAGAAAAAGAATTTTTATGTGGAAATGAGAGAAAAGCGAACAATTGTGGTACTCTATTTTATAGCGCGGTGCTTGTTGGCCCTAACAACCGATTATCATGTTACTTTCGCTTTTGGTACTCGAGTTAATGCCTTTAAAAATGGAGTGGGTGAGGAACAACTCCAATCAAACTTTATCAATCCTCACGTGCTAACCTTACAAATTCCAAGACTCCATCTTCTATATTACCATTAGCTGTCGGATACACAAACAGTCAGGCAGACGGACGGACAGGTCTGAATCGATTGCTCCTGTCGTCATAAGTATTCCTATATACGTAAATCTTTTTGGGCTCTGACTCGCCTCCTTCCATGCATTACATACATTTGGTTTTTATTTATCGGTGAGAAAAAAGCTTCGATTAATTACTAGCAAATATATTTAAGAAGATCGTGTAAACATTTGAGATTAATCAGTTGAGCCGTTTTCGAGTTATGTTGGTCACCGACTTTGAAAACACCATTTTGAGAAAAACGCGTTTAAAGTTTGAAAACTACGTTCAAGCGCTCTGAAACGCCTTCCCAAATTTGCCTGTAACTTCGAAAATATTCACCGGAACGATATGAAATTTTCTGTGTGTATTCTTAAATATATGCACATTAAGAAAATGAAATAAAAAAAAATCAATTTTTTGAAAATTCTAACTGTATGTAACCCCTTAATATACACTGATTCACATGGTGTACACATTATAAATATTTAGCCACGATTCAATATTTGTATTAAGATGTAAATAATTCTGTTGATTCTAAGAATTTAGATGAGAAAAAGAGAAAAACTGCATTTGATGTCATAAATTTTAATGCAAATTTATGTATTTATTATAAGTAGATAAGACATAAAAAGTCTGTTTGTGTATTCTAACTTTACAAAATGAGATATTTCTTAGAAATAACAACAGTCGTAGAATAACATTCAAAAAAAGTGCATCAAAATGGTTGGAATTTTTCTTTTGACTGCTGGTCTGGTCAGCTTTTCAGTGCCAGCATTGGCTTATATTACTGACAATCCAACAAAAGGTGTGAAAATATTTAAGATTGTTAGATTTCCTTGCCTGTCCAATAGTAAATCAATGCAGATCAATTGCAATCTACTTCCGACGCATAGATTCGACATTAAAAAAAATCGGCGAAAAATATTACTTCGTGGACGATCAGAACAAGTTGAGCTGGTTTAATGCAGTGCATAGATGTCGACAATTAGGAGGATGTCTTTGGAACATTGAAAATGAACTAGAATACAACAAGGTTTTGGAGCAACTTAATAGAAACCATTCGTACTGGTTCTCTGGCAATGACTTGGCTCAGCCCCGTGCATTTTTTTCAATAGCTACTGGTAAGCCATTAACCTATGTAAAGTGGTCACCGGGCGAGCCCAACAACATAAAAGAAAAGTGCATTGAATTAAGAGCAAACTTTGGAAACAAGATGAACGATAATGATTGCGACACTCCTAACAATTACGTATGTGAGACCAGTCCAAAAACAGTATCAGTATTAGTTATTAAGATTATAAAAATAAATAAAATAATGTCAAATTTCGACCTTGAAGGATTGTCAAATCCGATTCCGTAGATAACGATTGATTAAGTATCGTATATTTATTTAAATACAATAATGGTGTTAAACAAGTTGTCTACAAAACCATAAAGGATATTATTAAAATCCTTATGGAATCGGTTATTCGCAGACATTGAAAATTTGTTATAAAACGTTGCTTTTAAATGCGTGTTTATTGTATGATTTTCATTATTTCAAAATACTACTGTGTAATTAAACCAGTTGTCAACATAGCCAAAAGCGCAGAACTTGAAATCACTGTGCCAAGAATTGAGGAAAACCAAGGAAATAAATACAATCCACCATTTATAATAGTGTACTACTATAATCATTTTTATACTCTTCACGCAGGGAATAGTATTATAAGTTTGTGCTGAAATTGGTACACATAGAAATATTCTTTTGCGACTATATAAAGTATATATATTCTTGATCAGGACGACAAGACGAGTTGATTTAGCCATATCCGTCCGTCTGTACAAATACGATCTTTTCCCACAGTTTTGAAGATATCGAGCTGAATTTTTGCACACAGTCTTTTTTTGTGCGATCAACTCATTTGTCGGAACCGGCCATATCGGACCACTGGAACTGCCCCCATACGAAAAGAAGAAGAAAAACAAATTTGAATCGTTGTAAAGAAAACTTTTTTGTTTTGGAAGATAAGGGGTGGAAATTTCAAACATAGTAGTTTTTCATAGACCGAAATAATGATTGGAAAACTGGAACTGGTAGCTGCCATACAAAATGAAGAAGGGGAAGAGAAGCAAGATTCACGTCGTTGTATGGAAAACTTTTTTGTTTCTTAACCAATTTGAAACTTCACACTTATGTTCTTAGGAAGGCATGAAAACTATTTTGACAAAAAAAATGGGCATGGCTATGCCCACTTATAGCAGAAAGAAATAATTTTCATACCTCCGGTACCCAATGAGCAAAAACAATGAAAATTGGTATATAGACTAATAAGATGAATTGAAAATAGATTCAGTCCAAAAAATGACCGTGGCACAACAAAGGGCGTGCAGAGTATTTAAGCTTCAGCCTTGCTGAAGTTAGCGTCCTTACTGGTTTTTTTTTTCCATAATGGACTCTTTAACACTATTAACGATAAATCCAAAATGTTTACAAGACAATAATTTGCGCTGTATCATAATAGTGTTAGAGGAGCAAACTTAAAGTTATTTAATAAGTGATATCAGGTCTTTCTATTCATTTTGATGATGAGTAATGGCTTCTAAACAGAAAAATAATAATACGAAACAGGAGTTCAAAGAAGAGATCATGAAAGAGTTTTCCAAAAAAACAGGTAACAATTTGAAATATTTAGTTATAAAAAGGTAAAGTTCAAAGGAAAAATAGTAAGGACTCTATAGTCGAGTATACTCGACAATATAATGCCGTGCAAACATGGCAGGCTGTGCCACACCCTCAATCTATATCAATATCAATATTAATCTATCGTCGTTTATTCAGATAGGGTTCAATATATCAAGGAAATTGGTCGAAAAAAGTGCAATTTAATTCATATTTGTTTCCATAATACGTACACAACTGCCACATAAGTTATTTACATTCTCGTATATTATGGTCAGAAAATCCTTTGCGTATGATTAATTAAAGTTAGCAGATTTTATTAATTTTATTTTTATTAGTTTGTTAAGTATAAATAATAATATAAACGCTTTTTCTCATTAGTTTTTTAATCCTTTCACAGCTGAAGTATCCAAACAAAATTTAGTTTTGCTCGTTTAAATTCTACTTTATGTTTGAATTTTTGATGAAGTTGTAAAACTCGCTGATGATGGCTGCTCTGTGCCAAACAAACGAACAGGTGGTGAGACATGCACACATGTGCACTTCTACTTGTGTGTGTATGAAGCGACGTTATAGATTTTGTTCTAGTACAACTTGTCGATAATAGGATTATGTGTCACTACTTAGCTAAGGAATTAACGTTGATTGTTCATTATTCTACAAGAGACAACATCGAAGACATTGATTGGCGCCAACAAATTTACACGAATTTTCAAATATTCATTTTGTGTAACTCGTATTTATTTTTTATTTATTTACTTTTTTTTGTTTTGTTTTCATTTGTAGAACAAATAAGTAAATCCTTAAATAATTTTTCAACTAATCTCGACCGTCAGTTATTGATGGACCTGAGGCGTGCCATTTAAGTTGGCATTTGGTTGTGCCAAACCGAGCCGTGTCTGTTGACTTATTTGGCTTTGACTTTGCCGCTGATGTTGCTTTTTGCCATTTTCACTACTAAACTAAATTTTCCACATCGTTAATTTATATTAATATGATTTCTGTGTCAGCGGCCTTAGCGTCACACTGCAAACAAATACACTACATTCCCCACACAGCTGAAACGCACGCACGCACTCACACACACTCGCCAACATATTCACACATACTTCATCACAATCAGATGCGACATCAGCGACATCGTCATCAAGCATCACATGCTGAAAATAGCAACAACAAAAAAAGCGGCGAGCGGAAATATGGTGAAAGTCGCCCGTCGAGCGTAGCGCTTGGTGCAGCCGCCATTTCTGATGCTGTAGCCGGCGTCGTCGTCTACTTTATTGATGTTGTTGTTGTTGTTGTTGTTGTCGTCGTCGCCAGCAACAAGTCTACAGTGAGCTGAGTTCTGCTTCGTCGTTGCCGTCATACATTGCTAATGCTAACATTGCCGTTTGCCACCAATGAGCGGCCAAGCGACCTCCTGCATTGGCGTCGTCGCAGCAATATTTATCTAAATTGTTATTTTTCACACTCACGCAGTTCAATGAATTCGTGAAAATTACGTTTGGGACTTTGTGTGCTATGTGTGCTGTGTGCTTGAGTCTGTATGGATGTACAATGTGAGTGTGGTTGCTTTTGTCGCCCAAGTGTACCGGAACGCGTAGACCGGAACGCTTAAACGGGCACCCATCGGTTTGTGTTCGTGTGCGTATCCTGTTTGACGCTGTGTTAAAATGGTAAATTTAAGCGTATTGGCATAAAATTCAATTTCATTCCATTGTATTAATCCACTTATTAGCTGAAAATCCTTTCTTTCTTGTTTGTTTGCCTGCTTTTCTTTTCCTTCTCCTTTCTTTCTTTTTTTTCTTTCGATGCTTCTTCTTGTTTGCTTAATGCCAGTTTGCCTATTGGTTTAGTATTTACTATTGACTTCAAGAGTTATGAAAATAAGTTTCGCGAATATTTGCGTATATTCTTTAAGTATTGTTTGTTTTCTCAATTGACTCTCGACGACTTAAGCTTCAAAAATTGAGTCTAAAATCTCACTCATAACCTCAGCATACAAGCAATCCCAGAAATCATTTCCCATAGCAGTCGCTAAAGTAAAGAGTTTTATATTCGCTCATTATCTAAACACACTAACAAATCATCTTCATATCGAACAAATTTTGCAGCTGGATTAACGGTGTTTTTCTTTCATTCAAATATTAAATATTATCGAAGTACATATCGCACATGTTTAACTACACTGTCACAACTCAAAAAAAAATGCATTTTCAGGAAACGCAAAAAACTGCTTTAGTGACAATGACAACCTTATGGAAATGCAATATTTAAAAGATGCATAACCCTGTTTCTAATTACACCACCTCTTTTGTGGTGATAGAAATGCATACGATAAACAATTTTTACATGAAAACTCGAAAATGACAAATTTTGAGTTGTGACAGTTTAGTTAAACATGTGCGATATATTAGATGATTTTATTGAGAAACGAAAATGGAAGTGTAATAAAATACTCTTCAAACCCTTTTCAAGTGTCACCCCATTCGTTGAAATTTTATTTCTCTTTACCTTAATAGCCTTCGTACTCTAATTTTATTTTTATACCCTGTACCCATATGTACTACTTGTATGTAGTGTATTAAGGTATACTGTGTTTAGCGACTTGAAATTTAAGAGAAAGATAGCGTCGTATAGTCAAGCTAAATAGATTTGAAGACTACGCATAGCATATCAACAGTTTTGCCCCTTCCCCTCATTTCCCCCCTAAAAGTGGATTCCTTTAAGTTGCCATTGCTCCAAGACTATAAAAGCTGTGAACCTGAAATTTTGTATACAAGCTCAGTAAATAAACATCTTTAAAACTCCATACCACAAAATTCCCCTCTATTTGTTGGTTTCCCATAATTACTCAAATTTTTCGTTAATTACATATTTCTTGACCAATTTTCTTGAAATTTTGAACACTATTTGAATAGGCGATGTCATATAAATATTTTTTGTTAGATTTTGGGTGTTACACCGCTGACCGTTCATGTGGTTCCAGAAATGTGGGAGTCCTTAATTTCAGCTATAAGTGTCCGGTGCCCTCTTTCTTGCGTAAATCAGACCTAAGTTGAGATATAGGGGGCCGTGGCCTCCTTGCCTCTACCTGGCTACGATAGTTACGCACGCCTCACTAAGAACATAAGTGTGAAGTTAATTCGTACTGAAAAAAAATTTTTCATATACGAATTTACTAATTTTGAAGACTCCCTTATTGAAAGTACGCTTTCTAAGGGTTGCACATTAGTGGTAGTTATTACCACTGAATAAGTCTCGATGTGCCAGATTTATTTAAAATTTCAGTCCTCTACTTTAAATAAGAACCTGAAAGGAACTGCAGTCAAGATGGCTCGAATTTGACATATCCCGTACCTTCAAATGGACACGACTGCAACAAGAGGCTGCCCGATCAATTTTTAATCGAATCGCTAACTCAATTGGTTTTCGAGAAAAAATTAAAAATGTAAAAACAAACCAGTTTTTCTCAGGAACGGCTTAATCGATTAGCTTAAAAATTTAATATGTTATGACGGTCGATAAGAACTCTTTATAAAAAAATCAATAGCTATATAGCTTTTTAAGAACAGTGGAAAAAAAATGTTTTTTTTTATTTTAATTTTTTTACCATGGTACACTTTTTGTACAATTAAAACTATTTTTATTTGAAGGACATTGCTTTGTCGACTTCTCTTTCGATAGTGTTCAAGAATATATGTATGTACAGTCGACTCTCGTTAATTTGAAAAACAAGGGACTGTTAAAATATTACGAATTATCACATGTGATAACATTGAATTATAGCCAGGTTCGAATTATCGCAGGTTTGAATAAACGAGAGTCGAGTGTATATACATTATAGGATCTGCCACGCCTCCATTTTGGAAGGGAGTAGTACTGCTGGAACTATTATCTCCAGAAAGCCTTAAATTATATTCTAACCATTCAACCCATAAGTGTTGTAACTGAAAGGTGTTTTTCGTCGACATGTTTTATTTGCAACCACTTTCGATCTCATTTGGACGACTATTTCCAAGAACCTATTTTAACCAACCTGATATATAGGACGCTTTATCTACATTATAAGTTAATCATTTTATAAGATAGAATTAAATGGAGTCTATTCTTGTTATACCCTGGACCCTGTGGTATCAGGGTATATTGTGTTTGCTTAAACGAAATGTATGTAACGTACAGGAGGAGAGGAGGCGAACCCCATAAAGTATATTCTTGATCAGTACGACAAGATTGATTGCGCCATGTCCGTCCGTTTGTCTGTCTCTCCGTCATTTTTTTTTAACGATTTTCTCGATATTTTGAATCTTATTTGAATAGGCGACGTCAGATCAATACTTTTTTTCTAGAAGTGGGGTGTGACACGATCTACCGTGTGGGTCGAGTATACTCGACTGTACCGGCCTTAATGGTTTTTATACTCTTCACGTATGTGAATAGTATTATAACTTTGCCACGGAGTTTGTAACATACCGAAATATTCATTTCCGACTATACAAAGTAAGTATATATATTCTTCATCAGGACGACGAGTTGATTTAGCCATGTCCGTCTGTATGTTTGTATGCAAACTAGTAACTCAGTTTTGAAGCTATCGAGCAGAAATTTTGCACAGAGTCTTGGAATTTATTACGATGAATCATTTGTCGGAACCGGCATGATCGGACCACTCGAACTGGTAGCCCCCATACGAAAAGAAGAAGAAAAATGAAAAAGACTTAAATCGTTGTATGCAAAACTTTTTTTGTTTTGGAAGATAGAGGGTTTAATTTCAAACATAGTAGTTTTACGTAACCCGACTAAATATCTGATTTATTGAGATCGGACTACTGGAACTGGAACTGGAAGAAGACGAAGAGAAGCAAGATTCACGTCTTTGTATGGAAAACTTTTTTGATTCTTAATCAATTGACTTGAAACTTCACACTTACATATGTATGTTCTTAGGGAGGCATGAAAACTATTTTGACCAAAAAATGGGCATGGCTACGCCCGCTTATAGCCAAAAAGGTGAAAAGGAGACTCTTCCGCAGAAATTTTATCTCGATCGCCTTAAAACTGTGAGAAGAGATCGTATACATATGTATGTATGTACATAATTACATATATACAAAAAGTGTTACAAACTTTATGACAAAATTATAATACTGCGTGAAGAATACAAGGGAAGGTACTCATACTACGTGACCCGTGAGTTCACAAAAATTTCACGTTAGGTCACATTTGGTATATACTTCGTGTGATCATCGTGTAGAGGGAGGGGTTAAAATTTGTCAAACATGGGTCACGTATTATGTGTTCCATTTTTGTCCCTAATATGTTCCGATCGTAAAATCGTTCATAAATGCAATTCTGTTATGCACAACACTGTTGCATTCGCAAGCAACTTGCGTTGGAAAACGTGCACAAATTGGGCAAACTTATGCATACTGCGCTTGAGAGCCGCATTTGTGAATTAGCTTATACTGTTTGCACTTATCATCGTGTTATGTCGACCAATTTTATATTTTAACATTAAATTACAATGAAACACAATTCGTTTTTTCATAAACCCTTTCTGTTTATTAACATATGTATATGTGTATTGAATATAGAATCATTGATATTATATAAAAATATGTAAACCGTTTTGAACGTAAAAATTTTGATGTTCAAATGTATCTTTAACAAGCGACAGCATCGAGCATAGGGTTTTGATTGCTTTTAATTATAAAAAAAGGGTTTTCATTGCTGTATTTACATATACATGTTACAGTACATATAAAAGTGGCCTATGCTCATTAAATGGTATATTGCACACTGCAAAGGAGGGCAAGAAAAAAAATCAAAGACGCTCACAAAGGCGTCTTGTCATGCATGCCACACCCTTGCAGAGGCTGATGCTGTGACTTTTTTATTTTGTTTTTTTTAATTTTATTAAAAAAATTATTTTCAACAAAAACTATGTAAAAATTAAACTATTGCAAAATGAAAGTGGTTAAGTGGAGAGGAGAGGAGAGTCGCCTAGGGGATACTAGCTCAGTTCAGCTTTTAAAACAATAAATTTGCAAGAAAGAATGAACAATAATATTACACAACTAAATATAGAATGTCAAATGATGTTCTTTTTTTTTGTTTTTTAATTAGACTAAAACGCCTCTGCACAACTGCGAGTGTTGTTGGAGTTGCTTTTGTTGAAGTTAAAGTTGCGCCACCAACGCTCGCTCGATGGAACAATGCCACACAGAAGAGAGCATCTCATCAATGCTTGCGCTCCTTGTAGAATTCGCGCAAAAGCTTGCGCAAATACTTCGATTCGTGCATGCGTTCCGCAAGCATGCGCTTGAGTTCTTCATTGCGCTGCTCCAGCACTTGCTCCTCGCCTTGCACATACTCCATCTCTTGCTTCTTCTTTTGTCGGTAGCGCGTTGCCGCATTTTTGTTTTGCTCTTTTTTCCGTATTTTACGATCTTCGATGCCACGACCATAGGTACGCGTGCGTTTCTTTGAGACAGATGATGAAGTGGTAGCGTTGGAAGTGGCGTATGTCGATGCCTGAGCGTTGGTGGCCAACACATGCTGCAGTTCCTCGCTGCTGTTGTGTATGGGCGACGAGCCATTGGACGAACAATATGACGAATTACCGACACTTGTGGGGAACCATTCATCATCAGCACAGCTGCTGCTGGCACTGGTATCCGATTGAGATGGTGCCGCCGAGTATACTGAAGAAGCCTGCGAAACCTCGTCATCGTCTATTTTGCATGGCCAATTGCGCAATTCCTGCGCGCGTATATTGAGTATCTCGTCGACAATTTGGTTCTCCCGTGCGATGTCATTGTTGGTGACGACAGTGGCTGCAACAACGGCAGCATCAACGCCAGCATTACCCCAAACGTTGGTGAAATTGTAGAGGTTGGCTGTGTTATTAAAGGCCGCAATTGGTGTTGTTTCGCTAACCATGAACTGAAAAAATTTGATTGTTTATTTATTTACTTTACTATCAAATAGCGTAATTTTAAACCCTCAACGTACATTCTTTGCTGACTCGCTGGCATCATTCGGCAATTGTTGGTGGTATCCTGCGGTAGACGCGATGCTGGCGCTGCTACATTGCGGCGGCGATTGTGGTGGAGTGAGCTGTGCAAGCACGGCATTTTCATAGTTTTGTGAAATGCCCAAACTGCTCAATTGTTCATGAGTTGCGTGTACTTTGGTGATCGCATTCGGATGCGCAACTTCGATACAGTTGACAAATTCAGCCAACTGTGGCAGCGTCTGAGTCTTGGAGTCGAGTAAGTGTTCTGTAAGAGCAGAAATAAACAAATAGTTAGGTAACATTCAAAAACAATAAATAGTCTTGTGAAAATCCTCCTAAATCTCCTTCATTTTGACCACAGAAAGCTAAGTCAGTGGAAAGATGCTTCTACTTAGTCCGAAGTTCTATGGTGTGTATTAATCATACTTCTACAAAGCTTGCAGTAAGCAAGCGGTTATCACGTTTCTGTATATCTTAGAATTATACAACGACCTCGAAGAAAAATAATAAACCTGTTTGAGTTTGACCACTTGGTACATGAAAATGCAGTGGAGCTTTTCTGCGAATAAGTTAATTTTAAAAACTTAAAAAAACAATACTAATAAATATAACAAGTATTAATGACACTCCGCGTGCCGTGCTAATTAAGTATATATCGTATTCAAATGCATGTTGAACTCATTGTCAACAAGTTGAATGTACACAATGTGCAACGATTGACGCCAAGAACGAACAACAACATAAATTACACAAACAACACCAACAGTGAAAAGTTGTTCACACTTTGCTCTAATTTAAAAAAAAAAACCAGTAAGGGAGCTATTTTCAGCTTTGCTGAAACTTATATACTCTTGCAAGCATTTTCTCAAGTGTTCTTATTGGAAAATATATCTTATAGTTCTTCCAATAAGAATCATATACTTTTATAAAGATAAAGGGGCGTAGTCCCGCCCATTTTCAAATTTTTTTAACAAATACATTGCAATCAATGTACACTTTATTTTGCGATCTTATATCTCATCGGCTTACAGAGAAATCACATTTTTAAGTTTTTTTCTATATGGGCGGTGCCACGCCCTTATGTCCGATTTTAACGAAACTATGGAATATGGTCAAGGATTCATAAAAACGCGTAACTGCAAAGTTTTATCTGTTTATATTTAAGAACAAAAAAGTTTTTCTAACAAAAACCGAATTTTTGACCGATTGTTCCTATGGGAGCTTTATCCTATATTTATCCGATCTCCACCAAATTTACTGTGTGTCTTAACTGACGTCCAAGATGTTCTTGTGCAAAAAATTGAGGCGATATCTTGAAAACCAAAGAGTTTATTGAGCAAAAACCTCATTTTTGACCGATCGTTCCTATGGCAGCTATATGCTATAGTTATTCGATCATGCTGGATTTTACATACAAACTGCCTGCAACGAAAAGAAAATTTTCTGCGTTTAAATTTTTTCGATATCTTTAAAACTCTAGGAGGAGTTCGCATCGCAACAGACAGACAGACAGACAGACAGACGGACAGACGGACAGACGGACATGGCTATATGAACTCGTCTCGTCGAGCTGATCAAGAATATATATACTTTATATAGTCGGAAATGTCTCCTTCTCTGCGTTGCAAACTTCATGACAAAGTTAATATACTCTTGCAAGAGTATAAAAACAAGGCTCAAGCTTAGATACTCTTCACGCCCTTTCTTGTGCCACGGCCATTATTTTGACTGAATCTATTTTCTATTCATCTTATTAGCCTATATACCAATTTTCATTGTTTTTGCTCATTGGGTACACCGGAGATATGCAAATTATTGATTTTCTCTATAAGTGGGCGTAACCATGGTCAGAATAGTTTTCATGCCTCCCTAAGAACATAAGTGTGAAGTTTCAAGGCAATTGATTAAGAAATAAAAAAAGACGTTAAATCTTGATTCTCTTCCTCTTCTTCATTTTGTATGGCAGCTACCAGTTCCAGTTGTCCAATCTCAATGAAACTTTCAGGCATTTTGTTCTTTTATCTCCCAAAACAAAAAAGTTTTCCATACAACGATTCCAATTTGTTTTTCTTCTTCTTTTCGTATATGGGCTACCAGTTTCAGGGGCCCGATATTGCCAGTTCCGACAAATGAGTTGATCGCGCAAAATAGAAGTCTCTGTGCAAAATTTCAGTTCGATATCTTCAAAACTGTGGGAAGAGATCGTATATATACAGACAAACGGACAGACGGATATGGCTCAATCAACTCGTGTTGTCGTCCTGATCTAGAACATATACTTTATATAGTCGCAAGCGAATATTTTTATGTGTTACAAACTTCAGCACAAACTTATAATACTATTCACTGCGTGAAGAGTATAAAAAACGAAAACAAAATGGATTATAAACTTCAAAAGACGAACAGATGTAGAGGAAAATAACAACAAAGGCGACAACGTCTGACAGAACGCATGTGATGAGTGAGACCAAGATTAATCTCGATGAGGGTCGAGAAGTTATCAACGCGATGTGCTAGTTACAAGTTTGCATTGCAATCGCGTCAAACATAGGAGGAAAAAGCGAAAATAAAACCCTAAAGCAACAGCCATACGTACATTGTATGTAAGTGCGTCGAAAAATGTAAATTAAAAATGGAACAATGGAAGCAATGAGGCTGACGGCCGGGTGTCGAGATAATGTAAACCAGTAGTCAAGTCAGCTCGAGCCGAATTGAACTATGGCGGGCGTTACATATTGCATTGCACTAAACGACCTTCAAGTAGCCACCTGCTTAAGATTGATTTGTTTGTGTTCTAATCTACTACAACAAATAACTAACATTGCATTTTATTCCAATACAAAATCACCTTGGGTTGGGTCGGCCCGGCCACAAGTCGTACACATTCTAAAAATTAACATACCCGTCGACGAATAATCTAAAAGCAAGCGAAGCCGCAATAAAGCTCAGCGGTTTGCGCACACAAAAGAGTTGGGACGGAAGGAAGGCGCGAGAAACAGATAGTTAGGCATAACAACATTTCCAGTTTTCGTTGTTAACGATAAACAATAGTTTACATAAAATAACAACAATTAAAATATGTGAAGCAAAAATAGTGTCGAAACTTCAGAAAATGCAAGTGTTGCACTTTTAACAAAAATGGCAGTTTGTTTCTTATGACGTAGCAAATCAATAGAACATACAGAAATACATTTTTCAGTATTATCATTTAAAATCCATCTCCAATGGGTTTCACTATCTTTACTTCAACTACTTGGGCATGAACCTGGCGTCCATAATAAACTTTATAGTAACTCAACATCTCCCGGATGATTAGCAGTATAGACTCTAAATCCAATAAGCTCTTTTTAACGACCAACGGTAAGTGGCAAAGTGGACATCCTTTTTAATTTGCTGTATGTAAATTGAATCACAAGGCGCTAGTGGCAAGAGATTCAGAAGATTTCGTGCATTCAACAGTGATGTGATCTTTACCACAATTGATGGGGCATGATTCTGAAATATATCACGTTATGGACTATACCGCAAAAGAATATTTATGAAAATGTTGTAGGGCTATAACTTTTTAAGTTATTAATATTTGTATACTCTTGACGTAGGTATATAATATTATAACTTTGTTTTTTTTTTAATTTTGGTAAAAAAATCTTGAACTATGTCGGGGTCCTAGGGGTATAAAGCACTTTGGGAACATGTTGGTACTGATTGAATAATAAAATTCTGAAATTTTCAGATCGCTGACCACCATGCCCTTTCCAATAAAAATAATTTATTAAAACTTCTTGTTTTTTTCTCATAAGAGCCTTCAATCGTGTAAGCTATTTTTTGAGGAAATGGCAAAAGATGACTTTCTCATTATCTGAAGACACATCAAACAAAGATCTGCTCAAATTGCCATTGTCAAAGTGCAACGCAGCGTGGTAACCGCAAAACCGCGTGAAATGCAATCACACTTTAAAAAAAAAAAAAACAAAATAGAAAATCTTTTGTATTCAAAAAAAAAAAAAAAATATATTAAAACTTGAAAAATGTATTTTTTATAAAAATTAAAAATTTTTAAATTTTATACTTCAACAACTTTGTCCAGACATTCTTATAAACTTCAATTGAATAAACAATTTTCACTTCTAATTTCTTTAAAATGTAAACTGAGCTCTGAATCCTCACATTATAATTACTCAAGACAAACAAAGCACAATTAATGTTCATAAATACATAAATATACATGAATAATTTGACTTGCTTATCAACGACATAGAAATATGTAAATAACAACTGAGTGTGTGATTATTAACGGCCTTGGGCATAAAGAATAGAAGCTTGTCAAAAATTACGAGCTGTCTGCAAAAAAGGTTTTGCAGCAAACTAAAGCGCCGATTAAGGCAAATTGCTAGATCCAAAAAAATAATTATTATTTAAAGCCCCATTTGTTTGATTAGAAATATGGGATTTTTAATTTGGCATAATTGATACCAATCGGAAAATTAGACTAAAAATATAAAAGTCTCAGATTAAACTTTTTTCAATTTGAGAAAAAAACCGATTCTTCAGATCAATATTTTAATTCCAATTTATAAACTACAAGCCATACTCAACTAAAATTGTTATCACTTTCTAAAGAGTTTCTAAAATATTTTTATTTGTATATGTAACAATTTAGGTTGATAAGAACAAAATTAATTTGGCCAACTAATCATCTTTGGAAAGTGGGTCAAGGTCAAAACAACATCATATTTCGTTTTAAATAAAACGTACTTCTACTTTACGAAGATTTGATACTCTTCTTTAGAGATGGTGCATGAAAGTTGATAAATTGAAATCTGAATAACTACTAAACCAAATATATTTTATGTTTGTTTGAATTGCACACACACCTATTTTTAGTATTGCAGCTCACTCAGCGCCAAAAATGTATAAATCTTCATTACATTCCCAAGTTTACCCACACCTCAAATTCAAAAATACGAAAAAGCCCTATTCCAACTATAAGACATTATTGATTAAAACATTGAACATGTTCACACCCAATTCGGTAAAGTTGTAATTTTACCGAGTGTCGGGCGTGAGCACCCAAATAAACTGGATTTGTAAATACCTTAATTAACAATCTTCTTATTTAAACATACAAAAAAGAGAACTTTGCTGAATTGCGCAAAATATATCAAATAAAATTAAAATGCCGCGAAATATCGAGAAAAATCTATTAATGGAATGTAAAATTAATCAAGAAATTGGTGAAAATGAGTTTCTGGAAGTTATATGGTTGGCGATGAGACAAAGTCAAAAACCCAAAATCAGCATTTTGATGCAAAAGTGTTATTGCTTGTAACATAAGAGTAGACGTTGCAAACAGGAAAGTTTGGGAGCGGGGTTGAAGAAAACTCGGTAAACTTTGACAATGTATTTTGTTGTTGGATTTTCAGCAGTTAACACGTTAACAAGTTGGAAGTGAACACCCTTATTCTTCTACCAAACCACTTACATATGTATGCAAATATAATCTAAATCATATTTTATTTCTATTGGGTGTAGCCCTTATAGAGGTCGAGAATACATATGTATTTGATACTGACATATGTATATTTAGTTTTGGTTTGTGAGAAACATACTAGAAAATTTTTATCTTTAAAAAATTATAATTGGCATATTTTTTATTTTTCATCTTATATGGTACAGTCCTTATTCTCGAATAATAACCCATTTTCATGCAGAAAAACTAAGCCTACCCTAAAATTTAGATCGTAAGTTTCAAAACTGATACTGTACACACATAAGTACAAATATGACAGATCTTAGTCTTTTTAAGCTTTAATTATGTATACTAGTAGGGGAGCCCCAGCGGGGATTTTCATAGTTACTCTTGCGTGGCAGATTCTGAAAAAACTGCTGATTTACTCCTACGTGGCAGATTAAGATAATGTGGTTTTATTACATGTTTATAAGTCTCCATTTTGCTAATAAGCCATTTTGAGTAAGACGTAAGGGAATGGGTGGGTTTCAAACTTGCTAACTAAAACTGTCAAATTTAGTACGATCTCCTAGTCGTACTGTTCCATAATCTAACATTTATATAGAGGAACCTTCTTCATTCCGCGGTGTACAATATAAAACGCCTTATGGTGATCGAACCCACCGCTTAATTAAAAAATTTCATAGAATCTTTTCTACTTTAAATTATTTGATCTTCAAAATGCAACCACTCCCAACGACGCAGGAGTAAATCACGTTTTAGCATCGTCGACTCCCCGACTATACCTTATATTATAGTGTCTTAAGTTATATAGCTAAATTTTCTACAACACAAGTTGTAACACCTGCATTTTATAACATGAAAAATATTAAAGAGAGGAAAGCAACGCCACTCTATAAAAAATTAAAATATTTTACTTAAAAACAATTTTAAACGCAAATCAAAAGCTGAAAAACATCACAATAAGACAATAAACGAAAACAAGACTAACAACAAATTTGAATACATTAAAATAAAACACAATCGCTATACATATACAACACCTATATGTATTTGCTTTCTTGATTTCTTTGCATTTGGTCCAGTGTGCACTTCTGGAAGTCTCCAGATAAGGCGCAACACCGTAAGAAAGAGGGCTATAAAGGAAAGTCATGGCAGTCAAATGGGCAAAAAAGAAGGGAGAAACCAGCAGGTAGGTGCCGGAAATGCATGCGAGATATCGGGTTCATCGGGATTCTTCTTATATATGTATATACTAACCGTAAGTCTGCTGCATCATATAATAAGTGCTCATATTGCGGCAGCAGCAGCGCAGCTACGATCAATGCGATGAGAGCGATTGACAGAGGTGAGAGATTACTGGCAAATGACGCGAATGGAGAGAGAGTGACGAGACTAACGAGTAAATTCACGTTCTTTTTGACGAGTAAGGGACTCAAGTAGCGAGACAAAATTAAAACACGTAACACGTGTTAATTTTGTGAATGTTAAATGTAGAAAAGTGCGTAAAATACGTAAGACACGCACGTAAACGTAAAGTTTTTAAGCGTACGTACGAAACGACGTTATAGCACGTCTTGTTATCGTACAAACTTTTTTTTACGGAATGTTTCGTTAAATTTATTAAATAACACGTAAATTGTATTTTAAAATGTTAATTAAAGTAAAATTAATGTCTTAAGTTATATTTATTTAAACAAAAAAAACGTGTTGTTTAGATGTTTGGCTTTTGTTTAAACCAATGCTATTACGTATAACGAAAAAAACTTAACAATCAAAAAATTTAACGCAAAAACAGAAAAAAAAGTACAATTTTTGTATGTAAAATCACAGAAAATTTTGAATATCAGTTTTTTTTAATGTGTATGAGCGCGCGTGCGTGAGTTTTGCTATTGTTTGTCTGTTGGTTTAACAATTAAGCCGCGAATATTAAACCTTTTAAGAATAGTTTATTTTGAGTATATCCGAATGAATTGTTGTAAAAAATAATAACTATAAAAAGTGTTATTGCTTAAACACACAAAATAAGTTTATATAGAGTGAGTGTATATCTTCAGGGGGCGGTCTTTGATATTGGGCTTTCGTTTATAGTTTGCTTTGTGACTGGGGTCTGGCTACAAAAATGTTTGTTTGTTTGATTGATTAAATGACTTGAAATTGAAAAAAATGTTGTTGCCTGCTGCTGCCGCGTTTAGCGCCGCTTCACCAACTTTTGCGAATTGAACACAATTTCACGGTTCCACATATAACGGTATCCACAATGTGGTATCATGCTCACAAACAAATTTGTTATGGCAAACAAATTGTTAACGTTAGCGTTGATGTTGAGATATTTGAGGCTATGATGATGATTGTGTTTCGATGCCTCGTGCTGACTTAAATTTCGTTGATTTTGCACATTGGCAACTGCAAGTCCAACACAAGTCTGAAACTCAATTGGCGAGTTTATTACATGTAGAGATTATGCCTCTTAACGAAGGTCCACTACGTTGGAACGTTTGTTAGCACAATCGTAATCTGCGACGAGAGGTACGTACTGCATGCACGGCGAAGAGTTGACTTTAAATGCACCGTCGCGAAAGTGTTGCAGACTCACGCTCGAAAAGAATCGGAGAAATCGCTCCAGCTCGAGCAGCTTGTTTTTTCTTTTATTGATTTAATTTATTTTTAACTTTGATTTGTTTTCTCGCGTTTAATGTTAAATGATTTCGCCTTCCTTTGTATATTGATATTTAACAAATATCAATTGAAATCAATTCAAACAAATTTGATTTCTTCTTGGCTGTTTTAACACTTGAGTCGTTAGTGAGTGAGCGCGCGTTTTGTTTTTGTTTTTTGTTTTTTATATGGAAAAATTCCAAAGCGCGTTCAAAATCAGTTCCGTTGGTTATTGTTATTTGGCGTCTTCTTTGTTTAATGCGAGTATATTTTATTTTCTTTAGCAGTGCAGTTTATTTTTGTTTTTGTATTTTTTTTTTGTATTTAAAAGCGAGCGAGTTGACGAATCGTCGGAGTCACGTATGGTACTGAGCGTGAACTTAAGCGAGCACGAAGATTTTGTTCAATTCGAGCGTGAAACGTTTGAGCAAAAACAATTGTTGATTTAATATTTCTGTTCATTAACTTGCTCACATATACTATCGATGTTTTTGAAAAGCTACAGGGACAGGCAACAGGTGCGATTGTTGTGGCGTTTGTATGAAAAGGCATTTTTGTAGCTTTGGCATTGCAGAATACGAAGATTTGAGCATACAAATGCATATGTACATATTTTTGGATTACATTCTATTAACTGTTTGTTAATAACATATTAGAATTAGAATTGCCACAGCAATGCTAAATAGTCGTAAAGTAATAATTATTTTCAAACACCGCCACTGTCCGAAATGAGATCACAATGAATTGCCGAGCCACTGGACGGAAAAAACACCGAAGACACATACGAATAAAAACGATAAGCAACGAAAACACGAATCAATGCAAACACGAACTTCAACGAACTCAACTTAAACGTTTGTCTCTCGCAACGCACTCAACTTCGAATCAAATCAAAGCCGCACCATTTACCTCTCCCTCTCTTTTTTGCCTATACATACAAGACTCGAATAACATTATTATAAAGAAACTGGTCCAGAGCACTCTCGATAACGCCTCATATTTGTTATTGTATTTTTTTGACGTTGTGGCGATTGACTTTGTTCTTCATGTATTCATTTGTGGAAATTATCAATATTTTATTAATTTGAATACGATCAACAAAAACAAGTTAACGAGTATGAAAAGGCTGTTCGAATGCATTCAATAGGTGTGTTTGAATATTATTAACAATTGAAATTATTTTCTTATTTCTGTATTTTTTTAATCGATCTAGAACATTTCAGTTCAAAAAAAAAAAAAAAATAAAAAAAAACTCAAAAGAGCGTGAAGGCAAACAACAACAATAACGAAACGAGCGTTGAACTTGTTTGCAATAATGCCTCCTCCATCTGCCCTCCACCAATTTCCAACGTCACCAACACATCACAATAACTGCCTGTCTGAGGACTGTTGCTAGTCCCCCTGCATGGGGTATGTGGCAAATGTTATCACAGGTTTAAAATGTTAGCTCAGTAACTAAACAAAATCAGAAAGATGACTTTTTAATCAGTAATATCAAGAAATATTAAAATGAAAAAAAAGTAATGCATAATTTTAGCTACAAAAACAAGTGATTGCAATCCAACCATTTGATTATATGATGTCTTAACACTTGACTTTTCAATTCAGTTGCCTTTGTTTGATGTCTAAACCAAACCAGATTCGAATATTTTTGCAATGCAAGTTTCTTTTCGTGTCTGTTTACCAAACTATATATAATAAAATATTGTATAATATAATATATACAGTATTCTCTTATATAATGCATTATACAAAACCGCGTAATACGAAGTTTACATTCAATTTGTTGTAGCTTTTTGAAAATGCCAACAAATTCTTATGACTTTAATATTTCTGCTATAAGCTGAAAAATAGATGTGTTGTTAATCATTACACATGATCGACTTCCTCATTTATTACATGCTCGTCGTTAAAGCGGTTCCTTTCAAACTTGACTTGGTATACACACAACAATTCGAATGAAGTTCAATGACGTTTCTTAATCACGTATTGATTCTTGTTATTCATATTTTATTATTATTGTGCAAGTGTATTTGTGCATCCACAATCTGCATAAGAAACTGATGACTGCATTAACTTTCTTTCAGCAATAAAAAAAATAAAACACACACGCACACCCAACATTTACACGAGTGACAAGCCCAACAAAACGAGAGACCCATGCAAGAAAATGAAGGCACGTTTCTGAAGCAAACAAAGACCTAACAAAAAGCGCCTGAATTTAGAGTAAAACTGAGATGATATTTAAAATACGGGCCAAAGTGAAATTTGTGTTTCCTGGTTTTCAAAAGTCTTTGATTTTTGTGTATAAATTAAATGTTTTTTTTTTTAATTAAAATAATTCTTTCAATCAGAAAAAAAAAAATAATTAAATACATTTAACAAAGCGCCAAACACAATGGTAACCAGTAAGGAACTGCAGTCGACAGTACTCGACTTCGACATACCCTGTATCTCCAATTTGTAAAGGCTGTTAGCGGGCGTTGCCCACATTTCAATCGAAATAGATTTCATTTCCATTCAATATCATACATACAAATTTTTAATTTTATAGATCAAGTGGATATAACGTTTTTCTATTTAGCTACACTCCATCTTAAAAGCATATTTTCATTTCATTCTTGTGGGATACATGGTTCCCGAGATATAAGCTTTTTCTATTTTATCTTTTTGTGCTTCAAGTCAGCTATATACGAGGTGTGTTCAAAAAGTAAGGTGGCTTTTCAAATTTCGCGGACAACGTACTTTCGATTATCGTTTTTTTTTTTTTTGTTATGTACACTCTTTCCGAACATCTGAACCAAGTTTCAAGTGTATAGCATTTTTTGTTTGGTTGTGAGAGGCGTAAAGGTTATAAGTGATTTGCGTGCTCGGCAATTTTTTGCTTTCGAAAAATATGGATCAAAGGATTATTTTTATTTTCGCCTCACCCTTGCATATTTTCCAATTTGTTTTAACACTAACAACATACGTACTATTTTACAATCTTTTTTGCTTACAGAGTAATGCCATTTTTATGATTATAGTATTTGGACGATTGCCAATAATGTTAAACGTTTATAATAACTTCATAAAATTTTAGTGTCTGTTTATATTAAATTTATATTAACACAAAAAACATTTTTATAAAAAAACTATTGATCATGATTATTCTGATGTATACAATGCCTGAAGCATTTAATTAAACAGAAAGAAAGACAGAAATTGCTATATCTACTCTTCTCATCGCACTGATCTCGAAAATCTATTCTTTATATTGAACGCAAATGTCTTCTTATGGCGTTGCAAACTCCATAGCAAAGTTATTATTCCCTTGAAGCATAAAAGACAACTCCTTGAAACGAACTATTCAAAATGACCTTTAATAAGAAAAATGATAGTAAGCTGTGAGCAAGTAGGTAGGCCCAAAGCATGCTATGTAGTTCAGTTAGAAAGTTGTTTGCTAATTGAAGGCCATTTAAGTAAAAGAAGTTGTTTTGTGCCAACAACGAGTTGTTTTAAATGTAAAAATTCGAATTATAGTGCCAAAAGGTTTGAATATATGCTCAGATAGCATTCCATAACTTCGACGACATGCTTGGCACCTTTACAATCATATCCACAAATGTTTGTCAAAGCAAAAGAACTTCAACAGGTTTTGCCTTATCTTGCATAAATTTCCGTCTTTGATTATTCCCGTTTTAAGCATTTCTCTTGCCAAAACACGAATAGCAAAACCAAAACAAAAATGTGAAATCAAAAACGAACGCAAACGGTCACGTTTCAGATGCGTGTTCAACTCAATTGAAAGGTAGTCAGTCAACTTGTTTTTCTGAGTATTGCTTTATCATGGATGATATTTTTATAAGGGGACGTCCATAAATTACGTAAGGTGAAATTAGGGGAGGAGGTATTGAGCAAAATATCATCAAATCTCACCTAGGGGGAGTCAATAAGTGTGTTCCTTCTTTACTTTTTTTTACTTTCGGGGATCTTTTAAAAGACAAGTTACGTAAGAAGCTTCGCCTTTGTCGAGGAAGTGTTCATAGGGGGACAGTGCTAAGCGATTCAGTCTTAGTTTCTTTTCCAATCCGGTTTTTGTTTTTTGTGAAACCTTTTAGTGAAGCTTACCAATCAAAATATATGATTGTCGCATCTGAAAGGCATTGTTGTTGTACGACCAATACGCAAGTGTCAAATCAGTATAACCTTTAATCAACTGAATTTATACAAGTTTCTCTCTATTTGGTAAAGTCAACCTAACAGGCCGTTTTTTCGGTTAATATTAACAGCTGAATGTTTTGAAACATTATTGGTATTAAACACCCTGCTCAAGCGTACGTATTATGTCTCTTTAGTAGCTGCTAAACACATTTTCATTTTGTTGATTGCGATTCTGCTGCTATTTTTATACTCTTCACGCAGTGAATAGTATTATAATTTGTTGCTGATGTTTGTAACAGACCTAAGGAGATGTTTTCAACTATACAAAGTATATATTTTCCTGATCAGGACGAGTTGATATAGCCATGTCCATCTGCCCGTGTGTCTGTATATACACAATCTCCTTCCACAGTTTTGAATTTATCGAGTTGCAATTTTGCAGGGAGTCTTCTTTTTTGTGTGATCAACTAATTTGTTGGAACCGGCATGATCGAACTACTGGAACTGGTAGCCCTCATACGAAATGAAGAATAGGAAGAAAACCAAATTTACGTCGTTGTATGAAAAACTTTTTTGTTTCTTAACCAATCGACTTGAAACTTTATACTTTGTTCTTAGAAAGGCATAAAAACGATCTTCAACTAAAAATGAGCATGGCTACGCCCACTTATAGCCAAAATCAATTGAGCTAAAACAATGATGCTCAAAAATGGGAGTGGAACGAAAAAGGGCGTGAAGAATATATAATCTTTAGCAAGGCTGAAGAAATCGTCCTTACTGGTTTTTTTTTTCAGGGGGTCAAGGCTTTTCGTCAAAATAACAAATTTAAAAAAAAGCTTACTAACTAAAGCTAAACTGTTATGAATTTAATAAATTGTATTTTGATACAAAACTCTAAAACCGCGCTTCAACTTTAATGCCCCAAAGAATTTAGTTAATTCTAGCGTTCTTTGTGTATCTGCCTATTTAGCAAAATGTGAAGCCCAAGAGGATTTGGCTTAATTAAGTTGGGTTTCTTGGCTTCCAATAATTGCTTTTGCTTTGACAAAGTTCAATAACAGTACGTTGTGAAATTAAAAAAACTGGCGAGGGGTTAAAAAGCAAAGCAAGTAGTAGTCTCGGACTGACTAAATCAAAATATAGATCAGTTGTATTATGCGAAATGAACAGTGGAGTAGAGCATTCTTTCCAAAACGGATTGTTCACAAAAGAAAACAACTCTTGGTTTCTTAGTTTGCTTTTACCTTCTTTGAAGTCCACAAACTCGACAATAAGATCTTCACCATTACTCAGCTCCAGGCTTTCCGTTTCGTCCATTGGTGCATCATTAAATATTGTTATTCCTGCATTGTGTAAAAACACTTACTTGAATTAAATTCGTAAATACACATTGAAACTTGTTTCGCATACCATTTGCAAAGTTATCATCATAAAGCCATGTTGGTGTTGTTTCATTAAGCGCGAATAGCTCGCTGCTGACTGAGGACGGCGAAGTTGGCTCCAGTTTGCCGTCCCAGTAGAGCTCCTGTGGTAAGTCCAGTGACTCCATTGTCAGATGTTGGTTTGTTGATAAAGAACTCATTGTCAAAATCGTACGAAGATAGTGAATACGGTGATATAGATGATGGTAAATGTGATAAGGAATCTTGTCCTAAGAAAGCTTGTTTCGATTGTGAAGACGCCATCATGGCACTATAGGAAATAAACAATAAAATAACAATAATAAATTGTTTCTCTAGTCTTTTGTGTTCATGTATGAACTGAGCCTTCAATCTAGGCTCTACATACTAAATTTCAAATTTTAGTTTCTTCTAGTCTAAGAGATAAATACAAAATTGTCATTGCAGTCGATTTTTTTGTGAGAATTTTATATTTACCGAGTTAAGAATAAATTTTTAATGTTTCTAACCCTTCTGATGTTCGAGCCGTTTTAGTAAGAGTGGTGGTGTGAAGTGGTTATTGCAAGAACCTTCCATACAAGACTACTCTCTGCAGTTTTAAGACATGAACTCTTTAGGTCATTGACGCCGCCGAACACATATTGCAATCAATTTCACTTACCCCCCGTTAAACAGGGCGCATCTTATAAAACGCAAATTTCTAAAGGCCATTTCTACATATTCAATCTATGTGAGACTCATTGATATTTTCAACAATATGGACTTCATATGAGCACTCCGATGTTTTTGGTCACTGAATTAAAAACTGCAGGACAAACATTTAATATTATCAGAGAATGAACCATAATGTAATAAACATTTTGTAATAGACAAGTGGCATCAATTCAGGATACACTAACACTAAAATTTCGTACACATCATATACGTATGTAGTATATATTTTACCTTAAACAATGTTTGTTACCGTCGTTAATTCTTAGCTAAACGAAAAAGTTGTTTTTATTTACGCCACCACTGTTCTATGCAAAACAAACAAAAATCGTGAAAAATGCAATTAAAATGATTTTCATCAAAATATAATGCTCTCGTCTAACTGATAAACTTATTGCAAGTTTAATAAACCAAACCTGATTAGACAAACAACTCAATCGCGCCCAGACTATTTTGATAAGAAACCCTAACATTAAGTGATAGTGTGTGACGTCCGTTTTGTTAGAAGAGTTGTTACCACTGCTTAAACAAAATCAATGAATTTTTGGTAACTAAACTAAAAAATAATAATAGTGTGGCACCTGACACTTTAACTACACACCAGCAAACAACTTCTAATCAAAGATGCCTTATATTTGCAGTAGTAGCCCTAACATTCAAAATATGCAATTACATATTTTTTTTTATATTCATTGCATCAGCCAATTCCAGCTAATTTTATGTTGCATGCCTCAAAGGTTTGTTTGTATTGTGCACCTGCCACGTTGCGAAATTGTAGATAAAAAGGAAAATGAGTCACATATACACATAACGAGCGAGCGCCCATGACTTATTAGCTCAGTCACAATGTTTTTTTTTCATTTTCAATTCAACATTTAATACTTACGATAATTTAATAAACATTTTGCTGTATTGACTTTGTGGGGCACCTTGGTGCGTTTGTTTTGCTTCGGCAAAATCACTATAGATCCATTTTCACCTCAAAATAAATGCAAAAAAATCTCTCAAAAAATATTCAACCTTTTTACGTTTCATTTGGAAAACGAGTGACGCAAGCAAATGGATGATATTCTTGCTTTCCGCTAATTCACTACTTATAATGAAAGAACATTAGATACGCCGATGTTATATTGGAACACCCGACACATAAGCTATAATGTTACTGAACGCTGGCTGTGTCAGTGAAACCAGTGTCGAAAGGCGCGCACATGTTTGCGAAAATTGTGTCAAAGAACTCAATTGTGTGTCTAGTGAAGAAGAAGCACGAAATTGGGGAATTGCGCATATCTAAGATATGTTGAAATCGATATCTTGATATCGATTTTTTGTGTCAGTTAATAAATAATGAGTCTTTAGGGAATAATACCTGAAAAGTTTTGCGGGAGTTTTAAAAATTGGCATCTATATGGATTTTGGGCTGCTCTTTTCATATTTTCACCATTATACGGCAAAAACATCTCCATACTAAATTAAACTAGAGAAAATTTCCTACAAATTATGTTCTAAGCTTTTTTTTCGTAAGACTAATAGTTTAGGCGAACGAGCGCTGCAAAGTGTACAACTTTGGTACTATGGTTTTCATAAATTTTGTATGGGATTTGGTACTGTTTTGAATGATAATCTTACTCTGAGTCCAAGTGCTTTAGATTTCACTAACTTTTATTGTGTTTGGTGTTGAGATTTAATATTATATTAATCGTCTATTATAATAAAAACGTTCCAAATTAGAGTGCAAATTTACAAATTCAAACTAACCGTTTTTTCATCAAAAATTGCCGTTTTCTTATAAAAGAGGCAAGAAACACTTGCATGGTCCTGGGCATGTAAGTCTGTGGACGGGTTCGGAACGTTGTGTTTACTTGACTAAAAGACAAGTACAATATTAAATATTGGCATAAAACACAACAAATTAAGCAAATTTTCAAAATTTGGATTAATCAAAAACAAATCCAAATCTTCAAAACTCCCGCAAAACTTTCCATGTAGAACTACTTCCTTATTGTATTAGAAGAAGAACCACGAAAAAGTACGAAAGTACTGTCTAGCCTAAGTTCGTTGGAATTTTATGGGCTGTTGGGCTATTTCATTTGGAAAACGAGTGACATGAAAATGTGAAATGAAATTGTCAGTAGGTATTAGATAAAATCACGCTAAGGGAGCCAAATTTCAATAAAAACCAGTAAGAACGCTATCTTCAGCAAGGCTGAAGCTTATATACTCTTCACGCTCTTTCTTTTGCCAAGCCCATTTTTTTGACTGAATCCATTTTCTATTCATTTTATTAGCCTATATACCAATTTTCATTGGTTTTGCTTATTGGATACCGGAGATATGCAAATTATTGATTTCTGCTATAAGTGGGAATAGCCATGCCCAGTTTTTGTAAAATAGATTTCATGCCTCCCTAGGAATATAAGTGTGAAGTTTAAAATTGGTTAAGAAACAAAAACGTTTTTCAAACAACAACGTGAATCTTGACTCTTCCCCTTCTTCATTTTGTATGACAGCTACCAGTTCCAACAACTGAGTTTTATTTTGAGCGAAAAAAATAAAAATCATTAGTAATTATTATTTTTGAGTTTTGTTTTTTTTACTCAAAAATGATTATTATGGTCTAATTTTTATTAAATTACTTTAAAATAATCATTTTTATTGAAGAACACGTCAAAAATCAAAACATAATCATTGTCGTTCAATCTATTGAAATATAACTTAAAATGATTACGGTCCCTGGAATTAATACTATAATTTTGAGTGTTTCTTGCCGTAGAAAGAGGAAAAATTGCCGTAGGCTCAGGCCGTATCCATACAAAATCTGTCCGTTACGTTTGAAATTTTGTTGACTTGAGGCTCTTTGCGGCAAAAAATTACCGGAGCTGCTTGTTTTCAACAATTACATCAAATACTCTAGTTGCCTTCCCCCCTCTATGTAAGATAAAATAAGTCATGTTCGAACCAGTAAAAACCGAAGATGGGATGCTGGAATTAATCAATGCATACATTTCCCCAGTTGCAGCCTGTGCCCGGGGGTACAAACCCTCCATAGACAGCCTCTTGGAAGGTGAGCGGCGCATAATGATGAACGACCTCAACGCACACCATGAAAACTGGTTTTCGGCGCCAGCTAACTATGCGCGAGGAATCCTGCTGGCGAAAGAAATTGATGAGTCAAGCTATTGCGTGATCAATGAATACGCGTCGACCCGCATCACAGCAGCGTGCTCCAGCTCGCCGGATGTCATAATCGCCAGTCCAGCACTCATCCAATCCAGCAGCTGGCATGTTGAAACCGCCATGGGATCCGATCACCTCCCCATCTGCATCATGTTCTATTTTAGAATTTTAGGTGACGGACAAAAAAACTTATATTAACTTCTCCAAGGCCAACTGGGAGATATACAAAACTGTCCGGACGCACCGACGCAACAAGTGGCTAGAGTATCTTGAAGAATGTCCGAGAGGCTCTTAAAAACTACAATTTGTTTGCCGACAATTTGTCGAGCATCCCACCAAATCGGATAGAAGTAAAAGGAGCGCTAGGAGGAAAGTAAGGGAGCTTGAGTTAGGCGTCAACATCAGCTTCGAGCAGGCGGAGGTAGTAGAGGCCCTAAGCAATGCTAAGCCATCCAAAACTATTGGCCCTGATGGACTAGCCACCGTCCTTTTAAAACATCTGGGACTACTGGGAATCCGCTACCTTTCACATCTATTTAACGTCAGCATCGCCACCCTAAAGATCCCTGAAATTTGGCTCAAAGCCAAGATAGTGCTTATTCTGAAGCCTGGTAAGCCAAACAACTTAGTCACCTCCTACAGGCCCAACACCTTACTTGCGGCCCCTATCAGAAGCCCTCCTTCTGTCACAATGCAAGCAGCATGTGGCGCTGGCTGATCACCAGAACGCGGCATTTAGGACAGTAACAGGTTGCCACATGAAGGCAAATGAAGATCACCTGCATCAAGAAACAAACATCCTCCCGGTTAGAGTGCACAACGAGTAACTTACTTAGCAATGGAATGGCAATTTCAATGCCATTTGTTTCAAGTCAACGAAGACTTTGGAAAATGGAAAATCGATTATATTGGATGGTTTCGGATATTCCATATGGTTTTTAAAGGAGTGCAAGAGCTATTTTGGGAAACGGATGTGCCGAAAATGAGTGCGGAAACATTTATGGACGGTTTGAGCGTTGTTTGTTTGATATTATTGTTGAGAAGCTACCGCAGTTGGTCAAATCCGGCACAAATTATCGCAAATGCATCCCTCTTGAAAAGCGGATCGTAATTGCTCTATTTATTCTTGGGTCATCAGGCAAAAACAGGATAATTGAACGCCTATTTGGAGTGTCAAAAGCAAGCGTTTGCAACATTTTAAACAATTTTTGCTTAGAGTTGTGGAAGAATCTTGCTCCTGTCTATTTGAGTCAAAACTTTTTAACCGAAGAGAATGTTAAGTTAAAGAATGTGTGCAAGGCTTTGATATGCTGGGATTTTCCAAGCGTTTCTGAGTACTTGGTACTTATATATGGACATAATATGGCCATTGTCAAACTTATTAAAGAAAACATTCTATTTGTACTTGCATATAGATGCCATATTGAAATAAAACCTGCAAAAACTGACGCTTCAGACTACCATAATTATAAAGGGTGGTATTCCACAGTGCTTTTAGTGCTTGTTGACTAAAGGTAAGTTAAATGTATAAACACATTTCATTTACACATTACGTAATCTTTTATACAGATATAGATTTATGTATATTAATGTTGGACCACCAGGCAAGAGGAACAACTCCTATATTTATGAGAAGTCAGACCTGAAGAGGCCAGTTTATAACACCGACCTCTTCAACAAGGTTTAAAAAATATAGAAGGCGTTAATGTCGCGGTATATTTAATAGGAGACTCAGTATTCAGTTTTGGCCGAACGTTAATGAAGCCATATCCGTTCTTAACTTCGGCATCAGAAGTACGAAAATGTTTTAATTATCGGCTTTCAAAAGCAAGGCGGGTTGTTGAAAATGCTTTTGGTCATTTGAAGGGAAGGTTTCGGCGTTTAATGAAAGACAGTCAACAACATTAAACGTGCAAACACAATAATAAAGTGCTGTTGTGTTTCATTAACGAAAATTCATTTCAATGAAACTTGGAATTTAGAAGCCGAATAACAAAACAGTCTACCAAATGATGAAATTAATGTCGGAGCTTATCTAAGAAATTCGGCTGATCATATAAGAAAAGTGGTTCCTGACACTTTGCTTGTAAGAATTTAATTCCTCTCTTGAGCCTCAATTTGATTCATTGATTGGGCAGTCTCCCTTCCAGTTCTGTTTGATTCATCCATACGTTCCAAAAATTTGAGTTTGTAGGTTATTGAGGGGTAACTATAAAAGAGGGGGGAATTTTGTGGTATGCAGTTTTAAAGATACATATTTACCTTTATTAGTTTTGGAGATATAGAAATTTATAAAAAACAATTGGGGGAGGGGAAATGAAGGTGGCAAAATTGTGGTATGCAGTTTTGTAGGGCTACACGAATTGAATCTAAATACAATTTCAAGTTATAGGGTTTAGAAAAGTGGGCGTGGCATAAAACCATTCAAATTTCAAGTCCCTAGTTCTTATAGATTTCGAAAACCATTGGTGGGGACGGAAGACGGACATGGCTTAATCAATTTCTCCCGATCAAGAATATATATACTTTATGGAGTCCCCCAACCCTCCCTCTGTGCGTTACATACATTTGGCTTATGCATACACATCAACTTCATTTTCCTCTTGGCAGATATATAAAGCAATTTTCAAAAAGTTCGGAAATTGATAAGTGAATCTGAATACTAACCTAAGTTTCTCAAATTTTTTTAAGTTCTTCAGCCATTACTCTCTATATATGCACATTTTTCCTTTAGCCTCGAAGATCCACAATGTGTGCCTAGACCCACTAGTTCAAAATCTAGTGATTGATCTTTTTTTATTGCGATTACATGTACTTACTCGACAATTATTCTAACTTTCTGCTCGTTTTTATTTCCAAAAAGCGAGTGAATATTTTTATATATAATAATTTTAAGGTTGTCAGAAAAGGGGACGTCCATAAATTACGTGTGGTTTTTTTCTATAAATTGCGTGTGCACAAAATGGTAGTAGCTCCCTTGTCTAGAGCGAACATTCCGCGTCATAGGCAGTCAACGACATATACAAATCAGACAGTGACGCAAATGTGTCATCAATAGAGTCAAATAGAGTTGCTAGGTCGTGGAGAATTGGATTTAAAATGCTGAATGCTTGTGAAACGGGGGTGTAATGAGGCTAACAAAGCTGTTACGGGTTGACAGCTGAAACCGAGCCGCAAACACGAAAAAAAAAACAAAATTAGAAGGTGTCGTCACTAAATACAAATAATAGAATTGCCACTGCTAGTTGCTTGATAGCAAAAATTTTTTGTAAAACCACGAATCGACACGTTTTTAAGTAAAAGTTTGCAAACAAAGCGTTGAGCTAAGGGAGTCGACACGTTGTCAGTGGATGAGCCACTTGCGCCATAAAGTTGACGCAGTTGCTCCTATTAAGGGCGAAACGGATGTCATGAAAGTGCTGGCTAGCTCAATTTCGCTTCGAGTTGCATTGGCACTTCGGCTAGGTCAATGGGAGTGACTCCCCCAAATTCGGCGGTCGGGGTGTCCTTATTTTTCTGTTGCTAACATTGCATAAATATTAACATTGTTGTGTTTGTCTAAAATTAGGATCAAATTAATGACGAGTTTTTTAATTAAAAATTTGTTTAATGGTAAAATGGTGATTTAATTTGCAAGCAAGTTGTGCGCGTTTAATTAAGCAATGCTTGGCAATTGAATTAAGCAACGTGCGGGCTGAACTGTGGAAATGCGACGAGCCTCTTTTGTATTAGGAAAGATGAACGAAAAAAAGGTCAAAAGTGCAAGCAGATTCAGAAAAACACAACACAAATTCAACAAAAAACGAAACATAAAGTCGCATAGCTGTACACGTTTGGACAATCTGAGTATGAACTTTATAGAAAAATTGTGTTAAAAATAGCAAATATTGTAATATTTATAAAGAAGTAATAAGACGCTCAAGAGGTTTTGAAGGTGTGTGCAGGTGCTTTCGTGTTAGTGTGCGAGCTATTTTGTGTGACGTATACGCCTCCATGCCGCCCACTTTATTATTTGTTAAAAATATTTTATTCAATTGTGCAAATTGTCCAAAAATTATACCTATAATATACATTTAATTCCGTGAATTCTTCGATTTTGTCATTTACTCTTCGTCGTTGTATATTTTATTTTTTTTGCAAAGCAGCTGAGACGTAGTAAACGAAGAAGAGACAACAGCAAAATAAAAAGGAAACCAATTGATAAGCGCAAAGCAACCAACAACAAAAACAAACCAATACAATCGTATTTTCGTGCGTAAATGGGTGTGTGTGAGGTGAGAGAAGAGAATAACAGAACACGAAACGTCAGAGAAGCGTCAAGATTCTTATTTGAATTTACTTTCATGTTTCGCTGCGTCAAAAATTTCAATTTATTCGTATTTGTGAATTGGCCGCGCGCGCATTAATTAAAATAAAGTGATGGCAATTAAAATATAATCAACAACAACAACGTCACTACAAGAAGAATATAATTTTGTGTGTTAATGATTAAAAGAACCAACTCAGTGGAATAACAACTCCTTATCACTGTAGTTCCTAATAAGAAAAAAAAAATATAATATGCGCGAGTGAGAAATCAAAAAATAATATAATTATATTATTTTAAACAAAGTTATAATAACGTGAAAATTATAAAAATACCAAAAAAGATATCTATATACATATATTAAAATTAGTAAATTACAAAAAATTACATCCTGCACAAAAAAAAAAACCAAAAAAATAAATACAAGTAATCCTATTTACTAAAAAATGATGTTAAACAAGTACGAAAATTATCAACGTATTATCTCGACAACAACAAATAACGTCATGTACACACACAACAATAGCAACAGTGCAAATAACAACGACGTCATACATCAAACAAACGCTGCCTGCGCTGCGTCCGCCGGCGCTGAATCCATACACTCAGGTCAGTTTATGGTATCACACTTTGAAGCCGAGGACGCACAAGATGATCTCGAAGATGATGGCGATGAGATTAAAATGCTCGATCCTGAGGATCCTAGTCTCTCGAAGCCGGGAGAGGAGACAAATCCTTGTCTTGAAGTACAGCTGTACGTACCGCAAAAGAATTCCGTACAATCGCAACGCGTTGGCATGGAGGGCTTAGTCATGAATGAATCGCAGGAGCACAGTTCGGTAGCTTCACACCTGGAAATTGAAACGTCACTCACAAAGCTTTTCAAGTGCATGAACTTAGCTTACAGGTGAGTGCGAAAATAGCTAAAGAAATCGTGGCCAAATGATCGGTTTGTACTAACATCCGCCGAGACATATTGACGACAAAGCTCCAAATTAAAAAAAAAATTAATGGTTAACGTAAAAAACAAAAAAAAAAAAAGCGCCAAAAAAGCATGAAATTTTGTTTCGTCATTCATGTGTCGGCGATGTTCGTTCACACGCTCTTGCTGCGTGATTTGTATCACTTGTGCGCTCGAATTCGCGCGTTCTTTGGTCAGTTGCCGTTGTCGTCGCCGGCGTCGAAGAGTATCGCGCTGAACATAATCGCTTGATATAGTCGCTCAAGTTACGCGCAGCCGCCGCTGCCGTTTCGGCCGTTCATCACGGTCACAGCCATAAAAAATCCATAAACCCCCGGGCAGTTAAATTTTTTTCCCTGTAATCATTTTTTTTTCTGTTATTGTATATATCATTTTGTACTTTGACAAAATTATTTTTGCATGTCTAATCAAAATTTACTATTTTTGTGCATATTTATTTTGCATGTCCAAAATGCTATCAAAAAGAAATCGGGTTGTGTAGGTTTTCACATATCAAAACCATCGAATTCAACATGATACCTGAAAAAACAACTCATATGAAATCAAAAATCTTGATTGTGCGATTCACAAAAAATGTTTGATAAAACCAAAACCTTCGGCTTATAGCCTACTGTTTCTTGTATTGCAAGTTACGACCAATGAGTGGGGGAATAGTTTCTAACTTTAACAAAGTCATATTACCCCCACAACTTACCCATTCAATCATATAAATGAGTGTTACGTTATCAGTTATTGCGTTTTGACGTAAACTGTTTATTATTTCATCAACAATCTTTCTTGTATTTTAAGGACCCATTTTTTGCCATGTGGGTGGTGATATTGTATTTAATTTTTGCAGTACAATGCAATAAACAGCAAACACTTTTGGTGTGATTGACGACATTATAGATTATTAATTGAAGTATTCATACATAAGTGCGTTTGTCAAACTCCATTTCCTTAACATTTCACCACAATAACTTTAAACTATTGTAAAAAGTAACAAAAAAATCTGATAAAGTTCTGGTTTGAGATTATTTTAAAAAAAATCAATTTATTATTGAGCACTGTTGGCGTAGGTATCGTTTAAATGTGATATTTGTCAATTGAGTACTTGCATGCAACAAATTTGTGGAATTATTCGATGACCAATGCTCGTTTATCTACCGACTCATATTTCATCAAAGGGTCAACGACAAAGCGCTTTTCGTTCCAATTTCGATAAATTAGGTGTATTAAGTATATATGAGGTTAACTCAATCCAACAAAATAAACGTGAATTTCTTTGATAGTTCAAACAGATATTCCATTAAAACATAATGAAAATTCGCAAATTATTATCATTATTTACTTAATGCAATAACGCAATAAATGTGCAAAATAAACAAATAGAAAAAAACAATAATAAGAAAAGCGCTACTAGTTATAATGAATTAGATTTCAGCGCCCTCTTCTAATAACCCGCCACAATCCGTTCGTATAAGTATCGAGTAAATACAAAGTTTAATATTTGTTGTTGCACTGAGCTGGTTGTAGATATTGTTGTTATTGTCAGAAATTGATTATGATAGTGATGATTCAGTAACAATATTTAACAAATCAATAAGTAAACAAAACACAGCAGGTTCACTCGGCGATGTTGTTATAACAATCGAATGTGGCCTATCACAAAACCCTAAACACGCCCCAATGTCAGTAAATAATGAAAACCACAATTAGCTATATCGAAAGCTATATAACTAATACATGGAATTGCAACAGGTGATCCGATCGCCTTAGCAAGAGCTGTGTGCCAGCGAGAAAGCGAACATAGCAGCAAAGAAGACCAAAAAAATGTTACCGATATCTAATGACCTAATCTGAATGCTTTATTCAGCAGTTTCCAATTTTTAGACTGTAGTTATTGATTTTTTTCGGATTGAATGCGTCTTTTTCGATCTTTGCGGATATATTTTAATCTATTGTTTAGTTTGTAATTAAAGGCATTAATTTTCAAATTTGCTTCTGTACTTCAAGACGCTACATTTCCTCATAACCTATATACTCTTGAACCAATAAATTAGTGTAGGGTAAACCAGTGACGTGTCATTGTACTCGAAATTTCATTTGTGTGTTTATAATTATGTTTTACAGATAATCGACCGTCTGCCATGATTGTTGATTATTACTAAATTCAAATCACAAAAACACAATCTTCAAAATATTCCACGCGGAACTAGAAACACGTTCTTCGAAAATTTATTGCTAGCAACAGACTTTCAAGTAATTGTTTCTATCATGAAAAATAAAATTAAAACCATATAAAAAAGTTGTTTAAACGTTATAAGAAATGAATAGCTTGCGTGTCCGTTTGGACATGGGGTTTCCCTCTTCCGATAGAAGTCATAGTCTAAAAGTCTGGCTTAGATAATGGTATAAATTAAAGTCTGGTCAATTTTATTTCAGCCGAATTGGTTGTTAATTCATTGGTACTTTTTAGTAAAATCGTTTGTGAAATTGGCTAACGGTCTTGGTTTCAAAAAGCTTTAAATGTCGTTGTGGTCTGTCACTTTAGCAAGTGAACCTAACCTTCATTTAACCGCAGCATTAATATTTAGTGACCAGCCGTCGGTAAGAACTGATAACGTTGTGGGTCATTAAGAAATATGAGACGTCTTCCGATTTGAGTTCACTAGAAATTATTGTGCTGTCATGTCATGACAGCTTCTTTGTGTAAGGCTTGCATGACACATTTGAACTGTTTTAACTTTCCTTTTGCAAGGGTACAATAAATCAAAGTCCTCATAAGGTTTATTGCTCTGTTCATGGTCTAATCTCTGCTAATAAAGACATAATTTTTTCTTACAATAAACCAACCGGCCGAACTGTCATAAGGGTAAGAGGCTTTTGAACCGATCGATGTGAACACTTTAAAGCATTTCAGGGTAAATCTAAGACTACTATTAGACTATCTGGCGGGTAATTAAGTAGGGAAGTAGCATCATCATATATTACATATTTTTGCACTGCAAATTTGAGGGAAACGAGTAAGCAAGACTGGTAGTGCTGCCAAGTTTATGAATACGATGCTTTTTGTTGTGCTGCAGTATGTTTTTGTGAATTAGCTCAGGAAAGTTCCTTATAGATTGTAAAATACTTTGGGTTCCTAGTGGAAAAGTATAGATGTTATTAAGTGATGCATAGCAAACAAAATGAGTGAGACTCATTATTTAAAATAAAACTTTCACAACATTTTTTAATGTAGTTTACAAAAACCTTTGTAAAGAGAGTAGTACGGCTTTCTGAATCTTTATCTAAAAAAATATTTTTTTTGTTTAGTAGTTAGTGGTGGTATGAGGTGTTACTATCTTCAGAAACCCTTAATTATGTTCTAACCGTCCAACCAACAAGTGCTTAGCTGAAAGGTGTTTTTTCCCGACAAGTTTGGAGAATACAGCATTAAATGCTTTAGTACTTTTAAGATTCTATTTTTACAAACATGATATGTAAAACAAATCTTTAGTAACTCATTTTATAAAACTAAATGAAATAGAGTCTAATTTTATTTGTTGTTTCATATTTTGTTTCTTAAATAATGATGAGAAATGAAATGAAAGTATGGACTAATCCAGGGATTTCAGTTCAAAATCCCGAAAATGCTGGGATTGGTAAATTTCTAAAAATTGACATTCCTAACCATCGACCTTAGCCGTTGAGTTATGCTATCATACAAACCTGTACAAATTTTAACATAACTATATTTTATTTTGATGTACATATCGCACATGTTTAACTAAACTGTCACAACTCAAAAAAAATGAATTTTCAGAAAACGCAAAAAACTGCTTTAGAGCCAATGACAACCTTATGGGAATGCAATATTGAAAAGAGGCATAACTCTGTTTCTAAACCAGATAATTACACCACCTCTTTTTTGGTGATAGATATGCATACGATAAACAGTTTTTACATGAAAACTCGGAAATGACAAATTTTGAGTTGTGACAGTTTAGTTAAATATGTGCGATATGTATGTATGTAAAGTTTCATCAAAATCCGTTTAGTAAGTGTAACAAATGACAATCTTTCGTATTTATAAAATTAGGTAGACATTTCGTTAAATATGATTTTCCTCTAAAATTCATGAAACCTACAATCTTTCTATTTTCTAGCCAAAAACTTACTTCACCGAAGTGGAATCACTTTAAAGGCATACGACTGCGCTGGAAGGACAAAATTCGGTTGAATAATGTTATTTGGCGGTGTTGGCATATGCAATGTGAGTATGAAGACGACTAGAAAAAATTTATTTTAATTCTGACATTCCATTTGGCAACGATCAAGTGTATATCGTACAGTGACGCATTTGTGAACACTTTACTGACGTTTGCACCAAAACAGCGGGAAAACGATTCGTGCGAATGTAAAAAAGCGAGGAAAAAACGACGCAATTGTCAAACAACAAATAAATTGTTTTTGTGAGCAAAACACGTGTAAATAGTAACAAAATATAAAATATCCAGCAACAACAACTGAAACAGTTACGCACAAAAAGCTTTAAGTTCGAAGCTTTTTAATTGTATGTACTAGGGGCGCGCTTATACGGAAGTTATCTAAACGTTTTACAAAAAAGAGCCACCTAATACAAGTGTACTGCAAGAAAGAAAGAGAGACAGAGTGGGTGTGTGACGACAACAGACTTGAGCAGCCAGCTGAGTATAAGATACTTTGTTAAGAGATTTGTATATTGTTTGCGCTCTTCCTTGCTTTAATAGCCTCAGTAAAGATTATCAAAGCAACGTTTATTTACGGAACATTATAGGCCAGTTATTAATGTTGCTATTGTTAGCTTTGGTTGGCTGTTGTCGAAAAGCCAGACGATTCTGTTTTTGGTGTTCTGGCTTTGTTCTCGTTAGTGCGAGGGGCCAGTCGGGTGGTTGAATGGACATATATAATATTTGACGCGACAAGATTTGATTTTCGGTTTTACACGCGAGACATACGTCAAGATTTTTTAGACATGCGATGATTCAGGGACGGGGAGACATCGATGGGGTACCAATTAGTAGTACGTTGTACCTAGCCAGAGAGCAACGACAAGGCAAATTAAATTCAGCGTTACTCACTTATCAGCTGTGTGTGCTCGCATCGCAAGTCTTCTTATCAGCAACGATGGCGGCTAAAATTTTAGTATTAGCTTCGTCTGACTTTTTACAAAAAAGTCGCACTCAAGTAAAAGGCGCTATTATCTATCTTGTTGCTAATTTTAATTTTGCTATAATATATAATTTGTTCCCCATTTTTTCCACAATTTTGATGTGTTTTGTGCACTTTTCAGTCGTTTCCAATGATTAGCGATTTCAGTCTCTAGAGATTTCTTGTACTATACTCGTTCTTTAGTCTTGAGTGTGGCGTTGCCCAGTTTGAAGTGGTTTTATAAAGATTGAGATCAACCAAAAAAGTGATTAGAAACTTGTACAACGTTTGTACAAAACTTAAAAGCAACAAAATAAAATAATAATTGAAATTTGTGGTTACATTTCGTCATTTTCAATATTATTATTAATATTTTTTTTTGTTTTTGTATACCATTTTCAACAATCCTACAAAAATCCTTCGGAAGCATACTTAATTCTTTCGAATTTGCTTTTTATTTTTAATTCATAATAATAAAAATTCCACCGTTACATCATTTGGGTGAGAAGAATAACGTGCCGGTTGCTTAAAGCAGCACGTGAAAGCGTTGAGGAGCACGATAAAGCAGTGTGCAAGCAAGGGAGAGCATGCAAAAGACGATTCACTTGATATTGTCGCTGATTTGCTGTTGCTTGCTGCGACATTGTTGTTGCTGTTTTTGTCGTCATCGACCTCGCGAACTTATACACTTGCAAATGGAAAATTTTAGGTTTGTCCACGTTAGAATCTAACTTTGGTGCATTTTCCAGCACTGCTACACAAGTTAAACGACAATTTGTCTAGAACAATTATAACTTTATAGCTTAATTGTATGTAAGATCTTTAATTTGTTGCTTCTGTGAAATTCGCAGCATATCAGTTGACAACACACGCAATAAGTATTTTTCGTCAATTTTGCTAGAAAGATGTTTCGTTCAGCCATTTTTAATGTTATAACAGTTCTTATCGCCCATATGTTAAATTAAGAATATAAAATTTGCTTTCTATGGAAATAATTTTTTAATTTTATCGCTATTTTTTTGTTTTTTTCATTACAGTTATACAGAAACGCAAAACGCCGGTGTGTCAATTTGCATCACCGCTGGACGTCGACATTCATAGTAATCCCCAAGTAAGTCTTTGTTGCTTGTCTCAAGGCTTGACTATTTTTAGCTTTATTCTATAGATCAATCTTATAATATTGTTAATTATGAATGTGGACGTATTAGATTACTTTTTCAAAGATTGTGAGGCAGTTTTCATTTAAAAGCACTCAGCTTAAATACAAGTGCGAAGCAAATTAGCGGTCTTAACTTTTGGGGACAGCTTACGGCGTAGTATGTACTGAACATGATTTTATTGAAGCAGTATATAAAAAAAAAAACATGCGAGTGGAATTCATGTTTATGAATTTTTCTAAAATAATTTACGTAATAAATTCAGAACATTTTTATTTTGAAAATCGTGTTGTCAATCTAACCAAATTTGTCTCTTATAAAAACAATAGTTTTTATATTTTATATATTTTTATAATCTTGCAATAAGAAGGACACATCTTGAACGAGACGAGTTCACATAGCCGTGTCCGTCTGTCTGTTTCAGTTTAACGCAAAAATTCCTTGCATATGTCCAGACATTGTACATCTCAGAATTATTTTGATAGAACAACTATATCATATAGCTGCCTTAGTAATGATATGAATAATGGTTAAAAATTACGTACAAATATGCAGATCATGTCTGAGTTCGGGGAAAATCGAGCGACTATAGCATATAGTTCCAATAGGAACGATCCATCAAAAATGTGGGTTTTGTGCATAAGTTTCGGCAAAGTCGAAAATAGCTCCCTTACTGGCTTATATTATTTTTTGGGATCGGACCGAAAAATTAACTAAAAATAAATCTGTTCGCCAGCCATAGAAACTGTAAATAGAAAAAAAGCGTGTTTCATGTTCAGAAAAAAATCATTCATAAACGTATTAAGTCCAAAAATCACATGGCTTGACTCAAAATTACACTTGACAATTTTAACGCATTCCGCAGCAGAACGCACGCGTCCACTGCGATAACAACATATTTTTTTATGTGGGGTCATCTCATTAGCCTATAGCCAAAATATATTTTAAATGCAAAGATTTCACATGACTACACGTAAGAGTGTGTATGACTTTTTCGACATAAAATATAAATCACGAACATTCCACTTAAAAGCTGTTTTGAAGAGATATTTTCGTTGTTGAGAAATCTGGAGTGCGACCATGCACGGTATTTAATGAATTATAGCATTGCGAAATAGCACAAAACTTATCTACAATAACAAGTATAATGACGATGATGTGTTCCTTGAATTGTGTTCTGTCAAGGTATAATAAGTTTGTTTTAAACCAAACGTGTGTAACACCGAGAAGGGTAGTAAGATCCCACAAAGTATATATGGAAATGATTAGTGGTTCTCGGGATAATATAAGTGCTAGAGACTTGTAATTTGACAGGCAGACTCTTGAGGTTTGGCAGCAGATCAAGTTTGATTCGGCTTGTGCCACGCCCACTGCTTTCCACACAACCAATACTATCCACTTTTTTAATTAGCTAAGCTCAAACACAAGAAGCGACAAAAACTTGAAATTGGCATACCATAATTTTGTCTAAAATAGTCTTTTCTAAAAATTAATTTCCCATATGAGGTTTTTTTTCTCCCCTTTCCCTAAGTTAGCTTAGCTTAAGTAAAATATAATTTTTTGGGAATAAACAGGAATAAATAAAAATTACTTTATCTTCTACTTAAATTATAAGGGTAACTCTTTAAGACTGCACAATACACCTCTTTTGCCGCTTTGTTGCCCATCAAAGACCATTAAACTGAAGCATGAATCCGCCTACCGTGCAGGGTATTATATTGTCGAGCAAACTATTCTTATTTTTACCTATTCCTTGCCACTCGGATTTTTTTAATGCGTAAATTTTTATTAGTATTTTAAATGAGATTAATCCAAACAGTCGCAAACAAAGACGATGTCTTGATAAGCTTTTCATTGCTGAACTAAAAGCATTATTCAACATACAACATTAAGCGAGTGGGTGAAAGCCAAGGTCACGCGACACATTTATGACCATCGCGGGCTTTGACTCTTCGGTTGACATTTAATAATAGTATGTAGTAGTATTTCCTATTACTATGTACATTTTTATTCTTATCACACTGAAAAGATATTTTAGACTCTAACCAACATATAAACACGCCCAGCTTTTCGTGCTCAGTACATACATAGATATACATATACAAGATTTACCGATAACCACCCCGAAGTAGAGGTACATAACTAACTAACACGACTCATTTCTTTTAAGATTTATCTTATCTTATTACAAACGTGCATGAAGTGTATTTGCAAACACGTTAAAGACAGAATTGATTAGAAGCCTCACACAGTATTGTTTGCTTTTCGTTCACTTTAAGAATGGAAAATTTCTTATTCCGCTTTCAAAATTATTTTTTGTAATGTTTGTGTCAGCTTTTTGTTTTTAAAAAATCATAGTCACCATTGCTTGGCCAGTTGTCAGTGATCTTCGCAAATGATAGGCCGGCAGCCGTTGTGGCAATCACACAAATTTCATTACTCAATTTTACAAAAAATATAGTGAATTAGTTTTCTAATATTGACACAAAGTGTGACTGCTTTGAAAATGTGTCGGGTAGGTGGTTGTTGTTATTTTCATCTTTGTGGTGGTCTACAGTCATGCGCTACTTAAATCAACAATTATAATCCTGTTGTTGAATACTTTACAACAGTGATAACTCAAATTATTGTCATATAAAACCTTAAACGTGTTAAATGTTGTTTCAAATTTTAATTATATGTATCTTGTCTTATATTAATTGTGTTATTTTTTTCGAAAATTCCTTTTCTTACTCTTTACAATAGACTGTTGTACTTGAGGGCAAATACTGGAAACGTCAATTGGCTGTCATCAAAGCTGAGTACAGAAAATGGCGCAAAAATTATAAGTCGAAAGCAACTGGTTGCTTAATTTATGATTCGGTGAGTAAAATATATATTTTAATTCTGAATTTTTTTTTTTCATCAAGAATATTTGTGCAATGATAAGTGTTTATTACTATTAATTATTTTTTGGTTGCAATTGCTTCGTTGTGCTCTCCATTTCCTTGAACTGCACCAGTATGACCATGTACGTAAAAATCGTTGTGAATAACTTCATCAAAAAATATTATTATTATATTGCATCAAAGGGAAACACAATTGATGTGACATTACCTTAAACAAAGTGCTTTTGTCCAAAGAGAAGAAACCATACGCTGTCAGAATGGGTTGTCGTCGTACATTCTTTAAAAGGAACTTTTCGACCTGCAAAGAGTAAAAAGATAAATTCATAAACAGATAGTTACTAAGCTATTTACTAAGAATTTGCTAGTGATTCCGACTAAAACTTATTATAACCAGCTATCGTTCGCAATGTTGTTATGTCTTGCAATATCTTTTCACATGAGCTTGGATTCATTAAGCGTATTTAATGAATTTAAGAATTACTCTTGCTACATGGATTTAAATAGTGTTCACAGCTATGTTTGGTTGTTTATTCTTATCTCAAGGACAGATAATTTCAAAATGGGTGTGTCCAAAAAAGCTTATCTGCCTTTTCAGAGGGTAGGAAATCGAATAACAAAACGTCAGTACTTTTCATTGAATCATATATCAAAGCTTAATATAATTCCGGTAATCTATATATATTAAATCCCATATTTACTTGACGTCAGCGACTTCGAACAGATCTTGTTCATGAATAATAACACAATAATCAAATGACGTATTTAGATCTCCCAAGTAGTTGGGAAACAAAAAAATGACTTCGCAATATATACTGTATTATCTGTAGAGATTTTTCGACTAGAAAACGAATATTTATGTTCCAAACGGTGCTTTGGTATTTTGATTTGTTTGTTGTATTTAGTTTAGACTTACCATACGATCCAAGCCTGACCCGGTTCGTGGCATTTTCGATAGGATTTTCACAGTTTTGTTTGCCTAAAGAGAAGAAAAAACTTTGCAAAAGATGTTGCAATACAAATTCATAAAAATTGTCTTGGATTCCTTAATAAAATGTTTCTACGGTAAATACATTTTTGCAACGATCTTCCCTATTTCAACTTACTTCCTTCGTAATGTCATCGTTTCTTAGCATAAGTAGTACCATTGTTAACCAAGGCACATCCCAAAAAATCGCTGTACAGCAAAGGATAACGAATCTCATATGAGTTGTAAAATTGTACTCAAAAACTGTAGAGATGAGATAGAATGGCCCCGCAGGTGTAATCATCAAAATCACTACCATTATCGGTAAAAGAAGCACTCCGAAGAAATCATTCAGCTCGTCAGAGTATACTGACAAAAGTTTTTGGCGTTCGCTGAAGAAGGCTCTCATTTTCATGGTACGTTTTGCAGACGTTTCCAAACTTTGCAAAACTGCGCACGTCTGGCGATTGTAGTAGGCCAGACCAGCAGTAATTATTTGTTTCACGCAATCACAAAACACTAATACAAAGCCCATGACCAGGTAGCAATAACCGTATACGACTAGATAAAGTACCAATGTCAGTCTTGGCACATGTGCAAACCAATAACCGTGCAAATAGTTGGCTTCGCAAAGCACGAACATAACAACATAGAGGATATAGTTTTTCTGATACCGAAATGCATAACGATTCTGAAGACACTTGCGATTCACGTGTAACATTAACTGCACGAAACGCTTGAAACGCTGCCGACGCAAGTAGAAACAAATGTACAAAATGCTCAGTGCCAGACAACAACATCGAAAGTACATAACGGAGTAAATATTCCCCGTTCGATTATAGATCAACATGTAAAACTGTTCCGTATTGGAGAAGCTGTAGATTAATATCGCGTTTGAGAAAAATTCGATGACGACAAACAAAATACACGCGCACTTCTCATCTGCTTTGGTTGCGTGGAGCGAATTCGCATGCGGATCGTAACTGGCACAGAGCAAGCCGAACACATACATTGTGCGGAGATACAACCGTAAATCGTTACACGACGTCATAATCCTTCTGTTCGCCATGCCGCAATATGCTCAACTATTTCGCGTAACTTTTCTTTTACCCTTTTTGCTTAGCCATCGGAGCAGCTCTGTTAAAGTTTATTAATGTTCTTATAGAAACGTTGTTGTTTTTACGTTTGGTTGACATTGTGTCCTTGCACTCAATTTAATGAGTTAACCTTAGATTATTGCTGATAAGTACAACTAAGTAAATGTGAACTATTGCTTGTTGTTCGGCCCGGGCAACTACAATCAATTTCATAAACTCAACAATACAAACAATTCTACAAAGGTTGAAATATAAACGTATGAGCATCTAATGCAGTTATTTTCCACACTGAAATTCCATATATAATTATGTATTAATATTTGTACATACCTCTTTCATGATAATATCAGTTCTTAAGAGTGCGTAAAGTATGAATGTCCATGGTAAATTAAAAAAAAAACATGTCGCAGCAGAATGTATCAATTCGAGGTTCAAATTGGGCATTTCGAGCACAATTGAAATAAAAAAAAATGGCGCTGACGGTGCTGAAAATAGCACATATGCCATTATAAGCAGCATGATAAGACCAAATTCGAGATTCAATTGTTCGAGGCTAACGATCAGCACATTACCGCGTCTCAGCATATGCCACTTGAGCAACTGGCGACAGAGCTTTTGATTATCTTTTGAGCGCGCAGCACAAATTATCAACACCATGCGCATCTCGCAGTTGTGTACGCACAGCGTTGCGGCTAAGATCTGCTCGATGCAGATATAGAAACTGATGATAAGGCCAATCACAATATAACTGAAAGAAAACAAGACAGAATAGCAGAGAAATGAAGCGATTGGCAAGCCACTCCGGCCAAACGCCTTTGAATAGGTAAAGGCGCACAGAAGCGACATGACAACATAAGCGACATAGCGTCGCAGAAAATCGCGTGCCAGACGATTTTGCAAACGATCTGCGTTGTAACGTAAGACTGTCTCCAGTAAGGCGATGAGCTGTTTGCGTCGTAGATAGAAGTACAGATATATCACGGAAATAACAATGCAACCGAGCCCATAGTTGAGTACGAGGTAAATTTTGCCCGTTTTATTGTGTTGCGGCAACATGAAATCTTGTGGCTGATGTAAAAAGTAGTTGAATGAGCCAATGATTAGTATTTGTGCAACGCATTGGCCCAATAACGTTAGTTTCTGGTCCACGAATGTTGACTCCAGCTTTATGCAGCTGTCTTTATGCACTTGAGTCACACAAAATATGCCGAGACATTTTAATGTCCAAAAATATATGCACAGATCAACACCACAGGACATTGCAAACAACACTGAAATTAATTTCCTAATTGAGACACGCTTCCTGCTTCAGCATTAGCATGATACTCATATCTATGGATGTATGTAGATAAATGTATGTGTGTACGTTTAATCGATTAGTAATAAATTAGGTTGTAAAACAAACAAAAGTGCTTCAAATAATAGTATGACCTGCTATTGTACACGGTGAGTTTTCCCATTGGAAATTTGTTCATATGAATATTCTGAATTGGTTTAATTGTCACTTTTAGATACTGAAAATCAACAAGAGAATGTGTCAATTAAAATATTGTGCACTTGGCGATAAACTAAGACTGCTTCTGCATATATGCATCTATAGAACATATTTATGTCTGAGATTATTATCTTAAAGTCATAAGAATAGTGCGTAATTTTATACTATACCTCGGCGGCAACACAATTACTGATAATCGCCGCAATAACTGTCGTAAAAGTAGGAAAAAGCCAAATTATGAATTCGGCAACATGTCGTGCGGTTGATTTCGGCGAACTAATGACTGTCATGAAATATATATTGGCGCTGACATCTAACGAAGAGAATATTACGCAAAGTAACAATACAAAGCCGTAGACGAGGCTTAAGTCGCCGCTGCAGAGTAAGATCAATTTGTCATGCAACTCGAGGCAAGTGCGCAGACGAGTCAGATCGCAATAGTACCACTTCTCGGCTTTGCGCGTTAGACCCGCCAGCGTTGCTGTGTTCCAGATCAGCAGCCTCCTTGTTGTGCTTATGAGACAGAAGTATGTGCCCAACGTGAAGCTTGTAACAAAGCAATGCAGTGGATAAACTAACGCCGAGAGCACAAACATTACACGCACTTCGCCCCACCAATCAAAGATGCAACTTTTTATAAAGTTACCAAAATAAATTCCATTCATAAATATGAGTGTAAGAAATACGCGTTTCGGAAATTGCATTTTAACGCCGCATAAATAAGTTCGTCGTAATCCCTCCAACTGCAACACAATGCGCATATGTTGACGCTGCAAGATCCTTAGCCAAGAAATCTCCACAAAGAGCATAATAACGGTTGAGAGCAGAACAAAACGATCAAAATTGTTTCCAGTCAGCGTTTTCTCTACCATGAAACACAAGTCCCAATGTAGAACGAGCACTATCATGGCGGTTATTATATAGAATTGCATGCCCAAATGCACCAGCCAACAGCATAGGCTGCGCCGTAACCGATAATGATTTTTCAAAGCATCAAACTCAATACAGAATAAGCCGAGGCAGCGATAAATGCGATAAAAAACACTAATTTCGCTTTCCATACTTTGTGATATCGATTTGAATATAAACTAAGACGAAACAGTCCATTTTCGAGGCTTATATAACCAACGAACAAAGCATTGATTTGTTGACATGCATAATATTGATGTGTCGTTACTTAAATCATAACAACAACATACGACAAGAATGCTCACAATAATATTATCCTTATTTTCTACACAAACTTTCGTGTCTTGTGCTGTTGAGTGAATGTACTAACTTTATGTGAAAAGTGCTTCAAAACATTCCTTCTCAGATGTTCTTTCTACTCACCTCCTCCCTTATGTGGTTACAAGTCAACGGCACACTGGCATACAATATCAAAGGTGCTAGCCAAAGCAATATTTCAAATATATCCATTAATTTATCTGTCCTCATTGACACCGACATTATGTACATTATAGAAGTTGCATCTAGTATCAAGAACAAGTAATGTAGTACCATTATAACTCCAAAATCCGTTCCCACGTGTGACTCGCAGAGCAAGAGCAGTTCATCGAAGACAGCCAAACATGTTTGTATATCGCGTGGTGACTTCAGTTTGTTTTGTAACATTTTCAAGACGTCTGTAAGGACCATCACTAAACTTGCGTACATGCACACAATGAAGGTGGAGAGAACACAGCGTATAAGAAATGTCGAGATTGGTAAAACATAAATCATCGACCACTCGGTAATCCAATTATTTGCGACAGCTCGTTTGATATTTATAACATAAAGTACACTCGTTATGAACCACATGAAGAGAAATCGGCGACAAAGGCTCTGATTTGGCATTAGATTGCTCTCAAGCACGGTTTCCATGAGTCCTCTAAGTTTTATTAACTTGTTGAGTATATATAATCGACGCTTGCTTTGACATGTGAACCAAGCGTTCTCGAGCAATTGTGACAACGATGCGGTCCAAATAACTATGTGATCAAACTGATTGCCTGTGTCAGTGAGCGTTTCCACAAAGTAAATGTCCCATCTGCACGCCATACATAAGATGGATGATAATAGTGTCAACTGTAAGAGCAAGTGTCGTACGTTGAAGCACCAATTGTGACGTAACTCGTATTCGCCATGTTCGACGTTATAGTATACATTGCACAGACCGAAATATCTTTGATATTTACCGTATATTTTTAGTGGACAACTCATGTTAACTTGCTGGAAGCTTCAATTCTTTTGAAGCGCAAGTACAACTTAGTGTTGGTGACTATTGCGACATGATGCACTCAATTTATTATGTGCATGTATATTATTAAATTATACACTCATATTAATTAACCTGAGTTTTTTTTTATGATAAAAAATAAAACAAAGAAATGCAAATTCAAAAATAATTAATAGCATTTTGCATCTTTAATAAGTCGATTAATTTTCTTTTTCAGAAAAGTGAATTTGATTTCCTAGAATGGTCACCAATAAACGATAGAAATTTAATGCTGACAGAAGATTGGACTACAGACACTCTCTTCTCAACAATAAATGGTCCCTTTCCGTTTCCAGACTCAAGAGAAATTGGTTAGTGATTGATATGCAATAATATGTACTTACAAAATCTATTAATTTGTTCGTCTACATTAAATTAAAGCGCGCGGTGCTGGCATTGCCGATTTCATACAGCCAAGTCTGGGACCACTTCAACCGAATTTAGATGATATCGATATATCACTGTGTGGTAGGTACAGTAATGCAACAATCGAATTCAAATTTGAAATTTAATTCTAATTCGCTATAGATCTGTTGCCAAATACACGCTTGCCACCAGTGCCCGAAGAAGGCACCGAAGAGATGCTCAAGAGCGTTGACTACGGTAGTTTCTCATCTATGATGGGCACCGAGCAAATGGACTCCTCAAATATAATGGATGTATCAACAACGGCGAACAATGTTAACGGTGTTGGTGTTTCAAATGTAAACGATGATGCAAATATGCTCGAACTGAATACACCGATTGGCAACATGTCGTACAATGTCATTGAACAGCAGTTTGCAGCGGCGCGCAATGATTGCGTTGGCAATGTTAATGCAGCAGTGCTGTTGAACGAACATCAACAGCAACGGGCAACCATTATCGGTGGCGGTGCGGCTGGTGTCGGCGGCGCCGGCAATGTACTTACCATGCGAACTGATCCCACACAGCAAGCCAACACACAGAGCTCACCCGGTGTCAGCTTTAATCGTCCACAGTCGAAACATTTTGGTAGCATTAATGAGAACAACACGCTTGTCGGTCGACAAAATGACTATCCAAATAAAAGTGTCATCAATGGGCGTATTTCGAAGACGTCGCAGCGTCCATTTCGCCGTGAACCACACAACTATGATAAGGCACAACCAACGCTTCATCAAACAAATATCTATCAACAAATGCTAGCAGAACAACAACAGAAGAGTCAAACGCAGTTACTGCAGCCTTCATTGAGCAGCAACATGCTGCAGGTGCAAACATCAAGCTTTCAGCAACAAAACCAGCAGCAGCATCAGCAGCAGCATCAGCAGCAGCAACAGTCCCAACAACAACAACAACAGCGTTTACAGTTTCCTACACAACAATCAAATCAGCAACACTATACAAGCAACTCTTTCGCTGGTCTCGGGGGTTACACAAGCGAACAAAATGTCGGCAATTTAAGCGGCAGCAATAGCATGGTCAATTTGCACACGGCTACAGTTCAGCAAACGCTACATCAAATGCTCAACGTAAAGGTCGAGCCGCACTCGCCCGAAATGCTAGCCATGTTTAACATGAACTCAAACTCGAATGATGGCTACAGCAGCGGTGGCGGAAGCGGCAGCAATGCAAATACCTACAAACCTTATCCAAATGTGGCGCAATTCAAAAAATCTGCTTCCACTGGCACTTTTATTAATGTTCCTAGGCTGCTGAATGTGACGCAACAAAACAGTTGGCAGACGCAAGAGCAAAGTGTACATCAGCAGCAGCAACAACAACAGCAGCAACAACAGCAGCAGCAGCAACAACAACAGCAACAGCAGCAACAACAACTAACATCAATGAATCCTACACAATTGCATGCCGCACATTCTTTACCTATTGGCTTAACTGGTCAGCAGCTGTTGCAACTTTCGCGCCAAACACTTCAACACCAACAACAACAACAGCAGGCGCAACTTTCGACGCCTACCGCAAGTCCTCCTCAACAACAGCAACAACAACAGCAAATGCAACAACACCACCACCCACAGCAGCAGCAGCAGCAGCAACATCAACAAACCACGCCAGTGTCAGTGCCACAGGTGAACACGCATCAGCATATGCTGCCTAAAGAGATGCATCGCTCAAACAGTTTACCACTCAACGTATCGTTAAATAAGTTAGATACACGTTTGCTCAACGACCAATTTGCAGTGCCCAAATATCATGCCAAAACGAGCAAGTCGCGAGTGCGCAGCAATTCCATCAATCACCACATGTCGCCAGCGAGTAGTTCGGGTGCGTCGCACAACAGCTCTGTCCTTGGTGGCAATAACAGTGCGGCAACATTGGCTGTAAACAATTTATTGCTCTCACAGCAAGTTAATGCGACTAGTGATCCCATGCTGCATAGTACGCTGGCGCAACTGCTTCAGACCAGTGAGTACAATCTTAAGTTTTTAATGAACTTCACTCTCTAAAAGTTTGCTTTGATTTACCTTGGCAGATACGCGACACAACAATGTTGCTGCAACGTTGAATTCCAACAACAAACAGCATAGTTCTTCCACAAGTGCCATCTCCACTTCGCTACAATTACCAACGATGTCCGCGGCTTCAACCAGTGTCATTGCTCAAAGTACACAGAGCCATAAGACACAGCAACAACAACAAAATCATCAGAACACAATACCGACAGCTAATTTATACATTACGCAAAGCATGTTGTCGAATCAATTGGTGAGTGGTGGTGGTATTATTGGCACAGGCTCTTCGTCGGCATCGAACTCACCCAAATCACAGGAATTCCTACACCAACACCACCACCAACAGCAGCAGCAGCAGCAAGGCTCACAGACCCATGCTCATCAGCACCATCAGCAGACATCACCAAAGAAATCCGCGTCGTTGCCAACACCTATTATAACAACCCATCCGCTCAATAGTCCACCGGCTGGAAAAATGCTTAGTTATCCGCTTAGCGCAGGTCAGCATTCCATGGGTGCGAGTTCGTTAACAGCGGCCTCAATAGGTGCAGCCACTTCTTCAACGAGCGCAACAGCAAATGCGTCTACAAGCAGTAACCTAAGTTTATCGCCTGATTCATTTCACGAGCAAGACTCGCCGCTTTCACCTATGCAAAGTTTAAAGTTTCCGCGCGATGCAACGCGACGCGTTGGTCACATACATGCCGAACAGAAACGGCGCTACAACATCAAGACTGGCTTCGACACCTTGCATTCGCTCATACCACAACTTCAACAGAATCCCAATGCAAAGGTTTGTAACGCCACAATTTGCATGTCCGATTATCACGTGCTCTTGTGGTACACAGAACAATAAAATCATATTCATGAGTCTCTCCTCTCCTCTTCACAGCTCAGCAAAGCGGCCATGCTTCAGAAGGGTGCTGAACATATAAAACATTTACGCGCCGAACGGAATGTGCGTAAAGAGAAAATGGAGGCATTGCGCATGGAACGTGATGCCATCAATAACTCGCTTACGTAAGTACCAACGATTCTTAAGATAACCGAATGCGTTGTTTGTACTCTTTCTCTTTCTTTCTCTTCATAAACACCTGAAACAGGCATTTGCATTCGATACTTCCGGCGAATGGCGCACCAGTAACGCGTCAGGGTACAGAGCACGTGCGACAACTGTTTGAACAATACGTACGCTACCGCACAATGAGCAATTGGAAGTTTTGGATTGTAAGTAGAAGCGGCGAATCAGAAAAAAAATAAATTCAACGAAAGCTTGACATGACATGCTTCTAAACCCACAGCTTGGTCTCATCTTGGAGCCGTTGCTTGCATCATATACCTCATCCGTATCAAGTGCCAGCCTAGAAGAGTTGCGACGGACCGCTTTTCTGTGGGTCGACCAACATTGTTCGCTTATTGATTTGCGGCCTGGTAAATTGAAATGTCACTACGCATTTTTTTAGAATTTAATCTTAAACACTTTCTTTCAGCTGTATCGAACAAACTGAAGTACTTGTCAATGAACACAGATATTTTATCAGATCCGCCTTCAACGCTTCAGGAGGAGGTCGTGAAGGCGTTACACAATACAAATGGCCAGCATCCGAACTTACATGCCACTTAACGCAGGAACTCTTACCGCTTAAACTTCATCATATGTTGCTGGCTGTGTGCGCGTTATGAATTTTCTACGAGTTTTAACTAAAAGCAAACTCACTCACACTCACACCTATATCTATGGCCACTCCTACATAACAGAATAAAAGTAACGTAGCTGAAAATTATTTTTGTTTGTGATTTTCTCAAGTTGACGCAAGTTTTAATCTTATGCCAACTAATCAATCCTTGTTACATAACAAAAACAAAAGATCCTGCGAAATGTTTTAAAAAAATTGTACAAACAGTGTTTTTTTTCTTGAATGTTTATCAGAAAATGTGCCTAAATCATATTTCTAAGCATAAGTCAAATAAATGATTTTACTATTTTAGTAATAAAATTAATTTCCGGTATTCACAAATTTAAACAACAACTGTTACTATGTAATCGGCATTAACACATGAACTTTTACATTAATTCTGTTTTCAAAGACACAAAAATTTCAAGGAGTCTTTAAGGGGAAACGACTCCGAAAAAATATTTGATTTTTGAGAATTTTTTTGACCAATTAAATAAAACAATATCAGGTTCGTTCTTTTTGTGTTTTATTAAGTGGATATTCAAGATTATTGACACAAATTTTTATTTAAAAAAATGACCCTCCGTGGTCACATTGATAACTAATTTTTTCGCTTTTTTTTTTTTTTGTTTTTAAGCTGTCTAAAAAGTAATATACATAAATCAAAATTAAAAAAAAAAAAAAAAAACACTACGCTTAACGATAGCCACTGTCAATACGAATTGAATAAAAACCAGTAGGGAAGCTATTTTCAGCTTTGCTGAAACTTATATGCTCTTGCAGGCATTTGGAAAATCCGTTTTATAGTTTTTCCAATAAGAATCCTTTAAGTTTATAAAGATAAAAAGGTGTAACCCCGCCCATTTTCTAATTTTTTTTAAAGAATACAATGCCATTATTCTATACTTCATTTTACGATTTTCTATCTTGTCTGCTTATAGATAAACAACATTTTTAAGTTTTTCTCTATATGGGCGGTGCCACGCCCTTATGTCCGATTCTTATGAAACTTTATAATATGGTCAAGGATTCCTAAAAACGCGCAACTGCAAGGTTTCATCTGTTTATATTTGAAAACAAAAAAAAAAAATCATTCGCTATTCTGCTCTCGCTGAGTTCGGACGTGCTTTTCGCTACCTCAAGACTTAGTTCTTATTCTTTCATTACCGCGTTATCCTACATACAGTTAAACATTTTTGGCTGTTCTCTTTCACGAGTTTACCGTTCTAAGCGCGTGTCTGTCCCCGCGCACACAACCGACTCCACGGTAACGTCGCGGCGGGCGACTTCGCGTCGCGATCGCTGCGCTTGATGTAACCGTTGCGACACAACGTGTTTTCTTTACTCGTTTTATTGTAAGTGCGTAATTTTAGGTTATACCTGCAACAAAAAACAAAAAATGCAACTCCTCGAATAAAGTTTCTGCATTCACCTACTCAAGTGAACTTAAGCATTCGAAAATCAAAATTGTCAGAAAAAGTAATAAGCTGCTTTCTGATAAATTAAAAAGTGAAGCAGAGATGTCTTCAAGCAACGCAGCACATACATATCTGCACTTCCTCGGAAATGGAACATTCTGACGACTTATCAGACGCCGACTCCGACTTCGTCCCAACTGTTACCAAAACAACAAACACAATTCTTCCTCTAGGCGGAGTAACATTTACCTCAACTAACTCCACCACCTCGGTTGTATGGAGCACTATTGCCACCGCTACTACATCCTCAAATGCCCTTCATCAGGCACTACAAGTATCTGTCGCCAACTCTTTTTCTAACAGCAGCATAAATGGAAATAAATCTACAACCGCACAAATTCCTACTGATATTTCTACCAGCTCTACAGCCCACTCTTGGCAATCCTTCGCAACTAAAGCTAAAAGGAAAAGAGATGGTAATGTGTTGGTGAGATGCACTTCACCTACTTCCCCTAGCAAAAAACTGCTCCGCTCGTACAAACCAACTTTAAGTACAAACCGTTTTGATTTACTATCACTAACGATTGTTCTATACATGCAGACACAAACGACACCCCAGAAACTTCTGCTCAGCATAACGATACTCTGTCAGGTTCACCAAATGACGATCAACCAACCACGGCTCGCAAACAAAAAATTCCTCGCCTTGTTGCACCTCAAGTTCACAACTTTGTCAACTTCAAGAACGAGCTGGACTCGCTCATCGGTGCAAACAACTATACGGTCAAATCCTTGACTTCAGGTGACTGCATAGTGCAGTGCCAAAACTCAGACGACTACAGAACGGTGGTCAGACATTATAAAAAAATCGGAATCTTTTTCCACTATCATCAACTTCCAGAAGACCGTCCATATCGAGTCGTGTTAAGAAATATCCATCCAGCCACGCCGAACGAACTCATTCAAAACCAGCTCGAAAGCGAAGGTCATGAGGTGTTACGCATATATAACCCGCTTAATCGCACTACTAATACCCCTCTACATTTACGCTTCATCGATCTTAAAAAAGGCGACTCTAATCTCAAAGTCAATGACATTAAAATCATCGACCGTCAAATGATCTCATGGGAGAAACCCAGAAAGCCCCAATATCCCACACAATGCAAAAGGTGCCAGGAATACGGGCACACACAAAGTTACTGCACCAAACCTGTTATCTGCATCAAATGTAGTGATCCCTGACACGAGATGCACACTAGAAGATAAGGACGAAGCCATTTGCTATTATTGCGGCGGTAATCATTTGGCCAATTATAAAGGCTGCAGAGCTTACTCCGCACATCAAAAATTAACCACTTCTCACAAAAGAACCGGACGAACACCTATATCGCAAAACAACAGCGCCATCACCCCTCGCTCTCGGTCCAATTCTCGTTGGAACAGAGACGCTCAACACTTCATCTCAACAGAGCCCACACACTCATACGCTGATATCTTAAAATACAACCAGAACAACACGACCAAGGCGCATCCGGTTAACGACATACCGAAACAAGACGCGGCGATCGAAAACAAACTCAATAAACTAATCGAAAGCATTGACAAAATGATGAAAACCATTAACAACTTAGTGCAACTGTTGGTTGCTACTATGTCCTCCAATTCTAACGGTAACAATGCCAAACACTAAAATCGTTTTTTGGAACGCCAACGGTGCAGCCGCCAAAAGAAATGCCATCGCCGCTTTCCAAAACTGTACGACATTGACATTATGCTACTCAGCGAAACGCATTTTTGCTCACCGGTTGCATTTAAAATCCACGGCTATACCCTACATTTAGCCAATCATCCGGGCACCAGTCATCGAGGGGGTGTTGCCATCCTAATTAAATCCACACTATCCCACTTTCCTGTGGAACCAATCCGACTCCACCACATTCAACTGGCAGCCATTAGGATCTCATCATCTAAAGGCGTCTTCAACATTGCTTCTGTTTATTGCCCCCCTAGACACAGTTGGGTCACTCACGACTTTCATTATGTCTTTGACAAACTTGGTCCCAAATTCATAGCCGCAGGCGACTGGAATGCAAAACACGACACCTGGGGTAACCATCGAAAATGCCATAGAGGTGAAGTTTTATATTCTTCTATATTAGGCGAAAACATCGAAATCCTTGCGACAGGTGAACCCACTTATTACCCGTATCAAGCTAACCGGAATCCCAGTTCTATCGACTTTGCGCTATACAAAGGTTTTAGACAAGAACATTTAATTGTCAATTCTCTTTACGATCTCAATTCCGATCACCTACCAATTCTCATCACACTTAATGCAGAATCTTCGGTTTTAAAAGGTGTCAAAAAAATACTTCCCGCCAACTCTAACATCGACATTTACCGACTTATTCTGGAAAACTCTATTAATCTCAACGTTGAGATTCGAACAAACAAGGACATCGATGATTACGTATCCAACTTCACAAATAAAATCATCGCTGCCGCCAACGCAGCTGCTCCGCAACTGTCAACACCACTCAGGCCAACTTCATCTGTTTTAAGCCCGGAAGCATCAAATCTTTTGAGCCAAAAGAGACACCTCCGGAGACAGTACATTCGCACTGGTAACCCAAGAACCAAAGCAGCTATGACCGCCGTTTCTAACAGGCTAAACAGATTGTTAGCGAAAATCAGGACCGATAACCTAAATGACTTGCTAGAGCGCACTGATCCCTACTGCAACACTTCCTTTTCGATCTGGAAGCTCACGAGAAGCATCAAGCGCCTATCGATACCTGTTCCACCCGTTTAAAACTCGCTCGGACAATGGCTTCGGTCGGACGAGGAAAAGTCTCGAGCTTTTTCATCCCTACTAGAGCAAACCTTCTCACCATTTAACTTAGCAGACAACCATCATCAACAAACTGTCAACTTACTTCTCGACGCACCACTGCAACTTTCTCCACCGATCAAAAGTATTTCGCCTGAAGAAGTTTTAATACAAATTAAGTCTCTAAAAATCAAAAAAACTCCTGGACTCGACCGAATTGACAACAGAGCACTTAAGGCCCTTCCGCGAAAAGGAATCCTGGCAATAACTTTGATCTTTAACTCCATGCTCAGGCTTGGTTACTTCCCTTCCCTGTGGAAATGCGCTAAGATTATAATGCTGCCTAAGCCCAACAAAAATCACAACTCACTTGATGCGTATCGTCCTATCAGCCTACTTCCCTGCATCTCAAAAATATTCGAAAGATTATTTTTATCTAGACTGCTGGAGTTGGAAGAGGTCAAACACGTAATCCCGAATCATCAATTCGGCTTCCGCAAATCTCACGGGTGTCCAGAACAAGTTCATAGACTAGTCCGTCACATTTTGAAGGCGTTTGAAGAAAAGAAATACTGCGTCGGAGTTTTTTTAGATATCAAACAAGCCTTCGACAAGGTATGGCACGCAGGGCTGAGATTCAAAGCCAAGGCTGTCCTCCCAGCACCCTTCTTCCAAATAATTTCGTCATTTATAGAAGATAGGACCTTCATAGTCGCCGTAAGGGATGCAGTTTCTCCCATCTGCAAGATCCTCTCCGGTGTTCCTCAGGGTAGCGTGCTTGGACCATTCCTCTACTCACTTTACACTGCTGATTTACCTGCTCCTACTTGGCATCACAATTCGCTAGCTTCTGACAATCTACTGATCGCTACATATGCCGATGACACCGCCATGATGGCCACACACGCTTGCATCGACAAAGCCACAAACGCAGTGCAACTCTGGCTTCACAAAGTAGAGGAATGGTCTAAACAATGGGACATTGCTATAAACAGCGAAAAATCTTCAGCGGTCACCTTCTCTCTTAGAAAAAAATCGTGTCCAGGAGTTTATTTCAACTCGCAACCCATTAAGCACTCTGATTCTCACTGCTACCTTGGTGTCCATCTCGACCGCAAACTCATCTGGAATACACACATAAACCATGTGAAAAGCAAGGCATTGGCTAAGACTAAAAAACTCGACTGGCTTCTTCGCAGCGCTAATAGTCTACATGTCTCCTCTAAGGTCCTCATAGTAAAACAGAGCATTTCTCCCACCTGGACATATGCGATACAGGTTTGGGGCACCGCCTCCTCTTCACAACTCAAAAAACTTCAAGTCGTTCTGAACAAAATAGCTCGTCGAGTGTCTGGACTACCATGGTTCGTTTCCAACGAATCTATTCTTCGTGAATTGAAACTTATAAAGATTGGTGATCAAATAAACTTTCACAGTAGCCGGTATGCGGACAAGCTAATAAACCACCCTAACCCAACGGCACAACTACTTTCTACCGAAATCGACCACAGAAGACTCAAGAGGAGTCACCCCAACGACTTACCGTTCCGAACGGTTTAACTCACGTTATATTACTTATATTGCTCTTAGATATTTACTCACACTGTTTATGTTTATATAAATCATAGCTTTAACATATCTTACGCCTTGGCTAAAATCTTTTGACATTGATTGTCTCCAGGCTTTACAAACTCAATAAAGACTTTTTAAAAAAAAGAAAACAAAAAAGTTTTTCTAACAAAAACCGAATTTTTAACCGATTGTTCCTATGGGAGATATGTGCTATATTTATCCGATCTTCAACAATTTTGCAGTGAGCCTCAATTTACATCCAAGATGTTCTTGTGCAAAAAATCGAGGCGATAGCTTTAAAATTAAAGAGTTTATTGGACAAAAACCTAATTTTTAACCGATCGTTCTTATAGCAGCTAACCTGCTCTCACTAATTTTTTTATAACACAGACAACTTTTAAAAGTTTTTTACAAACATTTTTGAATATGTAAATTTTAATTTAAGACAAAAAAAAATATATTTTTTTAATCCACCACTAAGACGTTCCCCCTTAAGTGAGAACAGAGCATATAAGTTTGAAAGTCTTTCACTGGGTATAATCGTATAACTACAGTCATGAAGACATGGTCTTCATAGTGGGACCCGACAAGAAAAAGTAAAGTGAAGTCGGTAACATGTTCGTATGCTAAAACTTCAAACCATTGACCAATATTTTCAGACATCATCCTAACGAATCATAAAAATGGAGGTCATTGCTTTCACTGAAACAAAGCTACCCACTCGAAAAATAAAATAATACGTTTGTGTACCACAACTTTTTTTATTATTTGATAATTCATAAATTCATATTATGTATAAGCTAGTCCAGAAGCTATAAAAATTGTCTTCAAAATTGTTTTGCCACACACAAGAGATACAAATTTTTGATGTTCCTTCGCATTCAAGTTTTTTTTTCTTTTCTTTTTTTGTTATTTTTTAAGTTTACATTCACTTTTTTTTTTGTGGTTGTTACGTGCATTGTGGGTAGAATACAATAAATGTTGATTTTTTATTTTAAATAATTATAACATTCTAATATCATCGTGCCGTTCTGTTTGCCAATCCTTCTTTTAGCTCTGCACAAATTGAATAAAAACTTAAACGTAAGATTATGTAATGTGTACAACAATAGAGAAAGTTCAACAATTAAATTTCTGAAAGTTGTTTGAGAAATTTAATTTGCCAACATTCGTGTTATTTATCTATAACGCATATCAGTAAAATAACAATTAATTGAAACTTAATTATTTGCACGTATTTTATGCTCTCATATTAAAAGTCATTAATATTGGCTATTATTGTATAAAAAATGACCAACACTTACATTCTTTTACTGTTGGTTCTTCAGGATCAAAGTGTTTTAAAGGAATAGACTATAAAGTATGCTCAACAAACCACCAAACAAAAAGGAAGGAAGCTCTGGCAAATACTTGTCTATACCAAATGCATCCAAAGTTACATGTTTGATAGTTTCACGCTATCCCATACAAAACATTGCCTTTGCTTTGCTCCGAATCTCTTTTGCATTTAGTTTTATCACTTTCAGCAATATGATGAACATTAGATAAGTCGCTTCCATTGCTGCTGAAATGTATCCACATACACCCTAAACTTATACCCGAAGATTCGATACAAGTAAGCTGCATCGAAACTTCGATTGGACCAATGTGTGCTTTTTATTTTTGTCTTCTCTTCAGTTAAGAACAAATTTTTAATTTTCAATCGTTTTCTTTAAAGTAAGCTCCCTTAGAAATAATGTTTATATCGTAATTATCAACAATGATTTAAGAACTTTACTAATTTCATTTGTTTTGTATCAATTTCTTATAATTGCACTTTTCATGATGCCTGCCAGAATCATGGCCAAAAAAATATTATGTTTTAAGTACTGAAAATTATGAAGTTGTTTTAATGTAAAATAAAAAGACAAAAACAATGAACGATGCTTAAAAACAGAGAAGGAATCGTTTGTATGATTCTCTAAAACAGAAATTTATAAATGTTGTTCCATTAAAACGAATAAAAATGTGCTTTGAGAAGAATGATCTCAAAATAAATGGTGCTTTCACTATTAGAATCTTTTATATTTGATCATGTTAAGAAGCCGAGCCGATGCTGAAATACCCGATCTGTAAAAGGAGTGAAAAGTCTGTTTCTTATATTAAGTTTAACTTGTTTCTTTTTTATTGAAATAATATTTGTGAAAGAAAATTAATAACAAAAAAAAAAAAAAAAACATTTAAATTAAATTTTATGGTTTATCGAAAGTAAATTAAATACCAAATAAATTACTGCAATTAAAAATAATAATATGATAATTTCTATAACAAGAGTATGCGAAGTGTGTAAACAAGAATATTTGCGATGAATGATTGAAACTTCTGTTGAATGAATCGTTTTGAAAATCGAATATGAAAGTTTAAGTTCTAGCGTACGATATAATTTCGCTTCCGTAGGATTTTTTTATATACATTGACACAACAAATTAAGTAAAATTTAGAGTAAAGATAAAACCGAATTTCTCGTCCGTTTTAGATCCCACAAAATTTCACCTTACAACTGAAATTTTACAATTGCGTTACAATTTTTTTTCATCTTCTCATTTGATTAATTACAATTACAAATGTTTGTTCGTTTGGTTCGCATTGCGCTACAATTACAATTTTACAAATTTTTTCCAGTATGATTTTATTTATTTATTTATTTTTTTCTAAACGATTTCTCATTAATATTAAATATATATTGTATATAAGTAGTTTTGAATGATATATAACAGTTTTGCTTTTGCATTTCATGTAGGAGAGTATATAAAATATGGATTTTTAAGCGCTGCAAAATTTGCGCTGATTTTGGTAATTTTTTTTCTTTTTGTTTTTTAATTTTTTTTTTATGTTTTCAGCGTTGTTTAAAACAAACGTCAATGATTTTAGCAATTCATTTATTTATATTTTTTAATTAAATTTAGACAAATTTTTGTTTTATTAAATATATGTATGTGTTATTTAATAAAGTTTATATGCAAGTTTTCCTTGATAGAAAAAAATATGCGCTGAGTCATATCCAGGCTGCAGTCTAGTTTAATTAAGATTTTACATATGTGTATGTTTAGATGTATTTGTATGTATAAATATTTTACTGCAAATGCTAAAATTAATTTATTTTTCGACATAATTCGCACACAATTCGCACGACCACAAATTACGTGAGATAAATTTAGAAGGGAAGAGGTCTAACCGAATCTCAAAAAATCGTTAAGAAGGAGGGGGTGCCAAATTTAAAGAAAACAACCTCACGCAATTTATGGTCATACTCCAATGTAAAAACGCGTCTGATACGCATTCCATTCATGGTTCATTTTAGCTGCATGCGTTCGATCATTACAACAAGTTGACCGACCCAAAAGCTAAATGGTTTCAAATGTTTTTTGTTGTTGCTGTGCTTACTTTATAAACTTTTCTGTTGTGGTTGTTGGCGCAAACACATAAAGAAGACGCTGCCCCTTTGCTATGTCAGCATCTTGACAAATAGTATAGCCAGTAACACATTGACGAACAGCACGAGTAGCACCAACTGTTGCCGCGAAAACCAATCCTAGTGTGATATATATATGAGAGTGACTTATTCGGAATTAATTATCAATTTTTATTTTATTTTTACCTTTACTTGCGGACTAACGAGATAAAGCAACGGATTCGCTTTAAGTCTCTCATTCGTTTCGATCTGTCGTCGGACAGCCTCACGTCGGGCTGAGCCCAGCGCGGAGACTTCTTCGCGACTCATGGCCTCAGTGGCGCGTGGCAGCTCCTGAAAATCGGGCAGCGATTTCTTGCGTTGCAGTGTGACATTGATTGGCACACTCTGAAATGTCGAAAGCAAACATTTAATTATTTATTTAATTGGCACAAAAATAGTTGCATTTAAAATTAAATCGAAACAAGTCAAAGGCCGCGTCTTTTACATGTGTGAAACAAAAATACTGGGCAGATCGCTTGTTCGATCGTAGTACCGCTGTGGCTGTTGCTGTTGCTGTTATTATTAATAACTTTTTCTTACAAACCTCAACCGGCGGTTCGACAATCCAACTCTCAGATGCGCGCCGTGCTAAAAGCGCAGGCGAGAACATCAAATCATCCTCATCCTCCTCGGGATACCAATCCATGTTGCGTCTTGTTTTTAGTTGACAAACTTAACAAAATTGCATAACGGTTTAAACTACGCGCAACAACAACAACAAAGACACATTGGTCGAGAGCACTAAAAATTCTTATTAAATGAGTCACGGGCAATTCCGAATTTCTTGTTATTCCTTTTATGTATGATAATGTTGATAATTTATCTTAACATTTCATTTTTATGACAAAAATGCAATTTTTGTGCGTTTAAAAATAGTAAATTGCCACACACAAGAGCAATCGAGAGCACTTTTGAGATTTTGTTTTTGAAATATTTTCGTTTTTCTACTTAATACGCGTTTTGCAGAAAACAAAATAACAAAAAATATATAAGTAATTCGTTTTAATAAAGCGACGGCCCCCACGAAAACAGAAGACACAACACCATTTAAATTCTTCAGAACGCAAACACAAAAAAAGAAATTCAAAAAATAAAAATCTGTATCGACGCGAGCGAAAACTGAATGTGAAATACCAACAACTCGGCTGTGGCACGTTTGGCGTTCGGAGACTGTGTTATTTAAAAGAGGCAGACTTGCAATGGCGACATCTCGTTTCATACTAAAGTTGACTGGCGGATATACTCAACATGCTTGGCGACACTTTAGGCCAAAAGGCGACATAGCGACTGAAGGAGAGTGAGTGTAATGGAGAGACACCACAAAGAGTGCTTTCGACAATGCTTTCTCGCTTTTCTATCGTTCTCCCATTCAGCCTGTGGCCGGCGACAAATAACAAATCGCTTGAAACACTTCCAAGAAATGTATTCCCAACGACAAACACTTGTGAAGTATTCATTTTCCGGTACGTTCATTTACTCTTTTCTTTTATTATTTAAATATTGATTCATCCGTTGGAATAGTTTCGATCGTTTGCTTTCATGATCGTCAGGAGCATCGTTGTCGTCGACATACGACTCTCTTGGACCGCGTTTGTTTCTATTTTTAGTGCGCACGACGCGAGCAATAATAATGAAGGCGCACAAATATATGCGTGAGCTCGCGGTGTATGTCACGCAAATTAAGTTAATTGTACAGATTAACTGTGTTATGAAATATAGTAAACTATATACTTTATATTAGATTAGACTAACTTGAAGATCAGGCAGCAGTCAGGCATAGCTAAGTACATGGAGGTCACCAAGTTGAGGAATGATAAAACGATCTCACGGTGCTCAAATGACTAGCATAGCACTGGATTGTTCAACGACAATCAGCGTTCCCTGAACGATACTGTATGTCAAACATAAGCTTACCTTCATTTTCTTGCCACCTCCGCCGCCGCCGCCACCGCCTTTAGCACCAGCAGCCGCAGAAGCCAATGGCGTGGCCGGCTTTGCTGGCAAATACAAGCTCTCCGTGCGTTTCGGCTGTAGGGGTGAGGGAATAATGTCCTGACCAAGCGTTCGCTGACGCAGTAGCACATCCTCGAATGGTTGATTCGGCTGCGAGTACAGAGGTTCCGTGGTGTTGTTCAGAGCGCGTGCGCCTAAGCTCGGTGTGCCGGCACGTGAGCCACGGCCGCCGGGCATGCCAGCGCCCGTGGGCAACGAACCATTGCCCGTGGTTGGCGTGTTTTGTGTGGAACCCGGCGCTGGTGTTGCACCGCGAAATACTGAACCGGCGCGTGGACGCGTTTCTGGTGTGCCCGCCGTGGTCGCGTTCGTCGCCGTGTTGGCATCGGCGGCGCCGGCACGATCTATCGAGGCTTGTCGTGAACCACCGAAGGCAGCACCACTCAAGCGGCTGGCAGCCCGCGCATAACGATCAATGGAAGAATCACGGCTGGGCGGGCGCTTGTAGTGATCGAAGTGATCAATTGACGATTGTTGATTTATTTGGCCCAGCATGGGTGGGCGGCCGGCGCGGTTCGCTGCTGACGTTGTTGCGGCATTCGCGGCGGCAGCTGCATTGGCGGCGTCGGCGATTTGTTGCGAGGGTCGGCGAAGGCTGGCGGCATGGCTTGGCGTGGCATTAAGTGAAGTGGGTTGATGTTGTGGCGTGTATTGGGTTTGCTGGGTCTGGAACTGTTGCTGTTGTTGCTGCTGGTGCTGTTGCTGCTGGTGCTGGTGCTGTTGCTGTTGCAGCGTTGATTGTTGCTGTTGTTGATGAAGTCTCTGTTGCTGCTGTTGCTGTTGCAACAGCTGTTGTTGTTGCAGTTGTTGCTGTTGTTGCATATTGTTCAGTGTGTGCATTGCCTCAGCATTGCGGAACATGCTAGTGTCCTTCTGCAGCTGGTTCGTCATGGGGCTTACTGTGGTATTCGATACTCCCATGCCGCCACCGCCACCGCCGCCGCTATTTAAGCTTACTTGTGCGCCATACTGTTGTGGCTGCAGTTGTGGATTGTTGCCGGTCATGCCAGGTCCGCCAGGCGGCTGTTGTTGCTGAAAATGATATGCAGGATTCATTTGCGGATTGTGCTGCTGCAGCGACGGCTGCTGTGTGTGCAACTGTTGTTGTTGCTGCTGTTGTTGCTGCTGCTGCTGATGGAACATCTGATTGATCTGGCTGATTACCTGCGCGTGGCTTGGCTGTGCTTGACTCACGAGCGCCGACAGATCTGTTTGCGGTGACACGGGCAACTGTTGCGAGTACATGGAACTAGGCACCGGGCAATCGGCCTCTTGTTGTGCCTGTGCCGACATTCTACGGTTCTGTTGCATAGCAACAAATTGTTGCTGACGTTGCGCCGCTGAAACATACGCGTCTGTGGGGCTGTTACCACTCACAGGTGAGAGATGATTTCCTGACGGCGCCATCGTTGCCGTAGCCATGCTGCTAGCACCGCCACCCTTGAAACGTTCGCGGAAGCGCAGCTTCTCAAAGCGCTCCAGCACTGTTGGCTTAAAGTCGGGGGCGAATTCGCGTGCCATTTGCACCGCCAGCTCGCAATCAATACGCGCCTGTTCAGCAGCAACATCAGCGGTTTGTGCTTTCGCAGCTGCGGTCGCCATACGTGAAATGGCCATATCCGAGCGTTGCATTGCCAATCTTAAGGCTCGCGTTGCTGAGCTCACAGCTGCCATGATCCGATCACGAAACTTGCGCGATCGTGCGAGGAACAAATGCTTCTTCTTTTGGCTGGTAATCAAAATATTATTCTTGTATTTGCCCTCCTCGACGGTGCCGTCGCGAAAGGTTGTCACGCCATAGCCGTGCTTACGATTGTTGTACCATTCGCCCTCGTATCTGTAATCAAATTGGAATTTCAGTAAGCATATACAACCGCAAATCATTCGAACTCACTTCAAGCCATCACTACGTTCGGCAACGCCGTGTCCGCAACGCTTGTCCTTTTTCCACTCGCCCATGTAGGTCTCCACCACCGAGGGATCGAGTTGCTCGTCCATCGTAAAGCTTGCATTAGACTCCGTATGTGTTGATCTGATCGCAAATCGTTCTATATAAAGCATTCTTTTAAGCCTAATCAACAGTCATACGCACCTCGCCGTTAGATTTGATTGCTCAGAGCCCGTGCTCACACACGACGCGGTCGACATCGTTGAACGTATGCTGCCAGATGCGATCGTGCCCCTTTTCTCCAAATCGCCGGTGCTGCGCTGTTTGCGCATTTTCAGACCCTGTGCAATGACAATTGACATCCGTATTGATAAACTCGACTCTACTTGAATTCTGTGTGACTCTTACCGACAGAAAGCCTTTTTTGGACTTCTCAGTCAAACTGTTGCGTCGCACAGGCAACTTATCGGATTTGGCTGTCAACACAAAACCTCCGCGTATCTCCTCCGCCTTCGCGTTCATCTTGTCCTGATTGCCATTCTCGCCGGCGCCCAGCGAAGTCAGCGACTCGTGCAGGTTTTTGCGGCGATGATGAGAGGCGAGGCCGAAAGGCGCCGATGTCCTGATGCCGTAGCCGTGTCGCTTGCCCTCCTGCCACTGGCCTTGGTATTTGCCTGTAATGAGTGCAAGTGCGGATTATGCTGTTAAGTAAAAGAGCCTCGCATTGTATTGTAATGTTCAGGTGCTGCCGAGCTGAATAACACCATCGTATACCAATTTACATATTAGACTCGGTTTGAGTGATGACACATATACGAATATGAACGTCATGTACGGCAAAGCACAATGCGTTGGTAATTAAAATGAATATACTGATAAATAGCACCGCAATACATGTCCTTGTTGACCGTACTTGTACTGAGTAAGCCTTACTGCTATTCATACTGCCACCTGACAACAAAGTGTCATTAATGTGTTCTGTTTCGTTCTGTTTAGTTCCGTCCGTTCTAGGTACTCTGCACTCCACGCATTTGCTAATTGCGCGCCATTCGTTACGCCTTATGAGTCAAGATGGGGCGTGGGCCAAGTCCGGCGGTATTTACCCCAAGCCGACGCAAAGCGAAGGTATTGTAATTGATTTTGTAAGTGATGTACGTATGGGTGAGTAAAGAAGACGTCATATTCATTTGGCTTGAAGGGTTTTTGTGGCCTTCGGTGTATTTAGCTAAGTGGCTTTAAAGGAAAATAATTAAAGAGTTTGTTGCGAAAGAACAGAAACAATTCCAAAGGCAGGGCATTTCGAATTAGAAAATAAACAAAAAACTCGCAAGCTTTGCTTTGTAAACAATTGGAGAACAAAACACATGGCATTCATTTTGCTCCAAATTTGTGTCTTCGGCTTTTCTAATTTTGGGCTCACAGTCCGCCGTGCGCCGACAAGCATTCAGTAAGTTGAACACAATCAAGTCAGCGAAGCAAATACAAACATGACCGAATACCGAATGCCGACGCACAAGTTGCCCACACTCACAGCAGAGAAACTATGTTGTGCGACAAAGGCAACGTCGCGAATTTCGGGTTTTTCCTCTTTGTTTTATTATTTAGTTTTTTTGGGCTTTTGAAAATGAGCCAAGAACTGGCAAACCAAAAAATGATCTCATGCGCGCACACACAACGGGCGGGCGTCAGGCGCTGTACTCAGCTCAGTACTTGTAAGTATATACACGCCTGCTGCCACCAAGATCCGAGCAAAGGCATTATGTGCAAAAGAAATAAATAAATATAAAATATTGCAAATAGTAAAATTATGAAAAGTAACTGCAACAGAATTGGTGTCATTTCGCACGTTGTGATATGATGTATATTCCCATTGTTACGTCGACTTCAAGGGCTTATAATATCCTTGGACTTACCGCCGTCTGCATACGTCTCACAGCCAGTGCCATCCTGGTAGCCCTCGTTCCACGTGCCTTCGTATTTCGCGGTCGAAACGGTGCTTTCGCGTACGCCATAGCGTCCTTTGTGGCCATCCTTGGACCACTCGCCGCGATAAATCTGACGACCGATTTGTTCGACGCCCAAGCCATGCCGACGACCGTTCTGCCATTGGCCCTCGTAGTGTGAACCACTGTAAATATGGTGTGCCAAATAGTTTGTATACCATTTTTTTTAAGCTTATCACTATGTACATATGCAAGAGCATTGCTTACCTCGGCCAAATGTACGCGCCGGAAACTTCAAATCCGTAATTCCATGCACCTGCGTATGCGCCTTGATGCTTGGGACCTGTGCAAACGCCATGGCCGTGGGCCTTTCCCTCGTCCCAACCGCCGCAAAAGGTGCCACCATCTTCAAAGTCAAAACGACCGCCGCTTATCTGACGCTTGCCTGCTCCCGTCGACGAGGACGGACCGTCGGTGAGATTAAGGTTGCCATTTGGTTGCACTTGCTGGAATTGTTGTTGTTGCTGCTGCTGCTGCTGCTGCTGCTGTTGCTGTTGTTGCTGCTGTTGTTGCTGTTGTTGTTGAAGTTGTTGTTGCTGCCCAGCCTGTTGCATACTCCTCTATTGGTGTTATCTCGTTGAATTTTTAACAAAACCGTTCTTCCCGCCACCCGCTTGCTTGCTACCACTACGTGCTGCTGCTGCCGCTTCCGTCTCCGCTTGCCTTTCTACTACTAAAAAGTAAGTGACTTCCTATACTTGTTGTCGTTGTTGTTGTTGTTGTTATTGTTGATGTTTTCAGTTTTTTATACTTTCGCTGATTTTGCATTGATTTGCAATTTTGTTGCTGTCGCTTTCCACTGATTTGGCTGCCTTCGTTCTCTGCTCTTTTTAATCGCATTTGCCTTGTTTACTGCGCTCGCTGCTTTTTTCTTAATTCTTTGCTCTTACTGATTCTTCTTCGTTAAGTTTCGATTTTCGTTGTTAATTCTTTTTATGTATTTTTTTTCTTCGTATTTTTCTATACTTTTTGGTTTATAGAAATGAATTGGTTTTACTTAAATAAAATGTTGTATTAGTTATGGTATTTAAAGTGGTTTGCTGCTTTAATTTTCACTGAAACGCGAAATCTTTTCATTCAATTTCTGTCTGGTTGTACCTTAAAAATACGATATTAGTTCTTTTTGCTAATTTTATTGTTGTTGCTGTTGTTTTCGATCAATCCTTTTGTAATCTGTTGCTTTATGCTTATGTCATGAGCCATCATTGTAGTGAATCTATAAAACCGAAAAAGAAAAATTTGTTTTAAAATTACATGTTCCTGAACCAATTTCTATTTTAATGTTTAATCCGTTTTGTATTTATATTATGTTGGGACGGGTTTTTCTGCCACACACATACATATAAGTCGTAAGAATAACCCATTAAACAAAAACATCGCAAATTTAGTTCCAAGTAACGATAAAACCAAATAAAGTTAAACGTTCCTGATCTGCTAATGGGACAATCCATAAAATAACTAACCATTGCTCTTTGGCGGTCATTTTTCTTGAATCCACTGACCAATCGACCGAACAAATTCAGTGAGCGAAGAAAACAAGCTCAACGGCATGCCAGATCGTGTTTGGGATAAGCTGACCATGAGAAAAATTTTAGAATGATTGGTTTAATGAATTGAAAAGAATTGAATGTTAAAAAAAGAATTTAATTTTTGACTCATTTAATAAATCAAGGCTAGCCAAACATTCATCATTTAATTTCCAAATTAATTTCCATTTCATAATACCTTTTTTATATTTGAGTGCTTCAAAATCACTTAAAAACACACACACACACAAATGCAAATTGAAAGACTTTTTAAAACCTTTTGAAAAGTGAGTCAGAACAATGCCAGAAGTAATATTTATAATTCAAAGAAAAATCGATTTGAAATAAAAAATAAATTCATATTTGGATTTGAGTTCATGAGTGATTTTTCAATTTTATTGTTTTCGCCGTGTATTTATACTGACAATGTTTATTATAATAATGATGATGATTTCCTAAATGGTTTGTGCTGAGAAACGAAATTGAAGGTGATTAAAGGCACCCTCGGCCTGAAGAGGGAACAAGTCCTAAGGAAAATTTATTTAATTGCAAAATTACGTTTGCAAAATGAGAAATAAGAAAAATTTAACAAAAAAAAAACAAGCTAAGCAAAATTCAATTCAATGCGGCAATATTTCGGTTACAAGAGGCTTTCTTGGCAGCAACAAACAGTTTATATATAAGTACGTTATTGTTCTATTCTGAGTTCATCCCAAAATCACACGTATACACACACACACACAGCACACATACAAACAAAAATCGTTAGCATTGAAGAAAGCTATACAAAAGCGAGCAAACAAAAATAAAACAAATAGTTAAATAAACCAAAAAAAAAAAAAATAAAAAAATCTAAAAAAACATTTAAAATTAAAAGAACGGGTGAAAGAACGTTGCTCAATGGCAATTTGTGCTAACTTTTTGTGTGGGAGGCAGTCGACACTGACGCTGATGTAGATGCTGACGCGAACGTGGTCGTGAACGCCGTTGCGAACGAGCAAATGACCATTTTTTTGTGTTTTTTCTTGTTTTTTTTTTAGCTGCGCTTCACGTTTTTCTTGACGTTTCACGTTGATGATATCGTTGGTGCTGTAGTGGTAATATCACTACCATGGCGTGCGAGAGATCATTTGCCAGCAAACAAATGAGCGCAACGGGCAACGAGTGTGCCACCGAACAGAAGAGAGACCAAACGATTTCTTCAGCAATGCTCTTTCGCTTATTTTTGCACAAATTCACGATAATAGTAATAAAATGCAATAAATATTAAATAGAATATTAAAAATGTGCCGCAGAAGATAAGAAACGAAAAAAATTTCATTTGTTTGTTGTGGCAATTTTAGCTATGTCCTCTGAATTAATATTGTAAACGCAAATGAACGCAAGAACGAGTTCAAATTGACTTGAAATAAGTCTTCAGTTTTCTTTTATTATTTCAATTATTTTTTATGTTTTCGTTGTACTGCAAAAAATGTTCAATTATTAATGTTTGTAGTTTTCATATTTCCACAAGAAAGAAACAAACAACTTATTTTTTTTGTTGAAAAGATTTTATAAATTGTTGTAGAATTCTTGTGGATTAGTATTTTTTTAACTATCAATTGTTTTACGTATACGTAATTTAATATAAACAGTGTATACATACATTGCGTATATGTCAAGTAAGCCATTTTTCTTATACTTAACAAATTTCAGAGAAATCACTTTAAGACGTGCTTATAAGAAACATTACGTGCAATGAATGACTGCGTAACATTTCGGTTGTGTGTTCTTATGTTAATATTACGCTTGTTTATGCCCCGTAACATAAAAGGCAATATGCTCAGTTGTTTATTTATTGCTAAATAGTGCGATTGTAAAACAGTTTCAACTTTAATCGGAAGAGTTTGTTTATGTGTTGATACTATTGAACACGGAAATCATAAGAAAATATATTCTTCTAACATGTCATGAGTGCAGCCGGCAAAAAAGAGTTATTAGAGTTATTTTCTCAGTAAAAGGGCCAAAATCAAGTGCTTTTGAAGAGGGAATAAAGACGATGTGATCCACACCTGTTGCCCATACACAAATGGCGAAACACCGAGTGCAGAATAATGTTATGTTCAAACAACTGCTTTGGCTTTTTTCATCGTATTGCATAGCAGAATCTAAACAAAGCAAGACAAAATCAAAGAAAATTCAAAACAAGAGAATGTTCATAAAAACCTGCACAAATTACATAAAATATTCAACACGAATTGCGGCACACACTTGAACGATTTACTGCCTGCGGACATTGGCGTTGCACGAGTTCCCCGACTCAATACGATTTGCTTTACTTTGCTTTGCTTTGACTTTACGCTATTTGTATTATTGTCTAACAATTTTTATTGAAAATGTAGAATTCGTCTGGTACCGCCAGCGCCAACACATGGTATGCTCACACATAGCGAGTTTGTTCGTCGTTCAGGAGGTTTGCTTTGCTTTGCTGCCTGTTGCGTTTCTTCGATGTGTTTGTACTGAGCAGCTAGCAGTGCACATTTTCAAATAAAATTTGTTTTCTTTAAACAAATAACGCACAGAAATACGCGCACAAACATACATAGACGCCTAAACTAGCCAAATTCATTTAAACAAATGCCTCTCTGAAATTTGACGTAAACTGTTGTTTGAAATATTCCACCTCTCAATTAAAGAATTGAGTTTATTTGTGTTCATAAATGTGTGTGTGTGTGTTTGTACACACATATGTATGAGTTTGGTATGTATGGGTCTATCCATCTATTTATAACAAAAGCTTCCCAAAAAAAAAAACGTTTTCGTCATATCGACAAGAAAAACACAAATTAAAAATGAAATGAAACTAGTAAAAATACTGCACTGTCTGACTTAGAAACACCCTGTATCTTTAAGTATGGAGAACTGCTTTGGGCACCGCCATATTAAATTTTCGATCAAAACTAATCAAATCTTGATTTAGTGGGAAGCAGTTTAATGTAAATTTTTCTATTCCAAGTCATCGACTATTACACAGCTGGTACATAAACAACAATACTTTGTGGGGTCTGACAAGCCTCTCTTTAAGGGTTACACATATTTTTGATGTGCACACAACTTACAGCTGATGATTTATTGAAAATTGTTTTTAATTGTAGCTGAGTATCTTGTTAATACTTTGTTCAATTATTAATTAAGTATAAATTGTATACTTTTTCCTTTATATTTTATAGGAATTTAAAAATGTATCAATTGTCATAAAAATAACATTTGTCACTGAGTTGAGTATTGATTGGTGCAAATAAACGGACGGAAAGCAAGTAGTAGTCGTGCACAAACGCAACCAAATTTGATGTGAGACCTACGAATCATCAGTTTAACTCTATATCAATCAAAGTTCCTAAAACTGAATTGAAACATTTGCAAAGTAAAGATTGAATATTCAACTGTGATTATATTGTAATTCACAATTTTGTAAATTGTACAAGAGTTGAACTTCATTTCTTTTTGGTTCTCGCTTGGTGTTGGTCCGAAAATTTAATTTTGATAATCTTATTCATTTTAAAAGTGTAAAGAAAAATGCTACTTGTTTCAAAAATTCAAGCATTCCCGTTATTTACTGATCATTCACACGTTGAATAATAATGAATTTGTAAATTTTCACAGAACAAACAAAAAACTTAACAACTTATCAAACAACGAATATGTTCGTTGCTTAATTAAAAGGTAATTACTATCAAAGTTTACAATAATGATTGGTTTGTTAACGTTTTGCGATAAGAAGAAAAAGAAAAGCCCGCAAACTGGTTGGCTTTCAGGCCCCCTATAAATACCAGATGCCGTGCGAAATACTTCAGTCCTCAATTCGTCTAAATTCAACGGGCAATGTCAAACGGAGACAATGTTGAAAATACATCATTTATTAGTACTGGTTTCGGTGCTGGGTGGCAGTCTGTGCATTGAAACTAACATTGACACGGAAGTGTCATACTGTAAACTATTTGTTTTTAATGTTTTTGTTTTGAATTTGAATTGTTAACTACATTGAAAATGTAATCATTCTTGCATTTTTCCAGTTGCGTCAAATATCCTGGTGCCTTTTAAAGTTCAAGTTGGTCAAAAATATTATTTTATTGAAAGCAACAAAAAACTGAATTGGTACGCTGCAGCGGAGCATTGTCGACAGATCGGTGGCCATCTTTGGGATATACAAGATGCCTACGAAATGGACGAAGTGCTGAAGCATTTGAAACTGGCGGATTACTGGCTGGCAGGCAGCGACTTGGCCAAGGAAGGCAATTATGTTTCCATTGCGAGTGGTTTCAAGATGCCATACGTCAGATGGCATAAGAGTCAGCCAGATAACAGTTTGGGAAGAGAGAACTGCATTCACATTTTATACCGCAACAATTTAATGAGAATGAACGATCATCATTGCGAACAATTGAAGCATTTTGTTTGTGAGGCAAATGTGCCAAAAACCGTGTCGGTAACAGTTTGGTAAAGTTATTAAATACAATTATTATAAATAAATGCTGCAGCATATCCATATTTCGAAATATTATCAGATACAGGTGTTTATTTAATTGAGACTTTGAGTTTTAGTCTAAATAATACAAGGTTTCGATGTCTATAAAAGGTCTTTGGGTCTTCGTGCAATTTTCATTTCGAAAAAATGCGTAAACGTAAAATAAAAAGTATCTATAATATTACATAGATACTGATCTTCAAAATAAAAAACTTAATCGTTCAAATTAAACAATCGAAAGATTGTTATGGCTTCTAAGAAAGAATGGAGAATTTTTGTACCGGTGATTTCGTACTTTATAGCGAGCAATTTACTACATTATTAATATACAATTTTAAATAAATAGTGTTGATAGATGAATAGGCAAATCCAGTTATTTTGTGATAACTTGGCTAATTCTGTTTTAAATGTTTGATAGTTTTTTTCATTAATGCTTTTGATTTAAACATTATTTTATAAAAAGAAAAATATTACGTGAGAAAACAATTTTTCAAACAAATATGACTGTCCATTTCTATTGTTGCTTCAGTAGCTTTCCACTTGAAAAACATTATTTATCACTGTGATAATTTGTTTTTCATTTTTATTTCTTAAAATTCTTTTTTTTCTCTCTTTCTCTGGCTGCTACCCTGTGTCTGCCTATCTAACGTGTCTCTACATTGGTATGTATCATTGTTATTTTAAAAATGCCTGCGAACATAGAATTTAAGAAAAAAAAAAAATAACAAAAATAAAAAACAAAAAATTTGAACAGAAAAATCCGCAAGGCGAAATTTTTAACTTGATTATTTTTTGTGGCAACGCGTTTTATCTATGAACAGAAAATGTTGTCGCATGTCGCACGTTTATACTTTCAGTGATTTTTCTTAATTTGTTTTAGAGTAAAAATTTGTTTTTAACTTTTTTGTGTTTTGTATTTTAGTTAAACCATTGCATTTCGTTTCACTTCGATCAAAACACAAACACACACGCACTGTCACTCGCACACACACTCACACACACTTATATAGATATCTAAACACATACACAAACAAACACTGAAAAGAACACTGTGTGCTCGCATTTTGACTTATTTTTAGCCAACTTGTACGAAACAACGACCAACGAACATAATATACACACATTCTCAAAATTTAAATTATTTATAGGTTCACATGAATTAAGTATTAACAACAAGTATTTATTAATTTTCTAGGCTTCTTGACCGTTTTTCAAAGCCCGCCAAAGTCTGTTGAAGTAACATTAATGAACGCAGATTTTTCTGCATTTCGCGCAGTAAAAAACACTTCTCGGAGTTTTCCGTACTCACATCGAAATTTGAATTTGCTTTGCAATTTTGTGGACTTTTCAAAATTGTTATAATGCAAATTAACAAAATTCTATCGAAGGCATAAGTATGTCATGTCTTGGTAACGAACAGCAGGTTTCTAGTTGACGGACAGCTGACGACGTCGAGTAACGTTTTTCGTTAGCATATCCCCACCAAGCAACCGAAACGACACGGTGGAAACGACATAAAATTCACCGTAGATCGCAGCACGAGCACGAGGACACGATACAAACACGACCTATTGTGACGAACTGCTGAGCAAGCAGTCTCTAGTGCTCGACTTTAGTCGTTTAGAAAATAATTGTGTAGATACTTTCACAGATCGCCGCCGTTTCTTGCTTCAGTCGCGTTCATGTTCATTCGCTCGCTCGCTCACTCATTCACTCACTTACTGAAACCGCAGTAATGGCAGCCGTCGTCGTCGGATGTCTCTTTAACGACGTTGGTGCCTAGGGGCGACCGAAATTCCAATGTTTCTGAAATGTTAGGGCGCGACAAAGTCTATTATATCATGCATGACTTATGTACAAGCCTGTAACGACCGACCGTTCTAAAAAATTCTGTTTTAGTGCATGCACTAAATCACAAGAATTGTTTATTGGAAGTAATTTTCGCGATGTTCGTTTAATTTGGCACGCGTTAAATGACGTCCACACGCTGAACGATCGCAGAACGAAAAGAACTTAAATGTTAAACTCACAGATTCATTTTAAAAATCTTTAATTTGATTTTGTATTTTCGGCAAATGAACACACACAGCAACAGAAATTTTGGGAAATGAAAATGAACTCTCGTCATGGGAGAGAGATAGGCGACAAAACTACACCATCACCGAGGATTGAGAAAACAGTTAAAGAGAGAGAGAATGAGAGACAGCCAGAGAATAAGTGAAATTGGTAAAACAGATAGAGAGAGAGAGAGAGAGAGAAGGAAAAGGTACTGCACTATAGCACGCGTTGGACAGCTGTTTTGCTGTGGCTTTAGGCCTATTATTTTCTTGTTGTTTTTGTTCAAGGCGCTGAAAAATATATAATATGTATATTTATTATAATATTCATTATACATAGTTAGATAAAAATATGAATGAATTTGTTTCAGTTCAATTTATGTAGTATATGGACTTTTGTTGAGCTGAAAGTAATGTCACAATTTCATTTAAACTCCCAGCCGGAAATTGATTAACGTAGTGACAAAAATAAGTACGTTTTTCACAGTCACAGTCATCTACGTTATTTAAGAAGACGAAACGTCACCGATACATGAAATCGTAACTCCTAAACTCAGTGATTTTCGCAAGGTTCTTATAGAACGTCGAATACAGGTGATAACCCGAAGATGAAACTGTACGTTACTTCGGAAGGTTAAAAAGCAGCAAGTAAATCCGAATAAATCCAAAGCCTATGTGAATTAATGTTTGGCACGGTTCTTTTGGAAACCGAAACTTATAAGAATTTTCTCAAAAAACGCTCACAAGTTTGCTCTGCATTCTCTTATTAGTTTTGCTTTCATTAGAAACTGCCGTACTCTCGAAAAAACGTTCTAAAAGAACAGTTACTGGTCTAGGACGCTCAATGTTACAATATTTTGAAAACTTCAGAAATTTTCATGTAGTTCTACATGAAAATGTCTTATATCTTTTCCACGATGAAAAGTTCTAATGTTCGTTAAACTACACATTGAAACTGTATTTGATGGACGACAGAATCCCAAAGCATTTATAACAAAGTTGCTACCCCAGAAATGAAGAGTATTATAAATATTATAAATCTAACTGGCAGTGTATGACAATATTCTATGCTTGAGCGAAGGCATTGCATAATCCTCAGAAGGAGTGTTGTAATTTATTTTCTTCATTTTTCTTGTTCATTTCTAATGGGGGCTACCAGTTCCAATGGTCTGATATCGCCGGTTTCAACCAATGATTTAACCACACATTAGAGAAGACTACCTGCAAAATTTGAGCTCGATATCTTCAAAACTGTGGGAGGAGACAGCATATTCCCAGACAGACGGACATAGCTATATCAACTCGTCTTGTCGAGCTGATCAAGAATATATATACTTTATGGGGTCCCCTCCTTCTTGCTGTTACAAACTATTCACTTACGTGAAGAGTATAAAAACCAGTAAGGACGCTATAGTCGAGTATACTCGACAATATAATACCCTGCACACACGGTAGTCAGTGCCACACCCCAAACATACAAAAAATTTTGATCTGACATCACCCGTTCAAAAAGTGTTTAAAATATCAAGTAAATCGGTCAAAAAATGTGGAAATTACGGGAAATTTGAGTTTGTAGGTCTTTGTGGGGTAACCATCTCTTTGGTTGTTCGAGTTATAGCGTTATAAAAAAGTAGGCGGCGCTGGTTGGGCTGGAAGGAGTGAGCGTGGCACAAAACCGTTCAAACTGGATCTGCTGCCGAGCATCACGAGTCTACCCTCCAAATTTCAAGGCTCTAGCTTTTATAGTGTCCGAGAACCATTGGTGAGGACGGACGGACAGGGCTTAATTAATTTCTCTTGTCCTGATCAAGAATATATATACTTTATGGGGTCCCCCTCTCCTCCTCTATCAATACCGTGTTTTTATTAATCACTATATTGCAAACTTCGGACATAGAGGAATGGGATTTCTCTACAATGTAAAATGTAGTGTAGTATGATAGCATTACTTTCCCTAACACAAACTTAAAAAAGGGGACGGTTTAATTTTAAAAATTCTATATTTCTTATTGGAAAAACTAGAAGAACGATTCTTCTAATAAGAGTAATTGTGAAAATGCTTGCAAGAGTATATACATGTGTAAGTCTCAGCCAAGTTAAAAAAGCTCCCTTTCTGTTTTTTGTGTTTTTATTATTATTACTATTTTTATTTTTTTTGTAGCAACACGCAATGGTGACCCATACATCCAGGCTAGGTAAAAAGAAGGCGCTAAACACATTGGGAGCAAACCGAACGAACCGGGCAAACACATAGAATTAAAATGAAACGTCGAGGTCACGCACTCGAAACTCAACGAATAATTGACTGCACAAGTGACTGACTGACTTACTGACTGACTGTCTAACTGACAAATTCACTGACGAAATGATTGACTGACATACTTTGGTAGACCAACGAATGGCTTACCGAATTGTGGTTTGGTGTGGAGTGATGGAAGAAGTGAGGTGAGGTGCAGAGGGACTAACAGACCAGACATATGCGCAGGCACGCATTTGGCCCACTTGAAGAGGCCCGCCCGGCTAATAGCCAGAAACGACGTCGTTGCTGCATTGATGTCGGTGTAAATAGTAAATAACACATTACATTATATACATGCTCAAACATTATTTACAACATACATTTTGCCTTTGCGTTAGTCTGCTTTTCTATTTGATTTCTACAGAATTTTTTGAGGTGCGTTTTTGACTCGGTCACTAACACTTCCATCACTGACTGTGGGGAATTGAATGACTGTGTGGGTGGGTGTGGGGCTCTTGTATCCCAACTGAACGTACACAAACAGCACAAATTTAATAGATCTTATGAATAGCGCTGTTAGTCATGACCTGTTCACGAGTCCTCTTGGGAAAATCGAGTAAACGGTTAACCGACTTGTGCACCTGACAATTCGTACACCCTGGTGAAATTTTATATTTAAGAAAATCAATATTTGAATAAATTCATTTTATTGCCATAGAATTTGAATAAAATAAAAAATAAACAAGGAAGGACGCATTAGTCAGAAATACGGTAGGCGGTGCCATACTCCAAATATACAAAAAATATTTGTCTAGCATCGTCCATTCAAATAGTGCTGAAAACGTCAAGAAATTTTAGTCAAAAAATGAGAAATTTAGGAAAAACTTAAGTTTGTTGGTCTTTGAGGGGTAACCATGAAAAAGTAGTATAATTAGGGGACTTTGAAAAATTGTGGTATGCGCCATTTTGTAGGGCTATACTTACTGAGTCTACAAACCAACTTGCATGTTTCTATCTCTTCTGCGTTTCGAGTTTTCGCTTTTTGAAAAAGTGGTGGATGCTGGTTGGGCGGGGATGGGAGGACAGGGCAAAAGTTCCATCAAACTTGAAGTAGCGAATAACCACACAAGTTGATCTTATAAATTTCATGTTTCTAGTTAGAATATTTACACTATATAGGGTTTCGCTCCCCTCCTTCTATGTGTTACATACATTTCGTCTCAAACAAACTTAATATACCCCGATACACAATGTGTTCATGGTATAAAAATAGAAATATGAAAACCAGATGGTAGACTCAATAAATACAGCCCTACAAAATGACGTACCAGGGCTGAAATTTCAAAACTAGTCCTTATACGTACTCTTCCAAACAACCACTTAAATTTGCATCTCTTCCTCTTCTTCTTTTGTATAGCAGGTAACAGATTTAGTGGTCCGAACTCAATCTCAGTATTCTTACGTAGCCACAATAAATGTCGGTAAGTATTCCTAAGGCAGGTTCCCTTTTTAGGGATCGAACCTTCGTGGGTAAAATACATATCAAGCCTAGGTGTGCAAGAAGTTTATCAGCCCTCTTTCTTAAAAAATAATATAAGTTTTCACTGTAGAAAAAATACAACAAAATTTTTATTTCAAAGTGGCTTCAATATTTGTGATGTTGTATAATAAATATATAATCTTGCAATAATGTGCGATAAACGTTTGGGATGAATGTCCAATGGCATTCGCAGTCAAAATAATATTACAAAATGTGATAGAAGCAACAATTTTGAATGGAAAATTCAAAGGTGTAGAATCTCAATGATTTCATCTGATATGCCGTTGCCATCAAATAGTCGCAAGGATAATCTTTAAAAAATATGAACCGCAAATTTCGTATGTAGGTTCAGTAAACATATCCCTCAATATCTGCATATCAGAAAATACCCCTCTCCGCGCCTTGAAATTTTGATTAACTTTGCGTAGTGTCAGAAAAATGGTATCTTAGTAAAATTCTAATAACTACCTTTTATTTGATTGGAAAAAGATGTAATTAACAATTAACTGAAGGTCGATTAATATTGATTTGATGAGCCTTGACAATACAGATTCTATTTAACTACTAAGTATTAGAACCACTTTTATAATCGAACCTAAAGAGCAGAAAAATCTCAGCCACAAACGCCATAGTGTCTTCAAATTGTCACTTAAATTGTCGATAAAGTCTATCGGAAAAGCGAATCTTCCGTTAGGCACACGCGCCTAGGCGCCGCCCCATTGATTCCGAAGACGCTTTCGACAAAATCAAATGCAATAAAATTCAAGTGCGGAAAATACACTGGTAGGGAGAGAAGAAGGGAGCTGAGATGTGAAGCACTTTAACATAGAGCACGAGAAACGCTTTGAAACCGTATTTTGGTTGTGCCAAGGTCTAAACAAACAAAGGCAGCAAAGCCTACATAAAAGTCGAGCCAAAGTACACGTTAAGTGTTTATAGGGTCATAATGACTTACAGTAACAATAGCCATAGCAACAACAACAACTACAACAAAAACAAAAACAAACATTGAAGATGCGCACAACAAAAATAATAACCATAAGACTAAACTATTTAAGCACAAAGCGGCATGCAACAACAGGCTGCCCCACATTGACACATGTACTATCACAAACATTTGATACACAAACACACATAAACTAAATCATTCAGATAATATGTGCACGAGCATATACAGAATGTATTGTTAAGAAAATTGCTACCTCAGCACACGCCTGCTATGCACCTATCAACCGCTCCTCACCCCCCGTCATGCTCAGATCGACACACAGTGTTGGTTGCTTAAATGAAGCACATTGGTGGTGGGTCGGTCTTTCGGCCTGCTTGCTCGAGAGAAGAAAGAGTGCAGAAATGCCTTAAATTGTTTATTCATATGCTTGTACGTAGACAAGTTTTGCTATGAATAAGAATCAACTACAACAACAAGGAATACAACACAACATATACTGAATGTGATTCACTAAAACAATAAAATGCCAACAGTATGATAAATGTTCTACAAATTCATTGAAATTTTTAAATCAGTTGCCTCACAGGGCGGATTATATTAATTGTAATTTGAATTGAACTCAAAACTTTCTCATTTCCATATTTATGCAATTGAAAAATACATACATATTATTATTAATTCCTTAATAACATAATCGAAGAAAAGATTGTTGGAATTTGCTCCCCATTAAAATGTTCCTAAAATTAACTACTCGTAGGGATGCACGAATCCAGCGTTTTTTATATACACCGCACTCATCATACATATGTACATACATATACACAGTTGATTTAAGGAAAAATTATTTCAAAAATTTAATTGAAAGACGTTTCCGAAACATTTGTTTCTTGACATTAATAAAAGTCAATCGAATTGTCAAATACTTTTTGAAGTCATCAAGGAATGTGAGGTCATTGCCAACAGTCCAAAAGCGCATAGAAGATGCACGAACGCACACACACACACACACACACACAGCTAGACATGTACGTAATAATGACAACAAATTATAATAATATATGCATGAGGCATGAAAATATTTGCTTACATTTTTGATATTTTCGTTGATTTTGTTTTCGAAGGAAATGTGTATGAATCACTCATACGCTCAGTGGCATGACATGGCTGACTCGCGGGCTGACGGTCTGTCAATCGTTCGTTCATTGCGCCCAAATATACATATTTGCTCAACGAAATCAACATGTACAACAAAAAGCCGGAAGGCTCCTTGTAAACGAGATTTTGCATACAATAAAAGGAACAAATGTTGCACAATAAAATAAATGAAACCAACATGTGCATTTTAAATTTCTATTTCTTGCGAGAGTTGCTTAAGAGCGATAAACTAGTATGAACCGAAAGAGCGAGCAAGTTAGCTAGCGTCAAAGCTGTGAGAGTGCTAGGCAGGACATCCGCTTCCGTTTGTAATAAGTGTGCCTTATTAAATTGCATTCTGAGTACATTTTCCATTGTTTGTGAAAGTAAAAGTAACACACTCACACATATACATACACATATGTAGCTATAGACCCATAGAAAAATATGTTAGCTTCGTTTTGAGCTGAGAACGGTTATTTTCATTATTCCCTTTTTCCATTTTTTATTAATTTTAGTTGACAACTCACATTTTTAATAACTTCACATACACATCTCATAGAATTGACTGCCAACACCACATGCAATTTTTCACTCGACTACTTGTAGATTAGTTTCGATTTTCCGCTTTTTCGAAAGCCTTACTTTGCCTTGAAATGAAAGTCCTTTCATCCAAATTTTCGAAGTATTTTTTTTTTTAAATTGTTGCTTTATTTGAAAAAAGAGATTATTTTTATAATAAAAACCGGTCCAAAAAATTGTTTTAATTGTTGATTTTTCTTTTTGGCGATGAAAAATACCGATTTTTTTACTTCGCTCTATTTACGCGCGCGTTCGTTTGTCGTTGTTGTTGATTCGTTTCACACTAACTGTAAAAATTTTCAGTTACACTGTTTGTTTACACTTCTGGCTTGAAAGAGACAGCACTTGAAAAATGAGAGGAAACAGAAAAAAACGGGATGCGATTCTGCCCAAAATGTAGGCTATTGGCTGTTAACAGTGTTGCCAAATTGGCCATTTTGTCGCTGTTTTTTTGGCCATTTTTCAGACCCAAAAACCATTTTCTAGAGCTACTAAAAATGTCTCACAGCCAACATCCAAAATTTTAGCCGTTTGTAAGAATCTTTTCAGCACTTTTTATTTTATTATTTTAATGGTTTATTTATTTGATTCAATTTTGTGTGTTAAGGTATTTAGACGTTATGAATAACTAAATTGGCATCAAGTTATTTTGGGACTGTGTTTCGGTCTTCTACTAAAAAAATATATGGTTGTTAACCATCAAATATATGGCTGTTAACCATCAAATACCTAACAAAATCGGCACATGTCGCCTAAAATTTCGCCGAATCAGCGGATGCAACAAGCCGAAAAAACTTTTATTAAAATATCATAATTTCACAAAATCGCATGCGCACAAAATTTATGCAAAAATCCCGAAATTTATGCGAAAAACCGAAAACTTCTTAAAACAGGACATATCCCCCCGCGACCGCAACATACACCCAACCAATTCAGTTCTTGCGGTTGCACAACATAGGGAACGTCCATAAATTACGAGAGGTTATTTATTCTCGAAATTTAGACCTCTCACCCCCTCTTGGTGAGATTTTGACGAACCCCTCCTTCTGTATCTCACATGAGATTTTGAGAAAAATTTTGAAAACAAATTGTAAATTGATGGACTAAAAACTTCACATGAGATGCCCGATGAAGCCCCCTCCCCTTACTCGAGATTTGGTGAGATTTTGCAGAGCCCCAACTCCCCTAATTTTATTTCATGTAATTTATGGGCGTCCCCATAGTCATCAGATTGCATGGGAGAGCGAGCAACTCTCTGCTCTCACGTCAAAGAGTTGTCAATTAACAGACAGCGTGAATTCTGCATTGCTTCAAGGCTTTTTCAGTTCGTTTTAGACGGCATCATTTTTAGTGAGCAATTTTGTTTATTTACAACAGCCATTTTTATTTGTGAATACAGCAGAATCCGTTGCAGAATAATTGGCAACACAGTTTTTTAAACAGCTGACACAATAAAAAAATAAAACATTGTTGTAAAGTGGTTTGAATGCCAGCTGTTTCATCCCGCCAACCTTTGACAGCACTGGTGTGTCAAATGATTTTTAAATAAGCTTATTTTCAGCTATTTTGCCTTTTTAAAACAGTTGATTCCACTAAAAAGAAACACACATACGGTAAGTCCAGTTCAGATTTTCGACTCGATGAACCATGTGCTCATCCATATGGGAGCATTGTTAAGGCCCAGTTTCGTTTTGGTTTGGTTCTTTTGAAAATATGAAGACGGCTATTGGTTTCGAAAGTTCTTTGAAAAACAAAAAAAAGCTGTTTTTAAGATAACAGTCTGTAAAGTTCATATTGTTAAGTTCGATTTGCAAAGTTTTTATATATTTTTTCTTTAAAAATTAAATTATAGTAGCGCGGACCCTATAAAGTACATATAATCCTAATCAGTATCGAAAGAGAAGTTGATTTAGCTATGTCCGTAAGCCCATAATTCCTTCGCAGCATGATACTGCTATTCATTACGCAGCTTGAATTTTTGTGGTTCCCTCTCCGGATTTATTTTAGGATGGCAAATTCCTAAAGCTACCACTAAAAGTCGTTTTTTCTCGGTTGTGTTTTGAGATAGGAACATCAAATTTTAAGTTTATGTAACTGACTTGAAGCCCAACAAGGTAGAATAAAAAATGAAAATGGTCGTTCATAGTAAAAATTTAATACGCTTATATCTCTACAACCATATATCCTACAAGAATTAACTTTACATGCCATCTATTTGGATGAATTATATTCAAATTCAAAAATGGGCGTGGCGAATTTTACAAAAATAAAACTTTTAATTTTTTTTCCTTATGCTACTCTATTTTTACTTATTTCCTGCATGAAATGACCGACCGTCAAGTAGTTTCTGAGATATCTGTGAGAACATGTTTGAAAAACAAAAATTTCGTGTTTTTTACTATTCAGTGAAATGCTAGAAATCGGAGGAGAATACGACTTTATGTCTATTATTTTCGGAATCAGCACACCAAAATACATTAGAATTAATTGCAAGTATTGAAAAAGTTTTTACAAACGGTATTTTTGTCGGCCTGTGCTATTATTACAGTCGTTGCAAATTGATGTTCAGTTATTTCGAAACAGAATATTAATAAAAATTTTATATAAATAAGTAACAACTATTATTCAAAATAATAGTGTAATATGAAAATTACATGAATTTCATTGTAAAATTTGAAAAAGTTATACTTTTCCAATTTAAATGCGAAATTAGCACATTTCTGCTTTTAAACGAGTACGTATTGAAAAATGTCGTCGTTATAGAGACTCATTTTAATTTCGTGCCTAAAATATCAATCGTTTGTAAATGCTGTCAACTGGCCATTTAAGAGAATAGTACGGCTTCAGACTTTTCCGAAAAAAGGGTGGTTAGACTAACAACCAGTGTCGTTGTCGACCATCCAAAATGCAAGCATAAAATTTTCCAGTACAGACGCCCAACAATACACACATACAAACGCTCACGAAATGAATGTTGCATAGATTGAAATACGTTGTGAAGAAATGCAAGGCGAAAGTTGATATATAAAGACTTTTCTTTGTTTTTATGAAAAAAAATGAGAGAACAAAAAAAGAAACATAATAAAGGGACCCCAAAAAAAAGTGAGATACAAATATTTTGTTTTGCTGCATGTCTTTCAAGCTAAATTTTTGCAAGTGATTGTGTATAGCGGGCAACAGGGCGGTGAAATTTTCAATAATATCTTGTAAATGTTTTAACCATTTTATATTGCAGATATTCAAACATTCGGTAACGAAAATTAATTAATTAATGCGGGTTCTCTTGAATTACTAAAAATTATTGCAAAATTCATGATGGAGTTCAAGTTAAAATATCTGAACCTATATATTTTTAAGCGAATGATTAAAAATGTTTTTTTTTTAAGTTTGTCGATACGACGAGTTTTCACTTCAAAATCGAGCCAAATTTTGGATTTCTTTTGTTTCTTCAACTTTTATTTTTATAGTATTATAGCTTTGTGCTGAAGTTTGTAACAGATCTTCGTTTTTGTGAGATCAACTCATTTGTCGGGACCGGCAATATCGAATCATTGGAACTGGTAAACAAACCATGAATCGTTGTATGGAAAACTTTTTTGTATTTTTGTATTCCATCTAGGGCTAAAATTTCACAGAAGTCTTACGTACCCAGACTTAATGTCTGAAAGTATCATTTAGATCGGATTCCTGGAACTAGTACCTTCAGAAGACATGAAAACATCTTGATAAAAAAGGGGCAAGGCTACGCCCGCTTATAGCCAAAATCAATAATTTGCATATCTCCGGAACCCAATGAGCAAAAACAATGAAAATTGGTATATGGGCTATTAAGATAAAGAGAAAAAGGATCCAATCGAAAAATGGGCGTGGCACAATAAAGGGGCATGAAGAGTATATAATTTTCAGCAAGGCTGAAAATAGCGTCCATACTGGTTATTATTTATTTTTACACATACACATAGTGTATCAGGGTATATTGGGTTTGTTTGAACGAAATGTACATATGTAACGCACAGAAGGAGAGGAGGGGGACCCCATAAAGTATATATATTCCTGATCAGGACGACAAGGGAAATTGATTGAGCCATGACCGTCCGTCTGTCCGTCCGTCCTCACCAACGGTTCTCGGAAACTATAAGAGCTAGAGACTTGAAATTTGGAAGGTAGACTCGTGATGCTCGGCAGCAGATCAAGTTAATTTTTTTTTTTGCCACGCCCACTTCTTCCCGCCCATTCAGCACAGCCCACTTTTTCAAACCGCTACAACTCGAACACCCAAAGAGTTAGAAACATGAAAGTCGGTATGTAGATACAGTATGTATAGATCTACAAAACCGCACACTACAATTTTTCCCCTTCCACTTCATTTCCCCTCCCCCAGTTAATTTCTATAAATTGCTATATCTCCAAAATTAACAAAGGTACGACACTGAAAATTTGTATAGAAGCTCAGTGAATATGCATCTTAAAAAGCTTACCACAAATTTCCCCCCTCTTTGATGGCTACCCCTCAGAGACCTACAAACTTAAATTTTTCATAAATTCCACATATTTTGAACACTATTTGAATAGGCGACGTCAGATCAGTATGTTTTTGTAGTTTGAGTGTGTGGCACCGCCTATCATGTGTGCAGGGTATTATATTGTCGAGTATACTCGACTATACCGCCCTTACTGTTTTTTTTGTGAAACTGTCAGTAAACAATTTTAAAAATAAAGTTAATGTTTGCTTATTTTCCTGGACCCCTCAAAAAAGGGTCTCATGTTATAGAGACGATAACTCATGACAGATTTTGTTTAAACGCATAGAATATGCGTCGTATACTTTTGTTCTAACAACAACCTTATTGACCGATTGTACTTATGAGAGCTGTAGTCTCCCGAGTTTAGATTAGATTTATGTTTTATCTTTTAAATGGTGTCACAGTTTGTTTGCAAGAGTTAATTTTTAACCAAGTTATGACATGAAAACCAAAAATAGTCAAAAACAGTAAGGAATTGCAGTCGAGAGTACTTCGAGACTTCGACATACCCTGTACCTTCAATTTATAACGGCTGTTATAGGACTTTGACCGCCCCACTTTTCAATCGAATTAAGTTCATTTCCATGCAATATCTTATATAACAAATGATAATCTTTTAGACCAGTTGGTTCCAATGATATAATGTTTTTCTATCAATTCAACCGTATATACAGTCGGAAATGTCTACTTAGCGTTATTCACTTAGGCTCTCTGGATGAAATTTTGCGATCTCAGTTTCCTTTAATACTTATTAAATATTTGTTGTATGTAAAATACCTTTTACAAACATTGGTTGGTAAGAATGCACATATTGAGTATGTTTTACAAAAAATGTACCATATATCAGAATTTACCATATCCCAATATTTTTGTTTGCAGTGATATTTATATACATTGTACCTTGTGGTACAAGGGTATATTAGTTTTGTGCGCATCGAAAATTAATAAGGGTATTCAGTAGTTCTCGCATCTGTAGCAAATAGCAGGTCTAGCAAACGAAAATTTCAAATTACAAAAACAAATTGTATGAACAAAAGTTTGCCGAGGTTGCCATACCCCAGCCTATGTATATAAAAATCGTCGCACATGTAGCAAGTTTTTATTTGTGTTTTGTGTTAAATTTTCGGTATTATTTGGAATGTTTTTAACACAATTGGAAACCCTGACTACTTTGCAACAGTTATTTGAATTTAAATTCCACAAATTACAGTAAATAATTGCAGTTGAGAGTTCACGACTTCGACATACCCTGTACCATCAGTTTGTTGGGACTGTAAGAGGGTGTTCCCCCACCCAATTTTCAATCGAAATGGATTTTACTTCCATTTAATATCAAATATACCAATTTTAAATTCTTCTAGACCCTTTCGTTCTAGAAATATTGCATATAAAACTTTCCTTTTTTTATAAGTATGTTAAGCTATTTAAGAATAGAATGTTATCCCTGATGAAGGTGGAAAATGCCACCGGAAAGAAAAGTGGGACAATGTTGTTTGAACTAAAGTTATTTTTTTATATCGCTGAACATAATTTGCTTTTTTAACCCGTTTTTAATTTACAAAACGAGCTTGATTTCCTTTATTATAATTTCAATGAGTACACAATATTATGCAAAGGTAATTTGTGATTAGGCCAGACACACATAACACATATCTTTCATTTTCAATTGTATTTTCTTTTGAATATTATTTATTATTTAGACACAAATTATTCAAAGCCTACTTAGCTAAAATATCTGAGTTGCGACAGTTTTTTGTTCAGAAGGGCGTTCACTAGCTTTCGTTTGCTAGACCTGCTATCTGCTACAGATGCGAGAACTACTGAATACCCTTAATGAAACACCTAGAAAGAGACATCTCCGACTATACAAAGTATATTCTTGATCAGTATCGAAAGAGAAATCGATTTGGCCATGTCCGTCCGTCTGTATGAGCGCCTAGATCTCGGTAACTATAATAGTTAAAACCAAAAATGCTTTGCAGATCGATTCTGTTATTCATTAAGAAGATCAATTTTATTTGGTTTTCCCTCTTGGACTTGGGTGAAGGGCAAATAACTGAAGTTACCTCGGGTAAAAAAAATAACAAAAATTCGTATTTTCTCGGTTGTCTTTTGAGATAGGAACATCTAATTTGGAGTGTAAGTAGCTGATTCAAACCCCAACAAGAAAGTAAAAAAATCGGCGTTGCCCCGTCCCCATATAGTAACAATTTAAAACGCTTAAAAGTGAGCGGGGCAATCATCTTTAAAAATCCGCTGAATTTATTTCATTGAAGGTTTCGAACACATGTATTGTTGCGATTACTTAACGATTACTTTCAGAAACCTTTATTGTTTGAATCGGCCATAAAATGACTAACTCAAAAGTGCGCAGAATGTTAAACTTTGCCAAACCCCAAACGTTTGATTTCCATAAACAAAATGTACACTTTCAAAATGTACCAAAAACCGGGTAATTAAGGATTAACTGATTATACTTTGCGTCAATAACAAGAACTATGTCACATGCGACAACTTGTCTTAGGTCCGTTTGCGTTTCTTCACGTTTGATTGTTTGTCATTCGTTAGAGTATCTACAGGTAGCCGCAATAGCCATAGACACCGAACACACACACACTTGCACACACGGACGCATGACTCCTACACACGCATATACCTAAAACGAAGACAAACCGATTCGGCGCTGCGTGGCCCATTGATTTTCCTGCATGTGCCACACTTAAACACTTTGCTGCATTTCGAAGAGATACGTGATAATAATCACAGGAATAAAAGAAGCGGGTTAACTAAGACCGTGAGACGATTTAATGGGAGCACAGCTGAAATGCACTTTTCGCAACGAAATTATGTGATTGCAATTTAAAATTTCAACGAATATTACTACTTAAAGTTTGATAGAAACTCTTAAATTTAAATTTTTTACTTTACATTTAAATTACTTTTTTTCAGTATTTTTCATTGAAATCATAATTAAACTTATTTTCCGTCCTTTTCGAAACTTCCATCAATAATGCAAACTTGAATTTTTCCGTTTCACTCTATGTCTCTATCTTTTTCTCACTTCATAAGAGGTATTATGAGTGGTTGAAGGTAGACGCGCGGGATTCATCAACCGTCTTTATGCACAGTATGGCAACAACTAAAATTTGTAGCTAACATTGATGTTTAATAAAATGTTTGTTTGTTATGCTCTTTTCCTCAAACGACGAAATGCAGTTAAAGCTTTTAACCAAGCTTCGTCCTATAAAGGCCAAATGTAGGACATTGCGAAGGCTTCGTACTTCCATGTGACACTCTCTTTTGAAAGTTTTGCTCAAAGCGAACTTTTAAACACAAAATATATAAATAAGCTTTCATTGAGCTACTACTATTTTGTATCTTTTGAAAAAGGTAGTGAAGAACGTAGTTTTGTCTTTCAATTGTTTATACTGTACGTAGAAGCAAAAAGTTTTTCTTTATTTTCACTTGTTGCAGTTTGAAAATTGGTTATCCAACGGGCGCCATTGTGACAGAGTGTCAATATTAGAATGAAGTATTATTTATTTATTTATGAGGTCAGTTAATATTTAAAAACTTAGTCAGACCAACCAATTAAGTGAAGCATATTCTTCAACTTCGCAGAATAAAGATAATTTTATTTATTTATTTATTTAATTTATGATTTTTCTTCTCTTTATGCTCCAAAAAAAGGAATAAAAGGAAAACCACTCATATTCCTTGTGATAGTTATGATAGTAAAAGGGTATGTTAGTTTAATATGCATCGAAAATGTAAGTAACACCTTAAAGTATGTACATATATTCTCAGAAACTATAAAAGCTAGAGTCTTGAAATTTGAAAATTTTGCAATACTTCAAGTTGGATTGTATTTTTGCCACTCCCACTCTTTTCCGCCCAACCAGCACCACCCAGATTTTTTTGTAGACTTAATAAGTATAGCTCTACTACATACAACATTTTTCCTCTCCCCATCATTTCTTCTCAAAACTACGAAGCTAAAATTTTGTATGCAAACTCAGTAAATGTACCCCTTCAAAACTAGATACTACAAAATACCTTTCTACTGTAATTGCTGATCCAAAAACAACAACAAACTAAAATTTTTTATATATTGCGCTTTCAGCACTACTTTATCCTTTTTTACACAACAGCAGCAATGCTTTATAACTAAAGTAGTACTTTATAAATAAGCACTGCTTTTTATTTATTCCAACACCACTGTTAACTAGTGATAACAACTGCACTGTAAACCCTGCCTTACCAACGATTTTGAACAATAATAGACTGTTAAGTGCCCATTACAAATTGAAGTATCAAGCATCGTCATAGTATAAGTGAAATATTTGCGTGTGCGTCTCATAAACAGTACTTGAACCAAAATCAAAATATTTTTGGTTTTTCTTCATGCATGCGACTTCTGTTAACAGTTGCTTAACCGTGTACGTTACAGAACTGCAAAACTGTCTTGTCTACACTTTAACAGAGTAAAGGAATACAAATGAGACTCCAGATGCTTGAAGTCAAAGTGTCAAGCAAAAATACTCAGTTGCTAAACATTTTTTGAAACAAATACACATGCGTTTGGTGAGGATAGCAAAAGTATTGACAAGCCAAAAGTGAATGGTTGTCACACATGCAGTACCGTGTGTGCGCTCGCCTTCATGGAAACGTCCACAAATGCTTGATACTGCAATTTTACCGTGCTATTTGGGCCCTTTAGCTATGATTTCATATGTGTTCATATTGTGATAACATTGCCATTGTTGCCATCGGCGACAATTTGACATGTTGTGAAAATGTATTTTATATTGTCGATTATACTCGACTATACCGCCCATACTTGTTGTACCCTGTACCTTATAGTACAAGGGTATGTTAGTTTTTTGGCATTCCACCCAGAATGAGAAAGTATATATTCTTGTTCAGTATCGAGCGAGAAATCGATTTATCCGTCTGTCTGTATCAACGATCTCTATAAAATATGTAACCAAAATTCCTCCACATGTCGATTCTGTTATTCATTGCGCAGATCAAGTTTATTTTGACTAAGTTTAGGGGTGAGGGGAAATAACTGGAGCTACCTCCGGTAAAAAAATTACAAAAGTCGTAATTTCTCAGTTGTCTTTTGAGATAGAAACACTACACTTTGAGTGTATATAGCTGACTCGAACCCCAACAAAATATAATAGAACCAGTAAGGGAGCTATTTTCAGCTTTGCTGAAACTTATCTACTCTCTATATGGGCGGTGCCACGCCCTTATGTCCTATTCGTATGAAATTTTGGAATGTGGTCAAAGATATATAAAAACGGGTAACAGCAAAGATTCATCTGTTTATATTTAAGAACAAAAAAGGTTTTCTAACAAAAACCGAATTTTTGACCGATTGTTCCTATGGGAGCTATATGCTATAGTTATCCGATCTTTACCAAATTTACAGTGTGTCTAAATTGACATCCTTAAAATCAAAGCGTTTATTGAGCAAAACCTAATTTTTCGTTCCTATGGCAGCTACATACTATAGTTATCCGATCATGCTGCGTTACATTCAAGCTGCGTGCAAGGAAAAGAAAATGTTCTGCATTTAAATTTATCCTACATGTATGCTATTGGGATGGAATGCAATACTAATTATAATCAATCAATTAATGGGCATGGCCAAGCCCATATATTGCCAAAATAGTAAAACATTATATCTCTGCAATCAATTGGTCTAGAAAGATAAAAATTGGTACATAGGATATTGAATGGAAATGAAGTCTGTTTTGATTGAAAAGTGGACGGGCCAACGCCCTCAAACAGTCTTGGTGTAACATCAAAACGGATTGAAGGCTAACATAAAATTAACCAGACAACATAGATAACTCACTAGTACCACTTGAAATTACGTTCTTCCTTGGGAGGAACGAGGCCCATCTAACACCTCTCCTAAGCTATGGAATTCAGCACATGAGCAGAATATGGTCCGAGCAAAATGCTCCACTCACATTTTAGTATTGAACGACAGCCGCAGTTCCATGAGTGAGCGGACCAAAGTTGCCGAGGCAAACCAATACCTGGGATCCCCACTTCGCACTGCACCGAAAATCCCTCGAACATGTTCGTTATGCTTTAATTATTCGTAATGAAACTATCAGTTTCGAGCCCCGAAGTAGCTTTAAGCCTTTTGCACCTCGTGGAACAGCTAGATAGCAAGGTATGCGTTGCCCATCTAGCACGTTGGGACCTCCAATGATAGATGAAATGCAACGATTACTCAAGGCTTTCGGTCAAAAAATCTCTCATAAACGGACAAAATTCACAGAACCCAAACAAGTTTACTGTTGTTTAAAACGAACTTGGTCATTCCTTTTTATCATGTATGCGTCATTCATTTTTTGAAATAAGTGCATTGTGAATACAAAATACTAAATAAACGCTAACATTTGAATACTTGGATGCAATTTAAACATAATTTTTGTACCACCCCTTTATAAGCGAACATCCCCCATAACCGGACAAAACCGTTGCGACAGTGAGAGTCCGGTTATGAGGAATTTCACTGTAATAATCTTAATCTCTTTAGACAAATACTTTGGACAGCACCAGTGGATGCCAATAAATATACTTTTCTTTTTGTAACGTTACGTCAATAGGTTTAAAAATAACCGTTATTCCCAAACAAACAAACTTGAAATTTTTTAGCAACTCAACGTAATCGGAGAGCATAAAAAAGCTTTTTTTCGCGTCAGAATAAAAAATAAGCAATTCGAAATTAAAATAAAATTTGGGTGAATCCAAAAGCTTGTCGAAAGCTCTAATCTTTGTAGTTTTGTTTTGTGTACTTCTTCGTGTTGTTTTTCTCTCTTGTATTGTTTATTCTGAGCACAACAACAGAAACAACAACTACGCAACGAAATAACAACGAACACGAACCCAAAACTGAGTCTCCGTCAAAACAATTTTGTCTTACTGGCTCGCTCTCCCTCTCTCTGTCATTCATACTGACTGTTGCCCACATATTGCCTGTTTCGGAACCTCTCAATATATTTTGCTTACGGACAGACAACCCGCACAACTATTGTTTAATGTTCGTTGTCGTCTCGTGAAATTGTCTCTCTGCCTTCCTCTGTGTCTATGTCGCTTGTTTATTCGTTTCACTGTTGTTGTTGTTGTTGCCTCAATATTTGTCATACAAACACATACACACACACATGTTCGCTGTTTATGTGTGCTTGTGCGTTCTGAGAGACACACTCTCTACAATCGTAGTCGCCGCTTGAAACGTGAAACATTCAACGAACAGCAACGAAATCAGAAACACACAAAAGCAATTTTTTTTGTGTGTTTTTGGCGCGCAGTAGATTTTTTCCTCGCTACTTATTTGTTTTTCATTGTATTTTTATTGCTGTACAGTTGCAAAAGATACAAAAACATTATGGAAAATGACGTTTTCAACGTTACATTTTAGAATTAAATTTTCTAACGGTTTTGAAACGGTTTAAAATATCGTGCTCATGTGCTGTGTAGTATGTATATTGAATAGTGTGCTCTAAGGTCAATCATCAGATACTTTCGCAAATGTGACAACATAATTCTGAACAAATATTTGAAAAAGAAAAGCGGTTATTTGAAAATTTAATTTCCTAACATTGCTGTCTTTCAACAAGCGAGTTGAAATGACATCTAATTAATTGACATAAGATTTGACAGAACACGAGAAGCTCGGGAAAAACGGTAAGTGCAAAAAGGACAAAGTTTTAAGTTACTTGAAGACTTCGTACTAAGAAAAGAAAAAGAAACAGTAAATGGTTATATTTCAGCCAAGAATAAAGCCCTTTGTACTATCAATGGGACTACTCGAAGGTGACAGAACAAACATATGATATTTAAACTTATTTTTGAAGAGATTTTTTAATATGTTTTTAAGTCAATAAGCGATTATTAAAAAAATCTTCAAATTAAATTCATTTAAATAGAATGCGAAACGATGTTTTGTTTAAATAATTGAACAATTAACAAATATTTATTTTTAGTGCAAATACGAAACAAAAAACAATAATTAAATAAATCGAACAGAAATTTTATTAACGAATAACGAGATTTGTAGAAAAAATCAACAAATAAAGTTCTATAGGAAATATGTATGAAATTACAACAACCACAAAACTGTATTGACAGTAACAACAAAAAGTAACTATCAACAAAAAACTAAAAGTATTTACGACAAAAGAAACAACAACAACAAAAAGTTCAACTTGTTTGTTCTTTCAGCCATTTTTTTTATTATTTTTTTTTTATTATTGTTGTTGTTGCTGCTTTGCTATTTTTTTTTTCTTATTTGTTTTTGTATTGTGTATTGAAACGCGTGTGTTGATAATAACTTATACAAAATAGCAGCAGCAACAACAACAGCAACAGCACAACGACTACAAAAAAAAAAAAAAAAACGAAAACAACAACAATGACGACAACTACAAAAACAATATCGAGTGAGCTAAAGAGAATGACTACATACAAACATCTATATGTATGTATGTTCATTTATACAATATTTTTCATTTTGTATCTGCTGTTTTAATGTTGTTGTTGTTTCTGTTGTTGCCAGTTTCTATATATTTTTTGTTGCCCTGTTCTTGTTATTGTTGTTGATGTTCCTTTTGTTTTTGTTGTTTTTGTTGTTAGCTTAAAAGCACAGACAAAAGTTATAACAATCTACATGTCTCTTTAACATTACTTGTCCCTCGCTCTTCTCTTCCCACTTTTGTGGTTAGCTGTACTTTATTGTTTGTTTTTATTTTTCTGCTGTTGTCTTTTATATATATGTATGTATGTATGTATGTACATATACATATGTGTTTCAAGTTAATACAGCAGAGTCAACAAAAGTAATACAATAAATAAAACAGAAGATTGCGTCTATTCCACTTCGCACCCACAACCTCCTTCAACGCCCTCTCTAAGATACAAAGTTGCAAAACAATATTGTCCGCCCAGCAGCTCAGCAGCCTTCCGATGCGAGCCTGCCGGCCCGAGAATGACAAAAGTTTCGAAAAAGTCTTATTCAATCTCTTTTTGTCTCCTCTCTCTTTCTCTCTCTGTCGCTCACCATACAATCTTAATATTTTTGTACTCGCTCGCACGCTCAACAAACAAACTAGAAAATGAACAAACAACAATGCGCAACTGAACACGATAATGAAGCTGCTGAACGGTGATAAAAACAAAAACACTGACGGTGATGACTAAGTTGTTGTTGTTGCTTTAGTTGTCGGTGCGCACGTTGCGTATAGTTTTGTGTGTGTGTGTGTGATGTCAAATCCAAGTGATAAGAATCGCGCGTGTGTGTGTGTATGTATGTTAAAATCAGGAAAATGTCTGTGAAGTGTTGACGTTTTTTTTGTTTTGTTGTAAGAAACATAGGAAAATGTTGTGTGTTGTTGCTGGACATTGACGAGCTTCTTTCCTCTACGTGTGTGAGTTTGATAACAAAAAAAAAAAAAAAGGCATAAAATAAAAAGCATAAACGTTGTTAACAATAACAACGAAAGCAATAATTTTGCTTACTTAGCTCTTTAATGATATCTGTCTCTCCATTTCCAGTCGCTCTTTTCATAAGCCGAGCAAAGCAATCGAACAAACTAAGCAAAATCCGACTTAGCGCGCGCAAATTAAACAGCGAGAACAAAAAATACGACATTAACAATATCAAGACAATAAACAATATTTAGTTTCAACACCAGGAAAAAATTAAAAATACTTAAATAATATATTCATTAAGAAACAATCACAAAATAAAAAAAAAAGGAAAAACAACAAAAGACATACATACATATGTACTTATACATACAAATACAAAATGGTTTGGAGAGGTGAAGGAAGGGCGTATGATTAAGCACAAAAGCGACAAATTGACGACAAGCTGGTCAAAAAGAACAGTGCGTCGCTTTATTACAACAACACAACATCAAACTTGACACAAACAACAAATGAGAGCTTGCGACATAGTGTCAACAAAAGCACATAATCAAGAGAGAGAGGGAGCTTTTAATGTTTTGTCATCTGTCGTCGTCAACAGAAGAAGGTTTCGCCTATGTCGCAATGTATTCTTTGCAGACAAGTGCGCACCCAATTCTTACGACTCGTATCACTTTTTTGTTGAAAAGCCTGGAGTTGCATTTTTTTTTTTTTTTTTACACACTACAGGCATTGGTGTGGCCTATGTCGTGGTATGTTCGCTCCTGGCAAGGGAGACACTCCCATTTTGGTGCTTTCTTCCTCTTGGCAAAATACAATTTTTTTAAATTAATTCACACCAGTGCAGCCACTTTAATCAAACTTTTGAAAAATATATTTGTCGAAAAAATGGTTTTATTTAAAATAAATTTTTAAATTTCTCAAAATAATTTTATTTTAATTACACAGGCCAACAAGAAAAAACTTTTTGAATAATTGCAACTAATTCTTATGTATTTTGGTGTGCTGATTCCGAAAATAGTGGACATAAAGTCATATCACCCTCCAATTTCTTGCATTTCACGGAATTGTAAAAAACACGAAATTACTGTTTTTCAAACTTGTGTACAAGATACCTCAGAAACTACTGGACCGATCTTGTTGAAATTTAACTAAGATATTCTTAGGAATCCCATCTATCATGTACAAAAGAAGTTTTTTGATTGAGGGCACCCTTCGAAAGTTATACACTTTTAAACCTCAATAAATCAAGAAAAAAAAGTTTAATCTTTAAATAGCTGTAAATTTTACAAAAAAAAAAATTTTAATTTTTTCCCTTATGCTATTCCAATTGTAGTTATTTCCTGCGTGAAATGACGGTCCGTTAGTATTTTTCCGTCGATTGCTGACTGAAATATCGTGTACACAACCAACAAGGATTTTCTCTCTACTTTACAGTTCATAATTTTGTTGTATCAAATTTAAAATGAATATGTATAAATAAACATACCATGGCTACTTCAACTGTTTTGTTGTTTAAAAGCCATTATTTTTTTTTTTTATACCATTTCCCAAGATTTTCGATACAACCATAACATACGTTGGTGGTATACCTGATATCTCGGTCACCAATTGTCGGACTAGTACAAACGGACCGTCATTTCATGCAGAAAATAACTACAAATAGAGTTGCATAGGGGAAAAAATTAAAAGTCTTTTTTTTGTAAAGTTTACAGCTTTTTAAAGATTAAACTTTTTTTCTTAATTTATTGAGGTTTAAAAGTGTATAACTTTCGAAGGGTGCCCTCAATCAAAAAACTTCTTTTGTACATGATAGATGGGATTCCTAAGAATATCTTAGTTAGGTGTCTTGCTACATCTTACATAAGATCATAAAAATGCGCTCATAGGAAGAGTTTTTGTAGTTTAATGACGATACAATCGGCAATAACAACATAGAAACAACACCTATTATCAGATATGTTCCATTGGCAGATCCAATTTTGACTCCTTGAAAAAGAACAATTTTTAAATATAGTAAGAGTATATTATCACTAAAAAAGAAACTTTGTAGGTATAAATAAAGGTATAAAAGTATACACGACAATATAATACCCTGCACTCACTCACCCTATATCTTAAAAAAATTAATGATCTGACGTCGCCTAAAAACCGTCAAAAAATGTGGAATTTATGAAAAATTTTAGTTTGTAGGTCTTTGAGGGGTAACTATCAAATAGTTTTGCAGATATATATTTACTGAGTTCGTTTACAAAATTTGAGGTTCGTACCTTCAATTGTTTTGGAGATATAGCGTTTTTAAGAAAACAACTTGGGGAGGGGAAATGAAGGGGAGTATGCAGTTTTGTAGGGCTACTCATACTGAGGCTACGTACCAACTTTCATATTTCTATCCACCAGTGACAAAGGGGCCCCAGCTCAAGACGAAAGGGCCAGAGCAAGTTGGTCGAACTAACTTTATGCGCAAACCAAAAATTCTTCGTCGAACGCTCGAAACAATTGATCCTTGTGGCGAAAAACAGCACTTTGTTGGTCGACGATTCAATTGTTAATATCGCCTACGTATATTACACAGCTCATACAACATTTAATGCTGATAAAAATAAATCTAATTCTAAAGAGCGTGTCCCTAGATGATTTACTGAAGTGAAATTTTCAACGATTTGGGGCAGCAAATTTCCGAACCGTCGGAAGAAAGGCAGAGTGGGATGTGGGAGTCAAATTTTGTCCTTTCTTGAACTCATTGTACCTAAGCCATAAATTTCTTCAGTAATGTGTATTTTTCCACACTTTGTTAAAGTACTATCTTTAAAACAAAACTTCAATTAATAACCCAGAAGGAAATTTTTGAATTCCTTGCCGAAGAAGGCTTTCCATAGTGCCTTCCCAGAGAGAAAATGGGAATACCTTGACGAAGAAGGCTTTCTATAAAGCCTTTTTTTAAAGCAAAGGTGAACCGTTTGCCCTGGAAGGTGACTTGAAACAAGCTTGGAAGGATCTTGACGTCATCAAGTCTTACCTAAATTGAACCAAACCCTTCTCAAACACATATTTTAATGACGAACTTTCAGCACCTTCCCTTCAGCTTTTTTAACAGCGAGATTGGAAGGGCAGCCTGATTTTGGAAGGTTTTAGAAGCGAGATGAGAAAGAGTCTCCGAAGACTGAAAGACACGAAGTTAGACTCGGTATTCGGAAAATATTGTTGAAAACCTGTTCATTCCCTACGGCTTTTTTAGAAGCTAGAAGGGAAGGGCCACCTGATTTTGGAAGGTTTGAGAAGCGAGATGGGAAGAAGTAGCCGATGATGTAAAACACAAAGTAACTTTGTTTTTCGGCTTAAGTTTTTAAGAAACTAAAATATTATTTTCTAGCAAAATAAAAAAAATTTAGTTTATATTATATTGAATTTACAAAGCTTCAATGATACCTATAGTCAAGTTGGTTGATTGCCGGCTTTCAATCCAACGACGCTAGGTTCGAATCCCACTAAGGCCGGTGTATGTTTCATAAAATTAATTTGTAGTTTTAAATTTAAAAGTAAAATAACGAAGAGTTAGATGAAGACAGAATAGAATTAATGGTGCAATGGTACTGAAAATGACTCAGGAATATTCCGCTGGTTCTCCCTCCGCACGTTCCATTGGCCACCGGTCGGTGGGGGTATTTTACCAAATTCGCTGATTTTCACAAAAAATCTAAAATGATTCACCAATTTAATAATGAACTAAGCCACATTACTGGCTGGATTGTTTCAAGTTTCGACCAGCAAACTTGCTGGAATAATTTATTTTAAAAGCAAAATTGGAGTGTTGTAAATGACATTTCTACATTTTTTCTACATCTTTAAAACTGCGTACCACAAAATACCATATCATGGTTACCTCTCAAAGATAATTAAACTGAAATTTTTCGCAAATTTAACAGTTTTTGAACGATTTTATTGATATTTTGAGCACTATTGTAAAGGACGATAAAGAAATATTATATTTTATAATCTTGCCAGAGTAAATTAACTTTGTTATGAAGTTTGCAATGCAGAGACATTTCCGACTATACAAAGTATATATATTCTTGATCAGCAAGACGAGACGAGTTCATATAGCCATGTCCGTCAGTCTATTTCAATGCGAACTCCTCCTAGAGTTTTAAAGTTAGTAAAAAAATTTAAATGCAGACAATTTTCTTATCCTTGCAGGCCGTTTATATGTAGAAACCAGCTTGATGGGATCACTATAGCATATAGCTGCCAAAAACGCTTTGATTTTAAAAAACTTTTGCGATTTCTCTGTAAGCCAACGAGATAGAACATACTTAGCAAAATGAAGTTTTTTATGATTGCATTATATTCTTTATAATAAATTATGAAAATACTTGCAAGAGTATTTAAGTTTCAGCAAAGCTGAAAATACCTCCCCTGCCCTACTGGCTTTTAGATTTGGGTCGTGGCACCGCTCACTCTGTACGCAGTTTTTATGTTGTGTTCTCTAAACTTAGTATAAGGTTGTCAGACACTATCATGAACATCATGTGTTGAAAAAAAATGTTGATTGAGGAATTAACGCTCTGGCTTGTATATTGATTCAAATTTTATCTCTTTTGGCGTGTAGAATTGATGTTATTGTTGATGGAGCGATATTAAATGGTTTTGCCATCTCAATTTTTTTTGTTCCATTATAGTTCAGTCGTTTGGTAGTTCTAACTAGGAATTTTTGCGGAGTTTTGAAAATTAGCATACATATGGATTTTGGGCTGCTTTTTCCGAAATTTCCCTTTCCGACATTCCATTATTATGAAAAAAATGGCATCCAAAATCACTTTTTTCACCATATCTCCATTTTGGCTCATTTTACGGCAAAAATATCTTTACACTATTTAAATTGAACTAGAGAAAATTTGGTATTCTTATAAACTATGCGTTTTCATACATTTTGTATGGGATTATGTTTTGTTTTTGATGAATCCAAATTTGGAAAATTTATTTATTGTACTAGTCTTATATTCAAGTAAACACAACGTTCCCAACCCGCCCACAGACTTTCAGGCCCAACCATGCAGGTGTTACTTACCTCTTTTATAAGAAAACGTGCAATTTTTGATGAACAAACGGTTGGTTTGGAATTGTAAGTTTGGAGATTTGGAAATTAGGAGCAACTAGAAGTTTTGGCTTATCCCCATTGAATAGGGAAGTGGCTGATGGAAAGGATTGCGTTATAAATTAACACAAGGAAATGCACCCCATTTCTGGAATAATTTTAATTTCATTTAATCATATACTATGTTTCATTGTATTAAAAAATTTTAATTTGTTCAACGACTTATTTACATGTAATCGTCGGGTAGAGAGGTCTAATTGTAGCGATGACTAGAGATACCTCTTGAATGATTCTTCTTACTGTTTTGCTTTCTTAGATTGCGTGTTACTTCCACAAATAAAAGTCATAATTTTTATTTATTTATTTGTACACTGTATGCTTAGAGTTGTAAACTAAAGCTACAGGGGGAAAGAGACAGCCATAGCTACTGGGGCTTTTCGGCTGATTTATACAACTTGACTGATCATAATTATTATTTTAATATATGTATGTATCTTCAAATTTCTTAGAGCGTTCATATTTATAAGTTAAACAGAGACGGATGTTCGAAAGGCTGAATCAAGGAGTGGTTCTAGAAATTGGGCTTTAATATTCGGCAAAGCCGAAGTTAGCGTTCTTACCGATTTTTTATTTAAATATATTAAATAAATACTTAATATTAACATTAACATTAACAAGCCTTCTGACCATAAAATGAATATAAAGTTGTATACAAAGGCTATTTCAAAAATGTTTTCTTATAACTTTTCGTTGTGCCGTAGTGGGTGTGTAAAACGATCTCGTCTGCGACTGTCCGAATTCCGAGATATTGTTGTAGTGTCGTATCAGACTTACCGGGTCAAACTTACTTACTGTCTATATGCTTATCTCTAATAAGGAAAATATACGTATACACATATTTTACACTCAATTACACATTTTACTCTTACTCCCCTTTATAAACAAGATGTAAACATTTTTCTGAAATTTGTTTTTCATTGCAGAAACCAAAAACTTTAACACTTTGAAGCCTTAGACGCGTGAATCGCTCCAAAAAGGGAGAAGCACAAACATTGAGGCAAAATGACAACATCTGCTAAGGCAACGAACAGTAACAACAACAACGAATCTTCGACAACAACAACCACTACAACGAATAGCAACGACAACAACATTAAATTGGAACTGTGGCCAACGTCGTCGCCAGGAACAGAAATGCAGCAACCAACAACAACAACACAGCCAACGCCGGCACAGGCGCCTCAGTTATCCGTTAATAGTACATCAGCGCCGCCACAAGCCCTAAGTTCGAGCACAAATCGCGTCATGCAAGCAGACGAAGACTTTAACATTCGCTTTGTAAATCTTGTTCGATTGCATCGATGTTTGTATGACAAAAAAGTGCCGGAGTACCGCAATAGGTAAATATGTCGACTTGTTTGTCAAATAATATACATCAAACTCTCTTACTTCAAACCAACAGAGACAATCAAGAGAAGGCATGGGTACTAATATCGCAAGAGACACGTGAAAGTGGTAAGTTATTAGATATGATTTACTATAAGTACTCTTGACTATTCTTTATTGCCTCAGTTATACACTGTAAGGAACGCTGGCGTAATTTACGCGCGTGTCTCTCACGATACATCAAGCAACAAAGCGGGTCGGAGCCACAGCACAAACCTTACTACTTAACGGAACATATGGCATTCCTTTTGCCATTTCTAAAATCAGCTCGTTCATCACTTGAGAGTAACAATAGTCTCACAGCCCTTTATCAACTCTCACAGGATCATCAACAACAGCAGCAACACAATCCCCTACAGATGCTCTCGACGGCCTCGCAGATGCAACAGCTCAACAATGGCGTACAACAGAAACTTGAGTTCAAGCAATCGCTCTCCGAGAATGATGATGAAGAAACGATAGATGCCTTCGATCCCGTCATTAGCGCTAGTTTGGGCTTGCAACGCATCAACGCGACAAATTCGGGTGCTGAAGTAACGACCGGCGCTGCTTCACCTGTTCTGAGTGACACAGCCAGCGCTAATACACTGCAAAACTTTATACCAGACGTACAACTTGCTGAGTCGGGTCCAGATTTGATTTACCACCCTCATACACATGCTCAATCCCATCAGCAACACCATGGAAATCATCTACATCGCCGGTGTGATTCAAGAGATTATGACGCATGCAGCTCAACAGCCATAAAACGTATAAAGACCGAGTGTGAGCCAACGACAAGTGGTCAGTTTTATGGCATCGGTGGTGGTGGCAGTAGTGGATCTGGCGGTGCCGATGGCGCCGAGCATGCCGATATGGAATTCTTTCGCAGCATTTTGCCAGATTTGGCAGCCCTGACCCCGCAACAAAAACGAAAATTCAAAATTGGCATTTTGGAGCTAATCGATGAAGTTGTCGAACGTTACCCGTCAAACAGTACAAACCTGGATCGTAGTGGCTCAGCCAGCTCGGTCATTGATAATTACGGAAATGGCAATGGTTCAATGGCCAATGGCTTAAGTAATGGTGTAGCAAGAGCAAGTGGTAGACAACAGCGAAGGAATTCTACACGCGATAGCACTTGGCGGAAGTGACCAACACCTAAATAAAAGCATGTTTAATCCATGTTATATGTTAAGTTTAGTATAATATATCGGTTATATAACGTTAATGTTTCAATGTGTTCACTCCGCACACTTTGACTAAGTTTTTTTGTTGTTACCATTTTAGAAGTGTTAAGAGTTTTAGTCTTACCTTAGCTTAGCTTATAAGCTATTAACAATAACAAGTTTAACCAAAGGTGTCAACAAAGCTTTGTTTTTCCATGACGGTAGAAAAAACATAGCATTACATTTAATTCATCGTAATTGTATATTGTCAATACTTTCTTATGTTAAGTATAATATAGATACATGTATGTGTATGTAAATACACACACATTACGTCATATGTTTATTAGCCTACTGTTCACTATACATATTGTTGTATCTTACATGTATTGCTGACTTGGAGCCCCACAGAATAGAATATCATATAATCTACAAGAATGATAGTGTGATTAATTGTATCAATCATAAAATGGCTGTGGCCACGTCCTTTAATAGCCAACATCGAAAAACGTTAAATCCCTGGAATTAATTGGACTAAAGGAGTAAAAATCACGGCACGGCAAAGAGCCTTGAAGATAAGTTCTTACTTGAAGACTCAGGGTTTGCGAAATTATCTTGTCTGCAGTTCCTTGCTAGTTTTATTATTTAGTCCCGTTAGTGCCCTGATTATATCAAACTATTTTATTTGACTCAAATTTTAATAAACATAATTCTTTTTGACCATTTTATTTCGGCACGACTGTCCAGTCAGAAACATTGCGTCCCAGATTATATATCTTGGCAAATGTTGCAAATCATCAGAATAAAATCGATGTGGCAACGTTAATATTTCTTGAGATGAGATATTATGTACCAAAACAAGTGAAAAGTTTCGAAAAATATAGTTAAATTTATTAGATTCTTTAACAAACTTTGTAATCAATTTCGATTTTTAAACAGACTTTAGGCAGTTTTAAAACTATTTGCAGTTAACTAAAATCTTGTTATTCGTTTTAAACGATGCTCTATCGACAATAAATGCTTGTTGTAAACTATAGAACATTTATCTAGCAAGAGAAATAATTGGCTGCTACACTTTTTATCTTAATATTAAATCGTCGACGTTTTTGATTATTAAAGTTGAAATTAGTTGATTTATAACTTTGAAGCTCCAGTCTTTGGATAAAATTTCTTCGAAGGATCTTTAGCCATATCTATGAGAATTTGAGCGGGTTTGAATGGAGCACCATATAATTCAGCATAGGATTGCATTTTGCCGACTAGTTTGGCGGCGCCGTATTGATCGACCCAACGGAATGGTCCACCAGAAAATGGTGGGAATCCAAGACCAAAAACAGCACCCACATCACCCTCCAGTGGACTATCGAGGATCTTTTCTTCGAGACAGAGTACAGCTTCATTGACAAAGCGTGAGACCATACGCAATGTCAAGTCTTCAGGTGTATCGGCACCTTTGGATACAAGTGAGTATTTCTGTTTCACGATTTCCACAGCGTTAGTATTCACAGGGCGACTGCCCTTGCTTTGACCATCGTACAAAAAGATGCCTTTGCCAGATTTGCGACCTAAGAATCCAGCGGTTACGAGATCCTGCATGACTTCAAGATTTCCACCGCTAAAGCGTTCACCAAAGGCCTGCGATAGATTAGGTGTGATAAATTAAAGCCACCTTGTGTTTAGTGTGATGTGTTACCTTTGCCAAATCGACTGCTATATGTGAACCGACGTCAATGCCAACTTCATCAGCCAAAGTAGCAGCGCCCACAGGGAAACCAAATTTCTTGGTGTACTGATCAAGTTCCTTTGGATCAACCCCTTCTTGCAGTAGTCTAAATTATTATATGCAAATAAGTTTGAAGAAAAATATTATAATTTTATGCACAAACCTGATAGCTTCTGACAACATGGTCGCCAAGATGCGTGTCGTATAAAAGCCAGGACCGTCACCGACGGTTATCACCACTTTGCCTTGCTTCAGACCAACGGCAACAGCTGCTGCAGCAGTGTCTTTTGAAGTGCCCGGATGAGTAATAATTTCCAGCAATTGCATTTTATCGACAGGTGAGAAATAATGCATGCCAACAACTTTGTCCGGACGCGAACTGCCCTCCGCTATTTTGGTAATGGGAATGGCGCTCGTATTGGTGGCAATAATGCAGTGTTTTGGCACTACAGCTTCTAGTTCCTTAATAACTTTATGCTTTATTTTGATATCTTCAAAAACGGCCTCGATAATTACATCAGCATCTTTAAAGTCCTTATAGTCAAGCGTTGGTCTTAGATTAGTTAAGATTTGGTCGCGTTCCAAAGCTGTAATTCGTTTGCGCTTGACCGCTGTCTCAAAACCATTCTGCACTTGCCCAATACCACGTGCAAGTCCCGCATCAGTAGCATCTTTCATTACGACATTATAGCCCTTATCAACGGAGACTTGTACGATGCCAGCACCCATAAGGCCGGCACCGAGAACACCGACAGTTTTAACGGCTCGTTCTGGCTTGCCAAAACGATTTTTTTTGCATTCAGTCTGACCACGAAAGAGCGAAATGAGACCCTTTGATTCGGGTGTGGCTGATAGAGCACCAAATCCATTACGTTCGGCTTCGTAGCCTGCATCTGTGCCTTTGTCGACGCCGACGCGGACTACTTCCAGAATCTGTAATATGTATATATATTTGTTCAGAAAGCAAGTTGTGTAAAAAAACAAAGGCAATACGTAACCTTCAATGGCGCGGGATAGAGACCGCCAGATAACTTCAAGACCTGTTTTCGTGCGGTATCAAAGATTTTATTCTTGACAAAATCAGTATCCATGACAACTGCAGTCAGCTTGTTCACTAAGCCACTTTTTTCGCGATTGATCTGTTATGGTGAGAGTAGAGCCATTGAATTTGAATTTTTTGGAAATCATATCGCACCTTTAGTTTACCGCTTGCCAAGTCATTTGCTACTTGTATTGCGGTCTTTTCCAGATATTCAATTGTTGTCTCCTCTGCCGGCTTCAAGCCAGGGCCCAGTGGATTTACTAGTAAGTCAACAATGCCTAAACGCTTCGCCCGGTCTGCTTTTAATTGTTTTCCCGTCAACTGCATATCGAGAGCTGTGGGCACTGAAGTCAATCGAGGCAACCGTACAGTGCCACCACCACCGGGCAGCAAGCCAAGCATAACTTCCGGCAGACCCAACTTAGTTTTTTTGTCTTTAACGGCAATACGGTATTGACAAGCGAGTGCCAATTCAAGACCACCACCAAGGCAGACGCCATTAATTGCCGCCACAATGGGTTTACGACTGCGTTCCATGCGCTCAAAAAGTATCTGTGCGCCATGTGAAATGAGAGTGGCCTCGTCTGCAGTCTGGCATGCCTCCAACATGCTAATATCTGCCCCGGCAATAAAGCAACCCGGCTTGCCTGATATAAGCACAGCCGATGTAACATTCGGATTGGTTTCCAGATCTTTGATCACACGCTCAAATTCAGCACTTACTTCATTGCCCAAGGAATTAACTTTCGCATTTGGAGAATCGAATTTGACAACGAGCACACCATTAACAACTTTTGTATGCAGATGTTTGTTAGCGATAGACGCGGATCCAACCGACGGGTTTGTAGACATCATACGTAGTCGTGCTGCTGGAAACGCTGTGAGAGACAACGTAGAGAAGTAAAAGTTGAATCAAAAAGTTTATAACTATTGTTAAATCGCGCATTCAAAATTATAGTTCGACATTGAAAATTGCACTTTGTGGTCGGTTTGTTATCTCTCTATTTTAAAAAACAGTAAGGTCGGTATAGTCGAGTATACTCGACAGTATTATACACTGCACACACGGTAGGAGGTGTTTCGTCCCAAATAAAATAAAATATTATTTATTTATCGCCCATTTAAGTAGTATTCAAAATATCAAAATTTAGGTTTGACGGTTATTGAGGGGAATGGAAATTTTGTGGTATGCAGGTTTGATGTTGCATGTATATACACTGACCTATAGTACATGTTGTATTTCCAGTTCGTACTTCTTATAGTTTTGGAGATATAACAATTCTCATAAAACCACTTTTTGTGGGGAAATGACGGGAAGGGAAAATTTTGTTGTACGTCATTTTGTAGGATTTTGCCCCAAAATGTTTACTGTCCAGCTCTTATAGTTTCCGAGAAGCAATGGTGAGGAGAGATAGATGGACACAGCAATATAAGGTTGACTTGTCTGTCAAGAATATAAATATACGTTATGGAGTCTTATTCTCTTGTCACAGTGTGTACAGGGTATAAAAATATTCAAACAAAATCATCATCTACAACACATACAATGTACAACAACAAACGCAAGTGTTGCGTTGCCGAGTGCAAAGTACAAAGTCCACTTAGATCAGTGCTCAGAATAGCTCTTCGAAAATATAGTCACCATACAAAACATTTATAAAGAAATTATAATAGAATTTGGAATTGGAAGTTTTTATATTCTCATGCATATTTACCTGCCACACATTTATTATGCAGCAACTGATTTCGTGAAATTTTTCCAATCGCACTTAAAAACCGTGTCGCTGACATTTTTTACTGCTGTGTAGTCGTAATCGTTAAGTTATATCACTCTTTTCAACAATTAAGTACCGAAATTAATGCACAACGTTCGTTAAATTAATTAAACAGAACTTCAACAAAAACAAAAGTGCGGTATCCGTTGTAGCAATAATTGTACTTGTTGCACTTGCACTGTGACAATGTTGCCAAATCAGTTATTTTCCTGACGTTTTTAGTTATTTTTGAGTCTCGCAAGAAAAGATGTGTAACTGACAGTGTTGCCAATTTTTGAGAAGGAAAAAAGCTGTTTCCAGCGGAGTCATAATTAAAGACTATAGTCTTTATAAAGACTCGCACGAATGAATTTGAAGCAGCAAATGAGTTAATTGCTCACTTACAAATACATGTGCCACATTTGTTCGTTTGATAAAATAGAATAAGGCTAATGGAAGTATACATACTGAAAAACGAATGTGTACACTTCCAAATTCGAGTGAAACAAACGCCCGCACTTCTACCACTCCCAAATAGCAAATGAAACGAATACGAGTGAAACGAGAACCAAATAACTAGAAATACCAGATAACTTTTGAATGCATTTCTTTAATTTAAGTTTTGACTTGCTGTATATTCAGTTTAGTGCTTACATTTAACAAAACTCGTGCAGGTCTGTAATTATAATTAAAACGAAATATTCAGAATGCAGAGCAGAAATTTGAGTAACTTAAGCTCTATCGTAAACCTTCTCTCCATTTGAAACAGCTTCAAAAATACTAGAAGGAAACAGTTATCCAACTTTGCACTTAGCATTTCCCTACATCAACAATTTGAAAAAAATATCTACAATAGATGACATTGACGTAGATACTGTCAAGAAATGTAAAGAGTTGATTAAAAATCTTTTGGAATCCGTGGTTCAGAAAAATGTAACAAAGTTTCATAGCATTTCCCTATTTTTATTTCCGCCAACAAATAAACTCAATAAAACAATACCGTACTTGACGTTATTAGTAAGGAAATATAATGTTATAAGCTTGTCGATATAGACTATTGCGACGACTTTAATGTTTTGCAATGATGGATAAACAATAAAAAACAGTTTCCGTTGCTTTACGGAATAAGTTGCAAAATCTTAGCAGTTCCGGCAAGTAGTGTAGCATCGGAGAGAGCTGTTTCAATATCTAAAAATATTATATCTGAAAAACGATGCAAAATTGCTACAACCGAAGATATAGTCAAAAATATAATGTTTTTGAGTTAAAACAAAGAAAATATGAATGAAAATGTTTTAATTGAATAATATGTTAATGTAAATATTTAGTACTACCTTAATTGAATTTTTTTTTTTTTTATATTAAAGTATTGAAAACATTGATCAGCCATGAGGCTATGAAACATTTTTGTGAAAATGAAAGAAAGTGACAGATTAACCTTAATTAAATTTAAAAAAAAAAAAAAAAAAATAAAATTTTTTAAAAACAAATTATTTATAAACAAAGCGTCTTATCAAACTAAGATTCAATGTACAGTGAGTAAACTGTACTCCAAATCATTGTATTCTGTACATTCTCTGTGTAAATACTGTACAGTACTTAACATTACAGATAAACTACAATGTTCATTCATATTTATTCAACGAAGTATACCGAAACAAACATTCATTTTCAGAGTGAATGACTCATTTCCCGTTTTCAATGCATTCAGACCTCTAATATGTACATACATATATTCTTGCTCAGCTCGACAAGTTGTTGAAATAGCCATGTCCCTTTGTTTGTGAATATACGATCTCCTCCCACAGTTTTGAAGCTATCAATCTAAAATTTTGCAGAGAGTCAAATTTTTGGACGGAACCGGCGATATCGGATCACTGGTAGCCCCCATACTATAAGAAAAAAAATCGATAGAATTAAAGTCTTTGTACCTTTAAAAAACTTTTTTGTTATTAAAGAAAGGGGGTTCGAAATTGCTAAACTAGTATAATTACGCATCCAGACTATCATTGAGATCGGACCACTGGAACTGGTAACTGTCATTCGAAATGAAGAAGAGAACAAACTTTTCTCGTCGTTGTATGAAAAACTTGTTTGTTTCTTAGAGTTAATTTACACCAAAATTATGTAACACCTAGAAGGAGGGGACACAAATTGATAAACCTAACAGTCTAAATTTTTAAATCAAAATTAAATTAAATTAAGAATTTAATCTAGGGGCAGGACTTTGAAATGACAGACCTTAAAGATTTGTCATGAGGGCTACCAGTTCCAGTGGTCCGATCATGCCGGTTCCGACAAATGATTCAAGACACTGTGCAAAATGTCAGTTCGATAGCTTTAAAACTGAGGGACTAGTTTGCATACATATAGACAGACAGACGGACACACAAACATGGCAAAATCAACTCATCTTGCCGTCCTGATCAAGAATATATATACTTTGTGTAGTCGGAAATGAATATTTCGATCTGTTACAAACTCCGTGACAAAATAATACTATTCACATACGTGAAAAAAAATCAAAAATTACACTGGGCGACAAAAATACCGTTTCTACAAACTTTTTCAATAACATTGAAACAACATTCCTATGTATTTTGGTGTGCTGATTTTGAAAAACATATACAAAAAGTCTTATCACCCACCAATTCCTCACATTTCAATGTTTTGTAAAAATCACAAAATTTCTGTTTTTCAAACTTGTGTACAGAATCGTATGTGTTATTGTTTAATTCTTAGAAGTCTCTCTGCATTTATACTTTTCCGATTTTTATTTTGGTTTGGAAGTTACAGCCATTCAAATGCCAAAAAAAGTTAAAAACCAGTAAGGACGCTAACTTCAGCAAGGCTGAAGCTTATAACTCTTCACGCCATTGCTTGTGCCACGCCCACTTTTTTGACTGAATCTATTTTTTATTCATGTTATTAGCCTATATACCAATTTTCATTGTTTTTGTTCATTGGGTAACGGAGATATGTAAATTATTGATTTTTGCTAGAAGTGGGCATAACCATGCCCATTTTTTTGTCAAAATAGTTTTCATGCCTCCCTAAGAATATATGTGTGAAGTTTCAAGTCAATTGATGAAGAAACAAAAATGTTTTCTATGCAACGACCTTAAATCTTGATTTCTCTTCCACTTCTTCATTTTGTATGGCAGCTACCAGTTCCAGTTGTCCAATCTCAATGAAACTTTCAGGTATTGTGTCGGACTGTGTAAAACTACTATGTTTGTAATGTATGTGATACCTATTTTACACCAGAGCCTAAGGCAAAGTGCCGCAGACTATGGCGAAAATCTATTTACACTGCTGGCCGCAACGGAAAATGCCGCTACTTGACAGCTGAAGTTAGAAATTCGACAAAAATAAAAATTTACTTTTTGTCGATTCAAATTCATTTGCTAGCAAAACATAATTTAATTCAACGGGTTTGGCCGAATCAGATTTTGGGTTTCAAGCCTAAGCATACGAAGAAGATGATTTATTTTGGAAGCTGTCGCATGGAACCGACTGTTACCAAGGTCCATACGGTACATACCATCACATTCAAGAAATGCAACCACACTAAACATATAATTATTGTGGACCCGCCCGATCGCCTCTTTCATCAACCTCGAATTCCAAACACCTAACCCTATCCATTACTCTTTAAATTATCATTCAAGCCCCCGCCATATTTAATAATAATGAGTATAAAATCAAGTGGTTCTTTTAAGATGGGAGCCAGTGTATACTAGTATAATTCAAGCATAAGTTGTGCATCTGTGCAAGATTATAGAAACAAAGTTTCTGGTGGTGCGCCGTGAAACGTTGAAACTAATCCGTTTGATTAGGTCTAAAGGACCAATTTATGAAGAAAAACATGCCCTAAAAAATCCAATGATGAGCTAGAGACGGGAGGGCAATGAGAAGGAGCCTGCTATGGTATGATGGTAACATAGTATTCTAATTCTAATTGAGGCCACATAGCGCATAAAGGAGAAATTACTTCAGGATTGACTCGATGCGAGGAGATCATACGCATCAACAATATTTGAGAAGACGATGTACAAACGACGTTAAAAGAAGTTTGGTGATAAAGGGGTCATTGAATTCTTTAGACCAGCGTTTAATAAAACCAAATACCTTTCACCCAGTTAATGACACTTGAGACTTGTTGGATATAGCGAAGTTTGGGATCGAACAGAACACCTTTGACGTTAAAAATAAAGACTCGTTCTAATTGGGTGTTATCAATCGAGTAAGTAAACAAGTGATGTTTATAACGGTGATAATTCATAAATTTACATTTAGAACAATTGAGCAATATAAAATTAACCAACCAATAGTGCGGAGAGTTAAGATCAGCCTGCAATAGAACTTGGCAAGGAAGATCGTTATAAGAAAGCCACAGTTTAACATCAACAGCATATGTACATTGTACATACATAAGTAACCGAAACAAAAGTGGACCAATATGACTGCCTTGTAGGACACCAGAAGAAACTTGATCAAGCTCAGACTTGGACGATCTAAACAAGACCCGTTGCGTTCTATTTGGTAAACATGACTTAATCCAATTTAGAAGATACCGCGAAAACGTATTAAATTCAATTTAAATAAAAGCAAGTCATGGTTAACCGAGTCAAAAGCCTTATTGATGTTAGAATATGTATATGACATCGATCTGAGAATGCTGAACAAAACCACGGTTCACTAAACACGAGAGTTTCAGAAGATTAGTATTCGGTGACCTCATTTTGAAGAACTAATGTTGAGAGTGTGACATCACGGATTTGCTAAAATGTTGCAAACTGCCAGGAATTGCAGATAATAATAATGTTATATCCTACTTATTGTTCTTTTTGTGTAGAGGAATTAAAAAATATTCCTTCCAAATATGGCGAACGAAGCGTTAAGAAGCGAAGGTTTGCGAAGAATTCTTCACAGCAATTCAATTTTGAAGAATATAATCTTAATTGAATTTCGGAGAACAATAAACATTAACAGGGTTAATTGGGTATGAAACAAATTTTGGTTGAATTGGTTGTTTGAGAAAATTCAGCGAACAAATTTGCAATTTCCCGATCATCGCATTGAGTGCATGGCATATAAATGAACAGGAATTTTTTCATTTTTAAAATACACATATATTGGTGAAATATGTTCGTATTGAAAATATACTGTATTTTCGTGTTAATAATGTCCATTCACAGTTTTCATTTAATAGTTTCACAACTTCAAAAAATCAACTTGGAAAAGCAAGATTTTTTAATGGAGTTTATATGTTTGCGTACAACACCTATCGACATACGCTACGTAACAGCCGAATCACGTTTCACTCAAAACGTATTTTATAAGTATAGTTGTGTCTCAAAGTTTTTATAAGTAACTCAAATCGCGAAATGAGCGCGTTTTCCACTCTCTCTATATGCGTAGTATATGATAAAAGGAGGGTATTTTTAAGGGAATTCTTATGTCTACATACAAAACTTAACAACATACGCTACGTAACCACCCAAAATATTGCACTCAAAATGTATTGTGTCTCAAAGTGTTTATAAGTAACTCAAAATTCGAAACGAGTGCGTTTTCGACTTTATATGATAGTTACTCTATGCGTAGCTTATGATAAAAGCAGGGTATTTTTAAGGGAATTCGTATGTTTACATACAAAACCTAACAACATACGCTACGTAACCACCCAAAATATTGCACTCAAAATGTATTGTGTCTCAAAGTGTTTATAAGTAACTCAAAATTCGAAACGAGTGCGTTTTCGACTTTATATGATAGTTACTCTATGCGTAGCATATGATAAAAGCAGGGTATTTTTAAGGGAATTCGTATTTTTACATACAAAACCTAACAACATACGCTATGTAACCGCCGAAAAACGTTTTCAACCAAAATGTCTTAAAGCATAGAATAAGAATCGTATAGAGTGGATACGAATCTTCGAATTGTAGAGTAAATGTCTTAGAGTGGAAAACGTAAGCGTTTTGAGCTACTTATAAACACTTTGAGACACAACTACACTCAAGGGTTCAACCAGCATTTTGAGTGGGGGTGTCAATATCAATATCAATATCATTATCAATGAAAAAGTATCTATAAATTTTATCATCGATAATGACAACAAGCCAAACTAATTAAATTTTTAGGGAATCAACTTATTCTACTTTTAACTAAATAATTACTTTTTGCTCGCGTTTTTTGGAAAACTCTTCCATGACCTCATCTTTGAACTCCAGTTTCGTACTATCAACTTTCAGTCTGTGTGTACTAGCATACATAACCCTATAAAGAAAATCCGAATTAATATGGTATCAATAAAAAGTTGTTATTCATCATTAAAACTGATAAAAAGCGCTGGCATAAATTATTTCAGACTATATGATTATCGAAGTTTGCTTTTCTAACTGGAATTTGATCCAGCGGACTTAGTTAATGCAATATTATTCTCTTCCGAACATCTTTGAGTTATCGTTAATAGTAAAGAGTCCAAGTATGAAAAAATGGCTCTTTTGTACCTCACTGTTGTAAATGGGGGATATGCTCTTTACAATTTAATTATAATAATGTAGCCAATTTATCATCATCATTGCAATCGTGCGAAAACATAAATAAATACGGATATTTTTTCACAGAAAATAGCAACAAGCCAAATAAATTAAGTTTTTATATTTTCTATCCATATTTTTGTATGCGAACATATTCTACCTATAACCAAATAATTAAAATAATAAATAAATTTCTCGGGTTATTGGAAAACTCTTCCACGACTTTTTATACGAGCTCCGGTTCGATATTGACAACTTTCCAACTGTGTGGACTTAGCAAACCTAACCCTATAAAGAAAATCCGAATTTATATGGTTATTAGGTATTAATATAAAGCTTGCTTGCACTTTTCTTAACGCGTAAACGATCGTTCCGATCTGGCATTGGAAATAAAATGTCCAGCTCAACATTACTTTGTTTTGAAAATCTTTCAGTTATCGATGCTACTAAACAATTCAAGTATAAAGAAAACATATGTTACACAGTCTCCGTTGTAATAAATAGTGGATTTTCACAATCCTCTGAATTGTGATTTCAAATTTTACGCTTTAGCAAAATTAATTAAATCCAATCAAACTGCAAACATCAACTCTCAATCTATGCAAACGTAAAATTTCTAAGATTAGTCGTATATGTTCAGCACATCAATAATATCATTGATTTTCAAGCACAAGGGTGTACTTTAAAATATTTCTTCGACCTCCGTATTTCACAAAATGAAGCAAGGGTATGAAACAAATTTTGGTTGAATTGGTTGTTTGAGAAAATTCAGCGAACAAATTTGCAATTTCCCGATCATCGCATTGAGTGCATGGCATATAAATGAACAGGAATTTTTTCATTTTTAAAATACACATATATTGGTGAAATATGTTCGTATTGAAAATATACTGTATTTTCGTGTTAATAATGTCCATTCACAGTTTTCATTTAATAGTTTCACAACTTCAAAAAATCAACTTGGAAAAGCAAGATTTTTTAATGGAGTTTATATGTTTGCGTACAACACCTATCGACATACGCTACGTAACAGCCGAATCACGTTTCACTCAAAACGTATTTTATAAGTATAGTTGTGTCTCAAAGTTTTTATAAGTAACTCAAATCGCGAAATGAGCGCGTTTTCCACTCTCTCTATATGCGTAGTATATGATAAAAGGAGGGTATTTTTAAGGGAATTCTTATGTCTACATACAAAACTTAACAACATACGCTACGTAACCACCCAAAATATTGCACTCAAAATGTATTGTGTCTCAAAGTGTTTATAAGTAACTCAAAATTCGAAACGAGTGCGTTTTCGACTTTATATGATAGTTACTCTATGCGTAGCTTATGATAAAAGCAGGGTATTTTTAAGGGAATTCGTATGTTTACATACAAAACCTAACAACATACGCTACGTAACCACCCAAAATATTGCACTCAAAATGTATTGTGTCTCAAAGTGTTTATAAGTAACTCAAAATTCGAAACGAGTGCGTTTTCGACTTTATATGATAGTTACTCTATGCGTAGCATATGATAAAAGCAGGGTATTTTTAAGGGAATTCGTATTTTTACATACAAAACCTAACAACATACGCTATGTAACCGCCGAAAAACGTTTTCAACCAAAATGTCTTAAAGCATAGAATAAGAATCGTATAGAGTGGATACGAGTCTTCGAATTGTAGAGTAAATGTCTTAGAGTGGAAAACGTAAGCGTTTTGAGCTACTTATAAACACTTTGAGACACAACTACACTCAAGGGTTCAACCAGCATTTTGAGTGGGGGTGTCAATATCAATATCAATATCATTATCAATGAAAAAGTATCTATAAATTTTATCATCGATAATGACAACAAGCCAAACTAATTAAATTTTTAGGGAATCAACTTATTCTACTTTTAACTAAATAATTACTTTTTGCTCGCGTTTTTTGGAAAACTCTTCCATGACCTCATCTTTGAACTCCAGTTTCGTACTATCAACTTTCAGTCTGTGTGTACTAGCATACATAACCCTATAAAGAAAATCCGAATTAATATGGTATCAATAAAAAGTTGTTATTCATCATTAAAACTGATAAAAAGCGCTGGCATAAATTATTTCAGACTATATGATTATCGAAGTTTGCTTTTCTAACTGGAATTTGATCCAGCGGACTTAGTTAATGCAATATTATTCTCTTCCGAACATCTTTGAGTTATCGTTAATATATGATATGATATGCTCTTTACAATTTAATTATAATAATGTAGCCAATTTATCATCATCATTGCAATCGTGCGAAAACATAAATAAATACGGATATTTTTTCACAGAAAATAGCAACAAGCCAAATAAATTAAGTTTTTATATTTTCTATCCATATTTTTGTATGCGAACATATTCTACCTATAACCAAATAATTAAAATAATAAATAAATTTCTCGGGTTATTGGAAAACTCTTCCACGACTTTTTATACGAGCTCCGGTTCGATATTGACAACTTTCCAACTGTGTGGACTTAGCAAACCTAACCCTATAAAGAAAATCCGAATTTATATGGTTATTAGGTATTAATATAAAGCTTGCTTGCACTTTTCTTAACGCGTAAACGATCGTTCCGATCTGGCATTGGAAATAAAATGTCCAGCTCAACATTACTTTGTTTTGAAAATCTTTCAGTTATCGATGCTACTAAACAATTCAAGTATAAAGAAAACATATGTTACACAGTCTCCGTTGTAAATAGTGGATTTTCACAATCCTCTGAATTGTGATTTCAAATTTTACGCTTTAGCAAAATTAATTAAATCCAATCAAACTGCAAACATCAACTCTCAATCTATGCAAACGTAAAATTTCTAAGATTAGTCGTATATGTTCAGCACATCAATAATATCATTGATTTTCAAGCACAAGGGTGTACTTTAAAATATTTCTTCGACCTCCGTATTTCACAAAATGAAGCAAGCGAATAATAGGTTCTTTTAAGAAAATAGTAATATTCATTTTGTTTCATTTGAATTTCGAATTAAAGAGACAGCATTTATGTAAATCGTTGTCGACCGAAATGGGCCCATGACTGTCATAGTTAAAATATTAACTTTTTAAAATAGTTTGCTTCAAGATTTTCTGCTCACTATTAACTTTGATATACATTGTGTAACATCCGTGAAAACGTTATCTAAGTCATTTAACATTATCTAGATTAATTTCTATGATATATTAACGTAAGCATATTGTAATTTAACGTGCGCTTCTACAACAAAGAAGTGTTCAATTCATAAAATTATTTTTTACTCAAAATAAAAATAAATAACGTTCACCATATGATTTTCCTTGTAGTTGAAGATCCTTCATGTTGCAAAAAACTTCTATCCAAACAATACTAGATTTCAAAAATATCAGTTGTTATAGAATATTTGTCGTGCCCACTGTGAACTTTGATATCGACGATTCGCTGATTCAAAAATCAAAGTTCTTTTTGTCAATACATCAATGGCGAACACTCTCAATTATGCTGGGAGGAATTTTTGCATACACAAGAACTTATTCAGGTATTAAAAGTATCGAACTCGTGATGTAGGGGGCTGTGAATACGCTTTTGATTGGAAGTACCAAGGTTGTGATGTGGGAATAGCGTTTTTTCTGGTTTTTATTTGATTTAGCAGTACTTGACTTTCAAATGTACAGAAAAAATGTTAAAACCCTTTTATAAAAAACTAATATACCCTTGTAGCATAAGGTACAGGGTATAATAAAAAACTTGTTTGTGTCTTTATTAATTGAATTGAAACTTCAAACTTAAAACTTAAAATAATACACACATCATTCTTTAATTAATTAAACATTAGTAAACTTAGTTTATTAACGCATATACATATATGTACATATGTATGTACACACAAGCCTGTTTAAAATGTTAAATGTTAGTTCAACACCATGGCATGGTACATAATAGTAATTCTAATTCATATGTGTATTTAATTTATAAATAATCACTGCACTTTCAAGTACCAAGTAAAATAGCAAAGGATATGTTAACATCATGGGTTCTGTGAGACGCGTGCGCATGTCGCTACCTGAGTTCAGATCTCTTCGATCCTTTTGACTCATTCGCTCTTTCATCGGTTTGCCGACCACTTGAGCAACTTTTATTGCCCTTTATGTTTGAGTCCAAAATCGATTAGCATTGGTGTTCAAAGCACAAAACCCAGTGGTTAAGACTCCAAAGAGCACTCTTGTGTTTTGATTTTGTGCGATTTTCACGCTGACCCTCATTGTCACTTTTTGTGTATGTCGTTGGCCGTTGTTTTTGACACGCATTTTGCACTTGAATGCGACTTCTTTGACATGTCACCGTCATCGTCATCATTGTCTGTCATTAGTTTTTCATTGAGTCGCACTCAAGTTTGCTTCTTTGAACTCTGTCAAATTAAGTGCGCTTCATTTGCTATGAAACAAAAAAAAAGGAGGGAGGACGTGTTGCATAAACTAGGATTCTTTATTAAACAAAAACACTTTAGTCTTCGAGGTGTTAAGCATTTTTCTAAATAATTGTAAAGAAAAATAAATTTCATTTTTAATCACTTTTTTGCAATTGTTGGCAGCTGCGGTTTTACTTTATAAATGACCTGGTATTAATTTCTGTGCGTACATTTGTGTCGAAATTTAGATTAGTAGATATGGCATTTAACTTTGTAATGAATTTTGTAACAGAGTAACAGAAACATATTCGCAAAATATATGTTCATTTTTCGATTACGAACTACAATCAGGTTGCAATAGAATCGATTATTAGCTTTTAATCTAGGAAACTAGCAGTTTTCAGCACGAAGTAGTGGCAATAATAATATCTTCGGTCTTGCCGTAGATCAAATACTCTTTACGACCTTATTTTTTTAAGTTTGAACGAATTTTTGCCACGCTGATTTCCTCCCGACCACTCCTTTTCGTAAAACCAGCAACACCCACTGAGCTCGAACACCAGATGAGATAGAAACATTAAAATCGGTATGTAGACACAGTATATATAGTCTTACAGAATTCCCTTCATTTCTCCTCATAAAGAGTTTTTTTTAAATTGCTATATCCCCTAAACTTTAAAAGGTATGATGCTAAAATTTTGTATGCAAACCCATTAAACATAGATTGCGCTTTGAGCCCTGCTTTATCCTTTTTATACATCAGCAGCATTGCTTTGTAACTAAATCCGTACCTGCTTTTTATTTATACCGTTACAAAGCACTGTAAGTCCTACCTTACAAAAAAATTTGAACTATATCAAAAGCTAGTAGCTACGAAACTCATACGTGTTCATATTGTGTTATCATTGCCATTGTTGAGATTTCCTTTTTAAATTTAAATTGACTACTTGTATACCCTGTACTTTATGGTACATATATAGCATCGAAAATATTTGTAACACCCAAAAGGAGATATCTCCGACTATACAAAGTATACATATTCTTAATCAGCACGACAACTGTCTTAATCAGTCTGTCCGACTATATGAACGCCTAGGACTTGGAAACTATAATAGATATAACCAAAATACTTTTGCAGGTCGATTCTGTTATTCATGAAGCAGATCAAGTTTATTTGGTTTTTCCCCTCCACAACTTAGTTTAGTGGTGAGTGGCAAACTACTGAAGCTACCTCGGGTAAAACAATTATGAAAGTCGTATTATCTCAGTTGTCTTTTGAGATAATAACAACAAATTTGTATGTAACACTCGTATGTAGCTAACTCAAACCCCGACAAGATACAATAGAAAATAGGCGTGGCCACGCCCACATGTAGAAACAATTTAAAACGTTTTTATCTTTAAAACCATAAAACCTACAAAAATGAAACTTTGCATGCATCCACCACATAAATTCAAAATAGAAAACCGTTATATATCTGGGACTAATTGATTTGAAAGAGTAAAAATATGATATTGAAATGAAATTTGCTTCGATAAAAAGTGGGCGGGGTACTGCCTTCAAACACTCGTTATAAAATGAAGGTAAAGGGGATGTCGAAGTCGAGAACTCTCAAATGCAATTTCTTACTGTTTTTATACTTTTCACGTATGTGAAATAGTATATTAACTTTGTGCTGAAGTTTGTAACATACAGAAATATTCACTTGCGACTATATAAAGTACATATATTCTTGATCAGGACGACAAGACGAGTTGATTTAGCCATGTCCGTCTGTTCGTTTGTCTGTATATATACGATCTCCTCCCACAGTTTTGAAGATATCGAGCTGAAATTTTGCACAGACACTTTTTATTTCTGCGATCAACGCATTTGTCGGATCCAGCCATATCGGACCACTGGAACTGGTAGCCCCCATACGAAAAGAAGAAGAAAAGTGAACAAAACTTGAATCGTTATATGGAAAACTTTTTTGTTTTGTATGATAGAGTGCTGAAACATAGTAGTTCTACATAGTCCGAATACATGCCTGAAAGTTTCATTGAGATTGGACTACTGGAACTGGTAGCTCCCATACAAAATGAAGAAGAGGAAGGGAAGCAATATTCATGTCGTTGTATGGAAAACTTTTTTGTTTTTTAACCAATTGACTTGAAACTTTACAGTTATGTTCTTAGGGAAGAATGAAAACTATTTTGACCAAAAGTGGGCGTAGCCATGCCCACTTATAGCAAAACTTGACCCGTTGTATGGAAAACTTTTTTTATTTTTTAACCAATTGACTTGAAACTTTACAGTTATGTTCTTAGGGAGGAATGAAAACTATTTTGACCAAAAGTGGGCGAGGCCACGCCCACTTATAGTGAAACTTGAACCGTTGTATGGAAAACTTTTTTGTTTTTTAACCAATTTATTGGAAACCTTACAGTTATGTTGTTAGGGAGGCATGAAAACTATTCATTTAGTTTTATTTATAGTGACTCAACGTGAAAAGTATTATAGCTTCAGCCTTGCTGAAGATAGCGTCCTTACTGGTTATACTTTTCACTTATGTGAAATAGTATATTAACTTTGTCACGGAGTTTGTAACAGATCGAAATATTAATTTCCGACTATATAAAGTATATATATTCTTGATCAGGACGACAAGACGAGTTGATTTAGCCATGTCCGTCTGTCCGTCTGTCCGTCTGTCTGTCTGTCTGTCGGTCTGTCTGTCTGTCTGTCTGTCTGTCTGTATGTATGCAAACTAGTCCCTCAGTTTTGAAGCTATCGAGCTGAAACTTTGCACAGAGTCTTAGAATTTATTACGATGAATCATTCGTCGGAACCAGCATGATCGGATTATTGGAACAGGTAGCTCCCATACGAAAAGAAGAAGAAAAGTGAACAAAACTTGAATCGTTGTATGGAAAACTTTTTTGTTTTGTACAATAGAGTGCTGAAATTTTAAACATAGTTGTTTTACATGGTCCGACTACATGCCTGAAAGTTTCATTGAGATTGGACATCTGGAACTGGTAGCTCCCATACAAAATGAAGAAGAGGAAGAGAAGCCATATTCACGTCGTTGTATGGAAAACTTTTTTGTTTCTTAACCAATTGACTTGAAATTTTAAAGTTATGTTCTTAGGGAGGAATGAAAACTATTTTGACCAAAAGTGGGCGTAACCACGCGTAGCCACGCCCACTTATAGCAAAAATTTACCCGTTGTATGGAAAACTTTTTTGTTTTTTAACCAATTGACTTGAAACTTTGCAGTTATGCTCTTAGGGAGGAATGAAAACTATTTTGATCAAAAGTGGGCGTGGCCACGCCCACTTATAGCTTAACTTGACCCTTTGTATGGAAAACTTTCTTGTTTTTTAACCAATTGACTTGAAACTTTACAGTTATGTTCTTAGGGAGGAATGAAAACTATTTTGACCAAAAGTGGGCGTAACCACGCGTAGCCACGCCCACTTATAGCGAAAATTGACCCTTTGTATGGAAAACTTTTTTGTTTTTTAACCAATTGACTTGAAACTTTACAGTTATGTTCTTAGAGAGGAATGAAAACTATTTTGACCAAAAGTGGGCGTAGCCACGCCCACTTATAGCGAAAATTTACCCGTTGTATGGAAAACTTTTTTGTTTTTTAACCAATTGACTTGAAACTTTGCAGTTATGCTCTTAGGGAGGAATGAAAACTATTTTGATCAAAAGTGGGCGTGGCCACGCCCACTTATAGCTTAACTTGACCCTTTGTATGGAAAACTTTCTTGTTTTTTAACCAATTGACTTGAAACTTTACAGTTATGTTCTTAGGGAGGAATGAAAACTATTTTGACCAAAAGTGGGCGTAGCCACGCCCACTTATAGCGAAAATTGACACTTTGTATGGAAAACTTTTTTGTTTTTTAACCAATTGACTTGAAACTTTACAGTTATGTTCTTAGAGAGGAATGAAAACTATTTTGACCAAAAGTGGGCGTAGCCACGCCCACTTATAGCGAAAATTTATCCGTTGTATGGAAAACTTTTTTGTTTTTTAACCAATTGACTTGAAACTTTGCAGTTGTGCTCTTAGGGAGGAATAAAAACTATTTTGACCAAATGTGGGCATGGCTACGCCCACTTATCGCAAAACTTGAACCGTTGTATGGAAAAATTTTTTGTTTTTTAACGAATTGACTTGAAACATTACAGTTATGTTGTTAGGGATGCATGAAAACTATTCATTTAGTTTTTTTTATAGTGACACAAAGTGAAAAGTATTATAGCTTCAGCCTTGCTGAAGATAGCGTCCTTACTGGTTTTTTTTTGGATTTTGTGTGCCTATACCGCCTTTACTTGTTTCAATTGAATTGGAGTTTCTCTTTATCTTAATAGCCTACTTATCAATTTTCATTGTTATAGCTCATTGGCATGTAGAAATATGAAAATTATTGATTTCCCTATAAGTGACCATTTTTTATCAAAAAAGTTTTCCTGCCTCCCTAAGAACCTCAACTGGTTAAGAAATGTTTTCCATATATAGACTTAAATTTGGTTCTCTTCCTCATATTCATATTGTATGGCAGGTATGAGTACCAGTCGTTCCATGTCAATGGTATTTACAGACATTTGCTATGTAGAAAGATTAGTTTTTAGAGATTGAATGGGCACCCGTCCGGGTTGAGCTTTATCGCCTGACAGCAGGGCACCCTTTTTAGCAAGCCCATCCGCCATTTCGTTACCATCAATGCCCTGGTGGCTGGGATTGCAGTGGAACTGCACACTCTTTCCAGTGCCTAAGGCCCTTACTGCGTCCCTGTTTGCCGGTGAATATCTGGTGCTTATGGTAGTGGATGCCTGCTTGGGTATCAACTAGGATGTTTATCCTCCTGAATCTCTTGTCAAAAGAAGTGCCTATCTCTGCCACCCTTCATCTAGCAAACACCTCTGCTTTCCATGCAATAAAATGCTGCACCTTAGGCCACCTTGAATCCATCGATATAGATGTTGACTGCTATCTATCATTTGAAAGGATCCAGTGATACCTTGGATATCGTATTAAAGTCGGAGATAGGTACCATATAGTCCGAGTCTCGCTTATTATCGCTAATCTTTTGACAGTGTTCATGGCTGTACCTCAATAGAATATCTGCCACAGCCTTGTAAAATGTGTTGGTTACGCTCTACAAATAATCGAAATCTCTTTTTGATCAGCAGATTTTTCGTCTGCCGGTACATTCGTCAGTCTGTGTATGTACTTACAATCGCACTATATTTTCAAACAATCTGAAATATTGAATGTCACGCAGACCTCCAGAAGGTAAAAATATTTTGGTTACTAAATTAGACTAACGACTTTGATTGAAAGGATTTAACCACAATGTTTATAGTATTTGTACATCTTAATAAGGATAATGACAGTTGGAACAATGGCCTTTTTTAGGGCGTAAAAAAAATTTAAATTGTTACAAAATAAATACTTGATAAGCTGATTAAAAATTATTAGGAACAAAAAATAAATATACAAAAAATCGTTTCAAGGGTTGCTCACTTTTTTTTTTACCAATTTGATTAGCATTGAAAGGATAAACGTTTGAGTGGCAGGAGTGAAGAACTACCAACTGTAAGTGCTTGAGTGTGTGAGGGAGACAAAGTGAGCGTAGAGAAGGCGAGAAGGTTGTAGGTAAATGAACTACAGTTTTTTATTTGGCAACGCGTGGCAGGCACGGTTTCATTTATGGTGTTGTTCGCTTTTTCAATTTGAAATTTTCAAGGACACGGGAATGACTTTGTCTTTTGTAATGAGTTGAGTGTCGCAAATGCATATTTGCATATGTAATTTACGCAAGGGTTTCCTAGAACGGCTGCCACGACCTGACATGACGCGTAATGAAAACATTTATAATGTTTTGATTTCATTTATGTTAATTTCTGGCCATAAATCAGACAAGACCGTGTGTTTCCTGTCACTTAGGGTGCTTCCACGGCAGCAAGGATTCACGCAAGGATTACACTATTTGTTGTTTGTTTTCTGTAATATGCTAATGTGCATGCGATCATTGTGGATTTCATTTGATGCGAATTTGACTCTTCGCTTTGACTGCTTTCGGTTTCTGTTGCTTTTATTTCGATTCGTTTATTTGCCTATTATGTAAATTAGTTTAAAGGCACAAAAAAAGAAGAAAGGATAATGCGCTCGTAATTCAATATGCGCGTGAGTATTTGCAAATAGATAGTTTTATATTTGCATTAGCGAATCTGATTTTTGCAAATTTGCCAGGCTAATTGAAATGCATTTGGCTCATATTTGTGTGGCAGAAATTGAGGCGTTCTCTCATTCCTTTTATTTGCTGTCAACATCCAAAAATTTTGCAATAAATTAACGTGTCGCTAATGTTCATTTGATATGTCCATAAGCGCTTATTAGATATGGAGTAGTGATATGTGAGGGTAGCTCTTCACCGCTTGGTTTTTCGAAAACTTCCCACTATTACCTTCATCAATAATTCTAGTAGGCTAAAACACAACGGCATTGAAATAATGGTATTTTGGAGAACTTCAAAATGAAATCATAGTGTTTTTTGGCATAAAATGTTAGATGTGGTATGGAATATACATTATAGTTTAATCGACATAATCCGGTGTTGAAAGTCCGTCAACCACGAATGCTGTCAAATCAGTTAGAAAATTCTCATTTAAAGTACATATTTTAAGTATGTATAACAAATTTTGAATCAAGTTCAATTTGTTGAGTTTTTCGCAATATTGGAAACTTAATATGACATCAATGAAGATTACTCCGTATTGCTATATAGACCTAGTAGTTCTGTAAATTATTTTTGTAATTATCAATTTTATTAATTTTTGCCATATTTTTTGTTTCTTAATCAATTGACTTGAAACTTCACATTTACATATGTTGTTACGGAGGCATGAAAACTATTTTGGTCCAAAAATGGGTATGGTTACGCCCACTTATAGCTTTGTATATTTCCGGTACCCATTGAGTAGAAACAATGAAAATTTGTATATAGGCTAATAAGTTAAAGAGAAATAAGATTCAATAAAAAAATGAGCTTGACACAAAAAAGGGCGTGAAGAGTATAAAATCTTCAGGCTTGCTGAAGATAGCGTCCTTACTGTTTTTATACTTTTCACGTATGTGAAACAGTATAATAACTTTGTGCTGAAGTTTGTAACACACAGAAATATTCACTTGCGACTATATAAAGTATATATATTCTTGATCAGGACGACAAGACGAGTTGATTTAGCCATGTCCGTCTGTCCGTCTGTCTGTATATATACAATCTCCTCCCACAGTTTTTAAGATATCGAGCTGAAATTTTGCACAGAGACTTCTTATTCGTGCAGTCAACTCATTTGTCGGATCCAGTCATATCGGACCACTGGAACTGGTAGCCCCCATACGAAAAGAAGAAGAAAAGTGAACAAAACTTGAATCGTTGTATGGAAAACTTTTTTTGTTTTGTACGATAGAGTGCTGAAAATTTAAACATAGTAGTTTTACATAGTCCGACTAATGCCTGAAAGTTTCATTGAGATTGGACATCTGGATCTGGTAGCTCCCATACAAAAAGAAGAAGAGGAAGAGAAGCAATATTCACGTCGTTGTATGGAAAACTTGCAGTCGAGGGTGCTCGACTTCGACATACTTCGAGTTCATTTAATCCACATTAGTTTCATTTTCATTCATGTATGCCAATATCAACTTTTGTAGACCAATTGGTTCCAGAAATATTGCATCTTAACTTTCGCTGTTCGATTTTGCTATTCAATACGCAGATTAAGTTTCCTTTGTGAATTCCCTCCGGCACTTAGTTTATTTGTGAGGGGCAAATAACTGGAGCTAGGTAGGTAGGTAGGTTGGTCCGGTGATCCATGAGAGATCTTCGCATAGACCGTGTTGGTCCTTAGCGTACCGGTAGTACATAGAGAGCTTAGTTCAAGCAAATGTGTCCGCTACCAGGTTTGCTTTAAGTGCAAACCTGAGCAGCATGCTGTAGTGTCCTTTCTCCACTGCTTCCAGTGACTCCAGGATCGGCTTGCCTAACAGATCAAGCCTTTGCCTCCCAAGGGCTGGACACTGGCATATTAGATGCTCCAGTGTTTCTCTCACTTCAGGCTCTCTGCATTTCCTGCAGCCATCGTCCCGTGTAAGGCCCATATTTTTAGCATGAACTGCTGTCAAACAGTGCCCCGTCAGCAGGCCTACTAATAAACGACATTTGGCCCTTTCCAGAGACAGTAGGAACTTCGTACGCTTGGCGCACGCGCCTCCACACAACTTCCTGGTTAGTTTGCACGTGGTCGTGTCTCTCCATGCACGATCTACGTGTTTCTTGCATTCTTCTGTGATGCTGCCATATAGACATCTTATGGGCACCCCCATGGGTTGCGCTACCTCGCTTGGCAGTTGGGCGCCCTCTTTGGCCAGCCTGTCCGCCATTTCGTTTCCATCTATGTCCTGATGGCTCGGAACCCAGTATAACCTTACCCTCCTGCCACTGCGTAAGGCCCTTACTGCCTCCCTGCTTTCCAGCACACATCTGGAACTTATGGTGGCGGATGCCATCGCCCTCAACGCCGCTTGGCTATCCACCAGGATATTTACTCTGTTTATACTTACATCTAATGATGCACCTATCTCCGCAGCCTTCCCTATGGCAAACACCTCAGCCTGGAATATGCTGCTCTGATCCGGCAGCCTGTAGAAATGGCTCTCGCCACCCTCCATGCAGTAAACCGCCGCACCTACACCACAGTCCATCTTGGATCCGTCAGTGTATATGTTTACTGTTCTTGGCCTTCTTCTCTGGCATTTCTGCCACTCATTGGGGCTCAGGGAAACCTTGACTATCGTTTCGAATTGGGAGATTGGTACCAAATAGTCCGACTCCCTCATTAAACTATTCGTTTTTGCACAATGTCCCTGGGCACACCGCACGAGGTTGCCTGTCACAGCCAGACGTTGCAGCGTCCGTTGGGCAGTCATCCTCGCCTGCACCTCTACGGGAAAGATGTTTAGAAGCGTCTCTAACGCCTTGCTTGGGGTTGTTCTCAGCGCCCCAGTGATACATAACATCGCCTGACGCTGCGCTTTGGCGAGCGCATTTGCGTACGTTCGTTTCTGAAGGGCATGCCACCACACGCATACCCCGTAGAGCATCGTTGGCTGCACCACTGCTGTGAAGATCCAATGCATCAGTCGGGGGGAGAGACCCCACCTGCTGCCTAGCATCTTCTTAGATGCATAGAGCGCTACAGTTGCCCTCTTCACCCTTTCTTCAACTTGGAGCTTCCACATCAATTTACTGTCCAACACGACTCCGAGGTACTTCGTATGTGATACCGGTTTTAGCCTCACACCGTTTAGCTTTGGTGGTATCCATTTAGGAACTTTGTACCTTCTAGTGAACAATACTAGCTCGGTTTTATCTGGATTTATGGACAGGCCTGCTCCTTCCGCCCACCTCGACACTTCCTTTAGTGTTGTGCCCATGACTTCACTGACCGTGGCTGGGCAGCGTCCCGTAATAATCAAGCTTATGTCGTCGGCATAGGCTGTAATCTTGGGGGCGCTACCTGCCATGGTTATGAGTAGTTCGTTCACGACAAGGTTCCACAGCAACGGCGACAACACCCCTCCCTGTGGGGTGCCCCTGTGTGCGTCCTTCTCTGTCGTGGCCGCTCCCCATGTGGCTTTTATACGTCTCATGCTCAAGAGTTGTATGATCCATTGGGTTATAACTGCGGGTACATTAGCCGCTCGTAATGCCCGTATAATCGCTGTCGTTGCAACGTTGTTAAAAGCACCGGATACATCTACGAAGGCGCCCAAGGCATATTCTTTGTGATGAAGAGCCGTTTCAATGTTAGCGACCAGGGAGTGAAGGGCAGAGTCCACTGATTTCCCTCTGGTGTACGCATGCTGATTTGGAGCGACATGCGTGGTGCTAAGACCACCTCTTATGAACACATCCAACAGCTTTTCTAATGTTTTTAGCATGAAGGACGTCAGACTGATAGGTCTGAAGTCCTTGGGGTACACGTGGCTGCATTTCCCCGCCTTCGGTAGGAAGACCACTCTCGCCGTCCTCCACGGCTTTGGTACGTACCTTAGTTGAACACACTTCTTAAAGATCGCAGTCACCCAGGGTACCACTGCATTCTTCGCTTTCTGAAGCATAGCCGGGAAGATCCCATCTAGCCCTGGCGATTTGTACGCTTCGAATGAGTCAATTGCCCATTGGACCTTACTTCCCGTTATCAGTCCTTCCGGTAGGTGGCTTTGGGTGTGCTCACGAACCTCGACCATGCCTTCTATCACAGTCACTGCTGTACACCCTGGAAAGTGCTGTTCTAGAAGAGACTCCAGCGCCTCTTCACAGCCATCTGCCCAGTTACCATCTGCTTTCCGAAGTTGACTCTCCATCGCCGGAGCGCTGGAGAGTATCTTCCTGAGCCTCGCGGTTTCCGCCGTCTTTTCCAAGTTTGAGCAGAAATCCCTCCAGGAGGACCTTCTCGCTCTACGAATTAAATTCTTATACAATCTGAGTCTGTCCTTGTACTCTAGCCGTATCATATCATCGTCCACGACTTTGGTTGCCTTAAACAGCTCCTTCAAATCCCTTCTCATCTCTGCGAGTTCTTTGTTCCACCAGACTGGAAGAGAACGTCGCCTGGGGAGAGTGGGTTTGCAAGCTTCTTTATATGCACTGTTCAGTGTGCCGGTCAGGACATTTAGACCTCTCTCTATGTCCTTCACAGTTCTCACACCCCTGCAGTTTGGGAGTCTGCTTTCCACTAACGTACCGTAGAGCGCCCAGTCCGTATTTCTGGGATTCCGACGAAGCCCAGCCGGGCGCTCCGTTGAAAGCATCAGCTTAAAGCTGATGTACCTATGGTCAGAGAAAGATGGCTGATCGAGCACCCTCCATTCCCGCACCCTTGGTTTATTTCCGACAATTAGCGTTAAATCAAGTACATTGGCAGAGGTCGGCCCTACATACGTCGGCTCTCTGCCAACGTTTACTATACTTATGTTAGTTGATAGTATAAATTCTAAAAGAGACTCACCCCTTTCATTAATATCCGCGCTTCCCCACACTTCATGGTGTGAGTTGGCGTCGGTGCCAATCACCACGTCGCGTCCCATCTTTTCGGATGCAGACACCAGCGTCGTCACTTCCGTTGGCGGAGCTGGCTTGTCGTGCTCCATATAGCTCGACGCCAGCCACGTCACCTCCTTCTTGCGGCCTTCAATAGCCACGACTGTGAGGTCATCTGTGCTGTAATTAGGTAATAAGTAGGCGTGCAACCCTTTCCTTGTTAGGATGGCTGATCTGATTCTACTTACTGCTGTCGGGTGATGTAAATTGAAGTTTTTAGACCTCAGTCCAGAGACCACGTTACCCGACGCAATCCACGGTTCCTGGACTAAGGCCACATCATAGGCTCCTTCCTCCAGCGTCAGAAGGAGCTCAGTGGACGCCACTTTAGATTTGTGGAGGTTGAGCTGCAGGATCTTCAGATCCATGTCTGTTGCTCTGTCCCTCCACAAGCGCGACACCTCCCGTGTCCTCCGTCAGGGTGAGGTCTACCATGGCTTCTAGGCCAAGGTCCTTGTCAACCTCCCCTGCTTCTAGCGTGTTGTCGTTGCCGTCGGTAGGATGGCGCTTCTTGAGGCGAAGGTACACACAACCTAGGCCCCACGCCATCTTACCCTTCCTCTCATACAAGGCGTCCTCAGACTCCTTGTTTATTGCCAGGATGTAGTGCTGGCCGCCATCCCTATTGGGAGTTGGCTCCGACACGTACAGTATCCTCCAGTCCGCCGTCGGGACATCAGGATTTTGTTTCTGGAGCAGCTTTAGCGCAGTCTCCTTCGGCAGTACCCTTGGGATGTACACTTTCGCCTTAGGTGGGGCCGGGATGCTAGTCCGGTCCACCACCTCCAGCTTGGCGTTCTCCCAAAGGCCCTGTAACGTCGGGACCACACCCTTCAGCCACTCCAGCGTAGGATCGTCCTTGCAGCGTAGGACTTTGACGCTGCTGGTCCACCCCGACCCATCAAATGATGGCATTGGGGCGTCCGGCGACGTCTCCATCCTCTCCACAAGAGCGTTCAGCAGCTTTTCTTCCACTCTCTTCCACTGCTCTTGTGTAATCTTTCCGAGTGGATCCGATCTGTCGATGAGGGCAACGACCAAGTGTCGTTTGGCCACATCACTAGCGGACTCCACTCGTTCGTGTGATACCGCGTGGCTCGCCTTCTTGGGCCTCTTGCTCACACGCGTATCCGTCTCACCCGACCTCTGCCGCTTCGTCAAGGCCTCCTCCAGAGCATTTGCGCTCCTGCCATCTGACGCTACAGCCCTTGGGTCATCACCAAAATGCTTCCGGCCCTCGAGCACTTGTTGTTTTGCCCAGGCTAGCCGCTCTTGTTCGACGGGAGTGAGACGCGCTACGTCTTGTAGCCTTCTGCAGATGCCCAGCGCCGCCTTATATTTCGCCTTCTCTCTCTGCCCTTCACGCGACTTAACCCTGAACCCGTCCCTTCTTGGGGAAACAGCGTCCACCGGTTTAGTCGGCGACGATAGTAGGATCGCCTCCTCTATTGTGTTAGCCGACACAACGCTCTCCAGGTCCGAGTCCGACTCGACCACAGCCCTTGAGCGTTGCATCGCTGCGTTTTTGGAAGTGGTCGGCTTCTCGGCCGCACCAACCTCCGTCCCGGCAGTAGCTTTACAACTGTTGTGGCCTGCTCCCACCACAACCGAGGTGTGACCGCTGGCGACACGCAGAGGGGTTTGCACCCCCCCGTGCCCGCCGGTGGTAGCAGTCACGCCTCCCACCGACGTTTGGGCTGACATCCCAGCCCTTGCTTCATCTTTAGTTTTCTCCATATTGATTTATTATTCTGGGAATCACCCATAGCGTTTATGGTCTACCGCCAGACACCTCGAGCCCATGGCCCCAACCCCGATCCCACCTCAGACCTTCTAGGGTCCGGGCATGGGGTCAGTGTTGGGTCCTCAGCTGGGCACTGCCAGCCGGGTGTATGCGCGGCGAACCTAGCTACCTCCGGCTGACAGTGCCCATTGCCCAGCCGGCACCCTCGTGGAGGGTTCAGACCGAGGATTTTTGCCAGCCAACTGGAGCTACCTCGGATAAAAAAATTACAAAAGGCGTAGACTATAAAAATCTGAAGAGTATAAAAACACTTTAGCCAGAACGAGTTCTACCCAACCATGCCCAATTTGTTGGATTAACCAAAAATATTATTTGCAAGGAAAGAATATATATTCTGCGACTTTTAAGCCTAACTCCAGTACCCTTTAGTATAGCGTAATTCTCTCAATGCATGTGTTCAGTTCGTTGATTTTGACAAACCTGCAATGATGACTCAAAAAATCGAAAATGAAGGTTATATATTCTTCATCAGCACAACAAGACGAATTGATATAGCCATGTCTGTCTATAGGTTTCTTTGTATATGTCCAGGCATTGTACATCTCAGAACTACATTAATTGGACCATTTTAGCATATAGCTGCTATAGGAATGATCGGTGAAAAGTGTGTTATTCTTTTGGAGTTACTAACTCAATATTTTGAACATAAAGTTGTTGGACGTAAACGCAGATAGTGTGCAAGATTGGTAAAAATTGGACGACTATATCATGTATCTCCTAAGTATAAGAACGAACGTTCAAAAAAAGTGTTTTTAATAGAACAAACAATTTGGTATTGAATATAAGTAAACAGACGAAACTTTGCAGTTACGTGGTTTGATTAATGCTTCCAATGCTTCCATCTATATGAGCAGACGAGATATAAGATTTTAAAATCTAGCCTAGTATCAATGCAATGCTTTCTTTAAATGAAATTAGCAAATAACCGTGGCTTGGCCCCTTTATCATAAAAAATTTGTGTATTTCTTACACGAAAAATTGTAAGAAGTTTCTGTTTATTTTATGTTCTTTAAACATTTTTATTACCCACTGATATTATTTCTTGTATCCACCCCTGGTTAATTTAGAAAGTTTTGTAAATAAAATATAGAAAGATGCGAAATAATGTGTCTACTGGATATACCGGATACAAACATATTAGCGTTCAAGTTTTGTTTTTGGTAGTCATTTTTATTATTTTATATTTTGTATAAATAAATTGGTGGGTATTAATGCCTTAAATACTAATCTTTCTTACAAAAAGAACTTTGGAGCTTATAATGAGAGCAGACTTAAACGTAGAATAATTCAAAGGAATGCAACAAGAGACTTTGGCTTAAAACTACATAATTATTTTCTGTTCATAACTAAGTAGGCGAGTAAATGAGTAACAAATAACCAATCAATCAATTGACTGCTTTAATATGGAATCAATAGCGATATCGTCGAACTATATGGTAATGAGAGTAGGAGATAAATGTATGATGTGACTAGACTAGAACAACGCATAAGTGGTGTGAGTGTGTGTGTGTGTATGTATGAGTGCTATTTAAGGCTTAGTCGGTTAAACATTAGTACAATGACGAGATCGAAAAACATGTTGAAGCAGAAATAATTAAAACAAAATAGTTTAAATAAAGGTCAGTGGACCAAACAACATGGCTATGTACAGCAAGATACTTCAAGCAACAGGGTGCGCCTTCCATCGCTATGGTTATTTGATTTTTTTATTAAAAAACACACGCTGGGTGCGATAGTTGTGTTGCATTAGTGGCCGTTGTCGTCGACGCCGACGTTATGCCGGGCAAGTCCATGTGCTGATGATAGAGCTGGGTTGACGTTGACGCCGTCGGTTCCATTTGTATGTTCCAAATGCTACTGCCGTTGTCGCCGCCTGAGTTGCTGTAGTAGTAGTCCGAAGTGGCTTGAAATTGAGTATGTTGGATGTCGGTGTGCTGCACAAAAGGCTGTTGCTGTTGCTGCTGCTGCTGCTGTTGATAATCATTACCGTAAAGCGCTGTGAGCTCCGCTGCCGGACTCGTGCCATTAACAGCGGCTTCGAAGACCGTATTGAAAATTTCCGATGTTTGTGTGTAGAAGCTGGAGCTTTGCATCTCGATGCTGGATGCGGCGGCAGTTGCATTATCCAAGCCAGGCACATAACTGGAAAAGTAGTAGTCATCCGTATTGTAGCCGGAGGAGCTTGTCAATGAGGATGTATCGTCACAGCTCTCGTAGAGCCACTTCTGATTGTCTATTGTGTGGGAGTTTGTTGTGTTGGACTGCACGTGCGGCAATTGGTAGCCACCAGTCCCCGTCGCTTGCTCATAAGCCAGCGAGCTTGTCTGTAGACTGTACGTGGAATCTAGCGACTGATTCGGCGATAGTTGTTGGTTGTGTTGTTGATTGTAATAGAGGCTGGGCGAGACAACTGCGGAACCGGAACCGGTCGACGAGACAGGTGATGGTAATAGTTCGTAGTTGTTGGGATACTGTTGCTGCGGCTCATAGCCGGTTGTGTACGACCCATAGGCATCTGTGTGATGTGGCAGCCATTGTGTTTGACCATATCCTTGCATGTAGTCAACAATAGGCGTGGCGTAGTTGTTATCGTCACATGGGCTACTGGTTGTCGCAGTTGGCAGATTTGTGGGCAGTTGCACCTCCATTGTTGTGCGCTTCTTTTTGCACAGCTGTGTGTTCACACTCAACTTATCCAATTTGTTGCTTTGACGTTTGTTGGTACGCAAACTACTCAGTTTGTCTGTGAGCGCGGCATCGCGTGCCAATATTACAGCCAGACTACGCACACGCCGACCGCCGGCAAGTAGGCGACGCGCTTCTGTGGAACCTTTTGCCTCGGGTCTGGGATGGTCGTGTGTGCCCTTTGCTTGAAAAAAGATCGCATTGCCAGCTCGACGCCAGAAATGTGTGACCGGATAGCCGCAATGACCACGGCAGGCTTGTATCTCCAGACGTCCATTGCAGTTTCTGAAATATCAGGAAAAAGTATTGAGTTAGTACCAGAATAGTTATGATATTTCCATGTTTGTGTGTTTGCGGTGTTCGATTTTAGTGAAACTTACCTATTGGGGCATTGTTTGCCTTGTTGCTTGCGTCGCGCTTTATCGCAGATCGCTGGTCGCAGATACACGCTCGCTCCATTCGGTAGCTTACACTTGGCACTGCACAACAGCACACCTAGGCAGCTCTTCTTCAATATATTAACATTATGATTATTTGTGTTGCGCATCGCCCAGCCGGAGGCATGCTTCTTAGCGTCTTCATTGTCGGCAGCATAGACGAGCCGACAATGACCATTTGACCAGTCATTAAATTCATCGAATTCACTAACAATCGGCACGACGGTATCATTTATATCCCAATCAATTTGTACGCGCGATTTCGTCGCTGGCGGACTTTGCGCGCCGCAGGGCACTGTACTGCTACCGGTAATGAGCATTTTCGTTTCAGTTTAAACTTTTAGAGTTAAGTTTATTATTGTTTTTTTTTTTTCAAAGTCGCTTTACACACTTCAGACTTGCTTTTCTCACTTTTCACGATTCGCTGCTTTGCTCGAACTTCGACTGAACACGTCCGATCGCAACGACTGCGCAATGCTGACTGACTTTTCGTATAACGAGCAGCATACCAAGTTCCTTTTGACCGAAGCACCTCGGGGTTGTTTGCCACTGAGCAGCGCCAGTCCGCAGCACACACACATACACGTGCACACTCAACGCTTGCGCCCGTCGCTGATTGGTCGGCTAACGACTTCTTTCCAGTTTATCCGCTTATCCGTTGAGCATTCCAGTAGCTTGCTTGCTGCCTACAGTGCACTTTGCTTAGCCCAAACACCACTAAACTCGTTGTGTTCATCTATGTACACATTGTATGTATGTGTTTGCTATTGTTTGTATCTTGTATCTGTTGTGTTGTATTTGCCCATGTACGAATATTTGATTGGATTGGTTGGTAGTAGGGTTCTGTTGTTTGGTATCACTCCCCACTTCATGTTGCTACCTTTAAATAATACTGCTCTGCGCTTTGTTTATTGTACCTCCCTGGCTGCTACTTAAGCTTCTGTATTTACTTATAGGTCTTAACACACCTGACGATTCAAAGGGTTGGAGGGGATAGGCGGTTGCAACTTCATTTTGTCAAAAATACAATAGTTAGTGGAGCGCCGTAAGATTTATATCTTGACATCCAGGGCCAGTCAATGAATCTTATTCAAACTTTTTAGAATGTTGTTTTAATACTAAATAGAAAAATGTTAAAACAGTGATTTTGCAAGGTCCCAATTTTTTATTTATTTTAATAAATAATATTAATTTTCCGGATTTTTCATTCTTTCTTAATGAAGAACTTAATTTATTTCCGTTTTAAGTTATTTTCTAGAAAGGAGAACTATTAAAAACTTGCCCTTAGAGCCTCAAGGGACAACAGCAGCTGTTGGCGCCGTCACTAACAGCTTATTACACGCTACAACAAGCTAGACTTAACACGTAGTTATTTTTGTGGGTTTATAAAACAAATATTTATAATTTTTGTTTTTTCGCAATTTATGTTTTTTTTTTTTTTATCATTCTGCAGTTAGTGCGATAAAAGTTATTTACCCAACATAATTGTTTGTTACAAACTTTGAAAGCAGTGGCGTACGTAGAATATGTTTATTTTTTTTATTTATATTAAAAAATGATATGAATAATATAATAAAAAAAAATTGCGAATACAAAATGAACAATTGAACCATCGAATGCTGATGATAATGACAATAATAATTGCTTAATTTGTGACAAAATTGGATCTAGTTCACAATCAAGCTCCGTTTTAGAAGTCATTGTAAACAAATGGATTTCGACACGATGAGAGAAATTTAAAAATAAGTACAATTGTAATTAATAATACTTATTTAAATTTATCAATTTTCAATCCAAAGAATAATAAAAAGTATACTCTTTTAAATGCTTGGAAACAGTATTACCAAAGTATAAACAACATGGCTTATTTCAAAATTGGCAAAAATGTGTTTGCAAAAAAAATTTCGAACACAATTTGTACTTTAAAAACGCTCCCACAGTTTTCAAAAATGGATGCAACGAAATTAATGATATTTTGAATGTTCTCTTGCTTTATATGGTACGCTGTCCTTCAAAAGTTAAATCGTCTAAATATAAGATATACTTAACTCTTTTATAAAAGGAACTGTTAAATGATCTGTGTTAAACTGCCGTCATTGCCATCTACAGAGTACGGCGCGGAATACTGACACCGAAAACAATAACGCAGCTACCAGCTCTTTAATAATTAGGTTTAATAATTAGAAGCATTCGTTCATTCGATACATAGTATTTTGAATTTTAATATGTAAGATTCTCCCTTGTCTCAGTGAACTTCATATAAAATCTTTAAAAACTATTTTATGGTATTGGATAATCTTAATACGACTATGATTTCAAAATAAAAAGAATTATTATTTCTTGGTGAATGTTCTGTTTGTTATAGTAGATAAGCTTTGTTGGAGATGCGTTAAAAATCTCTGTTTGAAACATGTACTTTTTACTTCTACTTCACTCCTGTGCTAATCTCATGTAAATCTAATAAAGTTGGTTTGTTCGAACCACTAATTTTATTTTAGTTATCAAGAATTTTAATATTAATTTGCAATCTTGTTATATTAAAGAATTTTATTCAAACTTGTATCCTAACGTAAGTCAAATAAAAGACCCTGATATTGTCAAATCTCAAGAATATTTACTGTTTCTAGTTTGAATGCGTAAGCACGTTTAAGATCGAAGGTATTTCAATTTCCTTCTCACGATCTCAAAACTGATATGATTTGCAAAAAAATTCAGATTCTTTCAAGATCAGATAAGCGTTATAAAGTGTCGAAGTCGCATAATGCCCAACAATTTAGCACGCAACATCATTTTAGTAACAACAACCCCTTTCTGAAATAAGTCAGTCAATATGCTAACGGGTAACTCAAAGCCTAAGGAGCAAAGTCTTAAAGAGCAAATAGGCGGAAAAAGGTGTTAACGACGAGTTTTTGTTTTTTCTGATAAACATAATTCACGCACATGAAAACGAGAAAAGAAAAGAAACTGCTTCACGTCAACGATCGCAAGAAGGAGATAATGACAAACATAATCATTAACAGTTACAAAACGGTTTGGCAGGCTGCCATTGAAAGTTAGTCGTCAGAAAGGCAAACAGAAGGAACAAGGAAGAAGGGTTTGTGTCGGCCAGAAAAAGGGAAATTATTATATATATTAAATATTTTCCAAAGACAAAAACAAAAAAAAAAAAAAAACAACAACCAAATGTTAAAGAAACGTCAAACCATGCAATTATGACACAAACAGCCACAACAACACCTAAGAATCGTTCATAAAACTTTGCCTGAAGTGCGGAAGGTAACCGAGACTTCAGGCAATATACTCTAAAGATCGTTCCCTTCTGAAGCGTGTGATAGCACACGAACTGCAGGCAGACAAAGGAAGAACTCAGCGATTAGGGACAACAACAGCTAAAAGGATTACGTAGCCTTGAGCCTAGTCGGTTCGGTTTGAGATGCGTTTAATACCCTGGGCGTTTGCCCTCAACCATTGTTTGATTTTCCGTCTTGCTTTTTTCTTACGTTCTTTGTTGTTGTAGTTATAAATGAATGAAGTCAAGTTGTCTTCCTGTGTGCAAAAAATAATAATAATAAGTGTAATGATTGTCAAAAGCCAATGCATTGTTGGTTGTCCTTCATTACACACCGCAGGACTTAACACTTTCCTGTTTTTGTTGCATCTAAAATGCTCAATCAACCCTCTTGGTGGCGTTGAAAGTGGGAGTGCCACGTTAATTATGCCAAAAATTAACTGTTACTGCGTAATTACGTCAAATTTGACTTGGAAACAGTTAGCGGCGTCCAAGCTGGCTTTGTGACAGACATATTTATTTGACAGGGTTGGGATTGTGTCTAAATTGACATTAAATTTGAACCAAAATAAACGCATAAATGTCATCGTAAATTTGAATGTTTACAGTATAGAGTTAAATTTTCATAGTGTGAGAAATCTAAGAAAATTTAGCTATACAGTCAGTCAACTGAGTAACGCCTATTCGGTGAATGAGTACGTTGCTTTAAAGAGTGCTAAGCATATTAATTCGAAAAGTATTCTCACAATCGGTTGCGTTGATCACAAACTGTGCATAGCTCAAATTCAGCGAACCAAGAAAAGTATTAAAGATGAAAGTATTGATTGTCATTTTGCAACGGTAGCAAACAAGGGCGCAGCGAAGGGTGGGGAACGCATCCACCTCCCCCCCTACACGAAAACTTCGATACTTTGACTACTTGAAATCGTTCTAGTTTATGAAAAAATTGACCCTAAAATTGAATTTGGTCTTCAGAATTTGTTGGTGATATGTTTCCACAACTTGAATACACTTAACCAAACAATTGAGGAAAAATCGAATATTGGAACTTTATAAGAAGATTTTGTAGCTTGTAACATTTAGTTTTTGAATCTTTTGCCCGAAATTTTTTTAGGTAATCCATAAAATTGCGACAAAAAAAATTTAAAAATTTGTTGTCTTTTTTAATTTGCTCCATGAAGCCCCTTCTTTAAAACCTGGCTACGCCCTTGCTAGCAAATCAGATCATTTAAACAGTTTTTGTATGATGTAATTTGTGTCGACACAATAAGAAATCGCTTTGGGTTGGTGATTGGCAAGCTCTGAGCTTGAGTCTGAGTAAAATCGATGAAATCTTTGAATGGTTTTCAGAAATTTGTATTGCATGAAGTGTGCAGATAATAAAATTTTATTTTTATATCCGATTTCGTTCTCAAATTCAGCAAATTTAGGAAATCTCTGACTCTAACGCATGCTTCGGCTTTATCGGCGCATAAATATCGCTTCATTCCTTTCTCTTAATTAACTACGTTACTCCTCATGAAGAGTGATGATTATTTCCACTTTCTGTCAGTTATTCATTTCCATTATTTTTCATTGCCTTTATACGCTTTTGGGACTGTGAATCCAACACGCAATTAAAACCACATTCAAAAAATTCAGTCAATTGGCAAAATCATGTTTCGATACAAACAAAAATCGAACTAGCAAAAATATTAACTATCAAAGTTACTGATTGGGTTTAACTGATAAGACGATCGAAAGTCAAAGTAACGACATAATCAACCCTTGTTAATTGCGCTAAATCAACTAGAAGAGGGCTATGTCCAAAACAGTTTTCCAAAAATGATTTAAAACAATTTAATAATTGTTCATTGTTTGCGGGTTCTCAAAACAAAAACTGATAAATGAAATCGAAAACATGAAAAACAGCGAGAAAAACGAGAAAAATGAGATTCAGTTACACTGATAAGGAACCTTCACACTCGGCATGTCTCCGTGTTGAGCGCGAAGAAGACTGAGTGAGCAAGCGAGAAGAAAAACTGTTCTGGGAACGAAGTATGCATCTGCGTAGTGCACTGAAAACGTGGCCTCAAAAGTGAAGAGAGAGAAAAAGTATCCTGCGGTGACTTAGTATTTTTGTTGATGCTTCAAAATTGATAAGCCACAAAAATAACAAATAAATACTGTGCTAGTAAAATTGGCCACTAGCCACAACTCGTCAAAAAAAAAAAAAAAACCAAACTAAAATGTTTTTTTTATCCTTATTTTCATTTGTCGTGAAAATGAAAACATTTAAGTAAAGTTGTTATAAAAGACATTTGTTTGGACATTTATGACAAGGACTTTGGTTGGATTAGTGCCTAACAACGATACTGATTCCCAACAAGTGTTGTTTTGCTGCTGACCATTGTCCATTGTCGCATTGGTAGTGGGATGGTATGAATGTGTTTGTGCCAGGCTAAGCGGTTTAAATTTATACAATAGATAAGGTGTTAAAAATGTTGTAATTGGGATTATGAAAAGGCCTGGGAAACAATTTCGTTATGCAGATACATGTGTACTCTAAATGATCGAATAAACTGAGTAGTTTTCATCTAACGAGTTTCCATTGCTGATTGATTAACATTTGAGAAATTTAGATGTCAAATTGATGGTTTCATTTTCTGAACTTTGTTAAGACTTGGACTTGTATTTTATTTATTTAATTAACTTTTCAACACCGATTAGTTAATTTGTGCAGCTTAAGTTTTAAATTTATAAAGACGGATAAATCCATTGTAAAGGATTACAAATTTTTTATTATTTCTCACGGTTTTGCGTAAAAAAAATGTATTTTAAGTACTATCACAAAAAAACAATGTTGGATAAGGTTATGTTGTCAATTACTAAAAAAAAAAGAAAACGGTGCTCGACACAATGCCACGAACCAAATTTATTGTTGAGAGAAAACCGTTTTCAAGGGCTCACATTCATTACTTCATACTTTTGCATGCACTATTTGGGACCCGCATCTAACATAGTGCGTCAACAGTGATCTAGGCAAGGCAAGGGCACTGAGCGCATGCGAGGCGCACGATCGGCGAGAATGTATGAAAAAGATTGGCATTTCTAGAATATTTCAGAATATATTGAAAACTACGCATTAAGTTTAGAGTTAATTGAATAAATATGGCAAACAAAGTGTTACTCAAAGTACGCAAATTCTCAGGCTCTCAGTGTCAGACTCATTCACACTTCTCGATGGCCATGCCGCATTTTGATCCTACGCCCGCAGATTTTCAAGTTTCGAGGGAGCAAGTAAACATTTTTCTCATCGTTTTGGTGCTGTGATTTAAATTGATTTCCTTATTAATGAACTTCCCTCTTACAAATGAAATTAAAAGTATTTATGGACAGAATTTGTAGATTCAGAGTTACTCTTATTGATTGATTTAAACAGAGCATTTGAATCGAAGCCAAGCTGAAGCCAAACTGAGTGTTAATTTTTGGTGAGTTGTTATTGAGGGATGAGACCATATATGCATACTTACATATATACAAGTTTAATATGATACAGAGATTAAATCTGGATAAAAAATATAGCGGTCATCTGTTGAAATCTCAACAATGACCTTTGTAAAATAATTTAATCAATTAAATTTCGTTAAATGTCACTAAAGCATTGATGTACATTTTGTTCGTTATAAGAAAATGTTATATTGGACTTAGGAAAACATTTTTTTTGTTTCGCAATAGTCAGACAACTTGTTAAAACGGACTACCTATGTGTAAAAAGGTGTTTTTTTTTAATATTTTAAAGGAAATATAATAATAAAAAATAATAAGTAATAATACATTTTATATTATATTTTTTTTTTAACAAATCAACTTAGTTTTCACTTTACCATAAGGTACAGGGTATAACAAACGCTGACCAATGAAATAATTTCACCAGATTTTGTTTTTGTTGTTACTTTTCTTTAGTGATTCGACTGATTATTGCGAGTTGATGAGCTCTCTTGCAATGAAAATTTTGTTTCATGTCATTGCATTGCCTTTCAATAAGTTTTCGGTATAGTTGATTTTCACATGTTGAACTAAAGGTGGTAATGACATATAATACCTTATGCCTTATATAAAGGCAGTTGTTTTTGGGCAAAATGTTAAGAATGTAGCCATATTCTGGCTACGCCTATTACCTAAAAGAGAAGATAGCGAACTTTTTTTTGATAACCCATAAAAAAAGCAGAGATTGAGCTATTTTCGGCTTTGTCGAAACTTTTGCACTCTTGCAAACATAGTTTTTCCAATTAGAACCATATAAATTTATAATGATAAAGGAGCGTAGCCACGCCCATTTTCTAATTAGTTTTAAGAAAAGCAAAGCAATTAAACTACACTTCATTTTGCGATCTTCTATCTCGTCGGCTTACACCGAACTCGAAACTTTAAGATATTCTCTATATGAACAGTGCCACACCGTTATGTCCGAATCGTATGAAACCTTGGAATATAGTCAAGGATTAATAAAACCACGTAATTGCTGTTTTATGTGCTTATATGTAAGTACAAAAATAAATGTTCTGATAAAAACCTTATTTTTAACCGATTGGAGTTAAGTGCTATAGTCCGATCTTCATTAGTCTCGCAAGGTGTATTTATTGACGTCAAAGATGCTCTTGTGCAAAAAATGAGGAGATAGTTTTAAAATCAAAGCATTTTTGAACCTCATTTTTGACCGATCAGTCGTATGACAGCAATATGCTATAGTAATCCGATCGAGCCGACTTTTACATATAAACTGTCGGCAAGGATAAGACACATTTCTGAGTTTAAAGTCTTTCGATATCGTTAAAACTAAGCGAGCAGTTGGTATTGAAAAAGACAGGCAACTTGTCTCGTCGTGCTGATATAGAATATACATACATTCTTTATGTTGACGAAGATGTCTCCTTCTCTGCGATGCAAACTCTATGACAAAGTTAATATACTTATTTTGCAAGAGTATAAAAACACTTTTTGGTTGCAATATTACATACACATGTTGCACGATCTCAACAATTTTCATCTTTTACAGCAAACGTTTCTCTAACAAAATGGTACTTTCTGAAATATCTTTTAAATGTACAGAAGTGGATGTCTTTCCCCTGTCGTTCATGCAACTCAACCACAAAAGTAATACAAACACTGGCGGTTAACACATAAACTTAAAAATAAAAAACGGAAACACATTTTCACACATCAACGAACATCAAAATTTTAATCATTTTCTCTTGCATATACAGTTGAGATTATTGCAGACAAAATTACGACAATCTGCTGCTGTGAACAATTGAGAAATACAAAAAAAAAACAACAGAAAATAAATCGAAGCTTAAGCTGCGCGTTTCAGGCACTTGAGCAAGCGTTGGCCGTTGTTGTCGTCCTGCCGTTCCAAGCTTGTTGCTACAGCCACGACAACAACCCCAGAGCGTTTTGCTACCGTGCCTCTCTAGAGTTGCAAATACATAAGTGGCCACTTGACAGACATCATCGTCGGTTCTAGCAAAAACAGCAGCGGCCATAGTTGCTTTTGTACGCTCAGCTCAGCGTGCACAAACTGTGCCACTTGAGTAAGTTTATTGTTGTTGTTACTGTTGCTGTTGGTGTTGCTGCCGTCTAAGATATTGCAAGAAGCGTTGTATGGTAGCTGTGACATCAACAACAGTAGCGGCCGCACTGAAAGCTTCCTGCGGCTTTGTGCTCGACACTTAACTATTCAATACAATAGAGACATGCAAAAATTTCTCACGCATCGCTGCATATGTTCTTTTATAACTGTATTTTGCATAACAGGATGGTCGGAGGGTACAAGAAAAAGTTTAAAAAATAAAAAAAAAAGTAAAAGTTAACAAAATAAACCATCGAGACATCTGATAACAGAAAAAATATATATTTTTTAATCGGTCAAATTCAATTAAAAATGAGATTTGCCTACACTAGTGGTTTGTTTTAATTGCATATATGTAAGTACATACATTGTGCATATACTTTTTGTTTTTGTTTCATTAATTTAAGTACTCAGATGTCAGATAAGGTGTGTTCAGACGTTAGACCAAAATCATGGAACATTCGGATCTCACCGGGACGGCCTTAATTTTATTTACGGTATGGGAATAGCTGTATATAACTTCTCCTCTGAGCTTCTCCACACGTATCAAACTTTTTAGCTTGATTTTGCAGATCCCATGGGATATTGCAAGAATATTGATTTTTTAAGACAACTATTTAATTCCAAGTCAAATACAGAACCAGTAAACACGCTATCTTCGGCCTTGCCAAAGATTATATACTCATCACACTGTTTTTTGTCCCACGCTCATTATACCCTGCACATACAGTGTGCCAGGGTATATTAAGTTTGTTTAAACGAAATGTATGTAACGCACAGAAGGAGGGGAGGGGGACCCCATAAAGTATATATATGCTTAATCAGGACGACAAGTGAAATTGATTGAGCCATGTCTGTCCGTCCCTCCGTCTGTATTCACCAATGGATCTCAGAAACTGTAAGAGCTAGAGACTTGAAATTTGGAGGGTAGACTCGTGATGCTTGGCAGCAGATCAAGTTTATTTTTTTTTGCCACGCCCACTCCTTCCCGCCCATCCATCACCACCCAGTTCTTTAAAACGATAGAACTTGAACACCCGAAAATTCCAAATTCCAAATTTTTTGACCGATTTTCTTTATATTTTGAACCCTATTTTATAAGGCGACGTTAGATCAATATTTTACTTAGATTTTGGGTGTGGTACTGCCTATCGTGTGTATGTGTGTGCACACTGTGCAGGGTATTATATTGTTGAGTATACTCGACTATAGCGTCCTTACTGGATTTTATGTTGAAATTTTAATCCTCTTTGTCTTAATAGCCTATATACCAATTATTTAATGTTATAGCTCATTGGGTTTCAGAGCGCAGGTACCAGTTCCAGTGGTCCGATCTCAATGATCATTGGTCTGTAGAAGGAATAGTTTTGAGCGCCCTATCTCTAAAACGGAAAAAGACCTTCATAACACGACACTGATTTCGTTAATTCTCCCTTTTTCTAGTGGTCCGATCATACCGGTTCCGACCAATGATTTGTCTCTACAAAAAAAGGAGATTCCTCGTCAAATTTTAGGTCGACAGCTTTAAAACTGTGCGAGAAACCAGACTTGTCATGTTGATCAAGAATATACATTCTTTGTATAGCCGCAAATGTCTTCCTCGATCTGTTGCAAACTTCAAGACAAAGTTATTGTATTATTCATTGCGTAAAGAGTATAATTGAATGGTAATTAATATTTGCAATTAACATGCGTTGTTATCTAAAAATAAGTATTGCCTTCTATTCACGTATTAGGTCGACTCCCATATGGTCTAGTGGCTAGGATATCTGGCTTTCACCCAGAAGGCCCGGGTTCGATTCCCGGTATGGGAATGTTCTCCTTTTTAATTTCGATTTGTTAACTTTAATTACTATTTAACTGATTTATTTTTAATTCATTCTGATGATAAAAAATGCAATAAAACGAAATACTATGTCATGTTAATTTTATAATTTTGGCACACAATTTGTTTAGTTAAAAAAAAACATGTCTAAAATGTCATTGCATCATATCAAAATGATGATGAAAAAACATTTCAAAGTTTTTATTAATTGAAGCATACAAATACGTGCTTGAAAGCTTGTCGAAAGCTATTTTGTTGATAAAAATGATTTGTCAAAAGGTGGACAACAGTCCTCGATAGTATAGTGGTTAGTATCCCCGCCTGTCACGCGGGAGACCGGGGTTCAATTCCCCGTCGGGGAGGTATACTGATTGTATTTTTTTTTTCAATGACTGTTTTAGAGATTTTGGTTAAAAGAATTTTTCATTTAGCTTTTTAACACTTATGGGAAAAGTAATGAAAGCGGAATTCTTTGAATTAATGTGTTTAAACGCTTTCGGGTCACACTATTTTTTAAGTTATTGTTTTATAATGTTTTATTAATTATTTCAATGTAGTCATTTTTCAAAATGGCCATTGTCGTAAGAATTTGTTCCTATATAAACACATCCTAATGAAATAAAAAAAAAAAGATAATGCAAATTTGTAAATCTTCAAAATATTTACAAACAGTGGAATATAAGTCGTTTCTGGACAGCAAAGTGGTGTGCGACCTGTAATGTCAAGAACAATGCCACAAAACAACCCGAAAAGAAAAAAAAAAACATCAACCCCTGTTTTAAATAAGGTATGGCTTCATACTATGAAGCTTTGATTGGTACTCGTCATCTACATTATCAGCACCATGGTCATTATCACGAAGAGCAACATCGTTCATGCGATGAAATAAAGCATATGTATTGAGTCTCATTAAAAAAAAAGGATGGAATGTAAAAAGTTCTAGTGTCATGGACCTCTGTCACAACTATGTTTAAGAGGTCTCATCTTGAAAACGAAAAGCAAAGGTATTTTCCTACTTCATATACTCGACATACTGTATCACAGGAGTGTTTCTTATAAGTTTGTACCTAAATCAAATGCTTGCAAAATATCAAAGAAGAGTTGTAATGGACAGGTGTATATATCCCTCTCTCTTTGCGTACCCAACCGTTGTTTTTTTTTTTTTAATTACCTTATGTGTTCTTCAAAAGATGCAAGAGACAGCGACCTGAAATGTATTGGTGAACAGTCGTTTTAAACGGCATACCCTAAGCTCTTCCTCTCCCATACAGTGGCACGTTGAAGCTCAAATGTGGAGGGTATTCTACGGTCGTGTTTACTCGAGTACACCGCTGTTTTGAAATATGTATATGCACTCATTGTAAGTGCGTGCCGACCTTAGCGTTCTTTTGCCATTGATACGCTTAAACACAGAGTTTGACATTTGTGAAACAATGCAAATACAAGCGCGCATGTGCAAGCGAACAATTACAATATCTAAGAGCACACGAAGAACGACGGGACTACGACAAGTCGAAACAGAAGACGGCGTGCTCGGAGGCTGCGACCAAAATGCGAAGCATACATTTTTGATAACTTAACAACAATAACAATAATCTTTTGAACGATCCTCGGGGAGTTGTGCATGCGTATTGATTACAAGAGACCTCCAAACATAATCGAATATCTTTAGAATTTAAGAAAGCCCTAACGTAATCGCAATGTGTATGCAAATGCCCCGCACAATCCGCAATAGACTATTGTTTCGACTATCATTTGGGTAAAACGTAGTCATTGTTTCCGTCTTTCGATAATTTCCTCTTACATATTCATAGTTGCCTTGCCATGGGTTGATTGCATATCGCTTTGATTGATTGCTTGAGTGCGCATTGTTAAGACTGAGTTCGAGTCTGGTATTATTTGGTTTTGCGAGTAAGTGAGTTTCGCCTTGGGCGTTTTTCATTTTCTCGGCTGCGACATGCATTGGCACTTAAGAATTCATGGTGGTCACTTGAGATTTCTAATAATATTGTCATTATATCGTTTAAATATTGGAAATAATTGTGTTACATTTGTCGATTGATTTGTATCAATCAAACAAGTCGGACCACAGAACCAAGCAGACGTCGTAGCAGCTGCGATTTTTGCATTAATTTTTAGAGGTTCAAGGATTGTGGACGTGCAATGGTTGAGCGAGAAGTATGAGATTTTATGAATAAAATTGCATTCCTTCAGAAAGAGCTTTATAAGCGTAAAAGACAAATATCGACATGAATGCTCGAAAAAATCTCTTTAATAAAATAATTCTATGTTGAAAGTGTATTAAACAGAATTTTAATTTCAATTGAGTAGCATTGCTATCATTAACCTATAATGCAACAAAATTTACTACCCTACACCGACATAGATTGAATAACAACAACTAATAGAAAACAGTTCACTGCACTATTCTATGCGGCGTTCGTACGCCAGCCAATTAAGGCGTTAATGTATCACCAACAATAGTCGAGTGCATTAACCTCAGGATGCTAGAGCATTTACAACGCATTATTTGAAATTTTTCGTTGCTTCCAACCATTTGTTTTGCATCGATGTATCTTTATGAAACACAAAATAAAGTCGAGTTTTGATGAATACGGAAATATGAAACGAATTTCGAGAGAAAATTGCTGCACACGCTCGACCCAAACTCAAATTCGACTCGAGTCAATTGAATTTAATCAAGCTTTGGTAAGGCTCTTTAGATTTTGGGGTGTTTCGGTGACTCGCTTTATAATTATTAATATTTACATACACATACATACATGCACTCAGTTGTGTTTTGCTTGTGTGTGTGTTTATTACTGAAGTGCATATAAAAACCATCCATAAATATACTTACATACATATAATGTCTGCATTTATACTTATATTCCTCTTCGAGAAGCTTCAATTAATCTCAATTAAGTAGCAAAATATTTTATAAGGTTTTTGTTTAGAAAAACTACAATAAAAATTTGAAAATAGGGTTCAATGCACGTGTAGCCTTTTTTGTTTAGTCTGAGGCCCAATAGAGCAGCTATCAAAGCCATACAACATTTTTGTTATTTGTGTAGAGTTAAAGTGAAGTTTATTGCTTAAATTAAGCAAATAAATTTCTGTTAAAGGTTTCGGTGGTGAAAAAGCAGAAATCTATTAGGTTCATTTTACTGCTAAGCAATGTACAGTATATGGTACATACTAGTATGTGTGTATGTATTAGGGGTTTATAAATAACTTACTTCGTCCTAACTAGTGCCGGGATCCCGGGATTTCAGTTTACAATCCTGAAAAACCCGGGATTGGTAAATCTCTAAAAATTGAAATCCCTGATATGTACAGTTCCTTCACTCATATGCATCAAGAGCGCCAAACTGTTGTTAGGCACAAAATCCATAAAGGTATCTGCATCTGCATTAACAAACTCGGGAAGCCTACTTTCGGAACAACAAGAGATCAAAATATTTCGAGTAAAAAATTACCTAATCCTAATATATTCGGATATATGGTTTTAGTACTGTTAATCAGTAATAACTGCTATTAATTATTAAAGCAATGAGCTTACAAACTTAGATATGTTAAGACAAAGATGATTCTGAATTGCGAATGTTTTCAATAAAACAAAACGTTGAACATTTTATTGTACATTTTCATTTTATAATCGATGAATTTTAATTTTATATACATGTATTTTCAATGTATATAAAAGTGCCAGTTGAGCATTGTGGATTTAACAACTGAAATTTATTATTTTTAAAAGTAAATTTTTATCTTAGTAAGAATTTGAAAACAAAATTACTTTACTTGTTTACACAACATTTAACTGTCACTTGGTTCAGTTACTAATCAAATATATTCGGTATTGTTTCTTACTTATCATTCTTCATTATAGTTATCAGTATTGAAGTTCTCCAATTGGTAATGTGAACTTTATGAAGCAAGTTTTTTTACTTTTTTATCTTATTATCAAAGCCTGAAGAACACGTCAGGAATAAGTCGTTGAAGTTGACAATGAACTATACTATACATATGTATCATCTTGAAAAATTAACACATGAATGCATCGGTTGTTCCTTTTATTTCACATTTAAAAAATATATATGGTATATTTGCTTCCTTAATTTCTTTCAATTGTTCTTAAAAACCCACAAATGTTTATGACTAAAGTATTAACTTATCTAATATTACTTTCAACGTAAAATTATTGACAATTACATTTTTTAACAACTCAATTCGCCTTGCTCAATAAAAAGTAATTAGTGCACAAAAAAAAAAAAGAAACAAAAAAAAAGAAAGTGATACCTAAGAAACTTAAGCATGCTTCATCAATAAAAAAAATTGTTTGTTTTTATAGAACACTGAAATTCTTCTCGTCTCGCTTAATAGTATAGGGTGGTGCACAGGCACAAGATACAAAGAACACCCGATCTAATATTTGCTTCCCTCACGTTGTCTAGTCATGCGCAAAAGATACTTTTGAGTGTTTGCATGGTATTGTAAAAAAATAAATATATATTTTACAATTTAAAAAATCAAATGCCCATAAAAAGCGATTTGGTCGCTGCTCAAAGCGCATGCCGAATTATACTCGAGACAATAACGGGTACGGTATGAATCGTATCCTTGTGATTTCCGGTCGGTTGTCAGCGTGTCTAATGACAAACGCATGTTTACATGAGTGCGAACATTTCCGGCAAGGACGTTGATTGCGAAGGTTGTTGCCGCAGTCATTTTACGGATTTCAAACAATTTCAAAATCCCATGCTCAAATGCATCTTTAAAAAAACGCATTCGCAATTGCGCAATTTTTGACAGTAAACGCAAGTTTTTGAGCTTGTCCTGGGTTTGAGTGGTACAATTAAATGGATTTACTCAACCGTTGATGAGGCAATTTATAAATGATGGGCTTTAATGTGAGACTATTAGGGTTGGAGTCTTTAGTGTCGGGTGTGCGCACTAGAAAGGATTTTGATTTAGGAATTTTTGATAAATGGCTTTGCGAAAATCTTTTTTGTTGTCTTTCTCTTCATTTGGTTTAAAATGACATGCGACACGCGCACGTTTGTGTTTTATTCCTTTATTGTTATATTATTATTTTGTTTTATGCAATATATTTTCCAAGGTTGAAGGCTGAGTTTAAAGTTTTAAGCAAGTATGGATTCCGTTTAGCAATAACTCCATAAAAAAAATAATTGTATAATTTCGCAAACGGATCAATTACACAGCACCCCAAAAGTTTCTCAAAAAATCTGAATGTTAAATCAACCCACATTAATTTTCATACAAAAAATAAACAAATAAAAAACAAATAAATAAATAAATGTACAATCTGCCTGTTGCTAGCTTTTGAGCTAGTTCTTGCAATATTGTTTGTTGTTAAAACTGCCAAAACTTTTTGATTACAAATTTGGTGTATCAAAATTGACCTCGAGCCTGCTAATCATTATTGAAAAAGTAAGAACACTATATTTGGCCTTGTTGAAGTTTAAATACTCTTCAAGCCCATTTTTTTGTGCCACGCCCATTTTTTTTAATGGAATCCTATTAATTTATTTTAATAGCCTAATATCAATTTTCATTGTTTTAACTCATTGGGTTCAAGAGATATGACAATTCTAGATTTTGACTATAAGTGAGCGGTACCGTTCCCCTTTTTTATCAAAATGATTTTCATGCTTCCCTAAGAACATCAAAATTATTTTTTTATGGAACGAAAATTTGCTTCTCTTCGTATGTCAGGTACCAGTTGTCCGATGATCTCAATGATAGTTACAGATATTTGGTCTGGGGGCTACCTGTTCCATAGTGTGATCATGTCGGTTCGGACAAGTGAGAATCTCGCACAAAAAAAAGACTCTGTGTAAGTTTCGGCATGATAGCTTCATAACGGACAGACGGACATGTCTAAATCAAATCGTCTTGTCATACTGATCAATAATATATATATATACCTTGTATAATATAAAATGTCTCCTTCGATCTTTTACAAACTTCAGGACAAAGTTATTATACTATTGCGAGAAGACTATTGAAATGCATGAGTACATGTGAACTAAAATTCAAACAACTTGGGTGTTTTTTTTAGTATTAACGCCAGAAACATTTCATAAGTTTATGGTAAAAACATCATAAATTTTTCGCTATCTAATAATTTAATAAACAGTTGTTCAAAGAACAAAACGCAATCGTTGAAGTACATTTATAGAACGTACTTCGAAATGCGGGCGAATGGATTATTGTTTATTGTATTGTGCAGAAGTTAGCAGGCTAAGAGTTTTTTCTCCAATCAATTGAAAATATATCGCATCGTTTTAATGAACATTGCAAAATTTGATTAAGCACAAAAAATTTAATAAATTAAGAATCGTTGAGTTGTTGAGTAAAATGTAAATATTTGTGCAACCACTAAAGAAGTAATGTCAATGAATATAAACGTATGTTACACAGTGGTTGTAATTTTTTTAAGTTTGGCGAACTCAACGAATGTTGGAGCTACCGAAAATGACGTGCCGATCGTTAAAATGCGACTAGGGAAAATACAGGGCACTAAAATGACCTCATTTAGAGGCAGCGTATTCTACGCGTTTCGTGGTATACCTTATGCCAAACCACCCGTTGGTGTTCTACGCTTTGCGCCACCACAACCGATTAGCAAATGGGATGGAGTTTTTAGGGCAATCGAAGATTCGCCAGTGTGTCCACAACCAGTTGCCGGTATTTCGATGAGTGAGGATTGTCTTAAAATTAATGTGTATACGAATAGTTTCAACGGGAGCAAACCAGTGATTGTTTATATACACGGCGGCGCAAATGTACTGGGCAGTGGTCACAGTGATTACGAAGCCGGTCCGGACTATTTACTTGATTATGATATTGTCTTTGTGTCCTTTAATTATCGTCTCGGTATTCTCGGCTTTTTATGTATGGGTCAAGATACCGACTTCAAAGGCAATCTTGGCTATTTGGATCAAGTATTGGCGCTAAAATGGATACACGAACACATAGGAAGTTTCGGGGGAAATCCGAAATTGGTAACAATCATGGGATTGAGTGCGGGCGCTATGGCTGTGACATTGCATTTGGTGTCGCCCTTGTCGATGGGCCTCTTTCAACATGCTATTGCAATGAGCGGTTCGGCAACGAATCACTTTAGCATCGACAATGTCTTTTGGACACGCAAAGTCGCTCGGGATGCCAGCTGCCCCATGTATGATGCGGATGTTGTAGTTGAGTGCTTGCGCAATGTTACCTGGCAGCATCTTATTAAGCTCTGTGAACTGTATGAACCGTACAAAGTCGTCAACATGAAATGGAACTACGAAATCGATGAGCATTTTCTGCACCGACATCCAACAGAGTTACTGGCGGCTGGAAGCTTTAACAAAGTGCCCATACTTACGGGCATTACCAAGAATGAACTGGACTTCTCCATGTCTCGTGTGTATTTCGATACGTGAAAAAAAATTGTTTACATATAATTCTATTTCTCTCATGCAGATCATGTGAACAACACACTACTGCTACGTGACATCAGTCTGTATTTTGATGAATATGCGCCGGAATTTTTTCTTTTCGACTATAATCCTCAGAAGAGTAGCAAAATTAAGAAATTCTATTTTGGCAAGAAAGAAATTCGTCTTGACCGAAATCTTACTCTTCTTGGTGAGATCTTTTCCGACGCCATTATTGGACATGGTGTGCATCGTTTAGTTGAAATCGCTCGCAAATTTACGAATGTTTATTACTATCGCATGGACTATGTCAATAATAAATCAAATAGCGCGCCCATCAGTGAAAATGGTCTACCGATAGGTGAGTTGATAATTGATAAATATGTACAATTGTTGCTTTATATCGTTTTATGTTTTCAGGCGTCGCACACGCGGACGATATACAATATGTTATGCCCGGTACTTGGTATGGCCCCAAAATGAAATACAATGAAACGCACGTTTTCATGATCGATCGCATACTAAGTTGGTATGTGCGTTTTGCAAAAACTGGGTAAGTAACTCCTTTCTTCCAACAATTTTAATGATTTGAATTATATTCGCTTGCACAGCATACCCGACATAATCGAACATTGGGAACCCTGCACCGTGTCCGAAAAAATAATGCTTTACAATGACATAGAAACAAGTATGGATGACGTCGAAAAATCGCTACTGAAACGTTATCACTTTTGGGATAAGCTTTTTCCGGCACCAAGCAAAGCAACGCGTGCTCAATACACCTCCAACCGTTTCGGCACCTTTACCGCAGTTGTTGTTATCATTGCTTCGGTCTCACCAGATATCTCGTCATTTAACTTATAAAAGTAAATTCCGATTGGCTTATTTTATGCCATTTAGATTACGTTAATAGTTGCAACTGCCTTGATTAATTAATCGGCCTCCGCAAATACAAATTGTCTTAGCCTACATAATGCTTATAGCGTAATTAGTCTTGAGAGCTTAAATACACATTAATTCTGTGCAGGGAATCCCCCAAATACGCATATCATGAGTTGAATGACTGCGTTGGGTGGTTTCTGATAACAGACTCGAGTTTGGCATTGTTTGCTTTTAAGTTTATTTGCGCACTTAATTATTATCTATCGTGCCTTTTGTGCCGTGCCGGACCCTTCTCCTCTCGTACTGGAACTTTTGGTTGATATTGCTGTTATTGACATTTGTCATTTCCGACGTTAAAGTGTTTGTTGTTGCGTGAAAATTGCTACAGGCACATGTTGTACGTAAAAAAAGGACTAGCACATTGTAGGTTTGCCGAGAAGAGATGAAGTGCCGTCATATGTGCATAACACAGGAGCTAAGCTGCCAAAGAAGTCAAGCATTGAAATTATTTAGAGTTAGTCGTGAACATTATTTAAATCAGATTCAATTTTTTACTGTACAATAACAAATATAAGAAGCTAAGTTGACTGCTTCATCTGAACACAAAATTGCCAACCATCACACCGTCTAGAAACTGCTGAATTAGTCCATTTTGCTTGCCTCAATTCTTAAACATTTACAACTGTTCACACATGTGTGTGGTGATTAGGAGTTCATGGACCACACAAACGTGGTAAACTGAACTCTAGAAAGACAGGACAAGCTTAAATTGAAGGCGGCAGTGACATTTTTTGGGACGACGATAATCTTTACAATGATCATATGAAAAGAACAAAAATACACTCTCGTATGTGTATGTGTATGTGTATGTGCATGTAAATTGTTGTTATCGCTATTGTATTGTCTTCGAATTTTTTATTGTGCTTTGTACATAATCTTTGTGGAAAGAAGGGAAACGTAAAACAATTAATTTTGTTTGATGTTCGTTTGTATGCGAACACTTTCACCCATGGAATTTGTTATGCCACTGATTGTTGTCTTTCACTTTTTGTGTGTGTGTTTGTGAAAATTGCGTTTGATCCCTGCGTGCGTGTGTATGTGTGTGAGTTTATGTGTGAGTGCGCTGTGATTGTCCTTTGTCTGGCTGCCACTGTTTGGCGTTTGGCTTTTGTTTTACGTCGTGTCCTTTTCGATTGCATGCTTCGCGGCTGGGAGTTTTTTCAATTGATGTTTGTGTGTGTTTCGTATGGATTCCTATCCATGTCAAGTCGAGTGGGCGCGTGTCATTTATCATTGTTAACAACATTTGAATAAATATTTAATTAATTGTTTGTTTATCGTTGTACGTATTTTAGGTTTTCTATTGAGTTTTTTAGTAACAAACGATTACAAATTCTAAATCCAACTTGTGCGACATCTTTCTGTTCATTTTTTAAAAATGTAAATCGAAAAAATTAAGTGTAAATGAGAGTAGTTCAGAAATTTTTTGAATCCAGTAAAAAAAATATTTTGTTTGTATTTAATGTAAAATAATACTATTTAAGCCATAGTATTAAAAAATGTTTTAAAACTTTTTTTTCTGTCATTCAACGATCAATTCATCAAATTGATTGTATTACTTCCCCGAAATGTGCAACTTCATATGCATAAATAAATTTCACTGCTGCCAAACGAACTTGAACCAAAAAGAACAATCAATCGATTGCTTCAAGGTGGCACAGTCTCTTCAACAAACAACATCATCATGATCAACACACATTGCTGGCCAACCCCCAAAAACAGCAAGCTGAAGTGAATAATTCAGTAAATCCCATAAAAATCGTAATACAAATATTTAAAAACATTTAAAGCGTGATTATTGTGCGTTGAAGCCTTCGGCTTGAAGGGTTTGTTCGCAAGATTTCCCAGAAAATTTACACAGAGGATCGAAAAGAGCCAAGCGGGTGAGCCGTGAGTCAATAGAGAGGCAAAATGCGGTGCGGCTAACTCAACTCACTGCACGGGCATCAATTTGTATTGTCATTAGCGATTATTCGAGGTTGTATGTGTAATATGATATGTTGACAAACCCGATAGACAGATAGACAGACAAACGGACATAAAATATGAAGCCAAACAGCGCGATGAACGTTTCGATGAAGAGACAGCCAGTCGGTCTGAGATCAGTCCTGACAAAGCGTTTACGAAACCTTCGACGGCGCTACTTGAAAATTACTCCTTTCTGCCACGCACAGCACACAACTATTGTACAAAAACTACTCAATATGCGTCATTTTGTAGTATTTTCGTTTTTATTATTGGAAAAAGAAACGTAATCAAAACCAGAAACGCAGACAACGACGTCGATGATCAGCATGATTTCAATTAAAAATACTGTGTGGTTCGCTTGAAAAATGCGCCAATACAAAGCGTAACGAAAGCGAAATGGAGAAGCGTTGAAGGACAGCTGGATTTGGAATCAGGCTCTTCACACAGAGATCACCTTGCTTGAGCAAGCATCGCATAAAGGCGAGCTCAACACAAGCGGGCTTCGGTATTCCTACATTCTAAGGTAGGCAAAAGTCAAAAGGCTCGTGCCCTTTCGCAGCCACCGTTGTTTCGACAATAGGCTTTGTTAGGCATACACCCATTGAATCAAGAGCTACAATTGTGTGCTGAAAGGAATCTTGCAGACACCGTGTACACAAGTTAAATACATTTATGAAAAAGTGAGACTTCGCGTTTGGTATCGACGCACCTTTTTTAATGTGAGTATAATTGAGTCACTACAGTTTAACTCTTTTCAAACGTTTGTTCATTATTTCGTTCTATCGACTTCAGCTGTTGAATACCATCATCGATCTAGCATTAAAGGTGTTGGTGACACAGAGAAAGACATAGACGTATCGATCAAATCTTACAATGTGACCATTAAGTAACACTCACCCCTCTTACAACTGCTGTTATACAGAAACCAAAACGGAAGTGTTTTGATTTGTTCGAAATATTTTCATGACTGGCGAAGTTTGGTTTCTTTTCTGTCATTCAGATGAGTTTAATTGAATTTTAACAAACACATCGAAACGTTCTTTCTACTCTTTGTGTTCTACACAAAAGACGGCCTTATCCTTTCCGCATCGCTGTTTGTTTGTTGCTTCTGTGCTGCTTATGTCAGGGTTGCGGTTGACTTTCCTAGGCGACAGCCTCTCAACATGTGTTGTCCCAAAAAGGGATAAAGGTCGCCCAATGTTTGCATACCTGTCGGCGAACTCTTAACGCTTTTGTTTAAGTTAACAAGTTAATTTTTTATATTTTCTTTGAAGCCAACGAAAATTGTGTAAATTCCACAAAGTCAGGTTGACGATTTTTTTTAGTTATGTTTTGTTGTGTTGGTTAAGTTGGTTTGGTTTAAAATTTGTTCAATTTGTTAATAGGTTCGCTCTTACGGTTTTATAATTATTTTTAAAATCCTCACTGAGGCTTATTAATATACGATCTATAGTACTTTTTCAATCCGAATTTAGTCTGGCAAAGACTTCTTCTTTAATTCCATATGCCATCCACTATAGACGTGAATTTTTCTTAACTACAATGAATGAAAGTATTTGTTGTCTCATGCTAGAAACTTAATGATCTCTTCTGACCAAAGGCGCTTCAAAAATCAAGACTATTCGTTAATCACTCAATAACATTGCAGCATTCAATGTGGTCTAGCAATGTGGCTCCACACTGGCGTCATTGATTCAAAAATGTACAGACAAATAGTCTGACAGATGAGTGTCATTAACAAACATGTTTAATCGATTGAATATCATTTTGGTCAAACAAAACGATTCTAAACAGACAAGTGCATCCTCAGAAAAGTTTCCTTGGGCAACAAAAAATCGTGCGTTGCACCAGTTAACTACTGCTTGCCTCACTCCGGCAAAAAACGTCTACCAAATCGATTAATCAATACCAAAAAAATGAATAATAAACAACATAAGTTCAAAAGCCATTTGGCAACAGTTTAAAAAATGGGTGATAAAAGTTACCAAACAAAATTTCTTCATTAATTGAAGCAAAACCTTTATTCCAGGTTTGGTTGGCAGTAAGAAAACACAAACAAAATAGAAATACAACCACACCCGCATACCACTTTAGTGAGTTTCCCACGAATGGAACTCGCGTACATGAGAATAGACTTACAGCAGCGCAGAGAAGCAGCCGCATCGCTTAGTAACATTTGGGGGCAATTTTGAGTTGAACTACTTTTGAATGAAGTCGTTGGTGTATCAGTCGGCCTGTCTCAGTCCGCCGTTCTTAGTGAACAAATATTAGCAAGTTTGTGCACGTAATTAAATTAATTTCACTGTTTCATTTAATTTCTCGCAAAGGTGTTTACACCACGGCTAATCCACGTAAAGCGTCAGTCGGCAGCTGCTGTGCCCTCATCGTCAGCGCGACAACCACGCAATCAACGAAAGAACGCCGCTGCATACAAACAAGAAAGTGAGGACGGCTGGAAGAGGTCCTTGCGAGAATGTCGCAACTATAATAGTAAACAGGCGCAGGATCGCACTCGCAACCAATGTAGGAAAACAAAAAAGGGATGTCTTTGACGTCGGACTGCAACGTTAGTACGTGAATCATTAAAGTTGATTTGGAGTGGTTGCACAGATAGAAGAGCGATAGAAGTGAAAAAAAATTGCAACACCTTCCGTCTCACCCTCGCGGGACGCTCGACAAACGCTAATGTTTGGTTTCATTAGTGTGCGCTTACATCCTGCCACAGGATTGTCTCTGTGCCTTCGTCCACGTATACTCTTTTGGGTGACAAATCATGAAGTTGTGGCAGTTATGCCGTCACTAGAACGGACGGACGTAGCGAAGAGCGCTCAGCCTGAGAAATCAAGGATTCCCTCAACTAGAACTCACACCCCAAACTGACAAAACGCTTTGACAACTAACATACGTTTCCTTTTTTTCTTTTTTTCAAATGATTCTGTTACCAATCGAAGTTGAACAAAAAAGTGAGTGAGCCTTTGAAGTGAGGGCGCATTAGTCGTACGAGTCCGAGGGGGTGACAATACACAATTCACATAGGGTGCTGTACTGATTTGAAGCACATTAATAATCCCATTTGACAACAAAATGTTGTTACTTCGATTTTGTTTCGTTGACTGTAATCGAAAACTATGCAAACATAGTTGAATGCCGCGACATGTTGCAAACCTCTCATTTGTGTGCTCCTTTCGGCTGTTCATTTTTTGTTGTTTGCTGACTTTGTTGATTGTTGATTGCTGGTTGATGCTTCTCGCTTATTTTCGATTGGGTGTCGTTTATTGAACTTTTTCCGCTTTTCGGGCGCGATAATCACAATTGTCATTTGTGGGCGTTAAGCGTGCTGTGATTAATGCGCGAAACTATTATTTGGCGGTTGACTTTCGGTTAAATGGCTATTAGTATTTAGTTTGTTTGGCAATTAAGTGTTAATGCCCTGAACATCAATTAGATAAATCGTTTTGTTTGACCATTTCGTGGGCTTTGCACAATGGGACAATATAGTTTTAGTTATAATACTTAACTCATTACCTTAATACTTATATACATATGTCACTCTATTAAGTCAGTCACTCAATAGCTTTTAGATCCTTCACTATTGCCAACATCACCTATAGGAGATACAAACTTTATGACAACACTATAATATTGTTAAGTGCTTGAATGGTACAGGAATGTATAAACAAGTTTAAAACTAATACTGGGTTTCAATAATTTGTACTTTCAATAAACAGTAAGTCAAACCATCCCTCGTTTTCTGGACCATGTGTCTCCATGCTACTACTACCAGTGATCAAACAATGCAACATGATCCATCACATCGACTCATCTCGACCAGAACTGAAAGCTGCAAATAGACAGAGGAGAATTAATATTAAAACTACTATTGAAATTCGACGCTGTTTGTTGAGATGATGTGCTGCTTGTTTTTCTATCAGACAGACAGAAAGTGAATTTAAAGCTACCGCTGTGCGCATACGCAGCGTCAATAACCGAACAAAAGATGCGCAAAAAAGTCTGTGAGAATGATAGACAGAAGGGGAAGTACAACGACAAAAAAAATTGGCGTACTGCCCACTGACAGTCATACGTCAACTTAGACGCGTGCCAAACGATTCTGTGAGTTACTCATTCAGTCGAACCGTGCTGCTACTTGAATTACAGTATGAATTTTTAATAAACGAGTCAGCAGGATATCACTTAGTCATCAGAAGCGAACGTATACAAGAAGAATCGTTCTTATTGGTACTCAACACAACACGTTGATTGTGTTAATTGTTTTCTCGCGAGCCAAAACAGGGCTTATCAATAAATTTCCATCACTCATCGCTCAAAAAGAAAAACATCCAATTGGAAAACGCACGCAATTGTCTGTAAAATGTTGCTAGCCTAATTACCCAATATGGAAATGACTTTCGGTTTTCACGCAGTTCCAGGCTGCCTTTCGGTACATGCATCATAAATTCCGATAATAGTTGCGCACGCGTTAAGCACAGAAACCCAACAAAAATTCACTCGATAGAAATATTGTTAACTGCTTGAGGTGAGGGTGTTTATTTGCTAGTAGCTCTATTTCCATTAAGTCACTATACGTGATACAAAATTCGTTGATAATATTATAATTATCATTTTTTTTTTGTGCCGATGCGTGTGCATGGATGACTTTTGTAACATAAAAGTTAACTTTTCTGTGGGGTTCCGACACGCGCACGCGCCACAATGAGATAAGGCCTTGTTGGTAGACCGTGTGCTGTAAGGTGATATCCGTAAACTTAACAAATTATTTTAAAATATCTTCAAAGACAAATAACATAAAAGCAAAATTAATTTGAAAGTATTCACTTTTCTGCCGGAATTTAACTTTAAACAAGTTTGATTCTTGAAATATGTAAGATTTTCAGTGACAATGCTTGCATCGAGCAAGCCTTCAAAGGTGGAAAATGCAAGGCACCCAGTGCAAAAAAAAGTAAGCTATAAATTCTGCGTCAACCAACGCTATCAGAGCCAGAAGATTCTAAGTTGAAGTCTCCTGAGCACTGAGTGGAGCTTAACATAGTCGATTTCATTCGTTGCGATTCAAGTGTAGTTGAGACTGACTTTTTGTGTCAGCGACACTTTTGAAACACTTTGCTCACCTTTGGTGTACTCACAGCGATTGTGAGCGAAAGACTTAAACGATTATTTCCAGCTCAGTTATTTATGAGTCTTGCGATATTTGTGCAAATTTCTCGCCTAGCAAAAACCAGATTGTTGACTTGGTCTTATCCATGCTGCAGCGTTAAATTGCCTGTTGAGCAGTGGTGAGATGTGTTGCCCAGAAGAGAAGACAACTTCATTGTTTCCAAATGACAACGGAGAATTGAGAATGAAGATGTTGACAGCAGGAGCTCGAAGCACGCGACGTTTACCTGAAAATAGCCAGCCAGACATTGGACTGTTTAAAGAAGCCTAGGAGGCATCGGAAAGGGGCAGGGGAAAGGAGGTGAATGTGCGGCGGCGTTCGCTGATTTTATGCATATGAGTTTATATGGTTTACCACAAGACACTACGTTGAACGTCGAAAGTAAGCAGACAATCTGGTGCCTACCTTCTAATTACATTATGTGGCCAAACATGTTGCGCAGTCAAAGAAATTCTGTGGCAAGACTTGAGCGATTTCCATCAGTCAATAAAAACGCTTCGGTACGAGTATGCTTCGCTTGACTTGGCTTTGGTCTTCCAAGAGAAAACAGCAGGGAAAATTTTCATAGTGCGCACGTTTGGCAAATAAATTTTAGTTAATGCACTTTGGCACCTCGCATCTGATATAAAATGCGAAGAATAAGCACATGAATGTTCGGCCAAACGGCTTGACGGACAAAATGTGCAAGATACAAGTTACAACTTTATTTGTATGGAGATTGCATAGGAAGCTGACGTATGAAGTTACGCATGCGCTTTACGTTTGTCGACTTGTTCGTTTTTCGTAGAAATCAAAATCTTTTGTTGACACTTGTGAAGTATTTCGCAAGAATTAGACGAATGCAATAGAATTGATACAGAATTGATAAAAAATTCTTGTTATTACAATATATGTAAGTTCATTCGTTTTGATGTGTAGAATGAAGTTAATTCAAAAAAACTTTAAATCCAGTTTCATTTCTTAAGGTATAAAAACAACTTTTTAGTTTTTCCCATTACTAGGATTTGTCAGTAATAACCACATTCGTAACCACAAATCTTGTGCTCTCAAAGACTTCTTCTATGTATAATACACTTCGTTCACTTCCTTTAACAATTTGCTACAGCAACATCCCTCAATAACTCATGACCTCAGACGTTCAAACAAAAGACACAAATGAAAGACAACCATAAAAGTGCACCAGGGTGTGTCATTCGGTCGCTCACTTCTGTCCAATTTTCGGAACAATTAGTGATCGAAATACTTATGTTTTATTTTTCGGCGACTGAAAAGTTAACTGCTATTAGCGGCTTGTAATGGGAAGTGTTTTATTTTTTTATTTTTTGTATTTAGGGTATTTTAACGCGTGCTTAATTAAATAAGCCGTGATCACGCAATGAAGTTCACATGGGAAAACTTAATACAGAGTTAAGTAAATCGTGAAGAAGCAACACCAATGAAGCGCTCTGTATTTCCTAATAAAAAGGTGTGAAATGCAACAAATAAGAAGGAGAGACGGCAGGAATACGTTTCCAGCGAGTTTTAGCTGAACACCTCAGCAGACGGCCTGGGTGTGTGTGGGAAGTTTATTGATCTAAAATAAAATGCGTATAAGTCGCGTAATTTATGGTTAACTGCCAGGCACTCTGACAATTGGACATGGGAATGCGATACCATATAAAAAGTTGATAGGTAGCAATGGTACTGAATTGGATCTTGGAGCTCGACTCAACTTCTTTGTATCAGCGTTGTGACAGTTTATTTTTTAGAGAAGCAATATAATAAATTTGCAGTCTTATGTGCGGATTTCTACATTGATTTCGACTATAAAAGCGTGATACAACAAACGTTGTAGAAACAGTTTTGCTAGGACTTTCGTGGGTTCGAGATGTGGTCGCACTTGCTGGCTTGCCTTGGAATATTGCTTCTATTCTCATTTGAGTTAAACGCTACACAAGTCAACAAGAATGATACTTTGGAGACCAAAGGACTTGATGACATAGCCCCGGGTATGGATAAAGAGCTTTCAGACTTGGTAATCACCACTGCTTTGGGCAAAATACGTGGTACTATTCTACCCTCTCAGTCAGGCCGAAATTTTTACGCTTTTCGCGGGATACCATACGCGAAGGCTCCCGTGGATAATCTTCGTTTTCAACCACCTGAACCTGTAGAACAATGGTTCGATATTTTTGATGCCACTTTTGATGGTCCCAAATGCCCACAGCCAGGTCTATTCAGTAATGATGTCAGTGAGGATTGCCTCAGATTGAATATTTACACTCGTGAACTGCCCAATGAAGAGCAACCAAATAAGAAGAAACCTGTTATCGTGTTCGTACATCCTGGTGGCTTCTACTCGCTCTCAGGACAAAGCAAGAACTTTGCTGGCCCACAGTATTTTATGGATCGAAATATTGTGCTGGTTTCGTTCAACTATCGACTTGGTACTCTGGGCTTTCTTGCCACTGGTACAGAGCAAGCAGTAGGAAATATGGGCTTGAAGGATCAGGTGCAGTTGCTGCGTTGGATTAAGTTGCACATTTCACGTTTCGGTGGGGATCCCAGTGAGGTGACGTTGCTTGGTTATGGTGCAGGTGCTATGGCGATTACATTGCATATGGTTTCACCAATGAGTCGTGGCTTGTTTCAACGTGCTATTGTCATGAGTGGCTCTGCAATGGGTCAATGGTCGCTGCCCGAGGAACAGTTAGATTTGGCGCGGCGTCAGGCTGCATTGCTTCATTGCCCGATCGAGAATGTAACGGAACTGATAACCTGTTTACGTGGCGTAAGTTTATGAGACATAAAACCTTTCAACGCTTATAAATCTCAACCTGAATAGAAACACTATTTTGAATTTGCCAATACACTGCCTCGCATGTTCGACTTCGGCCGTAACAATCCGCTCTTACTCTGGAAACCTGTAATTGAATCAGATTTCGGACAGGAACGATTTCTTATTGAGGACCCTGTGCGCTCATATCAAAATGGTGACTTTATGAAAATACCTGTTATCACAGGCATGACAAAGGATGAGTTTGTCGGACCCGCAGTCTGTGAGTCTTTTATGAAAACTGAATATTAACTTTAACAAATTCCCGTTTCCACAGCTGTGCTTCAAAACGCAAATCTCCTTGCACAACTTAACGAGCACTTTGACACTTATGCACCTATTTGCTTTCTCTTCAATGCGAGCAGTCCCCGTTCTCATAATATTAGTCAGGAACTTCGCACATACTACTTTGGGGATGCACCCATTGATGCCAATAACTCGCTCCAGTCACTTGCAGAACTTTATTCAGATGCTTTGACCGGTTTTGGCATACATCGCTTTGTTCACTTGGCTGCACGTTCCACTCGTGTTTACTACTACCGTTTTTCGTATCAAGGCCAAAGGAGTCATATTCACTTTCCCGAAGACGCGCCTTATGGGGTGGTACATCACGATGATCTTATGTATTTGTTTGTGGAGCCCTCAATCAGTCGCATGTTCACTGAGGATGATGATGAATATCGTATGGTTGATATATTAACGCGCTTGTTCTCGGCATTTGCTTACAAGGGGTGAGGCCATTCCATCGATGAGAATACATATTTGCTTGCCATGTTAATTTTTTTTTTTCTTAATTGGATTTCAGCGATCCCAACAAACCAAGTGACGAGCCATTACGCAATATTCGCTGGCGCCCTTTCAGCTACAAGCGTCGCTATTATTTGGATATTGGCGACGAATTGGTCATGATGGAGGGTCTTAACACCGAACGGTACGAACTCTGGAAACGTCTTTTCCCTCTTAATTGGCGTCGTCAGACAAAGTTCAATTGGGATCAGGATTATATATGAGCGTTTTGGATTTCATTGCTCATCATTAACTCTTCCAAAAAAAAAAAACTTCCTACATTTTTGTACTCAACTGTATCCGTTCGGTCATCAACATGCCGATGATGATGACATTTGGATGCTCATCTATAAATTAAGTATAATTGCGTTCAGAAATGTTTCTTAGTGCTCGACTTTTGAATTTGTAATTTGTTTATTGCCAACAATGAATAAATTTGAATGCAATTTGCTTCTGTCTGCCTATTGTTTTCTGTAGTGGGACACGAAGAGAGACAGGCTGACGAACAAAGAGGTATTAATTCAGTAGTGAGTGCCAATTGATATTTCATTGTTTCTACCCGATGTTCTTTCTATGATGTTTGTGGCAGTGTGGGTGCATACATTAAAAAATCCGCATTTTGTACAAGTTGGGTGCGATATTGTTTTGTGTGTCGCGTGCTACTTGACTACACTTGGCAAAGTTTTTATTCATTGAAATATATTTCCCTATTGGACAACTTTTATTTAAGAAAAACAACAAAAACAAGCGACAAATTGTTTGTTTCTGTTTTATTTGTCATATTTTCTTACTGTGTAAGCACTCTAGCCACCACTTTCAACACACACTCATCACAGATGTTACAACAAACGAATAAAATAACCATTAACTTTACTGTTGCTTAGTATATTCAGACTTCACAGCTCGCAACCTATTTTTATTGTTCTTATCGGAGTTTGGTTACGCTTGACGGAATGACAGCGCGTGCAGTCAAGCATTCTATCAGAATCCACTCAACAAATATGGTTCATGTCCTGTTTTCAGATGCTATTCTGAAAAGTCAGTTTCGGCCGGCTCATTAACATAGCAGAGCACACATGACGTGCCAGTTCCAATTGGCATTTGACTAGACTGCATTTCGAAGAGTGAGTCACGCTATGTATGTCCATACACGGTGATGATGACGCTGGTAATTCACTTTGGGGTTACTTTCGGTATGATATACTTACTTTAAATATATTAAAATATGCAAATAACAGGACTATGTGGTTATCAACACCCACACGCCATACCACCATGTGTGCTGTGTGTATGAATTTGTAGCTTTTGATCGTTTCCACTTTAGTTTAATCGTTTCGATGTCAGCTACTGATGGCGATGATGAAGATGACCATACGTTCGATTGGCAGTTGTTGCCTATCATATTTTGAAGTTTTAGCGTTTTTAATTTGGTCCATACATAAAATTATGAATCTGAAAGAGAGAAATATTAGCTATACAGTTTTGTGTAATTTATGCAAAAACAAATTGTTAAGAAAATTTATATTGAATTTGACATTATTTTTCTTTGCACATATTTGTCTTTATAACTCTTCTTACATCTAGTTTTTTTTTTATGGCACAAACCTTATTTGAAACTAAGCCTTCTTCTACCCAAATATTAGCAATCATTGCTAGAACGTGCCACACTTAGACAAGGAGCAACACAACCCGAGTCCTTCACAAGACTCGAGAAAAGACGTCCAACATTGTCACGCGTGTGCTGTAATTAATGACTTTTCTTGAGCAAATTATGATGGTGCTGGTGCTGAGATGGTAAGAATAAGTTGAGTAGGCATTAACAGCACAAATTGAGGATTCAGAACTCGATTGTATACTATTCTTGTGGTTTGCCTGCTAGTATAAAAATATACAAAAACAAAACAAACAGAAACAAATACGACACATTTGTGTTGCTTACAAACACTGAGACTTCCCACCTTTTCAGGCACAGTAGCATGAACGTGAGGATCTCAGACACTGTTGTCACAAGCTGAGTCTTTTACTTGGTTATTGTAGCTCAGTTTAGGTATAAATTCGTATGGACTGGCAGGTGACAAACTTTAACTCTAAGAAGACGATGTGCGCCGTCGTCTTCCTGTGTACTAATGATGATGCCCTCCTGTGATTGAGACGGAATATTAGTGTGCGACGACTAAACGCCACAGGATGTGTCTGACGTCTGAGCCGATGATCTGTGAAATATCATTGCGCATGTCGACTCGTGCTGTTGGTATTGCGAAACATTGTGGTAAGTGGCCTGTGGCACACGTTGCTAGAAAACAGACTCGTTTTATGGCCAAACATTGTAGAGGTTTATTTTATTCTATTCTTTTAAAATACTGGTATATTTTAAACATAGTCACAACATACAGTGTGTCCAAGCTTTCATTAAATAATTGTAATTTAAAAAAAAATTAAAAATAATTATTTTGTCAATAAACATCTTGATAAGATCCGAGTTCAGGAATAATTAAAGCTTTTGTGACCAACTCAGAAACTGTCAAAATGTTTAATTTATTAGATACATCATTAGGGGCGAGTGCATTTACCTATTCATATTTGTTTTTGATCGGCGAAAAGCGAAAAAAAATTAGCATTCTTTTATGTGCAAAATACCACCATTAGCAACAGCACCGACAACCTAACAATCCTAAAACAAATAACATTCACAAACAAAAAAAAAAAAAAAACAAAAAGGAAAAACAATAGGAAAAACTATCAGTTACTACCCTAGTAGTAGAAACTCGTGCAACATCGGTGACAATGGCTGAGTATCTCGATGCGCACTAACTGTATATTGACTAATGAGCTTGAATGCGTAGAAATACAAATCGAGAGCGTTTCAAACCAAATCCACATTTCAAACAAAGGAAGGCACTCGAATATCTATAAGAGCTCAAATTGTTTTTGTAGTGTTCACTCTATTGGCCTTCGCTTGCTGTCCTCCAACCCACCCTTCCGTTCGCAGCACACATGCCACATGGAGGTCGTTATGGGCCAAATCATTTGAGTAATTTATGGCTTACAAACATATTTGTGGCTCTTGCTTTGGGTTTTGTTTATTTATGAAAATAGTAATACAAAAAAATAAATACAATAAAATTGCATGTTTTTGATTGCAAAAAGTGCCACAAACTCATATTGAATTATATTTGGTTGTGTGGATTTGCGCCTATTGAGCATTTTTATGGTGTTTATGCTAATTTTGTTGATAATACGCCCGCGAAATCGTTGATTAGCGCTTTGTATGATTCATTTCACTTTTGTGAAATGAAGAAGTGTGCCAAGCATGCGGGGCACGAGCCATTTAAGGAGGGTCGAAGGTAAATCTAACAAAAACCACCAAAAAGCAATATTCTTCAAGACCACTATTCACGTCCTTTTCCTAGTGCCACGCCCATATTTTGGTAGAATCTTAATTGTTTTTTTTATATATTGATAGCCTACAAAGAAGTTTTTATTGGTAATTATTCACTGAGTGAAGAACATAAAATAAAACAAGCTGAAATTTGAATCTTTCTTTTCAACACTCAAGTTTAGGTACTTTTTATATTTGATTTGATATGAATTTGTTTCGGCATGGTTAAGAATCGCTTCCTCTTTCTTTGTGCCAAATATAAACCCGAATACATTTTGACTTCACTATTTTACTTTCCATAATAATCAAATTTCACTTCTTTGTATTACACATGAACTCTTGTAATGCAAAAACTCCTGTCAGCGCTTAAGATACAAACAGAAACAAAAACACACAGCCAGACAATTGACAATCAGGGTACTGTCAAAGTGAATTGGCATCGGGCATTGTTTGGGACAACAAAGTGACAAGAGCATAAATGATCAAAGCGTTATAGCAGATACAAAGATAAAAATATCCATTCAAACTATCGAGTTGATGAGATTTAAACCGTTAAGTGATCGATCAATAAAACAATATCGTTGATTTGCGTTTGGACAGTTATCAGTTGAGTGCGGCGGTCTTCTATTAGCTCCGGTGGTGGTACAACATGATCAATCATTTAAAGTAGGCATGGGCCAATGTGTTAGAACCGTGGGAGTTTCCTTTGAGTAGAATACTTTGAGATGCAAATTAAGTGAGGCAAAAACACAAAGACGCGAAATAAATACGGTGCACCTTTAAAGTCCTGCCCGTCGGATAATTCAACGCACGCGCCAATCATTGGAAAAAACAACAACAACAAAATCTTTAAATAAATAACGAAATCATCTAAATGCCACTCATGTAAATCTGTTGCAGTTGTTGCTGCCAGTCGATTGACTTCCCTCCTTCTGCATTACGGCCACGTAGCACGAGGCAAACTAAGGCACTCAGTCAGCTAGGCAGCCAGCAAGGCAAGCAGACACATGTGGCAGACTGCAATGCAGCCGTCGCCTGCATTTCTTGAATCTTAAACGGCTGCAGCTGGTTGTAACTCTTCAACGACGATCTACATTGCCACATTCGTTGCACACTGGTTTGGTCTTGTGTTCGCTGTCGTTGTTTAGACTTCGAACGTCGTTGCTTTTAGCCCGTGCCCGTTAATTATTACTATTCCAATTGGATCTCCTACCTGTTTGCCTTTCAGTCTCCATCATTTATGAACTATGAGTTTGCCACCTGTTGTCATCGCGTGAAACCTCGACAACTTTGTGACCACGTCGCAATCCTTTGTTTATTAAACCAATTCGCGCACTTATTGAATATTAAAACATAAAGGGCTATTTTGACCTCTTTCCTCTCTTCGATTAGTAGTTTTTAATGACTGTAATAAACTTTTTTCGGTATGATAAGCTAACTTGAGCCACTAAACTAAAGTTTTGATTCCAAGTGATTGCGCTCGCGACGACGTTTGTTCGATTTCAGTTATTGGACGTCGTGTATTACCGTAATTAAGTTAAACGGTTCTGTGGATCGCACATGGGTCTCATGTAATTAGTTGTGTTGTCGTAGGTCAAGTCTTGCGTGGCGGTCAGCAAAAAATTTGTTCTGTTTGTTTTTATTATTATTGTTATCTTTATGCGGGAATAAACTTGCTGTACACTGACAGAAAGCTGTGTTGACCATGTGTTAATTAGGCCCATATTGCTGTAGTTGTTGTAAAATGAAGAGTTTTCACGAATTTATAGAAATAATCATTAAGACCATAATTCAACAACATGAGGTAAAAGAGGTCTTACAACAATTTTCATATTTTATTAGCATATAGTTTTAAACTTAAGAAAAACTTACACGTTATGTTTTTTTTCCAAAAACATTTCTGATGACGTGCTTTTTTCTGGAATACTTTAAATCTCGATGTTTTACGATTGTTGCTTAAAAGGAAAAAACAAGAGATGTTTTCCAATTCAAACCCGAGCCCTTGAAATTTTCAAGTGTATTGAAATCCGTAAAAGTTAACAACTTCACAACTTTTTGCGGTAGTCTTCAACTCAAATCAATTTAAGCTCAGATCAATTATAACTTTATAACAGAAGCCACCCATAAACTGGTAGAGCAACATTTTTATCTTAAGATCTTATCGCTCGCATGAACTAAGCTCGCTATTTCAAAGTAATCGATATGATATGAGCTGATGATAGAGATAAGCGGTTGGTTGAGCAAAGTGAGTTTGGCAAAGCATGTCGCGCAAGACTGTCCAACACAAGGTCAGCCAGAAAAAGTGCAAAGGCATAAGGAAAGGGCGCTTTGAAACAGTTAATATTAAAGTCAAATATAAATTAAGAAACGCAACCGAAGTTCATTTTTATGTGTGCTCAGCCAGTTATTTCAGCAGCTATGTTTTTGCTAATGTTTATTTGGCTGCGGGGACTTACTAAAGCACTTTGGACTAAGGTGGCGTTATTTACAAATGACTGAGTCGCTGCTCTTTGTGGACCGAGGCTTGCGCAAGGCAACGGAATACTTAAGTATTAAGTGAGGTGCGTGCAATGGGATCGGTCAAAGAAAATAATCACACATGTTGCTTACCAATGGTAATAAGTTGAGAAAAAAAAAACAGTAAGGGCGGTATAGTCGTATATACTCGACAATATAATACCCTGCACACATGGTAGGCCATGGCATACCCAAAATCTACAAAAACATATTGATCTGACATCGGCCGTTCAAATATTGTTCAAAATATAAAGAAAATTGGTGAAAAAATCTGGATTTTACGAAAAATTTGATTTTGTTGGTATAGTTATAACTATTAAAAATAGGGAAGTTTGTGGTATGCAGTTTTAAAGTATACTTATTGAGCTTGTACACAAAATTTCGTACCTTCAATAGTTTTGGAGATATAGCGTTTTTAAGAAATTAACTGAGGGAGGGAAAATGAAGGGGGAAAAAATGTGGTTTGCAGTTAAATAGATCTATACATACTGAGTCTACATACTGACTTTCATGTTTCTATCTTTTCGGGTGTTCGAGTTATTGCACTTTAAAAAAGTGGTTGGTGCTGGATGGGCGGGAAGGAGTGGGCGTGGCTTCACACTTCATCTAGTGACTCTATAAACTCTAGCAAAGTGGGAGTGTGTATAATACCATAAATAAGATAGTGTAAAAACAAAACACCGAGCATAGTTCTCGACAAAGTTGGTAGGTACGTAAGCGAACACTAGGTTCCCAGAGTAAGTTTCGAAGAGCAAAAAGAAGAAGCTGTTTCTGAACGGATTCAATAACGATTCAGTAACGATCATTGAATTCCTTACACCATAGTTTTATGAAACCAAGTTCACTTTTACATTTATTGACCGAAAAAGAGATATAGGAAGAAAAATTGAGTCTTGGATCCACCAAGGTCATTAAATTAAGACACACGCTCTAGAGTAGAATTATTAATTCTGTATGTGCCAACAATAAGACATAAATAAAAACTTGACAGTACTTCAATAAGTTTGTCATGTGATTCAAGAAACCCCATCTTAAGGTAAATTTAAAAGTGCCATGCATGTCGTCAGACTACCATTTTTGGGAGATGTCTTCTTCGCTGTGTTACAAACTTCATTACAAAATTGTAATACTATTCACAGCAAGAAGAGTATAAATATACATACCTATGTTCATATAAATATATACATGTACTCGTATATAGAAGGACACTTAACTCTGCCTTTCTTCCTTGATGTAATTTTAGCTGCAGGCGCTTAAAGGTGTTGTTTATACAAGCTCCACGCGCTACTCTTACATTTTGCTGAACGGTGGCGTCGACACGACACGAGCCGAAATGAGTGAGGCTTGTATGGTGATGACACCTCATCATCATCATCATCATCGTCGATGACGACCGTCGTAAAATTTGGTCGCGTTTTAAATTTTCAACAGTTCATTCCGCTAATGACGGTCGTGGACGAGAATCATCGATTTTCGGTGCCCCAAGAAAGTGTCCGTAATGATGAAATGCCCGGCGACACCTTTCGTGCGAAAATTGACGGGTAGGTATGCAATTTGTGCGACTCGACAACGAAGTGAATGGCAACAACAATTACCTTTTCGCGAAAGAAGACGTAAAATTTATTTTATGATGTTCATTATAATAAACCAAAGTATGTGTCATAATTAAAGGCTAAGTTTCACCAACTACGTTTAAGTATATGTATATCATGTTGTTTGTTTAATAAAGATGACTTAGTACAATCTTCTATGATTAACTTACCACATTCAAAGTGATGACTCATGCACTAAACCAAAAATTCCGTTGTCATATTCAAATACGATCCTAATTAGGGTTTAATAGCACACAATAATTCAAGCTTTATATGTGTGTGTGTGTGTGTGTGTGCGTTACTTAATCAACTTTTTAGAAGCGTCAAAACCATTAACATAACCGCTTAACACTTTTTTCTTTATCTACCAAAAACATTTGTCAAAAATTTCCTTCCAATCAATCTTCGAACGCAAAAAATAAACGTGGAGGAGGAAAAAACAAATTGTAATAATTTATAAACAAATGTTAATCTATGCTTTAATGATGCTCAACTGACCTTTGTTCGTTTTAAAGTTTCACTCTTCGATTATTGTTTTTGGCTTGTTTTTTTTGTGTTATTAACAGACCGCCCAGTGTGCGAACCAATTCGCTTGGCGGATGCCACAAGTCACACATTGGTTTTGGCGATTATATTTCGTATTTCGTATTTGGTTTTTTCTTTTTCTTATTTATATTGTCAATATTTCATTTACTTACTTCCATATAATTTTGTACAGTGAAATAAATTCTTTGTTTCCTTTAAGTATAAATGTCAATCAGTACAGTATATTGCACTAATAGATAACCGTTTACTTGATATAAAATTACAACAAACTCAAAATTGTTTTACCTATTACAACCATAATTAACACTTGTTAAGTTAGTCATTAAGGGTATTCACGCAAACTCGTAAACATCTAGTAAATTCGTAAACTTGCGTTATTAAACTTAGTTGGATTCCATAAAAAAACAAAAAAAATACGAGAATGACTATAATTGTCTATTTATTTTCGGTACGTAAATATCTGTGTATTTGCTAAAGTTTCGATTGATACCTTTACATGTTATTTAAAATTTATGAATGAGCTTCCAACGCAAACTGCAATGCAACAATGCAAGTAGGTAACACTTGACAGCAAATTCTTCAAATGCTCGTGCGAAAATTTTAAAGTTTTGATTGTTTATAGATGTATATGGTGGTGGCAGATGCATCTATGGACAAAAATGATGTAAGAGAACAAAAAACCCATTGGAGTGGAAATTTAATTTTGGGTCTTTTTAACCATTTAATATTTCATTAGGAGCACTTATATTATTAACCGCAGCTCTAACTAATTTACACTGTCGTTTTTTTTTTTTAAATATTACCATTTAAGGCGAAGATTTTTCAAAGTGTAAAACTTTTTTTTTCGTTTTGTAACGTTTTTAACAATTTGAAATAATTAATAATTTCTTAAACAATTTTTACAATATATTTATTTAACAATGCAATGATTAATTTGATGCTCTAAGTCTATGGCGCTGAACTCGAACCAATGACAGAAAGACCTTTTGAGCAGCGGGAACTCCAAAACTTTGACTACGCCGATGATGATATGCGCCAAACTTCATTAGTGAGCAATATGGATGAGACCACACCGGGCGAATATTTTTCAAATGAGACACAACATTTTAATAGCAAAAGTGTGCAGCTTTAGTCAAAGCGAAAAAAAAGAACCAAAACAAAAAGAAAACTTCAAAGTAAGTGGAAAAAATAGGCAGCTGTACTTGAGAGCTACGCAATTTTGTGCGTGTGTGATGTTTATCAGCAGTTGGAAATAGTAAATGACAATGGTAGTACCGGAATGAAATATTTCTTTCATTCGTTGCATGCTGAAATATGTTTTTGTCACCCGTATAATTTTCGCATTGATGAGCATCATCAACGTCGACGTCGCAAAGTCGCATTTGTGGCCTAATGTCAGTTAATTTTTTCGTTCGCTAGTTAAAACAAAAACTTTGACTTCTTAAAAATTTCTCTGGCAACATGTTGATCCCGTATGATTGAGGCGACTTTGTCTGACCCTTTTCGGTTATGTGTCACAGTCACTGAACATAACTATTTTTCACCTTAAAGGAAGTCATTGTACTTCCTGTCAACGACCATTTAAATTTTCTAAACGCTTATTTACCGCCTATTTGTTGACTTTGTATTTCTTCTATAATTTTCATTGTATTTTTCTTTAATTTCGTTTGTTTTTCTTTTTTGTTTTATTTCAGTTTGGATTATTCAAGTCGTTCCAAAGTGTATGTGGCGTATATGAAGCCTTGCGATGAGTGGTTGAGCCGAAATGGCAATGCGGGTTGATCAGGTGTTAATTTAACTAAGACAATGCAAAGTTGGTACCTACTATGTATTGTTTAACTACGTTATAATTATTCATTTGTTTTATATTGAACATTTAACATTGATATATGTATTTATTTATTATGACAGTTATTTTCAGTAAACTTACAAATATATACTTAGTAATAGCCATTGCAATGTAAATAAGCTTAATTTTGTTCTGAGTCTTCACTCCATGTCATCTCTATTTATCGTATTTGACTCCAGCAATACGACCGACGAGATTGATTCCAATTATGTTAGCCAATCATTACAAATGATTAAAAAATAGTTTGGTTTGAGCTTGGGCGAACTTTCATTTCAACGAATTTAAGAGAATATTTGTAGCCCCAAGTGGTAATCCAATTGACACCTTCGCCGTAATTGTTATTGGCATACTCCCCATTCAAATTGCTGTAACAAAACAAATTGCGAACCATTAAAGAGTCCAATGAATTAAACAATTCATTACCTGTCATGGCAATTTCTGTGCCACCAAGCGCCTTTAAAAGTCTGCGCACAATTAAAAGGTGATTCATCGTTGTCGTGATCATAAGTACTGAATTTTTGAGACTTGTGCTTAATTAGTGAGTCGCCTGCATCGCCAGTAAATGGCCCGATCTCTTTGAGTGAATAAGACTCATTCTCGCTACCGATTTCGAAAAGATCATATTTTGCATATTTTTTCTGATTATCGAAGTCTTCCATTTCGATAAGAAGTTCTTGTCTGGCACAAGTTGTTAATAGATGTAGATTTTCTAAGCCTATAAAGAACTCATCGGACACATCACCAAAGCCGTTTCTGTATTGGACCCAGGGGCGATAAAAATTCGTTTTGCCATTCATACGCCTTTGTATGACAGTCCATTTGCCATTTAAAGTTTTCGTATCACAAGCTGTTTGAAACAATTTATCATCGGTAAGCGTCAAGACCGATGAACTCTTCGAAAAACAATTGCAATTTGAATTTTCAACTGTTAAACTCTTCTTGATTTTTCCAAATTTCTTAGTGTAATTGACCACCTTCTCACCGACATATGGCTTGACGGACTGCACATCTTCCCAAAGCGCCTTTAGACTGAAATCAGTTTTACTGAATAAACATAGTTTTTATGAAAAGTGTCAAAGTAGAAGTTTTACCTGTTGGATATGGTGTCAATGTGATCTGTTAAGCCACTGCAGTTCATGTTAGTCAAACTGTTTTCATCTGATTGCAACTTTTCTTGCTTCCTAAGGAATAAACATTTTAATAAACGAATTGATATTATCTTTATCTACTGCCGACTTTATATAGAAAAGTTCTAATTTTAAATTGGAATTCTGCATGGTCAGCTCCCTGGTACTCATTCGCAGCTCACTATTTTCCAAGGTCAGTTTCTCGATTCTCTGGTTCAATTCATTGTCTACCGGTTGTTTGTCATTCAGACTATCATTTGCAACATTCCTACATAGATATCACACAATTATTAAGCTGAGCAGGGTTTCGAAATAAAATTTTTAAATTCACCCAACATCCTGATGTCCTATTAGGTTTTTAGTTGTGTTACTTCCAGCTTCACGCGACACGCGCATTGATCTTAGTTGGCCTTGGAAGACTTTAAGAATGGATAAGTCTTGTTTCATCATTTTCAATAAATTGTCGCCAAAAGGATCCTTAAAAAAGGATTGTTACTTGTTTAAAGTCTTAAGCAAAATTATCCAAAAATTTACCTCATCAGTTTCCCCTTCAAGATCAGCAACTAAATTTAATGGATTAAATAACTACTTTAAAAAAGTTAAGAATTCATTTAGACTTACATTGCTGTGAACTCACTCGTAAAACGCTGTGAAATATAGATAATTTAATTTAATTAATTAATTTTTCAATTATTTATTATAAGGGGAACGCCGTTGAAATTAAGGAATTGGCACGAAAGAAGCCATCCTCACATAAATTCAGGCAAGGTGAGCATTATCCCCAGTTTATAATAACAAGGTTTATATATTAAGTTTCCTCTAACTTTCTACAATTTATCACCTTTTGCATGTACTACATCTATTTTTAAGCATGTCTTGTTTCTTTTCGAGTTCCAGCATCTGATTTTCGACATTCGACCAGAACTTCCTGCTAATGGTAGCCTCATCAAGCTGAAAGGTAAAATAAGAGGAGTATACAAAAATACCATAGAAGCTATTAAAAGCTTCTACATTTTTCGAGCATATTATGTATCTGCAAATCAAAACTTTTATTACTTCGGTTAGTTCATTTAAATATGTTTCCCATGAAGGAGTCGTAGCATTGAGATTTAATTTCTTTGCCAATAATTGCCAAGATGTAATCCACGATGGACTCGACGTAACCACCTTGAAAAATATAAATTGTATTTTTATTTATTGTTGTTTTTTTCAGTGATTACACAGGCCAACAAGAAAAAACTTTTTGAATAATTGCAACTAATTGCTATGTATTTTTGTGTGCTGATTCCAAAAATAGTAGACATAAAGTCGTATCACCCTCCAATTTCTTGCATTTCACGGAATTGTAAAAAACACGAAATTACTGTTTTTCAAACTTGTGTACAAGATATCTCAGAAACTACTGGACCGATCTTGTTGAAATTTAACTAAGATATTCTTAGGAATCCAATCTATCATGTACTAAAGGAGTTTTTTGATTGAGGGCCCCTTCGAAAGTTATACACTTTTAAACCTCAATAAATGAAGAAAAAAAAGTTTAATTTTTAAATAGCTGCAAATTTTACAAAAAAAAAACTTTTAATTTTGTCCCCTATGCTACTCTATTTGTAGTCATTTCCTGAATGAAATCACGCTCCCTTTGTTCTATTCCGACAATTGGTGACCGAGATATCAGATATACCACCAACGTATGTTATGGTTGTTTCGAAAATCTTAGGAAATGGTATAAAAAATTAAATAGTGGCTTTTAAACAACAAAACAGTTTTAGTAGCCATGGTATGTTTATTTATACATATTCATTTTAAATTTTGATACAACAAAATTATGAACTGTAAAGTAGAGAGAAAATCCTTGTTGGTTGTGTACACGATATTTCAGTCAGCAATCGACGGAAAAATACTAACGGACCGTCATTTCCTTCAGGAAATTACTACAAATAGAGTAGCATAGGGGAAAAAATTAAAAGTTTTTTGTTGTAAAATTTACAGCCATTTGAAGATTTAACTTTTTTTCCTTGATTTATTGAGGTTTAAAAGTGTATAACTTTCGAAGGGGGCCCTCAATCAAAAAACTCCTTTAGTACATGATAGATTGGATTCCTAAGAATATCTTAGTTAAATTTCAACAAGATCGGTCCAGTAGTTTCTGAGATATCTTGTACACAAGTTTGAAAAACAGTAATTTCGTGTTTTTTACAATTCCGTGAAATGCAAGAAATTGGAGGGTGATACGACTTTATGTCTACTATTTTCGGAATCAGCACACAAAAATACATAGCAATTAGTTGCAATTATTCAAAAAGTTTTTACAAACGGTTTTTTCGTCGGCCTGTGTTATTAACTAAACATAAAGCACTCTAAAATCATAATAATATTTATAAAGGATGTTGTAAGTAAATATCTGTATAAAAAAGAAATTCGCCTCCACACTATCAGCAAACACACAATCTTGCAATCTTCTATATTATCAATCTCCAGAGAAATTACACTTTTAAGCTTTACTGTTATATAAATATTTTTTATACTCTTGCAAGAGTATATTAACTTTGTCATGAAGTTGGCAACGTCTATATAAAGTATATATATTCTTGATCACCACGATGAGACGAGTTCACACAGCCGTCCATCTGTCTGTCTGTTTCAATGAGAACTCCTCCCAGAGTTTTAAAGTTAGCCAAAAAATGTAAATGCGGAAAACGTTCTTATTCTTTCAGGCAGTTTATATGTAGAAACCAGCTTGATTGGAACACTATAGCACATAGCTGCCATAAGTATCGGTTAAAACAAAGGTTTTTGTTTAAAAAACGCATTGATTTTGGAGCTATCACCTCAATTTATACAAGAACATCTTAGACGTCAATAAAGACACACTGCGAATTTGGTGAAAATCGGAAACAAACATATAACTCCGATAGGAACAATCAGTCGAAAATTCGGTTTTTGCAATTAGGGTTTTTATACATTCCTGGCCATATTCCAAAGTTTCATAAGAATCGGTCATAAGGACGTGGCACAGTCCATATAGAGAAAAACTTGTGATTTGTCTGTAAGTCGACGAGATAGAAGATTGCAAAATGAAGTGTAGAATGATTGCATTGTATTCTTTAAAATAAATTAGAAAACGGGTGTGTCTACTCCTCCTTATCTATATAAATTTATATGATTCTCATAGGAAAATCTAAGTTAGGACGCTATCTTCAGCCTTGCTGAAGATTATATACTCTACACGCCCTTTTTTGTGCCTAGCCCCCGATTAAATCTTAGTTCTTAGCTAGTAGTTAATAGCCTATATACCAATTTTCATTGGTTTTGCTCTTTGAATACCGGACTAGTTTGCATACACACAGACAGACAGACGGACATGGCACAGTAAAAACAGTAGTCTTGCGATCTTCACCAATCTCGCACATCATATGCATTTTCGGTTCCCTGCTCTCTCTCTATGTATTTTTTTCTTCGAACATTCCAATAGAAACTATTGTTATTGTGGTGAGGGTATTTAATCTATGTATACATTTTTCAATACCTTTAAAATTTTGTGATGAATTGGCATAGATTTGACGTTATCAACTTATCACATCTCGCTGTTCAACAATAAACTTTATACAGTCGGAAATGCGTTTTAACTTGCTGACAAAGTTAATATACTCTTTTTTTGTAAGAGTATAAATAATATCAAATGTACTTATGTATTTGTTGTGAGAGCAAAATATTTTTTGCATTTGATTTCAACAGTTGCTTCAGTGTACAGGTTGAATCGAAAATTACTGGCATTATCTTCCAATAAATTATTAAGTTACAACAAATTAATTTGTAATTACAAACCAATATCTAAGTATATAATGTTAGTGTGAAGCCAAGAAATCCATTTGGAACTGAACTTACTATTTCACAGGTAGTTGGAATTAGTTGAAAGCACAAAGGCAATATTAGCCCGAAAATAACAACTTTATGCATGTCTTTACACGTGCAAAACCTTAACTTGACTAATACTCTCAGGCATTGGGAACTGTTTATCTGAGATCTGTAGCTCAGAAGCTGTTCTATGCATTTTTTATTTTTATAGAAAGTATACGTAAAGCTATACATAAATAAACACGTTCTAGCCTAAAGCTTATAAATAATTGCAAATTATTCCAGTTGTTGCACTCAACTAAGCTTTCAGAATACCAACATATTCAAGCTGTTGAAAAAAATAAATAAGACGGGTATATTTAAGTACACTCGACAGTATAATGGCTGCACACATGATGTGTAGTAGCACACCTCAATTTAAAGAAAATCCATCGAAAAACGTGAAATTTACATATATGAAATTTACATTGAGTGGTCTATGAGAGGTACCAATTAGCTGAGAAGTAGTTCTTTAGAATGCAATTTTAAAGTGATGTTTTTACGAAGTCGAAATGCGAAGTTTGAAGTTCATCCCGACATATGAAATATGCAAGCGATATTAATTTATGTTTTAAATGTTAAAAACAAATATGGGAATTCATATTATTCATTTGATAAATTGTTGCAATCTTCAGTTGATATTTATCTATTTTGAGACATGATATGACGCAGTAAGAATAATTTGACGAATAAAAAAATTCCCATATGAATAAAAAATTCTTATAGTAGTAGTTTAAATGTGTTTAGAGGGAAAGTACATGAGTTCTTATCATTGTTTTATGGAAAATGTTTAAATTAATGTACAAGGCAACTATTGCTTCTTTTTTGTTAAAATTAAAACAAAATTGTTAATTTATAACGTTTTGAATAAAATCAATTTGTATTTAAATATATAATTCTACGCTTATTCCTTTAATGCTTAAGGCAAATAAATATCGCATAATCAAAATGGACGATTATCCTTGACCAAAAGCAGTAGATTTTTTTTGTGACACGTACATTTGAAAACCCAAAAAAAAAATTAAAGCAAAAAAAGGAAAAATAATGTTTGGTGAGCAATACTCACAAAGGAGAAATGACAACCACGCATGTGCATCTACTTAACACAATTTAGATGCGTCAACACAGCCGAAGGGAGCATGCACACCAACACAAAATGTGTGTGTAAAGATACAAAGCGTCTGCGTATTAGTGGCAAACAAATTTATCCGACCAATCGGTAGAGAGTATGATATAAAGTAACATTGGAAAATGTTTAAATCCGATGATACCAAAAGATACATACACATACATACATATACATATGTGTAAATGTATTCACTTGCATAGAGAGTTTGTTGATACATACAATCATTACATGCACACACACGCACACAAAGCAGTTGCAAAGTAGAGCTCAGCTTCTACTTCTTGGAGTTTCAGTGAAACTGTTGTTGCTGTCGCTGCTGTGGCTTGTTTTGTGGAGCGATACCGCTGGAGTTTGCCAAATTTATGCGGGTGTCTCTCATTTGTCTGTCTGTCTGTCTGCCTGTCAGTACGTTCACTTGGAAGTATCTATATTCGTTCGTCAGTCGTTCAACTGTTTTGCTTCTTCGCTCTTTTGTTTTAGCGCGTCAACGGCGCTTGTGTGTTTTGTAGGTGGAGCCACAAATTGTTCAATGTTGACAAAACACGCTCACTCAGAGAAATTTTGGTAGTTTTACATTCATCGGGCGGATTCGTAACGCAACGTAAACTTTTCGCCTCGCACAGGTTCACCGAAAATCCGAGACACCGCAAGTCGCGTGCGCGCTCTAAAGCAAAAGACTTTTTTTACTGTCAACTCGATTTGATTGTCAAACTTATCACAATATCAACTGCCAACGGTATTTTGTGCTCAGGTATGCTTTCACGCGTCACCGTGGTCGTATTCTTGCACTTTCACAGTGTTTCCTAATTGTTTGATTGCAATTGTGTCAGGAAGTGCTTGCGTTATTCTTCAATCTTATTGATGGCCCTTAATCAACATACAATGAAATGAAGAAATGAAGTGAAAATGTGTGTGTTTGAATATACATAAATGTATAAATATCTTAATTCATTCGTAACTACGAATTAATGCGTTTGGATGAGTGCATTTCTGTTGGAACAGTGTGGATTAACCTTTTGGAGCTTGGATATTTTGGAATATGGTTGTATTGTAAGTCAATTTAATATAAAAGGAAACTTTCAGAACAAACCCGTGTGTCAGAGAGTAATGTTACTTTAATTGTATTCAAAATGAACAAAAAATCGTAATAATAATAATAATTAAATAATTAGTACATATTAAAAAAAACTTGAAAATTCAAGACCTGTAAATAGTTTGAAAGAAGTCGATTTGTTTCGACCTGCAAGTTTATAAGAGTTATGTGTATGCACTTGCCTATCCAATATCAGAGAGACTGAGATTTATGATTAGGAGACGTCCATAAATTAGGCCTTTTTTTTTAAATTTAGACCACTCTTAATATCTTGGTGAGATTATAAGGACGCTTCTTCTTCTGTCAGCGCTTATTATATTATTTTTAGGACAAATTATGTGAAATATTAATTCAATATTCTTATTTGAGATAAACAACACTTTTTGTTACCCTTTAGGGAGTTGCAAGAGTTTAATAGTTTTGAGCACATGAAAAATGTATGTAACACCCACAAGAAGGTGTGGCGGACCCAATATTATATATATATTGTTGGTCATATACATATATTGTTTAATTAAGTAATTAATTAATTTTGAAATTTTGAAGGAAAAAATGTTTTCATTCACACACGTTTATTAATTTATTGAAGAAAAAATGCAATTTGATAGTTAAAATTAGTAGCCTTACGATATTTATATACTTATCTCTCTCTTCTGGTCTTCGATTTATGGTAGGGTGCGAGAAGGAACGAGTAGGCGTCGCTAAAATTGAATGACCACACGAGACTGGCTTTCAAATTTCAAGTCTCTAGCTCTTCTGGTCTGCGAGAATCATTTTTTAGAATCGACAGATGGACGAACATAGATAGGTCGAATTCTTTCGCCGTTCTGAACAGGAATATACACTCACTTTGTCGGGTGTCCCGTCCATCTAGGTGTTTTATACAATTGGTGAATACTCTGATTCGCAGAAGTGATGGATTTTTTGAAAGATCGATAAAATTTCACATAAGCTAAATTTGTTAGTACCAGCTAGGTCCGACACGTGTTGGAAGTGCAACTTCTTTAAAGTTAAAGAACCCGAAAAACTAAGAGTGGAAAACAGAAAACAAGTTTCAGCAAAACTACAACAATATAAACTTGGCAAAACACTATCTTATACTTTCGTTTTGGTATCGTTATTTATAAACTTTTGTCTTTGCCAACAACCAAAAATCGAAGAAAGAATATATTAAACAGAAAATCACAGTAACTACAATTATTGAAATGGAAAAAATTTTATCAACTTGGATCGAGTATGGTTTTAAAGGAAACGATTATATATATTTCATGCTCTTAACTTAACCACAGAAGGAGACATCTCCTATAAAAGTATATATATTCTTGATCAGCACGACGAGACGAGTTCATATAGCCATGTCCGTCTGTCTGTTTCAATGCGAACTCCTCTCAGAGTTTTGAGGTTAGCAAAATAATCTTATCGCATACAATTTTTTTTGCCTTCAGGCAGATTATATGTAGAAACAAGATTGATCGGAACACTATAGCATATAGCTCCCAGAGGTACGATCGGTCAAAAATTCGATTTTGTTAGAAAAACTTTTATGTTCTAATTACAAAAAGATGAAATTATGCGTTTTTATACATTCTTGACCATATTCCAAAGTTTCATAAGAAGCGGACATAAGGGCGTGGCACCGCCCATATAGAGGAAAACTTAAAAATATGATTGCTCCGTAAACCGACGAGATAGAAGATTGCAAAATTAAGTGTACTATGATTGCATCGTATTCTTTAAAAAAAAAATTAGAAAATCGGTGGGGCTACGCCCCTTTATCTTTATATACTTATATGGTTCTTATTGGAAGACGGATTTTCCAATAAGAATAATTGAGAAAATGCTTGCAAAAGTATATAAGATTCAGCGAAGCTGAAAAAAGTTCCCTTAGTGGTTTTTCATTGTTATAACTCAAAACCGTACTCGATTCGATAAAAATAATTTTTGCAATTTTGTTTAATTGATTTTTCTTCGGGTTTTCGCAATTAACAAGAAATTTTGGGGGTTATGATAAAGCTGACCTCTGATTCGGATTCAACTCGTCGTAATCCATTCAGGTTGGTGGATTTTCTAAAAATCGGGATCGAAATTCTATCATAAAATGTAATTTGTAATTTTTCGATGCTAACGAAACTAATATACCCTTGTACCATAAGATACAGGATATAATAATAAAATAAAAAGAAGTATTAACATTTTCAATTAGCTTATCGCCCCTAAGAAGATTTACTCCAAATTCTTCTTAGTTCCTACCAATTGATTTAACCTTCACAATTATTTTATTAGTGAAGCGTGAAAACTATTTTGACAACCTTTTTTGCACCACCGAAATCATGAATTTGCACATTTACTACTAAAATCATGAATTTGTACAACTTCGCCAACAAATTTGCTAAAAAAATGAATGAGACGCAATCAACAAAATGAGAGTGGCTCTAGAAAATGGGCGTGAGGAGTGTCGAATCGGCAAAGCCGAATAAAGTTTCTTGCTGGCATTAGTTTAGAGACATAACACTGTGTGCAGGGTAACACCGGAGTCTGCTCTACTCTATCGCTCATACTTTTTTTATGCTCCACTTTTAACTTGCTATTTAACTTTAAAAAAAATGGTTAAATATTTATATTTAAAGTTGTTGCGACCTAAGCAACCGTTTCAATAGTTTCGTAAACACCCACAATGTGCCAAGCCTATATATGATGTCATGCCAAACTCTAAATGTATTTACTATTTTCAACTTTGCACATACAACTTCAATTAATTAATTACAGATTTTGTTTCATAAACCTCTGTACTAATGTTTGAAATAAAAACTGACGCACATACCAAATCTGAGGCAAACCCCGGGCGGCATTGTAAATTCCAAATCAAAGCCACACAGAAAACCACTTTATCACTTTCTCAACAAGACGATCCGAGTACAAGTCCAATAACTACAATGAATATTTAAGCCTGGTGTCACACGCTGTGCGCACAGCGGCATAATTTAACCAACTTGACTACATCTTAGTTAATGGCATTTTATGCACCATATATCGACCAAAAATAACTCTCTATCGAGATGAGTCGAGTCGTGTCAAGCTAAGCTACGCTAAGTAAGAGCGAATTAGACACCAGCCGTGGACCACACGCGAATCGAATAAGGTCCGAGTTTAATAGACACGTTGACTGTGACATTGGTTGAAAGGGTCAACAGAACTAAAATAAAAACAAAATTCTAAACGTTTTCAATACTCAAAAATATTTTGTAGGTGACAAAGTTATTATGTTGTAGCAACAAAAACGACAATAACGACGGCGAGCAAAAGTGACACTATCAATATCAGATAAGCCTCTGTCCGAACAAGAGAAAAGTGTCAAGCGTCAATTTGAACAAGCAATTTACTGACCCCAAACAAAGAACGAGAACGGACCGAAGAAAAAAACGAAGACCGCACAAAAAGAATCGAGCGGCCATAACGCCACTTGATGAACGGACTCACACTTGACCCGAAAATAAAAGGCGTCAAGTGCGGGAACGATGAGAGAAAAAATAATCTTAAGGCCTATGATGTATAGAGATGAAGAGGGAGAAAGAGGGATAAAACAAGTTGGAAACATTAAACTGCAAGGTAAAAGAGAGAGGTTGAATTCAGACAGACATTGACAGAACTGTCTACAGTAGACACAGACTTCGAGCGAGCATTGCTGAGCTCACTGCTCTCCCATAGAGCGCTCGTGAGCTACAGTCGGAACCTGCTGACTTCTATATACAAACAATAAAATCATTTTTTAATGTATCGCTCTTAAATAGCTCAGCCAGCCGTCTGGTACTGTCTCAGACAATTGTTGGAAGTTCTAAACACAACGCTAGACGTAAACTTTGGTCTCGTGCCCAAAGAAGCGACAACAAATTTATTGCTAATTGTATGCCACAATACGATTACTAAACGCCGCTCATAAATCGTATCTATAAACTTTGATTGAAGACTTTTCAACTCTCCCACACACCCTGCGATCTTATTCCATTGTATGTACCTACAGTATAAAGTCATTATTCTAATATACTCAGATCTCGTCATTTTCTATGTAATTCTCTCGTTTTTCATTTTAATGGCTCTTGTTGCGCTTATATTACCAGAATTCTTTTAATGGTTATGTTCTCCATGGGTATTGCATTACACACGCACCATCAAGTGATATTAAAATCTGAGACAACGGTACCTTCCTCTCTTATCGCCGTTTTTATTTCGACAAAATACTAGTTATGTGTCTCACTGGGCCAAAGAGTTAAAAGTTCCACAAGCTGAAACCTATGAAAATGAAGCAATTTAAGATTGAATTTCATTTGATGTGTCTCTTAATAAATCTGATAGCTTAGAAAGTAACTGTTTTGCACGGCTAAGTGCTTTAAAGATTCCTATAAGCTACGATTGCTTAATGTAGCTAATCGAGAGGAAATAAAAGTACGCTGTAAGCAATATGTATATATCTCTAGACATATTTATTAACAAGGAGACATAATAAATAAACATTCTTAAGGTCGTTTAGAAATGCATACCAATTTAGCACACACTGCCAGCGCCTCAACAACCAAAACAAATTTCAAGCCATGAACCCAAAGGCCAAACGTGATTGGGACATCAACGATGCGATAATACCGCAAGTAAATGACAACGACTTCGACGAGTTCAGTGAATGGACCGACGGACATGTAAGACTCGTCTACTCTGTTCACAATGAGGAAGCCAAGAAGCACATCTCCGGTTGGGCCATGCGCAATACAAACAATCACAATGTCAACATACTAAAAAAGAGCTGCCTTGGCGTATTGGTCTGCTCACAGAACTGCACACTAACGAATGGCACAAAGATCAATTTGAGACCGGCGATATGCGATAAGGCTCGGCGCAAACAGGAGGGTAAAGCCTGTCCGAACAAGAGTTGTCGTGGTGGCAGACTGGAGATTAAGCCATGTCGGGGACATTGCGGCTATCCGGTAACACACTTCTGGCGGCATTCGGGCAATGCGATTTTTTTTCAAGCAAAAGGCGTACACGATCACCAGAAGCCCGATCCAAAGAACTCGAGCATAACAAAGCGCGCCTTTGGACGTGTGCCATTGGCCACAACTGCTGGTAACGTCAGGGGTGGGGGTTCGGTAGTTGGACAACGACCCGCCACAGGTACCTCAAAGGCAAAATCTGTTATTTCTGGCATCGTAAAGCAGGTGAAGGTAAGTTGTGATTTTCCACCAGCTTTCAACGACAATGTAAAGTCTAAAACTATTCTTACAGCAACAGCATAATCTAATGAGTAAAGTCATCAAACGTACCAATGCAAATACGTTGGCACACTCCGCACTGGAAATCTATCAGTTCAATTGTAAGTAATTTCATACGAATTTCAGCTCTTTCATATTAAGCGACAAAACTCTTTTCATTGCACGGCAGCATGTGGCAAATGCACTGCATTTAATCACTGCACCTGCTACATCGACAGCTCACATGCACATCTCTCTCAAAACGGCGGCTACAGCAGCAATTCTGGTATCCATTGGCCAACGCCGCTTGAGCACACGGCCAGCAATTGTGAGACGTCACCAGCAAATGTTTTTACAGTGAACCACCAACACATTACATACAACTATCCCGCTATCTATCATGCACCTACAGCCTCCACCAATGTTAATTTAACGAAATCCCCCTACACCTGTGCCGTTTCGGATGTTTATCCAACGGTGCAGGGCACTGGCAGTAGTAACGCTTGTTACAACAACAACAACTACAACACGCATAACAACTATTCCTACGATACCACCTCCAACACTCACTTGACCAGCGCCGAGCCTGAATTTATAAACTACTCACAAATAAAGCATCTTGGTCAAGCCGCCAATGGTGACTTTCCGAAGGCCGAAACGCATATTGTTAAGTACAATGCCACTGTTGAAACTCAACCCTATAGCGCTGAAATGGACGCATACGATTGCTACTACAACCGCGATTCGAAAATTATTCAGAAACGTGAGGATTCTACGCATTTCAATTACGACTATGAGCTCAACAGCACTCCAAATAGTTTCTTTGAGAGTCCGAATAGTTACAATGGCGTCAATTACTTTGACACTGGAACGGTGCAGAATCAGGCGGACAATGCACAGAAACTGCAAGTGATCGCTACACCGGCAAGTTACGAGTCCTCAAGTAACGCTATGCTGGCCGAGCACAGCAACTACTATGGCTACTACGATCATGATGTGCATTTAGCAGCAAGCAATGGCGTCTATGGTAGTGCGGCGGGTGGCGTTAGTGGCAGCACTCGAGCGTTCGGAGAAACGCTGGCAACGGCAGCACCCTCAATAACAGCCTATCATGCACAAGCGCGTTAACTCTTAATTAGAACCTTATACGCATCCAATGTGGTAAGGAATGAACGAAAATTAAGGTAATGCCAATAAAAGAGGTCAGCAAACATAAAACAGAGTATAAAAATTACACTTGGATGCGTAAATGAAGGTGAAGAAGGGCAAGGCAGTGTGTAATTAAATATGATTTAGTTTTATAGTAATTACTTAAATGATGCTAAGTATAATTATTCTTAAAAAGAAAATAAAGTAAAGTGAGAAAATATTTTGCGTATTTTAACATAGTGAAATGAGAAACTACATGTATTTATTATTAACAAACATTATGAAGTAAATGTCGAAAAATATGATTTTGATTGATGTTATATATGCATTTATTTCCTAAAATATTAAATTTGTTATATATAATAATGTCGTTCATTTATATAAAAATTTGTGCATAATTTTGGCTAACTTCTGCACATGCAAGCTGCATTTGTGAATTAGCCCAGATCTTTAATTTGAATGAATATTAAGTTGCTCACATTCTCAGCACATAAGAGGTTGCTGTATCAGTTTGGGTCAGCGAACCAGTATCGATATTCAGTAGCGGTATTCACGCCCAGCTCGGTAACGTCGCAATTTTAACAATATAAATTTTACCAGGCGTGAATACCGAAATTAGCAGGTTGTATAAACAAACGAAAAAGTGAATTTATTTGAATTGTGCGAAAAAATCAGATAAAATTAAAATTCAGTGAAATAAGCAATAAGCTTGTTGCAAACGGGAAAATATGGGAGTTAATCCTCCATTGTATTGGCTTGTATTGAGAAAGACTAACATATAACATATGTCATTTTAATAATAAGATTATGTGAAAGTATAGCCACTTTTTCTTTGAAAATAACTAAAAATTGCCTTTTGTTTTTTGAAGTAAATTTGCCCTAACTTTATCACGTTACCGAATGTCATGGGTCGGGATGGTTGAATTCTCGGTAAACTTTGACAATGTATTTTGTTGTTGTTGTTTTGTTGGATTCTCACCAATTATCACTTTATCAGGTTACCGAGTTGGCCGTGAAAACTTTTAGTTTTATTATTTACCGAGTTAACGCGTTAACGAACAACATGCGTTGGGGGTTGATGAAAACTCGGAAAAATTTGTCAATCTATTTTGTTGTTGGATTTTTCAGTTAAGACGACTACACGTTACCGAGCTGGGCGTGAATAACGCTAGTTAAAACACGGGGAAGAAGAAGAATATCCGATATTATTTACGTTATGTTCATTTAAAACATTGGGCCCATGAGCCATTTCATTGAAAATCCTGTTCATTTGTCGAAATTTGTGTCAAAGTAACTAAATTCAGATAGGGGCCATTCATTAATTACGTAAGACGGTTTTTGCCTGTTTCTGACCACCTCCCTCCTAGATGTAAGAAAAAAAAGATCACGGCGACTCCCTCCCCCTTGTTTGATATTTAATACGTATGAATTTAAAGGGAAAAATTAATAAAAAAAATTCGATGACTTAAATTTGTCATCTGTTAAGTTTAAACAGTTTTAAGCCAATTTCAAAATAAAAAAAATAATTTCTTAATTCTAGATGTGAAGATTTTAGTCGACATGGTACTGCGCCAGATCGCCGACATTTGATGACTCGGCGCTGTTGCAGCATGCGGCGACTTTTGTTAATGTTTATGTATTTTTCAATTGTTTAGACGAAACGAACTTAGAAAAATTAAATAAAGATGCACGTTTAAAAAAAAAGTAAAATCTTCATTTTCCGAATTTTCGTGATCTTATGTAAGAAGTATCAAGACTCCCTCCCGTCCTATCTAAGAAAAAATAAGACATGCTTTTGCTTCTAACTGGGAATATATTGTTAACGGACGGACGCGTAAACGTATTCGTCTTTGAGGGTCTGCTTCAGTCAGACAAATAGTCGTTTCAAATAACAAACAAAGTTTTAGCGACAATTGCCGCTGTTTAAAAATACATGCCAATAGTTTTACTTTACAGTCCTATTCTGGCAACTACGACAATACTCAACATAGTGACAATTGTCATATCTATGACAATTGATAATTTTCGTATTCCGACAAAAATGTAAGAGCTTTAAGCAAGGGAAAGGGGGGCAAGACTTAAAATATTAAAACATTTCGTTCTTCAAATGTCTTAACTGTTTCATTTAGGAAATTTTTACCATTTTCCAAAACTGTCTTATCTATTCCTGTGCGTTCATTCGTTGCTGAGATATCGATGGTTAAAGTCAAAAGAACCTTTTTTGGTTCAATCTCGGATATCTCCTCCAAAAAAAAAAAAACGTAGCAACGATCGGAAAAATGCAAATTAACGCTGAATCAACAACTTTCTGGTTGATAAAATCGTTAATTAAGTCCAAGGAGCAAATCAAAAAAGACCAAAAATTTTTAAATTTTTTTTTCGCAATTTTATGGATTACATCAAAACCTTTTCACCTAAAATTAAAGGTGAACCGTTTACCCTGGAAGGTGGCTTACAACAAGCTTGGAAGGATTTTATTTTATTTTCTAGCAAAATAAAAAAATTGTTGTTTATATAATATTGAATTTACAAAGCTTTAATGATAAATATAGTCAAGTTGGTTGAGTGCCGGCTTTCAGTCCAACGACGCTAGGTTCGAACCCCACTAAGGCCAGTATATATCTCATAAAATTAATTTGTAGTTTTAAATTTAAAAATAAAATTCAAGATTATTCCGCTGGTTCTCCCTCCGCATATCCTTCTTTTTTTGACTATTTTTTATTTTTGTATTCTTCCTCGAGTGGGATTTGAACCTACGACGCACAGAGGAGTATTTCACCTCAAAAGCTGCTCAAAAGTCGATTTAAAAAACTTAGTCTTTGTCGGTTGTTACCAATGTATTTTTAAAGCCTAATAATGGGTACATCATAAATTGTGAATTATTTTCACTTCTGATCATTTTTTCATGGAAAGCTGCTGGTCGCAAGGAAGAAAGATTTTTAGTGAAAAATGAACAATGACTCAATTACATTGTTGCATTTCCAAGGTGGAAGGTTAAAAGAGCAGGTAGGCCATCAAAAGATTTTAATGAATCAAGTTCGCCTACAAAGAGGCGCAAAACAAAAGATTTAAGAGAAAGCTGTAACAGAGATGTGTTGAACAGACTTCTGCTAACGTCTGAACCTTTTCTGAGTAGCCTAAGAAAAAGATTAAAAAAAAAGTAGACCATTCTCCAGTGAGGCATTAAAACTATTACTTCCGGAAACGTGCAATGACGAACTAATAAGATCTAATTTTGAAGGTGGAGATGCTTCAAGTGAAAATGAATTAAATTCAGAGTAATGATATTTTTTTCTTTCATTTTATGTGTTATCGATGGTCTGTTGAAAATAACAAAATAATTTTGAGCAGCTTTTGAGGTGAAATACTCCTCTGTGCGACGTCTGGCTGATAACAAAGCTCGCTGTTAGTTAACATGTTAACAGAATTTTATTTAAAGAACAGTACAGATTTCGTTCGCACTTCGTGTTACAACAATGGCCTTCCCAACAACAATAATTAATTGCAATTAAATTGCTATGTTCAGTTTTGTAGAGAAAATCCTGAACTCCGAAGGCCTCACAAGGAATGAAAAATTTGTTGGACAAAGTAAAGGAAAATTTAAATGCCTTAAGAGGTCTTACTCGAACAGCGGCTGTGTGGAAAACGGTATGTGTTTTTTGTTGAACGAGCTTGAGCAGCAAGCGGTGCATACATTTGGAAACATCGCAGTAGATGGATGTCTATCCGTGGAAGTTTTGGGATGCAAAGAGGATGAGGAAATTATACCAAACATGACATTGGATGAAGTTGTTGAGACGAGCTCCTCCACTTTATTGAATGAGAAATCTGGCAATAGTCGATCATCCAACATAGTGGAGTGGAGGAGTTTGAAGAAAAAAGCAGTGATTTACCACCCCCCTCAAGCGTCATCGAAGCCACACACAACCAGTGATATTGAAGATGTATTAAATTTAACACAAAGTAGCATAAAAGAACCAGAGGCATACCAGTCCCATCTAGTCGAAATAGCAAAAAGTTGTTTAGACCAATCGGTTCAAATAAGCAAAAAACAAACAAGTTGGACGAATTAAAGAATTAAAAAGATATAAAATAACAAAATTGCAGAATTATTATTATTATTATAAAATGACATAGACGCTGTATATCTCCTCCTTACTTTTTCTCCTTTTCTTGAAAATTCGTTTTGTTCAACTGAACTATCGGAATTTGTAGTTTCAGAGTTATTCTGATACTGTAGTATACTTCTCTGTTCATGTACAATGTAAGATAATTTTGAGGGTTATTTGCGGGTGGAGTTTCGATGCCAATCTATAGCGCTAATTACGCCTTTTATACCAAAATTTTGGTAAAATCTAAAGAAGTCAGTTTGCATAACAGTAAATGTGAATTTGTGGTGAGCATATTTAATTTTAGCCCTGCCTTGCTTTTCTTATAGCTTCCGAAGTTTGTGGAAATACTCTGCGAGCGCGAGAGATCGAAGCCTGGCTCATCGACACGTAGTAATAATTTCCCAAGCACTTTTGGTAGGACCAATGCGCATAGAAATATATTACACATAAAATACGTAGCGTGAATGGAATTAAGGACTTCTGTGTATCGTGTCGTGCTAATGAAATTAGCGAATCCCGGCAAAGGTGTCTTAAAAGTCGGAAATTATTCCAAAAAAAAGACCATTGAAAATGGATCACTTCTGTCCCGTACCTCTCTCTCTCTCTAAGCACACGCAAGTAACACAAATTCATCTTCCATTTTTTGTTTGAATTTATTTAAAGTCGATTTAGAACTTTCTTCTTCTTCACTTTTTACAGCTTTTAAACTACAACAAATTCGGTTGTGACCTGCAAGTCAAGTGGTCACAAATTTTGTATCTATTGTGATACTATAAGCTTTTAAATTTTGGTCGGAATACGAAAATGTATCAATGTTGAGTATTGCCATAGTTGCCAGAATAGGGCCGTAGTGTAAATTGGCTTGTTGTTATTTTGAAAAATATCGATTTTTTTTCTGGTCATTCGATATTAGCCGCCCTTGGCTTTAAGTACGACAATAGATACAAAATCTGCGACTTCTTGACTAGCAGGTCACAACCGAATCTGTTGTTGCTTAACAGCTGTAATGAGAAAAAAAAAATGGTAAATCCATTTTAAAATAAATTACAAGCAAAATATTGTAGAAATGTGTATAAGATGCATTAAAAAAAAATACAGTAAGGGAGCTATTTTCAGCTTTGCTGAAACTTATGTACTCTTCCAAGCCTTTTCTCAATTATTCTTATTTATTTATAGAATCGTATAAGTTCATAAAAATAAAGGGGCGTAACCCCGCCCATTTTCCATTTTTTGTTTAAAGATACAATGCACTCATTCTACACTTCATTTTGCGATCTTCTATCTCGTCGGTGCCACGCCCTTATGTCCGATTCTTATGAAACTATGAAACTATATGGTCAAGGATGTATGAGAAAGCGTAACTGCAAAGTTTCATCTGTTTATAGTTAAGAACAGAAAAATTTTTATAACAAAAACGAATTTTTGACCGATTGTTCCTATGGGATATGCTATATATATATGTACATATATGCTATATTTATCCGATCTTCTTGTACAAAAAATTTAGGCGATAGCTTTAAAATCAAAGCGTTTATTGAGCAAAAACCTCATTTTGGACCGATCATTCCTATGAAAGCTCTATCTGTTAAAAAACTTTTTTCTTGTCACAGTTTAGTTAGAATCAGAGCTCGCCGCTTTTCAAAGCAGTTTGCAGACTATCAAAACAAAAAAAAAAAGTTTCACACACGAAAGTTATGTAGGAAAAAAAGAAAATACAAGCAACCTAAGTTCTCTGGCACTCACAAGTCTCACAGACGCATGCATACATATAATAAAAAGTGTCTTGGATAGTTTTGAATGTGTTTCTTCATACTCCATTCTCATAGTGTCCGTAGACGATCGTTTTGTTGGGACTCTTTGAAATGGTTGACGGTTATTTGCAAGCTCTGGTTCGAATTAAAGTAAAGAAATTATTAACACCATTGTCGATCCTACAATGCCGATCTAACTCGAAATTCAAACCAGAGCAGCTAGACTGGAGTGCACTGTTTCTATATATGTATATGTCTCTTTTTTCGAGTACCATTTCTTTCTCGCCCTGGCTTTAAAAAGCCCTGTTGCCTACATTCTGTTATTCGAATAACAGAAACAATTTGATTGAGTCCAATGTCTTGTCACTTTTTACGTAAGATCTCAAAATGAGCAAAATTACAAATATACACTTTTTTTTAAAAAACGCGAAGTATTTAATTTTTCTAAGTTCGATTCGTCTGAACAATTGAAAAATGCATTAAAAAAAAAATCGACGCGTATTGCAAAAACACCAAGCCCTAAAATGTCGGCCCTCCGGCTTTTGAGAGTCGACTGAAGTTTTAACATTTTTACCGTGCTTTTAATGAGTGGCCCGTCACCGAGTTGAACGTGAAGACCTTTATTAAAACAATAACAAAGTTTAAATTCCTCTAAAAATGTAGCACCCCTAAAAAAACCAATTCCACTCAAAAACCCCTAAATTTAGGGGGGAAACCCCTAAGTTGGCAAACATGCGATCATGTTCTTTTATGACACTCAAACAATGAGACTGTTGTGATTCTCATAATCAGATGAGCTTTTGATTCCTAATTTATTTGCTTTTCACAACATCTTATTGCCGAATGTGTCGCTTTAGACACCCAAAACTTGCGATAATACAATGACAAATGCTTTGCTGAATGACGAACACATGACCACTACTTTTGTGAGTGATATCATAATATGACATGTGAGCTACTTAAAATATATCCGTTATATTATAAATAAGGGTTTTCACGGCCAACTCCAGCCAAACTGATAAAGTGATAATTGGTGAAAATCAAATAAGCAAGGTTGCGAAAACTCTGTAATTTGTCTTCTTCTTATATAAAAAAACGAAAAAGTGTGTTTAGTTGAATTTTGCGAAATAAATCAAATAAAATTAAAATGCCGGAAAATAACGTAAAAATCAATTAATGGATTATAAAAGGAATCAAGTTGTGCTCGAGATTGAGTTGCTGGATGGTTAATATGTTTATTACTGCATGAATATACAAATAATTAACTATTTGTTTTATAATAGTGCACAGCTAAGGATCGGGATGAAGAAATAGAGGAAGCATTGGATGACTTTGTGGACGACATTATTGGCATACATCGGTTGGCGATAAGACGAAATCAAACATCAAAATCTGCATTTTGATGCATTAGTTGTATGTGTTGTATTATTGAAATTTTCAAAATTTTATTATCTAACTAATATCAACATATCCCCAAAGTACCAATTTTTAATCTCTTCGGGGCCGATTCACTAGGCTTATCTCTAGGGCCTTTAACACGATTTTATTAAAGCCACAGAACACGTGCAAATCTTAATCTTAAGCGATGTGAAACGCAAACTATCGATGGAACGATCAATCACTAAAGACAGTGTTTGGTTGCAATCTAGAGTGCCTCGATAGTGCCTCTAAATTGAATTCTTCGGAAGTCCCCAACACATTAGCTTTTTACACGCTTGCACACTTAGAGGTTTTTTTCCCAAAATTTAGGGGTTTTTTGAGTCGAATGGGTTTTTTTTAGGGATACTCAATCAATAATATACGGTAAGACAATTTTTTTGTCATAAAAACGCAGAGAGCATCTGGCATTGCCATTCACTCGGAGAGCAACTGAATTTTAACAGGGCTAAAGAGAGGAATTGAGAGACCCTGATGTTTTACAGTGCGGAAACAGCGCTGTTACAACCGATAATAGAAATGAAGTGCCGTATGTTCGCTTGAAACTTTATGTAGACATGAGTCAGTACATCTGCAAGTCACTAGTTTCTAATCGATAAGCTGACGAACACATGACGATACGGTCATGTGCATGTGCGTAGGTCATATAGATATACCCTAGAGTATGATCACTTGAAATGGCAAGTGTCGAGAGTCAGTTCAATCGAAAATTGATAAATTTTAGAGCTTTTTTATTAGATTTTAGAAAGTCGTATAAAAAGGGCGATGAGGATGTAACAATTTTAGTCGACTCTCAAAAGGGGTGCTTTCATCGACTTGATAAATAAAATGAATGAAATCGTACTTTAAAAATCGCAATTGATAATTTGAATTAACATTACTTTAACATTTGGTGAGAAACGCAAACGGGCCAATTGGCTCAAGAGTGTCGGCAAAGTGTCAGCAGAAGTTGAAGAAGAAGAAATGACCTCGGATTGGTAGTACGGGAAAAATCGCCAGAAGATGCAGGGTAACATACGCTTAATCAATACTTCAGTGTCGTGTCACAAGACAATGACGCGGGAGAGTAAGAATTCTCTCTCTGCTCTCACGACGCAGAGTTGTCATTTCACCGTTCAGCGTAAATTTTGCATTGTTTTACATATTTTTAAGGTTTTTTTCATGTATTTTTATTTGAAAATATTTTAAGTGAGCTTCCTTTCAGCTCTTCTGTCTTTTTACAATAATATTTTTTTCAGGGAAATTTTAGGGATTTTTAGTCGTAGTTTAGAGGAGAAAAACTTTTGAAAGTTGGTAACACTGCAAACCTTCTGCGCTTTTCGAATTGGATTCGAGTTGGATTTTGCACTTTAATCAGATCGGTCGATACCCACGAGTGTGATATAATATATTAAATAAACTATATACCTCATAATTCGAAAACTTTTATTGCAAAATGGTGTACGTAGTCAAGAACAAGGTAAGCGTTCAAAACAAATCTTGAAATGTAAATTAAGCTGAATTCAGCGTTAAAATCTGCGTGATTTTGCCGCCGAGAAGTCTCGTTGGCTGCTGTTGCTTTTGACGTTGTTTCTTTATAGCAATTAATTTTAAGCTTGACGCTGTTAATTTCTCATTTTTTATTGTTGCTAGTTCGCGAAGTGAAAAGGCAAAAACAACAATTCAATGTACAAAAAAAAAAAAAAAAAACAAAAACAGTAACAAATGATATCATCCCATTTGGCAGCGTTGATTGTTAGCTGCTGCTAATATTTTCTATGCTTTTATACATACACACATGTACATATGTATGTATGTTATTAGCATATTTATTTCTATTTTTTTATTGTTTCAAAAGTATTTTTAAAGTATTATTAAATTCTGTTCAATAAGCAACAATTTCAATTCTGAAATCGTTCTTAAAGAAATATTAGTCAGTGTTTCTTATTTTGTTTTTTGTTTTTAATGTTTGTTGTAGAGAATTGGTACAGTCTAAGTATCTTTTTTTGTATTTTATTTATCGCGGCAATGAGGTTGCTATATCTGAGCGGCGTTCGTAAGAGATTTGATTAATGACTTAGGGAGGGTGTTCTCACTGAGCAGCAAGTAACAGTACCACTTGAAAATATCTTTTGATTGCTAAAAATACTAAGACGTTTCTTTTTAAAGACACCTGTTTTCAGAATATTTGCTGAATTAAACCGACAAAAAATGTTTCAAAAATGTCATGGCAAGCTTTGTCATTTTACATAATATGTACAGTTAAAAACACGTGAAAAAATATGAGTCGGTTAATTTGTTGATATCATATTTGACCAAAAGCGGTCTTGTAGCTTGAAGCGGATGTGACATTTCTAACGCGATGAATCATAACATTTAAATAATTGCTGTGTTAATCATGATGTGAATTAGAAATTAATTTCTCTTGTATTTATGCAAAGGCTATAATTTAAAACTTCAAATGTTCGTAACTTTATTTGAATGACGAAATTATTTTCGTATTGAGCACAAAATAATGTCAAGTATATAACTCGCTTATCAGATGTGCTGAAGAAATCAAGTCTGTGATAAGAGTATACTCTGACACAAACTACAGTTTTGTGTAATCATTTGATTCGGTTATGATACGTGAGTATGAAACAACAAGGGTAAATAAAACTCTCTGGCAACTTTTTCTAGAAGGCACGATTTCATATAAAAAAATGTTAATATCGATTAACGTTTATCATTTGTAAAATAAAAAAACAAAGTATAACACAACTCTCAACACACATAGATATTTATGTATTTATGAATATTCGTGAATAATGCCTACTTTATATCAGGAGTGTCTTATTCATATTGAAAAACATTGACTAATGATATTTTCTAAAAAAATGCTGTATGTTTATTAATAAACTTATCTCTGAAAGAGTGAAAAATTCGGCTGTTTGTACCACTTTCAACCCATAACATTTTCAATTGATGTTCAAAACCATACTGCTGTTCAAATTAACCTGTTATAACCTTAAATTGTAGTATATTTTAGTGAAGAACCTTCTACATTTTACTAAATGTTAATTTTCACTTTGCTTGGCAATTTTTAAAATAACCAAATGAATCATAAATAAATACCAAGTCTAAAATGACCACATAGCTCACGACAACTTCGTGTTCAAAATTACCATAATTAATCAAAGTAAACACAAATGTCGGCGACTAACAATTGTTGACCAAGCAAAGAACAGAATGACTCGTTCGACCGACACAAATAAGAGAGTAATATAATGAGTTGCACACCCACGATTATTGATTTGTTGATTTTATAAAGTGGTTGGAAGTGAAATAAATTTGATCATAGCAATTGTAATGTTATTCCATTTTCGACGATAAGATAGACGGATTGTATGCATCGAAATTAAATTCATGGTGAAATAGTTATTATATTCGTTTGGAAAAATGTCTCAAATTTTATGTTGTATCCATGGGCGGTAATCAGACTACTGAACAATTTGTAGGTTTTAAGATACTCAAAAGTTTTAAATATATTGATTATCATGTAGTAATAACAAGAGCCTTATCTTATGTGCTATAAAACAGCAAAACCCGCTAAAATGCGTGATGTCTGACATTTGTACAGTTATAACAACAAAAAACAAAAACTTGTCTAGAAAATTCAAACTGATTTCTAAGTTTTCGTAATTTCAATTTAAAATTTTGTAAAATATCAAAATTCAAATGTGAGAACCAATTATATTAATTACTTGTTGCAACGTCACACTACAAATGATTCAATTCGCGGCTTGCACCTGTCAATATTTTGATATTAATTGCTAAGTGCATATTTATTGTTTTGCAACAATTAGCTTAATAGCCTTAAGCTTTACACTCTTTGTCAGGGTATATTAATTTTTTATACCCTGTACACATACTGTGTATCAGGATATAGTGTTTGTGCAAAAGCCAAATGTATGTAACGCACAGAAGGAGGGGATGGGGGCCCCTATATATATTCTTGATCAGGACGACAAGAGAAATTGATATGGCCATGTCCGTCCGTCCGTCCTCACCAATGGTTCTCGGAAACTATAAGAGCTAGAGACTTGAAAGGGTGGACTCGTGATGCTCGGCAGCAGATCAAGTTTGAACGGTTTTGTGCCACGCCCACTCCTTCCGCCCAACCAGCACCGCCCACTTTTTTAAAACGCTATAATTCGAACATTCAAAGAGATAGAAACATGTAGACTCAGTATGAGTAGCTCTACAAAACTGCATACCACAAATTTTCCCCTTCCCCTTTTTTCCCCTCCGCCATTTGTTTTATATAAACGCTATATCTCCAAAACTAATAAAGGTCTGAACCTGAAATATATACAAGCTCATTATATATGTATCTTTAAAACTGCAATCCCCAAAATTACCCTCTCTTTCATAGTTACCCCTCGATGACCTACAAACTTAAATTTGTCGTAAATTCCACTTTTCTTTTACCAATTTACTTGATATTTTGAACACTATTTGATCGGGCGATGTCAAATCAAAATATTTTTTTGTAGATTTGGGGTGTGCAGAGTATTATATTGTCGAGTATGCTCGACTTTACCGCCCTTACTGGCTTTAGACTAAAAGTATGTATCGCATAGAATGAGGAGAGTAAGACCCCATAATAAATTGAGATACGACAGTTTGTTTAATCACCCGCCCGCTCGTGTATCCTATAAGGGATATAGACTTGAAATTTGAAGGCTAGACTCGTGATGTTTGGCAGGAGATAAAGTTTGATTGACTTTTGGTATGCCCACTTGATGAATAATGGCCGTGAATAAATTTAAAAAAAAATAAGAAATTTTAGGTCTGAGTCTCTAGTTTCTAAATCTTATGAGCGGTTTAAGAGCAATCGTAAGAAACCAAAAGAAAAAAAAATTAGTTCTGCAATTGTAGCATCATAGTGTTTATAGTATGATAAGCCTCTTGCAATACGCAAAAGAAGTGGGTTTTTTTAGTGCATACACAATAAAAATACAATTAACTAATTGGACATGGGGTTTCTTACTTTGCAGCCAGATTTAGAGAATCAGCTGAAAGAAGCTGGCGACAAACTGGTCATTATTGATTTCTTTGCGCAGTGGTGTGGCCCCTGCAAGTTCATTGCACCCAAGCTGGAGGAGATCGCTAAAGAGTACGCCGATAAGATCGTAGTCTTAAAGGTAAGTTGGCAAATTTTTAACTATTTGTGGCTCTGAATGTGTGTTTTCCGTTTTGTAGGTTGATGTCGATGACTGTGAAGACATTGCCATGGAATACAACATTTCCAGTATGCCCACTTTTGTGTTCATTAAGAACTCGGCAAAGATTGACGACTTTGCTGGAGCCAACGCTGCGCGTTTGGTGGATACCATCAAACAGCACATTGCTTAAATGTATATTAAATAATGTGGAGTGATTTTCATCGTCGCCTTTGCCGGACGTCGTCGTCATCCCGACAAGCTTTGCAGGGCCTTGGGTCGGGATAACGCATCGAAACGAAAGCATTAAGCGTTCATTTTTTTTTACATTTAGTTAATTATGTACAAGTATATTCCATAAGATTATTAAATTTTGCAAAAGAGTTTTCGAATTTGTATTTTTATTAACGTAAATAATTTGTTGTTCAGAAGTACATTAGAAAAAAAGTTAGTAGGACTGTGCATCGTTCTTAAAGTGGCTTTCATTGTAAAACAAGCAAAAACTTAATAAACTAATAGGCACATAATATTAAAACAAGTGTTTAAATTGCTGGCTTTTGGTAGTTTTCCGGGAATTTGGACATTGGATCTCAATGTTCTACGAGATGCTCTTTCCGAATTTTAATTTTGCCATTTCATAAGTATTTTTGCCGCTTGAGCCGTCTCAAATTATATCTCCATTCCGGCTCATTGTACGACAAAATCTTTTATATACAAAATTAAACTATATACATATAATTTCCTACAATTTAGATTATAACCTTTTTTAGTCCTGCGAGCATGACAAAATAAATGGGGAGTATTAAAGTGACTCACGACCTGAACCATTTCAAACGAACGAAATCTGCAGATAGCTTTTAACATTCAACCAGCTAGTCTTCTTCTTTTCGCTTTTAGACGCACAAGACTCTCTTTCACTGAAACCGAGACGACGGACTGGTGAATCGAAAACTGTTGCACTAGCGAAAACACAATTACTATAGTAATGACATAGAAAGAAATACGGCTTTATTGTTTTAGTTTTATTAAAAATGTGTATATTTGTTTTGTTTTGAGAAATGGTTGAAAAAAGAAAAATTAATTTAAAAAACGTATTAAAGAATATAATGTCGGTGTAAGAAACCCGCACGTTTGTTTTATCCATTCGATTGTTTCTATTCGTTTCAATCAAATAAACAAACCTCAAGAGTCTCAAATGCCAACCATTCATGTCTGACCGTCCGTCTGTATTCACAAATTGTTCTGGGAAACTATAAGATCTAGAGACGTAAAAGGTAAACTCGTGTGGTCAAGCGCTATTTCAAGTTTGATTTACTTTTCTAAATCAACTGCGCAGTAAGGAATTGCAGTCGAGAGTGCTCGACTTCGACATATCCTCATTTTACCGATTAGTGTTTGCTAAGATGCAAAAAAAAAACACTTTTTTTATAATTTTTTCTACTTGATATTAAAAATTTGAATTTTGTTCTCCAAATGTCTTAACTGTTTCTTTTAGGAAATTTTTGCCAGTTTCAGTTTTCTGGTCAATATACTCTTTTATAATCATGGAGCAAATCAAAAAAGACAACAAATTTTGATTTTTTTTTTTTTGTTTCAATTTTATGAATTACATCAAAACCGTCACTCCTAAAATTTTTTGTGCAAAAGATTCAAAAACTAGAAGAGATGTGACTTTTATTTCAGCAGCTATGTAGCGTATATTGTAAGGTGTTGTATGCAGATATAACAATTTCCATAAAAATACCGAAAAACGCGACACTTTTAATAAATTCTTACATACAATTCCTAACAACATCAATACTTAGCCCTATATTCAGCAAGGCTGAAGCTTATATACTCTTCACGCACTTTCCTGTGCCACGTCCATTTTTTTGAATGAATATATTTTCTCTGCTTTTTGCTCATGGGGTACCGGAGATATGCAAATTATTGATTTTAGCTTAAAGTGGGCGTAGCCATGCCAATTTTATGGTCAAAATAGTTTTCATGCCTCTCTAAGAACATAAGTGTGAAGTTTCAAATCGATTGGTTAAGAAAAAAAAAAGTTTTCCATACAACGATTTCCTCTTCTTCATTTTGTATGGCAGCTACCATGCCCATTTTTTGGTCAAAATAGTTTTCATGCCTCCCTAAGAACATACATATGTAAGTGTGAAGTTTCAAGTCAATTTATTAATAAACAAAAAAGTTTTCCATACAACGACGTGAATCTTGCTTCTCTTCCTCTTCTTCATTTTGTATGGCAGCTACCAGTTCCGGTTGTCCAATCTCAATGAAAGTTTTAGTAGTAGTAGTAAAACTACTATTTTTGAAATATGCTGATATCTCTATCTTCCAAAACAAAAAAGTTTTCCATACAACGATTTAAATTTGTTTTTCTTCTTCTTTTCGTATGGGAGCTACCAGTTCAAGCTGGTTCCGACCAATGATTTCAGTTCGATATCTTCAAAACTGTGGGAGGAGATAGCAGATAGACGGACGGACAGACAGACATGGCTATATCAACTCGTCTTGTTGAGATGATCAAGAATAGTTATAACACTATTCACTTACGTGAAGAGTGTAAAAATAAATATAACCGAAGTTATGAGCCGACAAGTAGGGGGGCGTCCATAACTTATGTGATATAAAATTAGGGGAGGGAGGGTTCAGGAAAATCTCACCTATGCACAGTGGTTGATTTCATAGGCCAAAAATAAAAACACAAAAATTTGAAATTGGTCACTCTTTGTCTTAAAAATACTGCTTAACATAGCAATAAAACTAACTGTAATTTAATTTTTGGTCTCTCTTATTCGTACGCGCTACGAATAGCGAGAGAAGAGAGAAAAAAAAACACGTAGACGTTGCTGTGAATGCAGATTGAAAATTAGCTTTCACAAAAAAATTAAATTTTAATATTAAATTTGAGCTGCAACTTTTTGCAACTTTCTGATTTATTCGCTTTTTTGTGTTCGTCCATATTTTAGGTTTTTTTGTTTTCGTGCATACTTTGTGCTTTGTTTTGTTCGTCGTATTCGTTTTATTTTTGTATTCCTGGTATTATTTGCCTTCTTCAGTTCATAAAATATTAATTCATGCCCCAGAATTTATTCAATATGCATTAGTTTTAATTGGAGAGCTCTCAGAAGAAGCTGCGGAGTCAAGGAACAAGGACGTTAAGAAATACCGACTCAATCATACACGTAAAATCTCACGATTAGCCACGAATAAAGATCTTATAATCGGTTGTTATTAACTCCCGATCCTTTCATAACCGGGCACCGAAATTTACCCAACAAATGTAAAACAATACTTTCGAAACGTGTTTTTGATTTCTTAGAATAATTTTTTTGTGTAATATATATTTTTGCATTGATTTATTTAATTTAGTATAATGTATTATAAAAGCTACTATATTTTTGAACATCCTATTTTTATTTTATTTTGTATAAAGATAATAAAATATAATTTATTAATAAGGGATTTCCTTACCCTGAAAGTATGCAATTGAATTTATGTTTTAAAATGTTATTTTATCAGGGGTGTGCTGGAAACCTCCTAGCTCTGAAAACAACACAGTTTGAAATGTAGGTGTGCCAGAAAATGTCTTTCTTCTCTTTTGGGATTTGGTTGATTTTAGCCTAACCCAAAGTTGTTATAGCTAAATATGAGTCAATCATTAAAGTTTTTTGTGCGCCAAAGCAATGTGCATTTAAAGAATTTAACAATTTTAATGTTTTCATTAATAAATTTGCATTTAAAGTAAAATCACCCATCCAGGCAAAACAATGATTGTTTTCCCATGCCAGCTATGTCAACCTGCTTGCATATATTTTCGAAGATTAAAAAGTAGGTTTGGATTTTATAAGTTGAATTGCCAAAACAATCTAAAAATGCATATTAATATGCAGTAGTATTTGAAATGATTGGAAAGTCAATAGAAATATTTTATTTTAATGAAAATGTCTACCAACAGTTTTATTAGTGCAAGTTGGCATGTGAACATTTTGTAATGTTCGTTGTGAATACATAAATGTGAAGAAGAAGAGTCAACTGTCAAAAAAAATTAAGTTCAAATTCACAATTTGTTTTTAACTTGGATTGGATTATGTAATAGTATGGCAGCCGAAGGAGGGATTATCGTTGTTACTACTGTTTGGCAAATTAATATATGTGGGTAGCGAATACCTTGTTGAGTAGATTACCCAGATACAAGATTTCTATATAGTGCCCCGCGTGTAGGGCAGACCATTGATTTTGTTAAAGTTGGTCATTTACTCCTGCGTGGTAGATTATGATGAAATGGATTCATTACTATTTTGTTAGCTATTTTGAACGAGACGTAAGAGAATGGGAGGGTCTCAAATATGTAATCAAAAACATTCAAATTTAGTTTCTCCTGCGCACCAGATTTTTAGACAATTGATTCAGCATGATGTCCTAATCACGGTTTTTCATAATCTAATAATTATATGGAGGGAATCATTGGGAAGGAAGGAGTAAATCATATTTTAGCATTGTCGTGCTCAACACAAGTAAATGTAATGAATACTCTTGCATTGATTGTGACAGAGAACACGATATACATCTAAGGCGCCTACGCGCAGGCTTTTCTAAGGACAATAGCCGTTTCCTTTCGATATGCAAGACAATTAACGATGCAAGCGGCATGTTTTTGATTCGAAAGATTTCATTCTGTTTTCTTTGCTCTTTTCCAATTTCCGATTCGGTAGTAAATTATTTGTTGACAATTGTCATATATTTGCCAATCACACATCATAGGAAAGAGTGTGGTTGTCATAACATTTGTATAATTTGGCGCGCTGCACAATTTAAAAATATTTGTGTCTAAACTTAAAATGAATACCTAAATGACATTCAAGTTATCCATATTTGTAAGTGTAGGTGCATTATTGTTTTATATTTTGAGAAGAATAATCAAATTCGCTTAGTTATCTAAATACTCAAAGTTTTTTTTTGTGTATACAACTCTGCTTTTTTCGAAGAATAATGTTCGAAATCACAAAATCTGACCGTTTTCTGGCACTCCAACGATTGATTTGAAAACAATTCACTTCGAAAACAATAGTTGTTTTCCAGCACACCCCTGTATAATATTTTCGGGTTTAAACGTATGGTTTTTGCATTTGTTTTATAATTTTCTTTATGTTATTTGGTCTTTATAGCAGTACAGAAATTTTCAGATCTAAATTCCAACTGGAAGTATTTTTGGCCGCTTTTTCCATACAAGATCAACCACTGTGCTATGGGGAGAGGGGTTCATCGGACATCTCATATGAGTTTTTTAGTTCACTTGTTTACCATTTTTTCAAAAATTTAAGCAAAAAAAAAAATATTAATTTTTTTATCAAATTTTCAGAGGGAGGGGTTCGTTAAAATCTCACCAAGAGGGGGGGAGGGGTCTAAATTTCTAGAAAAAAAACTTCACGTAATTTATGGTAATTTTGGTTTTGTACACGACATATTACTAAAAAATGTGGAATAAATTTTATTTAATTTAGAAATGAAATATCTAAGGCGATACAATTTTTTTATTTTGTATAAATTACAGGTGCTTAAAAAAAACAATTTTTTCGTGAATTTTTTTTTTTTTGTTTTGTTTTAAACTTTGCTTTATTTATTGAATCTTCTCTTTATGAGACTAACAATATGTTTGCAGATCTTATGCCTATATGTTAACTATCAGTTCTTTTGGACTGCAGATAGGTTGCGGGGCCCTAGGGTCTATCGCTGGGTTGGAAGGTCATTTCTATGAAGACGGGATTGGCTGCACAACCTTGTTAAACTTCTGGCGAGGTGATTAGGGTGCGTAGAAAGCTTGCTGTAGTATTGTTCCTTGGGTTCTGCTATTACATCTCTGACTGGTTGAATATTTAAATCTTTTTGTATGTTTTCGTTTCGAACATACCACGGTGCCCCGGTGATGGTTCTCAATATCTTTGACTGTGTTCTCTGGATGATTTCAATGTTGCTAATGCTAGCGATTCCCCATAACTGGGAGCCGTAGGTCCAGATAGCCTATGCCGTGCAGATAGCGATTCGGTTGAATGCCATTCTCTACGTAAGCGTCGCTTTTCGATAACGAGCTGCTCGATTTGTAGATTCGTCTTCTTTTGGTTACGTGGAGCTTGTGTCGTTTGAGGTGTTGAAATATGAGCTGCGGTAACGAAGACTGATTCTAGATTGTTTACGAAGTTGTCGATCTCAGCTTCAACGGTTAGGGGAGGATCTAGCTCAATGTGTGAGCTAAAATATTTTTTTTATCTGACCCAGTTGGTCAATCTACTTGGTTGATCTACGGTTTTTGTATGTCGAAGTAGGTTAATTAATACAGGCGAGTGATCAGATGAGAGATCTGAAAGACGTTCGGCGCTTAGCAGTGAGTGTGCTTGGCATTGTAATCTCCTGCTGCTATGAAATGTTCTCCGCAGCACACGGCGGCTAGTGTTAGATGGTTACCACTATCTAATTGTATGTTTATAGATGTGGTCTGTAGATAGTTTTCAGCAAATCTTCTATGGCGGTGGTGTTTGAGACGGTTTCTAATCAGAATGCCAGTCCCCCCATGTGCTTTACCATCAGGATGGTTTGTTCCGTAAAATACGTAGCCTCGTATGTTAAAATTATATTTGTTTGTAAGGTGTGTTTCTGAGAGTAGCATTACGTCAATGTGTTGGTCAAGTAGAAATTGAGCTAGCTCAGGTTTGTGCTGTGAGGCGCCATTAGCATTCCACGTAGATATGCGTAGGGAAGGCATGGTTTATTTTGACTGTTGTGAAGTCAGCATTTGTATCAGTAGATTTTGGTTACGCATTAAATTCTGCATAGTTGTCCGCATAAAAGACATAAATTCCATTAGACTTTACTACATGGTTGATACATTGCGTCAAAGATGCCTTGATGCTGCTCCGGCATTTGGCGGTGTTGAGTCGCGTTTAAATTTGCATGTGCTAGTTGTGGGTTTGGCGTATTTGGGGTAGGGGGGACCAGTCCTGATGGTGTAAAGGTAGGCTCTACTTTTTGAGAGCGTTTAGTGGTCACTCTCTGGTGGATTCGTGTTTTCAGCTCCTTGTATATTGGGCAACCTTTATAGTTAGCTGTGTGGTTACCACCACAGTTGGCGCATTTTTATACTTTTCACGTATGTGAAATAGTTATTTTGTGCTGACATCGTCTTTGCTCGCTGGGCAATTTTTGAAATTTTTAGGTTAAAAAGGTTATAAGTTTTCAAATTTCAGCAAGATCGGTCAAGTAGTTTTTGAGATATGATGTACTCCAGTTTGAAAAAAGTAGTTTCGAGAAAAACGCAAAAGAAGAATTAATACGCAATATGGGACCATTCATTAATTATGTAAGACGATTTTTGGCTGTTTTTGACCCCCTTTCCCCCTACGTTAGTAAAAATGTAGTAGACAGTACAGGAAAAATAGGCAAAGTAAGAAATGGTTGACACCCAGGCGAAAAACCTGGGCCGCCGGGATTGTCACACGAATTATTTATCCGAGATCCTGCGGTTTTTTTGGTGTTGTTTCCCCTTTTTTTTGAAGCGTTTTGAAGTTAGCAAAAAAAATTTAAACGCAGAAAATTCGCTTTTCCTTGCAGGCAGTTTGTATGTAGAAACCAGCTTGATCGAAATACTATAGCATATAGCTGCCATAGTAACGATTGGTTAAAAATAAGATTTTTGCTAAAAAAAACGTTTTGATTTTAAAGCTATTACCTCAATTTTTTTGCATGATAACATTTTGGACGTCAGTAGAGACACACTCCAAATTTGGTGAAGATCAGACAACTATATCATATAGCTCCCATAGGAACAATCGGTCAAAAATTCGGTTTTTGTTAGAAAAACTTTTTTGTTCTTGATTATATGGTAAACAGATGAAACTTTGCAATTACGCAAAATACATCCTTGACCATATTCCAAATTTTCATAAGAATCGGACATAAGGGAGGGGCACTGCCCATACAGAGAAAATCTTGAAAATGCCGACGAGATTGAAGATCGCAAAATGAAGTGTAGAATAATTGAATCGTATTCTTAATAAAAAAAACAAAAATTAAAATGGGCGGGGCCTTTATAAATTTTTATGACTCCTATAGGAAAAACTATAAGACGTATTTTCCAATAAGAATAATTAAGAAAAGGCTTGCATTTAAAGCACAACATATGAAATATTACCCAATATGTCAATATGTAGGATCGCATCTTTGAAATATGTACATGTTTTTCTGAAATGTTGCCTCAACATAATGCCATTTGCATGGGAAGATTTGATTTTAGCTACCTTTTTATTTTCTAAAAATAGTCATACAGCACTCGTTGGCTTAAGATGTCCGAAGCTCTGTTGTTAGTCCAGAGTATGCAACAGTGTCTAAAATTGAACGCTTGGTTTAATGCGAAGGACTAAATCTGGCAAATAGGTTCTGCTGCAAGTGTCTGAGGTAGTCGAGCAAATTTGTTGTATTACCGGCTTTATAAATTTACCGCACTAATTACAAATGCCATAAGTTAACGTTCTCTAAGCTTTTATCGGTTTTTTTTTTTTTGAGTGATCCCACTCTACAGATGTCTCCTGCTTTCACGGTGTCAAAAATAGGTCACGTAATTTGGGTACGTTCCCTAATGCGCATTGAAAATCAGCTGGTACCGAATGTGTACCAGTGGTCAGTGATGCCATATGGATGAATAATTCTGATTATTACAATGGCTTTATTTGATTTTCAAGCTGTTTTGCTTATTATGTTCTGAGAAAACCATTTGCGGTGTTCACGCATTTGTCGTTAACCTTTAAGTCTATGAAAAGTTAAATTGCCAAATTCATTCAGAGATTCATAGACCCCGAGGCATGTTGTTAGTTAATGTATGGAAGGATGAAAATATGAAAATGACAGTTTTTAGTTATTTTCTATGAAAAAGTGGCTGTACTTTCGGAAGAATTTAATTTTAAAATGACGGACGTTATTCTGTCACTTTACTCAACATAGACTACTACATTGCCAATTTCACTCCATACAACCTTTGTAAAGAATACTCTTATGTTAGAAACAATGACACAACACATACAACTTTTGCATCAAAATGCAGATTTTGGGTCTCTGACTTCGTCACTGGATGGTACAATTGTATGTCAACAATGTCGTCCAAAAATTCCTCCAATTTTTACTCAATTTCTCCCTTAAGACCTACACCTGTGCACAATGTGACTACAATTAATTATTTCTATATTCATGCATAAATAAACATATTTCCCTCGTAGAAAACTAAATTACGCACATAAACTGATTTATTTAATATTCAGTCAAATGATTTGTAACGTTTTTTCGTGTAATTTTAAGTTTATTTCAATTATTTCGCTCAATTGGCACAATTAAAATTTTCGTTTGTTTATATAAGGGGCCGTTCATTAATTACGTAAGACGATTTTTGCCTGTTTTTGACCCCCTCCCCCCTACATGTAAGATAAAATAAGATCATGGTGACCTCTACTCCTTGTTTGATATTTATTACGTAAGAATTAAGGAAAAAATTAATGTTGATGTTTTAATTTTTATTTGTCAAAGGAACATTTTTAGGAAGGTTTGTTTATACCCACAAAGTTTCCTTTTTAGTGATAATCTACTCTTACTATATTTACTATATTTATTGTTTCTTGTCAAGGGCTCAAAATCCACTCGGAAAGTGGTTCTGCCAATGAAACATATCTGATAATAGGTGTCGTTTCTATGTTGTTATTGACGATTCTAAAGTATTAAACCTCAAAAGTTTTTTCTATGAGCGCATTTTTATGATCTTATGTAAGATGTAGCAAGACACCTCCCCCCTCTATGTAAGAAAAAATAAGTCACGCTCGAACCCACTCCCCCTTTAAAACGCCTTACGTAATCAATGAACGGCCCCTAAGAAAAAGAGAACTCTCAACTTTACCGAGACTGTCAAAAAAAATGTATCACGCATTTTCGTCTTTAACGTTCATATTTTCATACATTCATAGGTTAACGACAAATGCGTGAACACCGCAATTGTAAATGCCAAGATTGACAATTTGCAATCATATTTTATGTCAAATATGTGTTTTCAAAACACGATGTGATCTTTTTGGGAAGCAATATATAATTTTATTCATATGAGGACAGTGCTCTGTAAAAATCAAATGAGTAAGAAGAAGCACATGCGTAATTTTGTAAAAAACAAGAGAAATTTAATGAAATTAGACAAAAATGAACAAAGAAGGGAGTTTTTGAAACAAAAATAAATGGCTAGGACAGTGGCAATTCTAATGCTCATAACGTTAATCGAATTTATGATATATATCGAAAGAATCATTCAAAACAAAACAAATGAAAAGTTCGAGGCGATGAGCTGTTCATCATGACAACTCTGAAAGCGCATTGAGTTAGAGCGTTTTAAGGTTCTCGCATAAACGCTGCGTTTTGAATTAAAGCGCATTGAGTCAAACCGTTTTACCTGTCGCATAAAAGAGGTAAATATATATGACAGTTACTCTTTGAGTTATACCCCATTTAAACAAAGGTTTTTCACGCGCGGCGACTAGATCTAAGTATGTATGATGTTAGGTGCTGTAAACAGGGCATACGTTAATATAGCAACAGACGCCACGCGTGAAAAGCCCTCGTGTAAATGGGGTTTAACTCTATGCCTCTTTCTAATTTGTTTTCGGTGAAGCATGTATCATAAATAAAGTGGCATCACTGGTTAGTCGAAAAACAAAGTCTTCCGAAAAAACAGATGCACACCGTGTTTGTGCGTCGCTTTTACTTAAAGCGAGTGTTTTTTTAGTGTATCGCGGCTTTTTTTACTTTTTGCACATACAGTGAACCAATAAAAAACTGGGACACCCAATGAAATTTAGCATTTTTTGATATATCTTCGTAACGAAGTATAGGAATACAATAACCTGCATACCAAATGAAAGAGCTAAGTTTATAGAATAAAAAAATTCTGTACCCTTTTAATCTTTTAATTAATATGATGGATTATGAGCGAGAACAAAAATGTACTTAATTTTTCATGCCCAAAAAAAAAGTGGGACACTTTCAGTTTTTTGATATTATTGCAAACATTTTTACAAAATGTTTATTGTTAACGTTTTGTTTGTTAACCTGTAGCTTCGACAAAGCCTTGGAGTCAAATGTTCATGGAGATTATAAGATTATTTGTGAGTTTTTTAGTGATATTTGACCAAATGTCTTAAATTGATGTTTTTAAGTCACACTTGCTATGAATGGATATTTTTCTCAATTCTGTTGCAATATGAGCCCACAAACGTTCAACAGCAATAATATCCAGGCATAGGTCAACACATTTTCAACGTTATTTAGTAGCCACTCCTCAACAAACTTAGCGGAGTGCATAGTAGTGTTTTCGCTTACCAAAAAAAAATTAATTGGAAGGTACAATTTTACAAATCCATTTGTGCTTAATGTTAGGTATAATGTTATACTAACTGTCTATAATAAGAATAGAACACGGGGTGAAGGATTAAAAGTTAAAAAAGCCTGTAGTATTGTGGCTCAAGCAATTTTGTATGGAAAAGTCTCGTTTTTGAGCAAAAAATTTGTGTATGGCCTTTTGAACCTGATAAGGCTTTTACTCGGCGTTTTATTTGATTATGGACAGTTAGTATAACATTATACCTAACATTAAGCACAAATGGATTTGTAAAATTGTACCTTCCAATTAATTTTTTTTTGGTAAGCGAAAACACTACTATGCACTCCGCTAAGTTTGTTAAGGAGTGGCTACTAAATAACGTTGAAAATGTGTTGACCTATGCCTGGATATTATTGCTGTTGAACGTTTGTGGGCTCATATTGCAACAGAATTGAGAAAAATATCCATTCATAGCAAGTGTGACTTAAAAACATCAATTTAAGACATTTGGTCAAATATCACTAAAAAACTCACAAATAATCTTATAATCTCCATGAACATTTGACTCCAAGGCTTTGTCGAAGCTACAGGTTAACAAACAAAACGTTAACAATAAACATTTTGTAAAAATGTTTGCAATAATATCAAAAAACTGAAAGTGTCCCACTTTTTTTTTGGGCATGAAAAATTAAGTACATTTTTGTTCTCGCTCATAATCCATCATATTAATTAAAAGATTAAAAGGGTACAGAATTTTTTTATTCTATAAACTTAGCTCTTTCATTTGGTATGCAGGTTATTGTATTCCTATACTTCGTTACGAAGATATATCAAAAAATGCTAAATTTCATTGGGTGTCCCAGTTTTTTATTGGTTCACTGTAAGTGAATACTACGCCAAAACTTTCTACATTTTGTCAAAGTACGACTAGCAAAATAATTTGAATAATTTTGTTAGTCTGCTAAGAAGACAAAGTGTGAAATGAAGTGGAGTGCATGTACTTTATATACTATGTACAAATTCCATAAATAACCATGTACCATATATAATTGTGCAAATGTTACCTTGCGTGAATTTGGTATTTATGTGTGCTAATTGAAAAGAAAAAAAAAAAGAAACCTCGGAAATTGGTTTACACATCAGAATTAGAATAATAAATATAAAAAAATCTAGTGCGATAGTTCAACACTAAATGGAAAAGGTTATAAAATCCAAACAATATACTCGAAAAGGTGCTAAATTAAAAAAGTTAGTTTTGGTTGAGTTGAATCATCCTCAAAGGCAATTAAAGTGTAATTAATAAGCAAAACAAAAAAATCAAAAATGCCAAGTGCACTATACCGTCCACCAGAACAAAATCTTAATCACAATCATCTACAACATCAGTACGTCCCAACATCAAACTACCCCTACCTACCGTTGTCGCCCGTTTCTGGTATCTCACCTTCACCCAAACTGGGTGCGCGTCACAGTCGCAGCACGCGTCGCTTCGTTGGACTGGTGCTTGCCTTCTTATTCGGCTATTTACTATGGTGCTCGCTGGCCACGACGACGTCGCCAAGCCGCGATGAAATCGATAACGAATTGACCAGTGAAGGAACTCTTGGACATGGCGTAGGTAATAATATAACATTGCTGCAGCAGTCATTAAAATCAAACCAGTAAGCAATTGCGACTGTTAGAGTTTACACGCCCACTTATATCACCCCCCAATTCTATTCAATTGATTCTAAATTTTAATGATTGAATCTTCACCCAGTTACTTGCTCCCACAATTAACTAAGTGCTGGAGGGGAAAATGTAAATTAAACTTGATCAGAGTAATGAATAGCATAATCGAAGGAATTATAGTTTTCAATATCGATGCGTTCATTCAGACAAACGGACGGACAAAAGGATATGGCTAAATATACTTCTCTTTCGATACTTATAAAGTTTATATATTTTTTATATGGTTTGCCACGCCTTGTGTTAGGTGTTACAAACATTTTCAAAGCGCACTAAATAAATGTACCCTTGTACCAAAAGGTACAGCGTATTAATAGAATGTATTCTAAAATTGTTACAAACTAGATAGCCGTCTTGAGGCTTTAAACGCTCTTTCAACTTCTGTTTTTTTTTTAATACAGTAATTAAGTAGTTCTACCTGGAAAGTTTTGCGGTAGTTTTGAAAATTGACAAGCTTAGTTTTGGATAATAATGTCGAATCGAATATGAACTAATTCATTGCTTCGGCTTGAGAATCACGTTTTTATCATCACTCAACGAATTGAAAAGCTTGCTTTGATTTACTATTTACATCATCCACACTTGTGAATATATTTGACTTAAATTGGCTTCGTCTTTACTTTGAAAGAAAGACAATCACACTTACTTATATATATATATTAATTCTGTTCCTTTAGACCTTCCTTTTTGAAAACATACATTTTTTTATTAGGGAAATAAACTGGGATTGGAACAAACAAAAATGTTTATAAAACAACCCGAAAAAGGCTCGTAAACGAGTCCGCAAAAGGCTCTCAAAATATTCGGAAAAGGTTCGCAAAAGACTCCCAAGCAATACGAAAACGAGTTCGGAAACGATACAAAAATAAGTCCTAAAACGATACGAAAACGATTCTTAACTGTCCGTTTGCGACTATCGAAAACGAATTTTTAATTCACACAAACTGAGTGACGATGATTAATTTTTGTATCGTTTTCGGATCCATTTACGACAGTTTTGTCCGGTTGAGTTTCGCTAAACGTCTGTTTACGATATCGTTAACGAGAATTTTGTCCACTGGGATCCTATATATACTTTAATACTATAATATAGTATAATACTATACTATAATACTATTCACTGCGTGAAGAGTGTAATGAATAACTGAACTTAGGTTATCAGGATAGAATACACTTATTTTAAAAAAATTTTTTGGACTTCCAAGCCGAAAATTTTATTATAAGTATTATAATTACTACTTAGAACATTTTTAAACTAATTTTATAGTTTGTCGATCTAAAGGATGTCAAGAACGTCTTCTTAAATCGAATTTAAAAGCTAGTCGTATAATTTTCCTACGTAAACCAATAAAACGGATGACCAAGCCCTTTTTATGCCTTCAATAAGTTTGTTTTTGTGTAGAATATTGTTTTCCAGATTTTTACACATTACAAAACAGCTAGCTCACACATCTTCATTAATATTTACGAAGGTGAATGTAGGGGCCACTACATTAAGCTGACAATTTGGCTCTTAAACCCGGTGTTAATCATCCGAGCATTGTGAATCGATGGATCTTTTTAAAACTGCTTTGCAAACATCCAAATTATGATGACTGACGCAATATTGAAAAAAAAAACAAGTGAATTTTACCACTTTTATGTTAAGAAGTGTCAATTGTGATCTTTTTTTCTCAACTTTGAATGGAAAACCAGCTCAATAGATCGATCTAAAAATTTACTTATCTATTGGGAGTTCAAAGGGATGTAAAAATGCATCGATGCCTCAACTTTCGATTAGGATTTGATAAGATCAGCCCAATTACACAAACAGGTAAAAATGCAATTTTTTTGGCTTTTTATACCCTGTACACATTCTGTGTATCAGGGTATATTGTGTTTGTGCAAAAGCCAAATGTAAGTAACGCATAGAAGGAGGGGAGGGGGGCCCCATAAAATACATATATTCTTGATTGAGAAATTGATTAAGCCATGTCCGTCCGTCCTCACCAATGGTTCTCGGAAACTATAAGAGTTAGAAACTTGAAATTTGGAGGGTAGACTCGTGATGCTCGGCAGCAGGTCAAGTTTGAATGGTTTTGTGCCACGCCCACTCCTTCCCGCCCAACCAGCACCGCCCACTTTTTTAAAACGCTATAACTCAAACATCCAAAGAGATAGAAACATGAAAGTTGTTTTCTATAAAATACTATATCTCCACAGCCAATAAAGGTATGATAAAAGTTCAGTAAATATGTATCTTTAAAACTGAAATCACTGCAATTGTTTGGAGCAGAGTATTATCCCTATGACCGTTTCCTATTTCACCGTGTAAGAAAGCCTTAATCGTCAAGGTATTCTCATTTTCTCTCTGGCAAGGCACTTTGGAAAGCCTTTTTCGTCAAGGTGTTCAAAAATTTGCTTCTGGTTATTTTAATACTCATACTTATGAAAGTTTAATGCCAAATTCTGTAGTGTTCAATACTTTAAAGCGTATCTTCAATAACGTAAAACACCCTATTACCGACCGGGTTCCTAATACCGACCACTTTTTATTTTTGTTAATAACTTTTGTTTTTTGCACTTAATCGAATTGAATCCTTTACGAAAATACAGTTAAATATCCTAGTTTTACATTTTTAAAATTTCAGATAGCTAACTTTTATGGGTTTTATTTGATTAAATGACAAAGTTGAAAAACGAAGTTTTCAGGGAAATCTTATGTCGAAACGTTTAAATTTTGAGTTTTCGTTTTTCATAAATTTTTTAATAATTACTTAAGTTTAGGGTAATTTTGAGTTATTTCTTAGAAGTTTGTATTATAACTATGAATTTAACGCGAAAACAAATACACTTTTTAATAATTTCTTTAATAAAAAACAATAAAATAATGTGGTCGGAATTAGGGCACACAAATTTTTAACATGAGCCTAATACCGTCCACCGGTCGGTATTAGGTACTTTTCGCTGATTTACTTGAGTGCCTAATTCCGACCAACTGAAACAAATTTTGTCAACGTGACACAATGGCAAAAGGTGACACGTTTGTGTCAAAGCCGACACTTTTGTTTCAAATGTGTCAAAACAAGCAACACATTTCATAGACAAAACAGCTGTTTTGTACAAACACATGTTTTGTTACATTTTAAAGAAGCCTGGCTTGGTTTAAGAAATATTTAAACAAAATCATATTTTCATTGAAATTACTGTCTATGACGAAAGTAAATAGTAATTTTAAATATGTATGATGATATATTAGTTTAAAATTCGTTTTCAATTGCAAAAGTGGCGTTTCTTTGATAATTTTAGGTGGTCGGTATTAGGGCACCTAGTGGTCGGTATTAAGCACGTAGAAATTTAGTGGTCGGTATTAGGGCACTTCGACATTTTTCGAAACATAATGACACAATACTTTTTTTTTAATATTTATAATAAAAAAGCAATAGTTTCACTATGATTTCTTAAATCCTTATACATTAAGCTTTTCTACTCAATTTTTGGAAATTGAATTTATTGAAAAATACGCTTAAATTATCCCAATGAAGTAAGAACTGTGTTTGGTGGTCGGTAATAGGGTGTTACTACTACACCGATCGTTTTGAAATTTTGATCATTTTTTTTTTTTTTTTTTCAAGTTTGTTAATGTTGTTAATAACAAATTAATCGATTTTTTTCGCCTAAAATCGCATTTTTGCCTGTGTGTTCCCAAAAAGTGAAAAATTCCAATTTCGAAAAACTCCCCCAGCGTTACCTGGGCAAAGCGTTTGCCTTACGATATAATTTTGCCTTTTTGAATCTTGATGATCCAGCACCGAGTTATGAGGGAAACGGCAATTCAACTTAAGTAAGGGTAGCCCTTACTCATTCACATTGCAGCAAGTCAATGGTACTACGCTCTCAGCTAATACAGTGCGAATCTTGCTAGCCTCCAACGCGGCACATGTCTTTCCACACCCTCCGCAATCTCTGAACCTAAATCCTATCAAGATTTATGGAAAGAATTCGATAGATTTATCAATTATGAGGGAAACCGCAATTCAACTTAAGTAAGGGCTACCGAGCTCATTCACATTTCAGCAAGTCAATGGTACTACGCTCTCAGCTAATACAGTGCGAATCTTGCTAGCCTCCAACGAGGCACATGTCTTTCCACACCCTCCGCAATCTCTGGACCTAAATCCTATCAAGATTTATGGGAACAATTCGATAGATTTATCAAAAAGCGTGCAATTTCAATCAAATCTGAGTTGAAAACGACTTCCTTAAAAGAATGGCTCAGTATAACCGAAGAGACAATAATAACCTCGGTCCTTTTGATGCCATAACGCCTTAAGGCCAGTATCAAGCCAAAAGGACTGCCAATAAAACACTAATTTAATTAATTTTAACCAATTTTTGATTTTTAAGATTAGGTGTGCCAATAATTTTGTGCAATAAAAATGGGACGTTTTTTCTTAAAAAATTAAAAAAAAAAAAAAAAACAAAAAAGAATTTGTTAAACAAATTTGTCATCATTTGATAGTAAACTTATTGATTTTTAAAGGAGATACACCGTGTTCGAAGGACAAGTTGATTTAGCCATGTCCGTCTGTCTGTCTGTCTGTATGTATGCAAACTAGTCCCTCAGTTTTGAAGCTATCGAGCTGGAATTTTGCAGAGTCTTGAAATTTATTACGATGACTCATTCGTCGGAACCGGCATAATCGGATCATTGGAACTGGTAGCTCCCATACGAAAATAAAAAGAAAAATGAACAAGACATAAATCGTAGTATGGAAAACTTTATTGTTTCGGAAGATAGAGTGCTGAAATTTTAAACTTAGTAGTTTTACGTAGTCCCTGCCATACAAAATGAAGAAGAAGAGAAGCAAACTTCACGTCGTTGTATGGAAAATTTTATTGTTTCTTAATCAATTGACTTGAGACTTCTCACTTATGTTGTTAGGGAGGCATGAAAACTATTTTGACCAAAAATGGGCATAGCTATGCCCACTTATAGAAAAATCAATAATTTGCATATCTCCGCTAGATTGGTATATTGAGCAAAAACAATGAAAATTTGCATATAAGCTATTAAGGTAAAGAGAAATAAGATTCAATAAAAAAAAAAAGGCGTGGCGTGAAGAGTATACAATCTTAGCCTTCGTACTGCTTTATAAGTACTTTTATCTTTAATAATTTTGATAATTCTTGACAAATTTATGATTTGAAAAGAGGCAATAACAAATTTCGTATGTTAATAGACACATTTTACACATAAAGTTACATACATATGTATGTACATACGATAATCACGTAGTGGGGATTTCAAATGAGATAATTTTCAGTGAATGTCTGTATTAGTCATTAGAACCAAACTGTTGACGAGTTGTTAAATCGATTGCTTATCAGTGTATGTATTTTATTATTTGTTTGAGTGAACTCGGTCGGAAATCATGTCGAAATAATTATTTTAGGTTTCTTCTGCTCATTTTTTCATTAATGTTTACGGCGGTGTATTTTGACACAGAACAGGGCTCTTGAATTAAAAATCGTTGGTTATTAGTAGGTGTAAAATACGTAAAATTTTTTGCATTTGCTCTGCATTGATTTAACTGAGAGGCATACAATTGAAGACATTTATATTTTATTAAAATAATCGACGTATATATGTATGTACTGCCATATACAGTGGCGAGCAAAAGTGAGTGTATGTTCAATAAACTGACTTTCGTCACCCATAAAAAATCAACGAAACATGATAATCGAACAAACTAAATTATTTTATATTTATCATTTAATTCTTAACAAATAACAGTAAACAACAATAACATATCAGATGAATTTAAAAAGATTGAAAGTAAAAACATAAATAACCCACATAAACTCACTTTTGCACGTTTCAAGAAAATTAAATATTTAAATCAATTTTATTATTTTGCCCACAGACCCTTATTAGGAATCACTTGATTAACGCGGTTTGGCATGTTATCTACCAAATTTTCAATAATACCTTTTGTGATTTGATTCCATTCTGCTTTTACACGATCCCAAAGGTTGCCCATGTTTGTTGGATCTGCTTTGTACGTCGCGAGCCGTCTTTTCACGATTGACCAAAGATTTTCAATTGGATTGAGGTTGGGACTTTGTGCTGGCCACTCCATCAGTTGCAATTCTGCTGTTTTCCAATCCATTCCTTAACAATTTTCGCCGTGTGCTTTAGATCATCATCTTGTTGAAAAACAATTTATTTTACGTGTTAAGTACATTTCTCCATAAAATTAGGAAGATTGGTTTTCAAAAGTTGTAGGTAGTCCTCTTTTCGCATGATACCTTCAACTTAATGCAGAGGGCCAACATGCCACCATGAAAAGCATCCTCAAGCCATTATGTTTCCTCTGGCATGTTTGACAGTTTGCTTTACATGGTGCCTTTGAAGACTTTCCACGGGCCTGCGCCAGCAATATTGCTTTCCATCTGACTAAAAACGGGTTGTCTGGTCTGATGAGTCCAAATTTAACCGTTTTCAGTCAGATGGAAAGCAATATTGCTGGCGCAGGCCCGTGGAAAGTCTTCAAAGGCACCATGTAAAGCAAACTGTCAAACATGCCAGAGGAAACATAATGGCTTGAGGATGCTTTTCATGGTGGCATGTTGGCCCTCTGCATTAAGTTGAAGGTATCATGCGAAAAGAGGACTACCTACAACTTTTGAAAACCAATCTTCCTAATTTTATGGAGAAATGTACTTAACACGTAAAATAAATTGTTTTTCAACAAGATGATGATCTAAAGCACACGGCGAAAATTGTTAAGGAATGGATTGGAAAACAGCAGAATTGCAACTGATGGAGTGGCCAGCACAAAGTCCCAACCTCAATCCAATTGAAAATCTTTGGTCAATCGTGAAAAGACGGCTCGCGACGTACAAAGCAGATCCAACAAACATGGGCAACCTTTGGGATCGTGTAAAAGCAGAATGGAATCAAATCACAAAAGGTATTATTGAAAATTTGGTAGATAACATGCCAAACCGCGTTAATCAAGTGATTCCTAATAAGGGTCTGTGGGCAAAATAATAAAATTGATTTAAATATTTAACTTTCTTGAAACGTGCAAAAGTGAGTTTATGTGGGTTATTTATGTTTTTACTTTCAATCTTTTTAAATTCATCTGATATGTTATTGTTGTTTACTGTTATTTGTTAAGAATTAAATGATAAATATAAAATAATTTAGTTTGTTCGATTATAATGTTTCGTTGATTTTTTATGGGTGACGAAAGTCAGTTTATTGAACATACACTCACTTTTGCTCGCCACTGTATGTACGTTTTTTTGTCCGCACATATTTAATTTTCTACATACACCAAAGGCCTTGCAAATGTTTACTCAAGCAATACTCACTTTGCTTCAACTACGAGTTTATTAATTTTATGATTCTAATGTACGTCAATAAATGAACGTGCAATGATGCACGTGCCGCACTTTCCCTTTCTCTCTCTCACTCTATTCTAATTATTTTTGTAGTCGTTGTAATATTTACTATAAATCGATTAAATTTTGTCTAATGTGCCGGCGATTTTTGTCAGTGTCATCTACATTTTTAATGGTCTTTGTTATGTCCGTACAAGCTAATCGAGAAGTGGAACGCGTAAAGTGCAGCCATTTTCGTATTAATGGAATGATTTACGGATTGTATTTTCTATATGTTATGGTTACTTGTCGTTGATGTCACTTTAGATAGTGTATTTAAATACAAATATAATGGTAGGGTTCCCAAAGGGCGAGTTACACGAACCTCTATATTTTTTTGCATTATTGAAAACGCATACCCGCTATTTCTGTTTATTGATCTTTACTTAACCTAAATATAAAATTTCAGCTTCCTATGTTAATTTTAACAAGTGCCTATTGAGCCCTTAAGTTTTATGAAAGAAGATTTAAGATGTTTTATTAAATACAACAAGGATACGCCAAATAATTAAATTTTAATTGAATATTATTGAAAAGACAAATTTATCGCAAGTCGGCACGTGTTCCTGTGCTCCAAAAAAAAAAAAAAAACATGGGAGTGTTTTAGAGTAGACTAAACAAAATTAGCCCATATGCGTTAAAAATAAGAACCTTGCAAAATAAGGGAGGAGATTATTTCAAAACCAGTGATTGCGGTATAGTTGGGGTATTGTGGTATTCTACCTTGACGGGTGTGCTGTCTGAGTCTTCAATTCAATTTTCATGTTTCTATCGAGTGAGTGGGCATGACGTAAATTTCATCAAAGTTTAAGTAGTAGCATGATTTCACGAATATATGTATGTACCTTCCGAATTTCAAGTATCTAAATATAATAGTTTACGAGAACCATTACACTAGGGCAATTTACCTATTTTTTCTGGAAAACCTGTATTTTTAAAATTGATATTTAAAACGGAATTTGGTTTGGTTTTTTTTTATTTGTGTGCATTCGCACCGTTTCATTGAATTCGTTAGTTTTATTCATTCGTTTGGTTTTATTCTTTCGAACCAAGTAAACCAAATACAAGGTTTAATTGTCAGCCATTTCACAGTAGTCCGCAGGTTCAAAATTTTGTCAGAAACCTATTTTTGACTTTAAAATTTTTTGAAAATTGTTTCTCTTAAAAAACATTTCAACCTATTTAAAAAACTAATTTGCGAATATTATATACACCCCTGCGTTTTTGCGAAGCCCTCGATGTCAGCTGTTTTTTTCATTGTTTTTTTTTTCGTCGGCTTTTCGGAGACAAACAAGTTTAATGTTCAAGCACGTTTTACAGGCTATTCTAAGTGTTAAAGTGTTTCGCTTAAACTATGGAAAATAATGTTCAATGTATGTATAATAGCTATGTGTACTCGTTTTTTATGTTGTATGTTTTCGTCATACGCTGTTTTTTTTTTTTTAGCAAATTCTAACGTCAAAGTCGTTTCGTGGAGTACAAGTTGCGGGATTCTCCAGGATTCTTGTAGCTTTAAACGTAAAGTTGTCCTTTAATTTTTTTTTTAAGAAGATCCAACTCATATTTTTGGCCCGTGTTTGCCCCTTTTCGATTCAGTGCCCGCAAAAAAGTTTCAAATTAGCGACACGACCTTTGATCTCTGAGAAACCATGACCAAAAATCTTACGGAAATTAAGCAAAAACTCCTAATACCGCATAACGTAAAGTGGCCTATTGCCGACCGGGTTCCCAATACCTACCACTTTTTATTTTTGTTAATAAATTTTGTTTTTGGCATTTAATCGAATTAAATCCTTTACGAAAATTCAACTAAATATGCCAGTTTAATGTTTTTAAAGTTTCAGATAGATAACTTTTATGAATTTTATTCAATTAAATGGCAAAGTGAAAAAACTTAGTTTTCAGGAAAAACTTATGTCGAAATGCTTAAATTTTGAGTTTTCGTTTTTCATCAATTTTTTAATAATTACTTAAGTTTAGAGTCATTTTGAGTTATTTCTTAGAAGTTTGTATCATAACTCTGAATTAAATGCGAAAACAAATACGCTTTTTAATAATTTCTTGAACCCTTTATAGACCAAGAGCATAAAATTTAACATTAATTTAAAATTAATTAATAATTACTTTTACTGTATTTTTATTAAATTCCAAATTCAACCCATCCTTATTCATCAACTTATTCAATGAACGAAATTGAAACTTGCTAAAATCAACAAATTACGCCATCTATGAATTGTGTTTCATGCAAAAAGTTCGGTGTACTATTCTGCAAGACAGTGACACTGATTTGAATGAACTTGAATGTTTAGAATACCCCAACGGGACGGCGAATGCGTGTGGACTGCATTCTGGCTGTACTCATTTGCATGGATCATGCATGCATTTTTCTGCCAATTTCCAATTGCGTTTAACATATAAATGTCCGCTTTGCGCCATGCATGGCGCTGTCGCTGCAAAAGCGCCGCAGAGCATGGGTTGTTGTTGTAATACGCGCTACTGTTATACACTGTTCTTGGGACTGTTAATCTCACACCAACCCCCGTTAACACTTCGTCCGCGTTAATAACTCTGCCGTTCGCATGGCGTTTCTTCCCGTTGGGACATTTTAGAGTGATTTTTAAGGTTTGTTACAAATATTAGTTTAAGAAATATTTAAACAAAAACATATTTCCATTACAATTAATGTCTATGTTGAAAGTAATTAGTAATTTTAAATATGTATATATATGGTCGGAATTAGGGCACCTAGTGGTCGGTATTAGGCATGTAGAAATTTGGTGGTCGGTATTAGGGCACTTCAACATTTTTCGAAACATAGTTAAATATTCATTTTTGAAAAATATTTATAATAAAAAGACAATAGTTTCACTATGATTTCTTAAATCCTTATATATTAAACTTTTCTACTCAATTTTTGGAAACTGACTTTATTGAAAAATAAGCTTGAACTATCACAATGAAGTAAGAAGTGTGTTAGGTGGTCGGTTAGAGGGCACTTTAGAAAAGTAAATAAAAATCGAAACTGTGACATTTGTCCTTTGTACAATAAATTTATTGCAGCAAAAAGTAAGTACAGACCGTTCGAACTTTCCATTTCGGAAACAGTAGCTTCAGTGCCTTTACAAATGTTACACTGTGATGCGAATTCTGGAATTGGAATAGGAAGTTTTGAGTGTTTTAAAGCTAGTATCGCACTAAAATTAATTGCGAGCTATGGATTTGACGGTACAACTGGTCAGAGCATTTATAGTTAAACAAAATTTTTTAAAAACAGAAATCTCAATAGATTAACCTGCTTTTGAAACAACCGCTCTTCGCAATCTATTAGATTTTACCGGCCTGTAAGAATATAGTTTGTAAAAAAAGAACGACATTGATTGACGGAAAGGTCCTTAACGTTTTAACTAATACGCGATCTACACAATCCTGTCCAATATCTGGAGCTAAGCCATTGGAATTCGCAAAGATTGTGAACTGACAACTGGATTCTCCTAAGTGTAAACCTGAAAACCTTAAGTTTGATTTCAGCCGTCTTCATGCGTGGATTCGATTCTTTGAATTTGTCTTAAAGATTTCATATAGGATTGGCGTCAACAAGTGGCAAATAAGAGATTCTGAGGACAAAGAGAAGGTTATTGTCCGAAAGACTAGCATTGAAGCCGGATTTATTTCCGAAATGTGACTTCGCTTCGATAAGCCAAAACAAAACGGAAGTGGAATCACAAATAATGGGAATACAGCGAGAACAGCTTTTTTTAGAACTTAATTGGTTGGCAATATCGAATGACCAGAATAAGTATCAGTATTTTCCAAAATAACATGCCAAACTACACTTAACCAAATAATTAGGGAACAAAAAAATAAATCGAGTTTCGGACCTATTTTTGACGGTCTGTAACTTTGTAGGTATTCGTATCGACAAACTTTGTAAGAAGATTTTGAAGCTTGTAACTTCTAGCCCAAAAAATTTTAGGAGTAACGGTTTTGACGTCATGATGCCGTAAAACGAACCAAAATGGAGATATGGTGAAAAGAGTGATTTTGGACGCCATTTGGAAAAAATTAGCGGCGGTGATAGAAGGTCGCAAAGTGAAAATTCTGAAAGAGCAGCTCAAAATCGATATCGATGCATATTTTCAAAACTCCCTCAAAACTTTCCAGGCAACCCTTTTTTACGACTTGTTTTACTGTATTAACTGAAAACTCTATCTAAAAAATTTTGAACGTCATCGTAACATAAGGAATTACGATTACTAGCAACGATGCAAATTGAAACGCAAAATATCAAATAATTAACATGACCAAGAGAGCTGCTATTTGCAATGCTGACATAGGCAACAACAGCTATCCAGAAGATACAATCAGCTTGCAAAAATCAAAAATTTCTTGAACACTTTCGATAAAAGAAATATATGTGTCTGATAGAGAATTTTCCAGAGATTGAGGAAATATTAACATTTTTTTTTAAGAAATCGGAATTATACTTTGGAAGATATGCGCACTCAAAGTGGAAATTATAAAACGAATCATTATCAAATCAAGTTTTATTCTTACGTACTCATATTATAGTACTTTATTAAAAATGTCAAGTCTTTTCCATTTATAGTTTTCTAAAGGCAGCTGTTTTTCGAACTATGTATCTATATTTTGGGTATTTTTCAACTTTGGTGGACAAAAAGAATAATGCTCAAACATGATTACCGCCAGATTTTTACTATATGTTTATTATATATTCCTTTACTTATCTGTCAAATATTATGTTCGCCTTGGTTCACCTATGGCTATTATAACGCAGAAACGAAACTCGCACAAAAAATCTGCGAAAAAGGAGCCGCCACGGGTATGTGACGAAGAATGACTAGTAGGTAGATTCGCAGTTACAACTTTAATATGTTAATAAATTGTAAAATGTTGTTAAAGGAAGCAAGGTGCGTTTCATATTTGTAAGACACATCAATATTTGTTTGTATTTGCCGTATTTTGTTAAGCAGGAAGCAAATTCGAAACAGATATTTTAAATCGTAAATTTAACAAAATCCAAGTGATGTTTCTCAAACTTTGAAAAAAATTTTTTAAATATTAAGCAAATACTGATGTTCGACCGTTTCATATTTATAAGACACTTTGGTTTTTAAGTCGATATTAATTATGAAGATAAACCTAATTCAATTTTATTCTTTTCTGAAGGTTCCATTTACCTTTAGAAACTCTAAACAAACGTTTTTTTTATTGATTCTGTCAATGTTTTTAACAATGGCACTTCAAGACTTTCCCACTCTCTCTTGATGACCGCTTTCTGCTCATTGACTGTATTAAACTGGCGGTTATTGGCATAAACTCCTCCAACTAATATTTCCCATATATTCTGGATGAGATTCCAGTTTAGGGGAATAGTTTTAAAGGAATAAATTCTCATAAAGCATTGAGTGTCTGTGCTCACTCTAGCATTATCTCGTTGGAAAACATTAGAATTCTCTCTGTTTTCTAGGAGAAATGGCCAAAGATTATTTTCTAGAACTGTTGTGTACTCTTGGCTATTCATGCGCGTCGAAGTAAATTGGGTGTTCAGCGTCCCGGCCGATTAAAAGTGTCCTATACCATAGCAGATCCAGATTGTAAGTTGCTCCGACAAGTGCCTTTAAATTCGTGCATGATTTTATTGAATTCGACGGATTTTTTAAAATAATCCTGTTTTCACGCTTAACGCTTAAACGCTGGAAAAAAAATCGTAAAAAAAACATCGCCGTTTTTCCATTTTATTGGATATTTGTGACAAGTTCCATCTACAGTCTTTGTATGCCTATATTTGGCCTTTTTTGATCATCAGTCAATGCGCAATTATGCGGCAGTATGACTAGAAGATAAATTAAAAAGCAAATCCGAATAAAAAAACTACCAAAACAAAGCGTCAAAAACGTTTTTTCGATTAGTGTCTTATATGTATGGAACAAAAAAAAAAAAAAAAAACACTCAAAATTGCTTTTACTTTCTTATAAAAGCGAATTAAAACTTAGCTAATGGTATTTCTTAGAAGCTATGAATAAGCATTAAAATTTGCATTTAAATAAAATGTTTATATGACGTGTACATTATTTTCTTTGCAAATACTTTGAAAATCAAAAGTGTCTTATAAATATGAAACTCACTTTATTTTACGATGCCTGTGGTGGGTGAAATTATTCGTTGGCAGTGTAAAGGGGAGATGAAATGTCTGAATTTTCTTCATTTTGTGTGACAGATGCCTGTTCCAGTGGTTCCATCTCAATGATACTAATCTTTTTGTTTCGTAACACTAATAAATCAGAAAAAAGAGTTTAATTTTTAAATAGCTGCAAATGTCTACTACATTTCATCCAGAAAATAACCGCAAATACAGTAGAGTAGGTCTAATAGTTTCTAAGATATTCTGTACACATGTTTGAAAACAGTAATTTCGTGATTTTTACAAAACATTGAAATGTGAAATATTAGTGGGTGACACGACTTTTTATATATGTTTTTCAGAATCAGCACACCAAAATACATAGGAATTACAGTGGGGAGCAAAACTGAGTACATGTTGCGCACTTTCTTACATTTGGCTCAGTTGTACAAAAACCAATGGGTGAAAAAATCTGAAATAATTATCCAAGATTCCTGGTATCTTAAGCTCCAAATTTGCCAAAACAAGCATAGCGATAAATTAAATAGGAGACTTATAAAAAATCAAAAGATAAGACAACCTACATGTACTCAATTTTGCACCAATTGATTATTTTACGAAAAACAACCTATTTTCATATTTAATCAAAAAAACATTTTTATTTGTAATGCGTTTTGAAATCTTGGACATTCTTTCAACCATATTCAGTGAACAATAAAGCGAAATATTGGCACACTCAAGCTGTACTCCCTCCAAAAGTTCCTTTTCCGTAAAGGGAGCTATTTTATCTTTGCCCAGCCTTATTTCAAAAATTGATCAACGAGTTTTTATCGAATTTAGGTCTGGGGTCTATGCTGACCACTCCGTGGCTTAAAACTCCTGCTCCCTAAATCAGTTTTTGAAAATAGAGGCAGATTTCTTAAGTCCCCCTCTTGTGAAAAAATTATTTTCTCGTTGGAGAATTCAAATGCGTGGATGAAACTTGTAAGTAGTGACTGGCGAATACGAAGATATGGGCTCTTTTTTATGCCAATTAGTGAATTATTATAAAAAGTTGGTTTTGAGTCCGCAATCAGACAATTAAAATCTGTGTTATCGGACAATAACATGTAATCTTACCTAAAGTTTTACAAAACTCGCCTAAACTGTAAAACAAAATCTTTAATAGTATGGTTCATCAGACTAACTACATGTTTTCAGTCACCCACATTTCAGTTTAGGCGTGTTTTGAGGAACTTTAGGTAAGATTTCATGTTATTGTCCGATAACACAGATTTTAATTGTCTGATTGCGGACTCAAAACCAACTTTTTATAATAATTCACTAATTGGCATAAAAAAGAGCCCATATCTTCGTATTCGCCAGTCACTACTTACAAGTTTCATTCACGCATTTGAATTCTCCAACGAGAAATTAATTTTTTCACAAGAGGGGGACTTAAGAAATCTGCCTCTATTTTCAAAAACTGATTTAGGGAGCAGGAGTTTTAAGCCACGGAGTGGTCAGCATAGACCCCAGACCTAAATTCGATAAAAACTCGTTGATCAATTTTTGAAATAAGGATGGGCAAAGATAAAATAGCTCCCTTTACGGAAAAGGAACTTTTGGAGGGAGTACAGCTTGAGTGTGCCAATATTTCGCTTTATTGTTCACTGAATATGGTTGAAAGAATGTCCAAGATTTCAAAACGCATTACAAATAAAAATGTTTTTTTGATTAAATATGAAAATAGGTTGTTTTTCGTAAAATAATCAATTGGTGCAAAATTGAGTACATGTAGGTTGTCTTATCTTTTGATTTTTTATAAGTCTCCTATTTAATTTATCGCTATGCTTGTTTTGGCAAATTTGGAGCTTAAGATACCAGGAATCTTGGATAATTATTTCAGATTTTTTCACCCATTGGTTTTTGTACAACTGAGCCAAATGTAAGAAAGTGCGCAACATGTACTCAGTTTTGCTCCCCACTGTAGATGCAGTTATTGAAAAAGTTTTTACAAACGGTATATTTGTCGCCCTGTGTAATCTTTTAAAACAAAACTTTTGATATGTGACCCACTTCTGACGCTGATTGTAATTTAAGATTTTACTATCGTTGTTATCGGACATACATGGTTTGTTCTAATTTCTTTATATTCGGCATCGTTGAAAGCATAATTTACCGTATGACGGCTTCGAGTTAAACGTTTTCGCAAACTTCTAATAGCCGAACAATGAAACTGAAATATTTTAAGTTGATGCCATGTCTCATTTTAATCTCTTAGAATGTTGGTTATGTCAACCCAATTAATGTCTATTGATTTTAACACACAAAAACTTGTATTCTAACGCGTGAGACACACCTAAGTACCCATATTATGATTGAATCGTTGCACCATATCCCAATATCATACACACCAAATTACATTCCTGTAAATTATATGGTTCTCGAGATTTAAACATTTCAAATTGGTACTATATGTGGGCGAGGCCACGCTTATTTTTATTCTATTTGCTTGGGCTTCAAGTCAGCTATATACACTCCAAATTTGGGGTTCCTATCTCAAAAGACAACGCAGAAAATACGACTTTTGTACTATTTTACCCGAGGTAGCTTCAGTTATTTGCCCCTCACCCCCTAAACTAAGTCAAAAAGGGGGAAAAAAAATAAACTTGATCTGCGCAATGAATCACAGAATCGAACTACGAAAAGATTTTGGTTCCATCTATTATAGTTTCCGAAATCGACGCTTTCATACAGACAGACAGACAGACGGACGGACGGACAGACGGACATGGCTAAATCGACTTCTCTTTCGATACTGACCAAGGTTATATATACTTTGTATAGTTCGAGGTATCTCCTTTGAGGTGTTACATATATTGTCGACGTGCACAAAACTAATATAGCCTTGTGCCATAAGGTACAGGGTATAATAATACGCAAAAATGGTCCATGTTAATACTTACAAATTTAAATGTTTCACAAGCTTACTACAAATTCTGCAATTCATTTTTTGCTCTTTGCGAAAAGCTGCAATTATTTACTATACAATAAAAATGAAAATTACTTTAATTGAGACAATATGTTGTGCAGTAATTCAATATGACCTACAGACTGTCAACATATTGAGCAATATATTGAGGGAAATGTTGAACGCTTAAAGTTTTTTATTTTGCGAAAATTTGGAACTATAATATAATCGAATCTTAGCGATAAATCGTAAATTTAAAAAAAAAAGTAGTGTATCAAATTTTTTGGATTTTTTAATATTTGTAATATTTGTAAACAAAAAAATTGGATTTTCAGATAGCTATTTCCCAAGACTACAAAAAAAAAGTATATACACCAGGGTGCCCCTTATGTTGCAAGGTTTTTATCTTTTAACGCATATGGGCTAGTTTTGTTCAGTATACTCTAAAACACTCCCATGATTTTTTTTTTTTTTTTGGAGCACAGGACTTTGTGTCGACTTGCGTTCAAAACATGCACCTTACACCTGCGTCTTTAATATAACATTGGAACACTTTCTCAAGCAAGTTACACCGGCACCTATGGTGTAACATACGAGTACTTCATTTTATTGCCATTTCGTTTCGAATTTGTTGGACAAACAATACGCACAATGTCTGTAGAATTTAAAGGCAATACAAAAACTATATTTTTGATTGGTGAGATAAATAACCAAATAACGGGTGTTAAGTTACCATCTATCCGCCAAATTCTCGCAGTTTTATTTTTTAATATCCGCGAAGTGATATTAAATGAGTTAAAGCTCAAATCAAATTATAAAAAAAGGAACCTTGAAAAGGAAGTATCCTGATTAGTATTATATAAAGTTTATCTTTTTGGTAATAAAACACAATACTTAAATTTGTATTTTCAATTAAAATTTAATTATTTGGTCTAAAATCTTCTTTCATAAAACTTAAGGGCTCAGTCGGCACGTGTTAAAATTAATATAGGAAGCTGAAATTTTATATTTAGGTTAAGGATAAAATGTGTAAAACCGCATAGTACCGAAGTTGTACACTTTGCGACCCTCGTATGCCCAAACTATTAGTCTTACGAAGAAAAGCTTAGAACATAATTTGTAGGAAATTTCCTCTAGTTTAATTTAGTATGGGGATGTTTTGGCCGTAAAATGAGCGAAAACTGAGATATGGTGAAAAAAGTGATTTTGGACTCCATTTTTTCAAATTTCAAAACTCCCGCAAAATTTTTCAGGTAACCCCTTTTTTACGACTTCCTTACTGTATTAGTATGCGTTTTCAAAAATACAAAAAAAAAAAAAAATCGACCATATAAGGGACACCCTATTACGGTGTTAACGGTGAAGGCCGTTAAAAAAAATTAAAATTGATTTTGGATTGTAAATCAAGAAAACAAAATTTTATCAAAAAAATATTTGTTTTTTCTCTTAATTAATGTCCTTATTGATTAAATTTCGAGCTATTGTTAAAAAAAAATTTTATTGCTGTTGAACCAACGTATAAAATTTAAAAATCTTACGATATCATGGATTTTTGATAAATTGACCATTTTTGGGACATTTTGCGGTACAACGGTAATGTTTGAGCCTTCGTGGCAGTAGATAAACCAAATTGTTTTCAGGGTACCTTAAGGTCAAAAAATTTTAGTCTGGTTCCTTTGATTATGCACTACATCCAATGTTACACCAAAGTAGAATGTAAGAAAGTTTTACTGAAACAGTTTGCTTCATGACTTCTAAAATTAATTTTGGGGCATTGAATTGTGTCTATTAATGTTGTAATCAGGTTGACAAAATCCATACTAGACCGATACTCTTATTTTGTTTTTCTAAATTGACCACTTAACAATTCTAAAGCTAATGTAGATCCCCTTATAATTCGAAGTGGAATAATAAGTGAAAATGTAGCTACAAAAAGGGAAAATGAATGAATGAATCACAATCTATAAACATAGCTGATAACGATAAGAGTTTAAATGGAATAACTTTATCGAATAAGGTGCCGTACAAATTATTATTTCATATGAAGCATGCTTAGTTATAAAAAAAATCTCTTAATCTATTTTTTCGTATTTTAACCATATACAGCTGTGGTAAAAAAAAATAGTATTGGTCACAATTAAATCTTACGTGTTCTAAAGAAGGGTTTTTTTAAATGAAACATATACATTTAGGCACAAAATAAATAAACAGATAAGTCAAAGTATTTTTTCCACCGCTCGTTACTACTTTCGCACCTCTCAGTCAATTTTTGAATTTATCTCGAAAAACTGAATGAATATTCCGCTATGGTTTTGACTTTGAGGTTGATGGACACGCGTACAGTTTTTTTACCCTAGACTCACTAAGTTTGTTTCAGAGCGAACCTATGAAGCACCCAGAAGAATGCGTGTGAAACCCCATAAAGTAAATATAGGAATGACCAGGGCGTCAAAAGTAATCTATCTAGCCATGGTCAGTCTCCGTCGTTCCATTTATCTACCGAAACCACATCCAATGGAACGATTTGTCTCCACCAAGTGCATTTCGGGTGTTTGGGTAATTTTATTTTCACGTCATACACCATTGGGGTTCCACGATTACCGCTAGATGGGCAATGCTATATAGCTAATTAATGAGGCGCAGCAAGTTAAGCTTTACAAAAGATGAATTTGAATTTTCCTTTCAAAATTGTTGCTTCGATGACATTTAACATTAATCGTTTCACATCAAGTCTTGTTCCATTGCAAGGTCGAGGTTGATTAATATTACGAAGTGTAATAATTATGACACCAACTTTTAATTGTAAATATGTGTTGGCAATCCGAGCAAATAAGCAACTATTTCTTTACTTTTAATCAGATCCACCTAGCCATATGGATTTCGACACACTGAATACAAATCCCACAAAATACTCATAGCTTTCGTGGATACCTTAAAAAGACCTACAAACACACTATTTGATTGGGCGATGCCAGACAAATATTTATTTTCAGATTTATTTGCCTGCACTGCTTACCGTGTGTCGAGGGTATTCATAGTCGAGTTGTTTTTCATTTTATGCCTTAAAACCATATCAATGAATGCAGTTTTGCGATTTTTTGTGGTCGGTTAGATCACAAGTACACGCCACTTTTTTTTTTTTTTTTTGTATCAAACTTATTTTAAAAAAAACATCGTTCTCTAACACATACAAAAAGAATTTTTCAAATTCATTCACGCGATAATATTGTTACACACAGAAATATGCCTTAACTTTTATGATCACAATTCGTGATTTAAAATAACAATAGAAGAAACTTTTTTTTATACCATTCGATTGAGAAAATCCCCCATAAAATTGTCAGATAATCCCCCATATAATTGTCAGATAATCAAGACATCATGCCAAACTATCTCTACGAATCCATGACGCGCGGGAGTAACTTAAAATTACGATTTTTTTTTGCAGTTTCATGAAATAGAGCTTGTTTGGGTTCAATTATCTTCCCCTCTAAAAATCTGCCCCGCAGGAGCAAATATTTTTGTCCGTTTCCGTCGCTTCCTTACGGCCACACTCACCACCCAAATTGGCAGATTAACATGCAAAGTCATCGGGGACACGCGGAAATTATACAATAACTGCCGCTTAGAAGTGACTTAATGTGACGTTTATTTTTAAATTTTTGTACACCTAATGAAGGTCAACCCACCGCTAAAAGAAACCATTATATTATTCAAAATGAAGCCATTTCCAATAACTTAGGTAAATCACTATATACGTCGACTAAGAAGTTACATTAAAACCATTTAAAAACTAACTAGTGACCAGAGAGTACACTAAATTCGAGTACCGCAAAGTGCTGTTGAGTTTGAAATGAATGTATTCATGCGGACCTCTAATTTACAGTCGTCAAAAATTTGAATAAATGCTCTAGTAACTTTATTTATTTATTAAATGCCTTTAAGACCTAAGTCAGACAAGTTTGTCATTAAGAGAGAGTGTGGCGTTTTGACAGATTGAAAAAAAGTTGTGTGGGTTTAATCACCTGCCCGATTACTTAATGGTGCGCAAACTCAATTAAAGCATTTCAAACTTTTATTTTTTAATATAACATTTTTTCATTTCACCTATACTTGATATCTTGCAGATGATACAAATATGAAAATACTCAACGAAACGTTTTTAGTTTGCAATGAAGTCTTTACTGATACACGCCTTTATATAGAGAATAAACAACAAAGCGAGTATAATAATTTACCTGTGATCTATTTTGTAACGCCAACGTATCCAAGGCGAGAACAAGTGCCAGAGCTGACACGTCTAGCGCATACACTGCTTCATGTAGCACGTCTACATTGGATCGTAGCCAATGATTTCGAGACGTGTAATGTGTTTCTTGACTATTTATTAAATAAGTTTGGTAAGCGAATGTACTAATTGAAAATATACTTTATTTTAACCTCTTGATCTTCAAGGTATACCTTACACACATCTTGCTAGTCCAATGCCCAATAAATTTCGAACTATGAAACCGGCACCGCGGGGGGTGGCGAATCGGCGTGCAGCGCTGATGTGGTTGCGTCAACATAATATAACCAATGGCATACTGTACTTTGGAGACGATGACAATACCTACGATTTAAAACTATTCTCAGAGATCCGACAAACGCACCGTGTTTCAATGTTTACGGTGGGTCTGGTGGGGGAATATTCTGTCAGTGGTCCAGTCGTGAAGAATGTGAGTAAAATATTGTTTTTGCTGTTCATATTTTTACAAATGATCAGATGTTTCTATTTTCAATCGGCAGGGCAATGTAGTTGGGTTTTTGGATTCCTGGGTGGCAAATCGTCGCTGGCCCGTCGATATGGCCGGATTTGCAGTAAATCTCGGCTACATGTCTCAATATCCCAATGTTAATATGCCTTTTAAGCCTGGCTTCGAAGAAGATTTATTCTTGCGTAGCATTGGTCTTACAATGAATCACATTGAGCCCAAAGGCACCAACTGCACTGAAATACTTGTCTGGCATACACAAACAAAGAATAAAAAGTCACCGTCTGTGCGCATAAAGAATGAATTGCTAGATGATCGGCTGAATTTGCATGCATTGTTTAAAGCATTAGAAATTATGGGCGTGGCAAAGATTTCCGATCAAGATGGTAATTGTTAAATGTTTTTTGAATCATCTAATTTTGCTTTATGTGGTATACTGATAAGCTTTTTCTTTTTTATAGGTATAAATGCCATTTTGAGTAAAAATGGCAAGGCGAAGCCGTACTCATTGTTTCTTAGCTGAGACACTTAGTTGCACAATAAAATTTTGGTGTTTTGTTCTGTCGGAAGTCAGCACACAGATTCATCTTCGAATACTCACTAGACTTGTTATAATTATTTTGATTACTATAGAATTCTGACCTGGGCAGTATTTTAAATGAATCTATTTGAAAAAATTAACCATGTTTAATTTTCATCTTTAATTTCTGTCCAGAACAGCTTTTTCATATTTTAGATTAGATAGCTTCACTTATAATTTGGTAATTTTTTTGTCATTTTCCTTGTTTTGTATTGAAATATTAACTCTCACTTATTTGTTTAAAATAGTCGTTTTTTGTAATTTGTGATAAAATTATTTAACTTTGTCTTTTGTTTTTGTTTTTTTTTTTTAACAAAAGAATATAGGTTGTACAAATGTTAAAGTTATTAGTTTTAGGTTAAGATTATCAGAAATAAAATTAAAATTGTTGCAAACAATGTGTTTGAAAATCGAACTTCTCTCTTATTATAGATTAAAATTAACTTAAATAATTGTCTAAGCTCTAAATTTTAACACGATTTTAGCGTATGTATGATAGTTACTACTCAAATTAGTTTTTAGAATTATGAAAAAATTACAAATACTTTTAGACCTTTTGAAAATATTGAAAATGTATAAACATTTGAATGTTTGAAGTGTGATTTGTTAAAGTTATTGTAACAATTGTAACAAGGTTTTCCCTTGATTTTGCCTGAAATAGTGTATAACTTTGGATTTATTTATTTATTCCATTATCAACTTTTCGTATTTTGAACACTCTCTTTCCATTATTTGTTAAAATTAACACTGACTAGAGGTTTTATTTATATCATGTTAAATATTGGCAAAAGGAGTGATATGAGTTCATCGACACCTCATGTGTTATGAACAATTTTGGTTTTTAGACTATAGAGCTTGCTAAATAAATTTTATTGTAATATCTTCTAAAACCAGTAGGGTAAAAAAAAATTATAATTTATCTTATTAATGCAAAAATTATTATTTTTATTCTGGAGAAATTAAAGAAAATGTGCAATGTGTAGCTAAAGACTTTACGTACTTTAAAATCAACTATTAATTTGTAATTATTAAATTAGTATAACATAACATCTATTGATCACATTTTAAACAATGAGCTACAAATTCTTAGAAAACTAAGCTTAGTTAATGAAAATATAATTAGGGATAAAACTGAGAATGGCTATTCAAATAAAATGTCTAATGAAAAAAAAAAAAATACATATATATGTATGTATATATAAATATATAAACATATACATATGTATGTACGATATATATAAATATTAAAATGTCAAACAATGAAATGACAGTTTAAAATGAACTGTTATGTAGGTTTTATGAAAGTGTTATCTAAACCAAAAAATAAAATTTAATGAAAGCAATATTGTAATTAGATATAAAGCGGAACTGGACAAAAGGGGAATTAAAAGAGAATTCAATTTAACAAGAAGGATTTTTAAAAAACACAACAGCAGATAAAGTTCATACAAAGAAGAATGTTAAACAAAAGTAGTCTTATTCGTTTGAGAAGGCGTTGCATTTTTCGTGAAAGGTTGCTGGCGTCAGACTTTTAAAAAATTGTAAATACAACACATACTGATTTTGGCGAATGTAAAATGCCCAATACATGGTTAGAATGCAGTGGCAATCTTTGTCATACTGTTACATACATTTTACATTAGAGCCGTTACACTGCCGCAAGGCAAATTGACGTAGGCCTTTACCGTATAGATACATAATCTATACGTTACGTTTGAAATTTTGTTGGCTGCCCGGTATTCGTGGAAGAAAAATTGCCGGAGTTGCTCTGCTTGTTTTCACCAATTAAATCAAGTACTTGAGTCCATTTCTGCCTTTTTGAAACATTAAACTAAAAAGTATACTAAAACAAAAAAAAAAAAAAAACAGTAACGGACGGCGGTATAGTCGAGTATTCATATATGTATTTTATATATATGTATATGATTTTAGCGGGACGTCCCAATTTTTAAATCAAAATTAACTGTCCCGCGCGGGACAAGCTCAGTCCCGCTTTTTGGAAATAGCTCGATAATAAAATAGCAATTAAAACTCATGAACTCATGACAATAATCCATGTCAAACTTAACATTAATTTTGGACGCTGCTTTTTCAAAAACAACTTAGCAGAAAAGCCGAGCTTTTAATTTAGGACTTTGTTGCCTAAAAATCAAAAGACGTTGATTTTCCTTTGGAAGTGTCTTCCATTTAAAAATCCCATAAAAAAAAGTTTTTTTCCCAGATGAACCTAGAATGGTCGGATGTCACAAAAGAATGCTCTGTAAATTTAATAAAAGACGAATTACTCATACTGTTTAATTTACAGTTATTATGTCAAGAGTTGTTTAGAGAGAAAAAGGAAACTTAAAAAAAAGTTAAATGTTCACAGACATATTAAATGTAACATAAAACCAGGAAGGATTGGAGTCGCCAGTAATCGACTCCGACATACCCTGTACTTTCAATTAGTAAATGTTTGAAGGCGTGGCCCCGCTCACTTTTTCATCAAAATAGATTTTATTTCCATTTAATATCACACATACATTTTTTTACACTTTTAGACCAATTGGTTCCAGAGATACAACGTTTTTGTATATGTGGGCGTGGCAACGCCCATTTTGTAATTGGATCATGTTATATTCAATCGCAATAGCATACATGCAAAATTTTATTCTTGTAGGTTTTATGTTACTATAGTACAGTAAGGAAGTCGTAAAAAAGGGGGTTACCTGGAAAGTTTTGCGGGAGTTTTGAAAATTGGCATCTATATGGATTTTGGGCTGCTCTTTCCGAATTTCCACTTTGCGACCTTCTACGACCGCCGCTCGAGCTGCCATTTTGAAAAAATGGCGTCCAAAATCACTTTTTCGACCATATCTCCATTTTGGCTCATTTTACGGCAAAAACATTTCTATACTAAATTAAACTAGAGGAAATTTTCAACAAATTATGTTCTAACCTTTTTTTTCGTTAGACTAACAGTTTAGGCGTACGAGCGCCGCAAAGTGTACAACTTTGGTACTATGGTTTTCATACATTTTGTATGGGATTTTGATTAATCCAAATTTTCAAAATTTGCTTAATTTGTTGTGTTTGATGCTAATATTTAATATTGTACTTGTCTTATATTCAAGTAATCACAACGTTCCCAACCCGTCAACAGACTTACAGGCCCAGAACCATGCTAGTGTTACTTGCCTCTTTCATAAGAAAACGGCAATTTTTGATGAAAAAACGGTTGGTTTGGATTTGTAAATTTGCACTTGAATTTGGAACGTTTTTATTATAATTAATGATTAATATAACATTAAATCTTAACACCAAATACAATAAAAGTTAGTGAAATCTAAATCACTTGGACTGAGAGTAAGATTATCATTCAAAACAATACCAAATTCCATACAAAATGTATGAAAACCATAGTACCAAAGTTGTACACTTTGCGGCGCTCGTTCGCCTAAACTATTAGTCTTACGAAAAAAAAGCTTAGAATATAATTTGTAGGAAATTTCCTCTAGTTTAATTTAGTATAGAGGTGTTTTTGCCGTAAAATGAGCCAAAACTGAGATATGGTCAAAAAAGTGATTTTGGACGCCATTTTTTCATAATGGCGGCTCGAGCGGCGGTCGTTGAAGGTCGCAAAGTAGAAATTCGGAAAGAGCAGCCCAAAATCCATATAGATGCCAATTTTCAAGACTCCCGCAAAACTTTCCAGGTAAAACTACTTCCTTACTGAACTACTAGAAATATAAGCGTTTTTAATTTGTATTATATAGGGACTCATTTCAGCTATATACATTCCAAATTTGGTGATCATATCACAAAAGACAACCGAGATAATACGACTTTTGTAAATTTTTTTTTCCCGAGGTTGCTCCAGTCATTTGCCCCTCACCCCTAAGCTAAGTCAAAAATGGGAAAAATAAAAAAAACTTGATTTGCTTAAGAAATAATAACAGAATCGAAATGCGAAAGGCTTTTGGTTCTATCTGTTATAGTTTCCGAGATCTAGGCGTTCATACAGACGGACGGACAATTTTTAAAGAGAAAAGATACCAAATTTGCCTAAGCGTTTCAAAGAACGCCCTTCCCACTAAATTGGTTACGTAATTTGGATACGTTCCCTAACTATACGAATAGCATGTTAAACTTTTGCCGACAGCAACAGCAATGTTAACACAATACGAACACACCAGAGTTTCGGAGCTACCAGCTTTTGTACAGGCAGGGCTTACAATAATTTGTGTCGGTATAAATAAGAAATATAAGGCAGTACAGTAGAAACTCGATTATCCGGATCAATTATTAGTTCAGTAAGGAAGTAGTTTTACCTGGAAAGTTTTGCGGGAGTCTTGAAAATTGGCATCTATATGGATTTTGGGCTGCTCTTTCCGAATTTCTACTTTGCGACCTTCAACGACCGCCGCTCGAGCCGCCATTATGAAAAAATGGCGTCCAAAATCACTTTTTTGACCATATCTCAGTTTTGGCTCATTTTACGGCAAAAACACCTCTATACTAAATTAAACTAGAGGAAATTTCCTACAAATTATATTCTAAGCTTTTTTTTCGTAAGACTAATAGTTTAGGCGAACGAGCGCCGCAAAGTGTACAACTTTGGTACTATGGTTTTCATACATTTTGTATGGAATTTGGTATTGTTTTGAATGATAATCTTACTCTCAGTCCAAGTGATTTAGATTTCACTAACTTTTATTGTATTTGGTGTTAAGATTTAATGTTATATTAATCATTAATTATAATAAAAACGTTCCAAATTCAAGTGCAAATTTACAAATCCAAACCAACCGTTTTTTCATCAAAAATTGCCGTTTTCTTATGAAAGAGGCAAGTAACACTAGCATGGTTCTGGGCCTGTAAGTCTGTTGACGGGTTGGGAACGTTGTGATTACTTGAATATAAGACAAGTACAATATTAAATATTAGCATCAAACACAACAAATTAAGCAAATTTTGAAAATTTGGATTAATCAAAATCCCATACAAAATGTATGAAAACCATAGTACCAAAGTTGTACACTTTGCGGCGCTCGTACGCCTAAACTGTTAGTCTAACGAAAAAAAAGGTTAGAACATAATTTGTTGAAAATTTCCTCTAGTTTAATTTAGTATAGAAATGTTTTTGCCGTAAAATGAGCCAAAATGGAGATATGGTCGAAAAAGTGATTTTGGACGCCATTTTTTCAAAATGGCAGCTCGAGCGGCGGTCGTAGAAGGTCGCAAAGTGGAAATTCGGAAAGAGCAGCCCAAAATCCATATAGATGCCAATTTTCAAAACTCCCGCAAAACTTTCCAGGTAACCCCCTTTTTTACGACTTCCTTACTGTACTATATAATTTCCGTATAATCGATAATCCGGATAATCGATTTCATAGTCAATTTCTATTCAAAGCGTAGAAAAAAAATGAAAGCGTGTCGTCAAATTAGTAACACCGAACTAACTTCATGCGCAAACACAACTTTCCACCACCGAAGCACGAAAGCTAGGGGGGAGGAGGAATCATCGATCGATGGGTATTAGGCCAACATCCTGAACATTATAAACACATCCTCAAAAAAGACCCACCACGTATTACTAATTAATCTGAAGCAAAATTGCTGTGATTTTTCTAGCTAGTCAAGTAAAATGACAAACAATACGTATTTACGCCGAACGGTGATTGGTCGACCAGCGTCGTGAGAGCAGAGAGGGAGAAAATTCTTACGCTCCCGTGTCATTTTTTTGTGACACAACATTTGAATATTGATAAAGTGCATGCTGCGCTACCATCGCTGGCGATTTTAGCCGTACCTTCGATTTAAGGTCGTTTTAGAAAAGTGTTTTTCTTCTTCCACTTCTGCCGACACTTTTGTGTCAATTTGGCCCGTTTGAGTTTCGCACGAATGCTTCTGATCGTTGTGCGAAAAACCACCATCAGCTCAGTTATTGGACGGCGTTTTAATTGCTAAGATCACACATGTTAGAGACTTGCCCACAGCACATACGGCACTTTAGTGCTGACAAAAATATATGAATTTTTAAAGCGGGGGTCCCTAGATGTTTTTGCGAAGTGAATAAAAAATTTATTGTGTAAATGTAGCAAATTTTCCAAATTTTGAGGCAGTCTACGGTGAATTCCTGCGCTTTGCGTTTATTGGTCGGCGCAAGATCGCCTATTTTACGCAGCTCAACGCAGCACACACGACACTTTAATGTTCATACCTTTCTAGTGAGTGTGCCAGTACTGCACTACAATGTCATATTGTTCAGATTTGTGTCCTTTTTCAAACACATTGCAACTAAATCTCAAATTTCTTCGGTATTGTGTCTTTTTTCACACTTGGTCATATATTTTCTGTTTTGTTAACTTTAATTCAATACGAAATATTTATGCTTATGCCGAAATAAATTTAAAAAACAAGGACAAAAAAATAATCAAATTCAAAAAAGACACTCGGCCACACTATCCTCTGAGAGAATTTTTCGGCTCTCTGAGAGGAAGTACCGTTCGATTGTAAATAAGGGGATGTCCATAAATTACGTGTGAAAAAATTAGGGGAGGGGGGGTTTAGAAAAATCTCATCTAGAGGAAGGGGGGTTCATCGGACATCTCATGTGAGTTTTTTAGCTCACATGTTTCCCATTTTTTTTTTCAAAAATTTAAGCAAAACAAAAAAAAGAAATTAATTTTTATCAAATTTGTAGCAAAATCTCATGTGAGATTCAGAGGGAGGGGTTCGTCAAAATCTCACCAAGAGGGGGGAGGGGTCTAAATTTCTAGAAAAAAAACTCACGTAATTTATAGACGTCCCCTATTTGGGGAAATGCCAGTTAACAGCAGCTTAACATACGGCGAATTCATCTGTTGCGCTCTGATTTCTCCATTTTTTTTCTCTTCCAAATAAAACACACAAAACGAACGCAAAATGCCCCGGAAACCTAACTAGAATGATCAGAGCTGAATTCCGCTTAGTTCCCTATTTTCAACTCACTTTCAGTGTCGACTTAGGGCTATACAATCCCAAAAAAAAACCACAAACCACCGTTCACGTTGATAAATATTACAAATTCAAATGCCATTTTAAAGTCCTTCATATTGCCGATCACAACATAGAGTAATTATTACATAGAGTGAAAAATTAACTCTGATTTTTAATACAAATCACACAACGCGAAAAGAGTTCATCTTCAACTCTATGTATTAATTACTCTATGGATCACAACGAAAGTTAGAGAAAATGCTAATAAAAAAACATGAACACTAAAACAATTGTTTGGCAACATTTCTTCACAAAGCATAAGTTCGTGTAATCTTCAAAAAACACGAAGCAAGACTGCAAACGAAGAAAATTCCGACGAAATTCGGCGCCGCTAACGACGCTCATATTAACAACCAACCTAGAAAACAAACCAAACGAAATCTTGTTTTTGCTTTGTCTTTCTGCCTAAGACCCATTGCTTCTTTTTCGGTCGCGACGCTATTTGATTTTGTTTTTTTTTTTTTTTTTAATTTTTAACAAATATGCAAACACATCATCGCTAACATTTACAAAAATCTTTGTCTTAACTACTGGAATTAAAACAGAATCAAAAACATTTCCTTGGCAGTTAAACAAAAATAACATGCAAAGTGCACCGGCGAGTTTTTTGGAAAAATTGTGAAAAATTCCAAACGCTCTGCGATTACGTGAATTTACCGGCAAACAGAGGCTGCCGCGATCGCAGTGCGCTGCCACGCGTTTTATAGGATTCAGTCAGGCTACAGAATTATGTAAACTGGCTGTTAAAACTCTGTTGGTGTATGTTAACAAACTACAGATTCTCTTTTTAACAGAGTATTTAACAGAATTTGTTCGTTTAAACAGTCGTTTTCCCTCTCTGTTATCCGACCAGTGTTGTCCCGTTCCTGAAAACAGACACTGTTAATGTTTGGAAAAGTCGGAAAACTTAAGAAATTTGGCTTCACATCAACATTTTAGTGATTATTTTTATACCCTGTACCTTATGGCACAAGTCTATATTAGTTTTGTGCATGTCGACAATGCACACTGGTCCCAATGACAAAAATTTTGGCAGAAATTCGAAAAATGTAGATATCGACCTGAAACTCGGGACACTATATCGTTATTGTATATGTAAGGCCTGAGCAAAATTTTGGACCAATCGGATCACGCCCTCTTTACCGCCCTATAAAAGCTTTAAAACAAAAAATTCTAAAATATGTATGAATGATAATGCGGTACAAGGGGATATTCAACAAATCTTAGATATATATTACATTATTTTAATAAATACTACCTGAACACTCTAACCACCCCCTCCACTGTACGCTGACCCCACAATTACATAAAGCTTCGCAAGAAAAGAAAGCTGAATTTCATTAAGAACTTCAGTTAAATATATATAATTTATTTTTTAATTAATCATTTTCTACATCTAAATCAAAAGAATAGGCATCGATACTTTCAAATGTTTCCAAGTTGTCTTCATCGTCGTCATCTGAATTGACATAATTACACAGGCAATAATTGCAACTAATTCTTATGTATTTTGGTGTGTTGATTCCGAAAATAAAAGACATGACAAGACGTGTCACCCTCTAATTTCTTGCATTTCACTGAAATGTAAAAAACACGAAATTAGTAAAATTTGTAAAATTTCCAGCAGTTTAAAGATGAACATCTTTTTTCTTGCATTATTGAGATAAAGAATTATGTAACACCCAAAGGGGGACTCAATCAAGAAACCCCTTTAGTACATGATAAATTGGGTTCCTAAGAATTTGTAAATTTAAACAAAATCGGTCAAATAATTTCTGAGATATCTTGTATCCAAGTTTGACCATTAATTTTGTTAATTGCAAGAAATTAGAGGGTGACACGACTTCATGTCTTTTATTTTTGGAGTCAGCACACCAAAATACATACATAAGAATTAAATGCAATTATTAAAAAAGTTATTTTTGTCGGCCTGTGTTATTATTATTATTTTTCGAAACTTCGACAGCTAATCGACTGCTTAATCGTGGGCGTCCTAAATTTTTAGGGGATTCTTCAAAAATGTCACAGAGCTGCAATTGTAATTGAAAGCGTGATGCAAGCCGACTTTCAAGATGCGTTTAAGACCTTGAGCCCATCCAATTGCATTTGCTTAAACGAACTTTAACAAATGCAACAAAGTTCTTAATTTTCTTTTTTATTGAGTCCTCCATGTCTTGCCTTAATTGTCTACAACTATGCTGCCGCACAAAATTGTAAAGGGTTTCAGTTTGGCGACCATTTGCCAGCCAAAACTCTAGCATTTCAGCATAACCTAAATCTATATTGTCTGGGAATAGGCGATTTTTAGGAAAAGGGGCAAAAACGGGCAAAAAAGATTAGTATCATTGCATCATAAATATACTAAAGATTAGTATTGGGCTAACAGTTACATCAATCCTTGTCAATCCAATAAACTTTTACTCGACGAAACATGAAAAATGTTAGGTTAAAATTGCTAAAAACATAACTTCACAAAGACACATATAAACAAACTAACAACATATAAAACACGTATTGCATTAAAACCGTTATATTCTACATACCTCCACAATTATTTTCCATTTTATTTTATCAAAATTGACAAAGAAGTTTTTACGAAATTGTTGTTTGAAAAATGCTTTTATTTAGCAAGCAAATAATGTCAGAGCATACGGTAAACGAACCGTTGACTTCCAGGGATTGTTAAATTGGCAGGGATTCAATTTCAGCTGAAGCACTATGATTTTCAATTAGTCAATATATTATTCTATTGTAATAAAATAATATTTTTCCATTACTTAAAAAAAAAAGGAGTTTTTGCCAAAATATTGGACATTGGGACCAGTGTGCAATGTATGTAACACCTCAAAGGAGATGCCTGCAACTATACAAAGTATATATAATCTTGGTGAGTATCGAAAGAGAAGTCGATTTAGCCATGTCCGTCTGTCCGTCCGTCCGTCTGTCTGTCTGTATGAACGCGTCGATCTCGGAAACTGTAATAGATAGGACCAAAAGCTCTTCGCATTTCGTTTCTGTGATTCATTACGCAGATCAAGTTTATTTTGTTTTCCCCCGTTTTGACTTAGTTTAGGGGTGAGGGGCAAATAAAAGCTACCTCGGGTAAAATAGTACAAAAGTCAAATTTTCTGTGTTGTTTTTTGAGATAGGAACACCAAATTTAGAGTGTATATAACTGACTTGAAGCCCAAACAATTAAAATAAAAAATAGGCGTGGCCACGCCCACATATAGTACAAATTTGAAATGCTTATATCTCTTGAACCATATAACTTACAGGATTGTAATTTGGTGTGTATGATATTGGGATATAGTGTAACAAGATTCAATTATAATATGGGCGTGGCCACCCGAAACTTGAAGCAAATTAATTTTGTCATCAGTAATCCAGTGACCGTTTTGAAAGGTTGTGTGCACGGATGTTGACGGATTTCGTCCATCCTTGCAAATGCCACGTTTTACGTAATTGTCAACAAAAGATACAAAATTTCAAAAAAATTTCCCACAATTTACATTTTATACATATAAGAACCGCGGTGAAAATTTATGCAGGGAATGAGTCCGGATAATCGAAGATCCATATAAACAAGGTCCTGTTAATCGAGTTTCTACTGTATTTAAGTAAGGCTTTAATTATAAAGCATTGGTGCTGTTGTATAAAATAGGATAAAAAGCTCAAATTGTCCAAAATTTCAGCTTGTTGGTCTTTGTGGGGACAGCAAGCGCACCTTTTATAGTTTAGGATATATAGCAAATTTAAGAATACAACTTTTTGAGGAGAAATGGTATATATGTAAGCAATCTCAGTAAACTAACTCCTCAAACTACATACCAGAAAATACCAGGGACCTTAATCATTATAAGTTATATTGCAATAAATTGTATGTCAATGATTATGTTTTGATTGTTAAGGATTTATTCAATAATAATGATTATTTTTAACTGATTTAATAAAAATTAGACCATAATCATTATTAAATTAGTAGTTTTTGAGCAAAAGAAAAAAATAAAACTAAAACTTAATAATTATTTATGATTTTTATTTGTTTCTCTCAAAATAAAACTCAGTTGTGAATATGGATTTGTATTTTTTCTATTACTTATTATTATTTAATATTATAAAAAAACAATTTCGGCAATGACTCTTCAACGAGGCTTCATTTTTATCTAAAAGCATCAGTTTGAGGGCTGAAATCGATCGTTCAACACTCATAACTGAGTTTTATTTTATGGGAAAGATATCAAAAACATAAATAATTATTACTTACGGTCCCTGGAAAATACCATTTTTAATTTTTTGAACTTTAAACACTGCTGTTCTCTATTTTATACAACAGTAACAATGCTTTGTAACTAAAATCAATGCTTTGTAAGTAAGCACTGCTTTTTATACTCTTCACGCAAGTGAATAGTATTATAACTTTGTCCTGAAGTTTGTAACAGCAAGAAGGAGGGAGGGGGACCCCATAAAGTATTTATATTCTTGATCAGCTCGACAAGACGAGTTGATATAGCCATGTCCGTCTGTCCGTCTGTCTGTGAATATGCTATCTCCTCCCACAGTTTTGAAGATATCGAGCTGAAATTTTGCAGGGAGTCTTCTCTAATGTGTGGTCAAATCATTGGTCGGAACCGGCCATGTCGGATTATTGGAACTGGTAGCCCCCATACGAAATGAAGAAGAAAAACAAATTTTAATCGTTATATAGAAAACTTTTTTGGTTTGAAAGATAGAGAGCTGAAATTTCAAACATAGTAGTTTAACATAGGCCGACATAATGCCTGAAAGTTTCATTGAGATCGGGCAACTAGAACTGGTAGCTGCCATACAAAATGAAGAATAGGAAGAGAAGCAATATTCACGTCGTTGTATGGAAAACTTTTTTGTTTCTTAACCAATTGACATGAAACTTCACAGTTAACATATGTTCTTGGGGAGGCATTAAAACTATTTTGACAAAAATGGGCATGGTTACGCCCACTTTTACCAAAAATCAATAATTTGCATATCTCTGGCACCCAATGAGCAAAAACCATGAAAATTTGTATATAGGCTAATTAGATGAAGAAAAAATATATTGAGTAAAAAAAATAGGCGTGGCACAAGAAATAAGCGTGAAGAGTATTTAAGCTTCAGCCTTGCTGAAGTTAGCGTCCTTACTGGTTATTTATATGGATAGCACTGTTTGCTATGGTAACAAAAGAACTTTGTAGTACTGGCAACCTCAGATGTTGATTTTCGATGAGATAATTTCTGAACGTTGTATTTTATCAAATATAATACAACGGACATTGTGATTTTGGATTGATTGAATCACTTGTTCCATAGTTTGTCATTAATTGCTCTTCTTCGGTCTAAAAAATTGTATATAAAAATGTACTAAATATGTTCCACTTGTCAAAATATGTTGATGATATGTTTTGCAGAATTAAAGAAAAAGACGCACAAACTATTTCGGACACATTAAATGAACAACATAAGAGAATTCAAATTACGTTAGAAACTGAAGAAGACAGCAAAATAGCCTATCTACAACCAAAAATAGAAAAACAAAACGGAGGGATCATCTTTGAGTGGTATACAAATAGCATCTGGACGAATAATGAATTTCTACTCTAATTAACCCCAAAAACCAGAAAATTAACACAGTCAAAAATATAATAGCAAAAACTTTTGCACCCACCGACGCTAAATATAGACCAAACACATGCATTAAAATCAATCATAACCACAAAGCGGTTGATCGATGATTTTATTAGAAAAGTGACCATGAAAGGGATAGCCCAAAACAAAACAATTTTAAATATGCATAAAATGCACATACGAACATAAGTCAATGTTTACAAACACGAAAGACAAGGTTGACATAAACAAATACAAAATGTGATTTACGAAAATGTAACAAGAAAGAGGAGGAACACAACAAAGGGTGGGGGCAATAAACTATAATGAAGACACGCGTATGCGGACAAATTAAGACGAGATGTAACAATAAAATAAAAATGTGCAAGAGTAGAAATAAGTATTACGACACTGAGAGAGGGTAAATTGCAATAGCCATTATTTAAGATGTGTCAAATGATTGTTTGTTGTTTTTGTGATTTTAACGTATATATGAATCTTATTATACCCTGTACACACTGTGCACCAGGGTATATTGTGTTTGTTTGAGCGAAATGTATGTAACGCACAGAAGCAGGGGAGGGGGACCCTATAATGTGTATATATTCTTGATCAGGACGACAAGAGAAATTGATTGAGCCATGTCCGTCCGTCTGTCCGTCCGTATTCACCAATGGTTCTCAGAAAGTATAATAGCTAGAGACTTGAAATTTGGAGGGTAGACTCTTGATGCTCGGCAGCAGATCAAGTTTGAACGGTTTTGTGCCACGCCCACTCCTTCCCGTCCAACCAGCACCGCCCACTTTTTTAAAACGCTATAACTCGAACATCCAAAAAGATAGAAACATGAAAGTCGGTATGCAGACTCAGTATAAGTAGCTCTACAAAACTGCATACCACAATTTTACCCCCTCCTCTTCGTTTCTCCTCCCCCGGTTGTTTTCTTAAAATTGCTGTAACTTCAAAACTATTAAAGATACAAACCTGAAATTTGGTAGACAAGCTCAGTAAATATGTATCTTTAAAACTGCATACCACAAAATTCCCCTCTTTTTGAAAGTTACCCCTCAATGACCTACAAACTTAAATTTTTCGGTTTTTTAATCGATTTTGCAGGGAAGACGAAACCGCCGAGGGTATTCACGGCTGATCACTACTGCCGAAAATGCTGGAAACTAAGTGATATTAAAAACAGTACGCCAAAACAATTATTTATGCGATCACGATTTCGATATTTTATATTTAACTGTAATTTTCTTCACCAATCATATGCTCAAGTTTAAAGAGACAAAGATTCAATCTCCAATTTTTTATTCCGGGTGTCATCAATTTGATTTAAAATTACAAAACTCATACATTTTTCTATCCAGCGCGATACGCGCTTTCGATTCGTCTTGCCTTTAAGTTCAGTGGAGTCCGTTACGTACTGAAAGCTTGTTTGCCCCGTCCCATGTCGAACTGCCCGTTGTAGTTTGGGTTCAGCCATCTCAAAACCGCTAACTGGGCCTGGTGTGCAAAGAGATCTTGCTTTGGCCTGTTCCATCGCGCACTTCCTGCGTCTCAGGCATTTTTCACCTCCTTGCTGCTGCCTCGTATTGAATCAAACCGGCCGTGCTTCACTGTGGGTCCATGCTCGTCTCATATCATCCGTCCACTACTTCGTAAAAATAATTAATTAAATCTTCTTTTCACCCAAACAAGGTACTATCGCCTGTCTTTTGCCGTTGGTGTCCCGTACCAGACTGCCTCATCATACTTTATTTGAAGTTTCTCCAACCTCTTTCGCTTGTCGACAACGGTATCATTTTTGCCGTTAGCATGAAGACTGTATCGTGGACCTTGAAATCGGTCGTTCACCCCAACGGTGCACTTCTGCTTTTATTTCTATGCACTGCGTTGTGAAGTGAAACAACAAAACCCAACTAAGCACACATGTTCCGCTGTCAGCTGATCGCGAATAACGAAATGCAACAGCGTTTGTTGACAGGTTGTTATCTGAAAGTTTTTTATCTCGCTGTTAACTAGCAGAAACCTGTGCGCTACACTCCGCAGCCACTGATCGGTCATGTCCATAGTTGTGAGGGGTGAATTTACTCTGTAGGTTCACTCCTTCACAGCAGTACCAAAGTTCCAGTAGACTCTGACGAGCGCAGTATAGTGTATGGCATTGAAGATCAAAAAACGGAAAAGAAAAGCAGTAGCCTTTCCTAGCAGTGAGCCGATCAGAGAATCGAAGAAGGTCTCAATTCTATGCGAAAAATAAAATGACGAAGGCATCGAATGACAAATACGCCAACAAACTGGAGAAACAGATGGCCAAGAAACGCCAGAGTTCCAGAGAGATGCGAAATCGGCAAACAGCCACGCCAACTAGAGGAAGTCACGGTCAGCGATGTGGCGAGGAGTCACCTGACCGTGGCTCTTATCGATAGAACTGATATCATCAGAGCAGTGGAAAACTCTTTAGATGATACTTCTGGACAAACTGTTCAGCGTAACCAGTTCCTAATGACCAGCGGCAAGTTTTAACAGTCCTGCAGCGACGAGTCGGTATGCAGTCTTCTTACATTCGATTATATGCGTGCGTGAATATTTAGATCTCAGCACTGCAGTAACGCACATCAGTAACTGTCGTTAGGTCCTCTTTAATTTCGTTAGATAGGTGGATTTGGTGGTTGCTTGCCACCAAACTAAAATCTCATAGAGTAATGACCAAGCATTTTCTTGGACGTCTCTTTATATTCTTTTTAATGTACCATCCATGACTGAGGTGATACTTGATATAAGTGCGGATATAAAAGTGCGTTCGTTGCTTCTCTGCTGCTTTCCGACCACTGTCCATCTTCGTTTTAGATTTGACTTTGTATTGTTGGCTGGCTTGCAAGTAGCTTTGTTAGTCTAGCAGATTGGGTAATCTTTTCCAACCTTAAGCAGAATGTCTTCCAAGATTCTCGTTTCTATTTCTTTACTCCTTTTTTCAAGTTATGTAATCTAGTTTTGTATTCTTTATTTTAACAAACTACAGGTGCGAGACGTTGGGATAGCGCACTACCCTTAAGTGGACTTGCGACACCAGGTCAGCCTGTTCCGCGAATACAGACAAAAGTCATCAGTCGCTTTACTACTTACTCTACGAACAATTAACTTCTAACTAACTTGTTTACATTTTCCAATAAGATAAATTACACAGGCCAACAAGAAAAAACTTTTTGAATAATTGCAACTAATTCCTATGTACTTTGGTGTGCTGATTCCGAAAATAGTAGACATAAAGTCGTATCACCCTCCAATTTCTAGCATTTCACGGAATTGTAAAAAACACGAAATTACTGTTTTTCAAAATTGTGTACAAGATATCTCAGAAACTACTGGACCGATCTTGTTGAAATTTAACTAAGATATTCTTAGGAATCCAATCAATCATGTACAAAAGGAGTTTTTTGATTGAGGGCCCCCTTCGAAAGTTATACACTTTTAAACCTCAATAAATGAAAAAAAAAAGTTTAATCTTTAAATAGCTGCAAATTTTACAAAAAAAAACTTGTAATTTTTTCCCCTATGCTACTCTATTTGTAGTTATTTCCTGAATGAAATGACGGTCCGTTAGTATTTTTCCGTCGATTGCTGACTGAAATATGGTGCACACAACCAACAAGGATTTTCTCTCTACTTTACAGTTCATAATTTTGTTGTATCAAAATTTAAAATGAATATGTATAAATAAACATACCATGACTACTAAAACTGTTTTGTTGCTTGAAAGCCATTATTTCTTTTTTTATACCATTTCCTAAGATTTTCGAAACAACCATAACATACGTTGGTGGTATACCTGATATCTCGGTCACCAATTGTCGGAATAGAACAAAGGGAGCGTGATTTCATTCAGGAAATGACTACAAATAGAGTAGCATAGGGGGAAAAATTAAAAGTTTGTATACCCTGTACACACACTGTGAATCAGGGTATATTAAGTTTGTTTGAGACGGTTTAAATGTAACGCATAGAAGGAGGAGAGGGGGACCCTATAAAGTATATATATTCTTGATCAAGAGGACAAGTCGAATTGATATAGCCCTGTCTGTCCGTCCGTCCGTCCGTCCTCACCAATGGTTTTCGAAAACTATAAGAGCTAGAGACTTGAAATTTGGAAGATAGACTCGTGAGGTCAAACGCTAGATCAAGTTTGAAGGAATTTTTTGCCACGCCCACTCCTTCCCTCCCATCGAGCACAACAAAAAGTCATTTTTTTCATGTACAGGGTATTATATAGTTGAGAATACTCAACTATACCGCCCTTACTGTTTTTTTTTTGTAAATTTGCAGCTATTTAAAGATTAAACTTTTTTTTCTTCATTTATTGAGGTTTAAAAGTGTATAACTTTCGAAGGGGGCCCTCAATCAAAAAACTCCTTTAGTACATGATAGATTGGATTCCTAAGAATATCTTAGTTAAATTTCAACAAGATCGGTCCAGTAGTTTCTGAGATATCTTGTACACAATTTTGAAAAACAGTAATTTCGTGTTTTTTACAATTCCGTGAAATGCTAGAAATTGGAGGGTGATACGACTTAATGTCTACTATTTTCGGAATCAGCACATAAAAATACATAGCAATTAGTTGCAATTATTCAAAAAGTTTTTACAAACGGTTTTTTTGTCAGCCTGTGTTATTAACAAAAAGTGCTGGATACTCCATTAATCGATAAACAATCTATTTACTCATTCAAATACGTTAGTATACTACGTTTTATAAGGTTAGTAGGGGAGCAGTTCTTCTTAAACTAAAATATCTATTGTAATAAATTTTGTTCTTATACTTTTCACGACGCTTACTCCAAAATAGGCCTCACTAAAGAAGTGTAAAGTAACTTAGTCCGTCCCAAGCTATGTCTTTATTCGCCTGTTTGGCTTGTTTGAAGACATCTTGGAGATCTGTTCCCTGTGTATCGTTTTCGTTCGTCTGCAGAACCCACGACACGATTCGTTTAAATTCCAAGAGACCGTTCTATGTCGTCTACTAATTCCAAGCTTCTTAAAATGTATAGGCTGACATCAAATATCTTTATGTACTTATCCTAATTGGTGTTTTGGGCGTTTTTATAGAAGTAGCTGGGGATTTTGTGGTTGAAGTTTGCTTTAAAGCCTACATGTTTATTTAGTTATTCAATTCATTTGGCGGTGCTTGTTCATCGTGCGCCAAATGGCAGGCTATTTTTAATGTCAACTTCCGAAAAGTCGTCAGTGCCGTAATGAGACATTAAGTAAGCATGCATACCTTTCCTTGCTATGATGGCCATTCTATTCTTAATTATTGGAGTCGAAAAAAATAAATTATAGTAAGGTGACTTCAGTTCAGAAACCTTGTTCTGCGAAGCCAGGCAAGGTTCCTGAAGCAAAACATCATCAATGGGTCCTTTTCCAAGGTTATAAGGAGCTACGTTGGCGACAGTTTACTCTTATGGAGACTAAGTTGGAGCTCCTTGAGCATCGTTTGGCCAACCCTCTCAGGCGGCTCGACAACCAGTGTCTTGTCGCCTTCATTCTCATTTTTCGTCTCAATCGAGCGACCTCTGGCGGCATCGGATACGGCTTCTTGACCGAGGTTTGACCTCTCCAGTTTGAAGCGTGTTTTCATTGTTGTCATCGAGGTGGCGTTTTTAAGTCGTTAGAACACATTTCCTAGCCCCCGTGTCATATTACCGTGTCTTGAAGATAATATGTCTTGTGTCTCTTTGTTAATTTGCAGAATCATGAACTGCCCCATCTCATCTGGTTTGAAGACACGTAAAACCTTCCGGTCGCCTGTCGGCACGTCTGGGTTCTGCCATCTCAGCAGCTTGAGCGCTTGTTCTTGTGGAACGACCCTTAAGAAAAGAACGGAGAAATGCAAGTTCTATCCACTACCTCCAGCTTGGCTCCCTCCTCATACTCTCGATTGCATGGGAGTCCCACTTCAAGGTCAGCTCATCCCTACAGTTTAATATTTTCACTCCATAGAACCATCCTTCACCATCAAAGGTAATAGGTTGGACATTGGGTTCCTCCATACGTTTGAACAGTTCGTCCAGAAGTATCATTTACACAATTTTCTCCACAGTTTTGCTTCCACTAATTGGCGTGGCCGTTTGCTCCCGGACATCTCCGCCTTCGCACTCTCTTTGCAACGCTGGCGTTTCTCGGTCAGTTGTTTTTCCAGTTTGTTCGAGTATTTGTCATTCGCCGCTTCCATCATTTTATGTTTCGCATAGAATTGACAACCTTCTTCGATTCTCTGATCGGCCTACTGTTAGGAAAGGCATACCGCTTTTTCGTAGCCGATTTTTAATCTGCAATGCCATTTTATACTGTGCTTTTGCTCTGTTACCTTCCTTCGTCCGTTTTGGCTCTTCCTTACTAGGAGAGCTGGTGCACTTTCGCACTGGGGAGGATAGCAAGTTTTCTTCGGCTTCCGTCGATATGGACTCGCAGTTCGAGTCAACTGGAACTTTGGTACTGCTCCTCCCTCAGTGATGGGGGTGTGACCCCTGGCGATACACTTATACCTCGTTTATGCGACAGCTAGAGCGCCTTAACTTAATGCGCTGTAACTCAAAACACAGCGTTTTTGCAAGAGACTTAAAGCGCTCTAATGCAATGCGCCTTAACTTTTGCTTGTTTTGATTGTTGCAGTTGAGGCCAAAATCGATAGAATTTGACTATCGATAACTCATTTGGTTGTCTCCTTTTTCACACTACCAGGGCTACTTCATCAAAAGACGGGATCGTGGTGTTACAAAGGGACAACTAAATGATTGTCCTGGTGGTTGCTGTACCAACGGGATCGTCGATTGAGAGATTCTAGAGGTTGGAAGTGGTCGTCGCAAACGAATGCCGGTATGCAGAAATAAAAAATTTTTAAATAAAAAAAAACTGACAAAAGTAAAGAATTTTCGAAATTTAAGAAAAAATAAAAAAATAAAAAAAGCAAAATTACATACAACATATGTATTTATTTCTATTTATTTATTTATTTAATAACAAAAAGACTGCTATTTAGGTATATAGTAAAAAGTAAAAAAAATTATAAAAACAAAAATAATAAAAATAATATGTATCATTAACATATATGAACATACCTGACTGTGGTATTTACCATTTAAACAAATAAAAAAAAACCATTAAACAAAAAATATATTCGATGGCTAAACCTCGTGACAAATCCGGTGGCCCAGGTTTTTTCGCCAATACATCCCCCGCTTTTAGTTGTTAATAACCAAAAAAAAAAAAAAAAATTTATAAGATAATTTTAAGAAAGAAAGTGTGTAGTTTGAAGTTTTCTATGTCAGCCGAAGAGGAGAAGTATCTTTTGTTTAGTCGTGTTACCTTTAGTGATATGGTCGAAAGGACCCCCTTTCTCGTAAGCTCACTGGTCGGTGGGTGTAGTATTAAAAGAGTGCGATCTTTGGTCTCCCATCGACTTTGTTTGTTTTGTAACCGACTTATATTGTTATTTTTGTGTTGGATTGTCAAAAATAATTTGGTTAAAAGTAAAGTACTGCGGCTGAGTTTTTTGTGTTACTTATTAAAATAAAATGCGGTAAAAGTTAAAATTTAAAGGCGGGTGTTCACAAGAACGTCATATGCGGCATATAACTCAGCGTTAAAAGACATGTTGATTTTAAAAATGGGGACTGCTCAATAAAATGTATAAGCCTGAGCAGTACATGGAGTGTGGGAGCACGAGAGTCAATCGTGGAAGTGTTGTGTGGTCCCTCAAGAGATAACCCTTCGCTACGCAGTTCAGCTTTCAAAACATCAGCTAAAAATAGAGCATGGCAAGTTAAACCGGGTCGTTCAGTGACGAGGAGGGGAACAAACGAACTTACCAATGAACCTGCAAGTTCCTGGAGGAATCCCGTCGCACGCGATCCATGGAGACCTCAAGCCATGCGAACGGCAGAGTTAGATTGGGATGAACGCGTGCAGTCCAGCACCCAGTCTGTCCAGGTGGAAGCAACGTATGCCCGATTCTGAAATGGTGCAGTTTAATAAAAAGAATCTTCGATAGGACATTGGACGATATGTTTACCCAATGAAAATATATCATTTAGATCACCTGCAAGAAGAATGTAGTGAAGTTGAGCGGTTTTGTCTCGAGACACTCGACTTGTATCCAGTGGGGCGTCTCGATTCTTCTCTGAGTCTAAATCCACAGTACGGAGGCCTGTGGACGAAATAGATATAAAAAAGGAGTCCAAATCAGCAAACAATACGAATCAAGAACTAACCGTGGATGAGATACGCCCATTAATTCGAAATCCGTTTGAATGCTGGCACTGCGGTGACTCTGAACACAACTTCCTTGACTGAATGTTCTTGGAAAAGCGCGTTTTATGTTTCAAGTGTAAAATTAGACGGAAAAGAAGTAGTTATAAGTCATGATGTAAAAAACGAAAATAAAGTTAGGCAAAATAAAAAAGATTTAAGCAATTAAAAAAAATGTAAGTTAGCCTTTTGCATACGAAAAACGCTTACGGAAATATTATGAGATGAGAAAGAAAATTGTTGAGGTCAATCGTCTCGGAGGAAAACGAGGGAACGTTTTCGTCGGCGTAGGCAAATTCGAAAAACATACTTGTGTACGCCGTAAAAAGCGCATGTGTGCAAGATCTTAGGATGTTCGCAAAAGTAGAAATTGCTGGCGAAGTGTTGCAGGGTCTCCTGGATACGGATCCTTCAGTAAGTCTGCTGGGCCGCGAATGCCGAGAGCTTATCGAGAGATCTGGGTTGAGTATAGATCATTTTGTCTCTGTCGTAAAATCTTCGTCGGGTCGCGAGCATTTCGTTGTGGGTAGAACTCGCGTTCCTGTAAAGTATAAAAATGATGAATTATAATTAATACTGTATTTGTGTCCCGATTATATTTAGGAATTGAGTTTTGGCGCCTTTTTGCTCTTGCACCTGAAGTCACCGGCGGTAAGCACTAACCACGGATGATTTTATTCACCACGAAACGGCTGAAGTCACACAAGACGCCTAACAATTGTCTGAAGAAGAAAGTTGGGAATTAGAAAAATTTATGAGCAAAATACGTTAGGACGTACATCACTCGAGAATCATTCAATCCGTTTGATAGAAAACGCTGTACCGTTCAAAAATAGGCATTATCATTTGTCTTCCGCAATGCAAGATATTGTCTACACCGAGATAGACAAAATTTTGTTATTAGGGGTAATCGAAGAAAGTGAAAGCCCGTGAAGTAACCGTACTACAATCGTTCGCCGTCCCGATAAAAACCGATAAAATTAATTAAATATCTAACTATCAAATACGCCTACCCACTGCAGAACATTCAAGGTATATTTTCTCGTCTGGGCGAGACATATTTCATTTCCAGCGTCGATTTGAAATTTGCTTTCTGGCATATCGAGCTAGACGATGACAGTAGGGCGTGCACTGCTTTCACGGTGCCTGGACGATGGCTGTATCAATTCGTCGTCATGCCTTTTGGGTTGTTTAATGCGGCCCAAAGGTTGTGTCGACTGATGGACAAGGTCATCCCGGTTGGACTTCGCTCTAATGTCTTTGTGTATCTCGATGATCTGCTCGTCATTGCGGCTGATTTTAACATTCATCTGAGGTATTTAGAGCTTGTTGCGGAATGTCTAAAGAAATTAAATCTGACGATAGGTTTAAAAAAATCTAAGTTAGCTATAAAAAATTAAAGTACTTTGGGTTTATAGTAGGCGTTGGTACCCTCAGTACAGACAACAGCCGAGTCGAGGCGATACAGAGAATATCCATCCTGTGGTCAGCACGTTTGGGCACGGCAAGATGATGTAGACGCTTTCTAAAAAATTTCGCAGCCAACGCCGTACCACTGACTGACTCATTAAAATTACAGACTGGAAAAAAAATTTAATAAGTCCCTGGGGCGATAAAATCTTTTGAAAAATTAAAATTAGCACTTACTTCAGCTCCCGTACTCGTCCATGCGGATTTTAGAAAACGCTTCTATGTCCAATGCGTCGCTTCCCATTTAGGTGTAGGCGATCTATTATTTCAAATCGATGAAGAACACAACGAAACACCTATTGCAGAATTTTCATGCAAATTATATATACATCATAGTAATTATTCGATCACAGAAAAGTAGTGTCTCTCTTATTACTCTCCACAAAGAAACCTAGATTAGATCAATAGAATAGGGCTGATTCGGGAGGATACAAAAAACAGCATGCACAAAGTCTACCTGCGTAGCAGTCAACAATACAACATACGCTCTAGGAAGCTGTGTTTGTCGCCTGGCAAGGAAATCTACCGACGCAATTTCGCGCTGAGGGACTTCGGCAAACGCTTTAACGCAAAATTCGCGCGTTAATTTCTTTAGATACTCTTCACTCCATTTCTTGTTCCTCGCTGATTTTTTGACCGAATTTATTTTCTATTCATCTTATTAGCCTATACACAAATTTTCATTGTTTTGGCTCATTGGGTGCCGGAGATATGCAAATTATTGATTTTTGGTAAAAGTGGGCATAACCATGCCCATTTTTGTCAAAATAGTTTTAATGCCTCCCCAAGAACATAACTGTGAAGTTTCATGTCAATTGGTTAAGAAACAAAAAAGTTTTCCATACAACGACGTGAATATTGCTTCTCTTCCTCTTCTTCATTTTGTATGGCAGGTACCAGTTCCAGTTGCCCGATCTCAATGAAACTTTCAGGCATTTAATCGAACCATGTAAAACTACTAAGTTTAAAATTTCAGCCCTCTATCATACAAAACAAAAAAGTTTTCCATACAACGACGTTAAATCTTAATTTCTCTTCCTCTTCTTCATTTTGTATGGCAGCTACCAGTTCTAATTGCCCGATCTCAATGAAACTTTCAGGCATTATGTCGGGCTATGTTAAACTACTATGTTTGAAATTTCAGCTCTCTATCTTTCAAAACAAAAAAGTTTTCCATATAACGATTAAAATTTGTTTTTCTTCTTCATTTCGTATGGAGGCTACCAGTTCCAATAATCCGATATGGCCGGTTCCGACCAATGATTTGACCACACATTAGAGAAGACTCCCTGCAAAATTTCAGCTGGATATCTTCAAAACTATGGGAGGAGATAGCATATTCACAGACAGACGGACGGACGGACAGACGGACATGGCTATATCAACTCGTCTTGTCAAGCTGATCAAGAATATATATACTTTATGGGGTCCTCCTCCCCTCCTTCTTGCTGTTACAAACTTCAGGACAAAGTTATAATACTATTCACTTGCGTAAGAGTATAATTAAATAATACGATGCTAAGCGTGATTTACGCGTGCGTCGCTGGGAGTGCATTTTGATGATTAAATAATTTAAAGTGGAAAAGATTCTATGAAATTGTACCATTTACCGGTGGGTTCGACCGCCATAAGGCGTTTTACATTGTATACCGCGGAATAAAGAAGGTTCCTCCATGTAACTGTTAGATTGTGGATCAGTACGACTAGGAGATCATGCTGAGCTACCTGTATGAAAAACTGACGCACAGGACTAACTTAATTTGACGATTTTAGTTTGCAAGTTTGAAACCCCTCCCTTATAAGCTCATCTTATCTTAATCTGCCACGCATTAGTAAATGAATCGTTTTTACAGAATCAATGGTCTGCCCTACACGCGAGAGTTAACGAATCAGCAAGACGAATTGTTTGGTCTGGTTCGAACAGAAGTAATTATTTTAATTTTACAATGTAAACTGTTACAATGCAGCAGCTTGTACTTATGCTATGGTTAAAACTAATGAGTATTACTATTCTCAGGAATTACTACAATTCTCAGGCACTACAGAAATATTTATACAAAGCATATGACTCCAAAATTAATATGCATTTCAATTATTCGAAATTTACAGTCCATAATAATTACTTTAATATTTTATTCAAAAACAAAAAATAAAAATGTAAATTTATTTTATTCAGTCACAAACAGAAAATAGAAAAAACAGTGCAGTGCTCTCATCTCGGTCCCAAGTTTTTACTACTGCTACGGCTACGCAGAGCACATTCTATTGCTATTGCTATAGTTTATCACGCTACGAAACTGCGAGAAGAGATGAGCACATACTTTTTCATTGTTCTGCTATGGCTCTGCTCCGGCACTCGACAATGTGGGAGCCGTAGCAATAGCATAGCAATATTTTCAGAAATCCTTCTGCTACGGAATTGTAAATGCAAACCCTGGATGTATATTTAAAATTTGTAAATTCAGACTCCCTGAAGAAGGCGAAAATCACGCCGAAACGCGTAGGAGGAAATAAACAGATGGTTTAAGACAACTAAAATATCTTTTATTAAATAAAACTGGCCAAAACAACCCGCAGAAAAATTGGAAAAAGTAAAAAATTACAACGAAATGGCCCAAATCAAAACTCAAAGGCATTTTGATTTTCTTATGGGGTTACGCCACCCTGAGATTTTCCGAAAATCCAAATTTTTTTTTGCCAAATAAATGGTTTACGCTTTTAAGAACATTTTAAGCTTTTACCAGTTCTAAAATTCGAATTTTTTGCGGAAGTTATAGCAATTATAAGCCCGACACACAGTAGGGACGACGTATTGATTCTTCTTTTGCGTTTTCGAAACTACTTTTTTCAAACTGGTGTACATCATATCTCAAAAACTATTTGACCGATCTTGCTGAAATTTGAATTCGGGACTTTGTTCAAAAGTTATAACATTTTCAACCCAAAAATTTCACGAAAAAAATATTTTCTGTTTTAAAAACCTGTAATTGCTAAAAAAAAAATTTTCATTTTTAAATTAAATAAAATTTATTCCACATTTTTTAGATAAATGCAAATCGAGATATCGTGTACACCATCAAAATGGATTTTCAAAAAAGAGTTCTACTTGCCGGCTCATAACTTCGGTTATATATAATTTTTTTTGTATCTGGCTTTCTTTTTTTTTTAAACCAACAACTTAATGTGTATATATGTACGTATATACTAGGGGGTCCCTTATTTTGCAAGGTTCATATTTTTTAACGCATATGGGCTAGTTTTGTTCAGTCTACTCTAAAACACTTCCATGATTTTTATTTCTTTTTTTTTGGGCACAGGACCACGTGCCGACTTGCGTTAAAATCATGCAAGTTACACCTGCGCCTTTAATGTAACATTAAAACACTTTCTCAAGAAAGTTATATCGGCCCCTATGGTGTAACATACGAATACTTCATTTTGTTGTCATTTCGTTTCGAATTTGTTGGACAAACAATAACCACAATGTCTGTGGAACTTAAAAGCAATACAAAAACTATATTTTTGATTGGTGAGATAAATCACCAAATAACGGGTGTTAAGTTACCATCTATCCGCCAATTTCTCGCAGTTTTATTTTTTAATATCTGCGAAGTGAAATTAAATGAGTTAAAGCTCAAATCAAATAGTAGAAAAGAAACCTTGAAAATGAAGTGTCCTGATAAGTATTATATAAAGTTTATCATTTTGGTAATAAAACGCAATACATAAATTTGTCTTTTCAATGATATTCAATTAAAAGTTAATTATTTGCCGTCTCGCAGTTGGATTGAAAATACATCTAAAATCTTCTTTCATAAAACTTAAAGGCTTAGTCGGGACGTGTTAAAATTAACATAGGAAGCTGAAATTTTATATTTAGGTTAAGTAAAGGATAACAAACAAAAATAGCGGGTATGCGTTTTCAAAAATGCAAAGAAAAAAAAAAAAAAATCGACCATAACGTATTTAATAAAACTAATAATTGTGTCAAAAAGAGTTCGTTATTTATGTGACTATTTTTTTGAGCGCCAGGGTGGCGTAACCCCTTTACGATAAAAAAGCAAATTGAACTACCCTTAACTCAAGTACTGCGCAGATAAAAAGGGATGCGCTGAAACACATATGTTGGTGGCATCTGTGTGTAGCTGTAAGTTTAAATATCTATCGCTTTCTGCAGCAGACACAAGATGGTTAGCCAAAAGAAACGGAAGCGCTAGGGGGCTCTTAATGCTTCAACAAATATAAGTCAAGGAAACTTGGCTTTTCCAAGCCAAACGAAAGTGAGACAAACCGAACAGACACGAAATGAATTGCACAAAACTGAACTAAAATCGATGCATTTGGGGAAAAGAAGCTGTATCCTGCAGCAAAAATTAATATTTTCATTTCATTTGTGTACAAGAGCGTTAAACGTACCCAAGTAAAACCAGTAAGGGAGGTGTAGTCGAGTATACTCGACAATATAATACCCTGCACACACCCCAAGTCTACAGAAAATAGTGATCTGACATCGATCGTTCAAAAAGTGTTCAAAATATCAAGTAAATCGGTCAAAAAATATGGACATTTTTTAAAAATTTGAGTTCGTCGGTCATTGAGGGGTTACCATCAAAATTTTAACATTTCAGGTTCGTACCGTTTTTAGTTTTGGAGATATAGCAATTTATAGAAAAATACTGGGGTAGGGGAAATAAACGGGAAGGGGTAAAAATTGTGGCATGTATGTAGTATATATATAAAGTATATATATTCTTGATCAGCACGACGGGACGAGTTCATATATCCATGTCCGTCTGTCTGTTTGAATGCGAACTTCTCCTAGAGTTTTGAAGTTAGCAAAAAAAAAAAGTCTAAAATTCGGTTTTTGTTGTAATAACTTTTCTGTTCTTAAGTATAACTAGATCATACCATATTCCAAAGTTTAATAAGAATCAGACATAAGGGCGTGGGCCCGCCCATATAGAGAAAATCTTAAAAATGTGATTTCTCTGAAAGCCGACGAGATAGAAAATCGCAAAATGGAGTGTAGAATGATTGCATTGTATTTTTTAAAAAATTATATATAAAATGGGTGGGGTTGCGCTACATTATCTTAAGATACTTATATGATTCTTTCCAATAAGAATAATTGAAAAAATGCTTGCAAGAGTATATAAGTTTCAGCTCAGCTGAAAATAGCTCCCTTACTGGTTTTAAATTCTATAACTCGAACACGGCTAGTCTACGGTGAATATCACGTTCAGATCAAACCTTATGATATGAGGAAAGCAGCAATGAACCTCTTCTGTGAAACGATTTTTTACATTAAAAAAGGGAAATGTCTCCTTCACTTAAATTTTGAAACAATTTATTTGGCTTTTTTCTGTAAGTTTTTTCTGTGTGTTCTCCGTGTTTTAATAAAAATATCATAACTTTGTCCTTTATTCATGTTCATTTGATCGAGCTTATAAAAAACACTCGTGATAACTAGTGTTTGCTACTATGCTACTCCCGTAGTATTTCGTTTTTCTATTGCTACCGCTCCCACATTAACGGATCGGAGCCATAGCAGAACAACGAAAAAGTATGTGCTTTGCTGTGCTCGCAGTTTCGTAGCGTGATAAACTATAGCAATAACAATAGCAAACCAGTAAGGATTGGAGTCGACAGTATTCGACTCCGACAAACCCTGTACCTTCAATTTGTATCAACTGTTTGAAGGCGTTGCCTCGCCCACTTTATAATCGAAACAGATTTCATTTTCATTCAATTTCATATATACCAATTTTTACTCTTTTAGACAAATTCGTTCCAGAGATATAACGGTTTTCTACCATGGTTATATGTGGGCGTGGTCACGCCCATTTCACTATTGAATCTTGTTATACTTCATTCCAATATCATACATGCAAAGTTTCATTCTTGTAGGTAGTATGGTTCTTGAAATATAAGCGTTTCAAATTATTACTATAAAGGGGCGTGGCCACGCCCATTTTTTTAATGTACCTTCTTGAGGTTTGAATCAGCTATATACACTCCAAAATTTGTGTTCCTATCTCAAAAGCCAACCGAGATAAAACGACTTTTGTAAGTTTTTTCCCGAGGTTGCTTCAGTCATTTGCCCCTCACCCCTAAACTAAGTCAAAAAGGGGGAATACAAAATAAACTTGATCTGCGTAATGAATAACAGAATCGAACTGCGAAGAGCGTTTGGTTCTATCTATTATAGTTTCCGAGATCGACGCGGTCATACAGACGGATAGACAGACGGGCGGACATGGCTAAATCGATTTCTCTTTCGATACTGATCAAGAATATAGTATATACTTTGTATAGTCGGAAATGTCTCCTTTTAGGTGTTACATACATTGTCGATGCGCACAAAATTAATATACCCTTGTATCATAAGGTACAGGGTATAAAAATGAAATCCTCTGCTCAGCGTAGCCGTACCAGTAGTAAAAAATTTAGATCGAGATGAGAGCAGAGCAAATGATATTCAATCATTATTTGTTTTTTTATTTCAATTCACTTTATTATGACAGAAATTAGCAAAAACAGATCAGAAAAACAAACGCGAGAGCCGTAGCACCTGATCAAATATCATTTGCTCTGCTCTCATCTCGATCTCAATTTATATCTCAATCTCAAACTATAATAGATAGAACCAAAATCTTTTTGCAGTTCGATTCTGTTATTCATTCAGCACATCAAGTTTATTTTGTTTCCCCCTTTTTTTGACTTAGTTTAGGGGTGAGGGGAAAATGACTGGAGCAACCTCAGGAAAAAACTTACAAAAGTCGTTTTATCTCGGTTGTGTTTTGAGATAGGAACACCAAATGTGGAGTGTATTTAGCTGACTCAAACCCAAAGAAGACACATTAAAAAAATGGGCGTGGCCATGCCCATATATAGAATAATTTGAAACACTTATATCTCAAGAACGATAAAACGTACAAGAATGACACTATGCATTTATGATATTGGAATGGATTCTAACAAGATTCAATTGTGAAATGGGCGAGACCACGCCCACATATATCCATGGTATAATGCCGTTATATTTCTGGAACGAATTTGTCTAAAATAGTAAAAGTTGGTATATATGAAATTGAATAAAAATAAAATCTGTTTTGATTAAAAAGTGGGCGGGGCAACGCCTTCAAACTTTTGGTACAAATTGAAGGTACAGGGTATGTCGGAGTCGAGTACTGTCGACTCCAATCCTTACTGGTTTACTACTGCTATGGCTACGCAGAGCACAGGATTTAATTTTTTTCTATTGCTATTGCTATAGTTTATCACGCTACGAAACTGCGAGAAGAGACGAGCACATACTTTTTCGTTGTTCTGCTATGGCTCTGCTCCGGCTCTCGGCAAAGTGAGAGCGGTAGCAATGGCATAGTAATATTTTTATAAATCCAGCTGCTACGGAGTAGTAAATGCAAGCCCTGGTGATAACCATAGACCAAATCTAATAAAGACAAAAATATGAAAGAAAATAAATGAATGCTTCATAAAAATATTATACAGCCATAGAATCGCTACACGCAATATGAGAAACTTATGAGTCGGAGGCATGAATAGTTGTCACATTGGTATGCTGTTTCCAAAGGCGTACTCGGGGATACAATTTTCATAATCAGATTTTGTTTATACAGATAGAAAGAAAATTTGTATAGTATCCCATATAATCCTAAGACTGAGATGATTTTGCCATAGAGCTGGAAATATTGATTGCTTTCGTAAAAAAACAAACAATTATCTTTCAAAATGCCTCCTTTTTGTGAAATTTCGGCTAAGCCCTTGGCTACTACAGCCGTTTTTTGGTCATGTCGTGCGGACACTTATGGTCAAGTGCAAGCTATTAAAGCAACTGTGGTGCACACGTTCCCACGGCGGTGTGTATACACGTGTGTTTTTGAATTGGGGTTGAAAAAAGGATACATAATAGAGCCGTCGGAGAAAGAATCTATTATATTTTGTCATGCTGTTCTTACTACTGCTATGCTATTACTTATACACAAAGTTGTTGAAATTACTTTCATACACATTTTTATACTCTTCACGCTGTGAATAGTATTTTAACTTAGTCATGAAGTTTGTAACACCCAAAAGATTGCTTGGCCGACCACGCAAAGTGTGTATATTCTTGAGCAACTAGATAAGATGAATTGATTTTTGCCCGCCTGTCTGTATTCCCAGGTTTATTGTTATTTTGCTTTGTTAAGTATATATTCAAGATTATAAAAGCAAAATTTTATTAAAAGATATTAAGTAGTTCCAAAGATATTAGCGTTGCCGTAGAACCCTAAAATTAAGTCATTCCATGGTCACATCGATAAATCAAACACTTATTAACCGATTTAGATGAAATAACTAATTGAGTTATCGATGCAACCAGTTTAAAAAAAGTCATTTCGTAAAAAACGCGTTTACAGTTTTGAATCCGTTCTTCTCTCTACGAAATCAACCTTTTCTCACTAAAATTGCTATAACTCAATCAAGTTAAGCAATTTTGATCTGAAATTTTTGAATATATCAACATACATTTAAGCCAAAAAAAAATAAAAAATTAAAACGCGTATCTGCAAAGTTTTACCTAGTTATACTGTAAAGGACTCCCGGTTCTACCCGGTTCAATGGCTGGGTGTAACTCGCCGACAGAGTCCGTTTTACATAAATTTTATCGATTTATATAAAGACCCTGCGTGAATTGGTAACGATTACCTTTCTCAACTGACACCTAGTACCTCGAAAATAACGTGTTGAAGGAAATGGAAACGTGGTTTTGAGCTAGTCGTATGCAAAATATAATTCAAAAGTGTTTGTTAACGATAACTTAGATCTAGGCAATAAACCCTGACTCCTGTGTGTTCCTATATTAACTTACAACCTAGATTACAAGCAAACTTATTCACTAGACTTAGCTGTTAAACGACGAAGGTGGCCCGCCGGTGGTGTGTGCTCCCTCGCTGTCCCACGTTGACAATCGTTGGCTGGCTGTGTGCTGATGTTGTTAGCGGTTGTGGGCTGACGTTCTTGCGATGGCAATGAAGGCACCGTGGGTGATACTATATGTGTTTCTGCGCCGTTTTTGCGTCGTAGGGTTTTGGTCACAATCAGCTTTCTTTGCGCACACGCGTACGCTATGCGAGACACGCTGTTGCTGCTCGAGTGGGCAATTTGGCCTGTTGTCGCACACGGTGGGCTTTTTGTACGCACGGATCAATTTGTATGCACGAAACGCTATCGTTGAGACGCTTTTACTGCTGTTCAAGCCGTTCTTTCACCGATACCACGCAAGGGCACTTATTCACTCAGTTCTTAGTTCATACACTTCTGGACTGCCAGATCAGTTACACGATTTGACTTTCACCGAATTCTTGGTTGCACGTCTTACGCTATTCATGTCCCAGGCTAGACTGCTTGCCATTTGCTTGAACCAAGCTCTTGTCGCTTTCTTTCCGTTGTTCTGCCGCAACGACCAAAACCTTGACATCGGTCGTTCAACCCAACGGTGCTATCCTTCTGCTTCTCCTTCCAATGCACTCTGCTCAAGAAACCAACAACAACCACCTACGCACATGTTCAACTGTCAGCTGATCGCGGATAACCCGCTGCCCCAGCGTGCGCTGTCAACAGTGTGTTATATCGCTGTTAATTATGCTGTTAGTGTGCGCTACACTTTACAGACACCGATCGGTTGAGTTGCTGTGAAGGGTGAATTCACTACGCAATTTCACTCCTTCACAATACTTAAGAACAAAAAAGTTATTCCAACAAAAACCGAATTTTTGACCGATAGTTCCTATGGGAGCTATATGATGCAGATATATATGATATGCGGATATTGTCCGATCTTAACCAAATTTTCAGTGTATCTTTATTTACGTCCAAAATGTTACTGAGGTGAAATCACAGCGTTTTTGAAGCCAAAACCTAATTTTTAACCGATCGTTGCTATGGCAGCTATATACTATGGTATATGCCTTAAACTGCCAGCAAGGAAAAAATTTTCTGCGTTTAAATTTTTTTGCTAACTTCAAAACTTTAGGAGAAGTTCGCATTCAAACAGACAGATGGACATGGATATATGAACTCGTCTCGTCGTGCTGATCAAGAATATATGTACTTTATATAGTTGGAAATGTCTTCTTCTCTGCTTTGCGAACTGCATGAGAAAGTTAATGTACTCTTGCAAGAGTATAAAAAGTGGTTGCGGGTGGTTGGGTGGAAAGGAGTGGGTGTGGCACAAAACTGTTTAAAATTGATCTACTGCCAAGCATCACTAGTCTACCCTCCAAATTTCAAGTCTCCAGCTCTAATAGTTTTGAGTTTCGAGTTTTTCCGTAGCAAAAATCATATCTTCTGAACGAATAAAGATAATTGCATGAAATAAGTTTTATTTAAAAGGGAATTCCTTAAGCTTTAAAACGAGCCATCGCTCAATATGCTACGATATCTGGGAGCGGCATAGTAGGTTGTCAAAGTCAGAATTTGTTTTCGGTGCAGATTTAGTGTTAGAAAATGGCTAGTTTTCCATTTTTTATAAACTTAGAAATCTGCGACTGTACACAGTATATATATTCTTGATCAGTATGATAAGACGAGTTGATATAGCCATGTCCGTCCGGCCGTCTGTTTGTCAATCAGTATTTATACAATATCTCCCACAATTTTGAAGTTATCGACCTGAAATTTTGCACAGATTCTTCTTTTCTGTGCGATCAACTCATATGTCGGAATTGGCATGATCGGACTATTGGAACTGGTAACCCCCATACGAAAAGAAGAAGAAAAATTAACAAAACTTGATTTGTTGTATGGAAAACTTTCTTATTTTCTAAGACAGAGGGCTGTAATTTTACAACTAGAAGTGTAAGGTACCCAGACCAAATGTCTGAAAGTTTCATTGAGATCGAGCTACTGGAACTGGTTCCTGCCATACGAAATGAAGAAGAGGAAGAGAAGCAAATTTAAGTCGTTGTATGAAAAATTTCTTTCTTTCTCAACATAGAAGGCTGAAATTTAAAATGTAGTCTTTTTACGTACCCAAGTAATATGCACATTAGTATCATTGAGATCGGACCACTGAAACTGCCACCTGCCATACAAAATGAAGAAAATTAAGCCATTTTACCCCCCTTTGTACCGCCCCCGATCCATTTTACAACCACCTGCTTTGCATAATATAACTACACTAGTCGGCATAATTATTTTGACGAAAAACGAATGGTGCAAGTTTTTATGTAACTTTTTAATGGTTTAATATAACTTGATGATTTTTTTTTTCTGTTTTACTTAGAGCTAATACAAACTTAAAAACAATCAATTCAACATTTTGTCATATGAACTTGAAAAAATATAAGCTAAAGTAATTTTCATGTGGTGGCATAAGTATTTTGATAAGTACCTTTTAATATGAATAACAAAGTTTAAACTTAAAAAAAGTAAAGGGTAAAAAAGAATTTAGTAAAATATATTATTTCCTTTGGTTTCAATAACTTTTTGCAGGCGTCGCGGTGCTGAATCGATTAAATTTTGGATGATTTCTGGAGATATCTCTTCCCAAAGGGAAGTGATCTCAGAAATGGTCTCCTCTCTGGTTTTATTCAACGATACTGTTCTTTTGCGTTTCATAAGAGACCAGACGTTTTTAATTATATTTAAATCTGGACTTTGAGGTGGCCAGTCCAAAGTGGTAACACCAACATCCTTCAAAAATGTTGTAATCATCTTGGCTTTGTGGCACGGGGCGTTATCCTGTTGCAGGATAAAGGATTGTCCAATAAGCCTGTCTCCAGAAGTAAACGCATTATCATGTTGGTTCATCGAGCCATTGACAGGAACGAAGTCACCCAGTCCATTATACGTCACACATCCCCAGAACATCACAGAGTCTCCACCATGGCTTATTTTTTGGCAAACGAGCCGCCTTCTTTGCCTTTGTATCATTGGCAATCTTACAAAAACTTTATTTTTTGAAGAATTAAACTCAAAGGAGCTTTCATCTGTCCATAGAACGTTTCTCCAGAACTCCTTTGGAGATGTTCCTTTGCGAAAGACATTCTTTTAAGCTTGTTTTCTTTTGTTATGTATGGTACGTCCTTGGCTTTATAGGTCTTAAAATCACATTATTTTAATCGTCGACGGACTGTGCGCTCACTAATTGGGGTCTTAGCTGTTAAATTAAATTGATCTGCTTCAGATTGAGGCTTCAGAAAAATATTTTTTTAAATTCCCGTACAAGGACTCTGTCTTCACTGAGCTCTGTTTTGCGCTTAGCACCTGATCGTCTTAAATTACGCATGTCATTATGCTTTTTAAACTTTTTAATTTGGTAGTGCACAGTTTGACGAGACACATGAAACTCATTGGCAATGTCTTTGACTGCATTTCCAGGGTTAAACTTTGCTACCATTGAAGATCTGGTAACTAAACTTAGCTCAACCGTTTTACCTATAGGTTGTAAAATTTTAAACTTAAGTTAAGGAATATATAAATAAGATATTTTGAAAATTTGAGACAAGTCATATTGGGTCTTTTTTTTTTATTGTCCACCAAAGTTGAAAAATAGCCAAAAAATAAGTAGTTCGAAAAACAACTGCCACTACAAAACTACAAATGCTAAAGTCTTGATATTTATAATGTAACACTATAATATAGCTAGCTAAGAATACAAATCAATTTTATAATGATTCAGGATATAATTGCGTTGTTATTCGAACTCAAAGATGGCATCTTTGAGTGCGCATATCTTCCAAACTATAATTCCGATTTCTTGAATGTTAATATTTCCTTAATCTCTGGAAAATTCTCTGTCAGACACATATATTTGTTTTATCGAAAGCGTTCATGACATTTTTGATTTTTGCAAGAATGTTTCTGAGGCCCCTCTATGTAAGAAAAAAGAAGAAAGAAACCAGTAAGGACGCTAACTTCAGCAAGGCTGAAGCTTAAATACTCTTCACGCTTATTTCTTGTGCCACGCCTATTTTTTTGACTGAATATATTTTCTATTCATCTAATTAGCCTATATACAAATGTTCATTGTTTTTGCTCACTGGGTACCGGAGATATGCAAATTATTGATTTTTGGTAAAAGTGGGCATAACCATGCCCATTTTTGTCAAAATAGTTTTAATGCCTCCCCAAGAATATAACTGTGAAGTTTCAAGACAATTGGTTAAGAAACAAAAAAGTCTTCCATACAACGACGTGAATATTGCTTCTCTTCCTCTTCTTCATTTTGTATGGCAGGTACCAGTTCCAGTTGCACGATCTCAATGAAACTTTCAGGCATTTAATCGAACCATGTAAAACTATTATGTTTAAAATTTAGCCCTCTATCATACAAAACAAAAAATTTTTCCATACAACGACGTTAAATCTTAATTTCTCTGCCTCTTCTTCATTTTGTATGGCAGCTACCAGTTCTAGTTGCCCGATCTCAATGAAACTTTCAGGCATTGTGTCGGACTATGTAAAACTACTATGTTTGAAATTTCAGCTCTCTATCTTACAAAACAAAAGAGTTTTCGATACAACGATTCAAATTTGTTTTTCTTCTTCATTTCCTATGGGGGCTACCAGTTCCAATAATCCGATATGGCCGGTTCCGACCAATGATTTGACCACACATTAGAGAAGACTCCCTGCAAAATTTCAGCTCGATATCTTCAAAACTGTGGGAGGAGATAGCATATTCACAGACAGACGGACAGACGGACATGGCTATATCAACTCATCTTGTCGAGCTGATCAAGAATATATATACTTTATGGGGTAGGTACTAGTTTTAAGTATATTCTATTACTTTTGATTTTTGGCTAAATTTTCGGTTTTCGGTGTTGTCTGTATTTTTATACTCTCCACGTAAGTGAATAGTATTATAAGTTTGTGCTGAAGTTTGTAACACATAGAAATATTCACATGCGACTACAGGTATGGCCAGAGAAATAGCACACTTTTTTCTTAGCACATTAAGTGCTCACAATTTTAAGATTTAAACTAATTGAAACCATTTCTTTTGCAAAAGTGTTTTCTTTTATATTAGTATTAACAAAAAATCACGATACTTTTTACGAATTAATATTAATTCGTTTATTAAATCGATATAACCTTGAGAAGGCACTTTTTGGGCTGGACATATAAATAGCACCCTTTGTATTAATTGCAAATTAAGTCAGTTAAAAGTGGTGGGGAAATGGCGTGAATGGGTCAAGTAATAGTGTACGAAGATGCCTGAGTGATAAAAAAAATTTGCATAGGTTGAAAATAGAGAAATCCCTCATTTGTTTGTCAAATATGTCGCAATCAATAGAAATTAATTTGAAAGATGAACTTGTATAGCAGCAGTCCACCAGGTAGCCTCACATCATCTGAAATTACTTACATCGGAAGTTGTTTGCTTTTCATTGGGAGCAGATATGCATCATTTACACAAAGTTTCCTTGTGTGATTGCTAAGGGTATTGTAACCATGATGTATTTTACACGATACTAACGTAAATACTATACATCGGTAAACCGTATACATCGGTTTGCTTTCGCTGCTTAGAGTAATGCCCGCCCCTTTGTAATGATAAACTTTATAATTTATAACAATAGATTCAAGAATCAGTGTTAAATTGGATTCTCTTTACCTATCCGTTACCAATTTGAAATTGAAGGTGGTTTTCAAATTAACTAAAAAAATAAACAGTGTTTGATAAGTCGGTGTTCAACGTTGTAAAATATTATTCTCAAATTATTTTATGTTGCCAAACTCATTTAACTTTTCACTGTGAAGCTGAAAATCAGAGTTAACTCCGGGTAAGGGATAAATTCGAGTTAACTTTACTCTGAGATAACCTCAGACTGTGAAACTGGGCTCAATTTTTTCAAAGCTGTCTTGTGACGACGAAATCAGAAAAACATGTTGTTTCGTTGTTTCGTTCGTGTTCTCTGTCTAGTGTTTTTGATTGAGCAAAACACACGAAAGTGTTTTGCTATGACAGCTCAAACAAAGACACATTGTCTTGCTTCCATGAAATATGTGTCTTTTAATGAGCAAAACGACTTAACAAAAAGTGTCTTTCTGTATATAATGTAAAACAAGTGAATGCAGCTATGTAAGGTGTTTGACCGTCAAATGGCGCCTCTTGTTTGTAATATGCTTGCCGGTCAACTCCACACCACATACGTTGCATACCGACATGTTTCTATCTGCGTCGTATTTAAAAAGTACATGCACTTTTTTATTGTAGTCCCGATTCATATCACCCAATATTTTATATTTGATCCAAACGAAAACGTATTGCTTGTTAGTATAATTTATTTTCAGTTTTCACACAAACTTTTTTATACTTTTCACTTATGTGAAATAGTATAATAACTTTGTCACGGAGTTTGTAACAGATCGAAATATTAATTTCCGACTATATAAAGTATATATATTCTTGATCAGGACAACAAGACGAGTTGATTTAGCCATGTCCGTCTGTCCGTCTGTCTGTCTGTCTGTCTGTCGGTCTGTCTGTCTGTATGTATGCAAACTAGTCCCTCAGTTTTGAAGCTATCGAGCTGAAACTTTGCACGGAGTCTTAGAATTTATTACGATGAATCATTCGTCGGAACCAGCATGGTCGGAGTATTGGAACAGGTAGCTCCCATACGAAAAGAAGAAGAAAAGTGAACAAAACTTGAATCGTTGTATGGAAAACTTTTTTGTTTTGTACAATAGAGTGCTGAAATTTTAAACATAGTAGTTTTACAAAGTCCGACTACATGCCTGAAAGTGTCATTGAGATTGGACATCTGGAACTGGTAGCTCCCATACGAAATGAAGAAGAGGAAGAGAAGGAATATTCTCGTCGTTGTATGGAAAACTTTTTTGTTTCTTAACCAATTGACTTGAAATTTTAAAGTTATGTTCTTAGGGAGGAATGAAAACTATTTTGACCAAAAGTGGGCGTAGCCACGTGTAGCCACGCCCACTTATAGCGAAAATTGACCCGTTGTATGGAAAACTTTTTTGTTTTTTAACCAATTGACTTGAAACTTTGCAGTTATGCTCTTAGGGAGGAATGAAAACTATTTTGATCAAAAGTGGTCGTAGCCACGCCTACTTATAGCGAAAATTGACCCGTTGTATGGAAAACTTTTTTGTTTTTTAACCAATTGACTTGAAACTTTGCAGTTATATTCTTAGGGAGGAATGAAAACTATTTCGACCAAAAGTGGGCGTAGCCACGCCTACTTATAGCGAAGATTGACCCGTTGTATGGAAAACTTTTTTGTTTTTTAACCAATTGACTTGAAACTTTGCAGTTATGCTCTTAGGGAGGAATGAAAACTATTTTGATCAAAAGTGGGCATGGCCACGCCCACTTATAGCTTAACTTGACCCTTTGTATGGAAAACTTTTTTTATTTTTTAACCAATTGACTTGAAACTTTACAGTTATGTTCTTAGGGAGGAATGAAAACTATTTTGACCAAATGTGGGCATGGCAACGCCCACTTATCGCAAAACTTGAACCGTTGTATGGAAAAATTTTTTGTTTTTTAACGAATTGACTTGAAACATTACAGTTATGTTGTTAGGGAGGCATGAAAACTATTCATTTAGTTTTTTTTATAGTGACACAAAGTGAAAAGTATTATAGCTTCAGCCTTGCTGAAGATAGCGTCCTTACTGGTTTTTTAATTATTTAGTATTATTTTTTAAATTTTTGAATGAAAATAACAGGGTTCGAAACCTAAACGTGAAGTTAGCAACACGGTTTCAGTAACGCGATAAATCCATCGTTCTGCCGGAACGGTGAAACGGTTACCTATCAACTATTGTGTGGTACATATAATAACTTATCGTAGAATTTCTTTAAAGTTTCCGTAGTGTAATGATTTGCGAGGGGAGCCACGATACGGAATTTATATATTTATTCGATTTCATAACAATGAACTGTTAGATAGTAATTTAAGTTTAGTTGATTATAGTTATAATTTAAAAATAATATTAATTAAAAACCAGTAAGGGCGGTATAGTTGAGTATTCTCAACTATATAATACCCTGTACACACACCTATGTTGATAACACGTTAAACATTCGCCGACAGCAAAAGCAGTGTACCACGATATGGTTTGTGTATTTGCTAATAGTGAGGCAGGGCTCACAGTGCAATGTTGCCATTAGATGGCGCTTTAGTACGGGTTTTGTTACAAAGCATTGCTGCAAAATTTTAGTGTGTTGGTCTTTGCGGGGAAAGTGGTAGTTTGTTGTATGCAGTTTTAAAAAGGTATGTTATCTGAGTTTGCATACCAAATTTCAGCATTGTATTCTTTATACTTTAGGAGATACAGCAATTTTAAGAAAAAAATGACCTTTTGTTGTGCTCAATGGGCGGGAAGGAATGGGCGTGGCAAAAATTCCTTCAAACTTCATCTAGTGTTCGACCACACGAGACTATCTTCCAAATTTCAAGTCTCTAGCTTTAATAGTTTTCGCAGTGTTAAGTACGGTTTTTGTTACAAATAGGATAAAGCAGTGTTCAAAGCGCAATTTATGCCAAATTTCAACTTGTTTGTCTTTGCGTTGTCACACAGCGTTAAAAATGAATATTTGTGGTATGCAGTTTTAAAAAGGTATGTTATCTGAGTTTGCATACAAAATTTCAGCATTGTATCTATTATAGTTTAGGAGATACAGCAATTTTTAGAAAACAACTTTTTGTGGGGAAACGAAGGGGAGGGGGAAAAAATGTGGTATGCAGTTTTGTAGAGCTATACATACTGAGTCTACATACTCATTTTCATGTTTCTAACTCATCAGGTTTTCGAGCTACAGCCTTTTGAAAAAATGGGTGGTGGTCGATGGGCGGGAAGGAGTGGGCGTGGCAAAAAATCCTTCAAACTTGATCTAGCGTTTGACCTCACGAGTCTTTCCACCAAATTTCAAGTCTCTACCTCTTATAGTTTTCGAGAACCATTGGTGAGGACGGACGGACGGACGGACGGACGGACAGACAGGGCTATATCAATTCGTCTTGTCATCCTGATCAAGAATATATATACTTTATAGGGTCCCACTCCCCTCTTTCTATGCGTTACATACAAACCGACTCAAACAAACTTAATATACCCTGATACACAGTGTGTGTACAGGGTATAAAAAAAGTAAATGTACGTATATGAATACAAACAGAATAAATTAATAATAAAATATGGCGGGTAATATATAAGTAATAAAAATATAATAATTTAAATAAAGAGAAAAATATAAAACAAAAACTCATAATATATATAGATATAAACACGCAGTGTATTTTAGTCTCCGACCCGGTGGGGGAAATTTATTTGCACCATGCAAGCTGTACCCCTACTCACAGCCATGTGTGGTCAGAGACTTAGATTCCGAAGAGCACCATCAGTCCACCAAGAAACGATTATCCATGCCGCTAAAGGCGTTCAGCTTTCCGTAGATACCGAAGAATCGTTGCGTTAAGTGTTGTGAGAGAGATTTCAGGTGAGAGGACGCGATAAAGATTATTATAAATCATACATAACACGCGAAACGGATCGTCAAGTGCATAGTTAGTTGTACATCTGTGCAAAGTTATTGGGACAAAATATCTTGTATTGCGACGTGGGACGTTGAAATTAATCTGATTAAGTAGGTTTGAAGAATCAATAAAACTAACAACAAGCTTATGAAGAAAAGCAGCCCCTAAAACAATCCTGCGTTGAGAAAGCGAAGGAAGGTCAATGAGAAGGAGCCTGTCTTGGTATGACGGTAACCTGGCGTTAGGGTTCCAGTTGAGGCCACGAAGCGCAAAGACAAGAAATTGTTTCTGAACTGACTCGATGCGATCTTGATGTTTTTTGTACTGCGGAGACCACACGCAACAACAGTATTCGAGAATAGGATGTGCAAGTGACGTGAAAAGTAGTTTGGTGATATAGGGGTCATTGAATTCTTTAGACCAGCGTTTAATGGATCCAAAAACACCTTTCGCCTTATTAACGACAGTTGAGACATGTTGGATGAAACTGGGCTTGGGATCGAATAGAACACCTAGGTCGTTAAAATTTGAGACACGTTTTAGTTGGACAATATCAATCGAGTAAGTAAACAAGTGAGGCTTACTTCGATGATAAGTCATAAACTTACATTTAGAACAATCGAGCAAAAGCAAATTTCGTGAACACCAAGAATGCAGTGAGTTCAGATAAGCCTGTAATAGTCTATGAGAGTAAGACTCTCCAAATGAAAGACAAAATTTAACATCATCGGCAAACCTGAGTACCCGAGAGTGTGATATAGACTCTTCCTTTGTCATTTTTGAAAAGATTAAACAAAAGACGACCAGTATGACTGCCTCGGGGAACACCAGAAGTAACATAAACAATCTCAGACTTGGTGAATCTAAATAACACCCGTTGAGATCTGTAAGTTAAGTAGGACTTAATCCAATTTAGAAGATTCGTCGGAAACCCCAATTAATTTAATTTAATCAATAGCAAATCATGGTTAACCGAGTCAAAAGCCTTACTTAAGTCAGTATATAGACATCAGTTTGATTGTGATTAACAAACCCATGGTTTACTAAGCAAGTAAATTTAAGCAGATTAGTACAGGTCGATCTCATTTTCAGAAAGCCATGTTGAGAAGGTGACATAACCGATTTAAAGTAGCGTTGCAAGCTTGAGATAATAATTTTCTCAAAAAGCTTGGGAATCGCAGATAGTTTAGCTATGTCCCTATAATTAGTGATATCTGACTTATTTCTTATTTTTATGAAGAGGACTAATAAAGGATTCTTTCCAAATAAAAAGGAAACGTAAAATTGAGAAGTGAAAGCTAAAAAAGAATCAATAAAGGCTTACACAGTGAGTTTGCACACCTTTTAAGGACACAACCAGGGACATTATCTGGGCCGAGAAAACGAGTTTTTTACAGCAAGTAAATTTTTTAGAACAAAATCTTCATTCAATACTGAGGATACAAAGCCATTAATAGAGCTTATTGAGTATGGATATGAGGTTCCCGAAAATATTGGAGAAGAGTAAGTCGTTTGGAAGAACATAGCGAACAATTTTGCAATTGCCCAATCATCACTAGCAACATTAATCAAGAAAAAAGAAAAACGATACAAAGCCGTTCTGCGCTTGGAATTAACAAATCTATAGAACGATTGAGGGTCACGCGAGAATTGACATTACGTCAACTCAGGTAATTATTATAACAGAAACTGAGAACAAGCAACCAAATATTTGATGAAGTCGGACAACAAACCGGACATTTTAAATTTTTTATAAAGTCTGGTTTTAAAGTTCTGTAGATTCGACAATTGGTTGGTTAATCACGGGGGTTTTAACAACAACTTAGGTGGAGTACTAGATGGGACACACGAATTGATAGTGCCATGTAGGTATCACAAAAGTTAGAAGCGGCAGATGTTGTCATCACAACAGTATAATGTAGACCAGTCAGCTTGGTCAATTAAGGAATTAAGTAGCTCGAAGTTAGTATTCCGAAAATAAAGTCGACGCTGAGCAGAGGTATAAGGCGAGATGGAGGAGGTATAAGGTAGAGTAAGAGTTATTTCCAATGTAGGGTGAAAAGAATCTTCCTGCAACGAATAAGGGTCACATCTTGATACAACTATGCCATTAGGGTCATTAGTCCAAATAAGATCAAGTGATCTATTAATTGAGTTTCTTAAGAAATTCATGATCTCCAGAAGTAACAAGGAAATTGAAATCACCAAGCACGATGAGAAAAGCATCCGTGACCGCTGAAGAATTGTGTTTGATAGAAATTCATCTCGCTGTGCTTTCTATTGATCCAGTGTCCGACGTTGGTAATCTGTGTGTGTGTCCACCTGCCCGTTTCAGCGCTTTCCCACTGGGACTGCCAGCGACTAAAACTTCTCTCGCTTCTTTTTGGCGTTGCTTTTTAGTGCCTTCCGTTTCTTCATCGTTGTTCAGCTCTGCCGCTTCTTTGACCAGGATGTCAATAGGTATGCATCCAGCAATTACAATGTGCTGTACAAAGTGAGACAATGCGGTAAGCACAGCATATACGGATTGCCCCTAGACTATATTTTGCTTCTATGCCTCGCCTGTACGATCGTTTCTTGAATGCCTTTGCCCATGTCGGAGCAGCATACATGACAAAAGGCTTGACCACAGAAAAATTATGTTTTCTACGGGTTTGCTAAGGTTCTCTTGTATTTGCTCAATATTGCGATGTTTGCATTTATTTCTACCTCGCGGAGATGCTTGCCAACTGAGACAAACGCAACGACATCTGCAAAACCTGCTAATGTACTTTCGCCTAGCAGGGGAATTTGCAGAGTCACGTCATACAATATATTCCAAAGTTTGGGTTCAAGCACTGATCCTTTTCGGACTCCTGCAGCCACCTTGTAGCGTTTTGTACCTTCATCGTCATCGTTGCGTATCATTCGGTCTTTAAAGTAGCTTGCTAATATTCGCTGGATGTAGCATGGCACGTTAAACCGCTGTAGGGCTAGTGTAACACAGTTTCTATTTGCCGTATTAAATGCATTTTTCATTTCCAGTGTCACAACGAAGCAGTATTTCTTGTCACCACCTTTCCAGCGCTTCCCTTGGATAGCTCTTCCGGCTATATCGGTTACTGTCAGGATAGCGTCCATTGTGGAGTGACCCTTTCGAAAGCCATGCTGTCTCTCTGACAGACCACCAACTGCTTGGACTGCCTCTTCTAGGCGTGCTGCTATAGGACCAGGCGCCATACTGTTTTTTAGATTGCCGGCGATATCTAATAGTTCTTCAGGCGACACTTCGATAACTTCGCCGTTGCTCTCGCTCTCTTGAATGAAACCAGCATCAATGCCCCTGTGCTCTAGAAATAACGTGTTGACTATATTTTCCATTAGCTGCGGGTCTGTGGGGGCTGCCGATCCACGTGGTTATAGTTTTTTCATCACTATTTTATATGCTCATCCCCATGGTTGATTTTCTGCCTCGTCGCATAGTTGTAGGAAACAGTTGCGCTTACTTGCTTTAATAGCCTTATTAAGTTTCTGTCTGTGGTTATCGCATAGTTCATTATATCAAGTGGAACCAAGGGATCGTTGGTATTGCTTTCTTGCTGCAATGCACTCATTACGGGCATGTGTTACTGCCTCGTTCCACCAGTATACAGGTTCTTAATGGGGGCGGGACGATCTCCTCTTTATCATCGATGCCTTGAATGCTTGCTTGATTCCTCTGTTTACCGTCTTAGCCATGACCATAGCTGTTTCGGTTGGATTTAGTTCACGAAAAATTTCCAAGTACATTTCTTCATCTAGTGTTTCTGTCTTGTAAGATCAAGCTGTACGCGCTCTTAGCGACCTATGCTGTCCTCCAATGCTGAAAATTAGAGCATTGTGGTCACTGTAGGTGTACATTGGGCCATCCACGTGCATTGTCGAGTTAGTGAACTCTGGTAAAGGTCAGGTCTAAAATTGATTGTCCGCGAGCTATGCTGTATGTTGGCTCTGTTACGTTGTTAAGGAGTTCTATGTCCAAGGTTGCGAAGGCATTTAGTAGTGTTTTCCTTTGGCGGAAGTTCTGCGGCATCCCCACTCTTGGGCCACTGCGTTAAAGTCCCATGCAGTTGTATACGATGTTCTGTTTCGCGTGTCATTCACAAATTTGTCGACAATCGTTGAGAATTCATCCAATGTGAGGCTTGGTGGTAGATAGCAACTATAGATGTAGAAGTTGCCAACCTCTGCCCTCACGAAACCAGACTAAGCATGTACTTTAGTTAGTGTCGCGGGAGGCAGCCCGCTTGTCCATATTGTGGCTGTGCCGGTGGTACTGTTAACCCCATCTGGAACGTTTCTATACGGCTCACTTAGGACGACTTCGTCGATTTTCAGCTCTCACACTGTTTCTATTAGCAGGTTGTGATCAGTTTCGCAGTGGTTGAGATTTAATCGGAAGATCTTCATTGTTGGAGGTTATTACGTGACACTACTGACCGTGCAGGGCATTTGCTGCATCCCGCTGCATGACTTGTTTCGTTAAGTTTAGCACTCTCGCAGAGCACGCAGTGAGCCTCTTTCACGCATTGGTTGGCCTTGTGACCGGATTTTCCGCAGTTCAGACAGCAATTTGTTCTGTCGATCTCGCTTTTGCATGTTTTTGCCATGTGCTCGAATTGTAGACACCTGTAGCACCTTGGGATAGATGTCTTCTCGCGGGCGCGGCACCTGCTCCATCCAAATTCCAGCTTGTCATCGAAGAGCATGCGCTGTGCATGGTTTTGAGGCAATTTTTTGATATTAGCGTTTGACCCTAGGACTTTCGCTGCTTCGTGTTTGTAGGTTTCCGTGTCCGCAAAGCACCTTCATTTCCTCCACTTTTCTCACCATACATCCTCACAATACATCCTTGTTAAGCGAAATTTGCTCGCCTTTATCCTTTCCAGCCCCCTCTGGGTGCTTAATCCGCTCGGGCTATTCTTGAATACACTTTTTTTTGTGCGCCTTCATTAGCAATGAGTCCCCGGTAGCAAATTCTTGGAGAACGGTTCGCATGTTGTCAGTTATGTGCCTCTGACTTATTGGCTTATTCGACCAACTCATTGATCTTGAGCCCCATTTGCTCCATCGCTTTTCCATAGCCGGCATCATCGGTTAACTCCCCGGTTGTTGGTTTTAGATTCACCGCAGTTTTTGTCGATACCATGGTCTTAGTTACCATTTTTAGGGTACTCTTCATTTGCTTGGACCTTGTCGCATGGACTATCCCCAATCGGGCAGTCGCCTTGACTAAGAGCCTACTCATTTTGCAGTTTTTACATTCTGCCAAGTGAGATCACTGTTTATGATTGGACTACAGTTAATTATTAGCTACAAACTTTATTTTAGATGTAGTTGCTGTTTATACAGTTTGAGGTGCACTACAGTTTGGGGGAAACTAAGGTTTTGGTAATGGTTTGAGATCAACTACAGTTTTCGAACAATTATGTTTGAAGACAATTGCAGTTTGAGAACGACTACTCGCGAGTGTGTGATTATGAAACACTGCTCTGAACAGCTGTCGTTTGTTCTGGCAACTCCACTTTAATTGTCTTCAATCACTTGCTTAATATGCCTATTAAACACTGTAGAAAAATCAGCTGGTATTTGCTTCTGGCGCTGACTTGCCACCACTTGCTGACTTCGACGGATTGGCGCTAATTTCGGCACGATCACTTTATTGATTTGCTTACGTTTTAAGGTTTACCGGCGGCAGTAGAACAAAACATCTACTCTCTCCGACTTAACACGTGTTCTGAGAGTGCCAGGTCCTCTAGGCGCGCGTTCACTGGACTGCCCAGTTAGTCGAAGAAGGTCTTCCCAAGAACTGGGTCCTCCTTCTAAGAAGCGCAGGGCAGTAACATAGAAGGTGTTGGACACTCTCAATCTCTTCTTCTTTTCCGCAGCTACTACAGTAGTCTTGTTGGCGTACACCGTACCGTTGGGCCATATGACAAATGTAGCAGTGTCCCGTAAAGACTCCTGTCAGCATTCTTATCCTGTTCTTTGATAAGTGGAGGAGCTCGGAAAAGCGCTTTGGATTATATTGTGGCCATAATGCCTTGGAAACCTTGCAGCCCAGTACTGCTGTCAAGTGTTCGGCGGCCGCAGTATTCATGGTACCCTCGAGTTCTGCTAGGGCATACTGGATCGGCCTTTGTATGTGGGTCACAACGAGACTTGTTGATGACGCTCGTTACCAGGCACACCGATGTGTCCTGGTACCCAGGCAAGTCTGATTAAGTGCGGTCGGCATCGATTTAGTGCCATGACTGTGTCTCGGATGAGTTTAATCTTTACGGTGTTCGATGAGAGAACTTTTATCGCTGATTGGCTGTCGACGTAGGTCGATACGTTCCTCGGGTTCTCACCCAAGGTGTGTATCAATTTCGACGCTTGCCAAACGGCGTAGATCTCCGCTTGGAACACACTGCAATAGTCAGGAAGACGATAGGAGAGTTGAACCGAAAGGTCACCGGAGTAGACCCCCGATCCGGGTTCTTCTTTCGTCTTCGATCCATCTGTGTAAATTGACAACTCGTTCTGCCTCAAGGGAGTTTCTAGCTGCCAATCTAATCTGTTGGGAAATTCAACGGTGAATTCGTCATCCCATTTGAAATCTGAAACAAAGTAGTCTCTCTCATCTGCCACAGTAGGTCCTAGTAAGCGTAGATTGGTACTAAGGCCCGTTGCACCAGGCTCAAGGAGGCACTGGGCTTGTAGCCTTACCACACTCCTTGCTGCCACGTGCTTGAGGAAAATCCCAATTGGTTTCAGACGCAACATCACATGAAGCGCTGCCTGGGGGGTAGAACGAATACATCCTGTACCACCCAAGCAAGCAATCAAGTCTTTGTACTTTGCGAAGGTTATTTAGATGGGATTTGGTGCGACCCACCTCCCACCAAAACAGCGCTCTGTAGGTGTAAATATTGGTCTGACGACTTCTGTGTAAAACCAATTAATAATATACGGTTGCAGTCACCATCCTTTACCAAAAGTCTTTTTGCATATAAAGAAGGCCTGTAGTGCTTTTTTCATCCTCTCCATCAAGTTCCTCATCCAGGAGAATTAGGAGTCGTGGATTACTCCAAGGTACTTGGCCGCCTTTGAAAGAACAAGCTGTGTTCCGCCCAGTGTCGCAAGCTTGAAGCTTGGGTTCTCATATTTTCGGGTGAACAGAACCAGCTCGGTCTTTTGAGGGTTGGCCCCAAGTCTATTCTGCTCTGCCCATCACAGAGTTAGGCTCAATGCGCCGTTTAGGAGCTCACTGATGGTAGGCAGGAATCTGTTACCATGAGAACCAGGTCGACCGCATAGGCCGTCACTCTACAACAACAAGGGAGATATGACATCCCTTGCGTGGTTCCCCTGCTTGCCCCTCTCCTATTTGTCGAGGTGCAGAGTTGGGCGTTTATCACTCTGTGGCGAAGCATGTCGCCTAGTCATCGAAAGATTGTCAGGTGTAAGCCTATATTGACCAGTGCAGTCGTTATGGACTCGATCCTGACATTGCTGAAGGCACCTTCTGCTTGACCCACAAATAATACTGCCAATGAATTCTAATTTTGTTGATTTGCTTTCATTTTACAATTTATTTGTAACAATTTCACAAACCGCGTCTATTCCGTATGCAGTATTAAAAGCAAGTGTTTGTCTGTATCAAAAGGGCATGCCAACCTATCGTAAATGTAGTTACGATCCGTTGCATGCGGCATGATGCGTTATGGTATGAATTTGGTACATTCTGGTACAAAACATATGAAATTCAAAATAGTAAAATATGCTATCCTTCAATATATTCCGCACGTTGAAAGGACTCAGGTGCCTTTCAATCTGTTGGTAACGGAGCAACCTTTCGGAGAGGTCTTCGACGTTTTTACGTCGACAACACGGATTCTTCCGTCCGTGAATGCCGTTTTAAATCGTTTGAAGTCGCTGTATTTGCCATCGAACTTAGGCAATTTTAATGAAGGCAAACGATTGTGATGCCCTGTAGCGCACGAAATATTTAGGCAAGTTGCATCTCCGACCTTCTCCTTGTGATTATGGTTGGTTAGATTAGATTTTGCTGCCTTTGTTTCTACGTAGTCATCTTCAATTGCAACACGTTGATCATCGTTGGGATCTAACCTCTCAATGCTTGTCTGAATTTGGCATGTTTGACCGAAGTAAGTGTCGAGTATTTGAGATCGACACTCTAACGCAGCTACATTATGATCTGCCGTGTCTGACTCGACTCTGCTCTTAATCTTCAGAATATTCTTCCGCATAGTTGAACGTTGTAGTTTCAATGCAGCCAACTGCTGCTCCACAGTTGGAGGGCTCATTGTAACGGCGATCTACACTTGTTAACAAAAGTGCAGTGAATGTATCGAGATGATTAGCACGAAATTAGTGTAAAAGACAAGCACAGAACAATTAAGTGACACGAGGACTTGCACGAACTCAGGTTAGAATCTCCGTTTACTGTTGCCGAAAAAATGTGGACTGTCCCAGAAGACAAAATTAAAGTACAAATCAAAGTCAAAGAATGACTGTTCTGTCTGATGTGTATATAAGCACGCATACAACTGCATTGGAGTATAAATGTCACTTACTTACGCACTCTGTTATGGACACATGTGTGCGTATGCAAACGGTATAATTTCATGTACACGCTTACGGTTTTGGTAACTATTATCAACGCGGTGAGCACTGGCATCAACGTGGTGAGCACTGGCATTACACCCTATGTTAACGTCCTACGACCTCCTTCTGTGCCTCTTGAATAAGGGCTCGGACCTTCTCCGACGGTGGATCCCTTTCTTCGTATGGTAGATATGCTAAGGCCAGGTATAGTTTGGGACCCTTCCTTCGCTCGCATAGCGGTACCGTCAGGTTGTTGTTACTGTGACGGGAAGAGAAAAGAACATTAAGTCCGGTTCTTACCACGATACACGTTCTGGACTTACCTACAGTTGTAGAGACAAGGAAATGGTATCCGCGGGCACCCAAACCGAAAACCCTTTCACTCATGATCCAGGGCTCCTGGATAAAAGCCACGTCTACCCTCTCCCTGTCCATCCACCGTAGTACGTCGATCGAAGGGGCCCTTGAGTGATGCCTTAAGTCTTTCGGGTTGACGTATCATCTTCGCGCCCTGCGCCTGCAGTAATGATTGCCCGAAGGCAACCCACCCCCATTTTCAGTCGACCTTGCCGACTCAAGAGTTGGCGCCTGGACTCCGGACCAATGCTGATCCAGAGATCCTTGCCGTTTCCTTTGTCGTGGAACAGCCCTCTCTTGATTGTCCAGTCTCCGGTGTTAAAGTCCGCATTCCGCTTATTAGAGGTGAGATCCTGACCTTGATGATCGTACGCGCCGGAATTTGATCAGAGCACATTGTTGTTGGCCGATGCGGTTTTTTTGCTAGCCGTTCCTACCTTTACGGGGGGTATGGCTTTAGCAGGCTCACCTCGGCACTCAGCACTCGTACTTTGAGCGGCGGGCTGAGTGTTGCAAGAGCTTCTTCTCTCGGTCGCTCAGCGAATCCACGCTGCGAGGATGTCCTGTTCCCAGAAAACCGTTTGCGTTTGAGATCATCGGCTGCTATGAACTTTCCGGATTTTTCCTGGACAACGGTCACTTCACCTTCGTCTGTGCTCGATGACTCATCATCTATCGGCAGTTCAGACTAGGTCTAAGAGCCTTGGGTCCGTCACCTTTGCTAGATACTGCAAGGTCCGATGGGCGAGCAAGAAATGCTAGCATCCCTCGGTTGCCCCAGGCAATGCAGTATCCATTGCCCAGCCGGCATCCTCGGGGAGGGTTCAGTCAGAGGGTTTTCGCCAGCCAAGTAATCCAACAACAAATTGAAGACAAAGGGGAAAAACAAACCGATTTTTTCCATTTTTAGGAAGATAATTACACAATGTTTAGAAGTCCCAATTTTGATCGTTTAATTATTTTCTTCGACTTTGACCACACAGGATGGAAAATCCGGTCAATGGATCGATTTGAAAACTTACATGGTTATTATGTGCAAAAGATTTAAAAACTAAAAGTAACAAGCTACAAAATCTTCCTTCAAAGTTTGTCGATACAACCAATACTTACAAAGTTAGCGATCGTCAAAAATAAGTCCGAAATTTGATGTTTTTTTTTTGTGTTCCCTTAATTGTTTGGTTAAGTGTAGTTTGGCTTGTTGCTATTTTGAAGAAAATATCGATACTTTTTCTGGTCATTCGATATTTGCATAAACCTGGCTACGCCCTTGATCATTTTATCAACAGTGGTATTTTGCTGCTGTATAATTCGTGAAACTAACTCTGCATCATCAACAGATGATATAAATGGAACTGCTTTAGAAGAAAAGGATGACATCCATTGTTCATGCAGAATGATTTAAAGTTTTTATACTTTTCACGTATGTGAAACAGTATAATAACTTTGTGCTGAAGTTTGTAACACACAGAAATATTCACTTGCGACTATATAAAGTATATATATTCTTGATCAGGACGACAAGACGAGTTGATTTAGCCATGTCCGTCTGTCCGTCTGTCCGTCTGACCGTCTGTCCGTCTGTCCGTCTGTCCGTCTGTCTGTATATATACAATCTCCTCCCACAGTTTTGAAGATATCGAGCTGAAATTTTGCACAGAGACTTCTTATTCGTGCAGTCAAATCATTGGTCGGAACCGGGCATATCGGACCACTGGAACTGGTAGCCCCCATACGAAAAGAAGAAGAAAAATGAACAAAACTTGAATCGTTGTATGGAAAACTTTTTTGTTTTGTATGATAGAGTGCTGAAATTTTAAACATAGTAGTTCTACATAGTCCGACTACATGCCTGAAAGTTTCATTGAGATCGGGAAACTGGAACTGGTAGCCCCCATACAAAATGAAGAAGAGGAAGAGAAGCAATATTCACGTCGTTGTATGGACAACTTTTTTGTTTTTTAACCAATTGACTTGAAACTTTACAGTTATGTTCTTAGGGAGGAATGAAAACTATTTTGACCAAAAGTGGGCGTAGCCACGCCCACTTATAGCGAAAATTGACCCGTTGTATGGAAAACTTTTTTGTTTTTTAACCAATTGACTTGAAACTTTACAGTTATGTTCTTAGGGAGGAATTTAAACTATTTTGACCAAAAGTGGGCGTAGCCACGCGTAGCCACGCCCACTTATAGCTAAACTGGACCCGTTGTATGGAAAACTTTTTTGTTTTTTAACCAATTGACTTGAAACTTTACAGTTATGTTCTTAGGGAGGAATGAAAACTATTTTGACCAAAAGTGGGCGTAGCCACGCCCACTTATAGCGAAACTTGACCCGTTGTATGGAAAACTTTTTTGTTTTTTAACCAATTGACTTGAAACTTTACAGTTATGTTCTTAGGAAGGAATGAAAACTATTTTGACCAGAAGTGGGCATGACCACGCCCACTAATAGCTAAACTTGACCCGTTGTATGGAAAACTTTTTTGTTTTTTAACCAATTGACTTGAAACTTTACAGTTATATTCTTAGGGAGGAATGAAAACTATTTTGACCAAAAGTGGGCATGGCCACGCCCACTTATAGCGAAACTTGACCCGTTGTATGGAAAACTTTTTTGTTTTTTAACCAATTGACTTGAAACTTTACAGTTATGTTCTTAGGAAGGAATGAAAACTATTTTGACCAAAAGTGGGCGTAGCCACGCCCACTTATAGCGAAACTTGACCCGTTGTATGGAAAACTTTTTTGTTTTTTAACCAATTGAAACTCTACAGTTATGTTCTTAGGAAGGAATGAAAACTATTTTGACCAAAAGTGGGCATGGCCACGCCCACTAATAGCTAAACTTGACCCGTTGTATGGAAAACTTTTATGTGTTTTAACCAATTGACTTGAAACATTACAGTTATGTTGTTAGAGAGGCACGAAAACTATTCATTTCAGTTTTTTTTATAGTGACACAACGTGAAAAGTATTATAGCTTCAGCCTTGCTGAAGATAGCGTCCTTACTGGTTTAGAATATGTTTACTAAAAATCTAATTGCAGCAGCTACTTTTGCTGGTCTTATTGTTTAAGCCATAAAATCATTCCTATATTGCTTTCTTTATTTGAGGTGGAGCTGAACAACCTCGGCCTTATGGGAAGCTCTCTTATAAAAACCATAAGCCTTTGCAGCAAACGCAGACTGTGTCGGGACATTTCTTGATGGTTCTATTATAGGTGGTCATTAGTCTATCTGAAAAGTTATTTGAAGAAACCATTACTTCCTAAGAGATATTCGCTTTTCCTGTCCTGTAACGGACTGCATTTCTTTGATTTTCCGCTATTCTTTTTTCTTCAAGAGGTCTTTTTTGACTAAGTCTTTAGCTAAAACTATTGGAGTCATATTCTGCTTGTCGCGATCGCAATCTTGTGTTTCTCCTATCCTATATGGTTCTATTGTTTCTATCACGCATTCTTTCTAAAATTCGACTTTTTGTTGTTTGTCTACGAAGAGTATGCTGTTTTGTATTTGATTGAAGAAAAAGTGGAAAAACATTCAGATTTTGATCGTTAAATTTTTTTTCGTCAACTTTGAACAAATGGGACGGAAAAACTACTCAATGGATCGATCTGAAAATGTACATGGTTGTTGGGGGTACTTAGAGGTGTAAAAAAACCTTAAGGTATCATCCTTCCCATTAGTGGTTCCTAAGATGTAGTCAAATAACGATAACAAGTCAAAAAGGCATTTTTTTTTACCTTTTTTCAACTTGAAATTAAAAATGTTAAAACATTTTGTCTTTTAGGACATTTCCTCTTGTTTTCAAAACAGTATTCCGCATTCCTGTATCTTTATTCTTTGCGGAGATATAGATGGTTAAAGCCAAAAGGACCTTTTTTGGTACAACTTCGAATATCTCAGCGGAAAAAAAATCGTTGCAAGGATCGGATGCAAATTAAAGCTGAATTAATAGGCTATCTGATCAGTACAATAGCTTATCTAAACAAAAATCATGAAAACCCATGGAACAAGTCAAAAAAGACATAAAATTTTACAATTTTTTATTTCTCGCAATTTTAAGGATTACATCAATACAGTTACTTTTAAAATTTTTTGGGAAAAAGATTCAAAAACTAGAAGTTACAAGCTACCATATAAAATCTTTTTTCGGAGTTTGTCGATACTACCAATACCTACAAAGTTACAGACAGCCAAAAATAGGTCCAAAATCGAAATTTTTTAAGTGGTCCGTTAATTTTTTTGCTTAGTGTATTTATAAATATAATTTTACATGAAAAAACCAGTAAGGGAGCAATTTTGGCGAAAATTATATACTCATACAAGCTGTCCTTATTACTCGTTTCGGAAAATCATTCTGATAGTTTTTCCAATAAGAACCATTTTCTAATTTGTGTTAAAGAAAGCCTTGCAATCACAATTCACTAAATTTTGCGATCTTCAATCTTATGAAGTTTGTGTTGCGCATGGGTGAATTCAGGGCGCGAATATAGCGTCTTGAGACTGCATCAATAACAAAGTCAGGAACAACGATTGATCCGATTTGTGAATATATCGAATATATCTAATATCGGTAATACTATTCGAAGCACTCACAGCTATATATACAATAAATAAAATATTGTTGTTTTCCTTATTTTTCCGCCTTCCAAACTAATTAAATTTTATTCGTTATTGTAAATATTTAAGAAGTTTCTCTTCTTTTACGTGTACTTTGGTGCACGCGCAATTCTTTTCAATAATTTTAAGTAATTCCTAAGTATGTTGGTGTTCTGATTCCGAAAATAATAAACATAAAGTCTTATCACCCTCCAATTTCTTGCATTTGACTGAATTGTAAAAAACACGAAATTACTGTTTTTCAAACTTGTGCAACAGTTAAAAATATCCTTTTTGGTTGTTTTTGGCATCAAACCTCTTGTGAGAGATTTCTGTGACGCCCCCAAATTGAATTAATTTAATATTTAGCTGCTCGGTCAAAAATTAGGTTATTTTATCAAAAAAGGTTTGATGTGAAAAGAATTACATCAATCTTTTGCACAAAATCAATATAAAAAAGGTACCTTGTAAGTTTGGTGAAGATCGGACAACTATAGCATATATCTCTCTTATGAACAAGAGAGCAAAAATAAGGTTTTTATTAGAAAATACTCCTTTGGTCTTAACTATGAACGAGTTTTTTATTAATCATTGACTATATTCCAAATTAGATGTAGAACATGTTTCTCATTAGAAATATTTTAAGAACGGGTTTGCAATGAGAATCGTGAGGGCGTGGCACCAGAAAATGGGCGTGAAGGGTATTTAATGTTCGGCAAGGCTTATCAAAAAATGTTGATGTAAGAAATGAAAACCAATAAAAGCAAATAAAACACGTTGTTTATTGGTATTTAAGGTTTAAAAAAAAAAAAATTATTTTACCTCATATTTACCAGAACTACTACAAGAAAACATAAGTTATTACTAACACTAAATCCCAAGCATATAAGACTAGCCTTGTCATACCTATCCTAAAACCACACAAAAAAAAATCAGAGCTACAATCGTATAGACCAATATCCCTTAACCCATGCCTAGCTAAAGTATTGGACAAAATAATCGCAAAAAGATTATGGTGGTTTGTTTTGACAAACAAACTTATTCATAATAACCAACTCGGTTTTAAGAGAGGCAAATCTGTTCTTGACAATCTACTATATGTAGATCATCTCGCAACCAGAGCCATCTCATACAAACGACACCTTTCCATTATCTCCCTTGACTTTTGTAAAGCATACGACAAGATAGGGATACACTCCCTGATACACCAACTCCGAGAATGGAAGCTAGGTCCAAAAATAATTGCCTACGTCACCCACTTTATGTCCAATAGGAAAATAATAGTAAAGATTGGTAAAACTCTATCCAGCAGTTATCACTTACACAATGGCATCCCCCAAGGCTCCCCTATCTCAGTCATCCTTTTCTTGATCTCCTACAATACCCTATCACAAAAAATAGCTCTACACAAAGAAATAAAATTCTGTGCCTACGCAGACGATTTCCACCTTTTACTTGACCTCAAACAAAAAAAGAATCCCCAACCGAACCTTAGCCAACTGTTTCTGGACATCCAACACTGGTGTAACTATTCTGGAGCAATCTTGTCATCAGAGAAATGCCAACATCTACACATTTGTCGAAAGAAAAACTGTCACTGCTCAATCCAAACCAACAAAACTACTATCCCTACAGTAACAAGATTAAAAATCTTAGGTCTAACCCTTAATAATAGATACAAATGGAACTCTCACATCTCTCAACTAACCTCCAACCTAACTAAACAACTTAACACCATTAAACATCTTTCATCCCGGAAATACAACTGCAATTCTCTCACCTTAATTCAAATAACCAAAACTCTACTCATTTCAAAGATAGATTACTGCCTCCCAATTTACGGATACGCACCTAAATCGTACACAAACAAACTTAAATCAATACAAAATTCAGCCATCAGAACAGCTCTAGGTGCCTTTCGAACTACCCCTGCCAATAACCTTCTCATGGAATCTAATATCCATACACTTGAAAATAGACGTGACTTTCTAACAGCCAAACTATTCAAAACACTATTGAACTCCTCAGATACTCCCCTCAAGAATTTTATAAAAACTTCAAAAAGAACACCAAGATACCCTAGTACACTAGATCGAACTATAAACATCTGCAAAAATTTAAACTTGCCGTATGCTCCCCTCAAACCCTATACTTACAAAAAGCTTGATTGGCAAAATCCCTGTAAATTCATTAACACTTCCTTAACATCCTTCCGTAAGAACAACACTCCTCCAGAAATCTTCCAACAACTCTTCCTCTCGATTAAAAACGACCACCCAAACTACTCCTTTATTTACACCAACGGCTCCAAATCTTCTCAAATCACAGGATATGGCATTTCTACCGACACACAACCTCTGAAACTAGGACTCCTACCCCACTACTCAACAGTCTTCTCAGCTGAAATCATCGCTATTCACGAAGCCATTAAAATATGCATAAAAAAGCCAGGCCGCTTCAGTATTTGCTCCGACTCCCTCTCAGCTATCAACGCTATAGCTAACTTCAACAATCAGAACTTCTACGCCAACATTATAAGAAGTATACTCAATGCAAAACACCCTAAAATAAAAATATTCTGGGTCCCTAGCCATACAAATATCACTGGTAACAACAAAGCAGACTTCTTAGCCAAACTATCCACAAAACTACCTCTAATATATACTCCCAACTACAACACCAGTGACATTATAGAAACCCTCAAAAAACTCCTAGGCCAAACTAACGATGCTCTACTTCAACAAACGTCGACATGGTACAAACAATTACGCTCTCAAAACACAACAAACATTACTTACCTCAAAACAATACCCCAAAACAAACTCAGCAGAATTAACCAGATTAAATTCTCTAGAATACGTCTTGGCCACACTAAATTAACAAACACACAATACATAAACCCTAACCAACACCACAACAATTGTCCATTTTGCAACAGCCCCAGTTACAATATTCACCACATTATCACATCATGCACCTCACTTAATCAACACAGATCCACAATATTCGCCAACCGTAACCCTCTCCACCTCATCTCTAACCCATCCTTAAAAAATATATACCTCATACTAGAATTCCTAAAAAAATCAAACATATACAATAAAATCTAATTATAAGAAAATGTAAGCCACCATTTAAAAAAAAAAAACATCTCAGGCTAAAGGCCCTAGCAGCCAAGGCCCCATGACCGTCCCACGTGAGTTTGTAAGTTCTTTAACTTTAAGCTAGCTTTAAATAAATAAATAAATAAATACTAACACTAAATAAAAACAGTAAGGGAGCTATTTTCAGCTTTGCTGAAACTTATATTCTCTTGCAACCATTTTCTCAAGTAGTCTTATTGGAAAATCTGTCTTGCAATTAAGTAGTCTTATTGGAAAATCTGTCTTGCAATTTTTCCAATAAGAATCATATACGTTTATCAAGGGGCGTAGCCCCGCCCATTTTCTAATTTTTTAACAAATACATTGCAATCATTCTACACTTAATTTTCGTCGGCTTACAGAGAAATCACATTCTTAAGTTTTTCTCTATATGGGCGGTGCCACGCCCTTATGTCCGATTCTTATAAGACTTTGGAATATGGTCAAGGATTAATGAAAACGCGTAACTGCAAAATTTTATCTGTTTATATTTAAGAACAAAAAAGCTTTTCTAACAAAAACCGAATTTTTGACATATTGTTCCTATGGGTGCTATATGTTATATTTATCCGATCTTCACCAATTTTGCAGTGTGCCTCAATTTACGTCCAAGATGTACTTTTGCAAAAAATTGAGGCGATAGCTTAAAAATCAAAGAGTTTATTGAGCAAAAACCTAATTTTTGACCGATTGTTCCTATGGCAGCTATATCCAATAATTATCCGATCATGTTGGATTTTACATACAAACAGCGTGCAAGGAAAAGAAAATCTTCTGCGCTTAAATTTTTTTATCTTTAAAACTCTAGGAGGAGTTCGCATCGCAACAGATGGACAGACGGACATGGCTATACGAACTCGTCTCGTCAAGCTGATCAAGAATATATATACTTTATATAGTCGGAGATGTCTCCTTCTCTGCGTTGCAAACTTCATGACAAAGTTAATTTACTCTTGCAAGAGTATAAAAACGAATTTTGATTTTAAAACTACATCAATATTCTAAATTTGCGAAATTCAAAAAACCGGCTCACCAGACTATAGAGAGTGCAATTCTTGATTTTTTAAAAAACTTCGCATAAAAAAATATTGAAAACTGTACGAGTTATCGTGTCGACCATAAAGCTACCTTTTTGTTTTTAGTGTTAGTGATAACATGGATTTTTCTATAGTAATTCTGGTAAATATGAGGTTAAAAAGTTTTTTTGTTAAACATTAAATGCCAATAAACAAAGTATAGTATTTGCTTTCTATAGTTTTCATATTATACCACCAAAAACAAAATTATTACTCTTACAGAACTTTTTCGAGTTGCTAGACGTATGTAACCCCCTTAATATAGCAATCTTATTTCTATCATCAATATATTTATTTATATTACGAGCCCCGACCACTATTAATTCGTACGGCAAGCTTTTTTGTGTGCAATGTTTAACAAACGCTATTTCCAATGCTAATGCAGATATCACACTCAAATATAATTTTTTCGGATATATAGTTGTATTCTCTTTACTATAGAAAAAAAAACAACTTGTTGTAATTTCAACAACAACAATAACATTAAGGGGTTACGCCTCCCTGGCACTCGAAAAAATAGTCACATAAGTAATGATTTTTTTTGACACAAGTATTAATTTTTTTTAATATGTTTAAATGTGCATATATACACATTAAGATGTTGGTTTAAAAAAAAAAACCGTATACAACAAAATTAAATATAACCGAAGTTATGAGCCAACAAGTAGAGCCCTTTTTTGAAAATCCATTTTGTTGGTGTACACGATATCTCGATCTGCAATCATCTTAAAAATGTGGAATGAATTTTATTTCATTAAGAAATAAAATATCTAGGGCGATACAAGAGGAAAAAAAATTAAAAAATTTTTTTTTTAAATTACAGGTGTTCAAAAAAAAATTATTTTTATTTTCGTGATATTTTTTTATAATCTATACAATAACTTTTGAACAAAGTCCTGAATTGAAAAACCCCCTCGTATCGCCTTAGGTATTGTCCCTAAGAATATATCCTCCAAATTTTAGCAAGATCGGTCAAGTAGTTTTTGAGATATGATGTACACCAGTTTGAAAAAAGTAGTATCGAGAAAAACGCAAAAGAAGAATCAATACGCCGTATGGGCCCTTCTGTGTGTCGGGCTTATAATTGCTTCTGCAAAAAATTCGAATTCGAAAACTGGTAAAGGCTTAATATGTTCTTCAAAGCGTAAACAATTTATTAAGCAAAAAAAAAAAAAAATTATATTTGGAAAATCTCAGGGTGGCCCTTAATTTGAAGAAGTGCATTGCTTAACGAAAATAAATCTTTTTTGTACCTTCTGCATTGTTTATAATTTCTAGATTATAACTAGATACTGATTGTGTTACCCTGTTTGCTTTTGTTTTGATTTTCTTACGATTTAAAGCTAAGCTTAAGCAGCGTACGAATTAATAGTGGTCACATATATTTTATCAGTTAGTTTTTCAAATTAATGTTATTATTGTTGTTGTTGAAATTACAACAAGTTGTTTTATTCTATAGTATAGAGAATAAAATTATATTTCAGAAAAAAATATATTTAAGTTAGATATCTGCATTAGCATTGGAAATATCGTCTGTTAAACATTGCATATGGGTAAAAAAGCTTGCCGTACGAATTAATAGTGGTCGGGGCTCGTATGCTTGATGAGCATAAAGCCACCGTAATGAATCCGTTGCCAGGAAACACGTGATTTACCATAATTTCAAGGATCAACAATTTTGCAACTCATTCACGATAGTTAGAATTTGAAAATGCTGCAAAATTAATAAATAAATTAAATGGATGTTGGAAGTCAAAATCTGGAAAGAATATTGGTGACTTGACTTGCTGCGCCAAAATATAGTAAAAATTTAAAAAGCCTACACAGAGAAAACCAGTAAGGGCGGTATAGTCGAGTATACTCGACAATATAATACCCTGCACACATGGTAGGCGGTGCCACACCCTCAATCTACAAAAACATATTGAGCTGACGTCGCCTATTCAAATAGTGTTCAAAATATCAAGAAAATCGGGAAAAAATGTAGATTTTACGAAAAATTTAAGTTTGTAGGCCTCTGAGGGGTAGCCATCAAAGGGAGGGGAAATTTGTGGTATGCAGTTTTTAAGATGTATTATCACTGAGCTTGTATACAAAATTTCAGGTTCATACCTTTGTTAGTTTTGGAGATATTGCCATTTAGAGAAAATTACTGGGGGAGGGGAAATGAAAATAAGGGGGGGATTTTGTGGTATGCAGTTTTGTAGAGCCACTCATACTGAGTCTACATACCGACTTTCATGTTTCTATGTCTTTGGATGTTAGAGTTATAGCGATTTAAAAAAGTGGGTAGGGCTGGATGGGCGGGAAGAAGTGGGCGTGGCACAAAAAAAAAAAATAAACTTGATCTGCTGCCAAGCATCACGAGTCTACCCTCCAAATTTCAAGTCTCTAGCTCTTACAGTTTCCGAGATCCATTGGTGAATACAGACGGACAGACGGACGGACGGATGGACAGACGGACGGACATGGCTCAATCAATTTCTCTTGTCGTCCTGATCAAGAATATATATACTTTATGGGGTCCCCCTCCCTTCCTTCTGTGCGTTACATACATTTCGTTCAAACAAACTTAATATACCCTGACACACTGTATGTGCAGGGTATAAAAAGTCCGGTCTGAGAACAGCACAGATTGTACTTCAATCAACAACCCACCAAATTAAGTTGTAATTGGTCTAAATGTTCTCGAAATAAGTAAGGTTTGTGCTTAATGTCGAAATCGACACCAAAATGGATTTGAATCAACAACAAAATGTCAATTCATACTCATTTTATACTTGAAAACAAAACAAGAACACAAAAATTTAAACCGAAACCAAACAAACTTGAAATGTCAACGCTTTCTTCATGTACCTTTTTTCTCTCTTACTCCTTTGAGCAAAAGTGTTAAAACAATTAAAATCTATCAAATGTCATATGTTTCTATGTTGCTTGCTGTAGCTCAGAGTTTAGTGAGTTTGACTATGATACCAAAGGCATGAGGTTCAAGCCCCTGTAAAGCCAGAGTTTCTTTGTTTATTAAATATTTTTTGTTCTCTTTTCAACAAATAAAATTTATGAAATTTCAAGTGTTCCTATGTCGCTTCCTGTGGCTCAGAGCTTAGTGTGTTGTCCTACGAAACGGAAGGTAAGAGGTTCAAATCCCTTGGGACACCAAAGTCTTACTGTTTATTACATAAATAATCACCAATCAGCATTTTATTAAAATATTTATATGTTGTTTAAATATTTATTAAATTAACTGTAACAATTACTTGTATAAAATAAAATTCATCAAACTGAGATAATCATCGAAATAGTTTGCAAACTATTGGGCCTTAATTCAAGAACAATGTAAACTTACCTGAACGAAAAAGTGGTCGGGCACTCGAAAACATTTTTTTAGTTGAAATTTAAGTTTAGTCGGTTCTTGGTTCCTTGGTTGTTATTAAGTTATTAAGTTTTGTTGGTGTCATATTAAGCTTAAACTGTTCTTGAAAATGTAACAAAATTTACTCAATTCAAGTTTTTTGTACTTAAAAATAGTGCTTGAATTGAGAATATTTTACTTGATTTGACAAAATTCGTGCTTGACGGACATTCAACACCGAATTGTGTCGATTTATACTGGGAGTACTGGGAGTTTACAAACTCATTCATTGGCGATTTTTGCTTAACGATAAGCCAATAAGTAATCAGTACTCCTTTCACATTGCAATTGTTTGATTTTTTTTTCGTTTTATCAAATTTCACAGTCAGCTTTCAATTTCTAATCAACGTGGTCGAATCTAAAACTTGAACATCATTTAATTTTCCAATTTTCCTTTTTTTCATCATTGTAAACAACCTGTTTACGAACTAATTCACTTGTTTTCGAAAAGGACATAACGTGATATTATTTACGAACTAATGTCCAATTACTCTACTAATGATCAGTTGTAAGCTCTCTCTCAATCTCGTGATAATCCAACAACTTGTTTACGAACTAAAACACCTGTTGACGAACTAAAAGGACATAACGGGACCTTGTTTTCGAACTAATGTTCAATTACATTTCTAATGCCCACTTGTAAGCTCTCTCAAACTTACAACCTGTCGATCGAACAAACGAAATCTATAAATAGATACGCACATGGAGAGAGAGGGCAGTCCTGAACAGAAAGTCAAATTTATAATATCTAATAAATTCGATGAAACAAACAAAATTATAAAACAAAGTGATCAACTAAAAATCTAATTGTAAAACAAAATAAAATTATGAAACAAAATAAAGTGATCTACTAAAATTAAAATTTTAAAACTAAATAAAATTATGAAACAAAATAAAGTGATCAAACAAAATCAAATTGTAAAACGAAATAAAATGTCAAACAAAATATACTGATCGAACAAAAATTAATTTGTTAAATATATTAAAAAACTAAAAATGTGAAATTAAATTAAATTAAAATAAGAATTATATTAAATAAAAAAATTAAATAATAAATTATTATTTAATAAGAACAACATGAAAACTAAAATCAATATATTTAACTCGCCTAGAGAGTTTTTTGTTAAGGTCTGTCCGTGTAATAAAATCCGAATCTCCTGTCGATCCGCAGATGCTTATCGTAAAATTTCTGCTGTGTTGGATGCTGATAAATCTGCAATTTGACATTCTTACATGCCTAAGGAAGAAAGAAGCTTTAGAATTGTCATCAGAGGGCTGCACAAGTCTACTCCAAAAGATTGAGTGAGCTGGGTAAACACGGCCACACAGTTCGGTTTTCTTAAATGCCCGTTGTCGTACTGACATAAAAGAATTAGACCTATTCTTTGCTGAACTTGCTCCTAAAGATAATAATTTGAGTGAGTTTGATATTAAGCATCTGAAATATAAATCAGTTAAAATTGAAATGCCCAGAAATCAACAAACTGTTCCAGCGTCTTGGAATCAAGAAATATATATCTGGAGACAGGGTCAAGACAAAATTTTAGCAGGACTAAATGCACTTCTTGATCGTCTTCCTCCTTCTGTTTGGTCTTCTCAGCCTCCTCAAGCTGCAGTTTCTGACCAAACCTGCCCTCCCTCAGCTCCAATGTTTCCGTTAATCATTGGTGTCTGGAATGCAGATGGGCTTCACCATATCCTTTCGAAGTTCACTGCGTGGATGGAATTCATCAAGGTAGACATCATGCTTGTGGGCGAAATCCATTTCACTAGTAGATCTACTGTCAATGTGTTGGATTTAGTCTCTATGCTGCTAATCATCCGAATGATCATAGTACTGGTGGTGCAGCCATTATTGTTCGTAATTCTTTGGTGTATCATCCAGTTTATTATTCTGCTCAAATGGTTGGAGTCAAGATAGGGAGTCCTATCTAATAATAGAATCTATATATGCAAGATCGGCACCTAACCAAGACCCTCTTGACGAAGCTTAGTTTTCCAGAATTTTAGACAACATTGGATCAAAGTGTCTTATTGCTAGTGATTGAAACGACAAACATAGTTTTTGGGGACCTGTTCGCGCTTGTAAACGTAGTAAAACGATACATGAATTTATCACCAATTCAAGTTTGAATGTTTTAGCTACAGGATCATGTACTCATTTTCCTTGTCACCACAGTCGGAGACCAAGTGCTTTAGATTTTGGAATTTATTGTGGCATTCCTTCTTTTCACTTTGATATTTCAAGAAAGTTTGATCTGAGCTCTGATCATATTCCACTGCTTACCACATTTCATCAAGGCGCTGGAATATGATCAGAGCTCAGATCATATTCCACTGCTTACCACATTTCATCACGGAGCTGCCTTTAAGAGGATGAGGAAACCCCTTCTTCCTTTCAATTCAAATCTGGATCGTTTTAAATCTAGGCTTGACCCACTCATTAATTTATATTTTCAAATTCAATCTCCAGGCGATATTGAAGATGCTGTAGAGCTTTTAAATAGACATCTTTATGATGTAGCTAACTTTGCTTCAGCAAACTCTTTAAGTTTAAGTCGTGCGTCTCGGGCTCCTTTAAAACCCGAGATCTTCGCATTACTAAGACTGAAACGACGTTTGCGACACAAATGGTTTCGAACGGGTAATCCCATGGACAACTCAGCCTGGAAACGAGTATGGTCAACTCTTCGACGTGCTCTTTTTAGAGCTAGATCAAAATTTTCTGATCAAATTCTTTTGAATGCTGATCCTAATAAGCTTTCAGGTTACAATTTCTGAAGATTCACAAGAAGGATTAAGCGACAACTAGCAAGAAACTCTTCGATTATTAAACCTAGGTAGAAGTTTCATTCACATTAGAAGGACTTCAAAATTTAAACGAATCTTCTCAAGTTCTATGTGAAATAACGCATGAAGAGCTCAATTTCGAGCTTCAGACTTTAAATTGTAAGAAAGCTCTAGGTTATGATGGTATTGACGGTAGAGTGGTTAAGGCTGTTCCTGAACGTGCTGCAATTTTCCTGCTTAATCTTTCAATTCAGTTTTTCATATAATGCACTTTCCCTGGCATTGGAAGTATGCTATTGTGGTTATGTTTCCCAAGCCAGATAAGCCTTTGGATTAAGTCAACCTATCGTCCCATAAGTCTTTTACCGACTTTTTCAAAAATTCTGGAAAGGATTTTACTCAGTAGAATGAGAGAAGTAATTGACGAAGGATTATCTATTCCCACACATAAATTTGGTTTAGACCTGTGCAGGGTACTCATGAACAGCTACATAGAGTTGTGGACCACATTCTTAAATCCTTTGAAAATAAGTTATATTGCTCTGCTGTCTTTTTTGACATAAAACAGGCTTTTGATCGTGTATGGCATGAAGGTCTGCTTTTCAAACTAGAGCAGATAGTACCAACACCGTTTTTCTTGCTACTTAAATCATGGTTGTGCTGCAGAGGCTTTAGTGTGTCTGTTAATGGAGAAATCTCTACCACCAAATCTATTTCTGCTGGTGTCCAACAAGGTAGTGTGCTTAGTCCAACCGTGTATAATATTTTCACTGGTAATATGCCTGTTCCTACGGATGATGGACTTTCTTGCTTGGCTACTTATGCAGACGACACTGTTATTCTTAGTAGTGACTCTGATCCTGTTCTTCCTTCTCAAAAAACCTCAAGATTTGGTTGATCGATTTGTCTCTTTGACATATTGGTGGGAAATTATGTTTGACTAGAGTTATAAGTGCCTCTCGAAGTAAAATGCGCAAATTAAACTGGTTACTTCTTCCGTCACCGAAGCTGAGCCTGTCGAATATGTTCTTGATTTTTAAAACTGTGATTATCCCAGCTGTACTTAATGGTATTAATGTTTGGGGTACTATCTCTAACTCGAAGATAAAAAGATTTCTTTAAGAAAGATTGCTCAAGCCCCTTGGTTTGTGAGGATGTCAATTATTCGTCGCGACGTCGGAGTTTGCAACAAATTAATTAATTTAAATGTCCTGCGTCCGATTTGTGCGTTATACTTTCTTAAATGTAAATTGCTGCACTTTCCGTCATTAAAACCAAAAGAAATACCAAATTTCAAAAATCAATGAGGCTAAAAAAGTTTTTTTTTACTTCAAAATCAAATAAAAACAAAGAAAAACAGAAAAATTTAGTTACTCCTGATCTGTTCAAATTTTTTTATGTTAAAGGAAATAATTCACGTATTACAGGAAAAAGTACAAAAACTTTGCAATATAGATTTGGGTATTAGTTTTTAGTTTCTTGAGTTCTACTCATTACATTTTTGCAATTTTATTACCGGTTATTACGTGGAGTGACGATATAAAGTGAGTGATTTGTGGATAAAATACAGAAATTTCAGATGCAAACAATAAAAAATGAAAATAAGTAAGGCCGGTATAGTCGGGTATACTCGACAATATAATACCCTGCAAACACAGTACGCGGTGCCACACCCCAAATCTACAAAAAACATTCATCTGACGTCACACAGAGGCGCCTTGATACAAACAGCTTGCCAAAATCAAAAATCGTATGAACGCTTTCGATAAAACAAGCATATGAATCTGTTAGAGAATTCTCCACAGATTACGGAAATGTTAACTTTAAAAAAAATCGGAAATACACTAAACCGAAAAATTAAAGGATATAAAAAAAATTTCTTATAATTGCAAAAAAAAAATTGCCATTTTTTTATACTTTTTTTTATAACAATATTTCTCAAGATGTTTGTTTGGGTTCAAGATGTTTGTACCGCCATAAGGACCTTATGCCTTTTTATTGCCTTTAATTTGAGTTACTGTGGAGCTCTGTAGCATAATTTTCCGCGGAGTTATCGTCGCTCAAAGCAAAAAAGCCATTGTTGACTTTGCTAATCGATAACTCAAAAACTATTGATGCCACAAAAAATGACAGTAGCTTTTTACAAACTCTAAGCCATTTGCTACAAAGTTAATTTAGTGAGATTTAATGGAAAAAATTTTTTCAATGAAAAAATGATAGCTGAAAAAAAGTTTAAATTTGGCAAAATTGACTATTTTTGGATAATTTGGTGTATCTTTCGATATAGTCCATAATGGAAGGAGCCAGACTATAAGTTTTTGACCTTAAGGTACTGTGGAAAGTTTTGTTTTCTTAGTGTCACGAAGGCTCAAACTTATCGTTTCCGCGGAACGTCACCAAAACTGTCAATTTTTGAAGAAACTACACTAACGTACAATTTTTGAATTTTTGTGCATTTGTTCAACACCAAAAATTTTTTTTAGCAATAAAGCGAAATTTAATTAATCAAAGACAATAATTAAATAGAAAAACACAAAAAATTAATTTTTTGAAATAAATATGTTTTCTTGATTTACAAAACAAAACCACTCTCATCATAAAAAAGAATCGTGATAAGATTAAAAAACGCGAAGTTCAGAGCTACAATTTATTTTTTTTTATACTTTTCCCGTATGTGAAATAGTATATTAACTTTGTCACGGAGTTTGTAACAGATCGAAATATTTATTTCCGACTATATAAAGTATATATATTCTTGATCAGGACGACAAGACGAGTTGATTTAGCCATGTCCGTCTGTCTGTCTGTATGTATGCAAACTAGTCCCTCAGTTTTGAAGCTATCGAGCTGAAACTTTGCACAGAGTCTTAGAATTTATTACGATGAATCATTCGTCGGAACCAGCACGATCTGATTATTGGAACAGGTAGCTCCCATACGAAAAGAAGAAGAAAAGTGAACAGAACCTGAATCGTTGTATGGAAAACTTTTTTGTTTTGTACGATAGAGTGCTGAAATTTTAAACATAGTAGTTTTACATAGTCCGACTATATGCCTGAAAGTTTCATTGAAATCGGGAAACTGGAACTGGTAGCTCCCATACAAAATGAAGAAGAGGAAGAGAAGCAATATTCACGTCGTTGTATGGAAAACTTTTTTGTTTTTTAACCAATTGACTTGAAATTTAAGAGTTATGTTCTTAGGGAGGAATGAAAACTATTTTGACCAAAAGTGGGCGTATCTACGCCCACTTATAGTGAAACTTGAACGGTTGTATGGAAAACTTTTTTCTTTTTTAACCAATTGACTTGAAAGTTTACAGTTATGTTCTTAGGGAGGAATGAAAACTATTTTGACCAAAAGTGGGCGTAGCCACGCATAGCCACGCCCACTTATAGCGAAACTTGACCCGTTGTATGGAAAACTTTTTTGTTTTTTAACCAATTGACTTGAAACTTTAGAGTTATGTTCTTAGGGAGAAATGAAAACTATTTTGTATGGAAAACTTTTTTGTTTTTAACGAATTGACTTGTATGGAAAACTTTTTTGTTTGGGAGGCATGAAAACTATTCATATAGTTTTTTTTATAGTGACACAACGTGAAAAGTATTATAGCTTCAGCCTTGCTGAAGATAGCGTCCTTACTGGTCAACTATTGTTGTACGACCAATACTTTCCAAGTTATTCGTCGTCAAAAAAGACTCCAAAATAAGAAACTTTTCTTATATTCTTTAATTTTTCGGCTTAGTGTAGGATATTAAGATAAAGAGAAATTCAATCTAGAAAATGGGCATGGCAAGACCGAATATAGCGTCCTTACAGGTTTTTTGTTTCTTTTACAGAATGTTTCACTTTAACCACGTCTACTGTGTTGCATGCGATTTTTTTTTTTTTTATATGAATCGAAATCGTTGGTAAGGTAAGACAGGGATCACAGTGCATTGTTGCCATTAGATGGCGCTTAAGTACGGTTTTTGTTACAAAGCATGGCTGCTGTTGTATAAAATACTATAAAGCAGTGTTCAAGGCGCAATTTATGCTAAATTTCAATTTGTTTGTCTTTGCGTGATCACACAGCCTAAACAATGATAGTTTCTGGTATGTAGTTTTAAAAAGGTATGTTTACTGAGTTTGCATTTCAGCATTGTATCTTTTATTGTTTAGGAGAAACATCAATTTTAAGAAAAAAATGAGCTTTTCGGTGGAATTGAAGGGGAGAGGGGAAAAATGTGGTATGCAGTTTAGCAGAGCTACACATCCCGAGTTTACATACCCAATTTCATGTTTCTAACTCATCAAGTTTTGGAGTTACAGCCTTTTAAAAAATGGGCGGTAAGGAGTGGGCGTGGCAGAAATGCCTTCAAACTTGATCTAGTATTTACCACATGAGTCTATAATTCAAATTTCAAGTCTCTAGCTCTTATAGTTTCCGAGAACCTTTGGTGAGGAAGAACGGATGGACAGACGGTCGGACGGACACTCAGGGCTAAATCAATTCATCTTGTCGTCTCAAACAAACTTAATATAGCATGATACACAGTATGTGTACAGGGTATAATAAGCTTTTTATTGAGAGAAGGAAAAGAACAATAACATCACTTACAAGTACCTGAATGATTTCCATTCATACATTTGGTTTGAAACTCATTCCATTTGTATTTAGTAGGCATTTCAAATAAAACATTGGCTTGTGTGGGCAAGTATTTGGAATTTGTAAATAAACTTACAATAACCGAGAAGGAAATTTTTGAACTCCTTGCCGAAGAAGGCTTTCCATAGTGCCTTCCCAGAGAGCAAATGGGAATACCTTGACGAAGAAGGCTTTCTATAAAGCCTTTTTTTAAAGCAAAGGTAAACCGTTTGCCCTGGAAGGTGACTTGAAACAAGCTTGGAAGGATTTTGACGTCATCAAGTTTTACCTAAATTAAACCAAACCCTTCTCAAACACCTATTTTAATGACGAACTATCAGCACCTTCCCTTCAGCTTTTTTAGCAGCGAGATTGGAAGGGCAGCCTGATTTTGGAAGGTTTTAGAAGCGAGATGAGAAGGAGTCTCCGAAGAATGAAAGACACGAAGTTAGACTCGGTATTCGGAAAATATTGTTGAAAACCAGATCATTCCCTACGGCTTTTTTAGAAGCTAGAAGGGAAGGGCCACCTGATTTTGGAAGGTTTGAGAAGCGAGATGGGAAGAAGTAGCCGATGACTGAAAGACACGAAGTTAGACTCGATATTCAGAATTTTTATTTACAACCAAAACATTCCACAACCCTTCATTTAGAAGCGAGAAGGGAAGGGCCACCTGATTTTAGAAGGTTTGAGAAGGCCAGTGTATATTTCATAAAATTAATTTGTAGTTTTAAATTTAAAAGTAAAATAACAAAGAGTTAGATGAAGACAGAATAGAATTAGTATTGCAATGGTACTAAAGCTGACTGAGGAATATTCCGCTGGTTCTCCCTCCGCACATCCTTATTTTTTGACAATTTTTTTTTTTTGTATTCTTCCTCGAGTGGGATTTGAACCCTCGACGTCTGGCTGATAACAAAGCACTCTGTTAGTTAACATATTAACAGAATTTTATTTAAAGAACAGTACAGATTTCGAACAGTACACCATGTATGAAATAACTTAAATGTTCGTTCGCAGTTCGTGTTACAACAAAGACCTTCCCAACAACATTTTCGGGAAACGAAGCTAGCATGCTTTAGGCCTTCAAAAAGCGGCCACCCCTGTGTGGAAATTAGACAGGTAAGGTTTGGGCAAGCCCTGAAACATTCCAAAAAAGTCTTACAGAACGCGTTGTGAAGCGGTTCAATTTCCTCCTGGGAAAGCAAATGCCTTGTTTGTCGTTTCAAATGTATTCGTTCAACACTATAATAAAAAGCAGTAAAGGAGCCATTTTTAGCTTTTCTGAAACTTACATATAAGTATAATGTATAATGTTGCATTTGCCTAATTATTCTTATTGGAAAATCCGACTTATAGTTTTACCAATAACAATCCTATAAGTTTGTATACATGAAGGGTCGTCGCCACGCCCATTTTCTAATTGGTTTTAAAGAAAGCAATGTAATCATTCTCCACTGTGTTTTGTAATATTCTATCTCGTCGGCCTACAGAGAAATCGAATTTTTAAGATTTTCTGTACATGGGTGGTGCCAGGACCTTATGACTGATTCTTATGAATCTTTGGAATATGGTTACGGATGAATCACAACGCAAAACTGCAAAGTTTCATCTGCTTATATTTAGAACAAAACAGTTTTTTTTTTTAAAACCCGAATTTTTGACCGATTGGTCCTATGGGAGCTTAATGCTATAGTTTCCCGATCTTCACCAAATTCGCAGTGTGTCTTAAATAACGTCCAATATGTTAGCATGCTGCTGTAAAATTGATCTGCGTATTGAATAACAGAATCGACCTGCGAACGAATTTTGGTTTTATCTATTATAGTTTCCGAGATCTATGCGTTCACACAGACAGAAAGACGGAGGGACAGACGGACAGGGCTAAATCGACTTCTCTTTCGATACTGATCATGAATATATATACTTTGTATAGTCGGATATGTCTCCTTCAGGGTGCTACCTACATTTTCGACGTGCACAAAACTAATATACCCTTGTACCATATTGTACAATTTCAAAGATTCTTTCACCATAAAAATTCAACTTTATTCTTGAGTAACAAAGGCTATATTTATATCACTTCCCCCTCTTCGTTTATTGATGAGGAGGATATAATTAAAACTCACTTTGGGTGTGAGGTCGCAAGCATCAAACGTTCAGAAACGAACATAACTTGCTTCTTCTTACACTTCTATATTAATATGAGTGTGTTGTTTGTAAGATCTGACGATATTTGGTTTTGTGTGTTTTTGTACTCTTGAAAGAGCCTACTAACTTTTTCATAAATTTTGAGACATCTCTGACTATGTCAAGTACAAATATTGTTGATCAGCACAACGAGAGGAGTTTATATAACAATCGGAAAACTTTGGATGCAGAAAGTTTTCTTATAATTGCATGCATAATGCATAAAAATCACTTTGATCGGATCACTGTGGCCTATATCTTTTCCTAAGAAACACTGGAAAAATCAACTCAATATTTATCACCAAATATTATTGAACTTAAATACAGATAGTGTGGGAGAACGGTATATATCGGACGACGATAGCACAAATCTCCCATAGGAGATACAAAAATTAGGTTTTTGTTGTTTTTTAATATAAACATATGAAATTTTAAATTACGTGTTTGTAAAGATAAGGATTAATTTATTCTGCAACGTGCGAAGGATCTGATATTAGGGCGTGGTACCGCCAATATGTAGAAAAAATTTTAAAAAAGATTTCTACTTAAGCAGACGAGATAGCAGTTCATAACAGGAAGTGTAAGGGATTTCATTAGGATAAATTATAAAATGTTCTTCTTCTATAGACATGTTTCTCATTAGAAATATTTAAAAAACGGGTTTCCAATGAGAATTGTTGAAGCAATGCTTGCAAAAGTATATAAGTTCCGACAAAGTCCAATTATAAATCAAAATATTTTTTATAATCTCAGTAAATAGCTTTATCACTTTGGTACTTTGTATACAATTTCTGATACAAAGTATGCATAGTCTTGATCAGCATGAAAAGTCGAATTGATGTAGACATTTTCTTCTATTTGAATACATATGTAAATACATATATGTATACAAAATGTGCCTTGCCATAGTTTGGAACTTGCACATCTCTGAAACCCAAAGAGTTGCAACAATACTGTCAATACGCCGGGGCAGCTAGTTTCATATAAAAAAATCGTAAGGCACAGAGTAATTTTTTATACTCTTCACGTTAGCATTATATGTTTGTGCTGAAGTTTGTAACACATAGAAATATTCACATGCGACTACATAAATTATATATATTCCAGCCATATCGGACCATTGGAACTGGTAGCCCCCATACGAAAAGAAGAAGAAAAATGAATCAATTTGAATCGTTGTATGGGAAATTTTTTTGTTTTGTAAGATAGAGGGCTGAAATTTAAACATATTAGTTTAAGGTAGTCCCACTAAATGCCTCAAAATTTCATAGATATTGGAAAACTGGAACTGGTAGCTCCCACATGAGACGATGAAGAAAACTTGAATCGTTGTATGGAAAACTTTTTTGTTTTTCAATCAATTGCCTTGAAACCTTACAGCCATGTTCTTAGGGAGGTATGAATACTATTCTGACCAAGAATGGGCATGGCTACGCCCACTTATCGAAAACTTGAAAACTTTTTTGTTTTTTTAACCAATTGCCTTGAAACCTTACACTTATGTTGTAAGGGAGGCATGAAAACTATTTTGATTTTTTAAAGTGACACAACGTGAAGAGTATTATAGCTTCAGCCTTGCTGAAGATAGCGTCCTTACTGTTTTTTTTATAATTTTCAAGTATGTGAATAGTATATTAACTTTGTCACGGAGTATGAAACAGATCGAAATATTCATTTCCGATTATATAAAGTACATATATTCTTGATCAGGACGACAAGCCGAGTTGATTTAGCCATGTCCGTCTGTCTGTATGCAAACTAGTCCCTCAGTTTTTAAGCTAATTAAAACTATTTTAACAAAAATGGGCATGGTAACGCCCACCTTTAGCCCATATCAATAATTTTCATACCTCCGGTACCCAATGAGCAAAAACAATGAAAATCGGTATATAGGCTAATAAGATGAAGAGAAAATATACTCAGTCAAAAAAATGGGCGTGGCACAAGAAAGTGCGTGAAAAGTACATATAAGATTCAGCCTTGCTGAAGATAGCGTCGTTGCTGTTTTTTTTTTTTTCGCTTGTTTTTTGTAATAACATTCCGGAGTTTCTCTTCTCAAGTTCCAACAGTAGTCAGTTAACATTACCGCATTCCATCGGCCCAGATACCTTTTTTCCATCGTCGATATATCTTGGTGGAATCAGTCACCATGTTCGTCGCTTACATCTCCACAGTTGGAAGGAAAAAAACCAAGATGAGATTAAAGGAAGTGTATTTTAAGAGACATGTTGCAACCTAGCTGTTGATATTTCTGTAGGAGATTGTTCACATGTTCAACATAATTTTCACGTCTCTTATTGCCCAAAAAACTATTAACGATGGCCCTAAAAGTCTCCCAAGCATCTTTTTCAAAGCCTTGCAAAACTGAAAAATTAATTAATTTTGTTCATTTTTATACCCTGTACACATACTGTGTATCAGGGTATATTAAGTTTGTTTCAGACCAAATGTATGTAACATCAAGAAGGAGGGGAGGGGGATCCTACAAAGTATATATATTCTTGAGCAGGACGACAAGACGAGTTGATATAGCCATGTCCGTCCGTCCGTCTGTCCATCTGTCCTCACCAATGTTTGTTGGAAACTATAATAGCTAGAAACTTGAAATTTGGAAGATAGACTCATGTGGTCATGCGCTACTTCAAGTTTGGCACGCCCACTCCTTCCCGCCCATCAAGCACTGCCCACTTTTTTAAAGTGCTATAACTTGAACACCCGATAAGATAGAAACATGAAAGTCTCAATATATATAAGTCTATAAAACTGCAAACCGCATTTTTTCCCCCACCCGTTCATTTCCCCACCCCAAGTAGTTTTTTAAAAAACCGCTATGTCTCCAAAAATATTAAAGGTACAAACCTGAAATTTTTTATACAAGCTCAATAAATATACATCTTTAAGACTGCATACCACAAATGTTTCCTATTTTTGATGGTTACCCCTCAGAGACCTACAAACTCAAATTTTTAAAATATTCCACTTTTTATACCCTGCACATACAGTGTGTCAGGGTATATTAAGTTTGATTGAACGAAATGTATGTAACGCACAGAAGGAAGGGAGGGGGACCCCATAAAGTATATATATTCTTGATCAGGATGACAAGAAAAATCGATTGAGCCCTGTCCGTCTGTCCGTCCGTCCGTCTCTATTCACCAATGGTTCTCGGAAACTGTAAAAGCTAGAGACTTGAAATTTGGAAGGTAGACTCCTGATGCTTGGCACTACATCAAGTTTAAACGGTTTTGTGTCACGCCCACTCCATCCCGCCCACTTTTTTAAAACGTTGTAACTCAAACACCCGAAGAGATAGAAACATGAAAGTCGGTATGTAGACTCAGCATGAAGAGCTCTACAAAACTGCATACCACAATTTTTCCCCCTCCCCTTGATTTCCCCTCCCCGAGTTGTTTTCTCTCAAAAGCAATATCTCCAAAACTAATAAAGATACGAACAAGCTCAGTAAATATATATCTTTACAAGCTCAGTAAATATATATCTTTAAAACTACATTCCCCTCTGTTTGAAAGTTACCCCTCAATGACCAACAAACTCAAATTTTTCGTAAATTCCACTTTTTTTGACCAATTTACTTGATATTTTCAACACTATTCGATCGGGCGATATCAAATCAACATTTTTTTGAGGATTTAGGGTGTTGCACCACCCACTGTGTGTGCAGGGTATTATATTGTCGAGTATACTTGACTATAGCGTCCTTACTGGTTTTTACTTAAAATTACTACATCCTAAGCTGTAAGATTTTTTCCCTCATTTTGATGGTTACCCCTCAGAGACCTACAAACTCAAATTTTTGAACACTATTTGAACGGCCGATGTGAGATCAATATATTTTTGTAGATTTCGGGTGTAGCCCAGCCTACCATGTGTGGAGGGTATTATATAGTCGAGTATACTCGACTATACCGCCCTTACTCGTTCTTCATTTTTTTGTATGGGGGCTACCAGTTCAAGTGGTCCGAGCGATACCAAACTTTACAAAAATACACTCTAGGCAGAGAGTACTTAAATATAACCACAGACCGAAAGCTTTCAAAAAATAATTTCTACTAATAATCAGCGGAACAGTTTTGTCGCGACAGAGACAGCTGAACGAATGTACATTTCGCTCGACGACGGACAGACAAATACTATCGTACCACTGGGAATTTAGTGGAAATTATGAATGAACTTCCAGCTCTGTTGCTGAATTTCATAAACAACTTTTGTTTACGAAAAGTGATGACAAGAGGTGATGTGGGGTGTGTCATGTTTGCGAGGTTGCTAGAAAACTTTTCTTATTTTATTCAAAGAAAGTCTGGACAAAAGAAGAAATAAGGCGGGCATGTATATGTTGTCAAGTATGAAGAAAGAACTGATCAAGTTCCGTCGCTTGATATTGACAATTTTACTAAAAAAATTGTCAAATTTGATTCAGGCAACTAGGCGATCAGAAATGTCAGGAAGATCAACAATACCAAATAATCAAAGCAAAAGCAAGTTGCCCACACACACTTACTTCCTTTGCTTCACAACCAAAGCAGGACAGTCAATGCATATGTAGAGAAAGGGTGAAATGGAGCGTATAAATGTATATGCATTGTTATTGTTTCTTGCGAAATTTTTGCGCCAGCCGAAAAAAAATATAAATGTTATTTGCTATCGTTTCTTATTTGTCTCTTCGCTCTTCTCATAGACAAACTAAACTCAAAGCAAGATAGTCAAAGCAATGTAGAGAAAGGGTGAAGTGGAGCATATAAGAGTATGCGTATTGTTTTTGTTGTCACTGATTATTTGGCGACCTCCCTGCCTCTTCGCACTTCGCATCGTCGATCATTCACTCGAGCCAAACCGGTTTTGTGCTTTACACACTTTTCCTGCGTATCCAGAAATTGAAATTTGATTCTTTGCATGTCCACGGCACACACAAACCATGTGTTGCCAATGTGTCTCTTTTTCATTCTCATCTAGAAACTATGTCTACGCACAATTTTGTGTGTTTCTGCGTATGTACACAGAGAAAAAAATTCAAGTACCCAGTGGACAAAAAAACGATACATTTTTGAACGTCCACAAAATGTCCAAAAACGAGCTCGAAAACGAATGTTTTACTCGCAATCGGACTTACAAACAAACCTAAAACGGATAAATTTCGGCAGAAAAAATATTCGCAAAACACTCGCATATTGTTCGTAAAGAGATTACAAACGAAAGTTTTGCGGACAAAAAACGGTCATTCTCAAAACAATCGGAAAATGTTCGTAAACGGATTACAAACAAAAGTTTTTCGGTTAAAAAACGAGTATTCTCAAAGTATTTGCAAAATTTTCGTGAAAGAACTCAAAAACGAATATTTTGCGGACAAAAAGCGAGCACTCGCAAAATTCTCGAATGAGATTCAGAAACGAACGTATTGCGGATAAAAGACGAGTTTGAACAAAAATGTTTCAAATAAATAAAATTTACCAAATATCAAATGTTTCTATGTCGCCGGCTGTAGCTCTGAGTTTAGTGTGTTGGACTATGAAACCGAAGGTATGAGGTTCAAACCCCAGCGGCACCAGAATTTAAAAGTTTATTATATTAATGTTTATGAATTTAATTGTTGTTAATAATAAAAAATAAAGATATTAAATAAGCAAAATTATAAAAAAAGTTAACGGCATTGGTAATAAAAAAAACAACAATATATTCTGTTCCTTAAGATTGTTTCTATTTTTGAATTTTACAATTTTTTATTGGAGGAATAAACTGGGATTGAAACGAAAAAAACTGTTATTAATCAATCTGAAAACGGTTCGTAAACGAGTCCGCAATAGGCTCTCAAAAATTCCGTAAAAGGGTCGCAAAAGATTCCGAAACAATACAAAAACGAGTTCGGAAACGATACGAAAACGAGTCCTAAAACGATACGAAAACGATTCCCAATTGTCCGTTTTCGACTATCGTAAACGAAATTTTCGTGCACACAAACTAAACGACTGATGATTAATTTTCGTATCGTTTTCGGATCCATTTACGATAGTTTTGTCCGGTTGAGTTTCGCAAAACGTTCGTTTACGATATCTTTAACGAGAGTTTTGTCCACTGGTTACATTGTACTTAAATTGACACAATTCGGTGTTGAAAGTCCGTCAAGCACAAATGTGGTCAAATCAAGTAAAATGTTCTCAATTCAACCACTATTTTTAAGTACAAAAAATCTTGAATTGAGTAAATTTTGTTACATTTTCAAGAACAGTTTAAGCTTAATATGATACCAACAAAACTTAATCCGAGTCAATATTGTTTTGGAAATAAGTCTACATTTTACTTGAATCAAGAACCAACCATACTTAAACTGTAGCAAAAAAAACTTATACCGAGACCTTTTTGTTCTTAAAACAAGTGAATATTGTACTGGAATCAAGAACCGACTAAACTTAAATTACAACTAAAAAAAATTCTTTGCGAGACCACGACCACTTTTTCGTTCAAGTAACTTACCATTGTTCTTGAATCAAGGCTCAGTAGTTTTGCAAACTATTTCGGTTATTAACTCAATTTGATTGATTTTATTTTATATAAGTAATTGTTACAGTTAATTTAATAAACATTTAAACAACATATAAGTATTATAATTAAATGGTAATTGGTGATTATTTATATAATAATATAATAAACAGTAAGACTTTCGTGTACCAGGGGATTTGAACCTCTTACCTTCCGTTTCGTAGGACAACACACTAAGAACTGAGCCACAGGAAGCGACATAGGAACACTTGATATTTCATAAATTTTCTTTATTGAAAACATTTTTGTTCCAAGAGAACTCTGAGCTACAGCAAGCAACATAGAAACATATGATATTTGATAAATTTGAATTGTTTTAACATTTTTGTTCAAAGGAGTAAGAGATAAAGAAGGTATAAGAAGAAAGCGTTGTCATTTCAAGTTTGTTTGGTTTCGGTTTAAATTTTTGTGTTCTTGTTTTGTTTTCAAGTATAAAATGTGTATGAATTGACATTTTGTAGTTGATTCAAATCCATCTTGGAGTCGATTTTGATATTAAGTACAAATCCTTCTCACTTCGAGAACATTTAGACCAATTACAACTCAATTTGGTCTGTTGTTGATTCAAGTACAATCTGTGCTGTTCTCAGACCGGACTTTTTTTCTCTGAGTACCTCTTTGCCCTTCGCGTCAAGAATTGACAATTTTACATATGATTCCTGTGCGTGGCCTTGGCTGTGTGTGCTCTTTTTCCCGTCTCAACCATTAACTAACTATTTTGCAAATGCAAATTGTATTGTTTTGCTACTTAATTTTATGTTATCCTGATACCATCATTATACTCTTCACGCAAGTGAATAGTATTATTACTTTGTCCTGAAGTTTGTAACACCAAGAAGGAGGGGAAGGCGACCCCATAAAGTATATATATTCTTGATCAGCTCGAACTCAGACATGTCCGTCTGTCCGTCCGTCTGTCTGTGAATATACTATCTCCTCCCACAGTTTTGAAGATATCAAGCTGAAATTTTGCAGGGAGTCTTGTCTAAGGTGTGGTCAAATCATTGGTCGGAACCGGCCATATCGGATTACTGGAACTGGTAGCTCCCATACGAAATGAAGAAGAAAAATAAATTTTAATCGTTGTATGGAAAACTTTTTTGGTTTGGAAGATAGACGGCTGAATTTTCAAACATAGTAGTTTTACATGGTCCGACTAAATGCCTGAAAGTTTCATTGAGATCGGGCGACTGAAACTGGTACCTGCCATACAAAATGAAGAAGAGGAAGAGAACCAAGATTCACATCGTTGTATGGAAAACTTTTTTGATTCTTAATCAATTGACTTGAAACTTCACAGTTATGTTCTTGGGGAGGCATTAAGACTATTTTGACAAAAATGGGCATGGTTACGCCCACTTTTACCAAAAATCAATAATTTGCATATCTCCGGTACCCAATGAGCAAAAACAATGAAAATTTGATATAGGCTAATTAGATGAAGAGAAAATATATTCAGTCAAAAAAATGGGCACAAGAAATGTGCGTGAAGAGTATATAAGCTTCAGCCTTGCTGAAGTTAGCGTCCTTACTGGTTATAAAATTCGAATTGTTTGACTATTATCAGACAATAAAAGCGAATAATTGTTAGTTGATATTGATAAAACTACTAAAATTGTTTTGTTGTTTAAAAGCCATTATTTCTTTTTTTTATACCATTTCCTAAGATTTTCAAAACAACCATAACATATGTTGGTGGTATACCTGATATCTCGGTCACCAATTGTCGGAATAGTACAAACGGACTGTCATTTCGTTCAGGAAATGACTACAAATAGAGTAGCATAGTGGGAAAAATTAAAAGTCTTTTTTTTTTGTAAAATTTGCAGCTATTTAAAGTTTAAACTTTTTTTTTTCATTTATTGAGGTTTAAAAGTGTATAACTTTCGAAGGGGGCCCTCAATCAAAAAACTCCTTTAGTACATGATAGATTGGAGTCCTAAGAATATCTTAGTTAAATTTCAACAAGATCGGTCCAGTAGTTTCTGAGATATCTTGTACACAAGTTTGAAAACCAGTAATTTCGTGTTTTTTACAATTCCGTGAAATACAAGAAATTGGAGGGTGATACGACTTTATGTGTACTATTTTCGGAATCAGCACACAAAAATACATAGGAATTAGTTGCAATTATTCAAAAAGTTTTTACAAACGGTTTTTTTGTCGGCCTGTGTAATTATAATATGTTGAAAAACTCATTATTTTCATATATTATAAAAATTTGCTGAAATAATTGAATATAAAATGTCCGTCCGGACTTGCAAAGTATAAAAATCAAAATCAAGACAAAAGTCCACGCCGCACAAGCAAATGAAACGTGGCAATATCTCAAAAGTAAGCAAAATAGGAAAAATGTCAACAATTCCTAGCCGAGTGAATAAGAAGTAAACTTTTTATCATTCCGTCTTTGTCGCACAATTTTCCGACACTTGTCTATTCGCGATCTCAAAAACCTAAAAACTTACCATGAGAGGCCTTCGGTCTCTTGTCATATTTTAATACTTTCTGTACATAACACCATGAAGGAGGGGAGGGAGACTTAACAAAGTATATTCATCAGGATGACAAGGCGAGTTGATATAGCCATGTCCGTCTGTCCTCACCTGTGGTTATCGGAAATTATAATAGCTAGAGACTTGAAATTTGGAAGATAGAATCGCGAAGTCATGCGCTACTTCAAGCTTGACCTTCCTACCCGCCCAACCAGTACTTTTTTAAAAAGCTATATCTCGAAAACCTGATTAATTACAAAAGTTTGCTCTCCCAATGCCATTGAACAAATTCCCTTTTTTCAAATTACACAAACAAGGCATCACTGGGAACAGAAAAAGATATAAACTGATAACACATATAGCACTTCCACTCTGAATAACGGACTGCCGAAAATTGGTAAGGGTGGTATTGTTGAGTATTCTCAACTATATAATACCCTGTACACACACCTATGTTGATAACACGTTAAACATTCGCTGACAGCAAAAGCAGTGTACCACGATATGGTTTGTGTATTTGCTAATAGTGAGGCAGGGCTCACAGTGCAATGTTGCCATTAGATGGCGCTTTAGTACGGGTTTTGTTACAAAGCATTGCTGCAAAATTTTAGTGTGTTGGTCTTTGCGGGGAAAGTGGTAGTTTGTTGTATGCAGTTTTAAAAAGGTATGTTATCTGAGTTTGCATACAAAATTTCAGCATTGTATTCTTTATACTTTAGGAGATACAGCAATTTTAAGAAAAAAATGACCTTTTGTTGTGCTCGATGGGCGGGAAGGAATGGGTGTGGCAAAAATTCGTTCAAACTTCATCTAGTGTTCGACCACACGAGACTATCTTCCAAATTTTAAGTCTCTAGCTTTAATAGTTTTCGCAGTGTTAAGTACGGTTTTTGTTACAAATAGGATAAAGCAGTGTTCAAAGAGCAATTTATGCCAAATTTTAATTTGTTTGTCTTTGCGTTGTCACACAGCGTTAAAAATGAAAGTTTGTGGTATGCAGTTTTAAAAAGGTATGTTTACTGAGTTTGCATACAAAATTTCAGCATTGTATCTATTATAGTTTAGGAGATACAGCAATTTTAAGAAAACAACTTTTTGAGGGGAAACGAAGGGGAGGGGGAAAAAATGTGGTATGCAATTTTGTAGAGCTATACATACTGAGTCTACATACTCATTTTCATGTTTCTAACTCATCAGGTTTTCGAGCTACAGCCTTTTGAAAAAATGGGTGGTGCTCGATGGGCGGGAAGGAGTGGGCGTGGCAAAAAATCCTTCAAACTTGATCTAGCGTTTGACCTCACGAGTCTATCCACCAAATTTCAAGTCTCTAGCTCTTATAGTTTTCGAGAACCATTGGTGAGGACGGACGGACGGACGGACGGACAGACAGGGCTATATCAATTCGTCTTGTCATCCTGATCAAGAATATATATACTTTATAGGGTCCCCCTCCCCTCCTTCTATGCGTTACATACAAACCGTCTCAAACAAACTTAATATACCCTGATACACAGTGTGTGTACAGGGTATAAAAATATGGTTTTAGAGAAAGACTCAGAAAAGCCGTACTACTCTCTTCGCAAATATTTTTATAAATTACATTAAAAAATTTTGAGCAACTTTTTTTTTTTTTTTTCAAATTTTGAGCTTCATTGTGCAGTCCCCCTACATGAGGATATCGATACTTTAAATCCTTGAAAAAACTTTGGTTTTTGTAAAAAGCGCTCAGATTTACGCAAAAAGACTATTTGTGACAAGCTGGCTACGTTCTTGGTTACGAAACAATGAAATTTGTCCTATACGCTTTCTAACTTATTGGTCAATAGAAATAATTCACATCAGAATATATAATCTAAATCGCGAATATCCCGGGATGGGGCAAGTTAAATTCGGGGCTTCAAAAACACTGAAATCCCGGGTTTTCGGGATCCCGGGATTGACATCCCTAACCAAAATTAATCTTTTTTGATGAACTATCCGTTTCTCCCATGATTTTCAAATTTGTCACATGTTTTTCTTTAGTGATAATGATTACTTTTAAGCGATTTAATAAAAATTAGACAATAATCATCATTTTTGAGCAAAAAAAAAAAAAAGAGAATCAAAAATTATAATAATATAAGTAATAGAAAAAATACAATTCAAATTCACAACTGAGTTTTTTTTTAGAGCGAAAAAAATAAAAATCATAAATAATTATTACTTTTGAGTTTTATTTTTTTAGCTCAAAAATAATGATTATGGTCTTATTTTTATTAAATTAGTTCAAAAAACAATCATTATTATTGAAGAAAACGTTACAAATCAAAACAATACAACTTATAATGATTACAGTCCCTGGTATATAAGCTTCAGCCTTGGTGAAGATGGCGTCCTTACTGTTTTTTTCTAGTAAATAATAAACAAAAAAAATAACCAAAACAAGCAATGTGTCAATGTTAAGATCAGCATACTTAGTTTAAATTCGTTCACTCTTACAAGTACCAGTGTAAATGCTTTTACATTTTGAGTTGAGCACTCGTCAATACTTACAATTGTACTGTTCAATCCAGGCAGACGTTTTTTTATATAAATAATATTTCTTAGACTTGCGGTGAGTTGATTCATAATTTCTTTTGGTTATTTAAATCTTGGGTCTATCCTGTTCTAACACTGTCTTTGTATTGCTATTGGTCGCTGGATGTGACAATTTTCGATCGTTGCATTGGTCGTTATCATACGCTTCCCACGACCTTTGAAGTTGTTACGAGATAAGACCATCTGGCACCGATCGAAACTAAATATTTGTTGGCCTAAGTAATCAACACATTTATCTGCTAAACTAATTTATTGCCAGAGTTTGTACATATGTTGGTCTATCTGTCCTGATTCAAGATAGGATAAGAAAGGTTGTTATTGGTTCACTTTTTAATTTTTATTCTAGCTTTCGATACATCTTCATCGTAAGATCTTCCCAGACAATTGATAGCATTCTCCGTTTTTAATCCCAAGGCATTCGATGAAATGTCCATTCTTGCTCCTGCAACCTTCCGTTATGGCTGTTTAACAGTGGGTCACTTCACTGCTATAAATATTCTTAATTCGCCATTACCTTCAAACACATCAGACTCATCATTATACCCTGTACTCATACTGTGTATCAGGGTATATTGTGTTTGTGCAAAAGCGAAATGTATGTAACGCACAGAAGGAGGGTCGGGAGACCCCATAAAGTATATATATTCTTGATCGGGACGACAAGAGAAGTTGATTAAGCCATGTCCGTCCGTCTGTCCGTCCGTCCGTCCTCACCAATGGTTCTCGGAAACTATAAGAGCTAGAGATTTGAAATTTGGAGGGTAGACTCTTGATGCTCGGTAGCAGATCAAGTTTGAATGGTTTTGTGCCACGCCCACTCCTTCCCGCCCATCCAGCACCACCCACTTTTTGAAAACGCTATAACTCGAACATCCAAAGAGATAGAAACATGAAAGTCGGTATGTAGACTCAGTATGAGTAACTCTACAAAACTGCATACCACAATTTTACCCCATCCCCTTAATTTCCCCTCCCCTAGTATTTTTCTTAAAAAAGCTATATCTCCAAAACTAACAAAGGTATGAACCTGAAATTTTGTATACAAGCTCAGTGATAATACATCTTAAAAACTGCATATCACAAATTTACCCTCACTTTGATGGCTACCCCTCAGAGACCAACAAACCTAAATTTTTCGTAAAATCCACATTTTTTTATTGGTTTTCTTGATATTTTGAACACTATTTGAATAGGCGACGTCAGATCAATACGTTTCTGTAGATTGAGGGTGTGGCACCGCCTACCATGTGTGCAGGGTATTAAATTGTCGAGTATACTCGTCTATACCGCCCTTACTGGTTTTTCGTTGGTTATTGCAACATTCAGCTGTTTAGTTTCTAACTGAACTTTGCTTCTATGACAGAGCACTTCACGAGACTCTGGACGCTCGATTCCTGAACAAAAATGTTTCAAAATATTTTTTTTTATTTATACATTTTATATTTGTTGCTTTCTTTAGATTTATTCATCAATTTGTAATATGTGTGAAGATATTAACGCATTCATAGCAACAACTAATCTACAACAAAAATTTGAGATCTATTCTTCGAGCAAACTTCCTGGAGTAACTTACTACAATATTGACATATTGTAAAATAATATTTATCCTAGTAAAAAAAAAATGTACAGCTCAATCGAACTTCACAAAACTAAACAAACTCATTCCCAATTAGCATAAAACAATAACAAACAAAGTATTCATAAAATGAGTAATTATCATTGTTCCTCTAAGCTACGTATGCATACAGTTCCAAGTTAAATTGTATGAAACGAATAACTGCGTGAGTGTGGTAGCATGGGTCTTCAAATTTCCGCAAAGAGAAACTATTTTCATACAATGACTTAAATTTGCATCTCTTATTCTTCTTTAATTTGTATTGCAGGTACCAGTTTCAGTGGTATGGATATGTTAAAAGATTTGTTTGAAAATTTCAGCCCTTATCTTTGGAAAGAAATTCTTTTAAGCCAATTGGTTCCAAATTTGTTTTCTTTTTCGTTTTTGGTTACACATTAGTGGTCGTACACATGCCCATTTTTGGTTTCAATCAAATCTCATTCCGGTAAGCTTATTAGGTGTTACATAAATTTTGGATATGCACAAAACCATAGGAATAACAAACAAAACAAAACGGAATTCCTGCAAGGCAAAAATTTTCGAAACTTACAAAAGAAATCACAGCTGCGATCGATCATTTACAGATGCAAGTATTCATGTTTGAATTTGAAGCATTCTTCAGACCGGTATCCAATTCATATGTTTGTTGTTAAATTCTGCTCGATCAGACTTTTAGTCGTTGACGTTTGTAAGTCAACATCCTATTCAAAATTCAAACACGCATTTAATATGCGACCCATGAATACTTGCATCATCGCATCTGTGAGTTTTTTACTACGATTCCAAAATTTTTGCTGGGTTATTATCTACGGGAAAAACAACAAAGTCTTTGTTCGCTCTGTTTCTTTTGGTTATTGAGTTCGGCATTATTAAATGTATACGGTAGCCAAAATGGTTCACAGGCGACTTGCATGTATGAATATGATTTTTTTGATAGGTTTTATTTTCTTATACATATATTATTATTTATTAAGTATTCGAACGCTCAAAAACATGGCATCATTTTTGCGGCCACTCAATATGTTAAACTCTTAGTTGGATCCGATAATGCCACATTTTACACATGAAAATGCGCATAAAATTTTTGCTAGATGGAAAATGAAGCCGTGCCTAGTCATCTTTGCCAAGTCTCAATACCGGCAGAATATCTGCAATACTATACTTTGGATAGTCCGTGTCACTTACCCTCGGGCACAATTGCAGTTACTTCATGTGCCTATCATTGTGGTGTTACTAAGTAAAACAAACAAACAAACAAAGAGAACGCATATGCGCGTGCCGCCTTATAGTTTTATTTTATTTTATACTTGTTGTATGTGTGCGTTTTAGTTTGAGTTGTGTAGTGCTGAGCCGAGCTGAAACGAAATGTTTCGCGCTCAGCATTCGCTTTCGGCTTCATTCACATCGCCGTTGGCAACATTCATTCGTTATTCAGACATCGTGCGGAACGGACGACCTTGCTTTTGTTGCTTATTAGCGACCGGAACATTGACAACCATTTTTACGTTGAGTGCAAGGATAATTTGTGTGTGGTTAGTACGTTCGTGTTCAAGTGTTTTTAATTGTAAAACATCCTGGTGCGCCGTTGTATTTAAAATAACAAGTAATTGCACGGTAGTTAATTTTTTTCTTGACACCGTCTGCACGGCTCGTACCGGAAATGGACTTTTTAACAATTGAAAATTATGTGTTGACAAAAAAATATAATCAATTTTAATCATTCTTAAATACCAACTATACAAATTAAATATCAAATGGCATAAATGAAGAAAAATCTGTTGTCTGTTATATAGCATTGCCACAACTAGAGAAAGTATTTGCTTGGAAAAAAATATCTGAATGAGAATATTTTAAAATGCTGAAGCGTCTCAGAAAGAAGAAGTTTTTGACTGCTTATAGATAAAGGAATGTTTAATAACCAATTTGAATTGGAGTGTTCAAATATGCCAATTCTAAAAACTAAAATATTCTCTCCAAATGTGAACATAATAAATATAACATATAATAAAGAGTAATGTGCGTTTCGCGAAAAAATTATTAAACAAATTCTTTGACAAATAGGAATGAATTCTATAAAAACTCAACCGAAAACGCGTATTTTTCTAACGTTTCATTGATAAGAAGGCCAAAAAGTTCATTTTGATTAAATCTTTAGAAAAATATAAATCAAAAAATTTACATAGAAGATTGCTGTGTATGGCTTACTAAGTAATACGTATAAAAAACAATTTTCCAAAGTTTATCAAAAATGTGATCGTTTTTAAAAATGAGTACGTTTATTTTTAGATGCTTCAAAAACTACATAGCGTCGAGATTTATCAAAAACAAAACTGTTATTTAGAAATATCACGCGAGTGAGATGAAAAAATAAACCAAGGGAGTATCAACAAAGATAATTGTTTTGGTTTCATGTGTTTGTTCTTCTATGTAATTTTTCCAAGCCTAATAGGACTTAATTCAAATAAAAGAAGCTGTACAGATAAAAATAAGTGCATAGATTAAACTCTTGAATAGTTCCGATAATAGCGATTAATAATTCATGGCCATTTTCTTCTTTTGTTATTGATAGCAGACAATGTCGGTTAACGACACTCCTCCAGTTTGCCCAGATATTTATTTGATTTGTAATATTTTATCTAATTATACTCTTCACGCAGTGAATAGTAAGTATTAAGTATAAGTTTGTGCCGAAGTTTGTAACCCATAGAAATATTCTTGATCGGGACGAACACACGAGTTGATTGAGCCATGTCCGTCTGTTCGTCTGTCTATATATATACGATCTCCTCTTACAGTTTTGAAGAGACTTCTTTTTTGTGCGATCAAATCATTTGTCGGAACTGATAATATCGAACCACTGGAACTGGTAGCCCCCATACGAAAAGAAGAAAACTTTTTTGTTTTGAAAGATAAAGAGCTGAAATTTCAAACATCAAAAATCAAATCAAAAAATTCATGAACGCTTCCGATAAAACAAATATATGTGCCTGATAGAGAATTTTCTAGAGATAAAGGAAGTGTTAACTTTAAAGAAATCGGAATTATAGTTTGGAAGATATGCGAACTCAAAGATGCCATCTTTGAGTTCGAATAACAGCGCAATTATATCCTGAATCATTATCAAATTGATTTGTATTCATAGCTAGCTATATTATAGTGTTATATTATAAATATAAAGGCTTTAGCATTTGTAGTTTTGTAGTGGGATTGGTTTTTCGAACTACCTATTTTTTTTCGCTATTTTTCAACTTTGGTGGACAATAAAAAAAAAGACCCAATATGACCTCAGGAATAAGAAGTGAATGCACAGTAGGTAGGTTCGCTATTACAGCTTTAATATGTTAATAAAATGAACAAATTTTGTTTCCTATAGCAAATTGTTATATTTTGCAAAGCAGGTGGTTGTAAAATGGGTCGGGCCGGTGCAAAGGGGGGTAAAATGGCTTCATTTTCATCATTCTGTATGGCAGGTGTCAGTTTCAGTGGTCCGATCTCAATGATACTAATGTGGATACTACTTGGGTACGTAAAACGATTACATTTTAAATTTCAGCCTTCTATGTTGAGAAAGAAAGAAGTTTTTCATACAACGACTTAAATTTGATTCTCTTCCTCTTCTTCATTTCGTATGGCAGGTACCAGATCCAGTAGTGCGATCTTAATGAAACTTTTAGACATGTGGTCTGGCTACCTAAAACTTCTTGTTGTGAGAATCCAGCTCTCTATCTTCAAAAATAATAAAGTTTTTCATACAAAGATTTAAGTTTTCCTCATTTCTCTTCTTCATTTAGTATGTGGGCTTCCAGTTCCAGTCGGACCAATGAGGATTCAAACATATGAGTTGATCGCACGAAAAAGAAGTCTCTGTGCAAAATTTCAGGTCGATAACTTCAAAACAGTGTGAGAGATTGAATAAATGCGGATAGGCGGACAGACCGACGGACGAACATGGCTTAATCAACTTGTCTTGTCATACTGATCAAGAATATATACACTTTGTGTAGTCGAAAATTTCTAAGATTGTAAAAAATGAAAAACCAGTCATTTTCTGACGCTAATTCTGCACCGATGGCTTATTTTAAAGCTTAAGGAATTCACTTTTAAACAAAATTTATTTCATTCAATATGCGTCGTTGTATGGAAATCTTTTTTGTTTCTTAACCAATTGACTTGAAACTTCACAGTTATGTTCTTGGGGAGGCATTAAAACTATTTTGACAAAAATGGGCGTGGTTACGCCCACTTTTAGCAATAATCAATAATTTGCACATCTCCGGTACCCAATGAGCAAAAACCCATTGAGCAAAAAATTGGTATATAGGCTAATAAGATGAACAGAAAATATATTCAGTCAAAAAAATGGGCGTGGCACAAGAAATAAGCGTGAAGAGTATATAAGCTTCAGCCTTGCTGAAATTAGCGTCCTTACTGTTTTTTTTTGTGCCACGCCCACTCCCTCCCGCCCATCCAGCACCACCGCTTTTTTTTTAAATCTCTATAACTCAAAGATCCAAAGAGTTAGAATTATGAAAGTCGGTATGAAGACTTAGTATGTGTAGCTCTACAAAACTTCATTTATTTCCCCTCCCTCAGTTGTTTTCTTTAAAACGCTATGTCTCCAAAAATATTGAAGGATACAAGCTCAATAAGTATACATCTTTAAGACTGCATACCAAAACTTCCACTCTTTTTGATGGTTACCCCTTGAAGACATACAAACTCAAATTTTTCGTTAAATTCCCATTTTTTGGCCGATTTCCTTGATATTTTGAACAATATTTGAAAGGCCGAAGTCAAATCAATATGTTTTTGTAGATTTGAGGTGTGGCAAGGCCGACCATGTGTGCAGGTTATTATATTGTCGAGTATACTCGACTATACCGCCCTTACTGGTTCAATTAGAAAAAGGAAAGTAAAGTCACTAAAGTGATGGTATCATACCTCGTTTATGCGACAGCTAAAGCGCTATAACTCAAACTCAATAACGGATTATGCGAGAGCCTTAAAACGTTCTAACTCAGTGCGGTTTAGGAGCTGTCATGAAGAACCAAAGGCGACACCACAACTTCGATACTTTGAATACTTGAAATCGTTTCAGTTTATGAAAAAATACATAACAATTCGATATTGATAAAATTTATTTTGTTTTTCGCCAAATTACCCATGCGTTTTTTTTGCTTTTTTACATTGCAGTGCTTCCATATGAATAAAATTATACGTTGCTTCATCAAACCATTATGTTATGTTTTCAAAGCACATTTTTGACATAAAATACTAATGCATAACGCCAATCTTGACTTTTACAATGGTTTTTTTTCATATCGTAATCAGCAAAGAAGTATTAAAATCAAAATAAACCATTCCAATAATCATAATAATTTTTCCATATGAAATAACTAGCCACTTGCACACATTTAAGTAGTACAAGCTGATTTGCAATGCATATTGGTGAGTGGAGCATTTGTGCGAGAGCCTTAAAGCTCTTCAACTCAGTTACTTGTAAAAAGGGTCTACGTTAAAGCGCTTTAAGGCTCTCGCATAGACAAGGTAGGAAATTGTGCGGGGGTCGGTACAGCATTCGGGGGACTTAGTGCAAGTGCAAATTTGAGATTAATATCAAATCCAAACTTGCTGAATAAAAAACGAAGTGTAAAGAGAAATTCGTAGAAGCATAAGAAAAATATAAAGAAAAAAGATATGCGGCAAGCGAAAGTTACGAGAATTTATAGACATGGTTTTCTTTAATTACAAAGCCATAAAACCAAACGAACAGAAAGTTCTTAAAGAGTGTAAAACGGCAACAGTTTTAAAGTGCCACTACGAAGAATAAGGACAACAACAAGATTTATAATTTTGACGACATAAGGAGTTAAAATTTTTAATCATTTTTACTTCATTAGTACAGTAAGGAAGTCGTAAAAAAGGGGGTTACCTGGAAAGTTTTGCGGGAGTTTTGAAAATTGGCATCTATATGGATTTTAGGCTGCTCTTTCCGAATTTCCACTTTGCGACCTTCTACGACCGCCGCTCAAGCCGCCATTTTGAAAAAATGGCGTCCAAAATCACTTTTTCGACCATATCTCCATTTTGGCTCATTTTACGGCAAAAACATTTCTATACTAAATTAAACAGGAGGAAATTTCCAACAAATTATGTTCTAACCTTTTTTTTCGTAGGACTAATAGTTTAGGCGTACGAGCGCCGCAAAGTGTACAACTTTGGTACTATGGTTTTCATACATTTTGTATGGAATTTGGTATTGTTTTGAATGATAATCTTACTCTCAGTCCAAGTGATTTAGATTTCACTAACTTTTTTAAATTTGGTGTTGAGATTTAATGTTATATTAATCGTCAATTATAATAAAAACGTTCCAAATTTAAGTGCAAATTTACAAATCCAAACCAACCGTTTTTTCATAAAAAATTGGCGTTTGCTTATGAAAGAGGCAAGTAACACTAGCATGGTTCTGGGCCTGTAAGTCTGTTGACGGGTTGGGAACGTTGTGTTTACTTGAATATAAGACAAGTACAATATTAAGTATAAGCACCAAACACAACAAATTAAGCAAATTTTCAAAATTTGGATTAATCAAAATCCCATACAAAATGTATGAAAACCATAGTACCAAAGTTGAACACTTTGCGCCGCTCGTACGCCTAAACTATTAGTCCTACGAAAAAAAAGGTTAGAACATAATTTGTTGGAAATTTCCTCTAGTTTAATTTAGTATGAAGATGTTTTTTCCGTAAAATGAGCCAAAATGGAGATATGGTCAAAAAAGTGATTTTGGACGCCATTTTTTCAAAATGGCGGCTCAAGCGGCGGTCGTAGAAGGTCGCAAAGTGGAAATTCGGAAAGAGCAGCCCAAAATCCATATAGATGCCAATTTGCGACACTCCCGCAAAACTTTCCAGGTAAAACTACTTCCTTACTGAACTATCATACTGCAGACAAAAACTTTGCACGCATCTTTTAGAATACTCAGGCAGAGATACAGAGCAATCACACTTAAATCGGTGTCGCTGTCAGCTTGTACGATTAAAACGAATATCGAAAAAAAAAAAATCTGTACTCATTTCAATACGGACGGAAATTAAAATTAGGAAGGGAATTTTTTTCGGCTTTGCCGAATCTTGTGTAATGTTGTATATCCATACCATTGTTTATAATTTAATTTTCTTTCTATTGAAAATATGTAGCTAACAAAGCTACATAAACTCATTAAGCTATTGAATATTTTCTAAAAACTATATAAAATTTTCGTGTCAGATTGATAGTAGTAAAACTACTCCCAAAATAGATATCCGATTTGTATGAAATTTTTGTGTATATTCTGTTTTTTTTACTAACTACAGGCGCAAGACGTTGTGGTAGCACACTACCCTAAAGAGGATTTGCGACACCAGGTCAGCCTGTTCCGCGACTACAGACAAAGTCAACAGTCGCTTTACTACTAAGTCTACACACAATTAAAAATACTTATAAACTAATTCATAAGCAATTTCTTAAAACCACCAAGTTAAGCAACTAACATAACATTTTACATTCTGCAATTGATAAACAAAATTTGTACTTATTTAAATACGTTAGAATACTACATTTGATAAGTTTAGTAAAGGAGCAGTTCTCCATTAAACTCAAATATCTCCCTATCGGACTTTTCATCGTGAAAAACGTACAATTTCACAGTTCTTTTTTCATGTAGAACTACGTGAAAATTTGTGAAAATTTCTTTTCATTTTAACATTGAGTGTCGTAGGCCTGTAACTGTTCTTTTAGAATGTTTTTTCATGTGAATTTTCACGTAGATTTATCTGGTTGACTTGCTTCGGGTTTCATTTCAAGTTCCTCTTTACGAAATCAGTATGACAGACCTACTAATTTTAGCATGGTAATTCTCATGTAGTGAAGTTCATACTAACGAATTCACAGTGCCATTTGCAGTGAAAAATTAAGGCTAAATTTCATGTAGTTTTTGTTTAGCTCAATGAACAGTGTATTGTACTCTTAAGCCAAAGGGCGCGGGTTCAAATCCCAGCTATGCCAAGTCAAAAACTTTTTTTTTTTCTTTGTAATATAAAGGAATACTTATGGTTAAACAATTGTATAAAACAAAACCAATGCATCCAAAAATTAAAACAAAAAATTCGAATTTCAACCATGCCTTAGATGTGTTATTTATATTTTTATTTGTTATTTTCATGAAAATTAGCTTTGAAATGTGAAAGTATTATTTAAAACTGACACTCATTACACTGAAATTACCATACATGTATAAACTTTCCGTGGTTGCTGGGAGTTGAACCCGGTGCTAACGTCCAAATAACTATGTTTTTCACAACTCGAACAACTGAGCTACCAGTCCGCGCGAAAAGAGTATGGTTGTTTTTAATTAAAGCAAAACAAATATGAAAATGCAAGGCTAACTTGATAGCGTTTCTTCGAGAACATTCTTATAAGTTTCCTTTCGAATTTCAATCTCCAAAAGAACAGTGCCAAACACACTGAATAAAGGAAGGAACATTTTCATGTATCAGTTTTTTTAGCTTTCTAAAGTAAAGTAGATGTTTTCTTATATGGCGAAGTAGACTTTGAATTTTTTTGAATTTTTTTAAATGCATGCAAAACACACTGAGTATAGAAGTGACATTTTCATGTATCGCTCCTTTTCAGCCTTACAGAGTAACGTATATGTTTATGTTATCTGAAAAAATCGTCTTCGGGCTATTTCCTATATTCTATATTCTAAAAGAACTGTGAAAAACCCACTTAGCTTAGAAGCTACGTATTCATGTATCGGTGCCGTTTAACCTTCTAAAATAACGTAGATGACTGCTTAATAGTGCTTTTTGCCATATTGGCACACTGAAAACTACATCAGTGATTTTTTTTCATTTAGAAAGACCGGTGAAAAACTTGCTTATTTTTGTCACTAAGTTACTGAAGGTCCGGCTGGGTAAGATTTTTGGTTACTCTAGCGGGGACACTGAACTGTATATACGCCAACAATGTAGGGGAGAATATCATGCCATTAATTAGGTTATGCAAAAACAAAGTACCAAGCATAGTTCTACGACTAGACAATGTTGGCAAATTGATAATCTTCAGCCGACTACTATAGGGAGGAAGGGGAGCACTGGGGTCCCAGTGTAGATTCCTAAGAGCAAACAAAAGGAACTGTTTCTGAACATACTCAATTTGGTTCATATACTTTTCACACTGAGGATCCCAAACACACGATGCATACTCCAAAATGGACTGTACTAAAGAAGTGTAAAGCAATTTAGATGTGTACGGGTCATTAAATTCCTTGGACCATATTTTGATAAAACCCAGTACGCTTCTAGCCTTTTAAACAGACAGCGAAATATGTGAAGCGAAATGAAGCTTTGGATCCATCAAAACACCAAGGTCATTAAACTGAGATATGATATTATTTATTGATCTGTTCAAAGTACCTCTAGGCTGATGCACCCTAAAGATTTTTTTACATTTGTGACAATTTTACAATGATCAGCAGTTGGCTGTTATTTCAGTGACCCATAATTTTATACTGATCAAATGTTTGCTGTTGTTTCAGTGGTTCACTAGAGTCGGACATGCGTCATCGATCAAATACTATTGTGTTGAAAGTAATAGTTATATTGACTCACAAATTATTTGGCACTAACATTTTTATTCAAAAACCAGTAAGGACGCTAACTTCAGCAAGGCTGAAGCTTAGATACTCTTCAAGCACTATCATGTGCCACGCCTATTTTTTTGACTGAATCTATTTTTTATTGGTCTTATTAGCCAATATACCAATTTTCCTTGTTTTGGCTCATTGGGTACCGGAGATATGCAAATTATGGATTTTTGCTATAAGTATTTTGGTCAAAGTAGTTTTCATGCCTCCCTAAGAATATAAGAATGAAATTTCAAGTCAATTGATTAAGAGCTTTTTTCAGCTTTGCTGAAACTTATATACTCTTGCAAGCATTTTCTTAAGAGGTATTATTGGAAAATCGGTCTTACGTTTATAAAAATAATTGTACACTTCATTTGGCGATCTTGTATCTCGTCGGCTTACAGAGAAATCACATTTTTAAGTATTTCTCTATATGGGCAGTGCCACGCCCTTATGTCTGATTTTTACGAAACTTTGGAATAAAAACGCATAATTGCAAAGTTTCGTCTGATTATATTCTGGAAATGTCTCCTTCTCTGCATTGCAAACTTTATGACAAAGTTAATATACTCTTGCAAGAGTATAAAAAGTTTTCCATACAACGACGTGAATCTTGCTTCTCTTCCTCTTCTTCATTTTGTATGGCAAGTACCAGTTCCAGTTGAAACTTTCAGGCATTGTGTCGGACTTTATAAAACTACTATGTTTGAAATTTCAGTCCTCTATCTTCCAAAACAAAAAAGTTTTCCATACAACGAATCAAATTTGTTTTTCTTCTTCATTTCGTACGGGTGCTACCAGTTCCAGTAATCCAATATGGCCGGTTCCGACGAATGATTCATCGTAATAAATTCTAAGACTCTGTGCAAAATTTGAGCTCGATATCTTCAAAACTGTGGGAGGAGATTGTATATATACAGATGGACATGGTTAAATCAACGCGTCTTGTCGTCCTGATCAAGAATATATATTCTTTATATAGTCGCAAGTGAATATTTCTATATGTTAAAAACTTCAGCACAAACTTATAATACTATTCACATACGTGAAGAGTATAAAAAGAGAGTATCAAGTACTTCTTCTAACCTAACCAAACGCCCACTACCATTAGTAACAAATTAAAGGTAGTCGAGTCGAGCACACCCGACTGCAATTCCTTACTGTTGGTTGTTCTTTCACTAGAGTCTGTCAAGCTTTAATCGATCAATACGATATAGTGCACTTGAGTGTTGAAAGTCGAAGATTGGTTCGCAAAATATTTGGGAAAAATATTTCAATGAAAAGAGAAACATACTAACATTATAAAGATGAAATATTTGTACTTACGTTAAATAAACTCGCAAACTGATGGACTGATTTCAAAGATTCTTTCACCATTACAATTTTACTTTATCCTTGAGTAACATAGGCTTTACTTATATCACTCCCCCATCTACGTTTTTTGATGAAGAGGAAATAATTAAAACTCACTTTGGGTGTGACGAACGAACATGCCTTTCTTCTTCTTACAGTTCGGTATTAATATGAGTGTGTTGTTTGTAAGATCTGACGATCTGTTGTGCGCTATGCTCCTTGATTATTCTTTACATATGCATGTGTTTTTTATACTCTTGAAAGAGTTTACAAACGTTTTCATAAAGTTTGTATCGCAGAGAAAGAGACATCTCTGACTATGTTTAGTACAAGAATTGTTGATCAGCACAAGGAGAGGAGTTGATATAACATTGTCCGTCTATTTGTTTCGATGTAAAATACTCGAAAAATTTCACAGCTATCGAAAAACTTTGGATGCAGAAAGTTTTCTTTTACTTGAATGCATAATGCATGAAAAACACTTTGATCGGAGCACTATAGCCTCTAGCTGTCATAGGAATGATCGGTCAAAAGTGAGGCTTTCTTTAAAAAACTGGAGATATCAAATCAATATTTATCACCAAATATTCTTGGACTTAAATACAGAAAGTGTGAGAGAACGGTATAGATCGGACGACGATAGCATATATCTCCCATAGGAGCATTAATTTATACTGCAAATCTGATATTAGGGCGTGGTGCCGCCCATAGAGAAAAAATTTAAAATAAGTTTTCTATATAAGCAGATAGCAGTTTACAACAGGAAATATTCTAGGATTTAATGGCTTTCATTAGGATAAATTATAAATTTTTTGTGTTTTCTGTAGACATGTTTTTCATTAGAAACATTTAAAGAACGGGTTTGCAATGAGAATTGTTGAATCAATGCTTGCAAAAATATATAAGTTCAGGCAAAGTCTAATTGTAAATTAAAATATATTTTATAATATCAGTGTATAGCATTTTCAATTTGGCGCTTTGTATAATCAGAAGACATTTCTGATTATACAAAATGAATGAATGTGCATCATTCTTGATTAGAATAAAAAGTCGAGTTGATATAGACATTTTCGTACGTCTGAATACATATCTATATACTTGCCATAGTTTGGAACTTTCACATCTCTGGAACCCAAAAAGTTACAACAACACAGTCGCCTGGTGACACCAGATGCAGAGTATTTAATGACTGACGAGGCCCAACAAAGCATTCTTATTGGTATAATTAATTTATGTTATGCGCATTTGGTTTCAATAATAAAAAATTCTTCGCCAGTAGGGAAATATGAATGAATTTTTCAAAAAAACCGTGCTAAAACAGAAAGCGATATACAGTGAGCAAAAAAAAAAAAACTGGGACACTCAATGTAAAAAAATATATTTTGATATAAAGAAAAGAAACAGCTATGTTTATAGAATCAAAAAATATTTCCCTTTTTAATATTTTAATCAATATGACGGATCATGAACGAGAACAACAATGTACTTCATTTTTTATGGCAAATAAAAAAAGTGGGACAAGTTCAATTTTTTATATTATTATAATATTTTTGATGTTTTTAAGTCATTTCTGCTGTGAATGGATATTTTTCTCAGTTTTGTTGCAATATCAGCACACAAACGTTCAACAGCAATAATATCCTGACATAACGCAACACATTTTTAATGTTATTTAGTAGCCACGCCTTGACAAACTTAGCAGAGTGCATAGTAGTGTTATTGTTTACCAAATGTCGAGTTAATACGTTAAACTAACTGATAAATCCGCCCTCCGTACTGTCCTTCGAGCTTTGCTTAAAGAAAAATTAGTAAGGGAGCTAATTTCAGCTTTGCTGAAACTTATATACTCTTGCAAGCATTTTCTCAATTATTTCTATTGGAAAATCCGTCTTATAGTTTTTCCAATAAGAATCATATACGTTCATATAGATAAAGGGGCGTTACCCCGCCTATTTTCTATTTTTTTCAAAAGATACAATGCAATCATTCTACACTTCATTTTGCGATCTTCTATCTCGTCGGCTTACAGGCTTACTTATCGGATTATAAGGTTTTGCTCTGTATGGACGGTGCGACTCCCTTATGTTCGACTATTATAAAACTTTGGAATATGATCAAGGGTGTATAAAAACGGGTAACTGCAAAGTTTCATCTGTTTATACTTAAGAACAAAAAAGTTTTTCTAACAAAAACCGATTGTTCCTATGGGAGCTATAAGAGTGTGTCTTTATTGACGTCCAAAATGTTATTGTGCAAGAAATGGAGGCAATAGCTTTAAAATCAACGCGTTTTTTAAGCCAAAACCTAATTTTTAACCGATCGTTCCTATTACAGCTATATGCTATAGTATTCCGATCAAGCTGGATTCTACAAATAAACTGCCTGCAAGGGAAAAAAAATTTTCTGCTTTTAAATTTTTTGCTAACTTCAAAACTGTGGGAGGAGTTTGCATTGAAACAGACAGACGGACAGACGGACATGGCTGTGTGAACTCGTCTCGTCGTGCTGATCAAGAATATACATATATACTTTATATAGTCGGAGATGTCTCCTCTGACAAAGTTAATATACTCTTGCAAGACTATAAAAAAGAACTAAGTGCAGGTTCAAAAGCAACAGAAACTGCATGGCTGATAAAAATACATTCAGTAACATAAATTCATTGTAAATGCAACTACCATTGTGGATAAGGGGATAAAGTGAACTGAAGTGTAAAAATAACCAGGGTGTAGATGCTGTATATGAAAGTGCATGAAGACGCACATTTCCAACCACTTATGCATCCATCCATGCATGCAAGAAACTTCATAAAACAACAATGAAATTTGAGACGTTTTGAAGTACTATATGCGTCTTACACTAATATCCGTCTTACATCTTAATTGAAGTTTCTCACTTGTTCTAAGTTTCCTTTTTTGAAGTGAAACTTCTTTAGCCTCGGTGTGATTTGAAGCTCACTGAAACGACATGAAAAAGAGACAGACTATATATTTATATGATTTACACTGCGAGAGAATGTTATAGAATATAGAATGACAGTCTCTAGACATAAACCCAGTAGTCATTAAAGAATTAACAACGACAACGTGCATATTTGTAACTCTTGTTGTTGTAATTTTCGGCACAGGCATGCACCGTTATGTCGGACAGTGTGGTTGTTGCTGCCTGTACATTGTGTTTGTTGTTGCCCGCTAATAAGCGTTGCTAATCAACGTCGCTAATCTGCTTCATAATATATGAGCCGCAAATTTATCGCGTCCTCACAATTATATTGCAGCCCGTTAAATGTCACAATCCTTTGCTGTGATTGGCAAATATAAACAATTAACTCACAAATGCAAAATACTCCAAAAATGAAAAGTAATAATCAATTATACATGCAATAAATAAAGTTGAGAATATTCCACACATTGGAGCATTGGCAATTGACTTGTCTCTGTTCTTCGGGAGACACTCTGCACACTTGAATTAATTCTTCTCTTAGCATTTATGCATTCAAAAATGTACCCATTCCAACTTGCCCAAACAACATTGTTGGTGCATATGTGTTTTCATTAAATTTACTATTTTAACGATTTTTTTTAACCACTTCAAATACAACTGCACATTAATTGTAATTTTAAGATAATTTCAACAATTTAATTCGAATGTACTTCCCAATCTACGAAAATACATACAGTCGACTCTCGTTAATTCGAAACTCAAGGGACTCCTAAGATATTACGAATTACCAAATGTTTGAAATATTAAATGGTTCGAAATTTGTGAGAAAAAATAAATAAAAGTTCAAATTATTAAGTGTTGATCAACTAATTGTTATTAACTTTAACTTTTAGTTTAGATGTACATTCGTGTACATACATTAGGGTGTCCCTTTTATGATCTATTTTTTTTTTGGCATTTTTGAAAACGCATATCGCTATTTCTGTTTATTATCCTTTACTTAACCTAAATATAAAATTTCAGCTTCCTCTATTAAATTTAACACGTGCCGACTGAGCCCTTAAGTTTTACGAAAGAAGATTTTAGATGTATTTTCAATACAACTGCGAGACGCCAAATAATTAAACTTTAATTGAATATTATCGAAAAAACTAATTTATGTATTGCGATTTATTACCAAAATGATAAACTTTATATAATACTTATCAGTATACTTCCTTTTCAAGGTTTCTTTTCTACTATTTGATTTCAGCTTTAACTCATTTAATTTCACTTCGCAGATATTAAAAAATAAAACTGCGAGAAATTGGCGAATAGATGGTAACTTAACACGCGTTATTTGGTGATTTATCTCATCAATCAAAAATATAGTTTTTGTATTGCTTTTAAGTTCCACAGATGTTGTGCGTTTTGTTTGTCCAACAAATTCGAAACGAAATGACAACAAAACCAGTAAGGACGGTATATTCAGCAAGGCTGAAGCTTATATACTCCTCACGCATTTTTTTGTGCCACGCCCATTTTTTTTGACTGAATCTATTTTCTGTTCTGCTTATTAGCCTATATACCAATTTTCATTGTTTTTGCTCATTGGGTACCGGAGATATGAAAATTATTGATAAAGGTGGGCGTAAACATGCCCATTTTTGCCAAAATAGTATTCATGCCTCCCCAAGAACATAAGTATGAAGTTTCAAGTCAATTGATTAAGAAACAAAAAAGTTTTCCATCCAACGACGTTAAATCTGCTTCTCTTCCTCTTCTTCATTTTATAGGGCAGGTACCAGTTCCAGTTGTCCGATTCCAATGAAACTTTCAGGCATTGTGTCGGACAAAGTTTCAAATTTGTTTTTCTTCTTCATTTCGTATGGGGGCTACCAGTTCCAATAATCCGATCATGCCGGTTCCGACCAATGATTTGACCACACTTTAGAGAAGACTCCCTGCAATATTTCAGATCGTTATCTTCAAAACAGGAGATAGCATTTTCACAGACAGACGGACATGGCTATATCAACTCGTCTTATCGAGCTGATCAAGAATATATATACTTTATGGGGTCACCCTCCCTTCTTGCTGTTACTAACTTCAGGATAAAGTTATAATACTATTCACTTGCATGTTTGAACGCAAGTCGGCACATGTTATTTGCTCCAAAAAAAAACCATGTGAGTGTTTTAGAGTAGACTGAACAAAACTAGCCCATATGCGTTAAAAAATTGGAACCTTGCAAAATAAGGAACACCCTGACATACATGCATTCAAAATTTGAATTAATTAATCTTTCGAAAGGCCTCTGTTATACTGGTTTGCTGCAAGGAGGAAACTCACCTTTAGTAGTTCTTTTCCGTACTCTAGCAGTTTTAGCAGCATTAATTTTCTCCTTGTGCTTTATTATGGTTGAGAGATTACTCAGAGGAATCTTAAATTCTTTTGCAACATCAATTTTCTTCTCACCTTCCTGTACTTTTTCGATTTACTTCTTCTTTTCAGCAATCGTCAAGCATTGATACTTTGTAGAGCTCATAACTAGCACAAACTTTTAATCTGTATACCAACAAAAGAGTTATAGTAACTGAATGATAACTAAACAAACCAACTCATCAGAAGTGTGTGTCAAATAGTCAAACTTAATAAAAATTAAAAAACAAAGGCGCGTGTACGTTGATACAAGTTTGAACATGTCGCAAAATGTACTTACGTACAATCTTTCCGCCTTTTTGTGTCTGCAACTTTGAATTGCCGAGTGGTGGACGCCGATGAGTTCGAATTAACGCGTCGTTTTTTATATAGAAATGATTTTTTTGTTCGAGTTACCAAGTGCGTAAAAATTTATAGATTTAGTTCGAAATATAAAGAGATTTTGTAGGGAACTCGTGATTACTTTGAATTATAACGAGGTTCGAATCATCGCAGGTTTGAATTAACGAGAGCCGACTGTTCAAGCAGATTAGAACATAAGTGTTAAGTTTCCAATCGATTGGTTAAGAAACAAAAAAGTTGTTCATACAACAACGTGAATCTTGCTTCTCTTCCTCTTCTTCATTTTGTATGGCAGGTACCAGTTCCATTTGTCCAATCTCAATGAAACTTCCAGGCATTAAGCCGGACCATGTAAAACTACTATGTTTGAAATGTCCATCTTCCAAAACAAAAAAGTTTTCCATACAACGATTCAATCCGAATCCGATATGGCAGGTTCCGACGAATGATTATTCATCGTAATAAATTCCAAGACTGTGTGCAAAATTTCAGCTCGATAACTTCAAATCTGAGGGACTAGTTTGTATACATATAGGCAGATATAGATAGTTTATTCGGCGTAAATTTGCGCGGAGATATCCGAGGTATCTGCTGTATTCCACAGTCAAATCGAACGACCGTTCAACATCTATGCACTCGATGTGTCAATTCAATTTTAATACGGCTACCTTGAATGAATGACAATCCGTATAGACAAGAAATTTCATTCTACGTAGATAATGACAGAAATATTTTATTGCATTATATACACTTACTGTCTCCAACTCGTATGAGTAGTACTTGAATTCTGTTTTAGTTGTGCTCTTGCTATAATACTCAGCCACTCTTGCACTGAGCTTGCAAAAATATGGAATTCTATGGGGTGCTGTGGATGAAAGATGATCAATTCTAACGTATGTCAACTTTTGCAGATTTACCAAGAATTTCGGAACTGTATACAAAAACCACGGGATTCCGGAATTTTCGGGACTTCAAGAACACTGATATTCCAGAATTCGGATGCTGATATTGACATCCCTAGTGTGCTCTCGTATTTTGGTTTTCAATCAAAACTACCGTTCTTAGTGGTAAAATCATATAACGGTTTCATTGTCTCAAAGAATTCTAAATACTATGCCATAAACACTGATATAGATTGAGGTAAACCTAACAACGCATGTTTCTTTCACCTTCAATTTCATAACCAATAGATGATATTCAATAGTCGATCTAAGGAAAGTTCAATTCTACACATTGAAAGATAATTCAGCATTGCTCAAAACCTCTATTACCACCTTCAGTCTATAGAATGTCTATTCTTCCATACTTGCCGTAATCAAAACATCATCAACATCATAATGCTCGTGTTATTGCTCATTGAAGTACTGATGCATTCTTCAACCCTAAGGTCTAAAATTGAGCGGTTAGTGCACATTTGGTCCTTAACTTTTTGATTCAAATCTTTGTATGAAAAATTGTATGTGAAAATCTGTAGGCCGCGTCATATTAACTATGTACATAATATGTGCCAAAATTTTATTCTTTATTTTTTGTAATGAAATCATGAGTTAACATGAGATGAGTTACAAGGAAAAAACAATTTTATTTTCGGAACAAGAACAAGTTGTTTAATTTTACACCGCATCAGTCTTTGGACTTTGACTTTTAAAATTTTGTTATAAATCGATTTATGTACTGGTTTTTTAAACATAACATAGTAAGAACATTTGCTACACAAACTTTGCTCGGTCAATCAATTTATTGCAAAAAAAAAAACTCTAAGACCAACCAAATAGATTATGTATAAGTATGTACATATTTTTATAACTCGTTGTAACTTTTTCTATGCTTATCGTTGTGCAACTTGTCTATATATAGTTCGATTTGTATTATCGGTCCAGACTTTCAATTATCATTCACGTTCATTGTGCACAGAAGCTAAGCTGCTTATCAGCTTTAATGGGCAACCCACTAAATGCCGGGTCATGCAGATAATACAACATTAAAGCGAATATGAGAGGACGTGTAAAGAACAGAGTTAAACAAAACAGAAGGGCATAGTATAGGCAAACAAATGAAAAGTCAAACTTTTCTAAAGCGTATTCTCTTGGGATCAGATTATTACTTTGTTACATAGTAAATTCGTTGCATACAAATTATGATTATATTATGATGAATAGTATTATAACATTGTCACTGAGTTTGTAACACCCAGAAGCAGACATCTCCGACTATACAAAGTAAATATTCTTAATCATGATGACAAATCAAGTTGAAATAGCCATGTTCGTCTGTTTGTATGTTATTGATTGTTGTAGATAGGACTTCCTCGTTTTATATCGAAAAGACAAAAATTGACTGTGTTGATAATCTTTATATCAAAATCGAAACATATTTACTAAATGTCAATTTCTCAAATTTTTATACCCTGTACACATATTTTGTATGAGACGGTTTGTATGTAACGCATAGAAGGAGGGGAGGGGGACTTCATAAAGTATATATATTCTTGATCAGGATGACAAGACGAATTGAAACAGCCCTCTCTGTCTGCCCGTCCGTCCGTCCGTCCTCACCAATGGTTCTCGGAAACTATAAGAGCTAGAGACTTGAAATTTGGAGGATAGACTCGTGAGGTAAAACGCTAGATCAAGTTTGAATGAATTTTTGCCACGCCCACTCCTTCCCGCCCATCGAGCACCACCCATTTTTTTAAAAGGCTGAGTTAGAAACATGAAAATGAGCATGTAGAGTCAGAATGTGTTGCTTCACAAAACTGCATACTCTATTATTCCCCTCTCCCCTTCATTTCCCAACAAAAGATTTTTTTTCTTAAACTTTGGTGTAAGTATGTCCTAAACTAATAAAGGTACTTTTTCGAAAATGGTAGCTAATGGTAACATTGCACTGGAAGCTCTGCCTTACCTTAGCAACGATTTTAAACAGTAACAGAATTCAAATTGTGTTAACATTACTGTTGCTGTCGGTGAAAATTTAACATGATATTAACATAGTTAATTGCAGACGAAAAAAATTTTGAAAAAGGAAAACGTTTTCAAATTGAATTTAGTAATTTTTTTTGGATTTGATGTGTACAGGGTATACTGTCGAGAATACTCGACTATACCGCCTTTACTGGTTGGTATTAATTTGATATGACTCGTCATTAATTTAATATTTAATACTATTGAATTTTTAGTATTAATTCAATATTTTAAATTGCCAAATAAATTGATGTAAATAAAATATTTACAATTATAAATTTTTTTATTCATAAAAAACAAATGCCCTTTACATTGAAGTATATTTGTAAGGCAGCCCTTTCAAAATTGTTTACATTTTAATTCTATTGAAGATAATTACTTAGGTTTTGAATTATACTAGCTATGATTAACATCTTAACAACACTCGCATAATGAAAGGTTGTATAGACTTTTTTATCTCCAAAAACTCAGTTCTATGTGGTTTTGCTGATTATTTACTATCATAACAAGGTAAACGCCGCTTCTTAGGGGACGTCCGTAAATTACGTGAGATAAAATTAGGGGAGGGAGGTTCAGCAAAATCACTCCAAATCTCACCTATGGGGAGGGGAGTTCATCAGACATCTCATGTGATGTTTTTAGTTCACTAGCTTACCATTTTTTAAAAAAATTTAAGCCAAAAAAAAAATTTAATTTTTTTTATAAAATTTTTAGCAAAATCTCATGTGAGATTTAGACGGAGGGGTCCGTCAAAATCTCACTAAATCTCATCAAGAGGGGGAAGGGGTCTAAATTTCTAGAAAAAATCTCACGTAATTTATGGACGTCCCTTTACTGAATCTTGAATTGTAGCCTCACTTCATTTTCATTCGCATAAAAAATATTTACTTATAATAAAGAAGATGAATATAAAGGGGTGTGCTGAAACACTCCTAGCCCTGAAAACAACCCTTTTTAAAATGTAGGTGTGCCAAAAAATGTCTTTCTCCTCTTTAGGGATTTGGTTGAATTTAGCCTAATCTGAAGTTGTTATAAATAAATATGTATCAAACATTTTTGATTTTTGTGCGCCAAAGCAATGTGCATTTAAGGAATTTAACAATTTTAATCTTTTCATTAATAAATTTGCGTTTAAAGTAAAATCGCCCATCCAGGCAAAACAACGATTGGTTTTCCATGCCAACTATGCCAACCTGTTTGCATATACTTTCGAACAATGAAAAGTAGGCTTGGATTTTATTAGTTGAATTGCTAAAACAATCTAAAAAAAGCATATTAATATGCAGAAGTATTTGAAATGATTGGCTAGTCAGTAGAAATATTTCATTTTAATGAAAATGTGTACCAACAGTCTTATTATTGCAAGTTGGCATGTGAACATTTGTTAATGTGCGTTGTGAATGCATAAATGTGAAGAAGAAGAGTCAACTGTCGAAAAAAATTAAGTTCAAATTCACAATTTTTTTTTTGAGTCGAAGGAGGGATTATCATTGTTACTAATTTGTGGCAAATTAGTATTTGTATATATAGCACATGTTTAACATACACTGACTCACAGCTTATTTGAACCACTTCCATTTTTCAACTTTGAGCGAATGTTAACGAAAAATGATTTAAAATGATGTATAATTTTCTTAACAAAAAGTAAGTTTTAAGGAAGTTATGACCGTAAAACTAAAAAAAAGAAAAAAAAACAGGTCACAGCTTATTTGAAATAGCTACCGAAAAACTTCCTTCCCTACGTCCAAATTTTGTTAATCTTACCACCTATTTTGTGTTTTGTGTTTAGTTTAAATGTTATATTAACCTTCTATTACAAAAAAAAAACCGGAAGTGTCACAACTCAATAAAATGAATTTTCAGGAAACGCTTAAGAGCCAATGACAACCTTATGGAAATGTAATATTGAAATAAGATAATTACACCACCTCTTTTATGGTGGTAGTAAAACATACTATAAACAGTTTTTACATGTAAACTCGAAAATGACAAATTTTGAGTTGTTATATTAAAAAAAAAAATAAATTATTAAATAAGTTGAATCATTAATTTACAAAGTCAAATATCATCTCAATTAGTAAAAGAGATTAAAGAGATTAGCACATAAAACAGTCATTAAAATATCATTAGAAATAAACTTAACTAACAAGACCATACAAAAGACATCACCAGGAGGACGTTGGACTGCACTGCAGCACATGTCGGACTGCTTGCTTGTTTTTTCAGATTACATACATATACATGTATGATTGCCGATCACAGCAACGGAAAGACAATGATTGTAATAACTATAGAAATAGTCTCTAATTTTGTATATTATTAAATGTAGATGCATAATCGGTTCAATTTCATGAGAAAACCAATAAAGACGCTATAGAGGAGTATAATTGACAACATAATAACCTGCACACACGGTAGGTGGTGCCACACCCCAAATCTATTAAAACTTATTTATCTGACATCGCCTACTTAATTGGTGTTCAAAAGCCAAGAAAATCGATCAAAAAATATGGGATTTACCAAAAATTTGAGCTTGTTGGTCTCTGAGGGGTAACCATCAAAGAAAGGGGAATTTTGTGGTTCACAGATGTATATTTTATAAGTTTGTATACAAAATGTCGTATCTTTTACAGTTTTGGAGGTACTGCAATTTTAAGAAATCCACTTTTAGGGGGGAAATGAGGGGGAGGGGCGAAAATTGTGGTATGCAGTCTTGTAAGACTATACATACTGAACTTATACACCGGCTTAAATGTTTCTATCTCATCTGGTGTTCGAGTTACAGCATTTTAACAAAATGGGTGGAGCTGGTTGGGTAGGAAAGAGTGATCGTGGCACAAATCCTTTTAAAATTGATCTGCTGCTGAGAATCACGAGTCTACTTACCATATTTCAAGTCTATAGCTCTTATAGCTTCCGAGAATTTATGCGGACGGACTGACAGTCAGACAGACGCATGAACACGACTCAATCAATTTCTACTGTCGTCCTGATCAAGAATACATGCGTTACATACATTTCGTTTAAACAAACATAATATACCGTGATACACTATTAGGGTATTAACAGTAAATAAATAAATAAATAATAAATAAATTAAGGGTTCTCTCATGTCCTTATTTTCAGATTTTTTGGAAATTTTTTCGTGACGATCCATGAAAATATAGAACTTTGATTTTTTTACCACATATTTAAGAAAATGCAAAAAATTTCAAGTGAAAGTATTCCTTAAAACGGAAGCTATGAAACGCCCACTTTTTCATCTAAACAGATTTCATTTTCATTCAATTTCATATATACCAATTTTTACTATTTTAGACCAAAGATATAACGTTTTTCTATTTTGGCTATTTGTGGTCGTGGTCACTCCAGCCTAATAAAAGACCTGCCAAGTTTCATTCATATAGGTTTTATAATTCCGGAGATATAAGCGTTTCAAATTTTTACTTTATGGGGCCGTGGCCACGCCCATTTTTTTGTTCTATATTCCTGGGGCTCGACTCAGCTATAAACACTCCAAATTTGGTGTTTCTATCACAAAAGACAACCGGGAAAATACTACTTTTGTACATTTTTTACCCGAGGTTGTTCCAGTTATTTGCCTCTCACCCCTAAACTAAGTCAAAAAAGGGAAACCAAAAAAACTTGATCTGCTTAAGAAATGACAGAATTGAACTGCGTAAAGATTTTGGTTCATCTATTATACTTTTCGAGATCTAGGTGGTCATACAGACGGACAGACGAACATGGCTAAATAAATTTCTTTTTCGATACTGATCAAGAATATATATTAGGGTGTCCCTTATATGGTCGATATTTCTTTTTTTTTCGCATTTATGAAAACGCACACCTCCTATTTCTATCTATTATCCTTAACTGAACCTAAATATAAAATTTCAGCTTCCTATGTTAATTTTAACCCGTGCCGACTGAGCCCTTAACTTTTATGAAAGAAGATTTTAGATGTTTTTAAACACAACTAGGTGATGCCAAATAATTAAATTTTAGTTGAATATTATTAGTTCAGTAAGGAAGTAGTTTTACCTGGAAAGTTTTGCGGGAGTGTCGCAAATTGGCATCTATATGGATTTTGGGCTGCTCTTTCCGAATTTCTACTTTGCGACCTTCTACGACCGCCGCTTGAGCCGCCATTTTGAAAAAATGGCGTCCAAAATCACTTTTTTGACCATATCTCAGTTTTGGCTCATTTTACGGCAAAAACATCTCCATACTAAATTAAACTAGAGGAAATTTCCAACAAATTATGTTCTAACCTTTTTTTTCGTAGGACTAATAGTTTAGGCGTACGAGCGTCGCAAAGTGCACAACTTTGGTACTATGGTTTTCATACATTTTGTATGGGATTTTGATTAATCAAAATTTTTAAAATTTGCTTAATTTGTTGTGTTTGATGCTAATATTTAATATTGTACTTGTCTTATATTCAAGTAAACACAACGTTCCCAACCCGTCCACAGACATACAGGCCCAGAACCATGCATATGTTACTTGCCTCTTTTATAAGAAAACGGCAATTTTTGATGAAAAAACGGTAGGTTTGGATTTGTAAATCTGCGCTCCAATTTGGAAAGTTTTTATTATAATTGACGATTAATATAACATTAAATCTCAACACCAAACACAATAAAAGTTAGTGAAATCTAAATCACTTGGACTGAGAGTAAGATTATCATTCAAAACAATACCAAATTCCATACAAAATGTATGAAAACCATAGTACCAAAGTTGTACACTTTGCGGCGCTCGTACGCCTAAACTGTTAGTCTAACGAAAAAAAAGGTTAGAACATAATTTGTTGGAAATTTCCTCCTGTTTAATTTAGTATAGAAATGTTTTTGCCGTAAAATGAGCCAAAATGGAGATATGGTCGAAAAAGTGATTTTGGACGCCATTTTTTTAAAATGGCGGCTCGAGCGGCGGTCGTAGAAGGTCGCAAAGTGGAAATTCGGAAAGAGCAGCCCAAAATCCATATAGATACCAATTTTCAAAACTCCCGCAAAACTTTCCAGGTAACCCCCTTTTTTACGACTTCCTTACTGTACTATATTGAAAAGACAAATTTAAGTATTGCATTTTATTACCAAAAAGATAAACTTAAAATAATACTAATCAGGATACTTCCTTTTCAAGATTTTTTTTCAACTTGATTTGAGCTTTAACTCATTTAATTTCACTTCGCAGATATTAAAAAATAAAACTGCGAGAAATTGGCGAATAGATGGTAACTTAACACCCGCTATTTGGCGATTTATCTCACCAATCAAAAATATAGTTTTTGTATTGCTTTTAAGTTCCACAGACATTGTGCGTATTGTTTGTCCAACAAATTCGAAACGAAATGACAACAAAAGGAAGTACTCGTATGTTACACCGTAGGTGTCGGTGTAACTTGCTTGAGAAAGTATTAAAATGTTATGCTGAAGACGCCGCACAAAGGGGCCTTAGATACATTCAACTTGCAAAAATCAAAAATTCATGAACGCTTTCAATAAAACAAAAAAATTTGTGTCTTCCGAGATTAAGGAAATATTCACTTTAAAGAAATCAGAAGTATAGTGTGGAAAATATGCGCACTCAAAGATGACTTTTTTGCAACTTTCAAAAACATGCTAAATTTTTTGAGAATTCGCCATCTTTGAGTTCGAATAACAGCGCAATTATAACCTGAATCATTATCAAATTGATTTGTATTGTTAGGTAGCTATATTATAGTGTTATATTATAAATATAAAGTCTTTAGCATTTTTATACTCTTGCATGAGTATATTAACTTTGTCATGAAGTTTGCAACGCAGAGAAGGAGACATCTCCGACTTTACATATAAAGTATATATATTCTTGTTCAGCTCGACGAGACGAGTTCATATAGCCATGTCCGTCTATCCGTCCGTCCGTCCGTCTGTCTGTTGCGATGCGAACTCCTCCTAGAGTTTTAAAGATATCAAAAAAATTTATATGCAGAAAATTTTCTTTTCCTTGCACGCAGTTTGTATGTAAAATCCAGCATGATCGGAAAAATATAGCGTATAGCTGCCATACGAACAATCGGTCAAAAATTAGGTTTCGCCTCAATTTTTTTGCACAAGAACATCTTGAACGTAAATTAAAGCACACTGCAAAATTGGTGAAGATCGAATAAGTATGGCATATAGCTCCCATAGGAACAATCGGTCAAAAATTCAGTTTTTGTTAGAAAAACTTTTTTGTTCTTAAATATAAACAGATGAATCTTTGCAGTTACGCGTTTATATGAATCCCTGACAATATTCCAAAGTTTCGTAAAAATCGGACATAAGATAGCAAAATTAGGTGTACAATGATTGCAATGAATTTGTTTAAAAAAATAGAAAATGAGCGGGGCTACCTCCCTATATTTTTATAAACGAAAATGATTCTTATTGGAAAAACTGTATCACAGATTTTCCGATAAGAATTATTGAAAAAATGCTTGCAAGAGTATATAAGTTGTAAAATGGGTCGAGCCGGTGCAAAGGGGGGTAAAATGGCCTCATTTTCTTCATTTTGTATGGCAGGTGTCAGTTTCAGTGGTCCGATCTCAATTATACTAATGTGCATATTACTTGGGTACGTAAAACGATTACATTTTAAATTTCAGCCTTCTATGTTGAGAAAGAAAGAAGTTTTTCATACAACGACTTAAATTTGATTCTTTTCCTCTTCTTCATTTCGTATGGCAGGTACCAGTTCCAGTAGTTCAATCTTAATGAAACTTTCAGACATGTGGTCTGGCTACCTAAAACTTCTTGTTGTGAAAATCCAGCTCTCTATCTTCAAAAATAATAAAGTTTTTCATACAACGATTTCATTTCTCTTCTTCATTTAGTATGGGGGCTACCAATTCCAGTGGTCCATATGAGTTGATCGCACGAAAAATAAATCTTTTTCGATAACTTCAAAACAGTGGGAGAGATTATATAAATACAGATAGGCGGACAGACCGACGGACGGACATGGCTTAATCAACTTGTCTTGTCATACTGATCAAGAATATATACACTTTGTGTAGTCGCAAATTTCTAAGTTTGTAAAAAATAAAAACTAGTCATTTTCTGACGCTAATACTGCACCGGAAACAAATTCTGACTTTGACGACAAATTATGCCGCTCCCAGATATTGTCGCGTATTGAATGTTGGCTTCTTTTTAAAGCTTAAGGAATTCACTTTTAAATAAAATGTATTTCATTCAATAATCTTTATTCGTTCAGAAGATAAGATTTTTGCAATGGAAAAATTCAGAAGTCCCCACTGTGCGCCGGTGTAACTTACATGTTTTGAACGCATGTCGGCACGTTTTCCAATAAAAATCATTGGAGTGTTTTAGAGTGGAATGAACAAAACTATCCCATATGCGTCAGTAAATAAGAACCTTGCAAAAAAAGGGAACCCTAATATAGGTGTATACTTTATATAGTCGGAGATGTCTCCTTATAGGTGTTACATACATTGTGGACGCTGACAAAACTAATATTCCCTTGTACCACAAGGTACCTTAAGGTACAACTTATAAATATTAAAAATTGTCGTTTTGGTGGACTTTTGCAAACAAAATCGAATTTTTAAGGTTTTTTTCTTGTTTTTTTTGGGGTTTTTGGGGAGGAACACCGATGATACTCACCTAAAACTATTAATTTATTTATAAACAGCTAAGTGAACGTACGCAAATTACTTGATCCATTTTTACACTCTCTAACAAAATATTATGGTTGTAATACAGAGAAGCCGTTTGTGTAAATTTGTTTATATGTATAATAAGTTTAGATTAAAACAGTCTATATGTAAAGAATTGCTAAATAGCTGAGTTACTTGATGTTATACTGAAGAAAGTTGCACATTCAAGTTTGGAGTCATCAGTGAAGATAAAAGTATGTGAGGTTAGTTTGTTTTTAAGTTATAAGAACTTTTCTTTAAAGACGGTTGGATAGGTTTTAGATTTGGTAAGGCTAGGCTCTATGTTTGAAAGTTCGAAATGCCAATGAGGGGAAGGTATTTCGAGGATGGGAATGGGATTAAAGGGCAGGGACAATTTTTTGTTCAGCTCAATTCACCGGTATAGTGATTAAGTGACTTTGAATCGTTTTTTCGTGAATTTTAAAGACTTTTTAGGATGTTCATAGGTTCATTGGCAAAAAGGATTGATTTTTTAAGTTTAGCTAGCGCATGCTGGTACCGGCTGGATCTAAATGCACCTAAGGCGAGTCTAAAAACGGAATGGTACTTTAGTTTGTTTAATAGTGAGGTAGGGGTTCTACTATATGTATGAGCTATAGTCGATTTTAAACATAATGATAAATTGTAAACGGATGAGGTGGTTCCAATTGTATTTATTGCTGGAAAGGCATTTGATTACATTTGATTGTTTTGATTATTCCATTTAATTTATTGTTAAACGTGATGCCGAGGATGCTATCAACGTTAATGATAAGTGTTGTGTTTGATAGGATGTTTATATTGCAATTTTTTCAGAAATGTAAGTGGTTGCATTTGAATGTGGAAAGTTTGGCACCTGAGTAGTTGTGCCAAGCAAGAATGTCAGAATGTCAAAAAGTGTCAAAAATAGGTCATGTAATTTGGATACGTTCCCTAAATCAAAACAGAACAGCACTGAAAAAAGGATGTCAAAATTTTAACAAGTTCGGCGACAATAATTCCAAACGTCTTTCACAACAAAAATGCCTAAATTTGCAACTAAGGGAACGTACCCAAATTACGTGACCGATTTAGGGGGGCGAGGGAGTTCTTAAAAATACCACTCTTGGCTACTGGGGCGGGGGAGGGTCTTAGAGTTCTGTCACCTGGTCTATCATCTATTGAATTTGAATTTGTAAATGTTTTGAACCATGTTCAAATCTAGTGCTTTTTTAACTCTCTGTTTGCAAAGAATTACTTAAACCATATTTATAAACCAGTAAGGGCGGTATAGTCGAGTATACTCGACAGGGTATTGCACACATGGTAGGCGGTGCCACACCCTCAATCTACAAAAACATATTGATCTGACGTCGCCTATTCAAATAGTGTTCAAAATATCAAGAAATCGGTAAAAAAATGTACGTTACATACATTTCGCTCAAAAAACACAATATACCCTGATACACAGTATGTGTACAGGGTATAACTACTACGTGAAAAGTAGTAGGGAGGGAGGGGGTCTTGGCATATACTACGGATGGTCACCGATGGGGGGAGGGGGTTAAAAAAGTGCCAAAAATGGGTCACGTAATTTGGGTACGTTCCCTAAGTTCTTTTAAGAGTCCGTTTTCCACTCTATGTATTTGAACTCATTGTATTTGAATAGCAATTGCCGTTACAAACCGTAATTTTGTCATAAAATTCAATACATACATATGTATGTAGTTGATTATCTTATGACCAAAGTGACAACTGTTGAGTTCATCTAAAATGGTATGCACACCTATTTTGTAAAAAGCTTTTGCGAAATCCAGTGAGATAATTGATGTATGGTTGTTGGAAGAGAGAGACGATGAAATCAAGTAGTCTAGCGTTACTGAATTATCAGATATTAATTAGCCCTTTCTGAGACCAGCTATAGCTCGAAGACTAGAAGCGATAGAAACGTGAAATGTATGTACTCAGTTTTTATAGCCCTAGATACCTCATTTCACCTCTGAAAGTCTTTTTTTTTTTTAAGTTACCACATATCCAAAACTATTAAAGGTACGAACCTGAAATCAGCTTAGTTAATACACATCTTCAAAACTCCATACCTCAAAATACGCCTCTCTTACATGGTTACCCCTCAAAGACCGAGAAACTCAAATTTTTTATAAGTTCCACATTTTCAAAAGCTTTTTTGTAAATTTGAGGAAATTTCACTTCTAATCAATATCATATCTCGTTTAGACCAATTGGTTCCAGAGATATAACGTTTCTTTTTTTTGGATATATGTGGGCGTAGTCAAGCCCATTTTATTATTCTATCTAAATTATACACCATCCAAATAGCATACTTGCAAAGATACGATTTGCGATTTAAATTTTTAACCGCCCTTTTTTCTTCTATCCAGATATGCTCAGAAGACTTTTATTTTAAATTTGAAAAATAACAATCTTTTGAAGATTTTTATATTATAAAACTAGTAAGGACACTATAATCGAGTATACTCGACAATACAATACCCTGCACACACGTTAGTCGGTGCCAAACCCTAAATCTACAAAAAAAAATATTGATCTGACGTCGCCTATTCAGATAGAGTTCAAAATATCAAGAAAGTCGGTCAAAAAAAGTTTGTTGGCCTTTGATGGGTAACCATCAAAGAGAAGGGAATTTTGTGGTATGGAGTTTTAAAGATATCTATTTACTGAGTTTGTTCGTACCTTTAATAGTTTTGCAGATACAGCAATTTTAAGAAAATAGCTGGGGGAAAAATTTTGGTATGCAGTTTCTTAGGGCTATACATATTGAGTCTATACACTGACTTTCATGTTTCTATCTCTTTGGGTGTTTGAGTTACAGAGTTTAAAAAAAGTGGGTGGTGCTGGTTGGGCGGGAAGGAGTGGGCAGTGCTACAAAAAAAAAAAAATTAAACCTAATCAGCTGCCGAGCATCACGAGTCTACACTCCAAATTTCAAGTCTCTAGCTCTTATAGTTTCCGAGAACCATTTGTGAGGACGGAACGATAGATAGACGGACAGACAGACGGACGAACAAGGCTCAATAAATTTCTCTTGTCGTCCTGATCAAGAATATATGTATATACTTCATGGGGTCCTCCTCCCCTAAATACATTTCGTTTAAACAAACACAGTATACCCTGATACACTATCTGTACAAGGTATAAAAATAAACTCAGTATAAAATTTGATATTTTCCACGCCCATTTTCTATTACTTCTCCCATTTTTTAGATCGAGTCTCATTATTCTCCATCCTTATAACAAAAATATAATCATTATTCTAGCCCATTGAGTTGCGAAGATAAGCAAATTCATGTTTTTTTTCGACGCCGCAAGTCGACTTGCGACGACTTGTAAAGACGTCGTGTAACGTAGCGCCTGAGTCCGCAATATATCGGGATTAAAATTATTTAAGAACCAGTAAAGGCGGTGTAGTCTAGTATTCCCGACAATATAATACCCTGTACTCACTAAATCTAAAAAAATAAATAAATTCAATTTGAAAACGTTTTCGTTTTTCAAAATTTTTTTCGTCTGCAATTAACTATGTTAATATCATGTTAAATTTTTGCCGACAGCAACAGCAATGTTAACACAATTTGAATTTGAGCTTACAGTGCAATGTTACCATTAGCTACCACTAGGTATCGCTTAAGTACGGTTTTTGTTACAAAGCATTGCTGCAAAATTGTAGTTTGTTGGTCTTTGCAGGGAATATGGTAGTTTTTGGTAAGCAGTTTCAAAAAAGTACCTTTATTAGTTTAGGACATACAGAAAATTTTAAAAAATCTTTTGATGGTTTATGAAGGGGAGAGGGGAAAATGTAATATGCAGTTTAGCAACGACATCGACCCTGCTAAAAAAACACATTCAGGGGTGTGCTGGAAAGAAACTGTTGTTTTCGAAGTGAATTGTTTTCAAATCAATCGTTAGAGAGAAAACTCTCAGATTTTGTGATTTCGAACATTAGTCTTCGAAAAAGGCAGAGTTGCATACACAAGAAAAAAATTTGAGTATTCAAATAACCACGCGAGTTTGATTATTCTTCTCAAAATATAAAACAATAATGCACCTACACTTACGAATATGGATAACTTGAATGCCATTTAGGTATTCATTTTAAATTTAGACACAAATATTTTTAAATTGTGTAGCGCGCCAAATTATACAAATGTTATGACAACCATACTCTTTCCTATGATGTGTGATTGGCAAACAAATGACAATTGTCAACAAATAATTTAGTACCGAATTGGAAATTGGAAAAGAGCAAAGAAAATGTGACGATACAAATACATTGCTCTTGCATCGATAATTGCCCTGGAAATGGAAAGGATACGACTATTATCATTAGAAAAGATTGCGCGTAGGCACCTTAGATAATTAACGTATCCTCTGTCCCAATTAATGCGAGAGTATTTTTTTAATTTCCTTATAGCCGGAGAGCCGACAATGCTAAAAAGATGAAATGATTTACTTCTGCGTCATTGGGAGTCGTTGCGTTTTGAAGATTAGATATATTTAATAAAGAAAAAAAGGTTGTAACACATTTTTTAATTTAGCGGTGGGTTTGACCGTCGTAAATTACCAACTTTAACAAAATCAATGGTCTGTCCTACACGCGGGGCACTATATAGAAATCATATACATATCTAGGAAATCTACTCAACAGGGTATTTGCTACCCCCATATACTAATTTGCCACACAGTAGTAACAATGATAATTCCTCCTTCGGCTGCCGTACTACTACATAATCCAATCCAAGTTCAAGACAAATTGAGAATTTGAGCTTAATTTATGTATTCACAACGAACATTAAAAAATGTTCACATGCCAATTTGCACTAATAAAACTGTTGGTACACATTTTCATTAAAATGAAATATTTCTACTGACTTTCCAATCATTTCAAATACTACTGCATATTAATATGTATTTATAGATTGTTTTGGCAACTCAACTAATAAAAATGAAACCCACTACTTCGAATATATATGCAAGCAGGTTGGCATAGTTGGCATGGAAAAACAATCGTTGTTTTGCCTGGATGGGAGATTTTACTTTAAATACAAATTTATTATTGAAAACATCAACATTTTTAAATTGTTTGAATGCACTTTGCTTTGGCACACAAAAAACTTTAATGTTTGATACATATTTATCTATAACAACTTCGGATTAGGCTAAACTCAACCAAATCCCAAAGAGGAGAACGAAATTTTCTGGCACACCTACATTTTTGTTGTTTTCAGAGCTAGGAGTTTTCCAGCACACCCTTGTATATGTGAAAACTAACTAAACACCCAGTACCGCCCATTTTTTATACTCTTCACGTATGTGTGAATAAAGTACATATAAGTGTATACTCTTGATCAGGTCAACAACACTGGTTGATATAGCCATGTCCATATGTCTGTCCGTCTGTCTGTCTTCCCACAGTTTTGTAGCTATGGACATGCAATTTTGCAGGAGTCTCCTTATATGTGTGAAATCATGTTCGGAACCAATTTCCAATGCCAAGGTTAAAATCATTAAAATGTTATTTCTGGTTTTCTTTTTTACAGGTTTAGACAATAAATAATGTAAATGTTTATATTTATTTGTTAATATATACATATACAGCACAACGCTCCAATATTAGGACTACGTTCACATTATGGAAATAGCCAGCAACAAATTGCTGCTGCTTTTGCTTATAGGATTGGCAAGTGCGACGAAAGAAAGTAAGTTCATTTGATTTAATGTCCTCAATGTTCAATACTAAAAATATTTAACAGATCCGCTTAAGGACCCACACATCTGCGGGCGACCACAGTGTGATATTGAAACAACGAAATTTGCTTTTGCCGATGCGCTCTATAAATATGACTACACTGTCGACTTAAAAACCCAATTTTTTGGTACTGGAGGGAATACATCTGATCTCTACGTAAAGTCAAATTTAGAGCTCTTCTTTCCTAAACCATGTGAGGGTTACTTACGTATAAATTCAGTCCAACTATTTGACAAAGCAACGGAGAACACTTCTGTTAAGGACAACACTGACACCCCTGGCGATGTCTATGATTACTATGGTGACTTAGGGGAAACAACTTCTGATAGTAACTCAAATGAAAAACCCGATTTTTCAAATCTGCATTCAAAGAGCTTTGATCTTGAGAAAGACTTAAAAAAGTATTTGCTACGTTTTTCATTTCATGATGGCTTGATTAGTGAAGTCTGCCCAAGCGCAAGCGAACCCGTTTGGGTGCTGAACTTTAAGAAGGGCATTTTGTCAGCTTTCCAGAACACGATGATGCGTTTCGATGTGGACTTCAATACAACGGAAACTGATATATCTGGTGTGTGTAATGTGCAATACGCCTTGGAAAGTACTGATAATGTCTATGTGACAATAAGAAAAACTAAAGACATACAGTCTTGTAGGCGACGATATGCTACACAATCGATACTGCAAACGACGCCTTACACTTTCAGAGATGATAAAACAATCTGGCCTATTTTAGATTCACAGAGTTATTGTAATGTAAGCTATTAATTTCGATAAATATTTATTGTATTAAAAAACGTTCATCGTCTCAATGTGTAGTTAACAATTGACAATCATGTGTACCGTGAGATTAGTTGCTATGAACGACATCTTCTCATACCCTTCTCAAATAGCAGCGCAGGGGCTGTAACGACAGCTCATTCAAAATTCGAACTTAAAAGTGAGGATTCCTATAGTAGCAGCGAATTTTTAGCACAAAGTATGTAATCAAAATTGTTTTACATATCTGTAAGTTTAAATGTATTATGACTTTCACTTCTGCAGATAATAATTTAATCGAGAAACGGTTTGCGCTAATATTCGATCACACACCAGCGATTAAGCCAACCCATGGTGAAATCAAGGCCGCCAGGGAACTACTTATGGAGATGTGCTCTGCGGGCTTTCCAAATATTCAACGAGAATTTATCGATGTCTTTACAAACTTTCTGCAGACAACCAAGAGTCTAGAATATAAAGCCTTAGCTCAGCTTCTGGGGCGTTCTGCGAGTATTTGCGAAAACGGGAAGTAAGTGTGTCAAATTCACTCCTTAATTTGATTAATCGGTGTATAATAATCGAAATGTTGCTTTATAGAAATCACGTGCTTGAATCCTTACCTTACATTGGCAGTACTGCATCTTATCAATTGATGCGTGACCAAATAATCTCTAACGCGATATCTAAGAAAGTAGCCCACAGTTGGATGACTTCACTCTCTTTCATCACTCGGCCCGATGAAGAGACTTTGGAAACATTCTACACCATTCTTGAATTTTCAAGGAAAAAGGTTGATCCAGAGTACACTCTTGGCGCATCAGCTGTCATACACAGCTATTGTAAACATCATGAGAATTGTGATAAAAATTTGCAAGTGCTCCGAATTGTAAATTTACTGGAAACTGAGTTCCTTAGTCTGTTTAACATGTACCGTGGTGAACGTAGACAGCGTGAACGCATGATTGTCATTCTCAAAGGACTCGGTAATATTGGTGTCATATCGTCCAATTTCGCTGATCAGCTACAGGAAATTATAAGCGAAGATATAGCGACAATAGATATCAGACTACAGTCAGTGCTCACTTTTAGGCGCGTTGATTGTTTAAAGTATCGGCAATTCTTTTTGGACACTTATGGGAATTATAACCTAAACTCAGAGTTGCGTATTTATAGTTATCTCCAAACGATGCGCTGTCCTGACTATGTATCAGTTGCTGCAATAAAATCAATACTTGAACATGAAGAAGTCAATCAAGTGGGTTCATTTGTGTGGTCTCATTTGACAAATCTAGCCAAGTCAAATTCGCCAGTAAGAATTGAGGCACAAGGTTTGCTGTTAAACGATGATCTATCAGATAAATTCAAATTGGATGTAAGGAAGTTTTCCAGGAACTATGAACACAGCTTATTTTTCGATGAATATAATTTTGGTAAATATCTGAAAAATAATTTTTATGACAAAAAAAATTCTTAACTGATAATCTCAGGTACCACAACCGACATGAATCTTATATTTGGCACTGATTCATATTTGCCACGCATGGCCACTCTTAATTTCACTGCGGATCTTTTCGGACAATCCGTCAACTTTTTTGAGATCTCTGCTCGCGCAGAGGGCTTTGAACAGTTAGTCGGTTCAGCTTTTGGCCCAAAAGGACCATTGAATAGGGATGTCTTTCGCAAAAAACTTTCCTTCCTTAAATCATGGTTTGGTATGGAGAGCGCTAAGGAGGAAGATGCGTTAGATAACTTACTCAACTTTGATAATCTACGACTCAAACGAAAAACTGCAGAAAATAGTGGTGCTGAGGAGGACGATGACTATGTATTGGAGGAATCACTTACAAGTCGTGCCAAGCGTGATCTTTCACCCGAGTCGCGTAAACAAGCCATACAAGATGATGTCGACAACTTTGGATACAAACTTAAGTACGACTACAATAATCCACGTGCACAAATTGGTTTGCGTATCTTCGGCAACGATTTACGCTATTACTCTATCGAAAGTATGCTTGAAGTAATGTCTTTAGCAAAGGAGTTTGATCCCTTTCAACAAGCTTCAAAGATACTCTCAGGCAAGGAGTTTGCCTATACGAAATCAAGTGTGTTTCTTGATGCTTCATATAACGTGCCACTTGCAATTGGCTTGCCTCTTGCTATACATGTTTTTGGCGCTTCGTCAGTGGATCTACGCATTTCGGGTAGTTTGGATCGACCAGAGCCTGTTACCGATTGGCATTTCGATGTAGAGGGCCGCTTCAAGCCATCAGTGTCAGTAGATGTCATAACCACGATGCAGTCTGATATGTTTTACGGTCTGTCGGGCATTAAAGTCAAAAGTAATCTTTATTCTAACTCCGAAGTTGAAGCAAAGCTGAAAATGCGCGGTCGCAATTTAATTGCATTTTCTTTTAATTTACCTCAAGATCGCAATGAGATTTTTAGTGTACGTTCGGAACTATTGGTTATTAAATCAAATAAGGATGTACCACAAACGGGTATCGAAAAACGTAGATCAAATTCTACATGCACATGGCCGGTACTTGATGATGCAATTGGCCTTCAAATGTGTTCCGACTACAGTGTGCCGGATTTAACAAATTCCTCTGATGTGATCTATCCGAATTTGCTTCTAACTGGCCCTCTTAATTTTAGCGTTATATTGAAAAAATCGGATCTGACCGCGAAAAAATATTTCTTTGAGTACAAATGGGATCAATTTGATAATGAGACGAATTGGTCATTAGTATTTACAACTCCGGGCTCTAGAGTGCCACGTATTTTAATGACAAATATTACAACTTTGCCAGAGGCATTTAATGCTTCTGTAGCATTTGTAAATGGTATGACCAAGGCTTCAGCAGGTTGTAGCTATGATGGAAATCCAGATTACCGTCGATTAGATATTTACTTGGATACGAAGGGCAACCGAAGCTTAGATTTGAGCGTTGAACTAAGACGCTATCAAGATTTTACTGCCTGGATATACAAACCCAAAATGTTACTCGCAATCAATGGCGTAAATATAACAGGTCTAGTAGGAACAATAAAAACAAATGAAAAGAATGGAATTAAACAGAATGACATCGACTTATCATTTGAGACAAAGAAATTGCAGGCTTTGATCAAAGGTAATTTAGTGTACACGGAGATAACTACTTCGACAAACATGACAATCAATTACAGAGTAAGTCCACTTTGAGATTATAAATATCGAAATATATATATATGTATGTAAATATTTTTTATTTTTGTTACCAGTTTCAGGATAATAAGATTGAAACAATTAACTTTGAAGGTCGTTTAGTTAACACCGGCGATAAATCTAAAACCGAGTATCGTGGTAACATGAAATTGAGTACATCCGCTTATCCCAAATTGAACTTCGCATCAAATGCGACATGGCTTAGCTTGCAGGGTCATACCGAGGGAGTGTTAACTTATAACAATGCACCGAATTTTGTTGATCCGGCTTTTACAAATCAAGTGAGGGTAATTTTTGCTCGTTCTCATTCCGAGGACAACATTTGGGAAGGAGAAAGAACGCGTGCTAGCTTAGAGATAACGGTACCTAAGTCGAAGGTGAACTTTAAAGTCTCGGTTAAGTGAGTATAAGGGAGTAATCGAACCAAAATAAGATACAATTGTTTATTCATCATTTTAGGCACGAGGAACGAAGTAAAAACGGCACTGAACACAATATAATAATTGGCCTACGTTATGCACCCGAAAAAGAAGCAACTGGCTTGTTTTCTGTACATTTACCGCGTCGTAACCTCTTTGCAGTAGATGCCTATATGAATGTCACTATACCTGAATTTAATTCATGCACGGCACGAGTAAGAATCAACGAAAAGGAAACTAAGGACTACATGGTAGTTAATTTATTTTATTTTTATTTGACCATTGTTTTTATACTCTTTCAAAAAAAAAGTAAATTGACTTAGTCATGAAGATTGCAACGCAGAGAAGGAAACGTCTACGACTATATAAAATATGCATATGTTTGAGACAAGTTGTTCTAGCCATGCCCGTCTGTCTATTTCAGTGCAAATAATACCTTGAATTCTAAAGATATCTAAAAATTTAAACTCAGAAGTTCCTTATACATATATGTTATCCAGGCATTGTGTATCTCCGAATTATTTTCATGGGACCATTATAGAATATAGCCTCAAAGTGTGTTTTTCAAAGTTTTTTTAATCAAACATAAGAGCGTTGTACTGCCAATATAAAGTAAAACTTAACTAAAAATGGCGGTAGTAGCACACAGTAGGCGGCGCCACACCCCAAAATATCAAGAAAATCGGTTAAAAAATGTGGAATTAACGAATGTTGGTCTTTAAGGGGTAACCATCAAAGAGAGGGATATTTTGTGGTATGCACTTTAAAAGATGTATATTTGCTTAGCTTGAATACAAAATTTCAGTTTTGGAGATAAGGCAATTTTAAGAAAACTTCTTTTAGAGGGGAACTGAAGCGCGCGGAAAAATAGTGGTATGCAGTTTTGTAGGGCTATACATACTGAGTCTGAGTTTCTATCGCTTCGGTTGGAGTTATGTACAGCGAGATAAAAAAGTGCGCTGTGCTTGTTGATTTCCGATTTTCCAAAAGAATAATTGGGAAAATGATTGCAAGTTTAGGCAAAGCGAAAATAGCTTCCGTTCTGGTTTTATTTAATATTTTTTTTTTTTAGATCAATCTCAATGGCTCGTGGTTCACGGGCCACACAATTTCTGTTAGGGGCAACTACAAAGATCGTAGTTCACGTGTGCAGGCTCTGCACCACCTAAAGCTTATTATCGAAAGCCCCTCAATCGATGTTACTTCCTTAAAAATTGTGTATCGCCGAAATCTACTTCTTATATTTGCCGATGTACAAGCAAAATATGGTAAGGATCCTTATGGCCTGACAACCCAATACTCAGCAAATGCGGATAACCAAAATACAAATGCGGAGGTGCGTCTAAAAGTTCGCGAAAAAGAATATTGGATCAATTCAAAGGTCCTGTCTGAGCAACCAAAATTAGTGCAGGTGGAAATTCATTTAGATAAGTAAGTGAAACTTGTTTTCATTTTGTTTCATCGACTAGTTTCAAATTGTTGTTTATGTCCTAGGTTACGTGACATTCACATTAAAGTAAGTGTTTTGAATATAGAAAAGCGGAAGGAATTGTCTCTTGAGCTAAAATGGGATGCTAATCGTGATCCTATGCAACGCTTGGGTCTACTTGCTGAGTACAATAGTCCAGGCAACAAACATTATGACGGCAATGTTATGATCACTTATCCGGAACGCACTATTAATAGCGGCTTTAGTTCATATACTGGCGGTCCAAATTACTATGGCAAAGCACATGCTTCGTGGAGTATTTCAGAAATCATTGAATTCTCTTACAATGCAGGCATTTTGCCCGGTATTACGCTTAATAACTGGATCGAAGCTGAGGTGACAACACCCTTTGATGGATGGCGTCAAAATAGCCTCAAAGCTGGTGCTTTCAATGCGGACAATCTAATATTAATAAATTCCTCACTCCACTGGGCTGATAGTCAATTGCTAGAGTTAGGCTATAAAAGTAATTACGATATTCGTGACCAACTTATAAGTTTTGATGTACGCTTTGGCGTCAACAGCACAGTGAAAGATATACCTACGATAAATGTGAAGGTTAAACACTATCAGGATGTCCAAAAATTTGATACTGATTTAGGCTTGCATTACTCTGGACAGAATGACACGCTTAACATATACAGCATCAAATCAAATTGGATTGTGCTTCGAAACGAGCGCTATCAAAATGTCACTGGTACCGTTCTTTTAATAAGTCCATTTGAAGGTTATCGCAGAGGAGGATTGGCTGCCAAGTTTATGTTAAACGATCAGCGAGCGGTGCAGGGAGCAGCATCGTTAAATTTTGATGTACGAGAATTTACCTTGACTATGGATGGTTATGTCAAGAAATTTAGCGACAATATGCTGACAATTAATATTACTACGCCACTAGAGAAATTTCGCTTGATTAATGGTCGTTTTGGCTTAAATGAAAAAAAGCGCCATGCTGTTGCAGAAGTTCGTGCACCAACAGCAGCTTTGGGTGCTGAGGCATTGTGCGATATTCGCAACCTTATGAATTTTGATGTTAAACTAAGCGTAGCTACACCAATTGAAACATTTCAACAAGCAGCCCTATTTGCTAAGGTCAATGCAGAGACTGTAGATCTTAGAGGCATGTGGAACAATGCTACTCTGGGCTTTACTGGCGTCTGGCGTATGCGAAATGTTTCCGACTTTGAGTATTCCTATTTAGTTTTTACGCCCCTTACTGGCTTCGAAGAAAATGGCTTCATCGCACAATTTCTCAAAAAGGACGTTTTTATACTTAATTTTCATGGAAAGCTTTCCCATCACAAACTAGGTATTAAAATCAATGGTCATCCAAAGCCGCATCTGATAAATGAATTGGGTAGTAACAAAATCGAAACTCTCTACGATGAAGATTTTCAGCCCGTACAGTCCGAAAGCAGTGAGGATTATGGAGAGGAGGATATTGACTTCAATGAATTCTTCTCTTATTTTGTTGAATTTGAGCTCGATTCACTCACTTGGCCAACCGTTGTTGGTATTGTAGATATACAGGAGATAAAAGACTTTTATCTCATAGTAAGCAGTGTTCAATTGCCACAAGGGCGCGTTGATATTAAGGACCGTTTATACTATCCCGACTACTTAAATGTCCTCAATGTCTTGAATGTGCATACGCCATTTACTGCTGCTAAGGATGTAAAATCAATTGTGGAATATCATATCGATCTTGATTTCAATTCATTCTATGAGAAAGTTGAATTCGTCGTCAAACACAATGTTGGTGAAACAAAAAAATTGGGTTTTGAGGTTAATTACACAAAAATTGTAGATAATGTTAAACCAAAGGCGTATGATGTGAAACTAAAGGTAAAGACACCTTACGAACTGCTGAATGAAATCGGCATTTTTGCCAGGGTAGAATTGGATGACAATGCCTACAAGGGCAATATTACTTCAATCACTTCGAATACTCATTTATCGCTTGCTGCCGCTGTAGAGGTAAATCATACGGAAAAGTTTTTTTGTTACGAAATATAACTTTAATAAATATTTTTTACTTTACGAATAGACTGAAGAAAACTTTCTAGAGACGTCTGTTGGGATTATACTTGAAACGAATGTCATACCTTATTACGCTTGTCACGGCTACTTTAAAAAAGACTTCTCCAACGTAGACAACTCTATTGACATTCTGTACGAGGTTTCAGACAATGGAACTATTAGTAAGGTGAGATTATACATTATATGTTATTTAAAGACTTAATTAATTCTTAAATATTCATTCAGTTGCAAATTGAATTAGACTGGCACACTCATCGTGACTATTTTATCAATGCTAATGGCAAAGTCAGCACAACTATGCTGCCACTGAAACAAATTGGTTCCGCTGTATCCCTCACAAAAGGCGACAATCCACAGTTGAACTTCGATCTCGGATTCTTGAGACGTGATGGTCAACGTTCCGACTACGGAACACGAGCGAATAAACGTCAAGATGTCTTCAATGTGGAAATTTGGACTCCATTGAAGAACTACCGTAATATTTCTATGCATGGCTCCATTAGAAATTCGCCTTCACAACCACTGCAGTACACCGTGAGTGGTAATCTTTATAGAAATATGGCCACATATGGCTTAAGTGGGTTAATACGGATGTCTAATGACGGGTATCCAATTGACACGCGCCTGCGTGTGCAGCCAAAGTCAGGTAGTCGTGATGGCGTCATAGAGTTGACAATTCACAAGAACAGCCCCGGGCAAAAGGGGCTGAAATTCCACTTCAGCACGATTCAAGATGGAAAAATGTGTCAGATATCAGGAGGATATACAGTAACTAATGAGACTGGCATGGACTTTTCTGTTTTAGTAGAGTCTACGGAATCAGATATTTCACGTATCAATTTAAATGGAAAATTACAGCCTCAATCAAAGGATAATTTCATTGGAGAAATTACTCTGCAGACTCCTTGGAGTGATTTGGGCATTGAGTCAATAAATCTCCGCTCTAATGTGGGTGTCCGCAAGGATGGCGGTCAAATAACCGGAGAATATCATATTGGCCAGCATATTGGACGAGGAAGCTGTTCATGGACGTGGATTCTTTCTGAGAATATGCAACTTATAATAGAAAGTTATATGGAACGCCCAAATGCTAATCCAAGAATTATGCATGCCAGTGCCAAGTTCTTGAATCCTCACCAGAGTTACCGAAACATTGAAACAGGTGGTCGTTTAAGCGTCGATTCAAAATGGAACTTAGAGGTGAATAGTAGCCTGAATTATAAGAGCCAAGACAACTTTGAATTTGGTTTAGTAACACAACTACCCGACCCTGTTGGTGATATTCATCATATAAATGCTCTTTATAATGGCAATGTGATAAGCAAACAATTCAATGATCCTCAATTCTTTGTTGAGGGGCAATATGAATCAGAAAAAGCGAGACATAGATTCTTATCACGCCTATCATATAAAAATGTAACGGACTTACAAAGTTTAGGCCGTGTTGAATGGGGCGTAGTTGATAAACTTAAAGTGATCGAAGGTGATTTGCAAATACTACGTAAACTGAAAGTCGGAAGAGAATTCTCTGCGAAGTTAATAACACCCAAATTCAACAACGAGCCTACTTTCTATCTGAATGGCTACTACGACGTTAAGAAGGCTGATTATCACAATTTAGTGTAAGTTCCTTTTTTTGGGCTCTGTTTCCCTTTGCAAATAAACATCTTTACATTTTTTTAGTTGCGCCATAAACTATCCCGCTTCAAGCCGCATTGCGGATCTTAATGTGTCTTTTAACTCACTTTCGAATATGTATGGCTATCTGAATAGCACAACTCCAATCATGAATGTGAGTTGGTTTAAGACAGAATTTGAGTTTACCACAAAGAGGTACTTCATTTTAAAATTTATTTAACAATGTGAATTACACAAAATTCTTTACATCTTTATAGTGGTGAAAGTTATCGTTTCTGTCGTTGTAATTGGCCTACTGACACTGCTTTTTTTAAGCTGCAAAGTAACTACAACAGTAACGATCAGAATAGTAATTTGCAAGGCAATATTAAAATGGAAGTGCCAATTACTACACGACATCGTGCGGATGTTACTTACAACTTACAAGAGAGTGCAAACAAAGACAAAGGCAGCATCAAAGTCATTTACAATCAGAAGCAGATACTTGATGGTGTCTATAAACGCACTGAACATAATCAGCATCCAATATATACTGACACTACTGATATAACTCTTGAGAATGAAATGAAACCGATAGGAATCCACTACGTTAGCACAAGGGATTTGAAAAAACCGGATGGTGCATTGGATATAAAGCATATTGAAGTCTATGAGTTGAGAAATTCAGTAAATTTTAATCTTACCGGTGAGCTGCATACTCGTTCAACTCTTAATGAACAAGAATTTAAGGTTGTCGCAATTCATCCAAATCGTACGGTGGTCTTGATAACAAAATATGAAGAAGTCAGCCCAGAGCTAATTAGACAACATAGTAAATTAGAACTATCAGAAACAGCTTGGATTGGCTTCAATCTGGAAATGGGCAACTATAGCAGAGTAAGTCTTTAAATACTAATTTTTATTTACTTATTTATAAACAGCTTATATACTTTAAAACCAGTAAGGGCGGTATAGTTGAGTATTCTCAACTATATAATACCCTGTACACACACCTATGTTGATAACACGTTAAACATTCGCTGACAGCAAAAGCAGTGTACCACGATATGGTTTATGTATTTGCTAATAGTGAGGCAGGGCTCACAGTGCAATGTTGCCATTAGATGGCGCTTTAGTACGAATTTTGTTACAAAGCATTGCTGCAAAATTTTAGTGTGTTGGTCTTTGCGGGGAAAGTGGTAGTTTGTTGTATGCAGTTTTAAAAAGGTATGTTACCTGAGTTTGCATACCAAATTTCAGCATTGTATTCTTTATACTTTAGGAGATACAGCAATTTTAAGAAAAAAATGACCTTTTGTTGTGCTCGATGGGAGGGAAGGAATGGGCGTGGCAAAAATTCCTTCAAACTTGATCTAGTGTTCGACCACACGAGTCTATCTTCCAAATTTCAAGTCTCTAGCTTTAATAGTTTTCGCAGTGTTAAGTACGGTTTTTGTTACAAATAGGATAAAGCAGTGTTCAAAGCGCAATTTATGCCAAATTTCAACTTGTTTGTCTTTGCGTTGTCACACAGCGTTAAAAATGAAAGTTTGTGGTATGCAGTTTTAAATAGGTATGTTTACTGAGTTTGCATTATAGTTTAGGAGATACAGCAATTTTAAGAAAACAACTTTTTGAGGGGAAACGAAGGGGAGGGGGAAAAAATGTGGTATGCAGTTTTGTAGAGCTATACATACTGAGTCTACATACTCATTTTCATGTTTCTAACTCATCAGGTTTTCGAGCTACAGCCTTTTGAAAATTTTGACGGAAAGACAGGGCTATATCAATTCGTCTTGTCATCCTGATCAAGAATATATATACTTTATAGGGTCCCCCTCCCCTCCTTCTATGCGTTACATACAAACCGTCTCAAACAAACTTAATATACCCTGATACACAGTGTGTGTACAGGGTATAAACAGGATACTAACTTATTATAAAGCTTTTAGAGACCCGCACGAATGCATTTTAAACCGCAAACGAGATACATACATACTTGCTCATTTATATGTAAATAAACGTCCCACATTTATTCGTTTGACGAAATAAGTAGAATAAAGCAGTATGTATACTATTAGCAGAGTTCCCGAAAATTGTTCAACTTATTTTTTTTGCCGGACCTTGAGTAACTTAGTGACAAAAATAAGCAAGTTTTTTACTGTTCTTTACAAAAGGAAAAAATCACTGATGTAATGTTCAGTGTGTCAATATGGCAAAAAGCACTAAGGCACATGAAAACGTAGCTTCTTAGCTAAGTAGTTTTTTTACGGTTCTTTTAAAACATAGAATATAGGAGATAACCCGAAGACGATTTTTTTCAGATAAGGCAAACATTTACGTTACCTTATTTAAGGCTGGAAAGCAGCGATACATAAAAATGTCACTTTTAAACTCAGTGTGCTTGATATACTGATTTAAAAAATAAAATTCGAATTAGTCCGAAGACGATTTTGTCAGATAAGGTAAACATATACGTTACTTTGTAAGTCTGAAAAGCAGCGATTTATGAAAATTTTCAAAAAGAATAATTTAAAGAAATTCAAAGCCTACTTCGCCATAAATGAAAACATCTACGTTATTTTTGAAAACAGTGATACATGAAAATGTTCCTTCCTTTATTCAGTGTGTTTGGCACTGTTCTTTTGGAGACTGAAATTCGAAAGCGAACTTATAAGAACTTAAAGAAGTAATGCTCTTAAGTTAGCCTAGCGTTTTCTTATTATACTCTTGCAAGAGTATATTAACTTTGTCAAGAAGTTTGCAACGCAGAGAAGGAGACATTTCCGACTATATAAAGTATATATATTCTTGATCAGCTCGACGAGACGAGTTCATATAGTCATATCCGTTTGTCCGTCTGTCTGTCTATTTCAATAACAACTGCGGGCTCAGTTTAAACGATCTCGAAAAAATTGAAACTCGGAAAATTTTCTTATTATTGCAGGCAGTTTGTATGTAAAATCCAGCCAGATCGGATAACTATAGTATATAGTTGCCATAGGAACTATCGATAAAAAATTAGGTTTTTGCTCAATAAACTCTTTGATTTTTAAGCTATCGCACAAGAACATCGACGGACGTAAATTAAGGCACACTGCAAAATTAGTGAAGATCGGATAAAGATAGCATATAGCTCCCATAGGAACAATCGGTCAAAAATTCGGTTTTTGTTAGAAAAACTTTTTTGTTCTAAAATATAAACAGGTCAAACTTTGCAGTTACGCGTTTTGATGAATCCTTGATCATATTCCAAAGTTTCGTTAAAATCGGACATAAGGGCGTGGCACCGCCCATATAGAGAAAAACTTAAAAATGTCATTTTTTATAAACGTATATGATTCTTATTAGAAAAAGTGTAAGACAGATTTTCCAAAAAGAATACTTGAGAAAATAGCTCCCTTACTGGTTAGTTCTGCTTTCATTAGAAACAGCCATACTCTTTTCGTGAGGACTGGTTCGAGCTGTGAAAAACACAGTCTCTAAATTTCAAGTCTCTAGCTTTTACAGTTCCGAGAACCATTGGTGAATACAGACGGACAGACGGACGGGACTCAATCGATTTCTCTTGTCATCCTGATCAAGAATATATGTATATACTTTATGGGGTCACCCTCCCCTCCTTCTATGCGTTACATACATTTCGTTCAAACAAACTGAATACACTGTATGTGCATATAAGTATTAGGTTAGAACCAACTTTTCTAGAGGTAACACAGGATTCAGCGAATTTATTCGTAGCTTAATAAGCGTTGACGAAGTGTATAATTTTGAAAATACTTATCCTTTCATATATTCTTCTAATTTGTCAGTTGCTTTAAATAAACAAATTTTTCCTGATCTTTTTTTCCAATCGAAACATTTCGATTCGATTTTCATTATGAGTTAAGCAATGTTATTATGCGGAACATAAAATATAAATATTCAGGTTGAATTTTCTTTAAGGGGTATACCACCTTTGCGATTTAAAAAATTGTGAAATAATTTATATTCCCTAAAGTACTCTTCGAGGTATACAGAATTTATATTGATGAACTATATAGGTTGCCGAAAAATTTTTTGTATGCTATAAACAAATTTAAACAAGCGAAACGACTCACTTTGGCGACGGGCTCAACTTTGGGGCCATCTATCAGTAGTTATTTGTAACATTTCTGCCCTGGGAAAATTGCAAATTTAAGTCAGGACATGCATTAATAAATTGCTTAAAATCACTTTTAGTCTAGTGCATTCTTTGCAGTAAAAGAAAATTGCTAAAGATCGAGAACATAATCTTCAAAGGTGGTATACCCCCTTAAAAAAATCTACCGCATGTTTGCAACTTTTTATACCCTGTACACACTGATTACAATGGTATATGTAACGCATAGAAAGACAGCAGTAAGACTCCAATATGAATTCATACATATATGTACATATATCCCAGAAGGAAATTTTTGAGCACCTTTACAAAAAAGGATTTCCACCTTCCCAGAGAGAAATAGGGAATAGCTTGACGTAAAAGGCTTTCTACAACGCCTTTTTTTAGAGCAAAGCTTTACCCTAGAAAATGAAGAATATTCCGCTGGTTCTCCACTGACCGCACATCCCTTTTTGGATTATTTTTAAATTTTTTTGTGTTCTTCCTTAAGTGGGATTTCAACCCATGATTTTTTGCTGATAGCAAAGCACGCCGTAAGTTAACATATTAACAGAATTTGAATTAAAGAACAGTACGGATTTCGACCAATACACCATGTATGAAAAAAACTTTAATATTCGGTCGCATTTCGTGTTACAACAACGACCTTCCCCACACCTTTTTCGGGAAACGAAGCTAGAATGCTTTAGGCCTTCAAAAAAGGAAATTAAATAGGTAAGGTTGGAGCAAGGCTTGAAACATTTAAGAAAAGTCTTACTAAACGCCTTGTGAAGCGATACAATTTCCTTCTGTGATATTGATCAGGACGTAAGATGAGTTGATAGAATGAAATAGAAATAGAAACATAAAATTTTAAAGATGGTCAAATTTGGCGAAATTTTCGCAGGAGATGCACCTTCCTTCCTGGCCGACCGGTAACTCCCGTTTTTTAAAAATGCTATAGCTCTTTTTAAATTCAGTATGTTCAGCCCCACAAAATTGCTATGTCTCAAAAATATTAAAAGAACTTAAACTAAAGCTGGCTCAGAACTTAAATTCCTTTTTAACTACATATCACAAAATTCACAAAAAACATTAAATTTAAACCCACTAAAAGGTGGGATCAAATCGAAGTATCAATAGAAGAGCCGAAGAGCCGTTTCATGGGTTTTGGCAAGGCTCATCTTTTCTTATGGACAGTTTCTCTCTATAATTACCTAAAAAGCTATTATAACCCTCTGTTATATCCGTCAAGTAAATTTCTCTATTAATGCCTTTCGTCACTAAATTAAAGTGACTTACCTGAATTACGTTTGTAAATCTGAACATCCTCTTCAATAAAAAGAACCGGAATCACCATTAACGCACGGGGTCATCCCTACAAATGGATTTGAACTTGAAATTAAAAACACATAAGCAGTGTTCAACATGTATATCACTTATAAAGTCTCTACATAAAAGCAAATTAATACTCAAATCCCATCAGGATAAACCAATCATACGTAAAATGTCAAATTTGAACAATCAAAACTAAACATGTGCTTCTTATACCGATTCTACACCGAAGCCGCAACAAAAATTGCCGCTAGAGACTCTTTGCGGCAAAAAAATGGCAGAGTTGCCCTGTTTATTTCTGCCTTTTTGTAAAAATTATGACATATAAACAAAAACAAAAAGTAAATAATTCTGAAATTCAAAAAATGTACAGGGATTCCGAATGGTCCTGCAATTCATTCTCGGTAATCTGGCAATAAAGCGTAATACTTCGTTTCCCATTCTCGTCATCAGCGCTCTACTGACTGACCAAATACGAATGCATTGTATAAAATTATTGATTGAGCTTTTAGTTCGTTGGAAGTGACGGCACTAGACAAACTATATGAACCAATTTTATGTATAATCTCTGAAAAATATTTAATAAACAACAAATATTATTCATTTGCGGATGTAAAAAAAAGACATATTTATTTATATAGGATATTATCCATTATTTAAAAGGGATTTGAGATTTTGACGTATATGTGGATGGTGCCGCTGTGTGTAACAAATGTGTGAGTGTGCTGGTGTTGGAAATACGTAGCCATGATGCATGGTTACACATTGTAAGTAGTGTATCATTTGCCACTGCCCTAGTACCAGCGATATTGACCACACTAGCTGTTGCGGCACATGGTCATGGACTTTACTCGCTTGAGTATTAACCACAACCACAGAAAAATTAAATATTCTAAAGTGAAAAAAAAAAAAAAAAAACACCACTAGCGTTGCACCATATACATAGTCCTCACCAATAAGTAGCCAGCTACTTCCCGCTGTACCAAATAAACCTTTGGTCCGCTTTCGTGTTGTTACTAGATAATAGTGTATTGATAGTAGTGAGTGTGATAAGTAATAGCAACAACACTACCAACTTCGAGTCCAAGTGACTCCAAGCATTGGTGAGCTTGTGCAGCTCTCTGATCTGCTACATAGCTAAGCTATGCATTGCTGATCTAACAGGACGTGAACCTTCAGAGTTGGATGACTGGCCACATTTACCCAAGCCGCGGAGTTGGTGTTTGTGTTTCCAAGCCCGTTCCCTTGGCTGTGGTTTCGCTAGATTAGCTATGCGGCAGTAGTTTCAGGCACATCGGCTTAAATGATAATATAAAGAGTAATAGATAGGGTTAGACGTTTGGAATTCGAGGTTGATGAAAGAAGCGATCGAGCGGGTCCACAATGATTATATGTTCAGTGTTTGCATTTCTTGAAAATGATGGTATGTACTGTATGGACCTTGGTAAAAGTCGGTTCCAAGCATCAGCTTCCAGCCAGCATCGCTTATAAGCAGTCACCGCTCGTTCATCTTCGTTCGCGGGATAGGTTCGCGGGCCAGCAGCCGAAAGTTCCATCTACGACTAGTGTAATTGGCGCGAGCATCACTTTAGCTTTTATCGCCCTGGCATTTTATGCTGCTGAGTCTACACTGAGTCTACATTCCGATTTTCATGTTTCTATCTCATCTGGTATTTGGCGAAGCTGTTTCGGCGGTGGCGGAGTGGGCGTGGCACAAAACTGTTTAAGCTTGATTTGCTACCAAATAGTCTACCTTCCAAATTATAGTTTCCGAGAATCATTGGTAAATACGGACAGACGGACGGACATAGCTATATCAACTCGTCTTCTCATGCTGATCAAGAATATACATATATATGTACTTTATGGGGGTGACTTCCTTCTGTGCATTACATACTTTTGGTCTCAAGCAAACTTAATATAAAATCTTAAACTTGAATTTGCAAAAGGATGACACATTTTTATACATGAAGAAGTAATTAGATCAGTATGATATTATAGTTGCATATGGAGTGATAGATCTGCCGTTTCGTCGGCAAAATGCACCAATGTATAGTTAGCATTGATGTTATCTAAGCTACCTGTAGGGCGAGAAGTCTCCGCTGAAAGGAAAACCTATTTTTTCCATAAGATCACCTTGCCTTACGAAACATATTTAATTAATTATTTAACTCAGCGCGTTATTGTCACACGTACGTAGCTTCATGGCTAACGTGGGGTATGACTTTTTGTTTTGTTGTCATTGTGTTTGAATTTATTTTACATAAATTAATTTTTGTTTTTATATTACTTTAAAGATTCATTGAGTAAGAAAGAAATTCACCTTCGAATAGCAGACTCGAGGTCAACTTTGATCACAAGACTTTGTAAACAAATGTTGTGGCAGTTTTAACAACAACAATATTGCAAAAATTAGCCCAAAAGCTAGCTTAGGCAGATCGTACAGCTGTTGTCGTTATCGTTAAGCAAGGACCGCTGATGCAGGAGCTTGGCAGCTCCCGAATAATACTGTAAATTGGTATTGTTATTCAGTCTTTAAATTGCTACTCCCACAGTAGAAATAGTAAAAAACCAGTAAGGGCGGTATAGTTGAGTATTCTCAACTAAATAATACCCTGTACACACACCTATGTTGATAACACGTTAAACATTCGCCGACAGCAAAAGCAGTGTACCACGATATGGTTTGTGTATTTGCTAAGGTGAGGCAGGGCTCACAGTGCAATGTTGCCATTAGATGGCGCTTTAGTACGGATTTTGTTACAAAGCATTGCTGCAAAATTTTGGTTTGTTGGTCTTTGCGGGGAAAGTTGTAGTTTGTTGTATGCAGTTTTAAAAAGGTATGTTAACTGAGTTTGCATACAAAATTTCAGCATTGTATTCTTTATACTTTAGGAGATACAGCAATTTTAAGAAAAAAATGACCTTTTGTTGTGCTCGATGGGCGGGAAGGAATGGGCGTGGCGAAAATTCCTTCAAACTTGATCTAGTGTTCGACCACACGAGACTATCTTCAAAATTTCAAGTCTCTAGCTTTAATAGTTTTCGCAGTGTTAAGTACGGTTTTTGTTACAAATAGGATAAAGCAGTGTTCAAAGCGCAATTTATGCCAAATTTCAACTTGTTTGTATTTGCGTTGTCACACACAAAATTTCAGCATTGTATCTATTATAGTTTAGGAGATACAGCAATTTTAAGAAAACAACTTTTTGAGAGGAAAAGAAGGGGAGGGGGAAAAAATGTGGTATGTATTTTTGTAGAGCTTTACATACTGAGTCTACATACTCATTTTCATGTTTTTAACTCATCAGGTTTTCGAGCTACAGCCTTTTGAAAAATGGGTGGTGCTCGATGGGCGGGAAGGAGTGGGCGTGGCAAAAAATCCTTCAAACTTGATCTAGCGTTTGACCTCACGAGTCTATCCACCAAATTTCAAGTCTCTAGCTCTTATAGTTTTCGAGAACCATTGGTGAGGACGGACGGACAGACAGGGCTATATCAATTCGTCTTGTCATCCTGATCAAGAATATATATACTTTATAGGGTCCCCCTCCCCTCCTTCTATGCGTTACATACAAACCGTCTCAAGCAAACTTAATATACCCTGATAGACAGTGTGTGTACAGGGTATAAAAAATTTCTTTGCTATTGCTGTCAGCTCTCACTTGAAGATAAGTGTAGCAGGAGGCGTAGCACAAAACGTTCACTTCGTTGCTGTGACTCTGCTTCATACTAAAGGTTTTCAGTAGTTCTCGCATCTGTAACAAATAGCAGGTCTAGCAAACGTAAATTTCAAATTGCCATACCCCTTGCCTGTGTTTATAAAAACGTCGCATATGTAGCAATTTTTATTTGTGTTTTGTGTTAATAACACTTCAAAATTTTCGGTATTATTTGGAATGTTTTTAACATAATTGGAAAACCTTGACTACTTCGAAACAGGTATTTGAATTTGAATTCAAAAAATTACAGTGAATAAATGCAATTGAGAGTTCACGACTTCGACATACCCTGTACCACCAGTTTGTTGGGATTGCTAAAGGGTGTTCCCCCGCCCAATTTTTAATGCTTCTAGACCAATTGTTTCTGGAAATACAGCATATAAAACTAAATTTTTTTTTTTATAAGTATATTAAGCTGTTTAAGAAAAAAATAGACTCCCTGATGAAGGTAGAAAATCCCACAGGAAACAAAAGTGGGACAAAAAAAAAAGTGGTGTTTAAACTAAATAATTTTTATATTGCTAAACCTAATTTACTTTTTTAACCCGTTTTTAATTTATAAAACGAGTTTGATTTCTTTTACAATAATTTCAATGAGTGCACATAGCCATGCAAGGCTAATTTGTGGTTTAGATGATGATTTTATGATTTTAGAAAGACAAAGTATTTCCATACATTTTTAAGATGCAAATGATGCATTCATTAGTGTATGAATTTTGTCGATCTCAGGAACTATAAGATGTAGAACCAAGACTCGTTTGCTATTCGATTCTTCTATTCTATAAGCAGATGGAGTTTATTAACTCTTTTCCCTCCTACTTATTGTTTGTTGGTGTCGAGCAAATAACTAAAACTCATGCAATACTTTCTCAATATCTCTATCACGACCCACATCAGTTCACTATTTTAAGGAAATTAATTAATTATTTGTATTTTCATGCCTTAATAAACATATTTACCTACCAGAAACTAAATTTTGCGCATAACTTAATTAATTTTATATTCCACTAATTGATCTTTAATGTTTTTGTGCGCCATTTTAACTTTATTTTGTGAATTTCGCACGGTTTAGCTGAAATTAGTTTTTCTAATAGTTCTAATAGTTTCGTAGTACGAGCGCCGCAAAAGCACAAGAGGTGTTGTACACACTCTTACACTTTTAAATTTTATATAACAGCTAATTATTTGCTTTAGAACTGAACCTGCGTTGTGGCAAACGAAAAGCGACGAATATAAAAACAAAACATTAGAGATAAAGCATGATAAGTTTCCTTTCCAATTACAATTGTTTGATGTTGACAGTTCAAAATTTGTAAGCAAACAACCCAGCAAAACTCTTATGCTTATCAAATGCCCATTTGACGAGCATTTTCAGGGTATAGGATTCACATGAATCTAACTCCATTTCTATACGAAAACACATATGGGGCGCCGATTTTTTCATCGTTTTTGTTGTTAAACAAACAGGTTGAACGTTCGATTTGTTCGGATATATGTTCGACTGTTAATGTTTGACTGTTACTGTTTGACTGTTATTACACGGCTGTTACTATTCTGGTATTTGCAGTACTTTGAGCTCTGCTGTTGCTGTACTGTTCGAATTTAAAATCAATTTAAAAAATTTTCATATCTTCAAATTAATTTTATTTTAATAATTATAACAGGATAATAATTCATAAATGAAGTAGTATTATTATTTGGTCATCAACTCCCTATCGGGAGTCTGAAGCACAAATTCCTCCACGCGTCTATGTTTTGGGCTCGCCTTCGCCAGCTGATAACACCAATTGTAGACTGGGCTTCCATCACCTAGTCTTGCCAACACATCCTAGCTCGTCCTCTCCTCCCCTTTCCGACAATCTCCGCATCAAATACCTCACGAGCCGGAGTGACTTCTTCCATACGTGCGATGTGACCCAGCCAGCAAAGTCTATGAAGTTTCATTCTACTACGTCAGCATCATTGAATAATTTATTTTTTATTTGAAATGACATCTAACGCTTTGGTTGTTATTATTATTCGTAATATTCAAATTAAAGCAAAGTAGAAATATTTCGTCCGTCCATTTTTGCTTTTCTCTTATATCAAATACGAAGCCTTGAAGTTGGTTGCTCCGACTTTGTGTGTTTTTCGTTTTTACACAAAAGCATTCAATCAGCCTTCAGACTAGCATTCAGTTCATGTCTAAGTTGGAAACAAAATTTGTAGTTTTTCATTTTTACACAAAAGCATTCAATCAGCCTTCAGACTAGCATTCAGTTCATGCCTAAGTTGGGAACAAAATTTGTTGTTTTTCGTTTACACACAATAGCATTCAATCTGCCTTCAGACAAGCATCCAGTTCATGTCGATGTTTCTAACATAATATGTTGTTTTTTGATAAACATCCAGTTCAAATGCCAAGGCGCATTCAGTGTAGGCCATGAATGTGTAACATCCATTGATGCTGAATCGAAGTTGTGAATTTGTCACTATGATCCCAAAAATTTTGCTGGGAATGTTCGCTACGAATACAGTGATGGAAAAAATAATAGAAACGACCTCATTCACAAAACATTCAAGTTTTCTTCTAAGAAATTAGTTTGGGGTTTAATGTTATAATTATACCCTGTACACATACTGTGTATCAGGGTATATTGTGTTTGTTTGAGCGAAATGTATGTAACGCATTGAAGGAGGGAAGGGGGACCCCATAAAGTATATATATTCCTGATCAAGACGACAAGAGAAATTGATTGAGCCATGTCCGTCTGTCTGTCCGTCTGTCTTCGTCCGTCCTCACCAACGGTTCTCGGAAACTATAAGAGCTAGAGACTTGAAATTTGGAGGGTAGACTCGTGATTCTCGGCAGCAGACCAAGTTTATTTTTTTTTGAGCCACGCCCACTCCTTCCCGCCCAACCAGCACGAGCGCTTTTTTTAAATCGCTATAACTCAAACGTCAAAAGTGATAGAAACATGAAAGTCGGTTTGTACTCTCAGTATGTGTAGCTCTACAAAACTTCATACTACAATTTTTCCCCCTCCTCTTTATTTCCCCTCCCCCTGTTGTTTTTTTAAAAACGCTATATCTCCAAAACTATTGAAGGTACGAACCAATCAATACAAGCTCAATAAGTATACATCTTTAAAACTGCATACCACAAATTTCCCCTCTTTTTGATGGTTACCCCTCTGAAACCAACAAACTCAAATTTTTCGTAAAATCCCCTTTTTTGACCGATTTCCTTGGTATTTTGAACAATATTTGAACGGCCGATGTCCGATCAATATGATTTTGTAGATTTGTGATGTGGCACGGCCTACCATGTGTACAGGGTATTATATTGTCGAGTATACTCGACTATACCGCCCTTACTGGTTTTTAATTAAAATTTATTACGTGATACTTGTGATAACAACAAAAATAATTGCATTTTTAAAAATTCGTTTAGCAAAAAAATTATTTGAATTTATTTGCCTTGGAAAAAAAATTAGAAACAAGACACTGTAAACTAAGAACCACAAGTTTATCTGTGCAAACTCTTAATTTGAAAGACTAAAACAGACTATATTTTAATATTTTGTTATGCCACCATGATTTTTCAAAACTTCGGCGCACCTACGACCCATGGAATCCTTTAGTTTCCTAAAAATCGAAGGATCAATAGAGTACCACTCAGCCTGCCCTTTTTTTTCATAAATCGTCCTTGTTTTAGACTTATAAACATTAATTCTTGTTTCTAATACTCCCCATTAGTGTTCAATAGGATTAGGTTGGTAGATTGTGAAGGTCATTCCATTAAAGACACTTTTTTGTTTGCGGTCATTTTTGTGCATAAACTCACATTTTTATGGCATTTATCTCCAGAAATATGGCAGCATTATACTGTTAAATATGTTAACGTAGTCAGCAGAGCAGATTTTCCCTTTTATCCAATAAATAACGTTAACTAATTAAAAATATTAAGGAAAACTTCATTAATGAATTTTTGTTATCAGAAATTTTCCGTGAATATGATGGAATTATTTTTGATGGCGATTGCAAAATTTTGTCGGTATACTGTTCCTCATATGCAAAATTCAGTTCCAGTGTCAATAAATTTTATAATTGAAATTTCGTCATAATACAGTAAGGAAGTCATAAAAAAAGGGTTACCTGGAAAGTTTTGCGGGAGTTTTGAAAATTGGCATCTATATCGATTTTGGGCTGCACTTTCCGCTCGAGCCGCCATTTTGGACTCAGAGTAAGATTATCATTCAAAACAATACCAAATTCCACACAAAATGTATGAAAACCATAGTACCAAAGTTGTACACTTTGCGGCGCTCGTACGCCCAAACTATTAGTCTTACGAAAAAAAAACTTAGAACATAATTTGTAGGAAATTTTCCCTAGTTTAATTTATGTATAGAGATGTTTTTGACGTAATATGAGCCAAAATGGAAATATGGTGAAAAAAGTGATTTTTGACGCCATTTTTTCAAAATGACGGCTCGAGCGATGGTCATCGAAGGTCGCAAAGTGAAAATTCGAAAAGAGCAGCCCAAAATCAACATAGATGCCAATTTTCAAATTTGACACGATTAAAGATAAAGTTTTTAATGGCCCACGGTCTTCGAAGCAGTTCCCTCCATTGCACTATGTTGAATTTGACCCGTTTCGGTGGCCAAAATTAAAATTTTTATAATTAACAAGATTTTTCACTGCAGGTTTCTTGTATAATGATGGTTATGACTATAGGAAGGTATTTTAGAAAAGTGGGCGTGTCAACGCCCCCCTCCGCCCACAGAAATCGGACAAAAAAACGAAAATTTAAAGCAATTATAAAGTTAGAGAGAACACATGATGAGTGTTCTATTTCAAATGTGTCCTGCAAATGTGGTCCAGATCGCATAATAAATATAGAAGTTATTCAATAAGAAAAAATGTTTTCATTTAATTTCATTTAATTTCATTCATTTTCAACTTCATCAATGTCATCAATTTCATTATTATTATAAAAAAAAATATGTATCGTCGTCTTCCCTTGCGTTGATATCATTTGAAGACTCATCTGCAGATTCAACTTCACAAGCAAACAGCTGGGTGACTTCTACTGGCAAAGCAAGTCTCTGCATTGCTGATTAAGATGTTGCTTCCTAATAAATCAAATAGCGCAAAAAGGCGCAAAAAGCGCACAATGTGCTTATTAGTTCTGAATTCAGAATTGACAACTCTACAACATGTATATAGACACTCACTGAAATAATTTGAAATTTGTTTTTAAACTCTTTGGAAAGTTCAACTTTCTTTCCAAAAGTGACAAGGGGACACCGCTTGCTAAATACACAAATTGTTAGGAAAATACGAACGAAACACGCAACATATTAGTATCAACACATAGTACTAACCTGAAGAATTAATATTCATTTTGAATTTGATTACTTAATGATTTTTTGTCGGAGATATGCCAATTTGAAATTGCACCGCAAAGTTAACATTAAAGACAGCACGTGTTGTTAGCTTGCAACAGCTAACTTTAACAGCTGTTATTTTAACACTAAACTGTTAAGTTAACATTTTAGGTATGTAACATAGCATTTTGATCATTTCTTAACATGGTAATATTGAAAAAACGGAAAATTGCATACTCGCGAAAAATGAGTTTTGGCCACGGAAACGGGTCAAATTCAACATAGTGCATTGGTATTATTAATATTAGTACTATATAAATGATGATTTTGAACCTCCAGAAGACTTTACTTTAGATGAAATGAAAAATTGTGATAGTGAATACCAATATCCGTCTTCAACTGACGGAGAAATTAAATAAAATGTTTAACTTTTCTATTTGCTTTATATTTGGTACTCATGTTCTCAATTATGCTGACAATATTGGGCATTTTGGATGGCCTAGTTAATAGGCCTAGGACTTTGGCTTTAGTTTGCACATCGTATCGAAAATTTAATACATATATGTATGTAGTTAGCGGAACTTTGGAATTTCGCGATACTTTTTGAACAGACCTCGTATTGCAATGAATGAGTCACCAATAACATAGCCTACCGACAACACTTTTCACTTCCTCATTAGCCCCGCTCCTGTTTGAGCTTTCAATTTATTGGCTGCTATGGAACTATTTCGGCAATTACGCATTTTGTTCTTCATGCAAACCCATGTTACTGCTTTCAATTGAGGGGACTTTGGAATAATTTTTTAATAATAATTTAATTTGATAAAACTTTTGCGCTGTTGGTTTCTAAAATTTGGAATCAAGAGGTTCACATACAATTGCATCGACAGTCATACTTCAAATGCCTCTGGCACATCTTTAATTGCATCTACAACTTCCAAAATTAAATCCTTGGTAACAGCGTATTCCCAACGAAACGTTGGGATGGTTGGGATGTTCGGCAAAGTTCTATGATTTTATGGTACATACATAGGATTTTTCATTATTAGAGAGTTTTTTCCCTTTATAAATTCTTACCTCTTCTTTTTTGTGCTTTGGATCGCCAGGGTGGCACTATAAGCATAGCTCATACGTTGATACGAGTCCTTTCACAAAAGTTGATAAATTCTTTGATATTGGCAATGTTCATGACTGCGAACACGTCCTTTATGAACTTGAATTTGCTGAAAAATCTGGAAAAGTCTTGTCTAATAATGGTATGTCTTTGGCAATCGAGTCTTCGCAGAGTCTTTAACAGCAAAAAATTGGCAGTCATCAGTTGACACCACACCCATCTTAAATAGAGCAGCAGTGTCATACGTGTAGCCTGTTAGAAGGCGGTTAGCAAGTTTTTTTTGGTATGCGTTTAGGTTGGTATTATCAAAGCACCTTCTTAAGGCTACATTTGGGTAAACGGCGGCGAAGGTGTTGCCTTTCGTTTGAGACTTGTTCTTATATTTTTCGTTCCACTCAGTTTGTATTTCATTCTTTTCGCCCTTGTTAGCAGCGTTTGTAGCTCTATCCGCCTGTTCATTAAAAAAATGCCCACATGCGCAGGGGTCCAAATTATCTCGCATAACTCTAACTCAGGCCAGTTCAGGTTCGTTTAAAGCTCTTGGACCAGGTAGGCTTGCTCTGTTTTACTGTCTTTTACAGCACCCCCGCTATCAGTGAAAATTGCTAACTTTGTGGTTTACCTCTTCCATATTTTTAGAAAGACAAACTAAATGTCAAGAAGAGTTCCCACTTACCAAAAAATATACAAAGGTGTCAACCCAAATTTTAATAAATACTCATATTTACGCAGCGAAAATGCTGATTAAAGTATACATATGTACATAACAGACTAAACTCATAATCTGTCACTTTCTTACATTTTCACAAAAATGTTTCATAGCCTCATGGCTGATTAATGTTTTACAAACTTTAATAAAAACCAGTAAGGACGCTATCTTCAGCAAGGCTGAAGCTATAATACTTTTCACTTTGTGTCACTATAAAAAAAACTAAATGAATAGTTTTCATGCATCCCTAACAACATAACTGTAATGTTTCAAGTCAATTCGTTAAAAAACAAAAAATTTTTCCATACAACGGCTATAAGCGTGGCTACGCCTGGCTACGCCCACTTTTGGTCAAAATAGTTTTCATTCCTCTCTAAGAACATAACTGTAAAGTTTCAAGTCAATTGGTTAAAAAACAAAAAAGTTTTCCATACAACGGGTAAATTTTCGCTATAAGTGGGCGTGGCTACGCGTGGTTACGCCCACTTTTGGTCAAAATAGATTTCATTCCTCCCTAAGAACATAACTTTAAAATTTCAAGTCAATTGGTTAAGAAACAAAAAAGTTTTCCATACAACGACGTGAATATTCCTTCTCTTCCTCTTCTTCATTTTGTATGGGAGCTACCAGTTCCAGATGTCCAATCTCAATGAAACTTTCAGGCATGTAGTCGGACCATGTAAAACTACTATGTTTAAAATTTCAGCACTCTATTGTACAAAACAAAAAAGTTTTCCATACAACGATTCAAGTTTTGTTCACTTTTCTTCTTCTTTTCGTATGGGAGCTACCTGTTCCAATAATCCGATCATGCTGGTTCCGACGAATGATTCATCGTAATAAATTCTAAGACTCTGTGCAAAGTTTCAGCTCGATAGCTTCAAAACTGAGGGACTAGTTTGCATACATACAGACAGACAGACAGACAGACAGTCAGACAGACGGACAGACGGACATGGCTAAATCAACTCGTCTTGTCGTCCTGATCAAGAATATATATACTTTATATAGTCGGAAATTAATATTTCGATCTGTTACAAACTCCGTGACAAAGTTATTATACTATTTCACATAAGTGAAAAGTATAAAAAAAAAAAAAGTATACACAATCTCGTAAATATTTTTTGTATGGAATTTCAAATCAGTTTGTTTACGCTACGTATTTTTACGCAGTTTACGAATTTACGAGACGTTTACGAGCTTACGTGAATACCCTTTATATATAATAATTCACCCTACGATTTAATTTATTTGAAATTAGAGTAAATTAATATTTATTGAAGTAGCTAACTTTATGATGCTAAAGGGCTGCCAACTGAAAATTACTAATTTTATTTTCTATTTGTATAACAATAATGTCCACAGACGGGAAATGAGTCTCAGAGCTTTGCTGTAGAGCTCTTCTATCCAAAACGCAACCTCTCAACTGAAGGTTGGTATTATCTAACCAACAATCGTTTCAACTCTGATATTGCCTTCAAATGGACCTCCGACGACGCCAATGATGAAAAAAAAATCATACGCTCAAACTTAATGTGGCAGTCGGAGCCACTTAACCGTGGTGATCGTGATCACCAAACATTTATACTGACGATTGGTCACCCGTACCTTGAAAAAGATATTAAATGCAAAGCCAGTTACTACCGTGGTGTAATTGACTTACTCAAGGCTAATTTGGTTATTGACTATTCAGACCAACCCGAGCACTTGATACAACTGAATGCTTTGTTAAAGGACCTTTATCATGAACTTGGACATACTAATTATACATTCAAATTCTTCGGCCAGCATCCGGCATCTGAACTAGATATACAGCTAAATGGCACGCTTACGGCAAGACCATCCTACTACAAAACTGAATCGACTGCACATTACAAGCGCGACTATTATCCTGCCAAGCGTGGAAAATTTTTGGCGCTGTTGGACTTGGCAAAGCGGGAAGTAGAATATGAGGTTAGCCAAACATTTTTCTCAAACATAAAAAACTTTCTTTTGAAGTATTCTGTTATATATTTAATTATTTTTTGTTTTGTAGCGAAATTCGCCGTATCGATCTGTGCGTGTATGGGCTGTACCCACGATGCAATATCCCGTTTATGGGATTAACGCTACTATTTGGGATACACCCGACACAAATAATACTGGCTACATTTTTGTTGATCTGAAAAAAAAATTTGCTCGCATGGAGGTCAATTTAACTGAGGATGCCAGTCAGAATTTGCAAATGGTTGGCTACATACCCGATACGCGAAGTGGTTTTATTGACGTCTGGCGAAATTATGATGAAATTCGCATCATAGACATCAGCTCCTACCTTAAATTGAACCATTCTCGGCTTATTACAGGCCGCTTCCACTGGCGCCCGAAGATTAGAAATGAAGTTAAAGCGAAAATACATGCAGTAGGAAATTCTATTTACAACTCCTTCTCAGATGGTATTGATTTTTGGATAAAATCGCTTTACACGGAATCAGTTGAGGCCATGGGTGTGGTATGGAAAACTGCAAAGGATTACAACAGTGCATTTTTGGAAGACGTTGGTCAATTAAGTATACTTGAGGAAGACTTAGATGATTTGCGACAGTTTGTGAATCAATCCTATGAGGCCAATGATTTTTATATAAAAAACGTCGTCAACTTTACGCTTACCATACTTGACGAATTGGCAATACGTGACCATATTGAATCATTGCCAAAAATCTTTACAGAATTATGGCAAGCTATGGGTGATTCTGGTAAAGCACTACGTAATAGCATTGTCTGGCTGATTGAAACCATTAAGACAACTTATAATAACCTATTGGAAGCCGTCAGCAGATTCTTTCATGGTGAATCGTTGCAGTATATTTCAACACTAATGGAAAAAGGTATTGAGAAGTATGATAAATTTGTTAAAGATCTTCATATATCTTTTATAAAATATATTGAAAATCTGTGGAACAAGTTTTGGGAAATCGCTTCAAACTACTGGAAGAATGTGCTGAAGCGTTTTGAACCGCACATGTTCAAATTTATCAGTTACATCGAGTCAACACTTTGGGATTTAAGCAAAGAAATTTTCGATTTTATTTACAAACGAACAAATGAGTTGGCTGAATCACCGTACTTTAACAAAGTATCTAGTTTTACGCAGGATGTTGATCGTTTATACAAGGATATCAAATCAAATGATGCAATTACTAATATCAAGAAGTACAGCATATTAGCCTGGAATTTCATTAAAGAAAAATATTTTAAACTTGTACCTTTCGGCGCTGAACTCAATGAGGTGTTCACAGAGATCTGGTCAGAAATAAAAAAACTCGAGGAGATCGATCAAGTGCAAATTTTAATACAGAAGTATAACGAACTAATTGAAAAGCTAGAATGGATTGCAGAAGAATTGCAGTTTGAAGATCGTTTGCATCAACTCTATGCTTTGATAAGGAATAAATTTCGAAATTATGCAATGAATGCTTTAGAAACTGCAGACATGTATCGCGAAGCTAAGACCAAGTTCATTTTTGACCCCGAAGTTGGAATTCTGGACCTGGAGCAAAAATTACCAATGTCATGGCACGCATTCAATGAGACACCCAAGTTTGAAGAAATTCCTGAATATAGAGTTTTATCGAAGGTTCAAAGACTTTTGTCGGAGACGAACTCGACAATCATTATGAAGCTTTATAATTTGAGAGCCCATCTGGATCCGGAGACTTGGTTGCCTCCATATTATTGTAAGTATTTCTTATATCAAAGTTTGATTTTAGAATTTTTTATTTGCTGTGTGTCTTTGGATAAGAATTATAATGTCATATTTCTCCTAAAAAGCGCGGGCCTTCCTCGTTGACTCCAGACACTTTATGACTTTCGATAAACGCTTCATAGGCTTAAATCTGAACATTGAGAATCTCGCCGAATCAAATGGAAGTGGACAATGCTCTTATTTATTAGCTCATGATTTCTCCAATCGCAACTTTACATTGTTGCTGGACCCAACTACAAATCATACTAGAAAACTGAGTTTTATAGCGAACAAACAACTTATTGAGATTAATTTGGGCACGGATGTAAGCGATTCTCATTTTAATTTAGAATTATATTTATAACAAATTCGACCATTGCAGCACATATCTGTTAACAACAATCCACAACCAATGCTGCCATTGAAACTTGGTGAAGTTATCATCTCACACGAACTTGACGTACTCTCAATACGATCTGATACCGAGTTTAGTCTACATTGTAATGTGCAATTTGATCTCTGCTGGTTTGAGGTTAGTGGTTGGTACTTTGGTCGAACGGCCGGCCTTCTCGGAACACTTAACAATGAAGGCAATGATGAGTACATGACATCAAATAATGTTATTGCAAACAACACCGAAAAGTTTACGGACTCATGGAGTGTAAGGCAATGCAAACAGAATCAAAAGACAAGTGGGACTGCAGTTACCACCTCATCACTGGTTATCCAAGTTTGTAATAACTTTTTCAAGTCTGGCATATTATCGGCATGTGGTGCTGTAGTGGACGTGGCACCCTTTTATGATATGTGTCTCGATTTGGGCCAACATTCAAATTCGATTCGTGTGGGTCATCCAGTAGTAAAGGGCGCATGTTCTGCGGCTCTGGCTTACATCGAGGCCTGTACAGTGGCTAAGGTACCAATGCGAGTGCCAGATCAGTGTGTCTTGTGAGTAGAAAGATTATTTACAAAACGGGTTGAATTCTAAAGTGTTTCTCACTACAGTTGTCAATTAACGAATGGTTCGTATGTGCCCGAGGGCACCTTCGTTGAACTAAGCGGAAGCGACGTGCCTCAAAGCGCAGATGTCGTTTTTATAGTAGAAGCTAAGCCCTGCAATGAAAATCTGGCAGAAAGGAAGAACATCATGGCCGTTGTCGCTACTATCGAAGAACAATTGGAAGTTGCAAAAATTATGAACAATCGGTATACTGTCTTTCTTCCGATTATTGTTTACATCTACTTAAGTACTTTTGCATTTTTTATCTAGCTATGCGGTTGTCGCATTTGGTGGAGGCGCCCCTTACGACAAACCACGCAGTATCATTTATGAGAATCGCGTATTTACTGATAAGTACAACGATTTAAATAAGTACTTTTCCCACATTACCACTGAAAATGGCACCAACAACGACATACTGCAGGCCATATCTTTTGCTTCAAGACTCAATTTCCGTCCAGGTGTCTCAAAGACCTTTATACTTCTTACCTGCAGCAATTGTGCTGCACGCAACATGCGTTTCGATTACACTTCTATATTGCAATATATGCTTGAAGAAGGCGTTACGCTTCACATACTCGCTGATATTGAATTTGAATTTGAACGAACGCGGAAATTGCGTCACTTCTTTGGCTTGGATCGCGAATTTGTCTACACGAAACGCTTCCCAGAGGGCGACGCGGAAACACGCAAGCAGATTGTAATACCCAAATCTAATTTAGGCATATGTCCGCATTTAGCTATTGAAACAAACGGTTGTGTCTTCAGTGCCCACAAATTAGCTCCGGAACGTAGCTATCATATTAAACGTGTTGCAACCATTTTCGGTAAGCGTGTTGCACAGAGTGCCACGCCGATTGCTACACAGACTTGTGAGTGTTCAGGACACAACACAGGCGTAGCCTACATTGCTTGCGCTCCGAGCGTTTATCCCGAAGAAAAGGCTGAATTAGATGATTATGTAAGATATGGTCATACCAATTTATTATACATGTGTATATAGTCTCACATTTTTCATTACAGGATTTGAACTTCAACTGGGAATGGGATGATGATGAAGAAAGTTTTGCAGCTTAATATATTTTGTCGAGTTTTTGTAATAAGTAATTGATACATATAATACATATATGTAATAAGTTTAGTTTTTTATACCTATCCATATGTATAGGTTCCCATGACATTTTTTGTAATATTTTATATTTGAGTTTTGGAAATAAAATGTAATATTGATTGAATTTTATTTTAAAGTAAACAAACATATACATATCGCTTGCTTACTGGAACACCGTCATAACTTGAAAAATGCCATTCTTGACTTAATTATGCAGGAATAATCATTAACTAAAATTGTATGTCAGAGAGTATTAAAAAAACCAGAGAAGAAATCACGCTTAGCTATTAAATTTTCGTTAACATTCTGCACCAATTCAAGCACACTTGTGAAAAAAGTCAAAAAATGAAAGGCACAATTTTTTTTTTTAAATTTTTTCCAGCCATTAGTTTCGACTGTTTAAAATAGTTTATAATTTTTTGTTTTGTTTTAGTTGTTGAGATGTTGTCGAATTTTTTTTTTTCGATTGAATTTTTCTTTTGAATTTGATTTCTATTTTAGCAAAATCGAATATTTTCTTAAAATTATCATTTTTTCAGAGAATATTATTATACTTTTCACGTATGTGAAATAGTATATTAACTTTGTCACGGAGTTTGTAACAGATCGAAATATTCTTGATCAGGACGACAAGACGAGTTGATTTAGCCATGTCCGTCTGTCTGTATATATACAATCTCCTCCCACAGTTTTGAAGATATCGAGCTAAAAAATCGGACCACTGGAACTGGTAGCCCCCATACGAAAAGAAGAAGAAAAGTGAACAAAACTTGAATCGTTGTATGGAAATCTTTTTTGTTTTGTATGATAGAGTGCTGAAATTTAAAACATAGTAGTTCTACATAGTCCGACTACATGCCTGAAAGTTTCATTGAGATTGGACAACTGGAACTGGTAGCCCCCATACAAAATGAAGAAGAGGAAGAGAAGCAATATTCACGTCGTTGTATGGAAAACTTTTTTGTTTTTTAACCAAGTGACTTAAAACTTTACAGTTATGTTCTTAGGGAGGAATGAACACTATTTTGACCAAAAGTGGGCGTGGCCACGCCCACTTATAGAGAAAATTGACCCGTTGTATGGATAATTTTTTTGTTTTTTAACCAATTGACTTGAAACTTTACAGTTATGTTCTTAGGGAAGAATGAAAACTATTTTGACCAAAAATGGGCATGGCTACGCCCACTTATAGTGACACTTGAACCGGTGTATGGACAACTTTTTTGTTTTTTAACCAATTGACGTGAATCTTTACAGTTATGTTCTTAGGGAGGCTTGAAAACTATTCATTTACTTTTTTTTATATAGTGACAACGTGAAAAGTATTGTTCAATAATGATTAGCAGGCTCGAGGTCAATTTTGATACACCAAATTTGTAATCAAAAAGTTTTGGCAGTTTTAACAACAAACAATATTGCAAGAACTAGCTCAAAAGCTGGCAGCAGGCAGATCGTACAGTTGCCAAACTCCTTCATCAGCGATCTTTGCTTAACGATGAACGGATTATCAGCACTCCCCATACGTTTTTCTTGATAAACTGCATGAGAATTGCAAGTTATCAAACGAAAAACCCTGAGAAATGCTGCTTCGATCATCACATTGCAATATTGTTGTTGTTGTGGGCCACCGCTGTTTGTTGGAGTCAAGTCTTGACTCACGTCAACTGCTTGTGGACCAAATTTTAATAAAACAAAAATTTTATTTTTCAAGTTTCTGTCATACTACACAATTATGTGGATGACTACGGCGTGCCTTCCGTTTTAGTTCTTGCAATATTGTTTGTTGTTAAAACTGCCAAAACTTTTTGATTACAAATTCGGTGTATCAAAATTGACCTCGAGCCTGCTAATCATTATTGAATTACTTGTATAGCTCGTAAAATAAAACACTTTCGAAAAGTATTGTAGCATCAGCCTTGCTGAAGATAGCGTCCTTACTGTTTTTTTTTTTGTGGTTTATTTGGGAACGTAAACACATTGAACGGATCAAAGGGTTGAATATTTATAAATATATGCCTTTTTTATTTGCAACCTAATAATGGTGACTATTTTTGCCAAAAAAAACGCCTATTAAGGGCAGCAAAATTCTCTTCCGCCCCGGGCGGCTGATACCCACGCTACGCCACCGCCTTGCAGGCAGTTGATATGTAGAAACTAGGGATGTCAATCTCGGGATCCCGGGATCCCAAAAACCCGGGATTTCAGTATTTTTTAAGTCCCGAAAATCGCGGGATTTAACTTGCCCAATTCCGGGATATTCGGGACTTAGATTTTTTATTCTGATGTGAATTATTTAAATTGATCAATAAGTTAGAAAGCGTATACGACAAATTTCATTGTTTCGTAACCAAGAACGTAGTCAGCTCGATATTCTCATGTAGGGGGACTGCACAATGATGCTCAAAATTTGAGAAAAAACCAGTAAGGGCGGAATAGTTGAGTATTCTCAACGATATAATACCCTGTACACACACCTATGTTGATAACACGTTAAACTTTCACCGACAGCAAAAGCAGTGTACCACGATATGGTTTGTGTATTTGCTAAGGGGAGGCAGGGCTCACAGTGCAATGTTGCCATTAGATGGCGCTTTAGTACGGATTTTGTTACAAAGCATTGCTGCAAAATTTTGGTTTGTTGGTCTTTGCGGGGAAAGTTGTAGTTTGTTGTATGCAGTTTTAAAAAGGTATGTTAACTGAGTTTGCATACAAAATTTCAGCATTGTATTTTTTATACTTTAGGAGATACAGCAATTTTAAGAAAACAACTTTTTGTGGGGAAACGAAGGGGGGGGGGGGGGAAATGTGGTATGCATTTTTGTAGAGCTATACATACTGAGTCGACATACGCATTTGCATGTTTCTAACTCATCAGGTTTTCGAGCTACAGCCTTTTGAAAAAATGGGTGGTGGTCGATGGGCGGGAAGGAGTGGGCGTGGCAAAAATTCCTTCAAACTTGATCTAGCGTTTGACATCACGAGTCTATCCTCCAAATTTCAAGTCTCTAGCTTTTATAGTTTTCGAGAACCATTGGTGAGGACGGACGGACGGACGGACAGACAGGGCTATATGAATTCGTCTTGTCATCCTGATCAAAAATATATATACTTTATAGGGTCCCCCCCCTTCTATGCGTCACATACAAACCGTCTCAAACAAACTTAATATACCCTGATACACAGTGTGTGTACTAGAATGTTGCATGAATACATTTGAAACGACAAACAAGGCATTTGTTTCATTGTAAGTTAAGCAAGTTTCAAGTATTCGACAACCAAATAGAATGAATAGAGTTTACGTCATCATTTACAAATTCCAAGTACTTGCTCACAGAAGCAAATGTTTTATTTCAAATGCCTACTAAATACAAATGGAATGAGTTTCAAACCAAATGAATGAATGGAAATCATTCGGGTATTTGTAAGTGATGTTCTTCTTCTTTTTCTTTTCTCAATAAAGCTCATTTTTATTTGTTTGCTCATGCTCTGCTTTGCTCATAGTGTACATATGTATATTCTTGATCTGGGCGCCAAAATAAATCGATGTCTATCCGTCAGACCGACCTCACTAATGGTTGTCAGAAACAGTAAGAGCTAAAGACTTGAAATTCGAAAGACAGACGAGTGTGGTGACTCGCTACTTTAAGATTGGTGAAATTTTTGCTACTCCCACTCCCACTCCTTCCTTTTTTTTTGTTTATTTTTAATTTCACATCTATCAAAAAGTTTTTCGAATATTCAATAAATTCTTATTAAATTTTATATAGAACGCGACTTTGAGAAAAAATTTTTCAAATATTTGAAAGTACCGTAGTGAACCGTTTAAATTGGAAGGGCTTTTACGTCATCAAGTTTGAGTCAAACAATTTTAATTTGAACCGAACCCCTTCTAAAACTCCTATTTTTATAACGAACTTTAAGCACCTTCCCTTCAGCTTTTTTAGAAGCGAGAAGAAAAGGGTAACCTGATTTTGGAGGGTTTGTGAAGCGAGATGGGAAGGAGTAGCCGATGATGTAAAACACAAAGTAACTTTGTTTTTGGGCTTGAGTTAGTAGGAGACTAAAATGTTGTTCTCTAGCTAAATTTTAGCTTATATAATATAGTATTTACGAAATTTCAATGATATCTTTAGTCGAGTTTGTTGAGTGCCGGTTTTTAATCCAAAGACTCTGGGATCGAATCCCACAAAGGCCGGGTTGTATCATATAAAATAAATTTGTAGTTTTAAATTTAATAGAAAAATAGCAAAGAGATAGACGAAGATAGGATAGCCTTAATATTACTGTTGCATATGCAATGAAGATGACTCATGAAGATTGTGCTGGTTCTTAGCTGACCACAGAATAAATTTGTTCTTTACAATACTTTTTTATATTTTTTTTTCTTCCTTGAGTGGGATTCGAACCCACGAAGTCTGGCTGATAAAAAGTAAGCTGTTAACATATTAACAGAATTTTAATTAAAGAACAGTACAGATTTAGAACAGTACATCATGTATGATAAAGCTAAAATGTTCGTACATACTTCGTGTTACAATAAGACCTTCCGTTCAGCTTTTTTTGCAGCGAGTATATAAGGGGACTAGCCTTTCTTCTCGCTGCTTTTTGCAGCGAGTATGTAAGGGAACTATCATATCATTCGCCTTCTTTTTGAAAGGAGCGTGTAAGGGAACTATCATGGAAAAAGCGATCACTCATATGGCAAAATCCATTTGAATCGTAAGGTTTAAGAAGCACTTTTGTGCTTACTTATAAGGCATGCGGAACCAAATTAGAAGGCCTTAAAGGTCCTAGGGGAGAGTTCTAGAAATTTAAAAGTGACAAGCATTTGTTTCATTCGTTTGCTTTGTTTTTTTCAAATACAAATGAAATGAATTTTCAAATTTATTTGGAAGAACTTGGTTTCAAATACATTCATGCAACACTCTAGTGTGTACAGGGTATAAAAAGTTGCCGAAAATTTTTTTATGTAATTTACAAAAATCGTTGCGAAGAGAGTAGTACGGCTTTTCTGAGTCTTTCTCTAAAACCATATTTTTTGTAATGCTTACTGTCTTCAGAAACTCTTTAATTTAATTCTAACCGTCCAACCAACAAATTTTGAAGGTGAAAGGTGTTTTTCGTCAGCAGGTTTGGAGAACACAACATTAAATGCTTTACTACTTTTAAGGTTATATTTTAAGGGGTTACATACAGTTAGAAGGCCGAAAAAAAGCGAATTTTCCGAAATTTTTCCTGAGAAAACTTTTAGGTTTATTGATTTAAAAATTTGAACACATATTATGGTATCTTTTAACAGTAATTTAAAATTTATTACCACTAAAAATATTTATTTGGAAAGGAGCTACAGCTGATCTCCGGGAGCTCCACTCAAAAAAAACGTTTTGCGGTGACCACTGTATCTGTGAACTCGATCACTTTAAATTAAAAACCCAAACGGATTTTGTTAAAGAATTGTTAAATCTAGTGATTAATCGAAGGAATAAGCAAAATAAATTTTTTTGACGGCTTCTCAAAAAAAAAAAATCGATTTTTCACCAAAATTTCGGACTTAAATTGTTTATAAAAAAATATTTATCGGTGAGAAAAAAGCTTCGATTAATTACTAGCAAATATATTTAAGAAGATCGTGTCAAAATTTGAGATTAATCGGTTGAGCCGTTTCCGAGTTATGGTGGTCACCGACTTTGAAAACACCATTTTGAGAAAAACGCGTTTAAAGTTTGAAAAGTACTTTGAAGCACTCTGAAACGCCTTTCCAAATTTGCGTGTAACTTCGAAAATATTCACCGGAACGACATGAAATTTTCTGTGTGTATTCTTAAATATATGTACAATAAGAAAATAAAATAAAAAAAAACTTAATTTTTTGAAAATTCTAACAGTATGTAACCCCTTAACCAACATGATCTAAATAGTCTATTTTTGTTTTTTGCTTCGTATTTTGTTTGTTTAAATAATAAAAAGGAATAGAATGAAAATTTATAATTATTTACTACGTCTTAATTAGTCCCAGGACTAATCCCGGGATTTCGGTTTGCAATTCCGAAAATCCCGTAGTTGGTAAATCTCCAAAAATTGACGTCCCTAGTGCACAAAATTTACGTCGTTATATGGAACACATTTTTGTTTTTGTATTAATTGATTTGCAACTAATAAAACTGTTTTTCCGCTTTTATATTTAACAAGTTGAACAATTTTTGTATTCCTGCAAGTATGCTTCTGAAAGAGCCTTTTCAAATGGATGCAATTTAATAACTGAAAAGCGATGTCATATTGCTACTAATCCAGATGATATAAATAAAATAATGTTTCTACTTTGCAATAATGAAACATAAAACAATTCCAATTTTTTATTACAGTTCAAAACATTTAGATCGGGCGAGGGCAGAGTGTGTAGTTAGCATTTTGTACAGGCAACATTTGCCGAATCGGCATTTACGCTTTATAATATTTTGGTTGCAGTGTGTGGATGAAAAGAAGTTGGCGTGGCACAAATCCAATCAAACTTGATCTGCAAGTCTCTAACTCTTATACATAGTTTCCGTGAATCATTGGTATATACGTTGCTCAATTAATTTATATTGTCCTTTGATCATTCCTATATTTACCTTATGGGGTCTTACTCCCCTCCTACTAGGTGTTACATAATTTTGGTATAAATAAACTTAACATTAGATATAATTTTGCCTGCAGGGAATGAAATTCAAATTATTCACATTCATTTCAATTCTCTCAATCATTTTTAAATCAATAACCAATTTGCCTATTTGAATGGATTCAAGCTGATCTAGTATGTTTTAGTGCCACTATTTATTCGACCGATTTTCTGCAGTTTTTGGGAATTGTTTTACATTAATTTTGGTCCTTAAATTTGGTCACATCGCTTGGGAACTGTTTTTCAATCTTTAGTTACACAAGAGTGTCACTATAGTCTATATATATATATATATATATATATATTCTTGATCAGGACGACAAAATGAGTTGATATAGCCATGTCCGCCCGCTGGTCCGGCTGTTCTCACCAATGGTTCTCGGAAACTATAACAGTTAGAGACTAGAAATATGAAAGATAGTCTCGTGTGATCATGCGCTTCTTCAAGTTTGAAGAATTTTTTTCCACGCAAACTCTTTCCCGCCCACTTTTTTAAAATGATATTACTCGAACACCCGAAGAGATATAAACATGAAAGTCGGTGTGTAGACTCAGTATGTGTAGATCTACAAAACAGCATACCAAATTTTTTCCCCGTCGCCTTCATTTTCCCTTTCCCAGTTGGGAAAATTGGCCAGCTCTTTTCGAAAAATTTCATCCAGTGATTTCTTGTTTGTCGCTTTACCCACTTTTACCGCCATTATTCTATTTGTTTTTGTCTGTCCTTTCCATGATCGTAACTGGGTAATTGTTTTTCGTCATCATTATTTTGATTCTAATGTATGAGTTTGGTCTATATTTAGAGTCGGTTTGTGCATAAGCTTTTACTATTATATTTTTGACTCTGTTAATTGTCTGATTACGAGGTTGATTCGAGTAGAAGTTCATTACTCGTCCGTTTTGTCTTTCTATTTTTGCGTCCAGATAGGCTATTTTTTGTATTCTTCAGTCTCTTGTGTAAATGGAATTTGCTTATGTTGTTGGTTTATTGTGTCCAAGATAATTTGTGCATCTTTTTCTTTAACTAAGCAAATTATATCATCAACATATTTTGACAAGTGCCTTATACGTATGCTCATTTGGAATGTTTGTTGGTATGTTTGTGAATAACGATATCACATCAAAAGAAACTAGTATAAAGCGGGTTCCAGAGTGAACAAACAAAATAAACCTGATTGGCTCGATGAATAATAGAATCGACTGAACAGGAATTTTGGCTATATCTCTTATAGCTTACGAGATCGACGGATTCATAGAGATGGAGGACTTTGTATAGTCGGGGATGTCTCCTACAAAAAAGGCGTAGCCACGCCAAGTTTCTAGTACGTTTCAAATAAAGCAATTGCATCATACTACACTACGTTTAACAATCTTCTATCTCTGTATTGGCGGTGCCACTTTCTTACGCCCGATTCTCATAACAACTTCATTAATACTCCACTACATAATGGGCGGGAAGTAGTGGGCGTGGCACAAGAAAAATACAAACTTGATATGCTGACAAGCATTACAAATTTACCCTCCCTCCTTTCAAGTCTCTAGCTCTTATAGTTTCCGAGAACCATTGGTGAATACAGACGAACGGACGGTCATGGCTCAATCAATTTATCTTGTCGTCCTGATCAAGAATACATTTATGTATATACTTTAAGGGTCCTCCTCTCCTTCTTCTATGCGTTACATACAAACCGTCTCAAACAAACTTAATATACTCCGATACACACTATGTGTACAGGGTATATAAAGGTACGCAGTGCAAGTACGGTAAATATATTACGTTTCCTATATTTTTTTTTTTTTAAGTAATGGACAAATATTATTTTAATACAATAGAATAATATATTGACTAATTGAAAATCATAGTGCTTCAGCTGAAATTGAATCCCTGCGAATTTAGCAATCCCTGGAAGTCAACGGTTCGTTTACCGTATGCTTTGACATTATTTGCTTGGTAAATAAAAGTATTTTTCAAACAACAATTTCGTAAAAACTTCTTTGTCAATTTTGATAAAATAAAATGGAAAATAATTGTGGAGGTATGTAGAATATAACGGTTTTAACGCAATACGTGTTTTATGTGTTGTTAGTTTGTTTATATGTGTCTTTGTGAAGTTATGTTTTTAGCAATTTTAACCTAACATTTTTCGTGTTTCATGGAGTAAAAGTTTATTGGATTGACAAGGATTGATGTAACTGTTAGCCCAATACTAATCTTTAGTACATATATTTATGATGCAATGATACTAATCTTTTTTGCCCGTTTTTGCCCCTTTTCCTAAAAATCGCCTATTCCCAGACAATATAGATTTAGGTTATGCTGAAATGCTAGAGTTTTGGCTGGCAAATCGTCGCCAAACTGAAAGTCTTTACAATTTTGTGCGACAGCAATAAAAAAGAAAATGAAAAACTTCGTTGCATTTGTTTATGTTCGTCTAAGCAAATGCAATCGGATGGTCTCAAGATTTAAAATGCAGCATGAAAGTTGGCTTGCATCACGCTTTCAAATACAATTGCAGCCCTGTGACTTTTCTGAAGAATCCCCCAAAAATTTAGGACGCCCACGATTAAACTATGATCCCGATTAAAGCGTAGATTAGCTGTCGAAGTATCAGAAAATAATAATAATGATGTAAATCTTCTTGCCCATGCAGCAGTCATGGCTGCAAGGAAAGCGCATTTGAAGACCGTGGAGGAAGCGAAACCGATGTCTAAGCCTGTACCATTTACTGCAGAAGAAGCCTTAGATTTTTTACTAGAAAACAACTTTACAAAAAAGCAGTACATGAGCATTAGGCGGCAAAGTAAAAACCGGAATTGTGATATATACCCGAGCTACCAAAAAATAATCGCTGCAAAAGAGAAATCGAAGTTTTCAAACATCGATGTTTTTCAAAAAAAAAAACATCGATGTTTGCCAGCATCGATGTTTCCAATGTTTTGAAGTGAAAACATCGATACATCGAAAAAATTTAAAACAAAATAAAGAAACAATTAATTTAAATTGTTGTTTCGGTTAATGAAAAGAATTTTATCAACTACCGCAGGCTTCAGCGAGCACCTGCGGTCTGAGATGAGTTGTCCATCATTTCTGAACATGCGTTCCGATTCGCAAGACGTTGCTGGAACGCACATATGTTTTTTATCCACTTCTTTTAAAATTTGTTCGTCAGTACACTAAAAAGAAACAAATAATTAATGTTTATTTACTAATAATAAATTGGGGCATTACCTGCCAAAAATGTAAAGAATTCACATCCTCGTCGGTATTTTCCTTCAGCAAATATTGCCTCATCATAATTGCGGCATCCGCTCTTTAGTTTTTATCTTTGACGAGCAATGATTGCAGATTGCCTCTTGGCCGCCGGCACATTTTTTAAAGTGATCCCACACAAATTAAACTTTCCAACGTCGCTTACCCAAATGGTTTTGCGGTTCCTCGATATTTCTTTTGATTCCTCTTCCTTTCCTTTTCACTCGTCATTTTCATTTGTCACAACTATAAAAGAAAAAGTATTTAATAAATGAAATAATGTAATGTGCGAATGTAATAATGTGAAATAATTAAATCATAATTCTAAGTACTTACACGTTTCCCGCTCTTTCAGAATGTGAAAATTTTTGATGGGGAAAATTTCATAAAAAACATCGATGTTGAACAAAAAACATCGATGTTAACATCGATGTTGAAAAATATACATCGATGTTGGGTATTTTTTTCCAAACATCGATATATCGGTAAAACATCGGACCGATTGGACTTGGAAATTCAAAATTTACTGCCCTTTGTATGAAGATGAGAAAAACAAAAAGTATACCATTCACTTTGTGCCAAAAATGACATTAATTGACGGAAAAGTCCTAAATATTTTAACAAACACGAAATCAACCCAGTCTTGCCCAATTTGCGGAGCGACGCCCCTGCGTCGCTGATCTCCAATCCGACAAATTTATGTCAAAAAATTCGAATGCCCTCGAATACGGAGTAAGTCCTCTACACGCGTGGATTCGTTTTTTTGAATTTGTTCTCAAAGTGTCATATAGGATTGGAATCAATAAATGGCAAGTAAGAAGCCACCAAGATAAAAAACAAATGATTGCTCGCAAAACAGAAATTTAAGGCAAATTATGGGCGGAGCTTGGACTTCATCTCGATAAGCCGAAGGCAAATGGAAGCGGCAATTCTAATGACGGGAACACAGCTAGGAGAGCATTTTTTAACACCGACACATTTGCGAAGATACTTGACTTTGACCGGGAAGTTTTAAGGAACTTATTTTTCATTTTAATAGCAATTTCAAGCCACTTTGAAATTGATGTTGCAAAATTTCAAAGTTTCTGTGAAAAGACTGCCTTTTTATATATGCAAAAATATCCCTGGTACCCAATGTCAGCTACGGTACATAAAGTACTAGCCCATGTCGCCCAGATCGTTGCCGCATCTACCCTTCCACTTGGCTGTCTAGGAGAAAACGCATCCGAAGCTCGGAACAAAGTATATCAAAATGATAGACATTCGCATGCAAGACAAAATAGTCGTTTAAATACTATGACAGACATTTTTTGTAGGGCACTCGAAGGGGTGGTCTAGGGTGTTCAGATTGTACTTATTAAAATAATGTAATACATATTTAAGATTTATTGAATATATACTTGTACCGCATTATTATTCAGACATATCTTAGAACCTTTTGTTTAAAAGAATGTTATCTTTTATAGGGCGGTAAAGAGGGCGTGGTCCAATCGGTCCAAAACTTTGCTCAGGCCTTACATATATAATAACAATATAGTGTACCAAGTTTCAGGTCGATATCTACATTTTTCGAATTTCTGCCAAAATTTTTGTCATTGGGACCAGTGTGCAATGGCTTAAAAAAGAATAATAGTTTAACACATCTCCGATAGATGGCGTGGAAACGTGGTTAGAAAAGTACCCACCAAACTTGAAAGAGTTAAAATGGACAATTTTTTTTGGATTCTGTGTGTACAGGGTGTTATATTATCGGCTATATACTATATGTATACATACTCGACTATACCCCCTTACTTGTTTTATTATTTATTTTCCCAACCATACGGCAAAAAACAAAAATAGGTTCACTTTCAACTGTGTGGGCATGTATTGAAAAAAGTTTATCGATCGAAATTAGGATTATTAACGGGAAATTAATTAATTGTTCAATGATTTGTGCAAAAATTGTTTTGTTACCTGCAGGGTAAAATAAAAAAAGAACAAGAAAGGAAGTTATTCTCGGCTTTGGTGTAACTTATATATTCTTGCAAGCAATGTTCATAGTAAAATATATATAGATAAATAAGAAGATGCACATATAAAAAAGTGTTTTCAATAAGCAATCTATTTTTTTCTAGAGTTGGAGGGAAGATGCTACACTATTTCTCAATTCTAACTTCTGCATTTTCTGTTTACACAAAAATTATATTATCAAGGGCACCGCCCTTAACTCCGATTCTTATAAGTCTTAGAAATAAATTTAAGAACCGCAAGAAACGCGTGATTATAAAGTTCTGTATATTTATTTTAACGAATAAAATTTTACTAACAAAAACTTAACTTTTGATTGGTCGTTCCTGTAACAGCTATAGGCTAAAGTAGCCAAATCTTTTCCAATTGTAAATAACATTTGCATACATACATATACATAAGAAGATGATAAAAATATCTGCTTCTGTTGTTGCAAACTCCATGATAAAGTTGATATACGCTTGCCAAGAGTTTCAAAACCAATTTTGAAATGTATTTTTAAACTTTTATAATGCATTTAAAAATAAATCAAACAAGCAAGTGAGTAAAACTCGAACACATTCTTGTTAGGAACAAAATAAGTTGGAAGCATATTCAACATATGTAGATACACACTCATATGCTTATACTCATACACAGGTAATATGCTATAGCGACACACATATACTACACAGTGTCCAAGTGAGCTTTGGAGTTTAATGAGCTGTAAAGTAGCATGAAAGATGTCCTTTTGTGTTGATTGGGTGATGGACTTATTCGCCATCGGGCTAAATATCCTGCTGTCATATAAGACTTCTATATGTACTTTTCTACACAATTTTTACTGTCTTAGCTTTATTATTTGTTTTTTTTTTTCAATTTTGTTTGATAGCACGATATTCCAAACATTTATAAGCTTTAGCTTCGAAAAGAACATGGCATTGGTCTTCGGTTGAATTTGATTTAATGACAATCGTCAACCATTGATGTTAGATGTATGTTAAGTGACCCGAAACTTTTGAATGTGCAGCTATGTATCCTTGTTTTTTGGCTATAGGACACATTCTTAATGGTTTATTTGTTATCATAAACAATGGTTAAAAATGGTTTTGTTGCTCTTGATGTAAGAATGGTGTCAAGGACTTGTATGCCAACAATTTAGGAAACTATGGAATTTTTGAGCATTTACTAACAACAAGTAAGGACGGTACAGTCGAGCAAATAAGACAACTGAAAAGAATGCTCGTTATACGGTGTCACGCTCGAAATCTAAAAAAATCTACTTTTAGCATTGCCGACTTATAAATAAGCCACAAACTTCAAGAAAATCCCTAAAAAAAATCAGGTAAGGACGCTGTCTTCAGCAAGGCTGAAACTTATATACTTTTCATGCACTTTCTTGGGCCACGCCCATTTTTTTGACTGAATATATTTTCTCTTCATCATATTAGCCTATATACCACTTTTCATTGTTTTTGCTCATTGGGTACCGGAGAAATGCAAATTTTGGATTTGGGCTAAAAGTGGGCGTAACCATGCCCATTTTTGTCAAAATAGTTTTAATGCCCCTCAAGAACATAAGTGTGAAGTTTCAACTCAATTGATTAAGAAACAAAAAAGTTTTCCATTCAACGACGTGAATCTTGTTTCTCTTCCTCTTCTTCATTTTGTATGGCAGGTACCAGTTCCAGTTGCCCGATCTCAATGAAACTTTCAGGCATTATGTCGGACTATGTAAAACTACTATGTTTAAAATTTCAGCACTCTATCATACAAAAAAAAAAGTTTTCCATACAACGATTCAAGTTTTGTTCACTTTTCTTCTTCTCTTCGTGTGGGAGCTACCTGTTCCTATAATCCGATCATGCTGGTTCCGACGAATGATTCATCCTAATAAATTCTAAGACTCTGTGCAAAGTTTCAGCTCGATAGCTTAAAAACTGAGGGACTAGTTTGCATACATATAGACAGACAGACAGACGGACAAGGCTAAATCAACTCGTCTTTTCGTCCTGATCGAGAATATATATACTTTTTATAGTCGGAATTTAATATTTCGATCCGTGACAAAGTTAATATACTATTTCACATACGTGAAAAGTATAAATATTTTATTTATCATAAATTTCAATTTGTTGGTCATTGAGGGGCAATAATAAATAAGCCAGTAAATGGATATTTACTGAGTCTGCATGCAATATTTGAAGTTTGTAGCTTTTATAGTTTTGGAGATGTGATAATTTGTGATAAACTGTGGGAGCCGACGATGCTAAAACGTGATTTACTCCTGCGTCGTTGGGAGTGGTTGCATTTTGAAGATTAAATAATTTAAAGTGGAAAAGATTCTATAAAATTGGTTTCATTTAGCGGTGGGTTCGACCGCCATAAGGCGTTTTATATTGTCTACCGCGGAATAAAGAAGGTTCCTCCATATAACTGTTAGATTGTGGGACAGTACGACTAGGAGATCATGCTGAGCTACCTGTATGAGAAACTGACGCACAGGGCTAACTAATTTTGACGCTTTTAGTCGGCAAGTTTGAAACCCTCCCATTCCCTTACATCTTACTCAAAATGGCTGATTAGCGAAATAGAGACTTATAAGCATGTAATAAACCCACCTTATCTTAATCTGCCAGGCAGGAGTAAATCAGCCGTTTTTACAGAATCAATGGTCTGCCCTACAAGTGCGTCACAACTAAGAAATCTTATACTTGGGGAATCTACTTAATAGAGTATAAGCTATCTCCCATATTCTAATCTACCACGCAGGAGTAACTACGAAAATCCCCGCTTGGGTATCCCTACTATTTGTAATGGTCGCGATTTTTTATCGCGCTTTATTTTATTTTCAAATTTAACGAACTGTTGTCGCAATCAGCAATGCAAAAGCTGTGTATGCGATCAACAGTGTGGTATAGACAATACCCTTGTGTACCCTTTTCGGTAGTTGGCAACGCAAACAGCTGTTTGAACCGCAGCTAACTTCAACGAAATCAAAGCTTAGCTTCACTATTAAAAGCCTAACTTCATCGAATTCGTCCTCTTTGCGAAAAAATCCGATTTATAACAACCTGCACATCGTTAAAATCCTGAAAAAGTAGTCAGAGAAATACACGTGCAGTGAAAGTATCACGTTGTGCGAACAAGCATATAAATTTCAATTGTGTATCCTCGCAAAGTTTTTGTTCGTTTGGTGCGAGTTAGTCAAAACAATCAAGAAACCAGTAGTGCTAAGTTGCCGCAGGCATAGGAGCCCTATATGGGACGTCCGAATGCACACATTCTAAGTGTCGTCTTCAGACGGAAATCGCCAGGAGTAAAAACCTAGGCAACCCCATCATCAGGACTACGTGAATCGCTAGATGAACTAGTGACTCCAAGTTGTGACACTGCAACATCTGGAGGCGTTAAAATGAGATAATTTCACCGGCATATCATCGGCCGTAACCTCACTTGCGACCTACCTCAATGTGCTTTCTGCAACGTCATTTATTGGATAGGATGAAACGCCTAATAATATTATAAATTCTTCCTAAGTTATATAAAATCAGTGCGCACATATATTAATTTTATAAATTCAAATTTGAGAAAAGTTAAAAGTAAAGTTAAATTAGTAAATTTTAAAATGGAGTGTGAAGAAAAAAAGGAATTGAGCTGTAATTAATTATCGTTTGTCTTGAAAGAATAAATCGTCGTGCTTTACTTATTAAATTTGATTTGAAAAAAATGTTTTCAAAATTAATAAATAACGAAATTTAATTTAAAGGAAAAAAAAACTATCAATGCGTCCACAAAAGTAAAATTAAACGCAGTAAATATAACTCATAGCCTCTACAGCACCTACGCACGTTTGGAAGGCCTTTCATCGATGCAGCAGTACTGGAAATCGTAAGTCGTTATCCTTTTTATTAATTATATTTATTGCGTTGTGCCTTTTGAATAATAATAAAGAAAGCATTTTCTAAAATGCAGTCGTACTTCAAAAAAAGAAAAAGTAAATGATATGAATGAATAGTAAAATTAAAACTGCTACGACAAGTTAAAATAGAACAAAAATGCTTTCTCTAAATTAACATACACAAAAAAAAAAATCATTATAACTTCAAATCAATTAAAGTCAAACCGTGACATGTATAAAAGCTAAATTTTTGAACATTACTGTGTTCTACTATAGTGCCACAGGTTTAATTAAATTCATCTATGTTTTCAAGGCCTTTTTAAACTTTATTACGTGCAACTTCAAGACCCACGTTTTTTTCGAATCAGTTGTTTAATATCTATAACTATAGCATAAAATATCTAGCCTTGTAGTTTGCTAAACTTTGTTTAAATTTGCTTCTTTAAATTTTTATATTCCTTCGATAGAGTTCTAAACAACTCATATTATAAAAATGTTCAAATCATACATTACTATATTCTTATGTTATTAAATGAATTACTTGTGAATTATTATAAAATATGATTGTCTAAATTAATTTTGGTATTCCTAGTGACATGAAGATTATAAAAGTGTAGTAGGCATATATAAAGGGGACTTGCGTTAAAAATGAACGTTGGCCATTGGTAGGGTAGGGTATAGCATGGGTCTTTGACATCTTTGACCCCATTTAACTAACTATTTCAACAACAATTAACTCGGTTATATATACTTAACGTAATGACCTCGCAGTTCTATTTGCTGTGTGCTTTTTTTTTTCTAGTTTGTTTTTGGATTTGTTTGTTTCGAGAGTGCAGCTCTCTATTACAGTGGGGACTGTAATAAATTTAAAGTTATGTATATGAGTGCGAGATATAGCAACAACCCACCCCATCCCGAAAGAGCTACGGACCCAGAGAGATCCGGAAGTCTTCTGGACTCACACGACACCATCTATTCTTCCAAGCACTTCATGTTTCACCCTATACTAATATATGGATGGAACTTGCAACAAAGATACAAATAATAATTCGTACATCTTTTATAAATATAATTCATACATAAAAATTATTACATATTTCTATGTGTTACAAACATCAGTACAAACTTACTGCGTGAACAGTTAAATAAGGGTTTTCCTGGCCAGCTCGGTAAAGTGCTAATGTGTTCAGCGTCGCGATGGCAGAGAAACAGTTACAGAAATACGAAAAGTTGGAATGATGATCAAGAGGTTACGGGAGGGTGAGTTTAAGCACACGCAAAATGTTTTGTGGATGAAGGGGTAGGCGGAGGTTAGTTATCGACGCAAACCAGAACAATAACAGACAATCGGACTGTTTCGGCGTCGTACGAAATGGCGCTTCTCTGCTATGATCGACATATTCACAATTTAGCGTGTTGCTTATACATACAATTCGATGAGCCTTGGATCAATGCTCGGTAAGAGAAACGAAAAACGGTGCCTATTGCAAGTAAGTTAAAATATACTTATCACTGTCTTCAATTACTAATCCACACCCATTTTCCATTTTTTTTTTTTTTTTGAAAAACAATGCATTCTCATCGGCTTACAGAGAAATCACATTTTTAAGTTTTTCTCTATGTGGGCGGTGCCACGCCGTTATGTCCGATTCTTATGAAACTTTGTAATGTGGTCAAGGATGTATACAAACGTGTAACTGGAAAGTTTTATCTGTTTATAGTTAAGAACAAAAAAGTTTTTCTAACAAAAACCAAATTTTTGACCGAGTGTTCCTATGGGAGCTATATGCTATATTTATCCGATCTTCACCAAATTTACAGTATGTCTTAACTGACGTCCAAGATGTTCTTGTGCAAAAAATGAGGCGATAACTTCAAAATCAAAGTATTTATTGAGCAAAAACCTCATTTATTACCGATCGTTCCTATGGCAGCTATATGCTATAGTTATCCGATCATGCTGGATTTTACATACAACCTGCGTGCAAAGAATATAAAATTTTGTGCGTTTAAATTTTTTTGATAACTTCAAAACTCTGGGAGTTCGCATTGAAACAGACAGACGGACATGGCTATATGAATTCGCCACGTCTTGCTGATCAAGAATACATATATTTTTTAGAAAGTCGGAGATATCGAAAGCGAGATAGGAAGGAGTAGCCGATGATGTAAAACACAAAGTAACTTTGTTTTTCGGCTTAAGTTTTTAGGAAACTAAAATATTATTTTCTAGCAAAATAAAAAAAATTGTAGTTTATATAATATTGAATTTACAAAGCTTCAATGATACCTATAGTCAAGTTGGTTGAGTGCCGGTTTTAAATTTAAAAGCAAAATAACAAAGAGTTAGATGAAGATAGAATAGAATTAGTATTGCAATGGTACCAAAATGTCTGAGGAATATTCCGCTGGTTCTCCCTCCGCACATCCTTATTTTTTGACTATTTTTTATTTTTGTATTCTTCGTCGAGTGGGATTTGAACCCTCGACGTCCGGCTGATAACAAAGCACGCTGTTAGTTAACATATTAACAGAATTTTATTTAGAGAACAGTACAGATTTCGAACAGTACACCATGTATGAAAAAACTAAAATGTTCGTTCGCACTTCGTGTTACAACAAAGACCTTCCCAACAACATTTTCGGGAAACGAAGCTAGCATGCTTTAGGCCTTCAAAAAGCGGCCACCCCTGTGTAAAGTCTTACAGAACGCGTTGTGAAGCGGTTCAATTTCCTTCTGGGATCCTTCTCTTCGTTGCAAAGTTCATGACAAAGTTAATATACTCCTGCAAGAGTATACTAATAATAAATTAGGCAGAAAAAAATTATGATAAAACTTAAAATTAAATAATGTAGTTCATTCGTATTTTTTTTTTTTTTTTACATCTTCTTTATTTATTTATTATTGCAAAGGATCCTTTTTTAAAAGTAAAAAGAAAATAATTTATATGGGCATGGCTGGGAATAGAACCCGACACCTCTAGCTTCAAGCATAACACAAGCAAACGCAAAAAATTCAGATTATAAATAAAAGGGAATAACATTCACAGTCTGTACAATAACATTGCCAGTAAAATAACAGTTGTCGCGACGGCTTCGTTTCGCAGTACCCATTCCAAAGCCATGCTTTTGTCAGAAAGTGTGCATGAGACTCTCCTGGCTACTCGCTGCTATTTGCACTCGACTCATTCTTTTACCATGGAACAGGGCATGGGTTTGCCATAGAAAAAAGACCTAACTACATTGCCATAACCGTTGAAGCTTTTAGGCATTATGTCGGACTATGTAGAACTACTATGTGTGCAATTTCAGCCCTCCATCTTCCAAAACAAAAAAGTTTTCTATACAACTATTCAAATTTGTTTTTCTTCTTCATTTCGTATGGTGGCTACCAGTTCCAGTAATCCGATATGGCCGGTTCCGACGAATGATTCATCGTAATTAATTCTAAGACTCTGTGCAAATTTCTGCTCGATAGCTTCAAAACTGAGGGACTAGTTTGCATACATATAGACATACAGACGGTCATGGCTAAATCAACTCGTCTTGTCGTCCTGATCAATAATATACATACTTTACATAGTCGGAAATAAATATTTCGATCTGTTACAAACTCCGTGATATAGTTATAATACTATTTACATTCATAAAGAGTATATAAAATGTATATACATATTTAAACCATAATTAAAATAAATACCCATTGGTTTAATTTATAAAGTCATCATATTAAAAATGTGGCTGAAAGAGTTTAAGTATCTTCTTTGTGATTAATTGATGTATTCGTAAACTTACCAATCCCATCCGAGTTTTTTCCATCGTCAATATTTTCACTTGCATGGCTCCCCTTTTTTCCTTATGCATTTTATTTCGTATACAACGTTCTGTTTATTGTATTTGTCAATCTTGTCTTTCGAGTTTGTTTTCTTATGTATTATACAACACGACTGATCGATGTCGGTGAAGTGTAGCGTACAACACGCTGTTAGCTAACAGACACCACTACACTGCGTTATCGGCTATCAATTAACAGTCGAACAAGTGTGCTTAGGTCGTTGTTGTTTGTGCCTACACAACAGAGTGCATTGGAAGCGAGGCAGAAATTGCACCGTTGGAGATTAACGGGCTGCGGAATGAGAAATTGGGCATCAGGTAGATAAGATACTTGAATTATAATGAAAAGAGACAAATAAACTTGCAAGTGTAAGCGAGCACGAAATGGAAAATGGTTCTAAGCCGTTGACATTTACGAAAATTGAAAGTCAGTTTCGAAGAAAACTGAAAGAGACAAAGGCTTTTAAAGTTTGAAGAATAAGGAGACAAATACCTCGTTTATGCGACAGCTAAGGCGGTTTAACTCATTGAGGTTTAACTCAAAACGCAGCGTTTATGGGATAAGTTTGTGCGAATTTATCGCACCAAGCGTCTTTTCACGTTATACACTAATTATTACTTCGATCTTTCACTGCACTGATGAGTTTTTGTTTTTTTTTTTATTTATTTCCCGGAGCACAATAAAAGCACGTCCGTACTTGACTGAACGTCATTTGATTTTATTTTAAATGCAAATTTATTGATGAAAATATTAAAATAGTTACATTGTTTGAATGGACATTGCTTTGGCGCACCAAAAAATGTTTGATACATATTACCTATAACAACTTCAGTTTAGGCTAAAATCAACGAAATCCAAAAACAGGAGAAAGACATTTTCTGGCACACCTACATTTTAAAAAGGGTTGTTTTCAGGGCGAAATTTGATCAAGGAGTTTTTCAGCACACCCCTGAATATGTTTTTTGCCGTAATAATTTTTTGTGTAAGTTTTTATAGCCTGTACCTTATGGTAAAAGGCTATATTGCAACCTAAAACGTTGAGTGGCGGACACTAAAGTATACAAGTTCTCCATCGAAAGTGAAGTCGATTTGGTCATGACCGTCTGTCTGTCTTCATAAACGCATCGATCACAGAAACAATATAAGGTAGAACCAAAATTCCTTTCAGCTCGTTTTTCGTGTGGGCAAATAACTGAAGCAGTGGCGAAGAAAACTGTTAACGAACGTCACGATGGCTTCCGGACGGTATACAGTTATTGCGGGGAAAACAGGAAACAAGTTGTTGCAAAAACAGGCGAGACAACGGACTTTATCGCGTTGGCAGGAACGGTGGCATTCATTGTTGAATGGCCGTCGTACTTATGGTTAATTCCCAACGTAGTAAATTGGACTTCTAAGCTTCTTCTTGCCGTAGATGCTCTCTGGTCATGGTTGTTTTGGGAGGTACCTTTTTAGGTTACCTTTTGTAACAAAATAATAAAATAATCGGCGACGAATCTGCATGGTCCGCAGCCTGTACCTCGCATACTCGATTGTGACAGTGTCACGACTTCTGGAGCGCAAGAGATCACAGAGGGGATGATTGCACAGAGAGGGAAGAGGCATCGGCCGCTGCGAGGCAATCCTGCGATATCGCAGGAGTCCGGTATATCTCCATCTCAGTTTAATCTCTATATTCTTTAAATTTGCTTTTGTTATTGTAATTTGTTTTTGTTACTTAATAAAGAAATTAAAACCAGTAAGAGAGCTATTTTCAGCTTTGCTGAAAGTTATATACTGCTGCATTTTCTCAATTATTCCTATTGGAACATCTGTCATATATTTTTTCCAATCAGAATCAAATCAGTTTATAAAGATAAAGGGGCGTAACCCCGCCCATTTTCTAGTTTTTTTTTTAAGAATATAATGCAATCATTCTACTCTTCATTTTGCGATCTTCTATCTATTCGGCTTACAGAGAAATCGAATTTTTAAGTTTTTCTCTATATGGGCGGTGCCACGCCTTTATGTCCGATTTTTATGAAACTTTGTAATATGGTCAAGGATGTAAAAAAACGCATAACTGCAAAGTTTCATCACTTTATGTTATAGTTAAGAACAAAAAACCGAATTTTTGACCGATTGTTTCTATGGGAGCTATATGACAAAGATGCCTGATCTTCATCAAAATTGCAATGTGTCTTTATTGACGGTCGAAATGTTATTGTGCAAAAAATTTAAGTCATAACTCTAAAATCAAAATTGGCAACAAGCACTCAAACACACGGCTAAAAATTTTATTTACATTAATCTTACGTATGTATTCGTTTGTATTTACATATTATTTTATAAAAATAACAATTTATCAAGAACTTAACGTAAATATAAGCCTTGGGTTGTTTTTTCGAATCCCTTCTTGAATTTGAACTTTTTCCATTTTTATGAGAGTAAGGCGAAGATAGTTGATAAATGAATAGTAATGCTAGTAATAGCTATCCAAACAAAATTATGGACTACGCAGTTTTTGTGATTTTTTAGTTCTATTTCGCATCTTAAGCGTACTAAAAAATTGCAACCTTTTGATATTTTTTTCTTCGTATTTCTTCGTACCGATTTTGCTCTGCACGAACCGCTCTGCTATAGGCGCCAGTCGTGTCACGATGTGTCACGAAGAGAACACAGCCCATGCCCAACTCTAGACTCCTTCTCAGCGTTGCAAACTTCATGATAAAGTTAATATACTTTAGCAATAGTAGAAAAACCGTATAGACGAGTATTCTGAACAGTATAATATCCTGTATACATCAAATCCTCAAACAAATTGTTAATTCAAATTTAAAAAGGTTTTCCTTTTTCAACGTTTTTTCCGTCATCAACTAACTATGTTAATAACATATTAAACTTTCGCCGACAGCAAATGCAATGTTAACACAATATGAATTCTGTTATTATTTAAGGGGGTATTCTAGTGTAGAAGCCTCAATTTTAGTCGATTTTCATCGCGCGATAAAAAAAATATAGACACATTTTTAGTATTCGGTTTTTTGCAAAGTATTTTTTGATATTTAAAGAATACAAGAAAATCTTCCCCAAAAAAAAAAAGCTATATTTATCGAGTTATAATGTCGCAAAGTAGAGGCCAAAAAAAAAAGGTGGGGTCATGGTTGGCAGGATTCCAATCCTTGTAGTGTCAAAAAAAAAAAACAAAAACGCAGTTATTCCCAGGAAAGAAGTCGCTATCGTCCCTACCTCGGGAAAAAAATTTTTAAAAAATTTCACAAAATGGCGTCGATTAAAAAATGAAAAATGGTTTTTCTCTCTCTTTTTTTTTGCCTTCATGGATTTTTTAAAAATAGTAAAACTAATAATTTTGAAATATCCGAGGTAGGGACGATAGAGGGATGTATTAAGAAGGTTCCCACAAAATTTGGAGTCAATCGGATGACTAGAACTGGAGATATCATTCCAACCAGGTCGAAAAAAGTAGTTTCAAGAAAATCGCGTTTAAAGTTTTGTTCAGCGTAAAGCGACACCAGTACCTTTCATCACAAAAACGCTTATAACTCCGAAAATATTTCGAATTTTGAAAAACCCTTTTAGGCACATAATCTTTAGGGTTTAGACCTTAAAAAAAGGTAAAAAAAAAAAAAATTACTTTTTCAAAATCCTACACTAGAATACCCCCTTAAATCGTGCACTGTTACCATTGGCTACCACTAGGTGTCGCTTAAGAACGGTTTTTTTATAGCGCGTTGCTATTTCTCAATTTAATTTATTTATTTATTTGTTGCGAACACTCTTGTTACAATGCGTGTTAGTTATTAAGTTAAATTGAATCAATTAAATTTTGTCCTGTCTGTCTACACCGCGTGTTGCGTCTAGTGTTGGCAGTCTTTCTTTTCTTTTTTCTTCTGTAACTGATCGTCACGGTAAAGTTGACCAAAGGTGGCGCTTTTTCGGGTTGCCCCATTTTCTCACAAAGCATTGCTGCTATTGTATAAAGTAAGGTAAAGAAGTGCTCAAAGCGCAATTTACGCAAAATTGCAGTTTGTTGGTCTTTGGGGGACACAATGCGGGAAAAATGGTAGTTTGTGGTTTGAAGAGTTATGAAAAGGTATGCTAACTGAGTTTGCATATAATTTCAGCATGGTACCTTTTATAGTTTAGGAGATACTGTACTTTTTTTTTTGGTGGTGTGCAATTTTGTAGAGCTATACTTATCTAGTCTACAAACTGATTTTTATGTTTATCACGCGTGTCGTGTTCGAGTTAAAGTGTTTTAAAAAAGTGGGCGGTGCTCGTTAGGTGGGAAGGAGTTCTTCTAACTTGATCTAGCGTTTGAACACACGAGTGATTCTTCCAAATTTCAGGCTCTTATAGTTTCCGAGAACCATTGCAGAGGGCAGATGGACGGACGACCGGATATTCAGGGCTAAATGAATTCTTCATGTCGTGCTGATCAAGAATAAATGTATTTTTTAGGGTCGCCCTCCCATCCCTCTAAACGATACATATGGTACATTTTGTGTAAAACATACTTAACATACCATGATATACAGTGTGTGTATAGGGTATAAAAAACCGCAAGTAATAAATTAGGGTATGTAAAAACAAAGTACCGAGCATAGTTTTACGACTTTGGCAAATTAATAAGCTTCCACCGACTACTGAAGGTAGGAAGGCGTACACAGGGGTGCAAGTGAAGATTCCTAAAAGCAAACATAAGAAACGGCTTCTGACAGACTCAATTTGGTTCTCATACTTTTCACTCTGAGGATCCTAAACACACCACGCACATTCCAAAAGGGGCGGTACTAAAGAAGGGTAAAGCAATTTAATTGTGTACAGGTCATTAAATTCCCATCACCACTTTTTTATGAAACCCAGTACGCCTTTAGCATTATTGACGGATCCATCAAACACCAAGGTTATTGAACTGAAATATACGTTCAAGATACAAATTATCTAACGTGTATATGCAAACAATTAGTTTTTTTCTATAAAATGACATTAGTTTGCATTTGTCAGTGCTTAACAGTTAATTGCTGACAGCACACCATTGTTGGAGAGAGTCAAAATCAGACTGGAGGAGATTCTGTTGATCTACAGAATTAAGGGTAAGACATAATTTCACATTATCAGCATACATTAAAACATGGCAATGCTTGACCACAGTAGGCAAGTCATTAATAAATATTTTAATCAATAATAGACCCAGGTGACTAATTTGAGGAATCCCGGAAGCATGATACAATTATATATAATTGTATCATGCCCGGAAGAAACGAAAATTCGTCTCGAAACTAGAGGTGAAGAATCATTGATATTTGGGTGCACCGATGTTTTCGATGTTTTTATCGAAAATCATCGATGATTCGATGCATCGATAAATAAATTCGTTACTCTTTAAACATGCCTTATTTTTTTATTGGGATCTTTATTTTTCTAAATAAATATCGGCTTGCCTATGACTACAAAACTAAGTTCGGTCTTCTTTCCGAAACGATTTGACCAGCTGTACTTGAAACTCTCTCCTACTCGAAGTAGGACACTGGAATGCGTAGGTACTTTTTTGAAAGTACAATCAAGGGTGTGTCCTCGGTAATCATCTGAAAAAGGATGACTTTTGTTATTAAGCACATTTAAAGCACAACATATGAAATATTACCCAATATGTCAGAGGAAACATATCTGTTTTTCCTAATTATTGTCCAATGTGATGATGCCAGTATCTAAAACTGAACGCTTGATATAAATTAGGCAAATATGTTCTGCTGCAAGAGGTGGTTGAGAAAATTTGTTGAATTGTCATCCGTGTTAATAAACTTACCGCAATAAATACAAATGCCATGAGCTTTTTCGCTTGTTTGTTTGTAGTGATCCCACACTACCGATGTCTCCCGCTTTCGATTTGGTGTAGCCTCGTTTTTAGTCACAGCTCCTGTCTCCATAAAAAGTTAATGAATTATTATTTCACTCTAAAATTGTGTATGTCTGAGATGAAAGTGTAGTCACAACTGCCGTCCACATTGACACAAAAGCTTGTACTTCTATGTCCATAATTCTTTGCTTTTTGGATATTTGTCTATAATTCCTTAGTCGTCCAAGGCTCCAGCTAACAACACCAACCAAAAGCACTAAATATAAACTAAGTATTATTTATTTATAACAAATAAAAAACAAGATAAAAAAAAAAGGATCAAAGACGGTGGAAAACCATAAGTTTCGAGTTTTCTTATAAGTAAGGAATGACAAACACAATCAAATCCCTTACTAAACTCAGTGCATACAACACCGGTTTGGCAAGCAGAGGAGAAATTTTGATTGACAATTGAAGTGAATTCTAACAAGTTAGTTATCGTTGACCGCTTCTTGAGATACCCATGCGTAGACAAATTTAGAAGTGAAGGCACGAGGTACTGTAGTTATTCCGTTATGATTCTTTCAAATAGTTTTGATTTGCCTTTGTAATTAAAAATGTCTTACTGTCTTTTTGCAAAGGGGTATAATGTAAGACTCATTCAAAATGGTGGGGACAATAGTAAATTTAAGCGACATAATGAAAAGCGTACATAATGGATTAAACAACATATCAACGCAGTATCTGGACCAGTGGTAAAAGATGTTTTAATTAAGTGTCTAAGAACAGTTTCGTTTTTAATAACCGGCACATTAACAAGAGTTTTGTCTTTAATAAAATATGGGTATGTTACCTTTTGGTATGAATAGATATTACAGGTGCTTTGGATCGCGGTATATGTATATTGGATTTTAATTTGATTAAATATAAATCGTAATTTTTGTTCTTATTTAAAGTGAATTTTAAGCGAACTTTTGGATAGTTTGAATAATCCGTTTTTTAATTTCTCTAATCGAGCTAATTTTTTTAAAACCACGGGGGTTTTTTGATTGTGATAGTATCTTAACTTTTGGTACGCACAATTTCAACAGTTTATACATAGTTGCGTTAAAAAACTCTACTACCCGTTATATGTTGGAGGTGTTATGTAAAGTGCTATATTTTCAAAAGTATTGAAGGTACGAACGTGAAATTTTGTATTCGAACTCAGTATATATATATATAAGTCTTCAAAACTGCAAATCACAAAATTCCACTCTCTTTGATAGTTACCCCGCAATGACGTAAAAACTCCAATTTTTCGTAAAATCCAGACAGATTTACTTCTTATTTGATCGGGCGATTTCAAATCAAAATTTTTTTTGTAGATTTGGGGTGTGACACTCTATCTGTGTGTGTATACTCGACTATAGCATCCTTACTGGTTTTTTTTTAAGTTATGAAAAAACCAGTAGGGACGCTATCTTCAGCAAGGCTGAAGCTTACATACTCTTCACGCACTTTCTTGTGCCACGCCCATTTTTTTGACTGAATCTATTTTCTTTTCATCTAAATACCCTATTTTCATTGTTTTTGCTCATTGGGTACAAGAGATATGCAAATTATTGATATTTGCTATAAGTGGGCGTAACCATGACCACTTTTTCGTCAAAATCATTTTCAGGCCTTCCTAAGAACATAAGTGGGAAGTTTCAAGTCAATTAATTAAGAAACAAAAAGTTTTCCATACAATGATGGCACAAAAAAGAAGTCTATGTGCATAATTTCAGCTCGATATCTTCAAAACGGTGGGAGGAGATCGTAATATACAGACAGACGGGCAGACGGACATGGCTAAATCAACTCGTCTTCTCGTCCTGTTCAAAAATATATATACTTTATATAGTCGCAAGTGAATATTTCTATGTAATACAATCTTCAGCACAAACTTATAATACTATTCACTACGTGAAGAGTGTAATAATATTTTATTACAATAAAATTATGTATAGAGTAATCGAAAATCATATTGAACTGAAATTGAAATACCCTGCACACATAGAATGCGGTGCCACACCCCAAATCTCCAAAAAAAATGTTGATTTGACATAGCCCGATCAGACAGTGTTCAAAATATCAAGTAAATTGGTCAAAAAAGAGGAATTTACGAAAAATTTGAGTTTGTAGGTCATTGAATAAAAGAGAGGAGAATTTTGTGGTATGCAGTTTTAAAGGTACATATTTACTGAGATTGTATACATTGTATTTCAGGTTCATATCTTTATTAGTTTTGGATTTATAACGTTTTATAGAAAACCACTGGGTGAGAGGAAATAAAGGGGAGGGGAAAAATTGTGGTATGCAGTTTTGTAGAGCTACTCATACTGAGTATACATTACCACTTTTCATGTTTCTATCTCTTTAGATGTTCGAGTTATAGCGTTTAAAAAAAGTGAGTGGTACCGGTTGGGCGGGAAGGAGTGGGCGTGGCACAAAACCATTCAAACTTGATCTGCTGCCGAGCATCACGAGTCTACCCACCAAATTTCAAGTCCTTAGCTCTTATAGTTTCTGAGAATCATTGGTGAGGACTGACGGACGGACAGACAGACGGACATGGCATAATAAATTTCTCTTTTCGTGCCGATCAAGAAAATAGAAACTTTATGGGGTCCCCCTGCCCTCCTTCTGTGCGTTATATACATTTGGCTTTTGCACACACGCAATATACCCTGATACAGAGTATGTGTACAGGGTGTACAAAGAGTTATATACTATGGTACATGCATAGTAATAAAAAACAGTAAGGGTGCTATTTTTAGTTATACTTCATTTTGCGATCTTCTATCTCATTGGCCTACAGAGAAATCGCATTTTAAGGTTTTTAAGAACAAAAAAGATTTTCTAGCAAAAACCGAATTGCAAATTACGTGACCGATTTAAGGGGGGGAGGGAGTTCTTTAGAATACTTCGCTTTGGCAAATTTGATGTCTTTTTTCATACAAATTTAGTCACCAAGGGGGGGGAGGGGGTTAAAAAAGTGTCAAAAATGGGTCACGTAGTTTGGGTACGTTCCATAAGATCAAAGCGTTTTTTAAACAAAAACGTAATTTCTCACCGATCGTTCCTATGGCAGCTATATGCTATAGTTATCCGATCAAGCTGAGTTTTACATACAAACAGAGAATAAGAGAATTTTCTGCGTTTAAAGTTTTTTGACAACTTTAAAACTAAATCAGCAGTGCGTATTGAAACAGACAGACAGACGGACGTGGCTATATGAACTCCTCTCGTCAAGCTGATGAAAAACATATATATATTTTATTTAGTCGGAGATGTCTCCTCTGCGTTGCAAGCTTCATGACAATGTTAATATACTTTTGCAAGAGTATAATAAAAATTTAACATTGTTGCTTTTTGCGTTCATACTATTTAATGCGTAGTGGAGCAGAAAGGTTTCCGCTAGTATTTCATAAAATAAACTTCTTTTTAAATGTATTGTTTCGCTAAAAGTTTTTTGTTAGATGAATGATCTTCCTCTCCGAAGAAAATTAATTGGCGCCCATTATTTGCCATATGCAAATTTTGAGTAATAAATAGTTTTTAAGATTTAAAACATTTAAGGTAATATTGCAGGTTTGATGATGATGAGAATAGAAACGGGAGATAAATAACTAAAAAATAAAACTTTCTCCAGAGAAAAAAAACAAAACTAATATAGCCTTGTACCCTGTACCTTACAGGGTATAAAAACCAGTAAGAATTGCTGTCGAGAGTGCTTGACTTCGCCATACCCTGTGGCTTGAATTTGCAACGATTCCTGGAGGGCGTTGCCCCGCACACCTTATAATCGAATCAGATTTCAGTAATATATATAAGATATAAGTAATATTCCATACCAAAAAAAATTTACGCGATTGTGTATACTTTAATTAGCATTTTTAGTGCGTAAATATCTGAGTATTTGTTAAAGTTTGGTTTGACACCTTTGTATATTTTTGGCAAGTGGGAACTCCTCTTGACATTTAGTTTGACTTTTTAAAAATATTTAAAAGGCAAGAATTTATAAAAGAAAATGAACAAATTCAAAACCGAGTTTGAGACATTCATACGAAAAACGAATGAGTGAGTTCTCGTCATGCACTCAAAAGAATTGAGTGTGTGTGAATGTTGAGAGAATAAAACATTCATAATATTTGAACGATTTTAAAAAGCACACTATGAATTCTGAACGGATCACAATGTTTCCTATATATTCAGTTGTTTTGAGTTTTCATCTATTGTACACAGAGTATATTGGGAAAAAGAGGAAGAGTCATTAGTTTTTTAAGCAAACGTAAATATGAAGATTTCAATGAATAACTAATTGATATTTTTATTGATATTATCTACATGTTTGAATGTAGAAACATTATTTTATGAACGTTGTCCGAATTTGTAACAACAACAACAACACCGTTTTTCGGTAAGTGAATTCCTTGCTTCTGAAAATGCTCTTTCGGAAGCAGCACTGCTAGCTGGTATTGATAAAATTTTGCAACAACTTTTATACAAAACCGGAAAATAGTTTTTGTGGAAATTCCACCATTGAATGCAATCGAAGTTTTCAGAGTATCCTACCATCATATTCGAATAACTTTTGATTACCTTGTCTATTTTGTCAGCAATACCATCACTTCGAATCTCCATAAAATCATCCAGAACGTTTTCTTTTAAATCAGAATTCGTACATTGTTCGTCAACTCCGTCTTTCAAATATGTTGCCATTATTTCGTTGCACTATTTGATTGTATTATCCTTTTCAACATCCGAAAATTTTAGTTTAAGTTTATTTGAAAAAGTCCAATTTTATGAAATTTTTTCATATTTGTTAATACTGTAGATGTCAACAGCTCATCTAAAACTTTTTTACAGCAGTGTTACCTCTCGAATTCTAAGTTTTTTAAATCGTATTAAATTTATTGGTCACTAAACTCTTCTCATAGACACATTTTCTATTAGGTGTATAAACCAGGGGCCGTAATCATTATAAGTTATATTGCAATAAATTAATGATTATGATTTGATTTAGATTCATTCAATCATTCTACACTTCAATTTTTGCTATCTTCTAACTCGTCTGCTTACAGAGAAATCAAATATTAAAGTTTTTCTCTACATGGGCGGAGCCACGCCCCTATGTCCGATTCTTATAAAACTTCGTAATATGGTAATTGCAAAGTTACATCTGTTTATACTTAAGAACAAAAAAGTTTTTCTAATAAAAACCGAATTTTTTACCGATAGTTCCTATGAGAGCTATATGATATAGTTGCCCGATCTTCACCAAATTTTCAGTGTGTCTTAACTGACGTCCGAAATGTTATTGTGCAAAAAATTGAGGTATTACCTCTAACATCGAAGCGTTTTTTAAGCTAAAATCTCATTTTTAACCTATCGATCCTATGGCAGCTACATGCTATAGTATTCCGATCAAGCTGCTTTTTACATGTAAACTGCCTGCAAGAAAAAGAAAATTTCCTGCGTTGACATTTTTTTGCTAACTTTAAAACTCTGGAAGGAGTTGGCATTGAAACAGACGGACAGACAGACAGACGGACATGGGTTGGAACCTACATCAATTTGTATGTCAGATAAGAACTTTATCTCGCGACCGCCGAGTTGTTTTATTTTTATTAGAAACATTGATGTTTCCAATGTCACAATATTGAATAATTTACTAAGGGGGTTCCCTAGTCTAGAAGCCTCAATTTTAGTCGTTTTTTATCGAACGATAAAAAGTTTTTTATCAAATATTTATTGATATTTAAAGAAAACAAGCAAATTTTCCCAAAAAAAAACTGGAAGATTCCAATGCTTGTAGTGTATTGGAAAACAAACCAAAAACGCAGTTATTCTCAGGAAAGACGTCGTTATAGCCCCTACCTCGGGTAAAAAACTAAAAACTTCTTCACATAATTGGTTTTTACCACTATTATTTACCTTCATTGATTTTTTTTTAGGTAATAAAACTAATTTTCCAATATCCGAGGTACCAGCTACTAAGGAATGTATCAAAAAGCTTTTTGTAAAATTTGAAGATAATCGGATGACTACAACATGTCAACATGTCAACCAGGTCGAAAAAGTAGTTTCGAGAAAATCAAGTTTAAAGTTTTGTTCAGCGAAAAGTAATACTTGTAATACATGAGGTCAATTGGATTTTATTATGGGAGCTTGGGCCACTATTCTTGAGAAAGATACTCCGGGGCTAACCTTTGAACAATGCGATGCCCGATTATTTTGAGATTGTTGATTTAGGCGACCAATATAAGTTTCGATAAGTGGCATTGATTGACCACGTTGAGCTTAAGCCTGCTTATACAAAGGACATTCTTTATAATTTGAAGTATGTGAATCGAGACACACAACACAAGTCGCAGGAGATTCTGAAGATTTTGGGCATTCCGCAGTGTTATGATCTTTTCCACATTTAACCCAGCGATGGGGCTTGTGACAGTAACGCTGAGTGTAAAAGAGGACCGAACTTTCTTAGGCATGTAAGATTGCCATATTGCAGATTTGTCAGCCTCTAACACAGCAGTAGTTTTACGATAAGCATCTGCGGATTGACGGGATATTGGGATTGAATTATACGGGCAGACCTTAACAAAAAATTCTCCAGGCGCGACACGCTGTAGTGGTGCAGTAGTAGCTGTTAAGTTAGTGACACCCACAATAGTAATTGGGGGTGGGCGATAATTTTTGGTGGAATTCTGAACGATACTTGCGCTAGTAGCATGTTTAGAAGCTTTAGAAGCATCATCGACGGAAATAGAGGTTTTTGACACATTAGTGGGGACATGCTTAGTTAAGACATTTCCAGAATTACCGAAAGAGGTAATTTTAAAACTGCGCTTTGATGCAGAAAAAGAAAAAGCTCTCTCCTTTATTGCTTTTAAATTTGCTTTTTTGGAGGATATGAAACCAGTAAGGATTGGAGTCAACAGTACTCGACTTCGACGTACACTGTACCTTAAATTTTTAACGGTTGTAAGAGGGCATTTCACCTCCCTCTTTTCATTCAAAACCGATGGCATTTCCATTCAATTTCAGACATACCAATTTTTACTCTTCTAGTCCAATTGGTTGCAAGGGTATACCGTTTTCCTATTCTGGCAATATATGGGAGTGGCCGCGCTCATATTATGATTGAATCTTGTTACACTCTATCTCAATATCATACATACCAAATGTCATCCCTGTAAGATATATGGTTCACGAGATATAAGATTTTAAATTTGTACCATATGTGGGCGTCCTCACGCCCATTTACTATTTTATCTCTTTGTGTTCCAGGTCAGTTATATATACTCTGAATTTGGTGTTCCTATCTCAAAAGACAACCGAGAAAATACGACTTTTGTCATTTTTTTACCCGAGGTAGCATCAGTTCCTCCTAAACCAAGTCAAAAAGGGGGAAAACAAAATTAACCTGATCTGCGCAATGAAAAACAGAATCAACCTGCGACAATTTTGTTTCTATCTATTATATGTAGATTCTGAGACCGACGCGTTCATACAGACAGACGGATGGACGGACGGACATGGCTAAATCGACATCTCTTGCGATACTGATCAAGAATGTATATACTTTGTATAGTCGGAGATGTCTCCTTCAAGGTGTTACATACATTGTCGACGTGCACAAAACCATAAGGCACAGGGTATAAAAAGTGTTGTTAAAAATATCCTCTTTAGACGTCTGGAAAGATTGGACGAGATTGGCTGGTAGCTAGAGCACATGCCAAAGTGTTTGAGTGACTATTAAGCCGATCATTGTACCGGGAAGTATGGCGATTAATTTGTTGAAGTTTTTTATCTTCAAGTTAGAGATAGTAGCCCAAACATTTATACCGTATAGTACAGCCGGGACAATCACAGCATTAAAAATCAACAACTTATTAGACAGGCTCAGCTTTGAAGACGGACGAATTAACCAGTTCAATTTGCGAATTTCATTTCAAGAGGCACTTATAACTCTAGTAAGTGACTTGTCTAACACGACAACGAGATATTTAAAGGATGTCAAGCATGGAATTGGACTCTCATTTATAACTATTTCAGGGCAACCTCCACAACGTTTAGAGCATGTTACATTGGCACATTACTTCTGTGAAATCAGAATTTTCCGATGAGCCCAAGAGACAAATCGATCAACAAAGTCTTGAGTTTTTTAGGAAGCAAGAACCGCATCAGAGCCACTACTAAGAATAACAGTGGCGTCCGAATAAGTGGTAAAGCAAAAAAGTCCATCATTCGCAGGAACAGGCATATCACTTGTGGATATATTATACATGGTTCGACTAATTAAACATGACAAGCAAATGAATGAGATCAGAGCTTAGATCAAAATTTCCTGGTATATCGAAGGAAGAAGAAGCACTTAGTCTCCGACTGTGGTCATAGGGAAAATGAGAACTTGATACTGTAGATAGAACATTCAAACTTGAATTGGGGATAAATTCATGGATCATTCATGGTCTACAAGCATTATGTCCACCTTGTTAAATTTCATCGACGCAGTGAGCTCCAAAAGGTGGTGGTGAAGCTCATCTGCATGATTTTTTTGCTTTATTTATTGGATCTTCTTTTTATGAGACTAACAATAAGTTTGCAGATCTTAATCCTATACGTTCACTAGCAGTTCTTTTGGACTGCAGATAGGTTGCAGGGCCCTAGGGTCTATCGCTGGGTTGGAAGGTCATTTCGACGAAGACACGATCGGCTGCATAACCTTGCGAGATGGTTAGGGTGCGTAGAAAGCTTGCTGTAGTATTGTTCCTTAAGTTCTGCTATTATATCTCTGACTGGTTGAATATTTAGATCTTTTTCTAAGTTTTCACTTCGAACATACGACAGTGCCCCGGTGATGGTTCTCAATATCTTTGACTTGGTTCTCTCGATGATTTCAATGTTGCAATTACTAGCTTTTCCCCATAACTGGGAGCCATAGGTCCAGATTGGTTTGAGAACAGAATTGTAGAGCAGCTATTTGCTTTTAGTTTTAAATGCGTTCTCTTGGCCTCGATATGCCTGCGCCATGTGAGTCTTCTATCGAGGTGTACTCCTAAGTATGTCACTTCGTTTGCTTGCGGAAGCGTAGTGTTGTTTAACATGTGCGGTGGATAATCCTGCCCGTTTACAGTGAACGTAACGTGTTTGTAATTTGTTCGTTGACTTTTATTCACCAGTCAGCTAGCCATTTTTCTATGTCGACCTTGTGAAGAGCTAACTGCGCTGTTGCTTTCACTGGGCATCTGGAACGGCTGAGAATAGCTGTATCGTCAGCAAAGGTGGATGTTGTTATTCGTCTGCTTGTTGGGATGTCGGATGTGTAGAGGATATATAATGTTGGACCGACGACGCTACCTTGAGGAACTCCAGCTCTAATGATGTGGTCGTCAGACATATGACTGTTACATCTCACTGTAAATTTCCTGATTCCTTGATTGCCATTCTTGACGTAAATTCGCTTTTCGATAACGAGCTGCTCGATTTGTAGATTCGACTTCTTTTGCATACGTGGAGCTTGTGCCGTTTGAGGTGTTGAGATACGAGCTGCGGTAACGAAGATTGATTCTAGATTGTTTACGAAGCTGTCGATCTCAGCTTCTACATGATTAATGGAAGCATTGTGTCTGAAGGAGGGCAAGAGAGAATGTTTGGTCAGAAACTGTAGCTAAAGGAGGCTGAGAAGACCAAACAGAATGAGGAAGATGATCAAGAAGACCATTAAGCCCTGCTGTAATTTTATCTTGAGCCTGTCTTCCAGTTATACATTTTTTGATTTCACGAAGCTTGAACAGTTTAGTGATTAGTAAGCAGGACAAGAGTAGCACAAACGGAATCCAATCTCTCATAAATAAGATCCAAATTTTGAGGCATAAATTGTTGTTGTTGACGTTGTTATTAAATATGTTGTAGTGGAAGATGCTGTTGCCGTTTAAGTGTTTGATGTTGTTGCACAATTCGATTAAAACTTTTTTTTGAATTCACATTATTAGATAGAGGAGAAAGATACTCCGGGGCTAACCTTTGAACAATGTGATAGCCGATTATTTTGAGATTGTTGATTTAGGCGACCAATATTAGTTTCGAAAAGTGGCATTGATTGACCACGTTGAGCTTAAGCCTGCTTATACAAAGGACATTCTTTATAATTTGAAGTATGTGAATCGAGACACACAACGCAAGTCACAGGAGATTGTGAAGATTTTGGGCATTCCGCAGTGTTATGATCTTTTCCACATTTAACCCAGCGATGGGGCTTGTGACAGTAACGCTGAGTGTAAAAGAGGACCGAACTTTCTTAGGCATGTAAGATTGCCATATTGCAGATTTGTCAGCCTCTAACACAACAGTAGTTTTACGATAAGCATCTGCGGATTGACGGGATATTGGGATTGAATTATACGGGCAGACCTTAACAAAAAATTCTCCAGGCGCGACACGCTGTAGTGGTGCAGTTGTAGCTGTTAAGTTAGTGACACCCACAATAGTAATTGGGGGTGGGCGATAATTTTTGGTGGAATTCTGAACGATACTTGCGCTAGTAGCATGTTTAGAAGCTTTAGAAGCATCATCGACGGAAATAGAGGTTTTTGACACATTAGTTACTTGATTGGGGACATGCAATGCGCGTTGACGCAGAAAAAGCTCTCTCCTTTATTGCTTTTAAATATGCTTTTTTGGAGGATATGGAATAAACTGGCTGGTCACCATCTGACGAAAAATCCGACGAAGAAAATTCTTGACCATGAGCCTCATTATCGGATCGAGGGGCAAAACTGTTCGATGACAACATTGAAGATAGGATTGGCAATGAGACAATGCTACAACTTTGAAAAATTCGTCAGAAGACGCAGCATTCTAAGTATCAGACTTTGAGAGTTTCCTTGTCGGATGACCGGAATGATGCTGCCTTCTTTTATGATTTTTCATTGTTTTTATTTAACGCTATCTTTGCGTGCCATTGATGGCACACACAACGCAACGAGAGTTAAAACGTAAAAACGAGCGAAATATAAACGCACTTCAAAGAAATCGAACGCGAAAAGGAACGAAATTAAATATATAAGAAAAGGAAAAAATTTTTTTTAATGTAAATAAGGGAAAATTAAACGATTTTAAATTTTTAGACCCGACCACGTTCATTAGAAAACGTTAAAAATAAAAACTAGTATTGTTTAAGGTTTGAACCTATATTAAGAAGGACTCTATCCATTGGGCGGGTTGCTTTTAAGTTGTTATTTTCTTATTGTCACAATATAACAACTTATGGCATGCTGCGAAATACATATACGAAAATTAACTTCAAATTTTACTCTTCATATTTAGAACCGCCGCCTAAAAAGTTTTACTTCAAAAAGAATTCGTTTATTTAAAGGATTTCAATTTCAATTTATTTTCTTCGGTTTCGTCTTAATCTTCATGTATGTGTCATCATTATTTATTTACTTTTTTTTTTGTTTGTTAATTTTTCGCACTTACACAAAAAACGTTTGTTCTTTTCAGTTATTATAATGGTTTTTCTTACATTTTATTTGTTGTATTCTTTTTTTGCTTATTTATTATTTTGACGTTACATATGTATGCATGTATAAACTTATACTTATGTATATATACGTATGTATATGTACATAAGATATATGTCACACTCCTCTAAAAGTAAACATATAAAACTAATTTAAATAATTATTCAATAATTTTTTGTTATTAATTGTGGTTTTTTTAATTAATTTAATTTTTAAAGCGCAAAAGGAAAAAACAACAACAACGAAGACATTTCAATTTAACGAATTAAGTATTAAAGCAAAACAAAATTTAATAAATCATTCTAAACAAAAAAATTATACATCCTGCTCTGATTATCTCTTATTTTAGCGACTTACTTTTAAAATCGTACGAAGTGCTCTGCATTTAGAAAATTTTAGGTTATCGAAAATTATAAGTGTGTTAGTTCGGGTGAATGCAGCGGTTCACAAAAGGGGGGATATACTATGATAGATGGCACTTTTTGTAGAATTTTTTTGCATAAATAACCATTTACTTTTAATAGTTGATTAAGTTATAGTTCTGAATCGGTTATCAAAGTTTGGACTTAAACTCTGGGATACTTTCGAGAATCTAATGTAGGGAGTTAACGACTCCAGGCTACGCCTTTGTGTTTCTAATTATTTCTGTTTCATTCACAAATTTTACGTGGATAGAAATGCAATTAAACAAACCTTCCGATCGGAAACGATGAAACGATTACTACAATACATATCTTCAACCAGATATATGTCGCAAATATAAAATATTATCTATAAATAATATTTTATAGAGGACCATTACTCAGGATAATTTCCTTTCACTTCGGAAACTCTAATGGATCTTGTTCAAATTGTCCATTTACGAATACAGTTTTTTATGTGCTACTTCTTTTACGAATTTATATAGAAATCGAAAAAAAAGCGAGAATCAGAGGAAGTCTGAAATTTTTTTTGACAATTCATAAAGAAATTGCAACAAACACTGTATTTTATACTACTTATTTAGTATAAAAGTGTTTTTGCTTATTTTACAATAATAAATAAAACATTTTAACATTTTTTAATTAAATATTTCTTCTATGAAATAATGGTTTAATCCAGACTACTAAAATCTATGCACTTATTTAGGGGATTTTTTTTTTTTTTTTTTTTTTTTGTATTAGTGGAAAACAGAACTTTAAATTATTTATACTTATTTCAAATAAAAAAAAAAAAAACAACAACAATATGTGATGTTTTGAAAACAAACGAATTTCGCGAATTTCTGTTTAATTTGGATTCTATTATTTCTTTACAACATTTTATATTTTGTGAATCTCATTTTAGGTAAAAAAAAAAAATTTATTTATTTAAACAAAACTTTATCTTATTTTTCACTCGCTTGGAACTAATCATAAAATAAATTAACAAATAATTCTTCAAACATAAAATAATATTAAATAAACAATTTAAAAAGAAAAAAAAGCAGGTTGTTAAAAATATGATTTTCTATGCGCTCTTTTAGCACATTGTGGTTGAACTGTAAACATTTTTCTCAATTTCCGATTTTTATTTCTAACGGAGCCTTTGACTTTTTTTTTTTCAATGTCAATAAGTATTATATAATATTTTTAATATATATAGGCTTTATTTATTTAAGTTTATGTTATTTATGCTTTTGAATTTAGCTTAGTTGGCGACTTTGCACATACATTTGCTTCCATCTTGTATCTTTTCTCTAATTTTACACGTTTCTGCTTAGTTTTTTACACACATATATTATTTTTATTATTATTATAATTTTGTTGTTTTTAATAATGCTTATTTAGTTTTTAAACATTGAGGGATTTTTTTTTTTTTTTGTAATTTGTATCTATGCATTTTTAATGAAATTAAATTTTTTTTTTTAAAGTTATTTATTTATTTTATTTATGTATTTATTTACTGTTTTGTGTGCAGTTGGAATGGCGAAGAGCAGGCACGGATTTGATAAGCTCACGTTACTTATGAAATTGGCATTTAAGAGATTTTCCAAATAACAAGCAAAACTATACTGTTAAGTTAAGACCATATTATAAATTATCCAGCAACCAATGACTAGCATTCACTTTGAATGAGCGTTCAAGTATCAAAATAAGAACTGTCGAATAATATGTTCAATTGATTTGGTAATGCCATTTAACATAAGTCTGATCAATAAGGACAAAAAATACTCTTCAGTGTCAAGTGTACGTTGCGTTATTTTGAATGAACCTACAATGCGAACAATATAATCCGATTTGGTTTTGACGTTGTCCTTATGCCCTTCTTGCATGTAGCTGCATTTTTTAGAAAATGTAATTGTGTAATGATGTTTCTACGTTCTTTATATAATAGTTATAGTGTATGAAGACTTTTTTGACAATTTTAATGATCACTAATGTTGAAAGCGCACTCAATATTATTTCTTAAATTATTCCGCTTTATTTATAATTGTGTATGCTGTTTTTTGCTACAGCCCCAAATGATTGTACAACATTTATTTAATATTATTTAATTTTGTTTTCTTATTCCGCATAACCTTATTAACTTTGCCACAATAATTAAAACAGTTAGGGTTTTCAGTAGTTTTAGCCATTTTTTGAGCTAATTAAGCTATGAATAATGAGTCTAAATATCAGAAATGATACAAAATACAACAAATTTGAAGATATGGTATATGGTGCACTTAAACGAGAAATCAGTCTTGCAGTTTTTTTGTAGGTGTGGATTCATGGTTATGTCTACTCATTGAAATGCTACTCAAAAAATCTAAAGCGTTTGGTAAGCACAAAACGGGTGAAAATAGCCAATGTTGTTCAGCAGTAATAAAATTATATTAGTTTAATCCACATTGTCTTCTTTGTCTGTTTTTTTAATAGTATGGAAACAAATAGGAAATATCGTTTTGATTTTCTAAACAGCCTGGGCGTTAAAGATTTTAAAGAAAGTAAACCTGTATGTACCACACTCACTCGTGCTGCAAGCTGATTTAACGTATAAGCAGAGTAATAATAAGAACTTATTCATAGAACAAAAACAAGATTATTTTTAACATTTTTACTTTTTTTAAAGTTAAAGCAGTTAAAATTTATTTTACCCAAATTATTTATCTTCCTCCATATTCAAACGCTTTTTAATTGATTCTCTTCAAAGTTCTTCAACAAAATCATTTTTTTATTGCAAATGAGTTATTGAATTTTTTGTTTTTCTAAAAAAATAAAAAACAAATGTAGAAAAATGTAAGTGTTATTAACGCTAAACACAAATTTATATTGCTACAAATGCTATGATTTTTATTTATGTACATAGCCTGTGGTATAACAATCTCGTTAAATTTTTGTTTATACACTTTGATTTTGATACTATAATTTTCGATTGCTACACATACTAATTTCTTTAAACGCTAGAGCTACTGAAAACCGTAAATATTTTTGCTTTGTTGCTTCGTCAGTTATTTTTTTTTTTTTTTTTTTTTTTTCAAATTCGGCTTGTTTTTGTTAACCAAAAATTAAGCTGATTATTAGACCAATTTCCAATTTATTTATTTTAATTTTTATTTTAATAAATATTACACTGTACTCCTTTATTTAATTTCTTTCATAATTTTGACACACTGTGTGTGTTTTTTTTTAATATGTATATCGCGCTTTAAACTTTTTCTTTTAATTAATGTATAACAATGTTACTTGTGTTCAATCTTTGCGTATTTTTTTATTTATATATTAGTAAAGCGTTACATTTCACATATGGTTTTTTTGTGTCTGGTTTCGAGTTTGCCTGCTAAACGCTTTCATGTTTTTCTCTATTGTAGAAACTTTACAAACCCAATTTTTTCGTCTTCTGTCATTTTCCCATTATATGAAACATTCTCGTACTCAACTTGCTTAATTTTACAGGTCTTCTGGGGCTTGGTTCATAGAATGTTAAAAATTAAGCTTTACATTAAAGCACGCATATGTTTACAACTGTAGTCTCCAGATTATGTACGCATTATATGATTATATATATATATGAATTGTATAGTATGTAAACAGAATGTTACTTGTAATCGCTTAATTATTTTTCAAAATTCTTTTCAGGCGTTTGCGTCATTTCATCGTACTGATCTGTGGGCATACGAGGGTCTCCATATGGATTTTCATTACCCAGCTGTAGACTGACTTCGCCTGAGTATGAATAGAAAGGTAGTTCAACATCATGAATGACATTATGTTCCCATGACCATTATTGTGTAGTACTTGATCACATATTTGTCCCTGTAAAAAAAAAAAAAAAATTAAAAAACTTGTTAGCAAATACAACTTTACATTCTTACTTTAGTCAATCATTGTTTAGTATGCACATATTAATATATATAATTTCAGACATACCATAACACATTAAACAAACCACAATCAACATTTAAACATCAAAATAAAACCACGACATTCTATTTATCTCTGCGACTTTTTGACTCCCAGCTTCATGCTTAGTTAAATTAAATCAAAACTAGATAAAACGTACATATGAAGAAAAGTTTTAATGCAAGAAGACATTAACATTAAATAGCAGCTATTTCAACCTAACGCGAAAAAGCGTGTTTTTTTTAAATTAATTTTAGTTTCGACAAAGCCATAATAAGGCCTTTGAAGTCAATTTGTTTCAACTTAACACCTTTAAAAATGTTTTGACCTATGTATAAAAAGGTTTATACAACGAGCAAAATAAATTTGCAAAACTTATATGAAGTTAGAATAATGATTAGGGCGGTATACTCGAGAATATAATACCCAGAACGTACGGTAGACGGTGCCACGCCCCAAATATACAAAAAGTTATATATTTATTTATTCATGCTTATTCCCAAAAAAATTATATTGTACTTAAGCTAAGGTAATGTAACTAAGATAATACAGAGTTTAGTTTGAATTGAAACTGTACAACTGAAATATGCAAATTAGACTGAACAATTTTGATTAAGTTGTTTATAGAGGAAAAGGATAGAAAAAATCCCAAAGGTAAAAAAGTTATATATATGAGATTATATATATGACCATTCAAATGTGGTTCAATGTTTCAAGATTTTGACCTATCAAAGGTATGTAATTTGTAAAAACTAGATTCCCGACGCCCTTAAAGAATGAAATACGAAATTTTGTTCTTGTAAGTTATATAGATCCAGCGTTTCAAATTTTTACTATATGTGATAGTGATGCAAGAATCGTAGGATTCGGATCTTAAAAGAATTCGTGGTAATCGAATCCAATGTACGAATCCGAATCCTAGTACCAATCCGAGTACAAATCCGATTACAAATCTGAATTTCTGTACAAATCTAATTACCAATCTGACGAATCTGAACCCCCTATAAACGATTTCCATACGAATATTATAGAAGAACAGGCTTAAGTACTGACTTAAAAAATGTTAGTCCCTTATGTTTAATTAGTTTGATTTTTTAATCGGGGGTGTAAAAAAAATTTCTAGGTTTTTTCGAAGACGAATTTTTCTATTTCTCTATTTGGTGTCACAGAAATTCTGTGGAATATTGTTTTTCGAGTATTTGTCTACGAACATTCAAAAACAAGAATGTAGTAATTTTTTTATGCTTATTTCATTGTTTTTCTTATCAAATTGAAAAAATTGTGTAACTATTTACATTTAATAATATACAAAATTAGTATCTTATAAAAGTATTAATTGTAAATTGAATCACAATTATATTGCAGCTCGCCAAATTATACAATTGTTTTGACAATCCTATTCTTTCCCTTGCTGTGCTTGGCAAATGTAATCAAATAAGTTGCAAATTGAAAATACTCCAAAAGTGAAAAGAATTAATCAGTTATATGTGCAAACTAATAAATAAAGTTAACGAGATTTTCCCACATTGCAGCATTGCTAGGTAACTAATTTTGAATTAACACTTCTTCGAATTTTTTCATTCAAAAATGTTCACATGCCAACTTGCACTAACAGCGTTGTAAGTACTTATTTTCATTAAATTTATTATTTTTACGAGTTAATTTAAACATTTCAAATACAATAACATTTTAATTGTAGTTTTCAGATTATTTTAACAATTTTTTTTAGTTCAATTCGAATATACTTTTCAATTTATGAAAATAAATGCAAGCAGCGAAACAGTTAACATTTTCCTGTTAGAGATTTTCGGTGACACCAAAATTTCCCTTTCAGCTGTTTTGTGCATCAAACCACTTGTAGAAGATTTCTGTGACACCCCCGAATAATTCGATTTAATTTGCCCTAAACGTTCAACTCACAAGTTATTTTATTAAGCTGGGAGGTTAATATTTTATGTTGATCTTTGCCAAATCCGTTAACTATTAAGCCCGTTATTTAAATTTCGTGTATATTTAAAAACAAAAAACGATTGATTCGGCGAAGCACACGTGAAGTTTTATAACCACGACTTGCAAAGTTGGCAAATGCTCATCTTTCACTCTGTGCAACATCGTTATCAAAAAAGCTAGGTTTTTTTTTATATTATTAACAGTGAAAACACACAAAAAAAAAATCAAGTCAAAAACAGCTGTGCAAAACATAAACAATTTTTTTTTAATAATTTGTGGTGTAGCCTTATTTTTATAATATCAGCACATCTACGGGGCATACATTACAAATAGTATTTGTTGGTGTTTTTTCACACTATAACTTCTCTTCTTTCATCAATTTTGAACCGTTGATGCCACGTATTCTTCCAACGCGACATTTTAGTATATGTACTTATCAGAGAATTTTCAATGTGATTCAAGTCCAACGGCTGTGCCAGCCAATGCTTTGGGTTGTTATTGTGTTAGAATACCCAAGAAAGTGGTATATGTCTTTTGGAATTTGACAATATCACACATTCCCAAAAATATCTTAAAGCTCTGTTTACACTTGAGATTTTTTGTGTAGATTTAGACAGAAGTCTCATGTCTACAAGTGTAAACACCCTGTAGATTTATCTACACTGTCTCTAAAGCTCTGTTTACACTAGAGATTTTTTGTGTAGATTTAGACAAAAATCTCAGGTCTACAAGTGTAAACACCCTGTAGATTTATCTACACAGTCTCTACAACAAATTTAAATCTACACAATGAGTAGTGTGTGTAAACAACTTTCAGAGTAGATAAAACAGCCTCGATTTGTGTCTACAAGTTTGTTAAGCAACAGAACAAATTTTTTTCTCTACATTGATATTTTCACATAAAAATATATCAATGATTCATATGTCACGTTTGACACTTCCAGAAAATTCGTCCCAATTTGGGAATAAGAATCAAAGGAAGAACAAAAACAAAGAGTAAAATGGCGCCTTCACCAAAAAAAATGCGTGGGAAATGCGATTATGCGTATATATAGATATTATATGAATATTATTATATCAAATGACGGATGCGAGTGTACTGTTTTTGAATGTACGGTGTACCCATACTCAATAATATCAATAATTTGACAATGCCATTCTTCACAAAATGTTGGCACATAGCTGCGACTCCTTCCTTCAACTCCTTCAATAACTGCTGGTAAAATCCAACGTTCTCAGCATTCCTAGCATTTATTTTTGCGATCTATGGTTTCTTCCACAATCGATTTTGATGATGCATATTGTTTCTGGCGCATTTCCAACTTTTCTAATTTTTTTTGTTAATTTATTTTTGGGAATAATTTTTTAATGTCAAGAATCAGTATGTCAAAAGCGAAACAGTAGCGCCCTCTATCATTATCTACATTCTGCTCGAAAGTGTAGTCAATGTAAACACCTTGTAGATAGCAATGTAGATATTTTCCAAATTTATCTACTCGAAAGAAAACTTTCGTAGATTTTCAGTTCAGTGTAAACACAAAACGTAATTTATCTACACTTTTTGTTGAGATATCTACACAAAAAATCTCTAATGTAAACAGAGCTTAAAGCTCATTGCTATCTACAAGGTGTTTACACTGACTACACTTTCGAGCAGAATGTAGATAATGATAGAGGGCGCTACTGTTTCGCTTTTGACATACTGATTTTTGACATTAAAAAATTATTCCCAAAAATAAATTAACAAAAAAAATTAGAAAAGTTGGAAATGCGCCAGATACAATATGCATCATCAAAATCAAGTGTGGAAGAAACCATAGATCGCAAAAAATAAATGCTAGGAATGCTGAGAACGTTGGATTTTACCAGGAGTTATTGAAGGAGTTGAAGGAAGGAGTCGCAGCTATGTGCCAACATTTTGTGAAGAATGGCATTGTCAAATTATTGATATTATTGAGTATGGGTACACCATACATTCAAAAACAGTACACTCGCATCCGTCATTTGATATAATAATATTCATATAATATCTATATATACACATAATCGTATTTCCCACGCATTTTTTTTTGGTGAAGGCGCCATTTTACTCTTTGTTTTTGTTCTTCCTTTGATTCTTTTTCCCAAATTGGGACGAATTTTCGGAAGTGTCAAACGTGACATATGAATCATTGATATAATTTTTATGTGAAAATATCAATGTAGAGAAAAAAATTTGTTCTGTTGCTTAACAAACTTGTAGACACAAATCGAGGCTGTTTTATCTACTCTGAAAGTTGTTTACACACTCTACTCATTGTGTAGATTTAAATTTGTTGTAGAGACTGTGTAGATAAATCTACAGGGTGTTTACACTTGTAGACATGAGATTTTTGTCTAAATCTACACAAAAAATCTCTAGTGTAAACAGAGCTTTAAACAAATTTTTAACTACTCAATGAGTAGTGTGTGTAAACAACTTTCAAAGTAGACAAAACGGACTCGATTTGGGTCTACAAGTTTGTTAAGCAACAAAACAAATTTAATTCTCTACATTGTTATCACGTTTGACACTTCCGAATATTTGTCCCAATTTGGAAAAAAGAAGCAAAGGAAGAACAAAGTAGTCCCTTGACCAAAAAAAAAATGCGTGGGAAATGCGATTGTGTATACACATATATATTATTTGATTATTATTATATTATATGACGGATGTGAGTGTACTGTTTTTGAATGTATGGTGTAACTCGTAATTTGACAATTCCATTCTTAAAAAAATGTTGGCACGAAGCTGCGTCTGCTTCGTTCAACTCCTTCAATAACTGCTGGTAAAATCCAACGTTCTCAGCATTCCTAGCATTTCTTTTTGCTTTCTATGGTTTCTTTCGCAATCGATTTTGTTGATGCATATTGTTTTTGGAGCATTCAAATTTTTTTTGTTAATTTATTTTTGGGAACTTTTTAATGTCAAAAACCAGTTATGTCAAAAGCGGAACTTTAGCGCCTCCTATCATTATCTACATTCTTCTCGAAAGTGTAGACAGTGTAAACACCTCGTAGATAGCAATGTAGATATTTTCGAAATTTATCTACTGGAAAGAAAAATTTTGTAGATTTTCAATTCAGTGTAAACACAAAACGTAATTTATCTACTCATTTTGTTGAGATATCTACACAAAAAATCTCTAATGTAAACAGAGCTTTATAACAAAATGCCAATTATTTCATGAACAGTCCCAACAAATTCACATGACACCATTTCGTTATCATTCCTCCTTCTCCCTCCGTACATCAGGGCTCTTTTACAGATGTGTGAATTAAGTCTTTCATTATGTATAGGCATAATGTTACAAGTTTTAAATAAAACTTTTAGGTCCAGTTTCACAGTCTGGGGTTAACTCAGAGTAAAGTTAACTCGAATTTAAACTTTACCCAAAGTTAACTCTAAACTTCAGTTTCACAGTGAAAAGTTAACTCGAGTTAAATAAGTCTGGCATTTACTCCCCGCAATGATAGTAAACCGAACACTTCCAGTGGTACAATACATACATATGTATGTTAGTTTTGTGGAATACACATCATGGTTAAAATAACTTAGCAATCACACAAGGAAACTTTGTGTAAATGAAGTATTTATGCTTCCAATGAAAAGCAAACCACTTTCGATGTTAGTAATTCCAAATGATGTGAGACTACTGGTGCACTGCTGCTATACAAGCTCATCTTTCAAATTCATTTCTATTGATTGGGACATATTTAATTTTCATTTTTTTGACGTTACTCGGAGTTAACCCTGGGTTAAAATTGACTGTGACTCCAGAGATATAACGTTTATTTGCCTCACACTTCTAAGTCTCCAAGGGAAAAACCAAAAAACTTTATCTGCGTATTGAGTAGCCGAATCGACCTGCGAATTTTGGTTCTATCTATTATGAGTAGTTTCCGAAGTCGACACGTTCATCCAGACAGATCGACAGACATGGCTAAATCGACTTCTCTTTCGATGCTGATAAAGAATATATTTACTGTGTATAGTCGGAGAGGTCTCCTTCTGGGTGTTACATACATATGTATGTACATTGTCGATGCGCACAAAATTAATGTATCATGTATCAAACTTAATTTCCGCTAACAAACTGTATGTGCAGGGTATAATAAATTAAATGAATTTTAAATTAAAGAACTAAATTCGGTGTTGCAGCAACAACATAAAGAATTTCATTCGTGACTGGGGTCTCATTTATTGTTTTTATTTTATTTCTCGTATAAACCAAACACAATAAATAAATACCATTTTTAAAACTAGTCTGGGCCGGATTTGAGCCCACGATCGCAAACTAGGTTGGTTTCATAGACCACATAGGCACTATGACTTATTTATCGGCAGACTTTATGGATCTATAATGCCAGGGCATCAAAAACTAGTGTGACATGTGTGGCAGTCAACACTTTGCTTGGTTATGTAAAAAAGTAGTGAAGCATCTTAGTGAGGTTATGTGTGTGTGATGGGCAACGTGTCCGAGTGTTAGACGCACACCCGACCAAACCGACCCGAAACGCAAAACTGTTCCGTTCTGTTACGAAAACATTGTTTAATTTTCGTTTCACCTTTACACATTGAAATTAATTGTGAAAAAGGACATAGTACTAGCAATTGATGGGATTTGAAAGTCACTAATTGCTCCAAAGAAAATGTGTTTCTACAAGGCAGTCGATGCGATGATGTTGATTTCGCAGCCACGTATGTGTAAAAATCATGGAAAAGTTGGGTGGATTTTTGTGTACAAACACATGATGATGAATCGGTTTGCAAAGAGTTTTAATAAGGGTTTCAGGTTATGCTGGATCGTCCAATTTGCTCAAACGAATGGTTTGCGGCACTTGTATTTGTAAATGCTTAAGTAACTCGTTTGCTGTTTAAATGCGTTTTTGTGGGTCTCTATAAGATATATGCACATATTTTTTGACTCAAACAAAATAAAAATATACCCTGATATTTGATGTGTACAGGGAATCATAATGTGCAATATACATACGTTCATGATAAGTTATTATCAAAATTTTCATAAATTTTTATTATTTAAATATTGTATAATACCATACTCATTTCTATTTTTATACATTATTTGAATATGTTTAATTCGTTGTTTTTATTTTCCTCATCGAACACAAACAAGAAAAATTCAAAATGAGAGAACAATTTATAAAAAATAAAAAACGAATAAAACATGAAAACTGTACATATGTAGCTATTTTTGGCTTTCCCGTAACTTGTGGTGACCACACTTATATAGTATTCTCATTGGAATAATATATGTACAATTTGTCAAGAAAATGTTTTTACAAAAGAAAAAAAATATTTTTCAGGTTGTCTTGCAAAAAAACAACATTTCTTTGAAAACCTTAGTTTTTTTTTAATTTGTTATGATTCCTGAAAGTATTTTAAATTAACTTTAAATATGAAATAAATGGAATAAAACAATTAAATCAACTCTTAAAAGCTATTTTAAACCAGTAAGGGAGCTATTTTCAGCTTTGCTGAAGCTTATATAATCTTGCAAGCATTTTCTCAAGTATTCTTATTGGAAAATCTGTCTTACAGTTTTTCCAATAAGAATCATATAAGTTTATAAAGATAAAGGGGCGTCCCCCCGCCCATTTTGAAATTTTTTTAACAAACACATTGCAATGATTGCACACTTCATTTTGCGATCTTATATCTCGTCGGCTTACAGAGAAATCACATTTTTAAGTTTTACTCTATATGGGCGGTGCCACGCCCTTATGTCCGATTTTTACGAAACTTAGGAATATGGTCAAGGATTCATAAAAACGTGTAACTGCAAAGTTTTATCTGTTTATATTTAAGAACAAGAAAGTTTTTCTAACAAAAACCGAATTTTTGACCGATTGTTCCTATGGGAGCTATATGCTATATTTATCCGATCTTCACCAATTTTGCAGTGGGCCTTAATTTACGTCCGCGCAAAAAATTGAGGCGATTGCTTTAAAATCAAAGAGTTAATTTGTTAAGACAAATTGAAAATTACTTCTGAGAGGCGGAGAGTAATAAATGAAACTATTTGATAGTTACCGCCGCAAGTATGAACTAGATGATTACTGTCTTATTCTTTTTTATTTAAGCAATCTATTATTCTGGCACACCAGCTGTTTCTACGTTTTTCACATTAACAATTTGTACTTTCCACTTTGCCCTGTATGAGTGCACTGTACAGCGATAAAAATGTATTTATTCAACCCTCTATATACAAGTATTATTATTAAATATTATTTTTGAACCAAACAAAGAAGTGATATTTTTTAAGTTTCATGCTATGCCATTGCGTTCTATTCGCTTAAAATTTTTATAATATCGTCTTAATTTAAGATAGTTTTTTCACAATTTATTTTCAAAGATGCCTAAATCATTCCCTGTACTTATGGTGTGTTGTCAGGGAATATAAAGTTTGTTTCAGACCAAATGTATGTAACGCCAAGAAAGAGGAGAACGGGACTTTCAAAGTACCATAAATATAATCTTGGTCAGGACGTCAAGACGAGTTGATTTAACGCTGTCCGTCCGACTGTCCTCACCAATGGTTCTCGGAAACTATAACAGCTACAGACTTGACATTTGGAAGATAGACTCGTGTGGTCATACGCTACTTTAAGTTTGAATATTTTTTGCCATACCCACTCTTTACGACCCAACCCGCCCCTTTTTTACTTTTTTAGCTTGAACACCAGAAAAGATAGAAACATTTAATTTCCCCTCCCAAATTTTTTTTTTTTGTTTTGTAGATATGGGATGTAACACCGCATACCCTATGTGCAGGGTATTATATTGTCGAATAGACTCGACTATACTGCCCTTACTAGTTTGTTATTTTAGTTTGTCTTCGATTTATTAAACTTAAAATAGGAAAAAGGGATAATACAATTAATTTGAGTGGTCAAATTACTGGGACATCCTAATTTTTAAGTGTTGTCCGTTGCATCAAAGTTCTAGGATACATATATAACTATTCTGGTTATGTTTTAAAATCTGCTGAAAATTTTAAATGGGTAATTAAAATGAAGCATGATTTTTTTTAAAAACAATATGTAATAAATTGAATTTACTCTTGCAAACATATAGAAAACAGAACAAATGTTATGAAAATTAAATTTTGTTTGTATATGAAAGCTTAGTGAAGCAACAAGAATTTTGTCTTTTTGTAGGGGTTAAAAAATTGATATTTTTATAGATTTTAATTATCAGCATAAATAATACATAGTCAAGAGCCTGTCTGGCTCTGGTCATTTCAAATTTTTCAAATATTTTTTCGTTAATTCAACATGCGTGGTTCGTCCAATGTTATGAGATCATTTGCAAGACGCTTTAGTGCATGTTTAAATATTATGTGTAACGGATATCGATTTGCGAACAAGCTGAAAATACATATACTTTGAGAAATTTTGTTGTTCGTTTTTCAATTTGTAAATTGCTTGAAATTATGTAAGTTTAGCTTTTGCGGCTATCATTTTGTAAGTAATTAATTTGGTGATATAAAATAAAAATAAGGAAGTTATTTTTGACCGATACTTATGTACTGAAATTTGTAAATTATTTATTTCTTAAAGATAAACGGAATAGAGCCAACTTAACTTTTTGAATAGCTGGTTCAGTCAACGTTGTTGAAATTAAAAACTTTTTAATTTTTCCTAAAATTAACTTTTTAAATTTTGAATTTTTTATTACGTTTTGTTTCTTTTTCGCGTTCTATTTTCTGAATTAAGTATGAATTTCGCGCCGTTCTACGGTTACCTCACTTCCTTGAATTTGTAATCAATGGTACTCAAAGTTAACGATTTAGAGTATTTCAGTCAATTGTCAAGAAAACAATCAAAGTTCAGTAATTGGAATGCTGCAAATAGAAAGTGTTTTTTTAATCTTGCAAGAGCAAATTAACTACGTCATGAAGTTTAAAACGCAGATAAGAAGACATATCCGACTATATAAGGTATATATGTACATATATAGTCGGCTCTCGTTAATTCGAAACTCAAAGCACTCTTAAAATATTACGAGTTATCGAGTGTTTGAAATATCAAATGGTTCGAAATTTGTGAGAGAAAATAAATACAACTTCGAATTATTAAGTGTTGATCAATTTTTATTTATTAACTGTTATTCTATAAAAATGTCAAAAGTTTAGAGGTATATTCGTGTACATACATGTATTCATAATTTGAATTAACCAATAAAACAAACCAATTCGTCAGAAGAGTGAGCTAAATAGTCAAACTAATCATGATAAAAACAAAGGCTCGTGTACGTTGATACATGTTTGAACTTGTCGCAAAATGAACTGACATATAATTTTTTGCAATGACGATATTTATGTACATTTATGTACAAACACTTACATTTTTAGACTCAACCAAACGATACGATAAAGATGACCTTCATAATATGGCGAAAGAATGACAAAGCAAACTTTATAAATTTTACAAGTATGTATACATGCGCGCTGGTACACGCATTTTTTAAATCAACTACAAAAATAATATAAAAATGTGCAAAGGGTAGCATTAGAATGCGGTTTAAGTATGACGAGACAATTAAAAGACAAATTAGACAAACGAGCGACCCACTCACACTCTTATATTATTTGAGCTTTATCGTTTTCATAGACACTTGAGCGCAAGAGTGGGCATACAAATAGCTACAAGGTAGACAATAAGAAATAAGAGAAAACTTGACTGAAAATATGAGTGCTACACACAATTTCTTGTTAATGTAAACATGTAAATGGAAACTATTTAAAATTAAAAAATAAAACAGCCTGAAACGAGTAGAAAAATAAAAATGAAAACGAAGCAGAATTTACAGTATTGTGCGAAACTTGTTCAACTTTGTCTACTCTCGATTGGCAACTGGATAAATGTTGTTTTCAATTGTAAAAGCAAGTAAATGTTTTACTTAAAACATGTAACTTAACGGCATACAAAATTTTAGGAATATACCCAATTTAATACTAAATCCACGCATCAATTATGATAATGAAATGATTCTCTGGTCATTAAGTGGATCTAATGATGACTTTAGTATTTACCATAATTTTAAATTGAAATAAAATTAATTTAAAAAAAATGCCACAGGTAAACATTTTTATTAAATGTGATTATACCCGACCAAAATTATCTAACACACAACGAGCGGAGTAAGATCCCATAAAGTATATATGTATGTATGTAACTATATTCCTACAAAATTGCATACCACAATTTTTGCCCCTCCCCCTCATTTCGTCACAAAAAGTGGATTTTTTAAAATTGGTATATCTCCAAAACTATAAGAGATAAAAAATTTAAATTTTGTATGAAGTCTCTGCAAACAAAAATATACAAAACTCTCATCATACAATTTTTCGTAAATTTCACATTTTCTTAATACAATACTATTTAAATGGGCGATCCTAAATATATTTTTGTTTCAGATTCTGGGCGTGCAGTTGTCGAGTATACTCGTCTATACCGAAGTTACATGTTTTATTTTTTAATTCTAGTGAATTAGTTGATGACATAAGCCAGAGCTCGCAAAAAGTCGTATTTTTTTCATGCTGTCCGAAAAAAAACTGTTGCCGGCTGAAACGAAAAAAAAAATATCGCAAAAGACACTACAACTTCATTTTTTCTCAGTCGCGGTCTTTGCTCAACCAAAGACAATTTTTCGTTGGTCTCTATGTGCTTTTGTTCACATGAGACACTTTGGTGCGCAAAATTTGACAAGTGGCTTTTGCGCATGTTACACGTATGCTCCAGTAAATCCCTTCTTTCTTTCGCCCTTCGCCAACAAGCTGTGCCTGTAACGAAATTTCAAAAGCAACAACAACATAACCCAAAAACAACAAAACAGTCTCTTTGAAATGATTTTTTTTTTCGTTTTGTTTAGTTGCTGATGCTCAGCTGCTGACATTTTCGTCGACAGTGTCCCTTTAAGACATAATCGTAAGACAGTTTCGTGAGTTTCACTGCCAAGTACGAAACAGAAGCCCGAGAGGAAAAAAAAATAAGTGTTCAGTTCTGAGCGAGAGCGACAATTTCTTTTTTTTATTTTTTTTCTTTTCTTGCTCGTGAGCAGACAGCAAAGAAAGATTTAGTTTAGCATTTTTCGGGAGCTCTGGTTTTGACTATACATTTGAACACCGTGTACAGACTTACACACCCAACTCAAAATGTGTTACTTTATTCTTGTATATTTTGTATGAAAAAGTGACATTTGTGATGAAAAAATTCTTGGTTTGCACTGGTTATGTCTTAAAGTCTGCAGACGGTGTTCGAATTGATTTCTTTTTATACCAGATGGTTAATATAACATTTAAACTCAATATTAAACACAAAATATGTGGTACAATTTCCAAAATTTGGACACAAGAAAGGATTTTCATGATAAACACCGAAAATCCTATACAAAAGGTACGAAACTGCTTTTTCTGGCGTTTGGTAAAAAAATCACCCCCAAACAAGAAAAATGTCGATCGGAATCGATGCTATCATGAGTAAGGATAGTTGTTAAGCACATGAATTTCCAGTCGGAGTATAAAATTTGAAAAAAAAACGATCAAAATCATAGATTTTTTTTAAAGTGTTCCAAATAAGCTATAACTATTTTTGGTTTTCATGTCATAACTCGGTTAAAAATTCAAAAGTTACAGTCACTTAAATTTCAAAACTATGGGTGTGAGGTACTGTACATTGATCACAAGGTGAAATAGCACGCTAAATATGATTGAGACAATTTTTTGCACTTCAGTACCCGTTAGATGCGGGTCTTGAAGTTCTACACAATCCGGTAGAAAAACCTATCGGAGGCGACTTAAAAGAGCTTGCTGAAGAAATTTTCTTAGAAAAAAAAATGTAACAGTAAAAGACATAGCCAGGGCGGTCGTGGTCATTCCCTACCCGACAAGATTGACACTTTGAATACTTGAAATCGTTCGTGAATTTGGTCTTCAGGATTTTTTAGTGGTATTTCTCCACAACTTGAATACACTTAACCAAACAGTTAAGGAGTTACGCCACCCTTAGATTTTCCAAAAATCCAAATTTTTTTGGCTTAATATATCGTTTACGCTTTTAAGAACATTTTAAGCCTTTACAGTTTTAAAATTCGAATTTTTTCGGAAGTTATATAGTCGGGGAGCCGACGATGCTAAAACGTGATTTACTCCTGCGTCGTTGGGAGTGGTTGCATTTTGAAGATTAAATAATTTAAAGGGGAAAAGATTCTATAAAATTTTTTCATTTATCGGTGGGTTCGACCGCCACAAGGTGTTTTATATTGTATACCGCGGAGTAAAGAATGTTCCTCCATATAACTGTTAAATTGTGGGACAGTACGACTAGGAGATCATGCTGAGCTACCTGTATGAGAAACTGACACACAGGGCTAACTAAATTTGACGCTTTTAGTCGGCAAGTTTGAAACCCTCCCATTCCCTTACATCTTACTCAAAATGGCTGATTAGCGAAATAGAGACTTATAAGCATGTAATAAACCCACCTTATCTTAATCTGCCAGGCAGGAGTAAATCAGCCGTTTTTACAGAATCAATGGTCTGCCATACACGCGCGTCACCACTTAGAAATCTTATACTTGGGGAATCTACTCAATAGAGTATAAGCTATCTCCCATATTCTAATCTGCCACGCAGGAGTAACTACGAAAATCCCCGCTTGGGCTCCCCTACTAATAGCAATTATAAGGCCGACACACAGTAGGGCCCATACGGCGTATTGATTCTTCTTTTGCGTTTTTCTCGAAACTACTTTTTTCAAACTACGAATTTAATAGGAGGTTTTTCTATTCGGGACTTTTCTCAAAAATTATAACCTTAATTAAAAAAAAAAAAAATTAAAATTTTTTATTTAATTTCTAAATGAAATAAAATTTATGTCACATTTTTTAGATGAATACAGATTGAGCATGCATGGTGTACACCACCAAACCAAAATGGATTTTCAAAAAACGGCTCTACTTGTCGGCTCATAACTGCGGTTATTTTAAATTTCTTTATATAGGTTTTTTTTTTTTTTATATACATAAAAACATATTTAATAAAATTAATAATTGTGTCAAAAAAATGTATTATTTATGTGATCCATTGAGCGATTTTTCCGTCATGTGTGTTGAAACTTGAAGAAAAAAATGTAAGAATCAAATTGGCTTATGGATTATGTAATCATCATTAAAAATCATGGAAAAATCAGCTTGTTTTTCCACTTATTCTTCAATTTGTTGTTGAGTTAATTGGTTGATCGAAATCCTCATTCTACCGATTAGTGTTTGCTAAGGTGCAGCCAAATAACGAAAACAAGAGAAAAATTCATTTTTTTTCGCCTTTTTTCAACTTTAAATTAAAAATGTAAAAAAATGTTACCTACCTTTTCCCGCAATTTTATGGATTACATCAAAACCGTTACACCTACAATTTTTTGGAAAAAGATTCAAGAAATAGGTGTTACTAGCTACAAAATCTTCTTACAGAGTTTGTCGATACGACCAATACCTAAAAAGTTACAGACCAAAATGCGATTTTTATACCCTGTACCATGTGGTATAAGGGTATATTAGTTTTGTCAGCAGTCAGTCTCCCAGAAGGAGACACATATATATATTCTTGAACAGCTAGACGAGACGAGTCGGTATAGCAATGTCCGTCTGTACGAACGCCTAGATCTCGGAACCAAAATCTTTTCGCAGGTCGATTCTGTTATACATTAAGCAGATTAAGTTTATTTTGTTTTTCCCCTTTTTGACTTAGTTTAGGGGTGAGGGGCAAATGACTAGAGCAACCTCGAGTAAAAAATTTACAAAAGTCGTATTTTCCCGGTTGTCTTTTGAGATAGGAACACCGAATTTGGAGTGTATATAGCTTACTCGAACCCTAATACAATAAAAAAATGGGTGCGACCAAGCCCCTATATAATAATAATTTGAAACGCTTATATCTTAGGAACCATAAAAGCTACAAGAATAAAACTTTGCATGTATGCTATTGGGGTGGAGTATAATAAGATTCAATTATGAAATGGGTTGTGGTATGCAGTTTTAGAGGTGTATGTATATTTACAGAGCTTATATGGTTGAGATATGGCAATTTTAAGAAGAGAAATTAGGGGGAGTGGCAAAAAGTGTGGTAGGCAGTTTTGTAGGGCTACACATAATGAAGGCTACATATCGATTTTCATGTTTCTATCTCATCTGGTTTTCGATCTACAGCATTTTAAACCATTAAGGTATTGTAGTCGAAACTGCTTCGACATATGTACATATATTATACGCCACAACTACGTAACGACAGTTTGAAGGCGTTGCCTCGCTCACTTTTTAATAGACACAGATTTGAATTCATACAAATTTTTTATCCAGAGATATGTATTTATATTTTGGCTACATGGGGGAGTCGCTACGCCCATTTAATCTTGATTGGGATCGAGTCAGTTATGTACACTCCAAATTTGATGTTCATATCTCAAAAGACGGACAATTTCGATACGGCAAAACTAATATACTTTTGTACCATGAGGTACAGATGATATCTGCATTAGCATTGGAAATAGCGTATGATAAACATTGCACACGCGCAAAAGAGCATGCCGTACGAATTAATAGTGGTTTCGGCTCGTAATTATTTAAATTCTATTTTTTTTTTGCTTTAATCCAACTGTTCTCTTTACGGACAGCTGCCAAAGGCAGAGCATAAAATTAATTTGTCACTGCAGCGCGTGTAATTTACAAGTGGATGTGACAAATAAAACATCCAAACAATATTTTAAAAAGACTAGTTGGAAAATGGAAGTTCAGTCTGTCAATAATGACTTTGAAGAAACAAAAAATTTCAAATTTTCAACTTTACCATCCAAAAACAAATCTTTATTACATCAAATTAATGTGTTTTTCGTTGCAGTGTGGCTAATTGATAATATTAAAAGAGATATCAGAAAAAATTGTATCTTAGAAAATTAAAAATAACAACAAATGCTTTAAAAACAAAAAATATTCAAGTTTTTGCCTGTCAATTACAAACGGACCATATGCCAAATTTTACTGTTGGAATAATGTTTTTGTTTTTCAATGATTTTAATGGTTTGCGCCACACTCTGGACCCTCCATAATTTTTGATTCGTCGAAGAAAATAACATTATCCCAGTAGTCTACTGTCTTCAAATAGTGCCTTAAAGCAAATGTCAAACGCTTATTAACATTTGCAGCTGAGAGCAACGGCTTTTTTCGAGCGGATCTGGATTTGTTCTTTCGTGGCAAACCTGAACTCCACACTCGTCCTTAAGTTCCTTTGCAAGTTCTCTTGTCGAAATACGTGGTTTATTGTTTATTTTCCGTATCAATAAACGCTCAACTCATTCATTTATTTTGAATTTAGGACCACCCCCTTTCTTAGGCTCAAGTCTTCCTTCATTTTGGGCTCTTTTTAAAACATTGTACATAGTCCCTCTACAAACAGAGAACATTTCTGTAAGCTCAGAGACACTACTGCCCAGTTGATGTTTGTAATAAATCAGCTGAATGGCTTCAAAAGACAATTTTCTTTCTGGCATTATATTTTCTAACAAAATGTGCTCAAATCGACAGCCAAACTGCAACTAAAACAAATTTGTGCACATTTCTCGAATGTGTACGAATTAAGATTACGGTAAATTAGCCGTTAATCATAGAATTTATATTAAAGGGAATCGATAACACTGAGAACAAGATTTGTTCAAGGAGATAATTGACAGGCAAAAACTTGAATATTTTTTTGTTTTGAAAGCATTTGTTGTTATTTTTAATTTTCTATGATACAATTTTACTGATATCTCTTTTAATATTATCAATTAACCACACTGCAACGAAAAACACATTTAATTTATATAATAAAGATTTGTTTTTGGATGTTAAAGTTAAAAATATGAAATTTTTTTGTTTGTTCAAAATCATTGTTGACAGACAATTTTGGAAAAAAATCTTCAGTACTAGTAGTTTATAATGACGAATTTTCTAACAAAAAACATGTTTTTGACCGATTGTTCCTATGGGAGCTATATGCTATAGTTGTCCGATCTTCACCGAATTCTCAAAGTGTCTTTATTGATGTCTAAGATGTATTTGTGCAAAAAATTGAGGCAATAGCTCTAAGGGGGTATACCACCTTTGCGATTTAAAAAATTGTGAAATAATTTATACTACGTAAAGTACTATTTGAGGTGTACAGAATCTATATTGATCAATTTTATTGGTACCCGAAACATTTTTTGTATGCTATAAACAAATTTAAATAAGCGCTCTTAGGGCAGTTGTATGTACAGAAGTGTTCGAAATAATAAGAACAACAGGCGTTTAAAGTTAATTCGTTATAAAAAGTTGTCAAAAACTTTTTTTTTTATTATTTCAATTTATTCACCTTATAATACACATATTAAGCTTTAAGTATTCCGAAGGACATAATTTTTGAATGTTCCTATTTCGTATTTTGAGCAACTTTGTTGCATTAAGTCGAAAATCAGGTATTCGAAATAATAAGAACAAAGTTAAAAAACAATCGATAGTTATATTATACACACGGAAAATGGACATATTGGTCCTTAAATTTAATATGAAGTTGCTCCCCCTTCGTTATTTAACACTTCGACACTTCTGGACCTTATAGATTCTATTAGGGCACGGCATAATGAAAGTGGGATAATCTCCCATTGATTTTTTCCCTATATGCCACATTTCATCAGCATTTTTTGGTCTAGCATGTCTCACTCCTTTCTTAACATCAATCTAAAGGTGTCCTATTGGGTTCAGGTCAGGTGATTGTGCCGGCCACTCCAGCAAACCAATTTTTCGAGATCGAAAACACTACTTCATTTTCTTCGATGTTTGCTTGGAATCGTTATATTGCTGATAAATCAACCCTAATAGCATTTTTTCTTCAGCGTAAGGTTACATGACACCTTCCATAAGGATTTCAAGCGGCTATTAAAGCCATGTAGACTCCCATCATCAGATCCCAAAATGTCCTGGCAAGCAGGGAGGCATTAGATGTTTTGTGCCTCAAAACAGGTACGCATCTACTGGGTTCCAAGCCACCGGCGCATAGAGGGTAACGAAATGGCAGACTGTCTTGCCAAAGCTGGAACTAGGCTATCTATTGACAGAGCGGAGGATATCAAGATATCCTTACAAGCCCTATATGGCAGAGTGTTGGACGCAGACATGCTTGAGAACAAAACAAGGTTGCAGACGGCAACAGTCTGCAGAATCACTAAAACCATGTGTAGAAGACACGACACAAACGAACTGGCGCCATTCCTACTACAGCTACAAAGGAAAGACTGTAGACTAATGGTGGGGCTGCCCACGGGGCACTCTCTAACGGCTTCCCACGCATGCAAACTACGCCTAACAGATGACAATTCATGTAGAAAGTGTAAGGAACCAAATGTCGTAGAGACGTTGGAACACCTCATCTGCAAATGTCCAGCCATCATGAACATGAGAAATGCACATCTATTGGCGTCTCTAGAAGACGCATCCGCCAAACCAATCAAGGATTTACTGGCATTTGTGAAACGCGCGAAGATCTTTATAGACCACGAACAACCACATTGAGAATGAGTCCGTCATCTTCAACATACCCGCTACCACTAAGGACCACTAGGTCTATGTGTAACCTCTACAGGACGACCGGTCGAACCTAACCTTATGTGTTTGGTAACGTGTTTCTCGTTAAAATAGGGACCTTTCTCTGGCTGAGGGCTTTTTAATTACATTGCCTGATATAGTATGATACAACTATCTACATTAATGGAATTATATTAAGCTCCTGCTGAAGCCCAGTTGAAGCCTTGAAAGGAGCATTTATGCTCTTACGAATTAAACTATTGATTTGAACATGGGTGATAGCTTGTTTTTTCACACGTGTTTAAGCAGGGTTTGAAAGCTACGCTACTCCCGGAGTATTTCGTTTTGCTATTGCTAAAGCTCTCACTTTGACGAGAGCCGGAGCAGAGCCGTAGCAGAAAAACGAAAAAGTATGTGCTCTGCTCTGCTCGTAGTTTTGTTGTGTGATAAACTATAGCAATAGCAAAAGATTAAATCCTGTGCTCTGCGTAGCCGTAGCGGTAGTAAAAAATTGAGAGCAAGATGAGAGCAGAGCAAATGATATTTTATCATGTGCTACGACTCTCGCGTGAGTTTTTTTTTTCTGATCTGTTTTCTACGGCCCCTTATGTTGAAAATTATAAGCCGCACAGGGGTCGTCCATAAATGACGTGGTGTTTTTTCTTGAAATTTAGCTAGTTATTTATTTAGTTTCCGAGAACCATTGGTAAGGACAGAGGGATGGACAAACATGGCTATAACAATTCGTGTTGTCGTCCATATCAAGAATATACATGCTTTATGGGATCCCCTTTATGGTTTTATTTGGAATGTTTTTAACACAATTGGAAAACCCTGACTACTTTTAAACAGTTATTTGAATTTTTATTAAGGGGTTATTCTCATGTAAACGCATGAATTTTACATGTTTTTAAAACATTTTTTTTTTTTTTTATAAGATAATAGTCGGGGAGCCGACGATGCTAAAACGTGATTTACTCCTGCGTCGTTGGGAGTGGTTGCATTTTGAAGATTAAATAATTTAAAGTCGAAAAGATTCTATAAAATTTTTTCATTTAGCGGTAGGTTCGACCGCCATCAGTCGTTTTATATTGTATACCGCGGAATAAAGAATGTTCCTCCATATAACTGTTCGATTATGAAATAGTACGACTAGGAGATCATGCTGAGCCACCTGTATGAAAAACTGACGCACAGAACTAACTAAATTTGACGGTTTTAGTTTACAAGTTTGAAACCCCCATTCCCTTACGTATTACTCAAAATGGCTGATTAGCGAAATGGAGACTTATAAACATGCAATAAACCTACCTTATCTTTATCTGCCACGCAGGAGTAAATCAGCCGTTTTTACAGAATCAATGGTCTGCCCTACACGCGCGTCACCACTTAGAAATCTTATACTTGGGCAATCTACTCAATAAAGTATAAGCTATATCCCATATTCTAATCTGCCACGCAGGAGTAACTACAAAAATCCCAGCTTGGGCTCCCCTACTATAATAAAATTCAATCAAATTAGTTTTATTTTTATATGTTTTTATTTGGACCTAAACTGTGTAAAAAACAAAAAATTTTATTATTTTTCTTTCTTATATATTTTTTTTTAAATTAAGCTAGACACCATAAAAAAAAGTCGATGGTCATCGTGATAGCGGCTGTTCATGTTCTCCAAAATAAAAAACCTGAATGGATTATTATTCAGGAGGTCTGTCGCTATCGTCCGTACCAAAAGCAATGAATTTCATTGAAAAACAGAAAAATGGCGGACTGTTAAAAAAAAATTACGAAAATGGCGGTCTGTGTGTTCAAAATTGCTTTGAAAAATAGGAAAACATTTTCGAAAAAAAAAGGTTTTGGTACGGACGATAGGCACTAATGTGTAAAAGAACTCTGTTAAATTTCGAAGCAATCGGTCCAATAGTTTTTTCTCTAGGACCATGACCGTTTTAGAAAATGACGTTTCGAGAAAAACTCGTATAAAATTTCAAAAGCGGTAGGCAGTCGCTTACGACACGTCGGCGATTATGATCTGTAACTACTTTAGCAATAAGAATTTCGAATTGGTTCTACTATCGAAATATATAAAAAAATTTTTTTTTTTTTTTTTGAAGTTGTCACATGAAAATAACCCCTTAAAAAAGTTACAACAAATAATTACAGTTGAGAATTCTCGACTTCGACCCTCTACCGTACCCCTGCCTAACATTCAATCGAATCAAATATTCCAATTTTTAATTCTTCAAAACAATTTATCTAGAAATACGAGTTTGATTTCTTTAATTATAATTTCAATGAGTACATAAAACCGTGCAAGGCTAATTTGGGGTTAGACCAGACCATAACACATTTTTTTCATTTTTAATTGTAGTAGGGGAGCCCAAGCGGGGATTTTCGTAGTTACTCCTGCGTGGCAGATTAGAATATGGGAGATAGCTTATACTTTATTGAGTAGATTGCCCAAGTATAAGATTTCTAAGTGGTGACGCGCGTGTAGGGCAGACCATTGATTCTGTAAAAACGGCTGATTTACTCCTGCGTGGCAGATAAAGATAAGGTAGGTTTATTGCATGTTTATAAGTCTCCATTTCGCTAATCAGCCATTTTGAGTAATACGTAAGGGAATGGGGGTTTCAAACTTGTAAACTAAAACCATCAAATTTAGTTAGTTCTGTGCGTCAGTTTTTCATACAGGTGGCTCAGCATGACCTCCTAGTCGTACTGTTCCATAATCTAACAGTTATATGGAGGAACCTTCCTTATTCCTCGGTATACAATATAAAACGCCTTATGGCGGTCGAACCCACCGCTAAAACAAAAAATTTCATAGAATCTTTTCCTCTCTAAATTATTTAATCTTCAAAATGCAACCACTCCCAACGACGCTGGAGTAAATCACGTTTTAGCATCGTCGGCTCCCCAACTATTGTATTTTTTTTTTTTTAATATTATGTAATTAGACACAAATTATTCCAAGTCTACTTAGCTAACATATCTAATATAACGAGTTTACGACAGTTTTTTGTTCAGAAGGGCGTTCTCTAGCTTTCGTTTGCTAGACCTGACATTTGCTACTGATGCGAGAACGACTGATTATCCTTAGTGTATAAAAATAAACCAATATGTACCAGCGGTACCCCTGTGTTTGGGGTGGCATCAATGTATGAGAAATAGTCACTAAAGTGTTGCGAATTATGGTTTTAAGTCAATAACTACGTAATAAGTAAAAAAAACAATAAGGAATTGCAGTCCAGATTACTCGACGTGGTAACACCCATTTCTCTAGTGTGTCGTATTGGGGTTTGATTCAGCTATCTACACTTTCCAAATTTGGTGTTCCAATCTAAGAAGATAGCCGAGAATATACGACTTTTTTTTACCCGATGTAGCTTCAGTTATTTCCCCTCACTCCTAAACTAAGACACGGTGAGGAAAAAAAGAATAAACTTGACTTGCTTAATGAATAACTGAATCGACATGCGAATTAATTTTGGTCCTACCTATTAAGATGTTTCTCTGTGAACTTCATCTACTTGGTAATATGGCTAAAATAACCATATAAATTACATACATATATATAAATAAATAAAGTAAATTCTGATTTGGCCCCGAATAACTTTTGAACCAGAAGACTTAGCAAAAAATCATGCGAAACCAATTTGTAGAGCGTTCAATTCTCGAACTATTTAAATATAAATTGGCGTGTTTTTACACCAAACACACAACTTTTCAGAAAAACAATTAGAATCATCAATATTATAGACTCTTTTAAGCAGTATTCTCTAAATTTAAAGTTGCTGCTATCTGTTCATATGTAGTATTTTTTAATGAAAGTTCAGAATATATGCTTAAGACATTACGATTTCCCAACGTGAAAAACGTTATGATGACTATCTTAATATTAATTTGCGTGTTTTACACACAACTTTTCATAAACACATTTATGGTAGACTTTTGCTAAAAAGGTGGCAGGGTTCAGACTAGAGTGTTGCATGAATACATTTGAAACGACAAACAAGGCTTTTGCTTTATTGTAAGTTAAGCAAGTTTCAAGTATTCGATCAACCAAATTGAATGAATAGAGTTTTACGTCATCATTTACAAATTCCAAGTACTTGTTCACATATGTAAATGTTTTGTTTCAAATGCCTACTAAATACAAATGGAATGAGTTTCAAACCAAATGAATGAATGGAAATCATTCGGGTACTTGTAAATTATGTTCTTCTTCTTTTTCTTTTCTCAATAAAAAACGCATTTTTATTTGTTTATATTGTTTTGCATAGTATTTAATGTTTATATCGACAATTGCTCTGCGTTGCTCAAAGTGTGATAATATTATTCATCAGGGCGCCAAAATAAATAGATATAGCCATGTCTATCCTTCAGTCTGACCTTACCAATGGTTCTCGGAAACTATAAGAGCTAGAGATTTGAAATTGGAAAGATAGGTGAGTGTGATGAGTCGGTACTTCAAGTTTGATGAAATTTTTGCTACGCCCTCGCCATTCAGCCACTTTTGAGAAAGGCCATTGCTCGAACATCAGATTAGATATAAACGTAAAAATTGGATGAAAGTTACAGTAAACACAGTTCTACAAAATGACTTTTCCCGGAAAAAAATTTTTCAAATATTTGGAAATCCCTGAAACATTTGGAAGTACTCCAAATGAAACGAATGCAGAGCATTCTATTTTATTTGTTTGTTTCAATTTTTCATTTCATTTACTTGTATTTCATTTTCAAATGAAAAGAGTTCTAGAAACTTAAAAGTGACAACCATTTGTTTCATTCGTTTGCTTTGTTTTTGTCAAATACAAATGAAATGAATTTTCAAATTTATTTGGAAGTACTTGGTTTCAAATACAATCATGCAACACTCTAGTTCAGACATACCGTTATAACTTGCATCGTAATGACATTCAAACCTTTAGGCATAATCTTAATAAAAGAATAAGTCCACTATATAAGAATGCCTTGAAGAACACATGCAACTTTGGTCAATATTCCAACACAATAACAATTGGCGTTTAGAACGAGCATCGTCGAAAAATAAGAAAAAATGGATCGGAAACGACGTTAACATAAGCAAGGTTGTTAAACAAAAGAAAGTCCACCCGGAGTGAAAAATTTAAAAAAAAATAGGTTAGTTAAGTTAAGCTTTGACATTTTGTTTTGTTTCCGGTTTCTAGTTTCATAACCACAACTTTGCTAAAACTAATTTTTATATAACAAAATAAACTTTTTAAAGCCCCAATTTGCCTATCTTCCTCACTTTGTTGATTTTTCTTTTCGTTTAGAAGTTACATTCATTTAAAGGTAGTGATTGTTTGAAGCTGTGAGTGATTATATGCTTACTAAGTCTATACACACAGTTTGCGACACGTATGTACGTATGTCTTATAATATGTATGCATCTCTTATAGACTATCTTCCCAATTTTAAGTCAGTAACACTTCTGGTTTTCACGAATCATTGGTGGGGTCAGACACAGACGTTCATAAATGTATTTTATGAACTCTTGCTGTTTTTTATTCAAATACTTATGATAAACAGTTAATTCAACAGTTGTCATTTGAAAACAAATTAGTGATTATTGGAACTAAAATGTATAGCAAAAATTCGACTTACGTTTCAAGCATGAATATCCAAATAATAATCCGAAATTTCCAACAACGGAAAACAGTTGAGACGAATTAAGTTATGTATCGGACCGGTCTATTGGTTGCGTCATGTTAGGGTGCCTTGAACATAACGATAAGTAGAGACAAGTTGACAGCTATTAAGAGAGATTAACCATTTTGATTTGAAAATGGCTCAAGTAGTTCATTTGAATTTGAGTATAACTTTGTTTTGTGATTAAAGTTGCAACTGTGTTGGTGTTTTATTTTTTTTTTAATGTTGTATTGATTTTTAGAACTGCATTTAAACAACTTAGTTAAGGATTTGTTGCCGAATTTTAACCAATGCATTCTCAGTTAGCAAACGAAATATTATTGATGTCTTTGAACCGTTTTGACTGCGACACTGATGACAATGTCAGTGAAAACGAATTTAAATATGTTTTTTGTTGTTTTAATAATTTTTCGTTTTTTTCTGTGAGTTGTTCTTAAGCATTTTGTTGTTGATTTAAATTTACTATTACATTTAGTTTTATTCGTTCGCTTTTAGAATTCTGCAAATTCTTTAGCGCACTTCTCAGTGCTCGAAATTCGCAACGCTTCCTCTTCATAATCATCGAAATTGCTTGTATCGCCAGGTCCTTTACACCGAGGTATAAACGGAGCTTCAATTTTCTTTTGGAAGATCGCAATCCAGTCAGTGGATGCGAACCATTTTTGATTTTTAATATCATTAACGCCCGCCTTTAGATTTCCATAACGTTTTGTCAAATCGACCTGGAGCAAATTGCGTAACAGATCCTTCAAATCAGAGCCAAAATGAGATGGGAAACGAACTTTGCCGGAGACAATTTTTTCATATATCTGTATAGGTTGATCGGCGAAAAATGGCGGATAACCTGCTGCCATCTCATAGACAAGTACACCTAGCGCCCACCAATCTACGGCCTTGTTATAGCCCTTCGATAGTATAATCTCTGGCGCTAGATACTCGGGTGTACCGCATAAAGTCCAAGTACGTCCCTTGACGCGTTTGGCAAAACCGAAATCAGTCACCTTGAGGTAGCCCTGAGAGTCAATCAATAAATTTTCTGGCTTCAAATCACGATAGATTAAATCCAAATAGTGCAAATACTCAAAAGCGAGCACAATTTGCGCCGCATAAAAACGAGAATGCGGTTCCGAGAAGCGCCCAACCTTTCGCAGATGCGAAAACATCTCACCACCAGGTACATATTCAAGCACCATGTACAAATTAGAATTATCCTTGAAATGATAACGCAATGAAACAAGAAACGGAAACTGTATTGCTTGCAAAATGCGTTTCTCGTTTAGAGTATGCTCCACTTGCTTCAGCTTAACAACCTTTTGCTTGTCGAGTATCTTCATTGCATAATAGTCTTTTGTCGGCTTATGTTGTACGATCATTACCCTGCCGAAAGAGCCCGTACCGAGCGTCTTGATACGTTCAAAGTCATCAAGAGCTGCAGTGTTAGTCGGATTACGCCGCCACTTGTCCTCGAACTCTTCCTTGGCCTGTTCGAGAAATTCTTTGACAGTTTCAGCAGCATCTACTTTCTTATTCGACGTGGTCGCGTTGTTTCCCATTTTGGAGATGGTACCGGTCAATGAGGACAAACGAAAAGTGGCTGATGTGGAGACTTGAGCGATTTGTACACTGCCACCAGTTGTGGATGTGCTACTTCCTTCAGGATTCACGGACGAGGTATGGGAGTTGCTCGATTGCGTTTGGCCTGTGGGTGGCGATATTTTGCCTGATTTTATTGCTCCCTCGGCGTATGTAGATGATGGTAGAACGCGCGCTGTCGGCGATTCTAATTTAGCGTTTCCACTACTGATACTGCTTGCTGCGGTGGTGTTGGTACCGGAGGCGGCAGCGGCGGCGGAGCTACTAGCCTCCTGTCCTCCTCCGTCCTCCTCGTATGACGTTTGCTGCTGCAGTTGCTTGTTCGCTTCGCTACCAGCCGACGATGAACTATGATGCGACTTTTTCTTTTTAAGAAATTGTAAAATGGATTTAGCTATTTTGATGAATTTATCAAAAACGGTGTGGCGAAAATTATTATTTGCGGCTACAGCGGCTGCGGCGTTTTATTTTTGTTTTTTCACTGTCGACTTTGAAACGTGTTATGAAATATTACTTTCTTATTTGGCTTAGTTAAATTGAATTGAGTTCGGGTTTTGTTTTTTTTCTTTTGCGAAAGCGGAGAATTCTTACTTATTGCATTGGTAGTTGCAATTGTTGTGATAAAATTTTACTCTTAGACTAGTTGTACACTTTGTGTCTTAGACTAAGATTTGGTTAAACACTTTTCTTCAAATTATAGTTTTTGTGAAGCTGCAAAAAAGGTTAAAAGATATTATAAGTGGAAATCTCGCATTGTTTTTTTGTATATACATATATATTATAATATTAACACATAAAAATAAAAAAAGTTGAAATCTCCATTTTAATAATAGTTGACAACACGAGAGACGACGATTGAAGTTGAGAATTATTTCTTGATTTTACTGTTTATAATTACATATTTATGATTTGGAACATTATAGACAGTAATACCTCGTTAAAAATTACCTCAACATAACTAAAAATTACATAGAACTGTATATATATGTACACATATGCATGTACATATATGCATGTACATATATGCATGTACATATATGCATGTACATATATGCATGTACATATATGCATGTACATATATGCATGTACATATATGCATGTACATATATGTATATACATTAGGGTGTCCCTTATTTTGCAAGATTCTTATTTTTAAACGCATATAGGCTAGTTTTGTTCAGTCTACTCTAAAACACTCCCATGATTTTTTTTTTTTTTTTGTTTGGAGCACAGAAACACGTGCCGACTTTCGTTCAAGACATCCAAGTGAGTGTTGATGACTTTCGGTAAGATTTTGCAAGCTTTCGACTCCTCGCTCTAACTCAAATCGTATACATAAACAACTTAATGAGCTTTCAGTAAGAAAGCGTTTTGAAATCGTTCTTATTGTGTTACAGGACTAGATCCAGTCAGTATGTTAAAAAAGTATAGTATCTTGAAAATATTCTCTGAAAATTTCAAGACGATCGAACGAATAATTTTTGAATTCATCAATAATGAACTGTATACCACAATTTCACCACAAGGGTAAAAAAGTGCCACATAATTTGGGTACGTTTCCTTATGTTCTAAATAAAAATATTGCGACACATTTTTAAGAACGAATTTGTGCGTTATGTATTTTTTATTTCATGTGGTTTTCAAAATTTAACTTATCCTTTTGATGAAGCAATTTTCAATTTTATTAAGGGGGTTCTCTCATGTTATGGCCTGACTTTTAAGCATTTTTTTAAATTTTTTCATGACGACCCATGAAAACATAGAACTTTGATTTTTTTACCATATACATATTTGTTGGAATTTTAAGAAAACTCAAATTTACGGAAAATTTCAAGTGAAAATATTCATTTCAACGGAAGTTATGAACTGACGACGAAACCTTCTTCCAAAAAAAATATGTTCACTGTCGCGACAGTTTAGATTATCGGAATATAAAAAGTCGAATTGCATTGTCATCTGTACGAGGTGTGTTCAAAAATAAAGGTAACTTTTCAAATTTCGCGGGCAACGTACTTTCGATTATCGATTTTTTTTTTTTGTTTTGTTAAAAAAAAAGTTGCCCAAAATTTTTTTATGTAATTTACAAAAATCTTTGCGATGAGAGTAGTACGTCTTTCTCTAAAACCGTAGAGACCATAGAGAGTACAATTTTTGATTAAAAAAAAAATCCGCATCAAAAAATATTAAAAACTGTACGAGTTATCATGTCGATCGTGGAGCTACATTTTTTATTTTTAGTGTTAGTGATAACTTGTGTTTTTCTGTAGTAGTTCTGGTAAATATGAGTATTATTCAAGACAAAAAGGAATTCATAAACACGAAATGGCCCAATAACAATTAGTAAAATGAGGCAAAATAGTTTTTGTGTTAAACCTTAAATGCCAATGAACAGCGTAAAATATAAAAACTATTCAGGAAAACAGATTTTTCAAGTTTGATGACAAAATATACAAACAACAAAAAGGACTTCCATTGGGATCACCAGCTTCCCCGATAATTGCGGATTTAATAATGGAAGATATCCTAACAAAAATACTAAGTACGCGGCTACTGACCAAGTACGTTGATGACATTTTTGCCATAGTAAAAGAAGACGAAATAGAGGAAACACTTGAAACATTAAACATTAAAAGTAAATTGGTACAAAAAACCAATGGCGTCTGGACGGATTCTTAATTATTTCTCAAAACACCCCAAGACTATGATTTTAAACACTGCCAAAAATTGTGCAAGAAAAGTAGTGGATACAAATGACGAAATTTTCTATGATGACAACGTTAAACGTATAAAAGGCATATTAAAAATGAATGACTTTCCCAAAGGGAGTAATGAGGACTATTATAAAGACGATGAAGGAAACAAGCGGAGAAAAAAGACTTGAAAACCCGACAATTTACAAATCTGTGACGTATATTCTCTGAACGACTAGGGGCATCGAACTGCTACAACCGAGAAATGATAAGGATCGCTCATAAGCCAGCATACACGACGGGAATGTTATTTAGTAACACCAAAGCAAAAATAAATCTAGTAAGGATTGGAGTCGACAGTACTCGACTTCGACATACCCTGTACCTTCAATTAGTAACGTCTGTTGTAGGGCGTTGCCCCGCCCACTTTTTAATCGAAACAGATTTCCTTTCCATTCAATATCATACATGCTAATTTTTGCTCTTCTAGACCAATTCGTTACAGACATATAACGGTTTTCTATTTTGGCTATATGTGGGCGCGGTTACGCCTATTTTATATTTGAATCTTACTATACTCCATCCCAATAGCACACATGCAAAGTTTTATTATTGTAGGTTGTATGGTTCTTGAGATATGAGCGTTGGAAATTTTTACTATATAGGGGCGTGGTCACGCCCATTTTTTTATTTTTTCTTCTTGAGGTTTGAGTCAGCTATATACACACTAAATTTGGTGTTCCTATCACAAAAGACAACGCAGAAAATGCGACTTTTGTACTATTTTACCAGAGGTAGCTTCAGTTATTTGCCCCTCACCCCTTAACTAAGTCAAAAAGGGGAACAACAAAATAAACTTGATCTGCGTAATGAATCACAGAATCGAACTGCGAAGCGCTTTTGGTCCTATCTATTATAGTTTCCGAGATCGACGCGTTCATACAGACAGACGGACAGACGGACATGGCTAAATCGACTTCTCTGTCGATACTGATCAAGAATATATATACTTTGTATAGTCGGAGATGTCTCCTTTAAGGTGTTACATACATTGTCGACATGCACAAAACTAATATACCCTTGCACCATAAGGTACAGGGTATAATTAATGGACAAACACAACGTCATATACCAGATACCTTGCGCTGGTGACGGAACGAACGTATGTAATAAGATATATGTTGGTACGACAAAGACAAAATTAAAAACAAGATTATCTGGACATAAATCGGACATAAAAAGAAGGAATAACGGAAGTGCACAAAAAACTGCCAATGAAACTCATTGTATAGAACATCGGCAGACACCGAACTTCGACGCAGTGAAGGTGTTACAACATGAAGAGCATTACAATAAACGCTTCATGATAGAAATGCTGCACATTATAAACATACCAACAAACATTAGAATTAATTACAAAACAGACACGGAGAATTGCGCTCACATATACAGACACTTACTTGACGACAAACTCAGAAAAAACAGGCAAAAAACAAATCAGTGACGAACTCCGCGACGACCTGTAAAGACGCCGTGTAAAGTAGGATATTTAAAATTATATAATAATTATATACATAAACTAGTAAAATGTTTAACGCTAAATGTTGCAGCCCCTGAATACGAACTCTGGTGGAGTCCGAAATATATCGGGATCAAAATTAAATTAATTTTATTAATTTTTATATTAGACCACAAAAAAAAAACTATTTCTTCAATCGAAATTTTTCGGCATGCTACACGTATGTATGTAACACCTTAATAAGCATTTTTAGATTGTTTTGGCAATTCAATTTATGAAATTGAAATTACTTTTTAATCTTCGAAAATATATTCAAGCAGGTTGGCATGGAAAAAACAATAGTAGTTTTGCCAGGATGGGCAATTTTACTTTAAATGCAAATTTATTAAAGAAAACATTAAAATTGTTAAATTCTTTAAATTCACATTGCTTTGGCGCCCAAAAAACTTTAATGATTGACTCATATTTATCTATAACAACTTCAGATTACGCTAAAATCAATCAAATCCCAAAAGAGGAGAAAGACATTTTCTGGCACACCTACATTTTAAAAAGGGTTGTTTTCAGGGCTAGGAGTTTTTCAGAATACCCCTGATAAATAAATTATTCGAAACAATTTTACGGATTAACCGCTGAATTTCAGGAAATCTCTTAAAAATGTCTTCGTTGATACAAATGTGTCAGCGAAGTTATTTCTAAAGCAGATTTGAAGACTAATATGAATTAGACAGAGTTAAGCATAAAGGCACAAGTCTAATCAAAACAATTCTAATTAAATAAAATTTATCAAATATCAAATGTTTTCATGTTGCCTGCTGTAGCTCTGAGTTTAGTGTGTAGGGTTATGGAACTGAAGGTATGAGGTTCACACCCCAGTGCCACCGGAATATAAATGATTGTTATATTAACGTTTATCAATTTTATTGTTATTAACAATAAAAAAAAATATATATTTGAATTAACAGTTATAATTAATAGTAAAAAAAACAATTACTTTAGCAGGCCATCCATTGTCGAATTTGTTTGACAAACTGTTCGTCAAACAAAAATACATTTTGCCACTAACGATGAATATATTCGAATCAAACACTGCCAAGATATTTCTATTATTCTCGAACAAAACGTCAAACACAAAATTTGGAACAAACACTACCACCAACGACGAATATTTCGTCAAACCAAACAAATTCGTCCATTCTTCGTATCCTCCAAACTGGTACGGCAGTACTAGTTCCGTAACTAGACAGAAGTGGTAGAATTGTGACAACTGACCCCTGCCAATGACATCCCCTAGTAAAACTCACCAGTTGAAAGCAGGGAGAGTAGATTGAGCTAGTAGTGTTTACATTCGAACTAGTTCCAACCTTAGTTCTGTACTATATCGAAGAATTGCTGGGTACTGTTTTGGTTTAAATGGTCAAATTTATTTATGTGATATCACAATTTGTCCCCTCCAGTTATAACAGTTATGTATCTTAAAACTGTAATATCTTCTAGAGTTTAAAAGACATAAACCTAAAACTTTTTTTTTTCTTTTAAATGATTCTTTAACATGCCTAAAATAGTGAAGTGGTTTTTCAAAAGAAGTCGTTTCAGAGATATAGTAGTTGATTAATATCAAATGTTCGAGTTTGAACTGGTCTTCATGATAACTCTCGAACAGCTGGCCCGATCTAGTTGAAATTTTAACAGCAGACTCGTCACATGTAGGTTCGCATCAGCGTTGGCAGATTTTTTTTACCAAGTCGGGATTTTTAAACTTTTTGAATGAAAAAAGCGGGACTTTTTCTTCGAAAGCGGGACATAATCAAAAAACGTATATAACACAGGTCTACAAAATAAGACTTTTTGAATGCCTTTTGATTAAATTCTATATTTTTATATTCGTGTGGGGTCACTGATCACGAAAACACAAAAATGTTTTAAAGCTTAGCTCCCATTCAAAAGATAAGCGCATAAATAGTTTAAGGTAAAATTTAGAGAAAAAGTCTATTTATGAAAGAAAATCGTTATTTTCCCTTTTTTTTTTCTTTAATTATTGAAATGAAATTGATGATTTATATATATTTACAAGAGGCTTAGCCTATTTAATTAATTTTTTTCTTTTTTTTCGTTTGTTTTTTGTAAAAACATTCTTGAGTATCCCTTCTCAAGTTCCAACAGTAATCAGCCAACATTGCCGCATTCCATCGACCCTGATACCTTTTTTCCATCGTCCGTATGTCTTGGTGGAATCGCTCACCATGTTCGTCACTCACATCTCCACAGTTAGAAGAAAAAAAATCAAGATGAGATTGAAGGAAATGTATTTTCAGAGACATGTTGCAACGTAGTTGTTGATATATTTGTTGGAGATTGTTCACATGTTCAACATAATTTTCACTTCTCTTATTGCCCAAAAAACCATTAACCATTAAAGCTTTGCAAAAACGAAAAATTAATTAATTTTGTTCATTTTTCTTCATATTTTTGTATGGGGGCTACCAGTTCAAGTGTTCCGATCGATACCAAACTTTACAAAAACACACTCTAGGTCCTTCTGAAGATTGCTTGAATATTTCGTTGAAATTGGTCTAGCCGTTCGTTAGTTTTGCGCTTAGCAATATGCATTTTTATTCAATAAATTTGTTAAAAATGCAAAAAAATCAATGAAAAAAACGTTTTATTGTCAAAAATTGTATGGAGATCCTTAGACATGACCATTCAAAAGGTAATAGCAAAATTTACGCGGCCTATCACTATACAGTTTGAGCTGGCGCAATAAAAACATCGAATTAAACTCTTTATCTTTAATATGACATAACAGACCAATGAGAGCTAACTTTGACATATAAGTTGTATGTTTAGATTCTGGGAGTCAAACTCTATAACGCTAGTATGGTTTCGAATAAAAGGCAATTTTGCTGTTGACCAGTGTAATCAGAAGTTTTTAAATATTTACCTTCTTATTTGAATTTAAATTACGTTTACATGACCAAAGAAAGCAAAAAAACCCATAGAAACTGTATTTTAATATTACATTTGATATTTCTGTGAACATTTAAGTTGTTTTAAAGTTTCCTTTTTCTCTTTAATAGGAGTGAAGAACTCTTCATAGAATACCTGTAAATTAAACGGGATGAGTAATTCTTCTTTTATTAAATTTACAAATCATTCTTTTGTGGAAAAAACCTTTTTTTATGAGAATTAAAAATGGAAGACACTTCCAAAGGAAAATCAACGACTTATGCTTTTTAGACAGCAATGAGAATGAGAAAACAGCGTCCAAGTTATGTTAAGTTTAACATGGAATATTGAAATGACTTCACTTTTCAGTCGCCTTGTCGATTTCTTCCTTTTTGAGACGCAAGTGCTCCACATTCGACAGTGGTTCACTGACACAATTGACACAGCAAGCAATAAATTAGCGCAAACCCTTTTGTGTTGTGTATCGCAATACAACATGGGCGTACCAAATGTTCATTCATGTTCACAATTGCATTTCTTGGTTCTGGTTTGAAAAACATAAAACTTAAATAAAACTCTGAAGCAATTATTGACTTTTCATGATCATGTGGTTTTAATTGCCATTATCGAAAAGCGGAACTGAGCTTGTCCCGCGCGGAACATTTAATTTTGTTTTAAAAATCGGGACGTCTTGCAACACTGGTTCGCATGAACTGGAATCTTGACAGAATTCGAAATGTTTCTATTTTTTTTGTATCGAAAAACAAAAAAAAAAATAAAAAACACAGTAAGGACGCTAACGTCAGCAAGGCTGAAGCTTAAATTGTTTTCACGCCCTTTGTTGTGCCATGCCCATTTTTTTGACTGAATCTATTTTTTATTCATCTTATTAGCCTATATACCAATTTTCATTGTTTTTGCTCATTGGGTACCGGAGATATGCAAATTATTGATTTTTGCTATAAGTGGTCAAAATAGTTTTCATACCTCCCTAAGAACTTAAGTGAGAAGTTTCATTAAGAAACAAAAAAGTTTTCAATACAGCGACGTTAAATATTAATTTTTCTTCCTCTTTTTCATTTTGTATGGCAGGTAGCAGTTCCAGTTGTCCAATCTCAATGAAACTTTCAACTACTATGTTCGAAATTTGAGTTCCAAAACAAAAAAGTTTTCCAAACAACGATTCAAATTTGTTTTTCATCTTCATTTCGTATGGGGGATACCAGTTCCAGTGGCCCGATATGACCGGTTTCGAAAAATGAGTTGATCGCACAAAAAAGAAGTCTCTGTGCAAAATTTCAGCTCGATTTCTTCAAAACTGTTGGAGGCGATCGTATATATACAGACATACGAACATGGCTAAATCAACTCGTCTTGTCGTCCTGATCAACAATATATATACTTTATATAGTCGCAAATGAATGTTTCTATATGTTACCAACTTCAGCACAAACTTATAATACTATTCACTGCGTAAAGAGTATAAAAACTAGAAATTCGAATTTTTTTTTCAAAAATCTACCAAAACCATATTTTTAATATTTCTTAATAGTTCTAGTTTTTGCGAAAGATAGAGGCATATAGATGAAAACGCAGTTCACCCCATAAAACAAGATACCAAAATATCCACAAGGTATTATATTGTCGAGTATACTCGATATTGTCCAAATATTCTTTATATGGATAAAGATGTTTTCTCAGTGTCACAAACTTCACAACTAAGTTATTTTACTATTCAATGCATGAAAAGTATAAAAATATAGCATTTATTCAAAAACATTAAGATTTTCGTTGTATAGAGGTTCCGATTCTGATCTTTTTAAAATCTGGTAACTGATATCAACTGAATGTTCCTTCCGAGTATTAGTATTACCAGTTAACATTTTTCTGAGCATATTTTTTCTTTTTTTCTTGGTAACTGAATTATGATCAATACTATTCTATATAGTAATCTGTTATTTAAACTACGTCGTTTTCCACGTTTTCCCCTTTTAATGCAATTCTTAATATAGAAAATATACCAAAGATTGTATAACTTTTAAAAAAAAAGTACATTAATTTACATTAAAAAAAAAGTGCCAGCACTGAACTTGGCAAGGTCGGTAGCATATAAATAATATTATTATTCTTTTTTTTAAATTCATTTTAACTCTGTCTGTAAAGTAATCTTTGGACCTAAATTAGTTGGAAAGAAACATTTAATTCGTGACACTCCTCTCTTGTTTTTAGTCTCTTGCAAACTTTTCTTCACAATCTTTGTCTCATGATCGTGTCAAGTGTCCCCAACAGCTGTTATACACCGCAATTACACACACACAAACGCTCTCTATTCACATTTTCAGACAAAAACGCATGAGTTTACGCGAATTTTTTATTTTATTCATTATGATAAATTTTATTAAAAAGCTACAGCACAAATTTAAAAACTTTTTTTGGTTTCACGAATGTATTTTTTTTTTATTGTTTTGTGTCTTGCACACGCCTCGTTATTGTTACTACTTTTAGTGATAGCTTTAGCACTTGTTTTTCTTTATTTGCTTTTTCCTTTTACTTCGTTTCTACGTTTACATTATAAGTGTGGAGAAGACAAATTTGGGGTACTTTTTGTTTTGTTGCTTTTGAGAGTTGCGTGCAAGTGCCTGTGTATTTGTCAGAGAGAACCACTCTATGCGTGTGTGTTTTCTGTAGTACTCATTTGAGTATGATTTTTTTATTTCATTTTATATACTTTATTTTTTTTTGCGTGTACACATTTTCATTTCGTCTTCGTCACTCACGTATTGCCAACAATTCTTTTAAATTAGTTAAATTGCTTTTATTGTGTGCTGTGCTAAATTTTTAGCGTTTTCTTAGCTGTATGTATTATTAAATCAAATACATATGTATGTTTTATGGAATCCATATACATTTTCAGAAGCACAATTGTATGCTTTTTGTATAGGTATTGAATAATCGATTTTTTTACACATTTTCTTTTTTGTATTTACTTTGTGTTTTCGTACTTTTTTACCTTTACAATTGATGGAATTTTCCGATTGCGTTTTACACAAGATTTTTTTTTTTATTAAAAACATGTATTCATTTTTTTACTGCCCCAGTTATCGTTTTTCTTCTATTGAAGTAATAACTGTTTTTGTACACTTTTTATAATAATGAATAAATTTTACTTCTGTTTATAACTTAGATCACGACCGTTCCAAACCCGACGAATAACTTAACAATTTTCTATTTAACTTTTGTTGCCTAACTTCCCTCTGCAGGACGACCAAACGACTTGAATTCTCATTTGTTTTTGACCAAAAGAATGTAATAGATGCAAAGAAAAACCGACTTTTTTTGTAAGAGAAATAATTTATGTTTCAAACAAAGTGGTTGCAACATAAACGAATATTATATTCAAAGACATGTTGACAATGGGGAAAAAGATTAATCCTAAGTATTTTATACAAATATAATGGAACACTAGACAGCTTGAAAAAAGTATGATATTTTTCGTTCACCTTGGAATATTGGAATCAAAACATAAATTTTCAACAGCATTAAACTATTTTATGTCTCAACACTACCACAATTTTCTTACAGTGATACAATTTTAAAGAACTGAGTCTCTTGATTCTTTACGGAAACTGCAGAATGGAACAATACAATTTTAATTTCAAATTGGTTACTTTAGAGTTTAAATATTGAAGTAACATATGTTTAATACCTTAATCATTCACATAACTCACAATTGTTTTAAAAACAGAAAAAAATATGTATAATGGTATTCACTAGGTGTGCAGTGCTTCCCTTTTAGCCTTTTTCCGTACAAATCTGTCTTTTTTTAACTCATCAAAATCAACCCATTAGGAAAACAATCTTTTTGGTAACGTGTCAAACTATCTAAGTCCATACGAGTCTCTTAATAATCATTTACTATTGGAACCTTAAACCAAAAAGAACGAAGAGAACCATGAACAATTATTTAATTTAGTTATGTTCTAAATATTTTAATATTGAACATAACAAATACCACACATTTTATTCGTTTATTTTTTTTTTTTTTAATAAGGGAAAGTACAGCACTTTACAATGACACATTTTATTATTATTATTTTTTTTTTTATAACGGAAAGAGCAGCCCTTTACAAAAATAAAATAAATAAAAAACAACAGAAAAGTAAAGTTATGTTATGTTATGTTTTGTAAATATCCTCTTTAGACGTCTTGAAATTGGACGAGATGAGCTGGCAGCTAGAGCACATGCCAAAGTGTTTGGGTGACTCTTGAGTCGATCAATGTACCGGGAAGTACAATGACATATTTTAAAATTATTTTTTTATTGGCTGAACATTTTATTTTTTATTTAAAAAAATATTGATGTGTAGATTGTGATAAAGAAATTGTGGAAGCATCTATCCATACGATTTATACGTTAACAAACAACATGTCTCGGGGTCTATCAATCTCGGTAAAATTTAGCCTGTGCATTTTGTGGTTGGCAATTTAATTTTCATACAAACGTATATGATAATTGCGGTGTTCACGCATTTGTCGTTAACCTATGAATATATGGAAATATGAACGTTAACGACGAAAATGCGTGAACACTTTTTATTGACCGTCTCGTTAAAGTTGTGAGTTCTCTTCTTCTTATATAAGCAATCGAAAAACCAAATTCAGTTGAATTGGGCGAAAAAACTAAATAAAATTAAAATGCCGCAAAATAACATGAAAGATTAATGATTGGAATATAGAATTAATCAAGTTATGCGTGTAGTTGAGTTTTTGAGAGGTAAGAATGTTAATATATGCATGGATAAAGAAAGAATCAATTATTGTGTTGACATTGTGCATAAATGTAGGTCTTGAGGGAGAAATTGAGTAAAAATTGGATGAATTTATGGACGACATTATTGACATACAATTATTGTACCATCGATTGACAAAGTCGAAGACCCAAAATCTGCATTTTGATGCCAAAATTGTATGTGTTGTGTAATTGTTCTTAACATAAGAGTATTCGTTACAAAGCTAGTAATATGAAGTGAAATTGGCAATGTAATAGTCTATGTTAAGTAAAGTGACCGAATAACGTACGTCATCTTAAAATTAAATTCTTCCGAAAGTACAGCCACTTTTTCATAGAAAATTGCCATTTTCATATTTTCATACTTCCATAGGTTAACTAACAACATGCCTTTGGGGCTATGAAACTCTATGAAAATTTGGCCTGTGTATTTTGTTGTTGGCAATTTAACTTTTCATAGACTTATAGGTTAACGACAAATGCGTGAACACCGCAAATGAGATATGCGTGAACATCGCTTTTGACTTTATGTATCCATAACCTTACTGTCATTCGTCGACAAAAGTTTCATGTGATGTGTGATTACTTGTAACAAAAGAATAGTCGTTGCAAACTAGAAAATATGCGATACAATTTTTAATTGCATCTGTCTATGTTGAGAAAGGTTAACCAACAACATAAGTCATTTTAATAATTAAGTGATGTGAAAGTGCAGCCACTTTTTAATTGATAATAACTAATATTTCACTTTTGTTTTTTAGGTGCAGGTTGGGCATAAATTTACCATAATGTCAGGTTATTGAATGTCATGGATCGGAGTTGATGAAAACTCGGTAAACTTTGAGTATATATTTTGTTGTTGGATTATCATCAGATATCAATTTACCACGTTACCAAGTTGGCCGTAAAACTCTTTTTATTAATTTGAATTATTTTCGAACAATACTGATTTATTTTCACACATCCTAACGAAAAGGTCCCCCTCATTTCTTGTAGAATCTTCTTATAAAAATTATTATATCTCCTAATGTATAACATGTACTAACCATCTTTATACTCTTCACGTTAGTGAATAGTATTATAAGTTTGTGCTGATATGAAGTTTGTAACACATAGAAAGTATTTATATAAAGTATTTATATTCTTGATCAGGATGACAACACGAGTTAATTGAGCCATGTCCGTCCGTCCGTCTGTCTGTATATATACGATCCGGTCATATCGGATTACTGGAACTGGTAGCCCCCATACGAAATGAAGAAGAAAAACAAATTTTAGTCGTTGTATGGAAAACCTTTTTGTTTGAAAGTTAGAAGGCTGAAATGTCAAACATAGTAGTTTTTCATAGTCCGACACAATGCCTGAAAGTTTCATTCAGATTGAACAATTGCAACTGGCAGCTGCCATACAAACTGAAGAAGAGGAAGAGAAATGAAGATTTAAGGTCGTAGTATCTATCGATCAAAATCTGAACTTGTATTATCATTGCATTCTTACAATACTCAAGTATGTTTTCGGCAATGAATGAATATAAGTAGATATTGAAATGGATTGGTGGTAAGGCAAAAGATCGCTGATGAAGGAGTGTGGCGACTCCCGAAACAGCTGTGCGATCTGCCTGCTGCTTGCTAAACAGAAAGCAAGTTCTTGTGACATTGGTTGTGTGTCAAAAACTAAATTTGATTGGTACTTCCAAAATCAAATGTGACCTTTATAGCCAGCATTAATATTATGAAATATATAACTTTCACAATAATAACGCAATTGGTCCACGCTATTAAAACAAAAATGAAAACTTTTTTGTTTTGTATGATAGAGGGCTGAAATTTCAAACATAGTAGTTTTACATGGTACGACTAAATACCTGAAAGCTTCATTAGGATTGGAAATTTGGAATTGGTAGCTGCCATACAGAATGAAGAAGGGGTAGAGAAGCAAGATTCACGTCGTTGCATGGAAAATTTTTTTGTTTCTTAATCAATTGACTTGAAACTTCACACTTATGTTCTTAGGGAAGCATGAAAATTTACATGAAATTGAAAAAATGGGCATGGTTACGCCTACTTTTAGCAAAAATCAATAAGTTGCATATCTCTGGTACCCAATGAGCAAAAACAATGAAAATTGGTTTATAGGCTAATAAGATGAAAAGAAAATAGATTCAGTCCAAAAAATGGGCGTGGCACAAGAAATGGCGTGAAGTTAGCGTTTTTACTTTTTTTTTTTCAAATTTGTTTTTATTTATTGTATCCTCTCTTTAATATAAGACTAACAATAAGTTTGCAGATCCTATGACTAAACGTTAACTAATAGTTCTTCTGGACTGTAATTTGCTCTTGTGGCCCTAGGGTCTAGCGCTGGTTTGGAAGGTCATTACGACGAAGACTGGATCGGCTGCACAACCTTGTTAGACCTCTGGCAAGGTGGTAGGCAAGACTAAGGGGAGAACGGGCATTGATAAGCCAAAGGAGGCTATTTTCTTTTAGTTTTGAGTGTGCTCTCTTGACCTCGATGTGCCTACACCATGTAAGTCTTCTATCGGCGTGTACTCCTAAATACGTCACTTCGTTTGCTTGCGGGAGCGCAGTATTGTTTAACTTGAGCGGCAATCTTGCTGTTTAGAGTGAACGTAACGTGCTTACATTTTTGTTCGTTTACTTTTATTCGCCAGTCAGAAAACCATTTTTATACCCTGTACCTTATGGTACAAGGGTATATTAGTTTTGTGCACGTCGACAATGTATGTAACACCTTAAAGGAGACATCTCCGACTATACAAAGTATATATATTCTTGATCAGTATCGAAAGAGAAGTCGATTTAGCCATGTCCGTCTGTCCGTCCGTCCGTCTGTCTGTATGAACGCGTCGATCTCGGAAACTATAATAGATAGGACCAAAAGCTCTTCGCAGTTCGATTCTGTGATTCATTACGCAGATCAAGTTTATTTTGTATTCCCCCTTTTTGAGTTAGTTTAGGGGTGAGGGGCAAATAACTGAAGCTACCTCGGATAAAATAGTACAAAAGTTGTATTTGCTGCGTTGTCTTTTGTGATAGGAACACCAAATTTGGTGTGTATATCGCTGACTCAAACTTCAAGAAAAAAAAATAAAAAAATGGGCGTGACCACGCCCCTATATAGTAAAAATTTCAAACGCTCATATCTCAAGAACCCTACAACCTACAAGAATGAAACTTTGCACGTATGCTATTGGGATGGAGTATAGTAAGATTCAAATATAAAATGGGCGTAACCACGCCCACATATAGCCAAAATAGAAAACCGGTATATCTCCGTAACGAATTGGTCTAGAAGAGCAAAAATTAGTATGTATGATATTGAATGGAAAGGAAATCTGTTTCGATTAAAAAGTGGGCGGGGCAACGCCCTACAACAGACGTTACTAATTGAAGGTACAGGGTATGTCGAAGTCGAGTACTGTCGACTCCAATCCTTACTGGTTCTACGTCGACCAGTTATCTGCTCTATTGCTTGCATTGCGTCAGCAAAGGTTGATGTTGTTAGCTGTCTGCTTGATGGGATTTCTGCTGTATAGAGGACGTATAATGTCCAAGAACGCTGCCTTGACTCCGGTTCCAACAGTGTGGTCGTCGAACATATCTCTGTGACATCTCACTGCAAATTTCCTGTCGTAGAGGTATGACTTTAGTAGTCTGTGTGTGTTATTTGGAAGCGTTCTTCTAATATTGTACATTAGACCATCTAACCAAACTCTGTCAAGTGCTTGAGAGACATCCAAAAATATTGCTGTGCAGTATTCTCGGTTTTCGAACGCTCTTTGTATATCTTATGATGTACGATTGACCTGCTCAATAGTTCCGTATTTTTCACGGAAGCCGAACTGATGTTAAGGGATTTAGTTGACAATTCTTAGGGATGGATTTATCCGAGCTAACGCATTTTTCGAAGAGTTTTGATAGACGCGATAATAAACTTATAGGTCTGTACGACGAGGCAATTGTGTGATCTTTTCCTGACTTCGGCATATGTTCAAAATTGAACATGTTATTAGTTAGTGGTTACTTTAGGCTTACACGAAGTACAGTATCAACCCTAAAAAAATTATAATTGATGCCAGTAGTATACTAAGTTCTGTATAGGCTTGAATATAATAGTGCTGTGCATGCGTATCTGTGGCTTTAACAACAGATAAATTGATATTTGTAATGATTAGAGCGCAAATAAAACATTTTGGTTAAACCAGCTATGAGTCGAGGCACAGCGAGGTCAACTGAGCGACTGATGAAATCGAATCCGACGAACTACCCAGAGTTTTGAATGAAATGGAAAGTTTCAATACAATTTTGGCGTCTCAGTTGAAAGCAATAAATAAAGAGTTCAGAGAGGACCTGCAACAAGTCGAGGATGCCAAACAATAAAAACTCTACTCACAATTACAAGAAGTAAGGTTCTATGGAATGGAATTTAATGAAGTTGTGGCATTGAAAGAGGAATTTGGGGAGTGAAGAAAAGATGTTGGACGCCATATAAAGACGTTAGAGGGTAGAGTGTTGCAGGTCACCAAAGATCTGTTAGAAAACTTGCAGCTTGAGGCGTAGATGCGAGCAGTTCGCCCACAAGTAAAGGTTTTGGGTGGCTACGGAAATAGAAACCTTAGAAATGCAACGCTATTTTACAAAGCAATTGAACGAGATAACATCAAATTCAATGAAGAGCGCAAAAATTGTACGACACCGATTGCTGCGAGTAATCAACTTCAAGCAGAAGTTAGAGAGCTAACCAAGCCATTGGCTAACACAGAAAATATGAGCCAATCTGCAGAATCAGAGCGAGTTAAGCTGGTAAAGGAGATGGCTAGAAAGGACTCACTAATAGTCAATAAGAGGCGTCACTTTGAAGAGCGCACTGTAGTACTACAAAGAAATCTCGAAGTAAATCAAGCTAAGTTCAGGAATTTGCTCACTCTCAACAATAATGCTCAGCCACGTATAGAACAGCTAAGCAGTGATTCTAAGAGTAATGCAAAGGATCTGGCTACTGTAGAAACTCAGACGTCGGAACTCCAAACAGAACTGGCTGATGTTAAGGCCGCAAAACAAGCCGAGTATAAAACGACTTTGGCAACAAATAATGATGTTGATGACATGCTTGGAAAACATCTATTGCTGGCATTTAATTGCTACGAAATGTTTCCAACCAGCATCAAGAATCAGCGGTGGCCTACTGATAAGGAAAGTAAGTTAATAAACTCTTTTTATAATTCAAAGCAGGTTGTCTACGGTAATGAAGAAAAACCAGCTGCAAGTAAGAGAAATCCATCAAATGATAAGGCACTAAAGGAGAATGAGGCCCGCAAGTTTAATATCTTCGCGAGCTCAATAATCATTTTGGGGTTATTGGGGTTCCCTTTTTGTTAATGTTGGAAGTGTAAACGCTCTTGTGGCAGGATTTGGTGTGAATACGTTGTTAAGGTGAGAGGCAAATGTTCTTGCTCTATCGTCATCACTGCGGGCCCAGCCGCGTGCGGAGTTTCTTATTGGCGTCACGGTTTCTGTCGGAGAGTTTAGATATAGGTGAGCTCTCCAAAGTGAGTGTTTTGTAGAGGATGTAGATAATAGTTCTATATAACGGCGTTGGATGTGTGCTTCTTCTTACTTTAACGCTTTGGTGAGCTTACGTGTGGCGCACTTCAACCATTGTCGTGCAGATGGCGACCTGCAGGAGTGCCATTCTCGTCGTATACGCCGCTTTTCGAGGACTAGTTGCTCGATTTGTGGGCTTGTCTTCTGTTGGTTGTGTGGTACTTGTGCAGTTTGGGGTGTTGAAATACGAGCTACGGTGACAAAGACAGACTCCAGAGTGTTTACAAAACTGTCAGTATCAGCTTCAACGTTGAGGAGAGGAAATAGCTCAATGTGTGAGCTTATATATTTTTTGTATTTAATCCAGTTGGTTTTGTTTGAAATCAGTCTACTCAGTTGGTCTACGGTTTTTGGATGTCGAGGTCTGCCAGGAGAGACATGGTCGAGCTTATTGCTGGCTTTTATAAGTGCATTATAGAGCTGTCTTTCTTTTGGGGTCTCAAGACGAGATCTCCAGTGTGTGTGCTTGGCATTGTAGTCTCCTGCTGCTATGAAGTGTTGTAAGGTCGTTAAAAAAAAAATATGTTCTAGTTAGACTTTATCAATCGTGTAAATAAACAAGTGCGATTTACTATAATAATAAGTCATAAACTTAGAACAATTGAGCAAAAACAAATTTAGTAAACGCCAAGAGTGCAAAGAATCCACATCAGCCTTCAGTGGGCCATGGGAACTATACCTGGAGTGGAATACAGACTCTTAAAAAACTCAGTTGCATATTTAAGCATTTTTGCTGTGGAAGGCGTTTGGAATGGTTGAAGCCAAACTTGCAGTAATTTTAACATTCGTCTTTCAGTGCTGTTCGGATTTGTAATAAGCATTAGACAAAGCGACATGGATTTGTGTGCCTCGCACATACTTTTCTGATCGGCTTGAAAATTTTGATCGGATTCTTCTTTGTGTGCTCATAATTTCAACCGGTTTGAAACATCAGAATTTGCCGAAAAATGTCCTTCCATTTAAGAGTTCGTTTTCCACTCTATGTATAGATTTCTGAGATGAGAATCAGGTTCATTGAAAGAAAGACACAGTTTGACATCATCGGCATACAGAAGTACCCGAGAGTGTGATATCGATAGGAGAAGTTTATTGATGAAAAGCTTGAAAAAGGGAGAACCAATTTGACTGCCTTGGGGGACACAATAACTAACTTGAACAAGGTCAGACTAGGTAGCTCTAAACAACACCGTTTGAGTTCTACTTATTAAATATGACCTAATCCATATTAAAAGATTTGGCCAACCCATTTGTTTCAATTTAAATAAAAATCATGGTTAACCGATTCCAAGGCTTTACTGAAGTCAATATATATTACATCCGTTTGGGAGTGATTGACAAAATCATGGTTTACTAAGCCAGTAAATTCAAGAAGATTAGTACAAGCTAACCTCAGTTTTAAAATCGCCGATAATTTTGCTGTACACCTCTAATTGGTGGCATCTGATTTATTATTTTTTTTATACCCTGTACAGTGTACACATAATGTATCAGGGTGTATTGTGTTTGCTTGAATAAAATGTATGTAAGGCACAGAATGAGGGAAGGGGGACCCCATAAAGAATATACATTCTTGATCAGGACAACAAGAGAAATTGATTAAGCCATGTCCGTCTGTCCGTCCGTCCTCACCAACGGCTCTCGGAAACTATGAGAGCTAAAGACTTGAAATTCGGAGGGTAGTCACGTGATGCTCAGCAGCAATTGACCCCTGCCTATGACATCCCCTAGTAAAACTCACCAGTTGAAAGCATTGAGAGTAAATTGAGCTGGCACTAGTAGTATTTACATTCAAACTAGTTCCGACCTTAGTTCTGTACTAGATCAAAGAACTGCTGGGTAAGTACATTCCATCAATACAGGTGAAACAAAGACGTTGATAGGGCTCAACGGATATGGATATGAGGTTCCCGAAAATATTTTACAAGAGTAAGTCGCTTTGAAGAGCCTAGCACCCAAGTTCGCAATTCCCGAATCATCACAAGCCTAATTGACTTGAAGCCATGTATGTCGGCCGATACATGGCCGAGAAATCAGTTTGCCGCTTTAGACAGGCCGGGCATGACCATTTATAACCACCAGAAGCTGACTTTGAATCATTGTATAGCTTGTCTTAGTCACGACCGGTGATGCCAGCATAGTTAAAGTGGCAAATGTTCTCGTACAAGCAACAGTGGATAAAATTCATTGAGTTTTCCTTTCCAAAACAAAATCACCGTTCATATGTTGATGTTGTGCTGCGACTGGGTATGATTCGGAAAGGATATTTCAAAAGTTAGATGATGTTTATAACGTATATCAGGCAGACATAATAGTTACACGGCATGGCTCATATAAATTTCTGAATTGGAACTAGGTGAACCATAAGAACATATTATAAGAATGGTTTTATAAGGCAATACCAACTGTACACAAATTAACACAACATTGATTGAACAGATGAGATCGACGAGTTCTGAGGGCAAGTTAGAATTAACGGCTATAACAACACCACCTCGTTGTCAAACTTATAGAGTTAAGCCATGTTTCAGTAAAAGCTACAACATATGATTGAAGAGATAAACTGACCCTATATATCGTGTTAAGTTTAGTCAGGCGACCCGATTCTAATAAGTAATAGAACGGTGTTCCGAATGTTCAAAAGCGAATAGAGCATACTTAAAGATGATGGATTGCTTTTCTTATGATGTTTAATTCATGACCGTCGGTATGTTAACTTGTACGTGCAAACAATTCATTTTTTTCTATAAAATGATTTATGTTTGGATTTATCACTATTTAACAGTAAACTGTTTACAGCACACCATTGTGAGAGAGAGTCAAGATCAAACTTGAGAAGATTTGTCTGATCTGCAGAATTAAGGGTAAGCATAATTTCACGGCATCAGCATATGTACATTAAAACATGGCAACGGTTGACCACAGTAGGCAAGTCATTAATAAATATATTAAACAATAAGGGACCAAGATGACTACCTTGAGGAACTCCGTAAGAAACATAAATAGTTTCGAAGCCGATGTTTTAAAAAGAACACATTGATATCATGGTTCAAGATAAGACGTCAATCAACGGACCAACGACGATGAAAAACCATAAGTTTCGAGGAGTGACAAACACAATCAAATTATTTACTAAAATCAGTGTACACAAAATCGGTTTGCCAACCAGAGGAGAAATTTCGATTGACAATTGAAGTAAATTCTAGTAAGTTAGTTACTGTTGACCGTTTCTTGAGGAAGCCATGCTGAGACAAATTTAGAAGTGTTGGCACGAAGTGCTGTAACTGTTCCGTGATGATTTGTTCAAATAATCTGTAATTATAAATGTGTACCTTACTGTCTTTTTTTTTAAAGGGATGTAATGTAAGACTCATTAAAAGTGGTGAGGATAATAGGAAATTTAATCGACATGATGAAAAGCGTACATAATGGATTAAAAATCATATGAACGCAGTGCTTTAAAACGCAACTAGGAAATTTATCTGGACCAGTGGTATAAGATTATTTAATTAATTTCAAGTGTCTAAGAACAATTTCATTTTCAATAATTTAACAAGAGTTCTATCGTTAACAAGAGTTCTATCGTTAAGAAAATATGGGTAATACCATAGTTAGGAAGCAAAACCATAGTTAGGAAGCAAAACCATAGTTAGGAAGCAAATGACCTAGTGGTTTGAAATGAGTTTTTTTTTTTTTGAGGCAAAACAAAACGCAAGCAGATCGGAAAAATGGTGTAATGAACACGCGCAAAAAAAAACAGTAAGGACGCTATCTTCAGCAAGGCTGAAGCTATAATACTTTTCACGTTGTGTCACTATAAAAAAAAGTAAATGAATAGTTTTCAAGCCTGCCTAACAACATAACTGTAAGGTTTCAAGTCAATTGGTTAAAAAACAAAAAAGTTTTTCATACAACGGGTCATGTTTAGCTATAAGTGGGCGTGGCCATGCCCACTTTTGGTCAAATTAGTTTTCATTCCTCCCTAAGAATATAACTGTAAAGTTTCAAGTCAATTGGTTAAGAAACAAAAAAGTTTTCCATAGGGTCAAGTTTAGCTATTTACCAAAAGTGGGCGTAGCCACGCCCCTCATTCCTCCCTAAGAACATATCTGTAAAGTTTCAAGTCAATTGGTTAAAAAACAAAAAAGTTTTCCGTACATCGTATCAAGTTTAGCTATAAGTGGGCGTGGCTACGCCCACTTTTGGTCAAAATAGTTTTCATTCCTCCCTAAGAACATATCTGTAAAGTTTCAAGTCAATTGGTTAAAAAACAAAAAAGTTTTCCATACAACGGGTCAATTTTCACTATGAGTGGGCGTGGCTACGCCCACTTTTGGTTAAAATAGTTTTCATTCCTCCCTAAGAACGTAACTGTAAAGTTTCAAGTCAATTGGTTCAAAAACAAAAAAGTTTTCCATACAACGGGTCAATTTTCTATAAGTGGGCGTGGCTACGCCCACTTTTAGTCAAAATAGTTTTAATGCCTCCCCAAGAACATATGTAACTACGAAGTTTCAAGTCAATTGGTTGAAAAACAAAAAAGTTGTCCATACAACGACGTGAATATTGCTTCTCTTCCTCTTCTTCATTTTGTATGGGAGCTACCAGTTCAAGATGTCCAATCCCAATGAAACTTTCAGGCATGTAGTCGGACTATGTAAAACTACTATGTTTAAAATTTCAGCACTCTATCATACAAAACAAAAAAGTTTTCCTTACAACGATTCAAGTTTTGTTCACTTTTCTTCTTCTTTTCGTATGGGGGCTACCAGTTCCAGTGGTCCGATATGGCTGGATCCGACAAATGAGTTGACTGCACGAATAAGAAGTCTCTGTGCAAAATTTCAGCTCGATATCTTCAAAACTGTGGGAGGAGATTGTATATATACAGACAGACGGACAGACGGACATGGCTAAATCAACTCGTCTTGTCGTCCTGATCAAGAATATATATACTTTATATAGTCGCAAGTGAATATTTCTGTGTGTTACAATCTTCAGCACAAAGTTAATATACTATTTCACATACGTGAAAAGTATAAAGATTGTTTAAACACTAATATAAATTTTTAATTTAAAAGCAAAACAGTATCAAATATATATATGCAGTTTTCACTACGTTTTAATAAAAAATCAACCGAGAAACTAATTAATAACACGGGATAAATTATCATGCGACTGACCACACCAAACAATTTAGCATTTATATCGTACAGCACAACTGGGACAGTTACAGTTGTAACTAGTAACGGTGGTTTAGTCGACTATACTAGGCAATATAATATCCTGAAGGTACGGCAGGCGGTGCCCCACCCCAAATCTATAAAAAAGATTTCATTTAAGAAATCCATTTTTGTATATTTGATTTGTTTAGAGGGGAAATGAGGAGAAGGCCAAAAATTTTGGTGTATAGTTTTGTAGGGCTATACAAACTGAATCACCTCAGCTCAGCTTTGATGTATGAAAGAGCAACCAGTTTAATTTGGGCATTTTATTTCAAGAGGCACTAATAAGTCTCATCAGTAAATGACTTATTTAACACGACACCGAGATATTTAAAGGATGTCAAACATGAAATTGGATTGTTATTAACAACCATTTCTGGACATTGGCACACTTTTCCTCCGAAATTGTAATTTTTCATCCAAAAAACAAATCGATCGACAAAGTCTTGAGATTTTTGAGTCACTGCTAAGAATAACAGTATCGTCTGCATAAGTGGCCAAGCAAGAATGTCTATTATCCGCAGGAACAGGCATATCACCAATAAAAATTTTAAAGAAGGCTGGACTAAGCACACAAAGTTACGGGACACCGATACTTGAAATTTCTCCATTGACAGACACATTAAAGCCTCTGCTGCACAACCAGTACCACACTTGAGTCTGAATAGCCTGTTTTATGTCAAAAAAGACAGCAGAGCAATATTACTTGTTTTCAAAGGCTCTAAGAATATTTCCCACAACTCTATGCAGCTGTTCATGAGTACCGTGCAAAATTCAAAAACCCAATAGACGCGAAGGGCTAGATAATTCTTTGTTAACTACTTCTCTCACTCTACCAAGTATAATCCTTTCCTAATGGGACGAAAGGAGTCAACTTGATGCAAAGGCTTGTCTGGCTTGGGAAACATAACCACAATAGTATACCTCTATTGCCATGGGAAGTGCATTGTATGAAAAACTGAATTAAAGAGGTTAATCAGGAATATTACAGCATGTTCAGGAAGAGCCTTAATTACTATACCATCAACAATATCACATACAGGAGCTTTCTTACAATTGATATATTGATGCTCGAAAGTGAACTGAACTTGAAGCGATTGTTGAAAATGTTGCAGTCCCTGCAAAGTGAGAGAAAAAAGTCCTGGGATGCCAAAACAAAATAAATAAAACCAAGCTCCAAGTGGTCAGCAAACAAAGTAGCTTTTTAACCACCCTCTGTGAAGTTTAATCCTTCTCAGGAATCTCCATAGATTGTAACCTGAAGATTTATTAGGGTCTGCATTCATAAGAATTTCATCAACACTCTTGCTTTAAAAATAGCACGCCCAAGAGTTGAGGCTGCTCGTTTCCAAGCAGAGTTTTCCATGAGATTTCCCGAAGAAAGCCATCTGTGACGTAAACGTCGTTTTTTCTAAATGATGCTAAGATCTCAGGTTTTAAACAAGTCGAGAGGAGTCGCATCATAAATATTTACAATTAAAAGCTCAACGGCATCCTTAACACCCCACTTAAATTTCAAAATCTAAGTTAACAAGCTGGTCAAGCTCAGATTTAAAAACGAGCTGGTTTTTGCATTGTACAACTGAGAACGTACGTTTGCATTAATTGACCGTTGATGTAGATTAAATTGATTTTTCAAAATAATTCTGGACCGGCCAAAATTGTGTAAATTGAATTGTTTAGTATCATCGATAACTCAAAGATTTTCAGAAGAAATTTCTCCGGCGCTCTACATTTTATTTTCAATGCGATGTACTTGACGCTCAGTTAACCAATCAATTAGGCGTTACAAAAGTGCATACAAAGATGAGAACTGCGATGACTGAATTTCTCAATTATGGTTTTTCAATAATGAACATACATATAAATTCGGATTTTCTTTGTAGGGCTGTTAAAAGCCCAGATTGAAAGTTGCTAATATGACACCTGAGTTCGAGTAAAAGTTCGTGGAAGAGTTTTCTAAAAGGCCGAGATAAGATTTCATGATTTGGTTATAGATTGAACAAGTTCTTAGACAAAAATATGAATAGACCAGTAATATCAAGAAAAATGGTCAAAAACTGTGGAATTTACGAAAAAATTTAGCAAAATCTTACCAAATCACACGTAGGGGGAGGGGGCGTTCATCGGTCATCTCATGTGATTTTTTTAGTTCACTAGTTTACCAATTTTTTTTTTTAATTTAAGCAAAAAAAAAAATTAATTTTTTTTTATAAAAATTTTAGCAAAATCTCATGTGAGATTGAGAGGGAGGCGTTCGTCAAAATCTCACTAAATCTCATCAAGAGGGGGGAGGGGTGTAAATTTTTGGGGGAAAAAAAACCTCACGTAATTTATAGACGTCCCCTTAGGAGACGGATACCACATCGAAATAGATCTTTGTCTATAGAGACAGCCCATGAATCGATCCCATTTTTGATATATTCAAAAAAGTTAAATTCAGCCACGACAAACCATGACCGATCGATCAGAACAAGGGGTAAGCCGTGGGGCAATATCTGAAGAATACGGACTGGGGACAATATTTCTCACTTCAGTGATTGTAGATATGGTTTCAATGATTTTGCATCATGCGGTCGAGTACAGTTGCTAAGCGCTGTGTCTTTCGCTATATTTCGGCCATAGAGAACTTAAACGCATCTAATTGTCTAATTGTTCATCTTCGAGCACAGTTAGATCCTAGGCTTCCAAGTCAAAATGACCATTGTTAAAACGTGTATGGTCTTAATAAATGTTCTCCAATATTTGATGACTTTCCGCAGCACCTTCATTTACATATGTATGTACATATATTTAAGTAGTGGAGATATGTTCCCGGCAATAACTTGGCACAAGCATCGGCAATAACTTGGCACAAGCATCGCCATACTTAAACAATTGCAACTTGTTGTTATGAACAATTGAAAAATAAGATGTGTTGAACATATAACTTCTGACAACACCCAATTTACGATATGTGCTAATAAGATGAAAAGAAAATAGATTCAGTCAAAAAAAATGGACGTGGCACAATAAAGGGCGTGAAGAGTATCTAAGCTATAGCCTTGCTGAAGATAGCATCCTTACTGGTTTACCTTAATTTACTTTTTACAACTTTTGTTTGTTTGCACAGTGTTTTGAATATTCATTACTATCTTCTTCATTCACAACTTGTCTTTTTAAAAAAGTTTACTTAATAATGTATAGCAGGTGTGGTTATTTTTTACATACATTAGCTCACAGCTTAAATGAGCCATTTCCAGTTTTCAACTGTAAGTCTGAATCTGGTATTGGGACGGTCATTAGTAAGGGAGCTATTTTCAGCTATGCTGAAACTTATATACTCTTGCAGCATTTTATTAAATATTCTTATTGGAAAATCCGTCTTATAGTTTCTACAATAAGAATCATATAAGTTTATAAAGATTAAAGGGCAGAGACCCGCCCATTTTATAATTTTTTTTTTTTGTCAAGAATACGTCGGCTTACAGAGAAATCACATTTTTAAGTTTTTCTCTATATGGGCGGTGCCACGCCCTTAAGTCCGGTTCTTTTGAAACTTTGGAATATGGTCAAGGATGTATATCTAGCGAATCACCACCAAGCAAAGGGGAGGGGGAAACCCCAAACTGATCTTGGGTAACCGTGTAAAGTCGTCTATGTTCTCCTCCTCGTTGGCGTTAGATGGGCAATGCATAACTTCGGTTATGTAGCTAACGAACAGGGCGCAAATGGAGTCTAGTTATCTAGGCTTAGGTCACCAACCTAGTCAGTCGCTTCGGGACTCGAGATTGGTAGTAGTTTCGGCTACGAAACCTCACCCAAGGTATAAGGGTACTACGGGGATGGTTGATGCCCAGCCTGGTTCGCAGAGCCAGGCCAACCATCAATGGGATGGCCCCTTGATGGGAGACATCGTAGTGGCTGTGGTTTAACACCCATATGCGGGTAAAGTTTATTAACTTGGCGGGTTAGCTGCGTTTGCTCAGTTATCTGAGCTCAGCTAGGATGCTGTTATCCAGAAAACAGAAGGTGTGTTTAGATGCATGCCGGTCCTCACCCGGACGAAGTTTGTGACCCTAGCTCAACACAACTTCAAAAGGTACTTGCTAGCTAAATGCTATGCAAGGATGCTGATTTGGCACAAAATCCAAATCCGGTGATGTATGCTTCGGCATTAGACATCCGTGGGTTTAAACCACATTGTGGTACATCCCACGTTAAATAAACTACGGAGAGATCCGTGACCATGTGTGTCAAGGATGTATCTAGCGAAACCACAGCCAAGGGAACGGGCTTGGAAACACAATACACAAACACCAACTCCGCGGCTTGGGTAATATGTGGCCAGTCATCCAACTCTGAAGGTTCACGTCCTGCTAGATGAGCAATGCATAGCCTAGCTATGTAGCAGATCAGAGAGGTGCACAAGCTCACCAATGCTTGGAGTCACTTAGACTCGAACTTGATAGTGTTGTTGCTATTACTTATCACACTGAATACTATCAATACACTATTATCTAGTAACAACACGAAACCGGACCAAAGGTTTATTTGGTACAGCGGGAAGTAGCTGCCCCAGACCATGGACTGCTTCGGTAGTTTATGGTCTGGCTACTTATTGGTGAGGACCATGTATATGGTGCAACGCTGGTAGTTGTGGTTAATACTCAAGCGAGTAAAGTCTTTGGCTTGATGTGTGAGTTGCGTCGTTCTCAAGATTTCTTCTTGAATACAACTCGGATGCCGCGATCCAGAGAGCAGCAGAGGTGTTTAGATGCACTTCGCCCTTCACCTAAGGGGAAATTGTGACCAGGTGCAGCACAATTTCGAATAGGTACCTGTTTGGCTTATGACAAATAGAGATGCTGATTTGGCATAGATCCAAGTCCATGCACCACATGCTTAACATTAGGGTGCCGTGGTAGTAAACCATACTATAGGTACACGCCACGTTAAATAAAATTCGGAGAGATCCGAGACCATGTGTGTCAAGGATGTATAAAAACAATTGATTACGAAGTTTCATCTGTTTATATTTAAGAAGACAAAAGTATTTCTAACAAAAACTTCATTTTGGACCGATTGTTCCTATGGGAGCTATATCCTATAGTTGTCCGATCATTACCAAATTTGCAGTGTGGCTTAATTGATGTCCAAGATGCTTTCGTTCAAAATCGGCCGGTATCTCCAAAAACAAAGCCTTTTTCATGCAAAAACCTAATTTTCGACCGATCATTCCTATGGCAGCAATATCATATAGTGGTCCGATCCAAATAGTGCTGAGATATACAATGCCTGGACATATTCGAAGAACTTCTGCGTTTAAATTTCTTCGTTATCTTAAAAACTCTAGGAGGAGTTTGCACTGAAACAGACAGACAGACGGACATGGCTATATGAACTCGTCTCGTCGTGCTGATCAAGAATATACATACTTTATACGAGATGTGTTCAAAAAGTAAGGTGACTTTTCAAATTTCGCCGGCAAAGTACTTTCGATTATCGATTTTTTTTTCTCGCCTCGCTCTGGACGCCCAAGCACGTCAATAACTAATGAAAACGTTCAACCAGTGAAGAAAATTATTTTTTGAAAATCGTCAAATCACTATCAGAGAAGATGCTGAGGATGTTGGTAAATCGCTTGGCTCGTGCATGAGCATCGCTCAAGAACTGTTGAATGACGTCAACGACGACACAGATTTACTAAAAAGGGTCATAACTGGTGACAAGTCATGGGTATATAGTTATGATGTTGAAAATGCAAATCCTTTGATCCATATTTTTCGATAGCAAAAAATCGCCGAGCACGCATAACACTTATAACCTTTACGCCTCTCACAACCAAACAAAAAATGCTATAGACTTGAAACTTGGTACAGATGTTCGGGAAGAGTGTACCAACATAACAAAACAAAAAAAAAAAAAAATCGATAATCAAAAGTACGTTGCCCGCGAAATTTGAAAAGTCATTTTACTTTTTGAATACACCTCGTATAGTCGGAAATGTCTCCTTCTCTGCGTTGCAAACTTCATGACAAAGTTAACATACTCTTGCAAGAGTATAAAAAGACAATCCCATACAAAATGTATGGAAGTGTATTTTTTGGAGTTTGGTACGAAAATCACCGTCAAACAACAAAAAAGTGAATCGCAGTCGATGGTATCATTAGTAAGGAGAGTTGTTAAACAAAAAGAATTCCACGTGGAGCATAAAATTAAAAAAAAAACAACTTTAAATTAAGTTTTTCGGTAGCTGGTTCAAATAAGCTGTGACCTGTCTCTTTTAACTATTTTTAGTTTTACGACCATAACTTCGGGGAGATTTTAGTTTCCGGGGCGCCAAGATTTGGGACCATTTTTAGATTAATTGGCCAAAAATAAACACTGTTTAGAGAATATAAAAAATTGATATATACATATATAAATACAAAAAAGGAATTAGAAAAAGTAAATTCAATGCATAAAACTGCTGTTAGCGACTGTTAACGGCTGCTAGCGGCTGTTGATAAATGTTAGCGGCTGTTAGTAACTGCCAACACATAACTTCAACTCTCGATATCTCGTAAACAATGCGAGATATTAATTTTTTTTATTCCCTAAAAAGTGTTTATTTTTGGCCAATTAATATAAAATTGGTCTCAAATCTTGGCGCTCCGGAAACTAATATCGTGCCATAACTTTCTTATGTTACTTTTTATTAATAAAATTATACACCATTTTAAAACTTCAATTTATAAGTCTTCCTTTTATTCTGTGTCAATTTTTTTCTTCGTTCAGCTAATTTTTTTGTAAATTCATGCGTTACTAAACATATTTACCTTCCAAAAACTCAATTTCTTGCATAACTTGAATAATTTTATATTCAATTAATTTTTGACGTTATTTCGCTAAATTGTAATTTTATTTGATTTATTTCGCACAATTCAGATAAATTCACTTTTTCGTTTGATTCAGGGACCGTAATCATTATAAGTTATATTGCAATAAATTGCATGTCAATGATTATGTTTTGATTTTTAACGTTTTCTTCAATAATAATGATATTTTTTAACTAATTTAATAAAAATTAGACCATAAGGGGCCATTCATTAATTACGTAAGATGATTTAGATGTCTTACTTTTGCCTATTTTTCCTATACTGTCTACCAAAGTTTTCTTACGTAGGGGGGGGAGGAGGTCAAAAACAGCCGAAAATTGTCTTACGTAATTAATGACTGGCCCCTAATAATTATTTTTGAGCAAAAAAAAAAAATAAAACTCAAAAGTAATAATTATTTATGATTTTTATTTTTTTCGCTGAAAATAAAACTCAAATCATACATGTACATTATAGTATACCTTATATGGTCGAATTTTCGTTTCAACATGTTTTTTTGTTTTTTTTGATAGCTCCTTATCAAAAAAATCAGTCAAAATCGTGTAAGAACATGGTTTTCAGCGTATAAAAAGGGGGAAGGGAGCAAATTTGTAACCGTGTAAGACCGAGTTCGTGCTAAAAGAGCCCGTGTTAAGCGAGGGCCAAGTGTATGTAGGAATAATCATTAACTAAATCTTAATACTGTGTCGAATTTTCATGTTTCTATTCCTAACAGTTTCTGAGTGAGGCTATTTTATCTTTTCATTCTTTAAGGAAGTGAGTAAAATTTGAAAACTTCAAACGCGTCTTTCTCGAAATGGAAAATGTTTAGTTTTGCCGGTCTTGCAGTAAGCAAACGATATGTTCTTGAACAGTATCGAAAGAGAAATCGATTTAACAATGTCTGTCCGTCTGTATGTATGAACGCGTCGACCTTGAAAATTATAATAGATAGACCCAAATTCTTACGCAGATCGATTTGGAATTCGGGAACCATGAAGTATAATTAGATTCAACCATAAAATGGGCGTAACCACGCCCACATATAGCCAAATAAGAAAAACGATATATCTATGGAACCATATTATATTTTGCTAAATGCAATGATGGGAATGGGTAGCTGATAAATAAAACGATTCTTGTTTAGAAGCAATTTCATTTTATTATAAATACTTTTGTATCTTTGTACAAATAATGTTTTACCAATGATATAAAATGTGAAATTACTATAAAATGATTCTAATGATTTGAGAATCATGTGCATGTTTTGTATTAAATATGGAGTTATTGTTGTAAGCGATGAGTAATTTTGAGTGGAGAAAATAAATACATACATATATGAATATTTTCGTAATACGAATCTCTTAATTAACTTATTGATTTACTTTAATTTTCATTACTTCTAATTTATGTGTTTTTTTTTTTTTAATTAGTCGTTTGCTTATACACTTAGTTGTTGTTATTAAGACATAACGAATGGGCGCGTTTGTTAAAATTTTAATGAAAGTAATAATTGAGCATATTTAAAATACTTGTTTTGTTTAAAGTTGAGATAATTTTAAAATTGTTTCTTTATGTTTATTTACAGTTTTGCTTTTATTTAACAATTTTTTGTGTACACTTTTATTTATACACTTTGTCAAATATTAGATATTGTTAAGAGTTTATTAAAAAACTAAAATTGCAAAATTCTGCTGGATAAGTTTTAGTTTAAGATAACCATTATACTTGTATACTCTTCACGCAGTGATTATTATTATCTATGTATGTGTACTGCTCTGATCAATAAATAAAAAAAGTGCCAATGTTTTCCTTACGAATAACTAAAATTGGTAGATTTCACATCTGTGGAAACAAATGGACTGGATAATAAAAACCAGTAAGGGCGGCATAGTCGCGTATACTCGACAAAACAATTCCGTGCACTCACGGTAGGTGGTGCAAACCCCCAAATCTACAAAAAAAAATATTGATTGTGTTTTTTGGTCTTTGAGAGGTAACCATTAAAGAGAGGGGACTTTTTGGTATACAGTTTTAAAGATGTACATTTACTGAGCTTGTATGCAATTTCAGGTTCGTGCCTTAATTAGTTTTGGAGATATAACCATTAAAGAAAACAACTGGGGGAGGGTGAAAAATTATGGTATGCAGTTTTGTAGGGTTACACAGACTGGGCTCAATCAATTTCTCTTGTCGTCCTGATCAAGAATATATATACTTTATGGGATCCCATAATACAGTATGTGTACAGGGTATAATACGTATCAACATATGTATTAGATTCGACCCTCCGGCGCATAAAGAAATCATTTTGAAAAATTTAGAACAATAATATTTGCATTAAGTGTGTTGTTATCAGGAGTTTTCCATAAACCTCTCTTCTTTCTCTTTAGGGTGGTTTAAATCTCTATTGTTTTATCGAAAGATTTGGTAACAATTTACCATAACAAATATAGTTGTCATTTGGTAGTTTTGCCTGGACAGTTTTCCGTGGATTTTAAAATCTGGTATCCTTATGTATTTTAAGATGATCGTTTTTTCACCATAACTCCAATTCCGGCTGATTCTACGACAAAAACACTACATGTTCTAACCTTAAATTTTTATGGATTTTGGTATTGTTTTTATAAGTGAAACGTATTCCGAATTTGTATTTTTCAAAAGTCAAACCAGTAAGAACGCTATATTCAGCCTTGCTGAAGATTATATACTCTTCACGCCTTTTTATGACCCACGCCCATTTTCGCGATCGAATTTTATTTCTCTTTATTTTAATAGGCTATATACCAATTTTCATTGTTTTTGCTTGTTGGGTACCGGAGATAAGCAAATTATTGATTTTTGTTATAAGTGGGCGTAGAAACAAAAATGTTTTTCATACAACGACATAAATCTTGCTTATCTTCTTAATTTTGTATCGAAGGTACCAGTTCCATTGGTCCGATCTCAATAACACTTTCAGGCATTTAGTGTGTTCGTAAAACTACTAGTTTTGAGCCCGAAGTGAAAAGGGGTTCGATGGCTAGTTTCTCAACAGACTAGCTCAACTAAATGTTTCGCTAATCTACCACAACAAAAAGGCAAAATAAAAACTAGTCAGAATCTATTTTCAGCATTGCTCCCAATCTTCGGTCTCCTATTATTTAAGCCCTTGCTTTGTCTGCCAAACCTTTTTTTTTAAAGGACTTGCATTTCTTTTTGTCTTAGTAGTCGACATACCAATTTTCATTGTACATTAATTGGGTTATAGAGAAATGAAAATTCTTGATTTGGGCTACTAGTGGGCGATGCCTCGCACTATTTTTGATACAAATATTTCAAACGCTTCACTTGTAACAAAAGATTTGAAAACAGTTCATATAGAAAGCATAAAATTTACAACGGTTGCTGTAATTTAATGGGACGGAGTGGTTTAAAATACAATCATAATGTAGGCCACGAAAACATATCTGGAAAAACGTTACATATCTGGGTCAATTGATCTAGCAGAGTGAAAATTGGCATACATGATATTGAATGAAAATGAAACCAGTTTCGATTAAAAAATAGGCTTAAAACAATCGTTAAGGAGTACTCGACTTTGAAATACCTTGTACTTCCAGTTATGAATATTTGTTTTAGAGCATTGCCAAAATTATTTTTCAACGAAATAGAAGATAAACATTTAATTTGTATACTATGTGGCTGTGGCCAATTTTTATGTTCTATTTTGTTTGAGCTTACATTAAAAGTTTTAGATTCTCAACTCGTACAGTTAATAAAGTGTTGTGGTACGCTGTATTTAATGAGACCGATATTCTAGTATAGTCTTAGCGAAAACTCAATCAAACTTTAAGTACCACACGAGCTTACTCACTAAATTTGAAGTCAATAGCAGTAGGACAAATAGACATACGGGCATAACTAGGTGTTTAATTTTACACTTCACGCAGTGAATAGTATTATAACTTTGTCCAGAAGTTTGTAACACCCAAAAGGAGATAAATGATAAAGCCATATCCTTCTGCCTGTCTGTGTATATACAAACTCCTCCCATAGTTTTAAAGTTATCAGTCGAAATTTGTCTGAGAGTTTTATTTGGAATAGACTTACAACTTCACACTTATGTATGTTAACGAAAACTATTTTGATAAAAAAAGGGAATGGCAACGTTCATTTATAATTTATATCAATAATTTGCATATCTCCAGTACCCAATGAGATAAAATAAAGAAAATTGGTATATTAGTCCTGTCATTTGGAAGTTCTACCTGGAAATTTTGCGGGAGTTTTTTAAATGGACCTTCTTATGTATTTTGGGCTGCTCTTTCTGAATTTTCACTTTGCTACCTTCCATACTTTTAGTTCAGTAAGAATGTAGTTTTACCTGGAGCTCGAGCGGCGGTGATAGAAGGTCGCAAAGTGAAAATTCGGAATGAATGTTTGAAAAAATATTACACAACCGCTTAAGAAATTCAAAGGAAGTATCATACGGTTCCACATGATGTCCTGGTCGGTTTGTTCTATAATCTGACAATTTAGTCGAGTCATTTGGTGGTAAAAAAGGGCGTTGCCAGAAATGTTTTTCAGAAGTTTTGAAAATTGGCCCCCTAAGTATTTCGGGGTGCTCTTTTTTAATTTAAACTTTGCAATAAGAAGACAAGACAATATTAAATATTAGAACCAATCACAAAAAATTTTGTTAAACTAACAAATAGTTCAGTCACTAAATCGTAAAACAAGGGGTTACCCCGAAAAAATTAAATCAGTTGCTGTTCAGAACTCACTGAAGTAAAGAATATTTTGCGATTGATTAAAAATATACTCTTTTCAGAAATATGAGAGTATGATCTTTTTTTTTCTTGAAAATATGTATGGCATTTTTTGTAGGCGAACTTTTGCTCGTAATTTTGTACAGTGCACAACCAACCAACTTCGTTTTTCGCTGCTTACTCACACAATGAAACGTTTGACTGTGTGGGTTTTGCTCGTCATTGGTTGAGGCGTACAAACGCCGCAAAGTGTACAAGTCTGGTACTAAATCCAAATTTTGAAAATTTGTTAAGTTTAATGCTAATATTTAATATTGTACTAATTTTATATTCAAGTAAACACAACATTCCCACAACGTCCACAGACTTACACGCCTAATCATGCAGGTGTAACTTGCCTCTTTTATAAGAAAACGCGCAATTTTTGATGAACAAACGGTTGGTTTGGGTTTGTAAATTTGCACTCGAATTTGGAGCTTTTTTTATAATAGACGATTAATATAACATTAAATCTCAACACTTAACACAAAAAAAGTTATTGAAATCTAAGACACTTGGACTCAGAGTACGACTATCATGAAAAATAATACCAAATTCCATACAAAATGTATGAAAGCGAATGGTGTATAAGTCAGCGTTTTTTAAATGTCGTCCAGACGTCCCGATTTTTAAATCAAAATTAAATGTCCCGCGCGCCACAGGCTCAGTCCCGCTTTTCGGAGATAGCTCGATAATAAAATGACAATTAAAACCACATGATCATGATAATGAGTCAATAATTGCTTTTGAGTTTTAATTTAGTTTTAATGTTTTTCAAGCCAGAACTACGAAATGCATTTGTGAACATGAATGAACATTAAGTACGCCCATGTTGAATTGCGATACACAGCGCATAAGGGTTTACGCTCGCTTATTTTGGACGCTGTTTTCTCAAAAATAACTTAGCAGTAAAGTCGAGCTTTCAATTTATTGATTTTCCTTTGAAAGTGTCTTCCATTTTTAATTCTCATAAAAAAAGGTTTTTTCCCAGATGAACCAAAAATGGCCGGATGCCACAAAAAATGCTCTGTAAATTTAATAAAAGAATTAATTTACAGTTATTCTCTTCTATTAACTTGTACACTCTGCGACGCTTGTACTAGGCATACCTATTAGTCTTACGAAAAAAAGTGTAGAACATAATTTGTAGGAAATTTAGTTAGTTTTTGCCGTAAAATTAACCAAAATTGAGGTATGGTGAAAAAATTGATTTTGGAAGTTATAGAAGGTAGCAAAGTGAATAATCGGAAAGAGCAACCCAAATTCCCACAAAACTTTCCAGGTATAACTACTTACTGACTGAACTACAAATGACTCCACTAATTTGACGAAGGGATTTTATAATGAAGATGGTTTGTACAAAAATTTATCTTATTTTTTTCTTTTAATGATTTGAAATGTTTATGAATATTAAAATTGCTTTCATCTTCATTTTTATCCATGGAATAATCACCGTTTAATAAATCCACAATTAATTTACAAAAATCAGAATACAACAAATTAATACGCTTGTGGAAATGGGCGTATATACGTGCATGTTCTCGTACGTTATATGTACATTGAACATTTTTTTTTATTCAAAACAGAGTATTATTGAAATGAAGACTTCTCGGCTTGCAATGGTCGCATTATAGGGTAATTTTCCGCACAGGAGTAACTACCAAAATCCCCGCTTAGGCACCTCTACTATTAATTATAAGTATGTAAAGTGATCTGTAAGCTTTTGGTTTTTCTTTATCTGCGTCATAATTTAGCAATTTGATTAATTTTATAGACATGACACATACATATTTATTTAGTTCAACTTATTTCCCTTCTGTTTTCCTAACGTTTCCACAAATAGTACCCGTTTTGGATATGAACTTCTTTGTTTCGGTAACAATAATTTAACAAGAAATTATTTAATATTGTTTTCTCCAGTATACAAAGTAAACATTGCACATTTTTTTTTTTGGCGTCTTAAGTCATTAAACTCAAACCGCATTAACGAATTATTTGATTAATTAATTAAGCATACAATGAAAAAATTTAAGAACCACTTAGTTTGTTTATTATTTGATTTATGACAACTGCCTTTATATCTTCAAAAATCATCACAACACTTTATGACATTTACTTTGTTTTATATTATTTTTTTTTTTTGTTAGAGAAGGGAAAGAAAGGATATATGTCTCTACAATGTACATCTTAAAAATTAAAAAAAAAGAAAAAAAAACTAAAATTGTTTTTGTGTTTTAATTTTGTTTGTTTTATATTAATACGATTCAAGCAGCGAATAGTTTTTGTTTATTAAACTATTGACTTAAAATTAGGTATTTATGTTGTTAGTTGGGAGTGAAAACAATTTTGAATAAAAGTATTTTTATCAACCTTTATCAGGTTTTTCAAATCTTGGTAAAAAAGTAAGCTATAACAAGTATAATTTTGAATGTAAGTTATTAGAATAAATATAAGTTTGATGAAATCAAATATAGGCGTTATACTAGGAAAAGGAAATGAAGAGTAAAACTTCCCAAAAATTGCTCACTCCCTTGTAATAGTTTCGACGTAGTTAAGGAGACATCTCCAACCATAATTCTTGATAGGCTCGACAACATCAGCCGAATTAGCCATAAATGTCTGTCTGTGTATATGCGATCTGCTACCACAGTTGAAGCAATCGGCCAAAAATTTTGCAGGTAGTCTTCTTTTGAGTGTAGTCAAATCATTGGTCGAAACCACCCCGATCTGACTAGTGTAAATGGTAGCCCCAATACAAAAAGAAGAAAAATGAGATGAAATTTTAAAAACTATCTTCTACCATAACTAGACTTAATATATATAAGTACCATCAATGTTCGACTCCTAGAAAGAGTACCTGGCTTAGAGGAGCCTTGAACTGATTTAAATCGTTATGTATTAAGCAGTAGAATTGAATCTTCATACTTACATACTAAAGGAAACGAGAAACTATTTTGTTAAAACAAAAATATGTCATGCTCAAAGCCAAATATATTTATGGGGTTCATATAGTATTGCAAGTTGGTATGTAGGCTACAGAGAAATAAGAATCTAACTATAAAATGGGTACTAGAAAAAAGGCGTGAAGAGTATTTAATCTTCAACTGATTTTAATGTTTTTTTTGTAACTTAATCTATCTTAATGTTTCAGATTTATTTAAATGAAGAATGCTATTAACCTTAAAATTAAAAGTATTGTTTTTAATGCTATGAGCATATCAGCATTAAATAATTTAAATTAAAAAAAAATAACAGCGAGTTTAAAGCGTCTTGGCGCGATCCAATAAATCACTAATGAATTTCTGAAATGAAAAAAAATAAGCAAAACATTATTTTTTTTAATAAATGAATTTAAAAGTCAAAATCGGTTCTAGATTGGTTCGAATTAAAAATATTGCAAAAATTGATAGTTTACCAAAATGTCCGATTGCGGACGTTTGCACACTGATAATAATCTCTGTAATAAGAAAATATATGTTTGTTAGGATAAATACCGTTAATTCAATGAAAAACTTACAATTAAATGAGATCTCCTAATTTCATCTGTGTCCATGTCCAAAATTTCATCAATATCAACATCAATTGCTTCATTCTATAAAGGTAAATAGGTTTATTCTATAAGTTACTATACTGACCACACTTACCGGTGGGTCGAATAGCTTTTGCAATTCATCATAAAGCCACATTTCCACAGCTAGACGTTTTCGAATTAGGCTCATCTGATGTGAGCCATATTTGGCAGTAAGAAACTTTTCTCGACGCTCCTTTACTTCGGCACCTTTTTCATTAAAGTTGACGCGTAGATTTGTTCGATTTGGCGATCGTTCGCAATCGTTCAACTGCTCCAAGCTGCATTGCATCTTTAAATTGGGGTAACTTTACGATTTTTGGGTTTTGTAAATGTATATGGATCTATTAATTTTACGTTTTTCCTTCGCTTTTTCGTCTCAAGGGAACTGCAAAACTTTGTAAGAAAAGCAAAAACCAGGGAACTATTATTGGTTTTATTTTTACTTAAAAATCATTTTTTACTATTATTTTTGATTTTTATGTATATCAATCGAAAATTACTTGTATAAAAAATTTTAATTTTTCTTAAAAAATAACGTTTCTGATTAATTTGTTTTAAAATAATAGATACACTTGCCTGTTTCAACTTTGATACAAAATAAAACCATTTTTATTTACATGAACACTACGTCCTTGCAAGCATCCCTTCTTTATAGTTATGTTAATTAAAAAATATCAAGAAACATCAAAGATTAGGTTAAATTAGCGTTATTTGAGAGAAAATTCATGTTAAGCACTGAATTCACCTTGATCAATATAATAGGTACATTATATTGTGTCAAAATTTCATGTTTGTATTCGTAATAGTTGGTATATATGGACTATAATTAGATGCAATCATGAAATGGGCGTGACCCATTTAGCCAAACAAAATCGTTCTATCTAAGAAACCAATTGATCTAGAAAAGCAAAAATTTGTATGTGTGATACTTAACGGAAACTAAATCTGTTTGGATTGAGAAATGGGCGGGGCTACACCCTATAACAGCCGTTACAATTGGTACACTCGACTGTCATTATACTCTGTACCTTATGGTACAAGGGTATATTAGATTTGTGCACGTCGTTACTGGTTTCATTTTAAAATTAAAAATAGCAATATCGAATGACCACCAGAAAAGTATCGATATTTTTCAAATCAACAACAAGCCAAACTACATAAGGATCAGACTTAAAATGAATAGTAAACTTTTAAAATAATAATAGGGGAACCCAAGCGGGGATTTTCGTAGTTACTCCTGCGTGGCAGCCACCCACTACTTTTGTTTATTATCCTTAACTTAACTTAAAAATGAAATTTCAGCTTCGTATGTTAATTTTAACCCGTACCGACCGAAAGAGCTCTTAAGTTTTATGAAAGAAGATGTTTTATTTCATACACAACTGGGGAACAGTAAATAATTAAATTCTAATTGAATATTATTGAAAAGACATTCCATTTTTCTGCCGAGGTAAATTTTTAATTTATCGTTAATCGATATCAAATCGAAAATTTGTACGGAGGTTTAACACATAAAAGTCAACAAAGGATTGTTTTAGGAACTATTTTTTTTTTTCAAAAGCTTGTTGTTGGTTTAATTGACTCTTCAGACCTACTCAGACAGACAGACGGTAAACCAATAATGAATTTATTTATACATTGATATGTCCTCTCAAAATCCCCCACAACAATTCATTAACTTTACTTTATCAACACTGAATAAATCACAAAAAACCAAATCAAGTCAAAAAACTACCTGTGCAAAACCTAAGCAACTTTTCTAATATTTTGATTTTTACCCATTATTTTTTATAATATCAGCACATTTACGAGACATAACCTCAATAATATTGGAAAAAGAAGTTAGTATTATATTTTCCCGCTATAACTTTCCCTCTTTCATCAATTTTGAATGGTTGTTTCACCATATTATCCATCCTAATTCACGAAAAGGACCAACAAAATCACGATAGAAGCATATTGTTTTGATAATAATTCCTCCTCCATACATCTGGACACTTTTACAAATGAGTGGCTTTATTTTTCCATTGGTTATTTCCGGTACCCGGAAGGCTAATTAAATAAAGAGAAAATATATTCACTCAAAAAAATGGGCGTGGCACAAGAAAGTGCGTGAAAAGTATATACACTGGCTCACATCTTATTTGAACCACTTCCATTTTTCAGTTTTGAGTGAATGTAACTTCTGAACGAAGATAAAAATTAACAAAGTATAAAAGCAAGACTTGTATATTGAAGTTTCAGCTTTAAAATAATGTATAAGTTTATTAATAAAAAGTAAGTTTTAAGAAAGTTATGGTCATAAAACCAAAAATAGTCCAAAAAAAAGGTCACAGCTTATTTGAACCAGCTACCGAAAAACTTAATTTAAAAGCGTTTTTATTATTAAGTTTTTCGGTAGCTGGTTCAAATAAGCTGTGACCTTTTTTTTGGACTATTTTTGGTTTTATGACCACAACTTTTTTAAAAATTATTATTTTCTAATAAACTTATACATCATTTTAAAGCTGAAATTTCAATATACAAGTCTTGCTTTTATACTTTGTTAATTTTTATCTTCGTTCAGAAGTTACATTCACTCAAAGTTGAAAAATGGAAGTGGTTCAAATAAGCTGTGAGCCAGTGTAAGTTTCAGCCTTGCAGAAGATAGCGCCCTTACTGGTTTGTTACTATACATTACTTTTTTATTGTTAGTATTTTTTTATTATATTATGTTGTCTTATTTTATACACTACTAGCTGTCCCGGCGCGCTTTGCTACGCCAAAAAATATGAGGATCGGTTGCATATGGCCCAGGATTGAATCATATTCAACTCTATCTCTATCAATTTGAAATTACGTTCTTGTAAGTAATATGGATCCAGATCTATATCAGTTTTAAATTTTTGTGCTATATGTGAAGGCAACCCCACCAATTTATCTTGTCGGTCTTCAAGTCAGCAATATTCATTCAACCTTTTGAATTTCCAGATTATTTAAATTTAAAATAAATAAATTAATTAAATTTAACTTATGCACTCTTGCAAGTTTTCCTTTAACGATTCTCATTGGAAGCCCGCACTTAAATTATTTTTAATGAGAAACATGTCCAAAGAGAAAGGTTTTGCCAAGCCCATATTATAATTGATCCTATTGAATACCATTACATCCTACAAAACTTCCTGTTACAAACTTCTATCTTGTCTGCTTACAAAGAAATTTCATTTTAGAGTTTTTTCTATATAGGCGATGCCACGCCCTCATATTAGATTCTTGCAAACTTTTCAGTATACATTAATTCTTATCTATACAAAAAAGTAATTTTCATCTAAAATTTTATCTCTTATAAATTAATAAAATGTTAGGGTTGGATAACCTTTATCACTTAGGGGTATAAAGATAGATAGTAGCCGATTCTCAGACCTACTGAATATGCATATAACATTTCATAAGAATTGGTTAAGCCGTTTCGGAGGAGTATGGTAACAAACACTGTGACACGAGAATTTTATAAATTAGATTATAAGATTATATTAAGGGTATTCAGTAGTTCTCGCATCTGTAGCAGATAGCAGGTCTAGCAAACGAAAATTTCAAATTACAAAAACAAATTGTATGAACAAAAGTTTGCCGAGATTGCCATACCCCAGCCTATGTATATAAAAATCGTCGCACATGTAGCAAACTTTTATTTGTGTTTTGTGTTAATAACACTACAAATTTTCGGTATTATTTGGAATGTTTTTGACACAATTGGAAAACCCTGACTACTTTGCAACAGTTATTTGAATTTAAATTCCAAAAATTACAGTAAATAATTGCAGTCGAGAGTTCACGACTTTGACATACCCTGTACCATCAGTTTGTTGCGACTGTTAAAGGGTGTTCCCCCACTCAATTTTCAATCGAAATGGATCTAACTTCCATTTAATATCAAATATACCAATTTTAAATTCTTCTAGACCCATTCGTTCTGGAAATATTGCATATAAAACTTTCATTTTTTTTTACAAGTATGTTAAGCTATTTAAGAAAAGAATGTAATCCCTGATGAAGGTGGAAAATACCACTGGAAAGAAAAGTGGGACAATGTTGTTTGAACTAAAATAATTTTTATATCGCTGAACATAATTTGCTTTTTTAACCCGTTTTTAATTTACAAAACGAGTTTGATTTCCTTTAATATAATTGCAATGAGTACACATAACCATGCAAAGCTTATTTGTAGTTAGGACAGACCATAACACATATCTTTCATTTTCTTTCATAGACACAAATTATTCAAAGCCTACTTAGCCAGAATATCTGAGTTGCAACAGTTTTTTTTTTCAGAAGGGCGTTCACTAGCTTTCGTTTGCTAGACCTGCTATCTGCTACAGATGCGAGAACTACTGAATACCCTTATTATCTTACTTATATTATAGTATATGCTAACATAACAGTCAATTTGTTATTATTATTAAATAAATAAATATACATTATGAGGTTTCCTTTCCCTTCTTATATGTATGCGTTACATACATTTCGTTCAAACAAACACAATATACCCTGATACACTATGTGTGCAACAATAACGAAGCTATATTCAGTCTTGCTGAAGATTCTATACTCTTCCCGCCTTTCTTCATGACACGCCCATTTTTTCGATTGAATCTTATTTGTCTTGATCTTTATAGCCTATACACCAATTTTCATTGTTTTAGCTCATTGGGTACCGAAGATATGCAAATAATATAATTTGGCTATAAGTGGGCGTTACCATGCCGATTTTTTTATAAAACTAGTTTTCAAGCCTCCCTAAGAACATAAGTGTGAAGTTTCAAGTTAATTGATTGAGAAACAATATTGCCGATATACACTGCGCGTCATCAGATTAGCGCCCCCTTAATGACTCTTATTTCGTGTTTAATATTATCTAAACCATTTGATCCAGAGTCTTCCAATTTTTATCCATTTGACTCTTGTCTATTCTTTTAAAAAAAAAACAAGAACAGTAACTGTAACATTCAAAATAATATTTTAACAAATTTTTTAAAAAAAGTGTATACAAAACACGTAATGAAAATTTGGTCATCAGGATAGCGCCACCCGTGGTATTTTTTATTTTTTACATTGGTCAATAAACTTTAGTGTTTTTTAGTATTTCTGTTTTGTATTTTGATCCTTTTTTAGTAAAATTAGTAATGTGTAGGCCCGCCTTTGTTAACGATCACTTCGTAAATTCGATTGGGAGCTGAATTGTAAAGTTGCTCAATATAGTTTAAGGAAATGTTGGACCAAGCGTATTTTATGCCTTCGATTAACTGTTCTTTTGTGGTATACTGCTTCCCAGACTCGTACACTTTTCTAGCCAACCATCCCCAAACGTTTTCGATGATATTTAGGTCAGGAGAGTATGGTGGCCACTCAAGAACATTGACTTTTTGCCTCTGAATTCAGGATTTCACCGACCGGGCTGTGTGAATGGGAGCATTATCTTGCTGGAAATGCCATTGTAGATTTCCAAACAAGTTTTGGAAGTGGGGAAATGCTGTGTTCAAAACGCTTTTGTAGCTCTCTGCATTCATACGTGAAAAACTGCAACTCGCAGGTACCATAGTACGAGATCGCTCCCCACACCATCACACCCCCCGCTCGGCTATGCAAACGATCTAAATAATGTTCCTCTTTACGTATGTCGTGAAAATAATAATTGTATCCATCTGGTCCTTCCAAATTAAATTTCTTTTCATCAGAAAAGACAACGGTATGCCACTCAGAAGACCACGACATGTGCTTTCGAGCAAAACTTAAGCGAGTTTCTTTTCTGACCGCATTAAGTGGTGGTTTTTTTTTTTAGTTTTTGTCTCTGCAAGTGTGCTGCTTTCCTAATTACCCTTTGCACTGTTGATAAACTCGCTTTAACACCACTACTTTCCTTAATTTTGGAAGACGAGTCGTGCGAATTTGATGCTGCTCTCAATATAGCTCTTCTGTCTGCCAGGGAAACCACTCGATTATTACAGCCTTTGAAGTTTTTCCCATAGTTTTCCTTATTCCGAAGAAAATTTGCAATCGTTTTCCTGTGTCTGCCAGTCTTAGCAGCAATTTGATGGAAAGATAGTCCACACTCGAAGTATCCCTCAATCTTTGATTTTTCTTCCAAAGATAAAACTGTTCCTCTTCCCATATTTAGTGTTAATATTAATAAATTGAATAGTTAAGCTGCACAAAAAATTTTGGTGACCGTGATTGCCAAACTAAGCGTGATAATTAAAATTATATTTGGAGGCGCTAATCCGATGACGCATAATAAGTTCACGTTTTTTCGTCGAAAATAAAACAAAATTGCAAAAAATATATAACGGTTAAATTGTCGAACTTTGTTTTCTGAACAGGGAGACAAAATATGATAATTGTGAAGTCAAAACAAAAATTACTAAATAAAGTACAAAAGGAACGTAGAAATTAACAAAAGAATTGTGTAAAAGAGGGAGCGCTAATCTGATGACGCGCAGTGTATATACTTTATATAGTCTGAAATGAATATTTCGACCTATTACAAACTCCGTGACAAAGTTAATATACTGTTCACATACATGAAAAGTATAGCTATGCACATATAAATATTTAGTAAAAACATAAACTTTAATTTTGTTGTTAGTTTTAAAAAAAATGTAATTTTGATAATTTTTAGTCTTCCCTAACTTATAATATAATAATTATAAGCCTGCATACCCAGAAATATTTTTAAAATTTTGTAAACCACCCTTTTTTTGCAAAAATGTGGTGCAAATATAATTATTTGTATGAGGTATGTGCAAACTAATAAATAAAGTTTAGTAAGTTGTACCGCATTGCTAGCTAACTACTATCTGTTCTAAGGGAGACACATACTAAAGGTCTGCATGAATGTGTTCAAAACGGCATATGAAACATTCGCTCAGAAACTACATGCATGTTTTGTTGAACTCTTCTAAGTGAGTGTGCGTAAAGCGTGCCCTCATTTAATTTGAACCGTTCAATGTTCATATTCATATGTTCCTTGCGCACGAATTATGAGGAACAACTGAATAGGGTATAGTAAATTATAAGTGAAGCATTTTAAGTGTGCAGTAAATTATGTGTGAAGCGTTTACTAAACAGTAAACTTACTGATCAGTGAAAAATAAATTTTTTTTACATGAACTTAATTTATTTTGAAAAATGGATTTTTGATACTTTTATGTAAAATTTATTTTGAAATATATTTTGAATGACCATGTAACCCAGCGCTCACACAACACATAAGACACTTTTGTGCTTAAGCTCACTGAACGCTTAATTTTTGTCAACAAAATCGCCGATAGGTAACTAAGCATTTTTTCATGATGTTCGATTTTCTCACAATGAGCACTCTACTGCACACGCTTAGTTTTTACTGCACACGGAATTTTTTTCGGCACTCGTTTGTAAACGAAGCGCGCGCATAGCACAACTTCGTTTTGGTTCGGAAAAAAGTTATGCTCACTTGAGAGAGTTTAGTAAAAAGTTGTGCTTACTTCGAGAGAGGTCAGTAAAAAGTTGTGCTCATTTTCGGTTGCTTGAATGAGATCAGTATTCAATGTAAAAGTGTGCAATAAATTTGAGTATGTATGCTAGAGTACATACTGAAGTGGCAAATATGAATGTGTTCATGCAGACCTTTAACACGTACTTTTGAATTAACTCTTCTTCTTCGCATACTCAGTATCAAACTCCACAGCTGACGCGATAGACACATTTTCCTAAACTAACCCTGATTATTCCGACGGGATTCGAAATATATATGTTTTCACGCAAACCAATTGTGTGTTTTTAATTATATATGCAAAAACACAGAAAATTTACCTAGAGCCAGCTAAAATCAAAACACTTACATAAATAAGTAGAGGTCACCAACGCCAATGCTTTTGTCATTGATTTTACAACAATGAAAAAATCCTCGTGAAGAGATTTTCTGTGACACCAAAAGTTCCTTTCTGATTGTTTTTGGAATCAAAACTCTAGTTAGAGATTTCTGTAACACCCCCGAAAATATCGACAAACAGCATCAAACAACATCAAACCACAGATTAGAGATTTATGTTAAATCCATTGAAGTCTTCATATTTTTCTAAAAAGTCAAATCTGAGATAATTTACTAACAGTAAGAAATAAGTTATGAAATTATAAACAATATAATAATTTTGCATTTAGTTTTAATGAGTTACTATCTGGTTGGTTCTAATTAGAAAGCAAGTTCTAGCAAGTAAAAACTTGTTCAACTTGTACAACAACGATCCAAACACAGAGAACCCCCCAGGTCAATAAATATATACACTTGACCCTCGCTTAACACGGGGGTTACGTTCCTAGAAAACATCGTGTTGAGCGAAATCGTGTTAAGCGAAACATAGAAAATAAGGGGTTACGTTCCTGAAATTCAAGATTAGCAACAACAAAATTTTTTTATTGTTCAAATTTGGTCTGTTATTATTAAAGTTTCATACATTTGTTCAAAATTAACCAAAAGTTACTATGTATATGCCTTAAATATATGTATAAAATTCATATTTTCAAAATTAAAAGTTTGTATTAAATTAAAAAAAGTAACTTCATGTAATTAATTAACAGGTTAAACTTTTTAAAAACTCAAAAATGTTAAAAAGTAAGAAGATCATATCGCTTGCTTACTGCAAGACCGGCATAACTCAAAATATGCTGTTTCGAGGAAAACGCGTTCAAAGTTTTCAAGTTGCACTCACTTACTTAAGGAATAAAAAACTTAAAATTGCCTTACTCAGAAACTATTACGAATTCAAACATGAAATTTTGACACAATATAAAGCTCCATTAAATGATCATTCCTGCATAATTAACTCAAAAATCGCATTTTTTTAATCATGACGGTCTTGCAGTAAGCAAGCGATATGTTTCTATTTATATCAAATTTGAAATGCATTTGGTGGCATTTATAGTTTAAGCCGTTTCGTTTTCCTTTTTGGTGGCTCCTTAACTAAAAAATCAGTCAAAATCCTATAAAAACGAGGTTTTCAGCGTGTAAAAAGGGGGAAGGGAGCAAATTTGTAACCGTGTAAGACCGAGTTCGTGCTAAAAGAATCCGTGTTAAGCGAGGGCCAAGTGTATATATGTGTGTATATAGTAATCAATGATAAAGGGGTTACGTCTCCTTAGAGTCACGAAAAAACGAGTATTTTTGATTTTTTTTAATGTAAATTTTATTAATTTAACTAAACTAATAATACAACTTTATTTCATATTAAGTAAAGTTTATTTTTAAAACCAGTAAGGGCGGTATAGTTGAGTATTCTCAACTATATAATACCCTGTACACACACCTATGTTGATAACACGTTAAACATTCGCCGACAGCAAAAGCAGTGTACCACGATATGGTTTGTGTATTTGCTAATAGTGAGGTAGGGCTCACAGTGCAATGTTGCCATTAGATGGCGCTTTAGTACGGATTTTGTTACAAAGCATTGCTGCAAAATTTTAGTGTGTTGGTCTTTGCGGGGAAAGTGGTAGTTTGTTGTATGCAGTTTTAAAAAGGTATGTTATCTGAGTTTGCATACAAAATTTCAGCATTGTATTCTTTATACTTTAGGAGATACAGCAATTTTAAGAAAAAAATGACCTTTTGTTGTGCTCGATGGGCGGGAAGGAATGGGCGTGGCAAAAATTCCTTCAAACTTGATCTAGTGTTCGACCACACGAGTCTATCTTCCAAAATTCAAGTCTCTAGCTTTAATAGTTTTCGCAGTGTTAAGTACGGTTTGTGTTACAAATAGGATAAAGCAGTGTTCAAAGCGCAATTTATGCCAAATTTCAACTTGTTTGACTTTGCGTTGTCACACAGCGTGGTATGTAGTTTTAAAAAGGTATGTTTACTGAGTTTGCATACAAAATTTCAGCATTGTATCTATTATAGTTTAGGAGATACAGCAATTTTAAGAAAACAACTTTTTGAGGGGAAACGAAGGGGAGGGGGAAAAAATGTGGTATGCAGTTTTGTAGAGCTATACATACTGAGTCTACATACTTATTTTCATGTTTCTAACTCATCAGGTTTTCGAGCTAAAGCCTTTTGAAAAAATGGGTGGTGCTCGATGGGCGGGAAGGAGTGGGCGTGGCAAAAAATCCTTCAAACTTGATCTAGCGTTTGACCTCACGAGTCTATCCACCAAATTTCAAGTCTCTAGCTCTTATAGTTTTCGAGAACCATTGGTGAGGACGGACGGACGGACGGACAGACAGGGCTATATCAATTCGTCTTGTCATCCTGATCAAGAATATATATACTTTATAGGGTCCCCCTCCCCTCCTTCTATGCGTTACATACAAACCGTCTCAAACAAACTTAATATACTCTGATACACAGTGTGTGTACAGGGTATAAAAATTTCAGTACCGGTGACCATCATAACTTTTGAACCGTTCATTTGAAATCAGTCAAATTTGAAATACAAGTAGTTAAACAGTAAATCCATGGCCCGATCGAAGGATTTTAATTTATTTTTAAAATCTAAGAAATGGCGTCCTCAGAAAATCAGATTTTCTATTTTTAGCCAAAAAAAAACAATAAACTGGTTTTAAAAAATTCAATTAAAAAAAAATCCTTCGATCAGGCCCTACACCAATGTATTTTAAAGCGCGGTCCAAATTTCATTCAAACCCAACTAGCGGTTTTTAAATGAGAGTAGTCACCGCAAGCGTCTAACTCAAAAAAAAGTTTTGAGAAAACGGCGATTAATGTTTTATGTTTCTACTAGCGAGCGTCAGAGAGGCCGCCGTTCATTGGTGAATTACTCGAAAAGTATTTGTCGGATGGTTTTGAAATTTTGACAGAATATTTTTAAGATAGTATAATACCTCCAGAAAATGCAAAAAGTGCGAAAAAACTGCGAGATTGTGTTTCGACGAACATTAGTCTTCGAATATTTCTAAAATTCGGAGGACTTACATAAATTGTTCATATTGAAGCGCTTGTATCTAGCAGTAGTCTCTACCTTTCGGGAAACACTCAGTTACCACTCCAAGTGCCATATTAAATCAGGCTTCCTTACACATTTTTTGAATACGGCGCTGAATTTCAGTTGTTGCAACTGATAAATTTTTAGATTGATTTGATAATTTAATAAATGAAATTCAAAACCCACTTGTTTAATCTTGGAAAATATATGCAACCAGGTTGGCGTAGTTGGCATGGAAAAACATTGGTTTCTTTGGTTGATAAAAAAATAAATAAAAACTTTAAAATTTCTAACCTCTTATTTTTGGAACATGCAGCAGACGCTCGCAAATTAGAACCACTTTGTTTTTAAGACAACTTACTTAAAAAAATACAATAGATTTATATTTTTCTACATATTTTTTTTATAAAAATAAATAAACGAAACTAAACAATCCAGTGCAATATATGCAACAAACCATAAAGAGAGAGATTCACTTCAATTACATCACATGTACATTAGGGTGTCCCTTATATGGTCGATTTTTTTTTTTTTTTGCATATTTGTTGTTTATGCTTTAATATCCTTTGTTTATTATAATTTACTTAACCTAAATATAAAATTTCAGCTTGCTATGTTAATTTTAACAAGTGCCGACTGAGCCCTTAAGTTTTATGAAAGAACATTTTAGATGTTTTTTTAAATACAACTGGGGGACGCCAAAAAATTAAATTTTAATTGAATATTATTTATTACCAAATATATAAACTTTATCAGGATACTTCCATTTCAAGGTTTCTTTTTTACAATTTGATTTGAGCTTTAACTCATTTAATTTCACTTCACGGGTATTAAAAAATAAAACTGCGAGAACTTGGCGGCTAGATGGTAACATAACACCCGTTATTTGGTGATTTATCTCACCAATCAAAAATATAGTTTTTGTATTGGTTTTAAGTTTCACAGACATTATGCGTATTGTTTTTCCAACAAATTCGGAACGAAATGACTACAAAATGAAGTACTCGTATGTTACACCATAGGTGCCGATGTAACTTGCTTGAGAAAGTGTTCCAATGTTACATTAAAGTCCACAAGTGTTCCTGTGTTCCAAAAAAAAAAAAAAAAAAATCATGGGAGTGTTTTAGAGAAGTCTGAACAAAACTAGCCAATATGCGTTAAAAAATAAGAACCTTGCAAAATAAGGGACACCCTAATGTACATATTATACTTTTAAATAATAATGTAATCTATTAAAAAATCTAAAAATAGTTGAGGAAGTAGTTATTCAAAGCTAGAAAATAAATGTTTTATGTTTTACAAGCTTCTATTCTAATTCCTGAAAGATTCGAGTTTCAGACAATTCTAATTTGTGAGCTTCTACTGTATTTAATTGTAAAAACTTCAGATAGTGCTCAAATCAACGAAATCCCAAATGAGAATCTAGGAGATTTCATAACTGTGTAAATTCTTACGAAAGAGATTTTCGGCACACCAAAATTTAAAACAGGGTTGTTTTTAAGGAGAAATCAGTTTAGGATATTTCCAGCACAAACCCGATAGTTGTAGAGGATAAGATATACTTTGGGGACGTCCATAAATTAAGTGAAATTTTTATTCTAGAAATTTAGACACCTCCCCGTTCTAGGTAACAATTTGACGAACCCATCCTTTCGCATCTCACATGTAAGTTTGCTTAAAATTTGGGAAAAAAATATGAATATGGAGTAAAAAGTTCACATGAGATGTCCGTTGAACTCCCCTCCGATTTTGCTGAACTTCTCCACCCAATGATTTATCTCACGTAATCTATGGACGTCCCTTTTTGTCTATTTGATCAATATATAAATATGTACATATATTACATACGGTCACAGACTGAAAGCTATTTCACTATGTTGTAAACTTTATGGCAAAGTTATAATTATATTTACTGAATGAAGAGTGTAAAACACCTTTCAGATTACTTACACATCCATCATGTGCATTCATATTCATTAAAATTAAATAATATAAAAAAAAAATTGAATAATTACTTTTCTTCCTTGTTGTTTTCTTTTCAGATTAAATTTCCTTGTTTCGCTCGTTTAATTGCCCAGTCGCATGCAGCATTTTAAATTTTTCGTTGTGTATAATTTATTTTTCTTCACCACAAAAAAATCTCATTATCATAGAGAAAATGTTTGGTTTAAACCTATTTTCTGCACTATTTTCTTTTAATTTAAGAGACTCTTATTTCTGCTGCAGAAACGTAAAATATATTATTTGCTCCAGAGCACAACGAGGGCGACGATGAAAAGTGTAACGACGATGATGTCTAAAATGCGGGCGAAGAGGAACAGAACCGGGAAGTCACTACTTGTAAAATATACATAAGGTGAACGTACGGTTAACAGAACACAACGAGAATACGTTTAAGTTAAATTGTCTGTCAAGAATCAAAACGAACTGAAATTGACTTTTTGTGGTATACATACACTTGTATGTATATCTTATGTACTTTTCTATTATTTAAGACAAATACAACTTTTACTAACACAGCCGAATCCAGTGCGCACCATTGAAAAACTGAGTTTAAAGTTTGAGATCAGTGTTGCCAACTCAGCAAGTTTTCAACTGTTTCTGGTAATTTTTCGGACTCATTAGCAGTGCTGCCAATTTTTCAGAAGCAATAGTGCCAGCTGTGTCCTCAAAATCCGCCACAACACCTTATTTTTTTTATTTTATTATCCATAAAAAAAACACAAAAAATAAAATCGTCTCAAAAAACATCTGTGCAAAACCTAAGTAAATTTTTTAATATTTTATTTTGTACCCGTTATTGTTTATAATATCAGCACATTTACGAGACATTAACTCAATATTATTGGAAATTTAAGTTGATATTATGTTTTTCCGCTATAACTTCCCTTCTTTCGTGGAATTTGGAATCATTCTTAAACCGTATTTCACGAAAAGGACCAACAAAATCATGATAGAAACATGTCGTTATGACAACAACTCCTCCTCCATACATCTGGGCACTTTTACAAATGAGTGGATTCCTTTTTTTTTATTGGTTACTGACCTAAACATTTGTATGCCCGTACGTTAAAAGTTCTAAGTTATTAATAACTTAATTATTAACTTAAGTTAATATATATTATACCAAAGCTTTACCATAAAAATGTTTATTGGTCAACAAGTCGAAACGTGTTATTTTTAATGGTAAAAGCAAGTTGAAATTTATGTTACAAGCAATAACACAATACATACAACTTTTGTATCAAAATGCGGATTTTGAGTCGTTGATTTCGTTATTTCACCAATCGATTATCTTTCAGAAACTCAATTTCTTAAAATAAATAATTAATAGCGGTCTTCACGCCCAATTCGGTAACGCGTTAACTTTGTAACCGATGAAAATCCAAAAACAAAATACATTGACAAATTTTACCCAGTTTTCATCAAAACCGACTCGTGTTGTTCGGTAACGCGTTAACTAGTTAAAAAATCAAAGGGATTTTTTAGTTACTTTCAATAAAAAAGTGGATGTACTTTATCTTATTTTTTTATTAAAATAGCAAATGTTATATGTTAGCGTTTTTCAACATAAGCCAATACAAAGGAAATTAACTCCCATATTTTTCGTATGCAACAACTACTCGAATGTTACAAGTAATAACACAACACATACAACTATTGCATCAAAATTAATATTTTGGGTCCTTAATTTCGTCCTCTCGCCTACCGATGTATGACAATAATGTCGTCCACAAAGTCATCCAGTGATATTTCTCCAACCTGACCTATATCTGTGGATCTTTATAACACAATAAGTAAATTATTTGTATATTTATACAATAATAAATATATTTACATTTCAGAAACTCAATTTCTCGCATAAATTGATTAATTTTATATTCCATTAATTAATTTTTTACGTTATTTCGCAGAATTTAAATTTTATTTGTTTTATTTCGCACAATTAAAGTAAATTAAATTTTTCGATTGTTTATGTAGAAGAACAAGAATAAACGAATTTACACAAACCTGCATATTTCGGTATTCACGCCCGATAATCGTTAAGATTAAAATTGCGACGTTACCGAGTTGGGCGTAAAGACCGCTACTTTTATATTCCATTAATCGATTTTTCACGTTACTTTTCGGCAGATAAATTTAGTTTGTATCTTGTAGAGAGTTTCCTAAAAATTCTCTGTTTTTATGGGAATTCTTATGTCTACATACAACATCCACAACATACGTTAATTTAACCAATTTCTCTATTTGGTGTCACAGAAAATCTCTGGGATATTGTTTTTCGAACATTTGTCTTCGAAAATTCGGCATCCCGCTGCAGAGTTGTATACATTCAAAATATGAATAATGTAATTTATTTATGCTTATTTCATTGTTTTTCTCATCAAATTAAAACAATTGTGAATTTACATCTAATAATATAATAAATTAGAATGCTATAAAAGTATTAATTGTAAATTTAAACACAATTATAATGCAGCTCGCCAAATTTTACAATTGTTTTGAGAATCCTAATCTTTCTTTTCCTGTGATTGCCAAATGTAATCAAATACGTTACAAATAAAAAATACTCCTAAGGTGAAATGTAATAATCAATTATATGTGCAAATTAATAAAAAAAGTTACGGAGATTGTTTCATACTGTAGCATTGCTAACTAATGCGTTTCTGTTCTACGGGAGACACGCACTTTTGAATTAACTCTTCTTCTTCGCATTTGTGCATTCAAAAATATTCACATGCCAACTTGACGAGTTTGCTTAAGGGGGGACATCACAGTAGCACACAAATTAATTGGTATATTTTCAGGAATTTATTTTGGCTGAATAAAAGTGTCAATCGAAAATCTGTAAATGAGGTTTTATAGCCATACTAAAAAAGAACAAAATGTAATTTTTCCAATAAAAAATATTAAAAAATGGCGGCTGCGCAGCATATGTCCCAAGTCGCCTATTTTTTGATGGCCGAAAACATAACTCGAGCAAATCTTTACCGATCGACTTGAAATTTTGTAAACAGCTTCGAAATGTCTCTCTCCACGGAGCTACGTAGGGGTTTTTCGATATTTTGATTTTTAACAAAATGGTGCATGTTTGAAACAAAAAAATTAAATTTTTAACCAAAAAATACGACATAAAATCGTCTAGAAAAAAAACTAAGCCATGTATCGAAAAACCCCTACGTAGCTCCGTGGAGAGAGACATTTCGAAGCTGTTTACAAAATTTCAAGTCGATCGGTAAAGATTTGCTCGAGTTATGTTTTCGGCCATCAAAAAATAGGCGACTTGGGACATATGCTGCGCAGCCGCCATTTTTTAATATTTTTTATTGGAAAAATTACATTTTGTTCTTTTTTAGTATGGCTATAAAACCTCATTTACAGATTTTCGATTGACACTTTTATTCAGCCAAAATAAATTCCTGAAAATATACCAATTAGTTTGTGTGCTACTGTGATGTCCCCCCTTAAACATTTCAAATGCAACAGCATATTAATTATAATTTTTAGATTATCTTAACAGTTTGTTTATTTCAATTCGAATATACTTTCCAATTTTGGAAAATCAATGCAACTGATTGTTTTTGCTGCTTGAAAAAAATTGGTTGATTTGAGGAAGCTTTTTTTAAAATGCAGATTTATTAATAAAAATATATAAAATAACGAGTTGTTTAAATGCAGATTAATGAGGAAAACCATAAAGTTTATTTCTTCATTCATAATTTTTTGTAAGAACTTAATATAAGGCTGAATTTAAACAAATCGCTGAGGGTATAGTCAGAGATTTTGCTAGAGAAAAAATTTCCCTGTTAGAGGTTTTCTGTGACACCAAAACTTCTCTTTTGGTTGTTTTTGGCATCAAATCTCTAGTAAGAGATTTCTGTGACACCCCCGAGTGAGCAATCAAGCTGGCAAGACAGACAATTGAGAGCCCATGCACTTATGATTGTCTTCATTGAATGCATGTATCGATGTACGATGACAAGCGTAGAGATTATGGCACGTACGGTCTGATTGATCCATTGGAGATGTCACAATATACAAGAATGCCATCATTGAGCCAAATTGACTGGATTTTGAGAGATCTACCCAAATAAACGATGTTCGTTTGGTTTTTGCGAGAAAGCATACGTTAAAGGCTTGTTGTCGGTTTTAATTGTAAATGACAAATCAAATGTCGAAAATAGATTGCAATGAGCTCGCGATCGTATGTGTTGTAAATCTTTTCAGCGTTTGATAAATTCTTTTTTTTTAACTTTGCTTTATTTATTGAATCCTCTATTTAATTCAACACTAAGTTAAGACGCTGTTCAGCCGTAACATTCTCTTGAATGCCAGTTGATAACTTTTTAAGGAAATTGGTATTTTAGGAACAGAAAAAAAGCTCTTTTCGACTTAACGAAAACTTTTTCTGTTGCCCTGCTCGCGAGGACGTCTTAACAAAGATTTAAACGCAAATCTTTGCGAAATTAATATAAATTGTAAAAGTATGACTTTTTTTCAATATAAATACTTAAATAAATAATCATTTTCTTATTACATTATTATTTTGAATAATTATATTCACTTTTACTCATTTTGCAAACATTTTGTTTTCAAAAAATAATATAGCAATGAACCCACATGATCGTGAGAACTCAATAATTGCATTTGATTAATTATTTGTTTATATTATTGCAGTTTTATATTTTTCAAACCAGAAAAACAAAAGCCATTGTAAAAATGAATGAACATTAGGTAGGCCTATGTTCCATGGCGATACACGGCACATATGCGATTGCGTCAGCTAACCGATTGCTGTGTCAATTGTGTCAGAGAATCAGTGTTAAAACTGGCGCACTTGAGTCTCAAAATGGAAGAAGAAGACGAGACGAAGAAAAGTGCTAGCTGCACACATGTTCATCTAAGATACGCGAAAAGATAAGCAATCTCAATAATTCATGTCGAACTTAACATTCGCTTAACATAAATTGTTCGTACTGTTATCTCAAAAACAGCTTTGGAGTAGAGAAGAGCTTTCACTTTAAGACATTGTTGCCTAAAGTACCAAAAGGCTTAAAAGCTCCTTTATACCGATTTTACACCGAAGCCGCAACTCTGCCGCAACAAAAATTGCCGCAGGCCTAGGCCGTATCAATACAAAATCTGTCTGTTACGTTTGAAATTTTGTTGGCTTGAAGCTCTTTGCGGCAAAACCATGCCAGAGTTGGTTAAAGTACTCTTGTTTATTTCTGCATTTTTGTAAAAATTTTGACATGTAAACAAAAACAAATAGTAAATAATTCTGAAATTCAAAAAAATGTACAGGGATTCCGAATGGTCCCGCAATTCATTCTCGGTAAGCTGGCAATAAAGCGTAATATTTCGTTTCCCATTCACGAAATTCACGTGATTTCAATTCTGTGTGCTCCGAAATCCGTAACTTTTGAGTTATTGAAATTTGTAAGTCTCTGGTTATATGTCAAATATTTATCTTAAAACAGTTGTGACATTCAAAAAGTAAACAACATTAATGGAAAAAATTCGGCAGAGCACCAACTTTTCTTTTGCCAAAGACATGTCAACATAAGAAATGCCATTTCAGCAACTTTTATTCAATAAAGGACGTTTTCGCGGACATAAAAATTGCCAACCTACCAGCTGTCTTTTAACTCGGGCCGTGCTGGACACGGCACTGAGAGTTAAGCGAACACTAGGATAGCCGCGCGCATCACTAGCTGTCTTTTTGCTTACCTACCACTACAAGCTAGTTCACTAGCTTGCCAACCGTCTGCTTTCGGAGGCTAAAAATTGAAGGAAAATAAAACAGTTTGTTCATAACAATGCCGTTTCCATTTGCAATTTCCTTGCTATGAAGAAAAAAGATGACGCAAAACCGGCAAACAATAAATTTGGCTTTTGACATTTAAGGAAATATACATTTCTATTATACTATTTTGACGCAATACCTAGGTTTGGATATCATGAAAAATATCCTATGCATTGTAGGGAGTTAAGTTGGCCAATAGGCCTTTAGATTTTATTAATAATCTGTCTTGTAAAAATATATTCTAACTTATCTACATTTCATTTGTTTATTTAAATGGCTAAATGCCTTTGTCATCCTCATATGCCCGTGTTTTTTGAATTTCAACTTCTTGTATTTATCCCGATTTTCCTGGCTGATATTTAGTATGTAACAGCCATATCTTTATCGGAAATCTCTTTTGATTGATGATAAGCCATGCAATCTGGATTCAAGAGTCTACCTACTATGAGGCATCCGCACTTTAAACAAAACAAAGCTCTACTATAAAATTTGAACTGCTGTTGAGCATATCATCGTTAACTTCATTGGAATGCATGGCCAATCCTCCCTCAATTTGTTTCTCTTGAACTACTCTAGCTTCGGTGCGTTGCATAAACTTCATTTAGAATGGCTTTAGACGAAAGTGGTCTCGTTTGATTGTTTAGAAGGCAATTGTTTGACAACTGTTTCCAATATTTATTTGCGATTACTGACAAAATAATTTTAATGACGGTTAACGACTGGGTTGTTTGCATACATATCGATGAAATTTTACTTTTCAATCCGTAAAATCAAAAGATGCCGTTTTTAAATCGTAAAAAAATGTCGTTTTACGAATTTCGGAGCACTGACTTTTAGGAATTCGAATCAAATTTGTGAAATTCTTACAAAATTGTGAACCGAAGCATGCCATATTATTTCGAAATCGTAAAAAAAGTTCGTTTTATGAATTTCGGAGCACTTACTTTTACGAATTTAAGTCGAAAACGTAAAATTCTCGTGAAAGTGAAAACCAGAGCATAGCCCATTAATGTAATATCTTGTCCATTATATAAAAGGGGTTTTTAGATCTTGACGTAAATATGTACATATGTAACAAATATGTGAGTGTGCTGGTGTTGGAAATACGTAGCCATGATGCATGGTTACACATTGCGATATTGACCACACTGGCTGTTGCGGCAATAGTGGCAGGCACATCGACTTGAATGATAATATAAGGAGTAAAAGATAAGATTAGATGTTTGGAGTTCGTGGTTGATAGAAGAGGCGATCGAGCGGGTCCACAATGACTACTAGTTTAGTGTTTGCATTTCTTAAAAATGATGGTGTGTACCGAATGGACCTTGGTAACAGTCGGTTCCAAGCATCAGTTTCCAGCCGGCAGCGCTTATAAGCAGTCACCGCACGTTCATCTTCGTCGTCGTCTTGAGTTCTGCTATTACATCTCTGACTGGTTGAATATTTAGATCTTTTTCTATGTTTTCATTTTGAACATACCACCGTGCCCCGGTGATGGTTCTCAATATCAATGTTGCTACTGCTAGCGTTCCCCCATAACTGGGAGCCATAGATCTAAATAGGTTTGAGAACAGAATTGTAGAGCAGGACTTTGTAGTCAAGACTAAGGGAAGAGCGAGCGTTGATAAGCCAATGGAGACTATTTGCTTTTAGTTTTAAATGCGTTCTCTTGGCCTCGATGTGCCTGCGCCATGTGAGTCTTCTATCGAGGTGTACTCCGAGGTATGTCACTTCATTTGTTTGCGTGATCATAGTTTTTTTAACATCAGCGGTAGGCAATCATGCATGTTTAGAGTGAACGTAACGTGTTTGCATTTTTGTTCATATACTTTTATTTGCCAATCAGCTAGCCATTTTTCTATGTCGACCATGTGAAGTGCTAACTGCGCTGTTGCTTGTATTGGACATCTGGAACGGCTGAGAATAACTGTATCGTCAGCAAAGGTTGATGTTGTTAGTCGTCTTCTTGTTGGGATGTTGGAAGAGAACGTATAATGTTGGACCGAGTACGCTGCCTTGAGGAACTCCAGCTCTAATGATGTGGTCATCGGACATATCACTGTTACATCTCACTGTAAGTCTCCTGTCGTAGAGGTATGACGTTAGTAGTTTGTGCGTGTTGTTTGGAAGCATTGTTTTAATCTTATACATTAGACCGTCCAACCAAACTCTGTCGAATGCTTGTAAGACATCCAAAAATATTACTGTGGAGTATTCTCGATTTTCGAACGCGCTTCGTATTTCTGATGATATGCGATTAACCTGCTCAATGGTTCCGTGTTTTTCACGAAAGCCGAACTGGTGTGAAGGGATTTAGTTGTATATTTTAGAAATGAGTTTATCCGAGTTAGAACGCATTTTTCGAAGAGTTTTGATTGTCACGATAATAAACTTATAGGTCTGTACGACGAGGGAATCATGTGATCTTTTCCTGGCTTTGGTATCATTATAATGATAGACTTTTTCCATCTCTCTGGAAAATAGCCAAGCTTAGTGATGGCATTGAAGAGCTGGGCGATAGTGCAAACAGCATAATGTGGGAGCTCAATAATCATTTTTGGAGTTATTAAATCGCAGCCCGGTGATTTTTTTGGGTACAATTCCTTTTTGATGATATTATCGACTTCGTTTGGGCGAAACTCGATTTGATCACGTTGAAGCTCACCGTTATTTTTATGCTGGTAGTGTAGTCGCATTTATAGAAAGATTTGGTTGAAACACATTTTCAAGGTGGGCGGCAAATCTGACCCAGTTGCTTTTATGCGAAGTCAATCTACTCGGTTGATCTACGGTCTTTGAATGTCGAAGTAGGTTAATTAATACAGGCGAATGATCAGATGAGAGATCTGAAAGACTTTCGGCGCTTAGCAGGTTTTGGGGAATATTTTTGATTATTGCAAAGTCAATTATGTCGGGTAGCTTATTGGGGTCAGCCGGCCAGTATGTTGGACTACCGGGAGAGAGGTGGTCGGGCTTATTGCTGACTTTTATAATTGCATTGCACAGCTATTTTCCTTTTGGGGTCACGAGACGAGATCCCCAGTGATTGTGCTTGGCATTACAATCTCCTGCTGCTATGAAATGTTCTTCCAGTGCAGAATACGGCGGCTAGAGTTAGTTGGTTACCACTACCTAATTGTATGTTTATAGATGTGGCCTGCAAGTGTTTCAGCAAGTTTTGTATGACAGTGGTATTTGAGGTGGTTTTTTTTATCAGAATACCAGTCCCCCCAGTCCCCCATCGGGATGATTTGTTCCGTAAAATAAGTAGCCTCGTATGTTAAGGTTAATTCGTTGAAAAAAAAACACATTTTTGTGATTTTTATTAAGGAAAACGATAAGCATTTGTTCAGTTATTTGAATGGGAAGTTAATAAGTAATATCTTAAGCATATTTCCTGAAAATTTCATTAAAATTAAAAAAAGTTTGAGACGATGGCAGCAGTTTTAAATTAATGCCATTGAAAAAAGGTGTCTTGCGGTGACCACGATTACAAACTACTGAACCATCGCAAACTCAAGACAAAATAAATGATTTTAGCTGATGAAATTTGCAGTGTCCCGACGTCGAGGTTTTTAAAAAAAAAAATTTTTTTAATTTTTTTTTAGCATGTTGAAGTCAAAATATCGCTTTTTGACAAAAAAATCAACCTTCAAGCTGCTAAAAAAAATACTTAAAACTAAAAAAAAAAAAAACTTCGACGTCAGGACGCGGCTAATTATGTCTAGAAAATGCCTGTTAAATTTCAAAAGAATCGGTTTGTTAGTTTTCGAGTGAGAGTGGTCACCGACTTTGCAAAAGCAAGTTGTGGGAAAATCAAATTAAACTTTTGCTCTGCGCTATAAGCCGCATAGGAAGACTGAAACTGAAAACGCTCTATCTTCGTCAGTTTTCATCGGATCAAGCTGAAATTTTTACACGATATTCTCGAAACATCATCCCACAAATTTTGGAAAAATCCAAAAAAAAAAAATTTAATACCTTACCCCCCCCTTAAAACAAGTACCCAAAGTGTTGTTCGGGCAAGTTGGCATGTGAACATTTTTTAATAAACAAATGCGAAGAAGAAGAGCCAATTCAAAAGTGTAGCGGGTCTCCCGTAGAACAGAAACTAGTTAGTTAGCAATACAGCAGTGTGAAACAATCGCCTTAACTTTATTTATTAGTTTGCACACATAATTGATTATTACATTTCACATTTGGAATATTTTGAATTTGTTACGTATTTGATTACCTTTACCAATCACAGCAAAGGAAAGAATAGGATTGTCAAAAAAATTGTAAAATTTTGGCGAGTGTACACTTGCTGGCATTAATGTTCAGCCCATGCTTTTTGAGTGTTGATATTACATACATATGTATTTAAAAATGATGACAATGTCATCTACGACGCAGTAGACATAATCAATACAATAAAAATGTTGTCAATAAAGCGTTGAAACGTTTGTGTAGCATAGTGCTTACAATGCAAAACAACATTGCAAAGGAATACTGCTTTGCCAAATAATGCAAGCGTTTATGAACGTAGTGTTGCTTTGACGTGTGTTTTGTTGACAGTCAAAATAAAAAATAAAATGTTAGTTTAAATAAATCTTCAAAAATTGTGAGCTTTTGTTTTGCAAACAACTTTAGAATTGGCTGAGCAACACCAAGTTGATTAAAAATATTAAAAAAAAACGTATACGGCAGCAAACCTCGCGATTAAAAAAAGGAAATTTCATACCTTAAATTTTGACCAAACAATTAAAATTATACAAGATTACGTATTTCACTCCCATTTTTGTATGAAGAAGAGCACATTTAAGGCATTTGTTATTAAATATAATCTTTTTATCAAAAATAATTCATATAATTTGTTTAAAACTAAAATTTTACTTGTTTTGCCCGCCAAAACATTCAATGCATCACAAATAGAAGTGATGCGCAAATTTGAAAAATGCTGCGCCTCCAAAAATTTATGAACATTCGACATTACAAAAATAAGGCAATGGCGTTTATGAACATTATGAATTGCAGTGTTGCTTTGCAAACTGCGTTTTTAAAGTCAGCCCATATACAGCGGCATGCTGAAAAACAACTGTTGTTTTCGAAGTGAATTGTTTTCAAATCAATCGTTGGTGTTGCAGAAAACACTCAAATATTGTGTTTTCAAACTTTAGTTTTCGAATTTGGCAGAGTTGCATACGTAAAAACAACCTTTGAGTATTTAGATAACTACGCGAAATTGATTATTCTTCAAATTATTCTATAAAGAAATAATGCAACTACACTTACAAATATGGATTACTTGAATGTCATTTAGGTATTCATTATAAATTATACCCAAATATTTTTAAATTGTGTAGCACGCCAAATTATACAAATTTTATGACAACTATACTCTTTCCTATGATGTGTAATTGGCAGACATATGACAATTTTCAACAAATAATTCACTGCCGATTTGACAATAGGAATAGAGCGAAGAAAATAGAAAGAAATCTGACGAATCAAAAACATGCCTCTTGCATCGATAATTGACTTGCATATAGAAACGAAACGTCGCGTAGGCACCTTATATGTAAATCTCTAAAAATGATAAATATGTTTTACTCCTTCGTCATTGGGAATAGTTGGCCTCCATATAATTGTTAGATTATGAAATAAAGCAATTGGGACATCATAGTGAATCAATTGTATGAATACCTGTGCGCAGGAGTAACTAAACTAGAAAGTTTTTGTTTACATATTTAAGAACCTTTCATTTCCTTACGTCTCACTCAAAATGAGATAATGAACCCATCTTATCTTAATCTGCCACCCAACCAACCCAAAAGAGGAGAAAGACATTTTCTGGCACACCTACATTTTAAAACCAGTAAGGGCGGTATAGTTGAGTATTCTCAACTATATAATACCCTGTACACACACCTATGTTGATGACAGGTTAAACATTCGCCGACAGCAAAAGCAGTGTACCACGATATGGTTTGTGTATTTGCTAAGGTCAGGCAGGGCTCACAGTGCAATGTTGCCATTAGATGGCGCTTTAGTACGGATTTTGTTACAAAGCACTGCTGCAAAATTTTAGTGTGTTGGTCTTTGCGGGGAAAGTGGTAGTTTGTTGTATACAGTTTTAAAAAGGTATGTTATCTGAGTTTGCATACAAAATTTCAGCATTGTATTCTTTATACTTTAGGAGATACAGCAATTTTAAGAAAAAAATGACCTTTTGTTGTGCTCGATGGGCGGGAAGGAATGGGCGTGGCAAAAATTCCTTCAAACTTGATCTAGTGTTCGACCACACGAGTCTATCTTCCAAATTTCAAGTCTCTAGCTTTAATAGTTTTCGCAGTGTTAAGTACGGTTTTTGTTACAAATAGGATAAAGCAGTGTTCCAAGCGCAATTTATGCCAAATTTCAACTTGTTTGTCTTTGCGTTGTCACACAGCGTTAAAAAAAAGTTTGTGGTATGCAGTTTTAAAAAGGTATGTTTACTGAGTTTGCATACAAAATTTCAGCATTGTATCTATTATAGTTTAGAAGATACAGCAATTTTAAGAAAACAACTATCGAGGGGAAACGAAGGGGAGGGGGAAAAATGTGGTATGCAGTTTTGTAGAGCTATACATACTGAGTCTACATACTCATTTTCATGTTTCTAACTCATCAGGTTTTCGAGCTACAGCCTTTTGAAAATATGGGTGGTGCTCGTTGGGCGGGAAGGAGTGGGCGTGGCAAAAATCCTTCAAACTTGATCTAGCGTTTGACCTCACGAGTCTATTCTCCAAATTTCAAGTCTCTAAGCGCCGTGACAATCCGCAATTGGATTACCTTTAGTATCAATGTGGTGGACTACACTGTGCGCTGATCCAGTTGTACAGTGCAATGTGTTTGGATTATGCCTTGGGACTGTTCTACTAATCCTCGAACGTGCAACTGAGAGTTTTGATGAGTTAACCGCATTGCTCGTAATTTGTAGCTTGGTACCTTGGTCAATGAGTTGATGTGCCTTTATGTCAGTGAGCAGGTTATGTTTTGCCAGAAAGTCAGATTCAATTTTAGCTACTTTAAGTTGGTTATGATGAATGACCAGCTAAAGAGTTGTCGAAAACCCAAGTTGAGCTGAAGTACGTGTGTGCCATAAGTGTTGATGATGGTTCGATTAGCAGCATACAATTTCAGAGTCTGCAGTTTGTTTGCCTGATTAACAGTAAATGTAAAGCCTCGCTTTTAGCTCACTAGTAGTGGCGGAAAGCTCATCATGCTGCTGATTGTCATTGGACTGTCGTCAACCAGCGAATTAGACGACAGCCGTTTTAATTTAACGCCGTTTAGCGCAGGGCGTCTAGCTGCACCTTGAGTTCATCAACTTTCATGATGTTTTCGTGTGTCGATGTGTTGGATTTAGTGTCTATGATACTAATCATCCGGAGGTGCAACTGTTATTATTCGTAATACTTTCGTTCATCATCCAGTTTATTATAAACAACAGGTTCATGCTCAAGTAGTTGGAGGTAAGATCTGGAGTCCATTTGGAGATCTAATAATAGCCTCTATATGTGCAAGACTAGCATCTAACCAAAATCCTTTTGACGAAGCTGATTATTTTTCCGAATTTTAGATAACCTCGGATAAAAGTTTCTTATTGCTGGTGATTGGAATGAAAAACATAGTTTTTGGAGCGCTGTTCGCGCTAGTAAACGTGGTAAAAGCGAAAGAAATAAAAATCATAAATAATTATTATTATTTTTTTTTTTTTTGCTAAACATATGTGAAATCAAAAAAATTAAAATCAAAGGGGAACCGGATAGTTCGTCCAAAAAAAATTAATTTTGGTGTAATTCATTTGATTTTAGGTCTATTCTAAGTGTGTGATTTTTTTACTTAAAAAAAAAAAAAAAATCATTATTTACGGTCCCTGAAAATAATTCCAAATTTATCACAATATTCTTATGTTGGCATGCAACACCTAACAACATACGCTACTTAACCGCCCAATAATGTCTTACTTAAAATGTGTATCATGAGTGAAGGTGAGTTGAGGGTATCATTATGATTATTACTCTATGGAGGAGTCTCAATTTTTATATAAGTAACTCAAAACGCGAAATGAGCGCGTTTTAAACTGTATATGATAGTTACTACATGAGTAAGACATGGTCGTCCGTTTACTCGTTATTTTATTACTAATTGTAGAGAATATATTCATTCTCTTTGTTAAGTGTTAAGAGAACATCAATTACTCTTTCTTTATAAAGTTAGTGTTACAAAGTTTCAAAAATTTTTCTCACTAAACTCTAACTAAAAACACCTAAAATCCCCCTAAAAAAATGTTTCTCACGACTTTGGCGGAGTCACCTAGCCCAAATGCCCCTGCAACTCCAAGCGACATTGAGCCGGCCAGCACTTACGTGAATTTTCGATTGGTCCTCGACGCTGTCCATTTAGCCAATTGCCCCTCTCGACGACACGGTGTCGAATCATCATTTTGCGCCAATTTGACAATTCAAATTCAATTACCGACCGTGCGAAACATTTCTAAAAATAAATCAAATAAAATATACATTTTTACTATGACTTATGTTCTTGATACTTTTTACGTAATACTGGATTTACACTGGATCCTTTACAAAATCTGTCCGTTACGTTTGAAAATATGTTTGCTTGAGGCTCTTTGCGGCAAAAAAAAATGCCAGAGTTGCCCTGCTTGTTTATAATAAATAAATCAAGTACTCTAGTCAAATAATACTGAAATTCTTAAAATGTATAGGGATTCCGCGTGGTTCCGAAATTCATTCTTGATAATCTGGAAATAAAGCGTTCTACTACGATTCCCACCCTCGACATTAGTGCTCTACTGACTGACCAAATTGCAAATAAGAATACATAATATAAAATTATTGATGGAGCCTATAGTTCGTTGAAAGTGATGCCATCAAATAAAATTGGATGAACCAACTTTTATTCATTATCTCTGTATAATATTTAATGAACAACAAGTGTTATTTGTTACGGTCGTAAAAAAAAGTTATTTATTATGTGCTAGTAATATCTTGTCTATTATTTAAAAGTGATTTCGAGTTTTTGCCTAAGCATGACGATTGCCGCTGTATTAACAAATGTGTGTGCTAATGTTGGAATACCATTGGTCTACCATTTGCCATTCTGCCCTAGTAGCAGCGATATCGACCACTCTGACTGGTGTCGGCAGTTGTGGCAGTTACACCAACTTGAGTGGTATCTTAAGAGGTATTGGGTAGGGTTAGGGATCATCTTGGAGTTTGAGGATGACGAAAGATGCGATCTGACGAGTTCACAATGATTATGAGTTAAATTTGATCCTGCCAAGCCCCTTGAATGAAATTTGTTTTAATGTTTGTTCTTCTAACGTCAGCTGTCAAGAAGGGCTTTTTTCGTTGCGGCAGTAAGTGTAAACACATTTTTGCCGTTGCATAGGGCACTTTGCGTTAGGCTCCGGTGTAAATTGAGTATAAGATCACAAAAATCAGCAAAATTAAGATTATATTCTTTTTCAAAAAACCCGAAATATTTAATTTTTTTAACCACCCTATTTTAGGAAATGTCTTAAGCAAGTTAAGACACTGTTAAGGCTTGACGTTCTCTTAAATGTCAGTTAATAAAAATTTAAGATCTTTTCGTTTTAACGATGACTTTTCTAATACTTGTCCGCGAGGACGTCTTTACAAAGATTTTGATGCAAATGTGTGCGAAATTAATACAAATTGTAAAAGTATGACTTTTGTTTCATTATTAATAATTAAATACATTATAATTATACACTTTAAGTTTGTGCTGAAGTTTGTAACACATAGAAATATTCACTTGCGACTATATAAAGTATATATATTCTTGATCAGGATGACAAAACGAGTTGATCGAGCTGAAATTTTGCAGAGAGACTTTTTATTTGTAGGATCAACTCATTTGTCGGATCCAGCCATATGGGACCACTGGAACTGGTAGCTCCCATACGAAAAGAAGAATTAAAGTGAACAAAACTTGAATCGTTGTATGGAAAACTGTACGATAGAGTGCTGAAATTTTAAACATAGTAGTTTTACATAGTCCGACTAAATGCCTGAAAGTTTCATTGAGATCGGGCAACTGGAACTGGTACCTACCATACAAAATGAAGAAGAGGAAGAGAAGCAAGATGCACGTCGTTGTATGGAAAACTTTTTTGTTTTTTAACCAATTGACTTGAAACTTCACAGTTATATTCTTGGGGAGGCATCGCTAGATTTCGTACTGTTATCTCAAAAACAGCTTTGGAGTAAAGAAGAGCTTTCGATTTCAGACATTGCTGCCTAAAATACCAAAAGGCTTAAAATCCCCTTTAGAACTATCTTCGCTGATGCATTTGTATCAACAAAGTCATTCTCAAGACGTTTCCCAAAATAGGGCGGTAAGTTCGATTCGTCTAAACCAGAGGCGGGCGAAACATATACAATCAAACGTTTCGTTGTGTGAGTAAGCAGCGAAAAACGAAGTTGATTGTCTGTGCACTGTGAAAAATTGCGAACAACAGCGTGCTCATAAAACGGGCCACACACATTTTCAATGAAAAAATAATCCATGCTCTCATATTCCTTAAAACATTTTCGTTAAGTGTATTTTTTCAGTCATTCGCTTGAACAACGACTGATTTCATTTTTTCGCTCAAAAGATCTCTAAGCAAGAGCGGAAACACGCCGACGAAGCACAATCGTGAGCGATACATGACCCGAGTCGTGATCACACAATCTGGTTGCTACGTTGCCAGATGCTCTAAATTGATGAATGGCCCTTCACCGGTTTAGGCGTGAACACCTTTATTATAATAATAACAAAGTTTAAAAAAAAAACCTAAAAATATCCCTCAAAATATAGCACCCCTAAAAAAAAACAATCCGACTCAAAAAACTCCTAAATTTAGGGGGAAAACCTCGAAGTTGACAACCATGTGTAAAGTTACTTTCTCAAGTGCTGAAACTTGTAATGCACAAATGAGGGTATTTTAGGAATAGAGTAGAACTTGAACTCACTTAGCGTTTTGCGTTTCTCTCTGCTTCGTTCCGTGTTACCATTATTAGGACCATTTGAGCACGTTTGAGTTGCGTTGATTTTTTTTCGGTGGTTAGGTGTTGTGTGTAAATATAAAAATTTCCATAAACATACCAAAAAAAAACACGGATTTTTTGCGAATTCTTATGTTGCATCAAATTGCAGATTTTGGATCTTTGACTTTGTCCCTTCTCCAGTCGATCCAGTTTGACAATAAAGTCATGATTTCTTATCATACACGCGTAAGTGCATAATTTTAACTAAATCAATTAATAAATTGTTAAGTCATGCATTGATAAACATATTTACCTTCCGGGAACTCAATTTCGCGCATAACTTGATTAATTTTATATTCCAATAAATTATTGTTCAAATAAACGTTAAAGTTCGGATTGGAAAAATAACGGGTTTTCTCTGGATAGGAGGATTTCCAATTTGTGGTAAATGGTTAACACTCAGGCAAAACGTTAAGGAGGCAGCACTGGTTAGTGTTAACATGCTCAAACGTTGAGCTCTGCTTGGGGATTTTCCCCCGAAATTTAGGGGGTTTTTGAGTTGAATGGGTTTTTTTTAGGGGTGCTATGTTTTTAGGGGTATTTTTAGGGTTTTTTTTTTTAAACTTTGTTATTATTATAATAAAGGTGTCCACGCCCAACTCAGTAACGAGCCATTACTTAATTGATGGTAAGGCGATTTTTTTTTTAATAAAAAAGCAAAGAACATCTGGCAACGTTGCAAAGTTCACTCGAGCGCAACAGAATTTTAACAGGGCTAAAGAGTGGAATTCATAGACCTTGTGAATTTACAGTTTGGAAAGAGGGGGGTAACAGCGCTGTTAAACCGATAATGGAAATCAAGTGCCGCATGTTCGCTTGAAATTTTAGGTAGCATGAGGTGGCACATCTTCAATTAGTTGAGAAACGCAAACGGGCCGTTTGACACAAAAGTGTCGCCGACGTCGGCAGAGTGTCGGCAGAAGTGGAAGAACAAGAAAAATCGGAAAACCTCCCCGATTGGAGATGTGGCTAAAATCGCCAGCGGTGGTAGCGCAACATGCGCGAAATATGACGTTCACACAACAGTAACACAAAAGTGACTCGAATCCTCTCTCGCTCTCAATATATTTCATCTCTTGCTCTCTATCTGATTTCCAACGAGTTGTTTGCCTTATGTTTTTATATAGAACCCCGTCACTTGAACCATGATACAATTACTAAAGGTAGTCTCGTTGGCTATTGAAACGTTCGGGTTTTTGTTCGTGTGCGTGTTCGTTTTTTGATGAAAAAGGTTTTTTAACTCTTTGTGTTGCTTGTATTCGGACGCTGGTATTTTCGACCGGTCGCGTTTAAACCGATTTTGTTACATCGTACTAGTAACGATCTGCGAAATTCTATATTATATGTTACAGTTGTGAAACAGTCGATTCTGTAGTTCTATTATAACGAAATTTGAATTATACTTATCAACTGATATAAAAAAAAGTCCGATTTGATCCGGTTTCGATCATTGAACTATGTATATCTATTTGTGCGGATGTTATTTTAAACAAAAAAATTGAATTCAAGAACAATATTATTTTAAATAAAGGTGAAAATTAGTTTTTTATCATATATGTATGTATATATAGGCATACATATTTATAAATGATAAACCTACTAAACTAGCGAACTAATCGTTAAATATCAATGCAATTTTCAAAATTGTATTTTGGTGTCGGTATTTTTCGGTACAATTGGCATTGAGTATTGTAGTTAGCCTTATCAGAGTGTTGACGTCGTTAAAAAAATCATTGATAAGTACTACAATACTTAGCAACTCTGTGTTAGACTGAAAAACAAGTATATAATATACATAGGCGTCGTTTTGCGTCATTTGGCGGTTCGTGATTCATCGTTTGTTATTTAATGCGGTTAACAGATTTTAACATTGTTTTATACCAATACTTGGAAAATTTGGCTAAAAGAAGATGTGACAATCATCGTCGAATATAGTCTTAAAATTTTTAACTTATTTTTCTATTGAATACTTATATTCCTAAATTTGACGAATGTAGTCATTCTGAGAGCTACATACGTACGTATATGTAAGTGCAGCCAACCTAAAACGTCATCATTTATTGGCAGCAGTCATTGTTTTCGTTGTTTTGTTTACAACGGTGTAAAGCTCATTCAATCGCTCACTCGTTCAAAGACAGTTCCCGCAAGACCAAAGGTAAGCCTGATTGTATATGTTTATTCATACGTTTTAGACCAGTTTCTCATTTTTAGTTTTATTTATAAGCTCTTCATTTTATTTTTTGTTTATTTCTATAAATTTCAATTTAATTTTGTCTTAAAAGAAACTATTGTATGTATTGGCTTCGCACTTGACTTTGAGTTCGAGCGATTAAACAGTCTTTTTCCGATGCTGACCATATGATCTTGTGACCATTCATTTTAAATTGCGATAACACATTGTTTTTAAGTTTTGCTATATGAGGATTTGATTTTTAATTTCAAATACTGTTTTCTATCACGCATCAGTTCAGTAAATAAATGCCTTGTTCGCAGAACCGGATTGTGACTTATAGAATATCATTGTTTAGTACACAGATACATACATACGATCGTTTTAGTCAGATTGTATATTTAAATGAATTTGTATTTTAATACATCACAATCTGAATTTTACCAAATAAATCAAATAAAACGCTATTTTCGGCAAAATATTCGAGACAAATATTCGGCAAAATTAAAAACCAATTATTTTCAAAGATATTTTTATTACAAAATACATGGCATAACAAATTTTTTTTTTCTTGACAACGCAAAGCTCACAGTTGAAAATGCATGTACATTATTAATTGAAAATATGAAGAGTTATTTTAATAAGAGATCGTGACAATGATTGTATTCATTATTAATTATTAACAAGAAAGAATGTTCTGCCGAATGCTTAGGTCCCCATTTACTGAAGTTATCAATATATTGAAAAACCCATTAATGACGCTATCGTCGAGTATACTCGACAATGAACCATCCTGCACACACGGTATGCGGTGCCACATCCCAAATCTACAAAAAAACATTTATCTGCCATCGTCCATTCATATAACGCTCATAATATTTAGAAAATCGGTCAAAAAATGTGGAATTTACGAAAAATTTGAGTTTGTCATAACAAACACAATAACTATACTCCAATACTTTAAACGCGATTGTCTCGAAATTACTTTTTTCGACCTTTTTTGACTCCAAATTTTACGGGAACCTTCGTAATACATGCCTCTATCGTCCGTACCTCGGATATTGCAAAAAAATTAGTTTTACTATTTTAAAAAATCCATGAAGGTAAAAAAAATAGGTACATTTTTAATTCGTTGTCATTTTGTGACATTTTTTTAAAATTTTTTACCCGAGGTAGGGACGATAACGACGTCTTTTTTTAGAATAACTGCGTTTTTGATTTTTTTCCGGACACTACTAAGATTGGAATCATGTCAACTATGACCCGACTTTTTTTTTTGGCCTCCACTTTGCGGCATCATAACTTTATGAATTGTTTTTTTTTTTTTTTTTTTTACAATTTTCTTCTATTCTTTAAATATCAACAAATATTTTGTGAAAAACTGGATACTATAAATATTTTTATATTTTTTTTTATCGTGCGATGAAAAACGACTAAAATTGAGGCTTCTCCACTAGAAAAGGTATAAGTATATATTATTTGAATAAAAATACGTTTCAGATGTGTTGATTCGTGACCAAACAGTCCAAAAAAGAAAATTGCAATTAACCTAAATTAAACAAATAACGAAAAGAAATATCGAAAAATCTGAACTAAATAAATGTATACTCAAATGCCGCATATGTATATACAGCTATGGACAGAGAAATAGCACAGTGGTCTAAGTTTCTAAAAAAAAAAACCTCACGTAATTTATGGACGTCCCCAAAGTTATTTAAACCGTTTCTTTGCCATAAATGCTTCTTTTACAAAAAATCACCAGTCAGTTCACGGTTTATGTAAGTTATGAAACCGATAAAACTTCGAGAGGACACATTCTGGAAATATCACACTTCTATTTCGATCGTCAACAAAAACAGTAAATGTAATTTGCCATAAATGCTTCTTTTACAAAAAATCACCATTCAGTTTACAGTTTAACGTTAGGTAAGTTATGAAACCGATAAAACTTCGAGAGGTCACATTTTGGGTTGGACACAGAAATATCACACTTCCATTTCGATCGTCAACAAAAACAGTAAATGTAATTTTTTTTTGCTAAATTCTTATTTACTAGCAAAGAAATAGTATTTTCGTTTTGCTCCTCACTTCAAAAAGGGCACTATTACCAAAAAGGTCAAAACTGTTCAAAAATTCAAAAATAGTTCTTTTTACTAAGGGATATTGTCTAAAATGGCTTCAAATATCTGAGATCTCATGTAAAGAAAGAGAGAGGAAAGAAACTCGTTCGTCGCCGAAGCAAATACAAAGACAAAAAGGAAAATTTAGAAGTAGTTAAATTTTCGCAGAAATACCAAATGTAATATTAAAACACATTTTTTATGGGTATTTTTGCTTTCTTTTGTCACGTAAACATAATTTAATCTCAAGTAAAAAGTTAAATATTTAAAAACTTCTTATATTATATACGTTTTTTGACTATGTCCCGTTTTCTGAGAAGTTTCAAAATCCCGACTTGGCAAAAAAATCTGGCAACGCTGCCTGATACACTATGTGTACAGAGTACAATGAACAAAACTTAGAAAAAAAGATAGAAGGCTGGAATATAAAAACTAGTAGTTTTACGTACCCAGACTAAATGCCTAAAAGTTACCTTGAGATCAGACCACTGGAAGTGGTAACTGAAAATTGTTTTATAGGCTATTAAGATAAAGGGTAATAAGATTGAATCGAAAAAATGGGCGTGGCACAAAATAGGGGTTGAAGAGTATTGAATCTTCAGCAAGGCTGAAGATAGCGATCTTACTGGTAATTTAGTATTTTAATTTTCACTCTTGCTTTTGTTTTGTTATGAAACTAGAGTTCTCCATGGCCGGGGCGAGTGTTGATTATTTTTGTTTTAAACTTTAAATATTAATAGTGATTTAAACAAGAAAAAAAAAAAGAAATTATAAAATTAGTTTAAATTTCTCTAATAACTGTTTTTTTTAACAATTGTATTGTTTTCTCTATAGTTTGATATTTTTTTCTGTTAATTAATTTAGACAGTGATTAATACTTTAATTTACTTAAAGGATCTATACACGCTAAATTATGAATGTGTCAATTTGAACAGAGCCGCTACAATTCATCCGTTGGCGAAACATTGCGTTTGCCTGGTTTTTTTTTTGGCGTCTACAAATAGCTCCCCTCCCCTTCTTCAAAACAACATATCGCTTGTCTGTGCGCTGTGCGTAAATTCACCCACCTGCAAACAGTTCATCATTATTTTAAACTTTCGTTTGGCTGTCACTGTTTCTGCTAATGTCGTCAACTAACCTTAACTTAACCTAAATATAATTTGATGATTTTTCTTTAAATACAACTAGGGGACAGCAAAATAATTAAATTTTAATTGAATATTTTTGAATAGACAAATTAAAGTATTTCATTTCCAAAAAAATAAACATTATATAAAATTAATCAGGATACTTCCTTTTCAAGGTTTCTTTTTTAAAATTTGATTTGAGCTTTCACTCACATTTAATTTCACTTCGCGGATATTAAAAAACAAAACTCCGAAAACTTAGCGGTTAGACGGTAATTTAGCACCCGTTATTTGGTGCCCTTTCGTATTATGCGAATTGTTTGTCCAAAAAATTCGAAACCAACTGACAACAAAGGGAAGTGCTTGTATGGTACACTAGGGATGTCGGAAATGCAAAACAATATCGATTTATATCTTATCGAATAATTTTGAAATTATCAATATCGCAATTGATGATATCGGTATGAAAAACAGATGATCAACTCGACCAAAAGCAAAAAATTCTAAAATGTAATTTGTTAAAAGAAATGCTTAATGGGCTGAAAAAAATATCGTTTTTGATACCTTTTCGATGGTTGGAATTTGATATCGCTATATCGATATATCGGTAAATAAAATATAACTCAAAAACATCGATATTCGAAAAAAATAATAGATATTTCGATACATGATATATTTCCTATAGTACACCGAAAGCTACTGGCTTGAGAAAGTATTCGTATGTTACTCCAAAGACGCTAGTGTAATTTGCATGTTTTGAACACAAGTCGGCACGTGTTCCAGTGCTCCAAAAAAAAAAAAGATAACAGTCATAAGAGTGTTTTAGAATAGAATGAACAAAACTAGACCATATGCGTTAAAAAATAAAGACCTTGCAAAATAAAGGACACCCTAATATATGTTCATACATATATAATTTTGATCAAACTGACGAGACGATTTGATAAACATAGCTACATATGTCCTTCTACTGACTGCTTAAGTTCCATCTGCTCTTTTGAGTTTGAGATTCTATTCGTCTCGGTTATACCGAAAAAAAACGTATTTTCCTGTTTTTTGTTACATTCTTGTTTTTACACGAACAAAGTTGCAAGTTCATGTAATTGTTTTTTTATTGCCGAATAAACAGTAGGCTTATCAGACAATGTGAAACTCAACAGCACAATTAACAGTGTTATGACTGCACACAATCATTTCTTAACGCAATTATTAATAAGTATGATTAAAAATAATAAAATAGTTTGACGGAACAGCTTCTCACTGTTTGTATTTACTTCGTTTTTTTCCAAGTAATGATAAAATTTTAGGTCAGCGGTCCTCGAAACAGTTTTTAGATTCCCGATCCCCGCGCCATGACTACTTTATATAAGCCATATGAAATGTGTAATAGTTATACTAAATTAAACTACAAATTATGTTCTAACCTCTTTTATTGTAAGACTAATAGTTAAGGCGTACAAAATATCAAAATGGAGATATGGTGAAAAAAGTGATTTTGGACGCCATTTTGAGCGGCGGTGATAGAAGGTCACAAAGTGAAAATTCGGAAAGAGCAGCCCAAAATCCATATGGATACCAATTTTCAAAACTCCCGCAAAACTTTTCGGCTAACCTCTTTTTTTACGACTTACCAAACGTAAAAAAGATCGAATAAAAGGCATTTTTAAGCCAGTAAGGACGCTATAGTCGAGTATACTCGACAACATAATACCCTGCACACACAGTAGGTGGTGCAACACCCTAAACCTACAAAAAAAATGTTGATTTGACATCGCCCAATCGAATAGTGTTCAAAATATCATATTGGTCAAAAAAAGTGGAGTTTACGAAAAATTTGAGTTTGTTGGTCATTGAGGGGTAACTTTGGAACAGAGGGGAATTTTGTTGTATGCAGTTTAAAAGATATATATTTACTGAGCTTGTATACAAAATTTCATGTTCATACCTTTATTAGTTTTAGAGATATGGCGTTTTAGAGAAAACAACCGGGGGAGGGGAAATTAAGGAGAGGGGGAAAAATTGTGGTATTCAGTTTTGTAGTGCTACTTATACTGAGTCTACATACCGACTTTCATGTCTCTATCTCTTTGGATCTCTTTGGATGTACGAGTTATAGCGTTTTAAAAAAGTGGGCGGAATGGAGTGGGCGTGGCACAAAACCGTTCAAACTTGATCTGCTGCCGAGCATCACGAGTCTACCCTCCAAATTTCAAGTATCTAGCTATTATAGTTTCTGAGAACCATTGGTGAATACGGACGGACAGACAGACGGACGGACATGGCTTAATCAATTTCTCTTGTCGTCCTGATCAAGAATATATATACTTTATATATTCGCAAGTGAATATTTCTGTGCGTTACATACATTTCGCTCAAACAAACACAATATACCTCGATACACAGTATGTGTACAGGGTATAAAAATACGGTCAGAAATTATTTATTAACAACTGCAAGTTGTTGATTTATTCAGCAACCTTTTACCTTGGAAGTAAAACACACTTGTGATTTAAAAAAAATTTTCTGTTTTCACATTTACTTTCTTTTTCACTTGTGTAATGCTCACTTTTATAGTCTGGTTAGTAGAAACATGCGAAAGAAACAAAATAACAATTTGCGAATGTAAAAAGTCAGTCAACACAAAACTAGACTTTAATTAGTTGCGTATCTTTTTTTAAGAAATTTTAATACTTTACGTGGCTACATAAGATATCATCGGCAATCTAATTGATAATTTTGCGTATATATGTATGTACATACAGTGGCTCCAACGTATAATCGGACAAGAGTTTGCTTAGTTAAATTTGCTCCGAAATTGGAAAACTTATATGCAACGTATATCTTTTTTATAGTTCATATAATTGTCTCTCCAAAACAAAAAAATATATATATATACTTCTTCATGATAACTTTTAATTTAAAACAAAAAACTAAAATCATTTTTTGCGCTCAACGAATAATTGGACAAAGCAAAGTGGCAATGCAAAAAGTTAATAATCAATATTTAGTCGCATATCCTTTTTTTTTTTGTAAATATTTTTTTTTTGTTTCAGAGAGACAATTATATGAACTTTAAATATAAGCGAAAAAAAATATTTCTTGCATATACATGTGTTACGTTTTCCAATTTTAGAGCACATTTATACTAAGCAAACTCTTGTCCGATTATGCGTTGGAGCCGTACATTCATATGTGTATGTAAGTAGGTATACTTATAGTTATGAATACTTGTTTTTTTCTGAATGACTTCTTGCTATCTTAAATTCCGAATACGTTGATAAATGAGCTACGAGTGTAGCTATGCAATCATATACGAGAATTTATCGGTACATGTTTTTCTCGAAAAAATAGTGATATAAATGCATATATTCGATATTATAGAACCCTTCGCACAGAAGCTTTATCGAGAAAAATAAAATGTAAATACTAACATACATATTAGCGGTTTCCATGTGTCTAAATCTAACAGCATTTTTAAAACAATTAGAATGAATTTGAATGCGAAGCCGAACCATTTCGAATGGATTTGTGCGGTCGTATAAAACTCAGTCGATCAAAATTCAAACGAAAAGGCTCGAAGTCGAATAAATGTTGATAAAATGTTTTTTTTTTTGTTGCCGGTTCGTCGACGGCTTCAAACGGAGTTTCTATATATTTTAATTATAATGATTATTCTTAATTATTTTTGGCTGTTTTTAAAACTTTCCTTTGTTAACATGAGTTTTGCATGAAGCTTTTGCTTATATGGTTAAAGCATGTCATTAAATTGTCTTTCTGTTAAAACCAAACGGTTTCTAGAAGTATAACAGCCATACGAAGCGAATTCCTGAAACAATTTCTGTGTAATCGTCAATTAAATAGAAATACATATAAATATATGCCGTCTATCTAAAGGGACATCCATATATTAGTAAAGTTTGGTTCCTAAAAATGACACCCTAACATACACAAATCCCTTTGTCTTATAAAAGCTTTTCTAACATGAGATATTCAATGAACACCTTTCGTCCTTGGTGACATAAAATGAGATATTGCATAACCCCTTTATAATGTATAACATATAATGTGTCCCTTAAAGTTTATGTTCTAATACGGTTCGGTAACAAAAATAAATTTAATTTTGGATGTTTATTCATTATTATTTGTTTTGATATACTTGTAAGTCAAAACGTTTTAAGATATCCTATAAGCGTAGTACTAGACGCTTTCATTCTATTCAAATTCAACAGAATTCCCAACACTATCGAGTTGAAATTCATTCATTTTCAAACAAATGTATTTCATTATGACCCTCTCACACATTCAATTCGGAAACATTAGGATTAATTCTATGGAAATCTAATTTTGAATGCAGTCATGCAGATTTCAAATACATATGTACATATTAAATACATAGATATGTACATATACGTATCTAGTCCATAGCTGGTTCCCTGAAATATTGTTAAATTACTAACAACTGCTAAAATTATTAAAGAAATAATGAATAACGAGTAAGAACGCTATCTTCAGCCTTGCTGAAGATTATATACTCTTTATGCTATAAGTGGGCGTAGCCATGCCCATTTTTTTGGTGAAAATAGTTTTCATGCCTCCCTTAAAACATAAGTATGAAATTAATCGCACGACGTTTATCTTGCTTCTCTTCCTTTTCATCATTTTCTATGGCACGTAACAGTTACAGTAGTCCGATCTCAATGAAACACTAAGACATTTAGTCTGTGGACGTAAAACTAGTAATTATCACCCTCTATTTTCCAAAACAAAAATGTTTTCCATGCAACGATTTAAGTTGAAGTTTTTATACCCTGTACCTTATGGTACAAGGGTATATTAGTTTTGTGCACGTCGACAATGTATGTAACACCTTAAAGGAGACATCTCCGACTATACGAAGTATAAATATTCTTGATCAGTATCGAAAGAGAAATCGATTTAGCCATGTCCGTCTGTCCGTCCGTCTGTCTGTATGAACGCGTCGATCTCGGAAACTATAATAGATAGGACCAAAAGCTCTTCGCAGTTCGATTCTGTGATTCATTACGCAGATCAAGTTTATTTTGTTGTTCCCCTTTTCAACTTAGTTTAGGGGTGAGGGGCAAATAACTGAAGCTACCTCGGGTAAAATAGTACAAAAGTCGTATTTTCTGCGTTGTCTTTTGTGATAGGAACACCAAATTTGGTGTGTATATAGCTGACTCAAACCTCAAGAAGAAAAAATTAAAAAATGGGCGTGACCACGCCCCTATATAGTAAAAATTTCAAACGCTCATATCTCAAGAACCATACAACCTACAAGAATAAAACTTTGCATGTATGCTATTGTGATGGAGTATAGTAAGATTCAAATATAAAATGGGCGTAACCACGCCAACATATAGCCAAAATAGAAATCCGTTATATGTCTGTAACGAATTGGTCTAGAAGAGCAAAAATTAGCATGTATGATATTGAATGGAAAGGAAATCTGTTTCGATTAAAAAGTGGGCGAGGCAAAGCCCTACAACAGACGTTACTAATTGAAGGTACAGGGTATATCGAAGTCGAGTACTGTCGACTCCAATCCTTACTGGTTTCCTCTTCTATTCGTATGGGGGCTTCCAGTGATGCGATCATGCAGGTTCCGACAAATGATTCATGATAATAAAATTTAAGACTCTGTGCAAAATTTTAGGTCGATAGCTTCAAAACTGAAGGAGGAGTTTGCATACAGACAGGCTAAGTTAACTCGCTTTGTCGTCCTGATCAAGAATATGTATACTCGGAGATGTCTGCTCCTGTGTATAAACTAACCAAGACGCAATGTGCTACATAAAAAACAGTGATGAAAGGATATGAATTATCATCTGAACATTCTCTTGAAATGTTGAACAGATCACTTAAAGATATAAAAAATAACAGTCTGTTACTCCTTTTAAATAATTTCAAAACAAAAATCATCCAATCACTCCACGCTTACCTTTGGGCAGACCATATTTTTCCCCCCAAAAAATTAGTACAATAAAGTGAAGAAAGGCATGTTAATGTTTGCCGGTCTCATAGCAGTTTAACAAAGGATAGGTTCCGCAAAATCTTACTAAATATCATTAAGAGGGGAGAGAGCATCATTTAAGTTTTGTGATTAGTTTCTTTAACAGCTGTTATTGTTGCGATTGCTGAGTTTACTTCGTTCCGGAAGAAATGTCAAAAGCGACTCATTGCGTTTATCTTGCATTTGTTTATTACTTGTAAACAACACAAATTATCTTAGAACTTTCGCAATGCCTTTTAAGTCTATTGAAGATTATATTGCGTTATTGTATATACATACATATATGTATATATGATTTCTTTGTTAAATCCATACCAGCATAAACAAACAAATAATAGTGCCCGCAAAATTTAACATTCTTGCTGCTTATTGCAATCCAAATGCCACATTACACAGGTTCTTTATATTACTTACATATATATAAACATACTTATGTATTAGAGGTCTGCATGAAATAACTCAAATTTTGAGTTCAACTGAGTCCAAGTGAATTTTTTATTATAATTCAATGTGTCTGTCAAAAACTGACAAAAATCGTCTTAGAATTAAATGAATGGCGCCTACGTTGTACTGAAAAATTTGAGTATCATAAGTTGGCATTGAATGTTTTCATATTCCAATGTACCATAATTATGCAGAATGTACTATATGTTCGTATATACAGTGGCGCACAGCATAAAAGAACCACTACCTGCTTTAAACTTTAAGGGCCAGTTTCACAGTCAAAATTAACCCAGGGTTAACTCCGAGTAAGAATTTTTAAAATAACTGAATAACTGAAAAAAAAAACAGTTTTAGATAAGTAAACGTTCGATGTTGTAAAACATTGTACTCAAACTAGTAAGGATTGGACTTCGACTTCGACATACTCGTAACGGTTGTAAAAGGGCGTTGCCCCTCCCTCTTTTCTTTCAATACCGATGGAATTTCCATTCAATTTCAGACATACCAATTTTCACTCTTCTAGTTCAATTGGTTGCAAAGATATAAAGTATTCCTATTCTGGCAGTATGTGGGCGTGGTCACGCCCATATTATGATTGAATCTTGTTATACTCTATCCGATTATCATACACACCCAATGCATTTCAATGTAGTTATATGGTTCTCGAGATATAAGCATTTTAAATTTGGACTATATGTGGGCGTGGCCACGCCCATTTTCTATTTTATCTCTTTGAGTTTCAGGTCAGCTATATACACTCCGAATTTGGTGTTCCTACCTCAAACGACAACCGAAAAAATACGACTTTTGCAATTTTATTACCCGAGGTAGCATCAGTTATTTGCCCCTCACCCCTAAACCAAGTCAAATAGGGGGAAAACAAAATAAACTTGATCTGCGTAACAAACTTCTCGACTCTCAAACTTCGACTTCTCTTTCCATACTGATCAAGAATGTATATACTTTGTATAGTCGGAGATGTCTCCTTTAAGGTGTTACATAGATTGTCGACGTGCACAAAACTAATATACCCTTGTTCCATAATGTACAGAGTATAAAAATGAATGTTCCCAGACTCATTCAACTTGAGTTAACTTTTCACTGTGAAACTGAAAGTCAGAGTTAACTCAGGGTGAGGGTTAAATTCGAGTTTACTTTACTCTGAGTTAACCCCAGACTGTGAAACTAGGCCTAACTGAATGTAACTTCTGAACAATGAAAAAATTGACAAAGTGTAGAAGAAAGACTTGTAGATTGAAGTTTCAACTTTGAAATGATGTATCATTTTATTATAAAACCAGTGAAGACGCTATCTTCAGCAAGGATAAAGCTTTAATTATCTTCAGGCCCTATTTTTGTGGCACTTCTCTTCTTCAGTTCAAGTTGTCCAATCTCAATGAAACTTTCAGGCATTTAGTCGGACTACGTAAAACTACTATACTATACAAAAAAGTTTCCCATACAACGATTCTGATTTTGTTAATTTTTATTCTTACTGGTTTTTTGACTAATTTTAGTTTTACGAGCATAACTATTACTTTTTAATATTAAAATAGGTCATAATTTTAAAGGTAAAACTTCTATCTACAAATCTTCCTTTTGTATTTTCGTTCAGAAGTTACATTCACTTAAAGTTAAAGCTGCTACTGGACTGGTGTATAAATTTAAGTGTACGAACAAATCATAAAGTGCAATAGTCTCTAAACTTGTTCATATTTAATAGATTATTTCATCCTTCAGATTTTAGACACAATATAAATGCATTTTTAGCCCACAAATGGCAGAAAATGACAAATCTAAAAAAGGCACAGTATATCGTATTGCTATTCTTAGTTTATTCAACATTTAATGTCACACGCAAAAGAAAAAACACACCCGAACCTGAACAATGTATGAAGTCATACCCAACATCAACTTAGCCATTTCTAATTATGTGAAAGCCGTTTTTAGGTGCGCTAGACATTTATTAAATACCGTTTTTATTTGTCGTCACTTGTTACATCTTCCCAATAGAAACATTTTCCAAATACTTTTTCTGTTCGCTATCTTTCTAATTCGAAAGTGTGTGAGGATGAATAATTATGAGTAATATAAAGACTATAATTTATAAATATATTGGATAGCGTCATGAGGGACATGATGTACAGTAGGGTGGGGGAAACCTTAACTACCCCTGTCACCAAACTATCACTTTTTCAAAAAGGCGTTTTTATTTGCATTGTTTGCAATATTTTAATGATACAAGATGTGACAAAAAATTACAGACAGCACATTATCCAAACTCAAATCATTTCCAAAATTTATTCGTTTTAAATGTCATTGCGACGAAATTGTGCGTTAAATTTACTTTCTTAAATGAGAAGTGCTGCACTTTCTATTATTATAAAAAAAATGTATTCAAATATATAAAATTAGGATTATCTAAAGCTTATACTAACTACTATAAGTAAACGATTTACATTCAAATTTTAACAGACAAATCCGAAACATATTAATTATACAAATATTCCAATGTTTCCGCACTAACCAACTAAAATGTTTTGAAAAATGCATGGATACAAAATTGAATGCAGTTGGTATCACCCGACTATAACGTTTTTGCTTGTATTTATTTTACTTATTAACTTGACGGGATTAAGTTTAGTTATGTTCAAGTTTCAACATCATCACCTTAAAATTATTTTTAAGAAACCCAAACATTTGTATGTCGTTGTTTAAAAATGATAGTGGTGAATGACTCAGAATATCAACTTTACTTACTTGCATACTTTACGATAATATATGGTAATGTTTATGTACGATGTACAACCCAATTGGAAGTTGCAAAATTTATTAAATTAGTGTATAAGTATACCAAACTTGTACACTTTGTGGAGCTCTAAACTATTAGACTTACGAAAAAAAACGGTTCGAATATAATTTGTATGAAATTTCCACTAGTTTAGTTTAGTGTAGAAATATTTTTGGCGTAAAATGAGCCAAAACGGATATATAGTGAAAAAAGTTATTTTAACACCATTTTTTCAAAATGGCGGCTTGAGCGACGGTGATACCAGGTCGCCAATTCGGTAAAAGCCGCCCAAAATACATAAGACTGCCAATTTTCAAAAATCCCGCAGAACTATCAACCAAATGATTGGACTATATGTATAGCCCTACAAAAGTGTTTGCCCTTCCTCTTGATTTACATTCCCTCATTTGTTTTCTTAAAATGTCTATATTTCCAAAGCACAAAATATCCCTCACTGTGATGATAATCTCTCCCAACTAGAATGTTTCGTAAATTTGACATTTTTTGACTGACTTTGTTGATATTTTGAACACTATTTGAATGGGCGTATTATAATGTTGAGTATACTCGACTGTAGCATTCTTACTGGTTTTTGTATTTTGTTTTTTGTTCGACAGGAGTAGTATATGTATATATTCGTGATCAAGACGACAAAAGCAGTTGATTGAACCATGTTCATCCGTTCTTACTAATGGTTATGGGAAACTAAAAGAGCTTGAGACTTGAAATTTGGAGGGTGACTTGCGGTGCTTGGCAGCAGATCAAGTTTGAATGGTTTGGTGGACCGCCTACTTCTTCTCCACCAACCAAAGAATATGCATGTACATATACAAACTTTTTGGTCGGCCACGCCCCCTTTTGGTGGTTACAAACTTCATGACAAAGTTATAATACTATTCACTACGTGAAGAATAATGAAAATCCTGAAGATGAAATAATAGTTCTAAAGAAAGAACCGAAAATAATTTCCCTTTTTGCATATCTGATTTAATATTCGAAAATCTAATGTTATGTGTTCGAAAATCTACAACAAGATTGATAAGTTTTATACTTAATAAATGCCATTCTACTTTTTGGAAATGTTAACGTAATCTCTTGTAATATAAATTTTTATGAACTATAATATAATATTATCAATAGTATTTTAATTATAATTTGATACAAATTTGATTGATACATTTCATATAGGTCCCTTTTTTCTTTCCAGATACACCAATATCATCAAGTCAATTCCCTGGTTGATTCATCTTTCTTTGAACCCAACAGCATTAACAGTTCCAAAGATGTTTTAAAATATTTAATTTTCATCCGCTTGTGCCATATTCCACGATAAAATCATGGATGTACAAAATGAAACTAGAAAAAATTTTCTACAATTTATATCATAACCTATTTAAAAAGGCCGTAGGCGTTTAAGCAAGGTGATTCGGTTCTAGTAGCAGAACTTTATGCCATCACTTCTACATTTCTCTAAGCATGGTTTTCTTAATAAACACTCAACAGTGACTAACTTATCGGAGTTAACACCGTAATTTCTCCCCAGGTTACCAAGCTGATGTTAAATACACATATTTTAGTCAATTAGAATTCTTAATGAATTCCCTGACTGTCATGTTTCATGTATGCTGATGGAAAAAAAATTGTTCACAAGAACGAGTTCATATCCAAAATATTTCATATTTTCATAAATATTTTCGCTTTTGCGGGTGGATTCGTCCTTTTCCTGAAGGTTCAAATGACTTTGAACACCTTTATTTTTGTATATACTTGTGTGTCCATATTTCTAAATAGAGTAAATGAAAGTAAAAAAGTTTTTAATGTGTACGACAGGCTAAATGTTTACTTTTCATTTATATTAAAATTATGTCGAAATTTTATTGATTGCATATACTTTTTTACTCATTTCATTCTTTGTATTTTAATAAAGCGATGAACAAACATTTTTGGAATTACTATTTCCTCAATCAACAATAACAACCGATACAACAAAAAGTAGCAACCGCAAATGCAATGAGCAGCACTAAAAAAAATCATGTATACATACATAAATTAATCTGAAGAAACCCAGCCAGCCCATTTATCAAAATTAAATAAATAAAAAAAAAAATCATAAAAGAACTGAGAAACAAAAAGTATTGATAAATATACATATTTTGTCTGAATCGTACAATAACGTATCAAGTGCTTATGAATTGGTCGGGTGTTGCTTTGCATCATTTTTAAACTGAAAAAGTATATATATTCAGATACATAACGTTTGCTTATTGAAAAAACGTCATAACTCAAAAATACGATTTTTGAGTTAATTGTGCAGAAAATATCATTAACTAGAGCTTTATAATGTGTCAAAGTTTCATGTTTCTGAGTGACGAAATTTAGAGTTTTTCATTCTTTAAGAACGTCAACGAAACTTGAAAACATAAAAAGCGTTTTGTATCGAAATAGCAAATTTTGAGATACGACGGACTCGCAGTAAGCTTACGATATGTTCATTTAATAAATTTAATTGTCTCGGTAAACGGCGAGCATATTATTTAAGTCACAATTTTAATATCTTTACAGTACCATATATTTACAAGAAATATGGCAAGTTGACAAAAAAGTGGGTGCAAATACTTTTAAGTTGCATGCTATCATGTTAAATGCAAAAACAATACAAATTTTTGAATACGTTAAAGCTAAAAAAAGCCATAAAATGTGTTTTTATGTTCGAGAAGGCAGTATTGCAACTATTCTTACCCAAATATCACTTACTTTGGGTTTTTGGATCTTCTTCACAAACATTGGCTGCTCGGCAAGTAAGTAGAAAAATATACAAATTTATTGAAATTTCGAATATGTAAAACTGACTGCTTTCTACTATAAATAATGTTGATAACTGGTTGAAGAAACTTATACATTTTGTTTAAATGATCCATAATTAAAAGGTTTTCCAAGACTCATAAAACAATGAACATCTACACAAACTGTTGCGCTCCACCAAATTGTATCATTATATTTTGGCTAGCTTGAAGCCTTAAATGTTTGTGGTTTATGGTATAAACATTTTGTACAGAATCGAAAAAGTTTTTCACACAAGGTCTTAAAAATTTCCAAGACCCCTCATCGTCATATCACCTGCTGGGCTTATCTGAAGAATGCCTGCCAATTTGATTGAAGTTGGTCCAGCCATTCTTTATTATATATGTAAACACATATAGGCTGATGCCATTTACATACGGCGATTCAATTGGCCCAATAAAAACGATTAAAAATTAATTGTCAATTTTGTCTTACGCTTTTTTGTTGTCCATTCTAGAACCTCATCTGCAGTACGCTACGTCTGACAAAGTTTTCGACTTTGATTCGAATATAGCTGCCTCATTCGGAGCTCCGTTGATCAATCCGCTACAGTCAGAACTCACATTGTCTGCTGCAAGCAATTACACGTTGCGTTGCGAAAGTAACGAAAAAATTGTCTGGCACAAAGACTATTTCTTAAAAGACACGGTATCGTCTTTTCATACAGAAGACCCTAAACGTCCTTATGGACTGCAACTGGATTTGCTTAATCTGAATGTTTTTACAGTAGGCGGTTATTACTGCATTAAAGAATCTAAATACCCTCCAATCGACGAACGAACCATTGAAAACATAAACGATCTACTCAACAGCGGCGACGCTTCAGTAATATATATCTATGTTGATGGTAAGTTAAATTAAACGAACACTTCAATCAAATAAGTGATGTTAATGAACTCTTTACAGGACTATCACAATACCTTGTGCCTCCACTAGATTATGTAATTCACGCGGAACAGTACAGTGATGTCGTGGTTCCGTGTAAACCAACAAAGCCCGATGTGGAGGTCTTGCTGACTGCATCAAATGGCGAGGTAATTTAACTGATTTAACTATTGTGAAGAGAGTCTAACAGTTTAAATCTTTGTTGATTTTCCTACCTCTTCATACTTTCTATGCGTAATAACATAATTAGTGAAGGTGACTTTTTATTATTGATTAGTTAATCAGCAAGACTGTTTTCTTTTAACCAGGTGAATATAAATTCTCGTACACCCCAAGTTTCGAATACCACGTTCTTCAAAAATGTTATATATAACCCTATAACTGGGTTCAAGCTTTTCTTTATCAATATTGACGAGCCCCTTGAGTTTCAATGTAAAGTCGCCAATGCTACTGAACATCTTCCAATCGTGATTATTTGTCTGGAAACACGTATGTTTTAGTGCTATTGAATTAAAAAAAAAAACTCCAAATCTGTAATCTAGCTAGATTTTATTATATATGACATCAAATATTAAAGAAATAATTAGATATACTTTGTAAATATAATTTCCTTAAATATCGACAGCCTTGCTTAATTTCAAAACCAAACATTTTCTAACATATGTACATATAAATATGCAGTATTTCTCCGTTTGGTTTCTGTAGAACTGCGTGATTTTTTAAATTCCGAATTGCAAAGTTCACATTTAGCAAAAACAAATCAATTTTGCTGTATTTCTTTGAATATTTAAAAAAATCTTACGCATATTTTCGCCGCTATCCCCAAAACACGTTATAAAAGAACCGCATTAAAGGAAGCAATACTGTATATATTAGTTTTCAAGTAAACTTCACACACAATTAAACTTCAACAATCCTAACATGAATTTTAAATATTATAAAATATTATGTATATAATTTATAATATTATTCGTAAATATTTGATTTGTTTTAACTTTAATGCTCGTTTTTTTTATCGAATTTCTGCCTATGAAATATAATCTAAGTTAGGCTTTGAGGACCAACAATGTAGGGAAAAGGATAAGGTTTTTGAGGGGTTTATTTATTGAGCCAAATAATGGCCAGTCTCTAGTTTATGAATCTAATAGGATTTTTTTATGATGAGTGGTTTAAGAGCAATCGTAAGAAAACCAAAAACATTTTTTTAGTTTTCACATTTTTTATTAACAATAGTTCTACATTAATGGTCTTTATACCATCAAAACGATCTTATAAAAAATTGAATTAACTTTAATTTGAGTTATTTTTGACGTTTTGTTGACTTTTTAAAGTCATTGCATTGCAATACTCCACTTTTCTTTTTTATTTTAATAAAAATAAGCACAGAAAAACAAATATGTAAATATAAAATTTTTGTAATTGAAATAAGCCATTACAATAATCAGAATAATTCTTCCATAATGTATTACTGGTCACTTGCACACACACACTTGCGCTATTGCGAGTTAAGGGGGTTCAACCGTGTGATGGCCTGTAGTTAAAGCGTTTTTCGATTTTATTATCATCTATTTTTGACAATTCAAAGGAAGTTATGAACTGACGACGAAACATGCTTCCAAAAAAAGCGATTTTGGTTGTTTGATTTTTCGGAATTTAAAAGGGTGAAAGGAATTTTCACCTAATTAGAACTATTTAAAAATATGGAATGGAATTTTTAGGTTTTTTTTTGTTTTTGGTTCTTCGATACGAAATAAAAGCAATACTTAAAATTTTGTCATGGTTCTAGTTCAGCGTCAACATATGCTAAGACTGCCGTTTAAATTTCAACTCGATCGGTAAAGCCGTTCTCCAGATATCATGGAAACCAATTTGAAGAAGAGCGTTTCAACAAAACCGCGTTTAAAGTTTCAAGTACGGTTTAAACTTTGAACATTTGATATCTTCCAACTGCTTTACCTATATCTGAAACAACTTTGAATTTTGGAAAACCATTTTATTATCACATTTAAGGTATGTCAAGGAATTATTTTATGAAAAAAAAAATTTACTTTTTGGAACCCATCACACGGTTGAACCCCCCTCGTTTATGCGAGAGTCTTAAAGCGCTTTAACTCTGTAACGTTGCTTATAAAACGTGGTCTACGTTAAATCGCTTTAAGGCGCTTATGCATGCGTTTGGGTTAGAGCACATTGCACTTTATGACACTCTCATGTCTGATTAGCAAGGACCCACTTCAACATCCTACAGGCGAATACCGATAATTCAGAATGGCAAGGGGATAAAATTGTTTACAAATTAGACAGGAATACGATTTATCGAGATTTCCATTTAGCGAGATTCAAAAAAGAAAATTTCGAATATTATATTATTTTTCACATCATGTTTACATATTTAACTTTATTGGAATTTAACAAAAATATATATATTATATACAATTAAATACTTTTTTTGTTTCATTATTAATGGCTCAAATATTATTTGGTTTTTGCGCGATTGATAAAGTCCTTATGAATACGTTTTTGTGCCATTTTCACGGAACGATGTTACTTACGCTTAGAAAAAACTTAGCAAACTAAGCCAAAACAAAAGTGAGCAACACAAAATTCGTCGTGCATAGCGACATACTTATGTATAGGCGGCATAGCAGTCTGTAAAACCTAACGGTGATTTAACGACAACAAATTTTGCATTGCATTACGAATTGTAAGAGGTTACGAAATAAAATTTCAATTTATAAGAGGTTCAATATTTTTGCGTTGGAAAAAATATTACGAATTAACAAGGGAACCAAAATGTATGGAATTTTTATGAATTAGCGAATTTTGTTCAAGGGGACAGCATATTTTACGAATTATTGAGGTTTTCGACTTAGCGGCGTACGAATTATCGGGATTCAACTGTATTTGTATTCATGGGTGCCTAAGTAACTGTTTGAGATTTGTACAGATTCAATGAAAATACAATTTTTGAGATGTTGATCGGACGATGTCTTTTTGATTATTGGTTGTTTGCCACGAGTAGTTTTACACAAAGGTTGGTTTCCAGTGTCTGATTTCCACTGCAAATGAACATTAGCCGCATTATTATTACAATAATAATAGTGCAAAACGATCAACTATAGTAAAAATATATTAGAATTTCTTTTCTTAAGGTTTTTGTGTTTAATTTTGTTCTTTTATGTTTTTTTCTCATCTTATCTCTATTTTTTTGATGTACTACATAAATACATATCTATACTATTGGTATATCTTTAATTTTTTCTAAAACTAATATATCTGAAAACAATTTTGTTTAGACATATTCCAGTGAGTCGAGTGGTCGCTTTGATCCACGCAGAGGTTTTGTTATTCAAATTCGCGGTTTTACTGACAGTGGCGACTATACATGCCGCCCAAAAGATCCGTCCAGCGACAATGAGGAGGAAGAATCTCAATTTACACTCCAGTTCTTTGGTAACGATTACGTTAATAGTGAGTTCTTGCACCCCAAGTTTGTGATTGTTTCTCTGCGTCTGTAAAAGTCATGCACACGACTATACCCGTAACTATGTTCTTGAAAACTTTTAAACATAAAACACACATTCATTCATATACACAGAAAGCAAACACTGCAGACTCAAACATTATAATCTGTTATTATTTCGGTGTCTGCTATCGTCGATTATTCACTTACTTTTTTTCTTCTCTTTTTCTCTTTTTGACAAAATGAATCTAAATAACAAATAATTAAAAGAAGCACAAGAAGAATATTCAAAACCTGCTTCAAACAATTTGATTAAAAATTCATTAAAAAGTAAAATAATCAATAACAATACATACGTGAGCATAACTAATAGCAAATGTGGTCTTGGTAGTCATAATGAAATCGACTATACTAATTGTAATATCGTCAGTAATGATATTCACACTATTTATAATAAATGTAACAATAACAACAATTGTAATGAGGATATTATTTTCACTAATAATAACTATGAAGATGGGCAAACTAATGACACAATAAAGAATCAAAAAACATTACCGTCAACGTCAGAAACGGGAACTGAACCGGAAAAACATTTTAACAGATATCGTCGATCGACAGAGGGCCCATCGCTCTCTCAAAATTATTCTCAAACCCAAAACACATCGACATCTGGAAGTAAGTAGTTCGCTGTCTGATGTTCACATTTGTGAGATCGATTTTCTGGCTATGCTGACATGTTTTTTATTTTTTTTTTTTCAAATTATGTCTGGTTATGCTTGTAAATTGTTTGTTTTACTAACATTGTTATTGAATCCTTTCAATTGTTATTTTTTCTAACTATCTAAACTATATTAAACAAGTATTGAACAACATATTATAATTACCGGATTAATCCCCTACAACTACATACATATTTTAGTGAATGAAAACGCTAAACCTCTTTTCAATTTCATTAGACATTAAGTTCATTGAATATGTACATATATTTGTGTATGAAACGAGATTCATCTTCGGAACTATGTGATGCTCTTTAAGCTGCATTTTAAAATATACTTATTTTTTTAACTAAGAAAACGACAACAAATTTTTGTTTTATGTTACATTTTTTTTAAAAACTTTGGATATTCGAATCTTGTAAAGTTTAGATTTTTAACGAAACCATCCAAAATAAACTCTTCCAACTGTATTTCAAAGTATTAAAATATGACAATCCAACAAAAAAATAATTGACAGATTTCTTTCATATACTTAATGGAGGTCTAATGTAAGACGGCATAGCCCGAGACTCTAGTCCAGGTAGCCAATAAATCAAGAGCGACTCGTTTATCTGTCCAAATACGGGTAAAACGAATTCGGTACTTCCAAATACCAAGTGAAATGATTACGAATGAAACAAGAACTAAATAAACCAAATAATATGAAATACCAGATAACTTTCAAATGCATTTATTTAATTTAAATTTTGACTTGCTGCATGTTCAGTGAACATTGCTTACTAGCAATATGTAACAAAATAAAAAGACAGCGTCCCTCTCATATGTCAGTGAGAGCGAGAAATGCAATAACGCGAACAGTAACTTGGAAGTGAAACTTTATTCATTCGTATCTGTTTCCATTCGCACTTGATTCATTTTATTTGTTTATTTTATCCATTCGTTTCGTCGAATTCTTTTGAACCTAATACAAGTGTTTCAAATGACAGCCATTTGTTTGATTTGTTTGAAACCAATGTTTAAAATACAAATGAATCGGTGTTTCAGAAGTAAACGAGAACAAAATGCATTCGTGCGTGTCTTTAATATGTTTCATATTAATTAATTTGTTAAACTTAAGTATTTAAATATAAAAGTCAATTAACAAGTTAAATCAAATTATTCAATAAAGTCGATATCATGTTATTGGCAGCATTGAACTTAACCAAAGTCTTGCCTATACTTCCCACTTATCAATGATACGAACTCCTGTGCCTCAGTATGTGGTCCTCTTTCAATTCCATTATGAGATAGTTTTTGATTAAACCATAGCTTTATCCAAGTTTAAATGTCAATATTTTCTACCTCGTTTCTTATTTAATTAGTGCTGACACTTATTTGAATTTAGTGGCCTTTTATTTTTCGTTAAAATTTCGTTTTAATTCGTTTAAAACTTAAAACTGATGGAAGGTCCTTATACGATTAAATATACATAAGTGCAAAAAATATGCACTTTTGAAAAATAGAAAAAAAATTAAGTATCGATCTCAAATGTGTATACCGAAAATATTGTGCATAAAGGCAATATTTTCTTACAAACCATTATCATTCAAACAATTAAATACGCACGCAATTATAATGCCTTATGCAAACAAGTTTAAATAGAAGCAGTATTTGCATACAACCAAATCGTCCGAAAATCCGAATTTATATGGTTGGTATTACTTAAAAGTCATTACTCATCATTGAGATGAGTTTTACTTGTTGTAGTTTTCAACCATGTCTGTATCCGAACATTTCTAAAATTTTTGCATATATCTCCAAACACCGTGTTTCACAAAATTGTGGATATTTGGTACTTATTGTCTGCGAACAAGGGAATCTTTACAGAAATTTAAAAGCATTCTTTATTGTCTCAATTGTGTTTGTGACTTAAAAGACATCATTCAAATTGTTAATGCTACAATTTGGCATGTCACAGGTTCAGGGAAAATATAAACATTATGAAATCGTTTGCTTCAAAATTTCCTATACACTGTTACATCAGGATCCAAATTGATTTTCATGATGTATTGGTTAATATTAGCAGCAATACATTCTGCATTTAGACTGCAGGAACTTATGCAAGTTGGCATTTTATTCAGAACAAAAAATCGAATACCTCTTGACATTTTATTTCCTGCTGTCGCGTCTGTCAATATACTATAGACGTACAGTTTTTATTTCTTATATTAATAAAACTTTGTTTTAAGCAAGCCACCCAAATCGTGATAAAGTATTCTTCGGCTGATGATTTTCATTGACAATTCCCATATTACTACGGTGGTAACGTTAACTTGTAACGCAAACCAAACATACTATATTAAAATTTATATATGGGTATTTTGACTTCGTTACTTCGGGATGGCTGCTAGTTATGTCATATTTGATAGGAACACCACAAAAAATTCAACGAATTTGCCTAAAATTAATCTTTTCATACATTAATAGACCCGCCGTGAATACCCTTAATGTTTTTTATGTTGGATTTTCACGTTTTAATATGATAATACTGTAATAGTCCCGCCATAAAATCACTTACAGATTCAAAATCTAAATAACGTCCTGAAATGTCAGCATTTATATTATTGACAGCAAAGTTAATTTACTATTCAGAATATGTATGTAATAAATAGTATAGACAAATGTATCTTGTTCTTGATTGTTAATTCTAACTTCTATGTCTTTATTTTAAATTTTCATGTACAGCAGTTATTTTATGTTTTCCATAACAATAATTTTTGCACTTATTAAAATGCTTTAAATGTAATTATAGTATTTGTTAAATAAAGAATAACTAATATTCCTGAAATTAAATTTTTGACAAAAACAGAAAAAACTACACACATGAACAAACCGACAATAACCACAAAATCGCGTGGTCATGTATACGAAGGAAACGATTTTGAGATGATCTGTGAGGTACAAACAGAGCATGGAAGACTTTACGAAATGAATTGGACAACTCCAAACACTTTAGATGATGTAAGTAATTTTTACGAAAATGTAATGTTAATTGATGTAATAAAAAATAATACTCTTGCAAAGGTAATGTTAGGCCGGCTTATCCCATTGAGGACCTCGTATTGAGCAGTATGATTCTTTGTTGTTGGTGTAACGACTATGCGCAAAGTCCATCAGTGGCATGTACTATGTAAAAGTTATGTTAGGGAAGAAAAAACGAAAATACAGTTATTAGAGGGAGAAACAGCCAGTTCAAGGAATGTGGCTGCCTCAATAGGGTGAGGCCAGAGCGTGCTGGGGGTGAGTTCTGTGGGTTTGCCCCAACACTCAAAGAGGTATAGGTAGCATGCGGGGTTGCGTTGCAGATGAAGCTGCGATCACTAATTTCAGGATAAATTTGATTAAGCAGTTTGCAATAAGAGGACCTCAATTGGGATAATGTGGTGACATCAATGGGAGGTGGCCTTCCGCCTAGAGTAGCATTGTCCTGATAAGAGTTAAAGGTGCTATGCACTGTATCAGTGTGAACCGCCTGCTGCGCACTGACGACCTCTTCATTTGACAGTGTGGAGGTTGAGACGAGATGGTGTACTTTTGGCAAATATGATCCTTGTTGTTGTTGTAGCGACTTTACGAAAGTCATTGTTTGGATGACTTCTTGAGTCGAGTGATGACAATCCTTGGCCGGACCGAAGTCCAGGTCGGACCCGGGTACAGTTCGAGACTGCAGAACCGATTGTCTTGGGATCCGAATATGATCCATTGTCATGATGAATTGTGGGGTCAATATTAAGGGAGATTACAGACTATTGTCTTGAAGGGTTGTGGTTTGGAGAGTTTATGCCTCGCAGCTCATCAGGACATTTCCCGGAGTGAATGACAGTTGCTTGTACAGCCCATTATCTTTTGGAATGTTTGGAGCTTTTTGGTTGCTTTTTCCTCCTTTTCATTATTAGGTTTCCACCACAGTCTTGTAAGCAAACTTATTTCTTTGCTAGAATTCTAGTCTCGCCAATCTTTGTTGGGGTACAATTCAGTACAATGTTTCTTGTTGGTAGACTCATCTAAGTCTCTTTCTTGAGGTGGAGTTTATGTCAGTGTTGATTGCTATGATTATTATCATCCGGATACACAGTTATATTTGAGGATTTAATTTATTGAGGGTTTGAATAGATCGTCTAACATACAGTTTCAAAGCATCGTAAGGCGTTCCCCTCTTGGTTATCGTCGTAAAACAATCTAAAACCAGTAAGGGAGGTAATTTCAGCATTGCCGAAATTTATATACTCTTGCAAGCATTTTCCAAGATAAAGGGACTAAGCCCATTTTATTTATTTATTCTCTAATTTTTTTAAAGAAAACAAAGTAGTCATACTACACTTCATTTTGCGATCGGGATGAAATTTGGAGAGTAGACTCTAAAGACTAAAAGTGGACTTATTAAAATTGTCATTTCTTCCAAACTATAATATGTACGAAATTTTGTATACATTTTTAAAACTGCATACGCTTCAAATACCAATAAACTCAAATTTTTCGTAAGTTTTACATTTGTTGACCGATTTTCTTAATATTATGTAGACTATTTAAATGAATATTATTCTGTAGACTGGGGTGGGGCACCGCCTACCGTGTGTATAGGGTATTATATTGTCGAGTATACTTGATTATACCGCCCATATTAATTTTTTAATTTCAGTATGAAGGTCTTCGAAGGGTAACAATGAGGGTGAGGAAGAATTTGTGATATGCAGTTTTAAAGGTATATATTTCCTGACCCTGTATACAAAATTTTAGGTACGTACATTTCATAGTTTTCGGCGGTCCTGTTTGGTCGTGAAGGAGTGGACGTGGTACAAAACCGTGCTGTCAAGCATCGAGAGCCTGCCATTCAAGATTAAAGTCTCTAGCTCTTATAGTTTCCGACAACCATTGGTAGGGACCGACCGACCGATTGAGCCATATCAATTTCTCTTCTCGAACCAAAATATGGATATGTACATACTTTATGAGGATCCTCTTCCCTTCTTCTAGTATATGTTAGTGTTGTGTACCACGTGTTTATTTATTTTTTTTTTTTATATTAATAAGAATAAAGTGAAATTAGTTTTTTTTAATGTTTAAGTACCAATAAACATATATATCTTCTTTTGCTGATTTCTACTTTTATTCCTACAAGAAAAGTTGTTTTCTCTGAAAGCGGTAACTAGCTTATGCATACTTACAATAACGTTTGCAAGAGTATAAAATTTTCAGCAATGCTGAAAATATATTGTTTTCGTATTTTTTTTTTAGGATCGGAAGAATGAAACGGATTCAGTATTTGGCAACGCAGTAAATACTACACACATCACGGGAAGATCAGTTCTTATTATTCACAAAGTAAAGCTAACCGATACTGGCATATATAGATGCAATGTTAAAGACTTTTCTGGAAATGAAGCTCATGCAGTAATCAAGATGATTGTTTTACGTAAGTAAAAAAAAATAATAATAATAATAATTTTCTTCATGTCCTCCTTCTATCAGGAGCAAATCAAAGCTACGTAAAAATAAACGAACCTAATGGCCGCTACAATGTCAGTAATAAGGCAAATGATACAGTCAAAATATCGGTGGACTACAATGGGTTCCCTGAACCTGAACTCAATTGGTATAGACCAGATAACACTAAGATTGAGCCCAAAGACAGGTTCAATATCGAGTTTACAGAGACCAAGGCAACTTTAATAATAAACAATGCGCAGATGACGGACACTGGCATATACAAGATTGTTGGGGACAACAAAATTAACAGAACGGAAGTTGATTTCAACGTTAGCATTAGCGATAAGCCAATTGTAAGCGTAAATGACGTGTACGTTCAGCAAGGCGGAGAGGCTCATTTAGAATGCAGAGTTATATCATTTCCGACGGCGTTCGTAACATGGAGTTTTACTCCTTGTGGTATTACTCCGCGTTGGCCAGCTTGCGATAAGAGAATGGAACAAACTTTTAATGTAAGTAACAATAAATAACACATGACTACATCAGATCGTTTTGTCGTACTGATCAATAATATATATACTTTGTATGGACCCCCTCCCTCCTTTTTGGTATTACATATATTTGGTCTGAAATAAATTTAACACACCATGACACACAGTGTGTACAGGGTATAGAAAGAAACACATAGTCCAAGATTAGTATTAGTAAGTACTTTAAAGGTGCACATATTTTATATTTTAAGTCAACGGCTAATTTAGAGGTACCATGAGCTAAAGGTGCATAAAAACATAGCCAACTTATTTATAGTCTGAGACCTAATTTTTGATCAATGAATTTACGTTACGTTTCACAGAACATCAAATGCCAGTAATTTCTCATCGGTAGATATTTCTGTCAAGTGCTGTAAAATTTTCAAATAAATTTGCAAATCTACCGGACAAATTCTGGGAGCTTATCATCAAGCGAGATTTCGGCCAAAACTTTAAGTTTTTAAATTAAAAATATTGTATTCTTTTGGGCATGATTTTAACAGGGACCGAAAGCAACTGTTATCGGCAAAATTAAAAGTAAAAAATCACAACTAAGGAGATAAGCTACAATATTTTTGAAACACTCAATTGTTTGTTATTATTCCGCCTATGCAAATACGCGATAAAATTTTTTTTTGCAACTTTTATAAAAAAAACAAAATATATAAAACGAATTATAAAAACTGTTATTTTTGATTTTTATAATATTAGGCAAAAATAAAAATTATTTTTAACTATTTTGATTAGCTGTCAAAAATAGAAGTTATTTTGGATTTTTATACCCTGTACACATACTGTGTATCGGGGTATATTGTGTTTGTTTGAGCGAAATGTATGTAACGCACAGAAGGAGGGCAGGGGGACCCTATAAAGTATATATATTCTTGATCAGGACGACAAGAGAAATTGATTAAGCCATGTCCGTCCGTCTGTCCGTCCGTCCGTCTGTCCGTCCGTATTCACCAATGGTTCTCAGAAACTATAATAGCTAGAGACTTGAAATTTGGTGGGTAGACTCGTGATGCTCGGCAGCAGATCAAGTTTGAACGGTTTTGTGCCACGCCCACTCCTTCCCGCCCATCCAGCACCACCCACTTTTTTAAAATGCTATAACTCGAACATTCAAAGAGATAGAAAAATGAAAGTCGGTATGTAGTCTCAGTATAAGTAGCTCTACAAAACTGCATACCACAATTTTTCCCCCTCCTCTTCATTTCCCCTCCCCCAGTTCTTTTCTTAAATTTGCTGTATCTCCAAAACTAACAAAGGTATGAACCTGAAATTATTATTATTATACAAGCTCAGTGATAATACATCTTAAAAACTGCATACCACAAATTTCCCCTCTCTTTAATGGCTACCCCTCAGAGGCCTACAAACTTAAATTTTTCGTAAAATCCACATTTTTTGACCGATTTTCTTGATATTTTGAACACTATTTGAATAGGCGACGTCAGATCAATATGTTTTTGTAGATTGAGGGTGTGGCAACGCCTACCATGTGTGCAGGGTATTATATTGTCGAGTATACTCGACTATACCGCCCTTACTGGTTGTTTTTGTAAATTTTAATTAACAATTATTTATGATTTTTTAAATAAAAATCAGAAATAAAAATCATTCAAAGACGAATTTTTCATTTTTAATATAAAAGTCTTCAAGACTTTTATTTTTCAAATCTAGAATAAAAGCCTTATGAGTATATCTCAAACGTTTTACATGATAGAAACTCCAAATTTGGATGGTATGCTCTCCTTTTGCACATTAATTAATGATAAATGTTAATAAAAAAGTTGCTCAAAGGTGAAAATTCTTACTTAATAGACATCATGTAAGGCCTTCGAATTATGCTCAAAAGACTTTTATTTTAAATTTGAAAAATAAAAGTCTTTTGAAGACCTATATATTAAATATGAAAAATAAGAGTCTTTGATTCATTTTTATTTCTGATTTCATAAAATAAAAGTTTATTAACGACTTTTATTTGAAAAATCTTTAATAACAGATATTAAAGCCTTGAAAACATAAAAATCAATTCTAAAAATTATTTTTGAGGTAAATTGTTTATAATAATTATTTTCGACTTACATAAAATAAGAAATTCAAAAATAATTGTTAAAAATGATTTTTATGACATTTTCATAACAGTAACGGTCCCTGCTTTATTCTTTGCAACATACATAAAAGTCAACACGCTGTAAAGCATAAGTAACGTTGACTATGTTTATACTCTTGCGAGAGCATATTTACTTTGTCGTGAAGTTTGCAACCCAGAGAAGGAGACATCTCCGACTACATAAAGTATATATATTCTTGATCAGCACGACGAGACGAGTTCATATAGCCGTCTGTCTGTCTGTTTGTTTCAATGCGAACTCCTCCCAGAGTATTGAAGTTAGCAGAAACATTTTGCAAGCAGCTTATATGTAGAAACCAGCCTGATCGGAATACTATAGCATATAGCTGCCATAGAAACAATCGGTTAAAAATGAGGTTTTTGCTCAATAAACTCTTTGATTTTAAAGCTATCGCCTCGATTTTTTGCACAAGAACATCTTAGACGTAAATTAAGACACGCTGCAAAATTGGTGAAGATCGGATAAGTATAGCATATAGCTCCCATAGGAACAATCGTTCAAAAATTCGGTTTTTGTTAGAAAAACTTTTTTGTTCTCAACTATAAACAAATGAAACCTTGCAGTTACGCGTTTTTAAGAATCCTTGACCATATTACAAAGTTTCATAAGAATCGGACATAAGGGCGTGGCACCGCCCATATAGAGAAAAACTTAAAAATGTCATTTATCTATTAGCAGACGGGATAGAAAATCGTAAAATGAAGTGTAGATTGATTGCATTGTATTCTTAAAAAAAAAATTTGAAAATGGGCGGGGTTACGCCCATTTATCTTTATAAACTTATAAGATTCTTTTTGGAAAAACTATAAGATAGTCCAGTCATTTGGTCGTAAAAAAAGGGGTTATCTGGAAAGTTTTGGCGGAGTTTTGAAAATTGGCATCTAAATGGATTTTGGGCTTCTCTTTCTGAATTCCCATTTTGCGACCTTCTACAACCGCCGCTCGAGCCGCCATTTTAAAAAATTCACTTTTTTGACCATATCTCCATTTTGGCTCATTTTACGGCAAAAACATCTCTACACTAAATTAAACTAGAGGAAATTTCCAACAAATTATATTCTAACCTTTTTTTTCGTAGGAGTAATAGCTTAGGCGTACGAGCGGCGCAGAGTGTTCAACTTTGGTACTATGGTTTTCATACATTTTGTATGGAATTTGGTATTGTTTTGAATGATAATCTTACTCTCACTCCAAGTGATTTAGATTTCACTAACTTTTATTGTGTTTGGTGTTGAGATTTAATGTTATATTAATCGTCAATTATAATAAAAACGTTCCAAGTTCGAGTGCATATTTACAAATGCAAACCAACCTTTTTTTCATCAAAAATTGCCGTTTTCTTATAGAAGAGGCTAGTAACATATGCATGGTTCTGGGCCTGTAAGTCTGTGGACGGGTTGGGAACGTTATGTTTACTTGAATATAAGACAAGTACAATATTAAATATTAGCATCAAACACAACAAATGAAGCATATTTTCAAAATTTGGATTAATCAAAATCCCATACAAAATGTATGAAAACCATAGTACCATAGTTGTACAATTTGCCTAAACTATTAGTCTTACGAAAAAAAAACTTAGAACATAATTTGTAGGAAATTTCCTCTAGTTTAATTTAGTATAGAGATGTTTTTGCCGTAAAATGAGCCAAAATGGAGATATGGTCAAAAAGGTGATTTTTTTAAAATGGCGGCTCGAGCGGCGGTCGTAGAAGGTCGCAAAGTGGAAAATCGGAAAAAACAGCCCAAAATCCATATTGATGCCAATTTTCAAAACTCCCGCAAAACTTTCCAGGTAGAACTACCAAATGACTGGACTAAAGACGGATTTTCCAAATGCTTGCAAGAGTATATAAGTTTCAGCAACGCTGAAAATAGCGCCCTTACTGGTTTTATATACATTTAGTTAAATTAAGAATAGCAGGCTCGAGGTCAATTTTGATTACAAGTCTTTGTAAGCAAAAGTTTTAGAATTTTTAACAACAACAATATTGCAAGAACTAGCTCAAAAGCTAGCAGTAGGCAAGTCGTATAGCTGTTTCGGGAGTTGCCAAACTCCTTCATCAGCGATCTTTGCTAAACGATACCGACCAATTCTCAACACTCCACCATACGTTTTTCTTGATAAAATGCATGACGATTGCAGGTTATCAAACGAAGAACTTCAAGAAATGCTGCTTTGATCCATCGTACATTTAGCTTATAATATAATGGATAGAGATTTGCAAATTAAAATGTAATCTGCTTACATAACTAGCCACGATATCACTAAGTTTCAACCGCTGCATAAATGGGTCTTGCGAATTATTAAAACCTTCTTCATTAAAAATCTACTGACTTTAATGTTTTTATAGAAAAAAGGATTTCGCGTAGCCCTGCAATCAAATAAGGTACAACAGAAATATTTGCATATACGATGTTACAAAAAATGTTCATAGTTTTGAAAAGTGAGAAGTAGAGATCAAGTCTTCGGAAACGCCGAAGTAAGCAATGGTATAGAAATTTTTATATAGCTAACAGAATGTACAAAGAATATTGTAATACTAACAGTTGCAAATATTTCAGTCTTCGCGTAATGTGCGCCCGGGTAATTCGACTATTGAGTTCATACATGAACTTTATTTCATGCCATTAAAGCCAGGCATAATGACTTGTCTTGCACAAAACCAACTTTCTTTAAAGAATGGTCTTGTCAAAGGAAAAGCACACGTTATGATAGGCGACATTGCTGACAAAATGTCAATATATGGACTCGATCAAAATACAAAAATAGCAAACGAAGATGAAGTAAGTTTTACATGTGCCGCACTTTCTTATTTCTACACTGATGATTTAGAATGGTACAAGCTGGGCGAACTTGTCACAAATTCACCAAGTAAGAGACTTACGCCAAATTCAAGTTTAAAGTATACATATCAAACATTTTTAGATATAAACGTTGTAACTGAAAACACTGAGTACGTTTACAAAAAAACGCTGAAATTCAAATCCATATCTTATGAAGACGCTAACACCTATGAATGTCGAGCCCGTCATCTCCACAATTCAAGTATTATTGATAATAAAGATATTTCGATCTTTGTCCACGGTAAGACCTTGAAGAAATTTTGCCAACACAACTTCTTAAATTTTATTAACTTTGAAGAACCGAAACCTCCTGTAATGTATAAGGGTCTCGATGCCAAAGTAAATCGAAATCTAGGTGATTTGCTTGAGCTGGAGTGCAAAGCAGATGCGATTCCCCGCGCACAAGTACATTGGTACAAGGATGATAATCTAATATTAGAAAATAATCGTACACATATACTAGAAGACGGTACTAAACTCGTTATTCAACGTCTATACCTAGGAGATGATGGAGTCTACAAATGCATTGCCGAAAATAGGTTGGATTCGATTGAAGAGAGTGCCGCTGTTGTTATTGGTAGTGAGTGGGATTAAAATAAAACATAATAATAAAAAAGGAATAATGGAATATTTGTAATTTTTAAACTGTAATGGTTAATGTTTCTAGATCTACCTGGATTAAAGACTGGTTGGATTATATTTTTGGTCATATTCTTCACCGGCCTACTTGGGCTTTGCATTTATTTGGGAATCCGTGTTTATCGTGAGCGTGAGTTATTACGTGAATTAAAAGCTGCAGGTCTCGCTAATTTTGAAGAGGGCGCTGTGGAACACATAAATCCCGCTTTGACACTTGATGAACAAGCTGATCTTCTGCCGTACGATCGCAACTTTGAATTTCCGAAAGAAAGACTAAAGCTTGGAAAACAATTGGGGGCAGGAGCATTCGGAGTGGTGCTTAAAGGATTTGCCGAACGCATACGACCCGAAGAGCAGGAAACCATAGTAGCAGTTAAAATGGTCAAGCGCACTGCAGACAATGAAGTAGTAAAAGCACTAGTTTCTGAGCTTAAAATTATGGTGCACTTGGGTCAGCACCTAAACGTAGTTAATTTGCTGGGAGCAGTTACCAAAAATATTGCTAAACGTACGATTCCAAAAGTCAATGAAAATATGTGTAGAGTATAAACATTTGGCATTTTTTTTTTAGGTGAGCTGATGGTCATTGTAGAGTACTGCCGCTTTGGAAATGTTCAAAATTTTTTGTTGAGAAATCGCAAGAGTTTTATCAATCAAATATGCCCTGAAACAGGAAAAATTGATCCAACGATATCAACGCAACGATTTTCAGATAATTTTGACTTGCACAGGTAAATCAAATCTCATTTTTACCATATTCCATTGTTTTCTTATTTAGTTTGTTAGACAAAGTGGTCTAAATATGCCCATTTAATGCTTGTGTTATTGATTGTTGGAATACATGTAATTACACCAGTAAGAACGCTATCTTAGGCCTTGCCGTTGATAAAATACTCTTTACGCCCTTTTTTTATGCAATGTCCATTTTTCCTTTCGAATCTTTTTTGTCTTTACTTTAACAGTCTACCAAATTTCCAGTGATATGGAAGTTGTTGATTTTGGATATACATAAGTGGGCAGTGCCATGAATTTGAAATATTCAAGACGTCTCTTTAAGAGGTCCCCTTTGTGGGGATCGGACCTTTATGGTACTTATATTTGTTAAGTAGCACACCTAAAAGCATGTACACTTTGCGGCGCTCTTGCGCCAAAACTATTAATTTTATAAAAAAAAAAAAAAACTAGTAAGAGCGGCATAGTCGAGTATACTCTACTACAAAAACATATTGATCTCACATCGGCCGTTCAAATAGTGTTCAAAATATCACGAAAAGCAGTCAAAAAATGTGGGTTTTACGAAAAATTTTAGTTTGTAGGTCTCTGAGAAGTAACTATCAAAATGACGGAAAAATTGTGGTATGCAGTTTTGTAGATCTATACATACTCAGTCTACATACCGACTTTTATGTTTGTATCTTTTATAGTTTAGGAGGTGAGGTAATTTAAAGTAAAATAAAGTGGAATATTTTAAAAATTTCAGTTAGTATGTCTCTAAGGGGTAACCATCAAAGAGAGGAAAAATTTGTGGTATGCAGTTTTAAAGATGTATACTTATTGAGCTTGGTTTGTACCTTCAATACTTTTGGATACATAGCGTTTCTTAGAAAACAACTGGAGGAGGGGAAATGAATGGGTGGGGGGAAAATGTGGTATGCAGATTTGTGTACTTATACATACTGAGACTACATACCGACTTTCATGTTTCTATCTTATCGGGTGTTCAAGTTATAGCACTTTAAAAAAGTGGGTGGTGCTCGATGGGCTTTACAACTGTAGGAGGAATGTGATATAGACAGACAGAAAGACAAATAGGCCGACGGACATGTCTTAATCAACAGCTCGTCTCGTCTAGCTGATCAAAAGTAGATAAACTTTATACTGTCGGCGATATCTCCTTCTGAGTGTTACAAACTTTTTAATACTATTTACGACAACTCTGACAACTCTATTAGTCACTGTTAATATTCGCCGATTCATATTCACGACATATGTTGTTGCCCGTATCAGCAAATAGTAACTGGAACTGGTACCTGCTATACAAAATGAAGAAGAGGAAGAGCAGCAAGATTCACGTCGTTGTTTCTTAATCAATTGACTAGAAACTTCACACTTATGTTCTTAGAGAGACGTGAAAACTATTTTGACCAAAACATGGGCATGGATAAGCCCACTTATAGTCAAAATCAATAATTTGCATATCTCCGGTACCCATTGATCAAAAACTATGAAAATTTGTATATACGCTAATAAGATGCATAGAAAAAGGATTCAATCAAAAAATTGGGCGTCGCACAAGAAAGGGCGTGAAGAGTATCAGCCTTACTGAAGTAAGCGTCCTTACTGGTTTTTTAATATTATTATATTATTAACTTACATACTAACATAACAGTCAATTTGCTATTAAATTAAATATATAACTAAAATAATAGCTGCTCTCTTGGTCATGTTAATTGTCTGCTACTTTGCATTGCAATTTCCAAATTCCTTATGTTACGTCAAAGTTCAATATAACCGACCGATGGAATGTAAAATGCTAGATACAAAATACCTATCGATTTTTTTATCAATAATCCTATAAAATGCACTTTTAACATATTTTAAATACAGTTGGCAGAATAGGGGGTTTAGCATACTCTTTAACATTTTTTAAATAGAGTTACAGGAAGATGAAATCGGTAAAGGCATGTTTATTCATCTACAAAAAATTTCAGATACATATTTACACATTTAAGTCAAAAAGAGCTGAAATTTATGTATATAGTATATGTTAGCACTCTGTGCAAAATGCCACTGGCTCCGGCGCAAGGAACCAAGCTTGTAAATGCACATTCTGCTATTTCTGTTTATTATCCTTAACTTAACCTAAACATAAAATTTCAGCTTCTTATATTAATTTTAACCCGTGCCGACTGAGTCCTTAAGTTTTATGAAAGAAGATTTTAGATGTTTTTTTTAAATACAACTGGGGTACGCCAAATAATTAAGTTTTAATTGAATATTATTGAAAAGACAAATTTAAATATGGCGTTTTATTACCAAAAAGATAAACTTTATATAATACTAATCAGGATACTTCCTTTTCAAGGTTTCTTTTTTACAATTTGATTTTAGCTTTAACTCACATTTAATTTCAATTCGCGGATATTAAAAAACAAAACTGTGAGAACTTGGCGGTTGGGCGGTAATTTAGCACCCGTTATTTGGTGATTTATCTCACCAATCTAAAATATAGTTTTTTTAATGCTTTGTATTGTTTGTACAACAAATTCGAGACGAATGAACAAAACTATCCCAGATGAGTTAAAAAATAAGAACCTTGCAAAATAAGAGACACCTTAATATACATACATGTATTTTTTAAGTTAGGAATTTCCTTTTGTTTTTTTAAGAACTTTTAGAACAAAAAATTGTCATAATGCATGAATATTGTTGGAGACTTTAATTTGAGCTCATGAACTAAATGCTCTTAAAGTTTTTACAATTGATCTAAACAGATATTATACAAAACTGCCCTTCGACATATACATACATACATACTTATAGCGGCTAACAGCTTAAAAGAACACTTGCATTTTTTAAATAGCTTCTTAACCCTGAGATCGAATTTTTTTTTTGGCTAAATAATTGTTAAGGCTTTTAAGAAGATTTTAAACTCGATTTTTTTCGGAAGTTATAGAAATTATAAGCCCGACACAAAGGCCCAAAGGGCGTATTTATTCTTCTTTTGCGTTTTTCTCGAAACTACTTTTTGCAAACTGGTCAACATCATATCTCAAAAACTACTTTACCGTTCTTCGAAGGATATATTCTTAGGAACAACATCTAAGGCGATACGAAGGGGTTTTTCGATTCGGGACTTTTTTTAAAAGTTATAACCTTTTAAACCTAAAAATTTCACAAAAAATTGTTTTTTTTTAAACATCTGTAATTTTTAGTAAAAAATTAGATTATTTTTTCCTCTCACATCCCCCTAGATATTTCATTTCTAAATGAAATAAAATATATTCCTCATTTTTTAGATGATTGCAGATCGAGATATTGTTTACACTACCAAAATGAATATTCAAAAAAGGGCTTTACTTGTAGCCTCATAACTTATATATGTATGTTATATGTATTTAATTTTTTTGTTACGGTTTTTTTAAAAAAACCAACAACTTAATGTGTATATATCAGGGACCGAAAATAACTGTTATCGGGCAAATGAAAAGTAAAAAAATCACTACTAAGGAGATAATTTTGAAAACACCAAAATCTTTTGAAGACTTGTATTAAAAATGAAAAATAAAAGTCTTTGAACGATTTTTATTTCTGATTTCATAAAATAAAAGTTTCTTAATTTAGTTGAAAAATCTTCAATAACAGTTATTCAAGATTTGAAAACAAATAAATCAATTATAAAAATTATTTTTGAGGTAAAAAGTAAAAATTCTTTATAATAATTATTTTCGACTTATAAAAAAAAAAAACAAAAATGATAGTTAAAAATCATTTTTATGAATAAGACTCATAACAGTTACGGTCCCTGACTTAAATTAATAATTGTGTCAAAAAAAATTATTATTTACGTGACTATTTTTTCGAGCTCCAGGGTAGCGGAACCCTTTAAGCTAAAATCTGCACTTGGTGTTTTGATTTCATAATAGGCGATTAATTTAACAATAAAACTTAGCACTAAGCACAAAATATAAAATTTCCTAAACTTGGAAACATCGAAGAATTTCCGTTACAACCAGAGCAAAGAACATACAAAATATGTGAAATCGCTTTTTTGGCTTTTGAGACGAAAGTCATCCTCAAACATGGAACAAAAAATCCAACTAGAGTACATAATTTACAAAAAAATCGTCATAAAAACGAATTTAAAAAAAAAAAAAGCTGGGAGATTCTTTTATAACTTTTTTTTGGTTTTATGACCATAACTTTGTTAAAACTTACTTTTTTATAATAAAGTAGGACATTATTTTAAAGCTGAAATTTTAATTTACAAATCTTCTATTTGTACTTTGTTGATTTTTATCTTCATTTAAAATTTGTAAAGGAAGTGGTTCTTTTAAACTGTGACCCGCTGTATATTGATATAAGTTGACAATTGGTATTCATAAATTCGCACTGCATTTCTGATTTCTTTTAAACAACAATTAACTATTTTCATTGCATACTAATTTAATTAATGACTAAAATAACTTCGTTTTATACAATTTTTTACGTCTTGAATGTGTATGGTAACATTTATGGTTTTGGTGTGGTATTTGTATGTGTTAAACTAACCGAATCCAGGGATGGTGGTTTGAAGTATGTTAACATCAATATCTCAAATCACCAATACATCAACCATATGAATGCTGTAAACAACAACTATACACCACCAAACCGTAGAAACTCAGACAATGATCCACGAGTGGGGACGCGGGCCGGTCGACCAGGTTCTACAGGATATGTTCGAACATCCGACATGGCATGCGACACTGGTGCTACTGAACACACCGTGATGACTACGGTGCCAGAAGGTAAATAAAATTGACCACCTGGTGTTTCAAAACCTTTTGATTAATTGTACCCTTTTAGATGATGATGTACTCTCAAACAATTCCATACAACCCGCATGGCGTTCTAACTACAAACCCGATTCGACAGAAGCCATGTCTGTTACAACGTCAGATTTGATTAGTTGGGCGTTTCAGGTCTCACGCGGTATGGATTATTTGTCAAAAAAGAAAGTATTGCATGGAGACCTTGCTGCCCGCAATATTCTACTCTGTGAGGATAACGTGGTGAAAATTTGCGATTTTGGTCTTGCAAGATCAATGTATCGTGGCGACAACTACAAAAAGACGGGAGATGCTCGTCTGCCTATCAAATGGTTGGCTCTTGAGTCGCTTGGTGACCACATATTTAGCACTTATACAGACATTTGGTCGTTTGGCATTGTGCTCTGGGAGTTCTTCTCGCTAGCGAAGGTCCCCTACCCAGGCATAGATCCTAACCAAGACTTATTTCATAAACTTAAGGATGGATACCGTATGGAGAAGCCACCATATGCCAACGATGACTTGCATGATATTATGTTAGAGTGTTGGAGTACAAATCCAGAAAGACGACCGATGTTTAGTGAACTGGAAAAACGTTTCGCTAGTATGCTGGGTGACGACATTACTAATGTAAGTTCCAATTTCATATTTGTGACAATTATCTTCAAATTCAATTTTTAGCACTACGTGGACTTGAATGATCCTTACCTACGCATGAATACAGAATATATGAAGCGCCGTGAGACCGATTACCTTTCTTTAATGGGCTCTCCCGATGAAATGGCTCCTGAACCTCCACGTTATGAAATGCGTAAGTATTGCTTAGAACTGGTCTAATTTCATATTGAGACCTACCCTCCTATTGACTAAGGGCGACTACAGCATATAGCTCCCATAAGAACGATCGGTCATAAAAAAAAAATTTTTTTTAGAAAATGTTTTCTTTTTTCTTCAGTATAAACCGACAATAATTTCTAATAACGTGTTTTTATTAATCATTGACTACATTCCGAAGTTTTATAAGAATCGGAAATAAAGGAGCGGCACCGCTCTTATAGAGAAAAACTTACAAATGGTATTTCTCTAAAGATTGTAAAATGTAGTGGCGAATGAGTCCATTGCTTTCTTTACGTATAAATTTCTTATTGGAAAAGCGATAAAACGGATTTTTCAGTTATTCATTAACAGATCAAGTTTATTTAGTTTTTCCCCTTTTTGACTTAGTTTAAGGGTGAGGACCAAATAACTGGAGCAAACTCGGGTATACCCAGTAAGGACGCTATAGTCGAGTGTACTCGACAATGTAATACATTGCACACACGGTAGGCGGTGCCACACCCCAAATCTAGAAAAAAAATATTGATCTGACGACGCCTATTCAAAAAGGGTTCAAAATATCAAGAAAATCGGTAAAAAATTGTGCAATTTACGAATAATTTTAGTTTATAGGTTTTTGAGAGGCAACCATCAAAAAATTTCAGCTTTTTACCTTTAATAGTTTTGGAAATACAGCAATTTGAAGAAAATAGCTAGGGGAGGGGAAAATAAGAAGATGGTCAAAAATTGTGGTGGACAGTTTAGTTGGGCTATACCTTCTGAGTCTACATACCGACTATTTCTTTCGCTTTAGATGTTTCAGTTATAAACTTTTAAAAAAGTTGGTGCTGGTTTGGTGGGAAAGAATGACACAAAATTTTTTAAACTTAATCTGCTGCCGAGCAGCACGTCTCTTGCTCTTGTAGTTTCCGAGAACCATTGGTAAGGACGGAAGGATGGACATAGTTATATCAACCAGGGACCCTAACTGTTATGAGTTGTATTCATAAAAACCATTTTTATACTTTCCACGTATGTGAAATAGTATATTTACTTTGTCACGGAGTTTGTAACAGATCGAAACATTCATTTCCGACTATATAAAGTGTATATATTCTTGATCAGGACGACATCACGAGTTGATTGAGCCATGTCCGTCTATCCATCTGTCGGTCTGTCTTTCTGTATGTATGCAAACTAGTCCCTCTGTTTTGAGGCTATCGGGCTGAAACTTTGCACAGACTCTTAGAATTTATTACGATGAACCATTCGTCATGATCGAATTATTGGAACAGGTAGCTCCCATACGAAAAGAAGAAGAAAAGTGAATAAAACTTGAATCGTTGTATGGAAAACTTTTTTGTTTTTTTATGATAGAGGGCTGAAGTTTTAAACATAGAAGTTTTACATGGTCCGACTAAAGTTTCATTGAGATCGGGCAACTGAAACTGGTACCTGCCATACAAAATGAAGAAGAGGAAGAGAACCAAGATTCACCTCGTTGTATGGAAAACTTTTTTGTATCTTAATCAATTGACTTGAAACTTCACACTTATGTTCTTGGTGAGGCATTAAAACTATTTTGACAAAAATGGGCATGGTTACGCCCACTTTTATCCCAAATCAATAATTTTTATATCTCCGGTACCCAATGAGCAAAAACAATGAAAATTTGTATATAGGCTAATAAGATGAATAGAAAATATATTCAGTCAAAAAAATGGGCGGGGCACAAGAAAGTGCGTGAAAAGTATATGAGGTTCAGCCCTGCTGAAGATAGCGTCCTTACTGGTTATCTATTATTTTTAGGTTTTTTTTTTATATAAGTCGAAAATAACAATTTTAAATAATTTTTACTTTTTACCTCAAAAATAATTTTTATAATTGATTTATACATATTCAAGTTTGAATTGCTGTTATTGAAGATTTTTCAAATAAAAGTTAAGAATTTTTTATTTTATGAAATCAGAAATAAAAATCGTTCAAAGACTTTTATTTTTAATTTTTAATATAAAAGTCTACAAAAGACTTTTATTTTTCAAATCTAAAATAAAAGTCTTTTGGGCATATTTCGAAGGCCTTACATGATGTCTATTAAGTAAGAATTTTCACCTTTTATTATTATTTTTCATAAATTAATGTGCAAAAGGAAAGCATACCATCCAAATTTGGATTTTCTATCATGTAAAGCCTTCGAGATATGCTCAAAAGACTTATTTTATATTTGAAAAATACAGATCTTTTGAAGATTTTTATGTTAAAACGAAAAACTATAAGTCTTTGAATGGTTTTTATTTAAAAAATCATAAATAACTGTTATTTAAAATTTACAAAAATTAAAATCTAAAATAACTTTTATTTTCGACAGCTAAACAAAAAAGTTAAAAATAATTTTTATTTTTGCCTAATATTATAAAAATTAAAAATAAAAAAAAATTTTTGTTTTTTTTTTATAAAAGTTGCAAAAAATGATTATCGCGTATTTGCATTGGCGGAGCAATAACAAACGTTTTGGTGTTCTCAAAAATATTGTAGCTTATCTCCTTAGTTGTGTTTTTTTTACTTTTAATTTTGCCGATAACAGTTATTTCAGTCTTTGATATCAACTCGTCTTATCGTCCTGATCAAGAATAAATATACTTTATGGGGCCGCTCACTCCTTCTTCTGTGCGATACATATATTTCGTTTCAAACAAACACAAGGTACCCTGATACGCATTGTGTTCAAACTACTATATACAAATTTATATGGTTCCAAACCCTATGAGTGTTGCCAATTACACAAGTCTACAAAATAAGACTTTTTGAATGCCTTTTGATTAAATGCTATATTTTTATACTCTTGTGGGGTCACTGAATACAAAATCACAAAAATTTTAGTCAACTTAGCTCCCACCTAAAAGATATGCGTACAAATAGTTAAAGGTAAAATTTAAAGAAAATATCAGTTTATGAAAGAAAGTCGCTGTTTTCTGTTTTTTTTTATTATTGAAATGAAATTGATGATTTGGAAATGTTTACAAAAGGCTTGACCTGTATAGTCAATCGTTGACCATGTTTGTCGCTTACATATCCACATTAAGAAGGAGAAAAATTAAGTTGAGGTTAAAGGAAATGAGTTTAAGGACATGTTGCAACTTAGCTGTTGATATTTTTGTAGATTGTTCACATGTTCAACATAATTTTCACTTCTCTTATTGCCCAAAAAACCATTAACGACTGCCCTAAACATCTCCCATGCCACTTTTTAAAGTCTTGTAAAACTGAAAAATTAATTATTTTTGTTCATTGTTCTTCATATTCATTTGAAGATTGGCTGAATAGCAATATTCATTTTTATTCAATAAATTGGACGTTTTTTTGTCAAAAATCCTTGGAAACAATATATCGAAAGGTAATAGCAAAATTTACGAGGCCAATCACTAAACAATTTGAATTGGCGCAGTAAAAACATTGAATTAGACTCTTAAATATATCATATCATATCTTAAATATGACATGACAGACCAATGAGAGCTAACTATGACAATTAAGTTGTTTTTAGAATGTAAATTCTGGGAGTCAAACTTTATAACGCTGGTATAGTTTCGAATAAAAGGCAAGTTTGCTGTTGATCAATGTTATTAACCGATTTTCATCAATGTTTTTTTTATCTTGTTCGTTTTTGGCTATCGTTGAGAGTAGCCTTTTTTTAAATTTATTTTTTCCAAAATGGCGATGAGATAAAAAAATTTTATTTTTTCAGCTTTTCTTTTGTTTTTAATAAATAGTCTTAAAAAAAGGAAAATTAGAGTATATCGATACCCACTGTAAAGAAAGACATAACAATAAGAATTAATTATTAGTTGTATCGTATACTTACCTTGATTGCTTGATGATTTACTCCAAATAGTTGCCGAATCCGGCATAGCCATATTCTCTGTTCTCTCTATTCTATGCAAATACGTGATAAACTTTTTTTTTGCAACTTTTATCAAGATAAAGATTAAGAATAAAGAAAATAAAGATTATTTTTAACTTTTTTGTTTAGCTCTCAAAAATAAAAGTTTTTTTGGATTTTTATTTTTGTAAATTTTAACAGTTATAATTAATTTTAACAGTTAGTTAACAGTTATTTATAATTTTTTATATGAAAATCAGAAATAACCAGTATGGATTGGAGTCGACAGTACTCGACTTCGACATACTCCGTACCTTCAATTAATGTCATACATATAAATTTTTACTCTTGTAGACCAATTTGTTCCAAAGGTTTAAGGTTTCTCTATTTTGGCAATATTATGATTGAATTTTGTTACACTGTAGCCAAATGTCATACACCCCAAATTACATTCCTGTAAGTTTGTGGTTCACGAGATATAAACATTTCAAATTTGTGCTATATGTGGGCGTGACCACGGCTATTTTTTTATTGTATTTGTTTGAACTTTAAGTCAGCTATATACACTCCAAATTTGGTTTTCCTTCTTAAAAGACAACCCAGAAAATACGACTTTTGTAATATTTTACCTGAGGTAGCTTCAGTTATTTGCCTTTCACCACTAAACTAAGTCAAAAAGGCGGAACACAAAATAAACTTTATCTGCGCAATGAATCACAGAATCGAACTACGAAAAGATTTTGTTTCTATCTATAATAGTTTCCGAGATCGAAGCGTTTTTACAGACAGACGGACATGGCTAAATCGACTTCTCTTTCTATTCTAATCAACGATATGTATACTTTGTATAGTCGGATATGTCTCCTTTAAGGTGTTACATACATTGTCGACGTGCACAAAACTAATATACCCTTGTACCATAAGGTACAGGGTATAAAAATCGATCAAAGACTTTTGTTTTTTATGTTTAAAATAAAAGTCTTCAAAAAACTTTTATTTTTCAAATCTAAATAAAAGTCATTTGAGCATATCCTGACCGCTTTACATGATAGAAACTCCAAATTTGGATAGTATGCTCTTCTTTTGCACATTAATTTATAAAAAATGTTAATAAAAAAGTTGTTCAAAGATGGAAGTTCTAACTTAATAGATTGTCGGAATAGTAGAAATGCAGGAAATAACTACAAATAGAGTAGCATAGGGGAAAACATTAAAAGTTTTTTTTTTGTAAAATTTACAGCTATTTAAAGACTAAACTTTTTTTTCTTGATTTATTGAGATTTAAAAGTGTATAACTTTCGAACGGGGCCCTCAATCAAAAAACTCCTTTAGTAAATGATAGATTGGATTCCTAAGAATATCTTATTTAAATTGCAACAAGATCGGTCCAGTAGTTTCTGAGATATCTTGTACATAAGTTTGAAAAACACTAATTTCGTGTTTTTTACAATTCCTTGAAATGCAAGAAATTGGAGTGTGATACAACCTTTTGGAATCAGCACACCAATATACATTGAAACTAGTTGCAACAATTCAAAAAGTTTTTACAAACGGTATTTTTGTCGGCATGTGTTATTTATAATAGTTATTTTTGACTGATATAAAAAAAATCAAAAATAATTGTTAAAAATGATTTTTATGAATAAAACTCAGTAACGGTCTCTGATGAAAAGGATAGTTAAAAAAGGAAAAACAAAAAAATTTAAAATTTTTAATTTCCCAGATGTACAAAGTGGACACGATTCACCGCCATTTACGAGCGACATAGACAGACCTGCAAATAAACAGCAAAAGAAAACAGAACACATGGTTCAGCCACCTGAAGAGATACCAATGCTGGAAAATATAAATAATGTATCTGATAGTGAAAGAAGTCCGGAAAATCAACGAAAATTCAAACATCCTGCGCCGACTCCCTCACCACGCCATAACGTTGAGACTCAACTTAATGGGGATGATCACTATGTAAACGTGACACCATCACGAAAATATGTACCAAACAACGGAAAAGGAGGAGTACGGAATACTGATGCATTTTCTAATCCAAGCTATGAACCATTAAAGACTGTAAATGAGAATGCAGTGTGAATTCGAAACGCCGGACATGTTGGTACAAAACTATTTTGTACTAATGAAACATACTAGTGTTGACTACTCACTAGTTTAAATAACAAGAATTTAATTTGACAACAGATTTGAGAATAATTCTTGTTTGGTTTAGTTTGATGTTAGATTTTATCAAAGCTTGTTTATGTTAAAAAGCTAACTGTGTTTAAATTTAGTATCAATTTCATTAACTAATTCTTCGCATATAAGATGAATCATCTGTATACAGCATTTGCTATATACAGATTTATTTCTAGCACACAATCACGATGCACACTGTTAACTGATATTTTTTTATTCGCTTTCTTTGATAAAGTATGTTTTAAGTCCTTTAGTATGAATTATAAGCAAATAATATATAAGATATTTTAAAAAATTGTGTATTTTATACTGGAATCAAGATATTTATGTTTAAACTAGATCATCAACTTCCTCTGTCTCAAGCATGCTAAATCGCCACGCGAACTGAATATGTTTTTGCTATCAAAAAGATGAGAGAAAAAGAGAACCGTGTCTGAGTATTCGTTTTTGTTCACGACAACAACTAACAGACGATCGAAATTTTATTTGGCGATGAACTTATACTTTACAGATGAGATGAAATTTTGTTTGTTGAGCAAGAGGCAGAGGGGCTCGTTTCAGTTTCCAAGAATCAAAATTTGTTGTACATACATATGTACATATATAATCCAGTCTTAAAAAAGTTTTCCAGCAATTTTGAAAATTGCTGATCCGGTACAATGTACGAATTGCTTAGAATATGGCTATACAAGGTCGTATTGTACCTTGCGCCCGGTATGTGTAGCTTGTGGAGAGCTTCATGACACCACATACTGTCCAGTGAGCAAGGACTACGCCAGCACAAAAAAGTGCACCAACTGCTGTGGTAATCACACAGCTAACTACAAAGGTTGCCCAATTTATATGGAGCTGAAAAGTCGAATTCTGCAGCGAGTGACCACTGCACGCTCCCGAAACCTACCGATTAACCTCTCACCAACCAAGTCCAACCCAGATGTATTCTTCCCGACTGCTGCCAGATCCTCAGTTGGCCCCCTAATCTCAACATAGCGCTAGCGCTCTAAAATCAGGTCTGGTACCCCTACCTCAAATACGCTGTACTCTCAACCAACACATGTTGAACTGAACGCAGCTCAACACTATCAACCATCGGAGAGGCAACAAAGCAGCTTTGAAATAATGTTATCAACTATGCAGCAAAGTGGTAACCAACTAACTCTAGCTGCCGTATACTGTCCCCCTCGTTCACTATATCTGAAGCTAAGTTCATGCAGTTTTTTAACTCCCTAGGGGATCATTTCATAGACGCAGGAGACTACAATGCCAAGCACACACACTGTGACCCTAAAAAAAAAGCAGTTCTATAATGCAGTTATGCAACAAGCTGGACCATGTGTCTCCTGTCAGACCAACATACTGGACGGTTGACCCCAAGAAACTAAAAAATATTTTTCGAAACCTACTAAGCGCTGGAAGTCTTCCAGATCTCTCGTCCGATCATTCGCCTGTTTTAATTAACCTACTTCGACATCCAAACACAAAAAAAATATGTAAGCTCACACTTTGAGCTATTTCTTTTCCTCAACGTAAACACTTTGTAAATACTCTGGAGTCTGTCTTTGTCAACGTAGCTCGCATTCCAACACCCCAAACTACAGAAGTACCACGCAAGCAAAAAAAAGACAAACCCACAAATCACATCCAACGCCGTTATATCACTTCACTTTGGAGAGCTCACCCATTGCTGAACTTACCGACAGAAGCCAGAAACCATGATGCCTATAAGAAACTCCGCAGGCGGCTGGGCCCAAACTCAATCATGCAAGTGTTACTTGCCTCTTTTATAAGAAAACGTGCAATTTTTTATAAACAAACGGTTGATTTGGATTTGTAAGTTTGCACTCATTGCACATATTAACACAAAAACTTAAGTAAAATTTAAAAATTTTGGACTCCGAGTAGGATTATCATTAAAAGCAATACCAAATCCTACTCAAAATGTATGAAAACGCACAGTGTATAAGTATTCAAAATTTGTACACTTTGCGGCGCTCGTACTACAAAACAATTTGTGTTACGAAAAAAAAAGAGTAGAACATAAATTGTAGGAAATTTCCTCTAATCGAATTTTGTATAGAAATGTTTTTGCCGTAAATTGAGCCAAAATGGAGGTATGGAAAAAATCTTATTTTGGACGCCATATTTTCAATATGGTTGAGAAAAGTTTTATTTATATTATCGACGTTGGTACTGGTGTTGTCGAGCATATTTGGAATCAGAAGAAGTTGATAAATAAGAGGGGGACAAAACGTGGCAAAACCACGTCGAAGTATAGGCGTCTAAGACAAATAGGTCCGAAAACGGGGCTAATAGTGACATACCAACGCCTGTGTCCATTTGATTTACATCTATACCCAAAGATAAAATTTGATTTAATTTCTTAATTTATAAATATCCCAGTCGACAAAATTCTCGTTAACGATATCGTAAACGAACGTTTTGCGAAACTCAACCGGACAAAACTATCGTAAATGGATCCGAAAACGATACGAAAATTAATCATTAGTCGTTCAGTTTGTGTGCACGAAAATTTCGTTTACGATAGTCGGAAACGGACAATTGGGAATCACTTTCGTATCGTTTTATGACTCGTTTTCGTATCATTTCCGAACTCGTTTTTGTATTGTTTCGGAATCTTTTGCGACCCTTTTGCGAATCTTTTGAGAGCCTCTTGCGGACTCGTTTACGAACCTCTTTCGGGTTGATTAATAACAGTTTTTTTCGTTTCAATCCTAGTTTATTCCCCCAATAAAAAATTGTAAAATTCAAAAATAGAAACAATCTTAAGGAACAGAATATATTGTTGTTTTTTTTTTATTACCAATGTCGTTAACTTTTTTTTATAATTTTGCTTATTCAATAACTTTATTTTTTATTATTAACAACAATTAAATTCATAAACATTAATATAATAAACTTTTAAATTCTGGTGCCGCTGGGGTTTGAACCTCATACCTTCGGTTTCATAGTCCAACACACTAAACTCAGAGCTACAGCAGGCGACATAGAAACATTTGATATTTGATAAATTTTATTTATTTGAAACATTTTTCCTGAATTTGATTCCGATCATTTTATGAGAATTTTGCGAGTGCTCGTTTTTTGTCCGCAAAATATTCGTTTTCGAGTTCTTTTACGAACATTTGGCGAATACTTTGAGAATGCTCGTTGTTTAATCGAAAAACTTTCGTTTGTAATCCGTTTACGAACACTTTCCGATTGTTTTGTGAATGATCGTTTTTTGTCCGCAAAACTTTCGTTTGTAATCCGTTTACGAACAATTTGCGAGTGTTTTGCGAATATTTAAACATTTGTTTTCGAGCTCGTTTTTGGACGTTTTGTGGACGTTAAAAAATTTATCGTTTTTTTGTCCACTGGGATACCAAATGTACCAAACTTAAAATATTTATTTTCAAAATCTATCTAATAAAACTGCATTAATAATGCAAAATATATAAGTTTTTTCCAGCCACCACAACAATAATAGTTTTTTAAAACCAGTAAGGACTGTATAGTCGAGTATTCTCACACACCAAATCCAAAAAAAAAAATAATCAACTACCGTATAGCTATAAATTGTTAATTGCAACTACAATGACTAAAGTATAGCGAGATATAATAAATTAAGTATCAGAAAAAATGATTTATACAAAAAACAATACTTAAATAGATATGACCATGATACAATTATAGTCTCGTCGGCAAAATCTGGTACCTCTACAATCATAACAATGAGTACGAGTGAGAGGGAGGATAAGCCCCTAAGTAAGTAAATGAGAGCGAAACGACAATAGAGTGTGTGTTAATGTTTGAAAAATTTCGTCCGCACACAACTTTTCCAAAGGCGAAAAGACTACCTTGTATAATTGTATCATGGATATGAATAAACTTAAAAAATGAAGAAACTGAAGAAAAGTTTACATGTGACGACTTTTGAGTTTTTGCATGGCCTACGCTAGATTGGTTGCAAGTGTGTTTGGATGAGTAGAAATTCCCAAAAGGATAAAATGTAAAGCATGCTAAATCGCCTTGCGAACGAAATGTGTTTTTGTTGTAAAAAAGTTGAGAGAAAAAGGGAATCGTTTCTGAGTGTTCGTTGGTGCCACAGTGTTATTAAAAATTAAAATATTAGCCTAAATTTTATTTGCAAACAATACAAAACTTTAAGAAATTTGACATCTTTACCAAAAGGAAAAATCTAATTTTATTTTCGCATTTATAAATTTAGGTATCACTATTTATTTTTATAATATTTGTTATATTCAAAATAAAGCTAATAAAAAATGCATATGTAATGCAAAATTGAAATTGGAAGAAATCGGAAGGACAGCTTTATCCAAAAGAATTCACCCATAAGGCGTAGAAAGACATTCACTTTGCCACTGGGAGGTCAACGACGAATTGAATTTTTAGATCCTCGTGTAAATTTCTATTACGAACGAGGCAGGGGGCTCAGGTAATAGATCGAAGTATTTGTTCTGAAAAGTTTGAATTGGGAGTAATAATCATTTTATAAATTAATGCTTTGTCACGGAGACTTAAATTGCTTTTTTTTTAGGAGCCAGATTATTAAATTTAGTTACGGGTTTATGTGATGACTCTATGTCAATTTTTTATGTTGTATTTATGACTTTATTCATTGAAGTTAGAAGTAGAAGTAGGCTTGTTGATAATATATCAAAATATCAATATATCGATATTTTTACAAAAAAAAAAAATATTTATATCGAAATATTTTTTCGTCTCATATATCGCATATCGATATTATTTGGCATTATATTTTTTGATATTGTGTTTGGCCACACTTCACTTTAAAATCTTAAAACGAGAAGATGAATGCGGCAAAGAGCTTTTACCGAAACATAAACGGTCGGAATGCAACCTGCAGTTTTGTGCAAGAGTGATTAAAACAAGCGGTAACACCACTAAGGGGCCATTCATTAATTACGTAAGACGATTTTTGGCTGTTTTTGACCCCCTCCCCCCCCTACGTAAGTAAAAATGTAGTAGGCAGTATAGGAAAAATAGGCGAAAGTAAGACATGGTTGACCCCCCTCCCCCCCTAAACCATCTTACGTAATTAATGAACGGCCCCTAATCTCATGTCACATTTGAAGGACAAGCACTCGGAAGCGTATTAAACATGTGTTAAGGTAAGGAAAAATTTAATGCCAGAAAATTCTTTAGAATTTTCCCGTGCAATTTTTTTTACAGCGTGACTGAGCACATCACTAAGCCTTTTTATGTATATGCGTGTGTACGTGTATGTGTATGTTTCGCCAATTACAAACTTTTCGCTTACAAATAAATTATATTCAAAAACCAACAACCAACTTTGGAATAATATTTGTACATACAAATTTTCTAATTTTGTTATTCAGAAACCGAACAAACCTTAGGAAATCTGTTCTTTAATGGAAAAGTTTATTGTTTTATTTTTAATTAATAAAAAGCTTAAGAAAATTGTAATGCGCTTAAAGTTAATGTTATTTTGGGGGGTTTTTTATACTGAAATATAAAATATCAGATATATCGATATTTGTTGGTGATAAATATTGAAAAAAACTGATGATATTTAAAAAAAATGATAATCATCGATACGATATTTTAACATATTTTCACAACCCTAAGTAGAAGTGATCTTATAAGCTATATGATTTGAGGTGGAGAAACATCGATGCTAACATCGATGTAATCAATGTTTCCAAAACATCGCAATCATCGATGCTGGATAGGCCAACATCGATGATTTTCAAAGACTTCCCTGACTACTCAAGAAGAGGAATTGTAAGTACAAATCTTGTATTTTATTTCTTATAACTAAATAATACTTAGTGTTTTTAGTTGGTGGTGTTGGCTGAAGCCATGGACGAATAAAGGATTATGGAAAAATATCCAAAAAGTAATTAATTATGCAAATAGAAGCATAAGCTTTTGTATCAATGTGGACGGCAGTTGGGACTTAACTTTCAATACACACATACCCAATTTTGGCGCGAAATAACATTTCATTAATTTTTTTGTAGGGACAGCAGCTGGGACTGAAAATGAGGCAACTCCAAAGCGAAAGTGGGAGACATCGGTAGTGTGTGATCACTACAAAAATACAAGACTTAAAGTTCATGGAATTTGTATTTATTGCGGTAAGTTTATAAAGACGGCCAACAATTTAACAAATTTCCTTGACCAAATCAAGCGTTCAGTTTTAGACAACCTTCATTTATTGGATTAACAACAGACCTTTGAACATCGAAACCCAACGAGGGCTATATGATCATTACGTGCCATTTTACGGACAAACGCTGATCAAGCAGTAATACCTCCATGGAAAGAGACAACACCACACCAACTAGAAGAAACCATTCCATTTTTGGCAAATAAAATTGCAACTAAAATCAAATCTTCCCGTGCATATGGCACCATCATGTTAAACAACATTTAGGTAAAACAGATATATTTCAAAGATGCGATCCCTTGACATATTTGGTAATATTTCATATGTTGTGCTTTAAATGTTCTTATTAATAACAATCATCCGTTTTCAGATGAATACCGAGGACACGGCGTTGAAAGTACTTTCAAAAAAGTACCTCCGCATTCCAGCGTCCTCCTGTGATTCGGAGAGAGTTTTTAGTAAAGCTGGTCAAGTCGTTTCGGATAGAAGGACCTTACTTAGCTCTACAGTTGTAGACAAACTTTTATTTATAAACAAAAATAATGATCTCAATCAAAAATAAAGCATGTTTAAAACATTACAGTCGTAGACAAACTGATATATGTATATTAAAAACCAGTAAGGGCGGTATAGTCGAGTATACTCGACAATATAATACCCTGCACACATGGTAGGCGGTGCCACACCCTCAATCTACAAAAACATATTGATCTGACGTCGCCTATTCAAATAGTGTTCAAAATATCAAGAAAATCGGTCAAAAAATGTGGATTTTACTAAAAATTTAAGTTTGTCGGCCTCTGAGGGGTAGCCATCAAAGAGGGGGGAAGTTTGTGGTATGCAGTTTTTAAGATGTATTATCACTGAGCTTGTATACAAATTTTCAGGGTCGTACCTTTGTTAATTTTGGAGATATAGCAATTTATAGAAAATCACTGGGGGAGGGGAAATGAAAAGAAGGGGGGGATTTTGTGGTATGCAGTTTTGTAGGGCTATACATACTGAGTCTACATACCGACTTTGATGTTTTTATCTCTTTGGATGTTTGAGTTATAGCGATTTAAAAAAGTGGGTACGGCTGGATGGGCGGGAAGGAGTGGGCGTGGCAAAAAAAAAAATAAACTTGATCTGCTGCCGAGCATCACGAGTCTACCCTCCAAATTTCAAGTCTCTAGCTCTTACAGTTTCCGAGAACCGTTGGTGAGGACGGACGGACGGACAGACGGACGGACATGGCTCAATCAATTTCTCTTGTTGTCCTGATCAAGAATATATATACTTTATAGGGTCCCCCTCCCCTCCTTCTGTGCGTTACATACATTTCGCTCAAACAAACACAATATACCCTGATACACAGTATGTGTACAGGGTATAAAAAAAAAATTCAATAAAAAATAAGGCAAATGTATTTGATGTTTGATCGGTATTTGAAATGTTTTTTTGTGACAGTTGAAAATTAGTCTTTGGAGTATAATAATGTATTCGTGGTCTCTCTTTAGCTGTTGTGGATGGCTTAGTTCGCAATCGCACCTCTGATGTATTATCTTCCCTCGCTTGCCGTCGAATTTGATCGATGTGTCGTTTAAATCTTTTACCATTGTATTCGATTTCGTAATGCAGTTCACCTATTCTTTGTTTAATACGTCCGAATAGCCATTTCTCCATTTTTGGATTATTAGATAAAAACCAATTATTTTCTTCTTCATTCACTTCTCGGAACGTTGTTTTTTTATTTATTTATTTATTTAATTTAAAAATATGACAAATTACTGTCTACTTAAAGATTATATACAAAAAACAAAAAAAAAAAAAACAGAAAAAAATACGAAAAGATATAAATTAACTTAGAAATATTTAAATCTAGCTCTTATAATTAGATGTCTCTGACCCGTTGGGGGTATTTTATTTGCAAACAGCTAGCTGTGCCCCTTCTCACAGCCATGAGTGGTCAGAGATACATAAAAAGACAGGTTGAAGGTAGCTAGAAGAATCCTGTCTAGACGGAGTCCAGTTAGTCCCTCTTGTCAGCAGTTCATTCATCACGCAGATGACGAAGAATGATAGTATTGATCGAAGCGGGTGAGATCTCAGGCGAGAGTACGTTCCAAAGCTTATTGTAATTATCGCATAAAACTCGAAGAGGATCATGTAAAGCATAGTTAGTTGTGCATCTATTTAGAGATAAAGGAACAAAGTTTCTGGTAATACGTCTAGGAATGCAGAACCTCAGTTGAGATAAAAGATTAGGAGAGTCTATAGCCCCACAAATCAGTTTATGGAGAAAAGAAGCCCCGAGAGCAGTCCTGCGATGTCCTAATGATGGAAGGTTTATAAGAAGCAGCCTAGCTGAGTAAGATGGAAGGCGCGAATTAATGTCCCAATTTATTCCACGAAGAGCAAACAAAAGGAATTGCTTTTGAACAGACTCAATACGATCTTGATGCTTTTTATATTGTGGGGTCCAAACACAAGAACAATATTCAAGCAGTGGACGCACAAGAGATGTAAATAAAATCTTTGTAGTATAGGGGTCATTGAATTCTTTAGACCAACGTTTAATGAAACCAAAAACACCCTTTGCTTTATTAACGACCCTAGAAACGTGCTGATTGAAGCAAAGTTTTGAATCAAAAAGAACACCGAGGTCGTTAAATGTGGATACACGCTCTAATAGGACATTATCTATCGTGTAAGTAGTTGCTTTCCAATATTTGCTTGTTGTAGATAGATTCGGTATAAATGAATTGTAGTAATATGCTTTACCCATAAATAATTGTAGTTCGTCGATTGATGATGGCCTAGATGCCTCTTGTACTGCTCTCATATTTGTATCGGATTTGTGAATACCATTCGAGTCGATTCTATGACCCAGAAATTCTACCGACGGAGCTGCAAATACGCACTTTGATTTATTAAGGTGAAGCCCATGATTTTTTAAACGAGTCAGGATATTTTGAAGTGTGACGATGAAATTTTCGAAATCGCTTGCGTAAATTAAAATGTCGTCAAAGAAGCTGCATACATTTGGCAATCCTTGTAATACATTTTCCATCCGCCTGTGTCTTATTGCTGGTATATTAGCCGCCCCATAAACTGCACGAGTTGGTCGTATTAATCCATGTGTAGATGTATTTAAAGTTAGTGCCTGTGCAAAGCCGTCGTCGATCGTAAGGTGTGAGTAGGCATCATCCATATGTCCAAATGACAAAATAGTTTTGCATCATTCATTTTATGTAGTAGTGTTTCAGCCTTCGGAATCGGATGTTCATCAATAATCATTCTTGGATTAACTGTCGATTTATAATTTCCTGTAATGCGAATCTTCCCGTTTTTCTTTGTAACGACGTGTGTAGTAGATGCCCATTCTGAATAATCCACTCCCTTGTAGAAGCCTGATGCGATTTTTGAGTCTATCTCAGCAGCATATGCGTCTCTTAATGCAATCGGTATCTCTCGTGCTTTCAAAATACTGGTGTTGCCCCTGGCTGGAAATGTATTTTTGGTGGTGGTTCTGTTAGCTTCCCCGCAGTGTCATTGAAAATGTCTTCGTATTCTGTAAGTAGTTTGTGAAGTCTCTCTTTTTCGTATGTAGTCAATGTAGGAGTAGGCACTTTAATTGCCTTTACTTTGTAGCGAAAATAATGAATTCCAGTCTATTTCCACTCACGACCAAATAGTGCGTCGAAATCTCCATCCATCACATAGACATTTAGCCGTTTGATCTTCCGTCCTAATTGAACTGTAACGACTGCGCAGCCGAAGCATGGTATTTTGTGACCTGTATAACTAGAAAATTGTTTATTAGACTGTCATAAACATTTAGGTTGTTTAAGCTCTTGAAATGTTGCCTTGCTAATTATTCCTGCGGCGCTCCGGTGTCAACTTCCATTTGCACTTTGCAACCATTTAGTAATACATGAACTATTCCTCTCTTTGTATTAGTGTTATTTCGGATAGTATTAATTTCATCGCAATTTTTCTTTGATGTAGTTTCACTTCCAGCATATTCATCAGTAACTTGGTGTGTTCTGGCTTTACACACATTCGCAATATGACCTGTTTTCCTACAGGCAAAGCATGTAGCTTCTCGAAATTTATATTGTGCGCGTAAATCCATGACATCTTCCTGATGTTTTCGTCCCTTCTTCCTTCTGGACGTACTGATTGTGGGTAGTAGTAGTAGTTGTAGCTTTGCGTTTTATCTTTTTGTGAATGTACCCCAGTTTGTTTGTAGGTTCAGGAATCGAATCTGGTGATACCTCTTTCATACTGTTCGTAGTTTGGCGCGTAATTTCCAAAGAATTTTTTCAGAATTTTTTGAAATTATTTCGTCGCAGAACGTTTGAGATTCCATCCCAATAATGAATTGTTCTGTAAGCATTCTATCTAGAAGTTCTCCGTACTCACAGTGCATTGCGCCTTGGCGCAATCTAAGCGAGAAATTAGAAAAGGATCTTTCAATTGTACTATTTTAAGAAATTTAACACTTTCCGCGTATTTGTTCTTTTTTTCATCGAAATGTTGGATCGATGTGCTTTTGATGTCTGTATAAGTACAGTTTTCCGGTTGTTTAGGGTGAACTCGAAATCTTAATGCTTCACTAAGGTAGGCGCCAATGTGTATGCGTGCATATTTTTGATAATCGGATTCAGGAATCTTACTCAGGTTCAAAGCCAGTTCGAATCGTTCAAAGCAATCTTTTACCGAAACTGCGTCTGCAGCCTTGTATTCTGACATTGCGAAAGTAGGAATTTTCGAAGAAGAATTTGCACCACTTTGTGCTCCATTTTGATTTGAAGTATTTGAAATTGTAGAAACAGCAGCCTGCGTAGCCTGCGCAACTGCTTGACGAATTGCATCAGAAAATACAGAAGTCAATTGTAGTAATTCTTCCTGTTCCAGTGGCATGGTTTATTCCAATTCTGACACCACTATTGTATTTATGACTTTAGAAGTGACAAGTGATTGTTAGAAGTAGAAGTGATCTTATAAGCTATAGGATACATATAAAATACAGTGTTGAGAAGACATAATAGTGTTAAATAAAAGCCTGGGGAACTATGGAATCGAACACAATAGAATAGAGAATATTGTGGTATGACTCATTGTAGCAGTTGTTACGTCATACATAACACATACCTAGATAGAAGTGTTGACTAGTTTGTGGTAGACTGCTGCCATTGAATTACACTACAGGATAGATATATTGTCTATGAGTAAACTCCACATTCGTCGACTTCAACTGATTTATTTGAATGTTCCAGCGCCTCGAACAGGTAGATAGTTTGTTCAAATCGCTAATACAGGATAGCTTGAAGATAACAATATGGCTGTATCGTCCGAATATGTTGCCGCTAGCACTTGGTCTGTGCTCGATGAAGGCATGTCTATTGTAAACAAAACGAACAAATTTCTACCTCTGGCACAAGAATTCTGGCTGCCCCAATAGCATTAAATTTCATCAAATCTATTCAGCAAATTCGAAAGTTTGTTTTCAAGATTGCATTTCTCTGTTATCTTCTTCAGTATGCTGTATAATCCGACGAGGATTTACAGAATGGTTATTGTTACCTCTCGCAGCATCGGCGTAGGAAAAGGATGCGGAGTTGGTGTTAAAAGGCACAAGGGATGTGAAAGTATTAGGTACTTTGGCGTCAGTAACAACAGGAATGGAGGATGAAGAGGTAACACCATCATTCGACGAAAAACGAGATGTAGCTTTTGAGTAATTGATAAAATTGGCAACCCATATAACTTGCTGTATGATTTTCTTGACAATTAACACAAGTCACGGCATGATCAGCAAGTTTCTTTGAGTCAGTTGATGCATGTGCACTCCCCATATTTTTTGTGACAGTACCTATTTGAGTAACTAAACTCTTGGCATCGATGGCATTCAACCAGATCGTCACATCTACGATGAACTTCGATCATGCATGAAGCTTTAAGTTCAAACATGGATTTGTTGTTAATCTGAGGCTCCAGATCAACAAAAAATGCATCCATTTTCTTGACACTTTTTTGACTACGTGGTCAAGATTCGCGAGTTAATTTTTAATGACATCAAGTGGAGTTGAGCAATAAATTCCCTTAATTACAATATTAAACACTCGTTGCTCATGTAATTAGTAATGGTGGAAGTCGACTTTAAGTGCATCATGTTTATTGACAATGCCACTGTGATTATCAGCATCCTTGCAAAGAACTCGAACACAGTCCTTGTACGATTTTGTATGATAGGCTTCCGAGCTAACAACCATATCAAGGTCTCTCCAAAAAAGGTTTATATTGGCGGCATGATTAATATTAAAAGTATTCAATAGTCAGTATCGTCAGTGGTTAATCACTTTTAAAATAAAACGCGCAAATTAAAATCGTAAAATGGAAAAAATCGAAAAAATGTTCCAAGTCTTAAATCTTATAAAAAAGATATGTTTTATAAAACAACGAGTAAGGGCGGTATAGTCGAGTATTCTCGACAATATAATACGTTGTATACACCAAATCTAAAACCAAATAATCTATTTTAATTGTTTATTTAAGGTTTTCCTTCTTCAACATTTTTTCATCTGCAATTAACTAAGTTAATAACATTTTAAGCTTTCGCCGACAGCAACAGCAATGTTAAGACAATATGAACACACTAGAGCTTCGGAGCTACCAGTTTTTCGGTATAAATAAAAAGCAGTGCTTAAGTATTGATGCTGCATTGATGCTGTTGTTTAAAATAGAATAAAGAGTGCTCAAAGCGTAATTTATGCAAAATTTCAGTTTATTGGTGTTTGCAGGAGATATACCCAACTTTAAGAAAACAACTTATTGAGGGGAAATGAATGGAAGGCAACAAAAAGGTGGTATGAAGTTTTGTAGAGCTCTACTAACTGAGTCTGCAAATGTATCGAGCGAAACCACAGCCAAGGGAACGGGCTTGGAAACACAACACACAAACACCAACTCCGCGGCTTGGGTAAATGTGGCCAGTCATCAGACCCTGAAGGTTCACGTCCTGCTAGATGAGCAATGCAAAGCTTAGCTATGTAGCAGATCAGAGAGGTGCACAAGCTCACCAATGCTTGGAGTCACTTGGTCTCAAACTTGATAGTGTTATTGCTATTACTTATCACACTCACTACTATCAATACACTATTATCTAGTAACAACACGAAACCGGTCCAAAGGTTTATTTGGTACAGCGGGAAGTAGCTGCCCCGGATCATGGACTGCTTTGGTAGTCTATGGTGAGGACCATGTATATGGTGCAACGCTAGTGGTTGTGATTAATACTCAAGCGAGTAAAGTCTTCGGCTTGATGTGTGAGTTGTATCGTTCTCAAGATTTCTTCTTGAATAGAACTCGGATGCTGCGATCCAGAGAGCAGCAGAGGTGTCTTGATGCACTTCGCCCTCCACCTAAGGGGGAATTGTGACCAGGTGCAGCACAATTTCGAATAGGTACTTGTTTGGCTTATGTCAAATGAGGGTGCTGACTTGGCATCGATTCCAGTCCATGCGCAACATGCTTAACATTAGGGTGCCGTGGTAGTAAACCTTATAACAGGTACACGCCACGTTAAATAAAATTCGGAGAGATCCAAGACCATGTGTGTGTGAGTCTACAAATGTTTTGGCAAATCTGAGCTGGAAGCTGAAGCTGGTGTGGCTGGACGAACATGTGATGCTCGAGTGGCAAACGCAGTGGAACGATGGTGACAGCTCGGGTCGGGTTATTCACCCATATCTCCCGGACGTCAGCTTCGTCTATAGATCGATTAACTTCGGTTTTTGGATGCGTACCAGTTTCCTGCGGACGGGCCATGGATAGCTTAATGCATTTCTGCATAGAATGCGTGCTGACAGCGAAGACTGGTTCCATGATCTGTGTGACTGCCTCCTCTATAAAGGACTTAGCATCCGCATGGCAGACTGCGTCTGGAGTGTGACTGCAGCGGTGGAGTTCCCTGAGAGGATGTGGCGATTAGATAGGCTTGCTCAAGCCATATTCAACAGACGGCGGCACTTTTAGGCGGTGAGTTATGGGTTGTCAGTCCTGGGCTTTTGAGTCGAAGTTGACAACAACTGAATTTTGTATCGACAGGGCTGTTGTATTTTTCAGCAGTTTGGAAGGGGCGTTAGTTGGCGCATTGTACCAGACTCACTGTGGAATGTGTATGCTAGTGCACTCGCGTACTGTATACACATTGAACACCGTGGCAGTACATTATATTATGGTACACGCCACGTAAAATAAAATTCGGAGAGATCTGAAACCTTGTGTGTGTGAGTCAACAAATGTTTCTGATGTTCGAAATATTTTCTTTTAAAAAAGTGGGCGTTACTAGTTGGGTAAGGGTGTGTCAAAAATTTCTTCAAACTTGATATAGCATTTTCTTTCCCAATTTCAAAACTCTAGCTCTTATAGTTTCCGAAAACCATTGGTGAGGACGGACGGATACACTTTAAATGATCCTCCTCCCCTCCTTCTATTCGTTACATACATACGTTTCGTCTCAAACAAATTTAATATTCCCCGTGACAGTATGTATACTGAGTATAAACCGCAGAACAACAGATCATTAACAGCGTCAGAACAGTAATAGTCAATTTAAGATGAGCATAACAGAATACTCGAACGTTAAACAGTTGTGTGTTTTACAACGTAACCAAATGCTTTGTCGATTGTTTTCGAAGCGAGTGCAATTTTTATACTCTTGCAAGAGTATATTAACTTTGTCGTGAAGTTTGCAACGCAGAGAAGGAGACATCTCCGACTATTTAAAGTATATATATTCTTGATCAGCACGACGAGACGAGTTTAAATAGCCATGTTTGTCTGTCTGTCTGTCCGTCTGTCTGTCTGTCTGTTTCAATGCGAACTCCTCCCAGAGTTTTGAAGTTAGCAAAAAAATTTAAACGCAGAAAATTTTCTTTTCCTTGCAGGCAGTTTATATGTAGAAACCAGCTTGATCGGAATACTATAGCATATAGCTGCCATAGGAACGATCGGTCAAAAATTAGGTTTTTGCTTAATAAACTCTTTGATTTTAAAGCTATCGCCTCGATTTTTTGCACAAGAATATCTTGAACGTAAATCAAGACACACTGCAAAATTGGTGAAGATCGGATAAATATAGCATATAGCTCCCATAGGAACAATCGGTCAAAAATTCGGTTTTTGTTAGAAAAACTTTTTTGTTTTCATCTATAAACAAATGAAACCTTGCAGTTACGCATTTTTAAGAATCCTTGACCATATTACAAAGTTTCATAAGAATCGGACATAAGGGCGTGGCACCGCTCATATAGAGAAAAACTTAAAAATGTGATTTATCTATTAGCAGACGGGATAGAAAATCGTAAAATGAAGTGTAGAATGATTGCATTGTACTCTTAAAAACAAGTTAGAAAATGGGCGGGGCTATGCCCCTTTATCTTTATAAACTTATAAGATTCTTATCAGAAAAACTATAAAACGGATTTTCCAAAAGCTTGCAAGAGTATATAAGTTTCAGCAAAGCTGAAAATAGCTCCCTTACTGGTTTTGTATGGTTTCAGCCGTAAAATGAGCCAAAATGGAAAAATTGTGAAAAACTGATTTTACCCGCGAAACGGCAAAGATGCAAGCTAGCAATCTTAAAATTTAAAACGAGCTCCCGGAAAACTTATCAGGCGAAACTACCAAACGACTAAACTAATAGTCCATTTTTTAAATTATTTTCATTTGGTTTTATGAAAGCTTCATCTTGATGACTGTATGGCCGAAGAAGAAAAATCAACATTCGAAGACGAATCACTTTCTTCACCATATCTCCATTTTGGAAATTTCCTACAAATTATGTTCAAACCTTTTTCTCGTAAGACTTATAGTTTAAGGGTACGAGCGCCGAGAAGTTTACAAGTCTGATCCTTTGCGGTTTCATACATTTTGTATAGGATTTCATTCTGTTTTTGATGAATCCAAATTTTGAAAATTTGCTTAATTTGTTGTGTTTAATGCTAATATTTAATATTGTACTTGTCTTATATTGAAGTAAACACAACGTTCCCAACCCGTCCACAGACTTACAGGTAAGAACCATGCAAGTGTAACTTGCCTGTTTTATAAGAAAACGTGAAATTTTTTATGAACAAACGGTTGATTTGGATTTGTAAATTTGCACTTGAATTTGGAACGATTTTTTTTTAATAATAAACAATGAACATAACATTAAATCTCAATACTAAGGGGCCGTTCAAGTATTACGTAACGCAATTTTTAAAGATTTTTGAACCCTCCCCTCCCCCCATGTAACGCGCCGTAACATTTTTCAGTACCCCCCTCACCCCGCCATAACGTTACGTAACAACCAAGTCACCATTTCTACCTAAAAAAACACAATTATGTTGAGCAAAGTACCGAAAGGTCGCTAAATTATAATAAAAACCAGTAAGGGCGGTATAGTCGAGTTTACTCGACAGTATAATACCCTGCACACTCAGTAGGCGGTGTATTAGCTTTGGAGATATAGCGTTTTATAGAATCAACTAGGGAAAGGGAAATAAAATGCAGTATGCAGTTTTGTAGAGTTACTCACGCTGATTCTACATACCGACTTTCACGTTTCTATCTCATCGGGTGTTTGAGTTATAACGTTTTAAAAAAATGGGCAGTTTCGGAGAACCATTGGTGAATACAGACGGACGGACAGGGCTCCATCGATTTCTCTTGTCATCCTCATCAAGAATATACATATATACTTTATAGGGTCCCCCTGTCCACCAATATACCCTGATACACAGTATGTGTCCAGGGTATAATTACAATCTTTACTAAAATATTTTATTTTAATCAAAAATAAAACATTATTCTTAAGAATTTAAATATACAGCGACAATTAATGTTACTGTTCATCTGTCCATAGGGTTGCACACTTGAGAAAGAAAAATAAAAATTACGTACAATGCAAACGAGGGTCTGCCATTGAAACGAAAAGTGCTGACAACTTCGGAGATTTTAATTTCGGAGTAAAAATAAAATAATGCTACGTAACGCGTTGTTCGACACCCCCTCCCCTCCATGTAACGCATCGTAACGTTTTATAAGACCCCTCCTCCTCCAAATTGCGTTACGTAATACTTGAACGGCCCCTAAACACAAAAAAAATTAAGTGAAATCTAAAACACTTGGACTCAGAGTAGGATTCTCATTCAAAACAATACCAAATCCCACACAAAATGTATGAAAACGAATCTATCTTCTTTAATATAAATAACTATAAATCGCTGAATTGTATGTGCGCGCATAACTTCCGAACTACTGCCCCAAATTGAATGATTCTTTCTTTATTGTGTTTGTTATTTTTCGGAAAAGGAACAAGTATAAAACAAAATTAAATAAAATTACAGAAATTATATTATTAAAATCAAATTATTACGAACGCATTTGACGTGATCGGTCAAACAGTTTTTACTTAAACTGTTACCTTAAGTTTTTGCACAAAAACATTATAGACGCCAAAAACACACATTGCTGGATTGGTGAAGTTCGGACAACTATAGCATATACAGTACTGTGCAAAACCTAAGCAACTTCATTTTCTCTCATAAAGAAAGTTGTCTAGAATTCTTAAAAATACTTCCCGGTAAACCAATAATGAATTTATTCATATATTGATATGTCCCCTTAAAATCCCCCATAACACTTCATTAACATTGCGGTATCAACAGTGAATAAATCTCGTGATTTTACCTAAACTTTTGTATTCCCTTAAGTTACAAGTTCTAAGTAATTAATAACTTAATTATTAACTACAATAAATATATTTTTTACCAAAATTTTATCATAAAAATGTTTATTGGTCACTTAACAAGTGGAAACGTGGTACCTTTAATGGTAAAAGCAAGTTAAACTTTTACTTAAAACTTGTAACTCAATAGCATACAAAAGTTAAGGTTTGTAACTAATAGAAAAATAAATCGAAGTATCTGTAAAAGTGTCCAGGTGTATGGAGGAGGAATTGTTATCATAACGACATGCTTCTATCGTGATTTTGTTGGTCCTTTTCGTGAAATAGGATGGATAATATGGTGAAAGAACGATTCAAAATTGATGAAAGAGGGGAAGTTATAGCGGGAAAACATAACACTAACTTCTATTTCCAATTTTATTGAGTTACTGTCTCGTAAATGTGCTGATATTATTGGTAGCATGCAGCATTTTTGCAAACCTATTATGTCACCTTTTCAACATGGTTTCCTAAAAATGAGATCAGCATGCACCAACCTTCTTGAATTCACAAGTGTTGTTAATCGAGGTTTTGCTAGTCAGTTTCAAACTGATGTAATATATACTGATTTCAGCAAAGCTTTTGACTCAGTTAACCACAATTTGATTTTATTGAAATTGAATTTCTTGGGTTTTCCGCCGGTTCTTCTAAATTGGATTAAATCCTATTTATCTAACAGATCTCAACGAGTATTGTTTCGATCTGCTATGTCCGAGGTTGTTCAAGTTACTTCTGGTGTTCCTCAAGGCAGTCATCTTGGCCCACTCTTGTTTAATCTGTTCATTAATGATCTCCCCTTATCGATATCATACTCTCGGATACTCATGTACGCTGATGATATTAATTTGTGTCTTTCTTATAACGATCCTGCTTCTTATGTCCTATTGCAGGCTGATTTGAACTCATTACAATCTTGGTGTTCACTTAACTTGCTTTTTCTGAATTGTTCTAAATGTAAGTTTATGACTTATCTTCGTAGTAAACCCCACTTGTTTAGTTATACGATTGATAACGTCCAATTCGACCGAGTCTCTGTTTTTAACGACCTCGGTGTTCTCTTTGATCCCAAACTTTGCTTCATTCAACATGTTTCAACTGTCGTTAATTAGTTGAACGGTGTTTTTGGATTCATTAAAGGCTGGTCTAAAGAATTCAATGACCCCTATATCACCAAACTTCTTTTCACGTCACTTGTACGTCAACTTCTCGAATATTGTTGCTGCGTGTGGTCTCCATAGTACAAAATACATCAAGATCGTATCGAGTCAGTTCAGAAGCAATTTCTCCTCTTTGCGCTTCGAGGCCTTCATTGAAATCCTAATACTAGGTTACCGTCATACGTGGACAGACTTCTACTCATTGACCTTCCATTTCTAAATCATCGCAGGATAGTTTTAGGGACTATTTTCCTTCACAAACTCATTCTTGGATTGATTGATTCTTCAGACCTACTCAGTCGGATTAGTTTTAGCGTCCCACAGCGCACTACCAGAAACTTTGTCCCTTTAGCTTTGCAAAGATGCACAACTAACTATACCCTTCACGATCCGTTTCGCGTATTATGTATGAATTATAATAATTTGTTTTAATAGCGTGGACCAATTGCGTTAATATTGTGAAAGGTAAATATTTTCATATTAATGCGGGATATATACTAGGTCACATTTGATTGGAAATAACAATCAAATTTAATTTTTGACACACAACCATAAATATAAATAGATATTGGAATGGATTGGTGGTCAAGCAAAAGATCGCTGATGAAGGAGTGTAGTGACTCCCGAAACAGCTGTACGATCTGCCTGCTGCTTGCTAAACAGAGAGCAAGTTCTTGTGACATTGGTTGTGTGTCAAAAATTAAATTTGATTGTTATTTCCAATCAAATGTGACCTATATATCCCGCATTAATATGAAAATATTTACCTTTCACTATAATAATTTTTGTTTTTTTAATTTTTGTTCGAAAAACTATTTTTATCTTAAACAAAATAAGAAAAAATTTGAACGCAGAAAATTGTCTTCAATTTGCAGGCATTGCGTGTATGCTAAAATCAGCTTGATAGGATCTCTATAGCCAATAGCTGCCACAGGAATGGTTGGTCAGAAATGAGATTTTTCCTTAAAAACAAGTTTGTTTCTGGAGATATCAAATCAATATTTATCATCAAATCTTCTTGGACCTAAATGTAGATAGTGTGTGAGAATGGTGTAAAAATTTTGCAATTAATTCATGGTAATTAGATCGGTTTAGAATTCGGAATGATCGGAAAGAATCTCTAGGAACACAACTTCCCATACCCACTTTAATTCAATCGAAATTTACTTTTCAATCTTCGAAAATCAATGCAAGTAGATTGGCGAGGCATGACACGAAGGGTATTCAGTAGTTCTCGTATCTGTAGCAAATAGCAGGTCTAGCAATGCAGGTACCGTTATGTGGAGAAAGACCACATGAATTACATGCTGGTTGGTTTTTGCAATGCTTTTGTGTATGACCAAGTTTTTGGCAAGATTTGCAACGCATTGGATTTGGAATATATTCCGACACCTTAACAGAGTGCCAGCAAATGTCTAGTTTTGATGGTATATTGTAAAGTTGGAATGTTAGGAGCAAAACACCGCTAGGTTGTGAAACACCATCGGCTTGCCTGGTGAACTTGTAAACTAAAGTAACTTTTTGGGAGCTGAGCTCTTCTACAATCTCCGCTTCAGGGATGTTTATAAGGTATGGAGCATAAATAGTACCCTTTACAGAATTGAAAGTTTCGTGAAGCTTGCATTTAATTTTACACATACCTGGAAGTTCGGTTGCGGTTATGAATTTGTTGGCATCGAGCTATAAGTGAACTAACATGGAAGAAGAAAATTTGTGTGGAAGAAAAACAAAAGAAGATGCGGAAAAAACTGACAAAACGCAACTGACGTCTGCTCGCAAAGAGTGTTAGTCGGGAACTGAGAATATTTTTAAGATATAATACCTTCAGGATATGCAAACAATTTTTTTTGGTAACCCCTTAAGCTCGCTAAACTATATTAAAAATAAGAAAACTTAATAATATAATAAAAATAAGAATATTCCCTCGACCCCTTGTAATGCATCGTCAAGTTTTATCGTAATTTTCGGAAACTCTTTATATCAGATATTTGATATTAAATGGAAGTAAAATTCATTTCGATTGAAAATTAGGCGGGAGAACTCTCTCTAACTATAGGGTATGACGAAGTCGTGAACTCTCAACTGCAATTCTTTACTGTAATTTTTTTCATTCAAATTCTAATATCTGTTTCAAAGTAGTCAGGGTTTTCCAATTGAGTGAAAAACATTCCAGATAATACCGAAAATTTGTAGTGTTATTAACACAAAATACAAATAAGAATTGCTACACATGCGACGATTTTTATATATGTACACAGGCTGGGGTATGGCAATCTCGACAAACTTTTGTTCATACAATTTGTTTTTGTAATTTGAAATGTTGCAAATCCTGCCAAAAACTTGGTCATACACAAAAGCATTGCAAAAACCAACCAGCATGTAATTCATGTGGTCTTTCTCCACATAACGGTACCTGCATTCCCAAATGCGTTAACTGCGCCGAAGACCATACTGCTTCCGATAAGGTATGCAAAGCATTCAAACAACAAATAGAAATTCTAAAAATAAAAACAACAAAAAAATGCTCTATGTGCGAAGCTAAAAATCATTACAAACCTTCTCTGCCCAAACCCTCCAACCCCAGCAGCTTCGCTGCAGTCGCTTCAACAAATCAAACCATAAACATAATAAAATTCAAAAACAATATGAAACCAACTGCTGATGAGAACGCGACTCGTGACTGTGCTGAACATAGTCTATCGGGCGGGAACTAATCTCCCTCTGCTTTCCTCACAAAATTAATAAAATTAACTCACTTTCATGTTACTTAAAATAATTCAATGGAATTTAAAAGGATACATAAATAACTATGATGAACTTCCAATATTAATCAATAATTTTTTTTTTTTTTTGATGTGCTTTATTTGCTATTTAATTTACAAAAATTATTGCCTAAAGCTAGCTTAAAATAATGAGTCAGAGTTTACATTATTATATTTACAGCTGAGAAGTGATATTTACATATGTACAGAAGGGTAGCAGATAGCAGGTCTAGCAAACGAAAATTTCAAATTACAAAAACAAATTGTATGAACAAAAGTTTGCCGAGATTGCCATACCCTAGCCTATGTAAATAAAAATCGTCGCACATGTAGCAAATTTTTATTTGTGTTTTGTGTTAATAACACTACAAATTTTCGGTATTATTTGGAATGTTTTTGACACAATTGGAAAACCCTGACTACTTTGCAACAGTTATTTGAATTTGAATTCCAAAAATTACAGTAAATAATTGCAGTCGAGAGTTCACGACTTTGACATACCCTGTACCATCAGTTTGTTGCGACTGTTAAAGGGTGTTCCCCCACTCAATTTTCAATCGAAATGGATCTAACTTCCATTTAATATCAAATATACCAATTTTAAATTCTTCTAGACCCATTCGTTCTGGAAATATTGCATATAAAACTTTCATTTTTTTTTATAAGTATGTTAAGCTATTTAAGAAAAGAATGTAATCCCTGATGAAGGTGGAAAATACCACTGGAAAGAAAATTATGACAATGTTGTTTGAACTAAAATAATTTTTATATCGCTGAACATAATTTGCTGTTTTAACCTGTTTTTAATTTACAAAACGAGTTTGATTTCCTTTAATATAATTGCAATGAGTACACATAACCATGCAAAGCTTATTTGTAGTTAGGACAGACCATAACACATATCTTTCATTTTCAATTGTATTTTCTTTTGAATATTATTTATTATTTAGACACAAATTATTCAAAGCCTACTTAGCCAGAATATCTAAGTTGCGACAGTTTTTTGTTCAGAAGGGCGTTCACTAGCTTTCGTTTGCTAGACCTGCTATCTGCTACAGATGCGAGAACTACTGAATACCCTTAGAGTTTTTATACTCTTGCAAGAGTATATTAACTTTGTCGTGAAGTTTGCAACGCAGAGAAGGAGACATCTCCGACTATACAAAGTATATATATTCTTGATCAGCTCGACGAGACGAGTTCAGATAGCCATGTCCGTCTGTCCGTCCGTCCGTCTGTCTGTTGCGATGCGAACTCCTCCTAGAGTTTTAAAGATATCAAAAAAATTTAAATGCAGAAAATTTTCTTTTTCTTGCGGGCAGTTTATATGTAGAAACCAGCCTGATCGGAATACTATAGCATATAGCTGCCATAGGAATGATCGGTCAAAAATGAGGTTTTTGCTCAATAAACTCTTTGTTTTTCAAGTTATCGCCCCAATTTTTTGCACAAGAACATCTCGGACGTAATTTAAGGCTCACTGCAAAATTGGTGAAGATCGGATAAATATAGCATATAGCTCCCATAGGAACAATCGTTCAAAAATTCGGTTTTTGTTAGAAAAACTTTTTTGTTTTCAACTATAAACAGATGGAACCTTGCAGTTGCGCGTTTCTAGGAATCCTTGACCATATTACAAAGTATCATAAGAATCGGACATAAGGGCGTGGCACCGCCCATATAGAGAAAAAATTAAAAATGTGATTTATCTATAAACAGACGAGATAGAAAATCGTAAAATGAAAAGTAGAATTGTTGCATTGTATTCTTTAAAAAAAAATTAGAAAATGGGCGGGGTTAAACCCTTTTATCTTTATAAACTTAAAGGATTCTTATTGGAAAAACTATAAAACGGATTTTCCAAATGCTTGCAAGAGTATATAAGTTTCAGCAAAGCTGAAAATAGCTCCCCTACTGGTTTATTTTTATATATATTGATTTAATATTTAATGGTAAGGAAAGAGAGGCAAAAAAAAAAAACCTTGAACATGTCTAGGAAACTTATAGACTAATTTGCTGGTACTTAACGGAAACTAGTCGACACTAGAAGGAAAAGTACCCGTCAGCACGTAGTTATTATTATTTGTAGCGCGATAGATAAACTCATCTATCGTTTTGATATTTGATTCCTCATGTAATCGTTTCGTGGCATAATAAAAGGGTTTGTTTAGTATCATTTTTAATATTTTATTTTGGGCAGTTTGGATTTTCTTTAGATGGGATTGTGCAAAGCTACCCCATACCTCACAACCATATAGCAATATAGGTACAAGTATAGATTTGTATATTATTAATTTATTGTGCAGTGATAATTTTGACCTACGGTTTATAAATGGGTATAGAATGCAGACAGTTTTATTAATTTTATCAAGAGTTTTGCTAATGTGCTCTGAAAAAATAAGTTTTTTGTCTAAGTGGACCCCTAAGTAGCGAACGCAGCTATCCTGCTGTTTGTTATGCCCACTCTTAGTTCCTGGTCTGGTAGAAATGAACGATTACGCCTTTTAGTGAAATAGGTGGCTTTGGTTTTTGAGGCGTTAAGCTTAATTTTCCATCTATAAAAATATTCGGACAGTGAGTTTAGTGCATCTTGAAGCTCATTATGAATTTCACTATAGTTCAAATTGGAGTAGAATAATGCGGTATCGTCTGCAAAGATAAGTGATTTACACCTTTCGAAGGTGGGAATATCGTGGGTATAAATATTGTATAAGATCGTACCAAGTACTGAGCCTTGAGGGACGCCGGCAGATAGAGGTTTATGGTTGGATTCAAGTCCATTTAAAGATACATGAAACAACCTGTCTGATAGGAAACTTGATATAAGTTTTGTTAGGTAGAGAGGGGTGTTGCATTGGACAAGTTTGTGTATAAGGCCATTATGCCATATCGTGTTAAACGCAGCTTCAATGTCGAGTGTTACTAGCCCGATTGACTTTTTCTGATTAAAATTTTCTTTAATAAAGCTTGAAACTAAATCGAGAGGGTGGATACAGCTAACCGCAGTTCTAAAACCGAATTGAAAAGCAGGTATGATATTATTACCTTCGACGTGGAGCGAAAGCCTTATTTTGATAAGGCGCTCGAAAATTTTTGAAAAACCGCAAAGTAGGCTGATAGGCCGATAGCTCGTAGGGCAGTCGGGTGGTTTTCCAGGCTTAGGAATTGGAATTATTTTAGCTCTTTTCCAAGTAGCACAGTTTCAGGCATTTATTGAATAAAAGCGTCAAATATTGAAGTGCATTTTTAGGCAATTTTTTAAAACAAATATTTGGAATTTTATAAATTCCCGGTGATTTATTGTTTTTAAGCGACTTTATTATGCTTCTAGTTTCGTCTAATGTAACAGGGCAGTCAATCGTGACATTTCCCTGGACAACAAGCTCATTTAGGGTATTTTGCACTATGTTGGAGATAATCGGATCAGAGTATGACTCGGTTGTGTGATGCTTTGACTCGAATAGGTCAGCTAAAATGTTTGCTTTTTCCAGGCCTGTCGAATATTGTTTGTTGTTTAGGCTGAAGCTAGGGATATATTGCTTTTTATTTTTCATAACCTTTGCTAGTTTCCAAAAGGGTTTCGAGCTATTCTCTAGTTTTGACAACTTTGTGGACCATGAGTCATTATTTCGTTCGAACAGTTCCTGACGAATTATACGGTTGAGATGACTCACTCTTGCTTTGAATAGAGGTAATCTCGTTCTAACCCACTGCCTTTGAGAAATGTTTCGATCCGATATAATCTGTGAGCTGGAAATTTTTGTGACATGGCAATTAACATATTTTTTCGGTACATGCTCATTTATGGCTTCGGTTATATCTGTTTTGAGACAATCAGCCATCGTGTCAATCAAATCCAGGTTATTAGGTTGGTCAGCAAAAATATTAAGCCTATTGTTTATTTTGAGTTTAAGTGTGCGTTTGAAAGCTGTCCAATTTGTTTTGGAGTATTGCAAGTAACATTCTTTTGAAGCTAGGTTTATTCTTTTCGTAAATTTGCATAGAACAGGTAGGTGATCAGAAGAGAGGATGGTGTGTACAATGGGCTCAGAGATATATCCAGGTGAATTTGCAGGTATATAGATTGGGTCTTTCGGGTAAATGATGGCAAATTTGCCATATGAAAATAGTTCGTGCAAAATGTTACCAAAACAGTTGGCTCTTGCACAATTCCATAGCCTATTCCTGCAGTTAAGGTCACCGCCGACAATATAATTACCAGAAATGCGGGAAATTTTAAGGAGATCTGATTTAAATAGGTCTTTTACATGTTTAGAGGTATAACTTGAGTTACAATTTGTAAGACATTTGGCCGAAGGGCCGGGGAATTAATTAATAATATATCCCCTGCTATTAAACATACAGATGTCTTCAGAAAACCCATTTACCTTACAATAAAAAAAATAAAAAAAACCAGTAAGGGCGGTATAGTTGAGTATTCTCAACTATATAATACCCTGTACACACACCTATGTTGATAACACGTTACACATTCGCCGACAGCAAAAGCAGTGTACCACGATATGGTTTGTGTATTTGCTAAGCTGAGGCAGGGCTCACAGTGCAATGTTGCCATTAGATGGCGCTTTAGTACGGATTTTGTTACAAAGCACAGCTTCAAAATTTTAGTGTGTTGGTCTTTGTGGGGAAAGTGGTAGTTTGTTGTATGCTGTTTTAAAAAGGTATGTTAACTGAGTTTGCATACAAAATTTCAGCATTGTATACTTTAGGAGAAACAGCAATTTTAAGAAAAAAATTACCTTTTGTTGTGCTCGATGGGCGGGAAGGAGTGGGCGTGGCAAAAATTCCCTCAAACTTGATCTAGCGTTTGACCTCACGAGTCTATCCTCCAAATTTCAAGTCTCTAGCTCTTATAGTTTTCGAGAACCATTGGTGAGGGCGGACGGACGGACGGACAAAATCTCATGTGAGATTCAGAGGGAGGGGTTCGTCAAAATCTCACCAAGAGAGGGGTAGGGGTCTACATTTCTAAAAAAAAACCTCACGTAATTTATGGACGTCCTCTTATCGAGTAAGAGCTCAATTTTAAATGAGAAAAAAACCAAACCTCACAGAGCACAATCGGCACGAAGAAACAGGAATAAAATTATTTAAATATTGGGATTTTTAGTGCGCTTCAGAAGTGAAAATGAACTAAAATATCGCAGAAACTGCGTAACTTTTCATTTTATATGGGTAGCAATTATTACCATCACTATTCATTTATAATCCGGCGTCGCTTCACTTTGAAAAAAATAAAAAAAGTTCAAATTCAAGAAGTGATTCGAGAAACAAATTTCCAATACCTGATTACCACAATTCACTACTAGCTTATTAAGTTCTAACCTTAATAAATAGTTATTTTTATATAAAAATATGTAAATACCAGTAAGGACGCTATAGTCGAGTATAGTCGACAATATAATACCTTGCACACACAGTAGGCGGTGCAAAACCCCAAGTCTACAAAAAAATTTTGATTTGACATCGCCCGATCAAATAGTGTTCAAAATATCAAGTAAATCGGTCAAAAAATGTTGAATTCACGAAAAATTTGAGTTTGTAGGTCATTGAGGGGTAACCATCAAAAAGAGGGGAATTTTGTGGTATGCAGTTTTTAAGATACGTATATACTGAGCTTGTACACAAAATATCAGGTTTGTATCTTTAACAGTTTTGAAGATACAGCAATTTTAAGAAAACAACCGGCGGAGGGGAAATGATGAAGAGGGGGAAAAATTGTGGTACGCAGTTTTGTAGTGCTACTTATACTGAGTCTACACACCGACTTTAATGTTTCTATCTCTTTGGATGTTCGAGTTATAGCGTTTTAAAAAAGTGGGTGGTGCTGGATGGGCGGGAAAGAGTGGGCGTGGCACAAAACCGTTCAAACTTGATCTGCTGCCGAGCATTACGAGTCTACCCTCCAAATTTCAAGTCTCTAGCTTTTACAGTTTCCGAGATCCATTGGTGAATACGGACGGACAGACGGACAGACAGACGGACGGACGGACAGACAGACGGACATGGCTTAATCAATTCGTCTTGTCATCCTGATCAAGAATATATATACTTTATATAGTCGCAAGTGAATATTTCTGTGCGTTACATACATTTCGCTCAAACAAACACAATATACCCCGATACACAGTATGTGTACAGGGTATAACAAACGAATACTTATGTAGGATTAATGTTAATAACCTTACCTAATGATAATAAAGTTTTAAAAAAAATTTATATTTTTTCGTGTTGGACCGTGTTAAACCGTGTTCAGAAAATTGTTAGCCGTGCGTGTGAGTGCGTGTTGCAAATTTGGATTTTCATGATGTGTTGGTCGTGTCGAAAAATTGCGGCCCATGTCCATCTCTACTACAGAGTTTAGCTTAGTCTTTATGAGCTTTACAACTGAGTTATTATATAAGAATATATTTAAGTTTTGTTGAAGTGAATATTGTAGTGGCAAGGAAAAATGATAAAGAAAAATGACAAAAGTTAAAAAGCTCTTAAAAGAGCAAAATAATTATACGCTAAGAAGATCGGAAGAACGGTGTAGTGAACAAACAGAAAAAAACTTTCACCAGATGATTTGCTAAAGCAGTGAAGGGCAAAACCTCATTTTTCTATACTCGCGAGTGAAGAAAGTAGAGCTGTGAAAGAAACAACAAAATTAAAATCCGTATGTATTCGTTTCTGATCCAGTCAATACTCGTTACTTTCGTATCGTTACTTTTCTCGTTACTTTCAAACCCAAAACATACTTTGAAGGCATTTTATAATTAAGACAGACAGTCTTTAAAGCCACTGTCTTCAACCACAAAAAAAGGCTGAAAGTCTTTAATAATCATTTTGTAAATTAGATCATCAAAGTTTTTCGCGTCTAATAAAAATTCATTTTGTCTATTCAAATTAATTTGATAGCGATACATTAATTAAATGGGTTCGACCGAATCAGATTTTGTGTTTCAAGTCTAAGCATACGATGAAGATGATTTCGAAATTATTTTGGAAGTTGTCACTTATGTTGCGCTGAACGGACTGTTACCAAGATCCATACGGTACATACCACCATTTTCAAGAAATGCAACCACACTAAACATAAAAATATTGTGGACTCGCCCGATCGCCTCTTTCATCAAGCTCGAACCCCAAACCCCAAACCCCTAACCTTACCCAATACTCTTTATATCATCATTCAAGCCGATGTGCTTGGCACTACTGCCGTCAACAGGCAGTGTGGTCAATATCGCTGGTGCTAGGGCAGTGGCAAATGGTTCACCACTTACAATGTGTAACCATGCATCATGGCTACGTATTATCAAAACCAGCACACTCACACGTTTATTACATACAGCGGCACCAGCCATATTTACGTCGAGATCTCAAAATCAAAATTAAATATCCTATATAAATAAGTATGTATTTTTTTTTTAAATCCGCAAATGATTAAATTTTAAAGTTAAAGTTCGAGGTTGATGAAAGAGGCGATCCACAATGAATATATGTTTAGTGTGGTTGCATTTCTTGAAAATGGTGGTATGTACCGTATGGACCTTGGTAATAGTCGGTTAGACGCATCATAACCGACAGTTTCCAAAATAACTTCGAAATCTGATTCGGCCTAACCCATCGAAGAAAATTATGTTTCGCTAGCAAATGAATTTGAATCGACAAAATGATTTTTTATTTTTGTCGAATTTCGTACGTCAGCTGTAAAGTAGCGTCATTTTTCGTTACGGAAAGCAGGCACTTTGCCTTAGGCTCCGGTGTAAAATGAGTTGAGGATTAGTTTAGACAATGACCCCTGCCTAGGACATCCCCTAGTAAAACTTACCAGTTGAATGTAGGGAGAGTAAATTGAGCTGGAACTAGTGCTACTTACTTTTGAACTAGTTCTGTACTAGATTGGTGAACTGCTGGGGAACTAGCTCGGTACTAGTTTGGTGAACTGCTGGGACCCTTCTGAAATTTCAAAGTGCATTAACAATACTAGTTCAAGCTTGATTTTGAATGAAAAGAAAAACGCAGCATGAGTGCTAGACTATCGTATGTTGTTTCTGGTCATATGACACACACGAGTTCTACATTCTGAGGTGGGTTTCATTCCCGAACTACACAAAAAGCTGCTTCGTACAATTGTAGCGTACAACGAACAATTCATTTAATGCTTTGCGATCGTTGGAGAAGTCGAAGCTAGCATGCTTGATAGACCTTGATCTGGCTAGTCGGTATTGGGGCGTGGGTCGTTGCGAAAAGGAGAGCTTCAGACATCTCTAAGCCGTTAAGGCTTGCTTCTGGTAATCGTAGATTAAAGGAGCGTGCTGGGAAGAGCAGAAGGGGTTAGTATCCAGAAGGGGGTAAAGGCAAGGAGCCGTTTTATAACGCGACACTGGAGGAAGGGAAACTACAGCAGTTAGCGATAGGTCTCGATCAGAGAAAGCAAATGCGGGTGTTGCCGCGTTGCAGTGCCCACCCTACCATGGTCATCCGGTCCAGAAACCAAAACCAGTTATTTTGTGGAATGACTCCTTTGGGAAAGTGTAACGGTAACTTTAGCATGGCGATGAAAGATTTCGCTACGGACTATCTAATAAATGTTTTATTATTTATTGAGTACATAAATTAGTATGTTGAGAGTTTGGCATAGTAAAAACGCAAGGGGAATTGCTGAAATTTAGAAATAAACAATTGCTAAAAGTTTAGAATGTTAACAGTAATATATTTTCAACTCTGGTAATTATATCATTGGAATTTACAACACGGTCACTATGCGTAGCCAATTGAAGAGGTTAACCAATCTCGTGAACAAATGTTACCACGAGCGCAGATCACAATGGTGGCCATGCACTGGGTGCCGTTCTACTTGGTAAGAACGGCACGGATGTTGATTTTAACTTTGGATTTATTTGAAACTTACGTTGTTCTGGGATAATTGAACAGAACGTCGATTTTCCAGACACGATTTAAAATTTTCACTTCATTTCACAAACAGAAATGAATTTTAAGTGGTGGTTGCACACCCAATTTTGCTCACTAATATAAATGTCTTGCAAAAATTGGTTCTCAAAATTTTGATTATGAATTTAAACGAATTTAGCACTGTGACAAACTGCACACGGACGCGTCTGAATCTGAAAAGGCAAAAAGAAGCCATGCTTTTTCCCTGATCAGATCTCACAATCTGCAAAACTAACCCAATGAAAATCCCAGACTCTGCAGAGAATCCCAAAAATCCTGACGAACACTCGTAAAAAAGCTGTAAAGGTTACATATGTAACATTATAGACCGATAACCATTTTGATAACCTTAATTTACATATCGGGATGGGAAACATTCTACATCACTAATGATCACATCAGCTGATCGCTGACACCTTGTGACTCCGAGTGCCACTACAAATTCCCCCAAATAAAATCAGACTTGGGGCGTAGACACAAGCTGATCACACGAGATGTAAACACACTTATGGCTTATGTTCTCGACGTGGGAAATCCCAACTATCTTTCCCGCCATAGTTTCTAACTCATAATACGTATTCCCTAACTTCAAACGAAGTCTGGCCTTTACAAACAGGAGTGATTGTTTTGGCATTGAAACCTTGAGCAACGTTGCTTAATTGAAAGTTACGTCGGTAGACTTCTTGACCAACTTTAAAATCGACTGGTCTAGATCGACATTTGTAGGCACTTTGGTTACGCTCGAAACGCCCCTTAGGACAAACTTGAGCTTTGCGCCTGACAAGATCCATGAAATCTTGCTTATCAATCTTCGTAAAAGCGCAAAAGCCCATAAGAGCTACCACTCGTTACCATCTGTTGCCCAAAAGCAAGGTACTAAGGAGTGTCACCGATGACTAAATGCCAAGACGAACGGAAAGAACAACAAATTCCACTTAAACTCTCATCCTAATTCATTTGGTCACCGCTGCGTTGCCTTGGGGAGAAAAAACTGCTGTATACACATGGTTAACACCTTACCGCTGAAGAAGGATATTAAACGCGGTTGATCTAAGCTGGGTACCATTATCAGAAACAAGTGTTCACCGAAACAATGGAAAAGATCTTCCTGAAGATACTTGCACACAACATCTGCCGAACAACTTTTAAAAATACAAACTTGGAATAATGATCCAGAACAATGAAAATGGCAATGTTGCCACGTCGTGACCTTGGATAAGGTTCTAAATAGTCCAGGTATACTTTTTGAAAGAAACGTACGGATTCATTAACTCAACCTAGATGCGAACGAAGAACCCGGTTAGAATGTTTGGTTGTTTTCCACACCTCACATTGCTTAATAATATTGTTCACATCAGCCACCATATTGGGCCAATAGAAAAACCTACGCAGCCTTACGAGTGTTTTCTGAACTTCTCCATAAGCAGAAAGCGACTCGGAATGTGCGTGATCTAATAAAGACTTCACTAATCCGCCAGGAACACACAGCTTCCAAGCAAGATCGTTTATAACTGGATCTCCTACTGCGTATTCGGGACGGCTATACACGAATCCATCGATTACTTTTGAATCGGGTACACGGTTCGGATTATCTCTTTTGCCAATTTCTTAATACTCAGGATCCTTTAAACAGGGTGATTGTAGGTCTAGGAAAAGTCCTCGATCAAATTCAACCTCAGCTAAGTCTTCGGTAAACAAGCGCATTCTTTTTCGGTAACTTAGAAGTTCCGTTGCGACTTGTTTAATATGTTTATTAACGCATGAATATACAAATAATTAACTACTTGTGTCAAAATGGTGCACAGCTAAGGGTCGGGAAGGAGAAATTGAGAAACCATGGGAAGACTTTGTTGACAACATTATTGCCGTACTTCGGATGGCGGAAGGACGAAATCAAAGATCCAAAACCTGAATTTTGATGCATTAGTTGTATGTTTTGTGAACGCGATAGGGAACTCATAACCTGAGTCATTTGTCTGCACTAACACGACTCCTACTGCTGTTTTACTAGCATCGCAATGCAGAGAAAAAGATTCGCACTGTGTAGCACTGCAGCGGAGTTTACACAGTGTATTAAATTATTAAACGCCAGCAAGGCTTCGTCAGTGACCACGAACTTCAGTTAGCTTGCAGCAAATCCGTCAGCGGTGACGTAATTGCTGCACAATACTTTAGAAATTTCTAGTACCAACCAGCCATTCCCAAAAATCTTCTAACCTGTCGAACAGATCTATGTTCGGGGGAATTCGAATCGGCAGAAACTTTCTCGGGATCGATTTTTATCATACCATTACCCACAATATGGCCTATATAATTTACTTCTACCAAACAAAATTTTGATTTGCTTACATTGATAGTCAAACCTGCGGAACGCAGACTATCACCAACTTCGCTCAGTACCTGTAAATGACGTTCAAACGTCGCTGAGACTATTAACAAGTCGTCTAGGTAAATAAAAAGTTCAGAACGCAAATGGGGTGGTCTATCAATCGAAACATCGTTTTGGGTGCATTTCATAGCCCAAAAGGAATTACACGAAGGTGGTAAAGGGGACGACCCGGAACTGTAAAAGCAGTTTTATCTGCTGATGCGGGGTCTAACGGTATCTGCCAGAAAACGTCTTTCGTGTCGAGACTTGAAATGAATTCTGCTTATGGCAGCCTGCTCAAAATACTTGCAATGTTAGGTAGAGGATACGCATGTTCAACGGTTATTTCGTTCATATTGCGGCTATCTAGGCACAAACGTACCTTACCTGGCTTACGAACTAAGACAACCGAAGACGACATGCGCTATTTGATTCTTCAATCACTCCGAGTTTCAACATACCATCTACTTCTTAGTACATCAGCTTTTCAATGGAAGGTGCCTTATGGGTTTTGCGACTTCTACTTCGATACTATGGGACAGCACTCGTGTACGACCTAAGCCATTTACAACGATCTATTACCGCTTGTAATTGTTTTGGCTGACCAGGGCATAATTCACGAACAATGGAATCGATGATAGATTCTGGTGAATTTTTACAAAGCAATGGTTGAAGTGTAGGCAACAACCCAAAAGCAGTCCAAAGATCAACGCCTATGTAAAGGTCTTGTACAAGGCTGGGGGTTAGATAAATTACTAATGCACAACTCACAGAAGCACCAGTATCCATAAGTCCGACTACTGATCTTCCTAACAACGTCATTTTGGCGAAAGACCGAATATCATTCGATTTTTGAAATATCGAAGACAAGAATAACTGTTGGTCTCGCCTAATCTCTTTCCAGTAACAACGCGCACGCTGCTGGTATACACTAGCAGCTAATTTTGTCAGATCGTTAACCCGAAGGCACATCGGTCTGAAGGACTTATCCGTGTAAAAAGGGGATGAACTACTCTAAGCAAAAAAATTAACGGACCACTTAAAAAATTTAGATTTTGGACCTATTTTTGGCAGTCTGTAACTTTGTAGGTATTGGTCGTATCGACAAACTCTTACAAAACATTTTATAGCTTGTAACTTCTAGTTTTTGAATCTTTTGCCCAAAAATTTTAAAAGTAACGGTTTTGATGTAATCCTTAAATTGCGAAAAAAAAATTGCAAAATTTTTGGTCTTTTTTGACTTGCTCCATGGGTTTTTGTGATTTTTGTTTAGATAAACCATTATATATAGCCTATTCGTTCAGCTTTAATTTGCATTTTTCCGATCCTTGCAATGATTTTATTTCGCTGAGATATTCAAAGTTGAACCAAAAAAAGTCGTTTTGGCTTTAACCATCCATATCTCCGCAAAGAATGAAGGTACAGGAATGGGGAATTCAGTTTTGAAAACTAGAGGAAATGTCTTAAAAGAACCAATTAAGACATATGGAGAACAAATTTGACTACATCTTAGGAACCACTTATCGGAAGGAGGATACCTACACCTCTTAGTACCCCCAACAACCATGTAAGTTTTCAGATCGATCCATTGAGTGGTTTTTCCGTACCGTTTGTTCAAAGTTGACGAAAAAAAATTTAACGATCAAAATTAGCACTTTTTAACATTGTGTAATCATTTTCATAAAAATGGAAAAATCTAAATGTTTTTCCACTTTTTCTTCAATTTGTTGTTGAGCTCCATAACCGAATCTAGTTCATTGGCTCTGTGTTCGTTGCTTTCTACACACTCGCACCGTTTTGGTGCGTTCGCTCGTAGATTTTTGAAGCCCCACATTTGTCACAATTTGGTTTGTAAACATTGGGTGCGAGGAAATACACTCTTTTCTTTACGGTATCGAGCATTTGGGACACGCTAGTTATATGCAATTCAAAATGTGATGTTGGTCGTCTGCCAATAAATTTAATTTCTTCTCATAATTTCTACTTAGTCTGTCTCTACTAACGGACTCGACAAACGCTCGGCTAGGGACAAAACTGCTTCGTAAAAACAATCAAATCTCTCATTGGGTTTTTGTTTGCGGTCTCGAATCTCTTGGCGATAGTCAAAATCGGTACGTGAATCTTTGTAATGATCACGCAGCTCTCTCCAGCGAACCATTGAGATGGTTTGATGGTACCGCCAAAAACAATCGCTGGCTTTGCCTTCAAACAGTGCGCTTAAGTCTCCGCCTAGAGTCTGATTTGTGAGTGCTTCCAAACTGGGAAACCTGCCTACCACTATCAGTTGTTTCCGACCTATCCACTCGAGGTGTCCTTTCTTCTTGGGACGGTTTGTCTTTTCTCTCGGTATTTAAGCTATTAGCTCTAGTACTAAATGATGGACCCTTAAGAGACGAATCCAACACTGCGACCTGACTCGTTGAAGCACACAGAGAAAAAAATTCAAGTACATTGTACTTAAATTGACACAATTCGGTGTTGAAAGTCCGTCAAGCACAAATGTTGTCAAATCAAGTAAAATGTTCTCAATTCAAGCACTATTTTTAAGTACAAAAAATCTTGAATTGAGTAAATTTTGATACATCTTCAAGAACAGTTTCAGCTTAATATGATACCAACAAAACTTAATCCGAGTCAATGTTGTTTTGGAAATAAGTTTACATTTTACTTGAATCAAGAACCAACCATACTTAAACTATAATAAAAAAAAACTTATACCGAGACCTTTTCGTTCTTAAAACAAGTGAATATTCTACTGGAATCAAGAACCGACTAAACTTAAATTACATCTAAAAAGATTTTTTTGCGAGACCACGACCACTTTTTCGTTCAAGTAAGTTTACATTGTTCTCGAATCAAGGCTCAGTGGTTATGCAAACTATTTCGGTTATTACCTCAATTTGATTGATACAGTTAATTTAATAAACATTTAAACAACATATTAATGTTATAATTAAATGGTAATTGGTGATTATTTATTTAATAAACATTAAGACTTTGGTGTACCAGGGGATTTGAACCTCTTACCTTCGGTTTCGTATGACAACACGCTAACCTCTGAGCCACAGGAAGCGACATAGGAACATTTGATATTTCATAAATTTTATTTCTTGAAAACATTTCCAAGTTCCAAGAGAACAAAAAATATTTAGTAAACAAAAAAACTCTGGTATTGCTGGGGTTTGAACCTCATACCTTTGGTATCATAGTTAAACACACTAAACTCTGAGCTACAGCAAGCAACATAGAAACTTATGATATTTGATAAATTTTAATTGTTTCAACATTTTTGTGAAAAGGAGTAAGAGAGAAAGAAGGTATAAGAAGAAAGTGTTGTCATTACAAGTTTGTTTGGTTTCGGTTTAAATTTTTGTGTTCTTGATTTGTTTTCAAGTATAAAATGTGTATGAATTGACATTTTGTAGTTGATTCAAATCCATTCTGGTGTCAATTTTGATGCTAAGTACGAATCTTACTTATTTCGAGAACATTTAGACCAATTACAACTTAATTTGGTCTGTTGTTGATCCAAGTACAATCTGTGCTGTTCTCAGACCGGACTTTTTTTCTCTGTGCAGTTTCGCCGCACTCTACCAAATTTCCTCGATCCGTTGCACACTCCGGACATTCTCGATGCGATTTGCGATAATGTGCCGCGCATGCTTGATGACACTTACATTTGCATGGAGCTTACACAAGCAGACTAACAGTAGAAATTAACCCATCACATATGACGCAACGCATTGCACCTATGGGTGTCGACAGATTCTCAGTGCTGCGTTGTACAGGCATATTGAATTATATATATAAACTTCAAATGGAATTTAACAAAAATCACGAAAATTTTCGCAGTACCAAAAAAAAACTTTTAAACCAAACTAAAATTTCCAAACAAACTCGGAATAAAGCATAACCGTAATAAAAAACACAAAATACTAAAAAGGCAAAATGATAATCCTAAAAAAATAATCCATAACATAATTGAGAGATCATTCAATCGACCAATGCTAAAAACTGTTTACCTACTTAACACACTTCCGGTCGATACTCAAAACAACTGCTGTAGGGGAAAGGAAAAAAAAAAACAAACTAGAGATTTTGTGTTCTATGGTGACACGGTCAGTATCCAAACGACTATCGGAAAACTGAATCCTGAACCACCATAGAAACACTGAAGATAGTATACAGGGTATCATCATCGGTATACGTTCTCGTTACCGATCTCGTTCGGTCTTTCCAAACAATAGATAAGAAATCTAGACACAACCAAGTGTATTAATTGTACTATAATTAGTCAGGCTGTTCTTCACCCGCAGTAAGGTAACCAGCATGTATCAGATTCCAAATATTCAACTAATGATACCAATCAACTAGACTAGGAATACTCAAACAATCACAGACGCAACTTTGATGCGCAATAACAGTCGCGGTTAGGTAGTCAGCATTTATCCAACTCCAAATATACAGCTAACTGAACTACTACATTAGACAGTTAATTTTTAAATTGACACCATAAATCTATTGGGAATATGATTCTGGGTTAGAGAAGAGGGAAAAGGTTATTAGTATTATTCAGAGCTAAATTTCATAGGACTCGCACGATCAGATGACTGAATTAAAACTGACGGAAAACAAACTACGTCTTCTGACGCATTACAAAGCAATGTAGGCCCACGTTGGGCACCAAATCTAATATTTCTGTTATCGTTGGAGAAGTCGAAGCTAGCACCCTTGAAAGATCCTAATCTGGCTCGTCGGTACTGGAGCGGGGGTCGTTGCGAAAAGGAGAGCTTCAGACATCTCTAAGCCGTTAAGGCTTGCTTCTGGTAATCGTAGATTAAAGGAGCGTGCTGGGAAGAGGAGAAGGGGTTAGTATCCAGAAGGGGGTGAAAGCAAGGAGCCGTTTTACAACGTGACTCTGGAGGAAAGGGAACTACAGCAGTTAGAGGTAGGTCTCAATCAGAGAAAGCAAATGCGGGTGTTGCCGCGATGCAGGGCCCACCCTACCATGGTCATCCGGTCCAGGAACCAAAACCAGTTATTTTGTGGAATGACTCCTTTGGGAAAGTGTAAAGCTAACTTTAGCATGGCGATGAAAGATCTCGGTACGGACTATCTAACAAGGGTTCAACATTATTATTTACTGAGGACATAGATTAGGTTGTCAAGAGTTTGGCATAGTAAAAAAGCAAGGGGAATTGCTGAAATTTAGAAATAAACAATTGCTAAAAGTGTCAAATGTTAACAGTAATATATTTTCAACTCTGGTAATTATAACATTGGAATTTACAACAATAGGAATCTAAGCATCGGGGTATATTCTGTTTGTTTGAGCGAAATGTATGTAATGCACAGAAATATTCACTTGCGACTATATAAAATATATATATTCTTGATCAGGACGACAAGAGAAATTGATTAAGCCATGTCCGTCCGTCTGTTCGTCCGTCTGTCTGTTCGTCCGTATTCACCAATGGTTCTCAGAAACTATAATAGCTAGAGACTTGAAATTTGGAGGGTAGACTCGTGATGCTCGGCAGCAGATCAAGTTTGAACGGTTTTGTGCCACGCCCACTCCTTCCAGTCCATCCAGCACCGCCCACTTTTTTAAAACGCTATAACTCGAACATTCAAAGAGATAGAAACATGAAAGTTGGTATGTAGACTCAGTATAAGTATCACTACAAAACTGCATACCACAATTTTTCCCCCTCCTCTTCATTTCCCCTCCCCCGGTTGTTTTCTTAAAATTGATGTATCTTCAAAACTATTAAAGATACGAATCGGAAATTTTGTATACAAGCTCAGTAGATATTAGAGGTCTGCATGAATACATTCAAAATCAAGTTCGAGACATTCATACGAAAAACGAATGAGTGAGTTCTCGTCATTCACTCAAACGAATTGAGTGTGTTTGAATATTGAGAGAGTAAAACATTCATAACATTCGAACGACTTCGAAAAGCATACTATGAATTCTGAACGGATCACAATGTTTCCTAGTATATATTCAGTTATAATGAGTTTTACACTGTTGTACACAGAGTATATTGGGAAAAAGAGGAAGAGTTATTAGTTTTTTAAGCAAACGTAAATATGAAGGAAATTTCAATGAATAAGTAATTGATATTTTTATTGATATTATCTACAAGTTTGAATGTAGAAACATCATTTTATTAACGTTGTCCGAATTTGTAGCAACAACACACCGTTTTTCGGTAATTAGATTTCTTGCTTCTGAAAAGGCTCTTTCGGAAGCAGCGCTGCTAGCTGGTATTGATAAAATTTTGCAACTACATTTGTACAAAAGCGGAAAATAGTTTTTGTGGAAATTCCACCATTGAATGCAATCAAAGTCTTCAGAGTATCCTACCACCATATTCGAATAACTCTTGATTTCTTTGTCTATTTTGTCAGCAATACCATCATTTCGAATTTCAATAAAATCAGCCAAAACATTTTCTTTTAAATCCGGATTCGTACATTGGTCGTCATCTCCGTCTTTCAAATATTCAGCAGTATTAGCTGTCGAATTCTAAATTTTTTAAATTGTATTAAATTTATTGGTCACTAAACTCTTCTCCTAGATACATTTTCTATTAGGTGTACAAATAAGTTACCATCGTTTGACAAAAGTTTGCCTTACCAGGTAGCAAAAATTATGATAGAAAACGGTGCAAACTTATTTGCACACCTGCTAACATTTATTTCATAATTATAATCTTCATTTTACAACTCACATTCTCCAACGAATTTTGTAAACTCATTTTTAAAAATTTTAGTTAAAAATTGTTATTTTTTATAACACAACAGAATTATTTTCAACACAACTGAATTATTTTTTAACACAACTGAATTTGACACAAAACTCAGTTATTCGAACCGAACGTTTCTCTCATTCAGATTCATTCACATTCACTCGTTTCGATTCGAATTTTCTCAACATTCATACAACTTTAACTCAATACAACATTTACTCATATTTTGTTGTAAGAGGTTCTTTAAAATTTGAGTATGATTCAGTTGTACACCGAATGTTTTCATATTTGAATGTACTCATGCAGACCTCTAGTAGATATGTATCTTGTAAATTTGGGGTGTTGCACCGCCTACTGTATTTGCAGGGTATTATATTGTCGAGTATACTCGACAATAGCGTCCTTACTGGTTTTCATTTCGTATGGGGGCTACCAGTTGCAGTGGTCCAATCATGCTGGTTCCGACCAGTGATTTATGGTAATAAAATTGGAGGATCTATGCAAAATTTCTTTACGATTACTTCAAAACTATGGGAGGAGATATCATACAACAACGAACACAAAGACGGAAAGACAGATAGGCGATATTTTTATTTTCGCCCGTCTTCCTCATTTTCTTAAAATTGCTGTATCTACTAGATACTATCTATGAAACTAAGTATGAAAGGTGCAATGCTGAAATGCAAGCTAAGTAGCTCATATTTTCAAAACTTCATACCCCAAACTACCTTCTCCTCACAAAGACTAAGAAACTGACATTTTGCGTAAATTGAGCTTTGAGCACTACATTATCTTAATTTATACAACAGCAGCAATACTTTGTAATATAAACAGTACTTAAGCACTGTTTTTTATTTATACCGACACCACTGTTAGCTTTGCCTTACCAACGATTTTGAACAATAACAGACTGTAAGCTGTGAATTCATACATATGGTATGTGTTCTTACTGTGTTAACATTGATGTTGCTGTCGTCGGAAATTTAACATGTTTTTCTCGTAGTTACTTGCTGACAAAAACAATGTTGAAAAGGGAAATCTTTTTATACTCTTGCAAGAGTATATTAACTTTATCGTGAAGTTTGCAACGCAGAAAAGGAGACATCTCCGACTATATATTCTTGATCAGCACGACGAGACGAGTTCATATAGCCATGTCCGTCTGTCTGTCTGTTTCAATGCGAACTCCTCCCACAGTTTTGAAGTAAGCAAAAAAATTTAAACGCAGAAAATTTTTTTTCATTGCAGGCAGCTTATATGTAGAAACCAGCCTGATCGGAATACTATAGCATACAGCTGCTATAGGAATGATCGGTTAAAAATGAGGTTTTTGCTCAATAAACTCTTTGATTTTAAAGCTATCGCCTCGATTTTTTGAACAAGAACATTTTTGAAGTAAATTAAGGCACACTGCAAAATTTATGAAGATCGAATAAATATAGCATATAGCTCCCATGGGAACAATCGGTTAAAAATTCGGGTTTTGTTAGAAAAACTTTTTGTTCTCAACTATAAACAGATGAAACCTTGCAGTTACGCGTTTTTAAGAATCCTTGACCATATTATAAAGTTTCATAAGAATCGGACATAAGGGCTTGGCACCGCCCATATAGAGAAAAATTTAAAAATGTGATTTATCTATAAGAAGACGTGATAGAAAATCGTAAAATGAAGTGTGAATGAGTTTAGTGGTGAGGGACAAATGACTGGAGAAACCTCGGGTGAAAAATTTATAAAAAACGTATTTTCTCGGTTGTCTTTTGTGATAGGATGATTTGTGGTTTGGATTGTGTTTAGCTGACTCAAACCCCAAGAAGATTTTATAAAAAATGGGCGTGGCTACGCTCCATATAGTCAAAATTGAAACGCTTATATCTCTAGAACCATAAAACCTAGAAGAATGAAACTTTGCATGTATTCTATTGGGATAGGCCACTCCCACACTTAGCTAAAAAAGCAAAATGTTGTTTATCTGGAACGAATTGGTCTAAAAGAGTAAAAATTGGAATGTATGAAATTGAATGAAAATTAAATCTGTTTCGATTAAAAAGTGGGCGGGGCAACGCCTATTGTCATTACAAATCGAAAGTACAGGGTATGTCGAAGTCAAGAACTCTCGACTCCAATCCTTACTGTTTTTTTTTTTTTGAATTTGGTGTGTACAGGGATTGTGCATTGTGTAATATTAAACTATTTGTTTATCAATTATGTAGTTGATTTTATTGTTGAGTACCTCTTAAAATTAGCTATATTTCATGTGACGCCCTTTCTGGCAACGCTTAACGTATTTTTGGAAGATTTAAAAAGCACCCGAAGCTGAAATCTCAAAATATTTCGGAAACCCGTTGATAAATTCATTTGTGACCAAACTTAGGGTAATATTAACACGATTAAATTGACGTATCTTATTTGTCTGAAACCAATGGCCAAACGAACTACGTCCATTATCTAGCAGGCATATGTATGTCATTTTCATCTACACAGGTTGAATCACTTTTTTATAAAAAAAAATACTAAAATACAAATGCACTCGATAAGATAAACCAAGATAAGATAAGTTATGGTTTGATGAAAATAATATGCTTGACAAGCTGAGGAGAACCGTTAGTCAGTGACCACTTTACAGCGAATGTGTTAACTTATTCGGAGTGTTTCAATTGAGAATATTTTCCATATCAAAAACTGAAAAATTGATAATTACTTGGTAAAATAAAAATTCAAGTATAAATGAAAATAGTTTGACCACAAGAAATGGATCTAAGAATTTTTTTATTATTAACGTACATATGCCTTCCGCTTACAAATGGATTGAATTCTGATTTGCCAATTTCATCAAGCGAATCCGCCACTAGCATAATTCCAGAAAACCAGGTAAAAAAGCCAAACTTCGATAATTAAATGTATCAATAATAGTTAATTTGAAAATTATATACAATACATACAGTTGCCTTGTATGAAATGTAATTATTTTATGACCATAGATTGTAAAAGTTTATTTAAAAAAAATGGAAGTTCATAACAAAAGTGCAATTCTGCGTTAACACTTTGTCCAGTGGCGTGTCAAATTTATTAAATGGGGGACCTTTATGTAAAAGAGCCTCGGGAACCCCCAGGCATGATCAGCGCTGAGTTCTGCTCACTTCCCCATTTTCAGCCTAATTTTTTCCAAAAATCACAAAATCATGTACATTTCACCACCCCAAACAATTCAGCTTAAATTTGCAATTGTCTCGCTATGAAGCATAAGGAAACCGCAAAATCTGCACTCCGATAGCGACAGCCTTTATTCGCCGATAAATTCTCGCAAGCGCGGAACATTTGGAATTTTACAATATATCCAAACAACTTACTATGAGTCAGTCTTCTTGCCAGTGCCAGAAAGAAACAGACAAAACCAAAATAGTATTTCGTTTGCTTGCATTATATAAAATGCTTATCTTTTTATGCACGTCGCTTGCGGCGCCAAAATTCGTCCGAATTTTTATACTCTTGCAAGAGTATATTAACTTTGTCGTGAAGTTTGCAACGCAGAGAAGGAGACATCTCCGACCATATAAAGTATATATATTCTTGATCAGCACGACGAGACGAGTTCAAATAGCCATGTCCGTCTGTCTGTCCGTCTGTCTGTTTCAATGCGAACTCCTCCCAGAGTTTTGAAGTTAGCAAAAAATTTAAACGCAGAAAATTTTCTTTTCCTTGCAGGCAGTTTATATGTAGAAACCAGCTTGATCGGAATACTATAGCATATAGCTGCCATAGGAACGATCGGTCAAAAATGAGGTTTTTGCTCAATAAACTCTTTGATTTTAAAGCTATCACCTCGATTTTTTGCACAAGAACATCTTAGACGTAAATTAAGACACTCTGCAAAATTGGTGAAGATCGGATAAGTATAGCATATAGCTCCCATAGGAACAATCGTTCAAAAATTCGGTTTTTGTTAGAAAAACTTTTTTGTTTTCAACTATAAACAAATGAAACCTTGCAGTTACGCGTTTTTAAGAATCCTTGACCATATTATAAGGTTTCATAAGAATCGGACATAAGGGCGTGGCACCGCCCATATAGAGAAAAACTTAAAAATGTGATTTATCTATAAGCAGACGAGATAGAAAATCGTAAAATGAAAAGTAGAATGATTGCATTGTATTCTTTAAAAAAAATTAGAAAATGGGCGAGGTTACACCCTTTCATCTTTATAAACTTAAAGGATTCTTATTGAAAAAATTATAAAACGGATTTTCCAAATGCTTGCAAGAGTATATAAGTTTCAGCAAAGCTGAAAATAGCTCCCATACTGGTTTTAGTTCGAGTTGCCCAAATAGCGGGATTATTTATTGTTGGATAAAAGACATAATAAGGTTAATGAAAACTAAATAATAACGTATTTTTCGATCATTGAAAGGTAAAAAAGGTGAATATATTACAAAACGACATTTGCTCCAAATGTAAATGCGACGCAAAAAACAAACTTTTTGACTGCAATGGAAAATTGTCAAGCTGGCTTTCACCCGCTGAGTGGGACATTCTTCAAAATGGCGACGTAATATTCGATACAATAGATTTACAGCACAATAACTTCACTAAAGTGCCAATATTGCCAACATATCCGGTAAAAAACTTGTACTTGTCTTATAATGAAATATCCGAAATTGCATTGGGGGCCTTTCAAAACCTATCGGATCTTTTAAATTTGGATCTGTCTCACAATAAAATATCTTCAAAAGCCATGGAACCAGATGTTTTTAGGGGTAATTACATGCCAGGTGCTTTTTTGCCATTGGCAAATTTGCGCTCACTTAACCTCAGCTACAATGATTTACACAATCTGGATCCTGACACATTTATGCATACACCAAACATCGAAGAACTTATTTTGTGCAAGAATACTTTTCAAGTGATTGATCATGAAACGTATATTGCCATTTCAGGCTTAAGGTCATTGAAGGTATATTCCTAACAATATTTAAATGCTTTGAAAATAATTATAATTTTATTATTCGAATAAAGAAAATTGATCTTTCGTATATGGAGCTGAGTGAGCTACCGGAAACTTTTCTCCATGGTCCTCGTGGTTTAGAAACTCTAATATTAAGCGGAAATTTACTTAATGAAGTTCCTGAATGCTTGAAGTTAGCTGCTAGCCTGAAGTCCTTAGTGTTGGATGAGAATCGTATAACTGATTTGGATGAAGACAAGTATTACAAAATATTTCACCAATACTTGTCGCAAATTAACTAATAAATTAAAATTTTCCCTTTATAGCTCATTTCCAGACATGGGTAGTTTACAATATTTAAGCATTTCTTATATGCCGAAGCTATCAAACATTGGCAGAGGAAGTCTCAGCAAACTTCAAAGTAAGATTCAAGGGTTTGTATGTAAAATTTCGCACAAAGTGTATGAACATAAATAGTAAATTTGCCTAGCAATATGACTAATCATATATTTTTAGTACCATAATACCGTATTTAAGTAGAGGGTTTTAAGTCTGAGTGTTTTGTCAATTCTATTTTAAATACCAGCAAGGACGCTATAGTCGAGTAAACTCGACAAAATCATACCCTGCACACACAGTAGGTGGTGCAACACCCTAAATCTACAAAAAAATGTTGATTTGACATCGCCCAATCAAATAGTGTTCAAAGTATCAAGTATATTGGTAAAAAAAAGTGGAATTTACGAAAAATTTGAGTTTGTAGGTAATTGATGGGTAACTTTCGAACAGCGGGGAATTTTGTGGTATGCAATTTTAAAGATATATATCTTGTATACCAAATTTCATCTCTTCGGGTGTTCGAGTTATAACGTTTTAAAAAAGTGGGCAGTGCTGGTTGGGCGGGAAGGAGTGGGCGTGGCACAAAACCGTTCAAACTTGATGTAGTGCCAAGCATCACGAGTCTAACCTCTAATTTTCAAGTCTCTAGCTTTTACAGTTTCCGAGAACCATTGGTGAATACAGACGGACGGACGGACAGGGCTCAATCGATTTGTCTTGTCATCCTGATCAAGAATATATATACTTTATGGGGTCCCCCTCCCCTCCTTCTGTGCGTTACACACATTTCGTTCAAACAAACTTAATATACCCTGACACAGTGTATGTGCAGGGTATGAAAATACGAAAAATCCTCGTGCTATCAATTAAAAACAACACAGAGTGTGTGAAACCAACCAAACCAGCCTTTATGACGAGCAAGCGTATACATATCGCAGCCCTGCAAGAGACGAAACTACGGTTCGGTCGATACTCGGTTACAACCTGGTGCGCCTGGATCGGGAAAGAGACGGGGGTGGTGGTCCGGCGTTCGTCATTCACCAATCGGTTTCTTACACGACCCAAGCACTGCCCGATGGTCAAGCTAAACATCTTGAGCAGCAAGGCATCAGCGTTAGTACCCGCGAAAGCAACATCAATTTATACGTCCCACCGGTCGCAGCATGCCTGCCGGGATACAAATCCACTGTCAGACATCTACTCGTTGGTGTGCGCCGTATCATTATTGGTGATAAGGACACCCACCATGAAGACTGGATCTCTGCCTTGGAAACGATGCAAAATGCAAAGACTTAGTAGAGCAGTTTGGTAACACCAACTACTGCTCCATCAAAGAGGACCATGACACCCGTATAGCCACCAATTGCTCGAGTTACCAAATGTGACCATCGTCAGCCCGGCGTTGCTTCATAGTGCCACCTGGCATGCGGAAGGCACGCTAGGATCAGATCACACCCCTATCATCATACGAATTACCAAGACCAAGACTTTCATGACACAGAACGTCAATTTTAACAAAACCGACTGGGAAGCATTCACAAACAGGACGGAAGCTGCTTTCGCCAATATATATGCCCGCAAAAAGAACCTAACCACCGTTCTCACAAGCGATGTCAAGCAACATGTAACGGTGGGTCGCATCCCAATAGCCAGATCTTGCTTCCCCATTGAGGCATTAGGTCTGGCCAAAGAAAGATACTACATCCGTACGCTTAACCACAGCTGTGAGCCTACACAGAAAAACAAATGGATCGAACACTTGGAAAATTGTCCCTGAGTTTCCGCCAAACTGTAGTCCACCATTAAATCACTCACAGCAGGGAGCAGGGAGCGTTTGCGGGAAAATGCAGCGGTCACTTTTGACCATACCTACATCAGCAAGGCAGAGAAATACGCTAGGAAGTTCTCCAAGCAATTTGTAGACCATCCCTCAAGCTCGATCGCACAAAGAGGGACGCACTGCGCACCGTCGAAAAATGAAACATGGCTTGCCAAAGTAAAAATTTCTCCGAGTCAAGGTCTAAAAAGCAATTTAGAAATAAAAGGCATTCAAGGCTATTGGACCGGATAGTACAGCAGCTGTGATGCTCAACCACCCATGTTCAAATGGGGTCAGGCAGCTTGGCAACACTAACGTTGCCCAACAACTGGTTTAAAGGTAAAATTATACCTGTCCTGAAACCAGGTAAGCCGAATAATGAGGGTACCTCATATCTGCCCAGCATCTCAACAGCATTCTGCTCTATCACCAGCTACCTTGCGGATGTCTTAAATAACGAGCGACCACATCATCGCTCTATTGCTGTTGCTCTGGACAGTCATGAGATTCTCATCCGAGACCTTATCAACATCTCCCTGCCTGACAGACTCAAAGGATTGATAGCAATATACATCTCGAGAAGGAAGGTATTCGTAGAGTTCCGAGACGCTTCGAGTGGATTCCGCACGCTGAAGCAGGGCAAGGTGGCGTGCTCTCGCCACTGTTGTTCAACTTTTATATCTCGGGCATATCTATACCCCCTACCCCATTGCAACTCACGACCTATTCCGATGACTGTACATTGCTGTCCAGACATAAACAACTCCCAGTAGTGACAAGGCAACTAAACAACTACATGCCCGACCTCGTGGAGTACCTCCACAACAAGAACCTCCAGTTCTCCCCAGCCAAATCGTCCGCCACATTGCTTAGAACCTAGACCAAAGAGGTTAATGACGCCCTTCAGATCATGGTATATGGCGTCACAATCCAAATAGTCAAACCCCAAAATTCTGGGGGTAATCTTTGACAGTACCTTCGTATTTGCGAGGCACGCAGAATACCTGGCCAAAAACATCAGATCGCACAATAAAATACGAAAATCACTAGCTGGCAGCACATGGGGTATCGACAAAGGCATCTTGCTAATGACGTATAAAGCATGCAGTCGATCTGTAGATAACTACGCAGCACCGTTATGGAGCTCCCGTATCAGCAGCACACATTAGGAAAATCTCCAAAGAACATAGAACACTGCACTTAGAGATGCCAAGAGTGCTCGGTCCTCCCAGTAAAGGAGCACAATTCGTTTGGATGCTGCAACAACAACAACATACGTTTACTTAAAGTAAAAGTAAATCACTTTTCTAATTATAAATGTTCGTTGACAAATCCTCATTTTCAAAGTACAAGTATATTCAAGTGAAAGGGAGTATCTTGAACTACGTAACATACATATATTCTGGATGTCAAGCATTAAAAAAATTCTTATGGTTTCTGGCCTACATTTTGGGCTGTTTATACCCTGTACCTTATGGTACAAGGGTATATTAGTGTTGTGCGCATCGACAATGTATGTAACACCTTAAAGGAGACATTTCCGACTACACATCGGATCAGTTTCGATAGAGAAGTCGATTTAGCCCGTCTGTCCGTCTGTCTGTATGAACGCGTCGATTTCGGACACGATAATAGATTCATTCCGCAGATCAAGTTTATTTCGTCTCCCCCTTTTTTGACTTAGTTTAGGGGTGAGGGGCAAATGACTGAAGCAACCTCGGGAAAAAACTTACAAAAGTCGTTTTATCTCGGTTGTCTTTGGAGATACGCCCACATATAGCCATGGTCGAATGCCGTTATATCTCTTGAACGAATGGGTCTAAAAGAGTAAAAATTGGTGTATATGAAATTGAATGAAAATGAAATCTGTTTCGATTAAAAAGTGGGCGGGGCAACGCCTTCAGACAGTGGGTTAGTACTATCGACTCCAATCCTTACTGGTTTTTATTTTTGTCAAAATACACATACAAGTAAAATATTGGGTTACCCTATCGAACTTTTCACCGTGAAAATCGTACAATTTCACAGTTCTTTTTACATGTAGAACTACGTGAAAATTGAGTGTCCTAGGTCTGTGACTGTTCTTTTAGAATGTTTTTTCATGTGAACTTTCAAGTAGATATATATGGTTGATTTGCTTCGGGTTTCATTTCAGGTTCTTTTTCACAAAATCGGTATGACAGACCTACTAATTTTAGCAGGGTCATGTAGTAAATTCCATACTAACGAATTTACAGTGCCATTTGCAGTGAAAACAAGGCTAAATTTGATGTAGTTTTTGTTTAGCTCAATGAATAGTGTCTTGTACTCTTATACTCACTTTACACTGGAGCCGTAACTTTGCCGTAAGAAAAATTGCCGTAGGCCTAGGCCGTATCCATACAAAATCCGTCCGTTACGTTTGAAATTTTGAATGCCTTAGGCTCTTTGCGGCAAAAAAATGCCATAGTTTCCCTGCTTGTTTATAATAAATAAATAAAGTACTCTAGTTAATTTTTGCCTTTTTGCAAAAATTATGACACGTAAACAAAAACAAATAGAAAAAATTCTGAAATTCAAAAAAATTACAGGGATTCCGTGAAGTTCTGAAATTCATTCGCGATAATCTGGCAGTAAAGCGTAATACTACGTTTCCCAACCCCGACATCAGTGCTCTACTGACTGACCAAATTGCAAATAAGAGTACATAATATCAATAATATGGTGGTATGTACCGTATGGACCTTGGTAACAGTCCGTTCGGCGCATCATAAGCGACAGTTTCCACAATAACTTCGAAATCTGATTCGGCCAAACCCATTGAATTGAATTTTTATTTTTGTCGAATTTCTAACGTCAGCTGTCAAGTAGCGGCATTCTTCGTAACGGCAAGCAGTGTAAACACATTTTTGCCGTTGGTTACGGCACTTTGCCTTAGGCTCCGGTGTAAAATGAGTATTAAGCCAAAGGGCGCGGGTTCAAATCCCAGCTATGCCAAGTCGAAAAATTATTTTTTTTTGTAATCTAAAGGAAAACTTATGATTAAACAATTGTTTAACACAAAACCAATGCATCCAAAAATTTAAACAAAAATTGTTATTTATACTTTTATCACTCATTACACTGAAATTACTATGTATAAACCTTTTGTGGTTTCTGGGAGTTGAGCCCGGTGTCAACGTCCAATAACTGTTAGCTGAGCTAACAGACCGCGCGAAAAGTGTATGGTTGTTTCTAATGAAATCAAAACTAATAAGAAAACACAAAGCTAACTTGATAGCGTTTCTTCGAGAATATTCTTATAAGTTTCCTTTCAAATTTCAGTCTCCAAAAGAACAGTGCCAAACTGAAAGTGTTTTTTTTTTTAAATTGCTATATCTCAAAAACTATTAAATTTAAAAATAGCCCTCAAATCACACAAATCAAATGTGGTCATGCCCTTCTAGCCTTATCTTCCATTGTTACTAGTTAATAGTTTGGGCTGTGCAAAAATTCTTCTTGGATACGAGAGCTGCTTTTTAAGTTTTTGGCCTAACAATGAAAAACACATCTTTGGCGTCTGAAAATGGTTTTATCGTTTTTCCAAATATTTGTGGCCAACAAATGGTTGTATACCCGTCAGAATTAGTTGTTTAACGTTTCTCTAATGCCACTGTAGACACATGAATATTAATACCAGAAAAACTGGCGACCATTTGCTTAGATGTGCTTCGCGAGCGAACCACTTTTATTGGATTTGGGTCATCTTGGAAGACCTAAACATTCGATTGTTGTTTTGTTTCCGGCTCGTATGGTTATATCCAGGATTCGTCACCTGTGTTGATATTATATACACTTTTTGGAGCACCACGATCGTATTTTTGGATCATTTCCTTACACCAATCGACCCGCGCTTTTTTTTGCTGGATGGTTCAATTATAAGGGATCCAACGGGAACACACTTTTTTACACTCAGCTGATCACGGCAAATCATATTGATGGACGTCATAATTATGACCAAGAATGCCTCTTTCACGCGGAATGGCACATGACGATCGTTTTTAATCAGTTCTTGCACAGCATCTATTTCCATATCATCCGGGTTTCCCCAAGATAGCCATCTTGGGCCCATAATTTAAGAAGCCAGCGGAGTTTACTTCAGAATCATCTTTAGTCTCTACCACAATGGTGTTCTGTTAATAACTTACTCTTAAACACCGACAAGTTCAGGATTATTTTATAGTATATTAACATTATTTATTTATTAAGCTCACACTGAATTTTAAGGTTGTACTTATTGTCCTATTGCGGCCGTTTCTTTATTTTTGTCCTTAATTCTTATTAATTAACTAGCTGACCCGGCGCGCTTTACTACGCCTTCAAAGTATGAGGAAATGTTGCATATAGCCCAGGATTGATTGGCAGTAGCCACGTACATTCATCAATTCTTGATGGGTTCGAAGTCACCAATATTCTTTCCAGACTTTGTCTTCCTAAATTCATTGTAATTTTTTTAATTTTTAATGCCTTTTAATTATGGCAAATTTCGGTTCGGCTCTTTTTAAAAATTCGCTCATATTTCCTTTCTGGCAACGAATTCATTATTATTGACACCAAATGCGCATGAGATTGTATTTGTGACTTTATGCGCATCAAACATAACATAAATAAATAAATTGATGATACTAATAAGATTGCTATCTTGGGCCTTTCTGAACATTAAATACTCTTCACGCTCATTGTCTGATGCCATTCTCTTACGATTCTCATTGGAAACCCGTTCTTAAAACATTTCTAATGAAATACATGTTCTAAAGAGAATGATCCTGTGCCACGCCCATTTTCAAATTTGCCTTTATGTCAGATTCATACTTTGCAGTGTGGATATATGATTACATTTGCAAACATGTGATTGCGAAATTACATCTGTTTATATTCAAGAACAACAAAACCATATTTTTGACTGATCGTTCCTTTGTTATATTCGTCTTATCTACACTGTCGACTCTACTTACAGCAAAATCTAATTTTGAAGATGTTTCTCTATATGGTCAGTGCCACTTTCTTATGTTACGATTCTAATAAAACTTCGTAAAATAGTTAAAAATTAGTAAAAACACCTTCAAATTTAAGAACTAAAGAGTTTTTCTAACAAAAATATTTTTTTGACTAATTGCTTCTATTAAATCTATATTCTATAGTTGGCCGATTTTCACTAATCACTAAGGCACCTCGCACTTTTTTGACGTCTAAAATAATGTAAAAATTTAATGCAAAAAATTAAGGTGATACTTTTTAAATCAAATCGTCTTTGATGTCGAAGCCTCATTTTTGACCGGTGATTCATATGCCAGCTAAATGCTATAGCAACCCAATCATGCCAATTTTTACATACAAACTGCCTGCAAGGATAAGAAAAGTTTCTGCGTTTAAACTTTTTTGATATCGTTAAAACTGAGCTCGCAGTTGGTATTGAAGCAGACAGACAGACATATGGACATGACTGTATTAACTCGTATTGTCGTCCTGATAAAGATATCTTATGTGGTCGGAAATGTCTCCTTCTCTGCGTTGCAAACTTCATGGCGAAGTAAATATATTATTTTTGCAGGAATATAAAAACGCTATCTTCAGCCTTGCTGAAGATTATATACTTTTCACGCTCTTTTTTGTGCCACGCCAATTTTTTCGATTGAATCTGATTTCTCTTTACTTTAATAGCCTATTTACCAATTTCCATTGTTTAAGCTTATATGGAGATTTGCAATTTATTGATATTAGCTTGTGAGATTGTAAGTCAATTGATTAAAAAACAAAAAGTTTTCCTTTCAACGGCGTAACACTTTTGTCTCTTTCTCTTCTTCATTTTGTATGGTATGTACCAGTTTCAGTAGTCCGATCTTAATGTCAATTCCAGAAATTTAGTGTGCGTACGTTAAGCTATTATGTTTGTTTATGTTTTTTTTTAGCCCTCTATCTTCCAAAACGAAAAATTTTCCATACAACGATTTAAGTTCTCTTAATTTTTCTTCTTCTTTTCGTATGGAGGCTCCCAGATAAAATGATCGGATCGATACCTGAATAATGATCTAAAGATTACCTGAAAATTTCATTGGTATTGGTCAAGCCGTTTTTGGGTTTAAACCAGATTTATTTTTATTTATGTATATAGATTTTTCTCATGGTTATCTTATCATAACACAGCGTTTGTGAGATAACAAGTTTTCTTTGCTTTCATTTTCGAGCTGCTCTTCGTAGTCGTCAGGACCTCGGTTTGATATTAAATCAGTTTGACATTTGTGTCTTGGTTTGGAAATAAAAAATTGATGTATAAATTGTTGCCAACGGGCAACTGTGCCATGACCACTTGTTCTTGATAATATTATCTTAACATTAATATAATCTCCTACAGCAATCGTATAATAAAACTTGGCTTTAATTAAAAACCTCAGGTGACAGCGATGCCCGATGTTTGAATGAAATGTATGTTATGCACAGAAAGAGGGTAGGAGAAACCCATAAAGATCATATATTCTTGATCAGGACGACAAGAGAAATTCATTAAGCCATGTCCGTCCGTCTGTCCGTCCGTCCTCACCAACGGTTCTCGGAAGCTACAAGAGCAAGAAACTTGAAACTTGAAGGGTAGACTCGTGATGCCCGGCAGCAGAACATTTTTTTTGTGCCACTCCCACTCCTTCCCGTCCAACGCTATAGGTTGAACACCCGAAAAGATAGAAACAACATAGAAAGTCGATATATAGACTCAAAATTAGTAGCTCTACAAAACTACATACCATAATTTCTCCCCCTCCCTTTGATTTCCCCTCCCGCAGTTGTTTGCTTAAAATTGCTTTATCTCCGAAATGTTTAAAGATACGAACCTGAAATTTTGTAAACAAACTAAGTATGTGCAAAACTTTCAAACGACATACCACAAAATTCCCCTCTCTTTGATGGTTACCCCTCAAAGACAGACAAACTCTAATTTTTCCAATTAAATTACACCTTTTTTGACCGATTTTCATGATATTTTGAACATTATATGAATGGACGATGCCAGATAAATATTTTTTTCTAGATTTGGGGTGTGGAACCGCCTACCGTGTGTGCAGGATATTATATTGTCGAGAATATTCGACGACAGATTTCCAACTAAGACTATTTTTACATTAGTGTGGCCGCGACATGATGCGAGGTGTTTGAACAAAAAATTTACAATTGTTTTGTTATGTTGGTACACTCTTCCCGAACATCTGTACCAAGTTTCAAGTGTATAGCATTTTTGGTTTGGTTGTGAGAGGCGTAAATGTTATAAGTGTTTTGCGTGCTCGGCGATTTTTTGCTATCGAAAAGTATAGATCAAAGGATTTGCATTTTCAACATCACAACCATGATACGTCACCAGTTATGACCCTTTTGAGTACATCTGGGTCGTCGTAGACATCATTCAACAGTTCTTGAGCGATGCTTATGCGACGGTTCTTTTGGTCAAAATTTAGCAATTTCGAAACAAACTTCACTGACACACGTCTCATGCCCAAAACGTTAGATAAAATTTCATGGCACGAGCCAAGCGGTATCAACATCCTCAGCAACTTCTCTGATAGTGATTCGACGATTTTCAAAAACAGTTTTCTTCACTGCTTGAACGTTTTCATCAGTTATTGACGTGCTTGGGCGTCCAGAGCGAGACTCGTTATTGGCATCTTCCCGGCCACCTTGGAAGAATTTGTACCTCTTGTAAACATTTTTTTTACTCAGAACAGTTTCACCGTATGTCACTCTCAATATTTCAAGTGTTTCGTAGCACTTTATTTTATTTTTTATACAAAATTTGATGCAAATCCTTTCCTCCATATTTTTCGATATATTTCGATAATATTCAAAAAAAAAACATCTAAAATCTTCTTTCATAAAACTTAAGGGCTCCGTCGGCACGTGTTAAAATTAACGTAGGAAGCTGAAATTTTATACTCAGGTTAAGTAAAGGATAAAAACAAAAATAGCGGGTATGCGTTTTCAAATATGCAAAACAAAAAATCGAACATATAAGGGACATCGTAATATATATACTAGCTGACCCGGCGCGCTCTGCTTCGCCCTTATAGTATGAGAAAAGGTTGCATGTAGCCCAACACTATCACAATTTGGTTAAGTTGAAGTTTCGTTCTTGTTACTTATATTTATACAGGTATACGAGCCCCGACCACTATTAATTCGTACGGCATGCTTTTTTGTGTGCAATATTTAACAAACGCTATTTCCAATGCTAATGCAGATATCACACTCAAATATATTTTTTTCTGATATATAATTGTATTCTCTTTACTATAGAAAAAAAACCAACTTGTTGTAATTTCAACAACAACAATAACATTAAGGGGTTACGCCTCCCTGGCACTCGAAAAAATAGTCACATAAGTAATAAATTTTTTTGACACAAGTATTAATTTTTTTTAATATGTTTAAATGTGCATATATACACATTAAGATGTTGGTTTAAAAAAAAAAACCATATACAACAAAATTGAATATAACCGAAGTTATGAGCCAACAAGTAGAGCCCTTTTTTGAAAATCCATTTTGTTGGTGTACACGATATCTCGATCTGCAATCATCTTAAAAATGTGGAATGAATTTTATTTCATTAAGAAATAAAATATCTAGGGCGATACAAGAGGAAAAAAAATTAAAATTTTTTTTTTTTAAATTACAGGTGTTCAAAAAAAAATTATTTTTAATTTCGTGATATTTTTTTATAATCTATACAATAACTTTTGAACAAAGTCCTGAATTGAAAAACCCCCTCGTATCGCCTTAGGTATTGTCCCTAAGAATATATCCTCCAAATTTTAGCAAGATCGGTCAAGTAGTTTTTGAGATATGATGTACACCAGTTTGAAAAAAGTAGTATCGAGAAAAACGCAAAAGAAAAATCAATACGCCGTATGGGCCCTTTTGTGTGTCGGGCTTATAATTGCTTCTGCAAAAAATTCGAATTCGAAAACTGGTAAAGGCTTAATATGTTCTTCAAAGCGTAAACAATTTATTAAGCCAAAAAAAAAAAATTGATGTTTGGAAAATCTCAGGGTGGTCCTTAATTTGAAGAAGTGCATTGTTTAACAAAAATAAATCTTTTTTGTACCTTCTGCATTGTTTATAATTTCTAGATTATAACTAGATACTGATTGTGTTACCCTGTTTGCTTTTGTTTTGATTTTCTTACGATTTAAAGCTAAGCTTAAGCAGCGTACGAATTAATAGTGGTCACATATATTTTATCAGTTGGTTTTTCAAATTAATGTTCTAATTACCATGAATTAGTTGCAAAATTTTTGATAAATATTGATTTGATATCTCCAGAAACAAACTTGTTTTTAAGGAAAAACCTCGCGTTTAAAGTTTTTCGATAACTTTGAAACTCAGTAGCAAATCGATTTCAAACATAGTACGTGGTCCGAGAAAATGTCTGAAAGTTTCGTTGAGATTGGACAACTGGAACTGGTACCTGCCATATAAAATGAAGAAGAAGACAAATCAAGATTTAACGTCGTTGTGTGGAAAACTTTTTTGTTTCTTAATAAATTCACTTGAAACTTAACACATATGTTCTTAGGGGGGCATGAAAACTATTATTACGAAAAAGTTGGCATGGTTATGCTCACTTATAGACAAAATCAATAGTTTGCATATTTCCGGTACCCAATGACAAAAACAATGAAAATTAGTATATAGGCTAATTAGATGAAGAGAAAATATATTCAGTAAAAAAAAAATGGGCATGGCTCAAGAAAGTGCTTAAAGAGTATATAAGCTTCGGTCTTGCTGAAGATAGCGTCCTTACTGGTTTCCATTGTGAAATGTCTCTTGCTTGCTAAGTCATATTTTGTGGATATTTCCTCGTGTTGCGGGATGAAACCATTATGTTCGCTCAACAGTTCGATCTTGCTTTGTATTGTATTAAGGTTGGAAATGGTTTCATAGGCTGTTTTATCTAACTTTGTACGTTTTCCGTTCATACGCAAACGTATTCAATCAGCCTTCAGACCGGCATCCAATTCCCCACTACGTTGGCAACATATTTTTGTGTTTTTTGTCCACCGAAAGATGCATCCAAATAGACTTCATACGTATGTTGTTAAGTTCTGTTCGATCAGACTTTTAGTCGCTGACGTCGGCAGAGCAACATCCAATTCAAATTCAAACACGCATTTAGTATGCGACCCACGAATACTTGCATCAGTAAATGCTGGATCGCAGCTATGAGTTTTCTGCTACGATTACAATATTTTTGCGGGAAGGTATTTGTGGTTTTTGGTTTTCATGTTTGGCGTTTAAAAACTAAATCATGTATGCTTGTATATTTAAATTGTAAATTTAGACTCCCTGAAGAAGACGGAAGAGAAATCGAATTTTTAAGATTTTCTCTGTTCCGCGGAGCCACTCCCTTATGTTCGATTTTTGTGAAACTTTGGAATATGATCAAGGATGTATAAAAACGGGAAACTGCAAAGTTTCATCTGTTTATATTTAATAACAAAAAAGTTTTTCTACCAAAAACCGAATTTTTGACCGAATGTTCCAATGGGAGCTATAAGATATAGTCCTCCGATCTTTCAGTGTGTCTTTATTGACTTTTAAAATGTTTTGTAATCATTTCATCCAGCGTTTTCGTGTTTGTTACTTTAGGTTTTTGATTCTGTACTTTCCTTGGTGTATTTTATAATTAAGTCAGCCGATCTGGTCAATATCTACAATCTTCACCAGGTTGACAATAGAAGTCGATCTAGCCATGTTCGACCGTCCGTCCTTCCTCACAAGTGGTTCTTGGAAATTGTAATACAATAGCTACAAACTTGAAATTTAAAAGATAGACTCGTGTAGTCATACATTGAATTCTGAAAGAATTTTTACAATAGAGTCGGTGGAAGCTTATTAGTTTCACAACATTTCACCAAAGTTCTTTGTCACCTTTTATTGGGCATTTATCAAAACAGCAAGGCATATTGACACAAGAACAATTATTAAAAAAAAAGACAAAAAAGAAAATCACACCGATTTTTGTTACTGAAACTAATTATAATATAAGTATGTTGTCATGGAACTGGCAAATGTAGTCCGTACTTCTAACTGAACACTTATATTTACTTTTCAGATTTAACCACGTTAGTAGCAAGTGATAATCCAAAACTTTCGCATATTGATTCATATGCGCTGGCAAGGAATAATAGCAATCATTTTGAATATCCTCCGTTGCAAAAGGTGAGGTTATCTTTTTTTTTTTTTTTGTCCTTTAAAGCATTTATTACATTTAATTTTTCAGTTATATCTAAACAACAACAACTTAACTTACTTTCCAAAATTATTGATTGAGCATTGGGATAAAGTCACTATACTTGATTTGCGGTTTAATCCTTGGACTTGTACCTGTTTAAACGACTGGCTTATTAATTTTTTGATGGAGAACATAAATATTACAACGCCAGTGCTAACAAATGAGGTACAATGCGGATCTCCTGACAATTTAAATGAGGTTGGATTGTTAACTCTGTACAGTGAACATACTGTAGAGTGCTCAAAAAATTTCATCAAACAAGATAGTCTTATATGGATTGGACTTATAGTTGGAATTCTTATTGGTATTCCCATGTCGTTAGCTGGATTCGTCTTATACAAACGTGGTTGCTTTGGATTAATGCACCGTAACCAAAACATAGCAAATCGGGCTTTATACAATCGAGCAAATTTTAATGAAGACTTTTACATATAAGATCTATTTTTTTACAATATAAATTTTAAAACAATATTATTTTACAACTTAATATGACTGTAATGATTAAAATTTAAAGAATATCCCATAAAAAACCAGTAATGAAAACGTAAATTTTAGATTACATTTTTTTTTATGTACATTTACAAATAAGCAAATCTAAAACAACGAGACATGAAGAATTTATTTACATAAGTATTTATTTTTCAAAACATTGCTCGTAATTGCTGTCTGATATATTGGTAAGAGATTGGGTTCCGAATGAAAAATTATACACTTGAAAATTGATCTGTTGTTATTAAAGTTTCATACATTTGTTCAAAAGTTACATTGATTTTTTCAAAATTAAATGTTTGTATTAAATTAAAAAAGTTACTTCGTATAAGTAATTAACAGGTTGAACTTTTTAAAAACTCAAAAATGTTAAAAAGTAAAAAGATCATATGTTTTTATTTATATCAAATTTGAAATGCATTTGGTGGAATTAAGAGTTTAAGCAGTTTCGTTTCAACATGTTTTTTTTTTTGGTGGCTCCTTATCAAAAAAATCTGTCAAAATCGTGTAAGAACGAGGTTTTCAGCGTGTAAAAAGGGGGAAGGGAGCATATTTGTAACCGTGTAAGACCAAGTTCGTGCTGAAAGAGTCCGTGTTAAGAGAGGGCCAAGTGTATATACAAAGTCGTAGCCAAGAGGTCCAAAGGTTGCCGCGTTCCTCCCTTCAACACAACTTAAATAATTTCATTACTTAATAATTTCATTACTTTTGGAACGACTTAATTTTCATTTTTTAAACAATAGTTCTACATTTATGGCCACATGTCGTTCAAACAACAATAATGATCTTAAAGGAAATGTTAATACCTTTAATTTGAGTTATTATGGAGCTCTTGATTTTCCGCGGAGTTACCGTTGCTCTCAGCAGAAAATCCATTGTTTATTTTGGTAATCAGAAGCTAATGAAAATTTAAGTATCTTTTTTTAAACTACAACTAATGAGACTTTAGGGAAACCGTTTGGCCTTGTTTCGGTGGTTCAGACTCAATAACATATTTTTTGTAAACCTCTTATCACAACTCTAGAAATCTCTTTCATCCTTTGTCATGTAAGAATGCCATATTGCAGATATGCAACAGAGGACTGGTAGGAGTTCCTGACTGAGTTAAAAGAACAGACCTTGACCAAAAATTCTACTGCCTCCAGATGCTGTAGCGGGAAAATTGATGCAGTTATGTTAGCGACACCATCATTAGTAATTGGAGGTACCCGATGATTTTTGGTGCTTCAGAAACATTTAGATCCTGACACATTAGTCATTTGATTGAAGACGTACTTGGTTGAAACTTTTCCAGCATTACCAGATGAGATATATTTGGAAATCCACTTTGATGCTGAAAACCTCTCCCTTTAAGAGTATTCAAGTACGTTTTTTGGAGTAAAGATTCATTAGCCTCAGTATCCGATAGAGGGTCTTAGGGGTATAGGTGACATCGATTAAGGTGCGATAGGCAAAGAGACAAACCCTTTAGACGTGGACAGTTGTGTGTTGTCTACAATTTTGAAGAACTCATCGCTACCTGCATCATTCCAAATACCAGACTTCGATTATTTGTTTGACGGTTGACCGGAATTTTGCTGATTTTTTTTTGGAAGACAATCGTTGCTTCGACATGATTTCTTTCCAAGAGAGTATTCTCCAAGCAAAGTACAACACAGTGTGGTAAACGTAAAACCGAGCAAAATGCAAACACACTTCAGAATATCGAAAATGAAAAAGAAACGAAGTAAATTATTAAGCCAGTAAGGACGCTATGTTCAGCAAGGCTTATATACTCTTCATGCACTTTCTTGTGGCACGGCCATTTTTTTGACTGAATATATTTTCTCTCTAAACTAGATATTCAAAGACAAATGAGCTTACATTTTCACTTTGATTAAAATTTGTCCATTATTTCAATAAGACATCCCTTAAATGTCTGAGAAAATCACTTACTTGAAGCCATAACGTCTCTAGAAAAAATGCGCGATTAAACTGCTGTCTAATAAGTTATTGCTTTTTAAAAGCGTAATTGTCCTGGCTTTGCTGTACGGTATAAATGTTTGGGGTATTTTCTCCATCTCGAAGAAAAATGGCTTCAAGCCAGCCAAAATCTGGCTTTAAGAAAAATCGTTCAAGCTTCGTGAGGATATCCAGAATTCGTCGCGACGTTGGAGTAGCTTCTATTTTACAAAAAATCAATCACCATACTTTAAGGGATAATGATCGACTCAAGAGTGACACAAACAAATTGGTAACAGCCAATGACAGTGTTAAAACTGTTTTCAGTTTACTAAATAAGGATAGAAAGCCGCAACTGCTCTTCAAGATAGAACTTAATCCAGAAAGCAAGCCGCTAAACAAAAACGAAGTGCCCCCGATATACAAATTTGTCGAGAGTTTCATGATACCACAAACTGCCCAGCGAGCAAACAAGACACCAGCATAAAAAAGTGCACCAACTGCGATGGTAGTCACACATTAGAACAAAAGATCACACAATTTCCTCGTCGTACAGACCTATAGGTATATTATCATGTCTACCAAAACTTTTTGAAAAATGCGTGCTCACTCGAATAAATTCATCCCTAAGAACTGCCAACAAAATCCCTTCGCATCAGTTCGGCTTTCGTGAATAACACGGAACTATTGAGCAGGTCAACCGTATATCATCAGAAATACGAAGCGCGTTTGAAAACCGAGAACACTGCACAGCAATATTTTTGGATGTCTCTCAAGCGTTTGACAGAGTTTGGTTAGATGGTCTAATGTACAAGATAAGAACAACCCAGCAGTTTTTTTAATACTTTACCGGTTCTGGAAGCATTCCAAAAGGTTGTAGGAAGGACAGCCTAAGCATTCCGAACCTACCTTCTTTCGGCCATATTCGTGGGACAATTTGCAACTATACGTCGATTCCATTCTATTCCCAGCACGGCGCGATGCAAATAATTATTTTTTTGTTTTCTTTTTATAAAACAGATGCTTTGCAATAAATAAATATACAAATGTTAAAAAAAAAAATACGAATTTATTCAATTTTAAGATTTATTATCATTTTTTTCTGCCTAACTTATTATTATTTTATTTTCGGTTGCTTGCATTATAAGTTTTGGTTTTTTCTACTTTCAGAAGTGAGAATTTAGTTATTAAGGACAGTGATTAATATATTTTAACTTACTTGAATTACTTACAAATACGCACAGTTTATTGTTTCCCTTACCGAGCATTGAACCCAGGCTCTTCGAATTGTAAGCCGTCGCTCAACCCATTGAGCCACAGAGACTTGTATAAGCTACATGCTAAATTGTGAATATGTCGATCATAGCAGGGAAGCGACAATTCGTCCGTCGGCAAAACAGTGCGTTTGCCTGTTACTGTTCTGGCCAGCGTCGGCAACTAACCTCCGCCTACCCCTTCATCCACAAAACATTTTGCGTGTACGTAAACTCACCCACCCGCAAATTCTTCACCTACATTTCCAAATTTTATTTCTCTGTTACTTTTTCTCTGCCATCGCGACGCATCGTCACTAACCTTTTTCCTTCTACCCTTTTTCTACAACAAAAACTTGCGTCGCTGTTTTTTCGACGTCGTGTTTTTGACGACGGCAACTGTGGTTCCACTCCGCATGTACACTCGTTGCAAGTGGAATGCGTGGTTTGTGGGCCCCATATCAACGCCAAAAAGAACGCGTTACTTTGGAACTACGGTTCCTTAAAAAACTGCTGGGAACGCTTCCAAATAACACACACAAACTACTAAGGTCATACCTCTACGACAGGAAATTTGCATTGAGATGTAACCCAACATTCCCACGTCCTCCCCACGTCCTCTACACAGCAGACATTTCAACAAGCAGACGACTAACAACATCCACCTTTGCTGACGATACAGCTATTCTCAGCCGCTTCAGATGCCTAATGCGAGCAACAGCGCAGTTAGCTCTCCATTTGGGCGACGTAGAAAAATGGTTATCTGACTGGCGAATAAAATTAAATGAACAAAAATGCAAGCACGTTACGTTCACGTTAAGCTGCCAATATTGCCCACCGCTCAAGCTAAACAATACTGCGCTCCCGCAAGCAAACGAAGTGACGTATTTAGGAGTACATCTCGATAGAAGACTCACATAGCTCAGGCACATTGACGCTAAAAGAACACACTTAAAACTAAAAGCAAATAACATCCATTGGCTTATCAACGCCCGTTCTGCCCTTAGTCTTGACTACAAAGTCTTGGAACAAAAAAAAATTAAACTTGATCTGCTGCCGAGCATCACAAGTCTACCCTCCAAATTTCAAGTCTCTAGCTCTTATAGTTTCCGAGAACCGTCTATGAGGACGGACAGACAGACAGATAGACAGATGGACATGGTTCAATCAATTTCTCTTGTCATCCTGATCAAGAATATATATACTTTATGGGGTCCCCCTCCATTCCTTCTGAGCGTTACATACATTTCGCTCAAACAAACACAATAAGGGTATTCAGAAGTTCTCGCATCTGTAGCAAATAGCAGGTCTAGCAAAGGAAAGCTAGTGAACGCCCTACTGAACAAGAAACTGTCGCAAACATGTTATATCAGATATTTTACCTAAGTAGGCTTTGAGAAATTTGTATCTAAATAATAAATAATATTCAAAAGAAAATACCACACATACTACCACAAATCACGTGTACTCATTGAAATTATAAGAAAGGAAATAAAACTCGTTTTGTAAATTAAAAACGGGTTAAAAAAGTAAATCATGTTTAGCGATACAAAAATTATTATTATTAAATGGAATGAAATCCATTTCGATTGAAAACTGATGGTACAGGGTATGTCGAAGTCGTGAGCTCTAAACTGCCATTATTTACAGTAATTTTTTTAAATTCAATTTTAAATACAGAAACAAACTTGTTTTTAAGGAAAAATCTCATTTCTGACCAACCATTCCTGTGGCAGCTATAGGCTATAGAGATCCTATCAAGGTGATTTTAACATACACGCAATGCCTGCAAGTTAAAGACAATTTTCTGCGTTCAAAGTTTTTCTTATTTTGTTTAAGATAAAAATAGTTTTTCGAACAAAAATCTTATTTTTGTCTGATTGTTCCTATGGGAGCTACAGTACTGTGCAAAACCTAAGCCACTTTATTTTCTCTCCCAATAAAAGTTGCCTAGAACTCGTAAAAAAACTTCCCAGTAAGCCACGAATGGTTTTATTTATATATTGATATGTCCCCTCAAAATCCCCCGCAACACTTCATTAACTTCAACAGTGAATAAATCACAAAAACCAAATCAAGTCAAAAAACTACCTGTGCAAAACCTTAGCAACTATTTTATTTAATATTTGGCTTTGTACCCATTATTTGTTATAATATCATCACATTTACGAGACAGTAACTCAATAATATTGGAAATAGAAGTTAGTATTATGTTTTCCCACTATAACTTCTCCTCTTTCGACAATTTTGAATCGTGCTTTCACCATATTATCCATCGTATTTCACGAAAAGGACCAACAAAATCACGATACAAGCATGTCGTTATGATAACAATTCCTCCTCCATACACATCGGGTATGGCAATCTCGACAAACTTTTGTTCATACAATTTGTTTTTGTAATTTGAAATTTTCGTTTGCTTGACCTGCTATTTGCGAGAACTACTGAATACCCTTAATATACTCTGATACACTATGTGTACAGGGAAGAGTGAGAGTTCAAGTGTGTCGGACGTGCTTTTATTTGCTCCGCTATTTATTGAATTTCGTCCGTCCTCACCAATGGTTCTCGGAAACTATAAGAGCTAGAGACTTAAAATTTGGTGGGTAGACTCGTGATGCTCGGCAGCAGATCAAGTTTGAATGGTTTTGTGCCACGCCCACTCCTTCCCGCCCATCCAGCACCACCCACTTTTTGAAAACGCTATAACTCGAGCATCCAAAGAGATAGAAACATGAAAGTCGGTATGTAGACTCAGTATGAGTAACTCTACAAAACTGCATATCACAATTTTTTTCGTTCCCCTTAATTTCCCATCCCCTAGTATTTTTCTTAAAAAAGCTATATCTCCAAAACTAACAAAGGTATGAACCTGAAATTTTGTATACAAGCTCAGTGATAACACATCTTTAAAACTGCATACCACAAATTTCCCTTCTCTTTGATGGCTACCCCTCAGAGGCCTACAAAGTTAAATTTTTCGTAAAATCCAACTTTTTTGATCGATTTTCTTGATATTTTGAACGCTATTTGAATAAGCGACGTCAGATCAATACGTTTTTGTAGATTGAGGGTGTGGCACCGCCCACCATGTGTGCAGGGTATTATATTGTCGAGTATACTCGACTATACCGCCCTCAATCTAAACGTAAGAAACCTAAAGCTAAAACCGCCTCCCACCCAGAGTCGTCCCCGGCTCATGTCCTTTCACCTCATTCATCTTCCAATATCGTTCCGCCGAATTTAACTGGTGGTCCAGCAGCACCAGCTTCTGCGAGCTCTGTTGAGACGCAGCCTATTGTTGTTGATGTTTCTCCACCTCTTGAACTTCTTTCTGTTATTGCCCCACGCAAACAGGTCTTCATATCCTGTCTATCCTCGGATATCACCTGTGAGGTCATAGCCCGATATATAGGAGCTAAGACTGATGTCGAGGTTCAAATTCAAAAATTCAATTTCTCTCAACCGAGAGAAATCTCACCATTCAAAATTAGTGTACCAAATGATGCATTTACTTTATTGTGTAGTCCATCATTTTGGCCGGCTAACATGGTGGTCCATGAATTTAAACCCAAAACAAGGCCCCGTCCTGTGACACCTTGTCTTCCTTGTCTGTTTTAAACACGGCATCAAAAAACAAGGCTTGTCTTCTGAGCACCCCACTTTTGTCTATCAATATGTAAGAGCTCTCCTATCTAAGCTCAGTAAATTGTATAGGGATAGTTTTTTTTTCGATTTTGATTTAATTGCCTTTTCGGAAACGTGGCTAAGTCCCACGATTCTGAGCAACGAAATCTTTTGCAGTAAATTCGTTTCCTATAGACATGACCGTCCTGCTCACCGTTCTTATTGCTGTGAACTCATCCATCAATTCTGAACGGATACAAATTGATTTGGTCGATGATATTGAATTTATTGGAGTCAAGATCAGTGTAGCTCAACTTAACGTCTTCGTTACATGCTCATATATTCCACCCGGTTCTGGGTTGGAGGTCTATATGAAACATGCTGAAGCGATAAAACTGATATATGACCTTACAGGTGAAAAAGACTATTTCATTATGCTTGGGGATTTCAATGTACCCTATATTTCTTGGTCATACTTCAATGATTCTAATTTTCTAATTCCGTCTGGACAACATGAGTTTCTAAATATTCTATTAGATATTCCTCTGTTTCAGATAAACTGGGTCGTCAATTCAAGATGTGTCAAGATGTAACCCTTTGTCTCTGCCTGAAGACTCCTTTCATCCTACGCTAGAAGTCACCCTCGGTCTAATTTCTTCTTCAGCTCCTTTGTCAAATGCTTTTGCTCGGTCCCAATTTGTTACTCTCAACAGCATCTGTTATAAAAACTGCCTTAACAGATGCAAAAGTCAATTTTTTCGTGACCCTAAGTCATTTTATAGATTTGTCAATTCTAAGCGTAGATCTGGGTCATACCCACCTTCGTTCTGTCTTGACCTAAAGCTGGTAGATGATGACCAGGATATTACAAATTTGATCGCTGAATTTTTTCAGACGACCTATTCAACTACTTGTTTTTCCAAAACCTCATATCCATATCCAATTAACACTGTCAATGTTTATTGTTCCCCGGAACTCAATGAAGATCATATTCTTAAAAATTTAATCGCGGTGAAGGATTCGTATTCCACAACATGCCTGGTTGTGTGCTCAAAAGGTGCACGAAGTCGTTGTATAAACCTTTTCTTAATAGTCGGGGAGCCAACGATGCTAAAACGTGATTTACTCCTGCGTCGTTGGGAGTGGTTGCATTTTGAAGATTAAATATTTTAAAGTGGAAAAGATTCTATAAAATTTTTTCATTTAGCGGTGGGTTCGACCGCCACAAGGCGTTTTATATTGTATACCGCGGAATAAAGAATGTTCCTCCATATAACTGTTAGATTATGAAATAGTACGACTAGGAGATCATGCTGAGCCACCTGTAAGAAAAACTAACGCATAGAACTAACTAAATTTGACGGTTTAAGTTTGGAAGTTTGAAACCCTCCCATTCCCTTACGTCTTTCTCAAAATGGCTGATTACCGAAATGGGGACTTATAAGCATGTAATAAACCTACCATATCTTAATCTGCCACGCAGGAGTAAATCAGCCGTTTTTACAGAATCAATGGTCTGCCATACACGCGCGTCACCACTTAGAAATCTTATACTTGGGGAATCTACTCAATAGAGTATAAGCTATCTCCCATATTCTAATCTGCCACGCAGGAGTAGCTACAATAATCCCCGCTTGGGCTCCCCTACTATAAGCTTTTCAATCTTTCGCTTCTTTACGCTTCGTTCCCTCCTGTTTGGAAGGAATCTTTTATAATTCCTCTCCTCAAAAAAGGCATCAGGTCGGATATTACAAACTATAGGGGCATCGCTAAATTATCTGCAATTCCCAAATTCTTCGAGATTATTATTATCGGCAGCATACAGCATTTTTGCAAGTCCATGAAGTCACCCTCTCAACATGGATTCATAAAAATGAGGTCAGCGAATACTAATCTTCTTCAATTCACAAGTTTTGTGAACAGAGGTTTTGCACAGCAGTCTCAGACCGATGTCATTTATACTGATTTCAGTAAGGCTTTTGATTCGGTTAATCATGAGTTGCTTTTATTGAAATTAGATCTTTTAGGCTTCCCATCGAATCTTCTAAACTGGATCAAATCCTATTTAACTAATAGATCTCAAAGAGTGTTGTTTAGATCATCTTTGTCTGACCTAGTTCGAGTAACTTCTGGTGTTCCCCAGGGCAGTCATCTTGGTCCACTTTTGTTTAATCTTTTTATTAATGATCTCCATTCATCTATAACAAACTCTAAGGTACTTATGTATGCCGATGATGTAAAACTATGTCTTTCTTACAAGGAAGAGGCTGATCTGAACGCTCTGCACTCTTGGTGCTCATATAATTTGTTAAATTTATGACTTATCATCGTAGAAAACCACATTTGTTTACTTACTCGATTGATAACATTCAATTAGAACGTGTCTCTATTTTTAACGATCTAGGGGTTCTCTTCGATCCAAAACTCTGCTTCGTCCAACAAGTCTCAACTGTGTGTTTTTGGATTTATTAAACGCTGGTCTAAAGAATTCAACGACTCTTAATCACAAAACCCATACGAATATTGTTGTTGCGTATGGTCTCCTCAATACAAAAAACATCAAGATCGCATCGAGTCAATTCAGAAACAATTTCTCCTTTTTGCACTTCGTGGCCTGAATTGGAATCCTAATACCAGATTACCATCATACCATGACAGGGTCCTTCTCATTGACCTTCCGTCTCTAGCAAATCGCAGGATTGTTTTAGGGGCTATTTTTCTCCATAAATTGGTTATTGGTTTAGTTGATTCCTCAGACCTACTCAGTCGGATTAGTTTTAGCGTCCCGCGATGCGGCTGTGATTTGGGGCATAGCTGGCATAGCGCAAATAAATTTCCCCCACCGGGTCAGAGACTTCTTAGAATTTATTTAAACATTATTTTTATTGTATTTTTCAACGTAGTTTTAATATTATATTTTGGTTTTCTTGCCATATTTTATAATTTTGATAATTATTAAATTGTATTATATTTTATATTAAATTTTTTTTATAATATTATATTTTTATATATTAAATTATACTTACTTAATATGACAGTCAATTGTTATAAATAAATAAATAAATAAATAAAACTAAACTCGAGATTGATGAAATCATTCAATTGTTTCCAATTTCTGTATAACGAGGGAGTCCTTTTTTTAATGATTTCTTCACGATCAGTAACAATAAGAAAAATTGCACACTGCTCTTCATTATAGTTTTTCTGTTATTTTCCTCATGCAGAACAAAACAACAACTTATACTGCGAAACGAACCAGCTCATTCGAATCCAAAAAATCACAATCCCGCAATCATTCGACTCCGTAAATCTTCGATCAAATTATGAGTTTAATACGAGCACAAAAACTCATTCAACTTCGTTCAGCGTTTCGAGATGAGAGTTTTTAAGAGATTCTATGTTATAATGCAAATATGTTCAATGTACGAGCCCAAACCACTATTAAATCGTACAGCATGCGTTTTTGTGTGCAATGTTTAACATACGCTATTTCCAATGCTAATGCAAATATCACACTCAAATATATTTTTTTTCTGATGTATAATTTTATTCTCTTTACGATAGAAAAAAACAACGACTTGTTGTAATTTCAACAACAACAATAACATTAAGGGGTTACGCCACCCTGGCACTCGAAAAAATAGTCACATAAGTAATACATTTTTTTTGACTCAAATGTGTTTAAATGTTCATATATACTAGGGTGTCCCTTATATGGTCGATTTATTTCGAGTCCTTAAGTTTTATGAAAGAAGATTTTAGATGTTTTTTTAAATACAACTGGGGCACGCCAAATAATTAAATTTTATTTGAACATTATTGAAATGACAAATTTTAGTATTGCGTAAACTTTATATAAAACTAATCAGGATTCTTTCTTTTCAAGGTTTCTTTTTTACAATTTGATTTGAACTTTAACTCATTTAATTTCACTTCGCGGATATTAAAAAGTAAAACTGCGAGAACTTGGCGGATAGATGGTAACTTAACACCCGTTATTTGGTGATTTATCTCACCAATCAAAAATATAGTTTGTGTATTGCTTTTAAGTTCCACAGACATTGTGCGTATTGTTTGTCCAACAAATTCGAAACGAAATGACAACAAAATGAAGTACTCGAATGTTACACCATATGTGCCGGTGTAACTTGCTTGAAAAAGTGTTCCAATGTTACATTAACGACGCAGGTGTAACGTGCATGTTTTGAACGCAAGTCGGCACGTGTTCCTGTGCTCCAAAAAAAAAAAAAACATGCGAGTGTTTTAGAGTAGACTGAACAAAACTAGCCCACATGCGTTAAAAAGGAACACCCTAATATATACACATTAAGATGTTGGTTTAAAAAATAAAAACCGTATACAACAAAATTAAATATAACCGAAGTCATAACTCCGTCAAGTAGAGCCCTTTTTTTGAAAATCCATTTTGGTAGTGTACACAATATCTCGATCTGCAATCAACTAAAAAATATGTAATATGCGTAAACAATTTATTAAGCCAAAAAAAAAATTGATTTTTGAAAAATCTAAGGGTGGCCCTTAATTTAAAGAAGTGCATTGCTTAACGAAAAGAAATATTTTTTGTACCTTCTGCATTGTTTATAATTTCTAGATTATAACTAGATAATGGTTATGTTACCCTGTTTGCTTTTGTTTTGATTTACATACGAATTAAAGCAAAGCTTACGAATTAATAGTGGTGTCATTTATTTTCTCAGTTAAGAAATGCAGTTTTTCAAATTAATGTTATTTTTGTTGTTACAAGTTGTTTTTTTCTATAGTAAGGAGAGCAAAAAAGCATGGCGTACGAATTAATAGTGGTGTGGGCTCGTATACAAGCAAAGAATATATAACCAGAGGAAATAATTGATAAAATACACACATATTCGAATGCGTGATAAAAAATTTGTTACTTAGAGCAGTTTATTTGTAAAAAACAACACACAAAATTGGTGAGCATAGGCTGCTTTTAACAATATAGTTCAAATTGTGTAAGGTTTATTTTGGATGTCTAGCTAAATATTACTTCTCAAAATAAATAATATCATTTTATGGATAATATCGACATTTTGTTTATTTTCTTCAATACAATATTATATTCATTCAAGGTATTAGCAGAATCTGACCGCAGTCTCTTAAAATTTCGGGGTCAACGGTGATGAGGAATAGGCGCCGAAGTTTGGATATGAATCAAAGGCACTAGAGATCTTTGAAAACAAACTGTAAGTATACACGCAGCCCATTTTTCCACTATATGATTGATTGTACACTTTAATACTGTTAATATAACTTATTCACTGCCTCCTGGCAGATTGTCTTCAGTAACAAAATTTATTATGTATGTAGATAATTCAGGACTTATCCAAATTAATTTAAGGAACACTGCTTCTAAAATTCCGATCAGTATACCAACTGTAACATCCAATATATAATGGCGATGCATAATCAGACGCGACAAAGTCACACTGCAAGACCACGCGATGAGAGGCATCCACAAAAACGCCGAAATCGGGTACAAATTCGTAAAAAACATTAAAATCAAAAAAGCTCTAGATGAGTGTCCAGAGGGAAAACTGAACTTGTCAGGTCCAATGGTAAGCATACTCGTTGATGGAATTGGACGTCTTCGTCTTACAGCAGCTTTTACAACTGCAATTAAGATAATATCAAGTACCAACCCAAGGAGCATATTAAGTTGCATCTGATACAGATTCTTGCTATTAGCAATCCAAATAAAAGCAAGCCAACAGGTCAGCCATACAATTCCATCACATGACCATTCCAAGGCCTTGCAATGTACACGTAATGATTTTAAAGGGGTATATTGTGACATTATTGCAACAAAGTGCTTCGTCAGTGCTACATCTCTCTCCAATATATATTTAAGTTTAGTTTTCCTGGATGTTGCCTAAAAGAGAAAAAAAAAACACAATTGTGAAATACTTATGTAAAAATTGTAGTAGTGTACGTAAAGTGATTGCCCAACGGCACTTTTAAGGCCCGAAAAATCAGTTCTGCCTGCCTGATATGCAAGGGAAAAAGTGGTTATTTAATCTTACAAATCGCTGTTGCCATGATAGTCTCCCCAAGCTCCTCGCAAAAAGAAATGAACGATATTTCAGGGTCAGCACCTGTGCTTACACTTTGCCTGAGCTTGGTTTCCTAACAAATGTCATGCTTTGCCTCGTGCTGCATAAAATCACATTATTTTCAACGGCTTACACAAAGTTATTTTTGGTATAAATGTAAATTCTATAATGAATGGCAACAGCAATTTAACAGAAAAATGAGGTCTGGGAAACGAAAAACTATCTCAATGCTAAATCTCATCCTAGGGATTCAAATTTTAACCAGCAAGGATTGGAGTCGACAGTACTCGACTCCGACATACCGTGTACCATGAACTTGTAACAGCCCATTTCATAGTTGAATCTTATTATGTTCCAACCGAGAACCGAGAAAATACGACTTTTGTAAATTTTTCAGCCGAAGTTGCTCCAGTCCTTTGCCCCTCACCCCTAAACTAAGTTATAAAGGGGAAAAACAAAATAAACTTGATCTGCTTAATGAATAAAAGAATCGACCTGCGAAAAGATTTTGGTTCTATCTGATCATACTGATATACTTTGTATTTTCGGAGATGTCTCCTTCTAGTTGTTACATACAATGTCGATGCACACAAAACTAATACACCCTTGAACCATAAGGTACAGGGTACAAAAATATGAACATTTTTTTTTTTTGCCTGCAAATACAACTGCAGTCTGCCAACAGTTTGAAAGTTTACTAGAGAATGTTGATATTACAACGCATACTTCTAAATGTTAAATAACACCTTCAATATTTAATGTATGCCCTTGAAGCCCTTTACGATATCAAATCTTATTTTGAAAAAACACTTGCAACAACCAAACTAGGATATTTTAGTTTGTATACTGTTCACACAGTGAATAGTAATATAACTTTGTCCATAAATTTCTAACACTTAGAAGGAGATATCTTCGATATTCTAAAGTATATTTTCTTGATCAGGAGGATAACAGAAATTGATGGAGACATGTCCGTCTGACCACCTGTCTGTCAGTATATACACAATTTTTTCCCACAGTTTCCAAACTATCGACCTGAAATTGCAGACAGTATTTACTATATCGGAATTTATGTACACTTAGCCCTATATGGTTCCAAAGTCAATTTTTTCTGCATAAAATCGAAATTCTGCTACGGACCTACTTAGTATTTTTGTCATTGATTAGATTTACTCGCGCCAACTACCAGAAACAAGTTTATTTTTCTTTTTTTTTTATTATATTATATGCGTTCATAAAAAGAATATATACATTGAGAGGGAGCTAAAATATTTTCTTTTAAATAGTTTCTCGCAGATAAAGAAAACACATAATACATTTATATTATTACGAGTATTTCATGATAAAACAGTAACAGTAAAAATTTTTTCGATTGAATTTTATTTCTCTTTATCTTAGTAGCCTACATATATACCAATTTTCATTGTTACAGTTCATTGGATTCCGGAGACAAGCAAAATATTGATTTTGAAAAAAGTTTCCATACAACAACGTTTCCATACAACAACCTTCCCCTTCTTCATTCTGTGCTTCAGTGGTCCGATCGCACTGATGCTTGCAGAAATTTGGTCTTGAAAAACAAAAATATTTTTCATACAACGATTTAAATTTAGTCATTTTTATACCCTGTACCTTATGGTACAAGGGTATATTAGTTTTTTGCACGTCGTCAATGTATGTAACACCCAGAAGGTTACACCTCCAATTATAGAAAGTGTATATATTCATATCAGTACCTTTTTTTTAAATAACTATTTAATTAAAACAATCAGCCTTGTGGGCTACAAAACACAGGCGTGATCGATCAGTATCGACAGAGAAATCACAGAAAGACAGAGATAGAACCAAAATCTTTTCGCAGGTCGATTATGTTATTCATGGCCAGATCAAGTTTATTTTGTTTTGATTTAGTTTAGGGGTAAGGGGCAAATGACTGGAGCAACCTCGGGTAAAAATATTACAAAAGTCGTATTTTCTTGATTGTCTTTTGAAATAGGAACACCAAATTTAGAATGTATACAGCTGACTTGAAGTCTGAGGTGTAAGAATTGGTATATATGATATTACATAGAAATGAGATGGGTTTCGATTGAAAAGTGGGCGGGGCAACGGCCTATTACAGCCGTTACAAATTGAAGGTACAGGGTATGTCGAAGTCAAGAACTGTCGACTCCAATCCTTACTGCTTTTTCTTCTTTTTGTATGGTTCTGGGGAACCGTATATACTCAGATAGACGGACATGGCTAAATCAACTCGTTTTGACATACTGATCATGAATACGTCGTATCTGACTTCTTCGATTTGTCACAAGCTTCAGGACAAACTTATAATACGTGGAGTATAAAAACGTCCAATCTACTTACTAGAGTAATATATTTACCTCATTTATTTGATAGATTAAACCGCTTAACTCAAAACGTTTTCACTTAGCGAGCTTTAAATTTAAGTGTTTCTGCATGCGACTTTAAAGCAGTCTTACTCAAACCCATTATTTAGTGTGCAGAATTCCCATATACATTCTTTGAATGTTTGCTGTCCAAAAGAGTAAGTTCATTATCAAAAATAGCAAAATCTAAAGTAAAAAAAAAGCATTGCAAACAACAGAATTTTTCTTCACCATAGGAACTCTGACCATTTCTATATGTTTGGTATCAGCTGACTTTTGAACCAAATTAGTGAGTGAAGCGTTACCGCGACCGTTTCAAACCAGTTTAACACAATAAGGACCCTTCTAAAATCCGCTTTTTAAGGTGATGTGCATACGTTTTGAGCTAAAGAGGTTTAAAGCTGTCACATAATTCATAGTATATAGCACGGTTTGAATTATGGAAGAGACGGGGACAAATTATTTAAATTAAACTACATACATAAAGTATATGTAAACTTTAAATGGATGAAGAAGTTTTCGAATCTGTGTTACATATTCCACGATAAGCTACGTAGCTATGTATGTACGTGGACTCTATTATCTATGTGCGAAAATATTAAATTAAGTTCAAGAATTAATATACAAAATTGCTAACCATTGTTTCCAAATTATTTCGTTATAGTCACAATAAGAGAATAATATTCAAACCAAAACTATTAAGGAATTTTTTAATTTGCAAAGACTTAATATGCACAGACTGTTGTTGTACAATTTCAGTGTTACCAACTCAAAAAATTTTCTCCCTAAACTCCAATCAAAAACAACCAAAATACCTACAATTACTAGGAAATACACCTAGCTAAATATTAAGGGTCTCCACGGCCAACTTGGTAACGTGGCAAAGTGATGATTGATGGAAATCCAACAACAAAATACATTTGCGGTGCTCACGCATTTCTCAAAAATATATGAACGTTAAAGTCGCAAATGCGTGAACCCTACTTTTGACCTTCTGGTTAAAGTTGTGAATTGTCTTCTTCTTATATAAGCAATCGCAAAATTTAATTGTACAAATTGAGCGAATTAATTGGAATAAATTTATAATTACACGAAAAAAACGTTCAAAATCATACAACTGAATATTTAATAAATCAATTTATGTGCATAATTTAGTTTCTACGAGGGAAATATGTTAATTTATGCATAAATATACTTAGAAACGATTAACTAATTGTAGTAAAATTTTGAAAAGATGTAGGTCTTTTTATTTAATTTCTCAAGAAATTGAGTAATAATTGGATTAATTTATGGACGAAATTATTGACATGCAATTGGACCATCCAGTGACGGGTTCGAAGAACTAAAATCTGCATTTTGATGCAAAAGCTGTATGTGTTGTGTGATTGTTTTTAACATACGAGTAATCGCTACAAAAGTTAATCTTAATGGAATGAAATTGGCAATGTAATTATCTATGTTAAGTAAGGTGACCGAATAACGTACGTCATTTAAATATTAAATTCTTCTGAAAGTACAGCCACTTTTTCATAGAAAATAACTAAAAATTGACATGTTCTACTTTTTATACTTCTATACGTTAACCAAAAACATGCCTCGGGGCCTATGAAGCTCGTTAAAATTTTGCCTGTGCATTTTGTTGTTGGCAGTTTAACTTTTCATACGTTCATACGTTAACGAGAAATGCGTGAACACCGTAATTGTCAAAGTTTACCGAGTTTTCATCAACTCCGACCCATGACATTCGGTAAGGGGACGTCCATAAATTACGTGAGGTTTTTTTCTAGACATTTAGACCCCTCCCCCCCTCTTGGTGAGATTTAGTGAGGTTTTGACGAACCCCTCCCTCTGAATCTCACATGAGATTTTGCTAAAAATTTGATTAAAAAATAAATAATTATTTTTTTTTTTTTGCTTTAATTTTTGAAAAAAAAAAAGTGGTAAACTAGTGAACTAAAAAACTCACATGAGCATTAATTAACATATTTACCTTCGTGAAAGTAAATTTCTTGCATAACTGATTGTTTTTATATTCCATTAATTGATTTTTTACGTTATTTCGCTGAAATTTAATTTTATTTGACTTATTTCGCACAATTCACATAAATTCACTTATTCGATTGTTAATATAATAATCTGAAAAATTACTGAGTTTACGCAAACCAGCTAATATAAGTGCTCACGCCGATTTTCATCAATTATCACTTTATCACGTTACCGAGTTGGCCGTAAAACCCATATTTTGTATAACCTGTCGGATTAAGAAAATGGTTCTATATTTTCTAGAACTTGTAGGGATTTTAGGGGCTTTTTGTTGGACATTAGGGAGAAAAAATTTTGAGAGTTGGTAACACTGTCTGTAATTTTACGTGTCACTAATTCTTCCGATTTGCAAATTTGCCGGTCTATGAATTGTTAAAGAAAAATGTTAGGAGTGTGTTGGAAATTCGTGTTACTTTTAAACGCATTGTTTTTCCTTCATTCGATTAACGGAAGTATAATTAATCAGAATGTTGAAAGATCCATAGATTTGAGTACTCAGTTAGTGAAAACGGGTTTCAAAATTATTGCTGAAAATTCAGACGAACCCATAACTGAATACGTGTTCTTACAACCAGAAAAAAATCTTGCTCATATATCGGTAAAGGATGACAATAACAACGCCATACAAATAAAACGAGAAACACATGGAGTGATACCTCAATATGTGCTTGTATTTGATAAACCGGCAAAAAAGCAAACTTTTCATATTGAGACAATTTCAACGAAAAGTATTAAACCACACCCGGAGGAAGTTAAACAAAATGAAAAGCAGCTTGTGAAATACACAGGAACGTTATACTTTAATTCACCGTATAAAACTAAACTTCAAAAAACGTTTGTTAAGTTGAGTTCATCCAATATTATTTCATATACTCAAGTAAAACCATTTTCAATATCATCAAATAAGATAACTTTGGGACCGTATGAAAACATTGAAGGTAAACTTAACAATGATTTGATTTAAGTTTCTATTTAATGAAAACATTGCATTTCACAGCTCTTCAAAATCAAGATATGAGCATTCATTACGAAAATCATTTGCCTTTTCTAACTGTCAACTATTTGGAAAGATCAATTGAAGTGTCGCACTGGGGTTTGATTGCTGTGAAGGAAGACATTACAGTTACACATACGGGTGCTAAATTAAAAGGATCCTTCTCACGTTACGAATTTCAGAAAGATGGTCGAGCTAGTCAGTCTGCCGTTAAATCTTACAAAACAATTCTACCTGCATCCGCGACGGGCGTTTATTATAGAGATACAAACGGAAATATTTCTACATCAAACTTAAACGTTCTAAGTGATTCAGTTGAATTAGAGTTGCGACCAAGATTTCCTTTGTTTGGTGGGTGGAAAACACAATATACTTTGGGCTACAGTGTTCCAACTTACGAATATCTCTATAATGCTAATACCAAATATCAACTGAAAATGCGAGTGATCGATCATATTTATAATGACATGGTTGTTGATGAAGCTGTTGTGAAAATCGTCCTTCCAGAGGGTGCATCAAATATAAAACTTATTACACCTTACCCAATACAGAGACAATCAAATGAATTGTTGTATACCTACTTGGACACCGTTGGACGACCAGTTGTTTCATTTACAAAATCGAATATGGTTGAAAACCACATCGCTGATTTCACGGTTCAATATACGTTCTCAAAAGCGTCCTTAATTTTGGAGCCTTTGCTTGTTGCTGGTTTTATCTTTATATTTTTTATATTTACAATTGTTCTATTGCGATTGGATTTTTCAATTACGTCACATTTCCACAAGGAATAGTTTACACATTTAATGTTTTTAAATTACTGTAATTTGTATTCTTTGAGTTTATTTCAAGTAAACTATATGCTATGTGCTATTAAACAAACAAGATTTATTTATGGGGGTGCTCTGAGATATCGTCGTTTAGAGTTTAATCATACGCGACAGCAGTGGTTTTCTTGCCCTTGAAGTAAGAATGGTTTTAAATATTTTTATCCCAACAATTTACGAAACTATGAATTGTTTTTGAGTATTGGATCTGGTTTATTCAAATATGTTAAAAGTTTGTTCGTTATAATTTAGTTGTTATTTCAATTTAGTCAGGTTATAATAAATATATTAAGCTTTAAATATGCCGAAGGACATAATTTTTGGATATACCAATTTTGTATTTGGAGCAACTTTGTTGTGTAAAGTCGAAAATTAGCTGTTCGAAATAATAAGAACAAAGTTAACCAGTAAGGGCGGTATAGTTGAGTATTCTCAACTATATAATACCCTGTACACACAACTACGTTTATAACACGTTAAACTTTCGCTGAAAATTGTGGAATGCAGTTTTATAGAGGTATGTTTACTGAGTTTGCATACAAAATTTCAGCATTGTATCTATTACAGTTTAGGAGATGCAGCAATTTTAAGAAAACAACTTTTTGAGGGGAAACGAAGGGGAGGGGGAAAATGTGGTATGCAGTTTTGTACATATATACTCATTTTCATGTTTCTAACTCATCAGGTTTTCGAGCTACAAAATGGGTGGTGCTCGATGGGCGGGAAGGAGTAGTCGTGGCAAAAATTCCTTCAAACTTGATCTAGCGTTTGATCTTACGAGTCTATCCTCCAAATTTCAAGTCTCTTATAGGTTCAGAGAACCATTGGTGAGGACGGACAGACAAGGCTATATCAATTCGTCTTGTCATCCTGATATAGAATATATATACTTTATAGGGTCCCCCTCCCCTCCTTCTAAGCGTTACATACAAACCGTCTCAAACAAACTTTATATATCCTGATACACTGTGTATGTACAGGGTATAAAAAGGAATAAGTGTTTTCTTGATTATCCAATTTTTATTGAAAGTTATTACTAACAGTTTTTGGTTAGTGTTCATTAATGTATTGTACATAAAAGAAGAAAGAGAAAAATTTTATAAACTTGTTAAACTTTAGAGAAACACCTTTAGCTCTTTTGGAGAGGAGGGGAACCCCATAAAGTATATAGTTGATTAGCTCGACAAGACGAGTCACATCATTGGTCGAAACAGGCAATATGGGACTGGTAGCCTCCGTACGAAATGAAGATGAACCAGCTTTGCTGTAAATTATATACTCGTGCAAGCATCTGCGCTATTCTTATTGGAAAATTCGTCTTATAGTTTTTCCAATAAGATTCATGAAGCTTATAGTGACAAAGGGGCGTCGCCACAATTGGTTTTAAAGAAAGTAATGCAATTACTTCATTTTTCGATCTTTTATCTCGTCGGCTTACAGAGGGTGTAGCCACGCCCTTTTGAAAGATTCATATGAATCTTTGGAATATGATCACGAATTCGTAAAAACGCATAATTGTTAAGTTTCGTCGGCTTATATTTGAGAACAAAAAAGTTTTTCTAACAAAAACCGAATTTTGGACCGATTGTTCCTATGGGAGCTATATGCTTTAGTTATCCGATCATTACCAAGTTTACAGTGTGTCTTAACTGACGTCAAAGGTGTTCTAAAAATAGAGTCGATAGCTTCAAAATCATAGCGTTTATTGATCAAAAACCTCATTTTTGACCGATCGTTCGCAAACTTCATGACAAGGTTATTATACTCTTGCAAGAGTATAAGAATGAACAAAACTTAAATCGTTGTATTTTACGAACCAAGATGCTAAGTGTGATTTCAGGTGAGAGGATCTCATACAATTTGTTGTAATTTGAGCATCTTTTTAAGGCTAGTGAAACAAAATTCGTAGTTGTACGACTTGGGACACAAAAACTAAGCTGACTATGAAGGCAAAGCCAAGTAAAGTAGGTCATTGTCGCTTGGCTACAATGACTGACTAATAATATTGATATTTGACAATATAACTTTATACTAAGTGCGTTCTACTTTTGACTGCGCCAGGTGTTTAAATGTAACACTTATGCTGACATAACACTCAACATTCTCCCGCCCGTTGAACACCTGTTCAACTCACTTACTTATTATCTGTGGTAGAGGCCGGCTGAATGGTACCCGCGGTGCTGGTGGAGCCAATGGAGGCACAGTTGCTGGTAGCGCCGGTGGAGGTTTGCTATTGAGAAGTTGTATCTCGCAAGTGAGAGCTTCAGATCGTGCTGAGTAGACAGACTGTGCGGTTGCACAAATATATGACTCTTCACTAGCCAGTTGACAATGTTCCAAGTCGTGTTGTGTCATTGGCACAAATTGATCACGATGCGCATTCACTGCCAGGATCGGCTTATCTGGGTGTATGACTTGCAATTCGCCATCAACGTCAACCGGTATGGGCGCAAGATGGAACAGATCGAACTGTTGCTGCACGATGTGTTTTGACGTTGCAGCACCTTCTGCGGACATCAGTTTGTAGAGTTGAAGCAGATTTGTTTCCTCAACTGGAAATGTCTGTGCGACTCGAAGTTGAATATTCATCTTGTTTATTTGGTCCTTCAGCTGTTGAGGAGACAAAAGCACTGGGCTGATCGTTCCATGATGAACATAATGTAGCACTCTTGTTATTTCGCCTTGCCTTCGTTGGAGCCTTGTCGTCAACAACGCCATCTGAGTCGATAATGGGGTGAACCATTGAAACAACATTAGTTTGTCTCGTACCATGATGATTTTTGTCGATTTCCTGCTTCATCTTCCCAAGCTGAACGTGCATCGCGTCTCCTTCTTTCCGAAGAACATTGACCGTTGAATCAATGACTGTCGTTTGATTCCGCATCAAGTCAAGTAGAAAATCGTCATTATTCGCAACGACTTCGCATAGTTTCAGTCCCATTTTTCAATGCTGCCATATCCTGCCGATACGGCTCAAGATCAAAATACACAATCATCTTCCATCTTGACGCGACAAACTTTGTTGTCCCAATTCCCTCAAAGAATATCGCGTAATGTTAATTGGAATTGCTAAAGTCAATGGTAGCAGCAGCTTCATAACTAAAGCGATAGTCAATGGAGAGGTGTGCCCGTATTTCTGGCGCTTCGCCGGTGACTCTTCTTCTGCAGCAGGAGACATATTCGACGCTTCTAGTGCCTTGCGATGGCGACTTGTCAACTAGAAGTGGTGCCAAACGGTAAATGGGTCGCCTTAGAGTGCCAATCGATGTTCTTACATCTGCTACTCTAACAGCATTGTCGTCACTTTTTATGGTGTGGACAATGCGCCCTAACGCCCATCGTTGTGACGGCAGATTTTCGTCGCATATTACCACCATGTCCCCTTCATGCAGATCTATCTGTTTGGTCTGCCGTTTAGGTCGTGCTTGCAGCTCTTTAAGATATTCTGTCGACCATCTTGTCCAGAATTCTTGTTGCAGCTGCCGTACTTGTGTTTATCGTGAGGCCAAGCCAAGGCGACCGTCCTTAGCGTGAACATCGACCGGTGGCACCGGTCCGGTGCTGAGCGCTGTTAAATCATTTGGATCCGTTGATACAGGCGTTAGTGGCGGAGAATTTAATATTCTTTCGATGCCAATCATCACTGTTTCTAACTCTTCGTGAGTCAAATTACTCGTTGAGTGAATTGTTTTCATCATTAGCCGCTTGGCCGACTTCACTGCCGCTTCCCACAGACCCCCAAAATGAGGAGCCCCTGGCGGAATGAATACGAATTCCATTCCCTTGTTAGAGCAGCTTTTCTTGATTTGATGCTGTGCGTTGTCTGAATAAATTGCATCTTGCAACTCGCGAAGCCGATTACTGGTACCCACAAAGTTCGTTGCGTTGTCAGAATATAGCTTCTTAACCCTCCCGTGGCGACTTATGAAACGACTGAGTGCTCCAAGAAATGCGAAGTAGGAAAACACAGGTAGGTAAATCCTTATGCGGTCTTTTTCCTCGAACTTTGTAATGGACCCAGAATGGTCCGGCACAATCAACGCTAGCTATGAGGAACGGTCGGGCAGGCGTTATTTTGTCTGCTGGCAAATTCCCATGATTTGTGCAGCCATTTTTGGTTCGACTCGAGCGCATCGGACGCACTGATGAGTCACATTGCGAATCATGATTTTCGCCTTGATAATACAGAACCGCTGTGGCAATGTGTTGGTCAGTGCTTGTTGTCCACAGTGAGAATTTTTTTCGTGCTCTTGTCAAACCAGTAGCTTTACTATTTGATCATTGTATGGAAGACGGGCATCATAGGCGATATGCGTGACATTGTCGGTACGTCCACCCACACGAAGTAAAGAACTACCCTTACCTAATGACTCGTTCTTTCGTAGCTGTCGGATTTCCTTGTTAAAATCTGACTGTTGCACCCTTTTGACTATGTTCTGATATCCGTCCTCAACCTCCAGATTTTTTGAACGTTTGCTCTGTTTTCGTCGAACATTCTTGGTGAAGCGAATGACGTATGCCATCACACGTTGTAGCATTCGGAAGCTATTGCGATGCTGTATGAGATACGCCCAGTCGTCATTGTTGCTCGCTATGTTTGCCGCGGCGACAACATGCTTAACTTTTCGCTCGGTGTCATCTCTCTGGATCTCGCTGCTTACTTTTGCTGTTGTAGGCCACTGTGTTGCAGGACCATGTAGAAACATCGGCCCGAAGAACCAGAAGCCAGATCCGACGAGGTTCTTCTCTTTGGATGGGACGTGCCTCCACTGATTGGCTAGAGACAGACCAGAAATTTTCATAATTCTGTTCGCGACAAAGGTGTGGAATGACGAGGCTTCGGCATTTATCTAGGATATAACAATTTCTGAATCGGACCACAGATGAGTGGTCGTGGTAAGTCTTAGATCCTGAGCCAGTTCCACAGCCAACACTGCGACAATTCAAATCGTGGCATCGTCTGTCTCGCGAGTGGAGCAACTCGTGACTTTGCACACAGAATTCGAACCACTACCGTACCGTCTCTCCTAATTGAACGCAGGTATGCTACTGCTCCATACGCTTTCTCTGATGCATCGGCGAAAACATGAGCTGCATCGATTTTGGAGACCCGCCTTTGAACACGTGTCTTGGCAATTCGACATTGTTTAGCTCTTCTCCTTGTCAAGAAAACGGCTCCATTCAAATTGCAAAGCTTCTGGCAGTGGGTCGTCCCAACCGGATTTTATCTGCCAAATGTGCTGCATGAATATCATTGCTGAAGTTACGTCCGGTGCAAATAGACCCAGTGGGTCAAATATGCTTGCCAGATCTGAGCTCACAGTTGGCTTAGTCATCGTTGTTCATGGTTCCAATCGTGCTCTCCCGCATAAGCGATCCGTTCCAGGCTTCCATAACAGCCCTAGCTTCTTAACAGTGGATCCATCTAGACTTAGAACTACTGCTTGATCGATGGCAGTTGCAGTTGCTGCTTGTTCGCACACCACTTTCGTAACTGGCGCTGCCAAGCAATGCAACCAGCTGATTTCGTTTCACCAACGCTTCTTTCATGCTATCAGCGCCAGTTAAACAGTCATCCACATAAAAAACGTCGTGAAGTGTCTGCGCACCCAAAGGATACGATGTCCTTTCTTGCGGCGCTAAACATGGAGCTGATTCTGTGCCTTACGTGACTGTACTTAACCGGAAGTATCTTAGTTGTCTGTCTGGCGCTGATCTCCACACGATCAACTGAAACATCTGATCGTCCTTGTTAACGAAGATTTGGCGGTACATTTTTTCGATGTCTGTGGTGAAAACGTATCGGTGCATGCGGAAACGTAATAGTATTGTAAGCAGCTCGGATTGTACCGTCGGCCCTACATGGAGGATATCATTCAAGGACCTTCCTGATGACGTCTTTGCAGATGCATCAAAGACTAACTTCCAAAACTTATGAAGTAGTACGTCCATATTTTGTTCTGCTGCTCCCGCGATGCCACAGGTCAAAGTTTTCGCGTCTGCGCCGATAATCTTCTCGGTAACAGTCCACCCAAGCTCAGTATCCTGCAGTAGGGGCATCCCCATGCCTAGCTGTATCTTTTTAGGCCGCAACAATTCTTAGTAAAAGGCAGCCCCTAGAATGTTGGATCGGCTAGCTGACATCCTTCTGGCAGCTGAATTGGTTCAACGTCGCTTTTACGCGATGGTTGCGCCGAAATGATTTGAGGTAACACAAATGCCTCCAGTCGAATTGAATATGGGCCCAGTTTGGACTTGGACGCACGTGACTTTCCCCCGATGCCTTCAATCAACAGTGAAGCATCGTTCGTCGATAACGCCAGCTGCCTGATCAGACGTTCCGACACCAAATTTACTTGTGATCCAGAGTCGAGCAGTGCCTGAAATTCTCCTTGATGGCCGTTATTTCCCTAATAACGACTCTCGCGGCTGCCAGCTTGACAAACCCCTTTTGGGTATTTGTGCCATTTGCTGCTACAACTCTGGTAGTCGGCGTTTTTGATTTGTTTTGCACTTAGGCAAGATCTACCCCCAAACGTGGTGCCTCTTTTTCCGTCACGGCACCGGAGCTTATCTACCTGTACCTCGATCGTATAGTAAGCTCCCACGTTGTATCCGTTTTGGATAGGCTCGTCACTCATTCCAAATATTTCGAAATGCAGATCCTGAACCTCCCCCCACAGACATTCCAGCTCTGCACACGGACCCTTCAAACTCTTTCGTTTGTTTTAACGGAATCTGCACCGAAAGTGTTCCTTTCAACTCTTTTGCCAATGTTTCTGCTTTTCTGTTTTAACCAATTGACTTGAAACTTTGAAGTTATGTTCTTAGAGAGGAATGAAAACTATTTTGACCAAAAGTGGGCATGGCTACGCCCACTTATAGCGAAACTTGAACCGTTGTATGGACAACTTTTTTGTTTTTTAACCATTTGACTTGAAACATTACAGTTATGTTGTTAGTGAGGAATCTTTTTTTTATAGTGACACAACGTAAAGAGTATTATAGCTTCAGCCTTGCTTAAGATAGCGTCCTTACTGGTTTTTATGTTAATTTGCTCCAGCGTTTTTGCTTCTGAGCTTCTATCTAAATCTTGCCTTTAATCCAAGATTTGTTTCTGTTTTTTGATTGGTTATTTCCACCAAGCACATGAACTTGCGGTATCATATATCTGAATATGAGCCTTACGCTGAACGGGGTGAAGGAATTCAAAGTCAGCTGGTTGGGTTTGTTCAAAATCAAAAACAATTCATACACATTTTATACTTGAAAACAAAATAAGAAAACAAAAATTTAAACCGAAACCAGAAAAACTTGAATTGACAACGCTTTCTTCTTGTACCTTCTTTCTCTCTCACTCCTTTGAACAAAAATGTCAAAACAATTAAAATTTATCAAATATCATATTATTTTATGCTGCTTGCTGTAGCTCAGAGTTTAGTGAGTTTAACTATGATAAAAACGGTATGAGGTTCAAACCCCAGCAAGACCAGAGTTTTTTGGTTTACTAAATATTTTTTGTTCTCTTGGAACAAAAATGTTTTCAATAAATAAAATTTATGAAATATCAAGTGTTCCTATGTCGCTTCCTGTGGCTCAGAGCTTAGTATGTTGTCCTACGAAACGGAAGGTAAGAGGTTCAAATCCCATGGTACACCAAATTCCTACTGTTTATTATATAAATAATCACCAATTACCATTTAATTAAAATATTTATATGTTGTTAAATGTTTAATAAATAAACTGTAAGAATTACTTATATAAAATAAAATTAATCAAATTGAGATAATAACCGAAATAGTTGCAAACTACTGGGCCTTAATTCAAAAACAATGTAAACTTTCTAGAACGAAAAAGTGGTCGTGGACTCGCAAACATTTTTTGTAGTTGTAATTTAAGTTTAGTCGGTTCTTGATTCCAGTAAAATGTTCACTTGTTTTAAGATAGAAACGGTCTCGGTATGAGTTTTTTTTATACTCATGCAAGAATATATTAACTTTGTCATGAAGTTTGCAACGCAGAAAAGGAGACATTTCCGTCTATATAAAGGATATATATTCTTGATCAGCTCGACGAGACGAGTTCATATAGCCATGTCCGTCTGTCTGTCTGATGCGATGCGAACTCCTCCTACAGTTTTGAAGATATCAAACAAATTTAAATGCAGAAAATTTTCTTTTCCTTGCACGCAGTTTGTATGTAAAATCCAGCATGATCGGATAACTATAGCATATAGCTGCCATAGGAACGATCGGTTAAAAATGAGGTTTTTGCTCAATAAACTCCTTGATTTTTAAGCAATCGCCTCAATTTGCACAAGAACATCTTGGACGTAAATTAAAACACACTGCAAAATTGGTGGAGATCGGATAAATATAGCATATAGCTCCCATAGGAAAAATCGGTTAAAAATTCGGGTTTTGTTAGAAAAACTTTTTTGTTCTTAAATATAAAGAGATAAAACCTTGCAGTTACGCGTTTTTATGAATCCTTGGTCATATTCCAAAGTTTCGTAAAAATCGGACATAAGGGCGTGGCACCGCCCATATAGAGAAAAACTTAAAAATGTGATTTCTCTGTAAGCCGACGAGATAGAAGATCGCAAAATGAAGTGTATAATGATTGCAATGTATTTGTTAAAAAAAATTAGAAAATGGGCGGGGCTGCGCCTCTTTATCCTTATAAACGTATATAATTCATATAGGAAAAAGTAGGACAGATCTTCCAATAAGAATACTTGAGAAAATGCTTGCAAGAGTATATAAGTTTCAGCAAAGCTGAAAATAGCTCCCTTACTGGTTTTGTTATAATTTAAGTTTGGTTGGTTATTGATTCAAGAAAAATGTAAACTTATTTCCAGAGCAACATTTACCTCGTTAATGCGACAGCTAAAGCGCTTTAACTTAACGGGCACTAACTAAAAACGCAGCGTTTATGAGAGGGCCTGAAAGCGCAACAACTTTTTAGTTGTTTTGTTTTGATTGATTCGTTCGAAATAAATCATAAATTCGATTAATGTTATGAGCATTAGAATTGCCACCATCGTAGCCACTTATTTTTGGCTCCAAAAACTCCCTTCTTCGTTAATGTTTGTCTAGTATAATTAAATTTCTCTTGTTTTTTTTTACAAAATCACGCATGTGCTTCTTCTTACTCATTTGCTTTTTACAGAGCAGTGTTCCTTTACAGAATAAAATTATATATTGCTTCTCAAAAAGATCACGTTATGTGTTGAAAGCACATTTTTGACATAATGCCAATCTTGCAATTTATAATGGTTTTCTCAGAATATAATAAGCAAAACAGCGCTAAAATCAAACTAAACTACAGAATAATTCCATATGGCATCAGTGACCACCTTTACACATTCGGTACCAGCTGATTTTCAGTGCGCATTAAGGCGTTTATGCATGCGTTTTTAGTTAGAACGCATTGAGTTAAAGCGCTTTAAGGCTCTCGCACAAACGCGGAAAATGACTCGGACTAAGTTTTGTTGGTGTCATATTAAGCTTAAACTGTTCTTGAAAATGTAAAAAAATTCACTCAATTCAAGATTTTTTGTACTTAAAAATAATGCTTGGCTTGAGAATATTTTAGTTCATTTGACAACATTCGTGCTTGACGGATTTTTAACACCGAATTGTGTCGATTAAAGTACAATGTACTCTAATTTTTTTCTTTGTGTAGATGAACAAGTGAGCGAAACTAATTTTTATGCAGATAAATCCAATTTCATCAGACAGATTGGTATAGACGAGTTCAGGTCGAAGACTACAATGTGCAGCAATAAGAATAGTATATTAACTTTGTCACGGTGTTTGTAACAAATCTAAATATTCATTTCCGACTATATAAAATATATATATTCTAGATCAGGATGACAAGACGAGTTGATTTAGCCATGACCGTCTGTATGTCTGTCGGTTTGTCTGTATGTATGCAAACTAGTCCCTCAGTTTTGAAGCTATCGAGCTGAAATTTTGGACAAAGCTTTAGAATTTATTACGATGAATCATTGATCGGAATCAGCCATATCGGATTACTGGAACTGGTAGCTCCCATACGAAATGAAGAAGCAAAACAAATTTAAGTCGTTGTATGGAAAACTTTTTTGTTTTGGAAGATACGCATACTAGTTTTACATAGTCCGACACAATGGCTGAAAGTTTCATTGAGATCGGGCAACTGGAACTGGTACCTGCCATACAAAATGAGGAAGAGGAAGAGAACCAAGATTCACGTCGTTGTATGGAAAACTATTTGTTTCTTAATCAATTGACTTAAAACTTCACACTTATGTTCTTGGGAAAGCATTAAAATATTTTGTCAAAAATGGGCATGGTTACGCCCACTTTTAGCCCAAATCAATAATTTGCATATCTCCGGTACACAATGAGCAAAAACAATGAAAATTGGTATTTAGATTAATAAGATGAAGAGAAAATGTATTTAATCAAAAAAATGGGCGTGGCACAAGAGAGTGCGTGAAAAGTATATAAGCATCAGCCTTGCTGAAGGTAGCGGCCTTACTGGTTTAAGACTATATTTGGGGCAGATGATGAGGCGCCAATAGCTACAGGATGAGACCTTCTGTGTGCAGGCTAAAATGATGGATCGCACAGTAAGTCAAATGTATCATTTGGTACACGGCCGCTAATAGCACGCCGGGCATGACCATTTATAGCCACCACAGAAAGTATTGGCCTGTAATGCCAGTAAACTTGAAAAAGCTTATATTCTCGCAAAGCTAGTAAAGAATGCCACGTTTATTGTCCCCATCGAAACAGTTTTTGTCCTTGCACGAAATATTGCAACATCTCATGGTATACATGTAAATATAATGACAACAACTCTTCAGTAGAAAGAAACAAAACAAAACCAAACCGATGTATAACTCAAAAAATAGACACCGCGCACTAAAATTTACATATGCGGTAACAACAGCAAAGGGAGTATTTTCGAAGATTTAAAATTGAGTTTGAATTTCATTAACTGAATTATGAAAACTATCTAAAAATGCGAATTAAAATGCAGTAATATTTGAAGCTATAGAATAATCAGTAGAAATTGTAAATTTTATGAAAATGTGTACCAACCGTGTACCAAATTAACCATATCTGATTGTATATACACATAATTTCTACATATGCATACATTTGGTATGTACAAATATCAAAGAACTCAGCAGACTTAGGGACCAAAGAGTATACTTTTTCAGCTCTTAAGACCATTATAATGAGAATCTTTTGATTAGCGATATGAGAAGTCAAGTTTTGTCAGTTTTAAGCATCGTAAAAATATTCTTAGTGCCCACTGTACTGTACTTTTTTTTTCAATCCCAAATATCACATATTTTTTTAGGAGTTTCCCTTAAGAACAAAAGCTAAAAAAAACTACCGATAGTGTCAAGGGGACGTCCATAAATTACATGTGATAAAATTGGGGGTCGGGCTCCTGCATAATCCATAAATCTCACCATTGGAAAGGGGTCAATGAAAATGTCGTGTCAACATTTTAGTCCAATAATTTAGTAATTATTTAAAAATTTTATGCGAAAAATCTCATGTGATGCAGAAGAGGATTGGTCAATCTCAAAATGTCGCATGAATTGTTTAGTCTAACAATTTACTAATTATACAGGTCTACAAAATAAGACTTTTTGACTGCCTTTTGATTAAATTCTACATTTTTATACTCTTATAGGGTCACTGAATACGAAAACACAAACCTTTTTTGTCAACTCAGCTCCCATTTGTGAGTGAGATTTCAAGTGAGTCAGCTGTGTTTTGTTTTGCTCCGCGTTTTTTATTTTATATTTTTTGCTTATTAAACTTTAAATCGTTTTAATTTTTTTCAAATAATTAAACATCGTTTGGTAATTCAATACTGAAGTGGTTTGTTAATTGTGCATAAGAATAATTTGAATTATTTAAATTTATTTTCATGGTGAAATTTTCGTTTTGGTTGGCGTTAGCAATCATCAAAATTCTTTTTATACTCTTGCAAGAGTATATTAACTTTGTCGTGAAGTTTGCAACGCAGAGAAGGAGACATCTCCGACTATATAAAGTATATATATTCTTGATCAGCTCGACGAGGCGAGTTAATATAGCCATGTCCGTCTGTCCGTCTGTCTGTCTGTCTGTTGCGATGCGAACTCCTCCTAGAGTTTTAAGGATATCAAAAAATTTAAATGCAGAAAATTTTCTTTTCCTTGCACGCAGTTTGTATGTAAAATCCAGCATGATCGGATAACTATAGCATATAGCTGCCATCGGTCAAAAATGAGGTTTTTGCTCAATAAACTCTTTGGTTTTCAAGATATCGCCTCAATTTTTTGCACAAGAACATCTTGGACGTAAATTAAGGCACACAGCGAAATTGGTGATGATCGGATAAATATAGCAAATAGCTCCCATAGGAACAATCGGTCAAAAATTCGGTTTTTGTTAGAAAAACTTTTTTGTTCTTAAATATAAAGAGATAAAACTTTGCAGTTACGCGTTTTTATGAATCCTTGACCGTATTCCAAAGTTTCGTTAAAATCGGACATAAGGGCGTGGCACCGCCCATATAGAAAAAAACTTAAAAATGTGTAAGCCGATGAGATATAAGATCGCAAAATAAAGTGTACATTGATTGCAATGTACTTGTAAAAAAAAAATTTGAAAAAGGGCGGGGCTACGCCCCTTTATCTTTATAAAAGTATATGATTCTTATTGGAAGAACTATAAGACATATTTTCCAATAAGAACACTTGAGAAAATGCTTGCAAGAGTATATAAGTTTCAGCAAAGCTGAAAATAGCTCCCTTACTGGTTTTTTGTTGTTGTTGATAACTACATACTTTCTCTTCCCTTTTTGTTGGTAAGAATTGCATTGCTCACTTGCATACTCACTGTATTGTTGTTTTTGCATACTCTGAATAGCCCTTTTTTGTTTTTTCTTTTTTCTGCGCAATTTCTATTTTTAGATTGGAACATCTGGTGGTGTTTTTATTTTTTTTCTCATCTTTTTATACTCTTCACGCAAGTGAATAGTATTATAACTTTGTCCTGAAGTTTGTAACAGCAAGAAGGAGGGGAGGGGGACCCAATAAAGTATATATATTCTTGATCAGGTCGACAAGACGAGTTGATATAGCCATGTCCGTCTGTCCGTCTGTCTGTGAATATGCTATCTCCTCCCACAGTTTTGAAGATATCGAGCTGAAATTTTGCAGGGAGTCTTCTCTAATGTGTGGTCAAATCATTGGTCGGAACCGGCCATATCGGATTATTGGAACTGGTAGCCCCCATACGAAATGAAGAAGAAAATCAAATTTTAATCGTTATATGGAAAACTTTTTTGTTTTGAAAGATAGAGAGCTGAAATTTCAAACATAGTAGTTTAACATAGTCCTACATAATGCCTGAAAGTTTCATTGAGATCGGGCAACTAGAACTGGTAGCTGCCATACAAAATGAAGAAGAGGAAGAGAAATTAAGATTTAACGTCGTTGTATGGAAAACTTTTTTGTTTTGTATGATAGAGGGCTGAAATTTTAAACTTAGTAGTTTTACATGGTTCGATTGTATGCCTGAAAGTTTCATTGAGATCGGGCAACTGGAACTGGTACCTGCCATACAAAATGAAGAAGAGGAAGAGAAGCAATATTCACGTCGTCGTACGGAAAACTTTTTTGTTTCTTAACCAATTGACACAGTTCTGTTCTTGGGGAGGCATTAAAACTATTTTGACAAAAATGGGCATGGTTACGCCCACTTTTACCAAAAATCAATAATTTGCATATCTCCGGCACCCAATGAGCAAAAACAATGAAAATTTGTATATAGGCTAAATAGATGAAGAAAAAATATATTCAGTAAAAAAAATAGGCGTGGCACACGAAATAAGCGTGAAGAGTATTTAAGCTTCAGCCTTGCTGAAGTTAGCGTCCTTACTGGTTATTAAGATTTGTTATTGTAATTTCACTCAGTTATCAAGTGCATTTGTTGAATTACATTTGCTCTTCTCATTATTTGTGTTCAGTTACTGTCTTAGCGCTATACCCTGTTTTCACTGCACATTTTCGATAGTGCGTTTACACTTTGCAGTACTGCGTACTTTTGGTTTTGCTACCTTATACTTGCATATCTTAATTTTCCTTCTATTACTATTTCATGATGAGTTGTTGCTTCACTTCGTGCAAGAACAAAGACTCGTTCGATAGTGATAATAAGCGGGCCATTCAATGCTGGCTTTGCGATAACTTTTGCCACTTCAAGTTTGCTGGCATCACCGGGCGAGACTATGACAGACTGTATTGTGACGCCATATCTGTCTGTGGTGGCTTCAAGTGGTCTTGCCCTACGTGCTTTAAGCGGGAAAAGGATTTTTCGTCTATGTACCGTCGGGTACGTGACAAGTTTTTAAAACTCAATAAATTAGCGAAGGAGTTAGCAGCTGAGTTCGAATCAAGTTCCGACTTGCTTGGAAACTATGATATTGAGCCACCACTAGTCTCCTTATCGCCATCTCCCTTTCCTTATCTTCCTCTTCCCCAACTCGTACTTCCCGCCCCATTGGCACCCGTCAACTCCTCAACTCCTCCTCATCATCCTATCCCCCACCACCAACCTATTAGATGCGGGGTCGTCGGGTGAAGTAAGCAACCCTATTACCTCTACCAAGAGGTCAAAGGTTGTAGCTTCCCCCATCTCAAAGATTGTCAAATCGAAGAGTAAGAAGTCTAAGGCTAAGACTTCTCGCTCTTTGGAAACCATACAATCCCCTCCTGCAACTTCTTCATCCAATGCAGCTCCATGCTTAACTGCGTTGTCAGAAGCGGTACCCGTTTCTGAGCCAGTTTCGCAACCTGCAGTTGCTGTTACTCTATCCCCTCTTGAACCCCTTACTGTCGTTGCCCCTCGGAAACAGATATTTATTTCTCGTCTTTCCGCTGATACCTCCTCTGAGGCGATAGCTAATTATATTGGTGCAAAGACGAATGTTGAAGTAAAAATTCATAAATTCGCTTTCTCTCAGCCGAGGGAGATTGCATTATTTAAAATTAGTTTACCAAATGATGCTTTCGAATTAGTGTGTAACCCTTTGTTTTGGCCTGCACACACAGTGGTCCATGAGTTTGTCCCTAAAAAAAGGCCGATTCTTACTGCACCGGTGCTTGGCTCGTCATCGTCTATTCCTATTACTGCTCCAAAAAACTAGGTTCGCACTCTGAACGCCTTACTTTTGTTTATCAAAATGTAAGGGGTCTCTTGTCCAAACTCCCTAATTTGTATAGGAATAGTTTTTGTTTCGACTTCGATCTTATTGCGTTTTCTGAGACTTGGCTTAATTCCTCTATTCTAAGCAATGAAGTCTTTTGCAACAAATTCGTCTCTTTCAGACGTGACCATCCTGATTGCCGAGGAGGGGGAGTTCTTGTTGCAGTTGATTCATCCCTTCGTTCTGAACTTGTTGAAATTCAAGGAACCGATGATATTGAAGTTATTGGAGTCAAAGTTAGTTTGGCTCATATTACAGTTTTTGTTAGTTGCTCATATATTCCACCAGGCTCCGGACTGGATGTCTATATGAAGCATTTTGAGGCTATAAAATCGTTATATGACCTTCCACAGGACAGAGATTTTGTCATTGTGCTTGGTGATTTTAACCTTCCTCATATATCTTGGTCGTACTTCAATGATTCAAATTTCCTGATACCCTCTGGTCAACATGAATTTCTTGACAGGTTGCTTGATTTACCTTTGCTTCAGACAAATTGGGTCAAGAATTCAATCAATAGATCTCTTGATATTGTGTGGACCAATGATAGCAACGGCATAGTTGTGTCAAGATGCAACCCTTTGTCTCTGCCTGAAGATCCTTTTCACCCTTCGCTGGAAATCTCCCTTGGTCTAACTTTGCCCACTTCCTTCTCGCCTAATTCTTCTCCTCAGCGATGACTGTGTTTTCGTAAAACTCACTTCGAATTACTAAACTCGTTAATTGCTCAGACTGATTGGTCCGTCTTAAATAGTTGTAATGACATAATGGTTGCCACAAAATTCTTCTATGAGACCCTAAATGACATTCTCAATATTTACGTCCCATTGAGAACCTCGCGACCCTAAAACATTTTTTAGCTTCGTTAATTCTAAGTGAAAATCTGCGTTATACCTGTCCTCATTCTTCTTGAACGTTAAATTAGCGAGTGATGATCTAGGAATTTCTAATTTGTTCGGCGAGTTCTTCCAAGCGACTTATTCGTCTACATTATTCACGGGAACATCGTATCCATGTCCTATAAGCTCTATCAATGGTCCTTGTTCCCATGTACTCGATGAAGACATTATTTTCAAAAACTTATTGGCTGTGAAGAATTCTTATTCCCCCGGTCCTGACAATGTGCCTGGCTGCATTCTTAGAGAATGTGCAAAAACTTTGTGCAAGCCTTTATTAATGATTTTTAATCTTTCGCTTCTCAATGCTTCGTTTCCCCCAATTTGGAAGGAGACTTTCATAATTCCCCTTCATAAAAAGGGTAATAAGTCAGTTATCAGCAATTACCAAACTTTTTGAGAAAATTATCACTGGTAGCATGCAGCATTTTTGCAAACCTATTATGTCCCCTTTTGAACATGGTATCTTGGGTTTTCCGCCGGTTCTTCTAAATTGGATAAAATCCTATTTATCTAACAGATCTCAACGAGTATAGTTTCGATCTGCTATGTCCGATGTTGTTCAAGTTACTTCTGGTGTTCCTCAAGGCAGTCATCTTGGCCCACTCTTGTTTAATCTGTTCATTAATGATCTCCCCCTATCGATATCATACTCTCGCGTAATCATGTACGCTGATGATGTTAAATTGTGTCTTTCTTATATCGATCCTGCTTCTCATGTCCTATTGCAGGCTGATCTGAACTCATTACAATCTTGGTGTTCACTTAACTTGCTTTTGCTGAATTGTTCTAAATGTAAGTTTATGACTTATCTTCGTAGTAAACCCCACTTGTTTAGTTATACGATTGATAACGTCCAATTAGAACGAGTCTCTGTTTTTAACGACCTAGGTGTTCTTTTCGATCCCAAACTTTGCATCATTCAACATGTTTCAACTGTCGTTAATAAGGCGAAAGGTGTTTTTGGATTCATTAAACGCTGGTCTAAAGAATTCAATGACCCCTATATCACCAAACTTCTTTTCACGTCACATGTACGTCCACTTCTCGAATATTATTGCTGTGTGTGGTCTCCACAGTACAAAAGTTCAGAAGCAATTTCTCCTCTTTGCGCTTCGAGGCCTTCATTGGAATCCTAATACTAGGTTACCGTCATACATTGACAGACTTCTACTCATTGACATTTCATCTCAACATCATCGCTGGATAGATTTAGGGACTATTTTCCTTCACAAACTAATTCTTGATTCTTGATTGATTGATTCTTCAGACCTACTCAGTCGGATTAGTTTTAGCGTCCCTCGACGCACTACCAGAAACTTTGTCCCTTTAGCTTTGCAAAGATGCACAACTAACTATGCTCTTCACGATCCGTTTCGTGCAAATCGGCATGGATGATCGTTTCTGGATGGACTGGTGGCGCTCGTTAAATTTAAATCTCTGACCTCAAACGGCTATGAGTCGTGGCATAGCCTGCGTAGCGCAAATAAATTTCCCCCAACGGGTCAGAGACTTGGAGCGTACTCGGTCCAACTACACATCAGACATCGTTACAAGCAGACGACTATCAACATCCACCTTTGCTGACAATACAGCTATACTCAGCTGTTCCAGATGCCCAATGCAAGCAACAGCGCAGTTAACGCTTCACCTGGTCGACATAGAAAAATGCCTAGCTGACTGGCGAAAAAAAGTCAACGAACAAAAATGCAAACACGTTACGTTCACTCTAAATAGGCAAGATTGCCCACCACTTATGTTAAACAACACTACGCTCCCGCAAGCAAACGAAGTGACATACTTAGGAGTACACCTCGATAGAAGACTCACATGGCGTAGGCACATCGAGGCCAAGAGAACTCATTTAAAACTAAAAGCAAATAGCCTCCATTGGCTTATCAACGCTCGCTCTACTCTCTTGACTACAAAGTGCTGCTCTACAATTCTGTTCTCAAACCTATCTGGACCTACGGCTCCCAGTTATGGGGAAATGCTAGCAGTTGCAACATTGAAATCATCCAGAGAACCCAGTCAAAGACATTGTGAACCATCACCGGGGCACCGTTGTATGAAAACATACGAAAAGATCTAAATATTCAACCACTCAGAGATGTAATTGCAGAACTCAAATAACACCACTACATCAAGCTTTCTTGCACCCTAACCACCTCGCCAGAAGTTTAACAATGTTGCGCAGCCGATCCCGTCTTCGTCGAAATAACCTTCCAACCCAAAAGAGAACTGCTTGTTAGTGTAAAAGCACAAGATGTGCAAACTTTTTGTTAGTCTCATAAAGAGAAGATTCAATAAATAAAGCAAAGTTAAAAAACATCAGTAAGGACGCTATCTTCAGCAAGGCTGAAGCTATAATACTTTTCACGTTGTGTCACTATAAAAAAAAAGTAAATGAATAGTTTTCATGCCTCCCTAACAACATAACTGTAAGGTTTCAAGTCAATTGGTTAAAAAACAAAAAAGTTTTCCATACAACGGTTCCAGTTTTGCGATAAGTGGGAGTAGCCTTGCCCACTTTTGGACAAAATAGTTTTCATTCTTCCCTAAGAACATAACTGTAAAGTTTCAAGTCAATTGGTTAAAAAACAAAAAAAGTTTTCCAAAAACGGTTCAAGTTTCGCTTTAAGTAGGCGTAGCCATGCCCTCTTTTGGTCAAAATAGTTTTCATTCCTCCCTAAGAACATAACTGTAAAGTTTCAAGTCAATTGGTTAAAAAACAAAAAAAGTTTTCCAAAAACGGTTCAAGTTTCGCTTTAAGTAGGCGTAGCCATGCCCTCTTTTGGTCAAAATAGTTTTCATTCCTCCCTAAGAACATAACTGTAAAGTTTTAAGTCAATTGGTTAAAAATCAAAAAAGTTTTTCATACAGCGACGTGAATATTGGTTCTCTTCCTCTTCTTTATTTTGTATGGGAGCACCAGTTCCAGTTGTCTAATCTCAATGAAACTTTTAGGCATTTAGTCGGACTATGTAGAACTACTATGTTTAAAATTTCAGCACTCTATCATACAAAACAAAAAAGCTTTCAAGTTTTGTTCACTTTTCTTCTTCTTTTCGTATGGGGGCTACCAGTTCCAGTGGTCCGATATGGCTGGATCCGACAAATGAGTTGATCGCACAAATAAAAAGTCTCTGTGCAAAATTTCAGCTCGATATCTTCAAAACTGTGGGAGGAGATTGTTTATATACAGACAGACGGACAGACGGACATGGCTACGTCAACTCGTCTTGTCGTCCTGATCAAGAATATACATACTTTATATAGTCGGAAATGAATATTTCGATCTGTTACAAACTTCAGCCCAAAGTTAATATACTATTTCACATACGTGAAAAGTATAAAAAGTACAAAAAAGTGAATGGGATATCAAGGGAATCAGACGTGAAGAAGATATCTCCGACTATACAAACTGTATATATTCTTGATAAGTATCGAAAGAGAAATCGATTTAGCCATGGCCGTTTATCCGTCCGACCATCTGCCTGTCTGTATGAACTTGTAAATCTCGGAAACTATAATATGTAGAACCAAAAGTCCTTCGCAGGTCGTTTCGGTTATTCATTAATTAGATCAAGTTTATTTTGTTTTTTCCCTCCGCGACAAATAAACTGGAAATAACTGGACTTACCTCTAGCAAATAAAATACAAAAGTTTAATTTCTCGGTTATCTTTTTAAAAAGGAACATCAAAGATGGAGTGCATAAAGCCAACTTGAAGCCTGTAAAAGAGCCCCACATATATAATCGTATATCCTACAACAATGAACATTTACATATATGCTATTGAGATGGAGTCCAATAAGGGGACGTCCATAAATTATTTGAGGTTTTTTTTCTAGAAATTTAGACCCCTCCCCCCTCTTGATGAGATTTAGTGAGATTTTGACAAACCCCTCCCTCTGAATATTTTGCCTTAATTTTTATACTTTTCACGTATGTGAAATAGTATATTAACTTTGTCACGGAGTTTGTAACAGATCGAAATATTAATTTCCGACTATATAAAGTATGTATATTCTTGATCAGGACGACAAGATGAGTTGATTTAGCCATGTCCTTCTGTCTGTCTGTCTGTATGTATGCAACTTTGTCCCTCAGTTTTGAAGCTATCGAGCTGAAACTTTGCACAGAGTCTTAGAATTTATTACGATGAATCATTCGTCGGAACCAGCATGATCGGATTATTGGTACAGGTAGCTCCCATACGAAAAGAAGAAGAAAAAACTTTTTTGTTTTGTACGATAGAGTGCCGAAATTTTAAACATAGTAGTTTTACATAGTCCGACTAAATGCCTGAAAGTTTCATTGAGATCGGGAAACTGGAACTGGTAGCTCCCATACAAAATGAAGAAGAGGAAGAGAAGCAATATTCGTGGTTGTATGGATATTTTTTTTTGTTTTTTAACCAATTGACTTGAAACTTTACAGTTATGTTCTTAGGGAGGAATGAAAACTATTTTGACCAAAAAAGGGCGTAGTCATGCCCACTTATAGCGAAACTTGAACCGTTGTATGGAAAACTTTTTTGTTTTTTAACCAATTGACTTGAAACTTTACACTTATGTTCTTAGGGAGGAATGAAAACTATTTTGACCAAAAGTGGGCATGGCTACGCCAATTGTTTTGAAACCTTACAGTTATGTTGTTAGGGAGGCATGAAAACTATTCATTTACGTTTTTTTATAGTGACACAACGTGAAAAGTATTATAGCTTCAGCCTTGCTGAAGATAACGTCCTTACTGGTTGTTCGGTCAGAATGGCATTTATTTACGTTATTTTTAAATTTACATACCAATTATTGCTTATTTTATAATTTGGCAACATTGAACCCAATGTCATTTTTTAACACTAGTTTTTAAGTTGAATTTCTTCTATGGTGAATTACTTTAATAAAGTCAGTCGTACAGAATTCGTCTAAAAAGCCGGCTGCAAATCGTTTTATTCTAGCTAAAGCAAAATCATCAAAATCTGTGCATATTTAGTGAAATAAATATTAATCGCTTAATCGTTGAGTATTGTCGCCTAGACATACATACATACCTCGTCTCGTCTTCGAATACTGTCGCCAAGACAGACATACGAACATCGTATCGTCGTTTAATACTGTCGCCAAGCCTACATACATACATACGTCGCCTGATCGTCGCGTCGTTTCGTTTTTTCGAAGAAGTTTGGCTTCGTATAATTCCTTATAATTATACTTGAAATTTCGTTTTGGAACACAACTTATTTCGTTTTGTTTTTTTGTTGATTCGCATTTGTAGTCGTCCGTCCTTGCTTACATAAAATATTCGATTTTAGTAATGCAAGCTCACTCGCACAAAATTCGGTAAAGTTCTATAAGTTCCAAATCATACAATCAATAAGTGATATTGCAAGAGAACACTTAAAAATGCCGACGCCAGTTAAAACAACTCCGCTTAAAGATTTGCAACATTAGCGGACAAATATAAAAAGAAACATGTCGCGCATTAAAGACCTAATTGTCAGTCAATCTGCTGTGGAAACGAGAATATCGTCGGTTGAGTTAAAGTGTCGATTGAACATTTTGGAAATGTATTTCAATCACGCAATGACTGTGCAATCTAACATTGAAATAATCGATTCCAATGACAACGGTCGTACTGAACTCGAAAATATTTACATTAGTGCGAAAGTGGGGATTGAGCAATTGCTTGAAGTCAATTCGTCACTAAACACAAGTACAACTGTCTTATCTCAGTCTATAGCATCATCGAGTTCTAGATTGCCAAGATTATCGTTGCCCATATTCGCAGGAAATCACGCCGATTATAAAAATTTCATTACAACGTTTAACCAGTTGATTGAACGAGAAAACATATCGAATATTGAGAAATTCAATCATTTACTGAGTTGCCTAAAAGGATCTGCCTTGGAGGCAGTACAAGCATTTCCTGTGACCAGTGAAAATTATGAGAAGGCCTTAGACAAGTTGAAGTCTCGATACGACAAACCGTCACTAATATTTGTTGAAACAATTGCTGCTATTTTCAACCTACCGACCGTCAAGCAATCAAATGCACAGCAATTGCGAAGCTTAATAGACAATGCTTCGTCTATGTTTAGCTCACTGTCATCGTTGGGTTCGGACAACAAAATATCTCAAGCTATGTTGATCTATATCATCATCAACAAGTGTGATACCGCAACACGCACCAAATGGAATGAATCGCTCGACTATTCGGAGATACCCACGTGGGATCAATGCTGCAAATTGCTTGAACGCCATTGCCAATTCTTACAATCCAGCGGTCCAATATCGCAATCGTCTCAATCACACCCTAATAAACAAAATCGTAACACTGGACAGAAATCTTCATTTGCTTTGACACAATCAACTTGTTTACTTTGTTCAAGCCCTGAACATAGATTGGCAAGTTGTGACGAATTCAAATCAATGAGCACATCTCAACGTTTTAGCACAGCTAAGAAGCATGGTCTGTGCCTCAATTGTCTAGGCAAGGGCCATCAATTAGCCAATTGTCCGTCGAAGTTTCGCTGTCGCACTTGCAATCAAAGTCACCATACCATGCTTCATCACGAAGTGAAAGGTTCGCAACCTTCACAGCAACAAGGTACTGTAACACACACTTTAAGTTCGTCGCCAGAACCAATAATAGCAGCAACACATGCACATACTCAACCAAGCCAAAAGAATACACAGGTAATATTAGCTACAGCCATGGTGTTAGTAAGAGATGCTATGGGTTCATACAAACTTGGTAGAGCCTTACTTGACTCATGCTCTCAAGTAAATCTTATCACTGATGATTTTGCGCAAAGACTTCATCTTCAAAGAGATAAATATAATGTTCAGCTTCGTGGAATCGGTGAATCACAGACGAGTATTAAGCCTTCCGCGTCTACTTCAATAAAATCTCGCACATCAAACTTTGAACAACATTTGAAATTCTGCATCACACCTCACATCACGTATCAACCGGATACAGAGATTGATGTATCAGCCTGGAACATTCCAACAAATACTCCTTTAGCAGATGAACAATTCTATAAATCACGTCGTGTTGACCTACTATTAGGTGCCAAAGCATTCTTTGAGATTCTGGCTGTTGGCCAGTTTAAACTCGGTCCCAATTTACCCACCATTCAAAAAACTTTATTTGGCTGGGTTATTGCTGGAAAACACAAACAGCTAAACGGAGCAATCACTATCGTGCTTAACATTAAACGAACAACGCATTAATGAAAACCTTCAACGTTTGTGGGAAATTGAATCTATAAACTCAGTGATTCAAACGCGTGTTCCAGAACATCAAATATGTGAAGAGCACTACATCCAAACCACTCGTCAAGATGATAATGGACGACTTATAGTCAAGTTTCCTGTCAAGGATGATCCAAGTCAACTGGGAGAATCGTTCGATATAGCTCGTCGTAGATTCCTCGCTATTGAACGTCGCTTGTTGCAGTCTCCGGAAGTTCGCTTATAGTACAACGAATTCATGCAGAAGTATGAAGATCTTGGCCATATGACGCGAGTGAACACCCCAGATCTTACCCAACCTCACTACTACATACCACATCATTACGTACTAAAACCCAACAGTGAGACAACCAAGTTGCGTGTGGTATTCGATGCATCGTCACGCACTACAACTCAAACTTCGTTAAATGATCTGCTACTTGTCGGTCCAACTATTCAAGATGACTTGTATACTCTGTTACTTCGATTCAGACTGGTACGATACGCCATAACAGCAGATATAGTCAAAATGTACCGACAAGTTCATGTCGACAGTGATCATCATACATACTGTGGCGAGCTCATCCAGACTCTGATTTGCACACATACCAACTAAATACTGTTACCTATGGAACATCTTCAGCACCCTTTCTAGCCATCCGTAGCTTACATCACTTGGCAGCAATGCATAAAGATGATCAACCAATTGGAGCTGAGGTGATCAGAACGTCATTTTACGTAGATGATTTGTTGTCAGGCGCTGATGATTTAGACACATTACGCTCAATTAAAGAGCAAGTCACAAAAATTCTTCGTCGTGGTCACTTTGAACTTGCCAAGTGGCATTTAAACTGTGTGGACTTCATGGAAACATCTGATAACAAAGAACTTCATGCACCTGAGAACAACATATCGAATGCATTGGGTGTTACATGGGATCAGCATAATGACCTGTTTTTATTTTCGTTTACACCCAAACATATTAACTCGAATGTTACCAAGAGAAATATCTTAGCTATCGCATCATCACTTTTTGATCCACTTGGACTTTTATCGCCGCTTATCATCGTTGCAAAAATAATCCTTCAAGAATTATGGATTCTAAAGGTTCACTGGGATGAATCTGTACCACAAGGTTTATCGCTAGCTTGGCAAAAATGTCTATCATCACTACAGACTGTTTCATTGCTTTCCGTACCACGTTATTGCCTTCAGACCAACATAGAAACATTACAATTGCATGGTTTCTGTGATTCGTCCATTCGAGCATATGGTTGTTGTATTTACGTACGATCCGAGACTACAAATGGTCAAGTCACTGTTCAATTGCTAACATCCAAGTCTAGAGTCGCCCCGGTAAAGAAACAATCGTTGCCAAAACTTGAACTCTGCGGTGCACATTTATTGGCCAAAGTATATTCCAAGGTCAAACTCCAGTTCGTCGGAAAACCATATACCGTTTACTTCTGGTCCGATTCACAAATCGTGCTTCACTGGCTAAAACAACATTCAGTAACATTGTCGACCTTCGTTGGAAATCGGGTAGCTGAAGTTCAGGAATTGACTTCAGACGGCGAATGGAAGTTTGTATCGACTTCTAACAATCCAGCGGATATTGTCTCAAGAGGGTGTACAACTGCTGACCTCAATGATTCTCGTTGGTTTTCAGGACCTGAATTTTGGTTGCAACCCAGCTCAGCTTGGCCTCGCTCGTCTCGTAAAGTTGATATTGATATGGACGTAGTTAATCTTGAAAAACGCAAAAGCATGTTCACTATATTGGAGAAAAATAATTATTTACTCAATCGTCTCGAGGATATAAGCAGCTACAATCGTTGTCTACGCGTTCTTGCATGGATGTTTCGATTTATAAGGCGCGCTAGAAAGCATTTTTCATTTGATCAACTAATACTCACGCCCAGCGAACTTCACCACGCCTTCGCTAATGATTTCCAACTACTTCAACGCTCCTTGCCAGTAAAAAGTTCTTTGAAATTTCTAACACCATTCATTGATGCTTCATCGGGATTTCCATTAATCAAGGTTGGAGGACGATTAGAAAATGCTAAAATGCCTATGTCACAAAAACATCCGTTGTTATTGCCCAGCAAATCGCATTTTGCGCGTATCTTCGTAAGGCAACTTCATCAACGCAACCATCATGCTGGACCAAAGGCTCTAGTTGCCTTAATTCGGCTACAATATTGGATCGTCAATGCCAGAGAACTTGCTCGTCGCACCGTCCGCACTTGCATAACTTGCGTGCGATACAAACCAAAATTAGAAACGCAACTAATGGGATCGCTACCTACTGAACGCGTTTCAGGCCAGCAACCGTTTAAATCGTGCGGCATCGATTTTTGTGGGCCAATTAACATTTATCTACGCATTCGAGGAAAGGGACCGGTTAAGGCATATTTAGCTGTGTTCATCTGCATGACAACAAAGGCCGTTCATATTGAAGTAGTGTCTGACTTGTCTACCAAAGCACTTATAGCAGCATTAAAAAGAATGATCTCTCGACGCGGGCTCCCATCAACGATTTTTTGTGACAACGCAACTAATTTTGTTGGAGCTGCCAATCAACTTGCTGAATTGCAAACATTTCTCTCTAAGAAAGACACGCAAACTACAATCGAAACTTATTGCGCAAATGAATTTATAGAGTTTCGTTTTATACCGCCAAGAGCACCTCATTTCGGTGGATTGTGGGAAGCGGCTGTAAAGAGTGCAAAGGGACTGCTCCAACGAACACTAAAAAAACACTAGGCTCACATTTGAGGAGTTATACACCGTAGCAGCTGAAGTTGAAGCTGTTCTTAATTCGCGACCGCTGTCGCCACTTTCGTCGGATCCTAATGATTTTGGTGCTTTAACAGCTGGTCACTTTCTTGTGGGAGATTCATTACGCGCATTACCCGAACGTAATTTAACAAATGACAATCTAACTCATTTGGAACGTTTTGATCTACTGACTGCTGTGAAGCAGCAATTTTGGCGACATTGGTCATTGGACTACATCAATGAACTTCGCGCACGAACTAAGTGGACAACATCGTCTCCAAATCTCACTGAAGGAACAATGGTGGTAATCCATGAAGACAATCTACCACCACAGTATTGGAAAATTGGACGAATCATATCGAGGCAGCGATGGACATGTACGAGTAGCTAATATACGCACTTCTAAAGGCGTTTGCTGTCGTCCAATACACAAGTTGGCAATATTGCCCATATCTTGAAAGTAGGTACTTTCAACGGGGCCGGGATGTTCGGTCAGAATGGCATTTATTTACGTTATTTTTAAATTTACATACCAAATATTGCTTATTTTATAATTTGGCAACATTGAACCCAATGTCATTTTTTAACACTAGTTTTTAAGTTGAATTTCTTCTATGGTGAATTTCTTTAATAAAGTCAGTCGTACAGAATTCGTCTAAAAAGCCGGCTGCAAATCGTTTTATTCTAGCTAAAGCAAAATCATCAAAATCTGTGCACCCCCCAATCTTCAAACGGATAAGGAAAAAGCTTCTCATCAAACACTGGTTTTTGCTTAAATTTTTGAAAAAAAATATTAAAAAAGTGAATTAAAAAACACACATGAGATGCCCGATGCACCCCCTTCACCCTAGGTGAGATTTGGTGAGATTTTCCTGAACCCCCCACCCCTAATATTATCTCACGTAATCTTTGGACGTCGCCTAAGATTCAATTCATTCTACGGGATCACACTACAAACTGAATTCTTCATCGAACGGAGGACGAGACAAATGGCTACAATCAATATGATAAGTCAGCAATTGTAACCAAGCTACAGTGATACACTTTTCTGTGCAATCTAGGGAGCATTTATGCTGTGTAGGCAGTATGTATAGTACAAAAGTTTTGGTGTTACAATAAATAAATTAGTAGCAGTATCAGCTACTGAAGACACCAGAAACCGATTGGCTCGTAAGGCTCAAATTAAATATCATGATACCACAAGTTCATGTGCTTGGTGGTATATCTTCAACAACCACTCTACTTTATTTGGTACGAAAGGACACAAATGGTCGATGTGCATTTAAACGGTAAGAGTTCGAGATCCTTGTAATGCAAGCCTCATTCTAGTGATTTACAAAATTGTTGCTGTATCTATTCGGTATATTTTTCCAGCCCAAAATGTCCAGCATAGTTGTGGTATAGTTCTACATTCCACCACCTCCCGCTTTTTAGAACGATGATTCGTTGACTTTTGCTAATTTTGCGATACAGTCGGTGGTCTTGAAAGTTTGATAGGATAGGTCTCTTAGCGAAGTGTATGCGATATGGTGTCGTTTTAACTGGTACATCGGGATTCAATTTTATTTTATTATAAGTTAACGAACATATTTCCAGATCAACTGTCTTGTTTGCAAAGCATGTATCGTATTTCGATATAACTTTTTCGATAATTTTTTTCAATGTTCAATCGAGAGTTTTGTCTGTTCGAATTGAACTTATATTTATACCCTGTACACACACTGTGTATCAGGGTATATTAAGTTTGTTTGAGACGGTTTGTATGTAACGCATAGAAGGAGGGGAGGGGGACCCTATAAAGTATATATATTCTTGATCAGGATGACAAGGCGAATTGATATAGCCCTGTCTGTCCGTCCGTCCGTCCGTCCTCACCAATGGTTCTCGAAAACTATAAGAGCTAGAGACTTGAAATTTGGTGGATAGACTCGTGAGGTCAAACGATAGATCAAGTTTGAAGGAATTTTTGCCACGCCCATTCCTTCCCGCCCATCGAGCACAACAAAAGGTAATTTTTTTCTTAAAATTGCTGTATCTCCTAAAGTATAAAGAATACAATGCTGAAATTTGGTATGCAAACTCAGGTAACAAACCTTTTTAAAACTGCATACAAGAAACTACCACTTTCCCCGCAAAGACCAACACACTAAAATTTTGCAGCAATGCTTTGTAACAAGATCCGTACTAAAGCGCCATCTAATGGCAACATTGCACTGTGAGCCCTGCCTCACTATTAGCAAATACACAAACCATATCGTGGTACACTGCTTTTGCTGTCGGCGAAGGTTTAACGTGTTATCAACATAGGTGTGTGTACAGGGTATTATATAGTTGAGAATACTCAACTATACCGCCCTTACTGGTTTTGATTTGGTATTCATTTCGTGGATGACAAGTCTAGTTCCCTCGCGGCATAGGCTTTCTTTTCCGGATAACACGTCATCATTGACAAGGTCGTAATCTACTATCAGCAATACGATTTCCACCCAATCCGTTTAACGGTTTCGCGCATCGCTGCGATACTCCTATTTTATATGTGAATGCTTTTTTGAAAAGTGTACGTGTGCTTCCAGAATCTAAAAAAAAAGAGCTTGGTTTGTTGATCATAATTGATTTGTAAAGCAATTTATCGATGTAAGTGTATAATCGAATGAAAAATGCCATGTTATCTGATAACACATAGTTGCAAACATTTTTTTTTTTAAGACGGTTTGTTAGCTTTTATGAAGACATTTGGCATCCTGACTCTGAAAATAATAATTATTATTATCAGTCAGCTTTAGTTAGAAGTAAGGCATATGTGTAATTTTGTAAAAAAAAATACAAAAAATTAGTACCACACAAAATATTTAATTTTCGGAAGGAGCCAAAACGATATTTTTAATAATTTTCTTGCATGAGATGCTTGTGGTAGTTTTTATTTCAAACTCCATTAATAATCTGCCATCATATGCACATCCCATCTACCCTTATAGCGTTCCTTCCTGGTGCACATTTCTTGATGGCGTCTTCCTCTTTATCCATCACTTAAGTGGCCAAGATTTTCAGAAAAGTGGTTGGAGTGTGATAGCGCACTACCCTCAAGTGGATTTGCGACACCAGGTCAGCCTGTTTCGCGACTACAGACAAGTCAACAGTCGCTTTACTACTTACACTAAGACACAATAAAAAGTACTAATAAACTAATTTTTAAACAATTCCTTAAAACTACTAGGTTAAGTAATTAACATAAACTTCATAAACAAAATTTTTACTTATTTAAATACGTTAGAATACTACGTTTTATAAGGTTAGTAGAGGTGCAGTTCTCCATTAAACTAAAATATCTGTTATAATACCTACATAAAACACGAAACGAGTCATACTCTAAATATGTCGATCTGCAGGTACTAAGACAGATCGGACTAAAAATTCTAGTGACTCTAGCGGGGACACTGAACTATATACGTATATACGCCAACAATATAGGGGAGAATATAGAGCCATTTATTAGGTTATGTAAAAACAAAGTACCAAGCATAGTTATACGACTAGACAATGTTGGCAAATTAATAAGCTTCAACCGACTACTTTAGGGCGGAAGGCGAACACAGGGGTCCCAGTGTAGATTCCTAAGAGCAAACAGACGAAACTGTTTCTCGGTCTCAATTTGGTTCTTATACTTTTCACACTGCGGATCCCTAACACACGATGCATATTCCAAGATGGGCCGTACTAAAGAAGTGTAAAGCAATTTAATTGTGTACGGGTCATTAAATTCCTTGGACCATCTTTTGATGAAACCCAGTACGCCTTTAGCCTTATTAACAGACAGCAAAATATGTGAGGCGAAATGAAGTTTTGTACCCACCAAAACACCAAGGTCATTGAACTGAGAGATACGTTGAAAGTACAAATTATTTAACTTGTACAAGCAAACAATTATTTTTTTTTCTATAAAACGACATTAGCTTGCATTTATCACTGTTTAACAATAAATTTTTTACAAAACACCATTGTGAAAGGGTGTCAAGATCAGACTGGAGCAGATTCTGTAGATCTATAGAATTAACGGTCAGACATTAAACATGGCAATGTTTGATCACAGTAGGCAAATCATTGATAAATATATTTAACAATAAGGGACCAAGATGACTACCTTGAAGAACCCCAGAAGAAACCAAAATTTGTTTCGAACCCGATGCTTTAAAAAGAACACACTGAGTTCGTGTTTCAAGATGAAACGACAGCCAACAGACCAATAACGGTGGGAAACCATACGTTTAGAGTTTTTTTAAGCAGGGAGTGACAAACACCATCAAATGCTTTACTAAAGTCAGTGTACACAACATCAGTTTGGCAACCAGAAGAGAAATTTCGATTGACAATTGAAGTGAATTCTAATAAGTTAGTTACCGTTGACCGTTTCTTGAGAAAGCCATGCTGAGGCAGATTTGGTACAAAGTGCTGTAGCTGTGCCGTAATGATCTTGTCAAACAGTTTTGGAATAGCACATAGCTTAGCAATGCCTCTATAATTCGAGATGTCCACCTTACTGCCTTTTTTAAAAAGGGGAATAATGTAAGACTCTTTCCAAATTTTGGGGACAACAGAAGAACTTAACGACATGTTTAAAAGCTTGCATAATGGAATAAACAACATCTTGGCACAGTGCCTTAGAACGCAACCAGGAATACTATCTGGACCGGCGGTAACAGATGGTTTCATTAATTTTAAAAATCTAGGAACAGTTTCATTTTCAATAACCGGCACATTTATATTATTTCTATCTTTGATAAAAAATGGGTAAGTAACGTTTTGGTATGAATAGTCATTAAAGGTGCTTTGGAAGAACTCAGCAAAGAGGTTGGATATCGTTGCATCATCGTTTGCTTCCACACCATTGAATTTCATACATGAAGGATATGAATTACAGTTAGACTTGTATTTAATTATATAAAAAAAATTTTTATGATCGCGATATATATTGGATTTTAATTTAATTAGGTAAAAATCATAATCTCGTTTGTTACATAAAGTGAATTTATTGCAAAGTTCGCACAATCGATAAGAGAACCGGTTCCCTTATATTTTTTTAATAATTTTTTTAAGTTCTTTAGACGAGATAATTCTCTTGAAAACCACGAGGGTTATTTTGTTGTGAAACAATCTTAACTCTTTGTACGCACAATTTAAATAATTTGTACATAGTTGCGTTAAAAAACTCTACTGCCCGCACAATGTTGGACTGTGTTAGAAAGCAAATAACCAAGTCGTTCAAAATCAGTTTTTCTGAAGCAATACACACGGTTAGGTTTGGTATCTAGAGGATTTTGATAATGATGTGATAGTAAGTTTAGTGTAATCGTAAGCTCCAACGTTGGGTGGTAAGAGTCTTCAGGTTGTGAAATTGAAGGGGATCTGCAAAGCGATGCACCCTCAATGTTGTTTATAAAAACAAGATGTAACATACGATCCTTAGAATTTTGTATGCTGTTTATTTGGTTTAAAGATGATTCAAGAAAATAATCAATAAATTCATTACTAGGCAAAGGAGATACTATATTTGAATTGTCGGATGCAATCCAAGAAATGTGAGGAGGTCGAAGTCTCCAAAAATCAGTATCGTATCTGAATCCTTAACCAAGTCTAGTACAGATTGAATACCCTTTATATGAGCAGAATATACTGATGGTTCTGTTTGTGGTGGAATGTAGGAGCACGTAATGAAAACGTGAGTCATTGCAAGAGTTATTTGAACGCATATTAGCTCAATATCGTCAGTACCTATCACACAAATTTGTTCCGATGTGTGTTGAACAGCAACAGAGATTAGAACTACACCAATTTTGCCAAGACGATCTTTACGAAAAGTAATAAAGCTGTCACAGAAAAGTTCCGAGATTAAAACATCAGGGCGAAGCCATGTTTCAGAAGATAATGAAAAACTTTTTAAATAAAAAGAAGTTAGTTTTGAGTTTAATCCTCTGACATTTTGAAAACTTACAGTCAAAACTGAAGGGGTGTTACGGGAAGTAATCAGTTTTTTGACGCAGAAGGCTTGACCGTATTTCCCGTATTAGTACTGTCTTTAAATTTGAACTTATACACAACGCAACCATCACGCCAGAAATTTGAGTCAACTAAAACGTTGAAGACGGATTCTGGCACTGAAATTTTGATGGATGAAATTGATCTCGTTGTGTCAAATTTAAATTTGGAGATTGTCAAATTTGCGACAGATTTCATCTTTGAGCTCACTTTCCGAAGTATCAGCTGCTAATCGTCGGTACCGGCTCTTAGGGCGTCTTCTTCTTCATCTTCTTCAAACATGGTTCCAAAAAACTAAGTCGGACTTTTGACCACCTCTCAATTATTTATCAGAATGTGAGGGGTCTGCAGTCCAAACTTAGCAACATCTATATGGACAGTGTTTCAATTGATGCAGATATCGTAGCGTTTTCAGAAACTTGGCTAAACCAAAGCGTATTAAGTAACGACATTTTTTGCAGGAAGTTCATTTCCTGCAGACGTGACCGTCTCGCTCGTCGTGGGGGAGGTGTCCTAATAGCAATTAATTCCCGTTTTCGTTCGGAATTAATTCAACTTAGTTTGGCTGATGATGTTGAATTTATTGGTGTAAAGATTAGTTTAGGACAACTAACTGTTTTCGTCACGTGCTCTTACATTCAACCTGGCTCTAGTCTGGAGGTCTATTTGAACCACGTTAGGGCGTTAAGATCAATATATGAAGTCATACAAGACCGAGACTTTCTCATTGTACTTGGTGATTTTAACCTTCCATATATCTCTTGGTCTTACCCCGATGACTCAAATTTTCTAATACCTTCTGGGCAACACGACTTTTTAGATGATCTGCTAGACATACCTCTCTTTCAGACTAACGGTGTCGTGAACCCAATGAATAGATCGCTTGATCTTGTGTTGACTAACGACTCTAATGGTATAGTTGTGTCTAGATGTGACCCATTGTCTCGGCCGGAAGATTCATTTCACCGAACATTAGAAATAACCCTCGGTCTAACATCTGCTTCTTACATTTCGACAAATGTACCATTTCAGCGTCGTTTCTGTTTTCGAAAGACTGCCTTCGATTTATTAAATTCCTTAATTGAACAGATAGATTGGTCCATATTATATAGTTGTGATGATATTTTTTTGAGAACTAGGTTCTTTTTATGACACTCTTTACAGTGTTTTTGATGCGTGTCTCCCCATTAGTTCTTCGCCAAGGCTCGTTCTACGACCTCCATTGTTTTCTCGCCAGTTCTCAAATCTAAAAAATGTCAAATTCAGGCATTATAAAAAATTGAAAATGTCTGGTTTGCTGTCGGACTTTTCTAGATAATCTGTAGCTCGTTCTCAGTTTTTCTTGGTTAATAGCATCTGTTATAAAAATTACTTGTGTCGATGTAAGAGTCAATTCTCACGCGACCCTAAAACTTTTTTAACTTTGTAAATTCTAAGCGTAGAACTGCGATGTATCCGTCGTCATTTTTCCTTGATGCCAAGTTGGCCTCCGATGATCTTGGTATCTCAAATTTGTTTGCCGAGTTCTTTCAAACGACTTACTTGTCATCAACTTTTTCGGGAACCTTATATTCATACCCAATAACTTCCATCAGTGCTTTTGTCTCCCCTGTTTTGGATTATGATAATGTTTTAAAAAGTTTATTGGCCGTGAAAAGCTCTTTTTCTCCCGGCCCTGATAATGTGCCGGGCCTTTGTGCAAGCCTTTATTGAAACTTTTAAATTTGTCTCTTCATAACGCTTCGTTTCCCCCTATTTGGAAAGAATCGTTTATTATTCCTCTTTACAAGAAGACTAATAAATCGGATGTATCTAATTACAGAGGCCTGTCCAAATTATCTGCGATTCCCAAACTTTTTGAAATTATTATTATGTCAAGCTTGCAACATAGCTGTAAATCGGTAATGACACAGCATGGGTTTTTAAAAAGTAGGTCAGCTTGTACCAATCTCCTTGAACTCACATGCTTGGTAAACCGTGGTTTTGCTAATCAATCTCAAACCGATGTCATATATACTGACTTCAGTAAAGCTTTTGACTCGGTTAACCACGCTTTGCTATTGTTAAAATTGAATTTTTTGAGCTTCCCTCCGAATCTTCTGAACTGGATTAAATCCTACTTAATAAACAGATCTCAACGTGTGTTGTTTAAATCTGCTTCTTCTAAACTTGTTCATGTTTCTTCTGGTGTCCCCCAAGGCAGTCATACTGGTCCTCTCATGTTTAATATTTTCATTAATGATCTCCCATTGTCGATATCTTATTCTCGGGTACTTATGTATGCCGATGATGTTAAGTTGTGTCTTTCATACAAGGAGCCTGACTCTCATGGCCTACTACGGGCTACATGACCTTCTTAGTCAGATTAATTTCAACGTCCCACGTCGCAATACAAGATATTTTGTCCCAATAACTTTGCACAGATGTACAACTAACTATGCACTTCACGATCCGTTTCACGTGTTATGTATGATTTATAATCATCTTTATCGCGTCCTCTCACCTGAAATCTCTCTCACAACACTTTACACAACGATTCTTCCGTATTTACGGGAATCTGAACGCCTTTAGCGGCATGGATAATCGTTTCTTGGTGGACTGATTGTTTACGAAGCTATCGATCTCAGTTTCAACGGTTATGGGAGGATCTAGCTCAATGTGTGAGCTAATGTATTTTTTGTATCTGACCCAGTTGGTTTTATGCGAGGTCAATCTACTTGGTTGATCTACGGTTTTTGGATGTCGGAGTAGGTTAATTAATACAGGCGAGTGATCAGATGAGAGATCTGAAAGACTTTCGGCGCTTAGCAATATTCGGGGAATATTTTTTGTTATTGCAAAGTCAATTAGGTCGGGTAGTTTATTAGGGTCAGCCGGCCAGTATGTTGGTCTGCCGGGAGAGAGATGGGTAATTTTCGGCTTCGAGTTTAGGGGGCTCAACTTTCTTTTAACGAAAATGTAGCGATCCGTTCCAGTCTGTGCGGCTGGCCTTTTTGTTTCTTTATTTCCGTTTTCTTTTGGTTAGGTTGCGCTAGATGTTGTATTTGCATTGGCTATTGGACGGGCAGTTGATATCGTTGAAGTTGTTGTTGTACTTACTGTTAAGGTAGTTAGTGAGATTGTTGTACTAGTCGTCGTAGATGGGCACAGGTCTCTCTGGCCAGTTGACACGGCGTTATAGGTAAAATACGCGTTTTTCCGTTGCAAAGAGAGCCGACGCTCATCTTGCTTACGCTGTATTTCACTGCGAGTTTCGATTTCTTTTTTCCTCATTGTATTAATTGAGATTTGGTTTTAATTGTTTTATTAATTATTGAAGCTAATCAACTAACTTATTAATTGATAGATTTGTGCGAATTTATCGCACTAAGCGTCTTTTCGCGATATACACTAAGTATTATTAGATCTTTCAGTGCACTGATGAGTTTTAAGTTAATTTGCCGGACCACAAGAAAAACACTTCCGTACTTGACGGAATTCGCGCGTATGTATCTCGAAATAATACAATAATGTTATATGTACTACAAATAAAGAACTCTTTACGCATCAGGTATAACAACAAATAATACTGAATTATCTATTTATTTCTCACTTTCTTCCAATCTTGAAAACCCTTTAAGTCGGCCATCTGCGGTCACCCGCATTTATGGTATGTTTCGTATGCTAGCCTTATATAAAAAATATTTAAAACTAAAAAAATTACCACGCGAGAGGAGGCTATAATATAACTAAATTATGTTTGAATAAGAAAATTAACAAAAAAAAAACAGTAAGAGCGGTATAGTCGAGTATACTTGACTATATAATACCCTGCATACATGGTAGGCTGTGCCACACCCAAAATCCACAAAAACATATTGATCTCACATCGGCCGTTCAAATAGAGTTCAAAATATCAAGAAAATCGGTCAAATAATATGGATTTTACGAAAAATTTGAGTTTGTATGTCTCTGAGGGGTAACCTATCTCTTTATATACTGAGTCTACATACCGAATTTCATGTTTATATCTTTAATAGTTTAGGAGATGTAGTAATTTTAAGTAAAATAAAGTGGAATATTTTGAAAAATGCAGTGTGTTGGTCTCTGAGGGGTAACCATCAAAAAGCGGAAGCATTTGGGGTATGCAGTCTTAAAGATGTATACTTATTGAGCTTGTATACAAAATGTTTGTACCTTTAATATTTTTGGAGATATCCCGTTTTTTAAAAAAAAGCGCATGACCACATGAGTCTATCTTCAAAACTTCAAGTTTCTAACTATTATAGTTTCCGAGAACCATTGGTGAGGACAGACGGACAGACGGACGGACATGGTTATATCAACTCGTCTTGTCGTCCTGATCAAGAATATATGTACTTTGTAGGGTCGCCCTCCCCTCCTTCTTGGTGTTACATACATTTGGTCTGAAACAAACTTTATATACCCTGATACACAGTATGTATACAGGGTATAAATATCATGCCTATATACTCTCGTTTAAAATTGAACCGATAAAGTAAAATGAAGTTAACACACTTTAAATACACTGAATATAACACCTCATACCTTAATTACTTGAATCCATCACAATTCTTTCGAAGTATCAAGTAGAAAATACAAACACAATTTTACTTTAATTATTTACTTTTTAACAATTAAAGCGAAGATCAAATTTTAACAGCCGGCGCAAGCCAATAGTGCAGGTTTGATTGGTAGGGGGGTAAATTCTTGTTACTAGTGTATTTCTCGTTCTGTTTCAGCTACTTTTGGTTGATAACCTTATCTCTTAAAAATTGACTTATGGCCGGCTAGTTTTTAATAATCAACTTATGTGCAAGGTCCCTCGGACTGGCCTAAGGAGGAGACCTAAAACAGCCAAAATCTACACGGACGGATCTAAGATGATATGTGGTGTAGGAGCGGCAACCTACTGCATCGAAAGTGGGGAGAGCCATATCTACAGGCTACCGGACCAGTGTAGCATCTTCCAGGCGGAGGGGTTTGCTATTGAGAAGCAGCTGAGATGGGGGCCTCTCTAGATGAGAGAGTCAGAAGGATAAATATCCTAGCCAGGCGGCTCTACGAGCAACGGCATCCGCCACCATAAGTTCCAGATGTGCACTGGAAAGCAGGGAAGCAGTAAGTGTACTGCGCACCAGCAGAAGTGTGAGGTTCTTCTGGGTTCCCAGTCACCAGGACATCGACGGCGACGTAATGGGAGACAAAGGCTAGACGTGCTACGTTCGCCGTTCCTGGAGTCACTGGAAGACGTGGCGAAAGGACAGTATCACACGCAACTGAGGTTTGCATTGAAAACAAACTGCGCGTTTACGTGAGCAGTCCCCAACGCCCTGTCCGGAGCGCTAAGGACCTAATAGGTCATTGCGATGATCCCCTGAGGGGGTTCTTCCGGCATAGCATAACATGACATAATAAAAATTTATAAAAAAAACTGTTATTTTTCTTTTTTATTGATTTTTATTGATCACTACGAATTCCGTCAAGTACGGACGTGATTTTCTTGTGCTCCGGTAAATTAACTTAAAACCCATCAGTGCAGTGAAAGATCTAATAATAATTAGTGTATATCGCGAAAAGACGCTTAGTGCGATAAATTCGCACAAATCTATCAACTAATTAATCAATTGATTAGCCACAATAAACAATAAAAAACAATTAAAACCAAATCTCTATTAATACAATGAGTACAAAAGAAATCGAAACTCGCAGTGAACTGCAGCGTAAGCAAGACGAGCGTCGGCTCTCTTTGCAACGGAACAACGCGTATTTCACCTATAACGCCGCGTCAACCGAAAATACTACAGCTCAAGAGCGATCGAGGGCAATGACCAATGTAGCGCACGAACTATTGCACGTAGCGAGCGGGAGAGCGCGTTCTTGCTCTCCGTCGCTACCGTCTACGTCTCAAACGCCACAGAGCGCCGTGTCCGCTCATCAGCAGATATGTACTGGCCAGAGAGACCTGTGCCCATCTACGACGACTAGTACAACAATGTCACTAACTACCTCAACAGTAAGTACAACAACAACTTCAACGGTATCAACTGCCAGTCCAATTTCCAATTGCCAATGCAAATATAACTGGCGCAACATTACCTAAAGAAAACGCAAACAAAGAAACAAAAAGGCCGGCCGTACAGACTGGAATGGATCGCTACATTCGATTTAAAAGAAAGTTGAGCCCCCTAAACTCGAAGCCGAAAATTACCCGTGTTAGCTTCAGCCTACCACCAAGCGAAACGCCTGATAATACCAACAGGTTCAAAATTCTGGCAGATAACACTACTGATCTGGCCCCCGAAACAGAAAGCGTTAAAAGAATGCCAAAGCCACCACCAATTTACATCCGTGAAAAAAGCCGCAACGCCTTAGTCAGCAAATTTATCGAGCTTATTGGAAAGGACAACTTTCATATAATCCCCCTTGTAAAGGGAAATATACATGAAACAAAGGTACAAACTAAGTCCGAAGATAACTACAGAGTACTGTCGAAGTACCTGAGCGACAACAAAAAGAACTTCTATACGTACCAGCTAAAAAGCAGCAAAGGCCTGCAAGTCGTACTAAAGGGCATAGAGCCTGAAGTCACTCCTGCGGAAGTAATCAACGCGTTACAAGAGAAAGGATTCAGTGCCAAAACTGTTTTCAACATCCAAAATAAGGATAGAAAGCCGCAACCACTCTTTAAGGTAGAACTTAATCCAGAAAGCAAGCCGCTAAAGAAAAACGAAGTGCACCCGATATACAAACTTCAATTTCTACTGCACCGCAGAATCACCGTAGAAGAACCGCACAAACGCAATGGTCCCGTACAATGTACGAATTGCCAAGAATATGGCCATACAAGGTCGTATTGTACTCTGCGCCCCGTGTGTGTAGCTTGTGGAGAGCTTCACGACATTACACACTGCCCAGCGAGCAAAGACGACGCCAGCACAAAAAAATCCGCCAACTGTGGTGGTAACCACACAGCTAACTATAAAGGTTGCCCAATATACAAGGAACTGAAAACACGAATCCACCAGCGAGTGACCACTACACGCTCTCAAAATGCACAGCCTACATTTACACCATCTAAATTAAACCCAGACGTCTTCTTTTCGACCGCAGCCAGATATCCACTTGGCCCCGGAATCTCAACCAAAAACGTGACATTTGCCAGTGCTCTAAAATGAGGACTAGTCCCCCAAACCCCAAATACGCCGAACCCACAACTAGCACATGCAGATTTAAACGCGACTCAACACCACCAAATGCCGGGGCAGCAACAAAGCAACTTTGAAGCAATGTTATCAACCATGCAGCAAAGTCTAATGGAGTTTATGTCTTTTATGCGGACAACTATGCAGGATTTAATGCGTAACCAAAATCTACTGATACAAATGCTGATTTCACAACAGTCCAAATAAATCATGCCTACCCTACGCATATCTACGTGGAATGCTAATGGCGTCTCACAGCACAAACTTGAGCTAGCTCAATTTCTACTTGACAAACACATTGACGTAATGCTACTCTCAGAAACACACCTTACAAACAAATACAATTTTAACATACGAGGCTACGTATTTTATGGAACAAACCATCCTGATGGTAAAGCACATGGGGGGACTGGTATTCTGATGAGAAACCGTCTCAAACACCACTGCCATAGAAGATTTGCTGAAAACTATCTACAGGCCACATCTATAAACATACAATTAGATAGTGGTAACCATCTAACACTAGCCGCCGTATACTGCCCACCTCGCTTCAATATATCTGAAACTGAGTTCATGCAGTTCTTTAACACACTCGGAGAACACTTCATAGCAGCAGGAGATTACAATGCCAAGCACACTCACTGGGGATCTCGTCTAGTGACCCCAAAAGGAAAACAATTATACAATGCAATTATAAAAGTCAGCAATAAGCTCGACCATCTCTCTCCCGGCAGACCAACATACTGGCCGGCTGACCCCAATAAACTACCCGACCTAATTGACTTTGCAATAACAAAAAATATTCCCCGAACCCTGCTAAGCGCCGAAAGTCTTTCAGATCTCTCGTCTGATCACTCGCCTGTATTAATTAACCTACTTCGACATCCAAAAACCGTAGATCAACCAATTAGATTGACCTCGCATAAAACCAACTGGGTCAGTTACAAAAAATATTTTAGCTCACACATTGAGCTAGATCCTCCCCTAACCGTTGAAGCTGAGATCGACAGCTTCGTAAACAATCTAGAATCAGTCTTCGTTACCGCAGCTCGTATCTCAACACCTCAAACGGCGCAAGCTCCACGTAACCAAAAGAAGACGAATCTACAAATCGAGCAGCTCGTTATCGAAAAGCGACGCTTACGTCGAGAATGGCAATCAACCAGACCGCCATCTGCACGACATAGGCTTAAGAGCGCCGCACGCAACCTCTCTAAAGCGTTAAAGCAAGAAGAAGCATATACCCAACGCCGGTACATAGAACAACTATCCACATCCAGTACAAGAAACTCACTGTGGAGAGCTCACCCAACCCTAAGCTCACCGACAGAAACCGTGATGCCTATAAGAAACCCTGCAGGCGGCTGGGCCCGCAGCGACGAAGATAGAGCAAGAACATTTGCCGCCCACCTTGAAAATGTGTTTCAACCAAATCCTTGCACAAATGCGACTACACTACCAGCATTAACAAACGACGCCGAGCTTCAACGTGACCCAATCGAGTTTCGACCAAACGAAATCGCTAATATTATCAAAAAGGAACTGAACCCAAAAAAATCACCGGGCTGCGATTTAATAACCCCAAAAATGATTATTGAGGTCCCATATTGTGCTGTTTGCACTATCGCGAAGCTCTTCAATGCCATCACTAAACTTGGCTATTTTCCAGAAAGATGGAAAAAGTCTATCATCATAATGATACCAAAGCCAGGAAAAGACCACACGATTCCCTCGTCGTACAGACCTATAAGTTTATTACCGTGTCTATCAAAACTTTTCAACTCATTCCTGAGAACACACAACAAAATCCCTTCACACCAGTTCGGCTTTCGTGAAAAACACGGAACTATTGAGCAGGTTAATCGCATAACATCAGAAATACGAAGCGCGTTTGAAAATCGAGAATACTGCACAGCAATATTTTTGGATGTCTCACAAGCATTCGACAGAGTTTGGTTAGACGGTTTAATGCATAAAATTAAAACAATGCTTCCAAACAACACGCACAAGCTACTAAAGTCATACCTCTACGACAGGAAGTTTACAGTGAGATGTAACAGTGATATGTCCGACGACCACACCATTAGAGCTGGAGTTCCTCAAGGTAGCGTACTCGGTCCTACGTTATATGTCCTCTACACATCAGACATCCCAACAAGCAGACGTCTAACAACATCTACCTTTGCTGACGATACAGCTATTCTCAGCCGTTCCAGATGCCCTATGCAAGCAACAGCACAGTTAGCTCCTCACCTGGTCGACATAGAAAAATGGCTATCTGACTGGCGAATAAAAGTCAACGAACAAAAATGCAAACACGTTACGTTCACTCTAAACAGGCAACATTGCCCACCGCTGATGTTAAACAACACTACGCTTCCGCAAACAAACGAAGTGACATACCTCGGAGTACACCTCGATAGAAGACTCACATGGCGCAGGCACATCGAGGCCAAGAGAACGCATTTAAAACTAAAAGCAAATAGCCTCCATTGGCTTATCAACGCTCGCTCTTCCCTTTGTCTTGACTACAAAGTCCTGCTCTACAATTCTGTTCTCAAACCTATCTGGACCTACGGCTCCCAGTTATGGGGAAACGCTAGCAGTAGCAACATTGAAATCATTCAGAGAACCCAGTCAAAGATATTGAGAACCATCACCGGGGCACCGTGGTATGTTCGAAACGAAAACATACAAAAAGATTTAAATATTCAACCAGTCAGAGATGTAATAGCAGAACTCAAGGAACAATACTACAGCAAGCTTTCTACGCACCCTAACCATCTCGCCAGAAGATTAACAAGGTTCCCGTCTTCGTCGAAATGACCTTCCAACCCAGCGATAGACCCTAGGGCCCCGCAACCTATTTGCAGTTCAAAAGAACTGCTAGTTAATATATAGGCATAAGATCTGCAAACTTATTGTTAGTCTCATAAAGAGAAGATTCAATAAATAAAGCAAAGTTTTAATAAAAAAAAAAAAAAAAAAAATTTTTCTTTTTTATAATATAAGACAAAAATAAATATTACACACGTCTACAAAACAAGACTTTTCGAATGCCATTTGATTAAATTCTATATTTTTATACTCCAGTGGTGTCACTGAATACGAAAGCACAAAAGTTTTTGATAAATTAGCACTTATGAGTATAAATATTAATGTAAAATTTAAAGAAAAAATCAATTATGAAAGAAAATCGCTGTTTTCTGTTTTTTTGTTTTTCATTATTGACATGAAATGGTTGAATTAGATATGTTTCCAAGAAGCTTGATTTGTTTAACTATTTTTTTTCTTTTGTTTTCGCTTGTCTGTTGTAATAACATTCCTGAGTATCTCTTTTCAAGTTCTAGCAGTAGTTAGCTAACATTGACGCATTCCATCGGCTTCGTCGATATATCTTGGTGGAATCGTTCACCATGTTCGTCGCTTACATCTCCACACTAAGAAAGAAAAAAACCAAGACTTGAAATCTAGCTATTGATATTTTTGAAGAAAGTTGTTGACATGTTGAACATAATTTTCATTTCTCTTATTGCACAAAAAAATCATTAACGATAGCCCTAAAAGTCTCCCATGCTTATTTTTGAAAGCCTCGCAAATCTGAAAATTCTTTAATTTTCTTCATATTTTTGTAGGGAGACTATCAGTTCAAGTGGTCCGATCGATACCAAACCTATCACACTCTAGGTCCATCTGAAGATTGCCTGAATATTTCATTGAAATGAGTCTAGCTGTTCGCGAGTTTCGCGCCTAGAAATATTCATTTTTATTTAATAAATCTGATAAAAATAAATAAAAATCGATGAAAAACCCATTTTATTGTCAAAAATAGTAGGGGGATCCTTAGACACAACAAATCAAAAGATATAAGCAAAATTTACGAGGCCTATCACTAAACAATTTGAATTGGTGCAATAAAAACATCGAATTAAACTCTAAATCTTAAATATTACATAACAGACCTATGACATTTAAGTTGTATATTTAGATTCTGGGAGTCATACATAATAATGCTAGTATAATTTCGAATAAAAGGCAATTTTTCTGTTGACCAGTGTTATTTTTAACTTATATTTATAAAAAATATTTTGCATTTTTATTTTTGTAAATTCTAAATAACAGCTTTTTATGATATTCATACTCTCGGAAGACTATATTAACTTTGTCATGAAGTTTGCAACTCAAAGAAGGAGACACCTGTGACTATATAAAGTACATATATTCTTGATCAGCACGACATGTTCATACATAATATTTCGGACGTCAATAAAGACACACTGAAAATTTGATGAAGATCGGACAACTATATCATATAGCTCCCATAGGAACAATCGGACAAAAATTCGGTTTTTGTTAAAAAAAGAAACTTTATTGTTCTTAGGTATAAACAGATGAAACTTTGCACTAACGCGTTTTTATACATCCTTGACCATATTTCAAAGTTTCATAAGAATCGGACGTAAGGGCGTTGCATCGCCCATATAGAGAAAATCTTAAAAATGTGATTTCTCTGTAAGCCGACGAGATAAAAGATCGCAAAATGAAGTGTAGAACGATTGCATTGTATTATTTAAAAAAATTAGAAAATGGGCGGGGTTACGTCCTTTATTTTTATTAACTTTTGAGACGGATTTTCCAATATGAATAATTGAGAAAATGCTTGCAAGAGTATATAAGTTTCAGCAAAGCTGAAAATAGCTCCCTTATTGTTTTAAATAAAAATCAGAAATTGTGTATGCAAGCTCAGTAAACATACCTTCTGCATACCACATTCATTTTCAACGCAGTAAGCCCACGCATAGACAAACAAGTTGAAATTTGGCATAAATTGCGCTTTGAACGCTGCTTTATCCTATTTGTATCAAAAACCGTACTTAACACTGCGAAAACTATTATAGCTAGAGACTTGAAATTCGGAAGATAGACTCGTGTGGTCGTACAATAGGTTAAGTTTAAAGGAATTTTTGCCACACCCATTCCTTCCCGCCCATCGAGCACAACCAAAGGTGATTTTTTTTCTTACAATGGCTGTATCTCCTAAACTATAAAACATACATTGCTGAAATTTTGTATGCAAACTCAGTTAACATACCTTTTTAAAACTGCATACAACAAACTACCACTTTCCCCGCAAAGACCAAAACACTAAAATTTTGCAACAATGCTTTGTAACATAATCCGTACTAAAGCGCCATCTAATGGCAACATTGCACTCTAAGCCCTGCCTTACCTTAGCAAATACACAAACCATATCGTGGTACACTGCTTTTGCTGTCGGCCAAAGTTTAACGTGTTATAAACATAACTGTGTGTACAGGGTTTTATATAGTTGAGAATACTCAACTTTACCGCCATTACTGGTTTTTAAATGAAACTTCTTATGTGGCGGGTGTGAATATGAAGAGTAAAATTTCAAGGTCATTTTTCGCACGTTTCGTTTTTATTTATTTTTTTATTTTTGATTTTTAAAGTTTTTTCTTTATTTTTTAGTTTAACTAGCATTAAGGATATTCTATTGGTTTTTGGTATTTGGATTAGTTGGTTTCGCATCTGAAGATCAAAATTTGTAATTGCGAATAAAGAGCACACACCGTTTAGTGTTAAGTCAGCATAAGTTAAGTGTTCCATTTAAACACCTGAGACAATCAAATATAGAACGCACTTAGTATTAAGCAATATTGTCAAATATCAATAGTCAGCAATTGTAGCCAAGCCACAATGACCCACTTTGCTTGGTACTGCTGTGCAAGCAAGTTATGGCTGCAACGTACGATCGGTCAGCGCAAGCAAGCAAAGTAAGATCATTGACGCTCGGCAGCATATTTGCTGATTATGCAAAATGTATAGAATATAGTTGTGATGTTACAATAAACAAATCAGTAGCAATAACAGGCACTGAAGACAAAAACCAAATCGATTGATTCCTACTTTCTTTACCTCGTCGTTCCAGCGTAAGGCTCAAAATATCTCACGATATCGCAAGTTAATGTGCTTAATGGTGACTTCAGAGTCAAACATTGGTGACCGCGACGAGCTTTACGTTGTGACGTACAAGGACTAAATCAATTCAAATCAATAAAAAAAAAACACGGTTTTTCGCGCTACTCGAATCAACGAAAACTTCTGGGACTTTGGACACGGCAAAAAGGAGATCGGCGAGGAAGTCCGAAGGATCATCGCCAACTGTAAACAGGACTCGGGCAGTCGGAAAACTACGAGTGCCTATTTCAAAGCGCGGTTAGAACCGCTGCACGTACAATGAAAGCAGTTCTACGGCAACGACTCCGCGATCAATGCTACGTTAGATTAGGAGAACGAGTATCCAATCTTCGCGAAGGAAATCGGAGAATTGTACGAGACGTTCATCGAGTTGCTCGCGAGGGAAGTGAGTCGACTGGTAGAAGCGGAGGAAGCAGGCAAGGCAGCAAAAACAGGGATGCCACCTCCACCACCTCAACCTACGCAAACAAAGACGGGCGCAACGAAGGGGCTATCTTTGGCACCGGTGCTGTTAAAGCTAACGAAGTTTAGCGCGGTGACGGAGCCAATGTCGTCAGATACGACGACTTTGGACTCAGAGAAAAGCGCAAGGCCGAATGACGCCACAGCTATGAAAAACTTTTACGATAGCGTGTTTGAGTGCCTTGCGGCACTGGACACGATGAGGATAAACACAACGACGAGGGATTCAATACTGATAGTTTTGTTGCAGCGGAATTTAGACAAACTGAATAGCGTGCAGTACGAGCTGTCAGTTGAAAACATAAGAGAAGTACAAACAATGAAGGGATTCATGCAGTTCGTTGAAAAACGATTCGTTGCATTAGAATCAAATGGAGCGAATGAACGGTATTGAAACAGAATAACGGCGGCAGTCGCAACGGACAGAACAACAGGACGGAAATGTAGAGTGTGCGGAAAAGAAGAGCACCAAATATACCACTGTGAGAAGTTCTTGGCGTGGACCACAGGTCAGCGAGAGAGTTGGATACGAAAAAACAAGCTTTGTCTAAACTGCTTGCGCCCAGGACACGACTCGACAGCATGCGAATGGAGGTCATGCACGAAGTGTGGCAGAAAGCACAATTCGTTGCTTCATTCAGACACGAAGTCTGTGAAAACACTGAATAGCAAAGAAAAAACGCCGACTACCATTGTTGCAGCAGCAAATGGCAAGGTTGTTCAAAAAGGATATGTCATGCTTGCCACCGCTTGAGTCGTTATTCGAGAAAATAACGGGCATCAAGAAGAATTTCGGGCGTTACTCGATTCTGGATCTCAAGTAAATTTGCTGTCGGAACGTCTAGTCAAAAGTCTGGCGTTACCTGCGGACAGTGCAACGTTGTAGATCGAAGGCATCGGGGGAAAGTCACATGCGTCTAGGTCACGTGTAAACGTTAAGCTGCGGGCCAGAATGGGCACATATTCAACTAAACTGAAGGCGTTTGTGCTGCCTCAAATTATTTCGGCACAACCTTCACAAAAAATCGACGTTGGAGCAATGCAGTTGCCAGAAGAATATCATCTAGCAGATCCAACATTCTACGAACCAAATAAGATAGACGTGTTGCTAGGGGCTGAGTTCTATTATGAACTGTTGCGACCCAAGAACATGCAGCTGGGCAAAGGGATGCGACCACTACAGGACACTGAGCTTGGGTGGGTTTGTTGCCCGAAAGATTGTTGGCGCAAAAGGAGAATCCACGGCTTGTGGCATAGCGGGAGCAGAGGAGCGAAACATGGACGTGCTTCTTCGGCGGTTCTGGAAGTTGGTCGTGTTCTCCGACGAAGCACCTATGTATACTGCCACAGAAAAAAGATGTGAGGAGCATTTCGTCAAACATATTGGGCGAGTTCAAAGTGGTCAGTTTATCGTGCGGTTGCCTTTTTCCGACCATAGAACCTGGGAGAATCGCGATGGATGGTGGAGACACGATAGAACGTCGACTTAGCAAAAACCCGACATTAACACAAGGGTACGTGAATTTTATGCATGAGTACGAGGCAATAAGACACATGATGGAGCTATCTGCTTCAGACATTTCAAGGAGCAACTGTTTCATTCCGCATCACTGTGACGTCAACCCTCGAAAGCTACGGATTGTATTTAATGCATCTGCTAAGACATCATCAGGAATGTCCTTGAACGATATACTGCATGTGGGCCCCACCGTACAATCAGAACTGTGGACAATACTACTGAGATGCACCGCTACGTTTTCACGACGGACATCGAGAAGATGTATCGACAAATCTTCGTTGACAAGGACGATCAAATGTTTCAGTTGATCGTCTGGAGATCAGCGCCAGACAGCAAGCTAAGATACTTCCGGTTAAGGACAGCATCAGCTCCGTACTTAGCCACGAAATGTCTCCAATATCTGGCGACTCAAGGAAGGACGTCGTATCCTTTGGGTGCGCAGACCCTGCACGACGATTTCTATGTGGATGACTGCCTAACTGGCGCAAACAGCATGAATGAAGCATTGCTGAAACGGGATCAGGTGATTGCATTACTTGGCAGCGCTGGCTTTAACTTGAGAAAATCGTGTGCTTACAAACAGCAACTACTTGAAGGGATCCCATCGAACGATCAAGCGGTGGATCCAAGTCGTGGTGGCTCCACTGTCAAGACGCTAGGGTTCTTATGGAAGCCTGGTACGGATTGCTTATGCGGAAAAGCGCGATTAGAGCCGTGAATGGCAATGAGAAAACGAACCATGAGCTCAGATTAAGCGACTATATTTGACCCTTTGGGGATATTCGCACCAGTTGTCACTACAGCAAAGATATTTGTGCAGCAGCTCTGGCAGCTTAGAACCGGCCGGGACGACCCGCTTCCAGAAGCTGTACAACTTGAATGGAACCGATTTCGCAGCAGGGCTGAAGAGCTGAACAATGTCGAATTCCCACGCCATGTGTTAGAGGGCGCAACTCCAAAGTGAATGCAGCTTCATGTTTTCGCCGATGCATCAGCGAAGCCATATGGTGCTGTAGTGTACCTGCGGCAGAAATGGTACAGTAGTGGTCCGACTTCTGAGTGCGAAATCCCGTGTTGCACCGCTGGCAAGACAGACGCTTCCAAGGTTAGAGTTGTGCGCCGCTGTGTTGGAAGCAGAACTTGCTCATCGTATCAAGAAGGATCTGAGATTTACCACGAGCACCACATATCTATGGTCAGATTCAGAGATTGTCATAGCTTAGATAAATGCCGAAGCTTCATCATTTCACACGTTCGTCGCAAACATGGATGGCATGATGGCAGTCCAGGATTTCGTCGGGTGTGGATTCTGGTTCTTCGGGACGACTTTCTTACATGGTCCTGAAACGCAATGGCCTGTGACAGCAAAGGGCAGCCGTGAGATCAATAGGGATGATGCCTGTCGTCGCCACTGCGAAGATAGCAAGCACCGATGACGACTGGGTGTACCTCGTGCGACACCGCAATAGCTTCCGAATGCTGCTACGTGTGATGGCATACGTCAGCAGCTTCGTCAAGAATGTTCGCCGGAAGCAGGCCGAACGTTCACAGAATCTGGAGTTGTCTCTACAGGAGCTGGAGGACGGACTGCAGATAATCATAAAGTAGGTGCAACAGTCAGATTTCAGCAAGGACTGCTGCAGAGAAATGAGCCATTAGGTAAAGAAAGTCATCTAAACCAATGGACACCGTATTTGGACCAAGCCAACGTACGTCGAGTGGATGGTCGCACCGACAATGCCATCGCTTATGATGCACATCATCCGGTGTTACTGCCGTACAATGATCCTCGAAATACTGGTTCGACAAGAGCACGAAAAAAATTGACTTTGTGGACAGCAAGCACTGACCAACATTTTGCGACAGTAGTTTTGTATCATCAAAGCAAAAATTATGGTTCGCAATGTGATTCATCAGTGCATACGATGCGCTTGAGTCAAACCAAAGATGGCTGCACAAATCTAAGGAACCTGCCAGCAGACAGGGTAACGCCTTCCCGACCATTTTTCATATCGGGAGTTGACTACGCCGTGTTTTGCTACTTCACCACAAAAGCCGTGCATTTAGAGGTTGTGACCGACTTGACAACTGACGCGTTCCTTGGGCCACTCAGTCGCTTCATAAGTCACCGCGAGAAGGTCAAGAACTTTGTGGGTGCCAGCAACCAGCTTCGTCAGTTGTAAGATGCTATTTTTGCAGACGACGCACAGCATCAGATCAAGAAAAGCTGTTCTGACAAGGGGATGGAATTCATATTCATTCCGCCAGGGGCTCCGCATTTTAGTGGTCTATGGGAGGCAGCAGTGAAATCAGCAAAGAGACTGATGCTAAAAACGATTCAATCGACGAATAATTTGACTCAGGAAGAGTTAGAGACAGTAGTGATTGGCATCGAAGGCATATTGAATTCTCGCCCACTGACTCCTATATCAACAGATCCGAACGACTTAACGGCGCTCACACCAGGACACTTTCTAATCGGAGAGCCAATGACAGCGCCGGTCGATGTCCAAGCTAAGGACGGTCGCGTCAACTTAGCCTCACGGTGGACAAAAGTACGGCAGCTGTAGCAAGAATTCTGGACAAGATGGTCAACTGAATACCTGCAAGAGCTGCAAGCACGACCCAAATGGCAGACAAAGCAACTAGATTTGCAAGAAGGGGAGATGGTGGTGATACGCGACGAGAATCAGCCTCCACTACGGTGGGCGTTAGGACACATCGTTCACACCAGAAAAGGTGACGACGATGCCATTAGAGTAGCAGATGTAAGGACATCAACGGATACTCTAAGATGTGTCCAGTTGACAATACGCCACCGCCAGATTTCACGACGCTAGAACCAGCGAATACGTCTCTGGCTGCAGAAGAAGCGACACCAGCGAAGCGCAAGAGATACGGTCACACATCTCCGGTAACTGTAGCATTAGTTGTAATGCTGCTGCTACCGCTGGCTTTAGCAAGCCCCAAGAACATAACTAGATTTGACTCCAAGCCTGGGGTATTCTTCGAGGGAATTGGAATAACGAAGTTTGTTGCGTCAACGTGAAAGATGATTGTTTATTCTGATCTCGAGCCGTATCGACAGGATATGGCAGAATTAAAAAATGGAACAGAAACTATGCGAAGTCTTTGCGAAAAATAAGCTCCCAATCCGGGATGTGAAATAGTAATTACTCACTTCAAGCACATGTTCGATGAACTCATTCTATTGGTTTTTGGTATTTGGATTAGTTGGTTTCGCATCTGAAGATCAAAATTTGTAATTGCGAGTAAAGAGCACACACCGTTTAGTGTTAAGTCAGCATAAGTTAAGTGTTCCATTTAAACACCTGGGACAGTCAAATATTGAACGCACTTTGTATTTAGCAATATTGTCAAATATCAATAGTCAGCAATTGTAGCCAAGCCACAATGACCCACTTTGCTTGGTATTGCTGTGCAAGCAAGTTATGGCTGCAATGTACGATCGGTCAGCGCAAGCAAGCAAAGTAAGGTCATTGACGCTCGGCAGCATATTTGCTGATTATGCAAAATGTATAGAATATAGTTGTGATGTTACAATAAACAAATCAGTAGCAATAACAGGCACTGAAGACAAAAACCAAATCGATTGATTCCTACTTTCTTTACCTCGTCGTTCCAGCGTAAGGCTCAAAATATCTCACGATATCGCAAGTTAATGTGCTTGGTGGTGACTTTAGAGTCAAACATTGGTGACCGCGACGAGCTTTACGTTGTGACGTACAAGGACTAAATCAATTCAAATCAATAAAAAAAAACACGGTTTTTCGCGCTACTCGAATCAACGAAAACTTCTGGGACTTTGGACACGGCAAAAAGGAGATCGGCGAGGAAGTCCGAAGGATCATCGCCAACTGTAAACAGGACTCGGGCAGTCGGAAAACTACGAGTGCCTATTTCAAAGCGCGGTTAGAACCGCTGCACGTACAATGAAAGCAGTTCTACGGCAACGACTCCGCGATCAATGCTACGTTAGATTAGGAGAACGAGTATCCAATCTTCGCGAAGGAAATCGGAGAATTGTACGAGACGTTCATCGAGTTGCTCGCGAGGGAAGTGAGTCGACTGGTAGAAGCGGAGGAAGCAGGCAAGGCAGCAAAAACAGGGATGCCACCTCCACCACCTCAACCTACGCAAACAAAGACGGGCGCAACGAAGGGGCTATCTTTGGCACCGGTGCTGTTAAAGCTAACGAAGTTTAGCACGGTGACGGAGCCAATGTCGTCAGATACGACGACATTGGACTCAGAGAAAAGCGCAAGGCCGAATGACGCCACAGCTATGAAAAACTTTTACGATAGCGTGTTTGAGTGCCTTGCGGCACTGGACACGATGAGGATAAACACAACGACGAGGGATTCAATACTGATAGTTTTGTTGCAGCGGAATTTAGACAAACTGAATAGCGTGCAGTACGAGCTGTCAGTTGAAAACATAAGAGAAGTACAAACAATGAAGGGATTCATGCAGTTCGTTGAAAAACGATTCGTTGCATTAGAATCAAATGGAGCGAATGAACGTCAACGTGAAAGATGATTGTTTATTCTGATCTCGAGCCGTATCGACAGGATATGGCAGAATTAAAACATGGAACAGCAACTATGCGAAGTCTTTGCGAAAAATTAACTCCCAATCCGGGATGTGAAATAGTAATTACTCACTTCAAGCACATGTTCGATGAACTCATGGCCAAAAATGATATAGTTAAGCATGGTCGACAAAAGCGAGGCGCAGCTAACATCATTGGGAATGTTGCACGTACACTGTTCGGTGTGTTGGGCTCAGAATACAATACGATATGTCCGCTACAATAACCAAATTCAAAAACAATGACGATTTTCTATTTGTTCTGATGCGGAATCACACAACAGTTATTGACTCAACGGTCAATGGCCTTCGGAAGGAAGGAGACGTCATGCACGTCCGCTTTGGGAAGATGAAACAGGAGATCGACCAAATCATCATGCTACGAGACGAGTTAATGTTGTTTCAATAGTTTACAGCGTTATTAACTGAAATGGCATTATTGACAACAAGGCTTCAACGAATGCAAGGCGAGATAGCAAGAGCCTTAGCTGATGTTCATCATGGAACGATCAGTCCAGTACTTTTGTCTCCTCAACCACTCAAGGATCGGATAAACAAAATGAAGATTCAACTTCGAGCCGAACAGACGTTTCCAGTTGAGGAGACGAATTTACTGCAGCTTTACAAAATGATGTCCGCAGAGGGTGCGGCAACGTCAAAGCATATTGTGTTTCATATCATGCTTCCACTGGTTGGGCAGCAACAATTCGATCTATTTAACCTTGTGACTATACCAGATAACATTGATGGCGTATTGCAAATTATACATCCAGATAAGCCGATACAGACAGTAAATGCTCATCGTGATTAATTTGTGACAATGACACAACACGACATAGAATATTGTCAACTAGCCAGCGAGGAGGCATATATTTGTGCACAGTCACGTCAGTCACTGTCAGTACGAGCCCAGTACAAAGAAAGTTCTTGTGGGAACCAATGAGCCACAAGAATCAGTGGATTTTTGCGAGTATCACTTCTGTAGAAATGACTACAGTATGTAAGGATTATTCAGAAAGAATCAATCTAAAAGGTTCCGGTCTACTAGTTGCAGATCCGAGTTGCACTTTGCACAATTCTGACATAATTGTACAAGGGCACTCTATTAAGTCAACTGCTGTGCACGTTTTTTAGACACGACTGAGTATCACCGTTTCTGAGCTCACATTTGCAAAGGTTGTAAATGACGATGACTCGTTAGATAAACTAGATCTGTTAATTCAACACCTGAAAATACCGAAGCATTTCCCAAATACGTTCTACGTTGACACTCATCATCATTACTTCGCCGGCTACGGTGCGCTGCTGTGCTCTGTGGTGGTTGGCATCATCGTCATCATGCGGTCTATGTCGTCAACGAGAGTAAAGCTACATCGCGACCAGATGCACCACCACCAGCGCCACCAGCACTACGAGTGCCAATCAGCCATAACCAGAACCAAGAAGACTGCCCAGCAAGTGAGTTGAACATGTGTTCAACGGGCGGGAGAATGTTTAGTGATAAGTCAGCATAAGTTAAGTGTTCCATTTAAACACCTGGCACAGTCAAATATTGAACGCACTTTGTATTTAGCACAAACATCAATAGTCAGCAATTGTAGCCAAGCCACAATGACCCGCTTTGCTTGGTATTGCTATGCAAGCAACTTATGGCTGCAAAGTACGTTCGGTCAGCGCAAGCAAGCAAAGTATGGTCATTGACGCTCGGCAGCATATTTGCTGAATATGCAAAATATATAAGTTGTGATGCTACAATAAACAAATCAGTAGCAGTAACACCCACTGAAGACAAAAACCAAATCGATAGATTTCTACTTTCTTCACCTTGTCGTTCCAGCGTAAGGCTCAAACTATCTCACGATGCCACAAGTTCATGTGCTTGGTGGTGTCACTTCAACAATCGTTCTAGTTTCTGTGCTAAGAGCGCGACTTTAGAGTCAAACACACACATAAATAAGTAGTGCACAAACAAATTTAAGCAAATATGCTCAAGGGGAAATGAATGATACACAATGTTTTTAATAAAACTTTCAATATTGTTACAATGGCAAAACATAATCTTTTCTAACGAATATAAAACAACTCGGCGGTCGCGAGGTAAAGTTCTGATCTGAAAAACAAGTCAAGGGGGGTCGAACGTCAGACCACAAATATTTTTATTTTTGTATTTAAACAGTATTAGGAATACTCTGTTGCCTTTTAAACCCTTCATGACTCTTTTTCGAGTCGTTGAAAATTGAAATGATTAAAAAAATTATAATTTTATGGAGACTTAAAAAAGATTAGAAAATAACTCGAAAATGACTCATAAATGTTCTCAATATATGATTAGTGAAATAACTGTAACAAAATATAAAGCAATCAAAACTTGATCATCCATGAGATCGAAATGTGATTATCGGTCTGTAGCATTGCACTTCTAAATCAACGAAAAGATGGCCACCTGGCAAATCAGCTTCTTATGTCGTTGTTCTTTTTCAAACGGTACTTCTTTCTTCTTTTTGTTTTTGTTTGAAGTTTTGTGTGTACTTGTACTAGTAGACCTTGTACTAAAATTCAAAAATCGTGACACATTATTTTTAAAGTCTTGAGAGACAGTCAAAAATTCTAACTAACAACTATTCTAAAGGGCCTAACCCCCTTAATAAGTCAAAGTTAAACAGTGCATTTTCTCGAGGTAAGTTGAATAAAAAGTGAGCAAAGTTAAAAATTAATTTTTAAGTAAAGTTAAGTATAGTAAATTTGAATAGGTAAAAAGGTAAAGAAAATAATGTCAGCCCAACAGTTAAGAAGACTTGCAAAAAAACAGGCGCAATTATTGTTCGCCAAAGTGTTTTATCTGCGGCAATGGAAAAAGTGCAAGACCCGAGAGAACCAACTGATGAGAACATGGCAACAGATGAAGGGAGTGATTTTTTCAATGAAAACTCAAGGGCGGAAAGTGATAACGAATAATAATTTTTTGTATTTTATTCTCTTCATGCAAGTGAATAGTATCACAACTTTGTCCTGAAGTTTGTACCACCAAGAAGGAGGGGAAGGGGACCCCTTAAAAATATATACTCTTGATCAGCTCGACAAAACGAGTTGATACAGCCATGTCCGTCTGTCTGTGAATATGCTATCTCCTCCCACAGTTTGGAAGATATCGAGCTGAGTCTTCTCTAAAGTATGGTCAAATCATTGGTCGGAACCGGCCATATCCGATTATTGGAACTGGTAGCCCCCATACGAAATGAAGAAGAAAAACAAATTTGAATCGTTATATGGAAAACTTTTTTGTTTTGGAAAATAGAAGGCTGTATTTTCAAACATAGTTGATTTACATGGTCCGACTAAATGCTTGAAAGTTTCATTGAGATTGGACAACTACAACTGGTAGGTGCCATACAAAACGAAGAAGAGGAAGATAAATCAAGTTTTAACATCGTTTTATGGAAAATTTTTTGGTTTTGTATGATAGAGGGCTCAACTCTTAAACAAGGTAGTTTTAGATGGTCTGACTAAATTCCTGAAAGTTTCATTGAGATCGTGTTACTGAAACTGGTACCTGCCATACAAAATGAAGAAGAGGAAGAGAACCAAGATACACGTCGTTGTATGGAAAACTTTTTTGTTTCTTAGCCAATTGACTTGAAACTTCACAGTTATGTTCTTGGGGAGGCGTTAAGACTATTTTGACCAAAATGGGCTTAGTTATGACCACTTTTACCAAAAATCAATAATTTGCATATCTCCGGTACCCAATGAACAAAAACAATAGAAATTTGAAATGAATTAAATGATGAAATGGAATGAATTGAAAATGGGCGTGGCATAAGAAATTTGCGTGAAGAGTATATAAGCTTCAGCCTTGCTGAAGTAAGCGTCCTTACTGATTTTTATACCCTGTACACACACTGTGTATCAGGGTATATTGGGTTTGTTTGAACGAAATGTATGTAACGCACAGAAGGAGGGGAGGGGGACCCCAAAAAGTATATATATTCTTGATCAGGACGACAAGAGAAATTGATTGAGCCATGTCCGTCCGTCTGTCCGTCTGTCTGTCTGTCCGTCCGTCCTCACCAACGGTTCTCGAAAACTATAAGAGCTAGAGACTTGAAATTTGGTGGGTAGACTCGTGATGCTCGGCATCAGATCAAGTTTATTTTTTTTTTTTTTGCCACGCCCCCTCCTTCCCGCCCATCCAGCCCCAACCACTTTTTTAAATCGTTATAACTCAAACACCCAAAGAGATAGAAACATGAAAGTCGGTATGTAGACTCAGTATGTATAGCCCTACAAAACTGCATACCAAAAAATCCCCCCCTCATTTTCATTTCCCCTCCCCCAGTTATTTTCTGTATTTTGCTATATCTCCAAAATTAACAAAGGTACGACCCTGAAAATTTGTATACAAGCTCAGTGATAATACATCTTAAAAACTGCATACAACAAATTTCCCCTCTCTTTGATTGTTACCCCTCAGAGACCAACAAATTGAAATGTTTAATATATTCCCCTTTATTTTACTTAAAATTACTACATCTTTCAAACTATAATAGGTACAAACATGAAAGTCGGTACGTAGACTCAGTATATATAGATCTACAAAACTGCATTTCCCAATTTTTACCCCTCCCCATCATTTCCCCTCCCCCAGTTGTTTTCTTAGAAATGCTATATCTCCGAAACTATTGAAAGTACAAGCCTGATATTTCGTATACAAGCTCAGTAAATATATATCTTTAAGACTGCATACCACAAAATCCCCCTCTTTTGATGGTTACCCCTCAATCTTCCACAAACTCAAAACTTTTGTAAATTCCACATTTTTTGACCGTTTTTCTTGATATTTTGAACGATATTTGATCTGGGCTGCCAAATTAATACGTGTTTGTAGATTGAGGGTGTGGCACCGCCTACTATGTGTACAGGGTATTATATAGTTGAGAATACTCAACTATACCGCCCTTACTGGTTTTTTTTTCATTTTATATTACTTCAGAACATAGTTACACTGTATATAATTTGTAAAATATCTACATATATAAATTAAAATTAAGTATTAAAATATGAATTAAAATTAATAATTTTAATTGAATATTTCCTCTATTTTGGATTGATTTACATTAGAAATAATTTTCGAAAAAGAGTCGCATATTATTTGAAAAATTGAACTAAAACGATCGAAATTCGATTGAAATATTGCTCGAAAAAGAGTCGCTTATTCTTAAAAATATGACTGCAAAATGATCGAAATTCGATTGAAATATGACTCGAAAAACAGTCGCTTATTGTTAGAAAAACGGATTATAAAAGACTCTTCAAAAAGTGTCGCGGCTAGCATACCTATTTCTCCCGACAACAGTAACATTTACGATCAGAAAACGAGCATATTTATGCTTTTTTTGATCAGAAAGGGGACTCGAAAAAGAGTCAAATTTGATCAGAAATTTCATAAAATGCTGGCTTGGTTGTTTGAATGAAATGTATGTAATGCATAGAAGGAAAGGAGTGTATATGGTTCTCGGAAACTATAAGAGCTAAAGACCTTAAATTTGATAGGTAGACACTTGATGATCGGCAGCAGATCAAGTTTGGACAGTTTTGTGCTACGCACAACATCACCGACCCAACTGTGGCACTGATCGTGTGTGCAGGTTATTAAATTATTGAGAATATTCGACTATAACTGGTCATATTTATACTTTTCACGTATGTGAAATAGTATAATAACTTTGTGCTGAAGTTTGTAACAGATCGAAATATTCATTTCCGACTATAAAAAGTATATATACTCTTGATCAGGACGACAGGACGAGTTGATTTAGCCATGTCCGTCTGTCCGTCTGACCGTCTGTCGGACGGGCGCTGTCTGTATATATACAATCTCCTCCCACAGTTTTGAAGATATCGAGCTGAAATTTTGCACAGAGACTTCTTATTTGTGCGATCAATTCATTTGTCGGATCCAAGCATATCGGACCACTGGAACTGGTAGCCCCCATACGAAAAGAAGAAGAAAAGTGAACAAAACTTGAATCATTGTATGAAAAACTTTTTTGTTTTGTATGATAGAGTGCTGAAATTTTAAACATAGTAGTTCTACATAATCCGACTACATGCCTGAAAGTTTCATTGAGATTGGACAACTGGAACTGGTAACTCCCATACAAAATGAAGAAGAGGAAGAGAAGCCATATTCACGTCGTTGTATGGAGAACTTTTTTGTTTTTTAACCAATTGACTTGAAACTTTACAGTTATGTTCTTAGGGGAGAATGAAATGAAATGATCAAAAAGGCGCATGGCTACGCCCAATTATCGCAAAACTTGAACCGTTGTATGGAAAACTTTTTTGTTTTTTAGCCAATTGACTTGAAACTTTACAGTTATGTTGTGAGGGAGGCATGAAATCTATTCATTTAGTTTTTTAGTAACACAACGTGAAAAGTATTATAGCTTCAGCCTTGCTGAAGATAACGTCCTTACTGGTTTTGAATTAGATTTTCGACAAATTCGAATCATCGATTCTCATACAAGATTGTAATCGTGAATGGGGGACAAAGCCGTCAACAAGTAGTGCACTCACTGCAAAAATTTATGGAATTTAAATCAGTCGTACACAAAAAAAAACTTAAGTGGAAGCACCGCTAATTTATGAATACATACATACTTATAAATATAATTTTAGATGAAAAAACAAGGGGGCAATTTTCAGCTTTGACGAAACTTACAAGCATTGTCCTAATTATTCGTTTTGGAAAATCCTTCATATAGTTTTTTTAATAAGAACCATTTTCTAATTTGTGTTAAAGAAAGCTTTGCAATCACACTGTACTAATAGTTTTTTTTATACCCTTTAAAGTATATACATATATTGTTGATCAGGACGATAAGAAAAATTGATTTAGCTATGTCCGTCAGTCTATCCGTCCGTTCGTCTGTATTCACTAATTGTTCTCGGATATTATAAAAGCTAGAGACTTGAAGTTCGTAGGGTCGATCAAGTTTGAACGGTTTTGTGAACCAGATGTTTTGTTTTCGAACTCGGTAAATATGAATATATCTTCATATCTCGAAATTCCCCTCTCTTTGATGGTTATCATTTTCCCTGCTGAGTGTCACCGCAAAGTCAAACAAATTGAAATTTGGCATAAACTGCGCTTTAAACACTGCTTTACTCTATGTATTATAAACAACAGCAGCAATGATTTGTAACAAAAACCGTACTTAAGCGCCACCTAGTGGAAGCAAATGTTCACAATGCACAGTGGTCCACGTTCTATGGGAGAGCGGCCATAAATACTTTCAGTTAAGATAGAGGCTTGAAACTTTGCACAAAATTTTCTTATTTTTATTGTAAAATGATATATAAAAATTAGCCAGATCAGACTACTATATCATATAGCTGCCATAGGAACGATCGGTTAAAAATATGTTTTTGACCAATAAGCGCTTTGATTTTAAAGCTATCGTCTCAATTTTTTGCACAAGTACGTCTTAGATATCAATAGAGACACTTTGAAAGATCGGTGAAGATCGGACAACTATAGCATATAGTTGCCATAGAAACGATTGGTAAAAAAAAGTGGAATTTACGAAAATTTTGAGTTTATAGGTCTTTGAGAGGTAACAATCAAAGAGAGGGGAATTTTGTGGTATGCAGTTTTAAAGATACATATTTACTGAGCTTGTATACAGAATTTCTGGTTCGTACTCTTAATAGCTTTGGAGATATAGCAAATTATAAAAAACAACTGTGGGAGGGGAAATCAATGAGAGGGGGAGAAATTGTGGTATGCAGTTTTTTTAGGGCTATACATACTGAGTCTACAAACCAGCTTTCATATTTCTATATCTTCGGGTGTTTCAATTCTAGCATTTTAAAAAAGTGGTGGAGTGGGCTTGGCACAAAACCAAATCAAATTTGATCTGCGGATGGTCAGACGCACGGACGGACATTCCTCAAATCACTTCTCTTGTCATTCTGATCAAGAATATTTATACTTCATGGGGTCTCCCGGTCCTCCTTCTATGCGTGACATACATTTCGTTTAAACAATGACGTTACACCCTATGTCTACATGATATAAAAAAAAAGAAAATCTAAATTATAAAGATAAGAAAACAAAACTGTGAAGGAACACAACTCATCGCACAAAAAAGCGAAGACACAGCACAACTACAATGCAAAACAGCTGCTTTGCAAGCCGAATTTGACTTGAGGAAAAAAAAGATGGTGTTAGTATATTGTTGATTATGGACACATCTGCAAACATCTGCAGCTAATTTTATAACATTTAACACCTAAAAAGTAAGACAAACACAATGACATACAAACCAATTTCTGCATTTTCTTGGAACACATCTAAAACTTTAACTAAACATAAAATAGGCTTTCACAAAACACACAAAAAAGGGTTATTCCATAAAATTAGTTTAACGAAAAAACTTTGACAGGAAAGTTAATTATTAATATCTCGATATAAAGTAAATACCTTCAGTTTCAAATTGCATTTTAAATAATTAAATTCGGAGCACTCTAGCTAACGTTTTGATCTCCTTAAAGAGCGATTTGAAGAAGAGAAAAAACTTTCTGAGCGCAGCTGCGTTGCGAAAATGAACACGTGTTCATGTTTGCAATGCTATTTTTAGAAAGTACCGTTAGATTTCTAGAAAAATCCGGTATGCCATTGAGAAGCTTTGACTTTTAAGAGACAATTTGTTTACATTTTGTTTAAATCCTACGTCATCACAATTTTTGATTTTTGGCCTCTGACGGATCCACTGTGCGATGTAGGGGAAAACTTTAGGTCATTAATTAGATTATGTAAAAACAAATTACCGAGCATAGTTCTACGACTAGACAATGTTGACAAATTAACAAGCTTCAGCCGACTACTATAAGGAGGAAGGCGAACTCAGGGGTCCCAGTGTAGATTCCTAAGAGCAAACAGACGAAACTGTTTCTGAACAGACTCAATTTGGTTCTTATACTTTTCACACTGAGTATCCCTAACACACGACGCATACTAAAAAATGGGCCGCACTAAAGAAGTGTAAAGCAACTTAGTTGTGTACGGGTCATTCAATTCTTTAGACCATCTTTTAATGAAAGCCAGCACGCCTAAAGCCTTAATGAAGGATAGCGAAATATGCGAAGCGAGATTAACTTTTGGATCCATTAAAACACCAAGGTCATTAAACTGAGAGGTACGTTCAAAACACAAATTATTTAACTTGTACATAGAAACAATTAGATTCTTTCTATAAAATGACCAGATCACACAAGATCACACTGAATCAGATTTTGCTGATCTGGAAAATTAAGGGTAATGCATCACTTAATGTCATCAGCATACATTGAAACATGGCAATGCTTGATCACAGTAGGCAAATTATTGAAAAATATAGTAAACAACAAGGGACCAAGGTGACTGCCTTGAGGAACACCGGAAGAAACAAAAATTCGCCTCAAAATTGAATTTTTGAAAAGAACACATTGAGTTCGAGATTCAAGATAAGACGAGAGCCAATGGACTAACGATGGTAGAAAACCATAAGTTTCGACTTTTGTTAAAAGCAAAAAGTGACAAACATGCTTTACTGAAATCAGTGTACAGAGTATCAGTTTGGCAGCCAGATACAAAATTTTGATTGACTATTGAAGTGAATTGTAATAAGTTAGTTACAATTGACCATTTCTTGAGAAAGCCATGATGAAACAAATTTAGAAGTGATGGCACAAAGTGCTGTAGCTGTTCCGTAATGTTTTGTCAAATAATTTTGGAAAAGCGCATTGCTTAGCAATGCCTCTGTAATTGGAGATGTCAACCTTACTATTTTTTTTAGAAAGGGTATAATGTAAAACTCGTTCCAAATTTTGGGGACAATAGAAGAATTTAACGACATATTAAAAAGCTTGCATAATAGAATAAACAACAACTCGGTACAGTGCTTTAAAACGCAATTAGGAATACTATCTGTACCAGCGGTATAAGATGATTTCATTAATTTTAAGTGTCTAAGAACAGTTTCATTTTCAATAACCGGGTAAGTAACGTTTTCGAAGGAATAGTCATTATAGGTGCTTTGAAATAATTCAGCAAAGAGATTGGATATCGTTGCAGCATCATTTCTTTCCACACCATTGAATTACATATATGAAGGAAATGAATAAAGAGTTAGACTAGTATTGAAAAGTATTAAAATTTACGATCGCGATATATATTGGATTTAAATTTATTTAGGTAAAAATCATAATCTCGTTTGTTACATAAAGTGAATTTATAGCAAACTTTTGCATAGTTTGCATAATAAACAAGAGAACCGGTTCCCTTATATTTTTTGAATAACCTATTTTTTAAGTTCCGAGATAGTTCTTTTGAAAACCACGGGGGTTTATTTGAATGTGATATCATCTTAACTCTTGGCACGCACAATTTAAACAGATTATATAAATAACTCTACAGCCTGTTCAATGTTGGACGTGTTATGAATATATGACCAATCGGTTTTAGAAAGCAAAGTTAAAAATCAGTTCTTCTGAAACAATATACACGGTTAGGTTTGGTATCTAGAAGATTTTAACAATGATGTGTTAGTAGATTTAGTGTAATCGTAAGCTCCAACGTTGGGTGGTAAGAGCCTTCAGGTTGTGATATTGGAGAGGTTATGCACCCAAAATTGAATTTGGTCTTTACAATTTTTTGGTGATATTTTTCCACATTTAATTACACTTAACCAAACAATTAAGGAACCAAAAAACAAAATAATTTTTGACCTGTTTTTGACGGTCTGTAACTTTGTAGGTATTGTTCGTATTGTCAAACTTTATAAGAAGATTTTGTAGCTTGTAACTTCTAGTTTTTGAATCTTTTACCCAAAAAATTTTAGGAGTAACGGTTTGGATGTTATCCATAATATTACGATGTTTATACCCTGTACCTTATGGTACAAGGGTATATTAGTTTTGTCAACATCGACAATGTATGTAACACCCAGAAGGAGACATCTCCGACTATACAAAGTATATATATTCTTGATCAGCTCGACAAGACGAGTTGATATAGCCATGTCCGTCTGTCCGTCCGTCCGTCCGTCTGTATGAACGCCTAGATCTCGGAAACTATAACAGATAGAACCAAAAGCTCTTCGCACTTCGATTCTGTCATTTCTTAAGCAGATCAAGTTTATTTTTTTTTTCCCCCTTTTTAACTTCGTTTAGGGGTGAGGGGCAAATGACTGGAGCAACCTCGGGAAAAAAATTTACAAAAGTCGTAATATCTCGGTTGTCTTTTGTGATAGGATCACCAAATTTGGAATGTATATAGCTGAAACGAGTCCCAAGAAGATACAACAAAAACATGGGCGTAGCCACGCCCCTTTATAATGCAAATTTAAAACGCTTATATCTCTAGTAACATAAAACCTACAAGAATGAAATTTTGCATTAATGCTGTTGGGATTGAATATAACATGGTTCAATTACAAAATGGGCGTTGCCACGCTCACAAATAGAAAAACGTTGTATCTCTGGAACCAATTGGTCTAAAAGTGTAAAAAAAGGTATATGTGATATTAAAAGGAAATGAAATCTATTTTGATGAAAAAGTGGGCGGGGCCACGCCTTCAAACATTCGTTACTAATTGAAGGTACAGGGTATGTCGGAGTCGATTACTGTCGACTCCAATCCTTACTGGTTTTTTTTTCGATTTGCTCCATGGATTTTGATATTCTTTTTTAGATAAACGATTATATCGACCAGAAAGACCGTTGATTCAGCGTTAATTTGAATTTTTACGATTTTTTTGTAGCGAAGGATCCGAGATTGATCCAAAAAAGGTTCTTTTGTCTTTAACCATCGATATCTCAGCAATGAATGATCGCGAAGGACTAGAGTAGACAGCTTTGGAAAGTGGTAAAAATGTCCTAAAAGAAACAGTTAAAACATTTCGAGAACAAAATTTTTTAACATTTTTAATTTCAAGTGGTGGTGACTATGGTGGATTGTAGGAGCACGTAATAAAAACGCGAGTCATTGCAAGAGTTATTTGAACGCATATTAGCTCAATATCGTCAGTACCTATCAAACAAATTTATTCCGATGTGTGTTGAACAGCAACAGCAAAAAGAGCTCAACCACCAATTTTGCCAAGACAATCTTTACGAAAAGTAATAAAGCTTTTTTTTATTATTACTTTGCTTTTATTTATTGGATCTCCTCTTCAATATGAGATTAGCAATAAGTTTGCAGATCTTATGTTCCAATAGTTCTTTTGGTCTGCAGTTTGCTCGTGGGGCCCTGGGGTCTATCGTTGCGTTGGAAGGTCATTATGACAAAGATAGGATCGGCTGCGCAACCTTGTTAGACCTCTAGCGAGGTGGTAGCGTACAAAGCTTGCTGTAGTGGTGTTCCTTGAGGTCTGCTATTACATTTAAGTCTTTTTGTATGTTTTCGTTTCGAGCATACTACGGTGCCCCGGTGATGGTTCCTAATATCTTTGACTGTGTTCTATGGAAAATATCAATAAAACTATTGCTAGCATTACCCCATAACTGTGTTTTAGTACAGATATGTATAGCAGGACATTGTCGTCAAGACTGAGGGGAGAACGGCGTTGATAAGCCAGTGGACGCTATTGGCTTTTAGTTTTGAGTGTGTTCTCTTGGCCTCGATGTGCGTGCGCCATGTGAGTCTTCTATCGAAGTGGACTGCTAAATAAGTCAATTCGTTTGCTTGCGGGACCGCAGTATTGTTTAACTTGAGCCGAGGGCAATTTTGCCTGTTTAGAGTGAACTTAACGTGCTTGCATTTTTCTACGTTGACCAGATGAAGAGCTTAATGCGCTGTTGCTTGCATTCAGCATCTGAAGCGGCTGCGAATAGCTATATCATTAGCAAAGGTTGATGTTTTTATATATCTGCTTGTTGTTGTTGTTGCAACTGTTGATCTGCGAATATATTATTACAAGGTATAAGCAATATTTGTTTTCGTTGGCGTAAATTAATGACTTGTTTGGGTGTGTGAGTGATGTGTGATGATAAATGAATGTTGCATGAGTGTGTGTGAGTATGTGTATATGTATAAAATCTGGCCACAGCTGTTGGATTGGTCCATAGCTCAATCACGCTTAGGGCCGTTGGTTTAGCAGGACATTCGAAGAGGTGTTTGGTTTCATGCGGCGAAAGTCTGCATTCAGGGCATAGGTTGATGACTCCAGTGATGGTTCTGGCCCTGTAGGACTCCAGCAAAGTGCACCAACCTGATCTCAATTGTGCTAGGATAGATCTTGTTCTCCTAGGGAGGCTCTTTTCAGAGTCATTGATATCAGGCGGTCGAGCTCTTAATACCCTGTTGTTTTTAAGAGCCATGATGCTGGATCTGACTGCCGCATCATGAATGGCTCTCTGCGCGCTTTTTATTGTATCGCTGTTCCAAATTGGTGGTGCATGGGCCCTTGCGTATGTAGCGAAGATTCTAAAGGCGTCCCTTATGTCTCTGAAAGGAGGTGTGGCATTAATCAGACTGCTCAAAACATGTTTGGGGTCTAGACATTTTAGCACAAATTGTTTTGACAAGAGTTCATTGTGTTGTTTAACCTTTAGAAGCTTGGTTTCTTGATGTAGATGGCCAACTTCAGATAAGGCTACGCATCCAGTGATCGATCTCAACGCGTTATTTTGAAGGGTTTGCAGCGATTTCCATTTGGAGGAGCTAATGAACGAGGTCCAGACCGGAGCTGCATAGTTCATAATCGGTCTTGTGATAGCTTTATAAGTCAGGAGGAGCGTTTCTTTGCCTTTTCCCCAGCTAGTCCCAGATAAGGCTTTAAGTATTTTGTTTCTAGACGATATTTTCTTGGCAACTTCTTCAGCATGGGCCGCAAAGTTTAGGAGGTTGTTGAAAGTAACCCCCAGCACCTTGAGTCTTTCTACTGTCGGTACGCTGCAGCCCTTGATCTTAATATCCAGGTGTTGGTGGACTTCCTTCGTCCAGGATGTAATGAGCATCGCCGATGATTTAGATGGTGAAAGGTTCAAGTGGCGGCTGTTAAAGTAATCAGCAAGATCATCCAAGTATGGATTGATTAGGTCGATGACATCTTCAAGCTCTTTGCCCCTAGCTAAGACAAAACAGTCGTCCGCGTAGGTGACTAATTTTATCCCCTCCGGAGGGAGTGGAAGATTAGCAACGTAAGCATTAAACAATAGTGGAGATAAAACTCCTCCCTGAGGGACACCTTGTTTAATTTTACGACATTTCGATTTAGCATTACGAAATTCCACAAAGGCCATCCTGCCTCTGAGATAGGCTAGCAGCCATTTTTTGGTGTTATTGGGAAGGCTAGAATTGAGCAAATCTGTCTAAAGCATTGTGTGGTTAACCGTATCAAATGCTTTGGCAAGATCCAGTGCTACTATTATAGTCCTCTCGTGAGGTCTTTTACTGTTGAGGCCGTCGGTCATGAGTGATGTTATTTCACATAATGCGGCTGTTGTGCTTCTTTCCTGTCTGAAACCATGTTGATGATTTGGTAGATCGAGATGTTGTGCTAGTTCCGGGAGTAGAAGCGCTTCGACCAATTTCACTATAGGTGAGAGGAGAGAAACTGGCCGATACGACGTAGACAGATCCTTTGGCTTGCCAGGTTTTAGTAGCGGAATTACCTTCGCTTTCCTCCAAACATCAGGTATCTTAAGTTGGGAAAACGTAAGATTCGCCATTATAGTGAGGTATCTGATCGCCTTCTCACCCAGCTTTTTCAGCATAAGCATCGATATGCCATCGGGACCCAGAGCCTTTGATGGTTTGGCCTTATTTAGCACCCTGCGAATATCTTCCAGCGAAAAGGGGGTATGCGAGCACTGCCCGAGATATTTGAACTCCCTCTTAATAACACGGAAGCGCTTGTTATTGTTTTTCGGATGTTCGATGAATGTGTTGTTAAATTTACTGGCGCATTTGTGTGCAGCGTTTATCTGAGCTTCACCGAAACGGATTCCACAGTTGTCTTGTACTTGTTTAGCTACTGAAAGCCATTTCAGAGTCTTCCAAAGTTTCTCAGACCCTGGCTGGCAATCCTCCAAATGATTGAGCCATTTCCTCCTACGTTGATCAGCCACTATCTTGTAGATCTGCTGTGAAAGTTGTTCAATGCCTTCATTTGCAGGGTCCGTTGCTCGAAGAAAATCCCTATATTCTGCCAGCGCCTTGTCTTCAGGTGGAAAATTGGGTTTTTGTTTCCGGATGCAGCCTGAGGGGATATATCTTCTTGCTGCCTTTCTGACCGCCTCCGAGAAAAGCTTGTTAGCCGCATGTATGTCCTCTGGATAAGGGCAACTATCAAGTGATGTATCCACCGACCTGGCAAATTCAGGCCAATTGGCTTTCCTATAGTTTAGGAACAGCCTGTCGGCCGAAATCACAAAGTTGGCTGGACTCTCCAGTGTGATGGTGATTGGGAGGTGATCAGAGCTCAAGGCTGCATCCACCGACCAGTTTACCTGTGTGATGAACGCACTGGCCACTAAGGAAACATCGGGCGAGCTCGTGCAGGATACTGTAGATCTTGTTGGGTGGTTGCCATTTATTGCCGCAAAATCCGAGGCCTCAATTTCCTCAGCTAGGGCAGACCCCCTGACATCGTTGTGCAGGTCTGGGTGCCAGGACTCGTGGTGGGCATTGAAGTCTCCCAGGACCATTCTAGACTCTCCGTGAAGCAGGTGCGATATGGATGGTTTATATCTCGAGTTTACGCTGTTAACAGGCGGGATGTAGACGTTTATTAGTTCAATGGAGCTACCACCAGAACTGATCACAATCCCCATGACCTCCAAGTGTGAATCGCTGTTTGTGATTCTGCGTTGTTCTATTATGTTGTACTCTACCTCCTGTTTCAGTATGAACGCCAAGCCACCTCCTTTACCTGCATCTCGGTCTTTTCTGATCAGGATAAAACCGCCTGAGCTTTGAAGCGAGCAAGATCTCGTTAGCTTCGTTTCCTGTACTGCAGCTATGGGAATGTTATTTCTGTCCATATATTCGGTCACCTCTGTGAGTTTTCCACGCAGTGCATTTACATTAAGCTGGAGAACTTTAAAAAATTCTCTGCTGCCGGTTGGTGTGACTATGTTACCGGGCCTCTGGCCAACTGTATTTGGGAGAGAATTATGGTTTGGGCTGCTGATGAGGGGTGCGTCAGTGTATTCAGACGCTGATGGTGAGACTCTGCCAAAGTGTGGCGATGAACTGGATGGGCCGCTGCGAGACTGCGCTACTTGTAGTGAGCAACAATCTGCCAGAAATTGATGGTCCCATTGTCGCTGAAAGCGCAGTGAAGTGCACAGCCTCATGTGGCACCAATTTCTGCATCCATTTCAGCGCACCGCAACAATGTTGTTTTTAATATTGGCATTACACACCGAGCATATGCGAGGACTGTTATGACCGCGTGATGTTGACGGTAGTGTGGAGGTATTTGAATTTGAAGCACAGCAGCTGGCATTGTAGGCGCAATTCCACTCGCGGAGAGCCCTTAAGCCAGAACACACCTTAAAGTGACACCAATTATTGCAACCATTACACCTAACCGAAGTGACATTCCTTAAGATTTTCTTACCACACACGCAACAGTACCATGTCTGAGGACCTGGGTTACGCTCAACACCGGCTCTGCAAAGGAGAATTCTAAGCAATAACGCCGGCAAATATTGCTTACCTTGTAACAATTCGCTGTTCCCAGCTGTGTTCGCAATTCTTGGCCGCTGTTGCGGGTCCCTCCGGCACGTAGATCCGATTGCTGTAGGAGGGGATATCTGCTTGTTGGGATGTCTGCTGTGTAGAGTGTAGAGGACATATAATATTGGACCAACCACGCTGCCTTGAAGAACTCCGACTCCAATGGTGTAGTCGTCGGTCATAACGCTATTACATCTCACTGTAAATTTCCTGTCGTAGAGGTATGACTGTAGTAGTTTGTGTGTGTTATTTGGAAGCGTTGTTCTAATCTTGTACATTAGACCATCTAACCAAACTCTGTCAAATGCTTGAGAGATATTCAAAAATATTAGAGTGCAGTATTCTCGGTTCTTGAACGCGCTTCCTATTTCTGATGTTATGCCATTAACCTGCTCCATAGTTCCGTGTTTTTCACGAATGCTGAACTGATGTGAACGGATTTTGTTGGCAGTTCTTAGGGATGAGTTTATTCGAGTGAGCACGCATTTTTCAAAGAGTTTTGATAGACACGATAATAAACTGTCTGTAGGACGAAGGAATCATCTAATCTTTTCCTGACTTTGGTATCATTATAATGATTGACTTTTTCCATTTCTCTGGAAAATAGCCAAGCTTAGTGATGGCATTGAAGAGCTGGGCGATAGAGCAAACGGTACAATATGGGAGCTCAATAATCATTTTTGGGGTTATTAGATCGCAGCCCGGTGTTTTTTTCGGTTTCAATCCCTTTTGAATTATGCTAGCAATTTCGTTTGGGTGAAACTCGATTGGCTCATTTTGAAGCTCAGCGTCATTTGTTTATGTTGATCGTGTAAACGCATTTGTGGCAAGATTTGGTGTGAATACGTTAAGTTTAGCGGCAAATGTTCTTGCTCTATCGTCATCACTGCCTGCGGGGTTTCTTATAGGCATCACGGTTTCCATCGGTGAGTTCAGAAATGGATGTAGACAATTGTTCTATATACAGTGTTGGATATGTGCTTCTTCTTGCTTTAACGCTTTGATGAGCTTACGTGTGGCGCACATCAACCTTTGCCGTGCAGATGTCGAAGAAGGTTAATTAAAACAGGCGAGTGATCGGACGAGAGATCTGGAAGACTTTCAGCGCTTAGAAGGTTTCGAGGAATATTTTTAGTTTTTGCAAAGTAAATTAGGTCGGGTAGTTTCTTGCGGTCAACCGGCCAATATATTTGTCTGCCGGGAGAAACATGGTTGAGCTTGTTGCTGGCTTTCATAAGTGCATTATAGAGCTGCTTTCCTTTTGGGATCTCAAGACAAGATCCCTAGTGTGTGTGCTTGGCATTGTAGTCTTAAAAAAATGCCTGAACTCAGGTTCAGATATAATGAAGCGACGGGACAGTATACGGTAGCTAGAGTTAGTTGGTTACCACTATCTAATTGAATGTTTATAGATGTGGAATGTAGATAATTATTAGCAATTTTTTTATGGCAGTGGTGTTTGAGGTGGTTTCTTGTTAGAATACCGGTCCCCACAAGTGCTTTACCATCAGGATGATTTGTTCCATAGAATAAGTAGCGTCGTATCTTAAAGTTATATTTGTTTGTAAGGTGTTTTTCTTAGAGTAGCATTACGTCAATATATGACATAAACTCCATAAGGCGGCATGATTGATAACATTATTTCAAAGCTGCTTTGTTGCTACTCCGATGGTTGGTAGTGTTAAGCCACGTTCAGCTCTACATGTGTTGGTTGTGAGTACAGCGTATTTGAGTTAGGGGGACCAGTCCTGATTTTAGAGCGCTCGCAAATGATACATTTTTGGTGGAGATTTCAAGGCCAAGTGAGGATCTGGCTACAGTCGAGAAGATTACATCTGGGTTAGATTTGATTGGTGTGAGGTTATTCGGTACGTTTCGGGAGCGTCCAATGATCACTCGCTGCTGAATTCGACTTTTCAGCTCCTTGTATGTTGAACAACATTTATAGTTAGCTGTGTGACTACCACCGCAGTTGGCGCACTTTTTTGTGCTGGCGTCGTCCTTGCTCGTTGAGCAGTGAGTGGTGTCATGAAGCATCAAGCTACAGATACCGGGCGCAAGGTATAGTACGACCTTGTATTGCCATATTCTTTTCAAATCGGACGTTGTACCGGACCGTTGCGTTTGAGTGGCTCTTCTACAATGATTCTGCGATGCACTTCGTTTTTCTTAGGCGGGTTGCTTCTGTGTTAAGTTCTACCTTGAAGAGTGGTTGCGGCTTTCTATCCTTATTTAGGATATTGAAAGCAATTTTAACACTGAATCCTTTCTCTTTTAGCGCATTGATAACTTCTGCATGAGAGGCTATCTGTCCTTTAGTTCGACTTGCAGGCCTTTGCTGCTTTTTAGCTGGTACGTATAGAAGTTCTTTTTGTTGTCGCTCAGGTACTTCGACAGTACTTTGTAGTTATCTTCGGACTTAGTTTGTATCTTAGTTTCATGGATATTTTCCTTTACAAGGGGAATTATGTGGAAACTGGCCTTCTCAATGAGCTCGACCAATTTTCTAACGAGAGCATTGGAGCTTTTTTCTTGAATGTATATTGGGGATGGTTTTGGCTTTCTTCTATCACTTTTTGCTTCGGGAGACAGATCATCAGAAATGTCTGCCAGAATTTCAAGACTGTTGTTATTATCGGGCATTTCAATTGTAGCTACGCTGGAATTGCCACGCACAATTCTTGGCTTCGAGTTTTTAGGGGGTCGACTTTCTTTTAATTTGAATGTTGCGATCCATTTTTTGGTTTGATTATGTTTGCATTACTTGATGGCTCTTGCAGAGCGGGTGATATAATCGAGAAGGCAGTTGATACAATTGAAGTTATTGTTGTTTTTACTGTTGCGGTAGTTAGAGAGACTGTTGTGCTGGTCGCTGCTTATAAGCACAGGTCTCTCTGGTCAGTACATACCTGCATAGAAGCGCTGACGATGCTTTGCTGCTTTTGATTCGTGGACGGTAGCAACGGAGAGCAACAACGCGCTCTCTCGCTCACTGTGTACAAAAGTTCGATCTTTTTAGGAGGCGCCCGATCTGGAGCGTTGGTGTTTTCGGTTAGTGCGGCGATCAATGAGAAGTACGCTCGTCTTGTTCGCACTGCAATTGTTTGCGAGTTGCTTTTTGTTTGTCTTTACCACTCAGGGTTGTTTTAATTGTTTTTATAAATACTAATTAATAAGTTAATAGGCTTGTGCGATTTTACAAATTTCACCAAGCATCTTTTCGAGTTCTTCACTATTTATTATGTCAAACTTTCACTACACTGATAAGTTTTAGAATTTATTTATTGGAGCATAGAAAAATAAACAAGTCTGCATGCGACGGCAATTGAGAATTTCATTGAAAAGTAATAAAGCTGTCACAGAAAAGTTCAAACTTTAAAACATCAGGGAGAAACAATATTTCAACAAGGATAATGGCAGCAGAAGATAATGAAAAACTTTCTTAATAAACAAAAGTTAGTTTTGAGTATAACCCTCTTATATTTTGAAAGCTTACTTCAAAAACTGAAGGGGTATTACGGCAAGTAATCAGTTTCTTGACACAGAAGGCATGACCGTATTTTCTGTATTATAGTCGGGGAGCCGACGATTGTAAAAAGTGATTTACTCCTGCATAGTTGGGAGTGGTTGCATTTTGAAGATTAAATAACTTAAAGTCAAAAAGATTCTATGACATTTTTTCATTTAGCGGGGTGTTCGACTGTCATAAGGCGGAACAGTACGACTAAGAGAACATGCTGTATGAAAAACTGATGCACAGAACTAACTAAATTTGACGGTTTTAGTTTGCAAGTTTAAAACCCGTTTTTACAGAATCACACGCGTCACCACTTAGACATCTTATGCTTGGGGAATCTAATCAATAGATTATAAACTATCTCCCATATTGTAATCTGCCACGTAGGAATAACTACGAAAATCACCGGCCAGGCCAGAAATTTGAGTCAACTAAAACTTTGAAGAAAGATTCTGATTTAAGATTTAAGTTCGGAAGGATCAACATTGTTGATTTTGGACACAGAAGCATATGATCTTTCTGATGCTGTGATAAAAATCGGAACAAACGGCGACGGAAGCAAGGAAAAAAATTCGGTGGTCTCATCCGGAAAACAAAGAGTTGCCGGAAGGGGAATGTTCAGTGCCAGATGCATAAGATTAATCCATTTATGTTACTCAATCTCTGACGACCGATATTTTGGACAGCACCACTGAAGGCCCATATTTTTATACTCTTACAAGAGTATATTAATTTTGTCACGATTGTTCCTAAAGGAACATATTTCAAAGAATCGGACATAAGGACTCGCACATCCAACATGCCGCCAAGAGATCCTTGTCAGCCTTTATTGGGTATTCAGGCAAGCAGTAAGGAATTTTGACAACCAAAACAGTTAACCGGTTAAGATTGGAGTTGACAGTACTCGACTCCGACATACCCCGTACCTACAATTTGTAACGACTGTTTGAAGGCGTTGCCTTTTTGATTGAAACAGATATCACTTCCATTTAATTTCATACATACAAATTTTAAAACTTTTCGACCAATTGGTTCTAGAGACACAAAGTTTTTCTATTTAGCTATATGTGGGCGTGGCCACGCCTATTTCATAATTGAATCATATCTCAAAAGACAACTAAGAAAATACGACTTTCGTAAATCCGAGGTTGCTCCAGTCATTTGCACCTCACCCCTAATCTAAGTCAAAAAGGGGAAAAACAAAATAAACTTGATCTGCTTAATGAATGACAGAATCGACCTGGGAAAGAATTTTGGTCCTATCTATTATAGTTTACGAGATCGGCGCGTTCATACAGACGGACGGACATGCCTAAATCGACGTAAATTTCGGTACTGCTCAAGAATATACATATATACTTTGTATACTCGGAGAGGTCTCCTTTAAGGTGTTATATACATTATCCATGCGCACAATATTAATATACACTTGTACCATAAGGCACAGGGTACAAAATCAAAAAGAAAAATCTCTCAAAATTTTGTAGTTAAAAGAAACCCATTTGTCAACAAAGGGTTAACGATTAGGAGTATTGATCTCTTTTACAAATGAGAGATATAATCAAAAAGAGCAAAAAAAAAATACAAATCAAAGCTGATTGGGAGACATGTGTATTGCACAAACACAAAAAAACATTTACCAGATGTTTGAATAAAGCAACAATTTCACATGAAATTATCAAACGCACAATTGTTAAATTACAATATCAAAACACTTATGATTATGGAAAACATACAAACATTCACTTAATTTTTGTTTGAAAAAAAACGAACATTTTTCGAATGTCCGCTAAACATCCGAAAACGAGCTCGAAAACAAATGTTTTGCGGAAAAAAATTGGACACTTCAAAAATTATCCGAAAAATGCTCGCAATCGGACATGCAAACGAACCTAAAAACGGATAAAATTCGTTTGAAAAAATATTCGCAGAACACTCGCAAATTGTTCGTAAACGGATCATTTGCAAAACAATCGGAAAATGTTCGATATCGGATTACAAACGAAAGCTTTTCGGTTAAAAAACGAGCGTTCTCAAAATATTCGCAAAATGTTCGAAAACGAATATTTTACGGACAAGAAGCAAGCACTCGCAAAACCCTCACAAAATGTTCGGAATCATATTCAGAGACGAGAATTTTGTCCACTGGGTTATTAAAAATTATCAATCTACCCATTGGACAAAATTCTCGTTAACCATACCGTAAACGGACGTTTAGCGAAACTCAACCGCACAAAACTATCGTAAATGGATCCGAAAGCGATACGAAAATTAATCACCAGTCGCTCAGTTTGTGCGAATTAAAATTTCGTTTTCGTATAGTTTCCGAATTTGTTTCGTATTGCTTGGGAGTCATTTGCGAACCTTTTTCGAATGTTTTGAGAGCCTTTTGCGGACTCGTTTACGACCCTTTTTCGGGTTGTTTTATGAAAATTTTTGTTCGTTCCAATCCCAGTTTATTCCCCAATAAAAAATTTAAGATTTAAACCAGTAAGGGCGGTATAGTCGAGTATACTCGACAATATAATACCCTGCACACATGGTAGGCGGTGCCACACCCTCAATCTACAAAAACATATTGGTCTGACATCGCCTTTTCAAATAGTGTTCAAAATACAAAGAAAATCGGTCAAAAAATTTCAGGTTCATACCTTTGTTAATTTTGGAGATATAGCAATTTAGAGAAAATCACTGGGGGAGGGGGAATGAAAATGAGGGGGGGATTTTGTGGTATGCAGTTTTGTAGAGCCACTCATACTGAGTCTACATACCGACTTTCATGTTTCTATCTCTTTGGATGTTTGAGTTATAGCGATTTAAAAAAGTGGGTAGGGCTGGATGGGCGGGAAGGAGTGGGCGTCGCACAAAAAAAAAATAAACTTGATCTGCTGCCAAGCATTACGAGTCTACCCTCCAAATTTCAAGTCTCTAGCTCTTACAGTTTCCGAGATCCATTCAATTGACTTGAAATTTTAAAGTTATGTTCTTAGGGAGGAATAAAAACTATTTTGACCAAAAGTGGGCGTAGCCACGCCCTTTTTTAGCGAAAATTGACCCGTTCTGTGGAAAACTTTGTTGTTTTTTAACCAATTGACTTGAAACTTTACAGTTATATTCTTAGGGAGGAATGAAAACTATTTTGACCAAAAGTGGGTGTAGCCACTTATAGCGAGAATTGACCCGTTGTATGGAAAACTTTTTTGTTTTTTAACCAATTGACTTGAAACTTTACAGTTATGTTCTTAGGAAGGAATGAAAACTATTTTGACCAAAAGTGGGCGTGGCCACGCCCTTTTATAGCGAAAATTTAGCCCTTGTATGGAAAACTTTTTTGTTTTCTAACCAATTGACTTGAAACTTTAGAGTTATGTTCTTAGGAAGGAATGAAAACTATTTTGACCAAAAGTGGGTTTCGCCACACCCACTTATAGCGAGAATTGACCCGTTGTTTGGAAAACTTTTTTGTTTTTTAACCAATTGACTTGAAACTCTACAGTTATGTTCTTAGGGTGGAATGAAAACAGTTTTGATCAAAAGTGGGCGTGGCCACGCCCTTTTATGGCGAAAATTGACCAGTTGTATGGAAAACTTTTTTGTTTTTTACCAATTGACTTGAAACTTTAGAGTTATGTTCTTAGGAAGAAATGAAAACTATTTTGACCAAAAGTGGGCGTAGCCACGCCCTTTTTTTAGCGAAAATTGACCCGTTGTACGGAAAACTTTTTTGTTTTTTAACCAATTGACTTGAAACTCTACAGTTATGTTCTTAGGGTGGAATGAAAACAGTTTTGATCAAAAGTGGGCGTGGCCACGCCCTTTTATAGCGAAAATTGACCCGTTGTATGGAAAACTTTTTTGTTTTTTAACCAATTGACTTGAAACTTTACAGTTATGTTCTTAGGGAGGAATGAAAGCTATTTTGACCAAAAGTGGGCCTGGCTACGCCCACTTATCGCAAAACTTGAACCGCTGTATGGAAAACTTTTTGGTTTTTTAACCAATTGACTTGAAACCTTACAGTTATGTTGTTAGGGAGGCATGAAAACTATTCATTTACTTTTTATAGTGACACAACGTGAAAAATATTATAGCTTCAGCCTTGCTGAAGATAGCGTCCTTACTGGTTCTTAAATAATTAGTCCCCATTTTGTATTTAGGTAAGACTGTTCGCTATTCTAAAAATTATTCAAATACCGGAAATAAAATATTGAGGCAAGTGTAATAAGGTTCCATCGTCCTTCAGGTTAGATAGTTTACCAAAATAAAATTTAATTACAGTAATACGATTTAAAAAATGTATTCATTGTTTTTGTCGACGTTTTTATTTGAGAACAATTATAAGATCATAATTTACGGTTGTGAAATGTATTCCATTTTGATTCGAATATGATCATCCAAATTCATAAAACGTTTTAACCGAGATCCGTTGAAGGGTTGATCACTACCTGGTGGATATTTTCTCATCTAAAAAGCAAAAAAATAATTATCAATCATAATTTGAATCCTTATTCGTATGTAATAAATACGATGCTACTTGAATTTTGTATAAGAATGTTCAATAAAATAATTTTTGCTATTAATAATGCATTTATGTTAGAGATTTACAAATCAGTATAATATTTAGACTATTAAATTTGCATTGTTTAAGCATTATATATATGTATCACTAATATAATGTTGAATAAGATTTTCAGTGCTAAGTAAATTTTCGAATGTAGATTCACGTTAAGAACCAATTGATCTTTTAATAGTTTAATTTCCATATGGAAATCGTTTTTCGACGTCATATTTATTAACAAGGAGTTGAATATTTCTATTTTACGTTAAGATTATGAACAAAAGTACTTTAAAAATTACTTTTAAACCTTACACGGAGATATTCTAGTTTCCGTGGTATGGAAAGTTTTTAGATAAATCTACACACAATAAAAAAAAAATCACGTGCAACACAGTACACGTGTATGAAGTGAAACTTTCTTTAAAAGAAACCAAAAACCAGTAAGTACGCTATCTTCGGTCTTGCCATGCCCATTTGCTGGATTGAATTTGTCTTTATCTTAATATCATATTCACTAATTTTCATTGTTTTAGCTCATTGCATCCTGAAATATGCAAATTATCAATTTTTGCTATAAGTAGGCGTAGCAATGCCCAATTTTTGATCAAAATAGTTTTTATGTCTCTGTAAGACAAAAAGTGTGAAGTTTCAAGCCAATTGATTAAAAAACAAAAAACGTTTTACATACAATGACTTAAATTGGCTTTTTTCCTCTAATCAATTATTTATGGTAATAAAATTTGGAAGATCTTTGCAACATTTCAGGTCGATTATTTCAAAACAATAACAAGGAAAATTTGAGTGTCTGAGAAATATATTACCAACCAAATTGTTTGAGCTGGAAAACTATCAATCTGCTTGTATCTATTTTCAAAGATTCAAAAGGAAATACATTCGAATTAAATTGTTGAAATAATCTTCAAATTATAATATATGTGAAGTTGCATTTAAAATGGTTAAAAAAACTCGTAAAAATGGTAAATTTTATGAAAATATGTATGTGTCACCATGTTATTTGGGCAAGTTGGAATGCGTACATTTTTGAATGCATAAATGCGAAGAAGAAGAATTAATTCTGTCTCCCGAAGAACAGAGTCAAGTTAACTACCAATGCTCCAATGTGTGGAATCTACTTGACTTTCTTTATTACATATATAACTTATTATAAGTGTTCACTTTTGGAATATTTTGAATTCGTAAATTAATTGTTTTCATTCAATATAATTGGGAGGACGTGAATTGTAGATGAATTCACGGCTCATATTTTATGAAGCTGATTAGCGACGCTTAGTAGCGGGCAACAACAAACACAATGTATACACTCAGACAATGCATACACTCACACACTGTCCGTATTAAAAGTGCTTGTTTACGCCGAAAATAACAACAACAAGAGTTTTTATAATATTTGGAAAAAACATGCCAAGTAAGTTGTTGTTGCATATGCGCCAGATGGCGAAAGTGACGGTTGAAGAGGAATGCCAAAATTACAACTAAGCATGTTATTGTTGTTACTTTTTTTATGACTTCTCAGTTTATGAATACAGACTGTCATTCTATATTCTATTTCATTCTTTCGCTGGCTAAATCATATAAATGTATAGTCTGTCTCTTTTTCATGTCGTTTCATCGAGTTTCAAATCGCACCCATGCTAAAGAAGTTTCACTTCAAAAATAAATGTAAATAAAATATTTTGATATTTCCCAGAGGTATTGTTATAGCCACAAATTCAAATTTTCAGTTTATAAAATGTTGCAATTTGCAAACAGTTGTTGTGGTTATGTGGTTAATTTTATTTTTTGTACGGTCTACTTTATAGTATAAGAGAAAATTAGATTTTTTCGTAACAAAAATTTCAAAGGAGATGTGACACAACCTACAAAGTATATATAATATTTATCACTATAGAAAGAGAAGTCTATATAGCCGAAAAAAAGCTTGGAACATAAATTGTAGGAAATTTCCTCTAGTTATACTTTTCACTTATGTGAAATAGTATATTAACTTTGTCACGGAGTTTGTAACAGATCGAAACATTCATTTCCGACTATATAAAGTATATATATTCTTGATCAGGACGACAATAGAAATTGATTGAGCCATGTCCGTCCGTCTGTCCGTCCATCCGTCTGTATTCACCAATGGATCTCGGAAACTGTAAGAGCTAGAGACTTGAAATTTGGAGGGTAGATGCTTGGCAGCAGATCAAGTTTATTTTTTTTTGTGCCACGCCCACTCCTTCCCGCCCATCCATCCCTATCCACTTTTTTAAATCGCTATAACTCAAACATCCAAAGAGATAGAAACATGAAAGTCGGTATGTAGACTCAGTATGAGTGGCTCTACAAAACTGCATACCACAAAATCCCCCCCTCATTTTCATTTCCCCTCCCCCAGTAATTTTCTCTAAATGGCTATATCTCCAAAATTAACAAAGGTATGAACCTGAAATTTTGTATACAAGCTCAGTGATAATACATCTTAAGAACTGCATACCACAAATTTCCCTTCTCTTTGATAGCTACCCCTCAGAGACCTACAAACTTAAATTTTTCGTAAAATCCACATTTTTTGACCGATTTACTTGATATTTTGAACACTATTTGAAAAGGCGACGTCAGATCAATATGTTTTTGTAGATTGAGGGTGTGGCACCGCCTACCATGTGTGCAGGGTATTATATTGTCGAGTATACTCGACTATACCGCCCTTACTGGTTTCTTTGTGTAGTATTAATAGTTGAGGCTTTAAATATTTTAAACACTGGATTGAGGCATGTTAATTCATCGTTACACCGGATCATAAACGCATTCAAGCAACGACCAGAAAAAGTATAAGTATAAGTTACATTTCACAATTTGCTACCACCATTGTTAAAGCAACACACAACACTTTTTCTATACTCTGCGCTATATCTATGCTTAACGCGATGAAACTAGAGCATATCGAGAATATACGGCAAACATTTATTTCGCTATCTATGAACAAATACGTTATTAGCTGGTGCAAAAAGTGTCAGGCATGCCAACGTGCGAAAATAAGCAGACATATTGCACCTGGCAAAATTATCGTGCAAACCGGCAGATTCGATAATGGGCATTTAGATATCGTAGTCATGCCTCCGCATCAAAACTTTCTATGATAGACCGCTTTTCAAGAAACATCCCACGGTGTGTGGACAACGATAAGGCTACAAGAAACGTGTGTATCATATCATTTCCTAGGAAATACTTAATGGCCCAGGTACCTTCAGCAGAACGGTCGAAAGTCGCCTAAGCATCGGGCGGCGTAAATGGTAATTAGCATCTGACAGCCATAAATAGTAATTAGGATAATTAATCAATTGAAATTAAGGATCACATGCAGCTGCCTTACAAAGACAGCGTTAGTATTAAAGATTTTAAGTATAAATAAAGTAACGTCCGCATTGGACGGCGAGTTCAAATCTAAACGTTGACGGGTGCTAATTTCAAGTGTAAAGCTTTTGAGCTAGTTCTTGCAATATTGTTGTTGTTAAAATTGCCAAAACTATTGTTTACAAAGACTTGTATTTAAAATTGACCTCGAACGTGCCATTTTTAATTGGAGGAATTCTGAAAATAATAATAAATAATACTAAGGCAAAATGTTCAGTGAATGGTACGCGACAAAAAATAAAATCGTATTATAGCAATACGCTATAGATCATTGCATTGGTTATTTAGCTCCTATATTACAACATTTGAAACGATTACACATACATATGTTGCAAGGACTAACACACCACTTACAGCTTTTGGCAGGAATGTAAATTTTGGGTCTTTAAGTTCGTTCCCTCAAAGCACGACTGCCACTTTTTCAACCAAATTCGACCGTTCCCAGCAATCGTAATTCCTAATGTTATTTTGAAACTAAGATGAACATAAAGGAACGTACCTAAATTACGTGACCGATCTACGGTTTTTTTTTAGATACTTCTACTTTTCTTATACAAATGTTGGCACCGAAGTGGGGTGGAGAAAAAAAGGTTTCCAAAATGGGTGACGTAATTGGGTACGTTCACTAAGCAAATACAATTGGTAGGAATGGTGGAATTTGAAGGCTGGCATCGAAGTCATAATTGTATATTAACGTCGTTTATAAAATTCATTCACAATTTCTTCATCATTACCCAAATCTGCTATCAACTAATATTTATACCCTGTACACATACATACCTACTGTGTATCAGGGTATATTGTGATTGTTTGAACGATATTTATGTAATGCACCCCAAAAATTAAATATATTCTTGATCAGGACGACAAGAGAAACTGATTGAGCCATGTCCGTCCGTCTGTCCGTCCGTCCTCACCAACAGTTCTCGGAAACTATAAGAAATTTGGAGGGTAGACTCGTGATGCTCGGCAGCAGATCACATTTATTTTTATTTTTTTGCCACGCCCACTCCTTCCCGCCTGTACAGCCGCACGCACTTTTTTAAATCGCTATAACTCAAACATCCAAAAAGATAGAAACATGAAAGTCGGTATGTAGACTCGGTATGCGTATCCCTACAAAACTGCATACCAAAAAATCCCCCCTCATTTTCATTTCCCCTCCCCGAGTTATTTTCTGTAGTTTGCTATATCTCCAAAATTAACAAAGGTACGACCCTGAGGCTACCCCTCAGAGGCCGACAAACTTCAATTTTTCGTGAAATCCACATTTTTTTTAACCGATTTTCTTGGTACTTTGAACACTACTACTGCCCTTACTGATAACGCCCAAATCGGTAATGTCGCAATTTTAACAATTTTAATTTTAACGAGTGTCGGGCGTGAATACCGAAATATGCAGATTTGCGTAAATTCGTTAATTTTTCTTCTTCTTATATAAACTAACATAAAAGTGAATTTAACTGAATCGAGCGAAATAAATTATATAAAATAAAATGCCACAAAATAACGTAAAAATCAATTAATGGAACATAAAGTGAATCAAGTTGTGATCGGGATTGAGTTTCTGGAAGGTTAATATGTTAACTAATGCATGAATATACAAATAATAAATTAATTGTTTTAAAATGGTGCACAGATATGGATCGGGATGGGGAAATTGAGAAAACATTGCCTGACTTTGCGCACGATATGATTGACTTACATCGGTTGGCGAGAGGACGAAATCAAAGATCCAAAATCTGCACTTTGATGCATTAGTTGTATGTGATGTGTTATTGCTTATTATATACGAGTAATCGTTGCATTCGGGAAGATATTGGAATTAATTTTTTTTGTATTGGCTTATTAGTCCAGTCATTTGGTAGTTCTACCTGGAAAGTTTTGCGAGAGTTTTGAAAATTGGTATCCATATGGATGTTGGACTGCTCTTTCCGAATTTTCACTTTGCGACCTTTTATTTTAATAACTTTTTTGACCATGTCTCAGTTTTGGCTCATTTTACGGCAAAAACATCTCTATACTAAATTAAACTAAAGAAAATTTCCTACAAATTATGTTCAAACCTTTTTTTTCGTAAGATTAACAGTTTAGGCGTACAAGCGGCGCAAAGGTACTACTTGGATACTATGCATTTTCATGCATTTTGTATGGGATTTCAATTTGTTTTTGATTAATCCAAGTTTTGAAAATTTGCTCAATTTGTTGTGTTTTCAACGTAACGTTGTGTTACGTTCGCAACCCGTCCACAGACTTACAGGCCCATGCAAGTGTTATTGCCTCATTCTCGGTTGGTTTGGATTTGTAAATTGCACTCGAATTTGAAACGTTTTTATTATAATAGACGATTAATATAACATTAAATCTCAACACCAAACACAAAAAAAATTAGTGAAATCTGAAACACTTGGACTCAGAGTAAGATTATCATTCAAAACAATACCAAATTCCATACAAAATGTATGTATGGTTATTCACTTTGCGCCGCTTGTACGCCTAAACTATTAGTCTTACGAAAAAAAAGGTCTCAACATAATTTGTAGGAAATTCTCGCTAGTTTAATTTAGTATAGAGATGTTTTTGCCGTAAAATGAGCCAAAACTGACACATGGTCAAAAAAGTGATTTTGGACGCCATTTTTTCAAAATGGCGGCTCGAGCGGCGGTGATAAAAGGTCGCAAAGTGAAAATTCGGAAAGAGCAGTCCAAAAACTTTCCAGGTAACCCCGTGTTTTACTACCAAATGACTGGACTATATGTTAAAAAGAGATAACATATAACATATGCTGTTTATACCCTGTGCACATACTGTGTATCAGGGTATATTAAGTTTGTTAGAGACGGTTTGTATGTAACGCATAGAAGGAGGGCAGGGGGACCCTATAAAGTATATATATTCTTGATCAGGATGACAAGACGAATTGATATAGCCATGTTTGTCCGTCCGTCCGCCCTCACCAATGGTTCTCGAAAACTATAAGAGCTAGAGACTTGAAATTTGGAAGATAGACTCGTGTGGTCGAACACTAGATCAAGTTTGAAGGAATTTTTGCCACGCCCATTCCTTCTCGCCCATCGAGCACAACCAAAGGTCATTTTATTCTTAAAATTGCTGTATCTCATAAAGTATAAAAAATACAATGCTAAAATTTTGTATGCAAACTCAGATAACATACCTTTTTAAAACTGCATATAACAAACTACAACTTTCCCCGCAAAGTCCAACAAACTAAAATTTTGCAGCAATGCTTTGTAAGAAAATCCGTACTAAAGCGCCATCTAATGGCAACATTGCACTCTGAGCCCTGCCTTACCTTACCAAATACACAATTCATATCGTGCCACACTGCTTTTGCTGTCGGCGAAAGTTTAACGTGTTATAAACATTGGGGTGTGTACAGGGTATTATATAGTTGAGAATACTCATCTATACCGCCCTTACTGGTTTAATTATAAAATTGTGTGAAAGTGCAGCCACTTTTTTATTGAAAGTAACTCAAAATTCCCTTTGATTTTAACGTGTTAACGCGTTACCGAACAACGCGAGTCGGGGTTGATAAAAACTCCTGATCTGATTAGTTTTATATTCAATTAAATGATTATAATAATTATTAGAGCTTTTCACGCGCGGCGTCATAAGAATTTCTTCAATTAAGAATAGCAGGCTCGAGGTCAATTTTGATTCCTAAAATCATATTGGAGGAAGTTGGCACGTGTACATTTTCTGATGGAAGAGAATGCTAAGTTGAAGAAGTGTAAATTCAAAAGTGCTGAGTGTCTCCCGAGGAACAGAGATAAGTTAACTATTAATGTTTTAATATGTGTAATCTACTTACTTTATATATTGTTCCCAGATTTAATTTTGCAAGAGTGTATTAACTTTGTCATGAAGTTTGCAACGCAGAGAAGGAGATATCTCCAACTACATAAAGTATACATATTCGTGATCATCACGACGAGACGAGTTCATATAGCCAGTTTATTGCAGTTTTTCATTAAATAAAATATATAAGAGTTTTCACGGCCGACTTAGTAACATCGTAAAGTGATAACTAAAAGTGATTAAAATGGTGCACTGATATGGGTTAGGATTGAGAAATGGAGAAAGCATTGAATGACTTTGTGGACGACATTATTGGCATACATCGGTTGGCGTGAGGTCGATATAAGTGATATAAGTGTGTAGTGTGAGTGAGACAGTGTTTAACTATCTGTCAGTTTTCAATTCAAAATTTTGTAACCTCCAAAAGTTACTAAACTGCATTACTTTAATAAGATACTTTTGCTTTCTAGATTTTCACCCCAAAAGACGCATTTAAATATCATTTTGCTCATATCTACTTTTATCACAGAAATGGTAAATACGCGTTTCTCTGATGCACTACTTCCAGAGGAACATTCCAAAGGAACACAATCTAACCAAATCCGTTTCAAGTTGCAAATCAATAGGCATTTGACAATTGAAATCAGTTTTGAACACGCCGTCGTCTCTTATTAAGCCCAGTAATTTGTCAAATTGTCTTTAAGAGACGCGCAACATTGCGTTAATCGTAGATCGTCAAATGAACAAAAAATATTATTCCGTTAAATTACAGAATTTTGCTAGAATAAATAAACTCTTACATAGTGAACAGCACTAATAGCAGGGGAGCCCAAGCGGGAATTTTCATAGTTATTTCTGTGTGGTAGATTAGAATATGGGAGATAGCTTATACTCTATTGAGTAGATTCCCCAAGTATAAGATTTCTAAGTGGTGACGCGCGCGTAGGGCAGACCATTGATTCTGTAAAAACGGCTGATTTGCTCCTGCGTGGCGGATTAAGATAAGGTGGGCTTATTACATGCTTATAAGTCTCCATTTTGCTAATCAGCCATTTTGAGTAAGACGTAAGGGAATGGGAGGGTTTCAAACTTGCCGACTAAAAGCGTCAAAATTAGTTAGCCCTGTGCGTCAGTTTCTCATACAGGTGGCTCAGCATGATCTCCTAGTCGTACTGTTCCATAATCTAACAGTTATATGGAGGAAACTTCTTTATTCTGCAGTATACAATATAAAACGCTTTATGGTGGTCGAACACCCAGCTAAATGAAAAAATGTCATAGAATCTTTTCTACTTTAAATTTTTTAATCTTTAAAATGCAACCACTCCCAACGACACAGGAGTAAATTACGTGTTTGCATCGTCGGCTCCCCGACTATAATGTGTTTATACCCTGTTCACATAGTGTATCAAGGTACAATGGGTTTGTATGAACGAAATGTATGTAACGCACAGAAGGAGGGGAGGGGCGGACCCAAAAAAGTATATATATTCTTGATCAGGATGACAAGAGAAATTAATTGAGCTATGTCCATCCGTCTGTACGTCCGTCCTCACCAACGGTTGTCGGAAAATATAAGAGCTAGAGACTTGAAATTTGGAGGGTAGACTCGTGATACTCGGCAGCAGATCAAGTTTATTTTTTGTTTGTGCCACGCCCACTCCTTCCCGCCCAACCAGCACCTCCCACTTTTTTGAATCGCTATAACTTGAGCAACCAAAGAGATAGAAACATTAAAGTCGGTATGTAGACTTAGTATGTATAGTCCTACAAGACTGCATGCCACAAAATCCCCCCTCCTTTTCATTTCCCCTCCCCGTGTCATTTTTTGTAAATTGCTATATCTCCAAAATTAACAAAGGTACGACCCTGAAAATTTGTATACAAACTCAGTGATAATAAATCATAAAAACTACATACCACAATCTTCCTCCAAGAACCTAAGTGTGAAGTTTTAAGTCAATTGATTAAGAAAGAAACAAGTTTTCCATACAACGACGTTAAATCTTCCTTCTCTTTCTCTTTTTCATTTTGTGTGGCAGATACCAGTTCCAGTAGTTCGATCTCAATGAGACCTTCAGGCATTTTAGTCAGGCTACGTGAAACTACAATGTTTGAAATTTTAGTGCTCTATTTTCCAAAACAAAAAAGTTTTCCATACAACGATTTAAGTCTTGTTCATTTTTCTTCTTCTTTTCGTATGGGAGCTACCAGTTCCAATGATTCATCGTAATAAATTCCAAGACTGTGTGCAAAATTTCATCTCTATAGCTTCAAAACTGAGGGACTAGTTTGCATACATACAGACAGATAGACCGACAGATAGACAGACAGACGGATATGGCCCAATCAACTCGTCTTGTTGTCCTGTTACAAGCTTCCCGACAAACTTATAATACTATTCACATACGTCAAGAGTAGGGTGTCCTTTATTTCCAAATTATTTTTTTTTTTTGGAGCATAGGAACTTGCGTTCAAAACATGCAAGTTACACCTGCGTCTTTAAAGTAACATTGGATCACTTTATTAAGCAAGTTACAGCGGCACCTATGGTTTAACATACGAGTACTTCATTTTGTTGTCATTTGTTGGACAAACAATACGCACAATATCTGTGGAACTGAAAAGCAATAAAAAAAACTATATTTTTGATTGGTGAGATGCGTCACCAAATAACGGGTGTTAAGTTACCAACTATCTGCCAAGTTCTCGCAGTTTTATTATTTAATATCCGCGAAGTGAAATTAAATGAGTTAAAGCTCAAATGAAATTGTAAAAAAGAAACCTTGAAAAGGAAGTATCCTGATTAGTATTATATAAAGTTTATCTTTTTGGTAAAAAAAAACGCAATACTTAAATTTGTGTGTTTCAATAATATTCAATTAAAATTTAATTATTTGGCGTCCCCCAGTTGTATTTAAAATCTTCTTTCATAAAACGTAAAGGCTCAGTCGGCACGTGTTACAATTAACATAGGAAGCTAAAATTTTATATTTAGGTTAAGTAAAGGATAATAAACAGAAATAGCGGGCATGCGGTTCCAAAAATGCAAAACAAAAAACAAAATCTACCATATAAAGGACACCTTAGTGAAGAGTATAAATATATATGTACATATAACCCTAATTCTAGGCAGTTTGCATTCCAATTCCATCGTTCGTAACAATTGAAATTCTGTTATTCAATGCGCAGATAAAGTTTATTTGGTATTCCTCCTTTGAGACTTACATAGTTTAGGGATGAGGGGCAAATAACTGGGGCTATCTCGGCTTCCAAAAATCTTTTTTTTTTCTCGGTTGTCTTTTGAGATCAAGTTAAAAGTGTATACAGCTGATGAAATAGAAATATTTTAATTTTATACCATGTACACACTGTACACAGGGTATATAGTATAAATTGCATACCCTCTCCCTCATTATTTCTCTAAAAATGATTTACTTAAGATTGGCATATCTCCAAAACTAAAATAGGTACGAACCTGGAAATTTGTATGCATGCTTAATAATGTTCACAAAAAATTTTAGTTTGTGGGTCTTTAAAGAGTAACCATCGAAGAAAGGGGTATTTTATGGCATGCGCATTTTCAGGTTCGTGCCTTTTATATTTTTAGAGACATGGATATTTCAAGAAAACCACATTTTTATACCTCTCTAAGAACATAAGTATAAAGTTTCTCGTCGATTGTTTAAGAACCAAAAAAGTTTTTTATACAACGACGGAGAAATTTTGTACTCCTTCTCTTCTTCATTTTGTATGGCAGGTATCAGCTCCAGTAGTTTGGTCTCAATAAAACTTTCAGATCCACTGATTGTGAAATACTCAGAGCTCTATCTTCTAAAACAAAAAAGTTTTCACAAGAACGATTCAAGTTTTGATAATTTTCTTCTTCTTTTAGTGTTCAAAACTGTTAGAGCAGACTGTGAATATACAGACAAACGGATATGGCTACATTAACTCGTCTTGTCGTCCTGATCAAAAATATATATACAGTCGGAATTATATATTATATATGTACATATATTATATGTATATTATATATTACATCCCGGCGCTAGCAAAGGCAAAGGTGTACATTGCAAGAGTAATGCCGAAGGAAACTACGTTGAAACTGCTCCAAAAGCAGAACCCAGATGTAACGACGGCAAATTGGAGGGTGCAGTATGTGTCTAAGCCATTACTTAATAGTGAAGGTATCCAGCATTACTTCCTCCTAATCAAAAAGGAGTCTGAGAACGCTCTGTATGTGAGGAAGGGTAAGATGGCGTGGGGCTTAGATTGCGTGTCGCCTCAAGAAACGTCGTCCTACCATTGGCAACGACAACACGCTTGAAGCAGGGACGGTGGACAAAGAACCATGGCTTAGAAGCCATGGTAGTCATCATCCTGACTGAGGTTACGGGAGGTGTCGAACTTGTGGAGGTTTCTAGTGACAGTCATAGATCTAAAGATCCAGTAGCTCAACTTTCACAAAAGTAAAGTGGGTTCCAGTGGTCTCCTGACGCTGAAGGAAGGGGTCTACAACTTGCCGTTTAGGGACGTTTTTTAATATCTATCCCGTGAAGGTACAGACTCAGATAACTACTGATGGACGATGCAGCGTCTAGCGGTGACAGGTCATCTAATGCGGTGAGAGCCATATTTATAGGCTGCCGGATCGGAGTAGTATCTTCCAAGCACTGGTGTTTTCTGTAGGGAAGACGACAGAGACGGGCGCATCACTAGATGTGATAATAAGGAAAGTATATTCCAAGTTGATAGCCAATCGGCACTGAGGGCAATGGCTTCCGTCACTATAAGTTCCAGATGTGTACTGTAAAGTTGGGAAGCAGTAAGAGCCTTGGGCACCAGTAAGAGGGTGCGGTTCCACTAGGTTCCCACCCACCAGGATACTGACAGTAATGAAATGGCGGACATGCTTGCCCATTCAATGTCTGTATGTGAGTACCATAAAAGAATTCAGGAAGAAAATGGATCGTGCATGGAGGGGCACGACCACATGTAAATTAACTAGAATGATGTGTGAAAGTGCGTGAGCCAAGCGCACGAAGTTCACTCTTTCTCTGGGAAGGGCAGAGTGCCGTATACTAGTAAATCTTTCAACAGGGTACTGCCTGATACGCTAAGAACATGAGTCTATTCTGAGATGACAGCTGCAAGAAATACAGAGAGTCTGGAGCAAGGGAAACACTGCAGCATTTGTTATGTCTGCCCGGCCTTGGGAGGCAGGAACTTAACCTTTTATATGCGCCTATCCTGGAGTCACTGGGTGAAGTGGCGTAAATACGCTACTTACCTAGTAGCGAATAAATTTGCTTAAAAAGGCTGCTATTCTTACTTGAACGCTAAGGACTGAACCGGTCTATGCGATGATCTCTGGAGATCACCGGCACAATCTAACATAACCTGTAGTCGGAAACGTATATTTCGATCCGTAACAAGCTTCAGCATAAAATAATACTATTCACTGCGTGAAGAGTTGAGAAAAAATATAAATTATAGATTGAATGCGATAGAATTGTTTCTACAAAAACATTCAGTCCTTATTTTATTGTACCCCAAATGTAAGACTTTCTCATATTTGGGCACATAGTGCAACAAAATAACTTCGATTGTCACTGAATGACTAATCTTTCGACATCTGTCTATATTGTGGAAACTGTCACCTGTGTAGCCTACACGCCAATGTTTATCAATGATTTCAGTTTGAAGTTTTAATTTTTTATCAAAGTAATTTTCATTCCTCACTAGCAACATAAGTATTAAGTTCTTAAGTATAAAAACCAAAAAATGTTTTATAAAAGGATTTAACATTTTTAAGGATTATCTATGGAGACTACGACACAATGTATGTAACACCCAATAAGGACCCTATAAAGGAAATATATTGTCCATCAGTATCGAAAGAAAGAAGAAAGAAGAAATGTATGTAACACCCAGAAGGAGGAGAGAAAGACCCCACGGAGTTCATATATTCTTGATCAGGAAGATAAAACAACTCGATCTAGCCATGTCTGTCCGTTCATCATTAACATTGATTTTCGGAAACTACAAGAGCCAGGAACTTGAAATTCGAAAGATAAACTCGTGTGGTCATGCGGTCAAGATTTAACCAATACATAAATATTGTCGAGAATACTCGACTATACCATCCTTACTTGTTACAAAATTTGTTTCACCACAGAATTTTTACCACATGAAGTATACATCCATATTGTATACATCAAGCCAAACAAAACAAGTCGGTCTGACTTGTCTGTATATTAACGATCTCCTCCTTTAGTTATGAAGCTTTCGACCTAAAAATCATATGACCAGAAAGGGAATTATTCTGCCGAAACTTATATTGGAAATTCGTTTTTATAGATCTTCTAATAAAAAACATATAAGTTTGTGAAGATAAAAGAGGGTGGCCAATCCCATTGTCTCTCTCCTCTTATCTTCAGCTTATAATTCCTTAGGTTCGGTTATTTTAAAGTTTGAATTGATAATTGCAAAAATTTACCGTTTATATTAAAAAGCAAACAATTTTTTCTAAGAAAAATTTTATTTTTGATCGTTCCTAAAATTATAATTTTGTATACGTTACTATTATTGCATATGTTACTATTATTTGTAAAATCGCGGCGAATATTCGCTATTCGTCATAATTCGGCTTTTTTTTATTGTTCGCCAAAAAGCGAATAATTAACTGCCTATTAATTTGGATACAAAGACTACAGGTTATTAACACACAAGTATTACAACGTAGAATCCCTCATTTTATTCTCACTTTATTGTTAATTTAAAAAAATTTTGTTTAAAAGTTAATTTATCAAATTAAAAAAAGCATAGTGAAGTTATTAACTTTGAATCATATTAAAAAAGCCAGTAAGGACGCTATCTTCGATCTTGCCAATGATTATATACTGATCACGCCCATTTTCTCGATTGAATTTATATTTATTTTTATAGCTTATCAAAGGTGTTCTGAAAAACTCCCAAGCTGTAAGCGTCTGTATATTAAACTCGAAACATGTTATATTTGGATATTTAGCTATATATATATTTTTTTTTTTAATTCGATTCGATTATATGACAAAAATAAAATGTGGTCGAAATCGAGCTCACCGTCGGAAACATAGCCACAACATATTATTAGCATACGGAATATATAAAACAGCTTAGTAATATTCAAAATATCTTAGATGCAGATTGTGGTGCAAATAAACCATTTTTTCATATCGTTTTTAATATCGAATAATTTTGACTATTTAATTATTCGCCATAACTACTATTCGCGGCAATACTATTTATTATGGTATAGCCTTCTAATAAACGAGCGGTATGTGTGTAAACAAATATATTCGCCAAAAAGTACATAAGTGTGAATTTGTATTGTGTAGGTTATTTTTTTTTTTTTAACTATTCAAATAGTTACAATTTAAATATTACAATTTAAAACATTATTGTTAGTTTGAGTCTATGTCTGTTATTTAGCGAGTTTAATGTGCTTGCTTGTATATAGTATCCTATGATTTAACTATGTAAGTACTTTTTGGTTAGTTCTTAAAATATAAAAAAAATGTCCAGTGAATTATTTAAAGTGTCGATATTTTTAATGTAGAATTATTGTTATGTTGTTTTAAAGTGTGTGAGGATCGTCTTTGGCATATCGTTTCTGTAATAAAACAAAACAATGTTATTAAGCTCTTAGAATTCAAAATTACAACCAAATGTTCACGATTGTACATATTTATATTTACAAATTTAAGTTAAGATTATTAGTAATAGTAGATTTGGTATGAACACAATTTGTTTTCTGTTAAGTAAGTTAAAAAAGCTTTTAGATTAATTGCTACAAACAAATTGAGAGTACTAAGAATCGTTGTTCTTTATCATATGAATGTATATAGTATATATATGTATATAATTCGCAATAGCTAGTATGTAAGACAATGACAAATTTTTGACAACTATTTCTAAACTTACCATGATTCTGTATTTTTCCTTGCACGCATAGTCAGACTCATCAATGTCTTGGTAACAATCTGACTTATACTCTTGTGGAAGAGGCTGTCCTTCATATTCACATAATTTTTCAAGTGGTCTGGACCTTTAAAAACGATATTACTTTATTTTTGTTTTAATTCCAAAATATAAATTGTGTATGTGTTTACTTTACGATAAGCTTGTTCATTGTAGACGGTTTCTGCATTGGACAATAAAACACATCTGGAGTTTTTTTGTCAAATACAATAGACTTTCTCATCATATCCTTCTCCTTAAGATTCATTTTTTCGTTGAACATTGCCGATACATTAAAAGTGGTTAGGGCGAACAATAATGACGTAATCAAAAATGTGTTGCAGGACATTCTTGCTGTTTTCAACTGCTTTAAAATTTTAAAAATAATAAGAACTTAATTAAACAAAATTTAAAGTACGTTTATTTTTAAAATCTTCTATATAAGTACATCAAAATCTCGTGTCATGGTGATTGACTTCCGAAATTACGATTTTTATGAAATTTTTAATGTATTTTTTGATGATAGGTAGGCTGTAAGGAACATTTCAAACCGTTAGTTGATTGTTAAATACAGTTTTGTAAAGTGACTCATACTGAGTCTACACACCGACTTTCATGTTTCTATCTCTTTGGATGGGTGGGTGGTGATTGATGGTGATGGATGGGCGGGAAGGAGTGGGCGTGGCACAAGGCCGTTCAAACTTGATCTGTTGCCGAGCATCACGAGTCAACCCACCAAATTTCAAGTCTCTAGCTCTTATAGTTTCCGAGAACCATTGGTGACGACGAACAGACGGACGGACATGGCTTAATCAATTTCTCTTGTCATCCCGATCAAGAATATATATACTTTATGGGGTGCCCCTCCCCTCCTTCACTGCGTTTCATATATTTGGCTTTTGCACAAACACAATATACCCTGTTAGACAGTATGTGTACAGGGTATAATAATAAATACATATTTGAGCCATCGAACAATAATACAAGAAAGTTGCAAAATATAAAAGCAGAAAAAACAAACGAACAAAACAAACAATGCAATCAAAATGTACGGGAGAGAATCTTGATACCTTGTACACACTGCACGATAGGCAGGAAGCATCGATAGGTTGTACAAAAATATCGACAAAAACTGCAAGCTGGGTTGTATTTGTTGATGATCATAGGTGCAAGCTCATCTTCAGCCTTGTTATCATTGTTGGATATTTTTCTTTTCAAAAGTTTAGTTATTATTTGGTACTGTTGTTGTCGGTTAAGGTAGAAGGTCTTCTGCAAGAATGTGATATGCCTTTACCTATTTGTTGAAAACAACTGTTACATAATTCAGTAGAAGTTCTCGGTTTGGTTGCCTTTGCTTCATTTGTAAAAAGTAAATCTATTTGTTGCGAAGCATCGTCGAAACAACTGTTTACGTCAATAATTGTAGACAAATCCATAATTTGATCTCTACTTTTTTTTTATGACTCGCAACTCGTGCTGTTAGACATATTAGACAACCCATCGTTCATGTTTCTTTTGATAATCCTTGTAATTGGGCATTGTTGGACGAGGTCTTTTGAAAATATCATTTCCATATTCAATTGCAGTTAGTCGGCAAGAACTACGTAAACTTTTTGCGAAGTTACTACAGTGACTCCCGCTCTGTTGTAGACTAGCACGTATCCCCGGAATGTTCCTTCTCGGAGAGGCTAAACATCCCTTCTGGAGCCTAAAACGAACTGTGTCAAATTCTCACATCTTGTCAAGGAGTCACTCCCAGACCACCCAGTGGGAAGGCTGGACAATCCGGACAAACTGGAGAATTCGACCAATACCGTTACAGAAACTCTATGAAAGGCCTGCATCAAATCCTGCCCTATCGGCCGTCCTCCCAAGTCGAACCGCATCAGGTGGTGGACATCGACATCAATTGCCAGGTAAACTCAGTTTTAAAGTCTTCACCTCGTCTTCACCTGCTGGAACGAGATCTTAGAAGTAAGCTAACGCCTCACACTTTCAGTAGATCTCAACACGCCTATCTTAAGAGTAGATCAGTTACGACTGCTTTGCACGATGTAGTTAGCACATCTGAAAATGCGACATTTCTGGACATAGAAGGTGCCCTCAACAATGTCAGGATCGAGTCTATAATGACTGAACTTGTCAATATAGGCTTACACCCGATAATCACTCGATGGCTAGTCAACATGTTTCGCCACAGATTGATAAACGCCCAACTCTGCACTTCGAAAATTAGGAGAAGAGCAAGCAGGGGAACCCCGCAAGGGGGATAATATCTCCCTTGTTCCATTGTCCTTAACGATCTTCTCCTAAAACTGAAAAATAGGAGATGTAGAGTCCTATGCGGACGACCTGGTTCTTAAAGTAACAGGCATATTCCTGCCTACCATTAGTGAGCTCCGACTCACTCTCCTGAAGGAGAAACTCTGAGGAGAGGATGAAAAAGGCACTACAGACCTTCTTTGAATGCAGAAATACATTTGGTAAAGGATGAGGACTGCAACCGTATATCATTCATTGGTTCTACACAGCAGTCGTAAGTCCTATACTTACCTACGGAGCACTGGTGTGGTGGGAGCCGGTTCGCAGGACGTATTCGTTCTACCCCCCAAACAGCGCTTGATGTGAGCCAATTTGGGTCTTCTTCAAGCACGTGGCAGCAAGGAGTGCGGTAAGGCTAAAAGCCCAGTGCCTCCTTAACGACTACAGTGTTACAGACCTCAAATGATACGACAGTTTCACTGTTGAATTTCCTGACAGATCATGCACCAGATCAGGGGTCTACTCCGGTTTCGATTACGATTCGACTCTCCTATCGTCTCCCTGACTGCTGTAGCATGTTCCAAGCGGAGATCTACCCCGTTTGACAAGCGACTATATTGATACACACCTTGGGTGAGAACCCAACGAACGTGCCGAACTACGTCCATAACAAGGCAGCGTTAAAAGCTTTCTCATCGAACACCGTAAAGAGTAAAATCATCCGAGACACAGTTATGGCACTGAATCTAGCACACTTCCGAGCTCCTACACTTAACAAAGAACAGGATATGGATGCTGGTAGGAGTCTTAACGGGACACTGTTACATTGGTCATATGGCCCAACGGTACGGTGAATCCCAACAAGACTACTGTCGTAGCTGCGAAAATTAAGAAGACCTTCTCTGTGACTGCCCTGTACTTCTGGGAAAACCCTTTTTTGACGAACTGGGCAGGCTATTGAACACAGTAGGAACCTACTGTGACTGTGTTTCAGGGTATATTAAGATTGTTTGAATCCAGAAGTATATAGAGCATAGAAAGAGGAGAGGGGAACTCAATAGGTATATACATTCTTGACAAGAGAAATCAATTGAGGCATGTTCGTCCGTCCGCCGGTATTCACCAATGGATCTCAGAAACTATAAGAGCTTAGAAATTTGTGCCACGACCACCCCTTCTCACCCAACCAGCACCACCTACTTTTTTAAAAGACTAAAAGGCTCGAATGAGATAAACGGTGTGTAGACTCAGTATATATACGCCTACAAAACTGCATTTCACAATTCTTGGCCCTACCATTCATTTCCTCTCTAAAAGTGTTTGTTTTTCGTAAAATTTTTGTATTCGATCTCAGCATAATACATCTCTCTATTTTATAGCCCTCTCTTTAATGGTTACTCCTCACAGACCTACAAAATTAAATTTTTCGTAAATTCCACAGTTTTTGACCGATTTTCACGAAATTTTCAACACTATTTGAATGAGCGATGCCAGATAAATACTTTTTAGTGTGATTTGGCACCGCCTACCGTATGTGCAGGGTATTATATTGTGGAGTATACTGGACTATAGCATCCTTACCTTTTATACTATTCACGCAGGGAATAGTTTTAGAGAACATACCCAAATTACGTGACCCATTTTTGACACTTTTTTGGGAAAAATAGTTTTGGTGCCTCCCTTACAAACAGGAATTTTCAAATCAATTGATTAAGGAACAAAAAAGTTTTCCATACAACGACGAAAATATTGCTTTTCTTCTTCTTCTTCATTTTCTATGGCAGGTACCAGTTTCAGTTGTTTGATCTTGACAAACCCTACAAAGTATAATTATTCTTTACTATTATCAAAAGAGAATTGGATTAAGACATGTCTGTGTATCTTTCCTTTCGTCTATTTGTCTCTATGAACGCGTCGATCACGGAAACTACATTGAGTATAACCGAAATTCCTTCGCTTGTATATTCTGTTATTCGTTACAAAGATCAAATTTTATTATTATTCTTAAGAGTGAGGGGCAAATAACTTAAGCTACCTCGAGTAAAAAAATTACAAAAGTCGTATTTTCTCGGTTGCCTTTTGAGATAGGAACGTCTAATTCGGAGTATATTTAGCTTGAAGTCTAATATTAAAAAACCTATTTCTCCGAAACCACACATCATATAAAAATTAAACTTTCTATGTAACACATTAAGATAAAGCTTAATAAGGTTCAATCATAATGTGGGCCACGCTCACTTTTGACTTACTTAGATATATACTTTTTTATACTCTTCACATAAGTCAATAGTACTATAACTTTGTCCTGAAGTCTGTACCACCAAGAAGGAAGGGAGGGAGACCCCATAAAGTATATATATTCTTGATCAGCTGTCTGTGTATATCCCATCTCCTCCCACAGTTTTGAAGATATCGAGCTTAAATTTTGCAGAAGACTTCTCTAATGTATGATCAAATCATTGGTCGGAACCAGCATGATCGGGCCAGTGGAACTGGTAGCCCCCATACGCAATGAAGAAGAAAAATGAAGAAAACATAAATCGTTGTATGGAAAACTTTTTTGTTTTGGAAGAAAGAGGGCATAGAAGTTTTACGTAGCAAAACTAAATGCCTGAAAGTTTCATTGAGATCGGACAACTGAAACTGGTACCTACAATACAAAATTAAGATGAGGAAGAGAAGTAAGATTATCGTCGTTGTATGGACATTTTTTTTCATTGTGCCATGTCCGTCCGTCCGTATTCACCAATAGAAGAGATAGAAACATGAAAGTCGGTATATAGTCTCATTAGTTACTCTACAAAACTGCATACCACAATTTCTCCCCCTTCCCTTAATTTCCTCACCCTCACGTGTTTTCATAAAATCGCTATATCTCCAAAACTATTAAAGGTACGAAATTTTGTATACAAACTAAGTAAGTATATACCTGTAAAACTGTGTACCACAAAATTCGCCTCAAATTTTTCGAAAATTCCACATTTTTTTACCGATTTGCTTGATATTTTGAACTCCGTTTGAATAGGCGACGTCAGATAAATATTTATTTATAGATTTAGGATGTGTCACCGCCTACCGTGTGCGCAGGGTATTATATTATCGAGTATACTTGACTATAGCTTCATTACTTATTATACTTTTCACGCAGTGAATAATTTTATAGCTTTATGCTGAAGTTTCTAGCAGATCAATGGAGACCTTTCCGACTATACAAAGTATACATTAATTATTAAGATGAAGAGAAATAAGATTCAATCAAAACAACAAGGCGTGGCACAAAAATAGGCCGTAAAGAGTATATAAGCGTCAGCCTTGCTGAAGATAGCGTCCTTACTGGTTCTTTTTTTTTTTTTTTTGGTTTAACTTCTGTTGAAAACTGTCCGGCAATATTGATTATCAACTTATAGCGATATTCTGTAAAACACACCTGACCAGAAAAGAAGCTATTTTTGGCTTTGTTGAATAATAACAATTAGTCACGCCCATTTTCTGAAAGAAAGAGCTATTTTGTGGTATGCAGTTTGAAACGTATATACTTACTTAGTTTGTATACCGCTTACATTCTAGGTTTGTACCTTGATAATTTTTGAGATTTGGCAATTAAAAAAAACACTTTTTTATGGTTACCCCTCAAAGACCATCAAACTCAAATTTTTTGTAAACTTTACATTTTTGGCCGATTTTTGTAATATTTTGAACACTGTTTGAATGGGCGATGCCAGATAAATGTATGTGAATAGTATTATAACTTTGTCACGGAGTTTGTAATAGATCGAAATATTAATTTCCGACTATATAAAGTAGATATATTCTTGATCAGGACGACAAGACGAGTTGATTTAGCCATGTCCGTCTGTCTGTCGGTCAGTCTGTATGTATGCAAACTAGCCCCTCAGCCTTGCTGAAGATAGCGTCCTTACTGGTTTACCTTTACTGTGAATAAATTTGTTGTGCTTATTGAAGAATTTAGAGAATTAAGATCTGTGGGAAATTGGATTCTATCTCAGACATGGCTAAGTAAACTTCTCTTTCGATGCAGATCGAAATTAAATATGTATGTACTTTGTAAAGTCTCCCACTCCTTCTTTTAAGTGTAACATACCTTTTCGATTCACACAAAACTAGCATACTCTTGTACCACAAAACATAGGGAAAACCACTTAGAACACTGCCTTCTCACAAAATTGAGCGCCCTGTACAAAATGTGCTTACATATAGACAAACAGACGGACAGATGGACATGTCTATATCAACTTGTCTTAACGAATTGATCAAGAATAGATATACTTTATATAGTCGGAGATGACTTCTTGTGTTACAAATTTCGTGACAAAGTTGTAATACTATTCTCTGCAAATTTTTGTAGAGACTTAAACCAAATATCCATCCGTCAATTCAATCATCAAGCACTTAGATGTTTTCAAAACAATACTAGTTACATTTGCAAACTAATCAAAACCAACTTGTCTGCGCCTACTGTTTAAATTCTGTCGTTATTCCCAATCGATACGTACGAATATGTAAATATATATATTTATTAGGGTGTCCCTTATTTTGCAAGGTTCTTATTTTTTAACGCATATGGGCTAGTTTTGTTCAGTCGACTCTAAAAAACTCCCATGATTTATTTTTTTTATCAAGTAAGTTACACCTGCGTCTTTAATGTAACGTTGGAAAACTTTCTCAAGCAAGTTACACTGACACCTATGGTGTAACATACGAGTACTTCATTTTGTAGTCATTTCTTTTCGAATTTGTTGGACAAACAATACAAAAACAATATTTTTGATTGGTGAGATAAATCACCAAATAACGGGTGTGAAGTTACCATCTATCCACCAAGTTCTCGCAGTTTTATTTTTTTATATCCGCGAAGTGAAAATAAATGAGTTAAAGCTCAAATCAAGTAATAAAAAAGAAACCTTGAAGAGGACGTATCCTGATTAGTATTATATAAAGTTAATTTTTTTCGTAATAAAATTCAATATTTAGATTTGTCTTTTCAATAATATTCAATTAAAATTTAATTATTTTATTATTTAATTAAAACATCTAAAATCTTCTTTCATAAAACTTAAGGGCTCAGTCGGCACGGGTTAGAATTAACTTAGGAAGCTGAAATTTTGTATTTAGGTTAAGTTAAGTATACTGAACAGAAATAGCGGGTATGCGTTTTCAAGAATGCAAAAAAAAACCAGTAAGGGCGGTATAGTCGAGTATACTCGACAATATAATACCCTACACACATGGTAGGCGGTGCCATACCCTCAATCTACAAAAACATATTGATCTGACGTCGCCTATTCAAAAAGTGTTCAAAATATCAAGAAAATCGGTCCAAAAATGTGGATTTTACGAAAAATTTAAGTTTGTCGGCCTCTGAGGGGTAGCCATCAAAGAGAGGGAAAGTTTGTGGTATGCAGTTTTTAAGATGTATTATCACTGAGCTCAGGGTCGTAACCTCTGTTCTTAGGGAGGTATGAATACTATTCTGACCAAAAATAGGCATGGCTACACCCACTTATCGCAAAACTTGAACCGTTGTATGGAAAACTTTTTTATTTTTTAACCAATTGACTTGAAACATTACAGTTATGATCTTAGGGAGGAATGAAAACCATTTTGATCAAAAGTGGGCATGGCTACGCCCACTTATAGCGAAACTTGAACCGTTGTATGGAAAACTTTTTTGTTTTTTAATCAATTGATTTGAAACTTTACAGTTATGATCTTAGGGAGGTATGAATACTATTCTGACCAAAAATAGGCATGGCTACACCCACTTATCGCGAAACTTGAACCGTTGTATGGAAAACTGTTTTATTTTTTAATCGATTGATTTGAAACTTTACAGTTATGATCTTAGGGAGGTATGAATACTATTCTGACCAAAAATAGGCATGGCTACACCCACTTATCGCAAAACTTGAACCGTTGTATGGAAAACTTTTTTATTTTTTAACCAATTGACTTGAAACATTACAGTTATGTTGTTAGGGAGGCATGAAAACTATTCATTTACTTTTTTTTTATAGTGACACAACGTGAAGAGTATTATAGCTTCAGCCTTGCTGAAGATAGCATCCTTCCTGGTTTTTTAATTTTTTAATTACAATTGGGGGACGCCAAATAATTAAATTTTAATTGAATATTATTGAAAACACGTTTTACGCGTTTTATTACCAAAAAGATAAACTCTATATAACACTAACCAGGATACTTCCTTTTCAAGGTTTCGTTTTTACAATTTGATTTGAGATTTAACTCATTTAATTTCACTTCGCGGATATTAAAAAATAAAACTGCGAGAACTTGGTGGATAAATGGTAACTTAACACCCGTTATTTGGTGATTTATCTCACCAATCAAAAATATTGTTTTTGTATTGTTTGTCCAACAAATTCGAAAAGAAATGACTACAAAATGAAGTACTCGTATGTTACACCATAGGTGTCAATGTAACTTGCTTGAGAAAGTGTTCCAACGTTAAATTAACGACGCAGGTGTAGCTTGCATGTTTTGAACGCAAGTCGGCACGGGTTCCCGTGCTCCAAAAAAAAAAATAAAAATCATGGGAGTGTTTTAGAGTAGACTGAACAAAACTAGCCCATATGCGTTAAAAAATAACAACCCTGCAAAATAAGGGACACCCTAATATGTATATATAGTATTTATTTTCTTTTTCACAATTAAAAAATTGGCGTGAACGATGTTAAAATTCGATGCAGCCAGATATATTTTAAATATGGCTTAAAAATGTACATACATACATATGTATGTCGATGGCATTGAATACATGTACAAATGTATCTGAACAGTTTGTCACCTAAGTCTTTTATTTATTTTTTTTAAATTTTTCAAAATATGCAATAAATGAACCATTTTGGTGACTGGAATGATCATTTGACCTTATAGAGTGGAACACGTCATTTTTTTTCTTTTAACATTTGAAAAATATATATATAATTTAAAGAAAAACATTTCAAAGTCACCAAATATAACTTTATTCACTTGATCTGTAAAACCGCCTCCTACATAAATGGATAATTTTACCGTATATGTATCATAAGTACTGACGAAAATGAGATCACCATTCGTTTTATGTATTATTTGTCGCAAGAACGCATGTACACATTCATTGAGGCAAACAGTTTATTAAACAACAATTCAATTTAGTATTTACTTTTTATATGTTTCGGCTCGATATTTCATGTATGATTCGACAAAAGAAAAAATAAGAATGTACAATTAAAAAGTAAATACTGATCTCTATAAAGAAAAGAAACAAACAAAAACGAAATACCAACGCACTGTTAAACGATCAAAAGTCGACTGACATCAAGTTTTGTTGCAGGTAGAAACCAAACGATGGTTAATGTGATTCAACTTAGTTAAAAAGAAACGAATAATATAAGACGAACGTTGAGGCTTACATAGTAGCTGTCAAATGAGAAGGCAAAGGCGTAGCTAACATTTCACGAAGAGAGGGGTCAAAATCGTAGACCTAAAAATTATAAACTTTTTATACCCTGAGTATCAGGGTATATTGTGTGTCTTTGAAGGAAATGTATGTAACGCAAAGAAGGAGAGCAGGAGGGACCCCACAAAGTACATACATTCTTGACCAGGACAACAGGAAAAATTGATTGAGTTAAGTCCGTCTGTCTACCCGTTCGTCCACCTATTCGTCCTCACCAATGATTCTGGGAAACTATAAGAACTAGAGACTTGAAATTTTCAGGGTAGACTCGTGATAATTGGCGGCATATCCATTTTGAACGGTTTTGTGCCACGCGCACTCTTTACTGCCCAACCAGCATCTCTTACTTCCTTAAAATGTTGTAGCTCGAACACCAGATGAGATAGAAACATGAAACGGTATGTCGACACAGTATGTACCCTACAAAACTGCATACTACAATTTCGGCTCCTACCTCTCATTTCCCCTCTAAGTGTTTTTATTTTAAGTTGCCTTATCATAAATTGCCAAAACTATAAATTGTATAAACCTGAAAGCTGTATACAAGCTCAGTAAATATACATCTTTCAAAATGCATTCCACAAATTTCCCGTGTAAGAGCGTCGCATTGCAATGTAATCTTGGAATAAAATTCATATTAGCAATCAGGAAATGTTTTTTCTTTCAAAAATTAAGCGATTCCGTGTCATTTTCAATGCTTTTCAAATTACAAATCATAATTTATTACAAACTTGTGTTTTTGAAGTTTGCTTCTGTAAGATTAAGCAATGCAGCATTGTTTTCATCCGAAATACATCGGGTTATCGATGATACTAAACAACACAAAGATATGGATATGAAAATTTACGCTTTTGGCCAATTAGAGACAACTTTAAATTGATTAATTAAACCTACATGAGCGGACCACCGTTTCTCATAAAACTAGAGAATATTTGAACAGTGACATATTGTCTGCGAATAACAGAATCATTACAGAAATTAATAACATCCTTTGTTCCAATTGAGTTTCAATTATCAAAGACTCCTTTTAACGTCCAAACGAGGCCAGTGGCAGGTTCATTGAGAGGGGGGGAGGGGTCTAAGTTTCTAGGAAAAAAACTCAAGTAATTTATGAACGTCCCCTAATAAGTATTTGAAGAAGTTTGCTTTTAATACAGTAAGTCGTAAAAAAATTTAAAATTTTCTTATAAAAGAGGCAAGGTAACACCTGGATGGTCTGTGGATATTATAATAATATATATACTATTATATTATATTATATATACTATTATATTATATTATAAATACAACAAGCTTTCAAACAAACAAATTTTTAAAATTTAGATTCATCAAAAACATAACGAAATCGAGATATTACTAACGAAAAATAAGCCAAAATGAAAATATGGTGCAAAAAGTGATTTTGGAAAAATGGCGGCTCGAGCGGCGGTTATAGAAGGTCGCAAAGTAAAAATTCGGAAAGAGCAGACCAAAATCCATATTGATGTTAAATTTCAAAACTCCCGCAAAACTTTCCAGGTAGATCTACTTAGTTACTGTATAATATTTTAAGAACGAAAAATACTTTTTTGATGCCTCCTCGTTTTGTTGTCTTAAGAAAAAATTGTACTCAAAATATGCCTTCGTTTCAAATGTAATTATTAAATGCGTCTTAGTTTTTATATTACATTATTATTTTGAATAATTTTTTTTTCAGTTTTATAAGTTTTAAAAAGAATTATCGACACTTAAAAATGCCAACAAGTATGACAATAAAAGTCGCATGATAATGAAAATTACAATATTGCGTTTTAGTTTTATTTTTTTACGGCTTTATATCCCTCAAACCAAAAATACAAAGAATTACTGCTTTGCTGAGTTGATATACTCTTGCAAGCATTGTCCCAATTATTCTTGTTAAAAACCCTTCTTTCATTATATCATCATTATACTAATCACTATATACTGCTATACTGGTCCGACTAAGATTATTCTGAGATTTAGAACCCCTGCACATATACTCTTTGTTATATTCTTGCAAGAATATATTAACTTTGTCATGAAGGTTGTAACGCAAAGAATGAGACATATCCGATTAAATAAAGTATATCTATTTTTGATCAGCTCGACGAGACGAGTTCATACAGCCATGTTCGTCTGTATGTCTGTTTTAATACAAACTGCTCGCTCAATTTTACCAATACCGAAAAAAATTAAACGTATGTAAAAACCAGCTTGATCGTATCACTGTAGCTTATAGCTGTCATAGGAAAGATTGGTAAAAAATGAGGCTTTTGCTCAAAAACCGCTTTGATTTCAAGGCTGTCGTATCGTTTTTGCACAAGAACATCTTCGACGTCAATAAAGTTACACTGCAATTTGGTAAAAATAGGATAAGCCTTGCTGAAGATAATACTATTCACGGCCTTTTTTGTGTCTCACCCATTTTTTCGATTGAATCTTATTTCTCTTTATCTTATAGCCTATATACCAATTTTCATTGTTTTTGCTCATTGGGTACCGGAGATATACAAATTATTGATTTTTGCTATAAGTGAGCGTAGCTTTGCCCATTCAAAATAGTTTTCATGCCTCCCTAAGAACATAAGTGTAAAGTTTCAAGTAATTGACTAAGAAACTAAAAAGTTTTCCATACAACGACGTAAATCTTGGTTCTCTTCCTCTTCTCCATTTTGTATGGTATTACCAGTTCCAGTGGTCCGATCTCATACACAATACATTGACGAATAACTGAAAGATCTTGTTCAGCCTTAATTTTCGAGCTACTCATCAACCAAGTAACTCAACAACAAATTGAAGAAAAAGTGGAAAACGTTCGGATTTTTCCATTTTTTATGAAGATTACAAAATGTTCAAAAGTGCCAGTTTTGATCGTTTAATATTTTTCTTCAACTTTGAGCACACGGGACGGAAAAACATCAATGGATCGATCTGAAAATTTGCATGATTATTGAAGTTACTAAGAGGAGTAAAAATAACTTCAGGCATCATCCTTCCGATTAGTGGTTCCTAAGATGTAGTCAAATCACGAAAACAAGTAAAAAAAAACCTTTTTTGGCCTTTATTCTCTTTCAAATTAAAAATGTTAAAAACTGTTGTTCTATAAATATCTTAATTGGTTCTTTTAAGAAATTTTCTCCAGTTTTCAAAACTGTCTTCCCCATTCCTGTTCGTTTATTCATTGCTGAGATATGGATGGTTAGTCAATCTGGTCGATATAATCGTTGATCTAAAAAAAATCACCAAAGCCCATGGAGCAATTTTTTTTCTCGCAATTTTAAGAATTACATATTCAAAATAAGAAGTTACAAACTACAAAATTTTCTTTTAGAGTTTGTCGATATGACCAATACCAAACAAAGTAACAGACCGTCAAAAATAAGTCCAGAATTCGAATTTTTTGAGTACCTTATAGTACAAGGGTATATTAGTCTTGTGCACGTCGACAATGTATGTAACACCTTAAAGGAGACATCTCCGACTATACAAAGTATATATATTCTTGATCAGTATCGAAAGAGAAGTCGATTTAGCCATGTCCGTCTGTCCGACTGTTCATCCGTCTGTCTGTATTAACGCGTCGATCTCGGAAACTAGATAGAACCAAAATCTTTTCGCAGTCCGATTCTGTGATTCATTGCGCAGATCAAGTTTATTTTGTTTTCCCGATTTTTGACTAAGTTTAGGGGTGAGGGGAAAATAACTGAAGCTACATCGGGAAAAATATTACAAGAATCGTCTTTTCTGGGTTGTCTTTTGAGTTAGGAGCACCAAATTTGGAGTGTATATTGCTGACTTGAAGCCCAAACAAATAGAATAAGAAATAGGCGTGGCCACGCCCACATATAGTAAAAATTTGAGATGCTTATATCTCGTGTACCATATAATTTACTGGAATGTAATTTGGTGTGTATGATATTGGGATATAGTGTAACAAGATTCAATCATAATATGGGCGTGGCCACGCCCACATATTGCCAAAATAGAAATCCTTAAACCTTTGGAACAAATTGATCTACATGAGTAAAAATTTATATGTATGACATTAAATGGAAATGAGATCGGTTTCGATTGAAAAGTGGGCGGGGCAACGCGAACGCGCTTCGTATTTCTGATGTTATGCGACTAACCTGCTCAATAGTTCCGTGTTTTTCACGGAAGGTGAACTGGTGTGAAGGGATTTTGTTCTGTGTTCTTAGGTATGAATTTATCCGAATTAGCACCCATTAATCGAAGAGTTTTGATAGACACGATAGTAAACTTATAGGTCTGTACGACGAGGGACTCGTGCGATATTTTCCTGGCTTTGGTATCATTATAATGATTGACTTTTTCCATCTCTCCGGAAAATAGCCAAGCTTTGTGATAGCATTGAAGAGCTGGGCGATAGTGAAAACGGCATAACATGGGAGCTAAATACTCATTCTTGGGGTTGTTAGATCGCAGCCCGGTGATTTGTTTGGGTTGTTCCATTTTGATGATATTAGCCATTTCGTTTGGGTAAACTCGATTGGACCACGTTGAAGCTCAGCGTCATTTGTTAATGACGGTAATGTAGTCGCATTTTTTGGCAGGATTTGGTATGAATACGATGTTAAGGTGAGAATTTTCTTGCTCTATCTTCATCGCTGCGGGCGCAGCCGCCTGTGGGGTTTCTTATAGGCATCACGGTTTTGTCGGTGAGCTTTCCACAGTGAGCCTTTTGTATAGGGTGTTGATAATTGTTGAATATAACGGCGTTGGGTATATGCTTCTTCTTGCTTTAACAATTTGGCGATCTTTAGCCTATGTCGTGCAGATGGCGATCTGCTTGATTGCCATTCTCGACGTATACGTTGCTTTTCGATAACGAGCTGCTCGATTTATAGATTCGTTTTCTTTTGGTTATATGGTATTTTCGCAGTTTGAGGTGTTGAAATGCGAGCTGCGGTGATGGGGGCGGATTCTAGATTGTTTACAAAGCTGTCGATGTCAGCTTCAGCGATTAGAGGAGGATCTAGCTCAATGTGGGAGCTAATAAAGTTTTAGAACAAAAAAAAAACAGTAAGGGCGGTGTAGCCACACCCTCACCGTCGCCAATTCCAATAGTGTTCAAAATATCAAGAAAATCGGTCATAAAATGTGGATTTTACGAAAAATTTAAGTTTAGCCTGGAAAATTAAGTTTTACCTGGAAAATTCGCGGGACTTTTGAAAATTGGCATCTATATGGATTTTGGGCTGATCTTTCCGAATTCCCACTTTGCGACCTTCTATCACCGCCGCTCGAGCCGCCATTTTGAAAAAATGGCGTCTAAAATCACTTTTCCACCATATCTCCATTATGGCTCATTTTACGGCAAAAAACTAGAGAAAATTTCCTACAAATTATGTTCTAAGATTTTTTTTCGTAAGACTAACAGTTTAGGCGTACGAGCGCCGCAAAGTGTACAACTTTGATGTTATGGTTTTCATACATTTTGTATGGGATTTCAAATTGTTTTTGATTAATCCAAATTTTGAAAATTTGCTTAATTTACCAAAAAAAAAACAACTAATTTGAATTGAATGGAAATGCTATCTGTTTCGATTAAAAAGTTGGCGGGGCAAATTGAAGGTACAGAGTATTGTGAAGTCGAGAACTCTCAGCTGCAATTCATTACTGGTTTCTATACTAATATTATAAAGAGGAAAGATTTTTATAACGAATAAACTCCAAAACTACTAAAATGATTTCAAAGATTATTTCACCATTAGAATTCTACTTTATCCCTGAGAAACATAGCCTATATTTTGATTACTTCACTCTCTTCGTTCATTGATGAGGGGTATTTAATTAAAACCATAAATATAATTAAAGCAGAAAACGTAGAAAACCGTTATACGCTTTGTTTCTTGTTACACTTCTATACTTTTGAAAAAAGAGCAACGCTGAAAAGGTACCCCCGACAATTTGAAGTATATTTATTCATGAATAAAACAAGGAGACGAGTTAATGTAGCCATGTCTGTCTAACTGTCTGCCTACTTCAATACCAACTGCTCGATAGCAAAAATATTTTAATTCAGACAATTTTCTTGTTAGGTTGTATGTAATGAGATTTTCCCTTAAAAAATATATTGGTTTCTGAAGATATCAACTCAATATTTTTTCCTAATCTACTTGGTTGTAAATGCAGATAGTGTTCAAGATTGGTGTAAATAGACCGACTTTAGCATACAGCTCCTACACGAACGATCTGTAAACATTTGTTGTTTTTCAATATAAACAGATTAAATTTTGCAATTACGTGTTTGTATAGATAAGCATTAATCTATATCGCCCATGTAGAGGAGAACTTAAATATGAGATTTCTCTGTAAGTTTCGGCAAAAGCGAATAATATATTATGTAATTTTTATAATCTCAGAATAGTATTATCACTTTGTTCAGAACACATCAACGGAGACATTTCCACATACATATACTTAAAATAAGAAATTTTCATATCTCTGAAGCCCAAAAAGTTACAACAATGTAGTCTGATACAAAGGCCAAACGATAAAATGGGGCGAGACACAAAGCAACGGACGTGAAGATAAATCGATGGGATATTTATCTGGATCCATAAAACCTACAAGAACAAAATTTCGAACTTATGGAATTGTGATAGACTTTAATAAGATTGAATACGGGGCTATTTGCAACCGTTCCTCATACTTTGAGGGCGTCGGAAAGTGCGCAGGGTCAGCAAATTATCAATAAACTCTTAGTTGAAAGCAATTTTTTCTATTTTGCACACAATTTCTTGACAATTTGTACGTACATTTCTTTAAAATCAAAAACCAGTAAGGAATTGCGAGAGTGCTTGACTTCTACATACCCTGTATATAATGTTTCATACTTGTAGGATAAGTGGTTCCCGAAATATAAGCGTTTAAACTATTTACTGTATATTCTATTTTATCTCTCTGGGCTTTAAGTCAACCATATACACTCCAAATGTGATGTTTCTATCTCAAAAGACATTGAAAAAAATGCGCCTTTTGTAATTTTTTACCCGAGGTAGCTTTAGTTACTTACAGTTTATTTGTCACAAAGGGGAAAAACGAAATAAACTTGATCTGCTTAGTGAATAACAGAGTCAACATATGAAGGAATTATGGTCCTGCCTATAATAGTTTCCGAGATCCACAAGATCATACAGACAGACAGACGGAGATGGCTAAATCGAATTCTCATTCGATTCGAATCAAGAGTACAATAGAATACTCTGCACATACGGTGCGACGCCCCAAATCTAAATAAAATTGTGTATTTAGCATCGTCCATTAAAATATTGATCAAAATGTCAAGAAAATCGGCCACAAACTTATACTGAATTTACGAAAAATTTTAGTTTGTTGGACTTTGATGGGTAACCATGTGGCCTTGCCAAAAATTACAAGCTCTTCACGCCCTTTTTTGTGCCACGCCTATATCTTCGATTAAATCTTATTTGTCTTGGTGTATTTTCATTGTTTTAGCACATTGGGTAACGGATATATGAAAATTATAGAATTTCGGGTAAATTGGCGTTGCTATGCCCCTTTTTTTATAAAAATAGTTTTCATGCCTCTCTAAAAACATATGTAAGTGTGAAATTTCAAGAGTTGATTAAGAACAAGAAAGTTTTCCATACAACCATACAATTTGTTTCTGTTCCTCTTCTTCATTTTCTGACGTTTGGCTTAGGCACAGAAAACTACAACTTGTAAAATTTCAGCCCTCTATCTTAAAAAAACAAAAACAACAAAATAAAGTACTCGTATGTTACACCATAGGTGTCGGTGTAACTTGCTTGAGAAAGTGTTCCAATGTTACATTAACGACGCAGGTGTAACTTGGATGTTTTGAACGCAAGTCGGGTTCCTGTGTTCCAAAAAAAAAAAAAAATCATGGGAGTGTTTTAGAGCAGACTGAACAAAACTAGCCCATATGCGTTAAAAAATAAGAACCTTGCAAACTAAGGGACACCCTAGTGTACAGGGTATAAAAATTGCTTAAAAAAGTGCGGTACCCAAAATCGTTGCTTCAGGATCATTCAATTGTTTCAAGGCGTTTTGATACTGCTTGCAGAGTTACTCTTAATAACACTGCGAGTTCCTCTTGACTTTGACAAGAGTTTTCCCTAAGTAATGCCTTCAAATCAGCATCTTCAAAAAATTTTTTTCATCCATCACGTAATACGTAAAAAAGTATAAACAATTATAAATAAAATGTGAGGTGAAGCCAAAAATATATAAACATATGTATATCAATGAATAGATTTATTATTAAAAAAACATTATTAAAAGTAAATCGAGTTTAATTTTAGCAACATACATTGTTTAATTATGAGCCACACGATATGCATGCATCCTTATTTTCAAGTGAACACACCATTTCAGCCATTCTTTTTTCCCTTTCTAAAGTGGAATCATTGAGCGTTTTATTTTCGTTAAAATCCGATATGTCTTCATTCTTTTCGGAGTTGTTGCTAGTATCCGGTATTCGACTTTTGTCTACAGTAAATTGTATAGCATTTGCTGCCGGCTTTGTGCGTAAATAATACATTCCAGTTTTAAGACCTGCTTTCCATGAATAAAAGTGTATTGAAGTCAATTTACCATAATTTGGTTCGGCGACATGTATATTGAATGACTGGCTTTGGTCAATGAAAGCTCCTCTATCTGCAGCCATTTTTATTGTTGACTTTACAGAAATCTCCCAGACAGTTTTATATAAGTCTCTGACATCTTTAGGAATTGTTTCAATATGTTGAATAGAACCACGACTGGACACTATATTATTTTTCATATCATCATCCCACAAATCCAATTCAGTTAAATCACGTAATAAATAATGGTTAACAACTTGAAACTCTCCAGATAAAACCCTTCTGGTGTATATATTTGAAGTGTAGGGTTCAAACGATTCATTATTTCCCATGATTTGAGCTGTAGAAGCTGTAGGCATTGGTGCTACAAGGAGGGAATTTCTTACTCCATACTTTTGAATCTTAAGCTTTAATTGTTGCCAATCCCACAAATTCGTTGGTGTTTTTCCCCACATGTCATATTGTAGGATTCCTTTGCTTATAGGGCTTCCCTCATACGTCTCATAGGGACCATACTTTTCAGCCAGTTCACAACTTGCTTCTAAGGAACTGTAATATATCGTTTCAAAAATTTGTTGATTTAAAAGAAAGGCTTCTTCGCTTTCATAGGGATAACGCATTAAAATTAGAGCATCAGCAAAGCCCTGAACGCCAATGCCAATAGGACGATGTCTCAAGTTAGACTTTCGAGCCTCTTGCAAAGGATAATAATTGATGTCAATTATTTTATTCAGATTTCGTGTTACTATTTTCGTTACTTCCTTTAACTTTTCGAAATCATATTTTTTTTCCTGGGATACAAACATATTTAAGGCAATCGATGCCAAATTGCATACCGCAATTTCATCTGGTGCAGAATATTCTACAATTTCTGTGCATAAATTACTGCATTTAATGGTGCCAACATTTTGTTGGTTACTTTTTCTATTACATGAATCTTTAAACAACATATATGGAGTGCCAGTTTCCACTTGAGCTTCAATTATAGAAAACCAAAGAGATTGTGCTTTGATTTTTCTACTTGCGCGACCTTCTTGTTCATATTTTTCATATAACTTTTCGAACTCGTCGCCCCAAACATCATGAAGGCCAGGGCATTTATGAGGACACATAAGTGACCACTCTCGATCTTCCTCTACTCGTTTCATAAAAAGGTCTGGAATCCAAAGAGCGTAGAATAAATCACGAGCTCTGTGTTCTTCCTTTCCAGTATTTTTTTTTAGATCCAAGAACTCGAAAATGTCTGCATGCCAAGGCTCTAAATAAATAGCAAATGCTCCAGGCCTCTTACCACCTCCTTGATCTACATATCGTGCGACATTATTAAAAACTCTAAGCATTGGCACAAGTCCATTCGATGTACCATTAGTTCCCGAAATTGAAGTACCCTTAGCACGAATGCAATGAACATTTATACCTATTCCACCAGCAGATTTTGATATCATCGCACATTGTTCTACAGATTTAAAAATTCCTTCTATAGAATCCGCTACCATTGTTAAAAGAAAACATGAAGATAGTTGCGGACGATTGGTTGCAGCAGCAAACAAAGTAGGTGATGCATGCGTGAAGTAACGTTCCGAAAGTAGATTATAAGTTTCTATTGCTGCATCAATATCCTCACCGTGTATACCAATCGCAACACGCATTAACATGTGTTGAGGTCTCTCAGCGATCTTTCCGTTTATTTTTAATAAATACGATCGTTCCAAAGTTTTAAATCCAAAATAGTTATAGCCAAAATCACGGTCGTAAATAATTGCGGAATTTAAGCGATCGGCATTGTTCTTTACGACGTTATAATGAAATTCCGATACCATTGGAGATTGTTGCCCTGTTTCCTTATTGACATTATGGTATAAGGCATCGAAAACATCTGAAAATTAAAATAAAAAATTTGGAGTAATGTTAACTATCGTGTGTGTTTTTGGATAGTAAATATGTATATATAAAAACTCAGATTTTATATATTCAAGGATTTCGCCACCCTGCCGTTGAAAATATAAGCATATAATATAAGCATAATCATAAAAAGAGTGAATAGGGCGATGCGAAGGGAAAAATAAATCTAAAACTTTTTTTGTAAAAATTTCAAATTTATAAAATATTAATATTGGTTCAGCCAAATCTCACCAAAACTCACCTAGGGTTCAGCGACACCTCACATCAACTTTTTGCCCATTACTTTACACCACACTTTACAATCTTCTACCGTTTAAAAAGAAATATTGAAGATTTTCTCTATATATAAATAACGTGAGGTTTTTTCCTCGAAATTTAGACCCCTCCCAACAGCAACATCTGAACAGTTCAACAAACTTTTAATTCGGCAGTCAAAGAAAACCCTATTATTTTTATCAGAACTGAAAAAGGAGTCCCATGTTCCTATCACTAGTCGTATATTACGAAATAAGCGGATAGAGGCAGACTTGAAGGCACATTCTGCTAGGAAAGTACCATTGCTCACCAAAAAAATGATCAACAACCGAATTAATTTTGCAAAAAAAGCAGTTAACAAAGAAAACTTCGAAAAAGAGTTTGTGAAAAGACGATTCAAAGATAAATTTGTTTCAATATGATAGAAAACCAAAAATAAACGTCGCAAAAATACTAAACATTATTCAAAACACTGAATAAAAGCGACTAAGCATGGTGGTAGCAATATAATGTAATGGGGATGTTTTTCCTCTTTAGTCATTGGACCAATACAGTAGTTCAAAAGTAAAATATGCGCTGCGAACTACGTCAACATAATCCTCGAAGTATAATGCTGCCATACTTCGAGGAAGAAATGTTGTCAACTTTGGTATTCATACAAAATAATAATGCCAAACACTCCTCACAACTTATAGAAAAAAGGCCACTTTTATGAAAAATCCTTCGCAATCTCCATACCTATTGGGTATTACCTAAATCCTATTAAACACTTAAGGGGAGTATTAAAAACAAGGACGATTTATGAAAAGAACTGCAGGCTGAGTGGTACGTTATTGATCCTTCAATCTGTATCAAACTGGTGGATTCCATGGGCCGTATATGTGCGCCGAATTCTTAAAAAAATCATGGTGGTATAGAGTTTGCAGAGATAAAATTGTGGTTCTTAGTTTTGCGTTTCTTGTTTACATTTCTTTTCAAAGCCAATAATTTAAATTAATTTTATTGCATGAATTTTAAGAAATGACTTTTTTTTATTATTTGAAGTATCATCTAATAAACATTAAATTAAAATTACAGCATAAAAACCCGAACCAATTTCACAGAAGAAAACTTGAAAGTTACGAACAAAACAGGTTGTTTTGATTATTTTTTCCAACAATGTACCTAGTTAGGCGAGCGCCTTAAAGCGCTTTAACTCAATGCGCTCTACATCAAAACGCAGCGTTTATGCGAGTGCCGGGAGTGCTCTAACTCAATGCGCTTTAAGAGCTATCATGAAAACAGTAGATCCCCTCAAACTTCTACGTTTTTTTGATTTGATTGATTCTTTCGATATAAAAGATAAATTAATGATATGAGCATTAGAATAGCTACCAACACAACCACTTAGAAGCCATTCATTAATTACTTAAGACGATTTTTGGCTGTTTTTGACCATTATTTCTCTTGTTTTACACAAAATTACGTAAATGCTTCGTCTTATTAATTTTCTTTTAGAATTAGAGCGCATTAAGTTAAAGTGCTTTAAGGTTCTCGCATAAACGTTTTCTTTTGAGTTAAAGAGCATTAAGTTAAAGCCCTTTAGCTGTCGCATAAATGAGGGAAGAGTTTAATTAGAATACCAAATCAAAAAACAAACGACAAAAAACATGAGAAAATTTTGAAGACTAAAAGTTGTGAATGATTTGCCTGAATACGGCTGTAAGACGAGTCCCTCAGTCCATCCGTACGTCTGTGTATATACGACCCAGTAAACCACAGTTTTAAGTTATCTCCACTATCTATCCACTGGGACTGGTAGTCCTCAAACAAAAAGAGGAATAATTAACAAAAGTGAAGTCGTTTATCCTTTTTAGGATAGAGGGCTGAAAATTGAAAATAGTGTGACCGTCTAAGAAATAAAGTGATTTTTAGGATTAAAAAAACAAAAAAAAAAATTCTGCATCAAATTATTTGAAATTTTTAGGTCTTATTTATACATAAAATAGGACTACACAGTAAATATAAAACAAAATAATTTAATTTTCAAGCCAGCGATGCCAGATACATACTTTATAGACAAAGATAGACAAAGCAAAATAACGCCTTAAGGACCATCACCGGCTGCGTCTCCATGACCCATGAGGACCACCTTCATGATGAGACCACGATGCTCAAAGTAAAACAACACAACACTCTCCTCACAAAACAATTCGCTCTTCAATGCCATGATCCAAGCCATGCCCTCCATCATGTCATCAATGGCAGGCCACCGTTCAGAAGCATCCGCCTTGATTTCAGGGCCCTTGCTCTAGACATTATCGATCTATTGCCAGACTACTGGGATAATGACACGATAAAGGCATCCACAGCTAGGATTCATGAGAGAGTCGTGAGGGAGAGCCTTGGCTCACTCCATGCAAACAAAGTGCTCGGTACACGACCACCTCAAATCAGCGTCACAGAGCGATCGCTGTGTAGAAGCACTAGATGCACCATGGCGCAGCTGAGATCAGGTTGGTGTCCACTACTTAATGAGTACCGCGCCAGAATCATTGAAGGAGTGGTAAATCAATGCCCAGACTGTGAAGTCTCGCCGCATGACACATGCCATCTATTCAACTGCTCAATGAAGCCAACAGACCTCCAGCCCATCGATCTCTGGACTAACCCACTGGCCGTTGCAGCATTTCTGGAACTCGAACCGTTCCCTAGTGCACCACGTTGATCACTCGACTCATTGCCTCACTTGATCCTGACTCGTTATAATATTTTATTCTCCTCTTACAACTATTTATTCACACATCACAATTTCACACATAATACACTCATTCACGCATCAATACACTCATACTCATCACACACATCAAACAAATCACACTCACTTGTTCGTTCAACGCATAACAAGTATTGCACTAACCTTTCTAAAAATCTCGCAGACCCGGAGCTGTCACAACAACATACTTTTTTGTAGATATAGAGAGTGACACAAGCTCAGGTTTAAAGTAAGCTAACTGTATTTCCTTAAATTATGTTCTTTGTCCAGGCATATTCATCTTTAGTAAAAAAATAATAAATTGTTCTCGAGATTGTTGTTAATTTGTGATTGACATGACTTAACGACAAATGTAGACTCAAAGAACAATTGACAATTGAAATTCTAGACACATGAATTTCGCAGATATCAAACAACCACACCAAGGCAGTGAAAGGTAATTAAAAATATACCGTCAACTTTTAAGTTCAGTTTACAAATTATTTTACATGTGCTAATGCCGGTGGTTCGTCAAAATGTGGGTTGAAAAATACAAATGAACCAGAACTCAGCTTAGTTTACGCTCCTTAAAAAAGTTCAACTGACTTTTGTTAGTGTACACGTGTCCTTGTAATTTTTCGAGTTATGTTAATCTTGTAGAAAGTAAGCAATATTAGTCTCCATTACAAAATTTAAATACTATTACGGCATGAACTATACAAAAATATATGAAAGGGGATAGATTTGCTATCTCGACAAGAATAAAACAGTGTATTTGTTTAAAGAAAAATAGACCTTTGTAATAATTGTGCTTGAAAATAATAGTAAAAAAAAATGTTGAATTAGAACCAAGTTGACCGAATAACATGCTTAAACTCACCTGAAAAAGCTTTCTTTGTTTCTTTGTGTAGATTTGATACAGCAATTCTTGCGGCTAAAATGGCGTAATCTGCGTGATTTGTAGTCAAACTTGCTGCAATTTCAGCTGCTAAATTGTCTAACTCCTGTGTAGTAACGCCACAATAAAGACCGTTTATTACTTTTAGCGTAATTGTTACCTACAATAACAAAAGATTTAAATATTTTGATTAAACTCAGTACAATAAAAAAAAAATCCTTAAAAAAATATCTACATGTCGAACTTACTGGGTCTACAAAATCCATATTTAAATTATAACATAGTTTATGAATTCTGGATGTGATTTTATCAAAGTGAACTTCTTCCCGGCGGCCATCTTAAATAAAAAATAAATCAGATGTCGTTTCAACAATTGACATTTTTTCGCAAACCTCTTTTAAGTACATATAACTTCGTAGGCTTCATATTTTACTTTTAAACTGCAATGAACTAACTTATTCACCGTGTGACACTATTTTCAACGCTCAAAAAAGGCGCGAATATAAGCAGATTATAGCAAAAAAAAGAAAGAAGCAGACATGGACTGCTTTCAGTTTCATTAAAAAAAATGCTAGTTTGTCTCATGTATGCAGACATAGAAGTTACGCATAAAGCAGAATTCTCGTACTAACGATGCGCAGTGTATGCTTCATATAAAACCTTGCCAGATTATTTAATACAGCCACCAAGTAATTTAAACGCCGTTAAAACAAAAGAGCAATTCACGTCATGTGTTATTATGGTGAATTAAGTTACCATATCATATTTTATTGACATACACAATTTATAGGCTCTTTCACCAGAAGCAAACTCTGACTATAGTCATTTAATTCTTTTTCTAACCATGGTGTTTGTTTATTCATCAAAGGCTCTCACGGCAAACTCGGTAACGTTGTAATTTTACCGAGGTTAATTTTACATTTTAAAAAATATCATTGAAAAAACCAGGTATGCTTAAATTATAATTAACTAATTGTTTTAAAATGTTGCTCAGATATGGGTCATGATGAAGAAATTGAGGAAGCATTGGATGACATTATGGACTATAATATTGTCATAGATCGGTTGGCGAGAGGACGAAGCCAATGACCAAAAATTAGCTTTTTAATGAGAAAGTTGTATGTGTTGTGTTATTGATTGTAACATTCGAGTAGTCTTGCTTACCATTGTCTTGGCCTATGTTGAGGAAAGTTAACGAATAACATAGTTTATTTTAGTAATAAAACTATTGCGGTGTTCTCTCATTTGCCATTAATCTATGAATGTATGAAAATATGAACGTTAACGACGCAAATGCACGAACGCTTTTTTTTGACCGTCTCGTTAAAGTTGTGAGTTCTCTTCTTCTTATATCAGCAAACGAAAAACTAAATTCAGTTGAATTGGGCGAAAATACTAACTAAAATTAAAATGCAGCAAAATAACATGAATGATGAATGATTGGAATATAGAATTAATCAAGTTATGCTTGTAATTGAGTTTTTGGGAGGTAAAAACGTTAATATATGCATGGATAAAGTAAGAATTAATTATTGTGTTGACATTGTGCATAAATGTAGGTCTTGGGGGAGAAATTGAGTAAAAATTGGATGAATTTATGGACGACATTATTGACATACAATTGTATCATCGATTGACAAAGTCGAAGACCCAAAATCTGCATTTTTATGCCAAAATTGTATGTGTTGTGTAATTGTTCTTAACATAAGAGTATTCGTTACAAAGGTAGTAATATGAAGTGAAATTGGCAATGTAATAGTCTATGTTAAGTAAGGTGACCTAATAACGTACGTCATCTTAAAATTAAATTCTTCCGAAAGTACAGCCACTTTTTCATAGAAAATAACTAAAAATTGCCATTTTCATATTTTTATACTTCCATAGGTTAACTAACAACATGCCTCGGGGTCTATAAAACTCTATAAAAATTTCGCCTGTGTATTTTGTTGTTGGCAATTTAACTTTTCATAGACTTATGCAAATGCGTGACACCGCATTTTGTTTATTTTTGTCACGTTCGTTATATGTTAAACCCAGAGCTCGTAAAATACGGTCAATCAATTTTTTCAAAACTGTCTGGTGACGATGAAAACAGAAAAACATGAAGTCGGCTCGTTCGTGTTCTCTGTCTAGTTATTTTGATTGAGCTTTTAAGTGTTTATCACGTATTTGGATTCAACCGTTTGTTCAATATTTTGTGTAAATATGTGCTATGTCGTTTTTTTTAATACTCTTCACGCAAGTGAATAGTATTATAACTTTGACCTGAAGATTGTAACAGCAAGAAGGAGGGGAGGGGGACCCCATAAAGTATATATATTACTGATCAGCTCAACAAGACGACTTGATATAGCCATGTCCGTCTTTGAATATGCTATCTCATCCCATAGTTTTGAAGATATCCAGCTGAAATTTTGCAGGGAGTTTTCCCTAATGTGTGGTAAAATCTTTGGTAGGAATCGGCATGATCGGATTATTGGAACTGATAGCCCCCATACGAAATGAAGAAGAAAAACAAATTTGAATCGTTGTATGGAAAACTTTTATGATTTGAAAGATAGCTGAAATTTCAAACATAGTAATTTTACATGGTCCGATTAGATGCCTCAAAGTTTTAATGAGTTCGGCAATTGGACTGGTACCTGCCATACAAAATGAAGAAGAGGAAGAGAAGTAAGATTCATGTCGTTGTATAGAAAACTTTTTGTTTCTTAATCAATTGACTTGAAACTTCATACTTATGTTCTTGGGGAGGCATGAATAATATTTTGACAAAAATGGGCATGGTTACGCCCACTTTTAGCCAAAATCAATAATTTGCATATGTCCGTTACCCAATGAGCAAAAACATTGAAAATTGGTATATAAGCTAATAAGCAGAACAGAAAGTAAATTCAGTAAAAAAAATGGGCGTGGCACAAAATTAAGCGTGAAGAGTATATAAGCTTCAGCCTTGCTGAAGATAGCGTCCTTAGGGGACGTCCATAAATTACATGAGGTTTTTTTTTTAGAAATATAGACCCCTCCCCCCTCTTGGTGAGATTTAGTGAGATTATGCCAAGCCCCTCCCTTTGAATACAAAATCAGATTTTGCTAAAAATTTGATAAAAAAAAATTTATTATTTTTTTTTTTTGCTTAAATTTTTTAAAAAAAGTGGTAAGCTAAAAAGCTCACAAAGCTCCCCTAAGTGAGATTTGGTGAGATTTATTGGCTTTTACCATCAAAAATAACACGTTTCCAATTGTTAAGTGTCCAATAAAAATTTTTATGGTAAAATTTTATTTAAAAATGTGTTAATTGAAGTTAATAATTAATTTATTAAGTACTTAGAACTTGTAACTTAAGGGTATACAAAAGTTTAGGCCTGTAACTAATGGAAAAATAAATCCACTCATTTGTAAAAGTGTCCAGATGTATGGAGAAGGAATTGTTATCATAACGACATGCTTCCATGTAACGCGTTACTTGAACACACACACACCCCTTCTCTGTAACGCAGCGTTATACTGGATGTATACAACAGCCGTAAGTCGGCCGTAGACCCAGGGCGTATCCATACAAAATCTGTCCGCTTGAAATTTTTTTTTGCTTGAGGCTCTTTGCGGCAATACAATGCCAGAGTTGCCCTGCTTGCTTACAAAAATTACATCAAGTACTATAGTTAATTTCTGCCAAATTATAACATGTAAACAAAAACAAATAACAAATAATATAGAAATTGTACAAATGTACAGGGATTCGGCGTATTTCCTGAGTTCATTCTCGATAATCTGGCAACAAAGCGTAATACTACGTTTCCCATCCTCGTCATCAGTGCTCTACAGACTGACCAAATTTAAATAAGAATACATTATATCAAATTATTGATGGAGCCTCTAGTTCGTTGGAAGTGACGCCAACATACAAATCTATATGAACCAATTTTATGTATAATCTCTGAACAATATTTAATAAACAACAAATATTATTCATTTGCGGATGTAAAAAAAAAGACATATTTGTTTATGTAGGCTCTTGTCCATTATTTAAAGGGGTTTTTACATCTTGACGTTAATATGGCGGGGGCAGCTGTATGTAACAAATGTGTGAGTGTACAGGTGTTGAAAATACGTAGCCATGATGCGTGCTTACACACTGTAGGTGGTGTACCATTTGTCACTGCCCTAGTACAAGCGATATTGGCGAGATTGGCTGCTGAAGGCAGAAGCGGCAGGCACATCGACTTGAATGATATTATGAAGAGTCATGTGTAGGGTTAGGGACTTAAAGTTCGAGGTTGATAAAAATGGCGATCGAGCGAGTCCACAATAATTATATGTTTAGTGTGGTTGCATTTCTTGAAAATTGTGGTATGTACCAGATGGACCTTGGTAACAGTCGGTTCGGCGCAACATAAGCGACATCTTCCAAAATAACTTCAAAATCATCTTCATCGTATGGTTATGCTTAAAATAAAAAATCTCATTCAGCCAAACCCATTGAATTAAATTATGTTTCGCTAGAAAGTGAATTTGAATCGACAAAATTAATTTTTATTTTTGTCGAATTTCTAACGTCTGCTGTCAAGTAGCGTTACGTCAAGCAGTGTATACCAATTTCTGCCGTTTCCTACAGCATTTTGCCCGGTAGCTCTCCCCAGCACCCCTCCCTAAAAAATTGCATTACGTAATATTTAAACAGTCCCAAAGTCAAATAAATGTAATGTTAAGTATTACTTGCGGTGTTCACGCGTTTCTCGTTAACCTATAACGTATGAAAAATTAAATGGCCAACAACATAATTGCGGTGTTCACGCATTTGTCGTTAACCTATAAGTCTATGAAAAGTTAAGTTGCCAACAACAAAATGCACAGGCCAAATTTTCATAGAGTTTCATAGACCCCGAGGCATGTTGTTAGTTAACCTATGGAAGTATGAAAATATGAAAATGGCGATATTTATTTTTTATGGAAAAGTGGCTGTACTTTCGGAAGAATTTAATTTTAAAATGACGTACGTTATTCTGTCACCTTACTTAACATAAACCATCACATTGCCAATTTCACTCCATATAACTACCTTTGTAAAGAATACTCTTATGTTAGAAACAATCACACAACACATACAACTTTTGCATCAAAATGCAGATTTTGGCTCTTCGACTTCGTCACTGGATGGCACAATTGTATTTCAACATTGTCGTCCATAAATTCATCCAATGTTTACTCAATTTCTCCCTCAAGACCTAGACAGGTGCACAATTTTACTACAATCAGTTAATTAATTCTATGTTCATGCATAAATAAAAATATTTCCCTCCAAAAAACTAAATTACGCACATAAACTGATTTATTTAATATTCAGTCAAATGATTTGTAACGTTTTTTCGTGTTATTTTAAATTTATTTCAATTATTTCGCTCAATTGGCGCAATTAAATTTTTCGTTTGTTTATATAAGAAGAAGAGAACTCACAACTTTAACGAGACGGTCAAAAAAAAAGTGTTCAAGCATTTTCGTCGTTAACGTTCATATTTCCATACATTCATAGGTTAACGACAAATGCGTGAACACCGCAAATAATAAACCATTGCATTGCCAATTTCACTCCACATTACTACCTCTGTAACGATTTCAGGTATGTTAAAAACAATCACACAACACATACAACTTTTGCATCAAAACGCTGATTTTGGGTCTTCGACTTCGTCCTTCGATGGTACAATTGTAAGTCAATAATCTCGTTCTTAAATTCATCCAATTTTTACTCAATTTCTTCCTCAAGACACAATGTCAACACAATAACTAATTCTTTCTTTAGCCATGTATATATTAGCATTTTCACCTTCCAAAAACTCAATTTCAAGCATAACTTGATTAATTCTATATTCCATTAATTGATATTTTACGTTATTTTGCATTTTAATTTTATTTAGTTTTTTCGCACAATTCAGCTGAATTTTGTTTTTCGTTTGTATATACATATATGTATAAGATGTATATGTACATATGTATAAGAAAAACTGTTCACGCATTTGCGTCGTTAACGTTCATATTTTCATACATTAATGGTTAACGAGAAATCATTTTGTCTCTTTGTTCGAATGCAGTCTCTTTCTCGCCCCTGCTAAATGAACTGAATGATAGCAACATGCTGCAGCAATGCGGCAACTTTTAACATTTCGCCAATTCAAAAAGTGAGGAAAAGTTTCAAACTTTAATGAAAAATCAACACGCAGATAATCTGTTTAAGGTGCTTTTGCTATTACTCACTTTGTAAACGATTATCGACTCTTCTAGCTGTGGTAGTCATAATTGCTATTATTGAACATAAAATAAATTCAATTGATAAATTTCAAATGAAAATATGTAAATAAAATAGTATTAATTTATATACATATTAAATATATTGCGTGCAATATTTCATCACGCTTCGATTTCATAATCAAACTACATGCGCATAATCAACTTTCCACCACTGAAGCACGAAAGCTCCTGATCCAGGATGGCGAAACACAGTCCAGCTCGTTATTGGACGACAGGTTAGTTGCTAAGATCTCATATGTTAGTCACAAGCTCACAGCATATACGACACTTTAGTGCTGACAAAAACTAATAGTTTCCCTAGACGACTTTGCGAAGTGAATGAAAAATCTTCGTGTAATTGTAGTAAATTTTCGACGTTTGGGGTCGCTTACGCAAATCGGTGAATTCTTGCGGCTTACGTTTATTGGTCGGCGATTGTACAACTAAGATCACCTATATAACGCAGCTTAACACAGCACATAAGACACTTCAATACTGATAAATTTATAGTGAGCGTGCCAGTGCTGCACTGCTATGATGTTTCGGTTAGAGGTAGAGAACTATCGATAGCACTTAAGACACTATCGATGGTTGGGCACAATCAGCACTATCGATGGTAACCAAAACACCATCGATAGAGCTTAATGGAACCATCAACATTTGGCGTTTCACATCGCTAAAAATTAAAATTTGTGCGTTTTCTGTGTGTTTAATAAAATTGTGAGTATCGAATTTAAGGTAAACATCGGATATCCCTCACACTCAATGCGTCAAGTGCAGAAAAAGAAACATGCGATTGCAGCAGTAGGGACTCTGAAAAAGATTTTGTAGCTGATTGGCAACATCAAATAAGACACATTATTTGATTTCTTGGGTGAGAGATCTTTAAACAAACTCGGAAACGCACGATCAGATACAATAATAATGATGAGGGCAAAAGCCACACAAGAAATGGATTCTCTATTATGGGACTAAGGTATACAAAATTAGAATGCTATAAAAGTACTAATTGTAAATTTAAACACAATTATATTGCAGCTCGTTAAATTTGACAATTGTTTTGACAATCCTAATCTTTCTTTTCCTGTGATTCTGGCATGAAACTGATTGTGTTTGCTGTTTGAAAAAAATTGGTTGATTTGAGAAAGCTTTTTTTAAAATGCAGATTTATTAATAAAAATATATGATCGGGGGTGTCACAGAAATCGCCTACTAGAGATTTGATGCCAAAAACAACCAAAAGGGAAGTTTTGGTGTCACAGAAAATCTCTATCAGGGAAATTTTTTGTCTAGCAAAATCTCTGACTATACCCTCAGGGATTTGCTTAAATTCAGCCTTATTTCAAGTTCTTATAAAAAATTATGAATGAAGAAATAAACTTTATGGTTTTCCTCATTAATCTGCATTCATACAATTCGTTATTTTACACGTTTTCATTAAAAAATTTGCATTTTAAAAAAAGCTTCCTCAAATCAACCAAAAAATTTCCCTGTTAGAGATTTCAGTGACACCAAAATTTCCCTTTTGGTTGTTTTTGGCATCAAATCTCTAGTAAGCGCTTTCTGTGACACCCCCGAAAATTTTGATTTTGCTTTGTCTATTCCTCTCTTTCTCCTCTGTTATCGGAGCAGTGTTGTCCCTCTTCTGAAAACAGAAAGTGCTAATGTTTGAAAAAAGTTGGAAACTTGAGAAATTTGATTTCAAATCAACATTTTAGTGCTTAAAAATAGTCATTTCAACTTAATACTTATTTTACACAAGAGCCTAAGTCAAAGCGCCGCACACTACGGCGAAAATGTATTTACACTGCTTGCCGCAACGAAAAAAGCCGCTTCTTGATAGCTGACGTTAGAAATTCGACAGAAATAAAAATTTACTTTTTGCCGATTCAAATTCATATGCTTGCAAAACAAAATTTAATTCAATGGGTTTGGTTGAATCAGATTTTGGGTTTCAAGCCTGAGCATACGATGAAGATGATTTCGAAGTTATTTTGGAAGCTGTCGCTTATGTTGCGCCGAACCGACTGTTACCAAGGTTCATATGGTACATACCACAACTTTCAAGAAATGCAACCACACTAAACATATAATTATTGTGGACTCGCTCGATCGCGTCTTTCATCAACCTCGAACTTTAAGCCCCTAACCCTACACATGACTCTTCATAATATCATTCAAGCCGATGTGCCTGCCACTTCAGCCGTCAGCAGCCAATATGGTCAATATCGCTGGTACTAGGGCAGTAACAAATGGTACACCACTTACAGTCTGTAAGCATACATCATGGCTACCATGCGAAACTTGGCGCGAATTAATTCCGATTTATCAAAAATGAGAAATTTCAATTTCTATTCATTTGAATCGAGCGCAAGCTGCGGCTGGGAAAAATTCTGCACGGATGTGGACGGATTTCGTCCATCCTTCCGCGATGGAAGCCCGGATAATCGAGTTTCTATTGTACTTAAATTAATAATTTATAAGTGTTAAATCACGGCAACGTTCAACATTTCGCCAATTTAAAAAACTACATTCGCATTGAATGAAAAATTTTATGGGGGCGTCCATAAATTACGTGAGGTTTTTTCTATAAATTTAGACCCCTCCCCCACTCTTGGTAAGACTTAGTGAGATTTCGACGAACCCCTCCCTCTGAAACTCATATGAAAAATTAGATAAGAAAATATTTTTTTTTTTTTTTTTGCTTTAATTTTTGAAAAAAAAATGGTAAACTAGTGAACTAAAAAACTCACATGAGATGTCCGATGAACCCCCCTCCACTAAGTGAGATTTGGTGACATTTTGAAACTTTCAGGCATTGTGTCGGACTATGTAAAACTACTATGACCAATATCAACGAATTGGGCTTCCAACTGTTGCTATTCGAGTTATGACAGTCTTGCTGCAAGCGATTTAATTTAAGAAATGCCTTTTCAGCAACTTTAAGTCAATAAAGGACGTTTTCGCGGCTATGAATATCGAATTTATTTGTACGGTTTTATGTCGAAATCGTAAAATTTTTGTGAAAATATAAACCGCAGCCGTGCCCAATATTATTTATTTAGGGGAACTTCCTAATAATTATAGGGATTTTAGGGGGGTTTTGTTGGAGTTTAGGGAGAACAATCGTTGAGAGTTGGTAACACTGTTTCAAAATAGTTGACATAATATTAGTAAAAATCATTTTAAAGATGAGATTTGTTAAACTGTTAGCAAACAATTGGAAAAAAACAACTATAGCAACATTAGCTGCAGGATATGGAGTTATCTCTTTTAAGTCCTACTATGAGTAAATATTATGACTGTGACTATATGTTATTATTATGTTATGAAAATTTTGTTTTTATAGCACTTCAAGCCACATGAGAAAATTATGTAGTGAAATGGTAAATAATTCAGCTATGTGGAGTGGTCCATACCCGAAGAGAGTGTTAGTAGTTATAAATCCAATTGCTAATAACAAAAAATGTGAAAAAATGGTAAATTATATTTTCTATTCATTAGGATGACAATAAATGTTTGTGTTATTGCAGTTCAAAAGATATTGTGAACCAGTTTTACATTTGGCAGGATATTCCGTTGAAATTTTAAAGACAAGCCATATTGGTCATGCTAAAACATTTATAGAAAATATGAAAAATCTGCCTGATGCGATAGTAGTAGCAGGTGGAGATGGAACTTCTTCAGAGGTAATTACTGGATTATTGCGCAGGCCGGAATCAGCTTGCCCTGTTGCACTCTTACCACTTGGCACTCGAAATGAATCTGCTAGTAAATATATACAACTAAAAGCTAGAAGTGGCATCGAATATGTTCAAGCCTTGACTTCTTCACTACTGCCTATGCTTAGCGAGAAATGCAAAAAGGAAAATGTTATTCAGTATAATGTCATTGAAAACAATGAAAATCATGGAAAACAATCTCTTAAACCCATTTTTGGATTAAATAGATTCTCGTGGGGCCTTATTGAAGATATTGACGCATCCAAAGATAGTTATTGGTATTTTGGATTTTACAGACATTATGTGGCTGCGATTGTAAAGTATTTCTCCAACCTTAGTTGGACATATAAAGCAGACTACGTATATACTCCACCTTGCCCTGGTTGTAGCAATTGTTTCGTGGAAAAAATTAAACGTAAAGACACGACATTTTTAAGCAAACTTATTTCCAGTAAAACCAAGAATTTGGAATCAGCAAAGCCTCATATTTCCAATGAAAACTGTAAAACCCAAATACAAGGACGCATGGAGACAAATCAACTTAATATATCATGCAGCGATAACGAAGATAACTTCTCTCAACTAAAAACTCAATTTGTGGATTATCTTCGACCTGATTGGGATTTCATAAAAAGAATTTCAAAAATAACTAAAAACTGTATTGAACCTTCTTCAGTCCTGCATAGTCGCACAATTGAACTTTTTCCTGAGCCAAATGGAAGTAATTTGCATTACTTTATTGATGGAGAAGAATACGACATACGACCCATAAGAGTCGCAATTATTCAAAGAGCAATTCAAGTGTATTGTTAATTAAAATTTCATGTTATTGTTTCAAAAACACTACATTTTTTATAGAAAATCATTTTTGTATCATATATTTTAAAAATAAAACGTAAGAAAAATACTAATAGAGCATAACACATTCGCAACAGAAATTTATTGCGATTTCTTCCCATATCCACAATTCTGTGTATTCAACTTCGAATTTATCTGATGAGATCATAACCAATTTATCGCTGATGCGTATGCAAGATCCATTTTTCCTTCGAAGAACTTTGATGGTAAAAGATTTGGGTTTACAATTGAAATGCCCATACCAACACTTTTTTGCAATGCACTCGATTGATCGAATGTACCTAGGGAAATAATTAACGCCCAAATCAATCCAGTTGATTTTTGAAGAACATTCCCACGGTCGCGATTTAAAAACTTCAGTTTTCTGATATCCTTTGTCAATAAAAATATTTCGCTGGTGAATGTCTTTATTATTCATTACGTCCTTTTTTCTTTCAAAATAGCTCAAGTGATTTGTTTCCCATGCAGGAAAATCTCCCACTGATACAATGTCTTCGTCACCATAAAAGGGAATTTCATATGAAGAGCGTTTGTATCCAAATTTTGATTGTTCTGAGGTTGCAGTTTCTGGAGTTTCTATACTCATATAACGGGGGTTGTATGCTTGTCCTAAAATTACACTGAGTGTGCTTTGGGATAATTGTGCACAATATTCATGTACTGCATTTTTAACCGAAAATCGCAATAAAACAATCATAATACTAAGAAATGAGACGCTCATTTTCAACGAAAATTTTAAAAGATCCCGTTACACACAGTTAAAACGATGTGATGTAAACATATTAAGGGTATTCAGTCGTTCTCACATTTGTTGCAAATAGCAGGTCTCGCAATCGAATATTTCAAATCACAAAAGCAAATTGTAAGAACAAAAATTTGGAGAGATTGCTTTACTTCATGCTATGTACATATATAGACATTGTAGCATTTGTGGTAAATTTTACTTGTATTAATAACACTGCAAATATTCGGCAATGTTTGGAATGTTCTTAAAATAATTGGAAAGCCCAGTCTACTTTAAAGCCGTTATTAGAACTAAAAAATGGCATGTACCCCAGAACTATAATGAGCATTGATTAAAAAGAATCGTTTAAGAATGGAAAATAAATTAGTCAAAGGATTTAATAAACCTATAATTAAAGTCGAAAGTTTAGCCAACAAAATAAAACACGAAACTATAAAAGGTAAAAAATTTTGTACTTAAGCGTAATATATGTATATATATAGACATGTATATCTTTAGAACTAAATTCCACAAAGTCTCCCTCTTTTTGATGGTTAGTTACCCCATAAAGACCGGTATACGGTGGTGTCACAGAAATCTCTTACAAGTGATTTGATGCCAAAAACAACCAAAAAGGAAAATTTGGTATCACAAAAAACCTCTAAAGGGAAATTTTCACTATTTCAAAACCTCTGACTATACCCTCAGAGGTTTGATTAGATTCAGCCTTATTTGAAGTTTTTATAAATAATTATGAATGAAGAAATAAACTTTATGGTCATTAATCTGCATTTAGAAAATTTGTTATGTTATATGTTTTCATTAACAAATTTGCATTCAAAAAAAGCCTTCTCAAATCAACCAATTTTTTCGAGCAGCAAAAACAATCATTTTCAAAAATTTAAAAGTTTGTTCGAATTGAACTATAGAAATTGTTAAAATAATCTAAAAACTATTAATATGCTGTTGCATTTGAAATGTTTAAACGAACACTTAAAAATGGTGAATTTAATTAAAATAAATACCGAATGCTGGTAAGTTGGCATGTGAACATTTTTGAATGAACAAATTGATTATAATACATTAAGGGGGTATACCACCTTTGAAGATGATTATTTTCTCGATTCTTAGCAAATTTTTTTTTAATGCAAAGAATGCACTAGGCTAAAAGTAGTTTTAAGCAATATACTAATGCATGTCTCGACTTCATTTTGCAATTTTCCCAGGGCAAATATGTTACAAATAACCACTGATAGATGACCCCAAAGTTAAGTCCATTTTGCATAGAACGCTAGTTGCCGTGTCAAATCACGGCCCGTACATGCAAGCTAGCTCCAATCGGAAAAAAAATTTCTCTTAAGGACAGTATTTTTTAGGTCTGTACGTAGGGGTTTTTTGAAATGTCGAGTTTTACGAAAATGGTGCCTATTTTTCCGAAATAACTTATTTTTTTGAGTAAAAATGTGCATTTAATTGGGCGAAAAAAACAAATCTAAGACAGATATCAAAAAACCCCTACGTACAGACTTAGATTACATGTCTAAGAAGATCCCTATCAATTCTCAGGTCAATCCGATAAAAACTGGCGGAGCAATCTGACACGCCAATTTAAGAAATGTCGTTTCGAGAAAAACGCATTTAAAGTTTTGTATTTACATACAATTGCACAAAGAGCGCTTATTTAAATTTGTTTATAGCATACAAAAAATGTTTCGGCTACCTATAAAATTGATCAATATAGATTCTGTACACCTCAAAGAGTACTTTACGTAGTATAAATTATTTCACAATTTTTTAAATTGCAAAGGTGGTATACCCCCTTAAGCAAGTCGTAAAAAAAGGGGTCACCTGGAAAGCTTTGCGGGAGTTTTGAAAATTGGGATCCCTATGGATTTTGGGCTGCTCTTTCAGAATTTTCACTTTGCGACCTTCTATCACCACCGCTTGAGCCGACATTTTAATAAAATGGCTTCCAAAATTACCATTTTTTCGCCATATCTCCATTTTGGTTCATTTTACGGCAAAAACTAACTAAACTTAATTAAACTAGAAGAAATTTCCTAAAAATTATGTTAAGACCTTTTTTTTCGCAAGACTAACAGTTTAGGCGTACGAGCGGCGCAAAGTGAATAACCTGGGTACTATGCGTTTTCAAACATTTTGTATGGAATTTGGAATTATTTTGAATGATAATCTTACTCTGAGTCCAACTGTTTTAGATTTCACTAACTTTTTTTTGTGTTTGGTGTTGAAATTTAATGTTATATTAATTGTCTATTACAATAAAAACGTTCCAAATTCGAGTGCAAATTTACAAATCCAAACCAACCGTTTGTTCGTCAAAAATTGCACGTTTTCTTAAAAAGGAGGCAAGTTATACTTGCATGGTTAGGCCTGTAAGTTTGTGGACGGGTTGGGAACGTTGTGTTTACTTGAATATAAGACTCGTACAATATTAAATATTAGCACACAATAAATTAAGGAAAATTTTCAAAATTTGGATTCATCATGAAAACGCATAGTACCCAAGTTGTACACTTCGCGGCGCTAATGCGCCTCAACTATTAATCTAAAATAATTTGTAGGAAATTTCCTCTAGCTTGATTTAGTTAAGTTAGTTTTTGCCGTAAAGTGAACCAAAATGGAGATATGTGAAAAAAAGTGATTTTGGACGCCATTTTTTCAAAATGGCGGCTCGAGCGGCGCTGATAGAAGGTCGCAAAGTGAAAATTCGGAAAGAGCATCCTAAAATCCATATAGATGCCAATTTTCAAAACTCCATCAAAACTTTCCAGACAGAACTACTTTCTTACTGTATTATTATTACTTTTTTAATATTGAATTTAATACTCATTTTACCCCTGAGCTGTAACTCTGCGGTAAGAAAAATTGCCGTAGGCCTAGGCCGTATCCATACAAAATCTGTCCGTTACGTTTGAAATTTTGTTTGTCTTAGCCTCTTTGCAGCAAAAAAAAAAAAAAAAAAGAGTTTCCCTGCTTGATTATAATTAATAAATCAAGTACTCTATTTAATTTCTCCCTTTTTGTAAAAATTATGCCCTAGTACCAGCGATATGGACCACACTGGCAGTGTTGACGGCAGTAGTGCCAGGCACATCGGCTTGAACGATAATTTATTTATTTATTTATATAATTTATAACAATTGACTGTTATTTTAGTAGAATTGATAAAAGACTTATTATATAATATAATACAACATAAAAAAGTATAATAATATAATAAAACTAATAGTTAAAAGTAATAGTAAATATAAATAATATAAATAGTAATGGGTTGGGTTAGGGGACGTCCATAAATTACGTGAGGTTTTTTTTCTAGAAATTTAGACCCTTCCCCCCCCTCTTGATGAGATTTAGTGAGATTTTGCTACGAATTTAATGAAAAAATAAATAAATTTTTGAAAAAAAATGGTAAACTAGTGAACCAAAAAGATCACATGAGATGTCCGATGAACCCCCTCCCTCTAGGTGAGATTTGGTGAGATTTTTTTGAAATTGGATCTTATCTTTCTATTTAATTTTTCTTTTATATGTAAAACGTACAAATGAATGTACTTATATTATTTGTTAAGTTCGAATAAAGTAAAATTTCTAGAAAAAAACCTCACGTAATTTATGGACGTCCCCTTATGCATAGATTTTTGTGCCATTTTCACGGAACGATATTACTTACGCTTGGAAAAAACTTAGCAAACTAAGTGAAAACAAAAGTGAGTAACACAAAGTTCGTCATGCATGGTGACTGGTGGTTTAACGACAAAAATTTTTGCATTTGCGGTGTTCACGCATTTCTCGTCAATCTATAAATGTTTGAAAATAGAACGTTTGCCAGCAGTTCTTCGATCTAGTACAGAACTAAGGTCGGAACTAGTTTGAATGTAAATAATACTACCCAACAGTTTTTCTATACTCTTGCAAGAGTATATTAACTTTGTCATGAAGTTTGCAACGCAGAAAAGGAGACATCTCCGACTATATAAAGTATATATATTCTTGATCAGGTCGACGAGACGAGTTCAAATAGCCATGTCCGTCTGTCTGTCCGTCTGTCTGTCTGTCTGTTGCGATGCGAACTACTCCTAGAGTTTTAAAGATATCGAACAAATTTAAATGCAGAAAATTTACTTTTCCTTGCACGTAGTTTGTTTGTAAAATCCAGCATGATCGGATAACTATAGGATATAGCTGCCATAGGAACGATCGGTCAAAAATGAGGTTTCTGCTCAAAAAACGCTTTGAAATGTTTGAAAACCATAGTACCAAAGTTGAACACTTTGCGGCGCTCGTACGCTTAAACTATTAGTCTTACGAAAAAAGCTTAGAACATAATTTATTGGAAATTTTCTCTAATTTAATTTAGTATAGAGGTGTTTTTGCCGTAAAATGAGCCAGAACTGAGATACCCAGTGGAGTGGAAAATTTTCGTTAACGATATCGTAAACCAACATTTTGCGAAACTCAACCGGACAAAACTATCGTAAATGGATCCGAAAACGATACGAAAATTAATCATCAGTCGTTCAGTTTGTGTGCACGAAAATTTCGTTTACGGTAGTCGAAAACGGACAATTGGGAATCATTTTCGTATCGTTTTAGGACTCGTTTTCGTAACGTTTCCGAACTCGTTTTTGTATTGTTTCGGAATCTTTTGCGACCCTTTTGCGAATCTTTTGAGAGCCGATTGCGGACTCGTTTACGAACCTTTTTCGGGTTGATTAATAACAGTTTTTTTCGTTTCAATCCCAGTTTATTCCCCCATTAAAAAATTGTAAAATTAAAAAATAGAAACAATCTTAAGGAACAGAATATATTGTTGTTTTTTTTTATTACCAATACTGTTAACTTTTTTTATAATTTTGCTTATTTAATATCTTTATTTTTTATTATTAACAACAAATAAATTCGTAAACATTAATATAATAAACTTTTAAATTCTGGTGCCGCTGGGGTTTGAACCTCATACCTTCGGTTTCATAGTCAAAACACACTAAACTCAGAGCTACAGCAGGCGACATAGAAATATTTGATATTTGATCAATTTTATTTATTTGAAACATTTTTCCTGAATCTGATTCCGATCATTTTATGAGAATTTTGCGAGTGCTCGCTTTTTGTCCGCAAAATATTCGTTTTCGAGTTCTTTTACGAACATTTTGCGAATACTTTGAGAATGCTCGTTGTTTAATCGAAAAACTTTCGTTTGTAATCCGTTTACGAACACTTTCTGATTGTTTTGTGAATGATCGTTTTTTGTCCGCAAAACTTTCGTTTGTAATTCGTTTACAAACAATTTGCGAGTGTTTTGCGAATATTTTTTCGGCCGAAATTTATCCGTTTTAGGTTCGTTTGTAAGTCCGATTGCGAGCATTTTGCGGACATTTTCTGATATTTCCGATTTTTATCCGTAAAACATTTGTTTTCGAGCTCGTTTTTGGACGTTTTGTGGACGTTCAAAAATTTATCGTTTTTTTGTCCGCAGGGTATGGTCAAAAAAGTGATTTTGGACGCCATTTTTTCAAAATGGCGGCTCGAGTGGTGGTCGTAAAAGGTCGCAAAGTGGAAATTCGGAAAGAGCAGCCCAAAATCCATATAGATGCCAATTTTCAAAACTCCATCAAAACTTTCCAGGTAACCACTTTTTTTACGACCAAATGACTGGACTAGGGGCTACGCCCCTCTATCGTGATAAACGTATATGATTCTTATTGCTTTCGGCCATATTCGTGTGACAATTTGCTACTATACGTCGATGCCATTTCGCATTGACAAGGAACGACTCGAGCACGCAGTCGCATTGCACACTCGCTGCTAGTAGCAGCGAGAGGGAACGACTCAAGCATGCCATTTTCGGTTCCCAAACCACGATTAATGGAATGGGCAGCGTCGCGACGTCTGTTATTGTACAGACTATGTTATTGTACAGTCTTTCAATGTTATTTCCTTTTATTTGCAAATGGAGTTTTGCATTTGCTATTCGTTTTGCTTTGAACCAAAGGTGTCAGGTTTTTGTTTTCTTTTTATAAAACAGATGCTTTGCAATAATAGTCGGGGAGCCGACGATGCTAAAACGTGATTTACTCCTGCGTCGTTGGGAGTGGTTGCATTTTGAAGATTAAATATTTCAAAGTGGAAAAGATTCTATACAATTTTTTCATTTAGCGGTGGGTTTGACCGCCACAAGGTGTTTTATATTGTATACCGCAGAATAAAGAATGTTCCTTCATATAACTGTTAGGTTATGAAATAGTACGACTAGGAGATCATGCTGAGCCACCTGTAAGAAAAACTAACGCATAGAACTAACTAAATTTGACGGTTTTAGTTTGGAAGTTTGAAACCCTCCCATTCCCTTACGTCTTTCTCAAAATGGCTGATTACCGAAATGGGGACTTATAAGCATGTAATAAACCTACCATATCTTAATCTGCCACGCAGGAGTAAATCAGCCGTTTTTACAGAATCAATGGTCTGCCATACACGCGCGTCACCACTTAGAAATCTTACACTTGGGGAATCTACTCAATAGAGTATAAGCTATCTCCCATATTCTAATCTGCCACGCAGGAGTCACTACGAAAATCCCCGCTTGGGCTCCCCTACTATAAATAAATATACAAATGTTAAAACAAAAAAATAATTAGAAATGAACTACTATATTTAGTTTTGAGTATTATTATAATTTTTTTCGGCCCAATCTATTATTATTTTTTTTTTCGGTTGCTTGCAGATTATCAGATTAAATTTTTTTCTATATTCAGAAGTGTTGATTAGTTATTGAATTACTTGCTTACACACCGTTTTTTATTGCCTTTACTGAGCATTGAACCCAAGCTCTTCGATTTGTAAGCCGCCGCTCAACCCATTGAGCCACAGAGTCTTGTATAAACAATAGGCTAAATTGTGAATATGTCGATCATAGCAGAGAAGCGGCATTTCGTCCGTCGGCGAAACAGTCCGTTTGTCTGTCACTGTTTTTGTCTGCGTCGACAAATAACCTCCGACTACCCCTTCATCCACTAAACATTTTGCGTGTGCGTAAACTCACGCTCCCGCAAACTCTTCACCATCATTTCCAAATTTTATTTCTCTGATACATTTTCCGCCATAGCGACGCGTCGTCACTAACCTTTCCCCTTCTACCCATTCTCAACAACAAAAACTTGCGTCGCTGCTTTTTCGGCGTCGTGTTTTTGACGACGGCAACTGTGGTTCCACTCCGCATGTACACTCGTTGCAAGCGGAATGCCTGGTTTGTGGGCCTCATATCAACGCCAAAAAGAACACGTTGCTTTGGAACTACGGTAAAAATCTGCTGGGTAGTTATTATTATTTAGGTATTACTAGGGTTATTTAAATGATTTAATTTTTTATTGTTAATAACAATTAAATTGAAAAACATTATTATAATAAACATTTAAATTCTGGTGGCGCTGGGGTTCGAACCTCATACCTTCGGTTTCATAGTCCAACACACTAAACTCAGAGCTACAGCAGGCAACATAGAAGCATTTGATATTTGATAAATTTGATTTATTTGAAATATTTTTTTCAGACTGGTGCTCTTATGCATAACCTCTGTCTGGTTCAAATATTAGTTCCAAATTCACTAGTTGAAAAATAGATTCCAAATAATGAAAATGGGTCAATCCCACATTTTGTTTTTTAAACTGGTGTGATAAAGCACCATCTTTCACTAGTTCTTGTACTAGTTTCGAATTCGACAGTTGGGTACTAGTTTGGTAATAGAAGTAAACTATCGAAAAGGGGACAATTGACAAAACGAGAACTGCTGGGTAACGACTCAAATGTTCATGGATAAAGAAAGAATTAATTTTTGTATTGACATTGTTCACGAATGTAGGTCTTAAGGGAGAAATTGAGTAAAAATTTGATGAATTTATGGACGACATTATTGACATACAATTGAACCATCGAGTGACGATGTCGAAGACCAAAAATCTGCATTTTGATGCAAAAGTTGTATGTGTTTGTTTTTAACATACGAGTAATCTTTACAAAGGTAGTAATATGGAGTGAAATTGGCAATGCGATGGTTTATGTTCACTAAGGCGGTCAAATAACGTACATCATTTTAATATCAAACTCCTGCGAAAGTACAGCCACATTTCATAGAAAATATTTAAAATTTGCCATTTTCATACTTCCATACGTTAACTAACAACATGCCTCGGGGTATATAAATCTCTATGAAAATTTGGCCTGTGCATTTTGTTGTTGGCAATTTAACTTTTCATAGACTTATAGGTTAACGACAAATGCGTGAACACCGCAAATTTTTTCTACGTCAATACATTATAGAGAAATGCGTGAATACCGCAATTGTTTTTAATATACGAGTAATCGTTACAAAATTATTAATATGGAGTGAAATAGGCAATGCTATGGTTTATGTTGAGTAAGGTGGCCAAATAACGTACGTCATATTAATATCAAATTTTTGCGGAAGTACAGCCACTTTTTCATAGAAAAAAACTGAAAATCTACATTTTCATATTTTTATAATTCCATACGTTAACTAACAACATGTCTCGGATGTATGAATCTCTTTAAAATTTGGCCTGTGAATTTTGTTGTTGGAAATTTAACTGTTCATACGTTTATTTTAATTTAATTAATTAATTTTATTTTGATTATTTCGCTTAATTCAATTTTTCTATTGGTTATATAAGAACAACAACTAACAACTTTAACCAGAAACTTTAACAAGACGGATTATCATACTCTCTTATCTTAACGAAATATGCGTGAACACCGCAATCAATAATATGGTATTCTTTTTTCATGTCAATTTAGTGTATCTTGAAAATATTTCCGTTGCCACTCTCACTTATGCCTTGTATATGCATTCGATTTTTATCAGTCGGACTCTGAATGTTTCCAAATGAAAGTTAACAGCTGAGCGTGGTTTCCTTTCTGGTTATTTTAATACCCTCTGCTCTGCAGCTGGTTTGTAGTGTGTTAAATTGTCATCGTATCGATTACTAAGTGATGATGCAACTCTGCGTTGCATCATAGATATAGTTTGGTGTGTGTTCACTTGAAATGGCATGTGCAAGTGTTAGTTCAATGACTTTATCTACCCGTGAAAACTCTTATTAATGTGTTAACCCACTCGCAATCCTTGCAGTAAATTTAAATTCAATTACCATCTATTAATAGACAACTGATTTTTTTTCGAGTAAATATGCACCAAAAGTTATCTGCTTTCAACGACATGAACTGAATGGCTCAAAATTTGACAATATTGTAGAAGGTAGTTGACTGAAGCTTCCAAGCTTACATATCAAACCACTCTCGTATTATAGTAGTTTTATCTGTGAACATCTTAGTCGATATCAGACTTTTTTTAGTGTTGCCAACTAGTTAATTAATTTTTTTTTTTTGCGAGCACTGTCGATTTATATGTGACATTACATCTCTCTTTAACATATTAAGACTTAAGGTACTGGTAAACTACATTCGTCTCTTTTTGACAATTTATATGAAATAATTGATGTCAGGAAGGTGAGGACGAGTTTTTCTTCATTGACGAGTCAAAGTTACTTTTTACAAATAAATTTAGCTGAAAACTGTGAGTGTTGTGCTAAATTTTAAGTTACTTTGGTTTTGTTTATTATAATTTAAGAAATCTTACGTTTTTCGTAAAAAATAGTGTTTAGTTGAAAATTGTGATAAATTTTTTTTTTATTATTTTTCTTAGAGGTTTATTGAACAGATTTTCTGGTCACATTATATGAAGTTATTGGTTTATGATAAAATATAAGATTCAGGTTTGTCTGATATTTTACTGTTGTAATGTAGATGGGTTGAAAGGCAGACCTACGTATCGAACTATTTTATAATTTGTTGTTTTTTTATTTTTCTTAATTACTCATTGAAACAAATATATAAATAACAAAATGTAATAAAGTTAATCCTTTGTGGGTGTAAGTAAATTGTACATAATGTAATAAAAATAAAAGCAATCTGTTAGGGTTTTTATTTTTATACAAATACACTTAATAATTATTTGTAAATAATTCTGAAGATAAATTATCAAATTGACATTTCCCAAATTAGACAAATTTTAATAATCTTGATATCAAAATATGTTGCATATGTGGCAAAGATTAGAGACGATTGAAGTGATATATTTTATTCTATGTTTTCTGAATTCTATTTGTATAATACATAAGGTTATTTCCAAAGACTTGCAATATCTATTAGCAAGAACAAGTTTCAGCAGGGATTTAAAAATTTCCATGATTTCCTAGAATGGCAGTAGTACATACATATGTACATTTATGAATTCCATTTATGAAATCCATTCTATTTTAACATCATTCGGAAATAATTTACTACTACAGGATTTATGAATAAAAGTGTCAAAAATATTCTATTTTGATCTTTACCCAAAATTATATATTTTTTACAGACTGTTAGCTATTGAATTAAGTCATCGTAGAAACAATAGAAAATTGTATTTACAAGAAAAACTCAGTAATTTATTGGTAACTGTAAAAACAAAAGCATCAAAATGAACGGAATTAACAATAGCGCTGACGACGTTGTGGAGTGCCCACTTTGTATGGAACCTCTCGAAGTCGATGATCTTAATTTTTATCCCTGCACTTGTGGATATCAGGTAATATATATTGACAATGTAGTTGGTTAAAAATTTTTTAATAATAATAATATTGTAGATTTGCAGATTCTGCTGGCACAGAATTCGAACGGATGAAAATAAGCTTTGTCCAGCATGTCGAAAAGAATATCCGGAAAATCCGGCAGATTTTACTCCTTTAACCCAAGAGCAAGTTAGTATTAAATTTTGTAAAGATTATTCTTCTATTAATTTAAAAAAATTAACAACAATTAACCATGATGGAGTAATTGGATTTTAATGTTTAAAACAATTCTGCTTGCTATTCAGAAAATCTTTCTATTTTGCGTTATAACTAAAGAATACGCATCTAAATAGTATACAAAAACTTTTAAACCCTTTTAACGTAATCGCAAAATACTCTGATTGGATGCCAAAATTAAAAATAAGATAAAAAAACGTGTAAGAACTTATCTTCGCCTTGCCAAAGATTTGATACTCTAACATTCATACAGTCGCGCACAGCTTAATATTCTTATTGAATACGAGATTCAAATAGAGCGGGAATTTTGTTTCTATCGTTAATGGCTAAATGTAATCACAGTTTCACAGTCAAAGTTAACCCACGATTAACTCCGAGTAAACCTATGTTAACACTTGAACATCTTAGGCCCAGTTTCACAGTCTAGGGTTAACCCATAGTAAAGTTAACTTGAATTTAACCCTTACCCGGAATTAACTCTGACTTTCAGTTCCACAGTGAAGAGTTAACTCTAGTTATATAAGTATGGCAACTTTCTTTTTTTTGAGATTAATGTTTTACAACATTGAACATCTACTTATCACATCATCATCACACTGCGCAACGAAAGCAAACCATGTACTTCAAATGGTACAATACTACATATGAATGTTAGTTTCGCGCAATTGAAAAATGTATGTGTAGATCGTTGCCAATGTGTAACTGTTGTTTTTATCATATTGTCTTAACGTGGGTACAATCTACTATAGCAAAAAAAAACTCCTCTTTCAAATGCATTTCTATTGCCAGGGACACACATTAGGTTGCAATGATTTTACCAATTTTACCACATATTTTCTGCTTAGTAATAAGTATTATTAAGCTTTATGTTAACCGGCTATTATAAAAAAAATTATTGTTCCTAAACCTATTGGAAAGAAACCGACTTTAGGTGCTAGTAATTTCAGGTGATGTGAGACTACCTGTTGGTAATGCATTTTATTTTGACAAATTGTTTATAAGGAAAGAAGTATTATTTTCATTTCAATCAATATTGAGAATAAAAATAAGTATAAAACCTAACTCCAAAAAGAGGTGGAAAATTGACGGAAAAATTTAAGAATAATATGGTTTCTCACATTTGTAGCAAATGGCATGTCTAACAATCGAAAATTTCAAATTTCAAAAATTACAATTTTAAAAATTTATTTGGAAAAAAAATTCCCGAGATTGCTATAACCTGCATAAAGCTGTTGACAGCTAATTGGAAACGACAGTATGGTATGTGGTTTCCTTCATTTCTTTCAAAAAATTTCCTATAATCATATCATCATATACTTATAAAATACATGTAAGACCTCTAATGTAAAAGAAAAACTTTTGCAGGATTTAAAAAATATAAGTTAAGTATGTTTTATGAACGATTTTCTGGTCGAACCTCAAATTTGACCGACACAACTAATTGAAAACAGGACCGATTTACCTTAAAATCTCTAAAATTTTTTAATATTTGGCAAAGCTTTGTTTGAGTTTTTAATGGTTTTTGATTGTCAAAACATTTTAACACAAAATAGCTTTCATGAAATACCACAAAGAGTCGTGAGAAGCAGAATTTGAACACTAACTGTGAGAACATCAGTTGTTGAGTTGTGAGGCTTAAAAATGTCATTTCTTGTGATTGCATTCCATCTAAAATGCTCTAAATGGTTGATATTTGATTAAATAAATGATAAATGATAGCAGTTCACTAAATAAAATGATCAATGAAAAAAAACAGCACGTCAAACAATTGGTAACACAGGTAGTCATATTGTGAGGACTTCGTAAATGAATTCTTAAATAAGTCATGCAGCCGTGTAGTGTTCAATAATGGATTGTTATCTTGTAGAAGTAACCCAACAATCTACCAATCACCGATGCAATGCATTGAAGCAGTTCCATTTGAAGAATAACATTCTTAGAAGTTAATATTTTTAATGCTATTCTAGACGACATGTGGTATGTGTGACGCAAACAATGCTCTATCACTTTTAGCTAACCAAAAATATTTTTATGAGCATGGCCAATCTCGCGGATCTTTGTTTTGTCATTATAGACATCTTTCTTTCATTTGTTGAGTGACCTGTTGGTTTGTGTTTAAGAGAATTGTTTCCGTCAATTTCTTTACTTAATTTTCATGAAACGCTTTATATTTATTGATTCATCAATGGAATCCAGCATCCCCCAAAGGCCAAAAATTTTTCTTTTGGATACTTCTGCAACATAATAATCTATTATTGAACTCTACACGGCTGCAGGACTTCTTTAAGAATTAATTTACGAAGTCCTCACAATATGACTACCTGTGTTACCAATTGTTTGACGTGCTGTTTTTTTTCATTGATCATTTTATTTAGTGAACTGCTATCATTTATCATTTATTTAATCAAATATCAACCATTTAGAGCATTTTAGATGGATTGCAATCACAAGAAATGACATTTTTAAGCCTCACAACTCAACAACTGATGTTCTCACAGTTAGTGTTCAAATTCTGCTTCTCACGACTCTTGGTGGTATTTCATGAAAGCTATTTTGTGTTAAAATGTTTTGACAATCAAAAACCATTAAAAACTCAAACAAAGCTTTGCCAAATATTAAAAAATTTTAGAGATTTTAAGGTAAATCGGCCCTGTTTTCAATTAGTTGTGTCGGTCAAATTTGAGGTTCGACCAGAAAATCGTTCATAAAACATTCTTAACTTATATTTTTTAAATCCTGCAAAGGTTTTTCTTTTAGATTAGAGGTCTTACATGTATTTTATAAGTATATGATGATATAATTATAGGAAATTTTTTGAAAGAAATGATGGAAACCACATACCATACTGTCGTTTCCAATTAGCTGTCAACAGCTGTATATATATCGTCGCGTATAATTTTGTGTATTATTTGGAATGTTTTTAACACAGTTGGAAACCCCTGCCTACTTTTAAACAGTTATTTGAATTTGAATTAAAAAACTAACATGTGTTCAGGAACCTTACATATTGAATAAAATCATTTGATCGGAACCATTAGTATATTCATCGCATATAAACGATTTTCAATCTGTTCTAGATTGCATCCGACAATTCAAATATAGTATCTCCTTTGTCTAGTAATGAATTTATTGATTCTTTTATGAATCATCATTTAACCAAATCAACGCCATACAAAATTCTAAAGATCGAATTTTAGATCTTATTTTTATAAGCAACATTGATGAAAAAGAGCGTTTATCTTCGTATTCGCCAGTCACTTCTTGCGAGTTTCATCCACGCACTTTTTTTTTACAAGTGGTGGACTCAAGAAATCTGCCTCTATTTTCAAAGATCGATTTAAGGAGCAGGAGCTTTAAGCAACGGAGTGGTCAGCATAGAGCCCAAACCTCAATTCGGTAAAATATCTTTGTTCAATATTTGAAATAAATCTGGGCAAAGATAAAATGGCCTCCTTTACGGAAGAGGAGCTTTTGAGCCGGGTACAGCTTGAGTGGGCTTTATTGTTCACCGAGTATGGTTGAAAGAATGTCCAAGATTGTAAAACGCATAATAAATAATAGTGGTTTTTGGATTAAGTATGAAAATAAAGTGGTTTTTCATAAAATAATCAATTGGTGCATAATTGAGTAAATGTACGTTGTCTTATGTTTTGATTTTTTACACCTCTCTTTTTCTTATTTATCGCAATGCTTGTTTTGGCAAATTTGGAGCTTAAGGTGCAAGGATCTTGGATAATAATTTCAGATTTTTCCACTAATTCGTTTTCGTACAACTGAGGCAAATGTAAGAAAGTGAGCAACATTTACTCAATTTTGCTCGCCACTGTATGTCGCGATCGTGAAAAATAAATTTAATATAATTAAATACAAGTCTAACTCTTTATTCATTTCCTTCATGTATGAAATTCAGTGGTGTGGAAGGAAATGATGCTGCAACGATATCCAATCTCTTTGCTGAATTTTTTCAAAGCACCTATAATGACTATTCATTCGAAAACGTTACTTACCCATATTTTATCAAAGATAGAAATAATATTAATGTGCCGGTTATTGAAAATGAAACTGTTCTTAGACACTTAAGATTAATAAAACCATCTTATACCGCTGGTCCAGATAGTATTCCTAGTTGCGTTTTAAAGCACTGTACCGGGTTGTTGTTTATTCCATTATGTAAGCTTTTTAATATGTCGTTAAATTCTTCTATTGTCCCCAAAATTAAGAAGAGTTTTACATTATTTTTCAATGATTTGCCTACTGGGATCAAGCATTGCCATGTTTCAATGTATGCTGATGACATTAAGTGATGCATTACCCTTAATTTTCCAGATCAGCAAATTCTGCTTCAGTCTGATCTTGTGTGATGTGGTCATTTTATAGAAAAAAAACTAAATGTTTCTACGTACAAGTTAAATAATTTGTACCTTGAACGTACCTCTCAGTTTAATGACCTTGCTGTTTTAATGGATCGAAAACTTCATCTCGCTTTGCATATTTCGCTATCCTTCATTAAGGCTTAGAGCGTGCTGGGTTTCATTAAAAGATGGTCTAAATAATTTAACGACTTGTACACAACTAAGTTGCTTTACTCTTTTTAATGCGGCCCATTTTTTAGTATGCGTCGTGTGTTTGGGATCCTCAGTGTGAAAAGTATAAGAACAGAAGGAGGGGAGGGGGACCCCTTAAAGAATATAAATATCTTGAATCGGACGTCAAGAGAAATTTATTGAGCCATGTCCGTCCATCCTCACCAACGGTTCTGGGAAACTGTAAGAGATATGAATAGGCGACGTCAGATCAACATTGGTTTTTGTAGATTGAGGGTGTGGCACCGCCTACCATGTGTGCAGGGTATTATATTGTCAAGTATACTCGACTTTACCGCCCTTACTGGTTTTATATTTCGATAGTAGAACCTATTGAAAATAAGCTGTGAAAATTTCAGGCCTATTAATAAAGAAGATACAGCTTATAATTGCAGACACGTTGTAAGCGACCACCTACTGCTTTTAAAACGTTATACTTCTCGCAACCTCATTTTCTAAAACGGTCATGCTCCTAGAGAAAAAAACTATACGACCGATTGCTTCGAAATTTGGCAGAGTGCTTCTACACATTATCAATTTTGAACAAAAAAACTGGGATTTTTGTAATTTGTTTTTTGACAGTCCGCCATTTTTCTGTTTTTAAATGAAATTCATTTGCTTTGGTACGGACGATAGCGACAGACCCCCTTAATAATAATCTATTCGGGTTTTTCATTTCGGACAACATAAAGTATATATATTCTTGATCAGGATGACAAGAGAAATCGATTGAGCCCTGTCCGTCTGTCCGTCCGTCCGTCTGTATTCTCCAATGGTTCTCGGAAACTGTAAAAGCTAGAGACTTGAAATTTGGAGGGTAGACTCGTGATGCTTGGCACTACATCAAGTTTAAACGGTTTTGTGCCACGCAAACTCCATCTCGCTCAACCAGCACCGCACACTTTTTTAAAACGTTGTAACTCGAACACCCGAGGATATAGAAACATGAAATGTAGACCCGGCATGAAGAGCTCTACAAAACTGCATACTCCCCTTGATTTCCCCTCCCCGAGTTGTTTTCTCTAAAAATCAATATCTCCAAAACTAATAAAGATATGAACATTAAATTTTGTACACAAGCTCAGTAAATATATATCTTTAAAACTGCATACCACAAAATTCCCCTCTGTTCGAAAGTTACCCCTCAATGACCAACAAACTCAAATTTTTCGTAAATTCCACTTTTTTTGACCAATTTACTTGATATTTTGAACACTATTCGATCGGGAGATGTCAAATCAACATTTTTTTTGTAGATTTAGGGAATTGCACCACCTACTGTGTGTGCAGGGTATTATATTGTCGAGTATACTCGACTATAGCGTCCTTACTGGTTTTTTCTCATAAAGTTGTCTAGAACTCTTAAAAATAGTTAGTAAAAGTACGATAGAAGTCTGACGTTATGATAACAATTCCTCTTCTCATGCGTTTACATGAGAATAACCCCTTAAGCTCTTATAATTGATCTAAAGAGATATTACACAAAACTGCGCTTCGACATATAAGTATGTATTTATGTACATATATGCATACAGTGGCTAACAGCTTAAAAGCACCACTTGTATTTTTTGAATGACTTCTTAACTCTGAGATCCAATTTTGTTTCGGCTAAATAAATTGTTTACGCTTTTATGAACATTTTAAGACTTTACCAGTTTTAAAAATTCGAATTTTTTTTCGGAAGTTATAGTAATTATAAGCCCAACACACAGTAGGGCCCATTCGGCGTATTTATTTTTTTTTTGCGTTTTTCTCGAAACTACTTTTTTCAAACTGATGTAGATATCTCAAAACCTGCTTGACCGATCTTGCTGAAATTTGAAGGAGATATTCTTAGGGAGAATATCTAAGTCGATACGAAGGCTTTTTTTTTTTTTGATTTGGGAGTTTGTTCAAAAGTTATAACCTTTTTAACCTAAAAATTTCACGAAGAATTGTTTTCTCTTTTTTAAACACCTAATCGCCTTAGATATTTCATTTTTAAATGAAATAAAATTTATTCCACATTTTTTAGATGTTTGCAAATCGAGATTTCGTATACACCATTAAAATGGATTTTCAAAAAAAGCTCTACTTGTCGGATCAGAAATTCGTAGACCCCGAGGCATGTTGTTAGTTAACGTATGGAAGTATGAAAATATGAAAATGACAATTTTTAGTTTTTTTTCTATGGAAAAAAGTGGCTGTACTTTCGCAAAAATTTGATATTAAAATTACGTACGTTATTTGGCCACCTTACTCAACATAAACCATTGCATTGCCAATTTCACTCCATATTAATACCTTTGTAACGATTTCTCGTATGTTAAAAACAAACACATACAACATCTGCATCAAAATGCAGATTTTGGGTCTTCGACTTCGTCAATCGATGGTTTAATTGTATGTCAATAATGTCGTCCATAAATTCATCCAATTTTAACTCAATTTCTCCCTCAAGACGACCAATGTCAACACAATAATAAAATCTTTCTTTATCCATGCATATATTAACATTTTTACCTCCCAAAAACTCATTTTCACGCATAACTTGATTAATTCTATATTCCAATCATTGATCCTTCATGTTATTTTGAGGCATTTTATTTTATTTAGTTTTTTTTCGCACAATTCAGCTTAATTTAGTTTTTCGTTTGTTTATATAAGAAGACGAGAACTCACAACTTTAACGAAACGGTCCAAAAAAAAAAAGTGTTCACGCATTTGAGACGTTAACGTTCATATTTTCATACATTTATAGGTTAACGAGTTATGCGTGAACACCGCAAGTGTAAAAAAACCAGTAAGGGAGCTATTTTCAGCTTTGCTGAAACTTATATACTCTTGCAAGCATTTGGAAAATCCGTTTTATAGTTTTTCTAATAAGAATCTTATAAGTTTATAAAGATAAAGGGGCATAGCCTCGCCCATTTTCTAACTTGTTTTTAAGAGTACAATGCAATCATTCTACACTTCATTTTACGATTTTCTATCCCGTCTGCTAATAGATAAATCACATTTTTAAGTTTTTCTCTATAGGGGCGGTGCCACGCCCTTATGTCCGTTTCTTATGAATCTTTGTAATATGGTCAAGGATTCTTAAAAACGCGTAACTGCAAGGTCTAATTTGTTTATAGTTGAAAACAAAAAAGTTTTTCTAACAAAAACCGAATTTTTGAACGATTGCTCCTATGGGAGCTATATGCTATACTTATCCGATCTTCACCAATTTTGCAGTGTCTCTTAATTTGCGTCCAAGATGTTCTTGTGCAAAAAATCGAGGCGATAGCTTTAAAATCAAAGAGTTTATTGAGGATAAACCTCATTTTTGACCGATCGTTCCTATGGCAGCTATATGCTATAGTATTCCGATCAAGCTGGTTTCTACATATAAACTGCCTGCAAGGAAAAGAAAATTTTCTGCGTTTAAATTGTTTTGCTAACTTCAAAACTCTGGGAGGAGTTCGCATTGAAACAGACAGACAGACGGACATGGCTATTTGAACTCGTCTCGTCGTGCTGATCAAGAATATATATACTTTATATAGGCGGAGATGTCTCCTTCTCTGCGTTGCAAACTTCACGACAAAGTTAATATACTCTTGCAAGAGTATAAAAATCGTTATTTAGGTGACTATTTTTTCGAGCGCCAGTGTGGCGTAATCCCTTAAGTGATCCCGAAATTATGGGACTGTATACATACATATGTGTATAAACTTATAAACCATGGATAAATTGTCTATTTCGACTCGACTTGTCGGCCGACCAATAGTCACGTCACATAGTCGCAAATATCTACGTCAAATACTAGATACCCAAAGGGAAAAAATAGAAAGCATGCTAAATCGCCATGCGAACGGAAGGTGTTTTTGTTGTAAAAAATTTGAGAGAAAAAGAGAGTCGTTTCTGAGTATTCGTTTTTGTTCACAACACAACTAACAGACGAACGAAGTTTAATTTGTCGTTGAGCTGTTACTTAACAGGCTCGTTTAAGTACCCGAGCAGCAAAATTTGTTGTTTATATAGTGTTATTAAAAATAAAAATTAAAGTAGGCTTAGAAAAGTTTGTTTACAAGCAACACAAAACTTTAAGAAATTTATCAAATTTATCGACGATAGTACTGGTGTTACTGACGAGTCATATTCTTGGGGTCGCACAGAGCATATTCGGTATCAAAAGATTTTGAGAAATAAGAAGAGGCAAAACATGGCGATAGCATGTAGAAGAATTGGCGTACAAGATAAATAGGACCCGTAAACGACGCTAATAGTAACGTATCAAAGCCAGTGACCGTTTGATTGGCATCTTTATTAACGACAAGATTAATTTAATTTTTTCATATATAAATTAATGTACCAATCATTATGTTCATAATATTATATAATCAAAATATAGCTAATAAAAAATGCATATGTAATGCAAAATTTATAAGTTTTTCCTGCTTATGCAGTCAATAGAACTATATTAACAGTAGCTTAATAACAGCATAACAGATATGTAACAGCATCAGAACAGTAACAGTCATTTTAACAGCTGAGCATAACAGAAAACAGTCGTTTAACAGTCGTGTGTTTTACAACAAAAACCCATGCTCTGTCGATTCTTTTGAGGCGATTGTAAGCCTTTTTGGAAGCGGGCGTACGGCTTTTTTAGAAGCGAGAGAGGAAGGTTCTAAGCATGGCGAAAAGCGGCAAGAGCCATATAAAACGCCATTTGAAAATGGAAGATATCGGAAGGGCAGGTCCATGCAAAAGAATTCACCCATAAGGCAGTTGGAAGACATTCGATTTCCCGCTGGGTAGTAAGACCGCTTATATACGGATTTTGCTAACCTAATTTTTTTTTTTTTTTTATTTATCTTACAGATGATCGCGTTTAAATCTCAAAAACGGCAACGTGATCAACAAAGGAAACAAAAAATTACAGAGAATAGAAAACATTTAGCAAACGTTCGTGTTGTTCAAAAAAATTTGGTATTCGTTGTGGGGCTACCCCCAAGACTGGCAGATGCGGACGTAAGTTTTGCTTAGAAAGATTCATACATGTTAAACTAAATCAATCCATAATCCATAGATTCTAAAAAAACACGAATATTTCGGCAAGTATGGAAAAATTCATAAAGTTGTAATAAATCCAAGTACAACTTACGCCGGAGTGCAAGTAAGTTGAATTTTTGGGTCAGTATTATGTAAATTTGTTTATTTTAAATATTAATAAATTTAAAGGGTCCTTCGGCGTCTGCCTATGTCACTTATGTACACAATAGCGATGCGTTACGAGCTATACAAAGTGTAAACAATATTATGATTGATGGTCGACTTATTAAAACTAGTTTGGGTACAACTAAGTATTGCAGTCACTTCATGAAAAATCAGCAGTGTCCAAAAAGTGATTGCATGTATCTTCATGAGCTTGGTGATCCAGAAGCTAGTTTCACAAAAGAGGTAAATACCAAAAATAAATGAAATCGTTGATTGCTAAATTAAACAAATATTTATCTATTTTTATACATTTAAGGAAATGCACCAAGGAAAACACCAGGAATATGAGAAGCGCTTACACGATACACTCATAGCGTCAGCAGGAACAAGTACGGGAAATGGAATGGTTGGTCAGACCACTACATCATCTGGTATATCAGTGGGAGGAACAACTAAAATAAATGGTGATAAGATAGAAACAGTAATAATATATTTTTTTTAATAATTTTTTTTGTCAGCCGATAACTTGGAATGTTTTAAAGAAAATGTTTATATATTTAATTTCCAATTACCTGTGCTCGATTTTTTGCATATTCCAACTGAGTGTATACTTAATCATTTTAACAAAGCTTTATTATTCTGATTGAAATTTATTGAAAAAGTATTGTGATTATGACCGTTTAAGAGGTTACGTCTCCTTAGAGTCACGAAAAAACGATCATTTTTTATATTATGAATGAAAACGCATAGAACCAAAGTAGAACACTTTGCGACGCTCGTACGTCTAAACTATTAGTCTTACAAAAAGAAAAGGTTAGAATATAAATCTTAGGAAATTTCATCTAGGTTAACTTAGTGTAGAGATGTTTTTAAAGTAAAATGAGCCAAAATGGAGATATGGTGAAAAAAGTGATTTTGGACACCATTCTTTCAAAATGGCGGGTCGAGTGGCGGTGATAAAATGTCGTAAAGTGAAAATTCGCAAAGAGTAGACCAAAATCCATATAGATGCCAGTTTTCAAAACTCCCGCAAAACCTTGTAGGTAACCTGACTTACTGTATTAAAAGTAATAATACAATATTAGCTTATTATGCCAAATTTATTTCAACAAAAGTTTTAGAAAAAAAAATTTTTTAATTAAAAATTTACAGCTGTCCATTATCAAAAATAGTAATTTGCGGTCACCAGTCTCATTTAAAAACCACTCGATGAATTTGAATGAAATTCGCACAGCGTTTTAAAATATATTGATCTAGTGCAGGGAACACCTAACTCAAAAAAAAATGTTTTAAGAAGCACGCGAATAAAGTTTTACGTTTCTACTATCGAGAGTCAGAGACGGTACCGTTCATTGTTAAATTACTCGAAAAGTATTTTATAAGTATATAATACCTTCAGGAACTTCCAAAAAAAAAAAAAAATATACATATATATATATTAAGCAGGCCATCCATGGTCGAATTCGTTAGACAAATTTGTTACGTTTGACGAAATATTCGTCGTTGGCGGTAGCGTTTGTTCCAAACTTTGGCTGTGTTTGATACGAATATATTCGTCGTTAGTGTTAAAATGTATTTTTGTGCGACGAACAGTTTATCAAACGAATTCGACAATGGATAGCCTGCTTTATACTCTTGCAAGAGTATATTAACATATTTATGAAGTTTGCAACGCAGAGAATATATAAAGTATACATATTCTTGATAAGCGCAACGTTTCATTGCGAACTGCTCCGAGAGTTTTGAATTTAGCAAAAGAATTTAAACGCAGAAAATTTTCTTTTCCTTGTAGGCAGTTTATATGTAGAAACCAGCTAGATCGGAACACTGGCATATCGCTGCCATAGAAACGATCGGTTAAAAATGAGGTTTTACCTTAAACAACACTTTGATATTGGAGCTATCGTCTCAATTTTTTGCATTCTAACATTTTGGACATTATTTAGGACACACTGCAAATTTGGTGAAGATCGGAAAACTATATCATAAATCTCCCATAGAAACAATTGGTCAAAAATTCGTTTTTTGATAGAAACATTTTTTTTTCTTAAGTATAAACAGATGAAACTTTGCTATTAGGCGTTTTTATATGTCCTTGACCATATTCAAAAGTTTCATAAGAATCGGACATAAGGGCATTGCACCGCCCATACAGAGAAAAACTTGAAAATGTGATTTCTCTGTAACCGACGAGATAGAAGATCGCAAAATGAAGTGTAGAATGACTGAATGGAAAATAAGAAAATAGGCGGGTTTTATCTCTATAAACTCATACGATTCTTATTGAAAAAAACTATAAGACGGATTTTTCAATAAGAATAATGGAGAAAATGGTTGCAAGAGCAAATAAGTTTCAGCAAAGCTGAAAATAGGCTCATTACTGGTTTTATTTGTTATTGATTTTTTTTTTTCTATATATTATTCTTTCAAATCTAGCCTCTTCAATGTCTTCCTCATCGTCGTCATCAACTTCAGTGTCTTCAGCTGTGGGCACACAAAATTCTGCTCCTGCTGCAGGAGTTTCGCCAACACAAAAAGAGGCATGGCCAAGCTTAGCGGTTTCACCTGTACACAGTAAAGATACAACGGCAAGCGGTAATAATGTCACTAATAAAAACAAAAAAGATAAGCAACGTAATGAAAAAAGCAGAAATGAAAAAACTTCTAAACAGAAAACAAAAACTGTAAATCATAGCAATTCTAACACATCCAATAAAGAGAATCATTTACCAATCACAGAAGATCAAATAATTGCAACAATACCAACAGAATCACCATTGGTAACAACAGCGATTAAATCAGAACAAAGTAAAACAAGATCAGATCGGCTTAAAGATAAATCAGGAATTAGTCAAACCCAACAAGAGCATCATACGGACACGTCTTCGACGGACCTACCCATTGAGGAAGAGTTATCGTTAGCAGAAGCTGATATAACGTGCGGAAAGTCTGAGCAAACTCCCAGCAAACATGCGACAGAAACATTGAAGAATAAACAAGAAGCTAGTACTCATCGTTCTATGAGCTTGAGTAGCAACATCAGTGATGGGCGAACATCTGGTCTTAGCGAAAGCAGCCCAAGTGGAAAAAGTTCACCTGGGGCTTATCAGAACTCTCACTCTAATAGTTCAAATGCAATGACATACAAAATGGAATCAACCGTTGACATTAATACGACATTAGACACTAGTGGCCTTAATAAAGTCAATACCTCTTATTTAGAGAAGCTAACAACGGATAGTTCAGAGGATAAATCACCTTCACCCGAATCAGATGCCAATGTACATAAAGGATCAGAAATCGGAAACAGTGCGGATTCCTTTTTGGCATCAGATGGCCTATCTACAGAATTGTCAGCACAGAACAATATTGCTTCGGATAATATTTTGGATACAACAGGTAATATATGCTCTGATTGAAAATATATTTATAATAATTTTCTATCACTTTCACAGCGGGACTTTCTAAGCTCAACATGTTTGAGGACTGCAACAGTTTTTTCTCTTCAAACAATTCATTCCAGCAATCCCTATTTCTAAAAAACAAAATTGCAGCAGAATTACGTCAGAACCAGTTAAACAATATCAGCTCTTCACATTTACCAGATCTCTTGAATGGTATGTTATATACACTCGCATAATCCTATAGGTATAAAAATAATTGATAACTGTCATGCAAATCCAAAGGTATAATTGTTAATTTGAATTAAATTATTTCGTTTCTTGCGAGACGCACAGAGCTAGAACTCTTCATATCACCTTATATAGACAAATCAATCGAATAAAAAACCCGACTATGATGTACACAAATAAAATTGTTACTCTTTTCAAACCGTATTCAGAAGAACACCTGTGAAAAGATCGTCAATATTAGAATTAGTAGCACAACTGTGAAAATTTTGTCAGTGCCAAAACGGCGGACCAACACATTGTTGGAAAAGTAATAGAGCAAGTACAGGTTGGAAGGGAAGGAACGGTTATGTCAAGATTCCATCAAACTTGCAGTAGTGCATGATCACGCGTTTCAACCTTCCATATTTTAAGACTACAGCTCAAACAGACTAACAGATATAGCAAGATCGATTTCATTTGTGGTCCTAGTCAAGAATGTATATTCTTTGTGGGGTTTTACATTCCTGCTTCTAGGTGTTATATGTTTACATTTGATCTGAAACAAACTCAATGTACGCTGATCTACAGGGTGTATAAACAGGCCAAAGCAAACCAACTAAGACCTCGTTTTTGACCGATAGTTCTTATGGGAGCGTTGCGCAACAGCCACTTGATCTTCACCAATCTTGCACACCATCTGCACATGTGCCAAAGTAGGTCTACTTGTGAGTTGGTAGCTCTTAAAACAAAGTTTCTAAACTTATTTTTGTCCGATCATACCTATATTATGTTAGCTGTAGCTAATTCGACCATGATAATTTTGAGATATACACACATGATCAAAACAATAGATACACTTGGTTGTTTCAACTTTGATTTAAAATAAAACTGTTTTTTTTTACATGAACACTACATCCTTTCAAGCATCACTTCTTTATAGTTATGTTATTTATAAAATATCAAGAAACATCAAAGATTTGGTTAAATTAGCGTTATTTGAAAGAAAATTCCTGTTTGGCACTGAATTCACTTTGATCAAAATAATAGGTACATTTGATAATTTAGTTATTTTAAACCTACAACTCTGAGTTTTTATGTTAAATTTTGATAGAGAAGGTGAGCACTGTTAAAAATCAATTGTAACGGTGATGGGTAGAAAAGCAACTTATTGGTTGGGGAACCTCAAACAAGAATAAAAACCTCTTCGAAATGTTTTTACTACAAATATAAAGGTTGATCATCGAGAGAAAGACGTTTAAGTTTTCAAAGGTAATTTCTGCGGATATCAGAAACATTTTTTAGTGTTTCATCAATTGGACGTCGTTAACAACACAAAAACCTACATGGCCGAATTAAAAAAAAGATTCCTTTTATGCGTAAAAAAATTTACAGATGAGTTTAGACTTTGTAAGGCCTTACGAAAATTGATCAGATCCAAATGGAGAGAAAAAATGGTGAAACATCATGTGAAGTGACGAAACAATGAAAAATTTAGTTGGAAAGGACTCCGAAAGAAGTGTTAGACGACCAAAAGGCAAGGAATTTAATTCCCACTTTACAAAAAAGGCTGTTAAACATATTGAAGGAAAGATTATGGCGTGGGACTGCCTTTTTTGCTATTTTTGCCTGTTTTTGACCCCCTCCCCCCTACATGTAAGATAAAATAAGATCATGGTGACCCCTACCCCTTGTTTGATATTTATTACGTAAGAATTTAAAGGGAAAATTAATGTTGATGTTTTAATTTTTATTTGTCAAAAGAACATTGTTAGGAATGTTTATTTAAATCTACAAAGTTTCCTTTTTAGTGATAATCTACTCTTACTATATTTAAAAATTGTTCTTTGTCAAGGGCTCAATATCCATTCGGAAAGTGGATCCTGCCAATGGAAAACATATATGATAATAGCTGTCGTTTCTATGTTGTTATTGACGATTGTAAAGTCATTAAACTATAAAAATTCTTCCTTCGAGCGCATTTTTATGATCTTATGTAAGATGTAGCAAGACACCTTCCCCCATCTATGTAAGAAAAAATAAGTCATGCTCGAACCCCCTCCCCCCAAAAACGAATTACGTAATTAATGAACGGCCCCTTACTTCATATGGTGTCTGTTCAATTTTTTGATAATCGCATAAAATTAATGCTGTTGTCTTCAAAAGTATATTAAAGAAGCTAATGCTATCATATGCTAAAGAAAATATGACATTTTATTAAATCTATCAACAAGATAATGATCCAAAGCACACCTCAAGTCTTTCAAAGAATTTCTGGAATCAGTAAGCCAAGTCAATCACTGGATGGAAATCCCATTAAAAATTTGTGGGAATACTTAAAATATAAGTTAAAAAAACTTTACAAACATGCATGAAACGCCAGTAGAATTTTGCCAACATGTAATACAAAATATGCCAAAAAGGATAACGAAAGTGACACCACAAAGACGGGAATATACTAGATATTAGCCTCGACAACAATTTAAAAAACAACAGAAGTAATATAAAAGTTTTGTTTTAAATCTTTTTGGAAAAAATATAAATGTATCTATTATTTTGATCAACGTGAATTCAGTGCTTAATATGAAATTTCTTTCAAATAACGCAAACTTAACCAAATCTTTGATGTTTCTTGATTTATGAATCAAAGTTGAAACAACCAAGTGTATCTATTATTTTGATCATGTGTGTATGTATGTGCATACCAGTTGCGAGAAAAAACCATCCTTGGCATGTTTTCAAAGGCGTCTTATTTATGTTTTTTTTATAGTCTTCACGTAAGTGAATAGTATTACAACTTTGTCCTGAAGTTTGTAACACCAATAAGGAGGGGAGGGGGACCCCATAAAGTATATATATTTTTAAGCAGCTCGACAAGTCGAGTTGATTTAGCCATGTGTATATGGTATCTCCTCCCACAGTTTTGAAGATGTCGAGCTGAAATTTGGCATGTAGGCTTCTTTAATATGTGGTGAAATCATTGCAGAGTAGTCTAAATATTAAATATTTTGGCAGAAACTCCAAAAATTGATATTTTCAGAACTTATCACAGTGGTGTATATTAGAACGCGTGAGCAACATTTTTTGTTTTACTAAAATTTTTCAGCGTCTAATTCAATGTCATAATTTTCGTGATCGTCAAACTTATGTCACTGTCAGCCGAATTGTTGACACTGTCTTCATCATCTGAATCATTAATATTTATTTATTTATTATTTTTTTTGGCGCGCACTTCCTGCGTTATAATCTAAATGAGGGCGACCACGATTTCTAGCACTTTTATTTACATAGTCATTCACATGAATAATAATGGCAATATAAGTGGAAAAGCCAACGTTGGTGGACGACTTTTAATCGGTCACGAAATCGATTGCATTTGAGCCAATATTTATTTGTGTAGGATAACACATTTCGAATTAGCTTCAATACTTGGTTCTTTTTACCATTATTGAGGCTTATACTAATTTTGGTAAATATCCAATTAGAAACGCACTCCGCATTTCGTCCATTTGAGTCTCAAACGTCATATAAGACATATAACATAAAAAGCGAGTCCATATAGCTATTTTACATTTATTGACCAATATTTTCCATAGTTTCCCTTTATTTTAACACTTAGAATAGCTGGTAAAAACGTGCTTGAACATTAAACTTGTTTGTCTCCAAAAAGCCGACGAAGAAAACAATGAAAAAACAGATGACTTCCAGGTCTTCGAAAAAATGCAGGGATCCATATAAAATTCGGCAAATTAGTTTTTACAATAGGTTGAAATGTTTTTTAAGGAAAACAATTTTCAAAAAATTTTAAATCGAAAAATACAAAAATTGGTTTCTTACAAAATTTTTAACCTGTGGTTAACCGGTTGGAACCGGCAAAATCAAACCATTGGAACTGGTAGCCCCATACGAAATGAATGCCTTTTTGAAATCAGCCGGCAGATTTTGGGTAGTATTTAGGAATTTAGGTAGGCCACTCCAAAATTGTTATGAATGGGAATACTGATCAATAATTAAATGTCATTATTTGGAAAATCTCAACTCCAATCTTGATAAAAAAAAGTGTCTTAGTGATTATATTTTTTTTCGCAACTGTCTAGACATAAACAAGCAATTTCAGCATAAAATATTTTTTTCGATAACAAAAAATCTGGGAGGAATTTTAATTTTAACTGATTAACAATCAAACCAAGTATAAGATCAATTCGTCTCGTTGAGACTCAAGAAGAATTGTCAAAAACTGTAAAAAAAAATCATCTTACGTAATCAACAGATCTCCCAAAAATGCTCAACCAATTTTTTGGGCACCGAAGTGTCCGGTATCAACAAAAGACCAACGCAAAACTGACTTTGATTGAGCAAAGAGCGCGAAGTGTCTTTCGCGATCGGTTTGTTTTTGTGTCAGCGAGCAACATTTTTTTTCAGACATCCTTTTTGAGAAATTAATGGAGAGAACCAATGCGAGGGATATGAGAATTCCTCACATTCTTAGTTATATATTTAAAACACCTTCTGTAATATATTAGTTAGTGAAAGTGTACCTTCTATTTCATCTGTTATAAGTGATAGTTTTTAATTGTTAATTTTATTTTTCCTTTTCTATTATCGGTATATAATTTCAAATCGGATTTCATCAAATTATGTTTCAATGGACCATCATTTTCTGTACTTTTTAACTGCCAACACAGGGATCGATGGATACCAAAAGTCTTCGAATACAAATGGTATGTATGATACTGAAGTTTTATTTGCATTTATTATTTTATTTAAGTGAATAACAATGGGTTTGTAAAGTATTTTAAAAATATAAGTTTTTGTATTACATATCTCTCAGATCTAGAAAACTAAATGCACTACAGGTTTTTTACTTGTAACCATTGTTATATTTTATGTTTTGAAATGTGGAACATAAAATTGTTTGGTGTATATTCGGTAAAAAAATAAACTGAAATAACAAACTAAGACAAAGTCAGTAAGAAATTGTAGTCGAGAGTGCTCGACTTCGACATACCCTATACCTTATATTTATAACGGCTTTAATAGGCCGTTATCCCGCCTACTTCTCAATCGAAACGGATGTCATTTCAATTCAATATCATACTTAACAATTTTTGCTCTTCTAGACCAATTGGTTTCAAAGATATAACGTATTCCTATTTTGTAAATATGTGGGCGTGACCAAATCCCAATAGCATACACACCAAAATTCATTCTTGTAGAATTTATGGTTCCCGAGATGTAAGAGTTTTAAATTTGCACTATATGTGTGCCTGGCCAAGCCTATTTTATATTCTATCTTTTTGGGCTTCAAGTCAGCTTGGCAAAAATAATAAGTACATTTACGATAAATGATCGGGTACATCCCCTGTTGACTTTTTATGAAACTTTTTTTTATTTAAGGGGGTATACCACCTTTGCGATTTAAAAAATTGTGAAATAATTTATACTACGTAAAGTACTCTTTGAGGTGTACAGAATCTATATTGATCAATTTTATAGGTAGCCGAAACATTTTTTGTATGCTATAAACAAATTTAAATAAGCGCTCTTAGTGCAATTGTATGTAAATACAAAACTTTAAACGCGATTTTCTCGAAACGACATTTCTTAAATTGGCGTGTCAGATTGCTCCGCCAGTTTTTATCGGATGGACCTGATAATTGATAGGGATCTTCTTAGACATGTAATCTAAGTCTGTAATTAGGGGTTTTTCGATATCTGTCTTAGATTTGTTTTTTCGCCCAATTAAATGCACATTTTTACTCAAAAAAATAAGTTATTTCGGAAAAATAGGCACCACTTTCGTAAAACTCAAAATTTCAAAAAACCCTTACGTACAGACCTAAAAAATACTGTCCATAAGAGAAATTTTTTTTCCGATTGGAGCTAGCTTGCATGTACGGGCCGTGATTTGACACGGCAACTGGCGTTCTATGCAAAATGGACTTAACTTTAGGGTCATCTATCAGTGGTTATTTGTAACATATTTGCCCTGGGAAAATTGCAAAATAAAGTCGAGACATGCATTAGTATATTGCTTGAAACTACTTTTAGTCTAGTGCATTCTTTGCATTAAAAAAAATTTGCTAAGAATCGAGAAAATAATCATCTTCAAAGGTGGTATACCCCCTTAATCAATTAATACATCAATGTAAAGTAGAATTCCATTTAATTTGGATACCTATTTGTGTTATTTTAGGCATAATCTTGGTTAGAAACGACAGGTGCCTCATATCATGTCTTGTGGTCCTTATCGTTAAAATTGATCCCAACTTCAATACATTTTTTATTTAGGCCCAATTTCACAGTCTAGGGTTAATCCAGAGTAAAGTTAACTTGAATTTAACCCTTACCCGGAGTTAACTCTGACTTTCAGTTCCACAGTGACGAGTTAACTCTAGTTATATAAGTATGGTAACATTCTATTTTTTGAGAATAATGTTTTACAACATTGAACATCTACTTATAGTCCAGTCATTTGGTAGTTCTACCTGGAAAGTTTTGCGGGAGTGTCGAAAATTGGCATCTATATGGATTTGCGAAAGTAAACTATGCGTCCTTCTACGACCGCCGCTCGAGCCGCCATTTTGAAAAAATGGCGTCCAAAATCACTTTTTTTGACCATATCTCCATTTTGGCTCATTTTACGGCAAAAACATCTCTATACTAAATTAAACTAAAAGAAGTTTCCAACAAAATTATGTTCTAACCTTTTTTTTCGTTAGACTAATAGTTAAGGCGTACGAGCGCCGCAAATTGTACAACTTTGGTACTATGGTTTTCATAAATTTTGTATGGGATTTTGATTAATCCAAATTTTGAAAATTTGCTTAATTTGTTGTGTTTGATGCTAATATTTAATATTGTACTTGTCTTATATTCAAGTAAACACAACGTTCCCAACCCCTCAACAGACTTACAGGCCCAGAACCATGCAAGTGTTACTTGGCTCTTTCATAAGAAACCGGCAATTTTTGATGAAAAAACGGTCGGTTTGGATTTGTAAATTTGCACTTGAATTTGGAACGTTTTTATTGTAATTAACGATTAATATAACATTAAATCTCAATACCAAACACAATAAAAGTTAATGAAATCTAAATCACTTGGACTGAGAGTAAGATTATCATTCTAAACAATACAAAATCCCATACAAAATGTGTGTAAACCATAGTACCAAAGTTGAACACTTTGCGGCGCTCGTACGCCTAAACTATTAGTCCTACGAAAAAAAAGGTTAGAACATAATTTTGTTGGAAACTTCTTTTAGTTTAATTTAGTATAGAGATGTTTTTGCCGTAAAATGAGCCAAAATGGAGATATGGTCAAAAAAAGTGATTTTGGACTCCATTTTTTCAAAATGGCGGCTCGAGCGGCGGTCGTAAAAGGTCGCAAAGTGGAAATTCGGAAAGAGCAGCCCAAAATCCATATAGATGCCAATTTTCGACACTCCCGCTAATCTTTCCAGGTAACCCCATTTTTTTGGACCAAATGACTGGACTATTACAAAACACTGTTTATTTTTTCAGTTATTTTAAAAATCACCTTCAATTAGTAATGGATAGGTGAAGAGAATCCAATATAACAAGCGGTGAAATGTTGACTCGATTATGTCTAATTGTATAGTCTACCATTACAAAGGGGCGGGCAGTTACTCTGCACAACGAAAGTAAACCGCACTCTTCAAATGGTACAATAGTACGTAGTTATGTTAGTTTCGTGTAAAACACAACATGGGTACAATACACATAGCAATCACACAAGGAAACTTTGTATAAATGATGCTTATCTCCCAATGAAAAGTAAACGACTTCCGATGTCAGTAATTCCATACGATGTGAGACTACCTGGTGGACTGCTGCTATACAAGCTCATTTATCATTTATTCATTTCTATTGATTGGGACATATTTGATTTTTATTTTTTTGACAGACAAATTTAGATCTGTTTTGACATTAAAAAACATAAATAGAAAAAGCTAAAACAGAGTAGTTAACTCGGGGTTAACCCTAGAATGTAGTAGGGTTAACTCAGGGTAACATAAATGTTAACTTCTAAGTGTGAAACTGAAAAATTGTTACTCTGAGTTAACCCTGGGTTAACTTTGACTGTGAAACTGGGCCTTAGTATTACTTTTCAGCTTATTTTAGAAGTTTACTATTCATTTTAAGTCGGGTTTTTATCGTGGCTAGCTTAAATAGTATGATTAAAACAGATGAAATGAAGACTTGACTACCTTTAACATAGATTTAGGATCATTATCCTGTTAAAACTTTCACATGTTTTTAAGTAGAAAGCAACATGGTACTCCCTTCGATATCATTGTTATGAAATTTGGTCATAAAATCTTTTAAATACAATGTTTTGGGTGTTATAAATGTGTGATTCAGTCTTTGGACCATTTATCGTTTGCTATAGTATTGTGACATCGTTATCTATGCACTTGCATCGATTGACAATGATTGTATTTTTAGAAAGGGGCCGTTCATTGATTACGTAACGCGATTTTTGCCTGTTTTTGACCCCCTCCCCCCTACATGTAAGATAAAATAAGATCATGGTGACCCCTACCTCTTGTTTGATATTTATTACGTAAGTATTTAAAGGATAAAATTAATGTTGATGTTTTAAAATAATAATAGGTGTCCTTTCTATGTTGTTATTGACGATTGTAAAGTCATGAAACTACAAAAATTCTTCCTATGAGCGAATTTTTATGATCTTATGTAAGATATAGCAAGACTCCTTTCCCCCTCTATGTAAGAAAAAATAAGCCATGCTCGAACCCCCTCCCCCCTAAAACGCCTTACGTAATTAATGAACGGCCCCAAACAGAAATATCAGGGTATAATTATATATGTATTTACAATCTACTTGATGGTCCACCACTATTTTTTGATCTGAATTCTGAGAGTTAACTTTCATGCATGTTTTACACTTTCCATATTATTGTTTACAATTTGTTTAATTAATTTAATATGCAATATTAATATAATTTTCACGTTTTACACTAAAAGAATGGGAAGAGGCTTTCAAAAATGTAATGATGAGAAATAACAAACATGTGGAAGAGCAGCTACTTCACCAGCAACACCTACAACAGCAACAACAACAACATCATCAGCAACTACTTCAACAGCAGGAAGAGTTTCTCCGCATGCACGAGCTTCAAAAAAGAAATAACATATTGAATAATATTGCACATTCGCAATTAAATGGTATGTCGTAGACAATACAAAACAAATTGTCAAACAGTTTACTCTTCAAAAAATGAGTTAATCTTCCTTGAACAAAAAATACATTTATATTCATATTTTCAATTTTAGATTTTCCAAGCAGTTTTAATGGCAACGCTGATTTAGGTAGACTGTCAAACAGTACGCTTACACACCAGCAACATCAGTTGTTACAACAGTCAAATGACACCATGATTCCTAATAATATGTTTGGTGCAAGTATGTCAAAATTTTTTGATTTCCATAAAACACAACAACAGCTACATCAGCAAACTGATCCTCTTCGAATGACGTCATTCTTAGATAATAATCGAGTCAATTCGCAATATATTGATAATAGTAAGTTAATATAATTGAAAATGTTAAACTATCGATAATTGTATTGTTCTTAGATATTATGGCACAACAACAGTTTCAGAAGCAGAGATTGCTTGGGAAATTAGATTCTGTGGTAAGTAAACTGTCCACACCGAGTAAAAGAATTTGTATACGCAATTTAATTCATCTGAAACGTGTTTTATACCTCCTTTATGCGAGAGCCTTAAACTGCTTTAGCACAATGCGCTCTATCTCAAAACGCATGCATAAAGACTTTAAAGCGCTTTTATGTAGATCGATTTTTAAAAGCGACGTAACGGAGTTAAAGCGCTTTAAGAGTCTCGCATAGACGCTTTACTAACTAATTGAAAATCAGCTGTATTGTGATGCCATATTGAAGAATTAGTTTCATTATTTTAATGGTTTATTTTAATTTTAAAACTCTTTTGCTTATTATGTTCTGAAAACACCATTTTAAAATCCAAGATTGACTTAATGCAAAATATATTTATGTCATATATGTACACTCATGATCAAAATAACACTTGTTTGTTTCAACTTTGATACGAAATAAAATCCAAGTATCACTTCCTTATAGTTATGTTAATAAAATCAATGAATTGTTCAATGCACTTTGTGCAGAATGTATTTACAACAAAACTAAAGGTAGAGACTCAAGATAAACCACACTAAAGAAAATATGACCTTTAATTAGATCTATCAACAAGATAATGATCCAAAGCACACCTCAAGTCTTCTAAAGAATTTCTGGAAACAGTAAGTAAATCTTTACAAATAAGCATGAAATAAGGCATGAAATGTCAACAGAATTTTGCCAATATTTAATAAGAAGTATTGCAAAAAAGACAACGAAAGTGGCCCCACAAAGAAGTGAATACACTAGATATTAGCCTAGACAACATTTTTCATAACATTATTTTGACCAAGGTGAATTTATTGCTAAACATGAATTTTGTTTCAAATAACGCTAATTTAACCCAATCTCTGTTTTTCGTTTTTAATTAACATAACTATAAAGAAGTTATGCTTGCAAGGATGTAGTGTGTAGTGTTCATGTAAATAAAAACGATTTTATTTTGAATCAAAGTTGAAACAAGCAAGTGTATCTTTTATTTTGATCATGAGTGTATGTATTCTAAATTCGAGTGCAAACTTACAAAGAATCAACCATTTGTTAATTTTAACGCGTGCCGACTGAGCCCTTACGTTTTATGAAAGAAGATTTTAGATGTTTTTTTTAAATGCAACTGGAGGACAGTTAATATTTTTAATTGAATATTGTTGAAAAGACAAATTTAAGTATTGCGTTTCATTGGCAATAAAATAAACTTTATATAAAACTAATCAGGATACTTCCTTTTCAAGGTTTCTTTTTTACAAATTGATTTGAGCTTTCAGTCAAATTTAATTTCACTTCGCGGATATTAAAAAACAAAACTTCTAGAACTTGGTGGTTAGACGGTAATTTAGCACCCGTTATTTGGTGATTGATCTCGTCAATCAAAAATATAGTTTACGACAAACGATCGGGTACAGCCCTTGCTGACTTTTTATGAAACTTTTTTTTTATTTAATCAATTAATCAGGGACCGTAACTGTTATGAGTTTTATTCATAAAAATCATTTATAATAATTATTTACTTGATTTTTATTATATCAGTCGAAAATAACTATTATAAATAATTTTTCTTTTTTCGTCAACTATAATTATTATAATTAATTTTTATTTTTTTACATCTTGAATAACTGTTATTGAAAATTTTTCAAATAAAAGTCGTAAGGAAATTTAAAAATTAAAAGTAAAAAAATCACAACTAAGGAGATAAGCTGCAATGTTGTTGAAAATACCAAAATGTTTGTTATTACTCCACCTATGCAAATACGCGATAAAATTTTGTTTGCAACTTTTATCAATAAAATTTAAAAATATCTGTTATTATTGATTTTTATATTAATAAAAATTGAGCTAAAATTGAGATATGGTGATACAAGGTGGCAAAGTTAAAATTCCGATCATTCAAAAATACATAAGGATGGCAATTTTCAAAACTCCACTTGCAGGCAAAACTACCAAAATGACTGAACTATTATTATTTATTTTATGACTTTTATTTATTTTTTTTTTTTTTTGAGGGTTTAATATAATTATAGGTGGCTCACAATTAATGAGTTTTTTAGATTATTTGTGGATTATTTTATCTTGTTTTAAGTTTGGAAGAAGAAGCTTAGTTTTCGATTGCTTATAGCTTGCTTGATACTGAATTTTTGTGAATAGCTTACAAGCTTTGATTTTTTTTATTCATTTCAGAATTCTGGTCCAAATCTTTAAGAATATGTTCCAAAAAGTATTTTTCAAAATTCGAAAAGGTTATATTTGTTTTTGTGATGTAAAGTACTACTATCGCTTTACGGTGCCTGAAACTGTAAACACGACTGACTGTAATTTTAGGTCAATATTCTTAATATATCTCTGTAAGGCAGGATCTAGGGAATTTGAAAACAAATGTTTTTATACTCTTGGAAGAGTATATTAACTTTGTCGTGAAGTTTGCAACGCAGAGAAGGAGACATCTCTGACTATATAAAGTATATATATTCTTGATCAGCGCGACGAGACGAGTTCATAAAGCCATGTCCGTTTGTCTGTTTCAATTCAAACTCCTCCCAGAGTTTTGAAGTTAGCAAAAAAATTTAAACGTAGAAAATTTTTTTTTCGTTGCAGGCACTTTATATGTAGAAACCAGCCTGATCGGAATACTATAGCATATAGCTGCCATAGGAACGATCGGTCAAAAATTCGGTTTTTTTTAGAAAAACTTTTTTGTTCTCAACTAAAAACAGATGAAACCTTGCAGTTACGCGTTTTTAGAAATCCTTGACCATATTAGAAAGTTTCATAAAAATCGGTCATAAGGGCGTGGCACCGCCCATATAGAGAAAAACTTAAAAATGTGATTTATCTATAAGCAGACGAGATAGAAAATCGTAAAATGAAGTATAGAATGATTGCATTGTATTTTTTAAAAAAATTAGAAAATGGGCGGGGTTACGCCCATTTATCATTATAAACTTATAAGATTCTTATATGCTTGCAAGAGTATATAAGTTTCAGCAAAGCTGAAAATAGCTCCCTTACTGGTTTTTTACTATTTAAAAAAAAAAATCTTTAAGATGAAAAAGTAGTCGTCATTTGGTAGTTCTACCTGGAAAGTTTTGCGGGAGTGTCGAAAATTGGCATCTATCTGGATTTTGGGCTGCTCTTTCCGAATTTCCACTTTGCGACCTACGACCGCCGCTCGAGCCGCCATTTTGAAAAAATGGCATCCAAAATCACTTTTTTGACCACATCTCCATTTTGGCTCATTTTACGGCAAAAACTTCTCTATACTAAATTAAACAAGAGGAAATTTCCAACAAATTATGTTCTAACCTTTTTTTTCGTAGGACTAATAGTTTAGACTTTGGTACTATGGTTTTCATACATTTTGTATGGGATTTGGTAATTTTTTTAATGATAATTTTACTTGTTATAAATGTGTTTTTGGTTTTTTCCGCTCACTACAAATGTTGGAATCATGTCAGACCTTAGCGACGTCTTTACTTATTAGAACTGTGGTTTTGTTTTTTCCGATCACTTCAAAGGTTGGAATTATGTCAACCATGACACCACGTTTTTTGTTTTTTAAGTTATGTAGTAATCTTGAAATATCAATAAATTTTTATAAAAGACTGGATGCTAAAAATGTTTTTTAGGCGTGTATGTTTTTCTAATTGGAAAAACTTTAAGATGTATTTTCGAGACTAGCTCCCTTTTTTTATTTTATTTTAAAATAAAATATATTGTCTTTTTTTCATTACAGCCCACAACTCAAGGCTCCCAACCACAGCAATCACAACCAAATGTTTTGCCAAATCAATTGTCTCAAAATTCACCAGTTGACGATGATTTAGGTTTTGACCCCTTTATTGAAACTCAAAAGGGCTTAGCCGAGTTAATGGAGAACGAAATTGTTCACAAGCAAAATACAAATCTGCCTAGTGTTGCCAATGGATCATCAAAACTTTTGCAACATCAACAGGTATCGCAGCAACAACAAATGCTTGACAATATACAACGAGCTAGAATGCCGCCGCCAGGTTTCAATCACATGAATACTTTTGGTTTTGGTGTGCAGCGTTCTCAAAATACGAACAAAGCCGTACCTTTTCTGAACATGGCTGCAACTGGCGGGAATAGTACGCAAGTCGGTCAACAGCTACAAATTCCCGTTTCGAATAGTTGGAGTCCCCACATGCATGGATTTTCACAACAATCGCAGCATCAACAACAGCTACCAATAAATGAAACTCAATTACTGCTTCAACTTAATCAGGCTCAAAGTTCCGGAAGTCATAGCAAAGGTAAATTTACTATAAATTATTCCTGTAACAAGCTATCAAAAGTCAATTTTGTAGGTTATGGCGCCAATGACTGGACTGCAATGGATCCAGCGATTCTTTCATTCCGGCAATTTTCGTCATTTCCACAAACACAAATGCCGCCACATCCACAACAACAACAAGACATGTTCATGCAGCATTTAGTGCAACAACAACAACAACAACAGCAACAACAACAGAATAGTCAAGGTAGTAAATTGTCGGTTTAATCTACAGTTGTTAACAATACATTTTTCACCAGGCTTTAGTAACCAAACACAACTTATTAATGGGATAAACAGTGTGCCGAACAACTTACTTAATGTTCAACAAACGTCACAAGCCCAAGTAAACGCTAACGTTCAAGGGATGCTAGAGTTTTTAAAAAATCGCCAATTTGTATAGGTTGAATCACTTTAATATTTTACCCTTGAATTGGTTATCATGTTCTTTTTTATTTTAATTATTCTGTTCATAAATATATATATATATATTCGAATACGACATAAATATGCATATTTCTTCCGTTGTTTAATTTTTTAAAGCATCGCTCCCTAAAAAGGTGGATACCAACACTTGGTTTGTATGTTTTAGCAAAAAATAATGTAACTTATCATATCATAAGTTTAAATTATTATAACTTTGTCCTGAAGTTTGTAACACCAAGAAGGAGGGGAGGGGGCCCCATAAAGTATATACATACAGTTGTGAAAAACATAATAGCACCACTACGATCTTCATCTTTCTGATCAAAAAAAGATCGAATTGTGTTGTGATTTTTTCAAATGATGATATTTAGTTATTGGGTAGTATTCTCCCTATACGAAAAGAGTAATACTTCTGTTGAAATTATTACAGTTATTTAAGGGGTTTCGCCACCCTGGCACTCGAAAAAATAGTGACATAAGTATAACATTTTTTTTACGCAAATATTAATTTTTTTAAATGTGTTTAAATGTACATGTATACACATTAAGATGATAGTTTAAAAAAAAATCGCATACAAAAAAAATTAAGTATAACCGAAGTTATGAGTCGACAAGCAGAGCCCTTTTTTAAAAATCTATTTTGGTGGTGTACACGATATCTCTATCTACAATCATCTTAAAAATGTGGAATAAATTGTATTTCATTAAGAAATAGGGCGATACGAGAGGAAAAAAATTAAAAATTTTTTTGTAAAAATTGAAGGTGCTTAAAAAAATAAAAAAATATTTTCGTGAAATTTTAAAATTAAAAAGATTATAACTTTTGAACAAAGTCTGTATACACATTAATACGTGCGTACACTTTAGTGATGTAAGTTGTTATATGTAGCTCTTGCGAGCTGCCTCTTTTTATTCAATTATTTTGACACTTAATACTATGCTGCGGTCGTAAAGCGCAGCGTTATATTAATTCTATTTATAATATTATCTATCGCTGAGTTTGTAAAACTCCGCGTTGTTCTTAAGTCTAGCTCTGCAAGCGCTGAGTTTGTAAGACTCAGCGCTATCTTAAAAATAGTTTTATCGCTCGCCGTCGTTAGCCTGTGTGACATCTGCTGCATTGTCGATCCTAAGCAAACAAACTATCGCTGCATGTGGCAATCGTGCGGCCACCAGATAGCTTCGGCGTCTATCAGTAACCGATACGCGCTGATAGATTTTTATGTTCATGCTGCCGCTTGAACATTCTGCGGGGCGGCAGGAAACACGACAGCTAGTAGCTCTCGTCTCCGATTCCTCTTTTTTATCGCGTGCACGATTATTGCAGCGGTCAGTATCATCTGCAAGCCTAAAGAGATGTGTCCATTTACCGTGTGAAACACCAGATTTCCAGTTTCTTAAGGCCTTGTTGTACCCGTTGTAATTCCACTAAGTTATTGACCACGACGTGGTGGAGATCTGTTGGAGCCCAGGGTTCCTTATCGTCTAGCACTTTAAGGATATGCGGAGCAAATGTTGCTGTGTCAGTCGTTGTTATTACTTGCGGGGTGATAATGGTGACATCAGCTATTCTAGTCGTGCATCCATCAGGTACATCTAAAATTCCGAGGCTCGGAAATATAACCACTTCATGGTAGTCTCCGCATGCCATGTGAGCTGACGTGTTTCTGAATGTTTTTACAAGCCATCGGTTTTTTCTATTCAGACTTTTGTAATACACATCTCCCGTGTATTCGACCATATTGCATGACTGCTTGTTGCTCGGCTTAATTGGCGATACCTCACAACTCCGGTGATTTGCATCCTTCCATGCCCAGTTTCCTTGACATAGCCAAGTGTCCTTACTTTCATGCTGGCAGCGATTCACTTCTGTGTCTGTCATGCGGTGGTATGCATTTAGCTCGGTGCTATAAATAAGGAATTCCGTTTGAATTTGCGGAATCCACCTCCCTTTATTGATTTGAAGCGGCACTGGAACAATCTTGAAGAGACTGGCATGCTGGTTCACATAGATGGGTAGCCTTGCGTCAATTATAAGCGCGTTGTCCTTGAATATTGCCTGGGCGTTCATTAGCTTGTATACCAACTGCAATTTTTCTGGAGACTTTCCACCCGGTAGAAGTTGGTTCCTTTGTAGTTTGTGCTGAATTTTGTCCAGCTCTGCCAACATTTTGTTTTGTTCAATCAGGGAGGGGTGTATCTTTCCTTGATTTACATCCGTTATAAGCGTGAGAGCTGCGGATTGAAGTTTTTCTCCTTCGTCAATCCAGTTCCGCACCTCATTTATCAGCATGAAGAACCTTATAGCTTCTTTAAAGATAAGGAAATTCTGCTGCATTGTGTCCTGCATCCTATTTATTTCATCGGTGACCATCTTAAAGTTCCTATTCACTTCTTCTGTGGTCGTGTGAATTAAATCCGCAGTCGCATTTATGATTGAAGTCTGGTTGTCCATATACTCGCTAAGGTGTTTCTCGTTTTTGACGATAGTTTCCATGTTTTCTCTTAATCTTTCTGCAGTCCCGATGTCGAAAAACATAATAAATCGTTTCTTCCTTTCAGATGCTTGTGTTATAATTTTGTTTCTATCCTGTATGTTGCGTACTTTTGCTTTTATTGTACTATTAACCGATTTACAATACTCGTTAAATTCGCCTAGTTTTTCACAAATGGAGGCTGTCATCGGCCTCGGAAGTCATCGGCTTGATTGAGAAACAGGAAGTACGTTTGCATGTCGTAGAAAAACAGTAGTTGCCAACTTGATGACACAACTTCAACCTTCTTCATTTTGTCATAATTATTGCGGCTTGAGCTTCCACATGTTGAATGCGTAACTTGTTTATATTGGCTGTAGGTATTGTAGCGGCACTTGCTATATGCAGGATCATAAGAAGGCTAATGATAGCATTTGTTGGCGTTATTTTTGCTGCTCTAGTCCGTCGCTGACTTTTTTCATCGGTTGGCTCGTTGTTTTGATCGTTGAGCTGTCTTGAGTTGGCAGCAGACAGATTTTATTCAGCGACCTTTGAATTTCTCCATTAGTCGTTTTAACTGTAACTACTCGGACTTTACTGTCTTGTCCTTTTTAGTTTTTGTTATTCGTCCCATAGGCCATCTTGCTGGATGCGTGTTCTCTTGTTTAATGAGAACAAGTTGTCCATCTTTAGGGTTCGGCTTTTCATGACGCCACTTTGTCCGTTGTTGAAGTGACACCAGAAAATCCTCTTTCCACTTTCTCCAGAATTCCTTTCTGATGCGTTGCAAGTGTCGCCATCTGTCCAGGGTTCCAATTCTTCCATCTTCGTCAAAATGCTCTGGAGCTCCAATTAGTGGTCTTCCCACAATAAAGTGTCCTGGCGTCAAAACTTCTTCTCCATGGTCATCATTATTCATATTAAGCAGGGGTCGTGAGTTCAACACTGCCTCAATTTGGCAGAGCAATGTCGTAAACTCTTCGAAGGTGAAACTGTTTCCGCCGATGACTCGTCTGAGATGGTGTTTCACCGACTTCACTCCAGCTTCCCATAATCCTCCCATGTGAGGGCTTGCCGGCGGGATAAAGTGCCAACGAACGCCTTCTTTCTCGAGAATCAACGCCACATTGTTATTTTTCTTTATCGCGTCGACGAGCTCTTTGTCCAATATTCTGGCTGCTCCCACGAAGTTAGTGCCATGGTCCGAGTAAAGGTGCTCACTTTTCCCGCGCCTGGCAAAAAATCGACGTAACGCTTCCAAAAATCGTTCTGCTGATAGATCGCTGACGGCTTCTAGATGTATTGCCTTTGTTGCCATACAAACAAAGAGGCATATATATCCTTTGAACGCTTTTTGACCTCTACCTTTTGAACATCGGATTTGAAAAGGCTCAGCGTAACCGATGCCAGTGTTTTGGAACGGATGTTCACCCGTCACTCGATTCACCGGCAAATTCCCCATAAGTTGGCTGGCCATTTCCTTTTTGTATCTAATGCAGGTAATACATCTTTGAAGATACTTTTTTAAGGCGTTTCGTAGCCCAAAGACCCAGTATTCTCCTTGAATATAGTTCCTCATTAGCTTTAGTCCACCATGCAAAGTTTCCTTATGCGCTTTATTTATGATAAGCCAAACAAAATGTGATTTGCCAATAATAATTGGATGCTTCACATCATATGGCAACAATGTGTTTTGAAGCCGGCCTCCTACTCGTAGCACGCCATCTCCATCCAAAAAGGGGTTGAGCGCTTGTAGTTTACTTTTCGCTTCAAGTGGTCTTTTCTTCCGGAGTAAAAGAATTTCTCGACCAAATTCTAGCTGTTGTTGTAATTTGACAACTGCTGTTTTGGCATCTTTCAATTCGTCAGGTCAAGTGTAGGGCTCTTCCTCGCAGTCTAGATATGAAGCGTAATACATAAGCTATTTCACTCTTCAGCTTGTCTATCGAGGAATACTTCCATAGTAATGGAATTAGCTTGTTTTCCTCTTCTATTGTGGTTGACACCACGATGGATTCTGGTTCTTCAGGCCATTCATTTGATGGTTTTGTTAGCCAGTGTGGCCCTTTCCACCAAATGTCACAAGCCGCCAAACTTTTTGGAGATATTCCCTTCGATGCCACGTCTGCTGGGTTGTCCTCTGATGGAATGTAGTTCCATTTTACGTTTGGCAGCTTTTCATTTATGTCGTCGACTCGCGTTTTGACAAATCTGTCTTTGCTGCGCCTGTTCTGTATCCAAGCCAGAGTAATTTGAGAGTCACTCCATGCTTGTAGCCTTGCCATAGCTTGCTTTCTTGAGTCTCCGAGCTCAAATTCTTTGCGGAATGGTATGGAGACAACAAGCCGGCTTTCGGTATCCCATGTAGTCGTTTTCTGGAATACTTCTTCACACTCAGCGTTTTCTTCTGTCTCGTTGGTATCACTTTCCAACTCCCAAAAACGCTCAAGATCAGCTAAATTTATTGTTGTAGCTGCGCTGATGACCTTGTTAGTCGGTGCTCTGGATATGCTGCCGGAGATAATCCATCCCAGCTTAGTTTTTTACCCCAAAGTCTCATTTACTTTTTTAATTTTCTCCAGCATGACTGATGGAAGCAGGTCAACTCCAATTATTACATCAATCCTGCTAGGTTCATTGAAATATGGGTCTGCCAGTTCGCAACCCTTCCAATCTTTGTTGACATCCAAGTCTATTTTCATGCTCGGTAGAGCTCTTTGAAGTTTGGGGTTTACCAAGGCTTGAGTTGTGGTTTCAAAACTGCTTGCAAACCTTGGTTTTATGTTCAAACATACACTGTTTTTGATGATATCGACACCGTCTGAAATCCCTTGAACTTCCACATTGCTGTTAATTCTCCGGAGCTTCAAAAGTTGTGCAGCTTCCTTTGATATCAGTGTTTTTTGTGAGCCACCATCAATTAGCGCTCTTAACTGCTCATAATTTCCAGTTTTGTTTTTTACTAGAATCTGCGCCGTGGCCAGTAACTTATCGTGCTCTTTATTTTGGTTTAAGTAAGTACTTGTTACGACCTGTTTTCTTGCTCCATCATCACGAAGCAAGTTGTTATGGGCTTTAGAACATCGATTGCATGTCCAATTCTTATTGCAATCTTTTAAATTATGAGCCCCTAAGCATTTGAAGCACAGATAGTTTCTACTCACAAATTCTCTGCGTTGTCCAATTGGCTCGGCCTTAAACTTTTGGCATCTGGCCATTTCATGTCCATCTATCTGGCAAAAACGACATCTTCTATTGCTCGTTTTATGTGCTTCTTTATAGATGGCATTATTTGAGTCTATTGAGGTATGTAGCTGCTCAATAAATCCCAGCACGTCTTGTAAAGACTGAATTTCTCTGGCCTTTTTAACATGTGTTTCGTACAGTTGTAGGACTCCAGTAGAAAAACGTCGCAGCAAAATCTGAGCGAGCAACACATCAGAATCTTCACCAATTTTTTCTTTTATGATGTATATGTTCTCTCTTGCTGTGTCTAAGAACTTTCGGATATTGCCTTCATCATTGTTCTTCAGCCATTCCAAGTCCATTAGCTGGTTGAAGCGGTCGGCAAATATTTTGCGCTGATATTCATAGCGCTTGCATATCAGCTCCCATGCCGCCTTGTAGTTAGCCGCCGACCCAACTAGTAAGTGTCCGACGACCATTTTGGCTTCTCCTTGGAGGCACGCTCTCAAGTAGTTCAGCTTTTTAATGTCGCTTGAGTGTATGACCTCGAAGAAATTTTCGAAAAACGTTGGCCACTCCATTGAAATCTATTGAAATTCCATTGAAATGAGGAAGATCCACTTTAGGCAGCTCGTGCGTTTCTTCTTTTTTGTTTTGCAAGTCCCTTATTTTTCCATCCATTTTCGCAGATAGTAAGTGAACCTTGCCTTTGTCATCGATCTCGTCGACATCAAAGGCAAATCTTTCGTATTTTGCCTCAAGTTGGGTGACCGTTGACTGGACTTTTGACCACAGGAACTTCATTTGTTCTTTGTGATCAAGGATCTCTTCCAAATCGTTATGGTCTAGGCAGGCATCTACTTTTCGTATGTATTATCTTACCTTTTTTGCTCTTCTATCCACAAGGTCTACCATGCTGTCAACTGGACTTGAGCTCCGTAGTGATGCATCTGCCTGATGATCATCTAGTTCTTTAGATGTACCAGGTCTGACGTGCATCGTATCGCTTCTGTCCGATTCTTCCTGTGGCATCGGTTGATCGTCTCTTTTGGCTTGGCCGGCAACTTCGACCTTAATCTCCGAATCCAAGTATTTTCGGATGATGGCCATTGTTCCATCATATACTCTATCATTGAAATATAGATGGTCAACGATACCGATTTTTAGTAGCGTCGTGTTTTGGGCAACGAATTCATCTGCCAACTTTTTCACGATGGGTGTATTTCCTTCCCTGGCTACGGCCTCAAGAATTTTGTGGCGTATTGCAGTTTGCTTCTATAACAGGTCCATAGTGTAATCGGATAACATTTTGCCTTATTTTTAAATTGACTTAACCCGTTGGAGGTGTTTTTGTTTTGATCGCCTGGTTGATCGTACTGTGCCTCGACTCACAGCTGGTGGTGGTTAGTCAATGAAAATTTTAGTTTTCAGCAAATTTTTCACAAATCACTTCACTTTCTGTAGTTTTTAAAGCCACAGAAACGCTCGTTTTGGTAGATTTGTAGATTTCTAAGACTCGAAGGACCAAAAAATGTATACACATTAATACGTGCGTACACTTTAGTAATGTAAGTTGTTATAGCTCTTGCGAGCTCCCTCTTTTTATTCAATTATTTTGACACTTAATACTATGCTGCGGTCGTAAAGCGCAGCGTTATCGTAATTCTATTTATAATATTATCTATCGCTGAGTTTGTAAAACTCCGCGTTGTTCTTAAATCTAGTTCTGCTAGCGCTGAGTTTGTAAGACTCAGCGCTATCTTAAAAATAGTTTTATCGCTCGCCGTCGGTAATCTATTTGACCCTTGTTGTAAAAAAAATATCGTCGCATGTCACAATCTATCTATCAGTAGCCGGTCCGCGATGATAGATTTTTATATCCAAACTGGTTCCACTACTTGGTTTACTTCTAATCACATGTTCAATTTTGAACAAAGTCCTTAATAGAAAAACTCCCTCGTATCTCCTTAGATATTGTCCCTAAGAATATCTCCTCCAAATTTCAGCAAGATCTGTCAAGTAGTTTTTGAGAAAAACGCAAAAGAAGAATCAATTCGTCGTATGGGCCCTACGGTGTGTCGGGCTTATAATTGCTATAACTTCCTAAATAATTCGAATTTTAAAACTGGTAAAGGCTTAATATGTTCTTAAAAAAGTAAACAATTTAATTAATCCAAAAAAAAAATTGATTTTTGGAAAATCACAGGGTGGCGTAACCCCTTAATTTTTTCAATGTTTTTGGAAAAATTGCTAAACTATGGCTTATGGAAATCGTTCTGTTTCGAACTTTTGCTTTGATAGAAAGCTCATGATTCAAACATTTGATTAATATTTTACAATTTTTTTTATTGTTTTGATTAACATTTAACCAAAATTTCAATCACAATGGGCCGTAGAAAACACTGCAGTTCTAAAACTCGCCAAATCCTAAAAAAATGTTTATTGCATGGCAAATCCTACAAAAAAATGTATCGATTTGTTGGGTGTTCAATTAAAACACCGTAAACTATAAAGAAAACACTTAAACACGAGTGAAAAACGAGCTATGACCCATATTCATATCAATAGTTTAATTCTACAGAGCATAAATCCTTTCAAGGCTTCAACTGGGCTTCAGAAGGAGGTTAACATAACTCTTATCAATGTAGACAGTTGTAACATATCTCAGGCAACATAATTAAAAAGCCTTCATCAGAAGGGTCCCTATTTTAACGTGAAACACTTTAACAAACACATAAAGATCGCAGCTTAATATGAAAATTGGCTAGACAAAAAATAAACGAATATTTTATGGACAGACGGAAGTAAATTTGTCATGCGCCCTCAAAAGTCAGAATACAATGCAAACCAGTAAGGACGCTATATTCAGCAAGGCTGAAGTTTGTATACTTTTCACGCACTTTCTTGTGCCACGCCCTTTTTTTTGATTGAATATATTTTCTCTTCATCTTATTAGCCTATATACCAATTTTCATTGTTTTTGCTCTTTGGGTACCGAAGATATGCCAATTATTGATTTTGCCTTAAAATGGGCGTAACCATGCCCATTTTTGTCCAAATAGTTTTAAAGCCTCCCCAAGAACATAAGTGTGTAGTTTCAAGTCAATTGATTAAGAAACAAAAAAGTTTTCCATACCACGACTTGAATCTTGGTTCTCTTCGTCTTCCTCATTTTGTATGGCAGGTACCAGTTCCAGTTGCCCGATCTTAATGAAACTTTCTGGCATTTAGTCGGACTATCTACAACTGCTATGTTTGAAATTTTAAGTCTATCTTTCAAAGCAATTCCAGTAATCCGATATGGCTGGTTCCGACCAATGATTAATCGTAATAAATTCTAAGACTCTGTGCAAAATTTCAGCTCGATAGCTTCAAAACTGAGGGACTAGTTTGCATACATACAGACAGACAGACGGACATGGCTAAATCAACTCGTCTTGTCGCCCAGCGGGCGTTATTTCACGTTTTTTCATGTAAAACTAAGTAAACCTATATATTATTTTTGATTAATTTGACACATTATCCAAAGCCATCTAGATTTAGACATCGGATCTTATATAATTTTACTCGCACTCTCAAAAGTGAAATAACGCCCAATAGAAAAATAACGCCCGTTATTGTTTTTAGGTGTTCTTTTTATGATTCAGATAATTTCAACATATTTTTAAATGACTGCATGGCATCCAATGCCACACCTCAAGCATTTTCTGTATATGGCCAAAACATGAGAACAAGTAGTTCTTTGGAATCGTTTAACGCGTTGCTACGACGAAAGTAACAGAAGCATGGTAGATGTTTTCGATTTCAGGTTTCAGCACAGACTTTTACCAAAAACATTCAAGACATTTAATAACTGTAATCATTTCAATAGAAGTATTATTCTTTTCGTATAGGGGGAATACTAACCGTTAACTAATAATAATCATTTGAAAAAATTACAACACAAATTGATATTTTTAGTGGTTAGAAAGATGAATTATCGTAGTGGTGGTATTTTATTTTTCGCAACTGTATATTAAGGTGCCCCTTATTTTGCAAGGTTCTTATTTTTTAACACATGTGGGATAGTTTTGATCAGTCTACTCTAAAACACTCCCATGATTTTATTTTATTTTTTTTTTTTGGACCACAGGAACACGTGCTGACTTGCGTTCAAAACATGCAAGTTACATCTGTGCTTTTAATGTAACATTGGAACACTTTCTCATGCAAGTTACATCGGCACTTATGGTGTAACATACGAGTACTTCATTTTGTTGTCATTTCGTTTCGAATTTGTTGGACAAACAACACGCACAATGTCTATGGAACTTAAAAGCAATACAAAAACTATATTTTTGATTAGTGAGATAAATCACCAAATAACGGATGTTAAGTTACCATCTATCCGCCAAGTTGTCGCAGTTTTTTTTTTTAATATCCGCGAAGTGAAATTAAATGAGTTAAAGCTCAAATCAAATTGTAAAAAGAAACCTTGAAAAGGAAGTATCCTGATTCGTATTATATAAAATTTATCTTTTTGGTAATAAAACACAACGCTTAAATTTGTCTTTTAAATAATATTTAATTAAAATTTAATTATTTGCTGTCCCCCAGTTGTATTTCAAAAAATATCTAAAATCTTCTTTCATAAAACTTAAGGGCTCAGTCGGCACGTGTTAAAATTAACATAGGAAGCTGAAATTTTATATTTAGGTTAAGTAAAGGATAATAACTAAAATAGCGGGTATGCGTTTTCAAAAATGCAAAAAAAAATAAAAAATCGACCATATAAGGGGCACCCTACTGTATATTCTTGATTAGCTTGAGAAGACGAGTTGATATAGCCATGTCAGTCCGTCTGTCTGTCTGTGTATATGCGATTTCCTCCCACAGTTTTGAAGATACCGAGCTGAATTTTTGCAGGGAGACTTCTCTAATGTGTGGTCAAGTCACTGGTCGGAACCGGCATGATCGCAGACTAGTGGAACTGGTAGCCCCCATATGAAATGAAGAAGACAAATGAACAAAACTTAAATAACTATAGTAGTTTTACGTTAATACCTGAAAGTTTCGTTGAGGTTGGACAACTGGAACTGGTACCTGCCATACAAAATGATGAAGAGGAAGAGAAGAAAGACTTTCGTCGTTGTATGGAAAACTTTTTGTTTTTTAACCAATTGACTTGAAACCTTACAGTTATGTTCTTAGGGAGGCATGAACATTATTTAGACCAAAAAATAGGCATGGCTACGCCCACTTATAGACAAAATCAATAGTTTGCGTATTTCCGGTACCCATCGAGCAAAAACAATGAAATTGGTATATAGGCTGTTAAGATAGAGAGAAATAAGATTCAAGGAAAACAAGCGGGACAAAAAAAGAGCGTAAAGAGTATTTAAGCTTCAGCCTTGCTGAAGATATCGTCCTTACTGGTTTTATTTGAAATTTAAAATTGCTATCGTATTTGAGAACTTTTTAAGATGAAATATTGGCCTTTTAATTGATAACATTTAATATCAAACAATGAGAATATGTAAACTTTCCACATGCATTATTTTTATACTCTTGCAAGGACTCAGATTTAACGATATCGAAAAAACTAAAACGCAGAAAACTGTCTTACACTTGCGGCCAGGTATGTAAAAATCGGCTTCATCTGATCACTATAACTGCCATACCACACTGGTCCCAATGAAAAAAATTTTGGCAGAAATTCGAAAAATTTAGATATCGACCTAAAACTTGGGACACTATATCGTTATTGTATATGTAAGGCCTGAGCAAAATTTTTGACCGATAAGATCACGCCCTCATTACCGCCCTATAAAAGCTTTAAAACAAAAAATTCTAAAATATGTATGAATGATAATGCGATACAAAGGGATATTCAACAAATCTGAGATATATATTACATTATTTTAATAAATACTATCTGAACACCCTAACCATCCCCTGCACTGTTCGCTGACCACCCAATTACATAAAGCTTCGCAAGAAAAGAAAGCTGAATTTCATTAAGAAATTCAGTTAAATATATATAATTTATTTTTTAATTAATCATTTTCTACATCTAAATCAAAAGAATAGGCAAGTTATCTTCATCGTCGTCATCTGAATTGACATAATTACACAGGCAATAATTGCAACTAATTTATTATGTATTTTCGTGTGTTGATTCCGAAAATAAAAGACATGAAGTCGTGCCGACTTTCAAGATGCGTTTAAAATCTTGAGACCATCCGATTTTGGTTGCTTAAACGAACATTAAGAAATGCAACAAAGTTCTTAATTTTCTTTTTTATTGAGTCCTCCATGTCTTCCCTATGCTACCGCACAAAATTGTAAAAGGTTTCAGTTTGGCGACCATTTGTTAGCCGAATCTCTAGCATTTCAGCATAACTTAAATCTATATTGTCTGGGAAAAGGCGATTTTTAGGAAATGGGGCAAAAACTGGCCAAAAATATTATTATCATTGCATCATAAATATACTATAGATTAGTATTGCGCTAATAGTTACATCAGTCCTTGTCAATCCAATATACTTCGACTCCACGAAACACGAAAAATTTTAGGTTAAAATTGCTAAAAACATAACTTCACAAAGACATATATAAATAAACTAACATCACATAAAACACGTGTTGCATTAAAACCGTTAAATTCTACATACCTCGAAAATTAGTTTCCATTTTAATTCATCAAAATTGACAAAGTGGTTCTTACGGAATTGTTGTTTGAAAAATGCTTTAATTTGGCGAGCGAATAAAGTCAAAGAATGCTGTAAATAAACAGTTGACTACCAGGGGTTTCTAAATTCGGAGGGCTTTAATTTTAGCTAAAGCACTATGATTTTCAATTATTCTTTATATTACCGTATTGTAATATGATATTATTTTTTCATAACTTTAAAAAAAAAAATGCATTTTTGCCAAAATATTGGACATTGGGACCAGTGTGCATAGGAACGAACGATAAAAATGAGGTTTTTGTCAGAAAAACGTTTTTGTTCCTAAATATAAACATATGAAACTTGCAATAACACGTTTTTACTAATCCTTGACCATATTCCAAGGTTTCATAAGAATCGGACATAAGGGCGTGGCACCGCTCATATAGAGCAAAACTTAAAAATCCGATTTGTCTAGTGCAGCGGTGGGCAAAATCTCATTTTGCTATACTCGCGTTTATGGCGAGCAAAATTCTGACGCAGCGCAGACGACTCACGCATAGTGTAAGGAAATTCGCGATCCGCCCGAACATGATACTTCGGGTCATGATACAATTATACAAGGTCGTCTCGTCGGCAAAATTTGGTACATTTACAACAGAGGCGGGCAAAACATATACATTCAAACGTTTCGTTGTGTGAGTAAGCAGCGAAAAACGAAGTTGATTGCCTATGCACCGTGAAAAATTGCGAGCAACAGCGCGCTCACAAAACGGGCCACACACATTTTCAAAGAGAAATAATCCATGCTCTCATATCCCTTAAAACATTTTCGTTAAGTTTATTTTTGCAGTCATTCGCAAAGTAGCCCTGCTTCATTGAGTTCTGAACAGCGACTGATTTCATTATACTTTTCACTTATGTGAAATAGTATATTAACTTTGTCACGAAGTTTGTAACAGATCGAAATATTAATTTCCGACTATATAAAGTATATATATTCTTGATCAGGACGACAAGACGAGTTGATTTAGCCATGTCCGTCTGTCCGTCTGTCTGTCTGTCTGTCTGTCTGTCGGTCTGTCTGTCTGTCTGTCTGTATGTATGCAAACTAGTCCCTCAGTTTTGAAGCTATCGAGCTGAAACTTTGCACAGAGTCTTAGAATTTATTACGATGAATCATTCGTCGGAACCAGCATGATCGGATTATTGGAACAGGTAGCTCCCATACGAAAAGAAGAAGAAAAGTGAACAAAACTTGAATCGTTGTATGGAAAACTTTTTTGTTTTGTACAATAGAGTGCTGAAATTTTAAACATAGTAGTTTTACATGCTCCGACTACATGCCTGAAAGTTTCATTGAGATTGGACATCTGGAACTGGTAGCTCCCATACAAAATGAAGAAGAGGAAGAGAAGCAATATTCACGTCGTTGTATGGAAAATTTTTTGTTTCTTAACCAATTAACTTGAAATTTTAAAGTTATATTCTTAGGGAGGAATGAAATCTATTTTGACCAAATGTGGGCGTAACCACGCGTAGCCACGCCCACTTATAGCGAAAATTTACCCGTTGTATGGAAAACTTTTTTGTTTCTTAACCAATTGACTTGAAACTTTGCAGTTATGCTCTTAGGGAGGAATGAAAACTATTTTGATCAAAAGTGGGCGTGGCCACGCCCACTTATAGCTTGACTTGACCCTTTGTATGGAAAACTTTTTTGTTTTTTAACCAATTGACTTGAAACTTTGCAGTTATGCTCTTAGGGAGGAATGAAAACTATTTTGATCAAAAGTGGGCGTGGCCACGCCCACTTATAGCTTAACTTGACCCTTTGTATGGAAAACTTTTTTGTTTTTTAACCAATTGACTTGAAACTTTACAGTTATGTTCTTAGGGAGGAATGAAAACTATTTTAACCAAAAGTGGGCGTAGCCACGCCTACTTATAGCGAAAATTGACCCGTTGTATGGAAAACTTTTTTGTTTTTTAACCAATTGACTTGAAACTTTGCAGTTATGCTCTTAGGGAGGAATGAAAACTATTTTGACCAAAAGTGGGCGTAGCCAGGCGTAGCCACGCCCACTTATAGCGAAAATTGACCCGTTGTATGGAAAACTTTTTTGTTTCTTAACCAATTGACTTGAAACTTTGCAGTTATGCTCTTAGGGAGGAATGAAAACTATTTTGATCAAAAGTGGGCGTGGCCACGCCCACTTATAGCTTAACTTGACCCTTTGTATGGAAAACTTTTTTGTTTTTTAACCAATTGCCTTGAAACTTTGCAGTTATGCTCTTAGGGAGGAATGAAAACTATTTTGATCAAAAGTGGGCGTGGCCACGCCCACTTATAGCTTAACTTGACCCTTTGTATGGAAAACTTTTTTGTTTTTTAACCAATTGACTTGAAACTTTACAGTTATGTTCTTAGGGAGGAATGAAAACTATTTTAACCAAAAGTGGGCGTAGCCACGCCTACTTATAGCGAAAATTGACCCGTTGTATGGAAAACTTTTTTGTTTTTTAACCAATTGACTTGAAACTTTGCAGTTATGCTCTTAGGGAGGAATGAAAACTATTTTGACCAAAAGTGGGCGTAGCCACGCCCACTTATAGCGAAAATTTACCCGTTGTATGGAAAACTTTTTTGTTTTTTAACCAATTGACTTGAAACTTTGCAGTTATGCTCTTAGGGAGGAATGAAAACTATTTTGATCAAAAGTGGGCGTGGCCACGCCCACTTATAGCTTAACTTGACCCTTTGTATGGAAAACTTTTTTGTTTTTTAACCAATTGACTTGAAACTTTGCAGTTATGCTCTTAGGGAGGAATGAAAACTATTTTGATCAAAAGTGGGCGTGGCCACGCCCACTTATAGCTTAATTGACCCTTTGTATGGAAAACTTTTTTGTTTTTTAACCAATTGACTTGAAACTTTACAGTTATGTTCTTAGGGAGGAATGAAAACTATTTTAACCAAAAGTGGGCGTAGCCACGCCTACTTATAGCGAAAATTGACCCGTTGTATGGAAAACTTTTTTGTTTTTTAACCAATTGACTTGAAACTTTGCAGTTATGCTCTTAGGGAGGAATGAAAACTATTTTGACCAAAAGTGGGCGTAGCCAGGCGTAGCCACGCCCACTTATAGCGAAAATTGACCCGTTGTATGGAAAACTTTTTTGTTTCTTAACCAATTGACTTGAAACTTTGCAGTTATGCTCTTAGGGAGGAATGAAAACTATTTTGATCAAAAGTGGGCGTGGCCACGCCCACTTATAGCTTAACTTGACCCTTTGTATGGAAAACTTTTTTGTTTTTTAACCAATTGAGTTGAAACTTTGCAGTTATGCTCTTAGGGAGGAATGAAAACTATTTTGATCAAAAGTGGGCGTGGCCACGCCCACTTATAGCTTAACTTGACCCTTTGTATGGAAAACTTTTTTGTTTTTTAACCAATTGACTTGAAACTTTACAGTTATGTTCTTAGGGAGGAATGAAAACTATTTTAACCAAAAGTGGGCGTAGCCACGCCTACTTATAGCGAAAATTGACCCGTTGTATGGAAAACTTTTTTGTTTTTTAACCAATTGACTTGAAACTTTGCAGTTATGCTCTTAGGGAGGAATGAAAACTATTTTGGCCACGCCCACTTATAGCTTAACTTGACCCTTTGTATGGAAAACTTTTTTGTTTTTTAACCAATTGACTTGAAACTTTGCAGTTATGCTCTTAGGGAGGAATGAAAACTATTTTGATCAAAAGTGGGCGTGGCCACGCCTACTTATAGCGAAAATTGACCCGTTGTATGGAAAACTTTTTTGTTTTTTAACCAATTGACTTGAAACTTTGCAGTTATGCTCTTAGGGAGGAATGAAAACTATTTTGATCAAAAGTAGGCGTGGTCACGCCCTTTTATAGCGAAAATTGACCCGTTGTATGGAAAACTTTTTTGTTTTTTAACCAATTGACTTGAAACTTTGCAGTTATGCTCTTAAGGAGGAATGAAAACTATTTTGACCAAAAGTGGGCGTAGCCACGCCTACTTATAGCAAAAATTGACCCGTTGTATGGAAAACTTTTTTGTTTTTTAACCAATTGACTTGAAACTTTGCAGTTATGCTCTTAGGGAGGAATGAAAACTATTTTGATCAAAAGTAGGCGTGGTCACGCCCTTTTATAGCGAAAATTGACCCGTTGTATGGAAAACTTTTTTGTTTTTTAACCAATTGACTTGAAACTTTGCAGTTATGCTCTTAAGGAGGAATGAAAACTATTTTGACCAAAAGTGGGCGTAGCCACGCCTACTTATAGCAAAAATTGACCCGTTGTATGGAAAACTTTTTTGTTTTTTAACAAATTGACTTGAAACTTTACAGTTATGTTCTTAGGGAGGAATGAAAACTATTTTAACCAAAAGTGGGCGTAGCCACGCCTACTTATAGCGAAAATTGACCCGTTGTATGGAATACTTTTTTGTTTTTTAACCAATTGACTTGAAACTTTACAGTTATGTTCTTAGGGAGGAATGAAAACTATTTTGATCAAAAGTGGGCGTGGCCACGCCCACTTATAGCTTAATTGACCCTTTGTATGGAAAACTTTTTTGTTTTTTAACCAATTGACTTGAAACTTTACAGTTATGTTCTTAGGGAGGAATGAAAACTATTTTAACCAAAAGTGGGCGTAGCCACGCCTACTTATAGCGAAAATTGACCCGTTGTATGGAATACTTTTTTGTTTTTTAACCAATTGACTTGAAACTTTACAGTTATGTTCTTAGGGAGGAATGAAAACTATTTTGACCAAAAGTGGGCGTAGCCACGCCTACTTATAGCGAAAATTGACCCTTTGTATGGAAAACTTTTTTGTTTTTTAACCAATTGACTTGAAACTTTACAGTTATGTTCTTAGGGAGGAATAAAAACTATTTTGACCAAATGTGGGCATGGCTACGCCCACTTATCGCAAAACTTGAACCGTTGTATGGAAAAATTTTTTGTTTTTTAACGAATTGACTTGAAACATTACAGTTATGTTGTTAGGGATGCATGAAAACTATTCATTGAGTTTTTTTTATAGTGACACAAAGTGAAAAGTATTATAGCTTCAGCCTTGCTGAAGATAGCGTCCTTACTGGTTTTTTCGCTCAAAAGATCTCTAAGCAAGAGCGCAAACACGCCGACGAAGCACAATCGTGAGCGACACATGACCCGAAGTATCATGTTCGGGCGGTTCGCGAATTTGCTTACACTATGCGTGAGCCGACAGCGCCGCGTCAGAATATTTCTCCCTATCCACGCGTGTTATGGAAAATGAGATTTAGCCCGCCTCTGCTCTACAATCATAACAATAAGTGCGAGTGAGAGGGTTTGATTTTTGAAAAATTCGTCCGCTCACAACCCTTTCCATCAAAAAACGAACACGCACTGACCAAAACCCGAACGTTTCGACAGCCGACGAGACTACCTTGTATAATTGTATCATGCTCTAGTGTAATATGATTGCATTGCTTTCTTTAAAATAAATTAGAAGAGGGGCATGGCTATGACCCGTTTGCAACTTATAGTTTTTCGAATAATTGGGGGTGTCACAGAAATCTCCAGGTTTTTATACCCTGTACACACACTGTGTATCACTGTGTGTTTGTGCAAAAGCCAAATGTATGTAACGCAGTGAAGGAGTGGAGGGCGACCCCATAAAGAATATATATTCTTGATCAGGACGACAAGAGAAATTGATTAAGCCATGTCCATCCGTCTGTCCGTCCGTCCTTCCTCACCAAAGGTTCTCGGAAACTATAAGAGCTAGAGACTTGAAATTTGGAGGGTAGACTAGTGATGTTTGGCCGTAGATCAAGTTTAAACAGTTTTGTGCCATCGAACATCTCAGTATGAGTAACTCTACAAAACTGCATACCACAATTTCCCTCCCCCCCTTAATTTCCCCTCTCCCGGTTGTTTGCTTAAAATTTCTTTATCTTCGAAACCACTAAAGATACGAACCTGAAATTTTGTACACAAACTAAGTAAGTATATACCTTAAATATCACAAAAGTCCCCTCTTCATCATAGGTACCCCTTAATGACCAACAAACTAAAATTTTTCGTATGTTTCACTTTTACTTGATATTTTGAACACTATTTGAACGGGCGATAGCAAATCGAAATTTTTTTGTAGATATGGGATGTGGCACCGCCTACTTTGTGTGCAGGGTATTATATTGTCGAGTAAACTCAACTATAGCGTCCTTACTGGTTTCTCATCAAATTGACACAATTGTGTATTTACATTTAATAATATACAAAATTAAAATCTTATAAAAGTGTGTATTAATTGTAAATTTAAACACAATTATATTGTAGCTCGCCAAATTTTACATTGTTTTGACAATCTTATTCTCTCCTTTGCTGTGATTGGCAAATGTAATCAAATACACAAAATCGAAAAATTAAAGGATATAAAAAAATGATATTATTTTGGAGTCGTTTTTGACGACTAACAACTTGGAAAATATTTGTCGTACAATAAAAGTTTTAAAAAAGAATTTGTAGCTTTGAGCCTCTAGTTTCTGAATTTTACCATGTTTTTTTTTTTATGATGAGAGATTTAAGAGCAATCGTAAGGATTGCAAAAAAAAAAAAAAAAAAATTGTCATTTTTTCTTCTTTTTTTGAAACAATATTTCTATAGATATGGGTATGGGAATTGGTTGATTTGAGAAGGTTTTTTTTTAATGCAAATTTACAAACAAAAAAATGCTAAATAACGAATTGTTTGAATGCAGATCTTCATTCATAATTATTTATAAGAACTTAAAATAAGTCAGAATTTAATCAAATCTCTGAGGATATTGTCATAGATTTTGAAACAGTTATAATTTCCCTGCTAGAGATTTTCTGTGACACCCAAATTTCCCATTTGGTTGTTTTTGGCATCAAATCACTTGTAAGAGATTTCTGTGACACCACCGAATAAAAATAATTGGGAAAATGCTTGGATGAGGATAAGTTTTGGCAAAGCTGAAAATAGCCCTCTTACTGGTTTACATAGGGATTGAAAAAAAGGTTTTTTTTTAAGTTGAGGTACAATCAGATTTCGTGAAAAGCAGTCAACACTTTCAAACTGTCAGAAAAAATCTGTTTTATGTGGATATAATGAAAAAAAGGAGAGTGAAAACACATTCAATTCTGTTTTTGTTTAATGAGTGAAATTGTCAAGTAATGACACCTTTTAATTGTTTTTCGAGCATTTGTCTTCGAATATTCGGCATACCGCAACAGAGTAACATACATTCTAAAATAACAATGTGGTAATTTATTTCTGCTTATTTCTCTCTTATCAGATTGAGACAATTGTTTATATCAATTAATAATAAAGACCCGTAAGGGAGCTATTTTCAGCTTTACTGAAACTTATATACTCTTGCAAGCATTTGGAAAATCCGTCTTATAGTTTTTCCAATAAGAATCTTATAAGTTTATAATTAAAAAAATTTTTTTTTAAAGAATACAATGCAATCATTCTACACTTCATTTTACGATTTTCTATCTCGTCTGCTTGTAAATAAGTCACATTTTTAAGCTTTTTTTTGGGTGGGCGGTGCCACGCCCTTATGTCCGTTTCTTATGAATCTTTGTAATATGGTCAAGGATTCTTAAAAACGCGTAACTGCAAGGTTTCATTTGTTTAGAGTTGAAAACAAAAAAGTTTTTCTAACAAAAACCGAATTTTTGAACGATTGTTCCTATGGGAGCTATATGCTATACTTATCCGTTCTTCACCAATTTTGCAGTGTGTCTTAACTGACGTCCAAGATATTTGTGTGCAAAAAATTGAGGGGATACCTTCAAAATCAAAGCGTTTATTGAGCAAAAACCTCATTTTTGATCGATCGTTCCTATGGCAGCTATATCCTATAGTTATCCGATAATGCTGGATTTTACATTCAAACTGCGTGCAAGGAATAGAAAATTTTTTGCATTTAAATTTTTTTAATATCTTTAAAACTCTAGGAGGAGTTCGCATCGCAACAGGCAGACAGACACACGGACATGGCTATATGAACTCGTCTCGTCGAGCTGATCAAGAATATATATACTTTATATAGGCGGAGATGTCTCCTTTTCTGCGTTGCAAACTTCACGACAAAGTTAAAATACTCTTGCAAGAGTATAAAAATTAGAATGTTATAAAAGTAGTAATTGAAAATTTAAACAAAATAATAATGCAGCTGAAATGTAATAATCAGTTATATGTGCAAAGTCATAAGTGCAGTTAAGGATATTGTTTCACAGTGCAGTATTGCTAACTAACTAGTTTTTGTTCTACGGGAGACACGCAGTTTTGAATTAACTCATCTTCTTCTCATTTGTTCATTCAAAAATGTTCACATGCCAACTTGCCCAAACAAAACTGTCGGTACCTATTTTAATTAAATTTGCTATTTTTACGAGATTTCTTAAACATTTCAAATGCAACAGCATATTAATTATAATTTTTAGATTATTTTAACAGTTTGTTTATTTCAATTCGAATATACTTTTCAATTTTCGAAAATCAATGCAAGCAGATTGGCGAGGCATGAAACTGATTGTTTTTGCTGCTTGAAAAACATTGGTTGATTTGAGGAAGTGTTTTTTAAAATGCAGTTGTATTAATAAAAATACTAAAATAACGAATTGTTTAAATGCAGATTAATAAGGAAAACCAGAAAGTTTATTTCTTCATTCATAATTTTTTATAAGAACTTAAAATAAGGCTGAATTCAAACAAATCGCTGAGGGTATAGTCAGAAATTTTGTTAGAGAAAAAATTTCCCTGTTAGAGATTTCTGTGACACCCCCGATAGTTTTCGTTTTGCTTTTAAGTTCTACAGATATTGTGCGTATTGTTTGTCCAACAAATTCGAAACGAAATGACTACAAAATGAAGTACTCGTATGTTACATCATAGGTGCCGGTGTAACTTGCTTGAGAAATCTGAGAGAGACTTCAAGTGAGACAGACGCGTTTTTATTCGGTCCGTGTTTAAATTATAAATTCTAGTAATTAATTGTGGAATTGTTTTTATACATTCATTTGATTTGTGTTTAGTTGCTTTTCTAACTTGTGGTAAGTTAGTTGTGCTTAACTGTGCCCATTTTATTGTTTATTTTTTGCATTTTCTATTCAATTTAAAATATTTTGGTGTTTGAATTTTGTTTTTGCTTCTGAGTGTACTCTTTACTTTTGTTTTTGTTGAGAGTTTCATATACCTCGTTTATGCGAGAGCCTTAAAGCGCTTTAAATCAATGCGCACTAACTAAAAACGCATGCATAAACGTCTTAATGCGCATTAGCGTAGAGCGCTTTTTAAAAGCGACCTAACAGAGTTAAACCGCTTTAAGAGTATCGCATAAACGTGACACTCGTTAATGCGCATTAAAAATCAGCTGGTACCTAATGTGTAACAGTGGTCAGTGATGCCATATTGATGAATTAATATAATTTTTTTTATTGTAAAATTTTTTTTAGCTCTGTTTTTTGTACCCTGTACACATACTGTGTATCAGGGTATATTGTGTTTGTTTGAGCGAAATGTATGTAACGCACAGAAGGAGGGCAGGGGGACCCTATAAAGTATATATATTCTTGATCAGGACGACAAGAGAAATTGATTAAGCTATGTCCGTCCGTCTGTCCGTCCGTCCGTCCGTCCGTATTCACCAATGGTTCTCAGAAACCATAATAGCTAGAGACTTGAAATTTGGAGGGTAGACTCGTGATGCTCGGCAGCAGATCAAGTTTGAATGGTTTTGTGCCACGCCCACTCCTTCCCGCCCATCCAGCACCGCCCACTTTTTTAAAACGCTATAACTCGAACACCGAATGAGATAGAAACATGAAAGTCGGTATGTAGACTCAGTATAAGTAGCTCTAAAAAACTGCATACCACAATTTCCCTTCATTTCCTCTCCAACGATTGTTTTCTTAAAATTGCTGTATCTTCAAAACTATTAAAGATACGAACCTGAAATTTTGTAGACAAGCTCAGTTAATACGCATCTTTAAAACTGCATACCACAAAATTCCCCTCTTTTTGATACCCCTCAATGACCTACAAACTCAAATTTTTCGTGAATTCCACATTTTTTGACCGATTTACTTGATATTTTGAACACTATTTGATCGGGCGATGTCAAATCAACATTTTTTTTTATAGATTTGGGGTGTTGCACTGCCTACTGTATGTGCAGGGTATTATATTGTCGAGTATACTCGACTATAGCGTCCTTACTGGTTTTCTATTATATTGCGACAAAAAAATTTTTTAACATTTCTAAAAACTAAATTGGGATTATCAATTCATATTTTATTCAATATATGTGATTTTTACATATAAAATTAATCTTGTAAAAAAACATTATTCAATTGTGTTCTTATGGCAACACTGTTTTGTTTTGTTTTAATCAGCTGTTCATCATGACAGCTCTTAAAGCGCATTAAGCTAATGCGCTTTAAGGTTCTCGCATAAACACTGCGTTTTTAGTTAGTGCGCATTGAGTTAAAGCGCTTTAGATGTCGCATAAACGAGGTAATAATTTCTTTGTTGTAGTACTCAAACAACATCTGTTTTCTGAGCGCGACTCTATTTTAGTTTTGCGTTGAAACTTTCTTGTGTTGATTTTGTCTGGCTGATGCATTGTTTTTGCTCATCCAAATCGAAAGTCCACTGATACCTTTGTAGTTGTTCTTTTTGCTGCTGTTTCTCTTCTCTCTCTCACAGCACAACTGTTGACAATTCATTACCCCGCTTGTGCGTCATAGTTGAATAGGTTGTTTACACAAACTTCTTATTTTTTTATTAAATTTTGCTTAGTGTGTTATTTGTGTCACACATTTTAATCTATTTTTTGTTTTTTTTTTGTTTTTGTTATTTTAAATAAATAATCTATTTACTATGAGTCAAAAAAGGCACCACAACTGCCTCCTCCTCCGGCGTCCTCTCTACCCTTATCGGCTATCCCAGATATTTCATCTGCTGAACCCCCTACTGTTGTGATTGTTTGACCACCAGTAGTTTCACTCAACGTGGTTGCACAAAGAAAGCAGATATTCCTTTTTCGATTGTCTGCAGATACCAGTTGTGAAACTATTTCTGAGTTTATTGCTTGCAAGATCAACGCTGATGTGAAAATTCAAAAATCTTCATTTTCTTCACCTAGAGAGATAGCATCATTTAAACTTAGTGTTCCAAATGATGCTTTCAAAACTTTATGTGACCCAGCGTTTTGGCCTGCGCATATGGTGGTGCACGAGTTCAAGCCCAAAAAAAGGTCTCGTTCCACTTCATCCACTTCTTCCGTTCCAAAAAACTAAGTGTGTCTCCTGAAAATCTTTTGATTACCTATCAAAACGTTAGGGGTCTACTGTCCAAACTTAGCAACCTCTACAAAAATAGTGTTTCATTGTGTGTTCTCATAGCTGTAAACTCACGTCTCCACTCTGAACCTATTCAACTCGACGAGGTTACTGATATAGAATTTATTGGAGTGAAGATCTGTTTGGCTCAGCTAGCTGTCTTCGTTACGTGTTCATATATTCCTCCCGGTTCTGGTATGGAGGTGTATTTGAATCACGTAGAGTCGATAAAGTCGATATATGACCTTGTAGAGGACAGAGATTTTCTCATTGTACTCGGCGACTTTAACCTTCCTTGCATTTCTTGGTCCTACTCCAGTAATTCAAATTTCTTAATACCTTCTGGGCAGTATGACTTTGTAGATAATCTCTTAGATGTACCTCTTTTTCAGATGAACGGAGTCGTGAATTCAATGAATAGATCTCTCGATCTTGTATTGACTAATGACTCAAATGGTATTGTTGTGTCTAGATGTGACCCATTGTGTCTGTCGGAAGATTCTTTTCACCCGACGTTAGGTATAATCCTCGGTCTACCTTGTCTCCCTTCCATTTCGACTAATGCCCCACTTCAGAGGCACCTTTGTTTTCGTAAGACTAATTTCGATCTTTTAATTTCTTTAATCGATCAGACAGATTGGTCTATATTAAATAGTTGCAATGATATTACTTTGGGAGCTAAGTTCTTTTACGATACTCTATATAGCCTTCTCAATGTCTGTGTTCCAATTAACTCTTCTCCAACGATGTCTTCTCGTCCACCTTGGTTTTCCCGTCAATTATCATATCTTAAAAATGTCAAATCCAGACTCTATAAAACATTTAAATTGTCTGGATCTTTGTTTGACTTTTCTAGATACTCTGTTGTTCGATCTCAGTTTTTCTCGCTTAATAACAGCTGCTATAATAAATACTTGTCACGTTGTAAAAGTCAATTTTCACGCGACCCCAAAACATTTTATAACTTTGTTAACTCAAAGCGTAGAACTGCGTTATACCCGTCGCACAGAGGGGCCTTAGATACATTCAGCTTGCAAAAATCAAAAATTTCATGAACGCTTTCGACAAAACAAATGAATGTGCCCGATAGAGAATTTTCCACAGATTAAGGAAATATTAACATTAAAGAAATCGGAATTATAGTTTGGAAGATATGCGCACTCAAAGTTGACCTTTTTTTCAACTTTCAATAATATACTAATCTTTTTGAAAATTTGGCATCTTTGAGTTGGAATAAAAACAAAATTATAACTCGAATCATTATCGAATTGATTTCTATTCTTAGGTAGCCATATTATAGTGTTATACTATAAACACCAAGTCTTTAGCATGTGTAGTTTTCTAGATAGAGCTGTTTTTCGAACAATCTATTTTTAAGGTGTTTTTCAACTTTAGTGGACAAAAACAAAAAATGCACAAAATTGCATTCTGCCACGTCTTCATATTTATCTGTATTACATATTCATTTACCAAACTGTAAAATATTATAACTCTATCGAACCCTTTTATAACGAAAAAACGATCGCGACCTCGCACAAAAATATGCAAAAAACTCGCTGCCGCAGCTATAAGAAGAAGAATGCAAAGTAAATAGTTTCTCTGTAACAGCTTTAAAATGTTAATAAAGTGAACAAATGTTGTCATAGGAAGCAACCTGTTTTATTTTGCAATGCTGCTGGTGGGTAAAATTGATCGTAGACGGTGTAAAGGAGGTAAAATGTCTTAATTTCCTACATTTTGTATGGGAGGTGCCAGTTCCAGTGGTTCGATTACAATGATACTTATAGACAATTGGCCTGAGTACGTAGGAAGATTACCTTTTAAATTTCAGCCCTCTATGTTGAAAATCATAAAAGTTTTCCATACAACGACTTAAATCTGCTTCTCTTCCTCTTCTTCAAACTGCAAACTGGTACCTTCAAACGAACTACTTATTTTTTGGCTATTTTTCAACTTTGGTAGACAATAAAAAAAAAAAGACCCAATATGACCTGTCTCAAATTTTCTAAATATCTTATTTATATATTCCTTAACTTAAGTTTAAAATTTTACAACCTACTTCGTCCGTGTTTGGTTTTTATAGCAATAAATCGGACGCAACCTCGCACAAAAAATCAGCGAAAAAGACGCTGCCGCAGGTATAAGAAAAATAATGCACAGTAGGTAGATTCGCTGTTACAGCTTTAATATGTTAATAAAATGAACATATTTTGTTATAGCAACCAACTAGTTATATTATGCAAATCAGGTGGTTGTAAAATTGACTGGGGGCGGTACAATAGGGGGTAAAATGGCTTAATTTTCTTCATTTTGTCTGGCAGGTGTCAGTTTCAATGGTCCGATCTCAATGATACCAATGTGCATATTACTTGGATACGTAAAAAGACTACGTTTTAAATTTCAGCCTTCTATGTTGAGAAAGAAAGAAATTTTTCATACAACGACTTAAATTTGCTTCTCTTCCTCTTCTTCATTTCGTATGGCAGGTACCAGTTCCAGTAGTTCGATCTCAATGAAACTTTCAGAAATTTGGTCTGGGTACCTTAAACTTCTAGTTGTAAAATTTCAGCCCTGTATCTTCAAAAATAAAAAAGTTTTTCATACAACAAATCAAGTTTTGTTCACTTTTCTTCTTCTTTTCGTATGGCGGCTACCAGTTCTAATAGTTCGATCATGCCGATTCCGACATATGAGTTGATCGCACAGAAAAGAAGACTCTGTGCAAAATTTCAGGTCGATAACTTCAAAATTGTGGGAGATATTGCATAAATACTGATAGACATGCAGACGGACATGGCTATATCAACTCGACTTGTCATACTGATCAAGAATATATAAACTGTGTACAGTCGCATATTTCGAAGTTTATAAAAAATGGAAAACTAGCCATTTTCTGATGCTAAAGCTGCACCGGAAACAAATTCTGACTTTGACAACCTACTATGCCGCTCCCAGATATCGTAGCGTATTGAACGATTGCTTGTTTTAAAGCTTAAGGAATTCACTTTTATACAAAACTTATTTCATGCAATTATCTTTATTCGTTCAGAAGATATGATTTTTGCAATGCAAAAACTCAGAAGGCCCCACTGTGCGTCGTATAAACCTAAATTAGAAGGTTTTTGGTTACAAATTTTATACCCTCCCATTCCCTTACGTCTCACTCAAAATGGGTGGTTATCGAAATGGAGACCTACAAGCGTGTAATGAATCAATCTTATCTTAATCTGCCACGCAGGGGTAAATGACCAACTTTAACAAAATCAATGGTCTGTCCTACACGCGGGTCACTATATAGAAATCTTACATCTAGGGGATCTACTCTACTACTCTTACTATTAGTAACTCATTTGCCACACAGAAGTAACAATAATAATCCCTCCTTCGGCTGCCATACTACTACATAATCCATTCCAAGTTCGAGACAAATTGAGAATTTGAACTTAATTTTTTTTGACAGTTGACTCTTCTTCTTCACATTTATGTATTCACAACGAACATTACAAATCGTTCACATGCCAACTTACACTTGCGGTGTTCACGCATTTGTCGTTAACCTATGAATGTATGGAAATATGAACGTTAACGACGAAAATGCGTGAACCTTTTTTTTTACCGTCTCGTTAAAGTTGTCAGTTCTCTTCTTCTTATAGAAACAAACGAAAAATTTAATTGCGCCAATTGAGCGAAATAATTGAAATAAATTTAAAATTACACGAAAAAACGTTACAAATCATTTATTTACCCCCTTAAAGAAATCAGTTTATGTGCGTAATTTAGTTTCTTGGAGGAAATATGTTTATTTAATTTAACTTTAACTCAATTTAACTTTTCATAGACTTATAGGTTAACGACGAATGCGTGAACACCGCAACTAATAAAACTGTTGGTAAACATTTTCATTAAAATAAAATATTTCTACTAACTTTCCAATCATTTCAAATACTACTGCATATTAATATGCATTTGTAGATTGTTTTAGCAATTCAACTTATACGGGGGTGTCACAGAAATCGCTTACTAGAGATTTGATGCCAAAAACAACCAAAAGGGAAATTTTGGTGTCACAGAAAATCTCTATCAGGGAAATTTTTTCTCTAGCAAAATCTCTGACTATACCCTCAGGGATTTGCTTAAATTCAGCCTTATTTTAAGTTCTTAAAAAAAATTATGAATGAAGAAATAAATTTTATGGTTTTCCTCATAAATCTGCAATCAAACAATTCGTTTTTTACATGTTTTCATTAATAAATTTGCATTTTAAAAAAAGCTTCCTCAAATCTACCAATTTTTTTTGAGCAGCAAAAACAATCAGTTTCATGCCTCGCCAATCTGCTTGCATTCATTTTCGAAAATTGAAAAGTATATTCGAATTGAAATAAACAAACTGTCAAACTAATCTAAGATATATAATTAATATGCTGATGCATTTGAAATGTTTAAACAAACTCGTAAATATAGTAAATTTACTTAAAATAGGTACCGACAGTGTTGTTGGAGCCAGTTGGCATGTTAACATTTTTGAATGAACGAATGCGAAGAAGAAGAGTCAATTCAAAAGTGCGTGTCTCCCGTAGAACCAAAACTAGTCAGCTATCAATGCTGCAGAATGAAACAATCTCCTTCACATTTTCTTTATTAGTTTGCACATATAATTGATTATTAAATTTCACCTTTGAAGTATTTTGAATTTGTAACGTATTTGTTTTCATTTGGCAATCACAGGATAGGAAGGAATAGGATTGTCAAAACAATTTTCAAATTTTAGGAGCTGCAATATAATTGTGTTTAAATTTACAATTAGTACTTTTATAGCATTCTAATTTTGTATATTATTACATTAAATATACAATTGTTACATTTTGATGAGAAAAACAATGAAATAAGCATAAATAAATTACATTATTCTTATTTTGAATGAATGCAACTCTGCCGCGGGATACCGAATTTTCGAAGACAAATGTTCGAAAAACAATATCCCAGAGGTTTTCTGTGACACTAAATAGAGAAATTGAAAAAACCGTCTTCGAAAAAATCTAGAGATTTCTGTGACACCCCCGATAAAATCCAAACCTACTTTTTAATCTTCGAAAATATATGCAAGCTGGTTGGCATAGCTGGCATGGGAAAACAATCATTGTTTTGCCTGGATGTGTGATTTCACTTTAAATGCAAATTTATTAATGAAAACATTAAAATTGTTAAATTCTTTAAATGCACATTGTTTTGGCGCACAGAAAACTTTAATAATTGACTCATACTTATCTATAACAACTTTGGATTAGGCTAAAATCAACCAAATCACAAAAGAGAAGAAAGACATTTTCTGGCACACCTACATTTCAAACTGTGTTGTTTTCAGAGCTAAAAGGTTCATAAACGAGTCCGCAACAGGCTCTCAAAAGATTCGCAAAAAGTTCGCAAAAGACTCCCAAACAATACAAAAACGAGTTCGGAAACGCTACGAAAACGATTCCTAATTGTCCGAATTTGACTATCGTAATCGAAATTTTAATTCACACAAACTGAGCGACTAATGATTTTCCGTATCGTTTTTCGTATCGTTTTCGGATTCATTTACGATAGTTTTGTCTGGTTGAGTTTCGCAAAAGGTTCGTTTACGATATCGTTAACGAGAATTTTGTCCACTGGGTTATTAGTGTAAGTTGGCATGTAGTATGCATTGTGTCCAAAAAAATTAAGTTCAAATTCTCAATTTGTTTTAAACTTGGATTGGATTATGAAGTAGTAGCGCAGCCGAAGGAGGGATTTTCATAGTTACTACTGCGTGGCAAATAAGTATATGGGGGGATAACTATTGATAAATTTTAATTGAATAATATTGAGAAGACTAATTTAAAGGGTTACATACAGTTAGAATTTTCAAAAAATTAATTTTTTTTTTATTTTATTTTCTTATTGTATATATATTTAAGAATACACACAGATTTCATGTCGTTCCGGTGAATATTTTCGAAGTTACACGCAAATTTGGAAAGGCGTTTCAGAGTGCTTCAAAGAACTTTTCAAACTTTAAACGCGTTTTTCTCAAAATGGTGTTTTCAAAGTCGGTTACCACCATAACTCGGAAACGGCTCAACCGATTAATCTCAAATTTTGACACGATCTTCTTAAATATATTTGCTAGTAATTAATCGAAGCTTTTTTCTCACCCATAAATATATTTTTTTTTATAAACAATTTAAGTCCGAAATTTTGGTCAAAAATCGATTTTTTTTTTTGAGAAGCCGCCATTTTGTCAAAAAAATTTATTTTGCTTATTCCTTCGATTAATCACTAGATTTAACAATTCTTTAACAAAATCCGTTTGGGTTTTTAATTTTAAGTAATCCAGTTCACAGATACAGTGGTCACCGCAAAACGTCTTTTTTGAGTGGAGCTCCCGGAGATCAGCTGTAGCTCCTTTCCAAATAAATATTTTTAGTGGTAATAAATTTTAAAATACAGTTAAAAGATACCATAATATGTGTACAAATGTTTAAATCAATTAACCTAACAGTTTTCTCAAGAAAAATTTCGGAAAGTTCGCTTTTTTTCGGCCTTCTAACTGTATGTAACCCCTTAAGTATTGCGCTTTATTACCAAAAAGATAAACTTTATCATTTGAGCTTTAACTCATTTAATTTCACTTCGCGGATATTAAAAAATAAAACTGCAAGAACTTGGCGGATAGATGGTAACTTAACAACCGTTATTTGGTGATTTATTTGTCCAACCAAATATGTAGTTTTTGTATTGCTTTTAAGTTCCACAGATATTGTGTCGGTGTTCCTGTGCTCAAAAAAAAAAAAAAACGCTATCTTCAGCAAGGCTGAAGCTATAATACTTTTCACGTTGTGTCACTATAAAAAAAAAGTAAATGAATAGTTTTCATGCCTCCCTAACAACATAACTGTAAAGTTTCAAGTTAATTGGTTAAAAAACAAAAAAGTTTTCCATACAACGACGTGAATATTGCTTCTCTTCCTCTTCTTCATTTTGTATGGGAGCTACCAGTTCCAGTTCTCCAATCTCAATGAAACTTTCAGGCATGTAGTCGGACTATGTAAAACTACTGTGTCTAAAATTTTAGCACTCTATCGTAGAAAACAAAAAAGTTTTCTATACAACGCACAGTGGCCGGTTTAGCAAAAGTTGGGGCATAAAATAAAATACAGTTCCCAGGGACTTCAAATTTTGAACAGTTGATTATACTAACTTATAAAAAATGTATACAAATTTTGAGATTGATCGGACCACGCCCACTCTTACCTCCCATATTAACCATATTGAAATGCATTGAATTTGATTCTAATGTATGTTAATTATTTTTCATTTTTTACATTGTTAAACGGAAAACGATATTTTTTATTAACTCTCTTCAGCCTCTATCTCAAATGAAGAGGAATAAATGTTTTCATTATCAGAATCCGAATCAGATTCAATATTGTCCTCGTTTACTATAACGGCCGGCTCAGCGAAAAGGGCAATCACTTCTGACGGCATCTTGTTTTTATTTTTCTTGAGCTTTTTATTTAAATAAAGGCTCGATATTAAGGGATCCGAAGAATCCATTGCTCGATGAAACATATCCTCTATATTATTAATACGACTATTTTTTCGTGCGTGGAATATTCTGTCGCGTTTATAATATTTATTCCGAGCCTCGGATGCATTTTCGCCTAAACATCCGACGGGAACTGCAGAAGCAGAAATAATTTGCGAACCATGGACCAAGATCTTGTGAATGGTCGGTGACATGGGATACCATGGATACTTTTCCATATATAAGGAAGCAGTTTCATTGCAAAAGCTTTGAATCTTTTCCGGGCTTATTTCAAACTCGCAAGAAATGACAATTAAAATTGTTTTGAAGCTTTGAAGAATTTTAAAGTCGAATTCTAATATAGAGGCAAACAATTCATTATTTGCGAACGCCCTCCTCGCAGTATTGGCATCATTTGTATTGACGCTTCCATTTTGTTTTGGTCGATCTACATGCAATCCCATTTGTTTCCATAGTTCATCTTGAATATTTTTTTTCCGGCAATTTAACAAAACTTTGTCGCTTGCATCTCGTACTTGCCATTTATTCAGACCAATCCGATATGAAACATGCAATACGAATTCAAAAAATCTTATCCATGAATGTAATGGACTCACTCCATATTGATGAGTATTAGACTTAGGCTTAAAAATTTCTGCATTTGTGTCCTTAGTCATTAAAACATTTTTTAGAGTTGCACCACATATTGGACATGATTGAGTGGGGTTCATCCCCGTTAAAACATTTAAAACCTTACCGTCAATAAGCGTTAAATTGAGATCAAATGAAATCGTAATATTTCTATCAGCAATTTCATTAAATATGTATGGTGATAAATTTTGAACTTCTTCCTTTACTCTATCGTTTCCTTTTAAAATGTGCTTTTTACTTTCCTTGATAAATTCTATTTTCAATGGTCTACAAAATTTCACTGACTGAGTTTTTGCATTTAGCCACAGAACTCTTCCTAAGGAATCGACTAATTTAATTGGTATGAAAGAAGTTACGAATAAGGATTGGTCAAATGTTTCAGGCTCCTTTCCCAGAAATCCCTGTTTGTATAAGCTTTGTCCGGTCGATCCGTCGAAGCCATAGCTTGCAATCAAATTAACATTATTTATTTCTTGAAATTGATTAAAAACTTCTTTTTGAAATGTTAAGATCCTTTTTGCAGTGTGATTTACCATATTTTGCAATGAAACTTGGGCCATGGTTTCCGTTACTTCAATATCAATGGGTCTACATTGGAACTTAGCTTTGTAGACTTTATCATAGCTTGGCAATATATCACATCCTTGTTTCCGTATTAAAGTCCTAATGCTGTTGTATTGCCTTTTAGTAAAGGAATTCTCCAGTAAAAATGCTAAAGCTTCATCTTCGGAAATTGGAACGGGCTTTGGTATGTTATCCGTTTTTTTTGGGACTTTGGGCATATTTTCCTTTAATGTACAATCAATAATTTTATTTCCTTTACATTTTTTAGCAGATATTGCAGCTGCATGAGTGAGTAAATCAATATTATGATCTGGATTAGTGGCGAGTTCGGAAGCTAATTTGCGCTTCAAACGTATACCGCCTTCATCATAAGTTAAGCGTGGACGTCCTTTTGAATATCTTATCAAATCGTCTTTATCAATTTGCAATATCATTTGTCCAGCAAGCCACTTTGGATGTTCTTCTTTAAATCTTGTTATTTTCCTCTGGCATTTTGGCAAATATTTGTTAATGTATGAGATGAAATTGGATATTTGTCTCATAATATTCTCTTTCTTGTCTTGCTGAAAATTTGAAATAAGCTTTCCAAACAAACAATTGGAAATAACCTCAGTTTTGCGACCACCTTGAATCCAAATCTCAAGCATTTCCTCGCGACTAGTTTCGAACGTGTCTGCAACATCATCAAATATTTAACAAACGCGCAAAAATGCGTAAAAATAATTAGTTTCATTAAGTTAAGCACATATTACTGAACATAAATGCATTATTCACCTCGAGAAGGAGCTAGAATTGTGCCAACTTTTACTCCACAAAACACGAGACTTATAGGTTATATTACTCAAAAAAAACAACACAACAATAACACATAAGAGCAAAGACAAAACACAGCATAACACAAACATAGATCTACATTTAAAAATCAACATACCTTTATGGGTGTTTTCCATTTCAAAGGTATGTTTGTTGACAAAGAAAAAAGGTTTACAATTTAATGCAAAAAAAAAGTTTAGTAGCTGCAAAATGACTTTAAAGTAACGGAGATTAAAATCAGCTGACTTTGATGGTTTCGCTAAAACACCAGGGTAGCTCAAAAAATTTTTCAAAAATGTATTTTTATACCTATGTCTATGTTCTATCATAATACTAGGATCTTTTTTCTGTATTCAAAACTCTATCTTTTTGTGTTTCTGCCCCAACTTTGGTAAATCCGGCCATTGTGCAACGATTCAAGTTTTGTTCATTTTTCTTCTTCTTTTCGTATGGGGGCTACCAGTTCCAGTGGTCCGATATGGCTGGATACGACAAATGAGTTGACTGCACGAATAAGAAGTCTCTGTGCAAAATTCCAGCTCGATATCTTCAAAACTGTGGGAGGAGATTGTATATATACAGACAGACGGACAGACGGACAGACGGACATGGCTAAATCAACTCGTCTTGTCGTCCTGATCAAGAATATATATACTTTATATAATAAGTGAATATTTCTGTGTCTTACAAACTGCACAAAGTTAATATACTATTTTACATACATGAAAAGATAAAAAGCATGGGAGTGTTTTAGAGTAGACTGAACAAAATTTACCCATATGCGTTAAAAAATAAGAACCTAAGAAAATAAGGGACTCCCTAATATATACACACAGACGGGCATGGCTATATCAACTCGTCTTGTTGAGCTGATCAAGAATATATATACTTGTTTTAATTAAAATCGGCATAGTCATTTCATTAATTACGTGTACCTTTATAATATACCTTTATATATATAATATATATAATATAGTTCTATAGGTATACAAATTGAAACCAGTAAAAGAAAATGTGAATATTTCAATATTTTATAGCTTATTAACATTTCGCTTTGTCTTTTTTAATCACAAAATATAGATGTTATAGTTATAATATGCAAATTAATTCATGAATATACATATATCTATATAAATAGAAAACAATACATTTGGGAAACAATATTATTTAACGACTTATTACCGTTGTTGTTGATATATGGCTATATTATCCTTGATTTCGTTTTGCAAGAGAAAATTTTGTTGCGACGGCGCTGCTATACCTGCGCTAAGTGACGACTGGATTGGAGCGATTGCTGTCGACGTCGATTGGCTAAAACCAATAGATGGAGCGGCCATTTGATGCTGTATCTGGCTTTCACCATTTCCACTAAAACTATTTATGTTTACATGTGGTTGTATCGTGGACATGCTGTTGTCATTATTTCTTTGGGCTGTCTGCGCCAAAAATGTTGGCACTGTATTTGGTAACGTCTGTGATGTATTGTACAGGTGCTTGTTGTGGATTTTGAGACGATATCAAATTTGACTTCTGTGGAATCATCGTCAAGTTCGGTGATGCCGTTATATTTTGATGTTGATTCAGAAATTGTTGAGATTTGTGGAGGAAATTGTTGTAGTTGTAGGTTGTGATGTTGATCTAAGTGAAAACCTTGGAAATTTGTTTTATTTTGGTGCTGAGTTGATACATGCGCGGTCTCACCATATATTTGCGATTGTATTGCTACTCGTTGGTGATGTTGACCTTGACTTATCATTTGAGCTTGCAATGCTACAAAAGGATTTACAAAACCAACCGATAGTGTATGAGAATAGTGTTTACATACATATATGTACAGATTTTTATATTTGTTGATTTATTTAATGTACTTACAGTTTAATTGCATTACATTTTGATACTGAGTCTTTTGTGATAATGGATACACTACCAAATCACTTAAATAGCCACCAACATTGTATACTCCTTGATAGCTTAAGCCCGGTGTATTTCCAATCAAACTGCCTCCAACATGGCAACACAATCATCACGCATTAGTGAATGATAAAGATTAATGGCATCCACCAAGTCACTAGACAACTGAGTTAGTTGTGCATGCTTCCTGTCAACCCGCTCTCTGAATCGATTAGAGGTCCCATTCGATGAACTTCTTTTTCAAGGCTAAGCAATTCATCGCTATACTGTGATGGATCTTCCGGATTTGCTTCATGTAGGAGAAGCAATAGTCGATCTATTTTGGATTCATTGATTTCAGTTAGTTCATTCGCTGAAACTGAAACAGTATCAGTCTTTTGTTGCTTTGAAATATTCGCATCCTCTTTTCCAAACGAGCTGTGCTGTTGATTGATGTCTAAACGGTCGGGGTCAACCGAAAGGTCGGCAGTTACGAAATTTGATGGAAATAGTCCCTCACCCCTTTGGTTCAAACCCTTCCACCAATTTGGGTCAGTATCGTCGACTACATGAATTATCTCTCCAGAAAAAAATGTAAGTTCATTTTCTTTAGCAGCTTCAAAGTCAGACAAAGCTCTAACTTTTCTTGGTTCCTGTTGTGAGGTACTATCAACAGCACCAGCGCTATTCAATGTACCTAAGCCGTCACCAATGGATCCAAATGAAGGATACAGTGACGGCTAAATAAACAAATATATAAAGAACCAAATTAATTAAATAGTCATTTTAATACCACGAAAAACATGAGCTAATGTAATTCAAATGTTGGTATATCTAATATGTGTAATTTTACAATCACTCTTATCAAACAATTCCTTGAATTATTTTTTAATAAATCCATGTTCAATTTAATTTGGTATGAAAATCAGCATCATCAGAGTCTGACAAAAAATGGATAAGTAGGAGTCCCTGCAGCTTTTCTCAAAAATATCATAGCTCCAATATTCAAAAGCTTATAAAAATAATACAATTAGTAGTTCTAAAACAAAAATAGTTGTCCTTAGTTATTAAAATATGATTTTTGAAGTGAAACTTCTTTAGCATGGGTGTGATTTGAAACTCGATGAAACGACATGAAAAAGAGACAGACTATACATTTAAATGATTTAGCCTGCGAGAGAATGAAACAGAATATAGAATGACGGTCTGTAGTCATAAACAACAACATGCTTTGTTGTAATTTTGGCATTCCTCTTCAACCGTCACTTTCGCCATCTGACACATATGCAACAACAACTATTCCGAAAGTGAACACTAATAATAAATTATAAATGCAATGAATAAAGTCAAGTAGATTCCACATATTGGAGCATTGATTATTAACTTGACTCTGTTCATCGGGAGATACTCTGCACATTTGAATTAATTCTTCTTCTTCGCATTTATGCATTCAAAAATGTACACATTCCAAATTGTGCATGGTTGGTACATACCTATGTATGTACATATTTTCATAAAATGTACTATTTTTACGAGGAGATTTATTAATGAAAACATGTAAAATATTGAATTGTTTTAATGCAGATTAATGAGGAAACCATAAAGTTTTTTTCTTGGTACATAATTATTTATAACAACTTAAAATAAGGCTGAATTTAATAAAATCTTCGAGAAAATTGTCAAAGATTTTGCAACGGGTTGAAAATATCTATATAATATTTCCCAGATACCTAAATTTCCCTTTTGATTATTTTGAAATCATCGAACTGAAATGTTGCACAGATCCTCCAATTTTATTACCATAAATCATTAATAAGAGGATAAAAAGAAAATTTACGTCGTTGTATGGAAAACTTTTTTGTTTCTTGATCAATTGACTTGAAACTTTACACTTATTGTCTTAGAGAGGCATACAAAAAATTTTCATCAAAAATTGGGTATGGCAACGCCCACTTATAGCAAAAATTTATAATTTGCATATCTCAGGAACGCAATGAACTAAAATAATGAAAATTAGTGAATAGGTTACTGAGATAAAGAGAAATTATATCCAGAAAATGGGCGTGGCAAGGCTGATGATAGCGTCCTTACTGGTTTTTTGGTTCTTTTAAAGAAAGTTTCACTTCGAACACGTGTACTGTGTTGCACGCGATTTTTTTTTTAACTTTTAAAATGCAAAAAAAAAAAGTCATTTCACGGCAAGTCTGTTAAGTATTAAAGTAATTAAATGTTAATTTTAAGCAGAGTTGGCCGTAAAAAACGTTGTTAAAGCTCTGTTTACATTAGAGATTTTTTGTGTAGATATCTCAACAAAAAGTGTAGATAAATTACGTTTTGTGTTATACTGAACTGAAAATCTACGAAATTTTTCTTTCGAGTAGATAAATTTGGGAAATATCTACATTGCTATCTACAAGGTGTTTACACTGACTACACTTTCAAGCAGAATGTAGATAATGATAGAGGGCGCTACTGTTCCGCATTTGACATAACTGATTTTCACATTAAAAAATTATTCCCAAAAATAAATTAACAAAAAATATTTGAAAAGTTGGAAATGCGCCAGAAACAATATGCATCAAGAATATGTGGAAGAAACCATAGATCGCAAATATAAATGCTAGGAATGCTGAGAACGTTGGATTTTACCAGCAGTTATTGAAGGAGTTGAAGGAAGAGTCGCTGCTGTGTGGCAACATTTTGTGAAGAATGGCATTGTCAAATTATTGATATTATTGAGTATGGGTACTCCATACATTCAAAAACAGTACACTCGCATCCGTCATTTGATATAATAATATTCATATAATATCTATATGTACACATAATCGCATTTCCCACGCATTTTTTTTGGTGAAGGCGCAATTTTACTATTTGTTTTTGTTCTTCCTTTGATTGTTTTTCCCAAATTGGGACGAATTTTCGAAAGTGTGAAGCGTGACAAATGAATCATTGATAGAATTTTTATGTGAAAATAACAATGTAGAGGAAAAAATTTGTTCTGTTGCTTAACAAACTTGTAGACACAAATCGAGGCTGTTTTATCTACTCTGAAAGTTGTTTAAACACACTACTCATTGTGTAGATAAAAATTTGTTGTAGAGACAGTGTAGATAAATCTACAGGGTGTTTACACTTGTAGACATGAGATTTTTGTCTAAATCTACACAAAAAATCTCTAGTGTAAACAGAGCTTAATGAATACTCTTGCATTGATTACGACATAGAAAACGATATACTTCTAAGGCGGCTTCGCGCAGGCATTTCTAAGGGTAATAGCCGTTTCCTTTCTATATGCAAGTCAATTATCGTTGCAAGAGTCTTGTTTTTGATTCGTGAGATTTCTTTCTATTTTCTTTGATCTTTTCCTATTTTCAATTCGGCAGTGAATTATTTGTTGACAATTGTCATTTGTTTGCCAATCACACACCATAGGATAGAATATCGTTGTCGTAGCATTTGTATAATTTGGCGTGCTGCACAATTTAAAAATATTTGTGTCTTAATTTATAATGAATACCTAAATGACGTTCAAGTTATCCATATTTGTAAGTGTAGAAGCATTATTGTTTTATATTTTGAGAAGAATAATCAAATTCGCGTAGTTATCTAAATACTTCCCAATTCGAAGACTAAGGTTTTAAATCACAAATGTGGGAGTTTTCTAAGATACCAATGAATGATTTGAAAACAATACACTTCGAAGACAACAGTTGTTTTTCAACACACCCCTGATATAGTTTGGGTAGTCGGAGATAACTCATTTAAGATGTTACATACATTTTTGATGCGTACAAAACTGATATAACCTTGAACCATAAAGTACAGGGTATAAATATATATTTTAAAAGAATCTTCAAGGTGTGGATTTTACGAAAAGATTGAGTAAGAGGGTGTTTGAAGCCTAACAATGAAAGAGAGGGGCGATGTGTAGAAAGAATTCTTAAAGAAGTATATATACTTAGCCTCCATGTACCTTTAGGAGTTTTAGAAGTCTAAGACAACTACTTTTTGAGAGGAAAAATTATGATATGCATATCAGTAGGGTTATACTTACTGAGTCTACAAACCCATTTTCATGTTCCAACCTCATCTGGTGTTTCAACTACAGCCATTAAAATGTGGAAGGTGGTGTTTGTTCGGGAAGGAGTGCTCGTGGCACAAAACATTTTAAAATCACGATTCTACCCTTCAAATTTAAAGTCTCTAGCTCTTATAGTTTCTGAGAACCATTGGTGAGGATCGACGGACATGGCTGAATCCAGTTTTCTTCTCGTCGTGATAAAGAATAAATATACTTTTTGGGGTTTGAAGGATTGCAACAAACATCAATTGGCTCCTCTAAAAAAAAAATATTCAACTAAAAGTTATCGTTGAAATTGACAACTCGAACACTAACTTTGGCCTCGCCGAAGATTAAGTACTCATTACGTTTTTTTTTTGTGGCTCGTCCATGTTTTTGTGGGAATCTTATTTCTGTTTGTCTTAGTAGTCTTTATACTAATTTTAATTGTTATAGCTTATTGGCATCCAAAGGTATGGCAATTACAGGTTGTGGCTATAAAAGGACAGTGCCAATTGTTGATCACAATAGATTCGATCCCATCGTAAGTACCTAAAGTTATAAGTCAATTGGTTTAGTAGCAAGAAATTTCTCCATACAATGACTTTAATTTGCCTCTCTTCCTCTTCATTATATCAAATGTCAGGAACCAGATTAAGAAGACCGATCTTATTGGTACTTACAGACATTTGGTTTGGATATGTCATCGACTAGTTTTTATAACCTGTACACATAGTGTATCAAGGTATATTGGGTTTGTTTGAACGAAATGTATGTAACGCACAGAAGGTGGGGAGGAGGATCCCAAAAAGTATATATATTCTTGATCAGGACGACGATTCTTGGTCTGTCCAACCCACCAACGGTTCTCGGATTCTATAAGAGCTAGAGACTTGAAATTTGGAGGGTAGGCTTTTGATGCTAGGCAGCAGATCAAGTTTATTTTTTTTTTGCCATCTTATATATACATCTTAAAAACTGCATACCACAATTTTCACCCCTTTTTGATGGCTTCCCCTCAGAGGCCTATAAACTTAAATTTTTCGTAAAATCCACAATTTTTTACCGATTTTCTTGATATTTTAAACACTATTTGAATAGGCGACGTCAGATCAGTATTTTTTTGTAGATTGAGGGTGCGGCACCGCCTATCATGTGTACAGGGTATTATATAGTCGAGAATATTTGACTATACCACCCTTACTGGTTCAATTTAAGTTGTCAGTTTGCCTTGTCGAGCTGATCAATACTATAGTCTGTAGTACTCTATGTTGTCAGAGATATCTCTTTCTATGTGTTACAAACTTCGTGAAAAGTTATAATAATATTTACAGCGTAAAGTGTACAAAAATTATATGAAGTCAAAAATTAAAAAAATTGGTAAAAGTAGGTCAGATCGAAATTTGGTAAGTCATCTTGGTTGTGTAAAATATGCATATAAACTGAATTTGGTGTAAATATCTTTTTATAAATTTTAAATTTATGACAAAATGAGTCGATAAAAAACCACTTTACATTGGCGAAAACGAGATGGTGTGTGTTGGGAATAATTTTTACAACCAAATGAAGAAAGTCCGAGTTTTCAAGGAAAAATTGATTGAAAAATAGTACGTCTCTATCGGGGATGTTATAGAAATGTTTTACAAGTGGTTTGGTGCCAAAAACAACCAAAAAGGGAAATTTTCACTATTGCCAAATCTCAGACTATGCCCTCAGATATATGATTAAATTCAGCGTTATTTTATATTCTTATAAATAATTTGGAATGAAGAAATAAACTTTATGGTTTTCCTCGTTAATCTGCATATAAACAATTTGTTATTTTACATGTGTTCATTAATAAATTTGCATTTAAAAAAGGTCTACTCAAATCAGCCAATTTTTTTCGAGCAGCAAAAACAATCAGTTTCGTGCCTCGTTAACCGAACCACCCTTATATTGATGAAGGGCCGAAATACGGACTGTAACACAAGGGACTGGACGATCAAGAGAGGGCTGGCCCGCGACAAGGGAAGTGGCAAGGATCTCTGGATCAGCATTGGTCCGGAGTCTAGACGCCAACTCCTGAGTAGGCAAGATCGGCTGAAGATGGGAATGGGTTGCCTTCTGGCAATGGTGCAAAGATGATAGGTCAACCGGAGAGACTAAGGGTGGTGCAGAGTAATTTGCATCGTTCAAAGGTCCCTTCGGTCGACCTATAGCGTTGGATGGACAAGGGAGGGGCAGGTGTGGCTCTTATTTAGGAGCCCTGGAACGTGGGTGAAAAGGGTTTGTAGTTTGGGTGCCCACGGATACCATCTCCTTATCCCTACAACTGTAGGTAAGTTCAGAACCTGTATCGTGGCAAAAATCGGACTTAATGTTCTATTCTCTACCTGTTACAGCCACAACAACCTGATGGTAGCGTTATGTGAGGGAAGGAGTGGTCCCAAACTATACCTGGCTTCAGCATATCCACCGTATGAAGAGGGGGATCCAATTACAACAGAGCAAAAGACAGAAACTGCCAGGTCGACTGGGATGCCTACCACCTAAGTTTCTTCAAGAAAGAATGTAGAAAGGCCAAAAGAGGTTCTTGGCCGCTTTCTGCGAAGAAATAATCAGCACCACAGAAGCGTCCAGACTTCGTAGGTTGCTGGCGAAAGATCCAGCCACACCCGGGCTGCTTTGCGACTTGGATAACAAGTTCGCTAATGACAGCCAAGAATCTCTGCAACTCCTCATGAACACTCACTTTCCGGGCTGCTTGGAGGCTGAGCATGAAGATCGGAACACCTTCAATATAAGTGGAGAGCCGGAAGAGGATTGAACTTGGATACTGAGGCCCTCAAAGACAAAAAAGAAATATAATCTGGGCTAACAAGTCGTTCCACCCCAACAAAGCAATTTGAGCGGATATCACAAGACTAGACATGTTGCAAACGGTGAGCGAGCACCTGTCGCAATGTTTACTGAAAATTTTCAGGAGATCGTCCTCACAGGATACATCCCAAAAATCTGGAGAGAAGTGAGAGTGGCTTTCATCCCCACAGCAGGAAAGATCAACAACTGCTCGCCAAAGATTATTGGCCCATCAGTCTTTAATCGTTTTTACTAAAACCGTTGGAGTGACTCCTGGACCTACATCTGAAAAGTAAGCTAACGTCTCACACTTTCAGTAGATCTTAACACGCCTATTTTAAGGGTAGATTAGTTGAGACTGCTTTGCACGAGGTAGTAAGCACAATTGAAAACACACTGCAGAGATACAAGCTTACGTTGGAGGCATTCCGGACATAGAAGGTGCATAACGACTGACTTGTTAATATAGGTTCACACCCGATAATCACTCGATGGCTAGGCGACATGCTTCGCCACAGTGTGATAAACGCACATTTCTGCACCTCGACAATCAAGAGAAGAAGAGGACCAGGGAGACTCCACTTGTGGAACCTTGTCCTTAATGATCTTCTCCAAAAACTGGAAATTAGGGGATGTAGAGTGACGGCATACCATTAGTGGGCTCCTAAACGGCGCTTTGAGCCAAACTCTGCGATGGGCAGAGCAGAACGGTCTGGGGGCCAACCCACAAAAGACCGAGCTAATTCTGTTCACCCAAAGACATAAGATCCCAAGCTTCAAGCCCCCGACACTGGGAGGAACAGTGCAAATACCTTGGAATAATCCTCGAATCTAAGCTTTCCTGAAGGAGAAACTCTGAGGAGAGGATGAAGAAGGCACCACAGGCTCGCTTTGTATTCAAAAATACATTTGGTAAAGGATGAGGACTGCAACCGTACATCATTCATTGGTTTTACACAGCAGTTGTCTGACCTATACTTACCTACGGAGCGCTGGTTTAGTGGTAGGCAGGTTGTACCAATTCCCACCTAAATAACCTCCGCAAAGTCAAAAGATTTGCTTGCTTGGGTGTAACAGGACTTATTCGTCCTACCCCCCAAGCAGCGCTTGATGTGATGTTGAATCTGGAAACAATTGGAGTCTCCCTCAAGCACGGGGCAGCAAGCAGTGCGGTAAAGCTTCAATCCAAGGGCCTCCTTAAGCCTGGTGCAACGGACCTCAGTACCATTCTACGCTCAGTAGGAACTTTTGTGGCAGATGGTACTGGCCAGTAGAATCCGGAGAACAAGACTTGACCCTTCTCCCATCCACTATCCCATCAACCCTTCCCACTCCTAGTTATCCTTCCTGGGTTAATCAGGCAACACAGTGGACCTAATGGTCACTGGGTGCTCTCGACTCTGTTGAGCTGCCGTTTCTACCTAACCTAACCATACCATTGCCTCAGTAATCTGCTTGCATTTTTTTATCGAAAATTTAAAAGCATATTCGAATTGAACTAAAGAAATTGTTGATATAATCTAAAACTATAATTAATATGTTGTTGTATTCGAAATGTTTAAATAGACTCGTATAAACAGAAAATTTGAGTGTTGTACGAATACATTTGAAACGACAAACAAGGAATTTGCTTTATTGTAAGTTAAGCAAGTTTCGAGTATTCGATCAACCAAATAGAATGAATAGAGTTTTACGTCATTATTTGCAAATTCCAAGTACTTGCTCACACAAGGAAATAATTTATTTCAAAAGCCTAGTAAATACAGATGGAATGAGTTTCAATCCAAATGAATTAATAGAAATCTTTCAGGTATTTGTAAGTGATGTTCTTTTTCTTTTTATTTTCTCAATAAAAAGCTCATTTTTATACACTTCACACATGTGAAGAGTATTATAACTTTGCCACGGAGTTTGTAACAGATTCAAATATTCATTTTCGAGTATATATTCTTGATCAGGACGACAAGACGAGTTGATTTAGTTATGTCCGTCTGTACGTCTGTCTGTCTGTCTGTATGTATGCAAACTCGTCCCTCAGTTTTGAAGCTATCGAGCTTAAATTTTGCGTACGGTCAAGGAATTTTTTACGATAAATCAACTGCCGGAAGCAGCATGATCGGACCACAGGAACTGGTAGCCCCCATACGAAGAGAAGACGAAAAATGAACGAGAGTTTAATCGTTGTATGGAAACGTTTTTGTTTTGTAATATAGAGGTCTGAAATTTCAAAGATATTAATTAAATGCCTGAAAGTCTAATTGAGATTGGACTGAAAAAGAAAGAAAATAAAGAAAAAAATATAAATTCAATAATGATTAGCAGGCTCGATGTCAATTTTGATTCACCAAATTTGTAATCAAAAAGTTTTGGCAGTCTTGGTGGCCACACAACAACAACAATTTTGCAAGATCGCTGATGAAGGAGGAGGAACTGTACGATCTGACTGCTGCTAGCTTTTGAGCTAGTTCTTGCAATATTGTTTGTTGTTAAAACTGCCAAAACTTTTTGATTACAAATTTGGTGTATCAAAATTGCCCTCGAGCCTGCTAATCATTATTGAATTACTTGAATAGGTCGTAAAACAAAACACACTTTTTAGGCCCAGTTTCACAGTCTGGGGTTAACCCAGAGTAAAGTTAACTCGAATTTAACCCTTACCCGGAGTTAACTCTGACTTTCAGTTCCACAGTGCCGAGTTAACTCTAGTTATATAAGTATGGCAACGTTCTATTTTTTGAGAATAATGTTTTACAACATTGAACATCTACTTACCAAACACTGTTTATTTTTCAGTTATTTTAAAAATCACCTTCAATTAGTAATGGATAGGTGAAGAGAATCCAATATAACAAACGGTGAAATGTTGACCTGATTATGTCTAATTGTATATTTTACCATTACAAAGGGGCGGGCAGTTACTCTGCACAACGAAAGTGAACCGCACTCTTCAAATGGCACAATAGTACGTAGTTATGTTAGTTTCGTGTAAAACACAACATGGGTACAATACACATAGCAATCACACAAGGAAACTTTGTATAAATGATGCATATCTTCTCCTAATGAAAAGTAAACGACTTCCGATGTCAGTAATTCCATATGATGTGAGACTACCTGGTTGAATGCTGCTATACAAGCTCATTTATAAAATTCATTTCTCTTGATTGGGACATATTTAATTTTAATTTTTTTGACAGACAAATTTAGTTCTGTTTTGACATTAAAAAACATAAATAGAAAAAGTTAAAACAGAGTAGTTAACTCGGGGTTAACCCTAGAATGTAGTAGGGTTAACTCAGGGGTTAACTACTAAGTGTGAAACTGAAAAATTGTTACTCGGAGTTAACCCTGGGTTAACTTTGACTGTGAAACTGGGCCTTAAAAAATATAATTCATATATAATACGCGAAACGGATCGTGAAGGGCATAGTTAGTTGTACATCTGTGAAAAATTATTGGGACAAAATATCTTGTATTGCGACGTGGGACTTTGAAGTTAATCTGAGTAAGTAGGATTGAAGAATCAATAAAACCAAACAATGAAGAAAAGGAGTCCCTAAGACAATCCTGCATTAAGAAAGAGATGGAAGGTCAATGAGAAGGATCCTACCTTGGTATGACGGTAACCTTGCTTCTTAACTGAGTCTATGCGATCTTGATGATTTTTGCACTGCGGAGACCATACGCAACAACAGTATTCGAGAACAGGACGTACAAGTGTCGTGACAAGGTTTTGGTGATATATGGGTCATTGAATTCTTTAGTCCAGCGTTTAATAAATCCAATAACACCTTTCGCCTTATTAACGACAGTTGAGATATGTTGGATGAAACAGAGCTTGAGATCAAAGAAAACTCCTAGGTCGTTAAAAATAGATACACGTTCTAATTGGACGTTATCAATCGAATAAGTAAACAAGTGGGGTTTACTACGATGATAAGTCATAAACTTAGACTTAGAACAATTTGGCAAAAGCATATTTAGTTAACACCAGGAATGCAGTGAATTCAGATCAGACTGCAATAAAACATGATAATCAGGCTCTTTGTATGAAAGACACAATTTAACATCATCGGCATACATAACCACCCGAGAATGAGATATCGACCAGATTAAACAGAAGAGGACCAATATGACTGCCTTGGGGGACACCAGAAGAAGCATGAACGGGCTCAGATGTAGCAGATTTACATAACACACGCTGAGATCTGTTTATTAAGTAGGACTTAATCCAGTTTAGAAGACACGATGGGAAACCCAAAAGATTCAGCTTCAATAAAAGCAAATCGTGGTTAACCGAGTCAAAAGCTTTACTGAAGTCAGTATAAACGACATCGGCTTGAGATTGAATGGCAAGTCCACGATTTATCAAACATGAGAATTCAAAGAGATTAGTAGACTAGTAGAGATTAGATTTCCATATCTCCGGTACCCATTGAGCAAAAACAACGAAAATTGGTAAATAGGCTATTGAGATAAAGAGAAGTAAGATTCAATCAAAAATAGTTGGAGTGACATAAAAAAAAGGCGTGAACTGTATACAATTTTCAGCCTTGCTGAAGTTAGCGTCCTTACTGGTTTTTTATTTGTATTGTATTTGAAATTCGAAAGACAGACGAGTGTGGTGAGTCGCTACTTTAAGTTTAATGAAATTTTTACTACTCTAACTCCTTCCTTTTTATACTTTTCACGTACGTGAAATGGTATATTAACTTTGTGCTGAAGTTTGTAACAGATCAAAATATTCATTTCCGACTCTATAAAGTATATATATTCTTGTGGGCAACGCCCACTTAAAGTGAAATTTGAACGGTTGAATGGGAAAATTTTGTGTTTTTTAACCAATTGACTTGAAACTTTACAATTATGTTCTTAGGGAGGAATGAAAACTTTTTTGACCAAAAGTGGGCGTGGCCACGCCCTTTTATAGCGAAAATTGACCCGTTGTATGGAAAACTTTTTTGTTTTTTAACCAATTGACTTGAAACTTTACAGTTATGTTTTTAGGGAGGAATGAAAACTATTTTGACCAAAAGTGGGCGTGACCATGCCCACTTATATCAAAACTTGAACGGTTGAATGGAAAGCTTACAAGGATTCTAGCCTTTCTATTGCCAAAATAACAAAAAAAATCGTTAGGAGCCGTCACGTTATAACAAATTTTTTTTATAAATAAGGCTAATTATGCTAACAACATAAAGGGCCGCACCCACAGAGTGCTAACTATCGGGAACAAGCGATTTGTACTAAGAAAAACTTCCAATTCGCACGACTCTTTGGCCAAGATAAGGGAAAAATGTAATGTTAAAGCAAGTTTAACAATCATGCGTCATGTTATTAATAAAGTTCTACACCTGAGGTGACTAAAAACCAAGAAGAAACCACCTTTTAACCCGGCTCGGAAGTTGCAACGCCTTGATTTCGCTCGCGCACATGTGTCTTAGACTTCGGAGTGGCAACGTGTTGACTTCTCGGACGAAAAAAAGTTTAATTTGGAGGGCCCCGATAGCTACAACTACTACTTTCATGATTTATATATATATTTTTTTTTTAATATTAAATAAATCAGTTTATGTGCGTAATTTAGTTGCTAGGCAGGCAATATTATATTTATGCATGAATATAAAAATAATTAACTAATTATAGTAAAATTGTGCACAAATGAAGGTCTTGAGGGATAAATTGGGTAAAAATTAGATGAATTTATGGACGACAATGTTGGCATACAATTGTGCCATCCAGTGACGAAGTCGAAGAGCCAAAATCTGCCTTTTTGATGCAAAAGTTGTATGTGTTGTGTGATTGCTTCTAACATAAGAGTATTCTTTACAAAGGTATTGTCTATGTTGAGTAAGGTGACATACGTAAGGTGAATATCGTACGTCATTTTAAAAATAAATTCTTCCGAAAGTACAGCCACTTTTTCATATAAAATAACTAAAAATTGCCATTTTCATATACTATACTTCCATACGTTAACTAACAACACGCCTCGGGGTCTATGAATCTCTATGAAAATTTGGCCTGTGTATTTTGTTGTTGGCATTTAACTTTTCATAGACTTACAGGTTAACTGCAAATGCGTGAACATTGCAATTGTTTGATATGAGAAGGGTTTTAAGTCCAAATTGATTAATGAAAACATATAATATATTGAATTGTTTGTAAGCAGATTCAAGAAGAAAACCATGATGTTAATTCCATGGTACATAATTATTTATAAGAGCAAAAAATAAGGCTGAATTTAATTTAATCTCTGAGGATATTATCAGAGATTTTGCAACGGTGAAAAATTCCTATTAGAGATTTTGGCTAACTTCATTTATTTATTTAATAACAAATTTCTGTTATTTAAGTTATAGTTAGTTCAAAATAAAAAAAAAACCAGTAAGGACGCTAGCTTCAGCAAGGCTGAAGATTAAATACTCTTCAAGCTTATTTCTTGTGCCATACCTATTTTTTGACTGAATATATTTTCTCTTCATCTAATTAGCCTATATACAAATTTTCATTATTTTTGCTGATTGGGTACCGGAAGTTTCAAGTCAATTGATTGAGAAACAAAAAAGTTTTCCATACAACGACGTGAATATTGCTTCTCTTCCCTTCTTCATTTTGTATGGCAGCTACCCGTTCCAGTTGCGCGATCTTAATGAAACTTTCAGGCATTTAATCGAATCATTTAAAACTACTATGTTTTAAGTTTCAGCCCTCTATCATACAAAACAAAAAAGTTTTCATACAACGACGTTAAATCTTTATTTCTGTTCTTCTTCTTCATTTTGTATGGCAGCTACCAGTTCTAGTGTCCCAATCTCAATGAAACTTTCAGGCATTATGTCGGACTATGTAAAACTACTATTTTTGAAATTTCAGCCCTCTATCTTTTAAAACAAAAAAGTTTTCCTTACAACGATTCAAATTTGTTTTTCTTCTTCATTTCGTATGGGGGCTACCAGTTCCAATAATCCGATATGGCCGGTTCCGACCAATGAGTTGACCACACATTAGAGAAGACTCCCTGCAAAATTTCAGCTCGATATCTTCAAAACTGTGGGAGGAGATAGCATATTCACTGACAGACGGACAGACGGACATGGCTATATCAACTCGTCTTGTCGAGCTGATCAAGAATATATATACTTGCGTGAAGAGTATAAAAATGATAAAAAAAAAAAAAAATAATAATATAAATCAATTACAAAGTATGTATGAAAAATAATATAAAAAATACAAAATAAATATAAATAAAATATTGAAAAAAAAAAATACTTCGTTAATGGAGGAGAGAAAAAATGCAAAATAGTAATATAATATAAAGAAAAATACATATAATATAACAAATACAAAATAATTGATTGAAAAAAAAAAAACTTCACTGATAAGAAGATAAAAAAAGCAAAATGATAAATTAATTCTAAGAAGTCTCAGGCAGTGCCCCTGCTCACAGCCATTTGTAGTCAGAGACTTAAATTTAAAGACAAAGAGCGCAATCCGGCCATCCAGAACGACTATTCAAGCCGATGTACGTTCTCAGTTCCATGTAGGTAATTCAGAATCATTGAGTTAAGTGTCGTGAGAGAAATTTCAATTGAGAGGACGTGATAAAGATTATTATAATTAGTTCGCAATTCACGAAACGGATCATGAAGTTAGTTAGTTCGTTGTGCATATATGCAAAGTTAAAGGGACATAGTTTCTGGTAGTACGTCGTGGTACGCTAAAACAAATACGATTGAGTAGGTCTGAGGAGTCAATTAAACCAACAACAAGCTTATGAAGAAAAACAGTCCCTAAAACAATCCTGCGTTGCGACAGAGATGGAAGGTCTATAAGTGCGAGCCTGTCATGGTATGATGGTAGCCTGACATTACGATTCCAATCCAGGCCACGAAGCGTAAAGACGAGAAATTGCTTCTGAACTGATTCAATGCGATCTTGATACTTCTTGTACTGTGGACACCATACGCAACACCAGTATTCGAGAAGAGGACGTACAAGTGACATGAAAAGAAGTTTGCTGATATAGGGGTCATTGAATTCTTTAGACCAGCGTTTAATGAATCCAAAAAAGAGACACGTTCTAATAAGACGTTATCAGTCGAGTAAGTAAACAAATGAGGTTTACTACGATAAAAAGTCATAAACTTACATTTAGAACAATTGAGCAAAAGCAAATTCAGCAAACACCAAGAACGTTGTGAGTTCAGATCAGCCTGCAATAGGTCATGACAGGTAGGCTCATTATAAGAAAGAAACAATTTAACATCATCGGCGTACATAAGTACCCAAGAGTATGAAATCGATAAGGGGAGATTATTAATGAAAAGAATGAACAAAAGAGGACCAATATGACTGCCTCATCATGACATCAGAAATACGAAGCGCGTTCGAAAATCGAGAATACTGCACAGCAATATTTTTGGATGTCTCACAAGCATTCGTTAGAGTTTGGTTGGACGGTTTAATGCATAAGATTAAAATAATACTTCCAAACAATACTCACAAACTACTCAAGTCATACCTCTACGACAGGAGATTTACAGTGAGGTTTAACAGTGATATGCCCGACGACCACATAATTAGAGCTGGAACATTATACGTTCTCTACAAATCAGACATTCCAACAAGCAGACGACTAACAACATCCACCTTTGCTGATGATACAGCTATTCTCAGCCGTTCCAGATGCCCAATTCAAGCAACAGCGCAGTTAGCACTTCATATGGTCGATATAGAAAAATGGCTAGCTGATTGGCGAATAAAAGTCAATGAACAAAAATGTAAACACGTTACGTTCACTCTAAACAGGCAAGATTGCCCACCGCTCATGTTAAACAACACTCCCGCAAGCAAATGAAGTGACATACTTAGGAGAACCCCTCGATAGATACTCATATGGCGTAGGCACATCGAGGCCAAGAGAACGCATTTAAAACTAAAAGCAAATAGCCTCCATTGGCTTATCAACGCTCGCTCTTCTCTTAGTGTTGACTACAAAGTCCTGCTCTACAATTCTGTTTTCAATCCTTTCTGGACCTACGGCTCCCAGTTATGGGGAAACGCTAGCAGTTGCAACATTGAAATTATCCAGAGAACCCAGTCAAAGATATTGAGAACCATCACCGGGGCACCGTAGTATGTTCGAAACGAAAACAGTTAAAAAGATTTAAATATTCAACCAGTCAGAGATGTAATAACAGAACTCAAGGAACAATACTACAGCAAGCTTTCCACACCCTAACCATCTCGCCAGAAGTTTAACAAGGTAGTGCAGCCAATCCCGTTTTCGTCGAAATGACATTCCAACCCAGCGATAGACCCTAGGTCCCCGCAACCTATCAGCAGTCCAAAAGGACTTCTAAATAACGTATAAGAATAAGATCTGCAAACTAATTGTTAGTCTCATAAAGAAAAGATTCAATATATAAAGCAAAGTTTAAAAAAAAACCAGTAAGGACGCTATCTTCAGCAAGGCTGAAGCTATAATACTTTTCACTTTGTGTCACTACAAAAAAAACTAAATGAATAGTTTTCATGCATCCCTAACAACATAACTGTAATGTTTCAAGTCAATTCGTTAAAAAACAAAAAATTTTTCCATACAACGGTTCAAGTTTTGCGATAAGTGGGCGTAGCCATGCCCACATTTGGTCAAAATAGTTTTTATTCCTCCCTAAGAACATAACTGTAAAGTTTCAAGTCAATTGGTTAAAAAACAAAAAAGTTTTCCATACAACGGGTCAATTTTTGCTATAAGAAGGCGTGGCTACGCCCACTTTTGGTCAAAATAGTTTTCATTCCACTCTAGGAACATAACTGTAAAGTTTTAAGTCAATTGGTTAAAAAACAAAAAAGTTTTCCATACAAAGGGTCAATTTTCGCTATAAAAGGGCGTGGCTACGCCCACTTTTCGTCAAAATAGTTTTCATTCCTCCCTAAGAACATAACTGTAAAGTTTCAAGTTAATTGATTAAAAAACCAAAAAGTTTTCCATACAAAGGGTCAAGTTAAGCTATAAGTGGGCGTGGCCATGCCCACTTTTGATCAAAATAGTTTTCATTCCTCCCTAAGAGCATAACTGCAAAGTTTCAAGTCAATTGGTTAAAAAACAAAAAAGTTTTCCATACAACGGGTCAATTTTCGCTATAAGTAGGCGTGGCTACGCCCACTTTTGGTTAAAATAGTTTTCATTCCTCCCTAAGAACATAACTGTAAAGTTTCAAGTCAATTGGTTAAAAAACAAAAGGCGTGGCTACGCCCACTTTTGGTCAAAATAGTTTTCATTCCTCTCTAAGAACATAACTGTAAAGTTTCAAGTCAATTGGTTAAAAAACAAAAAAGTTTTCCATACAACGGGTAAATTTTCGCTATAAGTGGGCGTGGCTACGCGTGGTTACGCCCACATTTGGTCAAAATAGATTTCATTCCTCCCTAAGAACATAACTTTAAAATTTCAAGTCAATTGGTTAAGAAACAAAAAAGTTTTCCATACAACGACGTGAATATGGCTTCTCTTCCTCTTCTTCATTTTGTATGGGAGCTACCAGTTCCAGATGTCTAATCTCAATGAAACTTTCAGGCATGTAGTCGGACTATGTAAAACTACTATGTTTAAAATTTCAGCACTCTATTGTACAAAACAAAAAAGTTTTCCATACAACGATTCAAGTTTTGTTCACTTTTCTTCTTCTTTTCGTATGGGAGCTACCTGTTCCAATAATCCGATCATGCTGGTTCCGACGAATGATTCATCGTAATAAATTCTAAGACTCTGTGCAAAGTTTCAGCTCGATAGCTTCAAAACTGAGGGACTAGTTTGCATACATACAGACAGACAGACAGACAGACAGACCGACAGACAGACAGACGGACAGACGGACATGGCTAAATCAACTCGTCTTGTCGTCCTGATCAAGAATATATATACTTTATATAGTCGGAAATTAATATTTCGATCTGTTACAAACTCCGTGACAAAGTTAATATACTATTTCACATAAGTGAATAGTATAAAAAAAATAATGGCGGCATAGTCGAGTATTATCGACTATATAATATCCGGTACATGCAAAATCCCAAAAAAATAGGCAAATTAATTTTGAAAAGGTTTTCTTTTTTCAAAATTTTTTTCGTATGCAATTAACTATATTAATAACATGTTGAACTTTCGGCGACAGCAAAAGCAATATTATCACGATATGAATTTTGTTGTATGAATTCTGTTATATGAATTTTGTTATATGAATTCTGTTATATGAATTGTGTTATGTGAATCAAAATCGTTGGTAAGGTAAGGCAGGGCTCACAGTGCAATGTTGCCATTAGATGGCGCTGTAGTAAGATTTATGTTACAAAGCATTGCTGCAAAATTTTAATTTGTTGGTCTTTGCGGGGAAAGTAGTAGTTTGTTGTATGCAGTTTTAAAAAGGTATGTTTACTGAGTTTGCATACAAAATATCAGCATTGTGTCTTTTGTAGTTTAGAAGAAACATAAATTTTAAGAAAAAAAAAAAATGAGCTTTTCAGGGTAAATTGAAGGGGCGAGGGGAAAAATGAAGTATGCAGTTTTGTAGAGCTACAAATTCTGAGTCTACATACGCAATTTCATTTTTCTAACTCATCAGGTTTTTAAGTTACAGCCTTTTAAAAAATAGGGGGTGCTCGATGGTCGAGAAGGAGTGGGCGTGGCAGAAATGCCTTCAAACTTGATCATTTGACCACACGAGTCTATCATTCAAATTTCAAGTCTCTAGCTCTTTTAGTTTTCGCAGTGTTAAGTACGGTTTTTGTTACAAATAGGATAAAGCAGTGTTCAAAGCGCAATTTATGCTAAATTTCAATTTGTTTGTCTTTGCGTGGTCACACAGCGACGAAAATGATTGTTTATGGTATGCAGTCTTAAAAACGTATGTTTACTGAGTTTGCATAGTCAGCCTTGTATCTTTTATAGTTTAGGAGATACAGCAATTTTAAGAAAACAACTTTTTGAGGGGAAATGCAGGGGAGGGGAAAAAATGTGGTATGCAGTTTTGTAGAGCTATACATACTGAGTCTACATACTCATTGTCATGTTTCTAACTCATCAGGTTTTCGAGCTACAGCCTTTTGAAAAAATGGGTGGTGCTCGATGGGCGGGAAGGAGTGGGCGTGGCAAAAATTCCTTCAAATTTGATCTAGCGTTTGACTTCACGAGTCTATCCATGGATAGACAGGGCTTAATCAATTCGTCTTGTCGTCCTGATCAAGAATATATATACTTTATAGGGTCCCCCTTCTCTCCTTCTAAGCATTACATACAAACCTTCTCAAACAAACTTAATATATCCTGATACACAGTATGTGCACAGAGTATAAAAAACAACAACAACAAATTCTGCCTCAAAATTTGGATCTTATTTTTGAGAGTTTGGATTTTATTTGTGTAACTCTTTTCCAGCTTACTACTCAACAAAATGTTCAAACTTCATGTACTCAAGAAAATTATAACATTCCTTCTTCTTCATTCCATATTTAGAAATTATGATCTGAGTTCTGATAACATTCCTCTGCTTATCACGTTTCATCAAGGCGCTGCCTTTAGGAGGATAAGGAATCCCTTTTCAGCTATCAATGCGAGCCTAACTCGTTTGAAATGAAGGCTTAACCGGCTTATTAATTTCGATTTAGAAATTCAATCTGCATGCGATGTTGAAGATTCCTTTGAGTTTTTAAGAAGAACTATTTATAATGCAGCTAACCTTGCTTCAGCAAATTGTTTAACAATTTCGTTTCGGCCTCCTTCAAAACCCGTATTCTTAGCATTACTTAGAGAAAAACGGCATTTGCGACATAGGTGGTTTCGTATGGGAAATCTTATAGACAACTCTGCTTGGAAACGAGTTGCCCCAAGTCTTTGGCGTTCTCTTTTTAAAGCAAGATGAGAATTTTTTGATAAAATTCTTTTAAATGCTGATTCTAATGAGCCTTCAGGTTACAATCTTTGGAGATTCACGAAAAGAATTAAACGAAAATTAAACGACAGCCCACGATTAAGTTTCTTTCAGTTGTGAAGGGGTGATATTCCGTTGCGAATTCAGCCCTCACAGCAACACGTTCGATAACGGACGACGATCCTTCCTTTCGTCGTTGGCGGCAGGCAGCCAAAGGTTGCAGAAAACTTGGACAACATGTTGAGTGGGACTTGGTTTCGGGACACAGAAAAGGCAACACCTGCGATTGATAAGCGAACAAGATTAAAAGATTGGGTAAAGTACTGGCGATGTCAGGCTAAAATTGATGATAAGTTTTGAAACAGAATGACGTGTGCACATTAAGGCCAAGAAGTGTAAAAGCATTGAATTTCAAGAAGCATAGAATCACAAACAACAAGTGTGCTACGAGACAACGAAAATATAACATATCGGCGGGCTTGGCCGCAACAGATAACAGACTCTTGCAGCGTATGTATCCAGCAGCAGTCTCCACGACGGCATATGTATATCACGCAGCAGCCACCACCACGACAAAGCTAATTCTAATTGTTAAGTTCTGTCTTGCAAAGTAAAGTATAACGTAGGTTAAGGTGATGAGTGTAGGAGTCAGCGACGTTCATTACTAGGATTAGTCAAAATCGTATTCTCTTTCATTTACGTCTTTGAACATAATCTTTTTAATACAGGGAGAAAGGAGAACGTTACCAATTCGCGCAGGGTCTTTTATATAAATAAACAAAATTTATGTAAAAACGGACTCTGTCGGCGAGCTATTCCTAACTTTTGGACCGGGTAGAACTAAGAGTCCTTTACACAATCAATTTGAAGCTTTAGTCTTGAATCGCAAGAAAACTCTCGTCTATGGTGCTATTAATGGTGAGTAATAAAGGCTCTTCCTGAACGTGCTGTAATTTATCTGCCTGTGGTGGATAAAAGTGGTATTGCCTTAAACGGCAAACTGATTTTGAAGGAACTTGCATCGGAGTTCGAGTCGAGTTCTGACATACTTTGAAATTTCGAACCTCCACTCGTTTCGTTATCGCCTTCTCCCTTTGCCCATCTTTCTCTTCCCCAGCTGGCGCTCCCTGTGCCACTGGTCCCTGTAAGCACTTTTATCTCCTCACCTGAAGCTGATCCTGATCCTAGTACTTCTTCGCCATCGGATCCGGTTTCATTTGGAAAAGTAAGTCAAGCTAAAGTTACCAAGCGAACCAGGGCTGCTTCTTCTTCCGGTTCTAATGGTGCTCAATCTAAACGTAAGAAGCCTAAAGCTAAAATCACCTCCCACCCACAATCGTCCCCAGCTCAGCTCCTATCACCTCTTTCGTCTTCCAATATCCTTCTGCCGAATTTAATTAGTGGTCCAGCAGCGCCAGCTTCTGCGATCTCTGTAGAAACGCAGTCTATTGCTGTTGATGTTTCACCATGTCTTGAACACCTTTCGGTTATTGCCCCACGCAGGCAAGTCTATCCTCGGATACCACCCGCGAGACTATAGCAAGATATAAAGGAGTTAAGACTGATGTCGAGGTTCAAATTTAAAAATTAAATTTCTCTCAACCGAGAGAAATATCATCATTTAAAATAAATGTGCCAAATGATGCATTTACGTTATTGTGCAGTCCATCATTTTGACCGGCTAACAGGTGGTTCACGAACCCAAAACAATGCCCCGTCCTGTGACATCAGTTCTTAGTTTTTGTTTGTCTGTTTCAAACACGGCTTCAAAAAACTAGGGTTGTTTTCTAAGCACCTCACTTTTGTCTATCAAAACGTAAGAGGTCTCTTATCTAAGCTCAGCAACTTGCACAGGGATAGTTTTTTCTTCGACTTTGATTTAATTGCTTTTTCCGCTCAACTTGCCGTCGTCCTAACGTGCTCATATATTCCTCCCGGCTCTTGGTTGGAGGTCTATATGAAACATGCTGAAACGATAAAACTGATATATGACCTTACATGTGAAAAACACTATTTCATTATGCTTGGGAATTTCAATCTGCCCTATATTTCTTTGTCATACTTATTTGATTCCAATTTCCTTAATCCGTCTGGACAACATGAATTCCTGTAAAATCTACTAGATATCTCTCTATTTCAGACAAACAGGGTCGTCAATTATATTAATAGATCCCTTGATCTAGTTCTAACCAATGACATTAACAGCATAACTGTGTCAAGATTTAACCCTTTGTCTCTGCCTGAAAAATCTTCTCATCCTACGCTAGAAGTCAGCCTCGGTCTAATTTCTTTTTCAGCCCCTTCGTCAAATGCTCCTCGTCACCGTCGACTTTGTTTCCGGAAAACGGGTTTTGATCTTCTAAATTCCTCAATCACTCAAATCGATTGGTCCAATTGGTCTTTCTTTCAATTAGAACTAGTCTCTACTTTTAACGATCTAGGTGTTCTCTTCGATCCAAAACTCTACTTCGTCCAACAAGTCTCAACTGTTGTTAATGAGGCGAAAGGTGGTTTTGGATTCTTTAAATGCTGGTCTAAAGAATTCAATGACCCTTTTGTCACCAATCTTCTTTTTACGTCACTTGTTCGTCCTATTCTTGAATATTGTTGTTGCGTATGCTCCTCAATACAAAAAACATCAAGATCGCATTGAGCCAGTCCAGAAACATTTTCTCCTTTTTGCACTTCGTGGCATTAATTGCAATCCAAATACCAGACTACCATCATACCATGACAGGTTCCTTCTCATTGACCTTCCGTCTCTAGCAAATCGCAGGATTGTTTTAGTGGCTGTTTTTCTCCACAGAGTGGGATATCAAGTGAGTCGGACGTGTTTTCTTTGCTCCGCACTTTTATATTATTAATTCTTAATATTTAATTATTCTTCAACTCAATTTGTGTTAATTAGTGAAGTGGCAGTTAATTGTGCATAGCAACAAAGAACTGTGTTTATTTTGATTTAAATTATTATATTGGCGTCAGTAAACATTTATTTATTTCTTTTGTTGTTGCAAAAGGTGATCTCTTTTTAGTCTCTTTACTTTTGTTGTTGGTACAGTAAGCATTGTCACTCGCTCCCTTGCTCACTCACTTTGTTTGTGTATTTTCATATGCTCAGGCCTCACGGTCATGCCCGATCTGTTTTAAACGTCAAACAGATTTCTCATTGATGTATCGGCTTGTTCGTGGAAAGTTTTTAAAGTAAAACAAGCTATGCAAGGCATTGACTGTTTGCTGGTTATGCGAGAATATTTGCCATTTCGGCTGTGCTGGCATCACCGGGCATGACTATGACAGGAGTTATGACGACTTTAGGTCGGCCTGTGGTGGTTACAAATGGTCGTGCCTGACCTGTCTTAAACGGCAAATAGATTTCTCTTCGATGTATCGGCTTGTGCGCGAAAAGCTTTTAAAGTAAAACAAGCTATGCAAGGCATTGTCTTGTGATTTCGAGTTTAGTTCCTTTTTGCTAGGGAATTATGACTTCGAACCACCTCTCGTCTCATTATCTCCTTCCCCCTTTGACCAACTGGTTACTCCGCAGCTTATTCTGCATACTCCATTTGCTCCATTGGTTCCCCTAACTCAGTAACTTCTTTTCCTTCCGGGTCAGCAAATGAAGTGAGCCCACTATCGCCACCAAACGAACTAGCCCCACTTCATCTCCAACTCCAAGTGGTGCCCAATCGAAGCACAAGAAGGCAAAGTCTAAGACTTCTGCTTCTTCTCCCTTGCCTTCGATTCCAGCACCTTCCTCTCCTGCAGTTACCTTCTGCACCCTTACCTCCTGCACCCTTACCTCCTGCACCCTTACCTCCTGCACCCCTACCTCCTGCTCCCTTGCCTCCTGCACCCTCACCTCCTGTAACTTTCTCCTCCTCTAACTCACTTCCTCAGTGCCCAACAGGTTTGCCAATAAAGTTGTCAGTTTCTGCGAGCTCATTGGCTTTGCAGCCTATCGTTGCCTACTGCTCCCCTTATTGTTGTTGCACATAAACGACATGTATTTATTGCAGTTAATTCATGTCTTCGTTTGGAATTAATGCAATTGCATATAGGTGATGATATCGAATTTATTGGTGTCAAGACCTCTCTCGCTCAGCTGGTTATCTTTGTTACGTGCTCTTATACTCCACCTGGTTCTGAACAGGAGGTTTATATCAAGCACGTTGAAGTTTTAAGACTGGCTTATGATCTTACAAAAGATCGAGATTTTCTCATCGTGCTTGGTGATTTCAACCTTCCTTGATGTTACTTCAATTTTTCATATTTCCTTGTACCTTCTGGAGATCATGAATTTCTTGATAACCTCCTGGATTTTCCCCTGTTTCAGAAAAACTGGGTCTTAAACTCAATTTATAGATCACTTGATCTTGTTTTGGCTAATGACCTGACATTGGAAATAACTCTCACTCTACCTTATTCCTCCTCCATTTCTCCTAACACCTCTCCTCAGCGTCGACTTTGTTTTCGGAAAACTAAGTTCGAGCCACTTAATTCCTTAACTGACCAAACTGACTGACATAGCATCTGCCACTACTATCTTTTATTATACCCTACATAGCATTATCAATTTATGTGTTCCAACTAGTACTCCACCTAAGTTGTCGTTAAAACTTCCGTGGTTTTTCTACAAGTTTTCAAATCTACAAAACGTTAAATCCGGACTTTATAAAAAATTTAAAATGTCTGGTTTGCAGTCCGATTTCACCAAATATTCGGTTGCTCGTTCTCAGTTTATTTTGCTTAACTCCATCTGCTATAACATTTTCCTGAGTCGATGAAAGATTCAATTCTCACGTGACCCTGATCAGCGTTGCCTAACGTTGAGATTTTAGCGAGGGACATGCTCAGTCCCGCTTCTCGGAGATAGCTCGATTATAATATGGCTATTAAAACCACATGATCAGGAAAAGTCAAAAATTGCTTTTGAGTTTTATGTTTTTCAAACCAAAACCACGAAATGCAATTGTGAACATGAATTAACATTATGTACGCATATGTTGTATTGTGATCCACAGCACATAAGGGTTTGCGCTCGCTTATCGCTTGCTATGTTAATTGTTGTCTTTTCAATTGCCTTCACATGCATCAGTGCAGTAAAAGACCTAATAAACAGTAAAGAACGCGAAAAAATGCTTAGTGCGATAAAAATCGCTAAAATCTGTTAGTATTAATACTTACTAAAAACAATTAAACCACTTTCGGTCGTGACAATGAATGGCAAAGACAAACAAAACGAATTTCGCAAACAAATTCAGTGCGAGCAAGACGAGCGCCGGCTCTCTCTGCAACGGAAGAACGCGTCCTTTACATTCGTCGCCGCACCTACCGAAAACACCGCAGCCACACAACGAGTGCGACCTGCAACGATCGATCTCTTGCACACAGCGAACGAGAGAGCGCGTTCTTGCTCTCCGTCACTAACGTCCACGCATCAAAAGCAGCAGAGCGCCGGAAGCGCTTCTATGCAGGTATGTACTGACCAGAGAGACCTGTGATTATCAACTGCGACCAGCACAACAATCTCTCTAACTACCGCAACAGTAAACACAACAACGACTTCAACTATGTCAACTGCCTGCTCGATAATAACACCCGTTAAGCAGAGCCATCAAGTAATGCATACTTAAGCAAACAAAACACAACGAACGGCGCGCTCTCAGAAAAACAGAACGCGAAGAAAAAAAAGTTAGGCCGGCCGTGCAGACTAGAATGGATCGCTACATCCTAATAAAACGAAAGTCGAGCCCCTTAACTCGAAGCCAAAAATTGTCCATGGCAATTTCAGCCCAGTAAAGATTGAAATGCCTGATAATATCAACAGGTTGAAATTCTGGCTGACAAGTCTGATGATCTGGCTCCCGAAGCAGAAGGTGATAGAAGGAAGCCAAAGCCACCCCAATAAACATCCGAGAAAAAAGCTCCACTCCTCTCGTTAGCAAATTTGTCGAGCTCATTGGGAAAGACAATTTTCACATAATTCCCCTCACAAAGGGAAACATTCACGAAACAAAAGTGCAAACTAAATCCGAAGACAGTAACAGGGTATTGTCGAAGTATCTAAGTGACAGCAAAAAAAACTTTTACACATACCAATTGAAAAGCAGCAAGGGCCTGCAAGTCGTACTAAAGGGCATTGAGCCTGAAGTATCTCCTACAGAAATAATCAATGCGCTAACAGAGAAAGGATTCGGTGTTAAAACCGCTTTCAATATCCTAAATAAGGATAGGAAGCCGCAACTACTCTTCAAGGTAGAACTTGAACAAGGAAGCAAGCTCCTTAAGAAAAACGAAGTGCACCCGATTTACAAACTACAGTTTCTACTGCACCGCAGAATTACTGTAGAAGAGCCACACAAACGCAACGGTCCGGTACAATGTCCGAACAAGATCATACTGTACCCTACGTCCGGTATGTGTTGCTTGTGGTGAGCTACATGGTACCACAAACTGCCCAGTGAGCAAACACGACGCCAGCATAAAAAAGTACGTGCCCAATATATAAGGAACTGAAAAGCCGAATTCAGCAGCGAGTGACCCCGAAACGCTCCCGAAACGTACCGACTAACATCACACCAACCAAATCCAATCCAGATGTGTACTTCTCGACTGCAGCCAGATCTTCACTTGGCCCTAAGCTTCGAAGTAATGTTATCAACTATGCAGCAAAGCCTTATGGAGTTTATGTCATTTATGCGGACAACAATGCAGGATCTAATGCGAAACTAAAATGTGCTTATTCAAATGCTGATATCTCAGCAGTTCAAATTACACAGGTCCACAAAATAAGGCTTTTTGAATGCTTTTTGATTAAATTCTATATTTTTATACTCTTGTGGCGTCACTGGTCACGAAAACAAAACAATTTTTAAAAACTTAGCTCCCATTCAAACGATATGCGCATAAATAGTTTAAAGTAAAATTTAAAGAAGAAGGCTATTTATGAAAGAAAATCGTTGCTTTCTGTTTTTTTTCTTTAATTATTGAAATGAAATTGATGATTTAGATATATTTACAAGAGGCTTGGCCTATTTAATTAATTTTTTTCTTTTTTTTTCGTTTGTTTTTTGTAAAAACATTTTTGAGTATCCCTTCTCAAGTTCCAACAGTAATCAGCCAACATTGCCGCATTCCATCGACCCTGATACCTTTTTTCCATCGTCCGGATGTCTTGGTGGAATCGCTCACCATGTTTGTCACTCACATCTCCACAGTTAGAAGAAAAAAAGATGAGATTGAAGGAAATGTATTTTCAGAGACATGTTGCAACGTATATTTACATTTGTTGGAGATTGTTCACATGTTTAACATAATTTTCACTTCTCTTATTGCCCCAAAAACCATTAACGACGGCCCTAAAAGACTTTATGCCTCATTTTCAAAGCTTTGCAAAAACGAAAAATTAATTAATTTTGTTCATTTTTCTTCATATTTTTGTATGGGGGCTACTAGTTAAAGTGTTCCGATCGATACCAAACTTTATAAAACCACACTAAAGGTCCATCTGAAGATTGCCTGAATATTTCGTTGAAATTTGTCTAGCCGTTCGTTAGTTTTGCGCTTAGCAATATTCATTTTTATTCAGTAAATTTGATAAAAATGCAAAAAAATCAATGAAAAAAACGTTTTATTGTCAAAAATAGTATGTGGATCCTTAGAAATGACCATTAAAAAGGTAATAGCTAAATTTACGCGACCTATCACTCTACAGTTTGAATTGGCGCATAAAAAACATCGAATTAAACTCTTAATTTTTAATATGACATAACAGACCAATGATAGCTAACTTTGACATATAAGTTGTATATTCAGATTCTGGGAGTCAAACTCTATAACACTAGTATGCTTTCGAATAAAAGGCAATTTTTCTGTTGATCTGTGTTATCAATGGCTTCCCAACGCATATCTAAGTGGAATGCTAATGGCGTTTGAAAGCACAAACTTGAGCTAGCTCAATTTCTCTGGTCAAATCAATAAACATTCAGCTAGTTAGTGGTAACCAATTAACTTCAACATATCTGAAGCTGAGTTCATGCAGTTCTTTAACTCACTTGGAGAACATTTCATAGAAGCAGGAGACTACAATACACTCACTGGATCTCGTCTCATGACCCCAAAAGGAAAGCACCTGTACAATTCAATAACCAATAACTGGCCGGCTGACCCTAACAAACTACACGACCTAATTGACTTTGCAATAAAAAAAATAAATTACTCGAAACCTGTTAAGCGCCGAAAGTCTTTCAGATCTTTCATCTGATCGTAGTAATCAACCTATTTCGACACCCAAAAACCGTAGACCAACCGAGTAGATTGACTTCGCATAAACCAACTGGGTCAGATACAAAAAATATTTTAGCTCACACATTGAGCTAAATCCTGCTCTAACCGTTGAAACTGAGATCGACAGCTTTGTAAACAATCTAGAATCAGTCTTCGTCACCCCAGCTCGTATCTCAACACCTCAACCTGTACAAGTACCACGCAATCAAAAGATGACAAACCTACAAATCGAGCAGCTCGTTATCGAAAAGGGACGTTTACGTCGAGAATGGCAATCAACCAGATCGCCATCTGCACGACATAGGCTAAAGAGCGTCACACGTAAGCTTACCAAAGCTTTAAAGCAAGGAGAAGCATATACCCAACGGCGTTACATAGAACAATTATCAATATCCTGTAAAAAAAATTCGCTGTGGAGAGCTCACCCAAACCCTAAGCTCACCGACAGAAACCGTGATGCCAATAAGAACTTCTGCAAGCGGTTGGGCCCGCAGCGATGAAGATAGAGCAAGAACATTTCCCGCCCACCTTGAAAAGGTGTTTCAACAAAATCCTTCCACAAATGCGACTACAATACCAGCATTAACAAATGACGGTGAGCTTCAAAGTGATCTAATCGAGTTTGGCGCAAACGAAATCGCTAATATCATCAAAAAAGTATTGAACCCAAAAAAATCACCGGGCTACGGTCTAATAACCCCAAGAATGATTATCGAACTCCCATATTGTGCTGTTTGCACTATCGCCCAGCTCTTCAATGCCATCACTAGGCTTGGCTATTTTCCAGAGAGGTGGAAAAAGTCAATAATTATAATGATACCAAAGCCAGGAAAAGATCACACGATTCCTTCGTCGTGCAGAACTATAAGTTTATTATCGTGTCTATCAAAACTCTTTAAAAATGCATGCTAACTCGGATAAACTCATTCCTAAGAGTACACAAAAAAATCCCTTCTCACCAGTTCAGGTTTCGTTAAAAACACGGAACTATTGAGCGCGTTCGATAGAGTTTGGTTGGACGGTTTAATGCATAAGATTAAAATAATACTTCCAAACAATACGCACAAACTACTCAAGTCATACCTCTACGACAGGAGATTTACAGAGAGATTTAACAGTGATATGCCCGACGACCACATAATTAGAGCTGGAGTTCCTCACGGTAGCGCACTCGGTCCAACATTATATGTTCTCTACACATCAGACATTCCAACAAGCAGACGACTAACAACATCCACCTTTGCTGATGATACAGCTATTCTAAACCGTTCCAGATGTCCAATTCAAGCAACAGCGCAGTTAGCACTTCATATGGTCGGCATATACCTCGTTTATACGACAGCTAAAGCGCTTTAACTCAATGCGCACTAACTAAAATCGCAGCGTTTATGCGAGAGCCTTAAAGCGCTTTAGCTTAATGCGCTTTAAGAGCTGTCATGATGAACATCTGATCAAAACAAAACAAAACAGTGTTGCCATAAGAATACAATTGAATAATGTTTATTTTCAAGAATATCTTTATATGTAAAAATCACATATATTGAATAAAATATGAATTGATAATCGCAATGTTAGTTTTTAGAAATGTTTAAAAGTGTTTTTTTCGCAATATAATAGAAAAACAGAGCTAAAAAAAAATTGTTCAATAAAAACAATTATATTAATTCATCAATATGGCATCACTGACCACTGGTACACATTCGGTACCAGCTGATTTTTAAAGCGCATTAACGAATGTCGCGTTTATGCAATACTCTTAAAGCGGTTTAACTCTGTTAGGTCGCTTTTAAAAAGCGCTCTACGCTAATGCGCATTGAGGCGTTTATGCATGCGTTTTTAGTTAGTGCGCATTGAGTTAAAGCGCTTTAAGGCTCTCGCATAAAATGTAAACACGTTACGTTCACTCTAAACAGGCAAGATTGCCCACCGCTCATGTTAAACAACACAACGCTCCCGCAAGCAAATGAAGTGACATACTTAAGAGTACACCTCGATAGAAGACTCACATGGCGTAGGCAGATCGAGGCCAAGAGAACGCATTTAAAACTAAAAGCAAATAGCCTGCATTGGCTTATCAACGCTCACTCTTCCGTTAGACTTGACTACAAAGTCCTGCTCTACAATTCTGTTCTCAGAACTATCTGGACCTACGGCTCCCAGTTATGGGGAAATGCAAGCAGTTGCAACATTGAAATTATCCAGAGAACCCAGACAAAGATATTGAGAACCTTCACCGGGGCACCGTGGTATGTTCGAAACGAAAACATACAAACAAATTTAAATATTCAACCAGTAAGGACGCTATCTTCAGCAAGGCTGAAGCTATAATACTTTTCACGTTGTGTCACTAAAAAACTAAATGAATAGTTTTAGGGAGGCATGAACTCCCTAACAACATAACTGCAAGGTTTCAAATCAATTCGTTAAAAAACAAAAAAAGTTTTCCATACAACGGTTCAAGTTTTGCAATAATTGGGCGTAGCCATGCCTATTTCTGATTAAAATAGTTTTCATTCTTCCCTAAGAACATAACTGTAAAGTTTCAAGTCAATTGGTTAAAAAACAAAAAAGTTTTCCATACAACGGGTCAAGTTTAGCTATAAGTGGGCGTGGCTTCGCCCACTTTGGTCAAAATAGTTTTCATTCCTCCCTAAGAACATTACTCTAAAGTTTCAAGTCAATTGGTTAAAAAACAAAAAAGTTTTCCATACAACGGGTCAATTTTCGCTATAAGTGGGCGCGGATACGCCCACTTTGGTCAAAATATTTTTCATTCCTCCCTAAGAACATAACTGTAAAGTTTCAAGTCAATTGGTTAAAAAACAAAAAAGTTTTCCATACAACGGGTCAATTTTCGCTATAAGTGGGCGTAGCCATGCCTATTTCTGATTAAAATAGTTTTCATTCTTCCCTAAGAACATAACTGTAAAGTTTCAAGTCAATTGGTTAAAAAACAAAAAAGTTTTCCATACAACGGGTCAATTTTCGCTATAAGTGGGCGTGGATACGCCCACTTTGGTCAAAATATTTTTCATTCCTCCCTAAGAACATAACTGTAAAATTTCAAGTCAATTGATTAAAAAACAAAAAAGTTTTCCATACAACGACGTGAATATTGCTTCTCTTCCTCTTGTTCATTTTGTATGGGGGCTACCAGTTCCAGTTGTCCAATCTCAATGAAACTTTCAGGCATGTAGTCGGACTATGTAGAACTACTCTGTTTCAAATTTCAGCACTCTATCATACAAAACAAAAAAGTTTTCCATACAACGATTCAAGTTTTGTTCACTTTTCTTCTTCTTTTCGTATGGGGGCTTCCAGTTCCAGTGGTCCGATATGGCTGGATCCGACAAATGAGTTGAGTGCACGAATAAGAAGTCTCTGTGCAAAGTTTCAGCCTGATGTCTTCAAAACTGTGGGAGGAGATTGTATATATACAGACACACCGACGGACAGACGGACATGGCTAAATCAACTCGTCTTGTCGTCCTGATCAAGAATATATATACTTTATATAGTCGCAAGTGAATATTTCTGTGTGTTACAAACTTCAGCACAAAGTTAATATACTATTTCACATACGTGAAAAGTATAACCAGTCAGAGATGTAATAGCAGAACTCAAGGACAATACTACAGCAAGCTTTCTACGCATCCTAACCACCTCGCCAGAGGTTTAACAAGGTTGTGCAGCCGATCTCGTCTTCGTCAAAATGACCTTCCAACCCAGCGATAGACCCTAGGGCCCCGCAGCCCTACTGCAGTCCAAAACAACTGCTAGTTAATGTATAGGCGTAAGAGCTACAAACTTATTGTAAGTCTGATACTAAAGAGAAGATTCAATAAATAAAAGCAAAGTTTAAAAAAAAAAATAAAATTTTGTCAGTGAACCACTGTTGAATGTGGCGCATTTGAGTCTCGAAAAGGAAGAAATAGATGAGACGACTGAAAAGTGAAGGCTGTTTTCTTAAAAACAACTAATCAGTGAAGCCGAGTTTTCAATTTAAGACATTGCTGCCTAAAAACCAAAAGTCATTGATTTTCCTTTGAAAGTGTCTTCCATTTTGTACTCTCATAAAAAAAGGTTTTTTCCCAGATGAACCTAAATTGGTCGGATGCCACAAAAGAATGCTCTGTAAATTTTATAAAAGAAGAGTTACTCATCCAGTTGAATTTACAGTTATTCTGTGAAAAGTTCTTCACTCCTATTATGTTAGGTTAGGTTGAACAGGCAGCTCGACAGAAGTCGAGAGCACCCGGTGACCATTAGGTCCATTGTGTTGCCTGATTTATTTTCTAAAAGGATAAGATGGGATTGGGTAGGGTTGCTGGGATAATGGATGGGAGAAGGGTCGTACCGTTTTCTCCTGGTTCTAATGGCCAGTCCCATTGGGCTTCGGCAGCCCGCGGAACCACCCAGTAGAATCCAGGAAGAGTGCCAGGTCCTCCAGGTGCGCGTTCGCTAGACTGCCCAATATGACTGAAGAAATAGATGAGACGACTGAAAAGTGAAGGCTGTTTTCTCAAGAACAACTAATCAGTGAAGCCGAGTTTTCAATTTAAGACATTGCTGCCTAAAAACCAAAAGTCATTTGATTTCCTTTGAAAGTGCCTTCCATTTTTTACTCTCATAAAAAAAGGTTTTTTCCCAGATGAACCTAAATTGGTCGGATGCCACAAAAGAATGCTCTGTAAATTTTATAAAAGAAGAGTTACTCATCCAGTTGAATTTACAGTTATTCTGTGAAAAGTTCTTCACTCCTATTAGGTTAGGTTAGGTTGAACAGGCAGCTCGACAGAAGTCGAGAGCACCCGGTGACCATTAGGTCCAATGTGTTGCCTGATTTATTTTCTGAAAGGATTAGATGGGATTGGGTAGGGTTGCTGGGATAATGGATGGGAGAAGGGTCGTACCGTTTTCTCCTGATTCTAATGGCCAGTCTCATTGAGCTTCGGCAGCCCGGGAAGGTGTTAGACACTCTCAATCTCTTCTTCGTTTTTGCAGCTACGACAGTAGTCTTGTTGGTATACGCCGTACCGTTGGGCCATACGCCCAATTTAGCAGTGTCCCGTTAAGACTCCTGTCAACATCCTTATCCTGTTCTTTGTTAAGTGTAGGAGGTCGGAAGTGCGCTTCCAATTATATCTTGGCCATAATGCCTTGGACACCTCGCAGCCCAGTACTGCTGTCCAATGTTCGGCAGCCACAGTCCTCATGGTACTATCAAGTTCCGCTAGGACGTACTGGATTGGCCTTTTAATATCTTTCACCACGAGACTTGTTGCTAACGCTGAACCGAATCTAGCGCACTCGTCAGCCGCCTCGTTACCAGACACACCTATGTGGCCTGGTACCCAGGCAAGTCTGATTGAGTGCGGTTGATATTGATTCAGTGCCAAAACCGTGACCCGGATGAGTTTACTCTTTACCGTGTTCGACGAGAGAGTTTTAAGCGCTGCTTGGCTATCAACGTAGATCGATACGTTCCTCGGGCTCTCACTCAAGGTATGTATCAATTTAGTCGCCTGCCAAACGGCGTAGATCTCCGCTTGGAACACGCTACAATAGTCAGGAAGACGAAAGGAGAGTTGAACCGAGAGGTCATCAGAGTAGACCCCCGATCCAGTTCCTTCCTTCGTCTTCGAGCCATCTTTAAAGATTGACAGCTCGTTCTGCCTCCAGGGAGTTTCGAGTTGCCAATCTGCTCTGTTAGGAAATTCGACAGTAAATTCGTCTTCCCATTTGAGATCTGAAACCCAGTAGTCGTTCTCATCTGCCACAGAGGTTCCTACTGAGCGTAGGATGGTACTGTGGCCCGTAGTGCCTTTTTCATCCTCTCCTCAGAATTCCTCCTCCAGGAGAGTTTAGAGTCGAGAATTACTCCTAAGTACTTGGCCTCCTTTGAAAGCACAAGCTCCGTTCCAGCCAGTGTCGGGAGTTTGAAGCTTGGGATCTTATATTTCCGTGTGAACAAAACCAGCTCGGTCTTTTGTGGATTGGCCCCCAGACCGTTCTGCTCTGCCCATTGAAGAGTTAGGCTCAATGCGCCGTTTAGGAGCTCACTGATTGTAGGCAGAATCTGCCTGTTACCTTGAGCACCAGGTCGTCTGCATAGGCCGTCACTCTACATCCCCTATTTTCCAGTTTTAGGAGAAGATGATTAAGGACAAGGTTCCACATCAAGGGAGATATGACACCCCCTTGCGGAGTTCCCCTGACCACCTTTCTCCTAATTGTCGAGGTGCAGAGTTGGGCGTTTATCACTCTGTGGCGAAGCATGTTGCTAAGCCATCGAGTGATTGTCGGGTGTGAGCCAATTTTGACAAGTGCAGTCGTTATGGACTCGATCCTAACATTGTTGAAGGCACCTTCTATATCCAGAAAAGCCGCCAACGTAAACTCCTTACGCAGTGTTTTTTCAATTGTGTTAACTATCTCGTGCAAAGCGGTCTCAACTGATCTACCCTTAAGATAGGCGTGTTGAGATCCGCTGAAAGTGTGAGGTGTCAGCTTACTTCTGAGATGCAGGTCCAGGAGTCTCTCCAATGTTTTCAATAAAAACGATGAAAGACTAATGGGCCTATAATCTTTTGGTGAGCAGTGGTTGATCTTTCCTGCTTTAGGAATGAAAGCCACCCTCACTTCTCTCCAGTTCCTTGCGATGTATCCTGTGAGGAGACATCCCTTGAAGATTTCCAGTAGCCAGCTCTCCTATTAAAGAGAAAAGAAAACCTGTAAAGAAATTAAATGTTCATAGAAATGTCAAATGTAATATTAAAATACATTTTTTATGGGTTTTTTTTTGCTTTCCTTGCTCACGTAAACGTAATTAAAATTCGAATAAAAAGGTAAATAATTAAAAACCCGCTTTCGAGAATAAATCCCGCTTTTTTCACTCAAAAAGTTTCAAAATCACGACTTAGTAAAAAATAATCTGGCAACGCTGCCCTAGATCTTTCTATAGATTTGTTAATTCCAAGCCCAGAACTGCTTTGTATCCTTCTTCTTTCTTTCTTGATGTCAACGTTGCTAGTGATGATTGGGCAATTGCAAATTTGTTCGCTAGGTAAGCTTTATTAATGGCTTTGTATCCCCGGTATTGAATGAAGACTATGTTCTAAAAAATTTACTTGACGTAAAAAACATCTTTTCTCCTGTCCCTGATAATGTCCCTGGTTATGTCCTCAAAGGGTGTGCAAACTCGCTTTTTAAGCTCTCAATTCACAATTGTTCGTTTCCCTCTGTTTGGAAGGAATCCTTTATTATTCCTCTGCATAAAAAAGTTAATAAGTCAGATGTCTCGAATTATAGGGGTATAGCAAAACTATCTGCGATTTCCAAGCTTTTTAACAAAATTATTATTTCAAGCATGCAACACTACTGTAAATCGGTTATGTCAACTTCTCAGCATGGCTTTCTAAAAATGAAATCAACCTGTACTAATCTGCTTGAATTTACTTGCTTAGTAAACCATCGTTTTGTTAATCACAATCGAACTGATGTCATATATACTGACTTTAGTAAGGCTTTTGAATTTATTGGGTTTTCCACCGAATCTTCTAAATTGAACCAAGTCCTATTAAACTAACAGATCTCAACGGGTCTTATTTAGATCCACCAAGTCTGAGATTGTTCATGTTACTTCCGGTGTCCCCCAAGGCAGTCATACTGGTCTGTATCACACTCTCGGGTGCTCATGTATGCCGATGATGTTAAATTGTGCCTTTCATTCAAGGAGCTGACTCTCATGGCCTATTGCAGGCTGATCTGAACTCACTACATTCTTGGTGTTCACTTAATCTGCTTTTGCTTAATTGTTCTAAATGTAAGTATATGAGTATAAATATATTATCATCGTAGTAAACCTCACTCATTTAGATATACGATTGATAACATTGCATAAGAACGAGTCTCTATTTTTACCGACCTAGGAGATATTTTTGATTCTAAACTCTGCTTCATTCAACAAGTCTCAACTGTCGTTAATAAGGCAAAAGGTGTTTTTGGATTCATTAAACGCTGGTCTTAAGAGTTCAATGACCCCTTTATCACCAAACTTCTTTTTACGTCACTTGTTCGTCCTCTTCTCGAGTATTGTTGTTGCGTATTGTCACCTCAATACAAAAAACATCAAGATAGCATCGAGTCAGTTCAAAAGCGATTTCTCCTCTTTGTGCTTCGTGGCCTCTACTGGAGTCCTAATACTTGATTACCATCATACCATGACAGGCTCCTCCTCATTGACCTTCCATCTCTAACTCATCGCAGAAAAACATGAAGTAGGCCTGCTCACTCTCACAACAGAAAACTTTTTTTCAAAAACACACGAAAGTGTCTTGCTATGACAACGCAACCAAAGACACAATGTGTTGCTTTCATGATATATGTGTCTTTTATTGAGCAAAACGACTAAAGTGTTAACAAAAAGTGTATTTCTATATATAATGTAAAATAAATGTATGCAGCTATGTGGAAAGAAAGTTAGTATGTTGCATTTTGAATGTATTTTTATTTTCTAAATACGCACTTTAGAATTGAGCTTGACAATTAGTAAGGAATTAATATTTTCTGAGCTTCGTCTCTCTGCTAATGTAAAATAAAGCGCCGAAAAAGATCTTTCTACCGACACCTGAGTTGCCGGTATGGCCAGCACAAAATGTGCGAGCTCACACTGGTGGGGTGATTTGTACTTCATTGCTTGATAACATTTTATAATGTCGTAATTTAATGGCAAACGACCGTTAGCCTCTTTGATTTAATTTTCAATTTCAATATATATTTTATTTAAAATATCCGATGCCTCCAAGTTCGATACAATATTTAGCTTAAAAGATAAAACAAGAACATTATTTAAAACACACTAACATAGAAACTATATCCAACAACATAACTTTTACATCAATTTGCGTGTCTTACCTGCATTATTTCAAACATTCGGTGTAATATTTATACTTTTCACGTATGTGAAACAGTATAATAACTTTGTGCTGAAGTTTGTAACACACAGAAATATTCACTTGCGACTATATAAAGTATATATATTCTTGATCAGGACGACAAGACGAGTTGATTTAGCCATGTCCGTCTGTCTGTAATATACAATCTCCTCCCAGAGTTTTGAAGATATCGAGCTGAAATTTTGCACAGAGACTTCTTATTCGTGCAGTCAACTCATTTGTCGGATCCAGCCATATCGGACCACTGGAACTGGTAGCCCTTATACGAAAAGAAGAAGAAAAATGAACAAAACTTTAATCGTTGTATGGAAAACTTTTTTGTTTTGTACGATAGAGTGCTGAAATTTTAAACATAGTAGTTTTACATAGTCCGACTACATGCCTGAAAGTTTCATTGATATAGGACATCTGGAACTGGTAGCTCCCATACAAAATGAAGAAGAGGAAGAGAAGCAATATTCACGTCGTTGTATGGAAAACTTTTTTGTTTTTTAACCAATTGACTTGAAATTTTAAAGTTATGTTCTTAGGGAGGAATGAAAACTATTTTGACCAAAAGTGGGCATGGTTACGCCCACTTATCGCAAAACTTGAACCGCTGTATGGAAAACTTTTTTGTTTTTTAACCAATTGACTTGAAACCTTACAGTTATGTTGTTAGGGAGGCATGAAAACTGTTCATTTACTTTCACGAGTGGACATACAGTGTGTCAGGGTATATTAAGTTTGTTTGAACGAAATGACAGAAGGAGGACAGGGGGACCCCATAAAGTATCTGGTGTTTGGTTGTGAGAGGCGTAAAGGTTATAAGTGTTTTGCGTGCTCGGCGATTTTTTGCTATCGAAAAATATGGATCAAATGATTTGCATCAAATTTTGTTTAAAAAATAAAATAAAGTGCTCTGAAACACTTGAAATGTTGAAAGTGGCATACGGTGAAATTGGTCTGAGTAAAAAAATGTTTACAGGTGGTGCAAACTCTTCCAATATGGCCGGGAAGATGCCAATGACGAGCCTCGCTGTGGACGCCCAATCATGTCAATAACTGATGAAAATGTTCAAGCAATGCAGAAAATTGTTTCTAAAAATCGTCGAATCACTATCGGAGAAGTTGCTGAGGATGTTGGTATATCGCTTGGCTCGTGCCATGAAATTTTTTATAACGTTTTGGGCATGATATGAGTGTCAGCGAAGTTTGTTCCGAAATTGCTAAATTTTGAACGAAAGCACCGTCGCATAAGCATCGCTCAAGAACTGTTGAATGATGTCTGCGACGACCAGATGTACTCAAAAGGGTCATAACTGGTGACGTATCATGGGTATATGGTTATGATGTTGCAAATGCAAATCCCTTGATCCATGTTTTTCGATAGCAAAAAATATAGTACTTATAACCTTTACGCCTCTAACAACCAAACAAAAAATGTTATACTCTTGAAACTTGGTACAGATGTTCGGGAAGAGTGTACCAACATAACAAAACAAAACCAGTAAGGGCGGTATAGTTGAGTATTCTCAACTATATAATACCCTGTACACACACCTATGTTGATAACACGTTAAACATTCGCCGACAGCAAAAGCAGTGTACCACGATATGGTTTGTGTATTTGCTAAGGTGAGGCAGGGCTCACAGTGCAATGTTGCCATTATATGGCGCTTTAGTACGGATTTTGTTACAAAGCATTGCTGCAAAATTTTAGTGTGTTGGTCTTGGCGGGGAAAGTGGTAGTTTGTTGTATGCATTGTATCTATTATAGTTTAGGACATACAGCAATTTTAAGAAAACAACTTTTTGAGGGGAAACGAATAGGGAGGGGAAAAAATGTGGTATGCAGTTTTGTAGAGCTATACATACTGAGGCTACATACTCATTTTCATGTTTCTAACTCATCAGGTTTTCGAGCTACAGCCTTTTGAAAAAATGGGTGGTGCTCGATGGGCGGGAAGAAGTGGGCGTGGCAAAAAATCGTTCAAACTTGATATAGCGTTTGACCTCACGAGTCTATCCACCAAATTTCAAGTCTCTGGCTCTTATAGTTTTCGAGAACCATTGGTGAGGACGGATGGACGGACGGACAGACAGGGCTATATCAATTCGTCTTATCATCCTGATCAAGAATATATATACTTTATAGGGTCCCCCTCCCCTCCTTCTATGCGTTACATACAAACCGGCTCAAACAAACTTAATATACCCTGATACACAGGGTGTGTACAGGGTATCAAAAATCGATAATCGAAAGTACGTTGCCCGCGAAATTTGAAAAGTCACCTTACTTTTTGAACACACCTCGAATAGATGTCATTGGAACGATCGGTTAAAAATGAGGTTTTTGCTTAAAAAACACTGTGATTTTAAAGCTATTTAAAGATATTTTTTGCACAATAACAATTCGGACGTCAGTAAAGACACACTGCAAATTTGGTGAAGATCGGACAATTATATCATATGGCTCCCATAGGAACAATCGGTCAAAAATTCGGTTTTTGTTTGACAACCTTTTTTTGTTCTCAACTATAAACAGATGAAACCTTGCAGTTACGCGTCTTTAAGAATCCTTGACCATATTACAAAGTTTCATAAGAATCGGACGGCGTGGCACCGCCCATATAGAAAAAACTTAAAAATGTGATTTCTTTATAAGCCGATGAGATAGAAAATCGTAAAATTAAGTGTAGAATGGTTGCATTGTATTCTTTAAAAAAAAATAGAAAATGGGCGGGGTTACGCCCCTAGATCTTTATAAACTTATAAGATTCTTATTGGAAAAACTATAAGATGGATTTGCGAATTACAATAATTGAGAAAATGCTGGCAAGAGTATATAAGTTTCAGCAATGCTGAAAGTAGTTCCCTTACTGGTTTTGTTTGTGTCCGTCCGTCCGTCCTCACCAATGGTTCTCGGAAACTATAAGACCTACAGACATGAAATTTGGTGGGTAGACTCGTGATGCTCGGCAGCAGATCAAGTTTGAATGGTTTTGTGCCCCCGCCCACTCCTTCCCGCCTATCCAGCACCATCCACTTTTTCAAAACGCTATAACTCGAACATCCAAAGAGATAGAAAAATGAAAGTCGGTATGTAGACTCAGTATGAGTAACTCTACAAAACTCCATACCACAATTTTACCCACTCTCCTTAATTTCCCCTCCCCAAGTATTTTTCTTAAAAAAGCTATATCTCCAAAACTAACAAAGGTATGAACGTGAAATATGTATACAAGCTCAGTGATAATACATCTTAAAAACTGCATACCACAAATTTCCCCTTTCTTCGATGGCTACCCTCAGAGACCTACAAATTTAAATTTTTCGTAAAATCCACATTTTTTGACCGATTTTCTTGATCACTATTTGAATAAGCGATGTCAGATCGACTATACCGCCCTTACTGGTTTCTTTTTGTTTTTGGTTTTTATACCCGGTACACATACTGTGTATCAGGGTATATTGTGTTTGTTTGAGCGAAATGTATGTAACGAGCAAAAGGAGGGGAGGGGGAAATTGATTGAACCGTGTCCATCCGTCGGTCCTCACCAACGGTTATGGGAAACTATAAGAGCTAGAGACTCTCTTTTTATACTCTTCACGCAAGTGAATAGTATTATAACTTTGTCCTGAAGTTTGTAACAGCAAGAAGGAGGGGAGGGGGACCCCATAAAGTATATATATTCTTGATCAGCTCGACAAGACGAGTTGATATAGCCATGTCCGTCTGTCCGTCCGTCCGTCCGTCCGTCTGTCTGTGTATATGCTATCTCCTCCTACAGTTTTGAAGATATCGAGCTGAAATTTTGCAGGGAGACTTCTCTAATGTGTGGTCAAATCATTGGTCGGAACCGGCCATATCGGATTATTGGAACTGGTAGCCCCCATACGAAATGAGAAGAAAAACAAATTTGAATCGTTATATGGAAAACTTCTTTGTTTTGGAAAATAGAGGGCTGAAATTTCAAACATAGTAGTTTTACATAGTTCGACATAATGCCTGAAAGTTTCATTGAGTTCGGGCAACTGGAACTTGTAGCTGCCATACAAAATGAAGAAGAGGAAGAGAAATTAAGATTTAACGTCGTTGTATAGAAAACATTTTTGTTTTGTATGATAGAGAGCTGAAATTTTAAACATAGCAGTTTTAGATGGTTCGATTAAATGCCTGAAAGTTTTAATGAAATCGGGCAACTGGAACTGGTACCTGCCATACAAAATGAAGAAGAAGAAGAGAAGCAATATTCACGTCGTTGTATGGAAAACTTTTTTGTTTCTTAACCAATTGACATGAAACTTCGCAGTTATGTTCTTGGGGAGGCATTAAAACTATTTTAAAAAAAATGGGCATGGTTACGCCCACTTTTACCAAAAATTAATAATTTGCATATCTCCGGTACCCAATGAGCAAAAACAATGATAATTTGTATATAGGCTAATTAGATGAAGAGAAAATATATTCAGTCAAAAAAATAGGCGTGGCACAAGAAATAAGTGTGAAGAGTATTTGAGCTTCAGCCTTGCTGAAGTTAGCGTCCTTACTGGTTTCTAAATCGCTATTACTCAAACATCCAAAGAGATAGAAACATTAAAGTCGGTAGGTAGACTAGGTATGTATAGCCCTACAAAACCACAAACCACAAAATCCCCCCTCCTTTTCATTTCGCCGCGACCACTCCTTCCCGCCCATCGAGCACCAACCATTTTTTCAAAAGGCTGTAGCTCGAAAACCTGATGAGTTAGAAACATGAAAATGAGTAGGTAGACTCAGTATGTCTAGCTCTACAAAACTGCATACCACATTTTTCCCCCCTCCCCTTCGTTTCCATCGTTTTCTTTAAAGTTCTGTATCTCCTTAACTATAATAGATTCAATTCTGATATTTGCAAACCTAGTAAACATTCCTTTATAAAACTGCATACCACGAACATTCATTTTTAACGCTGTGTGACAACGCAGAGACAAACAAATTGAAATTTGGCATAAATTGCGCTTTGAACACTGCTTTATCCTATTTGTAACAAAAACCGTACTTAACACTGCGAAAACTATTAGAGCTAGAGTCTTGAAATTTGGAAGATAGACTCGTGTGGTCGAACACTAGATGAAGTTTGAAGGAATTTTTGCCACGCCCATTCCTTCCCGCCCATCGAGCACAACAAAAGGTCATTTTATTCTTAAAATTGTTGTATATCCTAAAGTATAAAATGTACAATGCTGAAATTTTTTATGTAAACTCAGTTAACATACCTTTTTACCATAAAACTGCATACAACAAACTACCACTTTCCCCGCAAAGACCAACAAACTAAAATTTTGCAGCAATGCTTTGTAACAAAATCCGTACTAAAGCGCCATATAATGGCAACATTGCACTGTGAGCCCTGCCTCACCTTAGCAAATACACAAACCATATCGTGGTACACTGCTTTTGCTGTCGGCGAAAGTTTAACGTGTTATAAACATAGGTGTGTGTACAGGGTATGGTATAGTTGAAAATATTCAACTATACACCGCCGTTACTGGTTTTTTTTTATACTTTTCACGTATGTGAAATAACTTTGTCACGGAGTTTGTAACAGATCGAAATATTAATTTCCGACTATATAAAGTATATATTTTCTTGACCAGGACGACAAGACGAGTTGATTTAGTCATGTCCGTCTGTCTGTGTATATGTATGCAAACAAGTCTGAGGGACTTGAACCCAGCAAAACTTTTATGCTTATCAAATGCCCGTTTGACGAGCATTTTCAGGGTATAGGATTCACATGAATCTAACTCCATTTCTATACGAAATCACATATGGGGCGCCGATTTTTTCATCGTTTTTGTTGTTAAACAAACACGTTGAACGTTCGATTTGTTCGGATATATGTTCGACTGTTAATGTTTGACTGTTACTGTTTGACTGTTATTACACGGCTGTTACTATTCTGTTATTTGCAGTACTTTTAGCTCTGCTGTTGCTGTACAGTTCGAATTTAAAATCAATTAAAAAAATTTTCATATCTTCAAATTAATTTTATTTTAATAATTATAACAGAATAATAATTCATAAATGAAGTAGTATTATTATTTGGTCATCAACTCCCTATCGGGAGTCTGAAGCACAAATTCCTCCACGCGTCTATGTTTTGGGCTCGTCTTCGCCAGGTGATAACACCAATTGTAGACTGGGCTTCCATCACCTAGTCTTGCCAACACATCCTAGCTCGTCCTCTCCTCCCCTTCCCGACAATCACCGCATCAAATACCTCACGAGCCGGAGTGACTTCTTCCATACGTGCGATGTGACCCAGCCAGCAAAGTCTATGAAGTTCCATTCTACTACGTCAGCATCATTGAATAATTTATTTTTTATTTGAAATGACTTCTAACGCTTTGGTTGTTATTATTATTCCTAATATTCAAATTAAAGCAAAGTAGAAATATTTTGTCCGTCCATTTTTGCTTTTCTGTTATATTAAATATGCAGCCTTGAAGTTGGTTGCTCTGACTTTGTGTGTTTTTCGTTTTTACACAAAAGCATTCAATCAGCCTTCAGACTAGCATTCAGTTCATGTCTAAGTTGGAAACAAAATTTGTAGTTTTTCATTTTTACACAAAAGCATTTAATCAGCCTTCAGACTAGCATTCAGTTCATGCCTAAGTTGGGAACAAAATTTGTTGTTTTTCGTTTACACACAATAGCATTCAATCTGCCTTCAGACAAGCATCCAGTTCATGTCGATGTTTCTAACATAATATGTTGTTTTTTGATAAACATCCAGTTCAAATGCCGAGGCGCATTCAGTGTAGGCCATGAATGTGTGACATCCATTGATGCTGAATCGAAGTTGTGAATTTGTCACCATGATCCCAAAAATTTTGCTGGGAAGCTATCGTGCTAAAATTTTGCACAGAGACTTAGAATTTATTACGATCAACCAGCATGATCGGACCACTGGAACTGGTAGCACCCATACGAAAAAATGAAGAAAAGTAAATAAAACTTGAATCGTTGTATGGAAAACTTTTTTGTTTTGTATGATAAGGTGCTGAAATTTTAAACGAAGTAGTTCTACATAGTCCGACTACATGCCTGAAAGTTTCATTGAGATTGGAGAACTGGAACTGGTAGCTCCCATACAAAATGAAGAAGAGGAAGAGAAGCAATATTCACGTCGTTGTATGGAAAACTTTTTTGTTTTTTAACCAATTGACTTGAAACATTACAGTTATGTTCTTAGGGAGGAATGAAAACTATTTTGACCAAAAGTGGGCATGGCTACGACCACTTATAGCGAAACTTGAACCGTTGTATGGAAAACTTTTTTGTTTTTTAACCAATTGACTTGAAACCTTACAGTTATGTTGTTAGGAAGGCATGAAAGCTGTTCACTTACATTTTTTTTTTATAGTGACACAACGTGAAAAGTATTATAGCTTCAGCCTTGCTGAAGATAGAGTCCTTACTGGTTTTGTTTTTTAGTTAAGGATATTCTTTGTTTGTTTTTTTTAAGTTGAGGAATTTGTTTGAATTAATTTTCGCTAAATTCGTATCTAAAATCTTTTACAAAATTGTAATCTATACAAATGTTATAAAGAGGAAAAATTTGTATGTTTTTAACGAATAAACTTAAAAACTTCTCAACCAATTTCAAAAATTCTTTCACCATTAGAATGTTGTATTTAGGGGTGTGCTGGACAACAGTATTTTTTTTTCGAAGTGAATTGTTTTCAAATCAATCGTTGGAGTGCCAGAAAACTCCCAGATTTGGTGATTTCGAACATTAGTCATCGAAAAAGGCAGAGTTGCTTACAGAAAAAAAAACTTTGACTTTTGAAGATTAGATATAATAAAGAAGAAAGGCTTCAATAATTTTTTTAATTTAGCGGTGGGTTTGACCGTCGTATAAAACTAAATTTGAAGTTTTTTGTTTACAAATTTTAGACCCTCTCATTCGCTTACGTCTCACTCAAAATCGCTGATGATTGGAATGGAGACTTATAAGCTTGTAATGAACCCATCTTATCTGAATCTGTCACGCAGGGGTAAATGACCAACTTTTAATCAATCAATGGTCTGCCCTACATGCGGAGCACTATCTACACTAGAAATCTTTTATATGGGGAATCTTCTCAACAGGGTATAAGCTATCCCCCATATACAAATTTGCCACGCAATAGTAACAATGAAAATCCTTCCTTCGGCTGGCATACTACTACATTATCCAACCCAAGTTCAAAACGAATTGAGAATTTGAACTTATTTTTTTTTGACAGTTGACTCTTTTTATTCACATTTATGTATTCACAACGAACATAAAAAAATATTCACATGACACGTTACACTAAATAAAACTGTTGCTAGACATTTTCATTAAAATAAAATATTTCTACTGACTTTCCAATCATTTTAAATACTATAGCATATTAATATGCATTTGTAGATTGTTTTAGCAATCCAACTTATAAAATCCAAGCCTTCTTTTTAATCTTCGAAAATATATGCAAGCAGGTTGGCATAGCTGGCATGGGAAATTAATTGTTGTTTTGCCAGGATGAGAGATTTTCCTTTAAATGCAAATTTATTAATGAAAACATTAATATTGTTAAAATATTTAAATGCACATTGCTCTGGCGCACAAAAAACTTTAATGATTGACTCACATTTATCTATAACAACATCGGATTCAGCTAAAATCAACCAAATCCCAAAAGAGGATAAAGGCGTTTTCTTGCACACCTACATTTCAAAATGTGTTGTTTTCAGGGCTAAATTGGTTTTAGGAGTTTTTCAGCACACCCCTGATTATCCCAAATCAATATGGGCTATATAACAATCACATCCCCTCTTCGTTTATTTTCGTGCGTGGTCGCAAGCATTTAACATGCTTTGCTTCTTCTTACATGCACGTTAGGGTGTCCCTTATTTTGCAGTGTTCTTATTTTTTAACGCATATGGGTTAGTTTTGTTCAGTCTACTCTAAAACACTCCCATGATTTTTTTTTTTTTTTTGGAGCACAGGAACACGTGCCGACTTGCTTTCAAAACATACAAGTTACACATGCGCCTTTAATGTAACATTGGAACACTTTCTCAAGCAAGTTTCGACTTTGTTGGACAAACAATACGCACAATGTCTGTGGGACTTAAAAGCAATATAAAAACTATATATTTGATTGGTGAGATAAGTCACCAAATAACGGGTGTTAAGTTACCATCTACCCTTAAAGTTCTCGCAGTTTTATTTTTTAATATCCGTGAAGTGAAATTAAATGTGTTAAAGCTCAAATGAAATTGTAAAAAAGAAACCTTGAGAAGGAAGTATCCTGATTCGTGTTATATAAAATTTATCTTTTTGGTAATAAAACGCAATACTTAAATTTGTCTTTTCAATAATATTCAATTGCTGTCGCCCAGATGTATTTAAAAAAACCTCTAAAATCTTCTTTCATAAAACTAAAGGACTCAGTCGGCACGTGTTAAAGTTAAGCTAAAATTTTATATTTAGGTTAAGTAAAGGATAATAAATAGAAAAGCGGGTATGCGTTTTCAAAAGTGCCAAAAAAATCGACCATATAAGGGACACCCTAATGTACGTGTTGCTATGTGTTTGTTGTTTGTAAAGAGAACAAGAATACGGAGAGAGATCGTACAAACTATATTTCGTTTCATATTTCGCTCATTTGACATTCTTCACAAGTGTATTTTTTTTGGATTTTTGCACTTTAACTTTGTCATGAAGTTTGCAAAGCGAAGCACAGTGGTCCGGCTTGTATGGGGAGAGCGGTCAAAAATACTTCTAGTTGAGGTAGGGACTTGAAACTTGGCACAAAATTTTTTTATATTTATCCTAAGATAATATGTAAAAATCAGCCAGATCGGACAACTATATCGTATAGCTGCCATATAAACAATCGGTCTGATATTCAGTTTTTATATGAAAAACTTTTGTTTTTCATTTTATTGCAACACAAGTTTGGAAATTTTCGTATATTACCTGTGAGACTTCAGTAAAAATCTGGATACTATAGGTTGAAATTTTCCGTATGGTTTAGCCTAAATAATTTAATGTCTTTATTTTTTGCCTATTCAGCTTCCTCTGAAAGCTCTCCAATTGAGACTAAACAATTTTTTATAATGGCAGGATCATGTAATAACACTTTATGGACCGATGCAGGAAGGTAGTACCACGGATTTTCAATGATAAGAAGTTTTACACAGCCTTTTTTTAAAATAGAGGTTAGGTTACTTTTTCGTATATTGCAAGCCGCACGGCACCTTACGGCACTTGAATTAAACTTTCTTATATTCTTAAAATGCTTAAGAATATTATACAAAAAGATTTGTTCAACCCTAAGAACCCCTTCACAACTAAAACTCTAACCAAACACAGAAAAGACAAACTAAGAACGTTCACAATTATGTACTAAATACAATAATGATTTACACAAAACACAACACATACTACACATACTTTTTATTGTAAAAAGAAAGTTAATACCTTTATTTATAATATTAATCACTTCCATTGCACAAAAACTTGTTTTAAATAAGTAAAATAAATTTTTTAAGGAGAGCTTCCCTTGCACGTTGCTTACGCTTCAATACTAAATGAATATCATGTTCTCTCTTTCGATGGTATTCTTGAAGAGGACAGATAGAGAAAAACAAAAAGATGAATAAATTCAAATAGCTAGACCAATTATAAATAAGAATTGGTACATTTAAAGTCAAAATTTTGACTTTGGTTTTCTTATTTTTGGCCTACGGGCGGGACCACTGTGGCGAAGATAGAAATAGTCTTATTCATAGATGCAGTTTGCACGCGCAGTACACAGATGTTTTCTGAAAATATGCACGAATCGTGAAAAGTTTGCTTTAATGAACTATTTATAAAATTGTTTTCCCTTTTTTTTAATTCTAAAAGATTATATAAAAACAGGGCGAATACATAATTTTTCCCAAATCCTACAACTGCTCCTTTTGTCGTCATGTTTTTACACAATTGGCGGTCGCATTTATCTATACCAGTGAGGGGCAAAACTTATACAACCAAACGTTTTGTTGTATGAGTAAGCTGCGAAAAACCAAATTGATTAGGAAAAATTGCGAGCAACAGTGCGCACACATAGCGGGCCACACACATGTATTTTCATTGAAAAAATAAACCATGCTCTCATATTCCTTAAAACATTTTCGTTAAGTGTATTTTTTCAGTCATTCGCAAAATAGCCGTGCTTCAGTGTGTTCTGAACAGCGACTGATCTTATCTTTTCGTTCAAAAAATCTCTAAGCAAAAGCGTAAACACGCCGACAAAGCACAAACGAGAGCGACACATGATCGAAGTAATATGTTCGGGCGGTTCGAGAATTTGCCTACGCTCTGTGTGAGTCGACTGCGCTGCGTGAGAATTTTGCTTCCTGTACTCGCGAGTAGAGATGAACGTGGGCATAATTTTAGACGGCCGGCCCGATAAAAATTACTTTTTTTCGGAAATTATTTAAATTAAATAAAAAGTTTAATAAGATCGTTAACACAAAACGAAAAATCGATTTTTTTCAATTGGTAAATAATTATACCCCGTCCACATAGTGTATCAGGGTATATTGGGTTTCTTTGAACGAAATGTGTGTAACGCACAGAAGGAGGGCAGGGGGACCCCATAAAGCATATATATTCTTGATCAGGACGACAAGAAAAAGTGATTGAGCCATGTCCGACCGTCTGTATGTCCGTCCGTCCTCACCATCGGTTCTCGGAAACTATAAGAGCTAGAGACTTAAAATTTGGAAGGTAGACTCGTGATGCTCGGCAGTACACCAAGTCTGAACGGTTCTGTGCCACGCCCACTTCTTCCCGCCCAACCAGCACTGCCCACTTTTGTAAAACGTTATAACTCGAACACCCGAAGAGATAGAAACATGATTTTGTAGATTGAGGGTATGGCCCTGCCTGCCACGTGTGCAGGGTATTATATTGTCGACTATACGACCCTTACTGTTTATACCCTGTACACACACTGTGTATCAGGGTATATTAAGTTTGTTTGAGACGGTTTGTATGTAACACATAAATTTGGAGGAGAAGGAATTTTTGCGACGCCCACTCCTTCCCGCCCATCGAACTGCATACAACAAACTACCACTTTCCCCGCAATGACCAACAAACTAAAATTTTGCAGCAAAGCTTTGTAACAAAATCCGTACTAAAGCGCCATTTAATGGCAACATTGCACTGTGAGCCTTGCCTCACCTTAGCAAATACACAAACCATATCGTGGTACACTGCTTTTGCTGTCGGCGAAAGTTTAACGTGTTATAAACATAGGTACAGGGTATTATATAGTTGACAATACTCAACTATGCTGCCCTTACTGGTTTTTATACTTTTCACGTATGTGAAACAGTATAATAACTTTGTGCTGAAGTTTGTAACAGATCGAAATATTCATTTCCGACTATACAAAGTATATGTATATATTCTTGATCATGACGACAAGACGAGTTGATTTAGCCATGTCCGTCCGTCTGTCTGTATATATACAATCTCCTCCCACAGTTTTGAAGATATCGAGCTGAAATTTTGCACAGAGACTTCTTATTTGTGCGATCAACTCATTTGTCGGATCCAGCCATATCGGACTACTGGAACTGGTAGCCCCCATACGAAAAGAAGAAGAAAAATGAACAAAACTTTAACCGTTGTATGGAAAACTATTTTATTTTGTATGATAGAGTGCTGAAATTTGAAACAGAGTAGTTCTACATAGTCCGACTACATGCCTGAAAGTTTCATTGAGATTGGACATCTGGAACTGGTAGCTCCCATACAAAATGAAGAAGAGGAAGAGAAGCAATATTCACGTCGTTGCACACTGGTCCCAATGACAAAAATTTTGGCAGAAATTCGAAAAATGTAGATATCGACCTAAAACTTGGGACACTATATCGTTATTGTATATGTAAGGCCTGAGCAAAATTTTTGACCGATAAGATCACGCCCTCATTACCGCCCTATAAAAGCTTTAAAACAAAAAATTCTAAAATATGTATGAATGATAATGCGATACAAAGGGATATTCAACAAATCTGAGATATATATTACATTATTTTAATAAATACTATCTGAACACCCTAACCATCCCCTGCACTGTTCGCTGACCACCCAATTACATAAAGCTTCGCAAGAAAAGAAAGCTGAATTTCATTAAGAACTTCAGTTAAATATATATAATTTATTTTTTAATTAATCATTTTCTACATCTAAATCAAAAGAATAGGCATCGATACTTTCAAATGTTTCCAAGTTGTCTTCATCGTCGTCATCTGAATTGACATAATTACACAGGCAATAGCAATTATTGCTCTTATGTATTTTGGTATGTTGATTCCGAAAATAAAAGACATGACAAGACGTGTCACCCTCTAATTTCTTGCATTTCACTGAAATGTAAAAAACACGAAATTAGTAAAATTTGTAAAATTTCCAGCAGTTTAAAGATGAACAACTTTTTTCTTGCATTATTGAGATAAAGAATTATGTAACACCCAAAGGGGGACTAAATCAAGAAACCCCTTTAGTACATGATAAATTGGGTTCCTAAGAATTTGTAAATTTAAATAAAATCGGTCAAATAATTTCTGAGATATCTTGTATCCAAGTTTGACCATTAATTTTGTTAATTGCAAGAAATTAGAGGGTGACACGACTTCATGTCTTTTATTTTTGGAGTCAGCACACCAAAATACATACATAAGAATTAAATGCAATTATTAAAAAAGTTATTTTTGTCGGCCTGTGTTATTATTATTATTTTTCGAAACTTCGACAGCTAATCGAGAACTGCCGTAATCGTGGGCGTCCTAAATTTTTAGGGGATTCTTCAAAAATGTCACAGAGCTGCAATTGTAATTGAAAGCGTGATGCAAGCCGACTTTCAAGATGCGTTTAAAACCTTGAGCCCATCCAATTGCATTTGCTTAAACGAACATTAACAAATGCAACAAAGTTCTTAATTTTATTTTTTATTGAGTCCTCCATGTCTTGCCTTAATTGTCTACAACTATGCTGCCGCACAAAATTGTAAAGGGTTTCAGTTTGGCGACCATTTGCCAGCCAAAACTCTAGCATTTCAGCATAACCTAAATCTATATTGTCTGGGAATAGGCGATTTTTAGGAAAAGGGGCAAAAACGGGAAAAAAAGATTTGTATCATTGCATCATAAATATACTAAAGATTAGTATTGAGCTAACAGTTACATCAATCCTTGTCAATCCAATAATGTTTTACTCGACGAAACATGAAAAATGTTAGGTTAAAATTGCTAAAAACATAACTTCACAAAGACACATATAAACAAACTAACAACATATAAAACACGTATTGCATTAAAACCGTTATATTCTACAAATAAGTCAGAGCATACGGTAAACGTACCGTTGACTTCCAGGGATTGTTAAATTGGCAGGGATTCAATTTCAGCTGAAGCACTATGATTTTCAATTACTCAATATATTATTCTATTGTAATAAAATAATATTTTTCCATTACTTAAAAAAAAAAAAATGAGTTTTTGCCAAAATATTGGACATTGGGACCAGTGTGCGTTGTATGGATAACTTTTTTGTTTTTTAACCAATTGACTTGAAACTTTACAGTTATGTTCTTAGGGAGGAATGAAAACTATTTTGACCTAAAGTGGGCGTAGCCACGATTTGTAGCCACGCCCACTTATAGCGAAAATTAACCTGTTGTATGGAAAACTTTTTTGTTTTTTAACCAATTGACTTTAAACCCTACACTTATGTTCTTAGGGAGGAACGAAAACTATTTTGACCAAAAGTGGGCGTGGCCACGCCCATTTATAGCGAAAATTGACCCGTTGTATGGAAAACTTTTTTGTTTTTTAACCAATTCACTTGCATCTTTACATTTATGTTCTTAGGGAGGAATGAAAACTATTTAGACCAAAAGTGGGCATGGCTACGCCCACTTATACCGAAACTTGAACCGTTGTAAGGAAAACTTTTTTGTTTTTGAACCAATTGACTTGAAACTTTACAGTTATGTTCTTAGGGAGGAATGAAAACTATTTTGACCAAAAGTGGGCGTAGCCACGCCCACTTATAGCGAAAATTGACCCGTTGTATGGAAAACTTTTTTGTTTTTAACCAATTGACTTGAAACCCTACAGTTATGTTCTTAGGGAGGAATGAAAACTATTTTGACCAAAAGTGGGCGTGGCCACGCCCATTTATAGCAAAAATTGACCCGTTGTATGGAAAACTTTTTTGTTTTTTAACCAATTCACTTGAATCTTTACAGTTATGTTCTTAGGGAGGAATGAAAACTATTTAGATCAAAAGTGGGCATGGCTACTTCCACTTATAGCGAAAATTTACCCGTTGTATGGAAAACTTTTTTGTTTTTTAACCAATTGACTTGAAACCTTACAGTTATGTTGTTAGGGAGGATTGAAAACTATTCATTTAGTTTTTTAGTTACACAACGTGAAAAGTATTATAGCTTCAGCCTTGCTGAAGATAGCGTCCTTACTGGTTTTATACTTATCACGTATGTGAAATTGTATATTAAAACCTGGTGAGTTAGAAACATGAAAATAAGTATGTAAACTCAGTATGTACAGCTCTACAAAACTGCATACCACATTTTTCCCCCTCCCCTTCGTTTCCCCTCAAAAAGTTGTTTTCTTAAAATTGCTGGATCTCCTAAACTATAATAGATACAATGCTGAAATTTTGTATAGAAACTCAGTAGACATACCTTTCTTAAACTGCCTACCACAAACTTTCACTTTCCTTGCTGTGTGGCAACGCAATGACAAACAAATTGAAATTTGGCATAAGTTGCGCTTTGCACACTGCTTTATCCTATTTGTAACAAAAACCGTACTTTACACTGCGAAAACTATTAAAGCTAGAGACTTGAAATTTGGAAGATAGACTCGTGTGGTCAAACACTAGATCAAGTTTGAAGTAACTTTTGCCACGCCCATTCCATCCAGCCCATCGAGCACAACCAAAAGTCATTATACCCTGTACCTTATGGTACAAGGGTATATTAGTTTTGTGCGCATCGACAATGTATGTAACACCCAGAAGGAGACATCTCCAACTATACAAAGTATATATATTCTTGATCAGCTCGATGAGACGAGTTGATATAGCCATGTCCGTCTGTCCGTCTGTATGAACGCCTAGATCTCGGAAACTATAATAGATAGAACCAAAAGCTCTTCGCACTTCGATTTTGTCATTTCTTAAGCAGATCAAGTTTATTTTGTTTTCCCCCTTTTTAACTTCGTTTAGGGGTGAGGGGCAAATGACTAGAGTAACCTCGGGTAAAAACTTACAAAAGTCGTATTTTTTGGGTTGTCTTTTGAGATAGGAACACCAAATTTGGTGTGTATATAGCTGACTCAAACCCCAAGAGGATAGAATAAAAAAATGGGCGTGGCCACGCCCCCCATATAGTAAAAATTTGAAAAGCTTACATCTCAAGAACCATAAAACCTACAAGAATGAAATTTTGCATATATGCTAATGGAATTGAATATAACATGATTCAATTACAAAATGGGCGTTGCCACGCCCACAAATAGAAAAACGTTGTATCTCTGGAACCAATTGGTCTAAATGTGTAAAAAAAGGTATGTGTGATATTAAGTGTAAATTAAATCTATTTTGATGAAAAAGTGGGCGGGGCCACGCCTTCAAACAGTCGTTACTAATTGAAGGTACAGGGTATGTCGGAGTCGATTACTGTCGACTCCAATCCTTACTGTTTTTTTTCTTAAAATTGCTCTTAAAGCAATAAAGTATATAACAAAGTATAAAAGATACAATGCTGAAATTTTGTATGCAGACTCAGTTAATATACATTTTTAAAACTGCATACAACAAACTACCACTTTCCCCGCAAAGACCAACAAACTGAAATTTGGCGGCAATGCTTTGTAATAAAATCCGTACTAAAGCGCCATTTAATGGCAACATTGCTTTCTGAGCCCTGCCTTACCTTACCACATACAGATTTCATATTGTGGAACACTGCTTTTGCTGCCGACGAAAGTTTAACGTGTTATAAACATAGGTGTGTGTACAGGGTATTATATAGTTGAGAATAGTCAACTATACCGCCCTTACTGGTTTTTTTTTATACTTTTCACGTATGTGAAATAGTATATTAACTTTGTCACGGAGTTTGTAACAGATCGAAATATTAATTTCCGACTATATAAAGTATATAAATTCTTGACCAGGACGACAAGACGAGTTGATTTAGTCATGTCCGTCTGTCTGTATGTATGCAAACTAGTCCCTCAGTTTTGAATTTTGCACAGAGTCTTAGAATTTATTACGATCAACCAGCATGATTGGATTATTGGAACAGGTAGTTCCCATACTAAAAGAAAAAGAAAAGTGAACAAAATCGTTGTATGGAAAACTTTTTTGTTTTGTAAGATACAGTGCTAAAACATAGCAGTTTTACATAGTCCGACTAAATACCTGAAAGTTTCATTGAGATCGGGCAACTTTAACTGGTACTTGCCATACAAAATGAAGAAGAGGAAGAGAACCAAGATTCACTTCGTTGTAATGAAAACTTTTTTGTTTCTTAATCAATTGATTTGAAGCTTCACACTTATGTTCTTGGGGAGGCATTAAAACTATTTTGACAAAAATGGGCATGGTTACGCCCAATTATAGCCAATATCAATAATTTGCATATCTCCGGTACCCAATGAGCAAAAACAATGAAAATTGGTATATAGGCTAATAAGCAGAACAGAAAATAGATTCAGTCAAAAAAATGGGAGTGGGACAAAAAAATGCGTGAAGAGTATGTAAGCTTCAGCCTTGCTGAAGATAGCGTCCTTACTGGTTTTTATTTGGTATAGTTTTTAGTGAGAAATTTTCCAGCTATTTTTTCTTTAGAAAACAACCATTTATATGAACTTGCTGAATACTGTCATTTCTGCTTCTGAAAAAATGGCAACACTGATTAGGTCTGAAACAATTTTTATGTATCCTAGATACACTATGAAATCAAGGCGTAAAAGCACAGACCTGTTAAGAACTTTAATGTTAAGTCTTTTACAGGCATTAACGACTCTCTTCTACGGCTAACAGAATAACAATCTCTCTTTTATTTTAGTTTAAGATCAACTTCAAATAAATGTAGCTGGCTGTTTGAATTTAAATTTGAATCTTTATCAATTTATTGCCAGATTGAATGCCTTACAAAGAGAGAGATGTAGAGAGATAGTCTCTTGTTGCTAAGAAGTCACAGTTTTTTTTTTAAAGAAAAAGTTATAACAATTTTCGTCCATATTTTGCTGTAAAGTTTTTTCGTTTGATTCTCAGAACATACTCGGAACTGTGCTCTCCTTATTCCGTTGTTTCTAAAATTACGTATTTTAAAACATAACATTTAACCAAGTTATGAAATGACCGCTATATTCCACAATATAATACCCTACATAAATGATGGGCGATTCAACGGTCCAAATTAAAACCAGTAAGGACGCTAACTTCAGCCGGGTACCGGAGATATGCAAATTATTGATTTTTGCTAGAAGTGGGCGTAAACCTGTCCATTTTTTGGTCAAAATAATTTTCATGCCTCCCTAAGAATATAATTGTGAAGTTTCAAGTCATTTGATTAAGAAAACAAAAAAGTTTTCATTGCAACGATTCAAATTTGTTTTTCGTAAGGGGTCTACCAGTTTTAGTGGTCCGATGTGGCCGGTTCCGATAAATGAGTTGATCGCACAAAAAAGAAGTCTCTGTGAAAAATTTCAGCTTGATATCTTCAAAACTGTGGGAGGAGATCGTATATATACAGACAGACGGACATGGCTTAATCAACTTGAGTGTTCGTCCTGATGAAGAATATATACATATACTTTATATAGTCGCAAGTGAATATTTTTATGTGTCACAAACTTCAGCACAAACTTATAATAATTATATAACCAGTAAGGACGCTATAGTCGAGTATACTCGACAATATAATACCCTGCACACACAGTGGGTGGTGCAACACCCTAAATCTTCAAAAAAATGTTGATTTGACATCGCCCGATCGAATAGTGTTCAAAATATCAAGTAAATTGGTTAAAAAAAGTGGAATTTACGAAAAATTTGAGTTTGTTGGTCATTGAGGGGTAACTTTCGAACAGAAGGGAAATTTGTGGTTTTAAAGATATATATTTACTGAGCTTGTATACAATATTTCATGTTCATACCTTTATTAGTTTTGGAAATATTGCTGGATGGGCGGGAAGGAGTGGGCGTGGCACAAAAAAAATAAACTTGATCTGCTACCAAGCACCACGAGTCTACCCTCCAAATTTCAAGTCTCTAGCTCTTACAGTTTCCGAGATCCATTGGTGAATACAGACGGACGGACGGACATGGCTCAATCAATTTCTCTTGTCGTCCTGATCAAGAATATATATACTTTATGGGGTCCCCCTTCCTTCCTTCTTTGCGTTACATACATTTCGTTCAAACAAACTTAATATACCCTGACACACTGTATCGATTGAAGGTAATGAGGGAAGGGGGAAAAATGTGGTATGCAATTATGTAAGGCTATGTTTATTTGATGTAGCGAATGACCACGCGAGCTTACCTTCCAAATTTAACGTCTCTAGTTTGTGGGGTTCCCAAAAACCATTGGTGAAGTCAGAACCATTAAATTTCTTGTGATATGCTAAGAACGGTCAAATTTCTTGTGAATTCAACTTTGTCATCGAATAGCTTTGGTAAGACGTTCAAAGGTCTACAAAAATATGTTAAGATATTTATCATACTATACACTATTGGCCAGCAATAAAAATCAGATAATTGAAAAAAATGGTCCAATGTTCCATAAGGAAAAAACAATTTATTTTATATACCAAATTAAAAAAAAAATTCAGGTTTCATAAACCTGCTATATTCTTTCCTAATGACATATATTTCTCGTATTATTCTTTTTAAATAGCGTTGGGAGTCTGGAGTTTGAAAGATTCTTTAAAAGTACAGAGTTAGCATACGTTAAATTAAAAGAATAATGCTCGCCGTTGGATGGTGAAAATGTTTCTGTTATATTAGTAATTTCTGGAAAATATTATTTGCCTTAGGGGTGTTTCATAACAATACTCTCTTAGTTTATCTTGCTCTCTTACTTTGTCTTGCTCTCCTTCTTTCTCTAACTTTAAGAGAAAAAACATTACTGACGTTCTCTGAGCTTCCATTTATTTACTGTAATAATTCTTAACTGTTCATAGTAATTTATTCGGTGGAGAATATTGGATTGCAATAATTCATTCAATATTATAAAAAAAAAAGGTTTAGATTATTGCGTTCGTTTTTGATTTTCATTTTGATAACTGCTAGAGCTAAAAAGAAAAGTTATCTATAAAGCTCTCTCAACATCCCTTAAAAACGAAATTAGAACCCGGGCACCAGCCGCAGCCCATGCACTGTTTTGAGAGCATGGTGATTTTGTTTCAGTATTCAATGACAATGTCGAGGGAATGAATTGCACTGCGTGAGTTTCATTCAGAACATTTGCCGCAGTAGCCTACTTATATTTAGTCTTCGTGAGACATTTCCAATGAGAAGTCGATATGTTGAGAATTTGAGTGCGCAATGAAAATGCTCAAGTATCTTTTCACCCAGAAGTTTTCTTGAGACAAGCTCGACATAGAATTAATATTCAATTTGGTACAAATGTGTATACTTACTCAATAATTTTTAGTGCACTTGAATCAATTCAAAACAATAAAAATGTATACGTGTTTAGAGGAAAATGACATGTGTTTTTTTTTTTTAAATATAGTAAAATTTACGAGTGCTTGTACATATAAGAATTTATAAACTATGTTCACTTTACACTAAAGGAAAAAAAAACAAACAGTAATTAATTGCGAAAAAAAAAAAAAAACAAGAAGTCAATAATGATGGAAAAAATTGTGTGTACTATAATTTACAACTTATTTGATTGGTCACAATGAAAAGGTTAACGACGACTCCTTCGTGACACTCTCAAGTGAAAAATATAATTTGTATAATACTCAGTGCTCTAGTGATTTTTTGTGTGAATTTACATTCTATGAAATTTAAAATTGAGCATCCTTGGATTTTTTGGGTCGCTATCGGGTTTAAAACAATAAATAGCTCAAATTGTTGGACAATTTGCTTACTTTGTTTTTCACATGGTGCGTTAAAGTGTGTCAATGCTAATAAAGATGTAGAAGATGTGCATTCTATGTTCATAAGAGCAATTCTCATGCATGATGCAAGTGAATATAACTTTTCTAACGGTGTATTTAGTTAAAAATGTATATACATACATACATATGTTTGTCTTTATAAGTTAAATACAATCAAAGTCTTGCAACAAATCTTATAATGCTTGATTCGTCGAATAAGCTGAGTGACTATTAACATAACAAGTGGATTTGACGAAGAAAGATTGATTTTTTTGAAGAAAAACCAGTAAGAGAGATTTATTCGAGTATGCTCGACAATATAATACCCTGCACGCAGTATACGCAGTTCCACGCGCCAAATCTCAGAAATATTATACATACATAAGTCCTTGGTAGTAAATTGAGGGACGAAATCTGGTAAGGCTGTGCTTACTGCTTCTAAATTCCAATAATTTAAAACATATAGTAAACACGCTTTCACAATGCTGTAACTACCATAAATGAAATGAATGTTTTTATGCTGTGTGCTGTTTTGTTTCTCAATGCTTAATTTTTCCAGTCCATCGACTATTTCAATGAAACATTCATTGAAATCTCTATAATCGCATAACATATTTCTTCAACTCATCATGTTTCACAAAATGACTGGATATTTGGAACATATTGTCTGCGAATAACAGACACTATTATTTTTGATTATTCGAAATGTGTTTTTATTGGAATGACGGCGAAGTAAAAAAATACACTTTTTGAAATCGTTTCTTTAATGATTTTCTGCACAATTTTCATTCAATATCCTAATCAATTCATGATGTAATGTTTTATATAAGCAGCTATAATTCAGCTCCACAAAACCGATGAACTCTTTACAAATCAACGCTTTGTATTCTGTTCATTTCCAAATATGCCTGTCCATTTGGTCTGCCTATGTATGCCGTAGAGTTTTTTCTTGTATTTGAGCATATTTCTTATATATTTTAGATGTAAAAAATAAGTATCGAAACAATTAGTTTTAGGTAAGTTTGTAAGGACGATATAGTCGAGTATACCGAGAAACAACTTTTAGAAGGTAATTGAGGGGGAGGGGCGAAAATTGTGGTATGCAGACATATTGGGCTTTGTATACTGAGTCTACATACTGATTTATATGTTTCTATCGCCTTTTTTTAACAACAGGCTCAAGAAGTTGTGGAAGCGCACTCAAGTGGTCATTCCGACACCAGGTCAGCCTGTGCCGCGACTTCAGATAAATAGTAAACAGTCGCTTTACTACTTAACTCTACACAAAATAAATATGCATGCGCTAATTTAAACACTAACATTACAAATTATTCAGATATGTTAGTAAGCTACACTTTATGACAATGGAATATCTGCAATTGTCGATTGAATTGCAGTAAATATTATAGTTTACACACAAAATTCGGAAGGAATCATGATCAAGATATATAGCTCGACAAGTACTAAGATGAATTGGTCTAAAGTTTCTCGTGTATCGGGTAGGAACATTAAACTTTATGTACTCTAACAAAGTGGGGAGACTATGATACCGTTAATTAGATTGTGTAAAAATAAGACCCCGAGCATAGTTCTGCGACTTAAAAGAGTTGGTTTCAGCGGACTACGATAGGGAGGTAAATGAATACTAAGGTCCCTGTGTAAGTTACGAAGAGCAAGAAGAAGGAACTGCTTTTGAACGGATTCTACATGGACCTTATACTACGAAGTGAAAAGCAATTTGGTAATGTAAGGGTCATTAAATTCCTTGGACCTTCGTTTAATAAAACCAAGTATGCCTTTGGATTTGTTTACCGAAAGGGAAATATGAGAAGCCAAATTAAGTTTTGGATCCATCAAAATACCAAAGTCATTGAATTGAGCTACACGCATAGAATTATCAATCCTGTATATGCAGGTACTCATTTTGTTCCTAAAAAATGTCATAAACTTGCACGTATTGCAGTTTAAAAGTAGATTGTTCACAGAGCACCATTGTGAGAGGGAGTCAAGATCCGAGTGAAGTAAACTCTGCTGGGTTGTAGAATTTAGAGTAAGACATAGTTTTACGTCATCAGCGACTTTACAGTATTTGATGACTGTAGGCAAGTCATTAATTAAAAAGTTAAAAAGTATAGGCGCCAGATGGCTACCTTGGGTCACACCAGACGATACAAGAATGCTTCTGGAAACTGGCGTTTTAAAAGGAACCTTTTGAGTTCGCGAATCAAGATAAGAAGAGATCCAACGGACAAGCAACGACGGAAAGCGGACCTCCAGTTTGTTTATTAACAATGAATGACAGACACTGTCAAATGCTTTACTAAAATCGGTATACACAACATCAGTTTGCCAACCAATAGAAAAATTTTGATTAACAATGATGATCTGCTCAAGTAGCTTTGAGATCGCACATAATTTGGCAATACCTCTGTAGTTGAATATTTCTATTTTACTGCCTTTTTTATGCAGTGGTTTAATAAAACTGCTGGAACTATGGAATATTTAAGAAACATGTTGAACAGCATGCATAACATATTATGCATGCTGTTATAATATATTATGCATGCATTATAATATATATGAATATGTAACATCTCGGCACAGTGTTTTAAAATGCAACTAGGTATATTATCGGGCTCAGCGGTAAACGTGGGTTTTATTAATTGTAAATAATTTAAAACAATATCATTGTTGATAACAGGCATGTTTATATCAATTCTGTCACCAATATAAAATGGATATTCAACGTTATTATATGAAAAATTATTGTAGGTGCTTTGGAAGAAATCGGCAAAGAGATGGGATATCTCAGCGTCATTACTTTCCTCCACATCATTAAGTTTCATACAAGAAGGAAAAGTATTAGAATTTAATTTGGATTTAACTAAGTTAAAAAAGTTTTTAGGATCGCGGTGAATATTTAATTTAAGCTTATTTATATAGGTTTTATAATTTCTTTTATTTGTAAAATTAAATTTGTGTGGTTCGCATAATCAATAAGGGAGCCAGTTCTCTTGTATTTTTTAAAAAATTGAGTTTTTTAGTTTTTCAAGGATTTAAACAATTTGTACATAGTAGCATTAAAAAAGTGTACTGCGTGTTCGATGTCTGTCGAGTTACGAATGACTGACCAGTCAGTGTTGGAAAACAAGACACCAAGTCGTTCATAATCAGTTTCTTAAAGCAAAAAACACTATTTGTCTTGGTACCGGGAACACACAAATGGGGAGATGGTAATTTGATTAATATGAGTATTAGTTCTAGAGTAGGGTGGTACGGATCTTCAGGGCGAGTTATTGGAGGTACCCTACAGAGCGATGCGTTCTCAAAATTGCTTGCAAAAATAAGATCTAATAGTCGATCATTAGAGTTAATAATGCTGTTGAGTTGATATGACGGTAAGCTGAGAAGTAAATCGAGCAAGTTATTGTTTAATGCCGGACGTACGACATTTGTGACATTTGATTGAATCCAAGTAATATGGGGATGATTAAAGTCTCCTCAAATTTTATCTGTAGGCGAAAATCACGAGTGTACCTTAAAATTTCAAGTTTCTGGCTCTTATAGTTTCTGAGAACGATTGGTGAATACAGTCGGACAGAGATCAATCAATTTCTCTTGTCGTCCTGATAAAGAATATATATAAACTTTATGGGGTCCCACTCTCCTCCTTCTATGTGTTACATACATTTCGTCTCAAGCCAATTTAATATACCCTGACACACTTTATGTGCAGTATAGTAAGAGTATGTTTTTGGAAATTGCCATAGACGTTTTCGATTTTAAAAATTAACAATTTTCCAATGAAGAAATAACTTCACTTACGTTAGGAAATTTGATCAAAAAGAAAACGAAGAGAACATTGTTTTATAAAGTGTAATGAAATTTGCGTTTTATGTTTATGGCGTTCTTGGCAAAATCAAAGTTCACACCCAGCAATACATGGGAAGTTCTGGGTTTTGTATGAATGATGTGGCACTGGGATTATAAACACACCACACTACATTTATACTCTTGCAAGAGTATATTAACATTCTCATGAAGTTTGCAAACCAGAGAAGGAGACATTTCCGATAATATAAGGTATATATAATCTTGATCAGCACGACGAGACGAGTTACATAGCCATGTCCGTCTGTCTGTCTGTCTGTTGCGATGCGAACCCCTCCTAGAGTTTTAAAGATATCAAAAAAATTTAAATGTAGAAAATTTTCTTTTCCTTGCACGCAGTTTGTATGTAAAATCCAGCATTATCGGATAACTATAGCCTATAGCTGACATAGGAATGATCGATCAAAATTGATGTTTTTGCTTGAAAAATGCTTTGATTTCAAAACTATCATCTCAAGTTTTTGCACGAAAGCATGTCAGGCGTCAATAAAAACACACTGTAAATTGAGTGAAGATCGGATAAATATAGCATATAGCTCCCATAGGAACAATCGGTCAAAAATTCGGTTTTTGTTAGAAAAACTTTTTTGTTTTTAAATATAAACAGATGAAATTTTGGAATTACGCGTTTTTGTACATCCCTAACCATATACCAAAGTTTTATAGGAATCGGTCATTAGGGCGCGTCACTGCCCATATAGAGAAAAACTTAAAAATGCGATTTCTCTGTGAACCGATGAGATAGAAGATCACAAAATGAAATGTAGTAGGTTTGCATTGTTTTCTTTCAAACTAATTAGAAAATGGGCGTGGCTACGCCTTTTAATGTTTATAAACTTAAATGATTATTATTGGGAAAACTATAAGTCGAATTTTCCAATAAGAATAACTGCAAAAATGCTTGCAAGAGTATATAAGTTTCAACAAAGCTGAAAATAGCTCTCTTACCGGTTTTTGGATAAAATTTAACTTTCTAATCCGTATTGCAGGTTCTGTCTACATTTATGCGCTCGGAACTCTTTCCACTGCCATCTGATCATTAAAATTCTTGACGAGGTCGATAAAACGAGTTTTTGTAGCTATTTCCATCCGTCTATCCTCACCAATGGTTCTAGAAAATTATAAGATTTAGAGTCTTGATATTTGGAAAATAGACTCGTGTGGTCATGCGCTACTTGTAGTTTGAACGATTTGTTTCCACGGCCAGTCCTTCCCACCCAACCAGCATCGCCTACTTTTTGAAAAAACTGTAGCTCAATCACCAAAACAAATAGAAACATGAAAATCGCTATGTAGACTCAGTATGAATACAACCGCATACCACAATTTTTACACTTCCTCTTCATTTCCCCTCCCCTTCTTCCTGAAAACTAAAATTTGTCGTAAATTCCAAGTTGACCGATTCTCCTGATATTTTGAACACATTCAATCGAATGGGCGATGCCAAATGAATATATTTTTTGTAGATTTGGGATGTGGCTGCGCCTACCATACGTGCAGGGTATTAAATTGGCGTGCATACTCAAATATAGTGTCCACACTGGTTTTTATACCCTGCACATACAGTGTGTCAGGGTATATTAAGTTTGTTTGAACGAATTGTATGTAACGCACAGAAGGAGGAGAGGGGGACCCCATAAAGTACATATATTCTTGATCAGGATGACAAGAGAAATCGATTAAGCCCTGTCCGTCTGTCCGTCCGTCTGTATTCACCAATGGTTCTCGGAAACCGTAAAAGCTAGCGACTTGAAATTTGGAGGGTAGACTCGTGATGCTCGGCACTACATCATGTTTGAACGGTTTTGTGCCACGCCCACTCCTTCCCGCCCATCAAGCACCGCCCAGTTTTTTAAAACATTATAACTCGATCACCCGAAGAGATAGAAACATGAAAGTCGGTATGTAGACTCAGTATGTATAGCTCTACAAAACTGCATACCACAATTATTCCCCCTCCCCTTAATTTCCCCTCCCCCAGTTGTTTTCTATAAAAAGCAATATCTCCAAAACTAATAAAGGTATGAACATGAAATTTTGTATACAAACTCAGTAAATATATATCTTTAAAACCACAAATTTCCCCTCTGTTCGAAAGTTACCCCATAATGACCAACAAACTCAAATTTTTCGTAAATTACACTTTTTTTGATCAATTTACTTGATATTTTGAACACTATTCGATCGGGCGATGTCAAATCAACATTTTTTTGTAGATTTAGGGTGTTGCACCACCTACTGTGTGTGCAGGGTATTATATTGTCGAGTATACTCGACTATAGCGTCCTTACTGGTTTTGTTTGATTTTGAGGAATATTGGCGAAACATTTTAATGTTAGATACGCATGTGGCTGGTTGTAGATTCTGGGTGTATTTCCTCCTGCCTAGTTTGCACAGTATTATATTGTTTAGTATCCTTGAGAATTTCAAGATATTATCAAATGACGGAATAAAGACTAGCAGAATATGGAGTTGCTTCATAATTTTGATATTTTAGACATTGTATGATATATGACCGCATATATTTACCGTTAGTTAGTTGTATTTATTTGATTTTCGCAAGTCTGATTAAATAAGAAATATGCAAATTTTGATTTATTATTAAAGTCATATGTGTGTATGGTTTATATTACAGTCACAAAATAAATGAGCACTGTGAATTAATGAAGAGATTGCAAGCATTTATTTAAAAAATTATATTAACGTATAAAAGAGATATCAATGATAATTTCTTATTGTTCATATGGAGAAACAAATAAGAGAAACAATTAACTACAAACAGTAACAAATACTTTAACTAGGATGGAAAGTAAAACGTACAATCTCAAACTGTTTCGGATTTTACTTATGTTTTCGTACTTTTTGTGCAGTTATACATACTCAGGTAAGTGCCGTATTTTAAGTAAATAGCATCAGAAATGTAATTTTTTTAACAAAGTGATAACATTGGCATTGAGCAACCAGTCAAAAATTAATGTATGCAGTTAAACTTTGGATCCCTGCAAGGTCACAGCCAGCTTTTACAAAGATGGTAGTCGATACTAGACCTGAAAAGTTATCGATATTTTTTCATAGAAAATAACAACAATGAGCCATGTCCATCCGTCCGAATTCATAAAAAGTTCTTGTAACCTATATAATACTTAAAATTTGGCGTGTAGACTCGTCAAATCAGCAGCCAATCAATTTTAATTGCATTGGTGTCCCGTCCACTCCTTACCAGCTTAACACCGAAATCTTTTAGCACTTCCGTTAATATTATGTTGTTTCTAAAAATTGCTGTATCTCCTTAACTATTATAGGTACGAAAACACCAGTACTCGTGTCCACCATTGTAGTACCGAATCAATTTTAAAATAACTATTTGATTTGATTTCGATCCTAATTCAATGCCGATACTCTTCCAAATACTTCGTTTCGCAAACGTACACAGAGAAAAAAATCCGGTCTGAGAACAGCACAGATTGTACTTGAATCAACAACAGACCAAATTAAGTTGTAATTGGTCTAAATGTTCTCGAAATAAGTAAGATTTGTACTTAACATCGAAATCGACACCAAACTGGATTTGAATCAACTACAAAATGTCAATTCATACACATTTTATACTTGAAAACAAAACAAGAACACAAAAATTTAAACCGAAACCAAACAAACTTGAAATGATAACGCTTTCTTCTTATACTTTCCTTCTCTCTTACACCTTTGAACAAAAATGTTAAAACAATTCATATTTATCAAATATCATATGTTTCTATGTTGCTTGCTGCAGCTCAGAGTTTAGTGTGTTTAACTATGGTACAAACGGTATGATGTTCAAACCCCAGCAAGACCAGAGTTTTTTGGTTTATTAAATATTTTTAGTTCTCTTAGGACTTGGAAATGTTTTCAAGAAATAAAATTTATGAAATATCATGTGTTCCTATGTCGCTTCCTGTGGCTCAGAGCTAGTGTGTTGTCCTACGAAACGGAAGGAAAGAGGTTCAAATCCCCTGGTACACCAAAGTCTTACTGTTTATTATATAAATAATCACCAATTACAATTTAACTATAATATTTATATGTTGTTTAAATGTTTATTTAATTAACTGTAACAATTACTTATATAAAATAAAATCAATCAAATTGAGGTAATAACCGAAATAGTTTGCAAAACTACTGAGCCTTGATTCAAAAACAATGTAAACTTACTTGAACGTGGTCTCGCAAAAAATTTGTTTAGTTGTAATTTAAGTTTATTCGGTTCTTGGTTCCAGTATAATATTCACTTTTTTTAAGAACAAAAAGGTCTCGGTATAAGTTTTTTCTTTTTACAGTTTAAGTATGGTTAGTTCTTGATTCAAGTAAAATGTAAACTTATTTCCAAATAACATTGAGGAAGAAAATTTTTTAGTGCCATGCCCAAATCAACACTTCCCACATAATGATATCAATTAAAAACCAATATGGGAGCTATTTTCAGCTTTGCTGAAACTTATATACCCTTGCAAGCATTTGAAAAATCCGTTTTATAGTTTTTCCAATAAGAATCTCATAAGTTTATAAAGATAAAGGGGCGGAAGCCCGCCTATTTTCTAATTTTTTTAAAGTATTGCAAACATTCTACACTTCATTTTACAATTTTCTATCTCGTCTGCTTAGAGATAAATCATATTTTAAAGTTTTTCTCTATATGGGCGGTGCCACGCCCTTATGTCCGATTTTTACGAAACCTTAAAATATGGTCAAGGATTCATAAAAACGCGCAACTGCAAGGTTTCATCTGTTTATAGTTGAAAACAAAAAAGATTTCTAACAAAAACTGAATTTTTAACCGATTGTTCCTATGGGAGCTGTATGCTATAATTATCCGATCTTCACCAATTTTGTGATGTTCTTGTGCAAAAAATTGGGGGCGATAACTTGAAAAACAAAGAGTTCATTGAGCAAAAACCTAATTTTTGACCAACCGTTCCTATGGCAGCTATATGCTATAATTATCCGATCATGCTGGATTTTACATACAAACTGCGTGCAAGGAAAAAAAAATTTTCTACATTTAAATTTTTTTGATATCTTTAAAACTCTAGGAGGAGTTCGCATCGCAACAGACAGACAGACAGACGGACATGGTTATATGAACTCGTCTCGTCGAGCTGATCAAGAATATATATACTTTCTATAGTCGGAAATGTCTTCTTCCCTGCGTTGCAAACTTCAAGACAAACTTAATATGCTCTACAAGAGTATAAAAATCGACCATAGAAGGGACACCCTAATATAGTATGTGCCTACAGTGAACCAAACAAAAAATGCAGTCGGACGGACAGGGCTCAATCGATTTCTCTTGTCATCCTGATCAAGAATATATATGCTTGATGGGGTCCCCCTGCCCTCCTTCCGTGCGTTACATACATTTCGCTCAAACAAACACAATATATCGTACCCCGATAGACAGTTCTTAGTTCTTTCGTTTGGTGTGCAGGTTATTTTTTTCCTGTATGTACTTCGTTACGAAGATATGTATATCAAAATATGGAAAATGTCATTGAGTGTCTCAGGGTTTCCCTTATATGGTCGAGTTTTTTGTATTTGCCTTTATGAAACGCGTTTCCGCTATTTCTGTTTATTATCCTTAACTTAACATAAATATAAAATTTCAGAACCATTGGTGAGGACAGACGGACGGACATGGCTTTATCAACTTGTCTTGTCGTCCTGATCAAGTATATATGTATGTCCCCCTCATCTCCTTCTTGGTGTTACAAACATTTAGTCTAAAATAAACCTAATATACCCTGATACACAGTATGATATAAGATGTATGTACGTGATTCGATATTTTCGAAATTACCTAAACAAATCGCGTCTTTCGTTATTCTTGACTTTGTTGTTGCTACAGTCTCAAGACCTTTTATTCGAATTGAATTTTTCAGAGTTTTTCGTACTTTCGGACTATTATGTTCTCGTCGATCCTTTCACTTTGTTCGGACATTTTTTTTGACATGCTGATTTTCCGTTTTTTTATGCTGTTGCAAAAGAATATAAAGTATGTCATAACCATATAAAGTATACATATATATTCTTGATCAGCTTCACGAGACGAGTTTCCTGTAGTCTTGTTCATCTGGCCGTCTGTCTGTATTAATACCAACTGCTCGCTCATTTCTAACGATATCGAAAAAATTTAAGCTAAACCAGTAAGGACGCTATAGTCGAGTATACTTGACAATATAATACCCTGCACACACAGTAGGCGGTGCAACAACCCAAATCTACAAAAAATGTTGATTTGACATCGCCCGAACAAGAAGTGTTCAAAATATCAAGTAAATCGGTCAAAAAATGTGAAATTTACGAAAAATTTGAGTTTGTTGGCCATTGAGGGGTATCTTTCAATATAATATTCAATATAATAAACAATATAATACCCTGCACACACAGTAGGCGGTGCAACAACCCAAATCTACAAAAAATGTTGATTTGACATCGCCCGAACAAGAAGTGTTCAAAATATCAAGTAAATCGGTCAAAAAATGTGAAATTTACGAAAAATTTGAGTTTGTTGGTCATTGAGGGGTATCTTTCAAAAAGAGGGGAATTTTGTGGTATGCAGTTTTAAAGATACATATTTACTGAGCGTGTCTAAATATGGTTCGTACCTATAATAGTTTTGAAGATACAGCAATTTCAAAACAACAACCGGAGGAGGGGAAATGAAGAAGAGGGCGAAAAATTGTGGTATGCAGTTTTGTAGAGCTACTTATACTGAGTCTATATACGGACTTTCTTCTCTATCTCTTTGAATGTTCGAGTTATAGCGTTTTAAAAACAATATATAATACATTATCGTTTTCTGATTTTCTTTTTGTTTGTTTTTATTATTTGTTATGCTATGTTGTGTTGGAGATCCAGCACATATAATCTTTTCAATCGCCGTGTGACCCTACTATTGTCCAAAAGAGCCAAGTAATTGGTATGATTGTGTAATTTATCTATGTATCTCACAGCACATCTACTTATTTCATTTCTTATAAAGGGTATGTTTAAGGCTTTGTGAATATCGTGATTGCTCATAAACCAATGAGCACCTGTAATGGTTCTTAAAGTCATAGACTGATACCTTTGAAGGATTTCTATGTTGGAATTACTTGCTGTTCCCCATAGCTGCATAGCATATGTCCATACTCGTTTGAGAATAGCCTTATAAAGACGAACTTTGTTCTCAAGACTTAATTCCGAGCGTTGGTCTAAGAGCCAGTACATTTTTCTATTTTTCGCCTTGAGTTGCATTTGTTTCGATTTAATGTGTTGCTTCCATGTGAGTCTTCGGTCCATGTACACTCCAAAGTATTTTACAGAGTCATTAACTGGTATAGTTAAGCCGTTTAATGTTACTGGTGGGCAGACTCCTCGCCTTAACGAAAAAGTGACTTGTACGGACTTCTGGGTATTGACCACTATTCTCCACTTACCCAACCACTTTCCATTCAAGCGGAGTTCCTCTTGTAAATACTGTGATGCAACAACTGGAGACGTGTCTTGTGCAATGATGGCAGTATCATCAGCTGCTATATAGTAGCTGCTTCGATATTACAACTTATGGGTATGTCAGCCATGAAAATTGTATAAAGTACTGGGCCTAGAACACTTCCTTGAGAGACACCAGCATTGATGGCATATAGTTTGGATGAGCTTCCCTGTTCTTGGACATAAAATGTTCTACTAGTGAGATAAGATTTAATAATGAGGTAATATGGCGCAGGTAGTTTTTTTTTTAATTTTGTATAATAAGCCAGAATGCCACACTTTATCGAACGCCTTTTTGGCATCTAAAAAGACGCCAGCACAAAACTTCTTTGTTTCAAACGCATTTGTGATGGTTTTTACAATTCGATGGCACTGCTCGATTGTTCCATGTCCTCTTCTGAATCCAAACTGGTGATCGGGTATGATTGCTAGTTCGTCCAGCACAGGTATCATTCTCTTTAATAGTATTTTTTCAAAAATCTTAGAGAACGTGGTGAGCAACATAATAACCTCAGCACATTTCCATTGATTAGGGAAGAAATCAAGTCTAAGCATGGCATTAAATATATATGTGAGCAATCTGATGCATTTTGGTGAAAGATTTTTAATAGTGGGACCATCTATTTTATCATATCCAGGCGATTTTTTATTTTTTATGTATTTTATTTCAGAATGCACTTCCGAAATTGTGGTCTGGCTTATTGGCAAACTCATCTGGCAGGGAGCATCTAAAAATTTGCTTACCTCGTCTACTGTATCAACATCAAAATCAGTGTTTGGGTGAAAGACTGAGTGCAAGTGCTGCGCAAAAGCCTCAGCCTTCTCATCATTTCTTCTACATCTTTGGCCATTACTATCGATTATAATAGTATTTCTTCTCGTGGGTCTCTTCAGATAACCAGTTGCTTGACTATAACTTGTATCGCTTGTGAATGTTTTGAGACTTTTTAAATAGTTCGCTGTTGCTTCATCTTTGATAGCTCGTAGCCTTCCATTTAAATCTTTGGCCGCCTTATTGAATTTTGTTTTGTTCACGGGACTACGCGTAAATTGCCATATTTTCCGTAATTTCCGTTTTTCAACAATTTGCCTTCTCAATTCCAAAGGAAGAAATGGTTTCTCATGGGATTATGCATTTCTTGTGGCGTAAAAAGTGATCCTGCTGCATGAATTGAGTTTGTAAGCATTTCAACTGCATTATCAATTTCATCCCCTGACTTCAACGATATGTCCAGTCTAGTTCGATCCTCAAGCCAGTTTTTAAATGCATTCATATTAGTTTTTGCTGTAACAATTTTGTATGGCTTGTCCTTGAATTGAATCGTTGAACCATAAGTTACTATTATGGGCGAGTGATCAAAGTTCACATCAAAGCTCTCTTCTATTCGGAGGTGATGTCTCAGAAGACCAGAGTAAACAACAAAATCCAGCAGGTCAGGATTCTTTTGAGGATCTGTAGGCCAGTATGTTGGCTTACCAGTAGATAGGGTTGAGTAGTTTTTTCTAACTATGCATTTGTAAAGTTCAGCACCTTTTGGATTCACAAGCCACCATGGATGCTTGGCATTATGATCTCCCCCAGCAATAAAGTGGTTTCCGAACTTTTGAAAGAGCATAATGAAGTTATCAAGTTTAAAACAAAATCTTGGTGGTATGTATACTGCAGCTATGGTTACATTAATATGCATACATTGAATTTTTATTTAGTCTGATGCTGCCCAGTGCTATATATTTTAGAGCTTTTTTAACAATCATAGCACTACCACCTTGAATTGGAATAGAGTGATGAATATTTTTGGCTACCACCCTGAAGGCTCTTTCTTGTTTTAGTTGAAATGTATGCTAACTAACATTATCATTTCTTAGTATTGTTACAAGTTCCCTGTATTTATCGACATTCTTTACCATAATACGGACCTGACCATTGCGTTGAGTCTCATCAGTCTTAATCTTGTTTTTGAGGTATTGAAGCATTCCTTGTATATCATCTACGTAGCACAGTGGGGCCTTCTGAGTTTTTGCATTGCAAAAATCATATCTTCTGAACGAATAAAGATAATTGCATGAAATAAGTTTTGTATAAAAGTGAATTCCTTAAGCTTTAAAACAAGCCATCGTTCAATACGCTACGATATCTGGGAGCGGCATAGTAGGTTGTCAAAGTCAGAATTTGTTTCCGGTGCAGCTTTAGCATCAGAAAATGGCTAGTTTTCCATTTTTTATAAACTTCGAAATTTGCGACTGTACACAGTATATATATTCTTGATCAGTATGACAAGTCGAGTTGATATAGCCATGTCCGTCTGCATGTCTATCAGTATTTATGCAATATCTCCCACAATTTTGAAGTTATCGACCTGAAATTTTGCACAGAGTCTTCTTTTCTGTGCGATCAACTCATATGTCGGAATCGGCATGATCGAACTATTAGAACTGGTAGCCGCCATACGAAAAGAAGAAGAAAAGTGAACAAAACTTGATTTGTTGTATGAAAAACTTTTTTATTTTTGAAGATAGAGGGCTGAAATTTTACAACTAGAAGTTTAAGGTACCCAGACCAAATTTCTGAAAGTTTCATTGAGATCGAACTACTGGAACTAGTACCTGCCATACGAAATGAAGAAGAGGAAGAGAAGCAAATTTAAGTCGTTGTATGAAAAATTTCTTTCTTTATAGCTATAACAAAATATGTTCATTTTATTAACATATTAAAGCTGTAACAGCGAATCTACCTACTGTGCATTCTTCTTCTTATACCTGCGGCAGCGTCTTTTTCGCTGATTTTTTGTGCGAGGTTGCGTCCGATTTATTGCTATAAAAACCAAACACGGACGAAGTAGGTTGTAAAATTTTAAACTTAAGTTAAGGAATATATAAATAAGATATTTAGAAAATTTGAGACAGGTCATATTGGGTCCACCAAAGTTGAAAAATAGCCAAAAAATAAGTAATAATTGGAAAATCCGTCTTTCAGTTTTTCCAATATTATTAAGCTTTTCACTATTATAGAAAGGGGCGTTACCACGCCCATTTTCAAATTATTCTTAAAAAAAGTAATCCAATCATTCTATACTTCTTTTTTTAATCTCTTATCTCGTCGGCTAAAGTTTTTCTCTATATGGTCGGTGCACCCCCTTTTGATCGATTCTTATGACACTTTGGAATATAGTCAAGGATTCATAAAAACGCTTAATTGCAAGGATTCGTTTGTTTATATGTATTTAAGAATAATAAAGTTTTTCTAACAAAAACCGAATTTTTGACCGATTGTTCCTATGGGATCTTCACCAAATTTGCAGTGTGGTTTAGCTGACGTCCAAGAGACTGTTGTGCAAGGATGCGAAACGATAGCATTAAAATCAAAGCGTTTATTGATCAAAAACCTAATTTTTGATCGATCGTTCCTAAAGCGGCTATATACTATAGTTATCTGATCATGCTTATTAAAACCTCGTACAAGAAAAAGAAAATTTTCTGCATTTACATTTTTTGGATATCTTTAAAACTCAAAGAGGAGTTCCCATCGCAACAGACTGACCCATGGCTATATGAACTCGTCTCGTCGAGCTGATCAAGATATATATACCTTATATAGTCGGAAATGTCTCCTTCTCTGCGTTGCAAACTTAATGACAAAGTTAATATACTCTTGCGGGAGTAAAAAAATTTGAAAAAAGTTTGAGAAAAAATATTATCAACAGGTAAGAACGGTACTCTCGCCCTTGCCTGGTGCACATTTCTTTCTCGGCGTATATTGACAACACTTTCGAGAATTAGTTTTTGCCATCGTTGACCTGTGGTTTTATTAGTTGTTATTTTAATTAAGCAACCTGTCGGTATGCCAGCATTTGGTGGAATAATATTTTTCTAGTGTAGGTCATTGAAAATTGAGGTACTTGCTTTTATTAAATTTAAAATTTTATTTTTACTAGCATAAATTGAACAACATTGAAATAATTTTAATTCAAGAAATTTATCAATCTTTGAATATGAATATTAGCAGTTTGGCTCAGTCAGTTTTGGATGGTTGGGATAAATTGATTCAATTGGAATAAGATTATTTTTATACGATGTACACACAATGTGTGGGGTATATTAAGTTTGTTTAAGACTATAGGTTTGTAAGGGGCCATTCATGGGATGCTGTTAGGCAGTACCCCGTGAGCAGTCTTAGTCTTTTGTATGTAGCTGTAGCAGTAATTTTGTTGCTGTTTTGAGGCACAAAGAATATCTATTGCCTCCCTGCTTGCTAGGACATTTCGGGAGCAGATGGTGGAGGTCCGCATGGCTTTAATGGCCGCTTGGCTATCCGCGAATATGTTCATTTTGACGAATGTTGAATTCATTGCTTAAGCTTCTTCTGGAGCTTTTTTTATAGCGAATAATTCCGCCTTTAATAAGCTGTAGAAGTCCGGTTGATTACGGGTGCCGTACAGTATAATGCCACATCGAGCCCTACTTGCAAGTTTGAGCCACCCGTGTAAACTGTTATCGTATTCTGAATTATACACGTGTGCCTCTTATCCGTTCCCAGCTTGGTTCGCCATGTGCATACATCGGTCACCAAGTTCCATGGGCAGATTGCTATGTCCAAAGAGGCAAGCTATTAACAGTCCTGTAGCAACAAGGCGCTTGTATGTCCAATGGGTGTATTCCTATTCCAATGCTTTAGTTGGAGTGGATCTCTGTGCTCCCAACAAGGATATCACTGCCTGTCGTTTAGTCATCTCTAGTTTTTGTATGTAGGTTGATTTGGTGGTTGCTTGCCACCAAATTGAAATTCCGTAGAGTAGTATTGGGTGCACAACTGAGATGTAGATCCTGTCCACCAGTCAGGGTGAGAGGCACCAAGTGCGATACAGCATCTTCTTAGTTTTATTCATTCTGCTCTAAAATACTCCCATGAATTTTTGTTTTGGAGCACAGGAACACGTGCCGACTTAATGTAACATTTGAACACTTTCTCAACCAAAATACAGTTAATATACATAACTGAGCTGATAGTTGATGGACATTTCCTGCTGTTGTTGCCACACTATTAAATGCACCCGATATATCAAGAAACGCACCTAATCCATACTCTTTGTATGGTAACAACACTACATGAGCTGTTTTCCAGGTGACAGGCCCATACATCCACCTCAGGCATAGTACGTGCGCTAGATTCAGCCATGGAGTAGTTGTTTTTTTGGTTTTCTGCAGCATTGCTGGGAAGATGCCATCTACCCATGAGGTATAACTTTCGAAGGAGTCAACAGCCCGTTTGATTTTGTCTACCGTTATCATATTGGTGGGTATATCAGTAATTTAGGTATGATTTTCCGTCTGTTCGTTGCAACATCGCAAGTGAGCATCTAAAAGAGTGTTCGTCGCTTATCTACTCCTTCCCGTCCACTGTCTGTCTTCCGTTTTAATTAGCCTTTGAATAGTTTGCTGGCTTATTAATAGTTTTTTAAGCTTAGCAGTTTTGGTAACCTTTTCCAGCCCTGCACAGAAGATCTTCCAAGATTCTCGTTTCGATTTCTGTACTACCTTTTTGAAGTTACATTACCTGATTTTGTATTCGTCCCAGGCCATGTCTTTATTCGTTTGAAGACCGCTTTGAGGTCTGATCTTTGTTCCTTTAGTTTTGGGTTCCACCACGGTGGGGTCGCATTTTCGGTATCTTCGGTCTGTAGGATTTTCGGTTTGCATCGCTTTGTTGTTCATTCAAGAGACAGTTTAGAGTCCGTTCGATATCTACTATTTAGTGGATTTAGTGGTTGAAGTTTATTTTGGAACTCAAGTATTTGTGGTCTGAGAAGGAGGGTCTACTGAGGACTCTGTAGTCTTCTGCTCTACTCTAGTCTGCTGCTCTACATTTGGCGATGCCCCTTATTCGTGTGCCATGTAGCAGGATATCTGAAGTATTTTCTTGTTGCTGGGTGAGGTCGTCAGTGCTGTAATTAGACATTAAGTAAGCATGCATACTTTTCCTGTTCTATTCTTACATGTTGGAATCGGGTAAAACAGGTTGTAATTGGGTAACTTCAGCCTAGAAACTGTGTTCACCGAGGCAAGTCAAGGGTCCTGGAACAAAGCTGCGTCAATGGGCTCGTCCTTCAAGTTTAGAACGAGCTCCGCTCTCTTGCTTGTTTTTATTGCTGTCGTCGTGGTGGCGTTTCTTTAGGTATAGGAACACATCACGTACACCCAATGCTATCTTAACCCAACCTTTCACCCATGTTTGCTACGCCTTGGTGAGTTCACCCCTGCAATTCAGCATATTCACCTCGTAGAACCAGCCGGCACCATCGAAAGTGATAAGTTGGTCATCTTCAGAATTCGCCACTGCTCTGATGATATTATTCCAAACTGTTCACTTCTGTCGAAAAGTGCTACAGTAATAATACTTCTCGCCTGACGCCTTCCGGTTGGTGTGACCGCTTGCGCATGGGCATCTCCACCTTAGAACTTTCTTTGGAACGCTGGAGTTTCTCAGCCAGTTACTCCTCAAGTTTGTTGGCATATTTATCGTTTGACACTCTCATCATTCTGTTCTTCGCAAAGAATTGGCGACCTTCCTCAATTCTACGAACTGCCCACTACATCTGACTCGTTTCCTCAGTGGAAAGGTTGCCGCTTTTTCCGATCCAATCATTGATTTTTAGGGCCATCAACTACTGCGCCTTCGCTCTAATACCCTCTTTCTGCCGTTTCGGCCCTTCCCTATTATGGAAGCTGGTGTATTAGTGGACTGGGGAGTATAGAAGCTTCTCTTTTGGTTCCGTCGATATTGGTTCGCAGTCCGAGTCTACTGGAACTCTGGTACTGCTCCTACATACTTGGACATTTACTGCGTAGGCAGCTTCTGAAGTGCAGGAAGTAACTATGAAACCGTCATAGCCTGCTCCCTCTGTGATGGAGGTGGGACCAACGGAGACACGCATAGAGAATCACTGTGCCCACCGGTGGTAGGAGTCAGGCAATCCACGGATATTTAGGCTGATATCCCAGTCTATGTATTTGCTTTCGTTTTCGCCGTAGTGAATGATTTATTCGGCGATTCACTTTATAGCGTTTTATCCCTATTGCATGGTCGAATTACAAAGTTCCTTCTCCGCCCGACTTGCCAGAACTCCATAGGAGCCTGTTCCTACGAGGAAAGTATAGTCGCACTTCCACCAGAGCATACAGTTACGGCACGCTCACGGATGTGTTGCACGTTATTACTATATGACTGCTGACTAATGGCCGGGAGATCCTATAAAGTATATATGTATATTCTAGATGAGGATGACGAATTGATATAGCCCTGTCTGTACTCACCAATGGTTCTCGCAAACTATAAAAGCTAGAGACTTGGAATGCAGTCTTGTTTGGTCATAGGCTACTTAAATTTTAAACGATTTGTTTCAACGCCTATTCCTTTCCGACTAATCAGCACTACCCACTTTTTTAAAATGTTTAACCTCGAACACCAGATGAGATAGAAATATAAAATACGGATGGTAGATGCATTATACACAGCTCTACAAAATGGCGTCCCTTAGTTTCCTCTGTTCCCCTCATTTCCTCTCATTTCCCAACAAATGCTATAAAAAAGTTTCACTTCAAAAAATGTTCCATACAACGACTTGAATTTTCTTATCTGCATATTCTTAATTTTGTATGGCAGCTACAAGTTCCAATTGTCTGATCACAATAGTTCTTGCTGACATTTGGGTACGAAAGGAATGGTTTTAAAATTTCAGTCCTCTGTCTGGTATAAGACTGTGAAATATTTCAAGTCGATAGCTTCAAAACTGTGGGAAAAGATCGTTTATCCACTTACAGACGGACATGTCCATATCCACTCGTCTTGTGTAGTCGAAGACGATGCCCTCTGGATTGACAGAATCTTCGTAACAAAGTCTGTATGACCCCATAAAGTAAATATATGCTTGAGACCAAAAGTGACATATACATGTTCTAGATCACGATGACAAGAGAAATCGATTAAGCTCTATATTTAAAAGTTTCCTTCAAAGACCATCAAACTCAAATTTGAGGAGTGGCACTTCCTGGCGAGTGTGAGGTTATAAGATTATCGGGTATACTCGACTATACCGTCCTCATTATACTTTTCACGTATGTGAATAGAATATGGTATTGACTTTGTCACGGAGTTTGTAACAGATTGCAATATTCATTTCCGAAATTTTGCACAGAATCTTAGAATTTATGACGATGAATCATTGGTTAGAACCAGCCATATCGGATTACTGGATCTGGTAGCTTCCATATGAAATGAAGAAGAAAAACAAATTTGAATCGTTGTTTTGGAAGATAGACGGCTGAAATTTCAAACATAGCAGTTTTACATAGTCCGACATATTGCCTGAAAGTTTCATTAAGATCGGGTGACTGGAACTGGTACCTGCCATACAAAATGAAGAAGAGGAAGAAAAATCAAGATTTAAGGTCGTTGTATGGAAAACTTTTTTGTTTTGTATGATAGAGGACTGAAATTGTAAGCATAGTATTTTTATATGGTCCGACTAAATGCCTAAATTCATTGAGATCGGGCAACTCGAACTGGTACATGCCATACAAAATGAAGAAGGGGAAGAGAACCAAGATTCACGTCGTTGTATGGAAAACTTTTTTGTTTCTTAATCAATTGACGTTAAACTTCACACTTATGCTCTTGGGGAGGCATTAAAACTATTTCGATAAAAGTGGGCATAGGTACGCCCACTTTAGCCCAAATCAATAATTTGCATATCTCCGGTACCCAATGTGCAAGAACAATGAAAATTGGTATATAGGCAAATAAGGTGAAGAGAAAGTATGTTCAGTCAAAAAAATGAGTGCGGCACAAGAAAGTGCGTAAAAAGTATATGAGCTTCAGCATTGATAAATATAGTGTCCTTACTGGTTTATTATTATTATTATTTATTACAATAAATCGTAATATAATTATATCTTTTACTCACATTTAATATATTTTTTATTTTGCATTCTTTCAGATACGGGAAAGATTTCATCTCCACAAAATCATTTTGGCAACTTAGCACAAACACAATTCAATACGAAGAACAATACAAGGGTAATCGCACAAAAAGGCGGGCTAGCAATTTTGCCGTGTGTTGTAAAAATGAATTCCCCAGTAACGGTATGCTATAAAATAGTCCTTGACATAATTTTACAACATCAAAGAGTTTTGGTTTTCTTAATGCAATTCATCTTAAAAAGAATGGCAGGGCAACACAAGAAATCAATTGAATCTTGCCTTACCGTCCTGAGCTATATATGAACAATTTTGTTTTACAGCATATCAAGCTTGATTGGATAATTGCCAGTTCCTCTCGTGTCGGTGCGACCATCTATTTATAAATCAAAAGGTTAAACCCTTGCGCAGTAGCCGGCTTAGCAAAATACAGTTCTAATATATAAAAAATGTATAAAAATCTTGAGATTGACCGGACCACGCCCACTATTACCACCCATATTAACTATATTAAGATGCATTGAATTTGATGCTAATGTTTGTTAATTATTTATCATATTTATACCCTGTACACATACTGTGTATCGGGGTATATTAAGTTTTTTTGAGACGGTTTGTATGTTACGCATAGAAGGAGGGGAGGGGAACCCTATAAAGTATATTTATTCTTGATCTTGGAATGCTGGATGGCAAGACGAATTGATATAGCCCTGTCTGTCCGTCCGTCCGTCCTCCCCAATGGTTCTCGAAAACTCTAAGAGCTAGAGACTTGAAATTTGAATGATAGACTCGTTTGGTCAAATACTAGATCAAGTTTGAAGGCATTTCTGCCATGTCCGCTCCTATCTGCCCATCGATCACCACCCATTTTTTAAAAGGCTGTAACTCAAAAACCTGATGAGCTAGAAACATGAAGTTGGGTATGTAGACTCAGATGTGTAGCTCTGCTAAACTGCATACCACAATTTCCCTCTCTCCCCTTCAATTCCCACGAAAAGTTCATTTTTTCTTAAAATTGATGTTTCTCCTAAACTATAAAAGGTACAATGCTGTCATTTTGTATGCAGACTCAGTAAAACGGCATAAAACAAACTACCATTTTTCCCGCAAAGACCAACAAACTAAAATTTTGCGGCAATGCTTTGTAACCGTACAAAAGCCTCATCTAAAGGCAACATTGCACTGTGAGTCCTGCCTTACCTTACCAACGATTTGGATTCATATAACAGAATTCATACAAAACCAGTAAGGACGCTATCTTCAGCAAGGCTGAAGCTTATATACTTTTCACGCACTTTCTTGTGCCACGCCCACTTTTTTCAATGGGTACCGGAGATATGCAAATTTTTTGGCTAAATTAAAATTTGGGCTAAAAGTGGGCGTAACCATGCCCATTTTTGTCAAAATAGTTTTAATGCCCCCCAAGAATTGTCTAGTATACTCGACTATACCGCCCTTACAGGTTTTTGGGTATTTTTTAACATTGGTGGACAATAAAAAGAATGACCCAAAATGACTGCTCCCAAATTTTCAAAATGTGTTTATCATATATTCCTTTACCTATGTTAAAAATTTCAGCTGGCTTCATCTGCCTGTTTGGTTTTTATAACAAAACATCAGACCTCACACAAAAAATTTGTGAAAAAGGCGTTGCTGCGGGTAAGGTAAACGTCCCAGTCATGGATCAGTTAAGGAAAAATTTAATTTCAATTCGTCACTTTACCTTGAAAAAATATACATTTAAAATATTTTTATTTTGTTTTTTTTTTTGGACATTGAGTAAAAACGAAAACGAAATTCGCAGAGAACTGCAGCGTAAGAAAGATCAGCGTCAGCTCTCTTTGCAACGGAACAAAGCGTATTTCTCTTATACCACTACGTCAGCCGAAAATAATGTAGCTTTAAAACGAGCGCGGACAATCACCCCCAACGCAACGAACGAACTTTGGCTCGTAGCGACCGGGAGAGCACGTTGTTGCTCTCCGTCGCTACCGTCCACGTGTCCAATGCTGCAGAGCTCCGTGTCCTCTCCTCAGCAGATATGTACTGCCCAGAGAGACCTGTGCCTAGCTACGACGACCAGCACAACAATCTCATTAACTACCTCAACAGTAACTACAACAACAACTTCAATGGTAACAACTGCCCGCCCAATAACCAATGCAAATACAATATCAGGCGTGACCTTAGGAAAAGAGAATGCCGGCCGTGCAGAGTGGAATGGATCGCTACATTCAAATTAAAAGAAAGTTGAGCCCTCTAAACTCGAAGCCAAAAATTACCCGTGTTAGCTTCAGCCTACCAGCAAGCGATATGCCTGATAATATCAACAGGTTTAAAATTCTGGCAGACAACTCTAATGATCTGGCCGCCCAAACAGAAAGCATTAAAAGGACACTAAAACCGCCACCAATATACATACAACCGAGAAAAACGCTGCAACACTCTAGTCAACAAATTTATTGAGCTTATTGGAATGAATAACTTTCATTTAATCCCCCTTGTAAAAGGAAATATAAATGAACCAAAGGTACAAACTAAGTCCGAAGATAACTACAGAGTACTGTCGAAGTAAGCGACAACAAAAATAACTTCTATATGTACCAGCTACAAAGCAGCAAAGGCCTGCAAGTCGTACTTAAGGGCATAGAGCAAGAAATGACTGCTGCAGAAGTAATCAACGCGTTATAAGAGAAAAGAGTCAGTGCTTAACCTGTTTGCGACATTCAAAATAAGAACAACGAAGACACGTGTCATTTGCCATTGCTCTAAAATCAGGACTGGTGCCCCCTACCTAAAATTTGCCGCACTCACAACCAGCACATGTACAGCTGAACGCAACACAACACCATCAAATACCGGAGCACCAACAAAGCAACTTTGGAACAATGTTATCAACCAAGCAGCAAAGCCTTATGGTGTTTATGTCATTTATGCGGACAACTATGCAATGCTGATATCACAACAGTCCAAATAATCCATGGCTTCCTTACGCATATCTACGTGGAATGCTAATGGCGTTTCACAGCACAAACTTGAACTAACTCAGTTTCTACTTGACAAACCCATTGACGTAATGCTACACAGAGAAAAAAAATCAAGTACATTGTACTTAAATTGACACAATTCGGTGTTGAAAGTCCGTCAAGCACAAATGTTGTCAAATCAAGTAAAATGTTCTCAATTCAAGCACTATTTTTAAGTACAAAAAATCTTGAATTGAGTAAATTTTGTTACATTTTTAAGAACAGTTTAAGCTTAATATGATACCAACAAAACTTAATCCGAGTCAATGTTGTTTTGGAAATAAGTTTACATTTTACTTGAATCAAGAACCAACCATACTTAAACTGTAACAAAAAAAAAACTTCTACCGAGACCTTTTTGTTCTTAAAACGAGTGAATATTGCACTGGAATCAAGAACCGAATAAACTTAAATTACCACTAATCAAATTTTTTGCGAGACCACGTTCAAGTAAGTTTACATTGTTCTTGAATCAAGGCTCAGTAGTTTTGCAGACTGTTTCGGTTATTACCTCAATTTGATTGATTTTATTTTATATAAGTAATTGTTACAGTTAATTTAATAAACATTTAAACAACATATAAATATTATAATTAAATTGTAATTGGTAAATATTTATATAAAAAACAGTAAGACTTTGGTGTACCAGGGGATTTGAACCTCTTACCTTCCGTTTCGTAGGACAACACTCTAAGCTCTGAGCCACAGGAAGGGACATAGGAACACTTGATATTTCATAAATTTTATTTCTTGATTCTTGATATTTAGTAAACAAAAAAACTCTGGTCTTGCTGGGGTTTGAACCTCATACCGTTTGTATCATAGTTAAACACACAAAACTCTGAGCTACAACAAGCAACATAGAAACATATGGTACTTAATAAATTTTTATTGTTTTAACATTTTTGTTCAAAGGAGTAAGAGAGAAAGAAGGTATAAGAAGAAAACGTTGTCATTTCAAGTTTGTTTGGTTACGGTTTAAATTTTTATACCTTGCACATACAGTGTGTCAGGGTATATTAAATTTGTTTGAACGAAATGTATGTAACGCACAGAAGGAGGGGAAAGGGACCCCATTAAGTGTATATATTCTTGATCAGGATGACAAGAGAAATCAATTGAGCCCTGTCCGTCTGTCCGTCCGTCGGTATTCACCAATGGTTCTCGGAAACTGTAAAAGCTAGAGACTTGAAATTTGGAGGGTAGACTTGTGGCACTACATCAAGTTTGAAAGGTTTTGTGCCACGCCTACTCCTTCCCGCCCAACCAGCACCGCCCACTTTTTTAAAACGGTTTAACTCAAGCATCCAAAGAGATAGAAACATGAAAGTCAGTATGTAGATTCAGCATGAAGAGCTCTACAAAACTGCATACCACAATTTTTCCCCCTCCCCTTGATTTCCACTCCCTCAGTTTTTTTCTATAAAAAGCAATATCTCCAAAACTAATAAAGGTATGAATATGAAATTTTGTATACAAGCTCAGTATATATATATCTTTAAAACTGCATACCGCAAAATTCCCTTCTGTTCGAAAGTTACCCCTCAATGATGAACAAACTCAAATTTTTCGTAAATTCCATTATTTTTTTAACAATTTACTTAATATTTTAAACACTATTTGATCGGGCGATGTCAAATCAACATTTTTTTTGTAGATTTGGGGTGTTGCACCATATACTGTGTCTGCAGGGTATTATATTGTCGCGTATACTCGACTATATCGTCCTTACTGGTTGTGTTCTGTTTTCAAGTATAAAATGTGTATGAATTGACATTTTGTAGTTGATTCAAATCCATTTTGGTGTCGATTTTGATTTTAAGTACAAATCTTACTTATTTCGAGAAAATTTAGACCAATTACAACTTAATTTGGTCTGTTGTTGATTCAAGTACAATCTGTGCTGTTCTCAGACCGGACTTTTTATACTTTTCACTTAAGTGAAATAGTATAATAACTTTGTCACGGAGTTTGTAACAGATCGAAATATTAATTTCCGACTATATAAAGTATATATATTCTTGATCAAGACGAGTTGATTTAGCCATGTCCGTCTGTCCGTCTGTCTGTCGGTCTGTCTGTCTGTCTGTCTGTATGTATGCAAACTGGTCCCTCAGTTTTGAAGCTATCAAGCTGAAACTTTGCACAGAGTCTTAGAATTTATTACGATGAATCATTCGTAGGAACCAGCATGATCGGATTATTGGAACAGGTAGCTCCCATACGAAAAGAAGAAGAAAAGTGAACAAAACTTGAATCGTTGTATGGAAAACTTTTTTGTTTTGTACAATAGAGTGCTGAAATTTTAATCATAGTAGTTTTACATAGTCCGACTACATGCCTGAAAGTTTCATTGAGATTGGACATCTGGAACTGGTAGCTCCCATACAAAATGAAGAAGAGGAAGAGAAGGAATATTCACGTCGTTGTCTGGAAAACTTTTTTGTTTCTTAACCAATTGACTTGAAATTTTAAAGTTATGTTCTTAGAGAGGAATGAAAACTATTTTGACCAAAAGTGGGCGTAGCCACGCGTAGCCACGCCCACTTATAGCGAAAATTTACCCGTTGTATGGAAAACTTTTTTGTTTTTTAACCAATTGACTTGGAACTTTACAGTTATGTTCTTAGGAAGGAATGAAAACTATTTTGACAAAAGTGGGCGTGGCCACGCCCTTTTATAGCGAAAATTGACCCGATGTATGGAAAACGTTTTTGCTTTTTAACCAATTGACTTAAAACTTTAGAGTTATGTTCTTAGGGAGGAATGAAAACAGTTTTGACCAAAAGTGGTCGTGGCCACGCCCACTTATAGCGAAAATTGACCCGTTGTATGGAAAACTTTTTTGTTTTTTAACCAATTGACTTGAAACCTTACAGTTATGTTCTTAGGGAGGAATGAAAATTATTTTGACCAAAAGTGGGCATGGCCACGAGACTTTCATGTTTCTATCTCTTTGGATGTTCGAGTTATAGCGTTTTAAAAAAGTGGGCGGTGCTGGTGGGCGGGAAGGAGTGGGCGTGGCACAAAACCATTCAAACTTGATCTGCTGCCGAGCATCACGAGTCTACCCTCCAAATTTCAAGTCTCTAGCTATTATAGTTTCTGAGAACCATTGGTGAATACGGACGGACAGACGGACGGACGGACAGACAGACGGACGGACAGACGGACGGACATGGCTTAATCAATTTCTCTTGTCGTCCTGATCAAGAATATATATACTTTATAGGGTCCCCCTGCCCTCCTTCTGTTCGTTACATACATTTCGCTCAAACAAACACAATATACCCCGATACACAGTATGTGTACAGGGTATAAAAATAATTTAACTTACCGCCCTATTTTAGGAAATGTCTTAAAAATGTCTTCGTTGATACAAATGTATCAGTGAAGACATTTCTAAAGGAGATTTTAAGCATTTCCGTATTTTAGGCAACAATCTCTTAGATCGAAAGCTCTTTTTGAGATAACAGTATGAAAAATTTATGTTAAGCGTATGTTAAGTTCGGCATGGAATATTGAAATTACTTATGTTTCGCGTATCTCAAATGAACATGAGTTCATTTTATTCCGTCTCGTCTTCTTCTTGCGTTTTGAGACACAAGTGCACCACTTTTGACACCGATTGACTGACACAATTGACACAGCAATCGGTTAGCTGACACAATCGCATATGCGCCGTGTATCGTCATGGAACATAGGCCTACCTAATGTTCATTCATGTTTACAATTGCTTTTGTTTTTCTGGTTTGAAAAATATAAAACTGCAATAATATAAACAAATAATTAATCAAATGCAATTATTGAGTTCTCATGATTATGTGGCTTCAATTGCTATATTATTTTATGAAAACAAAATGTTTGCAAAATGAGTAAAAGTGAATATAATTATTCAAAATAGTAATGTAATAAGAAAATTAACATTTATTAAATTATTAATATTGAAAAAAAGTCATACTTTTATAATTTATATTGATTTCGCAAACATTTGCGTTCAAAATCTTTGTTAAGGGGTTATTCTCATGTAAACGCATGAATTTTACCTGTTTTTAGAACATTTTTTTTTAATAGATAATACAATTTAATCAAATTAGGTTTTTTATATGTTTTTATTTGGACCATAAACTGTGTAAAAAAAATATATTCTTTTCTTATTGAATTTCATTGAAAAACAAAAAAATGCCGGACTGTCAAAAAAAAAAATGACGAAAATCGCGTTTTTTTTTAATTAAAATTGCTTTAAAAAAATAGGAAAATATTTTCGAAAAAACACGGGTTTGGTACGGACGATAGCCATTAGTGTCTAGAAGAACTCTGCAAAATTTCAAAGCAATCGGTCAAATAGTTTTTTCTCTAAGACCCTGACCGTTTTAGAAAATGACGTTTCGAGAAAAACGCGTACAAAGTTTTAAAAGCAGTAGGCGGTCGCTTATGACGCGTCGGCGATTATAAGTTGTAACTACTTTTTTAATAGAAATTTCGATCTGAAATTTTCACAGCATATTTTCAATATGTTCTATTATCGAAATATAAAAAAAAAAAAAAAATTTTTTTTTTAAGTCGTTACATGAGAATAACCCCTTAAGACGTCCTCGCGAGCAGGTATTAGAAAATGTCTTCGTTAAGACGAAAAGAGCTTTTTTTTCTGTTCCTAAAATACGAATTTCCTTAAAAAGTTATCAACTGGCATTTAAGAGAATGTTACGGCTTAACAGTGTCTTAACTTGCTTAAGACATTTCCTAAAATAGGGCGGTTAGTTCACCTTTAACATAATCAGCTTGCTTATCAGCTCAGTTCAGTGTGCGCACCTTAAAAAAATCAGCTTGCTTATTTCTGCTCAAATTTCAGCTCAGTTTTCACCTCAGCAATCAGCTCCGCTTTCAGCTCTCTGTGTGCGCGTGCCCTTAGAATTTATTACGATGAATCATTCGTCGGAACCAGCATGATAGCATTATTGGAACAGGTAGCTCCCATACGAAAAGAAGAAGAAAAGTGAACAAAACTTGAATCGTATGGAAAACTTTTTTGTTTTGTACAATAGAGTGCTGAAATTTTAAACATAGTAGTTTTACATAGTCCGACTACATGCCTGAAAGTTTCATTGGGATTGGACATCTGGAACTGGTAGCTCCCATACAAAATGAAGAAGAGGAAGAGAAGGAATATTCACGTCGTTGTATGGAAAACTTTTTTGTTTCTTAACCAATTGACTTGAAATTTTAAAGTTATGTTCTTAGAGAGGAATGAAAACTATTTTGACCAAAAGTTGGCGTAGCCAGGCGTAGCCACGCCCACTTATAGCGAAAATTGACCCGTTGCATGGAAAACTTTTTTGTTTTTTAACCAATTGACTTGGAACTTTACAGTTATGTTCTTAGGGAGGAATGAAAACTATTTTGACGAAAAGTGGGCGTGGCCACGCCCTTTTATAGCGAAAATTGACCCGATGTATGGAAAACGTTTTTGCTTTTTAACCAATTGACTTAAAACTTTAGAGTTATGTTTTTAGGGAGGAATGAAAACAGTTTTGACCAAAAGTGGGCATGGCTACGCCCACTTATACCGAAACTTGAACAGTTGTATGGAAAACTTTTTGGTTTTTAACCAATTGACTTGAAACATTACAGTTATGTTCTTAGGGAGGAATGAAAATGGGCATGGCTACGCCCACTTATCGCAAAAATTGAGCCGTTGTATAGAAAATTTTTTCGTTTCTTAACCAATTGACTTGAAACCTTACAGTTATGTTGTTAGGGAGGCATGAAAACTATTCATTTAGTTTTTTTATAGTGACACAACGTGAAAAGTATTATAGCTTCAGTCTGTGAACTTTCAGAAACACACCTTACAAGTTAATATAATTTTAACATACGAGTCTTCTTATTTTACGGAACTAATTATCCCGATGGTTAAGCACATGGGGGAACTGGTATTCTGATTATAAACCGCCTCAAACACCGCTGTCATAGAAAATTTGGTGTAAACTATCTTCAGTCCTCATCTGTAAACACACTATTAGGTAGAGGTAACCAACTAACTCTAGCCGAACTATAGTGCCCCTCTCGATTCACTATATCAGAAGCTGAGTTCATGCAGTTTTATAATTCAATGGGAGAATGTTTCATAGCAGCATGAGATAACAATGCCAAGCACACTCACTGGGGATCTCGTCTCGTGACCCCAAAAGGAAAATACCTGTACAATGCAATTATAAAAGCCAGAAATAATCTCGACCATCTCTCTCTCGGCAGCCCAACATACTGGCCGGCTGTCGCAAATAAACTCCCTGACCTAATTGACTTTGCAATAACTAAAAATATTCCCCGAAACCTGCTTAGCACCGAAAGTCTTTCAGATCTCTCATCTGATCACTCGCCTGCATTAATTGACTTACTTCAACATCCAAAAACCGTAGATCAACCGAGTAGATTGACTTCGCATAAAACCAACTGTGTCAGATACAAAAAATACAGTAGCTCACACATTGAGGTAGATTCTCCCCTAACCGCTGAAGCTGAGATCGACAGCTTTGTAAACAATCTAGAACCCGTCTTCATCACCGCATCTCGTATATCAACACCTCAAACTGGACAAGTACCACAATTATCAATATCCTGTACAAGAAACTCACTGTGGAGAGCTCACCAGACCCTAAGCTCACCGGCAGGAACCGTGATGCCAATAAGAAACCCTGCAGACGGCTGGGCCCGCAGCGATGAAGAGAGAACAAGAAGTTTTGCCGATCAAATGCAAATGTGTTTCAACCAAATTATCACTAACAAACGACGCTGAGCTTCAACGTCATCAAATCGAGTTTCGGCCAAACGAAATCGCTAATATCATCAAAGAGGAACTGAACCCAAGAAAATCAGCGGGCGGCGATTTAATAACCCCAAAAATGATTATTGAGCTCCCATATTGTACTGTTTGCACTATCGCCCAGCTCTTCAAAGCCAACACTAAACTTGGCTATTTTCCAGAGAGATGGAAAAAGTCTATCATTATAATGCTACCAAAGCCAGAACTAGATCACACGGTTCCCTCGTCGTACAGACCTATAAGTTTATTATCATGTCTATCAAAATTCTTCGAAAAATGCTTGCTTACTCGGATAAACTCATTCGTATCTAAAATCATTTTCAAAATTGTAATCATTTTCAAATATGTAATCTATTATCAAGAGAAAAGATTTGTATGTTTGTAATGAATAAACTCAAAAACTACTCAACCGATTTAAAAAATTCTTTCACCATTAGAAAGCTATATTATCCCAAATTAATATAGGCTATATATCAATTGCTGTCCCTTCTTCGTTTATTGATGAGGGGAAAATAATTAAAATTAAAAAATTAAGTTTTCGTGCGTGGTCGCAATCATTTAACGAAGGATGCTTTGCTTCTTCATACACTTCTGTATTGTTGTGTGTTTGTTGTTTGTAAAGAGAACACGAAAACGGTGAGAGGATGTACAAACCATAATTTCGTTTTGTCCTGTGCTCATTTTACATTCTGTTTTTGGACTCTTTCAAAAAGTGTATATTGACTTTGTCATGTAAAATTTGCGACTATTGTCTTATTCATAGATGCAGTTTGCACGCGCAGTACACTGAAGTTTGGTGCATGTGTTTTTCATACTTGTGCATCAACTTTGCCGTGAAGTGTAGAACGCAGAGAAGGAGTCATCTCCGATTATGTAAAGTACATATATTGTTGATCAGCCCTACGAAATGAGTTTATATAATCATGTCCGTCTGACTTTTTTAATACAAAATAGTCGCCCAATTTGAAAATTTTGTAAGATCTTTAAACGTAAAAAGATTTCTTATAATTATGAGCAATTGCATGTTGATTGGTTGCATCATTATAGCATACAGGTCTTATGGGAACAATCGGATTAAATTTTATTTGTGCAACCACAAAACGTACAAAACCGTTTTACGCTTTGCTTCTATACTAGTTTGAGTGAATTCTTTGCAAATAGAACACGAAAAGAGTGAGAGAAAGGACAAATCACGTTTTTGTGTCTCTTGTTCCATTCTTTTTATACTCTTGCAAAAAGAGTATATTAATATTTTCATGAAGTTTGCAACGCTAAAAAGGAGATGTCTCTGTAAAGTATATTTATTCATGAACAAAACGACGAGACGAGTTAATATAGGCATATTTGTCTATCTACCTGTTTGCCAGACAGCAAAGATATTTAAATTCAGACAGTTTTCTTATACTTGCGTGCAGTTTGTATATGAAAATCTACTTGAAAGGATAACTATAGCCTATAGCTCCCATAAGAACAATCCGTTGAAAATTAGGTTTTTGTTGATGATATTTTGCAAAAACGTGCTTGTACGTATTAACGTATACTGAAAAATTTCGTAAGAATCTGATATAAAGGCGTGGCACCCTCTATAAAGAAGAAAAACTTTTAAAATGAGATTTCTTTGTAAGCAGACAAGATAGAAGTTTATAAAAGAAAGTAGTGTAGGAAGTAATGGCATTCAATATGATCAATTACAAAGTGGGCATAGCAAAACCTCTTTCTTTTTGGACATGTTTCTCATTAGAAATAATTTAAGAACGGGCCTCCAATGCGAATTGTAAAAGCAATGCTTGCAAGAGTATATAAGTTTCGTGAAAGTAAAATTATAATATAAAATATTTTTTATAATCTCAGAGAACAGTATTATCATTTTGTCCAGAACAAATCGAAGGAGACATTTTTGATTATACAAAGTATGTATATTCTTAATCAACATGATATAGACATTTGTGTCTGTGTGTAAGCATATATAAATACAAACTCTCGCCATAGTTTGGAATTTTCACTTCTCTGAAACACAAACAATTACAACAACATAGTCTGGTACGTGGGAAATAAGAGCCCAACAGAAAAATGGAGGAAAAATAGCATTCTTATTGGTTTATTTTAGTTAGTTAAAATTAAATTAATTTAGGAAGTCAAAATCTGGAATGAATATTACTGACTTGAAGACCGACAAGATAAATGGGTGGGGTTGCCTTCACAAATAACACAAAAATTTTAAACTGATATATACATATCTGTATCCAGTCTGGTGTGAGAGTTTGAAGCGAACGCATGTGCGAACGCAGCTTAGGAAAGTCAATATAAAAATAGATAAAAATTCTCTCTGAGTATACAGTTACTCCACAACAACATCAAGCGATCAAGAGCAGCCGAAGCAATGCCGTGGCCGCGTGTGAAGAAAAAGAAAGCAAAATTGGACTCTGGGCAAAGTCCTACCTCTCACCGAAACTACTTCTCGCCACTACAAACCTTAAGCAATGATGCTGAAACTGATAACAGCGAAAGTGCTAGTGAACTAATTGTGGAAAAAAAAAAGTAAACATACCGCCAATAACACTTATCAAGTGCTCTATTGAGACTCTGCATAACATGTGCAAACTTTTGAAAATCACTGAATATTCAATCAGTAAAATATCAATCGGTCTAAAGCTCCACTGTGTCCATAAAGAAGACTTCGATGATGCATGTGCTTACTTATTTAACAAGCACCAATATTTCACATATGCTTCCAAGTCGGAGAAACCATACAAAGCCTTGCTCATGGGCTCAGATAAGATGGACCCAGTCCAAATCAAGACAGCGCTCATTCAAATGGGCCTGAAATGCCAAGATATTAAGCTCATCGAGAAAAAACGACCCAACAACAGCGTATTCATCCTATATGTGGTGTACTTTGATAACAAATCGATCACATTAAGCGATCTCAAGAAAAATTTTTCTGTTATTGACTATGTCAAAGTCAAGTGGGACTATCAAAAACAAAACAGAAACAAAATCACGCAATGTTACAACTGCCAAATGTTCGGAGATGGCTCCAGTCGTTGTGCTGTCAAAACTTACTGTGCCAACTGTGCGGGACCAGTGTTTGAAAATGCTCTGCTCTTTCATAGTTTTTAATTTTGACTCTTGCTCTTGCTTTCACTTGAAGATAGCAGTAGCAGGAGGCTTAGTACAAAATATATAATTCGTTTTTGTGACTCTGCTACATACTGTGTTCGTTTGTAGCACTAAGCAAAAAGCAAACGAAAAAACTCCTATTTAATACTATTGTAGTCGTAGCAAAAGCAAAATTTCGGTAGTTATCAGAAGCAAAGCAAACGACATTTTTTCAAGTATGCTATTGCTTTGACTATTACTACAGTAGCAACTGCTACGTATCTGCTATAGCTTTTAAAGTTAAAACTTCTGTTACTTAACATATTTCAAATTAATTTGCTTAGTACAAAAATATATAGCAGTCATAGCAGTCTAATATTTATATGGCAAACAAATCATCATTTTCAACAGTTCAGTTCAGTTCAATTCAGTTCGAATAAAAATGACTTCACGCAATAATTTTATCAAGATTAAATATTTCGATCCCAGTGGTGATGATGGGTTCTTAAAATGCAAATTATGGGTTCATTATGTGTATGAATGCGTCGATCTCCGAAAATATAAGGTGCATCACCAAGATTCCTTTTCTATTTGATTCTTCTATTAAATAAAAAGATCAAGTTTATTAATTCTTTTCCTTCTTCCTTTTTATTTGTTGGTGAGGAATCAGTTCGATTACAGGGAATGTCGAAATCGAGCACTGTCGACTGCAACTCCTAACATTTTTTTATTAATTTATTGCTGTGATTGCATTGCCAATATGTGTATATGAGTGAATGCTATACAAATAAAAAACCATAAGAACTTAAAAAGTTTAAAACAAATTATTATTCATGAATTATATGATGTGATTATTTAAGAGTGGAGTGGAAGTACAAAGTGTAGATACAAAAAAATCAAATAATATTTAAAACAAGGAGTTATTAATCGTCGTCTTCTTCTTCGAATAATGGTAAATTGTCTATCGCTTGATCTAAATTGCTCGAATTTAGTTTAACTAAGAGTATGTTCTCCAAAGTTTCTTGACTCAGTTGGTTTCGATTATCAGCTAACACTAATTTCAATGAGGAAAATGCACGCTCTATTGTAACCTTAACATAAAATAAAAGTTATACAGTATTATTACCTAAATAAACATCTAAATCATTCTTACTTGAGTCGGGGGAATGGCAAAGCATACTTTGCTAAGTGCATAGAGTTCTGGATCGGTCGACTGTCTACCTTTCCAAAAGTTCAAAACATTCAATTTGGCCGTTTTAAATGGGAGTTTCAATGTTTCAATTTTTGTGTAAACTTCTGTTGATTCATTGCTAGGGGCTACGTTTTCACTTAAATAGCTATCTAGCAGGTCGAAGCAATTGTCATCCAAATCCTGTTCAGTATCGGCGCTTGTTAAGTTGGTTGAATTTGAGCAATTAAGTATTTGCGGATCGTGATGTATCATCTTATGCCACAATGATTTTAAGAAAGTAGTAGCTTCATTTCGTTGTGATTTTGTTAGCATGTGTTGAAATCTTGGGTCTAAAAATAAGCACGCATCTAAACTAGCATTTGATAATAATTTTTTTGTACGTGTTTCAATGCTTTGCATTAGACTGTGCCCAATTTTATAAATTATTGAATTTTTGTTTTGAGTATCTCTTGTTAAAATTTGGTTCGTAGATAATTTACATGTGAGCCATAAAACGTAGAAGTTTCCGTAATGAAGTTGTTCTTCTTGAAACTGCACGATGGTTTTTTGCAATGGACTAAGGATGGTAGAGTAGCCATCGATAAAATCCCATAAAGCGCCATTGGCATCAAAATTTTCCTCCTCTGTTTTATTTTCTACTGACTCAATGTTGCTTAAAACGTCTTTTGCTTTATTTAGCCGGTCAATCATATTATATGTTGATCCCCACCGAGTAGGGCAATCTGATTGGGGTAATATTAATTTTTTAAATTCAAACACCTCACGATAGCCATTGGATTGTTTTTTTATATATTTAGTCATGTTACGACATTGTAGTAAGTATTTCCTTATTGAAGTGAAACTTCTTTAGCATGGGTGCGATTTGAAAATCGATGAAACGACATGAAAAAGAGACAGACTATACATTTATACGATTTAGCCTGCGAGAGAATGAAACAGAATATAGACGGTCTGTAGTCATAAAAAAAGTAACAACAACAACATGCTTTGTTGTGATTTTGGCATTCCTCTTCAACCGTCACTTTCGCCATCTGGCGCATATGCAACAACAACTAACCTGGTACATGTACTCCAAATATTACAACAACTCTTGTTGTTGTTATTTTCGGCATAAGCATGCTCCGTTAGGTCGGACAGTGTGGTTGTTGCTACCTATGACACTGCCTGTGCGTATGCATTGTGCTTGTTATTGCCCGCTACTTAACGTTACTAATCAACGTCGCTTATCGGCTTCATAATATACATATGTATGAGCCGCGAAATCATCTGCAGTGAATTATGTTGAGGCCCGTTCAATTTTGCAATTGACAATAATACGATTAGCAAATAGAAACAATTAATTTACAAATTCAAAATATTCCAAAAGTGAACACTAATAATAAATTATATATGCAATGAATAAAGACAAGTAGATTCCACATATTGGAGCATTGGTAGTTAACTTGACTTTGTTCTTCGGGAGACACTCTGCACATTTATTCTTCTTCGCATTTATTCATTCAAAAATGTACACATTCCAAATTGTACATGGTTGGTACATATGTATGTATGTACATATTTTCATAAAATGTACTATTTTTACGAGCAGATTTATTAATGAAAACATGTAAAATATTGAATTTTTTAAGGCAGATTAATGGGGAAACCATAAAGTATGATTTCTGGTACATATGTATGTAAATATTAATAACAACTTAAAAGAAGCCTGGATTTAAAAAAATCTATGAGAAAATTGTCAGACATTTTACAAGGGTGTGAAAATTTCTGTAATAGATTTCTCAGACACCTAATTTTTCCTTTTGATTGTTTTGAAATCATCGACCTGAAATGTTGCACATATCTTCCAATAAATCATTGATTAGAGGAAAAAAAGCAAATTTCATTGTATGGAAAACGTGTTTTGTTTCTTTATCAATTGAACCTTCACACTTATTGTCTTAGGGCACGCGTACACAGAGAGCTGAAAGCGGAGCTGATTGCTGAGCTGAAAACTGAGCTGAAATAAGCAAGCTGATTTTTTTAAGGTGCGCACACTGAACTGAGCTGATAAGCAAGCTGATTATTTTAAAGGTGAACTCAGTTAAATTATTTTTTGATTTGTGTTTTCTATCATCATGGTGTCTTCACGATTGCGTAAATGTTTAACCTCCGAAAAAACAACTCAAATTCATAGAAAACGGAATCAAACTAAACGCAAACTTTGGATACATAACATTTTTATATTGAGGCCTAGCTTAGGCGAATTTCATTATCATATCTACAATCCATTACGTGAAAACATAAATTTTATGTATACGCATGAAAATCGAAACTTTTGATTACATAGTTATCAAAATCGGACATCTAATACAAAAAATTGAGACCAATTGGAGAAATGATATTTGACTAGCGTACACACAGAGCTGAAAAATCAGCCTGCTTTTGTATGGAAAATTTCAGCTCAGTTTTCAGCTCAGCAATCATTTCCGCTTTCAGCTCTCTGTGTGCGCGTGCCCTTAGAGAGACATAAAAATTATTTTGCTTACTTATAGCAAAAATTGATAATTTGCATATCTCAGGATGCAATGAGCTAAAACAATGAAACTTAGTATATAGGATATTAAAATAAAAAGAAATTCAATTCAAAAAATGGACATGGCAAGATCGAAGATAGCGATAGAGATTTTTTGTTTCTTTTAAAGAAAGTTTCACTTCAAACACGTGTACTGTGTTGCACGCGATTTTTTTTTAGTATTTTTTGTAATGTCAAGTGCACAAAGTTGTGCTGTGTGTGCTGCACACCGGCATATTTGTGTATTTCCCAAATTAACGTCTTCCGATTTTTCAAAATGATCAATCATTTTGGTGTACTCCACATTCTTATCTTCTAATTCATAACCTTCTAAGTCATCACCACTAATACACTGTTGTGATAATATTTTAGTGGTTTTTATCATATTCGCACCGTTGTCTGATGTTATTGACACAACTTGTGTTAATTGTATGTCATACTTTGACAATGTTTCTAAAATTTCTCTAGCAAGATTTTGCGATGTGCATGCACCAGCTCCTTTCAGTTCTAACATCCCCATTGTTCTTGATATTATTTCATCATTCGTAATAAACTGTGCACTGATTCCAAAAATATTTCTTGAAAGTCGAGTCTATCTTTAAAGACAAAAGTCGATTCTTAACCTCCTTCTTTATTTCAACTCTAACGTTGACTGCCACGAGTTTTAGCACATTTTTACATTTATTACCGTTTAAGGTAAAGTTTTTTCCAGACTTTTCTTTTATACCCTGTCAAATTGGATCAATAATTTTTTTCATGTTCTGAGAATTTAAAACATTAAATGGAATGCTGTCTTCTGTGACAAGTCCAATGTATGAACGTTTAATTGCTTTTTATTAATTTCAACTTTGATCAGTTGTTTTTTAATCGGTCGAATCCAGTCAATAGGCGTAGAGTCGTTATCTTCATTACCCCTTTTTACACAAATTTTATGCAGCGATAAATGCTTTCGTAAGTTAAATACGCGATCACCCTTTAAAATTTTGGTGCATAATTTGCATTTTAAGAACCCATCATCACCACTGGGATCGAAATATTTAATCTTGATAAAATTATTGCGTGAAGTCATTTTTATTCGAACTGAATTGAACTGAACTGAACTGTTGAAAATGATGATTTGTTTGCCATATAAATATTAGACTGCTATGACTGCTATATATTTTTGTACTAAGCAAATTAATTTGAAATATGTTAAGTAACAGAAGTTTTAACTTTAAAAGCTATAGCAGATACGTAGCAGTTGCTACTGTAGTAATAGTCAAAGCAATAGCATACTTGAAAAAATGTCGTTTGCTTTGCTTCTGATAACTACCGAAATTTTGCTTTTGCTACGACTACAAATAGTATTTCATAGGAGTTTTTTCGTTTGCTCTTTGCTTCGTGCTACAAACGAACACAGTATGTAGCAGAGTCACAAAAACGAATTATATATTTTGTGCTAAGCCTCCTACTACTGCTATCTTCAAGTTAGAGCTGACAACAATAGCAAAGCAATTTTTTCGTTGCTATTGCTACTATGGGAGTAGCAATTCAAACACTGCTTTACAGTTATGTTCTTAGGGAGGAATGAAAACTATTTTGACCAAAAGTGGGCGTAGCCACGCCCACTTATAGCGAAAATTGACCCGTTGTATGAAAAACTTTTTTGTTTTTTAACCAATTGACTTGAAACTTTACAGTTATGTTCTTAGGGAGGAATGAAAACTATTTTGACCAAAAGTGGGCGTAGCCACGCCAACTTATAGTGAAACTTGACCCGTTGTATGGAAAACTTTTTTGTTTTTTTAACCAATTGATTTGAAACTTTGCAGTTATGTTCTTAGGGAGGAATGAAAACTATTTTGACCAAAAGGGGGCATGGCTTCACCCACTCATCGCAAAACTTGAACCGTTGTATGGAAAACTTTTTCGTTTTTTGACCAATTGTCTTGAAACCTTACAGTTGTGTTGTTAAAGAGGCATGAAAACTATTCATTTACTTTTTTTTATAGTGACAAATCGTGAAATGTATTATAGCTTCAGCATTGCTGAAGATAGCGTCCTTACTGGTTTCATTTCATTTCTAAATTCTTCACGTATGTGAATTGTATTATTACTTTGTCACAGAGTTTGTAACAGATGGAAATATTCATTTCCGACTATATAGAGTACATATATTCTTGATCAGGACGACAAGACGAGTTGATTTAGCCATGTCCGTCTGTCTGTATATGTACGATCTTTTCCCTAAGTTCTGAAGCTATTGAGCTGAAATTTTACACAGAGTCTCATAGTTTATAACGATGAACTGGTAGCGCGATACGAAATGACTAAGAAAAACATATTTGAATCGTTGTATGGAAAATATTTGTTTTGGAAGATATAATGCTGAAATTTCAAACAAAGTAGTTGTACGTGGTCCGACAAAATGTCTCAAAGTTTCATTGAGATTGGACAACTAGGTACCTGCCATACAAAATGAAGAAGAGGAAGATAAATTAACATTTAACGCCGTTGTATGGAAAACTTTTTTGTTTTGTATGATAAAGGGCTGAAATTTTAAACATAGTATGGTCTGAAGAATGTAGGAAGGCCAAAAGAGATTCTTGGGCCGCTTTCTGCGAGGATCTGACCAGCACCACAGAAGCGTCCAGACTTCGAAGGTTCCTAGCGAAAGATCCAGCCACACCCGGCTTGTTTTGCGATCTGGATGGCAAATTCGGTAAAGACAGCCAGGAGTCTCTACAACTCCTCATGAACACACACTTTCCGGGATGTTTGGAAGCTGATGATGAACCTGGGTTAAGCATCAGCGAAGAGCCGGAACAGGCAGTTGACCTGCAGGGTGAGGCCGTAATAAAGGAGATCCTTACCAAAGAAAAGATAATCTGGGCTATCAAGTCGTTGCATCCCAACAAATCAAGTGGACGGGATGACATCAGACATGCCTCCTCACAGGATACATCCCAAGGGACTGGAGAGAAGTAAGGGTGGCTTTCATTCATCGTTTTTATTGAAAACATTGGAGAGACTCCTGGACCTGCATCTCAGAAGTAAGTTGACACCTCACACTTTCAGCGGATCTCAACACGCCTATCTTAAGGGTAGATCAGTTGAGACCGCTTTGCACGAGGTAGTTAACACAATTGAAAAAACATTGCGGAGAAAGAAGTTTACGTTGGCGGCTTTTCTGGATATAGAAGTTGCCTCCAACAATGTCAGAATCGAGTCCATAACGACTGCACTTGCCAAAATTGGCTCACACCCGACAATCACTCGATGGCTTAGCAACATTCTTCGCCACAGAGTGATAAACGCCCAACTCTGCACATCGACAATTAGGAGAGAGGTGGTCAGCGGAACTCCGCAAGGGGGTGTCATATCTCCATTCATGTGGAACATTGTCCTTAATGATCTTCTCCTAAAACTGGAAAATAGGGGATGTGGAGTGACTGCCTATGCAGACGACCTGGTACTTATGGTAACAGGCAGATTCCTGCCTACAATCAGTGAGCTCCTAAACGGCGCATTGAGCCTAACTCTTTGATGGGCAGAGCAGAACGGTCTGGGGGCCAACCCACAAAAGACCGAGCTGGTCTCAAGCTTCAAACTCCCGACACTGGGTGGAACGGAGCTTGTGCTTTCAAAGGAGGCCAAGTACCTTGGAGTAATTCCCGACTCTAAACTCTCCTGGAGGAGAAACTCTGAGGAGAGGATGAAAAAGGCACTACAGGCCTTCTTTGTATGCAAAAAGACATTCGGTCAAGGATGGGGTCTGCAATCGTATATCATTCATTGGTTTTACACAGCAGTCGTCAGACCTATACTTACTTATGGAGCTCTGGTTTGGTGGTAGGCGGGTCACACCAACTCCCATCTAAACAACTTCCCTGCTTGGGAGTAACAGGATGCATTCGTTCTACCCCCCAGGCAGCGCTTGATGTGATGTTGAATCTGGAACTAATTGGAGTCTCCCTCAAGCACGTGGCAGCAAGAAGTGCGGTCAGGCTGCTAGCCCAGGGCCTTCTTAAGCCTTGTGTAACGGGCCACAGTACCATCCTACGCTCAGTAGGAACCTCTGCGGCAGTTGAGAACGACTACTGGGTTTCAGATCTCAAATGGGAAGACGAATTTACTGTTTAATTTCATAACAGAGCAGATTGGCGAAGACGAAAGAAGGAACTGGATCGGGGGTCTACTCTGATGGCCTCTCGGTTCAACTCTCCTTTCATCTTCCCGACTATTGTAGCGTGTTCCAAGCGGAGATCAACGCCGTTTGGCAGGCGGCTAAATTGATACACACCTTGAGTGAGAGCCCGAGGAACGTATCGATCTACGTCGTTAGCCAAGCAGCGCTTAAAGCTCTCTCGTCAAACACGGCAAAGAGTAAACTCATCCGAGACACGGTTTTGGCACTGAATCGATGTCAACCGCACTCAATCAGACTTGCCTGGGTACCAGGCCACATGGGTGTGCCTGGTAACGAGGCGGCTGATGAGTGCGCTAGATCCGGTTCAGCGTTAGCAACAAGTCTCGTGGTGAAAGATATTAAAAGGCCAATCCAGTACGTCCTAGCGGAACTTGAAAGTACCATGAGGACTGTGGCTGCCGAACACTGGACAGCAGTACTGGGCTGCGAGGTGTCCAAGGCATTATGGCCAAGATATAATTCGAAGCGCACTTCCGAGCTCCTACACTTAACAAAGAACAGGATAACGATGGTAACAGGAGTCTTAACGAGACACTGTTAGGTTGATTGTATGGCCCAACGGTACGGTGTATCCCAACTACTGTCGTAGCTGCGAAAACGAAGAAGAGATTGAGAGTGTCCAACACCTTCTCTGCGACTTCCCTGCACTTCTGAGGAGGAGAACCCAATTTCTGGGAAGACCCTTCTTTGACGAACTGGGCAGTCTAGCGAACGCGCACCTGGAGGACCTGGCACTCTTCCCGGATTCTACTGGGTGGTTCCGCGGGCTGCCGAAGCCCAATGGGACTGGCTGCCGAACATTGGACAGCAGTACTGGGCTGCGAGGTGTCCAAGGCATTATGGCCAATATATAATTCGAAGCGCACTTCCGAGCTCCTACACTTAACAAAGAACAGGATAAGGATGGTGACAAGAGTCTTAACGGGACACTGTCAATAATTTATATATCTCCGGTATATTCAGTCAAAAAAGTGGGCGTGGCGCAGGGCAGAGCGTGAAGAGTATATAAGCTTCAGCCTTGCTGTACATAGCGTCCTTACTGGTTTTGTACTAAAAAACAACAAAAATATTAATAGGGTGATTTAAAACTAACAGGCTTGAATAATGTTTTTATACCCTGTACACACACTGTGCATCAGGGTATATTAAGCTTGCTTGAGACGGTTTGTATGTAACGCATAGAAGGAGAGGAGGGGACCCTATAAAGTATATATATTCTTGATCAGGATGCCAAGACGAATTTATATAGACCTGTCTGTCCGTCCGTCCGTCCGTCCTCACCAATGGTTCTCGAAAACTATCAGAGCTAGAGACTTGAAATTTGGAGGATAGACTCGTGAGCTCAAACGCTAGATCAAGTTTGAAGGAATTTTTGACAGGCCCACTCCTTCCCGCCCATCGAGCACCACCCATTTTTTCAAAAGGCTGCAGCTCGAAAGCCTGATGAGTTAGAAACATGAAAAGGAGTATGTAGACTCAGTATCTATAGCTCTACAAAACTGTATACCACATTCTTTCCCACTCCCCTTCGTTTCCCCTCAAAAAGTTGTTTTCTTAAAATTGCTGTATTTCCTAAACTATAAAATTTACAATGCTGCAAACTCAGTAAACATACCTTCTTAAAACTGCATACCACAAACTTCCATTTTCAGCGCTGTTTGCCCATGCAAATACAAACATGTTGAAGTTTGGCATAAATTGCGCCTTGAATACTGCTTTATCTTATTTGTAAGCAAAACCGAACTTAATACTGCGACAACTATTAGAGCTAGAGACTTGGAATTTGGAAGATAGACTCGTGTGGTCGAACACTAGATCAAGGAAGGAAGTTTTGCCACGCCCACTCCTTCCCGCCCATCGAGCACAACCAAAGGTCATTATACCCTGTACACATACTGTGTATCAGGGTATTTTGTGCTTGTGCAAAAGCCAAATGTATGTAACGCACAGAAGGAGGGTCGGGGGACCCCATAAAGTATACACATTCTTGATCGGGACGACAAGAGAAATTGATTAAGCCATGTCCGTCTGTGCTCACCAATGGTTCTCGGAAACTATATAAGCTAGAGACTTGAAATTTGGTGGGTAGACTCGTGATGCTCGGCAGCAGATCAAGTTTGAATGGTTTTGTGCCACGCCCACTCCTTCCAGCCCATCCAGCACCACCCACTTTTTGAAAACGCTATAACTCGAACATCCAAAGAGATGGAAACATGAAAGTCGGTATGTAGACTCAGTATGAGTAACTCTACAAAACTGCATACCACAATTCTACCCACTCCCCTTTATTTCCCCTCCCCTAGTATTTTTCTTAAAAAAGCTATATCTCAGTAACTAACAAAGGTATGAACCTGAAATTTTGTATACAGGCTCAGTAATAATACATCTTAAAAACTTAAAAACTTTACCACCCTTACTGGTTTTTTTCTTAAAATTGCTGTGTCTCTTAAAGTATAAAAAATACAATGCTGAAATTTTGTATTCAAACTAAGTTAATATACCTTTTTAAAACTGCATACAACAAACTACCACTTTCCCCGCAAAAACCAACAAACTAAAATTTTGCAGCAATGCTTTGTAACAAAATCCGTACTAAGGCGCCATCTACTGACAACATTGCACTGTGAGCCCTGCCTTACCTAACCAAATACACAACACATATCGTGGTACACTGCTTTTGCTGTCGGCGAAAGTTTAACGTGTTATAAACATAGGTGTGTGTACAGGGTATTATATAGTTGTGAATACTCAACTATACCACCGTCACTTTATTATTTTAAGTAGTATTTTTGTTGCATGGACCATTAGACTAAAAAATTACATAATACGGCTTATTTGACCTAATTCAATAGAAGTTGTACCTAATCAAATTTTTTTATTACCTTTCAGGTTTCGTGGATACGTCGAAAAGACTTTCAGTTGCTTACTGTTGGCCTATCAACTCACAGCAGTGACAAGCGATTTCTAGTGGAACACACCCGCCATATGGGACATTGGTCCCTAAGAATTAAATCGGTAAAAGAGGAAGACAGGGGCTTCTATGAATGTCAGCTGTCAATTTATCCAACACAATCCATATTTGTCGAATTGAAAGTAGTAGGTGAGTACATATTTATTTCACGCAAACAAACAAAAATATCGAATTAAAATCTTAATCTTAACTATGACATAAAAGACCTATGTGAGCTCACTATTTAAGTTTAGTATTTAAATCTGGGAGTCATATTTTAAAACTCTAGTACAGTTTCCAATAAAAGGAAATTTTGCTGTTGATCAATGTTATTAATGATAAACTATAATATTAAAACCAGGAAGGCTAAAGCTTATATACTCTTCACGCACTTTCTTGAGCCACGCCCATTTTTTTAACTAAATATATTTTCTCTTCATCTAATTAGCCTGTATACCAATTTTCATTGTTTTTGCTCATTGGGTACTGGAGATATGCGAGAACAGCACAGATTGTACTTGAATTAAGAACAGACCAAATTAAGTTGTAATTGGTCTAAATGTTCTCGAAATAAGTAAGATTTGTACTTAACATCACAGCGATACCAAAATAGATTTGAACCAACTACAAAATGTCAATTCATACACATTTTATACTTGAAAACAAAACAAGAACACAAAAATTTAAACCGAAACCAAACAAACTTGAAATGATAACGCTTTCTTCTTATACTTTCTTTCTCTCTTACACCTTTGAACAAAAATGTTAAAACAATTAATATTTATCAAATATCATATGTTTCTATGTTGCTTGCTGCAGCTCAGAGTTTAGTGTATTTAACTATGATACAAACGGTATGATGTTCAAACCCCAGCAAGACCAGAGTTTTTTGGTTTACTAAATATTTTTTGTTCTCTTGGAACTTGGAAATGATTTCAAGAAATAAAATTTATGAAATATCATGTGTTCCTATGTCGCTTCCTGTGGCTCAGAGCTAGTGTGTTGTCCTACGAAATGCAAGTTAAGAGGTTCAAATGCCCTGGTACACCAAAGTCTTACTGTTTATGATATAAATAATCACCAATTACAATTTAATTACAATACTTATATATTGTTTAAATGTTTATTAAATTAACTGTAACAATTACTTATATAAAATAAAATCAATCAAATTGAGATAATAACCGAAATAGTTTGCAAACCTACTGGGCCTTGATTCAAGAACAATGTAAGCTTATTTGAACAAAAAAGTGATCGTGGTCTCAAAAAAGATTTTTTTCAGTTGTAATTTAAATTTTGTCGGTTCTTGATTCCAGTACAATATTCACTGGTTTTAAGAACAAAAAGATCTCGGTATAAGTTTTTATACCCTGTACACACACTGTGTATCAGGGTATATTAAGTTTGTTTGAGACGGATTGTATGTAACGCATAGAAGGAGGGGAGGGGGACCCTATAAAGTATATATATTCTTGATCAGGATGACAAGACGAATTGATATAGCCCTGTCTGTCCGTCCGTCCGTCCGTCCTCACCAATGGTTCTCGAAAACTATAAGAGCTAGAGACTTGAAATTTGGTGGATAGACTCGTGAGGTTAAACGCTAGATCAAGTTTGAAGGATTTTTTGCGACGCCCACTTCTTCCCGCCCATCGAGCACCACCCATTTTTTCAAAAGGCAGTAGCTCGAAAACCTGATGAGATAGAAACATGGAAATGAGTATGTAGACTCAGTATGTATAGCTCTACAAAACTGCATACCACATTTTTTCCCCCTCCTCTTCGTTTCCCCTCAAAAAGTTGTTTTCTTAAAATTGCTGTATCTCCTAAACTATAATAGATACAATGCTTTTGTATGCAAACATAGTAAACATACCTTTTTAAAACTGCATACCACAAACTTTCATTTTTAACGCTGTGTGACAACGCAAAGACAAACAAGTTGAAATTTGGCATAAATTGCGCCTTGAACACTGCTTTATCCTATTTGTAACCAAAACCGTACTTAGCACTGCGAAAACTATTAAAGCTAGAGACTTGAAATTTGGAAGATAGTCTCGTGTGGTCGAACACTAGATCAAGTTTGAAGGAATCTGTGCCACGCCCATTCCTTCCCGCCCATCGAGCACAACAAAAGGTAATTTTTTTCTTAAAATTGCTGTATCTCCTAAAGTATAAAGAATACAATGCTGAAATTTTGTATCCAAACTCAGATAACATACCTTTTTAAAACTGCATACAACAAACTACCACTTTCCCCGCAAAGACCAACACACTAAAATTTTGCAGCAACGCTTTGTAACAAAATCCGTACTAAAGCGCCATCTATTGGCAACATTGCACTGTGAGCCCTGCCTCACTATTAGCAAATACACAAACCATATCGTGGTACACTGCTTTTGCTGTCGGCGAATGTTTAACGTGTTATCAACATAGGTGTGTGTACAGGGTATTATATAGTTGAGAATACTCAACTATACCGCCCTTACTGGTTTTTCTTACAGTTTACGTATGATTGGTTCTTGATTCAAGTAAAATGTAAACTTATTTCCAAAACAACAGTGACTCGGATTAAGTTTAGTTGGTATCATATTAAGCTTAAACTGTTCTTGAAAATGTAACAAAATTTACTCAATTCAAGATTTTTTGTACTTAAAAATAGTGATTGAATTGAGAACGTTTTACTTGATTTGACAACATTTGTGATTGACGGACTTTCAAAACCGAATTAAGTCAATTTAAGTACAATTTAGTTTTCATGCCTCCCTCAGAACATAAGTGTGAAGTTTCAAATCGATTGGGTAAGAAACATTGGTTCCATACATCAATGTGAATCTCGCTACTCGCGTTGTATGGCAGGTACCAGTTCCAGTTGCCGAATCTCAATGAAACTTTCTGTCGTTTATTCGGACTATGTAAAACTATGTTGGAAATTTTAGATCCCTGCCATACAAAACAAAAAAGTTTTCCATACATCGCACAGAGGAGTATTTCACCTCAAAAGCTGCTCAAAAGTCGATTTAATAAAATTAGTCTTATTCGGTTGTTACCTATGTATTTTTAAAACTTTATAATGGGTACATCATAATGTAAAATATAAATATGTAACGTATGTAACGCATAGAAGGAGGGGAGGGGGACCCTATAAAGTATATATATTCTTGATCAGGACGACAAGACGAGTTGATTTAGCCATGTCCGTCTGTCCGTCTGTCTGTCTGTCTGTATGTATGCAAACTAGTCCCTCAGTTTTGAAGCTATCGAGCTGAAACTTTGCACAGAGTCTTAGAATTTATTACGATGAATCATTCGTCGAAACCAGCATGATCGGATTATTGGAACAGGTAGCTCCCATACGAAAAGAAGAAGAAAAGTGAACAAAACTTGAATCGTTGTATGGAAAACTTTTTTGTTTTGTATGATAGAGTGCTGAAATTTTAAACATAGTAGTTTTACATAGTCCGACTACATGCCTGAAAGTTTCATTGAGATTGGACATCTGGAACTGGTAGCTCCCATACAAAATTAAGAAGAGGAAGAGAAGGAATATTCACGTCGTTGTATGGAAAACTTTTTTGTTTCTTAACCAATTGACTTGAAATTTTACAGTTATGTTCTTAGGGAGGAATGAAAACTATTTTAACCAAAAGTGGGCGTAGCCACACCTACTTATAGCGAAAATTGACCCGTTGTATGGAAAACTTTTTTGTTTCTTAACCAATTGACTTGAAATTTTAAAGTTATGTTCTTAAGGAGGAATGAAAACTATTTTGACCAAAAGTGGGCGTAGCCACGCCCACTTATAGCGAAAATTGACCCGTTGTATGGAAAACTTTTTTGTTTTTTAACCAATTGACTTGAAACTTTGCAGTTATGCTCTTAGGGAGGAATGAAAACTATTTTGATCAAAAGTGGGCATGGCCACGCCCACTTATAGTTTATTTTGACCCTTTGTATGGAAAACTTTTTTGTTTTTTAACCAATTGACTTGAAACTTTACAGTTATGTTCTTAGGGAGGAATGAAAACTATTTTAACCAAAAGTGGGCGTAGCCACACCTACTTGTAGCGAAAATTGACCCGTTGTATGGATAACTTTTTTGTTTTTCAACCAATTGACTTGAAACTTTGCAGTTATGCTCTTAGGGAGGAATGAAAACTAGTTTAACCAAAAGTGGTCGTAGCCACCCCCACTTATAGCTTAACTTGACCCTTTGTATGGAAAACTTTTTTGTTTTTTAACCAATTGACTTGAAACTTTGCAGTTATGCTCTTAGGGAGGAATGAAAACTATTTTGATCAAAAGTGGGCATGGCCACGCCCACCTTTAGCTTAACTTGACCCTTTGTATGGAAAACTTTTTTGTTTTTTAACCAATTGACTTGAAACTTTGCAGTTATGCTCTTAGGGAGGAATGAAAACTATTTTAACCAAAAGTGGGCATGGCTACGCCCACTTATAGCTTAACTTGGCCCTTTGTATGGAAAACTTTTTTGTTTTTTAACCAATTGACTTGAAACTTTACAGTTATGTTCTTAGGGAGGAATGAAAACTATTTTAACCAAAAGTGGGCATGGCTACGCCCACTTATCGAAAAACTTGAACCGTTGTATGGAAGACTTTTTTGTTTTTTAACGAATTGACTTGAAACATTACAGTTATGTTGTTAGGGAGGCATGAAAACTATTCATTTAGTTTTTTTTATAGTGACACAAAGTGAAAAGTATTATAGCTTCAGCCTTGCTGAAGATAGCGTCTTTACTGTTTTTTTTTTTTTTTTTGGTAATTTAATTTAAGTAACAAGTCACAAACACTTGTTTTTTCGAGATTTTTTTTTTTTTTTTTTTTTTTTTTTTTCACTAACTACAGGCGCAAGACGTTGTGGTAGCACACTACCCTCAAGTGGTCATTGCGACACCAGGTCAGCCTGTTCCGCGACTACAGACAAAGAGTCAACAGTCGCTTTACTACTTAGCTCTACACAAATAAATAAGCATGCACTAATATTAACACTAAAATTTTAACACTACAAAAATACCTAAAATTACAAATTATTAAGATGTGTTAGTAAGCTACATTTGATGAGATTTGAAGATCTACAATTATCGATTAGGTTACAATAAATATTATAGTTTACACACAAAATTCGAAAGGAATCATGCTCAAGATATGTAGCTCTACAGATACTTAGATGAATTGGTCGAAAGTTTCTCGTGTATCTAGTTGGAACATTAAACTTTATGCACTCTAACAAAGTGGGGGAGATTATGATACCATTAATTAGGTTGTGCAAAAATAACACACCGAGCATAGTTCTACGACTTGATAGAGATGGTAAATTGATTAGTTTCAGTCGACTATGATAGGGGGGTAAATGAATACTAGGGTCCCAATGTAACTTACGAAGAGCAAAAAGAAGGAACTGCTTCTGAACGGATTCTACTTGGGCCTTATACTTTTCAAACTGAGGGTCCCAAACACACGACGCATATTCCAGAATGGGCCGCACAAGCGAAGTGAAAAGCAATTTGGTAGTGTAGGGGTCATCGAATTCCTTGGACCATCGTTTAATAAAACCAAGTACGCCTTTGGATTTGTTTACCGAAAGGGAAATGTGAGAAGCAAAATTAAGTTTTGGGTCCATCAAAACACCAAGGTCATTGAATTGATTTACACGCTCAAGAATAGAATTATCAATCCTGTATATGCAAGTAAGCATTTTATTCCTATAAAAAGACATAATCTTGCACTTATTGCAGTTTAAAAGTAGATTATTCACAGAGCACCATTGTGCGAGTGAGTCAAGATCAGACTGAAGTAAACTCTGCTGGATTATAGAATTTAGAGTTAGACATAGTTTTACGTCATCAGCGTACATCAAGACATTGCAGTATTTGATCACTGTAGGCAAGTCATTAATGAATAAGTTAAAGAGTATGGGCCCCAGATGGCTACCTTGGGGAACACCAGACGATACAAGAATGCTTCTGGAAACTGACGTTTTAAAACGAACTTTTTGAGTTCGCGAATCAAGATAAGAAGAGAGCCAACGGACAACCAATGGTGGAAAGCCATAAGCCTCCAGTTTGTATATTAACAAGGAATGACAGACACTGTCAAATGCTTTACTGAAGTCGGTATATACAACTTCAGTTTGGCAACCGATAGAAAAATTTTGGTTAACAATTGAGGTAAACTCCAATAAATTTGTCACCGTTGAACGCTTCTTAAGGAAACCATGTTGAGCCAAGTTTAAAAGTGAAGGCACAAAATGCTGTAATTGATCAGTAATGATCTGCTCAAGTAGCTTTGGGATGGCACATAATTTGGCAATACCTCTGTAGTTAGATATTTCTACTTTACTGCCTTTTTTATGAAGTGGTATAATAAATGACTCCTTCCAAACTGCTGGGACTATGGCGTATTTAAGAGACATGTTGAACAGCGTGCATAATGGAATATATAACATCTCTGCACAGTGTTTTAAAACGCAACCAGGTATATTATCGGGACCAGCGGTAAACGTGGGTTTTATTAACTTTAAATACTTTAAAACAATGTCATTGTCGATAACAGGCATATTTATATGAGTTCTGTCCCCAATATAAAATGGATATTCAACATCATTATATGAAAAATTATTGTAGGTGCTTTGGAAGAAATCGGCAAACAGATGGGATATCTCAGCGTCATTACTTCCCTCCACACCATTTAATTTCATACAAGAGGGGAAGGTTTTAGAATTTAATTTAGATTTTATTAAGTTGAAAAAGTTTTTAGGATCGCGGTGAATATTTAATTTAAGTTTATTGATATAGGTTTTATAATTTTTTTTATTTGTAAAATTAAATTTATAGCGAATTTTTGTGTAATTCGCATAGTCAATAAGAGAACCGGTTCTCTTGTATTTTTTGAAAAATCGAGTTTTTAAATTTTTTAAGTGACTCAGTTCTTTCGAAAACCAAGGCGGCTTACTTAAATCATAAACGACATTAATTTTTGGCACGCAAGATTTAAACAAATTGTACATGGTTGCATTAAAAAAGTGTACTGCGTGTTCGATGTCTGTCGAGTTACGAATGACTGACCAGTCAGTGTTGGAAAGCAAGAAACCAAGTCGTTCAAAATCAGTTTTTTTAAAGCAGAAAACACTGTTAGTCTTTGCACCAGGAACACACAAACGGGGGGATGGTAATTTGGTTAATATGAATGTTAGTTCCAGAGTAGGATGGTAGGGATCTTCGGGGTGAGTTATTGGAGGTACCCTACAGATCGATGCGTTCTCAAAATTGTTTACAAAAATAAGATCTAATAGTCGATCTTTAGAGTTAATTATGCTGTTGAGTTGGTATGAAGGTAAGCTGAGGAGAGAATCGAGAAAATCATTATTTGATGCCGGAAGTACAGCATTTGTGTGATTTGATGGAATCCAAGTAATATGGGGAAGATTAAAGTCTCCAAAAATCATTAAAGTATCTGTGTCTTTCACAAAAGATGAGATGATTTGAAATGCATTTAAATGAGCTAAATAAACTGATGAGTCAGAGTGAGGTGGAATATAGGAACAAGTAAGATAGACGTTATGCTTTATCAACGAAACTTTCACGCAAATCAGTTCAATGTCATCGATACCATCCACCATAATTTGTTCCGAAGTATGACGACTAGCGACAGCGATTAAAACACCACCACCAATTCTGCTGATGCGGTCTTTACGAAAAGTCTGAAAGTTATCAGAAAACAATTCCGAGTTCGAGATCTCAGGACGAAGCCATGTTTCGACGAATATTACAACGTCAGAGGTAATTGAAAAGCTATTTAAATATAGGGAAGTAAGCTTCGAATTCAAGCCTCTAACGTTTTGGAAGTTTAAAACAAACGATGATGAAAGAGTGGGTGAAGTAATTAGTTTTTTGAACCAGACGGTTCATTAACAGCTTCTTTATTGGCACGAGGCTTAAACTTAAATTCGTGCACAATACACCCATCAGGCCAAAATTTGGTGTTAACCAATTCGTTGAAATGAACATCGGGAACAGAAATCTTAAAGGATGAAATAGACCTAGCTTGTCTAAATTTAAATTTTGATACGAACAAATTTTTTACTGATGGCATTTTTGAGGTAATAAAATGCTTAATGTCTGTTTCAGAAGTAAAAACAAATTTTTTATTGGTCGTAGGAGGGACTACAACAAGTTGCTTCGGTTGCTCAGGTTCCGCTGGTACATTTTCCAAAACATGGTCAGGAGAGTCTGTTTCGGAAATTGTATTGACAACGGTAGCAGATTTGGCAACGGTAGCGTAAGAAATCTGAGGCGTTAGATCGATAACTGGAAAATTCGGTGATGGAAGCGGAGGGAAGAAGTCTGTATTCTCATCTGGAGGAGCCAGTGTTGAAATACTTGGAATATTTAAAGCAGGAAGGAATTTTTTCCGTTTAGGTGATGGTTCAACAGGTTTAAATACAGAAAAGGTGTCATCAAAGGAATGAAATTTACTGTTGAGACGCTGAAAATCTTTTGAAAGATCAGAATATGCATCTTTCATTTGAGATATCCACTTCCTTAGCTCGATCTCATTTAGTCGACATTTTGGACAGCACCAATGAAGACCATTATTTTTTTGTAAGAAGTCGCCAACGCGACCAGTAAGCTCAGCACATTTAAGGTGGGCAATGTCTTGGCATAGCCAACATGCAACTGACTGGGCGGTATCACCCTTTATAGAACAGTTTGGTAAACAACAGACCATACTGAAAACTAATATGCACAACAGATTTTGAGAAGCGCACCAAAAGTGTTAAAATAGAAAGAGTAAATAAAGAGCAAAAATTAAACTCAACTCGTTAAACTGATTTCTCTTGAAAGAAAGATCACAAGTGTTTACAAAAACAAAATTAGCGCACAAGCAGGAAAGAAACACAGTGGATTGACAAAATAATCAAAAATCTCTCACCAGATGTTTATTTGTTCACATAAAATTACACAAACAAAACACACGAGAATTATTTAAAATGCACAAAACGTTGTTAATTTTATTCAAGCACAAACGCAAAAAATATTAATATAGTGCCGGAATACTATACTACAATTTAGATCAAATTTTAAGTTTTTCTAAACAAAAATTAACGAGAAAATTAGGTTAATAGACAGAGCAATTTTGCATGCGACCAAATACACCGAACACAAAACTTCAACTTCGATACAGATACAGTGTTATTTTTACCGGGAAAACATTCAAGGACTTCAACAACTTGAATGATCTAATCGTAGAAAGCTTTGATGCCCTTAGGTTTGATTTATCAGTTTTATACGCTAGGATTCGATTTTTCTAAACTTTACTTCATTTGTCATATAAAATACCTATAAAGAAATGGCAGGCGAGGGGACCACACGATAAAATAATTGTGGCTGACACAAAACAGAAAATACAAAATGCATTTCGCGAACAAATGGGGCTCTTAGTGGATATTCTTAAGGCTAGATTTGGGAATACTAATGACGGGAGTACCTGTAGAAGATTCTTTTCAGATCCCCAAACTTCTCCTTCTATCACTGGAGTAGATATACGTATTATAAAAAAATGAAGTACAATTTTAGAGACTTTATCTAGTGTTCACAAAATCGATACAGAAAAATTTAAAAACATTGCCAAAGAGACAGCAGGGCTTTTTGTCGATTTATATGTGTGGTACCCAATGTCCCCGACAATGACAAGATTTTAAGACATGGCTCTACAATTATTAAGCACGCTATGTTACCTATTATTTAACTCTCCGAAGAGGCTGCTGAGGGCCGTAACAAAAACTATCCAGCTTATAGACGGAACTACGCCAGAAAGTTTTCCAGAGAAAGCTGTAACAGAGATGTGTTCAACAGACTTCTGCTAACGTCTTACCTTTTCAGAGTAGCTTAAGAAAAAGATACAAAAACCAGTAAGGACGCTATCTTCAGCAAGGCTGAAGCTTATATACTCTTCACGCACATTTTTAGTGCCACGCCGTTTTTTTGACTGAATCTATTTTCTATCCGTCATATTAGCCTATATACAAATTTCCATTGTTTTTGCTCATTGGGAACCGGAGATATGCAAATTATTGATTTTGGCTAAAAGTGGGCGTAGCCATGCCCATTTTTTGGTCAAAATAGTTTTCATGCCTCCCTAAGAACATATGTGTTAAGCAGTGTTTGAATTGCTACTCCCATAGTAGCAATAGTAACGAAAAAATTGCTTTGCTATTGTTGTCAGCTCTAACTTGAAGATAGCAGTAGTAGGAGGCTTAGCACAAAATATATAATTCGTTTTTGTGACTCTGCTACATACTGTGTTCGTTTGTAGCACGAAGCAAAGAGCAAACGAAAAAACTCCTATGAAATACTATTTGTAGTCGTAGCAAAAGCAAAATTTCGGTAGTTATCAGAAGCAAAGCAAACGACATTTTTTCAAGTATGCTATTGCTTTGACTATTACTACAGTAGCAACTGCTACGTATCTGCTATAGCTTTTAAAGTTAAAACTTCTGTTACTTAACATATTTCAAATTAATTTGCTTAGTACAAAAATATATAGCAGTCATAGCAGTCTAATATTTATATGGCAAACAAATCATCATTTTCAACAGTTCAGTTCAGTTCAATTCAGTTCGAATAAAAATGACTTCACGCAATAATTTTATCAAGATTAAATATTTCGATCCCAGTGGTGATGATGGGTTCTTAAAATGCAAATTATGCACCAAAATTTTAAAGGGTGATCGCGTATTTAACTTACGAAAGCATTTATCGCTGCATAAAATTTGTGTAAAAAGGGGTAATGAAGATAACGACTCTACGCCTATTGACTGGATTCGACCGATTAAAAAACAACTGATCAAAGTTGAAATTAATAAAAAGCAATTAAACGTTCATACATTGGACTTGTCACAGAAGACAGCATTCCATTTAATGTTTTAAATTCTCAGAACATGAAAAAAATTATTGATCCAATTTGACAGGGTATAAAAGAAAAGTCTGGAAAAAACTTTACCTTAAACGGTAATAAATGTAAAAATGTGCTAAAACTCGTGGCAGTCAACGTTAGAGTTGAAATAAAGAAGGAGGTTAAGAATCGACTTTTGTCTTTAAAGATAGACTCGACTTTCAAGAAATATTTTTGGAATCAGTGCACAGTTTATTACGAATGATGAAATAATATCAAGAACAATGGGGATGTTAGAACTGAAAGGAGCTGGTGCATGCACATCGCAAAATCTTGCTAGAGAAATTTTAGAAACATTGTCAAAGTATGACATACAATTAACACAAGTTGTGTCAATAACATCAGACAACGGTGCGAATATGATAAAAACCACTAAAATATTATCACAACAGTGTATTAGTGGTGATGACTTAGAAGGTTATGAATTAGAAGATAAGAATGTGGAGTACACCAAAATGATTGATCATTTTGAAAAATCGGAAGACGTTAATTTGGGAAATACACAAATATGCCGGTGTGCAGCACACACAGCACAACTTTGTGCACTTGACATTACAAAAAATACTAAAATAAGGAAATACTTACTACAATGTCGTAACATGACTAAATATATAAAAAAACAATCCAATGGCTATCGTGAGGTGTTTGAATTTAAAAAATTAATATTACCCCAATCAGATTGCCCTACTCGGTGGGGATCAACATATAATATGATTGACCGGCTAAATAAAGCAAAAGACGTTTTAAGCAACATTGAGTCAGTAGAAAATAAAACAGAGGAGGAAAATTTTGATGCCAATGGCGCTTTATGGGATTTTATCGATGGCTACTCTACCATCCTTAGTCCATTGCAAAAAACCATCGTGCAGTTTCAAGAAGAACAACTTCATTACGGAAACTTCTACGTTTTATGGCTCACATGTAAATTATCTACGAACCAAATTTTAACAAGAGATACTCAAAACAAAAATTCAATAATTTATAAAATTGGGCACAGTCTAATGCAAAGCATTGAAACACGTACAAAAAAATTATTATCAAATGCTAGTTTAGATGCGTGCTTATTTTTAGACCCAAGATTTCAACACATGCTAACAAAATCACAACGAAATGAAGCTACTACTTACTTAAAATCATTGTGGCATAAGATGATACATCACGATCCGCAAATACTTAATTGCTCAAATTCAACCAACTTAACAAGCGCCGATACTGAACAGGATTTGGATGACAATTGCTTCGACCTGCTAGATAGCTATTTAAGTGAAAACGTAGCCCCTAGCAATGAATCAACAGACGTTTACACAAAAATTGAAACATTGAAACTCCCATTTAAAACGGCCAAATTGAATGTTTTGAACTTTTGGAAAGGTAGACAGTCGACCGATCCAGAACTCTATGCACTTAGCAAAGTGTGCTTTGCCATTCCCCCGACTCAAGTAAGAATGATTTAGATGTTTATTTAGGTAATAATACTGTATAACTTTTATTTTATGTTAAGGTTACAATAGAGCGTGCATTTTCCTCATTGAAATTAGTGTTAGCTGATAATCGAAACCAACTGAGTCAAGAAACTTTGGAGAACATACTCTTAGTTAAACTAAATTCGAGCAATTTAGATCAAGCGATAGACAATTTACCATTATTCGAAGAAGAAGACGACGATTAATAACTCCTTGTTTTAAATATTATTTGATTTTTTTGTATCTACACTTTGTACTTCCACTCCACTTTTAAATAATCACATCATATAATTCATGAATAATAATTTGTTTTAAACTTTTTAAGTTCTTATGGTTTTTTATTTGTATAGCATTCACTCATATACACATATTGGCAATGCAATCACAGCAATAAATTAATAAAAAAATGTTAGGAGTTTCAGTCGACAGTGCTCGATTTCGACATTCCCTGTAATCGAACTGATTCCTCACCAACAAATAAAAAGGAAGAAGGAAAAGAATTAATAAACTTGATCTTTTTATTTAATAGAAGAATCAAATAGAAAAGGAATCTTGGTGATGCACCTTATATTTTCGGAGATCGACGCATTCATACACATAATGAACCCATAATTTGCATTTTAAGAACCCATCATCACCACTGGGATCGAAATATTTAATCTTGATAAAATTATTGCGTGAAGTCATTTTTATTCGAACTGAATTGAACTGAACTGAACTGTTGAAAATGATGATTTGTTTGCCATATAAATATTAGACTGCTATGACTGCTATATATTTTTGTACTAAGCAAATTAATTTGAAATATGTTAAGTAACAGAAGTTTTAACTTTAAAAGCTATAGCAGATACGTAGCAGTTGCTACTGTAGTAATAGTCAAAGCAATAGCATACTTGAAAAAATGTCGTTTGCTTTGCTTCTGATAACTACCGAAATTTTGCTTTTGCTACGACTACAAATAGTATTTCATAGGAGTTTTTTCGTTTGCTTTTTGCTTCGTGCTACAAACGAACACAGTATGTAGCAGAGTCACAAAAACGAATTATATATTTTGTACTAAGCCTCCTGCTACTGCTATCTTCAAGTGAAAGCAAGAGCAAGAGTCAAAATTAAAAACTATGAAATAGCAAAGCATTTTCAAACACTGGTGTTAAGTTTCAAGGCAACTGATTAAAAATCAAAAAAGTTTTCCGTACAACGACGTGAATATTGCTTCTCTTCCTCTTCTTCATTTTGTATGGCAGGTACCAGTTCCAGTTGCCCGATCTCAATGAAACTTTCAGGCATTTAGTCGGACCACGTAAAACTACTATGTTTAAAGTTTCAGCCCTCTTTCATACAAAACAAAAAAGTGTTCTATACAACGACGTTAAAACTTGATTTCTCTTCCTCTTCTTCATTTTGTATGGCAGCTACCAGTTCCAACTATCCAATCTCAATGAAACTTTCAGGAATTGTGTCGGACTATGTAAAATTATTATGTTCGAAATATCAGCCCTCTATCTTTCAAAACAAAAAAGTTTTCCATACAACGATTAAAATTTGTTTTTCTTCTTCATTTCGTATGGGGGCTACCAGATCCAGTAATCCGATATAGCCGGTTCCGACCAATGATTTGACCACACATTAGAGAAGACTCCCTGCAAAATTTCAGCTCGATATCTTCAAAACTGTGGGAGGAGATAGCATATACACAGTCAGACGGACGGACGAACGGACAGACGGACATGGCGATATCAACTCGTCTTGTCGAGCTGATCAAGAATATATATACTTTATGGGGTCCCCCACCCCTCCTTCTTGGTGTTACAAACTTCAGGACAAAGTTATAATACTATTCACTTACGTGAAGAGTATAAAAAATCGCGTGCAACACAGTACACGTGTTTGAAGGGAAACTTTCTTTAAAATAAACAAAAAACCAGTAAAGACGCTATTTTCGGCCTTGCCATGCCTATTTTTATCTGGATTGTATTTATCTTTATCTTAATATCCTATGTACAAATTTTCATTGTGGGCGTTTTATGCCTTTCTTAGACAATAAGTGCGAAGTTATGCTAATAAAATTGGAGGATCTGTGCAATATTTCAGGTCGATGATTTCAAATCAATCAAAATGGAAATTTAGGTTGTGAGAAATCTATTATATATATTTTTACACCGTTGCAATATCCCTGACAATTTTCTCAGATATTTCACATTGGAGCATTGGTAGTTAACTCGACTCTGTTCTTCGAGAGACACTCATTTGAATTAATTGTCCTTCTTCGCATTTATGCATTCAAAAATGTACACATTCCAACTTGCCTAAATAACATGATTGGTACAAACATATTTTCATAAAATTTAATATTTTTAATAATTTGAAGATTGTTTCAACAATTAAATTCGAATGTACTTCTCAATCTTCGAAAATAGATACAAGCAGATTGGTTGTTATCCAGCTCAAAAAGCTTGGTTGATTTGGGAAGGGTTTATTAATGAAAACATGTAAACTATGCAGATTAATAGGGAAATCATAAAGTGTATTTCTTGGTACATAATTATTTATAACAACTAAAAGAAGGCTGAATTAAATAAAATCTCTCAGAAAATTGTCAGAGATTTTGCAAGAGTGTGAAAATATCTATGATAGATTTCTCAGACACCTTAATTATACTTTTCACGTATGTGAAATAGTATATTAACTTTGTGCTGAAGTTTGTAACAGATCGAAGTATTCATTTCCGACTATATAAAGTAAATATATTCTTGATCAGGACGACAAGACGAGTTGATTTAGCCATGTCCGTCTGTCCGTCTGACCATCTGTCCGTCCGTCTGTCTGTATATATACAATCTCCTCCCACAGTTTTGAAGATATCGATCTGAAATTTTGCACAGAGACTTCTTATTTGTGCGATCAACTCATTTGTCCGATCCAGCCATATCGGACCACTGGAACTGGTACCCCCATACGAAAAGAAGAAGAAAAGTGAACAAAACTTGAATCGTTGTATGAAAACTTTTTTGTTTTGTATGATAGAGTGCTGAAATTTTAAACATAGTTGCTCTACTTAGTCCTACTACATGCCTGAAGGTTTCATTGAAATTGGACAACTGGAACTGGTAGCTCCCATTCAAAATGAAGAAGAGGAAGAAAAGCAACATTCACACGTGGCCACACCCACTTATAGCGAAACTTGAACGGTTGCATGGAAAACTTTTTTGTTTTTTAACCAATTGACTTGAAACTTTACAGTTATGTTCTTAGGGAGGAATGAAAACTATTTTGACCAAAAGTGGGCGTAGCCACGCGTAGCCACGCCTACTTATAGCTAAACTTGACCCGTTGTATGGAAAACTTTTTTGTTTTTTAATCAATTGACTTGAAACATTACAGTTATGTTCTTCGGGAGGAATGAAAACTATTTTGATTTATATATTTTTTCGATTTTCCAAATAACTGTACGTGTGATCGATCTGAAATTTAGTTTGGGAGTAGCTAAGGGAGTACCTATCTAACGTTTACTCGGTTATGGTGCCATGTTAAAGTTTTTTTGACCGAAAAGCGGCTACAATTCCTTATTTATCGATCTAAAATTTGTGTAGGACATTTGGAATTTCTTTTTATTAGCATTTTAAGAATATCCGAATGCAAAAAGATAAAAAATTCACAAAATAATAACAATATTAGCAACCCACCAAAATGCAGTTTTCGTCGTTCCATTGGAACAAATGGGAACGCGTTGCTAACTGCAGGCAGATCATAGTCAAACACACTAAACAAATGATATTTTATAAATTTTAATTGTTTTAACATATTTGTTCAAAGGAGTAAGAGACAAAAAATGTATAAGAAGAGAGTGTTGTCATTTCAAGTTTGATTGGTTTCGGTTTAAATTTTTGTGTTCTTGTTTTGTTTTCAAGTATAAAATGTGTATGAATTGACATTTTGTAGTTGATTCAAATCCATTTTGGTGTCGATTTTTATATTAAATACAAATACTACTTATTTCGAGAACATTTAGACCAATTACAACTTAATTTGGTGTGTTGTTGATCCAAGTACAATCAGTGTAAAAAAATTAACAAAACTTCAATCGTTGTATGGAAAACTTTTTTTGTTTTTCAAGATTGACGGCTGAAATTTTAAAATTGGTAGTTTCCGTACCCAGAGTAGTGTCATTGAGATCGAACCACTGGAACTGGTACCAGCCATTCAAAATGAAGAAGAGGAATAGAAGCAAGATTTACGTCGTTGTATGGAAAACTTTTTTGTTTTTTACCTGCCAAATAAAATGAACAAAATTAAGATAATTTACCCCCCAACGAATACTTTTACCCACAACTTGCATCGTAAAGTATAATATAATAATAGCGGTTTTCACGCCCAACTCGGTAACGCGTTAATTTTAACAATTTTAATTTTAACGAGGGTCTGGCGTGAATACCAAATTTTTCGTTTGTTTGCGTAAATTCGTTAATTCTTCTTCTTATATAAACAAACGAAAAGTGAAATCAGCGAATTTGTATGAAATAAATCTAATGAAATTTAAATTCCGCGAAATAGTGTGCAAAATCAACTAATAGAATATAAAGCCAGTAAGGGCGGTATAGTCGAGTATACTCGACAATATAATACCCTGCACACATGGTAGGCTGTGCTACACCCTCAATCTACAAAAACCTATTGATCTGACGTCGCCTTTTCAAATAGTGTTCAAAATACAAAGAAAATCGGTAAAAAAATGTGGATTTTACGAAAAATTTAAGTTTGTTGGTCTCTGAGGGGTGGCCATCAAAGAGAGGGGAAATTTGTGGTATGCAGTTTTTAAGATGTATAATCACTGAGCTTGTATACAAAATTTCAGATTCATACCTTTGTTAATTTTGGAGATAAAGCAATTTGAGAAAATTACTGAGGGAGGGGAAATGAAAATGAGGGGGGGATTTTGTGGTATGCAGTTTTGTAGAGCCACTCATACTGAGTCTACATACCGACTTTCATGTTTCTATCTCTTTGGATGTTAGAGTTATAGCGATTTAAAAAAGTGGGTAGGGCTGGATGGGCGGGAAGGAGTGGGCGTGGCACAAAAAAAAATAAACTTGATCTGCTGCCAAGCATCACGAGTCTACCCTCCAAATTTCAAGTCTCTAGCTCTTACAGTTTCCGAGATCCATTGGTGAATACAGACGGACGGACAGACGGACGGACATGGCTCAATCAATTTCTCTTGTCGTCCTGATCAAGAATATATATACTTTATGGGGTCCCCCTCCCTTCCTTCTGTGCGTTACATACATTTCGTTCAAACAAACTTAATATACCCTGACACACTGTATGTGCAGGGTATAATGAATCAAGTTGTGTGCGATATTAAGTTTCTGAAAGGTAAATATGTTTATAATTGCATCAATATACAAATAATTAACTAATTGTGTTAAAATGGTGCACAGGTATGAGTCGGGTTGGAAAAATGGAGGTAGCATTGGATGAATTTGTGGACGACATAATTGGCATACGTCGGTTGGCGAGAGGACGTAATCAAAGACCCAAACTATTAATTTTGATGCAATAGTTGTATGTGTTGTGTTATTACTTGTAACATACGAGTAGTTGTTGCATACGGGAGAATATGGGAGTTAATTTTCATTTGTTTTCGCTTATGTTGAAAAAGGCTAGCATATAACATATGCTGTCTTAGGCCCAGTTTCACAGTCTAGGGTTAACCCAGAGTAAAGTTAACTCGAATTTAACCCTTACCCGGTGTTAACTCTGACTTTCAGTTCCACAGTGACGACTTGACTCTAGTTATATATATATGTATGGCAACATTCTATTTTTTGAGAATAATGTTTTACAACATTGAATATCTTTTTACTAAATACTGCTTATTTCTTCAGTTATTTTAAAAATCACCTTCAATTAGTAATGAATAGGTGAAGAGAATCCAATATAACAAGCGGTGAAATGTTGACTCGATTATGTCTATTGGTATATTTTACCATTAAAAAGGGGCGGGTAGTTAACTCGTGTTAACCCTAGAATGTAGTAGGGTTAACTCAAGGTTACATAAATGTTAACTACTAAGTGTGAAACTGAAAAATTGTTACTCGGAGTTAACCCTGGGTTAACTTTGACTGTGAAACTGGGCCCTAATAATAAAATTATTTGAAAGTACAGCTACTTTTTAAATCCCTTTGATTTTTTACCGAGTTTAACGCGTTACCGAACAACACTAGTCGGGGTTGATGAAAGCTGATGGAAACTTTGTCAATGTATTTTGTTTTTGTATTTTCATCAGTTACGACGTTTACGCGTTACCGAGTTGGGCGTGAACACCGCTAATATAATTTATTCACAGTAAATCTACCCAGTGTGCATTCTTTTTCTCATACCCGCAGCAGCTTTTTTTCGTGGATTTTTGTTCGAGGTTGTGACCAATAAAAGCCAAAGAGGAAGCAAGAGGAAAAATAAATTTTAAACTCAAGTTAAGGAATATATAATAATCATAATTAGAAAATTTGGCAGTAACTATTTTTGACCATTTTTATACCCTGTATACATACTGTGTATCGGGGTATATTGTGTTTGTTTGAGCGAAATGTATGTAACGCACAGAAGGTGGGCAGGGGGACCGTATAAAGTATATACATTCTTGATCAGGACGACAAGAGAAATTGATTAAGCCATGTCCGTCCGTCTGTCCGTCCGTCTGTCTGTCCGTCCGTCTGTCTGTCCGTCCGTATTCACCAATGGTTCTAAGAAACTATAATAGCTAGAGACATGAAATTTGGAGGGCAGACTCGTGATGCTCGGCAGCAGATTAAGTTTGAATGGTTTTGTGCCACGCCCACACCTTCCCGCCCATCCAGCACCGCCCACTTTTTTAAAACGCTATAACTCGAACATCCAAAGAGGTAGAAACATCAAAGTCGGTATATAGACTAAGCATAAAGAGTTCTACAAAACTACATACCACAATTTTTCCCCCTCCTCTTTATTTCCCCTTCCCCGGTTGTTTTCTTAAAATTGCTGTATCTTCAAAACTATTATAGGTACGATCCTGAAATTTTGTAGACAAGCTCAGTAAACATGAATCTTTAAAACTACATACCACAAAATTCCCCTCTTATTGAAAGTTACCCCTCAATGACCTACAAGCTAAAATTTTTCGTAAATTTTACATTTTTTGACCGATTTACTTGATGTTTTGAACACTATTTGTTCGGGCGATAGCAAAATGATATTTATTTGTAGATTTGGGGTGTTGCACCGCTTACTGTGTGTGCAGGGTATTTTATTGTCGAGTATACTCGACTATAGCGTCCTTACTGGTTTTTTTTTTGTATTGTCCAACAAAGTTTAAAAATACCCAAAACAATAGATAGTTCGAAAAACGGCTCCTTCCAGAAACCTACAAATGCAAAACACTTGACATTTACAATATAACACTATCATATGGCAACCTGACAATATAAATCAATTCGACAATGATTCGTGTTATAATTGTGGTATTATTCTAACTCAAAGATGACGAATTGTAAAAAAATTTAGTACGTTATTAAGTATTGAACTTTGAGTGCGTATATCTTACAAACTGTAATACCAATTTCTTTAAAGTTATCATTTTCTGAATCCCTGAATTCTCTATCAGACACATACATATATTTGTTTTATCGGAAGCGTTTATGAAATTTTTGATTTTTGCAAGCTGATTGTATCTAAGGCCCCTCAGTGTTTCATTTGACTTGAAGATTTTTTGTCTCGCCCGCTCCTTCCCGCTCAACCAGCACTGCCCACTTTTTTAAAAGGCAATAGCTCGAAAACCTGATGAGTTAGAAACCCCTCCAGTCGTCAAACCACTCAAGGATTTACTGGCATTTGTAAAACGCGCGAAGATCTTGCTAGACCTCGAACAACCACAATGAGAATTAGTCCGTCGTCTCCAACATATCCGGTACCATTAAGGACCACTAGGTCTATGTGTGACCTCTACAGATCGACCGGAGGAACCTAACCAAAATTTGAAAATTAACTATGTTAAGAACATATGTTTATTTTTCGCCGACAGCAACAGCAATGTTAACACAATATGAATTATGTTACTGTTTAAAATAGTCGGTGAAGTAGGGCAGGGTTTACAGTGCAATGTTGCCATAAGATACCACTAGGTGACGCTTTAGTAGAGTTTTAGTTACAAAGCATTGCTGCAAAATTTTAGTTTGTTGGTCTTTGCGGGGAAAGTGGTAGTTTGTTGAAAGCAGTTTCGAAAAGATATGCTTACTAAAATTGCTATGCTAAAATTAGAGCTTTGAATCTTTTATATGTAGTTTAAGAGATACAGCAATTTTGACAAAATAACTATTTGAGAGGAAATGAAGAGAAGAGGAGAAAGTTGTGGTATGAAGTTTTGTAGATCTATACATACTGAGTCAACACACTCATTTTCATGTTTCCAACTCATCAGGTTTTTGAGCTACAGCCTTTTGAAAAAATGGGTGGTGCTCGATGGGCGGGAAGGAGTGGGCGTGGCAAAAATTCCTTCAAACTTTATCTAGCGTTTGACCTCACGAGACTATCCTATAGTTTCCGAGAACCATTGATGAGGACGGACAGACGGACGGACGGACAGACACGGCTATATCAATTCATCTTGTCATCCTGATCAAGAATAAATATACTTTATAGGGTCCCCCTCCCCTCCTTCTATGCGTTACACACAAACCGTCTCAAACAAACTTAATGTACCCTGATACACAGTAGTGTACAGGGTAAAAAAATAGATTTTTGGAAAATCTCAGGGTGGCCCTTAATTTAAAGAAGTGCATTGCTTAACGAAAATAAATTATTTTTGTACCTTCTGCATTGTTTATAATTTCTAGATTATAACTAGATACTGATTATGTTACCTTGTTTGCTTTTGTTTTGATTTTCTTACGAATTAAAGCTAAACTTACGCAGCGTACGAAATAATAGTGGTCACATATATTTTATCAGTTAAGCAATGCAGTTTTTCAAATTAATGTTATTATTAATGTTGTTGAAATTACAACAAGTTGTTTTTTTTTATAGTAAAGAGAATAAAATAATATTTCAGAAAAAGTGAGAGTGATATCTGCTTTAGCATTGGAAATAGCGTATGTTAAACAATGCTTACGCGTAAAAAAGCATGCCGTACTAATTAATAGTGGTCGGGGCTCGTAAGAATAATTATGAAAATGCTTGCAAGAGTATATAAGTTTCAGCAAAGCTGAAAATAGCTCGCTTTATGGATATTTTTTAGTGTTGTACAAAAAATCGGAAACTCAAATAGAACCGAAAATTTTTTTCTATCGCTTATAGTTTCACACGCTGCAACTATAAATATTTTGGTTCTTGAAGGTTTTTTAAATTTTAATTTCAGAGCGCTCATTTTTGAATTCGTACGATTTTTTTTAAAACGTAAATCGCAACAGTAAGGGAAACTAGGAACAAGGCGTGGATTTAAATGTGCATAACGGAAGATATTAAGCCCTGAGTCTAATCGGGTTCTCATTGAACTGTCAAAAGTTTTTTTTTAAATATATTGGTTACTTAGAGAAGTATTCAGTACAGTAAAATTCTATATTCAATGAATGATTTGTTTAAGTGAGCTCCAATAATTAAGGAAAAATTTTATTTCGTTTTTATCATACATTTTCAGAAGCGGTTGCTGAAATTTCTGGCGCTCCTGACCTGCATATAGACGAATCTTCTACGTTGCGATTGGAATGCAAACTAAAACGGGCTACCGAAAATCCTGCATTTGTTTTCTGGTAAGTCTTAAACATTTCTGTATACATATTCTTGATCAGTATCAAAAGAGAAGTCAACCTCCGTCGATCCGTCCGTCTGTATGAACGCGTCGATCTCGGAAACTATAATAGGTAGAACCAAAGTTCGTTCGCAAGTCGATTTTGGTACTCATTAGGCAGACCAACTTTATTTTGTTTTTTTACCACCGTTACTCAGTTTAGTGGTGAGTGGCAAATGACTGCAACTACCTCGGGTTAAAAATTACAAAAGTCGTATTCTTTTGAGTGTCATTTGTGGTAGGAACACCAACATTTACTACAATATGTAGTTGACTGAAACCCCAACAAGATAAAGTAAAATTAAAATTGCCTGTTTTCAAAATTGTTAAAGGTACGAACTTGAAACCTTGTATGCAGGGTCAGTAAACACACATCTTTAAAACTGCATACCCATTTCATTCCTGGTTATCCCTCAAAACCCAACAAACTCACATTTTCTGCTAATTCCAAATTTTTTGGCCAATTTTCTAGACATTTTCAATATTATTATACACAAAAATATAATTATAATTTTGTTTAGAATGTTTTATTGTCGAGTGTACTAGTACTTATTTGTTGGTATACTTAAATCGAACATACGTGTTTAGCACCACTCAAATAAAATAAAATTAGAAAATGGCATTTCTCTGTAAGCAAAGCAGATAGAAAATTATCAAACTGTATTGTATGTACTGTAGTATTATTTGCTTTGATCTCATTACAAACAGGTATGAAAGAATTTTCAATAAAAAATAAATGGGAAAATGCTTGCAAGAGTATATAAATTTCGGTATATATGAAAATAGCTCCTCAGCATTGGTATTATCTATTCTTAGGGTGAGTGGTTTGCAAAGATTATATACTTTTCACTCACTTTTTTGTGGCACACCCATTTATCAAAAGAATCTTATTACTCTTTATCTTAATAACCTACATATCTCGTATACTAATTATACTCTTCACGTTATAAGTTGTTTGTGCTGAAGTTCAAGAGTAAATCAGCCATTTTTACAGAATCAATGGTCTGCCGTGCACGCAAATACTTCTATACTTTGGCAATCTATTCAATAGAGTATAAGCTATCTCCCATATTCTAATCCGCCACGCAGGAGTAACTACGAAAATCCCTGCTTGGGCTCCCCTACCATATGAAAAACTTTTTTGTTTTGTAAGATAGAAGGCTGAAATATTAAACATAGTAGTTTTAAGTACTCCCACTAAATGCTTGAAAGTTTCATTGAGATCGGGCAACTGGAACTGGTACCTGCCATACAAAATGAAGAAGAGGAAGAGAAGCAAGATTCACGTCGTTGTATGGAAAACTTTTTTGTTTCTTAATCAATTGACGTTAAACTTCACACCTATGTTTTTGGGGAGGCATTTTGACCAAAAAATGGGCATGGTTACGCCCACTTCCCAATGAGCAAAAACAATAAAATTTGGTTTATAGGCTAGATTCAGTCAAAAAAATGGGCGTGGCACAAGAAATGGCGTGAAGAGTATCTAAACTTCAGCCTTGCCGAAGTTAGCGTCTTTACTGGTTTTCATTGTTTTGGGTCAGTGGATACCGGAGATATGCAAATTATAGAATTTGCCTTTGCCATGCCCATTTTTGAATTAAACTAATTTTGATGCCCCCTAAGAAACAAAAATATTTTCTATCCAAAGATTTGCATCTGTCATCAAATACCAATTCTCAATGAAATTTTCAGACATTTGACCTTGGCACGAAAAACTACTAGTTATGTTTCAGCCTTCTATCTTGAAAAACAAAAAAAGGCGTGAAAAGTATATAATGTTCAGCAAGGCTGAAGAGAGCATCATTAATGGTTCTTTTTCTTTTCGTATGGGGGCTACCAGCTTGAGCGATGCCATTATGCCGGTTCTGACAAATGAGTTGACAGAACAAAAAAAAGACTCTCTTCAAAATTTTAGCTTGATGACTTAAAAACTATGGGAGAAGATATAATATATGCACACAGATAGACGGGCATGTCTATGTTCATCAACTTGTCTTGTCGTCGTGGTTAAGAAAATATATATATACTTTGTTTGGTTGGAAACGCCTCTTTCGATACGTTACAAACTTCGGGACAAAGTTATAAGATTGCTATCTGACCCGGCGCGCTTTGCTACGCCCTCAAAGGATTGAATTTTTCAACACTCTATCAAATTTCGTTCTTGTTTGATATGTATGTACAGGTATATAGGCACGTCCATTTACCAATTTTTGTTGGGTTCCAAGTCACCAATATTCTTTCCAGATTTTGTCTTCCTAGATTCATTCAATTAATTTATAATTTTGCCAACGTTTTCAAACTCAAATTACCGTGAATGAGTGGCAAATTCGGATACAGCTCCTTAAAAAATTCGCTCATATATCCTTTCTGGCAACGAATCTATTACTATTGACACCGAATGAGCATGAGACTGTTCTACTGTTCCTATGCTTTAGTCGTCTGATTCTCGCACACTAAAAAATATTAATTTCCAACTCTCCACTTTACAGTCTTCTGTCATGTCTGCTTACAGCCAAATCTAAATTTTTAGATGTTTCCCTATATGGGCGGTGCCACGCTCTTATGTCCGAAAACACTTTTATGTTTAAGAAAACAAAAGTTTTTCTAACCAAAATTTTATTTTCGAGCAATTGTTTCCATGACAGCTATACTCTATAGTTGTCCAATCTTCACTAATCTCGCATGGTGACTTTTTACGTCTAAAATGGTTTTGTGCAAAGAATTAAGGTAATAGTTTTAAAATCAGACCGTTTTTGATGCAAAACCTCATTTTTAACAGGTGATTGTATCTATGAAGTAAAAGTTGTTATACAGCGAACAAGCACATTCCTTTAGCACTGTAAAAAATTGGTTCAATGAGTTTTCTCGTGATCGCTGTTCGTTCAGCGACGAATTCCGTGAAGGTCGTCCAAAATCAGCTGTTGTGCCACAAAATATCGATGCTGTGCAATATCTGATTAAGAGAGATCATCATGTGACATACCGTGAGATAGAGGCATCCTTGGACATAACTATGACGTCCATCAATAAGATTTGCAATAATCACCTTGGTGTAAAAAAGTGTGTTGGCGTTGGATCCCTCATAATTTAACCATCCAGCAAAGACAGGCGCGTGTCGATTGGTGTAGAGAAAGAGTGTCTGTAATATCTACATTGGTGACGAATCCTGATTATTTTTATACGAGCCGGAAACAAAACAACAATCGACTGATTGGGTCTTCCAAGATGACCCAAATCCAACAAAAGTTGTTTGTTCGCGAAGCACATCGAAGCAAATGGTCTCCTGTTGTAATACCCTGTACTCATACTGTGTATCAGGGTATATTGGGTTTGTTTGAGCGGAATGTATGTAACACACAGAAAGAGGGGAGGGGGATCCCATTAGGTACATATATTCTTGATCAGTACGACAAAAGAAATTGATTGAGCCATGTCCGTCTGTCTGTCCGACCGTCCTCACCAACGGCTCTCGAAAACTATACTTGTGATGCTCGGCAGCAGATCAAGTCCTTTTTTTTTTTGCCACGCCCACTTCTTCCAGCCCATCCAGCACCAACTACTTTTTTAAATCGCTATAACTCATACATCCAAAGATATAGTCACATTAAAGTCGGTATGTAGACTCAGTATGTATAGTCCTACAAAACTGCTTTTTTCCCATCCCCCAGATATTTTCTATAAATTGCTATGTTTCCGAAATTAACCAAGGTACGACCCTGAAAAGTTATATACAAGCTCAGTGAATATACATCTTAAAAACTGCATCCCACAATTTCACCCCGATAAATGAACAAAATGAGACGAATCATCCTTCACCATGACAATGCGAGTTCTCACACATCGGCACAGACAAAGGCATTTTGGATCGACCAAAACGTCGAATTGATGTGTTGTCCACCGTGCAGTCCTGGCTTGGCATCCAATTACTTCTTCTTGATCCCTTACATCAAGAAAAAACTACGCGGTCAACGGTTTTCGATGCCAGAAGAAACGAATGATGCTTTCAAAATGCATGTTTAATATTCATGCCTTGCTGAAGATAAAATACTTAATAAAATACTAAATAAAATACCCCTTTTTGTGCAACGCCCATTTTGTCGATGAATCTTTTTTCCCGTTACGTTAATATCGTACATACCAATTTTCATTATTGTAGCTCATGAGGAGATATGCAATTTATTAATTATTGCTATAGGTGGGCGAAGCCGTGGCCATTTTCTGAAGTTTAAAGTCAATTGATTGAAAAAAAAAGAAATCTTTCCTTACAACGACGCACAGTGGGGCCTTCTGAGTTTTTGCATTGCAAAAATCATATCTTCTGAACGAATAAAGATAATTACATGAAATAAGTTTTGTTCAAAAGTGAATTCCTTAAGCTTTAAAACAAGCCATCGTTCAATACGCTACGATATCTGAGAGCGGCATGGTAGGTTGTCAAAGTCAGAATTTGTTTCCGGTGCAGCTTTAGCGTCAGAAAATGGCTAGTTTTCCATTTTTTATAAACTTAGAAATCTGCGACTGTACACAGTGTATATATTCTTGATCAGTATGACAAGACGAGTTGAAATATTCATGTCCGTCCGTCCGTCCGTCCGTCCGTCTGTATGTCTATCAGTATTTATACAATATCTCCCACAATTTTGAAGATATCGACCTGAAATTTTGCACAGAGTCTTCTTTTCTGTGCGATCAACTCATATGTCGGAATCGGCATGATCGGACTATTGGAACTGGTAGCCCCCATACGAAAAGAAGAAGAAAAATGAACAAAACTTGATTCGTTGTATAGAAAACTTTTTTGTTTTTGAAGATAGAGGGCTGAAACTTCAAACATAGTACTTTCACATAATCCAACACAATGCCTGAAAGTTTTATTGAGATAGGGCAACTGGAACAGGTACCTGCCATACGAAATGAAGAAGAGGAAGAGAAGCAGATTTAAGTCGTTGTATGGAAAACTTTTTTGATTTTCAACATAGAGGGCTGAAATTTAAAAGGTAGACTTCTTACGTACTCAACCCAATTGCCTATAAGTATCATTGAGATCGAACCACTGGAACTGGCACCTGCCATATAAAATGTAGGCAATAAATACATTTTACTCCCCCTTACACCGCCTACGATCAATTTTACACACCCCCTGCATTGCAAAATACAACAGGTTGCTTCATATGACAACCTTTGTGCACTTAATTAACATTTAAAAGCTGTCACAGCGAATCTACCTACTATGCATTCTTCTTCTTATACCTGCAGCAGCGTCTTTTTCGCTGATTTTTGTGCGAGGTTGCGATCGTTTTTGCGTTATAACGGCCAAAAGGGAAGCGAGGGGAACATAATATTTTACAGATAGGTAAAGGAATATGTAATAAAGAGATAGTCAAAATTTGGCGGGTAGCATATTTTAGCATTTTTTTTTTTTTGTCCACCAAAGTTAAAAAACACCTTAAAAATAGATAGTTCGAAAAACAGCTCCATCTCGAAAACTACACATGCAAATGACTTGATATTTATAATATAACACTATAATATGGCTACCTAAAAATATAAATCAATTCGATAATGATTCCTGTTATAATTGCGTTGCTATTCCAACTCAAAGGTGCCGAATTTTAAAAAAATTGAGCATTTTATTGAAAGTTGAAAAAAAGGTCAACTTTGAGTGCGTATATCTCCCAAACTATAAATCCGATTTCTTCAAGGTTAATATTTCCTTAATCTCTGGAAAATTCTCTATCAGACACATATATTTGTTTTATCGAAAGCGATCATGAAATTTTTGATTTTTGCAAGCTGAATGTATCTAAGGCCCCTCTGTGCGACGTTAATGTTGCTTCTCTTCCTCTTTTTTTTTTAAGCTCCACAGCCATTCTGCGTATGGTTTGTCCAACAAATTCGAAACGAAATGACAACAAAGTGAAGTACTCGTATGTTACACCATGGGTGCCGATGTAACTTGCTTGAGAAAGTGTTCAAATGTTACATTAAAGGCGCAGGTGTAACTTGCATGTTTTGAACGCAAGTCGGCACGGGTTCCTGTGCTCCAAAAAAAAAATAAACCAGTAAGGACGCCATCTTCAGCAAGGCTGAAGCTATAATACTTTTCACTTTGTGTCACGATAAAAAAAAAACTAAATGAATAGTTTTCATGCCTCCCTAACAACATAACTGTAATGTTTCAAGTCAATTCGTTAAAAAACAAAAAAGTTTTCCATACAACGGTTCAAGTTTTGCGATAAGTGGGCGTAGCCATGCCCACTTTTGGTCAAAATAGTTTTCATTCCTCCCTAAGAACATAACTGTAAAGTTTCAAGTCAATTGGTTAAAAAACAAAAAAGTTTTCCATACAAAGCGTCAAGTTAAGCTATAAGTGGGCGTGGCCACGCCCACTTTTTATCAAAATAGTTTTCATTCCTCCCTAAGAGCATAACTGCAAAGTTTCAATTCAATTGGTTAAAAAACAAAAAAGTTTTCCATACAACGGGTCAATTTTCGCTATAACTGGGCGTGTCTACGCCTGGCTACGCCCACTTTTGGTCAAAATAGTTTTCATTCCTCCCTAAGAACATAACTTTAAAATTTCAAGTCAATTGGTTAAGAAACAAAAAAGTTTTCCATACAACGACGTGAATATTCCTTCTCTTCCTCTTCTTCATTTTGTATGGGAGCTACCAGTTCCAGATGTCCAATCTCAATGAAACTTTCAGGCATGTAGTCGGACTATGTAAAACTACTATGTTTAAAATTTCAGCACTCTATCATACAAAACAAAAAAGTTTTCAATTTCTGTGGATCGTTTACACAATGTTCAAATGTTTGGACTACCCGTCTATTAATTCCATGATTCGTTTCTTTGGGAAAGGGATTTTACCGGATACGTCAATTTTGTTTTTGCTTCGTGGCTCGATTAGAAAATAATAGAACCGATTTAAGTTTTTGGTAAGGACGTTTATTCGCTATAAAGTTTCAAATTCAACCAACCGATCGTGGTTTTTTACAATCCTTTATATAAAACTTATTTGCTGATCATTACATTAGTTCTTAAATTATAAATGCACTTAATTTCCTACGCAATGGCTCTAAAATATTAAATATGCATATTTAGCATTTCCTGTTTATTAGTTTATCAGGGACTTATACATTGGTTCATATATTTAATTTAGTTATACTGAAAAACTCTGTCAGCATAGTTGCCTGTGAGGTGCTGTCTCAGCATTTTATTTGGCTCAATAAGACATCCAACTTATCTGAAATTGTGGTATCTTTTGTTTGCTTGAATGAGATCAGTATTCAATGCAGAAGTGTGCAATAAAATTGAGTATGTATACTAGCGTACATACTGAAGGTGCAAATGTGAATATGTTCATGCCGATCTTTAGTTTACCCGAAGTAAAGTGTTAAACTGCAACATATTCAAGCAAGTAAAATAGAATAAAGAAGAGATAGTCGACGATATTTATTTTGGGACCCTCGATAGTCGTCGATAATATCGTCCCACGCAAATATTAATTTTTTTTTTGTATAGAGAAGAAAATAATGTTTATTTAATCATTAATCAATGCTTATTAATGAGCCTGAGCCGACACAATTTGGCCCGCCTTGCCAAAAACTTCTTCAGATTCCACGGACGTTGCACAAGTATTTGAAAAAAAGCTTTCTGAGTTAGGGAAAGTCAGTCTTGAAACCATTCAAGAAGAGATGCAAACCGATATTTTTTACTCCCAAAGATGAAACCAGTAAGGATTGGAGTTGACAGTAATCGACTCCGACATACCCTGTACCTTCAATAAGTAAAATAGATTTCATTTCCACTTAATATCACACATACTTTTTTTTTACACTTTTAGACCAAATTTTTTCAGAGATACAAGGTTTTTCTATATGTGGGCATGGCAACGCCCATTTTGTAATTGAATCATGTTATATTGAATCCCAATAGCATATATGTAAAGTTTCATTCTTGTAGGTTTTATGGTTCTTGAGATATAAGCGTTTAAAATTTTTACTATGTGGGGGGCGTGGCCACGCCCATTTTTTTATTCTGTCCTCTTGGGGTTTGAGTCAGCTATATACACTATATACACGTTTACTTTAAATTCGATACATTGTTGATCAAATAGTTTTGTATAATACATTACTTATTCCTTTTTGAAGAAAGCTATCCATATCTATTTATTTATTTTTACTTTTAACACAATTTTATTGAAGCCACAGAAGACGACTTAAGTAAGTGTATTTAATAATGTTAGATACACAAGATGTTTTAATTTATTTAAATAATTATTTTATTAAACAAAAGATTACAAGAATATATGTCGTTTTCAGACTGCGGTCAAAGCGAAAGTGACTTGACAAAATAAAATAAGTGTTGGAATACAAAAAAATGATATTTGATATTAGTGATGTGGACATAATTATTGAGTGATATTAGTATTGTTAAGAAAGAAGATGTAACGGTAAACAATAGTTGAGCGTAACTTCCCCATCGCTAGAATTGAAGATATATCTAAAATTCTATACAACCTATATTTATATAGATAAATCTTCAATTCTATATAACCTAAATAACTAGCCAATATATATATATATATATTTTTTTTTTTATAAAAAATATACATGGCCTTACTCTTGAGATGTTTTTTTTTGTTTATTGTGCAGTTTGCAATTGTGCAGTAATGTCATTTTCGAATTTTAACTTTCTTTTTATGTTTGCACTATGTATATTTTTTAAGTCACACAATTTGTATTTTGGTTGATCCTTATGTCTGAGAGCTTTATAGTTTTTTATATATCCTTGGTTTGCAACAATTTCCAGACTCAACATTAATCGGTTATTCGTTTGTAACAGAATGATATGAATTATTATAATATTCAACTGCTTTACTCATCTTATCTTTAATATTTAAATATTTTTGTTCTATAGTAAGTACTCTTAATTTTTCAGAAATTGTATTGTAAAGTCTCTCAATATCTGCATTGCCAGTATGGTTATTGGGTTTGACTAGATGCATATCAATATTCTCTTCTCGTAAATATTCCTTAATATTTATACTTTTAAATTCATTATCGCAGATAAGTTTATTAAAATGTCCTTTCTGTGATTTGTAAAGTTTAATCTTTTCAATTATTGTTTGATTATTTCTGTCCTCTAGATAAAAAGATGTAGCAAATTTTGAGAAGCGATCAATAACCGCCCTATTTTAGGAAAAGTCTTAAAAATGTCTTCGTTGATACAAATGTATCAGTGAAGACATTTCTAAAGGAGATTTTAAGCATTTCCGTATTTTAGACAACAATCTCTTAAATCGAAAGCTCTTTTTAACTCGAAAGCTGTTTTTGAGATAACAGTATGAAAAATTTATGTTAAGCGTATGTTAAGTTCGGCATGGAATATTGAAACTGCTTATGTTTTCGCGTATCTCAAATGAACATGAGTGCAGCCAGCACTATTCTACCGTCTCGTCTTCTTCTTCCATTTTGAGACACAAGTGCGCCACTTTTGACACTGATTCTCTGACACAATTGACACAGCAATCGGTTAGCTGACACAATCGCATATGTGCCGTGTATCGTCATGGAACATAGGCCTACCTAATGTTCATTCATGTTTACAATTGCTTTTGTTTTTCTGGTTTGAAAAATATAAAACTGCAATAATATAAACAAATAATTAATCAAATGCAATTATTGAGTTCTCATGGTTCCCACATGGTTCATTGCTATATTATTTTTTGAAAACAAAATGTTTGCAAAATGAGTAAAAGTGAATATAATTATTCAAAATAGTAATGTAATAACAAAATAATTATTTATTCAATTATTAATATTGAAAAAAAGTCATACTTTTACAATTTATATTAATTTCGCAAACATTTGCGTTAAAATCTTTGTTAAGACGACCTCGCGAGCAGGTATTAGAAAATGTCTTCGTTAAGACAAAAAGAGCTTTTTTTTCTGTTCCTAAAATACGAATTTTCTTAAAAAGTTATCAGCTGGCATTTAAGAGAATGTTACGGCTTAACAGTGTCTTAACTGGCTTAAGACATTTCCTAAAATAGGCCGGTAAATGTTAAGAAATTAGCTTTTGAATTGGTATAAATGTCCATATGTATTATTTGGTTAATTTCTGTTGGGGTTTCAGTTAAGCAAAATTTATTTTTGATGGTGTGTGTGCATGTGGAGCAATTGTTAATAAATTTTTGAATGAGAGTTTTTAAGCCTGGAAAATATATAAGTCTTTTAAGTCCATTATAGTTTTCGTTAATGCCCGTATGGCCAGTCTCATTTTTGTGGTAAAGATTTATTTGTTTATAGGCATCATCTTCTGATTCTAAATCTTTAGCACAATATGAACATCGTATGAACTTAATATTCTGTCATTCATACATTTCTATTAGTTTATTTTGTAAAATTGAATACTGATGGTCATCTAGTTCAGTGTATATGCCTATTCTCCCTTCAGATATGTGTGATTCTAATATTCTTTCTAAATTGTGTTGTAAGTCATCTGAATTAAGATAAATCTTTTTATTTCCATGGCAAGTTTCTATTTCAGTGTTCTTATTTTTTGTTAGAATTATTTGTGTTTTAAATCTTTTAACTACTGTGTCTAAAATGGGTATATGATTGTGGATGTCTTCTAATTGTGAATGTATAGTGTCTAAGTTATCTGAAGTGTTATTGTATAGGGAATCTAGCGAAACTGAGTGTGTATTTATTTAATTTGTATCTGGATTTATTCTGCTCAGAAAATCGGCTACCTGATTGTCTTTTCCCTTTATGTAGTTTATAGTTAAATTCGCTCAGGCGTACTATCCAACGTTGAAGTTTTGTATTAATTTTACCTCTGGCTTTAGCAAAAAGCCATCTTAAAGGCTGGTGGTCAGAAAGTATTTCGAATTTTGTACCATATAAATATGGTCGAAAATAGCTTGTACCCCACACAATAGCTAGAAGTTCACGTTCAGTAGCATCATAATTCTTTTCGTGGTCATTTAAAGTTCTAACGTCTTTAAATTTCTTGAGTATTTGTTTCGGAGCGTTTTGCTCCTGTTTATTCAAACCTGTATATAGATTGTCGTAAACTTTTTGGTCTAAGTTAACTTCTTCGAGCACATTTACTTCATTATAGGAGTAAGGCATAGATTGGATGAATTTGATTTCATTATTATTAACAGTTATTGATTGTTTTTGCATATCAATAATAGCATTCATTGGTGTAAGAATATTTTGTCCAATAATCGCGTCAAACTGTTTGTCTTTAAAATTGGTAAGTTTCCAGAACATTATTGAGTTCTCGTTAAATTCTTCCGGAAGATCAGTGAAAATTTCATGTGTAATATTAGTTGAATTATTTAAGGATGAAAATAAGACAGTCTGTTTTAAAGGCATTCTTTTGTATTGTGGTAATTTATTTGTATCAAGTAATGACGTAGTAGAGCCTGTATCAATTAGTGCAATTATTTTGTCGGTGTGGATTGTTAATTCAATTAAAGGAAGGGATTTCTTGAGGCAATTTTAAGAAAATTGACCTGCTCACCACTGTCAATGTTTTCTGGTATTTACATGACTTCCACTTGAAAGTGATCTATTTCCACTGGTGAAATATCATTATTGTTTTGATAAGAAAGGGAGCTATTGTTTCGTATCTGATTGCGGTTGCTATTGTTCGTTTGTGTTGAAAATCTGTGTGAATTTACATTTCTGTTTTGGTTTGCAAAAACTTGATAATTAGGTTGTGATTGGCTTAATTGAAAATATTGAGAGTTGTTTTGTTGAGACAACTGAGCTGGCTGTTGTCTATTTAAATTTCTGTTTAGGATATTATAATTCTGAGAATTATTTTGTTGCATGTTTTGCTGAAATGTTGAGTTTGGATTGTTTGTGTTTACTGTACGACTATTATTACCACGTCTATTATTATTTTTATTTTGGACTCTAATGTCATTACGTATTAGACCATTCTCTTCGAGAAGACGAAAAGCATCTCTAATATTAATAGACTTGGCATTAACAATGACTGACAATGAATGATGAATCTATACGCTCTGGCTTAAACTCATTAGGCTTTTCTTGGTCAAATTCAAATTATTCATTCATTTTAGAACAAATATTACGCAAATACTTAAAATAAGTTACGATATCATTATTTACAGCTGTGTGTGCCCGTTTGTAAAGTTCATCATATGATTCCTGTACTCCAAAGTTGTTAATGAGAGCTTTCTTAAGCTCGTCCCATGGTGGCTTTGCAGACAATGTCCGTAGAACGTGGATGGCTGATCCTTGAATTTTGTTGAGTATGACTCTTTGATAGATATAGTTTTTCACAGTCACATCTTGATTTGCTATTAAAGCCATCACAGCTTCGGTTTCACGTATAAACGATGACAATGCATACGAGCTGTCTCCTCTGAACTCGTGTTCTTTTATTTGTTCGCTGAGCAACGACATCATTATATTGCAATTTGATGTTAATTTTACTTTTTAACTATTTTATTTATGTTGATTTTTTATTATTTTATTTAATGTTTGTTTGTTAATAGCTTTTCATTTGCTCATTAAGTCTCGCTTTACACAATTATTATAAAAGGAGAAAGGAGACAAGAAATGTTCTGGATTCTTCTTTCGTTTTTTTTTTTTTCGTTCTACTTCTTTCTTTTTTCTCTTTGACTAAAATTTGTCACGTAGGCAGAAAAACTAACGGTTTTCTATCATTAATTTCTCTTGCAATGACTTTGCACAATAGAACGATACCAAGGTTATACGAAGTTCGAGAATGTTAAAACTGTGTCTCCATAAACATACATATATGTATATATATAAGAATGTTTGAATTGGAATATATGAATGCCGGTTTGCAAAGATGGTTTTTTTTTGTTTATTTATTAAAGCACTATTAACTTTTTTAGTTTTTAACTATTTTTTTTTTGAAGTGAAACTTCTTTAGCATGGGTGCGATTTGAAACTCGATGAAACGACATGAAAAAGAGACAGACTATACATTTATATGATTTAGCCTGCGGGAGAATGAAATAGAATATAGAATGACAGTCTGTATTCATAAACTGAGAAGTCATAAAAAAATTAACAACAACAACATGCTTAGTTGTAATTTTGGCATTCCTCTTCAACCATCACTTTCGCCATCTGGCGCATATGCAACAACAACTTACCTGGCATGTTTACTCCAAATATTATAAAAACTCTTGTTGTTGTTATTTTCGGCGTAAACAAGCACTTTTAATACGGACAGTGTTGTTGTTGCTACCTATGAATTTGTCTAAGCGTATGCATTGTGTTTGTTGTTGGCCGCTACTTAGCGTCGCTAATCAGCTTCATAATATATGAGCCGTGAATTCATCTGCAATTCACGTCCTCCCAATTATGTTGAAGGCCGTTCAATTTGTAATTGACAATAATACCCTTTCCATTGCTGTGATTAGGAAATGAAAACAATTAATTTACAAATTCAAAATATTCCAAATGTGAACATTTATAATAAATTATATATGCAATAAATAAAGTCAAGTAGATTCCACACATTGGAGCATTGGTAGTTAACTTGACTCTGTTCTTCGGGAGACAAAATTAAATCTTCTTCTTCGCATTTATGCATTCAAAAACGTACGCATTCCAACTTGCCCAAATAACATGGTGACACATACATATTTTCATAAAAATTACAATTTTTACGAGTTTTTTTAACCATTTTAAATGCAACTTCACATTAATTATAATTTGAAGATTATTTCAACAATTTAATTCGAGTGTATTTACTTTTCAATCTTTGAAAATAGATGCAAGCAGATTGATTGTTTTCCAGCTCAAAAAATTTGGTTGGTAATATATATCTCAGACACTCAAATTTTCCTTGTTATTGTTTTGAAATCATCGACCTGAAATGTTGCAAAGATCTTTCAATTTTATTACCATAAATCATTGATTAGAGGAAAAAAGCAAATTTACGTCATTGTATGTAAAACGTTTTTTGTTTTTTAATCAATTGACTTGAAACTTCACACTTTTTATCTTACAGAGACATAAAATCTATTTTGATCAAAAATTGAGCATTGCTACGCCTACTTATAGCAAAAATTGCAATGAGCTAAAACAATGAAAATTAGTATATAGAATATTAAGATAAAGAGAAATTCAATCCAGAAAATGGGCATGGCAAGACCGAAGATAGCGTCCATACTGGTTTTTTGTTTCTTTTAAAGAAAGTTTCACTTCATACACGTGTACTCTGTTGCACGCGATTTTTTTTTTTTTGTTAGTATTTTTATTTAACATTTAGTTTTTTTTTTCCTTTCGCCGTTAATATTAACTTTAGTTAGTATTTTTTATTTGATTTTTATTAACTTTAGTTAAAATTTGTCTTGTCCGTTACCGGCTGCGCCACTTAAGTAAGTGTATTTAATAATGTTGGATACACAAGATGTTTTAATTTATTTAAATAATTATTTTATTAAACAAAAGATTACAAGAATATATGTCGTTTTCAGACTGCGGTCAAAGCGAAAGTGACTTGACAAAATAAAATAAGTGTTGGATAACAAAAAAATGATATTTGATATTAGTGATGTGGACATAATTATTGAGTGATATTAGTATTGTTAAGAAAGAAGATGTAACGGTAAACAATAGTTGAGCGTAACTCACGCGCAAATTTAAATTTTTAGCGATGTGAAACGCCAACTATCGATGACAACATCAAGCACTATCGATGGTGTTTGGTTGCATTTGAGAGTGCCTCGATATTGCCGATAGTGCTATCGATTGATCTCCACCGCTACACTAAAGGCTACGTAGGTTTGAGTATTGCACAAAGTGCTGTGCTCCAAATAATATAACTACTTTGTTATAATTCTGTGCATATTAAATGAAAGATCTCTTTGTACGCTAAGATCTTATAAACCTCGTAACATCTTATAAGCCAATATACAAATTTTCTCTGTTTTTGCTCATTGGGTACCGGAGTTGTGCAAATTTTTTAGTCAAAATAGTTTTTATGCCTCCTTAAGAACATAAGTGTGAAGTTTCAAGTCAATTGATTAAGAAACAAAATAGTTTTCCATACAACGACGTGAATCTTGCTTGTCTCAATGAATCCTCCAGGCATTTAGACGGACTACTTAAAACTACTAAGTTTGCATTTTCAGCCCTCTATATTCCAAATCAAACAAGTTTTTCATACAACGATTGAAGTTTTGTTGATTTTTTGTTTCTTCGTCTTTTCGTATGGGGGCTACCAGTTCCAAATGAGTTGTTCACACAAAAAAGAAGTCTCTGTGCAAAATTTCAGCTCGGCATCTTCAAAGCTGAGAGACGAGATCGTATATATACAGACGGAGGTACAGACGGACATAGCTCAATCAACTTGCGTGTTCGTCCTGATCAAGAATATACAATATATTCTTTATATAGTCGCAAGTGAATATTTCTATATGTAACAAACTTTAGCACAAACTTATAATACTATTCACTGCTATTTATAAATACTTTTTACTTTCTTGGACACTAGACCGTCGCTGGTTCTTGATCCTGGATAGAAACATTTTGTAGCAATTAATTCATCAGAAAAGCTGACATAATAAAACCAGTAAGGATTGGAGTCGATAGTACTCGATTCTGACATACCCTGCACCTTCAATTTGTAAAGGCTGTTGTAGGACTTTTAAATCAAAAAAGATTTAATTTCCATCCAATATCTTACATACAAAGTTTTGCTCTTCTGGACCAATTGGTTCCAGAGATATACTGTTTTTCTATTTTGGCAACAAGTGACCATGGCCACGCCCATTTTATGATTGAATCTTATTGTTCTCATTCATTCTTGTTCGTTTTATGATTCTTGAGGTGTAAGCGTTTAAAATGTTCACTATATAGGGGCGTGACCACACCTATTTTTTTGTTCTTAGGGTTCGAGTCAGCCATAAACACTCCAAATTTGGTGTTCCTATCACAAAAGACAACCGAGATAATACGAATTTTGTACGTTCCAGTCATTTGCCTCTCACCCCCAAACTAAGTAAAATCGGGAAAAACGAAATAATTTTAATCTGCCTAATGAATATCAGAATCATCGTGCGAAAAAATTTTTGAAATTTCAATGAAAAGGAAATTTTCATTGTATATCAGGGTATATTAAGTTTGTTTGAGACGGTTTGTATGTAACGCATAGAAGGAGGGGAGGGGGACCCTATAAAGTATATATATTCTTGATTAGGATGACAAGACGAATTGAAATAGCCCTGTCTGTCCGTCCGTCCGTCCTCACCAATGGTTCTCGAAAAATATAAGAGCTAGAGACTTGAAATTTGGTGGATAGACTCGTGAGGTCAAACGCAAGATCAAGTTTGAAGCAATTTTTGCCACGCCCACTCCTTCCCGCCCATCGATCACCACCCATTTTTTCAAAAGGCTGTAGCTCGAAAACCTGATGAGTTAGAAACGTGAAAATGAGTATGTAGACTCAGTATGTAAAGCTCTATAAAACCACATACCACATTTTTTCCCCCTCCCCTTCGTTTCCCCTCAAAAAGTTGTTTTCTTAAAATTGCTGTATCTTCTAAACTATAATAGATACAATGCTTTGTATGCAAACTCAGTAAACATACCTTTATAAAACTGCATACCACAAACTTTCATTTTTAACGCTGTGTGACAACGCAAAGACAAACAAGTTGAAATTTGGCATAACTTGCGCTTTCAACACTGCTTTATCCTATTTGTAACAAAAACCGTACTTAACACTGCGAAAACTATTAAAGCTAGAGACTTGAAATTTGGAAGATAGACTTGTGTGATCGAACACTATATCAAGTTTGAAGGAATATTTGCCACGCCCATTCCTTCCCGCCCATCGAGCACAACAAAAGGTCATTTTTATACCCTGTACCTTAGGTACAAGGGTATATTAGTTTTGTGCGCATCGACAATGTATGTAACACCCAGAAGGAGACATCTCCGATTATACAAAGTATATATATTCTTGATATAGCCATGTCCGTCTGTCCGTCTGTATGAACGCCTAGATCTCGGAAACTATAATAGATAGAACCAAAAGCTCTTCGCACTTCGATTCTGTCATTTCTTAAGCAGATCAAGTTTATTTTGTTTTCCCCCTTTTTAACTTCGTTTAGGGGTGAGGGGCAAATGACTAGAGTAACCTCGGGTAAAAACTTACAAAAGTCGTATTTTCTGGGTTGTGTTTTGAGATATCATGTTCGTGTATTTCTGCAAGTGGGTGCTGGTGTGCTGCGTGCTCCACAACATTTTATTAGAAGAGCACGATATTTTTGCTTACGAAGGCGAAAGCGACGGTATAGGTAATGCAAATAATGGTGAACTGGAAAAAACTTCTATAACATTGTCTGCAGAAGTAAAACGCCAAAGACTGCATACATTAATGTTTGAGTAAAGATATCTGATTTCGTTTCAAAATATTTAATTTTTTTTAATTCATTAATACAAATTCAGTCTCTTTAGTTCTTATAATCACATTTATTATATACATTTGTATTTATATTTATATATATTATTTGTTATTGTACTTGTATCAAGAAATCAAGCAAAATACTTCAGCAAGCTTTCCACGCACCCTAACCACCTTGCCAGAGGTCTTACAAGCTTGTGCAGTCGATCCCGTCTTCGTCGTAATGACTTTCCAACCCAGCGATAGACCCCAGGGCCCCATGAGCAAACTACAGTCTAACAGAACTGTTAATTAACGTTTAGTCTTAAGATCTGCAAACTTATTGTTAGTCTTATATAAAATAGAAGATCCAATAAATAAAGCAAAGTAATAATAAAAAAAAAAAAAAAAATTGTATTCAAGTTCCAATTTCCTCAACTCGAACTCATTTTTCAATTTCTGCTTTTCCAGCATCATCTTCTTCTCTTCAAAGGCTAGTTTTTGGAATTCCACTTCGTTGCTGCTTGTTAGCCTTGCCTTTTCCAACTTCAGTTTTTGATCTTCTATGCCTTTCGACCACTCAAATTTTTCGGTATCCAACTTTAGTCTTTTGGAACGAAACTCCATCCGTCCCGCCTCTAATTTTCTGAGCTATTCAACGGCAGTGGTGGAGCTTTTCTATTTAACTCTGCCGGAGATTGATGGAGTCGCGTCGTCACATTCTGAAGTCTCTACAGGCGTCCATCACCTCTTCAACTTCAATAGTGTCCACAACCACTAGGTCACTTTCGACGTTTGAGCCAAAAATATTCTGAAGTTTGTCAAAGAAAGAACAGATTCTTCGTACTTTTTCTGAAATGTCATAATTAATAAGTTATTAAACTTCAAAAAAAACTTCTCAAACATTTACCTTCTAGTGTCCGGACACCATCATTATCGTCGACACCTGCGCCTAAAACGCGCCAGCTTTTTGCCATGTACCAGGTGCAGTCAATTCGTGTTTCATCGATTAACTTTCATAATAAATTTGTGCCATCGGTAAAAAGTCAAACAAAACATTTACATTGTGAAAGTTAAATACATAAAATTAATGCGGGCTATTAATATTAACTTTAAAACTGGGATGCTCCTCCAGATATGATAAAATCAAAACAGATTCCCCATCCGTCCATCTTTTGGATTCACTATCCCTCCTACGCTTTGCTTTTTGTTGGTCTGACACTAAAACATGCAAAATTTTAAACTTTTGGTACTTCGTGTACTTACTTTTTAAACTGCTGGCTTTTGTGTAACAATTGTATGTGTTATGAGATTGCTTGCTACATACGACTAAATGTGACAAAAAAAAATATAAGGAAACTACTTTTTCATAGAAAATATCAAAAAATTGTCATTTTCATACTTCTATACGATCACTAACAACATGCCTCAAGGTCTATGAATCTCGTTAAAATTTGGCCTGTGCATTTTGTTGTTGGCAATTTGACTTTTTATACGTTTATAGGTTAACGAGAAATGCGAGAACACCGCAAATAAAATAAGTATAACGTCCATACTGATACAGTATGTACTAGCAGTAAATAGTATTATAACTTTGTGGTGAAGTTTGTAACAGATCGAAGAAGATGTTCCCGACTATAGAAAGTATATATATTCTTGATCAGGACCAAAAGACGAGTTGATATAGCCATGTTTGTCTGTCTGTACATATACAATTTCCTCTCACAGTCTTGAAGTTATCGTACTGAAGTTTTCCAGAGAGTCCTCTTTTGTGTGCAATCACCTCATTTGTCAGAACCGACATGATCGGACTACTGGAACTGGTAGTCCCCATTTGAAAAAAAAGAAGAAAAATGAACAAGTCTTAAGCCGTTGTATGGAAAACTTTTTTGTCTTGTTAGATAGAGAGCTTCAAAACTAGTAATTTACGTATCCTGACTCAATGCCAAGTTTCAGTGGGATCGGACCAGTGGAACTGGTACCTGCCATACAAAATGTAGAAGAGGAAGAAAAACAAAATTGACGTTGTTGTATGGAAAGTTTTTTTTTTCATAATTAATTGACTTGAAACTTTGCACTTACATATGTTCTAAGGGTGGCATGAAAACTATTTTGATAAAAAAATGGGCAACGACCACTTATAGCCAGATTGTATAATTTTATATCTCAGGTACCCAATGAGCAAAAACAATGAAAATTATTGTACAAGCAATTGACATATAGAGAAATAAGATTCAATCGAAAATATGGGCAAGTCTGAAGATTGGGTTCTTACTGTTTATACGCTGTGCACAACTTAAATACAAGAACGTATCGGAACAACATATGAAGCCTTTTGTGAACAGTTTGGGTCTTGGTCCTCATTGGATTTTTCAAAAAGGCACCGATCCCAAGCATACCGCGCAATTTCTAAAGCAATGGCTGCTTTTTTATGCCCCACTTCAGCTTCATAACCCTTTCCGGTCTGCAGACCTAGGCCCAATTGAGCATATTTGGGAGTTGATGAAGAGGAAATTTGGAAATGCAACCGTAACGAGCAAAGATTCGCTAAAAGCAGCTCTTACGAAAGCCTGGTCTGAAATAACGCCATCTGAAACAGAGAATTTGGAGTTATCCATGCCATGTCGTCTGCAAGCAGTCATAGACAGCGAAGGCGGTCCAATAAAACATTAAAACCTATATTTTTTTCAAATTTAATCTCTTTACTAGCCTCACTCATAAGTGTATTTAAACTTTTGTCCGGTGTCATTTTTTTAATTTTGACAGATTTCTCATTATGGATGTACTAAAGTAAAACTTTTTTGTTTTTTTTTTGTTTTTATTTCTAAATGAAATGAAAAAAGACAGCATACTTACAACATTAGAAAAATGATTAGTTTCAAATTCTATACCTCCAAAAGTATTGAAGGTACGTTTCTTGATATATTGAATAATATCTGAACGGCCGATGACAGATCAATATGTTTTTGTAGATTTGGGGTGTGGCACGGGCTACCATGTGTGCAGGGTATTATATTGACAAGTATACTCGACTATACCGCCCTTACTGGTTTTTTTTTGTAGGGTATTAAATAAATTTTAATGATATAAGAAATGAAGAATGTTGTATCTTTGGCAACGACGAAGACAGCCTTAAACATATTCGATTTTCAATAATTTAATTATAAATATCGTTTTTATTTTAAGGTATCATGATAACAAAATGGTTAATTATGACACCCAAGGAGGGTTTTCAGTAACATCAAGCAATCTCCCTGGACCTACTACAGTTGACACAGTTCCCCAACGCCCTTTAACGACTATTGGATCTTTAAAGATACGCGATGTATCAGTAAATGCAAGCTTGAATTACCAATTGCCTGGTAATAGCTCTTCAATCACTCCTTCATCAAATTATTTGACTGCTTCTGCACACCAGTCTTCCTATTTGCTAACACCTTCAATGAGCATTCTCACAATAAAGGAAGTGAATTTTCATCATGCAGGCAATTACACATGCGCACCTTCGAACGCACGACCATCGAGTATAACAGTACACGTTTTACGAGGTAAATTTCAGAATATTTTGAGTACAATGTCTTTAATCGACAAACAAACTAATTTTATGTGAGCAGTGATTTAAATCGGTTTTTTTCATGTTATTTTATTCCAGGGGAGAAACCAGCGGCAATGCAGCATGCAAACCGTAGTTTACTGGATAATGAAGGCAACAACAACACAGTAGGATTAAGCGGTACCATAAGCAGCGTTAGTCATGCACATTATCTCGACATTATAGTCTTATCTGGCGTAAAAATAAGTCTTCTAACATTCACTTCGCAAACGAATTTTTTAAAAATGTATTTACTATTTGTAATCCTGTTAATTTTGGCAGCTAAAGTTGACTTAAGATGAGAGACTGGCAGCGGCGACAATGTTGATTGGAAGGCGCCGCAAATATCTGGCTGAACTCTAAGCTAAGCATGCTGGCTCCGGTTTAATTAGAATAAACAGCATAAATGCTGCTAAATTAATGTAAATAGAGATATACGTATACAATTTGTAAATAGAATTCGACTTTTAAAGTCGACAAGAAAATGTACTGAAGGCATGTGTTAATAATGCAGTGTACACATCCCTTTCAATGAATATTTTAAGTATTTACGCAATGCATTTATATTCACTTAGGTCAACTACATATGTTATGGATTAGAGGTCTGCATGACTGTATTAAGCGCAGAATTTACATTGAGTGTACACGTCTGTTCCTGTACAGGTTATTCATACTAGTTAAAAAGAGAGATAGAAAAATCTCACCAAGAAAATTTCAATCTCCCGTCAAATTTAACTAATGACTTCAAATATTAAACAAACCAAATCTCATCAAGAGAGAGGGTTAAAATGAAAAAAAAAAAAACTCACTTAATTTATTGACGACACGTTGGGACATTTACTATGTAATTTTTTAATTATTTGTTTTTCAATGTATAGTGTGTGAATTGTACATCAAAACATTGTACTCAAAATTTGTTGTACTTTGCCTCCATTAATAGTCTCCACTAGTTGTCAATACAGTTTCACTATAAAGAGAACAGCAATACAAGCATTCGTCTTCAGAGTGAATAATTCATTTGTTGTTTTGGATGCATTCATGCAGATCTCTAACGTCGAAATTATTTTAACATGAAAAAGTGACTCTAAGAGAATGGATTTTAATCGAATTAATTTTGATGTCTGACATTTGCAAATTTAAATTTAAGTTTACTTTAATGGTTAAATAAACCTAATAGCAGACATAACCTTAACATGAAATTTTTAACACTGTGAATTAGAGATAGAAGAAAATATACATACATAGTTTGATGACCCGTCAAAGAACGATTTATTTTTTCCGTTAATTTGTCCATTTGAACTATACAAGAGTCGATCAATCAACACCTGTATTTGACAACGGATGGCATTGAAGATCAAAACATTTATTACATTTGATAACGACCATGTACTGAATTTCAGATAAATTTATTGGTCACTTTTTTTCTACAGTATTTTTTGATAAAGTGGAAAAAGTCCAATATTGATCCATAAATCGTTTTTTTATAATTTTTCGATGGATTAGTATGCGCAGAAATGATAGTGATTTGGACACTGATTATGGGACCCTTTACTACTTATGAGAACAACCAGATATAAGATAACTTAGTTTATAACAGTTTTCGGTGATCCGGGAAATCCTTCGGACGTGCGAACACAAATAATCGTCAAAAAGATTCATAGCATGATTTTTGATTGGTGAGGTGCTCTTACGGAACTTCAGTTAAAATTAGAGAGATGGGAACCATTATAGCACACAGTGGACATCAAATAAAGCAAAACAGTACTTCCTGCAAAATCCGTTTTTATTATAACACGTCAGAAACCAAAAGACAGTCAAAACAATTTATTTTTCAAGGTCAATACATACCGAGAAGGCAGACAATGTTTTGTTAGCTGAAATAGTTATGGTAATGACTTTTTGGGATTCCAGAAATAATTCTCATGGACTTTCTTCACCGTCAACCGCCACATGACATTACCAAGTGTTCCTCTAATACGATAATACGTTAACATAATTAACATAACAATAAAACAACTTGAGGTTATCGTCGTGGCAGAAGTGTATTTTGGGAGTTCGGCACTTAAGAAACGGCAAGAACATTAGGAAAACTGATATTAAAAAACCAGTAAGAACGCTGTCTTCACCCTTGCTGAAGATTGTACATAGGCCAAATTTTAATACTTTGCACGTATGTGAAATAGTTTTCACGTATGTGAAATAGTTTAGTCTTAGAATTTATTTCGATAAATCATTCGTCGAAACCACCATGATCGGATTATTGGAACAGGTAGCTCCCATACGAAAAGAAGAAGAAAAGTGAACAAAACTTGAATCGTTGTATGAAACTGAAAGTTTCATTGAGATCGGGCAACTGGAACTGGTACCTGCCATACAAAATGAAGAAGAGGAAGAGAAGCAAGATTTACGTCGTTTTGTGTTTCTAAATCAATTGACTTGAATCTTCACACTTATGTTCTTGGGGGGCATTAAAACTATTTTGACAAAAATGGGCATGGTTACGCCCACTTTTAGCGCAAATCAATCTTTTGCATATCTCCGGTACCCAATTAACAAAAACAATGAAAATTGGCTAATAAGGTAAATAGAAAATTGATTCAGTCAAAAAAATGGGCGTGGCAAAATAAATGGCGTGAAGAGTACCTAAGCTTCAGCATTGCTGTAGTTTGCATACATACAGACAGACAGACATGGCTAAATCAACTCCTGTTTTCGCTCTGACCAAGAATATACGAGCCCCGACCACTATTAATTCGTACGGCGTGCTTTTTTGTGTGCAGTGTTTAACATACTCTATTTCCAATGCTAATGCAGATATCACACTCAAATATTTTTTTTTCTGATATATAATTTTATTCTCTTTACAATAACAAAAAAAAACAACTTGCTGTAATTTCAACAACAACAATAACATTAAGGGGTTACGCCACACTGGCACTCGAAAAAATAGTCACATAAGTAATATATTTTTTTTTGACACAAATATTCATTTTTTTTAATATGTTTAAATGTGCATATGTACTCATGAAGATGTTGGTTTAAAAAAAAAAACGTATACAACAAAACTAAATACAACTGAAGTTATGAGCCAACAAGTAGAGCCCTTTTTTGAAAATCCATTTTGTTGGTGTACATCATATCTCGATCTGCAAACATCTTAAAAATGTGGAATAAATTTTATTTCATTAAGAAATTAAATATCTAGGGCGATACAAGAGGAAAAAAAACTAACAATTTTTTTGTGAAAGTTACAGGAGTTAAAAAAAAAAAATATTTTCGTGATATTTTTTTATAATCTATACAATAACTTTTGAACAAAGTCCTGAATTAAAAAACCCCCTCGTATCGCCTTAGATATTGTCCCTAAGAATATCTCCTCCAAATTTCAGAAAGATCGGTCAAGTAGTTTTTGAGATATGATGTACCAGTTTGAAAAAAGTAGTTTCGAGAAAAACGCAAAAGAAGAATCAATACGCCGTATGGGCCCTACTGTGTGTCGGGCTTATGATTGCTTCTGCAAAAAATTCGGATTTTAAAACTGGTAATGGCTTAATATGTTCTTCAAAGCGTTAACAATTTATTAAGCCAAAAAAAAAACCAGTAAGGACGCTATCTTCAGCAAGGCTGAAGCTATAATACTTTTCACTTTGTGTCACTATAGAAAAACTAAATGAATAGTTTTCGTGCCTCCCTAACAACATAACTGTAATGTTTCAAGTCAATTCGTTAAAAAACAAAAAAATTTTCCATACAACGGTTCAAGTGTTACGATAAGTGGGCGTAGCCATGCCCACATTTGGTCAAAATAGTTTTCATTCCTCCCTAAGAACATAACTGTAAAGTTTCAAGTCAATTGGTTAAAAAACAAAAAAGTTTTCCATACAACGGGTCAATTTTGGCTATAAGTAGGCGTGGCTACGCCCACTTTTGGTTAAAATAGTTTTCATTCCTCCCTTAGAACATAACTGTAAAGTTTCAAGTCAATTGGTTAAAAAACAAAAAAGTTTTCCATACAAAGGGTCAAGTTAAGCTATAAGTGGGCGTGACCATGCCCACTTTTGATCAAAATAGTTTTCATTCCTCCCTAAGAGCATAACTGCAAAGTTTCAAGTCAATTGGTTAAAAAACAAAAAAAGTTTTCCATACAAAGGGTAAATTTTCGCTATAAGTAGGCGTGGCTACGCCCACTTTTGGTTAAAATAGTTTTCATTCCTACCTAAGAACATAACTGTAAAGTTTCAAGTCAATTGGTTAAAAAACAAAAAAGTTTTCCATACAAAGGGTCAAGTTAAGCTATAAGTGGGCGTGGCCATGCCCACTTTTGATCAAAATAGTTTTCATTCCTACCTAAGAGCATAACTGCAAAGTTTCAAGTCAATTGGTTAAAAAACAAAAAGGTTTTCCATACAACGGGTCAATTTTCGCTATAAAAGGGCGTGGCCACGCCCACTTTTGGTCAAAATAGTTTTGATTCCTTCCTAAGAACATAACTGTAAAGTTTCAAGTCAATTGGTTAAAAAACAAAAAAGTTTTCCATACAACGGGTAATTTTTCGCTATAAGTGGGCGTGGCTACGCGTGGGTACGCCCACTTTTGGTCAAAATAGTTTTCATTCCTCCCTAAGAACATAACTTTAAAATTTCAAGTCAATTGGTTAAGAAACAAAAAAGTTTTCCATACAACGACGAGAATATTCCTTCAATTCCTCTTCTTCATTTTGTATGGGAGCTACCAGTTCCAGATGTCCAATCTCAATGAAACTTTCAGGCATGTAGTCGGACTATGTAAAACTACTATGTTTAAAATTTCAGCACTCTATTGTACAAAACAAAAAAGTTTTCCATACAACGGTTCAAGTTTTGTTCACTTTTCTTCTTCTTTTCGTATGGGAGCTACCTGTTCCAATAATCCGATCATGCTGGTTCCGACGAATGATTCATCGTAATAAATTCTAAGACTCTGTGCAAAGTTTCAGCTCGATAGCTTCAAAACTGAGGGACTAGTTTGCATACATACAGACAGACAGACAGACAGACAGACGGACATGGCTAAATCAACTCGTCTTGTCGTCCTGATCAAGAATATATGTACTTTATATAGTCGGAAATTAATATTTCGATCTGTTTCAAACTCCGTGACAAAGTTATTATACTAGTATTTCACATAAGTGAAAAGTATAAAAATTGATTTTTGGAAAATCTCAGGGTGGCCCTTAATTTAGAGAAATGCCTTGCTTAACGAGAAGTAATGTTTTTTGTACCTTCTGCATTGTTTATAATTTCTAGATTATAACTAGATACTGATTATGTTACCCTATTTGCTTTTGTTTTGATTTTCTTACGAATTAAAGCTAAGCTTACTCAGCGTACGAATTAATAGTGGTCACATATACATATTTTATCAGTTATTATATTGCACTTCTCTAAATTAATGTTATTGTTGTTGAAATTATAACAAGTTGATTTTTTTTCTATGGTAAAGAGAATAAAATTATATATCAACCACGAAGAAATAGATATTTTGTAGTATGTGGTTTTAAAGAGATCTGCATAAAAAATTTTAGGATATCTCTGATAGTTTATGAGATATTACAGTTTCAAATAATTTACTTTTTGAAAGAAAATGAGGGGAAGGGGGAAATTGGGGGACGCCACCATTCGAATTTTATATTTCTATCTCATGTGGTGTTTACACCCTTTTAAAAAAGTGGGAGGTGCTCGATGGGCGGGAAGGAGTAGGAGTGGCAAAAAAACCTTCAAACTTGAAGTGGCGCATGACCACACGAGACTATCCTTCAAATTTCAAGTCTCCAGCTGATATAACTTTCGAGAATCAGTGGTGAGGACAGACGGACGGACGTACAGACATGACTTTATGAATTGTCGTTCTGATCAAGAATATATATGTATGTATACTTTATCGGGTCCCCTGCCCTCCTTGTATGCGTTAAATACATTTCGTGTTAAACAAACTTAATATAGCCAGACACACTGTGTGAACAGGGTACAAAGATTAACAGAATTGAAGTTGTTGTTGATAGAATTCTGAATATTTTTGGCATACCGAGACTTAACACATATTGGTACCACCAATGTACGATATAGAGGGGTCTCAACAATTTTTAAAGCCTTATATGAAAAACGTTTTTGGTTCTGTTCTAAAAAAACGTAGTTTAGGGTGAAACAGCTGATCATATAATTTCATATATTCTTGATCAGGATGACAAGAGGGATCCATTAAGCGTTGTCCGACCGTCCATATTCACCAATGGTTCTCAGAAACTATTAATGCTAGAGATTTGAAATTTGGAAGGTAGACTCGTGATTTTTGGCAGCAGATGAAGTTTAAACGGTTTTGTGACACGCCCAAACAGCACCACCCACATTTTTCAAAGGCTGCTACTGGAACACCTGAAACGATAGAAACATGAAAATCGGTATGTATACTCAGTATGCATAGCGCTCATCTACTTACCAAAACCACGTTTAATTTCAAATTGGTAACGGATTGCTAAAGAGAATACAATTTAACAGGCAGTGAAATCTTGATTCTGTTGTGACAAATTATAAAGTTTACTATTACAAAGGTGCCCGCCCTGAAAACAAACCGTACACTTCAAAAGGTAGGTGTATAATAGTATGTATGTTAGTTTCGTATAAAACACATTATGGTAAAAATACCCTTAACAATCACACAAGGAAACTTTGTGTAAACTTCCAATGTCAGTAATTTCAGATGATGTGAGACTACCTGGTGGACAGCACTTCTATTGATTGGGACATATTTAATTCTTAATTATTTGACAGACAAATCTAGATCTGTTTTGACATTAAAAAACATAAATAGGAAAAGTTAAAACAGAGTAGTATACTCGGGGTTAACCCTAGAATGTAGTATGGTTAATTCAGGTTAACATAAATATTAACTACTGAGTGTGAAACTAAAAAATTGTTACTCGGAGTTAACCCTGGGCTAACTTTGACTGTAAAACTGGCCCTCAAAGTGTTTTTTATACTTTTGCAAAAAGAATATATTAACTTTGTCATGAAGGAGACATCTCCGACTATTTAAAGTATACATGTTCTTGATCAGCACGACGAGACGAGTTCATCTAGCCATGTCCGTCTGTCTGTTTCAATACCAACTGCGAGCTCATTTTAACGATATCGAAAAAATTTAAACGCAGAAAATTTTCTTCTTATCAGCTTGATCGGATCACTTTAACAAATAGCTGCCATAGGAACGATCGGTAAAAAATTATGTTTTTGCATAAAAAACGCTTCGATTTTAAAGCTATAATTTCCGTTTTTTGCACAGGTACATTGTGGACGTCAGTAGAGACATACTGCAAATATGGTGAAGATCAGATAACTATAGCATATAGCTCCCATAGAAACAATCGGTCCAAAAATTCGGTTTTTGTTAGAAAAACTGTTTTGTTCTTAAATATATTCCGATGAAACTTTCCAAATAAGCGTTTTTTTATATCCTTGACAATATACCAAAGTTTAATAAGAATCGGGCATAATGCCGTGGCATCGCCCATATAGAGAAAAGCTTAAAAATGCGATTTGTCTGTGAACCGATGAGATAGAATTGATGAGAATGATTGCATTGCTTTCTTTCAAACAAATTAGAAATTGGGCGAGGCTGATGATGATGGAAACATTTTCCAATAAGAATTGTTGTGAAATGTTTGCAAGAGTATAAAAGTTTCAGCCAGAGCTCGAAAAATACGGTCAATCAATTTTTTCAAAGCTGTCTTGTGACGACGAAAACAGAAAAACATGAAGTAGGCTTGCTCTCTCTCAGAACAGAACACTTTTTTTTTGTTTCGTTCGTGTTCTCTGTCTAGTGTTTTTGATTGAGCAAAACACACGAAAGTGTCTTGCTATGACAGCTCAAACAAAGACACATTGTCTTGCTTTCATGAAATATGTGTCTTTTAATGAGCAAAACGACTAAAGTGTTAACTAAAAGTGTCTTTCTATATATAATGTAAAACAAGTGTATGCAGCTATAAAAGGTGTTTGACCGTCAAATGGCGCCTCTTATTTGTAATATGCTTGCCGGTCAACTCCACACCACATACGTTGCATACCGACATGTTTCTATCTGCGTCGTATTTAAAAAATACATGCACTTTTTTTATTGCAGTCCCGATTCATATCACACAATATTTTATATTTGATCCAGACGAAAACGTATTGCTTGTTAGTATAATTTATTTTCAGTTTTCACCCAAAAACACACATACATAGGCAAAAGACACTTTTTTTCTTTGTGCTTAGAAAATCTGTCTTTGGAAGACACGAGAAAAATTAAAATAAAACAAAGTGTTAATGCTTGATCATTCAACTCATTAATCAAAAACAGAATTGAGTGTGTTTTCTCTCTCCCTCTTTCCATAGTGTCCGAATGAAACATTTTTTTTTCTGACAGTTTGAAAATGTTCACAGTTTTTTACATGCTCTGGTTTCAGCCAAGCTGAAAATAGCTCCCTTACTGGTTCTTAAATCACAATATCTTCAAAACTATGAAAGGTACAAACGAAGGCTTGTAATAGACATCTGCATGAATATCAAAAAACGCGCATTCGAATGACCAATGCTCAAAACGAGTTGAGTGAGTTTGAATGTAAAACTACACTGGTTTGAATGAGGGAGAGAATGCGCTCACGTACGACTCAGTCGCATAAGAACGAAACGAATAAAAACGAAGTGATTGAGTGAGAATATGGCATTTTATTCGAATGCATTCGAATGCCAAAACGGTTCTTTATGTGTTGTTAGTTTTATATACGTAAGGAAAAAGAAGAAAGAAACCAGTAAGGACGCGATCTTCAGCAAGGTGAAAGCTTATATACTTTTCACGCACTTTCTTGTTCCACGCCCATTATACGAATTTTCATTGTTTTTGCTCATTGGGTAGTGAAGATATGCAAATTTTTTGGCTGAATTAAAATTTGGGCTAAAAGTGGGCGTAACCATGCCCATTTTTGACAAAATAGTTTTAATGCCCCCCAAGAACATAAGTGTGAAGTTTCAAGTCAATTGATTAAGAAACATAAAACGACGTGAATCTTGCTTCTCTTCATCTTCTTCATTTTGTATGGCAGGTACCAGTTCCAGTTGCCTGATCTCAATGAAACTTTCAGTTTCATAGAACGATTCAAGTTTTGTTCACTTTTCTTCTTCTTTTCGTATGGGAGCTACCTGTTCCAATAATCTAATCATGCTGGTTCCGACGAATGATTCATCGTAATAAATTCTAAGACTCTGTGGAAAGTTTCAGCTCGATAGCTTCAAAACTGAGGGACTAGTTTGTATACAGACAGACAGACGGACAGACGGACATGGCTAAATCAACACGTCTTGTCGTCCTGATCAAGAATATATATTCTTTATATTGCCGGAAATTAATATTTTGATCTGATCCAAACACCGTGACAAAGTTAATATACTATTTCACATACGTGAAAAGTATAAAAACAACAATTGAATGCTCTTGTTTAGTTTGTAAACAAGCTCAATAAATATATTTGATAATAATAACGTGAAGTTATCTTAGTATGACATTTTAATCGCGATTCCAATCTCGATAGATGTTTACATAAATTTTAAAGGAGTATATACAATGATTTAAATATTTTACGATTTAATTGAAAAAGCGTGCGTACGCGTCGAAAGTTAAAGCAAGAAGAAGGTGGATCTTTTTTAGTGTTTAGTAGATCCTTTTTGTGGCGTACCAGGGAGCTGAAAACAACTTGCTTAGGGTTGCCACAGTATTGTCCTCCTAGGTAAAACGGCTGATTGTGTTGGTAAACTTAGCAATTATATCTGACATATCAGCTTTTGTCGATATTTGTTGCGAGCTGGGTAAAGATGGTAATTCGAGTGCTGTTGATTTAGCCGGTGTAGTGAAGGTTGGATTAAAACGATCGATGCTTGTGTTAACCTTGCGTCCTTTGATAAGTAATTTAAAAAACTTTTATGATTTTTTTAACACCTTAAATGGTTCGTCATATGGTGATGTCAGCGATGGCCGCACTGACTCGTTTTATACGAAAACATTTGTTGCTGTGAAGAAACAAAAGTGTTTGACAGTGAATAAAATGCAGTTTCGGTAGGGTGCCATTTTTGCATGGCTTTGATAAGCGCTGCAACGCTTTCACTGGACGGTTCATTCGAATCGTACTACCGTAGACGAGCATTGCTGGCGAACTGCTTAAATCAGGTTTGAATGAGTTCCTAAATGTGTTGTTCCAATAGCAGACAGCACTTTGGCGAAAACTAAACTATCTACCACGATCAGATGTGATTCGATTCCAAATCTTGATATCTAATCAGATAACAAGGCTTTTGTAACTGATTCGGCTGTAATGTCGGGAATTGGCGCAACTTCAGTGTAGCGATCAATCATAGTCAAACAGTATCGTTGTCCCCAGATAATGGAAATGGACCAACAATATCGATGTTGACATGTGAAAAGAGTTCTTCTGGTGGTTCATAGTTCGCTGGTGAAGATTGTGTATGGCGGTGTAAGTTCTTTAGACCGTTGACAAGATTGGCATTGGGAAAGGCTTAAGAATTAGTGAATGCTGTTCCAATGCGTTTTTGTTCAAAAGTTGTTCAAGTTCGTCATCGTCACGTTGAGCATAACCAATTGATACGTCTAAGGACTGAATTCTTGAAAGCAAATCAGCGGTCTTTCCCGGAAATATGGTGGATGTCAGTTGTAAATGGTCCTATAAAATCAAACTAGCGCACTTGACGAGGAGATGCCTTTTCGAGCTTTTGTCGAAACGCGTATGTAAGTGGACAATAGTCGGTAACTATGCGACCTTCTATCATGAAACGAAAATGACATATACTTTGTAATACAGCGGTTAATTCGCGATCATACGTGCTGTAATTCCATTGTGCTTTTGAGTAAAAACCCGGCTGGTTGGCCATTGGTGATTTGATGTAAAGGTGTACCGACAACCGTGGCCGATGCATCGGTATGTCGAACCAATTAGGCTTCGTGCAAAAGGTAGGCCAATATCATTGTGTTGTACTACTCAACTGAGAGGAATGTGGAGTAATACGTAACTCCTCCCTGCTTAGATTAGAAATTCTGCTAAATTTTGACATTTATGTTGTTACTTAAGTATTATGACAATTTTATTTGATATATTTTGTACAAACTTGATTTCTTTGATTATACTCTTCACGTTATTGAATAGTATTATAAGTTTGTGGTGAAGTTTGTAACACATAAAAATATTCACTTGCGACTATATAAAGTACATATATTCTTGATCAGGATGACAACACGAGTTGATTGAGCCATGTCCATGAGCCATCTGTATATATCCGATCTCCTCCCACAGTTTTGAAGATATCGAGCTAAAATTTTGCACAGAGTAGTTCTACATAGTCCGACTAAGTTTATTGAGATTGGACAACTGGAACTGGTAGCTCCCATATAGAAAGATCAAGAAAATTTGAATCGTTGTATGGAAAACTTTTTTGTTTTTTAAACATAGTAGTTTTAAGTAGTCCCACTTAATGCTTGCAAGTTTCATTGAGATCGGGCAACTGGAATTGGTACCTGCCATACAAAATGAAGAAGAGGAAGAGAACCAAGATTCACGTCGTTGTATGAAAAACTTTTTTGTTTTTTAAGCAATTGACTTGAAACTTCACAGATATGTTCTTGGGGAGGCATTAAAACTATTTTGACAAAAATGGGCATGGTTACGCCCACTTTTACCAAAAATTAATAATTTGCATATCTCCGCTACCCAATGAGTCAAAAAAAAATGGCCGTGACACAAGAAATGTGCGTGAAGAGTATATAAGCTTCAGCATTGCAGCACCACCAATTTTTTCAAAAGGCTGTAGCTCGAAAACCTGATGAGTTAGAAACATTTTTTGCCCCTCCTCTTCGTTTCCCTTCAAAAAGTAGATACAATTCTGTATGCAAGCTCAGTAAGCATACCTTTATAAAACTGCATTCCACAAACTTTCATTTTTAACGCTGTGTGACAACGCAGAGACAAACAAATTGAAATTTGGCATAGATTGCGCTTTGAACACTGCTTTATCCTATTTGTAACAAAAACCGTACTTAACACTGCGAAAACTATTAGAGCTAGAGACTTGAAATTTGGAAGATAGACTCGTGTGGTCGGACACTACTTTAAGTTTGAAGGAATTTTTGCCACGCCCATTTCTTCCCGCCCATTCAGCACAACCAAAGGTCATTTTTTTCTTAAAATTGCTGTATCTCCTAAAGTATAAAAGATACAATGCTGAAATTTTGTATGCAAACACAGTTAACATACCTTTTTCAAACTGTATACAACAAACTGTCACTTTCCCCGCAAGGACCAACAAACTAAAATTTGGCAGCAATGCTTTGTAACAAGATCCGTACTAAAACGCCATCTAATGGCAAAATTGCACTGTGAATCTTGCCTTACCATACCAACGATTTTGATTCGTATAACAGAATTCGTATAATTTAACACAATTCATATACAGAATTCATATTGTGGTACACTGCTTTATGTCGGCGCAAGTTTAACGTGTTATAAACATAGTTGTGTGTACAGGGTATTATATAGTTGAGAATACTCAACTATACCGCCCTTACTGATTTTTATATTTCCTTGATGACTTATTTCTGTTTTCTTGAATTTTGCATTTATAATTAACAAAGTGTCATGGTTTAAATGTCAATCATTGTTTTGTTTCTTAAAACAAGGTAACATGATTTGGTGTGAATACAATTTGTACTTATTCTAAGGTCTTTGAATTCTTCGTTTTGTTCGTAGGTGTAGTATACGTTCTCAATCGTAATTGTAATTTCTTTTTCTTCGTCTATTTGAAGTATGTCGCTATTTGATATTGGTGTTATTAGTAATACTGTTGCTTCAATTTATATGTATTTTTATTGCAAAAATAATTGTGTTGTCTTTGAATATTAGAATACCCATTTTTATGGGTTTTATTTTATAAAAGTCTTTATTGAAGGTGCCTATTTCGTCTGTGGTAAGAATTGAAGGATGAAAGATGTTGTATTTTGATTCGTATAACAGAATTCGTATAATTTAACACAATTCATATATAGAATTCATATTGTGGTACACGGCTTTATGTCGGCGCAAGTTTAACGTGTTATAAACATAGTTGGGTGTACATAGTAAAATATAGTTGAGAATACCCAACTATACCGCCTTTACTGGTTTTTCAATTAGTATTGTCTTCATAGCTCACTTTTTAATATTAAATCATTAAATATCAACTTAAATTGATAAACCAGTAAGGACGCTAACTAAGGCTGAAGCTTAGATACTATTCATGCCCTTTGTTGTTTTTTTCACTGAATCTATTTTCTCATTCATCTTACTGGCCTATATACCAATTTTTAATTGTTTTTGCTCATTAGGTACCGGAGATACCCACATTATTGATTTTGGCTGTAAGTGGGCGTAACCATGCCCATTTTTTGGTTTTCATGCCTCCCTAAGAACATAAGCGGGAAATTTTAAGTCGATTGGCAAAGAAACAAAAAAGTATTCTATACAACGACGTTAAATCTTGCTTCTCTTCCTTTTCTTTATTTTGTATGGCAGGTACCTGTTACAGTTGTCCAATCTCAATGAAACTTTCAGGCATTTAGTGGGTCTATGTAAAACTACTATGTTTGAAATTTCAGCACTCTATCTTCGAAAAATTTTCCATACAGCGATTCAAATTTGTTTTTCTTCTTCATTTCCTATGGGGGCTACTAGTTCCAGTAATCCGATATGGCCGGATCCGACAAATGACTTGATCGCACAAAAAAGAAGTCTCTGTGCAAAATTTCAGCTCGATATCTTCAAAACTGTGGGAGGAGATCGTATATATACAGACAGATGGACGGACAGACGGACGGACGGACAGACGGACATGGCTAAATCAACTCGTCTTGTCTCTGTGCAGAATTTCAGCTCGATATCTTCAAAACTGTGGGAGGAGATCGTATATATACAGACAGATGGACGGACAGACGGACGGACGGACAGACGGACATGGCTAAATCAACTCGTCTTGTCGTCCTGATCAAGAATATATATACTTTATATAGTCTCAAGTGAATATTTCTATGCGTTAAAAACTTCAGCACAAATTTATAATGTAGGGGGTATGGATTTAGCAGGCTCGAGGTCATTCACAGCTCAATTATGTCTGTTTATAATTGAGTGCGACAATTTTAAACTAACAACTAACAACACAAGCTTACAGGCAGAGCGTACGGCCGTTTCGGGAGTAGCGACACTCCTTCATCAGCGGTCAGCAATATAGGTCACTAAAGCATATATAACAAACTTATTATACTATTCACTGCGTGTTATTTTGTCTACCTGATCCATTACTAGGACAAGACAATTCATTACTGGGACAAGTGATTTATCATTGGGACAAGAAGTCATAAATTACTAATGATTTAAATTTATTTAAGGGCATAATAATTAATAAAGTTGGATGTGTATCTTGTTCTTAAAAGAGTAAATGTCCAAATGAATGTATGTTTTTTCAGGTTAAAGTGACGAATTGAAATTGCATTTTTCCTTTGCTGATCCATGACTGGGACGTTTACCTTAGGTAAAGTTTTCATATTTTAATGAAATGTGCACTTATGTAGCGGTAGGTTCAAGAGATCGATGATACGCAGATTGTATACCAAAAATTCTGATTAATGTGATGGACAAGTACGAAAACGGTCAGGGTTGGGTCATTATTTGGAGGTCGTCGTAGATGACAATTTTTCAACAAAAATATTATATAGCCGAACTTCTTGTGAAAAATACAAAATATAATGACAACTATTAAATATTTGTATTTTATATTAGCCTACATTCGGGAACTGAATTAAAATTTAACAAGTTAAGTTGTTTTGTTGCATTGTTGCATAAAGGTGCTGGTATGAACTGAAATAAATGTAAACAATTTGATTATATGAACCAAGTTTTATATATTGTATTTTATTATATATTATTTTGTTTTTATGTAGTACTTGGTGTTTTTTTTTTTTTATACTAGCAAGAGTATATTAACTTTGTCATGAAGTTTGCAACGCAGAGAAGGAGACATATTCTTAATCAGCTCGTCGAGAAAATTAGGTTTTTGCTCAATAAGCTCTTTGATTTTTAAGCTATCGCACAAGAACATCTTGGACTTAAATTAAGAGACACTGCAAAATTGGTGAAGATCGAATAACTATAGGAGGTTAAAAATTCGGTTTTTGTTAAAAAACTTTTTCGTTCTTAAATATAAATACATAAAACTTTGCGGTTACGGGTTTTTTTGAAGCCTTGACCATATTCCAAAGTTTTGTAAAAATCGGACTTAAGGGCGTGGCACCGCCCATATAGAGAAAAACTTAAAAATGTGATTTCTCTGTAAGCCGACGAGATATAAGATCGCAAAATGAAGTGTACAATGATTGCAATGTATTTGTTAAAAAAATTAGAAGATGAGCGGGGCTACGCCCCTTTATTTTTATAAACGTATATGATTCTTATTGGAAAAACTGTAAGAAAGATTTTCTAATAAGACTACTTGAGAAAATGCTTGCAAGAGTATATAAGTCTCACGAAAGCTGAAAATAGCATCTTTACTGGTTTTTTTTTGCAATAGATATCTGACATCTGGTTTCTTATTTTCTTTAAATATATCGCAGCCTAACAGCCCAGTTTTCCAAAAATCGTTTCAGATTAACCTATTTATACTCTTGCAAAAAGAGCACGTTAACTTTGTCATGAAGTTTGCAGTGCAGAAGGAGACATCTCCGACATCTTGATCAGCTCAGCCAATATATAGAAAAACTTAAAAATTCGATTTCTCATTAAGCCTACGAGATAGAAGACCGCAAAATGAAGTGTGGAATGATGGAATGTCCTTCTTAAGGACATATTAGAAAATGGGCGTGGCTACGCCTCTTTATGATTATGAATCTATATGTTTCTTATTGGAAAAACGATCTCACGGATTTACAATAAGAAAAATTGTGGAAATGCTTGCATTCATAAGTTTAAAAACCAGTAAGGACGCTATAGTCGAGTATACTCGACAATATAATACCCTGCACACACAGTAGGCGGTGCAACAACCCAAATCTACAAAAAAAATGTTGATTTGACATCGCCCGAACAAGTAGTGTTAAAAATATCAAGTAAATCGGTAAAAAAATGTGAAATTTACGAAAAATTTGAGTTTGTAGGTCATTGAGGAGTAACTTCCAAAAAGACGGGAATTTTGTGGTATGCAGTTTTAAAGATACATATTTACTGAGCTTGTCTACAAAATTACCGTACGTACCTATAATAGTTTTGAAGATACAGCAATTTCAAAAAAAAAACTGGGTGAGAGGAAATGATGGGGAGGGGGAAAAATGGTGGTATACAGTTTTGTAGAGCTACCCAACGGGAAAAAATCGTACACATTCTACCCGCCATGCGAGTAGAAGGTGTCGTAAGTGTAGACAAAGAGATTGCGGGGGCTGGTATGCGTTCGACGTCGTCGTATGACAGAGAAACACAACGCAAAATATAACAGCAGCGAAAAATTACAACAACAACACATGCTCTGTCGCTTCTTTTTGCAGCGAGTGTGGAAGGCTTCACAAAACGAAATGCTGCTTTGTGGATGAAGAGTTAGGGGAGGGTTCGTTGTCCATGCTAAAAATAGAAATAACAGGCAAACGCACTTTTTTGTTTCGCCGACGGGTGGCTCTGCTCTTATTCATAATTAGGCGCACTTTTACTATAAGTCTCAATGGCCGCGACGGTTAAGCGGCGGCTTGCGAATCGATGATCCGCGGTTCGAGTCCTGGTGCCGGCGTTCACTCAATAAATAAGTAAGTTTCCCTTTATTCAATAATTTATTATCCAATGTATCACTTCTCAATATAGAAAATATAAAGTCAAACAACACGGAAAAAAGGAGTAATAAACAAAGGCAAAAAATTATAATATAAAAAATACATTAAAAAACAGTCGGAAAATTAGTAATAATAATTTTTTTTTTTTTATCATAGCAAATTTTTAGTAGTTTTGTATTTTTATATTGTATATGATCATCTTTTTTTTTTTTAAAACAAAAAAAAAGTAACTAAATAAAATGTTTTTTGTTGACCCGGCTGGGAATCGAACCCGCGTCTTCAAATGCAAGCAAAATAGGATGGTAAGTGTCCGAACTAAATATATAAAGTGTCCGAACTAAAAAAAAAGTGTCCAAACTAAAAAATATAACAGCGAACGCAAACGTATAACAGCAGCGGTTTTACAACAACAACCCATGCTGTGTTACTTCTTTTGCCGCGAGTGTCGCTTCTTTTAGAAGAGAGTGTTGCTTCTTTTAGAAGCGAACGTGGAAGATTCTATGCATGGCGCAAAGCGGACATTTCTGTGTTTAACGCCATCGGAAATTAGAAGAAATCGGAAGACATTCTCCATTCTAAAGAACGCAGCCATAAGGCAGTTAGAAGACGTTCTGCGTCCCGTTGGGTACTTCTACTGAGTCTATATACCGACTTTCATGTTTCTATTTCTTTGAATGTTCGAGTTATAGCGTTTTAAAAAAGTGGGTGGTGCTAGATGGGCGGGAAGGAGTGGGCGTGGCGCAAAACCGTTTAAACTTGATCTGCTGCCGAGCATCACGAGTCTACCCTCCAAATTTCAAGTCTCTAGCTATTATAGTTTCTGAGAACCATTGGTGAATACGGACGGACAGACAGACGGACATGGCACAATCAATTTCTCTTGTCGTCCTGATCAAGAATATATATACTTTATAGAGTCCCCTTCCCATCCTTTTGTGCGTTACATACATATCGCTCAAACAAACACAATATACCCTGATACACAGTATGTGTACAGGGTATAAAAAGCCAGAAATAGCTCACTTACTGGTTTATTTTCATAAAAATTGTGTTTTATTTAAGTATCAGTAAGTACAGCAAATTTTTTACTAAAGACTTATTATTTCGAAGTATTCAAACCCCCGTTGAATAAAGCGTGGTTTCCACTCCCCATTTTCTATTATTCCTTGAAGTAAGCCATTTCAGTCATATTACATTTAAGGTATATAGGTGGTTTAAATTTTTATTATATGTTGCCACAGCCACACTCACTTTTCAATTCTATCTTAGTGGGTTCCAAATCACAAAAATTTTTTCCAGAATTTGTGTTCTTAGAGGTTTATTTAATTTATTTATAATTTCCAAAGAGTTTCAAACTTTTATTACCAGGAATGAATTACAAAATTCTTGTTGCTTTGAAATTATGCCGAATTTCGACACGGGTTTTCTGGCAACGAATCCAACATGACATAAATAAATAAATTAATTAAACCAATGAGAACGATGTCTTCTGCCTTTCGGACATCAAATACTCTTCACGCCCATTTTTTTGTGCCACGGTGTCTTACGATTCTCATGGAAACCCATCCTTATAATATTTCTGATGAGAAACATTTTGTAAAGAGAAAGAGGCGTAGCCACGCCCATTTTAGAATTTGTTCTAATAAAAGCCATTATGTACTCCTATACTTCCTGTTTCAAACTTCTATCTCGTCTACTTACAGAGAATTCTCATTGTTATGTTTTTGAAGTGAAAACTTCTTTATGCGCGTTGATCATTTTTTGAGATGGGCGCCGACACCCCAAAACAACAAACACAATGCATAGGCTCAGTCAGAGTCCGAAGTGGACAACAACACGAGTTACTTTGTTTAAAATTTCTGAATATTTTTAGTAAACAAGCCGGCTTAGGGAACGTACCCAAATTGCGTGCCCCATTTTTTGATACTTTTTAACCCCCTCCCCCCTCGGTGACCATATCGGTGACAGGTCACGTAACTTGGGAACGTTCCCAAATTGCGTGCCCCATTTTTTGATACTTTTTAACCCCCTCCCCCCTCGGTGACCATATCGGTGACAGGTCACGTAACTTGGGAACGTTCCCTTAGTTGTTATTGCGGAATGCATGTTGTTCTTACTTTTTATGACGTTTAACATTAACAATTTACATGTTCTTGGTATGACATTTTCATTGACCCAAACGACGGTGAGTCAATCGGTCGTAACGTCAGATCGTCGCATAGTTTGCGCTCTTGTATTGTGTTGTGATCATAAGTAGCTCGCAAATATCTGTCAACCGTTTTTCGCTTTGCGGTGTACGCACTAACACAACCGAAAACCAGTAAGGGCGGGATAGTCGAGTATACTCGAGTATATAATACCTTCCACACATGGTAGGCCGTGCCACACCCCAAATCTCGAAAAATATATTGATCTGACATCGGCCGTTCAAATATTGTTCAAAATATCAAGAAAATCGGTCAAAAAAGTGGATTTTACGAAAAATTTCAGTTTGTTGGTCTCTGAGGGGTAACCATCAAAAAGAGGGGAAGTTTGTTGTATCTTGTTTTAAAGATGTATACTTATAGAGTATGTATACAAAATTTCAGGTTCGTACCTTTTATTGAAGATATAGCGTTTTAAAAAAAAAAACTGGGAGAGGGGAAAAACTGTATCCAGTTTTGTAAATCTATAGATATTGAGTCTACGTACCGACTTACACGTTTCTATTTTTGCGGGTGTTCGACTTATAGCTCTTAAAAAAAGTGGGCGGTGCTCGATGGTTCAAACTTGATCCGCTGCCGAGCATCACAAGTCTACCCTCCAAATTCCAAGTCTCTAGCTATTATAGTTTCTGAGAACCATTGGTGAATACAGACGGACATACGAACGGACAGACGGAGGGACAGACGGAGGGACAGACGGACGGACGGCCATGGCTTAACCAATTTCCCTTGTCGTCCCGATCAAGAATATATATACTGTAAAGGACTCCCGGTTCTACCCGGTTCAAAGGCTGGGAATAGCTCGCCGACAGAGTAAATTTAATTGATTTATATAAAAGACCCTGCGTGAATTGGTAACGTTTGCCTCCACGCTGTATCTATAATCTTTGGCTTAGAATGCTTTAAAGAAGAAGAGAACGGTTTTCGCTAAACATATGTAGAATATAAATCACATAAACATAAGCTGTCGCAACCTCGCACAAAAATCAACAAAAAAGGCGCTGCCACGGGTATAAGAAGAAGAATGCTTAGTAGATAGATTCGGTGTTACAGCTTTAATATGTTAATAAAGTGAACAAATTTTGTTAAAGGAACCAACCTGTTGTATTTTGTAATGCTTTGTAGAAATTTAGACATTTTACCCCCCTTTACACCGTCTACGAATTGATCAATTCGTAGACGGTGTAAAGGGGGGTAAAATGTTTAAATTTCTATGTTGAAAATTAAAAAAGTTTTCCATACAACGACTTAAATCTGCTTCTCTTCCTCTTCTTCATTTCGTATGGCAGGTACCAGTTCCAGTAGTTCAATCTCAATGAAACTTTCAGACATTTGTTCTGGCTACCTAAAATATCTTTTTGTGAAATTTCATCCTTCTATCTTGAAAAACAAAAAAGTTTTCCATACAACGAATCAAGTTTTGTTCGTTTTTCTTCTTCATTTCGTATGGGGGCTACCAGTTCCTATAGTCCGATCATGCATCGCACAGAAAAGAAGACTCTGTGCAAAATTTTCAGGTCGATAACTTCAAAATTGTGGGAGATATTGTATAAATACTGATAGACATACAGAAGGACGGACGGACATGGCTATTTCAACTCCTCTTGTCAAACTGATCAAGAATATATATACTGTGTTCAGTTGCAAATTTCTAAGTTTATAAAAAATGGAAAACTAGCCATTACACAGTATGTGTACAGGGTATAAAAACATGCACGTTTGCTTTCGCACTAAGCAGACCACTTTGTTTCGTTTCGTTTTAGTTTTCGGTCGAGTCTTCTCAGTTGAGCTTCATTGTTTCGTTCTTTCCAAAAACACAATGAATGCTCGCGAAATGAGTGTCAGCAGATGAGCAAAAAAATGAAATGCTCATCGCAAACAGTCTTTAATACTTTAGTTGTTGTTGTGCCTTGTTGTTGTTGTGTAAAAGGCAAGTCTCAAGTATTGCAAAAATAATTGCACGAAATTTATTTTTTTTTATACCCTGCACACACACTGTGTATCAGGGTATATTAAGTTTGTCCCTCCGTCCGTCCGTCTGTCCGTCCGTCCTCACCAATGGTTCTCGAAACCTAAAAGAGCTAGAGACTTGAAATTTGGAGGATAGAAAACCTGATGAGTTAGAAACGTGAAAATGAGTATGTAGACTCAGTATGTAAAAGCTCTACAAAACTACATACCACATTTTTTCCCCCTCCCCTTCGTTTCCCTTCAAAAAGATGTTTTCTTAAAATTGCTGTATCTCCTAAACTATAATAGATACAATGCTGAAATATTGTATGCAAACTCAGTAAACATACCTTTATAAAACTGCCACAAACTTTCATTTTTAACGCTGTGTGACAGCGCAAAGACAAACAAATTGAAATTTGGCATAAATTGCGCTTTGAACACTGCTTTATCCTATTTGTAACAAAACCCGTACTTAACACTGCGAAAACTATTAAAGCTAGAGACTTGAAATTTGGAAGACAGACTGGTGTGGTCGAACACTAGATCAAGTTTGAAGGAATTTTTGCCACGCCCATTCCTTCCCGCCCATCGAGTACAACAAAAGGTCATTTTTTTCTTAAAATTGCTGTATCTCCTAAAGAATAAAGAATACAATGCTGAAATTTTGTATGCAAGCTCAGATAACATACCTTTTTAAAACTGCATACAACAAACTACCACTTTCCCCGCAAAGACCAACACACTAAAATTTTGCAGCAATGCTTTGTAACAAAATCCGTACTAAAGCGCCATCTAATGGCAACATTGCACTGTGAGCCCTGCCTCACTATTAGCAAATACTCAAACCATATCGTGGTACACTGCTTTTGCTGTCGGCGAATGTTTAACGTGTTATCAACATAGGTGTGTGTACAGGGTATTATATAGTTGAGAATACTCAACTATACCGGATTTACTGGTTTTCTATAAAAAGACATTAACTTGCATTTCTCACTGTTTAACAATAAATTGTTTACAGCACACCATTGTGAGAGAGAGTCAAGATCAGACTGAAGCAGATTCTGCTGATCTATAGAATTAACGGTCGGACATAATTTCACGTCATCAGCATACATTAAACCAGTAAGGACGCTAAAGTCGAGTATACTCGACATAATAATACCCTGCCCACACAGTAGGGTGTGCAACACCCTAAGTCTACAAAAAAATGGTGATTTGACATCGCTCGATCGAATAGTGTTAAAAAAATATGAAGTAAATTGGTCAAAAAAAGTGGAATTTACGAAAAATTTTAGTTTGTTGGTCATGGTAACTTTCGAACAGAAGGAAATTTTGTGGTATGCAGTTTTAAAGATATATATTAACTTAGCTTGTATACGAAATTTCACTTACATATTTTTATTAGTTTTGGAGATATTGCTTTTCAGAGAAAACAACTGGGGGAGGGGAAATCAAGGGAAGGGGGAAAAATTGTGGTATGCAGTTTTGTAGAGGTTTTCATGCTGAGTCTACATACCGAATATTATATTTCTATCTTTTCGGGTGTTCGAGTTACAACGTTTTAAAAAAGTGGGTGGTGCTGGTTGGGCGGGAAGGAGTGGGCGTGGCACAAAACCGTTTAAACTTGATGTAGTGCCAAGCATCACGAGTCTACCCTCCAAATTTCAAGTCTCTAGCTTTTACAGTTTTCGAGAACCATTGGTGAATACAGATAGTCGGGGAGCCGACGATGCTAAAACGTGATTTACTCCTGCGTCGTTGGGAGTGGTTGCATTTTGAAGATTAAATAATTTAAAGTGGGAAAGATTCAATAAAATTTTTTCATTTAGCGGTGGGTTCGACCGCCATAAGGTGTTTTATATTGTATACCGCGGAATAAAGAATGTTCCTCCAAATAACTGTTAGATTATGAAAAAGTACGACTAGGAGATCATGCTGAGCCACCTGTAAGAAAAACTGACGCACAGAACTGACTTAATTTGACGGTTTTAGTTTGGAAGTTTGAAACCCTCCCATTCCCTTACGCCATTCTCAAAATGGCTGACTAGCGAAATGGGGACTTATAAGCATGTAATAAACCTACCATATCTTAATCTGCCACGCAGGAGTAAATCAGCCGTTTTTACAGAATCAATGGTCTGCCATACACGCGCGTCACCACTTTGAAATCTTATACTTGGGGAATCTACTCAATAGAGTATAAGCTATCTCCCATATTCTAATCTGCCACGCAGGAGTAACTACGAAAATCCCCGCTTGGGCTCCCCTACTAAGACGGACGGACATAGCTTAATCAATTTCTCTTGTCGTCCTGATCAATAATATATATACTTTATATGGTCCCCCTGCCCTCTTTCTGTGCCTTACATACATTTCGCTCAAACAAACACAATATACCCCGATACACAGTATGTGCACAGGGTATAAATACCGTTCCTCTGTTATCTCACTGTTTTTGTGTTCTCTTTACAAACAACACACACGTACGAATATATTAGTTTTGTGCGCATCGAAAATGATTGTAATACCCAGAAGGAGGCATCTCCGACTATATAAAGTATATATATGCTCTTATTGTTTCGGTGAATCATTGGTGAATACAGACGGACGGACAGGGCTTCATCAATTTCTCTTGGCATCCTGATCAAGAATATATATACTTTATGGGGTCCCTCTTCTCTCCTTCTGTGCGTTACATACATTTCGCTCAAACAAACACAATATACGCCGATACACAGTATGTGTACAGGGTATAGTGACCGTCTGTCTGAGCTTATGCGATCTTTTCTCACTGCTTTGAAATTATAAAAAAATGTGGTATATATGATTTTTGTGGTCTTTGGGGGGCAACCACGAAGAAATAGATATTTTGTAGTATGTGGTTTTAAAGAGATCTGCATAAACAATTTTAGGATCGTATCTCTGATAGTTTATGAGACATAACAGTTTCAAATAATTAACTTTTTGAAAGAAAATGAGGGGAAGGAGGAAATTGGGGGACGCCACCATTCGAATTTTATATTTCTATCTCATGTGGTGTTCACACCCTTTTAAAAAAGTGGGAGGTGCTCGATGGGCGGGAAGGAGTAGGAGTGGCAAAAAAACCTTCAAACTTGAAGTGGCGCATGACCACACGAGACTATCCTTCAAATTTCAAGTCTACAGCTGATATAACTTTCGAGAATCAGTGGTGAGGACAGACGGACGGACGTACAGACATGACTATATGAATTGTCGTTCTGATCAAGAATATATATGTATGTATACTTTATCGGGTCCCCTGCCCTCCTTGTATGCGTTAAATACATTTCGTGTTAAACAAACTTAATATAGCCAGACACACTGTGTGAACAGGGTACAAAGATTAACAGAATTGAAGTTGTTGTTGATAGAATTCTGAATATTTTTGGCATACCGAGACTTAACACATATTGGTACCACCAATGTACGATATAGAGGGGTCTCAACAATTTTTAAAGCCTTATATGAAAAACGTTTTTGGTTCTGTTCTAAAAAAACGTAGTTTAGGGTGAAACAGCTGATCATATCATTTCATATATTCTTGATCAGGATGACAAGACAGATCCATTAAGCGCTGTCCGACCGTCCATATTCACCAATTGTTCTCAGAAACTATTAATGCTAGAGACTTGAAATTTGGAGGGTAGACTCGTGATTTTTGGCAGCAGATCAAGTTTAAACGGTTTTGTGACACGCCCAAACAGCACCACCCACATTTTTCAAAGGCTGTTACTGGAACACCTGAAACGATAGAAACATGAAAATCAGTATGTATACTCAGTATGCATAGCGCTCATCTACTTACCAAAATCACCTTCAATTTCAAATTGGTAACGGATTGCTAAAGAGAATACAATTTAACAGGCACTGAAATCTTGATTCTGTTGTGACAAATTATAAAGTTTATTATTACAAAGGTGCCCGCCCCGAAAACAAACCGTACACTTCAAAAGGTAGGTATATAATAGTATGTATGTTAGTTTCGTATAAAACACATTATGGTAAAAATACCCTTAACAATCACACAAGGAAACTTTGTGTAAACTTCCAATGTCAGTAATTTCAGATGATGTGAGACTACCTGGTGGACAGCACTTCTATTGATTGGGACATATTTAATTCTTAATTATTTGACAGACAAATCTAGATCTGTTTTGACATTAAAAAACATAAATAGGAAAAGTTAAAACAGAGTAGTAAACTCGGGGTTAACCCTAGAATGTAGTATGGTTAACTCAGGTTAACATATTTAATTCTTATTTATTTGACAGACAAATCTAGATCTGTTTTGACATTAAAAAACATAAATAGGAAAAGTTAAAACAGAGTAGTAAACTCGGGGTTAACCCTAGAATGTAGTATGGTTAACTCAGGTTAACATATTTAATTCTTATTTATTTGACTCTATAGCTCCCTTACTGGTTCTTAAATCACAATATCTTCAAAACTATGAAAGGTACAAACGAAGGCTTGTAATAGACATCTGCATGAATATCAAAAAACGCGCATTCGAATGACCAATGCTCAAAACGAGTTGAGTGAGTTTGAATGTGAAGCTACACTGGTTTGAATGAGGGAAAGAATGCGCTCACGTACGACTCAGTCGCATAAAAACGAAACGAATAAGAACGAAGTGTTTGAGTGAGTATATGTTTTTATTCGAATGCATTCGAATGCCAAAACGGTTCTTTATGTGTTGTTAGTTTTATATACGTAAGGAAAAAGAAGAAAGAAACCAGTAAGGACGCTATCTTCAGCAAGGTGAAAGCTTATATACTTTTCACGCACTTTCTTGTTCTACGCCCATTATACGAATTTTCATTGTTTTTGCTCATTGGGTAGTGAAGATATGCAAATTTTTTGGCTAAATTAAAATTTGGGCTAAAAGTGGGCGTAACCATGCCCATTTTTGACAAAATAGTTTTAATGCCCCCCAAGAACATAAGTGTGAAGTTTCAAGTCAATTGATTAAGAAACATAAAACGACGTGAATCTTGCTTCTCTTCATCTTCTTCATTTTGTATGGCAGGTACCAGTTCCAGTTGCCTGATCTCAATGAAACTTTCAGTTTCATAGAACGATTCAAGTTTTGTTCACTTTTCTTCTTCTTTTCGTATGGGAGCTACCTGTTCCAATAATCTAATCATGCTGGTTCCGACGAATGATTCATCGTAATAAATTCTAAGACTCTGTGGAAAGTTTCAGCTCGATAGCTTCAAAACTGAGGGACTAGTTTGTATACAGACAGACAGACGGACATGGCTAAATCAACTCGTCTTGTCGTCCTGATCAAGAATATATATACTTTATATAGTCTCAAGTGAATATTTCTATGCGTTAAAAACTTCAGCACAAATTTATAATGTAGGGGGTATGGATTTAGCAGGCTCGAGGTCATTCACAGCTCAATTATGTCTGTTTATAATTGAGTGCGACAATTTTAAACTAACAACTAACAACACAAGCTTACAGGCAGAGCGTACGGCCGTTTCGGGAGTAGCGACACTCCTTCATCAGCGGTCAGCAATATAGGTCACTAAAGCATATATAACAAACTTATTATACTATTCACTGCGTGTTATTTTGTCTACCTGATCCATTACTAGGACAAGACAATTCATTACTGGGACAAGTGATTTATCATTGGGACAAGAAGTCATAAATTACTAATGATTTAAATTTATTTAAGGGCATAATAATTAATAAAGTTGGATGTGTATCTTGTTCTTAAAAGAGTAAATGTCCAAATGAATGTATGTTTTTTCAGGTTAAAGTGACGAATTGAAATTGCATTTTTCCTTTGCTGATCCATGACTGGGACGTTTACCTTAGGTAAAGTTTTCATATTTTAATGAAATGTGCACTTATGTAGCGGTAGGTTCAAGAGATCGATGATACGCAGATTGTATACCAAAAATTCTGATTAATGTGATGGACAAGTACGAAAACGGTCAGGGTTGGGTCATTATTTGGAGGTCGTCGTAGATGACAATTTTTCAACAAAAATATTATATAGTCGAACTTCTTGTAAAAAATACAAAATATAATGACAACTATTAAATATTTGTATTTTATATTAGCCTACATTCGGGAACTGAATTAAAATTTAACAAGTTAAGTTATTTTGTTGCATTGTTGCATAAAGGTGCTGGTATGAACTGAAATAAATGTAAACAATTTGATTAGATGAACCAAGTTTTATATATTGTATTTTATTATATATTATTTTGTTTTTATGTAGTACTTGGTGTTTTTTTTTTTTATACTAGCAAGAGTATATTTACTTTGTCATGAAGTTTGCAACGCAGAGAAGGAGACATATTCTTAATCAGCTCGTCGAGAAAATTAGGTTTTTGCTCAATAAGCTCTTTGATTTTTAAGCTATCGCACAAGAACATCTTGGACTTAAATTAAGAGACACTGCAAAATTGGTGAAGATCGAATAACTATAGGAGGTTAAAAATTCGGTTTTTGTTAAAAAACTTTTTCGTTCTTAAATATAAATACATAAAACTTTGCGGTTACGGGTTTTTTTGAAGCCTTGACCATATTCCAAAGTTTTGTAAAAATCGGACTTAAGGGCGTGGCACCGCCCATATAGAGAAAAACTTAAAAATGTGATTTCTCTGTAAGCCGACGAGATATAAGATCGCAAAATGAAGTGTACAATGATTGCAATGTATTTGTTAAAAAAATTAGAAGATGAGCGGGGCTACGCCCCTTTATTTTTATAAACGTATATGATTCTTATTGGAAAAACTGTAAGAAAGATTTTCTAATAAGACTACTTGAGAAAATGCTTGCAAGAGTATATAAGTCTCAGGAAAGCTGAAAATAGCATCTTTACTGTTTTTTTTTTGCAATAGATATCTGACATCTGGTTTCTTATTTTCTTTAAATATATCGCAGCCTAACAGCCCAATTTTCCAAAAATCGTTTCAGATTAACCTATTTATACTCTTGCAAAAAGAGCACGTTAACTTTGTCATGAAGTTTGCAGTGCAGAAGGAGACATCTCCGACATCTTGATCAGCTCAGCCAATATATAGAAAAACTTAAAAATTCGATTTCTCATTAAGCCGACGAGATAGAAGACCGCAAAATGAAGTGTGGAATGATGGAATGTCCTTCTTAAGAACATATTAGAAAATGGGCGTGGCTACGCCTCTTTATGATTATGAATCTATATGTTTCTTATTGGAAAAACGATCACACGGATTTACAATAAGAACCAGTAAGGATTGGAGTCGACAGTACTCGACTTCGACATACCCTGTACCTTCAATTAGTAACGTCTGTTGTAGGGCGTTGCCCCGCCCACTTTTTAATCGAAACAGATTTCTTTTCCATTCAATATCATACATACTAATTTTTGCTCTTCTAGACCAATTCGTTACAGAGATATAACGGTTTTCTATTTTGGCTATATGTGGGCGTGGTTACGCCCATTTTATATTCGAATCTTACTATACTCCACCCCCAAAGCATACATGCAAAGTTTCATTCTTGTAGGTTGTATGGTTCTTGAGATATGAGCGTTTGAAATTTTTACTATATAGGGGCGTGGTCACGCCCATTTTTTTTTTTTCTTAAGGTTTGAGTCAGCTATATACACACCAAATTTGGTGTTCCTATCACAAAAGACAACGCAGAAAATACGACTTTTGTACTATTTTACCCGAGGTAGCTTCAGTTATTTGCCCCTCACCCCTAAACTAACTCAAAAAGGGGGAAGCCAAAATAAACTTGATCTGCGTAATGAATCACAAAATCGAACTGCGAAGAGCTTTTGGTCCTATCTATTATAGTTTCCGAGATCGACGCGTTCATACAGACAGACGGACGGACGGACGGACGGACAGACGGACAGACGGACATGGCTAAATCGACTTCTCTTTCGATACTGATCAAGAATATATATACTTTGTACAGTCGGAGATGTCTCCTTTAAGGTGTTACATACATTGTCGACGTGCACAAAACTAATACACCCTTGTACCATAAGGTACAGGGTATAAAAATTGTTGAAATGCTTGCATTCATAAGTTTAAAAACCAGTAAGGACGCTATAGTCGAGTATACTCGACAATATAATACCCTGCACACACAGTAGGCGGTGCAACAACCCAAATCTACAAAAAAATGTTGATTTGACATCGCCCGAACAAGCAGTGTTCAAAATATCAAGTAAATCGGTAAAAAAATGTGAAATTTACGAAAAATTTTAGTTTGTAGGTCATTGAGGAGTAACTTCCAAAAAGACGGGAATTTTGTGGTATGCAGTTTTAAAGATACATATTTACTGAGCTTGTCTACAAAATTACCGTACGTACCTTTAATAGTTTTGAAGATACAGCAATTTCAAAAAAAAACTGGGTGAGAGGAAATGATGGGGAGGGGGAAAAATGGTGGTACACAGTTTTGTAGAGCTACTTATACTGAGTCTATATACCGACTTTCATGTTTCTATTTCTTTGAATGTTCGAGTTATAGCGTTTTAAAAAAGTGGGTGGTGCTAGATGGGCGGGAAGGAGTGGGCGTGGCGCAAAACCGTTTAAACTTGATCTGCTGCCGAGCATCACGAGTCTACCCTCCAAATTTCAAGTCTCTAGCTATTATAGTTTCTGAGAACCATTGGTGAATACGGACGGACAGACAGACGGACATGGCACAATCAATTTCTCTTGACGTCCTGATCAAGAATATATATACTTTATAGAGTCCCCTTCCCATCCTTTTGTGCGTTACATACATTTCGCTCAAACAAACACAATATACCCTGATACACAGTATGTGTACAGGGTATAAAAAGCCAGAAATAGCTCACTTACTGGTTTATTTTCATAAAAATTGTGTTTTATTTAAGTATCAGTAAGTACAGCAAATTTTTTACTGAAGACTTATTATTTCAAAGTATTCAAACCCCCGTTGAATAAAGCGTGGTTTTTTCCCATTTTCTATTATTCCTTGAAGTAAGCCATTTCAGTCATATTACATTTAAGGTATATAGGTGGTTTAAATTTTTATTATATGTTGCCACAGCCACACTCACTTTTCAATTCTATCTTAGTGGGTTCCAAATCACAAAAATTTTTTCCAGAATTTGTGTTCTTAGAGGTTCATTTAATTTATTTATAATTTCCAAAGAGTTTCAAACTTTTATTACCAGGAATGAGTTACAAAATTCTTGTTGCTTTGAAATTATGCCGAATTTCGACACGGGTTTTCTGGCAACGAATCCAACATGACATAAATAAATAAATTAATTAAACCAATGAGAACGATGTCTTCTGCCTTTCGGACATCAAATACTCTTCACGCCCATTTTTTTGTGCCACGGTGTCTTACGATTCTCATGGAAACCCATCCTTATAATATTTCTGATGAGAAACATTTTGTAAAGAGAAAGAGGCGTAGCCACGCCCATTTTAGAATTTGTTCTAATAAAAGCCATTATGTACTCCTATACTTCCTGTTTCAAACTTCTATCTCGTCTACTTACAGAGAATTCTCATTGTTATGTTTTTGAAGTGAAAACTTCTTTATGCGCGTTGATCATTTTTTGAGATGGGCGCCGACACCCCAAAACAACAAACACAATGCATAGGCTCAGTCAGAGTCCGAAGTGGACAACAACACGAGTTACTTTGTTTAAAATTTCTGAATATTTTTAGTAAACAAGCCGGCTTAGGGAACGTACCCAAATTGCGTGCCCCATTTTTTGATACTTTTTAACCCCCTCCCCCCTCGGTGACCATATCGGTGACAGGTCACGTAACTTGGGAACGTTCCCAAATTGCGTGCCCCATTTTTTGATACTTTTTAACCCCCTCCCCCCTCGGTGACCATATCGGTGACAGGTCACGTAACTTGGGAACGTTCCCTTAGTTGTTATTGCGGAATGCATGTTGTTCTTACTTTTTATGACGTTTAACATTAACAATTTACATGTTCTTGGTATGACATTTTCATTGACCCAAACGACGGTGAGTCAATCGGTCGTAACGTCAGATCGTCGCATAGTTTGCGCTCTTGTATTGTGTTGTGATCATAAGTAGCTCGCAAATATCTGTCAACCGTTTTTCGCTTTGCGGTGTACGCACTAACACAACCGAAAACCAGTAAGGGCGGGATAGTCGAGTATACTCGAGTATATAATACCTTCCACACATGGTAGGCCGTGCCACACCCCAAATCTCGAAAAATATATTGATCTGACATCGGCCGTTCAAATATTGTTTAAAATATCAAGAAAATCGGTCAAAAAAGTGGATTTTACGAAAAATTTCAGTTTGTTGGTCTCTGAGGGGTAACCATCAAAAAGAGGGGAAGTTTGTTGTATCTTGTTTTAAAGATGTATACTTATAGAGTATGTATACAAAATTTCAGGTTCGTACCTTTTATTGAAGATATAGCGTTTTTAAAAAAAAAACTGGGAGAGGGGAAAAACTGTATGCAGTTTTGTAAATCTATAGATATTGAGTCTACGTACCGACTTTCACGTTTCTATTTTTGCGGGTGTTCGACTTATAGCTCTTAAAAAAAGTGGGCGGTGCTCGATGGTTCAAACTTGATCCGCTGCCGAGCATCACAAGTCTACCCTCCAAATTCCAAGTCTCTAGCTATTATAGTTTCTGAGAACCATTGGTGAATACAGACGGACATACGAACGGACAGACGGAGGGACAGACGGACGGACGGCCATGGCTTAACCAATTTCCCTTGTCGTCCCGATCAAGAATATATATACTGTAAAGGACTCCCGGTTCTACCCGGTTCAAAGGCTGGGAATAGCTCGCCGACAGAGTAAATTTAATTGATTTATATAAAAGACCCTGCGTGAATTGGTAACGTTTGCCTCCACGCTGTATCTATAATCTTTGGCTTAGAATGCTTTAAAGAAGAAGAGAACGGTTTTCGCTAAACATATGTAGAATATAAATCACATAAACATAAGCTGTCGCAACCTCGCACAAAAATCAACAAAAAAGGCGCTGCCACGGGTATAAGAAGAAGAATGCTTAGTAGATAGATTCGGTGTTACAGCTTTAATATGTTAATAAAGTGAACAAATTTTGTTAAAGGAACCAACCTGTTGTATTTTGTAATGCTTTGTAGAAATTTAGACATTTTACCCCCCTTTACACCGTCTACGAATTGATCAATTCGTAGACGGTGTAAAGGGGGGTAAAATGTTTAAATTTCTATGTTGAAAATTAAAAAAGTTTTCCATACAACGACTTAAATCTGCTTCTCTTCCTCTTCTTCATTTCGTATGGCAGGTACCAGTTCCAGTAGTTCAATCTCAATGAAACTTTCAGACATTTGTTCTGGCTACCTAAAATATCTTTTTGTGAAATTTCATCCTTCTATCTTGAAAAACAAAAAAGTTTTCCATACAACGAATCAAGTTTTGTTCGTTTTTCTTCTTCATTTCGTATGGGGGCTACCAGTTCCTATAGTCCGATCATGCATCGCACAGAAAAGAAGACTCTGTGCAAAATTTTCAGGTCGATAACTTCAAAATTGTGGGAGATATTGTATAAATACTGATAGACATACAGAAGGACGGACGGACATGGCTATTTCAACTCCTCTTGTCAAACTGATCAAGAATATATATACTGTGTTCAGTTGCAAATTTCTAAGTTTATAAAAAATGGAAAACTAGCCATTACACAGTATGTGTACAGGGTATAAAAACATGCACGTTTGCTTTCGCACTAAGCAGACCACTTTGTTTCGTTTCGTTTTAGTTTTCGGTCGAGTCTTCTCAGTTGAGCTTCATTGTTTCGTTCTTTCCAAAAACACAATGAATGCTCGCGAAATGAGTGTCAGCAGATGAGCAAAAAAATGAAATGCTCATCGCAAACAGTCTTTAATACTTTAGTTGTTGTTGTGCCTTGTTGTTGTTGTGTAAAAGGCAAGTCTCAAGTATTGCAAAAATAATTGCACGAAATTTATTTTTTTTTATACCCTGCACACACACTGTGTATCAGGGTATATTCAGTTTGTCACCAATGGTTCTCGAAACCTAAAAGAGCTAGAGACTTGAAATTTGGAGGATAGAAAACCTGATGAGTTAGAAACGTGAAAATGAGTATGTAGACTCAGTATGTAAAAGCTCTACAAAACTACATACCACATTTTTTCCCCCTCCCCTTCGTTTCCCTTCAAAAAGATGTTTTCTTAAAATTGCTGTATCTCCTAAACTATAATAGATACAATGCTGAAATATTGTATGCAAACTCAGTAAACATACCTTTATAAAACTGCCACAAACTTTCATTTTTAACGCTGTGTAACAGCGCAAAGACAAACAAATTGAAATTTGGCATAAATTGCGCTTTGAACACTGCTTTATCCTATTTGTAACAAAACCCGTACTTAACACTGCGAAAACTATTAAAGCTAGAGACTTGAAATTTGGAAGACAGACTGGTGTGGTCGAACACTAGATCAAGTTTGAAGGAATTTTTGCCACGCCCATTCCTTCCCGCCCATCGAGCACAACAAAAGGTCATTTTTTTCTTAAAATTGCTGTATCTCCTAAAGAATAAAGAATACAATGCTGAAATTTTGTATGCAAGCTCAGATAACATACCTTTTTAAAACTGCATACAACAAACTACCACTTTTCCCGCAAAGACCAACACACTAAAATTTTGCAGCAATGCTTTGTAACAAAATCCGTACTAAAGCGCCATCTAATGGCTACATTGCACTGTGAGCCCTGCCTCACCTTAGCAAATACACAAACCATATCGTGGTCACTGCTATTGCTGTCGGCGAATGTTTAACGTGTTATCAACATAGGTGTGTGTACAGGGTATTATATAGTTGAGAATACTCAACTATACCGGATTTACTGGTTTTCTATAAAAAGACATTAACTTGCATTTCTCACTGTTTAACAATAAATTGTTTACAGCACACCATTGTGAGAGAGAGTCAAGATCAGACTGAAGCAGATTCTGCTGATCTATAGAATTAACGGTCGGACATAATTTCACGTCATCAGCATACATTAAACCAGTAAGGACGCTAAAGTCGAGTATACTCGACATAATAATACCCTGCCCACACAGTAGGGTGTGCAACACCCTAAGTCTACAAAAAAATGGTGATTTGACATCGCTCGATCGAATAGTGTTAAAAAAATATGAAGTAAATTGGTCAAAAAAAGTGGAATTTACGAAAAATTTTAGTTTGTTGGTCATGGTAACTTTCGAACAGAAGGAAATTTTGTGGTATGCAGTTTTAAAGATATATATTAACTGAGCTTGTATACAAAATTTCACTTACATATCTTTATTAGTTTTGGAGATATTGCTTTTCAGAGAAAACAACTGGGGGAGGGGAAATCAAGGGAAGGGGGAAAAATTGTGGTATGCAGTTTTGTAGAGGTTTTCATGCTGAGTCTACATACCGAATATCATATTTCTATCTTTTCGGGTGTTCGAGTTACAACGTTTTAAAAAAGTGGGTGGTGCTGGTTGGGCGGGAAGGAGTGGGCGTGGCACAAAACCGTTTAAACTTGATGTAGTGCCAAGCATCACGAGTCTACCCTCCAAATTTCAAGTCTCTAGCTTTTACAGTTTTCGAGAACCATTGGTGAATACAGACGGACGGACATAGCTTAATCAATTTCTCTTGTCGTCCTGATCAATAATATATATACTTTATCCCCCTGCCCTCTTTCTGTGCCTTACATACATTTCGCTCAAACAAACACAATATACCCCGATACACAGTATGTGCACAGGGCATAAATACCGTTCCTCTGTTATCTCACTGTTTTTGTGATCTCTTTACAAACAACACACACGTACGAATATATTAGTTTTGTGCGCATCGAAAATGATTGTAATACCCAGAAGGAGGCATCTCCAACTATATAAAGTATATATATAGTCTTGATCAGTATCGAAAGAGAATTCGATTTAGTCATGTCCGTCTGTCCGTCCGTCCGTCCGTCTGTATGAACGCGCCAATCTCGGAAACTATAATAGATAGAACCAAAACCTTTTCACAGTTCGATTCTGTTATTCATTCAGCAGATCAAGTTTATTTTGTCTCCCCCCTTTTTGACTGAGTTTAAGGGTGAGGGGCAAATGACTGAAGCAACCTTGGGAAAAAAAACTTACAAAAGTCGTTTTATCTCGGAGGTCTTTTGAGATAGGAACACCAAATTTGGAGTGCATATAGCTGACGCGAACCCCAAGAAGATACAACAACAAAATGGGCGTGGTCACGCCCCTATGCAGTAATAATTTGAAACGCTTATATCTCAAGAACCATACAACCTACAGGAATTAAACTGTGCATACAATTATGAAATGGGCGTCACCACGCCCACATAAAGCTTAAGATATAATTCCTTAATATCTCTGGAATAAATTGGACTAGAAGAGTTAATATTTGTATATATGAAATTGATCGAAAATGAAATCTATTTCCATAAAAAAGTGGGCGGGGCCACGCCTTCAAAAAGTCGTTACAAATTGAAGATAAAGGGTATGTCGGAGTCGAGTACTGTCGACACCAATCCTTACTGTTTTATTTTCTCAAAATTTTTCCTAAACTATAAAAGAGACAATACTGAAATTTTGTTTGCAAACCCAGTAAACATACCTTCTCGAAACTGCTTACAACAAACTACCATTTTCCCCGCAAACACCAACAAACTAAAATTTTGCAGCAGTGCTTTGTAACAAAATGTGGCAACCCGAAATAACGCCACCTTTGGTCAACTTTACCGTGACGATCAGTTACAAAAGAAAACAGAAAAGAAAACTGTCCAACACTAGACGCAACACGCGATGTGGACAGACAGGACAAAACTAAATTTGATTCAGTTTAACCTAACAACTAACACCCATTGTAACAAGAGTGTTCGCGACAAATAAATAAATAAAATTGAATTTAGAAATAGCAACGCGCTATAATTGGTGACCCCGACAAGTAAACAAAGACAACAAAACGACGCCGCCCAAAGTTCGCTACAATTTACGATCGTTGACGGCGAGAAAACTAAATTTTGAAGACGAACGTAGTACACCCAACAACATGCCTGACAACGATTTAGCAGACCAGCTTAGGGCGCTTCAACAGCAGATGGAATCTTTGCAAGCTAGGACGTCGACTATTCAAACTACACCCACTGTCACTAGCCGCAATTCAATTAATTTGCCGAAATTCACATGTGACAACTCCAATTTATGGTTTGCTCAGGTTGAACAATCGTTTCGTTTGTATGGCATCAATAGAGACGACGAAAAATTTGATCATGTTATTGTGAATTTAACAGCTGACGTGGTTTTGACAGTAGAGAATTTGGTAACTCACCCTCCAACCACAAGCAAATATGAAGTTTTAAAAATCGATTGGTCGAAAAATATGCTGAGCCATCAGAATCAAAGCTTCGACGGTTGTTACATGGTGGAGAAACATCTGGTTTAAGGCCATGTGAGCCAAAATTCACATGCGGCGACTTAATCCAGATCCGAACAGTGAAAATATCTTTCGTGCACTTTTTCTTGCTGAAATGCCCCAAAATGTGGGACCGTTTTTAACAGTTTGGGAGGAGAATGATCTCAGTAAGCTTGCCAAAATAGCGGACAAGATGCTGGACACGGGCAACACAAATGCCACTTTTGCTGTGAGCCCAAGCACGCAACCGCAAAGTGAGTCAGTGAACCCGCTTAACGAAATTGCCGACTCTCTGCGCTTATTGTCACAAAAATTCGATAGCCTTAAAAAGGATGTTAAACAATTGCAGTCGGCTAATCGCTCGCGCGCCCAATCACGAGGACGTTCCGTGCAGCGAAATAGTACTTCTAACGACAGAAGTTTGGATACAACAAACACACAAGAAGTATTGTGCTATAATCACAATAGACATGGCGACAATACGCGAAAATGCAGAGCGCCATGTGTTCGTTCTCAGGAAGCGTTAAACTAAAGCAGCTGTAACTGACGACATCAAAATCACAGACAGTGATTCTGCATCTCAACCAGTAACCATTCACGAAAGTCGCTTGCATTCAACCGATCCTTAATCACAAATCCGATTTCTAATCGATCCCGGATAAGTTGTTTCTGTCATACCTCGCACGTTGGTTAAATAGAGCAAGAAAAGAAGCGATTTATTATTATATGCAGCAAATCAGACGATCATTCATACCTATGGCACATATGTGACAGAGCTGAATATTGGACTGCGTCGTTGCTTAACGTGGCCTTTTATAATAGCAGACGTCCAAATAGCCATTATCGGTGCGGATTTACTGTCGCATTTTCAACTACTCATCGACATGAAAAACAAACGATTAATCGATTCATTAACTGGGCTAATGACATCTGCATGTTTATCTACAGCGAAGCATATGTCAGTGTCAACGATTCATGCTAGGTCGAAGTTTCAAAGTCTCTTACACGAGTTTGTTGACGTAACAATACCTGGAAGGAAAAGAGACACTCATCATGACGTTCGTCATTATATCGAAACCAATGACACCCCGATCTCCGATCGACCATGACGTCTCGCAGGAGAAAAACTCGCTCTCGCCAAAGCGGATGTATACTTTCTAATTTCTGAAGGTATATGTCGTCCGTCCAAGAGCCCATGGGCTAGCCCATTGCATATGGTGAGCAAAAAAGATGGCGGTTGGCGTTCGGGCGGTGATTATGGCAAACTGAACACAGTCACTGTACCTGATTCGCTATCCCATCGCCCATATACACGATTTCACAGAACAGTTGCACGGGAAAAAGGTTTTTTGAACATTGGACCTAAAGAAAGCTTATTACCAGATTCCGATGATAGAAAGCGATGTTCCAAAAATAGCGGTATGCACCCCGTTCAGTGGAATTGAATTCCTGTTTATGCCTTTTGGATTGAAAAATGCTTCGCGAACGTTTCAAAGGTTTATGGATAATATATGCCTTATGTGCGTCCCGATACAATCAGCCAACTGGGTGCATAGCACATTCGTCGCATATACAGGCACAATTTTCCGAACTGTTAAAGAATGTAAAAAAGACCAGCGAAAAATCGAATGGACGCTTTCAATGCCTGTAAACGCAGCATAGCGAATGCAGCAATATTGTCTCACCTATCTCTCAATTCAAAGCGCGCATTAGTTTGTGATGCTTCTGATGTTGCAATTGGAGCTGTATTTGAACAACAAATTGATGGCATTTGGCAACCGCTTGGATTTTTTCCAAAAAGCTAAGCATCGCAGAGAGAAACTATAGCACATATGATAGAGAGCTGTTATCGATATTTGAAGCTGTTAAATACTTTAAACACTGGATTGAGGCATGTTTATTCATCATTAAAACGGATCATAAACCGCTAGTATACGCTTTTAAACAACGACCAGAGAAAGCATCACCTCGTCAACTTCGTCAGTTAAATTATATTTAACAATTTTCTACCAGTATAGTGCATGTCAAAGGAGAACACAACTTTGTTGCAGACGCCTTTTCTAGACTCTATGCACTATCTATGCCAAGAGCGATAAAAATTAGAGCAAGTCGAGAGAGAACTGTGAGGGGGCGAATTCCGTAGTGGATTCACCCCTCACCACATAGCATACCATGCCGATCAGTGGCTGCAGGGTACAACAGAAATACCGTCTGTTGATAGTCTGTAAGCCACTGTTAAGCTAACAGCATGGTAGCAGCGTGTCGTTATCGCTGTTAATAGCGTGTGAGCTGCCAAACAGAGTTGCTTTGCAACAGCTGCGATCAGCTGGGATCCTTACACATGTGCACAGCGGTTGTTGTTGGCTGTTTTCAATGCGACAGAGTGCATTGGAAAACGGAAATGCACCGTTTGAGGTGAATGACCGGTCTCAAGGCCTAGGAAAGGATACCGCTGAACAGAATAGCGGTAGAAAGGCGAGAGCGAGCCTGGTTGAAGACAGTAAAGTCGACTCTGCATTTTTTTGTTTGAAATACGAGAAAACGGTGAAAGACGGTAACAAGACCAAGTGAGTCCTTGCGGTTCGAGTTGAGGAAAGTCTCGCACTCGCAGAATTAAAAGTTGTTTCTGTACGAACCGAACGCAAACCATTTTCTTTCCACTACTCTTGAGTTTGGATTTCAGGCAAACGAAAGGTAACGTTACTGATTCACGCAGGGTCTTTATATAAATCGAATAAATTTATGTAAAACGGACTCTGTCGGCTAGCTATTCCCAGCCTTTGAACCGGGTACAACCGGCAGTCCTTTACATTGGCGCCCGAGCAGGGACCCTGGGTGGATTGGCAACGCAGGTCACCTTGGGGGAGACCCGTTAAGGGGAAAAGAAATTTACACAAAAAAAAAAAAAAAATTAAAAAAAAATAAATAAATAAATAAAAATAATCAAAAGAGAAAAATTATAATAATAGTAATTGGCAAGGATCGTGACAAAATGGTTAAGGTTTCGTTTGTGGGGAGCCTGCGGAAGGAGGAGCTGATAGCTTATCTGGAGGAGTTTGACCAGGCAGCACACGGCTCGGTAGACGAATTGCCCAAACGTTTCTCTAAATTTATTAGCGAAGGGGGCCATGATGCGGCATCCTTGACGCGGCTGGAGGAGTTGTCCACTTTGCACACTTGGCCACCCCCAGCGAAATCTCCTACCACTCCGGCGACGGAGACACCAACTCAAGACTTAAGGGATGAGAGTTGGACAGTAAGCCGGCGACGCTCACTGTCCCACAGACCAGTGCCGCGCGCTTGGCGACGCGTTAGAGCTCACCGGGGGGATATGAAACGTCGGACGAGGGTCGGATAGAAGATTGGGTGGGTGCAACAGGCGGCCTAGAGACGTCCGGCAGAAGCAGTCACCGAACGATGCCAAGGGTGTCCTTCAGGGATAGTCGGGAAATAGAGACGGCCCGAGGGGGTCCCATAGCCGGGGACATAGCCCATTTCCACGAAACTGACAAGTGGAAGATCCGGTTCGATGGTCAGCAGGACGCGTTACAGTTCCTGGATGTGGTAGAAAGTAAGGCCAGGAGACGACAAATACCGCAGGACCAGCTGCCACTTATCGTGCCCGAACTGCTGGAAGGCAGGGCCCAGACGTGGTATGGTGAGCAGTCGTGGGACACCTGGGCTGACTTTAAGGCCGACTTTATTAAGTTCTTTGTGTCGCGTAGCTTTGCGGAAGACTTAGGTAGGTTGCAGGGGCCGGATGAGTTGTTTGCGAGCTACGTTTTGGACATGAACCGCCTTATAAAACATTCGCAGCTAACTCGACAGCAACAGCTGAAACACATTTACGAGAACAGCCGGTGCGATGGCGATGGCGTCTTGATTGAGGCGATCATCGATACAGGAGCCACGCGGAGTTTCATCAGCTCGCGTTTGGCCGGTCATTTCAAAAATGGTAGAATGTTGAACAGGTAAATCTGGAGGTACGCATGGCGAACGGTGTTAATGAGATTGAGAGCGGCGAACTTTAAACTGAATAGGGAAAAGTGCGAATTTTTCAGGCTGGAGATTAAGTATTTAGGGCATGTGGTGTGTGAGGCCGGTATCAAAACTGACCCAGGTAAAGTAGCCGCGATACAACAATTAAAACCTCCAACCAGCCTGCGAGGGGTGCGGCAGTTTTTGGGGGTGGTGTCGTGGTATTGGCGGTTTGTGGAGAATTTTTCAAAGGCAACAATGAACATCACCACGTTGCTGAAAAAAGGCAAGCATTGGCGGTGGAAAGTCGAGCATCAAACTGAGTTCGATGAACTCAAGAGAAGTTTGACGGAGGCGCCAGTGTTGGCATGCCCGGACTTTTCGCAAAGGTTTATGCTGCAAACTGATGCAAGCGATTTCGGTCTATGCGCTGTGCTCACGCAGTTAATAGATGGTCAGGAACGCGTAATTGCATACGCTAGCAGACATTTGAGCAAGAATGAACAGAACTATGCGGCAACTGAAAAGGAATGCCTGGCGATAGTGTGGGCGATAAGGAAGTTACGACTTTACTTGCAGGGTTATAGATTTACTGTCATTACTGATCACCAACCGTTGAAAGCCTCTCTGGCCGAATTGCCCGCAGGGCATTGGAACTGCAGCAGTATGCTTTTGATGTCGAATATCGTAAGGGAAAGTTAAACGTCGTGGCCGACGCGCTATAGCGGCAGCCGCTGGACACGTTGTATAGGGTGACGGTAGATGACAAACAGACATGAGCATGGACAGACGCAAAAATTTCAGACATCGGGAAATACCCTGAACGGTACCCTGACTTCATGGTTGAAAACGGACATTTGTACCGGTATATACGAGGACGGTCGGGGGAGGACGGGGGACCGGACTGGAAGTTGTGCGTCCCCGAGCCACTGAGAGACCGAGTGTTGAAAGAAAATCATGATGCGGTAACAGCGGGTCACTTGGGGGTTTGGAAAACAATTGCGCGGCTGTTGCGCCCGTATTACTGGCCGGGTTTGTTTTGAGATGTGAGAAATTACGTCGCAAAATGCGTATCCTGCCAGAAGTACAAGACGGGCCAACAGAAGGCAGCGGGGAAAATGTTGACTCAATTGCCTGACGAGCCATGGGCGATACTTTGCGCAGATTTTGTCGGACCACTGCCACGATCGGTACACGGCAACACTATGCTGGTTGTATTCGTAGACAAATTTACCAAATGGGTAGAAATGGCTCCGTTGCGAAAAGCATCGACTGAAAATTTGCAAAAGGCCTTTAGAGATAAAATTTTGGCACGTTTTGGAGTACCGAAGGTGATGGTGACGGACAATGGCGCCCAGTTCACAAGTAGGTCGTTTAAGAGATTCCTCGGGGACATGGGGGTGCGCCACCAATTCACTGCCCCATACACGCCGCAGGAAAACCCGACGGAACGAACAAATCGAACAGTGAAGACGATGATTTCGCAATTTGCGGAGGGGGAGCAGCGTCGGTGGGATGAATTCATCCCGGAACTTACACTAGCAAAAAACACCAGTATGGCCGACAGCACCGGTTATACGCCAACATTTTTGGCGCAGGGGCGGGAGCCGAGGCTGCCGAAGGCATTGTTCGGCGAATTCGCTATAGGGTCAGGTCGCGTTGCGGAAGGGGTCAGTGAGCATCAGGCAAAGATGAGTGAGATTTTCGAAATCGTAAAAAGATCTCAGTCGAATGCTAGCCAGGACCAGGCGAGAAGCTATAATCTGCGACGCCGCGAATGGAAGCCTGAAGTCGGTCAGAAGGTGCTTGTGAAGCAACATCACCTATCTAAAGCAAGTGAAAATTTTGCAGCCAAATTGGCGCCGGAATACGATGGGCCTTATCAGGTGATTGGTTGTGTGTCGTCGGTGATCGCGGAGTTGAAAAGTACAATCGGTAGACGGACGCGGACGCGTACAGCACACGTGAGTGAGCTGAAACTATTTGCGGACGGTCAGTCTATTGTGGAGGGGGATGAGGAGGAGAGGGAATTAACCAACTAGGTACAGTTGGAACTTATAGGCTACTACAAGTAGTCGTTATCTTAAAACTAGCATAGTCATATAACTTATAATTAGGTCAGCGGTTATCTGAAAAGGAGAAGACTTTAGTAAAGTGAAATTTTATATGAATATACAACGCGAGAGTCAAACCTTCTGATGGCTTCTGGTCTTCTCGTTTATCGCATCGTTTAATAAGGGCAAAAAAATTCGGATGTAGTACGACTTGTGTTATAGATGTTTCCGTACGTTCGAGATTTCGCATACAATTGATTCTTTGATAAATCAAAGGAATTCCGTACCACCGAGCGACAAACGAAAGCTGTTTTCTGCAATTTGGTTGGAAATGTATTAATTTTCCACGTTCGCTGATTTGCACGTATTGATATGTTATAATAGTCATTTACGTTCAGAAGCCTCGCGTTGTACGCACACAAAAGGTTGGTCAACTTGCCGCGGCAAAAAAAACGGTAAAAAGAAAAATAGTAATGGTTGGTCGATTGTTCTCACTGCGTTCGAAATCCGTTTGTTATTTATTGCAACACCAGCAACCGAACCGACAACCTCACACACGTCACTTTTGTTTAAACCTTTACTTTATTTTGTAAACTGCACGATAATATGATGGGCAAACGCATGCGTCATTTGTGACACACTTTAGTTGTTAACATGTGTCAGCACCCATCCGCTGCGTGATCAGTGATGCCACATATGCGCACACACATGCGTCATTTGTAACGCACTTTAGCTGGTTGCGGACTATTAATTTTTGTTCGTTTGGGGGGAAAAAAAAACTATTTTGTGAGATATTTGAAATGATTAGGAGAGAAAGTGTGGGGAAAAAAAAAGGAAAGGAAAGGTTATTTTGAATAGGCGAAAGGTTATGGAAGGAGTGCGAAAGAAAAAGAGAACGAAAACGGAAGAAAGAAAATATTATTTGATATGTATATATGGAGGGGGGGGAAAAAAAAGGAAAAGAAGGAAAAGAAAAGGAAGGAATGGAAGAGGAATATTTAGTCTATATAAGGAAAAAAAAAGAAAATGAAAACGTTTATTTTGGAAAAAAAAGAAACAAAAAAAAAAAAAAAAAAAGGAGGAAAAGAAAAGGAAAGGATGGAAAGGAGTTATTTAGTTTGTAAAAAAAAAGTATATTAAGATGAATTGAAATGTATATTTTGTATATTACACATAAAAAATTTTATTTAGTTTGATAAGTTTAAAAAAAAAAAGCAAATTAAAATGGAAAAAAAAATTCAATAAATCTATATCTGAAATTTCATGGTCTAAGTAGGTTAGATTTAATCCGGCGAACGGGGTGGTGGAGGAAATCGGGGTTTGGTGCGGCGTCGAGGGACACGGAATTAACGCTTTCTCTCCCGAGGGGAGGGGAAGTGTGAGGGGGCGAATTCCGTAGTGGATTCACCCCTCACCACATAGCATAGTAGTTTTAGATTTACTAGTAAAATAGCAAAGAGATAGATGAAGATAGGATAGACACACAAAATGAATTTGTTTTTTTACAATACTTTTCTTATTTATTTTTCTGGTTGTCTGGCTGATAAAAAGCAAGCTGTTAGTTAAAATATTAACAGAATTTTAATTAAAGAGCAGTACAGATTTGGAACAGTACATCCTGTATGATAAAGCTAAAATGTTCGTACACACTTCATGTTACAACAAAGACCCTTCCGTTCAGCTTTTTTTTCAGCGAGTACCAAATGTAAGGGGACTATCATATCATTCGCTTTCTTTTTGAAAGTAGCGTGTAAGGAAACTATCATGGAAAAAGCGATCACTCATATGCCAAAATCCATTTGAATCGTAAGGTTTAAGAAGAACTTTTGTGCTTACTTATCAGGCATGCGGAACCAAACTAGAAGGCCTTAAAGGTCCTAAGGGGTATAATCTAGTTTGAACAAACTTTTTGCTTCGGCTCGGTTTGACATTAACTAAATATATTAACTATATATATAATATATAGAATATTCCCTACTCATAGTAGGAAGCTCGTGGTTACGAGCTAAAAGCAAGTGACTCGTGAGCCTATGATTTAATTGTCAGATTGTGATGATTAAGTTTGAATTCAGTTAAAAAAATATTTCTTTTTTCATGGCCAATAAAAAAGAAATATTAAGAAAGATAAGTGATGGTGTTTACCAATTACACTGGTCAACACGCCTTTTATTCGAAACTATACTAGCGTTATAAAGTTTGACTCCCAGAATCTAAATATACAACTTATATGTTAAAGTTAGCTCTCATTGGTCTGTTATGTCATATTTAAGATTAAGAGTTTAATTCCATGTTCAAACTGTCTAGCGATAGGCCACGTAAATTTAGGTATTACATTTTGTTTGGTTATGTCTAAGGATCCCCGTACTATTTTTGACAATATAACGGTTTTTTCATCGAATTTTTTGCATTTTTATCAAATTTACTAAATGTAAATGAATATTTCTAAGCGCAAAACTAACGACCGGCTAGACCTATTTCAATGAAATATTTAAGCAATTTTCAGATGGACCTAGAGTGCGTTATTGTAAATTTTGGTATCGATCGGACCACTGGTAGCCCCCATACTAAAATATGAAGAACCACTAATAGTGGTATAGTCGAGTGTTCTCGACTATATAATACCCTGTACACACAAAATCCAAAAAAAAACAAAGTTATTATACTATTTCACATAAGTGAAAAGTATAAAAATAGTCAAATTAAATTTGAAAACGTTTCGTTTTTTTCAACACTTTTTTTGTCTTCAATTAACTTTGTTAATAACATACGTTAAACTTTCGTCGATTTTATTTAATTATTTGTCGCGAACACTCTTGTTACAATGGGTGTCAGTTGTTAGGTTAAACTGAATCAAATTGAGTTTTGTCCTGTCTGTCCACACCGCGTGTTGCGTCTAGTGTTGAACTGTCTTTCTTTTCTTTTTTCTTTTGTAACTGATCGTCACGGTACAGTTGAACAAAGGTGGCGCTATTTCGGGTTGCCACAGTACTCCCCCTCAAGTGATGACGTCACGGATTTCGAAATTGTTTTTCATAAAAGCTTGTTTCAGTTGGTCCACAGATACTGCGACTCTTTTGCCGTTGATCTCCAGTTCATATACTCTGTCGGTCTGCCGATGGATAACCTTGTAAAGGCCTGTGTAAGGGGGCTCAAGAGGCCGCTTTACTACGTCTGTGCGGACGAACGCGTGTGAACATGTATCAAGCCGTTTCAGTAAAAAAATGTTCTTGCTAATGTGGTGAGCAGTCTGAGTTGGTCGAATTTTTTGCATATGTTCTCGAAAGTTGGTTATAAACGTTGAAGGGGAAGGTGTCGCATCCACGTCATCAAAAAATTCATTTGGTACATGAATTGGTGTTCCAGAAAGCATCTCTGCGGCTGACGACCTTATATCTTCTTTATAACATGTGCGAAGTCCCAGAAGCACAACTGGAAGAAGTTCGGGCCAAGGAGTGTCATCATTGCACATCAATGCTGCCTTCAACGATCGATGCCACCTTTCAATTAACCCATTCGCTTGCGAATGATAACTAGTTGTATGAATGTGCTTACTTCCAACGAGATTCGCCAGTTCCTTAAACATGGCAGATTCGAATTGAGTGCCTTGATCCGTAGTAATCGTTTTAGGTGTTCCAAATCGACAGGTCCAATGTGTCTAGAAGGCCTTTCCAATTGTTTCAGCAGTCATGTTGGTAAGCGGAATATCTTCTGGCCATCGTGAAAAAGGATCTATCATAGTTAAGCAATATCGAAAGTTTTGATGCGGAGGCATTGATAGTGCGCAGAGCCTAGAAAAAGCGTCTGCAACAGTGTTGTTTGTTCCTTTGACATGCAGTATGGTGGTAGAAAATTGTGAAATATAGTTTAACTGGCGAAGTTGGCGGGGTGATGCTTTCTCTGGTCCTTGTTTGAAAGCGTATACTAACGGTTTTGATGGCTACCTAAGTTTGTTGGCCAACTCAAATTTTTTGTAAAATCCACATTTTTTGACCGTTTTTTTGATATTTTGAACACTATTTGAATAGGCGACGTCAGATTAATATGTTTCTGTAGATTGAGGATGTGGCACCGCCTACTGTGTGTGCTGGGTATTATATTGTCGAGTATACTTTGCTTTTATTCATTGGATCTTCTCTTTAATATGAGACCTACAATAAGTTTGCTGATCTTATGACTAAACGTTAACTAATAGTTCTTTTGGACTGTAGTTTGGTCGTGGGGCCCTAGTGTCTATCGCTGGGTTGGAAGGTCATTACGACAAAGACGGGATCGGCTGCACAGTCTTGTTAGACTTCTGGCGAGGTGGATAGGGTGCGAATAAAGCTTGCTGTAGTATTTTTTTTTTTTTTATTTCTTCTATTTCCTCTCTGACTGGTTGAATATTTAAGTCTCTCTCTCTTTATGAATTAATTAAAAACAAAAAAAAAAAAATTATTTAACAAAAAAAATTCATTGCGGGGGTGGTTAAGGATCCTTTTATAAGGAATAGAAATAATATCGACGAAAATTCTAATAGAGAAGCCGTAAATCACAACTGAGTTTTATTTTGAGCAAAAAAAATATAAATCATAAATAATTTTTATTTTTGATTTTTATTTTTTTTTGATCAAAAATAATAATTATGTTCTAAAATTTATTAAATTACTTAAAATTAATCATTACGATTGAAGAAAAACGTTATAAATCAAAATATAATCATTGACATGCAATTTTTTGTAAAATAACTTATAATGATTACGGTCCCTGCTCTAAACACTGGATTGAGGCACGTTTATTCATCATTAAAACGGATCATAAACCGCTAGTATACGCTTTTAAACAACGACCAGAGAAAGCATCACCTCGTCAACTTCGTCAGTTAAATTATATTTCACAATTTTCTACCAGTATAGTGCATGTCAAAGGAGAACACAACACTGTTGCAGACGCCTTTTCTAGACTCTATGCACTATCTATGCTAAGAACGGTAAAAATTAGAGCAAGTCGAGAAAGAACAAGCAAGTTATTCGGAACTAGCAGACCTGCTGAGAGGGACAACGTCTCTTAAGTTACAAAAGGTGCGTTACGACAATAACGTTTCACTTTACTGTGATGTTTCAACGCAATATGATCGACCGTATGTACGAAGGGCTTTGCGAAATCAAATTTTATCGTTCATACACAATTTATCTCACCCAAGCGGCAGAGCAACTTTACGTCAATTACGACAAAAATTTGTGTGGCCGTCTATAAATAAAGACGTTATTAGCTGGTGCAGAAATTGTATGCCATGTCAACGTGCGAAGATAAGCAGACATAACCATCTGGTTCCTGACAAAATACTTGTGCTATTGCTTGCATTGCCCCATAACTGGGAGCCATAGGTCCAGATGGGCTTTAGAACAGAATTGTAGAGCAAGACCTTGTAGTCAAGACTAAGCGTTGATAAGCTAACGGAGGCTATTTGCTTTAAGGCTTAAGTGTGTTCTCTTGGGCTCGATGTGCCTGCACCATGTGAGTCTGCTATCGAGGTGAACTCCTAAATACGTCACTTCATTTGCTTGCGGGAGCGCAGTATTGTTTAGTTTAAGCGGTGGGCAGTCTTGCCTGTTTAGAGTGAACGTAACGTGCTTGCATTTTTGTTCATTTACTTTTATTCGCCAGTCAGATAACCATTTTTCTACGTCGACCAGATGAAAAGTTAACTGCGCTGTTGTTTGCATTGGGCAACTGGAACGGCTGATCAAATGCTTGAGAGACATCCAAAAATATTGCTGTGCAGTATTCTCGGTTTTCGAACGCGCTTCGTATTTCAGATGTTATGCGATTAACCTGCTCGATAGTTACGTGTTTTTCTTGAAAGCCGAACTGATGTGAAGGGATTTTGTTAACAGTTCTTAAAAATGAATTTATTCGAGTGAGCACGCATTTTTCGAAAAGTTTTGATAGGCATGATAATAAACTTATAGGTCTATACGACGAGGGAATTGTGTGGTCTTTTCCTGGCTTTGGTATCATTATAATGATTGATTCTTTCCATCCCTCTGATGAGCGGCAAATGTTTTTGCTCTGTCATATTCACTGCGGGCCCAGCCGCCTGCGGGGTTATTTATAGGCATCACGGTTTCTGTTGGTGAGTTTAAAAATGGGTGAGCTCTTCAAAGTGAGTGTTTTGTAGAAGATGTAGATAGGTGTTCTATATAAAGGACTTGGGTGTGTGCTTCTTCTTGCTTTAGAGCTTTAGTAAGCATACGTGCAGCGCACTTTAATCTATATCGTGCAGATGGCGATCTCCAGGATTGCCATTCTCTTCGTACACGTCGCTTTTCGAGGTCGAGCTTTGTGATGTTTGGAGTGTTGAAATGCTGGTTGCGGTGACAAAGACGTAGAATATTTTTAGTTATTGAAAAGTCAATTACGTCGGATAGTTTCTTGGGGTCAACCGGCCAGTATGTTTTTCTGCCAGGAGAAACATGGTCAAGTTGCAGGCTTTTATGACTGCATTATAGAGCTGCTTGCCTTTTGGGGTCACAAGACGAGATCCCCAGTGTGTGTGTTTGGCATTGTAATCTCCTGCTGCTATAAAATGATCCCCTAGGGAGTTAAAAAACTGCATGAACTCAGCTTCAGATATAGTGAAGCGAGGGGGGCAGTATACGGCAGCTATAGTTCATTGTTTACCCCTATCTAATTGAATTATAATAGATGTGGCTTGTAGATAATTTTCTGAGAATTTTTTATGACAGTGGTGTTTGAGGCGGTTTCTTATTAGAATATCGGTCCCACCATGTGCTTTACCATCAGGATGATTTGTTCCGTAGAATAAGTAACCTCGTATGTTAAAGATATATTTGTTTGTCAGATGTGTTTCTGAGAGTAGCATTACGTCAATGTGTTTGTCGAGAAGAAATTAAGCTAACTCAAGTTTATGCTGTGAAACGCCATTAGCATTCCACGTAGATATTCGTAGGGAAGCCTTTGATTATTTGGACTGCATAAGGTCACAAATGATACGTTTTTGGTTTGGATTTCGGGGCCAAGTGAGGATCTGGCTGCAGTCGAGAAGTATACATCTTGGTTGAATTTGGTTGGTGTGATGTTAATCGGTACGTTACGAGAGCGTGCAGTGTGCACTCGCTGGTGGATTCGACTTTTCAGCTCCTTGTAAATTGGGCAACCTTTGTAATTAGCGGTGTGATTACCACCGCAGTTGGCGCAGTTTTTTGTGCTGGCGTCGTCTGTGCTCGCTGGGCAGTGTGTGGTATCATGAAGCTCTCCACAAGCTACATATACCGGGCGTAGGGTACAGTACGACCTTGTATGGCCATATTCTTGGCAGTTTGTACATTGTACAGGATCGTTGCGTTTGTGCGGTTCTTCTACAGTGACTCTGCGGTGCAGTAGAAATTGAATTTTGTATATCGGGTGCACTTCGTTTTTCTTAAGCGGCTTGCTTTCTGAAATGAGCTGAAGAGTGGTTGAGGCTTTTTATCCATATTTAAGATATTGAAAACAGTTTTAACACTGAATCCTTTCTCTTTTAGCGCATTGATTATCTCTGTAGGAAATACTTCGGGCTCTATGCCCTTAAGTACGACTTGCAGGGCCTTCCTGCTTTTCAAATATCACAGTCAAATATATTTTTTTCTGATATATAATTTTATTCTTTTTACTTCAGAAAAAAAAAGTAAGTAAGTACTAATTTTTTTTTTTTTGACAGAAATACAAAGTTTGAGTTTGGCGACCTTTTTCTTATTAATCAGTGACAAACTCCGCGACGACCTGCAAAGACGCCGTGTTAACCCCTGAAGACGAACTCCGGTGGAGTCCGAAATATATCGGGATAAAAATTAAATTATTAAAAAAGGACAAAAATAAATTTGTCTTTTCTTTTTGAAAATAATAAAAACGACCTCGAGTCTGCTAAAAAACTAAAATTTCAGAAATATAAATTTTTTTAAAATGTTTAAATGTACATATAAACACAATAATATATTGGTTAAAAAAAAAAAAACTGTGTACAAAAGAATTATGAGCCAACAAGTAGAGCCCTTTTTTGAAAATCCATCTAAAAATGTGGAATAAATTTTATTTCATTAAGAAATGAAGTAACTAGGGCGATACAAGAGGAAAAAAACTAAAAATTTTTTTGTAAAAATTACAGGTGTTTAAAAGAAAAACCAGTAAGGACGCTATAGTCGAGTATACTCAACAATATAATACCCGGCACAAAAGTTAGTTGCAAATATTATCAAAAAAAAAAAAAAAAAATTGACTTATATATGAAGTTTAAGCTGTAAAATGCTTGTTATACCCTCGATTAAACAATTTTGTTAAAAATTAATTGGATATTTTTGCACGACTATTATTAACGAGCACTAAAGTAAAATCTGAAAGTATATTTATAGTCGCCATCCGTAAAAAGGGAATATGTTTAACATATAGGTATATGGTACAAGGTTACAAAGTATAGCTTACGATAGGCTGCCAAAAGTATATTAAATAAAACATTGTAGAAATTATTAATTTTCAAAAATATATCCGTTCTCTTTATTTATACAAATAGGAAGAATTGCCATAAAATCAAAAAAATACGTGTTTTATTTACAAAATATACAAAGTCTAAAATTACCTTAACAGTTTTAACTAAAAAATCTACATATACTAAAAAGTTTTGAGTTTGTCATAAATAGTTATTAAATGCTAGGTAAACTTAATAAGATAGCGTCATGAAAGCTATAGAGCGTTTCGTACGTTCGAGAGTTTACGTCTTGTTCTAAATTTGTCAGAGCCCGTTCAATTTGCGTTCCAGCAATAGTTGTCTCAACGTTAAAATTCAAAAAAAACCTAAATCCTCTAGCAGAAAGGCGATTTAAAAGATTATCGGACTCTGACCGACTTTGAAAACATAAATTAAAATCTCCTATAATCACAGAATCTGACCCTAGAAACGGAAACTGCTCGAAAACGTTTTCAAAGTCGGATATAAATTGACGAAGTGGATATCTAGGGCTTCTATAAGTTATTAGAACTAGGACTTATAACGGAAAACTGCATATTCGAAAACACCTAAATTGCTTTATATTAATTTTCGATGACTGGCGCAACAACTTATGTGTTGAAGAATTTCTTCCCGAACGTAAACGATTATTCCTCTTTTAGGACGGGTCTGAACATAGCAGTCATTGCAATCAAGCCTAATTGCAATTCTGAATCCGGGAACCTCATAATTTTCTTGCGGATACGTTGATGTCTCCACAACACAAACAATTGATGACATTAACATAAGTTTGTCAGCTCGAATGTCATCAATGTGGGAAAACAAACTTTGAGTGTTGTGGTAACATATTTGTAGGCCTAACGGACTTATCAAATGATGGAAATGGGTGTTCAACAATTTCTCATTACGTAACTTTTGTATTTCTACATGAACAAAGACATTTTCCGAAAGAGGTTTAGGTGGGTTGAATTGGCCAACCAAAAAAAGTCCTGCTGCATTTTTAGCTCTACTGCAAGCACCATAAAGGGCAGCTCGTGACATACGTTTACTTGTGTGAACTGCAGCAAGTGAATATGTAGCGCCTTGACTCTTATGAATTGTTATATCTTCGGCAGGTACTGTAGGAAACTGTTTCCTGTCAATACAAACTTGTTCGTTTCCCACAGACTCTTCAGGAAATTGAATCCACAATTTTGTTAGACAGTTCGAATTGTTCAAGTCAACTTGCTTCAAAACTCCTGTTGCCCCATTGACCAAACCATCACCTGTATCGACGTTGACAGTCATCATATATTTGATGGTGTTTTTTTAAAGAAAACTACTGACGAGACCTTGCGTCTCAGAGGTCTTGAAATGCTGAATGGCTTCAAGAATTCGCTCTTTACTTTCATATTTAAGACCTGTAGCCTTAATGACATCTTCGGAGTTTGAAACAAACTGCTGCAGTGAAACTGAATTTAGTTTGAAAGAATTATAGCAGTCTGCTTCATTATTTGTCAAGAATAAATGAATGGCATCATTCGAAATATTTGATGCTGACACCATTCGGGAACGTAAAAGTTCAATATCAAAAGATGTCATTGCACCAGATGCCATGTTGTTAAGAGCAATAGCGAATGATTGGTCTTCACGTTGGCGCATTATCTCTGAAAGTTCGAAGTATTTAAAACGGTCCTACAGAGATGAACCAAACAATGTACGGTAAGAATAATTTGAATTAGACTGAAAGACACATTTATCCGAAACAGGTGAAAGTTGTCTAAGGTCTCCGAAAACTACAACAGAAACACCGCCGAATGGAGAGGTACTTTTAAAAATCTGTCTTAGACGAGCATCTAAATTCGAAAACATTTTGGCACCGACCATTAAAACCTCGTCAATTATCAGCACTTTGAGATCTAGCAAGTTTGTGTGTAAGATATTACACAAATCGTGACTTAACGGCCTTAGTTCAGAGCTCGACTGGTTCACTGGAAGTGAAAACATTGAATGTAAAGTAGATCCGCTTATGGCAAAAGCAGCTCTTCCAGTTGGAGCACATAAAAGAACTCGTACAGAGTTCGGATTACTTCCAGGTACACTATTGTACCTGTAAGTAAGGGACTGAAAAATGGCGGATATCAACCTACTCTTTCCTACTCCGGCTCCACCATTTACAAACCCATGACAAACAAATTTGCATTTGACATTATGCAGCAAATGAGTTAAGTAAACTCTTTGTTTAAAGAGAGACCTAACAATTGTCAGCAATGTTTCTTTTGCGATGATGGGAGGAAGATTAATGTGGCGAATGGTATTGTCAGATTGGTCTTGGTTTGTCTCTGGATCGTTTAGATTTAGAACATTTAAGCCTGGTGGCACTTCAGGTATTGCTAATGCCCGAAATTCACATCTTCATTGTTGTCATTTTAGATGTCTCGCAATCGACCCGAAACTTCTTCCAATTCTCTTTCATCTAAAACATTAAACCTCCTCCTGACTGTATCAATCGTTCCCTGATTTTCACGACAAATAGCCTCACAATCTTTATTAAGATGTCTACCGTCTCGTTTCTCCAAGGGACATACAACATAACTAGTTCCCTAAAGAACTCCTTACGATCCTTATCAATGTTAAATCGCCTATATCTAATAACACAGGGCTTTGTACGTTTTCTTATAAAGCCACTGTTATCTATAAGAGGAAAAGCTATCGTTCCAACGACTTCGGGTTCAACCTCAACTTCTTCAGAAGCCTCAGTAACATTCACTGCCCTATCCGTGTTCGAATATCGGTAATTCGCTGCAAAATCCGCTAAACATAGGTCACTCAAGGTATTGGGACGATGAACATAATGTTCTAGCAAACCTGTCTGAAAGATATTCGTTGAATCTTGCGGCATGTCTTGCAACTCGCCTCTAGGCTTCAGCATTCTAACGCGCTGCTCTGGATGAGAGGTATTACTATATATTTCAGCATTACTACTCTCAGACATGTGCAAACCTAGGCAACAGTATGCAGCTTCTTGAGCAGATATTTCACTTCCCGAAATGAATTTGTGACCAATGTGCTAAAGTTTTTGTTTAATAGTAAAATTGCACCGATGAATTTCTTCAACAGCTTCGCGTAACAATTTTGATTTGATTTGTTTATGTAATTCACAATATAACTACAACATGCATAGGCATCCAAAATGATCTGGATATCCATGGCTATCCATGTTGGCCCTATGCAATGCGAGGATGTCTTTGTTATATGCGTTCAGCATTTTACTATAAAAACTTCTACGCAAAAATATTTGTCGCTTCTTAAGGCTTGATCTTAAAGCCAACTTATACTCTTCATAATTCATATTCAGAGTATTGTGAGCCAAAAATTGATCAAAATTAGAAAAATTCAGATCTGATGACAATAGATCTTGAATTTTTTGATAATTTTCACAATGTTGGCCATAGTGTTCAAATAGTGTTACGATCCTTATCAATGTTAAATCGCCTATATCTAATAACACAGGGCTTTGTACGTTTTCTTATAAAGCCACTGTTATCTATAAGAGGAAAAGCTATCGTTCCAACGACTTCGGGTTCAACCTCAACTTCTTCAGAAGCCTCAGTAACATTCACTGCCCTATCCGTGTTCGAATACCGGTAATTCGCTGCAAAATCCGCTAAACATAGGTCACTCAAGGTATTGGGACGATGAACATAATGTTCTAGCAAACCTGTCTGAAAGATATTCGTTGAATCTTGCGGCATGTCTTGCAACTCGCCTCTAGGCTTCAGCATTCTAACGCGCTGCTCTGGATGAGAGGTATTACTATATATTTCAGCATTACTACTCTCAGACATGTGCAAACCTAGGCAACAGTATGCAGCTTCTTGAGCAGATATTTCACTTCCCGAAATGAATTTGTGACCAATGTGCTAAAGTTTTTGTTTAATAGTAAAATTGCACCGATGAATTTCTTCAACAGCTTCGCGTAACAATTTTGATTTGATTTGTTTATGTAATTCACAATATAACTACAACATGCATAGGCATCCAAAATGATCTGGATATCCATGGCTATCCATGTTGGCCCTATGCAATGCGAGGATGTCTTTGTTATATGCGTTCAGCATTTTACTATAAAAACTTCTACGCAAAAATATTTGTCGCTTCTTAAGGCTTGATCTTAAAGCCAACTTATACTCTTCATAATTCATATTCAGAGTATTGTGAGCCAAAAATTGATCAAAATTAGAAAAATTCAGATCTGATGACAATAGATCTTGAATTTTTTGATAATTTTCACAATGTTGGCCATAGTGTTCAAATTCATCAGGAAGTGGCGTTAGAATTTCTGTTTGTGGCATTGGGCGATAAGGCATCCCGAAACGGCAACCTCTACCTTGTCAACGACAGGAATGTCCATGGCTATGTTTTTGATAAGCAATGAATTCATGGACACTAGGCTCATTACTTTCAGTAGATATGAACGTGTCAATGAAGGTTATGACAGCCTGATACGTGCTATGATCGTTGAGATCAATTTTTGGGGCATCTTTCAGCCAATACATACCATGGACGTATGGTGAACCTCTATGCTGAAACTCAATGCGGCAATAATATTTTATGACGGGGTATTTACCAAAAATACATTCGTCGGTTTTCATTAATGAAAACAACTGACGAAATCTAAAATCAAAATATCTAGCGCAAGTAACAGCATCTGTTCGTATAAGTCTGGCGTTCTCATTGAAATGCATTGTAGCCGCTTGTTCTTCAGAAATTGTAATGCGGTCTATATTTTGCTTCAATATAACTAAGAGTTCGGTCCACTTTGTTTCAGCAGCTGACAATGTAATAAAAAAAGTGGGAAGATCGAACTGCCTAATCATGGCCAAGACTTTTTTTTCTCCGCTTGCCAGTGAGCTGGAGATGAGCGAACACTTTTTAGCACCCTGTAGCCATCATCGTGAAGAATTAAACGGTTTACAAAATCATCATTTAAGACGTTGTTCACGGTGATGGCTGTAGGCGCCCTATTTTTTCGCAAACAAATTGAAGTATTGTTTGCGATATTTATCTTTACAAGCTTCTTATAATTCTAAAAAAGCTTGTCTTATAATTGTAAAAAAGCCTCTTCTATTAAAATTACGAAGCTCAGACCTAACTATTTGGGTGAATGTTTCACAACATTGACGCTTACGACCTCCATATATGGACGCAAACGACAATTCCTCAGAGTCTTCATCTATAACCATGTCTAAAGGACGATGACCTTCACCAGGAACCATTATAACTCTTTGTAATTGAACGTTTTCAATTGGATTATTATCCATCAAAGTTTCTTGGCCTCCTGGATTAAGATCGTTCTCAATCTGATTGTCTTGCACATTTGCATTAGGGTTTTCGTTATAATTTCTGATACGAGTGTTCGAAATAGATTGAACAATGTCAACATCAGATGTTGAAACTACAAAAGGGACATTTTCCGAAACAAACGAAGAAATCCATTGTTCGTCCAAAGATATTTGATGCTTTCTATACAGTTCTGTATTGCATAAATATATTACTGCTTCCAGAACTTTAACAGGTCGTATGGTTTCTGTCATGAAGTCATGACTGTACTGCATACGCCGCCTGAGATGCAATTGAATAACTTCAGATTGATCGAAAGTTCGAGGGAGAGTTGTAACTGTATTGGTTACCGAAATTGGAACATTTACAACAGCTCCTCGAATGGCACTTTGCCGCTCGAACCCTAAAGGAACAATCCTCATGAATGGAAGGCGTGGGCACACCAATCGCTCTTCAAGGGGTTTTAGGTCCTCTAAACAATCAGGAAGTTCTGGAAATTCCGCAACAAATGCAAATAATTGTAGGTCCATGCCTAATGTTTTTTAAATAAATATCAAATTTACGTTGAAGACGTGAATCAGTTGTCCTTAACACTCCTGGGGCTCGGTCTAGATCTCCTACCTATTTGCCTTACTGCATCATTTTGGATTCGTCTGGCTAACGCTCTAGCTTCGCTTCTCTGAACTCTATTTCTCAGTCGATTCTCTGCCCGATTTGCTTCATTTGCACGGCTTAAGCAATGCTCAAAAGTATTTTGACGCTGTTCTTGTTCGTGGTAACGTTCGTTAAGTCTACGGATTGATCGCCGAAGTGTATCGCGAGCCCGTTCGATTTGGCGGATACGGGGATTTGTACGACGCGACGCATGTTCGACAGTGTTACTTTCTTGTTCCTGCGCACGGTACACAGGATCGCGTCTACGATAAGAACGTCGTGTAGTATTTCGCGTTTGTTCGAGGTGTCGAACTTCGAGGTTTGCACGCCGCGATGAGTGTTCGATGGTGTTGTGTTCTTGTTCCTGTGCACGGTACACAGGATCGCGTGTATGATTAGAACGTCGTGTAGTATTTCGCGTTCGTTCGAGCTGTCGAACGTGTGTTCGACGGTGTTGTTTTCTTGTTCCTGTGCATGGTACACAGGATCGCGTCTACGATTAAAACGTCGAGTAGTATTTCGCGTTTGTTCGAGCTGACGAACTTCAAGGTTTGCCCGTTGCGACGCATGTGCGACGAATGCGCGACGTTGTTGTTTTGTTCTTCGCGAGCACGATAGTTACGACCTTGTCTTCGTGTTGATCGTTGCAGTGAATTGCGTGACTGTTCGGTTTCCCGGGTTTCGGAATTTTCGCGACAGTTTTGTTGTAGTTGCGTATGTCATTCGCGAATTTGGTCATTATCGTTGCGTAGTGCGTTCCTGTCTCTACGTCTCTGTATAGTTTGAGCAACAGCTTGTCTCCTAAGTCTTGGCATTTTGTCTTCTTTTGAAACACTAAGTACAATTTTTGGAAATTAATTTATATACAAACACAGTATGTATATAGGGTATAATAATGAAAAAAATAGTAAAAATAAGAATATAGTATTATCAAATTAACAATAAATAGTAATAATTATTATAATATAAAACTGTCTCAATCAAGATCCAGGCGGCTAAATGGTTGGCCTAAAATGTAGAAATTTAAATCATCTATGCGAAAACTAAACTCTAGTTTAGAAGAATTTAATAAATTTCACTGAGTAGTCTCTATTATCTTCACGAAGTAATCTCAAAACTTAATAATTATCTAACTATTTGGAGCGCATTTTGTTTATTTTAGAGAATATTTTGTTTGGTAAAAAAACCAATCATTTATATCATCTATCTATCAATTATAATTGGGAATTACGGGTTTACTAATAAACATGACAAAGGACTTGTTGAATCGTATAGTGCCTGACAGTCGTATGTTAGGATATGAGCTTATGTTATTTTTTGCTGTTTAATTTTGACTCACGCATCACATAGTGTAATTATTACATAAAGTGGAAAATCTACTCTTTTCGCGTTCTGCGTTTCTCTCATACTCAGTTACGTTCCGCTTCACGGCTTGAGTTCGATCCTTATTCAGCGACTAAGTAGCGTATGTTGATTAGGAATTATGTGTATACATACTAATTTCCATAGAAAAACCATAAACCCAAGGCATTTGTGTCGAACTCTTATGTATACATACAATTGCTAACAACATACGCTACGCTTCTGAGAAAAAACAATCGAACTCAAACCGTCGTGCGGACCTTAACTGTGTATGACTCGCAAAAAGCGAAGAGTTCATTTTCCACTCTATGTAATAATTACTCTATGAAGCCACACAAAATACATATGATAGCAAAAATTTCATGCGCATTTTCATTGGTGAAATGCGGCATTATTGGATGCGAGGATGTTGCATCCGTTTCATCCAACCATAATGAATTTTACACAGCGATGGCCGCGACAAATGCAAGTGGTTCGATCAAAATATGTATGATAGGTTGGTCGTTCCAACCAATCATACGGTTCGTTCGAACTTAGGTTCGGGTTCGAACCCAACCAATTTATATATACATATATATATGAGTGTTGCATGATTGTATTTGAAACCAAGTACGTCCAAATAAATTTGAAAATTCATTTCATTTGTATTTGACAAAAACAAAGCAAACGAATGAAACAAATGCTTGTCACTTTTAAGTTTCTAGAACTCTTTTCATTTCAAAGTGAAATACAAGTAAATGAAATGAAAAATTGAAACAAACAAATAAAATAGAATGCTCTGCATTCATTATACTTTTCACTTATGTGAAATAGTATAATAACTTTGTCACGGAGTTTGTAACAGATCGAAATATTAATTTCCGACTATATAAAGTATATATATTCTTGATCAGGACGACAAGACGAGTTGATTTAGCCATGTCCGTCTGTCCGTCTGTCTGTCTGTCTGTCTGTATGTATGCAAACTAGTCCCTCAGTTTTGAAGCTATCGAGCTGAAACTTTGCACAGAGTCTTAGAATTTATTACGATGAATCATTCGTCGGAACCAGCATGATCGGATTATTGGAACAGGTAGCTCCCATACGAAAAGAAGAAGAAAAGTGAACAAAACTTGAATCGTTGTATGGAAAACTTTTTTGTTTTGTACAATAGAGTGCTGAAATTTTAAACATAATAGTTTTACAGGGTCCGACTACATGCCTGAAAGTTTCATTGAGATTGGACATCTGGAACTGGTAGCTCCCATACAAAATGAAGAAGAGGAAGAGAAGCCATATTCACGTCGTTGTATGGAAAACTTTTTTGTTTCTTAACCAATTGACTTGAAATTTTAAAGTTATGTTCCTAGGGAGGAATGAAAACTATTTTGACCAAAAGTGGGCGTAACCACGCGTAGCCACGCCCACTTATAGCGAAAATTTACCCGTTGTATGGAAAACTTTTTTGAAGTAAAACTTCTTATTCGACTTCCAAAGCGTTAAACGTTAAATATTTAACGCTATTTTTGTAATGTGACAATTAAAAGATCAATATTGACATTCAAAAAATAACCAAACCGGTGGCTTAGTGGTAGCTGACTAAGCTGTTAATCCAGATGTTGCGAGTTCGACTCCCGATCGATGCAAAAAGACTTTTTTGGTTTTTATAGTTTTTTTTGTCAATTATAGAATGACAATCAAAACTTCAATATTGTTCAAGAAAAATTATCAAGTCAATGGTGCAGTGGTAAAGTAGACGGCCGGCAATCGGAAGGTCCTGGGTTCGATGACCGGTCGAGACAATAATTATTTTTATATTTTAATTTATGATTTTGATAATATTTTTATTATTTTGTATGTTTTTAATTATTTTTAAGAATATTGTAATAGTTTCTGATCTATAAATTTTTAAAATAAGAATTCTAAATTGACTATGAGGATATTTCAAATTGAACACTATTTTTTATTCGATATTAGAGCACTAAAAGTCAGATACCGTATTGGTTGTGTGGGTGAATGGTAGGCTGCCGATCGTATTGCCCCAGGTTCGACTCCCATGCAAGGCAATGTTTTTTGTTTTTTAATTATATTTTTTTAATTTATTGTATAATATTTTTGTTATTTTGTGTGTTTTTAATTATTTTTAAGAACATTTTAATCGTTTCTGGACTAGAATGAAAGATCAAAATGAGTGACAATGGTCTTAAAGAAAACGCTGCAGATTCAGGGTCATAGTATTACTATAAAAAATCGAAACAACCTTCGCTTTTACTTTTAAAGTGGGAGTTTTACTTCATCCGCGCGGAGGGACTCCACGCACCGGTTTTTTTTTTGTTTTTTAACCAATTGACTTGAAACTTTGCAGTTATGCTCTTAGGGAGGAATGAAAACTATTTTGATCAAAAGTGGGCGTGGCCACGCCCACTTATAGCTTAACTTGACCCTTTGTATGGAAAACTTTTTTGTTTTTTAACCAATTGACTTGAAACTTTACATTTATGTTCTTAGGGAGGAATGAAAACTATTTTAACCAAAAGTGGGCGTAGCCACGCCTACTTATAGCGAAAATTGACCCGTTGTATGGAAAACTTTTTTGTTTTTTAACCAATTGACTTGAAACTTTGCAGTTATGCTCTTAGGGAGGAATGAAAACTATTTTGACCAAAAGTGGGCGTAGCCACGCCCTTTTATAGCGCAAATTGACCCTTTGTATGGAAAACTTTTTTTGTTTTTTAACCAATTGACTTGAAACTTTACAGTTATGTTCTTAGAGAGGAATGAAAACTATTTTAACCAAAACTGGGCGTAGCCACGCCCACTTATAGCGAAAATTTACCCGTTGTATGGAAAACTTTTTTGTTTTTTAACCAATTGACTTGAAACTTTGCAGTTGTGCTCTTAGGGAGGAATGAAAACTATTTTGATCTGACGTTATGTTTTTTCATAAGTCAGAGTAATTTAGTTGCGCTTCAACTGCGCATTTGTCAACGGCTTGCGTGCCGTAGGCCAACCTTCTTGGCTACCGTATACACATGAACTGAATGCCGAACTCAACAACCAAAAGAAACAGAGCGAACAAAGACTTAGTTGTTATACCCTGTACACACACTGTGTATCCGGGTATGTTAAGTTTGTTTGAGACGGTTTGTATGTAACGCATAGAAGGGGGGAGGGGGACCCTATAAAGTATATATATTCTTGTTCAGGATGACAAGACGAATTGATAAAGCCCTGTCTGTCCGTTCGTCCGTCCGTCCGTCCTCAGCAATGGTTCTCGAAAACTATGAGCTAGAGACTTGAAATTTGGAGGATAGACTCGTGAGGTCAAACGCTAGATCAAGTTTGAAGGAATTTTTGCCACGCCCACTCCTTCCCGCCCATCGAGCACCACCCATTTTTTCAAAAGACTGTAGCTCGAAAACCTGATGAGTTAGAAACGTGAAAATGAGTATGTAGACTCAGTATGTAAAGCTCTACAAAACTACATACCCCATTTTTCCCCCTCCCCTTCGTTTCCCCTCAAAAAGTTGTTTTCTTAAAATTGCTGTATCTTCTAAGCTATAATAGATACAATGCTGAAATTTTGTATGCAAACTCAGTAAACATACCTATATAAAACTGCATACCACAAACTTTCATTTTTAACGCTGTGTGACAACGCAAAGACAAACAAGTTGAAATTTGGCATAAATTGCGCTTTGACCACTGCTTTATCCTATTTGTAACAAAAACCGTACTTAACACTGCGAAAACTATTAAAGCTAGAGACTTGAAATTTGGAAGATAGACTCGTGTGGTCGAACACTAGATCAAGTTTGAAGGATTTTTTGCCACGCCCATTCCTTCCCGCCCATCGAGCACAACAAAAGGTCATTTTTTTCTTAAAATGGCTGTATCTCCTAAAGTATAAAGAATACAATGCTGAAATTTTATATGCAAACTCAGATAACATACCTTTTTCAAACTGCATACAACAAACTACCACTTTCGCCGCAAAGACCAACACACTAAAATTTTGCAGCAATGCTTTGTAACAAAATCCGTACTAAAGCGCCATCTAATGGCAAGATTGCACTGTGAGCCCTGCCTGACCTTAGCAAATACACAAACCATATCGTGGTACACTGCTTTTGCTGTCGGCGAATGTTTAACGTGTTATCAACATAGGTGTGTGTACAGGGTATTATATAGTTAAGAATACTCAACTATACCGCCCTTACTGGTTTTTCCGTTGTGAAATGTCTCTTGCTCGCTAAGTCTTACTTTGTGGATATTTCCGCGGGTTGCGGGACGAAACAATTATGTTCGCTCAACTGTTCGATCTTGCTTTGTATTGTATTAAGGTTGTAAATGGTTGCCTGTGCTGTTTGATCTAGCTTTGTACGTTTTTCGTTCGTACAAAGTTACATCCAAGCCTTCAGACCGGCATCCAAATCACCACTATGTTGTTAAGTTATGCTCGATCAAACTTTTGGTCGTTGACGTTGACAGTCGAACATTAAATTTGAAAACGAAGCTTAAGTACTAGACCATCGTATGTTACACGTGGCTCAACGTAACATATGAGATTTTGTTTTGCTTATTTACTTTGCTACATAGCAAATACCGCGAGCATGCACTAAAATTTTAGCTCAAAATTTAAGTACTGGACACGTATGTATGTCAAAATGGGTCAATGTTACATATGATTACATGTTAATTGTAGTTTGCAAATTTCTGCGTTACATTGTACCATAAAACAGTCGAGTATGAAACTGGATGACCAAGTTTCAGTGCTGGGCTAGCGTATGTAACCTGTAACCCTATGTAACATATGTAGATGTGTATGTATAAACTGACTACTTCAAAAAAATGAAAAATGGCTAGCTGACTGGCGAATACAAGTCAACGAACAAAAATGCAAACACGTTAGGTTCACTCTAAACAGGCAAGACTGCCCACCGCTGATGTTAAACAACACTACGCTTCCGCAAACAAACGAAGTGACATACCTCGGAGTACACCTCGATAGAAGACTCACATGGCGCAGGCACATCGAGGCCAAGAGAACGCATTTAAAACTAAAAGCTAATAGCCTCCACTGGCTTATCAACGCTCGCTCTTCACTTAGTCTTGACTACAAAGTCCTGCTCTACAATTCTGTTCTCAAACCTATCTGGACCTACGGCTCCCAGTTATGGGGAAACGCTAGCAGTAGCAACATTGACATCATCCAGAGAACCCAGTCAAAGATATTGAAAACCATCACCGGGGCACCGTGGTATGTTCGAAACGAAAACATACAAAAAGATTTAAATATTCAACCAGTCAGAGATGTAATAGCAGAACTCAAGGAACAATACTACAGCAAGCTTTCTACGCACCCTAACCATCTCGCCAGAAGATTAACAAGGTTGTGCAGCCAATCCCGTCTTCGTCGAAATGACCTTCCAACCCAGCGATAGACCCTAGGGCCCCACGAGCAAACTACAGTTCAAAAGAACTGTTAATTAACGTTTAGTCTTAAGATCTGCAAACTTATTGTTAGTCTCATATGAAAGAGAAGATCCAATAAATAAAGCAAAGTAAATAAAAAAAAAAAAAAAATGTTTTGTGGGGCAAAGAGGAAAATATGCAAAAGTTCTGGTATGCCATTTGTTAGGGCTTTGTCTACTAAGTCTAGAAAACAATTTTCATGTTTCTACATTATCTTAATATATATATTTCTTCTGTGCGTGTGTTTGTCACTGAACTCCTCCTAAACGGCTGGACCGATTTTGATGAAATTTTTTCTGAATGTTCAAGGGGATTCGAGAATGGTTTAGATTTACAATTTGGTCCACTGGAAAAAGTTTTTTTAATTAATTTTTCATTTGTAAGTAGTTGTTAATTTCGCAAGCACAAAACGTACAAAAATGTAACATGCTTTGCTTTTTGTTTATTTACATAGTTTAAACATTAAATGAGATTAAAACCAGTAAGGGCAATATAGTCGAGTATACTCGACAATATAATACCCTGCACACATGGTAGGCGGTGCCACACCCTCAATCTACAAAAACATATTGATCTGACGTCGCCTATTCAAATAGTGTTCAAAATATCAAGAAAATCGGTCAAAAATTGTGGATTTTACGAAAAATTTAAGTTTGTTGGCCTCTGAGGGGTAGCCATCAAAGAGAGGGGAAATTTGTGGTATGCAGTTTTTAAGATGTATTATCACTGAGCTTGTATACAAATTTTCAGGGTCGTACCTTTGTTAATTTTGGAGATATAGCAATTTATAGAAAATCACTGGGGGAGGGGAAATGAAAAGAAGGGGGGGATTTTGTGGTATGCAGTTTTGTAGGGCTATACATACTGAGTCTACATACCGACTTTGATGTTTTTATCTCTTTGGATGTTTGAGTTATAGCGATTTAAAAAAGTGGGTACGGCTGGATGGGCGGGAAGGAGTGGGCGTGGCAAAAAAAAAAAATAAACTTGATCTGCTGCCGAGCATCACGAGTCTACCCTCCAAATTTCAAGTCTCTAGCTCTTACAGTTTCCGAGAACCGTTGGTGAGGACGGACGGACGGACAGACGGACAGACGGACAGACGGACGGACATGGCTCAATCAATTTCTCTTGTCGTCCTGATCAAGAATATATATACTTTATAGGGTCCCCCTCCCCTCCTTCTGTGCGTTACATACATTTCGCTCAAACAAACACAATATACCCTGATACACAGTATGTGTACAGGGTATAAAAAGTACACAAAAAAAAAAAGCGGTGATGTTAAAGTTAAGTTTAGTGAAATAAAGGGCAGAAAAATGCCACGTATTCGTGGAAGAGCAAAAACTATTGGTCGACGTACTCAGATTGCGCAATTGGTCCATGATCGTCGATTAAATAGAACAGTTCAAGAACACTCGGCCGATAATGCAAATTCGAGAGATCAAATGGAAAGTACACGTGCAAATGAAAATTCTCAGCAACGCACTCAACGTCTTCGTCCTAATACAATAAGACAACGAGAGGCACGTCAACGAGCGACGAATGCAAATAGAGAACGTAACCAACGGCGAATGCAAGATGTTCGAACATTGACAAGAGCATCACTCAATCGTCTCGCGTTTGAATATGATCCCGAAATAAACTATTCGTCCCATGCATTAATCACGATTGGTAGTATGGACAAAGAGTGTCAACAATGTCATGCTTTCAAGTACAAAGGTGAAACAGCTGGTTTATGTTGCGCATCTGGAAAAATTTCACTGCCACCGCTAAATCAACCGCCGGAACCTTTAAAAACACTTTTATCTGGCACCACATCTCAATCAAAATTGTTTTTGCGAAAAATTCGTAAATTCAATTCATGCTTCCAAATGACATCATTTGGAGCAACAAAAATTGTTCATAATGAAGATGGTCGTAATTTCGAATCTACATTCAAGATTCAAGGTCAAGTGTACCACCAAATTGGTTCATTGTTTTTATTTACGATGCTGCTATTGCCACACTCCACAGATTATATGCCTGCCAGTAATCAATCGTTTCATTTCGAATTTTTGATAAACTCACACGCTACCGAGGGCGAAGCAAAGCGCGCCGGGTCAACTAGTAATTTATAAAATATTTTATCAAAAGAGCTCAATAAACGTTAGTTTTTAAAGTTTTTTTAGTTTGATGGACTTTGAGGACTTTTCCATGAAAAAGAGGGGTATATTGTGATATGCAGTTTTATAGCGGTATATTTACTGAGCCTGCATAAACATTTCAAGCTCGTAACGATTATAGTTTTGGAGATATTTAATTTTTAAGAAAACAACATGGGAGGGGAAATGAAGAAAAAGGGGGAAAATTTTTGTATGCAGTTTTTAGAGCTACTTTCATTGAGTCTACATACCGACGTTCATGTTTCTATCATTTTGGATGTTCGAGTTACATCGTTTTGAAAAAGTGGGCGGTGCTGGATAAACTTGATCTGCTGCCAAGCGTCACGAGTCAACCCTGAAAATTTCCAGTCTCAAGCTTTTATAGTTTCTGAGAACCATTGGTGAATACAGACAGACGGACGGACAGACGGACGGAACCAGTAAGGACGCTATAGTCGAGTATACTCGACAATATAATACCCTGCAAACACAATAGGCGGTGCAACAACCCAAATCTACAAAAAAAATGTTGATTTGACATGGCCCGAACAAGTAGTGTTCAAAATATCAAGTAAATCGGTCAAAAAATGTGAAATTTACGAAAAATTTGAGTTCGTAGGTCGTTGAGGGGTAACTATCAAAAAGAGGGGAATTTTTGTGGTATACGTATATACTGAGCTTGTCTACAAAATTTCGTATCTTTCGTATCTTTAATAGTTTTGAAGATACAGCAATTTTAAGAAAACAACCAAACAGCAATGAAGAAGAGGGGGAAAAATTGTGGTATGCAGTTTTGTATACTGCAGTATACTGAGTCTACATACCGACTTTCATGTTTCTATCTCTTTGGATGTTCGAGTTATAGCGTTTTAAAAACGTGGGTGGTGCTGAATGGGCGGGAAGGAGTGGGCGTGGCACAAAACCGTTCAAACTTGATCTGCTGCCGAGCATCACGAGTCTACCCTCCAAATTTCAAGTCTCTAGCTATTATTGTTTCTGAGAACCATTGGTGAATACGGACGGACAGACAGACGGACGGACGGACGGACATGGCTTAATCAATTTCTCTTGTCGTCCTGATGAAGAATATATATACTTTATATAGTCGCAAGTGAATATTTCTGTGAGTTACATACATTTCGCTCAAACAAACACCTGTACCTTATGGTACGTCAGCATCGACAATGTATGTAAAACCTAGAAGGAGACATCTCCGACTGTACAAAGTATATATATTCTTGATCAGCTCGACAAGACGAGTTGATATAGCCATGTCCGTCTGTATGAACTCCTAGATCTCGGAAACTATAACAGATAGAACCAAAAGCTCTTCGCACTTCGATTCTGTCATTTCTTTAGCAGATCAAGTTTATTTTGATTTCCCCCTTTTTAACTTTGTTTAGGGGTGGGGGGCAAATAACTGGAGCAACCCCGGGAAAAAAATGTACTACAGTCGTATTATCTCGGTTGTTTTTTGTGATAGGATCACGAAATTTGGAATGAATATAGCTGAAACGAGTCCCAAGAAGATACATTAAAAAAATGGGCGTAGCCACGCCCCTTGATAATACAAATTTAAAACGCTTCTATCTATCTTCTATCTATAGTAACATAAAACCTACAAGAATGAAATTTTGCATGTATGCTATTGGGATTCAATATAACATGATTCAACTACCAAATGGGCGTTGCCACGCCCACATATAGAAAAACGTTGTATCTCTGGACCCAATTGGTCTAAAAGTGTAAAAAAAAAGGTATGTGTGATATTATATGGAAATGAAATCTAATTTGATGGAAAAGTGGGCGATGGATTTCCGATAAAGATATGGCTGTAACATACTAAATATCAGCCAGGAAAATCTGGATGAATACAAGAAGTTGAAATTCAAACCAGTAAGGACGCTATCTTCAGCAAGGCTGAAGCTATAATACTTTTCACGTTGTGTCGCTAAAAAACTAAATGAATAGTTTCCATGCCTCCCTAACAACATAACTGTAAAGTTTGAAGTCAATTGGTTAAAAAATAAAAAAGTTTTCTATACAACGGGTCAAGTTTAGCTATAAGTGGGCGTGACTACGCCCACTTTTGGTCAAAATAGTTTTCTTTCCTCCCTAAGAACATAACTGTAAAGTTTCAAGTCAATTGGTTAAAAAACAAAAAAGTTCTCCATACAACGACTTAAATCTGCTTCTCTTCCTCTTCTTCATTTCGTATTGCAGGTACCAGTTCCAGTTGCCCTATCTCAATGAAACTTTCAGGCATTGTGTCGGACTATGTGAAAGTGCTATATTTGAAATTTCAGCCCTCTATCTTCAAAAACAAAAAAAAATTTCTGTACAACGAATCAAGTTTTGTTCATTTTTCTTCTTCTTTTCGTATGGGGGCTACCTGTTCCAGTAGTCCGATCATGACGGTTCCAACATATAAGTTGATTGCACAGAAAATAAGACTCTTTGCAAAATTTCAGGTCGATAACTTCGAAATTGTGGGAGATATTGTATAAATACTGATAGACATACAGACGGACAGACATGGCTATTTACACTCGTCTTGTCATACTGATCAGGAATATATATACTGTGAACAGTTGCAAATTTCTAAGTTTATAAAAATGGAAAACTAGCCATTTTCTGGAGCTAAAGCTGCACATCAAACAATTTCTGACTTAAGGAATTCCCTTTCAAACAAAACTTATTTCATGCCTATCTTTATTCGTTCAGAAGATATGATTTTTGCAATGCAGAAACTCAGAAGGCCCCACTATGCGACGTGAACATTGGTTTTCTTCCTCTTCTTCATTTTGTATAGAAGCTACCAGTTCCAGTTGTCCAATCTCAATGAAACTTTCAGGCATGTAGTCGGACTATGTAGAACCACTGTGTTTAAAATTTCAGCACTCTATCATACAAAAAAAAAAGTTTTCCATACAACGATTCAAGTTTTGTTCAGTTTTCTTCTTCTTTTCGTATGGGGGCTACCAGTTCCAGTGGTCCGATATGGCTGGATCCGACAAACGAGTTGATCGCACAAATAAAAAGTCTCTGTGCAAAATTTCAGCTCGATATCTACAAAACTGTGGGAGGAGATTGTATACAAACAGACAGACGGACGGACAGACGGACGGACAGATGGACATGGCTTAATCAACTCTTCTTGTCGTCCTGATCAAGAATATATATACTTTATATAGTCGGAAATGAATATTTCGATCTGTTACAAACTTCAGCACAAAGTTAATATACTATTTCACATACGTGAAAAGTATAAAAACATGGGCATATGAGGATGACACAGGCATTTAGCCATTTAAATAAACAAATGAAATGTACATAAGTAAGAATATATTTTTACAAGATAGATTGTTAATAAAATCTAAAGGCCTATTGGCCAACTTAACTCCTCACAATGCGTAGGATATTTTTCATGTTATCCAAACCATGATGAAATAACATAAGGTGGTCCCGTCGGCAACAGACATCCACTTATTGTATGCTTGCAATAAGTGCGAGTGAAAGGAACATAGTGAACTGAGTGTCGTATTGAGTGTGAGTGAGGCGGCAATGTAATTGTTGATTAACCCTTAGCATGTCCGTAGGCTTTGAATATGCCATTTATAATAAAAAGACGAGATTTTTTTTTTAAGTTTAATTTTTAATAATTTAGAGTTACCAATTAAACTCTGCTTTTGGTTCTTAATACAAATTTTTTTGTTTAAGTACTTAACTCTAAAATATATTCTTATTTTAAAGTAAAAAGAAATTACAAGACTCACTCCCGTTATAACTTTGAAGCAAAATTTGCAATATTTCATATTAATGCGTGCACGCTTAAGGGTTAATGAACAACAGGGAAAAAATTCGTCCGCACACAACCTTTCTTTTCAACAAGCAAACGTGCACTGAAATAAGTGGATACTTCGTAAAACTTCGGCTCGCGACGGAACCACCTTATGTTATTTCATCATGATCCAAATCTAGGTATTGCGTCAAAATAGAATAATAGAAATATATATTTCCTTAAAAGTCAAAAGCCAAATTAATTGTTTGCCGGTTTTGCGTCATCTTTTTTCTTCATAGTAAGGAAATTGCAAATGGAAACGGCAGTGTAATGAACAAACTGTTTTATTTTCCTTCAATTTTCAGCCTCCGAAAGCAGACGGTTGGCAAGCTAGTGAACTAGCTTATAGTGGTAGGTTAGCAAAAAGACAGCTAGTTATGCGCGTGGGTACCCTAGTGTTCGCTTAACTTTCAGTGCCGTGTCCAGCACTGCCCGAGTTAAAAGACAGCTGGTAGGTTGGCAATTTTTATGTCCGTGAAAACGTCCTTTATTGAATAAAAGTTGCTGAAATGGCATTTCTTATGTTGATATGTCTTTGGCAAAAGAAAAGTTGGTGCTCTGCCGAATTTTTTCCATTAACGTTGTTTACTCTTCGAATGTCACAACTGTTTTACAATAAATAGTTGACATATAACCAGAGACTTACAAATTTCGATAACTCAAAAGTTACGGATTTCGGAGCACACACAATTGAAATCACCTGAATTTCTTGAAAACGTAAAACGCAAAAGTAAATGGAAACCGGAGCAAAGCCCATTGTATTTGTTTCTTTACTTCTAAATTTAAAACTACAAATTAATTTCATATGATATACCCTGGCCTTTGTGGGATTCGAACCTACCCAGAAGGAAAACTGTGCTTACCTGAACGAAGAAGGCTTTCCAAATCACCTTCCCAATGAGAGAAAAGGAAATACTGCCAAAAAAGCGTTTCAAAACGCCTTGTTTTAAGGCTTAGTGTGAACCGTTTAAATTGGAAGGGGTTTTGAAAAAAACATGGAAGGGCTTTTACGTCATCGAGCCAAAAAATTTTATTTTGAACCGAACCCTTCTAAAACTCCTATTTTTATAACGAACTTTAGGCACCTGTTAATCAACAATCACATTGCCGCCTCACTCACACTCAATACGACACTCAGTTCACTATGTTCCTTTCACTCGCACTTATTGCAAGCATACAATAAGTGGATGTCTGTTGCCGACGGGACCACCTTATGTTATTTCATCATGGTTTGGATAACATGAAAAATATCCTATGCATTGTGAGGAGTTAAGTTGGCCAATAGGCCTTTAGATTTTATTAACAATCTATCTTGTAAAAATATATTCTTACTTATGTACATTTCATTTGTTTATTTAAATGGCTAAATGCCTGTGTCATCCTCATATGCCCATGTTTTTATACTTTTCACGTATGTGAAATAGTATATTAACTTTGTGCTGAAGTTTGTAACAGATCGAAATATTCATTTCCGACTATATAAAGTATATATATTCTTGATCAGGACGACAAGAAGAGTTGATTAAGCCATGTCCGTTTGTCAATTTATTGTATTTATACAATATCTGCCACAATTTTGAAGTTATCGACCTGAAATTTTGCAAAGAGTCTTCTTTTCTGTGCAATCAACTTATATGTCGCAATCGGCATGATCGGACTATTGGAACTGGTAGCCCCCATACGAAGAGAAGGAGAAAAATGAACAAAACTTGATACGTTGTGTAGAAAATTTTTTTGTTTTTGAAGATAGAGGGCTGAAATTTCAAATATAGTACTTTCACATAGTCCGACACAATGCCTGAAAGTTTCATTGAGATAGGGCAACTGGAACGAAATGAAGAAGAGGAAGAGAAGCAGATTTAAGTCGTTGTATGGGGAACTTTTTTGTTTTTTAACCAATTGACTTGAAACTTTACAGTTATGTTCTTAGGGAGGAAAGAAAACTATTTTTACCAAAAGTGGGCGTAGCCACGCCCACTTATAGCTAAACTTGACCCGTTGTATGGAAAACTTTTTTGTTTTTTAACCAATTGACTTCAAACTTTACAGTTATGTTGTTAGGGAGGCATGAAAACTATTCATTTAGTTTTTTAGTGACACAACGTGAAAAGTATTATAGCTTCAGCCTTGCTGAAGATAGCGTCCTTACTGGTTTGAATTTCAACTTCTTGTATTTATCCAGATTTTCCTGGCTGATATTTAGTATGTAACAGCCATATCTTTATCGGAAATCTCTTTTGATTGATGATAAGTCATGCAATCTAGATTCAAGAGTTAACCTACTATAAGGCATCCGCACTTTAAACAAAACAAACCTCTACTATACAATTTGAAGTGCTGTTGAGCATATCATCCGTAACTTCATTGTAATGCATGGCCAACCCTCCCTCAATTTGTTTCTCTTCAACTACTCTAGCTTCGGTGCGTTGCATAAACTTCATTTATAATGTCTTTAGACGAAAGTGGTCTCGTTTGATTGTTTAGAAGGCAATTGTTTGACAACTGTTTCCAATAATTATTTGCGATTACTGACAAAATAATTTTAATGACAGTTAACGACTGGGTTGTTTGCATACATATCGATGAAATTTTACTTTTCCATCCGTAAAATCAAAATATGCCGTTTTTAAACCGTAAAAAAATGTCGTTTTACGAATTTTGGAGCACTGACTTTTACGAATTTCAATCAAATTTGTGAAATTCTTACAAAATTGTGAACCGAAGCATGCCATATTATTTCGAAATCGTAAAAAAAAGTTCTTTTTACGAATTTCGGAGCACTTACTTTTACAAATTTAAGTCGAAAACGTAAAATTCACGTGAAAGTGAAAAGCGGAGCATAGCCCAATGATGTATTACAAATTAAATAAAACCAGTAAGGATTGGAGTCAACAGTAATCGACTCCGACATACCCTGTACCTTCAATAAGTAACGACTGTTTGAAGGCGTGGCCCCGCCCACTTTTCCATCAAAATAGATTTGATTTACATATAATATCACACATACCTTTTTTTTACACTTTTAGACCAATTGGGTCCAGAGATACAACGTTTTTCTATGTGTGGGCGTGGCAACGTCCATTTGGTAATTGAATCATGTTATATTGAATCCCAATAGCATACATGCAAAATTTCATTCTTGTAGGTTTTATGTTACTATAGATTGAAGATAGATAGAAGCGTTTTAAATTTGTATTATCAAGGGGCGTGGCTACGCCCATTTTTTTAATGTATCTTCTTGGGACTCGTTTCAGCTATATTCATTCCAAATTTGGTGATCCTATCACAAAAAACAACCGAGATTTTTATTTATTTATTTATTTATTTCATATAATAACAAATTGACTGTTATGTGACTTAGAATAATATAATAAGATAATATTTAAAAAAATTAAATTAATAAAATTAAACAGAAATATATACATATATAATAATTATGATGATAAAAATAAAAATAAAAAAGATAAAAAATTTGATACTCAAAAAATATGATAATGAATGATTAAAAATAATGAAAGAAAAAACCAGTAAGTGCGGTATAGTTGAGTATTCTCAACTATATAATACCCTGTACACACACCTATGTTGATAACACGTTAAACATTCGCCGACAGCAAAAGCAGTGTACCACGATATGGTTTGTGTATTTGCTAATAGTGAGGCAGGGCTCACAGTGCAATGTTGCCATTAGATGGCGCTTTAGTACGGGGTTTGTTACAAGGCCTTGCTGCAAAATTTTAGTGTGTTGGTCTTTGCGGGGAAAGTGGTAGTTTGTTGTATGCAGTTTTAAAAAGGTATGTTATCTGAGTTTGCATACAAAATTTCAGCATTGTATTCTATATACTTTAGGAGATACAGCAATTTGAAGAAAAAAATGACCTTTTGTTGTGAATCCTTCAAACTTGATCTAGCGTTTGACCTCACGAGTCTATCCACCAAATTTCAAGTCTCTAACTCTTATAGTTTTCGAGAACCATTGGTGAGGACGGACGGACGGACGGACAGACAGGGCTATATCAATTCGTCTTGTCATCCTGATCAAGAATATATATACTTTATAGGGTCCCCCTCCCCTTCTTCTATGCGTTACATACAAACCGTCTCAAACAAACTTAATATACCCTGATACACAGTGTGTGTACAGGGTATAAAAAGCAAGGAAAAAAAAACTTCGAAGTTAGAAACTAGAAAACTAATTGAATTAAAGCTGAGAAGTCTCTGACCCGTTGGGGGAAATTTATTTGCGCTACGCAGGCTATGCCCCGACTCACAGCCGTTTGTGGTCAGAGACTTAACTTTAACGAGCGCCACCAGTCCATCCAGAAACGATCATCCATGCCGATTTGAGCTTTGAGCTTCACGAAGGTAGCGTAAAATGGTTGAGTTAAGTGAAGTGAGAGAGATTTCAGGTAAGAGGGCGTGATAAAAATTATTATAATTCATACATAATACGCGAAACAGATCGTGAAGGGCATAGTTAGTTGTGCATCTTTGCAAAGCTAAAGGGACAAAGTTTCTAGTAGTGCGTCGTGGGACGCTAAAACTAATCCGACTGAGTAGGTCTGAAGAATCAATCAATCCAAGAATGAGTTTGTGAAGGAAAATAGTCCCTAAAACTATCCTGCGATGATGTAGAGATGGAAGGTCAATGAGTAGAAGTCTGTCCATGTATGATGGTAACCTAGTATTTGGATTCCAATTAAGGCCTCGAAGCGCAAAGAGGAGAAATTGCTTCTGAACTGACTCAATGCGATCTTGATGTTTTTTGTACTGTGGAGACCACACGCAGCAACAATATTCTAGAAGTGGACGTACAAGTGACGTGAAAAGAAGTTTGGTGATATAGGGGTAATTGAATTCTTTAGACCAGCGTTTAATGAATCCAAAACACCTTTCGCCTTATTACCGACAGTTGAAACATGTTAAATGAAGCAAAGTTTGCGATCAAAGAGAACACCTAGGTCGTTAAAACAGAAACTCGTTCTAATTGGTCGTTATCAATAGAATAAGTAAACAAGTGGGGTTTACTACTATGATAAGTCATAAACTTACATTTAGAAAAATACAGCAAAAGTAAGTTAAGTGAACACCAAGATTATAATGAGTTCAGATCAGCCTGCAATGGGACATAAGAAGCAGGATCGTTATAAGAAAGACACAATTTAACATCACCAGCGTACATGAGTACCCGAGAGTATGATATCGATAGGGGGAGATCATTAATGAACAGATTAAACAAGAGGGGGCCAAGATGACTGCCTTGAGGAACACCACAAGTAACTTGAACAACCTCGGACATAGCAGATCGAAACAATACTCGTTGAGATCTGTTAGATAAATAGGATTTAATCCAATTTAGAAGAACCGGCGGAAAACCCAAGATATTCAATTTCAATAAAATCAAATTGTGGTTAACTGAGTCAAAAGCTTTGCTGAAATCAGTATATATTACATCAGTTTGAAACTGACTAGCAAAACCTCGATTAACAACACTTGTGAATTCAAGAAGGTTGGTGCATGCTGATCTCATTTTTAGGAAACCATGTTGAAAAGGTGACATAATAGGTTTGCAAAAATGCTGCATGCTACCTATAATAATTTTCTCAAAAAGTTTGGGAATTGCAGATAACTTGGCTATACCTCTATTATTGTTGATATCTGACTTATTCCCCTTTCTATGAAGCGGAATTATGAAAGACTCCTTCCAAATTGGGGGAAACGAAGCATTGAGAAGCGAGAGATTAAAAAGCATTAATAAAGGCTTGCACAAAGTTTTTGCACTACCTTTAAGAATGCAGCTAGGCACATTGTCAGGACCGGGGGAATAAGAATTCTTCACAGCCATTATGTTTTTGAAAATTATGTCTTCATCGATTACAAGGGAACAAGGACCATTGATAGAGTTTATAGGATATGGGTACGATGTTCCCGTGAATAATGTAGACGAATAAGTCGTTTGGAAGAACTCGGCGAACAAATTAGAAATTCCTAGATCATCACTCGCTAATTTAACGTCCAAGAAGAATGAGGACGGGTATAACGCAGATTTACGCTTAGAATTAACGAAGCTAAAAAATGTTTTAGGGTCGCTCAAAAATTGATTTTTTCAACGACTCAGAAAGTTCTGATAGCATATGTTGTTGATCGTAAAAAACTGCGATCGGGGTACAGAATACCTGGAAAAGTCCGTCAGTGAACCAGATGATTTAAACTTTTTGTAAAGTCTGGACTTAATATTTTTCAGGTTAGACAAACGGCGGGAAAACCAGGGTGGTTTTAATGACGGCCCTGTTGAGGTTCTCAATGGGACGCAAATATTGAGAATGTCATTTAGGGTCTCATAGAAGAATTTTGTGGCAACCATTATGTCATTACAACTATTTAAGACGGACCAATCAGTCTGAGCAATGAATGAGTTTAGTAAATCGAGGTTAGCTTTACGAAAACACATTCGTCGCTGAGGAGAAGAACTAGGCGAAAAGGAAGTGGGCGAAGTTAGACCAAGAGAGATTTCCAGCAAAGGGTGAAAAGGATCTTCAGGTAGAGGCAAAGAGTTGCATCTTGACACAACTATGCCGTTGCTATCATTGGTCAACACAAGATCAAGAGATCTATTGATTGAATTCATGACCCAATTTGTCTGAAACAAAGGTAAATCAAGCAACCTGTCAAGAAATTCATGTTGTCCAGAGGGTATCAGGAAATTTGAATCATTGAAGTACGACCAAGATATATGAGGAAGGATGAAATCACCACGCACAATGACAAAATCTCTGTCCTGTGTAAGGTCATATAACGATTTTATAGCCTCAAAATGCTTCATATAGACATCTAGTCCGGAGCCTGGTGGAATATATGAGCAACTAACAAAAACTGTAATATGAGCCAAACTAACTTTGACTCCAATAACTTCAATATCATCGGTTCCTTGAATTTCAACAAGTTCAGAACGAAGGGATGAATCAACTGCAACAAGAACTCCCCCTCCTCGGCGATCAGGACGGTCACGTCTGAAAGAGACGAATTTGTTGCAAAAGACTTCATTGCTTAGAATAGAGGAATTAAGCCAAGTCTCAGAAAACGCAATAAGATCGAAGTCGAAACAAAAACTATTCCTATAAAAATTAGGGAGTTTGGACAAGAGACCCCTTACATTTTGATAAACAAAAGTAAGGCGTTCAGAATGCGAACCTAGTTTTTTGGAGCAGTAATAGGAATAGACGATGACGAGCCAAGCACCGGTGCAGTAAGAATCGGCCTTTTTGTAGGGACAAACTCATGGATCACTGTGTGTGCAGGCCAAAACAAAGGGTTACACACTAATTCGAAAGCATCATTTGGTACACTAATTTTAAATGATGCAATCTCCCTCGGCTGAGAGAAAGCGAATTTGTGAATTTTTACTTCAACATTCGTCTTTGCACCAATATAATTAGCTATCGCCTCACAGGAGGTATCAGCGGAAAGACGAGAAATAAATACCTGTTTCCGAGGGGCAACGACAGTAAGGGGTTCAAGAGGGGATAGGGTAACAGCAACTGCAGGTTGCGAAACTGGCTCAGAAACGGGTACCGCTTCTGACAACGCAGTTAAGCATGGAGCTGCGTTGGATGAAGAAGTTGCCGGAGGGGATTGTATGGTTTCCAAAGAGCGAGAAGTCTTAGCCTTAGACTTCTTACTCTTCGATTTGACAATCTTTGAGGTGGGGGAAGCAACAACCTTTGACCTCTTGGTAGAGGTAATAGGGTTGCTTACTTCACCCGACGACCCCGCGTCTAATAGGTTGGTGGTGGGGGATAGGATGATGAGGAGGAGTTGAGGAGTTGACGGGTGCCAATGGGGCGGGAAGTACGAGTTGGGGAAGAGGAAGATAAGGAAAGGGAGATGGCGATAAGGAGACCAGTGGTGGCTCAATATCATAGTTTCCAAGCAAGTCGGAATTTGATTCGAACTCAGCTGCTAACTCCTTCGCTAATTTATTGAGTTTTAAAAACTTGTCACGTACCCGACGGTACATAGACGAAAAATCCTTTTGCCGCTTAAAGCACGTAGGGTAAGACCACTTAAAGCCACCACAGACAGATATGGCGTCACAATACAGTCTGTCATAGTCTCGCCCGGTGATGCCAGCACACTTGAAGTGGCAAAAGTTATCGCAAAGCCAGCATTGAATGGCCCGCTTATTATCACTATCGAACGAGTCTTTGTTCTTGCACGAAATGAAGCAACAACTCATAATGAAATAGTAATAGAAGAAAAATTAAGATATGCAAGTAAATATAAGGTAGCAAAACCAAAAGTACGCAATTCTGCAAAGTGTAAACGCACTATCGAAAATGTTCAGTGAAAACAGGGTATAGCGCTAAGACAGTAACTGAACACAAATAATGACAAGAGCAAATGTAATACAACAAATGCACTTGATAACTGAGTGAAATTACAATAACAAATCTTAATAAAAAGATGAGAAAAAAAATAAAAACACCACCAGATGTTCCAATCTAAAAATAGAAATTGCGCAGAAAAAAGAAAAAAAATCGCGTGCAACCCAGTACACGTGTTTGAAGTGAAACTTTCTTTAAAATAAACAAATAACCTGTAATGGCGCTATATTCGATCTTGTTATGTCCATTTTCGGGATTCTCTTTATCTTAATATCTAATATACTAAGTTTCATTGTTTTAGCTCATTGCATCCTGAGATATGTAAAATTATCTATTTTGGCTATAAGTAGGCGTTGCCATGCCCAATTTTTAAACAAAATAGTTTTTATGTCTCTCTAAGACAAAAAGTGTGAAGTTTCAAGTCAATTGAAAATTGAAAAAAACAAAATACGTTTTCATTGCAATGCCGTAAATTTGTTTTTTTTTCCTCTCATCAATGATTTATGGTAATAAAATTGGAGGATCTGTGCAATATTTCAGATCGATGATTTCAAAATAAAACAATAAAAAAGGAAAATATATTATAGATATTTCCACACTCTTGCAAAATCTCTGACAATTTTCTCAGATTTTATTATATTTAGCCTTCTTTTGAGTTGTGAGAAATAATTATTTACCAAGAAATAAACTTTTTGGTTTCCCCATTAATATTCATTAATAAATCTGCGTTTAAAAAACCCTTCCCAAATCAACCAAATTTTTTTAGCTGGAAAACCATTAGCCTCGCCAATCTGCTTGTATCAAGTTTCGAAGATTGAGAAGTACATTCGAATTAAATTGTTGAAATAATTCTAAAGTTATAATTAATGTGAAGTTATGTTTGAAATGCTTAAAAAAAACTCGTAAAAATAGTACATTTTATGAAAATAAGTATGTACCAACCCTGTTATTTGGACAAGTTGGAATGTGTTCATTTTTGAATGCATAAATGCGAAGAAGAAGAATTAATTCAAATGTGCAGAGTGTCTCCCGAAGAACAGAGTCAAGTTAACTACCAATGCTCCAATGTGTGGAATAAACTTGACTTTATTGATTGCATATGTAATTTATTATTAGTGTTCACTTTCGGAATATTGTGAATTTCTAAATTAATTGTTTTCATTTACTAATCACAGCAATGGAAAGAGTATGATTGTCAATTACAAAATTTAACATAATTGTGAGGACGCGAATTGTAGATGAATTCGTGGCTCATATATTATGAAGCTGATAAGCGACGTTGTTTAGCCACGCTAAGTAGAGGGCAACAACGAACACAATGTATAAATTCAGACAGTGCCATAAGTAGCAACAACCACACTGTGCTTGCTTACGCCGAAAATAGCAACAACAAGAGTTGTTATAATATTTGGAGTACACATGCCAGGTTAGTTGTTGTTGCATATGCGCCAGATGGCGAAAGTGACGGATGAAGAGGAATGCCAAAATTACAACTAAGCATGTTGTTGTTATTTTTTTTATGACTACTAAGTTTATGACTACAGACTATCATTCTATATTCTATTTCATTCTTTCGCAGGCTACATCATATAAATGTATAGTCTGTCTCTTTTCATGTCGTTTCATCGAGTTTCAAATCGCACCCATGCTAAAGAAGTTTCACTTCAAAAACAAAAAAGGGCTATTCAAAGTATGCAAAAACAACAATACAGTGAGTATGCAAGTGAGCAATGCAATTCTTACCAACAACAAGCGAAGAGAAAGTATGTAGTTATCAACAACAACAAAACCCAGTAAGGATTGGAGTCGACAGTACTCGACTTCGACATACCCTGTACCTTCAATTAGTAATGTCTGTTGTAGGGCGTTGCCCCGCCCATTTTTTAATCGAATCAGCCAGGGTATACTTTGACCACGATGCCTAATGGCTATTCGCCTCTGGGCATGTTACCTTTTATTAAGACGATTTCGCCATCATTGATGTTTTCGCACACCTTTTGCCATTTTTGTCGGTTTGCAAGCGTTGGGATATATTCTTTTATAAACCGTCGCCAAAATGCTTCAATAAGCATCTGTGTTGCCCGCCATGCTGCTTTAGTTTGTGTATCGGTTCCATCACAAGGCACATATATGGTCGAGTTTTGATGTATCAGAATGTCGTTTGGACATAGGCCAATCCCATCATCCGGATCATCAGACTCCAATATGTATGGTCTACTGTTGACCAAATGTTCAGCTTCACAGAACAACGTTCGGAGGGTTTCGTCTGATGGGTTGTTGTTGCTTGATAAAGCTGCTTCAAGTGCTCGCTTAAAACGTCCGATTAGGCGTTCCCAACATCCACCGAAGTTTGGAGCGTTTGCAGGAATGAACTTCCAGTCTATGCCTTTAGTTGCTAATATTGATTGTGCAGCCGGCATATCTAGTTCTTCAAAGGCTTCTTGCAGTTCTCTTGATGCACCTTTGAAATTTGTGCCATTGTCGGACCACATGGTTTTTATGTTGCCTCGTCTAGCCATCATACGTCGGATTGCCATTATGCAGGAGTCGGTGCTTAGATTGTGAGCGATCTCTACGTGAATGGCCCGTGATGTCAAGCACGTGAACAAAACGCCGTGTCTTTTGCGCAGAATTTTTGTGTGCCTACCGCTGCCACCCCGTCCATCTTTTGTCAGGAATGGACCAAAATAGTCCACTCCAACCGAAGTGAATGGTTTCTGGAATGTGGAGAATCTCTCTGTTGGTAGAAGTCCCATTTTTGGTTGTGTTGGTTTGGCCTTGTGTCGTTTACACCACATACATTCACCTATTAGTTTTTTAATTGTTGTGTTCATCTTAGGCATCCAGTATTGTGTTTTGAATTTGTGTACCACTACTTGGATGCCAACATGATTTACCTTTTCATGTATATTTTGCACTAATAGTTTTGTGAATGCATGTCTGCCGTCTAATACTATTGGACTTGTTGTTGTGATGTCTTTAGCTCGTAATATTCTGCTTTCAATACGTACACACAAAAAAAAATTTACATCAAAACGATACTATTTAGACATCAATATGAAACTTTGTCGTATTAATTTGGCTTTAATACGTACCTTATCAAATTGATAATTTCGAAATATTAAAATGACATTTTCGAACATTGTTACCAGCCAGAGGTCGTGGGTTCAAATCCCACTCAAGGAAGATCACAAAAATAAACAAAATATTGTAAAAATAAAATTGGATGTGTGGTCGTCAGGGGAGAATCAGCGCAATCTTCATTACTGGGGTACATTGTAATATATTAATTGTATCCTGTCTTCATCATTGTATTTGTTTTTTTTTACTTCTAAATTTGAAACTACAAATTAATTTCATTTGATATACCCTGGCCTTTGTGGGATTCGAACCCAGCGTCGTTGGATTGTAAGCCGGCACTCAACCAACTCGACTATAGATATCATTGAAATTTTGTAAACACAATATTATATAAGCTACAATTTTGTTTATTAAGCTTTTGAAGTTTCGAAATAACATTCGATTAAATTAATACTTTTTCAGTATCAATTTTATACTTTTGGTTATGAAAATAATATTTCGAGTATAAGTTTAATATTTTCTAATATCAAATGGATATTTTCCTTATTAAATTAATAAGTTTAATATAAAAATGATACTTCTTGGTACGAAATTCATATTATTTATTATTGTACTGATACTCAAAAATTAATACTAGTTTAAATATCAATTTAACACAACTCGTATCAAATTAATACTGATACATTTTTTTTTGAGTGTAGCACATCATTTTCGTCGACAACTAAACAATATTTGGTGAGACGTAAGTCGTTCGTCTTCTTTTTGGTTAAAGCATATTTTAAGTCGCTCGCGAAATACTCTTGCTGTACAATTATATGCCACCTTGTTAGCGACTATTGATACTCGTCTACGTTAAGATCACCCTGCAGCTTTTCTGTTTGCTGCAGTTTGGCTTTCATGTTGCTTATCATTCGTTTGATCCAACCTGTAGAACGTATGAGTTTATTAAATGTTGAAAATCGATTTTCTAGTTTCTTGAGCGGGTGTTCGCATGTGTATGTCAGCAGTATTGGCTCGACTTTGTTTAACGCTTGTGTTCTTGGTTTCGGCCACATTTCCGATTCAAGTTGTAAAAATGTTGGCCCTGAAAGCCACCTTTCGAAATTAGGGTTATTTGTTGAGTTTCGGGTGATGATGTCAGCAATGTTGTCTGCAGTTGGCACCCAGTGCCATTCTGATTTTTCAGACCGTTCACATATTTCGCTGATTCGATGGGCAACGAAGGTTTGTAGGCGTGAGTCACTATTTATCCATGAAAGTGTTGTTTGTGAGTCTGACCAAAAATATTTGTTGTCAATTTTTATCTGTAGCTCATTTTGAACAGTTTGCGCCAGACGGCACCCCATTACAGCTGCCAACGTTTCGAGTTTTGGTATAGTCATGTGTTTCAGAGGTGATACTCGTGCTCTAGATGCGACTAATGCTATATCATACTTCTGCACATTGTCCTTTTTATAACCAAAACGTAGGTAAGCCACTGCTCCGTATGCTTTGCTGCTTGCATCACAGAAGGTATGCAGTTCAACACGGTTTGCATTTGGGTAATTCAGTGAGTAACATCTTTGTATAAACACTTTCGATAATGATTTCAGATCGTTGACCCATTTTCGCCACTTGTCCACCATTTCATCTTTGATTACGTCATCCCAATGGATTCCGCTTTCCCATATGTCGCGCATCAGAATTCGTCCCTTAATTGTTATCGGCGTGACCAGACCCAATGGATCATATACCGAATTGACTGCGCTGAGAACTTTTCTTTTTGTAGGTAGTTCTGTGCCATTCAACAAGTTTTCATTTATGCGGTGCATTGTGTTTGTTGAGTAGCAAAACTTGTCTGTTTCGGCACACCATACAATTCCCAATATTTTCTGTGTTATTTCCGGTTTATCGCCGAACACCTTTTGGGTTTTATTACATCGTAATGTTTGTGGAATATGTTGCAGCACTTCTTCGTTGTTTGATATGAAGCCTCTTATCTCGAAGTTTGCTCTTGCGTGCAGATCTATTACTGCCTTTATCAATTCAACTGATTCACAAACTGTTAGGTAGTCGTCCACGTAGTGATTTTCAATGATTGCCTTTACTGCTTTTGGTTGTTTTTCTTCGTGTTGTTTGGCGTTGTAGTTTTTCACAAACTGTGCTATAAACGGTGAAGAGTTTGTGCCAAACAGCATAGCCTTCATTTGGTATACCGTTGGCTTCTCTTGAGTGCTTAGATTGCGCCACAAGAAACATTGTGCAGTAGAATCTTCATCTGAAATTAGTATTTGGTTAAACATTTCTTTAATATCTGCAGAGAATGCTATTTTGTGTATGCGGAATCTCATTAGGATTCCTACTATCGACGTCAACCAATCTGGACCAGTTAATAAATTTTGGTTTAATGATGTGCCGTTGCATTCAGCCGCCGCATCGAACACTATACGCAGTTTAACAATTTTGTTCGGATTTTGAACCCCAAAGTGCGGTAGGTACCAAAGTTTTGTTGTTTTCGGTATTTCCTTGTCTTCAAGTATTCGGGCGTACCCATTTGATAAAAGCTTTGAGATTTCATTTTCATACAGCTTTGCTATATCTGGGTTGCGGAGAAGTTTGCGTTCTAAGCATTTTAGCCGAGTTAGTGCCATATGATAACTTTCCGGGAGAGTAACATTCTCTTTTTTCCACGGTAAGTTAACTTGATAGTTGTTGCCTACTTTGCATATTGATGCACGAACCAAGTTGAGTGCTCGTTTGTCATCCTCGGATTTAGTTTTGTCTATGTTTGTTTGACAGACACCAAATCCTTCGAGGCTAAATTGGCGTTTAACAATATCTTTTAAGCTTTCGGTTTCCATTTGACAACAAATGAAGTCCGTTGTCGTTGATTTTATTGGTATTGGTCCATGCAACACCCATCCAAGCTTTGTTTTGGACAATATTGGCCCGGTCTCTTGTACGTTGATAACAGCTTGTGATGTAATTATGTGTGCATGTCGTTGACCAATTAGCATCATTGGTTGTTTGTTTTGGACATCTTGAAAATTTGACATTTTTACATATGGGAATTTTTGAACGAGATTTTGATAATCAACTCGTTGCATTGGGAGGTTGAGCTTATTTACGAGCCGCACGTCTTTGAGGCAGAACGACTTTTTATTGACGCTACTACTGATTTCTACGTCAGCAGTTTCAGCATCTTGTTCATGTCGTATTATGCCGCCAGTCCAGCCGAAACAAAACGGTTCATTTTTTCCCTGTAAGCCAACTTCGCGTGCTGCATTTATTTCCATTATTGTCGTTGTACTTCCTTCGTCCAGGAAAGCGACAATTTGCTTTGTTCCTTTTGGACCGTGTAGTGTGACTGGAACCATCTTGAGCAATGATGTTTTGATTAACTCTTGTGCGCAACCGCTAAACGCTCGTTGAGTTGGTTGAGTTTGCACAGCCTTGGGCTTGTGTAGCAAACGGTGGTGGTATTTTTCACAGTTATCAATTGTGCACATTTCTCGTTGAGTGCATTGATTTTTGTGGTATTTGTGACAGCAATAACAGGCTTTGCATTTGTTTGCCAAGTCCCATCTTTTCTTTGCGTCGCATTTTACAAATAAATTGCATTTGTCCAGAGCGTGTTTTTCTTCATGGCAAAGTTGGCAAATTTGTTTTTCTCGTACAGTGACTTTCTTTTGTTTTTCGTCATTTTCTGTTTGTAGATTTATAGTATCATATGCATTGATATTTTGCATCTTTTTATAAAGACCTATATCTTGATACAAATCTGCTTGCCGTTGTGTCCATTCTGCGAATGTTTCAAAACTACATTCTGTTGCTCTGATTTGTTTTTCGTTCAGAAAGAAACCCCAGTCTGTTATATAATTCTCTGAAAGTTTTTGTATGAACGTAGCTAGAAGCTTTTGTACGTCGATGAACCTGCATTTCATGAAGTCTAGGGCAGAATTGATGTTTTGCACGATTATATTAAATTCGTTGAAATCGGCGATCTCTTTTTCGAACTTGGTCTTGTGTGCTTTTGTCATCAGCTCAATTGCTTTGTTTTCTGGTCCCCCATAAATATTGTTCAGTATCGATAAGATTTTGGACGGTTCTTTTGCAGACATTAGTAGAATTTCGACGTGTTGTCTCGCTGCACCTTTGAGCGATTTGTTTAGACGAAAAACATTTTCCTCGTTTGAGAAGCCACACTCTTTACTAGACGATTCGAAATGAATTAAGAAATGTCGCCAAGCTAATGGCGAAGTTCCATCAAATTCCATCTGTTTGTTGTTTAGTGACTGTCTCGCGAGCATGTGTGTTATTATATTTTGAGAGTCTGCGTCATTTTGTTCTGAATGGTTTTGTAGCGCAGGTATATTTTGCTTTGCTACCCAATTCATCGATTGACGGCTGTTGGACTTGAGTGTCTCAAATGACATGTGTGAACATGTTGGAGAAGCACTACGTATTCGCATAACTTTGGTTTTGAGTGTATCTTTTTTACTCACCAAAGCATCAGCCTTAGCTTTCATAACTTTTAACTCCGATGACATTAATTGGACTCGATCAGTTATCTCGTTGATTTGGCTCAAAGAACAAGCTTCACTTTCTTTGTTGACCAGGTAGCGTTTTGCCTCCACAAGTGACTTTTCTTTTTCGAGAATTTCCTTTTCAAGCGTTACGTTTTCGATGTCGACAGACTCGATCTGTTCCAATATAAGCAACTCTTCCTCCACACTTGAATTCGTAGACGCTTTAGAATTTTTGTCGCCACAATCAAAAGAGATAGCATCAACAATTTCTGATGCAATTCTTTCGTTCATTGCGTCAACTTGTACTTCTATGTCTAAAAACTCGCACACGCGTAACAGAGCATTATGTCCTAGCTCTTTTGTAATGCATGCTGTGTGTTTGATTCTTTGTTGTTTATTATATTGCAGACCTGTGAATTTTCGTAGATCTCCCTTGATGAAATTCTCAGTTACGAATTTGCAAAATATTGCGAAATACACGTCACGCATGTGCTGCGACCTCCACTCTTCGAGATTTTGCATTTGTTTCTCTGACCACTTCCACATTTTGTTTTCGGACTAAATTGCCAATTCGCGAACTTAAATCCGGCTCGAAGGACCACTTTGTGAATTAATTCCGGAGTTATTTTATAAAAGGTTTTATGATTTTTATTAATTGCGTCTTATTATACGTGTTGCCCTTTCTCTTGTTCTTTTCACAGTGTCTCTTACATACTAAAATTCTTAAGTGCTAAATTTGCCCGAATAGGCTGACCCTTCTTTTCTGCGACACTAATTATTGCTCTTCTAGACCAATTCGTTACAGAGATATAACGGTTTTCTATTTTGGCTGTATGTGGGCGTGGTTTTATATTTGAATCTAACTATACTACATCCCAATAGCATACATGCAAAGTTTCATTCTTGTAGGTTGCATGGTTCTTAAGATATGAGCGTTTGAACTTTTACTATATAGGGGCGTGGTTACGCCCATTTTTTTGATTTATTTTCTTGAGGTTTGAGTCAGCTATATACACACCAAATTTGGTGTTCCTATCACAAAAGACAATGCAGAAAATACGACTTTTGTAAGTTTTTTCCCGAGGTAGCTTCAGATATTTGCCCCTCACCCCTAAACTAACTCAAAAAGGGGGAAGACAAAATAAACTTGATCTGCTTAAGAAATGACAGAATCGAACTGCGAAGAGCTTTGGGTCCTATCTATTATAGTTTCCGAGATCGACGCGTTCATACAGACAGACGGACGGACAGACAGACGGACAGACGGACATGGCTAATTCGACTTCTCTTTCGATACTGATCAAGAATATAACTACTTTGTATAGTCGGAGATGTCTCCTTTAAGGTGTTACATACATTGTCGACGTGCACAAAACTAATATACCCTTGTATCACAAGGTACATGGTATAAAAAGAATTTTGATGATTGCTAACGCCAACCAAAACGAAAATTTCACCAAGAAAATAAATTTAAATAATTCATATTATTCTTATGCACAATTAACAAACCACTTCAGTATTGAACTACCAAACGATGTTTAATTATTTGAAAGAAATTAAAATGATTTAAAGTTTAATAAGCAAAAAATATAAAATAAAAAACGCGGAGCAAAACAAAACACAGCTGACTCACTTGAAATCTCACTCGAGCCAATGATAATACGACTTTAGTATATTTTTTTCTCGGGGTTGCTCCAGTTATTTGCCCCCCACCCCTAAGCAAAGTTTAAAAGTGGGAAATCAAAATAAACTTGATCTGCTTAAGAAATGACAGAATCGAAGTGCGAAGAGCTTTTGGTTCTATCTATTATAGTTTCCGAGATCTAGGCGTTCATACAGACGGACAGACGGGCAGACGGACATGGCTATATCAACTCGTCTTATCGAGCTGATCAAGAATATATATACTTTGTATAGTCGGAGATGTCTCCTTCTGGGTGTTACATACATTGTCGATGCTGACAAAACTAATATACCCTTGTACTATAAGGTACAGGGTATAAAAACCAGTAAGGACGCTATAGTCGAGTATACTCGACAATATAATACCCTGCACACACAGTAGGCGGTGCAACACCCCAAATCTACATCGACATTTGACATCGACCGATCAAATAGTGTTCAAAATATCAAGTAAATCGGTCAAAAAATGTGGAATTTACGAAAAATTTTAGTTTGTAGGTCATTGAGGGCAACTATCAAAAAGAGGGGAATTTTGTGGTATGCAGTTTTAAAGATACGTATTTACTGAGCTTGTCTACAAAATTTCAGGTTCGTATCTTTAATAGTTTTGAAGATACAGCAATTTTCAGAAAACAACCGGGGGAGGGGAAATGAAGAGGAGGGGGAAAAATTGTGGTATGCAGTTTTGTAGAGTTACTCATACTGAGTCTACATACCGACTTTCATGTTTCTATCTCTTTGAATGGTTGAGTTATACCGTTTTAAAAAAGTGGGTGGTGCTGGATGGGCGGGAAGGAGTGGGCGTGGCACAAAACCATTCAAACTTGATCTGCTGCCGAGCATCACGAGTCTACCCTCCAAATTTCAAGTCTCTAGCTATTATAGTTTCTGAGAACCATTGGTGAATACGGACGGACAGACGGACGGACATAGCTTAATGAATTTCTCTTGTAGTCCTGATCAAGAATATATAAACTTTATATAGTCGCAAGTGAATATTTCTGTGCGTTACATACATTTCGCTCAAACAAACACAATATACCCCGATACACAGTATGTGTACAGGGTATAAAAAACACGAATAAGTACACAAAGCAAAATCAAGGAACTGAAACAACAACCACACATAAAATAGTGTCAGTTTTTTTTATTTTTGTGAACCTCAGGCCTCAGGCCAACAACAACAACAACAATGCCTGACCCACCGGATAAAAACACAAAAAAACAACAACCAACTCAAATTCGTGCTCGATAGCAAAAAAAAAAAAACACTCAAAAACACTTCAAACGGACCCAAATTCCTTATAATGAATAGAAGCAACAGCAAAGAAAATTTATTCAACGTCTCACTCTTCCTCATCAAAAAAGTTATAGACAATGTCTGCAACGGCGAAATTGATGAATGCAAACATCTCCGTAATGGCTCAATTTTAATAAAAACAAAAAATGTTACACAAGCCACAAATCTTATTAAACTCATCTCTCTCTCCAACGAAATTCAAGTAGAAGTTACCGAACATCACTCACTTAGAAAGAAACCGGACTGATCATTTTAACTTTCGGCTCTCCAAACTTGCCAACCGACATCTATATTGGCTACCAAAAAGTTCCTGTACGTCCATATATACCTCATCCAGTTAGATGCAACAACTGCGGAAGACTGGGACACCCAACGAAAGCCTGCAAAGGTAACAAACTTTGCCTAAACTGTGCACTACCTGACCATTCTGACCCAGAAGAAATGAAAACATGCACAAACCTGAATTGCTGCATGAATTGCAGAGAAGACAACATTTCCAACTATCACCATAACTCTCGAGACCGTAAATGTCCAACCTTCATCAAGCACAAGGAAATACAGGCCATCAGAATCATTGAAAAAACTGACACTAAAACCGCCCACAAAATCTACAAAGATCGTCACCAGTTATCCACGTCATCGTTTTCTGAAATAACACGATCCTCTCAACCAACAACAAATCTCAACAAACTCTTCTTCTCTATTTGCTGTCATGCTCAAACTCAACGCTACAAATTGATCAAACTAAATCTAATACCACACAATTGACAATCTCCTTTTCTATTCTTTTGTATTATGGTTCTTAAGATATTACAATGGAACTGCAATGGCTATTATAATAACTATGATCAATTACAATTAATTATAAAAAAACATAACCCAAAAATCATAGCAATACAAAAAACACACTTCAAACCTTCCTCTAATTTTCCAACTCCCATAAACTTTAATATTTACTCCTATAATTCCTCATCCGTGTCATAAGGAGGCGTCGCCATCCTCGTTCATAACTCTCTGCAACACAAACCTTTAAGTCTCCCACAGGATTTCGATGCGGTCGGGGTAACAATCTATTCAAAAATCAAATTTAATGTTATCTGTTCATACATTCCCCCCAATAAATCGTTTTCTGTCAAAAATTTACGTAATGTATTTGAGATTCTTACAATACCGTCCCTGATAGCAGGAGATTTTAATAGTTGGCACTCTTTATGGGGCTCACCCACAAACAACCGTAGAGGTAACATTATGTTCAAATTTTTAACCCAATCGCCTTTCACACTTTTCAATAATGGATCACCCACTCACTTCAGCACCCACCATACTTTTACACACATAGATCTTACTTTTGCTACGGCACCCCTTGCAATAGAATCAACTTGGCAAATAGAATCTGATAATTTCTGCAGAGATCACTTTCGAATTATCATTAATCTTTTCGAATCCCCTAACTCCCCTTTCCCTATCACACCAAAATTCCAAATTGAAAGTGCAAACTGGATACTATATAATAACGCCACCTACAACTTTCACCTCCAACGCCCCCCAAGTACCAACCTTAACAAGGAATCAGCAAATATCACAAAAATCATCCGACAAAGCGCAAACGTTTCCATCCCTCAAATTACATTTAATCCCAATCACAAACGTTCCGTTCCTTGGTGGAATGCGAAACTCCAAAAACTTAAACAAGATAAAAATCTCTACTGGTACGCCCTCAAACGAAACATAAGCACCGAGAATATTTTAAAATACAAAAAGTCCAATACACTCCTTAAACGCGAAATAAAAATTTCTAAACGCTTCTCGCTTGACACCTTCACATCAGAAATAAACCCTAATACTCCTACATCGAAAATTTGGAACACGGGTTAAAACCGCACCTTTCCATACACGCCATACACAGACCAAATTCTCAAACCCTTATCACTGACAGGAGTCTCATATCAGAAGAATTCGCCACAAACTGGTCAAATGATTCAAACGACACAAACTTTTCAAATACTTTCCGTCTACACAACCAAAATCTACAACCCTTGCCAACCTCTTACTCTCCCTCTCCCTCTGCAAAACGAATCGAAACGCCAATTACATCATTTGAATTAACATCCGTACTATCAAAGTTAAAAGGTAAAACTCATGGTCATGATAGAATCTCCTATCCCATTCTAAACCAGTAAGGATTGGAGTCGACAGTACTCGACTTCGACATACCCTGTACCTTCAATTAGTAACGTCTGTTGTAGGGCGTTGCCCCGCCCACTTTTTAATCGAAACATATTTCCTTTCTATTCAATATCATACCTACTAATTTTTGCTCTTCTAGACCAATTCGTTACAGAGATATAACGGTTTTCTATTTCGGCTATGTGTGGGCGTGGTTACGCCCATTTTATATTTGAATCTTACTATACTCCATCCCAATAGCATACATGCAAAGTTTCATTCTTGTAGGTTGTATGGTTCTTGAGATATGAGCGTTTGAAATTTTTACTATATAGGGGCGTGGTCACGCCCATTTTTTTGTTTTTTCTTATTGATAGTTGAGTCAGCTATATACACACCAAATTTGGTGTTCCTATCACAAAAGACAACGCAGAAAATACGACTTCTGTACTACTGTTTTACCCGAGGTAGCTTCAGTCATTTGCCCCTCACCCCTAAACTAACTCAAAAAGGGGGAAACAAAATAAACTTGATCTGCGTAATGAATCACAGAATCGAACTGCGAAGAGCTTTTGGTCCTATCTATTATAGTTTCCGAGATCGACGCGTTCATACAGACAGACGGACGGACGGACAGACGGACAGACGGACATGGCTAAATCGACTTCTCTTTCGATACTGATCAAGAATATATATACTTTGTATAGTCGGAGATGTCTCCTTTAAGGTGTTACATACATTGTCGACGTGCACAAAACTAATATACCCTTGTACCATAAGGTACAGGGTATAAAAATCTTCACCCTACAGTCGCATCTCGTCTCCTAGATCACTATAACAACATATTCAATAAATTCCTTCCACAACACTATAAATTGAGTAAAATCATCCCCATTAACAAGCCCAACTCCGACAAGACGAAAATCAACAGCTATCGACCAATCTCCCTAAACTCTTGCTGCGCAAAGACCCTCGACAAAATAATTGCAAACCGACTTTGGTGGTTTGTCACACAAAACAAATCAATCAATAGGCGACAAACTGGCTTTAGAAAAGGCAACTCAGTATCTGATAGTCTACTAGCGCTAGACTACTTGATTACTTCAGCTCTTTCCTCCAAAAATCATATATCGCTAATATCACTTGACTTCGCCAAAGCGTTTGACAAAGTAGGAATTCACACCATCATAGATGAACTGCATTCGTGGAAAATTGGCCCCAAAATCATTAATTATGTCATCAACTTCATGACAAATAGAAAAATCGTTGTTTATGCAAACAATCTCCCATCTTCAGTTCACCCACTATTCAACGGCATCCCTCAAGGCTCCCCACTCTCTGTCATCCTATTCCTCATTGGCTTTAACAAACTAAATACATTAATCCTTAAACACGATAACTTTGACTTCTACGCCTACGCTGACGACTACATTATATTACAAAAATTAAATAATTCTAAATTCAGCAATATATATCCGCTTGTTACAGATATTCTCACCTGGTGCGAATATTCTGGTGCAACTCTTTCGGTTTCAAAATTGCACATTTGTAGAAAACACCACTGCCAAGTCAAAATTTCATCTACTCTAGCACCGATTGAAGACCCTCAAAATCCTAGGAATCACCTTCAACCACAGATACAAATGGGACAACCACATTTCTAATCTGAAAACCTCACTCTTCACTACGCTTAACATCGTCAAGTGCCTTTCCAATAACAAATATAACTGCAACCAATTATCTGTAATATCTGTCATAAAACTAATTATCATGTCAAAAATTGATTATGGTCTATACCTTTACGGAAATTGACCAGCCTCACACTTAAACAAAATCAAAACAATCTACCACGCAGCTATTAGATTCGCTCTAGGAGCATTTAAATCTACTCCCATAAATAATATGATTTTCGAAACACAAATAATGCCAATTGAAATCCGAAAGCGACTCCTTACAGCTATGCAAATTAAACCAATACTTCTCTCAAAGGACTCATCTTTAACAATACCCCTAAGAAACATTACTAAATCAAAGAAACCTACACCAAAAATTCCTTCTGCTCTACATCTTTCATTGCATCTCAACGTTAATCTCGGACTTCCAACTAACCCACTTCCTCCTATCAAAAACACATACCCTCCTTGGACACTTAACCCCCTCTCCACAGTTCTCAACACTAGCCTCCATCAACTCCCGAAATCGACCACCCCACCCCTAATCTACCAACAAGAATTCCTACACCTTAAACAATCCTTACCCTCCCATGACTTCATATACATAGATGGCTCCAAATCTGACTCTGGTTCCTCTTTCAGCCTAGTAATAAACGGATCCTATAATCAATTTCTTCTCCCTTACTTTAGTTCTACCTTTTCAACCGAAATAATAGCCATACACAACGCAGTACAAAAGGCCAAAGTAGGATCCTCCTCAGTTAACATTTGTACCGACTCACTCTCGTCGCTAAAAGCTATAGCAAACCCTTCAAACGAATCATATTACCCCCTAAATATAAGACAGACACTATTAAACAATTCCCCAAAAATCAAACTCATCTGGATCCCAGGTCATTGCAACATTGAATGCAACGAAGAAGCAGACAAAGCTGCTAAAGAAGCATTCAAGTTCCCTCTTACCTTCCACGAAAACCACAACGTCTCTGATATTACAAAACATGTAAAAAATCATTTCAAAATACAACTAAATCTACTTAACAACTCCACAAATCATCACTACAAAGTTAATAATACCCTCAAAAACTCCATTTACGAATACGGCCAGCTTCTACTCGACCTCGGTATACACCGTCGCATTATTGCAAAAATCATCCGACTACGTCTTGAACATACAAATCTTCCCAACTCTCATCTTTTTGACCGCTCCAACTCATCTTCAAATATTTGTAAATTCTGCAACTCCAATACGCCTACTTCAGTGAAACATATCCTCTCAGACTGTAATTTTTTCCATAGAAATAGAATCAAATATTTTAATCACTCGGACCCCCTAACTACTATTTTATCCTAATAACGAAAACATTCCAAAACTCTTAAAATTTCTAAAATCATGCAACTTACTAAACCAAATATAGCCCACATAAAAAAAAAAAAATAAAAACCAGTAAGGACGCTAACTTCAGCAAGGCTGAAGCTTAAATACTCTTCACGCTTATTTCTTGTGCCACGCCTATTTTTTTTGCTGAATATATTTTTTCTTCATCTATTTAGCCTATATACAAATTTTCATTTTTTTTGCTCATTGGGTGCCGGAGATATGCAAATTATTGATTTTTGGTAAAAGTGGGCGTAACCATGCCCATTTTTGTCAAAACAGTTTTAATGCCTCCCCAAGAACATAACTGTGAAGTTTCATGTCAATTGGTTAAGAAACAAAAAAGTTTTCCATACAACGACGTGAATATTGCTTCTCTTCCTCTTCTTCATTTTGTATGGCAGGTACCAGTTCCAGTTGCCCGATCTCAATGAAACTTTCAGGCATTTAATCGAACCATGTAAAACTACTAAGTTTAAAATTTCAGCCTTCTATCATACAAAACAAAAACGTTTTCCATACAACGACGTTAAATCTTAATTTCTCTTCCTCTTCTTCATTTTGTATGGCAGCTACCAGTTCTAGTTGCCCGATCTCAATGAACCTTTCAGGCATTATGTAGGACTATGTTAAACTACTATGTTTGAAATTTCAGCTCTCTATCTTTCAAAACAAAAAAATGTTTTCCATATAACGATTAAAATTTGATTTTCTTCTTCATTTCGTATGGGGGCTACCAGTTCCAATAATCCGATATGGCCGGTTCCGACCAATGATTTGACCACACATTAGAGAAGACTCCCTGCAAAATTTCAGCTCGATATCTTCAAAACTGTGGGAGGAGATAGCATATTCACAGACAGACGGACGGACGGTCGGACAGACGGACATGGCTATATCAACTCGTCTTGTCGAGCTGATCAAGAATATACATATATACTTTATGGGGTCCCCCTCCCCTCCTTCTTGCTGTTACAAACTTCAGGACAAAGTTATAATACTATTCACTTGCGTGAAGAGAATAAAAACATTTCAAATTAAAATACAACCATTGCAGTTCCAGCCTACAAACACTTAATCTACATATTGTTTTCTAGTTTTTAAATACCAATGTAAAAAGTATAATAGTTACTATTAATTAGCTTAAGGCCATGATGCTATAGCTTCAACTTATATTAGTTTAGTTATAATTTGACATTCTATGTTGAAAATTAAAAAAGTTTTCCATACAACCAATCAAGTTTTGTTCGTTTTTCTTCATCATTTCGTATGGGGGCTACCAGTTCGAATACTCCGATTATGCCGATTCCGACTTATGAGTTGATCGCACAGAAAAGAAAACTCTGTACGACAAACTATAGAGAGTACAATTCTTGATTTAAAAAAAAAAATCGCGTGCAACACAGTACACGTGTTCGAAGTGAAACTTTCTTTAAAAGACCCAAAAAACCAGTAAGGACGCTATCTTCAGCCTTGCCACTCCCATTTTCTGGATTGAATTTCTCTTTATCTTAATATCCTATACACTAATTTTCATTATTTTAGCTCATTGCGTACCTGAGATATGCAAATTATCAATTTTTGCTATAAGTGGGCGTTGCCATGCCCAATTTTTTATGAAAATATTTTTTATGCCTCTCTAACTGTGAAGTTTCTAGTCAATTGATTAAGAAACAAAAACATTAATATGCATTAAAACAATTCAATATTTTACATGTTTTCATTAATAAATCTGCATTAAAAAAACCCTTACCCTTCCCAAATCAACCCAATTTTTTGAGCTGGAAAACAATCAATCTGCTGTTATCTATTTTCGAAGATTGAGAAGTACATTCGAATTAAATTTTATAATTATTTATAATTTTAAATAAAATTCTAAAGTTATATTTGAAATGGTTAAAAAAAACTCGTAAAAATAGTAAATTTTACAAAAATATGTGTGTACCAACCATGATATTTGGGCAAGTTGGAATGTGTACAGTTTTGAATGCATAAGTGCGAAAAAGGAGAATTAATTCAAATGTGCAGAGGGTCTCCCGAAGAACAGAGGAAAATTAACTACGAACGCTCCCATGTGTAGAATCTACTTGACTTTATTTATTCCACATATAATTTATTATTAGTGTTCACTTTTGGAGTATTTTGAATTTGTAAGTTAATTGTTTTCATTTGCTAAGCACAGCAAAGGAAAGGGTAATTGTCAATTGCAAAATTGAACGGGCTTCAACATAATAGCGAATTGGAGATGAACTCGCGGCTCACATACATATTATGAAGTTGATTAGTGACGTTGACGCTAAGTAGCGGGCAACAACAAACACAATGTATACGCTCAGTGTCATAGGTAGCAACAACCACACTGTCCGACCTAACGGTGCATGCTTATGCCGAAAATAACAACAACAAGAGTTGTTGTAATATTTGGAGTAAACAAGCCAGGTTAGTTGTTGTTGCATATACGCCAGATGGCGAAAATGACGATTGAAGAGGAATGCGAAAATTACAACTAAGCATGATGTAGTTGTTGGTTTTTTTTATGACTACCCAGTTTATGACTACAAACTGTCATTCAATATTTTATTTCATTTTCTCGCAGGCTAAATCATATAAATATATAGTTTGTCTCTTTCTCATGTCGTTTCATCAAGTTTCAAATCACACCCATGCTAAAGAAGTTTCACTTCAAAAAAAAAATCCGCATCAAAAAATATTGAAAACTGTACGAGTTATCGTGTCGACCGTAAAACTACCTTTTTGTTTTTAGTGTTAGTGATAACTTGGATTTTTTTATAGTAGTTCTGGTAAATATGTATAAGGTAAACAAATTTTTGTGTTAAAACTTAAATGCCAATAAACAACATGTAGTGTTTGCTTTCATTAGTTTTCATATTATACCACCCAAAAAAATTTTTTCTTTTATAGAAATTTTTCGAGTTGCTAGACGTATGTAACCCTTTCAGCAAAAAAACTTATTTTTAACCGATCATTCTAATGGCAGCTATATGCTACAGTATTCCGATCAAGCTGGTTTCTACATATAAAAGTAAATTTTCTGCGTTTAATTTTTTTGCTAACTTCAACACTCTGGGAGGAGTTCGCATTGAAACAGACAGACAGACGGACAGATGGACATGGCTATATGAACTCGTCTCGTCGTGCAGATCAAGAATATATATACTTTATATAGTCGGAGATGTCTTCTTCTCTGCGTTGCGAACTTCATGACAAAGTTAATATACTCTTGCAAGAGTATAATTAGTATATAGGATATTAAGATAAAAAGAAATTCAATCCAGAAAATGGGCATGGTAAGGCCGAAGATAGCGTCCTTACTGTGTATCAGGGTGTATTGTGTTTGTGCAAAAGCAAAATGAATGTAACGCACAGAATGAGTGGCGGGGGACCCCATAAAGTATGTATATTCTTGATCGTGACGACAAGACGAATTGATATAGCCCTGTCTGTCCGTCCTCACCAATGGTTCTCGGAAACTATCAGAGCTAGAGACTTGAAATTTGGTGGGTAGACTCGCGATGCTCGGCAGCAGGTCAAGTTTGAAAGTTTTGTGCCACGCCCACTCCTTCCCGCCCAGCCAGCACCACCCACGTTTTTAAAACGCTATAACTCGAAAATAGAAAGAGATAGAAACATGAAAATCAGTATGAAGACCCAGTATCAGTAGCTCTACAAAACTGCATACATTTCTGCATTTTCCTCTCCCCCTAGTGTTTTCTATAAAACGCTATATCGCAAAACTAATAAAGGTATGAACCTGAACTTTTGTATACAAGCTCAGTAAATATGTATCTTTAAGACTGCATACCACGAAATTCGCCTTTCTTTCACAGGTTTCCCTCAATGACCAACAAACTTATATTTTTCGTAAATTCCACTTTTTTTGACCAATTTACTTGATATTTTGAACACTATTTGATCGGGCGGTATCAAATCAAAAATTTTTTGGAGATTTGGGGCGTGGCACCGCTTACTGTGTGTGCAGGGTATTATATTGTCGAGTATATTCGACTATTCCGCCCTTACTGGTTTTTTGTTTCTTTTTAAGAAAGTTTCACTTCAAACACGTGTACTGTGTTACACGCGATTTTTATACCCTGAACACACACTGTGTGTCAGGGTATATTAAGTTTGTTTGACACGGTTTGTATGTAACCCATTGAAGGTGGGGTGGGCGACCTTATAAAGAATATATATTCTTGATCTGGATGATAAGACGCATGGCTACGCCCACTTATAGCGACACTTGAACCGTTGTATGGAAAACTCATTTGTTTATTAAACCAATTGACTTGACACATTACAGTTACGTTCTTAGGGAAGAATGAAAACATTGCAACATTGCACTGTGAGCCCTACCTTACCTTACCAATGATTTGGATTCATATAACAGAATTCGTATAATATAACACAATTCATACACAGAATTCATATCGTGGTACACTGCTTTTGCTGTCGGCGAAAGTTTAATGTGTTATAAACATAGTTGTGTGTACAGGGTACTATATAGTTGAGAATACTCAACTATACCGCCCTGACTCGTTTGCTTGTACCCAGTACACACGCTGTGTATCAGGGTATATTAAGTTTGTTTGAGACGGTTTGTTTGTAACGCATAGAAGGAGGGGAGGAGGACCCTACAGGTAAGGTAAGGTAAGGTAGAGCAGGCAGCTCGACAGAAGTCGAGAGCACCCTGTGACCATTAGGTCCATTATGTTGCCTGATTTATTTACTGAATGGATTAGATGGGATTGGGTAGGGTTGCTAGGATAGTAGATGGGGGAAGGGTCATATCGTTTTCTCCTGGTTCTAATGGCCAATCCAATTGGGCTTCGGCAGCCCGCGCAACCACCCAGTAGAATCCACGAAGAGTGCCAGGTGCGCGTTCGTTAGACTCCCCAGTTCGTCAAAGAAGGGTCTTCCCAAAAATTGGGTTCTCCTCCTCAGAAGTGCAGAGAAGGTGTTGGACAATCTCAATCTCTTCTTCGTTTCGCAGCTACGACAGTAGTTGGGATACACCGTACCGTTGGGCCATACGACCAATGTAGCAGTGTCCCGTTAAGACTCCTGTCAACATCCTTATCCCGTTTTTTGTTAAATGTAGGAGCTCGGAAGTGCGCTTCGAATTATATCTTGGCCATAATGCCTTGGACGAACCGCAGCCCAGTACTCCTGTCCAGTGTTCGGCAGCCACAGTCCTCATGGTACTATCAAGTTCCGCTAGGACTTATTGGATTGGCCTTTTAATGTCGTTCACCACGAGACTTGTTGCTAACGCTGAACCGGATCTAGCGCACTCGTCAGCCGCCTCGTTACCAGGCACACCCATGTGTCCTGGTACCCAGGCAAGTCTGATTAAGTGCGGTTGACATCGATACAGTGCCAAAACTGTGTACCGGATGAGTTTACTCTTTACCTTCTTCGACGAGAGAGCTTTAAGCGCTGCTTGGCTATCAACGTGCATCCTATAAAGGATATATATTTTGGATCAGGATGACAAGACGAATTGATATAGCTTTGTCTGTCCGTCCGTCCGTCCTCACCAATGGTTCTCGAAAACTATTAGAGCTAGAGACTCGACATTTGGAAGATAGACTCGTGTGGTCGAACACTAGATCAAGTTTGAAGGAATTTTCGCCACGCCCATTCCTTCCCGCCCTTCGAGCACAGCCAAAGGTCATTTTTTTCTTAAAATTGCTGTATCTCCTAAAGTATAAAAAATACAATGCTGAAATTTTGTATGCAAACTCAGTTAACATACCTTTTTAAAACTGCATACAACAAACTACCACTTTCCCCGCAAAGATCGACAAACTAAAATTCTGCAGCAATGCTTTGTAACAAAATCCGTACTAAAGCGCCATCTAATGTCAACATTGCACTCTGAGCCCTGCCTTACTTCACCAAATACACAATCCATATCGTGGTATACTGCTTTTGCTGTCGGTGAAAGTTTAACGTGTTATAAACATACAGTACTCATAAAGAAAGTTCTCTAGAACTCTTAAAAATATTTCTTGGTGAACCACAATTGAATTTATTTATAAATTGATATGTCCCCTCAAAATCCCCCATAAAACTTCATTAACTTAACTTCATCAACAATGAATATATCTCAAAAAAACAAATCAAGTCAAAAACTACCTGTGCAAAACCTAAGCCACATTTTTAATATCTTGGTTTGTACCCATTATTTTTTATAATATCAGCACATTTACGAGACATTAACTCAGTGTTAGTGTTATGTTTTCCCGCTATAACTTCCCCTCTTTTGCCAATGTTGAATCGTACTTACACCGTATTATCCATCCTATTTCACGAAAAGAACCAACAAAATAACGTTCCATGCATGTCGTTATGAAAACAATTCCTCCTTCATACATCTGGACACTTTTACAAATGAGTGGATTTATTTTTCCATTGGTTACAGACTGTGTTCGACGTTTTGTTCGAGAAAAATAGAAATTATTCTATCTTGGCTGTGTTTGATACGAATATATTCATCGTTAGTGTCAAAATGTAATTTTGTTCGACGAACAGTTTGTAATACAAATTCGATAATGGATGGCCTGCTTAAGTTCAGTTATTGCTACAAGATGTTATGAACTAAAAAAAGATAAATTTTAAATGATATGTGAGAGTTCGTATGTTATTAATGTCAAATGTTTGTAATCATCATGTCAGTGCGATTTACGGCTAATGTGCGGACGTAGTACGTATTTCTTAATATGAAACGCCTTATAAAGTTTTTTGTTAAAGCTGAAAAGAGCATTAAAATTATCATTTTCGTTATGATTTCTTATAATAATTGTTTAAAAGATATAAATTAAAGATTCTAGATGATTTCAGTTAACTTTGAAATTTAATTATAAATCGACGTGTACAAGGGATTCATGAAACACACTGCAATTCACTTAATTAATACCAGCTAGATGTTCTTGACGCTGTTTCACTATCCATACCTAAGTTTATACAAATTTTTACATAAGTATACTTAGAAAATTAAAAAAATTATAGAACTAACCTGTATAAGAAGTAAACGCTTCACCATTCTCTAAAACGGATCCGTCGATGTTTGTACTAAAAAGAAAAAAAAAAATATTTCACTTATTTACTTAAAATATTAATTTCGAATATGCGAAAACTTAGAAATGTTCGCTCAGAAAACAACGTAGGGGTATTAGCGAGATTTACATTAAAGAAAATATTGTTGTTTTTTTTACTAATGATCTTTTGCGGAGTCTATTAGTTCAAAAGTTAGTCAATGTCAAACTTGAAGTTACTGCAAAATTGATAATTCATAGTTAGCTTACAATAAGAATCAGAAGGCACAAAATCAAATTTTCAAAAAACTGTCGTAACTCAAATACTTGAGCTAAATAGACTTTGAATAATTTGTATCTAAATAATAAATAATATTAAAAAAAAAATACAATTGAAAATTAAACCCCAAATTAGCTTTGCATTAAGGTTTTAAATGCAATATTGCAGAACGAAAGGGTCTAGAAGTATTTAAAATTGGTATATTTGATATTAAATCGAAGTGAAATCGATTTCGATTGAAAATTGGGTGGGGGAACACCCACTAACAGTCCCAACAAACTGATGGTACATTGTATGTCGAAGTCGTGAACTCTCAACTGCAACTATTTACTCTAATTTTTGGAATTTAAATTCAAATAACTGTTGCAAACTAGTCAAGGTTTTCAAATTGTTTTAAAATCATTCAAAATAATACTGAAAATTTGTAGTGTTATTAACACAAAATACAATGGGGTATGGATATCTCGGCAACCTTTTGTTCATAAAATTTGTTTTTGTAGTTTAAATTTTCGTTTGCTAGACCTGCTATCTGCTACAGATGCGAGCACTTCTGAATACCCTTATAATTTACATCAAGCGACCAGTCATTCACAATCACAAACTTTCTTCATTCCTATAGCTACAGAAATGCTACAGTGGTACGATGAAGATAATTATGTGATATACAATGCAATACAATTTATATGATAACCTTAAATCTTTATGTGGAGTTTGCACACAGAAAGACAGACCGACAGGCATCGGAAATGGTTGTATCAACTCGTCACGTCGCACAGAGGGGTATTTTTCAGAAAAGCTGGCTAAAATTAAAAAAAAAACACAAGTAGAGGTGGTGGTAATCGACTTCTGACATTACCCATTTAAAAATTTTTGTAAATTTAAAGAAAATCACATAAAAATATGATTATACCCTGTACACATACTGTGAATCAGGGTATATTGTGTTTGTTTGAGCGAAATGTAAGTAACGCACAGAAGGAGGAGAGGGGGACCCCATAAAGTGTATATATTCTTGATCAGGACGACAAGAGAAATTGATTGAGCCATGACCGTCCGTCTGTCCGTCCGTCCGTCCTCACCAACGGTTCTCGGAAACTATAACAGATAGAGACTTGAAATTTGGAGGGTAGACTCGTGATGCTCGGCAGCAGATTCAGCCTCACCCACTTTTTTAAATCGCTATAACTCAAACATCCTAAGAGATAGAAACGTGAAAGTCGGTATGTAGACTCAATATGTATAGCCCTACAAAACTGCTTACCACAAAATTCCCCCCTCATTTTCATTTCCCCTCCCTCAGTTATTTTCTTTAAATCTCCAAAATTAGCAAAAAATTTCTGGTACGCCAGTTTGTAGGGCTCCGTTCAATGTAATTACCATCCGATTTTCATGTTTCTATCATTTCTGGTGCCCGAGCTATGGCCTTATTATGGTACTCTGCATATGAAAAAATGGGTTTTCAGTGAAATTAGTAAAAAGTTGGGATTTGTCGGGCTACTGGGCTGATGGGTAATGTTCGTTGGTACCCAAAACAGCAAAAAAACCTTGCGCATTTTTTTTGTTTTATGGATTTTCTTACTTTGTTACGGAAGAATTTGTTGTTGCTTAAATGACAAAGTTTGAAAGTGAATTATTTAATAAAAACTGGTCAACCAGAAGAGATGTAGCTTTATATAGGCGGCCTGAATATTCAGTTACAAACAAAACCAGTAAGGACGCTATCTTCAGCAAGGCTGAAGCTATAATACTTTTCACTTTGTGTCACTATAAAAAAAACTAAATGAATAGTTTTCATGCATCCCTAACAACATAACTGTAATGTTTCAAGTCAATTCGTTAAAAAACAAAAAATTTTTCCATACAACGGTTCAAGTTTTGCGATAAGTGGGCGTAGCCATGCCCACATTTGGTCAAAATAGTTTTTATTCCTCCCTAAGAACATAACTGTAAAGTTTCAAGTCAATTGGTTAAAAAACAAAAAAGTTTTCCATGCAACGACGTGAATATGGCTTCTCTTCCTCTTCTTCATTTTGTATGGGAGCTACCAGTTCCAGATGTCCAATGTCAATGAAACTTTCAGGCATGTAGTCGGAACATGTAAAACTACTATGTTTAAAATTTCAGCACTCTATTGTACAAAACAAAAAAGTTTTCCATACAACGATTCAAGTTTTGTTCACTTTTCTTCTTCTTTTCGTATGGGAGCTACCTGTTCCAATAATCCGATCATGCTGGTTCCGACGAATGATTCATCGTTATAAATTCTAAGACTCTGTGCAAAGTTTCAGCTCGATAGCTTCAAAACTGAGGGTCTAGTTTGCATACATACAGACAGACAGACAGACAGACAGACAGACGGACAGACGGACATGGCTAAATCAACTCGTCTTGTCGTCCTGATCAAGAATATATATACTTTATATAGTCGGAAATTAATATTTCGATCTGTTACAAACTCCGTGACAAAGTTAATATACTATTTCACATAAGTGAAAAGTATAAAAATATTTCAAATACCCGAATGTCAATTTTTTTTTTTATACCCTATATACATAGTGTATTAGGGTATATTGGGTTTGTTTGAACGAAATGTATGTAATGCACAGAAGGAGGGGAGGGGGATCCCAAAAAGTATATATATTCTTTATCAGGAAGATAAGAGAAATTGATTGAGCCATGTCCGTCCGTCTGTATGTCCGTCCGTCCTCACCAACGGTTCTTGGAAACTTTAAGAGCTAGAGACTTGAAATTTGGAAGGTAGACGCGTGATGCTCGGCAGCAGATCAAGTTTAGTGTTTTTATACTCTTGCAAGAGTATATTAACTTTGTCGTGAAGTTTGCAACGCAGAGAAGGAGACATCTCCGACTAGATAAAGTATATATATTCTTGATCAGCTCGACGAGGCGAGTTCATATAGCCGTGTCCGTCTGTCCGTCTGTCTGTCTGTCTGTTGCGATGCGAACTCCTCCTAGAGTTTTAAAGATATCAAAAAAATTTAAATGCAGAAAATTTTCCTTTCCTTGCACGCAGTTTGTATGTAAAATCCAGTATGATCGGAATACTATAGCATATAGCTGGAACGATCGGTAAAAAATTAGGTTTTTGCTCAATAAACTCTTTTGTTTTCAAGCTATTGCACAAGAACATCTTGGACGTAAATTGGTAAAGATCGGATAAATATAGCACATAGCTCCCATAGGAACAATCGGTCAAAAATTCGGTTTTTGTTAGAAAAACTTTTTTGTTCTTAAATATAAACGGATACAACTTTGCAGTTACTCGTTTTTATGAATCCTTGACCATATTCCAAAGTTTCTTAAAAATCGGACATAAGGGCGTGACACCGCCCATATAGAGAAAAACTTAAAAATGTGGTTTCTCTGTAAGCCGATGAGATATAAGATCGCAAAATAAAGTGTACAATGATTGCAGTGTATTTCATATATGCATATGTACTTTATATTGTCAGATATGTCTCTTTTCCTGCGTTGCAAACTTTACAGCAAGGTTAAAATCTTCTTTTTGCAATAGTATAAATGGCATAAAAGTATAAAAAGTCAGCATACCAGTATACGCAAAAAACACGATTGTCGGACAAATTTATATTAATTTTCCGAAAGTACTTTAGCTAGTACAAATGTAATATAATTTGTTAAACGAAGTTCTTACTCAATGTGCATTCCAAAGTCTATTGGTGCAGACATTTCGTTGACATATGGAAAGGTCCTTTGATTTGTAAATGGTTGGGGAGTCATATGTGAAGGCTTGCTGATTGCCAAATGTGGAGAAGTAGCAGTACGAGACGTTTGAGAAAACATTTGCAAACCAGTGGCTGGGCATGACATCCAATGATCCCCCTGATAATTGCTACCATTTCCAACTATGTCGCAAATCTGTTAATTTACAACAAAATATTTATAAAGTTTCTTGTATTATATTTCGTACTTACTTGCGGATAAATAGTTTCGCCTCTGTTATTAAGTGAAAATCTTTTGTTTGCCATTGATAATAAGGTTTTTTTAAAGGGTTTTACCAAAATTTTTTTAATTTTATTCAATAAATTTTTTCTGCCGAATGACACATCTAATAAAGAATAGTTAGTTATTTTTGAATAAACTTCTGAGGTAATATGATTTAATTTCTGTAAACAACATGGTTTCGTGAAATTCGAATACAGTCTACGAAGTATTTATAGCATACAAAAATTAATCCTTGTTAATTCTATTGTGATTACGATTCTTAACCAAGGAACGAAAATAACTGTTATTGGCAAAATAAAAAGTAATACAGTAGACGCTCGGAAATTAGAACCACTTTGTATTTGGGCAATTCCAATTTCCGAAAAATTCTAATTTCTGAACTTTTTTTTTATTCGAATATAAATAAAAAATGGAGAAAACTTCCTTAAAAAAATATAATAGATATATTGTTTGCTTTATTTTGTTTATTACAAATAAGTAAAGGAAACTGAAAGCACAATCGCACATAAATAAATAGCCATAAATACTTCCAGTTAAGATAGAGGCTTGAAACTTTGCTCAAAATTTTCTTATTTTTATTGTAAAATGATATATCAAAATCAGCCAGATCGGACTACTATAACATATAGGTGCCATAGGAACGATCGGTCAAAAATTATGTTTTTGCCCAACAAGCGCTTTGATTTTAATGCTGTCGTCTCAATTTTTTGCACAAGTACGTCTTAGATATCAATAAAGACACTTTGAAAAATCGGTGAATATCGGAGAACTACAGCATGTAGCTGCCATAGGAACGATCGATAAAAAATGTGGAATTAACGAAAATTTTGAGTTTATAGGTCTTTGAGATGTAACAATCAAAGAGAGGGGAATTTTGTGGTACGCAGTTTTAAAGATATATATTTACTGAGTTTGTATACAAAATTTGAAAGTTGTACCTACAATAGTTTTGGAGATACAGCAATTTATAGAAAACTACTGGGGGATAGGAAAGGAAGAGGAGGGAGGAAAATGTGGTATGCAGTTTTGTAGGACTACTCATACTGACTCTAGATACTAACTTTCATATTTCTATCTCTTTGGTTGTTCAGGTTATAGCGTTTTGAAAAAGTTGGTGGTGCTGGATGGGCGGGAAGGAGTGAGCGTGGCCCAAACCGTTCAAACTTGATCTGCTGCCGAGCATCACGAGTCTACTCTCCAATTTTTAAGTCTCTAGCTTTTATAGTTTCCGAGAACCACTGTCGAATACAGACAGCCATAGCTCAATCAATTTCTCTTGTCGTCCTGATTAAGAATATACCACATATACATTATAGGGTCCGCCTGCCCTCCTTCTGTGCGTTACATACATTTCGCTCAAACAAACACAATATACCCCGATACACAGTATGTGTCCCTCCTAGATAGAGCTACTGGAAATAAAAAAGATTAGGTTGCATTTTCCAATGGCACAAGTGCAGCTGCAGGCTGCTGCAGCTGAAGTAAACATTTTTATAATCTTGAAATATCAATAAAAAATGGGGTGTGTACTTCATTGGGGGACAAGCGGTGGGAAACACTTAAAACTTTACCTAAACTTTGTAATATACAACAAATGCGAACTAAAAAAGACGCACTCCTTTAAAAAAGATATACACAAGACACAGCACTAATTATTTATGTATTTATATGTAGAAATAAAGTATGTACCATTATGAACAATATTCATTGCAATCGTATTTGGATTACCCCAGTTTTATAATTTATTTTACGTTTTTAAATTCGGTGTGTTGACAGCAGTGCAGTCAAATTGGAAATACGTAAGCATGAGCTCACTCTTTATACCCTGTACACATACTGTGAATCAGGGTATATTGTGTTTGTTTGAGCGAAATGTATGTAACGCACAGAAGGAGGCGAGGGGGACCCCATAAAGTATATATATTTTTGATCAGGACGACCAGAGAAATTGATTGAGCCATGTCTGTCCGTCTGTCCGTCCGTATTCACCAATAGTTCTCAGAAGCTATAATAGCTAGAGACTTGAATTTTGGAGGGTTAGACTCGTGATGCTCGGCAGCAGATCAAGTTTGAACGGTTTTGTGCCACGCCCACTCCTTCCCGCCCATCCAGCACCGCCCACTTTTCAAAACGCTATAACTCGAACATCCAAAAAGATAGAAACATGAAAGTCGGTATGTAGACTCAGTATAAGTAACTCTACAAAACTGCATACCACAATTTTTCCCCCTCCTCTTCATTTCCCCTCCCCCGGTTGTTTTCTTTAAATTGCTGTATCTTCAGAACTAAACAAAAACCTTAAATTTTTCGTAAATTTCACATTTTTTGACCGATTTACTTGATATTTTGAACACTATTTGTTCGGGAGATGTCAAATCAACATTTTTATTGTAGATTTGGGTTGTTGCACCGCCTATTGTGTGTGCAGGGTATTATATTGTCGAGTATACTATATAGCGTCCTTACTGGTTTTATTCTATTTTTAGAAAATCCCTGTAGAAATGTCAAAAAATCGGTATTGTGTCATTAAGTTTGGACAATCAACTGATCGAAAACCCGGTTCTCGCTAGAATATCTCAATCTCTTTTTTATTTTTGGCCTATGGCAGCGACCACTGTGAAGCGGGAAGTTTAAAACTAATTTTTCTTTGACATATAGTCAGATATATATGTTTGCTTTTTAGGGTTCCTTAAATCTGAGATAACGATATCATTGCGAAGAGCCAGCAGATTGCTTGTGTGCTTAGTGGAAAACAATTCACTCTTGTTGCACCATTTGATTAAATTATTAACGCTCTCAATGGCTGTCGAGTGTGAAACAACTGGTAAGACTTTCTGTACTTTAGTTTGGTTAACTTAATAGGATTTTGATCCATTGGTTGTAAAACTGATGTCACATTTGGTGGAAAGAACAATGCAAATTGTTTTCATCTTCACTTCAAAGTTTTTCAGTTGGTGCATGAGCGGAGCAGTTATCTATAAGCAAAAAAGCTTTTGGAGGCAAACTGTTTTCTTGAGAAAAGCGGTTAACCTGTAGATTGAAAATTTTTTAAATTACTCAACCTAAAATCAATTTTTTTGCTTACTTCCTTGATAAATACATTGTGAAACCAATTATAAAAAATGTGAGACGTCATCCAAGCATTTTTTGAGAAGTTGTAATGAAGTGGATTATGAGATCCTTGAAAACTCCAGGGTTTTTTCGCTTTTCCAATTACCAATGGCACTAATTTATGTTATCCATCAGAGTTGGCTCCAAGTAAAATTGAAATTCTTTCCTTTTGGATTTAATATTTAGTGGCGCTTTTTTCGAAAATGGAAGACGTATGTTCCGTCTGGTAGGCAGCGGAAAAACAATACGCTTTCGTCAACATTATATATTTGTGACTCGAGTAATCCCATCTCATCAGCCTTGGCACGAAATCCGGGAATGAGCGTGGTAACTGAAGAAACTTTACTAGAGAAAATCTCGCCACAAATTCAAAAAAAAAAAACGGATTCCATGTCGCTTATTAAATTTAGTAATCCATCCGTCACTTGCTTGAAATGCAATTTCATCTTTACCAGGATATTCCTCTCTAAATATTTGTTTGGCTTTCTCCTTTAGTATTGGTCCAGTTAATGTACATTTTTTTGGTTTAAAAACCACTCGTATAGAGTCTTTTCCATTTGGGGATACTCAGCGCTGTGCAGGGATTTGCTTGTTAACTCATGGATGGTGTTTGGAACAGCATTTAAAATTGATGCTCTGTTTGATTTTAAGTATCTGATTGCAGATGGTGCCACATTAAAATCTAGAGCTAACGTCTTCCCTTGAACACCTTCGTCAAGTTTTTTTAAGATTTTAATTTTTTTTTCCAATGATAAAGTTTTTTTTTTTTTGCTTTTATTTAGCATTTTCAATGATTTACGTTCACTGTTCACGTGTATCGAATTTCACTTTAAATTTGGCCAAAAATGCATATAAATGCGTCGAAAAAATAATGAATAGTTAAAAAGAGGATTCCCTTTTCCTATTTTCTTTTCTTAATGGGCGTGGCACAAGAAAGGGCGTGAAGAGTATATAAGCTTCAGCCTTGCTGAAGATAGCATTCTCACTGGTTCTTCTTCTTTTCGTATGGGAGCTACCAGTTCTAGTGGTCCGATATTGCCGGTTCTGACAAATGAGTTGATCGCGCAAAAGAGAAAATTTCAGCTCGATAACATCAAAATTGTTTGAGGAGATTTAAATATACAGACAGACGATCATGGCTATATCAACTCGTATTGTCGTCCTGATCAAGAATGTATATACTTTATATAGTCGGAAACAAATATTTCGATCTGTTTCACACATAAGTTTCAAAGTATAATATTATTCACATAGTGAAAAGAATAATTATATACACATTTTTTTTTATACTGTATGTATGTCGACAATGTATGTAATACCTTACGACAATATGAAGTATATATATTCTTGGCCAGTATCAAAAGAGAAATCGATTAGCCATGTCCGTCTGTCTGTATGAACGCTTCGATCTTGGAAACTTTTCGCAGTTCGATTCTGTGAATCATTGCGCAGATTAAGTTTATTTTGTTTTCCCCCTTTGTGACTTAGTTTACTGGTGATGGGCAAATAACTGAAGCTACCTCGGGTAAAATATTAGAAAAGTCGTATTTTCTGGGTAGTCTTTTGAGATAGGATCACCAAATTTGGAGTGTATATAGCTGACTTGAAGCCCAAGCAAATATAATTAAAAATAGGCATATAGTACAAATTTGAAATCGCTTATATCTCGTGAATCATATAACTTACAGGAATGTTATTTGGTGTGTATGATATTGGGATATAGTGTAACAAGATTCAATCACAATATGGGCGTGGCCATGCCCACATATTGGCAAAATGGGAAAACCTTAAACATTTGCAACTAATTGGACTACAAGAGTAAAAATTGATATGTTTGACATTAAATTGAAATGAGATTAAAAAGTGGGCGGGGCAACGGCTTATTACAGCCGTTTCTAATTGAAGGTACAGGGTATGTCGGAGTCGAGTACTGTCGACTCCAACCCTTACTGGTTTTTCTTAAAATTTATGTATCTCCTAAACTATAAAAGAGACAATACTGAAATTTCGTGTGCAAACTCAGTAAGCATACTTTTTCGACCCTGCTTACAACAAGCTACCATTTTCCCTCAAAAACAACAAATTAAAATTTAGCAGCAGAGCTTTGTAACAAAAACTGTACTAAAGCGACACCAAGTGGCATCTAATGGCAACATTGCACTGTACGTCCTGCCTTACCTTACCGACGATTTTAAACAGTAACATAATTTACATAACAAAATTCATATTGTGTAAACATTGGAAAGTTTAACATTTGTTATTAACAAAGTTAATTGAAGACGAAAAAAGTGTTGAAAAAATAAAACGTTTTCAAATTTAATTTGACTATTTTTTTGGATTTTGTCTGTACAGGGTATTATATAGTCGAGAACACTCGACTATACCGCTATTACTGGTTCTTCATATTTTTGTATGGGGACTACCGATCGATACTTGTAAGTGTGAATATATATATTGTTTTTGTGTTTGAGCCTACTTACCCAGCAAAATTTTTGGGATCATAGTGACAAATTCACAATTTCAATTCAGCATCAATGGATGTAACATATTCATGGCGTACACTGGATGCGCCCCTGCATTTGAACACGATGCTTATTAAAAACAACAAATTTTGTTTCCAACATACATATGAACTAGATGCTACTCTGAAAGCTGATTGTATGCTTTTGTGTGATAACGAAAAACACACGAAGTCGGAGCAGCCAACTTCAAGACTTCCTATTTGATATAACAGAAAAGCAAAAGTGGATGTACGAAATATTTCTGCTTTGCTGTTATTTGAATGTTAGGAATAATGTGTGCTAATAACCCAGTCATTTTAAATAAACAATAAATTATTCAATGATGCTGACGTAGTCAATGAAAGGAAAATTCATAGATTTCGCTGACTGGGTCACATCGCACATATAGAAGAAGTCAATCCGGCTCGTTAGGTATTTGATGCGGAGATTGTCGGGAAGCGGAGGAGAGGACGATCCAGGATGCGTTGGCAAGACTTAGTTATGGAAGCCCAGTCTACACTTGGTGTTACCAACTGGCGAAGGCGCGCGACAAACATAGACTCGTGGAGGAAATTGTACTTCAGACTCCCGATAGGGAGTTGATGACCAAATAATAAAACTTCATTTACGAATTATTATTATGTTATAATTATTAAGATAAAATGAATTTGAAACCAGTAAGGACGCTATCTTCAGCAAAGCTGAAGCTTATATACTTTTCACGCACTTTCTTGAGCCACGCCCATATTTTTGACTGAATATATTTTCTCTTCATTTTATTAGCCTATATACCAATTTTCATTGTTTTTGCTCATTGGGTACCGGAGATATGCAAATTTTTTATTTGGACTAAAAGTGGGCGTAGCCATGCCCATTTTTTCAAAATAATTTAAATGCCTCCTTAAGAACATAAGTGTGAAGTTTCAAGTTAATTGGTTAAAAAACCAAATAGTTGTCCATACAATGACGTGAATCTTGCTCTTTCCTCCGTTTATAACCAACTTTCGAGAACATATGCAAAATAATCAACCAACTCAGACGGCTCACTACATTAGCAAGCAAATTTTTGTACTGAAACTTCTTGATACATGCTCACACGCGTTCGTTCGCACAGACGCAGTAAAGCGGCCTCTTGAGCCGCTTACACAGGCCCTTACAAGGTTATCCATCGGCAGACCGACAAAGTGTATGAACTGGAGAGCAACGCCAAAAGAGTGGCAGTATCTGTGGACCGACTGAAACCAGCTTTTATGATTAAGGATGATAATCAATCGCAGCGGAGTGCTCCACGCACTTATGAAAAACAATTTCGAAATCCGTGACGTCATCACTTGAGGGGGAGTACTGTGGCAACCCGAAATAGCGCCACCTTTGGTCAACTTTACCGTGACGATTAGTTACAAAAAAAAAAAAGAAAAGAAAGACTGTCCAACACTAGACGCAACACGCGGTGTGGACAGACAGGACAAAACTCAATTTGATTCAGTTTAACCTAACAACTAACACCCATTGTAACAAGAGTGTTCGCGACAAATAAATAAATAAAACCGAATTTAGAAATAGCAACGCGCTATATAAAACTGTACTAAAGCAACACCAAGTGGTATCTAATGGCAACATTGCACTGTAAGCCCTGCCTTACCTTACCGATGATTTTAAACAGTAACATAATTTATATAACAGAATTAACATTGCTATTGCTGCCGGCGAAAGTTTAACGAGGGGCATTTAAACTATTTTGACAAAAATGGGCATGGTTACGCCCACTTTTAGCCCAAATTTTAATTTAGCCAAAAATTTGCATATCTCCGGTACCCAATGAGCAAAAACAATGGAAATTGGTAAATAGGCTTATAACATGAATAGAAAGAATATTCAGTCAAAAAAGTGGGCGTAGCACAAGAAAGTGCGTGAAAAGTATATAAGCTTCAGCCTTGCTGAAGATAGCGTCCTTACTGTTTTTTTTTTTTTGAATGGGACATTTTTCTACTATAACTTCAAGACTAAGCGACTTTAAACGGTTTCGGGATTTGCATTAGGTTTTAAGGCTCGTTAAAGAGTGTGCGTGGTAACACTCAAGCCCTTTTTTAGAAATTCGTTATAAACGAGAAATGTTAATCAAATTGATGAGTCTACAAGTTTGAAAAGATTTTAATGTTAACAAATGCAAACAATTTTTTCATGCATTTATATTACAAAAAAAAGCTTTCTTCACAGAAAACTGTTTGTGAAATGTTTCCCTTTTTGCAAAATGATAAGAAAACCACGGTAAGTAAAGATTATCTAACGCTAAAAACATAAAGAACATACACGCCTGCATAAATTCCATTACTAATACTGTGCAAATAATGAAATTTTTCGGATGGTTTTTTCAATTTATAACCACAAGTTAAAATAGCTCTTTTACAAATCTTAATTGTCGATAGAAGCAGATGTGTTTAAAGACTAATAATATTCCAGACCATAAAACTAACAAAGTTGCATTTGTGAAGGGGTGAATTTACCACAGAATTTAAATGCGGATTGTATGCAGGCAAAGCTCGGTATGGATACGAGACTTTGGAGGAGGGTCATGGGGAGGAATGGCTGGGCACAACGGGTGGTGTAGAGTCATCCGGCAGAAACGACCGGCGGATGATGCCGATGTTGATTTCCATGGAGGACTCGGTACAGAAATCGAGTTAGCGAGGTAGACAGGGCGCGCACTCAAAACGGGAGCAAGAAAACAAGCGACGGCAAGGTCTACAATAAGCAGGTGGCTAAATGTTGACCCAATTGCCCGACGAACCACGGTCGATACTTTGTGAAGACTTTGTCGGAACATTATCACGGTCAGTGCATGGTAATACCGTGCTGGTTTTATTCTTGGACAATTTCACTAAATGGGTTGAAATAGCTCCACTGCGCAAAACGTTGAGCGAAAATTTTCAAAAGACTTTCAGCGACAAAATTTTGGGACGTTTACCAAAGGTAATGGTAACAGACAATACGCTTAATGTGTCTGAGAATTGAACATCAACTTCATTAGGTAGATCTCAATCTGCACGAGACGCTGGGGGAAAAAAGGATACACAATTGCAAAATGATGTAAGAAGCTTGTATAAAGTATCTGACAAAATTTGCGAAACCCGCTTATTCCCGTTGAATGACAACGAGAACTCTACAATGAATCGGTTTTTGTTTGTTTGTGTTTAATGAAAAAAGAAAGAGGGTTGATCTAGCACAAGTGTAACTCCCCAAATATCAATTCCAACATTTTCCGGAGATTATCTGCAATGGCAACAATTTGCAGATTTCTGAAATGATTTACGGAAAAAAGATGCTGCAAATACAAAAAATATTGTATCTCAAGGCAAATCTAATTGCAATCAATCGAAAGCAAGTTGAGCGATCGTTTCGTTTGTATGTATGGCATCAACGCTGATGACGATAAATTCGATCATGTTATTGTGAATTTAACTGCTGATGTGGTTTTGACAGCAGAGGATTTGGTAACTCGCCCTCTGACTACAGGCAAATGTTAAGTTTTAAAAATCGACTGCTCGAAATAAGTTTGATAGCCTTAAAAAAGGAGGTTAAGCAATTGCAATCAGCTGATCGCTCGCGCGCCCAATCACGGGAGCGCTCCGTGCAGCGAACTAGTACTTCTAACGACGTAAGGTTGGAAACAACCAACACACAAGAAGTATCATGTTAATACCACAATAAATATGGTATGGTTCGATCTCAACAAGCGTTAAACTAAATCAGCTGTCGTCAAACATGCTGACTGACGACAGCAAAATTACAGACAGCGACTCTGCATGTCAACCAATAACCATTCACGAAAGTCGCTTGCACATCACCGATAAGTAAATCACAAAACCGATTTTTCAGCGATTCCGAATCAGTTGTATCTGTCATACCTCAAAAGTAACGATTTATTACTATATGCAGCAAACCAGATGGTCATTCATACTTATGGCACTTATTTGACAGTGCTAAATATTGGCCCACGTCGTTATTTAACGTGGCCTCTTATAATAGCGGACGTTCAAATAGCCATTATCAGTGCAGATTTACTGTCGCATTTTCAACTACTGATCGACATGAAAAACAAACGATTAATCGATTCACTAACTAACGACACCTGCTTGTTTATCTACGGCAAAGCATATGTCTGTATCAACAATTCAAGCTAGGTCGAAATTTTAAAACATCTTATAAGAATTTGTTGACGTAACAATACCTGGAAGGAAAAGAGACACTCATCATGAAGTTCGTCATTATATTGAAACCAATGGAAGCCCTATATCTGATCGACCTCGACGTCTCGCGGGGGAAAAACTCGCTCTCGCCAAAGCGGAAATAAACTTTGTAATTTCAGAAGGTATATGTCGTCCTTCCAAGAGCCCATCGACCAGCCCATTGCATATGATGAGCAAAAAAGATGGTGGTTGGCGTTCATGCGGTGATTATCGCAAGCTGAACGCAGTCACTGTATCTGCGCAAAACCGAATGACAAGCGAACGCATCGACGCTTTCGATGCTTGTAAACGCAGCATAGCGAATGCAGCATAATTGTCTCACCCATCTCCAAATGCAAAGCTTGCGTTGGTCTGTGATGCGTCTAATGTTGCTATTGGGGCTGTATTATAATAACATATTGATGACATTTGGCAACCGATTGCATTTTTTCCAAAAAGCTAAGCATCGCAGAGAAAAACTACAGCACATATGATAGAGAGCTGTTATCAATATTTAAAGCTATTAGATACTCTCTCTTTTGTTTTTTTGAAATGAAAAAATCACATAGTTAGAAAAGACCTATAATGAAATGAATTACACCAAAATTTATCTTTTTGAACGAACTATCCATTAACAAGATGATTTTTCAAATTATGGATTTATACTTTTTTCTTCAATCGTAATGGTTAATTATACTCTTCACGCAAGTGAATAGTATTATAACTTTGTCCTGAAGTTTGTAACAACAAGAAGGAGGGGAGGGGGGCCCCATAAAGTATATATATTCTTGATCAGCTCGACAAGACGAGTTGATATAGCCATGTCCGTCTGTCCGTCCGTCCGTCCGTCTGTCTGCGAATATGCTATCTCCTCCCACAGTTTTAAAGATATCGAGCTGAAATTTTGCAGGGAGTCTTCTCTAATGTGTGGTCAAATCATTGGTCGGAACCGGCATGATCGGATTATTGGAACTGGTAGCCCCCATACGAAATGAAGAAGAAAAACAAATTTGAATCGTTGTATGAAAAACCTTTTTGTTCTGGAAGATAGAGGGCTGAAATTTTAAACATAGTAGTTTTACGTAGTCCGATTAAATGCCTGCAAGTTTCATTGAGATCGGGTAACTAGAACTGGTACTTGCCATACAAAAGAGAAGTAAGATTCACGTCGTTGTATGAAAAAATTTTTTGTTTCTTAATCAATTGTCTTGAAACTTCATACTTATGTTCTTGGGGAAGCACGAATACTATTTTGACAAAAATGGGCATGGTTACGCCCAATTATAGCCAAACTCTAAAATTGGTATATAGGCTAATAAGCAGAACAGAAAATAGATTCAGTCAAAAAAAATGGGCGTAGCACAAAACAATGCGTGAAGAGTATATAAGCTTCAGCCTTGCTGAAGATAGCGTCCTTACTGGTTTTAAGTAATTTAATAAATTTTAGAACATAATTATTATTTTTGATCAAAAAAAAATAAAAATCAAAAATAAAAATTATTTATGATTTTTATTTTTTTTGCTCAAAATAAAACTCAGTTGTGATTTACGGCTTCTCTATTAGAATTTTCGTCGATATTATTTCTTTTCCTTATAAAAGGATCCTTAACCACCCCCGCAATGAATTTTTTTTGTTAAATAATTTTTTTTTTTTTGTTTTTAATTAATTCATTTATTTGTATACCTTGTACACACTGTGTATTATGGTATATTGTGTTTGTTTAAAATGAGTGTATGTAACGCTTATAAGGAGAATTTTAGAACATAATTATAAGTTTTGATAAAAAAAAAAATAAAAATCAAAAATAACCAGTAAGGGCGGTATAGTTGAGTATTCTCAACTATATAATACCCTGTACACATAGTAGGCGGTGCCACACCCTCAATCTACAAACACGTATTAATTTGGCAGCCCAGATCAAATATCGTTCAAAATATCAAGAAAACCGGTCAAAAAATGTGGAATTTACAAAAGTTTTGAGTTTGTGGATGATTGAGGGGTAACCATCAAAAGGGGGGGATTTTGTGGTATGCAGTCTTAAAGATATATATTTACTGAGCTTGTATACGAAATATCAGGCTTGTACTTTCAATAGTTTCGGAGATATAGCATTTCTAAGAAAACAACTGGGGGAGGGGAAATGATGGGGAGGGGTAAAAATTGGGAAATGCAGTTTTGTAGATCTATATATACTGAGTCTACGTACCGACTTTCATGTTTGTACCTATTATAGTTTGAAAGATGTAGTAATTTTAAGTAAAATAAAGGGGAATATATTAAAAATTTCAATTTGTTGACCTCTGAGGGGTAGTCAACAAAAAGAGGGGAAATTTGTTGTATGCAGTTTTTAAGATGTATTATCACTGAGCTTGTATACAAATTTTCAGGGTCGTACCTTTGTTAATTTTGGAGATATAGCAAAATACAGAAAATAACTGGGGGAGGGGAAATGAAAATGAGGGGGGGATTTTTTGGTATGCAGTTTTGTAGGGCTATACATAATGAGTCTGCATACCGACTTTCATGTTTCTATCTCTTTGGGTGTTTGAGTTATAACGATTTAAAAAAGTGGTTGGGGCTGGATGGGCGGGAAGGAGGGGGCGTGGCAAAAAAAAAAAATAAACTTGGTCTGCTGCCGAGCATCACGAGTCTACCCACCAAATTTCAAGTCTCTAGCTCTTATAGTTTTCGAGAACCGTTGGTGAGGACGGACGGACAGACGGACAGACGGACAGACAGACAGACGGACAGACGGACGGACATGGCTCAATCAATTTCTCTTGTCGTCCTGATCAAGAATATATATACTTTTTGGGGTCCCCCTCCCCTCCTTCTGTGCGTTACATACATTTCGTTCAAACAAACCCAATATACCCTGATACACAGTGTGTGTACAGGGTATAAAAATTACACAGGCCAACAAGAAAAAACTTTTTGAATAATTGCAACTAATTCCTATATATTTTGGTGTGCTGATTCCGAAAATAGTGGACATAAAGTCGTATCACCCTCCAATTTCTTGCATTTCACGGAATTGTAAAAAACACGATATTACTGTTTTTCAAACTTGTGTACAAGATACCTCAGAAACTACTGGACCGATCTTAATGAAATTTAACTAAGATATTCTTAGGAATCCAATCTATCATATACAAAAGGAGTTTTTTGATTGAGAGCCCCCTTCGAAAGTTATACACTGTTAAACCTCAATAAATCAAGAAAAAAAAGTTTAGTCTTTAAATAGCTGTAAATTTTACAAAAAAACCAGTAAGGACGCTATCTTCAGCAAGGCTGAAGCTATAATACTTTTCACGTTGTGTCACTAAAAAACTAAATGAATAGTTTTCATGCCTCCCTAACAACATAACTGTAAGGTTTCAAGTCAATTGGTTAAAAAACAAAAAAGTTTTCCATACAGCGGTTCAAGTTTTGCGATAAGTGGGCGTGGCTACGCTCACTTTGGGTCAAAATTGTTTTCATTCCTCCCTAAGAACATAACTGTAAAGTTTCAAGTCAATTGGTTAAAAAACACAAAAGTTTTCCATACAACGGGTCAAATTTCGCTATAAAAGGGCGTGGCCACGCCCACTTTTGGTCAAAATAGTTTTCATTCCTCCCTAAGAACATAACTGCAAAGTTTCAAGTCAATTGGTTGAAAAACAAAAAAGTTGTCCATACAACGGGTCAAATTTCGCTAGAAGTGGGCGTGGCTACGCTCACTTTGGGTCAAAATAGTTTTCATGCCTCCCTAAGAACATAACTGTAAAGTTTCAAGTCAATTGGTTAAAAAACAAAAAAGTTTTCCATACAACGGGTCAAATTTCGCTATAAAAGGGCGTGGCCGCGCCCACTTTTGGTCAAAATTGTTTTCATTCCTCCCTAAGAACATAACTGTAAAGTTTCAAGTCAATTGGTTAAAAAACACAAAAGTTTTCCATACAACGGGTCAAATTTCGCTATAAAAGGGCGTGGCAACGCCCACTTTTGGTCAAAATAGTTTTCATTCCTCCCTAAGAACATAACTGTAAAGTTTCAAGTCAATTGGTTAAAAAACAAAAAAGTTTTCAATACAACGGGTCAAATTTCGCTATAAAAGGGCGTGGCCGCGCCCACTTTTGGTCAAAATTGTTTTCATTCCTCCCTAAGAACATAACTGTAAAGTTTCAAGTCAATTGGTTAAAAAACACAAAAGTTTTCCATACAACGGGTCAAATTTCGCTATAAAAGGGCGTGGCCACGCCCACTTTTGGTCAAAATAGTTTTCATTCCTCCCTAAGAACATAACTGTAAAGTTTCAAGTCAATTCGTTGAAAAACAAAAAAGTTTTCCATACAACGGGTCAATTTTTGCTATAAGTGGGCGTGGCTACGCCCACTTTTGGTCAAAATAGTTTTCATTCCTTCCTAAGAACATAACTGTAAAGTTTCAAGTCAATTGGTTAAAAAACAAAAAAGTTTTCCATACAACGGGTCAATTTTCGCTATAAGTGGGCGTGGCTACCCCTGGCTACGCCCACTTTTGGTCAAAATAGTTTTCATTCCTTCCTAAGAACATAACTTTAAAATTTCAAGTCAATTGGTTAAAAAACAAAAAAGTTTTTCATACAACGGGTCAATTTTCGCTAGAAGTGGGCGTGGCCACGCGTGGCTACGCCCACTTTTGGTCAAAATAGTTTTCATTCCTCCCCAAGAACGTAACTTTAAAATTTCAAGTCAATTGGTTGAAAAACAAAAAAGTTCTCCATACAACGACGTGAATATTGCTTCTCTTCCTCTTCTTCATTTTGTATGGGAGCTACCAGTTCCAGATGTCCAATCTCATTGAAACTTTCAGGCATGTAGTCGGACTATGTAGAACTACTATGTTTAAAATTTCAGCACTCTATCATACAAAACAAAAAAGTTTTCCATACAACGATTCAAGTTTTGTTCATTTTTCTTCTTCTTTTCGTATGGGGGCGACCAGTTCCAGTGGTCCGATATGGCCGGTTCCGACCAATGATTTGACTGCACGAATAAGAAGTCTCTGTGCAAAATTTCAGCTCGATATCTTCAAAACTGTGGGAGGAGATTGTATGTATACAGACAGACGGACATGGCTAAATCAACTCGACTTGTCGTCCTGATCAAGAATATATATACTTTATATAGTCGGAAATTAATATTTCGATCTGTTACAAACTTCAGCACAAAGTTATTATACTATTTCACATACGTGAAAAGTATAAAAATTTTAATTTTTTCCCCTATGCTACTCCAATTGTAGTTATTTCCTGCATGAAATGACGGTTCGTTAGTATTTTTCCGTCGATTGCTGACTGAAATATCGTGTACACAACCAACAAGGATTTTCTCTCCACTTTACAGTTCATAATTTTGTTGTATCAAAATTTTAAATGAATATGTATAAATAAACATACCATGGCTACTTCAACTGCTTTGTTGTTTAAAAGCCATTATTTTTTTTTTATACCATTTCCCAAGATTTTCGATACAACCATAACATACGTTGGTGGTATACCTGATATCTCGGTCACCAATTGTCGGAATATTACAAACGGACCGTCATTTCATGCAGGAAATAACTACAATTGGAGTAGCATAGGGGAAAAAATTAAAATTTTTTTTTTGTAAAATTTACAGCTATTTAAAGACTAAACCTTTTTTTTTTGATTTATTGAGGTTTAAAAGTGTTTAACTTTCGAAGGGGGCCCTCAATCAAAAAACTCCTTTTGTATATGATAGATTGGATTCCTAAGAATATCTTAGTTAAATTTCATTAAGATCGGTCCAGTAGTTTCTGAGGTATCTTGTACACAAATTTGAAAAACAGTAATTTCGTGTTTTTTACAATTCCGTGAAATGCAAGAAATGGGAGGGTGATACGACTTTATGTCCCACCAAAATATATAGGAATTAGTTGCAATTATTCAAAAAGTTTTTACAAACGGTATTTTTGTCGGCCTGTGTTATTTATGATATTTTATGAAAATAAAAATTGCTTATGATTTTTATTTTTTTTTTGCTCAAAATAAAACTCAGTTGTGATTTACGGCTTCTTTATTAGAATTTTCGTCGATATTATTTCTTTTCCTTATAAAAGGATCCTTAACTACCCCCGCAATGAATTTTTTTTGTTAAATAATTTTTTTTTTTTTTGTTTTTAATTAATTCATTTATTTGTATACGCAATAAAACAGGGATATGCTGAAATCGACAATTACAGCCCAAAGCCAATTCCCTCGACGTCGAATATAATGGAATATTGGGAAACAAAACGTTTCATATATCCCAACTTATATAAGTTGGCAAATGTCGTGCACTCGGTTCCAGCAACACAAGTAAGTGTTGAGAGATCATTTTCGGCCCTCAAAATGATGCTTACCGATCAAAGATGTAACCTCGCTGATGAGTCATTGTCGAAATTGCTTTTTGTAAAGCTAAACAATATTAAAACTTAGAAAAAAATATAAGCGTTACATACACTCATTTTAAGCAAACACAATATACCATAATACACAGTGTGTACAAGGTATACAAATAAATGAATTAATTAAAAACAAAAAAAAAAAAATTATTTAACAAAAAAAATTCATTGCGGGGGTGGTTAAGGATCCTTTTATAAGGAATAGAAATAATATCGACGAAAATTCTAATAGAGAAGCCGTAAATCACAACTGAGTTTTATTTTGAGCAAAAAAAATATAAATCATAAATAATTTTTATTTTTGATTTTTATTTTTTTTTGATCAAAAATAATAATTATGTTCTAAAATTTATTAAATTACTTAAAATTAATCATTACGATTGAAGAAAAACGTTATAAATCAAAATATAATCATTGACATGCAATTTTTTGTAAAATAACTTATAATGATTACGGTCCCTGCTCTAAACACTGGATTGAGGCACGTTTATTCATCATTAAAACGGATCATAAACCGCTAGTATACGCTTTTAAACAACGACCAGAGAAAGCATCACCTCGTCAACTTCGTCAGTTAAATTATATTTCACAATTTTCTACCAGTATAGTGCATGTCAAAGGAGAACACAACACTGTTGCAGACGCCTTTTCTAGACTCTATGCACTATCTATGCTAAGAACGGTAAAAATTAGAGCAAGTCGAGAAAGAACAAGCAAGTTATTCGGAACTAGCAGACCTGCTGAGAGGGACAACGTCTCTTAAGTTACAAAAGGTGCGTTACGACAATAACGTTTCACTTTACTGTGATGTTTCAACGCAATATGATCGACCGTATGTACGAAGGGCTTTGCGAAATCAAATTTTATCGTTCATACACAATTTATCTCACCCAAGCGGCAGAGCAACTTTACGTCAATTACGACAAAAATTTGTGTGGCCGTCTATAAATAAAGACGTTATTAGCTGGTGCAGAAATTGTATGCCATGTCAACGTGCGAAGATAAGCAGACATAACCATCTGGTTCCTGACAAAATACTTGTGCTATTGCTTGCATTGCCCCATAACTGGGAGCCATAGGTCCAGATGGGCTTTAGAACAGAATTGTAGAGCAGGACCTTGTAGTCAAGACTAAGCGAGGAACGGGCGTTGATAAGCCAATGGAGGCTATTTGCTTTAAGTTTTAAGTGTGTTCTCTTGGGCTCGATGTGCCTACACCATGTGAGTCTTCTATCGAGGTGAACTCCTAAATACGTCACTTCATTTGCTTGCGGGAGCGCAGTATTGTTTAGTTTAAGCGGTGGGCAGTCTTGCCTGTTTAGAGTGAACGTAACGTGCTTGCATTTTTGTTCATTTACTTTTATTCGCCAGTCAGATAACCATTTTTCTACGTCGACCAGATGAAAAGCTAACTGTGCTGTTGTTTGCGTTGGGCAACTGGAACGGCTGATCAAATGCTTGAGAGACATCCAAAAATATTGCTGTGCAGTATTCTCGGTTTTCGAACGCGCCCTTCGAGCAGGTTAATCGCATAACATCTGAATTATGCGATTAACCTGCTCGATAGTTCCGTGTTTTTCTTGAAAGCCGAACTGATGTGAAGGGATTTTGTTAACACGCATTTTTCGAAAAGTTTTGATAGGCATGATAATAAACTTATAGGTCTATACGATGAGGGAATTGTGTGGTCTTTTCCTGGCTTTGGTATCATTATAATGATTGATTCTTTCCATCCCTCTGGAAAGTAGCCAAGTTAAGTGATGGCGTTGAAGAGCTGGGCGATAGTGCAGACTGCGCAGTATGGGAGCTCGATAATCATTTTTGGGGTTATTAGGTCGCTGCCCGGTCATTTTTTCGGGTTCAATTCCTTTTTGATTATATTAGCAATTTCGTTTGTGCGAAACTCGATTGAATCTTCCTGAAGCTCAGCGTCATTTGTTAATATTGGTAGTGTAAACCCGTTTGTGGCAGGATTTGGTGTGAAAACATTTTGAAGAAGAGCGGCAAATGTTCTTGCTCTGTCATATTCACTGCGGGCCCAGCCACCTGCGGGGTTACTTATAGGCATCACGGTTTCTGTTGGTGAGTTAAAAAATGGGTGAGCTCTCCAAAGTGAGTGTGTGGTGTTGTAGAAGATGTAGATAGTTGTTCTATATAACGGTGTTGGGTGTGTGCTTCTTCTTGCTTTATAGCTTTAGTAAGCCTACGTGCAGCACACTTTAATCTATATCGTGCAGATGGCGATCTGCAGGATTGCCATTTTCTTCGTACACGTCGCTTTTCGAGGACGAGCTTTGTGATGTTTGGGGTGTTGAAATGCGAGCTGCGGTGACAAAGACATACTCCAGAGTGTTTACAAAACTGTCGACGTCAGCTTCAACATTGAGGAGAGAAATTAGCTCAATGTGTGAGCTTATATATATTTTGTATTTTACCCAGTTGGTTTTGAGTGAAGTCAGTCTACACGGTTGGTCTACGGTTTTTGGATGTCGAAGTAGGTTAATTAAAACAGGCGAGTGATCAGACGATAGATCTGAAAGGCTTTCAGCGCTTATCAAATTTCGTGAAATATTTTTAGTTATTGAAAAGTCAATTACTTCGGGTAGTTTCTTGGGGTCAACCGGCCAGTATGTTTTTCTGCCAGGAGAAACATGGTAAAGCTTGTTGCAGGCTTTTATGACTGCATTATAGAGCTGCTTGCCTTTTGGGGTCACAAGACGAGATCCCCAGTGTGTGTGCTTGGTATTGTAATCTCCTGCTGCTATAAAATGATCCCCTAGGGAGTTAAAAAACTGCATGAACTCAGCTTCAGATATAGTGAAGCGAGGGGGACAGTATACGGCAGCTAGAGTTCATTGTTTACCCCTATCTAATTGAATTATAATAGATGTGGCTTGTAGATAATTTTCTGAGAATTTTTTATGACAGTGGTGTTTGAGGCGGTTTCTTATTAGAATACCAGTCCCACCATGTGCTTTACCATCAGGATGATTTGTTCCGTAGAATAAGTAGCCCCGTATGTTAAAGATATATTTGTTTGTCAGATGTGTTTCTGAGAGTAGCATTACGTCAAGAAGAAATTGAGCTAACTCAAGTTTATGCTGTGAAACGCCATTAGCATTCAACGTAGATATTCGTAGGGAAGCCAGTGATTATTTGGACTGCTGTGATATCAGCCTTTGTATAAGGAGATTTTGGTTTTGCATTAGATCCTGCATTGTTGTCCGCATAAAGACATAAACTCAATAAGGCTTTGCTGCATGGTTGTTAACATTACTTCAAGGCTGCTTTGATGCTGCCCCGATTGAGACGCGTTCAGATCTACCTGTGTTGGTTGTGAGTACTGCGTATTTGGGGTAGGGGGGGCCAGTCCTGATTTTAGAGCGCTCGCAAATGATACGTTTTTGGTTTGGATTTCGGGGCCAAGTGAGGATCTGGCTGCAGTCGAGAAGTATACATCTTGGTTGATTTTGGTTAGTGTGATATTAATCGGTACGTTACGAGAGCGTGCAGTGTGCACTCACTGGTGGATTCGACTTTTCAGCTCCTTGTAAATTGGGCAACCTTTGTAATTAGCGGTGTGATTACCACTGCAGTTGGCGCACTTTTTTGTGCTGGCGTCGTCTGTGCTCGCTGGGCAGTGTGTGGTATAATGAAGCTCTCCACAAGCTACATATACCGGGCGTAGGGTACAGTAGACCTTGTATGGCCATATTCTTGGCAGTTTGTACAGTTTGTATTTTTTTTTTTTTTACTACAGGCGCAAGACGTTGTGGTAGCGCACTACCCTCTAGTGGACTTGCGACACCAGGTCAGCGGTTGCGCGACTACAGACAAAGTCAACAGTCAAAATTCTAATAAACTAATACTTAATAAACAATTCATTTAACTTTGTGCTGAAGTTTGTAACAGATCGAAATATTCATTTCCGACTATATAAAGTATATATATTCTTGATCAGGACAACAAGACGAGTTGATTTAGCCATGTCCGTCTGTCCGTCCGCCTGTCTGTATATACATATACAATCTCCTCCCACAGTTTTGAAGATATCGAGCTGAAATTTTGCACAGAGACTTCTTATTTGTGCGATCAACTCATTTGTCGGATCCAGCCATATCGGACCGCTGGAACTGGTAGCCCCCATAGGAAAAGAAGAAGAACCAGTAAGGACGCTAACTTCAGCAGGGCTGAAGCTTAAATACTCTTCACGCTTATTTTTTGTGCCACGCCTATTGTTTTTACTGAATATATTTTTTCTTCATCTAATTAGTCTATATACAAATTTTCATTGTTTTTGCTCATTGGGTGCCGGAGATATGCAAATTATTGATTTTTGGTAAAAGTGGGCGTAACCATGCCCATTTTTGTCAAAATAGTTTTAATGCCTTCCCAAGAACATAACTGTGAAGTTTCATGTCAATTGGTTAAGAAACAAAAAAGTTTTCCATACAACGACGTGAATATTGCTTCTCTTCCTCTTCTTTATTTTGTATGGGAGCTACCAGTTGCAGATGTCCAATCTATAGCGAACTGTTATATAGTTTGCATAATCAACAAGAGAACCGATTCTGTTATATTTTTTAAATAATATTTTTTTTAAGTTCTTTAGACGAGATAATTCTTTTGAAAACCACGGCGGTTTCCCAGAAGGAAATTGTACCGCTTCACAAGGGGTTCTGTAAGACTTTTTTGGAATGTTTCAGGGCTTGCCCAAAACAAGGTCTTTGTTGTAACACGAAGTGCGAATGAACATTTTCAGTACCATTGCAACATTAATTCTATTCTGTCTTCATCTAACTCTTTGTTATTTTACTTTTAAATTTAAAACTACAAATTAATTTTATTAAACATACACCGGCCTTAGTGGGATTCGAACCTAGCGTCGTTGAATTCAAAGCCGGCACTCAACCAACTTGACTATAGGTATCATTGAAGCTTTGTAATTTCAATATTATATAAACTACAATTTTTTTTATTTTGCTAGAAAATAATATTTTAGTTTCCTAAAAACTTAAGCCGAAAAACCAAGTAAATACGAATACGAATACCGAGTCTTACTTCGTGTTTTTCAATCATCGGCTGCTTGTTCCCATCTCGCTTCTCAAACCTTCCAAAATCAGGTGGCCATTCCCTTCTAGCTTCTAAAAAAGCCGTAGGGAACGAACAGGTTTTCAACAACATTTTCCGAACACCGAGTCTAACTTCGTGTCTTTCATTCTTCGGAGACTCCTTCTCATCTCGCTTCTAAAACCTTCCAAAAGCAGGCTGCCCTTCCAATCTCGCTGCTAAAAAAGCTGAAGGGAAGGTGCTGAAAGTTCGTCATTAAAATATGTGTTTGAGAAGGGTTTGGTTCAATTAAGGTAAAACTTGATGACGTCAAAATCCTTCCAAGTTTGCTTCGAGCCACCTTCCAGGGTAACCGGTTAACCTTTGCTTTAAAAAAAGGCCTTATAGAAAGCCTTCTTCATCAAGGTATTCCCATTTTCTCTCTGGGAAGGCACTATGAAAAGCCTTCTTCGGCAAGGAGTTCAAAAATTTCCTTCTGGGTTAATTTGTTGTGTAACAATCTTAACTCTTTGTACGCACAATTTAAGCAGTTTATACATAGTTGCGTTAAAAAACTCTACTGCCCTTTTAATGTTGGACGTGTTATGAATGTATGACCAATCAGTTTTCCTGAAGCAAAATACACGGTTAGGTTTGGAACCTGTAGGATTATGACGAGGATGTGTTAGTAAGTTAGGTGTAATTGTACACAGAGAAAAAAAGTCCGGTCTGAGAACAGCACAGATTGTACTTGAATCAACAACAGTCCAAATTAAGTTGTAATTGATGTAAATGTTTTCGAAATAAGTAAGATTTGTAGTTAACATCAAAATCGACACCAAAATGGATTTGAATCAACTACAAAATGTCAATTCATACACATTTTATACTTGAAAACAAAACAACAACACAAAAAGTTGAACCGAAACCAAACAAAGTTGAAATGACAACGCTTTCTTCTTATACTTTCTTTCTATCTTACTCCTTTGAACAAAAATGTTAAAACAATTCAAATTTATCAAATATCATAGGTTTCTATGTTGCTTGCTGTAGGTCAGAGTTTAGTGTGTTTAACTATGATACCAAAGATATGAGGTTCAATCCCCAGCAAGACCAGAGTTTTTTTTGTTTTTTGTTCTCTTGGAACAAAAATGTTTTCAATAAATAAAATTTATGAAATATCATGTGTTCCTATGTCGCTTCCTGTGGCTCAGAGGTTAGTGTGTTGTCCTACGAAACGGAAGGTAAGAGGTTCAAGTCCCCTGGTACACCAAAGTCTTACTGTTTATTATATAAATAATTACCAATTACAATTTAATTATAATATTTATATGTTGTTTAAATGTTTATTAAATTAACTGTAACAATTACTTATATAAAATAAAATCAATCAAATTGAGGAAATAACCGAAAAGTTTGCAAAACTACTGAGCCTTGATTAAAGAACAATGTAAACTTACTTGAACGTGGTCTCGCAAAAAATTTGTTTAGTTGTAATTTAAGTTTATTCGGTTCTTGATTCCAGTACAATATTCACTTTTTTTAAGAACAAAAAGGTCTCGGTGTAAGTTTTTTTTTGTTACAGTTTAAGTATGGTTGGTTCTTGATACAAGTAAAATGTAAACTTATTTCTAAAACAACATTGACTCGGATTAAGTTTTGTTGGTATCATATTAAGCATAAACTGATCTTGAAAATGAAACAAAATTTACTCAATTCAAGATTTTTTGTACTTAAAAATAGTGCTTGAATTGAGAACATTTTACTTGATTTGACAACATTCGAGCTTGACGGACTTTCAACACCGAATTTTGTCAATTTAAGTACAATGTACTTGAATTTTTTTCTCTGTGTAAACTCCAACGTTGGGTGGTAAGAGTCATCAGGTTGTGAAATTGGAGGGGATCAGCAAAGTGATGCACCCTCAATGTTATTTGTGAAAACAAGATCTAGAATACGATTCTTAGAATTTTATATGCTGTTTATTTGGTTAAATGATGATTCAAGTAAAGAATCAATAAATTCATTACTAGACAAGGGAGTTACTATATTTGAATTGTCGGATGCAATCCAAGAAATATGAGGGAGGTTGAAGTCTCCACAGACCAGCATCATTTCTGAGTCCTCAACCATGTCTCGAATAGATTGAGTAGCGTTTATATGCGCTGAATATACTGATGCTTTTGATTGTGGTGGAATGTAGGAGCACGTAATGAAAACGTGAGTCTTTGCAAGAGTTATTTTAACGCATATCAGCTCAATATCGTCAGTACCTTTCAAACTAATTTGTTCCGATGTGTGTTGAATAGCGACAGAGATTAAGACTCCACCACCAATTTTGCCAAGACGATCTTTACGAAAAGTAAGAAAGCTGTCAGAAAGTAGTTCCGAATTTAAAACATCAGGGCGAAGCCAAGTTTCGACAAAGACAATGATATCAGAAGATAATGAAAAACTATTCAAATAAAGCGAAGTTAGTTTTGAGTATTCCCTCTGACATTTTGAAAATTTACCGTCAAAACTGAATTAATTAGTTTTTTGACCCCGAAGGCTTGACCGTGTTTACCGAATTAGTACGGTCTTTAAATTTGAACTTGTGCACAACGCAACCATCACGCCAGAAATTTGAGTCAACTAAAACGTTGAAGAAGGATTCTGGCGCTGAAATTTTGAAGGATGAAATTGATCGCGTTGTGTTAAATTTAAATTTGGAGATTGTTAAATTTGTGACAGATTTCATCTTGGAGCTGATAAAGTGGTTTACATCACTTTCCGAAGTATCAGCTGCTAAGCGTGAAAGAAAAATGAATTTCTTATGGGGCGCATGTGGTACAACAACAAGTTTTTTTGGCTCTTGATCACCACGAGGGAGATTACTTCCAGAAGCGGTATGAATAACTTCGGAAGGAACCGCATTGTTGTTTTTTGGCAACGGAACCATATGAACCTTCTGACGCTGTGACAACAATCGGAACATTAGGTGACGAAAGAGGCGAAAAGAAATTTGTGGTCTTATCCGGAAGACTTAAGGTTGTCGGAATAGAAATCTTGAGCGGCGGATGAGGCTTTTTTCGCTTAGGGGAAGGTTCAACTGACTTAAAGCTGTAGAGAGACTTATCAAACGACTAAAATTTTTCGTTAAGTCGCTCGAAATCTTTCGAAATGTCTTAATATGCGTTATGCATAAGATTGAGCCCCTTGCGTAACTCAATCTCTGATGAAAGACATTTTGGACAGCACCAGTGAAGGCCGATGTTCTTCTCCAAAATGTCAGCAATGTGGCCATTTAATTCGGCACATTTTACATGAGCAGTGGACTCGCAGATCCAACATGCCACCAATGCTTCCTTGTCACCCTTTATTGGGCATTTAGGCAAACAGCAAGGCATTGTGATTTTCTTTTTATTTCTTTTTTTTAATAAAAGAAACAATAAAAAAAGAAGTTATAAAAAACGAAAAAGAAATCACTTTAAAATTTTTGTTTTCAAAGAAACCCGTTTGTCACTAAAGGGTTAAAGTTTAACAGTACGAAATTCTCTTTTAAATGAATGAAATAATCAAAGCTCTTGAAAGAGTAAAATTATTTAGCGCCAAGCAGAATGACAGAGACGATGTAATGGAATACACGCAAGAAAAACTCTCACCAGATGTTTGCCAGCAACAAATTACACGTGAAGCAAGCAAACAACAAATGTTAAATAACAATAACAAAATCACTTGTAATTATTTAAAACGTGCAAAACTTACTTTATTTTGTTTGAAAACCCAGCAAAACTTTTATGCTTATCAAATGCCCGTTTGACGAGCATTTTCAGGGTATAGGATTCACATGAATCTAACTCCATTTCTATACGAAATCACATATGGGGCGCCGATTTTTTCATCGTTTTTGTTGTTAAACAAACACGTTGAACGTTCGATTTGTTCGGATATATGTTCGACTGTTAATGTTTGACTGTTACTGTTTGACTGTTATTACACGGCTGTTACTATTCTGTTATTTGCAGTACTTTTAGCTCTGCTGTTGCTGTACAGTTCGAATTTAAAATCAATTAAAAAAATTTTCATATCTTCAAATTAATTTTATTTTAATAATTATAACAGAATAATAATTCATAAATGAAGTAGTATTATTATTTGGTCATCAACTCCCTATCGGGAGTCTGAAGCACAAATTCCTCCACGCGTCTATGTTTTGGGCTCGTCTTCGCCAGGTGATAACACCAATTGTAGACTGGGCTTCCATCACCTAGTCTTGCCAACACATCCTAGCTCGTCCTCTCCTCCCCTTCCCGACAATCTCCGCATCAAATACCTCACGAGCCGGAGTGACTTCTTCCATACGTGCGATGTGACCCAGCCAGCAAAGTCTATGAAGTTCCATTCTACTACGTCAGCATCATTGAATAATTTATTTTTTATTTGAAATGACTTCTAACGCTTTGGTTGTTATTATTATTCCTAATATTCAAATTAAAGCAAAGTAGAAATATTTTGTCCGTCCATTTTTGCTTTTCTGTTATATTAAATATGCAGCCTTGAAGTTGGTTGCTCTGACTTTGTGTGATTTTCGTTTTTACACAAAAGCATTCAATCAGCCTTCAGACTAGCATTCAGTTCATGTCTAAGTTGGAAACAAAATTTGTAGTTTTTCATTTTTACACAAAAGCATTCAATCAGCCTTCAGACTAGCATTCAGTTCATGCCTAAGTTGGGAACAAAATTTGTTGTTTTTCGTTTACACACAATAGCATTCAATCTGCCTTCAGACAAGCATCCAGTTCATGTCGATGTTTCTAACATAATATGTTGTTTTTTGATAAACATCCAGTTCAAATGCCGAGGCGCATTCAGTGTAGGCCATGAATGTGTGACATCCATTGATGCTGAATCGAAGTTGTGAATTTGTCACCATGATCCCAAAAATTTTGCTGGGTAATATGTTGTTTTTTGATAAACATCCAGTTCAAATGCCGAGGCGCATTCAGTGTAGGCCATGAATGTGTAACATCCATTGATGCTGAATCGAAGTTGTGAATTTGTCACCATGATCCCAAAAATTTTGCTGGGAAATAATACAAATTGTTAGTATACACAGGTAGAACAATATTAATACGTTAGTACACTTTTTACTTATTTTCAAACAAAAACCACTGAGGAATTAATTTAATAGCACGGGACAAATTTTCATGCGACCGACCACACCGAACACTTGACAAAACTCGAAAAATTGTACAGAACCGTTGCGTTTGTGCGGTTCTTCTCCAGTGATCTTTAACTAATAGGAAAATAAATCGAGGTATCTGTTAAAGTGTCCAGGTGTATGGAGGAGGAATTGTTATCATAACGACATGCTTGTATCGTGATTTTGTTCGTGAAATAGGCGTATTAAAGCCAAATTAATACGACAAAGTTTCATATTGATGTCTAAATAGTATCGTTTTGATGTAAATGTTTTTTTGCGTGTACACTTCACAATTATTAACACTCCCTGAGAGATTATCACCTTAGCAGAAAAGAGCTTTCCAAATTTATTCGGTTTCGTCTTGGTGACACTAATCTTACCCATCAACACCTTTTCAATTCATCTCTTCCTTCTTTATGTCACTTTTGCAACTCTTATTCTCTTATTATTCTTAAACCTATCCTCATACAGTGTCCTCATTTCAATAACCTAAGAACAACATTTTTCCGTTCTTCCAATCCTTTTTCTAACCTTTCTCAACCTACCTACCAAAACATTTCTCTTATTACAAACTTTCTAAAAGCATCAAATCTATTCCAACTTATTTGACATAATAAGAAAATTATTCAAAAATTATTTTATGATCCAATCAATTGTTATTTAATATAATTGTCATAGTACATATTAGTTTAAGGAAAATTAGTTATAAAATTCATTTGTATTATATACTATAAGTAAGCTTAAGGCTCCCAGCTATACCTTCTTTTCCTGTGCTTCTCCTTTTATTTTTTGATACATATTAGAGAAGTTTGTAAATAAATAAATAATATATACATACATACATATATCGACTACATTTGTATCACTTGCCTCTCTTCGTTTATAAATTTGTTGTCAGCTAATTGTTAACGACAGTGTGGTATGTGGGTTTCTTCATTCCTTTCAAAAAATTTCCTATAACCATACAGTAATATACTTATAAAATCTATAAACTTTTTTAATATTTTGTAAAATTTTGTTTGAGTTTTAATGGTTTTTGATTGTTAAACCATTTTAACACAAAATAGCTTTCATGAAATACAACAAAGAGTAGTGAGAAGCAGAAACTGTATACCAACTTTGAGAACATCTATTGTTGGGCTGTGAGGCATAAAAATGTCATGTCTTGTGATTGCAGTGCTCTAAATGGTTGATATTTGATTAAATAAACTATAAATGATAGCAAATCACTCATCACATGAAAAACAGAGAGCACGTAACACAGGTAGTGAGGACGTCGTAAAAGAATTTTTAAAGAAGTCTTACAGCCGTATAGAGTTCAATAATGGATCATTATGATGTAGAGTCAATTGTATGTCGATTGGTTGGATCATTATAGCACACAGGTGTTATGGGAACAATCGGATTACAACTTATTTGTGCAACCACCAAAACGTACAAAAACTTTTTACGGTTCGTTTCTTCAGACACTTCTATATTTGTTTGAGTGTATTTTTTGTAAATAGAAGACGAAAAGAGTGAGAGAAAGGACAAATAATGTTATTGTGTTATACTCCTGTTTTATTCTTCACAGGTGTTGTTTTTTTACTCTTGCAAGAGTATATTAACTTTGTCGTAAAGTTTGCAACGCAGAGAAGGAGACATCTCCGACTATATAAAGTATATATATTCTTGATCAGCTCGACGAGACGAGTTCATATAGCCATGTCCGTCTGTCTGTCTGTTTCAATGCGAACTCCTCCCAGAGTGTTGAAGTTAGCAAAAAATCAGTAGGGATTGGAGTCGACAGAACTCGACCTTCAATTTGTACCAACTGTTTGAAGGCGTTACCCCGCCCACTTTTTAATCGAAACAGATTTCATTTTTATTCAATTCCATATATACCAATTTTTACTCTTTGAGACCAATTCGTTCAAGAGATATAACGGCATTCTACCATGGCTATATGTGGGCGTGGTCACGCCCATTTCACAATTGAATCTTGTTATACTCCATCCCAATATCATATATGCAAAGTTTCATTCTTGTAGGTTTTATGGTTCTTGAGATATAAGCGTTTCAAATTATTACTATATATGGGCGTGGCTACGCCCATTTTGTTAATGTATCTTCTTGTGGCTTGAGTCAGCTATATGCACTCCAAATTTGGTGTGCCTATCTCTAAAGACAACCGAGATAAAACGACTTTTGTAAGTTTTTTCCCGAGGTTGCTCCGGTCATTTGCCCCTCACCCCTAAACTAAGTCAAAAAAAAGGGAAACAAAATAAACTTGATCTGCTGAAGGAATAACAGAATCGAACTGCGAAGAGCTTTTGGTCCTATCTATTATAGTTTCCGAGATCGACGCGTTCATACAGACGGACGGACAGACGGACATGGCTAAATCGACTTCTCTTTCGATACTGATCAAGTATATATATACTTTGTATAGTCGGAAATGTCTCCTTTAAGGTGTTACATACATTGTCGATGCGCACAAAACTAATATACCCTTGTACCATAAGGTACAGGGTATAATAAACGCAGAAAATTTACTTTTCCTTGCAGGTGTTTATATGTAGAAACCAGCCTGTTCGGAATACTAAAGCACAAAGCTGCCATAAGAACGATCGGATTATTTGCACAAGAACATCTTGGATGTAAATTAAGGCACACTGCAAAATAAGTGAAGATCGGATAACTATAGCATATCGCTCCCATAGGAACAATCGGTAAAAAATTCGGTTTTTGTTAGAAAAACTTTTTTGTTCTCAACTATAAACAGATGAAACCTTGCAGTTACGCGTTTTTAAGGATCTTTGACAATATTACAAAGTTTCATAAGAATCGGACATAAGGGCGTGGCACCGCCCCTATAGAGAAAATCACAAAAATGTGATTTCTCTATAAGCAGACAAGATAGAAAATCGTAAAATGAAGTATAGAATGATTGCATTGTATTTAAAAAAAAAAAATTATAAAATGGGCGGGGTTAAACCCCTTTATCGCTATAAACTTATAAGATTCCTATTGGAAAGACTATAAAACGAATTTTCCAAATGATTACAATAATATATTAATTTCAGCAACCCTTACTGGTTTTATTATTGGTCTGTCTGTTGTGATGCGAACTCCTCCTAGAGTTTTGCAATTAACAAAAAAATGTTATTCAGACAGTTTTCTTATACTTGCATGCAGTTTGCATTTGAGAATCACATTCAACTGATTACTATAGCCTATAGCTGGCTTAGGAATGATCGGTCAAAAATGTTCTTTTTCCATTAAAAAATGTTGGTTTCTGGAGATATGCACTCAATATTTATCACCAAATATTCTTGGACTTAAATGTAGATAGTTTGAGAAAACGGTGTAGATCGGACGGCGATAGCATATAGCTTCCATAGGAATGATCCGTTCAAAATTAGCATTTGGTTGTTCATTAATATAAAAAATATGAAATTTTTGCAATTACGTTTTTGTATAGATAAGATTTAAAGTATACTGAAAAGTTTCGTAAAAAATCTAATGTAAGGGCGTGGCACCGCCTTTATAGAAAAAAAACAAGAAAGAATTTTGTAACAGGAAGTTGTGAAGGATGTAATGGCATTCAGAGGATCAATTATAAAATGGGCGTGGCAAAGTCTCTTTCTCTTTGGGAGTCGAAGTAGGTTAATTAATACAGGCGAGTCATCAGACGAGAGATCTGAAAGACTTTCGGCGCTTAGCAGGGTTCGGGGAATATTTTTTGTTATTGCAAAGTCAATTAGGTCGGGTAGTTTATTAGGGTCAGCCGGCCAGTATGTTGGTCTGCCGGGAGAGAGATGGTCGAGCTTATTGCTGGCTTTTATAATTGCATTGTATAATTGTTTTCCTTTTGGGGTCACTAGACGAGATCCCCAGTGAGTGTGGTTGGCATGGTTGGCATCCTGCTGCTATGAAGTGTTCTTATAGATGTGGCCTGTAGATAGTTTTCAGCAAATCTTCTATGGCAGTGGTGTTTGAAACGGCTTCTAATCAGAATACCAGTCCTCCCATGTGCTTTGCCATCAGGATGGTTTGTTCCGTAAAATACGTAGCCTCGTATGTTAAAATTATATTTGTTTGTAAGGTGTGTTTCTGAGAGTAGCATTACGTCAATGTGTTTGTCAAGTAGAAATTGAGCTAGCTCAAGTTTTTGCTGTGAGACGCCATTAGCATTCCACGTAGATATGCGTAGGGAAGGCATGGTTTATTTGGACTGTTGTGAAATCAGCATTTGTATCAGTAGATTTTGGTTACGCATTAAATCCTGCATAGTTGTCCGCATAAAAGACATAAACTCCATTAGACTTTGCTGCATGGTTGATAACATTGCTTCAAAGTTTCTTAGTTGCTGCCCAGGCATTTGGTGGTATTGAGTCGCGTTTAAATTTACATGTGCTATTTGTGGGTTAAGCGTATTTGGGGCAGGGGGGACCAGTCCTGATTTTAGAGCACTGGCAAATGTCACGTTTTTGGTTGAGATTCCGCCAAGTGAAGATCTGGCTGCGGTCGAAAAGAAGACGTCTGGGTTTAATTTAGATGGTGTAAATGTAGGTTGTGCGTTTTGAGAGAGTGTAGTGGTCACTCGCTGGTGGATTCGTGTTTTCAGTTCTTTGTATATTGGGCAACCTTTATAGTTAGCTGTATGGTTGCCACCACAGTTGGCGCATTTTTTTGTGCTGGCGTCGTCGTTGCTCGCTGGGCAGTATGTTATGTCGTGGAGCTCTCCACAAGCTACACACACGGGGCGCAGAGTACAGTACGACCTTGTATGGCCATATTCTTGGCAATTCGTACATTGCACAGGACCATTGCGTTTGTGCGGTTCTTCTACGGTGATTCTGCGGTGCAGTAGAGATTGAAGTTTGCACATCGGGTGCACTTCGTTTTTCTTGAGCGGCTTGATTTCTGGATTAAGTTCTACCTTAAAGAGTGGTTGCGGCTTTCTATCCTTATTTTGGATGTTGAAAACAGTTTTGGCACTGAATCCTTTCTCTTGTAACGAGTTGATTACTTCTGCAGGAGAAACTTTAGGCTCTGGGCCCATTAGTACGACTTGCAGGCCTTTGCTGCTTTTTAGCTGGTACGTATAGAAGTTGTTTTTGTTGTTGCTCAGGTACTTCGACAGTACTCTGTAGTTATCTTCGGACTTAGGTTGTACCTTTGTTTCATGTATATTTCCCTTTACAAGGGGGATTATATGAAAGTTGTCCTTTTCAATAAACTCGATAAATTTGCTGACTGAGGCGTTGCAGCTTTTTTCACGGATGTAAATTGGTGGTGGCTTTGGCATTCTTTTAACGCTTTCTGTTTCGGGGGCCAGATCATTAGCGTTATCTGCCAGAATTTTGAACCTGTTGGTATTGTCAGGCATTTCGCTTGCTGGTAGGCTGAAGCTAACACGGGTAATTTTCGGCTTCAAGTTTAGGGGGTTAAACTTTCTTTTAATTTGAATGTAACGATCCATTCCAGTCTGTACGGCCGGCCTTTTTGTTTCTTTGTTTGCGTTTTCTTTAGGGAATGTTGCGCCAGTTGTATTTGCATTGGCTATTGAACTGGCAGTTGATACCGTTGTAGTTGTTGTTGTACTTACTGTTGAGGTAGTTAGTGAAATTGTTGTACTAGCCGTCGTAGATAGGCACAGGTCTCTCTGGCCAGTACATGTCTGCTGATGAGCGGACACGGCGCTCTGCGGCGTTTGAGACGTGGATGGTAGCGACGGAGAGCAAGAACGCGCTCTACGTGCAATAGTTCGTGCGCTGCATTGGTCGTTGACCTCGATCGCTCTAGAGCTGCAGTATTTTCAGTTGACGCGGCGTTATAGATGAAATACGCGTTGTTCCGTTGCGAAGAGAGCCGACGCTCGCCTTGCTTACGCTGCAGTTCACTGCAAGTTTCGATTTCTTTTGTACTCATTGTATTAATTGAGATTTAGTCTTAATTGCTTTTATTGTTTATTGTGGCTAATCAATTGATTAATTAGTTGATAGATTTGTGCGAAATTATCGTACTAAGCGTCTTTTCGCGATATACACTAATTATTATTAGATCTTTCACTGCACTGATGAGTTTTAACTTAATTTTCCGAAGCACAAGAAAAACACGTCCGTACTTGACGGAATTAGCACTCAACTCAACTTTGGCAAAATGATGTGCATTTCTTTTTTTAATTAAATGTCATTTTAAGGCAAAAAATCCATGAAAATGACTACTAAAATAAAAACAAAAAACTGCGTTCATACCAAAAATGCATCGCAAAGAAATTTACATCTCAGTTTAAATACAACTCTTGTGCCACGCACATTTTTTTTTTTGACTGAACATAATTTCATCTTCATCTGATTAGCCTATATATCAAATTTCATTGTTTTGCTTATTGCCCATTTTTTTGTCCAAATAGTTTTCATGTCTCCCCAAGAACGACGTAAATCTTGGTTCGCTTCCTCTTCTCCATTTTGCATGGCAGATACCAGTTACAGTTCCCCAATCTCAATGCATTTGGTCGGACCATATAAGACTACTATGTTTAAAATTTCAGCCCTCTATCTTACAAAACAAAAAAGTTTTCCATAAAACGATTCATGTTTTGTTCACTTTTCTTCTTCTTTTCGTATGGGAGCTACCTGTTCCAATAATCCGATCATGCTGGTTCCGACGAATGATTCATCATAATAAATTCTAAGACTCTGTGGAAAGTTTCAGCTCGATAGCTTCAAAACTAAGGGACAAGTTTGCATACATAAATTGCATAAATTAACTCGACTTGTCGTCGTGATAAAGAATATACTTTATATAGTCGGATATTAATATTTCGATTTGTTACAAACTTCTTGACAAAGTTATATTCCCCCACAAAAGTTGTTTTCTTAAAATTGCTGTATCTCCTAAACTATAATAGCTGCAATGCTAAAATTCTCAAACTCAGTAAACATATCCTTTTAAAACTGCATACAACAAACTACCACTTTACCCGCAAAGACCAACAAACTAAAATTTTGCAACAATGCTTTGTAACAAAATCCGTACTAAAGCACCATCTAATGGCAACATTGCACTGTGAGCCCTGCCTTACCTTAACAATGATTTTGATTCGTATAACAGAATTCGTATAATATAACACATTTCATATACAGAATTCATATCGTGGTACACTGCTTTTGCTGTCGGCGAAAGTTCAACGTATTATAAACGTAGTTGTTTATACAGGGTATTATATAGTTGAGAATTCCCAACTATACCGCCTGTAATGCCGCTTGTCGATATTTGCGAGTTTCAATTTATTGGTTGTAACAGTTTCTTGCGCCATCTAGTGGTAGCTAGACTGTTATACACAAGTACGAGTGAAATTGTCAGTTGGCAACACTGATGACAGCTGTCTTGTTCTTCTCTTGCATGTTCTTTCTATGCTTGTTTTTCTTGATCAAAAATTGGACTCCTTCTTGATCAAATATAAATTCGATTTTTTTCAATTTGACCGGCCTGCGATAAGGACGTATTGAGATAATCTAAGAAAATTGTTCGGGTTCTTAAAGCCAAGTGAGTATTGTATAACGCCGCAGATATATATTCTGTATCGGTTTGATTACCACGCATCAGACTCATTTTTATTGAATAAAAAGGAGTTATAAGCAAACCTTTTACAACATTTGCGGCCAAGCTAGTACGTTTTTTTGTTTTTTGTACAAAAAAAAAGGAAAAAGCACTGAGCTGAAGCCAGTGACGCCATCATCCCTGACCGCATTTTTGGGTAGGGAGACTTGTCCCCACTGTACGTGGAGCCTTCGAAGTATCCAGTTCCGCTTTTTAGGGCCATCTCCTAAGGATTTGGCCCTTGGTCCCGACTTAACCTCACTTTTTGTGTGGGCTTAATAATTGTCGGCAGCAATGATTGAATAGCTCGTAGGAGTTATTTTTACCACTACATTCAGCGTTTTTGAACACCCTCGAAGTTAGTCGACGTTGGAATACCCTTCGTCGTAAATTCCTGCGTCGTTGGAGTTGCACGAGCCAAGCAAACCAGATGCTACTACGTCCGACACTGTCGTTGTAGAATTCCTGCTTGCAACGGAGCAACTTTACTGCTGACGGACATATGATTCCTGTCATATAACGTCGTTGGAAGAGCTCAAGCTATTAGAGCTATTCGTGTGTAAACAAAAAACTGGGATTTTGATCATCAAGAAATGTGTATGTGTAAAGCATATGCGAATGTGTTTCTATAAAGTTTTCTTAATGGTGTAGTGAAAAAAAAAATCTTCAATATGAAAAATTTGACGTAAAAATTATAAAAATCGAATATGAAATATTGAAAAAGTGTAGTATGAAAGCTAACGAAGAGTATCGAATGAAACGCAACGAAAAGTAACCAAAAAAGCTTCAAAAGTATCAAATGTATCCAAAATAGTGAACTTAACCATTAAGTTCAGCGCACTGCAAGCACAAATGTATGTGGTTATATGGTGATCATTATTATAAAATTTTATAAAACGAAGCAACCGAAAAATGTAATTAAAAACAAAAAAAAAAAAAATGTTCGTAAAAACAAAAAAAAAAAAAAATCTAAATCAGTTTTCAAAGAACTAAAAAGAAAACAAAATAAATACATATAAAAATATATTCGCAAGCTTTTCCAAACAGTTTATAAAAAAAAAAAAAAATAATGACAACAATCAGAAGTATGCGTTATAATTATTAAACAAAAAAAAAAAAAAAAAAAACAACTGTAAAACTATAAACCATAAACTGAATTATGTTCACAAGTGCCTTCAGCATAAATCAGCATCATCAGCAATCAAGATTGTTTAATTATTACAGTCCTATTCTGGCAACTATGACAATACTCAACATAGTGACAATTGTCATATCTATGACAATTAATAAATTTTCGTATTCCGACTAAAATTTGAAAGCTTAGAGTATGACAATAGATACAAAATCTGTGACTACTTAACAAGCAGGTCGGCGAAAACTCCTCTGGCTGAACCATCCCCGAGGGTGCCGGCTGCGCAATGGATACTGCATTGTCTCGGGCAACCAAGGGATGCTAGCTTCTCTTGCCTGTCCGCAGGACCTTGCAGTGTCTAGCAAAGGTGACGGACCCAAGTCTCCCAGACCTAGTCTAAAGGGCTTGGGCCCGAAGCCATGGTCAGAGGTACTTGGCAGCAAGTATAAACTGCATCACCCAATGATGGGACGTATGAGTAAAGGTGCAACACGGGCTTGGATGTCAGCCCAAACGTCGGTGGGAGGTGTGACCGCTACCACCGGCGGGCACGGGGAGGAGCAGTCCTCTCTGCGTGTCGCCAGTGGTCACTGTGACGGAAAGCGCGCTACTGCGCTCAGCCGCCAGGAGGGTACAGAACTGGAACCAACTGCCACGGAGTCGGAGTTTGTGTTCACCGGCCCATCGATGCCGGCTGCCGATCTAGCGCTTGCGCTAGCGGATCCTTCGCTAGACGATGAGTCATCGAGCGCAGATGAAGATGAAGTGACCGTTGCCCAGGGACAACCCAAAAAGGTCATAGCAGACGATGATCTCAAACGCAAACGGCTGTATGGGTACAAGACCTCTCTAAAGTTCCTTAAGGGACTGGAGGGTCGCGACCCGGGTTTGCTGAGCGGCCGAGAAAAGAGACTGCGCAAAAAGCATGACTACAACGTACGACTGTATCTGAGACTTGCTGGCTCGCCTAGCAACACTCAGACCGCCGCACAAAGTACGAGTGCTCAGTGCCGAGGTAAACCTGCCGCAGCCACACCCCCCGTGAAGGAGGGAATGACTAGCAAGAGTACCGCATCGGCCAATAAGAGACAGAGGTCTGATGACCCGGAAAGGCTTCGGAGAGCAAACGGAAACGTCCACCAAGCTTAAGATCGAAGCCGGAGCTGTAGGTGGCCATCATCGATAGGAGGGACCCGGAAGGGAAACTCACTACCGGAAACTGGCTCATCCTAGAAGAGTCTATCAACCAGGTGATAGCAGATGCCATCACTCGGCCAGAAAATCCCTTCGTGGCAGAGGATCTCTGGATCAGTATTGGTCCGGAGTCCAGACGCCAACTCCTGAGCAGGCAGGGCCCTTTGAAGATGGGAATGGGTTGCCTTCGGGCAATCATTCCTGGAGGCACCGGGCGCGAAGATGATAGGTCAACCGGAGAAACTTGAGGTGGTGCAGATTAATCTGCATCATTCAAGGGTCCCCTCGATCGACCTACTACGGTGGATGGATAGGGAGAGGGTAGACGTGGCTCTTATTCAGGAGCCCTGGATCGTGAGTGAAAGGGTTTGCGGTTTAGGTGCCCGCGGCTACAATCTCCTTGTCCCTACAACTGTAGGTAAGTCCAGAACCTGTATCGTGGTAAGATCTTGACTTGATGTTCTTTTCTCTTCCAGTTACCGCAACAACGACCTGACGGTAGTATTATGCGAGCGAAGGATCGGTCCCAAACTATACCTGGCCTCGGCATATCTACCGTGCGAAGAGAGGGATCCACCGTCAGATAGCGTCCGAGCTCTTATTCGGCATGCGCAGGAAGAGGGCACTGACTTAATCCTGGGGTGTGATGCCAATGCTCACCACACTATGTGGGGAAGCAAAGATATCAACGTGAGAGGAGCATCGCTGTGTGAATTCATGTCGTGCACAAATCTTAATGTGTGTAACCGGGGTGACCACCCCACATTCCGCAATAAGAACCGTGCTGAGGTTATTGACATAACCCTAGAGACCAACAGTGACTCCCTCTCTGTTGTAGACTGGCACGTATCCACGGAATGTTCCTTCTCGGACCAATTCAGAATAGTGTTCGAAGTGGAATGGTTCAGAGAGGCCAAACGCCCCTTCAGGAACCCAAAACGAACTGACTGGGTCAAGTTCTCTCAACTTGTCAAGGAGTCACTCCCAAACCACCCAGTGGGTAGGCTGGACAACCCGGACAAACTAGAGAAGTCGACCAGGTTCGTCACGGAAGCTCTATGTAAGGCTTTCATCAAATCCTGCCCTATCAGCCGTCCTCCAAAGTCAAACCGCAACAGGTGGACACCGGAGCTCGGAAAGATTCGGAAGGAAACGAGAAGATTCTACAACCGAGCGAAAGACAGAAACTGCCAGGTGGACTGGGACGCCTACCACCTCAGTTTCAAAGTCTTCAAGAAAGAATGTAGGAAGGCCAAAATAGATTCTTGGGCCGCTTTTTGCGATGATCTGACCAGCACCACAGAAGAGTCCAGACTTCGAAGGTTGCTAGCGAAAGATCCAGCCACACACGGCTTGCTTTGCGATCTGGATGGCAAATTCGCTAAAGACAGCCAGGAGTCTCTACAACTCCTCATGAACACACACTTACCGGGATGCTTGGAAGCTGATGATGAACCTGGGTTTAGCATCAGCGAAGAGCCGGAACAGGCAGTGGACCTTCAGGGTGAGGCCGTAGTAAGGGAGATCCTTACCAAAGAAAAGATAATCTGGGCTATCAAGTCGTTCCATCCCAACAAATCAGGTGGACCGGATGACTGATGTCGCACTGCCTACTGGAAATGTTCACCGGATGTCTCCTCACAGGATACATCCCAAGGAACTGGAGAAGGGAGGGTGGCTTTCATTCCCAAGGCCCATTAGTCGTTCATCGTTTTTATTGAAAATATTGGAGAGACTCCTGAACCTGCATCTTAAAAGTAAGTTGACACCTCACACTTTCAGCGGATCTCAACACGCCTATCTTAAGGGTAGATCAGTTGAGACCGCTTTGCACGAGGTAGTTAACACAATTGAAAAAACATTGCGGAGAAAGGAGTTTACATTGGCGGCTTTTCTGGATATAGAAGGTGCCTTCAACAATGTCAGGATCGAGTCCATAACGACTGCACTTGTCAAAATTGGCTCACACCCGACAATCACTCGATGGCTCAGCAACATGCTTTGCCACAGAGTGATAAACGCCCAACTCTGCACCTCGACAATTAGGAGAAAGGTGGTCAGGGGAGCTCCGCAAGGGGGTGTCATATCTCCCTTGCTGTGGAACCTTGTCCTTAATGATCTTCTCCTAAAACTGGAAAATAGGGGTTGTAGAGTGACGCCCTAAGCAGACGACCTAGTGCTTATGGTAACAGGCAGTTTCCTGCCTACAATCAGTGAGCTCCTAAACGGCGCATTGAGCCTAACTCTTCGATGGGCAGAGCAGAACGGTCTGGGGGCCAACCCACAAAAGACCGAGCTGGTTTTGTTCACCCGGAAATATAAGATCCCAAGCTTCAAACTCCCGACACTGGGCGGAACGGAGCTTGTGCTTTCAAAGGAGACCAAGTACCTTGGAGTAATCCTCGATTCTAAACTCTCCTGGAGGAGGAACTCGGAGGAGAGGATGAAAAAGGCACTACAGGCCTTTTTTGTATGCAAAAAGACTTTCGGTAAAGGATGGGGACTGCAACCGTATATCATTCATTGGTTTTACACAGCAGTCGTCAGACCTATACTTACTTATGGAGCGCTGGTTTGTTGGGAGGCGAGACACACCAACTCCCATCTAAGCAACCTTCGCAAGGTACAAAGACTCGCTTGCCTGGGAGTAACAGGATGCATTCGTTCTACCCCCCAGGCAGCGCTTGATGTGATGTTGAGTCTGGAACCAATTGGAGTCTCCCTCAAGCACGTGGCAGCAAGAAGTGCAGTCAGGCTGCTAGCCCAGGGTCTTCTTAAGCCTTGTGTTGCGGGCCACAGTACCATCCTACGCTCAGAAGGAACCTCTGTGGCAGATGAGAACGACTACTGGGTTTCAGATCTCAAAAGGGAAGACGAATTTACTGTCGAATTTCTTAACAGAGCAGATTGGCAACTCGAAACTCCCTTGAGGCAGAACGAGCTGTCAATCTATACAGATGGCTCGAAGACAAAGGAAGGAACTGGATCGGGGGTCTACTCTGATGACCTCTCGGTTCAACTCTCCTTTCGTCTTCCTGACTATTGTAGCGTGTTCCAAGCGGAGATCTACGCCGTTTGGCAGGCAACTAAATTGATACACACCCTGAGTGAGGGCCCGAGGAACGTATCGATCTACGTTGATAGCCAAGCAGCGCTTAAAGCTCTTTCGTCGAAGAAGGTCAAGAGTAAACTCATCCGGGACACAGTTTTGGCACTGAATCGATGGCAACCGCACTCAATCAGACTGGTCTGGGCACCACGACACATGGGTGTGCCTGGTAACGAGGCGGCCGACGAGTGCGCTAGATCCGGTTCAGCGTTAGCAACAAGTCTCGTGGTGAACGACATTAAAAGGCCAATGCAGTACGTCCTAACGGAACTTGATAGTACCACGAGGACTGTGTCTGCAGAACACTGGACAGCAGTGCTGGGCTGCGACGTGTCCAAGGCATTATGGCCAAGATATAATTCGAAGCGCACTTCCGAGCTCCTACATTTAACAAAGAACGGGATAAGGATGTTGACAGGAGTCTTAACGGGACACTGCTACATTGGTCGTATGGTCCAACGGTACGGTGTATCCCAACTACTGTCGTAGCTGCGAAACGAAGAAGAGATTGAGATTGTCCAACACCTTCTCTGCACTTCTGAGGAGGAGAACCCAATTTTTGGGAAGACCCTTCTTTGACGAACTGGGGAGTCTAACGAACGCGCACCTGGCACTCTTCCTGGATTCTACTGGGTGGTTCCGCGGGCTGCCGAAGCCCAATGGGATTGGCCACTAGAACCAGGAGAAAACGGTATGACCCTTCTTCCATCCACTATCCCAGCAATCCATTCAGTAAATAAATCAGGCAACACAATGGACCTTATGGTCACCGGGTGCTCTCGTCTTCTGTCGAGCTGCGTGTTCTACTTTACTTTACCTTACCTAACAAGCAGGTCACAACTGAATCTGTTGTAGTTTAACAGCTGTAATGAGTAAAAAAAAACAAATGTTAAATCTATTTTAAGGGGGTATACCACCTTTGCGATTTAAAAAATTCTGAAATAATTTATGCTACGTTAAGTACGCTTTGAGGTGTACAGAATCTATATTGATCAATTTTATAGGTAGCCGAAACATTTTTTGTATGCTATAAACAAATTTAAATAAGCGCTCTTAGTGCAATTGTATATAAATACAAAACTTAAAACGCGTTTTTCTCGAAACGACATTTCTTAAATTGGCGTGTCAGATTGTTCCTGCAGTTTTTTTCGGATTGACCTGAGAATTTATAGGGATCTTCTTAGACATGTAAGCTAAGTCTGTACGTAGGGGTTTTTAGATATCAGTCTTAGATTTGTTTGTTCGCCCAATTAAATGCACATTTTTACTCAAAAAAATAAGTTATTCCGGAAAAGTAGGCACCATTTTCGTAAAACTCAAAATTTTAAAAAACCCTTATGTACAGACTTAAAAAAATACTGTCCTTAAGACAATTTTTTTTTTTCTTGTTGGAGCTAGCTTGCATGTGCGGGCCGTGATTTGGCACGCCAACTAGCGTTCTATGCAAAATGGACTTAACTTTGGGGTCATCTATCAGTGGTTATTTGTAATAAATTTGGCCTGGGAACATTGAAAAATTGAAGTCGAGACATGGATTAGTATATTGCTTAAAACTACTTTTAGTCTAGTGCATTCTTTTGCATTAAAAAATGCGGCAAACCTTCGAAAGTATTGTAGTTGATCTAGTTTAAATAATTGTTATTACTCCGTCATTATTTGATCCATTTTGCTTGCTCTTTCTCTAGAAACAAAAAACGAATTCTTAAAATATTTAGTGAAATTGTATAATTTTTTAATTTTTGTTGACATTTGTCTCTGAAATGAAATAAAAAAAATTTCACCTCGGTGTGGTGAAAGCCTTATCTATTAAAAAACTTTTTTCTTGTCACAGTTAAGTTAGAATACCAAATCAAAAAACAAATGACAAAATACATGACAAAATTTTCATGACAAAAAATTGTGACTAATTTGCCAGAAAAACTAATTATTCAATTATTCAATTTTACCAAATATTTGTACTAATCGGCTTTTGTTTCTACAAATAGAGCGTGAAAGTTTGAACAAATAACGACGAAGTTAATACAATTCTTTAAGCAGGATAATTCGATACTTTAGAAGCATTAGCGCATTAAGAAATCGGGTACTACACGACATATCTGATTCCATTTAAATGGACGCAATCTGATGTGTTGTTGAGAACTTGCAGATCTCAAAATATAGATAATGCAAAAAAAGTACCGAAATACAACTTAGGTTGCGCCTTCCTGCTTATGTCAGTTACTTATCACCCATCCCTTTCATAAGATGGCTGGTATTGAGGTCTTCTATGTGACAAATGCGGATAATGGCAAATTCCGCCAATGGCGCCAATCCCTTCTTAGCTCAAATATTTTTAATGCATTCTATCTAAAAAACATAATTTATATTTTTAAGAAATACAGCGCTTAAGTAAAAAAAATATCTTCAACTCTTAACAGTCAAACTTTTTTAACGCATTTTAAGACATTTTATTCTTATTTTTTAAATGGATCGTGAACACGTTTTTCCAATTTTTGCTTGTAATTTATTTGAAAATGGATTTAACATTTTCTTTTTCACTCATAACAGCTGTTAAACTAGAACAAATTCGGTTGTGACCTGCTAGTAGTAGTCACAGATTCTGTATTAATTGTCATATCCTAAGCTTTCATATTTTTGTCGGAATACGAAAATGTATCAATTGTCATAGATATGACAATTGTCACTATGTTGAGTATCGTCATAGTTGCCAGAATAGGGCTGTTAATAATATACAAAATTATAATGCTATAAAAGTATTAATTGTAAATTTAAATACAATTATATTGCAGCTCGCCAAACTTTACAATTGTTAGGACAATCCTATTCCTTCCTTTTCTGTCAAAATACTCCAAAGGTGAATTGTTATTATATATGTGCAATTATATGTGAAAACTGAACTGAAGCATTGCTAACTAACTAGTTTCTGTTCTACGGGATACACGTACTTTTGAATTAACTCTTCTTCTTCGTTCTTCTGTTCACATGCCAACTTGCCCTTCTGTTCACATGCCAACTTGCCCGAAGATTACTGTATGTTCTTATTTTAATTAAATTTTAAATTTTTGCGACATTGCACAGTGGTCCCGCCCGTAGGCCAAAATAAAAAAACCAAAGTCAAAATTTTGACTTTAAATGTACCAATTCTTATTTATAATTGGTCTAGCTATTTGAATTTATTCATCTTTTTGTTTTACTCTATCTGTCCTCTTCAAGAATAGCATCGAAAGAGAGAGCATGATATTCATTCAAAAATTTGTTAAACTTATTTAAAACAAGTTTTTGTGCAATGTAAGTGATTAATATTTAAAAAAAAAAGTATTAACTTTCTTTTTACAACAAAAAGTATATGTTGTATGTGTTTTGTTTTGTGTAAATCATTATAGTATTTAGTATATAATTGTGAACGTTGATAGTTTGTCTTTTCTGTGTTTGGTTAGAGTTTTAGTTGTGAAGGGGTTCTTGGGGTTGAACAAATCTTTTTGTATAATATTCTTAAGCATTTTAAGAATATAAGAAAGTTTAATTCAAGTGCCGTAAGGTGCCATGCGGCTTGCAATATACGAAAAGGTAACCTTACCTCAATTTAAAAAAAAACACGTGCAAAACTTCTTATCATTAAATATCCGTGGTACTACCTTCCTGCATCGGTCCATAAAGTGTTATTGCATGGTCCTGCCATTATAAAAAATTGTTTAGTCTCAATTGGAGAGCTTTCTGAGGAAGTTACTGAGGCAAAAAATAAAGACATTAATTTATTTAGGCTAAGCCAAACGCGGAACATTTCAAGGGGTTTTCCGGCAATAACTCGCAGCTATAACCTATAGTATCCAGATAAAATGAAAAACAAAAGTTTTTCATATAAAAACTGAATATCAGACCGATTGTTCATATGGCAGCTATATGATATAGTTGTCCGATCTGGCTGATTTTTACATATTAATTTAGGATAAATATAAAAAAATGTTGTGCCAAGTTTCAAGTCCCTACCTCAACTAGAAGTATTTTTGGCCGCTCTCCCCATACAAGCCGGACCACTGTGTGATGGGAGATTTCACTTTAAATGCAAATTTATTAATGTATACATTCGGGGGTGTTAAAGAAATGCCAAAAACAACCAAAAGGGAAATTTTGGTGTCACAGAAAATCTCTAACAGGGAAATTTTTTCTCTAGCAAAATGTCTGACTATACCCTAAGAGATTTTTTTAAATTCAGCCTTATTTGAAGTTCTTATAAAAAATAGTGAATGAAGAAATAAACTGTATGGATTTCCTCATTAATCTGCATTTAAACAATGATATTTTACATGTTTTCATTAATAAATTGGCATTTTAAAAAAAGCTTTCTCAAATCAACAAATTAGTTTTATGCCTTGCCAAACTGCTTGCATTCATTTTCGAAAATTGAAAAGTATATTCGAATTGAAATAAAGAAACTGTTAAAATAATCTTAAATTTATGATTAATATGCTGTTGCATTTGAAATGTTAAAGCAATGCACAAGAGAGCCGGTTCTCTTATATTTTTTAAATAATCTATTTTTTAAGTTCTTTAGACGAGATAATTCTTTTGAAAACCACGGCGGTTTATTTTGTTGTGTAACAGTCTTAACTCTTGGTACACACAATTTAAGCAGTTTATACATAGTCGCGTTAAAAAACTCTACTGCCCTTTCAATGTTGGACGTGTTATGAATGTATGACCAATCAGTGTTAGAAAGCAAATGACCAAGACGTTCAAAATCGGTTTTTCTGAAGCAAAATACACGATTAGGTTTGGAACCAGTAGGATTTTGACGAGGATGTGTTAGTAAGTTTGGTGTAATTGTAAGCTCCAACGTTGGGTGGTAAGAGTCTTCAGGTTGTGAAATTGGAGGGGATCTGCAAAGTGATCAGCTGCTAAGCGTGAAAGAAAAATGAATTTCTTATGGGGCGCATGTGGTACAACAACAAGTTTTTTTGGCTCTTGATCACCACGAGGGAGATTACTTCCAGAAGCGGTATGAATAACTTCGGAAGGAACCGCATTGTTGTTTTTTGGCAACGGAACCATATGAACCTTCTGACGCTGTGACAACAATCGGAACATTAGGTGACGAAAGAGGCGAAAAGAAATTTGTGGTCTTATCCGGAAGACTTAAGGTTGTCGGAATAGAAATCTTGAGCGGCGGATGAGGCTTTTTTCGCTTAGGGGAAGGTTCAACTGACTTAAAGCTGTAGAGAGACTTATCAAACGACTAAAATTTTTCGTTAAGTCGCTCGAAATCTTTCGAAATGTCTTAATATGCGTTATGCATAAGATTGAGCCCCTTGCGTAACTCAATCTCTGATGAAAGACATTTTGGACAGCACCAGTGAAGGCCGATGTTCTTCTCCAAAATGTCAGCAATGTGGCCATTTAATTCGGCACATTTTACATGAGCAGTGGACTCGCAGATCCAACATGCCACCAATGCTTCCTTGTCACCCTTTATTGGGCATTTAGGCAAACAGCAAGGCATTGTGATTTTCTTTTTATTTCTTTTTTTTAATAAAAGAAACAATAAAAAAAGAAGTTATAAAAAACGAAAAAGAAATCACTTTAAAATTTTTGTTTTCAAAGAAACCCGTTTGTCACTAAAGGGTTAAAGTTTAACAGTACGAAATTCTCTTTTAAATGAATGAAATAATCAAAGCTCTTGAAAGAGTAAAATTATTTAGCGCCAAGCAGAATGACAGAGACGATGTAATGGAATACACGCAAGAAAAACTCTCACCAGATGTTTTGCCAGCAACAAATTACACGTGACAAGTAAACAACAAATGTTAAATTACAATAACAAAATTACATGTAATTATTTAAAACTTGCAAAACTTACTTATTTTTGTTTGAAAAATAATACAAATTGTTAGTATACACAGGCAGAACAATATTAATACGTTAGTACACTTTTTTTCTTAGTTTCAAACAAAAACCACTGAGGAATTAATTTAATAGCACGGGACAAATTTTCATGCGACCGACCACACCGAACACTTGACATAAAGTTGAATAAATGTCATAGATATGAATATTATCACAATGTTGTGTATTGTCATAGTTGCCAGAATAGGACTGTTAATTAAAATGTGTATTAACTGTCTTATAAGTGCAAGTTGGCATCTGAACAGTTTTTAATGTTTGTTGTGAATACATAAATGTAAAGAAGAAGAGTCAACTGTCAATAAAAAATAAGTTACAATTCTCAATTTGTCTCGAACTTTTTTTTTTTTTTTTTTTTTTTTTTTATTAAAACTTTGCTTTATTTATTGAATCTTCTCTTTATGAGACTAACAATAAGTTTGCAGATCTTATGCCTATATATTAACTAGCAGTTCTTTTGAACTGCAGATAGGTTGCGGGGCCCTAGGGTCTATCGCTGGGTTGGAAGGTCATTTCGACGAAGACGGGATTGGCTGCTCAACCTTGTTAATCTTCTGGCGAGATGGTTAGGGTGCGAAGAAAGCTTGCTGTAGTATTGTTCCTTGAGTTCTGCTATTACATCTCTGACTATTTAATATTTAAATCTTTTTGTATGTTTTCGTTTCGAACATACCACGGTGCCCCGGTGATGGTTCTCAATATCTTTGACTGGGTTCTCTGAATGATTTCAATGTTGCTACTGCTAGCGTTTCCCCATAACTGGGAGCCGTAGGTCCAGATAGGTTTGAGAACAGAATTGTAGAGCAGGACTTTGTAGTCAAGACTAAGGGAAGAGCGAGCGTTGATAAGCCAATGGAGGCTATTTGCTTTTAGTTTTAAATACGTTCTCTTGGCCTCGATGTGCCTGCGCCATGTGAGTCTTCTATCGAGATGTACTCCGAGGTATGTCACTTCGTTTGTTTGCGGAAGCGTAGTGTTGTTTAACATCAGCGGTGGGCAATCTTGCCTGTTTAGAGTGAACGTAACGTGTTTGCATTTTTGTTCGTTGACTTTTATTCGCCAGTCAGCTAGCCATTTTTCTATGTCGACCAGGTGAAGAGCTAACTGCGCTGTTGCTTGCATAGGGCATCTGGAACGGCTGAGAATAGCTGTATCGTCAGCAAAGGTGGATGTTGTTAGACGTCTGCTTGTTGGGATGTCTGATGTGTAGAGGACATATAACGTAGGACCGAGTACGCTACCTTGAGGAACTCCAGCTCTAATGGTGTGGTCGTCGGACATATCACTGTTACATCTCACTGTAAACTTCCTGTCGTAGAGGTATGACTTTAGTAGCTTGTGCTTGTTGTTTGGAAGCATTGTTTTAATTTTATGCATTAAACCGTCTAACCAAACTCTGTCGAATGCTTGTGAGACATCCAAAAATATTGCTGTGCAGTATTCTCGATTTTCAAACGCGCTTCGTATTTCTGATGTTATGCGATTAACCTGCTCAATAGTTCCGTGTTTTTCACGAAAGCCGAACTGGTGTGAAGGGATTTTGTTGTGTGTTCTCAGGAATGAGTTGATCCGAGTTAGCACGCATTTTTCGAAAAGTTTTGATAGACACGATAATAAACTTATAGGTCTGTACGACGAGGGAATCGTGTGGTCTTTTCCTGGCTTTGGTATCATTATGATGATAGACTTTTTCCATCTTTCTGGAAAATAGCCAAGTTTAGTGATGGCATTGAAGAGCTTCGCGATAGTGCAAACAGCACAATATGGGAGCTCAATAATCATTTTTGGGGTTATTAAATCGCAGCCCGGTGATTTTTTTGGGTTCAGTTCCTTTTTGATAATATTAGCGATTTCGTTTGGTCGAAACTCGATTGGGTCACGTTGAGGCTTGGCGTCGTTTGTTAATGCTGGTAGTGTAGTCGCATTTGTGCAAGGATTTGGTTGAAACACATTTTCAAGGTGGGCGGCAAATGTTCTTGCTCTATCTTCGTCGCTGCGGGCCCAGCCACCTGCAGGGTTTCTTATAGGCGTCACTGTTTCTGTCGGTAAGCTTAGGGTTGGGTGAGCTCTCCACAGTGAGTTTCTTGTACTGGATGTGGATAGTTGTTCTATGTACCGGCGTTGGGTATATGCTTCTTCTTGCTTTAACGCTTTAGAGAGGTTGCGTGCGGCGCTCTTAAGCCTATGTCGTGCAGATGGCGATCTGGTTGATTGCCATTCTCGACGTAAGCGTCGCTTTTCGATAACGAGCTGCTCGATTTGTAGATTCGTCTTCTTTTGGTTACGTGGAGCTTGCGCCGTTTGAGGTGTTGAGATACGAGCTGCGGTAACGAAGACTGATTCTAGATTGTTTACGAAGCTGTCGATCTCAGCTGCAACGGTTAGGGGAGGATCTAGCTCAATGTGTGAGCTAAAATATTTTTTGTAACTGACCCAGTTGGTTTTATGCGAGGTCAATCTAATTGGTTGATCTACGGTTTTTGGATGTCGAAGTAGGTTAATTAATACAGGCGAGTGATCAGACGAGAGATCTGAAAGACTTTCGGCGCTTAGCAGGGTTCGGGGAATATTTTTTTGTTATTGCAAAGTCAATTAGGTCGGGTAGTTTATTGGGGTCAGCCGGCCAGTATGTTGGTCTGCCGGGAGAGAGATGGTCGAGCTTATTGCTGGCTTTTATAATTGCATTGTATAATTGTTTTCCTTTTGGGGTCACTAGACGAGATCCCCAGTGAGTGTGCTTGGCATTGTAATCTCCTGCTGCTATGAAGTGTTCTCCGAGTGTGTTAAAGAACTGCATGAACTCAGTTTCAGATATATTGAAGCGAGGTGGGCAGTATACGGCGGCTAGTGTTAGATGGTTACCACTATCTAATTGTATGTTTATAGATGTGGCCTGTAGATAGTTTTCTGCAAATCTTCTATGGCAGTGGTGTTTGAGACGGTTTCTAATCAGAATACCAGTCCCCCCATGTGCTTTACCATCAGGATGGTTTGTTCCATAAAATACGTAGCCTCGTATGTTAAAATTATATTTGTTTGTGAGGTGTGTTTCTGAGAGTAGCATTACGTCAATGTGTTTGTCAAGTAGAAATTGAGCTAGCTCAAGTTTGTGCTGTGAGACGCCATTAGCATTCCACGTAGATATGCGTAGGGTAGGCATGGTTTATTTGGACTGTTGTGAAATCAGCATTTGTATCAGTAGATTTTGGTTACGCATTAAATCCTGCATAGTTGTCCGCATAAAAGACATAAACTCCATTAGACTTTGCTGCATGGTTGATAACATTGCTTCAAAGTTGCTTTGTTGCTGCCCAGGCATTTGGTGGTATTGAGTCGCGTTTAAATCTGCATGTGCTAGTTGTGGGTTCGGCGTGTTTGGGGTAGGGGGAACCAGTCCTGATTTTAGAGCACTGGCAAATGTCACGTTTTTGGTTGAGATTCCGCCAAGTGAAGATCTGGCTGCGGTCGAAAAGAAGACGTCTGGGTTTAATTTAGATGGTGTAAATGTAGGTTGTGCGTTTTAAGAGAGTGTAGTGGTCACTCGCTGGTGGATTCGTGTTTTCAGTTCTTTGTATATTGGGCAACCTTTATAGTTAGCTGTGTGGTTACCACCACAGTTGGCGCATTTTTTTGTGCTGGCGTCGTCTTTGCTCGCTGGGCAGTGTGTAATGTCGTGAAGCTCTCCACAAGCTACACACACGGGGCGCAGAGTACAATACGACCTTGTATGGCCATATTCTTGGCAATTCGTACATTGTACGGGACCATTGCGTTTGTGCGGTTCTTCTACGGTGATTCTGCGGTGCAGTAGAAATTGAAGTTTGTATATCGGGTGCACTTCGTTTTTCTTTAGCGGCTTGCTTTCTGGATTAAGTTCTACCTTAAAGAGTGGTTGCGGCTTTCTATCCTTATTTTGGATGTTGAAAACAGTTTTGGCACTGAATCCTTTCTCTTGTAACGCGTTGATTACTTCCGCAGGAGTGACTTCAGGCTCTATGCCCTTTAGTACGACTTGCAGGCCTTTGCTGCTTTTTAGCTGGTACGTATAGAAGTTCTTTTTGTTGTTGCTCAGGTACTTGTACCTTTGTTTCATGTATATTTCCCTTTACAAGGGGGATTATATGAAAGTTGTCCTTTCCAATAAGCTCGATAAATTAGCTGACTAAGGCGTTGCAGCTTTTTTCACGGATGTAAATTGGTGGTGGCTTTGGCATTCTTTTAACGCTTTCTGTTTCGGGGGCCAGATCAGAAGTGTTATCTGCCAGAATTTTGAACCTGTTGGTATTATCAGGCGTTTCGCTTGGTGGTAGGCTGAAGCTAACACGGGTAATTTTCGGCTTCGAGTTTAGGGGGCTCAACTTTCTTTTAATTTGAATGTAGCGATCCATTCCAGTCTGTACGGCCGGCCTTTTTGTTTCTTTGTTTGCGTTTTCTTTAGGTAATGTTGCGCCAGTTATATTTGCATTGGCAATTGGACTGGCAGTTGATACCGTTGAAGTTGTTGTTGTACTTACTGTTGAGGTAGTTAGTGACATTGTTGTACTAGTCATCGTAGATGGGCACAGGTCTCTCTGGCCAGTACATATCTGCTGATGAGCGGACACGGCGCTCTGTGGCGGTTGAGACGTAGACGGTAGCGACGGAGAGCAAGAACGCGCTCTCCCGCTCGCTAAGTGCAATAGTTCGTGCGCTACATTGGTCATTGCCCTCGATCGCTCTAGAGCTGTAGTATTTTCGGTTGACGCGGCGTTATAGGTGAAATACGCGTTGTTCCGTTGCAAAGAGAGCCGACGCTCGTCTTGCTTACGCTGCAGTTCACTGCGAGTTTCGATTTCTTTTTTACTTATTGTATTAATAGAGATTTGGTTTTAATTGTTTTGTATTGTTTATTGTGGCTAATCAATTGATTAATTAGTTGATAGATTTGTGCGAATTATCGCACTAAGCGTCTTTTCGCGATATACACTAATTATTATTAGATCTTTCACTGCACTGATGGGTTTTAAGTTAATTTTCCGGAGCACAAGAAAAAACACGTCCGTACTTGACGGAATTCGCACATTCATCATCTCGAACTTAGATTGGATTATGTAATAGTATGGCAGCCTAAGAAGGGAATAACAATGATAACTACTGTGTTGCAAATTAGTATATAGGGACAGCTAATACCCTGTTGAGTAGATTCACTAGATATAAGATTTCTATACAGTGCCCCGCGTATAGGACAGACCATTGATTTTGTTAACGTTAGTCATTTACCCCTGCGTGGCAGATTAGAATAAGATGGGCTCATTACATGCTTATAAGTCTCCATTTCGATAACACTGGCCAACATGACTTTTTGCCGTTAATCCAATTTTACTTTTTCGGTATCTCTTATGTCTGAATATTAACGGAAAAATAATAAAAAAAATCTATTACATCGAAATATCTAAATATGTACATATATGATATATTTGGTTTAACTTTGTGAGAGTATGTCGAAAAAGAGTATTGCAACTGATCTTACTTACAAAAACAATATTGTTGTGGTTAGTACACGATATATTCTTAAACCTATATATTTTCAATTCGGTATTGTTTGCTCATTGATGTTTAATATTGCTTTAACACATACTATTACGTAGTATTGCTACGACGCACAGAGGGGGCTTGGATACATTCAGATTGCAAAAATCAAAAAGTGCATGAACGCTTTTGATAAAACAACATATGTGTCTGATAGAGAATTTTCCAGAGATCAAGGAAATATTAACCTTAAAGAAATCGGAATTATAGTTTGAAAGATATCGCCTGTCAAAGTTGACCCTTTTCCAACTTTTAATAACATATTATATTTTTCTTAGAAAGTGAGTGTCTCAATTTTTTTTTATGGACGTATTTTAACTAATCTCATGGCAAGGTATGAAAAAATGCAAGTTCCAAACCGCGGCAAAAAAAAATATTTTTTTTTTGTTGATCAGTGTAAACAGCCATTTTGAGTGAGTCGTAATGGAATGGGAGGGTGTAAAATCTGTAAACAAAAGCCTTCAAACGACGGTCAAACCCCCCGCTAAATTAAAAATAAATTGTTACAACCTTTTTTTTTATACTCTTACAAAAAGAGTATATTAACTTTGTCATGAAGTTTACAACGCAGAGAAGGAGACATCTCCGACTATATAAAGTATATATATATTATTGATCAGCTCGACAAGATGAGTTCATATAGCCATGTCCGTAATGGAATGGGAGGGTGTAAAATTTGTAAACAAAAACCTTCAAACGACGGTCAAACCCACCGCTAAATTAAAAAAAAAATTGTTACAACCTTTTTATACCCTGTACACATACTGTGTATCAGGGTATATTGTGTTTGTTTGATCGAAATGTACCCAGCAAAATTTTTGGGATCATGATGACAAATTCACAACTTCGATTCAGCATCAATGGATGTTACACATTCATGGCCTACACTGAATGCGCCTCGGCATTTGAACTGGATGTTTATCAAAAAACAACATATTATGTTAGAAACATCGACATGAACTGGATGCTTGTCTGAAGGCAGATTGAATGCTATTGTGTGTAAACGAAAAACAACAAATTTTGTTCCCAACTTAGGCATGAACTGAATGCTAGTCTGAAGGCTGATTGAATGCTTTTGTGTAAAAATGAAAAACTACAAATTTTGTTTCCAACTTAGACATGAACTGAATGCTAGTCTGAAGGCTGATTGAATGCTTTTGTGTAAAAACGAAAAACACACAAAGTCGGAGCAACCAACTTCAAGGCTGCATATTTAATATAACAGAAAAGCAAAAATGGACGGACGAAATATTTCTACTTTGCTTTAATTTGAATATTAGGAATAATAATAACAACCAAAGCGTTAGATGTCATTTCAAATAAAAAATAAATTATTCAATGATGCTGACGTAGTAGAATGGAACTTCATAGACTTTGCTGGCTGGGTCACATCGCACGTATGGAAGAAGTCACTCTGGCTCGTGAGGTATTTGATGCGGAGATTGTCGGGAAGGGGAGGAGAGGACGAGCTAGGATGTGTTGGCAAGACTAGGTGATGGAAGCCCAGTCTACAATTGGTGTTATCACGAGCCCAAAACATAGACGCGTGGAGGAATTTGTGCTTCCGACTCCCGATAGGGAGTTGATGACCAAATAATAATACTACTTCATTTATGAATTATTATTCTGTTATAATTATTAAAATAAAATTAATTTGAAGATATGAAAATTTGTTTAATTGATTTTAAATTCGAACTGTACAGCAACAGCAGAGCTAAAAGTACTGCAAATAACAGAATAGTAACAGCCGTGTAATAACAGTCAAACAGTAACAGTCAAACATTAACAGTCGAACATATATCCGAACAAATCGAACGTTCAACGTGTTTGTTTAACAACAAAAACGATGAAAAAATCGGCGCCCCATATGTGTTTTCGTATAGAAATGGAGTTAGATTCATGTGAATCCTATACCCTGAAAATGCTCGTCAAATGGGCATTTGATAAGCATAAAAGTTTTGCTGGGTATGTAACGCACAGAAGGAGGGGAAGGGGACCCTATAAAGTATATATATTCTTGATCAGGACGACAAGAGAAATTGATTGAGCCATGTCCGTCCGCCTGTCCGTCCGTCTGTCTGTCCGTCTGACTGACTGTCCGACTGTCCGTCTGTCCGTCCGTATTCGACAATGGTTCTCAGAAACTATGATAGCTAGAGACTTGAAATTTGGAAGGTAGACTCGTGATGCTCGGCAGCAGATCAAGTTTGAACGGTTTTGTGCCACGCCCACTCCTTCCCGCCCATCCAGCACCACTCACTTTTTAAAACGCTATAACTCGAGCATTCCAAGAGATAGAAACATGAAAGTCGATATGTAGACTCAGTGTAAGTAGCTCTACAAAACTGCATACCACAATTTTTACCCCTCCTCTTCATTTCCAACCCCGGGTTGTTTTTTTGAAATTGTTGTAGCTTCAATACTATTATAGGTTCGAATCTGAAATTTTGTAGACAAGCTCAGTAAATATGTATCTTTAAAACTCCATACCACAAAAATCCCCTCTTTTTGAAAGTTACCCCTCAATGACCTACAAACTAAAATTTTTCGTAAATTTCACATTTTTTTACCGATTTACTTTATATTTTGAACACTACTTGTTTAGGCGATGTCAAATCAAAATTTTTTTGTAGATTTGGGTTGTTGCACCGCCTACTGTGTGTGCAGGGTATTATTTTGTCGAGTAACTCGACTATAGCGTCCTTACTGGTTTTTATACTCCTGCAAAAAGAGTATATTAACTTTGTCATGAAGTTTGAAACGCAGAGAAGGAGACATCTCCGACTATATAAAGTGTATATATTTTTGATCAGCACAAAGAGACGAGTTCATAAAGCCATGTCCGTCTATCCGTCTGTCTGTCCGTCTGTCTATTTCAATTCCAACAGCGGCCTCAGTTTAAACGATATCGAAAAAGTTGAAACGCAGAAAATTTTGTTATAATTGCATGCAGTCCAGCATGATCTGATAACTATTTCACATAATAACAAATTGACTGTTATGTGACTTAGTATAATATAGTAAGATAATATTTAAAAAAAAAAAAATTAAATTAATAAAACTAATCAGAAATATGTACAAAGATAATAATTATGATGATCAAAATAAAAAAATAAAAGTAATATATTAAAAATGTAAAGATAGATTTACAAAAATATAATAATGGATGAATAAATATAATGAAAAAAAAAAAAAAAACAAAAGAACTTCGCAGTTAGAAACAAGAAAACTAATTGAACTTAAGCTGGGAAGTCTCTGCCCCGTTGGGGGAAATTTATTTGCGCTATGCAGGCTATGCCTTGACACACAGCCGTTTGTGGGCAGAGACTTTACTTTAATGAGCGCCACCACTCCAGAAACGATCATGAGCTTCACGAAGGTAGCGTAGTATGGTTGAGTTAAGTGAAGTGAGAGAGATTTCAGGTGAGAGGGCGTGATAAAAATTATTATAATTCATACATAATACGCGAAACGGATCGTGATGGGCATAGTTAGTTGTGCATCTTTGCAAAGCTAAAAGGATAAAGTTTCTGGTAGTGCGTCGTGGGACGCTAAAACTAATCCGACTGAGTAGGTCTGAAGAATCAATCAATCCAAGAATGAGTTTGTGAAGGAAAATAGTCCCTAAAACTATCCTGCTGTGATGTAGAGATGGAAGGTCAATGAGTAGAAGTCTGTCCATGTATGACGGTAACCTAGTATTACGGTTCCAATAAAGACCTCGGAGCGCAAAGAGGAGAAATTGATTTGAACTGACTCAATGCGATCTTTATGTTTATACCCTGTACCTTATAGTACAAGGGTATATTAGTTTTGTCAGCATCGACAATGTATGTAACACCCAGAAGGAGACATCTCCGACTATACAAAGTATATATATTCTTGATCAGCTCGATAAGACGAGTTGATATAGCCATGTCCGTCTGTCCGCCTGTCTGTCTGTCCGTCTGTATGAACGCCTAGATCTCGGAAACTATAACAGATAGAACCAAAAGCTCTTCGCACTTCGATTCTGTCATTTCTTTAGCAGATCAAGTTTATTTTGTTTTCCCCCTTTTAAACTTCGTTTAGGGGTGAGGGGCAAATGACTGGAGCAACCTCGGGAAAAAAAATTTACAAAAGTCGTATTATCTCGGTTGTTTTTTGTGATAGGATCACCAAATTTGGAATGAATATAGCTGAAACGAGTCCCAAGAAGATACATTAAAAAAATGGGCGTAGCCACGCCCCTTGATAATACAAATTTAAAACGCTTCTATCTATCTTCAATCTATAGTAACATAAAACCTACAAGAATGAAATTTTGCATGTATGCTATTGGGATTCAATATAACATGATTCAATTACCAAATGGACGTTGCCACGCCCACACATAGAAAAACGTTGTATCTCTGGACCCAATTGGTCTAAAAGTGTAAAAAAAAGGTATGTGTGATATTATATGTAAATCAAATCTATTTTGATGGAAAAGTGGGCGGGGCCACGCCTTCAAACAGTCGTTACTAATTGAAGGTACAGGGTATGTCGGAGTCGATTACTGTCGACTCCAATCCTTACTGGTTTTTGTACTGTGGAGACCACACGCAGCAACAATACTCGAGAAGTGGTCGTACAAGCGAAGTAAAAAGAAGTTTGGTGATATATGGGTCATTGAATTCTTTAGACCAGCGTTTAATGAATCCAAAACACCTTTCGCCTTATTACCGACAGTTGAAACATGTTAAATGAAGCAAAGTTTGCGATCAAAGAGAACACCTAGGTCGTTAAAACAGAAACTCGTTCTAATTGGTCGTTATCAATCGAATAAGTAAACAAGTGGGGTTTACTACTATGATAAGTCATAAGCTTACATTTAGAAAAATACAGCAAAAGTAAGTTAAGTGAACACCAAGATTATAATGAGTTCAGATCAGCCTGCAATAGGACATAAGAAGCAGGATCGTTATAAGAAAGACACAATTTAACATCATCAGCGTACATGAGTACCCGAGAGTATGATATCGATAGGGGGAGATCATTAATGAACAGATTAAACAAGAGGGGGCCAAGATGACTGCCTTGAGGAACACCAGAAGTAACTTGAACAACCTCGGACATAGCAGATCGAAACAATACTCGTTGAGAACTATTAGCAAAACCTCGATTAACAACACTTGTGAATTCAAGGAGGTTGGTGCATGCATCTCATTTTTAGGAAGCCATGTCGAAAAGGTGACATAATGGGTTTGCAAAAATGCTGCATGCTACCTATGATAATTTTCTCAAAAAGTTTGGAAATTGCAGATGACTTGCCTATACCTCTATAATTGTTGATATCTGACTTATTACCCTTTTTATGAAGCGGAATTATGAACGACTCCTTCGAAATTGGGGGAAACGAAGCATTGAGAAGCGAAAGATTTCAAAGTTTTTGAAAATAATGTCTGCATCGAAGACAAGGGAACAAGGTCCATTGATAGAGCTTATAGGATAAGGATACGATACGATGTAAGTCGTTTGGAAGAACTCGGCGAACAAATTAGAAATTCGTAGATCATCACTCGCTAATTTAACGTCCAAGAAGAATGAGGACGGGTATAACGGAGATTTACGCTTAGAATTAACGAAGCTAAAAAATGTTTTGGAGTCGCTGAGAAATTGATTTTTACAACGACTCAGATAGTTGTGAAAGCAGATGTTGTTGATCGTAAAAACTGCGATCGGGCTACAGAATACCTGGAAAAGTCCGTCAGTGAACCAGATGATTGAAACTTTTTGTAAGGTCTGGACTTAATATTTTTCAGGTTAGACAAACGGCGGGAAAACCTGGGTGGTTTTAATGACGGCCCTGTTGGGAATCTAAATGGGACGCAAATATTGAAAATGTCATTTAGGGTCTCATAGAAGAATTTTGTGGCATATAACCTATAGCTCCCATAGGAACAATCGGTCGGAAATTTGTTAGAAAAACTTTTTTGTTCTTAAATATAAACATATAAAACTTTGCAGTTACGCGTTTTTATGAATCTTTGACCATATTCCAAAGTTTCGTAAAAATCGGACATAAGGGTGTGGGACCGCCCATATAGAGAAAAATTTAAAAATGTGAGTACAATGATTGCAATGTATTTGTGTAAAAGAATAAGAAAAAGGGAAGGCTACGCCCCTTTATCTTTATAAACGTGTATGATTCTTATTGGAAAAACTGTAAGACAGATTTTTTAATAAAAATACTTGAGAAAATGCTTGCAAAAGTATATAATTTTTAGCAAAGCTTAAAATTGCTCTGTTTAGGGGAACAGCAAGAGTTAGAAATAAGTGTGTTCGGTTTGACAATTTAACAACGAATGAATGTATTTTAGCAATTATAAGATGTACAAGGAATTGATCTTTCTAGAACAGAGAGAGTAGAACAACATTGAGCTTAGCTTACTGTCACGAACGTAGACAATTATGCTGAATTGTGCCTGATTACATTAAGAGAATGAGAAGTTATGATGGGCAAGTGGGTTCTCTTAACATCCTCCCCCGTTGAAGGGCTCCGACTTTCAACATCTTCCATTGGCAGCAGACACAGCTTAGCTACGGCTCGCTTGCTAAGCCCAGTGCTTGAACGAAAGTTTGCTACACGAGCTACGCCATCTTCGCCTTTAATGATCTCGACCACACGGCCGATTTGCCATTTCATCAGTGGTGTGTTGTCATCTTTGAGAAGGACCAAAGCGCCTTCGGGGATGTTTACGGAATTTAAACGCCACTTAGATCGCTACTGTAGTAGGGTTAGATAAGCCGTGCTCCATGTTTTCCAGAAGGACTGCTGTATTTGACAAACAACTTGCCAATGCCTCAAGCGATTTGGGCTTATGTGAGATAGGTCTGGCTCCGCAACCCCTAACAGCATTCTACCAGTCAAGAAGTGCCCGGGAGTTAAAACTTGCATGTCATAAGCTCTTTCTGTGAGCTGAAAAAGAGGTCGTGAATTAACTATGTCGGCAATTTAATAATCAAAGTTCTGACTTGAAGGCCAATTTAGCGACGAAGGTGATGTTTGGCTAACTTGATTGAAGCTTCCCAGAGGCCACCGAAATGCGGCGATCTAGGTGGAATGAAGCGCCAATTTATTCCTTCGTCGAGACAATACTTGTGCACCTCACTTTGATGTTCCTCACTTAACACCAGATTACGAAGCACATTTCTGGCACCAACGAAATTTGTCACATTGTCTGACCAGATGACTCGAGGCCGTCCGCGCAAGCTTACAAAGCGCCTGTGCGCAGCCAAGAACGAAGAAGTTGCCAAATCTTTCACCAGCTCCAAGTGTACAGCCTTTGTAACGAAACATATGAATAAGCCGACTTGTAGAAGTAAGGTCCACAAAAGTCAACTCCCGTGGTGAAGAATGGATGCTGAGGCCTTACGCGCTCTGCTGGCAAGTTGCCCATGATGTGCTGCATCATTATTGGTTTTACGCGAAAGCATCTGATGCACCGGTTCACAACTTTAGCTACAGCCTTCAGTCCACCGAGAGGCCAAAAATTCAATCGGATGCTCGACAGCAAAGCCTCCGGGCCAGCATGCAACAGACGCTGATGATAGTCAAATATAATACTCTTTGTCACTGGATAACCTATAGGTAATACGATCGGATGTTTTTCGTTGAAGCTCAAGTTTGCATTTTCTAATCGACTGCCTACGCGCAATACACCAGCTTTGTAAATAAAAGGGTTCAAAGATACGATTTTACTAGAATTTACACTTGCATCACAAAATCCAAATATTTGCAGCTCCGAATCATCTAGTCCAACGAAACGAAGAAACCGAATGCTGCTAATTCTGCTTAATTCTGAGCATAATTTACTCCAACTAGAATGAAATGACTGCGGTACACTTTCATCCCATGCCAATTTTTGTTTCCAAAGCGACTGAAGAAACACCTTCATTTTCAAAATTACTGGACCTATTAGTCCAAGTGGATCGTAAATCCTTGCAACGGCTGCCAACACTTGGCGCCTGCTGACATGATCAGAAACCGCCATCCGAGATAACGAAAACAAAAAATTATCGTCTTTTGGGTCCCATACCAATCCAAGAGTTTTCGTGCAGCTTCCGCCATCACTGAAGGCTATTGCCCGCTCTCTGCTCGATGCTACCACTGCTTGCAAGACACGCTCATTATTTGAACACCATTTTCGGAGTATGAATTTTCCTCGGAGACGCAATGCATCTGTTTGCGATATAATTTCCAAAGCTTCCAAAGGTCGTTAACATAGAAATCGCGCAGTACTGTTTTCGAGCCAAGAGGAAAGTCGTCTGCTTCATCTATAGCTGCCTGCCTCAACGCCCGAATAGCCAAAAATGCTGCAGGCTTTGTGCCATAGGTCACGGTGTCCAATCTATAAATCTGGATTGCGTCATAAGGCTGCACGCGCCATACGATGCACTGCGGAAAACAATCTGGTTCTTCAATCCTTACACAGCGATACGCAATTTAGTCGTGGTGCTGTCAGCTTTTAAAAAGCAATGGTGCGGTAAGAAACATGATGCTATGCCAGGTGGAACTGTGCTAATCGTGGTCATGTGTTTAAGGTCTCTATATTCTTTGATGAATGCCGAATACTGTTGCTTCAATTGAGGGTGTTTAACAAACTTTTTCTGCAATGCCCTCAGCCGATTTACAGCTTGTGCATATGAATCACCCAATGCACTTAAGCCGACCTTTGTTGGTAATCGCACTGCATACGAAATGCCTCTCACAATCTAGGTCCTCCTTCGATCGTTTAATCCTCAGTTGAGTGTGTCCTTCAACTTCCCAAAACCGTTTCACCAACTCGTGCAGATGGAAGAATAAGCTAGCACCGATAAGCATATCGAATCCTTGTGGCCGATAAAACCCTGCGTCTGCAAGCGATTTATTCGGCGGTATGTTCCACTGAACAGATGACAAGTTTGTTTCAGGTTAATTTGAGATTATTGTTGGAACGACGACAACTGAGAAGGATGTACTATATTTTCCATCGGCTGATTGCAATGCTATCATAATGTTTTCTTTAGCAGTTATGTCCGATTGACCAAAGCCCGAAATAATAGTTGTAGATTTGTCCTTTTGACTTGTAATCGATTAGCTAGACCCGCTGTTACGCAATTAAGCTGCGAAGCAGAGTCAAGCAGTGCTCTACATGGAAACAATATTCCATTCTGTCCCTTGACCATGACTATAGCGGTGGCGAGAATAGTGACAGTATGCGAGGCATGATTACCGCTAAGTAATGCAGCAGGTTTTGAATCAACGACAAGAGCGCTTTTAGCTTCTGGGGAGACCAAGCTTTCAATTTTCTCAGGAACTTGCTGATTTATATGAAGCAATGAGTGGTGCCTGGCAGAACATGATTTGCAGCAACTTGATTTGCAGTATTTCACGAAATGACCCTTGCCCAAGCAATTGATGCACAGCTTCAGCTTTTTGGTTTCTTTGAGTCGAAGAGAAGGCGAGAGGTTCAGGAACAGTTGACAATTCGTAATTGTATGCTCAGCCTGGCAAAATGCACAACGCCTACTGCAGCTTGTGGCCACGAACGATTTTCTAGCTGATACCTTTTTGGAATTCACCTGATGGCCTGGTATGCGTATTGCAGAAGCCAATTCAACATTCTCGAGCATACGGGCTCGGCGCTCAAAGAAAGTTACCATTGACTTCCAAGACGGTAAGCCTTGCACGGGTATCTCCTCCTCCCATTTTGATTGTGTAGCGCCATCGGCCTTTTTACCAATCAAATAAATGAGGAATCCGTCAAGTATTTCAGCTTTCGTAGCTATTGTGCTTAACGCTCGAAGATGCGAACTACCTTTGTCAATTATCTTTCGCAAGTCCGACGCTGAGTTTTCAGCCATAGTTTTCAAGTCAAAAAGTTGACCAATATGCGCCTGAAATTGAACACTTTTAATATCAAACTGTCTCTTTAACAAAGTTACCGCTTTGGCAATGTTTTCATGGCAGATCTCCAAAGACCGAATTGCATCAAGGGCCGTGCCAGTTAAACTTGTTCTGAAGTGCTGGAACTTTTCGATGTTGCTCAGAGCTAATTCCTTATCGACGATAACCTGGAATAGCGACCAAAAGTCCGGCCAGTCTGTGACCGTACCACTGAACACAGGCAATTGTATCGCCGGCAAACGTGTTCTAGCTGATGACATGACGGGGGCTGCCAACGGCACAACACGAGTAGACGTCATCGAATCCTGAATGGCTTGCGAGCTCAAACATCTTGACATAGAAGCCTTTGCCATGACGAATGTTTCCATGAACTTTACACGAGCATCACTGTCAACCTCGTCGACACATATTTGCTCGAGCTGTGTCTGATTATTTTCGAATTGAGACTGAAGCTTCTCAAGCTGCTCTAATTTAACACTCACGATAGATTCGTCCAAGCTTTGCGAGCTACTTTCTGCCGCTGCGGCGCACATAGATTCAATTTGCTTTAAAAACCACCGGCTCTTTCGTTTAAGAAATTCATAATTTTTAGGCCTTCTGCCCTTTCTTTGACTTCGGCATTTTGGCGAATTAGCGGAGGAAAAAGAATCCGGATTAAGAGAGCACGCAAGTTAGCTGCTGCGACAAATGATGATGATGTACCGAATAAGCGATGATGATGTACCAAATGCAAACCAGCAATGCAAGGCAACTAATTCGAACGGGATTTGTTGTTGTTGCAACCGAGAGAGTAATGCGAAACAACAACGAAAGACAATGCAGAACAACAACGCAATCTACCGTTGCTACTTGCATACACGAGCAAAGCAAAGAAAAAAATGAGCTTGCAAATTAAACTCGAAATAACAGGATTTGCGATTAAAATTCTCTATATTTGCTTAATCAATTTGAAACCCTATCACGTCGGGGTCACCAAATGTTTAGGGGAACAACAAGAGTTTTTGCTGACCGCTGATTGACCAAACCGAAAAAAAACTAACCGAAATTAAAAGGCGTCGAAATATGTGTGTTCGGTTTGACAATTTAACAACGAATGAATGTATTTTAGCAATTATAAGATGTACAAGGAATTGATCTTTCTAGAACAGAGAGAGTAAAATAACATTGAGCTTAGATTACTGTCACGAACGTAGACAATTATACTGAATTGTGCGTTATTACATTAAGAGAGTGAGAAGTTATGATGGGCAAGCGGGTTATCTTAACAAGCTCCCTTACTGGTTTTTATTATATCTAATAATCAAAACCCAACGATTTCCAATGATGCAGGAGAAAAACATATTTTAGCATTGTCAGCTCTCCGACTATAACAAAATTAAAGAAATACTGTTGCATTGATTGCGACATGGGATACGATAATTATCTAATAATAGTCGTATCTTTTCCATTTCCAGGGAAACTATCGATGCAAGCGTCATGTTTTTTATCGTTTCATTTTTTCATATTTTCTTTGATATTTCTTTTCAATTCGGCAGTGAATTATTTGTTGACAATTGTTATATGCTTGCCAATCACGCATCATAGGAAAGAGTATGGTTGTTATGTTCTGAATTCCCTAAGTGGCGCTCTTAGCACATGAACTAGATCGGTTGTTGAAGGGATGCCACTAAGCATATCAACTTGCTGAATCTGAGCCTTACGCTGAACGATGTGGAAGATTTCAAGGTCAGCTGATTGAGTTTCTCAAGTGGCTTGTACTGCTACTGATTTGTTTATTGTAATACCACAACTTATATACTGTATATTTTGCATATTCAGCAAATATGCTTCAATGCGTCAACAACCGTACTTTGCTTGCTTGTGCTGACCCATCGTACGGTGCAGTAAAGTAGGTCATTGTCGCTTGGCTACGATTCCTGACAAATAATATTGATATTTGACAATATTAGGTTAGGTTAGGTTGAACAGGCAGCTCAACCGAAGTCGAGAGCACCCAGTGACCATTAGGTCCATTGTGTTGCCTGATTTATATACTGGAGGGATAGATGGGATCGGCAGTGTCCCGTTAAGACTCCTGTCAACATCCTTATCCTGTTCTTTGTTAAGTGTAGGAGCTCGGAAGTGCGCTTCGAATTGTATCTTGGCCATAATGCCTTGGACGACTCGCAGCCCAGTACTGCTATCCAGTGTTCGGCAGCCACAGTCCTCATGGTACTGTCAAGTTCCGATAGGACGTACTGGATTGGCCTTTTAATGTCTTTCACCACGAGACTTGTTTCCAACGCTGAACCGGATCTAGCGCACTCGTCAGCCGCCTCGTTACCAGGCACACCCATGTGGCCCGGCACCCAGACCAGTCTGATTGAGTGCGGTTGACACCGGTTCAGTGCCAAAACCGTGTCCCGGATGAGTTTACTCTTTACCGTGTTCGACGAGAGAGCTTTAAGCGCTGCTTGGCTATCAACGTAGATGGATACGTTCCTCGTGCTCTCACTCAAGGTGTGTATCAATTTAGCCGCCTGCCAAACGGCGTAGATCTCCGCTTGGAACACGCTGCAATAGTCAGGAAGACGAAAGGAGAGTTGAACCGAAGGGTCATCAGAGTAGACCCCCGATCCAGTTCCTTCCTTCGTCTTCGAGCCGTCTGTATAGATTGACAGCTCGTTCTGCCTCAAGGGAGTTTCGAGTTGCCAATCTGCTCTGTTAAGAAATTCGACAGTAAATTCGTCTTCCCATTTGAGATCTGAAACCCAGTAGTCGTTCTCATCTGCCACAGAGGTTCCTTCTGAGCGTAGGATGGTACTGTGGCCCGCAACACAAGGCTTAAGAAGACCCTGGGCTAGCAGCCTGACTGCACTTCTTGCTGCCACGTGCTTGAGGGAGACTCCAATTGGTTCCAGACTCAACATCACATCAAGCGCTGCCTGGGGGGTAGAACGAATGCATCCTGTTACTCCCAGGCAAGCGAGTCTTTGTACCTTGCGAAGGTTGCTTAGATGGGAGTTGGTGTGTCTCGCCTCCCACCAAACCAGCGCTCCATAAGTAAGTATAGGTCTGACGACTGCTGTGTAAAACCAATGAATGATATACGGTTGCAGTCCCCATCCTTTACCGAAAGTCTTTTTGCATACAAAAAAGGCCTGTAGTGCCTTTTTCATCCTCTCCTCCGAGTTCCTCCTCCAGGAGAGTTTAGAATCGAGGATTACTCCAAGGTACTTGGTCTCCTTTGAAAGCACAAGCTCCGTTCCGCCCAGTGTCGGGAGTTTGAAGCTTGGGATCTTATATTTCCGGGTGAACAAAACCAGCTCGGTCTTTTGTGGGTTGGCCCCCAGACCGTTCTGCTCTGCCCATCGAAGAGTTAGGCCCAATGCGCCGTTTAGGAGCTCACTGATTGTAGGCAGGAATCTCCCTGTTACCATAAGCACCAGGTCGTCTGCATAGGCCGTCACTCTACATTCCCTATTTTCCAGTTTTAGGAGAAGATCATTAAGGACAAGGTTCCACAGCAAGGGAGATATGACACCCCCTTGCGGAGTTCCCCTGACCACCTTTCTCTTAATTGTCGAGGCGCAGAGTTGGGCGTTTATCACTCTGTGGCTGAGCATGTTGCTAAGCCATCGAGTGATTGTCGGGTGTGAGCCAATTTTGACAAGTGCAGTCGTAATAGACTCGATCCTGACATTGTTGAAGGCACCTTCTATGTCCAGAAAAGCCGCCAACGTAAACTCCTTTCTCCGCAATGTTTTTTCAATTGTGCTAACTACCTCGTGCAAAGCGGTCTCAACTGATCTACCCTTAAGATAGGCGTGTTGAGATCCGCTGAAAGTGTGAGGTGTCAGCTTACTTCTGAGATGCAGGTCCAGGAGTCTCTCCAATGTTTTCAATAAAAACGATGAAAGACTAATGGGCCTATAATCTTTTGGTGAGCAATGGTTGATCTTTCCTGCTTTGGGAATGAAAGCCACCCTCACTTCTCCCCAGTACCTTGGGATGTATCCTGTGAGGAGACATCCCCTGAAGATTTCCAGTAGCCATTGCGACAGGTGCTCACTCACCGCTTGCATCATGGCCGGTCTGATGTCATCCGGTCCAGCTGATTTGTTGGGATGGAACGACTTGATAGCCCAGATTATCTTTTCTTTGGTAAGGATTTCCCTTACTACGGCCTCACCCCCCAGGTCCACTGCCTGTTCCGGCTCTTCGCTGATGCTAAACCCAGGATCATCGTCAGCTTCCAAGCATCCCGGAAAGTGTGTGTTCATGAGGAGTTGTAGAGACTCCTGGCTGTCTTTAGCGAATTTGCCATCCAGATCGCAAAGCAAGCCTGGTGTGGCTGGATCTTTCGCTAGCAACCTTCGAAGTCTGGACGCTTCTGTGGTGCTGGTCAGATCCTCGCAGAAAGCGGCCCAAGAATCTCTTTTGGCTTTCCTACATTCTTTCTTGAAGACTTTGAAACTGAGGTGGTAGGCGTCCCAGTCCACCTGGCAGTTTCTGTCTTTCGCTCTGTTGTAGAGTCTTCTCGTTTCCTTCCGTATCCTTCCGAGCTCCGGTGTCCACCACCTGTTGCGGTTTGACTTTGGAGGACGGCTGATAGGACAGGATTTGATGAAGGCCTTACACAGAGCTTCCGTGACGGTCCTGGTCGATTTCTCCAGTTTGTCCGGGTTGTCCAGCCTACCCACTGGGTGGTTTGGGAGTGACTCCTTGACAAGTTGAGAGAACTTGACCCAGTCAGTTCGTTTTGGGTTCCTGAAGGGGCGTTTGGCCTCTCTGAACCATTCTACTTCGAACACTATCCTGTAATGGTCCGAGAAGGAACATTCCGTGGATACGTGCCAGTCTACAACAGAGAGAGAGTCACTGTTGGTCGCTAGGGTTATGTCAATAACCTCAGCACGGTTCTTATTGCGGAATGTGGGGTGGTCACCCCGGTTACACACATTAAGATTTGTGCACGACATGAATTCACACAGCGATTCTCCTCTCACGTTAATATCTTTGCTTCCCCACATAGTATGGTGAGCATTGGCATCACACCCCAGGATTAAGTCCGTGCCCTCCTCCTGCGCATGCCGAATAACGGCTCGGACGCTCTCTGATGGTGGATCCCTCTCTTCGTACGGTAGATATGCCGAGGCCAGGTATAGTTTGGGACCGTTCCTTCGCTCGCATAACACTACCGTCAGGTCGTTGTTGCTGTAACGGGAAGAGAAAAGAACATTAAGTCCGGTTCTTACCACGATACAGGTTCTGGACTTACCTACAGTTGTAGGGACAAGGAGATTGTAGCCGCGGGCACCTAAACCGCAAACCCTTTCACTCACGATCCAGGGCTCCTGGATAAGAGCCACGTCTACCCTCTCCCTGTCCATCCACCGTAGTAGGTCGATCGAGGGGACCCTTGAATGATGCAGATTAATCTGCACCACCTTAAGTCTCTCCGGTTGACCTATCATCTTCGCGCCCGGCGCCTCCAGGAATGATTGCGCGAAGGCAACCCATTCCCATCTTCAGACGGCCCTGCCTGCTCAGGAGTTGGCGTCTGGACTCCGGACCAATACTGATCCAGAGGTCCTTGCCGTTTCCCTTGTCGCGGGCCAGCCCTCTCTTGATTGTCCAATCCCCGGTGTCGCAGTCCGCGTTCTGGCTCTTGATCAATAAGAGGGTGGTTCGATCCTCCATAATTGGAGGTGGGATCCAGACCTTAATAATCGTTCGAGCCGGAATTTGGTCCACGGGGACGACATCAATCTTAGCACCCGGCAAGGGGGCGTCTAGTTCCAGTCATTGGCACATGCCACAACCTTGACACCCTTATACCAGTTGATACCGTCAAACTCTGCCACGAAGGGATTTTCTGGCCGAGTCATGGCATCTGCTATCGCCCGGTTGATTGACCCTTCAAGGATGAGCCAGTTCTCGGTAGTGAGTTTCCCTTCCGAGTCCCTCCTATCGATAATGGCCGCCTGCAGCTCCGGTTTCGAGCTTAAGCTTGCCAGAAATTCCCCTGGACGTTTCCGCTTGCTCTCCGAAGCCTTCGCCGAGTCATCAGACCTTTGTCTCTTATTGGCCGATGCGGTACTCTTGCTAGCCGTTCCCTCCTTTACGGGGGGTGTGGCTGCGGCAGGTTTACCTCGGCACAGAGCACTCGTACTTTGTGCGGCGGTCTGAGTGTTACCAGGCGGGCCAGCAAGTCTCAGATACAGTCGCACGTTGTACTCATGCTTTTTGCGCAGTCTCTTTTCTCGGCCGCTCAGCGAACCCGGGTCGCGACCCTCCAGTCCCTTAAGGAACTTTAGAGAGGTCTTGTACCCAGACAGCCGTTTGCGTTAGAGATCATCGTCTGCTATGGTCTTTTTGGGTTGTCCCTGGACAACCGTCACTTCACCTTCATCTGTGCTCGATGACTCATCGTTTAGCGGCGGCTCCGCTAGCGCAAGCGCTAGCTCGGCAGCCGGCATCGATGGGCCTGTGAACACAAACACCGACTCTGTGGCAGTTGGTTCCAGCTCTGTACCCTCCTGGCGACGGAGCGCACTCGCGCGCGTTCCGTCACTGTGACCACTGGCGACACGCAGAGAGGATTGCTCCTCCCCGTGCCCGCCGGTGGTAGCGGTCACACCTCCCACCGACGTTTGGGCTGACATCCCAGCCCGTGCTTCTCTACTGTTCTTCCGTCCCATCATAAGGGTGATGCAGTTTATACTTGCTGCCAAGTACCTCTGACCATGGCTTCGGGCCCAAGCCTCTCAGACTAGGTCTGAGAGACTTGGGTCCGTCACCTTTGCTAGACACTGCAAGGTCCTGCGGTCAGGCAAGAGATGCTAGCATCCCTCGGTTGCCCGAGACAATGCAGTATCCATTGCCCAGCCGGCACCCTCGGGGAGGGTTCAGTCAGAGGAGTTTTCGCCGACCTAAAATTTGACAATATTACTTAATACTAAGTCGTTCTACTTTTGACTGTGCCTGGTGTTTAACTGTAACACTTATGCTGACTTAACACTAAACATTTTCCCGCCCGTTGAACACCTGTTCAACTCACTTATTAGCCAGTTTTCTTATCTCTGGTAGAGGCCGGCTGATTGGTACCCGCGGTGCTGATGGAGCCGGTGGAGGCAAAGGTGCTGGTGGCGCCGGTGGAGGTGCGTCTGGTCGCGGTGTAATTTTACTCTCGTTGACGTCATTGAGCTTCAGTTGCGATCGTTGTCTGAAGCGATGCATGATGGCAATAATACCAACCACCACCGAGCACAGCAGTACACTGTCGGCGAAGTAGTGATGATGAGTGGTGATGGAGAACGTATCTGGAAAGTGCTTCGGTATCTTCATGTGTTAAATTGTCAGATCTAACTTATCTGACGCATCGTCGTCATTTGCAGCCTTTGCAAATGTGAGCTCAGGGACGAAGATACTCAGACGTGCGTAAGAAACGTGAACCACAGTTGACTTGATGGAGTGCCCTTCCACAATCATGTCAGAATTGTGCAGAATGCAATTCGGATCTGCGACTAGTAAGCCGGATCCTTTTAGACTGATTCGAGCTGAATAATTCTTACATACTTTAGTCATTTCTACAGTGGTGATACTAGCAAAAATCCATTGATTCTTGTGGCTCAGTGGTTCCCACCAAAACTTTTCTTGTACTTTATTTGTATTACAGGCCGGGGAGGTTTGCTCATTGAGAAGTTGTATCTCGCAAGTGAGAGCTTCAGATCGTGCTGAGTAGACAGGCTGTGCGGTTGCACAAATATATGACTCTTCACTAACCAGTTAACAATGTTCCAAGTCGTGTTGTGTCATTGGCACAAATTGATCACGACGAGCATTCACTGCCAGGATCGGCTTATCTGGGTATATGACTTGCAATGCGCCATCAACGTCAACCAGTATGAGCACAAGGTGGAACAGATCGAACTGTTGCTGCTCAACTAGCGGAAGCATGATCTGAAACACGATGTGTTTTGACGTTGCAGCACCTTCTGCGAACATCAGTTTGTAGAGTTGAAGCAAATTTGTTTCCTCAACTGGAAATGTCTGTCCGACTCGAAGTTAAATCTTCATTTTGTTTATTTGGTCCTTCAGCTGTTGAGGAGACAGTAGCACTGGGCTGATCGTTCCTTGATAAACATCAGTTAGCTCTCTTGTTATTTCGCCTTGCATTCATTGGAGCCTTGTCGTCAACAACGCCATCTGAGTCGATAATTCAGTGAACCATTGAAACAACATTCGTTTGTCTCGTACCATGATGATTTTGTCGATTTCCTGCTTCATCTTCCCAATGCGAACGTGCATGGTGTCTCCTTCTTTTCGAAGAACATTGACCGTTGAATCAATGACTGTCGTTTGATTCCACATCAAGTCAAGTAGAAAATCGTCATTACTCTTTAGCTTGGTAATTGCGGTGGACATGTCGTCAGCGTATTCTGAGTCTAATGCCCCGAACAATGTACGTGCACCGTTTCCAATGATGTTAGCTGCACCTCGCTTTTGTCGCCCAGGTTTAATTATCTCATTTTCGGTCATGAGTTCATCGTACATGTGCTCGAAATGACTAATTACCATTTCACATTCTGGGTTGGGAGCCAATTTTGCGCAAAGACTTCGCATAGTTTCAGTCCCATTTTCCAATGCTGCCATATCCTGCCGATACGGCTCAAGATCAAATTACACAATCATCTTCCATGTTGTAGCGACAAATTTTATTGTCCCAATTCCCTCAAAGAATATGCCGGGCTTAGAGTCAAATCGCGTAATATTAATTTGACTTGGTAAAACCAATGGTAGCAGCAGCATCACAACTAACGCGATAGTCAATGGAGAGGTGTGACTGTATTTCTGGCGCTTCGTCGGTGTCTGTTCTTCTGCAGCAGGTGACATATTCGACGCTTCTAGTGCCCTGACGTCTGGCGATGGCGTGTTGTTAGCTGGAAGTGGTGCCAAACGGTGAATAGGTTGCCTTAGAGTGCCCGTCGATGGTCTTACATCTGCTACTCTAACAGCATTGTCGTCACCTTTTATAGTGTGGACAATGCGCCCTAACGCCCATTGTAGTGGCGGCAGATTGTCGTCACGTATTACCACAATGTCCCCATCTTGCAGATCTATTTGTTTTGTCTGCCATTTAGGACGTGCTTGCAGCTCTTTAAGATATTCTGCCGACCATCTTGTCCATAATTCCTGTTGCATCACGTGAACGTCGACCGGTGCCGTAATTGGCTCTCCGATTAGAAAGTGCCCTGGAGTGAGCGCTGAAAAATCATTTGGGTCCGTTGATACTGGCGTTAGTGGCCGAGAATTTAATATTCCTTCGATGCCAATCACCACTGTTTCTATTTCTTCGTGAGTCAAATTGTTCGTTGACTGAATTGTTTTCATCATTAGCCGCTTTGCCGACTTCACTGCCGCTTCCCATAGACCCCCAAAATGAGGAGCCCCTGGTGGAATGAATACGAATTCCATCCCCTTGTCAGAGCAGCTTTTCTTGATTTGATGCTGTGCGTTGCCTGAATAAATTGCATCTTGCAGCTCGCGAAGCTGATTACAAAATTCGTTGCGTTGTCAGAATGTAGCTTCTTAACCTTCCCGAGGCGACTTATGAAACGACTGAGTGCTCCAAGAAATGCGTCGGTTGTCAAGTCGGTCACAACTGCTAAATGCACTGCTTTTGTGGCGAAGCAGAAAAATACAGCTAGGAAAACCTTATGCGGTCTTTTTCCTCGAACTTTTTAATGGACCCAGAATGATCCGGCATAATCAACGCCAGCTATGAAGAACGATCGGACAGGCGTTATCCTGTCTGCTGGCAAATTCCCCATGATTTGTGCAGCCATATTTGGTTTGACTCGAGCGCATCGGACGCACTGATGAATCACATTGCGAACCATGATTTTCGCCTTGATAATACAGAACCGCTGTCACAAAATGTTGGTCAGTGCTTGTTGTTCACAGTGAGAATTTTCTTCGTGCTCTTGTCGAACCAATAGCTTCACGATTGGATCAATGTATGGCAGTAGCATCGGATGAGGGGCATTATATACGATACGCGTGGCATTCTCGGTGCGTCCACCCACACGAAGTACGCCGTTCTGATCTAAATACGGTGTCCATTGGTTTAAATGACTACCTTTACCTAATGGCTCGTTCTTCCGTAGCAACATTTCCTTGTTGAAATGTGATTGTTGCACCCTTTTGACTATGATCTGAAGACCATCCTCCAGCTCCTGTGGGGACAACTCCAGATTTTTTGAACGTTCACTCTGTTTTCGTCGAACATTCTTGGTGAAGCGAATGACGTATGCCATCACACGTTGTAGCATTCGGAAGCTATTGTGATGCTGTATGAGATACGCCCAGTCGTCATTGTTACTCGCTATCTTCGCCGCGGCGACAATATGCTTAACTTTTCGTTCGGTGTCATCTCTCTGGATCTCGCTGCTTACTTTCGCTGTTGTAGGCCACTTTGTTTCAGGAGCATGTAGAAACATCGGCCCGAAGAACCAGAAGCCACATCCGACGAAGTCCTTGACCGCCATCCCTCGTGAGACTAAATCGGCTGGATTCCCCTTGGATGGGACGTGCCTCCAATGATTGGCTAGAGACAGACCAGCAATTTTCGCAACTCTGTTCGCGACGAAGGTGTGGAATGACGAGCCTTCGGCATTTATCCAGGATATAACAATTTCTGAATGGGACCACAGATAAGTGGTGGTCGTGGTTAGTCTCAGATCCTTCTTAATACGGTGAGCCAGTTCCGCAGCCAATACTGCGGTGCACAATTCTAATCGTGGCAGCGTCTGTCTCGCGAGTGGAGCAACCTGTGACTTTGCACACAGAAGCGGAACCACTACCGTACCGTCTCAGCTAATTGAACGCAGGTAAGCTACTGGTCCATACGCTTTCTCTGATGCATTGGCGAAGACATGAAGCTGCATTTATTTTGGAGACCCGCCTTCTTACACGTGTCGTGGCAATGCAACATTGTTTAACTCTTCTACATTGTCACGAAAACGGCTCCATTCAAATTGCAAAGATTCTGTCAGCGGGTCGTCCCAACCGGATTTAAGCTGCCAAAGGTGCTGCATGAATATCTTTGCTGAAGTTACGACCGGTGCAAATAGACCCAGTAGGTCAAATATGCTTGCCAGATCTGAGCTCACAGTTCGCTTAGTCATCATTATTCGTGGCTCCAATCGTGCTCTCCCGCATTAGCGATCCGTTCCAGGCTTCCATAACAGCCCCAGCGTCTTAACAGTGGATCCACCTAGACTTAGATCTACTGCTTGATCATCTGATGGGATCCCTTCGAGCAGTTGCTGCATGTTCGCACACCACTTTCGTAAGTTGAAGCCGGCGCTGCCAAGCAATGCGACCAGCTGATTTCGTTTCAGCAACGCTTCATTCATTCCATCAGCGCCAGTTAAACAGTCATCCACACAAAAATTGTCGTGAAGTGTCTGCGCCCCCAAAGGATATGATGTCCTCTCTTGCGTCGTCAGATACTGTAGACATTTTGTCGCTAAATATGGAGCTAATGCTGTGCAATACGTGACTGTCCTTAACCGGAAGTATCTCAGTTGTCTGTCTGGCAGTGATCTCCACACGATCAACTGAAACATCTGATCGTCCTTGTTAACTAAGATTTGGCGGTATATTTTTTCGATGTCTGCGGTGAATGCGTAAACGTAGTAGTATTGTACGCAGCTCGGATTAAACCATGGGCCCTACATGCATAATATCCACCAGAAGTTTTTTTGTCAAACTGTCTGGCTTGGTAACACAATGGAGTGGGATGAAGCAGCTGCTCCTTGGAATATCTGCAACAACTATCTCCGTCATGTGTCCTATCGCCTCGAATTCGTGCATGAATTGCACATACCCTTTTCGTAAGGTCGGGTCTTTGCTAAGTCGACATTCTATAGCTGCAAATCGATTTTCGGGAATTCGTCTTGATTCTCCCAGCGCACTGTTATGATCGGAGAAAAGCAGCCGTTCGATGAACAGACCATTTGGGATCCGATCAACATTTTGGGAGCTTCGTCGGAGAACTCGTCTAACTTCCGCGATGCCACATGTCAAAGAATGTGGGTCCAGTCTGGCCCGAAATTCTACATTTACACGTAACTTGGACGCACGTGACTTCCCCCCGATGCTTTCCATGTGCAGTGTAGCATTATTTATTGATAACGCCAGCCTCCTGACCAGACGTTCCGACACCAAGTTTACCTGTGATCCAGAATCGAGCAGTGCCCGAAACTCTCCTTGAAGGCCGTTATTTCCTCTAATAACGACTCTCTCGGTTGCCAGCATGACATACCCCTCTTTGGTATTCGTGCCATTTGCTGCTGCGACTTTGGTAGTCGGCGTTTTGGATTTGTGCTGGTCCCTTTCTCTAATTGAGTTGCGCCGAAGAAAATCACGTTGTTTTTTTTTATGTTAATTTCCTCGAGCGTTTCTGCTTCTGAGCTTCTATCTAAATCTTGCCGTTAAGCCAAAATTTGTTTTTTTTTTTTTTTGGATTAATTAATTCCGTCCTCGTACGTCACAACGTAAGGCTCGTTGGGGTCACCAATGTTTTGTTCTGAATTCCCTAAGTGGCGCTCTTAGCATATGAACTAGTGTGGTTGTTGAGGGGACACCACCAAGCAAATAAACTTGCGGTATCGTGTAGCTAAATATGAGCCTTACGCTGAACGATGTGGAAGAATTCAAAGTCAGCTGATTGGGTTTCTTCAGTGGCTTGTACTCCAACTATATACTATATATTTTGCATATTCAGCAAATATGCTACCAAGCGTCAACAACCGTACTTTGCTTGCTTGTGCTGACCCATCGTACGGTGCAGTAAAGTAGGTCATTGTCGCTTGGCTACGATTGCTGACAAATAATATTGATATTTGACAATATTATTTAATACTAAGTCGTTCTACTTTTGACTGTGCCTGGTGTGTAAATGTAACACTAATGCTGACTTAACACTAAACAATGGTTGTCATAACATTTTTACAATTTGGCCAACCAACCCTCGGTCGTGACAATGAGTGGTAAAGACAATCAAAACGAATTTCGCAAACAACTGCAGCGCCAGCAAGACGAGCGCCGGCTCTCTCTTCAACGGAACAACGCATTCTTTACATTCGTCGCCCTGCCTACCGAAAACACCGCAGCCACAGAACGAGCGCGACCTGCAACGATCGAGCTCTTGCACACAGCGAACGAGAGAACGCGTTCTTGCTCTCCGTCGCTACCGTCCGCGCATGAAAAGCAAAAGAGCGCCGTTAGCGCTTCTACGCAGGTATGTACTGTCTTCACTCTTTAAGGTAGAACTTAATCCAGAAAGCAAGCCGCACAAGAAAAACAAAGTGCACCCGATATACATACTTCAATTTCTACTGCACCGCAGAATCATTGTAGAAAAACCGCACAAACGCAACGGTCCTGTACAATGTACAAACTGCCGAGAATATGGTCATACAAGGTCGCACTGCACCCTACGCCCGGTATGTGTAGCTTGTGGAGAGCTTCATGATACCACCCACTGCCCAGTGAGCAAAGACAACGCCAGCATTAAAAAGTGCTCCAACTGCGGTGGTAATCGCACTGCAACCTACAAAGGTTGCCTAATATATTAGGAACTGAAAAGTCGACTTCAGCAGCGAGCGACCACTGCATGCTCCCGGAACGTACCAACAAACATCACACCAACCAATTCATCATCATCATCATCACTTGGCCCCGAAATCTCATCCAAAAGCGCATCATTTGCGAGCACTCTAAAATCAGGACTGGTCACCTCTACCTCAAATACGTTATGTCATTTATGACAATGCAGGATCTAATGCGAAACCAAAATCTGCTAATTCAAATGCTGATACATATATCAGCAGTCCAAATAATCAATGGCTTCCCTACGCATATCTACATGGAATGCTAAGGGCGTTTCACAGCATAAACTTGAGTTAGCTCAATTTCTTCTCGACAAACATATTGACGTAATGCTACTCTCAGAAACTACTGAGATCGACAACTTTGTAAACAAACTAGAATCCGTCTTCGTCACCGCAGCTCGCATTTCAACACCTCAACCTGCACGAGTACCATACAACCAAAAGAAAACAAACCTACAAATCGAGCAACTCGTCCTCGGAAGGCAACGTGTACGAAGACAATGGCAATCCTGCAGATCGCCATCTGCACGAATAGGTTGAAGTGCACTACACGTTACCAAAGCTCTAAAGCAAGAAGAAGCACACACCCAACGCCATTATATAGAACAACTATCTACATCCTCTACAAAACACTCACTTTGAAGAGCGCACTCATTTTTAACACACAGAAGCCGTGATGCCTATAAGAAACCCCGCAGGCGGCCTGGCCCGCAGTGATCATGACAGAGGAAGAACATTTGCCGCTCATATTCAAAATGTATTCACACCAAATCCTGCCACAAACATTACATTACATTATTAAATGACGCTGAGCCTCATGAAGATTCAATCGAGTTTCGCCCAAACGAAATTGCTGATATAATCAAAAAGGAATTGAACTCGAAAAAATCGTCGGGCAGTGACCCAATAACCTCCAAAATGATTATTGAGCTCCCATATTGCGCCGTCTGTACTATCACCCAGCTCTTCAACGCGATCACTAAACTTGGCTACCTTCCATAGCCGGGAAAAGACCACACAATTCCCTCGTCGTATAGACCTATAAGTTTATTAGAATGTTCTGTCAAGTGTCGGTGTGGTCGGTCGCATAAAAATTTTGTCCCGTGCTATTTAATTAATTTTTCGCTTATTTTTGTTTGGAAAGTATTAAAAAGTGTGTTAATAAATTTTTAATTGTTCTGCATGTGTAGTTTGTTAATTTTTATTAGAGACCAAGCAAAAGAAAGTGAGTTTTTTTTTTTTTAAATAACTTCAAGAGTTTTGTTATTGTAATTTAACAATTTTGCGGTCACTAATTTCCGTGTGTAATTGTTGCTTTAACAAACATCTGGTGAGTGTTTTTTTTTGCGTCTGTGCTTTACACCGGTTTTCTAATCAGCTTTGATTTGCTATTTTTTTTTTTACAAGAGTTTTGATTAGTGCTCTCATTTGTAAGAGAGATCAATACTCTTAATTAGTTTCAGCAACAAAAATCGGTGTCTTTTTTATTAATAATTGTTCTTGTGTCAATATGCCTTGCTGTTTTGAGAAATGCCCAATAAAGAGTGACAAAGAACTTTTGGTGGCATGTTGGATTTGCGAGTCTACTGCTCATTTAAAATGCGCCGAGTTAAACGGCCGAATTGCTGACATTTTGGGAAAAAATATAGGCCTTCACTGGTGCTGTCCAAAATGTCGGTCTTCAGAAATTGAGTTACGTAAGTAGCTCAATGTTATGCATAATGCCTATAAGGATATTTCGAAAGATTTCGAGCGACTTAACGAAAAATTTAAATCGTTTGATATGTTTTTTACCAGCTTTAAGTCAGTTGAACCTAAAGTCTTCCGGATGAGACCACGAATTTCTTTTCCCCGCTTCCGTCACCTAATGTTCCGATAGTTGTCACAGCGTCAGAAGGTTCATATGCTCCTGTTGCCAAAAACAACAATTCGGTTCCTTCCGCTACCGCTTCTGGAAGTAATCTCGTTCATGGTGATCAAGAGCCAAAAAAACTTGTTGTTGTGCCACCTGCGTTTTAAAAGAAATTTATTTTTGTACCCCGCTTAGCTTTGGATAGTTCTGAAAGTGATATAGATAACTTTATTACTTCCAAGATAAAATCTGTCACCAATTTAACAATTTCTAAATTTAAATTCAGCTCAGCTCGATCTATTTCATCCTTTAAAATCTTAGTGCCAGAATCTTTCTTCAACGATTTAGTTGACTCTAATTTCTGGCCTGATGGTTGCGTCGTGCATGAGTTCAAATTTAAAGACTGTACTAATACGGTAAATACGGCCAAGCCTTCTGTGTCAAAAAACTTATTACTTCCCGTAACTCCCCTTCAACTTTGACTGTAAGTTTTCAAAATGTCAGAGGATTAAACTCAAAACTCACTTCTCTCTATTTTAAAAGTTTTTCATTATCTTCTAATATAATTGTCTTTGTTGAAACATGGCTTCGCCCTGATGGTTTAAACTCTGAATTTTTCTGTGACAGCTTTATTACATTTCGTAAAGATCGTCTTGGCAAAATTGGTGGTGGAGTTCTAATCTCTGTTGCTGTTCAACACACATCGAAACAAATTTGTTTGATAGGTACTGACGATATTGAGCTAATATGCATTAAAATAACTCTTGCAAAGACTCACGTTTTCATTACGTGCTCCTACATTCCACCACAATCAGAACCATCAGTATATTCTGCTCATATAAAGGCTATTCAATCTGTACTAGACTTGGTTAAGGATTCAGATACGATACTGATTTTTGGAGACTTCAACCTTCCTCGTCTAGTAATGAATCTATTGATTATTTTCTTGAATCATCTTTAAACCAAATAAACAGCATACAAAATTCTAAGGATTGTATTTTAGATCTCGTTTTTATAAATAACATTGAGGACGCATCGCTTTGTAGATCCCCTCCAATATCACAACCTGAAGACTCTTACCACCCATCGTTGGAGCTTACAATTACACTAAACTTACTAACACTTCATTGTCAAAATCCTCTAGATAACAAACCTAACCGTGTATATTGTTTCAGAAAAACTGATTTTGAACGACTTGGTGATTTGCTTTCTAATACAGATTGGTCATACATTCATAACAGAGTTTTTAAACACAACTATGTATAAACTATTTAAATTGTGCGTACCAATAGTTAAGATTGTTTCACAAAAAAATAAACCCCCGTGGTTTTTAAGAGAATTATCTCGTCTAAAGAACTTAAAAAATAGATTATTTAAAAAATATAAGGGAACCGGTTCTCTTGTCGATTATGCAAACTATGCGAAAGCTCGATATAAATTCACTTTATGTAATAACCGAGATTACGATTTTTACTTAATTAAATTAAAATCCAATATATATCGCGTTCCAAAAAATTGTTTTTGTGTAATTAAATACAAGTCTAACTCTAATTAATTTCCTTTATGTATGAAATTCAATGGTGTGGAAGGAAACGATGAAGCAACGATATCCAACCTCTTTGCTGAATTTTTCCAAAGCACCTATAATAACTACTCATACCAAAACGTTACTTACCCCTACTTTATCAAAGATAGAAATAATATAAATGTGCCGGTTATTGAAAATGAAACAGTTCTTAGATTTTTAAAATTAATGAAACCATCTTTTACCGCTGGTCCAGATAGTATTCCTGGTTGCGTTCTAAGGCACTGTGCCGAGATGTTTTTTATTCCATTATGCAGGCTTTTTAACATGTCGTTAAGTTCTTCTGTTGTACCCAAAATTTTGAAAGAGTCTTTCATTATTCCCCTTTATAAAAAAGGCAGTAAGGTGGACATCTCGAATTACAGAGGCATTGCTAAGCTTAGTGCTATTTCAAAACTGTTTGAACAGATCATTACGGAACAGCTACAGCACTTTGTACCATCTCTTCTTAATTTGTCTCAGCATGGCTTTCTCAAGAAACGGTCATCGGTAACTAACTTATTAGAATTCACTTCGATTGTCAATCGAAATTTTTCGTCCGGCTGCCAAACCGATGTTGTGTACACAGATTTCAGTAAAGCATTTGATTGTGTTTGTCACTCTCTGCTTTTAGCAAAACTCGAAACTTATGGTTTTCCACCATCATTAGTCCGTTGGCTGTCGTCCTATCTTGAATCTCGAACTCAATGTGTTCTTTTTAAAACATCAGTTTCGAGACGAATTTTTGTTACTTCAGGGGTTCCTCAAGGTAGTCACCTTGGCCCCTTATTGTCCAATATATTTATAAATGACTTGCCTACTGTGATAAAGAACTGTCATGTTTTAATGTATGCTGATGACGTGAAATTATGTCTGACCGTTAATTCTATAGATCAGTCTGATCTTGATTCTCTCTCACAATGGTGTGCTTTTTTTTTCGCAAAGGGGGAATCTTGCATAAGACCCTTCCGTGCAGGAAGGAGTGTGGGATTCCTACCCACTAAACCTAACCTTCGCATCGAACTTTATTACGCCCCCCACGGAACTGCCGTTAAGCATTACTTCGTAAAAACAGTATAAGAACCAAATTGAGTCTGTTCAGAAACAGTTCCTTCTGTTTGCACTTAGGAATCTACACTGGGGCCCCTGTGTTTACCTTCCTCCCTATAGTAGTCGGTTGAAGCTTATTAATTTGCCATCATTGTCTAGTCGTAGAACTATGCTTTGTTTTTGCATAACCTAATAAATGGCACGATATTCTCTCCTACATTGTTGGCGTATATAGAGTTCAGTGTACCCGCTAGAGTAACCAGAAATTTTAGTCCGATCTGTCTCAGTACCTGGAGATCGACATATTTAGAGCATGACTCGTTTCGTGTTATATGTAGGTATTATAAGAAATATTTTAGTTTAATGGAGGACTGCTCCTCTAATAACCTTATAAAACGTAGTATTCTAACATATTTAAATAAGTAAAATTTTGTTTATTAAAACTACATAACATAACTAATTACTTAACTTAGTAGTATTAAAGAAATTGTTTAAAAATTAGTTTATTAGTATTTTTAAAAAAAAAACAGTAAGGACGCTATCTTCAGCAATGCTGAAGCTATAATACTTTTCACTTTAAAAAAAAAGTATATGAATACTTTTTATGCCTCCCGATCTGTAAGGTTTCAAGTCAATTGGTTAAAAAAGAAAAAAGTTTTTCATACCACGGTTCAAGTTTTGCGATAAGTGGGCGTAGCCCATTTTTGATCAAAATAGGTTTCATTCCTCCCTAAGAACATAACTTTAAAGTTTCAAGTCAATTGCTTAAAAAACAAAAAAGTTTTCCATACAACGACGTGAATATTGCTTCTCTTCCTCTTCTTCATTTTGTATGGGAGCTACCAGTTCTTAAATAGGCAAGATATCCCACCGCTCAAACTGAACAATACTGCGCTCTCGCAAGCAAACGAAGTGACATATTTAAGAGTTCACCTCGATAAAAAACTCACATGGCGCAGGCACATCGAGGCCAAGAGAACACACTTAAAATTAAAATCAAATAGTCTCCACTGGCTTATCAACGCCCGTTCTCCCCTTAGTCTTGACTATAAAGTCCTTCTCCACAATTCTGTTCTTAAACCTATTTAGACATATGGCTCACAGTTATGGTGTAATGCAAGCAATAGCAATATTGATATTTTCCAGAGAACGCAGTCAAAAATATTGAGAACCATCACCGGGGCACCGTGGTACGTTCGAAACGAAAACATACATAGATACTTAAATATTCAATAACAGAAATAAGAAAAAAAATACTTCAGCAAGCTTTCTACGCACCCTAATCACAAGGTTGTGCAGTCGATCCCGTCTTCGTCGTTATGACCTTCCAACGCAGCGATAGACCCCAGGGCACCACGAGCAAACTACAATCCAAACGAACTGTTAGTTAACGTTAAGTATTAAAATCTGCAAACTTATTGTTAGTCTTATATGAAAGAGAAGATCCAATAAATAAAGCAAAGTGATAATAAAAACAAAAGAGATAAAAAAAAAAAAAGGTTGTAACAATTTTCTTAATTTAGCGGTGGGTTTGACCGTCGTAAATAAATTTGAATTTACCCCATCATTCCCTTAAGTTTCAATCAAAATAGCTGATTATCGAAATGTAGACTTATAAGCATGTAATGAACCCACATTATATTAATCTGCCAAGCAGGGGTAAATGACCAACTTTAAACAAATCAATGGTCTGTCCTACACGCGGGAAATAGAAATCTCATATCTCGGGAATCTACTCAACAGGGTATTAGCTATCCCCATATACTAATTTGCCACGCAGTGGTAACAATGATAATCCCTTCTTCGTCTGCCATACTATTACATAATCCAATCCAAGTTCAAAACAACTTGAGAATTTGAACTTATTTTTTTTTTTTTTACAGTTGACTCTTCCTCTTCGCATATATATATTTACAATACACATTTACAAATGTTCACATGCCAATTTGCACTAATGAAACTGTTGGTACACATTTTCTTTAAAATTGAATATTTCTACTGGCTTTCCAATCATTTCAAATACTACTACATATGTATTTATGGATTGTTGTGGCAATTAAATCAAAACCTCCTTTTTAATCTTCGAAAATATATGCAAGCATGTGGGCATATTTGGCATGGAAACACAATCGTTGTTCTCAAAGTGAAAATCGCAAACAGTACCCAGTTTGGGTAGAAGGTTAATGGGTTATCGGCATTTGATTTCTGGTACTTAAGAACCAACATCAGTACTATTTTAATACACAGCTATAGATACAGATTATCCAATCTGAACGTTTAATGAAAAACTTAAGTAGATAAAACCAAAGTGAATTTATATTCTCGAAACGTGTACTTATATATGTACATACATATATACATACACAAATATACATGTTATTTATAGATTATTTCGAGCAAATATATTCACTAAACGTTTAAAAAAGACGCAATCAGTTGAAAACTAACAAAAGATAAGAAAACAACTCCTATTGACATTTTGCAAGCACTTTATTCATATATATGTACTACATATGTATGAGATATTAAATATATTAATATCACGCAGTGAGAGTCATAAAAACAAAGTCTATTCAAAATGTTTAAGTGCCACGTGGTCAACGATAATCTAAGTTTTGGACGTTGTCTAGTCTCAACTAACGCAATTTCCAAAGGAGAAATTCTGATAGAAGAAATTCCTTTTGGCTATGGTCCAAAGCAAAGTGGATGTATTGTTTGTTTAAATTGCTATTGCTATTTGAAACTTGGAAAGAATGGCGATTCTTTGGAGCGTTGCGAGAAATGCGACTGGCCGTTGTGTACTAAATGTAATTTAAACCCAGAAATTCATCACGGAGAGTGTCAAATTTTTGTGAATTCTAGAGTTCCTTTTACCGGCAATGTGTGCGAAAATGGAGTGTGCACACAATTGGATTGCATTACACCTTTAAGGTAAGTGGAAACTACGTATAGCGGTTCAAAGCAAGGGCGTAGCCAGCTTTTCAAAAAGAGGCCAAGTTTGATTGACCTCAAAAAGGATCGATATTTTTTCATGGAAAATAATGATAAACTAAACTAATTAAAATTTGTACATCTATAACTTAACAATCAAATGTTTTCTAGAATGTTTTAAAAACTTTTCCGTGAAATTCGCGTACACACAGGTTTACTTGGAAAAATCTCCAAAACTAACAAAGGTACGAACTTGAAATTTTGTAAACGAGCTCAACCCATATATCGACATACATACATAAACATATATATCAACACACCAATCTTTACTGTTGTCGATCAATTGGTTCCAGACATACTAATAGCATACATGCAAATTTTCATTCATGTAGTTTTTTTTCGGTCTTGAGATCTGAGTGTTTCAAATTTTTTAGTATATAGAGGCGTGGCCACGCCCGTTTTTTATATTCAATTTTTTTGGGGTTCCAGTCAGCTATATACACTCCAAATTTGGTGTTCCTATTACAATAGACAACCGAGATAACACGACTTTTGTAATTTTTATACCCTGTACACACACTGTGTATCAGGGTATATTAAGTTTGATTGAGACGGTTTGTATGTGACGCATAGAAGGAGGGGAGGGGGACCTTATAAAGGATCTATATTCTTGATCAGGATGACAAGACGAATTGATATAGCCCTGTCTGTCCGTTCGTCCGTCCGTCCGTCCTCACCAATGGTTCTCGAAAACTATAAGAGCTAGAGACTTGATATTTGGAGGATAGACTCGTGAGGTCAAACGCTAGATCAAGTTTGAAGGAATATTTCCCACGCCCTCTCCTTTCGGCCCATCGAGCATCGCCCGCTTTTTTAAAAAGCTATAACTCGAAAACCTGATGAATTAAAAACATGAAAATGAGTCTGTAGACTCAGTATGTATAGCTCTACAAAACTGCATATCACATTTTTTCCCCCTCCCCTTCGTTTCCCCTCAAAAAGTTGTTTTCTTAAATTTGCTGTATCTCCTAAACTATAAGAGATACAATGGTGAAATTTTGTATGCAAACTCAGATAACATACCTTTTTAAAACTGCATACAACAAACTACCACTTTCCCCGCAAAGACCAACACACTAAAATTTTGCAGCAATGCTTTGTAACAAAATTTGTACTAAAGCGCCATCTAATGGCAACATTGCACTGTGAACCCTGCCTTACCTTACCAAAGACACAAACCATATCGTGGTACACTGCTTTTGCTGTCGTCGAAAGTTTAACGTGTTATAAACATAGATGTGTGTACAGGATGTTATATAGTTGAGAATGCTCAACTATACCGGCCTAACTGGTTTTACCAGAGGTTGCTCACCCTTAAACTAACAAAACAAACTTGATCTGCTTAATGAATGACAGAATAAACGTGCGAAAAGATTTTAGTTCTATCTAATAAAAACTAAAATGAATATACCCTTGTACCATTAGGTACTGGGTATAAAAACTAGCATCGTCTGGTGTTACAATACAAAAACTTGTGCCGGTATAAATAAAGCAGTGCTGTTATTATGGTATATACAATAAGATAAAGTAGTGCTCAAAGTGCTCAAGATACCGAATCCCGCTCACGAGAGTTTTTGCATTTTTCGATTGAGACAACCAAGGACAGCTGGAAATTCTTTGGAAAATTCGAAAGAGATGAAAGATAAAAAAGTATTTGTTTCTCGCTCGGCAATTACTCTTGAGACGTTGTCACAATTTTTTGATGTGCGAATTGAATTTGTATTTTTTTGATTTTTATACCCTGTACACATAGTGTGTCAGGGTATATTGGGTTTGTTTGAACGAAATGTATGTAACGCACAGAAGAAGGGGAGGGGGACCCCAAAAAGTATATATATTCTTGATCAGGATGACAAGAGAAATTAATTAAGCCATGTCCGTCCGTCTGTCCGTCTGTCTGTCTGTCCGTCTGTCCGTCCGTCCTCACCAACGGTTCTCGGAAACTATAAGAGCTAGAGACTTGAAATTTGGAAGGTAGACTCGTGATGCTCGGCAGCAGATCAAGTTTATTTTTTTTTTGTGCCACGCCTACTCCTTCCCGCCCAATCAGCACCACCCACTTTTTGAAAACGCTATAACTCGAGCATCCAAAAAGATAGAAACATGACAGTCGGTATGTAGACTCAGTATGAGTAACTCTACAAAACTGCATAACACAATTTTACCCCCTCCCCTTAATTTCCCCACCCCTTGTATTTTTCTTAAAAAAGCTATATCTCCAAAACAAACAAAGGTATGAACCTGAAATTTTGTATACAAGCTCAGTGATAACACATCTTAAAAACCGCATACCACAAATTTCCCCTTTCTTTGATGGCTACCCCTCAGAGGCCTACAAACTTAAATTTTTCGTAAAATCCACATTTTTTGACCGATTTTCTTGATATTTTGAACACTATTTGAATAGGCGACGTCAGATCAATATGTTTTTTGAAGATTGAGGGTGTGGCACCGCCTACCATGTGTGCAGGGTATTATATTGTCGAGTATACTCGACTATACCGCCCTTACTGGTTATGTTTTGCTTTTGTGGACAGAATTCTAACTTTCATTCGTTTCATCAAAATTTTTAAAAACAAATTAAAAGTTTCTTTTTGAAAGTTAAAATTTTTTTTTTCCTATTTTTATATGTAAAATTTAAAAACACTTTTTCTTATCAATATTAGTTATTATCAACTATTTTCAAATTAGTTACCCATCTCTGAACATATGCATAAAATTTTTATTTCTACTGTTGCCAATTGCATATCATATATTTCAGCAGCAAAACATTATTATTATTATTTCAAATGTAGTTTGTTGATAATAAGGGAAGACACTCGCGAGGCAACGAATAGAAATCAAATGAAGAACTGTCAGTATGCTGAAGCGAAGGGCAAAGCGACACGTCCGATGCAACACACAAGACTGTCTGTTGACGATGTTTGTCGATAAGAAGGGAGAAGAGACGATGTGTATCGAGGCAACGCAAAAAAATCAAATGTCAGTTTATGGATTAAGAAGGAATGGTGTCAAACAACGAGGCAACGCACAGGAATTGTTCGACTACATGACTAAAACAATTTTGTTTGTTAACTCATTATTGATTGTCCTTTTTAATGACTGCCATTAATAGCCCCATTTCACCCTTTCTAGACATGTTTTAGCAAGAAAGCCCTCAGCTAAAGCAAGAAACCAACAAAAATTACTGTGTTTACATTTTGTAAAAATCTGTGCCGCCTCACTACTTTTCATACCACACTTGAACATTAATCGCATTGCATCTTGAAAAACAGTTTCCAATTCACAAAATGGTAAACTTTTCTTGTGTATTTCAATTAAAATAAAAAACCAGTAAGGGAGCTATTTTAAGCTTTGCTGAAACTTATATACTCTTGCAAGCATTTGGAAAATCCGTTTTATAGTTTTTCCAATAAGAATCTTATAAGTTTATAAAGATAAAGGGGCGTAACCCCGCCCATTTTAAAATTTTTTTTAAGAATACAATGCAAACATTCCACACTTTATTTTACCATTTTCTGTCTCGTCTGCTTATAACTAAATCACATTTTTAAGTTTTTCTCTACATGGGCGGTGCCACGCCCTTATGTCCGATTCTTATGAAACTTTGTAATATGGTCAAGGATTCTTAAAAACGCGTAACTGCAAAGTTTCATCTGTTTATAGTTGAGAACAAAAAAGTTTTTCCAACAAAAACCGAATTTTTGGCCGATTGTTCCTATGGGAGCTATATGCTATATTTATCCGATCTTCACCAATTTTACAGTGTGCCTTGATTTACATCCAAGATGTTCTTGTGCAAAAAATCGAGGCGATAGCTTAAAAATCAAAGAGTTTGTTGAGCAAAAACCTCATTTTTAACCGATCGTTCCTATGGCAGCTATATGCTATAGTATTTCGATCAAGCTGGTTTCTACATATAAACTGCCTGCAAGGAAAAGAAAATTTTCTGCGTTTAAATTTTTTTTGCTAACTTCAAAACTGTGGGAGGAGTTCGCATTGAAACAGACAGACAGACGGACAGACAGATAGACGGACAGACGGAGACATGGCTATATGAACTCGTCTCGTCGTGCTGATCAAGAATATATATACTTTATATGGTCGGAGATGTCTCCTTCTCTGCGTTGCAAACTTCACGACAAAGTTAATATACTCTAGCAAGAGTATAACAGGTAAGAACGCTTGCCTTAGAAAGGCTGAATCTTATATACTCTTCACGCACTTTCTTGTGCCACGCCTATTTTTTGGACTCAATCTATTTTCTATTCATCTTATTAGCCAATATACCAATTTTCATTGTTTTTGCTCATGGGGTACCGGAGTTATGCAAATTATTGAATTTTTCTATAAGTGGGCGTAGCCATGCCCATTTTTTTGGTCAAAATAGTTTTCATACCTCCCTAAGAACATATGTGTGAAGTTTCAAGTCAATTGATTAAGAAACAAAAAAGTTTTCATTACAACGACGGTAAATCTTAATTTCTCTTCCTCTTCTCCATTTTGTGTGGCAGGTACCAGTTCCGGTTGTCAAATCTCAATGAAACTTTCAGGCATTGTGTCGGACCATGTAAAAGTACCATGTTCAGCCCTCTATCATTAAAAAAAAAAAAAAGTTTTCCACACAACGATTCAAATTTATTTTTATACTTTTCATGTATGTGAAATAGTATATTAACTTTGTGCTGAAGTTTGTAACAGATCGAAATATTCATTTTCGACTATATAAAGTCTATATATTCATGATCAGGATGACAAGACGAGTTGATTTTGCCATGTCCGTCAGTCCCTAGTCCCTCAGTTTTGAAGATATCGAGCTGAAATTTTGCACAGAGACTTCTTATTTGTGCGATCAACTCATTTGTCAGATCCAGCCATATCGGACCACTGGAACTGGTAGCCCCCATACGAAATGAAGAAGAAAAGTGAACAAAACTTGAATCGTTGTATGGAAAACTTTTTTGTTTTGTATGATAGAGTGCTAAAATTTTAAACATAGTAGTTCCACATAGTCCGACTACACGCCTGAAAGTTTCATTGAGATTGGACAACTGGACAACTTAGCTCCCATACAAAATGAAGAAGAGGAAGAGAAGCAATTTTCACGTCGTTGTTCTTGTTCTTAGTTATGTTCTTAGGGAGGAATGAAAACTATTTTGACTAAAAGTGGGCGTAGCTACGCCCACTTATAGCGAAACTTTACCCGTTGTATGGAAAACTTTTTTGTTTTTTAACCAATTGACTTGAAACCTTACAGTTATGTTGTTAGGGAGGCAAGAAAACTATTCATTTACTTTTTTTTTTATAGTGACACAACGTGAAAAGTATTATAGCTTCAGCATTGCTGAAGATAGCGTCCTTACTGGTTCTTCTTCATATCGTATGGGGGCCACCAGTTCCAGTATTCCGATATGGCCAGCTCCGACCAATGATTTGACTACACATTAGAGAAGACTCTGTGCAAAATTTCAGCTCGTTATCTTCGAAACTGTGGGAGGAGATACCATACACACAGACAGACAAGGGGTCCCCCTCCCCTCCTTCTTGCTGTTACAAACTTATAATACAAAGTTATAATACTATTCACTTGCATGAAGAGTATAATAAAAATTTTATTTATAAACATACAGCCAAAAAGCGCAAATGTTAAGTTCAAACTTAACTGCTGTGCGCGCGTGTACCAAGACAATTTAAGGCATTGATACACAATTTGTATAATTTGCTTTGCTTATGTTTCGTAGCGCTTGGTTTAACGCTAAATTGTCGTATGTGTTGTGTATGGATATGTAACACAGGCGAACATACTATGAGAAATGTTGAAATTGGCGGGTATTTTGCATCAATGCCTATGAGCCAGCAGCGCAACAACAGTTGTCTCTTCCCCCTTTCATATATTATTATATATCAGCTTTATAAATTTTGGTATAATGACCAAGCGCAAAAGCATTTGACTATCCACTAACAGTCAAAGAAGATTATTAAGATTGTAAATGTTAGGCTTGGTCTGTAACTATTTGCTTTTATTTATTCGATCTTTTCTTTCATGTGAGACTAACAAAAAGTTTGGAGATCTTATGACAAAACGTTAACTAACACTTCCTTTGAACTATAGTTTGGTCGTGGGGCCCTAGGGTCTATCGCTGGGTTTGAAGGTCATTATAGACAGGATCGGCTGCACAAGGGAGAAAGGGCGTTGATAAGCCAATGGAGGCTATTTGCTTTTAGTGTTAAGTGTGTGTCATGTGTGTGCCATGTGAGTCTTCTATCGAGGTGTAATCCTAAATATGTCACTTCGTTTGCTTGCGGGAGCGCAGAATTGTTAAGCTTGAGCGGTCGCCAATCTTGCCTATTTACAGTGAACGTGCTTGCATTTTTGTTCCTTTGATTTTATTCGCCAGTCAGATAACCACTTTTCTACGTCGACCTGATGAAGAACTAACTGCGCTGTTGCGTGCATTGGGCATTTAGTGCAGCTGAGGATAGGTGTATCGTCAGCAAAAGTTGATGTTATTAGCTGTTTGATTGTTTGGATATCAGCTGTGTAAATGACATATAATCTTGGGCCAAGTGCGCTGCCTTGAGGAACTCCGGCTCCAATAGTGTGGTCGTCAGACTAATCGCTGTTCCATATCACTGCAAATTTTCTGTCAGGCAAGTATGACCTTAGTAGTTTGTGTGTGTTATTTGGAGGCGTTGTTCTAATCTTGTATATTATAGCATCTAACCAAACTCTGTCAAATGCTTGTGAGATATCCAAAAATATTGCTGTGCAGTATTCTCAGTTTTCGAACGCGCTTCGTATTTTTGATGATATACGGTTAACCTGCTCAATAGTTCCGTGTTTTTCACGAAGGACGAACTGATGTGAATGGATTTTGTTGACAGTTCTTAAAGATGAATTTATTCGAGTGAGCATGCATTTTTCGAAAAGTTTTGATAGGCATGATAATAAACTTATAAGTCTATACGACGAGGGAATTGTGTGGTCTTTTCCTGGCTTTGCTATCATTATAATGATTGAGTTTTTCCATTTCTATGGAAAGTAGCCAAGTTTAGTGATCGCGTTGAAGAGCGGGTTATTAGGTCTCTGCCCGATGATTTTTTCGGGTTCAATTCCTTTTTGATTATATTAGCAATTTCGTTTGGGCGAAACTCGATTGAATCTTCATGAGACTCGGCATCATTTATTAATGTCGGTAGTGTAAACGCGTTTGTGGCAGGATTTGGTGTGAATACACGCTCACCTTGAGCGGCAAATGTTCTTGCTCTATCGTCATCACTTCGGGCCCAGCCGCCTGCGGTGTTTCTATTAGGCATCACGGCTTCTGTCGGTGAGTTTCGAAATGGGTGAGCTCTCCAAAGTGAGTGTTTTGTAGAGGATGTAGATGGCTGTTCTATATTACGGCGTTGGGTGTGTGCTTCTTCTTGCTTTAACACTTTGGTGAGCTCACGTGTGGCGCCCTTCAACCTATGTCGTGCAGATTGCAGGATTGCCATTCTCGTCGCACACGTCGCTTTTCGAGGACGAGTTGCTCGATTTGTAGGCTTGTCTTCTTTTCGTTGTATGGTACTTGTGCAGGTTGAGGTGTTGAAATGCGAGCTGCGTTGACGAAGATGGATTCTAGTTTGTTTACAAAGTTGTCCATCTCAGCTTCATCGGTTCGGACAGGATTTAGATCAATGTGTGAGCTAATGGATTTTTTGTATCTGACCCAGTTGGTTTTATGTGAAGTCAATCTACTCGGTTGATCTATGGTTTTTGGGTAATTTATTGGGGTCAGCCGGCCAGTAAGTTGGTCTGCCGGGAGAGAGATGGTCGAGCTTATTGCCGGCTTTTTTAATTGCATTGTACAGCCGCTTTCTTTTTGGGGTCACAAGACGAGATCCCCAGTGTGTATGCTTGCCATTGTAATCTCCTGCTGCTATAAAATGATCCCCTAGGGAGTTAAAAAAACTGCATGAACTCAGCTTCAGATATACGAGGTGTGTTCAAAAAGTAAGGTGACTATTCAAATTTCGTGGGTAACCTACTTTCGATTATTGATTTTTTTGTTTTGTTATGTTGGTACACTCTTCCCGAACATCTTTACCAAGTTTCAAATGCATAGCATTTTTTGTTTGGTTGTGAGAAAGGTTATAAGTGTTTTGCGTGCTCTGCGATTTTTTGCCATCGAAAAATATGGCTCACTTTTCCCGAACAGAGCTTATATACCAATTTTCATTGTTTTTCCTCATTGGGTACCGGAGATATGCAAATAACTGATTTTTGCTAAAAGTGGATGTAACCATGCCCATTTTTGTCAAAAATAGTTTTAATGCCTCCCCAAGAGCATAAGTGTGAAGTTTCAAGTCAATTGATTAAGAAACAAAAAAGTTTTCCATACAACCACGTGAATATTTGTTCTCTTCCTCTTCTTCATTTTGTATGGCAGGTACCAGTTCCAGTTGCCCAATCCCAATGAAACAGACGGACATGGTTAAATCAACTCGTCTTATCGTCCTGATCAAGAATATATATACTTTATATAGTCGGAAATTAATATTTCGATCTGTTACAAATTCTGTGACAAAGTTAATATATGTCACATACGTGAAAAGTATAAAAATCGATAATCGAAAGTAAGTTTCCCGCGAAATTTGAAAACACACTTTACATTTTGAACACACCTCGTACATGCCACACTTCTTCTTTTGTCATCACTTTCATCAAATTCAATTTGTTTGCGATATTTGGCAACAAAACATGAAATTCATTCATTGTTTTTTTGAAATCCGCCATTATTAGAATCTGTCTATCTGTCAACTGACGAGCGAGAAAATAATATCTTTTCTTTACTGTCTCTGTCTGTCAGAGTTTTGCCGATGTTGTGTTTACTTCAGTTTATTTTGAAAGCTCTGCGGGATCGGGATTCGGTCTATTGTTATATTTTAATACGCTCTGACCTCAATTACATGGACGAAATAACCTCGAATTTGAGTACCGCTTCACAGATTTTAAAAATTTTAGAGTGATATAGCACTCTCCACTCATTCATTAATGAACGCAGTTGAGAGTGTGAAGATTGATTATCAAATAATGTGAAACTGTATATTCAACAATGAAGCTTATAAAACACAGGTGTTCATTGACAGATACTTCACTTAAACATTACACAGGTCAACAAAATAAAAAAAGTGAAATGGTGCTGAGTTTGCGTTATTAATTTTTGACTAAGTAAGCATTGGTAAAAGTAAATATATATAAGTTAATGCAATCAGAATTCATTATTAACAGCATGTGTGAATGTTGCTCAACACTGATGGCAATAACAGTCAACAAAGCTGTGGTTAACGGTCACGGAAACAAAACAGTTATTTTACATAAGGCCGGGCTCAGGGATTTCGAATCTTAGGGCTAGATTAATTTAAGATGTATTTTTTGGTACCATTTCCGTTCTTTATATAATTTGGCTTGCTGTAAAATATGCTGAGTCATATTCTACTCGTGCTCGTGCTCACTTGGTTAGATTTTGAAATTTGTAATAAAAATTAAATAAATGTCTTTAACTAGAATTGAACTATTATTGAAGCACTAAAAAGTATTGTTGCCTGTAGAGCATCATACTTGAACTTAAATACAAAAGTAAAGACAAATTAAGCTGCATATAAAGCATTTGTCTTCTTTTTGTTAACTGGCACCCAACGTTATTCAAAAACCAGCGACTCTAAAAAATATATTGTAACAAGCTCGTCAACACCGACAGCTATAATATATTAGATACTCAACATAAATCCAAATTATCAAACATAATTTCAAAGCCATATACGCTTGACTTATAACAACGAAACGGAGAATCAACCAAAAAATTTCAAACTAGCAAATAAGGAACTTCAACGCAGAGGGATCCACCAGACAGCAACAGAGCGCAATGCCTTCAACGGCACTTCGGAAATAGAAGAATTGTTAAATATTTAATAAAATGCAAATGTAAGTGGAGCGCTCATTCAATTAATTAACGTATAAAAATTTCTGTGGAATAACTTTTTGCATGAGTGACAGTGAAATAGAACAGTTAATTGGGGGATTAAAAGAAATAAAAATTCAAGATATTAACAATAGTCAAGGACGGTTTGAAATTAAAATAGATAATCAAATGGCATTCACAATAGAAAATTTAGAATCACTGATAGAGATTGCTGTCAAAAAAGCAATGGCAGAACAAGAAACAAAATTACAAAAAATTTGCAGTCAGCTTAATACCAAACTGCCAGAAGTGGAAGTTTATACTGATGCAGAAATAGATCCAAATGTGACTTGCAATGAAACATTAGATATTGTTAAGTCACTTCCAGATTTTGAAGGGAAGCATGACACCTACGTTTCATGGAGAAAGGCAGCACACATGGCATACAAAATGTATGAAAATATTGCAGGTAGTTCAAAGCACTATCAGGCTTTAGGCATAATGAGAAATAAGATCAAAGGTCCAGCAGACACAGTGTTGGCCTCATTCAATACACCGTTAAATTTTAAAGCTATAATCAGTAGGCTTGACTTCACATATGCCGATAAGCGTCCAATATACTTGATAGAGCAGGAGTTGTCCACTCTCAGACAGGGCAATATGACATTACTGCAATATTATGACGAAGTTGAAAGGAAATTGACATTGTTAACGAATAAAACTATAATGACTTATGATATTGCAGTAGCGGCATCACTTAACGAAAAGTACAGAAAAGATGCACTCAGAGTGTTCGTATCAGGTACAAAGAAATCACTAAGTGACGTACTTTTTGCGTTAAGACCAGAGGATCTTCCATCTGCTTTGGCATTGGCACAAGAAGTTGAATCCAATCATGAGCGTTATAACTATGCTAAAAGAGTGGAAGATATAAATCAACGGTTTAAACAAAAACAGCAGAATAAAGATCAAAGTACAAATGGTAACGGTTATTCCAATCAACATGGGAAAAATCCATCTTTTAATTTTAGACGACAAGACTCATCATTTAGGCAAATTCAATCTAAACAAAATCGGCCAGAGCCAATGGACGTGGATCATTCCTCCCGATTTAGACAAAATACTCAATATCAACAGACTTCAAATAGTTCAAATGCACAAAACCAAAACTTTAACAAGTATAATCAATGGCAAAATCAATATGGTGCGATTGAAAATCAGGTTCAGCCCCAAAAAAGAACAAATAGTGGCACAGCACGCTTTACAGGACCAAAACACCAAAGACTTAACCACATTACTCACGGAGACGACTCTCAGAACAGCGACGAATATCAACTCAAAGCAGAACAAGCGGTAGAGGACTTTGACAATGACTGTGAGAGCTATGATGAGGTTAATTTTTTAGGAATTACTCCCTGCTTCCGTTCATAGAAAGAACGATAGCAGGGAAAACTATCAAACTTTTAATAGACACAGGATTTTCAAAAAACTACATTAAACCTTTACAAGAACTAAAAGGCGTACAGCCAGTAAATAATAATTTTCAAGTTAAATCAATTCATGGATATGTCTAATGCATTTGTTTGATATTAATACAATTTTTTTTGTTTTGCTAAACCTCACAACATTTGATGGAATTATCGGACTTGACTTACTAAAACAGATTAACGCGACTTTAGACTTCAAATTTAAACAGCTGATCACTGATAAGGGGTCAGAACACATTAAGTTCCTAAAAGGTTCCAGTGTAAATTTCACTGAGATAGAACACATTCAAGTTCCACACCAGATAAAAGATAATTTTCAGAAAATGTTAGAAGATCAAACTGGCGTCTTTGCAGAACCAGAAAAAGCACTGCCTTATAATACAAACATTATTGCGACAGTTAGAACTGAAAATGAAGATCATGTATATTCTAGATTGTACCCATACCCAATGGGGGTGACAGATTTCGTAAACTCTGAAACAGAAAGGTTGCTTAAAGATGGCATAATCAGACCATCAAGGTCTCCATACAATAATCCCTTTGGGGTGGTAGACAAAAAGGGGATAGACGAATTGGGCAACACAAAAAAACGCCTTGTTATAGATCTCAGAAAGTTAAATGCAAAAACTATAGATGACAAATACCCTATCCCGAATATAACTACTATTTTGTCAAATTTAGAAAAAGCTAGATACTTTTCAACGATAGATTTGACATCAGGATTCCATCAAATCTTGCTTGCTGAAAAGGATAGACAAAAAACAGCTTTTTCAGTCGGAAATGGGAAATACGAATTTTGCAGACTACCATTTGGTTTAAAGAACGCACCCAGTATTTTTCAAAGAGCTATCGACGATGTGCTTAGAGAATACATCGGGAAGATGTGTTTTGTTTACATTGATGATGTAATTATTTTTTCACAAGATATGAATAGTCACGTTAAGCATATTGCTTGTGTCCTCGACAAGTTATATGATGCCAATATGAGAGTCTCGCGTGAAAAGTCGAATTTTTTCAAAGAGAGTGTAGAGTATTTGGGATTTGTTGTGGCTCGTGATGGCATAAAAACATGTTCCAAAAAATGTTCAATGTTAGATCGTTTCTAGGCCTAGCAAGTTATTACATATGTTTTATTAAAGATTTTGCTACAATAGCAAAACCACTAACTGATTTATTAAAAGGTGAAAATGGCAAAGTAAGCTCTACTAAGTCGAAGAAAATACCAGTTAACTTTGATGACAAACAATACCAAGCATTTGAAAAACTTAAAGAAATTCTTACTTCCGAGAATGTTATGTTACTCTATCCAGATTACAATAGGCCGTTTGATTTAACTACAGATGCTTCATCTTTTGGCTTGGGAGCCGTCTTATCACAAAATGGCAAGCCCATAACTATGATATCAAGAACATTAAGGGATAGAGAACTCAATTTTGCTACAAATGAACGAGAATTACTCGCAATAGTTTGGGCATTGAAAACTCTTCGAAACTATTTATACGGAGTAAAAAATTTAAATATTTTCACTGATCATCAGCCTTTGACGTTCGCAGTTTCTGACCGAAATCCAAATGCCAAAATCAAACGCTGGAAAACTTTTATTGATGAACATAACGCCCAAATTTTTTATAAGCCAGGAAAAGAAAATCATGTGGCAGATGCATTGTCAAGGCAGAACATTCACGCTTTAGAAGACTATGATTGCTCTGATGTTGCCACAGTACACAGCGAACTATCATTAACATATACTATAGATTCAACTGACAAGCCGATTAACTGCTTTAAAAATCAAATTATTATAGAGGAAAGTAGGGTCGACTCAGATCGTATGATTATCATGTTTTGTAAGAAAAAACGTCATTTTATATATTTTTCGAACAGACAAACGTTGTTTCAAAGGGTATATAAAGTAGTTGAAAAGGACGTGGTTAATGTTATTTACTGCGAATTACCAATACTGGCATTCCTTCAACACAAACTTGTTGAAACTTTCCCTGGAACGACATTTCGACATGCAAAACGAATGGTTACTGATATTTTGGACAGGGACGAACAGAAAGAAATTGTAGTAACAGAACATAATAGGGCACATAGAGCCGCTCAAGAGAACGTGAAGCAGATATTGCAGGACTATTTTTTTCCAAAAATGACTCAATTAGCGAACGAAATAGTCGCAAATTGTAAAATTTGTCAAAGATCGAAATATAATCGCCACCCACAGAAACAGCAGCTTGGGGAAACTCCTATTCCCACAAGTTTAGGTGAGATTTTACATATTGATATATTTTCGACAAATAAATGTTACTTTCTTACTTGCATTGACAAATTTTCCAAATTCGCTATAACACAACCTATGACATCCAGAACAATAGTTGACGTACGGTCAGCAATATTGCAGTTAATGAATTTTTACCATCGTACTAAAACAATTTATTGCGACAATGAACCGTCTATTAATTCTGAAACGATTAGATCATTTTAAATAATCAATTTAATGTACAGATAACCAACGCTCCAACACTTCATAGCACTTCGAAGGGTCAAGTGGAGCGGTTTCACAATACCCTCCTTGAGATAGCTCGGTGCTTGAAGATTGAAAAATGTCTTAATGATACGGTTCAGGTAATACTTCAAGCTACAATAGAGTACAACCGCTCAATTCATTCAGTCACGGGCAGGCGACCAATTGATATAATACATGCGTCTTCTCCGGAAATTGATACAGACATAACAAATAAAGTTCGTAATGCACAAGATACTCAATTGAAAAGACTAAACAAGGTAAGACAGGATAGGCAATTTCAAGTAGGAGATAAAGTGCTCGTAAGATCAAATAGAAGACTAGGTGACAAACTTACTCCATTGTACTGTGAAGAGATTGTGGATGCTGACCTGGGGACCACGGTCTTAATTAGGGGGAGAGAGATTCATAAGGACAATTTGAAGTAAGTTTTTGTTAGTCACTCTTTCAAAAAGTGGAATAATAAATCCATCTATATTATGACTTAATATTGAGCGTTCCACAAATTTTATGAGCACGGCACATATTATTGGTTTATAATTTTATACATATTATATTTTTCGTTTATAATTTCATGCATCAAAATAACACAAACATAGATTAGTTTGTAAGACACTCTTAGTACTTCGCATAAAACATCAACAACATAGTCCTTAATTTTTGCGATAGCAACAGCCTGGCTGACTGTGGAAGATAACAATCAACAGAAGTGCTGATCAACTCCGACAACACCATTTTACAAGGAGTGACTTCCCCTTACCGATCAAACAAAAGTCACGCACCGTCACTATTGCACAATATAATATATCTCCGACCAAGTTACACCGTTGACGTATATCAATTTATTTTGATAAATAGTAAAGACATGGTCATAATAAAACAAGTCGCTTTGGTCAACAGAGTGAGGCTTTTTATCATCGAGCTGTTCTAATAACAAATGGGCCATTGTGAGAAAATTTTCTGACTTAGCATCGTCAACATTTGTCAACTAATCCGGCTATCATGTGAAAGACAGCATTGTGTACTTCCAGAAGATAAGCTTTGGATCTTGCGATGCATCGATAAAAACCTTGTACAAGACTAGTTGTAAAATGGCTTGAAACAGTTTCTATATGGTTTGAAGATATTTCAAAATTGCAAAAGAATCTGATGCTGTTACCAAAACTTTAGGAAAACCGAGGACGTTTTTCATTAAGTAAGGGAGAAGTTAATGCAATCAGAATTCATGATTAACAGCATGTGTGAATGTTGCTCAACACTGTTGGCAATAACAGTCACCAAAGCTGTGGTTAACGGTCACGGAAACAAAACAGTTATTTTACATAATGCCGGGCTCAGGGATTTCGAATCTTAGGGCTAGATTAATTTAAGATGTATTTTTTGGTACCATTTCCGTTCTTTATATAATTTGGCTTGCTGTAAAATATGCTGAGTCATATTCTACTCGTACTCGTGCTCACTTGGTTAGATTTTGAAATTCGTAATAAAAATTAAATAAATGTCTTTAACTAGAATTGAACTATTATTGAAGCACTAAAAAGTATTGTTGCCTGTAGAGCATCATACTTGAACTTAAATACAAAAGTAAAGACAAATTAAGCTGCAGATAAAGCATTTGTCTTCTTTTTGTTAACTTATATATATATTTTTATACTCTTGCAAGAGTATATTAACTTTGTCGTGAAGTTGCAACGCAGAGAAGGAGACATCTCCGACTATACAAAGTATATATATTCTTTATCAGCTCGTCGAGACGAGTTCAGATAGCCATGTCCGTCTGTCAATCTGTCTGTTTCAATGCGAACTCTTTCCAGATTTTTGAAGTTAGCAAAAAAATTTAAACGCAGAAAATTTTCTTTTCTTTGCAGGCACTTTATATGTAGAAACCAGCCTGATCGGAATACTATAGCATATAGCTGTCATAGGAACGATCGGTCAAAAATGAGGTTTTTGCTCAATAAACTCTTTGTTTTTCAAGCTATCGCCCCAATTTTTTGCACAAGAACATCTCAATCGTAAATTAAGGCTCACTGCAAAATTGGTGAAGATCGGCTAAAGATAGCACATAGCTCCCATAGGAACAATCGTTTAAAAATTCGGCTTTTGTTAGAAAAACTTTTTTGGTCTTAAATATAAAAAGATAAAACTTTGCAGTTACGCGTTTTTAAGAATCCTTGACCATATAACAATGTTTCAGACGACGAGATAAAAAATCGTAAAATGAAGTGTAGAATGATTGCATTGTATTCTTTAAAAAAAGTGGAAAATAGGCGGGGTTACGCCCCTTTATCTTTATAAACTTATAAGATTCTTATTGGCAAAACTGTAAAACGTATTTTCCAACTGCTTGCAAGAGTATATAAGTTTCAGCAAAGCTGAAAATAGCTCCCTTACTGGTTTTTCCTACGTGTAGTTTTTGATTTATCCACAGTTTTAAAAATTGACTAAAATCGTTTCTTATTGTTTTCTGTTTTCTAATTTATCGGTTCATTTCTATAAATAACTTAATTTTATCATCATGCCTATATCGCGAAGAAGTTGTCTCAATGAACCAAATGTGTTTTGTTACATTTGCAGTAAATAAACAGTTAAAAAAAGTAGAAAATCTTTTACAGATTTTATAAATAGTGCTTATTTTGCTTACTTTAAGTCAAAAATTGTGGATGAATACAAGCCGTAGATACCTCAAATTGTATGTAAAATGTGCAGTGAACACTTGAGACAATGGGTCAACGGTCAAAGAAACCGTATCAAAAAAATCAGTACGATGACTGTTACTTCTGCTGCGTTAATTTTCGTGGTGTTAACGTTAAAAAAATCATTTATCCAGACTTAGAATTGGCTCTAAGACCTTTGCCAGATTCAGAAAAATTACCTGTAGTTTCTGATCTGCCGCGTTTTAAATATTGACTAAAATCGTACTATCTGTTTGCTAATTTAGCGGTACATTTCTATAAATAAATTAATTTTATCATCATGTCTCCTTCGCGACGAAGTTGTCTAATGAACCAAATGTGTTTTATTACATTTGAGGCGAATACACCCTGTAGTACCCTGTACCCTGTACACACACCTATGTTTATAACACGTTAAACTTTCGCCGACAGCAAAAGCAGTGTACCACGATATGGATTGTATATTTGATAAGGTAAGGCAGGGCTCAGAGTGCAATGTTGCCATTAGGTGGCGCTTTAGTACGGATTTTGTTACAAAGCATTGCTGCAAAATTTTAGTTTGTTGGTCTTTGCGGGCAAGAGGTAGTTTGTTGTATGCAGTTTTAAAAAGGTATGTTAACTCAGTTTGCATACAAAATTTCAGCATTGTATTTTTTATACTTTAAGACATACAGCAATTTTAAGAAAAAAATTACCTTTGGTTGTACTCGATGGGCGGGAAGGAATGGGCTTGGCAAAAATTTCTTCAAACTTGATCTAGTGTTCGACCACACGAGGCTATCTTCCAAATTTCAAGTCTCTAGCTCTAATAGTGAAAGTGGTATGCAGTTTTATAAAGGTATGTTTACTGAGTTTGCATACAAAATTTCAGCATTGAAAACAACTTTTTGTGGGGAAACGAAGGGGAGGGGGAAAAAATGTGGTATGCAGTTTTTTTAGAGCTTTATATACTGAGTCTACATACTCATTTTCATGTTTCTAACTCATCAGGTTTTCGAGCAACAGCCTTTTGAAAAAATGGGTGGTGCTCCATGGGCGGGAAGGAGTGGGCGTTGCGAAAATTTCTTCAAACTTGATATAGCGTTAGACCTCACGAGTCTGCTGCTGGGGTATGCAACGTGATTGTCCCAATGCACCACCATCACGAAATTCAAGACAAGAACTCTTTTATGTACAATATAGCTTAATAAATGCCGTTTTTCTTTGTAAAATTTATTTTTCTTTATAGCTCAATATCCAGAAAACCACACGTACGAACTCAATTTTTTTTTTTTAAATGTGGTTAGAATGCGGTCCCAAGTTATTTAAAAAAAAAAAAAACAGTTTCTCGGCATCAAAACTAGTGTTGACCTGTGTTATTTATTTATTTATTTATTTAACTAATAAATGACAAATATCTATTATTAAGGTATATAATAATTTATTTATTTATTAAAAAGTTGTTGAAACATTTACAAATTGAGTACAACTATAAAACCAGTAAGGGCGGTATAGTCGAGTATACTCGACAATATAATACCCTGCACACATGGTAGGCGGTGCCACACCCTCAATCTACAAAAACATATTGATCTGACGTCGCCTATTCAAATAGTGTTCAAAATATCAAGAAAATCGGTCAAAAAATGTGGATTTTACGAAAAATTTAAGTTTGTAGGCCTCTGAGGGGTAGCCATCAAAGAGAGGGGAAATTTGTGGTATGCACTTTTTAAGATGTATTATCACTGAGCTTGTATACAAAATTTCAGGTTCATACTTTTGTTTGTTTTGGAGATATAGCTTTTTTAAGAAAAATACTAGGGGAGGGGAAATTAAGGGGAGGGGGTAAAATTGTGGTATGCAGTTTTGTAGAGTTACTCATACTGAGTCTACATACCGACTTTCATGTTTCTATCTTTTTGGATGCTCGAGTTATAGCGTTTTCAAAAAGTGGGCGGTGCTGGATGGGCGGGAAGGAGTAGGCGTGGCACAAAACCATTCAAACTTGATCTGCTGCCGAGCATCACGAGTCTACCCACAAAATTTCAAGTCTCTAGCTATTATAGTTTCCGAGAACCATTGGTGAGGACGGACGGACGGACGGACGGACAGACGGACGGACATGGCTAAATCAACTTCTCTTGTCGTCCCGATCAAGAATATATATACTTTATGGGGTCCCCCGACCCTCCTTCTGTGCGTTACATACATTTGGCTTTTGCACAAACACAATATACCCTGATACACAGTATGTGTACAGGGTATAAATATTAGCTATAGCTAAAGTAAGATTTGTGTTACAGTGTGCACATAAAGGTTGAGGATGTTTGTTGAAGAGATGTTTATGAGTAAGTTTGGTGTGTCCTAATCGAATTCTTGTGAATTTGATTATATCTAATCTATTTATATTATGTGGTGTACTAGTAAGAAAATTATTGGCTGTCAACTGATTTCTATTGGCTAATGAATGAATGGATGAGTTTTGGAATAAGTTTCCTTTGTATTGTTTAAATTGAGTCTTCAAATGTTTTTGAGTATCGGCTAAGTTGAGATTATTTTCATAAATTAATGGAAATTTAACTGCTTGTTTGGCTGCTAAATCAGCGACCACATTACCAATGATGCCACAGTGACCGGGCACCCATACAAGTATAATTTTTGGATACTGGTGAGTGATAATGTCTCTTATTGTATTAGAGTAATAGTTTGAGGAATTGATATTTGATATTGATTGTAAGGAAGAGAGGGAATCGGAGCAAATGGCAAAATATTGACGTTTTGATTTGGCAAAATTACATGCAGTTAAAGCAGTTACAGCAGTCGAATTTGTTTGACGAATTTGTTGTGTTTGACGAAATATTCGTCGTTGGTGGTAGTGTTCGTTTTCAAATTTTGTGTTTGATGTTTTGTTCGAGAAAAATAGAAATTATTCTATCTTGGCTGTATTTGATACGAATATATTCATCGTTAGTGTCAAAATGTAATTTTCTTCGACGAACAGTTTGTAATACAAATTCGATAATGGATGGCCTGCTTAAGATAGCTGCTAATTCTGCAGTGAAAATTGAAGAAATGTTAGGCAACAATCCAGTTTGTACTGTTTCAGAGGTTGTAGTTATACTATATGAAACGCCTAAGTTCGATTTGGATCCGTCAGTGTATATAAAATTGTATATATGAAGGTCTTCTTTCATACAGAGGAATTTCTGTTGATAGACAATTGGAGGAGTAGATGTTTTGTAAGATGTATTAAGAGTGAGATTTATTGAATTTGAATTAAAAAGCCAAGGAGGAGTATCTACTTTCTTTGTTTTAATGTCTTGGGAGTATAAATCATTATCCAAACAAAAATAAAATATCTTATTTATTATTGAAGATATCTTCGGTGTTCTCTTATTTTTTATACCCTGCACATACAGTGTGTCAGGGTATATTAAGTTTGTTTGACCCCATAAAGTATATATATTCTTGATCAGGATGACAAGAGAAATCGATTAAGCCCTGTCCGTCTGTCCGTCCGTCCGTCTGTATTCACCAGTGGTTCTCGGAAACTGTAAAAGCTAGAGACTTGAAATTTGGAGGGTAGACTCGTGATGCTTGGCACTACATCAAGTTTAAACGGTTTTGTGCCACGCCCACTCCTTCCCGCCCATCCAGCACCGCCCACTTTTTTAAAACGTTGTAACTCGAACACCCGAAGAGATAGAAACATGAAAGTCGGTATGTAGACTCAGCATGAAGAGTTCTACAAAACTGCATACCACAATTTTTCCTCCTCCCCTTGATTTCCCCTCTCCGAGTTGTTTTCTCTAAAAAGCAATATCTCCAAAACTAATACAGATATGAACATGAAATTTTGTATACAAGCTCAGTAAATATATATCTTTAAAACTGCATACCACATAATTCCCCTCTGTTCGAAAGTTACCCCTCAATGACCAGCAAACTCAAATTTTTCGAAAATTCCACTTTTTTTGACCAATTTACTTGATATTTTGATCACTATTTGATCGGGCGATGTCAAATCATCATTTTTTTGTAGATTTAGGGTGTTGCACCACCTACTGTGTGTGCAGGGTATTATATTGTCGAGTATACTCGACTATAGCGTCCTTACTGGTTTTAATTTTCGATATAATGCTACCCAAAGGAGAGGTTTTAGCAGATATGATAGATTTGCATAGTTTCGCTGAGGTAAATTCAATTCAAGAAGATTATTAATTGGTGTCGAGTACATAGCTCCAAGAGCAAAACGCAATGCTAAGTGGCATATAGTCTTAATCTTTCTTAGATTAGATTTTGAGGAGTTGCCATAAAATGGCAAGCAGTAATCAATTTTTGACATAATCAGAGCTTTTATTATGTATATGAGAATTTTAATGTCGCAGTTATACTTGTAACTTGAAAGCCATTTTATAATGTTTAACCTATTAATTAATTGTATTGAGAGTTGATCTATATGTCTATTCCATCTATTTAATCCAACTATTTTAAAAAAATTAGTATTTTTTATAGTAAAGTTTACAGAAGTGATCTTGAAATTACATTTTATCTTACGGCAGATGTGAAGGTGACTGCATTTCGGAATAGATAGTTTCGCACCTGAGTAGTCACACCAGCTGAGAATATCGACCAATAATGGGTTTATATTAAGAGAAAAAGAAGTTTTGTTTATTTTTTTCAAAATAGTGAAATCATCTGCATAAGCAACAAAATTATATATTTGTGTTTAGAAATAGTTTATTGTAAGCAATCAAAAAAAGAACTACGGATAAGGGGCATCCTTGAGGAATCCCATTAGGAAGAGGTTTGTTTTCTGATGTAGTATTATTCACTTGTACATTAATCTTCCTATTACTAAGAAAATTAATTACGTATTTTAAAATTTTTGGTCCAATTTTCCACCTATGAAGTTCATCAATAATGGTATGTACTCCAATTTTATCGTACGCTTTCTCAAAATCAAGGCTAATGACTGATATGTGATTTTTGGTTGATAAGGAGGAGGTAATTTGATTGTCTAGTATCAGTAGACAGTCAGATACTGATTTGCCTTTGCGAAATCCTAGTTGACGATTGTCAATGAGTTGTCTGTTATTTGAAATCCACCATAAACGATTGGCAATAATTTTGTCAAGTACTTTGGACATGCAGGGATTTAAAGATATGGGTCGATAGAAATTTACTTGAGTTTTATTTGAATTGGGTTTGAGAATTGGTATAATATTACTTATTTTAAAATGCTGAGGAATGTGACTTTTGAATATGTTATTGTACAAATTCAAAAGTCTTTTGGTGACTGGTTCAGCTAGATGTTTAAGCATGGGGTATGATATTCGATCTTGGCCTGGAGTTTTAGCTTTCAAAGAATTGAGAGCTGATTTTAGTTCAATTAATGAAATGTCTTAGCAACGTTAGATGGGTTGTAATTTAATGTCGATGTTAAAATTCTATTTTTGTGGGACTGGAAAGTCGTATTAAAATTATGGTCAGAAGAAGCTTCTGACCAATGATTATTTAACATACGTGCTATGTGAAGTTTATTCGTGATGTTTTCATTTGGGTTAGTTGGTGATGATAAGCAATGAATATCGTGGCGAGGTTTTCTACCACAGAAAGTATTGATGTTTGACCAAATTTTTTCAGGAGAAGAACTTGGATTTATTTCTGAAGTAAAATGGAAAGTAGAAGTTCGTTTGGCTTGCTTAAGTTCCCGTCTAAACAAAGCTTTGGCTCTTTTAAATCTAATCAGATTATCAATATTTATGCATCGATTGAAATCATACCATGCTTTATTTTTCAACTTTTTCAACTGTTCAAGGTTGACATTCCACCATGGAACTGTAAATTTTGGTTTTATGTGAGGCTTGGTTTGAGGGATGGCTAAGTTAGCACTCTGTCTAATTATTTTTGTTAAATTAGCTGTTTCCTGATTCGTGTTGTTACTAACTGGTCTTTCATTATGGAATGATTCTGAAAGTCTACTAAAAAGAAACCAATCAGCAAAACTTAATTTAAATTTAGGTTTCATAGGTGTTGTTTGCTCTTGGTTAAACAAGTGGATATGAATGGGGAAATGATCACTTCCGTAGAGATCTTTTTCAATATTCCATTTAATAAAAGATGATAACGAAGGGGAAATAATGGAAAGATCAACATGGGTAAACGTGTGGTGAGTAGTAAAATGGGTGGGTGATCCATCCTTTATTATAATAACACTAGACATTGTGACAAATTTGAAAATCGCATTTCCTTTTGTATTATTAGTAGGAGAACCCCAGCTGTGATGCCAGCTATTGAAATCACCTACAATTATAATATTATCAGAGAAGTTGCCAAACATATTCCTTAAATTACGAATACTAAAAGTCTTGTTAGGGGGTATGTAAGTTGATATTATGTTTATTTTTAATTTTGAATGTATGGATGCTCCGACTGCCTCAAAGTCGTTATTTATGTTGAGTGTTTGGTGTTGAATAGAACTGTGAATAAGGAGTGCAACCCCGCCAAAGGAGTTTGAAGATGTGTTCTTATGGATTAGGTGAAAATTTATAGGGATTGGAATATTATGTAGTGAATGTATATGGGTTTCTTGAAGTGCTATTATCTTAGGTCTGTATTTTTTAAGAATTAATTGGAGCTGAATATAATTATTGAGATATCCATTCATATTCCATTGCAAAATTAACATTGAATAATTAAAATTAGAATATTTTTTTTTTTTTAAGATAAGATTTTGGGAATAATCAGCTTTTTTGAAATTCAATAATAGGCATATAAGCTGGTAAAGAAACATATATGACTATTACTGATGTATAAATCAGAATAACCAAATCGCTGGATGATTTCTCTTTTTAAGAGTAATGAAAAAGTATAAATGAACTTTACCGTTTCATTTATCTTTTCTAATCATTCAAAAAAAGAAAATCATCCGCAACAAAGATACTTAATTACAATATTTACTTTTGAGATTATATCCTCATCTTCTGCAGAGATAATGGCTTCTTTGGAATTGTATCTTTGTTTTTTTCGTAAACTACTTTGTTTATCTGAGACAGGCTTAGCTTTGAATTTGTTGCTAGTCTTACTGTTAAGCTTAAGTTTGATGTCTGATAGAATAAGAGAACGATGTTCCTCTGATGCCAAATTTAAAGATGAAGGAGGTGTGGAAAACAAATTTGGATAAGTGGTAATATCGCGGTCCGACAGCTTAGATGATGAAGTAGATGATGATTGTAAGATTCCAGCGATGGGGGATTTTACTGTTGGTGTACTCGTAGATGATAATAAGTTTAAATATGAATGATAAGTCGATGGTAAATCGGAATAGAAGATTATGTCACGGTCCAAAGGTTTAGATGTTTTAATAGATGAAGATAGTAAATTTCCCGTGGATGGGGAGTTTATTGTTAAGGTACTCGCAGATGATGAGGTTTTGTTGGAGAAATTTTGACTGGTTATAGAAGAATATGTTTGATTTAATTTCTTGTATCTTTCTTCATAAATTTGATATGCTTACTTCATATTAGTTTTTTTCAGGATTCTGATGTCTTGAATTTCTTTCTCCTTAATGAAGGAAGGACACTGACGATCGAAGGAATTATGGTGATATTTGAGGTTGTTTTCTTTACAGTTTATGCAACATTTCAGATTTTGGCATGATTCTTCTTTTTCTGTATCTACATGGGTAGGGTTTCCACAATCTTAGCAGAGTTTATTACGTTTGCAATTCAAAGTAGTGTGACCAAAACGTCCACAATTACGACATCTCAGAGGAAGAGTTATATATGGTCGAACTTTAATTTTTTGATATCCAATTTTGATTTCATTTGGTAAATCAGGGGTTCCAAAAGTAAGAACAATCAAACCAGTTTCGATAAGAGAGTTTTGGCCTTTTTTTAGAATTTTCTTACATTCGATGATGTGTTGTTCTTTTAGTTCAAATAAAATTTCTTCTTCTGAAATCCCTCTTAAATCATTACAGTAAATTACACCTTTGGTATAATTTAGTGAGTTATGTTCTGACACTTTAATGTTAATTGTATCGGTTAGAGATATAAGCTGTGCAAGTTTTGAAGCTTGCAGAAGGCTTTTAGTTTTGACAATAATTGTACCATTTTTGAGTTTGTTGCACTCTTCTACTTCACCACCACAAACATTGTCTATTACCTTTTTTAATAAAAAAGGTGATACACTGTTCAAGTTTTCATTTTGTTTTGTACGTTGTATAACTAAATATTTAGGACCAGGAGTTGAATTTTTAATTATTTTTGTGTTGTCCATTTTAAAAGACAATTGGTTTAAACTTGATGGTCTGTCTGGAGGGACCCCCATTTTGAGGGTTATTTTTAGGAACTTATTGAATGAGTTTTTTGTTTTTTTTTCTTTTTAATAGGAAAATTTATTAAAAGAATTTCAACTTCTTTTATAAGTTCCGATTTGCTCTATTGAAGATATTGCTTTAGTGTTTATTGATTTGGAACAAAAATTGTTATTCGAAGTTTATTTCTAATATGTGACGCACAAAGAAAATTATTGACCGAAGGCACGTGTTGTCTGTGCGATTGACAGTTCGAAACTGAGGTATATAATAATAAACCAGTAAGGACGCTATAGTCGAGTATACTCGACAATATAATACCCTGCACACACAGTAGGTGGTGCAACACCCTAAATCTACAAAAGAAATGATGATTTGACATCGCCCAATCAAATAGTGATCAAAATATCAAGTAAATTGGTCAAAAAAAAGTGGAATTTATGAAAAATTTGAGTTTTTTGGTCATTGAGGGGTAACTTTCGAACAGAGGGGAGTTTTGTGGTATGCAGTTTTAAAGATATATATTTACTGAGCTTGTCTACAAAATTTCATGTTCATATCTTTATTAGTTTTGGAGATATTGCTTTTTAGAGAAAACAACTCGGGGAGGGGAAATCAAGGGGAGGTGGAAAAATTGTGGTATGCAGTTTTGTAGAACTTTTCATGCTGAGTCTACATACCGACTTTCATGTCTCTATTTCTTCGGGTGTTCGAGTTACAACGTTTTAAAAAAGTGGGCGGTGCTGGATGGGCGGGAAGAAGTGGGCGTGGCACCAAACCGTTTAAACTTGATGTAATGCCAAGCATCACGAGTCTACCCTCCAAATTTCAAGTCTCTAGCTTTTACAGTTTCCGAGAACCATTGGTGAATACAGACGGACGGACGGACAGACGGACAAGGCTCAATCGATTTCTCTTGTCATCCTGATCAAGAATATATATACTTTATGGGGTCCCCCTCCCTTCCTTCTGTGCGTTACATACATTTCGTTCAAAAAAACTTAATATACCCTGACACACTGTATGTGCAGGGTATAAAAATATAACAATAAGCAATATAAAAAAATTATGAAAACAAAAATAATTAAACAATATAAAGCGTTAACGAAGAATAAAATAAGACTGGCGCAACAACTTACCTGTTGAAGAATTTCTTAACGAACATATACGATTATTCCTCTCCTAATGAAAGTTTGAACAAGGGATGTCAATCCCGCGATCCCGAAATCCCGGAATTTCTGTGTTTTTGAAGTCCCGAATATCCCGGGACTTAACTTTCCCAATCCCGGGATATTCGGGATTTCGATTTTTTTATTCCGATGTGATCAATAGATCAATAAGTTAGAAAACGTATACGACAAATTTCATTGTTTCGTAATCAAGAACGTAGCCAGCTTGTCACAAAAGGGGGCGAAAATAGTCTTTTTGCATAAATGTGAGCGCGTTTTACAAAAACCAAAGTTATTTCAAGGATTAAAAGCAACGATATTCTGATGTAGGGGACTGCAAAATGATGGTCAATATTTGAAAAAAAAAAATTGCCCAAAATTTTTCAATGCAATTTACAAAAATCTGTGCGAAGAGAGTAGTACGGCTTTTCTGAGTCCTTCTCTAAAACCATATTTTTTATACTTTTCACTTACGTGAAATAGTATAATAACTTTGTCACGGAGTTTGTAAAAGATCGAAATATTAATTTCCGACTATATAAAGTATATAAATTCTTGATCAGCTCGACAAGACGAGTTGATATAGCCATGTCCGTCTGTCTGTGAATATGCTATCTCCTCCCACAGTTTTCAAGATATCGAGCTGAAATTTTGCAGGGAGTCTTCTCTAATGTGTGGTCAAATCATTGGTTGGAACCGGCTATATCGGATTATTGGAACTGGTAGCCCCGATACGAAATGAAGAAGAACCAGTAAGGACGCTATCTTCAGCAAGGCTGAAGCTATAATACTTTTCACTTTGTGTCACTATAAAGAACACTAACTGAATAGTTTTCATGCCTCCCTAACAACATAAATGTAATGTTTCAAGTCAATTCGTTAAAAAACAAAAAAGTTTTCCATACAACGGGTCAATTTTCGCTATAAAAGGTTGAGGCCAAGCCCACTTTTGGTCAAAATAGTTTTCATTCCTTCCTAAGAACATAACTGTAGAGTTTCAAGTCAATTGGTTAAAAAACAGAAAAGTTTTCCATACAACGGGTCAATTTTCGCTATAAAAGCGCGTGGCCACGCCCACTTTTGATCAAAATAGTTTTCATTCCTCCCTAAGAGCATAAGTGCAAAGTTTCAAGTCAATTGGTTAAAAAACAAAAAAGTTTTCCATACAAAGGGTCAAGTTAGGCTATAAGTGGGCGTGGCCATGCCCACTTTTGATCAAAATAGTTTTCATTCCTCCCTAAGAGCATAACTGCAAAGTTTCAAGTCAATTGGTTAAAAAACAAAAAAGTTTTCCATACAAAGGGTCAATTTTCGCTATAAAAGGGCGTGGCCACGCCCACTTTTGATCAAAATAGTTTTCATTCCTCCCTAAGAGCATAACTGCAAAGTTTAAAGTCAATTGGTTAAAAAACAAAAAAGTTTTCCATACAAAGGGTCAAGTTTAGCTATAAGTGGGCTTGGCCATGCCCACTTTTTATCAAAATAGTTTTCATTCCTCCCTAAGAACATAACTCTAAAGTTTCAAGTCAATTGGTTAAAAAGCAAAAAAGTTTTCCATACAACGGGTAATTTTTCGTTATAAAAGGGTCAATTCTCACTATAAAAGCGCGTGGCCATGCCCACTTTTGATCAAAATAGTTTTCATTCCTCCCTAAGAGCATAACTGCAAAGTTTCAAGTCAATTGGTTAAAAAACAAAAAAGTTTTCCATACAAAGGGTCAAGTTAAGCTATAAGTGGGCGTGGCCACGCCCACTTTTGATCAAAATAGTTTTCATTCCTCCCTAAGAGCATAACTGCAAAGTTTCAAGTCAATTGGTTAAAAAACAAAAAAGTTTTCCATACAACGGGTCAATTTTCGCTATAAAAGGGCGTGGCCACGCCCACTTTTGGTCAAAATAGTTTTCATTCCTTCCTAAGAACATAACTGTAAAGTTTCAAGTCAATTGGTTAAAAAGCAAAAAAGTTTTCCATACAACGGGTCAATTTTCGCTATAAAAGGGCGTGGCCACGCCCACTTTTGATCAAAATAGTTTTCATTCCTCCCTAAGAGCATAAGTGCAAAGTTTCAAGTCAATTGGTTAAAAAACAAAAAAGTTTTCCATACAAAGGGTCAAGTTAGGCTATAAGTGGGCGTGGCCATGCCCACTTTTGATCAAAATAGTTTTCATTCCTCCCTAAGAGCATAACTGCAAAGTTTCAAGTCAATTGGTTAAAAAACAAAAAAGTTTTCCATACAAAGGGTCAATTTTCGCTATAAAAGGGCGTGGCCACGCCCACTTTTGATCAAAATAGTTTTCATTCCTCCCTAAGAGCATAACTGCAAAGTTTAAAGTCAATTGGTTAAAAACAAAAAAGTTTTCCATACAACGGGTCAATTTTTGCTATAAGTAGGCGTGGCTACGCCCACTTTTGGTCAAAATAGTTTTCATTCCTCTCTAGGAACATAACTGTAAAGTTTTAAGTCAATTGGTTAAAAAACAAAAAAGTTTTCCATACAAAGGGTCAATTTTCGCTATAAGTAGGCGTGGCTACGCCCACTTTTGGTTAAAATAGTTTTCATTCCTCCCTAAGAACATAACTGTAAAGTTTCAAGTCAATTGATTAAAAAACCAAAAAGTTTTCCATACAAAGGGTCAAGTTAAGCTATAAGTAGGCGTGGCCATGCCCACTTTTGATCAAAATAGTTTTCATTCCTCCCTAAGAGCATAACTGCAAAGTTTCAAGTCAATTGGTTAAAAAACAAAAAAGTTTTCCATACAACGGGTCAATTTTCGCTATAAGTAGGCGTGGCTACGCCCACTTTTGGTTAAAATAGTTTTCATTCCTCCCTAAGAGCATAACTGCAAAGTTTCAAGTCAATTGGTTAAAAAACAAAAAAGTTTTCCATACAAAGGGTCAATTTTCGCTATAAAAGGGCGTGGCCACGCCCACTTTTGATCAAAATAGTTTTCATTCCTCCCTAAGAGCATAACTGCAAAGTTTCAAGTCAATTGGTTAAAAAACAAAAAAGTTTTCCTTACAAAGGGTCAAGTTAGGCTATAAGTGGGCGTGGCTACGCCCACTTTTCGTCAAAATAGTTTTCATTCCTCCCGAAGAGCATAACTGCAAAGTTTCAAGTCAATTGGTTAAAAAACAAAAAAGTTTTCCATACAAAGGGTCAAGTTAGGCTATAAGTGGGCGTGGCCATGCCCACTTTTGATCAAAATAGTTTTCATTCCTCCCTAAGAGCATAACTGCAAAGTTTCAAGTCAATTGGTTAAAAAACAAAAAAGTTTTCCATACAAAGGGTCAAGTTAGGCTATAAGTGGGCGTGGCCATGCCCACTTTTGATCAAAATAGTTTTCATTCCTCCCTAAGAGCATAACTGCAAGGTTTCAAGTCAATTGGTTAAAAAACAAAAAAGTTTTCCATACAAAGGGTCAAGTTAGGCTATAAGTGGGCGTGGCCATGCCCACTTTTGATCAAAATAGTTTTCATTCCTCCCTAAGAGCATAACTGCAAAGTTTCAAGTCAATTGGTTAAAAAACAAAAAAGTTTTCCATACAACGGGTCAAATTTCGCTATAAGTAGGCGTGGCTACGCCCACTTTTGGTTAAAATAGTTTTCATTCCTCCTTAAGAGCATAACTGCAAAGTTTCAAGTCAATTGGTTAAAAAACAAAAAAGTTTTCCATACAAAGGGTCAAGTTAGGCTATAAGTAGGCGTGGCCATGCCCACTTTTGATCAAAATAGTTTTCATTCCTCCCTAAGAGCATAACTGCAAAGTTTCAAGTCAATTGGTTAAAAAACAAAAAAGTTTTCCATACAACGGGTCAATTTTCGCTATAAGTAGGCGTGGCTACGCCCACTTTTGGTTAAAATAGTTTTCATTCCTCCCTAAGAGCATAACTGCAAAGTTTCAAGTCAATTGGTTAAAAAACAAAAAAGTTTTCCATACAAAGGGTCAATTTTCGCTATAAAAGGGCGTGGCCACGCCCACTTTTGATCAAAATAGTTTTCATTCCTCCCTAAGAGCATAACTGCAAAGTTTCAAGTCAATTGGTTAAAAAACAAAAAAGTTTTCCTTACAAAGGGTCAAGTTAGGCTATAAGTGGGCGTGGCTACGCCCACTTTTCGTCAAAATAGTTTTCATTCCTCCCGAAGAGCATAACTGCAAAGTTTCAAGTCAATTGGTTAAAAAACAAAAAAGTTTTCCATACAAAGGGTCAAGTTAGGCTATAAGTAGGCGTGGCCATGCCCACTTTTGATCAAAATAGTTTTCATTCCTCCCTAAGAGCATAACTGCAAAGTTTCAAGTCAATTGGTTAAAAAACAAAAAAGTTTTCCATACAACGGGTCAATTTTCGCTATAAGTAGGCGTGGCTACGCCCAGTTTTGGTTAAAATAGTTTTCATTCCTCCCTAAGAGCATAACTGCAAAGTTTCAAGTCAATTGGTTAAAAAACAAAAAAGTTTTCCATACAAAGGGTCAATTTTCGCTATAAAAGGGCGTGGCCACGCCCACTTTTGATCAAAATAGTTTTCATTCCTCCCTAAGAGCATAACTGCAAAGTTTCAAGTCAATTGGTTAAAAAACAAAAAAGTTTTCCATACAAAGGGTCAATTTTCGCTATAAAAGGGCGTGGCCACGCCCACTTTTGATCAAAATAGTTTTCATTCCTCCCTAAGAGCATAACTGCAAAGTTTCAAGTCAAATGGTTAAAAAACAAAAAAGTTTTCCATACAACGGGTCAATTTTCGCTATAAGTAGGCGTGGCTACGCCCACTTTTGGTTAAAATAGTTTTCATTCCTCCCTAAGAGCATAACTGCAAAGTTTCAAGTCAATTGGTTAAAAAACAAAAAAGTTTTCCATACAACGGGTCAATTTTCGCTATAAGTAGGCGTGGCTACGCCCACTTTTGGTTAAAATAGTTTTCATTCCTCCCTAAGAGCATAACTGCAAAGTTTCAAGTCAATTGGTTAAAAAACAAAAAAGTTTTCCATACAAAGGGTCAATTTTCGCTATAAAAGGGCGTGGCTACGCCCACTTTTCGTCAAAATAGTTTTCATTCCTCCCTAAGAACATAACTGTAAAGTTTCAAGTCAATTGATTAAAAAACCAAAAAGTTTTCCATACAAAGGGTCAAGTTAAGCTATAAGTGGGCGTGGCCATGCCCACTTTTGATCAAAATAGTTTTCATTTCTCCCTAAGATCATAACTGCAAAATTTCAAGTCAATTGGTTAAGAAACAAAAAAGTTTTCCATACAACGATTCAAGTTTTGTTCACTTTTCTTCTTCTTTTCGTATGGGAGCTACCTGTTCCAATAATCCGATCATGCTGGTTCCGACGAATGATTCATCGTAATAAATTCTAAGACTCTGTGCAAAGTTTCAGCTCGATAGCTTCAAAACTGAGGGACTAGTTTGCATACATACAGACAGACAGACCGACAGACAGACAGACAGACGGACATGGCTAAATCAACTCGTCTTGTCGTCCTGATCAAGAATATATATACTTTATATAGTCGGAAATTAATATTTCGATCTGTTACAAACTCCGTGACAAAGTTAATATACTATTTCACATAAGTGAAAAGTATAAAAACAAATTTTAATCGTTATATGGAAAACTTTTGTGTTTTGAACGATAGAGAGCTGAAATTTCAAATATAGTAGTTTAACATAGTCTGACATATTGCCTGAAAGTTTCATTGAGATCGGGCAACTAGAACTGGTAGCTGCCATACAAAAAAAAAGAAGAGGAAGAGAAACTAAGATTTAACGTCGTTGTATGGAAAACTTTTTTGTTTTGTATGATAGAGGACTGAAATTTTCAACTTAGTAGTTTTACATGGTTCGATTAAATTCCCGAAAGTTTCATTGAGATCGGGCAACTGGAACTGGTACCTGCCATACAAAATGAAGAAGAGGAAGAGAAGCAATATTCACGTCGTTGTATGGAAAACTTTTTTGTTCCTTAACCAATTGACATGAAACTTCACAGTTATGTTCTTGGGGAGGCGTTAAAACTATTTTGACAAAAATGGGCATGGTTACGCCCACTTTTACCAAAAATCAATAATTTGCATATCTCCGGCACCCAATGAGCAAAAACAATGAAAATTTGTATATAGGCTAATTAGATGAAGAAAAAATATATTTAGTAAAAAAAAAAAGGCGTGGCACAAGAAATAAGCGTGAAGAGTATTTAAGCTTCAGCCTTGCTGAAGTTAGCGTCCTTACTGGTTCTTCTTCATTTCCTTCTTGCTGTTACAAACTTCAGGACAAAGTTATATGCGTGAAGAGTATAAAAAGGAATAATAAGAAAATTCATGAAATATTTACTACGTCTTAACTAGTCCCGGGATCCCGGGATTTCAGTTCGCAATCCCGAAAATCCCAGGATTGGCAAATCTCCAAAAATTTACATCCCTAGTTTGAACGTAACAGTCACTGCAATCAAGCCTAATATTAATTCTGAAGCCAGGAACCTGATAGTTTTATTGAGGGTGTGTTGATATCTCCACAGCACAAAATATAGATGACATAAACATTAATTTGTCTGACCGTGAGTTCATAAGTTTTGTGTTTCTACATGCACAAAATCACTTTCTGTGGCTTAGGTGGGTTGAATTGACCAACCAAAAAAAGTCTTGCTACATTTGAAGCTCTACTACAAGCAACATAAGGGACAGCTTGTGACATACGTTTACTTGTGTGAACAGCCACAAGTGAATATGTAGCGCCTTGACCCTTATGAATTGGAATACCTTCTGCAGGAACTTCTGGAAACTGTTTCTGTCACTACAATTGTTCGTTTTGTTTGTATTGAAAAGTTCGAACTACTTTTTGAACCAGTGTCCAACTAACTTCTGTGGTATGCTGGATTTGACTTCTCGGAATTTGGCACACAGACTCTTAGGGAAATTTAATCCAGTTGGACAGTTCGAATTATGAGTTCGAAATATTTTAAAAGATCCCACAGAGATGAAGCAATTATTATATTTATATTTATTATATCCCAGCAGTTCTCGTTTTGTCAATTGTCCCCTTTTCAATAGTTTATTTCAATTAGCAAACTAGTACCCAACTGTCGAATTCGAAACTAGTAAAAGAACTAGCCAAAGATGGCGCTTTATCACACCAGTTTAAAAAACAAAATGTCGGATTGACCCATTTTCGTTATTTGGAAACTAGTTTTCAACTAGTGAATTTAGGTCTAGTATTTGAACCAGACAGAGGTTATGCATAAAAGGACCAGTCTGAAAAAAATATTTGAAATAAATAAAATATATCAAATATCAAATGTTTCTATGTCGCCTGCTGTAGCTCTGAGTTTAGTGTGTTGGACTATGAAACCGAAGGTATGAGGTTCGAACCCCAGCGCCACCAGAATTTAAATGTTTATTATATGAATGTTTACCAAATTAATTCTTATTATCGATAAAAAAATAAAGTTATTTAAATAACCAATTATAATTAAGGTAAACGTCCCAGTCATGGATCAGCTAAGGAAAAATTTAATTTCAATTCGACACTTTAACCTGAGAAAAACATACATTCACCACGTTTTTTTTTTATTTGGACATTTAGTCTTTTAAGAACAAGATACACATTCCACTATATTAATTATTATCCGTTTAATAAACAAATTTCGATTATTAATAATTCATTACTCTTTGTCCCAGTGATGGATCACTTGTCCCAGTAATGAATCGTCTTGTCCTAGTAATGGATCAGGTTGACAAAGTAACGTTATTATTGCTTGATTATCAATTTAAGTTGATATTTAATGATTCAATATTAAAAAGTGCGGTATGAACACGATAGACACTGAAAATCTTTATGAAAAACAATTATCGAAGTTTTTTTTCTTCTATTAATTTAAATCAAACTCCGCAGTGAAACAAATTATAACAAAATGACACCATGACTCAGAGTGACACATATGTGTCAAAAAGATCCCGTTTGTGAAAGAATATGAAACTTGTTATTGTTCGATGTACTGATTCATAACTGGGACATGATCCATTACTGGGACGTTTACCTTAATACATAGTAAAAAAAAAAAAAAACAATTACTAATTCACCAAAGATGGTTTCATTTTCTTTTTTTCGTGTACCCCAAATTGGTACGGCAGGACTAGTTCGGTAACTAGACAGAAGTGGTACAATTGTGACAATTGACCCCTGCCTATGACATCCCCTAGTAAAACTCACCAGTTGAAAGCATTGAGAGTCGATTAAGCTGGCACTAGTAGTATTTACATTCAAACTAGTTCCGACCTTAGTTCTTTACTAGATCGAAGAACTGCTGGGATGGTAAGGAGCCTGAAAAATCTATTTATCTCCAACAGGAGAAAGTTGTCTGAGGTCACTGAAAACTACAACGGAAACACCACCAAAAGGAGAGGAACTTTTAAAAATTTGTCTGAGACGAGCGTCAAGATATGAAAACATTTAGGCACCGACCATTGAAACCTCATCAATAATCAGCACCTTCAGGTCTATGAAATTACACAAAACATGACTTAAGGGCCTTTTTTCAGACCGCGACTGGTTCACTGGAAGTGAAAACATTGAGTGCAATGTAGATCCGCCAATACCAAAGGCAGCTTTACTAGTTGGTGCACATAAAAGAACTCGTACAGAGTTGGGATTACTTCCAGGTGCACTATTATACCTGTAAGAAAGGGACTGGAAAATGGCGGAGATCAACTTACTTTTTCCTACACCCGCTCCACCACTTACGAATTAAAATACAGATTTGCATTTTATATTCTGTAACAAACGAGTTAAGTTACTCTTTGTTTGAAATTGAGTGACCTAACAATGGACAGCAAATCTTCTTTTGGAATGATGAGGGGAAGATTAATGTGATGAATAGTATTATCAGATTGATCTTGGTTTATTGCCGGATCATTAAGACTTAGAACATTTAGGCCAGAAGGCACTTCAGGTATAGCTAATGCCCGAAATTGGAAATCTAAATCTTGATCAGTGCGATGCGTATCTTCTTCGTGTGTATTTTCGATTTCTTGCAATCGATCCAAGACTCCTTCCAATTCTTTATCATCTAAAACATTAAACCTCCTCCTTATTACATCAATCGTTCCCCGATTCTGACGACATATCACTTCAGGAGACATACAACATAATGAGTTCTCTAAAGAAGTCCTCACGATCTTTTTCGACATTAAAGCGCCTATATCTAATGATACACGGCTGTGTGCATTTTCTTACGAAACCGCTATTGTCTGTGGTAACCTACTCGTCTTGGAATATCTATAGTTCGCTGCAAAATCCTCTGAACACATGTCGTTCAAGTTATGGTGACGATGAACATAATGTTCAAGCAAGCCAGTCTGGAAGATACTAGTCGAGTCTTCCGACATATTTTGCAATTCGCCTCTAGGTTTCAGCATTCTAACACGCTGCTCTGGACAGGAAGTGTTAATGTATACTTCAACATTACTGCTTTCTGACAAGTGCAGACTCAAACAACAGTAAGCAGCTTCTTGAACAGACATTTCACTTCATGAAATGAATTTGTGACCAATATGCTGAAGTTGTTGCTTAGTAGTGAAATTCTGATGATGAATTTCTTCAACTGCTTCGCGTAACAATTTTGAAACACCTCGATTCGATTTGGTTATGTAATTAATTAAGTAGCTACAACTTGCATAGCCGCCCAAAATGAAATGAATGGCCATGTTGGTCCTATGCAATGCGAGGATGTGTTTGTTATATACGTTAAACATTCTGTTTTCTAAACTTCTACGCAAGTAAATATGTGGCTTCTTAAGGTTTGATCTTAACGCCTGCTTATATTGTTCATAATTAATATTCATAGCATCGTGCCCCAAAAATTTATCAAAATTAGAAAAATTCAGATCTAATGTCAGTAGATCTTGAATTTTTAGATAGTTTGCACAACATTGGTCACGGTGTTCGAATTCATCATGAAATGGCGTTAAATCTCTCTTTGTGGCATTGGGGGATAAGGCATCCCGAAATGGCAAATTGAACCCCTTCCTTGTCGCTGACAGGAACGACCATGGTTATGTTTCTGCAAAAAAAAATAAATTCTTGCACACTAGGCTCATTACTTTCAATAGAAATAAATGTGTCAATAAAGTTTATGACAGCCTGGTAGGTGCTATGATAGTTCAGATCAATTTTCGGGGCTTCTTTCAGCCAATACATACCATGGTCGTGTACTGAACGTCTGTGATGAAACTCAATAATATTTATCGACAGGGTGTTTACCGAAAATACATTCGTCGGTTTTCATTAAAGAAAACAACTGACTAAATCAAAAGTCGAAATACCTAGCCTAACAACATCGGTTCGAATAAGTCTGGCCTTCTCATTGAAACCTATTGTTGCCACTTGCTCTTCAGAAATTGTAGTAGGTCAACATTCTGCTTCAAGATGAATAGGAGTTCGGTCCACTTAGTTTCTGCTGTTGATAGCTTTATGAAAAATGTGGGAAGGTCGAACTGCCTAATCATGGCCAAGACTTTTTTGAAGTGAAACTTCTTTAGCATGGGTGCGATTTGAAACTCGATGAAACGACATGAAAAAGAGACAGACTATACATTTATATGATTTAGCCTGCGAGAGAATGAAATAGAATATAGAATGACAGTCTGTATTCATAAACTGAGAAGTCATAAAAAAATTAACAACAACAACATGCTTAGTTGTAATTTTGGCATTCCTCTTCAACCGTCACTTTCGCCATCTGGCGCATATGCAACAACAACTTACCTGGCATGTTTACTCCAAATATTATAAAAACTCTTGTTGTTGTTATTTTCGGCGTAAACAAGCACTTTTAATACGGATAGTGTTGTTGTTGCTACCTATGACACTGTCTGAGCGTATGCATTGTGTTTGTTGTTGCCCGCTACTTAGCGTCGCTAATCAGCTTCATAATATATGAGCCGTGAATTCATCTGCAATTCACGTCCTCCCAATTATGTTGAAAGCCGTTCAATTTGCAATTGACAATAATACCCTTTCCATTGCTGTGATTAGGAAATGAAAACAATTAATTTACAAATTCAAAATATTCCAAATGTGAACATTTATAATAAATTATTTATGCAATAAATAAGGTCAAGTAGATTCCACACATTGGAGCATTGGTAGTTAACTTGACTCTGTTCTTCGGGAGACAGAATTAAATCTTCTTCTTCGCATTTATGCATTCAAAAACGTACGCATTCCAACTTGCCCAAATAACATGGTGACACATACATATTTTCATAAAATTTACCATTTTTACGAGTTTTTTTAACCATTTTAAATGCAACTTCACATTAATTATAATTTGAAGATTATTTCAACAATTTAATTCGAATGTATTTACTTTTCAATCTTCGAAAATAGATACAAGCAAATTGATTGTTTTCCAGCTCAAAAAATTTGGTTGGTAATATATATCTCAGACACTCAAATTTTCCTTGTTATTGTTTTGAAATCATCGACCTGAAATGTTGCAAAGATCTTTCAATTTTATTACCATAAATCATTGATTAGAGGAAAAAAGCAAATTTACGTCATTGTATGTAAAACGTTTTTTGTTTTTTAATCAATTGACTTGAAACTTCACACTTTTTATCTTACAGAGACATAAAATCTATGTTGATCAAAAATTGAGCATTGCTACGCCTACTTATAGCAAAAATTGATGATTTGCATATTTCACGATGCAATGAGCTAAAACAATGAAAACTAGTATATAGAATATTAAGATAAAGAGAAATTCAATCCAGAAAATGGGTATGGAGAGACCGAAGATAGCGTCCTTACTGGTTTTTTGTTTCTTATAAAGAAAGTTTCACTTCATACACGTGTACTCTGTTGCACGCGATTATTTTTTTTTTTCTTGGCTTCCCAGAGTACCCTCGTGAAGTATTAAAGAGTTTAAGAAGTCATCACTTAAAACGTTGTTCGCGGTGATGCCTACAGGGCCCCTAGCTTTTCTTAAGTAAATAGAAGTATTTTTTGCAATACTGATCTTTTCAAGCTTTTTGTAGTTGTAAAAAAGCTTATCTAACCGAACGCCTCTCCTATCAAAATTCCTAAGCTCAGACCGAACAATTTTAGTGAAACTTTTACAACATTCTATGGCCTCCGTAGATGGATGCAAATGATAGTTCCTCAAAATGTTCATTTGTTACCATATCTAAAGAACGTTGACCTTCACCAGGAGCCATAATAATTCTTTGTAATTGTTCATTATTTTCATTTCGATTATTGTTCATCAGTGTCTCTTGGTCTCCTGGATTAAGTTCGTTCTCAATATGAGTATTCAAAATTGAAGCAATGTCAACATCAAATGGTGAAATGACAAAAGCGACATTTTGCGAAACAAAAGAAGAAATCCATTGTTCGTCTATTGATATGTTGTGCTTTCAATACAATTCCGTATTGCACAGATATCTTACTGCTTCAAGAACCTTAGCAGGTCGTATAGTTTCTGTGATGAAATCATGACTATACCTCCATACGACGCCTCAGATGCAGTTGAATGACCTCAGATTGATCGAAAGTTCGAGGAAGAGTTGTGACTGTATTGTTTACAGAGATCGGAACATTTACAACTGCTCCTCGAATCGCACTTTGTCTCTCGAACCCTAAAGGAACAATTTTCATAAATGGTAGACGTGGGCACGCCAACCTCTCTTCAACGGACGTTTAGTCCACTAAGCATTCTGGAAGTTCTGGAAATTCCAGGCCATTTGTAATACAAATATTTTGCTTCTTCCGTTGCTTGACACTTCGAGCCTTTTGCAAAAATTTCATGCATTTTCCGTCGAAGGAAAATTCGCAATAGATACAAAATGTCGCTACTATAGGGATTGTTATTTTGTACCACAACTTTTTGAATTCTATTCCTAGCTCGCTCTTCTCCCTGATATTGTTCATTTTCCCGCCTGACTGAATGCTGTAATGAATTTGGACGCTGTTCTTCTTCGTGATATCGTGAATCGAGTCTTCGTAATGACGGTCGGAGAGTATTACGAGCATGTTAAATTCGACCAACTTCCGGAACAATGCGCCGCGATAAGTTGTCGTTAGTATTATTTTGTACACAGGATCAAGTCTACGTTCCGGAACTGCGCGGCGCGCCGAATGTTCGATGTTGTTATTATGTTGTTCCTGTGTACGATACACAGGGTCACGTCTACGTTCTGAACGACGGCTTGTATTTCGCGATTGTTCTGTCTGTCGATAATCGGGATGATGTCTACGAGACGATCGTCGAAGCGAATTTTGAACCTGCTCATTTTCCCGGACTTCCGAATTTTCGCGCCGATCTCGATGTAACTGCGTATTTCGCGAGCAACCTGGTTCCCATTACGTAATGCGTCTCTGTCCCTACGTCTTTGTAATTGTTGGGAAACTGTCAGACTTCTTAGTCAATTTGTTTCACACTTTTTATAATATACAGTGTAAGACGAATACACAAACTACTAATAAATTGATTGTAAAACACTTACCATCCAGTTGTTAGCTTCTTTAAAGAGGAAAAGTTTTTTATCGGATGACTTTCACGCGATATTAATTTTTTGGACAGTTTTATTTTTATTGTTTGTGAACCGATACTTAAAAAGCTCAGGAAAAAGTAAAAGCACAATGAAATAATCGCAATTGTTAACACGACGAAACTTGTACCGAATGTATTGGAACAAATTCGATTTTGGCCCTCTCGAAAGGTTTTGGCGCAATTATTTTTTTCAGAGTTATTCAAATATTTGTTTTTATTGGGGAAAATGGAATTGTTAGCAACACTACACCAGGTACTAAAGCTTCCGAAATTAGTGTTAGAATACTAATAAGCCACTAAAACTATTTAAGTAGTTAGTTTTATTAAAATAGGAAACAGCAGTCACGACTCCGAAAATAAATGATATAGCAGAGTACATATAAAAACTTTATGTAGAACACATGATCAATGTGTTTTATTTACTGACCTTTGTAAAAAAAGTAATAAAAAAAAAACAAAAACTCCAGACACAAAAATTGACCTCGAGACTGCTAATATTGTACATTTGATATTTAATTTAAATATTGTTTATATTAATGTATATATTGTTCAAATCATTGGTACAATGTTTTACAATTTTTAAAGCAGTACTTAAGCAACGTATAAAAATAAAAATGAAGCCGTGATTATGCACAAGTTATTAAGAGGGTTATTCTACTGTAGATGCCTTAATTGTAGTCGCTTTTCCTCACACAATAAAAAATATAAAAAAATTTTGAGTAAACAGTTTTTTACAAAATATTTATTGATATTTAAATAATAGAAAAAAACTGTCACACAAAAAAAAAAAGTTCAATTCATCCAGTTATGATGTCGCGCAGTGAAGGCCAAAAAAAAACAGTAAGGGTGGTATAGTCGAGTATATTCGACAATATAATACCCTGCAATCACAGTAGGCGGTGCCACATCCTCAATCTACAGAAACATATTGATCTGACGTCGCCTATTCAAATAGTGTTCAAAATATCAAGAAAATCGGTCAAAAAATGTGGATTTTACAAAAAATTTAAGTTTGTAGGCCTCTGAGGGGTAACCATCAAAGAGGGGGGAAGTTTGTGGTATACAGTTTTTAAGATGTATTATCACTGAGCTTGTGTACAAATTTTCAGGGTCGTACCTTTGTTAATTTTGGAGATATAGCAATTTACAGAAAATAACTAGGGGAGGGGAAATGAAAAATACTGAGACTGGATGTTTGAGTTATAGCGATTTAAAAAGTGGGTGGGGCTGGATGGGCGGGAAGGAGTGGGCGTGGCACAAAAAAAAAACTTGATCTGCTGCCAAGCATCACGAGTCTACCCTCCAAATTTCAAGTCTCTAGGTCTTACAGTTTCCGAGATCCATTGGTGAATACAGACGGACGGACGAACGGACATGGCTCAATCAATTTCTCTTGTCGTCCTCATCAAGAATATACATACTTTATGGGGTCCCCCTCCCTTCCTTCTGTGCGTTACATACATTTCGTTCAAACAAACTTAATATACCCTGACACACTGTATGTGCAGGGTATAAAAAGTGGTGTCATGGTTGACATGATTCCAATCCTTATAGTGTCCGAAAAAAAACCAGTAAGGGAGCTATTTTCAGCTTTGCTAAAACTTATACACTGTTGCAAGCATTTTCTCAAGTATTCTAACTGGAAAATCTGTCTTACAGTTATTCCAATAAGAATCATATACGTTTATAAAGATAAAGGGGCGTAGCCACGCCCATTTCCTAATTTTTTTAACAAAAACATTGCAATCATTTTACACTTCATTTTGCGATCTTATATCTCGTCGGCTTACGGAGAAATCACATTTTTAAGTTTTTCTCTATATGGGCTGTGCCACGCCCTTATGTCTGATTTTTACGAAACTTTGGAATAAAGTCAAGTATTCATAAAAACGAGCAACTGCAAAGTTTTATCGGCTTATATTTAAGAACAAAAAAGTTTTTCTAACAAAAACCGAATTTTTGACCGATTGTTCCTATGGAAGCTATATGCTATAGTTATCCGATCTTCACCAATTTTGCAGTGTGTCTTAATTTACGTCCAAGTTGTTCTTGTGTAAAAAATTGAGGCGATAGCTTAAAAATCAAAGAATTTATTGAGCAAAAACTTAATTTTTGACCGATCGTTCTTATGGCAGCTATATTCTATAGTTATCCGATCATGCTGGATTTTACATACAAACTGCGTGCAAGGAAAAGAAAATTTTCTGCATTTAAAATTTTTTTGATATCTTTAAAACTCTAGGAGGAGTTCGCATCACAACAGACAGACAGACAGACGGAAATGGCTATATGAACTCGTCTCGTCAAGCTGATCAAATATATATAGACTTTACATAGTCGGAAATGTCTCCTTTTCTGCGTTGCAAACTTCATGAAAAAGTTAATATACTCTTGCAAGAGTATAAAAAGTAAAACGCAGTTATTCTCAGGGATGACGATGCTATCGTTCCTACCTCGGGTAAAAAACACAAATCATCGACGACTCAAAAATGAAAAATGATTTTTTACCCGTTGTTTTCAGCTTCATGGATTTTTTAAAAAAAGTAAATCCAATTATATTGCAATATCCGAGGTAGGGACGATAGACGGATGTACTAAGAAGGTTCCTGCAAAATTTCGGATGATTAGAATAGGAGATATCATGTCAACCAGGTCGGAAAAAGTATTTCGACAAAATCGCGTTTAAAGTTTTGTTCAGCGTAAAGCTACACTAGTACCTTACATCACAAAAACGCTTGTAGCTCCGAAAATATTTCGAATTTTGAAAAACCCTTTTAGACAAGTTTTCTTAAGGGCCTGGATCTTAAAAAAATATTTTAAAATAAAATCCTTAACTAGAATAACCTCTTAAGCAATGCTGAATTTACGATGCAATCATTTGCAGCATTTGCTTGGACCCACGGATAAGACAAGTATTGCTGCAAAAGCCAATAAGTCCAATGCCCCCAGAGCACAACTAAAGCAGCTTTTTTTGCAGCTACCTTATTTGAAAGATCCCGTGACGAATTATTTCTAAGAATTAATGCAAACATTTATGTATAACTTACATATGTATGTATAAATTCCATTCTAATTCAACATCACAGCGTTGTACAAAAAACTCAGAAGCGTCAACACCTGCTCGCTGTGGGACGAGTTCCTGAAAAATATTGATGTGACTTCAGAAGACGATAATGAACATGATGAGCTAACAGACGAAATAAAACGGGAATATGCTGAAATCTACAATTATAGCCCAAAGCCAATTTCCTCCACGTCGAATATTATGAAGTATTGGGAAAGTAAATTTATCACATATCTCAATTTATATAAGTTGGCCAATGTGGATTACTCTGTTGCGGCAACACAAATGATTGTTGAAAGATCGTTTTCGGCCCTCAAAATGATGCTTACCAACCAAAGATGCAACCTCGCTGATGAGTCATTGTCGAAATTGCTTTTTGTAAAGTTAAACAATAAGTGCCTCCTTCTAAGCGTTACATACTTTTTTTTTAAAACAAACACAATATACCATAATACACAGTGTGTACAAGGTATAAAAATAAAGGAATTACTTAGTTATAAAAAAAAATTATTCAGAAATACAAATTTCATTGGTAGGTTGCTTAAGAAAAGAAATAATATCGACGAAAATTCTTATAGAGAAGCCGTAAATTACAACTGAGTTTTATTTTGAGTAAAAAAAATAAAAATCATAAATAATTTTTATTTTTGAGTGTTGTTTTTTTTTGATCAAAAATAATAATTATGTTCTAAAATCTATTAAATTACTTAAAATTAATCATTATCGTTGAAGAAAAATGTATAAATAATATCCGGTAAGGTCAAACAAGACATTTTAAATTTGCATGTAGGGTATCATAACAGTTAGTAGTAGCAGATGTTATGTCATCACAACAGTATAATGTGGTCCAGTCAGTTTGGTCAATTAAGGAGTTAAGTAGGTCGAAGTAGGTAGGTCCGAAAGCAAATTCGACGATGAGGAGAGGTATTAGGCGAGATAGAGGAGGTATAAGGTAGGGTGAGAGTTATTTCCAATGTATGGTGAAATGAGTCTTCCGGCAACGATAAAGGGTCACATCTTGATACAACTATGCCATTAGGGTCATTAATCAACACAAGATATTGATTGAGTTCAGAACCAAGTTTTTCTGAAACAAGCGAAAATTCAAGAGTTTATAAAGAAATTCATGATCTACAGAAGGTACAAGGAAATGTGAATCCACGAAGTAAGACCAAGAAATTCGCGGAAGGTTAAAATCACCAAGCACGATGAGAAAATCTCGATCATGTGTAATATCATACGTCGGTCTTATAGCTTCAACGTGCTTGATTTAAACCTCCTCTCCAGAACCAGGTGGGATACACCAGCACGTAACAAAGATAGCCAGCTGAGCGAAAGAGATCTTGACACCAATAAATTCGATATCATCATCAATACGCAATTGGATTAATTCTGAACGAAGACATGAATTAACTGCAATAATGAATTTTAACCCCAACATTTGTTTTGGCTCCAATGTATTTAGCGATCGCCTCACAGGTGGTTTCAGAGGACAACCGTGAAATAAATACATGTCTTTTAGGTGCAACAACAATAAAGAAGGAACCAATGGAGTCAATGGAGTAGGCAGAATAAGCTGCGGAGGAACCAGTTGGTCAAAGGGGGAAAGTAATAATGAGACGAGAGGTAGTTCGAAGTCATAATTCCCTAGCAAGTCGGAACTAGACTCGAAATCAGAAGCCAATGCCTTGCATAGCTTATTTAATCTTAAAAACTTTTCGCGCAACCGCCGATACATCGACGAGAAATCTATTTGCCGTTTAAAACAGGTCGGACATGACCATTTGTAACCACCATAGGCCGTCGTCATAAAGCCTGTTACAAGAAAGGTTTCAACAACTCATGATGGATGAGACAAAAATAAGTTAAACACAAAAAAAAACCAATAAGGGTGGTATACTCGAGTATACTCGACTATATAATACCCTGCACACATGGCTGGCTGTGCTACACCCCAAATCTTCATAAACATATTGATCTCACATCGGCCGTTCAAATAGTGTTCAAAATATCAAGAAAATCTGTCAAAAAATGTGGATTTTACAAATTTGAGTTTCTTCGTCTCTGAGGGGTAACCATCAAAATAAGGGAAAAATTGTGGTATGCAGTTTTGTAGATCTATACATACTGAGTCTACATACCTGTTTGTATCTTTTATAGTTTAGGAGATGTAGTAATTTTAAGTAAAATAAAGTGGAATATTAGTTTGTAGGTCTCTGAGGGGTAACCATCAAAAAGAGGAAACATTTGTAGTATGCAGTTTTAAAAATGTATACTTATTGAGCTTGTATACAAAATTTCACGTTTGTAACTTTAATATTTTTGGAGATATAACGTTTTTTGGTTATCTGACTAAATAGCTGATTAGAAGCCCAAAAAGATAGAACCAAAAATGGGCGCGGCTACGTCCACATTTAGTGGCTATTATTACAGCCGTTACTAATTTAATGTACATCGTATTTAAAATCCAGCACTCTCGACTACAATTCTTGACTGGATTTTCAGTTTTTTTGCAACCTGTTTACCAAACAAACCAGTAAGGATTGGAGTCGACAGTACTCGACTTCGAAAAACCCCGTGCCTTCAATTAGTAATGGATGTATTAGAGCGTTGCCCCGCCCACTTTTGATATCATACATATCAATATCAAGAGGGTTATTCTACTGTAGATGCCTTAATTGTAGTCGCTTTTCCTCACACAATAAAAAATATAAAAAAATTTTGAGTAAACGGTTTTTTACAAAATATTTATTGATATTTAAATAATAGAAAAAAACTGTCACACAAAAAAAAAAAGTTCAATTCATCCAGTTATGATGTCGCGCAGTGAAGGCCAAAAAAAAACAGTAAGGGTGGTATAGTCGAGTATATTCGACAATATAATACCCTGCAATCACAGTAGGCGGTGCCACATCCTCAATCTACAGAAACATATTGATCTGACGTCGCCTATTCAAATAGTGTTCAAAATATCAAGAAAATCGGTCAAAAAATGTGGATTTTACAAAAAATTTAAGTTTGTAGGCCTCTGAGGGGTAACCATCAAAGAGGGGGGAAGTTTGTGGTATACAGTTTTTAAGATGTATTATCACTGAGCTTGTGTACAAATCTTCAGGGTCGTACCTTTGTTAATTTTGGAGATATAGCAATTTACAGAAAATAACTAGGGGAGGGGAAATGAAAAATACTGAGACTGGATGTTTGAGTTATAGCGATTTAAAAAGTGGGTGGGGCTGGATGGGCGGGAAGGAGTGGGCGTGGCACAAAAAAAAAACTTGATCTGCTGCCAAGCATCACGAGTCTACCCTCCAAATTTCAAGTCTCTAGGTCTTACAGTTTCCGAGATCCATTGGTGAATACAGACGGACGGACGAACGGACATGGCTCAATCAATTTCTCTTGTCGTCCTCATCAAGAATATACATACTTTATGGGGTCCCCCTCCCTTCCTTCTGTGCGTTACATACATTTCGTTCAAACAAACTTAATATACCCTGACACACTGTATGTGCAGGGTATAAAAAGTGGTGTCATGGTTGACATGATTCCAATCCTTATAGTGTCCGAAAAAAAACCAGTAAGGGAGCTATTTTCAGCTTTGCTAAAACTTATACACTGTTGCAAGCATTTTCTCAAGTATTCTAACTGGAAAATCTGTCTTACAGTTATTCCAATAAGAATCATATACGTTTATAAAGATAAAGGGGCGTAGCCACGCCCATTTCCTAATTTTTTTAACAAAAACATTGCAATCATTTTACACTTCATTTTGCGATCTTATATCTCGTCGGCTTACGGAGAAATCACATTTTTAAGTTTTTCTCTATATGGGCTGTGCCACGCCCTTATGTCTGATTTTTACGAAACTTTGGAATAAAGTCAAGTATTCATAAAAACGAGCAACTGCAAAGTTTTATCGGCTTATATTTAAGAACAAAAAAGTTTTTCTAACAAAAACCGAATTTTTGACCGATTGTTCCTATGGAAGCTATATGCTATAGTTATCCGATCTTCACCAATTTTGCAGTGTGTCTTAATTTACGTCCAAGTTGTTCTTGTGTAAAAAATTGAGGCGATAGCTTAAAAATCAAAGAATTTATTGAGCAAAAACTTAATTTTTGACCGATCGTTCTTATGGCAGCTATATTCTATAGTTATCCGATCATGCTGGATTTTACATACAAACTGCGTGCAAGGAAAAGAAAATTTTCTGCATTTAAAATTTTTTTGATATCTTTAAAACTCTAGGAGGAGTTCGCATCACAACAGACAGACAGACAGACGGAAATGGCTATATGAACTCGTCTCGTCAAGCTGATCAAATATATATAGACTTTACATAGTCGGAAATGTCTCCTTTTCTGCGTTGCAAACTTCATGAAAAAGTTAATATACTCTTGCAAGAGTATAAAAAGTAAAACGCAGTTATTCTCAGGGATGACGATGCTATCGTTCCTACCTCGGGTAAAAAACACAAATCATCGACGACTCAAAAATGAAAAATGATTTTTTACCCGTTGTTTTCAGCTTCATGGATTTTTTAAAAAAAGTAAATCCAATTATATTGCAATATCCGAGGTAGGGACGATAGACGGATGTACTAAGAAGGTTCCTGCAAAATTTCGGATGATTAGAATAGGAGATATCATGTCAACCAGGTCGGAAAAAGTATTTCGACAAAATCGCGTTTAAAGTTTTGTTCAGCGTAAAGCTACACTAGTACCTTACATCACAAAAACGCTTGTAGCTCCGAAAATATTTCGAATTTTGAAAAACCCTTTTAGACAAGTTTTCTTAAGGGCCTGGATCTTAAAAAAATATTTTAAAATAAAATCCTTAACTAGAATAACCTCTTAAGCAATGCTGAATTTACGATGCAATCATTTGCAGCATTTGCTTGGACCCACGGATAAGACAAGTATTGCTGCAAAAGACAATAAGTCCAATGCCCCCAGAGCACAACTATAGCAGCTTTTTTTGCAGCTAACTTATTTGAAAGATCCCGTGACGATTTTTTTCTAAGAATTAATGCAAACATTTATGTATAACTTACATATGTATGTATAAATTCCATTCTAATTCAACATCACAGCGTTGTACAAAAAACTCAGAAGCGTCAACACCTGCTCGCTGTGGGACGAGTTCCTGAAAAATATTGATGTGACTTCAGAAAACGATAATGAACATGATGAGCTAACAGACGAAATAAAACGGGAATATGCTGAAATCTACAATTATAGCCCAAAGCCAATTTCCTCCACGTCGAATATTATGAAGTATTGGGAAAGTAAATTTATCACATATCTCAATTTATATAAGTTGGCCAATGTGGATTACTCTGTTGCGGCAACACAAATGATTGTTGAAAGATCGTTTTCGGCCCTCAAAATGATGCTTACCAACCAAAGATGCAACCTTGCTGATGAGTCATTGTCGAAATTGCTTTTTGTAAAGTTAAACAATAAGTGCCTCCTTCTAAGCGTTACATACTTTTTTTTTAAAACAAACACAATATACCATAATACACAGTGTGTACAAGGTATAAAAATAAAGGAATTACTTAGTTATAAAAAAAAATTATTCAGAAATACAAATTTCATTGGTGGGTTGCTTAAGAAAAGAAATAATATCGACGAAAATTCTTATAGAGAAGCCGTAAATTACAACTGAGTTTTATTTTGAGTAAAAAAAATAAAAATCATAAATAATTTTTATTTTTGAGTGTTGTTTTTTTTTTGATCAAAAATAATAATTATGTTCTAAAATCTATTAAATTACTTAAAATTAATCATTATCGTTGAAGAAAAATGTATAAATAATATCCGGTAAGGTCAAACAAGACATTTTAAATTTGCATGTAGGGTATCATAACAGTTAGTAGTAGCAGATGTTATGTCATCACAACAGTATAATGTGGTCCAGTCAGTTTGGTCAATTAAGGAGTTAAGTAGGTCGAAGTAGGTAGGTCCGAAAGCAAATTCGACGATGAGGAGAGGTATTAGGCGAGATAGAGGAGGTATAAGGTAGGGTGAGAGTTATTTCCAATGTATGGTGAAATGAGTCTTCCGGCAACGATAAAGGGTCACATCTTGATACAACTATGCCATTAGGGTCATTAATCAACACAAGATATTGATTGAGTTCAGAACCAAGTTTTTCTGAAACAAGCGAAAATTCAAGAGTTTATAAAGAAATTCATGATCTACAGAAGGTACAAGGAAATGTGAATCCACGAAGTAAGACCAAGAAATTCGCGGAAGGTTAAAATCACCAAGCACGATGAGAAAATCTCGATCATGTGTAATATCATACGTCGGTCTTATAGCTTCAACGTGCTTGATTTAAACCTCCTCTCCAGAACCAGGTGGGATACACCAGCACGTAACAAAGATAGCCAGCTGAGCGAAAGAGATCTTGACACCAATAAATTCGATATCATCATCAATACGCAATTGGATTAATTCTGAACGAAGACATGAATTAACTGCAATAATGAATTTTAACCCCAACATTTGTTTTGGCTCCAATGTATTTAGCGAACGCCTCACAGGTGGTTTCAGAGGACAACCGTGAAATAAATACATGTCTTTTAGGTGCAACAACAATAAAGAAGGAACCAATGGAGTCAATGGAGTAGGCAGAATAAGCTGCGGAGGAACCAGTTGGTCAAAGGGGGAAAGTAATAATGAGACGAGAGGTAGTTCGAAGTCATAATTCCCTAGCAAGTCGGAACTAGACTCGAAATCAGAAGCCAATGCCTTGCATAGCTTATTTAATCTTAAAAACTTTTCGCGCAACCGCCGATACATCGACGAGAAATCTATTGATGAGACAAAAATAAGTTAAACACAAAAAAAAAACCAATAAGGGTGGTATACTCGAGTATACTCGATTATATAATACCCTGCACACATGGCTGGCTGTGCTACACCCCAAATCTTCATAAACATATTGATCTCACATCGGCCGTTCAAATAGTGTTCAAAATATCAAGAAAATCTGTCAAAAAATGTGGATTTTACAAATTTGAGTTTCTTCGTCTCTGAGGGGTAACCATCAAAATAAGGGAAAAATTGTGGTATGCAGTTTTGTAGATCTATACATACTGAGTCTACATACCTGTTTGTATCTTTTATAGTTTAGGAGATGTAGTAATTTTAAGTAAAATAAAGTGGAATATTAGTTTGTAGGTCTCTGAGGGGTAACCATCAAAAAGAGGAAACATTTGTAGTATGCAGTTTTAAAAATGTATACTTATTGAGCTTGTATACAAAATTTCACGTTTGTAACTTTAATATTTTTGGAGATATAACGTTTTTTGGTTATCTGACTAAATAGCTGATTAGAAGCCCAAAAAGATAGAACCAAAAATGGGCGCGGCTACGTCCACATTTAGTGGCTATTATTACAGCCGTTACTAATTTAATGTACATCGTATTTAAAATCCAGCACTCTCGACTACAATTCTTGACTGGATTTTCAGTTTTTTTGCAACCTGTTTACCAAACAAACCAGTAAGGATTGGAGTCGACAGTACCCGACTTCGAAAAACCCTGTGCCTTCAATTAGTAATGGATGTATTAGAGCGTTGCCCCGCCCACTTTTGATATCATACATATCAATATCAAGAGGGTTATTCTACTGTAGATGCCTTAATTGTAGTCGCTTTTCCTCACACAATAAAAAATATAAAAAAATTTTGAGTAAACAGTTTTTTACAAAATATTTATTGATATTTAAATAATAGAAAAAAACTGTCACACAAAAAAAAAAAGTTCAATTCATCCAGTTATGATGTCGCGCAGTGAAGGCCAAAAAAAAACAGTAAGGGTGGTATAGTCGAGTATATTCGACAATATAATACCCAGCAATCACAGTAGGCGGTGCCACATCCTCAATCTACAGAAACATATTGATCTGACGTCGCCTATTCAAATAGTGTTCAAAATATCAAGAAAATCGGTCAAAAAATGTGGATTTTACAAAAAATTTAAGTTTGTAGGCCTCTGAGGGGTAACCATCAAAGAGGGGGGAAGTTTGTGGTATACAGTTTTTAAGATGTATTATCACTGAGCTTGTGTACAAATTTTCAGGGTCGTACCTTTGTTAATTTTGGAGATATAGCAATTTACAGAAAATAACTAGGGGAGGGGAAATGAAAAATACTGAGACTGGATGTTTGAGTTATAGCGATTTAAAAAGTGGGTGGGGCTGGATGGGCGGGAAGGAGTGGGCGTGGCACAAAAAAAAAACTTGATCTGCTGCCAAGCATCACGAGTCTACCCTCCAAATTTCAAGTCTCTAGGTCTTACAGTTTCCGAGATCCATTGGTGAATACAGACGGACGGACGAACGGACATGGCTCAATCAATTTCTCTTGTCGTCCTCATCAAGAATATACATACTTTATGGGGTCCCCCTCCCTTCCTTCTGTGCGTTACATACATTTCGTTCAAACAAACTTAATATACCCTGACACACTGTATGTGCGTAGTCACGCCCATTTCCTAATTTTTTTAACAAAAACATTGCAATCATTTTACACTTCATTTTGCGATCTTATATCTCGTCGGCTTACAGAGAAATCACATTTTTAAGTTTTTCTCTATATGGGCTGTGCCACGCCCTTATGTCTGATTTTTACGAAACTTTGGAATAAAGTCAAGTATTCATAAAAACGAGCAACTGCAAAGTTTTATCGGCTTATATTTAAGAACAAAAAAGTTTTTCTAACAAAAACCGAATTTTTGACCGATTGTTCCTATGGAAGCTATATGCTATAGTTATCCGATCTTCACCAATTTTGCAGTGTGTCTTAATTTACGTCCAAGTTGTTCTTGTGTAAAAAATTGAGGCGATAGCTTAAAAATCAAAGAATTTATTGAGCAAAAACTTAATTTTTGACCGATCGTTCTTATGGCAGCTATATTCTATAGTTATCCGATCATGCTGGATTTTACATACAAACTGCGTGCAAGGAAAAGAAAATTTTCTGCATTTAAAATTTTTTTGATATCTTTAAAACTCTAGGAGGAGTTCGCATCACAACAGACAGACAGACAGACGGAAATGGCTATATGAACTCGTCTCGTCAAGCTGATCAAATATATATAGACTTTACATAGTCGGAAATGTCTCCTTTTCTGCGTTGCAAACTTCATGAAAAAGTTAATATACTCTTGCAAGAGTATAAAAAGTAAAACGCAGTTATTCTCAGGGATGACGATGCTATCGTTCCTACCTCGGGTAAAAAACACAAATCATCGACGACTCAAAAATGAAAAATGATTTTTTACCCGTTGTTTTCAGCTTCATGGATTTTTTAAAAAAAGTAAATCCAATTATATTGCAATATCCGAGGTAGGGACGATAGACGGATGTACTAAGAAGGTTCCTGCAAAATTTCGGATGATTAGAATAGGAGATATCATGTCAACCAGGTCGGAAAAAGTATTTCGACAAAATCGCGTTTAAAGTTTTGTTCAGCGTAAAGCTACACTAGTACCTTACATCACAAAAACGCTTGTAGCTCCGAAAATATTTCGAATTTTGAAAAACCCTTTTAGACAAGTTTTCTTAAGGGCCTGGATCTTAAAAAAATATTTTAAAATAAAATCCTTAACTAGAATAACCTCTTAAGCAATGCTGAATTTACGATGCAATCATTTGCAGCATTTGCTTGGACCCACGGATAAGACAAGTATTGCTGCAAAAGCCAATAAGTCCAATGCCCCCAGAGCACAACTATAGCAGCTTTTTTTGCAGCTAACTTATTTGAAAGATCCCGTGACGAATTTTTTCTAAGAATTAATGCAAACATTTATGTATAACTTACATATGTATGTATAAATTCCATTCTAATTCAACATCACAGCGTTGTACAAAAAACTCAGAAGCGTCAACACCTGCTCGCTGTGGGACGAGTTCCTGAAAAATATTGATGTGACTTCAGAAGACGATAATGAACATGATGAGCTAACAGACGAAATAAAACGGGAATATGCTGAAATCTACAATTATAGCCCAAAGCCAATTTCCTCCACGTCGAATATTATGAAGTATTGGGAAAGTAAATTTATCACATATCTCAATTTATATAAGTTGGCTAATGTGGATTACTCTGTTGCGGCAACACAAATGATTGTTGAAAGATCGTTTTCGGCCCTCAAAATGATGCTTACCAACCAAAGATGCAACCTCGCTGATGAGTCATTGTCGAAATTGCTTTTTGTAAAGTTAAACAATAAGTGCCTCCTTCTAAGCGTTACATACTTTTTTTTTAAAACAAACACAATATACCATAATACACAGTGTGTACAAGGTATAAAAATAAAGGAATTACTTAGTTATAAAAAAAAATTATTCAGAAATACAAATTTCATTGGTAGGTTGCTTAAGAAAAGAAATAATATCGACGAAAATTCTTATAGAGAAGCCGTAAATTACAACTGAGTTTTATTTTGAGTAAAAAAAATAAAAATCATAAATAATTTTTATTTTTGAGTGTTGTTTTTTTTTGATCAAAAATAATAATTATGTTCTAAAATCTATTAAATTACTTAAAATTAATCATTATCGTTGAAGAAAAATTTATAAATAATATCCGGTAAGGTCAAACAAGACATTTTAAATTTGCATGTAGGGTATCATAACAGTTAGTAGTAGCAGATGTTATGTCATCACAACAGTATAATGTGGTCCAGTCAGTTTGGTCAATTAAGGAGTTAAGTAGGTCGAAGTAGGTAGGTCCGAAAGCAAATTCGACGATGAGGAGAGGTATTAGGCGAGATAGAGGAGGTATAAGGTAGGGTGAGAGTTATTTCCAATGTATGGTGAAATGAGTCTTCCGGGAACGATAAAGGGTCACATCTTGATACAACTATGCCATTAGGGTCATTAATCAACACAAGATATTGATTGAGTTCAGAACCAAGTTTTTCTGAAACAAGCGAAAATTCAAGAGTTTATAAAGAAATTCATGATCTACAGAAGGTACAAGGAAATGTGAATCCACGAAGTAAGACCAAGAAATTCGCGGAAGGTTAAAATCACCAAGCACGATGAGAAAATCTCGATCATGTGTAATATCATACGTCGGTCTTATAGCTTCAACGTGCTTGATTTAAACCTCCTCTCCAGAACCAGGTGGGATACACCAGCACGTAACAAAGATAGCCAGCTGAGCGAAAGAGATCTTGACAACAATAAATTCGATATCATCATCAATACGCAATTGGATTAATTCTGAACGAAGACATGAATTAACTGCAATAATGAATTTTAACCCCAACATTTGTTTTGGCTCCAATGTATTTAGCGAACGCCTCACAGGTGGTTTCAGAGGACAACCGTGAAATAAATACATGTCTTTTAGGTGCAACAACAATAAAGAAGGAACCAATGGAGTCAATGGAGTAGGCAGAATAAGCTGCGGAGGAACCAGTTGGTCAAAGGGGGAAAGTAATAATGAGACGAGAGGTAGTTCGAAGTCATAATTCCCTAGCAAGTCGGAACTAGACTCGAAATCAGAAGCCAATGCCTTGCATAGCTTATTTAATCTTAAAAACTTTTCGCGCAACCGCCGATACATCGACGAGAAATCTATTGATGAGACAAAAATAAGTTAAACACAAAAAAAAACCAATAAGGGTGGTATACTCGAGTATACTCGATTATATAATACCCTGCACACATGGCTGGCTGTGCTACACCCCAAATCTTCATAAACATATTGATCTCACATCGGCCGTTCAAATAGTGTTCAAAATATCAAGAAAATCTGTCAAAAAATGTGGATTTTACAAATTTGAGTTTCTTCGTCTCTGAGGGGTAACCATCAAAATAAGGGAAAAATTGTGGTATGCAGTTTTGTAGATCTATACATACTGAGTCTACATACCTGTTTGTATCTTTTATAGTTTAGGAGATGTAGTAATTTTAAGTAAAATAAAGTGGAATATTAGTTTGTAGGTCTCTGAGGGGTAACCATCAAAAAGAGGAAACATTTGTAGTATGCAGTTTTAAAAATGTATACTTATTGAGCTTGTATACAAAATTTCACGTTTGTAACTTTAATATTTTTGGAGATATAACGTTTTTTGGTTATCTGACTAAATAGCTGATTAGAAGCCCAAAAAGATAGAACCAAAAATGGGCGCGGCTACGTCCACATTTAGTGGCTATTATTACAGCCGTTACTAATTTAATGTACATCGTATTTAAAATCCAGCACTCTCGACTACAATTCTTGACTGGATTTTCAGTTTTTTTGCAACCTGTTTACCAAACAAACCAGTAAGGATTGGAGTCGACAGTACCCGACTTCGAAAAACCCCGTGCCTTCAATTAGTAATGGATGTATTAGAGCGTTGCCCCGCCCACTTTTGATATCATACATATCAATATCAAGAGGGTTATTCTACTGTAGATGCCTTAATTGTAGTCGCTTTTCCTCACACAATAAAAAATATAAAAAAATTTTGAGTAAACGGTTTTTTACAAAATATTTATTGATATTTAAATAATAGAAAAAAACTGTCACACAAAAAAAAAAAGTTCAATTCATCCAGTTATGATGTCGCGCAGTGAAGGCCAAAAAAAAACAGTAAGGGTGGTATAGTCGAGTATATTCGACAATATAATACCCTGCAATCACAGTAGGCGGTGCCACATCCTCAATCTACAGAAACATATTGATCTGACGTCGCCTATTCAAATAGTGTTCAAAATATCAAGAAAATCGGTCAAAAAATGTGGATTTTACAAAAAATTTAAGTTTGTAGGCCTCTGAGGGGTAACCATCAAAGAGGGGGGAAGTTTGTGGTATACAGTTTTTAAGATGTATTATCACTGAGCTGGTGTACAAATTTTCAGGGTCGTACCTTTGTTAATTTTGGAGATATAGCAATTTACAGAAAATAACTAGGGGAGGGGAAATGAAAAATACTGAGACTGGATGTTTGAGTTATAGCGATTTAAAAAGTGGGTGGGGCTGGATGGGCGGGAAGGAGTGGGCGTGGCACAAAAAAAAAACTTGATCTGCTGCCAAGCATCACGAGTCTACCCTCCAAATTTCAAGTCTCTAGGTCTTACAGTTTCCGAGATCCATTGGTGAATACAGACGGACGGACGAACGGACATGGCTCAATCAATTTCTCTTGTCGTCCTCATCAAGAATATACATACTTTATGGGGTCCCCCTCCCTTCCTTCTGTGCGTTACATACATTTCGTTCAAACAAACTTAATATACCCTGACACACTGTATGTGCGTAGTCACGCCCATTTCCTAATTTTTTTAACAAAAACATTGCAATCATTTTACACTTCATTTTGCGATCTTATATCTCGTCGGCTTACAGAGAAATCACATTTTTAAGTTTTTCTCTATATGGGCTGTGCCACGCCCTTATGTCTGATTTTTACGAAACTTTGGAATAAAGTCAAGTATTCATAAAAACGAGCAACTGCAAAGTTTTATCGGCTTATATTTAAGAACAAAAAAGTTTTTCTAACAAAAACCGAATTTTTGACCGATTGTTCCTATGGAAGCTATATGCTATAGTTATCCGATCTTCACCAATTTTGCAGTGTGTCTTAATTTACGTCCAAGTTGTTCTTGTGTAAAAAATTGAGGCGATAGCTTAAAAATCAAAGAATTTATTGAGCAAAAACTTAATTTTTGACCGATCGTTCTTATGGCAGCTATATTCTATAGTTATCCGATCATGCTGGATTTTACATACAAACTGCGTGCAAGGAAAAGAAAATTTTCTGCATTTAAAATTTTTTTGATATCTTTAAAACTCTAGGAGGAGTTCGCATCACAACAGACAGACAGACAGACGGAAATGGCTATATGAACTCGTCTCGTCAAGCTGATCAAATATATATAGACTTTACATAGTCGGAAATGTCTCCTTTTCTGCGTTGCAAACTTCATGAAAAAGTTAATATACTCTTGCAAGAGTATAAAAAGTAAAACGCAGTTATTCTCAGGGATGACGATGCTATCGTTCCTACCTCGGGTAAAAAACACAAATCATCGACGACTCAAAAATGAAAAATGATTTTTTACCCGTTGTTTTCAGCTTCATGGATTTTTTAAAAAAAGTAAATCCAATTATATTGCAATATCCGAGGTAGGGACGATAGACGGATGTACTAAGAAGGTTCCTGCAAAATTTCGGATGATTAGAATAGGAGATATCATGTCAACCAGGTCGGAAAAAGTATTTCGACAAAATCGCGTTTAAAGTTTTGTTCAGCGTAAAGCTACACTAGTACCTTACATCACAAAAACGCTTGTAGCTCCGAAAATATTTCGAATTTTGAAAAACCCTTTTAGACAAGTTTTCTTAAGGGCCTGGATCTTAAAAAAATATTTTAAAATAAAATCCTTAACTAGAATAACCTCTTAAGCAATGCTGAATTTACGATGCAATCATTTGCAGCATTTGCTTGGACCCACGGATAAGACAAGTATTGCTGCAAAAGCCAATAAGTCCAATGCCCCCAGAGCACAACTATAGCAGCTTTTTTTGCAGCTAACTTATTTGAAAGATCCCGTGACGAATTTTTTCTAAGAATTAATGCAAACATTTATGTATAACTTACATATGTATGTATAAATTCCATTCTAATTCAACATCACAGCGTTGTACAAAAAACTCAGAAGCGTCAACACCTGCTCGCTGTGGGACGAGTTCCTGAAAAATATTGATGTGACTTCAGAAGACGATAATGAACATGATGAGCTAACAGACGAAATAAAACGGGAATATGCTGAAATCTACAATTATAGCCCAAAGCCAATTTCCTCCACGTCGAATATTATGAAGTATTGGGAAAGTAAATTTATCACATATCTCAATTTATATAAGTTGGCCAATGTGGATTACTCTGTTGCGGCAACACAAATGATTGTTGAAAGATCGTTTTCGGCCCTCAAAATGATGCTTACCAACCAAAGATGCAACCTTGCTGATGAGTCATTGTCGAAATTGCTTTTTGTAAAGTTAAACAATAAGTGCCTCCTTCTAAGCGTTACATACTTTTTTTTTAAAACAAACACAATATACCATAATACACAGTGTGTACAAGGTATAAAAATAAAGGAATTACTTAGTTATAAAAAAAAATTATTCAGAAATACAAATTTCATTGGTGGGTTGCTTAAGAAAAGAAATAATATCGACGAAAATTCTTATAGAGAAGCCGTAAATTACAACTGAGTTTTATTTTGAGTAAAAAAAATAAAAATCATAAATAATTTTTATTTTTGAGTGTTGTTTTTTTTTGATCAAAAATAATAATTATGTTCTAAAATCTATTAAATTACTTAAAATTAATCATTATCGTTGAAGAAAAATGTATAAATAATATCCGGTAAGGTCAAACAAGACATTTTAAATTTCCATGTAGGGTATCATAACAGTTAGTAGTAGCAGATGTTATGTCATCACAACAGTATAATGTGGTCCAGTCAGTTTGGTCAATTAAGGAGTTAAGTAGGTCGAAGTAGGTAGGTCCGAAAGCAAATTCGACGATGAGGAGAGGTATTAGGCGAGATAGAGGAGGTATAAGGTAGGGTGAGAGTTATTTCCAATGTATGGTGAAATGAGTCTTCCGGCAACGATAAAGGGTCACATCTTGATACAACTATGCCATTAGGGTCATTAATCAACACAAGATATTGATTGAGTTCAGAACCAAGTTTTTCTGAAACAAGCGAAAATTCAAGAGTTTATAAAGAAATTCATGATCTACAGAAGGTACAAGGAAATGTGAATCCACGAAGTAAGACCAAGAAATTCGCGGAAGGTTAAAATCACCAAGCACGATGAGAAAATCTCGATCATGTGTAATATCATACGTCGGTCTTATAGCTTCAACGTGCTTGATTTAAACCTCCTCTCCAGAACCAGGTGGGATACACCAGCACGTAACAAAGATAGCCAGCTGAGCGAAAGAGATCTTGACACCAATAAATTCGATATCATCATCAATACGCAATTGGATTAATTCTGAACGAAGACATGAATTAACTGCAATAATGAATTTTAACCCCAACATTTGTTTTGGCTCCAATGTATTTAGCGAACGCCTCACAGGTGGTTTCAGAGGACAACCGTGAAATAAATACATGTCTTTTAGGTGCAACAACAATAAAGAAGGAACCAATGGAGTCAATGGAGTAGGCAGAATAAGCTGCGGAGGAACCAGTTGGTCAAAGGGGGAAAGTAATAATGAGACGAGAGGTAGTTCGAAGTCATAATTCCCTAGCAAGTCGGAACTAGACTCGAAATCAGAAGCCAATGCCTTGCATAGCTTATTTAATCTTAAAAACTTTTCGCGCAACCGCCGATACATCGACGAGAAATCTATTTGCCGTTTAAAACAGGTCGGACATGACCATTTGTAACCACCATAGGCCGTCGTCATAAAGCCTGTTACAAGAAAGGTTGCAACAACTCATGATGGATGAGACAAAAATAAGTTAAACACAAAAAAAAACCAATAAGGGTGGTATACTCGAGTATACTCGACTATATAATACCCTGCACACATGGCTGGCTGTGCTACACCCCAAATCTTCATAAACATATTGATCTCACATCGGCCGTTCAAATAGTGTTCAAAATATCAAGAAAATCTGTCAAAAAATGTGGATTTTACAAATTTGAGTTTCTTCGTCTCTGAGGGGTAACCATCAAAATAAGGGAAAAATTGTGGTATGCAGTTTTGTAGATCTATACATACTGAGTCTACATACCTGTTTGTATCTTTTATAGTTTAGGAGATGTAGTAATTTTAAGTAAAATAAAGTGGAATATTAGTTTGTAGGTCTCTGAGGGGTAACCATCAAAAAGAGGAAACATTTGTAGTATGCAGTTTTAAAAATGTATACTTATTGAGCTTGTATACAAAATTTCACGTTTGTAACTTTAATATTTTTGGAGATATAACGTTTTTTGGTTATCTGACTAAATAGCTGATTAGAAGCCCAAAAAGATAGAACCAAAAATGGGCGCGGCTACGTCCACATTTAGTGGCTATTATTACAGCCGTTACTAATTTAATGTACATCGTATTTAAAATCCAGCACTCTCGACTACAATTCTTGACTGGATTTTCAGTTTTTTTGCAACCTGTTTACCAAACAAACCAGTAAGGATTGGAGTCGACAGTACTCGACTTCGAAAAACCCTGTGCCTTCAATTAGTAATGGATGTATTAGAGCGTTGCCCCGCCCACTTTTGATATCATACATATCAATTTTTACTCTAGTAGACCAATTTGTCCCAAAGATTAAAGGTGTTCCTATTTTGGCAACATGTGGGCGTGGCTACGCCCATATTATGATTGAATCTTGTTACACTATAAATAAATTACACCAAATTACATTCATGTAAATTATATGGTTCAAGAGATATAAGCATTTTAAATTTGTACTATATGTGGGCGTGGCCACGCCTATTATTTATTTTTCTTGTTTGTGCTTCAAGTTAGCTACATACACTCTAAATTTTGTGTTCCTATTTCAAAAAACAACGCAAAAAATACGGCTTATGTACTATTTTACCCGAGGTAGCTTCAGTTATTTGCCCCTCACCCCTAAACTAATTCAAAAAAAAAGAGTGAAAACATAATAAACTTGATCGGCGTAATGAGTCACAGAATCGAACTGCGAAGAGCTTTTGGTCCTATCTATTACAGTTTCCTAAATCGCTGCGTTCATACAGACCAACGGACAGACGGACATAGCTAAACCAACTTCTCTTTCGATACTGATCAAGAATATATATACTTTGTATAGTCACGTGCACCAAACTAATCTACCCTTGTACCGTATGGTACAGGGTAAAAAAACTAATACATCCTTGTACCATAAGGTACAGGGTATAAAAACGGGTATAAAAATGTATATAAACAAAAAAAACCATTAAGGACGCTATAGTCGAGTATACTCGACAATATAATACCACCACACAGTAGGTGGTGCAACACTTCAAATCTTAAAAAAAAATGTTGTAAATTGGTCAAAAAAAGTGGAATTTACGAAAAATTTCAGTTTGTTGGTCATTGAGGGGTAACTTTCGAACAGAGGGGAATTTTGTGGTATGCAGTTTTAAAGATATATATTTACTGAGCTTGTATAAACAATTTCATGTTCATATATTTATTAGTTTTGGAGATATCGCTTTTTAGAGAAAACAACTGGGGGAGGGGATATCAAGGGGAGGGGTTGTGGTATGCAGTTTTGTAGAGCTTTTCATGCTGAGTCTACATACCGACTTTCATGTTTCTATCTCTTCGGGTGTTCGAGTTACAACGTTTTAAAAAAGTGGGCGGTGCTGGTTGGCCGGGAAAGAGTGGGCGTGGCACAAAACCGTTTAAACTTGATGTAGTGCCAAGCATCACGAGTCTACCCTCCAAATTTCAAGTCTATAGCTTTTACAGTTTCCGAGAACCATTGGTGAATATAGACGGACGGACGGACAGACGGACAGGGCTCAATCGATTTCTCTTGTCATCCTGATCAAGAATATATATACTTTATGGGGTCCACCTCCCCTCCTTCTGTGCGTTACATACATTTCGTTCAAACAAACTTAATATACCCAGACACACTGTATGTGCAGGGTATAAAAATGCATGTAGCGCCGGCTTCTAGAAAATATGCTCTTCGGTGTTCATGAAATCAAACCAGATTGGCTGGCGGAAAGTCTGGCGATTAATTTGTTATAAAATAAAAGGTATTAACACATCGGAACATATTATGGGCATTCTCACGTAGCAACGAGCTTGATCGATTTTTCCTTAAGCCAGATTTTGGCTGGCTGAAGCCTTTTCATCTCCGAGTTAGGGAGAGTACCATAAACATTTATACCGTATAGCACAGCTGAGACAGTTACAGTTTTGAAAAGCAACCTTTTATTAAACGGGCTCGCACTGATTTTCGCAGTTTAATTTTTGCAAACTGACGAAGATCGTCTGATTTTTCCTAAAAATATACGTAAATTACTTCGGACCTTATCCGCTATTGTGATCCGGCAAACAAAGGTATATTTATTGTCGTTGATCATTTGACCAAATTCCCGTTTTTAAAATCCGTAAGTTCACTGCAGATATTGCTGCAACATTTTTAGAAGAAGAATTATTGCACTGTTGAATAATGTCAACCATTATCCAAGTTAAATGTGCTTGAAGATAGACAAGTTCATTCAAATCGAAAAGATGAGCTCGAAATAATTAGGAAAAAATCGCGTGCAACACAGTACACGTGTTTGAAGTGAAACTTTCTTTAAAAGAAACAATAAACGTGTAAAGACGCTATCTTCGGTCTTGCCATGCCCATTTTCTGGATTGAATTTCTCTTTATCTTTATATCTTATATACTAAGTTTCATAGTTTTAGCTCATTGCATCCTGAGATAAGAAAATTAGAAATTTGTGCTTTAAGTAGGCGTTGCCATGCCCAATATTTAATCAAAATAGTTTTTATGTAATTCAATAATGATTAGCAGGCTCGAGGTCAATTTTGATATACCAAATTTGTAATCAAAAAGTTTTGGCAGTTTTAACAACAAACAATATTGCAAGAACTAGCTCAAAAGCTAGCAGCAGGCAGATCGTACAGCTGTTTCGGGAGTTGCCAAACTCCTTCATCAGCGATCTTTGCTTAACGATGAACGGATTATCAGCACTCCCCATACGTTTTTCTTGATAAACTGCATGAGAATTGCAAGTTATCAAACGAAAAACCCTGAGAAATGCTGCTTCGATCATCGCCTTGCAATATTGTTGTTGTTGTGGGCCACCGCTGTTTGTTGGAGTCAAGTCTTGACTCACGTCAACTGCTTGTGGACCAAATTTAGAAAAATAAAACAAAAATTTTATTTTTCAAGTTTCTGTCATACTACACAATTATGTGGATGACTACGGCGTGCCTTCCGTTTTAGTTAAAAAGTGTTTTGTTTTACGACCTATACAAGTAATTCAATAATGATTAGCAGGCTCGAGGTCAATTTTGATATACCAAATTTGTAATCAAAAAGTTTTGGCAGTTTTAACAGTTTTTCTAAATTTGGTCCACAAGCAGTTGACGTGAGTCAAGACTTGACTCCAACAAACAGCGGTGGCCCACAACAACAACAATATTGCAAGGCGATGATCGAAGCAGCATTTCTCAGGGTTTTTCGTTTGATAACTTGCAATTCTCATGCAGTTTATCAAGAAAAACGTATGGGGAGTGCTGATAATCCGTTCATCGTTAAGCAAAGATCGCTGATGAAGGAGTTTGGCAACTCCCGAAACAGCTGTACGATCTGCCTGCTGCTAGCTTTTGAGCTAGTTCTTGCAATATTGTTTGTTGTTAAAACTGCCAAAACTTTTTGATTACAAATTTGGTATATCAAAATTGACCTCGAGCCTGCTAATCATTATTGAATTACTTGTATAGGTCGTAAAACAAAACACTTTTTATGTAATAATATTGGTGGATCTGTGCAACCCTTCAGGTCGATGATTTCAAAACAATAAAAAGGAAAATTTACATGTCTGAGAAATATATTTCAGATATTTCCACACTCTTGCAAAATCTCAGACAATTTTCTCAGAGATTGTATTATATTCAGCCTTCTTTTAAGTTGTTAGAAATAATTCTGTACCAAGAAATAAACTTTATGGTTGCCCCATTAATATGCATTAAAACAATTCAATATTTTTTTTTCAAGTTTCGAAGATTAAGAAGTACATTCGAATTAAATTGTAGAAATAATTTTAAACGTATAATTAATGTGAAGTTGTATTTGAAATGGTTAAAAAAACTCGTAAAAATAGTACATTTTATGAAAATAAGTATGTACCAACCATGTTATTTGGGCAAGTTGGAATGTATACATTTTTGAATGCATAAATGCGAAGAAGAAGAATTAATTCAAATGTGAAGAGTGTCTCCCGAAGAACAGAGTCAAGTTAACTACCAATGCTCCAATGTGTGGAATCTACTTGACTTTATTCATTGCATACATAATTTATTATTACAGTTCACTTTCGGAATATTCTGAATTTGTAAATTAATTGTTTTCATTTGCTTATCACAGCAATGGAAAGAGTCTGATTGTCAATTGCAAAATTGAATATGATTGTGAGGACGCGAATTGGAGATGAATTCGTGGCTCATATACTATGAAGCTGATTAGCGACGTTGTTTAGCCACGCGAAGTAGAGGGCAACAACAAACACAATGTATAAGTACAGACAGTGTCATAAGAAGCAACAACCACACTGTGCTTGCTTACACCGAAAATAGCAACAACAAGAGTTGTTATAATATTTGGAGTAAACATGACAGGTTAGTTGTTGTTGCATATGCGCCAGGTGACTACAGACTATCATTCTATATTCTATTTCATTCTCTCGCAGGCTAAATCAAGTAAATGTATGGCCTGTCTCTTATTCATGTCGTTTCATCGAGTTTCAAATCGCACCCATGCTAAAGAAGTTTAATTTCAAAAATCACAAGAATGAGTGCGAAGATAGTACAATACTCGAACTCCGGAAGTTTCTTACAGTATTAGCCAAGTTGTGTTTAGGAATAATTTCGTACAAAATAATTTTGAGATGCATTTGCTACATTCAAAAACCAAAATGGATTTTATACTTGAAAACAAAACAAGAACACAAAAATTTAAACCGAAACCAAACAAACTTGAAATGACAACGCTTTCTTCTTATATCTTCTTTCTCTCTTACTCCTTTGAACACAAATGTTAAAACAATTCAAATTTATCAAATATCATAAGTTTCTATGTTGCTTGCTGTAGCTCAGAGTTTAGTGTGTTTAACTGTGATACCAAAGGATGAGGTTCAAACCCCTGTAAGGCCAGAGTTTGTTTGTTTACTAAATATTTTTTGTTCTCTTGGAACAAAAATGTTTTCAAGAAATATCAAGTGTTCCTATGTCGCTTCTTGTGGCTCAGAGCTTAGTGTGTTGTCCTACGAAACGGAAGGTAAGAGGTTCAAATCCCCTGCACCAAAGTCTTACTGTTTATTATATAAATAATCACCAATTAACATTTAATTATAATGTTTATATGTTGTTTAAATGTTTATTAAATTAACTGTAACAATTACTTATATAAAATAAATTCAATCAAATTGAGATAATAACCGAAATAGTTTGCAAAACTACTGGGCCTTGATTCAAGAAGAATGTAAACATACTTGAACGAAAAAGTGGTCGTGGAACGCAAAAAATTTTTTAGTTGTAATTTAAGTTTAGTCGGTTCTTGATTCAAGTACAATATTCACTTGTTTTAAGAACAAAAAGGTCTGGGTATAAGTGTTTTTTTGTTATAGTTTAAGTATGGTTGGTTCTTGATTCAAGTAAAATGTAAACTTATTTCCAAAACAACATTGACTCGGATTAAGTTTTGTTGGTATCATATTAAGCTTAAACTGTTCTTGAAAATGTAACAAAATTTACTCAATTCAAGATTTTTTGTACTTAAAAATAGTGCTTGAATTGAGAACATTTTACTTGATTTGACAACATTTGTGCTTGAAGGACTTTCAACACCGAATTGTGTCAATTTAACTACAATGTACTTGATTTTTTTTCTCTGTGTAGTCTTCGAATAAGACAGTGTTGCACACACAAAAAAAATTTGAGTATTTAGATAACTACGTGAATTCGAATATTCTTCTTAATATATAAAACAATAATGCACTTACAACTTGAATATCACCAAGGTATTCATTACAAATTTAAACACGAAAACTTTTAAACTGTTACAATCAATAAAAAGGTATTCAATGAATTTACTTATAGTCGGAAAGCCGACAAGGCTAAAATATTCGTCATTAATAATGAACCCATCTTATCTTCATCTGACACGGAGAAGTAAACGACCAACTTTAACAAAATCAATGGTCTGCCCTACACGAAATCTTATATCTGTGGGATCTACTCAACAGGGTATTAGCTATCCCCCATATTCTAATTTGCCACGCAGTAGTAACAATGACAATAACTCCTTCGGCTGCCATACTACTATATAATCCAATCGAAGTTCAAAACAAATTGAGAATTTGAACTAAATTTCTTTTTACAGTTGGCGCTTCTTCTTCACATTCATATATTCACAACGCATATTAAAAACTGTTAACATGCCAACTTGCACTAATAAGACTGGTGGTATACATTTTCAATAAAATAAAATATTTCTATTGATTTTCCAATCATTTCAAATACTTCTGCATATTTATATGCATTTTTAGATTGTTTTGTCAATTCAACTAATAAAAACTAAACCTACTTTTTATTTATTCATTTATTTATTTATTGACAAAAAGATATTAACAATTTTCTACTTACAGAAATATGTAAGGCAAAAAATATGCGCTAAACGTAGTAAAAAATATTAAAACTACATATACATATAACTTATTTACAATCTTAAGAATAATCACTCTCTGACCCGTTGGGGGAAATTTATTTTTCATTACGCGAGCTTTGCCATGTGTGGTCAGAGATGTGAAATTTGTTGACCTCCATCCATTGTAGAGAGTCGTCAACGAGAAGTAAAATTTCCAGAACCTCGGAGATAGCGATAAACCAAGATGCTATAAATATATAATAATATAATAAATAATATATATTGTAATAATAAATTACAATATATTGTAATTTGCGCATAGGACGCGAAAAGGATTGTGAAGGGCAAAGTAAGTTGTGCATATCTGTAGGGCTAGTGGAACAAAATTTATAGTTGTACGTCTAGGGAAACAAAAACTAAGTTGACTAAGAAGGTCTGAAGAATCAATTAGGCCAACAACAAGTTTGTAAAGAAAAACAGTTCCTAAAACAATTCTACGATGTGCCAATGATGGAAGATCGTGGCATGAAGGCAAACTTCCGCTAGGATTCCAGTTAAGGCCTCAGAGGGCAAATAAGAGGAATTGCTTCTGAATTGACTCAATACGGTCCTGGTGGATTTTACACTGTGGGGCCCAAACACAGCAGCAATATTCAAGAAGTGGGCGTACAAGAGACGTGAAAAGAACTTTTGTGATGTAAGGGTCATTGAATTCCTTAGACCAACGTTTCCAAAAACCCCTTTCACCTTGTTAACAACAGTAGAAATTTGAAGACTGAAGTTTAGTTTTGGGTCGAAAATAACACCAAGGTCGTTAAATTTGGAAACACGCTCTAATTCGACCTTATCTATCGTATAAGTAAACAAAAGAGGAGTACTTCGATGATAAGTCATGAACTTGCACTTAGAACAATTAAGATATAATAAGTTAAATAAACCCCAAGAATGTAGAGAGTCCAGATCAGGTTGCAGTTGAGCATGAGAAGACGGGTAATTGTATGCCAGACATAATTAGACGTCGTCAGCATACATTATAATGCGAGAATACGACAAAGGAAGTGGGTGATCATTAATAAATAGATTAAATAAAAGGGGTCCAAGATGACTACCTTGAGGAACACCAGATGTGACTTGAAGATTAGATAGAGAAGATCGGAACAAGACACGCTAAAATCTGTTCTTTAAGTAAGATTTAATCCAACTTAAGAGTGATGGAGGAAGGCCCAATAGGTATAATTTCAACAGTAGAAGATCATGATTAACCGAGTCAAAAGCTTTATATATGACATCGGTCTGAAATCCGTTAATATAATCACGATTAACAAAGCAAGTGAATTCCAATAGATTAGTATCCGCTGACCTCATTTTAAGAAATCCATGTTGAGATTACGAAATGACGGGTTTGCAGAAATGTTGCACACTTCCTATCACAATTTTTTCAAGTAATTTGGGTTTGAAAATACCCCGATAATAAGTAATATACGATTTGATACCTATTTTATGGAGAGGAATGATAAAAGATTCCTTCCAAATCGGCGGATATGAACCACTTAGGAGCGAAAGATTAAAAAGCTTATGCAAAGGCTTACATAGAGAATTTGCTCAAAATTTAAGCACACAACTAGGAACGTTATGAGCACCAGGAGAATGGAAACTTTTTAGAGTCGACAAACTTTGGAGAATATATTGCTCATCAAGTAATGGGACAACGAAATTATTAATGCGATAAATATGATAGGTGTATGAGGAATGCGTAAATTCTGCGGAGGAGTAAGTCGTTTGGAAGAACTCTGCAAATAAATTGGCAATTCCAGAATCGTTACTAGCCTGCTTGTCGCCAAGATGAAGCGACGACGGGTACAGGCCAGATTTACGCTTAGAATTAACAAAACTGTAAAACGTTTTAGGATCACGCTTTACATTCATTCAAATAAATTTCATATCACACACTATTATGTGTTTAAAATTGAGAACGGGCAACCGAATATCTTGTAAAATCAGACGACGAACCAGACTTCTTTAATTTCTTATATAGTCTCGATTTGACATTTTTAAGAATTGCAAGGTGATGAGTGAACTAAGGTGGCCTTAACGTAGCTAATAGTGGAGGACACAAAGCAACACAAGATGCAAAGATAGCGTTAAGCGTGCCATGAAATAAGTCGGTAGCAGTACCATATTACAGGAGTCATTAGTAAACACGAGATCAAGTGATCTGTTCAGTACGTTGACTACGAAATTAAGTTGAAACAAAGGGAATTCAAGCAGATTATCAATGAAATTAAGTTAATCAGAAGGAAGTAGAAAGTTTGATTCATTGTTGAATGACCAGGAGATGTTAGGAAGATTAAAATCACCAAGCACAATAAAAAATCCCTATCATGGGTGAGGTCATAAATAGATTTAATCGCTGTTACATGCTTAGAATATCTATCTAAGCTAGAATCAGGCGGAATTTACGAACATGAAACATAGATGTACAAGTGAGCGAAACTGATTTTTACACAGATGAATTCAATATCATCTGGCAGGTTGGTATAAACGAGTTCAGAGCGAAGACTTTAACGTACAGCAATAAGTACCCCACCTCCACGACGATCGGGGCAGTCACGTCTAAAGGGAACATATCTATTTCACAAGATCTCATTGTTCAGAACACTAGGATTGAACCGAGTTTCCGTAAAGTCAATAATATCGAAATCAAATGAAAAACTATCCTTATGCAAGATGCAAAGTTTAAAAAGAACACCCCTTACGTTCTGATACACAAAAGTAAGGCGTTCAGGGGACATACTTAGTTTTTTGAGACTGTTATTGGGGCAGACAATGGCGCACCAATAACTGCAGAACGATACCTTCTTTTCGGCTTGAATTCATGAACTACCATGTGTGCAGGCCAAAATGATGGATCACACAGTCAATCAAATACATCATTTGGTACACTGATCTTAAAAGATGATATCACTCTTGGTTGAGAGAACATAAATTTGAAAATTTGTACATCAAAGTTTGTCTTACTGAGGATGTATTTTGCAATTGCCTGACAGGTGGTATCCGACGAAAGACGCGAGATGAAAACCTGTTTCCGAGGGGCAACAACAAATAGGGATTCAAGTTGAGGCGTACCATCGACAACAGCGTACTGGGTCTCGAAGGTACACACAGGAACAGGCACAGAGGTAGACTCAACAGCTTGGATGGACTCAACAGATGGCTGGCCAGGCAGACACGGCGGGCGTGTGTTAGCCGACATTGGCGGCTGAGGCAAAGTCTTGGCCTTAGACTTTTTACGGTTCGGCTTAGCGCCATTTGAAGTTTTAGGAGAAGTGGGTTTGGTCCGATTGGCACTATTATCCCCTTTACTTCCTCCATCAGATTAAGCGCGATCCAATGGTGTCATAGAATCAGAAAGAGGTTGGTTAGGGTGAACAGGAGATAGCTGAGCAGGATGTATGAGCTGTGGAGGAGCAAGTTGGGAAAAGGGAGAGGGTGATAAGGAGACAAGTGGCGGCTCAAAGTAGTAATTGCTGAGAAGTTCCAAACTAGCATCAAATTCAGAAGCTAGTTCAGAAGATAACTTGTGCAGCTTTAAAAATTTATCACGCACCCGCTGATACATGATCGAGAAGTCTGTTTGCCGCTTAAGGCTTGCCGGGCACAACCATTTATAGCCGCCACAGAAAGCCTTGGAGCCACTATAAAGACGATCGTCGGCCGGTAATGCCTGCACATTTAAGATGACAAACATTTTCGCAAAGCCAGCCAAGAATGCTACGTTTATTGTCCCCATCAAAAGAGTTTTTGTCCTTGCACGAAATGTTGCAACAACTCATGGTTGGCATAAAAGTAATTAACGAAAATGATAATGTGTATAGCCAGAAAAAGAGCAGGTGATGTAAAGAAGTATGAACACCCTATCGAAACAGAGTATTGAAATGTAGATGAGTAATGAACTCATGAGAGCAAGAGCAAACGGTATACAAACTTGACTCTGTAAGTAACAATAAAAACTCATTAGTAGAAAAAAAAAAAATTATCTAAACAGACGTTCGACTCAAAAAAAAAAAAAACACCGCGCACAAGAATAACAACAAGAAAGATCAAATGAGCTTACGCAATATGCTTAACGTTTGCAAAAACAACAGAGAAAAAGAAAAAAGAACCAGTAAGGACGCTATCTTCAGCAAGGCTGAAGCTATAATACTCTTCACGTTGTGTCACTATACAAAACAAACAAGTTTTTCATATAACAGTTCAAGTTTCGCTATCAGTGGGCGAAGCCATGCCCACTTTTGGTCAAAATAGTTTTCATTCCTCCCTAAGAACATAACTGTAAAGTTTCAAGTCAATTGGTTAAAAGACAAAAAAGTTGTCCATTCAACGATTCAAGTTTACTTCACCTTCTCATATGGAAGCTACCAGTTCCAATTTTCCAATATCCGTGAAACTTTCAGGCATTTAGTGGGCCTACTTAAAACTACTATGTTAAAAATATGTATCTGTGTTGGCGTTGGTGACGTCTACTTATTTATGTAAGTGTTGTTGATTTAGCCGGCTCTAGGTCAATTTCATGTGTTTTACATATATAATTAAAAACACGTACTTGGTTTGTTGGAAAAAACCGATATATTTCGAATCCCGTCGGAATCCGTCATCAGGGCTGTAGTACAATTTACATTATCATATTACAAACTTTTTTCTTTTTTATTATATACACAATATTTACTTATTTAAGGACACAGTGTCTATCGCGTCAGCTGTGGAATTTGATACTAAATCTATATTTTGTTTACGCAATACCTTCGGTTTCATAGTCCAACACACTAAACTCAGAGCTACAGCAGGCGACATAGAAACATTTGATATTTGATAAATTGTATTTATTTGAAACATTTTTGTTCAAACTCGTCTTTTGTCCGCAATACGTTCGTTTCAGAATCTGATTCCGAACATTTTATGAGAATTTTGCGAGTGCTCGCTTTTTGTCCGCAAAATATTCGTTTTCGAGTTCTTTTACGAACATTTTGCGAATACTTTGAGAATACTCGTTTTTTAACCGAAAACCTTTCGTTTGTAATCCGTTTACGAACATTTTCCGATTGTTTTGTGAATGATCGTTTTTTGGCCGCGAAACTTTCGTTTGTAATTCGTTTACAAACAATTTGCGAGTGTTTTGCGAATATTTTTTCAGCCGAAATTTATCCGTTTTAGGTTCGTTTGTAAGTCGGATTGCGAGCATTTTGCGGACATTTTCTGATATTTCTGATATTTCCGATTTTTATCCGTAAAACATTCGTTTTCGAGCTCGTTTTTGGACGTTTTGTGGACGTTCAAAAATTTATCGTTTTTTTTGTCCACTGGGTATAAACAAAAAATATAACACTGACGCTACTCAAAATAATTAAATGTATAAGTAATAAAAATTAACCACACGCAGAATAAGCACAGCTAACAAATAGCTTCACTAGCCACAGTAAATTTTTGATAAACTTAATATTTTGAATTGGGTAGAATATGAATTTTGTAATCTAAATTAGAGCAAAAAGCAAACACGTCCGACTCACTTGAAATCACATTTACTCTTAAGTTATTTGAGCTTTTAATTTTTTTTTTTGTCGCTCAGTTATGCGAATCTTCGAAAATATATGCAAGGAGGTTGGCATAGTTGACATGGAAAAACAATCATTGTTTTGCCTTGATGGGATATTCTACTTTAAATGCAAATTTATTTTAATATATTTAAAATATATTTAAATATATAATTTTAATGAAAATGAGTATCAACACTCTTATTATTGTAAGTTGGGATGTGAACATTTTTTAATTTTCGTTGTGAATACATAAATGTGAAGAAGAAGAGTCAACTGTCAAAAAAAATAAAGTTCAAATTCTCAATATGTTTTGGTCTCAAATATGTAAACAAAAACCTTCAAATGTAATTTCTCCTGCGCACCAGATTTTCATACAATTAATTCAGCATGATGTCCTAATCACTGTTTTTCGTAAACTAATAATTATATGGAGGGCAACTATTCCCATAGGCGAAGTAGTAAATAATATTTTAGTATTGTCGTGCCCAACTATCAGTAAATGTAATGAATACTCTTGCATTGATTGTGACAGAGAACACGATATACATCTAAGGCGCCTACGCACAGGCTTTTTTAAGGATAATAACCGTTTCCTTTCTTACTTAACGATGCAAGCGGCATGTTTTTGATTCGACGAATTTCATTCTGTTTTCTTTGCTCTTTTCCAAATTCCAATTCGGTAGTAAATTATTTGTTGACAATTGTCATTTGTTTGCCAATCACATATCATAGGAAAGATTATGGCTGTCCTAATATTTGTATAATTTGGCGCGCTGCACAATTTAAAAATATTTGTGTCTAAATTTAAAATGAACACCTAAATGACATTCAAGTTATCCATATTTGTAAATGTAGGTTCATTATTGCTTTATATTTCGAAAAGAATAATCATATTCGAGTAGTGATCTAAATACTTAAAATTTTTTTTTTGTGTATACAACTCTGCTTTTTGCGAAGACTAATGTTCGAAATCACAAAATCTGGTAGTGTCTGGGAAAACAATTCACTTCGAAAACAACAGTTGTTTTCCAGCACACCACTGTATTGACACACACAACACGGACGATAGAGGGTGGACGCGTTTTTAAGTCGCTCCGAAGAAAACTGGTGTAAAAGTAAGAAAAGTAAATAAAATAAAATAAAAATCGTTTCTTGTGTAAAGAAAATTACAATCAGTGGCTGCTTACCATAGCACACACGCGAGTGAATATCCGCGATGGGCATAGCGGACATAGTGAGCCCTGTGAGACAGTTTGAATTGCGACGCGGCAGCGCAGCGCAGTGTTCAGGACTCCGATCCTCCGCGTGTTGGTCAACTGAAGTCGCGAGACAGAACACCCACGGTCAAGATACATACGCGTGTCGCCTCTCACCTGAAGCAGGGTATAAGCAGATGGGCGGTGCGCCTTCTGCATTCCCACTAGTTAAACAAACATAACCACAAATATTTGTTTTTTATGGCGTCGCAACGCCATGGAAGTTCGAATTTTTCGCTTTAGCCGAATTTGGACGGACAGGTTAAAATATTTCCAACAGCTGACTGGCATACCAACCTGCTGTAAAACACAAACACTTAGGTGTTACATATGTTCGCAAGCTGACGATCAGCGAAAGTGGAGTGCCGTAGCAATGAGCTTTCTTGCTCATTGTCTTTACTGACATAAGGTAGCGGTGTTGCCACCTTACTCACATTCTGCCCCACAATAACCAGGCTGGGTATAAAGTAAGTCGTTTCTAAATAGTACTAACAGATAACCGAACTAACTAAACAAACAAATAGTTAACATAAACTAAATTAAATACATAATAAAACTAAGGAAATATAATATAAATAACACTGATAATAAATAAATACCTAAATAAAATAAATAATAAAATAACAATAAGCAAATAGATAAATGAAATAAATAAATAAAAAAAAACAAATAATAATAATACGCATATAAAATAAATAAGAAGAATAAACTATTGCGCCGGTAAAGTTAAATAAATAATACTACAAATAATTAAATACATCAATAATAAAATAATATAATTACTAAATCCAACACCTAATCAAAACACCAACAATAACTAATTAATAAATCTGTAAGTAGATATAAGCATATAACTGTACAAACTTTTGAACTAAATAAATAGCAACAATAGTCTACTAGATAACATCAAAACAACCAAACTAACATACTAACATACTATATATAATAAAGTATAATTAATAATTACAATTTGATAATTAAAAAGGAGGCGTACATAATTATAATTAGAGCAACATAATAATAAATAATAACTTTTATAATTAAATTGGTTTTTACTGATCCAAATAAGAGAACCAGGGTGTAAACCCATCAAAGCCGAACCCAGTAAGGCTTTGATTAAGATATACTGGACGCAATTATATGGAACAAATGGCTATGGGCTGACGGTGATATTATTCTGTTACCCAAGTAAGCATGAGTGACATTGTGCTGAAACGGCTTTCAGGTTAATGATAGACCCGCCTCCGTCCTAATAAAACCCTGGCAGGTCTCTAATAACGCTCCCGGTTCGTCACCGTTAAGTCGGCGGCACTGGTTCGGATGAACATGCCCGATTAGCACCGACCTGGCTCTGAACACATGCTCTCATAAGGAAGTGTGTCAACCCTTGCATGGCCTCACTGCTTGCAAAGATAACCATAAGGTCAAAAAGTGACAGCGCATACGAACTGGGATAACGGACTGGAGTTTGGACCCAAATAAATGGAAACAAATAATAAAACAACCAAAGACGTAGAGAAGGTAGCAGTAAGCGACTGCGCGATATTTACGACGGAAGAAGAAGAGTAAATATTTGGCAGTAAGCCGAAACTCTTAGCATCGCCGACCTCGATAGTGCAAACGAAGCCAACTACGTTGGATTCAAATGCACAAGATATCCTAACTGCCGATCTGGTTGGAGAGCCCACACCTAGGCTAGGTGGCAGCAACGACGCAGTAATGGAGGAGCTAGGAGCACTCCTTGACAAGGTTCTCTACAGCGTTAACATCAAAAAGGTGAGACACATCAACCTAGAGATGGCGGAGAATCTCAATCGAATGAAGGAGCTCCAAAGTATCCTTGCTAGCGGGTTGGGAACATGGTCTTCAGACCATAACAAGCCAACTGATGCTAGAATAAACAAGATGACTCAGGCAAACCAAGAGAAAGGTTCTAAACCTTCTAAAAAAACAACGGCAGATAGCACCCCAAAGCGGCAAAGAGATGACCAGCACTGGAACAGGAGTACGCCACCCAAGAAACAAAAAAGTCATAGTGCAACAAATATTGCTAACAAAGAGCCGGTGGACGATAGATCCACTAAAACAGAGACGCCTCCAGGGGCCAGTAAACGCGGGGAACGTTCCCACCTAAAAGCGAATGAGAAACGCATTTCAGAGGAACCCCCCAAGATAAGCAAAGCATGGACTCGTGTGGAGAGAAAGGCGAAAACACAAAAAAGGAATATGAGGACAGACGCTATCGCGGTAAAAAGCACATGTAATACCTCATGTCCAGAACTACTTAGGATAGTAAAACAGGATGCCACCCTAAAACAATTCGAAGGAAGAGTGAAGGGTATAAGAACAACAGCAAAAGGGGAACTATTATTCAAGATGCAGAAGGCACAGGACCCTAACACAGATCTCCTGCAGCAGGCCGTCAAAAACGTTCTTGGCGACAAGGAAGTGGTCACATCGCTCACAGAAATGTCGATCATAGAAATCAAGGATATAGACGAGATCACAAGCGCCGAGGAAGTGCGACAAGCTATAGTCGCAGAAACAGGTGATACACTCCCAACAAGGGCCACAGTATCACTGAGGAAAGCTTACGGCTCTACGCAAACTGCTACCATAAGCATTCCGTCTACTGTTGCTGACAAGTTACTGAAAGGCAACAGAATACGAATAGGGTGGGTTTCCTGCCGCATCAGGCTCAAACTAGAGCCAAGGAGATGCTTCAAATGCATGGGTTTTGGCCATACAGCAGCAAAATGCAAGAGCGAAATAAATACGAAAAATGTATGCTATAACTGTGGTGGAACAGACCATATGGCCAAACAGTGTAAGCAAACACCAAGATGTATGTTGTGTAAAGACAAAGACGGCAGCAACACCTCGCACTCTACCCTAAGTAGACTTTGCCCGGCGTACAAAGAAGCGCTGAAACAACTGAGGTCCAAATGAAAATACTCCAGGTCAACCTCAACCATTGCCAAGAACATTGACATAGCCATCCTCAGCGAACCGTACAAATCTAGGAACGAAAGCGCATGGCTTCAAAACGCCGCCGGAGATGCGGCAATCTGGAGCTGTGGAAGGAACCCGTACCAGCTAAGAGAACACTTTTCGTCAAGAGGCTTCACGCGGGCGAAATGCAATAACGTCTATATATACAGCTGCCAAGGCTGTTAATAACTGAATTTGAAGAAGTACTGGACTGTATCGTTAGAGATGCTCGAGATAAAAACCCTTGCATAATAGCAGGTGACTTTAATGCATGGGCAGTTGAATGGGGGAGCAGCAGGACAACCCCAAGAGGTTCAACACTATTAGAGTCATTTTCTAGTCTAAGTATAAGCCTGCTTAACACTGGAAACAAACACACTTACACAAAAGACGGAAGGGGATCCATAATTGATCTCACATTTGCAAGTGGCAGTATCTCACGAAACGCTTCCTGGATGGTTTCCGACCTACTAACATATAGTGACCACCAAGCAATTATTTTCCAGACCAGACAATCGACACATACAAGTAACCATCGGGCAACAGGAGCCATAAAGTATAAGCCAGATACACTGGACGAACACCTACTGCTTAACTCGCTCCAAGGAATTTCGGCACGAGGCAATGCGAACGACAAAGCAGAACAAATTGCCCAGCTCGTCCAACGGGCCTGCGATGCAGCAATGCAACGGATAAGTAACCATAACCACAGACAGCCTCCCGTGCACTGGTGGAATCAAAGCATCGCAGATGCACGTAGACAATGCCACAGAGCGAGGAGACTATACCAGAGATCTAGGGGAACTGAAAACTTCAGCCAGCTACAGCAAGCCTATAGAAGCTGTCGAGAAAAGCTAAATAAAAATATCCGGGATAGTAAGCGCAAGTGCTTCCTCGACCTATGTGACGAAGCAGACGCGGAGCCATGGGGAGCTGCGTACAAGCTAGTCATGGGGAAACTTGGCCATAGAAGACATCCAGTGCCCAGCTGCCCAACATTTCTAAAGAAGATAGTTTCTACTCTCTTTCCAACTCAGCAAATTGTACAACGTACTACTGTGACAGAAAATCCCAACTCATCACAGTTTACTAAGCTAACTAACGTCGAAGAGATACTGGATATAGTAAGCCATATCAAAAACGACAAAGCGCCAGGCCCAGATGGCATCCCGAATAAGGCACTAAAACTTATCATCGCCTCGGTGCCCGGGATCTTCGTGGATCTGTTCAACACCTGCCTCGTAGAGAAGACTTTCCCAGAAAGATGGAAAATACAAAACCTGGTGCTAATACCCAAAGGAGGAAAACCACCAGAGGACCCATCAGCATACCGACCACTGTGCTTACTTGACACGGTTGGCAAGATTCTGGAGAAGATTATTTGTAACAGGATAGAGGCGTCACTACAACAAACGACCGGTTTATCCGACCTCCAATTTGGATTTCGAAAAAAACGATCCACAATTGACGCAATTAAGACAGTCACAGAAATAGCGAAGGCAGCAATAGAAGGAAAGCGCTGGTCCGGAGGTACGAAACAGTACTGCTTAATAACAACACTAGATGTTAAAAACGCCTTTAATTCAGCACGTTGGCCAAAAATACTCAATGCGCTACGTGAAAAAAGAATTCCAGAATACCTTGTAGCACTCATCGATAGCTACTTCAAAAATCGAATCCTGAGGTACAACACGGACATTGGCCAGGAAACATATCACGTAACGGGAGGAGTGCCACAGGGGTCAGTGCTGGGCCCCCTCTTGTGGAACATCATGTACGACGGGATCTTACGACTCAGAGTTCCAAACGGTGCAAAAATAGTAGGATTCGCTGACGACATCGCCCTTGTAGTGGTAGCCAAACACTTGACCAAAGTTGAAAATGCTAGTAATACAGCGATAAACATCACCCATGCGTGGCTTGTAGCAAATGGACTAGAACTTGCCAAACACAAAACCGAAGCAGTTCTTATAAGTAGAAAAAAGTTGAAACGGCAGTGCTGACGATTGGCAATATATTAATAACATCAAAGCCGGCGATTAAATATTTGGGAGTGATGATAGACCACAGGCTGACGTACAAGTACCACTTGGAATATGCTAGCAAAAAGGCCGCCGTCGCCACCTCGGCCCTAAGCAGGATAATGCTGAATATGCGAGGACCAAGACAACATAGCAGACTAGTCATATCTAGCGTTGTAAGATCCATATTGTTATATGGAGCCCCAGCATGGGCGCCAGCACTAGAAGTACCGTCGTACAGCCGAGAAGTCCGAGCAGTGTACAGAAGGTGCGCCATCAGGGTGATCAGCAGTTTTAGAACGGTCAGTGAAGAAGCAGCACTAGTGATCGCGGGTATGATCCCGCTAGATTTACTAGCAGTGGAAACTCAGAGCCAGTTGGAAACAACATTGCGCAGAGCTCAGACCATCGAACAATGGCAGGCCCGTTGGGACCGCTGTCAAAATGGCAGATGGACATATCGACTCATCCCAGACATAAAGACATGGCTTATGCGTCGACACGGGAGTACAGACTTCTATATTAGCCAAGCACTGACAGGTCACGGCTGCTTTAAATTCTACCTCCATCGATTTGGACATAAGGACAGCCCAATGTGCTGGTATTGCGGGGAAGGTACAGTCGGCGACGTGGAGCACCACCTATTTGAATGTGCCAATTTTGGAATACATCGCCAACAAGTTGACAATATAATTGGCGGAACACTAACGCCGGACAATATCGTTGAACACATGCTACAAAGTGAAGCAAAATGGTCAGTTATAAGTAACTTCATAACATTGACAATGAAAACGCTCAGACAAACAGAGCGAGCGGAGAACGCAAGACGAATCAGACAATCCTAAACTTACTAATACTAAGTATATACAAATAATGAGTTGTACCGTAGAATCGTTGCTAACACAATAACAATACTAACAACAATATTGAAACAGTCCCTTAAAGTGCCTGAGTCCCTAGTTTTGCGAAAGCACATAACATCCCAGACCCGAGCCGCAAGGCTGAGCCCGTGAAGTAATATCTAGAGATAGTCCCACGGGGATCCCGAGCCAGATGCGAGAGAGAGGGGTGAATGGTTTTTTGTGGGTTAGAATCCCACACTACTGCACAGGCAGTGTATTTTCGAAATTTTCGTTCCGAACACCTCTCTCTTATAACCAAAAAAAAAAAAAAAAAAAAAACAACACCACTGTATTGTTAAATTGTTTAAATGCACATTGCTTTGGCCCACAAAAACTTTAATGTTTGATACATAATTATCTATAACACCTTCAGATTAGGCTAAAATCAACCAAATCCGAAAAGAGGAGGAAGACATTTTCTGGCAAACCTAAATTTTAAAAGGGTTGTTTTCAGGGCGAAATAGGATCTAGGAGTTTTTCAGCACACCTCTGCATATTTATACCCTGAACCTTATGGTACAAGGGTATATTGGATTTGTGCGCATCGACAATGTAAGTAACACATTAAAGGAGACACCTCCGACTATACAAAGTATATATAATCTTATATATATATATATAATCAGCTCGAAAAGGTGAGTTGATATAGCTGTGTCCGTCTGTCCGTCCATCTGTATGGACGCCTAGATCTCGGAAACTATAATAGATAGAACCAAAATTCCTTCGCATGTCGATTCTGTTATTCATTACGCAGATCAAGTTTATTTTGTCCTCCCCCTTTTTGGTTTAAATTAGGGGAGAGGGGCGAATTACTGTGGCAACCTCTGGTAAAAAAATACAAAAGTCTTATTTGCTCGGTTCCCTTTTGAGATAGGAACTCCAAATTTGGAGTGTATATAACTGACTAAAAATTAAATCTGTTTCTATTAAAAAGTGGGCAACGCCTTCAAATAGTCGTTACAAATTTAAGGTACAGGGTATGTCAGAGTCGAGTACTGTCGACTCCAATATTCACTGGTTTGCTCTCGTCGAGAAGAGATCGACGATACAAGTTGATATACATAGCTATGTCCGTCCGTCTGTCGGTTCGTATTCACCAATAATTCTCGGAAACTATAAGAGCTAAAGTGAAAACTTAAGGGTAGAGTCGAGATGTTCGGTAGCAGATCAAGGTTTTGTGCCACGCCCACTCCATCCCGACCAACCAGTGCCACTAACACAGTATAAAATAGAAACATGAAAATCGGTATGTGTATTCAGTATGCAGATTTTTTTGGAAATGCCTAGTTTTTTGATCGATTTTCTTTATATTTTGAATGCTATGTTTTCTAAAAACCAATGGTTCATTATTGACATTTGAACAATGTTCTGTTAAGTTTTCATGGAGAAAAAATACGGCAATGCCAGCAACTATTCTGGAGCGTCTTGGAAAAAAGTTGAATTGCGGTGCCCATCGTAACTCGGTATTGGATCATCAGAAATCAAAAAGGCAAAATTAGATCATTAGATAATCGCTTTGACAAGGTAACGCTGGGGGAGTTTTACAAATTTTAATCATTAATTTTTTGGGAATACTTTGAAGGAAAAAACGCGATTTTGTGCGAAAAATTCGGTTAATATAATATTGTAAAATTAACAATAAAAAATAAAAACTCTTCAACGTTACCTAGTTAATTATGTAAAGAAATTGTGATGAAAATTTCAAAACTGTCGGTGCAGTAGTTTTGAAAATATAAAGGGCACCGACTTTCGAAAACGTGAGTTGTGGAAGAAACGCTTTAGAATATTGAACAAATTTGGTATGGATATAAAAATAGCCATAACTTCGTCAATTTTGCTTCCATCGAAATTTAAACACAACATTTTTAAGATATCATACATAATACAGTAAGTAAGTCTTAAAACAGGGGGTTCCCTGGAAAGTTTTTCGGGAGTTTTGAAAATTGGCATTCATTTTGATTTTGGGCTGCTCTTTCCGAATTTTCACTTTGCGACCTTTTATCACCGCCGCTCGACCCGCTATTTTGAAAAAATCGCGTCACCATATCTCCATTTTGGCTCATTTTACGGCAAAAATATCTCTATACTAAATTAAACTACAGGAAATTTCCTACAAATTATGTTACAACTTTTTTTTTTCGTAAAACGTACGAGCGCCGTTAAGTGTACAACTTTGATACTATGCGTTTTCATACATTTATGATGAGAGGCTTAAGATTCATCGTAAGAATTGCAAAAAAAAAAACAGTATGGGCGGTATAGTCGAGCATACTCGACAATATAATACCCTGCACACACAGTAGGCGGTGCCACATCCTCATTCTGCAGAAACATATTGATCTGACGTCGCCTATTCAAATAGTGTTCAAAATATCAAGAAAATCGATCAAAAAATGTGGATTTTACAAAAAAATAGGCCTCTGAGAGGTAGCCATCAAAGAGGGGGGAAGTTTGTGGTATGCAGTTTTTAAGATGTATTATCACTGAGCTTACGTACCTATGTTAATTTTGGAGATATAGCAATTTACAGAAAATTACTGGTGGAGGGGAAATGAAAAAGAGGGGGGAAGGGGGATTTTGTGGTATGCAGTTTTGTAGAGCCACTTATACTGAGTCTACTTACCGACTTTCATGTTTCTATCTCTTTGGATGTTTGAGTTATAGCGATTTAAAAAAGTGGGTGGGGCTGGATAGGCGGAAAGGAGGGCGTGGAACAAAAAAAAAAAAAAAATTGATCTGCTTTCAAGCATCACGAGTCTACCCTCCAAATTTCAAGACTCTAGCTCTTACAGTTTCCGAGATCCATTGGTGAATACAGACGGACGGACGGACAGACGGACGGACATGGCTCAATCAATTTCTCTTGTCGTCGTGATCAAGAATATACATACTTTATGGGGTCCCCCTCCCTTCCTTCAGTGCGTTACATACATTTCGTTCAAACAAACTTAATATACCCTGACACACTGTATGAGTAGGGTATAAAAAAATTGCCATTTTTATCTTCTTTTTTTGAAACAATATTTCCACAGATATGGGTTCAAGATGTTTGTACCACCCAGAGATGCCAACCCTCCGTCTTTTTACGTAGATCTCCGTATTTAAAAGGATATCTACGTGTCTACGTGTAAAGAGACTAAAACTACGTACTTTTTAAAAAAATTGCAAAATACTCTAAAAACTAACATTTATGGTTAATGTTACGTACGCTAAGTCATGTTGTGACACTTTGAGTGTAGGCATATTAATATATGGTATGTGCGTAGTTATCGATATGTATGCGGTATGCGATATATGTAAGCGATATGTACAACGACCGATATAGCAGCGATAAATTGCAAATAGATTGGCAGCGCTTACTTTGTAATTTGTGATTATTTGTGATTGAAAGTGGAGATCTGTTGCACATTTGGGGCAAATGTTTCCAGGTACGTTTTTTATTGTCATATTAACAGAATTTTCAATTAGTTTTTATAATTTTCAGGATTGTGTTCACAAAATATGACGGAGCTAGACCGCGAATGACGACTTCTTCGAAACATGAGTTTTCCCTTGAAAGAGGAAGAAGCGGTACCGCCAGACGATTTTTGGCGCCATATTTCAAATGTTAAAAAGGGAAATTCAACCCAGATGTTTCCGATCTTGACGGAGTTTATTGTTTTTAAATTTAAAAAAAAAGTACGTAGACCTACGTATTTCAGCAAAATTGTGCTACGGAAAAACACGTAGATTTTGGAGCCAGCCTCCGTAATTTTCAAATTTTGAGTTAACATCCCTGGTACTACCATAAGGATCTTATAGGAAATTTCATTACCTTTAATTTGAGTTACTGCGGAGCTCTATAGCATGATTTTCAGCGGATCTATCGACGCTCAAAGGAAAAAAGCAATTGTTGACTTTGCTAATCCATAACTCGAAAACTATTGATGCCACAAAAAATAGAAGTAGCTTTTCACAAACTTCGAACCATTTCATACAAAGTTAATTCAGTGAGATTTAATGGAAAAATTTTTTTCAATGTGAAAATGATAGCTGAGAAAAAGTTTAAATTTGGAAAAATTGGATATTTTTGGATAATTTGCTGTATCTTTGGATATCGTGTATAATCGAAGGAGCCAGACTATAACTTTTTGACCTTAAGGTACCCTGAAAATAAGGGTGTCCCTTACATGGTCGATTTTTTATACTTTTCACGCATATGAAATAGTATATTAACTTTGTCACTGAGTTTGTAACAGATCGAAATATTCATTTCCGACTATATAAAGTATATATATTCTTAATCAGGAAGACAAGACGAGTTGATTTAACCATGTGCGTCTGTCTGTCTGCATGAATTTATTATGATGAATCATTCGTCGGAACCAGCATGATCGGATTATTGGAACAGGTAGCTCCCATACGAAAAGAAGAAGAAAAGTGAACAAAACTTTAATCGTTGTATGGAAAACTTTTTTGTTTTGTACGATAGAGTAGTTTTACATAGTCCGACTAAATGCCTGAAAGTTTCATTGAGATCGAGAAACTGGAACTGGTAGCTCCCATACAAAATGAAAAAGAGGAAGAGAAGCAATATTCACGTCGTTGTATGGAAACCTTTTTTGTTTCTTAACCAATTGACTTGAAATTTTAAAGTTATGTTCTTAGGGAGGAATGAAAACTATTTTGACCAAAAGTAGGCATAGCTACGCCCACTTATACCGAAACTTGAACCGTTGTATGGAAAACTTTTTTGTTTTTTAACCAATTGACTTGAAACTTTACAGTTATGTTCTTAGGGAGGCATGAAAACTATTTTGACCAAAAGTGGGCATGAAGTTGGGATCCATTTTAACGATAAGGACCACAAGACATGATATGAGGCACCTGTCGTTTCTAACCAAGATTATGCACAAAATAACACAAATTGGTATCCAAATTAAATGGAACTCCACTTTACATTGGTGGATTAATTGGCTAAATAAAAAAAAAGTTTCATAAAAAGTCAACAGGGGATATACCCGATCATTTATCGTAAATGTACTTATTATTTTTGCCAAACAAATTTTGGGATTTTTGGAAAAAGTTGAGCTTGTAGAGAAATAGGGTATACCTTGGACCATTTATCGTTTGCTATAGTATTGTGACATCGTAATCTATGCCCTTGCATTGATTGACAATGATTGTATTCCTAGAAACTGAAATATTTGATGGTAAAGCGAAGAAAACGCCATGTACTTATTATTTCTGCCATATGTGTACATATGTATGTATACTAGGGTGTCCCTTATATGGTCGTTTTTTTTGTTTTTTTTTTTTTGCATATTTGAAAACGCATACCCGCTTTTTCTGTTTATTATCCTTTAGTTAACCTAAATATAAGATTTCAGCTTCCTACGTTAATTTTAACACGTGCCGACCGAGCCCTTAAGTTTTATGAAAGAAAATTTTAGATGTTTTTTTGGTATGCAGTTTTGTAGGGCTATACATACTTAGTCTACATACCGACTTTAATGTTCCTATCTCGTTGGATGCTTGAGTCATAGCGATTTTAAAAAGTGGGTGGGGCTGAATGGGCGGGAAGGAGTGGGCGTGGCAAAAAAAAAAAAATAAACTTGATCTGCTGCCGAGCATCACGAGTCACCCTCCAAATTTCAAGTCTCTAGCTTTTACAGTTTCCGAGATCCATTGGTATAGACGGACGGACGGACAGACGGACGGACATGGCTCAGTCAATTTCTCTTGTCGTCCTGATCAAGAATATGTGCTCCAAAAAAAAAAAAAATCATGGGAGTGTTTTAGAGTAGACTGAACAAAATTTACCCATATGCGTTAAAAAATAAGAACCTTGCAAAATAAGGGACTCCCTTATATATACACACAGACGGGCATGGCTATATCAACTCGTCTTGTTGAGCTGATCAAGAATATATATACTTGTTTTAATTACCTTTAATAGGTAAAGGTATACAAATTGAAACCAGTAAAAGAAAATGTGAATATTTCAATATTTTATAGCTTATTAACATTTCGCTTTGTCTTTTTTAATCACAAAATATAGATGTTATAGTTATAATATGCAAATTAATTCATGAATATACATATATCTATATAAATAGAAAACAATACATTTGGGAAACAATATTATTTAACGACTTATTACCGTTGTTGTTGATATATGGCTATATTATCCTTGATTTCGTTTTGCAAGAGAAAATTTTGTAGCGACGGCGCTGCTATACCTGCGCTAAGTGACGACTGGATTGGAGCGATTGCTGTCGACGTCGATTGGCTAAAACCAATAGATGGAGCGGCCATTTGATGCTGTATCTGGCTTTCACCATTTCCACTAAAACTATTTATGTTTACATGTGGTTGTATCGTGGTCATGCTGTTGTCATTATTTCTTTGGGCTGTTTGCGCCAAAAATGTTGGCACTGTATTTGGTAACGTCTGTGAATAAGGTGAAGTTTGAATAGGCATCTGTTGACCTGCAATGTATTGTACAGGTGCTTGTTGTGGATTTTGAGACGATATCAAATTTGACTGCTGTGGAATCATCGTCAAGTTAGGAGATGCCGTTACATTTTGAACAGTAGATGTTGGTTCAGAAATTGTTGAGATTTGTGGAGGAAATTGTTGTGGTTGTTGTTGTAGGTTGTGATGTTGATCTAAGTGAAAACCTTGGAAATTTGTTTTATTTTGGTGCTGAGATGATACAGGCGCGGTCTCACCATATATTTGCGATTGTATTGCTACTCCTTGGTGATGTTGACCTTGACTTATCATTTGAGCTTGCAATGCTACAAAAGGATTTACAAAACCAACCGATAGTGTATGAGAATAGTGTTTACATACATATATGTACAGATATTTTTATTTGTTGATTTATTTAATATACTTACAGTTTAATTGCATTGCATTTTGATACTGAGAGTTCGATTGACCAACTTGAACAGGATATCGAATATTCGAAGTAGCTGTACCGTTAAAATTATTATGCTGATGAAGCTCGCCAGTATAAGGCAGAGAATGCATTCCCGTACTACTAGTCTTTTGTGATAATGGATACACTACCGGGTCACTTAAATAGCCACCAACATTGTATACTCCTTGATAGCTTAAGCCCGGTGTATTTCCAATCAAACTGCCTCCAACATGGCAGTACTGCGCATTACAATCATCACGCATTAGCGAATGATAAAGATTAATGGCATCCACCAAGTCACTAGACAATTGAGTTAGTTGTGCATGCTTCCTGTCAACCCGCTCTAACTCTGAATCGATTAGAGGTCCCATTCGATGAACTTATTTTTCAAGGCTAAGCAATTCATCGCTATCCTGTGATGGATCTTCCGGATTTGCTTCATGTAGGAGATGCAATAGTCGATCTATTTTGGATTCATTGATTTCAGTTAGTTCATTCGCTGAAACTGAAACAGTATCAGTCTTTTGTTGCTTTAAATTATTCGCATCCTCTTTTCCAAACGAGCTGTGCTGTTGATTGATGTCTAAACGGTCGGGGTCAACCGAAAGGTCGGCAGTTACGAAATTTGATGGAAATAGTCCCTCACCCCTTTGGTTCAAACCCTTCCACCAATTGGGGTCAGTATCGTCGACTACATGAATTATCTCTCCAGAAAAAAATGTAAGTTCATTTTCTTCAGCAGCTTCAAAGTCATACAAAGCTCTAACTTTTCTTGGTTCCTGTTGTGAGGTACTATCAAGAGCACCAGCGCTATTCAATGTACCTAAGCCGTCACCAATGGATCCAAATGAAGGATACAGTGACGGCTAAATAAACAAATATATAAAGAACCAAATTAATTAAATAGTCATTTTTTTACAACGAAAAACATGAGCAAATGTTATTCAAATGTAGGTATATCTAATATGTGTATTTTACAATCACCCTTATCAAACAATTCCTTGAATTAATTTTTTAATAAATCCATGTTCAATTTAATTTGGTATGAAAATCAGCATCATCAGAGTCTGACAAAAAATGGATAAGTAGGAGTCCCTGCAGCTTTTCTCAAAAATATCTTAGCTCCAATATTCAAAAGCTTATAAAAATAATACAATTAGTACTTCTAAAACAAAAATAGCTGTCCTTAGTTAAGCAGGCCATCCACTGATGAATTTGTTTGACAAATTTGTTACATTTGACGAAATATTCGTCGTTGGTGGTAGTGTTTGTTCCAAATTTTGTGTTTGACGTTTTGCTCGAGAAAAATAGAAATTATTCTATCTTGGCTGTGTTTGATACGAATATATTCATCGTTAATGGCTTTAAGCAGGCCATCCATTGTCGAATTTGTTTGACGAATTTGTTGTGTTTGACGAAATATTCGTCGTTGGTGGTAGTGTTCGTTTTCAAATTCTGTGTTTTATGTTTTGTTCGAGAAAAATAGAAATTATTCTATCTTGACTGTGTTATATACGAATATATTTGTCGTTAGTGGCAAAATGTATTTTTGTTCGACGAACAGTTTGTCAAACAAATTCGACAATGGATGGCCTGCTTTATTAAAATAAGATTTTTTTTTTTTTTTAACTTTTAAAATGCAAAAAAAAAGTCATGAAATATCATTTCACGGCAAGTCTGTTAAGAATTAAAGTAATTAAATGTTAATTTTAAGCAGAGTTGGCCGTAAAAAACGTTGTTAACAAATTTACTTAAATTTTGTAGTTGTTCTTCTTATATAAAAAAACGAAAAATTTAATAAATTAAATGAAATAGCAGAAATGTTAATTGATAAAAGCTTTAATGAAGTTATGCGCGAAATCGAGTTATAAATAAAGATAAAAAATAAACAGTCTAATATTCTCGTTTGTTTGTTAAGATACGAATATACAATTTGAGGGTTATATTGTTGACTTGGAGTCCAACAAGAGAGAATTGAACAAGCAAATGAATTGAAACAGACTTCATAATTTGTGTGATGAAAGTAACACATTTTGAGAATATCGTTTAAAAATTAAATACAGCGCAGGGTAAAACATTAAATTGATCTTCCCACAACTTGCCATTTAAAAGACAATGATCACACTCACTCGAAAACTACTAAACCTACATACTCTTTTTAAACATATAGTGAGGGTCTGACGTCGAGGTGTTTTTGTATTAAGTATTTTTATAGCAGCTGAATGTTGATTTGATATGCCAAAATTCGATATTTTGACATCAAGGTGCCATAAAAAATAAAAAAAAGAATAAATAAAACCTCGACAAAATTTATAATTTTTTTTTTAATTAGTTTTTTTATCAATTAAAATCAGTTTTTATACTTTGTACACACTGTGTTCATATTCTTGTTCACGACGGCAGGAGTATTCGATATATGTAGCTACAGCCGCTCACAGCCACATCCGTTTTTCAACTTTGAATGAATATAACTTTTGACTTGTAGATTAAAGTTTCAGCTTTGAAATGATATACAATTTTATTATGAAACCAGTATGGGAGCTATTTTCAGCTTTGCTAAAACTTATGTACATATGTACTCTTACAAGAAATTTCTCATTTATTCTTAGTTTTTCCAAAAAGATTCAAATAAGTCTACATACATGAAATGGCATAACCCCGCCCATTTTCCATTTTTTTTTTAAGATTCAATGCAATCATTCTACACATCATTTTGCTATCTTCTATCTCGTCGGCTCACAGAGAAATGGGATTATAAAGTCCTTCTCTGTAAGGGCGGTGCCAATCCCTTATGTTCGATTCTTGTGAAATATGATGAGGGGTGTATAAAAACGGGTAACTGCTAAGTTTCATCTGTTTATATTTAAGACCAAAAAATTTGTTCTAACAAAAACCGAATTTTTTTTTACCGATTGTTCCGATGGGAGCTATGTGATATAGTTGTTTGATCTTCACCAAATTTGAACACTGTCTTTATTGACGTCCAAAATGTTATTGTGCATGAAATTTAGGCAATAGCTTTAAAATCAAAAACCTCATTTTTAACCGATCGTTCTTATGGCAGCTATATGCTAAAGTATTCCGATCAAGCTGGTTTCTACATTTAAACTGCCTGCAAGGAAAAGAAAATTTTCTGCGTTTAAATTTTTTTGCTAACTTCAAAACTGTGGGAGAAGTTTGCATTGAAACAGACAGACGGACATGGATATATGAACTCGTCTCATCGTGCTGATCAAGAAAATATATTAGGGTGTCGCTTATATGGTCGATTTTAGTTTTTTTGCATTTCTGAAAACGCATACCCGCTATTTCTGTTTGTTATCCTTTACTTAACCTAAATATAAAATTTCAGCTTCCCATATTAATTTTAACACATACCGACTGAGTCCTTAAGTTTTATGAAAGAAGATTTTAGATGTTTTTTTAAATACAACTGGGGGACGTCAAATAATTAAATTTTAATTGAATATTATTCAAAAGACAAATTTAAGTATTGTGTTTTATTATTAAAATGATAAACTGTATATAATACTAATCGGGATACTTCCTTTTTAAGGTTTCTTTTTTATTTAATTTATTTTATTTAATTTATTTAATTAAGTAACAAATTTCTGTTATTTAGGTTATAGTAAAAATAAAAAAAGTTATAAAAAACAAAAATAATAAAATAATATAATAATATATATTTAATATATATTAATAATAATAATATAATATAAAGAAAAATACATATAATATAACTAATACAAAATAAGTGATCGAGAAAAAAAAAAAAAACTTCATTTATATGAAGGAAAAAAAAAAAGCAAAATGATAAATTAATTCTTAGAAGTCTCTGACCCGGTGGGGGAAATTGTTTTGCATTATGCAAGCTATGCCCCTGCTTACAGCCATTTTTGGTCAGAGACTGAAGTTGAAAAGAGCGTCGTCATTCCATTGAGAAACCGAAGTTGCTACTTCCTTCCAGACTCACGTAGGTGGCGTAGAACAATAAATTTTAATGTCGTAAGAGAGATTTCAGGTGAGAGGACGGTTTATAGATTATTGTAATTCATACATAGTACGCGAAACGGATCATGAAGGACGTAGCTAGTTGTGCATCTTTGCAAAACTAAAGGAACAAAGTTTCTAGTAGTGTGACATGGGACGCTGAAGCTTTTCTAACTGAGAAGGTCTGAAGAAACAATGAAACCTAGAACCAATTTATGAAGAAAAACAGCCCCTAAAACAATCCTGCGATGAGCTAGAGATGGAAGGTCAATGAGAAGGAGCCTGTCATGGTATGACGGTAACCTGGTGTTAGGATTCCAGTTGAGGCCACGAAGCGCAAAGAGAAGAAATTGCTTCTGAACTGACTCGATTCGATCTTGATGTTTTTTGTATTGTGGAGACCAAACGCAACAACAATGCTCGAGAAGAGGACGTACAAGCGAAGTAAAAAGAAGTTTGGTGATAAAAGGGTCATTGAATTCTTTAGACCAGCGCTTAGTGAATCCAAAAACACCTTTCGCCTTATTAACGACAGTTGAAACTTGTTGTATGAAGCAGAGTTTAGGATCAAAAAGAACACCTAGGTCGTTAAATATAGAGTTGGGCGTTATCAATCGAGTAAGTAAACAAGTGAGGTTTACTACGTTGATAAATCATAAGCTTACACTTAGAACAGTTGAGCAAAAGCAAATTGCAAATGCAAAGAGTTAAGATCAGCCTGCAGTAGGCCATGAAAATCAGGTTCCTTGGAAGAAAGACACAATTTAACATCATCGGCATACATGAGTACCCGAGAGTATGATATCGATAGGGGGAGATCGTTAATGAAAAGATTAAACAAGAGGGGACCAATATGACAGCCTTGTTAAATAGGACCTAATCCAAATTAGAACATTCGGCGGGAAACCCAATAGGTTCAATTTGAATAAAAGCAAATCATGGTAAACCGAGTCAAAGGCTTTACTGAAGTCTGTATATATGACATCGGTTTGGAAGTGGTTGACAAAACCAAGGTTTACCAATCGAGTAAATTCAAGAAGGTTAGTACAAGCTGACCTCATTTTTAAAAACCCATGCTGAGAAGGTGACATGACCGATTTACAGAAATGTTGCATGCTTTGAATAATGATTTTCTCAAAAAGCTTGGGAATCGCCGATAATTTAGATATGCCCCTATAATTAGTGACATCTGATGTATTTCCTTTTTTATGGAGAGGAATAATAAAAGATTCCTTCCAAATAGGGGGAAACGAAGATTGAGAAGCGATAACTTAAACATTTTCAGTAAAGGCTTACATAGAGATTTTGCACACCCTTTAAGCACACAACTAGGGACATTGTCAGGGCCAGGAGAAAAAGAATTTTTTATGGTTAGCCAATTTTTTGGGACAGACTCTTCATCCAATAAGAGAGAACCACAGCCGTTGATAGGATTTATCGGATATGGATATGAGGTTCCCGAAAATATTGTAGAAGAGTAAGTCATTTTGAAGAACTAAGCAAACAAGTTTGCAATTACCGAGTCATCACTAGCCTCATTTACATCAAGAAAAAATGACGAAGTGTAAAAAGCCGTCCTGCGCTTTGAATTAACAAATTTGTAAAACTTTTTAAGATCCCGCGAGAATTGAATTTTACATCTATTAAGGTAAGTATTGTACAAATAGTATTAAGCGAAAAAAATTTAGATCGGGCAACTGAGTATTTAGAAAAGTCAGACAGCAAACCAGACATTTTGAATTTTTTATAGAGAGGCTGGACTTAACATTTTTGAGATTTGCCAACTGACGGGAAAACCATGGAGGCTTTAGAGACAACTTTAGTAAATTACTTTTTAGGACACACGAGTTGAACATTCCATATAGTGTATCATAAAAAAAGTTGGTAGCATGTAATATGACTTCACAACGATAATGGAAGAACCAGTCAGTCTGGTCAAGTAAACGATTCACGAATTCAAAACGAAATTATTTTTCCGTAACAAAGTCGATGCTGAGTAGAGGTATTTGGCGAGATGGGGGACGGAAAAGATAGAACTAGGCTAATTTCCAACGTAGGATGAAAACAATCTTCCGGCAACGATAAAGGGTCACATCTAGATACAACTATGCTATTAGACTCGTTAGTCATTACGAGATCAAGAGATCTGTGCAATGAGTTCACGACCCAATTTTTTTGAAACAAAGGAATATCCAAAACAGTATCAAGGAATTCATGCTCTCCCGAAGGTACTAAAAAATCTGAGTCATCGAAGTTAGACCAGGAAATAAGAGGTAGGTTGAAGTCACCCAGTACGATGAGAAAATCACGATCATGTGTAAGATCATAGGTCTGTTTAATGGCTTCAACGTGCTTCATATAGACCTCATGTCCAGAACCGGGGGGAATATATGAGCACGTGACAAAGACAGCCAAATGAGCCAAACTGATTTTGACACCAATAAATTCAATATCATCAACCATATTTAATTGAATAGGTTCTGAACGAAGGCGTAAATCAATTGCAATCACAACACCCCCTCCACGGCGAGAAGGGCGGTCACGTCTGTAACAAACATATTTATTACAGAAAACTTCATTGCTCAAAACAGTATGATTTACCCAAGTTTCAGAAAAGGCGATAATATCTACATCGAAAGAAAAACTGTCCCTATATAAGCAGCTCAGCTTCGACAAAAGACCCCTTACATTTTGATAAACAAAAGTAAGGCGTTCAGAACACAGACCTAGTTTTTTAAGGCCGTATTCGAAGTGGACAATGACGAGCCAGGAACTGAAACCTTAGGACTGGATCTTATTTTTGGCTTGAACTCATGGACCACCATGTGAGCAGGCCAAAATGATGGGTTACACACTAGGTTAAATGCATCATTAGGAATTGTAATTTTGAAAGATGCAATCTCTCTCGGTTGGGCAAAGGTGAACTTGTGAATTAGGACCTCGATATAAGTTTTGGATCTAATATAGTTACTAATTGCATCACAACTTGTATCAGCGGACAGACGTGAAATAAAAACTTGCTTACGAGGGGCAACAACGTTAAGAGATGCGAGGGTGGGGGCACCAAAGGTAACAATGGGTTGGGATTCTAAAGAATTCGAAGAACCAGCTACGTTGGTGGATCTCACCTCAGGCAATTCTGTATGGACTAACGAAGGTGAGCTGGAAGAAGATGGTGCAGGCGGTAAAAGCGTGGGAGGTTCCGAGGGCGGAGAAATCGGGGTGCGAGATGTCGTCTTCACCTTTGACTTCTTCCGTTTAGAGGATGGAGAAGAAGTGGCCTTAGTGCGCTTGATGGCGACGGCAGGTTGACTTCCCTCACTGGATGGAACCGAATCCACAGGTGTAAGGATAAGGGGAACGGGAACAGGGTGAGGTGAAGGAACAGTGGAATTTACTGGAGCAAGTGGAGGGGGAAGTGTGAGTTGAGGAAGGGTAAGTTGCTAATGAAAAGAAGGCGATAGGGAGACTAAGGATGGTTCGAAGTCGTAGTTTCCAAGCAAGTCGGAACTCGACTCGAACTCAGTACTCAGTTACTTACACAACTTCTTCAATTTTAAGAATTTGTTGCGCACCCGCCGATATATGGCAGAGAAATCATTTTGCCGCTTAAAACAGGCCGGGCATGGAATTTACAAAAGTTTTAAGTTTGTGGGTGATTGAGGGGTAACCATCAAAAAGAGGGGGATTTTGTGGTATGCAGTTTTAAAAATATACATTTACTGAGCTTGTATACGAAATATCAGGCTTGTACCTTCAATAGTTTCGGAGATATAGCATTTCTAAGAAAACAACAGGGTGAGGGGAAATGAAGTGGAGAGGGAAAATTGTGGTATGCAGTTTTGTAGAGCTATTTATACTGAGACTACATACCGACTTTCAAGTTTCTAACTCTTTGGATGTTCGAGTTATAGCGTTTTGAAAAAGTGGGCGGTGCTGAATGGGCAGGAAGAAGTGGGCGTGGCACAAAACCGTTCAAAATTGATCTGCTGCCGAGCATCACGAGTCTACCCTCCAAATTTCAAGTCTCTTGCTAATATAGTTTCTGAGAACCATTGGTGAATACGGAAGGACGGACGGACATGGCTTAATCAATTTCTCTTCAATTTTAAGAATTTGTTGCGCACCCGCCGATATATGGCAGAGAAATCATTTTGCCGCTTAAAACAGGCCGGGCATGGAATTTACAAAAGTTTTAAGTTTGTGGGTGATTGAGGGGTAACCATCAAAAAGAGGGGGATTTTGTGGTATGCAGTTTTAAAAATATACATTTACTGAGCTTGTATACGAAATATCAGGCTTGTACCTTCAATAGTTTCGGAGATATAGCATTTCTAAGAAAACAACAGGGTGAGGGGAAATGAAGTGGAGAGGGAAAATTGTGGTATGCAGTTTTGTAGAGCTATTTATACTGAGACTACATACCGACTTTCAAGTTTCTAACTCTTTGGATGTTCGAGTTATAGCGTTTTGAAAAAGTGGGCGGTGCTGAATGGGCAGGAAGAAGTGGGCGGGGCACAAAACCGTTCAAAATTGATCTGCTGCCGAGCATCACGAGTCTACCCTCCAAATTTCAAGTCTCTTGCTAATATAGTTTCTGAGAACCATTGGTGAATACGGAAGGACGGACGGACATGGCTTAATCAATTTCTCTTGTCGTCCTGATCAAGAATATACATATGTATATACTTTATAGGGTCCCCCTGGCCTCCTTCTGCATTCGTATACATTTTGCTCAAACAAACACAATATACATACAACGATACACAGTGTGTGTACAGGGTATAATAAACACATGCGAGTGCCGTAGTACATGATAAAATATTATTTGCTCTGCTTTCATCACGCTACGCAGAGCACAGGATTTAATTTTTTGCTATTGATATTGCTATAGTTTATCACGTTACGAAACTGAAAACAGAGCAGAGCACATACTTTTTCGTTGTTCGTGGCTCTGCTCCAGCGAAAGTGAGAGCGGTAGCAATAGTACAGCAATATTTTTTTCTTGCTTCTACGGAGTAGTAAATGCAAACCCTGATTAAGATTAACTTTACTCCCTCCGGCGCTTGTTATAAGTCAATAAGTCAAGCCACTTGGCATAGGAAAATAAAGTGAAAATTTCAATCGCTTATGTCCCAGCAACCATGGTTTTGGTGTTGTATAAAATATAATAAAGCAGTGGCATAATGGTAATATATGAAAAATTTTAGTTTGTTAGTTTTTGAGGGACAACAATACGGGTAGAAATAATTCTTCAAACTTTAAGTAGCGATTGACCACACGAGTCTACTTTTCGAGTTTCAAGACTTTAGCTCTTACAGTTTCGGAGAACCATTTTATAATTTTAATAATAATATAAATAAATTTTAATAATAATATAAAAATAAAACCGCTATTTATGGTAAAATGAGAGGAGAGGAAAAGAAGAATATACATATGTATGTACTTACAGTACTGTGCAAGACCTAAGCAACTGTATTTTCTCTCATAAAAAAAGTTGTCTGGAACTTTTAAAAATACTTCCCGGTAAACCACAAATGGATTTATTTATATATTGATATGTCCCCTCAAAATCCCCCGCAATACTTCATCAACTTTACTTTATCAACAGTGAATAAATCACAAAAAAACCAAATCAAGGCAAACCAGTAAGGGAGCTATTTTCAGCTTTGCTGAAACTTATATACTCTTGCAAGCATTTGGAAAATACGTTTTATAGTTTTGCCAATAAGAATCTTATAAGTTTATAAGGACAAAGGGGCGTAACCCCGCCCATTTTCTACTTTTTTTTAACGAATACAATGCAATCATTCTACACTTCATTTTACGATTTTCTATCTCGTCTGCTTATAGATAAATCACATTTTTAAGTTTTTCTCTATATGGGCGGTGCCACGCCCTTATGTCCGATTCTTGATGAAACTTTGTAATATGGTCAAGAATTCTTAAAAACGCGCAACTGCAATGTTTCATCTGTTTATAGTTGAAAAGAAAAAAGTTTTTCTAACAAAAACCGAATTTTTGACCGATTGTTCCTATGGGAGCTATATGCTATATTTATCCGATCTTTACCAATTTTGCACTGCACCTCAATTTACATCCAAGATGTTCTTGTGCTAAAATTGAGGCGATAGCTCAAAAATCTAAGAGTTTATTGAGCAAAAACTTAATTTTTGACCGATCGTTCCTATGGCAGCTATATTCTATAGTTATCCAATCATGCTAGATTTTACACACAAGCTGGGTGCAAAGGAAAGAAAATTTTCTGCATTTAAATTTTTTTGATATCTTTAAAACTCTAGGAGGAAATCGAATCGCAACAGACGGACGGACAGACGGACGAACGGTTAGACGGACATGGCCATATGAACTCGTCTCGTCGAGCTGATCAAGAATATATATACTTTATACAGTCGGAGACTAAAGTTAATATACTCTTGCAAAAGTATAACCAGTAAGGATTGGAGTCGACAGTAATCGACTCCGACATACCCTGTACCTTCAATTAGTAACGACTGTTTGAAGGCGTGGCCACGCCCACTTATTCATCAAAATAGATTTCATTTTCATTAAATATCACACATACCTTTTTTTACACTTTTAGACCAATTGGTTCCAGAGATACAACGTTTTCCTATTTGTGGGCGTGGCAACGCCCATTTTGTAATTGAATCATGTTATATTCAATTCCAATAGCATATATGCAAAATTTCATTCTTGTAGGTTTTATGGTTCTTGATATATAAGCGTTTCAAATTTTTACTATATGGGGGGCGTGACCACGCCCATTTTTTTATTCTATCCTCTTGGGGTTTGAGTCAGCTATATACACACCAAATTTGGTGTTCCTATCTCAAAAGACAACCCAGAAAATACGGCTTTTGTAAGTTTTTTACCCGAGGTTACTCCAGTCATTTGCCCCTCACCCCTAAACTAAGTCAAACCAGTAAGGGCGGTATAGTTGAGTATTCTCAACTATATAATGACCTATTTATGACCTTACCCATGATAGGGATTTTCTTATCGTGCTTGGTGATTTTAATCTTCCTAACATCTCTTGGTCATTCAACAATGAGTCAAATTTTTTACTTCCTTCTGGTCAACTTGATTTCCTCGATATTCTGCTTGAACTCCCGTTGTTTCAACTTAATTTCGTAGTCAATGCACTTAACAGATCACTTGATCTTGTGTTTAGTAATGACTCCAGTAGTATGGTTGTGTCAAGGTGTCACCCAGTATCTCTACCTGAAGACAGTTTCCACCCTACTTTGGAAATCGCTCTTTGCATCTCTAACTTGTCTCGTATACCGTCGTTCACATCTCCCCCAGGTCGTCTTTGCTTTCGTAAAGCTAATTTTGTGCAAATGAATTCCCTCATTAATGAGACGGATTGGTCATTCCTATATTGCTGTGAAAATATGTCTACTGCCGCTGATTTTTTTTATGATACCCTTAATGCTGTCTTTGCATCTTGTGTTCCTTTGTGTCCCCCCCCAATTGTCACGTTAAAGCCACCATGGTTCACTCATCACCTTGCAATGTGAAAAAATGTCAAATCGAGACTTTATAAGAAATTTAAGAAGTCTGGATCGTCGGTTGATTTTACAAGTTATTCGGTTGCCCGCTCTCAATTTTTAACACATAATAGCGTGTGCTATGAAATTTATTTGAATAAATGTAAAGCCCAATTCAAGCGCGATCCTAAACGGTTTTACAGCTTTGTTAATTCTAAGCGTAGATCAGGGCTGTACCCGTCGTCGCTTCATCTTGGAGAAAAGCAGGCTAGCGACGATCTTGGAATTGCAAATCTATTTGGAGAGTTCTTCCAAACGACGTACTCTTCCGCAGAATTTACGCATTCCTCATACCCATATCCTATTCATCGTATTAATAACTTTGTTCTCCCTCTACTTGAGGAGGAGCATATTGTCCAAAGTTTGATGACTCTCAAAAGTTCTTATTCCCCTGGTGCTGACAACGTTCCTAGTTGTGTGCTTAAAATGTGTGCAAACTCTTTATGCAAGCCCTTACTTAAGCTTTTTAACCTTTCGCTTCTATGTGGCTCATTTCCGCCGATTTGGAAGGAATCTTTTATCATTCCACTTCACAAAAAAGGTAACAAATCGGATGTCGCTAATTATCGTGGTATTTCCAAATTGTCGGCTATACCCAAATTACTTGAAAAAATTGTCATAGGTAGTATGCAACATTTCTGCAAATCCGTCATTTCACCATCTCAACATGGATTTCTTAAAAAGAGGTCAGCGGTCACTAACCTACTTGAATTCACTTGCTTTGTTAATTGTGGTTTCGTTAAGCGATTTCAAACCGATGTCATATATACTGATTTCAGTAAAGCTTTTGACTCGGTTAATCATGATCTCCTTCTGTTGAAGTTATACCTTCTGGGGCTTCCTCCGTCATTTTTAAGATGGATTAAATCTTACTTAAAGAACAGATTTCAACGTGTCTTGTTTCGTTCTGTCACATCTGGTGTTCCCCAAGGTAGTCATCTTGGTCCACTTTTATTCAATCTCTTTATTAATGATCTCCCACTTGCGTTGTCGTATTCTCGCGATCTAATGTATGCTGATGACGTCAAATTGTGTTTGTCATACAATAACTCGTCTTCACATATTCAATTGCAATCTGATCTGGACTCACTTCACTCTTGGTGTTTGTCTAACTTACTATATCTCAACTGTTCTAAGTGCAAGTTCATGACTTATCATCGAAGTACTCCCCACTTGTTTACTTATACGACAGATAATGTCGAATTAGAGCGTGTTTCCAACTTTAATGACCTCGGTGTTATTTTCGACCCAAAACTTAACTTCAGTCTTCAAATTTCTACTGTTGTTAATAAGGCGAAAGGGGTTTTTGGATTCGTTAAGCGTTGGTCTAAGGAATTCAATGACCCTTACATCACAAAAGTCCTCTTCACGTCACTTGTACGCCCACTTCTGGAATATTGTTGCTGTGTTTGGGCCCCACAGTATAAAATCCACCAAGATCGTATTGAGTCAATTCAGAAGCAGTTCCTCTTATTTGCTCTCCGTAACATAAACTGGGATCCTAGCAGAAGGTTGCCTTCATACCAGGATAGGCTCCTTCTTATAGACCTTCCATCATTGGAACATCGCAGAATTGTTTTAGGATCCGTTTTTCTTCATAAACTTGTTGTTGGCCTAATTGATTCTACCGACCTCCTTAGTCAACTTAGTTTTTGTGTCCCAAGGCGTACAACTAGGAATTTCGTTCCATTAGCCTTACAGAGATGCACAACTAACTTTGCCCTTCATGATCCTTTTCGCGTCTTATGCGCAAATTACAATAAATTACATGAAATCGTCTCACCTGAAATCACACCGACTGCTCTTAGCATCCTGGTTCGTCGGTACCTCCGTGGTTCCGGAAACTCTATTTCTGGTTGACGATTCCCGACAACGGTTGGACCTCTATAAACTTCACTTCTCTAACCACACATGGCTGTGAGTAGGGGCATAGCTCGCGTATCGCAAATAAATTCCCCCCAACGGGTCAGAGAGTGATTATACTTAAGATTATTTATAAGTTATTTGTATATTAGTTTTAATACTACTTACTTCGTTTAGTGTATAGTCTACTTTGTATATTTCTATTAGCAGTAATTTGTTAATATTTTTTGTCAATAAATAAATAAATAAATAAATAAATAATACCCTGTTTACACACCTATGTTGATAACACGTTAAACATTCGCCGACAGCAAAAGCAGTGTACCACGATATGGTTTGTGTATTTGCTAATAGTGAGGCAGGGCTCACATTGCAATGTTGCCATTAGATGGCGCTTTTGTACGGATTTTGTTACAAAGCATTGCTGCAAAATTTTAGTGTGTTGGTCTTTGCGGGGAAAGTGGTAGTTTGTTGTATGCAGTTTTAAAAAGGTATGTTATCTGAGCTTGCATACAAAATTTCGGCATTGTATTCTTTATTCTTTAGGAAATACAGCAATTTTAAGAAAAACATGACCTTTTGTTGTGCTCGATGGGCGGGAAGGAATGGGCGTGGCAAAAATTCCTTCACACTTGATCTAGTGTTCGACCACACGAGTCTATCTTCCAAATTTCAAGTCTCTAGCTTTAATAGTTTTCGCAGTGTTAAGTACGGTTTGTGTTACAAATAGGATAAAGCAGTGTTCAAAGCGCAATTTATGCCAAATTTCAACTTGTTTGTCTTTGCGTTGTCACACAGCGTTAAAAAGTTTGTGGTATGCAGTTTTAAAAAGGTATGTTTACTGAGTTTGCATACAAAATTTCAGCATTGTATCTATTATAGTTTAGGAGATACAGCAATTTTAAGAAAACAACTTTTTGAGGGGAACCGAAGGGGAGGGGGAAAAATGTGGTATGCAGTTTTGTAGAGCTTTACATACTGAGTCTACATACTTATTTTCATGTTTCTAACTCATCAGGTTTTCGAGCTACAGCCTTTTGAAAAAATGGGTGGTGCTCGATGGGCGGGAAGGAGTGGGCGTGGCAAAAAATCCTTCAAACTTGATCTAGCGTTTGACCTCACGAGTCTATCCACCAAATTTCAAGTCTCTAGCTCTTATAATTTTCGAGAACCATTGGTGAGGACGGACGGACGGACAGACAGGGCTATATCAATTCGTCTTGTCATCCTGATCAAGAATATATATACTTTATAGGGTCCCCCTCCCCTCCTTCTATGCGTTACATACAAACCGTCTCAAACAAACTTAATATACCCTGATACACAGTGTGTGTACAGGGTATAAAAATACAATTCAACATTCACAACTGATTTTTATTTTGAGCGAAAAAAAATAAAAATCATAAATAATTATTAATTTTGAGTATTATTTTTTTTTTTGCTCAAAAATGATGATTATAGTTTAATTTTTATTAAATTACATAAAAATAATCATTAATAATGAAGAATACGTTAAAAATCAAAACATAATCATTGTCATGCAATTTATTGCAATATAACTTATAATGATTACGGTCCCTGGTACTTGTCGACAACTCATAATTAATAGTTACAATATTCAAATTTATGTTTGTGTGTATTTATTTTCGACAGCGCTGAAGGGTCCGGCAATTACAAATAATTGTACAGCCGGCTACCTGGTAACGACTTAGTTACCACAGCCTAAAGACCTGTGCGTGAACCGAGTCCGTTACATTAGGAACAGCCGGATGACGAAGTTCATCCAAGCGGGTGGGCATACGACAGAGGAAGAGGCGCGGTTGATACAATTGGAAGAGTATCACCATGCCGGACCCTCTTCGGCAGAAGTGTTGCCAGCCTCTAACCAGGCAGACTTGGAGGAGAAGGTTGCGGGTCTAGCCGCACCCCCTTGGAGGCCGGCTCAGGTTGTGGCTGGAGGTGGGCAGGAAAGGGCGGCTTCAGCAGATACCATGAACGGAGGAAGGTTGGAGTCGGCAACCGAGAAAACGGCGCTGGCTCAACACGTATTTGATGTCCAGGGGCTTATGTCTGAGCTGGACGAAAGTCGACGGGGACTCCTAAATCCTCATGTTACCGTAGCCCGGAACGTCTTGTAAACGGCATATCAATTTCGATATGCTTTGAGTTGGTATAGAGGTTTGAAGTCCGACTGGCCCTCATGGAAAGATTTCAGTCTAAACTTCACGGAATTCTTCGTATCTGCGCAGTACATGGAAAGAATGGAGGAGTGTCCCGATACAGCCGGCAGTGCGATGGCGAACTATTTAAGGATTTCGTGCTCGCCATCAGGGAACTGATAAGGCATTTGAGCATTTCCAAGGATCAGCGGTTGGCACCGATATACCGCAACAGCCGACTCGCGGTGCGGAAATATGTCCGTTCGGCGCCCGATCAGGCAGCGGTACTTCGCATAGCCCGCAATACGCATTCGGAAGCAAAAACGGCCAGTGGAGGCTGTGCGTGGATTACCGCCAGTTAAACGCGTGCTCGGTCCCAGATGCATACCCCTTACCGAGAATTGGTGACATTCTTGATCGGCTACGTAATGCCAAAAAGATTAGTAGCCAGGATTTAAAGAATGGATATGTGCAAATTCCGGTAGAAGAGGCCAGTAGACCGTGTATGGCTTTCACAGTACCGGAAGTAGAAGGTCATACCATTCGGACTGCATTCAGCGCCGGCAACCTTTCAACGTGCGTTAGACCAAGTGATCGGCCCTGATTTGGATATAATCGTCACAGGACGGACCTAAGAGGAGCATATGGACAGCCACAAAAAGGTGTTCTGACGCCTCAGGTCCGCAAAACTCCGTATTAATAGCGAGAAGAGCGAGTTCTTCAAGAAAGAGCTGAAATACTTGGGACACGTTGTGACGGAGGACGGGATCAAGAGAGTGGTTTCTTGGTACCGACGGTTTGTCGAAGATTTTTCCAACAACACTTTCCATCTGACTTCCTTGTTGAAGAAAGAGAAACACTGGAAATGGCGGGAAGAGCACATGCGAGAGTTCGTGAAGCAAGAAACTCGGCTAACGAAGGCGCCGGTTTTAACATGCCCCGACTTCAGCCAGAAGTTTTGCCTCCAAAGGGATGCTAGCGACTATGGGTTAGGCGGTGTGTTGAAACAGGTGATATACGGCGAAGAGTGAGTAATAGCTTACGCCAGTCGTCACCTCAAGAAGTTGGAACGGAATTATTCCGCCACCGAGAAGGAATGTTTAGCCATAATGTAAGCTATTCGGAAGCTTCGACCCTATCTGGAGGGTTATCAATTAACGGTGATCACGGACCATCAAGCTTTGACGTGGTTAAACCGGATTGGAAGCACTTCAGGGCGGATCACCCGCTGGGCCTTGGAGCTGCAGCAGTACACATTTAACGTACAGTACCGCTGGGGTAAGCAGAACGTTATAGCTGACGCCCTGTCTAGACAGCCTCTCGCCGCGCTTTGTTGCGTAGAGATGGCCGAGAGCGACGCTTTGGTTTGTGGGAAAAGATGGTCGGCGTGGAGAAACACCCAGAGAGATTTCCGGACTTTACGATCGAGTACAGGAACCTGTACCGCTTCTTGCCATCGCGTTTCAGGCTGCAGGGTTGTCCAGATTGGAAGCTGTGCGTTCCAAGGCGACAAAGGCGGAGGGTGTTGGAAGAGACGTATAGCGCCGTTACAGGGGGTCACCTGGGTGTAAAGAAAACGATCGCTCGAGTAACGCAGCGTTATTTTTGGCCGGGTTTATACCGTGATGTCCGCCGATTTATGCGAGGTTGCGAGTCGTGCCAAAAATTCAAGGTCAGCCAACAGAAGAAGGCCGGGAAGATGCTGACGCAGATCGCATCTGTGCTCTGGGCCATTGTCTGTGCTGACTTTGTGGGACCTATTTCACTCACGGCAACTCTGTGCTGTTGGTGTTTGTGGACAGGTTTTCGAAGTGGGTAAAGTTGGTCGCTTTGCGGAAAGCCAGCCAGGAGAATCTCCGAAAGGCTTTCCGGGAACGGATCCTAGCTAGGTTAGGCGTGCCAAAGGTACTGATCACCGATAACGGGGCTCAGTTTACAAGCTGGACATATATGCGGTTTTTGGAGGACTTGGGGATGAGGCAGCAGTTCACAGCGCCGTACACACCGCAACAGAATCCGTCAGAGCGGGCAAATCGAACTGTGAAAACACTGATTGCCCAGTTTGCCCCAGCGGACCAGCGTCGGTGGGATGAACACCTCCCGGAATTGTCACTTGCGGTTAATTCCAGCGTGGCTGACAGTACGGGGTATTCTCCCGCGTTCTTGGTGCAAGGGCGTGAGCTGCGACTACCCAAGGCGCTTTGGGATGAGTGCACCCTGGATCCTGGGGGTGATGAGGAGCCCCAAGGAGAGGTCAACTCAGTTAGAGGAAATCTTTGCCTAGCAAGCCCGCCCATATAATCTGAGGCGACAAGAGTGGCGCCCGTATATTGCCCAGCTGGTGATGGTGCGACAACACTCATTGTCAAAGGCAGTAGAGGGGTTCGCCGCTAAGCTGGCACCTCGGTTCGACGGACCATTTGTCGTGCGATGTTTTCGCTCCCCCGTGATTGCCAAGGTGGAGGATCGGAGGAGTGGTAAAATACGCACAGCCCACTTTAGTGAGCTGAAGCTCTTCGTCGAGGATTCGTGATTCCCGGAACCAGCGCAAGACTAGTGTCAGTAACTTTCGCCTGTTGATTGAGTACGACTTGTCTAGCGGAAGGGAAAGGGGACGCTTTCTCGATTCAGGTTAGCTCGAGGGGGTAAGAGCAATTTTCCGTATTAAGGGGAGCCGAGTATAAGTTTAGTTCGTGAGTCCGATTTCGTGAGCAGCAGTTTTGCGCTTTTCGTTTTCGTGAAAATGGTTTAGTGTTTGCGCCAGCAGAGTAGCATTGGGTGAACTTGCAATTCACAAACAGTTCAGACGGCATTCGACTAGACTTGTCAAGTTGTGGCTAACTATGGTTCTGTTCTTTCTTCGGTCGAAGCGCTTTATACAGCTGCAATCGATACTGACCGACACGTATTTATATATACAATACGGGATTTAGTTCCAAAGGAGAACAAAACTAGCCAGTGGTGCGTTGATACGCTGACACTGGTAGGAATCCAAGGCTTGAAATGTTGCACAGATTTTCCAATTTTATTACCATAAATCATTGATTAGAGGAAAAAAAGCCAATTTATGTCATTGTTATACTTTTCACGTATGTGAAATAGTATATTAACTTTGTGCTGAAGTTTGTAACAGATCGAAATATTCATTTGCGACTATATAAAGTATATATATTCTTGATCAGGACGACAAGACGAGTTGATTTAGCCATGTCCGTCTGTCCGTCTGTCTGTATATATACAATCTCCACCCACAGTTTTGAAGATATCGAGCTGAAATTTTGCACAGAGACTTCTTATTTGTGCGAGCAACTCATTTGTCAGATCCAGCCATATTGGACCACTGGAACTGGTAGCCCCCATACGAAAAGAAGAAGAAAAGTGAACAAAACTTGAATCGTTGTATGGAAAACGTTTTTGTTTTGTATGATAGAGTGCTGAAATTTTAAACATAGTAGTTCTACAAAGTCCGACTACATGCCTGACAGTTTCATTGACATTGGACAACTGGCACTGGTAGCTCCCATACAAAATGAAGAAGAGGAAAAGAAGCAATATTCACGTCGTTGTATGGAAAACTTTTTTGTTTTTTAACCAATTGACTTGAAACTTTACAGTTATGTTCTTAGGGAGGAATGAAAACTATTTTGACCAAAAGTGGGCGTAGCTACGTAGCTACGCCCACTTATAGCAAAACTTGATTTTTTTCATTTCGGACAACATGAACAGCCGCTATCACCATGACCAGTGACCTCCTTTTTTTTATTCGATGTCCAGTTTAATTAGAAACCAGTCAGGGCGCTAAAGTCGAGTATACTCGACAATATAATACCCTGCACACACAGTAGGCGTTGCAACACCCCAAATCTACAAAAAAAAATTTGATTTGACATCGCCCGATCAAATAGTGTTCAAAATATCAAGTAAATCGGTCAAAAAATGTGGAATTTACGAATTTTGTGGTATGCAGTTTTAAAGATACATATTCACTGAGCTTGTCAACAATATATGTAATATTTCAGCTTCGTTTCTTTAATAGTTTTGAAGATACAGCAATTCTAAGAAAACAACCGTGGGAGGGGAAATGAAGAGGAGGGGGAAAAATTGTGGTATGCGGTTTTGTAGAGCTACTTATACTGAGACTACATACCGAGTTATATGAAGGAATGAATGTTCGAGTTATAGCATTTTAAAAAAGTGGTCGGTGGTGGATGGGCGGGAAGGAGTGGGCGGGGCACAAAACCGTTCAAACTTGATCTGCTGCCGAGCATCACGAGTCTACCCTCCAAATTTCAAGTCTCTTGCTAATATAGTTTCTGAGAACCATTGGTGAATACGGACGGACGGACGGACATGGCTTAATCAATTTCTCTTGTCGTCCTGATCAAGAATATACATATGTATATACTTTATAGGGTCCCCCTGCCCTCCTTCTGCATTCATATACATTTTGCTCAAACAAACAATATACATACAACGATACACAGTGTGTGTACAGGGTATAATAAACACATGCGAGTGCCGTAGTACATGATAAAATATTATTTGCTCTGCTCTCATCACGCTACGCAGAGCACAGGATTTAATTTTTTGCTATTGATATTGCTATAGTTTGTCACGTTACGAAACTGAGAACAGAGCAGAGCACATACTTTTTCGTTGTTCGTGGCTCTGCTCCAGCGAAAGTGAGAGCGGTAGCAATAGTACAGCAATATTTTTTTCTTTCTGCTACGGAGTAGTAAATGCAAACCCTGATTAAGATTAACTTTACTCCCTCCGGCGCTTGTTATAAGTCAATAAGTCAAGCCACTTGGCATAGGAAAATAAAGTGAAAATTTCAATCGCTTATGTCCCAGCAACCATGGTTTTGGTGTTGTATAAAATATAATAAAGCAGTGGCATAATGGTAATATATGAAAAATTTTAGTTTGTTAGTTTTTGAGGGACAACAATACGGGTAGAAATAATTCTTCAAACTTTAAGTAGCGATTGACCACACGAGTCTACTTTTCGAGTTTCAAGACTTTAGCTCTTACAGTTTCGGAGAACCATTTTATAATTTTAATAATAATATAAAAATAAAACCGCTATTTATGGTAAAATGAGAGGAGAGGAAAAGAAGAATATACATATGTATGTACTTACAGTACTGTGCAAGACCTAAGCAACTGTATTTTCTCTCATAAAAAAAGTTGTCTGGAACTTTTAAAAATACTTCCCGGTAAACCACAAATGGATTTATTTATATATTGATATGTCCCCTCAAAATCCCCCGCAATACTTCATCAACTTTACTTTATCAACAGTGAATAAATCACAAAAAAACCAAATCAAGGCAAACCAGTAAGGGAGCTATTTTCAGCTTTGCTGAAACTTATATACTCTTGCAAGCATTTGGAAAATACGTTTTATAGTTTTGCCAATAAGAATCTTATAAGTTTATAAGGACAAAGGGGCGTAACCCCGCCCATTTTCTACTTTTTTTTAACGAATACAATGCAATCATTCTACACTTCATTTTACGATTTTCTATCTCGTCTGCTTATAGATAAATCACATTTTTAAGTTTTTCTCTATATGGGCGGTGCCACGCCCTTATGTCCGATTATTACGAAACTTTGTAATATGGTCAAGAATTCTTAAAAACGCGCAACTGCAATGTTTCATCTGTTTATAGTTGAAAAGAAAAAAGTTTTTCTAACGAAAACCGAATTTTTAACCGATTGTTCCTATGGGAGCTATATGCTATATTTATCCGATCTTCACCAATTTTGCAGTGAGCCTTTATTTACGTCCGAGATATTCTTGTGCAAAAAATTGGGGCGATAACTTGAAAAACAAAGGGTTTATTGAGCAAAAACCTAACTTTTGACCGATCGTTCCTATGGCAGCTATATGCTATAGTTATCCGATCTGCACCAAATTTGCAGTGTATTTTGACTGACGTCCAACATGTCTCTGTGCAAAAAATTAAAGTGATAGCTTTCAAATCACAGCGTTTTTAAGGAAAAAACCTCATTTTTAACCAATCGTTCCTATGGCAGCTATATGCTATAGTAATCCGATCAGGCTGGTTTCTACATATAAACTGCCTGCAAAGAAAAGAAAATTTTCTGCATTTAAATTTTTTTGCTAACTTCAAAACTCTGGGAGGAGTTCGCATTGAAACAGACAGACGGACAGACAGACAGACGGACAGACGGACATGGCTATTTGAACTCGTCTCGTCGTGCTGATCAAGAATATATATACTTTATATAGTCGGAGATGTGTCCTTCTCTGCGTTGCAAACTTCATGACAAAGTTAATACACTCTTGCAAGAGTATAAAAACTACCTGTGCAAAACCTAAGCAAATTTTTTTATACTCTTGCAAGAGTATATTAACTTTGTCGTGAAGGTTGCAACGCAGAGAAGGAGACATCTCCGACTATATAAAGTATATATATTCTTGATCAGCACGACGAGACGAGTTCAGATAGCCATGTCCGTCTGTCTGTCTGTCTGTCTGTCTGTCCTTCTGTCCGTCTGTCTGTTTCAATGCGAACTCCTCCCAGAGTTTTGAAGTTAGCAAAAAAATTTAAACGCAGAAAATTTTCTTTTCCTTGCAGGCAGTTTATATGTAGAAACCAGCCTGATCGGAATACTATAGCATATAGCTGCCATAGGAACGATCGGTAAAAAACGAGGTTTTTGCTCAATAAACTCTTTGTTTTTCAAGATATCGCCTCAATTTTTTGGACAAGTACATCTTGGACGTAATTTAAGGCACACAGCAAAATTGGTGATGATCGGATAAATATAGCATATAGCTCCCATAGGAACAATCGGTCAAAAATTCGGTTTTTGTTAGAAAAACTTTTTTGTTCTTAAGTTTTCAGTTACGCGTTTTTATGAATCCTTGACCATATTCCAAAGTTTCGTAAAAATCGGACAAAAGGGCGTGGCACCGCCCATATAGAGAAAAACTTAAAAATGTGATTTATCTATAAGCAGACGAGATAGAAAATCGTAAAATGAAGTGTAGAATGATTGCATTGTATTCTTTCAAAAAAGTAGAAAATGGGCGGGGTTATGCCCCTTTATCTTTATAAACTTATAAGATTCTTACTGGCAAAACTATAAAACGTATTTTCCAACTGCTTGCAAGAGTATATAAGTTTCAGCAAAGCTGAAAATAGCTCCCTTACTGGTAATATTTTACTTTGCACCCAATTTTTTTTATAATATCAGCACATTTACGAGACATTAACTCAATAATATTGGAAATAGAAGCTAGTGTTATGTTTTCCCATTATAACTTCCCCTCTTTCGTTAATTTTGAACCGTTCTTATTCCATACTATCCTATTTCACGAAAACGACGAACAAAATCACGATACAAGCATAACGTTATGATGTTAATTCCTCCTCCATATATCTGGACCCTTTTACAAATGAGTGGATTTATTTTTCCATTAGTTACACACCTAAACTTTTGTATGCCTGTTAAGAGAACCGGCTTGCCCATCATAACTTCTCACTCTCTTAATGTAATCAGGCTCAATTTAACATAAACGTTCGTAACAGTAAGCTAAGCTCAATGTTATTCTACTTTCTCTGTTCTAGAAAGATCAATTCCATGTACATCTTATAATTGCTAAAATACATGCATTTGTTGTTAATTTGTCAAACCGAGCACACGTATTTCGACGCGTTTTTATTTCGGTTAGTTTTTCGGTTAGGCCAAACAGCGGTCAGCAAAAACTCTTGCTGCTCCCCTAAACATTTGGTGACCCCGACGTGATAAGTTGCAAATTAATTAAGCAAATATAGAGGATTTAAATCGCAAATCTTGCTATTTCGAGTTTAATTTGCAAGCTGATTTTTTTCTTCGCTTTGCTCGTGTATGCAAGTAGCAACGGTAGATTGCGTTGTTGTTCTGCATTGTCTTTCGTTGTTGTTTCGCATTACTCTCTCGGTCGCAACAACAACAAATCCCGTTCGAATTAGTTGCCTTGCATTGCTGGTTTGCATTCGGTACATCATCATCGCTTATTCGGTACATTATCATCGCTATTGGTACATCATCATCATCATTTGTCGCAACAGCTTGCTTGCATGCTCTCTCAATCAAGATTCCTTTTCCTCAGCTAATTCGCTTTGGATAACTGTTTGAAAAAATATGCCAAAGTCAAATAAAGGGCAGAAGGCCTACCTCGTGGAATCAGTGAACAAAAATTATGAATTTCTTAAACGAAAGAGCCGGTGGTTTTTAAAGCAAATTGAATCTATGTGCGCCGCAGCGGCAGAAAGTAGCTCGCAAAGCTTGGACGAATCTATCGTGAGTGTTAAATTAGAGCAGCTTGAGAAGCTTCAGTCTCAATTCGAAGATAATCAGACACAGCTCGAGCAAATATGTGTCGACGAGGTTGACAGTGATGCTCATGTAAAGTTCATGGAAACATTCGTCATGGCAAAGGCTTCTATGTCAAGATGTTTGAGCTCACAAGCCATTCAGGATTCGCAGACGTCTACTCGTATTGAGCCGTTGGCAGCCCCCGTCATGTCATCAGCTAGAACACGTTTGCCGGCGATACAATTGCCTGTGTTCAGTGGTACGGTCACAGACTGGCCGGACTTTTGGTCGCTATTCCAGGTTATCGTCGATAAGGAATTAGCTCTGAGCAACATCGAAAAGTTCCAGCACTTCAGAACAAGTTTAACTGGCACGGCCCTTGATGCAATTCGGTCTTTAGAGATCTGCCATGAAAACATTGCCAAAGCGGTAACTTTGTTAAAGAGACAGTTTGATATTAAAAGTGTTCAATTTCAGGCGCATATTGGTCAACTTTTTGACTTGAAAACTATGGCTGAAAACTCAGCGTCGGACTTGCGAAAGATAATTGACAAAGGTAGTTCGCATCTTCGAGCGTTAAGCACAATAGCTACGAAAGCTGAAATACTTGACGGATTCCTCATTTATTTGATTGGTAAAAAGGCCGATGGCGCTACACAATCAAAATGGGAGGAGGAGATACCCGTGCAAGGCTTACCGTCTTGGAAGTCAATGGTAACTTTCTTTGAGCGCCGAGCCCGTATGCTCGAGAATGTTGAATTGGCTTCTGCAATACGCATACCAGGCCATCAGGTGAATTCCAAAAAGGTATCAGCTAGAAAATCGTTCGTGGCCACAAGCTGCAGTAGGCGTTGTGCATTTTGCCAGGCTGAGCATACAATTACGAATTGTCAACTGTTCCTGAACCTCTCGCCTTCTCTTCGACTCAAAGAAACCAAAAAGCTGAAGCTGTGCATCAATTGCTTGGGCAAGGGTCATTTCGTGAAAGACTGCAAATCAAGTTGCTGCAAATCGAGCTCTGCTAGGCACCACTCATTGCTTCATCTAAATCAGCAAATTCCTGAGAGAATTGAAAGCTTGGTCTCCCCAGAAGCTAAAAGCGCTCTTGTCGTTGATTCAAAACCTGCTGCATTACTTAGCAGCAGTATTGCCTTGAATACTGTCACTATTCTTGCCACCGCTATAGTCATGGTCAAGGGACGGAATGGAATATTGTTTCCATGTAGAGCACTGCTTGACCCTGCTTCGCAGCTTAATTGCGTAACAGCGGGTCTAGCTAATCGATTACAAGTCAAAACGACCAAATCTACAACTATTTTTTCGGGCTTTGGTCAATCGGACATAACTGCTAAAGAAGACATTATGATAGCATTGCAATCCGTCGATGGAAAATATAGTACATCCCTCTCAGCTGTCGTCGTTCCTACAATAATCCCAAATCAACCTGAAACAAACTTGTCATCTGTTCAGTGGAACATACCGCCAAATATATCGCTTGCAGACGCAGGGTTTTATCGGCCACAAGGAATAAATATGCTTATTGGTGGTAGTTTATTCTTCGATCTGTTATGCGTAGGTCAGCTTCAGTTGGGTCCAAATTTGCCAACTCTTCAAAAAACCAAACTAGGTTGGGTCGTTTTTGGGATTGTGAGTTGTCTCGTGAATAAAATATCATGCTGCGCAGTGGCCCACGTCTATTGTTTTAATCAAGATCATGATTGTGCTCTGCACGAGTTGGTGAAACGGTTTTGGGAAGTTGAAGGACACACTCAACTGAGCATCAAACGATCGAAGGAGGACTTAGATTGTGAGAGGCATTTCGTGAGCAGCTTTCGCCGTCTGGATACGGGAGAGTATGCAGTGCGACTACCAACAAAGGTCAGCTTAAGTGCATTGGGTGATTCATATGCACAAGCTGTAAATCGGATGAGGGCGTTGGAGAAAAAGTTTGTTAAACACCCTCAATTGAAGCAACAGTATTCGGCATTCATCAAAGAATATAGAGACCTTAAGCACATGACCCCGATTAGCACAGTTTCACCTGGCATGGTATCATATTTCTTACCGCACCATTGCGTTTTAAAAGCTGACAGCACCACGACTAAATTGCGTGTGGTATTCGACGCGTCAGCCCCAACCACCACTGGTTATTCTCTGAATGATATGCTAATGGCAGGACCTGTAATACAACCAAAATTGGTTGAAACACTTTTGCGTTTTCGAACGCACAGAATTGGCATCACTGGAGACATATGTAAAATGTATCGCTGTGTAAGGATTGAAGAACCAGATTCTTTTCTGCAATACAGATTTATAGATTGGACACCGTGACCTATGGCACAAAGCCTGCAGCATTTTTGGCTATTCGGGCGATGAGGCAGGCAGCTATAAATGAAGCAGACGACTTCCCTCTTGGCTCGAAGACAGTACTACGCGATTTCTATGTTGACGACCTCATCACAGGCAGTAACACAGCGGATGAAGCTTTGGAAATTATTTCGCAAACAAAGGCATTGCTTCTCCGAGGAAAATTCATACTCCGAAAATGGTGTTCAAATAATGAGCGTGTCTTGCAAGCAGTGAAAGCATCGAGCAGAGAGCGGGCAATAGCCTTCAGTGATGGCGGAAGCTGCACGAAAACTCTTGGATTGGTATGGGACACGGGAACGTCATTTGTTCTTTGCGTTCAAGAATCTCTTCCAAATCGTTTTGATCTAGGCAGGTATTCACTTTTTGTATGTATTGCCTTACCTTTTTTGATTTCTAGCCACAAGGTCTACCGTGTTGTCAACGAGACTTTAGCCCCGTTGTGATGCATCTACCTGATGATCATCTAGTCGAATCCAAGTATGTTCGGATGATGTCCATTGATTCATCATATATTTTATCATTGAAGTATTGATGGTCAACGAAATCGATTTTTAATAGCGTCGTGTTCTGGGCAGTGAATTCCTCTGCCAACTTTTTCACGATGGGCGTATTTCCTTCCCTCGCTACAGCCTTCGGTTGCGTACTGCATTTTGCTTTTTTAAAAGCTCTAGACTGTGTTCGGATAATGTGGAGATCAGTACCAGCCAAACAGCGTAGCCAAAGCGGAGACAACAATATTGACTCTCTCACACAAGACAACCAGCACGCGAGTTAGCGTAAGCTGAGACATGACTAGAGTAACATGCGGGTTATTACAGATAACATTTTATCTTATTTTCAAATTGACTTAACCCGTTGGAGTTGTGTTTGTTTTGAACTCCTCGTTTTTCGTACTGTGCCTCGACTCACAGCTAGTGGTGGTTAGTCAAAGAAAATTTTAGTTTTCAGTTAATTTTTCACAAATCACTTCACTTTCTATTGTTTGATGGTCTCAGCGTTATCTTAAGAATAGTTTGTTGTTCGCCGTCGTTATCCTATATGTGACCTTTGCTGTATTGTCGATCCCAAGCAATCAGATTACCGCCGCATGTGACAATCGCACTGTCACCATATAGCTTTGGCGTCTATCAGTCCGCAATGATAGATTTTTATATTCCGGCTACCACTTGAACACTCTATAATTGCATTAGATTAGTTATTTGATTATAATATTGCAGTTTTATATTTTTCAAGCCAGAAATATGAAAGCAATTGTAGACATGAATTAACTTTTGGTACGCCTATTGTATATTATTCTCTTTAATAGTATACACTGTGTTGAGCACGCTCAAGTTTTTGAGTTGTACTGCTCGTCCGTGATCGGACGCATCTTTATTTAAAGCAATTTCTGCGCTGAGTTACAGCGCAGCAGGAAGTTTAATCTTAACTTCTAATTTTAGATTTACACTTAGTTTTAGTTATCTTATGCTAACACTGCGTTTGTCGAACGGCTGTGTAAACTAACCCTTGTGACCTGCTGTAGCGGCCGCACAAACAACCGCTGCTTACACCCGTTCGTCTTATCTGCCGCCTGCTGCGTAGGTCGCATGAATCACTATCTGCGACCTTCGACCCGTTGATCTTGTCAAACGGTTGCAGCTGTCGATCATAACGCGTTTATTAGTTTCTTATTTCTAAATATAAGATTACTTATCTACTAAACTCGCTGTTCCATGTTCATCCATGAACATTCTGCGGGCGGTCAGTCAGGTTGACTCGAATCATTTCTCGAGACTTGCATTGTCGGTATGCACATATGATCAGAAGTACCACGATCGTTATCATGCAAAGTGTCAGAGACAGGTAGCCGCTGTAGTGGTGCAACTGCAACTTCTTCAATGGCAGCTTTTCGTTGCGCAGACCAGCTAGCTTGTCTTCCAGATGCTTGGAGTTCTGGTCGTAATTTGGCTGGGTGATATTGATCCGGGCTATTCTGTCCTCTGAAGTATTCTTGATGATAGCCACAATTGGATCTGGTAGGTCGCTGATCCTTTTTTCGGCCTCAAATTTCTGAAGACTGGTCAGTATTACGCCCTTGGCTTGAGGTTTTTCACGCCATTTCCTCCAAAGTTTATACCTCAGTGTTTCGCATCTGTCCATCTGATTGAAGATGGATTCGTTTTCCTCGATTTGTTTTGGTGGACTGTAGTTGTCATTGATTCGCTTTTCATTTTTCATTCCTGATTTCAATATATCTTCCTCAAGAGATCTTCCCAGGGGGAAATGCTGGCAATTGTCAGCGTACTCCGTTCTTATTTTAACGGTATTTAATAACTCGTCCATGCTTTTTGCTTCTTCTTTTTCGACGACAGCATCCTTCGCATCAACTTCCGCAATGCCTGTTTCAACTGTGGATAGATTCACTGCCTCAACTTCTTCTAATTTGGCTTTTACTCCGCCCTCGTCATGTTGATTTACATCATGCTCATTTGCATCCTCTTGAAAACCAGATTCTTCGTCGGTTATTTCTTCGTTCAGCTGTTTAGTTTGCAACTGAACTTTGTTTCTATGATTGAAGACTTCTCCAGACTCCAATAATGTAACGCTCTTCGCAAAAAAATGACTTCTTTGCCTGGATGCCTCCACACTCCGTCTAGCCTGAGCCACAAGCCTCTCAGTTCTCACTATTTCTTCGAATGTTCGTTTTCTTAATGTGATAAACCCACCCCGTCTATACAACTCGGCCTCTAAACCTTCATACTTCTCCCTGATCTCGTCAACCAAATCGTAGCCTTTGTTGCGAACGTTGTCCACTTCTCTGGTGAGTATGTAGTTGCCGTAGGTACTTTCCAACGTGTCAAGGATCTCCTCAGTGTCCTTCAGCAGCATGCTCAATTCAGCTTTGCACCGAACAACTTCTGCACTAACACCATGTGCCATGTGTTCGCGGATTTCCGTGATTTGTTGCTCTACTCGCATTGTCAATCTCAATGCCTTCTCCAACTGACATTGTTTGTCCATGTCTTTTGATAACAACATATTCGCTGGATTCGCACTCATCTCCATGTAAACTCAATGTTTGATTTGCAATTCTGTACTCTTTTTTATACAGAACCACTGTTTATCTGTTGTTAAAAGCCACAGATAACGCTTTTCAACCTGGAACTATGCAGTTGAACCGTTGGAGGTATTTTTGTTTTGGTCGCCTTGTTGACCGTGTTGTGCCTCGACTCACAACCTGGATTCGTTCAACTGCAATGTATCCAACAAACGAGAAAATGTCCTTTTGCACTTCTCGTCGTGATTTTAAGCAGAACACAAAATCCAATGCTTTTGCTTCCGTTTTTTTTTTTCTCTTTTCCGTTCTAGTCTCACAAACGACTTTTTCGGATTTTTATTTTTATTTTTTATTTTATTTTCCTTTTTAGTCTCACAAACGACTTTTTCGGATATTTGTATTTTTTTTTATTTTCCTTTTTAGTCTCACAAACGACTTTTTCGGAAAAAAAAATTTTTTACTTTTGCACTTTCTGCGCTTTAAACAATTTGTTCGTTGATCGTCCTAAACTGAACTTTAAACAGTTTACGATCACGAATCCGGCTCGAAGGACCAAAAATGTATATTATTCTCTTTAATAGTATACACTGTGTTGAGCACGCTCAAGTTTTTGAGTTGTACTGCTCATCCGTGATCGGACGCATCTTTATTTAAAGCAATTTCTGCGCTGAGTTACAGCGCAGCAGGAAGTTTAATCTTAACTTCTAATTTTAGATTTACACTTAGTTTTAGTTATCTTATGCTAACACTGCGTTTGTCGAACGGCTGTGTAAACTAACCCTTGTGACCTGCTGTAGCGGCCGCACAAACAACCGCTGCTTACACCCGTTCGTCTTATCTGCCGCCTGCTGCGTAGGTCGCATGAATGACTATCTGCGACCTTCGACCCGTTGATCTTGTCAAACGGTTGCAGCTGTCGATCATAACGCGTTTATTAGTTTCTTATTTCTAAATATAAGATTACTTATCTACTAAACTCGCTGTTCCATGTTCATCCATGAACACCTATGTTGCATCACGGTACACAGCACATAAGGGCTTTTTCAATCAGGGAGGATGTATCTCTCCTTGATTAATATCCGTGACAAGCGTGAGGGATGGGGATTAAAGTTTTTCTATTGCGTCAACCCAGTTCCGCATTTGATTTATCGGCATGAAGAACCTTTTAGCTTCTTTAAAGATAAGGAAGTTCTCCTTCATTTTTTTTACACAATTATTAATTTTTAAAAAATGTTTAAGTGTAAATATATTTTTTTTTTTTTCTCTTTTTAAAACAGCATACAAAAAAATTAAATACAGCCAAAGTAATGAGCCGATAAGTAGAGCACTTTTTGAAAATCCATTTTGGTAGTCTACACGATATCTCGATCTGCAATCATCTAAAAAATGTGGAATGAATTTTATTTCATTTAGAAATGAAATATCTAGGACAATACAAGAAGAAAAAATATTATATATATTATTTTTTTTTTTGTAAAAGTTACAGGTATTTTTAAAAAACAACAATGTTTTCGTGAAATTTTTAGGTTAAAAAGATTATAACTTTTGAACAAAGTTCCGTATCGCCTTAGATGTTGTTCCTAAGAATATCTCCTTCAAATTTCAGCAAGATCGGTCAAGTAGTTTTTGACATTTGATGTCCACCAGTTTGAAAAAGGTAATTTCATTGTATTTTTATATGCCCTTAAGTTACAAGTTTTAAGTAAAAGTTTAACTTGCTTTTACCATTCAAAATAACACGTTTCCAATTGTTAAGCGACCAATTAACATTTTTATGGTCAAATTTTGGTAAAAAAATTAATTTAATAATTGAGTTATTAATTACTTAGAACTTATAACTTAAGGGCATACAATAGTTTAGGTCTGTAACTAATGGAAAAATAAATCCACTCATTTGTAAAAGGGTCCAGATATATGGAGGAGGAATTAACATCATAACGTTATGCTTGTATCGTGATTTTGTTCGTCGTTTTCGTGAAATAGGATAGTACAGAATAAGAACGGTTCAAAATTAACGATAGAGGGGAAGTTATAATGGGAAAACATAACACTAACTTCTACTTCCAATATTATTGAGTTAATGTCTCGTAAATGTGCTGATATTATAAAAAATAATGGGTGCAAAGTAAAATATTAAAAAATTTGCTTAGGTTTTGCACAGGTAGTTTTTTGACATGATTTGGTTTTTTTGTGATTTATTCACTGTTGATAAAGTAAAGTTAATGAAATATTGCGGGGGATTTTGAGGGGACATATCAATATATAAATAAATCCATTTGTGGTTTACCGGGAAGTATTTTTAAAAGTTCCAGACAACTTTCTTTATGAGAGAAAATACAGTTGCTTAGGTCTTGCACAGTACTGTAAGTACATACATATGTATATTCTTCTTTTCCTCTCCTCTCATTTTACCATAAATAGCGGTTTTATTTTTATATTGCTGTACTATTGCTACCGCTCTCACTTTCGCTGGAGCAGAGCCACGAACAACGAAAAAGTATGTGCTCTGCTCTGTTCTCAGTTTCGTAACGTGACAAACTATAGCAATATCAATAGCAAAAAATTAAATCCTGTGCTCTGCGTAGCGTGATGAGAGCAGAGCAAATAATATTTTATCATGTACTAGGGCACTCGCATGTGTTTATTATACCCTGTACACACACTGTGTATCGTTGTATGTATATTGTGTTTGTTTGAGCAAAATGTATACGAATGCAGAAGGAGGGCAGGGGGACCCTATAAAGTTTATACATATGTATATTCTTGATCAGGACGACAAGAGAAATTGATTAAGCCATGTCCGTCCGTCCGTCCGTATTCACCAATGGTTCTCAGAAACTATATTAGCAAGAGACTTGAAAATTGGAGGGTAGACTCGTGATGCTCGGCAGCAGATCAAGTTTGAACGGTTTTGTGCCACGCCCACTCCTTCCCGCCCATCCACCACCGACCACTTTTTTAAAATGCTATAACTCGAACATTCATTCCTTTATATAACTCGGTATGTAGTCTCAGTATAAGTAGCTCTACAAAACTGCATACCACAATTTTTCCCCCTCCTCTTCATTTCCCCTCCCACGGTTGTTTTCTTAGAATTGCTGTATCTTCAAAACTATTAAAGAAACGAAGCTGAAATATTGTATATATTGTTGACAAGCTCAGTAAATATGTATCTTTAAAACTGCATACCACAAAATTCGTAAATTCCACATTTTTTGACCGATTTACTTGATATTTTGAACACTATTTGATCGGGCGATGTCAAATCAAAATTTTTTTTTTGTAGATTTGGGTTGTGGCACTGCGTACTGTGTGTGCAGGGTATTATATTGTCGAGTATACTCGATTATAGCGTCGTTACTGGATTCTCTGATCTGTTTTTGCTATTTTCTAAATGTTGAGGCATTCGTGTACGTGTGCATGAAGGCGTGCGCACATACTTGTCAATCATTTACAGTTTGTGATGAAAGTCCGATTTATTTGGATCTTAGCGTTTTAAGTAAAAAACAGTTATAGCCTTTTTAATATAGTAATCCGTTTATTATAAAAGTACGTGTGTTCTGTTAGGAGGATTATAAGTGAGTGGGACTGCGTTTATTGAGCATGAATAAATGTATGTATGTATGGTAGGGTTACCATTTATTAAAAACAAAAAACTACTTTATATACCAACACTTCCCCTTAAAGTAGTGTGACATTACTTATTAATTACTCCTAAAGCTTACATACATTTGTTGTGTTTTGCTTGTGTCAAACCTTTAGTAAGTAAGTCTGCAGGCATGTCTTCAGTGCGTTGGTACTCTACAATTATGGATCCGTCTTGATGTTTTTCTTTGATAAAATGATGTCTGATGTCAATATGTTTTGTTCTAGGATGATAACCAAAATCGGTAATCAGCTTTTGTGCGCTTTGACTGTCATTATATATCTTAACAGAATCAATATTGTCGCCGGTTTGATTGCATATCTCTTTTAGATAGACTGCTTCTTTTGTGGCATCAGACATTGCAAGATACTCGGATTCTGTGCTGGAAAGCGCAACTGTCCGTTGCTTTCTCGATTGCCAACTTATTGCTGCGCCAGCCAATATAAATGCGAATCCTGAGTATGACCGCCTATCAGTCATATTAGATCCCCAATCTGCGTCGACGGTTCCATATAGTTTTTCACCAGTTCGTCGAAAAAGCAAACCATTGCTTTTTGTGCCGCTCAAGTAGCGCAATATACGTTTTGCCGCCTTCCAGTGGTCACTGTTATAATTCGTGTTGAATTGACTTAAGAAGTTCACTGCGTATGCTATGTCCGGTCGAGTGTTCACTGCCAAAAACATCAATGCGCCAATTAGATTTTGATATGGATATTTCTTCATTTCGTTCGTATCTAATTTCTTAGGCTTTGCTAGCTTGCAGTTCGCTTCGATTGGTGTCTGCGATGCCTTGCATGATTGCATTCCGAATCGCTTTAATATATCTTGCGTATATTGCTGCTGGGATAGAAATACAATGTGTTGTACTAAATCTTGTTTGAATTCTGTGCCCAAACAAGTTTTTACACGACCCAAATCTTTCATTTCAAATTTTTCGCTCAATCGCTTTTTCAGTTCGTCTAGCCAATTTTTGTCGTTAGAAGCGAGTAGAAGGTCATCTACGTAGATTGTTATCAACATTGTCTTCTTATTTCTAGTTGATATAAACAAGCAGGGGTCTTGTGTGATGGGTTCAAATCCGATTTGTTTCAAAACTGATGTTAACTTACAGTACCATTGTAAGCCGGATTGCTTCAATCCATACAACGCCTTTTTGATCAAACAAACAGGATCATTGGTATTTTTCAGACATGTATACCACTCGTTGATTGTGTTGAGGATGCTTTGGTCTGGTAGTATCCCTTCTGTGCCGATTTTCTCGCCAGATTTAACCTTTTCGATGAACGCCTTTAAATCTTCAGGAACTAACATGTATACGCTCTCGTTCAGCTCTCCGTTTATAACTCGAATCATTATCGAATTGATTTCTATTCTTAGGTAGCCATATTATAGTGTTATACTATAAATACCAAGTTTTTAGCATTTATAGTTTACTAGAGGAGGCTGTTTTTTGAACTATCTATTTTTTGGGTATTTTTCAACTTTGGTGGACAATTAAAAAAAACGTTAAAATATGTTAACCGCCAAATTTTGCAATTATGTTTATTGAACATTCCTTAACCTATATTCAAAATTTCAGCTGCTCTTATTTGCTCTTTTGGTTTTTAAAGCAAAAAAACGGCCGCAACCTCACACAAAAAATCAGTGAAAAAGGCGCTGCTGCGGGTATAAGAAGAAGAATCAATTGTGGGTAAATTTGCTGTGACAGCTTTAATATGTTAATAAAGTGAACAAATATTGTTATAGGAAGAAACTTGTCGTATTTGCTATGCAGGTGGTGGCTAAAATTTATCGTAGGCGGTGTGAAGGGGGTAAAATGTCTTGATTTTGTTCATTTTGTATGGCAGGTACCGTTTTTAGTGGTCCGATCTCAATGAAACTTATAAACAAGTGGCCTGAGTATGAAAGAAGACTACCTTTTAAATTTCAGCCCTCTATTTTGAAAGCCAAAAAAGTTTTCAATACAACGATTTACCTTTGCTTCTCTTCCTCTTCTTCATTTTGTATGGCAGGTACCAGTTCCAGTTGCCCGATCTCAATGAAACTTTCAGGCATTGTGTCAGACTATGTAAAACTTCTAGGTGGGAAATTTCAGGCGTCTATCTTCAAAAACAAAAAAGTTTTCCACACAACAAATCAAGTTTTGTTCATTTTTCTTCTTCTTTTCGTATGGGGGCTACCAGTTCCAATAGTCCGATCATGCCGATTCTGACATATAAGTTGATCGCATAGAAAAGAAAACTCTGGTCAAAATTTCAGGTCGATAACTTCAAAATTGTGGAAGATATTGTATAAATACTGAAAGACGGACGGACGGACATGGCTACACCAACTCGTATTGTCATACTGATCAAGAATATATATACTTTGTACAGTCGCAAGTTTCTAAGTTTGTATAAAATGATAAACTAGTGATTTTCTGACGCTTATACTGCACCGGAAACAAATTCTGACTTTGACAACCTACTATGCCGCTCCCAGATATCGTAGCGTATTGAACGATGGCTTGTTTTAAAGCTTAAAGAATTCACTTTTAAACAAAACTTATTTCATGCAATTGTCTTTATTCGTTCAGAAGATATGATTTTTGCAATGCAAAAACTCAGAAGGCCCCACTGTGCGTCGCTGCATTTGACCAGGATGTTTATTGAAAAACAACAAATTTTGTTGGCAACAAAGACATGAACTGAATGCTACTCTGAAGGCTGATTGAATGCTTTTGTTTGTAAACGAAAAACAACAAATTTTGTTGCCAACGTAGGCATGAACTGGATGCTAGTCTGAAAACTGATTGTATGCTTTTGTGTGATTACAAAGTCGGAGCAACTTCCTATTTCATATAACAAAAAAGCCAAAGTTGACGGACGAAATATTTCTGCTTTGCTGTAATTTGAATGATAGGAATAATAATGTAGGCTAACAACCCAGTCGTTAAGCTCTGTTTACACTAGAGATTTTTTGTGTAGATTTAGTCAAAAATCTTATGTCTACAAGTGTAAACACCCTGTAGATTTATCTACACTGTCTCTACAACAAATTTTTATCTACACAATGAGTGAACAACTTTCAGAGTAGATAAAACAGCCTCGATTTGTGTCTACAAGTTTGTTAAGCAACAGAACAAATTTTTTTTCTCTACATTGTTATTTTCAAAAAAATGCGTGGGAAATGCGATTATGTATGTATATATAGATATTATATGAATATTATTATATCAAATGACGGATGCGAGTGTACTGTTTTTGAATGTATGGTGTTCCCATACTCAATAATATCAATAATTTGACAATGCCATTCTTCAAAAAATGTTGGCACATAGCTGCGACTCCTTTCTTCAACTCCTACAATAACTGCTGGTAAAATCCAACGTTCTCAGCATTCCTAGCATATATTTTTGTGATCTATGATTTCTTTCACAATCGATTTTGTTGATGCATATTGTTTCTCGCGCATTTTCAACTTTTCTAATTTTTTTTGTTAGTTTATTTTTGGCAATAATTTTTTAACGTCAAAAATGAGTTATGTCAAAAGCGGAACATTAGCGCCCTCTATCATTATCTTCATTCTGCTCGAAAGTGTAGTCAGTGTAAACACCTTGTAGATAGCAATGTAGACATTTTCCAAATTTATCTACTCGAAAGAAAAATTAGATTTTCAATTCAGTGTAAACATAAAACGTAATTTATCTACACTTTTTGTTGAGATATCTACACAAAAAATCCCTAATGTAAACAGAGCTTTAGATGTAATTTCAAATAAACAATAAATTATTCAATGATGCTGACGTAGTCAATGGAATGAAAATTCATTGACTTCGCTGGCTGGGTCACATCGCACGTATGGAAGAAGACACTCCTGAAGACACTCCTGCTCGTTAGGTATTTGATACGGTGATTGTCGTGAAGGGGAGGAGAGGACGACCCAGGATGAGTTGGCAAGACTAGGTGATGAAAGCCCAGCCTACACTTGGTGTTACCAACTGACGGAGGTGCGCCCAAAACATAGACTCGTGGAGGTAAATTGTGCTTCAGGCTGTGACCCGATAGGGAGTTGATGATGGTCCTAGTGTAACCTACGAAGAGCAAAAAGAAGGAACGGCTTCTGAACGGATTCTACTTGAGTCTTATAATTTTCAAACTTAGGATCCCAAACACACGACGTATATTCCAAAATGGTGGTGTAGGGGTCATCGAATTCCTTGTACCATGAGCTAAATATAAAAGTGAAGACACAAAATGCTGTAATTGACCAGTAATTATCTGCTCAAGTAGCTTTGGGATGGCACATAATTTACCTCTGTAGTAAGATGTATCTACTTTTCTACTTTTCTATGAATTGGTATAATAAATGACTCCTTACAAACTGCTGGAACCATGGCTTATTTAAAACACATGTTGAACAGCCTGCATAATGGAATATATAACATCTTAGCACAGCTTTTTAAAATGCAGCTAGGTATATTATCACGACCAGCGGTAAACGAGGGTTTTATTAACTTTAAATAATTTAAAACAATATCATTGTTGATAAGAGGCATATTTATATGAATCCTGTTCCCAATATAAAATGGATATTCAACGTTATTATATGAAAAAATATTGTAGGTGCTTTGTAAGAAATCGGCAAAGAGATGGGATATCTCTGTGTCATTACTTCCCTCCACATCATTAAGTTCATACAAGAGGGGAAATTTTTAGAATTTAATTTGCATTTTATTAAGTTGAAAAAGTGCTTAGGATCGCGATGAATATTTTATTTAAGCTTACTTATAAGGTTTTAAAATTTTTTTTAATTGTAAAATTAAATTTGTAGCGAATTTTTGTGTAATTCGCATAATCAATAAGAGAACCGGTTCACTTGTATTTTTTGAAAAAATCGAGTTTTTTAATTTTTGGAGTTATCCAAGGAGGCTTACTTAAATCAAAAACCACATTAATTTTTGGCTCGCAAGATTTAAACAATTTGTACATAGTTGCATTAAAAAAGTGAACTACGTGTTCGATGTCTGTCGAGTTACGAATGACTGACCAGTCAGTGTTGGAAAGAACGACACGAAGTCGTTCAAAATCAGTTTTTTTAAAACAAAAAACACTATTAGTCTTGGCACCGGGAACACGCAAACAGGGGGAAGGTAATTTGGTTAATATGAGTGTTAGTTCCAGAGTAGGATAAAAGGGATCTTCAGGGTGATCTATTGAAGATACCCTGAAGAGTGATGCGTTCTAAAAATTGTTTACAAAAATAAGATCTAATAGTCGATCCTTAGAGTTAATTATGCTGTTGAGTTGGTATGAAGGTAAGCTGAGAAGAGAATCGAGGAAGTCATTATTTGATGTCGGAAGTACAACATTTGTATAATTTGATGGAATCCTAGTATTATGGGGAAGATTAAAGTCTCCAAAAATCATTAAAGTACCTGTGTCTTTGACAAAGAATGAGACAACTTCAAATGCATTTAAATGAGGTAAATAAACCGATGAGTGAGGTGGAATATGAAGTAGACATAACTTTCCCGCAAATCAGTTCAATGTCATCAGTACCATCCACCATAATTTTTTCCGAAGTATATCGACTAGCGACAACGATTAAAACACCACCACTAATTCTACTGATGCGGTCTTTACGAAAAGTCTGAAAGTTATCTGAGAGCAATTCTGAGTTCGAGATCTCCGGACGAAGCCATGTTTCAACGAATATTACAACGTCAGAGGTAATTGCAAAGCTAATTAAATATAAGGTAGTAAGCTTCGAACTCAAGCCTCTAACGTTTTGAAAGTTTAAAACAGAAGAAGATGAAAGAGTGGGTGAAGTAATTAGTTTTTTGACCCAGAAGGTTCATTAACAGCTTCTTTATTGTCACGAGCCTTAAACTTAAATTCATGCACAACACACCCATCAGGCCAAAAATTGGTGTTAACCAATTCATTAAAATGAGCATCAGGACAAAGATCCTTAAGGATGAAATAGACCTAACTTGTCGAAATTTAAATTTTGATAAGACCAAATTACTCACTGATGGCATTTTTAAGGTAATAAAATGATTAAGTTTCTGAAGTGTCGACAGCTAGTCTTGAAACAAAAATCAATTTTTTATTGGTCGTAGAGAGTTGAGTTGGTACATTTTCCAATACATGGTCAGAAGAGACTCTTTCGGAAATTGTATTAACAACGACAGCGGATTTTGCAACGGTAGCGTAAGATCGACAGTTAGATCGATAACTGGAAAATTCGATAATGGAAACGAAGAGAAAAAGTCTTAATTCTTATCTGGAGGAGTCAGTGTAGAAATACTTGGAATAGTTAATGAAGGAAGAAATCTTTTCCGTTTAGGTGATGATTAAACAGGTTTAAATACAGGAAAATTTACTGTTGAGACGCTGAAAGTCTTTTTAAATATGCATCTTTCATTTGAGATATTCACTTCTGTAGCTCAATCTCATTTAGCCGACATTTTCCCGAGAACCATTGGTGAATACGGACAGACAAACGAACATGGCTTAATCAATTTCACTTGGCGTCCTGATCAAGAATATGTAACTAAATGGGGTCCCCCTCCCTTCCTTCTATACGTTTCATACTTTTGGTCTAAAACAAACCTAACATACTCTATGTACAGGGTACAAATACGACACATGTAATGAATGAAGAAAGAGCGTTGCACAAAACCGAAAATATAATTCCTCGGTTCCCTCCTCATTTTTGTATTCTCTTCACAAACAATACACAAACATACCAACACAAAAATGTAAGCAGACGCAAGGCATGTTATGTTTCTGTACGTTTTGTGCTTGCGACCACAAAATGTTTTTTTGTTCATATTTCTTCTTCTTTTTGTATGGGGGCTACCAGTTAAAGTAGTCCGATCTATATATATGTTATATCTGTTTTAGAAGTGGACCTACATTGTGGCAAATCAAAAGCGACGATTATAAAAACAATAACCAATGGTTCTCAGAAACTATAAGAGCTAGCGACTTGGAGGATAGACTCCTGAGGTGAAACGCTAGATCAAATTTGAAAGAATTTTTGCCACACCCACTCCTTCCCATTCACAAGCTCAGTGAATGTATATCTTTAAAACTGCATACCACAAAGTTCCCTTTTCTTTCAAAGTTACCCCTCATTTGGACCACTTTTGGACCAATTTACTTAATATTTTGAACAGAATTTGATCGAGCGATGTGAAATCAGCATATTTTTGCAGATTTGGGGCGTGACTTTGTGTGCTGGGTATTATATTGTCAAGAATACTCGACCATAGCGCCCTTACTGGATCTTTTTTTACTTTTAATTATAATTGGCAATTTAAATAACTTTATTGTTTAATGGCAAAAATTGATAAACATTAATATAATAAACATTTAAAAAAAAAATTCACTAGCTGAAATTCACTAGTTTCCAAATTACGAAAATGAGTCAATCCGACATTTTGTTTTTTAGACTGGTGTGATAAAGCACCATCTTTGACTAGTTCTTGTACTAGTTTCGAATTCGACCATCGAGAACTACTGGGCATATTCTGTATCGGGGTATAATAAGGGGGAACGCCACTGTGACGGCCGAAAAAATGTGTGATTTTTGGGAATTTTTTTGACAAAACAATATAATGTTCATTGTTGTTTTGCTTTATGAAGTATATATTCAAGATTATAGAAGCAAAATTTGATTAAAAATATTAAGTAGTTCGAATGATATAAGCGTTGCCGTAGAACCCTAAAAAAAAGTCCTTCCATTGTCGGATCGATAACTCAAACAGTTACCAACTGATTTAAATGAAATTTTTTTAATTGTTTCATATTAACGTGGCTATCGTTATGCGTAGGCAACACCGTTCTGCCTGTTCAGATTTCTACGCTTTTGCGCCGGTGATATCGAGGTCAATCCTGGACTAACAGTATGGCTCTGTTCTGTGTGTGGGGCCCGCATTACCAGAGGTGTCTGTTCAGTGCTGTGCAACAACTGGTGCCACCTCCAGTACGGCGGGCTCAAACATGCTAGCAAACATTTTCATACCTTTACAAGTCCCTGCTGCCTGCGTGCGCCATCGACTCCACCCCATTGCGCCCCGCAGCCGCAACACCATGCCACCAGTGTAACCTGCGCCCTCTCTAGCACCAATAGCCTCACAGAACGCCTTTAACATCCTGCAATGGAATTGCAATGGGATCCGGTGTAAACTCACTAAACTGACAGCGTTCATGACGAGCAAACGAATACAAATTGCTGCCCTACAGGAGACCAAGCTCATATCGCTCTCCACACTACGCTCGATGCTACGATACAACCAAGTGTGCCTGGATCGGGGAAGAGACGGAGGTGGTGGCCTTACGTTCGTCATCCACCAGTCTATCTCTTACACGACCATAACACTACCAAATAGTCCCGAAGGGCACCTCGAGCAGCAAGGCATTACAATCAGCACCCGCGATGGCAATATGGATATCATCAACATCTACATTCCGCCAGTGGCAGCGTGCACTACGGGCTACAACCTTCGATCAGGTGAGCGCCGCATTATCACTGGCGATATGAACGCCCACCACGAGGACTGGTTCTCTACGCTGGGAAATGATGCCAGAGGCAGGGATTTAGGTGAGCAACTCGGTGTCACTAATTTTACCACCATAAACAAGGACCACCCAACATGAATAGCTACAAACTGCTCCAGCTCTCCTGACGTAACCATCGTTAGTCCTGCTTTGCTGCTCAGTACCACGTGGCATGCCAATATTACGCTGGGGTCGGACCACATCCCGATCGTCAAGTTGACAAGGGGCAAGACTTCAAGGTCACAGAACGTCGGACTTTTGTAAACTTCAATAAAGCTGATAATGAGGCCCTCACTTACTGCTCAGAAACTGCCTTCGCCGCACTTCCTCCCCCAGACAACGTCCACAAAGGTGAGAAGAACCTGACTGTGACCCGTAACCCAATAGATCGGACAAAAAAAGAGCACTGCAACCCTGACGTTCCCTTGTAAATGGCTAAAAGTTAAAATCATACCAGTTCTGAAACCTGGTAAGCCTCACAACAAGGGCACCTCATATACATAGGCCTATTACGCTCCTAGCGTAAATACCGGAGGCAGTCATTCTACCGGTCTTCAAAGAACACCTTCCACTCGCCGACCACCAGCACGGGTTCCGGGAAGGAAGGAGCACCACATCGGATCTCAGCTCCATCACTAGCTTTATCGCAGATGGCCTAAACAACGAGTGGCCGCACCATTGGCGTAGTCTATGTACCTGACCTCGTGGATGTTTTCCGCAGTAGGAGCCTTCAGCTTTCCCCTGCAAAGTCATCTGCCACACTCTTCACGACCTGGACGAAGAAAGTGAATGACACTCTGCAGATCGTGGCAGACGGTAATACCGTCACTGTCAAGTACCCCAATATCTTGGGTGTCACCTTTGACAATACATTTGTGTTCTCCAGGCATGCTGATAATCTAGCGAAGAACTGGAGGTCACACAATAAAATTCTAAAAGCGCTTGCTGGCAGCACTTGAGGAAGTGACAAGGAGACGCTGCTCATGACATATAAAGCATGCAGCCCAGTGTGAAACCCGCGCATCAGCAGCACCCAATGGGGAACCTGCAGAGTACGCAAAACACAGCACTCAGAGCCGTCACTGGATGCCATGTGATGGCGCCTGTAGAGCATCAACATCGAGAATGTGTAGTCCTCCCTGTAAAGGAGCATAACACCCTACTGGCTAAGCAATACCTGCCCTCTTGCCAGCAATCACAGTATAATCACTGCGCCACCACCACCTCGCAGTATTCGGCTTGACATTAGGAAATTCCTCCCAAATGCATGACGCCACATCCCAAACAGTCCTGCATCACGGATCATGATTAAGCTTGCGAATGCAGCTGTTCACTCTGAAATGGTGAACAGCCCGTTAGATAGCTACGAGGCCAACATTGTCCACGGTGGCAGGCCACAACCTATAGACCAATCCATTCCTCCAATAATTTTCTTCCTTTTCTCTTTTCTTTCCCTCTCTCAACACACCGTACATACTTGACAATTCGTGTAGATGCTACAACAACAACATATAGATGCAAATTTTCAAAACTTCCCCAAAACTTTCCTAGTAGAACTACCAAATGACTGAACTACATACGATGTCCTGAAAAAGTTGTATATTTGGCATCGCCCATTTGAAAACATCAAGAAAATCGGTCAAATATGTGAAATTGTAACTCATAGAAATAGTATACATATTTTTGATCAGGACGACAAGGCGAGTTTATTTAGCCATGACCGTCTGCCCGTCTCTCTGTATATACCTCATACAAATAATTATATGTGCATCACATTTTTGCAAAACAAAAGAATTTTACCAAATTTTTAAAATATATTTGGGTATGCAGGTTTTTAATTGTTATTATGTTAGATATAAAAAAACAAATATTAACTAATTTCAATAATTTTTTAAACTAAAAAACCAAATTAAAGTTTACATTCATAGTAAATATTTATATGTGCATTTTTCCATTTTTGCCGGTGAATCTAATTTATTTTTATTTAACTGGATAGAATCTTCAATTTAATAGTCAATACTTTTCCCCTTTTTTTTTAAAACTAAATTAAGACGCTTTGGCATTGAATTAATAAGTGACTGAAGAGTGGTTATGTCAATATTAGCCCATTCTCGTTCTATGGCTGATTTAAGGTGACGTACTGTCTCAAACTGTCGTCCGTTTTTAAAAACACGAGCAGAGAGGATGCCCCAGAGATCCTCGATCGGATTTAGGTCTGGACTCAATGCTGGCCATTGTAAGACAGAAATTTTCCTATCATTAAAGAAGTGCTTCGTAACCTGTGCCGTGTGGATTGAAGCGTTATCCTGTTGATAGATCCAGTTATCACCATATATATTGCCAGCAAATTCTATCAGTTCACTGTCCAGAAGGTCTACATACATACTGGCATTCATTCGAGTGGATATGAAGCATATAGGCGTCTTTGCTTTGAAGCAGAATGCGGCCCATACCATCAAGGTACCACCTCCAAAGCCTCGCTTGTAGCAGGACCGGCGTTCCTGGCGCGAGTCTCCCCAATATTTTTTGCAGTTGTCTGGGCCATCCAAATTAAACTTTTTTTCGTCACTAAAGACGATATTATGCCACTCTTCGGACCAGAATTGGTATTTGTTTGAAAAATCCAAACGAGCCCTAATATGCCGCTCCAATAGCTTTGGTTTAGGTACCATAGAAGTATGTTTCAGGAACTTATTCTCATGTAGAATTTGAACGATTCTGTTCCTTGTTATTTGCAGTCCCAAATGAGCCTTTATTTGTCCGCTGCTCATCGAATCCTCCACTGCTAGACGTCGAATCTGCCGTTTGCACCGATCGTCAATGTTAGTTTTCCGTCAACTGCGTCGCGCTGTACCATATTCCAATGGGTTTTTTAGAAAATTTGAAATACAGTTCCTATGCCGCTCTAGTCTAATTGCAATATCGGATGTTTTGGAACCGCTTTCATGCATTCCTAGGATAATTCCTTGCTCGTTGGCGGACTAACTAGTACCACGAGGCATTTTAGGCTAATAACTTAAATAATATTTACAAATTAAGTACATTTACTTACAATAATTTAACAGCAAAACTTTTACGAAGAAAGATTTTGCCGCGACTTTGTCAGCAAAAAAGATAGGCTAGAGTGATTTTGCACATATAAATATTTACTATGAAATTACCAATGCTCCAACACATTTTTGAAGTAACGGTACAACGAATGAGAAAAGAATGAAAGAATTTTCGTCGCATAGCAACCACAACATTTTACGAAATCATACTGCATTCATCAAAATACAAAAATTCAACGATAAACAAGAAAATTTAGCAAAATAAAAAATGCACATATAATTATTTGTATGAGGTATACGATGTCCTCCCACAGTTTTAAAGATATCGAGCTGAAATCGACACCGCCTATTCAAACAGTGTTCAAAATATAAAAAAAATCGGTAAAAAAAAATTTGCATTTTACGAAAAATTTAAGTTTGAAGGTCTCTGAGGGGTAGCCTTTAAAGAGGGGGGAAATTTGTGGTATGCAGTTTTTAAGATCTATATTCACTGAGCTTGTTTACAAATTTTCGTTTATTTTTTCGGGTCGTACCTTTGCTAACTTTGGAGATATAGCAATTTATAGAAAATAACTGTGAGAGGGGAAATGAAAAAGAGGGGAAATTTTGTGGCATGCAGTTTTGTAGGGCTATACATACTGAGTCTACTTACCGACTTTAATGTTTCGATATCTTTGGATGTTTGAGTTAAACCGATATAAAAAACTGGGTGGTCTGAATGGGCAGGAAGGAGTAGGCGTGGCAAAAAAAAAATTAACTTGGTCTGCTGCCGAGCATCACGAGTCTACCTTCCAAATTTCAAATCTCTAGCTCGTATAGTTTCCGAGAACCGTTGGTGAGGACGGGCAGACATGGCTCAATTAATTTCTCTTGTCGTCCTTATCAGGAATATATATACGTTTTGGGGTCCCCCTCCCCTCCTTCTATGCGTTACATACATTTCGTTCAAAAAATCCCAATATAAGGCATATTCACTATGTGTACAGGGTATAATAAAAATATGCCTGGCTGTATACCTATGTTTCCTATAAAGAGTGAAAAAGAACTCTTGGTAGCTTGTTGGATGTGCGAGTCTATCGCTCATTTAAATTGCGCTGAATTTAATGGAAATTTATATTTTGGAAAAAAAAACATCGGCCTCGGTGCTGTTCAAAATTTCGGTCGTCAGATATTGAGTTAAGTACGTGGATCAATCTTATGCATAACGCTTATAAAAATATTTGGAAAGATTTCGAGCGAACTAACGAAAAATTTAAGTCGTTTGACAATTCTCTATACAGTTTCAAGTCAGTTAAACCTAAGCGGAAAAGGCTTCGTTCCTTCCGAAGTTATGCAAACGACTTCTGATAGAAATCTTCCTCAAGGATTGTTGTTGAACCACCTGCGCCTCATAAGAAATTTATTTTTCTATCCCGCTTAGCTTCGGAAAGTGATATAAATCACTTTATCACTTCCAAGATCAAATCTGTCACACTTTAACAATTTCTAAATTTAAATTCAACTCATCCTTTCATCCTTTAAAATCTCAGTGCCAAAATCTTTATTCACCGTTTTAGATGACTCAAATTTCTGGCCTGATGGTTGCGTCTGCGTCTGAGTTTAAGTGAGACAGACAAGTTTTAGTTCATTCCGTGTTTTTAATTAATAATTGCAGTAATAAATTGTTTTATTTGTTTTTGTTAATCATTTGCGTGTGCTCAATTGGCTTTTTTACTTTGTGGTAAGTTAGTTGTGCATAATCTATGTCCCCTTATATTTTATTTCTGCAATTTTTATTTGCCCAATCAGTTTTTTCATCAAATTTCGATTTTCGCTTCACTTAAACTTTGTTTTTGTGAGCTACATTATTTTGTTCATCTGTTCTAAACATCTGTTTTCTGAGCGCGACTCTTTTTAGTTTTGAACAGATACGTTGTTTTTTATACCCTGTACACATACTGTGTATCAGAGTATATTGTGTTTGTGCAAAAGCCAAATGTATGTAAAGCACAGAAGGAGGGTCGGGGGACCCCATAAAGTATATATATTCTTGATCGGGACGATCGTCCGTCCGTCTGTCCTCACCAATGGTTCTCGGAAACTATAAGAGCTAGATACTTGAAATTTGGTGGGTGGACTCGTGATGCTCGGCAGCAGATTAAGTTTGAATGGTTTTGTGCCACACCCACTCCTTCCCGCCCAACCAGCACCGCCCACTTTTTCAAAACGCTATAACTCGAACATCCAAAGAGATAGAAACATGAAAGTCGGTATGTAGACTCAGTATGAGTAACTCTACAAAACTGCATACCACAATTTTACCCCCTCCCCTAGTATTTTTCTTAAAAAAGCTATATATCCAAAACTAACAAAGGTATGAACCTGAAATTTTGTATACAAGCTCAGTGAAAATACATCTTAAAAACTGCATGTCACAAATTTCCTCTCTTTGATGGCTACCCCTCAGAGACCCACAAACTTAAATTTTTCGTAAAATCCACATTTTTTGACCGATTTTCTTGATATTTTGAACACTATTTGAATAGGCGACGTCAGATCAATACGTTTTTGTAGATTGAGGGTGTGGCACCGCCTACAATGTGTGCAGGGTATTATATTGTCGAGTATACTCGACTATACCGCCATTACTGGTTTTTTCTTTACTGTGTTTATTTTTGTTTTGTGCATTGTTAGTGTTGTTGTTGTGCAACCAAATTGTAAGTGAACTGCTTACTTTCGTTGTTGTTTTTTTATTTCGCTGCTCCCATCCTCTCTCTCTCACAACACATCTGTTTGAGCTTACCTTACCCCGTTTACACACTATAGTTGAATAGGGTGTTAACACAATTTGTGTGTTTTTATTAGTTTCATTGAAATTATTTTATTCATTATTTTTTATAATTTTTTTGTTTTTGTTTTTGATTCCTTCACCTCACAATTTTTCTCGCGATGAGTTGTTGCAATAAATCTTGCAAAAACAAGGAAATCTTTAATTGCGATAATAAACGCGCAATGAATTGCTGTATGTGTGAGAACATTTGCCACATGACAAGCGCTGCACAGTGGTTGATCTTGTATGGAAAGAGCGGCCAAAAATACTTCCAGTTGGAATACAGATCTGAAAATTTCTGTACTGCTATAAAGACCAATTAACATAAAGAAAATTATAAAACAAATAAAAAAACTATACGTTAAAACCCGAAAATATTATAAAATAATATTTTACAACTTAAATTCAATTGCATACTTTCAGGGTAAGGAAATGTCTTATTAATAAATTATATTTTATTATCTATACACAAAATAAAATAAATAAAAGATGTTCAAATATATAGTAGCTTTTATAATACATTATACTAAATTAAATAAAACAATGCAAAAATATATATTATACAAAAAATTATTCTAACAAATCAAAAACACGTTTCGAAAGAATCGTTTTATATTTGTTGGGTAAATTTCGCTGCCCGGTTATGAAAGGATCGGAAGTTAATAACAATCGATTTATAAGGTCTTTATTCGTGGCTAAACGTGAGATTTTACGTGTATTATTGAGTCGGTATTTCTTAACGTCCTTGTTCCTTGACTCCGCAGCTTCTTCTGAGAGCTCTCCAATTGAAACTAATGCATATTGAATAAATTCTGGGGCATGAATTAATATTTTATGAACTGAAGAAGGCAAATAATATCAGGAATACAAAAATAAAACGAATACGACGAACAAAACAAAGCACAAAATATGCACGAAAACAAAAAAACCTAAAATATGGGCGAACACAAAAAAGCGAATAAGTCAGAAAGTTGCAAAAAGTTGCAGCTCAAATTTTAAACAAAGACTAAGAAAACATGTACTAGTATTAATAAATAAGTTTCATTAAAGGGTAAGACAGGTATCACAACTTTTTCTTTCTCTGAAATCTATGTACACACAAAAATACACATCTCGGCAGGTCACTGCTGAAACACTAACTTTAAAACAATAACACAACACATAATGACATAAAAAATACTCAGTTTTATAGTACATACCTTTATTTTCAAAATTCATTTTAATTGACGATGATTCGTCACGATTTAATATTAAAATTTAATTTTTTTGTGAAAGCTAATTTTCAAGCTGCGTTCACTGCAACGTCAAAGTGTTTTTTTTGTCTCTCTTCTCTCGCTAGTCGTAGCGCGTACGAATGAGAGAGACCAAAAATTAAGTTACAGTTAGTTTTATTGCTATATTAAGCAGTATTTTTTAAACAAAGAGTGACCATTTTCAAACTTTTGTGTTTTTATTTTTGGCCTATGAAATCAACCACTGTGCGCTGGGATCACTGCGTGATAAATTTCGGCTGAATTTGACTCAGGTGTGGATTTGCTCGGAAATTCTGATTTCCAACTGCCACCGTCACCGTCACCGTCTCCTTTGGCTCACTTAGCGGTTCCTAAATTTTCCCTACCCAATCCTATTGTGCCTACTTTATCCACTTCTTCCCTTCCGACTATTGCCCCCACCACAGTTCCCATACCTCACACCTGCCCCCATACCTTCTTCCAATCAAGCCACCGTCTCTATTCCTTCAGCCATACCGGTCCTTTCTCAGGTTTCCCCGTTACCTTCCTTACCTATACACACTTTATCGGCAGCTTTAAGCTCTGCCGAACCTCCTGCAGTCGTGAATCTCATTTCACCTTTAGTTCCACTGAACGTGGTAGCTACAAGAAAGTAGATCTTTTCTTCTCGGCTGTCTGCCGACACTAGCTGCAAGGCTATTACAGAGTATATCGCATCAAAAACTAACGCTGAGGTAAAAATCCAAAAATTTAAATTCTCAACTCAAAGAGAGATTGCCTCATTTAAAGTAAGCGTTCGATGGTTTCAAGCTTTTATGCGACTCAACGTTCTGGCCTGCGCATATGGTGGTATCTAAAATTTGTTTGCCGAGTTCTTTCAAACGACTAACTCGTCATCAACTTTTTCGAAAACCCCATATTCATACCCAATAACTTCCATCAATGCTTTTGTTTCCCCTGTTTTGAATTATGATAATGTTTTAAAAAGTTTATTGGACGTGAACCCCGGCCCTGATAATGTGCCGGGTTGCGTGCTAAATAGGGAAATTGTTGTGCAAGCCTCTATTGATGCTTTTCAATTTGTCTCTTCATAACGCTTCGTTACCCGTATTTGGAGAGAATCGTTTATTATTCCTCTTCATAAGAAGGGTTATAAGTCGGATGTATCTAATTATAGAGGCATATCCAAATTATCTGCGATTCCCAAACTTTTTGAAAAAATTATTACTGCAAGCTTGCAATATAACTGTAAGTCCGTGATGACAACTTCTCAGCATGGGTTTTTAAAAAGTAGGTCAGCTTGTACCAATCTTCTTGAACTCACATGCTTGGTAAACCGTGGTTTTGCTAATCAATCTCAAACTGATGTCATATATACTGACTTCAGCAAAGCTTTTGACTCGGTTAACCACGATTTGCTGTTGTTAAAATTGAATCTTTTGGGCTTCCCTCCGAATCTTCTGAATTGGATTAAGGGGGGGGTAAGTTTAATTCGTTGGAAAAAAAAGCACATTTTTGTGATTTTTATTAAGGAAAACGATAAGCATTTGTTCAGTTATTTGAATGGGAAGTTAATAAGTAATATCTTAAGCATATTTCCTGAAAATTTCATTAAAATTAAAAAAAGTTTGAGACGATGGGAGCAGTTTTAAATTAATGCCATTGAAAAAAGGTGTCTTGCGGTGACCACGATAACAAACTACTGAATCATCGCAAACTCAAGACAAAATAAATGATTTTAGCTGATGAAATTTGCAGTGTCCTGACGTCAAGGTTTTTAAAAAAAAAATTTTTTAAATTTTTTTTTAGCATGTTGAAATCAAAATATCGATTTTTGACAAAAAAATCAACCTTCAAGCTGCTGAAAAAAATACTTAAATCTAAAAAAAAAAAAAACCTCGACGTCAGGACACGGCTAATTATGTCTAGAAAATGCCTGTAAAATTTCAAAAGAATCGGTTTGTTAGTTTTCGAGTGAGAGTGGTCACCGACCTTGCAAAACCAAGTTGTGGGAAAATCAAATTAAACTTTTGCTCTGCGCTATAAGCCGCATAGGAAGACTGAAACTGAAAACGCTCTATCTTCGTCAGTTTTCATCGGATCAAGCTGAAATTTTTACACGATATTCTCGAAACATTGTACTGTCATCCCACAAATTTTGAAAAAATCCAAAAAAAAAAAAATTTAATACCTTACCCCCCCCTTAAATCCTATTTAATGAACAGATATTAACATGTGTTGTTTAAATCTGCTTCTTCTAATCTTGTTCATGTTTCTTCTAGTGGCCCCAACGCAGTCATATTGGTCATCTCTTGTTTAATCTTTTCATTAATGATCTCTCATTGTCGATATCTTATTCTCGGGTACTGATGTATGCCGATGATGTTAAGTTGTGTCTTTCATACAAAGAGGTTGATCTGAACTCACTGCATTCTTGGTGTTCACGAAATTTGCTTTTGCTCAATTGTTCTAATTGTAAGTTTATGACTGATCATCGAAGTAAACCTCACTTGTTTACTTACTCGATTGAGAACGTCCAACTAGAAAGTATCTCTATTTTTAACGACCTAGATGTTCTCTTTGATCCCAAGCTCAGTTTAATCCAACATGTCTCAACTGCCGTTAATAAGGCGAAAGGTGTTTTTTTGATTCATTAAACGCTGGTCTAAAGAATTCAATGACCCCTACATCACCAAACTACTTTTCACGTCACTTGTACGTCCTATTCTCGAATACTGTTGTTGCGTGTGGTCTCCGCAGTACAAAAAATATCAAGATCGCATCGAGTCAGTTCAGAAACAATTTCTTGTCTTTGCGCTTCGTGGCCTCAACTGGAACCCTAACACCAGGCTACCGTCACACCAAGACAGGCTACCGTCAACGCTGGATTTTTTTAGGGACTGCTTTTCTTTATAAGCTTGTTGTTGGTTTTATTGATTCTTCAAATCTACTTAGTCAGATTAATTTCAACGTCCCACGTCGCAATACAAGATATTTTGTCCCAATAGCTTTGCACAGATGTACAACTAACTATGCCCTTCGCGATCCGTTTCGCGTTTTATGTATGATTTATAATAATCTTTATCGCATCCTCTCACTTGAAATCTCTCTCACAGCACTTAACGCAAAGATTCTTCGGTATCTACGGGAAGCTGAATGCCTTTAGCGGCATCATTTCTTGGTGGACTGATGGTGCTCTTTGGAATCTAAGTCTCTGACCACACATGGCTGTGAGTAAAGACAAAGCTTGCATGGTGCAAATAAATTTCCCCCACCGGGTCGGAGACTAAAACACACTGGGTGTTTATATCTACATATATATGTATAATATGAGTTTTTGTTTTATATTTTTCTCCTTATTTAAATTCTTATATTTTAATTACTTATATATTACCCGCTATATTTTATTATTAATTATTCTGTTTGTGTTTATATGCGTACATATACTTTTATAATTAATATTATTTTTAAATTATAACTATAATCAACTAAACTTAAGAACATATCTAACAGTTCATTGTTATGAAATCGAATAAATACCAAAACGTTACTTACCCATACTATATCAGAGATAGAAGTGCCGGTTATTGAAAATGAAACTGTTGTAAGACACTAAAAATTAATTAAACCATCTTTTACGGCTGGTCCAGATAGTGTTCCTAGTTGCATTTTAAACCACTGTGCCGAGATGTTGTTTATTGCATTATGTAAGCTTTTTAACATTTCGTTAAATTCTTCTATTGTACCCAAAATTTGGAAAAAGTCTTACAGTATACCCCTTTATAAAAAAAAGCAGTAAGGTGGACATCTCGAATTACAGAGATATTGCTAATCTGTGTGCTATTCCAAAACTATTTGAACAGATCATTACGGAACAGCTACTGCACTTCGTGCTATCACTTCTAAATTTTTCTTAGCATGGCTTCCTCAAGAAACGGTCAACGGTAACTAACTTATTAGAATTCACTTCAATAGTCAATCGAAATTTTTCTTCCGGCTGCAAACCGATGTTGTGTACACTGATTTCAGTAAAGCATTTGATTGTGTTTGTCACTATCTGCTTTTAACAAAACTCGAAACTTATGGTTTTCCACCATCGTTAGTCCATTGGCTGTCGTCTTATCTTGAATCTCGAACTCAATGTGTTCTTTTTAAAACATCAATTTCGAGACGAATTTTTGTTTCTTCCGGGGTCCCTTATTGTTTAACACATTTATCAATGACTTGCCTACTGTGATCAAGCATTGACTAGTTTTGATGTATGCCGATGTCGTTAAATTAGCCTAAATTCCGCAGATCAGCAGAAGATGCTTGATATCAGAAGATAATGAAAAACTTTTTGAATAAAGAGAAGTTAATTTTGAGTTTAATCCTCTGACATATTGAAAGCTTACTGTTAAAACTAAAGAGGTATTACGTTAGGTAATCAGTTTTTTGACCCAGAAGGCTTGACGTATTTACCGTATTAGTACGGCCTTTATGTTTGAACTCATGCACGATGCAACGATTAGGCCAGAAAATTGAGTCAACTAAAATGGTGAAGAAAGGTTCTGGCACTGAGATTTTAAAGGATGAAATAGATTCCGCTGAGTGGAATTTAAATTTAGAGATTGTTAAATTGTGACAGATTTGATCTTGGAAGTGATAAAGTGATTTATATCACTTTCCGAAGTATCCACAGCAAAGCGGGATAGAAAAATAAATTTCTTATGAGGCGCAGGTGGCACACCAACTAACTTTTTTGGCTGTTGATCGCCATGGGAAGGATTTATTCCAGAAGCGATAACATCGGAAGAAACGACATTGTTGATTTTGGTAACAGAAGCATATGAACTTTCTGGTGCTGTGACAACAATCGGAACAATAGTCGACGGAAGCGGGAAAAAGAATTCCCGGAATCATCCGGAAGACAAAGAGTTGTTGGAATTGGAATGTTTAGCGCCGGATGGGGCCTTTTCCGATTATGGGAACGTTCAGCTCACTTGAAACTGGATAGAAAATTATCAAACGACTTAAATTTTTCGTTAAGACGCTCAAAATTGTTCGAAACATCCTTATAAGCGTTATGCATAAGATTGATCCACTTACGTAACTCAATCTTTGACGACCGACATTATGGACATCCCCAGTGAAGGCGATATTTTTTTCCAAAACGTCAGCAATCCGGCCATTAAGTTCGACGCATTTTAAATGAGCGGTAGACTCGCACATCCAACAAGCCACCAAAGTTCCTTTTCACTCTTTATAGGGCACATAGGGAAACAGCAAGATATATTTTTACTTTATTTAATAAAAACAACAAAAATATTAATATAACTAAAAATAATATTTCTGATATTATAAGTTAAAAATGGACTCGTTTGTCGCTAACGGGTTAACGATTAAGAGTATAGAAATTCTATTTCAAGAGCAACAGTCAGAACAAAGCAGGCAGAGCAAATATGTGTAATGAAGCAAACACAAAAATAGATGAAACTCACCAATTGTTCGATGATGCAACAATTATACGAAAATGTTAATTTACAAAAACAAAACACTTATAACTATTTAAAAGATGTAAAATCGAACGTTTTGATTCACCATATAAACAATTGTTTTTAAAAACACAATCAAAACAATATTAAATTTTTTACAACTAGTTGCACAACGTTTTAAACAAAAACAACCGAGAAATTAATAAAAACACAGGACAAATATGATATGCGACCACACCGAACACTTGACAAAAACTTCTTCACGCCCTTTCTTGTGCAACGCCCACTTTTTCTTATTGAATCTCATTTCACTTTATCTTAATAGCCTATATATAAATTTTCAATGCTTTAGTTCAATTGGTACCGGAGATATGCATATTTTTTATTTCATAAGTGGGCGTAGCCATGCCTATCAAAATAGTTTTCATGACAATTGATCAAGAGACAAAAAAGTTTTCCAAACAACGACGTGAATGTTGCTTCTCTTGTTCGTCTTCATTTTGTATGGCAGGTACCAGTTCCAGTTGTCCCATCTCAATGAGACTTTCAGGCATTTAGTTGGCTACTATGTTTGAAATTTCAGCCCTCTGACACGGACACGGCTAAATCAACTTGACTTGTCATCCTGATCAAGAATATATTAAAATTTCACCAAAAAATTTGTACCTTTAATAGTTTTGGAGATAGAGCAATTTTAAGTAAACAACTTGGGAGGGGAAATAAAGGGGGAGGAAAAACTTGCGGTATGCAGTTTTGTAGAGCTACTAATACTGAGTCTACATACCAACTCAACCAATCTCATTGGATGTTCGAGTTATAGCGTTTTGAAAAAGTGGATGGTACTGAGTGGGCGGGCGTAAGTGGGCGTATCACATAAAAAGTCAAACTTGATCTTCTGCCGAACATCACGCGTCTACCCTCCAAATTTCAAACAAACCCAATATATCCTGATACACAGTATGTATACAGGGTATAAAAATTTTTTTTTTCAGACCACGGGCTTGGCTATTAGAGCTAGAAAGGGGTCGCACAAAAATCAGCATTTAAGACCCTGCCACGAGTAAAAGAAGAATAATGCATTCTTATTGTTAAGAGTTAGCTTTTGTTTCCCACACATGTTTGAGCTGAGAACATTAGCAAATAATTATTCTTAACACTTTACGTGCCTAACAAGTTCTTGAGCATAAAAAGCATCGAACAACGATCAATCGCTTGCTGTAAAGTGATTGTTAAGCATTGTCTGACCCATGCTTCGACCTTTTCTTTTATTGCTGTGCGTGCAAGTGGATTGACATGTTATGCTCACTAGCTGTGTCTGCTGTGTTAAATGACCTGGCCGCTGTCGACATTTGTGATTCACTCAGCACTGCAGTTTTCTATCACCAAACTATCAATGGTCAAGGGCAATGTACGTTTTATGATGCTGTCAATATAGTTTTAAGTTATGTCACATTATCACCAAATTTTAAGTGTTTACACTGATACATGTAAATGTTACCTAATAAGTTGCATAAGATTGTATAGTTTAAGAATGTATATAAACTCTCTCTTTTTAAGAATAAAAATAGTACGAAATACGAACTCAACAAAGCAACTAGCTTTTTGTTTCTTCTACTCACTTTTCTCCGAGCTCACCCGATTCAAGTATCGGTTGCGGCAACTCCCAGTCGCCAGTTTGTACTAGAGGCTATTTTAGAACCCTAAACATTAACGTTTTTTGGTGACCCCGACGTGATCATCATATACGTGGTACTCACTTCGAGAACGTGATACCAGTTAGGTGACGATCACACGCATCAAGATCAACTTCACAGACGTATAGGACATTTGAGACTTCACGCAAGTCGCGTAGATACAGGCTAATCAACCAGGCGATTAGTCACTGTACACAACTGGCCAATTGAAGACCAGTAACACAGACTTTGCTTAATATTTCAAAAAACCTTTGACCATTTATTTGGGTGTGAGTCGAGCCATATCCTGTCATCGAGACAAAATAAATTAACCTCCCACGGGTCAGGTATTTTCAGAAATATAAGGAAGGAATAGTAAAGGTATTTAAGATGACCAACATTAAACATTTCTTTACCAAGCAACTAGCCACTGGTGACGAAATCCAGAACATCATCCGAAATTACAAAAAGGATTCCGCGAGTAGGAAAACAATTACCTACTGCAGAGATAGATTGTAGAAATTAAACAATCTTAAGGAGTCATTCCTGAAGGGTGACAGTGAACTGCTGACTGCTCTTGGTGGAAAAGAGTCAGGTCACAAATATTTTACAAACAAATACAAGGCGCATTTACTTGAAGCTGTGGATGAAATCATGCAAGACATAGCGACGAGAATAGAGTCTCACCAACGAGATAAAGCGTCCAGTATGGAGACGGACAAAGTAGAGTCTTTGTTCCGGAAGCAAAATGCCTTGTTTGCTAGTTTATCAAGAGTCATGACGACTATGGCAGCAGAAACTAGAGACAGGCTTCGACCGATGGCTGAAAAATATTGGAGCCAAATATCCGATATCCATCTGGAGATCCACAGCTTGTGTGAGGATCCAGTCCAGCGTGAATACGATATCAAAAGTTTTACGTCGGCTGAGAATGCAATCATCCAATTGCAAGTGGCGACAAACGTGAATTCTAAGGCAGATACGCAACTAGCTATGCCTCAATCTACAATTGCCAAAGGTTTCGATCTAGCGAAACCACAGCCAAGGGAACGGGCTTGGAAACACAATACACAAACACCAACTCCGCGGCTTGGGTAATATGTGGCCAGTCATCCAACTCTGAAGGTTCACGTCCTGCTAGATGAGCAATGCATAGCCTAGCTATGTAGCAGATCAGAGAGGTGCACAAGCTCACCAATGCTTGAAGTCACTTGAACTCGAACTTGGTAGTGTTGTTGCTATTACTTATCACCCTCACTACTATCAATACACTATTATCTAGTAACAACACGAAACCGGACCAAAGGTTTATTTGGTACAGCGGGAAGTAGTGGCAACAATTTCATGATATTTTCAGAAAAATGATTCATGAAACTCAAATACCAAGCATTCAGAAAATGTGGTATTTGAAGTCTAACCTTGCGGGAGAGGCAGAAAGGTTAAAATTGTCATTTGTCCCTGACAGAGGCGAACTATGAAACGGCTTGGGAAATTTTGCAGAATCGTTTTAATAACAGATGAGTCCTCAGCTCAGCCTTACTCCAAAACCTTTTGGACCAACCACACACGACGAACGATGCAGCGTCGATAAAGAATTTTCATGACAACATTCATGAAACACTCGAAGAATTGAAGAATATGGACATTGATACCATCAACTGGGATCCTATTCTGCTTTTCTTTCTAACCAAGAAATTAGATCGCTTGACACACACTCTCTACGAGCAGTCCATAAGGATTAGGGATGTCAATTTTTGGAGATTTACCAATCCCGGGATTTTCGGGATTTTAAACTGAAATCCCGGGATCCCGGGATTAGTCCCGGGACTAGTTAAGACGTTGTAAATAGCTTATAAATTAAAATTTTATTTTTTTATTATTATTTAAAGAAACAAAATACGAAGCAACAAACAAAAATAGACTCTTATATTTGTTTTTAGTAGCGTGGACCAATTGAGTTATTATTGTGGCAGTTTAATATTTCACAATATTAAGTCAAGCAAAAGATCGCTGATGAAGGAGTGTGGCGACTCCCGAAACAGCTGTACGATCTGCCTGCTGCTTGCTAAACAGAGAGCAAGTTCTTGTGACATTGGTGTGTGTCAAAAATTAAATTTGATTGTTATTTCCCAATCAAATGTGACCTAAATAGCCCGCATCAATATTGTGAAATATTAAACTGCCACAAAAATAGACTCTATTTTATTCAGTCTTATAAAATGACTCACGAATTATTTTTTAAGTTTAAGCGTTTAAAATATTATTTTGGTTAAAGCGTTTTACACATCGTGTTGGTTAAAATATAATCTTTAAATTACTAAAGAGTTTAATGTTGTATTCTCCAAACCTGCAAACCAAAAAATACCATTCAGCTTTAAAACTTGTTGGTTGGACGGTTACAATATAATTAAAGAGTTTCTGAAGTTAGTAACTATTACAAAAAAAAAATGTTTTTAAAGAACGATTCAGAAAAGTCGTACTACTCTCTTTGCAAAGGTTTTTGTAAACTACATTACAAAAAGTTGGGCAACTTTTCTATTAAATTTTGGCCATCATTCTGCAGCCTTCCAAATCACAACATCAATACTTCAAATACTTGAATTAACTCTTCTTGGTTATGAAATAATGAAATTTCTAGTGCTACGCTTTCTAACTTATGGATAAGTAGTAATTATTCAAATCACAATAAAAAAATTTAAATCCCGAATATCCCGGGATTTAGCAAATAAAATCCCGGGATTTTCGGGACTCCAAAAACACTGAAATCCCGGGATTTCGGGATCCCGGGATCCCGGGATTGACATCCCTAATAAGGATACAAAGAACTTACAACCAATTGAAAGTTTCCTTGCATTCCTTGAACAACGGTTCCTTGCATTGGAATCTATTGGAGAACGTCACGAAGCAAAGGTAAAACGGAAGACATGTGCATCATGAACAGCTCAAAAACCATTTTGCCAATTCTGCAAAAAGGCAAGTCACCGCATTTTCAATACGACAACTTCCGTGACACGCCAGTAGTGGAGTGAAATGGGTGCAAGGTCAAAGAATGTGCTTCAACTATGGCAAAATCGCGCTCTTCAAGAAGCCGTTTTAAGTGCGATAAGAAGCACAACACTTTGTTGCATATTGGTGATAGATCCAATGTGCACAAAGATACATCAACCGTTGCTGCTGTCCATGGGAATTCAAAATATGTCCTATTGGCAACAGCAAAAGTGACGCCACAGACAACAATGGCCATGACGGTGAATTTCGAGCTCTTGTGGATTCGGGATCTTAAGTAGTCCTGATTTCAGAACGAGTTGTTAAAAAACTAGCATTGAAGAGAATTAGTTCAACAATGCGTATCGAAGGCGTAGGAGGACAACCCAGAACAACGAGTAAACGGGTGAGCGTTCTTCTAAAATCAAACCAAGGTGGCTTCAGCACAGGCTGGATCCCGAATTTGACAAACCAGGACGGATCGATATATTATTGGGAGCTGGGCAATATTTTACAATGATGTGGTCCGAGAAGTTGGTGACAAGTTCAAGGTTACCACAACTTCAAAATTCAGAGCTGGTATGGATTGTTGCTGGACGGGTTAACGCATTAACCACATCAACATCCATGTGCGTAGTGCTCACAGGAGCAGAAAACACACACAACCTCATGGAACGATTCTGGAAGTTGGGCAATTTTGAAACTTTGGAAGAAAAACATTCGCCGAATGAAATTTATTGCGAAAAACACTTTTTGCAACACCATCAAACAGCATCAGATAGGAAATTCATTGTTAGATTGCCATTTGCTGAAAATACTTCAGCCCTGGGAGAGCCTCGCAAAATTCCGGTTCGAAGATTCCTAGCATTGGAAAGGCGTCTGTCCAGAGATACTGCCTCTCGCAACGGATACGTAGAGTTTATGAAGGAATATGAGAAACTTGGACACATGAAGCAAGTTCGATCTCAAGATATACCATCTGCACACTACTTCATTCCCTATCATTGTGTGTTACGGCCGGACAGTCAGACAACAAAGCTACCCGTAGTGTTTGATGCATCTGCCAAATCATCATCCGGCAAGGCCCTTAATAACATCATTCACTCAGTGCCAACCGTCCAAAACGAACTATTCTCAATTTTGATGCGGCTTTGATTGCACAAATATGTCTTTACTGCAGACATTGAGAAGATATATCGGCAAGTGTGCATGAATCCAGCTGATCGATTCTATCAGATGATAGTCTGTAACCTATGGCACAATTTCGGCTCCGTACTTAGCAACAAAGTGTCTGCAACACCTTGCAGTCAAAAACAGAAGACATCTTGCCTTGGGAGCCAAAGCACTAGCAGAAGATTTTTACCTCGACGATTGTCTGACTGGCGCAGATACATTACCAGAGGTATTGCGGATTCAGCACAAATTAAATCAAATTCTGTTGCCGTCAGGTTTCAAGCTGCGAAAGTGAAATGCCAACAACAAAGATCTTCTGGAACATTTCCCGACTGAAGATAGGTTATCTGATGTGGAGTTGAGTGATTTTCAAGATTATCGCATCAAAATGTTGGGTCTATCTTGGATGCCCAACACTGACAGTTTGTGTGGAAGGTCAAAAATAGTGGCAACAACGAAAATAACAAAACGTGTTGTGTGCTCCAAGCTGTCACAAATATTTGACCCTCTTGGACTATTTGCTCCAGTCGTTGTGAGAGCAAAAATATTTATGCAGCATCTATAGGAGCATAAAATCGACTGGGATGATGAGCAAGATGCTCAGCTTCAAGAATAATGGAAGCTTTACAGGGAAGCGCTTGACTCTCTCAACAAGGTCAAGATTCCCTAGCACATTTTCTTTTGCCAAATCCCAAAACTTAAGGAAATTCACAACTTCGTGGATGCATCCGAAAAAGCATATGGAACAGCTGTATATCAGCTGTCCATATGAGCAAATAAATAACTGTGCGACTTCTCTGCGCTAAATCAAGAGTTGCACCGTTAGCAAAACGAACACTGCCTCGCCTCGAGTTGTGTGTGGCAGTCTTAGGAGCATAACTTGCAGCAACAGTGACAATAGATCTGAAGCTAGCCAGCTGATTTTGACAAAAATGCAGTCAGTGACTCAGTTTTGGAAAGAAAAACCAAAATACTAAAAACAATGGTCGCTAGCACAGGACCAGAAATGATCTATGAAATTGACCACGGCAATTCATTTGCAAAACTTCAGCGAATCATCGCCTACATGCTCCGGTTCAAGCGAACTGATAGACGCTCATCTCAAATTACTTGCGATGAGTTGAACCAAGCGTTGCAAGTAATAGTGAGAAATGTGCTGCGAAGTGACTTCGCAAAGGAAGACAAGTGCCGCAACAAACCCGAAACTGTGGGCAAAAACAGTTCATGTGTGAGTTTGACTCCGTTTATGGACCACAACGGAGTAATACGAGTTGGAGGAAGACTCGAAGCAGCTACAATGTCCTGTGATGCAAAGGATACGATGCTGTTGCCATACAATGATCAAATTGTGAAGATGTTGCTACCAAAAATACATGAAGAAAATATGCATTGTGGGCCACAAGTACTGTTGGCCCTATCTCGCCAAAGGTTTTGGATTTTAAAAGGAAAATCCATGGCAAGAAACATAGTGCAAAACTGTGTGAGGTGCACTAGAGCGCGTCCGAAGTTATTCGAGCAGATCATGGGTAATCTTCCTCCATTACGAGTAAATCACAACAACAAAGGCGGTTCATCTGGAACTGGTTAGTGATCTGACAACATAAGCATTTCTGGCTGCTTTGAGACGGTTTATCAGTCGACGAGGAAAATGCAAGACCTTGCATTGCGACAACGCAACGAACTTTGTGGGCGCAAGGAACAAGTTGGCTGAACTGAAGGAAGCCATATTTGCCGACAAAGCCAAAACAAAAAAAATTGAAGCCTGCAATAGAAAGGGAGTAGACTTTCAATTCATCCCTCCACGTGCACCACACTTTGGTGGCTTATGGGAAGCAGCAGTAAAGTCTGCAAAGCAGCTGCTATTAAAGAATGTTGTAACAGCTTCGTTAACTTACGAAGAGCTCGAGACCGTGATAGTCGAGATCGAGGCTATTCTGAATTCACGGCCAATAACGCCATTATGAAACGACCCAAATGACTTACCAGCATTAAGACCGGGTCATTTCTTAATTGGAGAAGCTCTCACCGCACAAGCTGATGCTGAGCCGAATCAACAGCCGAAGTCGTTGACACAAAGATGGCAAGCAATTACAAAGCTGAAGCATAATTTCTGGACGCAATGGTCTCAAGATTACCTTCAGCAGCTGCAACAACGTCATAAATGGAAGCAATCCTCGTCCAACGTGAAAGAAGGGACGATGGTCCTGATTAAAGAAGACAACGTTCCAGTTCTTCAATGGCCAATGGGTAGAATTGTGAAACTGTATACTGGACCAGACAACTTCATACGTGTTGTTGATGTCAAGACAGTAACGGGAGTATACAAACGGTCAATTCATAGACTGGCGCCATTACCATGCAAAGCGGAATTTGCCGAAAAACGTCAGTGTGAAGAAAGTAACAGCACTTCAGTCACGAACAGCACGAAAAAGGTTCGAACGGGTTCCCTTCCACCTATGAGCATCATGATTCTTGCAGTATTGTTGCAGCTACCATTGGCATTAGCACAGTCCGTGAACGTAACGAACTTTGAAGGGAAACCAGGAATTTACTTCGAACGGATTGGCGCAACTAGACTTGCAGTATCTGAATGGAAGATAATCAGTTACTACAATTTAGAACCGTATTGGCAAGATATGAAGTCATTCTCCGCAGGAATAGAACAAATCGATCGAATATGTGGGAAATTAAAGAGGACATTAGTGACGTGCGCGTCGATGTACAATCACTTCAAGCACATAGAAGAAGAGCTGATCACAGAAAACAATCTGCTTAAATCTTCACGGTTGAAACGATCTCCTTTAGACATTGTGGGGAACATTGCAAGCAGTGTGTTTGGTGTGTTGGACTCAAAATATGCTGAAGAAATGGCTATCACAATTCAACATGTCAAAGGCAATGAAGACCACTTGTTGAAACTGCTGCAAAACCAGACATCAGTTATGGATGCCACAGTTAACGTTATTAAACGTGACGAAATCGCTACTGCCAAGCGTCTAGACCACATGGAGCAAGAAATGAGCAACATAGCCTATGAAATGGACCATGCGCAACTGGTGCAATGGTACATATCACTGTCCACTCAACTTACGTTAATTGCGTCCAATTTGCAACGTACACAATCGGAAATAATCAACGATCTAACGAACGCACGATCTTATGATAGCCATAACATCACCAGCTTATGGCTATCAACGAAAATCGAAATCAATTCGCAGGATTCACGACGGATGACATAAACAAATGTCGCATGATCAACACAGATGACTACGTGTGTTATCACAATACAATGCCGAAATTGGGGCCCTTCACGATCAACTTGTAATAATGTTGAACAACTGTTCAACGGCCGGGAGTAGCTTTTGTTTCCCACACATGTTTGAGCTGATGCATCGAACAACGATCAATCGCTTGCTGTAAAGTAATAATTATGCATTGTGTGACCCATGCTTCGACCTTTTCTTTTATTGCTGTGCGTGCAAGTGGATTGACATGTTATGCTCACTAGCTGTGTCTGCTGTTAAATGACCTGGCCCCCTTCGATATTTGTGATTCACTCAGCACTGCAGTTTTCTATCACCAAACTATCAATGGTCAAGGGCAATGTACGTTTTATGATGCTGTCAAGATAGTTTTAAGTTATGTCACATTATCACCAAATTTTAAGTGTTTACACTGATACATGTAAATGTTACCTGATAAGTTACGTAAGATTGTATAATTAAGGAATTGTATATAAATTCCTTAAAAGTATGTTCTAACCTTTTCTACAACCCAACGACTAGACTATTATTCGTTCAGAAGTTATGATTTCTGCAACGCAAAAACTCAGAAGACCCAACTGTGTGACGCTGGGTTTGTGTCACAGAAGCGCCGAGGTATGTACATATGTCTATAAAATTAATTTAAAAGTAAAACAACAAAGAGATTTGCGTACGCAGGATAGAATTAATATTGCTATAGACAAAGAGATAAAAATAAACTCAAGAAGTTGAGCTAATTCTCTGATCCACAGACATTCATTTTGTTTTTTTTTTACAATTTTTACTTGGTCAGTTCTGCCAGACCAGCGATGTGAATAGAATTTTGTACAGCCTAAGAGCAAAAGTGTTCAGAATCACCTGTCGTTAAATTTTGACACATGGCTTGCTTCGTTTTTATTGTTTTTTTTTTTTGATGAAACTTAGTGTGTGAAAGATGCTATTGAAAAATGTATGGTATATAATTCTAATTGAAGAGTGGAAGGTAGGAAAACTATACTATTAGACGGAACTATTATTAACTTTTGAATGTTGAAATATTTCATTAAAAAACCAGTAAGGGCGGTATAGTTGAGTATTCTCAACTATATAATACCCTGTACACACACCTATGTTGATAACACGTTAAACATTTGCCGACAGCAAAAGCAGTGTACCACAATATGGTTTGTGTATTTGCTAATAGTGAGGCAGGGCTCACAGTGCAATGTTGCCATTAGATGGCGCTTTAGTACGGGTTTTGTTACAAAGCATTGCTGCAAAATTTTAGTGTGTTGGTCTTTGCGGGGAAAGTGGTAGTTTGTTGTATGCAGTTTTAAAAAGGTATGTTATCTGAGTTTGCATACAAAATTCCAGCATTGTATTCTTTATACTTTAGGAGATACAGCAATTTTAAGAAAAAAATGACCTTTTGTTGTGCTCGATGGGCGGGAAGGAATGGGCGTGGCAAAAATTCCTTCAAACTTCATCTAGTGTTCGACCACACGAGACTATCTTCCAAATTTCAAGTCTCTAGCTTTAATAGTTTTCGCAGTGTTAAGTACGGTTTTTGTTACAAATAGGATAAAGCAGTGTCCAAAGCGCAATTTATGCCAAATTTAAACTTGTTTGTCTTTGCGTTGTCACACAGCGTTAAAAATGAAAGTTTGTGGTATGCAGTTTTAAAAAGGTATGTTTACTGAGTTTGCATACAAAATTCAGCATTGTATCTATTATAGTTTAGGAGATACAGCAATTTTAAGAAAACAACTTTTTGAGGGGAAACGAAGAGGAGGGGGAAAAAATGTGGTATGCAGTTTTGTAAAGCTATACATACTGAGTCTACATACTCATTTTCATGTTTCAAGCTCATCAGGTTTTCGAGCTACAGCCTTTTGAAAAAATGGGTGGTGCTCGATGGGCGGGAAGGAGTGGGCGTGGCAAAAAATCCTTCAAACTTGATCTAGCGTTTGACCTCACGAGTCTATTCACCAAATTTCAAGTCTCTAGCTCTTATAGTTTTCGAGAACCATTGGTGAGGACGGACGGACAGACAGGGCTATATCAATTCGTCTTGTCATCCTGATCAAGAATATATATACTTTATAGGGTCCCCCTCCCCTCCTTCTATGCGTTACATACAAACCGTCTCAAACAAACTTAATATACCCTGATACACAGTGTGTGTACAGGGTATAATCAGCGGCTTATATAACTATCTCACCCTCACTTCACACTTATAATACTAAATTATTCTAAAAGTAATAAAAAATATTTTGTTTTCGTTGTCAAGGTTCTGGTTCAACATTGTTGTTGTTTGAGGAAAATCAAATTCTTTTTTTTTTTTTAACACTCTGCATTTCGATATAGTACGTATGTAGATTTGTCGCTGTTCCAAAAATCGGAGTAAGTTCGGCTAAATGTTCTTTTTGTCGATTTATTTAATGACGAAAACTCTCAAATTTCCGACATCCCTACTCTGGCTACGGCCTTGGTTCACATTAAGCTTTAAAACAAGGAATTTTGAAACGTCGTTGTCGGCAATATTCTCATTTTTCCTTTTGGGAAGACGTTTCGGAACAGCTTTTTCGTCAAGGTGTTATGATTTCAAGTTTAAACTCTCAAACCCACATAAATAATGTTTCTTGGTCCACCCCAATTCATATTATAATGACTGAATTTTTTTTTTTACTCTGTACACATAGTGTATCAGTGTTTGAATGAAAAGCATGTAACGATCCAAAGGAGGGGAACCCCATAAAGTACATATATTCTTGATCAGTCCGACAAGAGAGATTGATTGAGCCATGTCCACCAATCGGTCCGTTCATCCTCACCAATGGCTCTCGGAAACCATAAGAGCTAGAGACTTCAAATTGGGAGTGTAGGCTCGTGATGATCGACAGAATATCAAATTTGACTTTTTTTGTGGCACGCCCACTTTTGCCAGCCCAATCAGCACCATCCACATTTTTAAAACGCTATAACTCGAACATCCAGAGACAGAAACATGAAAGTCAGTATGTAGACTCAATATGTGCAGCCCTAAAAATCTGCATACCTCAATTTTTCCCCTTCCTCTTGATTTCCCATCACCCAGTTGTTTTTTATAAATTGCTGTATCTTCAAAACTAATAAAGGTACAAATTTTGCACAAAAGCTCAGTAAATATATATCTTTAAGTCTGCATACCGCAAAATCCTCCTCTCTTTAATTGTTACCCCTCAAAGACCAACAAACTCAAATTTTTTCCCAAACTGCAAATTTTTTGACCGTTTTTCTTGATATTTTGAACACTATGTCAAATTAATATGTTTTTGTAGATTTGGGTTGTGAGACCGCCTACCGTGTGTGCAGGGTATTATATTGTAGAGAAGACTAGACTATACCGCCCTTACTGGTACTTTTTTAATTTTGTATTTATAAATATTGTATATGCATACATGTGTACATACATGTAGCTACAGTCTAGTTTTGTTTTTTTAAAAGATTTTGTATTTTTAAATGTATATTATAAGTACTAATCCCTCTGTGTTCACTGCATGAATATAGCAACTATAATTTAGTTGAACAATCACGTGCCTGATTATAGCAATGTCAAGCAAAGTAAATTATATTACGGTCCGTAAAGATAAACGAGTTGGTCGATATTTGGCGACTAAAATTTTTGTTCCAAAAGATCAAGTTGTTCTGGATGAATATCCATTTGCAATCGGTCCAAAATGCTGTGGATTTATTGTGTGCCTCGAATGCTTTAAACCTTTAAGAGGGGACTCAAAAGGCAATCGTTGCTTATCTTGTGGATGGCCTTTATGTGAAGAATGTAAAGTTAAGCCCGGAATCAATCATTCTAGGTGGGAATGTTCCGTTTTTGTTAGTGCCAAAGCGTGCTTTTATGAAGTCAACAATCAAATAAAGTACTGTCCTCAACTCGACTGTATAACACCATTACGGTAAAGGAAAGAAGAAATATGAATTATATTAATTTGTTACATTTATATGTATGTATGTATTTATCGCAAATGTTTAAATAAAGTGTCACAAATTAAAAAAACATAATTTTCAGGAAACGCAAAAAACTGCTTTAGAGCCAATGACAGCCTTATAAAAATGCAATATTGAAAAGAGGCGTAACTCTGTTACTAAACCAGATAATTACACCACCTGTGGTGATAGGTATGCATACTATAAACAGTTTGAACATGAAAGCTCGAAATGGCAAATTTTGAGTTGTGACACTTTAGTTAAACATGTTCGATATGTATGTATGATAATTGCAGTTAACTTATGTATATTTAATTGCCATAATTGCATTTTTATTTTTACAGAGTACTTCTCGCCAAGGAAGAAGACCCAGAACGATGGGAAAAGGAAGTGCATCTCATGGAGAAACACGAAAAAGCCCGACTGGAAAATTTGGATGTGTGGAATGCAGATCTTGTAAATATTGCACATTATCTTCGTGGGCCTTGTAAGCTTGCTGAAAGATTTTCCGAGCAGCTCATCATGCAAGTTGTGGGTATTCTTGAGGTTAATGCTTTTGAAGCTCGCACTTCTGATGGCTATCCCTTTCGGTGCTTATATCCTATAGCTGGTGTTCTAGCACACAATTGTGTACCCAATACGACACGTAGCATATATCCTAGCGAAGGCTACAAGTAGGTCTTACGATTAACTATTTGTAGATTAGACAAAAAACTCTTATTTAAATAATTTTATCTATTTTAGAATTCGACTTCGTGCTATGAGTGATTTACCAGCTGGAGCTCAACTTCACCACTCTTATACCTACACACTTGATGGCACATACAAACGTCAAAATCACCTTAAGACCGGTAAATTCTTTACTTGCACATGTAATCGTTGTGAGGATCCAACTGAACTGGGAACGCATTTCAGTTCCCTGAAATGTTTCAAATGTGATGACGGTTTGATATTAGCAGAAAATCCTTTAGGTGAGCAAAAAAATTATAAATAAATTAAAAATATAAAACGAATAAACGAAAGAATCAAACAAATTAATAAATACAGATATAAGAACGGCTTGGAAATGCACCAGTTGTGATTTTGAGATTTCCAACCAAGCAGTCCAAAAAGCTGTGTCAGTTATGCAAGCCGAAATTTTGAATATTCAAGATCTGGAAGTAGGACCAAATCGCTTGGAACAATGTGAAAAACTTATTCGAAAGTTCTCCAGCGTACTGCATCCGTCTCATTACCTAAATACATCATTGCACCAAAATCTTATTGAGATGTACGGCCGTGTCCAAGGTTACGAAATGGCGGAACTACCCGATGTAATGTTAGAACGTAAGGTTGATCTTTGTCGTCAAGTTTTAAAGGTACTGGATGTCTTTGAACCAGGCTTGAGCCGGACTCGGGCTATGAATTTATATGAATTACACGTACCCTTGGTTTTATTGGCAAAGAGGGGATTTGTTACTGGCACATTAAATGAGCAGACTCTAAAACAACATTTAATCAATGTAATAATTATTTTAAAAGAATGTGTGGATATACTCCAATATGAAGACCCCAAATCTCAAGAAGGAGTACTTTGCCAAGTAGCTCGTCAAGCTCTGAATGAGTTGAATTTAAGCGTAGAAGGTTTAAATATCGAATAAACATTTTAAAGACTTTGTTAGTTTTCTTATAATTTATATTTTGCAACTTTGTATTTGGAACCTATATTCGTAGACACAATATTGTTATTTTAGTTGCTATTCATATACAATTATTATTTAGGTTTAAAACTAAATGAATTAAAATTAATAAAAACGTTTTAAGCACTTTAAAGGTGAAAACAAAATTGGAAACAAAGTGCGTTTCGAAGAGTCCCGATTTAAATTATAGTTAATATTAAAAATCTGCAATATAATTATATAAGATAAAATTATTGAACAGAATTTCTTCTTAGGAAGGAAATGGTTCAAACTATTTTTGAAGTTATTGGTTATCTACTACTGTTAACATACATGGTTCCGAACTATAATAAATACACGTTGGTATAAAATAAATTGAATACTTTTGAATAAAACGTAATCTCGGTTGTTTATACCTTGAATTATGAGTATGTATACATAAATTGGCTACAAAATATTAAACAAAATATCAAAAATGCTTTTTATATACAGATATATAGCCGCATAATGACCCTGATTTAGAGAATTCAACACCGACTGTTGCAACAGATCAAGTCAGTCCATTCGCTTAAACTTCGTGACTAAGAAGAGGTGTATCGTGGTATCGGGCAGAATGATTTAGACTAGTGCAAGGTAGCAACCATAGAGCGGGATGTCCACGTCCAAATACATCCGCCAGCAATTGAAGCTTACGACGGTGTGGTCGGTATGAACCTTTCTGCTGCATAGCTTCGACTGCGGTTTCATCAAGAAGAATTGCATGCATTTGATCAACCATAATTGCAAGAACAAAAAGACCAAACAGTGCTGATTCCAACAGCAATATCACACTATGAACCCTTAATTGGAGTAATAAGACCATTATTTCAACTGAAAAAAAAAAACAAATATTGTCAATCACTCACATGCGCGTTTGAGACTCCATCACATTACTACTGCATTCTTCACAAGGGGACACCCATGAACCAACAATCAGAGCTACAGAGTACAGAGACAAGAGGCCCACATAGACAAGAAACTGTAAAAAATATTTTTGATTGCGCTCTCCTACGCAATTGTTAATCCATGGACAATGATGATCCATACGCCTTATGCACCGTTTACAAATTCGGCAATGATGAGCACGCGGAGGCCTATATGTTTCACAACGTGTGCAAACGGTCCACTCGCTTTTGGCCCTTCCAATGGAGTCTATATTTTTGTCAGCAGAATTTGTGTGCAAGTCTGAAAAATCGAGCCTATTAACAGGTAGTGGTACTGTTCCAGGGTCTGACAGGACTGCTTTAAGATGCGACATGCTTAAAAGGAAGACAACAGTATTGAAGAGCACAACATGAAATGGTGCCCAAATACTGAATTAGTTATTAATTAAGATGTAGTATTAAAATTCATATTTTATAAATTGCTTCACAATTTACCTCAATGACATTGTCTGTAGTATAATCCATCGCATTACAACATAATCTGCATAAAAAACAGCTCCATAGGTAATAAGAAGGCAAACTATGCCGCAAGGATCTCGTATGAATACCATCACTATCTAATTGTTAATAGTACCTGTATAGGTTGTGTCAAGAATTCACTTTTCAATCTTGTATAATTTAATTATAAAACCACGCTTATTCTATTTTATATATAACTGCCACCAGGCAGCAATGACTACACGCGGGTCGCAGCTGGTGGCTAGACAGATTCTTTAATCAATCGGTTCAATACACTGAGTATTTTCCTAATTGATTGTATATAAAATAATAATATAATATAAATAATTTTTTGTTTTCACACAAAACCTTTCCGCTCAGCTGTTGTCATTAGTGCTGCCACTTCTAACCTCTTAAAAAAGGATAGAAAATAAAACTTAAGAAAGTAATGGACAATCATTTTACAGCTGCGGTAATCACGCATTTGTCATTAACCTTTTAATGTATGAAATATTCAATTGCCAACAACAAAATGCACAGACCAAATTTTCGTAGAGATTCATAGACTCCGAGGCATGTTGTTAGTCAACGTATGGAAGTATGAAAATATGAAAATGGCAATTTTTAGTTATTTTCTATGAAAAACTGGCTGTACTTTCGGAAGAATTTAATTTTAAAATGACGTACGATATTCACCTTACGCATGTCACCTTACTCAACATAGACAATTTCATTGCCGATTTCACTCCATATAACTACTTTTGTAAAGAATACTCTTATGTTAGAAATCACACAACACATACAACTTTTGCATCAAAATTCAGATTTTGGCTCTTCGACTTCGTTATTGGATGGCACAATTATATGTCAACATTGTCGTCCATTGTCGTCAAGACCTATTTCTGCGCACAATTAAATTTTAAAATGACGTACGGTATTCACCTTACGTATGTCACCTTACTCAACATAGACCATTACATTGCCAATTTTACTCCACATAGCACTTCAGATTTTGGATCTTCGACTTCGTCACTGGATGGCACAATTATATGTCAACATTGTCGTCCATTGTCGTCAAGACCTATTTCTGTGCACAAATTTACTACAATTAGATAATTATTTCTATATTCATGCATAAATAAACCTATTTCCCTCCTAGAAACTATATTACGCACATAAACTAATTTATTTAATTTTCAGTCAAATGATTTTTAACGTTTTTACGTGTCATTTTAAATTTATTTCAATTATTTCGTTCAATTGGCGCAATTAAATTTTTCGTTTGTTTATATAAGAAGAAGAAAACTCACAACTTTAACGAGACTGTCAAAACAATTTGTTCAAGCATTAGCGTCGTTAACGTTCATATTTTCATACATTCATAGATTAACGACAAACAAATGCGTGAACACCGCAAGTTTTTTTTTTTTCTGAACATATAAATGGCCTCAAATCTTGGCGCCCCAGGAACTAAAAACGTGCCAATATATGCATACACTAATTATTCAAATTGTAATTAGTCTGTGGTTTTAACAGCTGTTGTCGGGATTAATTGAAAAAAAATACACGATTTTGGGGACGTCCGTAAATTACGTGAGGTTTTTTCAAGAAATTTAGACCCTTCCCCCCCTCTTGATGAGATTTAGTGAAATTTTGATGAACCCCTCCCTCTAAATCTTACATGAGATTTTGCTAAAAATTTGATTCAAAAAAATGCAATATTTTTTTATACTTTTCACTTATGTGAAATAGTATAATAACTTTGTTTTTGCTTAAATTAAAAAAAAAAAAAAAAAAAATTGTAAACTAGTGAACTAAAAAAATCACATGAGATGTCCGTTGAACCCCCCTGCCCATAGGTGAGATTTTTCTGAACCCACCACCCCTAATTTTATCACAAGTAATTTATGGACGTCCCCTTAATTGATTATTTTCATTCAATTAACGATTTACGAATTGAAACGAAATTTGTCTTTCCAATACTCATCCAATTAATCGAAATAACCTAACCCAAAACCCTAACACTAGTAAAATAAGCTCACAATTTGCTTTTTAATCAAATCATTAATCGGAATTGGCGATATCAGATCACTAAACTCTTAGCCCCCATACAAAACGACGAAGAAAAATTTACGAAATCAAAGGCGTACCAAGGTTCTCACAAAGCGGTCGCCAATATCAAGTAACCAGAAAAAGTACCGATATTTTTAAAAACTACAACAAGCCAAACTACATTCAACCAAGTAATTAAGGCAACGAAAAAAAAATCTAATTTTGCACCTATTTTTAGCCATTTGTATCTTTGTAGGTATTAGTATCTTCTTGTTTTTGAATCTTTTACTTAAAAAACTTTAGGAGTGCCGGCTGTGAAGTAAACCATAAAATTGCGAGAAGAAAATTTAAAAAAATTTTTGTTATTTTCTTTTTGGCTCAATGGATTTTTTTGATATTTTTTAGATAAACGAACCAGGTAGCCTGTTGATTCAGCGTTACATTTACATTACATTACATTTTTCCGATCGTTGCAACGATTTTTGTTTGCGGAGATATCCGAGATTGAACCAAAAAAGGTGTTTTTGACTCCGCTGATATTTCTGGATCAATTTTTTCATAAGCTCGAATGATTTCAAGTATTGAAAGTCTTGAAGTTGTCGTGTAGGCGTGTACTACAATAAAGGGACGTACATAAATTACGTGTGATAAAATTAGAGAAGGGGGGTTCAGCCAAATATCAACCAAATTTCACCTAAGGTGAGGGGGGGTTTATTAAAAAAATTAGCTGTGGACTATTTTAAAACAAATAGTTAATTATTTGTACACTAGAAAGAAAAATTAAAGGATATAAAAAAAAAAAATTATTTTGGAGTCTTTTTTGACGACGAATAACTTGGAAAGTATTGGTCATACAACAAAAGTTAAAAAAAAGAAATTGTAGCTCTTAACCTCTAGTTTTTGAATCTAATCACGGTTGTTTTTTATGATGAGAGGTTTAAGATTCATCGTAAGAATTGCAAAAAAAAAAAATTGCCATTTTTTTCTTCTTTTTTTGAAACAATATTTCTACAGATGTGGGTTCAAGATGATTGTACCGCCATAAGAACCTTATAATTTCATTACCTTTAATTTGAGTTACTGTGGAGCTCTGTAGCATAAATTTCCGCGGAGTTATCGTCGCTCAAAGCAAAAAAGCCATTGTTGACTTTGCTAATCGATATCTCAAAAACTATTGATGCCACAAAAAATGACAGTAGCTTTCTACGAACTCCAAACCATTTGCTACAAAGTGAATTTAGTGAGATTTAATGGAAAAATTTTTTTCAATGTGAAAATTATGGCTGAAAAAATGTTTAAATTTATCAAAATTGGCTATTTTTGGATAATTTGGTGTATCTTTGGATATAGTCCATAATGGAAGGAGCCAGACTATAAGTTTTTGACCTTAAGGTACACTGAAAACAACCCAATCATTGTCGAAGCCCAAAAGTTTTGTTTTCTTAGTGTCACGAAGGCTCAAACTTAGCGTTTCCGCGGAACGTAACCAAAACTGTCAATTTTTGAAGAAATCACACTAACATACAATTTTTTAATTTTTATGCATTTGTTCAACACCAAAAATTTTTTTTTATCAATAAAAAATAAAATTTTTTTTTTATATCCTTTAATTTTTCTTTCTAGTGTATATTAATATTGAAAAAGTCATACGTTTACAATTTATATTAATTTCGCACAAATTTGCGTTAAAATCTTTGTTAAGACGTCCTCGCAAGCAGGTTTTACAAAAAGTCTTCGTTAAGGCGAAAAAAGCTTTTTTTTCTTTTCTTAAAATACCAATTTCCTTAAAAAGTTATCAATTGGCGTTTAAGAGAATGTTACGGTTTAACAGTGTCTTAACTTGCTTAAGACATTTCCTAAAATATGGCGATTAACTTGCTTAAGACATTTCCTAAAATAGGGCGGTAAATAAGTTTATTAATTACTACAAAATACTGTAAATTTAATTTCTTTTTTATACACCTTTCCCAATGTTTTTTTGGAGTCACTCAAGACCTAATGCTCCGCTAATCCCGTAGTATTTTGTTTTGCTGTTGATACCGCTCGAGGTAGCAATGGCTCTGCCACGGCTCTCATATCGGAGTAACGAAAAAGTATGTGCTCTGCTCTGCTTGCAGTTTCTTAGCGTGATAAACTATAGCAAAAGCAAACAATTAAATCCTGTCCTCTGCATAGCCGTACCAGTAGTAAAAAATGTTAAGCGATATGAGAGCAGAGCAAATGATATTTTATCATATGCTAAGGCTTTCGTGTGTGTTTATTTTTCTGATCTGTTTTTGCTATTTTCTGTTATAATAAAGTGAATTGAAATAAACAAATACTTATTTTAGTCAGTCACAGTCAGAAAATAGCAAAACCAAATCAGAATCAGTAAGGATTGTAGTCGACAATACTCGATTTCGACATACCCTGTACCCACTTTTCAATCAAAACCAATCTTATTTCCATTTAATGTCATACTCTTTTACTCTTCTAGTTCAATTGGTTCCAAAGATATAACGTTTTCTTATTCTGGCAATATGTGGGCGTGGTCACGTCCATTCTTTATTCTATCTTTTTGGGCTTGAAGTCAGCTCTATACACTCCAAATTTGGTGTTCCTATCTTAAAAGACAACCCAGAAAATACGACTTTTGTAATATTTTACCCGAGGTAGCTTCAGTTATTTGCCCCTCACCCCTAAACCAAGTCAAAAAGGGGGAAATGCAAAATAAACTTGATCTGCGCAATGAATAACAGAATCGGCCTGCGAAACAGTTTTGGTTCTATCTATTATAGTTTCCGAGATTGAAACAGACGGACATGGCTAAATGCAAAATCTTTGACAATATCCTCAGAAATTTGATTAAATTTAACCTTATTTTAGGTAATTATAAAAATTTATGTATGAAGAAATAGACTTTGTAGTTTTCCCCATTAATCTGCATTTAAACAATTTAATATTTTACATGTTTTCATTTGTGGTGTTCACGTATTTGTCGTTAACCTATGGATGTATGGAAATATGAGCGTTAACGACGAAAATGCGTGAACACTTTGTTTGACCGTCTCGTTAAAGTTGTGAGTTCTCTTCTTTTTATATAAGCAAACGAAAAACTAAATTCAGTTGAATTGGGCGAAAAAAAAAGAAAAGTTACTTTCAATAAAAAAGTGGCTGTACTTTTACATAATTTTATTATTAAAACAGCGTATGTTATATTCTAGCCTTATTCAACATAAGTTAATACAAAGGAAAATTAACTCCCATATTCTCCCGTATGCAACCACTACTCGTATGTTACAAGGCATAGCACAACACATACAACTATTGCATAAAAAAGGATACTTTGGGTCTTTGATTTTGTTCTCTCGCAAACCGATGTATGCCAATAATGTCGTCCACAAAGTCATCCAATGCTTTTAATTTCTCCATTCCGACCCATATCTGTGCACCACTTTAATACAATTAGTTTATTATATGTATATTCATGCATTAATAAACATATTTACCTTCCAAAAACTTAATTTCTTGCATAACTTGATTAATTTAACATTCCATTAATTGATTTTTTACGTTAATTCGCAGAATTTAAATTTTATTTGGTTTATTTCGTACAAGTCAGCTTATTTCACTTTTTCGTTTGTTTATAAAAGAAGAAGAATTAACGAGCTTACGCAAACAAACGAAATATTTTGGTATTCACGGCCGACCCTCGTTAAAATTAAAATTGATGCGTTACCGAGTTGGGCGAGAAGACCGCTTGTGAAATTAAGTTAGGGACATCCATAAATTACGTGTGATAAAATTAGGGGAGGGGGGTTAAGGAAAATCTCACCAAATCTCACCTAGGTGGAGGGGAGTTCATTGGACATCTCATGTGCGTTTTTAAGTTCACTTGTTTACCATTTGTTTATCAAAAATTTAAGCAAAAAAAAAAAAAAAATACTTTTTTTTATCAAATTTGTAGCAAAATCTCATGTGAGATTCAGAGGGTGGCGTTCGTCAAAATCTCACTAAATCTCATCAAGAGGGGAGTGGTGTCTAAATTTCTTAAAAAAAAACATCACGTAATTTATGGACGTCCCCTTACAGACCTTCCAAGTAATTTACAGTTACAGACAGTCACAGTATTTATTAATTTTTTCGATTTTGGACCACACTTTCTTAAAAATATCTGTTTTACAATAAAATTTTACATCATTTTAAAGGTGAATATTCAATTTACAAATTTTCCGATTTTATTTCTTCGTTGCGAAGTAACATGCACTTAAAACTCAAAACAGGTAGTGATTCTTTTAAGCTGTGGGCCACTGTACTTTGTCGCAATCGAGATTTATCAAAAAGCCAGAAACGGTATTTGGCAACATTGGACACAGTGACAAGTGCAAGTGCAAATTTGTAAAAAAGATCATTGTTAGTCATTTTTTTTAACAAAGGCTGGACAAAGGTGGAATCCGTTGATTAAAGTCAGAATTTTGTGGTGAATAAAACAAATACCACATTAAAAAAACAATTGAATTGAATTTGGTTTGCCAAATTTTAATGGTGTAGTCTGAAGCTCTTAGTTCGTGTGACGTTTTGCCAACAAAGTCACTTTAAATTGGTTTAATTTAATTAATTGTTCGGGGCTGATAAAACAGATTTTAAACGAAGTTAAAAGAGCTAAAATGGGAATATTTGGACAATCATCCCCTTTCGATGCAGACGTTGGTAAGTAAATTTAGTTGTTGAGGTTTCATTTAATTAATCTTTTTTTTTTGAGCTGGGTACCCAAATACATACATAATATGTAGTAGGCCTAAAAGATCCACTATCTATCTTTTGAATTTTATGTAAATATAAATTCTGATTGAAAAACAAAATCAACAAATAAAAAAACGTTAGTAGATTGAAGTTTTAGTTAAAAGAAAACTGAGTTTTAAGAATGTTATGGTCATGAAACCAAAAATAGTCAATAAATAGATCATAGCTTATTTGAACCGGATACCAAAAAAAAAAAAATAATTTTTTTCTTATGTCGAATTGTATACTCAGACCTCTTTTGTTTAGCAAATATCTTACTTAAAGTTAATAATCTTTAAGGATGTCGCTGCAACAGTATGTTAGTATTTTATGGATAAACCTGGTGTATTATCATCCTGATGAGTTTATTGTGTACTTCAAAACGTTTGTGATCCGTCTTCAATAAAAAGTTGTTATAAACATGTCCGTCCATCTGTTTTTCTGAATTTTCACATTTGTTGACATGAATTGGAATATAATCATTTATACTTCCTTTTGTATTCTTAACATAGTGAATAATATTATAACTTGGTTAGAAATTGTAACACAGAAGAAGACATATATAAAGTACACTTGGTCCTCGCTTAACATGGACTCTTTTAGCACGAACTCGGTCTTACTCGGTTTCATATTTGCTCCCTTCCCCCTTTTAGCACTCTGAAAACCTCGTTCTTACACGATTTTGACTTATTTTTTGATAAGGAGCCACCAAAACCAAAAAAAAAAAACATGTTGAAACGAAATGGCTTAAACTATAAATGCCACCAAATGCATTTCAAATTTGATATATGTAAATTGAAACATACGATCTTCTTACTTTTTAACATTTTTGAGATTTTAAAAAGTTTAACCTGTTAATTATATAAAGTAAAGTTGCTACAAACTTTTAATTTTGAACCTCGTCAAAACGAATTGATTAAGAAATATCCGACTGTGTATAAACGATCTCATCCCATAGTTTTAAAACTGAAATTTTGAAGACAGTTTTTTTTTGAGTAATCAAAGCCATTGGTTATAAAATTTGTACTGCTCAGTAGCCAGAATAGAAATCTACCAAAAAAAAATAAATAAATTGCAGTAAAAAAAGAATCTTTCTCTTACAAGTCTACAAAATAACAATCTAAGAACAACGAATTCATTTATAATTGGCAGGACTCTTCAATTATTCGTGAAGAAAAAACAAAAAAAAAAAAGGCGTATTCATCTTAAATTAAATATCATTAGTCGAACGAATAATCGATTTAATTTAGAAAATGTAGTGGCGAAGCGAGTATGAGAAGGATTTTTGGAAGCATACGCCGTTCGGTGCAAAAACGTAAGCTTAGGCTCCTGAAAAATGTATTAAGGTGTGAGATGGCCAAAAGTTTCACTTGAATCACTTCATCACATCATGACGGATATAGAGTCAAATTTTTCAAGAGTCCTTGAGACGTCACCAAAGAGTGCTGCTTTGCACCTTTTGATGATACATAAACTAAAGACTAAAGGTCTTCACGACCTTTTTCTAGTGCCAGGCACATACACTGATGGGAAAAATAATGGAAACGACTTGTTTTGTTTGTAACATTTAAGTTTTCTTCTGTGAGATAGTTCTGATAAAAAGATGGGGTTTCCTTTAATGTCGAATTAAAAATTTGTCGAACTGTTTAGAGGTTGCTCGCGTTCTGCCACATTTGAATACTTTTTTTTTAGAATTTCATTGATTGTGCAATTTTCAATATTGTTTTCCTTCATTTTTAATGTTTCGTCTGAAATTTCTTTCCATATCAGTACAATGCACACCTCGAGCCATTCTGAGCCTACTGACATTACTAAAAGATGAATTTCGCAGAAAAGTGATATTTTGCCAAAGTTTGGAAATAGAACCTTAATTAAAATATTTCTCATTTTAGAATACAAAATTTTGACTAAAATTAATTGCATTTCTATTTTAATTTCCAATGGAAAAACGTGGTCACTTAGTAAAGTAGTATATAAACCTAAAATTCTAAACAAACTATGCGCAAAAGCGAAAAGAATATTGAATAGCAATACCAACTAATCATAAACATAATTATATTTTTTTTATAAAATATTTTACAAACAATCAACCACCAGGGCTATAAAACATTAAAATAAGAAACTGGTTAATGGCAGCAGTGATCATTAAGAGTTAAATTAACATTTTCTAAAATGGCAGGGATGCCTAAGTCGTGGTGAAGAGTTGAGTTTCTGACGAACCAGGGGGCATCCGTTATCGTTCTTATCGCCTTGTTTTGCAGTTTGTTTTGCAAATTAATTTCGAATTCAATAAGGGTATGAGTTAGGCTGGACACAAGAATGGCACACTTCTATATCGATTGTGCGACAATACTTTCTAACGAAAATTTTCGCCATATTTTAGCACTTTCTCCAAAAAAGTTATCATTATTTTTGTCTTTTTGAAAAAAGATTAATGTTTGTCTTTTTTGAACGTTTTCTACCTATAACTAAAGGAATCAAATGTTTTCTCGGGTTTTTGAAAATTTTTTCCACTATCTTTAATTCGAACTCAGGTTCCATATTAGCAACTTTCCATATGTACTTATCACTCATAAATCCGAATTTATAAAGTTAATTTTAGTTAAAAGCCATTACACATCATTGAGATAAAATTCAGTCATCGTAGTTCTCAACTAGTATGTCTGTAGTCTTCTTAACGATTCACCAATCGTTCCTCTGCACCTGGTTTACATGGCATTGAAAATAAAATTAACAACGTAAGATTGTTTTCTTCCTAAAATCTTTGAGTTATTGATGATACATAACATTTCAAGTATAGACAAAAATATGCTATACAGTACCCTTTGTAAATGGTGGATTTGACATATTACATATTTCCTTAATTTTCCACAGTCCTTAGAAAGTAATTTAAAATTCTGAGCTTATTGGGCAATTCAGTGGCAACTTTAAATAAATCAAAACTAAAACAAAAGCCAATTTATACAAACTTATAATTTCTGAGGTTTGTCATATATGTTCGGCATATTTAAAAATGTCAGCGTTTTTCGAGTACACAATTGTACTCTGAAATAATGCAAAAGATATAATAATCACGTTGTTACAAATAGTGCTGTATTTCTTCATATTCCATAGTTAAAATTAACGTTAAATTTTCCAGCTCATCCATTATTTGAATGAAATATTCTTTGGTATCTCTAATACTCGCATATTTCTCCGGTCACCGTGTTTCACAAAATGAGTGAATACGTCTGCGAATAACAGATTCTTTAAATAAATTAGTTATATCCTACAGTGATGGAAAAAATAGTAGAAACGACTTGCACTTTTATATTTGAAGCCATATTATATAGTTAAATTTGTAAGCAAGTTTTATGCATAATCCCTACTGTGCATGATTAGTTGGTAACGTTATTCAATACTATTTTCGTTTTTGAGCATAGTTTATAAACAATTGTATTTTTATCAGGATTGTGCTGAAAAACTCCTAGAACCGATTTCGGTCTGAAAACAAACATTTTAAAAATATATGTACATACACTATGCGTCAATTGAAAGTTAAAATTTTATTTTTTCATGTTTTTTTTATTTTTCAAAGATTTGTTTAAAGTTGAACAACTGAACTTGTAATTTTTATGAAAAGGCACACAAAACACTTGTAAAAAAATGCATATTGGTTTTTCAGCACCGCTTTAACGCTTTTAACAAAAAAGTTAATTTTTTCAGTGGCGACAATTGAAAGTTTAATATTATTATTTTGTTCAATTCATGTCCTCACAGAAATTGCTAACCCATGCAGGGTATTTATTTTAGTACTCAGTATTCCCACCTTTATTTTGGATGACAGCTCTAAGTCGTTTTGGAATGCTTCGAACCAAATTGTGAAGAGTGTCTCTCGAGATGTTGTCCCACTGAGTTTGTATCTCATTCCAAAAAGTATTTGTATTTGATCTACTATTTATTGGTATTTTGGAATCCAATATAGACCACAAATGTTCAATTGGGTTTAAATCCGGAGATTGTGGTGGCCATTCAAGTTTTTCTATACAATTTTCTTCAAAAAATTGTCTTGCAACACGTGAGGTGTGCTTGGGGTCATTATCTTGTTGAAAGATAAATGACCCTAAGCCCATTTTATTAACACTTTTTTGTAAAATTTCCCTCAATATATTTGTGTATGATTCCCCGGTCATTCTACTATCAATTTTAACTATGTCTCCTACTCCACCTGAAGAAAAGCAACCCCATATCATTATTGAGCCTCCGCCATGTTTAACGGTTGACTGTATACAATTAGGTTTTTAATCGATCTTTTGGCTTACACCAGACACGTTTGCGTTTCTTAGCATTTTTCAGCTCAAATTTGGACTCATCCGACCAAACAATATTGTTCCAAAAGCAATCTGGCATACCAACATATTTTTTTGCGAACGCAAGTCTTTTTTTGCGGTTGATATGACTTATCATTGGTCGTTTCTTGGCTGCGTAGTTTTGCAAGCCCATCGATTTCAACTTTCTTTGCATTGTTCTGGTCGAAACATTCAACCCTAAGTCTTCAATCAGCTCCCTGGCTGATGAATCTGGCTTAGTGCCAACTTTACGTTTCAAAAGTCGCTCTTCTTTAATTGAAATTTTGCTTTTACGCCCTCCTCCATAATCAGTTTTACACGAATGGGTCCTCAAATATTTTTGGTATATTTTTCGAGCACCGACAATAGAAATTGCATATTTTTTGGCAATAGATGCATATGTTTCGCCCATTCTTCTAGCCTCCACTATCAATTTTCGTACTTCTGATTTTCGCATTGCTGAGTCTCAGTCTCTCTTTAAAAAACACATACACTTAAACAAGTGGAAAATTATTTGTCAAATCACAACTTACTTTAACTATCCTTCAATAATTATAACAATTAATATCGCTATTTTAGTTTTAAATGTCCTTAAAAGAAAATTTAACTTTCAATTGACGCACCAAAACTGATTGACTTAATGCTCCCAACTAAAAATTTACATGTCTTCGAATGAAACCAACTCAATGTTTGTGTAAAACACATGGCCATATAACGGGACACAACTGAGTTATGTGTTTTTATTTGATTCGTGTTTGTGCATGATCAAATAAACCTCCAAAGGCAGTGTAACGAAAATTTAACTTTGAATTGTCGCCTAGTGTACATATATATGTAGGTGTTCCAGAAAATGTCTTGATTCTCTTTTAGGATTTCGTTGATCTTAGCCTAATCTGAAGTTGTTATAGATAAATATGTATCAAACATTAAAGTTTTTTGTGAGCAAAAGCACCTTATTTAATCAATTTAACAATTTTAATATTTTCATCAATAAATTTGCATTTAAAGTAGAACAACATGAAATCGGCCAACCAGCCAAAACAACCAGGGGTGTACTGGAAACCTCCTAGCTTTGAAAGCAGCACAGTTTGAAATGTAGGTGTGCCAGAAAATGTATTTCTTCTCTTTTGCGATTTGGTTGATTTTAGCCTAATACAAAGTTGTTATAGATATGTATGAGTCAATTATTAAAGTTTTTTGTGCGTCAAAACAATGTGCATTTAAAGAATTTAACAATTTTAATGTTTTCATTAATAAATTTGCATTTAAAGTGAAATCACACATCCAGGCAAAACAATGATTGTTTTCCCATGCCAGCTATGCCAACCAGCTTGCATATATTTTCGAAGATTAAAAAGTAGGTTTGGATTTTATAAGTTGAATTGCTAAAACAATCTACAAATGCATATTAATATGCAGTAGTATTTGAAATGATTGGAAAGTCAGTAGAAATATTTTATTTTAATGAAAATGTTTACCAACAGTTTTATTAGTTGCGGTGTTCACGCATTCGTCGTTTACCTATAAGTCTATGAAAAGTTAAATTGCCAACAACAAAATACACAGGCCAAATTTTCATAGAGTTTCATAGACCCCGAGGCATGTTGTTAGTTAACCTATGGAAGTAAGAAAATGGCAATATTTAGTTATTTTTTATGAAAAAGTGGCTGTACTTTCGGAAGAATATAATTTTAAAATGGCGTACGTTATTCTGTCACCTTACTTAACATAAACCATTACATTGCAAATTTCACTCCATATAACTACCTTTGTAAAGAATACTCTTATGTTAGAAACAATCACAAAACACATACAACTTTTGCATCAAAATGCAGATTTTGGCTCTTCGACTTCGTCACTGGATGGTACAATTGTATTTCAACATTGTCGTCCATAAATTCATCCAATGTTTACTCAATTTCTCCCTCAAGACCTAGACAAGTGCACAATTTTACTACAATTAGTTAATTAATTCTATATTCATGCATAAATAAAAATATTTCCCTCCAAGAAACTAAATTACGCACATAAACTGATTTCTTTAAGGGGGTAAATAAATGATTTGTAACGTTTTTTCGTGTAATTTTAAATTTATTTCAATTATTTCGCTCAATTGGCGCAATTAAATTTTTCGTTTGTTTATATAAGAAGAAGAGAACTGACAACTTTAACGAGACGGTAAAAAAAAAAAAGGTTCACGCATTTTCGTCGTTAACGTTCATATTTCCATACATTCATAGGTTAACGACAAATGCGTGAACACCGCAAGTGTAAGTTGGCATGCGAACATTTTGTAATGTTCCTTGTGAATACATAAATGTGAAGAAGAAGAGTCAACCGTCAAAAAAAATTAAGTTCAAATTCTCAATTTATCTTGAACTTGGAATGAATTATGTAGTAGTATGGCAGCCGAAGGAGGGATTATTATTGTTACTTCTGTGTGACAAATGAGTTACTAATAGTAAGAGTAGTAGAGTAGATTCCCTAGATATAAGATTTCTATATAGTGGCCCGCGTTTAGGACAGACCATTGATTTTGTTAAAGTTGGTCATTTACCCCTGCATGACATATTAAGATAAGATTGGTTCATTACATGGTTGTAGGTCTCCATTTCGATAACCACTTATTTTGAGTGAGACGTAAGGGAATGGGAGAGTATAAAATTTGTAACCAAAAACCTTCAAATTTAGTTATATACGACGGTCGAACCCACCGCTAAATTACAAAAATTGTTACAACCTTTTCTTCTTTATTAAATCATAAAAATCATATTTTAGCATTGTCGGCTCTCCGACTTTAAGAAAATTTAAGAAATACGCTTGCATTGATTGCGACATAGGATACGATAATTATCTAAGGCGCAGTATTTTCTAATGATAAAAGTCGTATCCTTTCCATTTCCAGGACAATTATCGATGCAAGAGGCATGTTTTTGTATCGTCACATTTCTTGCTATTTTCTTTGCTCTTATGCAATTTCCAATTCGGTAGTAATTTATTTGTTGACAATTGTCATATATTTGCCAATCATACATCATAGGAAAGAGTATTGTTGTCATAACATTTGTTTAATTTGGCGCGCAGCACAATTTAAAAATATTTGTGTCTAAATTTATAATGAATAATTAAATTACATTCAAGTTATCCTTGTTTGTAAATGTAGGTGCATTATTGTTTTATATTTTGAGAAGAATAATCAAATTCGCTCTGTTTATTAACCTTTACTTAACCTAAATATAAAATTTCAGCTTCCTATGTTAATTTTAAAACGTGCCGACTGAGCCCTTAAGTTTTATGAAAGAAGATATTAGATGTTTTTTAAAATACAACTGGGGGACGTCAAATAATTAAATTTTGATTGAATATTGTTGAAAAGACAAATTTAAGTATTGCGATTTATTACCAAACAGATAAACTTTATATAATACTAATCAGGATACGTCCTTTTCAAGGTTTCTTTTTTACAACTTGATTTGAGCTTTAACTCATTTATTTTCACTTCGCGGATATTAAAAAATAAAACTGCGAGAACTTGGTGGATAGATGGTAACTTAACACCCGTTATTTGGTGACTTATCTCACCAATCAAAAATATAGTTTTTGTATAGCTTTTAAGTTCCATAGACATTGTGCGTGTTGTTTGTCCAATAAATTCGAAACGAAATGACAACAAAATGAAGTACTCGTATGTTACACCATAAGTGCCGATGTAACTTGCTTGTGAAAGTGTTCCAATGTTACATTAAAGACTCAGATGTAACTTGCATGTTTTGAACGCAAGTCGGCACGTGTTCCTGTGCTCCAAAAAAAAAAAAAATAAATCATATGAGTGTTTTAGAGTAGACTGAACAAAACTAGCCCATATGCCTTAAAAAATAAGAACCTTGCAAAATAAGAGACACCCTAATATATATAATAATAATAATAATAATCAAAAATAATAAAATAAATAAAGTAATATTAATCAAAAGAGATTTGTGTAACGTTTTAAATTTTTCGTTAAGTCGCTCAAAATCCTTCGAAATTTCATTCGAATCGCTTTGCATGAGGTTGACCCACTTGCGTAGGTCAATCTGAGATGACCGACATTTTGGACAGCACCAATGAAGCAATACGGCCATTTAATTCGGCTTATTTTAAGAGAGCGGTAGATTCACACATCCAACAAGTCACCAAGAGTTCCTTTTCCTTTCCTTTTTTTTCACTTCTTATTGGGCACTTAGGCAAACAGCAAGACATTTTTATTTATTTTTTTTTTTTTAACAAAAAGACAACTTAATGTTACGATTGACATATTTTAACCCTATAAGCAGAAGTTTCATGCAAAATGCTTGTTAACAAACCATTTCATTTGCGGAAAGTTTTGAAAACAGCTAAAAATAATTAAGAATAAACATTATAATTATAATATATAGAAACTCTGTTTGAAGCCATATTTTGTGTGTTAGCTGATTTCAAAACGTCTTGAAAATGCTTAGCGTTTATACGTAAACAAGTTTGAATCAAAACGATTTGTGCTTTCAAAACGAAGTGTTTATACATTTGTTTTCAGTCGAAACGTTTTAAGTCATCGTATAAACGTAGTATATAAATTAAATTATTAAATATTTTAGAAATTTCTTGTTTTTACGAATGCTAATAAATACTGCTAAGTTTTATATAATTCCTAAAATACATATGATTATTGGTCGATTTATACAAAGTTATCATTGTTTGGTTTTCTTTATTATTCTTTGTGACACATTTTTAACAAGGGAAAGACGTCGTAACGAAACACTAGTGTTCTAGATATTTAGACATTATAATACACTGATTAAAATACATTTTTCTTTTTTATATGCAGAGAAGGCCACCAGTCAAACTAATACCAACGACAATTGGTCATTTATACTAGATGTGTGTGACAAGGTGACTACAAATCCACGAAGTGCTAAGGATTGTCTTAAATCTATAATGAAAAGGATGGGTCACCCTGACCCACATGTGGTAATGCAGGCTATAACGTTGTTAGATGCGTGCGCTAATAATTGTGGCAAACCGTTTCACTTAGAAATAGCCTCACGTGAATTTGAAACTGAGTTCCGTCGATTGCTATCAAAAGCGCAGCCGAAAGTTTCAGTCGTAAGTTAATTTATTTTTTTTTATAAATTTGTTTACAATTTCTATATTTTGATTCAGAAAATGCGGCAAGTTCTCAAGAACTGGGCTGAAAACGATTTTAAAAATGATTCTGAATTGAATCTAATACCTTCGTTTTATATCAAGTTACGCAGTGAAGGGTTTGATTTCAGTAACTTGAACGAAAAACCTATTAAAACAACCTCAAAATCGAGTTTACCAAAAGACCCCAATGTAGTAAGCAGTCAACAGGAGGAAGATGACATAGCTAAAGCAATTGAATTGTCATTGAAAGAAACTAGTAGTAGTCCCAATCATCAAGGTGATACTAATAGTGGTCGCAGCGGAGCTGAAAATAATTCAAACGTGAGTAGTTTTTTTTATTGTTTATCAAAATTGTTTTACATGGAATGTGATCAATACAGTGCCAATGTCTTTTTATTGTTTACAATACATTTGCAATGTTCACGCATATTTCGTTAACGTATGAAAGTATGAAAATATTTATTTTTACGACGATTATGAGTGAACACCTATTTTGATCGTCCTGTTAAAGTTGCTGGTTAAAGTTGTCTGTGTTCTTCTTTTTATATAAAAAAATGAAAAATTTATCTATGCCATCTGAGAGAAATAATTTAAACAAATTCAAAATGGCACAAAAAACCTCAAGTCCTTAAACTGAGTATTAAACAAATCAATATATACAGTGAACCAAAAAAAAACTGGGACACCCAATGACATTTTACATATTTTGATATATCTTCGTCAAGAAGTATAGGAAAGAAATAACCCGCACACCAAATGAAAGAGCTAAGTTTATAGAATCAAAAATCAAATCCATTTTTAATCTCCTAATTAATACGATGGATAATGAGCGAGAACAAAAATGTATTTAATTTTTTATGGCAAAAAAAAAAGTTGGACGAGTTCAGTATTCTGATATTATTGCAAACATTTTTAGTAGCCATTCCTTGGCAATTTTAGCAGAGTGCATAGTAGTGTTATTGTTTACCGAAAAAAAAAAAAATAATTGGAATATCCAATTTTACCAGGTTTTTTATGTTAATGTCGAGTTAATATGTTACACTAAAAAATTAGACGTTTTCATACAAAATTGTATGAGCGACTATAGTTATACTAATAGTCGGTTAGTATAACATATTAACTCGACATTAACACAAACCAGAAAGGACGCTAACTTTAGCAAGGCTGAAGCTTAGATACTTTTCACGCCCCTTGTTGTGCCACGCCCATTTTTTTGACTTAATCTATTTTCTATTCATCTTATTATCCTATATACCAAATTTCATTGTTTTTGCTCATTGGGTACCGGAACTATGCAAATTATTGATTTTTGGTAAAAGTGGGCGTAATCATGCCCATTTTTGTCAAAATAGTTTTCATGCTCCCAAAGAACCTAACTGTGGAGTTTCAAGTCAATTGATTAAGAAACAAAAAAGTTTTCCATACAACACGTGAATCTTGCTTCTCTTCCTCTTCTTCATTTTGTATGGTAGGTACCAGTTCCAGTTGTCCGATCTCAATGAAACTTTCAGGCAACTAATCGAACCATACAAAATGTATGAAAACCATAGTACCAAAGCTGTACACTTTGCGGCGCTCGTACGCCTAAACTGTTAGTCTAACGAAAAAAAAGGTTAGAACATAATTTGTTGGAAATTTCCTCTTGTTCAATTTAGTATAGAAATGTTTTTGCCGTAAAATGAGCCAACATGGAGATATGGTCGAAAAAGTGATTTTGGACGCCATTTTTTCAAAATGGCGGCTCGAGCAGCGGTCGTAGAAGGTCGCAAAGTGGAAATTCGGAAAGAGCAACCCAAAATCCATATAGATGCCAATTTTCAAAACTCCCGCAAAACTTTCCAGGTAACCCCCTTTTTTACGACTTCCTTACTGTACTAGTAAAAAAAAAAACAAAAAAAAAACAAATTGGTTGAAAAATTTTGTTTTTTTGATTTACAAACAAAACCAAAATATATTTGTTATACCCTGTACACACACTGTGTATCAGGGTATATTAAGTTTGTTTGAGACGGTTTGTATGTAATGCATAGAAGGAGGGGGACCCTATAAAGATTATATATACTTGCTCAGGATGACAAGACGAATTGATATAGCCCTGTCTGTCCGTTCGTCTGTCCGTCCTCACCAATGGTTCTCGAAAACTATAAGAGCTAGAGACTTGAAATTTGGTGGATAGACTCGTGAGGTCAAACGCTAGATCAAGTTTGAAGGATTTTTTGCCACGCCCACTCCTTCCCGCCCATCGAGCACAACAAAAGGTAATTTTTTTCTTAAAATTGCTGTATCTCCTAAAGTATAAAGAATACAATGCTGAAATTTTGTATGCAAACTCAGATAACATAAATTTTTAAAACTGCATACAACAAACTACCACTTTCCCCGCAAAGACCAACACACTAAAATTTTGCAGCAATGCTTTGTAACAAAATCCGTACTAAAGCGCCATCTAATGGCAACATTAGCAAACCTTAGCAAATACGCAAACCATATCGTGGTACACTGCTTTTGCTGTCGGCGAATGTTTAACGTGTTATCAACATAGGTGTGTGTACAGGGTATTATATAGTTGAGAATACTCAACTATACCGCCCTTACTGGTTTTTTTTTTAATTACTTTTATATATATTGATTTATTTTTTTCTAAAATTATGGTATGAAAGTGCCACATTTTCGGAATATTGTTTGAAAAAGAAATTAAATGACTGTTCTCAGTTTCCGTCCCCCTGCGGCTAATAGCGCAGTGTAAAACATTAAACTTATTTTCCTATAACTAGCTTTTTTAAAGTCACTGCACTTTTGCTGTCGATGAATACCGAAATTTTGGTTTGTTTGGCTTCTCTGTCACGAAATCTGCAAAGTTCGCGAGAAACTTGAGTTTATCATTGTACAGTGATCTGAGCATTTAAACATGTGGATTTCTCTTATCTGTCTTTGGGGTGTTTGAATAACAAACTACATATGGCAATGAACTCATTGTAAGCTATAGCATGACTAGACTTCCCTCGCGATAAAGTGAGGTGTGCGTCAGGGTAAATCTTTTGATACTGCGGATTTCTTTGGCTATAAGAAGGATGGCTCGTTCTTCCGGAATGAATTCTCCCGATAAAGCGAGAGAACGCCGTTTTGGGCATTAGGCGGATGACCCAGACAAACGGACATGTGTAATTTTGCTCAGAGTCTTTGATTTTACCATAAATCATTTGTCGACCACTGGAACTGGTAGCCCATATACGAAATGAAGAGGAAAAATTAACAAAACTTAAATCGTTGCATGAAATACTTTTTTGTTTTGAAAGATAGATGGATAAGTTTTTCTTCTTAATCAAATGAATTGAAACTTCACACTTATGTTCTTAAAGGGGTATTTTGATAAAAAAATAGACATGGTAACGCCGACTTATAGCCAAATTGTATAATTGTACCCAATTCACTAAAACAATGAAAACTGGTGTATAAGCTATTAAAATAAAGATAAATAAGATTCAATCGAAGCAATGGGCGTGGAACAAAAACGGGCGTGAAGAGTGTATAATCTTCAGCAATGCTGAAGATAACGTTTTTACTGATTTTTATTAGTCTCTACAGTGGCTAGCTTTTTTTTCTTTTTGTTTATTTAAGTGTTAACTATTTTGTATGCTTTTTAAAAACAAAAAAAAAAAAACACAGGTCCTCAGCGTGGACCTTGCTGTTTTTGCCAAATCCTTTGCATACGTCGTACTATTTATCGGTTCTACCTACCTCGAGTTAATGACGCAAAATCCTTCACGCAGGAACGAGATTAGAACCTTGGGTCCAGCATGTACATTTCTTCAATCTAGAAATTCAATGTGTAATTGCATGAATCGATGTTCACGCTGTAGGAACACTGGAAATTTGTATTGCAATCCGCTAACCTGTCACCGACTTTTGACACTCCCACCGCTCTATCGAACTGCCTAATTTCTTGTATGAACGGCGTCAAACATTGCCTGCTGAGCTTAAGGACCTGCTTCTTGAGTCGATCTCTTGGTGAAGGCTGTGGTTTGGTTTTTTAGCAAGGTTTAATTAAGTTCGGGTAGTGGAATGTGGAATCAATGTTAGGTATTTTGAGGCTTGGAAGCATCGATAAACGTACGATGTGGTTCGTAATTATTTAGACTACGTTCGGCATAATTGTAAAGTTACATACAATTCTAGGCGAAATAACGATTGCGTTTTGGAGCGACCTTGCACTTAGCTATCAAGAGATTTACTTTAATTCCTTTGTGACAGCGGCGAAATTAGTCAACACTCGTATTCACGCTCAGACGCGTCAGCTAACCCATGGATTTCGCAGTCGTACTTAGATGAAATGTTCACGAAACGTTGTTTGGTGTGTATGCGTCCACTATTTCGCTATGTGTTGCAAGCTGCGAATTGAGAGAAATAGTACTGCTGAGAGTCCACTGAGTTTAGCTGGGACATCTTAATTTTCTCCTTAGTATTTGGGCTCCAGAGAATGAGTTGGAAACTTCTATCTTTCTCATTGTTGCCGGTACAATCGAAAAGAGAGAATGGTTGTTATTAATGTTTTATGTATACTTGGGCCAATCATTAGAATTTCATGTAACCAGTGAGGACGTTTATTAGCTTATATATCAAATTTTCATTGTTTTAGCTCATTGGGTACCGGAGATATGCAAATTATTGATTTTGGCTATAAGTGGGCTTAGCCATGCCCATTTTTTGATCAAGATCGTTTTCATGCCTCCCTAAAAACATTCATAAGTATAAAGTTTCAAGGTTAAGAAACAAAAAAGTCATCCTGGTCAAGAACAAACATACAGTGTCACACATAATTATTGGCACAGCAATCATTTTCAACTTCGTGCACTATTTTTGTTCACTATCAGCGAGATCGAAGGTAAAGCATATTTTTCCTGTATAAATCAATGAATTAATTTACTATCAAATAACAACAAATTTGTTTAACAAATTCTTTTTATAATCTTCACGCAGTGAATAGTATTATGAGTTTGTGCTGAAGTTTGTAACACATAGAAATATTCACTTGTGACCATATAAAGTATATGTACTCTTGATCAGGACGACAAGACGAGTTGATTTAGCCATCTGTCTGTCTATCCGATTGTCTGTATATATACGATCTCCTCCCACAGTCTGTGTTGTACGATCAACTCATTTGTCGGAACCGGTCATATCGGAAATGAAATACGAAATGTAGAAGAATCGTTGTATTGAAAACTTTTTTGTTTTGTAAGATAGAGGGCTGAAATTTCAAACATAGTAGTTTTACATAGTCCGACTAAATGCCTGAAATTGAGATTGGACAACTGGAACTGGTACCATACAAAATGACAAAGAGGAAGAGAAGCAAGATTCACGTGTTGTATGGAAAACTTTTTTGTTTCTTAATCAATTGACTTGAAACTCCACAGTTATGTTCTTTGGGAGGCGCCCACTTTTACCAAAAATCAATCATTTGCATATCTCCGGTACCCAATGAAAAACGATGAAACTTGGTATATAGGCTAATAAGATGAACAGAAAATAGATTCAGTAAAAAAAATGGGCGTGGCACAACAAGGGGCGTGAGGAGTATCTAAGCTTCAGCCTTGCTGAAGTTAGCGTCCTTACTGGTTTGTTTTTTTAAATAATTTTTTTAAACATAAAAATGCCGTTTTTTAGTGCACATACAGTTGTGTTCATAATAATAGTAGTGCAGCGGCTCATTACATTTCCAACGTTATTCTGACATATTCTTATTTTTTAATTTAACACGTATCACTACGTTTCGTTAATCTGAATATAAGAAACATAAAAACGTAAAGATCCAATTTTTTTTTGCTTTGTATTGCGTTGGGTGCATTTTGACTGTTGCCTCAAAAATCTGCTGTTCATAAAATAGTAGTGACTGACATAAGAAGTTCAAAAATAGTTTTTAAACAAAAAACCTGTCATCAATAAGGTTAACCAAGTAATTTAATAGTGTTCTAATAGATATTTAATAAAATTTAGGGTCTCATTGGGTGAAAGAAATTATTGCTCAATTGAAAAGCGAAAATTAATTATAAGCTTAAAAATCAAGGCAAAACCTATAAAATAATACAAACTATTGTTGAGTGCACTGCCTCTTTGATAATTAATACTATTTATTATAATAAGAAATCGAAAATAAGTGGTGGTAACCACAAAATTACGTTTTTAGGAGACAGGAGCATTACCCGACATAGAAAGGCAAAATCTTCGGCATCCTCAAAAGTGATAAAAAATTGCCTAATTCTGTCGGTCAGTGATGTGAAAGTTCATGGTCAACTTATTGATACTAATTTAAAAGCCAGAAGTCCTATTAAGATACCCCTTTAAAGAAGTAGCACATCGACACGAGATTACAATTTGCAAAACATCACTTGAGTTAACCTGTCAAAAAGTTGAGCAACATATTATGCACAGATGTGTCAAAATTATTACTGGTTGGTGACATTAAGTATGTTCATCGTCCACCAAACACAAAGTACCACCCAAAATTTTCTTCTAAGAGTGTTAAGCATGGTTGACTGAACATTAGGGTTTCAGCTTGTTTTTTTCTCTATTAGCGTATGCCCTTCACATTCCATCGATGGCATTATTGACAAAACCATATACTTTAATATACTAAAGGATGTTATGTTACCACATTCCACTAGGAATGGACGTTTCAACAGGATAATGATCCTAAACACACTAGAAAACTCTTTAAACAGTGGTTTACATCTGAAGGGATTGCGGAAATGCCTTTGCCAGCTCAGTTTTCGGACCTAAATCCTGTAGAAAACTTGTAGGGTGATGTCAGACGAGTCGCACCAACAGAAAATCCATCAAGCAAGACTCAGCTTTGGCAAGTGGTGAAGAGGCATTGCCTCAAATTCCGGGAAGACATTGTCAAGTCCTAATTGACTCTATGCCTCGACGATGCAAAGTAGTTGTAGACAACCAAGGATTTACAACGAAGTATTAGGCCCTAAACAACACGTAGAACATAACACATTTAGTTTCAGTTGAGGTTCGTCTCATTTTTTTTTACATTAAACTGGTCACTACTATTTTTGTGAACAGTCAAATTTTTGATTTTTTTCTTTAAACTGCTTTTAAATGAAAACAAATAAATGTTCAAAACATATAAAAATGTAAATGTAATTGAAAATAGTTACAAATTACTGTTTTTATTTTAATTTGGCCATATATTGAAATTTTCATTTGATTTAACAGCATAATATGCACGAGTCAACGGCACTACTATTTTTATGAACACAGCTGTAATTATTGGCACACCTAATCATAAAAAAAAAAAAATAACAAATTGGTTTAAATTAATTAAATCAGTGTTTTATTGGCATTCCTTTTAGCTTGATACTGGCCTTAAGCCGTTATGGCATCGAAAGTACCAAGGTTATTATTGTCTTTATGGTTATATTGCCACATTCTTCTAAGAAGGTCGTTTTCAACTCAGATTGGTTGAAATTGAACTCTTTTTGACTCACCTTTCCAATCGTGCAAACAAAATAAGAAAAAAAAACAGTACTGACGCTATCTTCAGCCTTGCCGAAGATTGTTTCAAAATATGTTAAAGCTAGTCAAGTCTTCGTTTTATCTATTTTAAACATATTATTTAAGCTAGCCACGATAAAAACCAGACTTAAAATGAATAGTCAACATCTAAAATAAGCTAAAAAGTAATGGTAAATAAAAAATTTATTGAAGTTGGGATCAATTTGAAAGATAAGGACCACAACAAATGATATGAGGCACCGGTCGTTTCTAACCAAGATTATGAAAAAAATAACACAAATATTTATCCAAATTAAATGGAATTAAACTTTACATTTAGTTCAGTAAGGAAGTGTTTTATCTCGAAAGTTGTGCGGGAGTCTTGAAAATTGGCATCTATATGGATTTTGGGATGCTCTTTCCGAATTTTCTCTTTGCGACCTTCTATCACCGCCGCTCGAGCCGCCATTTTGAAAAAATGGCGTCCAAAATCACTTTTTTCACCATATCTCCCTTTTGGCTTTCCAGGTAAATCACACTTAAACAAGAAAAAGTGAATCGGAATCAATTTTAACATAAGTAAGGATTGTTATTAAACATAAGAAAGCCCACATGTAATATACAACATAAAAAAAATCGTAATGAAATTAGGTTACAGACCTAATCAGTCTAAACTGGTTCAAATTGGATGTAAACTTATTTTGTGACTTTTTTGGTTTTATGCCCACAACTTTTTTAAAAATTATTTTTATACTCTTGCAAGAGTATATTAACTTTGTCATAAACGCAGACAAGGAGACATCTCCGACTATATAAAGCATATATATTAGGGTGTCCCTTATTTTGCAAGGTTCTTATTTTTTAACGCATATGGGCTAGTTTTGTTCAGTCTACTCTAAAACACTCCCATGATTTATTTTTTTTTTTTTGGAGCATGGGAACACGTGCCGACTTGCGTTCAAAACGTGCAAGTTACATCTGAGTCTTTAATGTAACATTGGAACACTTTCACAAGCAAGTTACATCGGCACTTATGGTGTAACATACGAGTACTTCATTTTGTTGTCATTTCGTTTCGAATTTATTGGACAAACAACACGCACAATGTCTATGGAACTTAAAAGCAATACAAAAACTATATTTTTGATTGGTGAGATAAATCACCAAATAACTGGTGTTAAGTTACCATCTATCCGCCAAGTTCTCGCAGTTTTATTTTTTAATATCCGCGACGTGAAAATAAATGAGTTAAAGCTCAAATCAAGTTGTAAAAAAGAAACTTTGAATAGGACGTATCCTGATTCGTATCTTTTTGGTTATAAAACGCAATACTAAAATTTGTCTTTTCAATAATATTCAATTAAAATTCAATTATTTGGCGTCCCCCAATTGTATTTAAAAAAACAAAAAAACATCTAAAATCTTATTTCATAAAACTTAAGGGCTCAGTCGGCACGTGTTAAAATTAACATGGGAAGCTGAAATTTTATATTTAGGTTAAGTAAAGGATAACAAACAGAAATAGCGGGTATGCGTTTTCAGAAATGCAAAAAAACTAAAATCGATCATATAAGCGACACCCTAATATATTTTCTTGATCAGCACGATGAGACGAGTTCATATATCCATGTCCGTCTGTCTGTTTCAATGCAAACTTCTCCCACAGTTTTGAAGTTAGCAAAAAAATTTAAACGCAGAAAATTTTCTTTTCCTTGCAGGCAGTTTAAATGTAGAAACCAGCTTGATCGGAATACTTTAGCATATAGCTGCCATAAGAACGATCGGTTAAAAATGAGGTTTTTGCTTAAAAAACGCGTTGATTTTAAAGCTATTGCCTAAATTTCATGCACAATAACAACTATATCACATAGCTCCCATCGGAACAATCGGTAAAAAAAAATTCGGTTTTTGTTAGAACAAATTTTTTGGTCTTAAATATAAACAGATGAAACTTTGCAGTTACCCGTTTTTATACACCCCTCATCATATTTCACAAGAATCGAACATAAGGGATTGGCACCGCCCTTACAGAGAAGGACTTTATAATCCCATTTCTCTGTGAGCCGACGAGATAGAAGATAGCAAAATGATGTGTAGAATGATTGCATTGAATCTTAAAAAAAAAATGGAAAATGGGCGGGGTTATGCCATTTCATGTATGTAGACTTATTTGAATCTTTTTGGAAAAACTAAGAATAAATGAGAAATTTCTTGCAAGAGTACATATGTACATAAGTTTTAGCAAAGCTGAAAATAGCTCCCTTACTGGTTTCATAATAAAATTGTATATCATTTCAAAGCTGAAACTTTAATCTACAAGTCAAAAGTTATATTCATTCAAAGTTGAAAAACGGATGTGGCTGTGAGCGGCTGTAGCTACATATATCGAATACTCCTGCCGTCGTGAACAAGAATATGAACACAGTGTGTACAAAGTATAAAAACTGATTTTAATTGACAAAAAAACTAATTAAAAAGAAAAATTTTAAATTTTGTCGAGGTTTTATTTATTCTTTTTTTTTATTTTTTATGGCACCTTGATGTCAAAATATCGAATTTTGGCATATCAAATCAACATTCAGCTGCTATAAAAATACTTAATACAAAAACACCTCGACGTCAGACCCTCACTATATGTTTAAAAAGAGTATGTAGGTTTAGTAGTTTTCGAGTGAGTGTGATCATTGTCTTTTAAATGGCAAGTTGTGGGAAGATCAATTTAATGTTTTACCCTGCGCTGTATTTAATTTTTAAACGATATTCTCAAAATGTGTTACTTTCATCACACAAATTATGAAGTCTGTTTCAATTCAATTGCTTGTTCCATTCTCTCTTGTTGGACTCCAAGTCAACAATATAACCCTCAAATTGTATATTCGTATCCCAACAAACAAACGAGAATATTGGACTGTTTATTTTTTATCTTTATTTAAGCAAATATAACCTACTAGAAACTCGATTTCGCGCATAACTTCATTAAAGCTTTTATCAATTAACAGTTCTGCTATTTCACTTAATTTATTAAATTTTTCGTTTTTTTATATAAGAAGAACAACTACAAAATTTAAGTAAATTTGTTAACAACGTTTTTTACGGCCAACTCTGCTTAAAATTAACATTTAATTACTTTAATACTTAACAGACTTGCCGTGAAATGATATTTCATGACTTTTTTTTTTTGCATTTTAAAAGTTAAAAAAAAAAAAAAATCTTATTTTAATTGTTCGTCGAACAAAAATACATTTTGCCACTAACGATGAATATATTCGTATCAAACACAGCCAAGATAGAATAATTTCTATTTTTCTCGAGCAAAACGTCAAACACAAAATTTGGAACAAACACTACCACCAACGACGAATATTTCGTCAAATGTAACAAATTCGTCAAACAAATTCGACAGTGGATGGCCTGCTTAACTAAGGACAGCTATTTCTGTTTTAGAATTACTAATTGTATTATTTTTATAAGCTTTTGAATATTGGAGCTATGATATTTTTGAGAAAAGCTGCAGGGACTCCTACTTATCCATTTTTTGTCAGACTCTGATGATGCTGATTTCCATACCAAATTAAATTGAACATGGATTTATTCAAAAATTAATTCAAGGAATTGTTTGATAAGGGTGATTGTAAAATACACATATTAGATATACCTACATTTGAATAACATTTGCTCATGTTTTTCGTTGTATTAAAATGACTATTTAATTAATTTGGTTCTTTATATTTTTGTTTATTTAGCCGTCACTGTATCCTTCCTTTGGATCCATTGGTGACGGTTTAGGTACATTGAATAGCGCTGGTGCTGTTGATAGTACCTCACAACAGGAACCAAGAAAAGTTAGAGCTTTGTATGACTTTGAAGCTGCTGAAGAAAATGAACTTACATTTTTTTCTGGAGAGATAATTCATGTAGTCGACGATACTGACCCCAATTGGTGGAAGGGTTTGAACCAAAGGGGTGAGGGACTATTTCCATCAAATTTCGTAACTGCCGACCTTTCGGTTGACCCCGACCGTTTAGACATCAATCAACAGCACAGCTCGTTTGGAAAAGAGGATGCGAATATTTCAAAGCAACAAAAGACTGATACTGTTTCAGTTTCAGCGAGTGAACTAACTGAAATCAATGAATCCAAAATAGATCGACTATTGCATCTCCTACATGAAGCAAATCCGGAAGATCCATCACAGGATAGCGATGAATTGCTTAGCCTTGAAAAAGAAGTTCATCGAATGGGACCTCTAATCGATTCAGAGTTAGAGCGGGTTGACAGGAAGCATGCACAACTAACTCAATTGTCTAGTGACTTGGTGGATGCCATTAATCTTTATCATTCGCTAATGCGTGATGATTGTAATGCGCAGTACTGCCATGTTGGAGGCAGTTTGATTGGAAATACACCGGGCTTAAGCTATCAAGGAGTATACAATGTTGGTGGCTATTTAAGTGACCCGGTAGTGTATCCATTATCACAAAAGACTAGTAGTTCGGGAATGCATTCTCTGCCTTATACTGGCGAGCTTCATCAGCATAATAATTTTAACGGTACAGCTACTTCGAATATTCGATATCCTGTTCAAGTTGGTCAATCGAACTCTCAGTATCAAAATGCAATGCAATTAAACTGTAAGTATATTAAATAAAGCAACAAATAAAAATATCTGTACATATATGTATGTAAACACTATTCTCATACACTATCGGTTGGTTTTGTAAATCCTTTTGTAGCATTGCAAGCTCAAATGATAAGTCAAGGTCAACATCACCAAGGAGTAGCAATACAATCGCAAATATATGGTGAGACCGCGCCTGTATCATCTCAGCACCAAAATAAAACAAATTTCCAAGGTTTTCACTTAGATCAACATCACAACCTACAACAACAACCACAACAATTTCCTCCACAAATCTCAACAATTTCTGAACCAACATCTACTGTTCAAAATGTAACGGCATCTCCTAACTTGACGATGATTCCACAGCAGTCAAATTTGATATCGTCTCAAAATCCACAACAAGCACCTGTACAATACATTGCAGGTCAACAGATGCCTATTCAAACTTCACCTTATTCACAGACGTTACCAAATACAGTGCCAACATTTTTGGCGCAGACAGCCCAAAGAAATAATGACAACAGCATGACCACGATACAACCACATGTAAACATAAATAGTTTTAGTGGAAATGGTGAAAGCCAGATACAGCATCAAATGGCCGCTCCATCTATTGGTTTTAGCCAATCGACGTCGACAGCAATCGCTCCAATCCAGTCGTCACTTAGCGCAGGTATAGCAGCGCCGTCGCAACAAAATTTTCTCTTGCAAAACGAAATCAAGGATAATATAGCCATATATCAACAACAACGGTAATAAGTCGTTAAATAATATTGTTTCCCAAATGTATTGTTTTCTATTTATATAGATATATGTATATTCATGAATTAATTTGCATATTATAACTATAACATCTATATTTTGTGATTAAAAAAGACAAAGCGAAATGTTAATAAGCTATAAAATATTGAAATATTCACATTTTCTTTTACTGGTTTCAATTTGTATACCTATAGAACTTTACCTCTTTATATTATAAAGGTACACGTAATTAATGAAATGACTATGCCGATTTTAATTAAAACAAGTATATATATTCTTGATCAGCTCAACAAGACGAGTTGATATAGCCATGCCCGTCTCTGTGTATATATAAGGGAGTCCCTTATTTTGCAAGGTTCTTATTTTTTAACGCATATGGGTAAATTTTGTTCAGACTACTCTAAAACACTCCCATGATTTTTTTTTTTTTTGGAGCACATATTCTTGATCAGGACGTCAAGAGAAATTGACTGAGCCATGTCCGTCCGTCTGTCCGTCCGTCCGTCTATACCAATGGATCTCGGAAACTGTAAAAGCTAGAGACTTGAAATTTGGAGGGTGACTCGTGATGCTCGGCAGCAGATCAAGTTTATTTTTTTTTTTTGCCACGCCCACTCCTTCCCGCCCATTCAGCCCCACCCACTTTTTAAAATCGCTATGACTCAAGCATCCAACGAGATAGGAACATTAAAGTCGGTATGTAGACTAAGTATGTATAGCCCTACAAAACTGCATACCAAAAAAACATCTAAAATTTTCTTTCATAAAACTTAAGGGCTCGGTCGGTACGTGTTAAAATTAACGTAGGAAGCTGAAATTTTATATTTAGGTTAACTAAAGGATAATAAACAGAAATAGCGGGTATGCGTTTTCAAATGTGCACAAAAAAAAAAAAAAAATCGACCATATAAGGGACACCCTAGTATACATATGAACACATATGGCAGAAATAATAAGTACATGACGTTTTCTTCGCTTTACCATCAATCATTGCCAATCAATGCAAGGGCATAGATTACGATGTCACAATACTATAGCAAACGATAAATGGTCCAAGGTCTACCCTATTTCTCTACAAGCTAAACTTTTTCCAAAAATCCCAAAATTTGGTTGGCAAAAATAATAAGTACATTTACGATAAATGATCGGGTATATCTCCTGTTGACTTTTTATGAAACTTTTTTTTTATTTAGCCAATTAATACACCAATGTAAAGTGGAGTTCCATTTAATTTGGATACCTATTTGTGTTATTTTGTGCATAATCTTGGTTAGAAACGACAGGTGCCTCATATCATGTCTTGTGGTCCTTATCGTTAAAATGGATCCCAACTTCAATAAATTTTTTATTTATGATTACTTTTTAGCTTATTTTAGAAGTTTACAATTCATTTTAAGTCTGGTTTTTATCGTGGCTAGCTTAAATAATATGTTTAAAACAGATGAAACGAAGACTTGGCTAGCTTTAACATGGATTTAGGATCATTATCCTTTAAAACTCACATGTTTTTAAGTAGAAAGCAACATGGTACTCCCTTCGATACCATTGTTATGAAATTTGGTCATTAAATCTTTTAAATACAATGTTTTCGATGTTATAAATGTGTGATTCATATTATGTAAAATATACCCAATTTCTAGTGGGTGTCAAAGAAGCCTAATATATTGAAGAGGAATGAAATGAAACGTAACGAATTTACAAATCGGTTATTCCTGAAGTATTTAGTTGCCAAGAGGTGGACAATACAATTTTCCTTTACTTCAAAAAATGTAGGATCACTTTTTTAAATTCTTAAGCTTGAGTACTTTTTTTAAAATATGAATCACACATTTATAACATCGAAAACATTGTATTTAAAAGATTTAATGACCAAATTTCATAACAATGGTATCGAAGGGAGTACCATGTTGCTTTCTACTTAAAAACATGTGAGTTTTAAAGGATAATGATCCTAAATCCATGTTAAAGCTAGCCAAGTCTTCGTTTCATCTGTTTTAAACATATTATTTAAGCTAGCCACGATAAAAACCAGACTTCAAATGAATTGTAAACTTCTAAAATAAGCTAAAAAGTAATCCTAAATAAAAAAAAGTAATCCTAAATAAAAAATTTATTGAAGTTGGGATCCATTTTAACGATAAGGACCACAAGACATGATATGAGGCACCTGTCGTTTCTAACCAAGATTATGCACAAAATAACACAAATAGGTATCCAAATTAAATGGAACTCCACTTTACATTGGTGTATTAATAGGCTAAATAAAAACCAGTAAGGACGCTATCTTCAGCAAGGCTGAAGCTATAATACTTTTCACTTTGTGTCACTATAAAAAAAACTAAATGAATAGTTTTCATGCATCCCTAACAACATAACTGTAATGTTTCAAGTCAATTCGTTAAAAAACAAAAAATTTTTCCATACAACGGTTCAAGTTTTGCGATAAGTGGGCGTAGCCATGCCCACATTTGGTCAAAATTGTTTTCATTCCTCCCTAAGAACATAACTGTAAAGTTTCAAGTCAATTGGTTAAAAAACAAAAAAGTTTTCCATACAAACGGTCAATTTTCGCTATAAAAGGGCGTGGCCACGCCCACTTTTGATCAAAATAGTTTTCATTCCTCCCTAAGAGCATAACTGCAAAGTTTCAAGCCAATTGGTTAAGAAACAAAAAAGTTTTCCATACAACGGGTCAATTTTCGCTATAAGTGGGCGTGGCTACGCCTGGCTACGCCCACATTTGGTCAAAATAGTTTTCATTCCTCTCTAGGAACATAACTGTAAAGTTTCAAGTCAATTGATTAAAAAACCAAAAAGTTTTCCATACAAAGGGTCAAGTTAAGCTATAAGTGGGCGTGGCCATGCCCACTTTTGATCAAAATAGTTTTCATTCCTCCCTAAGAACATAACTGCAAAGTTTCAAGTCAATTGGTTAAGAAACAAAAAAGTTTTCCATACAACGGGTCAATTTTCGCTATAAGTGGGCGTGGCTACGCCCACTTTTGGTCAAAATAGTTTTCATTCCTCCCTAAGAGCATAACTGCAAAGTTTCAAGTCAATTGGTTAAAAAACAAAAAAGTTTTCCATACAACGGGTCAATTTTCGCTATAAGTAGGCGTGGCTACGCCCACTTTTGGTTAAAATAGTTTTCATTCCTCCCTAAGAACATAACTGTAAAGTTTCAAGTCAATTGGTTGAAAAACAAAAAAGTTTTCCATACAAAGGGTCAAGTTAAGCTATAAGTGGCCGTGGCCACGCCCACTTTTGATCAAAATAGTTTTCATTCCTCCCTAAGAGCATAACTGCAAAGTTTCAAGTCAATTGATTAAGAAACAAAAAAGTTTTCCATACAACGGGTCAATTTTCGCTATAAGTGGGCGTGGCTACGCCTGGCTACGCCCACTTTTGGTCAAAATAGTTTTCATTCCTCTCTAAGAACACAACTGTAAAGTTTCAAGTCAATTGGTTAAAAAACAAAAAAGTTTTCCATACAACGGGTAAATTTTCGCTATAAGTGGGCGTGGCTACGCGTGGTTACGCCCACATTTGGTCAAAATAGATTTCATTCCTCCCTAAGAACATAACTTTAAAATTTCAAGTCAATTGGTTAAGAAACAAAAAAGTTTTCCATACAACGACGTGAATATTCCTTCTCTTCCTCTTCTTCATTTTGTATGGGAGCTACCAGTTCCAGATGTCCAATCTCAATGAAACTTTCAGGCATGTAGTCGGACCATGTAAAACAACTATGTTTAAAATTTCAGCACTCTATTGTACAAAACAAAAAAGTTTTCCATACAACGATTCAAGTTTTGTTCACTTTTCTTCTTCTTTTCGTGTGGGAGCTACCTGTTCCAATAATCCGATCATGCTGGTTCCGACGAATGATTCATCGTAATTAATTCTAAGACTCTGTGCAAAGTTTCAGCTCGATAGCTTCAAAACTGAGGGACTAGTTTGCATACATACATACAGACAGACAGACAGACCGACAGACAGACAGACGGACAGACGGACATGGCTAAATCAACTCGTCTTGTCGTCCTGATCAAGAATATATATACTTTATATAGTCGGAAATTAATATTTCGATCTGTTACAAACTCCGTGACAAAGTTAATATACTATTTCACATAAGTGAAAAGTATAAAAAAGTTTCATAAAAAGTCAACAGGGGATATACCCGATCATTTATCGTAAATGTACTTATTATTTTTGCCAACCAAATTTTGGGATTTTTGGAAAAAGTTTAGCTTGTATAGAAATGGGGTAGACCTTGGACCATTTATCGTTTGCTATCGTATTGTGTCATCGTAATCTATGCCCTTGCATTGATTGACAATGATTGTATTCCTACAAGTAGAAACTGAAATTTTGCTGGGTGTCAAATTTTATATGTGGTCAAATCAATGGAATTGGTGAAAAGTTATTTTGGAAGCTACCGCTTATGTTGCGGCGAATTTTCAAGAAATGCACCCACACAAAGCATATAATCATTGTGGACTCGCCCGATCGCCTCTTTCATCAACCTCAAATTCCAAACCCCTAACCATATCTATTATTCTTTATATCATAATTCAAACCGACCACACAAAAGATCAATATTGGTGGCTCTTGACCTAGCCAAAGCTTTCGGCACAGTAGATCACAATATCCTACTTCAAGATATTCAAATCAGCGACCTTCCCAACAACACCAAGCGTTGATTATTTGCTTATCTTCGTGGTAGGAACGCGTACGTGGAGTTTAGAAATGAAAAATCTATTCAGTGCAAGATAAAAATGGGTATGCCTTCCTCCTCCGCCAACGGGAATTAAAATACCCTCATACGCAGATGACTGTTTTATTGTCGCCAAAGGCCGAAAAATTGGAACCATCACCAAAAGGATAAATAAATTCCTAGTACATGTCGAAAGCTTCTTGAAGTCCAAGAATCTCCAACTCTTGCCTGGGAAATCTACAGCTACACTGGACCAAAGACATCAGGGTTCAGTAGAGGATAGCTATTAATGGACATACGATCCCGACAGAATCACAACCGAAAATTCTAGGCGTCATCTTCAACACGCTTTTAAATTTTGCTGCTAACGCCGAAAAAACGGCGAGAAAATTATCAATGCGCAGCGAAACCGACAAACCTACAACCGATGGACCTCTGGGCGAACCCGGTGGCTGTTGCCACCTTCCTTGGACTCACCTAACAAACTATGCTGCATCGATCTTAAACAACCATTCGTTCTCCTTAACCTATTCTGACACATTCTTTTCTCTCTTTTTACGTTACACTTTTAAATCTACCATCATCTTATTACACTTACACAACTCATACAATTCTAACACGCGTCACACATCATACATAACACACACAATCATCTTGCTCAACGTTTACAGGTATTGTTACTAACCTCCTTGTATTTATTCTTCTTAGCAGACTCCGAGACGTCACAACAACAACAACAAAATCGGTTTAAATCATGATATAAAGATTAAAAGGTATGGTTAGGGGCTTGGAATTTGAGGTTGATGAGGGAGGAGATCGTATATATATATACTAGGGTGTCCCTTATATGGTCGATTTTTTTTTATACTTTTCACGTATGTGAAATAGTATATTAACTTTGTGCTGAAGTTTGTAACATACAGAATATATTCACTTGCGACTATAAAAAGTATATATATTCTTGATCAGGACGACAAGTCGAGTTGATTTAGTCATGTCCGTCCGTCTGTCTGTATAGATACAATCTCCTCCCACAGTTTTGAAGATATCGAGTTGAAATTTTGCACAGAGACTTTTTATTTGTGCGATCAACTCATTTGTCGGATCCAGCCATATCGGACCACTGGAACTGGTAGCCCCCATACGAAAAGAAGAAGAAAAGTGAACAAAACTTCAATCGTTGTATGGAAAACTTTTTTGTTTTGTATAGAGTGCTGAAATTTTAAACATAGTAGTTCTACATAGTCCGACTAAATGCCTGAAAGTTTCATTGAGATTGGACTACTGGAACTGGTAGCTCCCATACAAAATGAAGAAGTGGAAGAGAAGCAATATTCACGTCGTTGAACCAATTGACTTGAAACTTTACAGTTATGTTCTTAGGAAGGAATGAAAACTATTTTGACCAAAAGTGGGCATGGCCACGCCCACTTATAGCTAAACTTGACCCGTTGTATGGAAAACTTTTTTGACTTGAAACTTTACAGTTATGTTCTTAGGGAGGATTGAAAACTATTTTGACCAAAAGTGGGCATGGCTACGCCCACTTATAGCGAAACTTAAACCGTTGTATGGAAAACTTTTTTGGTTTTTAACCAGTTGACTTGAAACCTTACAGTTATGTTGTTAGGGAGGCATGAAAACTATTCATTTACTTTTTTTTTGATAGTGACACAACGTGAAAAGTATTATAGCTTCAGCCTTGCTGAAGATAGCGTCCTTACTGGTTTTTTTTTGCATTATTGAAAACGCATACCCGTTATTTCTGTTTATTATCCTTTAGTTAACCTAAATATAAAATTTCAGTTTCCTACGACCGAGCCCTTAAGTTTTATGAAAGAAGATTTTAGAGGTTTTTTTTAAATACAACTGGGGGACAGCAAATAATTAAATTTTAATTGAATATTATTGAAAAGACAAAATTATGTACCTATAAGATAAACTTTATATAATACTAATCAGGATACTTCCTTCTCAAGGTTTCTTTTTTACAATTTGATTTGAGCTTTAACTCATTTAATTTCACTTTGCGGATATTAAAAAATAAAACTGCGAGAACTTGGCAGAAAGATGATAACTTGTTTTATGAATCCGTATGTAACGCAGTGAAAGAGGGGAGGGGGACCCCATTAAGTATATATTTTTGATCGGGTCCCTGCACACATAGTAGGCGGTGCCACACCCTCAATCTACAAAAACATGTTGATCTGACGTCGCCTGTTCAAATAGTGTTCAAAATATCAGCAAAATCGGTCAAAAAATGTGGGAGAGAAGTTTGTTAAGATGTATTATCACTTCGTTACGAAAATATATCAAAATATGTTAAATTTCATTGGGTGTCCCAGTTTTTTTTTTTTGTTCACTGTATGTATGTATATATATATATATATATGAGAGCGGTATTGGTGCCCCGGTTGGATCCAAACCCATGTTGGTGGCTTGCGAGCTGGAATATGTGGTTCAGTTTTGGAAGCACTATTTTTGCAATGGGCGATAGCAAAGAGATGGGCCGATATGAAAATCCACATTGTTTGGCTTGGCCCCGGTTTCAAAAGCGGAAAGATTCATCAGGCTATCAGGGATTTGCAGCTGGTAGAACGGGAGGTTGGTCATTAAGGTGAGATATTTTAGCGCCTTCTAACCTAGCTTCTTTAGCATGATCATAGAGATCCCGTCCGTGTTTTTGATGTTTTGGCAGATTTTAATAGCGGTCTTCACGCCCAACTTGTTAACTTCGCAATTTTAAAAATTTTAATTTTAACGAGTGTCGGGCGTGAATACAGAAAAATGCAGGTTTGCGTAATTTCGTTAATTCTTCTTCTTCTTAAAAAAAAAAAACAAAAAAGTGAATTTTGGTGAATTGTGCGAAATAAATCAAATAAAATTAAAATGCTGCAAAATAACGTGAAAATCTATTAATGGAACATAAAGTGAATCAAGTTGTGCTCGAGATTGAGTTTCTGGATGGTTAATATGTTTATTAATGCAAGAATATACAAATAATTAATTTTAAAATGGTGCACAGCTAAGGATCGGGATGGAGAAATAGAGAAAGCATTGGATGACTTTGTGGACGACATTATTGGCATACATCGGTTGGTGATAAGACGAAATCAAAAATCTAAAATCTGTACTTTGATGCATTAGTTGTATGTGTTGTGTTGTTGCTTGTAACATACGAGCAGTCGGTGCATACGGGAAAATGTGGGAATTAATTTTCCTTTGTATTGGCTTATGTATGTTGGGAAATTCTAAAAATAACATATGTTGTTTTAATAATAAAATGATATGAAAGTACAGCCACGTTTTATTGTAAGTAACTAAAAATTCCCTTTAATTTTCCGTACAAACACGAGTTTCCGTACAACACGAGTCGGGGTTGATGAAAACTCGGTAAAATTTGTCAAAGTATTTTTTTTTTTTTGGATTTTTATCAGTTACGACGTTTACGCGTTAACGAGTTGGGCGTGAGGACTAGTCTGCTGCTAATGCTATTTTGATATCTGCTACTGCAAAAGGCGAGAAGTTGCAGTGTTTGATGCCTTTGAACTGTCTGGCAGTGGTACGAATATTTCTATTGGCATGTGTCGGGTGCTCTTTAAACTGCTGCGCAGTGAGAGGTTTTTGATCGTTCTCCCAAGCTTGTCTGATTCCTCGAGAAAGTTTATCCATCTATCTTTTCGATCAGTGGATGTGAAGTAACTGTTGGCCTTATGAATGCAGTTTGGGAGCGGGAAGAGGCGGAAAGCGTTCTTAACAAAAACGGCAAAGTCTTCCCAGTTGCTTTTAAAGGACCTCCTTACTGGAGCAAAAAAGTCAAGCCGATGTGCCTGCCACTACTGTCGTCAACAGCCACTGTGGTCAATAACGCTGGTACTAGTGCAGTGGCAAATCGTACACTACTTACAATATGCAACCATGCATCATGGCTACGTGTTTTCAACACCAGCACACTATCTCATTTGTTACATACAGCGGCACCCCCCATTTTACGTTTGTCTCTTTTTCATGTCGTTTCATCAAGTTTCAAATCACACCCATGCTAAAGAAGTTTCACTTCAAAAAATTACCCTATACAGTCTATTGAGTTTGGACAGAAGCCCTCTTTCGTTTTGGTAAAGTATAGAGACATGCTACGGATCAGGAGCTAATTTTTTAAAGCCGTGCTGAAAGAGGAAGCTTGGTTATTATGTGAAAACTGTGAGATTCTAGTCGAATTCGGTCTAGACCTATTATTAGGTTTGAATTCTGGCCGAAATTCAGCATTGCACACCTTATGGAAAATTCAGTTTGAATGAGGCAATATCTCTGGGTTATGCAAAAGAGAATTTTTGCACGCCAGCTTTTCCTTCACACCTATGAGAAATATATTTAATAATATCCTCACAGGTAGTATCAGAAGACAGTCTGGAAATAAATATCTGTTTCCGAGGTGCCACAACAGACAAAGACGGCGGCGGTTGTTATTACTGACCACGCATAGATTATTATTAAGTGATACAGTAGGTAGTAGAAGCGACCGTGGAGGAGCAATTGACGACGGTTATGAAAAACTTTTATGATCGCGTGTTTGAGTGCCTTGCGGCACTGGACACGATGAGGACAAACACAACGACATGAGATCCAATACTGAGAGTCTTGCTCTAGCGGAAGTTAGACAGACTGAATAGCGTGCAGTCCGAGCAGTCAGTTGAAAAAATAAGAGAAGTACAAACAATGAAGGGATTCATGCAGTTTGTTGAAAATCGATTCGTTGCATTAGAATCAATTGGAGCGAATAAAAGGTATCGAAACAGAATGACGGCGGCAGTCGCAACGGACAGAACAACAGGACAGAAGTGTAGAGTGTGCGGAAAAGAAGAGCTCCAAATATACTACTGCGAGAAGTTTTCTTGGCGTGGACCACCGGTCAGCGAGAGAGTTGGATATGAAAAAACAAGCTGTGTCTAAGCTGTTTGCGTCCACGACACGTCTCGACAGCATGCGAATAGAGGTCATGCGCGAAGTGTGGCAGGAAGCACAACTCGTTGCTTCATTCAGACACGAAGTCTGCGAAAACACTGGGTAGCAAAGGAAAAACACCGACTACCATTGTTGCAGCAGCTAATAGCAAGGGATATGTCATGCTTGCCACCGCTAGAATCGTTATTCGAGGAAATAATGAGCATCAAGAAGAATTTCGGGCGTTACTCGATCCTGGATCTCAAGTAAATTTGGTGTCGGAACGTCTAGTCAAAAGGCTGGCGTTACCTGCGGTCAGTGCAACGCTGCAGATCGAAGGCATCGGGGGAAAAACACGTGCGTCTAGGTCACGTATAAACGTTGAGCTGCGGGCCTGAATGGGCACTTATTCAACTATACTGGATGCGTCTGTGCTGCCTCAAATGATTTCGGCACAACCCTCACAAAAAATCGACGTTGGACCAATGCAGCTGCCAGAAGGATATCATTTAGCAGATCCAACATTCTACCAACCAAATAAGGCAGATGTGTTACTAGGGGCTGAGTTCTATTATGAACTATTGCGACCCAAGAAGATGCAGCTGGGCAAAGGGATGCCACCACTACAGGATACTGAGCTGGGTGGATTGTTCCCCGAATGAGTGTCGGCGCAGCGGTTCTGGAAGTTGGACGAGTTCCTGACGAAGCAACTAGGTATACTGCTCAGAAAAAAGATGTGAGGAACATTTCGTCAAACTTGTTGCGATAGAACGTCGACTTAGCAATAACCCGACATTAAGACAAGGGTACGTGAATTTTATGCAAGAGTACGAGGCAATGGGACACATGACGGAGATATCTGCTTCAGATATTTCAAGGAGCAACTGTATCATTCGGCATCACTGTGTCGTCAAGCCCGACAGTCTTACAACAAAGCTACGGGTTGTATTTGGTGCATCTACTAAGACATCATCAGGAAGGTCTTTGCACGATATAATGCATGTGGGCCCCACCGTACCGTCACAATTGTTGACAAAACTACTTCAATTCCGCATGCATCGCTACGTTTTTACTGCGGACATCGAGAAGATGCACCGACAAATCTTCGTTGACAAGGATGATCAAATGTTTCAGTTGATCGTCTGGAGATCAGCGCCAGACAGCAAGCTAAGATACTTCCGGTTAAGGACAGTCACGTATAACATAGCATCAGCTCCGTACTTAGCCACGAAATGTCTCCAATATCTGGCGACTCAAGAAAGATTGCTATGTGGATGACTGCTTAACTGGCGTAGACAGCATGAATGAAGCATTGCTGAAACAAGAAAAACCGCACTACTTGGCAGCGCTGGCCTTAACTTGAGAAAATGGTGTGCTAACAAGTAGCAACTACTTGAAGGGATCCCATCGCATGATCAAGCGGTGGATCTAAGTCTTGGCGGCTCCACTGTCAAAACGCTTGGGCTCTTATGGAAGCCTGTTACGGATCGCTTTTGCGGAAGAGCGCGATTAGAGCCGCGAACGGCAATGACAAAGCGAACCGTGAGCTCAGATTTAGCAAGCATATTTGACCCATTGGGGCTGTTCGCACCGGTTGTCACTACAGCAAAGATATTTGTGCAGCAGCTCTGGCAGCTTAAAACCGGATGGGACGACCCGATTCCAGAAGCTTTACAACTTCAATGGAACCGATTTCGCAGCAGGGTTGAAGATCTAAACAATGTCGAATTGCCACGCCATGTGTTAGAAGGCGGAACTCCAAAGTCAATGCAGCTTCATGTTTTCGTCGATGCATCAGAGAAGGCATATGGTGCTGTAGCGTGCCTGCGGTCAATTGGCAGAGATGGTACAGTAGTGGTCCGACTTCTGTGTGTGAAATCACGTGTTGCACCGCTGTCAAGACAGACGCTTCCAAGGTAAGAGTTGTGCGCCGCTGTGTTGGCAGCAGAACTTGCTCATCGCATCAAGGAGGATCTGAGATTAACCACGACCATCACACACCTATGGTCAGATTCAGAGATTTTCATATCCTGGATAAATGCCGAAGCTTCATCATTTCACATGTTCGTCGCAAACAGAGTTGCAAAAATTGCCGGCGTGTCTTTAGCCGAACAGTGGAGGCACGTCCCATCCAAAGAGAATTCTGCCGATTTAGTGTCACAAGGGATGGCAGTCCAGGAGTTCTTCGTGTGTGGATTCTGGTTTTTCGGACCGATCTCCTTCATGAGCCTGAAACGCAATGGCCTGTGACAGTAAAGGGCAGCCGTCAGGTCAATAGGGATGATGCCGAGCGAGAGATAAGGACTGTCGTCGCCACTGCGAAGATAGCAAGCACCAATGACGACTGGGTGTACCACGTACGATACCGAAATAGTTTCCGAATGCTGCAACATGTGATGGCATACGTCGGTCGCTTCGTCAAGAATGTTCGCCGGAAGCAGGCCGAACGTTCACAGAATCTGGATTTGTTTCCACTGGAGCTGGAGGTTGGACTTCAGATAATCATAAGGAAGATGCAAGAGTCAGATTTCAGCAAGGATATCCGACTGCTGCAGAGAAATGAGCCATTAGGTAAAGGAAATCATCTAAACCAATGGACATCGTGTTTGGACCAAGCCAACGTACTTCATGTGGGTGGACGCACCGACAATGCCTCGCATAGCGCTTATGATGCACGCCATCCGATGTTACTACCGTACAATGATCCTCTGGTGAAACTACTGGTTCGACAAGAGCAGGAAGAAAATTCTCACTGTGGACAGCAAGCACCGATCAATATTTTGCGACAGCGACATCAGTGCGTACGATGCGCTTGAGTCAAACCAAATATGGCTGCACAAATCATGGGGAACCTGTCAGTAGACAGGGTAAGGCCTTCACGACCATTTTTCATATCGGGAGTTGACTACGCCGGGCCATTCTGGGTCCATTATAAAATACGAGGAAAAAGACCGCATAAGGTGTACATGGCTGTGTTTTGCTGCTTCGCCACGAAAGCCGTGCATTTAGAGGTTGTAACCGACTTGACAAATGACGCGTTCCTTGGGGCACTGAGTCGCTTCATAAGCCGCCGCGGGAAGGTCAAGAAGCTATATTCCGACAACGTGACGAACTTTGTGGGTGCCAGCAACCAGCTTCGTGAGTGCAAGATGTTATTTTTGTGGCCGACGCGCAGCATCAGATTTAATAGTTGTCGAGTGTTCGGTGTGGTCGGTCGCATGTCAAATTTGTCCTGTGTTTTTTATTAACCTCTCACTTATTTTTGTTTAAAATGTTGTGAAATTTGATTTAAAAAATTTATTATTGTTTTGATTGTGTTTTTTGAAAATTTGTTTATGTTTTTAATCAAAACTTAATTAGATTTCACTATTTTAAATAATTTGTTTTTGCAAAATAACACTTGCGTTGTAATTGTTGTTTCATCGAACATCTGGTGAGAGTTTCTTTTGTGTTGTGATTCGCTCTGTTCTGCTTGTTCTTATAAGAGTCGTGATTGTTTCTCTTGAAATAAAATCCTACACTCTTAATCGTTAACCCGTTAACGTCAAGCAAGCAAATTTCAACACTTAATTTTTTATTAATATTCTTGTTGTTTTTTTTATTTATATTTTTATTTTTTTATTATTATTAAAATAAAATATGCCTTGCGGTTTGCCTAAGTGCCCAATTAAGAGTGAAAAAGAACTCTTAGTGGCTTGTTGGATGTGAGAGTCTACTGCTCACCTAAAATGTGCCGAACTAAACGGCCGCATTGCTGACATTTTGGAGAAAAACATCGGACTTCACTGGTGCTGTGAGATTGAGTTACGCAAGTGGGTCAATCTTATGCATAATGCATACAAAGATATTTCGAGTGATTTCGAACGACTTAACGAAAAATTTAAGTCGTTTGATAAATCTCTCTCCACCCTCAAGTCCGTTGAACCTTCACCTAAGCGAAAGAAGCCCCATCCGGCACTAAACATTCCCATTCCCACAACTCTTTGTCTGCCGGATGAGACCATGGAATTCTTTTCCCCGCTTCCTTCGCCTATCGTTCCGCCTATTGTTGTCACAGCATCAGAAAGTTCTTATGCTTCAGTTGCCAAAACCAACAATATCGTTCCTCCCGAACTTATTCAAACCGCTTCTGAAGTACATATTCCTCAAGGGGATCAACAGCCCAAAAAGCTTGTTGTTGTGCCACCTAAGCCACAAAAGAAATTCATTTTTCTATCCCGCTTAGCTGCGGACACTTCTGAAAGTGATATAAATCATTTTATCACTTCCAAGATAAAATCTGTCACAAATTTAACAATTTCTAAATTTAAATTTAACTCAGCGCGATCTATTTCATCCTTCAAAATCTCAGTGCCAGAATCTTTCTTCAACGCTTTAGTTGACTCAAATTTCTGCCCTGATAGTTGCGTTGTGCATGAGTTCAAATTTAAAGACCGTACTAATACGGGAAATACGGTCAAGCCTTCTGGGTCACAAAACTGATTACTCTCCGTAACACCCCTTCAGTTTTGACACTAAGCTTTCAAAATGTCAGAGGGTTAAACTCAAAATTAACTTCTCTTTATTTAAAAAGTTTTTCATTATCTTCTGATATCATTGTCTTTGTTGAAACATGGCTTCGCCCTGATGTTTTAAACTCGGAACTTTTCTGTGACAGCTTTATTACTTTTCGCAAAGATCGTCTTGGCAAAATTGGTGGTGGAGTTATGATCTCTATTGCTGTTCAACACACATCGGAACAAATTTGTGTGATAGGTACTGACGATATTGAGCTAATATGCGTTAAAATAACTCTTGCAAAGACTCACGTTTTCATTACGTGCTTTTACATTCCACCGAAATCAGAACCATCTGTTTATTCTGCACATATAAAGGCTATTCAATCTGTACTAGACTTGGTTAAGGATTCAGATACAATGCTTAACTTTGGAGACTTCAACCTCCCCCACATTTCTTGGATTGCATCCGACAATTCAAATATAGTATCTTCTTTGTCTAGAAATGATTTTATTGATTCTTTGCTTGAATCATCATTTAACCAAATAAACAGCATAAAAAATTATAAAGATCGAATTTTAGATCTTGTTTTTATAAACAACATTGAGTTCGCATCACTTTGCAGATGCCCTCCAGTATCACAACCTGAAGACTCTTACCATCCAACGTTGGAGCTTACAATTACACTAAACTCACTAACAAATCCTCGACAAAATCCTCTAGATGCCAAACGTAACCTTGTATTTTGTTTTAGAAAAACCGATTTTGAACGACTTGGTCTTTTGCTTTCTAACACTGATTGGTCATACATTCATAACACGTCCAACATTGAACAGGCAGTAAAGTTTTATAACGCAACTATGTATAAACTGTTTAAATTGTGCGTACCAAGAGTTAAGATGATATCACACGTAAATAAACCGCCGTGGTTTTCAAAAGAATTATCTCGTCTAAAGAACTTAAAAAATAGATTATTTAAAAAATATAAGAGAACCGGATCTCTTGTTGATTATGTAAACTATGCAAAAGCTCGTTATAAATTCACTTTATGTAACAAACGAGATTACGATTTTAACCTTATTAAATTAAAATGCAATATATATCGCGATCCTAAAATTTTTTATACCCTGTACACACACTGTGTATCAGGGTATATTAAGTTTGTTTGAGACGGTTTGTATGTAACGCATAGAAGGAGGGGAGGGGGACCCTATAAAGTATATATATTCTTGATCAGGATGACAAGACGAATTGAGATAGCCCTGTCTGTCCGTCCGTCCGTCCTCACCAATGGTTCTCAAAAACTATAAGAGCTAGAGATTTGAAATTTGGTGGATAGACTCGTGAGGTCAAACGCTAGATCAAGTTTGAAGGATTTTTTGCCACGCCCACTACTTCCCGCCCATCGAGCACCAACCATTTTTTCAAAAGGCTGTAGCTCGAAAACCTGATGAGTTAGAAACATGAAAATGAGTATGTAGACTCAGTATGTATAGCTCTACAAAACTGCATACCACATTTTTTCCCCCTCCCCTTCGTTTCCCCTCAAAAAGTTGTTTTCTTAAAATTGCTGTATCTCCTAAACTATAATAGATACAGTGCTGAAATTTTGTATGCAAACTCAGTAAACATACCTTTTTAAAACTGCATACCACAAACATTCATTTTTAACGCTGTGTGACAACGCAGAGACAAACAAGTTGAAATTTGGCATAAATTGCGCTTTGAACACTGCTTTATCCTATTTGTAACAAAAACCGTACTTAACACCGCGAAAACTATTAAAGCTAGAGACTTGAAATTTGGAAGATAGTCTCGTGTGGTCGAACACTAGATGAAGTTTGAAGGAATTTTCGCCACGCCCATTCCTTCCCGCCCATCAAGCACAACAAAAGGTCATTTTTTTCTTAAAATTGCTGTATCTCCTAAAGTATAAAGAATACAATGCTGAAATTTTGTATGCAAACTCAGATAACATACCTTTTTAAAACTGCATACAACAAACTACCACTTTCCCCGCAAAGACCAACACACTAAAATTTTGCAGCAATGCTTTGTAACAAAATCCGTACTAAAGCGCCATCTAATGGCAACATTGCACTGTGAGCCCTGCCTCACTATTAGCAAATACATAAACCATATCGTGGTACACTGCTTTTGCTGTCGGCGAATGTTTAACGTGTTATCAACATAGGTGTGTGTACAGGGTATTATATAGTTGAGAATACTCAACTATACCGCCCTTACTGGTTTTAATATAATTAAATACAAGTCTAACCCTAACTTATTTCCATCATATATGAAATTCAATGGTGTGGAAGGAAATGATGATGCAACGATATCCAACCTCTTTGCTGAATCTTTCCAAAGCACCTATAATAACTATTCATACCAAAACGTTACTTATCCATAGTTCATCAATGATAGGACTCATATCAATGTGCCAGTTATAAAATATTAAACAGTTCTTAGACACTTGAAATTAATTATGTCATCTTTTACTGCTGATCCACATAATATTCCTAGTTGCGTTTTAAAGCACTGCGCTGAAATGTTGTTTTATCCATTATGTACGCTTTTCAACATGTCGCTTAAAAACTCTATTGTCCCCACCATTTGGAAAGAATCTTACATTATACCCCTTTAAAAAGGCAATTAGGTTGATATTTCTATTTACTGAGGCATTGCTAAACTGTATGCTATTTCAAAACTATTTGAACAGATCATTACGGAACAGCTACAGCACTTTGTGCCATCACTTCTAAATTTGTCTCAGCATGGCTTTCTCAAGTAACGGTCGACGGTAACTAACTTATTGGAATTCACTTCAATTGTCAATCGAAATTTTTCCTCCGGCTTCCAAACCGATGTTGTGTACACAGATTTCAGTAAAGCATTTGATTGTGTTTGTCACTCTCTGCTTTTAGCAAAACTCGAAACTTATGGTTTTCCAACATCATTAGTCCGTTGGCTGTCGTCTTATCTTGAATCTCGAACTCAATGTGTTCTTTTTAAAACATCGGTTTCGAGACGAATTTTTGTTACATCAGGGGTTCCTCAAGGTAGTCACCTTGGCCTCTTATTGTTTAATATATTTATAAATGACTTGCCTACTGTGGTCAAACACTGTCATGCTTTAATGTATGCTGATGACGTGAAATTATGTCTAACCATTAATTCTATTGATCAGCAGAATCTGCTTCAGTCTGATCTTGACTCTCTCTCACAATGGTGTGCTGTAAACAATTTATTGTTAAACAGTGATAAATGCAAGCTAATGCCATTTTATAGAAAAAAACTAATTGTTTGCACGTACAAGTTAAATAATCTGTACCTGGAGCGTATCTCTCAGTTTAATGACCTTGGTGTTTTGATGGATCCAAAACTTCATTTCGCTTCACATATTTCGCTGTCTGTTAATAAGGCTAGAGGCGTACTGGGTTTCATCAAAAGATGGCCCAAGGAATTTAATGACCCGTACACAACTAAATTGCTTTACACTTCTTTAGTACGGCCCATCTTGGAATATGCATCGTGCGTTTGGGATCCTCAGTGTGAAAAGTATAAGAACCAAATTGAGTCTGTTCAGAAACAGTTCCTTCTGTTTGCTCTTAGGAATCTACACTGGGACCCCTGTATTCACCTTCCTCCCTATAGTAGTCGGTTGAAGCTTATTAATTTGCCATCATTATCTAGTCGTAGAACTATGCTTGGTACTTTGTTTTTGCATAACCTAATAAATGGCATGATATTCTCTCCTACACTGTTGGCGTATATAGAGTTCAATGTTCCCGCTAGAGTAACCAGAAATTTTAGTCCGATCTGTCTCAGTACCTGAAGATCGACATATTTAGAGCATGACTCGTTTCGTGTTTTATGTAGGTATTATAACAAATATTTTAGTTTAATGGAGGACTGCTCCTATGCTAACCTTATAAAACGTAGTATTCTAACATATTTAAATAAGTAAAATTTTGTTTATTAAAACTACATAACATAACTAATTGCGTAACTTAGTAGTATTAAAGAAATTGTTTAAAAATTAGTTTATTAGTATCTTATTGTGTGTAGAGTAAGTAGTAAAGCGACTGTTGTCTTTGTCTGTAGTCAACCTGGTGTCGCAAGTCCACTTGAGGGTAGTGCGCTACCACAACGTCTTGCGCCTGTAGTTAAAAAAAAAAAAAAAAAAAACGATCAAGAAAAGCTGTTCTGACAAGGGGATGCAATTCATATTCATTCCGCCAGAGATTTCGCATTTTGGTGGTCTATGGGAGGCAGCAGTGAAATCGGCAAAGAGACTGATGCTAAATACGATTCAATCGACGAATAATTTGACTCATGAAGAATTAGAGACAGTAGTGATTGGCATCGAAGGCATGTTGAATTCTCGCCCACTAACGCATGTATCAACGGATCCTCACGACTTAACGGCGCTCACCCCAGGACACTTTGTAATCGGGCGTTAGGACGCATCGTTCACACCATAAAACGACAACGCTGTTAGAGTAGCAGATGTAAGGACATCAACGGGCACTCTAAGACGCCCAATTCACCGTTTGGCACCACTTCCAGTTGACAACACCCCACGAGATTTGACTCCAAGCCTGGGGTGTTCTTCGACGGAATTGGAGCAACAAAGTTTGTTGCGTCAACGTGGAAGATGAATGTTTATTTTGATCTCGAGCCGTATCTCGGAAATGGGACAGCAACCACGCGAAGTCTTTGCGAAAAACTGGCTCCCAATCCAGAATGTGAAGTGGTAATTACTCACTTCGAGCACATGTTCGATGAACTCATGGCTGAAAATGAGATAATTAAGCCTGGTCGACAAAAGCGAGGTGCAGCTAACATCATTGGGAATGTTGCACGTACATTGTATGGCGTGTTGGACTCAGAAAACGCTAACGATATGTCCGCTACAATTACCAAATTGAAAAACAATGACGATTTTCTACTTGATCTGATGCGGAATCGGACAACAGTTATTGACTCAACGGTCAATGTCCTTCGGAAGGAAGGAGACGCCATGCACGTCCGCCTTGGGAAGATGAAACAGTAGATCGACAAAATCATCTTGCTACGAGACGAATTGATGTTGTTTCAATGGTTTACAGCGTTATCAACTCAAATGTCATTATTGACAACATGGCTTCAACGAATGCAAGGCGAGATAACAAGAGCCTTAACTGATGTTCATCATGGAACGATCAGTCCAGTACTTTTGTCTCCTCAACAGCTCAAGTATCAGATAAACAAAATAAAGATTCAACTTCGAGTCGGACAAACGTTTCCAGTTGAGGAGACGAATTTTCTGCAACTCTACAAGCTGATGTCCGCAGAAGGTGCGGCAACGTCAAAGCACATTGTATTTCAGATCATGCTTCCACTGGTTGGGCAGCAAAAGTTCGATCTATTTAACCTTGTGCCTATACTGGTTAACATTGATGGCGTATTGCAAGTTAAACTTCCAGATAAGCCGATACTGGCAGTGAAAGTTCTTGTGGGAACCAATGAGTCACAAGAATCAGTGGATATTTGCGAGTATAACTGCTGTAGAAATGACTACACTCATCGTCATTACTTCGCCGCCTACGGTGCGCTGCTGTGCTCTGTGGTGATTGACATAATCGGCATCATGCGTCGTTACAGACAACGATCGCGACAAAAGGTCTATGACGTTAACGAGAGTAAAGCTACATCGCGACAAGATACTTCACCACCAGCGCCATCAGCATCTTCACTACCACCAGCACTACGAGTGCCAATCAGCCGGACGCTACCCGAGCCAAGAAGACTGTTCAGCAAGTGAGTTGAACAGGCGTTCAACGGGCGGGAGAATGTTTAGTGTTAGGTCAGCATAAGTTAAGTGTTCCATTTAAACACCTGGCACAGTCAAATATAGATCGCACTTAGTATTAAGTAATATTGTCAAATATAAATAGTCAGCAATTGTAGCCAAGCCACAATGACACACTTTGCCTGGTATTGCTGTGCAAGCAAGTTATGGTTGCAACATACGATCGGTCAGCGCAAGCAAGCAAAGTATGGTCATTGACGCTTGTCAGCATATTTGCTGAATATAACCAAATCAACAGATTTCTACTTTCTTCACCTTGTCGTTCCAGCGAAAGGCTCAAACTATCTCAAGATACCGCAAGTTAATGTGCTTGGTGGTATCACTTCATCATTCGCACTAGTTTATGTGCTAAGAGCGCGACTTTACAGTCAAACAGCATGGAAACCTTTTTTGTTTTGGAAGATAGAGGGCTGAAACAAAGTAGTTTTACGTTGCCCGTTTGAAAGCCCGTTTGAAAGAGATCGGTCAACGAACTGGTATCTGCCACACAAAATGAAGAAGAAAAGGAAGATTAATATCGTTGCATGCAAAACTTTTTTGTTTCTTAATCAATTGACTTGAAACTTCAAATTTATGTTCTTAGGGATCTATGAATCTGGCTAAAATATGGGCTGTGCAAATGAAAATTTTATATCTATTAAGGTGTCCCTTATATGATTGATTTACATTTTTTTTTTTGCATTTATCAAAACACATACCTGCTTTTTCTTATTAATATACTAAGCTTAACCTAAATATAAAATGTGAGCTTTATAAGTTAAGTTTAACGCGTGCTGACAAGACCCTTAAATTTGAGTAATGGCAAATTCTAGATGATTTGTTTAATACACAATAGCTGCATTTTCTTTCAATCTATTTCTGCAGTCAATTTTTAAATGCGAAAATAAATGTTTGCTCTTGATAGACATGAAATCAGACAAAGATTACCCTATAACAATAAGTATAATTAGTGTAATAAATACAAACTGAATAAATCAAAAAATTTTTAGTATAAATCAAACTTTTACCATAAAAAGTGGTAGACATACCTTCCTTCACAGTAAAGGAAACGAAATGACAAACAAATAAGTACTCACATGTTACACCGTAGGTGTCAGTGTAACTTGTATGAACAGCCAAAAAAAAAACATCGAAATATTTTAGAGTAGAATGAATAAAACTAGAACATATGCGTTGAAAAATAAAAACGTTGCAAATTAAGGACACCCTAACGTATGTGCATTAGGTTATTAAAATAAAGACAAACCAGTAAGGGCGGTATAGTTGAGTATTCTCAACTATATAATACCCTGTCCACACAAATATGTTTATAACACGTTAAACTTTCGCCGACAGCAAAAGCAGTGCACCACGATATGAATTCTGTATATGAATGTGTTATATAACACGAATTCTGTTATACGATTCAAAATGATTTTTAAGGTAAGGCAGGGCTCACAGTGCAATGTTGCCATTAGATGGCGCTTTAGTACGGATTTTATTACAAAGCATTGCTGTAAAATTTTAGTGTGTTGGTCTTTGCGGGGAAAGTTGTAGTTTGTTGTATGGAGTTTTAAAAAAATATGTTAACTGAGTTTGCATACAAATTTTCAGCATTGTATTTTTTATACTTTAGAAGGTACAGCCATTAAAAAAAAAAAAAAAATTACCTTTGGTTGTGCTTCATGGGCGGGAAGGAATGAGCGTGGCAAAAATTGCTTCAAACTTGATCTAGTGTTCGACCACACGAGTCTATTTTCCAAATTTCAAGTCTCTAACTCTAGTAGTTTTCGCAGTGTTAAGTACGGTTTTTGTTACAGCATTGTATCTATTATAGTTTAGGAAATACAGCAATGTTAAGAAAATAACTTTTTGTGGGGAAATGAAGGGGAGGGAGAAAAAAATGTGGTATGCAGTTTTGTAGAGCTATACATACTGAGTCTATATACTCATTTTCATCAGATTTTCGAGCTAAAGACTTTTGAAAAAATGGGTGGTGCTCGATGGGCGAGAAGGAGTGGGCGTGGCAAAAATTCCTTTTAACTTGATCTAGTGTTTGACCTTTCGAGTCTATCCTCCAAATTTCAAGTCTCTAGCTTTTATTGTTTTCGAGAACCATTGGAGAGGACGGACGGACGGATAGGGCTATATCAATTCGTCTTATCACCCTGATCAAGAATATATGTATATACTTTATAGGGTCCCCCTTCCCTCCTTCTATGCGTTACATACAAACCATCTAAAACAAACTTAATATACCCTGATACACAGTGCGTGTACAGGGTATAAAAATACTCAGTTTGAAAAATGGGCATAGCGCTAAAAGGGACGTGAATACTATTTAATATTCAACAAAGCCGAAGATGGCGTTGTTACTATTTTTATACTCTTAAAGTATGTGAATAGTGTAATAACTTTGTCAGGGAGTTTGCAATAGATCGAAATAATCATATCCGACTTTAAAATGTATATATATTCCTGATCAGGACGACAAGACGAGTTAATTTGGCCATGTCTGCTGTCTGTATCTGTGGAAACTAGTCCCTCAGTTTTGAAGCTATCGAGCTCAAATTTTGCACAGAGTCTTGAATTTTATTACGAGGAATCATATGTCGAAACCGGCATGATCGGACCACTGCACAATGGGAAATTTGACTACTTTTATTGGCAAAAACTATATTTTCAAACTTCATTTTTAAAACCCGATTTTGATACTGATATGTTTTAAACACATATATCGATACTTGATCCTGCGTAACAGAAATTTTATAAAAATGCATCCCTGGAAAGTTAACGGCTTTTTAAAACAGCTGTTAATAATAACAGCTTCGAACTTGTAAAATTAAAATTTTACTAGCGATTTTAAATAAAAAAGAAAAAATAATAAAAATACTATTATTTGAACAATATTTAAAATTGAATTAATGCAGTCTGGTATGTAATTCATGTTTGTAGCGTTGGATAGTCTAAACTTATCTTTCTAAAGGCCTACAACAAATTTTTTGAATTTGTTAGCATTGAAATGTTTTCAAAGGCCCTAGGGAGATAAGCCTAGTGAATCGGCCCCGGAGAGATAAAAAATTGGTACTTTGGGGATATGTTGGTATTAGTTGGATAATAAAATTTTGAAAATTTCAGATCGCTAACTCAATTTGTTTTCGAGAAAAAATTAAAAATGTAAAAACAAACAATCTAATTTTACTAAAAAACGGCTTAATCGATTGGCTTAAAAATTTTATATGTCTTGGCGGCCGATAGGAGCTCTTTATGAAAAAATCAGTAGCTATGTAGCTTTCTATGAACAGAGGAAAAAGAATGGTTTTTTTTTATATTAAATTTTTTGACCATGGTACACATTTTGTACAACTATGAAATTTTTTTTATTTTAAGCCTTATATATTACCCTTTAACTACATATTTTTTTCAGATTTTTAAAATGGGTACTCCATAGCTAAAACAAATAAAAACAATTTTTTTTATTTATTTTTGTTTTTTATCGCCAAATACTTAAGCAGATGAATTGGAACAAAATGGCTGTCAACGTATAAAACTGCTATTTGAAACCGTTACATCAAAAGACGCACAGTGGGGCCTTCTGAGTTTTTGCATTGCAAAAATCATATCTTCTGAACGAATAATGACAATTGCATGAAATAAGTTTTGTTTAAAAGTGAATTCCTTAAGCTTTAAAACAAGCCATCGTTCAATACGCTACGATATCTGGGAGCGGCATAGTAGGTTGTCAAAGTCAGAATTTGTTTCCGGTGCAGTATAAGCGTCAGAAAATCACTAGTTTATCATTTTGTACAAACTTAGAAACTTGCGATTGTACAAAGTATATATATTCTTGATCAGTATGACAATACGAGTTGGTGTAGCCATGTCCGTCCGTCCGTCTGTCCTTCTTTCAGTATTTATACAATATATCCCACAATTTTGAAGTTATCGACCTGAAATTTTGCACAGAGTTTTCTTTTCTATGCGATCAACTCATATGTCAGAATCGGCATGATCGGACTGTTGGAACTGGTAGCCCCCATACGAAAAGAAAAAGAAAAATGAACAAAACTTGATCTGTTGTGTGGAAAACTTTTTTGTTTTTGAAGATAGACGACTGAAATTTCACACCTAGAAGTTTTACATAGTCTGACACAATGCCTGAAAGTTTCATTGAGATCGGGCAACTGGAACTGGTACCTGCCATACAAAATGAAGAAGAGGAAGAGAAGCAAAAGTAAATCGTTGTATTGAAAACTTTTTTGGCTTTCAAAATAGAGGGCTGAAATTTAAAAGGTAGTCTTCTTTCGTACTCAGGCCAATTGTTTATAAGTTTCATTGAGATCGGACCACTAAAAACGGTACCTGCCATACAAAATGAACAAAATCAAGACATTTTAACCCCTTCACACCGCCTACGATAAATTTTAGCCACCACCTGCATAGCAAATACGACAAGTTTCTTCCTATAACAACATTTGTTCACTTTATTAACATATTAAAGCTGTCACAGCAAATTTACCCACTATTCATTCTTCTTCTTATACCCGCAGCAGCGCCTTTTTCACTGATTTTTTGTGTGATGTTGCGCCCGTTTTTTTGCTTTAAAAACCAAAAGAGCAAATAAGAGCAGCTGAAATTTTGAACATAGGTTAAGGAATGTTCAATAAACATAATTGCAAAATTTGGCGGTTAACATATTTTAACGTTTTTTTTAATTGTCCACCAAAGTTGAAAAATACCCAAAAAACAGATAGTTCGAAAAACAGCCTCCTCTAGTAAACTATAAATGCTACAGCCTCGGTATTTATAGTATAACACTATAATATGGCTACCTAAGAATATAAATCAATTCGATAATGATTCGAGTTATAATTTCGTTTTTATTCCAACTCAAAGATGCCGAATTTTCAAAAAAAATGAGTATATCATTGAAAGTTGAAAAAAAGGTCAACTTTGAGTGCGTATATCTTCCAAACTATAATTCCGATTTCGTTAAGGTTAATATTTCCTTAATCTCTGGAAAATTCTCTATCAGACGCATATATTTGTTTTATCCAAAGCGTTAATGAAATTTTTGATTTTTGCAAGCTGAATGTATCTGAGGCCCCTCTGTGGCGACGTAGAAGATTTTTCAGAAATGTCACTGGTTCTTACCAATTAAAACAATCAATATCGTATTTAGCAGAAATGATGGATGAATCAGTTGATATCTCTTTTCAATATATAAAAGACCATTCAAACATACTTAAATGTCAAGTTCAATCCCGTCACATTACTTTTTCTAATAATGTGGAATCGTATTCAGTAGACAAGTTTTCCATAATTGTAGTTTGCTCCGAAGGTAACATTTTAGTCCAATTTGAATAAATTTTAATTTGGTAAAGGTCTTCATTATAAAAACGTGAATTTATCAAATGTTTTTGGCAGCACCGATTTCCATTTGCAATGTTAACCCTTCTTTTAACAATTGACTGTAATCGAGCTTTTTGAGGAATTACCGCCATATTCTTCTCTACATTGTAACAAACACAGCAAAATTTGTGAGTTGCAAACGGATCTCTTAATTGGAAGTTCAATTAACTCCACGCTGTCATTTGTATTTGTGATATTTATTTGACAAGATGGATCATCGGTACTTGAAGGAGACTTCTCTCCAGAGCTTAATTTTTGTCTTTTGTATTTTTGCAATCGACAATATCCACAAAGAACATCACCAATGCTAAGATCACAAATAAAAATTCGTGAATATTGCTCAATATCTTCATTTAATCGTAACAACAATTCTGAATCCAATGCACCTAATTTTAATGTGCACTTTTTTTTAACAATACGAACTTGAAAAGAAGTGATTGGTGCTAGTTAACGTTTTTAAACTTTCCATAGCAGTTTTTAATATAATAGTCAGCTGATTTGTTATAATCGGCATTATCGGTCCTCTCGAACCGGTTGCATTCATACAAAAAGTAGAAGATAAATAAACAACAAGTAAGATTCACTACAAAGGACACCTCTTATAGAAGAGTCTTGAAAAATTGTAAATCCATTTAAAAAACATTTTTGTTTCTGAAGATATTGACTTGAAATTTAATATTTATGCTGCATAAGAACTATTTGATTAAAAAATGGGAGTGGCAAAGTTTATTGACAAACAAAATCATGTAGATTTATATGTATCTCTAAAATTATATGAGTTACGATAACGAAAATGGATAAGGACGCTCTACAATGCTCATTTTTTCTAAAACGCTGCCTAATGAGCACAAGAACTTGATGCGAAAACCGAAATCGAAAGAATTTGCGTAGTTTTTGAAAATGAAGAAGACTTAAACTTTTTTGGTTTGGAAGATAGAGGGCTGAAACATAGTAGTTTTTCGTTGCCCGTCTGAAAGCCTAAAAGTCTTATTGAGATCGGTCAACGAACTGGTATCTGCAAACAAAATGAGGAAGAGAAGAAAGATTAACATCTTTGTATGCAAAACTTTTTATACCCTGCTCATACAGTGTGTCAGGGTATATTAAGTTTGTTTGAACGAAATGTATGTAACGCACAGAAGGAGGGGAGGGGGACCCCATAAAGTATATATATTCTTGATCAGGATGACAAGAGAAATTGATTGAGCCATGCCCGTCCGTCTGTATTCACCAATGGATCTCGGAAACTGTAAGAGCTAGAGACCTGAAATTTGGAAGGTAGACTCGTGATGCTTGGCACTACATCAAGTTTAAACGGTTTTGTGCCACGCCCACTCTTTCCCGGCCAACCAGCACCGCCCACTTTTTTAAAACGTTGTAACTCGAACACCCGAAGAGATAGAAACATGAAAGTCGGTATGTAGACTCAGCATGAAGAGCTCTACAAAACTGCATACCACAACCCATCCCCTTGATTTCCCCTCCCCCAGTTGTTTTCTCTAAAAAGCGATATCTCCAAAACTAATAAAGATATGAACATGAAATTGTTTATACAAGCTCAGTAAATATATATCTTTAAAACTGCATACCACAAAATTTCCCTCTGTTCGAAAGTTACCCCTCAATGACCAACTCGAACTCGAACACCCAAAGAGATAGAAACATGAAAGTCGGTATGTAGACTCAGCATGAAGAGCTCTACAAAACTGCATACCACAATCCCTCCCCTTGATTTCCCCTCCCCCAGTTGTTTTCTCTAAAAAGCGATATCTCCAAAACTAATAAAGATATGAACATGAAATTGTTTATACAAGCTCAGTAAATATATATCTTTAAAACTGCATACCACAAAATTTCCCTCTGTTCGAAAGTTACCCCTCAATGACCAACAAACTGAAATTTTTCGTAAATTCCACTTTTTTTTGACCAATTTACTTGATATTTTGAACACTTTTCGATGGGGCGATGTCAAATCAACATTTTTTTTGTAGATTTAGGGTGTTGCTTCACCTACTGTCTGTGCAGGGTATTATATTGTCGAGTATACTCGACTATAGCGTCCCTACTGGTTTGTTTATTAATCAATTGACTTGAAACTTCAAACTTATGTTCTTAGGGAGGCATGAAAACTATTTTGACTAAAATCTCCGGTTCGCATTGTAGCGTACAACGAACAATTGTGTTAAGACGTTGGGATCGTTGGAGAAATCGAGCTAGCACGCTTGAAAGTTTGTGCTCTGGCTCGTCGGTATTGGGGCGGGGGTCATTGTGAAAAGAAGGGCTTCAGACATCTCTACGCCGTTAAGGCATGCTACTGGTATGTGTAGATTAAGGGAACGGGGGAAGAGAAGGGGTTAGTATCCAGAAGGGGGTGAAGGCAACGAGCCGTTTTACAACGTGACACTGGAGGAAGGGGAACTACAGCAGTTAGAGGTAGGTCTCGACCAGAAAAAGCTAACGTGGTTGTTTTCGCGTTGCAGTGCCCACCATGGCCATCCGGTCCAGAAACTAAAACCAGTTAGGTATTTATGGAATGACCCCTTTTGGAAAGTGTAATGTCTACTTTAGCATGGCGACGAAAGATCTCGATCAGAAGGTTTTAACAAAGGTTCAACATAATTATTTATTTGCGGACATAAGTTAAGTTGCGAAGAAATAGGCATAGTCGTAACGTGAGGGGAATTGCTAAAAATTTAAAATTTTAACAGTAATATATTTTCAACTCTGGTATTTGTATCATAATAATTCACAACAACAGAAATCTATGCAAAGAAAACGATATATCAAACCGTTACTTAGAATTCAAAAAGAAAGGAACAAGAATTCTAATGAAATAGTATGCTATCAATTATTGTGCGTTTTTATATAAAAGAAACAAGTGAGGGAATGTGCTAGAAAATGTAAGCTACATTTTGGTTTACTTAACATTTAAAAGTGTAGCATAATTCCTTTTTTTAACACACTTTTTTTTTGCATAAGAGTCAAAATTCTAAACTTGGTATTGTTTAACTTACAGTTCGTCCATAATGAAATTTCAAAGATTGCTAAAGCCAAAACATAAAGATAACGATTTACATGTCCTTCGCATATCGTGATCTTTAACAATATTTTTTGATTTTTTTTTTTTTGTTTTAATAAGGGAAAGTGCAGCTCAATAAAAAAAGAAAGAGATCAAACTCATAGTAAAACAAAAAATGTCAATAGCAACGCGTATACTTTGTCGCGACAGGATGCTAGTTCAAAACTATAAGACTGAACATGCTCTTTTGAACTGGTGTCTAATCTAATCCAAAGATTGGTTGTCCATTAGACACACCGATTTCGACGATGAAGTTGCCTCATCACGTCAAGCGATGAACGGAGATGTAGAAAAAAAGGTACCACACAGGGGTGCTGAACAAGTTTCGCCTCACGCTGCAGAAAAATGCAATTGTAGATATCGCTGACTTTTGCGACACAAACAAAATGCCACCGGGTGTTTTTAACAGCAAAACTCTGTGATTGAGTTATCGGTCACTACGCGTGCCAATTGACGAGACTCTCCACTCTCTTGAACAAATGTCACCACGATTGCTGATCACGGCTCTGCACGGGGCGTCGTTCTGTGCGCATCAACAGAAAATTGCAAAAAAACAAAACCTAAAAACATGGCGTTAGTGGTAAATCGTAAGATTTTGCGAATAAAACACTCTTACCTACTCGGTAAGAATGGCACGGATGTTAATTATAATTTCGGGTTTAATTAAAAATTGACGTTTGTAATGGTCGCGATAGTCGCTTTATTTTATTTTTAAATTTAACGAACTGTTGTCGCAGTCAGTGATGCAAAAGCTGGGTATGCGATCAACAGTGTGGTATAGACGATACCCTTGTATGCCCTTTTCGGTAGTTGGAAACGCGAACAGCTGTTTGAACCGCAGCTAACTTCACCGAAATCAAAGCTCAGCTTCACTTTAAAAAGCCTGACTTCATCGAATTCGTCCTTTTTGCGAAAAAAAATCCAATTTATAATAACGTGCACATCATTAGAATCCTGAAAAATTTGTCAGCGAAATACACGTGCAGTAAAAGTATCAAGTTGTGCGAACAAGCACACAAATTTCAATTGTGTATCCTCGCAAAGTTTTTGTTCGTTTGGTGCGAGTTAAACAACCAATCGAGAACCCAGTAGTGCTACGAACGAATAGCAAAATTAAAACTGCTACGACAAGTTAAAATACAACAAAAATGCTTCCTCAAAATTAACATACAATAATTTGTACATATTTTATAAATAAAATTCATATACCATATATTACATAACTTTTGGGGCCCAACGTGGGGTCAACTAAAGTCTTTCCGATCAAATCATTTGATTGTGCATTTTAGTGGCCCAATTTAAAGGTTATGAGTGGAAAGTACACGTAAGATCGATAACCTTAGACTATCTGGTTATTTGATTTAGTGAAAACCGTGGTGTTAAATTAAAATGCAGTCAATTTTAAAGGTATTTTTGTATGGAGACTAGTTGCTCGACTCAGATTAGGCAACGTGCCGAGAATGAATACAGTTAGTCATCGTCTGATTCACGACAAAAATAATAATACCACCAACCTCTCAATTCTTATATGCTCGATTTGTCTTCGATTGAAGGGTATACTTTGAAATAATCAAAGTTATTGAACTTTTTTATAGTAAATCAGTTTGTTTGTGAAACTTGAGGTTGCTTATGCAGTCATATGACAGTGGATAGAAAGATTGTAGGACTTTGGTGATAGACAGTTGTAAGCATTGCTGTAAATGACAGATTATTCTGTGTCTGCGTACCGCGTGATTACAACCCGAATGAAAGATGAACTACTTTCATACAGTATATCCCTGTTTTAGCTTAAATAGCCCAAAGAATTAATCCCCCCTCAATTGTTGTTGGATAGTTAATTAAATGCTGCTGCACTTTATAATCTCTTAAAATGTCACATAATAGGAATTTTAAGTATATGAAAAAAAACCAAAAACATTAGGAAAACGATCCTACATTACATAGCCCCAAAGAGTTACAGCCACCCAAGACTTTAGCACTCTCTTCTGACCAAAATTTTTTGATATGCTGTGAAGATTTAACCGACGCACAATTATGTATGTGTGCGAACTCCATGTAATTATACGTTTCATAAAGCATGCATTGAGAATTGGTTACGGTCTCACAGTGAGTGTCCCCACTGCGTGCAACTCCTAGATGTGGATCAAATTAGGTCTGTTATAGTACATTCTACTCCCAGTGGTCAACCTCCGCCTCTTGAGTCACTTCCACCTCCGGAAGATGGTGCTCGAGCTAGATTAGTACCAAATTTTGAGCGTAAATATGCTAGGTCTGATAATGTCCCTATAAGTGGAAATGAAGATGTCGATTCGCCACGGAGCCAAGTCCAAAATCTCCCTCGTAATGTTCCTAAAGGAAGTAAAGGTCGTTCCTCCAACAAAAACTCGAACATACAGAATGTCAATGCTCCGGATTATAGAGTAATACAGAATATGATTGAGCAGACAGTTCAGCGTCTTCTAGATAATTTCAGTCTGAATACTGCACGTTCGAATCCAGCTGGATTAAATTTGAAAGCCCCAGTCGCAGGTTCTGTTAATCGGATTAATCCGTTGCAAAATCAAATCGAACCCTAACAAGCTCCAGTACATGTTCCTGCTTCGGCGAGTTTTTCTTTCATTCCTACTAACAAAGTTGCTGATATTATGCCAAAATGGAATGTTGTATTCGATGGTTCTGAGCAAGACTTAGGTGTTGAAGAATTTATTTATCGTATTGGGTCATTGACTGATGAAACTTTAGACAGTGACTTTAAAGCAATGTGTAAACACATGCATGTTATGTTTCATGGAAAAGCTCGAGACTGGTTTTGGAAATATCACAGGAAAGTGAATCTTGTATGGTTTAAATTTTGCGATGCTCTGCGGGAACAATATAAAGTATATTGTAATGGTCGTTTTTTTTTTCTCTTCTGCAAAAGTTATTTTCATGCCAACTTTAGTAGGCAGGGAAAATTTTAAAGATTTGAAAATAACTATCTTTTACTAGCGCCATCTATGATTATGATAAGTGGCAAGGTCCCAATTGTTGCCATTAGGGGGCCCCGAACGATCATATATGCAGTAGTGGCAAGGTCCTAATTTTTGCCATTAGAGGGGACTCATACTATCTTAAAGTCTTTGATGGCAATGCGAATTTGCCTGGGGGTTGCCAATATGTGGACAGACACTTTCAAAGGACGGAAATAGCGAAATATGCCAAGCTAAGCTAAGTATCGAGCTTCTATCTTTTCGTTTTGAGCCGCTGAGGAAGCAAGTCATCTTTTGGAGAAGAACTCTGGCGTACGCTGTCCGCTTTCTTTTTTTGCCGTTTTTGATAATTCCAATTTGCAAGCGCGTAGCTCGATAGGCTTTGGCGGATGGTCGCCACCACAACAACTTAGGCCTTCAGAGTCCATATCGACTGCAGGCCGTTTAAACAACCCATGCGATGGCGAGAAGGGTGTTTCAGCCGCTTGCGTTTGACTCCATGCTAGCAGACAGACGGAAAAAACCCAACAAATAAAAATAAGTGTAGCAAGTGCGCATAAAATAAAGTGAAGTTCGCATATCTGGCATGTGTGTTTAGTTAAAATTGATTATGTTTTAAAAGAAACCCAAATTATGAACGAAATGAGTGAAGCGCTCAAATAAAAAATTTAGGGTTAAAATGTATCAATAATAATTAAAAGTAAAAGTTAAGCATTAAATACAACAAGAGTCAAGTGTAGGGTGCATATTCGGCTGTATCTTAAAAATTATAGTTGACAAAGCAAAAGAAAAGAATTACAAATAACAACAAAAAACTTTGACAAAATGCGAACAAGAGTGCTAAAAATCTAACTAAAATAACACAAAATAAAAACGCAAAGAAAAAGCAACAAGACAGCATTATAAACGAACGTAATGATAATTATATATATGTATATATTAATGCTGCGATAATCTAAATAATCTCTTTCAACACTCAAGGAATCATCATGAGGACGGCGAAAGATCTTTCATCGTATGTTTGGTGAGTTTGTTCCTTTTCTATTATACCATATATTGTTTTGATTATTAAAATGCGTTTGAGTGAAATGTGCAAGCAAAGACAAAAGTAAAAAAAAAAAAAAAAAAAAAAAACCAAAAAGATTTGAGACAAAATTAAAGTAAATGAAATCATAGTTACAGACTGTATTTGATACAGTTGCGTTTGACACGAAACAATTTGCTGTGCTGGTCACTCACGCGCATGCAACAGGAGCATTGATTTTTTTCTTGTTTCTTTTATTTCTGATAATTCGTATGCTTGCTTACGCGCGCGGTAACACTCATAATGAGTGACAATAATTCAGAGTAATTCGTTTGTCCTTTTATTTTCTCTTTGCTTAAAAAAAAAAAAAAAAAGAAACAACTCTTTGATTGCCTATGAGTTTGTGTTTGTTTTGCATTTTGTAACTCTCATTTTTTGTGATTTCGCGCACAAGTACTAAAATCAAGATCAAGATCAATGGCAAAGAATTAAAATTTTGCTTCTCAACGATCATATGGGAACATACCCTACATTAATGTCCGTGGTTGTATATGCACTCTATAAAAGTTTTTTTTTTGCTATGAAATTGTTTGTTAATTTAACGTTCACTTAAAAAATTAATTGACACAATAATGAAGTTTAGATAGGATTGTTTATATTAAAAAATATATAAAACCTTTAATATACTTTTTATAAATAAATTTGTACAATGAATTTAAATAGAACTGTTTTAAATTTACTTCATTGTTTTGCTAACATGAGCTGCTAAATCCCAGTTCATTTTCCTGGTGACATGGTGAAGTAGCGTGTGGTAGCGATACTTCACGAGGGATTCTCAACTAAAATTAACTGAGAATTATTGGTAGGGTAGGGTGAAGAATGTGTGGGTCGAATTCTATCGATGACCCCGCACTAAAGACAAAGTTCTTAACAAACTCTTGCTATTTGTTTTGATCGAAATGTCTCACTTTATCAGTGATGGCTACTATTTTTGTTTGTTGTTCTTCGAAGAGCGAAGCCTCTTTTGTTTGTAGTTTCAGTAGGGATCCTTAAATAAGATTATGTTCGCGAGTGACCGGAAAATACGCCCTAAAGAAACCCACCCCATCCCGAAAGAGCTAGGGAATCCAGAGGGTCCTATACTGCATTGCTTTCTCACTCAAAGGGAGATCATTCGTTTGAATGTTGTCAGCTATTCTCCTTATCGCAAGTTTGAAAGAAATATACTGAAATGTTCATTGCGTTCTCATTTATTCATTCTTGCAAATTCTCACACAATTAAAGCGTTGGTTACATACTTTCTGTCAACTAACGTGGAGCAGATACCTTGTTCCATAATTTTTTTTGAGAGAGTTTTATAGATACACATAACGTTACAATATACCTCTGAATTTCTTGGTAAAAAGCATATTCATTCCAGAAAACAAAAAGTAAACGAATCATTTTCGTCATTTTATAACACTTTTGCGTCCGTGACTGATACGTTTTCCATACGGTTAGACGATCAAGAATTATTATAAATAATGAGGAATAACTTGTTGCCAGAAGTTCGTCAACAACTTTTGTATCAGCTTGTTCATTTAATTAGTGAACTACGAAGGTTGGTTCAAATGCAAGAAAACCTCACACGAGAAATCATTAGCAGCCCAGATAGTCATTTGAAAGCGAAACCGCCGACATACCGTCGTCAGGTTTGTGCGATTGAGCAAACAATTTCAGAAAATGAATCCGATCAGATTTCTGATCCTGACTGCCAAATTGAGGCAATACATAAAGTGTCACCAAAGATAACGTGCTGGAATTGTGAAGAACCAGGTCACTTTTGGGTAGACTGTTTAGCCGACCGAAGAATTTTTTGTTACAGTTGTGGCGCAGTTAACGTTTATAAGCCACAATGTCCGAGATGTCTTAGACGTAAGTCGGAAAACCGCCCACAGGGAGCATCCAAAACCACCCGGTTGCCCCTGAATCAATAATTAAACAATTATCCTCAACAGTTGTCGATTTTGTGCCAGCAGAAATCCGACAAGAAGATGTACAGAGTGATAATATTACTCTATATCAACCTTAATTTCGTTCGTATGTAGATCGGTTGAAGTAAGGAAACGAATTTTTGATGAAGGACCGGTAAAGAAAAAAGTTAATCGCAAGGTAGCTAGAATTCTAAACTATTTTCGTAACATCCATAAAAACCACAAACTGCTTGTTTCGGCAATATTTAACAACGTTAATGACAAGCGCAGCGATGCTGAAGTGTCGTTTTTAAATTTTACTGAGCTCGGTTTATTAGATACAGGAGCCAATGTTAGTTGTATAGGAGCCAAGCTGACAACAGAAAATTTTTCTAATTTCCCTGGATTTAAACAAATTAAATCATATTTTAAGACCGCTGATGGTAGCGCACATGATGTTATTGGGATTTTGACTGTTGAAATCACCTATAAAACAAAGACGAAAAGTATGAAGTTATACGTTATTCCATCGATGACCCAACGATTAATTCTTGGAATCGATTTTTGGAAAGACTTTGCGGTCGCCCCAGATATCATAAGTCCGCTTGAAATCCAGTCGACAACTATGAAAAAGATGAAAGCTCGTATCCATTGTCTAGCCTCCAATTGCAACAACTGGAGTTAGTTAAAAATCTTTTTCGTAACTGCTCGCAAGGTTTAGGGCGTACTAAATTAATTAAGCATCAAATAGATGTGGGTAATGCAAAACCCGTGATGCAACGTTTCTACCTAGTAAGCCCAGCCGTGAAAAACTGTTATACACTGAAATAGACCGAATCTTATCACTTGACGAAACAGAACCGTCTACAAGTGCTTGGAGTTCACCCATGAGTCTCGTACAAAAGTCAAATAAGATTCGCTTATGTCTTGATGCGGAATCTGCTTCCGCGAACTTCGTCAAGTACGGACGTGTTTTTCTTGTGCTCCGGGAAATAAACTTAAAACTCATCAGTGCAGCGAATGATCTAATAATAATAAGTGTATATCGCGAAAAGACGCTTAGTGCGATAAATTCGCACAAATCTATCAATTAATTAATTAGTTGATTAGCTTTAATAAACAATACAAACAATTAAAACTAAAACTCTATTCATACAATGAGTAAAGAAGAAATCGAAACTCGCAGCGCACTGTAGCGTAAGCAAGGCGAGCGTCGACTCTCTTTGCAACGGAACAACGCGTATTTCACCTATAACGCCATGTCAACCGAAAATACTGCAGCGATCGATGACCAATGCAGCGCACGAACTATTGCATATAGCGAGCGGCAGAGCGAGTTCTTGCTCTCCGTCGCTACCGTTCACGTCTCAAACGCCGCAGAGCACCGTGTCCGCTCCTAAGCAGATATGTACTGGCCAGAGAGACCTGTGCTCATCTACGACGACTAGTTCAACAATCTCACTAACTACCTCAACAGTAAGTACAACAACAACTTCAACGGTATCAACTGCCCTTACAACAGCCAATGCAAATACAACATCTGGCGCAACCTTACCAAAAGAAAACGAAAACAAAGAAACAAAAAGGCTGGCCGTGCAGACTGGAATGGATCGCTACATTCAAATTAAAAGAAAGTTGAACCCCCTAAACTTGAAGCCGAAAATTACCCGTGTTAGCTTCAGCCTACCAGCAAGCGAAATGCCTGATAATACCAACAGGTTCAAAATTCTGGCAGATAACACTTCTGATCTGGCCCCCGAAACAGAAAGCGTTAAAAGAATGCCAAAGCCACCACCAATTTACATCCGTGAAAAAAGCTGCAACGCCTTAGTCAGCAAATTTATTGAGTTTATTGGAAAGGACAACTTTCATATAATCCCCCTTGTCAAGGGAAATGTACATGAAACAAAGGTACAAACTAAGTCCGAAGATAACTACAGAGTACTGTCGAAGTACCTGAGCGACAACAAAAAGAACTTCTATACGTACCAGCTAAAAAGCAGCAAAGGCCTGCAAGTCGTACTAAAGGGCATAGAGCCTGAAGTCACTCCTGCGCAAGTAATCAACGCGTTACAAGAGAAAGGATTCAGTGCCAAAACTGTTTTCAACATCCAAAATAAGGATAGAAAGCCGCAACCACTCTTCAGGGAAGAACTTAATCCAGAAATCAAGCCGCTCAAGAAAAACGCAGTGCACCTGATATACAAACTTTAATTTCTACTGCACCGCATAATCACTGTAGAAGAACGCAATGGTCCCGTACAATGTACGAATTGGTAAGAATATGGCCATACAAGGTCGTATTGTACTCTGCGCCCGATGTGTGTAGCTTGTGGAGAGCTTCATTCAGACATTACACACTGCCCAGTGAGCAAAGACGACAACAGCACAAAAAATGCGCCAACTGTGGTGGTAACCACCCAGCTAACTATAAACGTTGCCCAATATACAAGGAGCTGAAAACACGAATCCACCAGCGAGTGACGCTCTCAAAACGCTCTAAAATCAGGACTGGCCCCCCCTACCCCAAATACGCCAAACCCATAACTGGCACATGCAAATTTAAGCGCGACTCAACACCACCAAATGCCGGAGCAGCAACAAAGCAATGTTATCAACCATGCAGCAAAGTCTAATGGAGTTTATGTCTTTTGTGCGAACAACTATGCAGGATTTAATGCGCAACCAAAATCTACTGATACAAATGCTGATTTCACAACAGTCCAAATAAACCATGCCTTCCCTACGCATATCTACGAGGAATGCTAATGGCGTCTCACAGCACAAACTTGAGCTAGCTCAATTTCTATTTGACAAACACATTGACGTAATGCTACTCTCAAAAACACACCTTACAAACAAATATAATTTCAACATACGAGGCTACGTATTTTACGGAACAAACCATCCAGATGGTAAAGCACATGGGTGGACTGGTATTCTGATTAGAAACCTATCTACAGGACACATCTATAAACATACAATTAGATAGTGGTAACCATCTAACACTAGCCGCCGTATACTGCCCCCCTGTTTCAATATATCTGAAGCTGAGTTCATGCAGTTCTTTAACACACTCGGAGAACACATAATAGCAGGAGACTACAATGCACTAACTGGGGATCTCGTCTAGTGACCCCAAAAGGCAAACAATTATACAATGCAATTATGAAAGCCAGCAATAAGCTCGACCATCTCTCTCCCGGCAGACCAACATACTGGCCGGCTGACCCCAATAAACTACCCGACCTAATTGACTTTGCAATAACAAAAAATATTCCCCGAACCCTGCTAAGCGCCGAAAGTCTTTCAGATCTCTCATCTGATCACTCGCCTGTATTAATTAACCTACTTCGACATCCAAAAACCGTAGATCAACGAAGCAGATTGACCTCGCATAAAACCAACTGGGTCAGATACAAAAAATATTTTAGCTTACACATTGAGCTAGATCCTCCCCTAACCGTTGAAGCTAAGATCGACAGCTTCGTAAACAATATAGAATCAGTCTTTGTTACCGCAGCTCGTATCTCAACACCTCCAACGGCACAAGCTCCACGTAACCAAAAGAAGACGAATCTACAAATCGAGCAGCTCGTTATCGAAAGCGACGCTTTCGTCGGGAATGGCAATCAACTAGATCGCCATCTGCACGACATAGACTAAAGAGCGCCACACGTAACCTCACTGAAGCGTTTAAGCAAGAAGAAGCGTATACCCAACGCCGTTACATAGAACAATTATCAACATCCTGTACAAGGAACTCACTGTGGAGAGCTCACCCAACCCTGAGCTCACCGACAGAAACCGTGATGCCTATAAGAAACCCTGCAGGCGGCTGGGCCCGCAGCGATGAAGATAGAGCAAGAACATTTGCCACCCACCTTAAAAAGGTGTTTTAACCAAATCCTTTCACAAATGCGACTACACTCCCAGCATTAACAAATGACGGTTAGCTTCAAAGTGATCCAATCGAGTTTCGGCCAAACGAAATTGCTAATATAATCAAAAAGGAACTGAACCCAAACAACTCACCGGGCTGCGATTTAATAACCCCAAAAATGATTAGGGAGCTCAATATAGTGCTGTTTGCACTATCGCAAAGCTCTTCAATGCCATCACTAAGCTTGGCTATTTTCCAGAGAGATGGAAAAAGTCTATCAATATAATGATACCAAAGCCAGGAAAAGATCACACGATTTCCTCGTCTTACAGATCTATAAGTTTATTATCGTGTCTATCAAAAGTCTTCGAAAAATGCGTGTTAACTCGGATCAACTCATTCCTAAAAACACATAACAAAATCCCTTCACACCATTTCGGCTTTTGTGAAAAAAACGGAACTATTGAGCAGGTTAATCGCAGAACATCAGAAATACGAAGCGCGTTCGAAAATCGAGAATACTGCACAGCAATATTTTTGGATGTCTCACCAGCATTCGACAGAGTTTGGTTGGAAGTTTTAATGTATAAGATTAAAACAATAAATGTCCTCTACACATCAGACATCCCAACAAGCAGACGACTAACAACATCCACCTTTGCTGACGGTACAGCTATTCTCAGCCGTTCCAGATGCCCAATGCAAGCAACAGCGCAGTTAGCTCTTAACCTGGCCGACATAGAAAAATGGCTAGCTAACTGGCGAATAAAAGTCAACGAACAAAAATGCAAACACGTTACGTTCACTCTTAACAGGCAAGATTGCCCACCACTGATGTTAAAAAACACTACGCTCACGCAAACAAACGAAGTGACATACATTGGAGTACACCTCGATAGAAGACTCACATGGCGTAGGCACATCGAGGCCAAGAGAACGCATTTAAAACTAAAAGCAATTAGCCTCCGTTGGCTTATCAACGCTCGCTCTTCCCTTAGTCTTGACTACAAGGTCCTGCTCTACAATTCTGTTCTCTAACCTAATTGGACCTACGGCTCCCAGTTATGAGGAAACGTTAGCAGTAGCAATATTGAAATCATCCAGAGAACCCAGTCAATGATATTGAGAACCATCACCGGGGCACCGTGGTATGTTCGAAACGAAAACATACAAAAAGATTTAAATATTCAACCAGTCAGAGCTATAATAACAGAACTCAAAGAACAATACTACAGCAAGCTTTCTACGCACCCTGCCAGAAGTTTAACAAGGTTATGCTGCCAATCCCGTCTTCATCGAAATTACCTTCCAACCAAGCGATAGACCCTCGGGCGCCGCAACCTATCTGCAGTCCAAAAGAACTGCTAGTTAACATATAGGCATAAGATCTGCAAACGTATTGTTATTGTTAGTCTCATAAAGAGACGATTCAATAAATAAGGCAAAGTTTAAATAAAAAATAAAAAGAAAATAAAATGTCTTGACGCTCGCAAATTGATTGAAGTCACAAAAAAGGATGCTTAGTGTTTGCCGAGCATCGAAGGAATTTTAGCGCGATTGCCTAACGCTAATCTTATTTTTAAATTAGACCTGAAAGATGCTTACTGGCAAAAAGCATTGAGCGAGGATTCGAAAGCATTAACGGCTCTTACTGTGCCTGGGAGGCCATTATATCAGTTCAAGGTTATGCCTTTTGGATTCATCATCATCATTCTCCCTGATTTGAGACACTGTGTATTTGGATACTTAGATGATTTATGTATTGTGTCAGAAGATTTAAATTCGCACTTGTCAATATTAGTTCGTTTAGCAGGGCAATTCAAAAAAGCAAATTTAACGTTAAACGTTTCTAAAAGCCATTTTTGCGTCACCAGCCTTAACTGCTAGGCTATGTTATTGCAGTGGTAGTATTGTTAACTGGCCTACTCCCAGAAATCTAAGACAAAGCCGTGAGTTTTTTGGTGTTTGCGGATGATACCGCAGGTTTATTGAACATTTTGCTGATAGAACCTATCCTGTTACTGAAACTTTGTCTACAAATAAAAAATTCTTATGAACGTGCGAAGCGCATAACGCTATGGAGCGATTGAAAAACATTTTGACAACAGCACTTGTGCTCAAAAACCCCGACTTTTCGAAGAAATTTTTCGTACATTGCGATGCGAGCGATTACGGAATCGGGGCCGTGCTAGTTCAATTGTCTGACGATGGTCATGAACAACCCGTAGCCTACATGTCAAAAAAGCTCAGTTGAACTCGAAGGAGTCATAGTGTTACAGAAATGGAATGTTTAGGGGTGATCTTGGCGATCGAAAAGTTTCGATGCTATATTGAACTGCAAGAGTTTGAAATGATATCTGATCACTCCAGTTTAGTTTGGCTCATGCAACAATTTGAATTATATATCCCACCGGAAAGGAAAAGATCACATCGTCCCCGATGCTCTTTCTCATAGGCCCAATTAATGACTTACAGTCCGAAGCTTTTAATGATGAGAACTATAAAACACTCCGTAAAAATTTCAGTCCAATTTATCCAAGTTTCCTGATATTAAAATACAAAAAAAAAACATCTGTATATGCGAACTGAAAACGCTACTGGTGTTGAAGATCAAGAAAAGCATTCTTGGAAACTTTGGGACCCTGATCATTTACGTTCAGAAGTGCTAAGACAAGCACATGATAGTTTAGTATCTTCGTATGGCGGCATGCAAAAAACCATTGAAAAACTCCGTCGAACTTTGTTTTGGCCAGGTTTAGCCCGTGTGAGACTATATTCGAAATTGTGAGACTTGTAAGGAAGCCAAAGCACGCAATTACACTTTTCGTCCTCCAATGGGTGAACAAAGTCCTAGTTGTAGACCCTTTCAGTGTTTGTATATTGATTTGCTCGGTCCATATCCGCGTAGTACTCGATCATTTTAGCAAATTGGTTGCACCCCTTAAAAAAATTAACTTCATATGCTATTCAGAAGTATTTGCTTGAAACCATTTTTCATTCGTCTGGAGTACCCGAAGAAATTGTGAGTGATAACAGGACGCAGTTTAAGGACAACGTATTCAACGCGTTCTTGACTGAACTCGGAATTAAACACGTTTATACCGTGTTATACTCTCCCCAAAGCAATGCGGCGGAACGTGTAAATCGCTTGGAATTAGCGGCAGAACGATCGTATATAAAACAAGATCAAACTGAGTGTGACAGACATCTTACCAGCATATCTTGTGCGTTAAGAGGAGCTTTGCATCTATCTTTAGGTTGTTCCCCGTACAAAGTTCTGTTTGGTGTAGATATTACCCATGGGTCAGATTAACGTCTTCTAAAAAATTTACAATTAATCGAAGAACCTACTGTTCGACAGATAACATAGCGTTATTGCGTAAAGATATCCAAGCAAACATATATTGAGCCTATGATCGCAGTGTAGCTCAATACAACCTTCGTTCTAACCCTGTCTCTTATAGAGAAGGTCAACAAGTTTTTAGACGAAATTTCACTCTTTACGAAAAATGTAAATGCGTAGAAAATTTGAAAATTGTTAATACCTTTTAGAAGACTTGCAAGGTAGAGAGGTTTACACATTTCATGCCAAAGACATCCGAAGCTGATTCCAGCTAATCTACCGTCTATCGGTCTTAGATTATCTGTATTGTATTGTGGGGAGGGGATCAAAAACACCCAAAAATCGTCTGACGTAATTAATGAATGGCCCCTAAGGGTTACACATGTAACATTACAGACCGATAACCATTTTATTTTTTTTTTACAGGCGCAAGTCGTTGTGGTAGCGCACTAGCCTCAAGTGGTCATTGCGACACCAGCTCAGCCTGTTCCGCGACTACAGTCGCCTTACTACTTAACTCTACACAAAATAAATATGCATGCACTACCCAGGCGTACTTTATGTAAGCGCCTTCAAACTGAATTCGAAATGTAAAATGCAAAAAAAAAAGTCAGTAAAAACAAACAAACGAATTGAACAGTCGTTTAAAAGGGATGCAAATAGATCAATGAGAAAACGATTTGCTTAAAATTATTATAACATTAAAACGAGCTGCTGCTGTTCTTTAAGTGCCCGACAGGCTTTGGTACATAAATCTACTTAGACGAATGTCAAAATATCCAAACGAGTGAAAAGCAAAACATGAATCGCGTATTGAAATTAAATATTCCGGAAAGTGGTGAGGTGCAAATGAACAACAACGAAAATCTAGAAAATACATGATTATCACTTATTTAAAATTAATTGACTTTTCAATTCTAGAACTGCTCTCGGAATGGTTGTGACAATAAATTATCGGGAGGAAAAAAAGCACTATACAAATCTTATTTTCGGTATTGCAAATAACACGTGACATTTTCTATATATACATGTATAGTACTGGAGGTGGCTATTGGCCATGCGGTAAGTGCTTACCCCAGTGCTTACTACATAGGTGCTTACTGTTCCGACCCTATGGTAAGCGAACGCTCAACCACCTAGTGAAAAAAAAAAAAAGGTTTTTCTACGAAAGCGTCAACGAAAAGTAGCCGTCAATCATTGCATTTGTTTTTGTTTTTTTGTGAAAAGGGCATAGACACAAAAATGAAAAAACAAAAACTTCGATTACGCTTTCCATCGGTGTTTGTTTACGGGTCTTCAGTGCACTGTTCCTAAATTTACAAAAACAATTATAACGCCATTTGTTTTTGTCACGGAGTTTGTAACAGATGGAAATATTAATTTCCGACTATATAAAGTATATATATTCTTGATCAGGACGAAAACACGAGTTGACTTAGCCATGTCCGACTGTCCATCTGTCTGTCTGTATGTATGCAAGCTAGTCCCTCAGTTTTGAAGCTATCGTTTTGAAATTTTGCACAGAGTCTTAGAATTTATTGCGATGAATCATTCGTCGAAACCGCCTATATCGGATTACTGGAAGTGGTAGCGCCCATATGAATTGAAGAAGTAAAATAAATTTGAATCGTTGTATGCAAAACTTTTTTGTTTTGATAGATAGATATATAGATAGGAACATAGTAGTTTTACATGGTCCGACTAAATGCCTGAAAGTTTCTCTTGTTTTTGGAGCCACCAGTATAGTGCAGTATACTCCTCCCAACTAAAGTCGCATGGAACGAGATTTAGTTTGGGAGTCTGCCTAATGACTAATCGTCTATTCGAATCCTTGCGTCTCGTCGGACTGCGTTATTAATTAACGTCCGAGTGCACACATTCTAAGTGTCGTCTTCAGACAGAAATCGCCAGAAGTAAAAACCGAGGCAACCCTATCATCAGGACCACGTGAATCGCTAGATGAACTAGTGACTCCAATTTATGGCACTGCAACATCTGGAGGCGTTAAAATGAGATAATTTCACCGGCATATCATCAGCCTTAACCTCACTTGCGACCTACCTCAATGTGCTTTCTACAACGTCGTTTGTTGGTTAGTATGAAGCGCCTAATAATGTTATAAATTGTTCCTAGCTTGTATAAAATCAGTGGTGCAGTATGCACATCAATTAATTTTACAGATTCAAATTTGAGAAAAGTTAAAAGTAAAGTTAAATTAGTAAATTGTAAAATCGAATGTGAAAAAAGAAGAATTCAGCTATAGTTAATTATCGTTTGTCTTGAAAGAGTAAATCATCGTGCTTTGCTTATTAAATTTAATTTAAGAAAACGTTTAAAAAATTATTGGGTAACTTTATTTAAAAAAAAAAAAAATAATTTAAAAGAAAAAAAAAAGGAAAACTATCACTGCAGCCAAAAAAGTAAATTATAACGCAGTAAATATAACTCATAGCCTCTACAGCTCCTACGCACGTTTGGAAGGTCCTTCATCGATGCAGCAGTACTGGAAATCGAAAGTCATTATCCTTTTTATTAATTATATTTATTGCGTTATGCCTTTTGAATAATAGTCAACAAAGCATTTTCTAAAACAAAGTCGTATCTTCAAAAAAAAAAAAAAAGTACTTAAATAAAAAAGTACGAATAACAAAATTAAAACTGCTACGACAAGTTAAAATAGAACAAAAATGCTTTCTCAAAATTAACATACACAAAAAAAAAATCATTATAACTTCAAATCAATTAAAGTCAAACCGTGACATGTATAAAAGCTAAATTTTTGAACATTACTTTGTTCTACTATAGTTTCATTAAATTCAGCTATGCTTTCAAGACATTTTTAAACTTTATTACGTGCAACTTCAAAACACACGTTTTTTCAAATCAGTTGCTAAATATCTATAACTATAGCATTAAATATCTAGCCTTAAGAGTTATTTAAGACTTAATTTAGTTTGCTATACTTTGTTTAAATTTGCTTCTTTAAATTTTTATATTCCTATACCTTCGGTAGAGTTGTAAAGAACTCATATTATAAAAATGTTCAAATCATACATTACTATATTATTATGTTATTAAATGAATTACTTGTGAATTATTATAAAATATGATTGTCTAAATTAATTTTGGTATTCCTAGTGACATTGGGATTATAAAAGTGTAGTAGGCATACATAAAGGGGACTTGCGTTAAATAAGAACGTTGGTCATTGTTAGGGTAGGGTGTAGCATGGGTCTTTAACATCTTTGACCCCATTTAACTAACTATTGCCACAACAATTAACTCTGTTATATATACTTAACGTAATGACCTCGCAGTTCTATTTGCTGTGTGTTTTTCTAATAAATTGAAAGTTATGTATATGAGTGTGAGATATAGCAACAACCCACCCCATCCCGAAAGAGCTACGGAGCCAGAGGGTCCCGCCCGCTATCTTTTCTCGTTTACTCAAAGGAAGATCCGGAAGTCTTCTGGACTGACTCGACACCATCTATTCTTCCAAGCACTGCATGTTTCACTCTATACTAATGTATGGATAAAACTTGCAACAAAGATACAAATAATAATTTGTTCATCTTTTATAAAAATAATTCATATATCATATATTACACGTTGTTAGGTGGCAGTTAGACCGACCGTAAATTTTCTTGAAGCGATTTACAAATTTCACTGCAAATGGAAGTTAGCTTTAAACGGTAGTTGCACACCCAATTTTGCTCACTATTTCAAAGGTCTTGCAAAAATTCGTTAACACAGTTTTAGTTTCTGAATTAAAAGAACTTAGCACTGTGACGAACTGCACACGGATGCGTCTCAATCAGAAAAGGAAGAAAGAAGCCATGCTTTTTACCTCATCAGTTCACACAACCTTCAAAACTATTCCAATGAGAATCCCAGACTCTGCAAGGGGCCGTTCATTAATTACGTTTGATAATTTAGTGGGGGAGGGGGGTCAACCATGACTTACTTTTGCCTATTTTACATATACTGCCTTCTACATTTTTACCCCTAAGGGTTACACATGTAACATTACAGACCGATAACCATTTCGATAACCTTAATGTGCATATCGGGATGTGAAAAATTCTACATCAGTTAAGATCACAACAGCTGATCGCTGACTCCGAGTGCCATTACACCATTGAGCAAAAACAATGAACATTTTTATATAGGGTTTTATTTTTTTTTTACAGGCGCAATACGTTGTGGTAGCGCACTAGCCTCAAGTGGTCATTGCGACACCAGGTCAGCCTGTCCCGCGACTACAGTCGCTTTGCTACTAAACTCTACACAAAATAAATATGCATGCACTACCCAGGCGTACTTTATGTAAGCGCCTTCAAACTGAATTCGAAATGTAAGCACAGTTGCCAACGACAAAAATACGAAGTCAGTAAAAACAAACAAACGAATTGAACAGTCGTTTAAAAGGGTGCACCCCTTAGATAGATTAATGAGAAAACGATTTGCTTAAAATTATTATAACATTAAAACGAGCTGCTGCTGTTATGCTAACCGAGTAGTTTTCTCCTTACTGCCAAAATCTATGTTTATTTAAGTGCCCGATAGGCTTTGGTACATAAATCTACTTAGACGAATGTCACAATATCCAAACGAGTGAAAAGCAAAACATGAATCGCGTATTGAAATTAAATATTCCGGAAAGTGGTGAGGTGCAAATGAACAACAACGAAAAGCTAGAAAATAAGTACATGATTATCACTTTATTTAAAATTAATTGACTTTTCAATTCTAGAACTACTCTCGGAATGGTTATGACAATAAATCATCGGGAGGGAAAAAAACACTATACAAAGCTTATTTTCGGAATTGCAAATAAGATGTGGCATTTTCTATATATATTAGGGTGTCCCTTATTTTACAATGTACATATTTTTTAACGCATATGGGCTAGTTTCGTTCATTCTACTCTTAAACACTCCCATGATTTTTATACTTTTCACTTATGTGAAATAGTATATTAACTTTGTCACGGAGTTTGTAACAGATCGAAATATTAATTTCCGACTATATAAAGTATATATATTCTTGATCAGGACGACAAGACGAGTTGATTTAGCCATGTCCGTCTGTCCGTCTGTCTGTCCGTCTGTCTGTCTGTCGGTCTGTCTGTCTGTCTGTCTGTATGTATGCAAACTAGTCCCTCAGTTTTGAAGCTATCGAGCTGAAACTTTGCACAGAGTCTTAGAATTTATTACGATGAATCATTCGTCGGAACCAGCATGATCGGATTATTGGAACAGGTAGCTCCCATACGAAAAGAAGAAGAAAAGTGAACAAAACTTGAATCGTTGTATGGAAAACTTTTTTGTTTTGTACAATAGAGTGCTGAAATTTTAAACATAGTTGTTTTACATGGTCCGACTACATGCCTGAAAGTTTCATTGAGATTGGACATCTGGAACTGGTAGCTCCCATACAAAATGAAGAAGAGGAAGAGAAGGAATATTCACGTCGTTGTATGGAAAACTTTTTTGTTTCTTAACCAATTGACTTGAAATTTTAAAGTTATGTTCTTAGGGAGGAATGAAATCTATTTTGACCAAATGTGGGCGTAACCACGCGTAGCCACGCCCACTTATAGCGAAAATTTACCCGTTGTATGGAAAACTTTTTTGTTTCTTAACCAATTGACTTGAAATTTTGCAGTTATGCTCTTAGGGAGGAATGAAAACTATTTTGATCAAAAGTGGGCGTGGCCACGCCCACTTATAGCTTAACTTGACCCTTTGTATGGAAAACTTTTTTGTTTCTTAACCAATTGACTTGAAACTTTGCAGTTATGCTCTTAGGGAGGAATGAAAACTATTTTGATCAAAAGTGGGCGTAGCCACGCCTACTTATAGCGAAAATTGACCCGTTGTATGGAACACTTTTTTGTTTTTTAACCAATTGACTTGAAACTTTGCAGTTATGCTCTTAGGGAGGAATGAAAACTATTTTGACCAAAAGTGGGCGTAGCCACGCCCACTTATAGCGAAAATTGACCCGTTGTATGGAAAACTTTTTTGTTTCTTAACCAATTGACTTGGAACTTTGCAGTTATGTTCTTAGGGAGGAATGAAAACTATTTTGACGAAAAGTGGGCGTAGCCACGCCCTTTTATAGCTAAAATTGACCCGTTGTATGGAAAACTTTTTTGTTTTTTAACCAATTGACTTAAAACTTTACAGTTATGTTCCTAGAGAGGAATGAAAACTATTTTGACCAAAAGTGGGCGTAGCCACGCCTACTTATAGCAAAAATTGACCCGTTGTATGGAAAACTTTTTTGTTTTTTAACCAATTGACTTGAAACTTTGCAGTTATGCTCTTAGGGAGGAATGAAAACTATTTTGATCAAAAGTGGGCATGGCCACGCCCACTTATAGCTTAACTTGACCCTTTGTATGGAAAACTTTTTGGTTTTTTAATCAATTGACTTGAAACTTTACAGTTATGTTCCTAGAGAGGAATGAAAACTATTTTGACCAAAAGTGGGCGTAGTCACGCCTACTTATAGCAAAAATTGACCCGTTGTATGGAAAACTTTTTTGTTTTTTAACCAATTGACTTGAAACTTTACAGTTATGTTCTTAGGGAGGAATGAAAACTATTTTGACCAAATTTGGGCATGGCTACGCCCACTTATCGCAAAACTTGAACCGTTGTATGGAAAAATTTTTTGTTTTTTAACTAATTGACTTGAAACATTACAGTTATGTTGTTAGGGAGGCATGAAAACTATTCAGTTAGTTTTTTTATAGTGACACAAAGTGAAAAGTATTATAGCTTCAGCCTTGCTGAAGATAGCGTCCTTACTGGTTTTTTTTTTTTTTTGGGAACACGGGAACACGTGCCGACTTGCGTTCAAAACATGCAAGTTACACCTGAGTCTTTAATGTAACATTGGAACACTTTCTCAAGCACGTTACACCGGCACTTATGGTGTAACATACGAGTACTTCATTTTATTGTGATTTCGTTTCGAATTTATTGGACAAACAATACGCTCAATATCTGTGGAACTTAAAAGCAATACAAAAACTATCTTTTTGATTGGTGAGACAAATCACCAAATAACGGGTGTTAAGTTACCATCTATCCACCAAGTTCTCGCAGTTTCATTTTTTAATATCCGTGATGTGAAATTAAATGAGTGAAAGCTCAAATCAAATTGTAAAAAAGAACCCATGAAAGGGAAGTATCCTGATTAGTATTATATAAAGTTTATCTTTTTGGTAATAAAACGCAATACTTAAATTTTTCTTTTCAATAATATTCAATTAAAACTTAATTATTTGGCGTCCCGAGTTGTATTCAAAAAAAATATGTAAAATCTTCTTTCATAAAAGTTCAGGGCTCAGTCGGCACGGGTTAGAATTAACTTAGGAAGCTGAAATTTTGTATTTAGGTTAAGTTAAGGATACCGAACAGAAATGGGGGGTATGCGTTTTCAAATATGAAAAAAAAAAAAATCGACCAAATAAGGGACACCCTAATATATATATATATACCCTGCAGTACTGGAGGTGGCTATTGTCTATGCGGTAAGTGTTTACCCCAACGCTTACTACATAGGTGCTTACTGTTCTGACCCTATGGTAAGCGAACGCCGAACCACCTAGTGAAAAAAAAATATTTTTCTACGAAAGCGTCAACGAGAAGTAGCCGTCAATCATTGCATTTGTGTTTGTTTTTTTGTGAAAAGGGCATAGAAATTAAGAAATTCTTTAGTTTATTATATTTTTTTATTTATAAAGAGCACCTTTAGTGCTTTATTCCTTTACATAAATTTCAATCTTGATTATTATTAAGCACTAGTGCTATAATAATTCTTGTATCAAGTTAGGAATTGAATTGTTAGCACTTCTGTGCAATTATGAGTCTAAATTAGAACTGGCTTACAACTGAATAAACGAACCGAATATAAATCAAAATCTAAGCTAAGCCGCGCTGCCTTTGCCGTTATAATTGCTGATTAGCTGCAATTCGGCTGGTATCTTGTTGCATTCATATCCGTTCCTACAGACATATCGTCAGCAGAACGGAGTTTATGCTGTTCCCACGAATGCTTGCGCAACGGACATATGACACTTGTGCTGAACGGCCGGACGGACAAGCAAAGCTCGTGTTGGACAGGCGGACGGTCATAACTTCTCCCCTCCTTAGTGAGGGACGTCCCCGTTCCTCTCGGTTGCCGTCCTGATGATTTTCTCAATTGTCTCTGGGGTGACCCTCGGTTCCTTCGGGCGCATCATGATCGCGGCCAAGATACTCAGCATGATCACTGCAGCAACCAATCCCATTGTAGTAGTGTTGGAGTGGTTTCTGGCGTCTTCATGAAGATTGCCTATTAACTGGCGATTCCGAAGTCCGTGATATCTAAGTGATGGCAGATCCATAATGTCATCGTGCCCCGTTATGTTTTTCTCGGAGACCCAAGGCGTTTCTGCTACCCTTAAGACGAGTGAGTTTCGGTTGAAGAATATGGAGTTGTTAACCCTGACCTCTCCTGAAAAGGTAATCAGGTAGGTGCCTTTCTTCATAGTAGGGGAGCCCAAGCGGAGATTTTCGTAGTTACTCCTGCGTGGCAGATTAGAATATGGGAGATAGCTTATACTCTATTGAGTAGATTCCCCAAGTATAAGATTTCTAAGTGGTGACCCGCGTGTAGGGCAGACCATTGATTCTGTAAAAACGGCTGATTTAATCCTGCGTGGCAGATTAAGATAAAGTGGGTTTATTACATGCTTTTATGTCTCCATTTCGCTAATCAGCCATTTTGAGTAAGACGTAAGGGAATGGGAGGGTTTCAAACTTGCAAACTAAAACCGTCAAATTTAGTAAGGCCTGTGCGTCAGTTTTTCTTACAGGTGGGTCAGCATGATCTCTTAGTCGTACTATTTTATAATCTAACAGTTATATGGAGGAACATTCTTTATTCCGCGGTATATAATATAAAACACCTTGTGGCGGTAGAACCCACCGCTAAATGAAAAAATTTTATAGAATCTTTTCCACTTTAAATTATTTAATCTTCAAAATGCAACCACTCCCAACGACGCAGGAGTAAATCACGTTTTAGCATCGTCGGCTCCCCGACTATCAACGCTGTCGTGCTGTTTCCCGTGGTTATTGATGCTTCGCTATCGTTGATGACAATTAGTCCGTCATCCAGCTCTTGCGCTGGATCAAGGTGACCAACTGTCGTCTGACATTGCACCACTGCTCCCGATGCCAGTTGTTGTGCGCATGTGGAAGTATTGGACAAACTACAAAAGTGTGTAGCGCTTCCAACACATTCTTTTAGTGCGTAGGCACGGTTGTCGCAGAGTGCGACAGTATTCCCTTGGAGTGCTAGCATCTTTCCATCGTGTGCGACCGGCAGGATTGTCATCTTCTTACAGACTACCTTAGGACTAGGATACTTAATTAGGAAGGTTATTATGTCACCTTGTTGAAAAACCTTGAACTTAGATGCTAACAAAATGTCGGAAACGGTAATGTTGTTGAATGGTTTACTGGTTAGTATTGATTTTATCTCTATGTTGTCTAAAATGGCTGGGTTTAATAACCCGACTCTTGCCAATGTGAGTGATAAAATTATGTTATCCAAATCGCTGATTATGGCTCTATTTCTGGCTAGCAAGTTTTCGTACACGTACCCGGTATCAATTTGCGACCTTTTTTCAGAGAGGATTTTGTCTACTACAAATGTTAGGTTGTTGATCTGTTCGTGCAACTGAGAGTTTATCATTATTTGTTGATTGTAACCGTCCTTCAGCTTGTCTAAATCTACCGTTAATCTAAGAAAGTCGTCAAAATCGGGCGTACCTGCTATTACTTTCAACGTGGTACCCAAAACGTTTATGCTGCGCGCACGTCTCTGTTGTCCAGTCACGGTCATGAGTAGTCGGTTAATGTGGTCAAGGTCCGCCTTCATCAGTTTAGTCATGTGACTTTGAGGAAACTGGTTTAGGGCTGAGTACGCCTCGTCAACTGTCAGCTGGTAGATGGTCAAGTTGGTCGTGTGTCTTATGTAACTGTACGAGTCCCATAAAACGATGTCTCCGTCCGTAATGGGGATGAAGTCCGAATGTGAGTAGTCGACGATTCTTGTCATGCCAACTGCCATGAGTTGAACCAAAGTTGCTGTCCAAATTGGAATGGAAATGAAAAATTTGTTTGTCTTGGTCGTTACTTTTGTCGTATGTTGTCCTTATGGACCACCCTCCCCCCGATGTTAACTGTCGAGCCGAGGTCTTCTTGTATCACCCCTTCGGTGTATAACGGGGTAAGTTTGTTGCCGAGGCGGCGATTGGACTTTATTAGAACTCTTTCCCCAACTTTGAAGGTTCGAGCAGTTCTATTTTTGTTGTGGGTTTTTAGCTCACTATACTGAGCATGTTTGACCCGGTTCATTATTTCGATAGTTTTATCCCCCCCTGGTCCTGAGTGGAAAACGTCTATTGGTTTCAGGCCTGTAACAGAATGAATTGTTCTGTTATACTCCCTTGTTGCTAACATGATAAGGTCAACTGTGTCTTCAATTGACCTTTGTAATTTCAGGCATCTGGCTATTTCTCCCAATGTACTGTGGAATCTTTCCACCTGGCCATTTGATATGCTGTGCAAGGGAGGGGCATTTGCAATGTCAATGTTGAAGTTGCTTTTCAGACATGACTTTACCGTGTTAGAGTTAAGCGACTTTTCGTTATCGCAATATATCGTTTTTGTATTCGAAAAAAGGTTTGTTAGCAGAAGTAGGCATGGTTTTACGTCTATGATTGTACGAGATGCCACTGGCTGCGTTATGGCAAACTTTGAAAATTTATCAATGCATGTGAGGAAGTGCATCGAATTTGTTGAATACACGTCAACATGGAGGATCTCTCCAAGGAGGCTTGGCACTGGCGTTGCCCCTATTGGGTGCTTTCTTGGGTGTCTTTCGTACTTCGCCCTTGAGCAAACCCTACAATTTAATGCTACCTCCCTGGCTCTTTTTCTTCCATTTTTGGAAAAAAGTAGTCGTTGAGGATTTGCTTCACGTTTTCTTGTGAAGCGCGGTGAGCCCTATTATGTTCTTGGTTGATTATTTCGAGTTGTTCGTTCATGTCGAATATGTCCGTCACGAAGTTTTCTGAGTGTCGGAAAGCCTGACAAGACGGATGAAGCACCTATAGTACCCTGACATACCCAGAAATGATCTAACGGCCCTTAAATTTGTAGGCACTGGAAAATTTCTTATAGTTTCCACTTTTTGTGGACAGGTCTTTATACCCGTAGCCGATACAACGTATCCGAGGTATTCTAATTCCTTCTTAAAGAACTTTGACTTCTCCACCGATACGCGCATATTTGCTTCTAGGAGGCTTTTAAGGATTGCCCTGATATGGGTTAAATGATCTTCCGCGTTTTTTGAGGAGACTATGACGTCGTCTATATAGACGAAACAATATTTCCCTATATGTTCTCTAAGGACATCATCAATGGCCGTTTGGAAGATGCTTGGTGCATTCTTCAGGCCGAAAGGTAGTCTACAAAATTCGTATTTGCCTCCACATACCGAGAAGGCAGTTTTTTCGCGGTCTCTCTCCGCGAGTTCTATCTGGTGGAACCCGGATTTCAGGTCCAATGTTGTAAATAACTGGGAATTACCCAAATTTGAGAGGATAACCCCAACATTGGGAATTGGGTAGGAATCCTCTATGGTTTTCTCATTTAGTTTCCTAAAGTCGATTACCATTCTCTTTTTCCTTACCCCATTGTCGTCGAGACCTTTCTTATCTACCACCCATATGGGGTTGTTGTATGGGGAACGAGAGGTTCTAATGATGCCGTTCGCAAGGAGATCCTTCACCTCAGCCTTCACGAAGTCGGCAACTCCCATTGGGTATGGGTTGAATTTTGCATACGTGGGCTCCTCATCCTTTGTACGGATGGTAGCCACCACGTTTGTGTTATACGGGAGTGCTTCGGTTGGGTCTGCGAAGACGCCAGATACGCTTTCTATAGCTTTTGAGAATGATTCCCTAATGTAAGTAGGGACTGATTCATCTTGGAGTTGTAGATGGCTTACATCCGGGCCATTTAAAAAGTAAATGATTTCCGTACCGGAATCATATTTTATTAATTTTTCTTTAAGGTCAATGTTCGCACGAACCTTATTAAGTAAGTCGAGTCCCACTATCCCATCGAATGAAGTGAGACTCGGCAGAATGAAAAAATCGGATATTACACCGAATAAGTGCATTCTGCATTTCTTTTCTACATTTGAATATCCATGAATGGACTTAACTGAAAACTGCTTACCGACTGGTTTTACTCCTTTGAGTGCTGGTAGGGGTCTTACATAGTTTTTCGATGCCCCTGTATCGATAAGAAGTCTTATTACTTTTCCCCCTAGTGTCCTAGAGATCCACGGAAGGAGGGACCTTCCCCTAAAAAATTGAATTCGTCTGATTCCAAATCGATTACTTCCGAGTCGGCTAGGTCCTCGTAGCCAGTTTCCAGGGGTTGTTCAGGTTCTGCTTCTTGTTGACCCATATGGTTTACTCGTTGAATCTTCGGTCCCGTAAACCTTTCAGAGCCTGCAGGACGTTTATTATACTGCCCGTTATTAGGAGCTCTGAATCGGGACATTGATGGATCAACTTCCATAGGTTCCGGTCGAGGCTGGGCCCCGTTGCCGGCATTTCTAGGGAAATTGTTTTGGCGCCATTGTTCTCCACCACCTTTCTGTTGGGACTGGCCGCCGTAATGCTGCCTCTGAAAATGAGGATTCTTCCGAGGGCCGTAAGAGTTCTGGCCATCCAATTTTTGATTGTTAGAGCCTTGGGTCGTATTTCCCCTTTTGTCGTTGGCTGTTTTTTTCGTGTTATCTGTCGTTCTGTTCGCAAAGCTCGTGGCGAACGTATATCTCTCATGATTGGCGTCTGCCTCTTGTGCAAGGGCGAGAGCAGAAGGTAAATCGGACGGACGTGAGGAGAATAGTATATCGCACATTGGCTTTCGTAATCCGGAAACAAACACTCGCAATGCGTTTGCCCGGTGTGTTTCGTTGATGGAAGTGGCAATTTGCGGGTCATAGGACATATTTGTCTTATTTGTCAGCAAAGTAAGTTTTCTTTCTACCTCGTCATAGAAGTCCCCTACCGTCATTGTACCTTGCCTAAGAGTCGAGAGCTCTTGCTCAATTAAATATATTGGTCTTTTATCGGCATACGCAAAGTCGAGCCTAGCTATGATCGCGTCGAAATTTAGTACTGTACCGAAGGAGGATAGCATTGCGCTTGCGGTTCCTGTAATCTTATTTCGTATAATAGTCGTCGCCCGATAATGTTTAGAGCTACCTTTGTAGTCCTCAAAAAGTTCGTACGCATTATGAGCACACTCCCGCCACGCTGCATATGTTCCAGCTTGACCTGAGAACTCGGTTAGGCCCTTAACTACATCTAATGACTCGTCGCACTTGACACCTGGTACAATTTTCACTCGCTCATACGTGGTTACTGATGGCGTAGAGAGTTTAGTGTTTACCTCATCCCTTAATTTTTTTAGCTCTCTGTTAAAATCCTCACTCTGCATCTTTAATGCAGCCATGACAGAGGCCTCGATCAAGTTTTTAAGCTGAACTTCATTCATGATTGGTTTTGAGTTTTCTGTTACAGACTCGGACACTAACTCGGAAACTATTTCTAAATTCTCGAAAATTGTAATTAGTTCGTCAACCGGTGGTTTATTTGGATCACTCATGCGCAAGAGTCGATAATTTTATCACTCATAGATGTTAATGTTATATTTATATGAAGTGGTTTTATTTTTATTTTAGAATCAAGTTTTCTATTAACTTTTAAATCTTTAAAATAAGTGTTCTTACTCACGAGTGGGTTAGCTTCTTAGATTCTCTAATTTAACGATAAGAACCATTCAACAACTTACATTTTATTCATTGCCCTTAACTTAAGGTACGCTGGTACGATTTGTCGTCTGTAAGTTCCTCGCCGCAGTCGGTGTGGGTTGATGTTTTCTTCTACGGACGTCGCCTCTTTGTTCAATAGGTTTCTCGTTCACGGATAATTTTGTTTCTTCTTTTTTGTCACTATAGCTCGGTACGAGTTCTTATATTGGATTTTTTGCTTCCGTTGCCGAAACCACGTCACTTTTTGGATTTGACTTCACGATATTTGTTTGTTTCACGATAGCTTCTATGTGAGCTTATTCGCGTTCACGTTTTAACGGACTGTTTCGATTTGTTGTTACAGCCCCACGTTGGGCGCCAATTAAGAAATTCTTTAGTTTATTATAATTTTTTATTTATAAAGAGCACCTTTAGTGCTTTATTCCTTTACATAAATTTCAATCTTGATTATTATTAAGCACTAGTGCTATAATAATTCTTGTATCAAGTTAGGAATTGAATTGTTAGCACTTCTGTGCAATTATGAGTCTAAATTAGAACTGGCTTACAACTGAATAAACGAACCGAATATAAATCAAAATCTAAGCTAAGCCGCGCTGCCTTTGCCGTTATAATTGCTGATTAGCTGCAATTCGGCTGGTGTCTTGTTGCATTCATATCCGTTCCTACAGACATATCGTCAGCAGAACGGAGTTTATGCTGTTCCCACGAATGCTTGCGCAACGGACATATGACACTTGTGCTGAACGGCCGGACGGACAAGCAAAGCTCGTGTTGGACAGGTGGACGGTCATAACTTAGACACAAAAATGAAATGTTTGTTTACGGGTTTTCAGTGCACTGTTTCTAAATTAACAAAAACAATTATAACGCAAGAACCATTTGTTTTTATACTTTTCACGAATGTAAAATATTATTTTAACTTTGTCACGGAGTTTGTAACAGATCGAAATATTAATTTTCGACTATATAAAGTACATTTATATATTCTTGATCAGGACTAAAATACGAGTTGACTTAGCCATGTCCAACTGTCCATCTGTATGTATGCAAACTAGTCCATCAGTTTTGAAGCTATAGAGTCTTGGAATTTATTACGATGAATAATTCGTCGGAACCAGCATGATCGGATTATTGGAACAGGTAGCTCCCTTATGAAAAGAAGAAGAAAAGTGAGCAAAACTTTAATCGTTGTATGAAAAACTTTTTTGTTTTGTAAGATAGAGTGCTGAAATTAAAGATTGAAGATAGTAGTTTTACATGGTCCGACTAAATGCCTGAAAGTTTCATTGACATCGGGCAACTGGAACTGGTACCTGCCATACAAAATGAGTAAGAGGAAGAGAAGCAAGATTCATGTCGTTGTATGGAAAACACAAGAAAGTGCATGATAAGTATATAAGCTCCAGCCTTGCTGAAGATAGCGTCCTTACTGTTTTATTTTGCTTTTCGCTCTTTCACAATGCTCAAGGCAGCTGTGTTTGTCGGTTGACGAAATTTTTGGCAGCTTTATAGTTGAGACGGGTGAAGCGTAGCAAGTTCAATTTTAAAAAGTGAGTGAATTAAATTTATCATCAAATTAAACTTGCATTATGAATAGTGAAAGGTCCGTCAGCGATCTGAATGAGTTAAACATGGGAATAAACACCGAGAGCCTTATGTGTGTATAAATACAGTCAAAATTGTTCTTTCAGTTCTAATTTTTAATTATTTTGTTTACAAACGGATACAATAAAAAACCTAATAACCAATGGCGGAATTCTAAAAAACCTTAAACATATTATGGACGATTCAGTGGTGTTATCCTATAACATGGATGGTGTTCAAGGGAAAGCCGTCTTAAAAATGAAATAAAAATTTTTGTGTTATGATTCATTTAAAATTAATCGGCTTCTTTAAATTATTTTCAGAATCGATTGATCAATTAATTGAAAAATTAATTAAAGTCAATTGATTTAAAATTTAAATTAACTTATTTTAATCAACAAATCAAACTGATATAACTTTTCTTATCTTTCTTATTCCCAGATGCAATAAATTCTGTCGGTCGAATTGGTCCTGCTGAGGCGTCACTTCAAAAATCCAGCCGCATCAAGAATAAAAAAGACTCCGAACAAAAACATATTTAAGAATAATTTAAGAACAAAAAGAAAAAATTTAAATAAACTAAAAATTTAATTTAACAGTGGTAGTTGTGATTATTTAATAACTTGTAATTAGTGATTTTTCATACATAAGTACGCTTTGCATGGGTACTCTTTTTACCGAGCCTTATATGGGGTCCTATGTAAGTACTCTTTTTACCGACCCTTACATGGGGTTCTATGTAAGTACTCTTTTTAGACATCCTAATATGGGGTACTATTTCACCAGTTCCCGGGTAAACGAGGTGGTGATGATTTGCGGACATTTCATACAAAATTGGAAATGAGAAAACGCATTGCTTAGGGTTAGTAAAGTAAGTAGGGGTGGTCTCCTGGTAACCGATTATTTCACCCGTGTATGTAACGCACAGAAGGAGGGGAGGGGGACCCCATAAAGTATATATATTCTTGATCAGGACGACAAGAGAAATTAATTGAGCCATGTCCGTCCGTCTGTCCGTCCGTCCGTCCTCACCAACGGTTCTCAGAAACTATAATAGCTAGAGACTTGAAATTTGGAGGGTAGACTCGTGATGCTCGGCAGCAGATCAAGTTTATTTTTTTTTTTGCCACGCCCACTCCTTCCCGCCCATCCAGCCCAACTTCCTTTTTTAAATCGCTATAACTCAAACACCCAAAGAGATAGAAACATGAAAGTCGGTATGTAGACTCAGTATGTATAGCCCAACAAAACTGCATACCAAAAAATTCCCCCCTCATTTTCATTTCCCCTCCCCCAGTTATTTTCAGTATTTTGCTATATCTCCAAAATTAACAAAGGTACGACCCTGAAAATTTGTATACAAGCTCAGTGATAATACATCTTAAAAACTGCATACAACAAATTTCGCCTCTCTTTGATTGTTACCCCTCAGAGACCTACAAATTGAAATTTTTAATATATTCCACTTTATTTTACTTAAAATTACTACATCTTTCAAACTATAACAGGTACAAACATGAAAGTCGGTACGTAGACTCAGTATGTATAGATCTACAAAACTGCATTCCCCAATTTTTACCCCTCCCCTTCATTTCCCCTCTCCCAGTTGTTTTCTTAGAAATGCTATATCTGCGAAACTATTGAAGGTACAAGCCTGATATTTCGTATACAAGCTCAGTAAATATACATCTTTAAGACTGCATACCACAAAATCCCCCTCTTTTTGATGCTTACCCCTCAATCTTCCACAAACTCAAAACTTTTGTAAATTCCACATTTTTTGACCGTTTTTCTTGATATTTTGAACGATATTTGATCGGGGGTGCCAAATCAATACGTGTTTGTAGATTGAGGGTGTGGCACCGCCTACAGGGTATTATATAGTTGAGAATACTCAACTATACCGCCCTTACTGGTTTTTTCTATATTTTATAAAAAATACATGGATATATAGTTGTGGTCCACAACTCTATATATCTGTTCATGAGTACCGTGCAGAGGTCTAAAACCAAATTGATGTGTGTGAATACATAGATAATCCTTCATTAATTACTTCTCTCATTCTACTGAGTATAGTCCTTTCCAGAATTTTTTAAAAAGTCGGTAAAAGACCTATGGGAGTCAACTTGATCCAAAGGCTTGTCTGGCTTGGGAAACATAACCACAATATCATACTTCCAATGCCAGGGAGAATGCATTATATGAAAAACTGAATTGAAAAGATTAAGTAGAAAAATTACGGCGCGTTCAGGAAGATCCTTAACCACTCTACCGTCAATACCTTCATAACCTGGAGCTTTCTTGCAATTTAAAATCTGAAGCTCGAAATTAAGCTCTTCATGCGTTATTTCACGTAGAACTTGAGAAGATTCGTTAAATTTTTTAATAATAGTAATAATGTGAATGAAACCTCTTCCTCTGATGCCGATTCAAAGGGAGAAAATCGACACTCCAAGTGGTCTGCAAATAAAGTCGCTTTTTGAAGGTCAGAATGGCACCACCCGCTAGGTCAAATAATCGAAGAGCTTCTTTTTTTTTTACTAGTAATAAATTTTAAAATACAGCTAAAAGACTCGCTTTTTTCGGCCTTCTAACTGTATGTAACCCCTTAAAGGACGCCGCGACGCACCACTTAAACTTAAGGAGTTTTTTGAAGCAAAGTTATCTGCATCATAAATATGTCTATTTAAAAGCTCAACGGCATCCTTAATATCGCCTGGAGATTAAATTTGAAAATCTAAATTAATAAGTTGGTCAAGCCTAGAAATAAAACTATCCAGATTTGAATTGAAAGGAAGAAGGGGTCATCCTCCTAAAGGCAGCGCCTTGTTAAAATGTGAATATGATCAGAGCTCAGATCAAAACTTCCTGAAATATCGAAGTAAGAAGACGGACTGGCACCAAAAATTCCAAAATCTAAAGCACTTGGTCTCCGACTGCGGTCATAAGGAAAATGAGTACATGATCCTGTAGCTAAAACATTCAAACTTGAATTGGTGATAAGTTTGGTTAGGTGCCGGTCTTGCAAATATAGATGCTATTATTAGATCTCCAATAGGACTCTCCATCTTGATTCCAACTACTTGAGCATGAACCTGTTGTGCATAATAAACTGGTTGATAAACCAAAGAATTACGAATAATAACGGCTGCACCACTAGTACAATAGCGGTTTTCACGCCCAACTTGCTAACGTCGCAATTTTAACAATTTTAATTTTAACGAGTGTCTGGCGTGAATACAGAAATATGCAGGTTTGCGTAAATTCGTTAATTCTTCTTCTTCTTATATAAAAAAAAACAAAAAAGTGAATTTTGCTGAATTGTGCGAAATAAATCAAATAAAATTAAAATCCTGCAAAATAACGTGAAAATCAATTAATGGAACATAAAGTGAATCAAGTTGTGCTCGATATTGAGTTTCTGGATGGTTAATATGTATATCAATGCGTGAATATACAAATAATTAACTGTTTGTTTTGTAATAGTGCACAGCTAAGGATCGGGATGGAGAAATAGAGGAAGCATTGGATGATTTTGTGGACGACATTATTGGCATACATCGGTTGGCGATAAGACGAAAACAAACATCAAAAATCTGCATTTTGATGCATTAGTCGTATGTGTTGTGTTATTGCTCGTAACATACTAGTAGTCGGTGGATACGGAAAAATGTGGGAATTCATTTTCCTTTGTATTGGCTTATGTTGAGAAAGGCTAAAATATAACATATGCTGTTTTAATAATAAAATGATATGAAAGTACAGCCACTTTTTTATTGAAAGTAACTAAAAATTCCCTTTGATTTTTTAAAAAGTTAACGCGTTACCGAACAACACGAGTCGGGGTTGATGAAAACTCGGTAAAATCTGTCAATGTATTTTGTTTTTGGATTTTCATCAGTTACGACGATTACGCGTTAACGAGTTGGGCGTGAAAACCGCTAATGTTCATTCGGATGATTAGCAGCATAGACACTAAATCCAACACATGGAAAGTAAGACCTACTAGTGTAATAGGTTTCGCCCACAAGCATAATTTCCACTTTGTTGAATTCCATCCACGCAGTGAGCTCCAAAACGTGGTGGTGAGACCTATCTGCATTCCAGACACCAATGATTAACGGAATCATTGAGTCTGAGGGAGGGCAAAAGAGAAGGTTTGGTCAGAAACTGCAGCTTGAGGAGGCTGAGAAGACCAAACAGAAGGACGAAGACGATCAAGAAGAGCATTTAGTCCTGCTAAAATTTTGTCTTGACCCTGTCTCTAATAATAAATTTCTTGATTCCAAGAGGCTTGAACAGTTTGTTGATTAGTCAGCTGGACAAGAGGGGCACAAATGGAATCCAATCTCTCAAAATTAAAAGTAAAAAAATCACAACTAAGGAGATGTTTGTTATTACTCTACCAATGCAAATACGCGATAAACTTTTTTTTTTGCAACTTTTCTCGATAAAATTAAAAAAAAAAACAGTTATTTTTGATTTTTATAATCTCCTTAGCTTATCTCCTTAGTTGTGATTTTTTTACTTTTAATTTTTTTTTTTTTAAATCTTCAATAACAGTTATTCAAGATTGAAAAAAATAAAAATCAATATTATATTATATACAATTATAGTTGATGAAAAAAGTAAAAATTATTTATGGGCTATGCTCCGGTTTCCATTTACTTTTGCGTTTTACGTTTTCAAGAAATTCACGTGATTTCAACTCTGTGTGCTCCGAAATCCGTAACTTTTGAGTTATCGAAAATTAAAAGTCTCTGGTAATAGGTCAAATTTTTATTGTAAAGCAGTTGTGACATTCTAAAAGTAAACAACATTAATGGAAAAAATTCGGCAGAGCACCAAATTTCTCTATTGTCAAAATCAAACAACATTCGAACTCAGCGTACGATAGGATATCCACGCGGATCACTAGCTGTCTTTTTGTTAACCTGGCACTATAAGCTAGTACACTAGCTTGCCAACCGTCAGCTTTCGCAGAAATTAAAAGAAAATAAAGCAATTTGTTGATAATAATGCCGTTTATATATGCAATTTGCTTGCCATGACGAAAAAATAAGACGCAAAATCCGCGAACAATGAATTTGGCTGAAGAAAATATATATTTCTATTATACTATTTGACGCAACACCTGGCGTTGGATAAACATGACAAACATATTCTATGTATTGCAGGGAGTTATATTGGCCAAGAGACCTTTAGGATTTATTAATCAACTTGTTAAAATATCTTTAAACTTATGTACATTTCATTTGTTTATTTAAATGGCTAAATGTCTTTGTCATCCTCATATGCTCGTGGTGTTTCAGCTTGTATTTTCCATATCTTTGTCGGAAATCTCTTTTGGTTGATGATAAGTCAAGCAATCTGCATTCATGAGTCTACCTTTTATGAGGTATTCGCACTTCATAAAACAAAGCTCTACTATAAAATTTGAAGTGCTGTTGACTATACCATCGTTAATTTCTTTGGAATTCATGGCCAATCCTTCCTCTATTTGAACGTCTTTAGCTATTCTAGCTACGGTGCGCTGCATAAACTTCATTTAGAGAATGGCTTTAGATGAAAGTGGGTCCCCTTCGATTGTTTAGAAGGCAACTGTTTGACAACTGTTTCCAATAATTATTTGCGATTACTAACTAAACAAATTCAATGACAGTTAAGGACTGGATTGTTTTCATATACAGTTGTATTCATAATAATAGTAGTGCAGCGACTCATTACATTTCAAATGCTATTCCGACATATTCTTATTTTTTAATTTAACACGTGTAACTACCTTTCGTTAATTTGAATATAAGAAACAGAAAAACGTAAAGATCCTATTTTTTATATTTTTCATGTATGTGAAATAGTATATTAACTTTGTGCTGAAGTTTGTAACACACAGAAATATTCACTTGCGACTATATAAAGTATATATATTCTTGATCAAGACGACAATACGAGTTGTTTTAGCCATGTCCGACTGTCCGTCTGTCTGTATATATACAATCTCGTCCCACAGTTTTGGAGATATCGAACTGAAATTTTGCACAGAGACTTCTTATTCGTGCAGTCAACTCATTTGTCGGATCCAGCCATATCGGATCACTGGAACTGGTAGCCCCCATACGAAAAGAAGACGAAAAATGAACAAAACTTGAATCGTTGCATGGAAAACTTTTTTGTTTTGTACGATAGAGTGCTGAAACTTTAAACATAGTAGTTTTACATAGTCCGACTGCATGCCTGAAAGTTTCATTGAAATTGGATATCTGGAACTGGTAGCTCCCATAGAAAATAAAGAAGAGGAAGAGAAGCAATATTTACGTCGTTGTATAGAAAACTTTTTTGTTTTTTAACCAATTGACTTGAAATTTTAAAGTTATGTTCTTAGGCAGGAATGAAAACTATTTTGACCAAAAGTGGGCGTGGCCACGCCCTTTTATAGCGAAAATTGACCCGTTGTATGGAAAACTTTTTTGTTTTTAACCAATTGACTTGAAACTTTACAGTTATGTTCTTAGGGAGGAATGAAAACAATTTTGACCAAAAGTGGGCATGGCTACGCCCACTTATTGCAAAACTTGAACCGCTGTATGGAAACCTTTTTTGTTTTTTAACCAATTGACTTGAAACCTTACAGTTATGTTGTTAGGGAGGCATGAAAACTATTCATTTACTTTTTTTTATAGTGACACAACGTGAAAAGTATTATAGCTTCAGCCATGCTGAACATAGCGTCCTTACTGGTTTTTTGCTTTGCATTGTATTGTTTTGGGTGCATTTTGCCTGATGCCTCAAAAATCTGCTGTTCATAAAAATAGTAGTAACTGACATAGAAGTTCAAAAATCGTTTTTAAACAAAAAACATGTCATCAATAAATGTAATCAAGTAATTTAATAGTGTTCTAATATATATTTAATAAGATTTAGGGTCTCATTGGGAGAAAAAATTATTGCTCAATTCAAAAGCGAAAATTAATCATTAAGCTTAAAAATCAAGGCAAAACCTATAAAATAATACAAACTATTGTTGAGTGCACTGCCCCTTTTTAAAAGTGACTTAGCAGAGTTAAACCGCATTAAGAGTATCGCATAAGCGCGACATTTGTTAATGCACATTAAAAACCAGCTGGTACCGAATGTGTATAAGTGGTCAGTGATGCCATATAGAAGAATTATTCTGATTATTGTAGTAGTTTAGTTTGATTTCAGCGCTGTTTTGCCATTGTAAATGCCATTATTGGCATTATGCATTCATATTTTATAAAAAAATATGATTTCAATACATAACGTGGTCTTTTTGAGAAGCAATCTATTATTTTGTTCATATGGGAACACTGCTCTGTAAAAAGCAAATTAGTAAGAAGACGGACATGCGTAATTTTGTAAAAAACAAGAGAAATTCAAAGAAATTTGATAAAAATAAACAAAGAAGGTAGTTTTTGGAGGCAAAAATAAGTGACTAGGATAGTGGCAATTCTAATGCCCATAACATTAATCGAATTTATGATTTATATCGAAAGAACCAATCAAAGGTTTGGTTAGGTTGATCCGGTGATCTGAAAGAGATCTTCGTATAGACCACATCGGTCCTTAGCGTACCGGTTATACATAGAGGGCTAGTTCAAGCAAGGGTGTCCGCTACCAGGATTGCTTTTAGTGCAAACCTGAGCAGCATGCTGTAGTGTCCTTTCTACACTGCTTCCAGTGACTCCAGGATCGGCATACCTAAAAGATCTAGCCTTTGCCTTCCAAGGGCTGGACACTGACATATTAGATGCTCCAGTGTTTCTCTCCCTCCAGGCTCTCTGCATTTCCTGCAGCCATCATCCCGTGTAAGGCCGATATTTTTGGCATTTCTGCCACTCACTGGGACTCAGTGAAACCTTGACTATCGTTTCGAATTGGGAGATCGGTACCAAGTAGTCCGACTCCCTCGTTATGCTACTCGTTTTTGCGCAATGTCCCTGGATACACCACGCAAGATTGCCTGTCACAGCCAGACGCTGCAGCGTCCGTTGGGCAGTCATCTTCGCCTGTACCTCTACGGGAAAGATGTTAAGAAGCGTCTCTAACGCCTTTATTGGGGTTGTTCTCAGCGCCCTATTGATACACAACATCGCCTGACGCTGAGCTTTGGCGAGCGCATTTGCATAGGTTCGTTTCTGGAGGGCATTCCACCACACGCATACCCCATAGAACATCGTTGGCTGCACCATTGCTGTGAAGATCCAATGCATCAGTCGGGGGGAGAGACCTTATCTGCTGCCTAGCATCTTCTTAGATGCATAGAGCGCCACAGTTGCCCTCTTCACCCTCTCTTCAACGTGGAGCTTCCACGTCAGTTTACTGTCCAACACGACTCCGAGTTACTTCGTGTGTGTTACCGGTTTTAGCCTCACACCGTTTATCTTTGGTGGTATCCATTTAGGAACTTTGTACCTTCTAGTGCACATTACTAGCTCGGTTTAATCTGGATTAATGAACAGGCCTGCTCCTTCCGCCCACCTCGACAATTCCTTAAGTGTTGTTCCCATGACTTCACTGACCGTGGCTAGACAGCGTCCCGTAATTATCAAGCTTATGTCGTCAGCATAGGCTGTAATCTTGGGGGCGCTACCTGCCATGGTTATGAGTAGTTCGTTCACGGCAAGTTTCCACAGCAGCGGCGATAGCACCCCTTCCTGAGGGGTGCCCCTGTGTGCACCCTTCTCCGTCGTGGCCGCTCCCCATGTGGCTTTTATACTTCTCATGCTCAAGAGTTGTATGATCCATTGGGTAATAACTACGGGTACATTAGCCGCCTGTAATGCTGTCGTTGCAACGTTATTGAAAGCGCCGGATACATCTACGAAGGCGCCCAAGGCGTATTCTTTATGATGAAGAGCCGTTTCAATGTTAGCGACCAGGGACTGAAGAGCAGAGTCCACCGATATCTCTCTGGTGTACGCGTGCTGATTTGGAGCGACATGCAGGGTGCAAAGACCACATCTTATGAACACATCCAGCAGCTTTCGCCGTTCTCCACGGCTTTGGTACGTACCTTAGTTGAACACACTTCTTAAAGATCGCAGTCACCCAGGGTACCACAGCATTTTTTGCTTTCTGAAGCATGGCCGGGAAGATCCCATCTAGCCCTGGCGATTTGTATGCCTCGAATGAGTCAATTGCCTATTGGACCTTACTTTTCGTAATCAGTCCCTCCAGTAGATGGCTCTTCGTCCATGCCTTCTATCTCAGTCACTGTTGTACACCCTGGAAAATGCTGTTCCAGAAGAGACTCCAGCGCCTCTTCACAGCCATCTGCCCAGTTTCCATCTGCTTTCCGAAGTTGACTCTCCAACGCCGGAGCGCTGGAGAGTATCTTCCTGAGCCTCGCGGTTTCCGCAGTCTTTTCCAAGTTAAAGCAAAAATCCCTCCATGAGGACCTTCTCGCTCTACGAATTAAATTCGTGTATAGTCTAAGTCTGTCCTTATACTCTAGCCGTATCATGTCATCGTCCACGACTTTGGTTGCCTTAAACAGCTCCTTCAAATCCCTTCTCCTCTCTGCGAGTTCTTGGTTCCACCAAACTGGAAGAGAACGTCGCCTAGGGAGAGTGGGTTTGCATGCTTCTTTATATGCACTGTTCAGTGTGCCGGTTAGAATATTTAGACCTCTCTCTATGTCCTTCTCAGTTCTCACACCCCTGCAGTTTGGGAGTCTACTCTCCACTAACGTACCATAGAGCGCCCAGCTTAAAGCTGATGTACCTATGGTCCGAGAATGATGGCTGATCGAGCACCCTCCATTCCCGTACCTTTGGTTTGTTCCCGGCAATTAGCGTTAAATCAAGTACATTGGCAGAGGTCGGCCCTACATATGTCAGCTCTCTGCCAACCAATCAAAACAAAACAACTAAAAAGTTCGAAGCGATCTGCTGTTCTTCATGATAGCTCTTAAAGCGCATTAAGCTAATGCGCTTTTACATCTCTTATGCGAGAGCCTTAAAGCGCTTTAACGCAATGCGCACTAACTAAAAACGCATGCATAAACGCCTTAACTCGCATTAGCGTAGAGCGCTTTTTGAAAGCGACTTAACAGTGTTAAACATCTTTAAGAGTATCGCTTAAACGCGAAATTCGTTAATGCGCATTAAAAATCAAGTGGTACCGAATGTGTTCCAGTGGACAGTGATGCCATATTGATGAATTAATATAATTTTTTTTATTGTAAAATTTTTTTTAGCTCTGATTTTCTATTATATTGCAAAAAAATTTTTTAAACATTTCTAAAAATTAATATTGGGATTATCCATTCATATTTTATTCAATATATGTGATTTTTACATATAAAGTTATTCTTGTAAAATAACATTATTCAATTGTATTCTTATGGCAACACTGTTTTGTTTTGTTTTGATAAGCTGTTCATCATGACAGCTCTTAAAGCGCATTAAGCTAATACGCTTTAAGGCTCTCGCATAAACGGTGCGTTTTTAGTTAGTGCGCATTGAGTTAAAGCGCTTTATATATCGCATAAACGAGGTAATAGTAAGGCAAAATCTTCGGCATCCTCAAAACTGATAAAAAATTGCCTAATTATGTCGGTCAGTGATGTGAAAGTTCATGGTCGACTTACAGATAGTAATTTAAAAGCCTGAAGTCCTATAAAGATACTCCTTTTAAAGAAGTAACACATCGACACAAGAAACGACATTTGGTGCGATAAATTCGCACAAATATATCAATTAATTAATTAGTTGATTTATTTCAATAAACAATGAAAAAAATTAATCTAAATCTCAATTAATACAATGAGTAAATAAGAAATCGAAACTCGCAGTGAACTGCAGCGTAAGCAAGACGAGCGTCGGCTTTCTGTGCAACGGAACAACTCACGTCAACCGAAAATACTGCAGCTCTAGAGCGGGCGAAGTCAATCACCTCCATTCCAACGAACGAACTTTGAACGTAGCGAGCGGGAGGGCGCGTACTTGCTCTCCGTCGTTACTGTCCACGTCTCAAACGCCGCAGAGCACCGTGTCCGCTCCTCAGCAGATATGTACTGGCCAGAGAGACCTGTGCCCATCTACGATGACTAGTTCACGTAACGAAATGAGTTTTTTGTGTATGTATGTGTGGGACTATAATGCCATAATGCTAACGTTGGTGCTACTTGCATGACTCAGTAGTCATCAAAAAATAGCAACAACAAACATGTATAGTTGTAATTTTGGCATTTCTCTTCCACCGTCACTTTCGCCATCTGGCGCATATGCAACAACAACCAACTTGCTTACGCCAAATATTACAACGACTCTTGTTGTAATATTCGACACAAGCATGCACAGTTAGGTCACCCAGTGTCTGAACGCATGCCCTGTGTGTTTTGTTGCTCGCTAATCAGCGTTGCTGCCAAATAATCAACGTCGCTACTCAACGTCGCTAATCAGCCTCATAATCTGTGAGCCACGAATTAATCTGCAATTCGCGTCCTCACAATGGCTACCTAAGAATATAAATTGATCCTGTTATAATTATAATTACGTTGTTATTCCAAGTTAAAGATGCCGAATTTTCAAAAAATGTTGTATGTTATTAAATGTTGAAAAAAAAGGTCAACTTTGAGTAGCCATATCATCCTAACTATAATTCCGATTTCTTTAAAGTTAACATTTCCTTAATCTCTGGTCAGGCACATATATTTGTGTTATCGAAAGCTTTCACGATTTTTTTTGATTTTTGCAAGCTGAATGTATCTAAGGTTCCTTTGTGCGTCCGTGGAATCAGAAAGAGTGTTCAGCAAGGCGGGAAAAATTATTTCAAAGAGGCGAACCAGGCTCAAGGAGAACAATATAAACATCCATTTGTTTTTAAACCAAAATTTTTGGATTAAATAAATAAATAAACTTTAATTATCTTGTTTACATAAAAAATATTTATGAGGGACGATATTATCGACGACTATCGATGGTTCCAAAATAACTACCGTCGACTATCGATAGCGCCGATTATCGACAGTTCTCCACCTCTAGTATGTATGTGTGCGACTGTTGAGCTATTAACTAAAAAGATTTATTTCTTACTTCCAAGGGATTCAGTAGCTTATTGCATAGAGCTGTTCCTCTTCAAGTCAAAGTAATCAGGTTCGCTGCCCAGGGGTTTGTCAATCGAAATCTTTTCATTACACTCTTGCAAGAGTACACAGAGAAAAAAAATCAAGTACATTGTACTTAAATTGACACAATTCGGTGTTGAAAGTCCGTCAAGCACAAATGTTGTCAAATCATGTCAAATGTTCTCAATTCAAGCACTATTTTTAAGTACAAAAAATCTTGAATTGAGTAAATTTTGTTACATTTTCAAGAACAGTTTAAGCTTAATATGATTCCAACAAAACTTAATCCGAGTCAATGTTGTTTTGGAAATAAGTTTACATTTTACTTGAATCAAGAACTAACCATACTTAAACTGTAAAAAAAAGAACTTATACCGAGACATTTTTGTTCTTAAAAAAAGTGAATATTGTACTGGAATGAAGAACCGAATAAACTTAAATTACAACTAAACAAATTTTTTGCGAGACCACGTTCAAGTAAGTCTACATTGTTCTTGAATCAAGGCTCAGTAGTTTTGCAAACTATTTCGGTTATTACCTCAATTTGATTGATTTTATTTTATATAACACAGGCCGACAAAAATACCGTTTGTAAAAACTTTTTGAATAATTGCAACTAATTCCTATGTATTTTGGTGTGCTGATTCCGAAAATAGTGGACATAAAGTCGTATCACCCTCCAATTTCTTGCATTTTACGGAATTGTAAAAAACACGAAATTACTGTTTTTCAAACTTGTGTACAAGATACCTCAGAAACTACTGGACCGATCTTAATGAAATTTAACTAAGATATTCTTAGGAATCCAATCTATCATATACAACAGGGGTTTTTTGATTGAGGGCCCCCTTCGAAAGTTATACACTTTTAAACCTCAATAAATCAAGAAAAAAAAAGTTTAGTCTTTAAATAGCTGTAAATTTTACAAAAAAAAAACTATTAATTTTTTCCCCTATGCTACTCTATTTGTAGTTATTTTCTGCATGAAATGACGGTCCGTTTGTACTATTCCGACAATTGGTGACCGAGATATCAGGTATACCACCAACGTATGTTATGGTTGTATCGAAAATCTTGGGAAATGGTATAAAAAAAAAATAATGGCTTTTAAACAACAAAACAGTTGAAGTAGCCATGGTATGTTTATTTATACATATTAATTTTAAATTTGATACAACAAAATTATGAACTGTAAAGTAGAGAGAAAATCCTTGTTGGTTGTGTACACGATATTTCAGTCAGCAATCGACGGAAAAATACTAACGGACCGTCATTTCACACAGGAAATAACTACAATTGGAATAGCATAAGGGAAAAAATTAGAACTTTTTTTTTGTAAAATTTACAGCTATTTAAAGATTCAACTTTTTTTTCTTCATTTATTGAGGTTTAAAAGTATATAACTTTCGAAGGGGGCCCTCAATCAAAAAACTCCTTTTGTACATGATAGATTGGATTCCTAAGAATATCTTTGTTAAATTTAATTAAGATCGGTCCAGTAGTTTCTGAGGTATCTTGTACACAAGTTTGAAAAACAGTAATTTCGTGTTTTTTACAATTCCGTAAAATGCAAGAAATTGGAGGGTGATACGACTTTATGTCCACTATTTTCGGAATCAGCACACCAAAATACATAGGAATTAGTTGCAATTATTCAAAAAGTTTTTTCTTGTTGGCCTGTGTAATTAATTTAATTAATAATTAATTTAATTTACATTTAAACAACATAATTGGTAATCTATAATATAACCAGTAAGGATTGGAGTCGACAGTAATCGACTCCGACATACCCTGTACCTTCAATTAGTAACGACTGTTTGAAGGCGTGGCCCCGCCCACTTTTTCATCAAAATAGATTTCATTTCCATTTAATATCACACATACCTTTTTTTACACTTTTAGACCAATTGGTTCCAGAGATACAAAGTTTCTCTATTTGTGGGCGTGGCAACGCCCATTTTGTAATTGAATCATGTTATATTCAATTCCAATAGCATATATGCAAAATTTCATTCTTTTAGGTTTTATGGTTCTTGAGATATAAGCGTTTCAAATTTTTACTATATGGGGGGCGTGGCCACGCCCATTTTTTTATTCTATCGTTTTGGGGTTTGAGTCAGCTATATACACACCAAATTTGGTGTTCCTATCTCAAAAGACAACCCAGAAAATACGACTTTTGTAAGTTTTTACCCGAGGTTACTCCAGTCATTTGCCCCTCACCCCTAAACGAAGTTAAAAAGGAGGAAAACAAAATAAACTTGATCTGCTTAAGAAATGACAGAATCAAAGTGCGAAGAGCTTTTGGTTCTATCTATTATAGTTTCCGAGATCTAGGCGTTCATACAGACGGACAGACGGACGGACGGACAGACGGACAGAAAGACAGACGGACAGACGGACATGGCTATATCAACTCGTCTTATCGAACTGATCAAGAATATATATACTTTGTATAGTCGGAGATGTCTCCTTCTGGGTGTTACATACATTGTCGATGCTGACAAAACTAATATACCCTTGTACTATAAGGTACAGGGTATAAAAATGAATCGCAAAATGTGTTGGTAAGCGCATAACTCAACAACGCCTGGACCAATTTGGCCAATTTTTTTTTTAAATGTTCGTTGAAGTTCAAAGATGGTTTTTACGGCGAGAAAAATTCAAATAATTGCCGGAAAAACCCTAAAAACAGACCTTTTCTTTTTCCCATACAAACTTGCGACGTCGCAAGCATTAAACGTAACATGCTATGCTTCTTCTTATACGTCAGTATTGTTATGTGTTTGTTGATTGAAAGAGAACAAGAAAACTTTGAGAGAACGTACAAGCCAGAGAGTATTAAAATTAATTAATACTCTTTGCAAATTACACGCACTAATGTGTAAACAATGCAGGTATGTACGGCTTGAAGGATTTGACTCCAAGTCATGTCAAATTAAAAAAAAGTTGAAACAACAACAAACTGTCAATGTCAGTGTTGTTTTTCTTGGATTTTCACTATTGAGTTTGCTTTTGTCAACTGATACACGAAACAAACCGTAGCTATGTATATCGTGTTTAGTGCAGTGTTTAGTTACCTATGATCACCTATTATTGAATGTGAGACAATAATCTATAGTATAACAAAAGTGAATCGAAAAATATGTTGATAAGCGCATAACTCAAAAACAGCTTCCGATTCAATGAAATTTTCAGTTAATCTTTAGATGGACCTCCTGAAGGTTGTTATAATGTTTTGGTATCAATCCGACCATTTTAACTGGTAGCCTCCATACGGAAAGAAGAAGAAAAATAAACAATATTAAGATTTTGTGGACGCAAGCACGTACCATTCTTTGCTTCTTCTTACACTTTTGTATTGGTATGAGTGTGTTGTTTGCAAAGAGAAAAAGAGAACGGTGAGAAAACGGAGGAGCATTACTTTCGAAATTGTGCTTCACTTCTTCTTCATCTTTTACATACAGCCACATATGTACACATATTAGTGTTTTTATACTCTTCACGTATGTAAATATTATTATGACTTTGTCACGGAGTTTGTAACCCCCAGAAGGAGAAATCTCCGACTATTGACCTGAAATTTTACAGCTTTACTACCATAAATCATTTGTCGGAACTGCAATGATCAGGCCATTAGAACTGGTAACACCCATACAGAATGAAGAAGAAAAATGAACAGAACTTAAATCGTTGAATGGAAAACTTTTTCGTTTTGGAAGATAGAGGGATGAAAAAAACATAAACAAACATAGTAACTTTACGTACGCAGACTAAATTTCTGGAATTGTCATTAAGATCGGACCACTGAAACTGGTACTTATCATACAAAGTGAAGAAGAGGAAAAGACAGAAAATTTACGGCGTTGAAAGGAAAACTTTTTTTTTCTTAATTAATTGACTTACAACTTCACAAGCTAATATCAATAAATTGCAAGTTTCCATATTAGCTTAAACAATGAAAATTGGTATATAGGCTATTAAAGTAAAGAGAAAGCAGATTCAATCCAAAAAATTGGCGTGGCATAAAAAGAGCGTGAAAAGTAAATAGTCTTCAGCAAGGCTGAATAGCGTTTTTTATACTCCTGCAAAAATAATATATATTTGCGATGCAATGAAGTTCGCTACGCAGAGAAGGAGATATCGCCGACCACATAAAGCATGTATTATCTTCACAAGACGAGTTAATACAGTCATGTCCCTATGTCTGCTTCAATACCAACTGCGAGCTCAGTTTTAACGATTTCAAAAAAAATAAAACGCATAAAATTATCTTAAAATTATCGTAAAAAATCTGCATGATTGGATTGTTATTACATTTAGCTACCGGTTAAAAATTAGGTTTTTTAAAACTACCACCTTAGTTTTTTGTACAAAAACGTTTAAGACGTCAAAAAAGGCACTTTGCGAAAGAAACAATCGGTCAAAACAAGATTTTTGTTAGAAAAATGTTTTATTAATTTTTAACTATTTTCCAAAATTTTATTAGAATCGAACATAAAGGCGTGGCCCCGACCATATAGAGAAACATCTTCAAAATTATATTTTGCTGTAAGCAAAATCGCCAGAAGGCTGTAAAGTGGAGAGTATTTTTCATTTTGCTAAAATGGAACAAAGGAACAATTAGTCAAAAATATGATTTTGTTATTCTTAAATATAAACAGATGGAATTTTGCAATCGCATGTTTGTAAAGGTAATTATATATCACTGCAAAGTAAGAAATTTGCCATAATTACAAGGCATTAAGAATTCTGAAACGCATTAACGGTAATTAGAGTTTCAAAACGCTGGAATATTTTTTTTTTTAAATTTAATTAATCTACGAAAACAAAATCTGGAAATAATATTGATGACTTCGAACCCAACAAGAATTGATAAATGAACGTGGCTGCTGCAACATATAATAAAAATTTTAAACGCCTATGTACCTGTATCTATAAGTCTGACAAGAAGAAAATTTAGGAACTAATTGTGATAGAGTGTTAAAAGATTCAATCCTGGGCTATATGCAACAGTTCATCATACTTTGAGGGCGTAGCAAAGCGCGCCGGGTCAGCTAGTTATATATATAATTAACAGTAAGACTTTGGTGTACCAGGGGATTTGAACCTCTTACCTTCCGTTTCGTAGGACAACACACTAAGCTTTGAGCCACAGGAAGCGACATAGGAAGACTTGATATTTCATAAATTTTATTTTTTGAAAACATTTTTGTTCCAAGAGAACAAAAAATATTGAGTAAACTAAAAAACTCTGGTCTTGCTGGGGTTTGAACCTCATACCTTTGGTATTATAGTTAAACACACTAAACTCTGAGCTACAGCAAGCAACATAGAAACATATGATATTTGATAAATTTTAATTGTTTTAACATTTTTGTTCAAAGGTGTAAGAGAGAAAGAAGGTATAAGAAGAAACCGTTATCATTTCAAGTTTGTTTGGTTTCGGTTTAAATTTTTGTGTTCTTGTTTTGTTTTCAAGTATAAAATGTGTATGAATTGACATTTTGTAGTTGATTCAAATCCATTTTGGTGTCGATTTTGATGTTAAGTACAAATCTTACTTATATATACAACTTATATAATACAACTTAATTTGGTCTGTTGTTGATTCAAGTACAATCTGTGCTGTTCTCAGACCGGACTTTTTTTTCTGTGTATATTAACTTCGTCGTGAAGTTTGCAACGCAGAGAAGGAAACATTACCGACTATATAAAATATATATGTTCTTGATCAGCACGACGAGACGAGTTCATATAGCCATGTCCGACTGTCCGTCTGTCTGTCTGTTTCAATACGAACTCCTCCCAGCGTTTTGACGTTAGCAATTTAAACGCATAAAATTTTCATTTCCTTGCAGGCAGTTTATATGTAAAAACCAGCCTGATCGGAATACTATAGTATATAGCTGCTATAGGAACGATCGGTTAAAAATGAGGTTTTTGCTCAATAAACTCTTTGATTTTAAAGCTATCGCCTCGATTTTTTGTACAAGAACATCTTGGATGTAAGTTAAGGCACACTGCAAAATTGGTGAAGATCGGATAAATATAGCATATAGCTCCCATAGGAACAATCGGTTAAAAATTCGGTTTTTGTTAGAAAAACTTTTTTGTTCTCAACTATAAACAGATGAAACTTTGAAGTTACGCGTTTTTAACAATCCTTGACCATATTACAAAGCTTCATAAGAATCGGACATAAGGGCGTGGCACCGCCCATATAGAGAAAAACTTCAAAATGTGATTTATCTACAACTAGACGAGATAGAAAATGGTTAAATGAAGTGTGGAATGATTGCATTGTATTCTTTAAAAAAAATTTAAAATGGGCGGGGTTACGCCCCTTTATTTTTATAAACTTATAAGATTCTTATTGGAAAAACTATAAAACGGATTTTCCAAATGCTTGCAAGAGTATATAAGTTTCAGCAACGCTGAAAATAGCTCTCTTACTGGTTTTTATTGTATATTTGAAAATGTTTGTTTGAAGGTACCTCGTAGTGTTGGGCATGGGTTGTGTTGAAAATTTGAATATTGTCCATATTGGTTCGTGCAGATTTTTTAGTGCGCTTTAAAAGTGAAAATGAACATAAAATCACAAAAACTGCGTAACCGATCATTTTGTATATAAAGCTTTTACTACCATCGCTATTCATTTATAAACTGGATCATATAAGGGCCACCCTAACCAACAGCTTGAAAGTTGTGGTAGATAACACTAATGATCTGACACCCGAAACAGAAAGCGATAAAAGAATGCCAAAGCCACCACCAATTTACATCCGTGAAAAAAGCTGCCACAACCAAATCCCAGAGCAGCAACAAAGCAACTTTCAAGCAATGTTATCAACCATGCAGCAAAGTCTCATGGAGTTTATGTCATTTATGCGGACTACTGATACCTATGCTGATATCACAACAGTAAAAATAAACCAGACTATCTCTCTCCCGGCAGACCAACATACTGACTAGACTACCCGACCATTTTGACTCTGCAATAACAAAAAATATTCCCTGAAACCTACTAAGCGCCGAAAGTCTTTCAGATCTTTTATCTAATCACTCGCCTGTATTAATTAACCTACTTCGACATCCAAAAACCGTAGATCAACCGATTAGATTGACTTCGCATAAAACTAACTGGGTCAGATACCAAAAATACATTAGCTCACACATTTAGCTAGATCCACCTCTAACCGTAGAAGCTAAGATCGACAGCTGCGTAAACAATCCAGAATCAGCCTTCGTTACCACAGCTCGTATCTCAACACCTCAAACGGCACAAGCTGTACGTAACCAAAAGAAGACGAATCTACAAATCGAGCAGCTCGTTATCGAAAAGCGACGTTTACGTCGAGAATGGCAATAAACCAGATCGCCATCTGCACGACATAGGCTAAAGAGCGCCGCACGTAGCTTCACTAAAGCGTTAAAGCAAAAAGAAGCATATACCCAACGCCGTTACATAGAACAATTATCGACATCCTGTACAAGAAACTTACTGTGAAGAACTCACCTTACCCTAAGCTCACCGACAGAAACCGTGATGCCTATAAGAAACCCTGCAGGTGGCTGGGCCCGCAGCGACGAAGATAGAGCAAGAACAACTGCCGCTCACCTTAAAAACGTACTCACATCAAATATAGCCACAAATGCGTTTACACTACCAACATAAACAAATGACGCTGAGCTTCAGTAAGATTCAATCGAGTTTCGCTCAAACGAAATTGCTAATATAATCAAAAAGGAATTGAACCCAAAAAATCACCGGGCGGTGACCTAATAACCCCAAAAATGATTATAGAGCTCCATATTGCGCCGTCTGCACTATCACCCAGTTCTTCAATGCCATCACTAAGCTTGGCTATTTTCCAGAGAGATGGAAAAAGTCTATCATTATAATGATACCAAAGCTAAGAAAACATCACACGATTCCCTCGACGAACAGACCTACAAGTTTATTATCGTGTCAATCAAAACTCTTCGAAAAATGCGTGCTTACTCGGATCAACTCATTCCTAAGAACACACAAAAAAATCCCTTTACGCCAGTTCGGCTTTCGGGAAAAACACGGAACTATTGAGCAGGTTATTCGCAGAATTGTTTTAGGATCCGTTTTTATTCACAAACTTGCTGTTGGCCTAATTGATTCTACCGACCTTTTTAGTCAGCTTAGTTTTTATGTCCCAAGACGTACATCTAGGAATTTTGTTCCATTAGCCTTACAGAGATGCAAAACTAACTTTGCCCTTCAAGATCTTTTTCGCGTCTTATGCACAAATCACTATAAATTGCATGAAATCGTCTCACCTGAAGTCACACCGACTGCTCTTAGCATCCTGGTTCGTCGGTACCTTCGAGGTTCCGGAAACTCTATTTCTGGTTGACGTCTCCCTACAACGCACACTGGTCCCAATGTCCGATACTTTGGCAAAAATTCATTTTTATACTTTTCACGTATGTGAAACAGTATAATAACTTTGTGCTGAAGTTTGTAACACACAGAAATATTCACTTGCGACTATATAAAGTATATATATTCTTGATCACGACGACAAGACGAGTTGATTTAGCCATGTCCGTCTGACCGTCTGTCCGTCTGTCTGTATATAAACAATCTCCTCCCACAATTTTGAAGATATCGAGGTGAAATTTTGCACAGAGATTTCTTATTCGTGCAGTTAACTCATTTGTCGGATCCAGCCATATCGGACCACTGGAACTGGTAGCCCCCATACGAAAAGAAGAAGAAAAGTAAAAAAACTTGAATCGTTGTATGGAAAACTTTTTTGTTTTGTACGATAGAGTGCTGAAACTTTAAACATAGTAGTTTTACATAGTCCGACTACATGCCTGAAAGTTTCATTGAGATTGGACATCTGGCACTGGTAGATCCCATACAAAATGAAGAAGAGGAAGAGAAGCAATATTCACGTCGTTGTATGGAAAACTTTTTTGTTTTTTAACCAATTGACTTGAAATTTTAAAGTTATGTTCTAAGGGAGGAATGAAAACTATTTTGACCAAATAATTCAAGAAAAAAGATGTTCATCTTTAAACTGCTGGAAATTTTAAAAGTTTTACTAATCTCGAGTTTTTTACAATTCAGTGAAATGCAAGAAATTAGAGGGTGACACAACTTGTCATGTCTTTTATTTTCGGAATCAACACACCAAAATTCATAAGAATTAGTTGCAATTATTGCCTGTGTAATTATGTCAATTCAGATGACGACGATGAAGATAACTTGGAAACATTTGAAAGTATCGATGCCTATTCTTTTGATTTAGATCTAACAAATAATAGTAAAAATATAACAATTGTAAAAAATAAAAAAAAAAAAGATAAAAAACAAAAATTGTAAAATAACATAAAGATTCATCAAAAATAAAAAATAATATAAAACCAGTAAGGACGCTATAGTCGAGTATACTCGACAATATAATACCCTGCACACACAGTAGGCGGTGCAACACCCCAAATCTACAAAAAAAATTTTGATTTGACATCGCCCGATTAAATAGTGTTCAAAATATCAAGTAAATCGGTCAAAAAATGTGGAATTTACGAAAAATTTGAGTTTGTAGGTCATTGAGGAGTAACTATCAAGAAGAGGGGAATTTTGTAGTATGCAGTTTTTAAGATACGTATATACTGAGCTTGTCTACAAAATTTCAGGTTCGTATCTTTAATAGTTTTGAAGATACAGATTTAAGAAAACAACCGGGGGAGGGGAAATGAAGAGGAGGGGGAAAAATTGTGGTAAGCAGTTTTGTAGTGCTATTTATACTGAGTCTACATACCGACTTTAATGTTTCTATCTCTTTGGATGTTCGAGTTATAGCGTTTTAAAAACGTGGATGGTGCTGAATGGGCGGGAAGGAGTGGGCGTTTCACAAAACCGTTCAAACTTGATCTGCTGCCGAGCATCACGAGTCTACTCTCCAAATTTCAAGTCTCTAGCTCTTATAGTTTCCGAGAACCGTTGGTAAGAACGGACGGACGGACGGACGGACAGACAGATGGACAGACAGACGGACAGACGGACGGACATGGCTTAATCAATTTGTCTTGTCATCCTGATCAAGAATATATATACTTTTTGGGGTCCCCTTCCCCTCCTTCTGTGCGTTACATACATTTCGTTTAAACAAACCCAATATACCCTAATACACTATGTGTACAGGGTATAAGAATACACAATAATATAAATTGGAAAAAAAAACTTCATCGATAAAGAAGATAAAAAAATGATTAATTAAATCGAAGAAGTCTCTGACCCGATGGGGGAAATTTATTTGCATTATGCCACTATTCACAGCAATGGATGGTCAGAGACTTAAATTACGAAGTGTCTCAAAATCAATCCACAATATGGTACATCATATCGCTACTAGAGTTTAGTGTAGTGAGGAAGATTTCAGGTGAGAGGACGTGATTTAACTGATTATAATTCATACATAATACACGAAACGGATCGTGAAGGGCAAAGTTAGTTGTGTATCTAGGCAAGAATATAGGCACAAAATTTCTGGTAGTGCGTCGAGGGACGCAGAAGCTAATCCGACTGAGTAGGTCTGAAGAGTCAGTTAAACCAATAATCAATTTATGGAAAAGAATAGCCCCTAAAACAACCCTGCGATGGGCTAGAGATGGAAGGTCGATGAGATGGAGCCTGTCATGGTAAGATGGTAATCTATAATTAGGATTCCAGTTGAGGCCACGAAGCGCAAAAAGGAGAAATTGCTTCTGAACTGACTCGATGCGATCTTGGTGTTTTTTGTATTGAGGTGACCATACGCAACAACAGTACTCGAGAAGAGGACGTAAAAGTTTTTTTTTTTTTTTTTTTTTTTGATTAAAACTTTGCTTTATTTATTGGATCTTCTCTTTATGAGACTAACAATAAGTTTGCAGATCTTATGCCTATATATTATCTAGCAGTTCTTTTGGACTGCAGATAGATTGCGGGGCCCTAGGGACTATCGCTGGGTTGGAAGGTCGTTTCGACGAAGACGGGATTGGCTGCACAACCTTGTTAATCTTCTGTCGAGATGGTTAGGGTGCATAGAAAGCTTGCAGTAGTATTGTTCCTTGAGTTCTGCTATTACATCTCTGACTGGTTGAATATTTAAATCTTTTTGTATGTTTTCGATTCGAACATACCACGGTGCCCCGGTAATGGTTCTCAATATCTTTGACTGGGTTCTCTGGATGATTTCAATGTTGCTACTGCTAGCGTTTCCCCATAGCTGGGAGCCGTAGGTCCAGATAGGTTTGAGAACAGAATTGTAGAGCAGGACTTTGTAGTCATTTCCTTTTTGATAATATTAGCGATTTCGTTTGGTTGAAACTCGATTGGGTCACGTTGAAGCTCGGCGTCGTTTGTTAATGCTGGTAGTGTAGTCGTATTTGGGAAAGGATTTGGTTGAAACACATTTTCAAGGTGGGCGGCAAATGTTCTTGCTCTATCTTCGTCGCTGCGGGCCCAGCCGCCTGCAGGGTTTCTTATAGGCATCACGGTTTCTGTCGGTGAGCTTTGGGTTGGGTGAGCTCTCCACAGTGAGTTTCTTGTACTGGATGTTGATAGTTGTTCTATGTAACAGCGTTGGGTATATGCTTCTTCTTGCTTTAACGCTTTAGAGAGGTTGCGTGCGGCACTCTTAAGCCTATGTCGTGCAGATGGCGGTCTGGTTGATTGCCATTCTCGACTTAAGCGTCGCTTTTCGATAACGAGCTGTTCGATTTGTAGATTCGTTTTCTTTTGGTTACGTGGAGCTTGTGCCGTTGGAGGTGTTGAGATACGAGCTGCGGTAACGAAGACTGATTCTAGATTGTTTACGAAGCTGTCGATCTCAGCTTCAACAGTTAGGGGAGGATCTAGCTCAATGTGTGAGCTAAAATATTTTTTGTATCTGACCCAGTTGGTTTTATGCGAGGTCAATCTACTTGGTTGATCTACGGTTTTTGGATGTCGAAGTAGGTTAATTAATAAAGGCGAGTGATCAGACGAGAGATCTGAAAGACTTTCGGCGCTTAGCAGGGTTCGGGGAATATTTTTTGTTATTGCAAAGTCAATTAGGTCGGGTAGTTTATTGGGGTCAGCCGGCCAGTATGTTGGTCTGCCGGGAGAGAGATGGTCGAGCTTATTGCTGGCTTTCATAATTGCATTGTATAATTGTTTTCCATTTGGGGTCACTAGACGAGATCCCCAGTGAGTGTGCTTGGCATTGTAATCTCCTGCTGCTATGAAGTGTTCTCCGAGTGTGTTAAAGAACTGCATGAACTCAGCTTCAGATATATTAAAGCGAGGTGGGCAGTAAACGGCGGCTAGTGTTAGATGGTTACCACTATCTAATTGTATGTTTATAGATGTGGCCTGTAGATAGTTTTCAGCAAATCTTCCATGGCAGTGTTGTTTGAGACGGTTTCTTATCAGAATACCAGTCCCCCCATGTGCTTTTCCAACAGGATGGTTTGTTCGTAAAATACGTAGCCTCGTATGTTAAAAGTATATTTGTTTGTAAGGTGTGTTTCTGAGAGTAGCATTACGTCAATGTGTTTGTCAAGTAGAAATTGAGCTAGCTCAAGGTTGTGCTGTGAGACGCCATTAGCATTCCACGTAGATATGCGTAGGGAAGGCATGGTTTATTTGGACTGTTGTGAAATCAGCATTTGTATCAGTAGATTTTGGTTACGCATTAAATCCTGCATAGTTGTCCGCATAAAAGTCATAAACTCCATTAGACTTTGCTGCATGGTTGATAACATTGCTTCAAAGTTGCTTTGTTGCTGCCCCGGCATTTGGTGGTGTTGAGCCGCGTTTACATTTACATGTGCTGGTTGTGGGTTCGGCGTATTTGGGGTAGGGGGGACCAGCCCCGATTTTAGAGCACTGGCAAATGTCACGTTTTTGGTTGAGATTCCGGGGCCAAGTGAAGATCTGGCTGCGGTCGAAAAGAAGACGTCTGGGTTTAATTTAGATGGAGTAAATGTAGGCTGTGCGTTTTGAGAGCGTGTAGTGGTCACTCGCTGGTGGATTCGTGTTTTCAGTTCTTTGTATATTGGGCAACCTTTATAGTTAGCTGTGTTGTTACCACCACAGTTGGCGCATGTTTTTGTGCAGGCGTCGTCTTTGCTCACTGGGCAGTGTGTAATGTCGTGAAGCTCTCCACAAGCTACACACACCGGGCGCAGAGTACAATACGACCTTGTATGGCCATATTCTTGGCAATTCGTACATTGTACGGGACCATTGCGTTTGTGCGGTTCTTCTACGGTGATTCTGCGGTGCAGTAGAAATTGAAGTTTGTATATCGGGTGCACTTCGTTTTTCTTTAGCGGCTTGCTTTCTGGATTAAGTTCTACCTTAAAGAGTGGTTGCGGCTTTCTATCCTTATTTTGGATGTTGAAAACAGTTTTGGCACTGAATCCTTTCTCTTGTAACGCGTTGATTACTTCCGCAGGAGTGACTTCAGGCTCTATGCCCTTTAGTTCGACTTGCAGGCCTTTGCTGCTTTTAAGCTGGTACATATAGAAGTTCTTTTTGTAGTCGCTCAGGTACTTTGACAGTACTATGTAGTTATCTTCGGACTTAGTTTGTACCTTTGTTTCACGTATATTTCCCTTTACAAGGGGGATTATATGAAAATTGTCCTTTCCAATAAGCTCGATAAATTTGCTGACTAAGGCGTTGTAGCTTTTTTCACGGATGTAAATTGGTGGTGGCTTTGACATTCTTTTGACGCTTTCTGTTTCGGCGGCCAGATCAGTAGTGTTATCTGCCAGAATTTTGAACCTGTTGGTATTATCAGGCATTTCGCTTGCTGGTAGGCTGAAGCTAACACGGGTAATTTTCGGCTTCGAGTTTAGGGGGCTCAACTTTCTTTTAAATTAAATGTAGCGATCCATTCCAGTCTGTACGGCCGGCCTTTTTGTTTCTTTGTTTGCGTTCTCTTTAGGTAATGTTGCGCCAGTTATATTTGCATTGGCAATTGGACGGGCAGTTGATACCGTTGAAGTTGTGGTGTACTTACTGTTGAGGTAGTTAGTGACATTGTTGTACTAGTCGTCGTAGATGGGCCAATACATATCTGCTGATGAGCGGACACAGCGCTCTGCGGCGTTTGAGACGTGGACGGTAGCAACGGAGAGCAAGAACGCGCTCTCCCGCTCGCTACGTGCAATAGTTCGTGCTCTGCATTGGTCATTGCCCTCGATCGCTCTAGAGCTGCAGTATTTTCGGTTGACGCGGCGTTATAGGTGAAATAAGCGTTGTTCCGTTTCAAAGAGAGCCGACGCTCGTCTTGCTTACGCTGCAGTTCACTGCGAGTTTCGATTTCTTTTGTACTCATTGTATTAGTTGAGATTTAGTTTTAATTGTATTTTTATTGTTTATTGTGGCTAATCAATTGATTAATTAGTTGATAGACTTGTGCGAATTTATCGCACTAAGCGTCTTTTTGCGATATACACTAATTATTATTAGATCTTTCACTGCACTGCTGGGTTTTAAGTTAATTTTCCGGAGCACAAGAAAAACACGTCCGTACTTGACGGAATTCGCACTCAAATAGGACGTACAAGTAACGTTAAAAGAAAGAAGAAGTGATAAAGGGGTCATTGAACTCTTTAGACCAGCGTTTAATGAAACCAAAAACCCCCTTCGCCTTATTAACGACAGTTGAGACTTGTTGAATGAAGCTGACTTTAGGATCAAAAAGAACACCTAGGTCGTTAAAAATAGAGACTCGTTCCAATGCAACGTTATCAATCGTGTAAGTAAACAAGTGAGGTTTACTACGGTGATAAGTCATAAACTTACATTTAGAACAATTAAGGAAAAGCAGATTAGGTGAACACCAAGAATGTAGTGAGTTCAGATCAGCCTGTAACAGGTCATGAGAGTCAGGTCCCTAAAAGAAAGACACAATTTAACTTCATCGGCAAACATGAGTACCCGAGAATGTGATATAGACAAGGGAGGATCATTTATGAAAAGATTAAACAAAAGAGGACCAATATGACTGCCTTGGGGGACACCGGAAGTAACATGAACAATTTCAGACTTGGTGGATCTAAATAACTTACGTTGAGATCTGTTAGTTAGATAGGACTTTATCCAATTTAGAAGATTCGGTGGAATGTGTTACAAAACCATGGCTTACTACGCAAGTAAATTTAAGCAAATTAGTACAGGTTGATCTCATTTTTAAAAAGCCATGTTGAGAAGATGACATAACCGATTTACAGTAGTGTTGCAAGCTTGAGATAATAATTTTCTCAAAAAGCTTGGGAATAGCCGATAGTTTTGCAATGCGTCTATAATAAGTGACATCTGACTTATTACCTTTTTTATGAACAGGAATAATAAAGGATTCCTTCCAAATAGGGGGAAACGATGAATTGAGAAGCGAGAGCTTAAAAAGTGTTAATAAAGGCTTACACAGCGAGTTTGCACACCCTTTAAGGACACAACCAGGGACATTATCAGGGCCGGGAGAAAAGGACTTTTTCATATCAAGTAATTTTTTTAGAACAAAGTCTTCATTCAATACCGGGGATACAAATCCATTAATAGAATTTATTGGGTATGGATATGAAGTTCCTGAAATTATTGAAGAAGAGTAAGTCGTTTGGAAAAACTAAGCGAACAAATTTGCAATTGCCCAATCATCACTAGCAACGTTGACATCGAGAAAAAAAGTAGAAGGGTACAAAGCCGTTCTGCGCTTGGAATTAACAAGACTATAGAAAGATTTAGGGTCACGCGAGAATTGAAGCTTACATCGACTCAGGTAATTATTATAACAGATAGAGCTAAGCGAAAGGAATTTACATCGAGCAACCGAATATCAAGTGAAGTCAGACAGCAAACCAGACATTTTAAATTTTTTATAAAGTCTGGATTTAACGTTCTTTAGATTCGGCAACAGGGGGGAAAACCACGGGGGTTTCAACAACATCTTAGGTGGAGTACAAGTTGGGACACACGAATTAATAATGCCATGTATGGTATCATAAAAGATAGTAGTGGCTGATGTTATGTCATCACTACTGTATAATGTGGACCAGTCAGTTTGGTCAATTAAGGAATTAAGTAGATCGAAGTTAGTTTTCCGAAAAGAAAGTCGACGTTGAGGAGAGGTATTAGGAGAGATGGAGGAGGGATAAGGTAGAGTGAGAGTTATTTCCAATGTAGAGTGAAAAGAGTCTTCCGGCAGCGATAAAGAATCACATCTTGATACGACCATGCAATTAGGGTCATTAGTCAAAACAAGATCAAGTGATCTATTAATTGAGTTTAGGACCCAGTTTTTTTGAAACAGTGAAAATCCAGGAGGTTATCAAGAAACTCATGATCTCCAGAAGGTACGAGGAAATTTGAGACATCGAAGGAAGACCAAGAGATGTGCGGAAGGTTGAAATCACCAAGAACGACGAGAAAATCACGATCATGTGTAAGATCATATATCAGTCTTATAGCTTCAACGTGCTTGTTATAAACCTCTTGTCCAGAACCAGGTGGAATATAAGAGCACGTGACAAAGATAGCCAGCTGAGCGAGAGAGATCTTGAGTCTAATAAATTCGATATCATCACCTGTATGCAATTGGATTAACTCCGATCGAAGACATGAACTCAGAACCCCCCCACCCCGTCGGGAAGGACGATCACATCTGTAAGAAACGAATTTATTGCATAGTACTTCGTTGCTTACAACACTATGGTTGAGCCAGGTTTCAGAAAAAGCAATAATATCAAACTCGAACGAAAAACTGTTCCTATGCAAATTGCAGAGCTTAGACAAAAGACCGCTTACATTTTGATAAGCGAGAGTAAGGCGATCAGAATACATATCTAGTTTTTTGAGGCTGCGTCAGGGCCAGATGAGGAAGGGTTAACCGATGCTAAAGGAAAATACCTCTTTTTAGGTTTGACCTCATGAACTACCATGTGTTCAGGCCAAAATGAAGGGTTACACTCCAGATTGAATCCATAATTCGGTACGCTTATTTTAAACGATGCAATCTCTATAGGTTGTGAAAAGGAAAATTTGTGAATTTTAACCTCAACATTTGTTTTGGCACCAATGCATTCAGCGATCGCCTCACAGGTGGTATCAGAGAACAATCGTGAAATAAATACATGTTTTTTAGGTGCAACAACAATGAGGGGTGCAATAGGAGGAACAGCAACGATAGGCTGTAAGGCCAAAGATCTCGCAGAAACTGACAACTGGATTGGCAAACCAGTTGGACACTGCGGAAGTGAGTTAGAGGAGGAGAAAGGTGCAGGAGGAGAGGGTGCAGGAGGTGAGGATGCAGGGGTTGAGGGTGCAGGAGGCGAGGATGCAGGGGGTGAGGGTGCAGGAGAGGGAGGTGCTGGAATCGAAGGTAAGGGCGTAGAAGCAGAAGTCTTAGACTTTTTGCGCTTCGATTGGGCTCCAGTTGGATTTGGAGATGAAGTGGCCCTGGTTCGCTTGGTGGCGATAGTAGGTTGGCTTACTTCACTTGCTGACCCCGAAGGAAAAGAGGACAATGAAATGGGAGCCAATGGATTTGGCAGAATAAGCTGTGGAGGAACCAGTTGGGCAAAGGGAGAAGGTTACAATGAGACGAGAGGCGGATCGAAATCATAATTTCCTAACAAGTCGGAACTAGACTCGAAATCAGAAGCCAATGCCTTACACAACTTATTTAACTTGAGAAACTTTTCGCGTACCCGCCGATACATCGACAGAAATCTATTTGCCGTTTAAGGCAGGCTGGGCATGACCATTTTTAACCACCACAGGCCGACTTACAGTCATTATAAAGCCTGTCATAGTCACGTCCGGTGAAGCCAGCACAGCTCAAATGGCAAATATTCTCGCATAACCAGCATTGCATTGCGCGATTTTTGTCACCATCAAACGAGTCTTTGTCTTTACATGAAAGGTTCCAACAACTCATGATGGACAGAAACAAGTAAAACAAGAGATAAAAAAAAAAAAAAAAAAATTCTTTTTGAAGTATGAAGGCAACGATAAGCAGTTTTGAACTTAAAAGTGGAAACACACTTTCAAAAGGATCGTATAAACGGGGTTTTGCACAAACAGGGTATTGCACAAAGCAGGGAACAAAAACAAAAAAGAATTTTTAACAAGCGTAGAGGTAAAAAACAACAAAATGCACTTGAAATTGAAGTAAGTTGATAACAACAGTACTTCACTAAGGCAAAAAAAAAAAAAAAAACAATTTACCCAGATGTTCAAAATCTAAAAATAGATTTCGCGCAGAAAATGCAAGAACAAAAACAGGGCAAATTAGCAAGTGAAAATACACAGACAAAGTGTGAGCAAGGGAACGAGTGAGCAATGCTTACCGTACTAACAACAAAAGTGAAGAGAATAAAAAGAGCAGCTTATGCAACAACAGACAACTTAACAAATGTTTAATGACGCCAAAACAAGATTTCGAATCAAAATAAACACAAATTATCGCTGATATGCACAATTAACTGCCACTTCACTGGTATACACAAAATTAGTTGAAAAATAATTAGATATTAAGAAATAATAATGTAAAAATTTCCATAAGGTTGTCATTGTCACTAAAGCAGTTTTTTGCGTTTCCTGAAAATTAATTTTTTTTTGGGTTGTGACAGTTTAGTTAAACATGTGCGATATGCAATAACGATATAGTGTCCCAAGTTTTAGGTCGATATCTACATTTTTCGAATTTCTGCCAAAATTTTTGTCATTGGGACCAGTGTATAACGGTTGGACCTCTACAAATTTCACTTCTCTGACCACACATGGCTGTTAGTAAGGGCATAGCTCGCGTATCGCAAATAAATTCCCCCAAACGGGTCAGAGAGTGATTATACTTGAGATTATTTATAAGATATTTTTATATAAGTTTTAATACTACTACGTTTAGTGCATAGTTTACTTTGTATATTTCTATAAGCAGTAATTTGTTAATATTTTTTGTCAGTAAATAAATAAATAACATCAGAAATACGAAGCGCGTTCGAAAATCGGAAATACTGCACAACAATATTTTTGGATGTCTCACAAGACAGAGTTTGGTTGGACGGTTTAATGCATAGAATAAAAACAATGCTTCCAATTAACACGCACAAGCTACTAAAGTCATACATACCTCTACAAAAGGAAATTCACAGTGAGATGCAACACGATATGTCTGACGACCACATTATTAGAGCTGGAGTTCCTCAAGGTAGAATACTCGGTCCAACATTATATGTCCTCTACACATCAGACATCCCAACAAGCAGACGACTAACAATATCAACCTTTGCTGACAATACAGCTATTCTCAGCCGTTCCAGATGCCCTATGCAAGCAACAGCGCAGTTAGCTCTTCACATGGTCGACATAGAAAAATAGATAACTGATTGGCGAATAAAAGTCAATGAACAAAAATGGAAACACGTTACGTACACTCTAATCAGGCAAGATTACCCACCACTCATATTAAGCAACACTACGCTCCCACAAGCAAACGAAGTGACATACTTAGGAGTACACCTCGATAGAAGACTCACATGGCGTAGGCACATCGAGGCCAAGAGAACGCCTTTAAAACTGAAGGCAAATAGACTCCATTGGCTTATCAACGCTCGCTCTTCCCTTAGTCTTGACTACAAAGTCCTGCTCTACAATTCTGTTCTCAAACCTATCTCTCAGTAGCAACATTGAAATCATCCAGAGAAGCCAGTCAAGGATATTGAGAACCATCACCGGGCACCGTGGTATGTTAGAAACGAAAACATACAAAAGGATATAAACATTCAACCAGTCAGAGATTTAATAGCCGAACTCAAGACACAATACAACAGCAAGCTTTCTACGCACCCTAACCACCTCGCCAGAGGTTTAACAAGGTTGTGCAACCGATCCCATCTTCGTCAAAATGACCTTCCAGCCCAGTGATAAACTCTAGGGCCCCGCAACCCGACTGCAGTCCAAAACAACTGCTAGTTAATGTATAGGCGTAAGATCTGCAAACTTATTGAAAAAAACACGACACAAACAACTTAAGTTGCACCTTCCGGCTTATGTCGATTTCTTATCAGGCATCCCATCCTTGAGATCTTAGTCAGTGTCAAGTGAGGATAATGCCAAATTCTGGCAATGGTTAGATCTATCGATTTGTTTAATCCCTTCTTAACTCAAATATTTTAAACGCATTCTCTGTAAAATACATAATTTGTATTTTTAAGAAACACAGCGCATAAGAAAAAAAATTTAATTTTACTTTTATCTGTAAAATTTTTTTAACGCATTCTAAGACATTATTTTTTTTATACCCTGTACACACACTGTGTATAAGGGTACATTAATTTTGTTTGAGACGGTTTGTATGTAACGCATAGAAAGAGGGGAGGGGGACCTTATAAAGTATATATATTCTTAATCAGGATGACAAGTCGAATTGATATAGCCATGTCTGTCCGTCCGTCCATCCGTCCTCACCAATGGTTCTCGAAAACTTTAAGAGCTAGAGACTTGAAATCTGGAGGTGAAGTCAAACGCTAGATCGAGTTTGAAGGAATTTTTGCCACGACCACTCCAACCAGCCCATCGAGCACCACCCATTTTTTCAAAAGGCTGTAGCTTGAAAACCTGATAAGTTAGAAATATGAAAATGAGTATGTAGACTCAGTATGTACAGCTCTACAAAACTGCATACCACATTTTTCCCCCGTCCCTTCGTTTCGCCTCGAAAAGTTGTTTTCTGCTGTAATGCTGTATCTCCTAAGCTATAATAGATACAATGCTGAAATTTTGTATGCAAGCTCAGTAAACATATCTTTATAAAACTGCATGCCACAAACTTTCATTTTTAACGCTGTGTGACAACGCAAAGACAAACAAATGGAAATTTGGCATAAATTGCGCTTTGAACACTGCTTTATCCTATTTGTAACAAAAACCGTACTCAACACTGCGAAAACTATTAGAGCTAGAGACTTGAAATTTGGAAAATAGACTCGTGTGGTCGAACACTAGATCAAGTTTGAAGGAATTTTTGCCACGCACATTCCTTCCCGCCCATCGAGCACAACCAAAGGTCATTTTTTTCTTAAAATTGCTGTATCTCCTAAACTGTAAAACATACAATGCTGAAATTTTGTATGCAAACTCAGTTAACATACATTTTTAAAACTGCATACAACAAACTACCACTTTCCCCGCAAAGACCAAAAAAAAAAATTTTTGCCTCTTATTTTTTGATAAAAAAAGGGTATGTTGTGCCCACTTATACCCAAAATCAATAATTTCTCTATCTCTGGAATCTAATGAGCTTTAAAAATGGAAATTGGTATACAGGCTTTTTATATAAAGACCAATAAGTTTCCGTCGAAAAAGTTGGCGTGGTACAAATCAGGGTGTAACACATCGGCGAAGACAATTCTCTTACTGGTTTTATAATAGACGGTTATGGGTTAAAATTTGGCACAGGAACGGATTTTCATAACAACCAGAGAAAGAACCATGCAAAATGTGAAAGTGTTTTTTTTTTTGGCGTTTTGTACAAAAATCACCCCGCCAAACAAGGAAAAAGTGGATCAAAATTGAAGTGAAGTATAATTTAGTAAGTAAGTTTAGTTGTTAACCATAAGAAGGCTACCTGAAGAATGCTAAAGGATGCTAACTTCAGCAACGCTGAAGCTTAGATACTCTTCACGTCCTTTCTAGTGCCACGCCCATATTTTTGACAGAATCTATTTTTTATTCATCTTATTAGCCTATATACCAATTTTCATTGGTCTTGCTCATTGGGTACCGGAGATATAACAATTTTTGGTTTTTAATATAAGTGGGCGTAGCCATGCCCATTTTTTGGTCAAAATAGTTTTCATGCCTCCCTAAGAACATAAGTGTGAAGTTTCAAGTCAATTTATTAAGAAACAAAAAAAATCGCGAGCAACACAGTACACATGTATGAAGTGAAACTTTCTTTAAAAGAAACAAAAAACCAGTAAGGACGCTATCTTCGGCCTTGCCATGCTCATTTTCTGGATTGGATTTCTCTTTATCTTAACGTCATATACACTAAATTTCATTGTTTTAGCTCATAGCATCGTGAAATATGCAAATTATTAATATTTGCGTAGCAATGCCCAATTTTTGATCAAAACAGTTTTTATGTCTCTGTAAGACAAAAAGTGTGAAGTTTTAAGACAATTGATTAAAAAACAAAAAACGTTTTACATACAATGTCGTAAATTTGCTTTTTTCCTCTAATTAAAACAATCAATCTGCTTGTATCTATTTTCGAAGAGTGAAAAGTAAATACATTCGAATTAAATTGTTGAAATAATCTTCAAATTATTTAAAATGGTTTAAAAAACTCGTAAAAATTGTGAATTTTATGAAAAAATGGTTGTGTCCCCATGTTATTTGGGCAAGTTGGAATGCGTACATTTTTGAATGCATAAATGCGAAGAAGAAAAATTAATTCTGTCTCCCGAAGAACAAAGTCAAGTTAACTACCAATGCTCCAATGTGTGGAATCTACTTGACTTTATTTATTGCTCATATATTATAAAGCTGATTAGCGACGCTAAGTAGCGGGCAACAACAAACACAATGCTTACACTCAGCCAGTGTCATAGATAGCAACAACCACACTGTCCGTATTAAAAGTGCTTGTTTACGACGAAAATAACAACAACAAGAGTTTTTATAATATTTGGAGTAAACATGCCAGATAAGTTGTTGTTGCATATGCGCCAGATGGCGAAAGTGACGGTTGATGAGGAATGCCAAAATTACAACAAAGCATGTTGTTGTTGTTACTTTTTTTTATGACTACTCACTTTATGACGACAGACCGTCATTCTATATTCTGTTTCATTTTCTCACAGGCTTAATCATATAAATGTATAGTCTGTCTCTTTTTCATGTCGTTTCATCGAGTTTCAAATCGCACCCATGCTAAAGAAGTTTCACTTCAAAAAGCTTTCCATACAACGACATGAGTCTTGCTTTTCTTTCTCTTCTTTATTTTGTATGGCAGGTACCAGTTCCAGTAGTCCGATCTCAATGAAACTTTCAGGCTGACAACGAAAAACTATTATGATAGAAATATTAGCCGTCTATCTTCCAAAACAAAAAAAAATTTTCCATACAACGATTCAAGTTTTGTTCATTTTTCTTCTTCTCTTCGTATTGGGGCTATCCATTTCAGTGGTGCGATATTGCCGATTTCGACAAATGAGTTAATCGCACAAAAAGGAAGTCTCTGTGCAAAATTTCAGCTTGATATCTTCAAAACTTTGTCAGGAGATCGTATGTATACAGAAAGACGGACATGGATCAATCAACTCGTCCTGATGTAGAATATACAATGAACCAAAAAAAAACTGAGACACCCAATGAAACTGAACATGAATGAAAACCACAATTTTCCCCCTCCCCTTTTTTTTCCATCCACCAGTTGTTTTATATAACATGCTATATAACCAAAACTTCTAAAGGACTCCCGGTTCACGCCCAGGTCTTTAGGCTGGGGCAACTCAGAGTGACCAAGGAGCCGGCTCTACAATATTGTTGTTTGTTTGCCGGCAAGCGAGTTATTCTGATCTATGCAGATCTATCGCGCCAAAGCAACAACACAATCTATGCGCTGGACTGACGTTTCGATGAATTGACGCAACTTCAATTTCGTCAGTGACGACGTTCCTGCCAAATACCTGTTAATGTTGTTTCTATGTACATGACAAAAGTCACAAACTCAGTAGTCATCAAAAAATAACAGCAACAACATGCATAGTTATAATTTTGGCATTCTTCTTCCACCGTCACTTTCGCCATCTGGCGACTTGCTCACGCCAAATATTACAACAACTCTTGTTGTAGTAATTTCGACACAAGCACGCACCGTTAGGTCACTCAGTGCCTGAACGCATGCAATGTGTTTGTTGTTGCTCGCTACTCAGAGTTGCTGCCAAATCAACGTCGCTACTCAACGTCGCTAATCAGCGTCGCTAATCAGTCTCATAATCTGTGAGCCGCGAATTCATCTGCAATTCGCGTCCTCACATTCCCCCCCTATTTTGGATGAGCGTGACGATCTGGCTATACTAAAGATCGCCAGGACTCCGGTCTCGGGTTGGCGCTTCCAGGTTTACCACCCCATCGCCACCGATCAGCGCAAAAATGCAGCCAATACTCACGAAATCGGCACGCGCACTACTGCTGCTCGCGATATCGGAGTTTGAACTAAGCTAACCCTCACGAAATCGGAAAGCGCACAACTGCTGCTCACGAAATCGGAAACACGAAGTAAACTGTTTTCACGAAGTCGGAAAGCGCAAAACTGCTGCTCACGAAATCGGAAACACGAAGTAAACTATTTTCACGAAAACGAATAGCGCAAAACTGCTGCTCAAGAAATCGGAAACACGAACTAAACTATTTGCACGAAAACAAAAAGCGCAAAACTGCTGCTCACGAAATCGGAAACACGAACTAAACTATTTTCACGAAAACGAAAAGCGCAAAACTGCTGCTCACGAAATCGGAAACACGAACTGTGCCATCACCTAGACCCCGGGACTCGGTACATCGCCCTTACCCTCTTGAGCTAACCCAAATCGAGAAAGCATCCCCTTCCCCTGCCGCTAGACCAGTCGTACTCAATCAACAGGCGAAAGTTACTGACACTAGTCTTGCGCTGGTTCCGGGAATCACGGCTTCGCCCCGTCTTCCGACGATGGCGCTGCATCCACTTCCTCGACGAAGGGCTTCAGCTCTTTAACGTGGGCCGTGCGTATTTTGCCACCCTTCCGATCCTGCACCTCGGCAATCACGGGGTATCGAAAACCTCGCACCACAAATGGTCCGTCGAACCGAGGTGCCAGCTTAGCGGCGAACCCCTCCACTGCCTTTGACTGCCTTTGGGTGTTGTCGCACCATCACCAGCTGGCCAACATCCGGGCGCCACTCTCGTCGCCTCAGATTATAATGACGGGCCTGCTCGGCAGCAGCCTTCGTCATCTCCTGCCTCACCAAGGCAAAGATCTCCTCTAACTGAGAGTTCATCACCTCTACCCCGGATCCAGGGGTGCACTCATCCCAAAGCGCCTTGGGTAATCGCGGCTCACGCCCTTGCACCAAGAACGCGGGGAAATACCCCGTACTGTCAGCCACGCTGGAATTTACCGCTAGCGACAATTCCGGGAGGTGTTCGTCCCAACGACGCTGGTTCGCTGCGGTGAACTGGGCAATCATGGTTTTCACTGTTCGATTTGCCCGCTCTGTCGGATTCTCTTGCGGTGTGTATGGCGCTGTGAACTGCTGCTCACCCCCACGTCCTCCACAAACCGCTTAAATGCCCGGCTGGTAAACTGAGCCCTGTTATCGGTGATCAGTACCTTAGGCACGCCAAACCTCGCTAGGATCAGCTCCCGAAAAGCCTTACGGAGATTCTCCTGGCTGGCTTTCCGCAAAGGGACTAACTCCACCCACTTCGAAAACCTGTCCACAAACACCAACAGCACAGAGTTGCCGTGAATGGACCTGGGAAGTGCTCTCACAAAGTCAACACAGACAGTGGCCCATGGCTCAGATGCGATCTGTGTTAGCATCTTCCCGGCCGTCTTTTGTTGACTGACCTTCAATTTGTGGCACGACTCGCAACGCCGCACAAATCGGCGGACATCACGGTATAAACCCGGCCAAAAATAACGCTGCGTTACTCGAGCGATCGTTTTCCTTACACCAAGGTGACCCGCTGTAACGGCGCTATGCGTCTCCTCCAACACCCTCCGCCTCTGTTGCCCCGGAACGCAAAGCTTCCAATCGGGACAACCCTCCTGCCCGAAACGCGAGGGCAAGTACCGATATAGGCTCCCGTTTTCGACCATAAAGTCCGGAAACCTCTCTGGGTGTTTTTCCACGTCGACCATCTTCTGCTGTACCCAGGGGCAAATCATAGCGCCACCCTCTGTCACCTCTACGCGGCACAGCGCGCCGAGAGGTTGTCTAGAAAGGGCGTCAGCTACCACGTTTTGCTTACCCCGCCGGTATTGCACATCGAACGTGTACTGCTGCAGCTCCAAGGCCCAGCGAGCAATCCGACCTGAAGGGCTCTCAATCCGGTTTAACCATGTCAAAGCTTGATGGTCCGTGACCACAGTGAATTGATAACCCTCCAAATAGGGTCGAAGCTTTCGAATAGCCCAAACTATGGCTAAACACTCCTTCTTGGTGGCGGAATAATTCCGTTCCGACTTCCCGAGGTGGCGACTGGCGTAAGCTATTACTCGCTCTTCGCTGTCTATCACCTGTGTCAACACAGCGCCGAACCCATAGTCGCTAGCGTCCGTTTGTAGGCAAAACTTCTGGCTGAAGTCAGGGCATGCCAGAACTGGCGCCTTGGTTAGCCGAGTTTTTAGCTCCACAAACTCCCGCCACTTCCAGTGTTTCCCTTTCTTCAACAAAGAAGTCAGGTGGAAAGTGTTCTAGGAAAAATCTTCGACAAACCGTCGGTACCAAGACACCACCCCAAAGAACTGGCGGACTTCCCGGAGGTTCTTCGGTGGCTCCAACCCCAAGATGGCTGCCACCTTATCGGGATCCGTCTTGATCCCGTCCTCCGTCACAACGTGCCCCAAGTATTTAAGCTCCTTCTTGAAGAACTCCCACTTCTCGCTGTTAATCCGGAGATTCGCGGACCTGAGGCGTCTGAACACCTCCCTGAGGTTGTCCATATGCACTTCTAAGGTCCGTCCTGTAACGACTATATCGTCCAGGTAAGCGAAGGCGTGCGGTTCCAAATCTGGGCCGATCACTTGGAAGAGCCCCCTTCCCGGCACGGTGAAAGCCGTACACGGCCTACTGGCCTCTTCTACCGGAATTTGCCAATATCCATTCTTTAGGTCCAGGCTACTAATGTACTTGGCATTACGAAGCCGATCAAGAATCTGCCCAATTCTCGGTAAGGGGTATGCATCTGGGACCGGGCGCGCGTTTAGCTGGTGGTAATCCACGCACAGCCTCCACTTGCCGTTTTTCTTCCGAACTATTACGATCGGCGCGCTATGCGGGCTATGCGACGGGTCAATGCACTCATTCTTGATGAGTTCATCAACCTCTTGGTTGATGATTTGCATCATCGCCGGGTTCCGAGGAAAGTACCGCTGCTTGATTGGGCGCTCATCTTTCATGACAATCCGATGGGTGGCGATGTTTGACACCCCGGTCATTGTCTCAAATGGCGCGAGTTCCTGTCGTAGGAACTCCTCAATCCGCTGCGACTCCTCACCGGACCGGATACCGCTGAGGCGGCATACGAACCTAATCCTCCGTGCCCTTGCCGACCCTCTTCCGGGACAACGGGACCGGGCTTCACGCCTTGTTTTACCCCTTCGGCCGTCCACCGCCTCCTCACTCAAAGGCGGCACCAAAAGGGCATTTTGGGCTGCGGGCACGGCTACCATAGCCGTTCTCAACCGCGCCACTTCCTCGGTTTCCTGGCAACCTCTAAAGCCTCTCAACCAGGACAACCAGCTCACCTCCACAACGCAATTCAGAGCCGATTCCGCGTAAGAAATCCAAACCCAGAATTACGTCGTCCATCAGCGACTCCAAAACCAGTAAAACCATCTGGCAGGAGTTCTGACCGAGGCGAACTTCGACGGATACCGACTCCCTCACCTTGGAATTCGATCCGTCTGCCAGTAGGACTATGTTATTTACTGGCTTCTTACTCACCCTGGCGCTAATCTTTGCCGTCAGGCGTCCACTCAAAAAACTACGCGTTGCGCCAGTATCTACGGTGGCCTCCATCGGAGTCCCACCGACGTGTACCGTCGCAATCACGCCGCCTCCACTTAGTCGGAGTGGCCCTACTGTTGGCGAGGTCCCGGTTGTGACCCTGGGCAGCAACGTCGCGTCAGCACGTTGCGCCGGCCGCAGTTCCAACAAAAATCTATATGAGGATTCTCGCACTCCCGGGCCCAATGTCCGTTTCGACCGCACCGCCGACAAGCGCGCTTTGGATCAATAGCGAACCCGTCCTCGGGAATTATCTCCCGACAACGTTCCGCCGGCCTCGGGAGAGTTTGATGCGGCAGAGATCTCGAGCTCTCTTCCGCCTCCAACTCTTCCAAGTCCTCGACCCGACGCATCAACTCACGCAGGGTGCGGAAATCGTCCCGACGGACATATTTCCGCACCGCAAGTCGGCTGTTGCGGTATATCAATGCTAACCGCTGGTCCTTGGTCATGCTCAAATGCCTCATCAGTTCCCTGATGGCGAGCACGAAATCCTTAAATGGTTCCCTATCGTACTGCCGGCGGTTCCAGGATGCCTCCTCCATTCTTTCCACGTACCGCGCAGATACGAAAAAATTCATGAAGTCGAGACTGAAATCACACCATGTGGGCCAGTCGGACTTCAAACCCCTATACCAACTCAACGCCCGTCCTTGTAAGAACTCTGGCATGAGCCGGGGCAAGACGTCGCAGGGGAAACCATATCCTTTGGCTAGTTCCTCTAACCGCTCGAGGAAGCATAACGGATCCGTCAAGCCATCGAAATGGATATGCCATTTTCGGGCTTGGTCCATCATTTGACCCGCGATCGCGCCTGGCGTCAATGGAGCCGTCAACGACCCATATCTTCTTGTATTTGACCCATCGACCCGGCATCCCCTCGTATCCGTTACGTCCCGCCCTGCGGCGACATGCGGATTTGGGAATGCACACCGGCTTCCGTCCAGATCAGACCTGTGCCCCTGGCTAGCAAAAACTTGTTGGGCCAGCGCCGTTCTCGAGGCTGCTGACTCCAAACGCCCTCCGTTCGCGGCCTCTGCCGGAGCCGACCTTTCCTGGCCACATCCAGCAACCACCTGAGCCGGGCTCAAAGGGGGTACGGGGGGGAACTTCGTCATCCAGCTGCGTAGTTCCGTCTTATTACCGGTGGCTTCCAGGGCAAACTCTTTCGCGTACTGAGTAAGCTCTTCGCGTGAGAGGCCTTAAACCCAACTAGTCGTTACCATTGCTGCTCCTTCCGGGCGCAATGACCACACTATATTCAAACTTTATTTGTGTATAAACGCTCAGGGTCCCTGCTCGGGCACCAATGTGAAGGACTCCCGGTTCACGCCCAGGTCTTTAGGCTGGGGCAACTCAGAGTGACCAAGGAGCCGGCTCTACAATAATTTGTATTTCTGCCGGACCCTTGAGCGCTGTCAAAAATAATGACACACAAATTTATGCTTGAAAATATAATATGGTTTTTATTGTAACCGCCTCTCGTAGGGAGTCGTCCTCCTCAACGTCGCTTATCAGCGTCGCTAATCAGCATCGCTAATCAGTCTCATAATCTGTGAGCCGCGAATTCATCTGCAATTCGCGTCCTCACAAACTATTGAAGGTACGAACCTGAAATTTTGTATACGAACTCAGTCAATACATATCTTCAAAACTGCATTCCACAAAATTTCCCTCTTTTTGATAGTTACCCCTCAAAGACAAACAAACTCAACTTTTTCGTAAATTCCACTAATTTTTTTTACCGTTTTTCTTGATATTTTAACCCTTTTTGAATAGGCAACATCAGATCAAAATTTGTTTCTAAATTTTGGGAGTGGCACCTCCTACTGTGTGTGCAAGGTATTATATTGTCGAGTATACTCAACTATAGCGTCCTTACTGGTCTCTATTTTTTTTTGTACAACCAATATTTTGCACGTTATTCGTCATCAAAAATCACTCCAAAAGAAGAACATTTTTTCATATCCTTTAATTCTTCGGTTTCAGTGTAGTACCTAGAGAACACAATCCCGGGATTCCGGTCGTTTTTTGATCCCGAAAATCCCAGGACTGTAGTTGGCTAATCCCGGGATTTTTCAGGATTGCCGAAATTCTTGAATTACTTCAGTCGTACAGGAAAAGTGGTAAAATGTTGACTTTGCACTATTTCGACTTTTCGGAACTGTTGAAAATAAATAGTTATTCTGCTTTTAAAAAATCACAAAATGAATCAGGGTTGCCACAAACTAATAGACGGGAAATGAGTTTATTTGAAAATAGAGGAGTTCGAGTATATCACTTGGATTTATCGGTTATCAATTTCACCAACAAGTGTAGAGCGAGCATTTTCAGCTGCTGCTTACATTAGTAATAAAATACGAAGCAGACTTGATTTTCACAATGAGTAATCTACATATAGAATGAAAAACGAACTCTTAAATGGACTGTTATTTTTCGGCGAATTCTGACATTTCAACTCGGTTGAAAATATGAGTATGAGTATGTTAAAAAAATGTTCATGATGACCAGAAATGTGTTTGCGGGGCATACAATATTTTATATTGTAATGCCTACATTGTTTCCTATTTCATTTTATTAATAAAAATTTTTGATATAACTGAAGTTTTTTTTTATTTCAACCCAATTAGAAGCCACATACTTCAATCCCGGGATTGATTTTCATAGATTCTCTAGTAGTACCTCAATTAAAATATTTCTCATTTTGTTTTTTTGAATACACAATTATGGCTAAAATTAATTGTATTTGAATTTTGTTTTCTAATGCAAAAAAGTGGTCTCTTAGTATAGTACTATATACGAGGTGTGTTCAAAAAGTAAGGTGACTTTGTATTTTTAAGAAAAAATATTTATTTATTTATCAATATTTATGTTGTTCCCTTCAAAGTAATCCCCTTCAGATACAATACACTTATGCCAACGGTTTTTTCAATCTTCAAAGCACTTCTCATAAGCACTTTTCGATATAGCCTTGAGCTCTTCCAGCGATTCAGTTTTTATCTCTTGAATCGTTGCAAATCTCCGTCCTTTCATAGGTCTCTTTAGTTTTGGGAATAGTTATGACCCTTATAAGTAAATCTGGGTCGTCGTTGACGTCATTCAACAGTTCTTGAGCGATGCTCATGCGACGGTTCTTTTACTCAAATTAGGAACTTCGAAACAAACTTCGTTGACACACATCTCATGCCCAAAACGTTAGCAAAAATTTCATGGCACGATCCAAGCGATATACCAACATCCTCAGCAACTTCTTTTATAGTTATTCGAAGATTTTCAAAAACAATTTTCTTCACTGCTTGAACGTTTTCATCAGTTATTGTCGTGCTTGGGCGTCCAGAGCGAGGCTCGTCATTGGCATCTTCCCGGCCATCTTGAAAGAGTTTGTACCACTTGTAAACATTTTTTTTACTCAGAACAGTTTCACCGTATCCACTCTAAACATTTCAAGTGTTTCAGAGCACTTTATTTTATTTTTTACACAAAATTTGGTGTAAATCCTTTGATTCATATTTTTCGATAGCAAACAATCGCCGAGCACGCAAAACACTCATAACCTTTACGCCTCTCACAACCAAACAAAAAATGCTATACACTTGAAACTTGGTACAGATGTTCGGGAAGAGTGTACCAACATAACAAAACAAAAAAATCAATAATCTAAAAAACGTCGCCCGCGAAATTTGAAAAGTCACCTTACTTTTTGAACACAACTCGTACAGCTAAAATTCTTTGCAAAATATGCACAAAAGCAAAAACAATATTGAACAGCGTTACCAAGTAGTCATTAACAGTCTCTGAGACGCTGTAAATTTTCCAAAAAAAATAAATAATAATTTTTCCCCTATGCTACTCTGTTTGTCGTTATGTTGCATGAAAGGACCCCTTTAGTACATGAGCCCTGCCCCTTACCTTACCAACGATTTTGATTCATATAACAGAATTCATATCGTGATAACATTGCTTTTGCGGTCGGCGAAACTTAAACATGTTGTGTCTTGATACGATGTGCTACGTCACTGTGCAAAACTTTTTACTTTATCTCTCCACCAAGCATCATTCCCATCTATTTGGAAGGAGCCGTTCATTATCCCTCTTCATAAGAATGGAAATAAGTCTGATATTTCGAACTATAGGGGTATAGCAAAATTATCCGCCATTCCGAAATTATTTGAAAAGATGGTTATTTCGAACCTGCAGCACTGTTGTAAGTCCATAATATCTTCTTCGCAGCATGGCTTTATGAAAATGAGGTCCTCAACTACTGATTTACTTGAATTTACATCATTAGTTGGTCACGGTTTTCGGAATCACTCCCAAACAGACGTCATTTATACTGACTTTTGTAAGGCCTTTGATTCTGTTAACCATGACTTGTTATTGTATAAGTTAGGCCTTATGGGGTTTCTACCAAATACTTTATGTTGGAATGAGTCGTATTTAAAAAATAGATCACAGAAGGTGTTGTTCAAGTCTTCATTATCGAAATCAGTGCATGTTACCTCTGGGGTTCCTCAGGGCAGCCATCTTGGTCCTCTACTTTTCAATCTATTTATAAATGATCTTCCTCTCAGTATCACATACGCCCGTGTGATTATTTATGCTGATGATGTCAAACTCTGTCTTTCGTTAAAAGACACAAATGATCATTTTAGGCTTCAAAGCGATCTTAACTCAATGCATTCTTGGTGCACAATAAATATTTTGTATCTGAATAGCTCTAAATGTAAATTTATGACATATCATCGAAGTAAACCACTTTTATTTACTTATTTTTTAGATAATGTCCTATTAGAGCGTGCAACAGTTACAATAGGCTTTGGAACGTACTTTCACCTGAGATCTCACCCGCTTCTATCAACATCATCATTCTTCGCCATCTGCGTGAGGAAGAACATCGTACTAGAGAGACTAACAGGACATAGTCTAACGACAGAATCATCCAGTACTTTTAACCTGTATATACGTATGTCTCTGACCATTCATGGCTGTGAGAAGGGTCATAGCTGGTTTTTTGCAAATAAAATACCCCCACCGGGTCAGAGGCATCCTAACAATAATAGCTAGACTTAACTAGATCTAAGTTATTAGTTATTAGTTTTTTTTATTTTTTTTTTATTTTTACATACTTTTTAGGTGAACTTTAAGTAGCCAGTTATTTGTCATACCTTAAACTAAATTAAATAAATAAATAAATAATTGCAGACGAAAAAAATGTTGAAAAAGGAAAATATTTTCAAAATTAATTTGACTATTTTTCTTGGATTGTTTGTGTACAGGGTATTATATAATCGAGAATACTGGACTTTACCGCCCTTACAGGTTTTTTTTTAGTTTTAAGTATTTTTGTCAGAAGCTTGAATCTTGATTTTTTTTTTTTGTCAAAAATCGATATTTTGGAGAAAACCTTGACGTCAGGACACGGAAAATTTTATCAGCTAAAATAATTTATTTTGTCTTGAGTTTTAGATGATCCAATAATTTGTGGTCACCGCAAATCACTTTTTACCAACGGCGCAAACTTTTTTTAATCTCAATGAAATATTCAGTTAATATTCTTGAGATACCACTTATTAACTTCCTGTTTAAACAACTGAACAAATCTTTATCGTTTTCTTTACAAAAAATGACAAATTTGTGCGTTTTTTTCAACTAATTAACCTTACCCCCTAAAACTACAACAGATTCAGTTGTGACCTGCTTGTTAAGTAATCACAAATTTTGTATCTGTTGTCATACTCCAAGCTTTTACATTTTTGTCGGAATACGAAAATGTATCAATTGTCATAGATGTGACAATTGTCACAATGTAGACAATACTCAAGTATTGTCATAGTTGTTATTTATTTCTTTATTTATTCGATTTCATAAAAATGAACTGTTAGATAGTAACTTAAGTTTAGTAAATTATAGTTATAATTAAAAAATAAAAAAAGAAGTATATGTAAGTATGTGAACACAAACAGATGTGGTATTTCTCGTTAACCTATAAGTCTATGAAAAAAATTTAAAAAATAAATAAATAAATAATACACACACTGTGTGTCAGGGTATATTAAGTTTGTTTGAGACGGTTTGTATGTAACGCATAGAAGGAGGGGAGGGGGACCCTATAAAGTATATATATTCTTAATCAGGATGACAAGACGATTTGATATAGCCCTGTCTGTCCGTCCATCCGTCCACACTAATGGTTCTAGAGACTTGAAATTTGGAGGATAGACTCGTGAGGTCAAACACTAGATCAAGTTAAAAGGAATTTTTGCCACGCCCACTCCTTCCCGCCCATCGAGCACCACCCATTTTTTCAAAAGGCTGTAGCTCGAAAACCTGATGAGAAATGAAAATGAGTATGTTGACTCAGTATGTATAGCTCTACAAAACTGCATACCACATTTTTCTCCTTCCCCTTCATTACCCCTCAAAAGTTGTTTTCTTAAAATTGCTGTATCTACTAAAGTATAAAGAATACAATGCTGAAATTTTGTATGCAAACTCAGATAACATACCTTTTTAAAACTGCATACAACAAACTACCACTTTCCCCGCAAAGACCAACAAACTAAAATTTTGCAGCAATGCTTTGTAACAAAATCCGTACTAAAGCGCCATCTAATGGCAACATTGCACTGTGAGCCCTGCCTTACCTTACCAAAGACACAAGCCATATCGTGGTACACTGCTTTTGCTGTCGGCGAAAGTTTAACGTGTTATAAACATAGTTGTGTGTACAGAGTATTACATAGTTGAGAATACGCAACTGTACCGCCCTTACTGGTTTTTGTTAGTTGTTGTGTTGGGTCCGATCTCATCGTTCGATAAGTTTATTTGTCATGTAGCAGTTTTTCCATTTTGATATCATTATTACTAATTCTAGTTTCTATTATGTTTGAACGTTTTTAGTTTCGCTGCTAATTGACTCCTAGTCGTGTCTCTTACTTTTTCTTCTGTTACCGTGAGAATTCCTTGTTCTAGGTCGGTAATTGTTGGAATGGTGATATATTTTCGTTAGTTATTGGCAGTGCTAACTTTGGGCATAGAAGCTTTGCTGAAAATTATATACTCTTGCAAGCATTTGGAAATTCCGTCTTTTAGTTTTTTTTTTTTTTTTTCCAATGCACAGGCCAAATTTTAACAAGATTTATAGACCCCGAGGCATGTTGTTAGTTAACGTATGGAAGTATCAAAATATGAATATGGCAATTTTTAGTTATTTTCTATGAAAAATTGGCTGTACTTTCGGAAGAATTTAATTTTAAAATGACGTACGATATTCGCCTCACGTATGTCACCTTACTCAACATAGACAATTACATTGCCAATTTCACTCCATATAACTACCTTTGTAAAGAATACTCTTATGTTAGAAACAATCACACAACACATACAACTTTTGCATCAAAACGAAGATTTTGGCTTTTCGACTTCGTCACTGGATGGCACAATTGTATGTTAACATTGTCGTCCATTAATTCATCAAATTTTTACTTAATTTCTCCTTCAAGGCCTACATCTGTGCAAAATTTTACTACAATAAGTTAATTATTTCTATATTCATACATAAATAAACTGATTTATTTAATATTCAGTCAAATGATTTTTAATGTTTTTCGTGTCATTTTAAATTTATTTCAATTATTTCGCTCAATTGGCGCAATTAAATTTTTCGTTTTTTTATATAAGAAGAAGAGAACTTACAACTTTAACGAGACTGTCAAAAAAATGTGTTCACGCATTTGCGTCGTTAACGTTCATATTTTCATACATTCATAGATTAACGACAAATGCGTGAATACCGCATTATTATTTAATAATAAAAAATAGCGGATAATATATAAGTAATTAAAATATAATAATTTAAATAAGGAGAAAAATATAAAACAAAAACTCATATTATATATACTTATGTAGATATAAACACGCAGTGTATTTTAGTCTCCGACCCGGTGGGAGAAATTTACTTGCACCATGGAAGCTATGCCCCTACTCATAGCCATGTGTGGTCAGAGACTTAGATTACGAAGATCACCATCAGTCCACCAAGAAACGATGCCGCTAAAGGCATTCAGCTTCCCGTAGATACCAAAGAATCGTTGCGTTAAGTGCTGTGAGAGAGATTTCAAGTGAGAGGACGCGATTCAGAGGATTCGGAGGGAAGCCCAAAAGATTCAATTTTAACAACAGCAAATCGTGGTAAACCGAGTTAAAAGCTTTACTGAAGTCAGTATATATGATATCGGTTTGAGATTGATTAGCAAAACCACGGTTTACCAAGCATGTGAGATCAAGAAGATGACCTACTTTTTAAAAACCCATGCTGAGAAGTTGTCATCACCGATTTACAGCTATGTTGCAAGCATGCAATAATAATTTTTTTTAAAAAATTGGGAATCGCAGTTAATTTGGATATGCCTCTGTAATTAGATACATCCGACTTATTACCCTTCTTATGAAGAGGAATAATAAACGATTCCTTCCAAATAGGGGGAAACGAATCGTTATGAAGAGACAAATTGAAAAGTTTCAATAAAGGCTTGTACAAGGATTCGCACATCTATTTAGCACGCACCCCGGCACATTATCAGGGCCGGGAGAAAAAGAGCTTTTCACGGCCAATAATCTTTTTAAAACATTATCATAATTCAAAACAGGGAAACAAAAACATTGATGAAGCTATTAGGTACGAATATGAGATTTCCGAAAAAGTTGATGACGAGTAAAACGTTTGAAAGAACTCGGCAAACAAATTTGAGATACCAAGATCATCGGAGGCCAACTTGGCATCAAGGAAGAATGACGACGGATACACTGCAGCTCTACGCTTAGTTGCCACAATAGGACTGTTAGTTTCGATAGCTAAGTTTTCAAAGTAGTTTGGAGCATTCAATTGAGATTATTGAATGGAAGATTGGGTTAAAAATGCAATTCCGCCGAACCAGTTCGATGCATTGTTGGTAATTAGTGTGTAATTTATCGGAGTTGGGATCGTGTTAGAGTTGTGTATGTGTGCTTCTTGTAGAGAGTTTATATGATAATAATTTGCAACTCACTATAGATATTTAGGTATCCTGGAGTATTATTAGGGAGTATATTTGAGTATATTTGTAAGTATTATTACTATTGTGAGTTTCTTGTCTTGAAGAGCCCAAATTTTCTGAGGCAAAGTCCTCAAATGGGGGCTCAACGATGGTTGGTGTGACGGAGCATGAAGCGCTGACAGAGATTATAGCATCATTTGATTACAGACCCCGGCAGCGCCACATGCTCCGTCGATAGGTATAAGGTTGTTAATTATAGATTGTCGTCATCATCGTATTCTTTAGTAAAAGTTTTTTTGGGTTTGTTGATTTATTGATTCTTTGGCTTAGAAGGTTTAAATGAGGTTGTTACATTATTTTTATCATTATTTGAGCTTAGCGAAACTCAACTGGACAAAACTATCGTAAATGGATCCGAAAATGATACGACAATTAATCACCAGTCGCTCAGTTTGTGTTAATTAAAGTTTCGCTTTCGATAGTCGTAAACTGACAGTTGGGAATCGTTTTCGTATCGTTTAAGGACTTATTTTCGTATCGTTTCCGAACTCGTTGTCGTATTGTTTGTGAGTCTTTTCCGAACCTTTTCCGAACCTTTTGCGAATGTTTTCCGAATGTTTTGCGACCCTTTGGCGGACTCGTTTACGAGCCTTTTTCGGGTAGTTTTATGAAAATTTTTGTTCGTTCCAATCCCAACTTATTCCCCCAATAAAAAATTTATGATTCCGAAATAATCTTAAGGAACAGAAAATATTAGGGTGTCCCTTATAAGATCGATTTTTTTTCTTTTTTCATTTTTGAAAACGCATATTTCTGTTTAATATCCTTTAATTAACCTAAATATAAAGTTTCAGCTTCCTATGTTAATTGTAACACGTGCCGACTGAGCCCTTAAGTTTTATGAAAGAAGATTTTAGATGTTTTTTTTTTTTTTTTTTGAAAATACAACTGGGGACGCCAAATAATTTAATTTTAATTGAATATTATTGAAAAGACAATTTTAAGGATTGCGTTTTATTACCAAAATGATAAACTGTATATAATACTTAGCAGGATACTTAATTTTCAAGGTTTCTTTTCTACAATTTGATTTGAGGCTTAACTCATTTAATTTCACTTCGCGGATATTACAAAATAAAACTGCAAGAACTTGGAGAATAGATGGTAACTTAACACCCGTTATTTGTTGATTTACAGTGACTCAACTTTTCGATCAGATAATTCTTTTAAAAATCGTTTTCTCTAGGATTTTTATACCGTTGGATACAACAACCCAGAAGGAAATTGTACCGCTTCACAAGGCGTTCTGTAAGACTTTTTTGGAATGTTTCAGGCCTTGCCCAAACCTTACCTGTCTAATTTCCTTTTACACAGGGGTGGCCGCTTTTTGAAGGCCTAAAGCATGCTAGCTTCGTTTCCCGAAAATGTTGTTGGGAAGGTCTTTGTTGTAACACGAAGTGCGAACGAACATTTTAGTTTTTTCATACATGGTGTAATGTTCGAAATCTGTACTGTTCTTTAAATAGAATTCTGTTGATATGTTAACTAACAGCGTTATCAGCCAGACGTCGAGGGTTCAAATCCCACTCGAGGAAGAATACAAAAATAAAAAATAGTCAAAAGAGAAGGATCTGCGAAGGGCGAACCAGCGGAATATTGCTGAGTCATTTTCAGTACCATTGCACCATTAATTCTATTCTGTCTTCATCTAACTCTTTGTTATTTTACTTTTATATTTAAAACTACAAATTAATTTTATTAAATATACACCGGCCTTAGTGGGATTCGAACCTAGCGTCGTTGGATTGAAAGCCGGCACTCAACCAACTTGACTATAGGTATCATTGAAGCTTTGTAAATTCAATATTATATAAACTACAATTTTTTTTATTTTGCTAGAAAATAATATTTTAGTTTCCTAAAAACTTAAGCCGAAAAACAAAGTAACTTTGCGTTTTACATCATCGGCTACTTCTTCCCATCTCGCTTCTCAAACCTTCCAAATTCAGGTGGCTCTTCCCTTCTCGCTTTAAAAAAAGGCTTTATAGAAAGCCTTCTTCGTCAAGTTATTCCCATTTTCTCTCTGGGAAGGCACTATGGACAGCATTCTTCGGCAAGGAGTTCAAAAATTTCCTTCTGGGTAAACGATTCTTTTGCAGAAAGTAGACAGACATATTGTAGTAATGCATACATACATTTCGTTGGAAAACTCCCATTAGTTTATACACATTTTGATTTACACGTTAAAAGCACGTGTGATCAATTAGTTGACTAGTGTGCTCTTGTGTGCTAAGTAGTAATAAAGCTGGACCTGAACTTTCATCGTAGAATTGTTTTCATTGTTTTTTGTTAATTTAAGAATATTTAAGAGTTTTTACTTAAAAAAAGGTGGTTTTTACATTGTTTTTTTTTTTTTTATTTGTTAGGTTTTGCAATGTTACTTTACATTTCTTAGATGAAGACGCTTAGCTCACAAAAAGTGTAGGAAATCAAAAGTTTAATGGCTTTGAAGATGACCCATAGGCAAATTGCAATGCAAGTTGGTGTTTCGGTAGGAGTGGTATCAAAAATAAGGAAAAATAGGGCAATAGAAAGCGAAAAGAACCATCCTGGTAGAAAGCCTGTTTTGAATGCTGCGCTACAAAGACGAATTGTACAGCAGATCAAATTGGGCGTGCACGACAAGGCTGTACAAATAAACAATGAGTTGAAAAATACCACCAACATTGACGTTACAACCGAAGTAATCAGAAAAATGTTACGCAAAAAGGGATTTCATGGTCGAGCTAAAGTTAGAAAACCGCTATTGACTGAAGGCCTCAAATCTTTGCGCCTGGATTTTGCGAAAAGGTACAAACACTATTCTGTCGAAGACTTGGGAAAAGTAATTTGGTGAGATGAGACCAAAATTAATCGTTTTGGCTCTGACGGAAGGCAGTGGACATGGAAACAAAAAGGACAGTCCATAAAAGATCGCCACGTTAAACCAACGCTTAAATTTGGAGGAGGAAATTTGATGATATGGGGTTGCATGAGTATCAATGGTGTTGGAGACATCATTAAAATTAATGGGCGTATGGATGCCTACCAGTATGTGACTATTTTAGAGCGTGGTCTTAGAAAAAGTACGGAAATGTGGGATAAAAATTTGGAAAACCTAGTTTTCCAGCATGATAACGATCCCAAACATACTGCCAGAGTGACAAAAGAATGGCTCCAAGATAATGACGTTGAAGTGCTTCAATGGCCCCCACAATCTCCCGATCTTAATCCAATCGAGCACTTATGGGTTGAGCTCAAACGTGGTTTGTCTGATCTCCCAGGCGACAGCCCAAATTTAAGCACGCTTTGAGAGAAATCTGAAACTGCTTGGGAATATATCCAATCCAACTTTTGTAAAACACTGGTAGAAAGTATGCCAAGAAGAATTGATGCTGTTTTTAAGGCAAAAGGGGGATACACAAAATACTGAAATCATAAGTATCTCCACAGTCAACTAATTGATCACATGCCTTTTTTATCAATTTTTTTAAAAAAATTTTATTGCAGAGACAAACACGAATTTGAAGTAATTTGGTTTTATTTTAAAAAAGTTATTAAAAAAATTTCGTCAAATATGTGATCAAAAACTTGAGTCACTGTACCTCACCAATCAAAAGTATAGTTTTTTTATTGCTTTTAAGTTCTATAGACATTGTGCAATTTGTTTGTTCAACAAATTCGAAACGAAATGACAACAAAATGAAGTACTTACTCATATGTTACACCATGGGTGCCGATGTAACTGGCTTGAGAAAGTGTTCCAATGTTAGATTAAAGGCGCAGATGTAACTTGCATGATTTGAACGCAAGTCGGCGCGCGTTCCTGTGCTCCAAAAAAAAAAAAAATCATGTGAGTGTTTTAGAGTAGACTAAACAAAACTAGCTTTAAAAAATAAGAACCTTGCAAGAAAAGGGACACCCTAGAAAATATATAAATTTTTTTCGGTACATTTTTTTTTTTTAATTTTGCTAACTTCATAACTTTTTTTATTATTAACAACAATTAAATTCATAAACATTAATATAATAAATATTAAAGTTCCGGTGGCGCTGGGGCTTGAACCTCATACCTTCGATTTCATAGTCCAACACACTAAACTCAGAGCTACAGCAGGCGACGTAGAAACATTTGATATTTGATAAATTTTATTTATTTGAAACATTTTTGTTCAAACTGGTCTTTTATCCGCAATAAGTTCGTTTCTTAATCTAATTCCGAACATTTTGCTTTGAAGGTTTTACGAGTGCTCGCTTTTTGTCTGCAAAATATTCGTTTTAGAGTTCATTTACGAACATTTTGCGAATATTTTGAGAATGCTCGTTTTTTAACCGAAAAACTTTCGTTTGTAATCCGCTTACGAACAATTTGCGAGTGTTTTGCGAATATTTTGTCTTCCGAATTTCATCCATTTTAGGTTCGTTCGTAAATCCAATTGCGATCATTCTACGGACAATTTCTGATGTGTCCGATATTTATCCGTAAAACATTCGTTGTCTTGCTCGTTTTCGGACGTTTTGCGGATGTGTCCGATAAATGTATCGTTTTTTTTGTCCACTGAGATGCTTTGCTTCTGCTAACACTTTTGTATTGGTATGTGTGTGTGTTGTTTGTGAAGAGGACAAAAAAATGGGGAAAGAACCGAGCAATGATGTTTTCAATTTCTTGTGCTATGCTCTTTCTTCATTCGTTACTGCTGTGATGTTTGTACCCTGCACATAGAGTATGTTAGGGTGTATTAAGTTTGTTTTAGACCAGAAGTATGTAACGCATAGAAGCAAGGAAGGGGGCACCATAAAGTTATATATTCTTGAGAGACAAGAGAAATTTATTAAGCCATGTTCGTCCGTCTGTCCGTATTCACCAATAGTTCTCGGAAAATGTCGTCTAAATGAGATTGAGCAACGGAAGATGATATCTCAAATGAAAGATGCATATTCGGATCTTTCAAAAGACTTTCAGCGTCTCAACATTAAATTTCATCATCTAAACGGAAAAGATTCCTTCCTTTATTAACTAATCCAAGTATTTATACACTGGCTCCAGGTAAGAATAAAGACTTTCTTTCTCCGCTTTCTCACCGAATTTTCCAGTTATCGATCTACCGCCTTAGTTTTCTTACGCTACCGTTGCCAAGTCCACTGCCGTTGTTAATACAATTTCCAATTTCCCATCATGTATTGGAATATGTACCAACTCAACTTGCGCAACCGAAGCAACTTGTTGTGGTCCCTCCACGACCAATAAGAAATTTGTTTTTGTTTCAAAACCAGCTGTCGACACTTCTGAAACTGACATTAAACATTTTATTACAATAGTGAGTAATTTGCTCATATCAAAATTTAAATTTAGACAAGCTAGGTCTATTTCATCCTTTAAGACCTCCGTTCCTGATGCGCATTTTAATGAATTGGTTAACACAAATTTTCGGCCTGATGGGTGTGTTGTGTACGAATTTAACTTTAAGCCTCGTGTCAATGAAGAAGCTGTTAATGAACCTTCTGGGTCAAAAAACTAAATTATTAACCCACTCTTTTATCTTCTTTTGCTTTAAACATTCAAAACGTTAGAGGTTTGAATTCTCAGCTTACTACCTTATATTTAAATAGCTTTCAATTTACTTCTGACGTTGTAATATTCGTTGAAACATGACTTCGTCCAGAGATCTCGAACTCAGAACTGTTCTCTGATAACTTTCAGACTTTTCGTAAAGACGGTGACAAATTTATTATAGTTTACCTCAATTGTTAACCAAAATTTTTGTATCGGTTGCCAAAATGAAGTTGTACATAGCGATTTCAGAAAAGCATTTGACAGTGTGTGTCATTCTTTGTTAATAAACAAACTGGAGGTCTGTGGTTTTCCGCTATTGCATTGTTGGCTCTCTTCTTATCTTGATTCGCGAACTCAAAAAGTTCGTTTTAAAACGTCAGTTTCCAGTTTCTTATATTGTCTGGTGTTAACCAGAGTTTACTTCAGTCCGATCTTGAGTCCCTCGCACAATAGTGCTCTGTAAAGAATCTACTTTTAAACTCCAATAATTGCAAGATTATGATAAGTTGCATATACAGGATTGATAATTCTATTCTTGAGCGTGTAGTTCAATTCAATGACCTTGGTGTTCTGATGGATCCAAAACTTAACTTTGCTTCTCACATTTTCCTTTCGGTAAACAAATTCAAAGGTGTGCTTGGTTTTATTCTGGAATATGCCTCAAGTGTTTAGGATCCCCAGCTTAAAAAGTATAAGACCCAAGTAGTATCCGTTCAGAAGCAGTTCCTTCTTTTTGCTCTTCGTAAGTTACACTGGAACCCTAGTATTCATTTAATTTCTTATCGTAGTCGACTCAAACTAATCAACCTACCAACTCTTTCAAGTCGTAGAACTGTGCTCGGGGTCTTAATTTTACACAACCTAAATAATGGTATCATAATCTCCACCACTTTGTTAGAGTACATAAAGTTAAATATTCCTACTCGATACACGAGACACTTTACACTAGGGATGTCAATCCCGGGATCCCGAAATCCCAGGATTTCTGTGTTTTTGAAGTCCCGAAAATCCCGGGATTTAACTTTCCCAATCCCGGGATATTCGGGATTTAGATTTTTTTATTCTGATGTGAATTATTTCTATTGATCAATAAGTTAGAAAACGTATACGACAAATTTCATTGTTTCGCAACCAAGAACGTAGCCAGCTTGTCACAAAGGGGGGCGAAAAAAGTCTTTTTGCATAAATGTGAGAGCGTTTTACAAAAACCAAAGTTATTTCAAGGATAAAAAGTATCGAAATTCTGATGTAGGGGTACTGCAAAATGATGGTCAATATTTGAAAAAAAAACCATATTTTTTTTGTAATGGTTACTGTCTTCAGAAACTCTTTAATTCTATTCTAACCGTCCAACCAACAAATTTTGAAGGTGAAAGGTATTTTTCGTCAGCAGGTTTGGAGAATACAACATTAAAAGCTGTACTGCTTTTAAGGTTATTTATCTGTAAAACGCTTTAACTAAAATAATATGTTAAAAGTTTAAGCTTAAAAAATATTTGGTAACTCATTTTGTAAGACTGAATGAAATAGTTTATTTTTGTTTGTTGCTTCGTATTTGGATTTTTTAAATAATAAAAAGGAATAAAAAGAAAATTTATAAAATATTTACTACGTCTTAACTAGTCCCGGGATCCCGGGATTTCAGTTTGCAATCCCGAAAATCCCGGGATTGGCAAACCTCCAAAAATTGACATCCCTACTTTAGACCAATTCATCTTTGTATTTGTAGAGCTACATATTTTGGGCAAATCTTCTTATCTCATAAAGTGTAGCTTACTAACACATCTGAATAATTTGTAATTTAAGGTATTTTCATAGTAGCGGTCTTCACGCCCAACTCGTTAGCGTCGCAGTTTTAACAATTTTAATTTTAAAGAAATGTCGGGCGTGAATACCGCAATATGCTCGTTTGCGTAAATTCGTTAATTCTTCTTCTTCTAAATAAACAAACGAAAAATTGAATTTACCTTAATTGTGCGAAATAAACCAAATAAAATTTATATTCTGCAAAATAACGTAAAAAATCAATTAATGGAATATAAAATTAATCAAGTTATTCGACAAATTTAGTATCTGAAAGGTAATAAATAATTAACTAATTGTGTTAAAAAAGTGCACAGATATGGGTCGGGTTGGAGCAATTAAGGTAGCATTGGATGACTTTGTGGACGACATTATTGGCATACATCGGTTGGCAATTAGACGAAATCAAATATCCAAAATATGTGTAGTCGTTGCATACGGGAAAATATGGGAATTAATTTTTCTTTGCATTGCTTATGTTGAGGAAGGCTGACATACAACATATACTGTTTTAATAATAAAATGATGTGAAAGTACAGCCACTTCTTTACTGAATGTAACTAAAAATTCCCGTTGACTTTTTAACGAGTTAACGCGTTACCGAATAACACGAGTCGGGGTTGAGGAAAACTCGGTAAAATTTGTCAATGAATTTCGTTTTTGGATTTTTATCAGTTACGACGTTTACGCGTTACCGAGTTGGGCGTGAAGACCGCTAATTTTAAAATATTAATGTTTAAATTAGTGTATGCATATTTATTTGTACTGAGTTAAGTAGTAAAGCGACGTTGACTGTTTGTCTTTAGTCGCGGAACAGGCTGACATGGTGTCGCAATAAGCACTTGAGGGTAGTGCGCTACCACAACGTCTTGCGCCTGTAGTAAGAAAGAAAAAAAAACTATAAGAGCTAGAGACTTGAAATTTGGAGGGTAGACTCCTAATGCTCGGCAGCAGATTTATCACCCCTCCGCCCAACCAACACAAGAGCCAGTGTGTAGACTCAGTATATGTAGCTCTACAAAACTGCATACCACAATTTTTCCCTATTACTATTATTTCCCCTCTCCCAGTTGTTTTCTAAATGTTTCTCTATTTCCAAAACTAATAAAGAAATTTTGTACACAAACTCAGTAAATTTATATCTCTAAAAATGCATACCAAAAAATTGCCCCCTCTTTGGTGGTTACCCCTCAAAGACCAACGAACTCAAATTTATCGTAAGTTCCACATTTTTAGACCGATTTCGTTGATATTTTAAACACTTTTTGAACGATGTCAGATCAATATGGTTTTGTAGATTTGGGGTGTGGCAGCGCCTTCAGTGTGTACAGGGTATTATATTGTCTAGCGTATTCAACTATACCGCGCTTTCTGGTTTTACTTTTGCCAAAAAAAAAGAGTAAATTAACTCTGTCATGAAGTTTGCAACTCAGAGAAGCAAATATCTCAGATTATTTACAGTATATACATTAGGGTGTCCCTTATTTTGCAAGGTTCTTATTTTTTAACGCATATGGGCTAGTTTTGATCAGTCTACTCTACTCTAAAACACTTTCATACATATTTTTTTTTTTTTAGGAGCACAGGAACACTTGCCTACTTGCGTTCAAAACATGTAAGTTACACCTGCGCCTTTAATGTAACATTGGAACACTTTCTCAAGCAAGTTACATCGACACCTATGGTGTAACATACGAGTACTTCTTTTTATTGTCATTTCGTTTCGAATTTGTTGGACAAACAATACGCACAATGTCTGTGGAACTTAAAGCAATACAAAAACTAGTAAGGATTGGAGTCGACAGTACTCGACTTCGACATAACCTGTACCTTCAATTAATAACGTCTGTTGTAGGGCATTGCCCCGCCCACTTTTTAATCGAAACAGATTTCCTTTCCATTCAATATCATACATACCAATTCTTGCTCTTCTAGACCACTTCGTTACAGAGATATAACGGTTTTCAAATTTGGCTACATGAGGGCGTGGCTAGGCCCATTTTATGATAGAACTTTATTAAACTTCATCCCAATAACATGCATGCAAAGTTTCATTCTTGTAGGTTTTATGGTAATTGAGATACAAGCGTTTAATATTATTACTAATTAGGGGCGTGGCCACGCCCATTTTTTTGTTGTATCTTCTTGGGGTTTAAGTCAGCTAAATACACTTTAATTTTGTCTTCCTATCTCAAAAGACAACCCAGAAAATATGACTTTTGTAACATTTTATCCGAGGTGGCTTCAGTTATTTGCCCCTCACCCCTAAACTAACACAAAAAGGGGGAAAACGAAATAAATTTGATCTGCGTAATGAATCACATAATCGAACTGCGAAGAGCTTTTGGTCCTATCTATTACAGTTTCTGAGATCGACGCGTTCATACAGACAGAAGGACAGACGGGCATGGCTAAATCGACTTCTTTTTCGATACTGATCAAGAATATATATACTTTGTAAAGTCGGAGATGTCTCCTTTAAGGTGTTACATACATTGTCGACGTGCACAAAACTAATATATCCTTGTAGCATAAGGCACAGGGTATAACTATATTTTTGATTGGTGAGATAAATCACCAAATAACGGGTGTTAAGTTACTATCTATTCTCCATATTTTTTAATATCCGCGAAGTGAAATTAAATGAGTTAAAGCTCAAATCATATAAAGTTTATTTTTTTAGTAATAAAACGCAATACTTAAATTTATCTTTTCAATAATATTCAATTAAAATTTAATTATTTGCTATCCCCTAGATGTATTTTAAAATACATCTAAAATCTTCTTTCATAAAACTTAAGGGCTCACTAGCACGTGTTAAAATTAACATAGGAAGCTGAAATTTTATATTTAGGTTAAGTAAAGGATAATAAACAGAAATAGCGGGTATGCATTTTCAAAAATGATAAAAAACAAAAAAAAATCGATCATATAAGGGATACCCTAATATACATAGATACTTGATTAGCACGATGAAACGAGTTGATGTAGCCATGTCCTTCTGACGTCGGTCTGTTTTCAATACCAACTGCTCGCTCAGTTGTGACGATATCAGAAAAATTTTCTTTCTGAAGACAACTTAGAAAATGCGTTGTTTATTATTAATCGGGTTTCCGATTTGAATATTTGAGAAAATGTTCCAAAGTTTTTGTAGAAAATACAATTTAAGCCGCCAGTATATCTGTATCCACTAAACTAACTATAACAAAATTTCGCTACACGATTGCGATAGAGTGTTATAAGAATCAATCCTCGGCTATATGCAACCTTCCCTCATTCTTTCAGAGCGTAACAAAGCGCGCCGTGGCACCAATTTACATATAAAACACTTCGCTGAAAAACAATTTCTCCAATGCATAAGCAAGAGCAGCAACCTAATTCGCAGACTAACGGAAAAAATGGCCAGTTTATATAAACATAATAAAATAAAAAAATCAAAGAAGAGAAATTGATCACAAAATACAAAAACATCACAATTTAAACCTAAGTATTCGAACTCAAATAAATGCAATTATCAAGATGATTGTTTTAAGGAGTTATTACACTCTTAAAAGTTAATGTGTTATGTGTTTATAGAGGTTACAAAATAATAAAATTAATTATTTCGAGGGTTGCAGCTACCGAATTCGTACTGTGTATAAGTATTCAAGGTCAGGTATTGCACGCGAATGTGTCAGTATACAGATGCTTTTTCATTCGACTTTCAATGTGGAAAATTTAATTTCTCTTCATTGATCATTGTTTTTTATAGAATTATTAAATTAATAAAAATGCCACCAAAAAAGGAGCTGTTAGTAGAGATATCCCCAAATCGACGACAGAAGAGAGCTAGAGATACAACCCAACAACGCAGCGAAACACTTAATGGCAGACGCGACATAATGGCTCAATTATGAAAAAAAAATTGATTTAAAAATGGTGACATTTCATTACCGCAATGAGCAAAGTTTGTTCACATTGTGGTGCTTTGAATTTCGCTAAGAAATCTCCGGGAATAGAGTCTATAAGGAACATACATACAAACATTCTCTTTCATATATATAGATTTACAAAACTTATTATTTAATCTGTATAAACTTAATACCAGCGAAGCGGGCTGGTTTTGCTAGTTCCCTATAAAACCCAAAAAAAAAATTTTTAGTTTATACATTAAACTCCAAAACCTTAATAGAAAGACTATTGATTCGTGTACAAAATTCAACATCCTACCTTTTCTAATTTAGGAAATATAAGTCACTGAAGACTTTTTAAGCAATATATGAAAAATTCCATACAAAATCCCAAAAAAAGATCAAACATCAAAGAAGGTTCAAACATCAAACTCAAAAATTATAATAGGTAGACTATTGATTTGTTCGGCAAACACATATGTAGCTGACGTTATCACCTTTAATTATATGCATAAAAACAAATTAAACCAGTAACGATTTGAGTCAACAGTACTCGACTTCTTCATACCCTGTACCTTCAATTTGTAACGGCTGTAATAGGGCGTTACCCCGCCCACTTTTCAATCAAAACCGCTCTCTTTTCCATTTAATGTAATACTGTATGTGAGCGTGGCCACGCTTATTTTCTTTTCTATCTTTTTGGGTTTAAAATTTTGTGTTTCTATGTCAAAAGACAACCAAGAAAATACGACTTTCATAATATTTTACCCGAGGTACCTTCAGTTATTTGCCTCTCACCACTAAACTAAGTCTCGGACGGAAAAACAAAGTAAACCTGATCTGCGCAATGAATAACAGAATCGACTTGCGAAGGAATTTTGGCTCTATCTACTATTGTTTCCGAGATCGTCGCGTTTTTACAGACATACAGACGGTCATGGCTAGATCAATTTTTCTTTCAGTACTGATCAAGAATAAATATTCTTTGTATAGTCGGAGACGGCTCCTTCTGGGTGTTACACACGCGTAATTAATCTTCAGCAAGGCTGAAAATAGTATCCATACTGGTTGGTTATTAAAACTTTTAGCTAGTTCTCTCATGTGATGCGTTGAAAACAATATAATAGTAAAGTGGTTTTCCAAAATTCGATTTACTGCCAGAGATATAGCAATCGGAAGACATCAAAAGTTCGGAGTTTGGACCGTACTTGAAACTTTAAACGCGTTTTTCTCGAAACGCTGTTTTTCAAACTGGTCTCCATGATTTCTCGAAAACACCTTGATCGATTGCGTTGAAATTTAAACGGCACTCTCAGTATATGTAGGCCTACTTTTTTTGGAAGAAGTTTCGTCGTCAGTTTATAACTTCTGTTGTAATGAATATTTTCACTTGAAATTTTTTTTTGTGTTTTCTTAAAATATCAACACGAAATAATTTAAAAAAAATGCTTAAAATACAGGCCATCACATGAGGGAACCCCCTTAAGCCACTTGAACTTGAGACTACGAAAAGTTAGACTCTATTAACCCTCTTGGTGGTTTACTTCGGTCTCAAGATGTTCTTTGACCTTTTATTTGTTTTTCAAACTTTGACAAGAATAATACTTACAACATAAAAGTGTTGACCAAAAAATTTGTTGAAATGCTTTGATCAAGTATCAAGACCACGAAAATTTGTATAACTTTCCATTTTTAAAATCTATGTTGATTTGAAAACAATAAATACAAATATAATACCGATTTTACACCGAAGCCGCAACTCTGCCCAAACAAAAATTGCCGCAGGCCTAGGCCGTATCCATACAATATCTGTGCGTTACGTTTGAAATTTTGTTGGCTTGAGGCTCTTTGCGGCAAAAAAATGTCAGAGTTGCCCTGCTTGTTTCCAAAAATTACATCAAGTACTCTTGTTTATTTCTGCCTTTTTGTAAAAATTATGACATGTAAACAAAAACAAATAGTAAATAATTTTGAAATTCAAAAAAAAATGTACAGGGATTCCACGTGATTCCGTAATACATTCTTGGTAATCTGGCAATAAAGCGTAATACTTCGTTTTCCATCCTCGTTATCAGCGCTTTACTGACTAACCAAATTGCAAATACGAATACAAAATATCAAGTTATTGATGAAGCTTCAAGTTCGTTGGAAGTGACGGCACTTGACAAATCACTTGAACAATATTTAATAAACAACTAATATTATTCATTTGCGGATGTAAAAAAAGACATGTAGGATCTTGTCCATTATTGTTATAAGTAGCGGCATTTTTCGTTGCGGCAAGCAGTGTAAACACATTTTTGCCGTAATCTGCGGCACTTTGCCTTAGGCTCTAGTGTAAAATAGGTATAACAATTGTTTTTTTTTTTTTTTTTTTTTGCTTTAGCCGCCTTCGAGCGCAGCTGCTCAGTCCACTCAGGATCTGAGACTATTTGTGGCAGGCATGCAATGCCTATATTGCCAGGGTAGCGATAGCGAACGTGACGCGCGCAACAATCACGCTGTGCTTTGGTGTATTCCGCCTGTGAAGTCCAGGGATGCGATGCGTTGCAGGCAGTCTTTAGAAAGACTAATTTTGTAGCGATAGCACTAAGAGCGGTAATGCTCTGCAGTGCGGTAAGAATATAACAATTGTTGAGTTGAGGCCAAAAACGATAGAATTTTAGTATCGATAACTCATATGGTTGTCACCTTTTTAACACCCCATCGTTCATTCATCGTTTTTTATATTTGTATGCATAAAGTGGCTCTCAGCTTAAAAGAACCACTTCTATATTCGAACTTTGACAGCACCTGAATGGCCGTAACTTTCGAACACAGAGCAACTCAGAAAAGTATAAATGCAGCTTTGCAAATTAAAGTTTCACCTTTGAAATCATATGATTAGAGAATACAATCCCGGGATCCCGGTCGTTTTTTTATCCCGAAAATCCCGGGTCAGAAGTTGGCTAACCTCGGGATTTTTCAGGATTACCAAAATTTTTGAATTGCTTCAGACGAAAAGGAAAAGAGGTTAATTGTTGACTTTACACTATTTCGACTATTTGGAAATGTTGAAAATGAATAGTTATTCTGCTTTTAAAAAATCCCCTGAAATACAAACTGAATCAGGATTGTCACAACCTAATAGAAGGGAAATGAGCTAATTTAAAAATAGAAGACTTTGAGTATATCACTTGGAAATATCGGCTTGAGCGAGTATTTTCAGCGGCTGCTCACATTGGTAATAAAATACGAAGCAGGATTGATGTTCACAATGAGTAATCTTATATGTACATAGAATGCGGCTATTTCAGATATTGCAATTCGGTTGAATAAATGAGGACCCAGAGAAGAATCCGAGTAAAATTTTCAAGCTGAACAGAAATGTGTTTGCGAGGCATACATTATACAATAATTCTTTACTGTTTTATATCGTAATGCCTACTTTGTTTCCTATTTTATTTTACTAATAAAAATTTAAGACATAACTGAACTCTTTTTTTTATATTTCAACCCAGTTAGAAGCCACATACTTCAATCCCGGGATTGATTATCATAAATCCCGTAATCCCGGGACTGTATTCTCTATATGCAATATTATTATTCAAAGTAATTTTAAACAAAGTTGAGGTCGTAATACCAACTAAGTGTCAGAAAAAATGGACACTGCTTATTTGAACCAGATTACAATAAAACTTTTTTATGGCGACTTTTTTTCTAAATTTTGTAGTATAGTTGAATTTCTTTTTGCTTTACAACTCAAAAGCCAACGAAAACGACGTAATACATATTGTATGGAATTTGTTTTGGTTGTTCCATGAATCCAAATTTTGCAACTTTAACACATTTTGTGCTTAGTATCATGTTTTAATGTTGTATTAACCTTTACCTGGAAAGTTTTGTGGGAATTTTGAAAATTGGCATCTAAAAGGATTTTGGGCTGCTCTTTCCGAATTTTCACTTTGCGACCTTCTATGACTTCCGCACCATTTTTTCAAAATGCGTTCAAAATCATTTTTTTTGACTGCGAATTTTCAACATTCCCTCAAAACTTTCCAGGTATAACTACTTAATTACTGAACTAACTACGAATGTTGGAATAAAAATTATTCTTTATTAAACAGTTTGAGTGCTGCCACTTTTTTAATGCGCATAGTTGTTAAACATATAATGCTGATAAAAGCTCATGTCCCACACGTAAACATAAGTAAATTAAAACTAAAACTAGAGGGTCATTGTAATTTACTAATTACCAATTTAATTTGCAAACTAAGGAAAAGTAAGTAAAGATGTAGCCGAAACAAAACGAAAGTGGCAGCTCTGAATATTTCTGAAATTCTGACCATCCCTATGTCACTTCACTTTTTTTAGTTGGTCGAGTCGACTAAATTAGGCACACACAGATTGTTCTTTTTGTGGCATTTTTCGAAGATTACTAAGTAAGTAATTAGTAAAATGTTACATGGTTTAAGAAATAAAAGTTTATTTAAGTACAATTAATTTTGCAAGCTAATTGCCGCATATTTCATATAAATTAAGAAAAAATTTTCTTTTAAATTGTATTTCATCATTCAGTTGACTATTAATAATCAATTAATTCATCGAAAGTAGTTGTATATGTGATATATATTAATAAAAAAAAAGTGGTAAATGATAAATAATGTTCGACGAATTACTTAATCTGTGTTTTTTATCAGTTAAAACTTATACCGGTATATTACCGGTTGTTATTTTTATACAAGAGAAAACGTTGAAATAAAGGGTATGTTACGTAATTTGAAATAGTATAGATTTGTGAATTTGCTGTTCAAGACATTTGTAATAATTATTTAAATGTTCAGAAAAAAATGTGACATATGTATGTATACGCTATCTTAAAAGAGTAAAAAACCCAAATAATTCTCAATAACTATATTGTTAAGTCTTGCAGCTTAGTTTGTTTTACATAAATATTAAGTTGTCGAGAAAATCAATATTTTCGCTTTGATTTAAATTTAGAAAGGCAAAAAATACTTAATCAAAATCAACCCTTCGATGAAAACTGTTTTGTTGTTTGCTAATAATTTTTTTGACCAAATTGTTCTAACTTGTAACTATAAATTGACTTGGACCATAATAAATTAAAGATCTTCCTTTTCATTACAAAATACATATTTTTTCGTCGATTTGGCTACAGTCACGTGGGTTGGTTAAATAATTCCGTAGGCATTACTAGTTATAGAATTGTATACACTTTGAATGTGTAAAAAAAGCAACATGTAACTTCTAAACGAAAAATATATCGGAAAAATAAAAACGCAGATTTTTAGATTTTACGTGATGACGCAGTTTCTTTCCAAAACGTAGATTTTTAACCGAGTTATTGGCCAACTTCGCTCAGGTCTGTAAGTTTGTATTCTGTGTTAGCCAGTTAAATTAGCCATGTCCGTCTGTCTGTGAATATTCGAAATCATCCCACAGTTTTTAAAGCTATTGATCTAAAATTTTGTAGTCATTAGTTGGAACCGGTGATATCCGTCCACTTGAACTGGAAGCCCCCATACAAAACGAAGAAGAAAATTAAAGTCATTGTTTGCAAAAGTTTTATATTGTTAAATACCATCAATTTTTACCATTGAGATGATACAAAATGAAGAAGAAAACCAGTAACGACGCTATAGTCGAGAATACTCGCCAATACAGTACCTTGCACACATCAGTAGTCTACGCACCAAATTTCAAGTCTCTAGCTCTTATAGTTTCCGAGAACCATTGGTGAATACGGACAGACATGGCTTAATCAATTTTTCTTGTCGTCCTGATCGAGAATATATACACTTTATAGGGTCCCCCTGCCCTCCTTCTGTGAGTTACATACATTTCGCTCAAACAAACACAATATACCCCGATACACAGTATGTGTACAGGGTATAAACAGTACCAAATTTAAATCGAATAGACATTTTTTTGTTTTTTAACTAATTGACTAAAACTTCGTACTTATGTTGTTAGGAAGGCATTAAAACTATTTTGAAAAAAAATGGTATCTTGACGCGCACTGATACCCAAAATCAATAATTTCTCTATCTCTGGAATCTAATGAGATTTAACAATGGAAATTGGTATATAGTAGGGTGTCCCTTATTTTTTCGATTTTTTTTTTTTTGCATTTTTGAAAACGCATACCCGCTATTTCTGTTCAGTATCCTTAACTTAACCTAAATACAAAATTTCAGCTTCCTAAGTTAATTCTAACCCGTGCCGACTGAGCCCTGAACTTTTATAAAAGAAGATTTTAGATGTTTTTTTTTAAATACAACTCGGGACGCCAAATAATTAAATTTTCATTTAATTTCACTTTGCGGATGTTAAAAAATAAAACTGCGAGAACTTGGCGAACAGATGGTAATTTAGCCCCCGTTATTTGGTGATTTATCACCAAAAATATAGTTTTTGAATTGGTTTTAAGCTCCATAGGCATTCTGCGTATTGTTTGTCCAACACATTCGAAACGAAATGACAACAAAATGAAGTACTCGTATGTTACACCATAGGTGCCGGTGTAATTTGCTTGAGAAAGTGTTCCAATGTTACATTAAAGAAAGTAACTTGCATGTTTTGAACGCAAGTCGGGAGTGTTTTAGAGTAGACTAAACAAAACTAGCCCATATGCGTTAAAAAATAAGAACCTTGCAAAATAAGGGACACCCTAGTATATAGGCTCTTTAAATGAAGAAAAAAAAAGTTGGCGTGGTACAAATCAGGGTGTAACGCATCGGCGAAGATAATTCTCTTATTCGTTTTATAATAGACGGTTATGGGTTAAAATTTGGGACAGGAACCAGAGAAAGTACCATGCAAAATGTATGAAAGTGTTTTTTTTTTGGCGTTTGGTACAAAAATCACCCCCCCAAACAAGAAGAAAGTAGATCGAAGTTAAGTAAGTAAGTTTAGTTGTTAACCAAAACAAGCCTACCTGAAGTATAAAAAAAAAAAATTAAAAAAACGGTAAGGATGCTAACTTCAGCAACGCTGAAGCTTAGATGCTCTTCAGGTCCTTTCTAGTTCCACGCCCATATTTTCTTTTTCTCATCTTATTAGCCTACATACCAATTTTCATTGGTCTTGCTCATTGGGTACCGGAGATATAACAATTTTTGATTTTTAATATAAGTGGGCGTAGCCATGCCCATTTTTTGGTCAAAATAGTTTTCATGCCTCCCTAAGAACATAAGTGTGAAGTTTCAAGTCAATGTATTAAGAAACAAAAAAGCTTTCCATACAACGACATGAGTCTTGCTTTTCTTTCTCTTCTTTATTTTGTACGGCAGGTACCAGTTCCAGTAGTCCGATCTCAATGAAATTTTCAGGCTGACAACGTAAAACTATTATGATAGAAATTTTAGCCGTCTATCTTCCAAAACAAAAAAAATTTTCCATACAACGATTCAAGTTTTGTTCATTTTTCTTCTTCTCTTCGTATGGGGGCTATCAATTTCAGTGGTCCGATATTGCCGATTTTGACAAATGAGTTAATCGCACAAAAAGGAAGTCTCTGTGCAAAATTTCAGCTTAATATTTTCAAAACTTTGTCAGGAGATCGTATGTATACAGACAGACGGACATGGATCAATCAACTCGTCCTGATGTAGAATATACAGTAAACCAAAAAAAAACTGAGACACCCAATGAAACTGAACATGAATGAAAACCACAATTTTCCCCTTCCCTTCTTTTCCCATCCACCAAAATGCTATATAACCAAAACTATTGAACGTACGAACCTGAAATTTTGTATACGAACTCAGTCAATTCATATCTTCAAAACTGCATTCCACAAAATTTCCCTCTTTTTGATAGTTACCCCTCAAAGACAAACAAACTCAACTTTTTCTTAAATTCCACTAATTTTTTTTACCGTTTTTCTTGATATTTTTAACCCTTTTTGAATAGGCAACGTCAGATCAAAATTTTTTTCTAAATTTTGGATGTGTTACCTCCTACTGTGTGTGCAAGGTATTATTTTGTCGAGTATACTCAACTATAGCGTCCTTACTGGTCTGTATTTTTTTTGTACAACCAATATTTTGCACGTTATTCGTCATCAAAAATCACTCCAAAAGAAGAACATTTTTTCATATCCTTTAATTCTTCGGTTTCAGTGTAGTACCTAGAGAATACAATCCCGGGAATCCGGTCGTTTTTCGATCCCGAAAATCCCAGGACTGTAGTTGGCTAATCCCGGGATTTTTCAGGATTGCCGAAATGCTTGAATTACTTCAGTCGTAGAGGAAAAGTGGTAAAATGTTGACTACACTATTTCGACTTTTTGGAACTGTTGAAAATAAATAGTTATTCTGCTTTTAAAAAATCACAAAACGAATCAGGGTTGCCACAAACTAATAGACGGGAAATGAGTTTATTTGAAAATAGAGGAGTTCGAGTATATCACTTGGATTTATCGGTTATCAATTTCACCAACAAGTGTAGAGCGAGAATTTTCAGCTGCTGCTTACATTAGTAATAAAAATCGAATATCACAATGAGTAATCTATATATAGAATGAAAAACGAACTCTTAAATGGACTGTTATTTTTCGGCGAATTCTGACATTTCAACTCGGTTGAAAATATGAGTACCCAAAGAAGAATCCGAGTAAAATGTTCATGCTGACCAGAAATGTGTTTGCGGGGCATACAATATTTTATATTGTAATGCCTACATTGTTTCCTATTTCATTTTATTAAAAAAAAATTTTTGATATAACTGAAGTTTTTTTTTATTTCAACCCAATTAGAAGCCACATACTTCAATCCCGGGATTGATTTTCATAGATCCCGTAATACCAAGATTAAAAATGTTCCCGGGATTGTATTCTCTAGTAGTACCTCAATTAAAATATTTCTCATTTTGTTTTTTTGAATACACAATTATGGCTAAAATTAATTGTACTTGAATTTTGTTTTCTAATGCAAAAACGTGGTCTCTTAGTATAGTACTATATACGAGGTGTGTTCAAAAAGTAAGGTGACTTTGTATTTCTAAGAAAAAATATTTATTTATTTATCAATATTTATGTTGTTCCCTTCAAAGTAATCCCCTTCAGATACAATACACTCATGCCAACGGTTTTTTCAATCTTCGAAGCACTTCTCATAAGCACTTTTCGATATAGCCTTGAGCTCTTCCAGCGATTTAGTTTTTACCTCTTGAATCGTTGCAAATCTCCGTCCTTTCATAGGTCTCTTTAGTTTTGGGAATAGTTATGACACCATGAGTAAATCTGGGTCGTCGTTGACGTCATTCAACAGTTCTTGAGCGATGCTCATGCGACGGTTTTTTGCTCAAATTAGGAACTTCGAAACAATCTTCGTTGACACACATCTCATGCCCAAAACGTTAGCAAAAATTTCATGGCACGATCCAAGCGATATACCAACATCCTCAACAACTTCTCCTATAGTTATTCGAAGATTTTCAAAAACAATTTTCTTCACTGCTTGAACGTTTTCATCAGTTATTGTCGTGCTTGGGCGTCCAGAGCGAGGCTCGTCATTGGCATCTTCCCGGCCATCTTGGAAGAGTTTGTACCACTTGTAAACATTTTTTTTACTCAGAACAGTTTCACCGTATCCAATCTAAACATTTCAAGTCTTTCAGAGCACTTTATTTTATTTTTTACACAAAATTTGGTGCAAATCCTTTGATTCATATTTTTCGATAGCAAAAAATCGCCGAGCACGCAAAACACTCATAACCTTTACGCCTCTCACAACCAGATGTTCGGGAAGAGTGTACCAACATAACAAAACAAAAAAAATCAATAAACGAAAGTACGTTGCCCGCGAAATTTGAAAAGTCACCTTACTTTTTGCAGACACCTCGTACACCTAAAATTCTTTACAAAATATGCACAAAAGCGAAAACAATATTGAACAGCGTTACCAAGTAATCATTAACAGTAGGGAGGGATTATGCAGAAAATTTTCTTACAATTTTTTCAATATGGCTTGAAATGTAGAAAAGCATGTCGTTTCATTTACTTTTTCCATCACTGTATGTTATGCGTTAACATTTCTCAACATAGGTTAATACAATGGACAATTAGCTCCCATATTTCCCTGTCTGCAACGACTGTTCGTATGTTACAAGCAATAACACAACACATACAACTTTTGCATCGAAATGCAGATTTCGGATCTATGACTTCGTCATCTCGCCTTCCAATGCATGACAATAAAGTTTGTCCATAAAGTCATCCTTCCTTTAGCTTCCAGAAACTCAATTTCCGCAAAACTTCATTAATTTAATATTCCATTAATTGATTTCTCACGTTATTTTGCGTCATTTTAATTGTATTTCATTTAGTTAGCTTAATTCAGCTTAATTAACTTTTTCGTTTGTTTATATAAGAACCAGAAAGTTTCTCAAATTTAAACAATCTTGCATATCTGGGTGTTCACGGGCAACCCTTGTTACAATCAACTCTTATTAAGTTATAAAGTTTTTATTATAAAAACTTTTTTTGATCTTGAATATAAGCATACGAAACTTTTGAATTACTAGACTATATTCCAAAGTTTTATAAGAATCAGACGTAAGGGCGTGGCATCGCCTATGTAGAGTAAAACTTAGAAAATACGATTTTTTTTTTAAGCCAATGAGATAGAAGATTGTAAAACGTAGGGTATTATGATTGCATTGCCATTTTAAAAGTAAAATACAAAATGGTCTTGGCTATGCCCTTTTATCTCTGAAAACTTATGTGATTCTATTGAAAAAACTATAAGAATTACACTGGCCAACAATAAAAAACTTTTTCAATAATTGCAAAAAATTTATATGTATTTTGGTGCGCTCACCCACCAATTCCTTGCATTTTACTGAGAATATCACGAATTTACTGTTTTTTAACTTTTGTACATGATAGATTGGGTTCCTAAGAATATCTTAGTTAAATTTCAATAAAATCGGTCATGTAGTTTCTAAGATATCTTATACAAATTGTGAAAAACAGGAATTTCGTGTTTTTCACTATTCAGTGAAATGCAAGAAATTGAAGGGTGATACGACTTTGTCTATACTGTTTTCGGATCCAGCACACCGAAATACATTGGAATTAGTTGCAATTATTGAAAAAGTTTTTACAAACGGTATTTATGTCGGCCTGTATTCAATAAAAATAATTGGAAAAAACTTGCAAGAGTACATAATTACATAAGCCGAAATACTTCTCATTTGGGTTCTTTATATATACATATATTTTTTCATTTTTTTTTTGATTGGTTGTTTTTATATTTAGAAAAAAATAATGTTTTTTAAATTGTAGATGGCACCTCCATCTTATAACGATTTGGGCAAGCAAGCTCGTGACATCTTCAGCAAAGGCTATCATTTTGGGCTGTGGAAACTCGATCTTAAAACTAAAACACCGTCTGGCATTGAATTTAACACAGCTGGTCACTCTAACCAAGAGTCAGGCAAAGTTTTTGGGTCCTTAGAAACCAAATACAAGGTTAAAGAGTATGGCCTCACATTAACAGAAAAGTGGAACACAGACAACACTCTGTTTACTGAAGTAGCTGTGCAAGACCAACTACTTGAGGGTTTAAAACTTTCTCTTGAGGGTAATTTTGCGCCACAGTCGGGGTAAGGTAATGATGGCTTTGACCTGGGTTGTTTTATCAAAATTAATTTTTACAGAAACAAAAGTGGCAAATTCAAGGCTGCTTACGGCCATGAAAACGTTAAGGTAGACTCTGATGTAAACATTGACTTAAAGGGTCCCTTGGTCAATGCATCGGCTGTATTGGGCTACCAAGGCTGGTTAGCTGGCTATCAAACCGCATTCGACACCCAACAATCTAAATTAACAACCAATAACTTTGCATTGGGATATGCTACAAAGGACTTTGTTTTGCATACAGCTGTGTAAGTTGTTTATAGTACTTATCTAAGCTAATTTTATAATCGCGTGTTGGTTTTACAGCAATGATGGTCAAGAATTCAGTGGATCGATCTTCCAACGTACTTCAGACAAACTTGATGTGGGCGTTCAATTGTCTTGGGCCTCTGGAACCAGCAACACCAAATTTGGTATTGGTGCCAAATACCAACTTGACGAAGACGCCAGTGTAAGAGCTAAAGTAAACAACGCCAGTCAAATTGGTTTGGGCTACCAACAGAAATTGCGCGATGGTATTACATTGACGCTGTCCACATTGATTGATGGTAAAAATTTCAATGCTGGTGGTCACAAAATTGGCGTTGGCTTGGAATTGGAAGCCTAATTTAACGGAAACACTGACTCAAAACAAATACATCCACTGAGAGCATCTCATCTATAATGCAAAATGATGTAAAGTTGTAAAACATTGCAGCAATAATAACAAATAAAAAGTGTAACCATAATGGAACTAAATTCATATTTAAAGCCCTTTTACCAAGAATCTGTATTTAGTTTATTGTTGCTCCACTAATTAAGAGTTAGTCGCATTGGTCTTTCCATCACTGCCAGCCCCTAAGGTGACAGCAAACGGCCAGACAACCTAGCAATTATAAACGCTTGATGTATACAATTACTTACATATATGTCTTTATATATACTTTTGTTAGTCCAAAACAACACTTTTGAAAAATCCTTGACAACCATAGTTACAAATACAAACAAATAAAAACAAATAATTTGTTGTGCATTTAAATAAATTTCGTAACTAGCAAAGGATGTTTTTGTTGTAAAAAGAATTTAATAACAATACTATAGGAACATCTCGATTTCCTCAGATTCAGTGCTGTCCTACCTTAATACAACTTTCGAACAAACAGTAAAGGCAAACAAACAGTTCGGCATTGCCGAAGATTAAATGCTATTCACGCCCTTTTTTGTACCGCGCCCATTTTTTCGATTGAGTCTTATTTCTTATTATCCATACCAATTTTCAATTTTATCGGTCATGGGTTCCAAAGATATGAAAAAATTTTGATTTTGGCGATAAGTGGGTGATCCCATTCCCATTTTGTTTTTATCAAAATTGTTTTCATACCATCCTAAGAACATAAGTATAAAGTTTCAAGTCGATTGGTTAAGAAACATACAACGACGAGGAAATATTACTTCTCTTCACATACAACAGTCAGGTACCAATTCCCGTGGTCCGATCTTAATGAAACTTTTCGAAATTTGGTCTGGGTAAGTAAAATTACTTACTGTTCTTCTTTTTGTGTGGGTACTACCAGGTCCCGTGGTCCGATCTTCACAGACAGAAGACTGCTTTCAAAATTTCAGCTCGATAGCTGAGGGTGGAGATCGTATATACACAGACAGTACTCGGCTATTGCAGAGACGATAAAGAATATATGTACATATATACTTGGTGTGATCGGCCACGTCTTCTGTGTGATACAAACTTCAAAACAAAGTCATAATACTACTTCACTATGTTTTTTTTTATATTAAAGTATTGAAAAACATTGATCAGCCATGAGGCTATGAAACATTTTTGTGAAAATGAATGAAAGTGACAGAGTTTAGACAGTTATGTAAAAATTTCAAAAAGTGTGAGTGGGGAGGTCATTTGGGTGGAGCCGTTTTAAACGTCTTTGTATCAATGTTGATGTTAGAGCTTCTGCAAGCGGGTTTGGGTGAGTAGACAGTTTCTCATTGTATCGACTGCTGTGGAAATTAATTTCCTCAAGGACAGAAGATACATTTAGGTCAGCGTGTAGCGTCTGGTTTCTGACAAACCACGGAGCGTTGGTGATGGTCCTGAGTGCCTTATTTTGGACAACCTGCACTTTCCTGCGATTGGTGGCACATGCTGTTCCCCATAACTGGATGCCGTATTTCCAAGAAGGAGCGATCACCTGTTTGTAGATTAGCAGTTTGTTTTCCAGGCTCAATTTACTTCTTTTGCCAAGAAGCCAATAAATTTTCTTTAATTTGGCGGAGCAGGAACGGGCTGTGACTTCAAGGTGTTTCTTCCATGTCAGGCGCTTGTCAAGATGGAAACCCAAGTATTTCACAACTGTGCACTGTTGGATCGCGAAGCCGTTAAGCGTAATAGCAGGGGTACTTCACTATGTGAAGAGTATAAAGCTTTGTTTACACTGAAGATTTTTTGTGTAGATTTAATTGTCCATTACACGGTTAAATTGCTGTATCAAGCCTCGACATAGTGTTAGTGAAATATGTATTTTTGTGTACGTCTCAAATACAATCCTTGAATCAAAATCAAAATAGTTTTGATTTTTCTTCATGCATTCGAGTTCTGTCAACGGTTGCTTAACCATGTTCGTTACAGCATACTGCAAAACTGTCTCGTTTACACCTTTACAAAGTAAAGGAATATAAATGAGACAACAGATGCTTGATGTCAAAGTGTCAAGCAAAAATAATCAGCTGCTTAACATTTTTTAAAGTGATCACGCGTGCGTTTGGAGCGGACAGCAGAAATATGGACAAGCAGAAAGTGAATGATTGACAAGCTTATAGTACCGTGTGTCCGCTCGGCTTCATGCACACGTACACAAATGCTTGATACTGCAATTTGACCGTTTAATGGACACTTTGGACGAATTTTCGAAAATTTCACACATTACAAATGAATCTTTGATATTATTTTTATGTGAAAATAACAATGTAGACAAAAAAAATTTATGTGGCCTAAAAAACTTGTAGACAAAAATCGAAACTGTTTTATCTACTCTGAAAGTTTTTTTGGGTACATGCAATAACGCCAAGTGCAATAACGCCCATGGGCGTTATTTCACCCTCAAAAGTGCAATTTGAACGTATTTTTAAATGATTGCATGGCATCAATGCCACATTCCGTGGATTATCATTACATATGATTCCAAAGAACTAGTTGTTCTCATGTTTTGGCCATATACAGAAAATGCTTGAGTGGTGGTCTGAAAATATATATAAAAAATAAAGTAATTTTAAAATGTGTGATATTTACTTTATTTATTATTCTTATAATTCTTATACGCATTGTGTATATAGAAGATTGTTGTAGGCGTAACTACAGGATGTTTACATTTGTAGAGTCTACAAGTCTTGTAGTTGTTCACAATATCTCTATCGCTTCCTTTTTTTTTTAATTTTTATTCATACAGTACTTAAAATAACTAATAGAAATACAACATTCATTCACATTCACTCAAAAAAGTACATCGCAACAAACATTCGTTTTCAGAGAGAATGACTCATTTGCTGTTTTGAATGTATTCATACATGTGTCTTTTGTAGACACGAAATTTTTGTCTAAGTCTACACAAAAAACCTGCAATGTAAACAAAGATACAGTCATACCCCGGACTTACGCGATAGGTGGGACCGAGCGATTGCCGCGTAAGTCGAATTCGCGTAAATCGGGGTTGAACGATTTGCGCATAAATACATCGATTAGTTCAGGATCTTAAACTGATTCTCCTTGGGTTTGAATCAAAATGAAATACCGCGATCTCCGAATTCGCGTAAAACGGGGTAGCGTAAGTCGGTGTATTACTGTATAGTACATTATGTAGTCTACAACCAAATTATGAAGGTAAAACTAAAAATAGTTCAAAATTATACAGATCGCAGCTCAAATGAATAAACCACCAAGATATTGATTTATTTGGTCATTTTCCGAATATTATACACTGCTTGCACCTTCTATTGGTAAATACCACGGACTAACAGTGCCATTTGATTACAATTCGAAAAATTCCTTTGATTACACAGGCCAACAAGAAAAAACTTCTTCAATAATTGCAACTAATTCCTATGTATTTTGGAATGCTGATTCCGAAAATAGTAGACATAAAGTCGTATCACCCTCCAATTTCTTGCATTACACTGGATTGTAAAAAACACGAAATTACTGTTTTTCAAACTTGTGTACAAGTTATCTCCGAAACTACTGGACCGATCTTGTTGAAATTTAACTAAGATATTCTAAGGAACCTAATCTATCATGTAACTATCAAACTATTATTTTATTCATGAGAAATTGTCTTTCTTAGAGTAATGGCCGCTGCCTTAAAATCGTTTTTAGTTATGACTTTTGTTCCTAATAACCTGGCTCGATTTGGCCTTTTTTAACTTTCATTTCCAGTCTGTAGACTGTTAAACGACCATCATATTAAATTTCAAATGAATACATAGGTTAACCTATTTTTGAGCAGATTCTATCATTCAAGTTTCGATTTCCCAATAAAATGGAAAAAGACCAATATCGATTCGAGCGTGTAAACTGTGGTTCCGCGATTGTTGTTTGTGGACAACCAACGTTGTGGCCTAATGGCACGAACTGGCACCCAGCGACGTTTTTTCTTTCCTGTAGAGGTTTCCTCCAAGTCATTTTGGGGAGTTTGTTTGAAATACCCTATATTTTCGAGAAACTCAGTGGTTTCTCTAATGTTCGACTTCTTGCATATTTTAATAAGTTGAGAATGACACTCTACTGAATAATAATCTGTTTATAATATTGATTTCTGATGATTACTTTTCGTAAATATCGTCTTGGCAAAATTGGTGGCGAGTTCTAATCTCTGTTGCTGTTCAACACACATCGGAACAAATTTGTTGTATGCGTGAAAACAACTCATGCTAAGACTCACGTTTTTATTACGTGCTCCTACATTCCACCACAATCAGAACCATCAGTATATTCAGCGCATATAAACGCTATTCAATTTGTTCTAGACTTGGTTAAGGATTCAGATACGATGCTGATCTTTGGTGACTTCAACCTCCCTCACATTTAATGGATTGCATCCGACAATTCAAATATAGTATCTCCTTTGTCTAGTAATGAATTTATTAATTCTTTGCTTGAATCATCATTTAACCAAATCAACAGCATACAAAACTCTAAAGATCGAAATTTAGATCTTGTTTTTATAAACAACATTGATGATGCATCGCTTTGCAGATCCCCTCCAATATCACAACCTGTAGACTCTTAACACCCAACGTTAGAGCTCACAATTACAATATAAATTAAAACAAAAAAAAAAATTTTAAATTACTAACATATCCTCGACAAAATCCTCTAGATGCCAAGCCTAACCGTGTATTTTGTTTTAGGAAAACCGATTTTGAACGACTTGGTCTTTTGCTTTCTAACACTGATTGGTCATACATTCATAACACGTCCAACATTGAACAGGCAGTAAAGTTTTTTAACGCAACTATGTATAAACTGTTTAAATTGTGCGTACCAAGAGTTAAGATGATATCATATTTAAATAACCGCAGTGGTTTTCAAAAGAATTATCTCGTCTAAAGAACCTAAAAAATAGATTATTTAAAAAATATAAGAGAACCGATTCTCTTATCGATTATGCAAACTATTCGCTATAAATTCACTTTATCAAACAAACGAGATTACGATTTTTACTTAATTAAATTAAAATCCAATATAACTATATCGCGATCCTAAAAAAACTTTTTTTTCAATAGTAATAGATTCGTTGCCAGAAAGGAAACATAAGCGAATTTTTTAAAAAGCCGTGTCGGAATTTGCTACTCGTTCACGGTAATTTGAGTTTGAAAACGTTGGAAAAATTATAAATTAATTGAATGAATCTAGGAAGACAAAATCTGGAAAGAATATTGGTGACTTGGAACCCAACAAAAATTGGTAAATGGACGTGCCTATATACCTGTACATACATATCTAACAAGAACGAAATTTGGTAGAGTGTTAAAAGATTCAATCCTTTGAGGGCGTAGCAAAGCGCGCCGGGTCAGATAATAATCTTATAACTTTGTCTTGAAGTTTGTAACGTATCGAAGGAGGCGTTTCCAACCAAACAAAGTATATATATATTTTCTTAATCACGACGACAAGACAAGTTGATGTACATCAAGCTAAAATTTTGAAGAGAGTCTTTTTTTTGTTCTGTCAACTCATTTGTCAAGCTGGTAGCCCCCATACGAAAAGAAAAAGAACCATTAATGATGCTCTCTTCAGCCTTGCTGAACAATATATACTTTTCACGCCTTTTTTTGTTTTTCAAGATAGAAGGCTGAAACATAACTAGTAATTTTTCGTGCCAAGGTCAAATGTCTGAAAATTTCATTGAGACCTGGTATTTGATGACAGATGCAAATCGTTGGATAGAAAAACATTTTGTTTCTTAGGAAGGCATCAAAATTATTTTAATTAAAAAATGGGCATGGCAAAGCCAGTAAGGGCGCTAACTTCAGCAAGGCTGAAGCTTAGATACTCTTCACGCCATTTTTTGTGCCACGCCCATTTTTTTTAATGAATCTAGCCTATAAACCAATTTTCATTGTTTTTGCTCATTGGGTATCGGAGATATGCAAATTATTGATTTTTGCTAGAAGTGGGCGTAACCATGCCCATTTCTAGGTCAAAATTGTTTTCATGCCTCCCCAAAAACATAAGTGTGAAGTTTCAAGACAATTGATCAAGAAACAAAAAAGTTTTCCATACAACGATGTGGTTCTCTTCCTCTTCTTCATTTCGTATGGCAGGTACCAGTTCCAGTTGCCCGATCTCAATGAAACTTTCAAGTATTTAGTGGGACTACTTAAAACTACTATGATTATTATTTCAGCCCTCTATCTTTCAAAACAAAAAAGTTTTCCATATAGTAGGGAAGCCCAAGCAGGGATTTTCGTAGTTACTCCTGCGTGGCAGATTAGAATATGGGAAATAGCTTATACTCTATTGATTTTGTAAAAATGGCTGATTTACTCTTGCGTGGCAGATTAAGATAAGGTGGGTTTATTTCATGCTTTTAAGTCTCCATTTTGCTAATCAGCCATTTTGAGTAAGACGTAAGGAAATGAGAGGGTTCCAAACTTGCAACTAAAACCGTCAAAATTAATTACTTCTGCGCGTCAGTTTTTTATACAGGTGGTCAATGAAACTTTCAGGTATTTAGTCGGACTATGTAGAACTACTATGTTTAAAATGTCTGCACTCTACCATACAAAACAAAAAAGTTATCCATACAACGATTTAAGTTTTGTTCACTTTTCTTTTCGTATGGGGGCTACCAGTTCCAGTGGTCCGATATGGCTGGATCCGACAGTGCAAAATTTCAGCTTGATATCTTCAAAACTGTGGGAGGAGATCGTATATATACAGACAGACGGACATGGCAAAATCAACTCGTCGTGTCGTCCTGATCAAGAATATATATACTTTATATAGTCGCAAGTGAATATTTCTGTGTGTTACAAACTTTAGCACAAACTTTTAATACTATTCACTAACGTGAAGAGTATAAAAACAAACTTAAGGGAGGTGAAAGTGGATGGTGCTGTTTAGATGGGAAAGAGTAAATGTAGCACACAATTCCATCAAAATTAAAGTAGCGCTTGACCATACGAATCTGACTTTCGAATTTCAAGTCTCTTGCTCTTGTAGTTGCCGAGAACCATTGATGGTGGATGGACAGACATGGCTAAATCTTTTTCTTTTATTGTCCTAAGATTATAAGTATATACTTTATGGGGTCTTTCTCTCCTCTTTCTATGTTACATATAATTGGTCTCAAACTAATAATATACCTTGATAACACAGTGTGTACAGAGTACAAAAACGGTTAACGGTTTTATAATAGACAGTTATTATGCCATTTAACCTCAACACTAAGCACTAACGAACAAATTTTAGTTTCCAAAATTTGGACATATGAAAGGATTTTCTTTTCAACAACGGGAACGCCCATACAAAATGTGTGAAAGTTCGAGTTGGCATTTGGTACAAAAAGGACCCAAAACAAGAAAAAAAACTGGATCGAAATCGATTGTAATATGAGAAAGGATACTTTTAAGCAAAATGAAGACCAACCGGAATTAGATGTTAAAAACGAACGCTTAAAATTAAGTTGTTAGCTGGTTCAAATAAGCTGTGATCTGTTAGTTTTTACTATGTACACTGTTATGACTTCTTACCTCTATATACTTTTTATTTTCGTTTCGAAGGTAAAAAATGAAAGCATCATTTTAAGTGTTTATTCTAAATTTTTACTGCATTAATCTAAACTCAGCAATCCGCTAACGGCAATTTTCTGTACACACATAAATGTATGTATATAAGTTTGCGGAAAACTTCATAGTCGGCATTAAACGACATACAAAGTAGGCTTTTATTTACAAAGAAAGTTGAAATTTTCAAGTCAAACCCGTACACTTTTTTAGCTCTGATCAAATTTTCTAAAAAAAATATTACAAGTCTCAAAACTAAAACAAACTTTTACTACAAATATAACGGGTTATCTAGTTTAATTTTTGGTAAACCCACAAAATGGCACCACCAACATACAATGATTTAGGCAAATTAGCACGTGAAATCTTTAAAAAAGGATATCATCCTGGTCTCTGGCAACTCAATTGCAAGACAATGACAAACTCTGGCATTGAGTTTTTGACATCCGGTTTTGCTAGTCAAGACGCCGGTAAGGTACAAGGTTCACTCCAAAGCAAATATAAAATAGAAGACTACGGACTGACTTTGACTGAACGTTGGAACACTGAGAACCTTCTTTTTGGTGAAATAATGCAAAAAGACAAACTGACAGAAGGGTTAATGTTGGCACTGGAAGCCACATTTCAGCCACAATCTGGGTAAGAGTCACGATTTTCGAAAAAGACGTACAATAACTATTTGTCTTATTCTTGTCCAAAGTGACAAAGACGGCAAGTTTAAAATTGGTTATGAACAGGAAAATTTTAATTTCTTAGCCGATATGAGTATTGATCCAAATGGACCATTAATTAATGCATCATTGGTTTTGGGTTATCAGCAGTTTTTGGGCGGCATAGGCACTTCGTTTGATACAAGCGCTGGAGAGTTAAAGTCGCACAAATTCGCTCTAGGCTGGTTTAACGATCAAACAGCTGTTCACGCCGAACTGTAAGTAAAATATACATGTGTTAAAAACTAGGAATTTATTATTTTTCTTGAAAATTACAGAAAAGACGGGAGTGCATGGTATGCTTCGGTGTTTCATAAAGCTAATGAACAAATCGACGTTGCCGCAGAATTTACAAAGGGTGCCAGTGGTGGAGGAGAAGAAGCAGAAGGTGGTGAAGAAGGCGGAGAAGGGGGTGATATGATATTTGGATTAGGTCTCGTTTATCATCTGGAAGAAGAAGCACTCATTCGAGGCAAAATAAACACTAACGTTGAACTTGGATTAGGTTACGAACAAAAACTAAGAGAAGGTATTACTTTCTCAGTGTCGACTGTCATCGAAGGAAAAAATCTTAATGAAGGAAACCATAAGTTTGGAGTTGGTTTTGCTTTGGAATGCTAAAAGCGATTAAATCCTTATGTGTTGTTGGCTATTTTTTGTGTAAACAGGTTTGGGTTTGCTTAAATAAATTTTATTGTTATTGTTGCGTGTAGAAAAATCAGTACTTGAACTTGTGTGAGGAGATGATGGAGATGCAGATTTATATTCACTGTGCTTTCAGAAAACTATTATCGACAGAAACAGTAGTGTGTGCAAACGAGATTCGCTGTAGACATAATAGTTTCGGTTTATGACTTAAAGTTTGTTAAGTTGCAGAACAAATATTGAGATTCAATTGTCAGTCATATTCACAACAAATTACCTTGAAGGACTCGACATCTAGAATCGCTATTAGTAGACTGCTTCTTAGTAGCTACCAGTAGTTAACCTTTTAGATTAGTGAAATCGTACGACCACAATTGCTCGTAATATAAAAAAATTAGAAGTTGACGAATATTCGGAAGTTATTAAAAATTAAAACCGGTACTAGTAGTAGCGTCAGTAGCTACCAGCAAGTGCTTTTAGCGCTACTCAACGTTGATATATCGAGCACAAGTGTTCGCTTTGTTCAGACTCTAAATTTTTTGTGTAGAGGCCCTAAGGATATAAGCCTAGTGAATCGGCCGGGGAAAAATAAAAAATTGGTACATTGGCGGTATGTTGGTACTAGATAGATAATAAAATTTTGAAAATTTCAGATCACTAACTCAATTGGCTTTCGATAAAAAATTAAAAATCTAAGAACAAACAAAGCAGTTTCACTCATGAACGGTTTAATCGATTGGCTCAAAAAGTTAATATGTTTTGGCGGCCGATATAAGTTCTTAATAAAAACATCAATAGCTTTTTTTTTTTTTTTTGTTCTCTTTGCGAAGGGGGAATCTTCTTAAAGACCCCACCGTGCAGGTGGGAGTGTTGGATTCCTACCCACTAAACCTAAACCTCCGCGTTGAAATCGACGCCCCCCACGGAACTACCGCTAAGCATTACACTTGCAGCGGACCCAGTCCTGCGAGCTCTCTCAACTTGACGTAAAGTCAGCAAAACTGTCTTGGAAAATAAGCTGACAGCATCCCACTTTTGCGAGCTCTCTAGCATATACCCCACTAAGTTGTTTACGTTCGGACTCCCGCCCAGCCCTTCGCTTAGCTCTCTTCGTTCTGCGGCGAATCTCGGACATTCAAAGAATACGTGTCGAGCGTCTTCAGTCGCGTCAAGTCCACAGTTCGGGCAATGTGGTTCGTCTTCGTGTCGATGCCGATGGAGGTACGCCCGGAAGCAGCCATGCCCACTGAGAAGAAAAAAAAAACATCAATAGCTATACATATACATATGTAGCTTTTCAAGAACAGTGGAAAAAGAATGGTATTTTTATACTCTTGCAAGAGTATATTAACTTTGTCGTGAAGTTTTCAACGCAGAGAAGGAGACACCTCCGACTATATAAAGTATATATATTCTTGATCAGCACGACGAGACGAGTTCATATAGCCATGTCCGTCCGTCTGTCTGTTGCGATGCGAACTCCTCCTAGAAATCCAGCATGATCGGATAACATTAGCATATAGCTGCCATAGGAACGATCGGTCAAAAATGAGGTTTTTGCTCAATAAACTCTTTAATTTTTAAGCTATCACCTCAGTTTTTTGCACAAGAACATCTTGGACGTCAGTAAAGACACACAGTAAATTTGGTGCAGATCGGATAAATATAGGATATAGCTCCCATAGGAACAATCGGTCAAAAAATCGGTTTTTGTTAGAAAAACTTTTTTGTTCTTAAATATAAACGGATAAAACTTTGCAGTTACGCGTTTTTATGAATCCTTGACCATATTCCAAAGTTTCGTAGAAATCGGACACAAGGGCGTGGCACCGCCCATATGGAGAAAAACTTAAAACTGTGATTTCTCTGTAAGCCGACGAGATATAAGATCGCAAAATAAAGTGTGCAATGATTGCAATGTATTTGTTAAAAAATTAGAAAATGGGTGGGGCCACGCCCCTTTATCTGTATAAAAGAGGTTTTTTTTATTTAATTTTTTGACCATGGTATACTTTTTATACAGTTATGAAACTATTTTTATTTGAAGCCTTATACATATATTACCCTTTAACTACATTTTTTTTAAAGATTTTTAAAATGGGTACTATTTAGTTTTAAAAAATAAAAACAATTTTCAGTGGAAGTAGTTTTATTACTTTGACACATGAATTGAAAAAAAAAATAGCTGGTTTTTATTATTTTTTCTAATCTGAGATAATTTAATTTTTATAATTACATTTATACAACCACAGTGAAGTATGTAGTTATATATTTTTCAATCTTACTCGCTGTCTTCTACAATCACAACTGAAGTATCGTCTTTATCGAATAGTTTATTTAATACTGCAGCAGTTATATTTTATATATATTATATTTTTCTACCATGCGACAAATAATAAACAATTGTGGCGACATGGGAACAACATCCAATTGTTCTTAAACCATTTATACTCTCACAGCTGTAGCTAATAATGCTTCTATATCCAAACGTATTTGGCTTATAATTAATAAAATATCTATATAATTTTCCAGTAACGTGTCGGGATCAGTCGACTGAACTTGACATTTAAGTATTTTTGAATTGTCATTTATATATTGAAAAGTGATATCACTCGATGCATCCATCATTTCTGCTAAATATGATATTGATTGTTTTAATTGGTAAGTACCAGTGAAAAGTATTCTTAGATCTTTTTCAGACATTAAAAAATTGATAATAATAATAATTTAATTTTTAAAATTTTATTATCTAACTGGTACTAGTACCTTTCCAGAGCCGATTCACTAGGATTATATCCCTAGGGCCTTTAAACAAAATTCTACTGTTTGCAAGTATAAACTGAAAAATAAATAATAAAAAAGGAGTGGTCAAACAATTTCGATTTATGTCTTCAACTTTGTTGAGCTCAAGAACAAATGTTTTTAGGGTTTCCTTGGTATTTCAAAAATAAAATTTTTTAAAATATTTTCTGAGTTGCAAGACAATTCCTAGAGGAACTCAACATCTAGGAAGACAATTTGAAGACATTGAACCCTTAGTAGTTACCAGCTAAAAATTTCTTATCTCTCACATCTTATCAACTACCAGTTCGGCTTTGAATTTCTAATCAACGTGGTCGAATCTAAAAATTTAAAATCATTTAATTTTCCTTTTTTTCATTAGAGACCACTTTTTTTTTAATATTTAACTTTTTTTCTTTTTCGCGTTCGATTCATCTGAAGTGCGATTATATTTCACTCGGTTTTACGTTTTTTTTTACACACTTTGCACTTTATGTGCCATTAATGGCACGCAAAGATACCGTTAGGTGGAAAAAAAAACACTGAAAAATCATCATAACACTGCTGAATGCTCAAAATCTTCTGAATCTTCTGCGTCTTGCGCTTTGTGCCTAGATTCACATACTGCAAATTATAAAGGATGTCCCGTGTATAAGCAGGCCCAAGCTCAACGTGGTCAATCAGTGCCACTTTTCGAAATTAATGTTGGCCGCCAAAATCAACAATCTCAATTTAATCGGCCTTTGCAAAGTTCAAAAGTTAGCTCCGGAGTTTCATTTTCAAGAGTAGTGACTCAAGCTCCCATAATACAATCCAAAGAAGGGTGCATCGTCTCATTTATCCGATAAGGAGGATTCGTGGCCTCCTCTATCTTATAGTGTTAATCCAAAAAAGCGTCGCTATACCCAAATTGTGCTACATCATCAACAACCTCAACAACAACTTCAACAACAACAGTAACGTCCCCAAAAAGAGTATCTTCAGCTTCAACAGCAACAGCGTCAACATCTTAAGCAACAACGTCATCAACTACAATCAGGGACCGTAACTTTTATGAGTTTTATTCTTAAAAATCATTTTTAATAATTATTCTCTTGATTTTTTTTTTATATCAGTCGAAAATATTCGACTTAAATTCGTAAAAGTAAGTGCTCCGAAATTCGGTAAACGAACTTTTTTTTTACGATTTCAAAATAATGTGACATGCTTCGGTTCACAATTTTGTAAGACTTTCACGAACTTGATTCAAATTAGTAAAAGTCAGTGCCTTTTGATTTTACGGATTGAAAAGTCATCGATATGTACAGCTGTGTTCATAAAAATAGTAGTGCCGTTGACTCATGCATATTATGCTGTTAAATCAAATGAAAATTCTAATATATGGCCAAATCAAAATAAAAAACAATAATTTGTAACTATTTTCAAGTATATTTACATTTTTATATGTTTTGAACATTTATTTGTTTTCATTTAAAAGCAGTTTAAAAAAAAAAATTCAAAAATTTTACTGTTCACAAAAATAGTAGTGACCAGTTTAATGTAAAAAAAAAGAGACGAACCTCAACTGAAACTAAATGTATTATGTTCTACGTGTTGTTTTGGGCCTAATACTTCGTTGTAAAACCTTGGTTGTCTACAACTTCATTGCATCGGCGTGGCATAAAGTCAATTAGGTCTTGACAATGTCTTACCGGTATTTGAGCCAATGCCTCTTTCACCACTTGCCGAGTCCTGCTTGATGGATTTGCTGTTGGTGCAACTCGTTTGACATCCCCCTACATGTTTTCTACAGGATTTAGGTCCGAAAACTCAGCTGGCCAAGGCATTACCTCAATCCCTTCAGATGTAAAACACTACTTAGAGAGTTTACTAGTGTGTTTAGAATTATTATACTGTTGAAACGTTCATTTTAAAGGCATATTCCTAGTGGAATACCACATTCATCATAACATCCTTTAGTATATTAAAGTATATGGTTTTGTCCATAATGCCATCGATGGAATGTAAAGGGCATACGCCAATAGAGAAAAAAACAAGCTGAAACCCATATGTTCAGTCAACTATACTTAACACTCTTAGAAGTAAATTTTGGGTGGTACTTTGTGTTTGGTGGACGATGAACATACTGTATGGAGCCTATGTCACCAACCAGTAATGGATGCAGAAATCAGTGCCACATGAGGCTGTGCACTTCACTGCGCTTTCAGCGAGAATGGGACCACTAATTTGTGGCAGATTGTTGCTCACAAAAAGCAGCGCAGTCTCGCAGGGGTCCATCCGCCAGTTCATCGCCATCCTCAGGCAGAGTCTCACTATCAGCGTCTGGATACCCTGGCGCACCCCTGATCAGCAGCCCAAACCATAATTCCCTCCCAGATACAGTTGGCCAGAGATCCAGCAACCAAGTTCCACCAACCGGCTGCAGAGAATTTTTCAAAGTTCTCCAGCTCAAAGTAAAAAATATCCCTATCGCTGCAATACAAGAAAAGAAGCTAACGAGATCTTGCTCGATTCAAAGCTCAGGCGGTTTCATCTTGGTCAGGAAAGACCGAGGTGTAGGGAAAGAAGGTGGCTTGGCTTTCATCCTGAAACAGGAGGTAGTGTACAACATTATTGATCAACGCAGAATCATAAACAGCGATTCACACCTGGAGGTCACGGGGATTGTGGTCAGTTCTGGTGGAATCTCCATCGAACTAATAAACGTTTATATCCCGCCTGTCAAAAGTGTGAACTCGAGATATAAACCATCAATATCGCACCTGCTTCACGAAGAGCCTAGAATGGTTCTAGGAGACTTTAATGCTCACCGCGAGTCCTGGCACTCGGACCTGCACAATGACGCCAGGGGGTCAGCCTTAGCCAATGAAATTAAGGCCTTGGATTTCGCGGCAATAAATGAACCAACTAAATCCACAGCAATCTGTACGAGCTCGCTCGACGTTTCCTTAGCCAGCGCTTTCATTAAGCTCTGACCACCTCCCAATCACCATTACACTCGAGAGTCCAGGCGACTTTGTGATTTCGGCCGATAGGTGGTTCCTTAACTATAAGAAAGTCAATTGGCCTGAATTTTCCAGGTCGGTGGATATATCACTTAAAAGTTGCCCTTATCAGAGGATATACATGCGGCCAACAAGTTTTTCTCGGAGCATGTCAGAAAGGCAGCAAGAAGATATAGGCTGCATTCGCAAGCAAAAATATATTGTTCTAGCAGAAGCCAAGGCGTTAGCAGAATACAGGGATTTTCTTCGGTAAATTCAACAACACCTTTATCGAACATCCGAAGAGCAACAACAAACACATCCGCCTTATTAAAAGGGAGTTTAAATATCTCGGTAGTGCTCGCACCAAAAGATGGCTGCTAGCCAATCTCAGAGGCAGGATGGCGTTTGTGGAATTCCGTAATGCGAAATCAAGATGTCGAAAAATTTAACAAGGTGTCCCCCAGGGAGGAGTTTTATCTCCACTGTTATTTAATGCTTGCGTGGCTAATCTTCCACTCCCTGTGGAGGGGATAAAATTAGTCACCTACGCGGACGACTGTTTTGTCTTGGCTAGGGGCAGAGAGCTGGAAGAGATCGCCGACCTTACTAATGCATACTTGGATGATGTTGCTGATTATTTTAACATCCACCACCTGAACTTATAACCTTCTAAATCATCGGCGATGCTTATTACATCTTGGACGAGGGAAGTCCAGCAACACCTAGATATAAAGATCAAGGGCTGCCGCGTGCCGACTGTAGAAAGACTCAAAGTGCTGGGGGTTACTTTCAACAACCTCTTGAACTTTGCAGCCCATGCTGAAGAAGTTGCCAAGAAAATATCGTCAAGGAATAAAATTCTTAAATCCTTATCTGGGACAAGCTGGGGAAGAGATAAAGAAATGCTCCTTCTGACATACAAAGCTATTATTAGATCGGTCATGAACTATGCAGCTCCGGTCTGGACCCCGTTCATTAGCTCCATGCAATGGAAATCGCTGCAAAATTTACAAAATAATGCGTTGAGGTCGATCACTGTATGGGTAGCCCTGTCTGAAGTTCGCCATCTCCATCAAGAAACCAAGCTTCTAAAGGTCAAGCAACATAATGAATTGCTGACTAAACAATTCGTTCTAAAATGCCTAGACCCCAAATATGTTCTGAGTAGCTTAGTTAATGTCACACTTCCTTTCAGAGACATAAGAGAAGACTTCAGAATCTTTGCAACTTACGCAGGGCACATGCTCCACCGATTTGGAACAGCGAAACTAAAAAAAAGTGCGCAGAGAACCATTCATGATGCGACTGTCAGATCCAGCATCAGGGCTCTCAAAAACAATAACGTATTAAGAACTCGACCGCCTAATATAAATGACTCAGAAAAGAGCCTTCCTAGGAGAACAAGATCTATCCTAGCACAATTGAGATCAGGATGATACCCTTTGCTTGAACCCTACAGGGCCAGAACTATCACTGGAGTCATTGAATTATGCCCTGAATGCAGACTATCACCGCCAAACCAACGGCCCTAAGCGTGATCGAGCTATGAACTAACCCAAAAGCCATAAATAAAAACAATATGTTGCCTTATCTTTCCCAATTTCCAACTGAATTTATTTGTATAAGTTTGTAAAGAAAAGCACTACTTATTTAAGTGACAACAATTTGTGAATTTATGAAAAATAAAACAGAACATAAATAAAATAATTCTGTACTTATGAAAAATAAGACAAGAACATAAATAAAATAAAATCGAAACTAAAATAACAAGCAAGTGCAATTAAACGACTAAAATAAACAGTTGTCTCTTAACAACAACCCAAAAATAGTTATCAAGGTGAAATTAGTAAAAAAAAAATATCGTAATAAACTTGTGAATTTATAAACACAAAAAATAAATAAAACCAGTAAGGGCGGTATAGTTGAGTATTCTCAACTATATAATACCCTGTACACACACCTATCTTGATAACACGTTAAACATTCGCCGACAGCAAAAGCAGTGTACCACGATATGGTTTGTGTATTTGCTAATAGTGAGGCAGGGCTCACAGTGCAATGTTGCCATTAGATGGCGCTTTAGTACGGATTTTGTTACAAAGCATTGCTGCAAAATTTTAGTGTGTTGGTCTTTGCGGGGAAAGTGGTAGTTTGTTGTATGCAGTTTTAAAAAGGTATGTTACCTGAGTTTGCATACCAAATTTCAGCATTGTATTCTTTATACTTTAGGAGATACAGCAATTTTAAGAAAAAAATGACCTTTTGTTGTGCTTGATGGGCGGGAAGGAATGGGCGTGGCAAAAATTCCTTCAAACTTGATCTAGTGTTCGACCACACGAGTCTATCTTCCAAATTTCAAGTCTCTAGCTCTTATAGTTTTCGAGAACCATTGGTGAGGACGGACGGACGGACGGACGGACAGACAGGGCTATATCAATTCGTCTTGTCATCCTGATCAAGAATATATATGCTTTATAGGGTCCCCCTCCCCTCCTTCTATGCGATACATACAAACCGTCTCAAACAAACTTAATATACCCTGATACACAGTGTGTATCCGGTGACCTCTGTTATGGTGATAAAATATATAATAAATCAAGAAAAGAAGGAATTAAAATTTTCTGTGCTGAATTTATGAATACAAAAGAAATACAATTTCTAGTAGACAATTTCGAAACCCTAACGATTAACGAAACAACTGAAAATACTGAGACTAGTAACCAAACGACGGACGGACAAAAAATGAACGCGGTCGAAATGAAAGCAATTTTTGAGAGCGCCGACGCTACTTTGGACATAGTAAAATCGCTGCCAGAATTCGATGGCAAGCCAGAAACATACGTTTCATGGCGCCAGGCAGCTCGCCCTGCAATCAAGGCCTTCGAACGGTACGAAGGTAGTTCCAAATACTACCAGGCCGTCGGCATTATGCGAATAAGATTAAGTGTTCCGCTGACATGGTACTCGCGTCTTTCAATAATGTTCTTAACTTCAAGGCAATTATAAGTCGACTCGATTTTACTTATTCGGACAAATGAATAGAACAGGAGCTGTCAACCATCCGCCAGGGTAACATGACTCTCTTGCAGTATTATGATGAGGTGGAGAAGAATCTTACTCTCCTCACTAATAAGACGACGATGACTTATGATAGCACTTAGCGGCATCAATAAATGATAAATATAGGATGGATGCACTACGGGTATTTGTGTCTGGCTCAAGAAAGGCATTAAGCGATGTGCTTTTCTCTGCACGACCGAACGACCTTTCGTCAGCATTAGCTCTCGCTCAAGAAATTAAAGCCAATCACGAGCGATACACTTTTGCTAGCTTTTAACAACCTATATCAAGGAAAACCTGACTACGGTCAAGCTAATAAAAGAAAAAATTATGGGACCGCAAGGTATACGGGTCCCAAACAACAACGAATAAATCACATTTCACAGGAGTCACCGGTAACAGAACCGGAGGAAGCTAAATACCAGTCCACAGTGGACTCATATGACAACGAAATGGACAGTTCTGACGAACTCAAATTTTTAGACAAAACTCCCTGTTACAGTTCATAGAGAGAACGGTTGCGGGGAAAAATATAAGATTACTAATAGACACAGAGGCTTAAATAAACTACATTAAGCCTCTTGCCGAACTGGTCGGCATAAAACCGGTAGAAAAACCTTTCGTAGTGAAGTCAATTCACGGCTTCAATTACGTTAAACACAAATGTGTCATAAATTGGTTCGACACTAAGACCCCATTTTTTAAACTTCCCGACCTGTCAACATTTTACGACATAGTTGGCCTCGACCTGCTAACGCAGACGAGCGCCTCTCTAGACTTCAAGAATAAGAAAATAAGAACAGATGCAAGTGTAGAGGACATCCAATTTTTCAAATGGGAAATGCAAAATGCGTAAATTTCACAAGGATCGAGGACATAAAGATTTCCTCAACGATAGCTACAAATTCCAATCAATGGTGAAAAAATGGACAGGACCCTAACGAAGCGCTTCTATATAGACGCACTGAAAATGACGACCCCGTTTATTCTAAGTTGTACCTTTACCCAATGGGCGTGGCGGATTTCCTAGACAATGAAATACGCAATTTGCTCAAAAACGGTATCATTAGACCATCGAAATCACCCTACAATAACCCAATCTAGATTGTAGACAAAAAAGGCAACGATGAACTAGGCAACGATTCTTAATAGACTTCCAAAAATTTAATACAAAAACCATAGACGATAAATACCCGATCCCTACTATATCGGTTATTCTTTCAAACCTTAGTATTTCACTACTCTCGACCTAAAATCGGGATTTCACCAAATTTTACTAGCGGAAAAGGATAGGGAAAAAACGCATTCTCGTTAGGAAGCGGCGAATATGAGTTTTGCAGACTACCTTTCGGTTTGAAAAATTCACCGAGCATTTCGAGCATCGACGACGTCTTAAGGGAACAGATAGGCAGGTCATGCTACGTCTACCTTGACGACGTAATCATTTTCTCAGAAAATGAGGAAAAACATATCGAGCACGTGACTTGGGTTTCAAAAATATGTATGAAGCAAACATGAGAGTCTCACGTGAGAAACCTCCCTTTTTTAAAGACGAGGTCGAGTATTTAGGCTTTGTCGTGTCCAGAGGCGGCCTAAAATGCAGCCCTGTCAAAATAAACACTATACGCAATTATACACATCCCATTACTTTATTCAACTTCAGATCTTTTCTTGAACTAGCAAGTTGTTTCAGATGTTGCATCAGAGATTTTGCTTCTATAGCAAAGCCTTTAACAGACATCCTAAAAGGTGAAAACGGACGAGTTAGTGCGACTCAATCCAAAAAATTAAAATTTAACTTAATGAACTTCAAGTCCAAGCCTTTCTCAAGCTAAAAAATATTCTGTCTTCTGAAGATGTGATGCTTCTGTATCCAGATTTGAAGAAATCATTTGATCTAACGACAGATGCTTCTGCCTTGGGCTTAAGGGCAGTTCTATCGATCGATATGATCTCAAGGGCATTGAGAGACAGGTTACTGAATTTTGTAACAAACGAACGAGAGTTGCTCGCCATTGTGTTATCCTTAAAGACCCTAATGAACTACATATACAGTGTCAAGAACCTCAACATATTTACGGACCATCAACCACTAACTTTCGCCGTTTCAGATCGAAACACAAACGCTAAGATAAAAAGATGGAAAGCATTCATCGATGAGCACAACGCACAAATGTTTTATAAACCTTGAAAGGAAAACTACGTCGCTGATGCTCTGTCCCGACAAAACATTCACACGCAGACATTGCAACAATACATAGTGATGTTTCGCTAACTTATACAATTGAGTCGTCTGACAAACCGGTTAATTGTTTTAGAAACCAGATTATTTTAGATCAAGCGAACTTTTTGACGAAAAAACGCGGCGTCATCTCATTCTCCGATATGGCTAACCTTCTCAATGATATAAAGTTGTCTGTTAACCCTATTGTAGTGAATGCAGTACACTGCGACCTACCAACATTGGCTAAGATACAGCATGAGCTGGTAAGTTGCTTCCCAGCAACAAAGTTCTGGCACTGTAATAGTTTTGTGACCGACATATGTGACAATAACGAACAAAAAGAAATAGTTGCTGCTGAACATAGTCGTGCCCATAGGGCTGCCCAAGAAAATGTCAAACAAATACCTTACGACTATTTCTTCCCGAAAATGAAAATCTGTCGAATGAAGTCGTCACAAATTGTAAGAGCTAAATATGAGAGACACCCGAAGAAACAGAAGCTCGGGGTAGCCCCAATTTCATTTCATGTTGGCGAGATATTACAAATTGACGTATTTTCGAAAGCTCAGAAACACTTCCTGACTTGCATCGACAAGTTCTCGAAGTTTGTAATAGTCCAGCCAATAGCGTCTAGGACAATCTTGGATGTTAAACCTCCAATTCTCCAACTAATGAACATCTTCCCAAAAGTCAGAACGGTATATTGTGTCAACGAACCTTCTTTCAATTCAGAGACAATCACGTCTCTCTTAAAAAACCAATTTAATGTTCAGATCACAAACGCTCTACCATTACATAGTTCGTCTAATGGTCAGGTCGAGCGCCTACACAACACCCTTTTAGATAAAGCGAGATGTATGAAATTGGAGAAGAAAACCAATGATACCGTTGATCTTATACTTTTAACCACCTTAGAATACAACCGAACAATCCATTCGGTGACTAATAAGAAACCAATAGAGGTAATGAGTTCCCAGTCTCCAGAACTATAGGAAAAAATCAGAACGCTGCTAACAGAAGCCCAGCAAGCTGAATTAAAACGAAACAACCCGTCCAGGAAAACAAAACATTTGGTGAACGAGCTATGATAACAAACAATAAAAGATTAGGCGAAAAGTTAAACCCCTTATGCACAGAAGAAAAGATATAAGCAGATTTGGGAACCACGGTTCCCATTAAAGGGAGGGTGGTCCACAAGAACAACTTGAGATAAGAATTTAATATTTTCAATTTAATTTCCAGAACTTTGAATCTCCTGATTCCGACAACGACTAAAAAACTGACGAACTACTCCGACTCAAATAACATTCCCATTTCAGACGGTGACGTAATAATCTGGCGAGACTTCCATTACTTAAGACATACGACAAACTTGACAACGTACTCATAAATAGTAGACGAGACAACGAGACTGGATACTAGACTCTGACACATCCCATCTAAGAACATTACTGACCTTAAAAGTTCATCATAGACAATCTAGAAGTCTCAATTTCTTGGGCACAGCGCTGAAAGTGGTGGCAGATACACCGGACTTTGACGACCTAGAACAACTGACTTTTAACCAAAGACAGCTCATTAATTCAGAGGACAGGCAAATCATAATAAACAATAAAATCCAGGAGCAAGTACACAAATTAACAGAAGTAGTTAACCAAAATACTAGCAGGTCTATTTGAAATCAAATAGATACAGGTTACCTTTACGAAACATTATTAGCCAGAAATAGAATAGTTATAAATGAATTTAATGCTTTCAGCAACCCTCGGTAATGGAATGATAAATCCGACCATTCAACTCCAACTTATTAATGAGCAATCCACCAATGTAACAATAGCCGAATTAATGGAAGTATCAATAATTAAAGTTCTATTAAGTAATAATTTTCTACATTTTTATAATTAAGTACCCTAAGCCTAGTTTAGTTTGTAAGAGGATATCCTTGTTTCCTGTTCAACACAACGGTACAATCATCCGCCTTGAGAACAACTGTGACGTGGCAGATTGCAACAACAACATACTCGCCATCGAAAGCCGTAGCGTGGCTTTATCGTCAACCTTCTGCAAACAACTTCAGCAGCCAACAAGCGCACAGCAACTACATTCTGGTGGCATTGCGCACTGCAATACTCAACATAGCCACTTTGATCCTGTATTGATGGTCGATGACGGTGTCATTATAATCAACGACAACTCCGTTACAGTAACAACCACGAACGAAGTCGAAAGGAATATCACCGGGACTTAGTTGCTCACCTTTATCAATGAGACCCGAATTAATGCACCCTTTACATAAATCAAAAGCTGAGCTGCGTTTGCTCTACTTAATGTCACCGGTCACCTGGACATTCCGAGCCTGCCTTATCTGAAGCGGCTAAGTATTGAAAACCTGCGCTTCATTGACGAAATCAAAGACGACCTCATAATGCGACCAACAATAGTCAGCCTCGCTCTAGTTATCGTACTATTTATCTGCTATATCTGCCTTAAGCTGCGCCAAAGACAAAAGAAAGTACGTGAACGAGTTACCAACTCACCCGTCTTACTCAACATCTCTACCCTCTCCTAAGAACTCAACTCATATTTACTTATATTAACAATATAAACTCGAAAAGTAGTCGAGCTCAAATAATCAAATAATAAAAAACGTCAGAATTATTCCGACTCTAAAATCGAACGGTTGTATTTTCTTTCTTTCCGTACCGCTTACAAACGATAACTGGCGCAGTCGGTAGTCCTGTGTTAGGCAAATACCCACAAGAAACGCAAAGCTACAAGGGCACATTGTAGCGAGATTTAGGGTTATTCCTGCCTTCGAATAAAAACACAGAGACCGAACAAATACGTAAAAAGTTCGCGGAATCGGGAAAGAGAAAATTATTTTTTTTTTTTTATTTTAGAAAAAAACGTGTACTTGAATTGCCAAGATACAAAGGATCCAAAAAAAATATGTATTACCGTATACTTGAATTGCCAAGATACAAGAGATCCAAAAAAAAAAAAAAAAAAAATTATTGATGTATACTTGAATTGCCAAGATACAAGAGATCTATAAAAAAAAAATAAAAATATTACCGTATACTTGAATTGCCAAGATACAAGAGATCCAAAAAAAAAATTATTGATGTATACTTGAATTGCCAAGATACAAGAGATCTATAAAAAAAATAAAAATATTACCGTATACTTGAATTGCCAAGATACAAGAGATTTAAAAAAAATAAATAAATAAATAAATATTGCTATATACTTGAATTGCCAAGATATACAATTAATAAAAGAAGAAAAGTGATTGTTTTCGCACTGCATTGCGCAATGCACTAATAACGCTACCACAATTAGTAAAAGAAGAAAAGCACATCGTCAATGCACTGCATTGCGCAAGGCATTGACTAGCTACTAAAAAAGGGAAATACTATTAATAATTAAAATATATAACATAAACTTCGAAAATAAAAAATAAAAACAACCACAGGCATAACATCGCACTAGGCCTTTGGTATAATAAAATAGAATTGAATAACCAAACACATGAAACTTGCTTTATCGAAAAACACACACACATAAATACATGACACGTACGTATACTTGAATTGTCAAGATACAAAAAAAAAAAAGAAAGAAAAAATAATATATATTCGAATTGTCAAAATATAAAAAAATACTTACAGAAAGAAAAGCAAATTGTCATTGCCCTGCAGAGCAAGAAAATACAATCAATAATCAAAACGAATTGGAACGAACGGCAATAAAACTGTTCAAACTCAACTAATGTCAAAAGTAAAACGTTTTTTACCATATTCTACAAGAAGTAGGACTAAAGCGGTAAGCCTGCCCGATATTAGAGAAGAGCTAGAGGGGTTACAAGAAGAATATCCAAACTTAGACAACATGCCGAACGACAGTGGGACTTTGCCTCTCGGACAAAGTGTACCACAATTAACACCTCAGGTGTTATGCGACTCTTTAAAAATACCCGACATAGTGTTGAGGTTGCCAACCTTTGACGGCACAGCAGAAGACTTACATGACTTCATTGAAAACGTAGAAGAGGTGCTGGGCTTCGTCAAGGGGACGGATAAAACTCCTTATGGTGCCCTCTTATTGCGTACAATCAGGAATAAGGTAATAGGCGACGCAAGCAAAGCATTGAAGATAAATGCGATCCCGATCAACTGGGACGAGATAAAGGAATGCCTTCTCGTAAATTTTGGAGATAGGCGATCGGAAGACGATCTATTCAGGCAATTGTGCGCCTCTACTCAAGGGAATAGAACGGTTAAGAAATTCTATGAGGAGATTGTAGAACTTCAGACAGCAATTAATAACAATCTAATGACTCAAAACGAAAGTCAGGAAGTTATAAAAGCCAAAAAGGAACTCTATTCGTCCACAGGACTTAAAACCTTTTTGAGGGGGTTAAACGACCCTTTAGGCGTAATCGTCAGGTCAATGAAACCCAACGGGCTACAACAAGCCTTTGAATATTGCCGTCAAGAGCAACAAATATACTTCGAGAAAAAGAAAAGTACAAATAGGTACACTCCGTATAATGACGGTAACGGTAGAAGTAATCAGATAACAAGATACAACAATGGAAACACTAGCAATGGCAATAGTAATTACCGAAGATATGATAGGTCAAACAACCGAGGTGGATATAACCAAGGACGATATAACCAAAGAGGATATTACCAAGAAGGGTATAATCAATGTCAACAGGACCGACATCAGTATCATCGAAATGGACAATATCAACAAAATCAACAAGGTCAAAAACAGCAACAACAACCTACTATGTACAGAGAAGCAATAATGCCACCCAAGCAAGAACGAAATGACAATGTATCCTTCCAAACGAAATTCTCAAAGGGATCTACACAAACCAGTCGCCCGAGGAACCAAGAGTTCCACAATGTAGACACACCTGAACCAGATGCTGAATGCAATGTCATCAATGACGAAAATTTTTGGGAACATGCCTCAGCGAACCCACAGGGTACATAGATGTTAACAAACACGGCACAACCTTGCCATTCATAATCATAAACGCATCTACAGAGAATCCACTAAAAATATTGATTGATACTGGAGCATCAGTATCATTTATAAACCCAGACATAATCCCAATTAACAAGCAAGAAATTTTAAATAAACCGGTAACAATCGCCACAATCCTTAATAAACACGAAATAGCAAAGAAAACGACAGTGCCTATCTTCAATGAATTTAAGGTTAAAGGAAACATAGATTTCTTATTATTTAAATTCCATGCATATTTTAATGGGCTGTTAGGTATAGATGCATTGGCACAGTTAAAAGCAAATATCAATCTAAATACTTGTCAAATACAAACGCCACATGCAACCATTCCTATACATATCCGAAAAAATACAAGTTCACAGGTACATACAATCCCCGCACTTTCAAAAACACTCGTACCTATCCCCGTAAATATAACGGATGGTGCACTCATAGTAGAAACAACAAACATAAAACCCAAGCTACAAATTTCAGGTGGCCTTTATCATGCCACAAACAACAAGGCGAATATCGAAGTCACAAACTATTCATTGGATGACGAGTTAATATATCTTGAGCAAGCCCTGGAGGGTACAGCATATAATGAAGAGGAACACTACGAGGTAAATAATCTAGATTTTGTACCTGAAGAAAAAAAAAACGACAGCATCAGCATAGAAGGAAAGATAAGAACTGGACACCTAAACGAGGAAGAGCGAAGAGAATTATTAAAACTTTGTAGATTTTACTCGAATATATTTCACCGAACCAGCGCAAAGTTGTCATTTACAAGTGAAATTAAACACAAAATTAAGACAACAGATGATATACCAATATACACGAAATCATACAGATACCCTTATGTACATAAAGAAGAAGTAAAACGCCAAATTGATGAGATGCTAGATCAAGGGATAATAAGACATAGTTTTTCTCCTTGGAGCTCACCGATTTGGATTGTACCAAAGAAGAAAGATGCAAGCGGCAAACAAAAATGGCGACTTGTCATCGACTACAGGAAACTGAATGAAAAAACCATTTCGGATAGATACCCCATTCCAAATATTAATGAGATACTAGATAAGATCGGAAAAAGTTTACTCTACACTACAATAGATCTTGCTAACGGATTTCATCAGATAGAAATGAGCCCAAGGGATATTAAGAAAACGGCCTTTACAGTAGAAGGGGGACACTACGAGTACATAAGAATGCCATTCGGACTAAAAAATGCACCATCTACTTTCCAACGTGTGATGGATCACATACTAAAAGATCTGAACGGTAAAATTTGCTTAGTATATCTGGATGACATCATAGTGTTTTCAACATCATTAAAAGAACATATACAAAATCTAACAAAAGTTTTTGAAAGATTGAAAAAGGCAAACTTAAAAATACAACTGGATAAATCAGAGTTCTTACAAAAAGAAATAGAATTCTTAGGACATATTGTTACTCCTGATGGAATAAAACCAAATCCAAATAAAATTTCAGCAATTCAAAAATACCCAATTCCGAAAACTCGGACTCAAATTAAAGCTTTCATAGGTCTCGTTGGATATTACAGAAAATTCATAAAGGATTTCGCCAAAAGAACCAAACCACTCACTAACTGCCTGAAGTCCGGAAATTCTATTATCCTAGATGACATTTATGTAAGAACATTCGAAGAATGCAAAACGTTGCTTTGTAATGACCCTATATTACAACGACCAGAATTCACAAAACCTTTCATTCTAACAACAGATGCGAGAAATTTTGCTCTAGGAGCAGTCGTATCACAGGGAATTATCGGTAGCGACAGACCAGTGAGTTATGCCAGCCGTACCCTGTCCGAAACAGAATGCAACTATTCGACAATAGAGAAAGAATTACTAGCCATTGTATGGGGTACGAAATACTTTAGGCCATACCTCTATGGAAATAAATTCACAATAATAACTGACCATAGACCATTAACATGGTTAATGAGTCTGAAAGAGCCAAACTCAAAACTTGTTCGTTGGCGATTGAAATTAGAAGAATATGACTATGAAATCATCTATAAAAAAGGCAAAAGCAACACAAACGCAGACGCTTTGAGTAGAATAAAAATCGACGTAAATATGAATGATAACCTTTCTCTTCAGGGAACATGCGAAACTACAATACATTCAGCAGTCGAAAATCTCAATGACGGAATACCGATATCAGAAAAACCATTAAATGACTTTAACATACAACTTGTACTTGAAATTGACGGACTTAGTGAGACCAAAATAGAATCACCATTTAAAAATAAAGTACGACGCACCGTTAAAGAACCAGGGTTTAACGAAGAAAAAATAAAAAACATAATGAAATTATATATCAAACCAAATAAAACATGTGCCATATACACAGACGACGCTACATTCAAAATAATACAACAAATATATTCTAGATATTTCGCAAACAGTACAATCTACAAAATCATAAGATGTACTGAAAGACTAGAAGAAGTAATTAACAACGACAGACAAGATGAATTAATAGCCCAATACCATAGAAACAACAATCATAGAGGTATCGATGAAACCTTCCTTCACTTAAAAAGAAGTTTCTATTTTCCCAACATGCGGGATAAGATTAGACAAACTACAAACAATTGTGACACTTGCAATATATTTAAATACGACAGACAACCACAACGTATCGCGTATGAGATAACAGAAACCCCAAGTCGATCATTAGACATACTACACATAGATGTGTATGCAATAAACAATCACCGAATTTTGACAATCATAGACAAATTTTCAAAATTAGCAGCCGGATATAATTTGAAGGCAAGAGACAGCATCAATATAGTAACATCGCTAAAACACTTTATCTCCCTTCATGGCATTCCACGGAAAATAATTTGCGATCAAGGTGCAGAATTCATGTCGAACATCTTTAAGGACTTTTGTAAACAATATAATATCGAAGTCCACGTAACTTCCTTCCAACAGTCCTCCAGTAACTCGCCTGTCGAGAGACTACATTCAACTCTTACGGAAATCTATCGAATTGTCCTTGCAAAGAGGAAAGAAGCAAAACTGACTACAGATCACGAGGAAATATTCTACGAAACGCTCATCACATATAACAACGCAATCCATTCAAGCACTAAACTTACACCATACGAATTATTTTCGGGTAGAACTCATCATTTCAATAAGGAAATAAAATACAACAACGAGCATGAATATATCCAGAAATTAAATGAATTTCAACAAAAAATATACTCGGACGTTCAATCGACGCTACAAAACGCAACAGAGAAAAGGATCGAAAAACTCAACGTAGATCGGGAAATTCCGAAAGAAAACAAAATAGGTGAAGTAGTTTTCAGGAAAGAAAACCGAAGAAACAAAATAACCCCAAGGTTTTCGAAGCAGACAGTTAAGAAAAACAAAACAAACACTATTCTTACAAGCAAAGACCAAAAAATACATAAATCCAAACTTAGAAGAACCAAAAAGAAGACTCAATAAATTACATCTTTCATTACAACCAATACCTTGCATAAGCAAATAGAATCGACATACTATACATTCCTAACAAGATTTCGATAACAGAATTTGTACCCTATCATCTTCGCAAAAAGAAGAACAACAAAGCTGATCTTCGCACCTTCACCAGCAAATATAGCTCCGCAAGAATCCTTCTAGCCGTCGCTATATTCTAGGGGGGGAAGAGTTACCAACTCACCCGTCTTACTCAACATCTCTACCCTCTCCTAAGAACTCAACTCATATTTACTTATATTAACAATATAAACTCGAAAAGTAGTCGAGCTCAAATAATCAAATAATAAAAAACGTCAGAATTATTCCGACTCTAAAATCGAACGGTTGTATTTTCTTTCTTTCCGTACCGCTTACAAACGATAACTAACGCAATGCGGTTTAATCCATCATCAATAGCTTCAAGAAGTCCGAGGACGATCTTCACTTAAGCAAGGAAGGAGTTAACGCGGTCATCTAGCTACACGACATCAGTATGCAATACCAGCAATTCTGCAGAACAACGGACGCTATGCCGTCCGTAACGGATACTGATGTTGCATTCTCCGCGACGTAAGATAGTAAGACAGCGCAGAATAGAACATATTAACTTACACGTATATCAAACAATAAAGTTTTTTGAGCGCCAAAGCACTGTGCTTGCATAAATTTTAGTAGTTTTGAATTTCAATAGTTGAATAGCCAAAACAATCTAAAAATGCCTATTAATATGCAGTAGTGTTTAAAATGATTGGAAAGTCAGTAGAAATATTTAATTTTAATAAAAATGTGTACCAACAGTCTTATTAGTGCAAGTTGGCATGTGAAGATTTTTTAATGTGCGTTGTGAATACATAAATGTGAAAAAGAATAGTCAACTGTAACAAAAATTAAGTTCGAATTCTCAATTTGTTTTGAACTTGGATTGGATTACTTAGTAGTATAGCAGCCGAAAGAGGGATTATCATTGTTACTACTGCGTGGCAAATTAGTATATGGGGATAGCTAATACCCTGTTGACTAGATTCCCCAGATAAACGGTTTCGTATAGCAGCCCGCGTGTAGGGCAGACCATTGATTATGTTAAAGTTGGTCATTTACTCCTGCGTGGCAGATTAAGATAAGATGGGTTCATTATCTCATTTTGAGTGAGACTTAAGTGAATTAGAGGGTCTCAAAAAAAAAAGACCTTCAAATTGAGTTACTCCTGCGCACCAGATTTTCATACAATTGATTCAGCATGATGTCCTAATTGCGTTATTTCATAATCTAACAATTATATGCAGGGCAACTATTCCCAATGACAAAGGAGTAAATCATATTTTACCATTGTCGTATTATAAGTATGTAAATATAATGAATACTCTTGCATTGGCTGCAAGTTTGTCAAGAAATTGTTTGCAAAATAGGAAAACCCCCCAAGTCCTAGTTTTTAAATAAAAGTTTATTAATAACTACTTATATTTTTTCATTTTTTCTTTTACACTTTCCTTTTTGTGTTAATTTTAAACTGTTATCTAAAAAGTCATGAGCCTATCTAATAATTTGTAGATTTTTAAAACTGTGATTGTCCCAGCTGTACTTTACGGTATAAATGTTTGGGGTGCTATCTCTAACTCGAAGATAAAAAGGCTGCCAAAACCTGTTTTTAAGAAAGATTGTTCAAGCTCCGTGGTTTGTGAGGATGTCCATTATTCGTCGCAACGTCGGAGTTCCTTTTATTTTGCAACAAATTAATCGCCACACTTCCCTGTACAATGATCGGCTCAAGAGTCACCCAAACACATGTTTGCACTATCTACCAGCCCATCTCGTCCGATCTCAAGACGTTTAAAGAGGATATTTCCTAAAATCCTACCGCTCCAGCGGCTGCCGACATAACATTTATTTTCTGTTGTCCTTTTTTTTGAAAATCTTTTTTAAATGTCACTGCGTCCGATTTGTGCGTTATACTTTCTTAAATGTAAAGTGCTGCACTTTCCCTTATTAAAATAAAAAAAAAAAAAAATCATGAAAAATAAACGAAAAGTCAGGTAGAAACAACAAAAAACAAAAACCGCAACTTTTGCAGGTGTCAAGCAATTCTTTGCAAAATAAGAAAACAATGCTGAAAGAAGCAAACAAAAACTGCAACGGTGGTAAATAAGAGATTAGTATTTGATGTGGCCACCATTCTCATCGATTACTGATTGTAGCCTTCTTGGCATAGAGCTAATTAGTTCTTTTAAGTTGTAATCTTGAGGTATTTTCTGCCATTCCTCATTAATAATTTTAATAAGCGCTTTCTTATTAATTGGACCCCGTTTTGCCACCGTTTTCTTGAGATACGCCCACAAATTATCGATAGAGTTCAAGTCAGGACTTTGGGCAGGAGTATCTATGACTTTCGTGCAGTTATAGAGTAGCCAGGTCCTACACAAGAGCGATTTGTGTTACGGGTCATTGTTCTGGTACAATTTGTATTTTAGTTTTTTGTGGTTGTGGGAATCAATAAAGTCGAATTTATGTGCACTATTTAGCAATTCGTTTTTAAGGATATCTAGATAAAACTCGTTAGTCATTGTAACATTAAAAATCCTAATTTCTCCAACTCCTTCTGTTGAAATGCACCCCTACACCATTACGGATAATTTGCCAAACTTCACTGTAGGTACTATGTTCTTCTGCTGAAGGGCATTTTTCGGTTTCCGCCAAACTTTGTTGGGTCCATCGTGACACTAAAAAATAATTTTCGTTTCATCACAAAAAATTTCGTTGTTCAGTACTACATGGGCTTGGCAATGTTCGACAAGGAAAAACTCAGCCGTCTTTTAATATTTGTAGCGGAGAGTAACGGCTTTTTACGTGCTATTCTTGATTCAAATATATGTCTTTTCAACACTTGCCGGACAGTTTCATGTGACACTTGCTTATTGCAATCATTTTTTAAATTAGAAACCAACTGTCTTAAACTCGTTTGAAGATTTTTATTTATTTGATGAATTATTTTATATTCATCTCTCCTGGATAGTGTCTTTGGTCTGCCGGCAGAACTCTTTAAATCCAGTCGATTTTCTGCACGATTAATGATGTTGTAAGTAGTTCTTAGCTTAATTGAAAAAATTTCGGATAAATCTTTAGCCGATTTTCCGTTGTAATAGTGCACTACTTTATTCTCAATTCGCTTTCCAGACATAACTTAAGCTTTGTTTTTATATATGTATGTATTTGCACTGTTCAAATACTAATTTTCAACTAAGAACTTCTAAAGACTGCATAACAACAACTACTCACCCACTCTTTCCACTTCAAATTGAGTACTGTTACTTTTTTTTTACTTCTTTCAAAATTGTTTTCTTATTTTGCAAAGAATTGATTGACACTTGCAAAAGTTGCGGTTTTTGTTTTTTGTTGATTCTACCTGACTTTTCGAACATTTTTCATGATCTTTTTTAGATAACAGTTAACAATTAACACAAAAAAGAAAGTGTAAAAAAAACCAGTATGGACTTAACTTCAGCAAGGCTGAAGCTTATATACTCTTCACCCACATTTCTTGTGCCACGCCCATTTTTTTGACTGAATATATTTTCTCTTCCTCTAAGTAGCCTAATTTCACTGTTTTTGCTCATTTGTGAAAATAGTTCTAATGCCTCCCCAAGAACATAACTGTGAAGTTTCAAGTCAATTGCTTTAGAAACAAAAAAGTTCTCCATACAACGACGTGAATATTGCTTCTCTTCCTCTTCTTCATTTTGTATGGCAGGTTCCAGTTCCGGTTGCCCGATCTCAATGAAACTTAGTGGGCATTTAGTGGGACTTCTTAAAACTACTATGTCTATCTTACAAAACAAAAAAGTTTTCCATACAACGATTCAAATTTTCTTGATCTTTCTATATGGGAGCTACCAGTTCCAGTTGTCCAATCTCAATGAAACTTTCAGGCATTTAGTAGGACTATGTAGAATTACTATGTTTAAAATTTCAGCACTCTATCAAAGTTTACCATACAACGATTCAAGTTTTGTTCACTTTTCTTCTTCTTTTCATATGGGGGCTATCAGTTCCAGTGGTCCGATATGGATCCGACAAATGAGTTAATCCTACAAATAAAAAGTCTCTGTTCAAAATTTCAGCTCGATATCATGAAAGCTGTGAGAGGAGATCGTATATATACATGGCTAAATTAACTCGTCTTGTCGTGTTGATCAAGAATGTATATACTTTATATAGTCGCAAGTGAATATTTCTGTGTGTTACAAACTTCAGCACAAACTTATAATACTATTCACTAAAGTGAAGAGTATAAAAATGAAAAATATAAGTACTTATTAAAAAATTCTTATTTAAAAACTAGGGCTGTGTTTTTTTTTTATTTTGCAAACAATTTCTTGACAAACTGTACATCTAAGGCGCCTACGCGCAAGCTTTTCTAAGGATAATAGCCGTTTCCTTTCTATATGCACGGCAATTATCGATGCAAAGGGCATGTTTTTAATTCGTAAAATTTCTTAATATTTTCTTTGCTCTTTTCCTATTTTGAATTCGGCAGTGAATTATTTGTTGACAATTGTCATATGTCTGCCAATCACTTATCATAAAAAAATAGTAAGGTTGTCATAACATTTGTATAATTTGGTGAGCTGCACAATTTTAAAATATTTGTGTATAAATTTGAAATGAATACATAAATGACATTCAAGATATTTTGCGAAGAATAATAAAAATAAAAAAGAAAAGTTTGTTTTTTTTTTTTGGTTTTGCAACTCTGCCTAATTCAAAGACTAATGTTCCAAATCATAAAATCTGGAAGTTTTCTGCAACACCAACGATTGATTTGAAAACAATTCACTTCGAAAACCAGTTGTTTTTCAGCACATCCCTGAGGATCTTTAGATGCGAATTTATCGAAAACTAATGCGATAGTTAAGTCATTTTGTCGTAAAAAAGGACTTATCTGGAAAGTTTTGCGGGAGTTTTGAAAATTAGCACCTAAATGGATTTTGGGATGCTCTTTCCGAATTTTCACTTTGAGACCTTCTATCAGCGTCGCTCGAGCCACCATTACGTTTTTCACCATATCTCCATTTTGGCTCATATTACGGGAAGCTGGGCAATATGAAACGAAAAAGTTTTTAATACAAGGATTTGAAATTTCAAGATTTCTTTCTGAAAGGTGTGTTCCTTCTAGGATCTTCAAAAAACTTTATGACAAAACTATAATACTATTTATTATTATTATTTGGCCATCACAACCCTGCCGGGTCACAGCCTGAAGCACAATTTTCCTCCACGCGTCACTGCTTTGGACGCGTCTTTGGCAATTGGTAACACCAAGTGTAGTGTCTTGTAGAGTGTTGTTTTTATCTGTCGAGAGAGAGCTCTACTGTTGTATTGCCTACTGAGCCCAAAGTAACACCTGTTGCGTACAAGAGTAAGAAAACTTCAAATATTTGCAAGCAAAATTTAAATAAAATATTAATAAGAAAATGTTATCGATTTATTACCAAAACTTTATTTCTTTATATCAGTACTTAATTCATTATAATGAACGCAATGAATTACGTTTATTGTAATTGAATTAACGTAGTGAATTTTAAAGAGTTTGACTTTATCTAAATAATTAATATAGACAATACCATTAAAATAAGTCTACCTTCTCTTTGATCATATATTTACAATTCTTATAAAAATAAAGCATTTGTAAAATGTATTTACAAAGCTTAACTCCATCTAAAATATTTTAAAAGGTAAGGAGAACACAAATAGTCAATATTTAATTCAGTAATACACATTCATTTAGTAGTCAAATTCTTTATCATTAAAAAGATTTTACAAAGCGGCATTACATTCAATATTTACTGTTAGGGACAATTATTTTTGGTGTAAAGAGAATATAACCAACATATTTGTAATAATCAATTAATTATGTAACAAACAAACAATAATTTATCTGTGTTAACCAATAATTTTGAGTAATTATTAGTACATAATATGTAATGTGTAGTACATGTACTACATGTATAACACGTTAACTTGACAAATTCTCAGATCATTTGTACTAATATTAATGATTGCAACTTGGTTTCTCACGAACCAAGATAGTATTCAATATAAAAAAAAATTAAATATGCAAAAGTCTTTAGAACGACAAATTTAATTGAAAACCGTTTTTTTTTCGATCCAATCCGATAGCTTTAATTACATAGACTACAAACTCTCTGCAACATAGCCGAAGTATAAGTTTTTATTCTTAATAGCTAGTGTGTTGAATTTTATATTTAAATGGTTATACTATTTTGTAATAACATATTTTTGTTTACGTACTAGTAGGATAAGTAAGTCGTAAAAAAGGGGTTCACTGGAAAGTTTTGCGGTAGATTTAAGAATTGGCATCTACATATGTATGTACATACATACATGGATTTTGGGTTGCTCTTCCCGAATTTTCACTTTGCGACCTTCTATAACCACCGCCCGAGCCGCCATTTTGAAAAAAATTGCGTCCAAAATAACTTTTTTCACCATATCTCTATTTTGGCTCGTTTTATGGAAAAAACGGAAAGAGCAGCCTCAATTCCATATAGACGCTAATCTTCAAACACCCGCAAAACTTTTCAGGTAAAACTACTTACGGCATTCTTAAATATATTTTTTTATGAATAGAAATTCAATTTATGGTCTTATAAATCGCAAAGTGCACTAGAAATACACTTCAGTTGAACTGCCTGATTTTTATACAAAATTCCTTAAACTTATTATTGATAGTTTTTTTTTTTTTTTTTGAAAACGAAGATTAATTAAATAATAATAAAAAAGCTGCGCAAAACCATATTTAAGAAAATATTAAGTCAACGTGTTTCAATGTACTTCTAAAAATATGCCATTTACATTCTCTGCTAAAATCTACACGACTTTTATGGGACAATCTATCACACAATCGACATCTAATCGGCCGAGCGTTTTTTTTACACGCAACGCTGTCAACCGCACAGTTGGGTTTGGATGCCAACACTCCTGCATAATTTTAGCGACTGCTGCGAGGACATCTTCATCTTGCCAACGAGAGGGAATGGGAGGGCGCAATCCTTTTACACAAACCACTGCGTGCATGTCATCAAAAGTAGGATCAGACGGTACGACATCATGGTACGGGAGAGCATAGTCTTCGCATGTAGTAACTTTTGTGCCAGATACTGGAGTATAACAACGACGAGCCATTTCCCAGAAAACCAATCCAACGGAATACATATCTGCGCGCTTAAATTCCTCAAACTGTTGGGGATTCAGATGTTGATTGAGCACTTCTGGAGCCATGTAGCGTCGGGTTCCGACACGGGTGTTTTGTGCAATGTGGATTTCATCTAACTCGGAAATGTATTTGACTGCCAAACCGAAGTCCGCGATTGCACACTGTCCATTACGTTTGACAAGAATGTTTTTGCTTTTGATATCGCGATGTGCAATAGCCGGCTTGCCAGGAGTTCCAAAAATTTCATCGTGTAAATGCGCTAATCCAGAAGCAAGAGAGTATGCAAGTAACTGTAACTTCGGTGGGGTTAGAACCGATGTCAAAAGATAATCATGCAAACTTCCAGTCTCGTGGTAATCCGTAATAAGCAGCATTTGAGTCCAGCTGCCATTACCTTTAATATCGGCAGCAATGAATCCCAAAATGTTTTCATGGCGCATAAGTACTGTCTGATAGATTTCAGTTTCTCGAAACCAGGACGCCTCTTCCGTTGTAAAGAACGTTTTTACTGCAACCTTCTCATCTCGCCATTTAGCCAACCAAACTTCTCCATAACGACCCTTGCCAACAAGACGTACCATTTGAATTTGCTTTGCAATCGTACGCTGCACCAGCAGCGGTAACCCCGAGCCAGAGCCAGAACTCTGCTCTACTAGTTGAGAGAGTGGAGACAGTTGTGAATTACACATTGAGTTGATTAACCGAGGTTGTTTGCGGATTTTTTCACGTCTCTTGTAGGTCATACACACAATAACAACAATTACAATAAACGCAGACAAACAGATAATGATGGAAGTAATCATAGCAAGTGTGTGCACAGATTGTGAACCCTCGGGCATTTTAGGGCCAGGTGTTGTAATTCTTGGCGTAAAGGCTGGATGCAAATTCCTATTGCAAAAATTTTCTGAATCACAACAGACAATGTTTTTGCCATGTAGATGGGGTACAGTAGCCACTTTGCACTAAATTATAGTTAAATACTAAGTTTATTAAATTAAAGTTTCTTTAGATTGCTGCGCTACTAACCATTAACAATCCTCCATTTTGCTCTGGTGGCATACATCCGTACGTCCGCTCTTCCTCGAAAGTTCCAGTTAAATCATCAAAAATCTCTTCTACAGCACTAAAACAGGATCCGCCGGGTCGTGTCTCACACGTGCCATTCATAACGTTATCCGGACAGCTTCCGTCGCAATAACACTTTAGCGACTCATCTAAAACAAAAAATAAGTTTGAAGTATTAGTTAGTTGTTTTTAAAGTCGTATGCATTACGATTTTGTAAGTTTAACATTAGACTTGGATAGTTGGCTCACCTGACGCAATCAAGTAGAAGCCAACAAATCCAATCTGAAAGGTACAAACGAAGTCTGCATCGAAGGTGTATACCCTCCCTACACTTTTTAATCACAACATCTACTCTGACGTTGCTCACGTCACTGCAACCCGTCCTTCGTCTATGTCTCTCAGTTCTATCCAGCCTCGTTTAAAAACTGTGACCCTGGACTTGGTAAGTAAAAAAGTCTGCGTTGAAGGTGTATGCGCTCTCGAAACGAGCTAGAATAAGCTGCTTGGCGCAGAACTGCTCTTCAGCTCAAAGTGCATCTGGAAGAGGAAAATCTGTTTTTTTTCCATGAGCTACTAAGAAATGGTAACCCAAACAAAATGTCTGGCTTCAATTTTTGGAGAGCCACAAAGGGCATCAAACGATAACGACATCGTATCAAAGCGACTACGAAAAGCATTCGACGAAATCTCTCAGAGATTTAAGTCATTTATTCTTGCTCATCCCTGTTCTGTCTGCCTAACTATGGCACGTCTTCCACTAATAGCTGCAAGCCAGGCGATCTAAGAAAGACAGCATTCTTAGATCGTCTGGAGACATGGTGTACAAAGTGGAACGTCGCGATTAACCCAAGTAAGTCTTAACTGTGCAAATTTACCCAAAGGAGAGATGCTACCCCAGCAATCACGCTGAATGGACTTGCGTTTCCTCAATTCACAATTGTGGAATACTTGGGTTTCCACCTTGACAAACGCCTAACTTGGAAGAGTCACCTAACAACTACATCTTGATCCTACTCCGATAATTGCCAAAGCTACAATGGCTTGTGGTTGGGTGGTGATTCTGGACGCCATTTTTTCAAAATGGCGGCTCGAGCGGCGGTCATAGTAGGTCGCTAAGTGAAAATTCGGAAAGAGCAGCCCAAAATCCATATAGATGCCAATTTTCAAAACTCCCGCAAAACTTTCCAGGTAACCCGTTTTTTTTTTGACTTCCTTACTGTATTAAAATCAGTCATTGAAAATAGATGCAGATTTCTTGAATCGCCCTCTTAGGAAAAAATGATTTTCTCGTTGTCTCGTGACATTGTTTTTAGGTTTTTATACCCTGTACACCTACTGTGTATGAGGGTATATTAAGTTTGTTTGGGACGGTTTGTATATAACGCATAAAAGGAGGAGAGGGGGACCCTATAAAGTATATATACCCTTGATCAGGGCGTCAAGTGTTAATGAAATATTTGTGTGTGCGTGCGAGTTCTGTCAATGGTTGCTTGACCGTGTACGTTGCAGCATACTGCAAAACTGATACATTTACACATTAACAAATTAAAGGAATATAAATATCGCCTAACATTTTTTAATCGACGCACGTGCGTTGGAGCTGACTCCAGAAATATAGACGAGCAAACAGTGAATGATTGACAAGCATGCAATACCCTGTGGTTGCTCCCTTCATGCATACGTACACGAATGCTTGATACTGCAATTTTACAATTCAGTGAAATGCAAGAAATTGGAGGGTGTGTCTACAATTTTTGGAATCAGCACACCAAAATACATAGGAATTAGTTGCAATTATTGAAAAAGTTTTTTCTTGTTGGCCTGTGTAATTAATAGTTTAATTATTCAAGATACGTATGTTGACTAATGCAGAATTTTTATAAATTAATACTAACACAAGTTAGGACGGTAAAGTCGAGTATACTCGACAATATTATTCCCTGCACACACGGTAGGCGGTGCCACTCCCCAATCCTGAAAAAAAAAATTTGATATTTGGCATGGCCATTTGAATAGTGTTCAAAATATCACGAAAATCGGTCAAAAATGTGAAATTTACGAAAAATTTGAGCTTGATGGTCTTTGTGTGCAACCATGAAAAATATGCGTTACGTAGTTTTAAAGAGGCATATTTACTGGGTATGCATACAAAATTCTAGGTTCGTGCAGCAGCAATTTTAAGAAATCTACTTTTTGACTACTTTTAATTGAGGGGAAGAGGGAAAAATGGGAGGATGGCAGTTTGTTGAGCTGTGTATACTGCATCTACCATTTTCTGTTTCTGTCTCACCTGATGTTTGAACTACAGCCTTTTAAAGAATTCGGTGGTGTTGGTTGAGGGGGAAAGTTTATGCGTGGCAAAAAATCCTTCAAACTTTAAATAGCCCATGAAAAAATGAGATTGTCTTCCAAATTTCAAGCTGTTATAGTTTCCGAGAACCATTAGTGAGGACAATCGTACTTGGCTATATAAACACGTTTTGTCGTAATAGTTTCTGAGTGAGATAATTTTAAGTTTTTCATTCGTTAAGGGGTTACGCCACCCTAGCACTCGAAAAAATAGTTACATTAAGTATAAAATTTTGTTTGACACAAATAAGTATCAATTTTTTTTAATATGTTTAAATATACATACATATGTATATACACATTGTTTGCTTTACACAAAACTAAAATTACATTTTTGCCTCACATAGTGAACAGTACTAACATTTTTGTGAAATTTTTGTTACAACTTTTGAACAAAGTCCTGAATTGAACTGAAATAACCGTCAACCATTTCAAAGTGTCCCAACAAAACCGATCGTCTACGGACACTATGAGAATGGAGTATGAAGAAACACATTCAAGACTATTTTCGTTAAATAATGTTTCTATCAGAGCAAGGCACTTTTTATTGTGTCCTCTTTGGATCAGTCTTTCGCTGACTATTTTGGCCGGACAGTATGTGCCACGTCCACTCTTTCCCGCCCAACTGACACCACCCACTTTTTTAAGAGGCCATATCTCGAACACTAGAAGCGATAGACACAGTAAGTGTAGCCGTACAAGATTTCATGTCACAATGTTTATTGTAACATGAGTAAGGATAGTTTTTAAGCACAACAAGGGCCAATCGAAGTAAAATATTTTTAAAACCAGTAAGGGAGCTATTTTCAGCCTTGCTGAAACTTATATACTTTTGCAAGCATTTGGAAAATCCGTTTTATAGTTTTTCCAATAAGGATCTTATAAGTTTATAAGGATAAAAGGGCGTAACCCCGCCCATTTTCGAATTCACTTAATTTTACGATTTTCTATCTCGCCTGCTTCAGTGGCGTAACAGCAGGGTGGCAGGGCTGGCAAAATGCCACGGGCCCCGACCCAAGAGGCTGCGAGCTCAAAAATATTTTATTTGAAAAGTATATTTTTATAAGTTCGGCTTAAAATCCAAAGTGAGACAACAAAAGACCATAATAAAAATTCAAGTTAATTGTTAAGCATTTCATTTTTTTTTTTAACCAACCTAAACAAAACCAGTAAGGACGCTATAGTCGAATATATTCGACAATAAAATACCCTGCACACACAGTAAGAGGTGCAACACCCCAAATCTACAAATAAATATCGATTTGCTATCGCCCGAACAAATAGTGTTCAAAATATCAAGTAAATCGGTCAAGAAATGTGAAATTTACGAAAAATTTTAGTTTGTAGGTCATTGAGGGGTAACTATCAATAAGAGGGGAATTTTGTGGTATGCAGTTTTACAGATACATGTTTACTGAGCTTGTCTACAAAATTCGTACCTATAATAGTTTTGAAGATACAGAAATTTTAAGAAAACAACCGGGGAAGGGGAAATGAAGAGGAGGGGGAAAAATTGTGGTATGCAGTTTTGTAGAGCTCTTTATGCTTAGTCTATATACCGATTTTCATGTTTCTATCTCTTTGGATATTCGAGTTAAAAAAGTGGGCGGTGCTGGATGGGCGGGAAGGAGTGGGCGTGGCACAAAACCATTCGAACTTGATCTGCTGCCGAGCATCACGAGTCTACCCTCCAAATTTCAAGTCTCTAGCTATTATACACTAAGCAAAAAAATTAACGGACCACTTAAAAAATTTCGATTTTGGACCTCTTTTTGGCCTTCTGTAACTTTGTAGGTATTAGTCGTATCGAAAAACTTTGAAAGAAGATTTTATAGCTTGTAACTTCTAGTTTTTCTAGTTCAACAACAAATCGAAGAAAAAATGGAAAAACATTCAGATTTTTCAATTTTTATAAACACAATTACACAATGTTAAAATGTGACAATTTTGATCGTTAAATTTTTTTCGTTAACTTTGAACAAACGGGACGGAAAAACCACTTAATCGATCGATCTGAAAATTTACATGGTTGTTGGGGGTACTAAGAGGTATAAAAAAACCTAAAGGTATCCTCCTTCCGATTAGTGGTTCTAAAGATGTAGTCAAATAACGATAACAAGTCAAAAAGGCACTTTTTTGACCCTTTTTCAACTTGAAATTAAAAATGTTTAATAATTTTCTTCTCCATATGTCTTAATTGGTTCTTTTAGGACATTTCCTCTAGTTTTCAAAACTGTATTCCTGATTCCTGTATCTTTATTCTTTGCGGAGATATGGATGGTTAAAGTCAAAAGGACCTTTTTTGGTTCAACTTCGAATATCTGAGCGAAAAAAAATCGTTGCAATGATCGGAAAAATGCAAATTAAAGCTGAATTAACAGGCTATCTGATCAATACAATGGTTTATCTAAAAAAAATCACGAAAACCCATGGAACAAGTCAAAAAAGACAAAAAATTTTGCAATTTTTTTTTTCTTGCAATTTCAAGGATTACATCAAAACCGTTACTTTTAAAATTTTTTGGGAAAAAGATTCAAAAACTAGAAGTTACAAGCTATAAAATCTTCTTTCAAAGTTTTTCGATATGACCAATACCTACAAAGTTACAGAAGGCCAAAAAGAGGTCCAAAATCGAAATTTTTTAAGTGGTCCGTTATTTTTTTTGCTTAGTGTAGTTTCTGAGAACCATTGGTGAATACGGACGGACAGACAGACGGACGGACATGGCTTAATCAATTTCTATTGTCGTCCTGATCAAGAATATATATACTTTATAGGGTCCCCCTGCCCTCCTTCTGTGCGTTACATACATTTCGCTCAAACAAACACAATATACCCCGATACACAGTATGTGTACAGGGTATAAAGATGTTGAATCATTTTTAGAGATGTACTCGTTACCCGTGACGAGTAATGAAAATTTGTCTAGAAGAATTGGAAAGGTATCGAAATGAATTTGAAAATTTAAAAATGGAGAGAAAAATGGTCCATCACCCCTGATTTACTCATCAGAGGAAGGTAAAACCCCATTTTGATGAGCTTTCCGAAGATGAGCGTCTCCAAGATACAGAAAGTTCGTTCAAAGTGAACATATTTTATAGAGTATTGGACATTATTATAAATCAACTGAAATCGCGTTTCCTTCTAATGATTGAAATTGTTTCAAATTTTAATGTTTTGCAGCCTTCCACATTAAAAGTTTTGAATGGCACCGATCTATTAAAAAATGCTCTAGAATTTGTTGAGATATATAAAAAAGACATATCTGAATCATTTGCCAGAGAAATTCTCAGTTTTCGATTCTCTTGCAGGGTCGAAATAGAAAAATCTTCGTGTATTAGAGACCTTGCTGATTTATTAATAATAAAAAATCATTTTATGTCCTGCAGCTTTCCTGAAGTATGCACTGCATTAATGTTATTCCTTACAATTCCTGTGACTACAGCGAGTGCTGAACGATCATTTTCAAAACTGAAATTGATGAAAATATAATTAAGAAACTCTATGAGACAAGACAGGTTATGTAACTTGGCTATTCTGTCTGATGTAGTAGACACTTTTGCGGAACAGAAAGCTCGAAAAAAAGATTTTTCTCAATAAATATCTTTCTTAATAATATTTATCTTAATAAATATCTTATTGAAATTAAATTGTTATTTTTATTTCAATGTAAGTGTATTTAGGTTTCCTCACGATGTTGTTCCTTCACCGAAAAGCTAGCGAATAGATGATGAATGCATTGAGATATTATGTTCTATGGATGAATGTGAAGTTTCCAATACGCATTGGGCTAGCGTGGGGACTACAGATCATTCCCTCTCGCCTAAGAGAGAAGGCCTATGGCCATTAGTGGGATATACATATACAACGTGTAATTGAGTACGCTGAAAATTTCGAAGTTTATTAAAAACAAACTGAGTACAACGTAACGATTTTTACTGATAGGGCCCCATGAAAAGAATTTTCCACGGGCCCCAGATGGTACAGTTACGCCACTGGTCTGGTTATAGATAAATCACATTTTTACGTTTTTCTCTATATGGGCGGTGCAACGCCCGGCGATAACTTTAAAATCAAAGAGTTTATTGAGCAAAAACCACATTTTTAACCGATCGTTCCTGTGGCAGCTAAATACTATAGTATTCCGATCAGGCTGGTTTCTACATAAAAACTGACTGCAAGGAAAAGAAAATTTTCTGCGTTTAAATTTTTTTGCTAACTTCAAAACTCTAGGACAGACGGACCGACAGACAGACGGACATGGCTGTATGAACTCGTCTCGTCGTGCTGATCAAGAATATATATACTTTACATAGTCGGAGATGTCTCCTTCTCTGCGTTGCAAACTTCACGACAAAGTTAATATACTCTTGCAAGAGTATAATAAGTATTGATTTTTTTTTTTTATTTTTTTGGATTTCATGTCATAGATCGGTTAAAAATTTACATCGCAGACACCATTTAACAGATAAAACATTAATCTAAAATCTGCGTTTATACTTTTTCGATATCTTCTTTCATTTAGAAATTACAGACAATTATATTTCAAAACTATGCCTGTTCCATTTAAGCTGTGAGGCACTGTATAACAATACTTTTATTAATAAATAAGTTTCATTTTGTCACCCAATCCGCAGTTCATGAAGCCATTATTTTTGTGGTTTCCAAGTAAAATTGCAAACAATATTAACTATCAATTTATTTCCACTCATGAAACTTATAATTTAATTTAATTTAGAAAAATCGGTTCACAATATTTGTTGTTTAAAGTTAGATATAATTAGGAAATGATCGTATAATTTGTTCACTTCATTCAATTTATTTACAACTTACTAATACGCAACAAACATTTAGTTTGTGGAAAACACAAACACTTTTGTACAAGAAATACTGCTCTTTCGAAGGTACTTACCGCAAAAAGTTTGTTTACAAAACCACAGCAATATAAACAACCCAAAACAATTATTGTGAAAATCCATACTTAGTCGCCTTTATTCGCACAAATCTAAACATTGATAGGCAATCTTACTTAACTCACAATATATAAGCTGTAAGAAATGACAATGTCCATCTCTAATAATATTGCCTCTCATTAACAGTGCTGCCAAATTGGTAATATTCTGGCTGTTTTTGGCCATTTTTCATTCTCGGCAGCTCCCAGCCAAAATTTAGGCCATGTTTTCAAGGTTTATTGAAAGGCTGACGTTTATATGAATGATTCTGAGAAAAAAACTTCACGAATTTCTCGCATGTTTTCGCTACGTATCAATCCGTTAATCTCGGACCAACTAATTTAACAGTAGGTAATGCGAATTTTTAGTTATTTTCTATGAAAAAGTGGCTGTACTTTCGCACAAAATTATTTGCGGTGTTCACGCATTTGTAGTTAACCTATAAGTCTATGAAAACTTAAATTGCCAACAGCAAAATACACAGGCAAAATTTTCATAAGCGGTTTTCACGCCCAACTCGTTAACACGTAATCGTCGTAACTGATGAAAATCCGAAAACATAATACATTGAAAGATTTTACCTAGTTTTCATCAACCCCGACTCTTGTTGTTCGGTAACGCGTTAACTCGTTAAAAAATCAAAGGGAATTTTTAGTTACTTTCAATAAAGAAGTGGCTGTACTTTCATATCAACATAAGCCAATACAAAGGAAAATTAATTCCCACATTTTTCCGTATGCACCGACTACTCTAATGCATCAAAATGCAGATTTTTTATTTCGTCTTATAGCATAAATTTAGATCTTGAGGGAGAAATTGAGTAAAAATTGGATGAATCTATGGACGACATTATCAACATACAATTGAACCATCGAGTGAGGAAGTCGAAGACCCAAAATCTGCATTTTGTGTGATTAGCGGTCTTCACGCCCAACTCGTTAACGCGTGAACGTCGTAACTGATGAAAATCCAAAAACAAAATACATTGACAAATTTTACCGAGTTTTCATCAACCCCGACTCGTGTTGTTCGGTAACGCGTTAACTCGTTAAATAATCAAAGGGAATTTTTAGTTACTTTCAATAAAAAACTGGCTGTACTTTCATTTCATTACGATCCTATTTTAGGAAATGTCTTAAGCAAGTTAAGACACTGTTAAGCCGTAACATTCTCTTAAATGCCAGTTGATAACTTTTTAAGGAAATTCGTATTTTAGGAACAGAAAAAAAAGCTCTTTTCGTCTTAACGAAGACATTTTCTAATACCTGCTCGCGAGGACGTCTTAACAAAGATTTTGAACGCAAATGTTTGCGAAATCAATATAAATTGTAAAAGTATGACTTTTTTTCAATATTAATAATTTAATAAATATTAATTTTCTTATTACATTACTATTTTGAATATTTATATTCACTTTTACTCATTTTGCAAACATTTTGTTTTCAAAAAATAATATAGCAATTGAAGCCACATAATCATGAGAACTCAATAATTGCATTTGATTAATTATTTGTTTATATTATTGCAGTTTTGTATTTTTTAAACCAGAAAAACAAAAGCAATTGTAAACATGAATGAACATTAGGTAGGCCTATGTTCCATGACAATACACGGCACATATGCGATTGTGTCAGCTAACCGATTGCTGTGTCAATTGTGTCAGTAAATCAGTGTCAAAAGTGGCGCACTTGTGTCTCAAAATGGAAGAAGAAGACGAGACGGAATAAAAGTGCTAGCTACACTCATGTTCATTTGAGATACGCGAAAACATAAGCAATTTCAATATTCCATGTCGAACTTAACATATGCTTAACATAAATTTTTCATACTGTTATCTCAAAAACAGCTTTCGAGTTAAAAAGAGCTTTCGATTTAAGAGATTGTTGCCTAAAATACGGAAATGCTTAAAATCTCCTTTAGAAATGTCTTCACTGATACATTTGTATCAACGAAGACATTTTTAAGACATTTCCTAAAATAGGGCGGTAAATTCCCACATTTTCCCGTATGCAACGAGTACTCGTATGTTACAAGCAATAACACAACACATACAACTAATGCATCAAAATGCAGTTTTTGGATCTCTGATTTCGTCTTATCGCCAACCGATGTGTGCGAATAATGTCGTCCACAAAGTCATCCAATGCTTCCTATATTTCTCTATCCCGATCCTTAACTGCGCACCTTTTTTAGACAATTATTCAATTCTTTGCATATTCATGCGTTAATAAACATATTTACCTTCCAGAAACTCAATCTGGAGTCCAACTTGATTTACTTTATGTTTCGTTAATTAATTTTCAAGTTATTTTGCGGCATTTCAATTTTATTTGATTTATTTCGCACAATTCAGCTGAATTCACTTTTTATATAAGAAAAATTAACCAATTTACTCAAACCTGCATATATCGGTATTCACGCCCGACACTCGTTAAGATTAAAATTGCGACTTTTCCGAGTTGGTCTTCACCCGCTAATGATTACTTCTTTTGGGGGGATTTTAGTTCCTGGGGCGCCAAGATTTGAAGCCATTTTTAGGTTAATTGTCCAAAAATAAACACTTTTTATAGAAAAAAAAAATTGATATCTCGCACCGTTTACGAGATATCGGGCGTTGAAGTTACATGTCAATTAATCATAAACCATGTATGTTTGATGAAATGTGTGCGCGTGAACGCACACAAACATATACACACACTCATACATACATGTTCTATGATAATTCCCCAGCAGTTTTTTAAGGAACCGTAGTTCCAAAGTAACGCGTTCTTTTTGGCGTTGATATGAGGCCCACAAACCACGCATTCCACTTGCAACGAGTGTACATGCGGAGTGGAACCACAGTTGCCGTCGTCAAAAACACGACGTCAAAAAAGCAGCGACGCAAGTTTTTTTTGATGAGAAAGGGTAGCAGGGGAAAGGTTAGTGACGACGCGTCGCGATGGCAGAGCAAAAGTAACAGAGAAATAAAATTTGGAAATGTAGGTGAAGAGTTTGCGGGAGGGTGAGTTTACGCACACGCAAAATATTTTGTGGACGAAGGGGTAGGCGGAGGTTAGTTGTCGACGCAGACCAAAACAGTGACAGACAAACGGACTGTTTCGCCGACGGACGAATTGTCGCTTCTCTGCTATGATCGACATATTCACAATTTAGCATGTTGCTTATACAAGTCTCTGTGGCTCAATGGGTTGAGCGGCGGCTTACAATTCGAAGAGCCTGGGTTCAATGCTCGGTAAGGGAAACAATAAACTGTGCGTGTTTGTAAGTAATTCAAGTAAGTTAAAATATATTAATCACTGTCTTTAATAACTAAATTCTCACTTCTGAAAGTAAAAAAAACCAAAACTGATAATGTAAGCAATCGAAAAAAAATAAAAAAATAATAATAAATTAGGCAGACAAAAATGATAATAAATCTTAAAATTAAATTCGTATATTTTTTTTTTTTAACATTTGTATATTTATTTATTGCAAAGCATCTGTTTTATAAAAAGAAAAAAAAAAAATAATTATTTGCATCGCCCCGTGCTGGGAATAGAACCCGAGACCTCTAGTTCAAAGCAAAACGAACAGCAAACGCAAAATTCCAATTGCAAATAAAATGAATTAACATTGAAAGACTCTACAATAACATATCCTGTACAATAACAGCCGTCGCGACGCGCCGTTCTCAGTCGCGTCAAGACGGCTTCGTGTCGCGCTGCCCATTCCATTAGTCGTGGTTTGGGAACCGCAAATGGCATGCTTGAGCCGTTCCCTCTCGCTGCTACTAGCAGCGAGTGTGGAATGCGACTCTCGTGCTCGGGTCGTTCCTTGTCAATGCGAAATGGCATCGACGTATAGTTGCAAATTGTCCCACGAATATGGCCGAAAGCAGGTAGGTTGGGAATGCTTAGGCTGTCCTTCCTGCAACCTTTTGGAATGCTTCCAGAACCGGTAAAAGCAGTACTAAAAAAACTGCTGGGTTGCGGAGGTTGGTGTTGGTTCAGTGTGGACAACAAAATGAGAAACGAAACGCTGCTTGTAGATGAAGAGGTAGAGGAGTGTTATATTCGAATGATGGAACAGTGAGTAACAGCGAAACAAAATGCAGTTTGTTGATGAAGAGATAGAGGAGGGTTATTTTTCAACTGACGCGACGCGTCGCCGACTAGCAGAGAAACGAAACGTTGCTTGTTGGTGAAGTGGTAGAGGAGGGTTTGCTTGTGCGCCGCGACGTCAACCAACCGAAAATGGTGGGTTGATCTACTCTTGTGTATATGATCAGAATTAAGCGCACAATTTTTACATGTCTCGATGGCCGCGTTGATTAAGCGGCGGCTTTGCAAGTCGATGAGCCTGAGTTCGAATCCTGGACGGGGCAATGCGTTTTCACTTAAAAAATATGTAAGTTTTCCTCTTTACTCAATCATTAAATTTAACTAATTTATCATATCTGAATATTTAGCACAATAATGTAAACAAATAAAAACAAATAATGCAAAACATTAAAAAAAATAATAACAAAATAAAAAAGAGAAAACCTATCAAAAATATTTTTTTTTTTTAAATCATATTTATTTTTGTCCGCGACAGGATTCGAACCTGCGCTCACAAAAGCATAAATTGTAATGCTTACGCAGAACAATAGCAGACCATAAACAGACTGTGCAGCAAAAACTGTTCCGTCGCTGTTACCAAAACGTTCCAATTCCATTCGTTCTCAGCATCAAACACCTAGTAAGTCAAAGGCGAATAGGATGGTTTCGTGCAGCAGTTGAAGGGGTTTGAAAGGCAAAATTCAAGTAATTGTTGCACTAAGCCAAAGGTGTTTTGACAAGGCAGATGATGCTTAGTTACCTTGGTCGCGGCCACGCCTGTGTAAATATCATGGGAACATCAAGTCGTTTGGTTGGTACAAACACATTTTGATGAAAGGGTTTGAAAAGTGGTTTTGAAAGGCTTTTTGGATTTGCTGGAAATTTACTATGTGTCAACACATATCTTCAACGTCCGATATCTCGTAAACGGTGCGAGATATAATTTTTGTTTTTCATTAAAAAGTATTTATTTTTGGCCAATTAACATAAAAATGGCCTCAAATCTTGGCGACCCAGAAACTAAAATCATTTCATTCTTCTTTATCCGTTAGTTTGCGGCATTTTAATTTTATTTTTCTTTTTTCGCACAATTCAGTGAATTAAGTTTACGTGTGTTTATATAAGAAAAAGAAAACTCACAACTTTAACCAGCAACTTTAACGAGTCGGTCAAAAAAAGTGTTCACAACAAAATGCACAGTCCAAATTTTAACAAGACTCATACACCCTGAGGCATGTTGTTAATTAACGTATGGAAGTATGAAAATGCAGTTTTTAATTATTTTCTATGAAAAAGTGGATGTACTCTCGTACGTATTTGGCCGCCTTAGTCACATAAACCATTGCATTGCCGATCTCACTCCATATTACTACCTTTGTAACAATGTTTATGTTTAAAACAATCACACAAAATGCAAATTTTGGGTCATTTGATGGTACAATTTTATGTTGATAATGTCGTCCATAGATTCATCCAATTTTTACACAATTTTTCCCTTAAGACCTACATCTGTGCACAATGTCAACACAATAATTAATTCTTTCTTTATCCATGTATATATTAACATATTGACCTTCCAAAAACTCAATTTCACGCAAAAATTGATTAATTTTTAATTTAATTAGTTTTTTTTTCCGCACAATTCAGCTGAATTTAGTTTTTTTGTTTGCTTATATAAGAAGAAGAGAACTCACAACTGGACGAGGACGAACTTATTGGTGCTTGCTTTGTCGGTAATCAGTATGATAAAGGTCTACAGTTATTAGTAGCAATACCAATTTTTTGCTATTGGATTTTCGGTTCGATGAATTTAGTATCCGGCTACTTAATCAATCTACGTAACAAAGGTATAGTACATAGTACGTACAAGCAACTCATTAGCATTGCAACAACATCTCAAGCGTAACAACGATAGCTCTGGCATTGCAACTTTTATTATGGGTTTGCTAATATTGATGTTTGGCTTAGCGCAGAACCTTCACATTTAGTCGATAGTGGTACGCCACTTTGGTCATTTTGACACGTGCCTTTATGGAACTAATGCTGGGTATTATTTGTTTTGCATGGATATTGGGACCGAACATATCCCAGCTATATAAACGTCAAACAACGCCGCAAGCAAAGAAACAGCCAACGACATCAACAATATCACTAGAACGTCACTTAGCTAGCAATGTGCGAACCTCGTAGCCCGCTGGCAGCATTATTGTATCCTACAAGTCGGCACGGCCACATTTTAATAAACACTCTACTACACATTCTCCTCATCAAATATCCAACTATTACATCGGTCTTAGTTCAAATTATAGCATTGGTCCGGCGGCCAATTCATCCTTACTGCATTTGTACGTCAACACTCATTAAAAATATAGTCACAGACACAAGCCGCTAAATCAAAAGCTGCATCGTTCTCGAAACGAGACACTACTTTGATTAAGTTCCATGCCTTGTAAGAATTTTTGAGACAGCTCACGTGACTGTTCATTTAGCAAAACATACATATGTATGCAGCAATGCCGGTATTAACTAAATTCATAAACAGAGCACAAAGACACAAAACAAAAAAAAGTTCTTTACCACATATTGCGACACTTTTCGTAACTCCCTTGCTCAAGTATTATCATGTGTCTTATAAGTAATCCATAAGTAGCTAAAGTCTATTTTGTGCTGCTCATTGTTTCGAGTTTAATTTTATTCAACAAATACGTTTTGCCAATTAAACCAGCTAGGTGGTCACTAACGAAAGCTGATTTGGACCAACTTTTAATAAATGCAGCTAATATTACTGTGATAAACATTCATGCACTAATTAATATGTACATATGTGCGTACCGGTATCTATTTTCTTCTTAAATTTTCGTGCTTTAAACAATTAAGAGTTTAATGATGTTAACAAACGCAATCAATATCTCAAAAACCATTTGGGCCAATTGTATTTATTTGATGTTATGCGATTTATCTAACAATTTGTAGCATTTAAGATATTGTTCGATTTGGAAATGCATTCAATTTGCCATTAATATTCAGTTTTCCAATAATTACTGTACTTAAAACTGTTTTTACTATTCCAACTACTTACACTAAAGTTTGTTTTACACAATACGAAACGATGTCTTTTATAAAATGTTTATAAGAATATGTATTTTATACTTTTTTAGAGTATAAACAATAAATGTAATCAGCCATTTTGAGAAAGACGTAAGGGAATGGGAGGGTTTCAATCTTGCAAACTAAAACCGTCAAATTTAGTTAGTTCTGTGCGTCAGTTTTTCTTACAGGTGGCTCAGCATGATCTCCTAGTCGTACTATTTCATAATCTAACAGTTATATGGAGGAACATTCTTTATTCCGCGGTATACAATATAAAACACCTTGTGGCGGTCGAACCCACCGCTAAATGAAAAACTTTATAGAATCTTTTCCTCTTTAAATTATTTAATCTTCAAAATGCAACCACTCCCAACGACGCTGGAGTAAATCACGTTTTAGCATCGTCGGCTCCCCGACTATTGTTGGTTGTGTTCAGTCAGCAATCGACGGAAGAATTCTAATGGACCTTCGTTTCATGCAGGAAATAACTACAAATAGAGTAGCATAGGGGAAAGATTTTTTTTGGAAATTTTACAGCTATTTAAAGATTAAAATTTTTTTCTTGATTTATTGAGCTTTAAAAGTGTATAACTTTCGAAGGGGATCCTCAATCAAAAAACTCCTTTAGTACATGGTAGATTGGATTTCTAAGAATATCTTAGTTAAATTTTAACAAAATCGGTCCAGTAGTTTCTGAGATGTCTTGTACACAAGTTTGAATAACAGTAATTTCGTGTTTTTTACAATACCGTGAAATGCAAGAAATTGGAGGGTGATACGACTTTATGTCTACTATTTTCGGAATCAGCACACCAAAATACATAGGAATTGGTTGCAATTATTCAAAAAGTTTTTTCTTATTGCCCTGTGTTATTATTGTATTTTAATTTTGTTTAAACACTAAACTCTATTCCTTTATGCAAAAAAAAAAAAATAACGGTGGGTTAGGTCCAGGTTTATTTTGTTTTTCTCTTCCGGGAGTTCGTTTAGGGGCGAGGAGCAAGCAACTGAAGCTACCGTAAACAAAAAAATTACAGAAGTTGTATTTTCTCGGTTGTCTGTTGAAATAGGAATACCAAATTTGGAATGTATATTTCTGATTTAAAGTTGTAAAAGATAGAATCAAAAATGTATCAAATAGTTAATACACTAACCGCCCTATTTTAGGAAATGTCTTAAGCAAGTTAAGACACTGTTAAGCCGTAACATTCTCTTAAATGCCAGTTGATAACTTTTTAGGGAAATTCGTATTTTAGGAACAGAAAAAAAGCTCTTTTCGTCTTAACGAAGACATTTTCTAATACCTGCTCGTGAGGACGTCTTAACAAACATTTTAAACGCAAATGTTTGCGAAATTAATATAAATTGTAAAAGTATGACTTCTTTTCAATATTTGTATCAACGAAGATATTTTTAAGACATTTCCTAAAATAGGGCGGTAAACCGAAAAATTAAAGGATATAAAAAACAATTTTTATATTGGAGTCTTTTTTGACCACGAATAACTTGGAAAGTCTTGGTCGTACAACAAAAGTTAAGAAAAAAGAAATTGTAGCTTACACGCTTATGTATATTTCGAGCACCACATATCCTATAAGAATGAAACTTTACTTGTACGCTATTGGGATGGAGTGCAATGAGATTCAATTAGTTAATGAGCGTGGACCACACGCTCACATATGGCCAAAATAGAAAAACATTATATCTCTGCAACCAATTGGTCTAGAAAGGTAAAAATTGGTACAAAATTGGGTGATACTATATTGAATAGAAATTAAATCTGTTTCGATTGAAAAGTAGGCGTGGCAACGCCATCAAACAGTCGTTACAAATTGAAGACACCGGGTATATGGAAGGGGTGCATGCAATAACGCCCAGCGTTTTTTCACACTCAAAAGTGCAATAATGCCCAAGGGTCTTATTGCACTCTCAAAAGTGAAATAACGCCCACGAGAAATGTGAAATAATGCCCGTTGCCTAAAACTAGATGGCTTTGGGAAATGTGTCAAACTGACTTAATCAATTCGAGCCTTCTTATACTCATCTGTTCTGAAACCTGAAATCGAAAACATCTGCCATGCTTCTGTATCTTTTGTCCTAGCAACGCGTTAAACGATTCCAAAGAACTAGTTGTTCTCATGCTTTGGCCACATAAAAAAAATGCTTGAGGAGTGGTCTGAAAATATTTAATAAGTATCTATAATAAGAATTTTGAGCCAGTAAATGGTCTGAAAATATTGAAAATAATAATAATATATGGGCGTTATTGCACTATGGAAGTCGTGCACTATCGATTTTTGTATTATTTTTTATTTTTTGTATTTTAAATTTCGCTCAAAGTTTTTGCCGCACAACCGCACTGGACGCACATTCAACATCGACTTTCTTTTTTGTCTTCATTCTGTCTTTCTCAGCATCTTAAGGCCTCTATCTAACCTCTTGCACAACAAACACCAGAACGATCATTTAGCTGTCCCTTGCTAATACTGGAGCCGGTAGAGCTCCGTAAAAAAAATTAGCGTCGGCCCAACCCTTATCCACACAAACTCTGTCCTTTATACTGGATTTACACTGGAGCCGTAACTCTGCCGTAAGAAAAATTGCCATAGGCAATTCTATACATATACAAAATCTGTCCGTTACGTAAGAAATTTTGTTCGGTGAGAATCAAGTACTCCAGTTTATTTCTGCCTTTTTGTAGAAGTTATGACATGTAAACAAAAACAAACAATGCTGAAATTCTAAAAATGTACAGGGATTCCGCGTGGTTCCAGAATTCATTCTCGATAATCTGGCAATAAAGCGTAATACTTTGTTTCCCATCGTCGTCATCAGTGCTCTACTGACTGACCAAATTATAATAAGAATACATTATATCAAATTATTGATGGGGCCAATATTTAATAAACAACAAATATTATTCACTTGCGGATGTATTTAAAAGGGATTCTGAGATCTTTACGTAAATATGGCGGGTGCCGCTGTATGTAAAATAAGAGTGTGAGTGTGCTTACACGAGCGATGTCGGCCAAACTGGCTGTTGACAGCAGTCGTGGCAGGCACAACGTTTGAATGATAATATAAAGAGTAATGGGTGGGGTTAGGGGTTTGGAATTCGAGGTTGATGAGAGAGGAGATCGGGCGAGTCCACAATGATTATATGTTTAGTGTGCTTGCATTTCTTGAAAATGATGGTACCGTATGGTAAAAGTCGGTTCGGTGCAACATAAGCGACAGCTTCCAAAATAACTTCGATTCGGTCAAATCCTTAGAATTAAATTATGTTTTGCTAGCAAATGAATTTGAATCAACAAAATGAATTTTTATTTTTGTCGAATTTCTAACGTCAGCTGTCAAGTAGCGGTATTTTTCGTTGCGGCAGACAATGTAAACACATTTTTGCCGTTGCTACCGCACTTTGCCTTAGGCTTCGGGGGTGTATACGCTTCGGTTTATATATACGATCTTCTCCCACAGTTTTGAAGATATCGAGCTGAAATTTTGCACTTATTATTTGTGCCATCAACTCATTTGTTGGTCCCGGCAATATCGGACCACTGAAACTGGTAGCCCCCATACGAAATGAAGAAGAAAAACAATATTGAGTCGTTGTATGAAAAATTTTTTTGCACAGAGTCTTACAATTTATTACGATGAATCATTGGTTGGAACCAGCCATATCGGACTACTGGAACTGGTACTTACGAAATGAAGAAAAAAAACAAAATTGAGACGTTGTATGAAAAACTTTTTTGTTTTGGAAGATAGAGGGCTGAAATCTCAAGCATAGTAGTTTTACATGGTCCGACTAATTGACTGAGACTTTCATTGAGATCGGAAAACTGGAACTGGTACCTGCCATACATAATGAAGAAGAGAAATAGAATCAAGATTCACGTCGTTTCATGGAAAACTTTTTTGTTTCTTAATCAATTGACTTGAAACTTGTCACTTATGTTTTTAGGGAGCCATGGAAATTATAGCAAAAATAAATACTTAGCATATCTCCGGTACCCAATGAGCAAAAACAATGAAACTTGGTATATAGGCTAATAAGATGAATAGAAAATAGATTCAGTCAAAAAAATGGGCGTGGCACAATAAAGAGGGTGAAGAGTATATAAGCTTCAGCCTTGCTGAAGATAGCGTCCTTTCTCTTTGTTTTTATAAATTATTCATTATTTAGACACAAATTATTCAAAGCCTACTTAGCTCAAAGATCTGATATCACTACCTTTCGTTTGCTGACCTGTTATTTGCTACAGATGCGAGAACCACCGAATACCGTTATTGTGTTTAAATTTACAACTTACTTTTAGGACTCTCTAATTTGTATTTTATGAAATGTAGATGCATAACACATGTTAATACATTTTTATTTTTGAATGTTTCCAACTCCTCCGTGGCATACACAATATTCGAAGACAAATGTTCAAAAAAAACAAAGTCTCGGAGATTTCTGTGACACCAACCAGGGATTTGCCAAGAATCGTCTCAGAAAAAAACCGGAGATTTCTCTGATACCCCCATAAAAGTTGGTTTGCAGAAAACAGGGAGTTTGCAGTAACAAGGAGTTTAAATGTAACTTTGGTTTTTATTTTCAAACAAGAAAAGAAGTGGGTCGTAGTCTAAGTTAAAACAATTAAAGACAGCTAGCTACCAAAAGGAAGATCAGCGGAAGTTAATATTTAAAAAAAACAACAAACTAAAGTATTGGTAAGTGTTCGAACTAAGCTGTGTCCTTTGATTTTGTAATTCTTAGGGTCAGTTTGACCGATCTAGCGAAACCACCATCAAGGGAACGGTCTTGGCACAAAAAAGAATACACAAACGCCAACTCCGCGTCTTGAAGAAATGTGGCCAGTCATCCAACTCTGAAGGTTTACGTCCTGCTAGATGAGCAATGCATAGCCTAGCTATGTAGCAGATCAGAGAGGTGCACAAGCTCACCAATGCTTGGAGTCACTTGGACTCGAACTTGGTAGTGTTGTTGCTATTACTTATCACACTCACTACTATCAATACACAAATATCTAGTAACAACACGAAACCGGACCAAAGGTTTATTTGGTACAGCGGGAAGTAGCTGCCCCGGACCATGGCCTGCTTCGGTAGTCTATGGTCTGGCTACTTATTGGTGAGGACCATGTATATGGTGCAACGCTGGTGGTTGTGGTTAATACTCAAGCGAGTAAAGTCTTCGGCTTGGTGTGTGAGTTGCATCGTTCTCAAGATTTCTTCTTGAATACAACTCGGATGCTGCGATCCAGAGAGCAGCAGAGGTGTCTAGATGCACTTCGCCCTCCACCTAAGGGGAAATTGTGACCAGGTGCAGCACAATTTCGAATAGGTACCTGTTTGGCTTATGTCAAATGGGGATGCTGACTTGGCATAGATTCAAGTCCATGCACCACATGCTTAACATTAGGGTGCCGTGGTAGTAAACCTTACTATAGGTAGGTAGGTAGGTATAGGGTTAAATAAAAATCGGAGAGATCCGAGGTCATTGTTGTTGTCAGTTTGACCGGTTACGAACTTAGCCCAAACTTTCAGTTTCACAGTGGTGAGCTAACTCGAGTTTTGTACATATCTATAGAGTATCAGGGTATATTGTGTTTGTGCAAAAGGAAATGTATATAACGCGCAGATGAAGAGGAGGGGACCCCATAAAGTAGACCGACCGTCCGTCCTCACCAATGTTTCTCGGAAACTATAAGAGCTAGTGACTTGAAATTTGGAGGGTAGACTCGTGATGGTCGGCAGCAGATCAAGGTTGAACGGTTTTGTGACACGCCCACTCCTTTCCGCCCAACCAGCACCACGCACCTTTTTAAAACGATATAACTCGAAACCCCAAGAAAAAGCAACATGAAAGTCGATACTGCATACCACAATTTTTCCCTCTCCCTTAATTTTCTACTTGACTATACCACCCTTACTGGTCTTAGAATAATATTTTACAACATCGAAGAGTTTATTTTGTCAGTTATTTAAAAAAAATTACATTGTATTTAAAATTAGTAACGGATAGCTAAAGAGAATCAAATTTAAAAAGCGGAAAAATCTTAACTGCATTGTGACAAATTGGAATTTATCATAAACAAGCGGCAAAATCTTAACTGCATTGTGACAAATTGGCATTTATCATTGCAAAGAGGCATTCGCAAAGCGCAACATCGAAAGTGTAATTATGTCCATTACTATTTGTTGATTATAGTTTTTATGTCATCTCCTCCGTCCCACTTAAGTAATCACACAGGGGAACTTTGCTCTCACATAAATTTCTTTTTTTAAGTTATGGATATCTTCTTCAATTGAAAAGCAAACGACCTCAGGTTCCAGTAATTCCAGATGATGTGGGACTACCAAATAGGGCTCATCTTTCAATTACTTCGGATATATTAATTTTTTATTAATTTGACAGATTTTCTTTTTTTAGTTTGTTGATACGACTATTTTCCACATAGTTATTACCATTAAAATTTCAAGCCAAAATTGGCTTCTTTTCCTATGTTCCTTGAAGTAATAATAAATTAAATGCAATGTACATTCTTTTGTGCAGTTCTTTCATTAATGATTCTATAATTCGATTCCATCTTTATATATATATTATATTTATTCGAAATTAGACACTAATGGAAATCTGAATGAATACAATAGCATACGTAAGGGAAACTGGAGGAATGATTAGAAAAGACATAAAATCATAAGACTATTAACTTAAACCTCTGCATAGATACAATGATAAAATGTATCGAAATATAAAAATTTGTGCTTTATCTTAAATAAAATTTTAGACATCTACGCAATGGGATTTTTTTTCATTAACTCAATATCCGCAGCCATCATATCATTAACCAGTTGAGCGAAGCTAACTTTTGGAGTCCAACTCAACTCTCGTTTGGCTTTCGAAGCATCACCAAGTAGTAGATCGACCTCCGTAGGTCGAAAATATTTAGGATTAATTCGTATGCGTGTTATCCCAGTTTCCTGCTCAATACCAACTTCATCTATCCCATGATTTTTCCAAACAATTTGACGACCAACAAATTTAAACGCCGCTTCCACAAACTCACGCACGCTGTGTGTTTCACCAGTAGCAATGACATAATCCGAAGGCTCATCCTGCTGAAGCATCATCCACATAGCTTCGACATAGTCGGCAGCGTGTCCCCAATCACGTTTTGAGTCCAGATTCCCCAACTCAAAATAATCTAGCTGATTCAGAAATATTTTGGCGACTGAACGAGTAATCTTACGTGTAACAAAATTTTCACCACGACGTGGTGATTCGTGATTAAAAAGTATGCCGTTGCAAGCAAACATACTATAAGCTTCACGATAATTAACTACAATCCAGAAGCCATACATCTTAGCGCATGCTAGATCATAAAAAAAAGCAATAAATTGAATATAAATAGTAATAAATGCAATAATACTTACCATATGGCGACCTTGGATAGAAAGGTGTTTGTTCATTTTGTGGAGTTTCAACAACTTTTCCATAGAGTTCTGAAGTAGAAGCTTGATAGAAGCGCACCGTTTTTTCCATTCCACAAGTTCGTATTGCGTCTAGAATGCGAAGAGTACCAACAGCATCTACTTCTGCGGTATATTCGCTGAGGTCAAACGACACTTTTACATGCGACTGCGCTGCTAAGTTATAAATCTCTGTTGGCTTAACCATATTAATTATTTTAACGAGACTGCTGCTGTCTGTCATATCTCCATAATGCAGTTTCATTTTTCCGCCTTTGTGCGCCTGCGGATCAGCATATAAATGCTCAATTCGTGTTGTGTTAAAAGTACTTGCACGTCGTATAATACCATGCACTAAATAGTCTTTATTTAGTAAAAACTCCGCCAAATAAGAACCATCCTTTTTTTAAGAAAAAACAAATAGTATGATGCAGTAATAGTAAGTTATACAAAACTGCATTACATTTTCACTTTAAATGGTAATATAATATTAATATTCTTATGAAATTATAATAAAGAAAGCATATCCGACTATAGTCTCCCAAAGTTTAAATGGAACAGCTTAAGTTTTAAATTTTGACTCAATAAAACTTGTGAACTACACTGGCCCACAGCTTATTTGAACCACTTCCATTTTTCAACTTTGAGTGAATGTAACTTCTGAACGAAGAAATAAAATCAACAAAGTATGAAAGAAAGATTTGTAGATTGAAGTTTCAGCTTTAAAATGGTGTATAGTTATAAAAAGTAAGTTTTAAGGAAATTATAATCTTAAAACTAAAAATAGTCAAAAAAAATGGTCACAGCTTATGCTCCATATGGACTTCCTTTTATGTAACAACTATACTTAGTTATAATACCATTGATTCCGAAATTAAATATTACAAAAAATGGTATATAGTACGGTAAGAATGTCGTAAAAAAGGGGTTACCCGGAAAGTTTTGCGGGAGTTTTGAAAATTGGCATGTATATGGATTTTGGGCTGCTCTTTCCGAATTTTCACTTTCACTTCTATCACCGCCGCTCGAGCCGCCATTTTTTCAAAGTCCAAAATCACTTTTTTCACTATTTCTCCATTTTGGCTCTAGACTTGACTAGAGAAAATTACCTACAAATTATGTTCTAAGCTTTTTTTTCGTAAGATTAATAGTTTAATAATACAAATGTATGGTTTTCATACATTTTGTATGGGATTTCGATTTGTTTTTGATTAATCCAAATTTTGAAAATTTGCTTAATTTGTTGTGTTTAATGCTAATATTTAATATTGTACTTGTTTTATATTGAAGTAAACACAACGTTCCCAACCCGTCCACAGACTTACAGGCCCAGAACCATGCAAGTGTTTCTTGCCTCTTTTATAAGAAAACGGCAATTTTTGATAAAAAAAGGGTTGATTTGGATTTGTAAATTTGTACTCGAATTTGGAACGTGTTTATGATAATAGACGATTAATATAACATTAAATCTCAACACCAAACACAAAAAAAATTAGTGAAATCTAAAACCCTTGGACTCAGAGTAAGACTATCATTCAAAACAATACCAAATTCCATACAAAATATATGAAAACTCATAGTACCCAAGTAGTACCCTTTGCGCCGCTCGTATAGATGCCAATTTTCAAAACTCCCGCAAAACTTTCCAGGTAAAACTACATTCTTACTGAACTAATATAATTGTTCAAAATTAATGATAGTGAAATTTTTAATTTTGGGAACTGAAACTAGTCAAACAAAAGTTCACAGGTTGTTTTGAACTTGCATTTAAACACACTACACTCTTTGTATGTCCGGATTTTAAACATATTTTTATACTCTTCACGCAGTGAATATTCATTTCCTACTATATAAAGTATACATATATATTCTTAATCAGGACGACAAGACGAGATGATTTAGCCATGTCCGTCGGTATGTATGCAAACTAGTCCCTCAGTTTTGAAGCTATCGAGCTGAAACTTTGCACAGATTCTTAGAATTTATTACGATGAATCATTCGTCGGAACCGACCATATCGAATTACTGGAACTTGTAGCTCCCATATGAAATGAAGAAGAAAAACAAATTGGAGTCGTTGTATGGAAAACTTTTTTGTTTCTTAATCAATTGACTTGAAACTTAACAAATATGTTCTTAGGGAGGCATGAAAACTATTTTGACTGAAAAATGGGCATGATTCAATTTGCATATCTCCGGTACCCAATGAGCAATACAATCAAAATTGGTATATAGGCTAATAAGATGAATAGAAAATAGATTCAGTTAAAACCAGTAAGGACGGTATCGTCGAATATACTCGACAATATAATACCCTGCACACATGGTAGGCGGTGCCACACCCTCAATCTACAAAAACATATTGATCTGACGTCGCCTATTAAAATGGTGTTCAAAATATCAAAAATATCTCAAGTTTTTGAGATGTATGATCACTGAGCTTGTATTTAGGGTCGTACTTTTGTTAATTTTGGAGATATAGCAATTTAAAGAAAATACTAAGGGAGGGAAAATGAAAAGAAGGGGGGTTTTTCGGTATGCATTTTTGTAGGACTATAAATACTGAGTCTACATACCGACTTTAATGTTTCTATCTTTTTGGATGTTTGAGTTATATCGATTTAAAAAAGTAGTTGGGGCACAACAAAGTTGCTCAAAAAAGAAAATAGGAACATCCAAAAATTATGATCTTTGGTATATTTAAAGCTTAATATATGTATTATAAAATGTATAAATTAAAATGATTAAAAAAAATTTTTTTTACAACTTTTTATGCCGAACTAATTTTAACGCCCGTTGTTCTTATTATTTCGAACACGTCTGTACATAGTGATCATAAGACTAATCGACGAAAAAAATAAGTTTTTGTCAGAAAAACCATTTTGTTTTTAGATCTACAGAACTATTTTGCTCAGGGCATTCTACGTAGTATTTGGAGATGGTTTTAAATTGGTGGTGATGATCGGGTCCCTATAGCACATCGGAAACATTTTGACCACAACTACCTTCAACAGTATTTCACCTCAAAAGCTGATCAAAACTACACACATGATAAAAATAATAGATACACTTGGTGGTTTCAACTTTGATTCAAAATAGAACTGTTTTTGTTTACATGAACATTACATCCTTGCAAGCATCATTCTTTATAGTTATTTTATTTAAAAAATATCAAGAAACATCAAAGATTTGGCTAAATTATCGTTATTTGAAAGAAAATTCATGTTAAGCACTGAATTCACCTTGATCATTATAATGGTACATTATATTGTGTCAAAATTTCATGTTTGTATTCGTAATAGTTTGTAAGTTAGACAATTTTAGGTTTTTCATTTCTTAAGGTCTTGCAGTAAGCAAACGATATATTCTACAAGAATGAAACTTTGCATATATGGACTATAACTAGATACAATCATAAAATGGGCGGGACTCGAGCCAAACAAAATCGTTCTATCTAAGAAACCAATTGATCTAGAAAAGCAAAGCCAAAAAAAAGACCACTGAAATCGAGACGTTGTATGAAAAACTTTTTTGTTTGTAGTTTTACATGGTCCGACTAAATGAAGAAGAGGAAGAGAAGCTAGATTTACGTCGTTGTATGGAAAACTTTTTGGTTTCTTAATCAATTGACTTGAAACTTCACACTTACGTTCTTAAGGAGGCATGAAAACTATTTCGACGAATAAATGGACATGGCTACGCCCACTTGTAGCCAAAACTAATAATTTGCATATATCCAGTACCCATTAAGCAAAATCAATGAACATTGGTATGTATGCTATTAAGACATCGAGAAATAAGATTCATTAAAAAAAAAGCGGGCGTGGCTCAAAAAACGGCGTGAAGAGTATACAATCTTCCGTGTTGCGGAAGATAGCGTCGGAAAAGTACAAGCAGACCGTTATTTCAAGCAGAAAATAACTGCAAATAGAGTAGCATGGGGAAAAAATTAAAAGTTTTTTTTTTTGTAAAATTTACAGCTTTTTAAAGATGAAACTTTTTACTTTTCTTGATTTATTGAGAATTAAAAATAATAACTTTCGAAGGGAGCCCCCAATCAAAAGACCCCTTTAGTACATGATAGATTGCTTTCCTAAGAAAGTCTTAGTTAAATTTCAACAAGATCGGTCATTTAGTTTCTAAGATATCTTGTACACAACTTTGAAAAACAGTGATTTCGTGTTTTTAACAATTCAGTAAATTGCAAGAAATTGGAGGGTGATACAACTTTATCTCTACTATTTTCGGATTCAGCACTCCAAAATACATAGGAATTAGTTGCAATTATTGAAAAAGTTTTTTCTTGTTGGCCTCTGTTATTTATAATAGTTATTTTCGACTGATATAAATTGAAATCAAAAATAATAGTTCAAAATAATTTTTATTAATATAACTCATAACAGTTAGGGTCCTTGGAATATGGCCGTACATTAGTAATACACCCTTCAACTTTTATAATCGTATCCCAACAATCGCTTTTTTATTAGTTATTTACCCCTCACCAACAAACAAAGAGGGGAAAGGGAATGGACAAACCCTAACATTGAGAGTGATTGTGTATATTTCTTTTCTTTTTTTCAACTTGAAATTAAAAATGTTAAAATGTTATCTCCACGAAAGAAAATACACTAAACCGAAAAATTAAAAGATTAAAAAAATTTTCTTATTTTGGAGCTTTGAGGTTCTAGTTTCTGAATCTTATCACGTTTTTTTAAGTGCAATCGTAAGAATTGCAAAAAAAAAAAAAAAAAATTGCAATTTTTTACACTGTTTTTGAAACAATATTTTTACAGATATGGGTTCAAAATGTTTGTAGCACCTTTTCATTACCTTTAATTTGAGTTACAGTGGAGCTCTGTAGCATGATTTTCAATGGAGTTATCGACGCTCAAACGAAAAAAGCCATTGTTGACTTTGCTAATCGATAACTCAGAAACTAATGATGCCACAAAAAATGTCAGTAGCTTTTTACAAACTCCAAACTATTTGCTACAAAGTTGATTTAGTGAGATTTAATGGAAAAATTTTTTCAAATTTGAAAATGATAGCTGAAATAACGTTTAAATTTGGCAAAATTGACTATTTTGGATAATTTGGTGTATCTTTGGATATAGTGTACTATCGAAGGAGCCACACTATAACTTTTTGACCTTTAGGTACCCTGAAAATAACCCAATCATTGTCGAAGTCCAACAATTTGGTTTTCCTAGTGTCACGAAGGCTCAAACTTATCGTTTCCGCGGAACGTCACCAAAACGTTCAATTTTTAAAGAAATCATTTTAACGTACATTTTTAAAATTTTTATGCATTTGTTCAACACCAAAAAATTTTTTTTAGCAATAAAGCGAAATTTATTTAATTTATTTATTTAAAGAGAAAAACCAAAAATATATTTTTGAAAAAATTTTGTTTTTCTAAAATTATTTGAAAGTATTTTGTTAAGCGGGAAGCTCAAATTCGAAACAGATATTTTAAATCGTAAATTTATCAGAATTTTTTTTGATTTTTCATATTTATAAGACTCTTTGGTTTTTAAGTCGATATTAATTACGAAGATAAACTAAATTCAATTTTATTCTTTTGTGAAGGTTCCATTTGCCTTTAGAAACGCTAAACAATGTTTTTAACAATGGCACTTAAAGATTTTTCCACTCTCTCTTGATGACCGATTTCTGCTCATTAACAGTATTAAACTTGCGGTTATTGGCATAAACTCCTCCAACTAATATTTCCCATATATTTTGGATGAGATTCCAGTTTAGGGGAATAGTTTCAAAGGAATAAACTCTCATAAAGCATTGAGTTTCTGTGCTCACATGTATTCTGGCATTATCTTGTTGGAAAACATAAGAATTCTCTGTTTTCGAGGAGAAATGGCCAAAGACTAATTTCTAGAACCGTTGTGTACTCTTGGCTATTCATGCGCGTCGAAGTAAATTAGGTATTCAGCGTTCCAGCCGAAAGTGTCGTATACCATAGCAGGTCCACCACTAAATTTGCGCTTTAAAAACAACAACGGTTTCTTACAAAGATCTCGCCAATATGAATGAAATCTGTCAGGTCCATCCAGATTCCATTTATTGTCGTCAGAAAATTTGACCTGAATATGGTTTTATACCAAATGGTAGATTATGTGCTCATACTCTCATTATCATAATCAAATAAAATGTTTCTTTTTGCAAATTCAAATCATACTGCTTATGACGAGGCAGTAGATTAGGAACTTTTATCATTATGGTTGGCTCAATGTATGGGCAACGTCGTACTGTCTACCAAATCGTTGTCTTTGACACTTTAATGCCGACAAGTGCCTTTAAATTAGTGCATGATGTTATTGAATTCAATGGATTTTTTTAAAATAATCCTGTCTTCACGGTTGGTCAAAACTCGACTGTGTACGGAACGCTTAATCGGGTTGTTAATATTTCCGTCCACAGTTTTGTAAGCCTATATTTGGCCTTTTTTGATCATCAGTCAATGCGTAATTAAGCCGCATTATGACTAAGTAAATTAAAAAGCAAATCCGAATAAAAATCTATCAAAACAAAGCGTCAAAAACTTTTTTTCGATTGGTGTCTTATAAATATGAAACAAAAAAAAAAAAAACACACTAAAAATTGCTTCGGCCTAAAAAACATAACGGTACTTTCTTATAAAAGCGAATCAAAACTTAACTATTTCTTAGAAGCTATGAATAAGCAATAAAATTGGCATTTAAATAAAATGTTTATATGACTTGTACATTATTTTTTTTTGCAAAAACTTTGAAAATCAAAAGTGTCTTATTAATACGAAACGCATTTTCAGTTAATCGATAAACAATTAATTACTTATTCAAATACATTAGTACACTACGTTTGATAAGGTTAGTAGAGGAGCAGTTCTCCATTAAACTAAAATATCTATTGCAAGTACTGAGACAGATCGGACTAAAATTCCTGTTTCTTCTAACAGGGAATGTATATACGACAACAATGGAGGGGAGAATATTAAGCCATTAATTAGGTTGTTAAAAAATAAATAAATAAAAGTCTACGACTAGACAATGTTGGTAAATTAATAAGCTTCAGCCGACTGCTATAAGAAGGAAGGCGAACACAGGGGTCCCAGTATAGATTCTTAAGGGCAAGCAGGAGAAACTGTTTCTGAAATTTGGTTCTTATACTTTTCACACTGAGGATCCCAAACACACGACGCATACTCCAAAATGGGCTGCACTAAAGAAGTGTAAAGCAACTTAGTTGTGTACGGGTCGTTAAATTCTTTAGACCGTCTTTTAATAACAGACCCTCAAAAATCGGTTCAAGATTCGATATATATATTTTTTTTTGCTCCCATAACTGTTTGTCTTAATGTATTTATAACATGCTTGTCCTGTTTAATTAATTTTTTTTTTCTTTTCGCTTGTCTATTGTAATAACATTCCTGTGTATCTCTTCTCAAGTTCCAGCAGTAGTCAGCTAACATTGCCGCATTCCATTTTCCCTGATATCTCTTTTCTATCATCGATATATTTTGGTGGTATCTTTAGATGGAAAAAAATCAAGATGAGATAAAAGGAAATGCATTTTAAAAGACATGTTGCAACCTAGCTGTTGGTATTTTTGTAGGAGATTAGGACTTGGAAAACTGAAAAATTAATTAATTTTCTTCATTTTTCTTTTTGTATGGGGGTTACCAGTTCAAGTCGCCCGATCACTACCTTACAAAAACACACTCTTAAAATTTGATTGGAATTCGTCTAGCCTTTCGCGAGTTTTGCGCTTAGAACTATTTATTTTTATTTGCAAGATCTGATGAAATTAAAAAAAATTGGATGAAGAAAAGACGTTTTATTTTTTTAAAATTAGCAAGGGGATCCTTAGGCATAACAAATAAAAAGGTAATAGCAAAATTTGTAGTAATAAAAACATTGAAATGAAATCTTAATCTTAAATGAACCATAACAGACAAATGAGAGCTAGCTATGACATTCAAGTTGTATATTCAGATTCTGGAAGTCCAATTATAAAACGGTAGTATGGTTTTGAAAAAAAAATGCAATTTTGCAGTTGACCGCAACTTATTATTATTATACTTGTTTCATTATAAATTTGTAAAATGTTTCGAAACAAAGAAATTGTGGCTCTGAGTCTATAGTTTCTGAATCTTAACAGGTTTTTTTTATGATGAGTGATTTAAGAGCAATCGTAAGAATTGCAAAAAAAAAAACATTCCCAATCTGTTCCTTATTTTTTTTTTTAACAGTTTTTCTACAGTTGTGACCTCATAGTGTTTGTACTACCATAAGAAATAGTAACAATGAAAAAAGCATAATTTTTAATAAAGTCGATTGCTGCAAATTAATGATGTCCCATTTCAATTTCTTCTTCCAGTAAAGATCATCGCCCTAACAAAAACTGAATTTAACTATGTAAATGTGTAACCGCGTCAACATCATAAGTGGGTTCAGAATACCTTTCGACGATCTCATCCAACATTGAAACATATAAGATAATACACATCATATTTTGTCTATGGATTGGGAGCTAGCAGGTGTACAATTTAATGCATCGGCTAAAACCCTTACACACATTATGCCCACGCATTCCAAATTTATGGTACATATTACAAATGTGTTTAGGTCTGAATTGCCATTTATTTATAAACACTTTGCTTATCTTTTAAGTGCCTTTTTATACATAGACCTCGTCTGGACGACACCAACTATTTGAAATCAAACCAGGCGGTTTAAAGGTTGACTTAGGTACCAGTAGACTAATCGAGGCTTGTATTTGATAACAAATCACAATACACAGTTGTTAAATGATTCACCACACATAATAGTACACCTAAAGTAAAGTAAAACATAATTTTCTACCTGGCCTGTAATGCCTGTTATCAAGGCTATTTTACGAAGATTACTATTATCACCGCCGGCTACTCCATTCATAGCAACTCCAAAAGATGTGCAGTTCGAATTCGTTTCGGTAATTCCGATTTCCTCCTCGCACTTCGACATTTTACTTAAGAAGTGTACAATGTTTTATTTATAATAATATTTATTGTACAAGTAAATTTTTGCGAAATTCTTCCCTAAAATAAACCAAATATTTCAAACGTAATAAACACCAATGCTGCCATTTGTTTCATATTGGTGCTGTCATTTTAGATTATATTATTTTGCGACTGCTCTAACTGAAAACTATTTATCAAACAACTCCTATCCGAAAATGTGTGTTGCTGCAACAATTATTTTTTTCATTTTATTTACTTTCTTTATTTTTACATGTAGTATTCATGTGTAATTGTAACAAAAAACATGTGTTACAATTACACTCATTTGCATACATAAAAGTAGCAGCACTGTGCAGTGCTGTCAAATCAGTAACGGTATTCACGCAAGAGCTGCGAAAAAATCGATATCAACATCGATATTACCGATGTTTTTTTTTTCGTAAGAACATCGATTTTTTCTTTAAAGAATCTGTGTATCGTCGGCCTTTTTTAGGAAAAAATCCATAATCAAATTTCCGGAAGTAGTTATGCCGCAGTGTCTTTGATAATTCCTCTATCTGCCGATCTCGACCACCGCCTCAGTGACACAAGTCTTAAAAAACTTTGGATGGATTGAAAACGTGCAACTACTATTTGATGGAGCAAATTCATAAACGGCCATTTCATTATGAGAACAGAACAGTGCCGAAAATATCTACAATTTTGGATCAAAAAGAAAGGTTTTCGAAGCAGCAGCTATGCTGATACTGCTGTAGAAATTCTACAGAACGAAGTCTCAGTTCGATCCCAAAATTTAAATCAAATTTCCGATCCATCAACATACAATCCACAAACTCACAATTGCTGAGGAGAAACTGTTTTTTTTTTGTTTATGAAAACAAAAATTTTAACCAAATTATAAACCTCTAAATCGGACGCAATAATTGTTCGCCGTCAATATTTGGAAAAGACCCATGCGGGGCAAGCTCATTTTTATTTGCATATATTGTTTTGGATATTATTTGATGTTTTTATTGGCAATCGCTCTGCGTTACTTAAAGTTAACATGTATTTTTTATCGGGGCGCCAAAATAAGTCGATCGATTTTAAATTAAATTTTTGAAAACAAAATTTTCAAATATTTGAAAGTATCTGAAACATTTGGAAATACTCCAAATGAAACGAATGCAGTGCATTTTATTTTATTTGTTTGTTTAAATTTTTCATTTCAGTTACTTGTACTTGATTTTCAAATGAAACGAGGTCTAGAAATTTAAAAGTTACAACTATTTGTTCCATTCGTTTGCTTTGTTTTTTTTTTTTTCAAATACAAATGAAATGAATTTTCGAATTTATTTGGAAGTACTTGGTTTCAAATACATTCATGCAACACTATATTACAATCCAATTTTTAATTATAAAAATACACTCATACTCGTGAGATTTTAAAAACTTTACAATGGGCTGTCCCGACTTAATTAGGGGACGTCCATAAATTACATGATGTTTTTTTCTAGAAATTTAGACTCCTCCCCCCCCTCTTGGTGAGATTTAGTGAGATTTTGACGAACCCATCCCTTTGAATCTCACATGAGATTTTGCTACAAATTTGATAAAAAATTAATTATTTTTTTGCTAAAATTTAAAAAAAAAATGGTAAAAAAGTGAACTAAAAAACTCACATGAGATGTCCGATGAACCCCCATCCCCCTAGGTGAGATTTGGTGAGATTGTCCTGAACTCCCCCTCCTCTAATTTTATCCCACGTAATTTATGGATGTCCCCTAGGTCTGAAAACGAAGCAATTCCAAAGCGAAAGCGGGAGACATCGGTAGTGTGGGATACTTACAAAAAAACAATCGATAAAGCTCAGTTTTAGACACTGTTCATTTGTTGGACTAACAACAGACCTTCGGACATCGCAAGCCAACGAGGGCTATATGATTATTACGTGCCATTTTACGGAAAAACGCTGATAAAGCAGTAATACCTCCAAGGAAACAGGCAACACCACCCCAACAAGAGGAAACATTTGTATTCTTTGATAAAAAAACTGCAACTAACATCAAATCTTTCCGTGCAGATGGCATCATTATGTTGGACAACATTTAGGAAAATCAGATGTATTTCAAAGATGAAATCCTCTGACATATTGGGTAACATTTCATATGTTGTGCTTTAAATGTGCTTAATGAAATCAATCATCCTTTGACAGATGATTACCGAGGACATGCTTTTGAATGTACTTTCAAAAAAGTACCTACGCATTCCAGCGTCCTACTGCGAGTAGAAGAGAAATTCAAGTACAGCTGGTCAAATCGTTTCGGAAAGAAAACCCGTTTTAGTTTTACAGTCGAAGACAAACTTTTATTTAATAAAAAAGAAAGAACACCCGTTTTAGTTTTACAGTCGAAGACAAACTTTTATTTATTAAAAAAAATAATTATCTCAATCAAAAATAAAGCATGTTTAACACATTACTTATCATCATCGATGATTTTCGCTAAAAAACATTGAACATTGAAAAACATCGATGCACCCAAATATCTAGGATCCAATAACATTAATCAACAACATGTTCGGGGTCTATAAATATTTGCGGTGTTCACGCATTTCTCGTTAACCCATTAATGTTTGACAATATGAACGTTAACGACTCAAATGCGTAAACACTTTTTTTTGACCGTCGCGTTAAAGTAGTGAGTTCCCTTCTTTTTATATAAATATAGGAAAATAAATTCAGTCGAATTGTGCGAAAAAAAACTAAATAAAATTAAAATGCCGCAAAGTGAAATGAATGATTAATGATTGGAATACAGAATTTATCAAGTTATGCTGGAAATTGAGTTTTTGGGAGGTAAAAATGTTAATACATGCATGGATAAAGAAAGAATTAATTATTGTGTTGACATTGTGCATAAATGTAGGTCTTGAAAGAATAATTGAGTAAAAATTGGATGAATTTATGGACGACATTATTGGCATACAATTGTACCATCGATTGACGAAGTCGAAGACCCAAAATCTGCATTTTGACGCAAAAGTTGTATGTGTTGTGTGATTGTTTTTAACATACGAGAAATCGTTACAAAAGTATTAATATGGAGTGAAATTGGCAATGCAATGGTTTATGTTGAGTAAGGTGGCCAAATTACGTAGAGCCACTTTTTCATAGAAAATAACTAAAAATTGCCATTTTCATATTTTTATACTTCCATACGGTAACCAACAACATGCCTCGGGTTCTATGAATCTCGTTAAAATTTTATACGTTAATAGGTTAACGAGAAATGCGTGAACACCGCAATTGTTAAATTTTGGCCAGAATATTTTATTGTTTCGTTAAAACTTTAACAAGATTTCGGGAGTTGCCAAACTCCTTCATCACCGATCTTTGCTTAACTATGAACGAATTATCAACACTCCCCATACGTTTTTCTTGATAAACTGCATGAGAATTGCAGGCTATCAAACAACAAACTATGAGAAGTGCTGCTTCGATCCATCGCCTTGCAAAATTGACCTGGAGCCTCCTAATCATTATTGAATTCCTTGTATTGGTCGTAAAACAAAACACACTTTTACAATTTATACCTTACATGTATTAGGTTTTCACAGCTGTGACCACTGTGATCACAGCCGCGTATGTGAAATTCGTGTAGTCAATGTCTTCTTTGTGGTTTATTGCTGTGCCCCTTCTTTGTTGTATACGTAGGCTTTCTAGTGTCATTCTCGTCCCTTGTCTTCTCTCTATGTCTAAAGGTTTTGTATTGTGAAAATCAGCGCAGAGGCCTGTTGTTGTTGTGTGTTATGAGAGAGCTGTTGACATTCGTCCGTTCTTCGCGTCTCCTCTATGTTCTGCAATCCTTATGTTGAGAGCGCGTTTCGTTGTGCCTATATGAACTCCGTCGCAATGCTTCCCTTCTTTGCCTTTGCACTTTATTTCGTACACCACGTTACTTTGATTTTCCATTTTTACTTTGTCTTTGGAGTTCGTAAATAAACGTATAATATTATTATGTGCTTTGTATGCATAGCATATGTATATTAGATGTGTTTTCTGGCATTTTTTTTTGACAAGGTAATTCGGTCTGTTAAATGTTTAACAAAAGGTACACCAATATACCTTCTTTCCTATCTACTTTGTCTTTTTTGATGTGTTCTGGGTCATCGCTCGTCATGCGTATTATTAAATCGTCGATCAGTTTTTCAGGGTAGTTATTGTTCATCAGCATAGTTTTTTAAATTTATGTGGGTATTAGCTCTGTTTTTTTTGTCACTTAGTGTAACATATAAGCCTTTCTGATGATGTTTCTGAAGCTATTTCTTTTGTGTACCAGTCAAATTTTTTCTTTTTCTATCTTAGTGTCCAAATAAGCTAGTTTCTTATCTAACTCAGTTTCCATTCTGATTTGTATTCAGTGGTTTTGGTTATTGAGTGTCTTTAATATTGTGTCTGCGTCCTTTTCTTTCATTATACAAAAGATGTCGTCAACATATTTTTACAAATGTTTTATATCGTATGTATGCCTCTAGTTTTCAAGGATGCAATAGAGATAAATGAGAGATTCAGTTTCCCATTCCGAAAATTTGGTTGTATATAACGTTGTCATATGTTAATTATTTTCTATTAATATAAAGTCAAGTATTTTGAATTTTTTTTTCTGGATGTCCGTATGCTTTGTTATCCATCCATCTCTCCATAATGTTTTGTACGGCCAGGTCAAAAGATACCATAATTTCGTTAACGTCAATTTTTGTGTGTTCTAGTTTTGTTTTGAGATGTATTGCGTTTTTTATGTTATATTCCTCCGATGTTACATTGTTAATTATATTGCCTATGTGTTTCACCATGTTATAGCATGGAACATTTGTTGATGATACAATTGGTCTTAGTAGTGTGCCTTCCTTGTAGATTTTTGGAAGTCCGTATATTCTTGGTGCTTGTCTTCCTGAACAGTATAGTTTTGCTTTTTGTCTGGTGTCTATGTATTTAAGTTTATATAATGTGTTGATTATGTTGTTGTTCTTTTTATTAGTTGCTGTGTTGGGTCTGCTCTCATAGTTCTGTAAGTAGCTTTGTCATTTAAGAGTTGTGTCATTTTGTCCTGTAGTCCTTTTTATACATGATGACTGTCATATTTCCTTTGTCCGCTGGAGTCACCATTATTTTGTCTTTGTGTTCCTTTACCAGTCTACCGGGGGTGTCACAGAAATCTCTTACTAGAGATTTGATGCCAAAAACAACCAAAAGGGAAATTTTGGTGTCACAGAAAATCTCTAACAGGGAAATTTTTTCGCTAGCAAAATCTCTGACTATACCCTCAACGATTTGTTTAAATTCAGCCTTATTTTAAGTTCTTATAAAAATTATGAATGAAGAAATATACTTTATGGTTTTCCTCATTAATCTGCATATAAACAATTCGTGATTTAATATATTTTTAATAATAAATCTGCATTTTAAAAAAAGCTTCCTCAAATCAACCCATATTTTTCAAGCAGCAAAAACAATCAGTTTCATGCCTCGCCAATCTGCTTGCATTCATTTTCGAAAATTGAAAAGTATATTCGATTTGAACTAAACAAACTGCTAAAAAAATCTAAGATATATATTTAATATGCTGATGCATTTGAAATGTTTAAACAAACTCGTAAATATAGTAAGCTTACTTAAAATAGGTACCGACAGTGTTGTTGGAGCCAGTTGGCATGTGAACATTTTTGAATGAACAAATACGAAGAAGAAGAGCGTTTCTCCCGTAGAACAAAAACTACTCAGCTATCAATGCTGCAGTATGAAACAATCTCCGTCACTTTTTCTTTATTAGTTTGCACATATAATTGATTATTACATTTCACCTTTGGAGTATTTTGAATTTGTAACGTATTTGATTACATTTGACAATCACAGGAAAAGAAAGATAAGGATTGTCAAAACAATTTAAAATTAAGCGAGCTGCATTATTTGTAGCATTCTAATTTTATATACTATTAGATGTTAATACACAATTATTTGAATTTGATGAATAAAACAATGAAATAAGCATAAATAAATTACATTATTCATATTTTGAATGTATAAAACTCTGCCGCAGGATGCAATCCTTACTGGTTTTTTTTATTTTATATAATTATTTCTGTTAATTTTATAAACATAAATATATAAATATTATGGGTATTCACGGCAAGCTTCGAAAAGTTATAAAGTGATAATTGATGAAAATTGGCGTGAGCACTGAAATAAGGTGGTTTGCGTGAACTTGGTAATTTTTTTTTCTTCTTATATAAACTATCGAAAAAGTGAATTTTTTAGAATTGTGCGACATAAATCAAATAAAATTCAAATTCAGCGAAATAACGTAAAAAATCAATTAATGAAATAAAAAATTAATCAAGTTATACAAGAAATTGAAATTTTGGAAGATAAATAAACATATTTCTTAGTTCACGAATTTATAAATAATTAACTTATTGTATGGATTTCGGAAATAATTTTGAAAATATTAATATCGCAATTGATGATTTTATTTCAAAATATCGATGTATCGATATACCAGATTGATTTAAGAAAAACAAACTGATCAAGTCGACCAAAAACCTAGAAACAAATAAACAAATACCTCTTCGATGTTTGGGATTTGATATCGCTACATTGATATATCGGTAAATTATATATAATCAAAAACATCGATATTAAAAAAAATAATAGCGATATTTCGATACAACGATATTTTTCCGACATCCATAACTTATTGTATTAAAATGATGCACAGATATGAATCGGGATGGAGAAATCATCATTTGTGGACGACATTATTGGCTTACAACGGTTGGCATGAGGACGGAATCAAATACCCAAAATCTTCATTTTGATGCAATGAATTTGTAATTTTTGTGTTATTACTTGTAACATACCAGAAGTCGTTGCAAACGGAAAAATATGGGAGTTAATTTTCCATTGTATTGGCTTATGTTGAAAAAAACAAACATATATGTCATTTTAAGAAGCAATTTTAGTCTAGATGTCAATTTTAGTCGTTTTTCATCGTACGATAAAAAAAAAAATAAAAACGTTTATGGTATCCAGTTTTTAACAAAATATTTATTGAAATTTAAAGCATACAAAAAATTAAAAAAAAAAAATTAATAAATACAATTCAGCGAGTTATGATGTCGCGAAGTGGAGAAAAAAAAAAGTGTTGTCATGCTTTCAATCCTTGTAGTTTCCGGACGATTGGTTTTTACCACTTTTTTTACATTCATGGATTTTTTAAAAATAGTAAAAATCAATATCGGATGTACCGGCCATAGAGGGATATATCAAGAAGCTTTCCGTGAAATCGGATGATTAGAACTGGAGATATCGTGTCAACCAGGTCGAAAAAGTAGTTTCAAGAAAATCGGGTCTTAACTGGTTCTATTATGAAATTTTAGCTAGCTTTTCAGACTTTTTTTTCTATTCCTGTGAGTTCATTCATTGCTGAACGCTGATCGATGGTTAAAGTCAAAAGGTCCTTTTTCGGTTCAATCTTCAAGCAACGATCGGAAAAATGCCGAATCAATGCTGAATCAACATGCTATCTGGTCGATATTTATCCACAAAAAAAAAGAAATGATCAAAGTCAGTGGAGCAAATCAAAAACGACACAAAATTTCGATTTTTTTTTTATTTTTTTCTTACAATTATATGGATCAACTCCGAAAATACTTCGAATTTTGAAAAACTTTTTTAGGCATATATTATTAAGGGTATACACCTTAAGAATATTTAAAGAAAAAAAAATCTTTTCTTTTCCACACAATTCAGGCTCACTCTTACATTATGTAATTAAATTCTCTGAAAATGTTTTAGACTCTTACCCCATTTACACGAGGGCTTTTAACGCGCGGCCTCTGTTGCTAAATTAACGTATGTTGTCTGGAGACGTCCATAAATTACGTGAGGTTTTTTTCTAGAAATTTATACCCCTCCCCCCTCTTGATGAGACTAACGACGAATGTTTTGACGGACCGACCACATTACATGAAAAAAATTTGTGTTAGATATGTACCCTGCTACTTGTTAAGGGTTTTCACCTAAAACTCGGTAACGCGACAAAGTGATAATTGATGAAAGTCAAATAAATCAAATAAAATTAAAATTCCGAGAAATAGCGTAAAAAATTAATTAAGGGAACATAAAATTAATCAAGTTATGCAAGCAATTGATTTTCCTGAAGGTAAATATGTGTAATAATGCATGAATTTGCAAATAATTAACTAGTTTTGTTAAAATGGTGCACAGATACGGATCGGAATGGATAGATTGAGGAACCAGTGGATGACTTTGTTGTCGACATTATTGGCTTACGTTGGTTAGCGAGAGGACGAAATCAAAGACCAAAAATATGCATTTTGATGCAATAGTTGTATGTGTTGTGTTATTGCTTGTAACATACGGTTAGCCGCTGCAAACGGGACAATATGGGAGTTAATTTTCTATTGTATTGGCTTATGTTGAAAAAAAACTTACACATAACATATGCTATTTTAATAATAAAAATCGGTTGAAGTACAGCCACTTTTTCTTTGAAAATAACTAAAAATAGCCTTTTGTTTTTTGAAGCAATTTGACTTTGTCGGGTTAACGAATGTCATAGGTCGGGGTTGATGAAAGCTGATGAAACTTTGACAATGTATTTTGTTGTTGGACTTTCATCAATTATCACTTTGACGCGTTACCGAGTTTTACGTGAAAACCCTTATTGTAGCCCTGACCTATAACAGCTGCTCTTCCTTTTCAGGGGTGCAAGTGAGAATAAGCTAGTTGTGCTCTTTGCTCATTTTCATGTGGTGACTTTTTGCTAAAAAGTGAAAATATTACGCGCATTAATTCACTTGAAAACTCGATAACGAACAATAGATAACAAGTTAATTCGAAACATGACTGAACTTATCAGAAAAGGAGCACTTTTACTCATGAGTCAAAAATGTTACGACAACTACTTTTTAGAACTAAATTTCCTCAATGGTGAGATATTTTATTATTAGTTAATTTAACGATTTATTTTTTTTTTCTTCTTCTATTCCCTAGTACCTTGTTTTAAGGCGCTGCTTAGCAAAGGACTAGGGCTGGGCATCATTGCCGGCTCACTCTTGGTTAAGGTTCCTCAGATCCTTAAAATTGTTCAAAATAGATCAGGAGACGGAATAAATCTTGTTGGAGTTTTTCTTGACCTGCTCGCTATAACGTTCCACATGTCATATAGCTTTATGAATCGTTATCCATTCAGTGCGTGGGGGGACAACACTTTTCTAGCATTGCAGACCGCCGCTATAGCGTCTTTAGTTCTGTATTACGGAGGTCATAAAGCAAAATCATTAGGTTTCATAGCAATATATACCGCACTCCTATACATTTTAAACTCTGGATTAACACCTATGAAAACTTTGCTAACGATTCAAAGTCTCAACATTCCTATATTGTTAGTAGGTAAACTATCGCAAGCTCTTACTAATTACAGAAATGGATCTACAGGACAACTGTCGGCAGCGACTGTGATTATGTTATTTGCAGGATCATTAGCACGCATTTTTACCTCAATTCAAGAAACTGGTGATACGATGATTATTGTTACCTTTTGCGCTTCGACATTCGCCAACGGTGTAATTTTTACCCAATTGCTTTATTACTGGAAAAATTCTTCGTCTATTGATAAGAAACAAGTTTCAATCACAAAGAAATCTAAAAGTAAGAAGGAAGATTAAGACCGATTTGGGTTACACAATTGTATTATCTCACAAAAAGAACAAATATATATCGAAATTTTTAGTTTCTATGTTGTGCCGCAATTACAATTGATATTTTTAAAATGTTTTTGTAATAGTTCCAATGCCCGAAAGCGGTGTGATATTTTATTTTTAACCTCTTTCGACAGTTCTGCATATGTTTCTTTGAATCCAAATGGCTGGAAAATCGGGTCCCATCCAAAATCACGTGGTCCACGTGGATCAACAATAATTCCATCAGTAATGCCCTGAAACAGAAGAGGCTCTTGATCAACGCCTTCGCAATAACAAAAAGTGCATATGGCGCATGCAGATTTGTCTTCCCAACCGGCAAGAAGACGGTAGAGCCCTTCGGGTTTTAGTTTATCCAGAAACCATTTAATGTAAGGTCCTGGTAGGCCATCTAACGCATTAAAACAAAGACTTGTGTCTTCGACTAGGACAGGACCATTGATGAGACGAGCTGCTTCTCTGGCTTTTTTTATTGCTATTTCATTTATTTCACCCTGAAGTTCTGGCAAATCAATGTTTTGAGATACGACCGTATGCGGAAATTGAGGACCCAAAATAGCAATGAGTTCTTCCAACTTCTTAACGTTACCAGTAACAAAAGTAATTTTTTTCGACATTTTTATTGTATTTATTTATATACATATACATGTATATTTCATTTTTTTTTTTAATTAAATAGAAGTCACTTTGTAGATGTGGAGAACCACCGATGTCAACAATGATATTTTCAAAACATCGCTAACATCGATGTTTGTTACGCCAACATCGATCATTTCCAAACATATCTCTGTAACTGTTACAATCGGTCACGTGTCTAGAAACTTGCAGTAGTCAAAAATCGAGTTACATAATACTTTACATAAATACTTTAATATAAACATGGAATATTAAAAAATGTTGCTAAATGATATTTATGATTTCTATTTATTAGAAATTTGTTGATATTGGGATATTTTTGACAATATAAATAATTATGGGCTGCGCTCTTGTTTCCATTTACATTTACGATTACATTTTTAAGAAATTTCAATTCCGTGTGCTCCGAAATTTGTAACTTTTGAGTTATCGAAAATTGCAAGTCTCTGATGATCTGTCAAGTACTTATGAGAACGTACCCAAATTACGTGACTCATTTTTGAAATTCTTACACGGTTGCCAACTTAGGGGTTTCCCCCCTAAATTTAGGGGTTTTTTGAGTCGAAAGGGCTTGTTTTAGGGGTGTAATATTTTTGGGGGTTTTATTTTACTATGTTTTTACATAGAGTTATTATACATAGAGTGGAAAATGAACTCTTCGCTTTTTGCGTGTCATGCACAGTTACGGTCTGCACCACGGTTTGAGTTCGATCGCAAAATCTCTCCAAATCACTCTTAGGAGGAGGGGGGTTCATCGGACATCTCATGCGATTTTTATAGTTCACTAGTTTATCATTTTTTTTTTTTTTAATTTAAGCAAAAAAAAAATATTACATTTTTTTAATAAAATTTTTGGCAAAATCTCACTAAATCTCACCAAGAGGGGGGAGGGGTCTAAATTTCTAGAAAAAAACCTCACGTAATTTATGGACGTCCCCTTACACACCAATACCACACATTTAAATGTTTTGTAAAAATCACGAAATGTCTGTTTTTCAAACTTGTATACAGAACATCTTAGAAACTACCAAACCGCTCTTGTTGAAATTTTACAAGGATAGTCTGAGAAATCCAATCTATCATGTACTAAAGGGTGCTCCCTTCGGGTGTTATACAATTTTTTATTTCAATAATTCAAGGCAAAAGAGTTTCATATTTAAACAGCTGCAAAATCTACCATCGACCAGATGAATAATAAATCGCCGGACACTCTGTCACACCTTTGTGCAAATTATTCTTTTTCTCGCTAAGGGGCCGTTCATTAATTACGTAAGGCGATTTTTACCTGCTTTTGAGCCCCTCCCCATTACATTTTAAGATAAAATAAGATAATGGTGACCCCTACCCCTTGTTTGATTTTTACTACGTAAGAATTTAAAGGAGAAAATTAATGTTGATGTTTTAATTTTTATTTGTCAAAGGGGACGTCCATAAATTACGTGAGATAAAATTAGAGGAGGGGGGTTCAGCAAAATCTCGCCAAATCTCACTTAGGGGGAGGGGGGTTCATCGAACATCTCATGTGAGTTTTTTGACCATTTTTATACCCTGTACACATACTGTGTATCAGGGTAGATTGTGTTTGTTTGAGCGAAATGTATGTAACGCACAGAAGGAGGGGAAGGGGACCCTATAAAGTATATATATTCTTGATCAGGACGACAGGAGAAATTGATTGAGCCATGTCCGTTTGTCTGTCCGTATTCACCAATGGTTCTCAGAAACTATAATAGCTAGAGACTTGAAATTTGGAGGGTAGATTCGTGATGATTGGCAGCTGAACAAGTTTGAACGGTTTTGTGCCACGCCCACTCCTTCCCGCCCATCCAGCACCGCCCACTTTTTTAAAACGCTATAACTCGAACATCCAAACAGACAGAAACATGAAAGTCGGTACGTAGACTCAGTATAAGTAGCTCTACAAAACTGCATGCCACAATTTTTCCCCCTCCTCTTCATTTCCCCTCCCCCGACTGGTTTTTTGAAATTGTTGTATCTTCAAAACTATTATAGGTACGAACCTGAAATTTTGTAGACAAGCTCAGCCTCTTTTTGAAAGTTAGATTTGGGTTGTTGCACCGCCTACTGTGTGTGCAGGGTATTATATTGTCGAGTATACTCGACTACGATATAGCGTCTACACTGTTTTTTTTTTATTATATTATTTTTATTTTTTTTTATCATATTTTTAGCAAAATCTCATGTGAGATTCAGAGGGAGGGGTTCGTCAAAATCTCACTAAATCTCAGCAAGAGGGGAGGAGGGGTCTAAATTTATAGAAAAAAACCTAACGTAATTTATGGACGTCCCCTTAGGAGAAGATGTGCGAGCTTTGTCGTCAATTTTATAAAGCAACTCAAGAATAGGTAATAATTATTTAAGTCACTTTCCTTTATTTTTTGAAACATTTTTTTTAAGATTCCCCAAAAACATGGACCTCTTGCAAAAAACGACTTTGATTTCGGTAGAATACGCACTATTTGCAGACAAAGAGGACATGAATGATATATTGCAATTTTAATGTTGTAAAGGCCGAAGCAATATTGCACTGAAAGTAACTTGTAATTTATAAAATCAATTGCGATGTTCACGCATTTCTCGTTAACGTCAAATTTTAACGAGATTCATAGACATGTTGTTGGTTAACGTATGGAAGTTTGAAAAGTAGAAAATGGCAATTTGTAATTATTTTCTATGAAAAAATGGCTGTACTTTCGGAAGATTTTAAATTTTTTTATTTAAAATGATGTACATTATTCGGTCACCTTACTTAACATAGACCATTACATTAGCGGTTTTCACGCCCAACTCGGTAACGCGTAAACGGCATAACTGATGTAAATCCAAAAACAAAATACATTGACAAATTTTACCGAGTTTTCATCAACCCCGACTGGTGTTGTTCGGTAACGCGTTTAACTCGGTAAAAAATCAAAGGGGATTTTTAGTTACTTTCAATAAAAAAGTGGCTGTACTTTCACATAATTTTATTATTAAAACAGCATATGTTATATCATAGCCTTTTTCAACATAAGCGAAAACAAAGGAAAATTAACTACCATATTCTCCCGTATCCAACAACTACTCGAATGTTACAAGTAATAACACAACACATACAACTATTGTATTAAAATGATTCATTTTTGGTCTTTGATTTCGTCCTCTCGCCAACCGACGTATGCCAATAATGTCGTCCACAAATTCATCTAATGCTACCTCAATTTCTCCAACCCGACGAATTTACGCAAACAAACGAAATATTTGGTATTCACGCCCGACCCTCGTTAAAATTAAAATTGTTAAAATTGACGCGTTACCGAGTTTGGCGTGAAAACCGCTATTGCCAATGTCACTCCATATTACTACTTTTGTAACGATTACTCGTATGTTAAAAACAATCACACAACACATACAAAATGCGGATTTTGGGTCTTCGACATCGTCACTCCATAATGTCGTCGATAAATTCATCCAATTTTTACTCAATTTCGCCCTCAAGACCTACATCTGTGCACAATTTTACAAGAATATCTAATTTTTTCTATATTCATGCATAAATAAACATATTTCCCTCCTAGAAGCTAAATTACGCACATAAATTGATTTATTTAATGTTCACTTAAATTATTATTAATGTTTTTTCGTGTTAAAGTTATTTAAATTTTTTCGCTCAATTAAAGATTTCGTTTGCTTATATAAGAAGAAGAGAACACACAACTTTAACCAGTGTTTTTAACAAGACGGTCCAAAAAAAATGTTAACGCATTTGTGTCGCTAACGTTTATATTTTCATACGTCTATATGTTCACGAGAAATGCGTGAATGACACAAATCATATTTACTGCCTTATTTTAGGAAATCGCTTAAGCAAGTTTCTTAAATGCCAGTTGATATAATTTTAAGCAAATTTGTAAGGGCTGGCGTGAGGACGAAATCAAAGACCCAAAATATGGAATTTGATACAATATTTGTATGTGTTGTGTTATTGCTTGTAACATACGACTAGTCGTTGCATACGGGGAAATATGGGACTTAATTCTCCTTTGTATTGGCTTATGTTGACAAAGCCGATGATATAACATATGCCAATTTAATAAAAAAATTTTGTGAAAGTACAACCACTTTTTCTTTGAAAATAACTGAAAATTGGCTTTTTTAAGCAAGTTGGCCCTAACTTTATAACTTTATCACGTTACCGAATGTCATGGGTCAAGGTTGATGAAAACTCGGTAAACTTTGACAATGTATTATGTTACTGAACTTTCCCCAGTTATCACTTTGTCCGATATCCAACTTAGCAACAAAGCCAATGTCAATCTAAGATAATCTCTTTCAAACTTCGGCAACCGTTAACGGTTTATTTATTTATTTTTATATGTAACACGTTGATTCGCACGCTGCAATTTTTTTTAGTTTGTGGCCCACTGTTTTTTCAAATTGTATGCCATTTTATTATTACATTGTAAATTTTTGAAAGTTGGTAACACTGGAGTAAACCCGACGTATGTCTACATATGTATTCTTCACCTCTAGTTGTTTGATCTTCAGGAAATCTGTGTGCGATAAATAAGTCTCGTACATTTTAGACGAATCAGCTGCAATATTTCTGGAATTAACCTATTAAAGCCATCGACCAACTGTGAACGGAAACTTTTGTTTGTCGCAAAATTTGGCGATGTCAACTGATAATTGTGAAACGGCAGTGACAAGTGAACATGTTTCTCGATTGATTGAAATTGCGGCTTGTTCAGCTTCTGAAGCTGAACATTTACTTGCGGCCTGTGCAAATGATGTGGAAGCTGCTGTGTCCTTGTTTTTTGAACAAGGAGCTGTAGGAGGTAGCACAGAGTCTACTGTACCAACGGAAGAAATCAGTACAGAAAGCGATGTACGTGCGCCTATAGCACCAGTACGAGAACAACTGATTGGACCGGAGGATGACAATTTTTTTGCGTCCGCACCACCTGCACCGACAAGGAGACTTGCGCGCGTTACACAACGCATCAAAGTGTGTCCACTGCGTGATTTCGCTCGAGAGGGTGCACTTATGGAAGAGCAAATGCAAGCAGGTGAAATCAATCTTCTAGATCCATCTGCTGTGCGCAACCGTCGGTACGATAGATCCGCTAATATGGTTGCAACCGCACAATCCTCTGATCCATTCAACAGGCCAGGGACATCATCCCGCCTTGGTGACCTTTTCCGACCGCCAACAGATTTACTTTATACGGGGTCGTTTCAAGCGGCTCGTGCTTATGCGACTAGACACAAACAGTGGTTACTAGTAAATGTCCAAGGGGACAATTTTAATTCACAATTACTTAATCGTGACGTATGGTCTGAAAGAGAAGTAAAGAAAGTTATTCGACGCCATTTTACATTCTGGCAAGTCGATTGTGACACTTCTGAAGGCCGACGTTTTGTTGCTTTTTATAAATGCGTTAAACTACCATATATGTGTGCAATTGATCCACGCACTGGTGAAGAAGTTTGGCAAAGCCCTGATCCCAAGCAAATTAATGTACTTTCGAATTTGCAGAAGTTTCTAAATGATCACAAAGTCTTTAGTGTCGAGATAGGAGAAGAGACTCCAACTACATCAAATAACTTAAAGCGACAAATTGCGTCCATTGACGTAGACGATATCGAAGATTCTTGTTCATCGTCATCGGAGTCAAATAAACTTCCAAAAAAACGAACTAAAATTTTGGAGTTAACGGAAGAGGAGCAACTTAAACTTGCAATCAAAAATTCAATGGACGAAAATAGCGTGAACTTTAATGAAAAAAGTGGTATTGTTGACGAGATTGAAAGCGACTCTGAAAGTCTTGATGATGCTGGTATCAGAAAGGCAAAATCCGAATATAATTTCGTATCATATGAAGAGACTTTGGGTAATAATACAGACGAAATGACTGCACTGAAATTGCGTTTGCTTAATATCTCCGGCAACGACGAAGTGATCCAGTTGCGCTGGCCTTCAGATACGATGCTGCAAGTACTAAGGCAATATATCTTGCAAAATCACTCACACATACCTAAGGAAGGTTATAAGCTGATCTGTGCATTTCCTCGTAAAACACTGGAGTCAAAGCACAACACATCATCTTTAAAGGAGTTGGGCCTACATCCATCGGCGAATTTACACTTAACGCTAGATGATTAAATAAAAACATTACGTAACATAAGCATATACATACATATATATTAAAAAAAAAATTAAGAGTTACAGAAATTATCCTATTTATAATTCTTTTCATTTCATACTAATTCAAAATATTAAAAGTTTAAATCAATGTGTTGGAAATTAAAATGAGTCAGGATAAAAGTCAACAAAACCACTATTTACAATGTATTTACCATTTTGTATTTTTGTACACTTAAAAAAGTGATCCTTTCAAAGGTTGCAATGCGGGGAAGGACCATCTGTGATCACATAATTCACGTTCAATGGCTCTCAGTTTAAACTAAACATTTTTAAATCCTTAAAATTGGAAACACAAAATATTGAATACAGTAGAAACTCGATTATACGGATCAATTAAAACCAGGGGTATTCCGTATAATCGATTTCATAGTCAAAAACCACCACCAGCTCGTTATTGGACGCCGTTTTAATTGCTAAGATCGCATATGTTAGACACTTGCCCACAGCGCATACGACACTTTAGTGCTGACAAAAATATGTCAGTTTTTAAAGCGGGGGTCCCTAGATATTTTTGTTAAGTGAATGAATTGTGTAAATGTAACAAATTTTCAAAATTTTGGGGCAGCCTACGCAAAACGGTGAATTCCTGCGCTTTACGTTTATTGGTCGGCGCAAGATCGCCTATTTTACGCAGCTCAACGCAGCACATACGACATTTTAATACTGATCATTTTGAAATGAGCGTGCCAGTACTGCACGACAATTTCGTTTTGTCAGATTTGTGTCCTTTTTCGAACACATTGCACCTAAATCACAAATTTTTTCGGTATTGTGTCTTTTTTCACACTTTGTCATGTATTTTCTGTTTTGTTATTTTAAATTTAATACGAAATAATTATGCTTCTGCTGGTCAAAAATTTCGATCGACACATGGCTGCACTTTCCGTCTATTTTCACAGAGTGGATTTTTGGGCTCTCTGAGAGGAAAGTACTGTTCGAATGTAAATAATTGGAGAAATGACAGTTAACATAAGATCCACTCGTCTGTTGCGCTCTGATTTCTTCTGTTTTTCCCTCATCTAAATAAAACAAACAAAACGAACGCAAAATGCCTCGCGCACCTAACTAGCGTGATCAGTGCTTAATTCCGCTCACTTTGGTATTCTCAGCTCACTTTTTTCAAAAAAAGCCAAAATCGAGAACTTTTTGAGCCTGTGGATGTCGCCATACAACGCTTAAGGACATAGAGTACTTGAATCCCAAAAAAAAGACAAACCACAGTTCATGTTTAAAAATATTACAATTTCAAATGTCATTTTAAAATCCTCCCTTTTTCCGATCACAACAACGAAAGTTAGAGAAAGTGCTAATAAAAAAACATGAATAAGAAAACAATTGGTTTGGCAACATTTCTGCACAAAGCATAAGTTCGTGTAATCTTCAAAAAACACGAAGCAAAACAGCAAACGAAGAAAATTCCGACGAAATTCGGCGCAGCAAACGACGCGTATATTAACAACCAACCTAGAAAACAAACCAAACGAAATTTTGTTTTTTCTTTGTCTTTCTTTCTATGACCCACTGCTTCTTTTTAAGTCGCGACGCTATTTGATTTTATTTTTTAATTTTTTTTTTTATTTTTTAACAAATATGCAAACACATCATCGCTTACATTTATAAAAATCTTTGTCTTGACTACTGGAATTAAAACAGAATCAAAAATATTTCCATGGAAGTTAAACAAAAATAACATACAATGTGCACTGGCGAGCTTTTTTTACAAATTCCCCAAAATTCAAAACGCTCTGCGCTCACGTTAACTCACCGCCAAACAGAGGCTGATTTTTTTATTTAATTGATTTCAAATTCAGATACAAAATTCAAAAATCTTTTTAAATTTTTTGTCAGTTTACTTTGCCAGCTCTTCACACATATATCAAAGAGGATAAAAAAGAAAGAGTGGAAAACAGAGTGGGAACATTTACACCGATTAATGTGGACAGAAAATGATTAGTAGCCAAAGAGGATAAAATATGAATATTTATATGCTGTCTCCTTCGGATCTTGCAACAATCAGAGCGTTTCATATAGTTGTCTCATCTTTTTTCTCGCTCACTCTTAAGTTCCAATTGTTTGGCTACTAATCATTTTCTGTCCACATCAATCGGTGTAAGTGTTCCCACTCTGTTTTCCACTCTTTCTATTTTATCCTCTTTGCACATATACTCACACACTCACTCTCATATTCGCATAATCGTTCAAGTGACGGGGTTCTATATGAAATCATAAGTCAAACATCGCGGTCAAAATCAGATTGAGAGCAAGAGATTATGTTCGCTCAATTGAGAGCGAGACAGGATTCGTGTCACTTTTGATAAAGCGCATGCTGCGCTACCTCCGATGGCGATTTTAGCCACATCTCCAATCGGGGACGTTTTCCGACCCCGGTTTCATTTTTCTTCTTCTTCCACTTCTGGCCTTTTATAGAATTCAGCCAGGTTACAGAATTATGTAAACTGGCTGTTAAGACTCTGTTGATGTATGTTAACGAACTACAAACTCTCATTTTAACAGATCATTTAACAGAATTTATTCGATTTAACAGTCGTTTTCCCTCTCTGTTATCCGACCAGTCCTGTCCCATTTCTGAAAACAGACACTGTTACTGTTTGAAAACGTCGGAAAACTTAAAAAATTTGGGTTCACATCAACATTTTAGTGATTATTTTTAATCATAATATTGCAATAAAACACATTTATTAAAATTGGGTACCCAATGAGTATCGTAAAAAATAAGACAGATTTTTTTTAACATTTTCGGTAAAATTCCCTTAAATCTTACTATATTCCTCAAAACTTCTTAAGAGTTAAGCCCACCCCAAAAATTTTGTTGCCGCATGTCTGGGATTTTGGCTTCGAGTTTTGCGTCTTGCAACGCGAAACTTGCAGCAATTTAATTTTGTCATCAGTACCAGCGATTATCGTTGTGAAAGGTTGTGTGCAAGGATGTTAACGGATTTCGTCCATCCATGCAAATGCCACGTTTTACGTAATTTGTCAACAAAAAATAAACACTTTCAACAAATTTTCTTACAATTTACAATTTACAATTTATACATATAAAAACAGCGGTGAAAATTCATGCAGGGAATGAGTCCGTATAATCGAAGATCCGTATAATCGATGTCCGGTTAATCGAGTTTCTTCTGTATAAAGAAAAAACAAAGTGTAAATACAGATTTGTAGTTGAATATTTTAACTCTATTAAAATTCACTTATTGGTAAATATTTAATAGTAGTTTTTCGGTTAAAAGAACGTGATTTTTTATGTTTAGGGACGTCATTTAATTACTTGAGATTTTTTTTCCAGAAATTTAGACCCCTCTCCCCCCTCTTGATGAGATTTCGAAAAACCCCTCTCACTGTATCTCAAATGAGATTTTGCTTAAAATTTTGAAAGAATAATTGAATTTTTTTTTAAGGGCCGTTCATTTATTACGTAAGGCGATTTTTGCCTGTTTTTGACACCCTCTCCCCTACATGTAAGATAAAATAAGATCATGGTGACCCCTACCCCTTGTTTGATATTTATTACGTTGATGTTTTAATTTTTATTTATTAAAGCAACATTTTTAAGAACGTTTATTTATACCAACAAAGTTTCTTTTTAGTTCTACACACAAAAAAAAAATTTACATCAAAACGATACTATTTAGACATCAATATGAAACTTTGTCGTATTAATTTGGCTTTAATACGTACCTTATCAAATTGATAATTTCGAAATATTAAAATGACATTTTCGAACATTGTTACCAGCCAGAGGTCGTGAATTCAAATCCCTCAAAATAAATCACAGAAATAAAAAATATTGTAAAAATAAAATTGGGTGTGTGGTCGTCAGCGTAGTATAAGTAATATATTTATTGTATCCTGTCTTCATCATTGTATTTGTGTTTTTACCAGAGCTCGTAAAATACGGTCAATCAATTTTTTCAAAGCTGTCTTGTGACGACGAAAACAGAAAAACATGAAGTAGGCTTGCTCACTCTCAGAACAGAACACTTTTTTTTGTTTCGTTCGTGTTCTCTGTCTAGTGTTTTTGATTGAGCAAAACACACGAAAGTGTCTTGCTATGACAGCTCAAACAAAGACACATTGTCTTGCTTTCATGAAATATGTGTCTTTTAATGAGCAAAACGACTAAAGTGTTAACAAAAAGTGTCTTTCTATATATAATGTAAAACAAGTGTATGCAGCTATGTAAGGTGTTTGACCAGCAAATGGCGCCTCTTATTTGAAATATGCTTGCCGGTCAACTCCACACCATATATGTACGTTGCATACCGACATGTTTCTATGTGCGTCGTATTTAAAAAGTACATGCACTTTTTTATTGCAGCCCCGATTCATATCACACAATATTTTATATTTGATCCAAACGAAAACGTATTGTTAATATAATTTATTTTCAGTTTTCACACAAAAACACACATACACAGGCAAAAGACACTTTTTTTGTTTGTGCTCAGAAAATCTGTCTTTGGAAGACACCAGAAAAATTAAAATAAAACAAAGTGTTAATGCTTGATCATTCCCCTCATTAATCAAAAACAGAATTGAGTGTGTTTTCTCTCTCCCTTTTTTCATTGTGTCCGAATGAAACAGTTTTTTTTTTGACAGTTTGAAAATGTTGACAGTTTTTTACATGCTCTGAAAAGAAAACGCCACCTCCTGGGGTGTTAAAAAGGTGACAACCATATGAGTTATCGATACTAAAATTCTAACTTATTACTTCTAAATTTCAAACTACAAATTAATTTCATATGATATACCCTGGCCGTTGGATTGAAAGCCGGCACTCAACCTACTCGACTATAGATATCATTGAATTTTTGTAAGGACAATATCATAAAAGCTACATTTTTGTTTATTAAGCTTTTGAAGTTTCGAAATAACATCCGAATAAATTAATACTTTTTCAGTATCAATTTTATACTTTTGGTTATGAAAATAATATTTCGAGTATAAGTAAGTTTAATACTTTGTAATATAAAATTGATATTTTCCTTATTAAATTAATAAGTTTAGTATAAAAATGATACTTCTTGGTACGAAATTCATATTATTTATTATTGTACTGATACTCAAAAATTAATACTAGTTTAAATATCAATTTAACACAACTAGTATTAAATTAATACTGATACATTTTTTTTTTTTTGAGTATACTCTTACTATATTTCATAACTGTTCTTTGTTATATGTAAGTCCAAGGGCTCAAAACCCACTCGGAAAGTGGAAATGTGCCAATGGAACATTTCTGATGATAGGTGTCGTTTCTAAATTGTTATTGGCGATTGTAAAGTCATCAAACTACAAAAATTCTTCCTAAGAGCGAATTTTGATGATCTTATGTAAGATGACTTAGGACACCTTCCCCCTTTATGTACGAAAAAATAAGTCACGCTCGAACCCCCTCCCCCCCTAAAACGCCATCCGTAATTAATGAATGGCCCCTTATTATGCTTAATATTTAACAAAAAAATTGTAAATAAATGGACTAAAAAGTTCACATGAGATGTCCGATGAGCCCCCTACCCCCTAAGTGAGTTATATCCCATGTAATTTATGGACGTCATCTTATGTACACACTGTGTATCAGGGTATATTCGGGGGTGTCACAGAAATCTCTGGGTTTTTTCGAAAACGAATTATTCAAAATCTCTATTTGGTGTTACAGAAAATCATTTGTCTTCAAATGTTCGGCATCCCGCGGCTGAGTTGCATACATTCAAAAATAGGAATGTAGTTATTTTTTTATGCTTATTTTATTGTTTTTCTTATCAATTTGAAACGATTTTGTATTTACATTTATTAATAATATACAAAAATTAGAATCCCCTAAAAGTATTAATTGTAAATTTAGACACAATTATACTGCAGCTTGCCAAATTGTACAACTGTTTTGACAGTCCCATTCTTTTCTTTGCTGTAAATATGATAAAAAATCAAAATACTCCAAAAGTGTAAATTATGAATCAATTATATGTGCCAACTAATAAATAAAGTTAAGGAGATGGTCCCACATTGCAGCATTACTAGCCAACTAGTTTCTGTTCTACGGAAAACACGCTGCACTTTTGAATTAACTCTTCTTCTTCAAATTTGCTCATTCAAAAATGTTCACATGCCAACTTGCACCAACAGTGTTGTTCGTACTTATTTTCATTAAATTTACTATTTTTACAAATTTATTTAAAAATTTCAAATACAATAACATATTAATTATACAGGGGTGTGCTGAAAAACTCCTAAAATCAATTTAGCCCCAAAAACAACACATTTTGAAATGTAGGTGTGCCAGAAAACGGCTTTTTCCTCTTTTGTTATTTGGTTGATTTTAGCCGAATCCGATGTTGTTATAGATAAATATGAGTTAATCATTAAAGTTTTTTGTGCGCCAGAGCAATGTGCATTTAAACATTTTAACAATTTTCATGTTTTCATTAATAAATTTGCATTTAAAGTAAAATCTCCCATTCTGGCAAAATAACAATTGTTTTCCCATGCCAGCTATCCCAACCTGTTTGCATATATTTTCGAAGATTAAAAAGTACGTTTGAATTTTATTAGTTGAATTGCAAAAACAATCTAAAAATGCATATTAATATGCAGTTGTATTTGAAATGATTGGAAAGTCAGTAGAAATATTTTATTTTTAGGAAAATGTCTGCCAACAGTTTTGTTAGTGCAAGTTGGCATGTGAACATTTGTTAATGTGCGTTGTGAATACATAAATGTAAAGAAGAAGAGTCAACTGTCAAAAAAAAATTAAGTTCAAATTCACAATTTGTTTTGAACTTGGGTAGGATTATGTAGTAGTATGCAAGCCGAAGGAGGGATTATCATTGTTACTATTGCGTGGCAAATTAGTATATATATCTTATACCCTGTTGAGAAGATTCCCCAGATATAAGATTTTTAGTGTAGATAGTGTTCCGCATGTAGGGCAGACCGATAACTGATTGAAATTTGGTCATTTACCCCTGCGTGGCAGATTAAGATAAGATGGGTTCATAATCAGCCATTTTGAGTGAGACGTAAGGGAATGGGAGGGTCTAAAATTTGTAAACAAACAACTTCAATTTTAGTTTTATACGACGGTCAAACCCACCGCTTAATTAAAAAAATGTTTGCAACCTTTTCTTCTTTATTATATCTAATCTTCAAAACGCAACGATTTTCAATGACGCAGGAGAAAATCATATTTAGCTTTGTCAGCTCTCCGACTTTTAGAAAATTTAAGAAATACGTTTGCATTGATTGCAAGAGGCATTTTTTTGTATCGTCACATTTATTGCCTTTTTCTTTGATATTATCCAATTTCTAATTCGGTAGTAAATTATTTGTTGACAATTGTCATTTGTTTGCCAATCACACATCATAGGAAAGAGTATTGTTGTCATAAAATTTGTGTAATTTGGCGCGCTGCACAATTTAAAAATATTTGTGTCTAAATTTATAATAAATACCAAAATGACATTCAAGTTGTCTATATTTGTGAGTATAGGTGAATTATTGTTTTATATTTTGAGAAGAATAATCAAATTTGCGTAGTTTTCCAAATTCTGAAAGTCTTCTTATGTTCGAAATCACAAAATCTGGGAGTTTTCTGGCACACCAACGATTGTTTTCAAAACAATTCACTTCGAAAACAACAGGAGTTTTTCAGCACACCCCTGATAGTTTTTAGATTAGTTAAACAATTTTTTTCTTTCAATTCGAATGTACTTTTCTATTTTCGAAATGAATGCAAGCTCTAAAAAAATTGGTCAAATCAACCAAGAAGTCTATTTTTAAAATGTGAATTTATTAATGAAAACATGTAAAATATTGAATTGTTTAAAAAACTCAGATTAATGAAGTTTATTTCATTGTACATAATTACTTAAGAGAACTTAAAATAAGTGTTCAAGAATGAACATAAAAATATACTAAGATGTGTGGACAGGCTGCAAGACACGCGTGTATCATATTGCTTCTTACTAAATTCGTAATGATAAACCAGGTATTTCCAGAAAGATGCCTAAGCATCCGGCACCCATAATTGGAAATTAGTATATGACAGCCATAAATGGTAATTAGTATTTGTCAGCCATAAATGGTATTTAGGACAAGCGTTCAATATACATTTAGGATCTCACTGTTGTCTTAGAAACACAGTGTTAGGATAAGATAGTGATTAATAAAACCAACCACTATAGATTAATGACCATACGCTGTACCTTACAAACACGGCGTTAGTATTAAGGAAATTTAGTATAAATAAAGCGACGTACGCATGGGATGAACTAGTACAATTCTAAATGTTGACGAGTGCTCATTTAAAGTGTAAAGTGTTTAAATGTTTAAGTCCTTCAAGCCGGATGAAGAACTGGAATATTCTTCAACGAAATTGTTGCACAAGTTGTGGGTAAAGTTTCGCTACTCTCACTATTGTTTCTTTAAGTTAAATAAGATTCGCAGTTCTGCTCTCGTTGAGCTCGGACGTGCTTTTCGCTACCTCAAGACATAGTTCTCATTCTTTCATTACCGCGTTATCCTACACAGAGAAAAAAATTCAAGTACATTGTACTTAAATTGACACAATTCGGTGTTTAAAGTCCGTCAAGCACAACTGTTTTCAAATCAACTAAAATTTTCTCAATTCAAGCACTATTTTTAAGTACAAAAAATCTTGAATTTAGTAAATTTTGTTACATTTTCAAGAACAGTTTAAGCTTAATATGATACCAACAAAACTTAATCAGAGTCAATGTTGTTTTGGAAATAAGTTTACAGTTTACTTGAATCAAGAACCAACCATACTTAAACTGTAACAAAAAAAACTTATACCGAGACATTTTTGTTCTTAAAACAAGTGAATATTGTACTGGAATCAAGAACCGACTAAACTTAAATTACATCTAAAAAAATTTTTTGCGAGACCACGATCACTTTTTCGTTCAAGTAAGTTTACATTGTTCTTGAATCAAGGCTCAGTAGTTTTGCATACTATTTCGGTTATTACCTCAATTTGATTGATTTTACTTTATATAAGTAATTGTTACAGTTAATTTAATAAACATTTGAACAACATATAAATATTATAATTAAATGGTAATTGGTGATTATTTATATAATAAACAGTAAGACTTTGGTGTACCAGGGGATTTGAACCTCTTACCTTCCGTTTCGTAGGACAACACACTAAACTCTGAGCCACAGGAAGCGACATAGGAAAATTTGATATTTCATAAATTTTATTTCTTGAAAACATTTTTGTTCCAAGAGAACAAAAAATATTTAGTAAACAAAAAAACTCTGGTCTTGCTGGGGGTTGAACCTCATACCTTTGGTATCATAGTTAAACACATTAAACTCTGAGCTACAGCAAGCAACATAGAAACATATGATATTTGATAAATGTGTATGAATTGACATTTTTTAGTTGATTCAAATCCATTTTGGTGTCGATTTTGATGTTAAGTACAAATCTTACTTATTTCGAGAACATTTAGGCCAATTACAACTTAATTTGGTCTGTTGTTGATTCAAGTAGAATCTGTGTTGTTCTCAGACCGGTCTTTTTTTCTCTGTGTACTCACTCAATACTGCTGAAATGTGGATTTATCAATCATCCATATTTCAACGACAAAGTATATGAGAAAATTATAGCAGCGGTTAAGGTGTACAAGCAATCGCGAATGAAAATCGAAGTCATCGATCAAAATAAGCCAGAGATGAGTGGTGAAGTATCAGCACATAATCTTGTACCGACGACTATCGACACCCAATCGAAAGCATAAAGTTTGCCACGATAACCAAGTCCACTCGACAGCTTGGTTGAAGACTTGGATTACATGGCATACAAAGAGATGACAGACATATCAACAGTAAGGATCTGTCATCACCGATTGGAGTACATCTTGACTGAGATGAAAAATATGGTCGAGACACTAAAACGGCGGTATCATAGTCAGGCTTTCAACAGAAAGTTAGATATGACGACGGCAATAATAAAACTGCAAGAGCGTGATAAAGAATTAGAGCAGACAAATAAGCCGATTTTGCCAAAAGAAGAATCGGGGACATCAGAAATGGATGTTCCCGAATTGCCGAAGTTAGAGCTTACACATTTCGATGGAAATGTGAAGGAATGGTCTACATTTTGTGAGTTGTTCAGTGAAGCAATTCACAACAGGACAGACATTAGTAATGCCAGGAAACTGAATTACCTAAAGGCATGTTTAAAAAGCAATCAAAAATGAAGGTAGATCAAATAATCGTGAAATATTTGTTGACCACCTCAACAGATTGTTGGCTTTTGAGCCAATAATGTTGAACAATGATGAAAGCGTCCGCAATTTTCTTGATACATCAAGAGAGCAAAAAAAGAAAAAGCGAAAATAGGACATGAAGTTGATGTAATTTTCGCCCATACTTTACTGCGTCATTTTTCGCCGGAAGTTGTGACGCTTTATGAACAGCACGTTAAAAAAGCGAGAGAGATTCAACAATTGACAGATGTGCTGAAATTTATTGAACAATTATATAACTCATTAAATTCAGTGCAAAAAAAATGTCAAGATGGAATTGCATCAGAAGGAATGCCGTTACTGCTCCATAACCGGGCACGATATGGTAAGGTGCCAGAAATTTAAAGCAGCGCCAGTCGTCCACAAAATAGATGCAACAAATCGCATAACAATTTGTTGCATGAAGACACCAAAACAGAAAGTGTCCACTTGTACAACTTGCTGTACAACTTTTAAGACTCAGGAGGACAAACCAAAAGGTTGACTTGCAGGGAATTTCCACGACAGGCTTCGAGGTATCAAAAAACAGCGTCCAACTGAGAATTAAGCCGAGATATACTAGTTGCTTTGAAACAGAATCAGTGGCACTTGTTTTACCAAAGCTTCATAAAGCGCTTCTAAGTACGATTATACTGGTCAACATGACTTTTTGCCGTTAATCCAATTGCACTTTTTCGGTATCTGTTATGTCTGAATATTAACGGAAAAATAATAAAAAAAATCTATTACATCGAAATATCTAAATATGTACATATATGATATATTTGGCTATGAAAAGATGGTTTCTAAACTACCAGAGAATTATAAAGTCTTTGGATGTAATATGTCTTTGAAGATTCATTTTCTTCATTCCCATCTAGACTTTTTCCCAGAAAATTTAGGTGCTGTAAGTGACGAGCACGGAAAGAGATTTCACCAGGATATCACGGCTATGGGAAAGAGATACCAGGGAAAATGGTCATCGAGAATGCTCGCAGATTTTTGCTGAACATCAAAACGGGATTATCCATCTTACAATCATAAGAGACAAGCAAAACGTTTGAAAAGATCTTCAAAATAATGTTTTTAAAGTTTATCACCTTGTAAACTTAATTCATTTTTTTTTTTCAAATAAAAATTTTTTTCTTACAAAGTAAGTGTTTTAATTTTTTTAACTAATCTTCAAACCGCGGCAAAAAAAATTTTTTTTCTTGATGATCAGTGTTATTGACGTCGCACAGAGGGGCCTCAGATACATTTAGCTTGTAAAAATCAAAATATGCATGAACGCTTTTGATAAAACAAATATATGTGTCTGATAGAGAATTTTCCAGAGATTAAGGAAATATTAACCTTAAAGAAATCGAAATTATAGTTTGAAAGATATCACCAGTCAAAGTTGACCCTTTTTCCAACTTTTAATAACATACTACATTTTTTGCAAATTGGGCATCTTTGAGTTGGAATAGCAAAGCAACTATAACAGGAATCATTATCGAATTAATTTATATTGTTAGGTAGCCATATTATAATGTTAAATCATAAACATCAAGTCTTCCGCATGTGTAGTTTTTTAGTGGGAGTTGTTTTTCAAACTATCTATTTTTAAGGTGTTTTTGAACTTTAGTGGACAAAAAAAAAAATATACCCAAAATACCTCTCCCAAATTTTCAAAATATATTTATTATATATTCCTTTACCTATGTTCAAAATTTCATATCCTACTTCGTCCGGATTCGCTTTTTATAGTAAAAAAAACTCAATGAAACTTTCAGACATTTGGTCTGGCTACCTAAAACTTCTAGTTGTCTTTCTTCAAAAAAAAAAAAACATTTTCCATACAACGAATCAAGTTTTGTTCGTTGTTCTTCTTCATTTCGTATGGGGGCTACCAGTTCCAATAGACCGGATCCAACATATGAGTTGATTGCACAAAAAAGAAGACTCTGTGCAAAATTTCAGGTCGATAACTTCGAAATTGTGGGAGATATTGTATAAAGACTGATAGACATACAGACAGACAGACGGACATGGCTATATCAACTCGTCTTGTCATACTGATCAAGAATATATATACTGTGTACAAATTTCTAAGTTTATAAAAAATGGATATCGTAGCATATTGAACGAAAGCTTAAGGAATTCCCTTTTAAATAAAATTTATTTTATGCAATTGTCTTTATTCGTTCGGAAGATATCATTTTTGCAATCGAAAAACTCAGAAGGCCCCACTGTGCGTCGACGTTAGCAAAGATTGGAAGAACTACACTTGGCGGATCCCAATTTCAATAAACCAAGGAGAATTGAAATGATTATCGGTGCAGACTTGTTTCCAGCAATAATGATGATCCGTATCAAAACGGCAAACGGTATGCTGGGACAAAAAACCAAGTTCGGCTGGATAATTTCTGGCAACATAGCGTCGACAACAGTCAAAATGGACTATCTACAGCGTTTTTGGGTGCAGGAAAGTGACGACAACAACAAGGTAAAGTCAAAAGCGCTACGCTACGACTCACGCCGGAAAAGCCAAGAAGTCGGTTTCCCCTTCAGACATTGACGAGAAATGTAGAAAGATAGAATGCCGTAAAGCAAAGACTATACAGCGTAAGCCATCATCACTGACGCCACCGGCCAGTGGTACCAAACGCAGTAAGAAGTCATGTGAAAGTGTTAATGATCACCACCGGCATAATGACAAGCACACAGTAAAAAGTACCGACAACAAGCGGCGGTGCCAAGAACTCGGCACGCGAGGAAATTGTAGAAAGGGGACGTCCATAAATTACGTGAGATAAAATTAGGGGAGGGGGGCTTCAGCAAAATCTCATCAAATCTCACCTATGGGGATGGGGGTTCATAAGACATCTCATGTGATTTTTTTAGGTCACTAGTTTACCATTTCTTTTGAAATTTAACCAAAAAAAAATAGTTTTTCATCAAATTTTTAGCAAAATCTCATGTGAGATTCAGAGGGAGGGGTTCATCAAAATCTCACAAAATTTCATCAAGAGGGGGGAGAGGTCTAAATTTCTAGAAAAAAACCTCACGTAATTTATGGACGACCCCAAAGGACATGGGCGTCTGACGATAAACTAAAGAAACGTATAACACATAATTCAATTTCTTCAAGTCGTAAACACACACAATCTATATCACAACTGATGAAGCCGAGTCGCAATGGCGAAGACTCCAATACAGACGAACGTACTCTGGTTAAGAGATCAAAGCAATCAAAGTCAGCTTCGAAACGCTTCAACGATATTGACAGTGCACTGGATACGGACGTCGTAGAAAAGGAAATGAAACACAAAAAGTACAAGCAACATATCAAGGACAACAAGGAACGTAAGAGACACAAGAAGAAGAAATTATTAGCCATAACATTTTCTGGGCCCCGGGAGAATGTTTAGGAATGAACATAACAATATACTAAGATGTGTGGACAGGCTGTGAAACACGCGTGTATCATATCGCTTCTTAGGAAATTCCTAATAATATACAAGGTATTTCCAGCAAGACGCCTAAGCATCCGGCGGCCATAAATGGTAATTGGTATATGGCAGCCACAAATGGTAATTAGGACAAGCGATCAATATACAAATTAGAATTATCCTTCACTTGCCGTTGAGCAATGTGAAGTATTTTATAAGTTATTAAGGACCTCTGTTAAGCAAAAGATTCCTTTTTATTTATTATTTAGAAAGCTGTTCAACTTCATTTATTGAGCTCCGTTCTGAGACTGAAACTTACAAGCTAACTTAGGACTAACGCTACTTCGTACCCTAAGCATTGCAGACAGCGTCGCAGCAACAGAATGCTGATCTTGCAACTCGTGCAAGATATCATATTCCATTTGGTGTTCTGCAACAATGTTTTGCCAGCAACGTCGCGCTAACATCCGCCAAATGATTACGTTATCTGCTGATTATGCAGAACTTTTGTGACGTGATTTCTTCGTTCTCATGATTGCTTCTCCCCCGCTTGAAGTAAGGTCGTCCTCGGCCTTTCTAATACTTCCAACGACGGTCTGAAGAAGTTCTTGCTGTCGGGTTCTCTTTCTTCTACGTCGTAGCTCTAGACCACAGTAGCACAGAGCTATTATGACAACTATGGTGACACCAAGGATGACTGATCTTGTCGACATCTCTTCCCGCATTGCACCGATGTTGCGTGAGTTTTCAAAGCTCAGCCTGTGAAGGTACGGCAGGCCCAGAACATCTTGGTGTTCGGAGATGTTTACGAACGTAACCGTTGCTGAACCAGGCAATCTCTTCAGGTTGCCTTTCTGATTCGTGTACAATGACCCGTTGATTCTGATGTCATTGTCAAATGTGATCAAATAGGTCTCTATTGCGAGCTCATGAGTGTCATTCACTGTTTTTACTTGGGTGGTGCTGTCATTGATGATAATGATACCGTCGTCAACAACCATTAAGGCAATTGTTGCGCACATGTTGTCTCAGTCGTCTCTCCGCAGAAGGATGACGTCAGTGCTGAACTGCAATTCTCCATAGATATTATGCGATTGTCGCTCGGCTATGTTGTTTTCTGCTAGGAAAGAACAGTACCATTGTGTTGCACCGGATGAAGGCTCATTTTCTTACACACTTTTTCTGGCTTAGGATACTTGATTAAAAAATACAAAAACTTATCGTTTAATAAAACCTTGATATGAGCTACTTCCATTATGTCGCTTATAGTTACATTTGCAGTGTGTTTATTTATTATTGTTCTAAAATCATTATTGTCTAAAATCGTGGGGTTTACATATAAATGGCCTGTATCTATTTGCTTCTGCTTCATGCCTGTTATTATTGTGTTTACTGTGTCAGTTAATCTATTGATTTGATCCTGGGTTCTTGTATTTACTATTATCTGCTTATTTTCTGCATTTATTAAAGCCTGTTGACTGAAAGTTATTTGTTCGACGTCGTCAAAGTCCGGCGTCCCAGCCACCACCTTCAGCGTAGAGCCCAGAAACTTAAGGCTTCTACCTTGCCTGTGGTGCACAGTCAATGTCATCATCAATGTCATCACTAATGTCGTCAAGTGAGTCGTGTCCACCGCCAGTAGTTTCCGCATATGTGACTGTGGAAATTGGTCTATCAGCGATGTCGTCACGAAAGAAAACTCTTTCCATATTGTCACGTCTCCGTCCACCTGTGTTAACAGGTCAAGACCAACTATTCCATCAAATGTAGTAAGGTTATCTAATATAAAGAACACACTTTTTGTGTTGAACAACCCGATGTTGCATTTTTCATTAACCGTATTCATCCCGTAAATCGACTTCACCGGGAATGATTTCTGTACTGGCACAATGTGCCTCAATTCTGCGAGAGGTCTTATATAATTTTTGGACGCACCCGTGTCTATTAAGAGCTGTATTGTTCTCCCTACAATGGCGCGTTCGATGAACGGCAGCAGGGAGTGTGATCTAAAAAATTGCAAGGCTCTAGATCATTTCCTTCGTCCTCTATTTCCTCCACTGCTTGTTCTGCAGTTTGCAAATATTCCTCGCACCTTTGTGCTTGCTCATTATTTTCTTGTACCAGATTGTTCACTCTCTGATACTTCTGTCCTGTCTGTCTGTCTGACCCATGTGGTCGTTTGTTCCAGGTCTGGTTATTATTACCGTAGTGCCTCTGAGTTCCACTTTGGTTGTGATTTTGTGCAAAGCGCATCTTTGATGAACCAGGATCTACGTCCATTGGTTCTACCTGTCCTCTCTGAACCTGGATCTGCTCTACCTTTGCATACCTAGGATGCTTCTGACTTGATTCTGTCTGTCTTTGGTAGGTAGCCACTGGTTGTTGGGCTTTTTGGAAACCCTTGTTGGATCTGTTCCCCTGTGTTCCCCTTTCTATTCTTTGGTTTTTTTCTTCGATGCTCCTCGCAAAGTTTTCAGCGAAAAGATTCTTCTCGTGGTTTGACTCCACTTTCTGGGCTAACGCAAGAGTAGCCGGAAGATCAGTCGGTCGAAACGAGAACACATTGTCACTGATTCTGATATGAATACACGCAATGCTTCCATTCGATATTTTTCATTAAGCGATCGTATGTCATATTTGTCTTGTTCGTTAATAGAGTTAGTTTTTTTTCTACCTCATCGTAATATTGTACTAGGGTCATGTTACCCTGTCTTAAAGTCGGTAACTCCTGTTCGATCAGGTAAATTGGTCGTTTGTCCGCGTATGTTGCATCTAGCCTATCGATTATGGCCCTAAAGTTCAACACCGTGTTGAAAGAGGCAAGCATCATGTCTACTGAACCTTTTATCTTGTTTCTAATAATGCCTACACCCAAGTAATAGCGAGAGCTGCCCTGATAACCTTCAAATGGTTTGTAAGCTGTATGTGCGGCCTTTCGCCACGACACGTACATATGTTTCTTGTTTACCCTCGAAATCTGGCAGAGACTTTATCATGTCTAATGGTAGATCACAATATCTCAAATTTTCATATGATTTTTTTAAAACAAAATAAAGAAACACTCTACTCACAGTTTCATCTTATTAATAATTTCTATTAATAAATCCTCCTGGTTTGTAGTCGTCTGGAATGGTTCATTCACTTCGTCTTCAATTGGCTTCTTTGTTCTGTCTTAGGTCGTCGCTTGGTTTCTTCACTTCAAACTTTAATTGACATTTACCTCATTTATGCGATAGCTAAAGCGCTTTAACTCAATGCGCTTTAAGAGCTGTCATGATGAACAGCTGATCAAAACAAAACAAAACAGTGTTGCCATAAGATTACAACTGAATAATGTTTATTTTCAAGAATATCTTTATATGTAAAAATGGCATATATTGAATAAAATATGAATTGATAATCGCAATATTAGTTTTTAGAAATGTTTAAAAGTGTTTTTTCGCAATATAATAGAAAAACGGAGCTAAAAAAAAAATTTACAGTTAAAAAAAATATATTAATTCATCAATATAGCATCACTGACCACTTGACACATTCGGTACCAGCTGATTTTTAATGCGCATTAACGAATGTCGCGTTTATGCGGTACTCTTAAAGCGGTTTAACTCTGTTAAGTCGCTTTTAAAAAGCGTTCTACGCTAATGCGCATTAAGGCGTTTATGCATGCGTTTTTAGTTAGTGCGCATTGAGTTAAAGCGCTTTAAGGCTCTCGCAAAAACGAGGTAATTGTTAGCATTTGGTTTGTTTGTAACTGTCACTTTGTGTTTTATTATATTTGATTAGGTTTTTATCAAAGTGGTGTCACTAAGTTCACTTATTTTTCACAGTTGGGTTTTTGTTATTTTATATTATAAACTTTTTCGATATCATTTACGTTGTATTGTTTTATTATTATATTTGTTGTAGCTCCTGCCCCACGTTGGGCGCCAATTAGAATTACCCTTCACTTGCCGTTGAGCAATGTGAAGTATTTTATAAATTATTAAGGACCGCTGTTAAGCAAAAGACTCCTTTTTATTTATTATTTAGAAAGCTGTTCAGCTTCATTTATTGAGCTCCGTTCTGAGACTGAAACTTACAAGCTAACTTAGGGCTAACGCTACTTCGTACCCTAAGCATTGCAGACAGCGTCGCAGCAACAGAATGCTGATCTTGCAACTCGTGCAAGATATCATATTCCATTTGGTGTTCTGCAACAATGTTTTTTCAGCAACGTCGCGCTAACATCCGCCAAATGTTTACGTTATCTGCTGATTATGCAGAACTTTTGTGACGTGATTTCTTCGTTCTCATGATTGCTAGGCGATCATGTTAACTTACACACACTGTTGTCTTAGAAACACAGTGTTAGGATAAGATAGTCATTAGTAAAACCAACCAATAGATATTAAGGACCATACGCTGTGCCTTACAAACACGGCGTTAGTATTAAGGAAATTTAGTATAAATCATATTATGATGCATTCGACATCAAAATTACTTCGGTAACCAACACTTTATTCATAACAATGTAAATTGTTTTCATATCTTCAACCTTATTAAAAATTTTTGTCCCAAATTTTTAACTCTAGTCCCTACTAAACATACTTTATATGTAATTATATGCAAAGTTGAACCCCGACTTACGCGTCGTAATCGCTCGGTCCCACCTATCGCGTAAGTCCGGGTTATTATTGTATGTAGTTTTGTAGGGCTACTTATACTGATTTTCTATCTCTTCGGGAGTTGAATAATAAAGTGATTAATTACAAAGCCATAATTGCTCCTGCTTGGTGGTACGGTTTGCAGGTCTATGGCATAGCGGCAAAGTCAAGCATAAGGAAAATATGAGTACTGCAGGCCAAGACGTTACGCATGATATCTGGTGTCCCATGGTACATGCGAACGGCAGATATTGAGAAAGATTGGAAAGTCCCCAAAATTGGCGACATTATAAATGTACAGGCTCAAAATTATATGGAGAGGTTAAATAATCATCCAAACCATTTAGCCAGGCGGCTGTTAAGGCGAGTGGGAGGTGTTCTTTTTGAGAGAATACTGAGCTACTAGAACATTTAAGTTTAATTTTATTTAATTCCCTTTTATACTTACGCTCATAATATGTGTTTAAGTTTCCTTTGACACTCACTTTTATTAATTTAAGTTGTTTTGTCATTTTTTTTTTTTTTTTTTTTTTTTTTTAACTAACTACAGGCGCAAGACGTTGTGGTAGCGCACTACCCTCAAGTGGACTTGCGACACCAGGTCAGCCTGTTCCGCGACTACAGACAAGTCAACAGTCGCTTTACTACTTACACTACACACAATAAAAAATACTAATAAACTAATTTTTAAACAATTCCTTAAAACTACTACGTTGATTAATTAACATAAACTTCATAAACAAAATTTTTACTTATTTAAATACGTTAGAATACTACGTTTTATTAGGTTAGTAGAGGAGCAGTTCTCAATTAAACTAAAATATCTGTTATAATACCTACATAAAACACGAAACGAGTCATGCTCTAAATATGTCGATCTGCAGGTACTAAGACAGATCGGACTAAAATTTCTAGTTACTCTAGCGGGGACACTGAACTGTATATACGCCAACAATGTAGGAGAGAATATCATGCCATTTATTAGGTTATGCAAAAACAAAGTACCAAGCATTTTTCTACGACTAGACAATGATGGTAAATTAATAAGCTTCAACCGACTACTATAGGGAGGAAGGTGAACACAGGGGTCCCAGTGTAGATTCCTAAGTGCAAACAGAAGGAACTGTTTCTGAACAGACTCAATTTGGTTCTTATACTTTTCACACTGAGGATCCCAAACACACGATGCATATTCCAGAATGGGCCGTACTAAAGAAGTGTAAAGCAATTTAGTTGTGTACGGGTCATTAAATTCTTTGGACCATCTTTTGATGAAACCCAGTACGCCTTTAGCCTTATTGACAGACAGCGAAATATGTGAAGCGAAGTGAAGTTTTGGGTCCATCAAAACACCAAGGTCATTGAACTGAGAGATACGTTCAAGGTACAAATTATTTAACTTGTACGAGCAAACAATTAGTTTTTTTCTATAAAATGACATTAGCTTGCATTTATCACTGTTTAACAATAAATTGTTTACAGCACACCATTGTGAGAGAGAGTCAAGATCAGACTGAAGCAGATTCTGCTGATCTATAGAATTAACGGTTAGACATAATTTCACGTCATCAGCATACATTAAAACATGGCAGTGTTTGATCACAGTAGGCAAGTCATTAATAAATATATTAAACAATAAGGGGCCAAGGTGACTACCTTGAGGAACCCCTGAAGTAACAAAAATTCGTCTCGAAACCGATGTCTTAAAAAGAACACATTGTGTTCGAGATTCAAGATACGACGACAGCCAACGGACTAACGATGGTGGAAAACCATAGGTTTCGAGTTTTATTAAAAGCAGAGAGTGACAAACACAATCAAATGCTTTACTGAAATCAGTGTACACAACATCGGTTTGGCAGCCGGACGAGAAATTTCGATTGACAATTGAAGTGAATTCTAATAAGTTAGTTACCGTTGACCATTTCTTGAGAAAGCCATGCTGAGACAAATTTAGAAGTGATGGCACAAAGTGCTGTAGCTGTTCCGTAATGATCTGTTCAAACAGTTTTGGAATAGCACATAGCTTTGCAATGCCTCTGTAATTCGAGATGTCTACCTTACTGCCTTTTTTATAAAGGGGAATAATGTAAGACTCTTTCCAAATTTTGGGTACAATAGAAGAATTTAACGACATGTTAAAAAGCATACATAATGGAATAAACAACATCTCGGCACAGTGCTTCAAAACGCAACTAGGAACACTATCTGGACCAGCCGTAAAAGATGGTTTAATTAATTTTAAATGTCTAAGAACAGTTTCATTTTCAATAACCGGCACATTTATATTATTTCGATCATTGATTAAGTATGAGTAAGTACCATTTTGGTATGAATAGTCATTATAGGTGCTTTGGAAAAATTCAGCAAAGAGGTCGGATATCGTTGCATCATCGCTTCCTTCCACACCATTGAGTTTCATACATGAAGGAAATGAGGTGGAATTAGACTTGTATTTGATGACTTTTCCAGCCGCAGCTCGCGCTCGACTCAATTTCAAATTTCTGGTTTTTGGTAATTTTCGGTAAAATCGGAATTATTTTGCGCCAAGTTTTGCCACTGGAAGCCGGCACTTGCGGAAGTACAATGTGGAGAGCGTGGCCCCGCCCACTGAAATTTAAGAAAGAAACTCCAATTTAAGAGCTTAAATTCGGCAAATCTCGCGGAGTTATTTTTATGTTTTCACATTGAAATGCCCTTTGTTTCCAGGTGATACATGAAAACATAGCCAGTACAACAAAAGTTCGCGATTTTCGATTTTTTTTTTTTTAAGTGAACTGAAAATGGGAAGTGACGGGAATTCAGCGCTGATCACGCTAGAGGGGTGCCCGACGCATTTTTCTTGATTTTTTTGGTTTTATATGGAAAAGAGCATAAAATGCTGAAAGAAACTAGTAAAGAGAGAATTATAACAGTTTTCTTCTCTTTTAACCAATATGGCTCAACACCAAAAGTGCTGTCATGTGACGATCCAAATTTTGTCCAGGTTTTTTTGTATTCAATTTCGGCAGAAGCATAAATTAATTGAATTGAATTAAAGATAACAAAGCAGAAAATATATGACAAAGTGAGAAAAAAGACACAATAATGTGTGATTTAGGTGCCATATGTTCGAAAAATTACACAAATCTGACAAAATGAAATTGTGGTGCAGTACTGGCACGCTCATTTGAAAATGATCAATATTAAAGTGTCTTATGTGCTGTGTCGAGCTGCGTAAAATAGGCGATCTTGCGCCGACCAATAAACGCAAGGTACAGGAATTCACCGTTTTGCGTAGCCGACGCCAAACGTCGAAAATTTACTACAATTGCAGGAAGATTTTTCATTCACTTCGCAAAATCGTCTGGACTCCCCGGTTTGAGAATGCATATATTTTTATCAGCACTAAAGTGTCGTATGTGCTGTGAGTAAATGTCCAACATATGCGATCTTAGCAATTAAAACGCCGTCCAATAACGAGCTGGTGGTAGTTTTTTGCATAAGGATCAAAAGCATTCGTGCTTCGGCGGTGGAAGGTTGTGTTTGCGCATGAAGTTAGTTCGATGTCACTAATTTGACGACACGCTTTCATTTTTCTTCTTTGCTTTGAATAGAAATTGACTATGATGAAATCGATTATCTGGATTTTCGATTATACGGAATACACATGGTTTTAATTGATCCCGGATAATCGAGTTTCTACTGCACCACGATATGAATTCTGTATATGAATATATTATACGAATTGTGTTATACTAATCAAAATCTGTTGGTATGGTAAGGCAAGGCTCACAGTGCAATGTTGCCATTAGATGGCGCTTTAGTACGGATTTTGTTACAAAGCATTGCTGCATTGTTTGTTGGTCTTTGCGGGGAAAGAGATAGTTTGTTGTATGCAGTTTAAAAAAGGTATGTTAACTGTGTTTGCATACAAAATTTCAGCATTGTATATTTTATACTTTAGGAGATACAGATCTAGTGTTCGACCACACGAGTCTATCTTCCAAATTTCAAGTCTCTAGCTTTAATAGTTTTCGCAGTGTTAAGTACGGTTTTTGTTACAAATAGGATAAAGCAGTGTTCAAAGCGCAATTTATGCCAAATTTCAATTTGTTTGTCTCTGCATTGTCACACAGCGTTGACAGAGTTTGTGGTATGCATTTTTATAGAGGTATGTTTACTGAGATTGCATACAAAATTTCAGCATTGTATCTATTATAGTTTAGGAGATACAGCAATTTTAAGGAAACAACTTTTTGAGGGGAAACGAAGGGGAGGGGGAGAAATGTGGTATGTAGTTTTGTAGAGCTTTACATACTGAGTCTACATACTCATTTTCATGTTTCTAACTCATCAGGTTTTCGAGCTACAGCCTTTTGAAAAAATGGGTGGTGCTCGATGGGCGGGAAGGAGTGGGCGTGGCGAAAATTCCTTCAAACTTGATCTAGCGTTTGACCTCAGGGCTATATCAATCAAAAAATCACCTAAGAACAATTAAAAATGTTTATACACCTACCGCTTTTGGTTGATCTAAGCAAGATCACTTGCATTTGGTTTAGATAAAATACAATTTTCAATAGAGTAATAAATTTTTCTATGTATTTCATAATTTCTTTTTCATATAATACTCTTTCTTGATCAGTCATAACACAAAAATTTTTAAAGAAAATATATTTTTTAGATTACTTTAACTGTCTTGTATGTATACATACAAATGTATATAAACATTTTAAGTTTCTTTCTTTATGCTTCAAAACTAGAAAAGTTCTAGAAACTAGAAAAGATCTGAGTTACATTTTTGATACAGTGTACAATCAGCTTCAGTGTTGGGGTTTGTCTATTCGCTTTCCCCTCTTTGTTTGTTGGTAAGGGGTAAATAACTAATAAAAAAGCGATTGTTGGGATGCGATTATAAAAGTTGAAGAGTGTATTACAGATGAACGGCCCTATTCCAAAGACCGTAACTGTTATGAGTTATATTCATAAAAATTATTTTGAACTATTATTTTTGATTTTAATTTATATCAGTCGAAAATAACTATTATAAATAACAGAGGCCAACAAGAAAAAACTTTTTCAATAATTGCAACTAATTCCTATGTATTTTGGAGTGCTGATTCCGAAAATAGAAGAGATAAAGTCGTATCACCCTCCAATTTCTTGCAATTTACTGAATTCAATCACTGGTTTTTAAAGTTGTGTACAAGATATCTTAGAAACTACATGACCGATCTTGTTGAAATTAACTAAGACATTCTAAGGAACCCAATCTATCATGTACTAAAGGGGTTTTTTGAATGAGGGCCCCCTTCGAAAGTTAACACTTTTAAATCTCAATAAATCCAAAAAAAAAAAAAAACAGTTTCATCTTTAAAAAGCTGTAAATTTTACAAAAAAAAAACTTTAAATAATTTTCCCCTACGCTACTCTATTTGTAGTTATTTTCTGCATGAAATGACGGTCTGTTTGTACTTTTCCGACAATTGGTGACCGAGATCTTTTTTCGGTACAATCTCGGACATCTCCGTCAAAAAAAAAATCGTAGTAAGGATCTGAAAAATTAAAATTAAAGCTGAATCAACAGGCTATCTAGTCAATATAATGGTTGGAATTAAAACCGTTACTGCTACAATTTTTTGGGCAAAATCTAAAAGCTTAAGGTACAAAATCTTTAAGAGTTTGTCGATCCGACCAATTTCCTTAAAAATACAGACCGTCAAATATCGGTTGAAAATTATATATATTTTTGTTTGCTCCCTTATTGGTTGGCTTAGTGCATAAAAGTCTTCAATAGACATGTCTATTAAATTTGAAGTTTCTATCATGAAAAGCCCTCGAGCTATGCTCAAAAGACTTTTATTTTAGATTTGAAAAATAAAAGTCTTTTGAAGACTTTTATATTAAAAATTAAAAATAAAAGTTTTTGAATGATTTTTATTTGTGATTTTTATTTAAAAAAGCATAAATAAATTTTATTTTAAATTTATAAAAATACAAATCCCAAATAACTTTTTTTTTTTGAGTTATACAAAAAATTTTAAAATAATTGATTAATATTATAAAAATTAAAAATAAATCCTATTTTCATAAATTTAATAAAATGCTCGTTTTTACAGTGATTAATATAGTTGCCCGAATAGTAGGGTTAGCCCAACAAGTCCATATATAAGGGGTATTCACGTAAACTCGTAAACGCCTCGTAAATTCGTAAACTGCGTAAAAATACGCTGCGTAAACAAACGGATTTGAAATTCCATACAATCAAAATTTACGAAATTGTGTATACTTTAATCAGCATTTTCGGTGCGTAAATATCTGAGTATTTATTAAAGTTTTGGGTTGACACCTTTGTATATTTTTGGTAAGTGGGAACTCTTCTTGATATTTAGTCTGTCTTTTTAAAAATATGGAAAAGGTAAGAAATTATAAGGAAAAAAAATTGTTTAATAATTAAAAATCATTCTTATGTACCATAAAATCATAGAACTTTGGCGAACAAAAAAACAAGCGGAGGCGTCTTAACCCAACGTTTCGTTGGGGATACTTTGTTACCAAAAATTTAATTTCGGAAGTTGTAGACGCATTTAAAGATGTGCCAGAGGCATTTGAAGTAAGACTGTCGATGCAATTTTAAGTGATCTTCTTAATTCCGAATTTTAGAAACCAACAGCCAAAAATTTTACGAAAAAAATTATTGAAAACACCTCTGAGTTGAAAGCAGTGACATGGGTTTGCATAAAGAACAAAATAAAAAAAAATAAATAATAAAAAACCCATTCATTTATTACCATCACCGAAAATTTCTAAAATAAAAAATTCCTTAATATTTTCAATTAGTTTTCGTTTTTTCACTTTCCCATTTTTATTTGTTTGATTTTGACTCGATAAGTAAAGATTACTAGATTATTTGAAATACTTTACGAAATTATTCGAGGTGTCGTCATGAAATCTCGTATTAAAATATACGCAAATACTCAATTTCGAAACTTACGAGCTTGCGTGAATACCCTTATAGTGTAGTAAAAATTTTAAGCGCGTATATATCTGGAAGCACATAATTTATAGAGAGAATAAAAAACAATTATCGGGTGTGTGGTTGAAATCTCCGTTAGTTTTCCAAGTGAATTGTTTTCAAATCTCCGGTTTGTGTGCCAGAACACTCCAGATTTCGTTTTGCCGAACATTAGACTTCGAAAATTTGTATGTTACGGAATAGTTCCAAAAAACAAACCAGTGATGACGCTATCTTCCGCAACACTGAAGATTGTATACTCTTCACGCCCCTTTTTTTGTGCCACGCCCACTTTTTATAATTGAATCTTATTTCTCGATGTCTTAATAGCATACATACTAACCGGCCTATTTTAGGAAATGTCTTAAGCCAGTTAAGACACTGTTAAGCCGTAACATTCTCTTAAATGCCAGCTGATAACTTTTTAAGAAAATTCGTATTTTAGGAACAGAAAAAAAAGCTCTTTTTGTCTTAACGAAGACATTTTCTAATACCTGCTCGCGAGGTCGTCTTAACAAAGATTTTAACGCAAATGTTTGCGAAATTAATATAAATTGTAAAAGTATGACTTTTTTTCAATATTAATAATTGAATAAATAATTATTTTGTTATTACATTACTATTTTGAATAATTATATTCACTTTTACTCATTTTGCAAACATTTTGTTTTCAAAAAATAATATAGCAATGAACCCACATGATCATGAGAACTCAATAATTGCATTTGATTAATTATTTGTTTATATTATTGCAGTTTTATATTTTTCAAACCAGAAAAACAAAAGCAATTGTACACATGAATGAACATTAGGTAGGCCTATGTTCCATGACGATACACGGCACATATGCGATTGTGTCAGCTAACCGATTGCTGTGTCAATTGTGTCAGAGAATCAGTGTCAAAAGTGGCGCACTTGTGTCTCAAAATGGAAGAAGAAGACGAGACGGTAGAATAGTGCTGGCTGCACTCATGTTCATTTGAGATACGCGAAAACATAAGCAATTTCAATATTCCATGCCGAACTTAACATACGCTTAACATAAATTTTTCATACTGTTATCTCAAAAACAGCTTTCGAGTTAAAAAGAGCTTTCGATTTAAGAGATTGTTGTCTAAAATACGGAAATGCTTAAAATCTCCTTTAGAAATGTCTTCACTGATACATTTGTATCAACGAAGACATTTTTAAGACATTTCCTAAAATAGGGCGGTAATTTTCATTGTATTTTTTCTCCATATTTTTTTATTTAAGCTTTGGAAGGTACCACCGCCTACCGTGTGTGCAAGGTATTGTATTGTCGAGTATACTATGCTATACCGAAATTACTAGTTTAATTTTATTATTATATTACTTTATTTTGTAAATCAAAATTTAACAGTTAATTGTTATTATATGAAATGAAGGTCTATGAAACACTTTAATGTTCATTTTGTACATTTTATTGTTGGCTGTTAAACTAACTGCTATATTTTTTCCATGTTCACTTTGAATTTGGGTATCAACTGGTTGTTGTTCTAGTAATAATGTCGCAGCTTGCGTCGAGTCCTTATGATTAATTGATAAAAAACAGAGAAATAAAATTTGGAAATCAGGGTGAAGAGTTTGCAGGAGGGTGAGTTTGCGCACACGCAAAATGTTTTGATGATGAAGGGGTAGGCGGAGGCCACAATTGTAACAGGCAAACACACTGTTTCGCCGACGGACGAAATGTCACTTCTCTTCTCTAACCGACATATTCTTAATTTAGCGTGTTGCATATAGAAGTCTCTGTGGCTCAATTAGTTGAGCGACGACTTACAAATCGAAGAGCCTGGGTTCAATGCTCAATAAGAGAAATATAACACGGTGTGTAATGCAAGTAATTTAAAATATATTAATCAATGTCTTAAATAACTAATCAACACTTCTGAATATAGAAAAAATCAAAACTAATATGCAAGCAATCGAAAAAAAAATAAAACAATAATAAATTAGGCAGAAAAAAATTATAATAATACTCAAAACTAAATAAAGTAATTCGTTCCTAATTTTTTTTTTATGTTAACATCGTGTTTATTTACTTATTATTGCAAAGGATATGTTTTATAAAAAGAAAACCAAAAAATAATTATTTGCATCGCGCCGTGCTGAGAATAGAACCCGAGACCTCTAATTCAAAGCAAAACGAACAGCAAACGCAAAATTCCAATTGAAAATAAAAGGAAATAACATTGAAAGACTGTACAATAACATAGCCTGTACAATAACAGACGTCGCGACGCGCCGTTCTCAGTCGCATCGCGACTGCTTCGTGTCGCGCTGCCCACTCCATTGGTTGTGGTTTGGGAGCCGAAAATGGCATGCGTGAGTCGATCCCTCTCGCTGCTACTAGCAGCGAGTGTGCAATGCGACTCTCGTGCTCGGGTCGATCCTTGTCAATGCAAAATGGCATCGACGTATAGTAGGAAAATGTTGCACCAATATGGCCGAAAGCAGATAAGTTGGGAATGTTTAGGCAACGATTCCGACATTCTAGTGCAATGCTTCCAAAACCGGTAAAGGCAGTACAATAAAAACTGGGCAAGTGTGTGAGGAGCCAGGTTTAAGTTCGATATATTTGCCCCCAAGGACCCCCTAGCTACAGCCTTGGTTAAGTAAGCAACCGATTGGTGGAAAAATGCAATCGACCTTTTTGGAATGTTTTGTTTTTATCAGTGCTGCGAACTTATTAGAAACAAAAAGGGCTGTTTTCAGCAAAATCATAATCATTAATTAACTGTCTTGAGCAACATCGATAAATCACAAAAATAGACATCAAATAACAAAAATTTTGAGAAAAACAACAGAATTCCGACTACCCGCTGACTTACGTTTTTTCCCCCAATCGATTCTTAAAAAAGGCAAGAATCAGCGGAATAAGAGTGATTTGGCAGCACTGTATATTATTATTTTTCAGATTAATAACTAAGCTTTGTGTGTAATATTGTTAAAGAGCTTAAGAAAACGGAATAATAGTCATGAAAAAATAACGTTGATCCGTTTAACGGAATTATTGGACACCTAACATAATGAAGAAATCCGTCTATGTACTCAAGTAGATGCAACTACAAAGAATTTGTTGAAATTTTGAGAAAAAAAAAATTGTTGCACGCAGTAAAACCGGCAGTTATTACGATTTCATTATTTGTAAGACTTATAGTATCGTCAAAGTGCTCTGTATTCTACAGTAGATTAACAATGGTTTCGCTGATAAAAAATCAACTTCTTAAACACCTATCAATGTAAGAACTATTTTATTTTATTATGAATTGTTATTGTGCATACATACTATATGAAAGACTAATTGAATATCTAATGTTTTGTTTGTCAATTAAGTAAAATCGATTTTTCGCCATGCGCAACAATTTCCGAAGTTAGTGTCTTTGTTTACAAAACTGCTGATCACAAAAGTTTGCTACTTAAAAGCAGTCTATTATAATAATAAATTAAAAATAAATGCAGAGTTTATATGCAGTCGTTCACAGTTTCAAGCAACAACTTGAACTATTAATAAAAATTATTTCTGATCGAAAAGAAAAATCAGCAAAGTATACAATAGTGATTTTTAGATTAACGTTTAAAATTATGTGCTTTAGTTTTATATAAGGTGCTTATCAAATTTATAAGACACTTTAATTTTTTAGCTTTTAACGATCGCTACAACTGCAGTGTTTACATTTTTGCAAAACCAAAAATAGAGATCGAAAAGGAAAGCATTAACTATGAAAATCATCGTTCCTTTGAATATATAATTTTGAATGAAAATATACCATTCGATTTTCTTCACAATTCTCAAAATTTGCTTTGTTGCAGCCTTATCAAAATTATAGGACATTGTGAAAAGTGCAGCAAAACAGTTCACATTTGTTTTTTTTTTTGTTTCCAATAAACGTTTAATGGCACATTGAAATAAAAATAAACAAAATGCCTCGGCTTCGTGAAGATGAAAGTGATTAAATTTCTGCCTTTTCAAAGTTCGAATTGAATGTAAACCACATTTCTTAAGAAATTGGAGGCCGACGTACTGTGATTGCCATTTGTTTTTACGATCGCAAGACTGAATAGTTCTGAGTACTAGTGAATAGCCTGATACATTCTTGACATGTAACAGAGAAAAGCAGTACATTTTCTTGAAGGATAACGCCGCAATACATGCTAAAGGGCAAACAAAGTTTTTACAGGACTGCTCTGTTCATGTTATGGACTGGCCAGCATGTTTACCGGATTTATATTCAATAGAAAATCATTGGGGCATACTGATAAGGGGTATTTATAAAAAAAAAAACACAAAGATTGAGAGCGTTAATGATCTCAAAAACGCAAATTTCCGGGAATGGGCACATTTTCAGCCTGACTCCATGAAAACATTGTTTTTGGTGTCGGCAAGCACCAACGATCTTAAATCAATAAATAAATTATCTAATTTTTATAAATAACATTTAGCCTTTTATAGACTTTCAAGCTCTCAAAGCAAAAGTGTCTTATAATTTTTATAAGGCAGCAACAAAGTAAAATTTCAGAATTGTGAGGAAAATCGAATGGTTTATATCCAACCCAAACTAAATATTCCCAGTAACGGTGTTTTTCCATTGACTGTGCTCTGAACTCTCGTTCTCTATTTTCGGTTTTGCAAAAATATAAACACTTCAGTTGTAGCGATCGTTAAAGGTTAAAAATCAAAGTGTCTTATAATTCTGATAAGCACCTTAGAAGTAAGTTCTATCAAAGTTGCAGTCATACAACTAAATATAGTAAACCAGTAAGGGCGGTATAGTCGAGTAATCTCGACAATATAATACCCTGCACACATGGTAGGCGGTGCCACACCCTCAATCTACAAAAACATATTGATCTGACGTCGCCTATTCAAATAGTGTTCAAAATATCAAGAAAATCGGTCAAAAAAAGTGGATTTTACGAAAAATTTTAGTTTGTTGGCTTCTGCGGGGTAGTCATCAAAGAGAGGGGCAATTTGTGGTATGCAGTTTTTAAGACGTAATATTACTGAGCTTGTATACGAAATTTCAGGTTCATACCTTTGTTAGTTTTGGATATATAGCTTTTTTTAGAAAAATACTAGGGGAAGGGGTAAAATTGTGGTATGCAGTTTTGTAGAGTTACTCATACTGAGTCTACATACCGATTTTCATGTTACTATCTCTTTGGATGTTCGAGTTATAGCGTTTTCAAAAAGTGGGTGGTGCTGGATGGGCGGGAAGGAGTGGGCGTGGCACAAAACCATTCAAACTTGATCTGCTGCCGATCATCACGAGTCTACCCTCCAAATTTCAAGTCTCTAGCCCTTATAGTTTCCGAGAACCATTGGTGAGGACGGACGGACAGACGGACGGACATGGCTAATCAACTTCTCTTGTCGTCCCGATCAAGAATATATATACTTTATGGGGTCCCCCGACTCTCCTTCTGTGCGTTACATACATTTGGCTTTTGCACAAACACAATAAAAACCTATTATCAGCTATTTTCACCTTTACTGAAGCTTATATACTCTTGAAAGCATTTGCCCAATTATTCTTATTGGAAAAACCGTCTTATATTTTTTCCGAATCGAATCATATAAGTATATAAACAAAGGGGCATTGCCACGACCATTTTCTAATTGGTTTTAAAGAAACCAATGTAATCATTCTACACTTCATCTTGTGATCTTACATCTCGTCGGCTTAAAAAAAATCGCTTTAGAATAAGGCTTAACGGCTCATAACTTCATTATTTACAATTTTTTTTCTTCCGAATTTTTTTAAAAAACTCGTATAATAACTATATTTATTTGGATGGCAGCTGTGTCCTATAGTCGTCCGGTTATGCTGGATTTTACATAAAAACTGCGTACAATGACAACAACATTTTTTGCATTTAAATTTTTTGTTTAACTTTAAAACTCTAGGAACTTTTCACTTTGAGCTGATCAAGAATATATGTGTATAATTTATACAGTCGTAAATGTCTCCTTCTCTGCGTAGCAAACTTTATGACTAAGTTAATATACTCCTCATTTTCAAAGTATAGGATTCACATGAATGTAGCTTATTTTCTATACGAAAACACTAACCGGCCGCCTATTTTTTCATCACTGTTGTTGTTAAACAACTGTGCTGTTACTATTCTGTTATTAGCAGTATTTTTAGGTCTGCTGTTGCTGTACTGTCCAAATTTAAAATCAATTAAAAAAACGTTCATATTTTCAAATTAATTTAATTTTAATAATTATAACATAATAATAGTTCATAATTTAAGTAATATTATTATTTGTCCATCACCATCCTATCGGGTCACACCATGAAGCAAAGTTTTCCTCCACGCGTCTCTAATTTGGGCGCGCCTTCGACAGTTGGTAACACCAAGTCAAGACAGGGCTTCCATCACCTAGTCTTGGAGACACATACGGGGTCGTCTTCTCCTCCGCTTCCCGACGATCACAACATCAAACATCGTACGAGCCGGAGTGTCTTCTTCCATACGTGCGATGTGACCCAGCCAGCGAAGTCTATGAATTTTCATTCGACTGACTACGTCAGCATCACAGCTGGGAACCAAGACGACGCGATTCTCTGCTAGAGCACATTATAAACTTTTTCTTGTCCATATTTACTGGAATGGCTTAAGACGAACGTGGTCGTGTTTTCAACAACTATTTACTGTCACTAATGAATTGTTTATTTGAAATGGCATCTAACGACTGGGTTGTAGGCATACATTATTATTCCTAACGATAAATCGTCTAACAACGAACTACAAAAAAATGGTCAATTCTCGAAGTAGCTGTCAAATGAGTTTTTAAGAGACTCGTGACAGGTGTAACCTAAATTCAGATAAAACAGGGGAAAAATATATCCAAAGCCGTAGGAAATACACTTGGTTTTGGATAAGAAACTTATATAACAATTGGAGATTATTTTGTAGTGCGGCCCACAATGTTTATAATACATACATATGCATACATAAACCATTTTCACTCAGGCATCTTCGTTCAATACTTATTACATGACCAGTCTACTTCTTGATTTTATTGGTCGGTAGGACTTGAAGAGTGAAGAATCCATTTTCAGACGCTACATATTTGCACGCGGATTATTGTCGTTTCGTCGTCGTGAAGATATTTTGACGGTGTATTAATGTATTTCCTTGGTTTTCCACAATCCTTGACACAGTGAAATAATTCAAAGAAGTACAGTTAACATGTTCTACAAGCAGCGCTTTATAAATGAAATCTTTTTTATTTATGAATTTCACTCAATTCTAAGTTTCTCAATATTTTCAATATTTGTTTCTTTTCACTTAAAAGCAGTTAAAAAAAATCCAAAAATTTTACAGTTTACAAAAATAGTAGTGACCAGTTTAATGTAAAAAAAACCAGTAAGGATTGGAGTCGACAGTACTCGACTTCGACATACCCTGTACCTTCAATTAGTAACCGATGTATTAGGGCGTTGCCCCGCCCACTTTTTAATCGAAACATATTTCCTTTCTATTCAATATCATACGTACCAATTATTGCTCTTCTAGACCAATTCGTTACAGAGATATAACGGTTTTATATTTTGGCTATTCAAATTATTACTAATTAGGGGCGTGGCCACGCCCATTTTATTGTTGTATCCTATCTCAAAAGACAATCCAGAAAATACGACTTTTGTAATAATTTACCCGAGGTAGCTTCAGTTATTTGCCCCTCACCCCTAAACTAACTCAAAAAGGGGGAAAACAAAATAAACTTGATCTGCGTAATGAATCACAAAATCGAACTGTGAAGAGCTTTTGGTCCTATCTATTATAGTTTCCGAGATCGACGCGGGTATAAAAAAAAGGGACGAACTTCAACTGAAACTAAATGTATTATGTTCTACGTGTTGTTTTGGGTCTAATACTTCGTCGTCAATCCTTGGTTGTCTACAACTTCTTTGCATCGGCGGCGCATAGAGTCAATTAGGTTTTGACAATGTCTTACCGGAATTTGAGCCAATGCCTCTTTCACCACTGGCCAAAGCTGAGTCCTGCTTGATGGTATTTCATGAAAGCTCAAACAAAGCTTTGCCAAATATTAAAAAATTTTAGAGATTTTAGGGTAAATCGGACTTGTTTCCAATTAGTTGTCTCGGTCAAATATGAGGTTCGACCAGAAAATCGTTCATAAAACATATTTAACTTATATTTTTAAATCCCGCAAAGGTTTTTCTTTTAGATTAGAGGTCTTACATGTATTATATAAGTATTATAGGAAATTTTTTTGAAAGAAATGAAGGAAACCACATACCATACTGTCGTTTCCAATTAGTTGTCAACAGCTGGATGTACATATAGTACATAAATGGCATCCTTTCTATTCATTACAAATTAAGACAGTTAATGCGAATTTTTGGTAGGTTTTTGTTTATTAGCTACAAAAAATGATTTTCTTTTCATTTCAATCCATTTTGAGAGTTAAAATATGTATAAAACCCCAATTCTTACGTGAAAAAAGACATTTTTACCAAAATGGTAGAAAACAGTCGAAAATGCACAAAGAAGAATCTTTTATTAAAGGACGATGGTCAAAACATCTTCTCATACATTAGATCTGACGTAAATATGCGTAAAAAAAAGAGAACTCGATGGAAGCCGTCAAAAAGACAATAATTTGCGTGAAAACGGGTGAGGTCTGAAAAAATATTACTTCACTCTTTGATACCAAATAAAATCAAAAAGTGGTGGGGAAAATGACGTGAATGGGTCAAGTAATAGTATACGAAGATGCCTCATTGAAAATAATTTTCAGAGGTTGGTAATAGAAGCATGAAGGGCCTCACTAGAGATTTCATTTAGCGAGGCTAAAAAAAAAAATTTCGAATAAACGGGGCTTTTATATTTCACATCATGTTTACATATTTAAATTTATTTCAATTTAACATATAAAATAAGTACATTCATTTGTACGTCTTACAAATAAAAGAAAAAAAGTCAGCGCTATTTTTAATAACTCTTAGCCAATGGGAACAACCCTTTGACGGCATTGTGTAAACGACAAGATTAGAGACATTTATTACATTCGGGTATTTAGCAAGCTTACTACAAGAGGATGCTTGCAAAAAAACTCTTTTTTGTGTGGAATTAATGTTATTGTTGATGGAGCGATATTGACTTGTTTTGCCACCTCAATTTTTTTTGTTCCATTATCAATAGCTGAAGTATTGTTTTTTTTGCGTCATTGATAACGTCTTACATTCTTGTGCCATTTTCATGAAACGATGTTACTAACGCTTGGAAAAAACTTAGCAAACTAAGCGAAAACAAAAGTGAGTAACACAAAATTCGTCATTGGTAGCGACATAAAGGCGGAATAGTAGTTTGCAAAACCTAACGGTGATTTAACGACAGCAAATTTTTCATTGAATTACGAATTATAAGAAGTTACGAAATGAAATTTCAATTTAAAGAGGTTCAATTTTCTTATTGCGAAAAATATTACAAATTAACGAGTGTCCAAAATGTATGGAATATGGTAAGGGGTCAGCATTTTTTACGAATTATTGAGGTTTTCGATTGAGCGGGGTACGAATTATCGGGATTTGACTGTAATTTAAATCTCAAAATTGTAAGCAGTTCTAACGCTGCTGGTGTTTTTAAAAAGTAAGCTGGTACCAGTTGGGGAGAAGGAGTGGTCGTAACTGTAACTGTTTGACTGTAATTTAAATCTCAAAATTGTAAGCAGTTCTAACGCTGCTGGTGTTTTTAAAAAGTAAGCTGGTACCAGTTGGGGAGAAGGAGTGGTCGTGAAAAGAAATTCTATTAAACTTGAAGTAGCTCATAACCACACGAGCCTACCTTTAAAACTTTAAACCTCTAGCTCTTATAGTTTCCGAGAACCATTAATAAGGACGGATGGACGAGCGGTCATACGGTCAGATATAGCTGTATCGACTTGTCCTATTGTCCTGATCAAGAATATAATTATATGTATGTATACTTATTGTGGTCTTACTCCTCTCTTTCTATGCATTACATACTTTTGTTTATGTATGACGTCACAACTGCTACGATGAGTCACACCACAATATACTCTATTCTATTGTGTTTGATTCCATAGTTCCCCAGGCTCTTATTTAACACTATTATGTTTTCTCAACACTGTATTTTATTATGTATCCTATAGCTTATAAGATCACTTCTACTTGTAACTTTTATGAATACAGTTCTCAAAATCACGTAATATACCATGTTACTCAATGTGTACAGGGTATAAAAAGGCACAAACATATGCAACATTTTTTTAAAGAAAATTAAACAAGAATATATATGAGTTTCAACAGCTGTTTCGTTTAGAAAAAATTACCAGGAGTAGAAACAATAGCAGTTTTTTGAGGAACCTGTTATTAAGGCTTAAAAATACATATGTAGGTAATAACCGACTTAGACTAATTTTTTTAAATCGGATTTTGAGCAGCTTTTGAGGTCAAATACTCCTCTGTGCGATGGGCGCCAATTAAAAGGTTTCAATTGTTATAGTGCTATTTTATATATGTACATAGTACATGAGGAATACGCTATTAATTAAATCGTCTTATTCACAGTCACTTTCCCATTGCCGATATCTAACAATTGTTTAAAGAATATGTCTTTGCATTGATCTTCTAACATTTTGACTCGCATGCATATTTTCAGCAGGATTTTTTCAACATTACAGCATAGTGGCAAAGATATTAAGGAAGCGTTCCTCTTGTCTGCGTACTTTGATATCATCAAATGTTTTGCTCAACACCACAAGAGAGTGTTTGTTTGTCAGATTGATTTTTAAGTTGTACGCTGCATCTGGGTAATTTTCAATATTGTGTGGCAGCTTAAATGCTGAATTAGCTGTTCTACCTCCCTCTAATAAAGGTGATGCAATGCCAGATGATGCAACGGTCAGTGCAAATCCGCTATTTGATCGTAAGTTGGCAAGAATTAGTGAAATGAAAAATGTTTTGCCGGTTTCACCCGATGCTTGTCTCTATTCCAATAGCCGTTGTTAATACCGTTCACCTGGTTAATTTTGTGATTAAGATGCAAAAGGGAAAATTGTGGTATGTCATTTTTTAGGGCTAAGTTTACTATGCTTGATTTATACCCTTTTGAAAATATAGGCGGTACTGGTCTTATCCAAAAGGATAACAATCCTAAACTAGAAAAGATACCATATCTTAAAACGTTTTGACTGAAAACGAAATGATTCAAAACACTTTGCCTTTGTTCGTTTATGCTTGCGACTTTATAAGTGTTCTGACTCAATACGTTTTGAAGATGGAAATCAATCTGTTTTGACTTACTACAATTATAGAGCGGGTCATGTAATATTTCATTTAATCTCACTATGGACGAAAGGTGGTCATTGAGAATCTCATGGGGAGGGATTTATGTATGTCAGGGTGTCATTTTCAAGAACCAAACTTTGCTAATGTATAGATGTCCCTTTAGGTAGGCGGCATATATATTTCTACTTAATTGAGGATTACACCGAAATTGTTTGTGAAATTCGCTTCGTATGGTTGTCATTCTTCAAGTAACCGTTGGTTTTAACAAAAAGACAACAAGACAAAGCAGAAGTTTCATGCAAAATGTATGTTAATAAATCATTTCATTTGCGGAAAGTTTAACAGTTAAAAATAATTAAGATCATTATAATTAAAATATATATCAATTCTCTTTGAAACCAAGCCTATCTTCAAAACGTCTGAAAAATGCTCAAAACGATTTGAAAAATTAACGACACAATTGAAAACAAGTTTGAGTCAAAACGATTTGTGCTCTAAAAAGGAATTCACAACCAGTAAGGACGCCATCTTCAGTAAGACTGAAGATCTCAATGAAACTTTCAGGCATTTTGTCGGACTATGTAGAACTACTATGTTTGAAATTTCCTTCTATCTTCCAAAACAAAAAAAGTTTTACATTCAACGATTTAAGACTTATTCATTTTTCTTATTTTTTCGTATGGGAGCTACCAGTTTCAATGATCCGATCATGCCAATTCCGACGAATGATTCATCGTAATAAATTCCAAGACTCTGTGCAAAATTTCAGCTATATAGCTTCAAAACTGAAGGGACTAGTTTGCATACATACAGACAGACGGACATGGCTAAATCAACTCGTCTTGTCATCCTGATCAAGAATATACAGCTGTGTTCATAAAAATAGTAGTGCCGTTGACTCATGCATATAATGCTGCTAAATCAAATGAAAATTCGAATATATGGCCAAACCAAAATAAAACCAGTAAGGGCGGTATATAATATAATACCCTGCACACATGGTAGGCGGTGCCACACCCTCAATCTACAAAAACATATTGATCTGACGTCGCCTATTCAAATAGTGTTCAAAATATCAAGAAAATCGGTCAAAAAAAGTGGATTTTATGAAGAATTTAAGTTTGTTGGCTTCTGCAGGGTGTTCATCAAAGAGAGGGGCAATTTGTGGTATGCAGTTTTTAAGACGTAATATTACTGAGCTTGTATACGAAATTTCAGGTTCATACCTTTGTTAGTTTTGGAGATATAGCTTTTTTTTAGAAAAATAGGGGAGGGGGTAAAATTGTGGTATGCAGTTTTTTAGAGTTACTCATACTGAGTCTTCATGTTTCTATCTCTTTGCATGTTCGAGTTATAGCGTTTTCAAAAAGTGGGCGGTGCTGGATGGGCGGGAAGGAGTGGGCGTGGCACAAAGCCATTCAAATTTGATCTGCTGCCGAGCATCACGAGTCTACCCTCCAAATTTCAAGTCTCTAGCTCTTATAGTTTCCGAGAACCATTGGTGAGGACGGACGGACGGACAGACATGGCTTAATTAATTTCTCTTGTCGTCCCGATCAAGAATATATATACTTTATGGGGTCCCCCTCCCCTCCTTTACTGCGTTACATACATTTGGCTTTTGCACAAACACAATATACCCTGGTACACAGTATGTGTACAGGGTATAAACAGTAATTTGTAACTATTTTCAAGTATATTTACATTTTTATGTGTTTTGAACATTTATTTGTTTTCACTTAAAAGCAGTTTAAAAAAAAAGGTCAAAAATTTTACTGTTCACAAAAATAGTAGTGACCAGTTTAATGAAAAAAAAAGAGACGAACCTCAACTGAAACCAAATGTATTATGTTCTACGTGTTGTTTTGGGCCTAATACTTCGTTGTCAATCCTTGGTTGTCTACAACTACTTTGCATCGGCCAGGCATAGAGTCAATTAGATCTTGACAATGTCTTACCAGAATTTGAGACAATACGTTTTCCACCACTTGCCAAAGCTGAGTCCTGCTTGATGGATTTGCTGTTCGTGCGACTCGTTTGACATCCTCCTACAAGTTTTCTACCGGATTTAGGTCCGGAAACTGAGCTGGCCAAGGCATTACCTCAATCCCTTCAGATGTAAACCACTGTTTAGAGAGTTTACTAGTGTGTTTAAGATCATTATCCAATTGAAACGTCCATTTTAAAGGCATATTCCTAGTGGAATGTGGTAACGTAACATCCTGTAGTTTATTAAAGTACATGGTTTTGTTCATAATGCCATCGATGGAATGTAAAGGGCATACGCCAATAGAGAAAAAAACAAGCTAAAACCCTTATGTTCAGTCAACCTTACTTAACACTCCTAGAAGTAAATTTTGGGTGGTTCTTTGTGTTTGGTGGATGACGAACATACTGTATGGAGCATATGTCACCAACCAGTAATAGTTTTCACACATCTGTGCATAATATGCTGCCTCACTTTTTGACAGGACAACTCAAGTGATGCCTTGCAAATTGTAATCTCGCGTCGATATGCTCCTTCTTTAATAGGGGTATCTTTATAGGACTTCTGGCTTTTAAATTAGCTTCTATAAGTGGACCATGAATTTTCACATCACTGACCGACAGTATTAGGCAACTTTTTATCACTTTTGAGGATGCCGAAGATTATGCCTAAGTATGTCGGGTAATGCTCCTGTCTCCTAAAAACGTAATTTTGTGGTTACCACCACTTCTTTACGATTTCTTATTATAATAAATAGCATTAAATATCAAAGGGGCAGTGTACTCAACAATAGTTTGTATTATTTTATAGGTTTTGCCTTGATTTTTAAGCTTAATGATTAATTTTCGCTTTTCAATTGAGTAATAATTTCTTTCACCCAATGAGACCCTAAATCTTATTAAATATATATTAGAACACTATTAAATAACTTGGTTACATTTATTGATGAAACGTTTTTTGTTTAAAAACGATTTTTGAATTCCTTATGTCAGTCACTACTATTTTTATGAACAGCAGATTTTTGAGGCTTCAAAAATCAAAATGCACCCAAAACAATACAATACAAGCAAAAAAAAAAAATAGGATCTTTAAGTTTTTATGTTTCTTATATTCAGATTAACGAAACGTAGTTATACGTGTTAAATTAAAAAATAAGAATATGTCAGAATAGCGTTTGAAATGTAATGAGCCGCTGCACTACTATTTTTATGAACACAACTGTATATACTTATATATTATATATATACAGACGTGTTCGAAATAATAAGAACAACAGGCTTTTAAAGTTAATTCGTTATAAAAAGTTGTCAAAAACTTTTTTTTTTATTATTTCAATTTATTCACCTTATAATACACATATTAAGCTTTAAGTATGCCGAAGGACATAATTTTTCAATGTTCCTATTTCGTATTTTGAGCAACTTTGTTGCATTAAGTCGAAAATCAGGTGTTCGAAATAATAAGAACAAAGTTAAAAAACAATCGATAGTTATGTTTTACATACGGAAAATGGATATATTGGTCCTTAAATTTAATATGAAGTTGCTTCCCCTTCGTTATCAAACACTTCGACACATCTGGACCTCATAGATTCTATTAGGGCACGGCATAATGAAAGTGGGATAATCTCCCATTGATTTTTTCCCTATATGCCACATTTCATCAGCATTTTTTGGTCTAGGATGTCTTACTCCTTTCTTAACATCAATCTAAAGGTGTCCTATTGGGTTCATGTCAGGTGGTTGTGCCGGCCACTCCAGCAAATCAATTTTTTGAGATCGAAAACACTACTTAATTTCGATGTGTGCTTGGAATCGTTATATTGCTGATAAATCAACCCTAATGGCATTTGCTCTTCAGCGTAAGGTTACATGACAGCTTCCGTAAGGGTTTCAACGTAAAACGTATAACGTATAAATTGAAATAATAAAAAAAAAAGTTTTTGACAACTTTTTATAACGAATTAACTTTAAAAGCCTGTTGTTCTTATTATTTCGAACACGTCTGTATATATAGTCAAAAATGAATATTTCAATCTGTTACAAACTCCGTGACAAAGTTATAATACTCATAGAGTAATCATACATAGAGTGGAAAACGAACTCTTTTCGCATTTTGCGTTTCTCTCCTAACAACATACGCTACTTAGTCGCTGAAAAAGGATCGAACTCGAACCGTAATGCGGACCGTAACTGTGCATGAGAGAAACGCAAAACGCGAAAAGAGTTCATTTTCCACTCTATGTAGGATTACTCTATGATTTTCCACTCTATGTAATACTTACTCTATGATAATACTATTCACATACGTGAAGAGTACAAAAAGTGTTTATACTTCGTTTTTAGTTGAAACGTTTTAAGTCATCGTATAAACGTAGTCATATTCTCTATGATCACATCTTCCTTAAAAACTGTATATAAAAATTGTCTTTAAATAAAGAATTGAAATTAAGCTAAATAAATTATTACCTGCATTGAAAATATATGTATCTTAAATGACTAATTAAACATTACCAAACACCCATCACTTTCAATAAACCTTTTAATAGTGATTTGTTTTTGTTTTTAAGCTATACTAAAAATTTATCATCGGACAAAATAAATTTAAGCACTTTTCGTGGGGAAGGTGAACTCTCAAACCTGGAATTGGATGAACGTGTTCTTACGGAGTTACTTGAGTTACCTAGTTGGTTGCGTTTAACATCGGCTTGGTGCAATCATGTTTCTTTTCGAATTAGCTGGACAAAGTTGAAGAGTGTACCCATAACTCTGGTAATTGTGCCTACAGTATTTAAAAAACGCATCTTTAAAATATATATATTCAGACACTGGATGAAGTGCGGATAACTGTGGAAACATGCAACCCAGCATCCAGAAATGTTCAATTTTCTGAGAGTGGAGCTGGCTTGCCTCAGGTTCCACAAGGAAAATATAGTTTTATTCATAAGGTTGTTGATGGAATCACTATAATTGTCAACACCGTGAATGTAAAGTTCTTAAGCTCTGCTTTCACCGCTTGCGTTCAGGTATTAACAATGACATTGTGTTAACACATATACACTTACATACATATACATATGTGTATTATAAAAAAATTATTTATTTTTGTAGATGTCAAAAATACGTGTTGAATCAAAGACGCCAAAATGGTCCAGTGCTGATTTAAGATTGACGCGATTAAAGGAACCACAAAAAGGCATTATTCTTATTTTTAAGGAACTCTCCTGGCAAACAGTACGCATTGAGGCCAGTTCAACTCAAGACAAATCGTTGACGCCACTTCGTCTTCTTACTAATCAGGCACGGTGTCGTATTACAATTCGAAAACGTTTATCAGATTGTACATTATTGGCTTCGCGCCTTGTCCTGATTCTCGATGACTTATTGTGGGTTCTAACAGACTCCCAACTAAAGGCTGCATTGCACTTTGTCGATTCATTGTCAGGGCTTATTAAGACTGCTACTAACGCTACACAAAAGTCAAAGGCGGCGCGCAAACTTGAGGTTGTCCATTAAAAAGTCTATTGAAATGAAATTAATTGTTGTAAAAAATGTTAACTTTTTTTATAGACTTTACCGGAATACCAGGCACAAGTTGCACAGCAGCAAAACAGATTTTTCGAAGCAAGCAACTCAACACCAGCACAACGCATGTTTAACGCCTTTGATGTGCGTGAAACATCCTATCACTTTTTTAGTCAGCGTATCGATTTACATTTGTGCGATGATGAAGGCAACGGTCGATCCAGTTATCCAGAATTGGATAAAGGTGGCGCTTTGCAAGTTTCAATTACGGCATTCCAAATGGATTATTACCCATATCATTTGGCAAAATCGGAACGCACGCATTGGGCCAAGTATAAAGAAGCATCAGTCGCCCCAGCTTTATGGCTCAGAGAATCACTCAATGTATTTCGTGAAGCTGTGCTCAACCTAAGTCAGCCAAATCGTTCTTCCACGCATGCACCACTCGAACGCAGTACTCCGGGTTCGCCTGTTATGCTCAACGCGAATTTCCCTCACTCACAATATGTAGTTGGCAAAGTATTCGAGGATCAAACTACTTACGATGGTGTTAACACGCTACCAGATTTTTCGCAAAGTTCCGGCTCTATCTCAGCGTCCATTAGTAATGAAGATTCCCACGCAAATTATCAGCGTACAACACTGGAAAACTTAGCTAAACTTATGAGTGCTTGTGTTGTTTTAAGAGTGGAGGACTTTACGCTTTATCGAGTAACTACATCAGGCAAAAAGCAGATGCCCAAGGAATTAATTTCAGGTATGCCAAAATTTACTAAGCATACACTATTTAATAACTTAAGGTAATTAATATACACCCATGGCAATTATGCAGTCGTTTATTAATATGTATATCTAACACATTTTGTTTGTCTTCATACATAATTTGTGGCATTTATTTCTTATGCATATGTATGTTTTTTTTATGAAATCGCTTTTGTTCATTATGTAGCACAACATAAAAGGAAAGCTAAGTCAGGTGAATATGTCGCTTAAGAACTCATTCGATTTCATTCTTAATGGTAAAAATGTGTGTAACAATATAGTCTTATATATCATTTTCAGGGGACAAAGAGCGCTACTCGTTTCCAGGAGAAATGCCAATATTACACGCCGAGTTTACATATTTTTACTATCCCGGCGATTTCATATTTCCTTGTAAGTAGAAATTACTTGTAATACTATACAGTTGCTCACAGCTTAAAAGAACTTTACACAAGTTTGCCCCACCAGTATGTTATATTGAAAATGTCAAAGGTAATATCGTAAGTTTGGTCATCTGGTAAGAAATTAACGTTGGTATGTTAGTGTCTACGTTTCAGCATGACATATTTTTGTTCGGGCAAAAATGTCATTTTTAGTGACGAATAAGCTTCATTTGCGGGAATTTTACTTAATTTATTTCTTTAAGTTAAGCTTGTACAAGCTTCCAGTGATAGAAGATTTATTGGGTGGTTTCCGAAGTTTAAAAATGGAGAGCCGAAGAACGCAGCGGAATGCCGAAAGTTTGCGGAATTGACAGCTTTATTGGAGAAAGAATGGTACAAAATTTTACAAAAAAAAATGTAGCTTACATAAAAGTTAATCAACAAGAAATTTCACTTCGTATCATATCGTTAGGAAAAGTTATAAAAAAAATAATTATAAACATCTCTATAATATCTCTTAAGCTGTGAGCTACTGTAGTGACAGGCATGCTCTGATTCTCACTTTTACTAGACTAACGATTTCGACTTAATCCTATTCTGTCAACACTTTTAGACACTGTTAATATAAAAAAATCTATTCAATGACATGCAAATAAGATTTGCAAACAACAGCTATTAAAACTACTTTTTCAGTTTCGAAATTAACATGACTAAAAGACCAGCTGTTAAAAAAAAAGCTATGTGCAGATAAAGGTAACAATAATTGCCCTGAATATGACACACTGTTAAAATCGTATTTACAGGCATTTAATAGAATTATATTTTTAACAGTGACTAATAGAGTTGTCAGAATAGGGGAGTAAATAGAATTTTTCTATTATCAGTGCTTAATAAAGTATCCAGTTAAGGGGGTGAAAGCTCTTAAATATAAACAATTTTTAAAAATAGTCGACAGAATTGGGTCGTAGGTCCCTAAGAATTGCTGCCAGTATTAAAAAAACTGTTATCTTTTGCCAATGACAATAAGTAAGAATCGTTGGTAAGGATTTTTGCATCAATACAAAATTAAAAAACGATACAAACATAGTAAGAAAGAAAGGTTTACCAAGGGGGTCTGTTGACTCCCTACATTTAACCTATAAAAATTTTGGTTCTCGAAACTTCTTAAGTGGTAAATTCATATATTGTAAAGCCCTCGTTTGTGATGTTTTGGCTACGTCGTTTTTATGAGACTTAAAATTTTTAAGAACATAAATGTTACGAATTTCAGAATGCGAAGTGAGAATGGGAGCAGGGCCCATAATAGTCATTATAATAATATTAATAAATATTATTAACATATAAATAACTATATTATATTATTTTCAGTGCCTCCGTCCAAAATGTTTGTCCACATAAATCCACTGCAAATTCATTTTGATCTTAGCTCAATTCTTTGGATCAACTCCTTTGGTTTGAATCTACATGAAAGTTTGCTTCGAACAAGTGTTGGAACTCCTCTTGATACGCAAAGCAGTTGTGGATCAAATAGTTCATGTGGGTCTAATTACACTAAAGTTCCTTCCGCGAATGCCTCCGGTCACATTGATGAAACCGATCCAAATCTTATGTATATGGATGTCAAAGTTGAAGCTATTATGCCTCGTATCATTTTTGAGTCAACAATAGATATGCCTAATCAAAAAGATCGGCCTAAAACTATGCAAGTCCAAGTTTCACGTTTTGCATTAACCAACATACGTGAAGTTGGTTCATCGCGAGCTGATCTAGCACAGGCCTTACATTCTCTTCAAGAAGGCTCATTAGTGTTCGGAAGTGATTTTCCATCTGTCAACAGTGACATGTGCATTGTCACAGATCGGATATTGTCACATGTTGCTGCAGCCGATGTCAACAATTTGCAAACAGATAATTCCCCAAAAATTTTTGCGAAATCTTGCTCTAATCAATATCTCTCTCGCTATGCAATGTGGTCGGAACCACGCGACGTTTGGTGCATAAAACTTGATCCCATTTGGGTTGATTTTTTTGGAGCACGTTCGCTCGGACCAAACAAGTCCATACCATTCGTTGATGCTGTTCCTATTACACTGTGGCTACACTCTGGAACTAACAATGAACTTAATTCAACTTTAAATGTTGACCCGAACAAATTGTCAAAAAGCAATGTAAATTTTTCCGTGGAATCAAAAATGCAAGAAATTCATCATACTTACGATAGAGTTCCACCCATACCTTTTCCTCTTAATCCATTCCTAAGCGACGAAGATATGCGCATTGGCAACAAATTAGATAAGGATTCGCTTAGTGTATTTGAACGTACTGCAGATATGCATGTAATAGCCCACATATCTAATTTAGTAAGTTTACAAATTGATCATTATCAATTATTGTTCCTACTTCGACTCGCTGAGCAATTCAATGAAATGTCTATCTTTCTGTTGCTGGATGCCGAACGGATTTTAAAAAAGGTGTGGACCAGTTGATACTTTTTTATTTTTTTTTTAGATTGAATTTCTTTTTTATTTTTTTAGAAAAACAATAAAAAGTCGATTATCTTCGGCTGTGTTGTACCACAAATAGAGCTTACCCTTGTGATGCCGTCTCCGACACCCGGTAAGGAATCTAGTGGTGGTGATGCTGAAAGTGTCTTACCTGATTCAGCTAGTTTGGGTGATGATTTACACATGAATAGTAAGAATTATCTTTCTCTTTTGTCTCTTTTATTTTAACCGCAACAAACTTAGTTACATATATTCTTTACATATACATTTACATATATATATACATATACGTACAAATATTCTATGTATTAGAGGTCTGCATGAATGCATTCAAACATTCAAATGAGTAATTCATTTAAAAAATGATTGTGTGAATTGTGACACTCATTCAAATGAATGTGAATGAATTGAATTTTAAATGAATGAGCAAATTCAATCATTCAAACTTAGTTTATGCAAATTGAATTGAATGAGTACTCAAAATTTCGAATTTCTATAAATTAAGCTAACTTATACCCCGTTTATGCGAGAGCCTTAAAGCGCTTTAACTCAATGCGCACTAACTCAAAACGCATGCATAAACGACTTAATGCGCATTTACTTAGAGCGCTTTTTAATAGCGTCGTAACAGAGTTAAACCGCTTTAAGAGTATTGAATAAACGCGACATTCGTTAATGCGCAATGAAAATCAGTTGGTACCGAATGTGTATCAGTGGTCTGTGATGCCATATGGATGAATTATCAAACAACCGAAAATTTGGGGACGATCAGCTGTTCTTCAGACAGCACTTAAAGCGCATAGACGCTTCGTTTTGAGTTAAACCCCTTTAGCTGTCGCATAAACGAGGTGCATATTAGTTTTTCATTATTTCATTTTACAACTAAAATTAATGTGGGTATGTTAAGTTCATTAAGACCAAAATTATGATACACCTTAAACGATGGGAGTAAGATTCCATAAAGTAAATACATGAAGGATTAGGGGTCAATATGGACATAGGAAAATTAAATTGTGCGACGCATTCACCAATGATTCACAGAAACTATAAGAGTTGGAAACTTTCAAGTTTGATTGGATTTGTGCCACGTCAACTTTTTAATTAATATGCTACTCTCTAATCTTTGCACTTGATAATTACGAAGCAGTTGAAATCTATTTTAAACCAGTAAGGGCGGTATAGTCGAGTAATCTCGACTATATAATACCTTGGACACACCCTGGACACATGTGTGTATGTGGTATGCAGTTTTGTAGAGCTATATATACTGAGTCAACATACTCATTTTCATGTTTCTAGCTCATCAGGTTTTCGAACTATAGCCTTTTAAAAAAATGAGTGGTGCTCGATGGGCGAAAAAGAGTGGGTGTGGCAAAATTCCCTCAAACTTGATCTAAGATGGACAGACGGACGGAAAAGCAGGACTATATCAATTCGTCTTGTCATCCTGATCAAGAATATATGTACTTTATAGGGTCCCCCTCCCCTCTTTCTATGCGTTACATACAAACCGTCTCAAACAAACTTAATATACCCCGATATACAGTGTGTGTACAGGATATAAAAAGGCCAAATTTAAATTAAATAACTAAAATTAGTACAAAGTTATCAACTACGTCGGAATAAACTGAAAGTAATATTTACAGAAATACTGAATGTTGACTGAATTTTTGAGTATTCTTAATTCATTCAAATCCATTCATTTAAATTTGGCTTTTTTTTACAACATTCAAAACTAATTCACAAAATAAGTATTCATTGATTCGAATGAATAACATTCAAAAATGAATACATCATTCACTTGTACTCAGTTGAACTTTTAATATTAGTTAATTATGCCGAACTCTACTATGTATGTATGAACGATAATATACGGCATCATGTTAAGGCTAAAACTTATTTCTATGCATTTCCTTCTACACTTTGTTCATTTTTTTTTTTTCAGAAGTGATATTCAATTAGTTGAAATATAGTCCTTCATTTAGAATGTGAATGGCTGTACTTACAGTGAATCTGAGCTTGTATTTTTGAACTTAAATAGCTTTTGAATGGCTGTAACTTCCGAACCAAAATAAAAATCAAACCAGTAAGGACGCTATCTTCAGCCTTGCTGAAGATTTTATGCTCCCACGGCCATTTTTTCGGTTGAATCTTATTTCTCTTTATCTTAATAACCTATATACTAATTTTTATTGTTTCTGCTCATTGTGTTTTCCAGCACACCCCTTTAAATTTAAAATGAATACCTAAATGACATTCAAATTATCCATATTTGTAAGTGTAGGTGCATTATTGTTTTATATTTTGAGAACAATAATCAAATTCGCGTTGTTACAACCAGGGTTTGAATTTACTACTCCGTAGCAGCGAGATTTACAAAAATATTGCCGGATCCCAAGACAATCGGTTCTGCAGTCTCGAACTGTAACCGGGTCCGACCTGGACTTTGGTCCAGCCAAGGATTGTCATCACTCGACTCAAGAAGTCATCCAAACAGTACGTATACCCTCTTTTTGCTTCAATTTTCTATCGCTTTTTCTCAAACTGAGCAAGTAATGCCTGTCTGCTTGCTCAGTACTCTACTTCTTCGTGCAGGCGACATTGAATCAAACCCAGGTCCCAGAGTGTGGCTGTGCTCCGTTTGTAATGCTCGCATTACAAAAGGAGTGTGCTCCGTGCTTTGCCATGGGTGTTCAAATTGGTGTCACTTGCGCTGCTCTGGGCTGAACAGTGCAAACGACTACTCTGCGTCGTTTATCTGTTCCTCCTGCCTAGCTGCGCGTCCACGAACGCCATCTCCTATACATGTTGCTCCTGCCTCACCCCCAATTGTTAATGCATCGTCTTCGGCACAATCCCAATCGCCATGCCCTACGGCCCCTCTGCGATCTGCGACACCTTCTAGCCCTAGCTTGGCTACAACATCTAGCCCCATCCGCTGCAATTCCAGCGTTAGAGTCCTTCAATGGAACTGTAATGGGCTGCGCCATAAGATCACAGAGCTGACAGATTACATGGCAAATCATAACATCCGCATTGCCGCCATTCAGGAGACCAAGCTATCTACCAGATGTCAACTTCGCTCGTCAACGGAATATAACCTTCTCCGCCTTGACAGAGCAGCAGACAAGGGTGGCGGCTTAGCCTTCGTATTACACCGCTCGGTAGAATATACCAGACTTGTACTTCCCAACCGCGCCGATCCACACCTTGAGGCGTTAGGAATTGCAGTTCGATGCAGAGATGGAGACATTGACATTGTTAATGTCTACATACCTCCAACTGCAGCTTGCCGCACAGGTTACAAGCCTGACATTGCATACCTACTTCATGGCGAACGCAGAATAGTCGTAGGCGACTTCAATGCTCATCACGTAAGCTGGCATTCAACTCTGGGAAACGATAGCAGAGGTAAAAGCATTTTCGAGCAAATTGAAGACTCAAGATTCGCTCCGATCAATGAGAACTACTCCACGCGAATAACTGGTAACTGTTCCAGTTCACCAGACATTACCATTGTCAGCCCGCAGCTACTCCTGTGCACCAGCTGGCGCACGCATGTTACGCTTAACTCAGATCATGTACCAATTCTTATTTCGACCCACATAGAGCCTGAATTCATAAATTCAGATAAGCGAACCTATATAAACTTTGCCAAAGCCAACTGGACTGCGTTCTCGGCACAATCCGAGGCTCTATTTTCATCACTGAGCCCCCCAACCAATGTATTCGAAGGTGAACGTCAAATACGTACCATTCTAAGTGCAGTTGCCAAACAAACTATCCCGGCTGGAAACATAAGGCGCATCAAGCCGAATTTTCCTCCGGAGGCGGCAAGACTAGCCAACCAAAGGGATGAGTTACGTAGGCTGAACCCAGACAATCCTCATATTATAACCCTCAATGAGGAAATTAAGAGGCGAGTAGCTGAATATAAAAGGCAAAAGTGGCTGGCCCACCTTGAATCCGCCACTCTCGGCTCAGCTAAATAATGGAGCACCCTCAAACACCTGTCCGGTGCCAAGCGCAACCAAGACCTCACCTCCATCAGCTTTAATGACACCCAGTTCACCGATCCATTGAAATGTGCCAATCACTTTAACCATCAGTTCAACGAGCACGCTAAAAAGCCGCAGCAACTAAAAAGAAATGCATACAGGAGGGCAAGGAAAATTTCCAATGAGAATATGATAGAGGTGACAAGAGAAGATGTAGAGAATGCTATCAGATCAGCCAAACCATCCAAAGCCCTTGGGCCAGATGGTCTTGCAACTGTCATGCTGAAGCACATGGGACAGGCAGGATGCAAATACCTGGCAAAAATAATAAACCTCAGCTTTGCCACCCTTTCCATTCCTGAGCACTGGAAAAAAGGGAGAATCGTTCCAGTCCCAAAGCCTGGAAAACCTCCTGAGCAAGGTTCCTCCTACCGCCCTATCACCCTCCTCTCTCCAATCGCCAAAATAGTGGAGCTCTTACTTCTACCATATCTGAAAGGATCCTTCGAGCTAGCGGAGCACCAACATGGATTTCGAGAAGGCAGAAGCACCACAACAGCACTATGTGAGATAGCAACTACCGTTGCGACTGGTCTCAATAGTGAGTCCCCTAACAAGAGGTCCATTGTAATAGCGCTAGATCTGGCAAAAGCCTTTGATACAGTCAGCCTACCAAAACTATTTCACCACCTCATGGACACAAGCCTCCCAAATAACACCAAGCGCTGGCTAATTAATTATCTCACCAACCGCAAAGCCTTTGTCGAGTTTCGTGGCAAATGCAGTAGCCTCAGGAAGATAAAGCAAGGAGTTCCGTAGGGTGGGGTACTCTCGCCAATTCTATTCAATCTAATCATGTCGAAGTTACCTCAGCCTACAAATGACCTAAAACTGGTCACATATGCGGATGATTGCACCATCATTGGAGTAAATAAAGATACTCCTGTCATTGAAGAAAGACTCGATCTTTATCTTCCGCGGCTTTTAGAGTTCTTTACTGATCATAACCTTAATTTATCAACAGCTAAGTCGTCCGCAACCATTTTTACCACTTGGACGAAGGAGGTAAACGTGCAGCTCAATGTAAGAATCAATGGTGACCAGATCCCGTCAGTAAAGTACCCAAAGATTCTGGGGGTCACATTTGACAACACTTTCGTATTCGCCAGGCACGCAGAAATATTAGCAAAGAATTTAAGAAGCCGAAACCACATCCTAAAAGCCTTAGCAGGCTCCACTTGGGGTATGGATAAGGAAATCCTTCTGGCCACATACAAAACCTATGGCCTCTCACTTGCTAATTATGCCACCCCGGTTTGGGCCCCAGCCCTGAGCAACACGCAGTGGAGAAACTTACAAGCAGCCCAAAATTCTGCCCTCAGAATCATCACCGGATGCCATATGATGACACACGAAGAACATCTGCACCAAGAAACAAAAACGCTGCCCATAAGGACACATAGTGAACTTTTAGCTACGCAGTTTCTCCTGGCATGCCATCAGTCCGGCCATCCCAACCATGGAGTCATTACAGCAGTGCCACCTCCTCGTGAAGTCAGGAGCGATCTCCGAGACTACAAACCGAAAATACAAAGCTACATTGGAAACTTCCCACTCACGAGAGATGAGGTCACTCAAGCGCAGCGAGATATCCACACTCACATAGTACGTGCAACGATGCTGTCGTACCCTAACAATGTAGTCCTGGGTGGCAGACCACCTCCCATTGATGCATCGGAGCAGAAGCTACCCCGCAACACCAGGACGACCCTTTCTCAACTAAGGTCGTCGTACTGCAAGCTGCTCAATCATTATCTGGCACGAATAAACGCAGAAATTATTGATCGTTGCCCTATCTGCAATACTACCCCGCACGACACCAGACACCTTTTTGAATGCCCAGGCAATCCCACGCAGCTCACCCCCAGTGCACTCTGGTCTCACCCCATTGAGGCAGCCATATTCCTCGGACTGGCTGTTACCTGAGTTGCCAATGTCCTTATACTAATTGTTCTTTCTTTTCCTTTCTTTTCTTCTCCCCTTCACTACAACGTATACGATACTGCAATTGGATGATTTTCGTAAAGTCGCTACAACAACAACAACAACAAAAATATTGCTATGCTTTTGCTACCGCTCTCACATTGACGAGAGCCGGAGCAAAGCAATAACAAAAAAAAGAAAAAGTATGTGCTCTGCTCTGCTCGTAGTTTCGTCGTGTGATAAACTATAGCAATAGCAATAGCAAAAAATTAAATCCTGTGCTGTGCGTAGCCGTAGCAGTAGTAAAAAAATGAGATTGAGATGAGAGCAGAGCAAATGATATTTTATCATGTGCTGCGGCTCTCGTGTATGTTTGTTTTTCTGATCTGTTGTTGCTGTTTTCTGTCATAATAAAGTGAATTGAAATAAAAAACGGAGATTTAGAAGCATGTAATAAGCCCACCTTATCTTAATCTGCCTCGCAGGGGTAATTAGCTGATTTTACAGAATCAATGGTCTGCCGATCACCGGCGTCACCACTTAGAAATCTTATACTTGGGGAATCAACTCAATAGAGTATAAGCTATCTCCCATATTCTAATCCGCCACGCAGGAGTAACTAAAAAAATCCCTCTTGGGCTCCCCTTCTATAAATAATAATATTTATACAATGTACACACACTTTGAGACAAAAAAAAAAAAAAACCAGTAAGGACGCTAACTTCAGCAAGGCTGAAGCTTAAATACTCTTCACGCTTATTTCTTGTGCCACGCCTATTTTTTTTACTGAATATATTTTTTCTTCATCTATTTAACCTATATACAAATTTTCATTGTTTTTGCTCATTGGGTGCCGGAGATATGCAAATTATTGATTTTTGGTAAAAGTGGGCGTAACCATGCCCATTTTTGTCAAAATAGTTTTAATGTCTCCCCAAGAACATAACTGTGAAGTTTCAGGTCAATTGGTTAAGAAACAAAAAAGTTTTCCATACAACGACGTGAATATTGCTTCTCTTCCTCTTCTTCATTTTGTATGGCAGGTACCAGTTCCAGTTGCCCTATCTCAATGAAACTTTCAGGCATTTAATCGAACCATGTAAAACTACTAAGTTTAAAATTTCAGCCTTCTATCATACAAAACAAAAAAGTTTTCCATACAACGACGTTAAATCTTAATTTCTCTTCCTCTTCTTCATTTTGTATGGCAGCTACCAGTTCTAGTTGCCCGATCTCAATGAAACTTTCAGGCATTATGTCGGACTATGTTAAACTACTATGTTTGAAATTTCAGCCCTCTATCTTACAAAACAAAAAAGTTTTCCATATAACGATTAAAATTTGTTTTTCTTCTTCATTTCGTATGGGGGCTACCAGTTCCAATAATCCGATATGGCCGGTTCCGACCAATGATTTGACCACACATTAGAGAAGACTCCCTGCAAAATTTCAGCTCGATATCTTCAAAACTGTGGGAGGAGATAGCATATTCACAGACAGACGGACAGACGGACATGGCTATATCAACTCGTCTTGTCGAGCTGATCAAGAATATATATACTTTATGGGGTCCCCCTCCCCTCCTTCTTGCTGTTACAAACTTCAGGACAAAGTTATAATACTATTCACTTGCGTGAAGAGTATAAAAATTGTGCAGATATGCTTTGTAACAAAATCAGTACTAAAGCGACATCTAATGTCAACATTGCACTCTGAGCCCTGCCTTACCTTACCAAAGAAGGTAAGAAGTTACATTGAGTTGTTGGCCATTTCAACAAAAATACATTTATTTTTTGAAGTTTATTCATTTTTATTTGTTTTGACATACATACACATATGGCAGAAATAATAAGTACATGACATTTTCTTCGCTTTACCATAAAATATTTCAGTTTCTAGAAATACAATCATTGTCAATTATGCAAGTGCATAGATTACGATGTCACAATACTATAACAAACGATAAATGGTCCAAGGACTACCCCATTTCTCTACAAGCTAAACGTTTTCCAGAAATCACAAAATTTGCTTGGCAAAAATAATATGTACATTTACGATAAATGATCAGGTACATCCCCTGTTGACTTTTTATGAAACTTTTTTTTATTTAATCAATTAATACATCAATGTAAAGTAGAATTCCATTTAATTTGGATACCTACCGTGGTTACAAACGACAGGTGCTTCATATCATGACTTGTGGTCCTTATCGTTGAAATTGATCCCAACTTCAATAAATTTTTTATTTAGTATTACTTTTTAGCTTATTTTAGAAGTTTACTATTCATTTTAAGTCTGGTTTTTATCGTGGCTAGCTTAAATAATATGTTTAAAATAGATGAAACGTAGACTTGACTTGCTTTAACATGGATTTAGGATCATTATCCTGGTAACACTTTCACATGTTTTTAAGTAGAATGCAACATGGTACTCCCTTCGATATCATTGTTATGAAATTGGGTCACAAAATCTTTTAAATACAATGTTTTGGGTGTTGTAAATGTGGGATTCATATTTTGAAAAAAGTCCTCAAGCTTCAGAATTGAAGAAAGTGGGCCTTCATTCTGTGAAGTAAAGGAAAATGGAATTGTCAACCTCCTGGCAATTAAATACTTCAAGAATAACCGATTTTTAAATTCGTTACCTTTCATTTCATCGCCCTACACTATATTAGTTCTCTTTGACACCCACTATAAATTGGCAATATTTTACATAATATGAATCACACATTTATAACACCGAAAACATTGTATTTGAAAGAATTTATTAAAGTTGGGATCAATTTTAACAACAAGGACCACAAGACATGATATGAAGCACCTTTCGTTTGTAACCACGGTAGGTATCCAAATTGAATGGAATTCTACTTTACATTGATGTATTAATTGATTAAATAAAAAAAAATCAACAGGGGATGTACCTGATCATTTATCGTAAATGTACTTATTATTTTTGCCAAGCAAATTTTGCGATTTTTGGAAAACGTTTAGCTTGTAGAAAAATGGGGTAGTCCTTGGACCATTTATCGTTTGCTATAGTATTGTGACATCGTAATCTATGCACTTGCATCGATTGACAATGATTGTATTTCTAGAAACTGAAATATTTGATGGTAAAGCGAAGAAAATGTCATTTACTTATTATTTCTGCCATATGTATATGTATGCCAAAAAAAATAAAAATGAATAAACTTCAAAAAATAAATGTTTTTTTGTTGAAATGGCCAACAACTCAATATAACTTCAAAAAGCTCATGCAAAGAACAAACCGTAATGGAACACGTTATTTGTTATACAATTATAGAGGGGGTCATGTAATATATCATTTAATCTCACTAAGGACGAAAGGTGGTCATTGAGAATCTCATGTTAACTTTTAGTCCCTTAATATATGTACTTATAAAGAAAAGCTTTCGTAAGACAGATTGAGTTGTGTATGTTAGGGCGTTATGTTCAAGAACCAAACTTTGTTAATATGTAGATGTCCCTTTAGGTTGGCGGCATATATATTTCTATTTGACGATTACACCGAAATTGTTTGTGAAATTCGCATCGCATGGTTGTCATACTTCTAGTAAGCGTTTGGTTTTAACAAAAAGACAACTTAATGTTACGATTGACATGTTTTAACCCTATAAGCAGAACTTTCATGCAAAATGCATGTTAACAAATCATTTCATTGGCGAATAATTCTAATAAGAATAATCATTATAATTAAAATATATAGCAACTCTGTTTAAAGCCATATTTTGTGTATCTGCTGACTTCAAAACGTCTTGAAAATGCTTAGCGTTTATACGTATTTTCAAAACGACTTGAAAAATTAAAGACACATTTGAGAACAAGTTTGAGTCAAAACGCTTTGTGCTTTCAAAACGAATTCAAAAAGTCTTTATACATGTGTTTTGAGTGACTTCGTTTTCAGTCGAAACGTTTTAAGTAACGTAACGTATAAACGTAGTAACATTTGCTGTTGTAATAATAAAAAGTGAAGTGAAAGTACAGCCACTTTTTTATTGAAAGTAACTAAAAATTCCCTTTGATTTTTTAACAAGTTAACGCGTTACCGAACAACACGAGTTGGGGTTGATGAAAACTGGGTAAAATTTGTCAATGTATTTTGTTTTTGGATTTTCATCAGTTACGATGTTTACGCTTTACCGAGTTGGGCGTGAAGACCGCTAATGAAACAATAAAATTGTTGAATTCTTTAAATGCACATTGCTTTGGCGTACAAAAAACTTTAATGATAGACTCATATTTATCTATAACAACTTTGGATTAAGCTAAAATCAACCAAATCCCAAAAAGGGGAGAAAGACATTTCCCGACACGTACATTTTAAAAAGGATTGTTTTCCAGCACACCTCTGATAATTTTTTATAAGAACTTAAAATAAGGCTGAATTTAAACAAATCTCTGGGGGTATAGTCAGAGAAACGGCAAAAAAGCAGTTTCATATGTTCATTTTGTATGGCGTTTTTGTTATTCATCATGAAAATCTATTTCTGAGTTAAAATTTTGGGAATTTTACCACATATTTTGTGTTTAGTATTGACTTAAAATGTTTTATTAACCATCTATTATGAAAAAAAAAAACCATTTGAACGAGCATACCTTTCCAAACTGCTTTCCACAAAATACCATTTTTGCCGTTTTGTGTCCCTGCAAAGACCGACAAACTGAAAATTTGCACAAATTGCTCTTTGAGCACTACTTTATCCTTTGTTATACAACAGCAGTAATGCTATGTAACTAAAGCTGTACCGCTACATGAAAAAAGCTGGTAATTCCGAAACTCTAGTGTGTTCATGTTGTGTTACGATTGCTGTTGTTGTCTGATAGTTTGACATGTTGTTATATATACGTTACATACATTTCGTTTTAAAAAAAACTGTATACTTGTTATTTGTACGAAGTCGGTTATTTACTGAGGGGTCATACAACAAGAATAATTGTGGAAATGTTTGTAAGAGTATATAGGCTTCGGCAAAACTGTATATAAATAGCTTCTTTACTTGTTTTATTTTCTATTGACATATTAATTCAATTTGATAGGCAATGTTTATTAGAATATCTGGGATTTAACAAGGTGTTATCGTGAATTCTCATCTTTTTTTTTGTGATAAAAAGAACTTATAAAATATTTTTTTATTTAATTTTCGTATAAAAATATACCCAAATGATACTTACGAGTTTTCGTAGTTTCTCCTATTATATCTAAAAAAAATATTTTATGTCGTAGGTAGCAATGCAACTTGGCCGACACCACCGCCGCTCGAGCAAATAAAGAATCAGACTTTTGGCAGCGTGGAAACACCATCGCCTATCACCAATGAACATCCGAATGACGGCGTAATTCACATGTCAAATCCAAACACACATGGGTTAGTCTACTTAAAGAAATGTTAGCAACAAATAAAAATATTTTTAAATTTTAAAAATGAAATATTTCAGTTACAATGTGCAAATACAAAGCACACCAATTGTGGCGTCATCTACACCAAGTCAAGGATCCCGACCAGATACAGGCATCTATTCACAGTCTTCTTTAAAGAGCGTTAAATCGTCTTCTGTGCGCAATTGTACTACAGACACTACTAGTTTGACCAAAGAAATTAATTCTGGTTGGTGTAATATGATTCGCTAATGACCGTAGTATAAAAAAAACACGTTTTCAGGTCTTTTGTCGATGAAAAAAGGATTCTCCAGCTTTATGACCTCAATTGACTCAGCAATAAAATCAGGCACGCCCAATGACGATATTAGCGATACTTTTTCTATACAGAGTGATATAAGTTCTGATTCTGAAAAATTTTCAATGGTTATGGGTGAGGATAAGACCACGGATTGCATAGATGTCATGTTTAGGTGTTTCTTTTCAAATTTGAAGAAAAAGAGAGGTACAGATTGTAATTTTATAAAAAATTTTCAAATTACAGATTATATCCATTTGCAAACGACACCAATTTAAAAGCTTCACCCGTGGAAGTTGCTAGTGAAGTATATGAAGAGACCAACTATAAAACAAATCTTTCTTCTCCATCGGAGCCATCGGAAGGAAGTACTTGGCGAAGACGTGATTTAGTGTCAATGGCTACGTTTAGGTTTTAAATGCAATATAATTTTTATTTAACAATTAACTAAATTGATTGATTTGTAGATTAACTACCGTGGAGATAATCCGCCAAAACGAAAGCAAGTGTTCCTCCTTACGTGTACAGGTTGCCGCTATCTCCTGCGATGAATGTGGAGCTATACCATGGGATGAGTTGCAGGTATATTAATCCTAACTTACATAATTTTTTCTTATTTTGCTTTGGATTTTTGTATAATTTATACTCTTTCCATTATTCATTATTTCCTTTGCAAACACAAGAAAGTGTGTAAAACATTTTGAGAATGTCCGCTTTAATCTAAAGATCCTCAGGTGTGAAATGTTAACAGATAAAACTTTCAAAATTGGAAAAACTAATAATTTGATGGATGAAATATGTAATCAATACTTGACCACTCGTTCCTGTGGCTTAGTAATAATAGGCAAAACTAATATGTAAGTAAATTATTTTACTCAGTTAAATTTGTGACAAAATTTGAGTTCAATCAATGCTAAACTCTTCGAGAACTTGAAGCACACATAGGTTATATTTTTTTTCATATTTCGATAATAGATATAATTGAAAATATGCTGTGAAAATTTCAGTTCAAAATTCCTATTAATAAAGTAGTTACAGCTCATAATAGCCAACGCGTCGTAAGCGACCGACTACTGCTTTTAAGACTTTACACGCGTTTTTTATAGAGAAATACTATTCGACCGATTGCTTCGAAATTTGGCAGAGTTCTTCTACACATTAATGGCTACCGTCCGTACCAAATACGTTTTCTTCGAAAATATTTTCCTTTTTTTTAATAACGTGTCCGATAGAGAATTTTTTAAGATTACGGGATCACTAAGTTGAAATATCAGCGTAATTCAAAAAAAATTGTCAAGTTAATTTGGAAAACGTTTTCCTTTGTCAACATTTTTTTCGTCTGCAATTAACTTAATTAATAACATGTTAAACTTTCGCCGACAGCAAAAGCAATGTTATCACGATATGAATTTTGTTATATGAATTCAGTTATATGAATTTTATTATTTGAATTCTGTTATATGAATCAAAATCAGGAAAAGGCTGGACTCACAGTGAAATGTAACCGTTAGATGGCGCTTCAGTACGGTTTTTGTTACAAAGCATTGGTGGAAAATTTTAGTTTGTAGGTCTTTTGCGTGGAAAATGGGAGTTTGTTATATGCAATTTTAAAAGGCATGTTTACTGAGTTTGCATACAAAATTTCAGCATTGTATCTTTTTTAGTTAAGGAGAAACAGCCATTTTAAGAAAAAAATGAACTTTTCTGGTGAATTGAAGGGGAGAGGGGAAAAATGTGTTGTGCAGTTTAGTAGAGCCACACATTCTGATTCTACATACTCAATTTCATGTTTCTAACTCGTCAGGTTTTCGAGCTACAGCCTTTTGAAAAAATGGGTAGTGCTCGATGGGCGGAAAGGAGTGGGCTTGGCAAGAATTCCTTCAAACTTGATATATTATTTGACCACACGAGTCTATCTTCCAAATTTCAAGTCTATAGCTGTTATAGTTTCCATTGGTGAGGACGGACGGACGGACAGACAGAGCTGTATCATTTTTTCTTGTCATCCTGATCAAGAATTTATAGATTTTATAGGGTCCCCCTCCCCTCCTTCCATGCGTTGTATACAAACCGTCTCAAACAAACTTAATATACCCCGATACACAGTATGTGTACAGGGTATAAAAAAGAAATTGTAGCTCTGTACCTCTAGTTTCTGAATCTTTTCATGATTGTTTTTATGATGAGAGGTTTAAGAGCAAGCGTAAGAATTGCAAAAAAAAAATTCCCATTTTTTTCACCTTTTTTTTAAACAATATTTCTACAGATATGGGTTTAAGATGTTTGTACCACCACAAGGGGACGTCCATACATTACGACAGGTTTTTTTCTAGAAATTTAGATCCCTCCCCCCCTCCTAATGAGATTTAGTGAGATTTTGACGAACTCCTCCCTCTGAATCTCACGTGAGATTTTGCTAAAAATTTGATAAAAAAAATAAAATATTTTTTTTTGCTTAAATTTTTGAATAAAATGATAAACTAGTAAACTATAAAAATCGCATGAGATGTCCGATGAACCCCCCTTCTCGTAGGTGAGTTTTGGTGAGTTTGCTGAACCCCCCTCCCCTAATTTTGTCTCACGTAACTTATGGACGTCCCCTAAGGCTGATGTCGGAGTGCGCGCGAGAAGCGAAGCGAGAAGCGATGAGCAAAGCGAGAAGATGGCAGAGTGACAGCTTTGCGAGAAGCGAGCTACATTACTCTTTTTTAGTTATTTTTTTCCACCAATATGCTATTATGATAGTTTTTGCTCTTTTGGTCACATAGCGGTGGGCGTAAAAAGACTTCAGTAATTAAATTTTTGATGTTTATATCCGTTTTGTTCGGGCGTTCTTTCACAAATGACACAATATACAAAAAAAAAATATGATTTTAAAGCAAACGGTAAATAAAACTCAGAATACAGAAAAAAAAATTAACATCTGAGCTTTCAAACACGTGTGTTTTGAAAATAAACGATAATTTTTTTTTTTTTTTTTTATATTAAAGTATTGAAAAACATTGATCAGTCATGAGGCTATGAAACATTTTTGTGAAAATGAAAGAAAGTGACAGATTATGAGTTTAGACAGTTATGTAAAAATTTCAAAAAGTGTGAGTGGGGAGGTCATTTGGGTGGAGCCGTTTTAATCGTCTTTGTATCAATGTTAATGTTAGAGCTTCTGCAAGCGGGTTTGGGTGAGTAGACAGTTTCTCATTGTATCGACTGCTGTGGAAATTAATTTCCTCAAGGACAGAAGATACATTTAGGTCAGCGTGTAGCGTCTGGTTTCTGACAAACCACGGAGCGTTGGTGATGGTCCTGAGTGCCTTATTTTGGACAACCTGCACTTTCCTGCGATTGGTGGCACATGCTGTTCCCCATAACTGGATGCTGTATTTCCAAGAAGGAGCGATCACCTGTTTGTAGATTAGCAGTTTGTTTTCCAGGCTCAATTTACTTCTTTCGCCAAGAAGCCAATAAATTTTCTTTAATTTGGCGGAGCAGGAACGGGCTGTGACTTCAAGGTGTTTCTTCCATGTCAGGCGCTTGTCAGATAATTAAAGCACAGATTGCAATAAAACAATCGTACGCTCTGAGCGAGTTGAAGCGATAAAGCATGTTGCAAACTGCTTTCTCGCTTTATCGCTTGAACTCGCATCTCGCTTCGCTTTCACTCTGACATCTTTCGAGCGATTGCATATGAAAAAGGTTGCAGTGGTTCATCGCTCGTTCTCGCCCAATATTATCGCTTCGCTTCTCGCGCGCACTCTGACATCAGCCTAAGGATATTATATGAAATTTCATTACCTTTAATCTGAGTTACTGTGGAGTCTGTAGAATGATTTTCCGCGGAGTTATCGTCCCTCAAAGCAAAAAAGCCATTGTTGACTATGCTATTCGATAACTCAGAAACTGATGATGCCACAAAAAGTGTCAGAAGCTTTTTACAAACTGCAAACCATTTGCTACAAATACCGCGTTTATGCGACACCTAAAGTGTTTTAAATCAATGCAATTACTTTTGTGAAATTTAATGGAAATATTTTTTTCAAAGTTAAAATGTAAGCTGAAAAAAGTTGAAAAATTACAAAATTGGCTATTTTTGGATACTTTGGTGTGTGTTTGGATGTAGTGCAGTCGAAGCAGCCAGACTAGAACTTTTTGACATTAAGCTGCTCAGGAAACAACTGATTCATTGGTTTTCTTAGTGTCACGAAGACTCAAACTTATCGTTTGCGACGAACACAACCTCGAACAAAAATTAGCGAAAAAGGCGGTGCCACACCCGAAATCTACAAAAAAATATAGATCGTAGACGGTGTAGAGGGTAAAATATCTAAATTGTCTCTATTTTGTATGACAGGCAGCAGTTCCAGTGGTCCAATCTAAATGAAACTTTTTTTACATTTGGTCTAGGTTCTACTAGCTGCGAAATAGTTCTCCATGCTAATGCTAACATATGATTTACCTTAGCTCTCATTTTATTTATGTTGGACTCTGGTCATTCCTGTTTTTACCTTAAGGAGTTTTGCTCCCCTCCTTCTAGGTGCGACATTCTTTTAGTCTGAATGAACTTAAGGGGTTATTTTCATGTAAACGCATGAATTTTTTACCTGTCTTTAAAAATTTTTATACTCTTGCAAAAGTATATTAACTTTGTCAAGAAGTTTGCAACGCAGAGAAGGAGACATTTCCGACTTTGTATAGTATATAAATTTTTGATTAGCACGACGAGACGAGTTCATATAGCCATGTCCGTTTGTCTGTTTCAATACCAACTACGAGCTCATTATTGACGATATCGAAAAAAATTTAAACGAAGAAAGTTTTCTTATTATTGCAGGCAATTTGAATGTAAAAATCAGTTTGATCGGATAACTATAGCATATAACTGCCATACGAACGATCGGTCAAAATTAAGGTTTTTGCATAAAAACCCTTTGATTTCAAAGCTATCATCTCAATATTTTGCACGAAAGCTTCCCGGACACACTATAAATTTGGTGAAAATGAAAATTTTCATACTCTTGCAAAAGAGTCATGACTTTTGCAACGCAGAGAAGGAGACATCTCCGACTATATAAAGTATATATATTCTTGATCAGCTCGACGAGACGAGTTCAAATAGCCATGTCCGTCTGTCTGTCTGTTTCAATGCGAACTCCTCTCAAAGTTTTGAAGTTAGCAAAAAAATGTAAACGCAGAAAATTTTCTTTTCCTTGCAGGCAGCTTATATGTAGAAACCAGCCTGATCGGAATACTATAGCATATAGCTGCCATAGGAACGATCGGTTAAAAATGAGGTGTTTGTTCAATAAACTCTTTAATTTTAAAGCTATCGCCTCGATTTTTTGCACAAGAACATCTTGGATGTAAATTAAGGCACACTGCAAAATTGGTGAAGATCGGATATATATAGCATATAGCTCCCATAGGAAAAATCGGTCAAAACTCGGTTTTTCTTAGAAAAACTTTTTTGTTCTTAAATATAAACAAACGAAACTTCGAAATTGCGCGTTTTTATACATCGCTGACCATATACCAAAGTTTTAATAAAAATTGGTCATTAGGGCGTGGTACCGCCGATATAGAGAAAAATTTTAAAATGCGATTTATCTGTGAATCTATGAGATAGAAGATCGCAAAATAAAGTGTAATATGATTGCATTGCTTTCTTTAAAACTAATTAGAAAATGGGCGTGGCTACGTCCCTTTATGTTTATAAACTTTTACGATTTTATATTTCTCATTTTTTATACATTGTTTTATTAAATTAAATTAGACACCAAAAAAAAAAAAGTAGCTCACTGGTCATGATGATAGCGGCTATTCATGTTGTCCGAAGTGAAAAACCCAAATGAATTATTATTCAAGAGGTCTGTCGCTATCGTCCGTACCAAAGGCAATGAATTTTATTCAATAATAAAAATTGCCGGACTGTCAAAAAAAAAAAAAAAAAAATACGTATATCGCATTTTTATACCCTGTACACATACTGTGTATCAGGGTATATTGTGTTTGTGCAAAAGCCAAATGTATGTAACGCAGTAAAGGAGGGGCGGGGGACCCCATAAAGTATATATATTCTTGATCGGGACGACAAGAGAAATTGATTAAGCCATGTCCGTCCGTCTGTCCGTCCGTCCGTCCGTCCTCACCAATGGTTCTCGGAAACTATAAGAGCTAGAGACTTGAAATTTGGTGGGTAGACTCGTGATGCTCGGCAGCAGATCAAGTTTGAATGGTTTTGTGCCACGCCCACTCCTTCCCGCCCATCCAGCACCGCCCACTTTTTCAAAACGCTATAACTCGAACATCCAAAGAGATAGAAACATGAATGTCGGTATGTAGACTCAGTATGAGAAACTCTACAAAACTGCATACCACAATTTTACCCCCTCCCCTTCATTTCCCCTCCCCTAGTATTTTTCTAAAAAAAGCTGTATCTCCAAAACTAACAAAGGTATGAACCTGAAATTTCGTATACAAGCTCAGTGATATTACAGCTTAAAAACTGCATACCACAAATTTCCCCTCTCTTTGATGACTACCCCGCAGAGGCCAACAAACTTAAATTTATCGTAAAATCCACATTTTTTGACCGATATTCTTGATATTGTGAACACTATTTGAATAGGCGACGTCAGATCAATATGTTTTTGTAGATTGAGGGTGTGGCACCGCCTACCATGTGTGCAGGGTATTATATTGTATATATATGAGTATACTCGACTATACCGCCCTTACTGGTTTTTTCTTCAAAATGGCTTTATATTCCCACTTAATGATATGTTTAGGGGTTATTCTCATGTGACGATTTCAAAACAAATTTTTATACTTTTCACGTACAGCTGTGTTCATAAAAATAGTAGTGCCGTTGACTCATGCATATTATGCTGTTAAATCAAATGAAAATTCTAATATATGGCCAAATCAAAATAAAAACAGTCATTTGTAACTATTTTCAAGTATATTTACATTTTTATATGTTTTGAACATTTATTTGTTTTCATTTAAAAGCAGTTAAAAAAACAAATTCAAAAATTTTACTGTTCACAAAAATAGTAGTGACCTGTTTAATGTAAAAAAAAGAGACGAACCCCAACTGAAACCAAATATATTATGTTCTACGTGTTGTTTTGGGCCTAATACTTCGTTGTAAATCCTTGGTTGTCTACAACTACTTTGCATCGGCCAGGCATAGAGTCAATTAGATCTTGACAATGTCTTACCAGAATTTGAGCCAATGCCTCTTTCACCACTTTCCAAAGCTGAGTCTTGCTTGATGGATTTGCTGTTCGTGCGACTCGTTTGACATCCCCCTACAAGTTTTCTACCGGATTTAGGTCCGGAAACTGAGCTGGCCAAGGCATTACCTCAATCCCTTCAGATGTAAACCACTGTTTAGAGAGTTTACTAGTGTGTTTAGGATCATTATCCAGCATATTCCTAGTGGAATGTGGTAATATAACATCCTTTTGTATATTATAGTATATAGTATATTAGTATAGAAGTCAATTTTGGGTGGTACTTTGTGTATGGTGGACGACGAACATACTGTATGGAGCCTATGTAACCAACCAGTAATAATTGCATAATATGTTGCCTCACTTTTTGACTGGTCAACTCAAGTGATGTTTTTCAAATTGTAATCTCGCGTCGATGTGCTACTTCTTTAAAAGGGGTATATTTTTAGGACTTCTGACTTTTAAATTAGCTTCTCTAAGTGGACCATGAATTTTCACATCACTGACCGACAGTATTAGGCAACTTTTTATCACTTTTGAGGATGCCGAAGATTATGCCTAAGTATGTCGGGTAATGCTCTTGTCTCCTAAAAACGTAATTTTGTGGTTACCATCACTTGTTTTCGATTTCTTATTATAATAAATAGCATTAAATGTCAAAGGGGCAGTGCACTCAACAATAGTTTGTATTATTTTATAGGTTTTGCCTTGATTTTTAAGCTTAATGATTAATTTTCGGTTTTCAATTGAGCAATAATTTTTTTCACCCAATGAGACCTTAATTCTTATTATATATATACTAGAACACTATTAAATTACTTGATTACACTTATTGATGACATGTTTTTTGTTTAAAAACGATTTTTGAACTTTTTATGTCAGTCACTACTATTTTTATGAACAGCAGATTTTTGAGGCATCAGTCAAAATCCACCCAAAACAATACAATACAAAGCAAAACCAGTAAGGACGCTATCTTCAGCAAGGCTGAAGCTATAATACTTTTCACTTTGTGTCACTATAAAAAAAACTAAATGAATAGTTTTCATTCCTCCCTAACAACATAACTGTAATGTTTCAAGTCAATTCGTTAAAAAACAAAAAATTTTTCCATACAACGGTTCAAGTTTTGCGATAAGTGGGCGTAGCCATGCCCAAATTTGGTCAAAATAGTTTTCATTCCTCCCTAAGAACATAACTGTAAAGTTTCAAGTCAATTGGTTAAAAAACAAAAAAGATTCCCATATAACGGGTCAATTTTCACTATAAAAGGGCGTGGCCACGCCCAGTTTTGCTCAAAATAGTTTTCATTCCTCCCTAAGAACATAACTGTAAAGTTTCAAGTCAATTGGTTAAAAAACAAAAAATTTTTCCATACAACAGGTCAATTTTCGATATAAGTGGGCGTGGCTTTGCCCACTTTTGGTCAAAATAGTTTTCATTCCTCCCTAAGAACAAAACTGTAAAGTTTCAAGTCAATTGGTTCAAAAACAAAAAAGTTTTCCATACAACGGGTCAATTTTCTATAAGTGGGCGTGGCTACGCCCACTTTTGGTCAAAATAGTTTAAATGCCTCCCTAAGAACATAAGTGTAAAGTTTCAAGTCAATTGGTTAAAAAACAAAAACGTTCTCCATACAATGATGTGAATATTGCTTCTCTTCCTCTTCTTCATTTTGTATGGGAGCTCCCAGTACTAGTAGTCCAATCTCAATGAATGTTTCAGGCATGTAGTCGGACTATGTAGAACTACTATGTTTAAAAATTCAGCACTCTATCATACAAAACAAAAAAGTTTTCCATACAACGATTCAAGTTTTGTTCACTTTTCTTCTTCTTTTCGTATGGGGGCTACCAGTTCCAGTGGTCCGATATGGCTGGATCCGACGAATGAGTTGATCGCACAAATAAAAAGTCTCTGTGCAAAATTTCAGCTCGATATCTTGAAAACTGTGGGAGGAGATTGAATATATACAAACAGACGGTCAGACGGACAGACGGACATAGCTAAATCAACTCGTCTTGTCGTCCTGATCAAGAATATATATACTTTATATAGTCGCAAGTGAATATTTCTGTGTGTTACAAACTTCAGCACAAAGTTAATATACTATTTCACATACGTTGAAAGTATAAAAATAAGAATATGTCAGAATAGCGTTTGAAATGTAATGCACTACTATTTTTGTGAACGCAACTGTATGTGAATAGTATATTAACTTTGTCACGGAGTTAGTAACAGATCGAAATATATATTTCCCACTATATAAAGAATATATATTCTTGATCAGGACTACAAGACGAGTTGATTTAGCCATGTCCGTCTGTCTGTATGTTGGTATGCAAACTAGTCCCTCAGTTTTGAAGCTATCGAGCTGAAATTTTGCACAGAGTCTTAGAATTTATTACGATGAATCGTTGATGGGAACCAGCCATATCGGATTATTGGAACTGGTAGCTCCTATACGAAATGAAGAAGAAAATCAAATTTGAATCGTTGTATGGAAAACTTTGTTGTTTTGGAAGATAGTCGGCTGAAATTTAAACATTTGAAAGCATAGTTTTTTACATAGTCCGACATAATGCATAAAAGGTTTATTGACATCGGGCAACTGGAACTGGCACCTGCCATACAAAATGAAGAAAAGGAAGAAAAGTAAGATTCCCGTCGTTGTATGGAAAACTTTTTTGATCAAAAAATGGTCATGGTTACACCCACTTAAATGTGCATGAAGAGTATATAAGCTTCAGCCTTGCTGAAGATAGCGTCCTTACTGGTTACTTATTACGATAATAGAGCCTATTGAAAATATGCTGTGCAAATTTCAGATCGAAATTCCTTCTGTAACCTACTTTTTATTTTTGGTATCCAATTTAATTTACAAAATATATATATGTTTTGTGTATTTTTTTGACACAGTTTAAGGTCCAAATAAAAGGGGGGAGCCCAAGTTGTGGTTTTTCGTAGTTACTCCTGCATGGCAGACTAGAATATGGGAGACAGCTTATATATAAAGTCTGGTATTTAGTTTAGAAGAGCTACACATCCTGAGTCTACATACTCACTGACTGATATGGCTATATCAATTCGTTTTGTCGTCTTGAAAAAAAATCTATGCGTTACATACATTTCGTCTCAAACAAACTTAATGGGCTATGCTCCGGTTCTTATTTACTTTTGCGTTTTACGTTTTTAAGAAATTCACGTGATTTCAATTTTGTGTGCTCCGAAATCCGTAACTTTTGAGTGACATTCAAAAAGGAAACAACATTAATGGAAAAAATTCGGCAGAGCACCAAATTTTCTATTGCCAAAGACATATCAACATAAGAAATGCCTTTTCAGCAACTTTCATTCAATAAAGGACGTTTTCGCGGACATAAAATCCCTCTTTTAACTCGGGCCGTGCTGGTCACGGCACAGAAAGTTCGGCGAACACTAAGATAACCACGCGCATCACTAGCTGTCTTTTTGCTAACCTGGCACTATAAGCTAGTACACTTGCTTGCCAACCGTCAGCTTTCGCAAACTGAAAATTAAAGGAAAATAAAATAATTTGTTCAAAACAATGCCGTTTACATTTGCAATTTTCCTGCTATGAAGAAAAAAGATGACGCAAAATCCGCGAACTATAAATTCATCGCCTCCTCATATGTCCTTGTATTTATCCCGATTTTCCTGGGGATATCTTCATCGGAAATCTCTTTTGGTTGTTGATAGGTCAAGCAATCTGGATTCAAGAGTCTACCTTCTATGAGCCATCCGCACTTCAAACAAAACAAAGATCTAGTATAAAATTTGAAGTGCTGTTGAGCATATCATCGTTGACTTCAACCCTTCCTCAATTTGTTTTTTTTTAACTACTCTAGCCTCGGTGCGTTGCATAAACTTTACTTAGAGAATGGTTTCAGACGAAAGGTGTTTCGTCTCACTTACTTTTACGAATTTAAATCGAAAACTAAAATTCTCGTGAAAGTGAAAATCGGAGCATAGCCCAATATACCCTGATACACAGTATAAATATACAGTAAAAAAAAAAAACCATGATTTTTACACTAGAAACGGTCAAATTTGAACTGGATTTAACTTTAACCTCGAATACCTTTTGAAACCGTATACTCCGCAAAAAATCATGCTAGACCATCTTGTAGAGCGATCGATTCTCAACAAAAATACATCAGTGGATATACGAGAGGGCGTTTTTAAAGCCGCGGAATGGCAGAGTTGATTTATCAATGAAGGTAACTATTAAGTTTTAACGAGATAATTGACTCATCATCGCAATCGGGTCATCGGTTTTTGAATTATCGCCGTCCATGCAATCCAACGAGGAAAAAGTGTGAAATATAGAGAAAATCGAGTATCGCGGTGTTATAAAACTCCTTACCAAGCAAGAAAAGTCTGTTCAAACCATTCAAGAAGGGATGCAAACCGTTATTACTTATTCTCAAAGATGAAAAAAGAACTTTGTGGCAAGAAATTTTCATCCTTTTTTTTGGACAAAGACAAAACATTTTTTTCTGAAGGTATACACAAACTAATTGATAGATCTGAAAAATGTATAAGGGTAGCAGGTGAATGTATTGAAAAAGAAAAATAAATTTGTGTTGTTATTTTCACTCCTTATCATCCATTCCGCGAACTTTAAAACTCCACCTCGTGTATCATACAAATAGTATGGAAAATACAAAAACGTGAGAAGGATTATGTAAACATTAATAAAAAAATCTAAAATTAAATAAATATTAAAATTTTACCTGCCGTATTTTTAGACCAAAACACGTCTGTAAAGCCTGTAAGTAAAGAACATTTTTAATTTTAATCACGCTAGTGTATATCTATTCAAGAAGCTGGGATAACAGACAATGTTTTCGTATTTTTTCCCAACATTTTTAAAGAAAGTGTGAAGAGTATACTAAATCTTCGGTTTTGCCGATGCTTTCTTTTTCGTTAAATTTTTAGTAAATAAAAATTAAAAATAAGCATTTTTGTTTTCATTATTATTAATATTATATTAAACCAACAAAACATTAAATTAGCAATTTTAATAATCTTTGCATGTTTAAGTATATCAATTTCTTCTTAAATTATATATGAACTACATAGCTCAATTTGAACTTAAAAAAAAAAAGAAATTCATATATATACGTTGTTGCAAGAATGTCTATGGGTAAATGTGTAAATATTTATACTATCGATATTATTTTGTCTTACCCATCGTCTTTAGGTGACTTAAAAAACTACTGAATTTAAAATCGATGTCATGAGTTATTGTAATTTATGATGATGAACGAAGAAGGCTTTCCAAATCACCTTCCCAACAGGAGAAAAGAAAATACTGACAAAAAAGCGTTTCAAAACGCCTTGTTTTAAGGCTTAGTGTGAACCGTTTAAACTGGAAGGGGTTTTTAAACAAGCATGGGAGGGCTTTTACGTCATCAAGTTTGAGCCAAACAATTTGAATTTGAACCGAACCCTTCTAAAACTCCTATTTTTATAACGAACTTTAAGCACCTTCCCTTCAGCTTTTTTAGAAGCTAAAAGAGAAAGGTAACCTGATTTAGGAGGGTTTCTGAAGCGAGATGGGAAGGAGTAGCCGATGATGTAAAACACAAAGTAACTTTGTTTTTGGGCTTGAGTTAGTAGGAGACTAAAATGTTGTTCTCTAGCTAAATTGTAGCATATATAATATAGTATTTACGAAATTTCAATGATATCTTTAGTCGAGTTGGTTTAGTGCCGGCTTTCAATCCAAAGACTCTGGGAACGAATCCTACAAAGGGCGGAGTGTATCTCGCTGCTTTTTGGAGCGAGTATGTAAGGGAACTGTCACATCATTCGCCTTCTTTTTGAAAGGAGCGTGTAAGGGAACTATCATAGAAAAACCGATCACTCATATGGCATACTCCATTTGAATCGTAAGATTTAAGAAGCACTTTTGCGCTTACTTGTAAGGCATGCAGAACCAAATTAGAAGGCCTTAAAGGTCCTAGGGGATTTATTCATTGAAGTTAGAAGTATAAGTGATCTTATAAGCTATAGGATACATAATAAAATATAGTGTTGAGAAGACATAATAGTGTTAAATTAGAGCCTGGGGAACTATGGAATCGAACACAATAGAATAGAGAATACTGTGGTGTGACTCATCGTAGCAGTTGTGACGTCATACATAACATATTTCCCCCTTCTCATGTTTTTATGGTGAATAGTAATGTATTCGTATTCTCTCTTTTGCTGTTGTTGATTGCTTAGTTCGCAATTGGATCTCCGCTGTATTATCTTCCCTCGCTTGCCGACGAATTTGATCGATGTGCCGTTTTAATCTTTTACCATTGTATTCGATTTCGTAATGTAGATCACCAATTCTCTGTTTAATACATCCAAATAGCAATTTTTCCATTTTTGAATGGTTAGATAAAAACCAAGTATTTTCCCGTGACTGTTGCAGATACATCATCTGGTTTCGTTAAGTCTAAGCGTGTGCGGAGTAAACGTCCCAAGAATAATTTTGACGGGGGTTGTCCTGTAGTGGAATGTGGTGCTCGTCTGTACTGGCGTAGGAATTCATTCAAATTTTGTGTGCTTTTGGTCGTATTCATTGCCTTAAGAGCATCCTTTATGGTTTGGACAGAGCGTTCGGCTTGTCCATTTGTCGCTGGATGATATGGTGCCGTAAATTTATGAAATTTTTTTCCGGACTTATTCAAGAAGCGCCCCGTGTCTACTTCCATTCGTACTTTGCAACCGTTTAGTAATACATGAACTATTTCCTTCTTTGTATTAATGTCATTTCGAATGATATTAATTTTATCGTAATTTTTCATTGATGTAATTTCACTTCCAGCATATTCATCAGTAACTTGGTGTGTTCTGGCTTTATACACATTCGCAATATGACATGTTTTAAATGTTTGCCCCGCATCTATGTCATGTTCCTGTTGTATTCGTCCCTTCTTCTTTCTAGAGTACTGAATGTGGGTTGTAGTAGTTGTAGCTTTTCGTTTTATCTTGTTTGGAATGTACCGCAGTTTGTTTATAGGTTCAGGAATCGAATCAGGTGATACCCCTTTAATACTGTTCGTAGTTTGGTGCGTAATTTCCAAAGAACGGGCTATTTCGTAGGTTTTATTAAACTTAGGAATTTTTTGAAATTATTTCGTCGCAGATCGTTTGAGATTCCATCCCAATAGTTTATTGTTCGGTAAGCATTCTGTCTAGAAATTCTCCGTACTCACAGTGTATTGCGCCTTGGCGCAATCTAAGCGCGAAATTAGAAAAGGATTCACCTCTCAATTGTACTTGCGGTGTTCACGCATTTATTTGTCGTTAATCTGTGAATGTATGAAAATATGAACGTTAACGACGCAAATGCGTGAACACTTTTTTTTTGACCGTCTCGTTAAAGTTGTGAGTTCTCTTCTTCTTATATAGACAAACAAAAATGTAATTGCGCCAATTGAGCGAAATAATTGAAATAAATTTAAAATTACAGGAAAAAACGTTACAAATCATTTGATTGAATATTAAATAAATCAGTATATGTGCGTAATTTAGTTTCTTGGAGGGAAATATTTTTATTTATGCATGAATATAGAATTAATTAACTAATTGTAGTAAAATTGTGCACAGGTCTTGAGGGAGAAATTGAGTAAACATTGGGTGAATTTATGGACGACAATGTTGACATACAATTGTGCCATCCAGTGACGAAGTCGAAGAGCCAAAATCTGCATTTTGATGCAAAAGTTGTATGTGTTGTGTGATTGTTTTTAACATAAGAGTATTCTTTACAAAGGTTGTTATATGGAGAGAAATTGGCAATGTAATGGTCTATGTTGAGTAAGGTGACAGAATAATGTACGTCATCTTAAAATTAAATTCTTCCGAAAGTACAGTCACTTTTTCATAGAAAATAAATAAAATTTGCCATTTTTATGATTTCATACTTCCATACGTTAACTAACAACATTTCATAGAAAATAAATAAAATTTGCCATTTTTATGATTTCATACTTCCATACGTTAACTAACAACATGCCTCGGGGTCTATGAATCTCGTTAAAATTTGGCCTGTGAATTGTGTTGTTGGCAATTTAAGTTTTCATACGCTTATAGGTTAACGAGAAATGCGTGAACATCGCAAATATTTTATTATTAATATCGTTAAACAAATACAACAATAGATGCTATCAAAAGAAAAGTTATGTTAAGAAGTCAATATGTAAGAATCGCATCAAATTGAGAGCAGTTAAAAAAAATGGCGTGTGAACAGATGATATTTATGAACCGACGCTGAGGTCCATTGTACAATTAAGTTTTTTGAAATAACACTTCGCAGCATGGATTTCAACATCGAATATGTCGAGATGTACAATGTACTTACTATGGCCAGAGAGAGAGCAAGAAACAATTTAACGACTCATTCAAATTGGAAACATTTTAACAAACTACCGTTAACGAGTTGTTGGTGGTCTATTAAAGTTAAATTATATTATATGTGTAATAGGATGAAGAAATATTCATAATTATTAAGGGTTTTCACACAAATTTTTCTTCTTCTTATATAAACAAACGAAAAATTGAAAGTCAGCTGAATTGTGCGAAATAAATCAAATAAAATTAAAATGCCGCGAAGTAACATAAAAAGTCAATTAATTAATTATAGAATTAATCAAGTAATTCGCGAAATTGAGCTTTTGGAAGGTAAGTATATTTATTAATGAATGAATATGTGAATATGTAACTAATTGTGTTTACATTGTGCACGGATGTGGATTGTGATGAAGAAATTGAGGAAGCATTGGATGACTTCATGGAAAACATTATGGCTATAGAGGCAATTTTAAGGAAGATGCCGGACTATCTCAAATGGCCAAGTGAGAGCGAGCGAGGGCAGTTGGTTGCTGCTACGTCCGATGAACTACCCAATTGTATATGATAGATTGATGGGAGCGAAATAAAACTGGCAGAGAAACCTAGGAAGTCTCACGAGATTTATTTTTCGCGGTAAGGCAACTATTCAATCAAGTTGCAGGTTGTGTGCGACTACAAATTAAAAATACGCGATGTCTTTGTGGGGAATGCTGGAAGCTACAACGATGCTAAAGTTTTCAGGAATACCAAAACAGCGTTCTCAGCTTTTCAGCGTGACAGCGAATTCCGTGTTCGTGTTGAAAATTGTTTCGGAATATTAAAAGAAAAAATTGGGAGCTTTAAAGAAATCCGCATACCTATTGGTAATGAGAAGAGTCAAGAGTACTTTTGCAAATGTGTATTGGTGTGCTGCGTGCTTCATAACATATTGTTAGAAGAACACAATATTTTTAACTATGAAAGCGAAAGTGACGGCATGGCTGACAATAATGGCGTTGACTATTAAAACATATCAGCAGTTTCAGCGTCTGCAGAACAAAAAAGACGGCGGTTATATAGAATGATGTTTGAAAAAAAAACAACTTTATTTCATTTCAAAATTTCATTAAGATTATTTAATTCAAATTAATTTACATTCTTTGTATAACTATTTCAAAAATTATTATTTACTTAGTGGTTTTGTTTAACAACCTATACAAGTAATTCAATAATGATTAGCAGGCTCGAGGTCAATTTTGATACACCAAATTTGTAATCTTTTCTCCCCTCCAAAATTAATTTGCGCGACTCCACCTCGTTGGCACTGCTCATTTTCCGCTCTTTAACTTCTTTTGACCACTGGAACCTTTCTTTGTCGAATTGTAGTTTCTGTTCAAGAAACTCCATCCTTTCTGACTCTAGTTTAGCCATTTTGTCAATTGCTGTCGGTGCCCTTTTTTGTTTCAAACGTCCCGAGAACGATGGTGTCTCGTGTTGGATCACTTCATCCCCCTCCGATGTCTCCACCGGTGTTGATTCAACATTCTCGATCGACAAATAATTGTCGAATTCCACGACACCATCGAATTCGAGAGCATCTACCACAATAATGTCCCCATCACGACTTGACCCAAAAATGTTTTGGTGTCGATCGTAATGGGGGCACAACAAAGTTGACAACATTGACAAAAGTTGTGGCTTTTTGCCAGGTGTTTTTCAGGTATCGCACCTTGCACCTCAAGGTGTTCCAAGTGCATTCTATTCCCAGATCTTCCATCAATTTTTTATAATATACTTGCGCCGTCGGTTTCTGTAATAATAAAAATATAAAATGTCTCAAAATATTTTTAAAAAACAAAAGCAATTTTTACCTTTATTCGTGGTTGATCTTCCATATATGATAAAAATCATTAATGTCTCCTCTTCCGTCCACCTCTTAGACTCGCTTTCTCTCCTGCGCTTCAATTTTGGTTGATCAGCCTCTGAAGTTATTGAAAATTTGAAATTTGGCCTTGAAAATTAAATTATTTGAGCTTACTTTTCAAACAGGTGCAATTTGTGTAAATGTTGTATGTGTTGTGATATTCTTTGTAACATAGGACTAATTGTTATTGGTATTGATAACACAACGATTTTCGTAATAAAATAGTCAATGAAGAGTAAGGTTTTGCAATAACATACGTCAATTGAAAATGAATTTTTGAAACTGACAAGTGTGAGCATAGCCACTTTTTCTTTGAAAATAACTACAAATTGCCTCTTGTTTTTTGAAGCAAGGTGGCCCTATTTTTATAACTTTGCCGGTTTAACGAATGTCATGGGTCGGGGTTGATGAAAGCTGATGAAACTTTGACAATGAATTTTGTTGTTGGACTTTCATCAATTATCACTTTGTCGCGCTACCGAGTTCTGCGTGAAAACTCTTATAATATTAATGTAAATAATGAGTATACTCGACTGCATATTGTGAATTTGAATTTAAAAAGCTTTTCCTTTTTCAACATTTTTTTCGTCTGTAATTAACTACGTTAATAACATGTTAAACTTTCGGCGACATCGATGTTAACACAGTATGAAGACATATGAATTCTGTTATTGTTTAAAATCTTTGGAGAGGTAAGGCAGGGCTGACAGTGCAATGTTACCATTAGCTACCACTCGCTTAAGTACAGATTTTGTTACAAAGCATTGCTGCTGTTGTATAATATAGTATAAAGTAGTGCTCAAAGTGCAATTAATGCAAAATTTCAGTTTGTTGGTCTCTGCGCGAACGCGGGGAAAGTGGCAGTTTGTGACATGCAGTTTAAAAACGGTATCTTTACTGAGTATGCATATGCAATTTCAGCATTATACCTTATCTTTACCTACCTTTTATAGTTTCGGAGCTACAACAATTTTAGGAAAAAAGCTTTTGAAGGAAAAAGAAGAAAAAGGAGAAAAAATGTGGTATGCAATTTTATAGAGCTATACATACTGAGTCTACAAACTCATTTTCATATTTCTAACTCATTAGGTTTTCGTGTTACAGCCTTTTAAAAAACTGGGCGGTGCTTGTAGGATGATAAGGAATGGGCGTGGCAAAAATTCCTTCAATCTTGATCTAGCTTTTGACCACACGAATCGACCTTCCTTATTTCAACTCTCTAGCTTTTATACCATTGGTGAGGACGGACAGACAGAACTATATAAATTCGCCTTGTCGCCTCTCCCCTCCGTCTATGCGGAACATACATTCCGTCTCAAACAAACTTAATATATATACTCTGGTACTCAGTATGTATACAGGGTATACAAATATAGTTTAAGGTGTTTTCATTCACTCGAAAATACTTTAAAAATGTCAACGGACATCTCTTGTTAGAAAAGTAAACGATCCATTTTCCGTTCGTTGTAACTGTCATGTGTCGAAAAGAATTCAATTGTTATTCTTATGAAGTAACGGCAAAAGAAGATACGTACATAAATGTCAAAAAATCTAAAGTAAATAGTCTCCGTCTAAGTGCTCGAATATGTTCGTCAGGGTACTAACGAAACACCCCTCCGTGTACATACGGTATTATTCTTGTTATTCGAACAGTCATTAGAGTTGCCAGAATAGGATTGGTAATAGGCTATTACCTGTTCAAAAGTGACAAACAGAGTTGCTAGAATTGGCGGTGAATAATAGAGATGATAGTGATGTCAAAGAAAAGGAACGGAAGTCAGAATCATAAAAAGATGAGCTAAGGCAACAAACCTGAAATAACACTTCGCAGCATGGATTTCAACATCGAATATGTCGAGATGTACAATGTACTTACTATGGCCAGAGAGAGAGCAAGAAACAATTTAACGACTCATTCAAATTGGAAACATTTTAACAAACTACCGTTAACGAGTTGTTGGTGGTCTATTAAAGTTAAATTATATTATATGTGTAATAGGATGAAGAAATATTCATAATTATTAAGGGTTTTCACACAAATTTTTCTTCTTCTTATATAAACAAACGAAAAATTGAAAGTCAGCTGAATTGTGCGAAATAAATCAAATAAAATTAAAATGCCGCGAAGTAACATAAAAAGTCAATTAATTAATTATAGAATTAATCAAGTAATTCGCGAAATTGAGCTTTTGGAAGGTAAGTATATTTATTAATGAATGAATATGTGAATATGTAACTAATTGTGTTTACATTGTGCACGGATGTGGATTGTGATGAAGAAATTGAGGAAGCATTGGATGACTTCATGGAAAACATTATGGCTATAGAGGCAATTTTAAGGAAGATGCCGGACTATCTCAAATGGCCAAGTGAGAGCGAGCGAGGGCAGTTGGTTGCTGCTACGTCCGATGAACTACCCAATTGTATATGATAGATTGATGGGAGCGAAATAAAACTGGCAGAGAAACCTAGGAAGTCTCACGAGATTTATTTTTCGCGGTAAGGCAACTATTCAATCAAGTTGCAGGTTGTGTGCGACTACAAATTAAAAATACGCGATGTCTTTGTGGGGAATGCTGGAAGCTACAACGATGCTAAAGTTTTCAGGAATACCAAAACAGCGTTCTCAGCTTTTCAGCGTGACAGCGAATTCCGTGTTCGTGTTGAAAATTGTTTCGGAATATTAAAAGAAAAAATTGGGAGCTTTAAAGAAATCCGCATACCTATTGGTAATGAGAAGAGTCAAGAGTACTTTTGCAAATGTGTATTGGTGTGCTGCGTGCTTCATAACATATTGTTAGAAGAACACAATATTTTTAACTATGAAAGCGAAAGTGACGGCATGGCTGACAATAATGGCGTTGACTATTAAAACATATCAGCAGTTTCAGCGTCTGCAGAACAAAAAAGACGGCGGTTATATAGAATGATGTTTGAAAAAAAAACAACTTTATTTCATTTCAAAATTTCATTAAGATTATTTAATTCAAATTAATTTACATTCTTTGTATAACTATTTCAAAAATTATTATTTACTTAGTGGTTTTGTTTAACAACCTATACAAGTAATTCAATAATGATTAGCAGGCTCGAGGTCAATTTTGATACACCAAATTTGTAATCTTTTCTCCCCTCCAAAATTAATTTGCGCGACTCCACCTCGTTGGCACTGCTCATTTTCCGCTCTTTAACTTCTTTTGACCACTGGAACCTTTCTTTGTCGAATTGTAGTTTCTGTTCAAGAAACTCCATCCTTTCTGACTCTAGTTTAGCCATTTTGTCAATTGCTGTCGGTGCCCTTTTTTGTTTCAAACGTCCCGAGAACGATGGTGTCTCGTGTTGGATCACTTCATCCCCCTCCGATGTCTCCACCGGTGTTGATTCAACATTCTCGATCGACAAATAATTGTCGAATTCCACGACACCATCGAATTCGAGAGCATCTACCACAATAATGTCCCCATCACGACTTGACCCAAAAATGTTTTGGTGTCGATCGTAATGGGGGCACAACAAAGTTGACAACATTGACAAAAGTTGTGGCTTTTTGCCAGGTGTTTTTCAGGTATCGCACCTTGCACCTCAAGGTGTTCCAAGTGCATTCTATTCCCAGATCTTCCATCAATTTTTTATAATATACTTGCGCCGTCGGTTTCTGTAATAATAAAAATATAAAATGTCTCAAAATATTTTTAAAAAACAAAAGCAATTTTTACCTTTATTCGTGGTTGATCTTCCATATATGATAAAAATCATTAATGTCTCCTCTTCCGTCCACCTCTTAGACTCGCTTTCTCTCCTGCGCTTCAATTTTGGTTGATCAGCCTCTGAAGTTATTGAAAATTTGAAATTTGGCCTTGAAAATTAAATTATTTGAGCTTACTTTTCAAACAGGTGCAATTTGTGTAAATGTTGTATGTGTTGTGATATTCTTTGTAACATAGGACTAATTGTTATTGGTATTGATAACACAACGATTTTCGTAATAAAATAGTCAATGAAGAGTAAGGTTTTGCAATAACATACGTCAATTGAAAATGAATTTTTGAAACTGACAAGTGTGAGCATAGCCACTTTTTCTTTGAAAATAACTACAAATTGCCTCTTGTTTTTTGAAGCAAGGTGGCCCTATTTTTATAACTTTGCCGGTTTAACGAATGTCATGGGTCGGGGTTGATGAAAGCTGATGAAACTTTGACAATGAATTTTGTTGTTGGACTTTCATCAATTATCACTTTGTCGCGCTACCGAGTTCTGCGTGAAAACTCTTATAATATTAATGTAAATAATGAGTATACTCGACTGCATATTGTGAATTTGAATTTAAAAAGCTTTTCCTTTTTCAACATTTTTTTCGTCTGTAATTAACTACGTTAATAACATGTTAAACTTTCGGCGACATCGATGTTAACACAGTATGAAGACATATGAATTCTGTTATTGTTTAAAATCTTTGGAGAGGTAAGGCAGGGCTGACAGTGCAATGTTACCATTAGCTACCACTCGCTTAAGTACAGATTTTGTTACAAAGCATTGCTGCTGTTGTATAATATAGTATAAAGTAGTGCTCAAAGTGCAATTAATGCAAAATTTCAGTTTGTTGGTCTCTGCGCGAACGCGGGGAAAGTGGCAGTTTGTGACATGCAGTTTAAAAACGGTATCTTTACTGAGTATGCATATGCAATTTCAGCATTATACCTTATCTTTACCTACCTTTTATAGTTTCGGAGCTACAACAATTTTAGGAAAAAAGCTTTTGAAGGAAAAAGAAGAAAAAGGAGAAAAAATGTGGTATGCAATTTTATAGAGCTATACATACTGAGTCTACAAACTCATTTTCATATTTCTAACTCATTAGGTTTTCGTGTTACAGCCTTTTAAAAAACTGGGCGGTGCTTGTAGGATGATAAGGAATGGGCGTGGCAAAAATTCCTTCAATCTTGATCTAGCTTTTGACCACACGAATCGACCTTCCTTATTTCAACTCTCTAGCTTTTATACCATTGGTGAGGACGGACAGACAGAACTATATAAATTCGCCTTGTCGCCTCTCCCCTCCGTCTATGCGGAACATACATTCCGTCTCAAACAAACTTAATATATATACTCTGGTACTCAGTATGTATACAGGGTATACAAATATAGTTTAAGGTGTTTTCATTCACTCGAAAATACTTTAAAAATGTCAACGGACATCTCTTGTTAGAAAAGTAAACGATCCATTTTCCGTTCGTTGTAACTGTCATGTGTCGAAAAGAATTCAATTGTTATTCTTATGAAGTAACGGCAAAAGAAGATACGTACATAAATGTCAAAAAATCTAAAGTAAATAGTCTCCGTCTAAGTGCTCGAATATGTTCGTCAGGGTACTAACGAAACACCCCTCCGTGTACATACGGTATTATTCTTGTTATTCGAACAGTCATTAGAGTTGCCAGAATAGGATTGGTAATAGGCTATTACCTGTTCAAAAGTGACAAACAGAGTTGCTAGAATTGGCGGTGAATAATAGAGATGATAGTGATGTCAAAGAAAAGGAACGGAAGTCAGAATCATAAAAAGATGAGCTAAGGCAACAAACCTATCAATATACACACATGATCAAAATAATAGATTCACTTGGTTGTTTCAACTTTTTTTTTTTTTTTTTTAAAAGTCTTTATTGAGTTTGTAAAGCCTGGAGACAATCAATGTCAAAAGATTTTAGCCAAGGCGTAAGATAAGTTAAAGCTATGATTTATATAAACATAAACAGTGTGAGTAAATATCTAAGAGCAACATAAGTAATATAACGTGAGTTAAACCGTTCGGAACGGTAAGTCGTTGGGGTGACTCCTCTTGAGTCTTCTGTGGTCGATTTCGGTAGAAAGTAGTTGTGCCGTTGGGTTAGGGTGGTTTATTAGCTTGTCCGCATACCGGCTACTGTGAAAGTTTATTTGATCACCAATCTTTATAAGTTTCAATTCACGAAGAATAGATTCGTTGGAAACAAACCATGGTAGTTCAGACACTCGTCGAGCTAGTTTGTTCTGAACGACTTGAAGTTTTTTGAGTTGTGAAGAGGAGGCGGTGCCCCAAACCTGTATCGCATATGTCCAGGTGGGAGAAATGATCTGTTTTACTATGAGGACCTTAGAGGAGACATGTAGACTGTTAGCGCTGCGAAGAAGCCAGTCGAGTTTTTTAGTCTTAGCCAATGCCTTGCTTTTCACATGGCTTATGTGTGTATTCCAGATGAGTTTGCGGTCGAGATGGACACCAAGGTAGCAGTGAGAATCAGAGTGCTTAATGGGTTGCGAGTTGAAATAAACTCCTGGACACGATTTTTTTTCTAAGAGAGAAGGTGACCGCTGAAGATTTTTCGCAGTTTATAGCAATGTTCCATTGCTTAGACCATTCCTCTACTTTGTGAAGCCAGAGTTGCACTGCGTTTGTGGCTTTGTCGATGCAAGCGTGTGTGGCCATCATGGCGGTGTCATCGGCATATGTAGCGATCAGTAGATTGTCAGAAGCTAGCGAATTGTGATGCCAAGTAGGAGCAGGTAAATCAGCAGTGTAAAGTGAGTAGAGGAATGGTCCAAGCACGCTACCCTGAGGAACACCGGAGAGGATCTTGCAGATGGGAGAAACTGCATCCCTTACGGCGACTATGAAGGTCCTATCTTCAATAAATGACGAAATTATTTGGAAGAAGGGTGCTGGGAGGACAGCCTTGGCTTTGAATCTCAACCCTGCGTGCCATACCTTGTCGAAGGCTTGTTTGATATCCAAAAAAACTCCGACGCAGTATTTCTTTTCTTCAAACGTCTTCAAAATGTGACGGACTAGTCTATGAACTTGTTCTGGACACCCGTGAGATTTGCGGAAGCCGAATTGATGATCCGGGATTGCGTGTTTGACCTCTTCCAACTCCAGCAGTCTAGATAAAAATAATCTTTCGAATATTTTTGAGATGCAGGGAAGTAGGCTGATACGACGATACGCATCAAGTGAGTTGTGATTTTTGTTGGGCTTAGGCAGCATTATAATCTTAGCGCATTTCCACAGGGAAGGGAAGTAACCAAGCCTGAGCATGGAGTTAAAGATCAAAGTTATTGCCAGGATTCCTTTTCGCGGAAGGGCCTTAAGTGCTCTGTTGTCGATTCGGTCGAGTCCAGGAGTTTTTTTTTTTGATTTTTAGAGACTTAATTTGTATTAAAACTTCTTCAGGCGAAATACTTTTGATCGGTGGAGAAAGTTGCAGTGGTGCGTCGAGAAGTAAGTTGACAGTTTGTTGATGATGGTTGTCTGCTAAGTTAAATGGTGAGAAGGTTTGCTCTAGTAGGGATGAAAAAGCTCGAGACTTTTCCTCGTCCGACCAAAGCCATTGTCCGAGCGAGTTTTTAACGGGTGGAACAGGTATCGATAGGCGCTTGATGCTTCTCGTGAGCTTCCAGATCGAAAAGGAAGTGTTGCAGCAGGGATCAGTGCGCTCTAGCAAGTCATTTAGGTTATCGGTCCTGATTTTCGCTAACAGTCTGTTTAGCCTGTTTGAAATGGCGGTCAAAGCTGCTTTGGTTCTTGGGTTGCCAGTGCGAATGTACTGTCTCCGGAGGTGTCTCTTTTGGCTCAAAAGATTTGTTGCTTCCGGGCTTAAAACAGATGAAGTCGGCCTAAGTGGTGTAGACAGTTGTGGAGCAGCTGCGTTGGCAGCAGCGATGATTTTATTTGTGAAGTTGGATACGTAATCATCGATGTCCTTGTTTGTTCGAATCTCAACGTTGAGATTCATGGAGTTTTCCAGAATAAGTCAGTAAATGTCGATGTAAGAGTTGGCGGGAAGTATTTTTTTGCCAGTCGTGGGTGACCCAACTGAGTCTATGGGGCAATAAACGGTAGCAATGTTGAAGACGCCTTTAGATGAAGAGATCCTAATGGCTGCCAGTTGAATGTGGTGGAGTCGTATTGGTTCCAGAGGAAAGTGGGATAGTGTGGATTTAATTAGGATGGCAGCACCACCTCGATGTCTGGTGCCCGGATGATTGGCTAAATGTAGAGAATAGCCGTGAATTTTAAATGAAACTGGTGAGCAAAAATGCGTTTCGCTGAGTAGCATAATGTCAATGTCGTACAGTTGTAGGAAAGCGGCGATGACATTTCTTTTGGCGGCTGCACCGTTAGCGTTCCAAAAAACGATTTTAGTGTTTGGCATTGTTACCGTTAGAATTGGAGGACATAGTAGCAACCAACAGTTGCACTAAGTTGTTAATGGTTTTCATCATTTTGTCAATGCTTTCGATTAGTTTATTGAGTTTGTTTTCGATCGCCGCGTCTTGTTTCGGTGTGTCGTTAACCGGATGCGCCTTGGTCGTGTTGTTCTGGTTGTATTTTAAGATATCAGCGTATGAGTGTGTGGGCTCTGTTGAGATGAAGTGTTGAGCGTCTCTTTTCCAACGGGAATTGGACCGAGAGCGAGGAGTGATGGCGCTGTTGTGTTGCGATATAGGTATTCGTCCGGTTCTTTTGTGAGAAGCGGTTAATTTTTGATGTGCGGAGTAAGCTCTGCAGCCTTTATAATTGGCCAAATGATTACCGCCGCAATGATAGCAAATGGCTTCGTCCTTATCTTCTAGTGTGCATCTCGTGTCAGGGTGGTGATCACTACATTTGATGCAGATAACAGGTTTGGTGCAGTAACTTTGTGTGTGCCCGTATTCCTGGCACCTTTTGCATTGTGTGGGATATTGGGGCTTTCTGGGTTTCTCCCATGAGATCATTTGACGGTCGATGATTTTAATGTCATTGACTTTGAGATTAGAGTCGCCTTTCTGAAGATCGATGAAGCGTAAATGTAGAGGGGTATTAGTGATGCGATTAAGCGGGTTATATATGCGTAACACCTCGTGACCTTCGCTTTCGAGCTGGTTTTGAATGAGTTTGTTCGGCGTGGCTGGATGGATATTTCTTAACACGACTCGATATGGACGGTCTTCTGGAAGTTGATGATAGTAGAAAAATATTCCAATTTTTTTGTAATGCCTGACCACCGTTCTGTAGTCGTCTGAATTTTGGCACTGCACTATGCAGTCACCTGAAGTCAAGGATTTGACCGTATAGTTGTTTGCACCGATGAGCGAGTCCAGCTTGTTCTTGAAGTTGACAAAGTTGTGAACTTGAGGTGCAACAAGGCGAGGAATTTTTGTTTGCGAGCCGTGGTTGGTTGATCGTCATTTGGTAAACCTGTCAGAGTATCGTTGAGATGGGCAGAAGTTTCTGGGGTGTCGTTTGTGTCTGCATGTAGAGAGTGATCGTTAGTGTCTGATAATAAATCAAAACGGTTTGTACTTAATGTTGGGTTGTTCGAGCGGAGCAATTTTTTGCTAGGGGAGGTAGGTGAAGCGCATCTCACCAATACATTACCATCTCTTTTTCTGTCAGAGATGGGATCTGGTTTAGCTTTAGTTGCGAAAGTTTGACAAGAGTGGGCTGTAGAGCTGGTAGAAATATCAGTAGGAATTTGTGCGGTTGTAGATTTATTTCCATTTATGCTGCTGTTAGAAAAAGAGTTGGCGACAGATACTTGTAGTGCCTGATGAAGGGCATTTGAGGATGTAGTAGCGGTGGCAATAGTGCTCCATACAACCGAGGTGGTGGAGTTAGTTGAGGTAAATGTTACTCCGCCTAGGGGAAGAATTGTGTTTGTTGTTTTGGTAACAGTTGGGACGAAGTCGGAGTCGGCGACTGATAAGTCGTCAGAATGTTCCATTTCCGAGGAAGTGCAGACATGTGCTGCGTTGCTTGAAGACATCTCTGCTTCACTTTTTAATTTACCAGAAAGCAGCTTATTCTCTTTCTGACAATTTTGATTTTCGAATGCTTAAGTTCACTTGAGTAGGTGAATGCAGAAACTTTATTCGAGGAATTGCATTTTTTGTTTTTTGTTGCAGGCATAACCTAAAATTACGCACTTACAATAAAACGAGTAAAGAAAACACGTGGTGTCGCAACGGTTACAACAAGCGCAGCGATCGCGACGCGTAGTCGCCCGCCGCGACGTTACCGTAGAGTCGGTTGTGTGCGCGGGGACAGACACGCGCTTAGAACGGTAAACACGTGAAAGAGAACAGCCAAAAATTTTTAACTGAATGTAGGATAACGCGGTAATGGAAGAATAAGAACTAAGTCTTGAGGTAGCGAAAAGCACGTCCGAACTCAACGAGAGCAGAATAGCGAATGTTTCAACTTTGATTCAAAATAAAATTATTTTTGCTTACATGAACACTACATCCTTTCAAGCATCACTTCTTTATAGTTATGTTATTTAAAAAGTATCAAGAAACATCAAAGATTTGGTTAAATTAGCGTTATTTGAAAGAAAATTCATATTAAGCACTGAATTCACGTTGATCAAAATAATAGATACATTTATATTTTTTCCAAAAAGATTTAAAACAAAACTTTTATATGACTTCTGTTGTTTTAAAAAAATTTTGTCTAGGATTATATCTAGTATATTCACTTCTTAGTGGGGTCACTTTCGTTATCCTTTTTGGCATAGTTTGTATTAAATGTTGGCAAAATTCTACTGGCGTTTCATGCCTAATTTTCTTGAAAAAGACACAATCCGTGCTTGTTTGTAAAGTTTTTTTATGTCAACTTATATTTTAAGTATTCCCACAAGTTTTTAATGGGATTTCCATCCAGTGATTAACTTAGCTTACTGATTCCAGAAATTCTTTATAAGTCTTGAGTTGTGCTTTGGATCATTATCTTGTTGATAGATCTTAAAAAAGGTCATATTTTCTTTAGCATATGGTAGCATTAGCTTCTCTAATATATTTTTGAAGTCAACAGTATTAATTTTTTGCTATTATCAAAGAATTGCATAGACACCATACGAAGAAAGGCAGTCCCACGCCATAATATTTTCTTCAATACGTTCAACAACCTTTTCTGTAAAGTGGAAACGAAATTCTTTGCCTTTTGATCGTCTAACACTTTTTTCGGAGTCCTTTCCAACTTAATTTATCATTGTTTCGTCACTTCACATGATGTTTCACCATTTTTTCTCTCCATCTGGATCTGATCAATTTTCGTGAGGCCTTACAAAGTCTTAACTCATCTGTAAATTTTTTTTACGCATAAAAGGAATCTTTTTTTATTTCGGCCATGTAGGTTTTCGTGTTGTTAACGATATCCAATTGATGAAACACTAATAACGTTTCTGATATCCGCAGAAATTACCTTTGAAAACTTAAACGTCTTTATTTGGCCGATAGTTACAATTCATTAATTAGTCACAATACAAGTATAGCACTGGTTTTCTATGATTTATCTCGAGGATCCACCTCTATTTTTGTTGTAAATACATTATGCACAAAGTGCATGGATCAATTCATAGATTTTGCAACATTTCGAAGAGGTTTTCATTATTTTGTGAGGTTCCCAACCAATCAGTTGTTTTTCTACCCATCACCGTTACAATTGATTTTTTAATTTCTGCGTAGCTACTATATCAATAACAGTTCTTATCTTCTCTATCAAAATTTAACATAAAAACTCAGAGTTGTAGGTTTAAAATAACTAAATTATCAAATGTACCTATTATTTTGATCAACGTGAATTCAGTGCTTAATATGAATATTCTTTCAAATAACTATAATTCAACCAAATCTTTGATGTTTCTTGATATTTTTTAAATGACATAACTATAAAGAAGTGATGCTTGAAAGGATGTAGTGTTCATGTAAGCAAAAATAATTTTATTTTGAATCAAAGTTGAAACAACCAAGTGTATCTATTATTATGATCATGTGTGTATAAGAGCATTGAATTTTCAGAGCTTGCTGTATAAAATGAATCAGAGTTGTTAATACAGTCGAATCATGATAATTTGAAATAGAATTTTAAAATTTAATTACACATTAAGTTATAATAACAAAATATCAAGCTTCAAAAAAGTTTGTAATTTTCGATTTCCTGAGGTTTTTTTTTTTCTCTTAACTTTTCTATTTCATTGTCTAAACGTATTAGGTTTGTTGAAAGACAAAATTTTTATTGGAAGATACGCTTGGAAAAAACTTAAATGTTTATACCTTAAACACACACAAGTGCTGTTCACGATGTGAGGGAGAAATCTGCTTGTGTAATTTTCCGAGACCGTTATTGTGAACAGTCTTGAACTTGCAAGAGTATAAGAATGTACAAAGCTGTTTACAAGTTTTGAACCATTGACTGTGTTATTTCTTGACAAAAATAGATAAGAGAAAAATTATATTTAAAAGTGTATTTTGGAGTGCAAAGCTTTAAAGGTAAAATATCTCATTAAACTAATCCAGTATTATCTTTTGGCGGCTTAAAAATTTCTATTGAAAACCAGCTGTACAACTTTCGCTCTCACTTAAACTCCACACTTCAATTACTTAATTATATAAAATTAATGGTATATATGTATAATGAAATGAAAAATTTAGCTTGTTTTTTAAATCAAGGGTCTGGGTAAAGTAAGTTGTATAATTTCTGTTCCGAATATTTTGTTGTTGTTTTCTTTACACAAAAAATAAATTACAGTTTTCCTTTACATCGTGAACATAACCACTATGTTTCAACGTATGTATATTGAGTTTGTTTGGGACCAAATGTATGTTACGCCCAAAAGTGTACATATTCTTGATCAGAACAGTAGAATAAATCGATCTAACTATGTTTGCTTGCCTGTTAGTCTTTCCGTACTACCAATAGAAACTATAGTTAGGTTAGTAATACAGTAAGGAAGTCGTAAAAAAAGGGGGTTACCTGGAAAGTTTTGCGAGAGTTTTAAAAATTGGCATCTATATGGATTTTGGGCTGCTCTTTCTGAATTTCCACTTTGCGACCTTCTACGACCGCCGCTCGAGCCGCCATTTTGAAAAATTGGCGTCCAAAATCACTTTTTTGACCATATCACCATTTTGGCTCATTTTACGGCCAAAATATCTCTATACTAAATTAAACTAGAGCAAATTTCCAACAAATTATGTTCTAACCTTTTTTTTCGTTAGACTAACAGTTTAGACGTACGAGCACCACAAAGTGTACAACTTTGGTACTATGGTTTTCATACATTTTGTATGGGATTTTGATTAATCCAAATTTTGAAAACTTGCTCAATTTTTTGTGTTTGATGCTAATATTTAATATTGTACTTGTCTTATATTTAAGTAAACACAACGTTCCCAACCCGTCAACAGACTTACAGGCCCAGAACCATGCAAGTGTTACTTGCGTCTTTTATAAGAAAACGGCAATTTCTGATGAAAAAACGGTTGGTTTCGATTTGTAAATTTGCACTCGAATTTGGAACGTTTTTATTATAATTGACGATTAATATAACATTAAATCTCAACACCAAACACAATAAAAGTTAGTGACATCTAAATCACTTGGACTCAGAGTAAGATTATCATTCAAAACAATACCAAATTCCATATAAAATGTATGAAAACCCTAGTACCAAAGTTGTACACTTTGTGGCGCTCGTAGGCCTAAACTGTTAGTCTAACAAAAAAAAAAGGTTAGAACATAATTTGTTGGAAATTTCCTCTAGTTAAATTTAGTATAGAGATGTTTTTGCCGTAAAATTAGCCAAAATGGAGATATGGGGAAAAAAGTGATTTTGGACGCAATTTTTTCAAAATGGCGGCTCGAGCGGCGGTCGTAGAAGGTCGCAAAGTAGAAATTCGGAAAGAGCAGCCCAAAATCCATATGGATGCCAATTTTCAAAACTCCCACAAAACTTTCCAGGTAAAACTACTTCCTTACTGAACTATAGGTTATGCCGGGTTATTCAGGAGTTTATCGCATAGACCGATGTTGTCCTTATGGAGGTATGGGTGTAGGAGGCTTTTAAGCAAGTTGCTCCGCTACTATGTTTGTTTTTTGTGTGTTGCCGGTTTTAACCTTATATCGTATATCTTTGGTTGTTGTTGTAATTACTATACGTAGAGTATCCACCAAAGAAGAAATCGAAAAATAAAGTTATTAGAGGGGAAAGACATAAATTTACTCGGTGACAGCCAGCTCAAGGAGATAAAGTGACTCTCGTACGTTTAGGGAGCCGCTGCGCGGAGATATCAATGGGGGCGGCCTTCCACCCAGAACAGGATTGTCCTGGTAGGAATTTATAGTATAGAGTACTAAATCAGAGCGTACTGCATGTTGTGCAGTGACCACCTTATCCTTTGATGGCGTGGGAGATGTGATTAGGTGCTGTGTAAGCGGTAAATATGCCGTGAAATCATGCATTATGCTTCGAGGTGGAGGATCAGTAGTGATGGAGCTTAGGCTAGGATGGCCAACTTGATGACATGTCAGAAGATGCTGCATTCTAAGCAGTTTGCTGTGTTCGAGTAGAGGGAGCATTTTTATCTCCTGGTGCTACGTCATTACGTCTTACTCAGTGCTGGGGACCAAACGGGAGCAGCATAATTCCCAACGTTGAGAACGTACACTTTGTACGTAGCTAAGAGAGTCTCTTTGTCCATCCCCCAGGTGCTGCCGGCTAGGGCTTTGAGGATGTGATTGCGTTTCCTGATGTTTTAGAGAGAAACTCTAAGTAACAGTCGGGATCTGTGTGCTGCTGATTCCAACTTTCAGAATTCGAGATACCTCTTTTGTCCAGGTCGTGAACAAGGTGGCGGAGGATTTGGCTACCGAAATGCTCAGGTTGCGGTGCTCAAAAAAATTGACGAGTCTCGGCAGAAAATTATTGAGACGCCTTTCCATAATATGCATTTTGCGATGTGTGGTGACGATGGTGCAGTTGCTAGCATATGATATGATCTTTATGCTGCTTGGTGGTACGGGTAGATAGGTAAAGATTAAACAGGAGAGGTGAAAAGACCCCTCCTTGCGGCACTCCTTGCTTTTTCCTTCTAGACTTACTGCATTTGCCTCTAAATTCAACATATGCTTTTCTATCAGTAAGATAGTTGGCTACCCATCGTAAGACGCAATTGGGAAGAGATGTTTCTGCAAGGTCCTGGAGTAGTATAGTAGTAGTAGTATAAAGGCGCTCACTGTTAAATCCATTTTTCACTGAGAACGTAAGCTCTGAAAGTGCAGTGGTCGTGCTTCTGCCTTCTCTGAAATCATGCTGATGCTTGGCTAAGGGGGTTGAATCCTTAAGGCTAGGTAAAAGGAGCGCTTAGATGATTTTCGCTATAGGTGATAAAAGCGTGATTGGGCGATATGAGGAATCTTGATCCAGAGGCTTGTGCCGTTTTGGGATAGAAATGATTCTTCCTATTTTCCAGTAGTCAGGAATTGCAAGCGACGTGAGATTTAGATTGATCGTAGCAGTCAGATATAGTAGTCCGATGCGTCCCGTGTGCTTTATCATTATGGTTGCTAATCCATCTGGCCCAAGCTTGTAGTGATCAACAGCTGGGACGTTGATAAAGTTGATCGATGCGAGATCATGCCGTGGATTATTGTTAGAAATTGTTTTGAGAGTGTTCCAGAGCATGTGTGAGCCAAAAGGTGCTATGTTTAGGTGAGCCAACCACTTTTGCTTGCGATGCGCATCAACAATTTTATGTATTTGACTATTTAAAGGTTAAATGCGATGATCCTCAGTGTCAGAGCTACGGAGTTCATCTCTGAACGGTGCTAGCCTTGCCGCTTCTGTCGGGAAATTAGGTTTCATCCTGGCGAAGCGATCAGTCGGTATTGTTGACTTGACTGCGTGAGGATTGCCCGTATATGGTGTTCTTCTTCAAAGACATTGGCGGGTGGATTAAGGTCAGCAAACGATGTTTCTGTATGGGCAGTGAACGCCTCCCAATTAGCTTTGTTAAAATTGATGAACGTTCGCAGCTCCGGAATGATAAAGTCCTGCTCTATACTTATAGACACAATCACAGGAATGTGATCGGAGCCTAGCGTGATGTGGGTTTGCCAGCTAGAGCAGAGGAGTAACCGTGGACTGGCAAAAGTGGTGTCAAGAGAGCTGATGCAGCTCCGGGTTATCCAGGTTGGGACGTCTTCATTTATCTGGGCAAAGTGCGAGACTTCATATGAGCAAGTTGAAGTTGTGTGTACCTCTCCTGTCATTACTTAGCTGCGAATGCCAACTTTCATGATATGCATTGAATTCTTCGTTCACCGTGTAGTAAGTCACCAATGTTGGGCTTATACCCGCGTTGACATACCGAAACTGGAGGGATATATACATTGACAATGTCAGTGTCACCCTCTCTGCAGTGAACAGTAATACCCAGAGCCTCAAGGTGAGGGTCGGAGTTGACTGGAAGTATGAGCCTTGATACGCTTCCGACTGGTGAATGACGAAAACGAGTCCACCGCCTTTGTTTCTGTCTCTATCGAGGCAGACGATATTGTATTCGGCTGATGCACGAAGCTGACAGTTGGCGGACATTTTAGTTTGCTGAACTGCCGCTATGAGAATGTGTGTGTGAACATATAGCTGGTGAGTTCCACAATATTCCGTCTATTCCGCCCATTACAATTCCACTGTAGAAAGCAGAAATTGCGTTGCGTTGTATTTGGCTCTCGCAGAATTGGATAAGTCGCGTGGCAGTGATGTGTTAGAATAGGCGAATGTCTACTCTGTCGGTCAGGGCTGGTGGTAGATTGCGCTCGCGAAGGTGTTGAAGGCATCACAGGAGACGGTGAAAGCATAGAAGCATTGTTTCAGGAAGGACAGCTATATATTGAGGTGTAGTCGTTAACTCTATTAAGGCCTGAGGAACGTAAATGGCACCGATTTGAGCATGTGTGGCAAAGGACGGAAAACACTCCTTTTGTAGTACAAGCATTACAAATGGAGCACAGCCACACTCTGGGACCGGGGTTACTTTATATGTCACCTGCACTTAGAAGTAGTAGTCTCAGCAAGCAGGCAGGCGTTACTTGCTCAGATTTAGAAAAAGCGATAGGAGTTGAAGCAAGTAGATAGGTATACATACCGTAGTGGTACTCTCGGTAGTCGGGGGAAGACAATCCTTGGGCGACTGGATAGTCGGGTCGAGTCCGGGGCATAGACCCGATTGTCTTGGGATTCGTATATCTTTGGTGGTACCCATTTCTGTACTTTCTATCTTCTGGTGAACATCACTAGCTCTGTCTTGTCCGCGGGGAGTCTCCTCTCCACTAGCATACCAAAGAGCGTCCAGTCCGTGTTGTTGGGAGCAGCTTTAATATCGTTTCTCTGCGCAGTACCCTTTGGATGCCTTTAGCGGGGCCGGGATGCTAGCCCGGTCCACCACCACCAGCTTGGCGTCCATCCAAAGGCTCTTATAACATCGGGACCATTCCCTTCAGCCACTGCAGAGTAGTGTCGGCTTGCATCTTAGAACTTTGATGCCATTGAGCCACCCCCACCCATCGAATGATGATTAATTAACATTAAAATTTATTTTTTCAGAAATTCATGAACACTTTTGCATATATGTATGTATATTATCTAATTTAGCAATGTCAGATGCACAATATTTTATTTTATATATGAAGAGTGCAGAGTAATACCCAAGTATACTCGACTATACTGTTCTTACTAGTTTCTCATAATTATATTTTTGCTATTCGAACAATACGAAAACAAACACGGGTTAACCTCTTAAGTACATACATTCCACCCCCATCCAATAAGTTGACAAACATACTCCTACCCCTCTGGGACCATGTTTTTTTGCAACAACGTATTGATCATTAATATCTATTAAAATTATATTTCAGTAACTCAATTCTATTTAAGTATCAACATTTTTTCATTGTTGTTTCTTCCTCTCTTTTTCCAAAACATCAATCTCAATGTGTGCTTAATTTTATTTGTAACTTGTTTAAAAATTAATATTTCAAAAACTTTTAATTTATTATATAAAATTATTTAACAAACAAAACATAATAATGCAACCCAATATACAAAATACCCACTTACATCCACCAAATACTTTACAAAATGAATGAAAAACAAAGACTGTTCAACAAGCAAATAAGGTATCTAAATACAACAATATTACAAATATATTTTAATACAGAATTAAGTAAATGTATAAATCTTATCTAAGCAAATACGACTTGACTTCAATACAATAAGTTAAAACTTGTTAATTTTTTAATCGTATACTAAAAAAAGAGTGAATGAAAAGTAATTAAGTTTTGATTTTAAAATAGTTTTGAGCGTTTTATTATTTTTATTGTTTAAACCGTAATTTTATTTTATTGTAAATAATTATCGTTGTCATTTTTGTGCGTTTTTTTTGTTGGTTAATCGTTTGTACTAGTTTTGTAAAGCCACTTACAAATTGATGATTTTTATCAGGGAATGAAATCGTTATAAGTTATATTGCAATAAATTGCATGTCAGTGATAATGTTTTGATTTTTAACGTTTTCTTCCATAATAATGATTATTTTTAAGTAATTTAATAAAAATTAGACTATAATCATCAATTTTGATCAAAAAAGTAAAAAACTCAAAAAAAAAATTAATAATAATTATTTATGATTTTTATTTTTTTCGCTCAAGATAAAACTCAGTTATGAATATTGAACTGTTTTCTTTTGCTACTTACTTATTATTATTTAATAACACAAAAACCTATTTCGACAATGACTCATCAGCGAAGTTGCATTTTTATCTGCAAGCATTAGTTTAAGGACTGAAATCGATTGTTCAACACTGGCAACTAAGTTTTATTATAAGCGAAAAAAGTAAAAAGTCATAAATAATTATTATTTTTGAGTTTTATACTCATTTTACACCGGAGCTGTAACTCTGCCGTAAGAAAAATTGCGTAGGCCGTATCCATACAAAATCTGTCCGTTACGTTTGAAATTTTGTTTGCCTTAGGCTCTTAGCGGCAAAAAAAAAAAAAAAATGCCAGAGTTGCTTGCTTGCTTATAATATGTATGTACATACATGTATATAAATCAAGTACTCTTGTTAATTTCTGCCTTTTTGTAAAATTTATGACATGTAAACAAAAGCAAATAGCAAATAATTCTGATATTCTAAAAATGTCCAAAGATTCCGTGCGGTTCCGGTATTCATTCTCGATAATAATAGAATAAAGCATAATACTACGTTTTCCAGCCTCGTCATCAGTGCTCTACTGACTGACCAAATTGCAAATAATAATACATATCAAATTATTGATGGAGCTTTTAGTTCGTTGGAAGTGACGGCACTAGACAAAACTGTATGAACCAATTTTATGTATAATCTCTTAACAATATTTAATAAACAACAAATATTATTCAATCAGACACTTAAAATTAATTAAGTTGTCTTTTACTGTTGGTCCATATAATATTCTTAGTTGCGTTTTAAAGCACTGCGCTGAAATGCTGTTTTAACGCTTTTCAACATGTTGCTTAAAAACTCTATTGTCTCCACCATTTGGAAAGAGTCTTACATTATACCTCCTTACAAAAAAGGCAGTAAGGTTTACATTTCTGATTATAGAGGCATTGCAAAACTGTGTGCTTTTCTAAAATTATTTGAACAGATCATTACGGAACAGCTACAGCACTTTGTGCCATCACTTCTAAATTTGTCTGAGCATGGCTTTCTCAAGAAACGGTCGACGGTAACTAACTTATTGGAATTCACTTCAATTATCAATCGAAATTTTTCCTCCGGCTGCCAAACCGATGTTGTGTATACAGATTTCAGTAAAGCATTTGATTGTGTTTGTCACTCTCTGGTTTTAACAAAACTCGATACCTACGGTTTTCCACCATCGTTAGTCCGTTGGCTGTCGTCTTATCTTGAATATCGAACACAATGTGTTCTTTTTAAAACATCGGTTTCGAGACGAATTTTTGTTACTTCAGGGGTTCCTCAAGGTAGTCACCTTGGCCCCTTATTGTTTAATATATTTATTGATGACTTGCCTACAGTGATCAAACACTGCCATGTTTTAATGTATGCTGATGACGTGAAATTATGTTTAACCGTTAATTCTATAGATCAGCAGAATCTGCTTCAGTCTGATCTTGACTCTCTCTCACAATGATGTGTTGTAAACAACTTATTGTTAAACAGTGATAAATGCAAGCTAATGTCATTTTATAGAAAAAACTAATTGTTTGCACGTACAAGTTAAATAATTTGTACCTTGAACGTATCTCTCAGGTGTTTTGATGGATCCAAAGCTTCATTTCGCTTCAAATATTTCGCTGTCTGTTAATAAGGCTAAAGGCGTACTTGGTTTCATCAAAAGATGGTCCAAGGAATTTAATGACCCGTACACAACTAAATTGCTTTACACTTCTTTAGTACAGACCATCTTGGAATATGCATCGTGTGTTTGGGATCCTCAGTGTGAAAAGTATAAGACCCAAATCTTGTCTGTTCAGAAACAATTCCTTCTGTTTGCTCTTAGGAATCTACACTGGGACCCCTGTTTTCACCTTCCTCCCTTTAGAAGGCGGTTGAAGCTTATTATTTTCCAACATTGTCTAGTCGTAGAACTATGCTTGGTACTTTGTTTTTGTATAACCTTATCAATGTTGGCGTATGTACAGTTCAGTGTCCCTCCTAGAGTAATCAGAAATTTTAGTCCGTTCTGTCTTAGTACCTGCAGATCGACATATTAAGAGCATGACTCGTTTCGTGTTTTATGTAGGTATTATAACAGATATTTTAGTTCAATGGAGAACTGCTTATGAAATGTAGTATTCCAACGTTGAGATTTCAACGATTTTGAGATTTCGACGTATATTGACGACGTATATCGACGGCTTGAATGATAATATAAAGAGTAATGGGTAGGGTTGGGGGTTTGTAGTTCGAGGTTGATGAAAGAGGCCAAACCCATTGAATTAAATTATGTTTCGCAAGCAAATGAATTTGAATCGACAAAATGATTTTTATTTTTGTGGATTTTCTAACGTCAGCTGTCAAATAGCGGCATTTTTCGTTACGGCAAGCAGTGTAAACACATTTTTGCCGTAGCTTACGGCACTTTGCCTTAGGATCCGGTGTAAAATGAGTATTAGTTTCTTTTGCTCAAAAATGATGATTATGGTCAAAGTTTTAACAAATCGCTTAAAAGTAATCAATATCACTAATGAAAAACGTGTAAAATATTAAATTTTAAAATCATGGGTGAATCGGATAGTTCGTCCAAAAAAATTCATTTTAGTGTAATTCATTTAATGAATTAACAATATATATACTTTATGGGGTAGGGGGACCACAATATAGCCATGTCCGTCCGTCTATCCGGCTTTCCTCACCAATGGTTCTCGGAAACTATAATAGCTAGAGACTTGAAATTTGGAAAATAGTCTCGTGTGGTCAGGCGCTACTTCAAGTTTAAAGGATTTTTTGCCACGCCCACACCTTCCCGCCCATCGAGCACAACCCACTTTTTCAAAATGCTTTAACTCGAACACCCGGTATATAGACTCAGTAGGTCTACAAAACTGCATACCAGAATTTTCCCCCTCCCCTTAATATCCACCCCTTTAGTTGGTTTCTATAATTTGCTATATCTTCAAAACTAATGAAGGTGCAAACCTAAAATTTTATATGCAAGCTCAATAAACATGTACCTTTAAAACTGCATAACACAAAATACCTCTCTGTTTGGCGGTTACCCCTCAATGATTTACAAACTCAAATTTTTCGTAAATTCCATATTTTTGACCGATTTATTTGATATTTTAAACACTTTTTGAACGGGCGGTGTCAGATCAGTATTTTTTTTTGTAGATTTCGGGTGTGGCACCGCCGACCATGTGTGCAGGGTATTATATTATCCAGTATACCCGACTTACTATTTTATCTTAAAAAAAAAATTGTTATTTTCGGTCCCTGTACCTTGTGGTACAAGGATATATTAGTTTTGTACACGTCAAAAATTAATGTAACACCCAAAAGGAGACATATATATATATATATACAAGGTATATATGTATATTCTTGATCAGTAATGAAAGAGAAATCGATTCAGCCATGTCTGTCTGTATGAACGTCTTGATCTTGGAAACTATAATAGATATAACCAAAATTCCCTTACATGTCGATTCTGGTATTCATTGCGCAGATCAAGTTTATTTTGTTTTTTCCCTCACAGACTTAGTTTAGGAGTAAAAAAGGAGCAGGTAAAATTTTACAAAAGTCGTATCTTCACGGTTGTCTTTTGAGATAGGAACACCAAATTTGGAGTGTATATAGTTGACACGAACTCCAACAAAATAGTACAGAAAAACGGGCGTGTCCCCGCCCACATATAATAAAAATTTGAAAGGCTTATATCTCAAGAATCATTAATTTCACAAAAATGCAACTTTGCATGTATGATTATAATAAAATTCAATTATAAAATAAGCATCCCACAGGACTCCAAAATATTAAAACCTTGAGTCTCTGGAACCAATTGGTCTAACATTTGTTTTTTCGGACAGCATGAAAAAAAAAAACACTTTTTGCAAGCTCTGCTAAATACACGAAAATGCCAAAATATTTTTTATAACAGCTAATTATTTGTTTAAGAAAGTGACCTTCATTGTGGAAAACGAAAAGCGACGCATATTAAAACAATATCACTATTCACATACGTGAAGAGTATAAAAACATAGAAAATCTGTAGGGACGCTATCTTCAGCAAGACCTGTCACGCCCTGTTTTGTGTCACGCTCACATTATTTCTCGTTGTCTTAATAACCTACATACGAATTTTCGTTGTTTTTGCTCATTGGGTACCGGAGACATGCAAATTATTGATTTTGGCTATAAGTGGGCGTAGCCATGCCCATTTTTTGTTCAAAACAGTTTTCATGGCAGGTACCAGTTTCAGTTGTCTAATCTCAATGAAACTTTCAGGCATTTAGTCAGACTATGTAAAACTACTATGTTTGAAATTTCAATCCAAAACAAAAAAGTTTTCCATAAAAAAATTCAATTTTTGTTTTCTTCTTCTTTTCGTATGGGAGCTACCAGTTCCAATGATCCGATCTTGCCGGTTCCGACGAATGATTCATCGTAATAAATTTTAAGACTCTGTGCAAAATTTCAGCTCGATAGCTTTAAAACTGAGGGACTACTTTGCATACATACAGACAGACAGATATAACATTTAAACTCAATATTAAACACAAAACAACTGGTAAAATTTGTAAAATTCGGTCACAGGGAAGGATTTTCATGATTAACAACGAAAATCCCACACAAAATGTATGAAACTGCTTTTTTTGGCGTTTGGTAAGAAAATCACCCCCAAACAAGAAAAATGTGAATCCGAATCGATGGTAAGGATAGTTGTTAAGTACAAAAATTATCAGTCGGAGTTTAAAATTTGAAAAAAAAAAACGATCAAAAACATAATTTTTTCGTAAAGTGTTCCAAATAAGCTGTGACTCTTTCTTTTTAACTATTTTTGGTTTTCATGTCATAACTCGGTTAAAAATTCACTTTTTCAGTTTGTTTGACACCATTTATAAGCTAAAACATCAATCTAAAAAACTGCGTTTATACTTTTTCGATATCTTTTTTCATTTGGAAGTTACAGTCACTAAAATTTCAAAACTATGGGTGTTCCATTTAAGCTGTGAGGTACTGTATATACTTTATATAGTCGTAAATGAATATTTTGATCTGTTACAAACTCCGTTACAAAGTTATAATGCTATTCACATACGTGAAGAGTACAATAATGAATGATAAGTTTTTTTTCCGCTACAATTGTTTGATGTTTACAGTTCAAAATTTCGAAGCAAATGATGTTTGCTACGAATATGTTCGTCTTTAGTGGCAAAAAAAAATTTTTTTTTTTCTACGAACAGTTCGTCAAACATATTCGTTTGTGGATTGCCTGCTTAAACCGTATATGTACATATGTCACGACGGCAGACGGTTTGTACCTTAGAAGAAGACTAATCTGGCGTGGAAAACGCACTCATTTTGGTCACGCAAAAACATATCAGGAAATATATTAAGGGTATTCAGAAGTTCTCGCATCTGTAGCAAATAGCCGGTCTAGCAAACGAAAATTTCAAATTAAAAAAAAAATTTTTTTGAGATTATCCAAAAATGAAATTTTTTATTTTTTTTTTGTCTTAATAAATGGCTTTTGCTTTTAAGAACATATTAAGACTTTACGAGTTTCAAAATTCAAATTATTTCGGAGGTTATAGCAATTATATACCCGACACACAGTAGGGCCCATACTATTCTATCTCAAAAACTACTTAACCGATCTTGCTGAAATTTTGGAGGAGAAATTCTTAGGGACAATATCTTAAGCGATACAGCGGTTTTTCGATTCAGGACTTCAAAAGTTATAATCTTCTTAACCTAAAAATTTGATTTTTATACCCTGTACACATACTGTGTATCGGGGTATATTGTGTTTGTTTGAGCGAAATGTATGTAACGCACAGAAGGAGGGCAGGGGGACCCTATAAAGTATATATATTCTTGATCAGGACGACAAGAGAAATTGATTAAGCCATGTCCGTCCGTCTGTCCGTCCGTCTGTCTGTCTGTCCGTCCGTATTCACCAATGGTTCTCAGAAACTATAATAGCTAGAGACTTGAAATTTGGTGGGTAGACTCGTGATGCTCGGCAGCAGATCAAGATTGAACGGTTTTGTGCCACGCCCACTCCTTCCCGCCCATCCAGCACCACCCAGTTTTTTAAAATGCTATAACTCGAACATTCAAAGAGATAGAAAAATGAAAGTCGGTATGTAGTCTCAGTATAAGTAGCTCTACAAAACTGCATACCACAATTTTTCCCCCTCCTCTTCATTTCCCCTCCCCCGGTTCTTTTCTTAAATTTGCTGTATCTCCAAAACCTGTATGAACCTGAAATTTTGTATACAAGCTCAGTGATAATACATCTTAAAAACTGCATACCACAAATTTCCCCTCTCTTTAATGGCTACCCCTCAGAGGCCTACAAACTTAAATTTTTCGTAAAATCCACATTTTTTGACCGATTTTCTTGATATTTTGAACACTATTTGAATAGGCGACGTCAGATCAATATGTTTTTGTAGATTGAGGGTGTGGCAACGCCTACCATGTGTGCAGGGTATTATATTGTCGAGTATACTCGACTATACCGCCCTTACTGGTTTTTTTAAACACTTGTAATTTTTACAACAAATTTTTTAATTTTTTTTTTCGTCTCGTATCGCCCTTAATATATTATTTCTAAATGAAATAAAGTGTATTCCACATTTTTTTACAAATGGGATTTCAAATATAAAAGGAATCGGTTAAAAAATTAGGAATTTTCCAAAAATTTGAGTTTGTTGGTCTTTGAGGGGCATCCATGAAAGAGACGGGAATTTTAAGGTTTGTAATTTGAAAGGTATACACTTAGTTTGTATACAAAATTTGAGGTTCGTACCTGTAATAGTTTTGGAGATACATAAATTTTAGGAAAACAACTGGGGGAGGGAAAATTAAAGGGAATTGTGGTATGCAGTTTTGTAGAGCAACTAATACTGAATATATATACTATACTCTATATACCATGTTTCTATCTCATTGGGTGTTCAAGTTATAGCGTTTTGAAAAGTTGGCGTGGCACGAAAAAAATGAACTTAATCTGCTGCCGAGCATCACGAGTCAACCCTCCAATTTTCAAGTCTCTAGCTCTTATAGTTTCCGAGAACCGTTAGTGAGGACGGACGGACGGCCAGAATGACGGACGGACATGGCTCAATCAATTTCTCTTGTCGACCTGATCAAGAATATATACACTTTATGTGGTCCTTCTCCCCTCCTTCTGTGTGGTACATATCGTACATTTCATTCAAACATACTTAATATATATGTATATAAGTTCTAGTGGTCCGATCTCAATCACACCTTTGGCCTAGGTACATATAACTACCTGTTTTGATTTCTGCCCCTATCTTTAAAAGCAGAAAACTTATCCATTTTTATATTAGTTATGTCTTGTACCTTCTGGTACAAAGGTATATTAATAAATAGAACCAAAATTACTTTGCAAGTTGATTCGGCCACTCAATGTGCAAATCAAATTTATTTGATTTTTCCCCTTTGAGGCAAATAACTGAAGCTACCTCGGGCAAAAAAACCACAAAAGTCGTCTTCTCTCTGTTGTCTTTTGAGATAGGAACGTCAAACTTTGGAGTGTATATAGCCGACTTGAAGCACAAAACGATAAATAGAAAGTCAGTAAAAGCGGTATAGTCGAGTATAATCGGCAATATAGTACCCTGCACACATGGTAGGGAGTGACACAACCCAAATCTAAGAAAACATATTGATTTAATATCGGCCGTTTAAATATTGTTCCAAATATCAAGAAAATTGGTCAAAAAATGTGGATTTTTTGAAAAATTGGAGACCAACTCTGAGGGGTAACCATCAAAGAAAGGGGAAATTTGTGCAGTATTAAAGATGTATACCTACTGAGTTTGTAAACAAAATTTCAGGTTCGTACTTTCAATACTTTTGGAGATATAGCGTTTTTAAGAAAAACACTGGGGGAGTGGTGATGAAGGAGAGGGGGAAAAAATGTGGTATGCAGTATTGTAGATCTATACATACTAATTTTCATGTTTCTATCTCTTCGCGTGTTCAAGGAGTAGCATTGTGCTCGATGGGCGGGAAGGAGTGCGCGTGGCAAGAAATACTTCAAAGTTGAAGTAGCGCATGACCACACGAAACTGGATGGACATGGCTATGTCAACTCGTCTAATCGTCCTGAGCAAGAATATATATACTTTGTAGGGTCCCCCTCCCCTCCTTCTTCGTGTTACATACATGTGGTCTGAAACAAACCTAATATACCCCGATACACAGTGTACAGGGTATAAAAAGCACAAAAAAGTGCCTTTTTCGTGTGTTTTCGTTTTTTGGCTGCATCTTAGCAAATATTAATCGGTAGGATGAGGACTTAGGATATTTTTACATCTCTTACACCTTATAAGGGCTGTTCGATCAGCGTAATGATATTGGCTTCTTTTTCTTATTACAGTTTTTGTAGGATTAATTGTTCTGACATCGCCAATTCAAATATTGTTCAAAATATCAAGAAAATCGGATTAAAGATGTGTAATTTAAGAAACATTTGAGTTTGTGGGTCTTTGAGGGGTAACCATCAAAGAAAGGAGAATTTTGTGGTATGAAGTTTTAATGATGTATATTGAGCGTGTATAAACAAATTTCAAGTTCGTACCTTTAATAGTTTTGGAGATATAGCAATTTAAGGAAAGCAACTGGCGGAGGGGAAACGAAAGGAAGAGAGAAAATTCTGGCAGGGAGTTTTATTGGGCTACACATACTAAGTCCACAGGCCGACCTACATATATGTGTATCTTTTCGGGTTGTAGGATTTTCAAAAAGTGAGTGGTGTTGGTTGGGCGGGAAAGAGTGGGCGAGGCACAAAACCGTTTAAACTTGATTTGCTGCTGAGCATCACGAGTCTACCCTCTATATGACTTCTATATAAATAGGATTTTCTTCGATTGTTATATACAGTGTCCAAACTTTGGAAATTTTGTCACCTATTTTGTGCTTTGTGTTGAGTTTAAATGTTAACATATATTAACCTTCTACTACAAACAAATTACCGTTGCAGACTTACAGACCTAACCTAAATGTGTTACCTTCTAATTGCCTATTTTGTATGAAAAAGTGTAAGGGGACATCCATAAATTACGTGAGATAAAAATTAGGGGAGTGGGGGTTCAACAAAATCTCACCAAATCTCACTTAGGGGGAGGGGGGTTCATCGGACATCTCATGTGAGTTTTTTAGTTCACTAGTTTACCATTTTTATACTCTTCACGCAAGTGAATAGTATTATAACTTTGTCCTGAAGTTTGTAACAGCAAGAAGGAGGGGAGGGGGACCCCATAAAGTATATATATTCTTGATCAGCTCGACAAGACGAGTTGATATAGCCATGTCCGTTTGTCCGTCCGTCCGTCTGTCTGTGAATATGCTATCTCCTCCCACAGTTTTGAAGCTATCGAGGTGAAATTTTGCAGGGAGTCTTCTCTAATGTGTGGTCAAATCATTGGTCGGAATCAGCCATATCGGATTATTGGAACTGGTAGCCCCCATACGAAATGAAGAAGAAAAACAAATTTGAATCGTTATATGGAAAACTTTTTTGTTTTGGAAGATAGAGGGCTGAAATTTCAAACATAGTAGTTTTAGATAGTCCGACATAATGCCTGAAAGTTTCGTTGAGATCGGGCAACTAGAACTTGTAGCTGCCATACAAAATGAAGAAGAGGAAGAGAAATTAAGATTTAACGTCGTTGTATGGAAAACATTTTTGTTTTTTATGATAGAGAGCTGAAATTTTAAACATAGCAGTTTTATATGGTTCGATTAAATGCCTGATCGGGCATCTGGAGCTGGTACCTGCCATACAAAATGAAGAAGAATAAGAAGAGAAGCAATATTCACGTCGTTGTATGGAAAACTTTTTTGTTTCTTAACCAATTGAGATGAAAATGATAAAATGAAAGATTGACCGTCATTGTTGTAAGGGCATACCCATTTTATTGATTAACACCACACTTGTAGGAACTCTTTCAAATACAGTTAATAAGAACATCCTATTAAATGGTGTGTAAATTAATAACTTTTCTTTATTAGCAAAAAGGTTTTTAGAGTAGCTGTTTTGGTCATATTAAGTTCATTTGATACTCATTTTACACCGGAGTCTAAGGCAAAGTGCCGTAAGCTACGGCAAAAATGTGTTTACACTGCTTGCCGTAACGAAAAATGCTGCTATTTGACAGCTTACGTTAGAAAATCCACAAAAATAAAAATCATTTTGTCGATTCAAATTCATTTGCTTGCGAAACATAATTTAATTCAATGGGTTTGGCCGAATCAGATTTTGTGTTCAAGCCTAAGCATACGATGAAGATTATTTCGAAGTTATTTTGGAAGCTGTCGCTTATGTTGCGCCGAACCGACTTTTACTAAGGTCCGTACGGTACATACCACCATTTGCAAGAAATGCAATCACACTAAGCATGTAATTATTGTGGACTCGCCCAATCGCCTCTTTCATCAACCTCGAATTCCAAACCCCTAACCCTAACCCTACCCATTACTCTTTATATTATTATTCAAGCCGATGTGCCTGCCACTACTGCCTCCGCAGCCAGTGTGGTCAATAACGCTGGTACTAGAGCAGTGGCAAATGGGGCACTACTAACAATGTGTAACCATTCATCATGGCTACGTATTTTCAACGCCGGCACACACACATATTTGTTACATACAGCGGCACCCGCCATATTTACGTCGAAATCTCAAAATCCCTTTTAAATAATGGACAAGATCCTACATAAATAAATATGTATTTTTACAGCCGCAATTGAATAATATTTGTTGTTTATTAAATATTGTTCAGAGATTATACATAAAACTGGATCATATAGATTTGTATGGTGCCGTCACTTCCAATGAACTAGAAGTTTCATCAATAATTTGATATTATGTATTCGTATTTGCAATTTGGTCAGTCAGTAGAGCGCTGATGACGAGGATGGAAAACGAAGTATTACGCTTTATTGCCAGATTATCGAGAATGAATATCGGAACCACACGGAATCCCTGTACATTTTTTGAATTTCTGAATTATTTACTATTAGCTTTTGTTTACCTGTCATATTTTTTACAAAAAGGCAGAAATAAACAAGAGTACTTGATGTAGTTTTTGGAAACAAGCAGGGCAACTCTGGCATTTTTTTGCCGCAAAGAGCCTCAAGCCAACAAAATTTTAAACGTAACGGACAGATTTTGTATGGATACGGCCTAGGCCTACGGCAATTTTTCTTACGGCAAAGTTACGGCTTCAGTGTAAATCCAGTATGATGAGGCACACAAAATTTAAACGTAACGGACAGATTTTGTATGAATACGGCCTACGGCAATTTTTCTTATGGCAGAGGTACGGCTCCAGTGTAAATCCAGTGTGAGGCTCAATATGTCTTGACTTTTATTTGTATTTTTCACAGATGTAAAAAATTACAAATAACCACTGATAGATGCCACAAAAGTGAAGGCCATTTTGCTGCATAAAACGTTAGTTGGTGTGCCAAATCATGGCCCGTAGTAGCTCTAAACGGGAAAAGGCAGTCTCTTAAAGACTACATTTATTAGTTGCGTTGTTTTTTTTTTTTTTTTCGACGCCAATGCACAGTCGATTTCATAGGCCAAAAATTAAAAATCAAAAAGTTTGAGTTTTTCCACAGCGAGTGTCCGAAATATTTCTAACAATAAAATATACGGTAATTTCATTTTTCCTCTATCCCATCCGTACGGTCTACGAATAACGACAGAAGGGAGACAACAAAAACACTTAAACTGTGCAGTGAACGGAGTTTGAAAGTTATCTCTTATCAAAAAATAAAATTAAAATTATTAAACCGCGTTTAATAACCGTAAATTATAATGTCTATTAAAAGAAATGTACAGACAATATCACCAACAGTTTTTGTATAGTAATATGTCCACCAATTGTTTTAACACTATTGTCTTATTAGTGTCCTGTTGAGTGGTGTATTTTTCTTTATATATTGATTTAAGTTATACAAAAAGTTGTGATCCCCGTCTCGCCCTCAAATGAAATGTGTTTAACATTTTAACATTTTCTAAGTTCATGTGCTTAATTTCAGCTGCCACCTTTTGCGCCTCTGGGTTATTCGTGTTACTCTAGCAAGCCTACGATTATTATACCCTGTACCTTATTTGTGTTTGCTTTCTTTTTCATAATTTTTTGTATGTATTACTTCCATATTTTGTATTAGTTTATTCTTGTGCATCATATGAATAGAATTAGTTAATTATTTGTTTATCCATGCAAAGTCAACAAAAATTCAAAAACTTAAACGGTTGTGCCGTCGAGGGGACGAAGACAAACACCCAAATCTGCATTTTGATGCAAAAGTTCTGTCTTTTATTTAATTGCCATAATATCAGTAAACAGGAAAATAAGCAAGCTGATTTTCCAATGTAATGCCCTATGTTGAGAAGGTAACCAAATAACGTACATCAATTTCATAATAATTACATGCGAAATTACAATCACTTTTTCATGAAAACTATTTTGATCAAAAAATGGGTATGGGGCCGTTCAAGTATTACGTAACGCAATTTGGAGGAGGGGGTCTTATAAAACGTTACGATGCGTTACATGGTGGGGAGGGGGTGTCAAATAACGCGTTACGTAGCATTATTTTCTTTGGTTAAATAAAAAAGCTACGAAATTAAAATCTCCGAAGTTGTCAGCTCTTTTCGTTTACGTTTCAATGGGAGACCCTCGTTTGTATTGTACGTAATTTGTATTTTTCTTTCCGAAGTGTGCAACCCTATGGACAGATGAACAGTAACAATGATTATCGCTGTATATTTAAATTCTTAAGAATAATGTTTCATTTTGGATTAAAATAAGTATTGTGTTTGTTTGAGCGAAATGTATGTAACGCACAGAAGGAGGGCAGGGGGACCCCATAAAGTATCCCTTTCTGTCCGTCCGACCGTCTGTATTCACCAATGTTTCTCCGAAACTATAAAAGCTAGAGACTTAGAGGGTAGACTCGTGATCCTTGGCACTAGATCAAATTTCAACGGTTTTGTGCCACGCCCACTCTTTCCCGCCCAACCAGCACCACCCACTTTTTTAAAACATTATAACTCGAAAACCCGAATCAGAAATCTTAGAAAATTGCGTTACGTAATACTTGAACGGCCCCTATGTCAAGTCCCACTATTAGCCAAATTTTATAATTTGCATATATCCGGTATCCAATGAAGTAAAACAATGAAATTTGGTATAAAGGCTATTAAGATACAGAGAAATAAGATTCAATCGAATTAATTAGCGTGACACAAAAAAGGGCGCGAAGAGTGTATAATCTTCGGCAATGCAATGGTTTTTTTATCTTGTGTATAAAGAAACAGTGTCTATGTGAGAACAGACAGCATACACTCATGATCAAAGTAATAGATACACTTGCTTGATTCAACTTTGATTCAAAATAAAACCGTTTTTATTTACGTGAATACTACATCCTTGCAAATATCACTTCTTTATAGTTATGTTAACTAAAAAATATCAGGGAACATCAAAGATTTGGTTGAATTAGCGTTATTTGAAAGAAAATTCATGTTAAGCATTGAATTCACCTTGATCAAAATAATAGGTAAAGTTGCCCATATAAAAAGACTGGCCTTGCGTTTTATTAATTCTGATTCCAAAAGTAAGACGAACCGGGAATAGAAATCTTTTAAAATCAAATGACAGATAAGATGGAATCAATCATGGATGGAATCCATTTCACTTTAAATTTCCCTTTCAAAATAGTTTTTCAAATTGTATTTGGCATTAACCATCGCAAAGTCCTAGTTATTAATTCAATTGTAAATTATGTGTTGGCATTCCGAGTAAATAAACAAAAATTACTTTACATCCTAGAAGGAAAACTATGCTTACCTGAACGAAGAAGGCTTTCCAAATCACCTTCCCAACAGGAGAAAAGAAAATTCTGACAAAAAACTCGTTTCAAAACGCCTTGTTTTAAGGCTTATTGTGAACCGTTTTGATTGGAAGGGGTTTTGAAACAAGCATGGAAGGGCTTTTACGTCATCAAGTTTGAGCCAAACAATTTTAATTTGAACCGAACCTTTCTAAAACTCCTATTTTTATAACGAACTTTAAGCACCTTCCTTTCAGTTTTTTTAGAAGCTAGAAGGGAAGGGACACCTGATTTTGGAAGGTTTTAGAAGCAAGATGGGAAGCAGTCGCCGACGACTGAAAAACACGAAGTTATACTCGGTATTCGGAAATATTACTTCAAACCAGATCATTCCATAGTGCTTCATTTAGAAGCGAGAAGAGAAGGGTAACCTGATTTAGGAGGGTTTGTGAAGCGAGATGGGAAGGCGTAGCCGATGATGTAAAACACAAAGTAACTTTGTTTTGGGCTTGAATTAGTAGGAGACTAAAATGTTGTTCTCTAGCTAAATTGTATCATATACATTTAATATAGTATTTACGAAATTCCAATGATACCTTTAGTCGAGATGGTTGAGTGCCGGCTTTCAATCCAAAGACTCTGGGATCGAATTCCACAAAGGCCGGGGTGTATCATATAAAATTAATTTGTAGTTTTAAACTTAATAGAAAAACCAGTAAGGGCGGTATAGTCGAGTATTCTCGACAATATAATACCCTGCACACATGGTGGGCGGTGCCACACCCTCAATCTACAAAAACGTATTGATCTGACGTCGCCTATTCAAATAGTATTCAAAATATCAAGAAAATCGGTCAAAAAATGTGGATTTTACGAAAAATTTACGTTTGTGGGTCTCTGAGGGGAAGCCATCAAAGAGAGGGGAAATTTGTGGTATGCAGTTTTTAAGATGTATTATCACTGAGCTTCAGGTTCATACCTTTGTTAGTTTTGGAGATATAGCTTTTTTAAGAACAATACTATGGGAGGGGAAATTAAGGGGAGGGGGTAAAATTGTGGTATGCAGTTTTGTAGAGTTACTCATACTGAGTCTACATACCGACTTTCATGTTTCTATCTCTTTGGGTGTTTGAGTTATAACGATTTAAAAAAGTGGTTGGGGCTGGATGGGCGGGAAGGGGAGGGGGCGTGGCAAAAAAAAAAAAATAAACTTGATCTGCTGCCGAGCATCACGAGTCTACCCACCAAATTTCAAGTCTCTAGCTCTTATAGTTTTCGAGAACCGTTGGTGAGGACGGACGGACAGACAGACAGACGGACGGACATGGCTCAATCAATTTCTCTTGTCGTCCTGATCAAGAATATATATACTCTTTGGGGTCCCCCTCCCCTCCTTCTGTGCGTTACATACATTTCGTTCAAACAAACCCAATATACCCTGATACACAGTGTGTGTACAGGGTATAATAACAAGCGATAGACGAAGATAGAATAGACTTAATATTACTGTTGCATATGCAATGAAGATGAATCATGAAGATTGCGCTGGTTCGCAGCTAACCAAAGAATAAATTTGTTTTTTACAATACTTTTTTTATTTTTTTTTTTCTTCCTTGAGTGAGATTTGAACCCATGAAGTCTGGCTGATAAAAAGCAAGCTGTAAGTTAACATATTAACAGAATTTTAATTAAAGAACAGTACAGATTTAGAAAGGTATATCATGTATGATAAAGCTAAAATGTTCGCACATACTTCGTGTTTCAACAAGATCCTTCCGTTCAGCTTTTTTTGCAGCGAGTATGTAAGGGGACTAGCCTTGCTTCTCGCTGCTTTTTGCAGCGAGTATGTAAGGGAACTATCATATCATTCGCCTTCTTTTTGATAGGAGCGTGTAAGGGAACTATCATGGAAAAAGCGATCACTCATATGGCAAAATCCATTTGAATCGTAAGGTTTAAGAAGCGCTTTTGTGCTCACTTATAAGGCATGCGGAACCAAAATAGAAGGCCTTAAAGGTCCTAGGGGGATATTCCGAAAACTTTATTTTATATTTCTGATTCATGCATAGTTTTGAAATTTAAGTAACTGTAACTTCCAATTATACTAACTAAAGTAATTAAAATTACTTGATTAATTTTATATTCCATTAATATATTTTTTACATTATTTAGGAACATTTTAATTTTATTTTATTTATTTCCCGCAATTCAGTAAAATTCATTATACTCTTCACGTATGTATGTGAATAGTATTTATTATAACTTTGTCACGGAGTTTGTAACACATCGAAATATTCATTTCCGACTATATAAAGTATATACATATATTCTTGATCAGGACGACAAGACGAGTTGAAATTTGACAAATTTGAATCGTTTTACTTTTGTTTTGCAAGATGGCCCACTTTTAGTCAAAATCAATTACACTGATCAACAAAAAAAAATATTTTTTTTTGCCGCTGTTTGATACTTGTATTTTTTCATGGATTAATTAAAATACATACGTCCATAAAAAAAAATTAAAACACTCACTTTTTAAGAAAAAAATGTTTATTTGAAAGAAAAAAATTAATTAAGTTTACTTTAAAACCATTATTTTGAAGATCTTTTCAAACGTTTTGCTTGTCTCCTTTGATTGTAAGATGGATAATCCCGATTTGATGTTCAGCAAAAATCTGCGAGCATTCTCGATGACCATTTTCCCTGGTATCTTTTTCCCATCGCCGTGATATCCTGGTGAAATCTCTTTCCGTGCTCGTCACTTACAGCACCTAAATTTTCTGGGAAAAAGTCTAGATGGGAATGAAGAAAATGAATCTTCAAAGTCATATTACATCCCATGACTTTATAATTCTCTAGTAGTTTAGAAACCATCTTTTCATAGTTTTCTGATTTAGTATTTCCCAAAAAATTTTTCGACACTTCTACAAACGAAAGCCATGCATTTTTTCCATTTGTTTTTTATTTGGATGTTAAATTAGAATCTTTCATGACCTTCCTTATATCCGGCCTTACAAAAATTCCTTCTTTTAATTTAGCTTCGCTCATTCTGGGAAACAAACTTTTTAAATACAAAAAACCTTCTCCATTTCTGTCCATGGCTTTAATGGAGTTTTTCATCAGGCCCAATTCGATATGCAGAGGCGGTAAAATGATATTGTTTGGTTCTACTAAAAGGTTTTCAGAAATATTTTTTTGCCCAGGAATGTAAGTAGTTCTCATTGGTCATTCTTTTCTAATGTAGTGTTGACTTCTAGCTCTGCTATCCCACTCGCACAAGAAACAACAGAATTTCGTGTAGCCCCCTTGCAATCCAAGCAATATTCTAACGACTTTAAGATCTGCACATATTTTCCAAGAATGAGAGTTGTAATGAATTTTCTCAAGCAGATTTTTTGTATTGGCATACGTTTCTTTTGTATGGATTCCATGTGCTAAAGGTATAGATGGAAGTTCTTTGTGCTACAAGACTGCTTTTAAACTTAATTTTGAAGAGTCGATAAATAATTTCCATTGATCTGGTGCATAGTCATAGCCTAATTTTTTCATAAGTCCTTGTACATCACTGCAATACGTAATACCACTTTCTTCTTTAAAAAAATCTACAAATTCAACATCTCGTTGTCGATATACTGAGATTTGTGTACTAGGATGAAGTAAAGGATATGTAATTTTCCTTCTTGTTTTATAAGAATATCCTTCAGTTTCGTTAATCAAAAATAACAATCATTCACATGATCTCTCTCTCAAATAACGTACACATCTCAAGCAAAAAACTTGGTGTCCAAGGTGGATTAATACTTTCAGAAATCTTGAAACCAAAATACAAATTGTAAATGTTATATAGTAACGGCGTAGGCCATCGCGATTAGAACTTGAATTAAACTCCCCACAAACAAAACAGAAGAGATCCGGTGAATTCAAACACTTCCTATTCATAATGCAAATTATATACATAGTTAGTACACTTCTTAAAAACAGAAACGTATTCAAATTGACAAAAAGACTTCACAATTTAAACAACAACACTTTGGAATAAACACTAAAAACTGCACGTCGTCGTAGCAATATTACGTAATAGTATGTGTTAAAGCAATATTAAACATCAATGAGCAAACAATACCGAATTGAAAATATATAGGTTTAAGGATACATCGTGGACTACCCACAACAATATTGTTTTTGTAAGCAAGATCAGTTGCAATACTCTTTTTCGACGTACTCTCACAAAATTAAGCCAAATATATCATATACATATGTACATATTTAGATATTTCGATGTAATAGATTTTTAAAAATTATTTTTCCTTTAATATTCAGACATAAGAGATATCGAAAAAAAAACAATTTGATTAACGGCAAAAAGTCATGTTGACCAGTGTTATTTGCATATCTCCGGTACCGAATGAGCAACAACAATGAAAATTTGTATATATGCTAAATAGATGAAGAGAGAATATAATCAATCAAAACCAGTAAGGGCGGTATAGTCGAGTATTCTCGACTATATAATACCCTGTACACATGATAGGCGGTGCCGCACCCTCAATCTACAAAAAAATACTGATCTGACGTCGCCTATTTAAATAGTGTTCAAAATATCAAGAAAATCCGCCAAAAAATGTGTATTTTACGAAAAATTTAAGTTTGTAGGCCTCTGAGGGGAAGCCATCAAAAAGGGGGGAAAATTGTGGTATGCAGTTTTTAAGATGTATATTCACTGAGCTTGTCAGGGTCGTACCTTTGTTAATTTTGAAGATATAGCAATTTATAGAAAATAACTGGGGGAGGGGAAATGAAAAGATGGGGGGGATTTTGTGGTATGCAGTTTTGTAGGGCTATACATACTGAGTCTACATAACGACTTTAATGTTTCTACCTCTTTGGATATTTGAGTTATAGCGATTGAAAAAAGTGGGCGGTGCTGGATGAGCGGGAAGGAGTGGGCGTGGCACAAAACCATTCAAACTTGATCTGCTGCCGAGCATCACGAGTCTACCCACCAAATTTCAAGTCTCTAGCTCTTATAGATTCCGAGAACCGTTGGTGAGGACGGACGGAGAGTCGGACAGTCGGACAGACAGACGGACGGTCATGGCTCAATCAATTTCTCTTGTCGTCCTGATCAAGAATATATATACTTTTTGGGGTCCCCCTCCCCTCCTTCTGTGCGTTACATACATTTCGTTCAAACAAACCCAATATACCTTGATACACTATGTGTACAGGGTATAACAAACACAATATACCCTGATACACAGTATGTGTACAGGGTATAAAAATGGGGGTGGCACAAGAAAGTGTGTAAAGAGTATATAAGCTTCAGCTTTGCTGAAGATAGCGTCCTTACTGATTTTTTTTTATTTGTTTATATGAGAAGAAAAAAATTAACGAATTTAGGCAAACCTGCTCATTTGGATGCTCACTACCGACACTCGGTAAAATTACGACGTTATCGAGTTGGGCGTGAACAACCTTTGTTTTACGATTCATAATGTAATGGTCATTATGAATTACATACATATATACAATAACATTTGTTCGTTTCATTGTTACGCAGTTAAGTTTTCTTAAAGTTTCACATCTACCGCGTCTGCACTGCACACTTTTTTTTATACTCTTCACGTATGTGAATAGTATTATAACTTTGTCACCGAGTTTGTAATAGATCGAAATATTAATTTCCGATTTTATAAAGTATATATATTCTTGATCCATGTCCGTTTATCTGTCGATCTGTATGTATGCAAACTAGTCCCTCAGTTTTGAAGCTATCGAAATTTTGCACAGAGTTATGGAATTTATTACGATGAATCATTTGTCGGAACCGGCATGATCGGACCACTGGAGCTGGTAGCCCCTATATGAAAAGAAGAAGAAAACTGAACAAGACTTAAATCGTCGTATGTTTTGGGAGATAGAGGGCTGAAAGGTAGGTCTAAATGCCTGAAAGTCTTATTGAGATCGGACAATTGGAACTGGTACCTGCCTTAAAAAAAAAAAAGAGGAAGAGAAGCAATATTCACGTCGTTGGATGGAAAACTTTTTTGTTTCCTAATCAGTTGACTTGGAACTTCCCATTTATGTTCTTAAATAAAGAAAAATAAGATTCAATCAAAAAAAGTGGGCGTGGCACAAAAAAGAGGGTGAAGAGTGTACAATCTTCAGCCTTGCTAAAGATAGTGACCTCACTGTTTATTGTTTTGTATGGGGGAGGAAATCAGTTCGAGGGGTGCGATCATGCTGGTTCCAACAAGTCAGTTGATTGTCTCAAGACTGTGTTATTAACCTGCAACTTGGCCATTAAATGGTCGATGGTGTCTTCTTTTGTGTATTTGAAACTGGTCACTGCGAAAATTGTAAAAATAAACAAAACGAAAAACTTTTTCACAAGTAGCTCAAAAATGTTTCCATATTATTTGTCATAGTAGTGAAATCCAGACGAGGATTTTCTTAGTTACTTAATAATTTCATATCTTACACCAAAATACATAAAAATCATTTTAACACATGTCTTTTCGCACAGTTCTAATCTAATTAATAATCACTATAAACCAATGTTACATAAAATTCTGCTATAATTGTTGTTTAATGTCTTTATTTGTTGTTAAACTGCTTTTTAATTTTAGAGTACATGTAATCGCCACAACTACATAAATTTATATAAATATATGTATATACATAGATCTCATCAATCTGATAGTATTATCTAAACGCAACTTTTCAGACTAAGTTCGAGGCTCGATGTAAAGCTTGGAATCTGGCTCCTTACAATCCAGAGGCCCCTCCATGTTTACGCTTGCGTTTGGAAGAGACGTTCAATATGCCTTCTCGATTTAACGGCGTCGTTGACAGAAAAGACATACAAAGGTCTTTATCACCGTGTTTTATATATAAAAAAAAATAATTTTAACCTTACTACTTTTAGTTGGTTTAAACACCATACAGAACTTCGACTAAGTGACATTAAATTAGATCTTTCTATGAGTACGGTGGTTGGTTTAGGTGATTTGGCTGAAGATGAAATCATTTCAACTCCGATGCCCGTTAACGTGAGTATAATCCATAGTATATTTTTTAAGCTTCTTTTTAAAAAATATTATTAGATCTTACTAGAAAATATCAAAATTAATCTAATGGAAGACCGACCACCAGTAAATCTAACGTCACCAGGACCTGTTCCTATTAATCTCGATATTGCTGGTATTTGTGTTTCACGCGATACGAGTGGTGTAATACGTATTCAACCAAACGGTATTATATTTATCTTTATAAAGAATAATATAATTATATGGAATATCATTTAGACTTCTCATTGAACAAAGCCTCCGATTTCATAAAATGCTCATCTACGCAGACGTCATCACGTGACCGTGAACTAATTTCGATGCAATTAGTTATGCATCAAATCAAAATGGATAACGAACAATTGCGAAAACAATTGATTGATTCTAAAGTGAACTCCGATAATTATAGGTTTGTAGTGAAAATTTGTTGGTCAATGTCACTTTTGTGTTATACAAAATAACATTAAAATAAATTTTTAGACAAAAAACTAAACAGGAAACTGAAGTATTGCGTTCGTACCTGAAAGCAGCACAGGATGACATAAGCATTTTATTGGAAGAAAAAAAAGCCTTACATGATACAATTCGATCTCTGCAGGTAATAGTAATCATATCACATATTTTATTCTCATAGCTTATTTGAAAAAATACATATTTTGTGATATTTTAAATCATTCTACTGATTTAACAAGTTTTGTGGTTTTTAGGATTCTGAAATATGTATGTAGTTCTCAATAAAAGAAATTGATTTCCTTTCCAGGTTGTCACGATTAAATCAATTGTTAATGCTTACTGTCTGCAATAGACAAATAATGTTTAAAATAGAGTTGCCGCTTATTATTATAGCAGATAACCGAATAGCGAATTTTCACCAGTCTTTATTGCGAATAGTCTAATTTTGCGCCTAAATTATTTGACATAAAAAACGATGCGAAAAATTGGCTTTTTCCGCACAACAATCTGCCTCTAATAAATTTTTAATATAATTAAGCTATGTGATTCATTTCATATAAAAATAAAATATTTTGAGTTTATTTTAATTAACAATAATAATACTAAACTCGAATTACCGCGAATATTCGCTATTATTATATTATTCGCTATTCGTCATCATAGGACATTTTTTATTATTTCTAAAATAGCATAATACAGTGTCCGTTATTCGCTATTCGATGAATAATGAAACGCTCATTAAAATGGATAAAAAAACTACAAACGTTTTGAAAAATCAGACAATACTCTTTTTGTTTCCTACTAATTATTATGAACCCACAAATATTGTTGGTGTTGCAAATAATAATTCTGAAGCAATGTTTAAGTAAAAAGTACTTTTGATTTTAATTAAGTTTGCTTGAGAGCAAAAGTATACCACGCAAATGAGGGGAGTAAGACTCCATAAAGTATATGTACATATGTTGTATACAGTGGACGTAAGAATGTCACAATTTTCACATGGCCTACAAATTGCTTAATATTTTGAGTTTAGTTTATAAGTATTAACAAAAAATTAATGTACAATTCACCATTTAATAAAACAGAGATTGAAAATTGGCATAAAACTCTACTTCTTACGAGAAAAGCAATATAGAAATCGTGGCATCACTAGAAAAGAATCCCTGAAATATTGGCCTACACAACCCTAGTGCAGTTTTGAATAAAATAAACAAAAAAAAAAAAAAAAATCAGTAAGAAATTGCAGTCGACAGTCCTCGACTTCGACATAAGGTATACCTTTTATTTGTAACGACTGTTAATAGGTCATGTATACCAATTTTTACTTTTCTAAACCAAATGGTTCCAGAGATATAACGTTTTTATACCCTTTACACACCCTTTACACACTGTGCTTGTTTGAGCGAAATGTATGTAACGCACAGAAGGAGGGGAGCGGGACCCTACAAAGTGAATATATTCTTGATCTGGACGGCAAAAGAAATTGATTAAGCCATGTCCGTCCTTCCGTCCGTATTCACCAATGATTCTCGGAAACTCGGAAAAGCTAGAGACATGAAATTCGGGGGGTTGACTCGTGATGCTCAGCAACAGATAGAGTTCGAACGGTTTTGTGCTGCGACCACTCCTTCCCGACCAACTAGCACAACCCACTTTTTGAAAACGCTATAACTCGAACATCCAAAGAGATATGAAGTGATGAAAGTTGGTATGTAACTCAGCATGAGTAGCGCTACAATACTGCATACACTTGGACCTCGCTTAACACGGGGGTTACGTTCCAAAAAAACATCGTGTTAATCGAAATCGTGTTAAGCGAAACATGAATTCAGTACAAAATAACTGCTGGTTACGTTCCTGAAATTCAAATTGACATCAAAAAATGTGAAATAGTATAATAACTTTGTGCTGAAGTTTGTAACACACAGAAATATTCACTTGCGACTATATAAAGAATATATATTCTTGATCAGGACGACAAGACGAGTTTATTTAGCCATGTCCGTCTGTCCGTCTGTCTGTATATATACAATCTCCTCCCACAGTTTTGAAGATATCGAGCTGAAATTTTGCACAGAGACTTCTTATTCGTGCAGTCAACTCATTTGTCGGATCCAGCCATATCGGACCACTGGAACTGGTAGCCCCCATACGAAAAGAAGAAGAAAAGTGAACAAAACTTGAATCGTTGTATGGAAAACTTTTTTGTTTTGTACGATAGAGTGCTGAAATTTTAAACATAATAGTTCTACATAGTCCGACTACATGCCTGAAAGTTTCATTGAGATTACACATCTGGAACTGGTAGCTCCCATACAAAATGAACAAGAGGAAGAGAAGCCATATTCACGTCGTTGTATGGAGAACTTTTTTGTTTTTCAACCAATTGACTTGAAACTTTACAGTTATGTTCTTAGGGAGGAATGAAAACTATTTTGACCAAAAGTGGGCGTAGCCACGCCCACTTATAGCGAAAATTGACCCGTTGTATGGAAAACTTTTTTGTTTTTGAACCAATTGACTTGAAACTTTACAGTTATGTTCTTAGGGAGGAATGAAAACTATTTTGACCAAAAGTGGGCGTGTCCACGGCCTTTTATAGCGAAAATTGACCCGTTGTATGGAAAACTTTTTTGTTTTTTAACCAATTGACTTGAAACTTTACAGTTATGTTGTTAGGGAGGCATGAAAACTATTCATTTACTTTTTTTTATAGTGACACAATGTGAAAAGTATTATATCTTCAGCCTTGCTGAAGATAGCGTCCTTACTGGTTATTGTGCAAATTTGGTCTGTAATTAAAGTTTCATACATTTGTTCAAAATTAACCAAAAGTTACTATGTACTATGCCTTAAATATATGTATAATAATTATTTACAAAATTAAAAGTTTGTATTAAATTAAAAAAGTTACTAAATAAAATTAATTAACAGGTTGAACTTTTTAAAAATTAAAGAATGTTAAAAAGTAAGAAGATCATATGTTTCTATTTATATCAAACTAGCTGACCCGGCGCGCTTTGCTACGCCCTCAAAGTATGAGGAAATGTTGCATTTAGCCCAGGATTGAATCTTTTAACACGTGACAGCAGCCACGTTCATTTATCAATTTTTGTTGGGTTCGAAGTCACCAATATTCTTTACAGATTTTGTCTTCCTAAATTCATTGTATTTATTTATAATTTTTTAATTCGTAATGCCATCTACTTATGGCAAATTTCGGATCGGCTCTTTTTAAAAATTCTCTCATACTTCCTTTCTGGCAACGAATTCATTACGATACTATTGCCACCAAATGCGCCTGAGATTGTATTTGTGGCTTTATGCGCATCAAACATAACATAAATAAATAAATTAATGATGCCAATAAGATTGCTATCTTGGGCCTTTCTGAACATTAAATACTCTTCACGCTAATTGTCTGGTGCCATGCTCTTACGATTCTCATTGGAAACCTGTTCTTAAAATATTTCTAATGAAATACATGTTCTAATGAGAATGATCTTGTGCCACGCCCATTTTAAAAATTGCCTTTATGTCCGATTCTTACTATGCAGTGTAGATATATGCTTACCTTTATAAACATGTGATTGCAAAATTCCATCTGTTTATATTCAAGAACAACAAAACCATATTTTTGACTGATCGATCCTTTTTTATAGTCTTCTGATTTACACCATTTTCGCACAATGAAAAATATTAATTTCGTACTCTTCACTTTTAGTCTCCTGTCGACTCTGCTTACAGCGAAATCTAATTTTGAAGCTGTTTCTCTATATGGTCGGTGCCACTTTCTTAGGTACGATTCTAATAAAACTTTGTAAAATAGTTAAAAATTAGTAAAAACACCATCAAATTTAAGAACTATAGAGTTTTTCTAACAAAAATCCTATTTTTGACTAATTGTTTCTATGAAATCTATATTCTATAGTTGTCCGATTTTCACTAATTTCGCGAGGTGCCTTTTTTGACGTTTAAAATAATTTTCTGCAAAAAATTAAGGTGCCAGTTTTTAAATCAAATCGTCTTTGATGTCAAAATCTCATTTTTGACCGATGATTCATATGGCAGCTAAATGCTACAGCAATCCAATCATGCCGATTTTTACATACAAACTGCCTGCAAGGATAAGAAAAGTTTCTGCGTTTAAATTTTTTTGATATCGTTAAGACTGAGCTCGCATTTGGTATTGAAGCAGACAGACAGACATATAGACATGACTGTATTAACTCCTCTTTTCGTCCTGATAAAGATAATATATGTTTTATGTGGTCGGAGATGTCTCCTTCTCTGCTGGCGTTGATTAAAAAACAAAAAGTTTTCCTTTCAACGGCGTAAAATTTTTGTTTCTTCCTCTTCTTCATTTTTTATGGTATGTACCAGTTTCAGTGGTCCTATCTAAATGACAATTCCATAAATTTAGTCTGCATACGTAGAGCTACTGTGTTTGTTTATGTTTTTTTCAGCCCTCTATCTTCCAAAACGACAAAGTTCAAAAGGGTTTGTTTGAACGAAATGTATGTAACGCACAGAAGGAGCCAGCACCAGCACCGCACACTTTTTTAAAACGCTTTACCTTGAGCAGCCAAAGAGATGGAAACATTAAAGTCGGTGTGTAGACTCAGTATGTGTAGCCCTACAAAACTGCAAATCACAATATCCCCCCTCCTATTCATATCCCCTCCTCCAGTTATTTTCTGTAAATTGCTATATCTCCAAAATTAACAAAGGTACGGCCCTGAAAATTTGTATAAAAGCTCAGTGATAATACATCTTAAAAAGTGCATACCACAAACTTGCCCCCTCTTTAATGGCTACCCCTCACAGGCCTACAAACTTAAAATTTTGTAGCACTGAGTTTTTACTTTAAAAATATGTAAGTTGTCTCTTTACTCAACCATTAAAATTAAAATTAACTAATGTATCAAATCTGAATATTTAGCATAATTATGTTAACAAATAACGTCAACAAGTGTTGCAAAAATGTTGATCTGACGTCGCCTAGTCAAAAAGTGTTGAAAATATGAAGAAAATCAGTCTAAAACAGGGGTGTCACAGAAATCGCTTACTAGAGATTTGATGCCAAAAACAACCAAAAGGGAAATTTTGGTGTCACAGAAAATCTCTATCAGGGAAATTTTTTCTCTAGCAAAATCTCTGACTATACCCTCAGAGATTTGCTTAAATTCAGCCTTATTTTAAGTTCTCATAAAAAATTATGAATGAAGAAATAAACTTTATGGTTTTCCTCATAAATCTGCATTCAAACAATTCGTTATTTTACATGTTTTCATTAATAAATTTGCATTTTAAAAAAAGTTTCCTCAAATCAACCAATTTTTTTTGAGCAGCAAAAACAATCAGTTTCATGCCTCGCCAATCTGCTTGCATTCATTTTCGAAAATTGAAAAGTATTATTATATTATATAATTATATTCGAATTGAACTAAACAAACTGTCAAAATAATCTAAGATATATAATTAATATGCTGATGCATTTATCGTAAATATAGTTAATTTACTTAAAATAGGTACCGACAGTGTTGTTGGAGCCAGTTGGCATGTGAACATTTTTGAATAAACAAATGCGAAGAAGAAGAGTCAATTCAAAAGTGCGTGTCTCCCGTAGAACCAAAACTAGTCAGCTATCAATGCTGTAGTATGAAACAATCTCCTTCACTTTTTCTTTATTAGTTTGCACATATAATTGATTATTAAATTTCACCTTTGAAGTATTTTGAATTTGTAACGTATTTGTTTACATTTGTCAATCACAGGAAAGGAAAGAATAGGATTGTCAAAACAACAAACATAATTGTGTTTAAATTTACAATTAGTACTTTTATAGCATTCTAATTTTGTATATTATTAAATTAAATATACAATTGTTACATTTTGATGAGAAAAACAATGAAATAAGTATAAATAAATTACATTATTCTTATTTTGAATGAATGAAACTCTGCCGCGGGATACCGAATTTTCGAAGACAAATGTTCGAAAAACAATATCCCAGAGATTTTCTGTGACATCAAATAGAGAAATTGAAAAAACCGTCTTCGAAAAAATCTAGAGATTTCTGTGACACCCCCGAAAATGTGGATTTTACGAAAAATTTGAGTTTGTTTTGGTCTCTGAGGGGTAACTATGAATGAGGGGGAAATTTGTAGTTTTAAAGATATATATTTACTGAGCTCGTTTACAAATTTTGAGGTTCGTACCTTCAATAGTTTTGGCGATATAGCAATTTAAAGAAAACAACTCGGGGAGGGGAAATGAAGGGGTGGGGGAAAATTGAGGTATGCAGTTTTGTAGAGCTACTCATACTGAGTCATATTTCTAACTCTTCGGATGTTCGAGTTATAGCGTTTTGAAAAAGTGGGTGCTGCTGGATGGGCGGGAAGGAGTGGGCGTGGCACAAAACCGTTCAAACTTGATCTGCTGCCGAGCATCACGAGTCTACCCTCAAGTCTCTAGCTCTTATAGTTTCCGAGAACCATTGGTGAATACGGACGGACATGGCTTAATCAATTTCTCTTGTCGTCCTGATCAAGAATATATGTATATACTTTATAGGGTCCCCCTGCCCTCCATCTGTGTGTTACATACATTTCGATCAAACAAACACAATATACCCCGATACACAGTATGTGTACAGGGTATAAAGAGGAAACGTTACAAAATTAAAAATTTTTTTATTTTGTTAAAATCATATTTATTTTTGTCCGCGACAGGACTCGAACCTGCGCTCACAAAAGCATTAATTGTAATGCATACGCAGAACAATAGCAGACCATAAACAGACTGCGCAGCAAAAACTGTTCCGTCGCTGTTACCAAAACGTTTCAATTTCATATCGTTTTCAGCATCAAACACATTGTAAATCAAAGGCGAATTGGAGGGTTTCGTGCAGTAGTTCAAGGGGTTTGAAAGGCAAAATTGAAGTAATTTGTGCACTAAACCAAAGGTGTTTTGACAAGGCAGATGATGCTGATGAACCTTGGTTTCGCGGCCACGCCTGTGTAAATATCATGGGAACTACAAGTCGTTTGGTTGGTACAAACATTTTTTAATGAAAGCGTTTGAAAAGCAGTTTTGAAAGGCTTTTCGGTTTTGCTGGGTTCACATACACACATACATGCGCAAAAGACTTTTTGAATCGTCGTACAGTGGGGCCTTCTGAGTTTTTCCGCTGCGAAAATCATATCTTTTGAACGAATAAAGATAACACAGGCCGACAAAAATGCCGTTTGTAAAAACTTTTTGAATAATTGCAACTAATTCCTATGTATTTTGGTGTGCTGATTCCAAAAATAGTAGACATAAAGTCGTATCACCCTCCAATTTCTTGCATTTCACGGAATTGTAAAAAACACGAAATTACTGTTTTCAAAACTTGTATATAAGATATCTCAGAAACTACTGGACCGATCTTGTTGAAATTTAGCTAAGATATTCTTAGGAGTCCAATCTATCATGTACTAAAGGAGTTTTTTGATTGAGAGCCCCCTTCGAAAGTTATACACTTTTAAACCTCAATAAATCAAGGAAAAAAAGTTAAGTCTTTAAATAGCTTTAAATTTTACAACAAAAAACTTTTAATTTTTTCCCCTATGCTACTCTATTTGTAGTTATTTCCTGCTTGAAATGACGGTCCGTTTGCACTATTTCGACAATTGGTGACCGATACCACCAATGTTGGTTATGGTTGTTTCGAAAATCTTGGTAAATGGTACAAAAAAAAAAAATAATGGCTTTGATACAACAAAATTATGAACTGTAAAGTAGAGAGAAAATCCTTGTTGGTTGTGTACACGATATTTCAGTCACTAGTATTTAATTTTTTACAAACTTAGAATTTTGCGACTCTACACAGTATATATATTTTTGATCAGTATGTCGAGACGAGTTGATATAACCATGTCCGTCCGTTCCTCTGTCTGTCTATCTGTATTTATAGAATCTCTCCCACAATTTTGTAATTATCGACCTGAAATTTTGCACAGAGTCTTATTTTCTGTGCGATCAACTCATATGTCGGAACCGGCGTGATCGAACCACTGGATTCTGAAGCCCCCATACGAAATGAAGAAGAAACATTAACAAAACTTGAATCGTTGTAAGGAAAACTTTTTTGTTTTTGAAGATAGAGGGCAGAAATTTCACAACTAGAAGAAGAAGTTTTAGGTATCCAGACTAAATGTCTGAAAGTTTCATTGAGATCGAACTTCTGAAACTGGTACCTGCCATACAAAATGAAGAGGAAGAGAAACCGATTTAAGTTGTTGTATGGAAATTTTTTTTAGTTTCTAACATAGACGGCTGAAATTTAAATGGTAGTCTTCCTACGTTCTCAGACCAATTGCCTATAAGGGGGAGAGGTTAGTTTCCGGAGGTCCAAGAATTAATACCATTTTTTGATTAATTGGCCAAAAAAAACACTTTTTAGGGAATACAAAAAATTGATATCTCGCACCGTTTACGAGATATCGAGCGTTAAAGTTATGTGTTGGCAGTTACTAACAGTTGCTAACAGCACTGTTATGCATTGATGCACATGTGTTTTATGCCGTTATTGTCGAAATTAATTTAGCTTGAATTTACTTTTCCTAATTTTATTGTATTGTATTTATATATAAACATATGTATTGTTTTTAAATATATACTCATACCCAGCAACATTTTTGGGATCATAGTGACAAATTCACAACTTCGATTCAGCATCAATGGATGTAACATATTCATGGCCTACACTGAATGCGCCTCGGCATTTGAACTGGATGTTTATCGAAAAACAACATATTATGTTAGAAACATAGACATGAACTGGATGCTTGTCTGATGGCAGATTGAATGCTTTTGTGTGTAAACGAAAAACAACAAATTTTGTTCCCAACTTAGGCATGAACTGGATGCTAGTCTGAAGGCTAATTGAATGCTTTTGTGTTAAAACGAAAAACAACAAATTTTGTTCCCAACTTAGATATGAACTGGATGCTGATTGAATGCATTTGTGTAAAAAAGATAAACACACGAAGTCGAAACAACCAACCAATATTCAAGATTTCGTATTTGATATAACAGAAAAGCGGATGTGGACGGACGAAGTATTTCTGCTTTGCTGTAATTTGAATATTAGGAATAATAATAACAACCCAGGCGTTATATGTCATTTCAAATAAACAATAAATAATTCAATGATGCTGACGTAGTCAATGGAATGAAACTTCATTGAGTACGCTAGCTGCGTCACTCCGGCTCGTTAGGTATTTCATGCGGAAATTGTCGGGAAGGGGAGGAGAGGACGATCCAGGATGTGAGATATCAATTTTTTTTATTCTCTAAAAAGTGTTAATTTTTGGATAGTTAATCTAAAAATGGTCTCAAATCTTGGCGCCCCGAAAACTAAAATCGTGCCCCTATAAGTATCATTGTGGTCGTACCACTGGAACTGGCACCTGCCATACAAAATTTAGGGAATTAAGACATTTTAGAGCTACAGATATTTGATAAAATTAATTTGAAACATATGTGTTCAAACTGGTCTTTTGTCCGCAATAAGTTCGTTGCTGAATCTGATTCCTAAAATTTTATGAGGATTTTGCGAGTGCTCGCTTTTTGTCCGCAAAATATTTGTTTTACAGTTCGTTTACGAATATTTTGCGAATATTTTGAGAATGCTTGTTTTTTAACCGAAAAACTTTCGTTTATAATTCGTTTACGCACATTTTTCAATTGTTTTGTGAATGATCGTTTTTTGTCCGCAAAACTTTCGTATGTAATCCGTTTACGAACAATTTGCGAGTGTTTTGCGAATATATTTTCAACCGAATTTTATCCGTTTTAGGTTCGTTTGTGAGTCCGATTGCAAGCATTTTGCGGACAATTTCTGATGTATCCGATTTTTATCCGTAAAACATTCGTTTTCGAGCTCATTTTCGAACGATTTGCGTTTTTTTTTCGTTTTTCTGTCCACTGGGTCACTATGTGAACAGACTTTTGTACTTGTAAGAGTGTGAGATTGTAACAATTTAAACTAAGTAAGTTCTTAACTTTGACACATTGCTTATTTTGTTTATTATTATTGTGAGACTCAAATTGACAAAAAAAACAAAACAGGAATTGTATTGGGGAAAATGCCATTCGATGTTTATTTGATTAATTCTAGCCCAATTCTGTAATTTAACGGAATAATATTTTATGATCATTTGACGACCTACGATTTAAGTAAATGTTGCGCGTCTCTCAAAGACAATTTGACAAATTACTAGGCTTAATAAGAGACGACGGCTTGTTCAAAACTGATTTCAATTGGCAAATGCCTATTGATTTGCAAGTTGCAACAGTTTTCGTTAGATTCTTTTCCTTTGGAATATTCTTCTGGAAGTAGTGCATCAAAGGAACGCGTATGTGAATAGTATTAAAACTTTGTTTTTTTATTATTTTTGTAGTAAAAATAAATATGAGCAAAATTCTATTTAAATGCGTCTTCTGTGGTGAAAAGCTAGAAAGGAAAAGTATCTTTTTAAGCTAATGCAGTTTAGTAACTTTTGGACGTTAAAAAATTTTGAATTGAAAACCAGTTGTTTACCTTTCTGACTCACTTACACTATACACTTGTATCACATAATTATAACAAAAATACTATAAAACTTATGGTCACCTAAGGGGCCGTTCAAGTATTACGTAACGCAATTTTCTAAGATTTTTGACCCTCCCCTCCCCCCATGTAACGCGCCGTAACGTTTCCCAGTGGAATTTATGAAAAATTTGACTTTGTTGGTCATTGAGGGATAACTATGAAAAAGAGAGGGATTTTGTGGTATGCAGTTTTAAAGATACATACATATTTACTGAACTTGTACACAAAATTTCAGGTTCATACTTGTATTAGTTTTGGAGATATAGCGTTTCATAGAAAACAAGTAGGCGAAGGGGAAAGAAAGGGGAGAGGCAATTGTGGAATGCAGTTTTGTAGAGTTACTCATACTGATTCTACATACCGACTTTCATGTTTGTATCTCATCGGTTGTTTGAGTTATAACGTTTTAAAAAGTGGGTGGTGCTGATTGGGCGGGAAAGAGTGTGCGTGGCACAAAACTGTTTAAACTTGATCGAGTGCCAAGCATCACGAGTCTACCCTCCAAATTTCCTCCAAGTCTCTAGCTTTTATAGTTTCGGAGAACCGTTGGTGAATACAGACGGACGGACAGATGGACAGGGCTCAATCGATTTCTCTTGTCATCCTGATCAAGAATATATATATTTTATGGGGTCCCCCTGCCTTCCTTCTGTGCATTACATACATTTCGCTCAAACAAACACAATATACCCTGATACACAGTATGTGTACAGGATATAATTACAATCCTTACTAAAATCACTTAATTTAATCCAAAATAAATCATTATTTTTAAGAATTAAATGTACAGCGATAATTAAAGTTACTGTTCATCTGTCCATAGGGTTTCACACTTGGGAAAGAAAAATAAAAATTACGTATTATAAAATACAAACGACGATTTGCCAGTGAAACGTAAACGAAAAGTGCTGACAACTTCGGAGATTTTAATTTCGTAGTTTTTTTTATTTAACCAAAGAAAATAATGCTACGTAACGCGTTGTTCGACACCCCCTCCCCTCCATGTAACGCATCGTAACGTTTTATAAGACCCCCCTCCCCCCAAATTGCGTTACGTAATACTTGAACGGCCCCTAACGGTATTTTCTGTTATGTTAATAATACTGTTAGTGCAAAATTACTCTGAATTTTTTAGTGGAGGGTCGGGGTAGGGTAAGTTGTGTAATTTTTGTTCTGAGTATTTTGTTGTTGTTTGCTTTTCACAAAAGTAAAATTATGTTTTTGCCTCACATAGTGAACAGTACTATTATAAATAATAATGAGGAAAGAGAGCTATGCTCTTGCAAGCATTTTCTCAATCATTCTTATTGAAAAATAGTTAGTTTATAGTTTTTCCTATAAGAAACTTAAAGTTTGTAAAGTTTAAGGGGCGTTACCACGCCCTTTTCCCAATTAGTGTTAAAGAAAGTAATGCAATCATTCTACACTTAATTTTTCGATCTTCTATCTCGTCGGCTTACAGAGAAATCGTATTTTTAAGTTTTTCTCTAATGGGGCGGTGCCAATGCCCTTTTGACCGATTCTAATAAGACTTTGAAATATGGTCAAGGATTCATAAAAACGCATAATTGCTAAGTTTTATCTGTGTATATTTAAGAAAAAAAAAACCAATTTTTGACCGATTGTTCCTGTGGGAGCTATATGCTATAGTTATCCGATCTTCAGCAAAATTTACAGAGTGTCTTAAATGCCAAGATATTCTTGTGCAAAAAATAGCGATAGCCTTAAAATCAAAGCATTTTTTGTGCAAAAACCTCATTTTTGACCGATCGTTCCAATGGCACCTATATGCTATAGCATCCGATCATGCTGGATTTTACATACAAACTGCAACCAAGAAAAAGAAAAATTTCTGCATTTAAATTTTTTGGATATCTTTAAAACTCTAGGAGGAGTTCGCATCGCAACAGACAAACGGACAGACGGGTATGGCTATATGAACTCTTGCAAGAGAATAACAAAAACCAGTAAGAATTGGAGTCGAGAGTACTCGACTTCGACATACCCTGTACATTCAATTAGTAGTGACTATAATATGGGCGTTGCCCCGCCCACTTTTCAATCGAAATCGATCTCATTTCAATTTAATGTCTTACATATCAATTTTTACTCTTGAAGACCAATTTGTTCCAAAGGGTTAAGGTTTTCCTATTTTGGCAAAATGTGGGCGTTGCAACGCCCATATTATGATTGAATCTTGTTACACTTTATCCCAATATCAGACACACCAAATTACATACCTGTAAGTTATATGGATAACCAGATATAAGCATTTTAAATTTGAACTATATGTGGGCGTGGCCACGCCTATTTTTTTATTCAATTTGTTTGGACTTCAAGTCAGCTGTATACACTCAATATTTGGTGTTCCTATCTCAAAAGACAACCCAGAAAATACGACTTTTGTAATATTTTACCCGAGGTAGCTTCAGTTAATTGTCCCTCACCACTAAACTAAGTCAAAAAGGGGGAACACAAAATAAACTTGATCTGCGCAATGAATTACAGAATCGAACTGCGAAACAATTTTGTTTCTATCTATTATAGTATCCGAAATCGACGCGTTCATACAGACATGGCTAAATCGACTTCTGTTTCGATACTGATCAAGAATATACATACTTTGTATAGTCGGAGATGTCTCCTTTAAGGTGTTACATACATTGTCGACGTGCACAAAACTAATATAAAATAAATACCAGCCATTTTGTTTCAATCAGGGACCGTAACTGTTATGAGTTTTATTCATAAAAATCATTTTTAATAATTATTTTCTTGGTTTTTTTTTATATCAGTCAAAAATAACTATTATAAATAATTTTTACTTTTTTCGTCAACTATAATTATTATAATTGATTTTTATTTTTTTAAATCTTGAATAATTGTTATTGAAGATTTTTAAAATAAAAATAAAAGTAAAACCAGTAAGGGCGGTATAGTCGAGTATACTCGACAATATAATACCCTGCACACATGGTAGGCGGTACCACACCCTCAATCTACAAAAACATATTGATCTGACGTCGCCTATTCAAATAGTGTTCAAAATATCAAGAAAATCGGTCAAAAAATGTGGATTTTACGAAAAATTTAAGTTTGTCGGCCTCTGAGGGGTAGCCATCAAAGAGGGGGGAAGTTTGTGGTATGCAGTTTTTAAGATGTATTATCACTGAGCTTGTATACAAATTTTCAGGGTCGTACCTTTGTTAATTTTGGAGATATAGCAATTTATAGAAAATCACTGGGGGAGGGGAAATGAAAAGAAGGGGAGGATTTTGTGGTATGCAGTTTTGTAGGGCTATACATACTGAGTCTACATACCGACTTTGATGTTTTTATCTCTTTGGATGTTTGAGTTATAGCGATTTAAAAAAGTGGGTGGGGCTGGATGGGCGGGAAGGAGTGGGCGTGGCAAAAAAAAAAAATAAACTTGATCTGCTGCCGAGCATCACGAGTCTACCCTCCAAATTTCAAGTCTCTAGCTCTTACAGTTTCCGAGAACCGTTGGTGAGGACGGACGGACGGACAGACGGACGGACATGGCTCAATCAATTTCTCTTGTCGTCCTGATCAAGAATATATATACTTTATGGGGTCCCCCTCCCCTCCTTCTGTGCGTTACATACATTTCGCTCAAACAAACACAATATACCCTGATACACAGTATGTGTACAGGGTATAAAAATCACAACTAAGGAGATAAGCTAGCTTATTTGCCGATAACAGTAATTTTCGGTCCCTGATTTCAATTCATCTGCTAAAGTAACGATATTCTTTCAACCGAAAAATGTTTTTATTTTTTTACCTTTGGAGTACCCATTTTAAAAATCTGAAAAATATGTAGTTAAATGGCAATATAACGTCCGCCAAAACAAATTTTCAAAATTTTGATATCAAACTAATACCAACATATCCCTAAAGTACCAATTTTTTATTTTTCTTGGGCCGATTCACTAGGCTTATATCTCTAGGGCCTTTGGATTCATCAAAAACAGAATGAAATCCCATACAATATGTCTGAAATCGCAAATTGTACAATTGTACACTACAAAACTCTCGTTTTTAAGTTTTTAAGGGAATTCATGTTTTCTATAAATATTTTCATCTAGGAATCTATTCTATTTATAACTACCCAGCGGTTCTTCGATCTAGTACAGACCTAAGGTTTGAACTAGTTCAAATGTAAACACTACTCGTTCCTGCTCAATCTAGTCTCCCTGCTTTGAACTGGTGAGTTTTAGTAGGTGATGTCGTAGGCTGGGGTCAATTTTTACAATTCCACCACTTCCGACTAGTTTCCGAACTGGGCCTGCCGTACCATTTTGGGGTATACGAAAAAAGGAAAATGCAATCATCGTATAGGACTGAGCATTTGTCTTTTTCTTTACTATTAATTATAATTGTTAATTTAAATAACTTAATGTTTTATTGATTGCAACAATTAAATTGATAAACATTAATATAATAAACATTTAAATTCTGGTAGCGCGCTGGGGTTTGAACCCCACACCTTCGGTTTCATAGCCCAACACACTACAGTTAGAGCTACAGAAGGCGACATATTTAGAAACATTTGGTAAACATTATTTATTTGAAACAGATTTGCCTGACTGATGCCGCTATGCATTACCTTTGTCTGGTTCAAATACTAGTCCCAAATTCACTAGTTGAAAACATTTGGTTTTTTAGACTGGCATTTGGTTTTTTAGACTGGCGCCATTTTTGACTAGTTTTTGTATTATATATAGAAGTATTCTATATAATTTGATACTGTCTTAATTCCGTCCTAAATTCCACAGTTGAGAACTAGTCTAGACTATCGAAAAGGGGAAAATTGACACGACGAGAACTGCTTGGTTAATAAACAAATGTTTCCTCGAGTTTTAAGAAAATTCTTTTTCGATCTTTTGTTCCGGTTCCCTATTGACAACTTTCCATCTGTGTGCACATAGAAAACCTAACCCTGTTTAAAAGCCATCACCCATCATTGTCCACTGTACCTCTACATGATAAAATGTACATTATTTTCTTCAGAAAAATTTTGCGTTATCGATGATACGAAACAGAGTTCTGCCAGAGAGTGTTTAAATAACCAGAGAGAAAATGTCGCTCAGCTGTTAACTTCCATTCGGAAACATTTTGGGGCCGACTTAAACAAACTTGTGAAAAAGAACAGACTCAAAGAAATTTAATGCACATACAAGGCATGAAAATATCTTCTAGACTTACTAAATTGACATGAAATAAAAAGACGCAATATTATTAATGTTTAAGTGAAATAAAAAAACAGTATGGGAGCTATTTTTTTTCATAGCTCTAAAGTCAAAGCGTTTTTGAAGCAAACACCTCAATGTTAAACTATCGTTCCTATGGTAGTTAAATGCTATAGTATTCCGATCAAGCTGGTTTCTACATATAAATTGCCCGCAAAGAAAAAAAAAAATTTTCTGCGTTGAAATTTTTTTGCTAACTTCAAAATTCTGGGAGGAGTTCGCATTGAAACAGACAGACAGACAGACAGACGGTCATGGCTATATGAACTCGTCTTAGCTTCCTAATCAAGAATATATGTACAGTACTGTGCAAAACCTAAGCAACTTTATTTTCTCTCATAAAGAAAGTTGCCTAGAACTCTTAAAAAATATTCCCGGTGAACCACAAATGGATTTATTTATATATTGATATGTCCCCTCAAAATCCCCCACAACACTTCATTAACTTTATTATATCAACAGTGAATAAAACACGAAAAACAAAATCACGTTGAAAAACAGCTGTGCAAAACCTAAGCAACTTTTATAATATTCTGCTTTGCACCCATTATTTTTTATAATATCAGCACATTTACGAGACGTTAACTCAATAATATTGGATTTTGAAGTTTGTGTTATGTTTTCCTGCTATAACTTCCCCTCTTTTGCCAATTCTCAATCGTACTTACACCGTATTATCCATCCTATTTCACGAAAAGGACCAACAAAATCACGATACAAGCATGTCGTTATGATAACAATTCTTCCTTCATACATCTGGACACTTTTACAGATACCTCGATTTATTTCTCTATTAGTTACAGACCTAAACTTTTGTATGCCCTTAAGATACAAGTTCTAAGTAATTAAAAACTTAATTATAAACTTAAATTAAAATATTTTTTACCGAAATTTTACCATGAACATGTTTATTGATCACTTAACAAGTGGAAACGTGTTATTTTTAATGGTAAAGGCAAGTTTAACAGACAGACAGACAGACGGACATGGCTATTTGAACTCGTCTCGTCGTGCTGATCAAGAATATATATGCTTTATATAGTCGGAGATGTCTCCTTTCTGCGTTGTAAACTTCAGGCAGTGCTGCAAAATGAAATTTTTTTTTATACGTAGCTTGAACTAAAAATCTACGTATTTTTACGTAGCCAAAATTTGGTCAAATACGTAGATCTACGTATTTTTTTTAAAGTCAAACAAAGCCAATTATAAAGGGTATTTTAATTATATATATGCCATATTTGTTTACATATAAGTTTTTATTAATAAAATTAACATTTTTTTTAATATTTAGGAGTGAATATTTTTATTAAAATAGCTTAGGTGCTCTTTCGATGGCTCAGATGATATTTGCTTTAAATGGTCTTTTGTGAATAATAATCCTTTTAGGGTTTCTGTGCCTAAACAATTCCTTTTATTCGTTTTAATTAAAGTTATCTCAGAAAAAATTCTTTCAACATTTGCGCTGCTATGCGGCAATGTTAAAATATTTTGAGCAAACTCTGACAAAAAAGGAAAAAGAAGGGAACCATCGCCTTTTTTAATATTTGCAATATACGCCCAAATCTCTACTTCCTTAGCATCTTCCCCATTAAAGGGCAGATCTGTATTCCGTAAGATACGCCACTCCCTGTCGAGCTCAGTGAAATTTCGCGTGCACAGTCCTGTCATGAAAATGCATGTTTATTAGAGGTTATATAAAACAATAAATTTTAAAGTAGTTACCTGAAAATGAAAGTGCAGCTTGTGTAATCGATGGTATGTTGCGTATTAATTTCTTGTTTAAGAATACCGCAGGATTTAAGAACTGCAATTGCTTCATTTTTTGCATGTGTTCGTTGTTAAATGGGAAGCGCTTTTTTATTTGACGAAGACTCTCAATAAAAAACTTAAGACAATTTTGCCGAAATAATAATAAATTCGCACAATCAATGGTTCCGCTTTTTTGAAGAGTTAGGGCAGCCACATTGCCTCCCAAATAAATGTAATTAAAGTCCAAGTGTAGATCGGAATTTTCAAATTCGCAATTCAAAATTTTTGATTCCAAAGCCGCTTTTTCGTTGCTATTTTGTTCGGGTTCCTCCTCAGACAATTGTATGTGTTCTGGCTTTATGAAACATTCCATTATTGTTTTATAGGCACGAAAAACCTTCTCGTAAAGCAAATACAGCTTGGGGCTTTCTGATTGCATCTCCAAATTCAGTTCGTTAAAAATTGGCAACACAAAATTCAGAAATTCTAAATAAAATTCAGTGGTTGGCTCGATGCACATTTTTAGAATAGGTTCGGCGGAACGTAATCGGTCGTTCAACACAGCTTCTTGAAAATATAACTTTAATGCCGGTAGTTGTTCCAACAGTCTTTTTACTACTTGCATCAAAGAAAGCCACCTTGTTTGACACGGTTTTAATAATTTGTGTGGCTTTACGTTCACAAAAGCTTGGAATTCTTGAAAGGCCGCAATACGTTTCGGACTGTTTTGTATAAATGTATACACTTCGCGAGCGAAGTCCTCAATATTGCGTGGAAGCTCCTTACAAGCATATGAGGCACAAAGATGAAAGGAGTGGCAAATGCACTTCATAAGAAATAAATCAGGAATATCGTCTGATAGCAATTTTGACAGAGAATGGTGTTGACCAAACATTGAATTCGTCCCATCTGCTGCAAAGCCAATCATGTTTTCTTTAAATGGAATGTTTTTTTCTTCGAAAAATGATACTAAGTCATTGTGCAAATCAGAGGCAGTGCTGCTGGAGACTTTTAAGAGGCCTAAAAAATTATCTTTAACTTTAAAGTTGATTGCAGTTCTTGCAATAAGCGCCAAATGTTTTGTGGTAGACCTGTCGGTGCTCTCGTCAACGATTAACGAGAATTTGTTGTTTTTTAAACGGTTAATTATATGATCTTCTGCCACTTGTCCAGTAACATGTGTTATAATATCATGAGCTTTACCACGTCCGAATTGTAATTTTGCAGCTATTTTTGAGTCCTTGTCGATACTTTGAATAAGATCTTGTAAATCGGTGGCCAAGGAAAATGGCAAATTATGCTTTGCCAAAAATAAAGACATTTTTATTTCGGCGCTCTTTATGTTGTTTTTAAAAGTAGGTAAAGCTGTGTGGTAAAGATACAGACATAACAAACTCGAAGACAACAGACACAAAATACATACTTCTCTCGTTGTTCTTATGTTTTGTACAATTAACGTGATTATCTAGAACTCTTGTACCTGCACCACATTTTAAGTCTATTTTGCAAATTTTGCAAAAGAAAAAATTGCAACCTTTGACGCTTCTTTTCAGCCAGCCGCAATATTTTTTGTCGTGCTCCCAACTATCCGAATATTTCATGTCATAGTGGCGTTTCCGTTTCTTTGTGGAAGTGGTGGATTGCTCCTTATCGCTTTCACTGCTTATAGAAGAGTAGTTTTCCATTTGAGATCAATATAAAAACAACCAAACTTTAGGAACTTTTTATCGCGACAAAAATTTACATGTGCTGCACAGCTGAGAATAATGAATATCGTTGCCAGCCTGTTCTTTCTGGCAACATTAGGCAACATCTTGACTAAAGCCTGCTGCTAGCACACTGTTAGTGTTGGTAAATTGCAAATTAGTCGTTTACTTTTAAATTAAACATTTAAATTCTTGTTTATATCTAAAAAAAATTTGCTAAATTTTTTTTTTGTACAATTTAAAAAAAATACGTAGATTTGGGAGCTCTATACGTAGATACGTAGATCGGGGCTGAAAATACGTAGATCTACGTAAAAATACGTAGATTTTGCAGCACTGACTTCAGGACAAAGTTAATATACTCTTCCAAGAGCATAATAATGACAAGAGTCGGACATTTTTAAAAATGATTTTCACAAAATTTTGCTTCCTTGTTTTGGTCGAGTTAACGAATGCAAGTGTAGACAAAAAGTGAATTTGAAATGCGTTGTTGCCAAATTATCAATGAATGATATGAATAACGAAAATCAAAATCAAATATTAAAAAAACCAAGCGCCGTCTGCTTAATATTGACAATGTCAATAAGGCACTGCGCAGGTTATTATGAAAAGTTGCTCTTTGACTGTTTCCTTGCTACATCTAATGCCTAATGTCGTTAACCTATGAATGCATGCAAATATGAACGTTAACGACGCAAATGCGTGAACACTTTTTTTTGACCGTCGCGTTAAAGTTGTGAGTTCTCTTCTTCTTATATAAACAAAAGAAAATAAATTCAGCTGAATTGTGCAAAAAAACTAAATAAAATTAAAATGCCGCAAAAGAACAATGAATGGAATATAGAATTAATCAAGTTATACATGAAATTGAGTTTTTGGAAGATAAAAATGTTAATATGTATGTACATTAGGGTGTCCTTTATTTGGTCGATTTTTTTTTGCATTTATGAAAACGCATACCCGCTACTCAGTATCCTTAACTTAACCTAAATACAAAGTTTCAGCTTCCTAAGTTAAATCTAACCCGTGCCGACTGAGCCTTGAAGTTTTATTAATGAAGATTTTAGATATTTTTTTAAGTACAACTCGGGGCGCCAAATAATTAATTTTCAATTGAATATTATTGAAAAAACAAATTTAAGTATTGCCTTTTATTACCAAAAAGATAAACTTTATATAATACTAATCAGGAAACTTCCTTTTCATGGGTTTTTCTTTTACAATTTGATTTGAGCTTTAACTCATTTAATTTCACTTCGCGGATATTAAAAAATGAAACTGCGAGAACTTGGCGGATAGATAGTAACTTAACACCCGTTATTTGGTGATTTATTTCACCAATCAAAAATATAGTTTTTGTATTGCTTTAAAGTTCCACAGACATTGTGCGTATTGTTTGTCCAATAAATTCGAAACGAAATGACAACAAAATGAAGTACTCGTATGTTGCACCATAAGTGCCGATGTAACTTGCTTGAGAAAGTGTTCCAATGTTACATTAAAGACTCAGGTGTAACTTGCATGTTTTGAACGCAAGTCGGCACGTGTTCCCGTGCTCCAAAAAAAAGAAAATAAATAAAAATCATGGGGAGTGTTTTAGAGTAGACTGAACAAAACTAGCCCATATGCGTTAAAAAATAAGAACCTTGCAAAATAAGGGACACCTTATATACATGGATAAAGAAAGAATTAATTATTGTGTTGACATTGTGCACAGATGTAGGTCTTGAGGGAGAAATTGAGTAAAAATTGGATGAATTTATGGTCGACATTATTGATATACAATTGTACCATAGAGTGACGAAGTCGAAGACCCAAAATCCACATTTTGATGCAAAAGTTTTATGTGTTGTTTGATTGTTTTTAACATACGAGAAATCGTTACAAAGGTAGTAATATGGAGTGAAATTGGCAATGCAATGGTTTATGTTGACTATGGTGGCCAAATCATTTTAGTATCAAATTCTTGCGAAAGAACAGCCACTTTTTCATAGAAAATAACAAAAAATTGCCATTTCCATACTCCCATACGTTAACTAACAACATGCCTTGGGGTCTATAAATCTCGTTAAAATTTAACCTGTGCATTTTGTTATGTTCACATAATGATAACTAATTTGAAATTCATTAATAATAACTAATATTGATATGAAAAAATGTTGGTAAAACTTTTGCTTGTAAAAAAATGAATTTTGCAAACTTAATTATTCTATTGATATTGGCATGTTTTTAAAAATACATAGAAAAAAGGAAAATTTGCCGAAAAAATCATAATAGAAATCAAATTCAAAAGAAAAATTCAATCGAAAAAGAAATTCGACAATTTTTCAACAACGAAAACAATTCATAAACTAATTAAAACTGACAAAACTAGTGTAATGGCTCATTTTTTGTCTTTTTTCACAAGTGTGCTTCCATCCACATTCGAGTTTGTTTGACGAACATTTCATGGAACAAAAGTAAATTTTGCCTCTAACGACGAATATTTTCGTAGCGAACATCAATTTACTACAAATTTTGAACTGTCAACATCAAACAATTTTAGCGGAAAGAAAACTAATCATGCATTATATCCTATGTTTTGCTCTTCGTTTTCCATAATGCATGTACATATGTATGTACAGCTGTGTTCATAAAAATAGAAGTGTCGTTGCCTCATGCATATTATGCTGTTAAATCAAATGAAAACTCTAATATATGGCCAAACCAAAATAAAAACAGTAATTTGTAACTATTTTCAAGTATATTTACATTTTTATATGTTTTGAACATTTATTTGTTTTCACTTAAAAGCAGTTAAAAAAACAAATTCAAAAATTTTACTGTTCACAAAAATAGTAGTGACCAGTTTAATGTAAAAAAAAAAGACACGAACCTCAACTGAAACTAGATGTATTATGTTCTAAGTGTTGTTTTGGGCCTAATACTTCGTTGTCAATCCTTGGTTGTCTACAACTACTTTGCATCGGCCAGGCATAGAGTCAATTAGATCTTGACAATGTCTTACCAGAATTTGAGCCAATGCCTCTTTCACCACTTTCCAAAGCTGAGTCTTGCTTGATGGATTTGCTGTTCGTGCGACTCGTTTGACATCCCCCTACAAGTTTTCTACCGGATTTAGGTCCGGAAACTGAGCTGGCCAAGGCATTACCTCAATCCCTTCAGATGTAAACCACTGTTTAGAGAGTTTACTAGTGTGTTTAGGATCATTATCCAGCATATTCCTAGTGGAATGTGGTAATATAACATCCTTTTGTATATTATAGTATATAGTATATTAGTATAGAAGTAAATTTTGGGTGGTACTTTGTGTTTGGTGGACGACGAACATACTGTATGGAGCATATGTCCACAACCAGTAATAATTTTCACACATCTGTGCATAATATGCTGCCCCACTTTTTGACAGGTCAACTCAAGTGATGCCTTGCAAATTGTAATCTCGCGTCGATATGCTCCTTCTTTAAACGGGGTATCTTTATAGGACTACTGACTTTTAAATTAGCTTCTATGAGTCGACCATGAACTTTCACATCACTGATCGACAGTATTAGGCAATTTTTTATCACTTTTGAGGATGCCGAAGATTTTGTTTAACTATGTCGGGTAATGCTCTTGCCTCCTAAAAACGTAATTTTGTGGTTACCACCACTTGTTTTCGATTTCTTATTATAATAAATAGCATTAAATGTCAAAGGGGCAGTGCACTCAACAATAGTTTGTATTATTTTATAGGTTTTGCCTTGATTTTTAAGCTTATGATTAATTTTCGCTTTTCAATTGAGCAATAATTTTTCACCCAATGAGACCCTAAATCTTATTAAATATATATTAGAATACTATTAAATTACTTGATTACACTTATTGATGACATGTTTTTTGTTTAAAAACGATTTTTGAACTTTTTATGTCAGTCACTACTATTTTTATGAACAGCAGATTTTTGAGGCATCAGTCAAAATGCACCCATAACAATACAATACAAAGCAAAAAAATAGGATCTTTACGTTTTTATATTTCTTATAGTCAGATTAATGAAACATAGTTACACGTGTTAAATTAAAAAATAAGAATATGTCAGAATAGCGTTAGAAATGTAATGAGCTGCTGCACTACTATTTTTATGAACACAACTGTGCATAGGTCCACTTCTAATACAAATATTTTGACATTTTCGTGTATTTAGTATTGATTACTACAACGAATTTGTTTAATCAAACACAGCGAATTTGTTTGACGAAATATTCGTCGTTGGTATTCGTTTTGTTCGAAAAAAAACAGAAATGATTCTATCTTGGCTGTGTTTGATAGAGGGCTGAAATTTCAAACAAAGTAGTTTTACGTTGTCCAACTTAATGCCTAAAAGTTTCATTGAGATCGGGCCACTGGAACTGCTACCTGCCATACAAAATGAAGAAGAGGAAGAGAAGCAATATTCACGTCGTTGTATGCAAAACTTTTTTTGTTTCTTAATCAACTGACTCGAAATTTCACACTAATGTTCTTAGGTAGGCATGTAGCAAAAATCAATAAATTGCATATCTCCGGTACCCATATAACATATAACATATGCTGTTTTAGTAATAAAATGATGTGAAAGTACAGCCACTTCTTTATTGAAAGTAACTAAAAATTCCCTTTGATTTTTTAACGAGTAAACGCGTTACCGAACAACACGAGTCGGGGTTGATGAAAACTCGGTAAAATTTTTTGAGTACAATAATAAGTCCAGTTTCAAGTAGTTGCTCTTGATTTTTTTAGGATTTTTTTGCATTCTACTACATTTTGGGCTTTAAGTTCTTGCAATATTTCGTTTTCAGATATACCTCTCAGGTCATTCGATAAATTACACCCTTAGTGAAATTAAGCGAGTTATGCTCAGATATAACCACACTAATTAGGTTGTTAAGGGTCTTGAGTTTAATAAGTTTGCTTGCTTGAGTGAGAGATTTTGTTTTAAGTAGTATATTGCAATTACGGAGTTTGGAACACTCTTCGATTTCACCACCACCCACACTGTCAATAACTTTTTTTATTAGAAATGAAGACACATTCGTAAGGTTTTCATTCTGATCTGTTCTCTTCATTTTTAAATATTTTGAACCAGGGGAGGCATTGGTAAGCTGCTTAAGATTGTCAACGTTAAAAAGATTGACATTGTGTTTGTCCGGAGGGCCAACCACCCCCATTATGAAGCTTTGCTTAGTTATTTTTCTTGGATTAACACCGTATGCTGTTCTTTGAAGAGTTTTTTATTGGATACACAAAATGAAATGAAAAAACGAAATGTGGTGATAGCCGAAAATGTCAAAAATAATTCAAGTCTATACACAAATTTTTGACCGTTCGCTTTGAGAGCTAGTTGAAGACTGTAATTATTTGTATATTCATGCAATAATAAACGTATTTACCTTTCAGAAACTCAATATCGCACACAATTTGATTTATTTTATATTCTATTAGTTGATTTTTCACACTATTTCGCGGAATTTAAATTTTATTAGATTTATTTCATACAAATTCGCTGATTTAACTTTTCGTTTGTTTATATAAGAAGAAGAATTAACGAATTTACGCAAACAAACGAAATATTTGGTATTCACGCCCGACCCTCGTTAAAATTAAAATTGTTAAAATTGACGCGTTACCGAGTTGGGCGTGAAGAACGCTAATGTATTTTGTTTTTGGATTTTCATCAGTTACGAAGTTTACGCGTTACCGAGTTGGGCGTGAAGACCGCTATTGCTAAAAACACAGAGACACACATCATAAAACATAAAGACGGTATCATAGTTTCACAAGCAGACAAAGGAAACAAAACGGTAGAGATGACAAGAATATATTATAACAAAATCAGAGCTAACAAAATCAGAGCTCCCGAAAAATGCTTAACCAAACTTTTCTTACGATTATATCTTGATGGGACACTGTTGACGAAAATGTCAGCAGCTGAGCATCAGCAACTGAGCAAAACGAACAAAAAATCATTTCGAAGTGTCTTTTTTGTTGTTATACCCTGTACACATACTGTGTATCAGGGAATATTGTGTTTGTTTGAGCGAAATGTATGTAACGCACAGAAGGAGGGGAGGGGGACCCCATAAAGTATATATATTCTTGATCAGGACGACAAGAGAAATTGATTGAGCCATGTCCGTCCGTCCGTCTGTCCGTTCGACCTCACCAACGGTTCTCGGAATCTATAAGAGCTAGAGACTTGAAATTCGGAAGGTAGACTCGTGATGCTCGGCAGCAGATCAAGTTTATTTTTTTTTTTTTTTGCCACGCCCACTCCTTCCCGCCTATCCAGCCCCACCCACTTTTTTAAATCGCTATAACTCACACATCCAAAGAGATGGAAACATGAAAATCGGTATGTAGACTCAGTATGAGTAAATCTACAAAACTGCATACCACAATTTTACCCCCTCCCCTCAATTTCCTCTCCCCTAGTATTTTTCTTAAAAAAGCTATATCTCCAAAACTATCAAAGGTAGGAACCTGAAATTTTGTATACAAGCTCAGTGATAATACATCTTAAAAACTGCATACCACAAATTTCCCTTCTCTTTGATGGCTACCCCTCAGAGACCTACAAACTTAAATTTTTCGTAAAATCCACATCCATTGGTCCACTGAAAAAAGTTTTTTAAATAAATTTTTCATTTGTAAGTAGTTGTTAATTTCGCAAGCACAAAACCTACAAAAACGTAACACGCTTTGCTTCTTCTTACACTTTTGTATTGGTATGTGTGTGTTGTTTGTAATGAGAACTCTAAAACGATGAGAGAATTGGGGAACGATAGAATAGAATGACGGGCGTAGCAAAGCACGCCGGGTCATACTAGTAAATAAATAAGAGCTGATAATTAAAATAATTGTTTCACGAATACTACCAAAGTTGTACACTTTACGGCGCTCGTACGCCTAAACTATTAGTCTGAAGAAAGAAAAGGTGTAAAATGAGCCATGGAGATATGGCAATCGCACGAAGTGTATTGCAGTTGGTTTGAAATTAATTCATATATGATGATTGTTGCATTGCATCATAAAGTGCGTTTCATATAAAAAAAATAATGTACAAGTCATATAAACATTTTACTTAAATGCCAATTTTATTGCTTATTCATAGCCTCTAAGAAATACCATTAGCTAAGTTTTAATTCGCTTTTAGAAAAAAGTACCGTTATGTTTTTTTTGGCAATTTTTAATGTTTTTTTTTTTTTTGTTTCATATTTATAAGACAGACCCCAATCAAAAAAACGTTTTTGACGATGGAACTTGTCACAAATATCCAATAAAATGGACAAAAGTTGATGTTTTTTTTTTAGATTTTTTTCAGAATTCAAATAATAGCCATACGATTAAGCGTCGAGTTTTGACCGACCGTGAAAACAGGATTATTTTAAAAAACGGTTCTAGAAAATAGTCTTTGGCCATTTCTCCTCGAAAACAGAGAGAATTCTTATGTTTTCCAACAAGATAATGCCAGAATACATGTGAGCACAGAAACTCAATGCTTTATGAGAGTTTATTCCTTTGAAACTATTCACCTAAACTGGAATCTCATCCAAAATATATGGGAAATATTAGTTGGAGGAGTTTTTCCCAATAACCGCAAGTTTAATACAGTTAATGAGCAGAAATCGATCATCAAGAGATAGTGGAAAAGTCTTGAAGTGCCATTGTTGAAAACATTGACAGAATCAATGAAAAAACGTTTGTTTAGTGTTTCTAAAGGCAAATGGAATCTTCACAAAAGAATAAAATTGAATTTGGTTATTCTTCATAATTAATATCGACTTAAAAACCAAAGTGTCTTATAAATATGAAACGGTCGAAAATCAGTATTTGCTTAATATTTTTTAAGTTTTTTTGAAAGTTTGAAAAACATCACTTGTATTCTGTTAAATTTACAATTTAAAATATCATTTTCGAATTTGAGCTTCCTGCTTTACAAAATACGGAAAATATACAGGGGTGTGCTGGAAAACAACTGTTGTTTACGAAGTGAATTGTTTTCAAATCAACCGTTGGAGTGCCAGAAAACTCCCAGATTTCGTGATTTCGAACATTAGTCTTCGAAAAAAGCTGAGTTGTATACACAAAAAAAAACTTAAAGTATTTAGATAACTACGCGAATTTGACTATTCTTCTTAAAATATAAAGTAATAATGCACCTACATTTACAAATATGGATAACTTGAATGTCATTTAGGTAATCATTTTAAATTTAGACACAAATATTTTTAAATTGTGCAGCGCGCCAAATTATACAAATATTAGGACAACGATAATCTTTCCTATGATATGTGATTGGCAAACAAATGACAATTGTCAACAAATAATTTACTACCGAATTGGAAATTGGAAAAGAGCAAAGAAAACATCATTAATTGTCTTGCTTATAGAAAGGAAACGGCTATTATCCTTAGAATAGCGTGCGCGTAGGCGCCTTAGATGTATATCGTGTTCTCCGTCGCAATCAATGCAAGAGTATTCATTACATTTACTTATAGTTGGGCACGACAATGCTAAAATATGATTTACTCCTTCGTCATTGGGAATAATTGCCCTTATTATTAGATTATGAAATAACGTGGTTAGGACATCATGCTGAATCAATTGTACCAAAATCTGGTGCGCAGGAGAAACTAAATTTGAATGTTTTTGATTACATATTTGAAACCCTCCATTCCCTTACGTCTCGCTCAAAATAGCTAACAAAATAGTAATGAATCCATTTCATCTTAATCTACCACGCAGGAGTAAATGACCAACTTTAACAAAATCAATGGTCTGCCCTACACGTGGGGCACTATAGAAATAGAAATCTTGTATCTGGGTAATCTACTCAACAAGGTATTCGCTATCCCCATATACTAATTTACCACAGTAGTAACAACGATAATCCCTCCTTCGGCTGCCATACTATTACATAGTCCAATCCAAGTTCAAAACAAATTGAGAATTTGAACTTAATTTCTTTGGCAGTTGACTCTTCTCATTCACATTTATGTATTCACAACGAACATTACAAAATGTTCACCTGCCAACTTGCACTAATAAAACTGTTGGTAGACATTTTCATTAAAATAAAATATTTCTACTAACTTTCCAATCATTTCAAATACTACTGCATATTAATATGCATTTGTAGATTGTTTTAGCAATTCAACTTATAAAATCCAAACCTACTTTTTAATCTTCGAAAATATATGCAAACAGGTTGGCATAGCTGGCATGGGAATGTGTTTGTTTTGCCTGGATGTGTGATTTTACTTTAAATGCAAAGTTATTAATGAAAACATTAAAATTGTTAAATTCTTTAAATGCACATTGTTTTGGCGCACAAAAAACTTTAATAATTGACTCATACTTATCTATAACAACTTTGGATTAGGCTAAAATCAACTAAATCCCAAAAGAGAAGAAAGACATTTTCTGGCACACGTACATTTCAAAATGTGTTGTTTTCAGAGCTCGGAGGTTTCCAGCACACCCCTGATAAACAAATATTGATGTGTCTTATAAATATTAAACGAACCTTATGAAACGGTCGAAAATCAGTATTTTCTTAATGTTTGTTGAGTTTTTTTAAAAGTTTGAAAAACATTACTTTGATTCTTTTAAATTTACGATTTAAAATATCCGTTTCGAAATTAAGCTTCCTGCTTAACAAAGAAGAGAATATAAAAAAAATATTTGTGTCTTATAAATATATAAATAAATAAATAATAATAAATATGAAACGCACCTTACATATGTGAAATTTATTGCTCTAATGGCGCAAGGAAAGTTAAATTTCACAGCCCTTTGTTATTCAGCTAGTTTGATTGGGTCTCTTTAACTTATTTATTGTACAAACGAGGTTTATTGATGACTCTTTTAAAAAACATTTTCAAAAATAGCTGTGCGGCGTACATAAATTTCGTGATGTTTTTTTTTTTTCTCAAAAGTTAATAAATAATAATAAATCGATGCTGTTCTTTTTTTTAATGCAACAATATTTAATGAAACGCATGATATTTTTTATGAATAAATCAAGAATAAACTGTTTTCAAGCATCTCAATGACATGCTTACAAATTATAAGTAAAAACAAATAACACAGGCCAACAAGAAAAAACTTTTTCAATAATTGCCACTAATTCCTATGTATTTTTGTGTGCTGATTCTGAAAAACATATATAAAAAGTCGTATCACCCACCAATATCTCACATTTTAATTTTTTGTAAAAATCTCGAAATTTCTGTTTTTCAAACTTGTCTACAGAATATCTTAGAAACTATTAGACCGATCTTGCTCGATTAGAACGATACTACTAAAGGGGTTTTTTGATTGAGTGCCCCTTCGGGTGTTATACAATTTTTTATGTCCATAATTTAAAAAAAAAAACAGTGAGGGCGGTATAGTCGAGTATACTCGACAATCTACAAAAACATATTGATCTGACGTCGCCTATTCAAATAGTGTTCCAAATATCAAGAAAATCAGTCAAAAAATGTGGATTTTACGAAAAATTTAAGTTTGTAGGCCTCTGAGGGGTAGCCATCAAAGAGAGGGTAAATTTGTGGTATGCAGTTTTTAAGATGTATTATCACTGAGCTTGTATACAATTTCTGGTTCATACCTTTGTTAGTTTTGGAAATATAGCTTTTTTGAGGAAAGTACTAGGGGAGGGGAAATTAAGGGGAGGGGGTATATGGGTATGCCATGAATGTCATTCATTCGGAATCGAAGTTGTAAATTTTTTACGCACGTTGCAAAATTTTGTAATCAGCCATTAATTAAAGTAACTTATCATTATCAAGAGTATCTCAATTAATTTCACTATTTCGGTTTTTATATATAAATAATTGAAGTAACTTTTTAGCTAATTTAATCTTTTATCAATTGTAATTGCAGCTACAGTTGACGTCATCGAATACAATTAGGAAGAACGATGAAAGCAGATAGCATAATTGTATGGACTGTATGCAGTGCTGTCGCGAAAACAACAATTCATAAATTGGTTTTAACATCCAGACTGACGGATTAAGTAGCTTAAGGCGATCTTGACTCATATACATTTCCTTCTGTAACCCCTTATTTTCTGATATTCAACAAATACAAAGTAATTGTTTTGCTTCTTATATTAATTTTTGTTATGTTGAGTTTAAAAAGACTGATATTAGAAAATTTGGCTAAAAAAATAAATACGTTAAAGATACAAAAACTTAAATTTGAATGTTTCTTGAAAACAAAATAAATAAAATATCCTCTTCTTCTTTTTAAAATGATTAGTTATTGAAACTTTGTAATTAATAGTATCCAAAATGGTTAAGGTGAATTAATGTCAACTAAATACATTTTCTCATATCAAGAGATCAAATTTTTATTCGTACTCGTTAGAAAAACATTTCAGTAAGCGTTTTAAAAAATGATCACAAGAATTTTGCATTAGCCAATTTTTACTGCTTGTTCGGTAGTTCATTCCATTATGTCAAATTATATCTTACATATGTATGTGTGTATGCATGTATATGTACATACATAAATGTTTTGTAAATCATTGTATAAAAAAAGCCTGGTGGTTTAAATTGTTAATATTTACGAAGAAGTAAAAAATTATGGTTGTTTAATTTAAAAAACAGTAAAATTCATAACAAACAATGAAGGTGTTACCTTAGTTGTGTATCGATGTAAAAAATTAAATTTATCTGACTAATAATAATAATGAACGTCGCCTGGGCATGAAATTATACACAACCGCAATTCAAACACCTTTTCTCAACTTATTATGTATAAAATTTTTAAAAGTGCTTCCGTTATTATTGTTTTGTCAAAGAATTAGGTAATGCATCTTGCGTTAATTTTATTTTCAACAGTTTTTGTACTCTGTATAGTAATATGAGCGAATTGAGAATGTATTTAACACCTAAAAGGGAGCGAGGCAGATTAAACAAAGTATCTAAAGGGTACATGCAATGACGCCCATATCACTATCAGAAGTACGGGCGTATTATGGCTATCAATTATTAGTATGAAATATGGGCGCCATTCTTTAAATTAAAAGTAAAATGTTGACTTCACAGTCAATAAAATAAATATTCACTCATATAAACAAATATATTCTTGACCAAGATCGAAGCAGAACATTTAGCCATGTCTGTCTGTATGAACGCGTTAATCTCAGCAACTATTAGCGATAGAACAAAATTCTTGCTCCATTTGAGTCTCTTATTCAATTAACAGATTAACTTTTATTTTCTGGCTTCTCTATAAGTCGCTATTTTTTTACGGTATCAAATGGCTATAAATTGTATTTTAACAGAGACTCATGTTCAGGACATCTGTTGTTGCCTAACAGCTAATAGCTTTTTAAGAGCTGATCTTTTGGGAGTGGAGAGTACATTTAATAGGTTTGTTGAGAGATAAATAGATAGGTACTTTTCCTGGTACTTTGTATTATAAATCCATCGTTCGCAGCAATTGTAATTCCTTATGTGATGTTGAACTTCAATGTAACATAAGAAATTACAACTACTGGCAACGATGGAAATTGGAATGCAAAATAACAGCAAATTAACATGACCTAAGAAGCATGACTGAAAAAGACACACTGTTAAAATCCTACATACACCCATTTCAAAATATTGTATTTTTAAGATTGACTAATAATGTTGGCGTTTGGGCAAGACGTATGATGTAACGTCTAGAAGGAGGGAAGGGGACTCATAAAGTATAAAAATTCTTAATAAGAATGGCAAGAGTAAATGATTGAGCCATGTCCGTCCGTTCGTCCTTACCAATGGTTCTCGAAAACTATAAGAGCTAGAGTCTTGAAATTTGGAAGGTAGACTCGTGATGCTCGGCCGCCGATCAACGTTTGAACGGTTTTGTGCTACGCCCACACCTTCCAGCACCGCCAACTTTTTCAAAATGCTATGACTCGAACACCCGAAGAGATAGAGACATGAAAGTCGGTATGTAGACTCAGTATATGTAGCCATACCAAAACTAGTAAAGGTACGATCCTGAAATTTTGTATACTGCTCAGTAAATATACATCTTTAAAACTGCATAGCACAAAATTCCCCTCTCTTTGATGGCTTCCCTTCAAAGACAAATTCAAATTTTTATATATATGTATATATTTCCCCCTTTGAGGTTTTTTTTCTCCCCTTTTCCTCAGTTAACTACTCAAATCAAAATTGTTAAATCTTAGTTGTATATTTCAGTAGTTGGGGAGCCGACGATGCTAAAACGTGATTTACTCCTGCGTCGTTGGGAGTGGTTGCATTTTGAAGATTAAATAATTTAAAGTGGAAAAGATTCTATGAAATTTTTTGATTTAGCGGTGGGTTCGACCGCCATAAGGCGTTTTATATTGCATACCGCGGAATAAGGAAGGTTCCTCCATATAACTGTTAGATTATGGAACAGAGCGACTAGGATATCATGCTGAGCCACCTGTATGAAAAACTGACGCACAGGACTAACTTAATTTGACGGTTTTAGTTTGCAAGTTTGAAACCCTCCCATTCCCTTACGTCTTACTCAAAATGGCTGATTAGCGGAATGGAGACTTATAAGCTTGTAATAAACCTACGTTTTCTTAATCTGCCACGCAGGAGTTAATAAGCCTTTTTTACAGATTCAATGGTCTGCCATACACGCGCGTCACCACTTAGAAATCTTATACTTGGGGAATCTACTCAATAGAGTATAAGCTACCTCCCATATTCTAATCTGCCACGCAGGAGTAACTACGGAAATCCCCGTTTGGGCTCCCCTACTACAGTTGTACAGTTTCTATTCAAACTAAACTCTGTATTATATAAGTTACATTACCTTAGCTTAAGTATAATAAAATTTTTTGAGAATAAGCGTGAATAAAATGAAAAAAATATATATATGTATATATTTTGAACATTATTTTACAGACAGCCAGGCGGACATGGCTCAATTTCTCTTGTCGTTCTGATCAAGAATATATGGTATATACTTTATGGGGTCCCCTTGCCATCCTCTGTGCGTTACCATATATCCTGATACACTATGTGTATAGGGTATAAATAAATATACAAATTTTCGTAGTCAAAGGTCTGGTCCGAAAAAGACGTTTGTTGTAGTTACTTTAATTTTTACATTAATACCCAACTAAATAAATACCTCAAAATTATTGTGAAAATCATAATTAACGAGCAAAAAATGAATTGATGCAAATGTATATTTCAACAATATCATGATTAGATAGGTGAAACAAACTAAATTAATTCAGCCCATGTTATCGTAGTGTGTTTTAATGTAATAAAGTAAATATTTAAAAGAATTGTTGTTATAAAAACAAATTTTGTATTTTAAATTTATTACTTACAAATAAAGGTTAAATCTTACTTGAAATTAGAATAATGTAATATATGTTATAAATCATTTGATCACATTGCATTTGAATTTAGGAATATTTTAATTATTTAAATAAAAGTGTATTCACTTATTGAAATCAATCCCGACTCAATGACAGTTGTATTAAAGGCAACACTTTAATTGAGGATAGATCTGCAAGTATAGCTTCAATGCTGTCCAAGGAGGAAACTTGCATTAAGCTATCTTTACGAAAACTCAGTACGATGATAGCAAATAGTGAGAGTATTTCTAAGCTGTCATATCCGAGTATCTGGAATTATTTATTTTCGTGAAAGACTCATTTTACAATCAGTTGATTCAATTACCAAGTCCCAAAGTATTAAAAGCTGATCCGGAGGTAAATGCCCAGAGAATGCGCGCATTAGCCATTTGAATACCACACGTAGGCTAAGAATGTGTTAAAATGTTGTGATGGTTAAGGTTTAACAATACATTAATATGTATGTATGTATGTTATTAAGGTGCTTACGGCTGTATTTGCAATTCTCGAAAATGTGACCATAGTTGTGGTTCATGAGTCTGAAGTAATTTTTCAAATAGTAAACACAAGCTGACGATTCCCTAAAAATGTTTCAATTTATTATTTAAAATAAAATATTTGATTTGCATGTTAAGACGCACTTGCGGATGTGTATTTATAGTTGTAAGACGATGGGCATAGCGTATGTAGAACGAACGAAATGCATAATATAGACTTACAGGTGAATCATAGAGATAACAGAAAGGCGCAGCTTTTACAAAATTAAGAGTAAGGAAATTAGCTGAGAAGAATCGAATATGAAAATATGAACTTACCGAACATACATATTCCATGAAACGGTACAACACCAGAGGGGGGTCCTTCGTACTGTTTGCCCTTGACAGGGTAGTTATCATATTCAATGCAGTCTGCAATTTCCGTGTCGCGTGAGAAGCAAAGCATTACTTGATAGAGAACGTCTTCAAAAACAAAATACTGATCGTCGTTCGATGCCGTCAGTTGAATATCCTTGAATACTAGCCTATCCACAATATGATCAGTGGTCAGGACAACGTTGCGTAGCTGAGACCAATAGTCCATATCCTAAAGGACGAACACATATATGTATATGTATGTATAAAAGAAACCTACACCAACAATAAAACCAACATAGTCACGCAATCTACTATCTAACACATAAGACCATAATGCTCCTCGGAAAGGCGCTGGTGTGCAGCCTTTTTTAAGAATTTGCTGGCAGAGTGGTGCATGCTTGGCTTCCAATATACGTTGACATTGCAGAGAAATGTCGTAGACTCCATTATATAATTCATGACGTAGAACTTCATTGTAGTGATGTCGCTGAAATAATCCAGTCAGTTACAAATTGTCTCTAACTTTTATTCAATTACCAATTCAAATAAATTCTTCACTGGCAGCTCAATGTGGGAAAACTCCCAAGTCGGGATTTCTCTATTTAAAGGAAAAAGAGATAAAATTGTTATACTGAAACATTAAATAAGTTTTTAAAAGAGCCTCTTTAAAAATTATGTGTGTTTCTAATTAACTGCATCTATGGATATGTATTTTTATGTGTATATACATGTGTAAGCAAAGCATAAAAGTAAAACGACTCTACACAAACTCTGCATTATTCACAGTCTTGGTGGGGCCTTTCAAGGAGAGCAACACTTCGAGTAGATCCTTTGGTGCGTAAACGGGTCGATAATTAGAGAGATCTACGAGATTTGTATCATCAATATTTTTATTTGTAGACATGAATATTTAATAATACCTATTGAATAATTGCTAAGATCATTCCACCTTGTTACAAACTCTTCTCGGTCTTGTCCCATACGTGGCTGCCCTTGCAGTGGCATTTTTAATTCAACACACATTGCATTTAAACTTTTACGAACGCGCCTATCCCAAAGTACTCCAGATCGTCGTAGATATCCTAATGACTCATGCTGTGAAAACATTAAATATTATGAAGTTTTGTAATGAACTCTTAACTCTCTTAACTTACCAATGTCTGAGTATTCTTTAAAGTGTTGTCATCGCAAACGATACGACCACGAACTAGGCTGTACACAATGTTTCGAATTTCAGTTTCCAGACCAGCTGCTCGAATGGCCTCTTCCAAAGTATTGCGCATATCATCCTTATCAACATTTGGATTGCAGACAATTTTTTGTAAGTCGCAGAATATTGGCTCATACGACTTTATCGATTTGATGGCGGATATAAGTCTAGCGGTAGTGTGGTGTATGCTTGCATCCTGTAATTTATCCATGTTGATATAAAGGAAAGTAATTTAAGCGACTGTAGCAGTTCTCTTTGCCAAATTTTTGTTGTATTAATGATTGTTCATTGTTTTTCAAATATTGACATTTCGATTGAACATACTTATAACTACACACATATGTCTGTATTGATCAAACTTAACTTGTTTACTTGATAATAATAGTTAGGGTGTTTATGTTGCGGACTAAAACGATGAAAATATAAATACGGAAAAAGCTTTTATCTCTAACAACAATTAATACAGTAAGGAAGTAGTTCTACCTGGAAAGTTTTGAGGGAGTTTTGAAAATTGGCATCTACATGGATTTTGGGGTGCTTTTCCTGAATTTTCACTTTGCGACCTTCTATGACCGCCGCTCGAGCCGACATTATGAAAAAATGGCGTCCAAAATCACTTTTTTCACCATATCTCAATTTTGGCTCATTTTACGGTCAAAACATCTCTATACTAAATTAAACTAGAAGAAATTTCCTACAAATTATGTTCAGACCTTTTTTTCGTGAGACTAATAGTTTAGTCGTACGAGTGCCGCAAAGTGTACAACTTTGGTACTATGGTTTTCATACATTTTGTATGGAATTTCGATTTGTTTTTGATTAATACAAATTTAAAAAATTTGCTTAATTTGTGGTGTTTAATGCTAATATTTAATATTGTACTTATCTCATATTCAAGTAAACACAACGTTCCCAACCTGTCCACAGACTTACAGGCCCAGAACAATGAAAGTTTTACTTGCCTCTTTTATAAGAAATCGGCAAGTTTTGATGAAAAAACGGTTGGTTTCGATTTGTAAATTTGCACTCGAATTTGGAACGTTTTTATTATAATAGACGACTAATATAACATTAAATCTCAACACCAAACACAGAAAAGTAAGTGAAATCTAAAGCACTTGGACTCAGAGTAAAATTATCATTCAAAACAATACCAAATTCCATACAAAATGTATGAAAAAGCATAGTACCCAAGTTGTACACTTTGAGGCGCTCGTACGACTAAACTATTAGTCTTACGAAAAAAAAGGTCTCAACATAATTTGTAGGAAATTTCTTCTAGTTTAATTTAGTTTAGTTAGTTTTTCAGCCCTATTCTGGCAAATCAGTCACAATTTTCTGTCATGAAAATTTTGTCATGATTTTTGTCATTTGTTTTTTGATTTCGTATTCTAACTAAACTGTGACAAGAAAAAAGTTTTGTAACAGATAGAGCTTTCACCACACCGAGGTGAAATTTTTGTATTTTCATTTCAGAGACAAATGTCAAAAAAAATTAAAAAATTATACAATTTCAGTAAATATTTTTAGAATTCGTTTTTTGTTTCTAGAGAAAGTGCAAGCAAAATGGATCAAATAATGCCGGAGTAATAACAATTATTTAAACTAGATCAACTACAATACTTTCGAAGATTTGCCGCATTAAAAAATCGGGTATTACACGACACATCCGATCCCATTTAAACAGGTTCAAACTGATGTGTCGTTGGGAACTTTTAGATCTCAATATATAGATAATGCAAAAAAAGTACCAAAATATAAAGCATAGATATCTATACAAGAAACATATTAACCCATACAATTTAGGTTGCGCCTTTCTGCTAATGACGATTACTTATCAGCCATCCCTTTCATAACGTGGCTGGTGTTAAAGTCTTCTATGTGTCAAATGCGGATAATGCCCAATTTCGCCAATGGTTGGAGCTACCGTTTTGTGTGATCCCTTTTCAGCTCAAATATTTTAAACGCATTCTATCTAAAATACATAATTTATATTTTTAAGAAACACAGCGTTTGAGTAAAAAAAATGTCTTCAACTCTCATCAGCCAAACTTTTTTAACACATTCTAATCGCGTGCACATTCCTTGTTATTTATTTTAAAATAAATTTAGCATTTTTTTTTTACTCATTACAGCTGTTAAACTCAGAGAGTATTAAATATAACAAGAGACCGAAGCTCGCTCACGCAGAGCTTTCAAAAAAAAGTAAGGTACACAGATTGGCGGAAAAAGCTTCAACATCAGCGCAAAACTTTTAGAACGAGAGGGAATATAAAAGAAGTATGTCTTATTCGGTCGAGAAGGCGTGGCTGATATTCACTATGAGCAAGCAATGCGTGAGACCAAATCTACGTAAATTTATATTTTGCGCATATTGTAGGCAATGAAAATGTTAATTTTTAAATTATTTTATTGATTTTTCAAAATACTCTGATTTGATTAAAGGCGTTATAACGAACAGCCTAGTGAAAGAATTATATTTTAATCTTTATCAGAAGTATTTTTTTTTGCCAATTGAAAATATTGCTTTTGGCAAAATAGCCGCCAAAATCTGTTTTTGCTATTTTTCATAGTTCTGAAAAATGTCAATTTTATATTTTATATATTTTTTATGTCTTCTACAAATTGTTGTAGAAGGCCATATTAGTGATCTAATATGGTTTTTATAATTTTTTTAATTATAGTTTGGCCATAATATTAATATTAAATATCATTTTTTGGGACAGGGACATACATCAGTGCTTGTGCGAGCAAAGCGACCGAATCGCTGCGCTGCTGGCTCAAGATTAAAATTTGCGCACAGCCAAACTCAGCGCGATAACAGACGAATGTTTGCTTCTTTATTTCTGTTAAGCTGTTACAGTATATTTGCCTGATTTTGAACAGTAGCTGAACTTATGTTACACACCCATTCACAATACATACGACAGTTTATCGTTCAACCAACCGCAAATATAAATGTCATATGTGTTGAGAGTAGGTTTTGTAACATAAGCAAAGCAAATGTTCAAATTGTGTATCAATGTTTTGAATAATAACACACAAACTTATGCACAATTAGTTTGTGTGTCATTATTATATGCTGAAATAAAAATATATATAAACAATAATAATGAAAAACTAATAAGGGCGGTATAGTCGAATATACTCGAATATAATACCCTGCACTAATGATAGGCGGTGCCACACCCTCAATCTACGAAAACATACTGATCTGACGTCGCCTATTCGAATAGTGTTCAAAATATCAAGAAAATCGGTGAAAAAATGTGGATTTCACGAAATATTTAAGTTTGTCGGTCTCTGAGGGGTAGCCATCAATAAGGCGCGAAATTTGTGGTATGCTGTTACTGATAATTAAGTGTTAATGTTAACAGCTGCAAAAAACAACCACCATTTCATACAAAAGCAAGTCACTGAGCAAAGAGCGTAAGAACAGTAGGTGAGATATGTGGGCTGATCGCTTGTTGTCTTCTGTGCCACTTGCACCTTAAGAATTTTACATATGTATCTTTCATTTTTGACAACCAAATCATACTTTACTGCTTTAGCATTAGCGATCATATGCACATTATATTTCTATTTCATTTTCGGCCAAACTCTGTTTATTTCGCTTCCACACCATTCATAAATCCGCTGAGCTTTTCCCGCCAATCTCTGTTACTTATTATTAAAAAGCTCAAAGCTCTCCGTGAGCGAGCTTCGGTCTCTTGTTGTATTTAATTCTCTTTGAGTTTAACAGCTGTAATGAGTGGAAAAGAAAATGTTAAATCCATTTTCGAACAAATTACAAGCAAATATTTTTCGATAGCAAAAATTCGCCGACCACGCAAAACACTTATAACCTTTACGCCTCTCACAACCAAACAAAAAATGCTATAACTTGAAACTTGGTACAGATGTTCGGAAAAAGTGTACCAACATAACAAAAAAAAAAAAAAACCAGCAAGAGCGGTATAGTCGAGTATACTCGACAATATATTACCCTGCACACATGGTAGGCGGTGCCACACCCTCAATTTACAAAAACATATTGATCTGACGTCGCCTATTCAAATAGTGTTCCATTTTGGATTTTACGAAAAATTTAAGTTTGTGGGCCTCTGAGGGGTAGCCATCAAAGAGAGGGGAAATTTGTGGTAAACTGTTTTTAAGATGTATTATCACTGAGTTTGTATAGAAAATTTCAGGTTCATACCTTTGTTAGTTTTGGAGATGTAGCCTTTTTACGTATTGTGTTTAAACTGAAAATCTACAAAATTTTTCTTTCGAGTAGATAAATTTGGAAAATATCTACATTGCTATCTTCAATGTGTTTACACTGACTACACTTTCGAGCAGACTGTATGTAATGATAGAGGGCGCTACAGTTCCGTTTTTGAAATAACTGATTTTCAACATTAATAAATGATTTCCTAAAATAAATTTACAAAAAAACTAGTCGAGTATTCTCGACTATATAATACCCTGTACACACAAAATCCTAAAAAAATAGTCAAATTAATTTTGAAAACGTGTTCCTTTTTCAATATTTTTTTCGTCTGCAATTAACTTAATTAATAACATATTAAACTTTCGCCGACAGCAAAAGCAATGTTATATGAATTTTGTTATATGAATTTTCTTATATGAATTCTGTTATATGAATCAAAATCGGTAAGGCAGGGCTCACAGTGCAATGTTGCCATTAGATGGCGCTTTAGTACGGATTTTGTTACAAAAAATTTTAGTTTGTCTGTCTTTGCGGGGAAAATGGTAGTTTGTTGTATGCAGTTTTACAAAGGTATGTTTACTGAGTTTGCATACAATTAGCATTGTATCCTTTATAGTTTAGGAGATGCAGCAATTTTAAGAAAACAACTTTTTGAGGAGAAACGATGGGTAGGGGGAAAAATGTGGTATGCAGTTTTGTAGAGCTATACATACTGAATCCACATACGCATTTTCATGTTTCTAACTTATCAGGTTTTCGAGCTACAGCCTTTTGAAAAAATCGATGGTGCACGATGGGCGGGAAGGAGTGGGCATGGCAAAAATTCCATCAAACTTGATCTAACGTTTGACATCACGAGTCTATCCTCCAAATTTTAAGTCTCTGCTCTTATTGTTTCCGAAAACCATTGGTGAGGACGGACGGACGGGCGAACAGACAGGGCTATATCAATTCGTCTTGTCATCCTGATTAAGAATATATATATGTATATAAGGTGCCCCTCCCCTTCTTCTATGCTTTACATATAAACCGTCTCAAACAAACTTAATATACCCTGATACACAGTATGTACACAGGGTATAAAAATTAGAAAAGTTGCAAATGCACCAGAAAGAATATCCATCAACAAAATCGATTGTGGAAAAAACCATAGATCGTAACGAGATATGCTAGGAATGCTGAGATCGGTTGACTGTACCAACAGTTATTATTATTATTATTATATCAATGTAGAGAAAAAAAATTTGTTCTCTTGCTTAACAAATTTGTAGACACAAATCGAGGCTGTTTTATCTACTTTGAAAGTTGTTTACAAACACTACTTATTTTGTAGATAAAAATTTGTTGTAGTGACTGTGTAGATAAATCTACAGGGTGTTTCCACCTGTAAAAATGAGATTTAAGAATTTCACGAATTTGATTCAAATTTAAAAACGGCACCTTTTGACTTTACGGATTGATAAGTAAAATTTCATCGATATGTATGCAAACAACCTAGTCGTTAACTCTCTTTTAAAATTAATTTCAGTATTCGTAAATAATTATTGGAAACAGTTGTCAAACAATTACCTTCTAAACAATCAAACGAGCCCACTTTGGTCAAAAGCTATTCTCTAAATGAAGTTTATGCAACGCACTGAAGCTAGAGTAGTTCAAAAGAAACAAATTGAAGAAGGATTGGTCATGTATTCCAATGAAGTTAATGATGATATGCTCAACAGCACTTCATATTTTATAGTTTTGTTTGAAGTGCGGATGCCTCATAGAAGGTAGACTCATGAATCCATATTGCTTGTCTTATCATCGACCAAAATAAATTTCCGATAAAGATGTGGCTGTTACATATTAAATATCAGTCAGGAAAATCGGGATAAATACAAGAAGTTGAAATTCAAAAAACACGGGCATATGAGGATGACAAAGACATTTAGCCATTTAAATAAACAAATTAAATGTACATAAGTTTGAAAATATTTTTACAAGTTAGATTATCAATAAAACCTAAGTTCTTTTGGCTTAACTTAACTCCGTGCAATGCATTGGATATGTTTGTCATGTTATCCAACGCTAGGTATTGCGTCAAAATAGTATAATAAGGATTTATATTTCCATAAATGTCAAAAGCCAAATTTATAGTTCGCGGATTTTGCGTTATCTTCTTCATAGCAAGAAAATTCCGAATGTAAACGGCATTGTTATGAACAAATTGTTTTATTTCCCTTTAATTTTCAGTTTGCCAATGCTGACGGTTGGCAAGCAAGTGTACTAGCTTATAGTGCCAGGTTAGTAAAAAGACAGCTAGTGATGCGCGTGGCTATCTTAGTGTTCGCCGAACTTTCTGTGCCGTGACCAGCACGGCCCGAGTTAAAAGAGGATTTTTATGTCCGCGAAAACGTCCTTTATTGAATAAAAGTAGCTGAAAAGGCATTTCTTATGTTGATATGCCTTTGGCAATAGAAAATTTGGTGCGCTGCCGAATTTTTTATACTCTTGCAAGAGTATATTAACTTTGTCGTGAAGTTTGCAATGCAGAGAAGGAGACATCTCCGACTATATAAAGTATATATATTCTTGAACAGCACGACGAGACGAGTTCATATAGCCATTTCCGTCTGTCCGTCTATCTGTTTCAATACCAACTGCGGGCTCAGTTTAAACGATATCGAAAAAATTGAAATGCAGAAAATTTTCTTATTATTGCAGACAGTTTGTATGTAAAATCCAGCATGATCGGATAACTATAGCATATAGCTGCCATAGGAACGATCGGTCAAAAATGAGGTTTTTGCTCAATAAACGCCTTGTTTTTAAAGCTATCGCCTTAATTTTTTGCACAAACTTGGTGATAACTGTAGAATATAGCTCCCATAGGAACAATCGGTCAAAAATTCGGTTTTTGTTAGAAAAACTTTTTTGTTCTTAAATATAAACGGATAAAACTTTGCAGTTACGCGTTTTTATATATCCTTGACCATATTCCAAAGTTTCGTACAAATCGGACATAAGGGCGTGGCACCGCAAATATAGAGAAAAACTTAAAAATGTGATTTCTATGTAAGCCGACGAGGTATAAGATCGCAAAATGAAGAGTACAATGATTGCAATGTATTTGTTAAAGAAATTAGAAAATGGGCGGGGCTACGCCCCTTTATCTTTATAAACGTATATTATTCTTATTGGAAAAACTGTAAGACAGATTTTTATTTTGTGCCATCAACTCATTTGTCGGATCCAACGATATCGGACCACTGGAACTGGTAGCCCCCATACGAAAAGAAGAAGAAAAGTGAACAAAACTTGAACCGTTGTATGGAAAACTTTTTTGTTTTTTAACCAATTGACTTGAAACCTTACAGTTATGTTGTTAGGGAGGCATGAAATGTATTCATTTACTTTTTTTTTATAGTGACACAACGTGAAAAGTATTATAGCTTCAGCCTTGCTGAAGATAGCGTCCTTACTGGTTTTCATTGATTTTTTTGCATTTTTATCCCATTTATTAAATGAAAATTAATATTGCTAAGCGCAAAACTAACAAACGGCTACACCAATTTAAATGAAATATTCAAGCAATCTTAAGATGGACCTAGAGTTTGTTTTTGTAAAGTTTGGTATCGATCGGACCACTTGAATTGGTGGCCCCATACAAAAATATGAAGAAAAATGAACAAAATGAATTTATTTTTCGTTTTTGTAAGGCTTTGAAAAAGAGGCATGGGAGAATTTTAGGGCCGTCGTTAATGGTTTTTTGGGCAATAAAAGAAGTGAAAATTATGTTGAACATGCGAACAATCTCCTACAAAAATAACAACTAGGTTGCAACATGTCTCTTAATACACACTTTCTTCAATCTCATCTTGATTTTTTTCTTTCTAACTGTAGAGATGTAAGCGACGAACATGGTGAGCGATTTCACCAAGATATATCGACGATGGAAAAAAGGTACCAGGGAATGCGGCAATTTTAGCTGACTACTGCTGGAACGTGAGAAGAGATACTCAGGAAAATTGTTACAAAAAACAAGCGAAAGAAAAGAAAAACCAGTAAGGGAGCTATTTTCAGCTTTGCTGAAACTTATATACTCTTGCAAGCATTTTCTCAAGTATTCTTATTGGAAAATATGTTTTATAGTTTTTCCAATAAGAATCATATACTTTTATAAAGATATAGGGGCGTGGCCCCGCCCATTTTCTAATTTTTTTAACATATACATTGCAGACTTTATTTTGCGATCTTATATCTCGTCGGCTTACAGAGAAATCACATTTTTAAGTTTTTCTCTATATTTGCGGTGCCACGCCCTTATGTCCGATTTGTACGAAACTTTGGAATATGGTCAAGGATGTATAAAAACGCGTAACTGCAAAGTTTTATCCGTTTATATTTAAGAACAAAAAAGTTTTTCTAACAAAAACCGAATTTTTGACCGATTGTTCCTATGGCAGCTATATGCTATAGTTATCCGATCATGCTGGATTTTACATACAAACTTCCTGCAATAATAAGAAAACTTTCTGCGTTTCAATTTTTTCGATAACCTTTTAAACTGAGCCCATATCTCAGCTGCATATGCAATTGGTATTTCGCGTGCTTTTGAAAATACTGGTGTTGCCCCTGGCTTGAAATGTATTTTTGCTGGTGGTACTGTTAGCTTCCCCGCAGTGGCATTGAAAATGTATTCGTATTCTGTAAGTAGTTTATGAAGTCTCTGTTTTTCGTATGTAGTCAATGTTGGAGTAGTCACTTTGACCTTATTTTGCAGCGAGAACAATAAATTCCAGTCTGTTTCTGAAGTAAATTGTGTGATCCACTCACGACCAAATAGTGCGTCAAAATCTCCATCCATCACATAAACATTTAGCCGTTTGAGCTTTCGCCCTAACTGAACTGTTACGACTGCGCAGCCCAAGCATCGTATTTTGTCACCTGTATAACTAGAAAATTTTTTATTAGACTGTCGTAAACATTTAGGTTGTTTAAGCTCTTGAAATGTTACCTTGCTAATTATTCCGCATGGCGCCCCGTGTCTACTTCCATTTGTACTTTGCATTCATTTTGTAATACATGAACTATTCCTTTCTTTGTATTAGTGTCATTTCGGAAGATATTAATTTCATTGTAATTATTCATTGATTTAGTTTCACTTCCAGCGTATTCATCAGTAACTTGGTGCGTTCTGGCCTTACACGCGTTCGCAATATGACCTGTTTTCCTACAAGCAAAGCAAGTAGCTTCTCGAAATTTACATTGTGCGCGTAAATGTTTGCCCCCGCATCCATGACATGTTCCTGTTGTCTTCCTCCCTTCTTCTCTCTGGACGTACTGATTGTGGGTTGAAGTAGTTGTAGCTTTGCATTTCATCTTGTTTGGAACTTACCCCAGCTTATTTGTAGGTTCATAAAATCGAATCTGGCAATACTTCTTTCGTACTGTTCCTAGTTTGGCGCGTAATTTCCAAAGAACGGGCAATTTCGTAGGTTTTATTAAGTGAGTCTGGATTTTTTGAAATTATTTCGTTGCAGATCGTTAATAATTAATTGTTTTCTAAGCACTCTGCCTATAAATTTTCCGTACTAACAGTGTAGTGTGCCTTGACGCAATCTAAGCGCGAAATTAGAAAATGATTCATTGTACTATTTTACGAAATTTAACACTTTCAGCGTATTAGTTCTTTTTTTTTCGTCGAAATGTTGGATCAATGTGCTTTTGATGTCTGTATAAGTACAGTTGTTTCGGGTGAACCAAAAATCTTAATGCTTCACTAAGGTAGGCGTCCATGTATGTATATGCGTGCATATTTTTGATAATCGGATTCAATCAGGTTCAAAGCAATCTTTTACTGAAATTGGGTCTGCAGCCTTGTAGGAATTTTCGTAGAAGAATTTGCACCACTTTGTGCTCCATTTTAATTGGATGTTTTAGAAGTTGTAGAAACAGCAACAAATACAGAAGTGGTAATTTTTCTGGTTCCAGTGGAATGGTTTATTCTAATTCGGACGCTACTATTGTATTTATGGCTTTATTCATTGAAGTTACAAGTAGAAGAGATCAATAATTAAAGACAGTGTTGAGAAGACATAATAGTGTTAAATAAGAGCCTGGGGAACTGTGGAATCGAACACAATAGAATAGTCGTCATACATAACAAGAGCCTAAACAAAACATCAAAAATCATGTAATGGTTTACTTCCAGCTGTAATTTTTTCAATAGGGATAGCTAAATAGTCAATAGAAATATACGCAAAAAAAATTTTATTAGTTTTGAAGTTAGTTCTTGAGTGATTTTCATTTAATCTTATACCTCATTTATGCGAGGGCCTTAAAGCGCTTAAACTCAAAACCCAAGCGTAAACGACCTAATTCGCATTAACTTAGAGCGGTTTTTAAAAGCGACGTAGAAGAGTTCAACCGCTTTAAGAGTTTTGCATAAACGCGACATTCGTCAATGCGAATTGCAAGTCAGTTGATATCGAATGTATGTATGTATTTTTGTATCTTTGTTTCACCAAAAATTTCTTCAAACAAATTTGGACTGTGGATAGCGTACTTAAAGCAAACTTTTGAAGAAAGAAAAAAAAAAAATGAGCCATTACACTAGTTTTGACCAGCGACCGAAAATTACAGATATTGTCATAATTAAAAGTTCAAAAATCACAACGAAGGAGATAAGCTGCAATATTTTTGAAAACACCAAAATGTTTGTTATAACTCCGCCTATGCAAATACACGATAAAAAGGTGAAAATTCTTACTTAATAAACATCATGTAAGGTCTTCGAGATATGTTCAAAAGACTTTTATTTTAGATTTGAAAAATAAAAGTCTTTTGATGAGTTTTATATTAAAAATGAAAAATAAGAGTTGTTCAATGATTTTCATTTATGATTTCATAAAATTAAAGGTTTATATGAACCAGTAAGGACGCTATAGTCGAGTATACTCGACAATATAATACCCTGCCCACACAGTAGGTGGTGCAACACCCTAAATCTACAAAAACCAGTTGAGTATTCTCAACTATATAATACCCTGTACACACACCTATGTTGATAACACGTTAAACATTCGCCGACAGCAAACGCAGTGTACCACGATATGGTTTGTGTATTTGCTAAGGTGAGGCAGGGCTCACAGTGCAATGTTGCCATTAGATGGCGCTTTAGTACGCTTTATTACTGCAAAATTTTAGTGTGTTGGTCTTTGCGGGGAAAGTGGTAGTTTGTTGTATGTAGTCTTAAAAAGGTATGTTATCTGAGTTTGCATACAAAATTTCACCATTGTATTCTTTATACTTTAGGAGATACAGCAATTTTAAGAAAAAAATGACCTTTTGTTGTGCTCAATGGGCGGGAAGGAATAGGCGTGGCTAAAATTCCTTCAAACTTGATCTAGTGTTCGACCACACGAGTCTATCTTCCAAATTTCAAGTCTCTAGCTTTAATAGTTTTCGCAGTGTTAAGTACGGTTTTTGTTACAAAAAGGATAAAGCAGTGTTCAAAGCGCAATTTATGCCAAATTTCAATTTGTTTGTCTTTGCGTTGTCACACAGCGTTAAAAATGAAAGTTTGTGGCATGCAGTTTTATAAAGGTATGTTTACTGAGTTTGCATACAAAATTTCAGCATTGTATCTATTATAGTTTAGGAGATACAGCAATTTTAAGAAAACACCTTTTTGAGGGGAAACGAAGGGGGTGAAAAAATGTGGTATGTAGTTTTGTAGAGCTTTACATACTGAGTCTACATACTCATTTTCACGTTTCTAACTCATCAGGTTTTCGAGCTACAGCCTTTTGAAAAAAATCGATGGTGCTCGATGGGCGGGAAGGAGTGGGTGTGGCAAAAATTATTTCAAACTTGATCTAACGTTTGACCTCACGAGTCTATCCTCCAAATTTCAAGTCTCTAGCTCTTATAGTTTTCGAGAACCATTGGTGAGGACGGACGGACGGACAGACAGGGCTATATCAATTCGTCTTGTCATCCTGATCAAGAATATATATACTTTATATCCCCTCTTTATCCCCTCCTTCTATGCGTTACATACAAACCGTCTCAAACAAACTTAATATACCCTGATACACAGAGTGTGTACAGGGTATAAAAATGTTGATTTAACATCGCCCGATCGAATAGTGTTCAAAATATCAAGAAAATTGGTCAAAAAAAGTGGAATTTACGAAAAATTTGAGTTTGTTGGTCATTGAGGGGTTACTTTCGAACAGGGGGGAATTTTGTGGTATGCAGTTTTAAAGATATAATTTCATGTTCATATCTTTATTAGTTTTGGAGATATTGCTTTTTAGAGAAAATAACTGGGGGAGGGGAAATCAAGGGGAGGGGGAAAAATTGTGGTATGCAGTTTTGTAGAGCTCTTCATGCTGAGTCTACATACCGAATGTCATATTTCTATCTCTTCGGGTGTTCGAGTTACAACGTTTTAAAAAAGTGGGCGGTGCTGGATGGGCGGGAAGGAGTGGGCGTGGCACAAAACTGTCAAACTTGATGTAGTGCCAAGCATCACGAGTCTACCCTCCAAATTTCAAGTCTATAGCTTTTACAGTTTCCGAGAACCATTGGTGAGTACAGACGGACAGGGCTCAATCGATTTATCTTGTCATCCTGATCAAGAATATATATACTTTATGGGTTGCCCCTCCCCTCCTTCTGTGCGTTACATACATTTCGTTCAAACAAACTTAATATACCCTGACACACTGTACGTGCAGGGTATAATAAAGTTCATAACAGTTACGGTCCCTGGGATGTTTTAACATTGAGGAAAACCACACAAATTGCTAAAAGCTGGCTATGCTCTTGAATATTAGGATGTATAAATAAATACAAAACTGCAACATTTCTTTATACACAAAGTAGTATGCGCATACAGCGCTTGGTAACTGCATTTATGAATTAGCGCAAAAGCATTAGTTGTTGCAACGAATCAGTCAAGGACCAACATTGCGACCTGCAACCTGCGTGTTGCCTCAATGACATTGTCAGTATTAAGCAGACGGCGCTTGGTTTGTTTAATATTTGATTCTGATTATCACCATGAATTTATAATTTAGCAATAACTACTCTTGCCATTATTTTTTATTTCACTTAAACATTTATAATATTGTGTCTTCTTATTTCAATTCAATTAATTCAATTTAGTAAATATAGGAGATGTTTTCATGCCTTGTGTATGTATTCAATTTCTTTGAGTCTGTCCTTTTTTACAAGTGTGCTTACGGAGGAACGCCACTGTGACAAATCCAAAAGAAAAGTTTTTGTTTCCTGTATGTATGTATATGTATGTATATTTTTGATTGGTGAGATAAATCACCAAATAACGGGTGTTAAGTTACTATCTATCCGCCAAGTTCTCGCAGTTTCATTTTTTAATATACGCGAAGTGAAATTAAATGAGTTAAAGCTCAAATCAAATTGTAAAAGAAAAACCCATGAAAAGGAAGTATCCTGATTAGTATTGTATAAAGTTTATCTTTTTGGTAATAAAGCGCAATACTTAAACTTGTCTTTTCAATAATATTCAATTAAAATTTAATTATTTGGTTCTTTCATAAAACTTCAGGGCTCAGTCGGCACAGGTTTGAATTAACTTAGGAAGCTGAAATTATGTATTTAGGTTAAGTTAAGGATACTGAACAGAAATAGCGGGTATGCGTTTTCAAAAGTGCAAAAAAAAAAAAAAATCGACCAAATCAGGGACACCCTAATGTATATATATATAAAAAAATGCACATCAAAATTTTTTAAATTGAAGGAGTTGTAGCCATTTAAGTGAGAGCAGGTTAACATGATTTCATAGTGAGAAGAACGGATTAAAAACTTTAAACGCGTGAGGTTTTGCAGACAGCTCTGCCGCCTCTATGTCGATATGCATGACGTATTTTGTGTTACTCACTTTTGTTTTCGCTTAGTTTTATAAGTTTGTTCCAATCGTAAGTAACATCGTTCCGAGAAAATGGCACAAAAACGTACGCATAAACGCGCAAAAACAAATCAATATTTCAGCCATTGATAATGGAACAAAAGAAAAAAAAAAATTAGGAGGCAAGACAATTCAATATCGTTGTATCAACAATATCATCAATTCTGCACAAAAAAAAGTTTATACTGCAAGCATCCTCTTGTAGTAAACTGAAACGTCACAAACTTGCTGAATACTCGAATGTACAAAAGTCTCCACTCTTTTGGTTTACACAAAGCCGTCAAAGTAATGTTCCCATTGGCTGAGAGTTATTAAAATAAGTGCTGACTTTTTATACCCTGTACACACACTGTGTATCAGGGTATATTAAGTTTGTTTGAGACGGTTTGTATGTAACGCATAGAAGGAGGGGAGGGGGACCCTATAAAGTATATATATTCTTGATCAGGATGACAAGACGAATTGATATAGCCCTGTCTGTCCGTCCGTCCGTCCGTCCGTCCGTCCGTCCGTCCTCACCAATGGTTCTCGAAAACTATAAGAGCTAGAGACTTGAAATTTGGTGGATAGACTCGTGAGGTCAAACGCTAGATCAAGTTTGAAGGATTTTTTGCCACGCCCACTCCTTCCCGCCCATCGAGCACCACCCATTTTTTCAAAAGGCTGTAGCTCGAAAACCTGATGAGTTAGAAACATGAAAATCAGTATGTAGACTCAGTATGTATAGCTCTACAAAACTGCATACCACATTTTTTCCCCCTCCCCTTCGTTTCCCCTCAAAAAGTTGTTTTCTTAATATTGCTGTATCTCCTAAACTATAATAGATACAATGCTGAAATTTTGTATGCAAACTCAGTAAACATACCTTTTTAAAACTGCATACCACAAACTTTCATTTTTAACGCTGTGTGACAACGCAAAGACAAACAAGTTGAAATTTGGCATAAATTGCGCTTTGAACACTGCTTTATCCTATTTGTACCAAAAACCGTACTTAACACTGCGAAAACTATTAAAGCTAGAGACTTGAAATTTGGAAGATAGACTCATGTGGTCGAACACTAGATCAAGTTTAAAGGAATTTTTGCCACGCCCATTCCTTCCCGCCCATCGAGCACAACAAAAGGTCATTTTTTCTTAAAATTGCTGTATCTCCTAAAGTATAATGAATACAATGCTGAAATTTGGTATGCAAACTCAGGTAACATACCTTTTTAAAACTGCATACAAAAAACTACCACTTTCCCCGCAAAGACCAACACACTAAAATTTTGCAGCAATGCTTTGTAACAAAATCCGTACTAAAGCGCCATCTAATGGCAACATTGCACTGTGAGCCCTGCCTCATTATTAGCAAATACTCAAACCATATCGTGGTACACTGCTTTTGCTGTCGGCGAATGTTTAACGTGTTATCAACATAGGTGTGTGTACAGGGTATTATATAGTTGAGAATACTCAACTATACCGCCATAACTGGTTTGACCTGGATTTTTTGTTATTATAATTATAACTCTCGATTTAATTTTTCTTTTATTTGTAAAATGTACAAATGAATGTACTTATATTATTTGTTAAATTCTACTAAAGTTAAATATGTAAATATGATGTGAAATATAAAAACCACGTTTATTCGAAATTTTATTTTTTAAGCCTCGCTAAATGGAAATCTCGATAAATCGAATTCCTGTGTAATTCGTAAAAAATGTGATCCCCTTGCAACTACGAATTATCGGGATTCGACTGTAATTAATTTTGATGAAAGTTTTTCATTTTGTTTGTTTTTATTCGAATTTCATCTAAATTGGTTAATAATTGTTTGAGTTATCGATGCGACCATGGAAGAACTTTTTTTTAAGGGTTCTACGGCAACGCTCATATCTTTGGAACTACTTAATATTTTTTGATAAAATTTTGCTTCTATAATCTTAAGTAATATAAGTATATAATAAAACATAAAACAGCAATGAACCTGATATTGTTTTATCTAACCGGTCAAAAAAATTCTAAAAAATCACAAATTTTTTCGGCCGTCACAGTGGCGTTTCCCCTTAAATTGGCCGAAATATGAGCGACATTTTTTCTCTGGTTATTTCAATACTCTCTAGCAGAACTCTGTTTCGTATCATCGATAACGCCAAATTTTTGGTTATGGCTTTTAAATAGGGTTAAATTTGCTATGAGGACACAGATGAAAAGTTGTCAATATGGAACCGGAACAAAAGATCGAAAACAAATTTTCTAAAAACTGGAGAAAACATTTGTTTATTTAGTTATAGATCAGAGATCTGCATGAATACATTTGTTTCAAACTCAACAGTACTGTACAGTACTGTGCGGTACTTGAATTTAGTGTACACTTTTATCTCTGTACAGAGTTTTTAATAGTTGGGGAGCCGACGATGCTAAAAAGTGATTTACTCCTGCGTCGCTGGGAGTGGTTGCATTTTGAAGATTAAGTAATTTAAATTAGAAAAGATTCTATGAAATTTTTTCCATTTAGCGGTGGGTTCGACCGCCATAAGGCGTTTTATATTGTATATCGCGGTTTAAAGAAGGTCTCTCCATATAACTGTAAGATGATGGAACAGTACGACTAGGAGATCATGTTGAGCCACTCGTATGAAAAACTGACGCACAGGGCTAACTAAATTTTACGGTTTTAGTTTGCAAGTTTGAAACCCTCCCATTCCCTTACGTCTTACTCAAAATGGCTGATTAGAGAAATGGAGAGTTATGAGCATGTAATAAATCCACCTTATCTTAATCTGCCACGCAGGAGCAAATCAGCCTTTATTACAGAATCAATGGTCTGCGTTATGCGCGAGTCACCACTTAGAAATCTTATACCTGGGCAATCTACTCAATAGAGTATAAGCTATATCCCATATTCTAATCTGCCACGCAGGAGTAACTACGAAAATCCCCGCTTGGGCTCCCCTACTATAAAAAAGCCTAAGAGAGAAAGTACAATTTATTAATGTTCTTATTTTCCATGATTGCTATGTTGTTGTGTAATTTCAAAGTATGTATGTATATCAAATAAAGTAATGTGAACAGTCAAAATTAAACGAATAACTGAGGTTCAGTAGTGTACTCCACTAGATATCAATGGCAGAAAAATTAATTTCCAAATAAAGATAATATGATATTAGTGTAATGTTAAAATCAGACTTCATTGTTTGATTTCACCGTCGAAGATACTACTCAGAAGATAGAAACCGCAGTCACTAAAACCAAACTTTTTAAAGACGAACTAACAGCAAAAAAAAGTTTTGGATACTTTTTCAAGAATTGTAGATGATAATGATCTGGAAAAATGTGATGTAGTTGGTTGTAAAACGTGTTATAACATGTACAGGTTTGACATAAATAATTACTTAAAATCTTGTTAAGCACAAGTGTTATATATTGGCAAATTAGTAACCAGTTAATTATAATAATTAATTATTTTTTTGCCCTCAATTTAGCAAACTATTATTAACTGTACAATGATTAAACTGTGCTCTAAAACATTGTACTAAAAATTTCCTGTACATTCTCTGAGTGAATACTGTACAGTACTCAACACTACAAGCTCAATTACAATATTCATTCACATTTACTCAAAAAAGTACAGCGAAACAAACATTCGTTAGGGTGAATGGTTCATTTGCCGTTTTTAATGCATTCATGGAGACCTCTATTATAGATAGAATAGATTCCCAGACTAAACTATGAATAGAAAACTTGAATTCCCTTAAGGGGTTACATGGGTTTCGTCGTGTAAAAAAAGGCCTATTTTCAATAATTTTTTTGTACTATAAAAAATTATTTATTTAATTCAAACTTTTTTCTGTCTTGAAGATACACATTTTAAGAATATTTTCTGAAATTTTCGAAAAAAAAAAAATTAAAACTTCGCCATTGTGACGTCATATTCGGTGACCCTTCGAAAAAAAGATGCCTCCGCGTTGTCAGCATAACTCCTGACAGGATGATTTAAAAGGAAAAACAAAAAATACGTGTTTCAGATAAAACCATAAACTCGTGCTTGAACGAAGGAAAAACAAAAAAAACAAAAATTGGAATTTTGGCAGACCTTTTTCCAAAAAAAAGACAATTTCGGTCAAATTTGCGCGAATTTTTTTTTTTTTTAATAGTTGAAATTTAAAAAAAACAAAATCCTTCGTTCAAGCACGAGTAAATTGTACCTCAAACACGTGTGTAAAATTTCATCAAGATCGGTTGAGTAGTTTTCGAGAAATTTTGACAACCGACTTTAAAAACACAGTTACGAGAAAAACGCGTTTAAAGTTTTGCGTAACAATGAAAGTGACTTGGAGCGCGCACCTTCCAAAGGCTGTGTCTTCGCAACTATTATTCGGATCGACTTGAAAATTTAGAATAATATTAGTGAGATGTTGTAGAAATTAATAAGTGAAAAAAAAATTTTTTTTTTTTTGAACCAACGAAACCCATGTAACCCCTTAAAAACTTAAGAACGAGAGATTTGTAGTGTACAATTGTACAATTTGCGATTTCAGACGTATTGTATGGAACTTCGTTTTGTTTTTGATGAATCCAAATTTATAAAAATTGTCTAAACTTGTTGAGTTTAGTGCTAAAATTTCCAATCTTATATTCATGTCAACACAACGTTCCCAACCCGTCCACAGTCTTACAGGCTCAACCATGCAGATGTTACTTGCCTCTTTTATAAGAAAACGTAAAATTTTTGATGAACAAACTGTTAGTTTAGATTTGTAAGTTTGCACTCGAACGCGGAACGCTTTTTTTTTATAAAAGATGATTAACAAAACATTAAAATTCAACACAAAACACAAAAAGTTTGTGAAATTTAAAAAATTTGGGCTTAGAGTGGGATTATTATTACAAGTCATACCAAATCCTATACAAAATATATGAAAACTCATAGTGTATAAGTATACAAAACTTATATACTTTCCAGCACCCGTACTACAAGATGTCACAACCCTGGTTATCGTATAGTGTGAGTGCTGCCATGGCTAGCCTGCGGCTCAGAGTCAGAGTTCCTACCAAACACACACACTATTGAGGGCTGTCACATATTTAAAACTCAACTATTTACATGAGACGACGAATGATGGGGATCGTTGGAATAATGCCGCAAATTTAGGCCTTTAAGGAGCTGTCGGTGTCAGGGCAAAGATAGCACAATCTATGTATTATACCTACCGTCTTGTGAACTCACTTGAAGAGTGTGGTCCTTTCAACTTAAGACCAGTAAGGGTGGTATAGTCGAGTATTCTCGACTATATAATACCCTGTACACACGAAATCCAAACAAAAAATAGTCAAATTAATTTTGAAAACGTTTTCCTTTTTCAACGTTTTTTATACCCTGTACCCTATGGTACAAGGGTATATTAGTTTTGTCAGCATCGACAATGTATGTAACACCCAGAAGGAGACATCTCCGACTATACAAAGTATATATATTCTTGATCAGCTGGACATGACGAGTTGATATAGTCATGACCGTCTGTCTGTCCGACCGTCCGTCCGTCTGTCCGTCTGTATAAGCGCCTAGATCTCGGCAACTATAACAGATAGAACCAAAATCTTTTCGCATGTCGATTCTGTCATATCTTAAGCAGATCAACTTTATTTTGTTTTCCCCTTTTTGACTTAGTTTAGGGGTGAGGGGCAAATGACTGGAACAACCTCCGGAAGAAAAATTTACAAAAGTCGTATTATCTCGGTTGTCTTTTGTGATAGGATCACCAAATTTGGAATGTATATAGCATTGTTGAACATCAATTTTAAGAAAAAAATTAACTTTTCGGGGGAATTGCAGGGGAGAGGGGAAAAATGTGGTATGCAGTTTAGTAGAGCTACACATCCTGAGTCTTTGTCCTCAATTTCATGTTTCTAACTCATCAGATTTTTGAGTTACAGCCTTTTAAAAAATGGGTAGGCTCGATGGGCGGGAAGGAGTGGGCGTGGCGAAAATTCCTTCAAACTTGATTTAGCGTTTGACCTCACGAGTCTATCATCCAAATTTCAAGTCTCTAGCTCTTACAGTTTTCGCAGTGTTAAGCCGATTTTTGTTGCAAAGCATTGCCGATGTTGTATAAAATAGGATAAGGCAGTGTTCAAAGCGCAATTTATGCCAAAATTTCAATTAGTTTGTCTTTGCGTGGTCACACAGCGTAGAAAGTAATAGTTTGTGGTATGCAGTTTTAAAAAGGTATGTTTACTGACTTTGCGTACAAAACTTCAGCATTGTATCTTTTATAGTTTAGGAGATACAGCAATTTTAAGAAAACAACTTTTTGAGGAGAAATGAAGGGGAGAGGGAAAAATGTGGTGTGCAGTTTTGTATAGCTATTAAACATCTGCATGGCTTCGGTCACAACGTATGTTAAATGAGTTAATTCGAATTGAATTGAGTTGAGTGAGTGCCATGCATACAATGAAACGAATTTGTATCAATATGAGTGCGTGTACGTCTCATAACACACGACATTCAGTGGAATGAGTGAGAATAAATAAAGCGTAAAACGGAATGAAAAATTTGGCGAAGCCAAGATCATTCGAATTATTCGAGTTCTGTATACAAATTCTGAGCATTTAATTGTTGTTGTTTCTTTCTTCTTTTTCCTTACGTATGGAAAACCAACAACAACTAAAGAACCGTTTTGCCATTCGAATGCATTCGAATAAAACTCTACATTCTCACTCAACCATTTCGTTTTTCGTCGTTTATTACGTGTGCCACTGAATCGTACGTGAGCGCACTCATTCAATCAAACCATTGTGGCATCACATTTAAATTCACTCAACTCATTTTGAGCATTGTTTATTCGAATGCGCGATTTTAGCTATTCGTGCAGATGTCTAAAAGCTATACATACTGAGTCTACATACTCACTTTCATGATTCTAACTCATTAAGTTTTCGAGCTACAGCCTTTTGAAAAACAAGGTGGTGCTCAATGGGCGGGAAGGAGGGGTCGTGGCAAAAATTCCTTCAAACTTGATCTAGCGTTTGACCTCACGATTCTGTCCTCCAAATTTCAAGCTTCTTTAGTTTCCGAGAACCATTGGTGAGGACGGTCGGACAGACAGGGCTATATCAATTCGACTTGTAATCCTGATCAAGAATATATATACTTTATACCCCCTCCCCTTCTTCTATGCGTTACATACAAACCGTTTCAAACAAACTTAATATATAAATAATGTATCACACAGTATGTGTACAGGGTATAAAAACCCAACAAAAGTTTTGGGATCCTAGCATAAAATTCATAGCTGTGATGCGGAATTTATTGATGCAAGTATTCTTTGGTCGCAAAGTAAATGCGACTTAGAATTAGAATTGGATGTTGCTCTGTCAACGACCAAAAGTTTGATCGAGCATAACTTAACAACATAGTGGTGATTTGGATGCCGGTCTGAAGGCGGTTTGGATGCAATTTTGTACGAACGAAAAACGTACAAAGCTAGATCAAACATCACAGGCAACTATTTACAACCTTAATACAATACAAAGCAAGATCGAACAATTGAGCGAACATAATTGTTTCGTCCCGCAACCCGCGAAAATATCCACAAAATAAGACTTAGCGAGCAAGAGACATTTAACAACGGAAAAACAACTAAGTCTTTGTTCGCTCTGTTTCTTTTGGTTTTTGAGTTTGGCATTTAGTTCATGTATGTACTAAAGCTGAGAAACTATCGATGGCCTTGTCGAGGTATCGAATATTTACCTCTCTGAGCCACTATCGATAGTCTTTTGTCACTATCGATGGTGTTTGACCTACAAATAATACTGCCAATGAATTCTAATTTTGTTGATTTGCTTTCATATCACAATTTACTTGTAACAATTCCAAAAACCGCGTCTATTCCGTACGCAGTATTAAAAGCAAGTGTTTGTCTGTATCAAAAGGGCATGCCAACCTATCGTAAATGTAGTTACGATCCGTTGCATGCGGCATGATGCGTTATGGTATGAATTTGGTACATTCTGGTACAAAACATTAAAAATTCAAAATAGTAAAATATGCTATCCTTCAACATATTCCGCCCGTTGAAAGGACTCAGGTGCCTTTCAATCTGTTGGTAATGGAGCAACCTTTCGGACAGGTCTTCGAAGTATGCCTCTCGATGTTTTCATGTCGACAACACGGATTCTTCCGTCCGTTCAAGGGCACATATTTGTTATACGTCCTAGCGGCCATTGCTGACTACGACTTGGCCAAGTTGAATGTTTGCTTCTGTTGTGAGCCATTTAGAGCGAAGCTGAAGAGTGTGAAGATAATCACGCCGCCACAACTCCCAGAAACGCTGCTTCAAGTAGGTAATGCGTTGCCATCGCACTAAGTGTGACATCTTTTCTTCTTCGAGGATTGGCTCTGAAAGTGCCAGAAGTGATGAACCGATGAGTAGATGGGCTGGAGTAAGTGCTTTGCCATCGTTCGCGTCGGTTGAATGTGCTACAAGCGGTCGAGAGTTAAGAATTGCTTCGGCTTCGATTGCGACCGTTTGTAGTTCTATAAACGTAAGGTAGGCGCTGCCCATGTTCTTTACGAGCAAATTTTTCATGGATTTTACTGCTACTTCCCACAGTCCACCGAAGTGTGGAGCTCGAGGCGGTATGAATTTGAAGTCGAAACCTGTAGCAGTACCGAAGGTGATTAGCGTTGATTGTTGTTGTAACAGTTGTTGCCTTAAGCCATCAAGTTGAGAGCACGCTCCGACAAAATTGGTTGCGTTGTCGCAATAAATTCGCTGCGGAATCCCCCTGCGAGCTATGAAACGCTTTAAACATAAAATGAACATATTAGCTGATAAGTCGGAAACAAGTTCTACATGAACTGCTTTCAATGAGAAACAAACAAATACGGCTATGTATGTTTTGTATGGCACCTTGCTGCGAATGCGATACGAAGTCAGGAAAGGTCCAGACAAATCGACGCCTGATATTAGATAGGGTCGACCTAGACTTAGGCGATCAGCTGGTAATGATCCCATTATCTGGTGAAGTAAGCGTGGTTTGTAGTGCTAACAATGTACGCACCGTCTAACAACTTTACGGGCAATTTCGCGAGCGTTGACAATCCAGATTTGTAGTCGCATTATTTCAATCAGAGCTTTTGGGCCTGCGTGCATGTGCTTGCGACGCAAATGCTCAACGAATTTCCATGTAAAGTTGTGATCCTTAGGCAGGAGGAGGGGAAATATTGCATCGACTTTGCATGGTGCGTTAGTTAGCCGGCCCCCGACGCGAATTACTTCAATGGTTCGATGCTTTGATTCTACCGTGGCTAAGAATGGCGTTAGCTTTTGCCATTTCGGTTTAAGTAGTTTTCGCTCACGTAAGAGCACTATTTCCTTAGCGAACGAAGACGCTTGGATTCATGAGACGATAAACAAGAATGTTTGTTGAAGCTCCTCCGCGGAGATGTGTAGAGCATCTTCAAGCGTGAATCCTTGCTTGGCAGGCGTTTTATTAAAAACTCGTAACACATAAGCGATGACTCTTAGAATGCGTTGATACGATGAAATGCGGTCAATGATTTCTTCAATACATGTTTCCACGATGCCACTGTCATTACACTTGAGAACGGTCCTCTTGCGTTTTTCTAATTCGAGGTCACTGAACGGTTCATTTGATGATGGTGTCGGCCAGTTTGACGTATCAAACTCCAAGAATTTGGGTCCCTTGAACCAAATTGTATTCGACAGTTGAGTGGCTGGACATCCGCGAGACACGATATCTGCCGGATTTTCCTTGCTTGGTACATGAAACCATTTGACTTCCGAACATAGAGATTGAATTTCAGAAATGCAATTTGCAACAAAGCAGTTAAGTTGCGATGAGGGAAGCTCAATCCAATGCAACACTATTTTTGAGTCAGTCCAAAAATAGACGGAACGAATGAATGTTTCGAATTTGTGCTTGATCTTTTGCCAAGTTTGACATAGAAGATAAGAAGCGCACAATTCCAACCGTGGAAGTGATATTGCCTTAATGGGTGCTACTTTCGATTTCGCAATAATTAACGATGTTGTAAATTCTTCATGTAGGTTCGCACGAAGGTAGATGCAGCAACCATATGCCTTTTCTGAAGCATCTGAAAACCCATGGATTTCACATTCATATGCTGGATAGGTATGCATATAGCGGGGAATTTCAATCATATTTAAATCATCCTGGTCTGATCGAATATGTGTCCAACGTGTATGCAAATCATCTGGTAATGGATCGTCCCAATCAAGCCGTCGTAACCAAAGTTCTTGCACAAACACCTTACAGCGTATAACCACTGGACTTAACAGCCCGAGTACATCGTATAGACGGGCGACGACTGACGTTACAGATCGCTTAGTACTGCGTTCACTTTGCGGACGTTTATAGTGGAAGCAGAACAAATCTGGTTTGGGTTTCCGTATTTAACTGAAATATATTCAAAGGCTTGTTAGTGGAGTCTCTCCAGAGTATATATTGAAAGACTCGATCTCGATGATCTACGACAAATTGCCTGTACATCTTAGAAATGTTGGCTGTCAGTGCTTGTCGATGTAGCCGAAAGGACAGAATAGTAATGACGAGGTCTTGTTGTATTGTTGGGCCTACTATTAATATATCATTTAGCGAGAGTTGTGATGATGTTTTTGCTGATGCGTCAAACACGACGCGTAGCTTTGTCGTTGTGCTTTGAGGTCGCAAAACGCAATGATGTGGTATTACGTAATGTGCTTGAGTGATGTCCAAGTCAGACACCTGGTGCATATGATTGAGATCCAAATACTCATTAACGAATGCCGTATACATTTCCTTTAACTGTGGGCGGTTCTCCAAACGACGTTCGAGCTGGAGGAAACATCGACTTGCGTTGTTGAACGAATTACCGAGTACTTCTGGTGATTGCTTAAAAGGCAAACGAACTTGAGCTCGCCCTACGTCATTGAATGTTGTGTTTTGTAGAAAATGATCTTCACTCGCTTGTTTTTCTTCTGAATAACGTTTCGATTTCAGGTTCTGAATTCTTCGATTTCCCAAATTGCCGTATTGCATTTGAACCTATTTGACCCGATACCATCGTCTACTGTACCGCCAACAATCCATCCGAGTGATGTGTTGAGTAAACATGGGAGGCCATGGCCGAGGGTAATTTTGCCACCTGTCAGCAAATTAAAGAACACTTGAGTGCTGATCAGCAGATCTATTCGCTGCGGTTTGTAGATAAAAGGATCAGCTAATTCAATGTCCTTGGGTAAGTTCCAAGCTGCTGTGCTTATGAAGCATTCGGGTTGAGTGGCGGAGATTGACTGTGTCACTGCGAAATCTAAAGTCCATTGTTCCGCAGACAACCGAAAGCGAATTTTCGTCGTAGTTGAGTACTTCATACGAGTATGCGTATTTGCAATGCCAGATATTTCATAGGTCTGTTTATGAAGATTGAGTTGTAACCTTTTTGCCACTTCTTCCGTTATGAAGTTAATTTCAGAGCCTGAGTCAAGTAGAGCTCGTGCCAGCTGAAAGGTACCAAATCTATCTTCAATCAAAACAATTGCGGTAGGAATGAGCGAGCGGCGCGAGTGACGCGAAAGCAATGAAACAGCACGGTTACTCGATGCATTTTGATCGCTGTCTATGGTTTGAGATTCAGTCTTCATTGTAGCATCAGCCTGTTCTGCGTTGTTAGACCGATGCAGCATAGTGTGGTGAAGACCTTGACAAACACGACAATGAAATTTCGATGAACAACGAGCAGCTATATGTCTTTTACATAAACAATTGAGGCATAGCTGTGCACGTTTCACAAATTGAAACCGGTCATGTAACGGTAGATTTATAAAAGATTGACATGAGCCAAGTGTGTGTTCAGAGGCAGTGCATTTTGGACAACTACTGCTTGTTACAACTAATGTCTTTTTGAGATTTTCTTTAACTCTTTCTGGCCTCTGCTTATCACTGAAGCGCTTTATATTACTCTCATGCCGACTAAGAATTTTGTAGCATTCGCTCCAAGCTGGCAGATCTTCGTATTCTTGAGTTCGGTCGAAAGCCTTCTTTGATTCAGTGTCCACTTTTAACAGGACGAGGTGAATCAGTATAGCATCCATCACGTTTTCCTCTGATCCCAATGACAAAAGAGATGAGCGTAATGCTGAGACTGCGTCTAACAGACAGCGAAGTGATGCCGGATCTGATTTGGTCATTGAAGGTGTATCAAACAAATTTGCAATTTGTTCATTTAAAATCAAAATCTTTTTGTCATAGCGTTCAGTTAATTGCTTCAACGCCTTAGGGTAATTTTCTTCGGTTACCCGAAATGACGACACTACGCTGAGAGCAGCCCCTGATAAGCAGGTGATCAGGTAATTGAACTTGTCAAGTACTGAAATCGAACTGTCTTCGTCGACTAGATGCATGAATGATGTTTTAAATCGTTTGAAGTCGCTGTATTTGCCATCGAACTTAGGCAATTTTAATGAAGGCAAACGATTGTGATGCCCTGTAGCGCACGAAATATTTAGGCAAGTTGCATCTCCGACATTCTCTTTGTGATTCTGGTTGGTTAGATTAGATATGGCTGCCTTTGTTTCTACGTAGTCATCTTCAATTGCAACACGTTGATCATCGTTAGGGTCTAATCTCTCAATGCTTGTCTGAATTTGGCATGTTTGACCGAAGTAAGTATCGAGTATTTGAGATCGACACTCTAACGCAGCTACATTATGATCCGCCGTATCTGACTCGACTCTGCTCTTAATCTTCAGAATATTCTTCCGCGTAGTTGAACGTTGTAGTTTCAATGCAGCCAACTGCTGCTCCACAGTTGGAGGGCTCATGGTAACGGCGATCTACACTTGTTAACAAAGTGCAGTGAATGTAACGCGATGATTAGCATGAAATTAGTGTAAAAGAGAAGCACAGAACAATTAAGTGACACGAGGCCTTGCACGAACTCAGGTTAGAATCTCCGTTTACTGTTGCCGAAAAAATGTGGACTGTCCCAGAAGACAAAATTGAAGTACAAATCAAAGTCAAAGAATAACTGTTCTGTCGGATGTGTATATAAGCACGCATACAACTGCATCGGAGTATTTATGTCACTTACTTACGCAAACGGTATAATTTCATATACAAGCTTACGGTTTTGGTAACTGTTATCAACGCTGTTGTTGTGCAAGATTAATACGTCCCGCGCTGGTACAAACCTCCGATTGAGACTTAGTACAGCTGCACGATTCAAGGGACGGTTTTCTGACGCACTCACGTAGATTGACGATGTTTAATCCCGATGATGTTCCTCCTGAAGCTTATGTTGCGCTTACCGGCGATATGATGATCCCGAGTCCAACGCAGTTCACTTGCAAGAAACAATGTTCAAATATCTCAAAGAACGGCCGATTTCCGTCCTGTCACGGTCGCCAAATGTTTGACCTACAAATAATAATGCCAATGAATTCTAATTTTGTTGATTTGCTTTCATTTCACAATTTATTTGTAACAATTTCAAAACCCGCGTCTATTCCGTATGCAGTATTAAAAGCAAGTGTTTGTCTGCCAACCTATCGTAAATGTAGTTACGTATGAATTTCGTACATTCTGGTACAAAACATATGAAATTCAAAATAGTAAAATAAAAATTACTTACATTAGCACAGAACACGAGGTTTGGTTGCAAGAATTAGAGTAAGAAAAAGGCTAAAAATCAAATATTATATCTCTACTAATAAAACTGCATTCTAGGTTAGCTTAAATTGAAGGTTGGTGGTGGCTCTAAAAAAAAAACACGTATACAACACGCAATACCTAAATTTTTATGTGTTCCCGCCACATCTACAGAGTCCGAACGCATGTTCAGCAAGGCTGGAAATATTCTTGCAAATAAATGCATGGATAGAATAATATTTCTGTTATTTACCTAGCCTAAGCATTTGACTTGAAGTTTTTATACTTTTCACGTATGTGAAACAGTATAATAACTTTGTGCTGAAGTTTGTAACAGATCGAAATATTCATTTCCGACTATATAAAGTATATATATTCTTGATCAGGACGACAAGACGAGTTGATTTAGCCATGTCCGTCTGTCCGTCCGTCTATCTGTATATATACAATCTCCTCCCACAGTTTTGAAGATATCGAGCTGAAATTTTGCACAGAGACTTCTTATTTGTGCGATCAACTCATTTGTCGGATCCAGCCATATCGGACCACTGGAACTGGTAGCCCCCACACGAAAAGAAGAACAAAAATGAACAAAACTTGAATCGTTGTATGGAAAACTTTTTTGTTTTGTATGATAGAGTGCTGAAATTTTAAACATAGTAGTTTTACATAGTCCGACTACATGCCTGAAAGTTTCATTGGAACTGGTAGCTCCCATACAAAATGAAGAAGAGGAAGAGAAGCCATATTCACGTCGTTGTATGGAAAACATTTTTGTTTCTTAACCAATTGACTTGAAATTTTAAAGTTATGTTCTTAGGGAGGAATGAAAACTATTTTAACCAAAAGTGGGCGTAGCCACGCTCACTTATATCAAAAATTTACCCGTTGTAAGGAAAACTTTTTGTTTTTAACCAATTGACTTAAAACTTTACAGTTATGTTCTTAGGGAGGAATGAAAACTATTTAGACCAAAAGTGGACATGGCTACACTCACTTATCGCAAAACTTGAACCGTTGTATGGAAAACTTTTTCGTTTTTTAATCATTTGAATTGAAACCTTACAGTTATGTTGTTAGGGAGGCATGAAAACTATTCATTTGGTTTTTTTATAGTGACACAACGTGAAAAGTATTATAGCTTCAGCTTTGCTGAAGATAGCGTCCTTACTGGTTTGTTTTGTTAATGAGTTGATCCCAGATTGTTGTTCCTTTTTTTCATACTGAAATGTTATATTAATTTTGATCTCTTATATATAGTAGTATATAAATATGAATATATATATTTAAATTGGTTGGGTTCGAACCCGAACCTGAGTTCGAACAGACGGTATGATTGGTTGGAACGGCTATCCTATCATACATATATTGATCGAACCACTCGCATCATGTCGCGGCCATGGCCGTGTAAAATTCATTATAGTTGTATGAAACGGATGCGACATCCTCGCATCCAATAATGCCGCATTTTACCAATGAAAATGCACATGAAATTTTTGCTGGGAACTTCTCCTTTCAGGTTTACAAAACATAAACAAAAAATGTTAACGTTATATGTATTTATGACATTAATATGTTTTAAATGTGTGCCAGCCCTCGATAATGTGTGTGTTTGGTCAGAACTCTGACCCTGAGCCGCAGGCTAGCCATGGCAACACTCACACTATACGATAACCAGGGTTGTGACATCTTGTAGTACGGGTGCCGGAAAGTTAGGTATATTTATACACTATGAGTTTTCATACATTTTGTATAGGATTTGGTATGATTTGTAATAATAATCCCACTCTGAGCCCAAATTTTTTAAATTTCACAAACTGTTTGTGTTTAGTGTTGAAATTTAATGTATAGTCAGGGACCGTAACTGTTATGAGTTTTATTCATAAAAATAATTTTTAATAATTATTTTCTTGATTTTTTTATATCAGTTGAAAATAACTATTATAAATAATTTTTACTTTTTTCGTCAACTATAATTATTATAATTGATTTTTATTTTATTAAGTCTTGAATAACTGATCTTGAAGATTTTGCAAATAAAAGTCGTAAAGAAATTTTTATTTCATGAAATCAGAAATAAAAATCATTCAAAGACTTTAAGTTTATGCATTAGATACACAGCAGTTTTTTTAGTACTGCCTTTACCGGTTCTGAAAGCATACCAAAAGGTTGTAGGAAGGACAGCCTAAGCATTCCGAACCTACCTGCTTTCGGCCATATTCGTGGGACAATTTGCAACTATACGTCGATGCCATTTCGCATTGACAAGGAACGACCCGAGCACGAGAGTCGCATTCCACACTCGCTGCTAGTAGCAGCGAGAGGGAACGGCTCAAGCATGCCATTTGCGGTTCCCAAACCACGACTAATGGAATGGGCAGCCATTGAAAGACTGTACAATACAGGCTATGTTATTGTACAGTCTTTCAATGATATTTCCTTTTATTTGCAATTGGAATTTTGCGTTTGCTGTTCGTTTTGCTTTGAATTAGAGGTCTCGGGTTCTATTCTCAGCACGGCGCGATGCAAATAATTATTTTTTGGTTTTCTTTTTATAAAACAGATGCTTTGCAATAAATAAATATACAAATGTTAAAAAAAAAAAACGAATTTATTTAATTTTAAGATGTATTATCATTTTTTTCTGCCTAATTTATTATTTTTTTATTTTTGGTTGCTTGCATTATCAGTTTTGGTTTTTTTTTACTTTCAGAAGTGAGAATTCAGTTATTAAAGACAGTGATTAATATATTTTAACTTATTGTCGATCATAGCAAAGAAGCGACAATTCGTCCGTCGCACAGAGGGGCCTTAGATACATTCAGCTTGCAAAAATCAAAAATTTCATGATCGCTTTCGATAAAACAAATATATGTGTCTGATAGAGAATTTTCCAGAGATTAAGAAAATATTAACATTATGGAAATCGGAATTATAGTTTGGGAGATATACGCACTCAAAGTTGACCTTTCTTACAACTATCAATAACATGCTCAATTTTTTAAAAATTCGGCACCTTTGAGTTGGAATAGCAACGCAATTATAACAGGAATCATTATCGAGTTGATTTATATTTTTACGTATAGTGTTATATTATAAATATCAAGTCATTTGCATTTGTAGTTTTCGCGATGGAGCTGTTTTTCGAACTATCTATTTTTAAGGTGTTTTTCAACTTTGTTGGACAAAAAAAAAAGGCTAAAATATGCTACCCGCCAAATTTTGACTATCTGTTTATTACATATTCCTTTACCTATCTGTAAAATATTATGTTCCCCTTGCTTCCCTTTTGGCCGTTATAGCGCAAAAACGATCGCAACCTCGCACAAAAATCTGCGAAAAAGGCGCTGCTGCGGGTATAAGAAGAAGAATGCATAGTGGGTAAATTCGCTGTGACAGCTTTAAAATGTTAATTAAGTGTAGAAATGTTGTCATAGGAAGCAACCGGTGTAAAGGGGGTAAAATGTCTTAATTTCCTACATTTTGTATGGAAGGTGCCAGTTCCAGTGGTTCGATTACAATGATACTTATAGGCAATTGGCCTGAGTACGTAGGAAGACTACCTTTTAAATTTAAGCCCTCTATGTTGAAAATTAAAAAAGTTTTCCATACAACGACTTAAATCTGCTTCTCTTCCTCTTCTTCATTTCGTATGGCAGGTACCAGTCCCAGTTGTCCAATCTCAATGAAACTTTCAGACATTTGGTCTGGCTGCCTAAAACTTCTAGTTGTGAAATTTCAGCCGTCTATCTTCAAAAACAAAAAAGTTTTCCATACAACGAATTAAGTTTTGTTCGTTTTTCTTCTTCATTTCGTATGGGGGCTACCAGTTCCAATAATCCGATCATGCCGATTCCCACATATGAGTTGATCGCACAGAAAAGAAGACTCTGTACAAAATTTCAGGTCGATAACTTCAAAATTGTGGGAGATATTGTATAAATACTGATAGACATACAGACCGACGGACGGACATGGCTATATCAACTCGCCTTGTCATACTGATCAAGAATAAATATACTGTGTACAGTCGCAAATTTCTAAGTTTATAAAAAATGGAAAACTAGCCATTTTCTGTCGCTAAAGCCGCACTGGAAACAAATTCTGACTTTGACAACCTACTATGCTGCTCCCAGATATTGTAGCGTATTGAACGATGGCTTGTTTTAAAGCTTAAGGAATTCACTTTTAAACAAAACTTATTTCATGCAATTATCTTTATTCGTTCAGAAGATATGATTTTTGCAATGCAAAAACTCAGAAGGCCCCACTGTGCATCGGCGAAACAATGCGTTTGCCTTTTACTGTTCTGGCCTGCGTCGACAACTAACCTCCGCCTACCCCTGCATCCACAAAACATTTTGCGTGTGCGTAAACTCACCCTCCCGCAAATTCTTCACATACATTTTCAAATTTTATTTCTCTGTTACTTTTTCTCTGCCATCGCGACGCATCGTCACTAACCTTTCCTCTTCTACACTTTCTCTACAACAAAAACTTGCGTCGCTGCTTTTTCGACGTCGTGTTTTTGACGACGGCAACTGTGGTTCCACTCCGCATGTACACTCGTTGCAAGTGGAATGCGTAGTTTGTGGGCCTCATATCAACGCCAAAAAGAACGCGTTACTTTGGAACTACGGTTCCTTAAAAAACTGCTGGGTAGCAATATCTTTTTCCAAACATTAGAATACAGTTGAAATTTAATTTCCAAGTTAAAAAAGAGAAAGTTAAAGAGATAAAACGTAAAAATGGGTCGCAAAAACAGGAGATAGTAAGAAAGCACTTTTCAACTTTATCAGCGAACAACCAAATGCGTTGCATTATATGTATGTAACGTAGTCCTGCAAGGTAATTATCTTACAAATCTAGTACGGCACTTAAAAATCAAGCATTTGGATCTTTGGTGTGCCTTGGAATTGGAAAGTGGAAGTGAAGTGCCTGACAAAAAATGAAAATAGTGGGGTCATGGGACCCCAACCATGAACGAAGTTCCTTACGGTGTGCATGGATTGTAAATTACCGAATCTAAACTTAAAGTTTTAATTTAAAAATTCGATCGACTCGACCGGGGCTTGAACTTAAGAACATCGACTTGACGAGCAATAGATCTGCCTGCTTTAAGGTTTCAACCTAGGTACTAGAGATGGGCATGGACCGCAGTTTTTCAACACGAACCAACACAGCACGAAAATCAAAATTTGCAACACGCACGGCTAAAAATTTTCCGAATACGGTCCAACACGTAATATTAATAATTTTTGTATAATTTTATTTACATTAATCTTACAAAATTCTCTAGACAGTTTCTAGTTTTATTAGTTTAAAATTCCTACGAATTACTTCTTGAATTTGCAGTTTTTCCATTTTGGCGAAAATGAAGCGAATCCAGTTTGTAAATGAATAGCGATGGTAGTAATAGCTATATATACAAAATTATATATATACAAAAACGAACCAACATGGACAATATTCAAATTTTCAACACAGCCCATGCCCAACACTACTAGGTACCTTCAAACAAACATTTTCAAAAATACAATAAAAATGAAAAAATTTCGATTGACTAACCCCTGGGCAGCGAACCTGAGTACTTCGACTTGAAGAGGAACAGCTCTATGCAATAAGCTACTGAAATCCTTGGAAGTGAAAAAGAAATCTTTTTAGTCAATAGCTCAACAGTCGCACACATACATACTAGAAGTGGAGAACTATCGATAATCGGCGCTATCGATAGTCGCAGATAGTTATTTTGGAACCATCGTTAGTCGTGATAGTGCTATCGACAGTCGTCGATAACATCGTCCCACATAACTATTTTTTATGTTAACAAGAAAATTAATGTTCATTTATTTATTTAATCCAAAAATTTTGGTTTAACAACAAAAGGATGTTTATATTGTCCTCCTTGAGCCTGGTTCGCCTCTTTGAAATAATTTGTCCCGCTTTGCTGAACACTCCTTCTGATTCCACGGACGCACAGAGGAACCTAAGATACATACATTCAGTTTGCAAAAATAAAAAAATTCATGAACGCTTTCGATAAAACAAAGAGATGTGCCTGTCCAGAGATTAAGAAAATGTTAACTTTAAAGAAATAGGAATTATAGTTAGAATGATATCGCTACTCAAAGTTGACCTTTTTTTTCAACATTTGATAACATACAACCTTTTTGAAAATTCGGAATCTTTAACTTGGAATAACAACGCAATTATAATTACAACAGGATCAATTTATATTCTTAGGTAGCCACTGTGAGGACGCGAATTGCAGATGAATTCGCGGCTCACAAATTATGAGGCTAATTAGCGATGCTGATTAGCGACGTTGAGTAGCGACGTTGATTATTTGGCAGCAACGCTGATTAGTGAGCAACAACAAACACAAGGCATGCGATCAGACACTGGGTCACCTAACGGTGCATGCTTGTGTCGAATATTACAACAAGAGTTGTTGTAATATTTGGCGTAAGCAAGTTGGTTGTTGTTGCATATGCGCCAGATGGCGAAAGCAAAGAGAATTAAATACAACAAGAGACCGAAGCTCGCTCACGGAGAGCTTTGAGCTTTTTAATAATAAGTAACAGAGATTGGCGGGAAAAGCTCAGCGGATTTATGAATGGTGTGGAAGCGAAATAAACAGAGTTTGGCCGAAAATGAAATAGAAATATAATGTGCATATGATCGCTAATGCTAAAGCAGTAAAGTATGATTTGGTTGTCAAAAATGAAAGATACATATGTAAAATTCTTAAGGTGCAAGTGGCACAGAAGACAACAAGCGATCAGCCCACATATCTCACCTACTGTTCTTACGCTCTTTGCTCAGTGACTTGCTTTTGTATGAAATGGTGGTTGTTTTTTGCAGCTGTTAACATTAACACTTAATTATCAGTAACAGCATACCACAAATTTCGCGCCTTATTGATGGCTACCCCTCAGAGACCGACAAACTTAAATATTTCGTGAAATCCACATTTTTTCACCGATTTTCTTGATATTTTGAACACTATTCGAATAGGCGACGTCAGATCAGTATGTTTTCGTAGATTGAGGGTGTGGCACCGCCTATCATTAGTGCAGGGTATTATATTCGAGTATATTCGACTATACCGCCCTTATTAGTTTTTCATTATTATTGTTTATATATATTTTTATTTCAGCATATAATAATGACACACAAACTAATTGTGCATAAGTTTGTGTGTTATTATTCAAAACATTGATACACAATTTGAACATTTGCTTTGCTTATGTTACAAAACCTACTCTCAACACATATGACATTTATATTTGCGGTTGGTTGAACGATAAACTGTCGTATGTATTGTGAATGGGTGTGTAACATAAGTTCAGCTACTGTTCAAAATCAGGCAAATATACTGTAACAGCTTAACAGAAATAAAGAAGCAAACATTCGTCTGTTATCGCGCTGAGTTTGGCTGTGCGCAAATTTTAATCTTGAGCCAGCAGCGCAGCGATTCGGTCGCTTTGCTCGCACAAGCACTGATGTATGTCCCTGTCCCAAAAAATGATATTTAATATTAATATTATGGCCAAACTATAATTAAAAAAATTATAAAAACCATATTAGATCACTAATATGGCCTTCTACAACAATTTGTAGAAGACATAAAAAATATATAAAATATAAAATTGACATTTTTCAGAACTATGAAAAATAGCAAAAACAGATTTTGGCGGCTATTTTGCCAAAAGCAATATTTTCAATTGGCAAAAAAAAATACTTCTGATAAAGATTAAAATATAATTCTTTCACTAGGCTGTTCGTTATAACGCCTTTAATCAAATCAGAGTATTTTGAAAAATCAATAAAATAATTTAAAAATTAACATTTTCATTGCCTACAATATGCGCAAAATATAAATTTACGTAGATTTGGTCTCACGCATTGCTTGCTCATAGTGAATATCAGCCACGCCTTCTCGACCGAATAAGACATACTTCTTTTATATTCCCTCTCGTTCTAAAAGTTTTGCGCTGATGTTGAAGCTTTTTCCGCCAATCTGTGTACCTTACTTTTTTTTGAAAGCTCTGCGTGAGCGAGCTTCGGTCTCTTGTTATATTTAATACTCTCTGGGCGAAAGTGACGGTGGAAGAGAAATGCCAAAATTACAACTATACATGTTTGTTGTTGCTATTTTTTGATGACTACTGAGTCATGCAAGTAGTTACAACGTTAGCATTATAGCATTATAGTCCCACACATATGTACATACACAAAAAACTCATTTCGTTACGTGACGATTTTAAAATTTTCTCTCATTTCAATCTACATGTAAGATCCGTAAAGGAACTTTGTTCCAAAAATTTTTCTGTACAATATGGTGAAAAGGGAGTCAAGAAAGCGTGAGTACAATTAGCGGCGGACGAACTTGTGCCATTTGCCCTTCTTGACTCTCGGAATGGTTGAAGTTAATAAAAGGCATACAGCAGCGAACATATGCCATGAAATCGAAGTAATTTTGGAGCAGTTCGAGATTACAAAAAATCAAATATATTGCGTGTCATCGGAGAGCTGTGGAGGTGTTAAATGAAGAGGAACTGTCAATGTGTTTAGATAATGTTGAACTGGATAGTGAAGCTCTTATAAAAGACATCGACATTTTTAAAATATCATAAATCAAATCTGCTGCACATAGATTACAGCTGGCTGTAAAAGATTTTTTCAAAGAAATCGGCGCAAATGCTGTTTTAGAGAAAGCTCGAAGCTTGGCGAAAGCCCTTCGATGTCCGTCTATTAAGTAAGAATTTACATCTTTTAAAAAATGTTGAAAATTTTATGCAATATCATATTTGGTTCCCATTTAGATACTTACTATCTAATCAAAATTTACCGCAGCCAGACATCGACACACCCACTCGATGGAGTTCGACATACAGTATGTTGAATAAGCTTTACCGCTTAAAATATTTTTCGAACTTCATTTAAAGAGAAAATGTGTGAGTGGAGCGAAATAACTGCCCTATTAATTGTGTTGGAGCCAGTCCATGTAACAACAAAAAAATTTCAAGAAGAACAATTATATTTTGTAGACTTCTACAAATTCTGGCTAGAAATGAAGTTTACAATAAAATATATGTCTGGAGCTCACAGCAAAACGCTCGTGCAGAGTTTGCAGAACAAGAAAGATGTCCTAATAGGTGATGAAGTAATACTAGCTGCAATATACTTGGATCCAAGGCTTCACAAGCTGATGAAGTCAAATCCAGACAAATTAATGATGGCAATTAATGAAGTTATGGACTACAACCCAAAGTCAGTTGATATAAATGAAGATTTGATGACGTTTTGGGAGGAAAATAATGTACATATCCACATTTACATATATCAACCAGAGACCGAAAATTACTGTTATCGGCAAAATTAAAAGTAAAAAAATCACAACTTAGGAGATAAGCTGGAATGGTTTTGAAAACACAATTTTGAAAAAAATGTAAATGTCTCTTATCAGATAAGGCATATTTTCGTCTGATAAGGTACTTCTTCTTCAATGATTTCGAGAATATTTTAGTTTTTAAGGTACTTCTTCTTCGATGATTTCGATGAATAACCCGCTGAATTTTATTCAAGACAAAAAGGAATTAATAAACACGAAATGGCCCAATAACAATTAGTAAAAGATGATTTTTTTTGTTTTTGTCAAAAACATTTTATTTCTTATGACTTTTCGTAAAATATGTTAATGCGATCTGAAAGCGGAACAGATAAGCTTTCAATCGAGCTCTTAGTCGAAAAAATTGGTGGATACATTCAAGAGTTATTGGCAAAAAACTAATCGGTGGTCAACACGATTCCGTGCTACTGCCGATTCTTTTCGCAAAGTACTTTTCTATAATTCTAGTATTTAATGGGAAAAAATTAAACGAATTTTTGGTCCATGTAAACAACTATAAATTCTGAATAAAATGCCGCCCATTTATGCAATTAAAAAAATTTAAATGTCTCTTATTATTACTCCACCTATGCAAATACGTGATAAAATTTTTTTTCAACTTTTATCAAAAAAATTGAAAAATAAAAAATACTTAAGTATCTGTAGAATTTATTTATATTTTTATTTTCTGCTTTAAAATTAGTACTCACTGACTTGAGGTCCAATTTGTCTGCACAAAATATGCAAAAAATTAAATTTTTATAACTGAATCAGTAAAATAATAATTTGGTACAAAAAATCAATTGAATTTTTAAATAATATTTTTCATTAATTAATATGGAAAAGGAGAAGATAAGGTCGAAATTTGGAGTATCTAACATGTAAAGCCTTCGAGATACACTCAAAAGACTTTTATTTTAGATTTGAGAAATAAAAGTCTTTTGAAGACTTTTATATTAAACTTAAAAAATGAAAGTCTTTGAATGATTTTTATTCAAAAAGTCGTAAATAATTGTTATTTAAAATTTACAAAAATAAAAATCAAAAATAACAGTTTTTACACTTTTCACGTATGTGAAAAGGTATCTTAACTTTGTCACGGAGTTTGTAACAGATCGAAATATTAATTTCCGACTATATAAAGTGTATATATTCTTGCATAGAATCTTAGAATTTATTACGATGAATCATTCGTCGGAACCAGCATGATCGGATTATTGGAACAGGTAGCTCCCATACGAAATGAAGAAGAAAAGTGAACAAAAGTTGAATCGTTGTATGGAAATATTTTTTGTTTTGTATGATAGAGGGCTGATATTTCGAACATAGTAGTTTTACATCGTCCGACTAAATGCCTGAAAGTTTCATTGAAATTGGGCAACTGGAACTGATAGATGCCATACAAAATTAAGAAGAGGAAGAGAAGCAATATTCACGTCGTTGTATGGAAAACTTTTTTGTTTCTTAATCAATTGACTTAAAACTGCACACTTATGTTCTTGGGGAGCCATGAAAACTATTTTGACAAAAAAACGGGCATGGTAACGACCACTTCTAGCAAAAATCAATGATTTGCATATCTCCGGTACCCAATGAGCAAAAACAATGGAAACTGGTAAATAGGCTAATAACATGAATAGAAAGTATGTTCAGTCAAAAAAGTGGGCGTGGCACAAGAAAGTGCGTGAAGAGTATATAAGCTTCAGCCTTGCTGAAGATGGCGTCCTTACTGGTTTTTTAATTTTATTGATAAAAGTTGCAAAAAAAAGTTTATTGCGTATTTGCGGAGTAATAACAAACATTTTGGTGTTTTCAAAACCATTGTAGCTGATCTCCTTAGTTGTGATTTTTTATACTCTTCACGTTAGTGAATAGTATTATAAGTTTGTGCTGAAGTTTGTAACACACAGAAATATTTACTTCCGACTATTTAATGTGTATATATTCTTGATCAGGACGACAAGACGAGTTGATTTAGCCATGTCCGTCTGTCAGTATATGTACGATCTCCTCCCACAGTTTTGAAGATATCGAGCTGAAATTTTGCACAGAGACTTTTAGGACCACTGAAACTGGTAGCCCCCATATGAAAAGAAGAAGAAAAGTGAACAAAACTTGAATCGTTATATGGATGAAATCTTAAACATGGTAGTTTTAAGTAGTAAGAAAGTTTCATTGAGATTGGACAACTGGAAATGGTACCTGCCATACAAAATGAAGAAGAGGAAGAGAAGAAAGATCCACGTCGTAGCATGGAAAACTTTTTTTGATTTTCAACATAGAGGGCTGAAATTTCTTCTTACTATAGCGCGTTGCTATTTCTAAATTCGATTATTTATTTATTTATTTGTCGCGAACATTCTTGTTACAATAGGTGTTAGTTGTTAGGTTAAACTGAATCAAATTGAGTTTTGTCCTGTCTGTCCACACCGCGTGTTGCGTCTAGTGTTGGACAGTCTTTCTTTTTCTTTTCTCTTTTGTAACTAATCGTCACGGTAAAGTTGACCAAAGGTGGCGCTATTTCGGGTTGCCACAGTACTCCCCCTCAAGTGATGACGTCACAGATTTTATAATTACATTCGAAATTGTTTTTCGTAAGTGCGTGGAGCACTGCGCTGCGCTTGATTATCATCGTTTACCATAAAAGCTGGTTTCAGTCGGTCCACAGATACTGCCACTCTTTTGCCGTTGATCTCCAGTTCATACACTCTGTCGGTCTGCCGATCGATAACCTTGTAAGGGCCTGTGTACGGGGGCTCAAGAGGCCGCTTTACTGCGTCTGTGCGGACGAACGCGTGTGAGCATGTATCAAAACTTTTTAGTACAAACATTTTCTTGCTAATGTGGTGAGCAGTCTGAGTTGGTCGAATATTTTGCTTATGTTCTAGTTTTATCGCCGTTGGCATAGATAGTGCACAGAGCCTAGAAAAAGCGTCTGCAACAATGTTGTTTGTTCCTTTGACATGCACTATGGTGGTAGAAAATTGTGAAATATAGTTTAACTGACGAAGTTGGCGGGGTGATGCTTTCTCTGGTCGTTGTTTAAAAGCGTATACTAGCGGTTTATGATCTGTTTTAATGATAAATGAATGAGCTTCAATCCAGTGTTTAAAATATCTAATATCTTCAAATATTGATAACAGTTCTCTATCATATGTGCTCTAGTTCCTCTCTGCGACGCTTAGCTTTTTGGAAAAAAAATCCAAGCGGTCAACACGATTCCGTGCTACTGCCGATTCTTTTCGCAAAGTACTTTTCTATAATTCTAGTATTTAATGGGAAAAAATTAAACGAATTTTTGGTCCATGTAAACAACTATAAATTCTGAATAAAATGCCGCCCATTTATGCAATTAAAAAAATTTAAATGTCTCTTATTATTACTCCACCTATGCAAATACGTGATAAAATTTTTTTTCAACTTTTATCAAAAAAATTGAAAAATAAAAAATACTTAAGTATCTGTAGAATTTATTTATATTTTTATTTTCTGCTTTAAAATTAGTACTCACTGACTTGAGGTCCAATTTGTCTGCACAAAATATGCAAAAAATTAAATTTTTATAACTGAATCAGTAAAATAATAATTTGGTACAAAAAATCAATTGAATTTTTAAATAATATTTTTCATTAATTAATATGGAAAAGGAGAAGATAAGGTCGAAATTTGGAGTATCTAACATGTAAAGCCTTCGAGATACACTCAAAAGACTTTTATTTTAGATTTGAGAAATAAAAGTCTTTTGAAGACTTTTATATTAAACTTAAAAAATGAAAGTCTTTGAATGATTTTTCCTCTCTGCGATGCTTAGCTTTTTGGAAAAAAAATCCAAGCGGTTGCCAAATGTCATCAATTTGTTGTTCCAATACAGCTCCAATAGCAACATCAGAAGCATCACAAACTAATGCGTGCTTTGCATTTGGAGATGGGTGAGACAGTATTGCTGCATTCGCTATGCTGCGTTTACAAGCCTCGAAAGCGTCGATGCGTTCGGTTGTCCATTCGATTTTTCGCTGGTCATTCTTTTTCACATTCTTTAACAGTTCAGACAATGGTGCCTGTATATGCGACGAATGTGGTATGCACCTGCGGTAGTAGTTTACGATACCGAGAAAACGACCTAGTTGTCTGATTGTATCGGGACGCACATAATTTAGAATGGCGTCGATGCGCTCAGTAGGTGGCTTGATGCCATGGTCGTTCACGACGTAACTGAGAAATTGAACTTCTGAATGTGCAATTTGACACTTACTTATATTGATGCAAAGGCCATGTTTGCGCAGAATTTGCAGTACAGTTCGCAAGTGCTGTTCATGTTCTTCAACAGAATTTGACATGATTAATATATCGTCAATGTAACAATACACGAAATCAATGCCACGAAATATATTATCCATAAACCTTTGAAACGTTTGCGAGGCATTTTTCAACCCAAAAGGCATGTACAGGAATTCAATTAAACTGAACGGGGTGCATACCGCTTTCTATCATCGGAATCTGGTAATAAGCTTTCTTTAGGTCCAGTGTTTAAAAAACCTTTTTCCCGAGCAGCTGTTCGGTGAAATCGTGTATATGGGCGATGGGATAACGATCAGGTACAGTGACTGCATTCAATTTGCGATAATCACCACACGAACGCCAACCGCCATCTTTTTTACTCACCATGTGCAATGGGCTGGCCCATGGGCTCTTAGACGGACGACATATACCTTCAGCAATAAGAAAATTTATTTCCGCTTTGGCGAGAACGAGTTTTTCTCCTGCGAGACGTCGTGGTCGATCGGAGATCGGGGTGCCATTGGTTTCGATATAATGACGAACGTCATGATGAGTGTCTCTTTTCCTTCCAGGTATTGTTACGTCAACAAACTCCTGTAAGAGACCTTGAAACTTCGACCTAGCTTGAATCGTTGACACTGACATATGCTTCGCTGTAGATAAACATGCAGGTGTCGTAAGCCCAGTTAGTGAATCGATTTATCGTTTGTTTCTCATGTCGATGAGTAGTTGAAAATGCGATAGTAAATCTGCACCGATAATGGCTATTTGGACGTGTGCTATTATAAAAGGCCATGTTAAACAACGACGCAGTCCAATATTTAGCTCTGTCACATACGTGCCATAGGTATGAATGATAGTCTGATTTGCTGCATATAATAATAAATCGCTTCTTTTGTTGCTCTGTTTAACCAACGTGCGAAGTATGACAGACATAACTGATACGGAATCGATTAGAAATCGGATTTGTGATTTACGATCGGTTATATGCAAGCGACTTTCGTGAATGGTTATTGGTTGAGATGCAGAATCGCTGTTTGTGATTTTGCTGTCGTCAGTCAGCGTGTTTGACGACAGCTGCTTTAGTTTAACGCTTTCTGAGAACGTTCACATGGTGCTCTGCATTTTCGCGCATTGTTGTCATTGTGTGTTTGTTGTATCCAAACTTCCGTCGTTAGAAGTACTAGTTCGCTGCACGGAACGTCCTCGTGATTGGGCACGCGAGCGATCAGCCGACTGCAATTGTTTAACATTGTATATTATTCTCTTTAATAGTATACACTGTGTTGAGCACGCTAAAGTTTTTGAGTTGTACTGCTCGTCCGTGATCGGACGCATCTTTATTTAAAGCAATTTCTGCGCTGAGTTACAGCGCAGCAGGAAGTTTAATCTTAACTTCTAATTTTAGATTTACACTTAGTTTTAGTTATCTTATGCTAACACTGCGTTTGTCGAACGGCTGTGTAAACTAACCCTTGTGACCTGCTGTAGCGGCTGCACAAACAACCGCTGCTTACACCCGTTCGTCTTATCTGCCGCCTGCTGCGTAGGTCGCATGAATCACTATCTGCGACCTTCGACCCGTTGATCTTGTCAAACGGTTGCAGCTGTCGATCATAACGCGTTTATTTGTTTCTTATTTCTAAATATCTACTAAACTCGCTGTTCCATGTTCATCCATGAACATTCTGCGGGCGGCCAGTCAGGTTGACTCGAATCATTTCTCGAGACTTGCATTGTCGGTATGCACACATCACCATAAGTACCACGATAGTTATCATGCAAAGCGTCAGAGACAGGTAGCCGCTGTAGTGGTGAAACTGCAATTCCTTCAATGGCAGCTTTTCGTTGCGCAGACCAGCTAGCTTGTCTTCCAATTGCTTGAAGTCCTGGTCGTAATTTGGCTGGGTAATATTCATCCGGGATATTTTGTCCTCTGGAATGACCTTTATGATTGCCACTATTGGATCTGGTAGGTCGCTGATCCTCTCTTCGGACTCAAATTTCTGAAGACCAGTCAGAATTATGCCCTTGTATCTTGCTGTGCAGCCGGCTCTGAGAGATAAAATTCCTTGAGGTGGAATACTTGCTATCTCAGTCTTTGATGATCCACATTCCAAATGAACTACCGCCTCTTCAAAGTTCTTGAACAGCCACCGATTTACTTGGCTCAATTCTACCCAAAATGTCTTTTTGCTCACTTGGTCATATTGACAATCCGCCTGGCTAGTTTTACGCAGCGCTGATAACTCACATACTCCATCCAGCGCAGGTTGCCATGGCCAATTTCCATTGCAGATGATGTGGTTCTCCAAACTTTTTTGACATCTGTTTATCTGTGCCTGTGACATCAGGAAGTACGCATTCAAGTCGAAATTGAACACGAGGTACTCCGCTTTCAACTTAACCTGCAGTGTCTTTTCTTTATGCTGAAACGGAATTGCCACCATCTTGTAGACCTCTGACGAACGGCTTTGCAACAATGGTATCTGTGCTTCGACTACTAGCTTGTCGTCAATGATGAAGCCTCGCGCCGACATCAGGCTGTATACTTGTCTCAATTCGTCGTTGAATTGTTTCCCCGGTATTTGTAGCTTAGCTGGTAGTACCTGCTTGATGTGCATTATCGCTTCGCTCAACTGAGATGGTCGTATCAGCACCGGATTAATTTTACCGTGGTTAATGTCAATCAATAAGTCAATGATTGCCATTTGAATCATTCTGCAGTCATCCATCATTGTTTTTAGTTGAGTTGACATCATCTGGAACTGAATCGCCATTTTTTCTCTATTGATGTTTTTAATGATTTCAGATTGGTATGTGTTAATCTGATCTCTCAAACTTTTCATCTGAGCATTCACGTCGTGTACGGTATTCTTCATAATGTTTGCTGTAGAGTCTATCACCGTGGTTTGCTTTTTAAACAACGCCCTGATGTTCTTTTGGTGGTCTAGTAAATTTCGTAAATTTTGCTCTGTTTGCTCTCGATCATTTGCGTCCATGATGCCAAACAACATGGCATAGAAGGAGCCCACAAATTCCAACGGAGCGCGCCTTTGTCGTTTTTTATATATGAGCAGCTCATGGTTGTTGCTCAGACTTCGGTACCGATTTGCCAGTGATTTGGTCATCACGTCGCACACTTGTTCGAACTGCGTAAGCAGATGGCAGTGATCAGTTATTTGCCGTAAATATACCGGCATCCTCTCCATTTGGTCCAGATACGCTCGAAGGTCGTAATACACTATCAAGTCCCATGTCGACGAAACGACGTCCATGCTGCCCAAGGAATCCATATAGATTGATGCTTGATCCGAAAGTTCAACCACCGATGCTCCACTGCTTTTCCCTGCTGTTGTGGTCTTCAACGGTGCCATTAGCATCATCAACCACAACAAAACCTTTAGTGGCTTCCAGCTATGACCTGGCTTCTTTTTTGCCAAAGTCAGCATACTCTTCACCGTATGGTCCTCTGGCTTAGGTAGCTCCTCCGCTAGCAAAGGACATAATTTTCGAATAGGTCGCTTCACTGTGTTATTCTGCAGCTTTACAGACACTACTCGAACTCGGCCGTCGTCTCCAGGATGCGTTCCAACAACTTTCCCCAATGGCCATTTGGCAGGATGCGTATTCTCATCCTTGAGAACAACTACGTCACCTTCTTTTATGTTCTCCATTGGTACCTTCCACTTGTTCCGTTGCTGCAGGGTGTACAAATATTCGTCCTTCCACCTCTTCCAAAAATCACGTTGTATCTTTTGGACTAACTTCCAGCGGTTTAGAGACGATACTATGCAGTCAGTCTCAGGGTCTGGAGCTGCTATCCCAATCAAAAAATGTCCCGGTGTTAATGCGTCTTCCCCATTCGTGTCGTTGATCGCGTATAAAGGCCGGGAGTTCATCACAGCTTCAATCTGCGCAAGTACTGTCGCCATCTCTTCAAACGTCAAACTCACATCACCAACTACTCTTTTAAGATAATGTTTCATCGACTTCACGCCTGCTTCCCATATTCCTCCAAAGTGAGGACTTGCCGGGGGAATAAAGTGCCACGAGATTTTCTCATTCGCCAATACAGGTGCCAGCTCTTTATTATTTTGAATAGCCAGCTTGAACTCTTTGTCCAGAATTTTGTTGGCACCAACAAAGTTCGTCCCGTTGTCTGAATACAAATGAGAGCTTTTCCCTCGACGACCGAAAAACCTTCTTAGCGCTGCCATAAACGCTTCTGACGATAAATCGCTTACAGCTTCCAAGTGAACTGCCTTTGTCGTCAAGCAAACGAACACAGCGATGTAGCCCTTGAAACATTTCTGTCCACGTCCTTTGGAACATCGCATCTGAATCGGTCCGGCATAATCAACGCCCGTATGGTAAAACGGCCAAGTTACCGACACTCTACTTTGCGGTAAGTTTCCCATTATTTGTGAAGCGCTGCCTCTGCAATATCGGATACATTTCGTACATTTTCGAATGCATCCTTTAACCGCTTTGGATAGTCCAATAATCCAGTAGTCCCTTCTTAATGTGGCTTCCACCAGTCTATTGCCACCATGCAACGTCGCGTAGTGTGCTTGCCTTATTAAAAGTGCTGTGACATTCGATTTCGCTAAGATCACCGGATGCCGACTATTGTAAGGCAGCTCTGCGTTCCATAATCTTCCTCCAACACGAATTATGCCTCTTTGATCCAGAAATGGATTGAGACCTGACATCTTACTATTACTGGGAACCGCTTTCTTGCTCGTCAACGCTGTTATCTCCTCGCTGAAATCCTTTTTTTGCAGCAATCGTATTATTTTTGTCGACGCATCTTGCAGTTCTTCATTCGTCAAGAACAATGGTTTCTCGCCACTCCTGATGAATCGCATCATATACGCCACCACTCTCTTTAATTTGAGCCAACTGGAGTATCGATTAATTAGATTATCGATAAACTTATTGTCAGCTTTCGACGTCAATAGCACAGTCGCCCTGTTCTTCGTCGCGTCCTCCTCAATTGGCCAACAGTCTTCTGATTCCTTCAACCAATTGGGACCTTTCCACCAGATGTCAAGCCTTGTCAACGCCGCAGGAGAAATGCCTCGTGACGCATGGTCTGCCGGGTTGTCCTTGCTCTTCACATGGCGCCACTTTACATTCGTCACCAATTCTTGAATCTCCTCAACTCGTTTTCGCACGAACTTATCCTTGCTTCGGCCATTCTGAATCCAACAGAGCGTAATCGTTGAATCAGTCCAAGCATAGGCTTTGTAGGTAGCCGGAACGAGCCTTATCACTCTCGCCATTAATTTTGCTAACAAATGCGCAGCACACAACTCCAATTTTGGCAGTGTTTTCCGATTCTTCAGAGGGTTCACCTTTGTCTTAGCCGTCAGGAGAGTTACTTCATACCCCAATTTTATGTAGACTACTGCCGCATAAGCTTTCTCTGACGCATCAGCAAATCCGTGAATTTCCAGCGATGATTCACCCGACGTATGCATCCATCTCGGTATGCGCAGCTTCCCCAATACGATCACATTCGACAAGAACTGCTGCCATTCATCTTCTAGCTCGTTCGGTAGTACTTCGTCCCATTTAGATTGAAGTAGCCACAGTTTTTGTATAAACAATTTTGCAACTACTGTTACTGGAGAAAGCCAACCCAATGGATCAAATATTTGTGCCGCTTGTGACAATACACTTCTTTTCGTGACTTTGCTTGTCAACATTGAGTTTATTCGAAATTGAAACTCGTCTGTTCTTGGATCCCAAAAGAGACCAAGCGTTTTAACGGCTCCATCGTCTTCAATTTTCATGAGCTCATTTTCTTTTGTAGGTGATACTGCTGCTGTTATGGCCTTGTCATTCGAGAGCCACTTTCGAAGATGGAACCCAAATTTCTGTAGATGTCTCGAATACATATTTGTATTCTCTGACACTGTTCGACTGAATCCGCACCTGTCATCAGATCATCCATGTAGAAGTCTTCCCGAATTATGGACTGGAGCCAGTTGTCTTCTTTTTCGCAGCGCTTTGCCATTTCAAACAACGTACGCACGGCCAAAAACGGTGCCGCCGCAGTACCATATGTCACTGTCGTTAGTTGATATTCTTCAACCTTTTCGCCTGGTGTGTCCCTCCACAAAATCCGATGATATTGTTGATCTTCTGCCGTTATCTTTATTTGGCGGTACATCTTCTCCACATCAGCAGTTAATACAAATTTCCACAGCCTCCATTTAATTATTATTTCGAAGATATCTCGTTGCAGTTTCGGCCCAGCGTACATGTTGTCGTTCAAGCTTTTACCGTTCGAAGATTTCGCGGAAGCGTCAAACACCACTCTCAGCTTCGTGGTCGCACTTTGCTCTCTTATTACCGCTTGATGAGGAAGGTAATATTTGCCACACGTACCATCCGCTACTTTGGTCATATGTCCCAGATGAATGTATTCTCTCATAAACTGCTGATACCCTTTCTGCAATTGTTCGTCTTTTTTAAATTTACGCTCCATCGACGTTAAACGTGCCATGGCCTGCTTTCTTGAATTGCCAAGCTCGACGTTACTTTTAAATGGCACCTTTACGATGAATTGCCCGTTGTCGTGCTGAGATACCGTTTGCTCATATTTTTTCAAGCATTCCAGATCTTCTTCGTTGCTTTCATCATAGTCATCGTCCTCCAGTTCCCAAAATCTTTCCAGATTTGTTACGGCCGACGTAAACTTTTTCGACTTGGCTTGCCTGATTATTCCAGACAATATCCATCCGAATTTGGTTGCTTGACCAATTATGCCATCTTTTTTCACGACGCCTTCCTCCAGAATTTTGCCAAAGACGTCTCCTCCAATAACCATGTCAATCCTGTCGGATTTATTGAACATGGGATCTGCTAGCCACAAGTTCTTCCAGCTGTCAATCTCATATTTGAAGGACCGATCTGGCTGTGCACCTGTCAGTGATGGTAAAACTACCGCATCCACTGTTTGCACGAACTTGCTTAAAAACCTTGGCTTCAATTCCAGACGCATCTTGTATTTTGATTCTCCCACAACTGCCTCACCCAGACCGTGAACTTTTGTCTTAGTCCTGATGCGTGGAAGACTTAATATTTGCGCTGCTTCTTCCGATATCGTCGTAATTTGCGATCCTTGATCAATCAGCGCCCTTAATAGTAATGGCTCACCGTTTGCCGCCTTTACTTTGACTTGAGCAGTGGCCAGAATAACCGTTGTTGCTGCGCCGCTCGTAGTCATCGATGTCTGCCTTGACTCTTTTTGTCCTAGCTCAATATGAAGCAGCTCATGATGCCCTCTTTGACAATACCTGCACTTCATTGACGCATTTGGACACTGCCCTGCTCCAAGCTTGTGATTCAAACATTTGTAGCACAGCTTCTGTTTATTTGCGAACTTCCTACGTTCGTCCGCCGAAACTGTCAGAAATTTCCAACAGTCACTTGTCACGTGGTTTGACAAGCTGCAGTACTCACACGTACTCTTTTTCGTCACTGTTGACGTATGGTGAGCCTTGAATGCTGACACTGGCTTTCGATGCTTGACACCTTCCTCTTTCTCAGCAACTGCTTTTAATGTCTGGTACTGCTGATCCAGGAACTTCAACACATCTTCCAATGTTTGGACCTCTTTTGTTTTTTTGATTGATTGTTCGTACAATCTCAAACCTTCTTTGTCCAATTTCCGCACCACAATACGCGCTGCAAACGGATCATTATCTTTCATTTCAATGCCCATTGACCTTATGGCATTTATGCACTCTGTTGTTGTATCCAGCAGATGCCTCACGCTTTCGGCACTGCTGCTATTTACCATTGGCTGATCCAATAAGCGATCCCAATGTGTTGTAAATAAAATTCGTTTGTTGTCGTAGCGCTGTTTTAAAAGGGACCAGGCTACGTCATAATTTGCATTTGAAATTTGTAAATGCTGCACCAGTCGCGCTGCTTCGCCTTTCAAACACATGCGCAGTCGCATCATTTTTTTTGTTTTTGAGATCTTCATATTTTCATGAACCATCTCTTCAAATGAATTGTGGAATGTTGCCCACTCTTTCATATCGCCATAAAAGGCTGGTAATTTTATTTTTTCCAGCTCCAAATTATGGCTTCTTTGTGGCTCCATCGTATTCTGCCAGAATATCATCATACAACACATCAATGTGTGCATCGTTTCGAATCGCCAACCCGTTGTTGTAGCGATTCTTAATATCCTCCATAAGCGTCTCTAAGTATTTAAATTGTTGACCGCTTACCCTGGCCTTTCCTCTTAGGTCATCCATATTCCGGCGTAGGACTTCAATCCTTCGACTGAACGTGTTGAAACTAACGTCCACCGTAGTTGTTCCGGTTTCCGATGCATCACTTCCTGGCAATTCCGGTGCGGACTTAATTCCACGCGTAAAAGGTACCAGTGATATTATATCGTCATTTAAGCCTATGCTTAGCTGTCGGATCACTTCGTCACATTTTTCAATGAAGTTATCGAAGATATTGTTTTTGAAATAATCTTCTTCACCGATACCATCCGCCATCAATTTCTGATGATTTCCATCCAGTTCTTTTCTGATTTTTGTTAATGACTTTAGCCATTCAGCGCCTTTTGGTTTTCGCACTCCGCCACTTAAACCATCCATGATATGATTGACCCTCTCAGCTAATTCCATCTGCACGTCAATTGTCTTCAGTCTGTTGAACCCCATGGTGGATATCACTCGCGCTTTACAACCTGGAACTATGCAGTTGAACCGTTGGAGGTATTTTTGTTTTGGTCGCCTTGTTGACCGTGTTGTGCCTCGACTCACAACCTGGATTCGTTCAACTGCAATGTATCCAACAAACGAGAAAATGTCCTTTTGCACTTCTCGTCGTGATTTTTAGCAGAACACAAAATCCAATGTTTTTGCTTCCGTTTTTTTTTTCTCTTTTCCGTTCTAGTCTCACAAACGACTTTTTCGGATTTTTATACCCTGCACATACAGTGTGTCAGGGTATATTAAGTTTGTTTGAACGAAATGTATGTAACGCACAGAAGGAAGGGAGGGGGACCCCATAAAGTATATATATTCTTGATCAGGACGACTAGAGAAATTGATTGAGCCATGTCCGTCCGTCTGTCCGTCCGTCCGTCCGTCTGTCCGTCCGTCCGTCTGTATTCACCAATGGATCTCGGAAACTGTAAGAGCTAGAGACTTGAAATTTGGAGGGTAGACTCGTGATGCTTGGCAGCAGATCAAGTTTATTTTTTTTTTGTGCCACGCCCACTCCTTCCCGCCCATCCAGCCCTACCCACTTTTTTAAATCGCTATAACTCAAACATCCAAAGAGATAGAAACATGAAAGTCGGTATGTAGACTCAGTATGAGTGGCTCTACAAAACTGCATACCACAAAATCCCCCCCTCATTTTCATTTCCCCTCCCCTAGTAATTTTCTCTAAATTGCTATATCTCCAAAATTAACAAAGGTATGGACCTGAAATTTTGTACACAAGCTCAGTGATAATACATCTTAAAAACTGCATACCACAAATTTCCCCTCTCTTTGATGGCTACCCCTCAGAGACCTACAAACTTAAATTTTTCGTAAAATCCACATTTTTTGACCGATTTACTTGATATTTTGAACACTATTTGAAAAGGCGACGTCAGATCAATATGTTTTTGTAGATTGAGGGTGTGGCACCGCCTACCATGTGTGCAGGGTATTATATTGTCGAGTATACTCGACTATACCGCCCTTACTGGTTATTTTTATTTTTTTTTTTATTTTCCTTTTTTGTCTCACAAACGACTTTTTCGGATTTTTATACTTTTTATTTTACTTTTTAGTCTCACAAACGACTTTTTCGGAAAAAAAAAAAATTTTTTACTTTTGCACTTTCTGCACTTTAAACAATTTGTTCGTTGATCGTCCTAAACTGAACTTTAAACAATTTACGATCACGAATCCGGCTCGAAGGACCAAAAATGTATATTATTCTCTTTAATAGTATACACTGTGTTGAGCACGCTCAAGTTTTTGAGTTGTACTGCTCGTCCGTGATCGGACGCACCTTTATTTAAAGCAATTTCTGCGCTGAGTTACAGCGCAGCAGGAAGTTTAATCTTAACTTCTAATTTTAGATTTACACTTAGTTTTAGTTATCTTATGCTAACACTGCGTTTGTCGAACGGCTGTGTAAACTAACCCTTGTGACCTGCTGTAGCGGCCGCACAAACAACCGCTGCTTACACCCGTTCGTCTTATCTGCCGCCTGCTGCGTAGGTCGCATGAATCACTATCTGCGACCTTCGACCCGTTGATCTTGTCAAACGGTTGCAGCTGTCGATCATAACGCGTTTATTTGTTTCTTATTTCTAAATATCTACTAAACTCGCTGTTCCATGTTCATCCATGAACAAACATCCTTTTTAAGGCTGTCGAATTTTTGTGACAATAAGCGCAGAGAGTCGGCAATTTCGTTAAGCGGGTTCACTGATTCACTTTGCGGTTGCGTGCTTGGGCTCACAGCAAAAGTAGCATTTGTGTTTCCCGTGTCAAGCATCTTGTCCGCTATTTTGGCGAGCTTACTGAGATCATTTTCCTCCCAAACTGTTAAAAACGGTCGTACATTTTGGGGCATTTCAGCAAGAAACAGTGCACGAATGATATTTTCACTGTTCGGATCTGGATTAAGTCGCCGCATGTGAGCCAAAATCTCAGATGGCTTTAAAACAGCCGTTTCTCCACCTTGTAACAACCGTCGAAGGTTTGATTCTGATGGCTCAGCAAATTTTTCGATCAATCGATTTTTTAAAACTTCATATTTGCCTGTGGTTGGAGGGTGAGTTATCAAATCCTCTACTGTCAAAACCACGTCAGCCGTTAAATTCACAATAACATGATCAAATTTGTCGTCATCACTATTGATGCCATACAAACGAAACGATCGTTCAACCTGAGCAAACCATAAATTGGGGTTGTCACATGTGAATTTCGGCAAATGAATTGCATTGCGGCTAGTGACAGTTGGTGTAGTTTGAATAGTCGACGTCGTAGCTTGCAAAGATTCTTCTGCTGTTGGAGCGCCCTAAGCTGGTCTGCTAAATCGTTGTCAGGCATGTTGTTGGGTGTACTACGTTCGTCTTCAAAATTTAGTTTTCTTGCCGTCAACGATCGTAAATTATAGCGAACTTTGGGCGGCGTCGTTTTGTTGTCTTCGTTTACTTGTCGGGGTCACCAATTATAGCGCGTTGCTATTTCTAAATTCGATTATTTATTTATTTATTCGATTATTTATTTACTTATTTAGGTGTTAGTTGTTATGTTAAACTGAATCAAATTGAGTTTTGTCCTGTCTGTCCACACCGCGTGTTGCGTCTAGTGTTGGACAGTCTTTCTTTTTCTTTTCTCTTTTGTAACTAATCGTCACGGTAAAGTTGACCAAAGGTGGCGCTATTTCGGGTTGCCACATTACGTACTCAGGCCAATTGCCTATAAGTATCATTGTGATCGAACCACTGGAACTGGCACCTTCCACACAAAATGTAGGAAATTAAGACATTTTAACCCCCTTTACACCGTAGGTTGCTTCCTATGACAACTTTTGTTCACTTTATTAACATTTTAAAGCTGTTACAGAAAAACGACTTACTTTACATTCTTCTTCTTATTGCTGCGGCAGCGAGTTTTTTGCATATTTTTGTGAAAGGTTGCCACCGTTTTCTAATAAAAAACAGCCTTAAATGTATTCAAAGGGGTAAAACCTTTTTTGAGTAGGGTAAAGGATTATATAAATAACATATACTTAAGGGGTTACATACAGTTAGAATTTTCAAAAAATCAATTTTTTTATACTCTTGCAAGAGTATATTAACTTTGTCATGAAGTTTGCAACGCAGAGAAGGAGACATCTTCGACTATATAAAGTATATATATTCTTGATCAGCTCGACGAGACGAGTTCATATAGCCATGTCCGTCTGTCCGTCTGTCTGTTGCGATGCGAACTCCTGCTAGAGTTTTAAAGATATTAAAAAAATTTAAATGCAGAAAATTTTCTTTTCCTTGCACGCAATTTGTATGTAAAATCCAGCATGATCGGAATACTATAGCATATAGCTGCTATAGGAACGATCGGTAAAAAATTAGGTTTTTGCTCAATAAACTCTTTGATTTTTAAGCTATCGCCTCAAGAACATCTTGGACGTGAATTAAGGCACACTGCAAAATTGGTGAAGATCGGATAATAATAGCATACAGCTCTCATAGGAACAATCGGTGAAAAATTCGGTTTTTGTTAGAAAAACTTTTTTGTTCTTAAATATAAATAGATAAAACTTTGCAGTTACTCGTTTTTGTGAATCCCTGACAATATTCCAAAGTTTCGTAAAAATCGGTCATTAGGACGTCACCGCCCATATAGAGAAAAACTTAAAAATGTGATTTCTCTGTAAGCCGACGGGATATAAGATCGCAAAATGAAGTGTACAATGGTTGCAATGTATTTGTTAAAAAAATTAGAAAATGGGGGGAGGGAGGGCTTCGTCCCTTTATCTTTATAAACGTAAATAATTCTTATTGGAAAAACTGAAACACAGATTTCCCAATAGGAATACTTGACAAAATGCTTGCAAGAGTATAAAAGTTTCAGCAATGCTGAAAATAGCTCCCTTACTGGTTTTTATTTCATTTTTTTAATGTACTTATATTTAAAAATACACACAGAAAATTTCACATCGTTCCGGAGAATATTTTCGAAGTTACAGGCAAATTTGGAAAGGCGTTTCTGAGCGCTTGAACGTAGTTTTCAAACTTTAAACGCGTTTTTCTCAAAATGGTGTTTACAAAGTCGGTGACCAACATTACTCGAAAACGGCTGAACCGATTAGTCTCAAATTTTGAGTAGAGCTTCTTAAATATATTTTCTAGTAATTAATCGAAGATTTTTTCTCAACGATAAATATTTTTTTTTTATAAAGAATTTAAGCCCGAAATTTTGGTCAAAAATCGATTTTTTTTTTTGAGAAGCCGTCATTTTGTCAAAAAAATTTAAAAAAATTCGCTTTTTTCGGCCTTCTAACTGTATGTAACCCCTTAAGATTTGGAAGGTGACATAAAATGAGGTTTTTTTTAATTGTCCACCAAAGTTCAAAAATACCCAAAAAATAGATAGTTCGAAAAACAGCTCCTTTCAAAAAACTTCAACTGGCAAAGGCTTAATATTTAAATTATAACACTATTATATGGCTACCTAAGAATATAAATTAATTCGAAAATGATTCTTGTTATAATTGCGTTGCTATTCCAACTCAAAGATGGCGAATTTTCAAAAAATTTAGTATGTTATTAAAAGTTGAAGAAAGGGTCAACTTTGACTGGTGATAGCTTTCAAACTATGAATCTAATTTCTTTAAGGTTAATATTTCCTTAATCTCTGAATGTATCTAAGACACCTCTCTGCGTCGTAATGACCTTCCAACCCAAAGATAAACCCCAGGGCCCCACGAAAAAACTACAGTCCAAAAGAACTGTTAGTTAACGTTTAGTTATAAAATCTGAAAACTTATTGTTAGTCTCATATGAAAGAGAAGATCTAATAAATAAAATAAAAAACCAGTAAGGGCGGTATAGTCGAGTATACTCGACAATTTAACACCCTGCATACATGGTGTGGCACGTCCCAAATTCTACCAAAACATATTTATCTGTCATCGGCCGTTCAAATAGTGTTCAAAATATCAAGAAATCGGTAAAAAAAATGTGAATTTTACGAAAATGTTGAGTTTGTAGGTCTCTGAGGTGTAACTATCAAAAAGAGAGAAAAATTTCGGTATGCAGTTTTGTAGATCTATACATACTGAGTCTACATACCGACTGTCAGGTTTGTATCTTTTATAGTTTAGGAGATGTAGTAATTTTAAGTAAAATAAAGTGGAATATTTTAAAAATTTATGTTTGTTAGTCTCTGAGGGTAACCATCATAGAGAAGGAAAACTTGTGGTATGCAGTTTTAAAGATGTATACTTATTGAGCTTGTATAATTTCAGGATTATACCTTCAATAGTTTTGGAGATATATCTGTTTTTTTAAAACAACTGGAGGAGGGGAAATTAAGGGGTGGGGGAAAAATGTGGTATGCAGTTTTGTAGATCTATACATACTGAGTCTATATACCGCCTTTCATGTTTTTCTTGTTTCGGGTGTTCAAGTTAACTTAAAAGCGTTTTTATTAAATTTTATGCTCCATATGGACTTCCTTTTGCTTAACAACTATCCTTTGTTATAATACCATTGATTCCAATCCATCCGATTGTGTGAGGATGATTTTCGTACTAAACAAAAAAAAAAGCACTTCCACATATTTTGTGTGGTATTTTCGTTGGTTGTTATGAAAACCCCCTATTGCCTAATGAAAAAGTGTAATTTTTTATAAAAAAATTGGTATGGTCAAAACAAATAAAAATGAAATGGACAACAACTCGATGTAATATTGAAAAAGTCCATACAGAAAACGACCCATAATAGAACACATTATATGCTATACAATTATAGAAGGGGTCATGTAATATCTTATTTAATCTTACCAAGGACGAAAGGTGGTCATTGAGAACTTCATATTAACTTTTAGTCCCTTAAGGGGGTAACCACCTTTGAAGATGATTATTTTCTCGATTCTTATCCAATTTTTTTGAATGCAAAGAATGCACTAGACTAAAAGTAGTTTTAAGCAATATACTAATGCATGTCTCGACTTCATTTTGCTATTTTCCCAGGGCAAATATGTTACAAATAACCACTGATAGATGACCCCAAAGTTAAGTCCATTTTGCATAGAACGCTAGTTGGCGTGTCAAATCACGGCCCGTACATGCAAGCTAGCTCCAATCGAAAAAAAAATTTCTCTTAAGGACAGTGTTTTTTAGGTCTGTACGTAGGGGTTTTTTGAAATTTTGAGTTTTACGAAAATGGTGCCTATTTTTCCGAAATAACTTATTTTTTTGAGTAAAAATGTGCATTTAATTGGGCGAAAAAACAAATCTAAGACAGATATCGAAAAACCCCTACGTACAGACTTAGATTACATGTCTAGGAAGATCCCTATCAATTCTCAGGTCAATCCGATAAAAACTGGCGGAGCAATCTTACACGCCAATTTAAGAAATGTCGTTTCGAGAAAATGTATTTACATACAATTGCACTAAGAGCGCTTATTTAAATTTGTTTATAGCATACAAAAAATGTTTCGGCTACCTATAAAATTGATCAATAAAGATTCTGTACACCTCAAAGAGTACTTTACGTAGTATAAATTATTTCACAATTTTTTAAATCGCAAAGGTGGTATACCCCCTTAATATACTTGTAAAGAAAAACCTTCGTTAGGGTGTTATTTTCAAAAACCGAACTTTGCTTATGTATCGATGTCCCTTTAGGTAGACGGCATATATGTATATTTCTATTTAATTGAAGATTACACCGAAATTTTTTGTGAAATTCGCTTGGTATGGTTGTCATACTTCTAGTAACCGTTTGGTTTTAACAAAACGACAACTGAATGTTACGATTGATATGTTTTAATCCTAGAAGCAGAACTTTCATGCAAAATGCATATTAACAAATCATTACATTTGCGGAAACTTCTTAAAACAGCTAAAAATAATTAAGAATAATCATTATAATTAAAATATATAGCAACTCTGTTTAAAGCCATATTTTGTGTATCAGCTGACTTCAAATCGTCTTGAAAATGCTTAGCGTTTATACGTACTTTCAAAACGACTTGAAAAATTAAAGACACATTTGAGAACAAGTTTGAGTCAAAACGCTTTCAAAACGAATTCAAAAAGTGTTTATACATGTGTTTTCAGTCACTTCGTTTTCAGTCGAAACGTTTTAAGTCATCGTGTAAACATAATATATATTTTATTTACGTTACAATTAGAATGAGCCACAAAGTTACTACTTTCACTTCAAATACAACAGCATATCAATTATAATTCTTAGATCATTTAAAGAATTTTATATGTTCAATTCGAATACACTCTACAATCTTCAAAAATAAATGCAAGCATATTGGTGATGTATGACAATGATCGTTTCTACTGCTCGAAAAAAATTTTCGGTGTTCACGCATTTGTCGTTAATATATGAATGTAAGAAAATATGAAAGTCAACGACGCAAATGCGTCTTTGACAGTCTCTTTAAAGTTGTGAGTTCTCTTCGTCTTATATAAACAAACGAAAAATTTAATTGCGCCAATTGAGCGAAATAATAGAAATACATTTAAAATGACACGAAAAAGCGTTAAAAATCATTTGACTGAATATTAAATAAATCAGTTTATGTGCGTAATTTAGTTTCTAGGAGGGAAATATGTTTATTTATGCATGAATATAGAAATAATTAACTAATTGTAGTAAAATTGTGCACAGATGTAGTTCTTGATGGAGAAATTGAGTAAAAATTAGATGAATTTATGGTTTACATACAATTGTTCCATCGAGTGACGAAGTCGAAGAGCCAAAATCTGCCTTTTTAATGCAAAAGTTGTATGTGTTGTGTGATTGCTTCTAACATAAGAGTATTCTTTACAAAGGTAGTTATATGGTGTGAAATTGGCAATGTAATAGTCTATGTTGATTAAGGTGCCAAAATAACGTACTTCATTTTAAAATTAAATTCTTCCGAAAGTACAGCCACTTTTTCATATAAAATAACTAAATATTGCCATTTTCATATATTCATACTTCCATACGTTAACTAACAACATGCCTCGGGGTCTATGAATCTCTATGAAAATTTGGCCGGTGCATTTTGTTGTTGGCAATTCAACTTTTCATAGACTTATAGGTTAACGACAAATGCGTGAACACCCCAATTGTTTGATATGAGAGGGTTTTTTTTAAATCCAAATTGATCAATGAAAACATATAAAATATTGGAAAACCATGATGTTAATTTCATGGTACTTACATAAGAGCAAAAAATAAGGCTGAATTTAATTTAATCTCTGAGGATATTATCAGAGATTTTGCAACGGTGGAAAATCCCTATTAGAGATTTTAACTTATTTATTTATTTAATAACAAATTTCTGTTATTTAAGTTCTAGTTAGTTCAAAATAAAAAAAAAATTTTTTTAAAATACGTATAATATAACAAATACAAAATAATTGATTGAAAAAAAAAACTTAATTGATAAGAAGGTTAGAAAAAAAAAGCAAAATGATAAATTAATTCTAAGAAGTCTCTGACCCGGTGGGGGAAATTAATTTGCATAATGCAGGCTGTGCCCCTGCTCACACATTTGTAGTCAGAGACTTAAATTCCAAAGAGCGCAAACCGACCATCCAGAACGACTATCCAAGCCGATGTACGTTCTCAGTACCATGTAGGTAGTTCCGAATGATTGAGTTAAGTATCGTAAGAGAAATTTCAGGTGAGAGGACGTGATAAAGATTATTATAATTAGTGCATTATATGCAAAACGGATCATAATGTGCATTGTTAGTTGTGCATCTATGCAAAGTTAGAGGGACATAGTTTCTAGTAGTGCGTCGTGGTACGCTAAAACAAATCCGAATGAGTAAGTCAGAAGAGTCAATTAAACCAACAACAAGCTTATGAAGAAAAACAGTCTCTAAAACAATCCAGCGTTGGGACAGAGATGGAAGGTCAATAAGTGCGAGCCTGTCATGGTATGATAGTAGCCTGACATTACGATTCCAATCCAGGCCACGAAGCGCAAAGACGAGAAATTGCTTCTGAACTGATTCAATGCGATCTTGATACTTCTTGTACTGTGGAGACTATACGCAAAAGCAGTATTCGAGAAGAGGACGTACAAGTGACGTGAAAAGAAGTTTGCTCATATAGGGGTCATTGAATTCTTTAGACCAGCGTTTAATGAATCCAAAAACACCTTTCGCCTTATTAACGACAGTAGAGGTATATTGGATGAATTAGAGTTTAGGATCGAAAAGAACACCTAGATCGTTAAAAAGTAGGACGTTATCAATCGAGTAAGTAAACAAATGAGGTTTACTACGATAAAAAGTTATAATCTTACATTTAAAACAATTGAGCTAAAGCCAATTCAGCAAACACCAAGAATGTAGTGAGTTCAGATCAGCCTGTAATAGGTCATGACAGGTAGGCTCATTATAAGAAAGACACAATTTAACATCATCGGCGTACATAAGTACCCGAGAGTATCGAATCGATAAGGGGAGATCATTAATGAAAAGAATGAACAAAAGAGGACCAATATGACTGCCTTGGGGGACACCAGAAGAAACATGAATAAGATCGGACCTGGACAAGAGTCGCTGAGTTCTATCTGTTAAATACGATTTAATCCTGGAAGATTTAAACAAGAGCCGCTGAGTTCTATCTACATATTAAATACGATTTAATCCAAAGAAGAAGACTCGTCAGAAAACCCATTAGATTCAATTTGAACAAATGCAGATCGTGGTTAACCGAGTCAAAAGCTTTACTAAAGTCAGTATTAATGACATCGGTTTGAGAGTGTTTTTGACAAAACCATGATTAACAAAGCAAGTAAATTCTAGAAGATTAGTACAAGGAATTTAGTCGATCAAAATTAGTTTTACGAAAACAAAGACGACGCAGAAGAGAGGTGTTAGGCGAGATGGAGAAACGAAAGGGAAGAGAAAGGAGAATTTCCAACGTAGGGTGAAAAGAATCTTCCGGCAACGATAGAGGGTCACATCGTGATACCAAGTAGTATCAGTAAAACCCAAAAATATGGTTGAAATCACCAAGAACGATAAGAAAATTACGATTATGTGTAAGATCACAAGTCAGTTTTATAGCATCAGCCTGCTTCATATAGACATCTTGTGCAGAACCAGACGGAATATATGAACACGTAACACAGAATACGAAAATGTATCAATTGTCATAGATATGACAACTGTCACTGTGTTGGGTATGGTCATAGTTGCCAGAATAGGGCTGCAAATATAATCTTTTTATCAAAAATAATTTATATAATTTGTTTAAAACTTAAATTTTACTTGTTTCGCAAGTCAAAACATTCAATGTATCACAAATAGAAGTGATGCGCTAACTTGCGAAATGTTGCACATCCAAAAATCTTGCAAGGCAGTTATGAACACTCGACATTGCCAAAGATAAGGAAATGGCATTTATGAACATTATGCCTTGCAGAGATGCTTTTCAAACAGCGTTTTTGAAGTCAGCCTTTCTGTGGCACAAAAATTCCCTAAACCGTTTTCAAAACGGACTTTTTCGTTACTAAGTACTGGAATAGTTCCAGTATTTTCATTATTCCTACTGGGATTGTTTTGCTTTGATTCAATTTGAGCTGATATAGTTAGGCCCAGTTTCACAGTCTAGGGTTAACCCAGAGTAAAGTTAACTCGAATTTAACCCTTAGCCGGAGTTAACTCTGACTTTCAGTTCCACAGTGACGAGTTAACTCTAGTTATATATGTATGGCAACATTCTATCTTTTGAGAATAATGTTTTACAATATTGAACATCTACTTACCAAACACTGTTTATTTTTCCAGTTATTTTAAAAATCACCTTCAATTAGTAATGGATAGCTGAAAAGAATCCAATATAACAAGCGGTGAAATGTTGACTCGATTATGTCTAATTGTATAGTTTACCATTACAAAGGGGCAGGCAGTTACTCTGCACAACGAAAGTAAACCGCACTCTTCAAATGGTACAATAGTACGTAGTTATGTTAGTTTCGTGTAAAACACAACATGGGTATAATACACATAGCAATCACACAAGGAAACTTTGTATAAATAATGCACATCTGCTCCCAATGAAAAGTAAACGACTTCCGATGTCAGTAACTCCAAATGATGTGAGACTACCTGGTGGACTGCTGCTATACAAGCTCAGCTATCAAATTCATTTCTATTGATTGGGACATATTTAATTTTTATATTTTTGACAGACAAATTTAGTTCTGTCTTGACATTACGAAACATAAATAGAAAAAGTTAAAACAGAGTAGTTAACTCGGGGTTAACCCTAGAATGTAGTAGGGTTAACTCAGGGTAACATAAATGTTAACTACTAACAGCCCTATTCTGGCAACTATGACAATACTCAACACAGTGACAATTGTCATATCTATGACAATTGATACATTTTCGTATTCTGACAAAAATTTAAAAGCTTAGAGTATGACAATTGATACAGAATCTGTGACTACTTGACTAGCAGGTCACAACCGAATCTATTGTAGTTTAACAGCTGTAACGAGTAAAAAAGAAAATGTTAAATCCATTTTCGAATAAATTACAAGCAACAATTAGAGGAATGTGTACGCGATGCATTTAAAAAATAAAAAGAAAATGTCTAAGAATGCGTGAAAAAAGTTTGACTGATAAGAATTGAAGACATTTTTTTTACTTAAGCGCTGTGTTTCTTAAAAATATAAATTATGTATTTTAGATAGAATGCATTTAAAATATTTGAGCTAAAAAGGGATTACACAAAATCCAGCCATTGGCGGAATTTGCCATTATCCGTATTTGACACATAGAAGTCCTCAATACCAGCCTCCTTATGAAAGGGAGGGGTGATAAGTAATCGACATAAGCAGGAAGGCGCAACCTAAGTTGTATGTAATATATTCCTCGTATAGATGATCTATGCTTATATTTCGGTACTTCTTTTGCATTATCTATATTTTGAGATCTGCAAGTTCTCAACAACACATCCGATTGCATCCATTTAAATGGAATCAGATATGTCGTGTTGTACCCGATTTCTTAATGCGCTAATGCTTCTAAAGTATTGAATTATCCTGTTTCAAGAATTGTAATAACTTCGTCGTTATTTGTTCAAACTTGCACGCTCTATTTATAGAAACCAAAGCCGAATAGTCAAAATATTTAGTAAAATTGTATAATTTTTCAATTTTTGTTGACACTTCTCTCTAAAATGAAATAAAAAAAAATTTCACCTCGGTGTGGTGAAAGCTCTATCTGTTAAAAAAACTTTTTTGTTGTCACAGTTTAGTTAGAATACCAAATCAAAAAACAAATGACAAAATACATGACAAAATTTTCATGACAAAAAATTGTGACTGATTTGCCAGAATAGGGCTGTAAGTGTGAAACTGAAAAATTGTTACTGGGAGTTAACCTTGGGTTAACTTTGACTGTGAAACTGGGCCTAAGTAGAACTACTTAATTACTGCATATTAGGGTGTCTCTTATAGGGTCGATTTTTTTATACTCTTGCAAGAGTATATTAACTTTGTCATGAAGTTTGCAACGCAGAGAAGGAGACATCTCCGACTATATAAAGTATATATATTCTTGATCAGCACGACGAGACGAGTTCATATAGCCATGTCCGTCTGTCCGTCTATCCGTCTGTCTGTCTGTTTCAATACCAACTGTGGGCTCAGTTTAAACGATGTCGAAAAAATTTAAACGCAGAAAATTTTCTTATAATTGCAGGCAGTTTGTATGTAAAATCCAGCATGATCGGATAACTATAGCATATAGCTGCCATAGGAACGATCGGTCAAAAATGAGGTTTTTGCTCAATAAACGCCTTGTTTTTAAAGCTATCGCCTCAATTTTTTGCACAAGAACATCTTGGACGTAAATTAAAACACGCTCCAAAATTGGCGGAGATCGGATAAATATAGGATATAGCTCCCATAGGAACAATCGGTCAAAAATTCGGTTTTTGTTAGAAAAACTTTTTTGTTCTTAAATATAAACGGATAAAACTTTGCAGTTACGCGTTTTTATACATCCTTGACCATATTCCAAAATTTCGTACAAATCGGACATAAGGGCGTGGCACCGCCCATATAGAGAAAAAGTTAAAAATGTGATTTCTCTGTAAGCCGACGAGATATAAGATCGCAAAATAAAGTGTACAATAATTGCTATGTATATGTTAAAAAATTAGAATATGGGCGGGGCCACGCCCCTATATCTTTATAAAAGTATATGATTCTTATTGGAAAAACTATAAAACATATTTTCCAATAAGAATACTTGAGAAAATGCTTGCAAGAGTATATAAGTTTCAGCAAAGCTGAAAATAGCTCCCTTACTGGTTTTTTTTTGCACTTTTGAAAACGCATACCCGCTATTTCTGTTTATTACCCTTTACTTAACCTAAATATACAATTTCAGCTTCCTATGTTAATTTTAACACATGCCCACTGAGCCATTAAGTTTTATGAAAGAAGATTTTAGATGCTTTTTTTAAATACAACTCGGGGCGCCAAATAATTAAATTTTAATTGTATCTTATTGAAAAGACAAATCTAAGTATTACGTTTTAATACCAAAAGATGAACTTTATATAAAACTAATTAGGATACTTCCTTTTCAATGTTTCTTTTTTCAAGTTGATTTGAGCTTTAACTCATTTGATTTCACTTCGCGGATATTAAAATTTAAAACTGCGAAAACTTGGCGGATAGATGGAAACGAAATGACAACAAAATGAAGTACTCGTATGTTACACCATAGGTGCCCATGTAACTTGCTTGAGAAAGTGTTCCAATGTTACATTAAAGACTCAGGTGTAACATGCATGTTTTGAACGCAAGTCGGCACGTGTTCCTGTGTCCCAAAAAAAAAAAAAAAAGTCATGGGAGTGTTTTAGAGTAGTCTGAAAAAAACTAGACTATATGTGTTGAAAAATAAGAACCTTGAAAAATAAGGGACACCCTACTGTACATAGATAAAAAGTAATTGTTAAAAAGTAATTTTTATGAATAAATCTCATAACAGTTACGGTCCCTGCCATATACATACATATATTTTATTCGCATTTATGTCTATGAACTTATTCAATATCTAGATAAGTAAAAGTGTTCTTGACATCTTATAAAAGTCTACCACGAACTCTTCTATAAACTGCTGTTCCATTCTTTTAACTGACCGCCTGTGTGTACTTTGCATACATAACCCTTTCGTATAAAGAAATAACGAGTGGATTATTTAAAAGCCATTTAGACGAGATTCAGTCATCGTAGTTCTAAGCCACGTCTTTACTTTCTTTAATGTACTGAATTAGCGTTCCACTGTGGATGTTGTACATGGCATTGCAAGTAAAATTGCCAATGGAAAGCGCATTTCCCATATGAATGAACCAAATAAGAATCTGTTTTCTTCCTCCAAGCTTTGAATCACAATTCCGTCATTTAAATTTATGAGAACATTTACATTAGACGTGAGATTACCGTCAGTTGCAACTCTAACACGTTTTGGATGAAGCGCGATTAGAGAAAATGCAGAATAATTTTGTTTTGAAAATCTTTGAGTTATTGATTTTATTAAAGAATCCAAATATGTCAAAAATATTGTCCGCTGATAGTACTCAAACAATGTTGTAAAGGGTGGAGTTGACGTGTTTCTTTGATTTTCCACAATGCTTGGAACAGTAATTTTGATTTCTGATCTTTTGGCCAATTCAGTGGCATCTTTATGTGGAAAGTAAAGGAAATAGGTCAAATCCAGTTCTACAGTGTCTGTGTACGGCTTAGCGTGATTGCAAAAGCGTTCATACCCGAACAATAGCCGAATAATCAAGCCATTCGGCTCAACCGATCAAACGTGCATACGCACATTTTCGTTGTGGATTTAAAACAGTGGTGGGCAAAACACATACAATCAAACGTTTCGTTGTGTGAGTAAGCAGCGAAAAACGAAGTTGATGAGCTACCCAGCAGTTTTTTTAGTACTGCTTTTACCGGTTCTGGAAGCATTCCAAAAGGTTGCAGGAAGGACAGTCTAAGCATTCCCAACCTACCTGCTTTCGGCCATATTCGTGGGACAATTTGCAACTATACGTCGATGCCATTTCGCATTGACAAGGAACGACCCGAGCACGAGAGTCGCATTCCACACTCGCTGCTAGTAGCAGCGAGACGGAACGGCTCAAGCATGCCATTTCCGGTTCCCAAACCACGACTAATGGAATGGGCAGCGCGACACGAAGCCGTCGCGACGCGACTGAGAACGGCGCGTCGCGACGGCTGTTATTGTACAGGATATGTTATTGTACAGTCTTTCAATGTTAATTCATTTCATTTGCAATTGGAATTTTGCGTTTGCTGTTCGTTTTGCTTTGAACTAGAGGTCTCGGGTTCTATTCCCAGCACGGGGCGATGCAAATAATTATTTTTTTTTTCTTTTTATAAAACAGGTGCTTTGCAAAAAATAAATATACAAATGTTAAAAAAAAAAATACGAATTTATTTAATTTTAAGATTTATTATCATTTTTTTCTGTCTAATTTATTATAGTACAGTAAGGAGGTTGTAAAAAAGGGGGTTACCTGGAAAGTTTTGCGGGAGTTTTGAAAATTGGCATCTATATGGATTTTGGGCTGCTCTTTCCGAATTTCCACTTTGCGACCTTCTATCACCGCCGCTCGAGCCGCCATTTTGAAAAAATGGCGTCCAAAATCACTTTTTTCACCATATCTCCATTTTGGCTCATTTTACGGCAAAAACATCTCTATACTAAATTAAACTAGAGGAAATTTCCTACAAATTATGTTCAGACCTTTTTTTTCGTAAGACTAATAGTTTAGGCGTACGAGCGCCGCAAAGTGTACAACTTTGGTACTATGGTTTTCATACATTTTGTATGGGATTTGGTATTGTTTTGAATGATAGTCTTACTCTCAGTCCAAGTGATTTAGATTTCACTAACTTTTATTGTGTTTGGTGTTGAGATTTAATGTTATATTAATCATCAATTATAATAAAAACGTTTCAAATTCGAGTGCAAATTTACAAATCCAAACCAACCGTTTTTTCATCAAAAATTGCCGTTTTCTTATGAAAGAGGCAAGTAACACTTGCATGGTTCTGGGCCTGTAAGTCTGTTGAAGGGTTGGGAACGTTGTGTTTACTTGAATATAAGACAAGTACAATATTAAATATTAGCATCAAACACAACAAATTAAGCAAATTTTCAAAATTTGGATTAATCAAAATCCCATACAAAATGTATGAAAACCATAGTACCAAAGTTGTACACTTTGCGGCACTCGTACGCCTAAACTATTAGTCTTACGAAAAAAAAGGTCTGAACATAATTTATAGGAAATTTCTTCTAGTTTAATTTAGTATAGAGATGTTTTTGCCGTAAAATGAGCCAAATGGAGATATGGTGAAAAAAGTGATTTTGAACGCCATTTTTTTAAAATGGCGGCTCGAGCGGCGGTCGTAGAAGGTCGCAAAGTGGAAATTCGGAAAGAGCAGCCCAAAATCCATATAGATGCCAATTTGCGACACTCCCGCAAAACTTTCCAGGTAAAACTACTTCCTTACTGTACTATTATTATTTTTTTATTTTATTTTCGGTTGCTTGCATTATCAGTTTTGGTTTTTTTTTACTTTTAGAAGTGAGAATTTAGTTATTAAAGACAGTGATTAATATATTTTAACTTACTTGAATTACTTACAAATACGCACAGTTTATTGTTTCCCTTACCGAGCATTGAACCCAGGCTCTTCGAATTGTAAGCCGTCGCTCAACCCATTGAGCCACAGAGACTTGAATAAGCAACACGCTAAATTGTGAATATGTCGATCATAGCAGAAAAGCGACAATTCGTCCGTCGGCGAAACAGTCCGTTTGTCTGTCACTGTTTTGGTCTGCGTCGACAACTAACCTCCGCCTACCCCTTCGTCCACAAAACATTTTGCGTGTGCGTGAACTCACCCTCCCGCAAACTCTTCACCTACATTTCCAAATTTTATTTCTCTGTTACTTTTGCTCTGCCATCGCGACGCATCGTCACTAACCTTTCCCCTTCTACCCTTTCTCTACAACAAAAACTTGCGTCGCTGCTTTTTCGACGTCGTGTTTTTGACGACGGCAACTGTGGTTCCACTCCGCGTGTACACTCGTTGCAAGTGGAATGCGTGGTTTGTGGGCCTCATATCAACGCCAAAAAGAACGCGTTACTTTGGAACTACGGTTCCTTAAAAAACTGCTGGGTATTCACTGTGAAAAATTGCGAGCATTAGCGCGTACACAAAACGGGCCACACATATTTTCAATGAAAAAATAAACCATGCTCTCATATTCCTTGAAACATTTACGTTAAGTGTATTTTTTCAGTCATTCGCAAAATAGCCGTGCTTCATTTCTGATCAGCGACTGATCTAATTTTTTCGCTCAAAAAGTGAGAGACACATGACCCGAAGTATCATGCTCAGGCGGTTCGCGAATTTGCTTACAATATGCGTGTGTCGACTGCGCTGCGTCAGAATTTTGGTTCGTATACTCGCGAGTATAGAAAAATGACGTTTGGCACATTGCTATTATATAGTCATGTGCGTCTGACTTTTTCAACACTAAACCTACTAATACTTCATGTATTCCCACTCCAACCACAGCGGGTCAAAATGACCCGTCCTTAAAATTTTGCGTATTTTACTATGTATAGCGAAAATAATATCAATTAGGTCAATGTGGTACATGTGGTACATGAATGAACAACACTCTTCAAATATCAATTCAAAATATATATATTAATAATATTAAATATTAACCGCCGTATTTTAGGAAATGTCTTAAAAATGTCTTCGTTGATACAAATGTATCAGCGAAGATATTTCTAAAGAAGATATTAAGATTTTTCGTATTTTAGGCAACAATCTCTTAAGTCGAAAGCTCTTCTTTACCCGAAAGCTGTTTTTAACAGAACAGTACGAAAAATTTATGTTAAGCGTATGTTAAGTTCGGCATGGAATATTGACATTGCTTATGTTTTCGCGTATCTCAAATGAACATGAGTGTAGCTAGCACTTTTATTCCGTCTCGTCTTCTTCTTCCATTTAGAGACATAAGTGCGCAACTTTTGACACTGATTTACTGACACAATTGACACAGCAATCGGTTAGCTGAGACAATCGCATATGTGCCGTGTATCGTCATGGAACATAGGCCTACCTAATATTCATTCATGTTTACAATTGCTTTTGTTTTTCTGGTTTGAAAAATATAAAATTGCAATAATATAAACAAATCAGTAATCAAATGCAATTATAGAGTTTTCATGATTATGTGGCTTCAATTGCTATATTATTTTTTGAAAACAAAATGTTTGCAAAATGAGTAAAAGTTAATATAATTGTTCAAAATAGTAATGTAATAAGAACATTATTATTTATCTAATTATTAATATTGAAAAAAAAGTCGTACTTTTCCAATTTTTATTAATTTCGCAAACATTTGCGTTAAAATCTTTGTTAAGACGTCCTCGCGAGCAGGTATTAGAAAATGTCTTCGTTAAGACGAAAAGAGCTTTTTTTCTGTTCCTAAAATACGAATTTTCTTAAAATGTTATCAACTGGCAGTTAAGAGAATGTTACGGCTTAACAGCGTCTTAACTTGCTTAAGACATTTCCTAAAATACGGCGGTAAATATAAAAAAACATAAAAATAATACAAGAAAAAATTAAATTGTCTTAAATTGAATCTCAAATATAGAAAGCAAATGAATAATATGTTACCTTTATTCATGTTCACCTCTTATTTTACAAATTATTGAGTTCTTAAAGATTCGTTTTTTTATATTTAGGAGGTTTTGTATCTCAAGAAATACAAATCAAGATACAGAATCTCTGCACGAGTCAAATTGACCCTTACGGTAGTTAGAGCAGATTGCTTGTATTGCAAGATTGGAGTAAATCTTGAGAAATACATTCAATGGGTTTTTTAAAAAAGTCGTAAATGCAACTGGGAATTTGACAATGTTATTTTTAAGAAATTCTGTCCAAAAGTTGAAAATGGGTCATTTTGACCAGCCTGGTAGGTTTAGTGTTAATGCAAAATACTCGAGCAACTTGAAAATTTTGAACAAGAAAAGAGTGAGAGATAGGTCGAATCATGTTTTTGTGTTAAGTGCCCTTTACACGGTCAAATTGCAGTATCAAGCATTCGTGTACGTGTGCATGAAGGCAAGCGCACACACGGTACTGCATGCTTGTCAATCATTCAATGTTTGCTTGTCTATATTTCTGGTGTCCGCTCCAAGCGCATGTGTGTTCGTTTCAAAAAATGTTTAGCAGCTGAAGATTTTTGCTTGACAATTTGATATCAAGCATCTGTTGTCTCATTTATATTCCTTTAATTTGTTAATGTGTAAACGAGACAGTTTTGCAGTATGCTGCAACGTACACGGTCAAGCAACCATTGACAGAACTCGCATGCATGAAGAAAAATCAAAACTATTTTGATTTTGATTCAAGCATTGTATATGAGACGCACACACAAATATTTCACTGACACTATGACGATGCTTGATACTGCAATTTGACCGTGTAATGGGCACTTTATACTCCTGTTTCATTCTTCACAAGTATAAAAAGTTTATATACTCTTGCAAGAGTATATTAACTTTGTCGTGAAGTTTGCAACGCAGAGAAGGAGACATCTCCGACTATATAAAGTATATATATTCTTGATCAGCACAACGAGACGAGTTCATATAGCCATGTCCGTCTGTCTGTCTGTTCGTCTGTCTGTTTCAATGCGAACTCCTCCCAGAGTTTTGAAGTTAGCAAAAAAGTTTTAACGCAGAATATTTTCTTTTCCTTACAGGCAGCTTGTATGTAGAAACCACCCTGATCGGAATACTATAGCATATAGCTGCCATAGGAACGATCGGTTAAAAATGATTGATTTTGAAGCTATCGCCTCGATTTTTTGCACAAGAACATCTTGGACGCAAATTAAGGCACACTGCAAAATTGGTGAAGATCGGATAAATATTGCATATAGCTCTGATAGGAACAATCGGTAAAAAATTCGGTTTTTGTTAGAAAATCTTTTGTGTTCTCAACTATAAACAGATGAAACCTTGCAGTTACGCGATTTTAAGAATCTTTGACCATATTACAAAGTTTCATAAGAATCGGACATAAGGGCGTGGCACCGCCCATACAGAGAAAAACTTAAAAATGTGATTTATCTGTAAGCAGACGAGTTAGAAAATCGTAAAATTAAGTGTAGAATGATTGGATTGTACTCTTGAAAAAAAATTAGAAAATAGGCGGGGTTACGCCCCTTTATCTTTACAAACTTATAAGATTCCTATTGGAAAGTCTATAAAACGGATTTTCCAAATGCTTGCAAAAGTATATTAGTTTCAGCAAAGCTGAAAATAGCTCCCTTACTGGTTTATTATTGGTCTGTCTGTTGCGATGCAAACTCCTCCTAGAGTTTTGAAATTAGCAAAAAAAAATTTATTCAGACCGTTTTCTTATACTTGCATGCCGTTTGTATGTAAAAATCACATTCAACTGATTACTGTAGCCTATAGCTGCCTTAGGAATGATCGGTCAAAAATAAGCATTTTCCATTAAAAAATGTTGGTTCCTGGAGATATCCACTCATTATTTATCACCAAATATTCTTGGACTTAAATGTAGATAGTGTGAGAAAATGGTGTAGATCGGTCGACGATAGCATATAGCTCCCATACGAATGATCCGTTTAAAATTACGATTTTGTTGTTCATTAATATAAAAGAAATGAAATTTTTGCAATTACGTTTTTGTATAGATAAGAATTAACGTATACTGAAAAGTTTCGTAAGAATTTAATATAAGGGCGGGGCACCGCCTATATAGAAAAAAACAATAAAGAATTTTGTAACAGGAAGTTGTGTAGGATGTAAAGGCATTTAAAGGATCAATTATAATATATCATGTTTCTCATTAGAAATAATTTAAGAACGGGCTTTCACTGAGATTCGTTAAAGCAATGCTTGAAAGAGTATAGAAGTTTCGGGAAAATCAGATTATAAATAAAAATATTTTTTATAATCTCAAAAAATAGTATTATCATTTTTGCCAGAACACATCAATGGAGACATTTCTGATTATACAAAGTATGCATATTCTTTATCAACATGATAAAGACATTTGCGTCTGTTTGTATGCATATGTAAATACAATCTTTCGCCATAGTTTGGAATTTACACTTCTCTCAATCGCAAAGAATAATGACAACATTCTTCAAAATTTTTCGCATATAAAGTATGAAAAAGAAAATCATCTTAGTTCATGCCGGCATTAAACCGCCTAATTCCGTATCATGGCTCTCCTCGCAGGCCATTATTATATGTACCATCCAATAGTTGATAGGTAACCGTTTCACCGTTTCAGCAGAACGGTGGAATTATCGCGTTGCCAACTTCACGTTTAGGTTTCGAACCCAGTTATTTTCATTCAAACATTTTAAAAATAACACTAAAAATTAAAAACCTTTTATAACTTAACAGGGTGTTGAACTCGAACACTTCGACATGTCGAGCAACAGCTCTACCCAACAAGCCACAGAGCCACAATGTATAAATGTGTCATTAATTGTATTACATTTATTGTTTTGAAATACTAAAAAAAAAATAAAAAATATATATAATAAAAAAAAATATATATTCTACTATTGCCCTTCGATATTGCGAGCGACAGCTCTACCTTTTTGGGGATTCAAAAAAAACATATTATACCAGTAAGGATTGGAGTCGACAGTACTCGACTTCGACATACCATGTACATTCAATTAGTAATGGCTGTAATAGGGCGTTGCCCCGCCTATTTTTCAATCGAAACCGATCTCATTTCCATTTAATGACAAACATCAATTTTTACTCTTGTTGACCAATTAGTTCCAAAGAATTAAGGGTTTTCTATTTTGGCAATTTGTGGGCGTGGCCACGCCCATATTATGATTGAATCTTGTTACAATATATCCCAATATCATACATATCAAATTACATTCCTGTAAGGTATATGGTTCACGAGATATAAGCATTTAAAATTTGTACTATATATCTACTTTGATAATGAAATTGTATTACGGCTGTTATTGTCCCAATATTCAAACAGAGTTGTGTGGCAAAACTCATATTTTACCGAAAACCAATTTTACGGGAATAGGGGCAAAATATATTAATTACATCGTGTTTAAGGTACATTTTCAAAGTACTTGCCGTTTATAGTTATAAGCAAACGAAACTACACTGACAACATTGGTCAATAACAAGAAAAAACACAATACTGGCAAAGACACATAACATAATTCATTTAACATATCTTCACTATAATTTTCCATATTTACACTTTGTATGTTTATTAATATTAATAGCGGCAGCTTACGTTCCAATTCAGTAAAAATTTGGCGAAAATTTTCAATAAGCTAGACATGCACCCAAGCAGCTGACTTTAAATGTGCGCCAAATATGAAAATCGACTGATTTTTTTCTTTCCATGTGACGATCAACTTCTCCACAACTGGAATCTCTCCATCGAGGATCCCGTTGGTACGTTGGTCGATAGTGGAACTCTGTCGTTTTTTGGCCTCAGCTGCAACAACACACGTTCACAACAAACCAGTTGCTGATGTGATCGTGTGCAGGAGGCCTAAAAAACGACGAAATTCCAGCCCTGACCTAGTCCTGGCGACTGCCAAACAAGAGGAAGAAGGTAAACAACGCCACAAAGAGGAAGACAACCACAATTATAAATAAGCAAAAAAAAAAAAAAACATCAAACAAAACAAAAAGAAAAAAAAATCAAACAAAATTTACATCCATGGCACCACAACTCATAGCTACGGAACAAAACAGCGCCCAACGTAGGCCACACCGACACAACACGTCAAACACATTACGGGAAGTACATATATTTCGTCTATAAAGTGACACGTTACTTTGATCTTTTTTTTTTTAGATCTTTACGTCTTTGATGTGATAGACGCCGATTGACTTCCCTTCCCGGTCTTTTAGCTCTACCATGTTATTTCCGACCAATTTTACGACGCGAGCTGGCAAAAATTTGCGTGCGAATTTTGCGTTAAAATTTTTGCCGAAGTCGCTCAGCGCGAAATTACGTCGGTAAACCTCCTGCCCGGGCGACAAACACAGCTTCCTGGAGCGAATATTGTAACGCTGACAGCTACGCAGGTAAGCTTTGTGCATGTTTCTTTTTATTTCATCCCGAATCAGCCCTATTCTGTCCATCTAACCTAGATTTTCGACATTGTGGTTATCGATGGACAAAAGAGCTCGTGCCAGTTTGTAATCGGCACCGTTCAGGTGCATATGATGCCCAAATAGAGCGAAGAACGGAGTGACACCTGTCGTAGAATGAACCGAGTTGCGCAGGGCCACTTCGATTTCGGGTAAATACAAATCCCAATCGCGATGGTCATTTCCCAAATACGAACGTATAGCGTTAAGCACCGTTTGATTGACACGTTCGGCAGCATTGCTCTGCGGAGAATAAAAAGCCGTTTTGATATGGGTCATGCCGAATGTGTCAATCATACGTTCAAATTCTTTAGCAACGAATTGTTTTCCGTTGTCTGAGTGTATAATCTCCGGTACACCAAACTTGAAAAACACATCGTTGATTAAGAAGTCGACCACGTTGTCAGCAGTTGCCTTTTTCATAGATTTTAAAAACGTAAATTTGGAGAAATGATCAACCACAATAAAAATATACGCGTTACCTTTATTGGAGCGTGGATATTTACCCAGGAAGTCAATGTATATTTTCTGAAATGTCCTCTCAGTAACCACCTCTTTACCTAGTTCAAGTCTCATGACGTAATTGGCAGGTTTACATTCGTGACAAATGGCGCAGTTCTTAATGTACTCACGAACCTGGGTTGTCATTCGTGGCCAATAATAGCTACGTCGTAACTGGTGTAAAGTTTTGGCTATGCCACCATGTGCTGACGTTGGCTGTTCATGCGCTCTCTCGATCAAGGCCGTAGTCAGTGACTCGGGAACCCATAACATCCAAGGTGAGTCTACCATTGGGACAACTGGCCTAACAAATTCTACACGTTTAAAAATCATTCCGTTCTCTATCTTCAGATCTGGCAATTTGTGTTCTCTAATCTCGTCGATCAACTCGAGATAAGCATCTGCAGTAAATTCAATTGTTTCGAAACCCAGGATAGTGGTGGTATCCAGCTCTAAGGATTCAATTGCGCGCGAAAGAGTGTCGGCTACAACGTTATCAGCACCTTTTCGATGTTCGATCTGAAAATCGAACGCCTGCAAAAGAAGAGACCAACGAGCCAACCGACCACTCAAATCTTTCAGTGACATTAACCACTTCAAACTTGCGTGGTCGGTGATGACCATAAACGGCATCATTTCAATATACGGCCTAAATTTAATTTGGCTAATATCGCCGCCAAACACTCCTTCTCGGTCACGGAATAATTGATTTGGTGTTTATTCAATTTGGCTGAAAAATACGCCACTGGACGTTCTTGCTGGTTATCATCGAGCTGGAATAGAACAGCACCTACCCCGAAGTGTGAAGCGTCACATTGGACGAAGAATCGCTTCCGAAAATCGGCGTGAACTAGAACCGGGGCTGAGGTGAGTGCTAATTTTAATTTTTCGAATGATTCGGCAGCTCCATGAACTAACTGGACGAGGTTGAATCTTTAAAGAATCGGTGAGTGAGATGGCAATAGCTGCAAAATTTTTAATAAAGCGTCGATACCACCCGGCGGTACCCAAAAAGCTGCGCACTTCGCGTGCTGAACGTGGGGCAGGTATGCGTTGGATAGCCTCTACGCGGCTACTGTCTGTGCTAAGCGTGCCACCACCTACGATAAATCCCAGATATTTTAACTTTTTATAACAGAATTTTGATTTTTTAACCCTATCGTCAAGTTTGCTAGTTTCAGGCACTCTGCAACTCTTTGCAGATATCGTAAATGTGTGCTGAAGTCTGGTGCGATTATCAGAAGTTCATCGAGATAGACGAACACATTAGAGCGTAGTTCAGCCGGGTTAACTTTGTCCATGAGTCGATACAGACGTTGTGCAGCGTTGCATAATCCAAATGGCATGACGACAAAATGGTACAAAGGTCGTCCCGGTACCGTAAAGGCCGTACACGCTCTACCGCCTTCGTCTAACTCGATTTGGCAAAACGCGAACTTCAAATCAACGCTGGAAATAAAGTAGGTCTGATCAAGACGTGAAAGGATACCCTCTATGTTTTGCAATGGGTATGCATCATTTATGGTCAGCGTATTCAGTTTACGCGCGTCAAGGCAAAAACGATTTTTGTCAGGGCGGCGTGCAACTGTTGTGCGGTTGCTCCATGGACTTTTACTCTCCTCAACGACACCTAGCTTATGCATCTTTTATGGTCAGCGCATTCAGTTTACGCGCGTCAAGGCAAAAACGATTTTTGTCAGGGCGGCGTGCAACTGTTGTGCGATTGCTCCATGGACTTTTACTCTCCTCAACGACACCTAGCTTCAACATTTTATCTATTTCAGCATACACGATACCCTGCATGGCCGGAGATAAAGGATAATGCCAATCTTTTACTGGGACAGCGTCATCAATTAAACGAATCGTGTGCTTTTCAAGCGAGGTGCGCCCTAAACCCTTTTCCTCAAATGCTATGAAATCGCCTTTTACCTTTTTCTAATAACTCATTTTCTTTCACCGATAGCTCCCATGCATCCTGGGTAACTTCCACCTTTTCATGATGAATGAAGTCGTCGGTCGTCAACGCCTCGACCAAAATCTTAATTTCGTCAACATGCTGATCACCCAGAATTTCGGGTGCAAGCGAGAAAAGACGCCAAAAGTCGATGCCCAGGTATAAACTCTGCTCTAAATATGGACATAAATATAATACTAATGCTAATTCTTTATCTTTATACTTTATAGGTACGCATATTTTTTCTATGATTGAATGTTCGCGTCCAGAGGCTGTTTTAACGGTTGAAATAAAACGCTCTACCGTGAGCCCAAGCTTCTCAACCAATTCCCTGCAATTACGCCCTAACAGACTCACCGACGCGCCAGTGTCGAGCAAATCTCGCACGACTTCGCCTGCGATTTCAACCTCCGCAAAGATCCTGGGATCTTTTGCGTCAGCGCGCTGCACGGCTGCGGCAACTTCCCGACGAGCCTGTCTACGTCGCCTAAAACGTTCGCGAGTTTTGCGAATCCAATGGCTGAGTTTGCGCATACCACTGAGCTGGTTCACTTCAAAAATTCTATTTCTTGCTTCGTAATACTGTCGAACGCGTTCCTCATAAGGTGAATATGATTTTATACTATTAATCTGATTTAAATTTATTTTATTTACTTTAACTTCTTTCTCTAATTCTACCAATTCATTTTTCTTTTCAGCTTCACCTATTTCGCGGGATTCTGGCTTGGACGTGGCTCTCATGCTCTCACCAATCCGCCCTTCGATTTTCCCGGACTACAGTTTGGGCATTTCGGAGTGATCACATCTGGCCTACCGCATTTAAAACAAAAGATGTGTCTCTCCAATGACATGCAGTCACGGAAGTTGTGACCAGGATCGCCGCAGTTCCAACACTTAAATGGGTTGCGAACTGGCGACCGGACTTCCTGCTCATCATAACATGCTGATTCGGGCTCATTTTGTATTTTTATTTCTTCCACAGATCGACGGACTGTGGATTTGGCATCAAAAAATGGCCTAGACTGCCCGTTGGAATTCTGTCGACTGTCACGAGATGAAAACGATTCAACCTCGTTACATTCATCCTGCAGCTGGTCGACCAAATATATCCGCATCGGGCATACGTATCTGCCTATATCCTGCCTTACATTTTTTTTTATAACTTGAACCATTTCAGATTCCGGCATCGACTGTTTCAAACGGGACATCAACTTCCTCATGGCATGAAAGAAGTCATCGATTGACTCGCCAGGACGTTGTCTACGTTCCATTACGTCCCGCAACAATTCGTATTGCGAACGCGTAGACTGAAACCGCGCTACGAGAGCCTCCCTCAAAACTCGTCATCCAGCACTCTGTTTAGATTTCAGGTACCACCAGTACCACTCATTCGCCCGCCCAGAAACTAATCTATGAAAATTTTTTAGAATTTCAGACCACGGACAGCGATATTGCTCATGTAAGAATTCGAGACGAAATACAAAATCCTCGATGGACAGACCATCGCGTTCACCGCTAAAACAAATGTCCCATTTGTCAACGCGGATCGACGACGTGTGGCTTTCTCGGCCGATGCCAGGAATGGCGCGATCTTGCCTCGAAGGGCCTTGGGGTTTCTCCAGGAGCTCGCACGTGCCTTCCTGGACCGAGCATCGTCTTCGCGGACAGGTAAGCCTGGACTAACTGGCCTTCGCCATGACTCACCACGACTTGTTTTTACCGCTTGCGCTCTATTCTCAACAGCTTGGCTACTCGTCTCCATAGCCGAACCTTGACGCGACCTGTTCTCAACTTGAGGATTAGGGTAAGTGGATCCTTGTACTATTTCTAATATAGAATTTTTCAACTCATTGAAACTGACCCGCTTGTCATTTCGAGATGCTGGAGAAGATCGCCATGGACATTTATTAGGTGATGGAATGCTGTGCATCACACTGCGCTCCATCAGGAGCGCCAGGACACAACATGCCATCGCCACACTGGACGGCACGCAACACTGAACGTGACACCACATTCAGGGACATACTCACGGAAACTACAACAGCTATGAGCATCGTTGTGCTGTGCAACACACTATGTTCTGACGCGAACGTATGGACACCACACAACGACACCACATAGAATTACACTCTTTACTTTACATTTTATTTTTCTGAACATTTTGTACACTATATATTTAACATTACACATCAAGCATACAAAACGAAACAAAAGACAAATCAGGGTTCGAATTCGATATCGAATATGACAGGCGCAATTATTCGTCATATAAATGACGCACAAGACAGCCATGTCACATTCGACATCGGAGTCGGCCCTGACAACACTTTGCTGCTCCGTGAGCTTTGGATTGGGCGCCATTAAATGTCACAACCCTGGGTATCGTATAGTGTGAATGTTGCCACGGCTAGCCTGCGGCTCAGGGTCAGAGTTCCGACCAAACTCTCACACTATCGAGGGCTGGCATTTCAAAAATTTATATTTTTTTGCCCACTTCAAATCAAAACAAATAATACAACTACTTACGACGACAAATGATGTGGGATCCTATATGAAGAGATCCCTTCGTGCTCCCTCCCTCCATGGACTGCTCTTGCTCATTTTTTGTTGAGCAGTCCCCGTATTTGTTTGGCCAACGTCCTGTTGGACGTTGGTTCACGTGCTGCTCATCGCGTTTGAGCCATCACCCCCCTTAATTTTTTAAATCCTAGCACATTTTTTATAGATAAAAAGACAACAAAAAAAAAACAACTCAACCACATATAACAAATTTTAACGTCATTTCAACTTTCAGTTTTATACAAAAAAAAAAAATGCAAGGAAATGTGGTTGGCCTCTAGAAAGATAAAAAAAAAGGAACAATTAGGAACCTTTAAGGGCATGGGTTACAATTAACTTAGGAAGCTGAAATTTTGTATTTAGCTTAAGTTAAAGATACTGAACAGAAATAGCGGGTATGCGTTTTCAAAAATGAAAAAAAAAAAAATCGACCAAATAAGGGACGCCCTAATATACAGGGTATAAAAAATGGAATTTATGCCAAAAAATTTGATGTTTAAGCCATAGTGCACTGATAAGAGTTGTTCTGGAGAAATTGGGGAAGAATTGGATGACTTTATGGACGAAATTATTGTCATACAATTGTTCCATCCAGTGACGAAGTCAAAGATCCGAAATCTGCATTTTGATGCAAAAGTTGTTTGCGTTTTGTAATATATTATAACATACAAACCTAGTAATATGGAGCGAAATTGGCAATTCAATGGTCTATGTTGTTATGTAAAGTGACCAAAAACGTATTGCATTTTAATAACTCGATTTTTTCACAGAAAACCAGTCAGGACGCTATAGTCGAGTATACTCGACAATATAATACCCTGTACACACGGTAGGCGGTGCCACTCCCCAAATATACAAAAAATTATTGATATGACGTCGCATATTCAAATAGGGTTAAAAATATCAAGAAAATCGTTAAAAAAAGTGGAATTTACGAAGTTTCTTTGACTTTGAGGGGTAACCATTAAAGAGAGAAGCATTTTGTGGCATGCAGCTTTGAAGATATATTTTTACTGAGACCCTTAGCGAAATTTAAAGTTCGTACCTTCAATAGTTTTGGAGACAAAGCATATTATATAAAACAACTTGGGGAGGGGGAATGAAGGGAAGGGGGAAAAATTTTGTGTCCGGACAGACGGACGGACGGACAGATGGACGAACATGGCAATCAATTTCTCTTGTCGTCCTCCCTCCCCTCCTTCTGTGCGTTACATACATTTCGCTCAAACCAACTCAATACGATATTGATCTAGATAAAACTACCAATCTTATCTCCCGTGGCTCAATTCTTGCAGATAACACTATGTACTGTGTATAAAAATAAAAAGGCACAAAACCAAATTTCTCCATACAATTCGTATAGAAAATAAAATCCAGTAAGGCAGCTTTTTTCAGCTTTGCTAATTGGAAAATCCGTCTTATAGTTTTTTCAATAGTTTAATTTAGTGATGTGCTTTATTTGCCATTTAATTTACAAAAATTATTGCCTAAAGCTAGTTTAAAATAATGAGTCAGAGTTTAGATTATTATCTTTACAGCTGAGAAGTGATATTTACATATGTACAGAGTTTTTTATTTTAAAAAAAAGTACCCGTCAGCACGTAGTTGTGCAATATAAGGTTTTTGAAAATTAAATTTATTTGTAGCGCGATAGATAAACTCATCTATCGTTTTGATATTTGATTCCTCATGCAATCGTTTCGTGGCATAATAAAAGGGTTTGTTTAGTATCATTTTTAATATTTTATTTTGAGCAGTTTGGATTTTTTTTAGATGGGATTGTGCACAGCTACCCCATACCTCACAACCATATAGCATTATAGGTACAAATATAGATTTGTATATTATTAATTTATTGTGCAGTGATAATTTTGACCCACGGTTTATAAATGGGTATAGAATGCAGACAGTTTTATTAATTTTATCCAGAGTTTTGCTAATGTGCTCTGAAAAAATAAGTTTTTTGTCTAAGTGGACCCCTAAGTAGCGAACGCAGCTATCCCATTTAATGTTTGTTATACCCACTCTTAGTTCCTGGTCTGGTTTAAATGAACGATTACGCCTTTTAGTGAAATAGGTGGCTTTGGTTTTTGAGGCGTTAAGCTTAATTTTCCATCTATAAAAATATTCGGACAGTGAGTTTAGTGCATCTTGAAGCTCAGTATGAATTTCACTATAGTTCAAATTGGAATAGAATAATGCGGTATCGTCTACAAAGATAAGTGATTTACACCTTTCGAAGGTGGGAATATCGTGGGTATAAATATTGTATAAGATCGGACCAAGTACTGAGCCTTGAGGGACGCCGGCAGATAGAGATTTATGGTTGGATTCAAGTCCATTTAAAGATACATGAAAGAACCTGTCTGATAGGAAACTTGATATAAGTTTTGTTAGGTAGAGCGGGGTGTTGCATTGGACAAGTTTGTGTATAAGGCCATTATGCCATACCGTGTCAAACGCAGCTTCAATGTCGAGTGTTACTAGCCCGATTGACTTTTTCTGATTAAAATTTTCTTTAATAAAGCTTGAAACTAAATCGAGAGGGTGGATACAGCTAACCGCAGTTCTAAAACCGAATTGAAAAGCAGGTATGATATTATTACCTTCGAGGTGGAGCGAAAGCCTTGTTTTGATAAGGCGCTCGAAAATTTTTGAAAAACCGCAAAGTAGGCTGATAGGCCGATAGCTTGTAGGGCAGTCGGGTGGTTTTCCAGGCTTTGGAATCGGAATTATTTTAGCTCTTTTCCATTCTGGGGGGAAGTAGCACAGTTTCAGGCATTTATTGAATAAAAGCGTCAAATATTGAAGTGCATTTTTAGGCAATTTTTTAAAACAAATATTTGGAATTTTATCAATTCCCGGTGATTTATTGTTTTTAAGCGACTTTATTATGCTTCTAGTTTCGTCTAATGTAACAGGGCAGTCAATCGTGACATTTCCCTGGACAACAAGCTCATTTAGGGTATTTTGCACTATGTTGTAGGTAATCGGATCAGAGTATGACTCGGTTTTGTCAAGTGTTCGATGTGGTCGGTCGCATTAAAAATTTGTCCCGTGTTACAAAATTAATTTCTCGCTTATTTTTGTTTGGAATGAATTGAAAAGTGTGTAAATGTATATTTTATATAATCACAAGTGTTTTGTTATGGTAATTTAACAATTGAGCGTTTGCTAATTTTAATTGATATAGCCGTCCGTCCGTCTGTCCATCCTCACCAATGGTTCTCGGAAACTATAAGAGCTAGAGACTTAAAATTTGGAGGATAGTCTCGTGTGGTCAAACGCTAGATCAAATTCGAAGGAATTTTTGCCACGCTCACTCCTTTCCGCCCATTGAGCACCACACATTTTTTCAAAAGGCAGTAGCTCGAGAGCCTGATGAGTTACAATCATGAAAATGAGTATGTAGACTCAGTATGTATAGCTCTACAAAACTGCATACCACATTTTTCCCCTCTCCCCTTCAATTCCCCACAAAGGTCATTTATTTTCTTAAAATTGCCGTATATCCTAAACTATAAAAGTTACAATGCTGAAACTTTGTATGCAAACTCATTAAACAGTAAAAGTTGAAAGTCGGCATAAATTACGCTTTGAACACTGATTTATCCTATTTTATACAGCAGCAGCAATGCTTTGTAACAAAAACCGGTCTTAACACTACAAAAACTATAATAGCTAGAGACTTGAAATTTGAAAGATAGACTCTTGTGGTCATATACTATATCAAGTTTGAAAGAATTTTCAAAAAAGCGCCACCTAGTGCTATCTAATGGACACATTGCACTGTGAGCCCTGCCTTACCTTACCAACGATTTTGACGATAACAGAGTTCTTATCGTTATAACATTGTTGTTGGTGTCGGCGAAAGTTCAAAAAGTTATTAATATAATAAATTGCTGACGAAAAATATGTTAAAAAAAAAAAATTTCAAAACTAATTTGATTATTTTTTTTGGATTTTGTGTGTACAGGGTATTATATAGTCGAGAATACTCGACTATACCGCGCTTAGGGTTTTTTTTTTTTTTGATTTTTTTAAACTTTCCTTTTTTAATTTTAATTTTATTTTAAATTTTAAGCATTAAACCGTCCAACCAAACTCTGTCAAATGGTTGTGAGGCATCCAAAGATATTGCTGTGTAGTATTCTCGATTTTCGAACGCGCTGCGTATTTCTGATGTTATGCTATTAACCTGCTCAATAGTTCCGTGTTTTTCACGAAAGCCGAACTGGTGTGAAGGGATTTTGTTGTGTGTTCTCAGGAATGAGTTGATCCGAGTTAGCACTCATTTTTCGAAGAGTTTTGATAGACTTGATAATAAACTTATAGGTCTGTACGACAAGGGAATCGTGTGATCTTTTCCTGGCTTTGGTATCATTATAATTATTGACTTTTTCCACCTCTCTGGAAAATAGTCAAGCCTAGTGATGGCATTGAAGAGCTGGGCGATAGTGCAAACAGCACAATACGGGAGTTCGATAATCATTCTTGGGGTTATTAGACCGTAGCCCGGTGATTTTTTTGGGTTCAGTTCCTTTTTGATGATATTAACGATTTCGTTTGGGCGAAACTCGATTGGATCACGTTGAAGCTCGGCGTCGTTTGTTAATGCTGGTAGTGTAGACGCATTTGTGCAAGGATTTGGTTGAAACACATTTTCGGCAGCAAATGTTCTTGCTCTTTCTTCGTCGCTGCGGGCCCAGCCGTCTGAAGGGTTTCTTATAGGCATCACGGTTTCTGTCGGTGAGCTTAGGGTTGGGTGAGCTATCCAAAGTGAGTTTCTTGTACAGGATGTTGATAATTGTTCTATGTAACGGCGTTGGGTATATGCTTCTTCTTGCTTTAACGCTTTAGTGAGGTTACGTGATGCGCTCTTTAGCCTATATCGTGCAGATGGCGATCTGCTTGATTGCCGATCTCAGCTTCAACGGTTAGGGGAGGATCTAGCTCAATGTGTAAGCTAAAATATTTTTTTTTCTGACCCAGTTGGTTTTATGCGAGGTCAATCTACTCGGTTGATCTACGGTTTTTGGATGTCGAAGTAGGTTAATTCATACAGGCGACTGATCAGACGAGAGATCTGAAAGACTTTCGGCGCTTAGCAGGGTTCGGGGAATATTGTTTGTTATTGCAAAGTCAATTAGGTCGGGTAGTTTATTGGGGTCAGCCGGCCAGTATATTGGTCTGCCGGGAGAGAGATGGTCGAGTTTATTGCTGGCCTTTATAATTGCATTGTATAATTAATTTCCTTTTGGGGTCACTAGACGAGATCCCCAGTGAGTGTGCTTGGCATTGTAATATTGAAACGAGAGGGGCAGTATACGGTGGCCAGTGTTAGATGGTTACCACTATCTAGTTGTATGTTTATAGATGTGGCCTGTAGATAGCTTTCAGCAAATCTTCTATGGCAGAGGTGTTTGAGACGGTTACTAATCATAATAACAGTCCCCCCATGTGCTTTACCATCTGGATGGTTTGTTCCGTAAAATACCTAGCCTCGTATGTTAAAATTATATTTGTTTATAGGGTGTGTTTCTGAGAGTAGCATTACGTCAATGTGTTTGTAAAGTAGATATTGAGCTAGCTCAAGTTTGTGCTGTGAAACGCCATTAGCATTCCACGTAGATATGCGTAGGGAAGCCATGGATTATTTCGACTGTTGTGATATCAGTATTTGTATCAATAGATTTTGATTACGCATTAAGTCCTGCATAGTCCGCATAAATGACATAAACTCCATGAGACTTTGCTGAGTGGTTGATAATTTTGCTTCAAAGTTGCTTTGTTGCTGCTCCGGCATTTGGTGGTGTTGAATCGCATTTAAATCTGCATGTGCTAGTTGTGGGTTCGGCATATTTGAGGTAGGGGGGACCAGTCCTGATTTTAGAGCACTGGCAAATGACACTTTTTTGGTTGTGATTCCGGGGCAAAGTGAAGTTCTGGCTGCGGTCAAAAAGAAGACGTCTGGGCTTAATTTAGATGGTGTGAAGGTAGGCTGTGCGTTTTGAGAGCGTGTAATGGTCACTCGCTGGTGGATTCGTGTTTTCAGCTCCTTGTTTATTGGGCAACCTTTATAGTTAGCTGCATGGTTACCACCACAGTTGGCGCATTTTTTTGTACTGGCGTCGTCTTTGCTCACAGGGCAGTGTGTAATGTCTGAATGAAGCTCTTCACAAGCTACACACACCGGATGCAGAGTACAATACGACCTTGTATGGCCATATTCTTGGCAATTCGTACATTGCACGGGATCATTGCGTTTGTGCGGTTCTTCTACAGTGATTATGCGGTGCAGTAGAAATTGAAGTTTGTATATCGGGTGCACTTCGTTTTTCTTGAGCGGCTTGATTTCTGGATTAAGTTCTTTCTTGAAGAGTGGTTGCGGCTTTCTATCCTTATTTTGGATGTTGAAAACAGTTTTAGCACTGAATCCTTTTTCTTGAAACGCGTTGATCACTTGTGAAGGAGAAACTTCAAGCTCTATGCCCTTCAGTACGACTTGCAGGCCTTCGCTGCTTTTTAGCTGGTACGTATAGAAATTCTTTTTGTTGTCGCTCCAAGTACCTGGACAGTACTCTGTAGTTATCTTCGGACTTAGTTTGTACCTTTGCTTCATATATATTTCCCTATACAAGGGAGATTATATGAAAGTTGTCCTCTCCAATAAGCTCGATAAATTTGCTGACTAAGGCGTTGCAGCTTTTTTTACGGATGTAGATTGGTGGTGGCTTTGGCATTCTTTTAAAGCTTTCTGTTTCGGGGGCCAGATCATTAGTGTTTTCAGCCAGAATTTTGAACCTGTTGGTATTATCAGGCATTTCGCTTGCTGGTAGGCTGAAGCTAACACGGGTATCTTTCGGCTTCGAGTTTAGAGGGCTCAACTTTGTTTTAACCAAAATGTAGCGATCCATTTCAGTCTGTACGGCCGGCCTTTCTGTTTCTTTGCTTGCGTTTTCTTTTGGTAAGGTTGCGCCAGATGTTGAATTTGCATTGGCTATTGGACGGGCAGTTGATACCGTTGAAGTTATTGTTGTACTTACTGTTGGGGTAGTTAGTGAGATTGTGGTACTAGTCGTCGTAGATGGGTACAGGTCTCTCTGGCCAGTACACATCTGCTGAGGAGCGGACACGGTGCTTTGCGGCGTTTGAGACGTGGACGGCGTCGGAGAGCAAGAACTCGCTCTCCCGCTCGCTACGTGCAATAGTTCGTTCGCTGCATTGGAGGTGATTGACCTCGCTAGCTATAGAGCTGCAGTATTTTCGGTTGACGCGGTGGTATAGGTGCTATACGCGTTATTCCGTTGCACAGAGAGCCGCATTGTAGTGGTCACTCGCTGGTGGATTCGTGTTTTCAGCTCCTTGTTTATTGGGCAACCTTTATAGTTAGCTGCGTGGTTACCATCACAGTTGGCGCCGCTCGTCTTGCTTACGCTGCAGTTCCCTGCGAGTTTCGATTACTCATTGTATTAATTGAGACATAGTTTAATTGTTTAAATTGTTTATTGAAACTAATCAACTAATTAATTAATTGATAGATTTGTGCGAATTTATCGCACTAAGCGTCTTTTCGCGATATACACTAATTATTATTGGTTCTTACACTGCACTGATGAGTTTTTGTATTTTTTAAATTTATTTCCTGGAGCACAAGAAGAACACGTCCGTACTCCGTCCGGATCAACTCATTTGTCGGATCCAGCCATATCGGACCATTGGAACTGGTAGCCCCCATACGAAAAGAAGAAGAAAAATGAAAAAAATTTTAATCGTTGTATGGAAAACTTTTTTGTTTTGTACGATAGAGTGCTGAAATTCTAAACATAGTCCCACTAAATGCCTGAAAGTTTCATGGATATTGGAAAACTGGTACTGGTAGCTCCCATATGAGAAGATGAAGAAAACTTGAACCGTTGTATGGACAACTTTTTTGTTTTTTAACAAATTGACTTGAAACTTTACAGTTATGTTCTTAGGGAGGAATGAGAACTATTTTGACCAAGAGTGGGCATGGCTACGACCACTTATAGCGAAACTTGACCCGTTGTATTGAAACCTTTTTTGTTTTTTAACCAATTGACTTGAAACATTACAGTTATGTTCTTAGGGAGGAATGAAAACTATTTTGATCAAACGAGGGCATGGCTACGCCCACTTATAGCGAAACTTGAACTGGTGTATGGAAAACTTTTTTGTTTTTCATAGTGACACATTGTGAAGAGTATTATAGCTTCAGCCTTGCTGAAGATAGCGTCCTTACTGGTTCTCTTTTGTTTTTGGTAATTGTTCTTGTCAAAATGCCTTGCTGTTTGGCTAAATGACCAATAAAGTGTGACAATGAACTCATAGTGGTATGTTGGATTTGCGAGTCTTCTGCTCATTTAAAATGCGCCGAGTTGAACGACCGAATTGCTGACATTTTGGAGAAGAACATAGGGCTTCACTGGAATTTCCAAAATGTCGCACATCAGAGATTGAGCTACGCAAGTGGGTAAATCTTATGCATAACGCATATAAAGATATTTCGAAAGATTTCGAGCGACTTAACGAAAAATTTAAGTCGTTTGATAAGTCTCTCGCCAGCTTTTAGTCAGTTAAACCTTCCCATAAGTGAAAAAGGCCTCATCCGCCGCTCTATTCCGACAACCTTATGTCTTCCGGATGAGACCACGAAATTCTTTTTGCTGTTTCCGTCACCTATTGTTCCGATTGTTGTCACAGCACCAGAAAGATGATACGCTTCTGTTGCCAAAATCAACTATGTCACACTCATTCAGCATTGCAACACATCACAACACCGCACTGTATTCAACTATGTCGTTCCTTCCGAAGTTATGCAAACCCCTTGAGAAATCTTCTTCAAGGGGATCAACAGCCCAAAAAGCTTGTTGTTGTGCAACCTGCGCCTCAAAAGAAATTTATTTTTCTAACCCGCTTAGCTGCGAATACTTCGGAGAATAATATAAATCACTTTATCACTTCCAAGATCAAATCTATCTTTAATTTAACAATTTCTAAATTTAAATTCAACTCAGCGCGATCTTTTTCATCCTTCAAAATCTCAGTTCCAGAATCATTCTTCATTGTTTTAGTTGACTAAAATTTCTGGCCTGATGGTTGCGTTCATGAGTTCAAATTTAAAGACCGTACTAATACGGTAAATACTGTCAATCCTTCTGTGTCAAAAAACTGATTACTTTCCGTAAAACCACTTCAGTTTTGACAGTAAGTTTTCAAAATGTCAGAGGATTAAACTCAAAACTAACTTCTCTTTATTTAAAAAGTTTTTCATTATCTTCTGATATCATTGTCTTTGTTGAAACATGGATTCGCCCTGATGTTTTAAACTCGGAACTTTTCTGTGACAGGTTTATTTTTTTTCGTAAAGATCGTCTTGGCAAAATTAGTGGTGAAGTTTTTTTCTCGGTTGCTGTTCAACACACATCGGAACAAAATTGTTTGAATGGTACTGACTATATTGAGCTAATATGCGTTAAAATAACTTTATGATCTTGTTTTTATAAACAATGCAAAAGTTCGCTATAAATTCACTTTGTGTAAACGAGATTACGATTTTTACTTAATTAAATTAAAATCCAATGTAGTATATCGTTTCCTTCATGTATGAAATTTAATGGTGTGGAAGCAAATGATGATGTAACGATATCCAACCTGTTTGCTGAATTTTTCCAAGGCACCTATAATGACAACTCATACCCAAACGTTACTTTCCCATACTTTATCAAAGATAGAAGTAATATTAATGTGCAGGTTATTGAAAATGAAACTGTTCTTAGACACTCAAAATTAATGAAACCATATATTACCGGTGGTCCAGATAGTATTCCTAGTTGCACTGTGCCGGGATATTGTTTATTCCATTATGTAAGCTTTTTAACATGTCGTTAAATTCTTCTATTGACCCCAAAATTTGGAAAGAGTCTTACATTATAACCCTTTATAAAAAAGGCAGTAAGGTGGACATCTCGAATTACAGAGGCATTGCTAAGCTATGTGCTACTCCAAAAATGTTTAAACAGATCATTACATTGCCATCACTTCTTAATTTGTCTCAGCATGGCTTCCTTAAGAAACGGTCAACGATAACTAACTCAAGGGGTTACGTCTCCTTAGAAATTAAAAAAAATTTTTTTGCATTTCCTGAAGATCTGCAAACTTATTGTAAGTCTCATATGAAAGAGAAGATCAAATAAATAAAGCAAAGCAATAATAAAAAAAAAAATTCTGAAGGTATTATATCTTAATAATATTCTGGGAAAATTTCAAAACGATCCGACAAATACTTTTCGAGTAATTCACGAATGAACGACGGCCTTTCTGATGCGCGCTAGTAGAAACGTAAAACTTTAATGGCGTTTTTCTCAAAACTTTTTTTTGTGTCAGACGTTTGCGGTGACCACCCATTTAAAAACGCATAGAAGGAGGGGAAGGGGACCCTATAAAGTATATATATTCTTGATCAGGATGACAAGACGAATTGATATAGCCCTGTCTGTCCGTCCGTCCGTCCGTCCTCACCAATGGTTCTCGAAAACTATAAGAGCTAGAGGCTTGAAATTTGGAAGATAGACTCGTGAGGTCAAACGTTAGATCAAGTTCGAAGGAATTTTTGCCACGCCCACTCCTTCCCGCCCATCAAGCACCATCGATTTTTTCAAAATGCTGTAGCTCGAAAACCTGATGAGTTAGAAACGTGAAAATGAGTATGTAGACTCAGTATGTAAAGCTCTACAAAACTACATACCACATTTTTTCACCCTCCCCTTCGTTTCCCCTCAAAAAGGTGTTTTCTTAAAATTGCTGTATCTCCTAAACTATAATAGATACAATGCTGAAATTTTGTATGCAAACTCAGTAAACATACCTTTATAAAACTGCATGCCACAAACTTTCATTTTTAACGCTGTGTGACAACGCAAAGACAAACAAATTGAAATTTGGCATAAATTGCGCTTTGAACACTGCTTTATCCTATTTGTAACAAAAACCGTACTTAACACTACAAAAACTATAATAGCTAGAGACTTGAAATTTGGAAGATAGACTCGTGTGGTCGAACACTAGATCAAGTTTGAAGGAATTTTTGCCACGCCCATTCCTTCCCGCCCATCGAGCACAACAAAAGGTCATTTTTTTTTTTAAATTGCTGTATCTCCTAAAGTATAAAGAATACAATGGTGAAATTTTGTATGCAAACTCAGATAACATACCTTTTTAAGACTGCATACAACAAACTACCACTTTCCCCGCAAAGACCAACACACTAAAATTTTGCAGCAATGCTTTGTAACAAAATCCGTACTAAAGCGCCATCTAATGGCAACATTGCACTGTGAGCCCTGCCTCACCTTAGCAAATACACAAACCATATCGTGGTACACTGCTTTTGCTGTCGGCGAATGTTTAACGTGTTATCAACATAGGTGTGTGTACAGGGTATTATATAGTTGAGAATACTCAACTATACCTCCCTTACTGGTTTTGTACTGAGTCTATGTTTCGCTTAACACGATTTCGCTCAACACGATGTTTTCTAGGAACGTAACCCCCGTGTTAAGCGAGGGCCAAGTGTAGTATTTTTTCCAAAGCGGCCGATTTAAATAGCTGTAACTTTTTATTTTATGAATATTTTTTACTGAAAATTTTTTTTAAAAAAAACTTTACTTAATATGAAATAAAGTTGTATTATTAGTTTAGCTGTCTTAAAAAAATTTCTATTATAGAAGGATATATCAAAAATACTCGTTTTTTCGTGACTCTGAGGAGACGTAACCCCTTAATAGAAATCACTTCAATTGTCAATCGAAATTTTTCCTCCGGCTTGCAAACCAATGTTGTGTACACTGATTTCAGTAAAGCATTTGATTGTGTTTGTCACTCTCTGCTTTTAACAGATTGTTCCTCAAGGTAGTCATCTTAGTCCCTTACTGTTTAATATATTTATAAATGACTTGCCTACTGTGATCAAGCATTTCCAAGTTTTAATGTATGCCGATGCCGTTAAATTATGTATTATCCTAAATTCCGCAGATCAGCAGAATTTGCTTCAGTCTGATCTTGACTCTCTCTCACAATGGTGTTCTGTAAACAATTTACTGTTTAACAGTGATAAATGCAAGCTAACGTCATGTTATAGAAAGAAACTAATTGTTTGTACGTACAAGTTAAATAATTTGTACCTAGAACGCACCTCTCAGTTTAATGACCTTGGTGTTTTAATGGATCCGAAACTTAATTTCGCTTCGCATATTTCGCTATCCGTCAATAAGGCTAAAGGCGTGCTGGGTTTTATTAAAAGAATTTAACAACCCATACACAACTGAGTTACTTTACACTTTTTTAGTGCGGCCCATTTTGGAGTATGCGTCGTGGGTTTGGAATCCTCAGTGTGAAAAGTATAAGAACCAAATTGAGTCTGTGCAGAAACAGTTTCTTCTGTTTGCTCATAGGAATTTTGTTTGGGACCCCTGTGTTCGCCATTATCCTTCTAGAAGTCGGCTGAAGCTTATTAATTTGCCAACATTGTCTAGTCGTAGAACTATGCTCGGTACTTTGTTTTTACATAACCTAATTAATGGCTTAATATTCTCCCCTCTATTGTTGGCGTACATACAGTTCAGTGTCCCTGCTAGAATACCCAGGAAATTTAGTCCGATCTGCTTCAGTACTTGGAGATCGACATATTTAGAGAGTGACTCCTTTCGTGTTTTATGCATGTATTACAATAGATATTTTAGTTTAATGGAGAACTGCTCCTCTACTAACCTTATAATGCGTAGTACTAACGTATTTGAATAAGTAAATAGATTGTTTATCGATAACCGGAGTATTCAGCACTTATTTTTAATAGGTTACCTTATTGGAAGTTGTAAACAAGTTACTTAGTAGTTAATTGTTCGGGAAGTAAGTAGTAAGGCTGACTTGTTGTCGCAAGTCGAATTGAGGGTAGTGCGCTACCCCCACGGTTTGCACCTGTAGTTTCTTAAAAAAAAAAAAAAATACATAGTGCGGTTATGGGACCCCAGCCTGCAACGAAGCTCCTTACGGTGTAGCTGCATTGTAAATTATAGAATCAATTCAATTCAATTTAATTCGCATGATGATGGTATTACAGTGTTTAAGCTATGGTATTCGATATAGAGAGTTCAGGTATTGTCCTTTACAACTAAGTTATCGATCAGGGGGTCAGAATATATACAATTTTACATATGTTAAACACAGAAATGGAGGCAAAAATATACAAAACCGCCGACTTTTTTTTTTTTTTTTTTAACTTAAAAACTAGGACTTAATCTATAAGCTACCAACTAATTCGTTAATATGTGCAAATTCAGAGTGTCTACATCTATCATTGAAGTTTTCAGCAAGACGATTTAGTCTGTCCTTGACTAGCTCGACGCTAGCTAATGTGTGTAAGCCATTGCACATTGGGCCAGCGAGCCGATTTTCCGACGAAAATTAAAGTTTTAAAGCTAGGTTCTTCAAATTTGGTACATATGTTAGTGTCGATGCACATAAAAATATATCTAAGTTTCAGACCGATCTGACCACGCGTTCCCTAGCCGCCCATATGAGATAGGTTTCTTCTTATTAATACTTGTACGGTAATAAATAATGCTAGCACTCGTTAAATTCAACAAATGTTTTTAATTCATTTTTTTAACACTTAACCTTAATATTAATAATTAAAAAATAACAATGCATTCAAAATGACTATAAATAAGTAAGGGTTTTCACGTAAGACTCGGTAACGCGTCAAAGTAATAATTGATGAAAGTTTACGTGAGCACTCAAATAAGCAGGGCTGCGTAAACTCGGTAATTTTTCTTCTTCTTATATAAACAAACGAAAAATTGAAAATCAGCTGAATTGTGCGAAATAAATCAAATAAAATTAAAATGCCGCGAAGTAACATAAAAAGTCAATTAATTGATTATAGAATTAATCAAGTAATTCGCGAAATTGAGCTTTTGGAAGGTAAGTATATTTATTAATGCATGAATATGTGAATATGCAACTAATTGTGTTTACATTGTGCACAGATGTGGATTGTGATGAAGAAATTGAGGAAGCATTGGATGACTTCATGGAGGACATTATGGCTATAGAGTCATGTCGTCGAGGGGACGAAGTTAAAGTCCCCAAATCACTTCAGTGGAGGACCAATGTTCTATGTGCGTTTGACGACGGCCGCTTTTTATTAATGATGCGTGTGAGCAAAGTTCAATTTCAATTTTTGCTCGACCTTATTAGGATGGATGCGGTTTTCCACAATTTCAAGCCAAAAACCAGTAAGGGCGGTATAGTTGAGTATTCTCAACTATATAATACCCTGTACACACACCTATGTTGATAACACGTTAAACATTCGCCGACAGCAAAAGCAGTGTACCACGATGTGGTTTGTGTATTTGCTAATAGTGAGGCAGGGCTCACAGTGCAATGTTGCCATTAGATGGCGCTTTAGTACGGATTTTGTTACAAAGCATTGCTGCAAAATTTTAGTGTGTTGGTCTTTGCGGGGAAAGTGGTAGTTTGTTGTATGCAGTTTTGAAAAGGTATGTTATCTTAGTTTGCATACAAAATTTCAGCATTGTATTCTTTATACTTTAGGAGATACAGCAATTTTAAGAAAAAAATGACCTTTTGTTGTGCTCGATGGGCGGGATGGAATGGGCGTGGCAAAAATTCCTTCAAACTTCATCTAGTGTTCGACCACACGAGACTATCTTCCAAATTTCAAGTCTCTAGCTTTAATAGTTTTCGCAGTGTTAAGTACGGTTTTTGTTACAAATAGGATAAAGCAGTGTTCAAAGCGCAATTTATGCCAAATTTCAACTTGTTTGTCTTTGCGTTGTCACACAGCGTTAAAAATGAAAGTTTGTGGTATGCAGTTTTAAAAAGGTATGTTTACTGAGTTTGCATACAAAATTTCAGCATTGTATCTATTATAGTTTAGGAGATACAGCAATTTTAAGAAAACAACTTTTTGAGGGGAAACGAAGGGGAGGGGGAAAAAATGTGGTATGCAGTTTTGTAGAGCTATACATACTGAGTCTACATACTCATTTTCATGTTTCTAACTCATCAGGTTTTCGAGCTACAGCCTTTTGAAAAAATGGGTGGTGCTCGATGGGCGGGAAGGAGTGGGCGTGGCAAAAAATCCTTCAAACTTGATCTAGCGTTTGACCTCACGAGTCTATCCACCAAATTTCAAGTCTCTAGCTCTTATAGTTTTCGAGAACCATTGGTGAGGACGGACGGACGGACGGACGGACGGACGGACGGACGGACGGACGGACAGACAGGGCTATATCAATTCGTCTTGTCATCCTGATCAAGAATATATATACTTTATAGGGTCCCCCTCCCCTCCTTCTATGCGTTACATACAAACCGTCTCAAACAAACTTAATATACCCTGATACACAGTGTGTGTACAGGGTATAATAAATACCTTCCACTGTGCGTACGCCATCACCTTCATCGACACCTGCGCCAGTCGCGTTGATAAAAGTTGTTGCTTTTTGCCAGGTGCTTTTGAGGTATCGCACCTTGCACCTCAAGGTGTTCCAAGTACATTCAATACCAAGATCTTCCATTAATTTTTTGTAATAAACTTGCGCCGTCGGTTTCTGTAATAATAAAAATATAAAATGTTTCAAAATATTTTTGAAAAACAAAAACAATTTTTACCTCTATTCGTGGATGATCTTCCATATATGATAAAATCATTAACGTTTCTTGTTCCGTCCACCTCTTAGTCTCGCTTTCTCTCCTGCGCTTCAATTTTGGTTGATCAGCCACTGAAATTATTCAAAATTTGAAATTTGGCCTTGAAAATTAAATTCTTTGAACTTACTTTTCAAACAGGTGCAATTTGTGTAAATGTTGTATGTGTTGTAATATTCTTTGTAACATAGGACTTGTTGTTATTGTTATTGATAACACAACGATTTTCGTAATAAAATAGTCAATGTGGACTAAGGTTTTTCAATAACATACGTCAATTGAAAATGAATTTTGAAAATGACAAGTGTGAGTACAGCCACTTTTTCTTTGAAAATAACTGAAAATAGCCTTTTGTTTTTTGAAGCAAGTTGGCCCTAACTTTATAACTTTGACGGGTTAACGAATGTCATGGGTCGGGGTTGATGAAAGTTGATGAAACTTTGACAATGTATTTTGTTGTTGGACTTTCATCAATTATCACATTGACGCGTTACCGAGTCTTACGTGAAAACCCTTAGTATTTTACATTTAAAAATGTACCTAACAGTCGTCTTCTACATCAATTTCTATTGAAAACGGATTTTCAGAGTCAGAATCTAAATCACTATCACTATTGCTAACATCAAAATCGGGAACATTGTTATTATTGTTCATTTTACAAGAATATAGCAAGTTTGGTGATTCCAAAAGTTCGATTACGTCTGCTGGTAGGGGTAGTTTATTTTGGGATTTATACATATCGGTGCAAAATGGAGCAAAAAAGCTTAATAAAATTAGTTTATATACATTTTGCACTTTAATGACACATAGTTACTTTTTGGCACAAGTTGACACAATCTTTGTTATAATCCACAACAGACGGGTTAGCAGGTTAGCTTTTTTCTACTTTTGGACAATACCAATAAACGCACACAAAGAACACATTATCAAACATGGACAAAGTCTTTTTTAATACAAATATTCTACATACCTTTGTCTTTCTTTTCCATAATTTTAGTCAAAATTGCTTAAACCACAACAATTTTGGCACGCTCGCAAGTAAACAAAATCTTTCCCGCGCTTTTTAGTTTCGCACGCATGCAATCAAACAGCTCACTTTGAAGGGGTGCCAAAATTTCAGAGATGCATCAAAACAATTAAAATCTTTTGATTCATTTTAGACAAAGTATATACTATTCAAATTTTTATACTCTTGCAAGAGTATATTAACTTTGTCGTGAAGTTTGCAACGCAGAGAAGGAGACATCTCCGACTATATAAAGTATATATATTCTTGATCAGCTCGACGAGACGAGTTCAGATAGCCATGTCCGTCTGTCCGTCCGTCCGTCTGTCCGTCCGTCTGTCTGTCTGTTGCGATGCGAACTCCTCCTAGAGTTTTTAAGATATCAAAAAAATTTAAATGCAGAAAATTTTCTTTTCCTTGCAGGCAGCTTATATGTAGAAACCAGCCTGATCGGAATACTATAGCATATAGCTGCCATAGGAACGATCGGTCAAAAATGAGGTTTTTGCTCAATAAACTCTTTGTTTTTCAAGTTATCGCCCCAATTTTTTCCACAAGAATATCTCGGACGTAAATTAAGGCTCACTGCAAAATTGGTGAAGATCGGATAAATATAGCATATAGCTCCCATAGGAAAAATCGGTTAAAAATTCGGTTTTTGTTAGAAAAACTTTTTTGTTTTCAACTATAAAGAGATGAAACCTTGCAGTTGCGCGTTTTTAGGAATCCTTGACCATATTACAAAGTTTCATAAGAATCGGACATAAGGGCGTGGCACCGCCCATATTGAGAAAAACTTAAAAATGTGATTTATCTATAAGCAGACGAGATAGAAAATCGTAAAATGAAGTGTAGAATGATTGCATTGTATTCTTTAAAAAAAGTAGAAAATGGGCGGGGTTACGCCCCTTTATCTTTATAAACTTATAAGATTCTTATTGGAAAAACTATAAAACGTATTTTCCAAATGCTTGCAAGAGTATATAAGTTTCAGCAAAGCTGAAAATAGCTCCCTTACTGGTTTTTATTAAAATAGGTTTGCTTTCTATGAAAAATTTGAATTTTCGTCGAAAAATCGGCTCGCTGGCCCAATGTGCATTCTGATGCCATGGAAGGTTAAAAATTAATTTAAGCAGTTTGTTTTGTGAAACTTGTAGTTTTTTCACATGGCAGCAAGCAATGTCTGACCACGCAGGGGCCCCATAAAAAATAATTGCTTGAAAGATTGATCTCAACAGGTACATTTTGTTTTCAATATTCAGGCGGGAATTTCTGTTAATAAGTGGGTATAAAATTCTCATATGGAAAACCATGCCTGTAGACTTGGCATTTTGAAAGTTGTTCTTTGCAATGTTCTTGACGCGAACTAGAGGATGCATAGTGTTGTGGTCTTTAAGAAACCCGAATTGCTGATTTGGGAGAACATCATTGTTATTAACAAACGTGGTGAGTTTGTCTTTAATGACTTTTTCTAAGACTTTACTCACTGAGGACAACAAGCTAATTGGCCGATACGATGTTGGCGACTGAGAAGGTTTGTGGGGCTTTTTAATAGGTATATTATAGGAAGTTATCCAAACCAGTGGAAAATAGTCTGTAAAACTGTGGCGGTATTTATAAAGTAACTATCGTTGGGGCTAATGTTGGCCGAATTTAACATATATCTAGCTCAGTATTTGGGTCACTCAGAAAGTTTGAGCTAGCATGATTACATGATGATGGAAGGACTGGGGCAATGCGTCGCCAAGTCCTTCCGCCTGTCTGTCCGCCTGTCCGTCCGTCCGTCCACACCAACGGTTCTCGAAAACTATAAGAGCTAGAGACTTGAAATTCGGAAGGTAGACTCGTGATGCTCGGCAGCAGATCAAGTTTGAATGGTTTTGTGCCACGCCCACTCCTTCCCGCCCATCCAGCACCACCCACTTTTTGAAAACGCTATAACTCGAACATCCAAAGAGATAGAAACATGAAAATCGGTATGTGGACACAGTATGAGTAACTCTACAAAACTGCATACCACAATTTTACCCCCTCCCCTTAATTTCCCCTCCCCTAGTATTTTTTTAAAAAAAGCTATATCTCCAAAACTAACAAAGGTATGAACCTGAAATTTCGTATACAAGCTCAGTGATATTACGTCTTAAAAACTGCATACCACAAATTGCCCCTCTCTTTGATGACTACCCCGCAGAGGCCAACAAACTTAAATTTTTCGTAAAATCCACATTTTTTGGCCGATTTTCTTGATATTTTGAACTCTATTTGAATAGGCGACGTCTACCATGTGTGCAGGGTATTATATTGTCGAGTATACTCGACTATACCGCCCTTACTGGCTTTCGTTTATATTTGAGAGGATATTATTAGTGAATTGTTGTTTTTTCGAGTGCTTAGCTCTTCCGCCAGGGAAGTAATAAGCGTAAAGATTGGTTGAAGGTCCGTCGCTCAAGATTTTAACGCCTATGACTTCAATGATAGATGTAAGTGGAAGGGGTAGCAGTACATGGCGGAAATACTGGACCGATTTCAAAAATTCTTTCACATTAAATATACATATATAGGCTACATTTGTATCACTTGCCTCTCTTCGTTTAAACAGCTGTTGTCAGCTAATTGGAAACGACAGTATATTATGTGGTTTTCTTCATTTCTTAAAAAAAATTTCCTATAACCATATAGTAAAATACATATAAAATATACTATGTAACCCCTCTTATCTAAAAGGAAGACCTTTGCTGGATTGAAAAATATAAGTTATGTATCTTTTATGGACGGTTTTCTGGTCGAATCTAAAATTTGACTGAGACAACTAATTGGAAAAAATCTAAAATCTCTAAAGTTGTTTAATATTTTGCAAAATTTTCTTTGTGTTTTTAATGGTTTTTGATTGTTAAAGCATTTAAACACAAAATAGCTTTTATTAAATATTATAAAGAGTTGTGAGAAACAGAATTTGTATACTACCTTTGAGAACGTCAATTGTTGAGCTGTGAGGCAAAAAAATGACATGGCTTGTGGTAAATTATAGCAAATCACTAAATAAAATGATCCATGAAAAAAAGGGAGCACATCAAACCATTGGTAAAACGGACGTCGTAAATGAATTCTTAAAGAAGTCTTGCAGCCGTATAGAGTTCAATAATGGATCATTATGTTGTAAAGAGAATTGTGTGTCGATTGATTGGATCACTATAGCATACAGGTCTTATGGGAACAATCGGATTATAACTTGTTTGTGCAACCACTAAAACGTACAAAAACTTTTTACGATTTCCCAGAGGAAATTGAACCGCTTCACAACGCGTTCTGTAAGACTTTTTTGGAATGTTTCAAGGCTTGCCCAAACCTTACCTGTCTAATTTCCTTTTACACAGGGGTGGCCGCTTTTTGAAGGCCTAAAGCATGCTAGTTTCGTTTCTCGAAAATGTTGTTGGGAAGGTCTTTGTTGTAACACGAAGTGCGAACGAACATTTTAGTTTTTTCATACATGGTGTACTGTTCGAAATCTGTACTGTTCTTTAAATAAAATTCTGTTAATATGTTAACTAACAGCGTTATCAGCCAGACGTCGAGAGTTCAAATCCCACTTGAGAAAGAATACAAAAATAAAAAATAGTCAAAAGAGAAGGATCTGCGGAGGGCGAACCAGCGGAATATTGCTGAGTCATTTTCAGTACCATTGCACCATTAATTCTATTCTGTCTTCATCTAACTCTTTGTTATTTTACTTTTAAATTTAAAACTACAAATTAATTTTAAGCTCTGTTTACACTAGAGATTTTTTGTGTAGATTTAGACAAAAATCTCATGTCTACAAGTGTAAACACCCTGTAGATTTATCTACACAGTCTCTACAACAAATTTAAATCTACACAATGAGTAGAGTGTGTAAACAACTTTCAGAGTAGATAAAACAGCCTCGATTTGTGTCTACAAGTTTGTTAAGCAACAGAACAAATTTTTTCCTCTACATTGATATTTTCACATAAAAATTATATCAATGATTCATATGTCACGTTTGACACTTCCGAAAATTCGTCCCAATTTGGGAAAAAGAATCAAAGGAAGAACAAAAACAAAGAGTAAAATGGCGCCTTCACCAAAAAAAAAATGCGTGGGAAATGCGATTATGTGTGATGATGAACCAAAACACTTTCTTCATTTAATTTAAAGTGCTTTATTCGAGAACAGTGGACTGTATAGAAATTTAATTAGGAGATCGCGTGTCCGAATAGATCCGTGGTTGTATTAAAACTAAACTAAAGTCAAAGCGACGCAGCGCCTGAACAGAATTCGACTTAAAGAATAAAGGCAAAGCTACGCAGCGCTTAGACTGAATTTACAGGAAAGGTACGAATGAGAAATGAAACAAATTTACATACGATTCCTGGAATTCTAGAAAAATATAAAAGCGTTCCTCAACATCCCGCCCCTCCCTGAAACAAGGTTTCTGAAGTTGGAAGAACGGCAATTTTGGAGATCGGTCGAGTCATCTCTCCCGTCGCAGTCCTCAATTTGACGGCTCGAACAAGTCCGTCAGTTCCTGGGTGTGTCTCAACTACTCGTGCTAGAGGCCAGGTTGCAGGCGTTGTGTTTGAATCCTTAACAAGGACGATATCATCAATTGAGATATTCTTGGATTTGGAGTACCACTTAGGACGTTGCTGTAGGGTGGTCAAGTACTCTTGGTGCCAGCGTTTCCAAAACCCTTGGTACATAGTTTGAATACCTTGCCAGTAGTCCAAACGATTCAATGATACATGGTTGAGGTCAGCGTCTGGTACAGTAGTGAACGGTCGGCCAATCAGGAAATGACCAGGTGATAGATAGCTTATGTCGTCGTCCGATGTGTAGCACAATGGGCGTGAGTTGACCACTGCGCTAATTTGTGCCAAGAGTGTTTGCATCTGTTCGAATGTCAGAACAGTTTTGCCAATTACTCGGCGTACTTACTTTGCCGCCCCAGTGCGGTGCATGTGGTGGGATAAAGTGCCACTTAATTCCTTCATCAGCGAGTGTTTGTGATACGAAGTGGTTGTGCTGTTGAGATGTCAACAGAAGCTGCATATCGTCAAGCGACCGCTTAGCTCCTACAAAGTTTCTGCCGTTGTCGCTATAAATGTGAGCACACTTCCCGCGAAGTGAAATAAAGCGACGGAGAGCTGCTAGGAACGTGTCCGTGCTAATATCTGTGACCAGCTCCAGGTGCAGCGCCGATGTTACTAAACAAACGAATAAGCATATGTAGCCCTTACTCATGCGTGGTTTGCGTCCCCTGGTTTCTTTGAGTAGGATGGCACCAGCGTAGTCGCATCCAGTGTTCACGAATGGCAGTGCTTGGGTAATGCGAACGGCTGGCAAGTCTGCCATGAATTGCTGCGAAGTGTGATGACGTTGTCGGAAGCACGACAAGCAGTCGTGAGTGATCTTGCGTATTAGATTGCGTGCGCCAAGAATCCAATACTTCTGGCGAGCTATAACAAACAGTGCAGAAACACCTGGGTGTAAATTTGCCCAGTGTTCATGTTGAAGAATCAGCTTAGTTATTCGATGCGATTTTGGTAGTAGAACTGGATGTTTGACTTCAGTTTGCAATTGTGAATTGCTTAGTCGTCCGCCTACCCGCAAAAGAGAATCACTGCAGATTACGGGTGAGAATTTGCGTAACTGTGAGTTGCTCCGTAGTGGTTGATTGGCGAGGATTAGTTGGCGATCGTGTTCCCAACATTTTTGCGCGTATCTCAGGCACACGATACGAGCAGCCTTGATTTCTTCAAATGAAAGTGTTTTTAAGTCCGTTGTCACGTGTTTTGTCTTTAAACGTTGAACAAAGCGCAGAAGGTATGCAACAATTCGAACAAGCCTAAGCCAAGAGGAAGTTCGTTCAATCAGTTCGTGAATTGAAGATTGTGTGGGATTTTCTTCTGCCAGTGTCGTTAAAACAGTTGTCTTCAATTCCTTTTGAATACGTGCATCTGAAGAGGAAGAGCAAGGTTGTGGGAGGTGCAACTTTGCCATGTACCGGTCTTCAGCGTGCAGCCACTGTGGTCCGTTCCACCATAAATCGAACGCTACAAGATCAGCGGCTAACATGCCTCGGGATGCACAGTCAGCTGGGTTTTCCTTGGAGTCAACATGATGCCAAGCATTTCGCGGTACTGCATCTAGGATTTCTGCAGTTCGGTTGGCAACAAAGGTTTTCCATTTGTATGGCGTAGACGATAGCCATGACAAAACTATTGTAGAGTCGCACCATGCGTGTATGGTTGCGTCGTCAAGTCGAAGTCCCGCCTTGACTGATTGTATTAGGCGGCTCAGCAGTAGAGCCCCACACAGCTCAAGGCGTGGAAGAGATTGTTGTTTCAGTGGCGCAACCCGTGTTTTTGCCGCTAATAGTGAAACGGAAATAGTGCCGTTTTCATGTCTCCGTCGGCAGTATACGACGGCAGCATATGCCTTAGTTGAAGCATCGGAAAATCCAAGCAACTCGATGTTGTCCCTATCGTTGGCAATGAACCTTGGTAGTTTTAGTTGTTGCAGAGTGTTAAGATCACTTCGACACTTGCGCCACCAGTCTGCGAGTTTTGGAGGAAGCTCTGTATCCCAGCCCAAGTCGTGCAGCCATAATTGTTGAAACAATATTTTGAATCGCACAACAACTGGCGCTAGCAGGCCTAGTGGGTCGAATATGCGTGATACGTCTGATAGCACTTGTCGTTTTGTACTATCCGGATTAGCTGAGACACAAATCTTGTATGACAAGAGGTCGTTTTCAGGTTGCCAGTAAATTCCAAGAACCTTTACTGGATCGTTGTCTTCTGTACTTCCAATGTTTGTAGCAGCATTGACATCGTGATTCGAAATGCGTTTGATATTTGACACCCATTTGTCCAGTTTCAAACCGGCGCGTGACATTAACTGTATGAGCTCGTCTCGATTTCGCAGCAGCTCATTCTCACTATTTGCACCAGTCAATACATCGTCGACGTAGAAGTCTTCTTGTAAGATCCTTGCAGCAGTTGGAAATTCGTTTTTGTAGTCATGTGCCAGTTGTTCTAGAACCCTTACTGCTAGAAATGGCGCACACGATGTGCCATATGTTACTTCTCTCTTCTCTTCTCTCTTCTCTCCATACAATTCGTTGAAAGTTTCGATGCTTGTCGTTCACCCATATCTGGCGACACATCTTTACGATGTCTGCAGAAAACACGTACTTGTGCATACGAAAGCGAAGGCACACAGAAAACAGTTCGCGCTGTATGCTCGGTCCAACATGTAGTGCGTCGTTCAAGGCGTTGCCATTGCTATCCTGAAACGATCCATCAAACACTACACGCAGCTTTCGTCCGATTACAGGATGATGTGGCATGTAGAAGTTCTGCCCGGTGTCAATCTCATGCGGCAGCAGCTCTCGCATGTGACCTAGGGAAATGTATTCGCGCATAAAGTCTATGTACTGTGATCTAAGTTTGGTATCATGCTGTAGTCATCGTTCTACAGCCTTGAAGCGTGACATTGCTCCTTCTTGCGTATCTGAAAACACGGTGTGTGATGTCTTGAAAGGGAGTTCCACTATGTATCTCCCCTCAGAGTCACGTGTATGAGTGTTGACAAAGTGTTGCTCAACCTCGTCGTCTTCTGGTTCTGGGTGTTGTTTGAAGTTGACGTCTTCCAGCTCCCAAAATCGTTGTAATGAAGCGTCGATATCGACCGAAACGTGTAAAGTTGTAGCAGCTGATGAGCGCATAGTCGCCACCGACGTGATGACCCATCCGAATATTGTAGAAACAGCAATTATGTTCCCTTGTCTGTCGAACATTTTTTGCCCTGTGAAAACAGCCCAAACGTAGTCGCTGCCCAACAGAATGTCTATTGGCGCAGTACAAATGAAGTCATTATCTGCCAGTTGAATTCCGTCAAACACCTTGAGTGTCGACGCGTCGATATCATTTCTTGCCAATGATGAAGTGATTTTTCCCAGGACATGTGCAGTGACGTCCAACGTCTGATGCGAAGTTCTTGATTTGATGTGAAGTGTGCTGAATCCTCGCGTAGTCTCAGCCTTGATCGATGAAATACCAGAGATTATTTTAATTAATTAATTCTTTATTATCCCAAAACATTCTTATAGCTTATAATAATAATAATATGCAAATTTACAGAGTTTAGCTTAGTCTAAATGAGCTTTACAACTGAGTTATTATATGAGAATATAATTAAGTTTTGTTTGAAGTGATATTGTATCGGCAAGGAAAAGTGGGGAAAAAAAAAAACCTTAAGACTAGTTAAGAGGGTAAAAGGAACTTAAAAACTAAAGACTAATACTAAGTAAAACTAAAACGCGTTTAGTTGGAATAGTGTTAGTCGATTGCAATAGTGCAATATTTTTTTTTTTTTTTTTTTATAAATTAACATGCACTTAAGTCTTTAGGAGACTTAAGCGTGGTTAGGGGTATTTCGTTGCTGAAAATTATAATTCAAAAAGTTGATTTTATCAATTATTTTACAAACTCCTGCTTTTGAATGCAGACGAACAGTGGAAAAGTAAAATGGTAGATTATAAATCATTTTTAGTAATTTATTTTGCGTTATTTGTAATTTGTTTATATGTGTAGTTGCACAATCACCCCAGATTAACGAACCATAGAGCATGATCGGCGTAAAAATCGTTTTAAATAATATGAGTTTATTTTGGGGAGACAGGCGTGAATTTCGATTAATAAAAGGATATAGTATTCGAATTGTTTTGTTTACTTTATCAATAGTTTTTTGTATGTGTATATTAAATAGTAGTTTAGTGTCGAGGTAAAGCCCAAGATAACGAACACAAGGCAACCATTGTATATTGTTGTTGTTAACAACTAGATTGGTGTTCGGTAGAAAGCATGCTTTACGCTTTCTTGTGAAATAGATGGAGTTGGATTTATTTGGGTTTAGTTGAATTTTCCATTTACAATAGTAAGTAGCTAAAGTGTCAAGAGCATTTTGCAGTATATTTTTAATTCCACTATAATCTTGGCCACAGGTGTAGATAGCCGTATCATCTGCGAACATGGAAATTTTGCAGTTATCAAAGCGTGGTATGTCGTACGTATAGACATTATAAAGGATTGGTCCAAGAACGGAGCCTTGGGGTACTCCTGCGCTTGATGGAGATAGCTCTGACGAAGACCCATTTATAACGGTGTAAAATAGTCTGTTCGTAAGGAAATTTTGAATTATTTTTATAAGGTAGATCGGCGTATTTATGATCAAGAGCTTGTGGATTAGACCGTCATGCCATACAGTGTCAAATGCAGCTTGTATGTCCAGTGTTACCATGCCAACTGACTTTTTGCTTTGAAGGCTTTGCTTGATGAAATGCTTAAGCTTAAGGAGTGGGTGGACACAGCTACGCTGAGATCTAAAACCAAATTGTTCTGCTGGAAGGACGCTATGGGATGTTAAGTGGTTATTTAGTCGCTCTTTGAGTATCTTTTCAAAGATTTTAGAAAAGCAGCTGAGTAAGCTAATTGGTCGATAGCTTTCAGGGGAATTAGGTGGTTTATCAGGCTTGTGAATTGCTATTACTTTTGCAATCTTCCATTCCTGGGGGAAGTACCCTATTCTAAGGCAAGCATTGTACACGCGAGTAAGATAAGCAATAGTACTAGATGGTAAGTTTTTAACACAAATGTTTTTAATGCCATCAGAACCAGGGGATTTTTTAACTACTAGAGAGTTTATTACATTCAGGATTTCATTACAAGTTATAGGTAGAAAATGAGTATCTGCACTTAATGAAGCTTCAACTTTAAGTAGTGAATCGTTGACAATATTTCTAGTGTTAGTATCAGAGAGGTGTTCGGTGAGTTTATGTTTTTCTTCAAAAATTTTATTCAAAAGATTTGCTTTTTGCTCGCATGACGTAAATGTTTTGCTGTTATAAGAGAAACTGGGGGTATAATGAGTTTTGGTCTTAATTATTTTGGTTATTTTCCAAAAGGGCTTGGAATGTTTTTTTAAACTTTCAAGTTTATTATTCCATTGGCTGTTGTGTAATTGCGACAATTCGAATTTTATTCGTCGATTGAAGTGATTGAGTCGAGCCTTGAAAATGGGCGTGCGAGTTCTACACCACTGCCTCAGTGTAATGTTTCTTATTTTAAAAAGCTCCTGAATGGTTTGAGGTAGCTTAAATTCATAGTTCTTTTTTACTCTTCTCGGAACAGCTTTTTCAGTGGCATCTATTATTTTAGACTTAAGAGTATCTAACATTTTATCGACATGGCTAATGCTTGGTAACAAAACATCAGCATGTGATAAGAGTTCGTTAAAATCGTTTGTAAGCAGTCTTTTGAAAAGTTTCCAGTTTGCCTTAGAAAATTGGAGGTATGATCTGTTTTCAAGTTGGGGGATGGCTGAGATTTTCGCCAGTACTGGAAGGTGATCAGAGGAGAGGTCGTTGTATGTTAAAGGCGTGGTTATCATATTAGGAGAATTGGAAATGAATATATCAAGCGTAGAGGGATTCGCTTTGTGGGAAGAAGGGATATATGTAGGATCGTTTGGATAAAGAATTGAGAAGTTATCGAGAGCAGACAAATCATATAATATAGTGCCCCAGCAATTGGCTTTTGCGCAGTTCCAGCTACGATTTCTAGCGTTTAGTTCGCCTGCTATTAGATAGCGGCCAGATAGACGCGAAAATTTAAGGAGATCAGACTTAAACATGGATTTTTGATGAATACGGTCTGTTGAAATACTGCAATTGCAAAGACACTTAGCAGTATTGCCAGGAAAGTAGGTAGAGTAAAATTTGAAGACATTGTTACTATCGAATTCAACTTGAATACCTATGTTCTCAATCAGGTGTGTATTTACGTTAGGTAATTGTTTGTGTTTGAGTTTGTTACTTATAATGATCGCTACGCCCCCACCTCTACTAGTGTTACGGTCATTTCTATAGATACTGTAATTCGCTTGTTGAAAACGTTCGCTTTCTGAGAGCCAAGTTTCGCAAATCAAACTAATGTGAATATTATTCTTATTTAAAAAATTAAAGAGCTCATGTTTCTTATGACGAACGGCACGCGCATTCCATGCCATAACATTTAGCGAATTTAACATATTATTTGTCTGAGTAGACATACTTAACAGCTAATTGAGTGATAACATTGAATTGTTCTAGTTTTGTTGTACAGCAGCTTAGCTTACTGAGAAGTTCTAAAGTGAGTTCGTTTATCTCTTCAATCGTGAAGAGAGAAGTCGAATTTGTCGGTGTATCAGCGGGTGTACCAGTAAGAGCTTGCTTGTAGCTGACAGCTTGACGATTAGCAGTGAGTGTGTTGTTGTAAATAACACCGTTAGCCACAGGCATGCGCTGTGTTGTTGTTGGAGACTGATCATCATAGTTTACTTTATGGTTAGTGTTGTAGCTCGTACTATTGTATTTATAGTTGTAGTTAGAGATGCGTTTGTTTTGTGGTACCTTTTTTTGAAGAAGAGTTTGATACGATGCTCTGCATGGACATGTCGGGTCGGTAGAGGAATGTTCTCCTTTGCAGTTGGCGCATATTAGTTTTCCAGGGTTTGTGCACAAATTAGTAGCATGTTGACCAGCGCATAGGGCACAAGAAGTTTTGACATTGCATTTGCTTGATCCATGTCCATAAAGCTGGCAGTTGTAACATTGTGTCAGTTTATTGGGAGATTTAGTTTTGTACTCCCAGCGCACTTTTGTGTGATTAATGCAGGAATAATTCTTCCTTAGATCTTGGAGGGTGATAGACTTGTTCGCAAAGTATACAATGTATAGGAGAATGTCTAGTCCACCTCTAGTTTTCTTTTCCACTGTTTTAACTTCAATACAGTTAAGACCAACGTCAGTCAGCATTTTTTTAACTTCGGCATTAGAGACTTTGTCTATACCTGATAGCACTGCTTTGTATGGTTTTGAATTTTTTGTTTCATAAGAATAGAATTCACAATCTTTGGATTTCATCTCGATGCAAGCAAGACTAAAAGCATTCATTGTTTTTAAAAAAATTTTAATCCCAATAGATATTGTTTTGATACTGTAGTCGGTTATATATACACTTTTCAAGAGATCGTGAATAAATTTCGAGTTCTTCTTCAGAACTGTAATTGGTGGAACAATTTCTTTTGGATGTTCGATATGTTCAACATCGGATATGTTGTCACTTGCCATCTGGCTAGTGCTTGGTTTATCGTCCATTAAAGTTTGCAATGGACGAAAATAATTAACATATTGGTTTGTTACATCAGTAACATTGTTCTTAATATTTTTAGCAAATTTATTTGCATCAAAGTTTTTCTTTTTAATGCGAGGCATTTTAAGTGGATATATGTTCACAACACCACCGCGCGTAACGGTGTGTTTTGCGTTGTTGTTATTTTGTTGTACGATTTTGAAAACTAAGTTTTTGTTGTTGTTAGACAAAATACGGTAAAGTCGCGACGGACGGATAATAGCAGGTAGATTGCAGCAGAGCCGATAGGTTTTGTGACAACTATACGCGATGATAGTTGCTCAAAGACTCGACCAGAGATTAAAATGCGTGAAGGTGAACGTGCAAGCCCAAGTGCATGTATGCAACGTTCCGTTATGTAAGACAGTTCAGATCCACTGTCCAGTAACATGCGACAGCTTGTGTAAGTTCCTTGTGCGTTTTGAACATACACCAATGCTGTTGGCAATGTGCTCTTGCGTAGCTCCGTTGGTTGAATCGCAACAGCCGCAGCATGTGCGCATTCAGTTTTTGGTGCGCATTGCGCGCGTGTAATGTGAGCTATGGTCACCGATGTACTTTGAGGGACGCTCACCTCGCGATTACCCTCCATTGTCGTTTGTGTCAGACCCTCATTGGTCTGCAAGGTGCTAGATTGCTCATGAATTAGTGTATGGTGACGACCATTACACTGCGTGCAGGTAAATTTTGATTCACACTTACTTGACATGTGTCCAGACTTCAGACAGTTGAAGCACAGAGATTTATTTTTAGCAAACGTACGACGCTGCTCACCAGTTAATCCAAGAAAGTGTGCACATCCATACAAAGTGTGATCATTCGAGTCACACTTAATGCAACTGTTCCTCTCAACAGTTACTAGGGTATGTGACGATCGTTTTGGTTTTTCGCTTTGCGCAGTCTTGATATCTGCGCCGACTTCTCGTTGACTCAATTCAAATTCCTCACAACGTGTGTCTAGAAATTTGAAGAATACGTCAGTGGTTATTGATTGAACATCACGACTTTCTTCAATCCATTTGCGGCGTGTTTCAGCATCGAGTTTTGCCAAAACCAAATATATTATCCAGCAGTCACGTTGCGTTTGACCTGCTGCATCTAGACCACGCACAATTTCATTCGCGCCATCCGTTACTTTGCGCAGCACAGTTGCATCTACCTTTGATGTCGTAGGCAAGCTCATAAAGTTGTCCAACAATGAGTTCACGATGTGTCGGGGTCGATTGTAGCGTTCCTTTAAACGCGTCCATGCAGTGCCATATGCAGCTTCCGTTATTTGCAAATGACTGATCAAATTTGCAGCTTCGTCAATTAACAGTGACTTCAGATAATGAAACTTTTGTGTATCGCTTAAATTTTGTTTATTGTGAATTGTACTTTCAAAAATGTCTTTGAAAGCTGGCCACTCTTTATAGTCGCCAGAAAACCGTTTAATTTGAATTTTCGGCAATTCGTTTTGCACTAAATTCGTTGCCACGCCAGTAGCTGCGCGCATTTGTGTTGTTGGCGCCTCGTTTGTCGCCAGACGCTCAAATAACTGCTGTTGCTGTTGAAGAATTCGCAGAATTGTGTCGTTGCTTGTGACGTCACCCGTAGCAGCAGCGCGGTCGTCGCCGACGTCGCGAGCAGCGTTGTTGCTTATTTCCACTTTTGTTGTTGTTGGTTGTAATGCATGTATGCGTTGTGCTAACAACCCGTATGCCCTTATGTACTTTACCTTGTAGGTCTGATTGTCTTCTCCAGGATCAACATAGCCTTCAACTCCATCATGAGCAACCATGTCATCTCCTAGCTTTTCAAACTGGCTCCAAGCTAGTTTTAGTCTGTCCATCAGGGCATGGACTTCATGCATTGTGCATTCGGCCGGCAGACGTTCTGCAATTGCTACTATCCTTGTGATACTAGCCTTGAGTCTGCCTCGGCCTGCTATAAGAACTTTTAATTGCTCCATGGTGAACAATAAACGATGAGTAATAACACACACGCTATCCGGCTCGAAGGACCAACTACTTTATAATGATGAACCAAAACACTTTCTTCATTTAATTTAAAGTGCTTTATTCGAGAACAGTGGACTGTATAGAAATTTAATTAGGAGATCGCGTGTCCGAATAGATCCGTGGTTGTATTAAAACTAAACTAAAGTCAAAGCGACGCAGCGCCTGAACAGAATTCGACTTAAAGAATAAAGGCAAAGCGACGCAGCGCTTAGACTGAATTTACAGGAAAGGTACGAATGAGAAATGAAACAAATTTACATACGATTCCTGGAATTCTAGAAAAATATAAAAGCGTTCCTCAACAATGTGTATATATAGATGTTATATGAATATTATTATATCAAATGACGGATGCGAGGGTACTGTTTTTGAATGTATGGTGTACCCATACTCAATAATATCAATAATTTGACAATGCCATTCTTCACAAAATGTTGGCACATAGCTGCGACTCCTTCCTTCAACTCCTTCAATAACTGCTGGTAAAATCCAACGTTCTCAGCATTCCTAGCATTTATTTTTGCGATCTATGGTTTCTTCCACAATCGATTTTGATGATGCATATTGTTTCTGGCGCATTTCCAACTTTTCTAATTTTTTTTGTTAATTTATTTTTGGGAATAATTTTTTAATGTCAAAAATCAGTATGTCAAAAGCGAAACAGTAGCGCCCTCTATCATTATCTACATTCTGCTCGAAAGTGTAGTCAGTGTAAACACCTTGTAGATAGCAATGTAGATATTTTCCAAATTTATCTACTCGAAAGAAAACTTTCGTAGATTTTCAGTTCAGTGTAAACACAAAACGTAATTTATCTACACTTTTTGTTGAGATATCTACACAAAAAATCTCTAATGTAAACAGAGCTTTATGAAATAAACACCGGCCTTAGTGGGATTCGAACCTAGCGTCGTTGGATTGAAAGCCGGCACTCAACCAACTTGACTATAGGTATCATTGAAGCTTTGTAAATTCAATATTATATAAACTAAAATCTTTTTTATTTAGCTAGAAAATAATATTTTAGTTTCCTAAAAACTTAAGCCGAAAAACAAATTTACTTTGCGTTTTACATCATCGGCTTCTCCTTCCCATCTCGCTTCTCAAACCTTCCAAAATCAGATGGCCCTTCCCTACTCGCTTCTAAATGAAGGGTTGTGGAAGGTTTTGGTTGTAAATAAAAATTCCGAATATCGAGTCTAACTTCGTGTCTTTCAGTCATCGGCTACTTCTTCCCATCTCGCTTCTCAAACCTTCCAAAATCAGGTGGCCCTTCCCTTCTAGCTTCTAAAAAAGCCGTAGGGAATGAACAGGTTTTCAACAATATTTTCCGAATACCGAGTCTAACTTCGTGACTTTCATTCTTCGGAGACTCCTTGTCATCTCGCTTCTAAAACCTTCCAAAATCAGCCTGCCCTTCCAATCTCGCTGCTAAAAAAGCTGAAAGGAAGGTGCTGATAGTTCGTCATTAAAATAGGTGTTTGAGAAGGGTTTGGTTCAATTTAGGTAAAACTTGATGACGTCAAAATCCTTCCAAACTTGTTTCAAGTCACATTCCAGGGCAAACGGTTCACCTTTGCTTTAAAAAAAGGCTTTATAGAAAGCCTTCTTCGTCAAGGTATTCCCATTTTCTCACTGGGAAGGCACTATGGAAAGCCTTCTTCGGCAAGGAGTTCAAAAATTTCCTTCTGGGTTGTTTCTTCTTACACTTCTATATTTGTTTGAGTGTATTCTTTGTAAATAGAACAAAAAAAGAGTGAGAGATAGGGCAAACCATGTTTTTGTGTTACGCTCCTGTTTCATTCGCCTCAAGTGTTGTTTTTATACTCGTGGCGTGGCACCCCAAGTCAGAAGTGTGTAACAGAAAGTAGTGTATATATAAAGTATTGGCATTCAATAGGATCAATTATAAAATTGGCGTGGCAAAGCCTCTTCCTCTTTGGACATGTTTCTCATTAGAAATAATTAAAGAACGGGTTTCCAATGAGAATCGCTAAAGCAATGAGTCCAGAACACATCGAAGGAGACATTTCTGATTATACAATGTTTGCATATTCTTGATCAACATGATATAGACATTAGCGTCTCTTTTTATGCGAATGTAAATTCAAACTCTCGCCATAGTTTGAAATTTTCATTTCTCTGAAACACAAACAATTACAACAACATAGTCTGGTACATTGGAAATAAGAGCCCAACAGAAAAACGAAAGAAAAATAGCATTCTTTTTGGTTTAATTAATTAATTTAGTTATTCAAAATTAAATTAATCTAGGAATTCAAATGTTGCGCATTTGTAGACCGACAATATAAATGGGTGGGGGTGCCTTCACATACAAAAATTTAAAACTGATATATATCTGGATCCATATTATTTACAACACCAAAAGTTGAAATTGATAGAGATTAATGAGATTCAATCTGGTCCTCATATTTGTAGGCGTAGTAAAGAGCGCCGGGACAGCTAGTAAACAATAAATTCAAAGGCAAAAATCAACTCGTATGAGTTTACGCATGTGCGAAGTCAAAAGCGCTGCCTCTATGCAGCTGATGACTGGGAACGAGGAAAAAGGTGAAACAAAAAATTTTTTCTCCAGCAAAATCTCTGACTATACCCTCAGCGATTTGTTTAAATTCAGCCTGATTTTAAGTTCTTATAAAAAATTATGAATAAAGAAATAAACTTTATGGTTTTCCTCATTAATCTGCATATAAACAATTCGTGATTTTATGTATTTTTATTAATAAATTTGCATTTTAAAAAAGCTTCCTCAAATCAACCAATTTTTTTTCGAGCAGCAAAAACAATCAGTTTCATGCCTCGCCAATCTGCTTGCATTGATTTTCGAAAATTGAAAAGTATATTCGAATTGAAATAAACAAACTGTTAAAATAATCTAAAAATTATAATTAATATGCTGTTGCATTTAAAAGGTTTAAGCAAACTCGTAAAAACAGCAAATTTAATTCAAATAGGTACCGACAGTGTTGTTCGGGCAAGTTGGCATGTGAACATTTTTGAATGAACAAATGCGAAGAAGAAGAGTTAATTCAAAAGTGCGTGTCTCCCGTAGAACAGAAACTAGTTAGTTAGCAATGCTACAGTGTGAAACAATCTCCGTAACTTTATTTATTAGCTTGCACATGTAATTGATTATTACATTTCACCTTTGGAGTATTTTGAATTTGTAACGTATTTGATTACATTTGGCAATCACAGGAAAAGAAAGAGTTGCATATAATTGTGTTTAAATTTACAATTAATACTTTCTTTCTCTTCTTCTTATATAAGCAAACGAAAAACTAAGTTCAGTTGAATTGGGCGAAAAAACTAAATAAAATTAAAATGCCGCAAAATAACATGAAAGATTAATGATTGGAATATAGAATTAATCAAGTTATGCTTGTAATTGAGTTTTTGGGAGGTAAAAATGTTAATATATGCATGGATATAGAAAGAATTAATTATTGTATTGACATTGTGCATTAATGTAGGTCTTGAGAGAGAAATTGAGTAAACATTGGATGAATTTATGGACGACAATGTTGACATACAAATGTACCATCCAGTGACGAAGTCGAAGAACCAAAATCTGCATTTTGATGCAAAAGTTGTATGTGTCGTGTGATTGTTTCTAACATAAGAGTATTCTTTACAAAGGTAGTTATATGGAGTGAAATTGGCAATGTAATGGTTTATGTTAAGATTAAATTCTTCCGAAAGAACAGCCACTTCTTCATAGAAAATAACTAAAAATGGCCATTTTCATATTTTCATACTTCCATAGGTTAACTAACAACATGCCTCGGGGTCTATGAAACTCTATGAAAATTTGGCCTGTGTATTTTGTTGTTGGCAATTAAACTTTTCATAGACTTATAGGTTAACGGCAAATGCGTGAACACCGCAATTCTAATTTTGTATATTATTAGATGTAAATTCACAATTGTTTTAATTTGATGAGAAAAACAATGAAATAAGCATAAATAAATTACATTATTTATATTTCGAATGTATACAATTCTGCAGCGGGATGCCGAATTTTCGAAGACAAATGTTCGAAAAACAATATCCCAGATATTTTCTGTGACACCAAATAGAGAAATTGAAAAAAAGTCTTCGACAAAATCTAGAGATTTCTGTGACATCCCCGATTTTCTCTTCATCTAATTAGCCTATATACAAATTTTTTTTTGCTCATTGGGTACCGGAGAAGTTTCAAGTCAATTGGTTAAGAAACAAAAAAGTTTTCCATACAACGACATGAATCTTGCTCCCTTCCTCTTCTTCATTTTGTATGGCAGGTACCAGTTCCAGTTGCCCGATCTCAATGAAACTTTCAGGCATTTAGTGGGACTACTTAAAACCACTATGTTTAAAATTTCAGCCCTCCATCTTACAAATACAACGATTCAAATTTCAAGACGGCCAGTTGCATGCACTGTAATAATATTTACAAAACCAGCTTGTACGAAGAACGGAAATCCAAACTGTTTACAACATTGGACCTCGTTAAGAGTTTCGCTATAACTACAGACCTTTGGACTTTAATGGCCAACGAGTCCTATGTAACCGGCACTTGCCACTTTATTACACCAGATTTCATTTTGCGCTCAGTTGTATTGGCTACAAAGTCGTTACTAGATGACTCCAATCATTCGTCTGAAAACATAGCTTCTTCATGAAACTCGATGATCAAAGCTTGTGAAATATTAGAAAAGAAACATATTTCCTGTGTTGCCCACACCATAAACTTGATTGTGCAAGACTGTCTTGCGCTTCATTACTTGAAAGACACTATATTAAAGTACAAGCGAATCGTCACATACTTTAAGAGCAGCTCAATTGCACTCAATAAGTTCAAAGCGTCCCAAGAAACAGAAATCAAGTTTAGTTTGATTCAGGAAGTGCCCACAAGGTGGAACAGTGCCTATCAGCTGATAGAAAGAATACTTCTTACAAATGAGACTATTGCGAAAGTCCTCTTAAGTACAACTTAAGACTGAAACTGAATCCACTTGAAAGGATTGAAGCTCACAAGTTCTTAGTTGAGCGTGCCAAAAAACGACTTTTGGTCTACGAAAAGCGCACTTATCCGAATATTGCAACACTACTAGATTCCAGGTTCAAGAAACAAGGATTTCGATCGCCAATCAATGCTAATCATGGTCTACATGCTTTGGAAAATGAACTAGCCGCCCTAAAGCTAAAAGAAGTTTCGTCATTGGAATTGCTAACACCAATTGAAAAACCAGTTTCGGGACAACAGCCGCTGTTCGAATTTTTAAGTCAAAATATTGCCAACATGGGGAGGACAAACCGTGTCGATGCCGTAGTAGAACTTCAGCAGTACATGCGAGCGGCGCATTCACCCCAGCACACAGATCTTTTGGAGTTTTGGAAGGTAAATTCTTATTTACAAATCTAAATGTCAATTTTAACTCATGATCTTATTTTCAGTGCGCTCGTTTTTTTTTTTATGGTTTCAGGTTTGTGATATACATTTTAAACAAAACATTATAATTGAAATAAATCTTATTGTTCGTAAAAATAATACAGTATTTATATACTACTATTTCATACTTTTATGTTAATGTACTAAAAATATATTAATATATTTTAAATATAATATTTTGTCGATACTATCGATCCTATCGAATATTCTATTTGTGTTTAATAACATCGACAACTCTCGACTGTTTTTTCCAAAAAAAGAAGTAATTTACAAGTCTTTTATATTATTTCTACAAATAAATGAGTGTATTGAAATATGTCCAGGGGCGTTATTTCACTCTCAAAAGTCCAATAACGCCTAGCGGCTTTATTTCAATCTGTAAAGTGAAATAAATGGAATTCAGGTAGCAGCAAGCGAATGTTAGTGAGACCGGTTCTTGCATTTCAATGATGACAGCATCTTCTTCTATGTCAATAGAGTTCATTTGTGCTAGTTTAACATTGGCAGAACCAACATTACCTTTGTCAGTGAACTTAACGCCCTCCTTAGTACAGCAGATGATCATCGAATCACTGAACTGGGATAAATTACGACAGATTTCATAACCGGAATGCGTACAACGCACAAATAATCCGTTTCAGGTATGCCCTAGTGTTCCTGATAGAGATTCATAAGATTTATTTCATAATTGGAAACTTTTTCTTGGTTGGTGGACTCGAACATAAAGCATTATTCTGCGCTTTCATTGTTACATTATTCTCGTTGTTAGCACATTAGATAATTTTCGTCATACTTCCAAGATTCATGCCCATTGAGATGTTACTATCGCACCGGAACTTGTTAAAGCCATCGGAAATAGCATCATAGATATAAGCGATCCGTGGGAGTTGTCCATTGCCTGAAGCTGTATGTGTGGCGATACATTGTGAAATTGGCATCAGTATTTATTTACAAATATAATATTACCCACCGGTATGCCAGAATCCCTGCAATCAAAGGTGCCTTCATTCTTTAACGCCATCTACAATTTTCTAAAGCGTTGTTGCGTTGCCTAAGCGTGCCTCGAACATGATTGCTTGTGATTTATTATAAAATGTATATCACAAAGACCACATATACTCTTCCAACTGTCGTCGCACAGTGGGGCCTTCTGAGTTTTTGCATTGCAAAAATCATATCTTCTGAACGATTAAAGATAATTGCATGAAATAAGTTTTGTTTAAAAGTGAATTCTCTAATCTTTAACACAAGCCATCGTTCAATACGCTACGATATCTGGGAGCGGCATAGTAGGTTGTCAAAGTCAGAATTTGTTTCCGGTGCAGTATAAGCGTCAGAAAATCACTAGTTTATCATTTTATACAAACTTAGAAACTTGCGATTGTACAAAGTATATATATTCTTGATCAGTATGACAATACGAGTTGGTGTAGCCATGTCCGTCCGTCCGTCTGTCCGTCTTTCAGTATTTATACAATATCTCCCACAATTTTGAAGTTATCGACCTGAAATTTTGCACAGAGTTTTCTTTTCTATGCGATCAACTCATATGTCAGAATCGGCATGATCGGACTATTGGAACTGGTAGCCCCCATACGAAAAGAAGAAGAAAAATGAACAAAACTTGATTTGTTGTGTGGAAAACTTTTTTGTTTTTGAAGATAGACGACTGAAATTTCACACCTAGAAGTTTTACATAGTCTGACACAATGCCTGAAAGTTTCATTGAGATCGGGCAACTGGAACTGGTACCTGCCATACAAAATGAAGAAGAGGAAGAGAAGCCAAGGTAAATCGTTGTATTGAAAACTTTTTTGGCTTTCAAAATAGAGGGCTGAAATTTTAAAGGTAGTCTTCTTTCATACTCAGGCTAATTGTTTATAAGTTTCATTGAGATCGGACCACTAAAAACGGTACCTGCCATACAAAATGAACAAAATCAAGACATTTTACCCCCTTCACACCGCCTACGATAAATTTTAGCCACCACCTGCATAGCAAATACGACAAGTTTCTTCCTATAACAACATTTGTTCACTTCATTAACATATTAAAGCTGTCAGAGCAAATTTACCCACTATTCATTCTTCTTCTTATACCCGCAGCATCGCCTTTTTCACTGATTTTTTGTGTGATGTTGCGGCCGTTTTTTTGCTTTAAAAACCAAGAGAGCAAATAAGAGCAGCTGAAATTTTGAACATAGGTTAAGGAATGCTCAATAAACATAATTGCAAAATTTGGCGGTTAACATATTTTAACGTTTTTTTTAATTGTCCACCAAAGTTGAAAAATACCCAAAAAACATATAGTTCGAAAAACAGCCTCCTCTAGTAAACTATAAATGCTACTGCCTTGGTATTTATAGTATAACACTATAATATGGCTACCTAAGAATAGAAATCAATTCGATAATGATTCGAGTTATAATTTCGTTTTTATTCCAACTCAAAGATGCCGAATTTTCAAAAAAATGAGTATATCATTGAAAGTTGAAAAAAAGGTCAACTTTGAGTGCGTATATCTTCCAAACTATATTTCCGATTTCGTTAAGGTAAATATTTCTTTAATCTCTGGAAAATTCTCTATCAGACGCATATATTTGTTTTATCCAAAGCGTTAATGAAATTTTTGATTTTTGCAAGCTGAATGTATCTGAGGCCCCTCTGTGCGTCGCTGGCGTATGCGTTGAAAATGTTGAATTTTTGCGCCAAAACCTTACCAAACAGCCGTTTTCGCACCAAATTGGTGCTGCCAATCTATGTATCTAGTTTGCGATGCGGGATAGAGGTGGAGAATCATCGATGTTTGGGTGCATCGATGTTTTCGATGATTTTTGCGAAAATCATCGATGATTCGATCAATCGATGAATAAATTCGATACTTCTTAAACATGCCTTATTTTTGTTGAGGTTTTTATTTTTGTAAATAAATATCAGTTTGTCAACGACTATGAGTTAAATAATTTATTTAACATGCTCTATATTTGATTAAGGTCATTGTTTTTGTTTATAAATAAAAGTTTGTCTACGACTGTAGAGCTAAGTAAGGTCCTTTTATCCGAAACGACTTGACCAGCTTTACTAAAAACTCTCTTCGACTCACAGGAGGACGCTGGAATGCAAAGGTACTTTTTTGAAAGAATTTTTAACACCGTGTGTTTGGTATTCATCTGGGTACGGATGGACGACATTGTTGGCATAGATCGGTTGGCGATAAAACGAAATCAAAGATTGAAAATATGAATTTTGATGCATTAGTTGTATGTGTTGTGTTATTGCTTGTAATATACGAGTAGTCGGTGCATACGGAAAAATGTGGGGATTAATTTTTCTTTGTACTGGCTTATGTTGAGAAAGGCTAACATATAACATATGCTGTTATAATAATAAAATGATATGAAAGTACAGCTATTTTTTTATTGAGAGTACCTTCTTCTTCTATCTAGTACAGAACTAAGGTCGGAACTAGTTTGAATGCAAAAACTAGTAGTGCCAGCTCAATCTACTTACAATTCTTTCAACTGGTGAGTTTTACTAGGGGATGTCATAGGCGGGGGTCAACTGTCACAATTCTACCACTTCCGTCTAGTTACCGAACTAGAACTAGAAAATGAAACCATCTTAACTCTTTCAGGTTGGGTGGTTAGTGTACTAACCACATATTGGTTGTTGTTTAAAATATATTTGTACTCCATATATCGGATGTGTGTATTATTCTTTTTTAAGTCATTGTTGATCGTGTGTTGCGAATTTTTGCCGCTCAGGTGCAAAGGTTAGTTTTATACAAACCTTTGAAAAAGTGGTACTGTGCTTTTTTTGTAACGGACAATTTTAAAATTCAATAATAAAGTTAATATTGTTTAATAAATTACGATTTTAGTATTTTTCTGTTGTTTAGTATTATATTAGTTGATTTATGATAAAAAAAAATTTTTGTCATCAAAATTCTTTGATATATAACGTAAATAAAAAGGTGGTCAGTTTACTAACCACCGTGGCTATAGCAGGTTTTGATTTCTTCATTTTGTGTATTACTTCCTCAGAATGCCGCGTGTGCTGAGAAATCGTGAAATTTTGAATACTATTCTGGAAGACATTCCTTCAGATAGTGAAAGTGTGTGTAGTGTGAAACCAGATGAAAAACACAGTGATGCACCTCAAACAGTGATTATACTCGGCGACATACCCTCAGAGCAGCAAGGGTGTGATAACGAATCTGGTTCGGATGATGACATACCTTTGTCATATGTAGGCAGTACTTTAAATTGTCACGTACCTTCTACGAGTACAACATCAAACTGAACTGTTGTGGCAGAACCAAAGAGCACAACAAGAGCTCTGAATCGTCTTCTTCATTGTCAGTCTCCATAAAACACAACAAGCCGTCAGTTCTAATAGAACTGCGGTTGGAAAGCAGTGTTCGTCAGCCAGAGCGTACTACTTCACGACGATGCGCAAAATGCAGCACTGGAAATAGTCCAGCACATACTATATGGCAATGCAGCACATGTAGAGTTCTTCTTTGTATCCGCAGTAATAAGAAATGCTTTTCAGATTTTCATAAACAATAAATTAAATAAATATTCTCGGTGTAAATATATATATATCTTGCTTATTATGTACCGTATATGTATTTTTGATTTGTTCATTTTTTATGCCTACCGTCACGGTGGTTAGTAAACTAACCACATTATAACTCGAAAGCCTTAAATAGAATTTTTGAAAAATGTTTTTTTTCTTTAAAATTAAATCAAAATTAAACTAAATACGCATTTGTTTCATTTATGTTATCATAACAATAAAAGTGTGGCTGAGACTGCGTAATTGATTTTTTTTTTTTACTATTAATTATAATTGGCTATTTAAATAACTTTATTTTTTATTGTTAATAACAATTAAATTGATAAACATTTAAATTCTGGTGGCGCTGGGGTTCGAACCTCATACCGTTTCATAGTCCAACACACTCAACTCAGAGCTACAGCAGGCGACATAGAAACTTTTGATATTTGGTATATTTTATTTATTTGAAATATTTTTTTTCTGACTGGTCCTCTTATGCATAACTTCTGTCTGGTTCGAATACTAGACCTAAATTCACTAGTTGAAAACTAGTTTCCAAATAACGAAAATGGGTCAATCCGACATTTTGTTTTTTAAACTGGTGTTTTAAAACGCCATCTTTGACTAGCTCTTGTACTAGTTTCGAATTCGATAGTTAGGTACTAGTCTGCTAATAGAAATAAACTATCGAAAAGGGGACAATAGACAAAACGAGAACTGGTAACTAAAAACTCCCTTTGAACACGAGTCGGGATTGATGAAAACTCGGTAAAATTTGTCAATATATTTTCAATATAATTTGTTTTTGGATTTTCATCAGTTACAAAGTTACGCGTTAACGAGTTGGGCATGAAGACCCAAAATATGAATTTTTATGTAATAGTTGCATGTGTTGTGTTATTGCTTGTAACATACGTCTAATCGTTGAAAAAGGGAAAATATGGGAGTTTATTTTCTGTTGTATTGGCTTTTGTTTAAAACGACTTACATATAACATATGATATTTTAATAATAAAATTCTGTGAAAGTACAGTCTTTGAAAATAACTAAAAATTAAGGGCTTTCACGCAAAACTTAGTAACGCGAATAAGTGATATTGATGAAAGTCCAACAACAAAATACATTTGCGGTGTTCACGCATTTGTCGTTAATCTATGAATGTATGGAAATATGAACGTTAACGACGCAAATGCGTGAACACTTTTTTTGACCGTCTCGTTAAAGTTGTGAGTTCTCTTCTTCTTATATAAGCAAACGAAAAACTAAATTCAGTTGAATTGGGCGAAAAAAACTAAATAAAATTAAAATGCCGCAAAATAATATTAATTAATCAAGTTTTTTTTTTTATTTTTTTTTTTAACTAACTACAGGCGCAAGACGTTGTGGTAGCACGCTACCCTCAAGTGGTCATTGCGACACCAGGTCAGCCTGTTCCGCGACTACAGACAAACAGTCGCTTTACTACTTAACTCTACACAAATAAATAAGCATGCACTAATATTAACACTAAAATTTTAAAACTACAAAAATAACTAAAATTACAAATTATTAAGATGTGTTAGTAAGCTACATTTAATGAGATTTGAAGATCTGCAATTATCGATAAGGTTACAGTAAATATTATAGTTTACACACAAAATTCGGAAGGAATCATGCTCAAGATATGTAGCTCTACAAATACTAAGATGAATTGGTCTAAAGTTTCTCGTGTATCTAGTTGGAACATTAAACATTATGCACTCTAACAAAGTGGGGGAGATTATGATACCATTAATTAGGTTGTGCAAAAATAACACCCCGAGCATAGTTCTACGACTTGATAGAGATGGTAAATTGATTAGTTTCAATCGACTATGAAAGGGGGGTAAATGAGTACTAGGGTCCCAATGTAACTTAGGTTAGGTTAGGTTGAACAGGCAGCTCAACAGAAGTCGAGAGCACCCAGTGACCATTAGGTCCATTGTGTTGCCTGATTTAAATACTGGAGGTATAGATGGGATTGGGTAGGGTTGCTGGGATAATGGATGGGAGAAGGGTCATACTGTTTTCCTGGTTCTAATGGCCAGTCCCATTGGGCTTCGGCAGCCCGCGGAACCACCCAGTGGAATCCAGGAAGAGTGCCAGGTCCTCCAGGTGCGCGTTCGCTAGACTGCCCAGTTCGTCAAAGAAGGGTCTTCCCAAAAATTGGGTTCTCCTCCTCAGAAGTGCAGGGCAGTCGCAGAGAAGGTGTTGGACACTCTCAATCTCTCTCTTCGTTTTCGCAGCTACGACAGTAGTCTTGCTGGGATACGCCGTACCGTTGGGCCATACGCCCAATGGAGCAGTGTCCCGTTAAGACTCCTGTCAACATCCTTATCCTGTTCTTTGTTAAGTGTAGGAGCTCAGAAGTGCGCTTCGAATTGTATCTTGGCCATAATGCCTTGGACACCTCGCAGCCCAGTACTGCTGTCCAGTGGTCGGCAGCCACAGTCCTCATGGAACTGTCAAGTTCCGATAGGACGTACTGGATTGGCCTTTTAATATCTTTCACCACGAGACTTGTTGCTAACGCCGAACCGGATCTAGCGCACTCGTCAGCCGCCTCGTTACCAGGCACACCCATGTGGCCCGGTACCCAGACCAGTCTGATTGAGTGCGGTTGACACCGGTTCAGTGCCAAAACCGTGTCCCGGATGAGTTTACTCTTTACCGTGTTCGACGAGAGAGCTTTAAGCGCTGCTTGGCTATCAACGTAGATCGATACGTTCCTCGGGCTCTCACTCAAGGTGTGTATCAATTTAGCCGCCTGCCAAACGGCGTAGATCTCCGCTTGGAACACGCTACAATAGTCAGGAAGACGAAAGGAGAGTCGAACCGAAGGGTCATCAGAGTAGACCCCCGATCCAGTTCCTTCCTTCGTCTTCGAGCCGTCTGTATAGATTGACAGCTCGTTCTGCCTCACGGGAGTTTCGAGTTGCCAATCTGCTCTATTAGGAAATTCGACAGTAAATTCGTCTTCCCATTTGAGATCTGAAACCCAGTAGTCGTTCTCATCTGCCACAGAGGTTCCTACTGAGCGTAGGATGGTACTGTGGCCCGCAACACAAGGCTTAAGAAGTCCCTGGGCTTGCAGCCTGACTGCACTTCTTGCTGCCACGTGCTTGACGGAGACTCCAATTGGTTCCAGATTCAACATCACATCAAGCGCTGCCTGGGGGGTAGAACGAATGCATCCTGTTACTCCCAGGCAAGCGAGTCTTTGTACCTTACGAAGGTTGTTTAGATGGGAGTTGGTGTGACCCGCCTCCCACCAAACCAGCGCTCCATAAGTAAGTATAGGTCTGATGACTGCTGTGTAAAACCAATGAATGATATACGGTTGCAGTCCCCATCCTTTACCGAAAGTCTTTTTGCATACAAAAAAGGCCTGTAGTGCCTTTTTCATCCTCTCCTCCGAGTTCCTCCTCCAGGAGAGTTTAGAGTCGAGGATCACTCCAAGGTACCTGGCCTCCTTTGAAAGCACAAGCTCCGTTCCGCCCAGTGTCGGGAGTTTGAAGCTTGGGATCTTGTATTTCCGGGTGAACAAAACCAGCTCGGTCTTTTGTGGGTTGGCCCCCAGACCGTTCTCCTCTGCCCATCGAAGAGTTAGGCTCAATGCGCCGTTTAGGAGCTCACTGATTGTAGGCAGGAATCTGCCTGTTACCATAAGCACCAGGTCGTCTGCATAGGCCGTCACTCTACATCCCCTATTTTCCAGTTTTAGGAGAAGATCATTAAGGACAAGGTTCCACAACAAGGGAGATATGACACCCCCTTGCGGAGTTCCCCTGACCACCTTCCTCCTAATTGTCGAGGTGCAGAGTTAGGCGTTTATCACTCTGTGGCAGAGCATGTTGCTAAGCCATCGAGTGATTGTCGGCTGTGAGCCAATTTTGACAATAATAGAGTCGTAATAGACTCGATCCTGACATTGTTGAAGGCACCAGAAAAGCCGCCAACGTAAACTCCTTTCTCCGCAATGTTTTTTCGATTGTGCTAACTACCTCGTGCAAAGCGGTCTCAACTGATCTACCCTTAAGATAGGCGTGTTGAGATCCACTAAAAGTATGAGATCTGAGGTGCAGGTCCAGGAGTCTCTCCAATGTTTTCAATAAAAACGATGAAAGACTAATGGGCCTATAATCTTTTGGTGAGCAATGGTTGATTTTTCCTGCTTTGGGAATGAAAGCCACCCTCACTTCTCTCCAGTACTTTGGGATGTATCCTGTGAGGAGACATCCCCTGAAGATTTCCAGTAGCCAGTGCGACAGGTGCTCACTCACCGCTTGCATCATGGCCGGTCTGATGTCATCCGGTCCAGCTGATTTGTTGGGATGGAACGACGTGGTTTGGGAGTAACTCCTTGACAAGTTGAGAGAACTTGACCCAGTCAGTTCGTTTTGGGTTCCTGAAGGGGCGTTTGGCCTCTCTGAACCATTCTACTTCGAACACTATCCTGTAATGGTCCGAGAAGGAACATTCCGTGGATACGTGCCAGTCTACAACAGAGAGAGAGTCACTGTTGGTCGCTAGGGTTATGTCAATAACCTCAGCACGGTTCTTATTGCGGAATGTGGGGTGGTCACCCCGGTTACACACATTAAGATTTGAGCACGACATGAATTCACACAGCGATTCTCCTCTCACGTTAATATCCTTGCTTCCCCACATAGTGTGGTGAGCATTGGCATCACACCCCAGGATTAAGTCAGTGCCCTCCTCCTGCGCATGCCGGATAAGGGCTCGGACGCTCTCTGACGGTGGATCCCTCTCTTCATACGGTAGATATGCCGAGGCCAGGTATAGTTTGGGACCGTTCCTTCGCTCGCATAACACTACCGTCAGGTCGTTGTTGCTGTAACGGGAAGAGAAAAGAACATTAAGTCCGGTTCTTACCACGATACAGGTTCTGGACTTACCTACAGTTGTAGGGACAAGGAGATTGTAGCCGCGGGCACCTAAACCGCAAACCCTTTCACTCACGATCCAGGGCTCCTGGATAAGAGCCACGTCTACCCTCTCCCTGTCCATCCACCGTAGTAGGTCGATCGAGGGGACCCTTGAATGATGAGATTAATCTGCACCACCTTAAGTCTCTCCGGTTGACCTATCATCTTCGCGCCCGGCGCCTCCAGGAATGATTGCCCGAAGGCAACCCATTCCCATCTTCAGACGGCCCTGCCTGCTCAGGAGTTGGCGTCTGGACTCCGGACCAATACTGATCCAGAGATCCTTGCCGTTTCCCTTGTCGCGGGCCAGCCCTCTCTTTATTGTGCAGTCCCCGGTGTCGCAGTCCGCGTTCTGGCTCTTGATCAATAAGAGGGTGGTTCGATCCTCCATAATTGGAGGTGTGATCCAGACCTTAATGATCGTTCGAGCCGGAATTTGGTCCACGGGGACGACATCAATCTTAGCACCTGGCCATGGGGCGTCTAGTTTCAGCAATGTGTCCTTGAGGAGCCGTAGGGACTCCTCATTGGCACATGCCACAACCTTGACACCCTTGTACCAGTTGATACCGTCAAACTCTGCCACGAAATGATTTTCTGGCCGAGTGATGGCATCTGCTATCGCCCGGTTGATTGACTCTTCAAGGATGAGCCAGTTCTCGGTAGTAAGTTTCCCTTCCGGGTCCCTCCTATCGATAATGGCCACCTGCAGCTCCGGCTTCGAGCTTAAGCTTGCCAGAAATTCCCCTGGACGTTTCCGCTTGCTCTCCGAAGCCTTCGCCGAGTCATCAGACCGTTGTCTCTTATTTGCCGGTGCGGTACTCTTGCTAGCCGTTCCCTCCTTTACGGGGGGTGTGGCTGCGGCAGGTTTCCCTCGGCACTGAGCACTCGTACTTTGTGCGGTGGTCTGAGTGTTGCCAGGCGAGCCGGCAAGTCTCATATACAGTCGCACGTTGTACTCATGCTTTTTGCGCAGTCTCTTTTCTCGGCCGCTCAGCGAACCCGGGTCGCGACCCTCCAGTCCCTTAAGGAACTTTAGAGAGGTCTTGTACCCAGACAGCCGTTTGCGTTTGAGATCATCGTCTGCTATGATCTTTTTGGGTTGTCCCTGGACAACCGTCACTTCACCTTCATCTGTGCTCGACGACTCATCGTCTAGCGGCGGCTCCGCTAGCGCAAGCGCTAGCTCGGCTGCCGGCATCGATGGGCCTGTGAACACAAACTCCGAGCGCACTCGCGCGCGTTCCGTCACTGTGACCACTCCTCCCCGTGCCCGCCGGTGGTAGCGGTCACACCTCCCACCGACGTTTGGGCCGACATCCCAGCCCGAGTTGATGCTTTGCTCTTTCTTCCCATCATTGGGTGATGCAGTTTATACTTGCTGCCAAGTACCTCTGACCATAGCTTCGGTCCCAAGCCCCTCAGACTAGGTCTGAGAGACTTGGGTCCGTCACCTTTGCTAGACACTGCAAGGTCCTGCGGACAGGCAAGAGATGCTGGCATCCCTCGGTTGCCCGAGACAATGCAGTATCCATTGCCCAGCCGGCACCCTCGGGGAGGGTTCAGTCAGAGGAGTTTTCGCCGACCAAATACCAATGTAACTTACGAAGAGCAAAAAGAAGGTACTGCTTCTGAACGGATTCTACTTGGGTCTTATATTTTTCAAACTGAGGGTCCCAAACACACGACGCATATTCCAGAATGGGCCGCACAAGCGAAGTGAAAAGCAATTTGGTAGCGTAGGAGTCATCGAATTCCTTGGACCATCGTTTAATAAAACCAAGTACACCTTTGGATTTGTTTACCGAAAGGGAAATGTGAGAAGCAAAATTAAGTTTTGGGTCCATCAAAACACCTAGGTCATTGAATTGATTTACACGCTCAAGAATAGAATTATCAATCCTGTATATGCAAGTAAGCATTTTATTCCTATAAAAATACATAATCTTGCACTTACTGCAGTTTAAAAGTAGATTGTTCACAGAGCACCATTGTGCGAGTGAGTCAAGATCAGACTGAAGTAAACTCTGCTGGATTGTGGAATTTAGAGTTAGACATAGTTTTACGTCATCAGCGTACATCAAGACATTGCAGTATTTGATCACTGTAGGCAAGTCATTAATGAATAAGTTAAAGAGTATGGGCCCCAGATGGCTACCTTGGGGAACACCAGACGATACAAGAATGCTTCTGGAAACTGACGTTTTAAAACGAACTTTTTGAGTTCGCGAATCAAGATAAGAAGAGAGCCAACGGACAAGCAATGGTGGAAAGCCATAAGCCTCCAGTTTGTATATTAATGACAGACACTGTCAAATGCTTTACTGAAATCGGTATATACAACTTCAGTTTGGCAACCGATAGAAAAATTTTGGTTAACAATTGAGGTAAACTCCAATAAATTTGTCACCGTTGCACGCTTCTTAAGGAAACCATGTTGAGCCAAGTTTAAAAGTGAAGGCACAAAATGCTGTAATTGATCAGTAATGATCTGCTCAAATAGCTTTGGGATGGCACATAATTTGGCAATACCTCTGTAGTTAGATATTTCTACTTTACTGCCTTTTTAAACGTGGGTTTTATTAACTTTAAATACTTTAAAACAATGTCATTGTCGATAACAGGCATATTTATATGAGTTCTGTCCCCAATATAAAATGGATATTCAACATCATTATATGAAAAATTATTGTAGGTGCTTTGGAAGAAATCGGCAAAGAGATGGGATATCTCTGCGTCATTACTTCCCTCCACACCATTTAGTTTCATACAAGAGGGGAAGGTTTTAGAATTTAATTTAGATTTTATTAAGTTGAAAAAGTTTTTAGGATCGCGGTGAATATTTAATTTAAGCTTATTGATATAGGTTTTATAATTTTTTTTATTTGTAAAATTATATTTATAGCGAATTTTTGTGTAATTCGCATAATCAATAAGAGAACCGGTTCTCTTGTATTTTTTGAAAAATCTAGTTTTTAAATTTTTTAAGTGACTCAGTTCTTTCGAAAACCAAGGCGGCTTACTTAAATCATAAACCACATTAATTTTTGGCACGCAAGGTTTAAACAAATTGTACATAGTTGCATTAAAAAAATGTACTGCGTGTTCGATGTCTGTCGAGTTACGAATGACTGACCAGTCAGTGTTGGAAAGCAAGAAACCAAGTCGTTCAAAATCAGTTTTTTTAAAGCAGAAAACACTGTTAGTCTTTGCACCAGGAACACACAAACGGGGGGATGGTAGTTTGGTTAATATGAGTGTTAGTTCCAGAGTAGGATGGTAGGGATCTTCGGGGTGAGTTATTGGAGGTACCCTACAGATCGATGCGTTCTCAAAATTGTTTACAAAAATAAGATCTAATAGTCGATCTTTAGAGTTAATTATGCTGTTGAGTTGGTATGAAGGTAAGCTGAGGAGAGAATCGAGAAAATCATTATTTGATGCCGGAAGTACAGCATTTGTGTGATTTGATGGAATCCAAGTAATATGAGGAAGATTAAAGTCTCCAAAAATCATTAAAGTATCTGTGTCTTTCACAAAAGATGAGATGTGCGTGTGCGTGTAGTTGAGTTTTTGGGAGGTAAAAATGTTAATATATGCATAGAAAAAGAAAGAATTAATTATTGTATTGACATTGTGCATTAATGTAGGTCTTGAGAGAGAAATTGAGTAAAAATTGGATGAATTTATGGACGACATTATTGACATACAATTGTACCATCGATTGACAAAGTCGAAGATCCAAAAACTGCATTTTGATGCCAAAATTGTATGTGTTGTGTAATTGTTCTTAACGTAAGAGTATTCGTTACAAAGGTAGTAATATGAAGTGAAATTGGCAATGTAATAGTCTATGTTAAGAAATGTGACAGAATAACGTACGTCACTTTAAAATTAAATTCTTCCGAAAGAACAGCCACTTTTTCATAGAAAATAACTAAAAATTTCCATTTTCATATTTTCATACTTCCATAGGTTAACTAACAACATGCCTCGGGGTCTATGAAACTCTATGAAAATTTGGCCTGTGTATTTTGTTGTTGGCAATTTAACTTTTCATAGACTTATAGGTTAACGACAAATGCGAGAACACCGCAATTGTCAAAGTTTTATCAGCTTTCATCAACCCCGACCCATGACATTCGTAAACCCGACAAAGTCAAATTGCTTCAAAAAACAAAAGGCTATTTGTAGTTATTTTCAAAGAAAAAGTGGCCGAATTTTATTATTAAAATGGCGTATGTTATGTGTCAGTTATTTTCAACATAAGCCAGTACAATAGAAAATTAACTCCCATATTGTCCTGTTTGCAGCGACTAGTCGTATATTACAAGCAATAACACAACACATAAAACTATTGCATAAAACTTCATATTTTTGGTCTTTGATTTCGTCCTCTCGCCAACCAATGTAAGCCAATAATGTCGTCAACAAAGTCATCCACTGGTTCCTCAATCTATCCATTCCGATCCGTATCTGTGCACCATTTAAACACAACTAGTTAATTATTTGCAAATTTATGCATTATTAAACATATTTGCCTTCAGTAAAATCAATTGCTTGCATAACTTGGTTTACTTTATATTCCCTTAATTGATTCTTTACGCTATTTCTCGGAATTTTAATTTTATCAGGGGTGTGCTGAAAAACTCCTGTTGTTTTCGAAGTGAATTGTTTTGAAAACAATCGTTGGTGTGCCAGAAAACTCCCAGATTTTGTTAATTCGAACATTAGTCTTCGAAAAAGGCAGAGTTGCATACACAAAAAAAACTTTCAGAATTTGGAAAACTACGCAAATTTGATTATTCTTCTCAAAATATAAAACAATAATGCACCTACACTCACAAATATAGATAACTTGAATGTCATTTAGGTATTCATTTTAAATTTAGACACAAATATTTTTAAATTGTGCAGCGCGCCAAATTATACAAATGTTATGACAACCTTACTCTTTTCTATGATGTGTGATTGGCAAACAAATGACAATTGTCAACAAATAATTTACTACCGAATTAGAAATTGGATAAGAGCAAAGAAAATAGCAAGAAATGTGACGATACAAAAACATGGCTCTTGCATCGATAATTGCCCTGGAAATGGAAAGGATTCGACTATTATCATTAGAAAAGATTGCGCGTAGACACCTTAGATAATTATCGTATTTCTTAAATTTTCTTATAGCCGGAGAGCCGACAATGCCAAAATGATGAAATGATTTACTCCTGCGCCATTGGGAATCGTTGCGTTTTGAAGATTATAAATAGTTAATAAAGAAAAAAAGGTTGTAACAATTTTTTTAATTTAGCGGTAGGTTCGACCGTCGTATAAAACTAAATTTGAAGATTTTTGCTTACCAATTTTATACGCTCCCATTCCCTTACGTCTCAACCAAAATGGCTGATTATCGAAATGGAGACCTACAAGCATGTAATGAACCCATCTTATCTTAATCTGCCACGCAGGGGTAAATGACCAACTTTAACAAAATCAATGGTCTGTCCTACACGCGGGGCAGTATATAGAAATCTTATATCTGGGGAATCTACTCAACAGGGTGTTAGCTATCCCTAATATACTAATTTCCCACGCAATAGTAACAATGATAATCCCTCCTTCGGCTTGCATACTACTACATAATCCTACCCATATTCAAAACAAATTGTGAATTTGAACTTAAATTTTTTTTGACAGTTGGCTCTTCTTCTTTACATTTATGTATTCACAACGCACATTAACACATTTTCGCATGCCAACTTGCGCTAATAAAACTGTTGGCAGACATTTTCCTAAAAATAAAATATTTCTACTGACTTTTCAATCATTTCAAATACTGCTGCATATTAATATGCATTTTTAGATTGTTTTGGCAATCAAGCTAATAAAATCCAAACGTACTTTTTAAACTTCAAAAATATATGCAAACAGGTTGGCATAGCTGGCTTGGGAAAACAATCGTTATTTTGCCAGAATGGGAGATTTTACTTTAAATGAAAATTTATTAATGAAAACATTAAAATTGTTAAATTCTTTAAATGCACATTGTTTTGGCGCACAAAAAACTTTAATAATTGACTCATACTTATCTATAACAACTTTGGATTAGGCTAAAATCAACCAAATCACAAAAGAGAAGAAAGACATTTTCTGGCACACCTACATTTCAAACTGTGTTGTTTTCAGAGCTCGGAGGTTTCCAGCACACCCCTGATTGTTTTACCTGGATGTGTGATTTCACTTTAAATGCAAATTTATTAACGACAACATTAAAATTGTTAAATTCTTTAAATGCACATTGTTTTGGCGCACAAAAAACTTTAATAATTGTCTCATACTTATCTATAACAACTTTGGATTAGGCTAAAATCAACCAAATCACAAAAGAGATGTAGTGTGAGCTTGTCGCTTTATTTGTTTTTTTGCTAAATTTGTTGTTTCTGAGTTGTTGTGTTTTTGATCGAATTAAATTTTCGTTTCGATTGCAATTTTCTTTTGGTTTGGATTATTATTTTTTGATTTTGCATTCTAATTGAAATATTTGAAAGTTGCAACCGCCAAATCGCGAAATTTCCTTGCTAAATAATGTACCCTTTTATGAACCGGTTATACTGTCGAAATTTGGTCATTCTTCGTTTGCATGACATTCATGTGACAAACGTCATAGGGAGAGAAAGAGAGAATAGAGCTTCGGCGGAAGCAAACGAAGTTTCGTGCAAACTAAGTATCAGTGAAAGGTTCTTTTGGATCTTGTCGTCAAACTATTAAGACGCTTATAAAAAAATAAAAAAATTTTAAAAAAGTTTTTGAAGTAAAAATTGTCATTCTGTGCAGCTGGCCAGAACATTTAATTTTTTTCTTTCCGACACATATCAGAAAGCTTTCAAAGCATCTGTATTCGGAAAAAACTAAAAGCGCCTTCTTCGAATTAGCGGGTAAATATTTAGAGGCCGCAATTGGTTTTTTTGGCATGCAACAATTTAGTTGTGATTTTTTTGGTTTTTTCTCTAATCAACAGATTAGGCGTTTAATGCAAGTTTAATGCAAGTTTAATGCCAAGTTTAATGCCAAGTTGAGTGCGAAAGGAAGTTAGCTTCTAGTTTCTGGCAAAAATTTAAAATTTTGTATCGAAACAAAAGCTTCGAAAATTGCTTGACACAGTTGTGCATATTTTTTCTCTAACTTATAAAAGCACGAAATTTTATAAGTCGGGCGATGCAATTGCGAAGGAAGAACGGCAGAGAAGTCAAAGCCTAACATTCGGTCTTTCGGGAGCATCGAGTCACCAATTTGGTCGTCTAACTCGACTAGCGTACAGACGGTGAGACTATAAGACGTAGGGGAACCGCGACGAAGTTCAATCATCCTATGATCGTACGGGCAAGGCTCAGTGGCGAACATACAACGGCTCGAGGCGATTGCGAAATCAGCATGCGGGTTATATTTTTTTAAATTTTTTTTTAACATCTAAGTGCAGTGATAAAAAGTTAAAACTAAAGCGCTAAAGTATAAAAAAAAGAATAGCCAAGTTACAGATTTTTATTTGGTGTTCCCCAAGTTGTTTGTCGCAAATAATATGCGAAAAGTCCCCATCGAGGTTAAGTCGAATTTTTGTAATCGCAAAAGGTGAAGTGCGTAAACGGACAGACGGAAAAATTTGAGCAAAGTGACTAAATTCTCGAAATAATAAAAAAAAACTCTATAATCTAAAATCTGAAAGCCCTCAAAGTAACTTGGCAATATAATTTTCTTTTTGTTTTAAACAAAGTGTTCATTGCAATGCGAAATGCAAAACCAAATTAGTGACTTATAGGAAAAAATCTTTTATAACCCCAAATTTTAGCTCCGCAGCATACCAAATCAACTCTTCGGCGAAAGATCTTTCATCGTGGATACTTGGTGAGTTCATTCCAATTTTTATTTAAATTGATTGAAAAATATATGATATGAAAAAGGAAATTTAACAAAAAAAAAAAAAAATAAAAAGAAAAGAAAATCTGTCGCGCCATAACCAATTTATTTTTGCATTCCGAAATTGTACCCTTTTCCGAACTTCGTATAACTTCTTTTTCGCGTATAAGAGCGATATGATTTCGAAGAGAGTGGTCAAATTTTAACGTATTACTTTGTGCATGATTATAATACACTCAAAGCTTGTCAGGCGCATACGTGAGAGATACCGTTTGATTGCATGCGCTGTCGACTCACATGCGTGTGACTATGTCTGAGTGATCTATTGCATTTCTTTTCTTCCATTCTAACGTTCTTCGCAACTCTCTTTTCGAGTTCATATGCAGTAATTAATTTTTTTCGATCGCGTTCATCTGTTCTTAGGCGAGAGCTTACTTTCAATTTCGTTTCGCGTTAAAACTAAGCTCTTTAGCTGTATGCTTCCTATGCTCATATTTTTTTTTGCAAGTCAAAGTCAATGACCTCGCGAATAACGCAATTTGGTTATGACTTAGCGTTTACCTGTCCCTTTCACACTGTGAACATCTGTTCACATACCCTACGCGAAATTTAGCGGTCTTATGCACTTTTTTTTACAGTACCTAGGAATTTTTTTTTGCTTTATTTTTAAAATAAGATTTGTTATTATTTAATGATTCGATAATTAAAAAAAGAAATAGAATGCCTGTATAACCCTAGAATTACATACACCTTACTTAAACTCTAAAATTTATATTTTTTTACTTTATTCTGCCATATTTTTATATTTATATGCTAAAACCCTATTTTTATTTTATTTTCTTTCTTCGTTTGTCATGATAGTTTTGTAAGTTACTTTCTTTTTCAATTTGTGATGAATTACATTATTAAATATTGCTCTGAAATGAATATCTCGATGTTGCACTAATTCTTTCCGATTTCCTGATTCAATGCGGTGCTATATGGTGGGGTGATAGCTTAAGCGTGACCATTAGGGATCGCTGGTAAAATTCTTTGTTATTAAATTTGATTTTTTTTTTTGGATGCAGTGATCATGGCAGGGTGGGCCTATGTTGTCGAAACATCATCTTCGACCCATTTATGTTGAGCTGGCGTATGCTAGATTTTTTTTGCACTATTGATCTCGTGATATAATACCACTTTGTTCACCTTCTCTTTCTATCCCCTCCCTTAGCACGCAAATTTAAAGTAATTTAAAGTGTAGCACCGAGCTTGAATGCACACGGTATTGTCCCGACAACCCACGACATAGCCGACGAGTTAGAGCTGGATTGCCAGTTGCGTGACCGTGCTTTGATTCCCATTCCATCTGCTCACATTAGGCTAGCAACCTTTGCACGTTAAATGCTACAATAATAATTATTTTTGGCGCCCAACGTGGGGCCCGATTGTATAAAACAGAATGCGTTAATGTCATCCGCGCATAAAATTATAATTGTGGTCCTGTTAGTATTATCTCTTTTGTTAGAAGGTGATTGGCAAATGTGGCAATGAAAAGATTTAGATTAGCATGGAGAGTTTGACCTGTGCTCTAACTTTTATTGTGCACATAAGCGGGGCTTCAGATTGATTTGTATTCATGGGTTCAATCTGAGAAACAACATCTGTTAGCTTACGTTTGTGCTATTTCATCTTTGTTCCTTCAATCCTTTTGAGTTTTGCATAATTGATATGCGAATAAGGTTAGATACGAATTATATGGCTTAATTGCTGTAATTTGTCTACTTATTTCGTTATCAAATTCAATTCTCTTTCAATTAAATTATAGGTGCATTTTTATGTAGATGTATGCAGCCAAAGACGTTATCGGAGCGATTCGAATTCTTTCATGACGGTGAGTCGTGTTTCGAGGCCTGATTACGAATTGGATTGCAGGACATCATATATTCATGCCTTACAAGAATCAACCATTATACCTAGTGTGTAGATCTGAATTTCATGGTACTCAACTGTGATTTAGCACACACTAGTTATATTTGGAAGTATTCTGCCTTTGTTTCATTTCTGTTGTTGTTTATAATCACGAGCATTGGTAGTGTCAAGGCAATCGCTAAGCTTAGGCACGCTTACCGCTGGCAACTCACTATTTAGTCACTTGCATTGAATCAGGAATGCATTATATGAGATTGGTATTAAATTTTGATTTTTTTTTGAATATTATCTATTTTTTTTTTTTTTTTTTTTTTTTTTTTGCTGCCTTTGAGTTTTATTTTTTTTTCTCTGTTTCGCTTTGCGTTGCATTTATTTTTGTTCTAATTAGTTTTTTTATTACACTTTTGGGGTGTTTTGCATTTATTTTGGTTTGGATTTGGCCTTGCGTATTGAACTTCTTTAGTTTTGTACTTTCTCTAGAGAATACTAATCTGGTTTATTGGGATTTATTTATTGGCTCACGTGCGTTGGTTTTCCTGTCATAAAATGCCGCTTAGACATAGCAATGAAAATTTAGCGTCTGTCGATGACAGTGCGGTTAAGTGTTCTATCTGCAATGAGGTTGTTACAAATCTAGCCCAACTTCTTAAAGCATCATGCGGGCACTGCTTCCATCGTGGGTGTTTCGCAACGGCAACTGGGCTGGAGAAAATTTGTCCCGTCTGTGGTGTTAATCTAGGCGCAATGAGCGGTAGTTTAAATTCTTTGCCAGGTGCTGATGTTCCAAGTACTTCGGGTAGGTACAATACAAGATCAAATGCTAAGAAGCAGGGAGCAGGCATAGCGGCAAGCACTGATGCCGCCGGACAAGGGCGAATTGAGTCGGGCGCTGGAGAGACTACACAAACTGAAGTGGTATCTACGCTGCTTAGTGTCATGCAAAAGATGGCAGACTCTATGGACAGAGGTTTCGAACGGTTAAGCCAACAGAAAACAGCGACAGTTGTAGAGGTTGCAGGTGAAATGTCTGTTGGGCATGGAGAACCTAGACATACGCAAGAGCCTGATCAACGAGCTTTAGAGCACTTACTGGGAGCTAGACAGAATACAAGCACTAGCAGTGAAAGAGTACCATCAGTAGAGCTGCCTAATAGGCAAGTGGCATTCGAGCTGACTCCGCAGGCTGATAAAGTTAGCCATATTATAAATAATTGGCGGCTTAAATTCAATGGCGGGTCGAATGGCATGACAGTTGCCAATTTTGTTTATCGCGTGGAAGCACTCACGTTGCAAACACTAGGTGGTAATTTTGAAATTTTGTGCAGGTATGCTAGTCTCTTGTTTGAAGGAAAGGGCAGTGAATGGTTTTGGAGGTTTCACAAAGGAGTCACAGAAGTAAATTGGGTCGAATTACGGTCCTCATTGCTTATTTATTATCGTGATGCAAGGACCGATGTTGACTTTAGAGAGCTGATCAGATATAGGAAACAGAAAGCCAATGAGTCTTTTGATCGTTTTTATGAAGCTATTCTAGAGCTCACGGATAGATTGGAGAAGCCTTTGAGTGAAATTGAGTTGGTTGAGATCCTTAGGAGGAATTTGTTGCCTGAAATTCAGCATGAGATATTAAACATTGCTATTAAAAATGTGTCTCAGCTTCGCGATATTGTGCGGAAGAGGGAGCACTTCCTTCAAGACGTGAAGAAAACGTTACAGGTCGGTCGTCCAAATTTAATTAGGAAGCATGTTTCCGAATTGCTCGTAGACTCGGATAATTCTGAGGTAGAATTAGACGAAGTTGCAGCGTTGACATTAGTTTGTTGGAACTGTAGTTCTGTTGGTCTATATAAGCCTTCTTGCAAAAAGTGTGGCGAGGCAAAAAACGCGCAGAGCCGTGCACCACCGAAAGGTGCACGCAAACAGCTCCGTCACAAATCGACGAACACCGATTAAATATACCGGAATCACATTTAATAAATGTAGATTCTCCCACCCAGGATTATCAATCCCAGTCATCGAATTCTTCTGTATTTGATGACACTACCAAATTTGTAATTTGTTCGGATTCTCCGAATACTATGAAAACAGGATTTGAATTAGCAGCAAGTGCGGGTTGGGAGTTAAAAAAGAAATCAGTTCGACGTTTACGCACATATTTTCAGCAAGTAAAAACAGACAAACAAAATATAATCAGCAGCATTTTCGGTCGCCCAAATGATAGTAGAATCTACTTACAGGTTGATTTACTGGGTCATGCAGTAAGTGGCTTGTTAGATACAGGTGCTACTATAAGTTGTGTAGGAGGAAAATTAGCGCAGCAATTGATGCAAGAAAAAAATCAATACAGCTGATGGTAAAGCTCAAGAGGTTATAGGGAAATTTGTAACAGATATAACGTACGACTATCAGTCAAAACCGTTGTCTGTGTTTATAGTTCCGACGCTTGCTCAAGATTTATATCTTGGCATAGACTTCTGTGAACAGTTTCAACTTTTCATGGATTTGCGGAAGAAAGTTCAAATGAGGATTGCATCATTAAATTCAATAAATTCGCTAGCGTTAGCAGGTGATGAAGAAAAGCGATTACAAACGGTAATTCGTAAATTTCCTTCGTTTGCTTTAAAGGGATTAGGTCGAACAACAGTATTGTCACACGTGATTGATGTCGGGGATGCCAAACCTATCAAACAGCGACATTTTCCGGTTTCTCCGGCCATCGAGAAGCTCATTTATGGCGAGTTAGACCGAATGTTAATGCTAGGTGTGATTGAGGAATCAACAAGTTCTTGGTCCTCCCCGGTTGTCCTTGTTCGTAAACCAGGCAAAATACGATTATGTTTAGACAGTCGTAAAGTAAATGAAGTTACTGTTAAAGATGCATACCCATTACCACACATAAACGGCATTTTAAGTCGATTGCCGAAAGCTGAATATATATCGAGTTTAGATTTGAAGGATGCGTTTTGGCAAATACCCCTTGACCCAGCCTCTCGCGATAAGACAGCATTCACTGTAGCAGGCAGACCCCTATATCATTTTAAAGTTATGCCTTTTGGACTTTGCAATGCCCCGCAGACGATGTGTCGCTTAATGGAAAAGGTCATTCCACCCCAACTGCCCAACGAAGTCTTCGTGTATCTGGACGATCTTCTTATTGTGTCCAGTCCTTTCGAGAGACATCTCCAAGTGTTAGAAGAAGTTGCAAGGCATATTGAGACGTCAGGTCTAACGATCAATGTCGAAAAGAGCAAATTCTGCCTAGATGAGGTCAAATATCTCGGCCATATAGTGGGAAAAGGATCGATAAAAACTGACCCAGATAAAAATTGCGGCTATTGTAGATTTTCCACCACCAAAATCAATTCGACAACTACGTCGTTTCTTAGGCATGACAGGTTGGTACAATAAATTTATACAGAATTTTGCATCTGTACCGTCCCCGTTGACGGACGCGCTCAAAATTAGAAAACGGTTTGTTTGGTCAACAGCCGCTCAGGAAGCTTTTGAGAAGTTGAAATCTTTATTATGTTCGGCCCCGGTTTTACACAGCCCAGATTTTACCAAACCCTTTTATATTCATTGTGATGCGAGCCATTATGGTGTGGGAGGGGTGTTGGTACAGTTATCGGATGAGGGTGATGAAGTTCCGGTGGCATTTATGTCACGCAAATTGAATAAGGCACAGCGTAATTACTCTGTCACGGAAAAAGAGTGTTTAGCAGCTATTGTCAGCCTGAAACAATTTCGGGCATATGTAGAAGGCCACGAATTTACGATTGTAACACACCATGCTTCTTTAAAGTGGCTAATGTCACAGAGTGACTTGAGTTCTCGCCTAGCGCGTTGGGCATTGAAACTGCAAGGTTTCCAATTTAAAATTGTTCATCGGAAAGGTTCATTGAACGTCGTTCCAGACGCTCTGTCAAGAGTAAATGGAGACGAGTTGTCCGCATTGTCTGCTGTAAAAGGCAATGGCGTGGATTTAAATTCTGAACATTTCAGTAGTGATGAGTACAAACAACTTATTAAAAAATTCGAAGATAACATCTCTCGCTTACCGGACATAAAGGTTGAGAATGGGCTTTTATTTCGTAGAGCAGAACACGCATCACGCGATCAACTGTATGACGAAAAGATTTGGAAGTTATGGTTGCCAAAAAGTTTAGTTCCCGAGGTATTAAGAATGACTCACGATAGTGCTGATTCTTCACATGGAGGAGTGATTAAGACCCTTGAAAAGATTAGAAGGTATTATTTTTGGCCAAATTTGGTAACTGATGTGCGGAATTACATAAATTCTTGTGAAATTTGTAAATGCACCAAGTATCCCAATCAAGTTTTGCGTCCACCGATGGGTAAGGTGAAAGAATCAGTTCGTGTCTTTCAAAAGTTGTATGTCGACTTCTTAGGACCATACCCAAGATCAAAGTCAGGTAATGTCGGTATTTTCATAGTGCTCGATCACTTCAGTAAATTTCCGTTTTTGAAGGCGGTCAAGAAGTTAAGCACTGAAGCCATAACTAGGTATTTGGAGGAATTGTTTCACTGTTTTGGTGTACCCGAAAGCGTCGTTTCGGATAATGGCGTCCAATTCAAGTCAAAGCTTTTTAATGAGCTTTTGCAACACTATGGAGTTAATCACATCTACACGGCATTCTATTCTCCACAAGCAAATGCTGCAGAGCGTGTGAATCGATCTGTTATTGCAGGTATTAGAGCGTTTATCGCTCCCGACCAAAAAAATTGGGATGAAAATTTAAGCAATATCTGTTGCGCGTTACGAATGGTTGAGAAAGTTAGAGTTGTTGGAAGATCGCGAAGTACGTTTCGATCGTACCGATTCCCTAACCATAACACGAGATAAGGCGATAAAAGTGATGAAGTCACAACAAGAGCGGAACGTGAAGAAATACAATATTCGCAGTAGGAATATATCCTACACAGTTGGGCAAGAAATATATCGGCGAAATTTTCAGCAAAGTAACTTTTCGAAAGGGCTCAATGCTAAATTAGCACCCACCTTTGTTAAAGCTCGCATTCGTGCAAGGCTGGGTAATAGTTATTACGAGCTGGAAGATTTACAGGGAAGATCAATTGGCACCTATCATGCGAAAGATCTTAAGCAGTAGTAAGCGCTCCAAGCTAGATCAGCTGTTGGTGCGTCATTTCTTTCCGCCCCAAATCTGATTTTGGCAGGGGGGAAATGTAGTGTGAGCTTGTCGCTTTATTTGTTTTTTTTGCTAAATTTGTTGTTTCTGAGTTGTTGTGTTTTTGATCGAATTAAATTTTCGTTTCGATTGCAATTTTCTTTTGGTTTGGATTATTATTTTTTGATTTTGCATTCTAATTGAAATATTTGAAAGTTGCAACCGCCAAATCGCGAAATTTCCTTGCTAAATAATGTACCCTTTTATGAACCGGTTATACTGTCGAAATTTGGTCATTCTTCGTTTGCATGACATTCATGTGACAAACGTCATAGGGAGAGAAAGAGAGAATAGAGCTTCGGCGGAAGCAAACGAAGTTTCGTGCAAACTAAGTATCAGTGAAAGGTTCTTTAGGATCTTGTCGTCAAACTATTAAGACGCTTATAAAAAAATAAAAAAATTTTAAAAAAGTTTTTGAAGTAAAAATTGTCATTCTGTGCAGCTGGCCAGAACATTTAATTTTTTTTTCCGACACATATCAAAAAGCTTTCAAAGCATCTGTATTCGGAAAAAACTAAAAGCGCCTTCTTCGAATTAGCGGGTAAATATTTAGAGGCCGCAATTGGTTTTTTTGGCATGCAACAATTTAGTTGTGATTTTTTTGGTTTTTTCTCTAATCAACAGATTAGGCGTTTAATGCAAGTTTAATGCAAGTTTAATGCAAGTTTAATGCCAAGTTTAATGCCAAGTTTAATGCCAAGTTGAGTGCGAAAGGAAGTTAGCTTCTAGTTTCTGGCAAAAATTTAAAATTTTGTATCGAAACAAAAGCTTCGAAAATTGCTTGACACAGTTGTGCATATTTTTTCTCTAACTTATAAAAGCACGAAATTTTATAAGTCGGGCGATGCAATTGCGAAGGAAGAACGGCAGAGAAGTCAAAGCCTAACATTCGGTCTTTCGGGAGCATCGAGTCACCAATTTGGTCGTCTAACTCGACTAGCGTGCAGATGGCGAGACTATAAGACGTAGGGGAACCGCGACGAAGTTCAATCATCCTATGATCGTACGGGCAAGGCTCAGTGGCGAACATACAACGGCTCGAGGCGATTGCGAAATCAGCATGCGGGTTATATTTTTTTAAATTTTTTTTTAACATCTAAGTGCAGTGATAAAAAGTTAAAACTAAAGCGCTAAAGTATAAAAAAAAGAATAGCCAAGTTACAGATTTTTATTTGGTGTTCCCCAAGTTGTTTGTCGCAAATAATATGCGAAAAGTCCCCATCGAGGTTAAGTCGAATTTTTGTAATCGCAAAAGGTGAAGTGCGTAAACGGACAGACGGAAAAATTTGAGCAAAGTGACTAAATTCTCGAAATAATAAAAAAAAACTCTATAATCTATAATCTGAAAGCCCTCAAAGTAACTTGGCAATATAATTTTCTTTTTGTTTTAAACAAAGTGTTCATTGCAATGCGAAATGCAAAACCAAATTAGTGACTTATAGGAAAAAATCTTTTATAACCCCAAATTTTAGCTCCGCAGCATACCAAATCAACTCTTCGGCGAAAGATCTTTCATCGTGGATACTTGGTGAGTTCATTCCAATTTTTATTTAAATTGATTGAAAAATATATGATATGAAAAAGGAAATTTATTTTACAAAAAATTTAACAAAAAAAAAAAAAAATAAAAAGAAAAGAAAATCTGTCGCGCCATAACCAATTTATTTATTATGATATGAAAAAGTATAAATAAATTGGTTATGGCGCGACAGATTTTCTTTTCTTTTTATTTTTTTTTGTTAAATTTCCTTATCACTGCATATGTTTCAACAAAACTTTTTGGAATAAATGCTATTATGTTTTTTTCCCTTACTTGGTCGTTTTCTATAAATTTGTTGGCGCTGCACCAGTTGTCAAATATCACTTTATACAAGGTTATGCCTATCACAATTATATTCTTGATTTCAGTTATCTGGATGTCACCTATCTTCTCCATTAGGTAAAGACCATTCTTTTTGATTTTTTTATTACTCACATTCTCGGCTTTTGAAGTATCGACAAGCACTGCGGCCTCGCCTGAATTGTTTTCATCATATAAAATTTTTTCACGCACCCTGTCTTTTGTCACGCTGTTTGCGTTGTCAGCACTTTTTCCTATGTTTCCAGCTGTTATAACAGCTTTTGTTTGGTTGTCGCCTGTTTTGGCCTCGTCACTATATAATACTTTTTCAATGATGGTTTGTCCATCTCTAACACTGATGTTGCCATCTTTTTTTGCTTGCGCTTCATTTACTGCTTTTTTATCTTTCTTTGTGTTTATGTTCGTTGCTCCGTTATTCGGAGACCTCGAAGAACTTTTTGGCGCGACACTGTTTGCGCCAAAATGCTTGGCGCCTGAAAATTTTGTTTTAGGTTTGGGAGAGTATAAAATCTCTAAGCTTGAGTTTGAATTTGCCGTCGACCCGCTGTCGTTGGCATTGTTAATTTTGTTTTTTTTTTAAGGAATCATTAAGTGCTTCCTTATTTTTTCTCTTGCTCGAGTTGGGTGTAGTTTCAACAGGTTCTTTGAAGATGTCGAAGTTGTCTGCCTCTCTGCAGGAGCCCACCTCCATGGCTTTAGCCATTTCGGGGTACCACACTATATTTGATTTGCCAAAGACTTACCAGAATAATCCGCGCAGTTCGTCAGTAGAGTCAATCAACAGTTGTTAGGGGCTTCTTCCTCGACCAGTGTTGGTCCGCATAAAGCTGCTTATGTTGCAACCAGCGCACAATGCGTGGTGTCTCTTCAATTCCTTTTATTTTTGTTTTTTGCTTAACAGCTTTTTCTTTGTTTTAATTCTTTTTTTAGGCTAAATTTTGCTTTTTAGGTAAGGCTTAGCAATGACGTGAGAAAAAATTATACACAACCAGCCGCCTTGGTGGTTTGCTCGGGAATGCAATTTTGACATCAAAATGCAGTTTTTGGATCTTCGACTTTGTCAATCGATGGTACAATTGTATGTCAATAATGTCGTCCATAAATTCATCCAATTTTTACTCAATTTCTCTCTCAAGACCTACATTAATGCACAATGTCAATACAATAATTAATTCTTTCTTTTTCTATGCATATATTAACATTTTTACCTCCCAAAAACTCAACTACACGCACACGCACATCTCATCTTTTGTGAAAGACACAGATACTTTAATGATTTTTGGAGACTTTAATCTTCCTCATATTACTTGGATTCCATCAAATCACACAAATGCTGTACTTCCGGCATCAAATAATGATTTTCTCGATTCTCTCCTCAGCTTACCTTCATACCAACTCAACAGCATAATTAACTCTAAAGATCGACTATTAGATCTTATTTTTGTAAACAATTTTGAGAACGCATCGATCTGCAGGGTACCTCCAATAACTCACCCCGAAGATCCCTACCATCCTACTCTGGAACTAACACTCATATTAACCAAACTACCATCCCCCCGTTTGTGTGTTCCTGGTGCAAAGACTAACAGTGTTTTCTGCTTTAAAAAAACTGATTTTGAACGACTTGGTTTCTTGCTTTCCAACACTGACTGGTCAGTCATTCGTAACTCGACAGACATCGAACACGCAGTACACTTTTTTAATGCAACTATGTACAATTTGTTTAAACCTTGCGTGCCAAAAATTAATGTGGTTTATGATTTAAGTAAGCCGCCTTGGTTTTCGAAAGAACTGAGTCACTTAAAAAATTTAAAAACTAGAGTTTTCAAAAAATACAAGAGAACCGGTTCTCTTATTGATTATGCGAATTACACAAAAATTCGCTATAAATTTAATTTTACAAATAAAAAAAATTGTAAAACCTATATCAATAACCTTAAATTAAATATTCACCGCGATCCTAAAAACTTTTTCAACTTAATAAAATCTAAATTAAATTCTAAAACCTTCCCCTCTTGTATGAAACTAAATGGTGTGGAGGGAAGTAATGACGCAGAGATATCCCATCTCTTTGCCGATTTCTTCCAAAGCACCTACAATAATTTTTCATATAATGATGTTGAATATCCATTTTATATTGGGGACAGAACTCATATAAATATGCCTGTTATCGACAATGACATTGTTTTAAAGTATTTAAAGTTAATAAAAATAAAAAAAAAATGATAAACAAGTGAACTAAAAAACTCATATGAGATGTCCGATGAACCCCCCTCCCCCTAGATGAGATTTTCCTGAACCCCCTCTCAATTAATTTTATCACACGTAATATATGGACGTCCCTTAAGTGCTCTGAAATCCTATACTTTTGAGTTATCAATTATATGTCAAATATTTATTTGAGGTGTTCACGCATTTCTCGTTAACCTATGAATGTATCAATATATGAATGTTAACAACGCTAATTTTTTTTTGACCGTCTCTTCTTATATAAATAAAGGGAAATTCAGCTGAATATAGAATTAATCAAGTTATACGTGAAATTGATTTTTGGAAGGTAAAAATGTTTATGTATATATGGATAAAGAAATAATTAATTATTGTGTTGATATTGTGCACAGATGTAGGTCTTCATGGAGAAATTGAGTAAAAATTGGATGAATAAATCTACTACATTACTGACATACAATTGTGCCATCGAAGTCGAAGTCCCAAAATCTGCACTTTGATGAAAAGTTGTATGTGTTGTGTGATTGTTTTTAACATACAACTATCGTTACAAAGATATTTATATGGAGTAAAATTGGCGATGTAATGGTCTAAGTTATTTAAAGTGACAATTGCGGTATTCACGCATTTGTCGTTAACCTATAAGTCTATGAAAAGTTTAATTGCCAACAACAAAATACACAGGCCAAATTTTCATAGAGTTTCATAGACCCCGAGGCATGTTGTTAGTTAACCTATGGAAGTATGAAAATATGAAAATGGCAATTTTTAGTTATTTTCTATAAAAAGGGGCTGTACTTTCGGAAGAATTTAATTTTAAAATGACGTACGTTATTCTGTCACCTTAGTTAACATAAACCATTACATTTCCAATTTCACTCCATATAACTACCTTTGTAAAGAATACTCTCATGTTAGAAACAATCACACAACACATACAACTTTTGCATCAAAATGCAGATTTTGGCTCTTCGACTTCGTCACTGGATTTAACAATTGTATGTGAACCATAAATTCATCCAATGTTTACTCAATTTCTCCCTCAAGACCTAGACCTGTGCACAATTTTACTGAAATTAGTTAATTAATTCTATATTCATGCATAAATAAAAATTATTCCCCCAAGAAACTAAATTACGCACATAAACAGATTAATTTAATATTCAGTCATATGATTTGTAACGTTTTTTCGTGTAATTTTAAATTTATTTCAACTATTTCGCTCAATTGGCGCAATTAAATTTTTCGTTTGTTTATATAAGAAGAAGAGAACTCACAACTTTAACGAGACGGTAAAAAAAAGTGTTCACGCATTTTCGTCGTTAACGGTCATATTTCCATACATTCATAGGTTAACGACAAATGCGTGTACACCGAAAATAACTTATGTCATTTTAATATTAAATTTTTCCGAAAGTACAGCCACTTTTTATTAGAAAATAACTAAAAATTGTTATTTTCTACTTTTAATACTTACATACATTAACCAATAACATGCCTCGGGTTCTATGAATCTTATTAGCGGTTTTCACGCCCAACTTGCTAACGTCGCAATTTTAACAATTTTAATTTTAACGAGTGTCTGGCGTGAATACAGAAATATGCAGGTTTGCGTACACTCGTTAATTCTTCTTCTTCTTATATAAACAAACAAAAAAGTGAATTAAGCTAAATTGTGCGAAATAAATCAAATAAAATTAAAATGCCGCAAAATAACGTGAAAATCAATTAATGGAATATAAAGTGAATCAAGTTGTGCTCGAAATTGAGTTTCTGGATTGTTAATATGTTTATTAATGCATAAATATACATATAATTAACTATTTGTTTTATAACAGTGCACAGCTAAGGACCGGAATGGAGAAATAGAGGAAGCATTGGATGACTTCGTGGACGACATTATTGGCATACATCGGTTGGCGATAAGACGAAATCAAACATCAAAAATCTACATTTTGATGCATTAGTCGTATGTGTTGTGTTATTGCTCGTAACATGCGAGTAGTCGGTGCATACGGAAAAATGTGGGAATTAATTTTGCTTTGTATTGGCTTATGTTAAGAAAGGCTAAAATATAACATATGCTGTTTTAATTATAAAATGATAAGAGTGTACAGCCACTTTTTTATTGAAAGTAACTAAAAATTCCCTTTGATTTTTTAACGAGTTAAGGCGTTACCGAATAACTCGAGTCGGTGTTGATGAAAACTCGGTAAAATCTGTCGAGATCTGTAGATTTACCTCTTCCAACCGCGATTTCTCGTACAGTTTTACCCCCCAAATTCAATTTTATTATTAACTGCCTAAGTTCAAGTGAGGTTTGCATTGTTTTTGGAGCCATAATAGAATTATTTAAATTAATTTTAATGCGTCAGTTCACAAAATCTATTTACGAATGAATGTGATGAAAAAAACACAGAACTTTAAAGTTCATGCTAGAAAAAAACAGCGTTTTATATTGGTACTTTGCTTTGTCCGATTTTGCTTTGAGCGCAAAAAAAATGAGTTATTTTTGTTTTTTGTTTTAAATTAACATTTATCATGAAGAAGTATATATACTTGTTTGTTTTAGGCCCAGTTTCACAGTCAAAGTTAACCCAGGGTTAATTCCGAGTAACAATTTTTCAGTTTCACACTTAGTAGTTAACCCCTGAGTTAACCCTACTACATTCTAGGGTTAACCCCGAGTTAGCTACTCTGTTTGAACTTCTTCTATTTATGTTTTTTAATGTCAAAACAGAACTAAATTTGTCTGTCAAAAAAATAAAAATTAAATATGTCCCAATCAATAGAAATTAATTTGATAGATGAGCTTGCATAGCAGCAGTCCACCTGGTAGTCTCACATCGTATGGAATTACTGACATCGGAAGTCGTTTACTTTTCATTGGGAGAAGATATGCATCATTTATACAAAGTTTCCTTGTGTGATTGCTATGTGTATTGTACCCATGTTGTGTTTTACACGAAACTAACATAACTACGTACTATTGTACCATTTGAAGAGTGCGGTTTACTTTCGTAACTGCCCGCCCCTTTGTAATGGTAAACTATACAATTAGACAAAATCGAGTCAACATTTCATCGCTTGTTATATTGGATTCTCTTCACCTATCCATTACTAATTGAAGGTGATTTTTAAAATAACTGAAAAAATAAACAGTGTTTGGTAAGTAGATGTTCAATGTTGTAAAACATTATTCTCAAAAAATTGAATGTTGCCATACTTATATAACTAGAGTTAACTCGTCACTGTGGAACTGAAAGTCAGAGTTCACTCCGGGTAAGGGTTAAATTCGAGTTAACTTTACTCTGGGTTAACCCTAGTGTAACAAGATGGCTTTTAGTTCTATTTATCGGTTATTTTAGGCAATTATAAATGTAGGCGCTTAATATATATGTTTAAGTGAATAGAGTGTTTGTGTTTTCGTTTTGTCCGTTGACACGTCCGTTAAAGTGTGCGACTGTGACCCGACTCAACACTGATCGGCAATCAGCTGATCCAGCTTAGGTTGTATCGGCGTATGTTAGACTCAGGGCTGTCGGTTAGGGTTGTGGATGTTACACTCAGGGCTGGAGGCTCTGTTAGTGTTCTTTACATTCGGCCTTTCCTGACTTTGAGGTCGACCTCGGCCGTTATCGTGGGATGATGCTTCGTCTTCCTCGTCTGATTCATCAGTGTCGTCTGGTGGGAACTGACACCATGGCTTCATTTGGTCAGATGCGTACACTGATTCGTAGTGGCGTTGAGTGCGTTCGGCGTTCGGCAAATCCTCGATCAGGTATCGGTCCTTGGGTAATCTTTTTGATACGATGAAGGGACCTTTGTATCGTGGTTCTAGCTTCCGTGAACAGCCAGTGCTGGCTGGTTCGTTGGCAACGAGAACAATGTCACCTTCGGCATAAGTGTGTGGATGAGCGTGCTTGGCGTCATACCTTTTCTTGCTTTCAGCTCGATAGTCGTTGATTCGTTGGGCGGTGGAATCACGAAGTCTTTCTAATTCAGTATTAGTTAGTACGTTGCTATCATGTTGCAAAGATTGGGTTAACGTATTCTTGAAAATGTCACGAGGATTGTAACCATACAGCAACTGGAAAGGGGTACATCCTGTGGTTTGGTTACTTATTGTGTTTATGCTCCACTGGATCTGTCGTAACTGCTTGTCCCAATGTCGTTCATTGTCGGTGCTGGGCAGGAGCATGTCGAGTATGATTCGATTCATTCTCTCTACTTGTCCATTCGCGCGTGGTGTACGAACAGCGTTGAGGATATGTTTGATGTTGTTGTCATGGCAGAACTTTTCGAACTCTTTAGACGTAAACGCTGTTCCTCGATCAGAAACAATCCGGGCCGGTAATCCGACATAACTCGTCATTTCATTCAATGCTTCCACCACATGTCTCGAAGCCGTGCTTTTTACAGCTCGGATTACGGTGAATTTGGTAAAGGCGTCGATTATCACCAATATGTGTTCATTTCGTTTCACACTTTTCGGGAACGGTCCCAGGTGGTCAATATGAACAGTGTCGAAAGGGATTGGAGCGATGTCGTCGAAATGATATCGTCCTTCTTTGCGACCTCCTGGTTGTTTGTTAAATGCACATCCGATACATGACTTTATGTATCCCTTAACAAAGTTGCGCATTCGTGGGAACCAATATCGTTGGAGTATTCGTTGTATAGTCTTCTCTACACTGACGTGGCCGGAGTTATGGTGGCATTCATGAAGAATGTAGTGTCGAATTCGTTTTGGTACTACCCACAACAGCTGGTTGTTGTGTTTCCTGTACAATCGTCCCATTTCGATAATGTATTCCTCATTCTCGGTTGTTCCATCAGCTTGCAAGTCCTCCACCAGATTTTTGATCTTCTCGTCTTGAAGTTGTATGCTAAACAACCAGTCAGCTTCGTCGAGGATGGTTTTCCAGATCTTCATACCAGCGACGTCTATTTCGTGGGCATCTTCGTATGGGGCGCGACTAAGCGCGTCTACGTGTTCCATTCGCGATCCTGAGCGGTGTTGTATTTCTACTTCGAATTCCTGTATTCGTAGCCACCATCTGGCAATTCTGGGGATTAGTTCGCGCTTTTCCATGGTTGTTCGTAGAGCACTGCAGTCCGTTACTACTCTTATGCTCTTCCCGTATATGTAGTATTTGTAGCGTTCTAGGGCCTCAACAACAGCGAGTGCTTCAAGCTCATAGCTGTGATACTTGCTTTCGTTTTTCGTAGTCGATCGGCTATAATAAGCAATGGGGTGCAGTTGGTCGTTTTCTTCTTTTTGTAATAATACAGCTGCGAGTCCAATAGTGCTGGCGTCGGTGTGCAGCTCATGTTCGGCATCCATACGATAGCTAACCAGAGTGGGCTTGGCTACCAATTTTCCTTTCAATTTCTCGAATGCGTCGTTTTGTGCAGCAGCCCAGTTAAACTGTTGATTTTTACGGAGTAATTTGCGCAATGGCTCGGATATGACTGAGTATCCGGCCACAAATTTTCGGAAGTATCCACTGAGTCCTAAGAATCGTCGTATTTCGGTGGAACTTTTTGGTGGCGGAAACTTGGCAATCGCGTTAGTTTTTATTTCACCAGGGCTTATCCCTCCTGGGTGAAGTTGATGTCCCAGGAACGTGATCGTTGATGTATAAAATACACATTTTTCGATGTTTAATGTCAATCCGCATTCTTGTAATACATGCAAAATGCGATGAAGCTTTTCGATCATTTCATCAAACGAGTTGCTACCCACTAGAATGTCGTCCATATAGTGGATCATGTCGTTTTTCCTGACACGCTGTTGCAATTGTGCCATGAGTCGGTTAAATGCCGCGGGTGCGTTTCGGAGACCAAATGGTAAGCGTTTGAACTCATAAAGTCCATCTGGCGTGATGAAAGCGGTGTATTTTCGACTATCTGCAGCGACTGCGATTTGATAATAGCCGCTGTTCAAGTCCAACGACGAAAAGAATTGGAAACGTTTCGCCTCTTGAAGGCGCTCTTCAATATTAGGCACTGGAAAGTTTTCTCGCTTCGTTAATTTGTTTAAACGTCGATAATCGACGCAAAGACGATCACCTCCATTCGCTTTCTTTATTAATACAATTGGGCTGGCGTATTCTGACGTTGACTCCTCGATGATGTCGTGATGCAGTAATTCCGTAATCATGCGATTTACGGTATCTCTTTTTGGTTCTGGCAGTCGATACGGAGATTGTGCGGTGATCTCGTTTGACGTGACCTCAATCTTGGCCTCAACAAGATCAGTCTTTCCTATTCCTTCTAGTCCTGTTGCGAAGACATTCTCGAAAGTTAATAGTAACTTTTTGGCTTGCTTTCTTTCATCTGCGCTTTTTACATTTGACAGTAGTTTCGTTAACTTGTCATTCGCTGTTACGTTTCGAACTACTTGTTCGTTCTTAAGGGTTATGCTCCCTTTCGTCATCGTCAGTGTTATTTGTTCGTTGATGAGGACATCCTGTCCTAATAAGAAGTCTTGCTGTATCAGATCATCATCTGCTACGTAGACTTGTGCTGTAACTTCGGCATCGTCGACGGATATCTTTATTGTGATGGCTTCGTTGAGCATTCTTAAGCCCCCACATATACCTTTGATTTGCATGAAACATATTCGTGGTATAGCGTTTATTTGGTTCGCAGCTGCTCTTCGTACTATGCTGCATTGGCTACCTGTGTCGAGAAAAGCGGTATAAGGTTTTCCGTCCACCACAACCGTTTTTATAAAGTTTTCGTCTTTATTTGTGCAGCTAATCTGTCGCAGACTAACTTCGGGCTTTTTGCAATCACCGTTGTCCGGGTGTACTTTGCTGCATGTGATGCATCTGTGCCTTTTTTGTGGTTTTGGACATTTTTGCGCGAAATGCCCAAACTCTCCGCAATTATAGCATTTCAAATTTGGCTTAGCAGCCCCTCCCAGGTATGTTTTCTGCTCCGTGCGTTTTGTAGATGGCTCTTGTCTTTTCTCGGTTCCTGGGTTGCGATTCATAAAATAGTTTTCAATAGCATCCCTGAGATGCTTCATGTTTTTGAAGTCCATAGCGGCTAAACTTTGTTGTAATTCGTTGTGCTTCAGGCCTGCTCTAGCGTATCGGATAACAGCGCCATCGCTGAGACTGTATCGCGTTCCCATCCCTGTCATACGGAAACAATATTCCCGTACACTTTCCTTCGGTTGTCTAACAGCATTGGCCATTACGTAGTGAACTTCAGCTTCGTTAAGGGTGACACCAAATTCATTTCGTAGTGCTGATGCAAATTCAGCCCAAGTCGTGTGCAAGGTTGGTGCCGCGTCGAGCCACATTCGAGCGACTCCTCGTAAACGGGTGTATACGGCTAGCAAAAGGAACTTTTCGTCCCATTGATACGCATCAACTACTTTGTCAACGCGCTCGATAAACTGTTCGACAGTAATTGAGTGATCGTTCGTTGGATCATACTCTGGAAGAGTATTCGCGATCTCCTTGACGGATGCATGGCGTGTCGATGTATGTGTTGCAAACGATGAGTTTGTTTGTCTTTCGATTTCGTTTGTTTGTACTGGTTGTGGGGTTGTCGGCGGATATTCAACCGTATTAATCGGTGTTGACTGTGTTGCAACTCGTTGTCTCTCATCATTTCTCATATGTTGCTCTCCTAGGAATTGAGTCAACGTTTCCTGGAGACGTTGAATATCGGTTTGCATCTGCGCGATCACAGATTCGTTGTTGTGTCTATTTTCGCTGGGTATTATCGTGTCGGTCGTTGCAGACTGTGTTGAGCCGCCTTCGGGCTCCGCTTCTTTGGATACACCGTCCATTAGACGTTCTATTAGTTGATCACGGCTACCTTCCGTTGATAAGTTGTGCGCACGAAGTAGGCACTTCAATTGTTCAACTCGTAAGAGTTGGGCTCCTGGCATTAGTGCGTTATAATCGTAATGTTCTTTGTTGGTTGTCGTTCCAACTAAATTTCGATGTTGGATGGCGTTTCCAACTAACTTTCGATGTTGGATGGCGTTTCCAACTAATTTCGTTGTTGGATGGCGTTTCCAACTAATTTCGTTGCTGGATGGCGTTTCCAACTAATTTTCGATGTTGGATGGCGTTTCCAACTAATTTCGTTGTTGGATGGCGTTTCCAATCACGTTTCGGAGCTGGATGGCGTTTCCAACTAATTTTCGAAGTTAGATGGCGTTTCCAACTAATTTCGTTGCTGGATGGCGTTTCCAATCACGTTTCGGAGCTGGATGGCGTTTCCAACTAATTTTCGAAGTTGGATGGCGTTTCCAACTAATTTCGTTGCTGGATGGCGTTTCCAACTAATTCTCGATGTTTCACTACACGTTCGTTGTTGGTTGGCGTTTCCAACTAATTTCGGATCGTTTTAATACACTTTCGTTGTTGGTTGGCGTTTCCAACTAAATTTCGAAATTGGATGGCGTTTCCAATTAATTTCGTTTTTATTTGTCTATGTATGCGTCGTTAACGTTTGCTTTTACATCACTCGTTGTCCGTTAGATTTAAATCGAATTCACTTTTTCGTTTTAGTTCTTATATGCGCGGTACACGTTAGTACATATATGAACTCGTTGCATTGTTTCTTCTTAACTTTCCAATCGTTTTCGTTTATTTTTCTTTCGTAAACGATTTCGCACACAATATTCGTGGAATTTCCTCGTTGGACGATTTTAATTTCTCGCGAAATTCGTTTGGAATCGGCGTCACTTTGTCTGGCTATGTTTATTGCGCACACTTTCGTTTTCACAACACAAACCGTTGTTTTTGTTTATTTCACTTAATATCTTTTATTATCCCACTTCTGAACTGTAACAAGATGGCTTTTAGTTCTATTTATCGGTTATTTTAGGCAATTATAAATGTAGGCGCTTAATATATATGTTTAAGTGAATAGAGTGTTTGTGTTTTCGTTTTGTCCGTTGACACGTCCGTTAAAGTGTGCGTCTGTGACCCGACTCAACACTGATCGGCAATCAGCTGATCCAGCTTAGGTTGTATCGGCGTATGTTAGACTCAGGGCTGTCGGTTAGGGTTGTGGATGTTACACTCAGGGCTGGAGGCTCTGTTAGTGTTCTTTACACTAGACTGTGATACTGGGCCTCAATATTCGAAACTAGATACAAGCAAATTGGCGAGGCATTACATTGATTGTTTTCCAGCTCAGAAAATTGCGTTGATTTGGAAAGGGTTTCTTACACGCAGATTTATTAACGAAAACATATAAAATATTGAATTGTTTTAATGCATATTAATGGGGAAACCATAAAGTTTATTTCTTGGTACATAATTATTTATAACAACTTAAAAAAGTGCTGAATTTAATAAAATCTTCGAGAAAGTTGTCAGAGATTTTGCAACGGTGTTAAAATATCTATAAAATATTTCCCAGATACCTAAAACTCCCTTTTGATTATTTTGAAATCATCGACCTGAAATGTTGCACAGATCCTCCAATTTTATTACAATAAATCATGAATAAGAGATTAAAAAGCAAATTTACGTCGTTGTATGGAAAAAGTTTTTGTTTCTTAATCAATTGACTTGAAACTTCACACTTACCGCCGTATTTTATGAAATGTCTTAAAAATGTCTTCGTTGACACAAATGTATCAGTGAAGACATTTCTAAAGGAGATTTTAAGCATTTCCGTATTTTAGGCAACAATCTCTTAAATCGAAAGCTCTTTTTAACTCGAAAGCTGTTTTTGAGATAACAGTATGAAAAATTTATGTTAAGCGTATGTTAAGTTCGGCAGGGAATATTGAAATTACTTATGTTTCGCGTATCTCAAATGAACATGAATGCAACTAGCACTTTTTTTCCGTCTCCTCTTCTTCTTCCATTTTGAGAAACAAGTGCGCCACTTTTGACACTGATTCACTGATGCAATTGACACAGCAATCGGTTAGCTGACACAATCGCATATGTGGCGTGTATCGTCATGGAACATAGGCCTACCTAATGTTCATTCATGTTTACAATTGCTTTTGTTTTTCTGGTTTGAAAAATATAAAACTGCAATAATAATAATAATAATAAACAAATAATTAATCAATTGCAATTATTGAGTTCTCATGATTATGTGGCTTCAATTGCTATATTATTTTTTGAAAACAAAATGTTTGCAAAATGAGTAAAAGTGAATATAATTATTCAAAATAGTAATGTAATAAGAAAATTAATATTTATTAAATTATTAATATTGAAAAAAATTCATACTTTTACAATTTATATTAATTTCGCAAACATTTGCGTTTAAAATCTTTGTTAAGACGTCCTCGCGAGCAGGTATTAGAAAATGTCTTCGTTAAGATGAAAAGAGCTTTTTTTTCTGTTCCTAAAATACCAATTTTCTTAAAATGTTATCAACTGGCAGTTAAGAGAATGTTACGGCTTAACAGCGTCTTAACTTGCTTAAGACATTTCCTAAAATACGGCGGTAAGATAAAGAGAAATTTAATCCAGAAAATGGGCATGGCAAGACCGAAGATAGCGTCCTTACTGGTTTTTTGGTTGTTTTAAAGAAAGTTTCACTTCGAACACCTGTACTGTGTTGCACGCGATTTTTTTTTTTCTTATATAAACAAACGAAAAGTGAATTTGTTTCAATTGTGCGAAATAAATCAAATACAGGGGTGTGGTGAAAAACTCCTAAAATCAATTTAACCCTGAAAACAACACATTTTGAAATGTAGGTGTGCCAGAAAACGCCTTTTTCCTCTTTTGTTATTTGGTTGATTTTAGCCGAATCAGATGTTGCTGTAGATAAATATGAGTCAATCATTAAAGTTTTTTGTGCGCCAAAACAATGTGCATTTAAAGAATTTAACAATTTTAATGTTGTCGTTAATAAATTTGCATTTAAAGTTAAATCACACATCCAGGCAAAGCAATCAGGGGTGTGCTGGAAACCTCCGAGCTCTGAAAACAACACAGTTTGAAATGTAGGTGTGCCAGAAAATGTCTTTCTTCTCTGTCCCATTTAACGTGCAAAGGTTGCTAGCCTAATGTGAGCAGATGGAATGGGAATCAAAGCACGGTCACGCAACTGGCAATCCAGCTCTAACTCGTCGGCTATGTCGTGGGTTGTCGGGACAATACCGTGTTCATTCAAGCTCGGTGCTACACTTTAAATTACTTTAAATTTGCGTGCTAAGGGAGGGGATAGAAAGAGAAGGTGAACAAAGTGGTATTATATCACGAGATCAATAGTGCAAAAAAAATCTAGCATACGCCAGCTCAAAATAAATGGGTCGAAGATTATGTTTCGACAACATAGGCCCACCCTGCCATGATCACTGCATCCAAAAAAAAAAATCAAATTTAATAACAAAGAATTTTACCAGCGATCCCTAATGGTCACGCTTAAGCTATCACCCCACGCTTAAGCTAGCACCGCATTGAATCAGGAAATCGGAAAGAATTAGTGCAACATCGAGATATTCATTTCAGAGCAATATTTAATAATGTAATTCATCACAAATTCAAAAAGAAAGTAACTTACAAAACTATCATGACAAACGAAGAAAGAAAATAAAATAAAAATAGGGTTTTAGCATATAAATATAAAAATATGGCAGAATAAAGTAAAAAAATATAAATTTTAGAGTTTAAATAAGGTGTATGTAATTCTAGGGTTATACAGGCATTCTATTTCTTTTTTTAATTATCGAATCATTAAATAATAACAAATCTTATTTTAAAAATAAAGCAAAAAAAAATTCTTAGGTACTGTAAAAAAAAGTGCATAAGACCGCTAAATTAAGCTGTAACATTCTCTTAACTGCCAGTTGATAACATTTTAAGAAAATTGGTATTTTAGGAACAGAAAAAAAAGCTCTTTTCATCTTAACGAAGACATTTTCTAATACCTGCTCGCGAGGACGTCTTAACAAAGATTTTAAACGCAAATGTTTGCGAAATTAATATAAATTGTAAAAGTATGAATTTTTTTCAATATTAATAATTTAATAAATACTAATTTTCTTATTTCATTACTATTTTGAATAATTATATTCACTTTTACTAATTTTGCAAACATTTTGTTTTCAAAAAATAATATAGCAATTGAAGCCACATAATCATGAGAACTCAATAATTGCAATTGATTAATTATTTGTTTATTATTATTATTATTATTGCAGTTTTATATTTTTCAAACCAGAAAAACAAAAGCAATTGTAAACATGAATGAACATTAGGTAGGCCTATGTTCCATGACGATACACGCCACATATGCGATTGTGTCAGCTAACCGATTGCTGTGTCAATTGCATCAGTGAATCAGTGCCAAAAGTGGCGCACTTGTTTCTCAAAATGGAAGAAGAAGAGGAGACGGAAAAAAAGTGCTAGTTGCATTCATGTTCATTTGAGATACGCGAAACATAAGTAATTTCAATATTCCCTGCCGAACTTAACATACGTTTAACATAAATTTTTCATACTAGCGGTTTTCACGCCCAACTCGGTAACGCGTAAACGTCGTAACTGATGAAAATACAAAAACAAAATACATTGACAAAGTTTCATCAGCTTTCATCAACCCCGACTCGTGTTGTTCGGTAACGCGTTAAACTCGATAAAAAATCAAAGGGGATTTTTAGTTACTTTCAATAAAAAAGTGGCTGTACTTTCAAATAATTTTATTATTAAAACAGCATATGTTATACGCTAGCCTTTTTCAACATAAGCGAAAACAAAGGAAAATTAACTCCCATATTCTCCCGTATGCAACAACTACTCGTATGTTATAAGTAATAACACAACACATACAACTATTGCATCAAAATGCAGATTTTGGATCTTTGATTTCGTCTTATCGCCAACCGATGTATGCCAATAATGTCGTCCACAAAGTCATCCAATGCTACCTTAATTGGTCCAACCCGACCCATACCTGTGCACCATTTTAACACAATTAGTTAATTATTTGTATATTCATGCAATAATAAACATATTTACCTTTTAGAAACTCAATATCGCACACAATTTGATTCATTTTATATTCTATTAGTTGATTTTGCACACTATTTCACGGAATTTAAATTTTATTATTTCGTTTGTTTATATAAGAAGAAGAATTAACGAATTTACGCAAACAAACGAAATATTTGGTATTCATGCCCGACCCTCGTTAAAATTAAAATTGTTAAAATTGACGCGTTACCGAGTTGGGCGTGAAAACCGCTACTGTTATCTCAAAAACAGCTTTCGAGTTAAAAAGAGCTTTCGATTTAAGAGATTGTTGCCTAAAATACGGAAATGCTTAAAATCTCCTTTAGAAATGTCTTCACTGATACATTTGTGTCAACGAAGACATTTTTAAGACATTTCATAAAATACGGCGGTAAGTGTGAAGTTTCAAGTCAATTGATTAAGAAACAAAAACTTTTTCCATACAACGACGTAAATTTGCTTTTTAACCTCTTATTCATGATTTATTGTAATAAAATTGGAGGATCTGTGCAACATTTCAGGTCGATGATTTCAAATTAATCAAAAGGGAGTTTTAGGTATCTGGGAAATATTTTATAGATATTTTAACACCGTTGCAAAATCTCTGACAACTTTCTCGAAGATTTTATTAAATTCAGCACTTTTTTAAGTTGTTATAAATAATTATGTACCAAGAAATAAACTTTATGGTTTCCCCATTAATATGCATTAAAACAATTCAATATTTTATATGTTTTCGTTAATAAATCTGCGTGTAAGAAACCCTTTCCAAATCAACGCAATTTTCTGAGCTGGAAAACAATCAATGTAATGCCTCGCCAATTTGCTTGTATCTAGTTTCGAATATTGAGGCCCAGTATCACAGTCTAGGGTTAACCCAGAGTAAAGTTAACTCGAATTTAACCCTTACCCGGAGTGAACTCTGACTTTCAGTTCCACAGTGACGAGTTAACTCTAGTTATATAAGTATGGCAACATTCAATTTTTTGAGAATAATGTTTTACAACATTGAACATCTACTTACCAAACACTGTTTATTTTTTCAGTTATTTTAAAAATCACCTTCAATTAGTAATGGATAGGTGAAGAGAATCCAATATAACAAGCGATGAAATGTTGACTCGATTTTGTCTAATTGTATAGTTTACCATTACAAAGGGGCGGGCAGTTACGAAAGTAAACCGCACTCTTCAAATGGTACAATAGTACGTAGTTATGTTAGTTTCGTGTAAAACACAACATGGGTACAATACACATAGCAATCACACAAGGAAACTTTGTATAAATGATGCATATCTTCTCCCAATGAAAAGTAAACGACTTCCGATGTCAGTAATTCCATACGATGTGAGACTACCAGGTGGACTGCTGCTATGCAAGCTCATCTATCAAATTAATTTCTATTGATTGGGACATATTTAATTTTTATTTTTTTGACAGACAAATTTAGTTCTGTTTTGACATTAAAAAACATAAATAGAAGAAGTTAAAACAGAGTAGCTAACTCGGGGTTAACCCTAGAATGTAGTAGGGTTAACTCAGGGGTTAACTACTAAGTGTGAAACTGAAAAATTGTTACTCGGAATTAACCCTGGGTTAACTTTGACTGTGAAACTGGGCCTAAAACAAACAAGTATATATACTTCTTCATGATAAATGTTAATTTAAAACAAAAAACAAAAATAACTCATTTTTTTTGCGCTCAAAGCAAAATCGGACAAAGCAAAGTACCAATATAAAACGCTGTTTTTTTCTAGCATGAACTTTAAAGTTCTGTGTTTTTTTCATCACATTCATTCGTAAATAGATTTTGTGAACTGACGCATTAAAATTAATTTAAATAATTCTATTATGGCTCCAAAAACAATGCAAACCTCACTTGAACTTAGGCAGTTAATAATAAAATTGAATTTGGGGGGTAAAACTGTACGAGAAATCGCGGTTGGAAGAGGTAAATCTACAGATCTCGACAGATTTTACCGAGTTTTCATCAACACCGACTCGAGTTATTCGGTAACGCCTTAACTCGTTAAAAAATCAAAGGGAATTTTTAGTTACTTTCAATAAAAAAGTGGCTGTACACTCTTATCATTTTATAATTAAAACAGCATATGTTATATTTTAGCCTTTCTTAACATAAGCCAATACAAAGCAAAATTAATTCCCACATTTTTCCGTGTGCACCGACTACTCGCATGTTACGAGCAATAACACAACACATACGACTAATGCATCAAAATGTAGATTTTTGATGTTTGATTTCGTCTTATCGCCAACCGATGTATGCCAATAATGTCGTCCACGAAGTCATCCAATGCTTCCTCTATTTCTCCATTCCGGTCCTTAGCTGTGCACTGTTATAAAGCAAATAGTTAATTATAGGTATATTTATGCATTAATAAACATATTAACAATCCAGAAACTCAATTTCGAGCACAACTTGATTCACTTTATATTCCATTAATTGATTTTCACGTTATTTTGCGGCATTTTAATTTTATTTGATTTATTTCGCACAATTTAGCTTAATTCACTTTTTTGTTTGTTTATATAAGAAGAAGAAGAATTAACGAGTGTACGCAAACCTGCATATTTCTGTATTCACGCCAGACACTCGTTAAAATTAAAATTGTTAAAATTGCGACGTTAGCAAGTTGGGCGTGAAAACCGCTAATAAGATTCATAGAACCCGAGGCATGTTATTGGTTAATGTATGTAAGTATTAAAAGTAGAAAATAACAATTTTTAGTTATTTTCTAATAAAAAGTGGCTGTACTTTCGGAAAAATTTAATATTAAAATGACATAAGTTATTTTCGGTGTACACGCATTTGTCGTTAACCTATGAATGTATGGAAATATGACCGTTAACGACGAAAATGCGTGAACACTTTTTTTTACCGTCTCGTTAAAGTTGTGAGTTCTCTTCTTCTTATATAAACAAACGAAAAATTTAATTGCGCCAATTGAGCGAAATAGTTGAAATAAATTTAAAATTACACGAAAAAACGTTACAAATCATATGACTGAATATTAAATTAATCTGTTTATGTGCGTAATTTAGTTTCTTGGGGGAATAATTTTTATTTATGCATGAATATAGAATTAATTAACTAATTTCAGTAAAATTGTGCACAGGTCTAGGTCTTGAGGGAGAAATTGAGTAAACATTGGATGAATTTATGGTTCACATACAATTGTTAAATCCAGTGACGAAGTCGAAGAGCCAAAATCTGCATTTTGATGCAAAAGTTGTATTGTTTCTAACATGAGAGTATTCTTTACAAAGGTAGTTAAATGGAGTGAAATTGGAAATGTAATGGTTTATGTTAACTAAGGTGACAGAATAACGTACGTCATTTTAAAATTAAATTCTTCCGAAAGTACAGCCCCTTTTTATAGAAAATAACTAAAAATTGCCATTTTCATATTTTCATACTTCCATAGGTTAACTAACAACATGCCTCGGGGTCTATGAAACTCTATGAAAATTTGGCCTGTGTATTTTGTTGTTGGCAATTAAACTTTTCATAGACTTATAGGTTAACGACAAATGCGTGAATACCGCTATTGTCACTTTAAATAACTTAGACCATTACATCGCCAATTTTACTCCATATAAATATCTTTGTAACGATAGTTGTATGTTAAAAACAATCACACAACACATACAACTTTTCATCAAAGTGCAGATTTTGGGACTTCGACTTCGATGGCACAATTGTATGTCAGTAATGTAGTAGATTTATTCATCCAATTTTTACTCAATTTCTCCATGAAGACCTACATCTGTGCACAATATCAACACAATAATTAATTATTTCTTTATCCATATATACATAAACATTTTTACCTTCCAAAAATCAATTTCACGTATAACTTGATTAATTCTATATTCAGCTGAATTTCCCTTTATTTATATAAGAAGAGACGGTCAAAAAAAAATTAGCGTTGTTAACATTCATATATTGATACATTCATAGGTTAACGAGAAATGCGTGAACACCTCAAATAAATATTTGACATATAATTGATAACTCAAAAGTATAGGATTTCAGAGCACTTAAGGGACGTCCATATATTACGTGTGATAAAATTAATTGAGAGGGGGTTCAGGAAAATCCCATCTAGGGGGAGGGGGGTTCATCGGACATCTCATATGAATTTTTTAATTCACTTGTTTATCATTTTTTTTTTTTTCAAAAATTTAAGCAAAAAAAAAAATAATTTTTGTTATCAAATTTGTAGCAAAATCTCATGTGAGATTCAGAGGGAGGGGTTCGTCAAAATCTCACTAAATCTCATCAAGAGGGGGGGGAGGGGTCTAAATTTCTAGAAAAAAACATCTCGTAATTTATGGACGTCCCCTTAGAACTGAAATCACGCGAATTTCTTGAAAACGTAAAACGCAAAAGTAAGTTGAAACCGGAGCATAGCCCATTATTTGAATCGAACTCACGTGCGTTTGAAACGGACAGCAGAAGTATAGACAAGCAAAAAGCGAATGATTGACAAGCACTCAGTACCGTGTGTGAGCTCTCCTTCATGCACAAGTACACAAACGCTTGATACTGCAATTTCACCGTGTAATGGGCACTTTAAAAATGTTGTCTGTGAAACATGAACATGAAACATGAAAAATGACATGAACACCCAAAAAACAACTCAATTTGGCAATACTTTCAAAGTACAAAATAAAGTTGTCGCCGTAATATTTTTAGGTGATTAATTAATATCTGTAAGACTTGAAGTTATTTTATTAATCCTTTTCTCTAACTTATTTTTATGTTAAAAGAAATTCTATTACGATTCTCCCGCCCACGTAATGGCACATGCTACACCACAGGTTAGATATGTAAATATACAAAACCCCGCAGATGAGGTGTGACGCAACACTATTTTTTTTATTTATAGGGAGTCCAGTTATTACACGGCTACAAGCTCGCGAATCGATTTGAAAAGGGCTTAGGGGCAAAACTACCGGAAGCATATAAAAAATTTTGGCGCGAGTGGAAACTTACTGAACCAGCTGCAGTTCATTACATTCCCAGAGATGGAAAGTGGGAACGCGATGAAGTGACTAATGAAATCAAAACAGTTCAAAGTGTACCATTGCCTCTTATCGACACGCCGGAATCCAATGATGGAATCTGGGGAGGGGAAGCAGTTATTAAAGGTTTCCAAAAACGTCAACAAACGAAACGCCGCGTTCCACATTTCTGGGTCCCAGTTCTGAGACGATCGGTTGTGCATAGTCAGGTGTTAAATGAATATATGTCTGTTGTAGTTACTGAGCGCACGTTGTCACAGATACATGAGGCCCATGGTTTTGACCATTATATTTTAAAGGCATGTGTTTTAATTTATAACCGACATTCACCTAAGATTGACTCCGTATTTTTAAACATTTAGAATCTAGCGTGTGATCTTCGTTCTGCTCTCGCACTCAAATTAAAACGAAAAATATTGCAAGAACTTCTTAAAGGTTGCCCAGGACTATCTGAAAACCCAATATACCAAAAAGATGTCTTGAATGAATACAAACGTTATCTAGAAGCGGTAAGCAATAAAAACACTTATAAAAAAAAATCTCATAGAACATGGTGAAGGTTTGCCAAAACATCTTTTTTGTGCACTTTTAAAATATATGTAACCCCTAAACGGAGGTGTCGCTTCTGCTATATTTTTGTGATTCCCTCTACCTCTTAAGTCCCTATTACATGATCAAAATGCAGTATCAAGCATAGTCAGTGTTAGTGAAATATTTGCGTGTGCGTCTCATATACAATGTTTGAATCAAAATGATAATATTTATACCCTGAACAACCACCGCTCACTTTTTTAAAAAGCCATTAACTAAGTTTCAATTCGCTTTTAGAAGAAAGTACCGTTATGTTTTTTGGGCCAAAGCAATTTTTAGTGTTTCTTTTTATACTCTTTACGTTAGTGAATAGTATTATAAGTTTGTGCTGAAGTTTGTGACACACAGAAATATTCATTTGCGACTATATAAAGTATATATATTCTTGATCAGGACGACAGGATGAGTTGTATATATACGATCTCCTCCCACAGTTTTGAAGATACGGAGCTGAAATTTTGCACAGAGACAAACTCATATGTCGGATCCATAATCCATGTCGGATCATGTAAAACTAAGTAAACCTATATATTATTTTTGAATAATTTGACACATTATCCAAAGCCATCTAGACTTAGACATCAGATCTTATGTAATTTTACTCGTGGGTTGAGAGTGCAATAACGCCCAATAGTAAAATAACGCCCGTTTACTATTTTATTTCTACTATATGTAGAGCAGAGTAAGTAAATTTGAACATATTTTTAAATGACTGCATGGCATCAATGCCACATTCCGTTGATTATCGTTACATATGATTCCAAATAACTAGTTGTTCTCATGTTTTGGCCATATACAGCAAATGCTTGAGTGGTGGTTTGAAAATATATAAATCAGCGCCGATTTTAAAATTGAAAATAATTTAACAAAACAATTATCACACATTTTAAATTTACTTTATTTATTATAGACACTTATTAAATATTTTCAGACCACCCCTCAAGCATTTTCTGTATATGGCCAAAACATGAGAACAACTAGTTCTTTGGAATCCTTTAACGCATTGCTAGGACGAAAGTTACAGAAGCATGGCAGATGTTTTCGATTTCAGGTTTCAGCACAGAATGAGTATAAAAAGGCTCGAATTGATTAAGTCAGTTTGACATATTTCCCAAAGCAATCTAGATTTAGGCTACGGGCCTTATTTCACATTTCTCGTGGGCGTTATTTCACTTTTGAGGGTGAAATAACCCCCATGAGCGTTATTGCACTGGACGTTATTGCATGCACCCAGTAGTTCTACATAGTTCGACTTAATGCCTGAAAGTTTCAATGAGATTGGACAACTGGAACTGGTACCTGTCATACAAAATTAAAAAGAGGAAGAGAAGCAAGATTCACGTCGTTGTATGCACAAGTTTTTTGTTTCTTTATCAATTGACTTGAAACTTTACATTTATATTCTTCAGGAGGGCATCTCCGGTACCCAATGAGCCAATATAATGAATATTGGTATATGGGCTTATAAGATAAATAGAAAATAGATTCAGTAAAATAAATGGGCGTGGCACAAGAAGGAGCTTGAAGAGTATTTAAGCTTCAGCCTTACTGAAGCGACCTTATTGAGTTTTTGTAGATTTGGGATGTGGAACGGCTTACCGTGTGTGCAGGGTATTATATTGTCGAGTATACTCGGCTATACCGCCTTTACTGGTTTTTAGTTAAGATTATCATTCAAAACAATACCAAATCCCATACAAAATGTATGAAAACCATAGTACTAAAGTTGTACACTTTACTGCGCTCGTACGCCTAAACTATTAGTCTTACAAAAAAAAAAGCTTAGAACATAATTTGTAGTTTAATTTAGTATAGAGATGATTTTGCCGTAAAATGAGCCAAAACTGAGATATGGTCAAAAAAGTGATTTTGGACGCCTCGAGCGGCGGTCGTAGAAGGTCGCAAAGTGGAAATTCGGAAAGAGCAGCCCATAATCCATATAGATGCCAATTTTCGACACTCCCGCAAAACTTTCCAGGAAGAACTACCAAATGACTGGACTATAACTTTTGTATGCTATTAAATTACAAGTTTTCAGTGAAAGTTTAACTTGCTATCTATTGTTTTGTTTGATCCCTTTTAAGCTCAAATATTTTAATCGCATTCTCTCTAAAACACATAATTTTTAAGAAAAAAATGTCTTAACCTTTTATCAGTCAAACTTTATTAACTATTCTAAAACTTTTTTTTTTTTAAATGCGTCGCATACACATTCCTTAAATTTTTTCCTTGTAATTTATTTGAAAATGGATTTAACATTTTTTTACTTATTATAGCTGTTAAACTATAATAGATTTGGTTGTGACCTGCTAGTCAAGTAGTCACAGATTTTGTATCAATTGTCAAACATACAATACAATAAAACAATTGTCACTATATTGAGTATTGTCATAGTTTCTAGAATAGGGCTGTTAATAACATACAAAATTAGATTCTTATAACAGTAATAGTTGTAAATTTAATTACAATTATATTGCAGCTCGCCAGATTTTACAATTGTTTTGACAAACCTATTCTTTTCTTTGCTATGATTGGCAAATGTAAGCAAATAAGTTTCAAATTCAAAATACTCCACAAGTAAAGAGTAATAATTAATGAAATAATAATATTGTTTCACATTGCAGCATTGCTAGCTAACGAGTTTATGTTCTGGAAACACGCTGCACTTTTGAATTAACTCTTCTTCTTCGCATTTGTTCATTCACAAATGATCACATGCCAACTTGTACCAACTGCGTTGTTGGTACTAATTTTCATTAAATTTACTATTTTTACGTGTTTATTTAAACCTTTGAAACACAACAACACATTAATTATATTAATCAAAAAAATTAGTTGATTTGAGAAGTCTTTTTTAAAATGCAAATTTATTATAAAATTTTTTTTCCGATTTATTTCAAATTTGTTGATGAAAGTACCATATTTCGAGAATATCGTGTAGAAACTTCAGCTTGATCCGATGAAAACTGACTGAGATAGAGCGTTTTGAGTTTTAGTCTACCTATGCGGCGTATAGCGTATTGAGAAAGTCTAAGTTGATCTTCCCACAACTTGCTTTTGCAAAGTCGGTGACCACTCAGTCGAAAACTAGTAAACCGATTCTTTTGAAATTTAACAGACATTATCTAGACATAATTAGCCGTGTCCTGACGTCGAGGTTTTTTTTATACTCTTGCAAGAGTATATTAACTTTGTCGTGAAGTTTGCAACGCAGAGAAGGAGACATTTCCGACTATATAAAGTATATATATTCTTGATCAGCTCGACGAGACGAGTTAAGATAGCCATGTCCGTCTGTCTGTCTGTCCGTCTGTCTGTTTCAATGCGAACTCCTCCCAGAGTTTTGAAGTTAGCAAAAAAAATTAAACGCAGAAAATTTTCTTTTCCTTGCAGGCAGTTTATATGTAGCAACCAGCCTGATCGGAATACTATAGCATATAGCTGCCATAGGAACGATCGGTCAAAAATGAGGTTTTTGCTCAATAAACTCTTTGTTTTTCAAGTTATCGCCCCAATTTTTTGCACAAGAACATCTCGGACGTAAATTAAGGCTCACTGCAAAATTGGTGAAGATCGGATAAATATCGCATATAGCTCCCATAGGAACAATCGGTTAAAAATTCGGTTTTTGTTAGAAAAACTTTTTTGTTTTCACTTATAAACAGATGAAACCTTGCAGTTGCGCGTTTTTAGGAATCCTTGACCATATTACAAAGTTTCATAAGAATCGGACATAAGGGCGTGGCACCGCCCATATAGAGAAAAACTTAAAAATGTGATTTATGTATAAGCAGACGAGATAGAAAATCGTAAAATGAAGTGTAGAATGATTGCATTGTATTTTTTAAAAAAAGTAGAAAATGGGCGGGGTTACGCCCCTTTATCTTGATAAACTTATATGATTTTTATTGGTAAAACTATAAAACGTATTTTCCAAATGCTTGCAAGAGTATATAAGTTTCAGCAAAGCTGAAAATAGCTCCCTTACTGGTTTTTTTTTGTTTTAAGTATTTTTATACCCTGTACCTTATAGTACAAGGGTATATTAGTTTTGTCAGCATCGACAATGTATGTAACACCCAGAAGGAGACATCTCCGACTATACAAAGTATATATATTCTTGATCAGCTCGATAAGACGAGTTGATATAGCCATGTCCGTCTGTCCGTCTGTCTGTCTGTCCGTCTGTCCGTCTGTATGAACGCCTAGATCTCGGAAACTATAATAGATAGAACCAAAAGCTCTTCGCACTTCGATTCTGTAATTTCTTAAGCAGATCAAGTTTATTTTGTTTTCCCCCTTTTTAACTTCGTTTAGGGGTGAGGGGCAAATGACTGGAGTAACCTCGGGTAAAAACTTACAAAAGTCGTATTTTCTGGGTTATCTTTTGAGATAGGAACACCAAATTTGGTGTGTATATAGCTGACTCAAACCCCAAGACGATAGAATAAAAAAATGGGCGTGGCCACGCCCCCCCATATAGTAAAAATTTGAAACGCTTATATCTCAAGAACCATAAAACCTAAAAGAATGAAATTTTGCATATATGTTATTGGAATTGAATATAACATGATTCAATTACAAAATGGGCGTTGCCACGCCCACAAATAGAGAAACTTTGTATCTCTGGAACCAATTGGTCTAAAAGTGTAAAAAAAGGTATGTGTGATATTAAATGGAAATGAAATCTATTTTGATGAAAAAGTGGGCGGGGCCACGCCTTCAAACAGTCGTTACTAATTGAAGGTACAGGGTATGTCGGAGTCGATTACTGTCGACTCCAATCCTTACTGGTTTTTTTTTAACATTTTGAATCTTGATTTTTTTGTCAAAAATCGATATTTTGACTTCAAGGTGCTAAAAAAAAATGAAAAAAAAAATTATTTCAAGAATATATATACTTTATATAATCGAAGATGTCTCCTTCTCTGCGTTGCTGACTTCATGACATAGTTAATATACTCTTGCAAGAGTATAATTATGAAAAAAACACTGAATAATCAATTGAGAACAAAGAAGTTTCTGATCCTATAGTGAAAATTTATTTCCAACATGCCAGATATTCCTAGCTGACGGCCTTTTGTGGTCAGAGACTTAAACGAATTCTCTCGTGTGATGGGTTCAAAAAAGTAATTGTTTTTTTTTTTGCACAAAATGATGGTGAAGTGGTTTTCAAAATTCGAATTCGTTTCGGAGATATAGCGGTTAGAAGATATCAAAAGTTCGGAGTTTAAACCGTTTTGATTTTTTATTTTTCAGATCGGCGATTATATGAACTGTAAACACACTCATGGCTAATGCACTCAAATAATAAGTACATGACGTTTTCTTCACTTTACCATCAAATATTTCAGTTCCTAGAAATGCATTCATTGTCAATCGAAGCAAATGCATATATTACGATGTTAAAATACTATTGCAAACGGTTGGGTAGTTAACTTCTCTACTAGCAAAACTTTTTGCAAAATCACAAAATTTGTCAAGAAAAAAAAAATAATTTACGATGAATGGTCGGTAGGGTGCCCTTATTTTGCAAGGTTCTTATTTTTTAACGCGTATGGGCTAGTTTTGTTCAGTCTACTCTAAAACACTCACATGATTTTTTTTTTTTGGAGCACGGAAACACGTGCTGACTTGCGTTCAAAACATGCAAGTTACACCTGAGTCTTTAATGTAACATTGGAACACTTTCTCAAGCAAGTTACATCGGCACCTATGGTGTAACATACGAGTACTTCATTTTGTTGTCGTTTCGTTTCGAATTTATTGGACAAACAATACGCACAATGTCTGTGGAACTTAATAGCAATACGAAAACTATATTTTTGATTGGTGAGACAAATCACCAAATAACGGGTGTTAAATTACCATCTATCCGCTAAGTTCTCGCAGTTTCATTTTTTAATATCCGCGAAGTGAAATTAAATGAATTAAAGCTCAAATCAAATTGTAAAAAAGAAACCTTGAAAAGGACGTATCCTGATTAGTATTATATAAAGTTTATCTTTTTGGTAATAAAAGGCAGTACTTAAATTTGTTTTTTCAATAATATTCAATTAAAATTTAATTATTTGGCGCCCCGAGTTGTATTTAAAAAAACATCTAAAATCTTCTTTCATAAAACTTCAGGGATCAGTCGACACGGGTCTTAGGAAGCTGAAATTGTATATTTAGGTTAAATTAAGGATATTAAACAGAAATAGCGGGTATGCGTTTTCAAAAGTGCAAAAAAAAAATCGACCTATGGTCGGGTACACCCCTCTTTACAGATGCTTTATATCATGTCTTGTGATCCTTATCGTTAAAATTGAGACCAACTTTAATCATTTTCTTGTTTAGTATTACTTTGTAGCTTATTTTCGAAGTTAACAATCCATCAGAAGTCTCGTTATTACCGTGTATATGCGAAAAAAATGTATCTTGCATATTAGTTTTTAAATTTTAGAGCATATTTGTACTATGAATATTTTTTAATGAATGCAACTCGCCGTGGCATACACAATATTCGATTACAAATGTTCAAAAAACGAAATCTCGGATATTTCTGTGACATCACCCAAAATTTTGCAAAGAATCGTCTTCAAAAAAAAAAAAACTAGAGAGTTCTGTGCTTCCCCCGTTTGTGTCTAAATCATATAACCAATGCATACATTTTCTAAATTCTCACCCAATTTGTTTTAACTTGCCCACGTTTCTCTTCAATGTATTTTCATTAGAGCTCTTACGGGGAAACGCCACTGTGAGGTTTTTTTTTGCAATTTTTTTGACCGGGTAAATAAAAGAATATCAAATTAAAGTTTCAAAAAAATCCTTCGCTTAAGGGGGTATTCTAGTGTAGGATTTTGAAAAAATCATTTTTTTTTTTTTTACATTTTCTTAAGGTCCAAACCCTTAAGAATATGTGCCTAAAAGGGTTTTTCAAAATTCGAAATATTTACGGAGTTATAAGCGTTTTTGTGATGAAAGGTACTAGTGTCGCTTTACGCTGAACAAAACTTTAAACGCGATTTTCTCGAAACTACTTTTTTCGACCTGGTTGGCAGGATATCTCGAGATTGACTTGAAATTTTGAGTGAACTTTCTTAATACATCCCTCTATCGTCCCTACCTCGGATAATGCAATACAATTAGTTTTACTATTTTTAAAAAATCCATGAAGGCAAAAAAAAGAGGTAAAAAAACATTTTTAATTTTTAAATCGTCGCCATTTTGTGAAATTTTTTTTTAATTTTTTACCCGAGGTAGGGACGATAGCGATGTCTTTCCTGAGAATAACTGCGTTTTTGTTTTTTTTTTTCGGACACTACAAGGATTGGAATCCTGCCAACCATGACCCCACCTTTTTTTTTTGGCCTCTACTTTGCGACATTATAACTCGATAAATATAGCTTTTTTTTTTTTGGGGAAAATTTTCTTGTATTCTTGAAATATCAAAAAATACTTTGCAAAAAACCGAATACTAAAAATATTTTTATATTTTTTTTTATCGTGCGATGAAAAACGACTAAAATTGAGGCTTCTACACTAGAATACCCCCTTAACCATAGCCAATATTAATGCGAACAAAATAAAACCAGTAAGAACGCTATCTTCAGCAAGGCTGAAGCTATAATACTTTTCACGTTGTGTCACTATAAAAAAAAGTAAATGAATAGTTTTCATGCCTCCCTAACAACATAACTGTAAGGTTTCAAGTCAATTGGTTAAAAAACAAAAAAGTTTTCCATACAGCGGTTTTCCGATAAGTGGGCGTAGCCATACCCATTTTTGGTCAAAATAGTTTTCATTCCTCCTTAAGAACATAACTGTAAAGTTTCAAGTCAATTGGTCAATTTTCGCTAAAAAAGGGCGTGGGCACGCCCACTTTTGGTCAAAATAGTTTTCATTCCTCCCTAAGAACATAACTGCAAAGTTTCAAGTCAATTGGTTAAAAAACAAAAAAGTTTTCCATACAGCGGTTCAAGTTTTGCGATAAGTGGGCGTAGCCATGCCCACTTTTGGTCAAAATAGTTTTCATTCCTCCCGAAGAACATAACTGTAAAGTTTCAAGTCAATTGGTTAAAAAACAAAAAAGTTTTCCATGCAACGACGTGAATATTGCTTCTCTTCCTCTTCTCCATTTTGTATGGGAGCTACCAGTTCCAGATGTCCAATCTCAATGAAACTTTCAGGCATGTAGTCGGACTATGTAAAACTACTATGTTTAAAATTTCAGCACTCTATCGTACAAAACAAAAACGTTTTCCATACAACGATTCAAGTTTTGTTCACTTTTCTTCTTCTTTTCGTAAGGGGGCTACCAGTTCCTGTGGTCCGATATGGCTGGATCCGACAAATGAGTTGACTGCACGAATAAGAAGTCTCTGTGCAAAATTTCAGCTCAATATCTTCAAAACTGTGGGAGGAGATTGTATATATACAGACAGACGGTCAGACGGACAGACGGACATGGCTAAATCAACTCGTCTTGTCGGCCTGATCAAGAATAAATATACTTTATATAGTCGCAAGTGAATATTTCTGTGTGTTACAAACTTCAGCACAAAGTTATTATACTATTTCACATACGTGAAAAGTATAAAAACGTTGATCAATTATTACCCGAGTTATCGATGCGACCAGATTCAATAAAGTTTTTTCGAGAAAGACGCGTTTAAATTTTTGGTCCGTTTTTCTCACTATGAAATCATGTTACCCTTTCGAAATTTTTTTTAAACAAACATTAATTTACTTCAGTCATTGATCGCAAACCTTGAAAGTTTTGCGGGAGTTTTAAAAATTGGCATCCAAATGGATTTTGGGCTGTTCTTTCCAAATTTTCACTTTGCGACCTTCTACCACCTTTTTCACCATGATTCCATTTTGGCTCATTTTACGGAAAAAAGATTTCTGTACTAAGTTAAACAAGACGAAATTTCCTACAGATTATGTTCTGACCGTTTTTTCGTAAGACTAATAGTTTAGGCGTACGAACCCCGCAAAGTGTACAACTTTGTTTCGGTGTTGTTTTGAATGATAATCCTACTCTCTGTCAAATTTTTGTATACTCTTCACGTACATATGTGAATAGAATTACGTATATACAGGTGTGTGCTGGAAACCTCCTAGCTCTGAAAACAACACAGTTTGAAATGTAGGTGTGCCAGAAAATGTCTTTTTTCTCTTTTGTGATTTGGTTGATTTTAGCCTAATCCAAAGTTGTTATAGATAAGTATGAGTCAATTATTAAAGTTTTTTGTGCGCCAAAACAATGTGCATTTAAAGAATTTAACAATTTTAATGTTGTCGTTAATAATTTTGCATTTAAAGTGAAATCACACATCCAGGCAAAACAATCAGGGGTGTGCTGGAAACCTCCGAGCTCTGAAAACAAAACAGTTTGAAATGTAGGTGTGCCAGAAAATGTCTTTCTTCTCTTTTGTGATTTGGTTGATTTTAGCCTAATCCAAAGTTGTTATAGATAAGTATGAGACAATTATTAAAGTTTTTTGTGCGCCAAAACAATGTGTATTTAAAGAATATAACAATTTTAATGTTGTCGTTAATAAATTTGCATTTAAAGTGAAATCACACATCCAGGCAAAACAATCAGGGGTGTGCCGGAAACCTCCGAGCTCTGAAAACAACACAGTTTGAAATGTAGGTGTGCCAGAAAATGTCTTTCTTCTCTTTTGTGATTTGGTTGATTTTAGCCTAATCCAAAGTTGTTATATATAAGTATGAGACAATTATTAAAGTTTTTTGTGCGCCAAAACAATGTGCATTTAAAGAATTTAACAATTTTAATGTTGTCGTTAATAAATTTGCATTTAAAGTGAAATCACACATCCAGGCAAAACAATCAGGGGTGTGCTGGAAACCTCCGAGCTCTGAAAACAACACAGTTTGAAATGTAGGTGTGCCAGAAAATGTCTTTCTTCTCTTTTGGGATTTAGTTGATTCTAGCCTAATCCAAAGTTATTATAGATAAGTATGAGTCAATTATTAAAGTTTTTTGTGCTTCAAAACAATGTGCATTTAAAGAATTTAACAATTTTAATCTTTTCATTAATAAATTTGCATTTATAATTTTTTGTATTTTCTAATGATAAAAGTCGTATCGTTTTTGTATCGCCACATTTCTTGCTATTTTCCTTGCTCTTATCCAATTTCCAATTCGGTAGTAATTTATTTGTTGACAATTGTCATATATTTGCCAATCACACATCATAGGAAAGAATATTGTTGTCATAACATTTGTTTAATTTGGCGCGCAGCACAATTTAAAAATATTTGTGTCTAAATTTATAGTGAATATCTAAATTACATTCAAGATATCCTTGTTTGTAAATGTAGGTGCATTATTGTTTTATATTTTGAGAAGGATAATCAAATTCGCTTAGTTATCTAAATACTCAAAGTTTTTCTTTGTGTATACAACTCTGCTTTTTTCGAAGAATAATGTTCGAAATCACAAAATCTGTGTGTTTTCTGGCACACCAACGATTGATTTGCAATCAATTCACTTCGAAAACAACAGTTGTTTTCCAGCACACCCCTGAATGTGTTTGTGCTGAAGTTTGTAACACACAGAAATATTCACTTGCGACTATATAAAGTATATATATTCTTGATCAGGACGACAAGTCTAGTTAATTTAGCCATGTCCGTCTGTCTGTCCGTATGTACGCAAACTAGTCTGTCAGTTCTGAAGCTATCGATCTGAAATTTTGCACAGAGCCTTTTTATTTATAACGATGAATCATTTGTCGGAACCGGTATGATCGGACCACTGGCACTGGAGCGGGGAATGGTAAGCCGATTAGATAGACCACAATTGTAGTTTTTGATATATTTAATGATACTTTATAATGATGTACAAGATTATATGAATATGTATTAGAATTACAGAAGAGACAGAAACAAGGATACGGCGATTGACATACACAACAGGCTCTGGTAGTCGTTGTGTGGTGAACGTTTTAGGGAGTCTGTATACTTCAACTCGTTGTGTGCGTTAGCTCGTACGTAGTCGTTTGATATTTTACGTTTTAAATCGTCATTTATACCGTTTATTAAGTGTGTCGTTATTTCGGCGTCATGTAACTCTTCTTTTTTCCCGATCGATAGCATCTTGTAAAAGTAGTCTCGTGGAGACTCGTTTACTGCTCTTGGGGGTTTTTGACATTTTCACGTGGATGCCAGCTGCATTTTCAAAACAAGGAAAATCGTCTAAAAACTTACTTGCGAATTCTTGCCATATCAAGAATACTTTTAAGGAATCTACTCAGTATAGTGCTGCACCTAACATTTTCTGTTGAACATCAAAAATAAGTGTTCGATCGTCCCATTGATAAGCATTAAGCTCTGTTTACACTAGAGATTTTTTGTGTAGATTTAGACAATAATCTCATGTCTACAAGTGTAAACACCCTGTAGATTTATCTACATTGTCTCTACAACAAATTTTTATCTACACAATGAGTAGTGTGTGTAAACAACTTTCAAAGTAGGTAAAACAGCCTCGATTTGTGTCTACAAGTTTGTTAAGCAACAGAACAAATTTGCGGTGTTCACGCATTTGTCGTTAACCTATAAGTCTATGAAAAGTTAAATTGCCAACAACAAAATGCACAGGCCAAATTTTCATAGAGTTTCATAGACCCCGAGGCATGTTGTTAGTTAACCTATGGAAGTATGAAAATATGAAAATGGCAATATTTAGTTATTTTTTATGGAAAAGTGGCTGTACTTTCGGAAGAATTTAATTTTAAAATGACGTACGTTATTCTGTCACCTTACGTAACATAAACCATCACATTGCCAATTTCACTCCATATAACTACCTTTGTAAAGAATACTCTTATGTTAGAAACAATCACACAACACATACAACTTTTGCATCAAAATGCAGATTTTGGCTCTTCGACTTCGTCACTGGATGGCACAATTGTATTTCAACATTGTCGTCCATAAATTCATCCAATGTTTACTCAATTTCTCCCTCAAGACCTAGACAGGTGCACAATTTTACTACAATTAGTTAATTAATTCTATGTTCATGCATAAATAAAAATATTTCCCTCCAAGAAACTAAATTACGCACATAAACTGATTTATTTAATATTCAGTCAAATGATTTGTAACGTTTTTTCGTGTTATTTTAAATTTATTTCAATTATTTCGCTCAATTGGCGCAATTAAATTTTTCGTTTGTTTATATAAGAAGAAGAGAACTCACAACTTTAACGAGACGGTCAAAAAAAAAGTGTTCACGCATTTTCGTCGTTAACGTTCATATTTCCATACATTCATAGGTTAACGACAAATGCGTGAACACCGCAATTTTTTTCTCTACATTGATATTTTGATATAGATTTATTTGTCACGTTTGACACTTCCGAAAATTCGTCTCAATTTGAAAAAAGAAAGTAAGGAAGAACAAAAACAAAGGGCAAAATGGCCTCTCCACCAAAAAAAATGCGTAGGAAATGCAGTTATGTATGTATATGTACATATATACATATATTCAATGCATATTATTATATCAAATGACGGAAGCGAGTGTACTGTTTTTGAATGTATGGTGTAACCATACTCAATAATATCAGTAATTTGACGATGCCATTCTTAAAAAATGTTGGGACGCAGCTGCGTCTCCTTCCCACAACTCCTTCAATAACTGTTGGTAAAATCCAACAATCTCAGTATTCCTAGCATTTCTTGTTACGATCTATGGTTTCTTCCACAATCGATTTTGTTGATTCATATTGTTTCTGGTGCATGTCCAACTTTTCTTATATTTTATTGTAAATTTATTTTAGGAAATCATTTTTTAATGTCAAAAATCAGTTATGTAGCGCCCTCTATCATTATCTACAGACTGCTCGAAAGTGTAGTTAGTGTAAACACCTTGTAGATAGCACTGTAGATATTTTCCAAATTGATCTACTCGAAAGAAAAATTTCGTAGATTTTCAGTTCAGTGTAAACACAAAACGTTATTTATCAACACTTTCTGTTGGGATATCTACACAAAAAATCTCTAATGTAAACAGAGCTTTTCGAAGGGACTCTACGCGTTTAACGAATTGAAGTGAATCTAATGATTTGTCCGACGATGGATTAAAATCCGGCAGCAGTGCAACTATTTCTTTCATATTTGAGAATGGATTTAAAACCTCTTGACCACTGAATGCATTTGCATGACGTTGTTCGTTGGACGCTGGATAAGTCGGCTGCTTAACCGTAGCATAGTTTGTGTTTGTCGCGAAAACACATGATTGTTGTTTCGTAAAGTTGTTTTGTTGCGATGACTGCGCAAAATTCGTTTTATTTCTCCCTATTAGAGTATTGCATGAATATATTTGAAACGACAAACAAGGCATTTGTTTTATTGTAAGTTAAGCAAATTTAAAGTATTCGATCAACCAAATAGAATGAATAGAGTTTTACGTCATCATTTACAAATTCCAAGTACTTGCTCACAGAAGCAAATGTTTTATTTCAAATGCCTACTAAATACAAAAGGAATGAGTTTCAAACCAAATGAATGAATGGAAATCATTCGGGTATTTGTAACTGATGTTCTTCTTCTTTTTCTTTTCTCAATAAAGCTAATTTTTATTTGTTTGCTCATGCTCTGCGTTGCTCATAGTGTACATATATATAATTTTGATCTGGGCGCCAAAATAAATCGATGTAGCCATGTCTATCCGTCAGACCGACCTCACCAATGGTCCTCAGAAACTGTAAAAGCTAGAGACTTGAAATTTGAATGACAAACGAGTGTGGTGAGTCGCTACTTTAAGATTGGTGAAATTTTGTTTTTTTTTTTTTGTTTGTTTTTGAAGTGCACATCTATCAAAAAATTTTTCGAATGTTCAATAAATTTTAAAAAAATTTAGATAGAACGCGACTTTGAAAAAAATTTTTTTAAATATTTGGAAGTACCTGAAACATTTGGAAGTACTCCAAATGAAACGAATGCAGGGCATTCTATTTTCTTTGTTTGTTTGTGTTTTTCATTTCATTTACTTGTACTCGATTTTCAAATGAAACGAGTTCTAAAAATTTAAAAGCGACAACCATTTGTTTTATTCGTTTGCTTTGTTTTTTTCAAATACAAATGAAATGAATTTTCAAATTTATGTGGAAGTACTTGGTTTCAAATACATTCATGCAACACTCTACTCCCTATTCAAATATTTCGTTGGTAGGATGTGGTAACATTTACGTTTGATACACATGGTTTATAATAATCGTTTCGTGATTGCAGCATCGCAAAATTTTCGATTCCTTCTTGTATGTTCGTACGCACAATATGTTGCGGAAACGTTGCAACATATTGAATCGTTCGATTTGTTGCGATTACGGCGCAACATTTGCGTTGTATACCAGAGAACGGCAAGGGTACAGCCAGAGAGTATTAAAATATAACAAGAGACCGAAGGCCTCTCACGCTAAGCTTTCAAAAAATAATTGTTACTAATAACCAGCGGAAAAGTTTTGTCGCGACAGAGACAACAAAACGAATGTATGTTTGGCTCGCTCTAACGACGACGGACAGACAATTACTATAATTGGGAATTTAGTGGAGTTTATGAATGAACTTCCAGCCTTGTTGCCGAATTTCATAAACAACTTTTGTTTACGAAAAGTGATGGCAAGAGGTGAAGTGGCATGTGGCATGTATGCGTGGTTGCTAAGAAACGATCCTTCTTGTGTTCAATGAAAGTGTGGACAAAAGAAGAAGTAGGGCGGGGATGTATGTACTACATATTGTGAGTTTTGATTTTAAGAATGAAAATAAAATAATTCGACTGATCAAGTGCCGTCGGCATAATATATATATGTATTTAGTTATTCATGCTTATTGCGAATAAATAACATTTTATTTAAGCTGAGGCAATGTAACTTTTATTATACAGAGATTAGGTTGATTTTAGTTTGAGTTTGATTGACTGAAGAAAATTATATTGCATTGTTTAGCGACGAAAATAATATAAAAAATTGCGTTTAATTTGAATTCGCATTGAAATAAGTAAGCGAAATATGGTTTCGCTATTCAATTTTACTAGGCAAATTGATTCATGCTACTAGGCGATCAAAAATGCTAGGCAATGTTGCCGAAAAATTAATAAAGGTAAAGTCGAGACAAAAAAGTTGTACGTGGCATGGACATTGCTTGTAAACACACATACTATTTGCTTCTTGTGCGCAAAGAAAGTGTTGACAAAAAATGATGCGGGGGCAAAATATAAAAAAATCAAAGCAAAAGCAAATTATACACAAAATATCAAAAAATCATAGCAAAAGCAAGTTACCCACACACACTTACTCCCTCTGCTCTACAACCAAAGTCAACGCATATGTGGGAAAAGGGTGTAGTGGAGCAATAAGTGTGCACGTATTGTTTTTGTTGTCGCTGTGATCACACACAAAGCAAATGTAGGCAAAGAGTGAAGTGGAGTATATAAATGTATACGCATTGTCATTGTTGCTGAAATTTTTGCGACAGCCGAAAATCAAAGCAATGTAGATAAAGGGTGAAGTGGAGCGTATAGTGTGTGCGTATTGTTTTTGTTGTCGCTGGTTATTTTTCGACAATATGAGAAATGAAAATGTTCTTTGCTTTTGTTGTTGTATTGTATTTGTTGTTTGTTGTTGGCGACCTCCCTGCCTCTTCGCACTTCGCATCATAGATCAGTCACACGAGCCAAACCGGTTTTGTGCTTTACACACTTTCCCTGCTTATCCAGAAATTGATATTTGACTCCTGTGCGTGGCCTTGTCACACACATGTACCCCTTTACCCGTCTCAGCCATAAGCTAACAATTTAGGAAATGCAAAATGTATTGTTCTGCTACTTAGTTTCATGTGATCCTGTTACCATCATTATAAAATTCGAATTGTTTGACTATATTCAGACTATAGAAGCGAAAAATGTTCATGATGGATGATATTTGATTTTGATAAATGAAAATGCAGATGAAAGTTTTGCTTATAAAAATTTGCATTTTGAAAATTTTAGAATTTTATTTATAATGGCATGTTATTAAAAATATGATGAAAAATATAAAATTTTCATATAATTAATTAGAATATGTTGAAAAACTCATTATTTTCATAAATTATAAAAATTTCTGAAATAATTGAATATAAAATGTCCGTCCGGACTGGCAAAATATAAAAATCAAAATCAAGACGAAAGTCCACGGCGCACAAGCAAATGAAACGTGGCAACATCTCAAAAGTAAACAAAATAGGAAAACTGTCAACAATTCCCAGCCGAGTGAGAAAGAAATACACATTTAATCATTCCGTCTCTGTCGCACAGTTTTCCGCCAGTTATCTATTCGGGATCGCAAAAACCCGAAAGCTTAGCGTGAGAGGCCTTCGGTCTCTTGTTATATTTTAATACTCTCTGGGTAAACCGATTAGATAGACAACAATTACAGATTTTAATATATGTATTTAATGATACTTTATTGTGATGTACAAGAATATATGAGTATGTATTAGAATTGTAACGTTGTCACCTGCCGATCGGTATTCGCATGTTTGATCACTACGGGATCACACAACAAACTAACGACTCTTCATTGAACTCACGATGAGACAGAAAAGAGATACATTCACAACGGGCTCAGGGAGTCGTTTTAGGGAGTCATCGTGTGGTGAACGTCTTAGAGTGTCATCACGTGACATAAGATTCACTTAAAAAAAAGTGGGCGTGGCAAAAAAAAGTCCGTGAGGAGTATACCATCTTCAGCCTTGCTGAAGATAGCGTCTTTACTGGTTAAATTTCCTTAACTTTTTTTGTGTTTAGTGTTGAGATTTAATGATATATTAATATATTATAAAAAAAAGTTACCAATTCGATTGTTAACTGACAAATCCAAACCAATCATTTATTAATTGCACTTTTTCTTATATAAGGCTGGGCCTGGAAGTCTGTCGTAATATAGCATTTTAATTAAACAAAAAGCACAAAATAGCTGGTAAAATTTTCAAACTTTGAACGTAGGGAAGGATTTTCATAACAACCGACGAAAATCCCATACAAAATGTATGGAAGTGCTTTTTTTTGGGGTTTGGTACGAAAATCATCCTCAAACAATCGGATGGATTGGAATCAATGGTATTATAACTAATGATAGTTATTAAACAAAAGGAAGTCCATATGGATCATAAAATTAAATAAAAACGCTTTTAAATTAAGTTTTTCGGTAGCTGGTTCAAATAAGCTGTGACTTTTTTTTTGACTATTTTTAGTTTTACGACCATAACTTGTAAAGGACTCCCGGTTCTACCCGGTTCAAAGGCTGGGAATAGCTCGCCGACAGAGTCCGTTTTTACATAAATTTAATTGATTTATATAAAAGACCCTGCGTGAATTGGTAACGTTTGCCACCTGCGCCGTACCTATTAACGTTGGCTTAGAATGCTTTAAAGAAGGAGACAACTGTTTTGGCTAAACATATGTAGAATATAATTCCGATGAAAAGAAAACAGATCCCTGACTCCTGCACTGGTTACCTTAACCTACGTTACAATCTACGTTACAAGACAGAACTTAACAAATAGTCTTAGCTTTATCCTGGTGGCGGCTGCTGGCCGATGTCCTTATGTTGTCACGGTGCCTGCTGCTGCTTACATACGCTGCATGAGTCTGCTGTTGCGTTCGTTGAGGAGCTGTCTTCGTCGTGGTTGATGCTGCCAATGTATTGCACCTCCGTTGCCTCATGTCGCACTTGTTGTTAATCATGCTGCTTGCGATTTTATCTCGTCTCGCATGGCGACCGTTTTGCTTATGTCCTAACGAAATGTTGCTAACATCCAGTCTGTAACACTACTAACTAACTAACAGCGAAGTGAGCGCTACACTTTACAAACACCGATCGGTTGAGTTGCTGTGAAGGGTGAATTCACTACGGAATTTCACTCCTTCACAAACTTCCTTAGAACTTACTTTTTATTAATAAAATTATACATCATTTTAAAGCTGAAACTTCAATCTACAAGTCTTCCTTTTATACATTGTTAACTTTTTTTTCTTCGTTCAGATGTTACATTCACTCAAAGTTAAAAAATGGAAGTGGTTCAAATAATGAGCCAGTGTACATAAACGTAATTTATTTTTTTTTAATCCAAATTTAAATAGTTTTGGTATGTAAAAAGCGTTTATTTATTTATTATTTAAAAAAATTAAATAATTGTAAGGTGCGTTTTGTATTTATAAGACACATCAATATTTGTTTGTATTTTCTGTATTTTGTTAAGCAGGAAGCTCAAATTCGAAACAGATATTTAAAATCGTAAATTTAATAGAATCCAAGTGATGTTTTTCAAACTTTTAAAAAACTTAAAAAGTATTAAGCAAATACTGATTTTCGACCGTTTCATATTTGTAAGACACTTCGGTTTTTAAGTCGATATTAATTATGAAGAATAACCAAATTCAATTTTATTCTTTTGTGAAGGTTCCATTTGCCTTTAGAAACACTAAACAAACGTTTTTTCATTGATTAACAATGGCACATCATGACTTTCCAACTCTCTCTTGATGACCGATTTCTGCTCATTAACTGTATTTAACTGACGGTTATTGGCATAAGCTCCTCCAACTAATATTTCCCATATATTCTGGGTGAGATTTAAGTTTAGGGGCATGCTGGCCATGCCATTGTTTCAAAGGAATAAATTCTCATAAAGAATTGAGTTTCTGAGCTCACATGTATTCTGGCATTATATTGTTGGAAAACACAAAAATTCTTTCTGTTTTCGAGGAGAAATGGCCAAAGAATATTTTCTAGAGCCGTTGTGTATTCTTGTCTATTCATGCGCGGCAAAGTAAATTAGCAGATCCACCACTAAAGTTACACTTTAAAACAACAACGGTTTCATACAAAGATCTCGCCAATATGAATGAAATCCGTCAGGTCCATCCAGATTCCATTTATTGTCGTCAGAATATATGACCTGAATATGTTTTTAAACCGAATGGTAGATCATGTGCTCATACTCACATTATCCTAATCAATTTCTTTTTGCAAATTCAAATCGTGACTGCTAATGACGAAGCAGTAGATTAGCAACTCTTGTCATTATTGCTGGCTCAATGTATGGGCAACGTCGTAGTGTCCACCAAATAGTTGTATTTGACACTTTTACGCCGACAAGTGCCTTTAAATTAGTGCATGGTGTTATTGAATTCAACGGGTTTTTTAAAATAATCCCGTTTCACGGTAGGTCAAAAAGTTGACTGTGTACGGAACGCTTAATGGTGTTGTTATAATTTGGATTCTGAAAAAAAATCCTAAAAAAACATTGACTTTTTCCATTTTATTGGATATTTGTGACAAGTTCAGTCTACAGTCTTTGTAAGCCTATATTTGGCCTTTTTAACGTAACGGTACTTTCTTCTAAAAGCGAATTAAAACTTAGCTAATGGTATTTCTTAGAAGCTATAAATAAGCAATAAAATTGGCATTTAAATAAAATGTTTATATGACTTGTACATTATTTTTTTTTTTTGAAAAACTTTGAAAATCAAAAGTGTCTTATAAATATGAAACGCACTTTATTAACATAGTGCAGAGATGTGGGAGGTGGAGAAATTGAGGAAGCTTTGGATGACTACAGACGAAATTATTGTCCTAAATGATGTAGCAGTTGTATGTGTTTTTGGAGTTTTAGTAACATTGAGTAAACGTCACAAACCTAGTAATATGGAAGCTAACTTGCCAATGCTAATACCTATGCTGTATAGGGTTACGGAATCACATACCTCATTTTTGTAATTCATGACAAAGTGCGAAAACAACTTAAAATTCCCTTGGATTTTTTGAGCAAGTTACCAATAAGTTTACCAATATTATGGGTTGGGGTCTATGAATAGGGTAGGATTTTTATTTATTGTATATTTCAATATGCACCAATAAAGATAATTTTTTTTATACGCCTGTCTTTTAGTATACACACGAAGAAATTGATTGGTATGGTCATACATACCACGAAGCTATACGAAAACTACAAATTCAGATACAAGAATCCGAGAAGATTGTGCCACACAAAGCTGAATTTCGTATAAAACTTATACATCAACTTAAAAAAGCTGGCATTAACACCTCAACGCCTGAAAATATGTCGGTACATTCGGAAAGTATTGACAACAAAAACGCTGATATTGAAACGCTAACTAAACTGTAAGTTGTAAACTTTTTCTTTGATTGAGTTTATTGTATATCTCTGTTTATTTTAGTGAATCCACACCAACTTCATCAAACTGGCTTTCAAAAATGAATCCCTTTGGTAGAAAGAAGGAAACTTAGGCTTACTGCTAATAGTTATTGTCAATGAAATCATCACTTAACAATAATGCACATTATACGAAACTTGCCAGTGGCAAGATAGTTTGAAGCGCCTAGTTATGTGAATAGTTGTGACTGTTTGTAAGAAAAAGCAATCCATTGGACCGATTTCTACACTACTCACAAAAATTAAAACACATTAAAAAAATTGAAATAAAAAAAAAATTTTATCCTTAAAGAGAGAGTGGGGGTTTTAAATGTTGACGAAGTTATGGCTATTTTTATAGAACTCGTTTATGAACGTTTAATACCAAAATTGTAAGTGTTCAAAACTTTAAAACGTTTTTCCCACGACTCACCTTTTCAAAGTCGATGCCCCACATAACTGCGAATTCGATTTCTGTAGATAATTTACGAGGTACCTTTTTCAAATTTGTTAACATATTTAATTTTGTTCTTCACGCATTGAAGAGTATTATAACTTTGTGCTGAAGTTTGAAACAGATCAAAATATTCGTCTGTACACATACAATCTTCTCCTGCAGTTTTGAAATTATCGGGCTGAAATTTTGCACAGATTATACTTATTTGTCTGATCAAATCATTTGTCGGAACCAGCAATATCGGACTACTAGAACTAGTAGCCCCCATACGAAAATAAGAAGAACCAGTAAGGGGGCCTTCTTCAGCTTTGCTGAAAATTATATACTCTTGCAAGCGTTTGACCAATTATTCTTATTGGTGAATCCGTCTTATAGTTTTTCCAATAAGAATCATTAAGTTTATAAAGATAAATTTTTGAATTAGTTTTAAAGAAATCAAAGCAATCATTCTACACTTCATTTTGCGATCCTCTATCTCGTCGGCAAAAAGAGAAATCACATTTTGTAGTTTTTCTCTGTATTGACGGTACCGCGCCCTTTTGACCGATTCTTATGAAACTTTGTCATATGATTAAGGATTCATAAAAACGCATCATGGCAAATTTCCGTCTATTTATATTTAAGAACAAAAAACTTTTTCTAACAAAAACCGAATTTTTGACTAATTATTCCTATGGGAGCTTTATGCTATAGATATCCGATCTTCACGATAGCTTTAAAATCAAAGCGTTTATTAAGCAAAAACCTAATTTTTGACCGATCATTTCTATGGCACCTATATGCTATATACGTACATACAAACTGCGTGCAAAGAAAAGTAAAGTTTCTGCATTTGGAGTTCTGGAGTTCGCATCGCAACTCGTCTCGTCGAGCTGATCAGGAATATATACACTTTATATAGTCGGAAACGTCTCCTTCTCTGCTTTCCAAACTTCATGACAAAGTTAATATACTCTTGCAAGAGTATAAAAATGAACAAAACTTGAATCGTTGTATGGAAAACTTTTTTGTTTTGTATGATAGAGGGCTGAAATTTAGAACATAGTAGTTTTACATTACCGACTAAATGCCTAAAAGTTTTATTGAGATCGGACAACTGGAACTAGTACCTGCCATACAAAATGAAGAAGAGGAAGAGAAGTAAGATTCACGTAGTTGTATGCTAAATTTCTTTGTTCCTTAATCAATTGACTTAAAATTTCACACTTATGTTCTTAGGGAGGCATGAAAACTACCAACAAATGGGCATGGTTACGCCCTCTTATAGTAAAAATCAATAATTTTCATATCTTCGGTACCCAATGAGCAAAAACAATGATAATTGGTATGTACGCTAATAAGATGAAAAGAAAAAAGATTCAGTCAAAGAAATGGGCGGGGCACAAGAAAGGGCGTGAAGAGTATACAAGCTTTAGCCTTGTTGAAGATAGCGTCTTTACTGGTTTTACAATAACAAGTTAACCGATTTTTTTAGCAAAAATTCGAGTTTTTTCCTTCAAAGTGTTCCCAAAAGGTGAAAAATTAATAATCGAATTAATATTGTTATTAATATTTTGAAAAACGCCCTCGTGTTAGCATTTATTTTAGACCCAGTTATGAGAGGCACCGGTATAATAGCTGCCATTGCCGTATTTTTAATTTTTTCACAATGAATATTTAACAGAATATTCTTCAAATGTCATTCTATAACTTAACATTGGTTTTGAAAAATAAATTTTAGCTGTTTCATAAAACAAATGGGTCGTTTTTTAACCCGGATTTAACCCCGTTTCAAGTATGGTTCAAACTTCGAACATTTGATATCTTCTAACTGCTATATCTCCGAAAAACTATTTTACTATCATATTTTAGGTATGTTAATCAGAGACCGTAATCATTATAAGTTAGATTGTTATAAATTGCATTTCAATGATTATGTATTGATTTTTAACGTTTTCTTCTTTATTAATGTTTTTTTTAAGTAATTTAATAAATATTACACAAAAATCAACTTTTTTTTTAGCAAAAAAAAAAAAAAAATAAATAAAACTTAAAAATAAATTATTTATAATTTTTTTTTTTCGCTCAAAATAAAACTCAGTTGTGAATATTGAATTGTATTTTTTCTATTACTTATTATTATTTAATACTACAAAAAACAATCTCGGTAATGACTCATCAACGATGCTGCATTGTTATCTGTAAGCATCGGTTTGAGGGCTGAAATCGATCGTTCAACACTCACAACTGAGTTTTATTTTAAGCGAAAAATATAAAAATCGTAAATAACACACGCCAATACGAAACAACTTTTTCAATAATTGCAACTAATTCCTACGTATTTTGGTGTGCTGTTTCCGAAAACAGTAGACATAAAGTCGTATCACCTTTCAATTTCTTGCTTTTCACTGCATTGTAAAAAACACGAAATTACTGTAGACTAAAAACGCAAAATTTTGTTCGTAACTTCAAGACTTCGTATTTAATATAACAGAAAAGCGGATGTGGACGAACGAAGTATTTCTGCTTTGCTGTAATTTGAATATTAGGAATAATAATAACAACCCAGGCGTTAGATGTCATTTCAAATAAACAATAAGTTATTCAATGATGCTGACGTAGTCAATGGAATGAAAATTCATAGACTTCGCTGGCTGGGTCACATCGCACATATGGAAGAAATCACTCCGGGTCGTAAGGTATTTGATGCGGAGATTGTCGGGAAGGGGAGGAGAGGACGATCCAGGATGCGTTGGCAAGACTTGGTGATGAAAGCCCAGTCTACACTTGGTGTTACCACCTGGCGAAGGCGCGACCAAAACATAGACGAGTGGAGGAATTTGTGCTTCAGAGTTGATGACCAAATAATAATAATACTTCATTTATAAATTATTATTCTGTTGTAATTATTAAAACAAAATTAATTTGAAAATATGAACATTTTTTAAATTGATTTTAGATAATAAATAATTATATATGCTTTAGTGACCTATACCTATTTATGTAGGGGGTATTGATTTAGCAGGCTCGAGGTCATTCACAACTCAATTATGTCTGTTTTTATATAATTTGAGTGCTACTATTTTAAACCAACAACTAACAACACAAGCTTACAGGCAGATCGTACGGCCGTTTCGGGAGTAGCCACACTCCTTCATCAGCGATCTTTGCTTGGTGACCGAACGGCACGTCGGAATTTAATTACAAATATTAAAATAAAAACCATTGAAAAAGTATTTTCAATACTAAAACCAATTTGAATTAATTTTCAGTAAGTTAATTTAGGCGCCTTACAGTAAGTTATGGAGATCAAGGTTTGACTCCGCTACTGTAATTAGAGCGATCCTTAACTGTAACTAACACACAAGTCGATTGACCAATCAGCATTGCAGAAAAATTTGAGGTGAAATAAGAACTTAGCACTATTGAGATTAAAATTCTCAAGTGTGTTTTCGTTGTGTAACACGTCAAATAGCAATTGAAAATTGTTGGTCAGTCACCAAGCAAAGATCGCTGATGAAGGAGTGTGGCTACTCCCGAAACGGCCGTACGATCTGCCTGTAAGCTTGTGTTGTTAGTTGTTGGTTTAAAATAGTAGCACTCAAATTATATAAAAACAGACATAATTGAGTTGTGAATGACCTCGAGCCTGCTAAATCAATACCCCCTAATAAATAATAATAATGTATTACTACGTTTATACGATATCTGAAAACGTTTTGACTGGAAACGAAATAATTCAAAACACTTTGCCTATGTTCGTTTATACTTGCGACTTTATAAGTGTTCTGACTCAATACGTTTTGAAGATGGAAATCAATCTGTTTTGACTTATATGTCAAAACAAATAAAAATGAATAAACTTCAAAAATTAAATTTATTATTGCTGAAATGGACAAGAACTCAATGTAACATTGAAAAAGCCCATGCAGAAAACGAACCGTAATAGAATACATTATATGATATACAATTATAGAGGGGGTCATGCAATTTATTTATTTAATTTAGTAACAAATTTCTGTTATTTAGGTTATAGTAAAAATAAAAAAAAAGTTATAAAAAACAAAAATAATAAAATAATACAATAATATATAGATACGCATAAAAAATCATATATACAGCTATTGACAGCTAATTGGAAACGACAGTATGGTATGTGGTTTCCTTCATTTCTTTCAAAAAATTTCCTTTAATCATACAGCAATATGCTTATAAAATACACGTAAGACCTCTAATCTAAAAGAAAAACCTTTGCTGGATTTAGAAATATAAGTTAAATATATTTTATGAACGGCTTTCTGGTCGAACCTCAAATTTGACCGAGACAACTAATTGGAAACACGATCGATTTACCCTAAAATCTCTAAAGTTTTTTAATATTTTGCAAAACTTTGTTTGACTTTTTAATGGTTTTTGATTGTTAACACATTTTGACACAAAATAGCTTTCATGAAATACCATAAAGAGTAGTGAGAAGCAGAATTTGAACACTAGCTTTGAGAACGTCAATTGTTGAGCTGTGAGGCATAAAATTGTCATGTCTTGTGAAGGCAATCCATCTAAAATGCTTTAAATGGTTGGTATTTGATTAAATATACGATAAATGAAAGCAAATCACTAACTAAAATGATCAACGAAAAAAAGAGAGCACGTCAAACAATTGGTAACACAGGTAGTCATATTGTGAGAACGTCGTAAATGAATTCTTTAAGAAGTTTTGCAGCCGAATAGCGTTCAATAATGGATCATTATATTGCAGAAGTATCCAAAAGAAAAATTTTTGGTCTTTGGGGGACGCTGGACTCCATTGACGAATCAATAAATATGAAGCGATTCATGAAAATTAAGTAAAGAAATTGCCGGAAACAATTCTCTTCAACCTAAGCCAATAGGACACTCAAAAAATGAAAGAAAGATGTCTATAATGACAAAATAAAGATTAGCCACATTGGCCATGCTCGTAAAAATATTTTTGGTGAGCTAAAAGTGGTAGAGCTTTGTTTGCGTTACACATACCACATGTCGTCTAGAATAGCATTAGGAAAACTAACTTCTGAGAATGTCAATCTTCAAATGGAGTTGCTTCAATGCATTGCATCGGTGATTGATAGTTTGTTGGGATACTTCTGCAACATAATGATCCATTATTGAACGCTATTCGGCTGCAAAACTTCTTAAAGTATTAATTTACGACGTTCTCACAATATGACTACCTGTGTTACCAATTGTTTGACGTGCTCTCTTTTTTTCGTTGATCATTTTATTCAGTGATTTGCTTTCATTTATCGTATATTTAATCAAATACCAACCATTTAAAGCATTTTAGATGGATTGCCTTCACAAGACATGACAATTTTATGCCTCACAGCTCAACAATTGACGTTCTCAAAGCTAGTGTTCAAATTCTGCTTCTCACTACTCTTTATGGTATTTCATGAAAGCTATTTTGTGTCAAAATGTGTTAACAATCAAAAACCATTAAAAAGTCAAACAAAGTTTTGCTAAATATTAAAAAACTTTAGAGATTTTAGGGTAAATCGATCGTGTTTCCAATTAGTTGTCTCGGTCAAATTTGAGGTTCGACCAGAAAGCCGTTCATAAAATATATTTAACTTATATTTCTGAATCCAGCAAAGGTTTTTCTTTTAGATTAGAGGTCTTACGTGTATTTTATAAGCATATTGCTGTATGATTAAAGGAAATTTTTTGAAAGAAATGAAGGAAACCACATACCATACTGTCGTTTCCAATTAGCTGTCAATAACTGTAGGTACGTATAAAAAAAATAATATAAAAATACAAAATAATATAAATTGAAAAAAAACTTCATTAATAGAGAAGAGAAAAAAAAATAATAATATAATAAAAGAAAAATACATATAATATAATTAATACAAAATAAGTGATAGAGAGAAAAAAAAAACTTCATTTATAAGAAGGTAAAAAAAAAGCAAAATGATAAATTAATTCTAAGAAGTCTCTGACCCGGTGGGGTGAAATTAATTTGCATAATGCAACCTGTGCCCCTGCTCACAGCCATTTGTGGTCAGAGACTTACGTTGAAAAGAGCGCCATCATTCCATTGAGAAACCGAAGTTGCTGCTCCCTTCCAGACTCCCGTAGGTGACGTAGAACAGTAGAGTTTAGTGTCGTGAGAGAGATTTCAGGTGAGAGGACGGTGTATAGATTATTGTAATTCATACATAGTACGCGAAACGGATCATGAAGGGCGTAGTTAGTTGTGCATCTTTGCAAAACTAAAGGAACAAAGTTTCTAGTAGTGCGACGTGGGACGCTGAAGCTTATCTGACTGAAAAGGTCTGAAGAATCAATTAAACCTAGAATCAATTTATGAAGAAAAACAGCCCCTAAAGCAATCCTGCGATGAGCAAGAGATGGAAGGTCAATGAGAAGGAGCCTGTCATGGTACGACGGTAACCTGGTGTTAGGATTCCAGTTGAGGCCACGAAGCGCAAAGAGGAGAAATTGCTTCTGAACTGACTCGATTCGATCTTGATGTTTTTTGTATTGTGGAGACCAAACGCAACAACAATACTCGAGAAGAGGACGTACAAGCGAAGTAAAAAGAAGTTTGGTGATAAAAGGGTCATTGAATTCTTTAGACCAGCGTTTAATGAATCCAAAAACACCTTTCGCCTTATTAACGACAGTTGAGACTTGTTGTATGAAGCAGAGTTTAGGATCAAAGAGGACACCTAGGTCGTTAAAAATAGAGACACGTTCTAGTTGGACGTTATCAATCGAGTAAGTAAACAAGTGAGGTTTACTACGATGATAAGTCATAAACTTACACTTAGAACAGTTGAGCAAAAGCAAATTTAGTGAACACCAAGAATGCAAAGAGTTAAGATCAGCCTGCAGTAGGCCATGAGTATCAGGTTCCTTGAAAGAAAGACACAATTTAACATCATCACATACATGAGTACCCGAGAGTATGATATCGATAGGGGGAGATCGTTAATGAAGAGATTAAACAAGAGGGGACCAATATGACTGCCTTGGGGGACACCAGAAGTAACTTGAACAAGGTCGGACTTGGTAGCTCTAAACAACACCTTTTGAGTTCTATTTGTTAAATAGGACGTAATCCAAATTAGAAGATTTGGCGGGAAACCCAATAGTGTAGTGTGGCTACGCCACTGTCTAATTATTACAGTAGGCTACGCCACTGTGTAGATTTGAATGTTCCTAACGGCCAGCCTTATGCTGAGCCAGCATATTGTACGGCGAGCAACATTGTTGCTCGTCACCGGACACCGGCGGAACATAGCTCTAAGCACAGCTAGCGGCTTCGCCGCATAAGACTTAGTATGTTTAAGAACAGTTCATGCGCGATATCAGCACGCGCAAGTTCATAAATTAATAAAACACTCCTCTGCGATATAAGCCCGCAGAGGATAAGAAACCAAAATCCAAAGTGTAATAAATCCTTACGTAACATGGCGATCCTGCCAGGAGTAATAATAAATCTTTTACGTAACATGGCGATCCTGCCAAGTCGCGAATTAAATTTGAACATCCTGCCAAGTCGCGAATTCTCGAAGTGAAAAAAAAAATAATAATTAAAAAACAAATGTTGTGTAATTCAAATAAAATAAATTAAAACCAAACACAAAAAAAAAAAAATAATAATAACAGAACAAAGCAGGCGAAGATGAAGATATAAAACAGTGCGATTGACTTAAATTTACTGTGATTATATACAGTAAAGAAATAAAAACATTGAACAACAAAAGTTTTGAGGCCGGCAAAGGCAAAGAAAATTCGTCTGTCTGTCTAACCACAAGTTTATGCTTCACTGTGTATTTTTGTTGAAAAAAAAAAATGTGCATAAACAGCAAATAACAAAATCAAGCAACCATACAAGCACCTATTAACGCAAGCGGCGGCAGCACAACATCAAATTTCGAACAACACCTTCAACGATACAAAAGACAACGCCAACTAGAAAACATGGACGATCGCGTGGCGGACAACACCAACAATCCAGTCCCACAATCAGCAGCAAATTGACCATGCCAAAATATTCACTACCGGATGCAGGCAGACAGGAGACAGTGGAGGCCAAAAAGACAGACAGCGGTGGACAATTCTAAAAAGACAGACGGCGTTGGACAATGCAAAATGACAGACAGCGCGGATACACATTAGTTATATTTTAAGTTTATTTTTTATATATCAGATTGTAAAATAAGTGAGCTTAAAAGGAGGCTCCTTATAGTCGGTCTAGAAAGCGATCACGCTATTAGACCAAGTAGAAATAAGTATAACATTTGTAAAAAAAAAAAAAAAAATTATAAACCAATAAAAGTATAAAGGCATGACGGCTCATGCTATTGAAACTACGTTTCAGTTAGATTCTGACTTCGCCACCAGGGCCATAGAAATTTTGCGCCGTCAGCGCATTCCAATTTCAGTTGGTGACTTCGAGCTCATTTATATGAACTCACACCATACTGATTTCTCTCCCTTGCGTCACTGCACAACAACTCAAAAAGGCATTGTTTTGTCTACATTGCGCGGAGTTTGTGTAAACTCGCGACAAGAAGTACACCCTACACTGGGTAGCACAGTTGTTGTGACAGTTGAATTAAAAAAGCCGTCACGCCTAACCATAACAGGATATAATTTCATAAATTAATGAAATGAAAATATAACAATAATAGAAAAAAAAAAATAATATATATTTATGTATATATAAATATATATATAAGAATATATAATTAATAAAGTTAAAATTTTGACAAATGCTATACATACGTATATATATATATATATATATAAAAAAAAGGGAGATAAAAAAAAAAAAAACATTTAAATGAAAAGCATTTTGTTTAATATTACAATGAATGAATAAGAAAAAAAAGATTTTTACAAAAAAATAAATAAATAAATAATAATACTTGAAAATAGAACCGATCAAAATCGGAATATAAACGTAGGGTGCACAACAGTGTGCAACGGAAGACATGACCATAAAAGAAAAAGCTTATTACTAAAAATTGTAGATCGCGCACACATGACCAAAAGAGAGCAATAAAATTGATTTCTTCTCTCTTGTTGAGCAAAGACTCAACTCTCTCGATCCAAACGATCATTGACATACTGGTTAGAACCAATACCGATACAAGATAATTGCATAAAATGGGATTTGAAGTATCGAAGGTGGCTGACCCTAAAGCTAACGTAGTGAATGAGGTGATAATTACAACTCCTAGGCTGGAATTGATGTTGCTTGTAATGTTAATTATAATAATAATAATATTCCTGCTCAAGATCCATTCTATGTACAGGGGTTTAATTAAAAGAAATGTCGCACGAAATGCTTTGGCTATACAGCCATAAAGAATATAAAGAAACAAAAGTAAAAAAAAAAAAAAAATAAAAAAATTTAAAAAAAAAACAAAAATGAAACGAAAAAAAAAAAAACTTCTTTTAGGTATCATTGATACCAACAATGACATTCATAATTGATTAAATGCAAATAACAACAAAGACAGGGGGTCTGACAATAAGCGAAGATAATAATATAATAATAATAGAAATGAAACCAGTTCGTCACAAGACTAAAAGAAAAGCCTATAAAATATGCAAGCATGCTATGTATATAAAAGAAGTGCCAAAGTTCTTTTCAGAAATGATAAGACTTAACTAGGGAAAATAGGCACAAGGAACGCATTATTGTTCATAAAAAGATTGAATTAGTTCAACTCCTTTTAAGGCTTGAAAATATAGCCGGCAATTAATGGAATAAATTGGTTCCAATCATCAAAAGATGATAATAATATAACCGACGTCGGGTTAATTAAAAAAAAAATAGGCATCAAAAGAAAGCAAATATGACTTTCGATTTTCCCTAGCCTGACTAATACATTGTTTATGCGAGAGCCTTAGGGCTCTGGTTTTCTGTCGTATAAACAAAGTATAACACAGTCAGTGAGGACGAAAAACTGGAAATTCAAAAAAAAAAAAAAATACAAAAAAAAAATAAAATTAATAATAATGACTTCTGCTTATATGTTAGTGACCCCAAGGTCTAAAGCAAATAAATATGCTTATGCATACTTTCTTCAAGACGGATAAAAAGACATGGACAGTACACATGGACAGACTAAAGATTTAAAAAAAAAAAATAAAAAAAAAAAAATAAAAAAATAAAAAATTTAGCTATATATAAACTTTTTCGATTTAAGTAGCATAAACGGTACCTTAGACAAAGACATCACCCCACAAAAAAAAAAAAAAAAAAAAGGGGATAGTATAAATAGATATTTACAAATTTTTCAAATCTACAAACTTAGAATAAATTTAGCAAGTAAATCTATTCTCCCAAAAAGGGAGGTGTAGTGTGGCTACGCCACTGTCTAATTATTACAGTAGGCTACGCCACTGTGTAGATTTGAATGCTCCTAACGGCCAGCCTTATGCTGAGCCAGCATATTGTACATTGTTGCTCGTCACCGGAAACCGGCGGAACATAGCTCTAAGCACAGCTAGCGGCTTCGCCGCATAAGACTTAGTATGTTTAAGAGCAGTTCATGCGCGATATCAGCACGCGCAAGTTCATAATTAATAAAACACTCCTCTGCGATATAAGCCCGCAGAGGATAAGAAACCAAAATCCAAAGTGTAATAAATCCTTACGTAACAATAGGTTCAATTTGAATAAAAGCAAATCATGGTTAACCGAGTCAAAGGCTTTACTGAAGTCTGTATATATGACATCGGTTTGGAAGTGGTTGACAAAACCATGGTTTACCAATCCAGTAAATTCAAGAAGATTAGTACAAGCTGACCTCATTTTTAAAAACCCATGCTGAGAAGGTGACATGACCGATTTGCAGAAATGTTGCAAGCTTGGAATAATGATCTTCTCAAAAAGCTTAGGAATCCCCGATAATTTAGATATGCCCCTTTAATTGGTGACATCTGATTTATTTCCTTTTTTATGGAGAGGAATAATAAAAGATTCCTTCCAAATAGGGGGAAACGAAGAATTGAGCAGCGATAACTTAAACATTTTCAGTAAAGGCTTACATAGAGATTTTGCACACCCTTTAAGCACACAACTAGGAACATTGTCAGGGCCAGGAGAAAAAGAATTTTTTATGGTTAGCAAATTTTTTAGGACAGACTCTTCATCCAATACGAGGGAACCACAGCCGTTGATAGGTTTTATCGGATATGGATATGAGGTTCCCGAAAATGTTGTAGAAGAATAAGTCGTTTTGAAGAACCTAGCAAACAAATTTGCAATTCCCGAGTCATCACTAGCCTCATTTACATCAAGAAAAAATGACGAAGGGTATAAAGCCGTCCTGCGCTTTGAATTAACAAATTTGTAAAACGTTTTAGGATCCCGCGAGAATTGAATTTTACATCTATTAAGGTAACTATTGTAACAAATAGTATTAAGCGAAAAAAATTTAGATCGAGCAACTGAGTATTTAGAAAAGTCAGACAGCAAACCAGACATTTTGAATTTTTTATAGAGTCTGGACTTAACATTTTTTAGATTTGCCAACTGACGGGAAAACCATGGTGGCTTTAGAGACAACTTTAGTAAATTACTTTTTGGGACACACGAGTTGAAAAATCCATATAGTGTATCATAAAAAAAGTTAGTAGCATGTAATATGTCATCACAACGATAAAGGAAGGACCAGTCAGTCTGGTCAAGTAAACGATTAATTAAAACGAAATTAGTTTTCCGAAAACAAAGTCGACGCTGAGTAGAGGTATTTGGCGAGATGGGGGAAGGAAAAGATAGAACAAGGCTAATTTCCAACGTTGGATGAAAACAATCTTCCGGCAAGGCTTAAGGGTCACATCTAGATACAACTATGCTATTAGAATCGTTAGTCATTACGAGATCAAGAGATCTGTGCAATGAGTTCACGACCCAATTTTTTTGAAACAAAGGAATATCCAAAACACTATCAAGGAATTCATGCTCTCCCGAAGGTACTAAAAAATCTGAGTCATCGAAGTAAGACCAGGAAATAAGAGGAAGGTTGAAGTCACCCAGTACGATGAGAAAATCACGATCATGTGTCAGATCATAGGTCTGTTTAATGGCTTCAAAGTGCTTCATATAGACCTCATGTCCAGAACCGGGGGGAATATATGAGCACGTGACAAAGACAGCCAAATGAGCCAAACTGATTTTGACACCAATAAATTCGATATCATCAACCATATTTAATTGAATAGGCTCTGAACGAAGGCGTAAATCAATCGCAATCAGAACACCCCCTCCACGGCGAGCGGGGCGGTCACGTCTTTAACAAACATATTTATTACAGAAAACTTCATTGTTCAAAACAGTATGATTTAGCCAAGTTTCAGAAAAGGCGATAATACACTAGAAAGAAAAATTAAAGGATATAAAAAAAAAAATTTATTTTGGAGTCTTTTTTGACGACGAATAACTTGGAAAGTATTGGTCGTACAACAAAAGTTAAAAAAAAGAAATTGTAGCTCTTAACCTCTAGTTTTTGAATCTAATCACGGTTTTTTTTTTTATGATGAGAGGTTTAAGATTCATCGTAAGAATTGCAAAAAAAAAAAAATTGCCTTTTTTTCTTCTTTTTTTGAAACAATATTTTTACAGATGTGGGTTCAAGATGATTGTACCGCCATAAGGACCTTATAGGAAATTTCATTACCTTTAATTTGAGTGACTGTGGAGCTCTGTAGCATAATTTTCCGCGGAGTTATCGTCGCTCAAAGCAAAAAAGCCATTGTTGACTTTGCTAATCGATATCTCAAAAACTATTGATGCCACAAAAAGTGACAGTAGCTTTTTATGAACTCCAAACCATTTGCTACAAAGTGAATTTAGTGAGATTTAATGGAAAAACTTTTTTCAATGTGAAAATTATGGCTGAAAAAATGTTTAAATTTGTCAAAATTGGCTATTTTTGGATAATTTGGTTTATCTTTGGATATAGTCCATAATGGAAGGAGCCAGACTATAAGTTTTTGACCTTAAGGTACACTGAAAACAACGCAATCATTGTCGAAGCCCAAAAGTTTTGTTTTCTTAGTGTCACGAAGGCTCAAACTTAGCGTTTCCGCGGAACGTAACCAAAACTGTCAATTTTTGAAGAAATCACACTAACGTACAATTTTTTAATTTTTATGCATTTGTTCAACACCAAAAATTTTTTTTTAGCAATAAAGCGAAATTTAATTAATCAAAGACATTAATTAAAGAGAAAAAAACAAAAAATTAATTTTTTGAAAAAATTATGTTTTTCTAAAAGTGGTTTTGTTTTGCAAATGAAGAAAATACATTTTTTTTCAAAAAATTAATTTTTTGAAAAAATTATGTTTTTCTAAAAGTGGTTTTGTTTTGCAAATGAAGAAAATAAATTTTTTTTCAAAAAATTAATTTTTTGTTTTTTTCTCTGAAAATGCAAATGCATAAAAATTAAAAAATTGTACGTTAATGTGATTTCTTCAAAAATTGACAGTTTTGGTTACGTTCCGCGGAAACGCTAAGTTTGAGCCTTCGTGACACTAAGAAAACAAAACTTTTGGGCTTTGACAATGATTGCGTTGTTTTCAGTGTACCTTAAGGTCAAAAACTTATAGTCTGGCTCCTTCCATTATGGACTATATCCAAAGATACACCAAATTATCCAAAAATAGCCAATTTTGACAAATTTAAACATTTTTTCAGCCATAATTTTCACATTGAAAAAAGTTTTTCCATTAAATCTCACTAAATTCACTTTGTAGCAAATGGTTTGGAGTTCATAAAAAGCTACTGTCATTTTTTGTGGCATCAATAGTTTTTGAGATATCGATTAGCAAAGTCAACAATGGCTTTTTTGCTTTGAGTGACGATAACTCCGCGGAAAATTATGCTACAGAGCTCCACAGTAACTCAAATTAAAGGTAATGAAATTTCCTATAAGGTCCTTATGGCGGTACAATCATCTTGAACCCACATCTGTAGAAATATTGTTTCAAAAAAAGAAGAAAAAAAAGGCAATTTTTTTTTTTTTGCAATTCTTACGATGCAAGTGCGAATTCCGTCAAGTACGGACGTGTTTTTCTTGTGCTCCGGAAAATTAACTTAAAACCCATCAGTGCAGTGAAAGATCTAATAATAATTAGTGTATATCGCGAAAAGACGCTTAGTGCGATAAATTCGCACAAATCTATCAACTAATTAATCAATTGATTAGCCACAATAAACAATAAAAAACAATTAAAACCAAATCTCTATTAATACAATGAGTACAAAAGAAATCGAAACTCGCAGTGAACTGCAGCGTAAGCAAGACGAGCGTCGCTCTCTTTGCAACGGAACAACGCGTATTTCACCTATAACGCCGCGTCAACCGAAAATACTACAGCTCTAGAGCGATCGAGGGCAATGACCAATGTAGCGCACGAACAATTGCACGTAGCGAGCGGGAGAGCGCGTTCTTGCTCTCCGTCCACGTCTCAAACGCCACAGAGCGCCGTGTCCGCTCATCAGCAGATATGTACTGGCCAGAGAGACCTGTGCCCATCTACGACGACTAGTACAACAATGTCACTAACTACCTCAACAGTAAGTACAACAACAACTTCAACGGTATCAACTGCCAGTCCAATTGCCAATGCAAATATAACTGGCGCAACATTACCTAAAAAAAACGCAAACAAAGAAACAAAAAGGCCGGCCGTACAGACTGGAATGGATCGCTACATTCGATTTAAAGGAAAGTTGAGCCCCCTAAACTCGAAGCCGAAAATTACCCGTGTTAGCTTCAGCCTACCACCAAGCGAAACGCCTGATAATACCAACAGGTTCAAAATTCTGGCAGATAACACTTCTGATCTGGCCCCCGAAACAGAAAGCGTTAAAAGAATGCCAAAGCCACCACCAATTTACATCCGTGAAAAAAGCTGCAACGCCTTAGTCAGCAAATTTATCGAGCTTATTGGAAAGGACAACTTTCATATAATCCCCCTTGTAAAGGGAAATATACATGAAACAAAGGTACAAACTAAGTCCGAAGATAACTACAGAGTACTGTCGAAGTACCTGAGCGACAACAAAAAGAACTTCTATACGTACCAGCTAAAAAGCAGCAAAGGCCTGCAAGTCGTACTGAAGGGCATAGAGCCTGAAGTCACTCCTGCGGAAGTAATCAACGCGTTACAAGAGAAAGGATTCAGTGCCAAAACTGTTTTCAACATCCAAAATAAGGATAGAAAGCCGCAACCACTCTTTAAGGTAGAACTTAATCCAGAAAGCAAGCCGCTAAAGAAAAACGAAGTGCACCCGATATACAAACTTCAATTTCTACTGCACCGCAGAATCACCGTAGAAGAACCGCACAAACGCAATGGTCCCGTACAATGTACGAATTGCCAAGAATATGGCCATACAAGGTCGTATTGTACTCTGCGCCCCGTGTGTGTAGCTTGTGGAGAGCTTCACGACATTACACACTGCCCAGCGAGCAAAGACGACGCCAGCACAAAAAAATGCGCCAACTGTGGTGGTAACCACACAGCTAACTATAAAGGTTGCCCAATATACAAGGAACTGAAAACACGAATCCACCAGCGAGTGACCACTACACGCTCTCAAAACGCACAGCCTACCTTCACACCATCTAAATTAAGCCCAGACGTCTTCTTTTTGACCGCAGCCAGAACTTCACTTTGCCCCGGAATCACAACCAAAAAAGTGTCATTTGCCAGTGCTCTAAAATCAGGACTGGTCCCCCCTACCTCAAATATGCCGAACCCACAACTAGCACATGCAGATTTAAATGCGATTCAACACCACCAAATGCCGGAGCAGCAACAAAGCAACTTTGAAGCAAAATTATCAACCACTCAGCAAAGTCTCATGGAGTTTATGTCATTTATGCGGACTATGCAGGACTTAATGCGTAATCAAAATCTATTGATACAAATACTGATATCACAACAGTCGAAATAATCCATGGCTTCCCTACGCATATCTACGTGGAATGCTAATGGCGTTTCACAGCACAAACTTGAGCTAGCTCAATATCTACTTTACAAACACATTGACGTAATGCTACTCTCAGAAACACACCCTATAAACAAATATAATTTTAACATACGAGGCTAGGTATTTTACGGAACAAACCATCCAGATGGTAAAGCACATGGGGGGACTGTTATTATGATTAGTAACCGTCTCAAACACCTCTGCCATAGAAGATTTGCTGAAAGCTATCTACAGGCCACATCTATAAACATACAACTAGATAGTGGTAACCATCTAACACTGGCCACCGTATACTGCCCCTCTCGTTTCAATATTACAATGCCAAGCACACTCACTGGGGATCTCGTCTAGTGACCCCAAAAGGAAATTAATTATACAATGCAATTATAAAGGCCAGCAATAAACTCGACCATCTCTCTCCCGGCAGACCAATATACTGGCCGGCTGACCCCAATAAACTACCCGACCTAATTGACTTTGCAATAACAAACAATATTCCCCGAACCCTGCTAAGCGCCGAAAGTCTTTCAGATCTCTCGTCTGATCACTCGCCTGTATTAATTAACCTACTTCGACATCCAAAAACCGTAGATCAACCAATTAGATTGACCTCGCATAAAACCAACTGGGTCAGTTACAAAAAATATTTTAGCTCACACATTGAGCTAGATCCTCCCCTAACCGTTGAAGCTGAGATCGACAGCTTCGTAAACAATCTAGAATCAGTCTTCGTTACCGCAGCTCGTATCTCAACACCTCAAACGGCGCAAGCTCCACGTAACCAAAAGAAGACGAATCTACAAATCGAGCAGCTCGTTATCGAAAAGCGACGCTTACGTCGAGAATGGCAATCAACCAGATCGCCATCTGCACGACATAGGCTTAAGAGCGCCGCACGCAACCTCTCTAAAGCGTTAAAGCAAGAAGAAGCATATACCCAACGCCGGTACATAGAACAACTATCCACATCCAGTACAAGAAACTCACTGTGGAGAGCTCACCCAACCCTAAGCTCACCGACAGAAACCGTGATGCCTATAAGAAACCCTGCAGGCGGCTGGGCCCGCAGCGACGAAGATAGAGCAAGAACATTTGCCGCCCACCTTGAAAATGTGTTTCAACCAAATCCTTGCACAAATGCGACTACACTACCAGCATTAACAAACGACGCCGAGCTTCAACGTGACCCAATCGAGTTTCGACCAAACGAAATCGCTAATATTATCAAAAAGGAACTGAACCCAAAAAAATCACCGGGCTGCGATTTAATAACCCCAAAAATGATTATTGAGCTCCCATATTGTGCTGTTTGCACTATCGCGAAGTTCTTCAATGCCATCACTAAACTTGGCTATTTTCCAGAAAGATGGAAAAAGTCTATCATCATAATGATACCAAAGCCAGGAAAAGACCACACGATTCCCTCGTCGTACAGACCTATAAGTTTATTATCGTGTCTATCAAAACTTTTCGAAAAATGCGTGCTAACTCGGATCAACTCATTCCTGAGAACACACAACAAAATCCCTTCACACCAGTTCGGCTTTCGTGAAAAACACGGAACTATTGAGCAGGTTAATCGCATAACATCAGAAATACGAAGAATACGAATACGAAACGGTTTAATGCATAAAATTAAAACAATGCTTCCAAACAACACGCACAAGCTACTAAAGTCATACCTCTACGACAGGAAGTTTACAGTGAGATGTAACAGTGATATGTCCGACGACCACACCATTAGAGCTGGAGTTCCTCAAGGTAGCGTACTCGGTCCTACGTTATATGTCCTCTACACATCAGACATCCCAACAAGCAGACGTCTAACAACATCTACCTTTGCTGACGATACAGCTATTCTCAGCCGTTCCAGATGCCCTATGCAAGCAACAGCACAGTTAGCTCTTCACCTGGTCGACATAGAAAAATGGCTATCTGACTGGCGAATAAAAGTCAACGAACAAAAATGCAAACACGTTACGTTCACTCTAAACAGGCAAGATTTGCCACCGCTGATGTTAAACAACACTACGCTTCCGCAAACAAACGAAGTGACATACCTCGGAGTACACCTCGATAGAAGACTCACATGGCGCAGGCACATCGAGGCCAAGAGAACGCATTTAAAACTAAAAGCAAATAGCCTCCATTGGCTTATCAACGCTCGCTCTTCCCTTAGTCTTGACTACAAAGTCCTGCTCTACAATTCTGTTCTCAAACCTATCTGGACCTACGGCTCCCAGTTATGGGGAAACGCTAGCAGTAGCAACATTGAAATCATTCAGAGAACCCAGTCAAAGATATTGAGAACCATCACCGGGGCACCGTGGTATGTTCGAAACGAAAACATACAAAAAGATTTAAATATTCAACCAGTCAGAGATGTAATAGCAGAACTCAAGGAACAATACTACAGCAAGCTTTCTACGCACCCTAACCATCTCGCCAGAAGATTAACAAGGTTGAGCAGCCAATCCCGTCTTCGTCGAAATGACCTTCCAACCCAGCGATAGACCCTAGGGCCCCGCAACCTATCTGCAGTTCAAAAGAACTGCTAGTTAATATATAGGCATAAGATCTGCAAACTTATTGTTAGTCTCATAAAGAGAAGATTCAATAAATAAAGCAAAGTTTTAATAAAAAAAAAAAAAAAAAAATTCTTACGATGAATCTTAAACCTCTCATCATAAAAAACAACCGTGATTAGATTCAAAAACTAGAGGTTAAGAGCTACAATTTCTTTTTTTTAACTTTTGTTGTACGACCAATACTTTCCAAGTTATTCGTCGTCAAAAAAGACTCCAAAATAAATTTTTTTTTTTATATCCTTAAATTTTTCTTTCTAGTGTATCTACATCAAAAGAAAAACTGTCCCTATATAAGCAGCTAAGCTTCGACAGAAGACCCCTTACATTTTGATAAACAAAAGTAAGGCGTTCAGAACACAGACCTAGTTTTTTGAGGCCGTATTCCGAGTGGACAATGACGAGCTGAACTGAAACCGTAGGACTGGACCTTATTTTTGGCTTAAACTCATGCACCACCATGTGAGCAGGCCAAAATGATGGGTTACACACTAGGTTAAATGCATCATTAGGTATTGTAATTTTGAAAGATGCAATCTCTCTCGGCTGGGCAAAGGTGAACTTGTGAATTAGGACTTCGATATTAGTTTTGGATCTAATATAGTTACTAATTGCATCACAAGTTGTATCAGCGGACAGACGTGAAATAAAAACTTGCTTACGAGGGGCAACAACATTAAGAGATGCGAGGGTGGGGGCACCAGAGGCAAGAATGGGTTGGGATTCTAAAGAATTCGTAGAACCAGCTACGGTGGTGGATCTCACCTCAGGCAACTCTCATTCTAACTCACCAAGGACCAAAGGAGCTCATTAAGAATCTCACGTTAACTTCTATTCCCTAAATATACTTGTAAAGAAAAGTTTTTGTAAGACAGAGGGATTTGTGTATGTTAGGGTGTCATTTTCAAGAACCAAAATTTACTAATATATAGATGTCCCTTTAGGTAGACGGCATATATATTTCTATTTGACGATGACACCGAAATTGTTTGTGAAATTCGCATCATATGGTTGTCATACTTCTAGTAAGCGTAACAAAAAGACAATTTAATGTTACGATTGACATGTTTTAACCCTATAAGCAGAAGTTTCATGCAAAATGCATGTTACCAAATCATTTCATTTGCGGAAAGTTTTGGAAACAGCAAAAAATAATTAGGAATAATCATTATAATTAAAATATATAGCAACTCTGTTTAAGCCATATTTTGTGTATCAGCTGACTTCAAAACATCTTGAAAATGCTTAGCGTTTATACGTACTTTCAAAACGACTTGAAAAATTAACGACACATTTGAAAACAAGTTTGAGTCAGAACGCTTTGTGCTTTCAAAACGAATTCAAAAAGTGTTTATATATGTGTATTGAGTTACTTCGTTTTCAGTCGAAACGTTTTAAGTCATCGTATAAACATAGTATATGCCAACAACCCAGTTGTTAGATGTCATTTCAAATAAACAATTAATTAAATTCAGGAATAGTAAATAGTTATTGATATTACGACCACGTTCCTCTAAAGCCATTCCAGTAAATATGGGCAAGACAAAGTTTATGGTGTGCTATAGCAGAGAATCGCGGCGTCTTGATTCTCAGCTGACTACAGAAAACTATAGCATTGAGTCCGTCAAGGAATTCATCTATATTGCCTCTGCTGTAGCCAATTATGTCAGCTTTGAGATTAACCGAAGAATTACACTTGCCAACAGGTGTTACTTTGGGCTCAGTAGGCAATTCAACAGTAGAGTTCTCTCTCGACAGGCAAGAACAACACTCTGTAAGGCCCAGTTTCACAGTCAAAGTTAACCCAGGGTTAACTCCGAGTAATAATTTTTCAGTTTCACACTTAGTAGTTAACCCCTGAGTTAACCCTACTACATTCTAGGGTTAACCCCGAGTTAACTACTTTGTTTTAACTTTTTCTATTTATGTTTTTTAGTGTCTAAGTTTGTCTGTAAAAAAAATAAAAATTAAATATGTCCCAATCAATAGAAATCTATTTGATAGATGAGCTTGCATAGCAGCAGTCCACCAGGTAGTCTCACATCATTTGGAGTTACTGACATCGGAAGTCGTTTACTTTTCATTGGGAGCAGATGTGCATTATTTATACAAAGTTTCCTTGTGTGATTGCTATGTGTATTACACCCATGTTGTGTTTTACACGAGACTAACATAACTACGTACTATTGTACCATTTGAAGAGTGCGGTTTACTTTCGTTGTGTAGAGTAACTGTAATGGTGAACTATACAATTAGACATAATCGAGTCAACATTTCACCGCTTGTTATATTGGATTCCCTTCACCTATCCATTACTAATTGAAGGTGATTTTTAAAATAACTGAAAAAATAAACAGTGCTTGGTAAGTAGATGTTCAATGTTGTCAAACATTATTCTCAAAAAATAGAATGTGCCATACATATATAACTAGAGTTAACTCGTCACTGTGGAACTGAAAGTCAGAGTTAACACCGGGTAAGGGTTAAATTCGAGTTAACTTTACTCTGGGTTAACCCTAGACTGTTAAACTGGGCCTAAGACGCTCATTCTTCTCACTGTGCTGGTCAGTGATACAATCAGATGCAGCAGATGGAGATGTGCGGAGATTGCCGGGTAGCGGAGGAAACGACGACCCCAGATGCATTGGCAAGACTAGGAGATGGAAGCTCTGTCTATACTTGGTGTTGTCAATTGGCGGATGCGCGTCCAAAACAGAAACGCGTGGAAGAAAATTGTGCTTCATGCTGTGACCCGATAGGGTTATGAAGGCCAAATAATAATAATAAAAAAAAAATGCAAAATTAAAATTAAAAAAAAAAAAAAATCGCGTGTAACTCAGCACATGTGTTTGAAGTGAAACTTTCTTCAAAAGAAACAAAAAACCAGTAAGGACTCTATCTTCGGCCTTGCCATGCTAATTTTCTGGATTGAATCTCTGTAGTATCGGTCTTATGAAACGATATCGTTAACCAACACTTAGTTTGGAGAATTTAGAAATAAGAAATATGTATATGTAAAAATGTAAGAAGATGATCCAGTTGTGAAATAAAGTTCAACAAGTATAGACACAACAATTGGCGACGAGGATAAAAACTAAAAAGAACGCGCTTTTTACAGTACAAGCGTGGTTTAATTCTCCAGCGTTTTTTACAGTACAAACGCAATAGAAATTAGAGGCGTGAATTGATTGAATGACAGAAGATCAAGAAAACGTGGCAGAAGATCAAGAAAACGTGGCAGAGGATCAAGTAAACGTGAGCATAATGGCTACGACATTTTTCAATTTTGATGCATTCGACCCACACACAACGACTTTTGCTTGTTGGGTAAAACGTCTAGAAACGGCAATGGAAATATACGGCTGCGAGGAGGCAAAGAAACCAAAAATGTTACTGCATTATTTGGGAGCAGGAACATACAACATATTATGCGATAAAGTTGCACCTAGGGTAGCAGAAGAACTTAATTTTAAGGGAATCGTGGATGTTCTAAATGAGCATTTTGACCCGAAGCCAAATGAAATTTTAGAGAACTACAGGTTTAATATGCGCAAACAGAAAGAAGGTGAGTCTTGCTCTGATTTCCTAGTGGTGTTGCGACGTATGTCTTCACAATGTAATTTTGGGGATTACTTAAATACGGCTTTGCGAAATCAATTTGTGTTTGGACTGGCAAATCAACGATTGCAAAGTAGACTTCTAGAAAAGAAAACTTTAACGTTGGAAGAAGCAGTAAACATGGCGATCGCATACGAAGCTGCTGAAAAAGGAGGAGAAGAATTACGTACACAAGGTAATTTAAAAGAAACAAGCAGTGTTAATAAAATGTTAACAAAGAAAGGGCTAAAAAACGAAAAGAAACAGAAGCGATCACAAGGGTTGCACAATAAAAATAGATGTTACCGATGTGGCAACGAAAATCATATGGCAAATGAGTGCAAATATAAAGAAGCAAAATGTAATTTTTGCAGTAAAATTGGACATCTGAAGAAAATGTGTTTTAAAGAACGAAAACAATTACATCAAATTAATGATAATTCCGATGAAGAGGGAGTTAAAGAAATTGAAGAACTAATGCAGATAAATAATGTGCACGAACGAAGTTGCAAAAGAGCAAAGATAATGTACAAGTGCGAAGTGAGCGGTAAACAAATAGATTTTGAGATTGACACAGGATCACCGGTTACAATTATGAACTTTGAGGATACAAAGAAGCAATTTCCAAATAAAAAGGTAATGAAATCAGATACGGAGTTAGTAAGCTATTGTGGAAAGTCGATAGATTGTGTTGGATTTATTAACGTACAAGTTAAAGGTGAAAAAGGGGCAGTGAACGCCAGAATGTACGTAGTGCACTCCAATCGCAGACCTTTATTAGGGCGAGAGTGGCTGCGTGACGTAAAAATAAATTGGTCGAAAATATTAAATGATCAATTACAAGAACAACGGATTATAAACTGTATTAAAATGGTTTCCACACCTTCAGATATAGAGAAAATGCTAAAGGCGGAATTTCCAAGTGTGTTTTCCTTGTCAGCTGGAAAAATTGCAGATGTGCAAGCACGGTTGTACCTAAAACCAACAGCGACACCAAGGTTTTTAAAAGCTAGACGTGTAGCGTTTCCATTGTTGGAATCAGTCGAGAAAGAAATAGAAAGCCAAGTAGCATCGGGTCTATTGGTAAAAGTAGACCAAAGCGAGTGGGCTACACCAATTGTGGTAGTTCGTAAACGAAATGGAACGATACGCATATGTGGCGATTATAAGGTAACGTTAAATCCAGAATTATTAATTGATCAACATCCTATACCCACTATCGAAGAGCTGTTTAGTAAGATTGCGGGAGGAAGTAAGTTTTCAAAGATAGATTTGTCAAAAGCATATCTTCAATTGGAGGTACATCCAGAAGACAGACATTTAATGACATTAAACTCACATAAAGGACTTTATCAGCCTACACGATTAATGTTTGGTATAGCCAGCGCACCGGCAAAATGGCAACGATTAATGGAGCAAGTATTTGGAGACATTCCAGGAGTTTCTGTGTTTTTAGACGACATAAAAATCACAGCAGAAAATGATGAAACACATGTGAAAAGATTGAAGGAAGTATTTGCACGTTTGGAAAAGTACAACATGCGTATAAATTGGGAAAAATGTGAAATTATGAAAAACGCGATTGAATATTGTGGATACCTAATTGATAAGGAAGGAATTCATAAGTTGAAAAACAAAGTAGATGCAATAAAAAACATGAAGGAACCAAATAATAAGGATGAGGTTAGAGCATTCTTAGGTCTGGTAAATTATTATGGCAGGTTTGTAAAAAATTTAAGCAGCATTATGTATCCATTAAATCAACTACTGCATGACGACGTAAAGTTCGATTTTAACAAAAATTGCAAGCAGGCTTTTGAAGAAATAAAGAATCAGATGCAAACAACCACAGTACTGACACATTATGATCCAAAAGTGACAATAGTTTTAGCAGTGGATGCTAGTCCAATTGGTGTGGGTGCTGTATTGAGTCATGAGTACGAAAACGGTATTGAAAAACCTTTACAGTTCGCCTCGCAAACGTTAAGTAAAGTACAACAACGGTACAGTCAAATCGATAAAGAGGCATATGCAGTTATTTTTGGTGTACGCAAATTTTACCAATATTTATATGGCAGAAAATTCATTTTAGTTACCGATAACAAAGCCATTGCGCAAATATTCGCATCAAACAAAAGTTTACCAATATTATCAGCAACGCGTATGCAACATTACGCAATATTTCTGGAAAATTTCGATTTTGAAATACGTTGCAAGCGATCAAAAGAAAACGCAAATGCGGACGCATTATCCAGGTTACCAAACAAAGAAGAGTACCAATACATCGAGGAAGTTGACATCATTGAAGATGAACTTATTGAAAATCTACCAGTTACAGCGATGGATTTAAGAGAGGCAACAAAGAAAGATGAAGAAATCAATATTTTAGTACAATGTCTCAGTTATGGTCGTGAAGCTGCAAGTAAAGACAGGTTTGGAATTCCAATAACAGAGTTCAGTCTACACAACGGCTGTGTGTTACGTGGTATACGAGTCTACATACCAAAACCATTACGACAAAGAGTACTTAACGAATTACATACGGCACACTTTGGTATAACCAAAATGAAAACATTAGCAAGAGCATATTGTTGGTGGCACCAAATGGATAAAGATATCGAGGATATGGTATCTAATTGTAGCACATGCCAAGTCACACGTGCAGAGCCTAAGAAAATACCTTTGCAAGAATGGAAATTAGCAACAAAACCGTTTGAACGTGTACACGTCGATTATGCTGGGCCATTTATGGGAAAATATCTATTTGTAATGGTTGATGCATATTCTAAATGGCCGGAAGTACATGTAGTTCCAAACAGACGACACAAACGACGATCGATAAATGTCGAGAAATTTTTGCAACATTTGGTATACCTAATATTCTGGTGAGCGATCATGGAACACAATTCAACGCAGAACAGTATAAAAGCTTTTTAAAGAATAATGGTATTATACACAAGCAAGGTGCTCCATATCATCCAGCAACGAATGGTCAAGCAGAGAGATTTGTTCAAACTTTTAAGAACAAACTAAAGACTTTAAATTGCAACGGCAACGCCATAGCGTCTGAGCTTCCAAAAATCCTAATGGCTTATCGGAGAGCGATACATCCAGCTACTGGAAAATCACCTGCTATGCTCATGTTGGGAAGACAGATACAATCACGATTAGAGCTGATTCTACCACAAAACGAAATGAAAGCTTACGAACATAAAGATCCAATCAAATAATTTTCGCCAGGAGAGAGAGTGGCAGCACGAGACTATTTGGGTAAAGACAAATGGCAGTTTGCGACAATTGTAAAGCAGCGGGGCAACATTCATTATGAAGTTCGCCTTGATGATCAAAGAACCTGGAAACGACATGTAGATCAACTTAGGAAGGTAGGAAATTCTGTGACAAATACTCCGTCGAATGAGCACATTGAGCAACCACGTCAAAGTTGTTTGATTCCTATGATGACCCCTGGACACACGGCACTGACACCACCAGCACCTGAAGTTGAGGTAGGGCAACGGACAACCAACAGCAACAATTTATCTACGACTCAAGTGACCGCATCCAAGACAATTGAGAAGACATCGCCAGCGTCAGACAGAGCTATACAAGAAGAAGTTGTCTTGCGTCGCTCGACACGTAATATAAAGAAGCCAGTACGTTACACAAAATAAGTGGTGGAGAGATGTAGTATCGGTCTTATGAAACGATATCGTTAACCAACACTTAGTTTGGAGAATTTAGAAATAAGAAATATGTATATGTAAAAATGTAAGAAGATGATCCAGTTGTGAAATAAAGTTCAACAAGTATAGACACAACAATCTCTTTTTTATCTTTCTATCATATATACTAATTATACTTTTGTAAGAGTATATAAAGTATATACATATGTATTTTCTTGATCAGCACGACGAGACGAGTTCATATAGTCATGACCGTCTTTCTGTTTCAATGCGAACTCCGGAATACTATAACATATAGCTGCCATAGGAACGATCGGTTAAGAATGAGATTTTTTGCTGAGTTTCCAGCAATCACCTCAATAAAAACACACTGCAAATTCGGACAACTATATCATATATGTAGCTCCCATAGGAACAATGGGTAAAAAATTCGGTTTTTGTTAGAAAACATTTTTTGTTCTTAAGTATAAACAGATGAAAGCAGTTACGCATTTTTATACATCTTTGACCATATTACAAAGTTTCGTAACCATCGGACATAAGGCCGTGGCACCGCCCATGTAGAGAAAAGCTTAAAAGTTCGATTTCTCTGTAAGCCGATGAAATAGAAGATCGCAAAATAAAGTGTAGAATGATTGCATTGTGTCCTGAGATATGCAAATTATAATTTTTTGGTATGAGTGGGCGTTGCCATGCCCAATTTTTGATCAAAATAGTTTTACTGCCTCTCGAAGACAATTAGTGTCAAGTTTCAAATCAATTGATTAAGAAACAAAAACGTTTTTCATATAACGACGAAAATTTGCTTTGCCTCTCATTAATGATTTATGGTTATGCATCTGTGCAACGTTTCAGGTCGATGATTTCAAAACAATCAAAAGGGAAATTTACGTGTCTGAGAATTCTATTATAGATATTTTTACACCCTTACTTAATTTCTGACGGTTTTCTCATAGATTTTATTAAATTCAGCCTGATTTTAAGTTATTATAAATAATTATGTATCAAGAAATAAACTTTATGGTTTCCCCATTGATCTGCATTAAAACAATTCAATATTTTACTTGTTTTAATTAATAAATCTGCGTTTATAAAACTGTTCCCAAATCAACCAAATTTTTTGATCTGCAAAACAATGAAAAATCTGCTTTTATCTAATTTCGAAGATTGAAAAGTACATTCGATCTAATTTGTTGAAATAATTTTAAAATTATAATTAATTTGAAAATTATAAAGTTGTATTTGAAATGGTTAATAAAACTCGTAAAAATAGTAAATTTTACAAAACTAAGTATGTGCCAACCATGTTATTTGGGAAAGTTGGTATGTGTACCCTGCAGTACTGGGCACTAGTTCGAAGCTGGTGAAATAAGCGGTTACCAGGAGACCACCCCTACTTACTTTATTAACCCTAAGCTATGCGTTTTCTCATTTCCAATTTTGTATGAAATGTCCGCAAATAGGGTCAATCGCCACCACCTCGTTTACCCGGGAACTGGTGAAATAGTACCCCATAATAGGGTCTCTAAAAAGAGTACTTACATAAGACCCCATATTAGGGTCTCTTAAAAGAGTACTTACATAAGACCCCATATTAGGGTCTCTTAAAAGAGTACTTACATAGGACCCCATGTAAGGGTCGGTAAAAAGAGTACTTACATAGTATCCCATGTAAGGGTCGGTAAAAAAAAGTTCCCATGCTAAGCGTACTTATGTATGAAAAATTACTAATTATAAGTTATTAAGTAATAACTACTGTTAAATTCCATTTTAACTATATTTCAAATTTTTCCATTTTCTTCTTAATTTATTCTTAATTATGTGTTTGTTCGGAGTCTTTTTTCTTGTTGCAGCTGCCGTTTTTGAAGTAGCGCTTCTTCTGCTGCTGAAACGCCTTCCTTAATTGGTCCTCAGCAGGACCAATTCCACTGACAGAATTTATTGCATCTAGGAATAAGAAAGATAAGAAAAGTTATAACAGTTTGATGTTTGTTGATTAAAATAAGTTGATTTATATTTTAATTAAATTGACTACAATTAAATTTTCAATAAATTGATCAATCGATTCTAAAATTAATTAATAGAAGTCCATAAATTTTAAATGAATTTAATAATACTTACCAATCATAACACCAAAATTTTTTTTTTTATTTTTTAAGGCGGCTTTCCCTTGAACACCATCCATGTTATAGGCTAAAACCACTGAATCCGCCATTGGTTATAAGGTTTTTTATTGTATCCGTCTGTTAACAAAATAATAAAATATTTGAATTGAAAGAACAATTTTGACTTTATTTATACGTACATTTGTACTTAGATCTCTCGGTTAGCGGCGTTTATTCCAATGTCTTACTCATCAGTTGAATTTGATTGTCGTACCTATGATTTTTTTATTAGTTTATTAATGTTTTTATATGTAATAAATTGAATTCACTCACTTTTTAAAATTGAACTTGCTCCGGTTCACCCGTCTCAACAACAAAGCTACCAAAAATTTCATCATCCGGCAAACACGGCTGCGTTGAGCATTGCGAAAGATCGAAAAGCAAAATAAAAAACAAACGGTTCTTGCGTTATAATTGTTTTTGTAAGTTCAGGAACAGTGCACTGAAGAACCGTAAACAAACAGCGATGGAAAGCGTAATCGAAGTTTTTTGTTTTTCCATTTTTGTTCATTTCACAAAATAACAAAAACAAATGCAATGATTCACCGCTGCTTTTAGTTTACGCTTTCGTAGAAAAATATTTTTTTTCACTAGGTGGTTCGGCGTTCGCTTACCATAGGGTCAGCACAGTAAGCACCCATATAGTAAGCGGTGGGGTAAGCACTTACCGCATGGCCAATAGCCACCTCCAGTACTGCAGGGTATACTTTTGAATGCATAAATGCGAAGAAGAAGAAGTAATTCAAATGTGCAGAGGGTATCCCGAAGAACAGAGTGAAGTTAACTACCAATGCTCCAATGTGTGGAATCTAATTGACTTTATTTATTGCATACATATATAATTTATTATTAGTGTTCACTTTTGGTTTCACAACAAATGAAAGGGTATAATTGTCAATTTCAAAATTGAACGGACTTCAACATAATTGTGTGGACGCGAATTGGAGATGAAGTGTCGGATCATATATAATGAAGCTGATTAGTGACGTTGTTTAGCAACGTAAAGTAGCGGGCAACAACAAACACAATGTGTACGCTCATAGGTAGCAACAACATCACTGTCCGACCTAACGGTGCATGCTTAAGCAGAAAATAACAACAACAAGAGTTGTTGTAATATTTAGAGTAAACAAGCCAGGTTAGTTGTTGTTGCATATGCGCCAGATGGCGAAAGTGACGATTAAAGAGGAATGCCAAAACTACAAGTAAGCATATTGTTGTTGTTAATTTTTTTATGATTACTAAGTTTATGACTACAGACTGTCATCCTATATTCTTATTAATTAATTATTAATTAATTCTTTATTATCCCAAAACATTCTTATAGCTTATAATAATAATAATATGCAAATTTACAGAGTTTAGCTTAGTCTAAATGAGCTTTACAACTGAGTTATTATATGAGAATATAATTAAGTTTTGTTTGAAGTGATATTGTATCGGCAAGGAAAAGTGGGGAAAAAAAAAAAACCTTAAGACTAGTTAAGAGGGTAAAAGGAACTTAAAAACTAAAGACTAATACTAAGTAAAACTAAAACGCGTTTAGTTGGAATAGTGTTAGTCGATTGCAATAGTGCAATATTTTTTTTTTTTTTTTTTATAAATTAACATGCACTTAAGTCTTTAGGAGACTTAAGCGTGGTTAGGGGTATTTCGTTGCTGAAAATTATAATTCAAAAAGTTGATTTTATCAATTATTTTACAAACTCCTGCTTTTGAATGCAGACGAACAGTGGAAAAGTAAAATGGTAGATTATAAATCATTTTTAGTAATTTATTTTGCGTTATTTGTAATTTGTTTATATGTGTAGTTGCACAATCACCCCAGATTAACGAACCATAGAGCATGATCGGCGTAAAAATCGTTTTAAATAATATGAGTTTATTTTGGGGAGACAGGCGTGAATTTCGATTAATAAAAGGATATAGTATTCGAATTGTTTTGTTTACTTTATCAATAGTTTTTTGTATGTGTATATTAAATAGTAGTTTAGTGTCGAGGTAAAGCCCAAGATAACGAACACAAGGCAACCATTGTATATTGTTGTTGTTAACAACTAGATTGGTGTTCGGTAGAAAGCATGCTTTACGCTTTCTTGTGAAATAGATGGAGTTGGATTTATTTGGGTTTAGTTGAATTTTCCATTTACAATAGTAAGTAGCTAAAGTGTCAAGAGCATTTTGCAGTATATTTTTAATTCCACTATAATCTTGGCCACAGGTGTAGATAGCCGTATCATCTGCGAACATGGAAATTTTGCAGTTATCAAAGCGTGGTATGTCGTACGTATAGACATTATAAAGGATTGGTCCAAGAACGGAGCCTTGGGGTACTCCTGCGCTTGATGGAGATAGCTCTGACGAAGACCCATTTATAACGGTGTAAAATAGTCTGTTCGTAAGGAAATTTTGAATTATTTTTATAAGGTAGATCGGCGTATTTATGATCAAGAGCTTGTGGATTAGACCGTCATGCCATACAGTGTCAAATGCAGCTTGTATGTCCAGTGTTACCATGCCAACTGACTTTTTGCTTTGAAGGCTTTGCTTGATGAAATGCTTAAGCTTAAGGAGTGGGTGGACACAGCTACGCTGAGATCTAAAACCAAATTGTTCTGCTGGAAGGACGCTATGGGATGTTAAGTGGTTATTTAGTCGCTCTTTGAGTATCTTTTCAAAGATTTTAGAAAAGCAGCTGAGTAAGCTAATTGGTCGATAGCTTTCAGGGGAATTAGGTGGTTTATCAGGCTTGTGAATTGCTATTACTTTTGCAATCTTCCATTCCTGGGGGAAGTACCCTATTCTAAGGCAAGCATTGTACACGCGAGTAAGATAAGCAATAGTACTAGATGGTAAGTTTTTAACACAAATGTTTTTAATGCCATCAGAACCAGGGGATTTTTTAACTACTAGAGAGTTTATTACATTCAGGATTTCATTACAAGTTATAGGTAGAAAATGAGTATCTGCACTTAATGAAGCTTCAACTTTAAGTAGTGAATCGTTGACAATATTTCTAGTGTTAGTATCAGAGAGGTGTTCGGTGAGTTTATGTTTTTCTTCAAAAATTTTATTCAAAAGATTTGCTTTTTGCTCGCATGACGTAAATGTTTTGCTGTTATAAGAGAAACTGGGGGTATAATGAGTTTTGGTCTTAATTATTTTGGTTATTTTCCAAAAGGGCTTGGAATGTTTTTTTAAACTTTCAAGTTTATTATTCCATTGGCTGTTGTGTAATTGCGACAATTCGAATTTTATTCGTCGATTGAAGTGATTGAGTCGAGCCTTGAAAATGGGCGTGCGAGTTCTACACCACTGCCTCAGTGTAATGTTTCTTATTTTAAAAAGCTCCTGAATGGTTTGAGGTAGCTTAAATTCATAGTTCTTTTTTACTCTTCTCGGAACAGCTTTTTCAGTGGCATCTATTATTTTAGACTTAAGAGTATCTAACATTTTATCGACATGGCTAATGCTTGGTAACAAAACATCAGCATGTGATAAGAGTTCGTTAAAATCGTTTGTAAGCAGTCTTTTGAAAAGTTTCCAGTTTGCCTTAGAAAATTGGAGGTATGATCTGTTTTCAAGTTGGGGGATGGCTGAGATTTTCGCCAGTACTGGAAGGTGATCAGAGGAGAGGTCGTTGTATGTTAAAGGCGTGGTTATCATATTAGGAGAATTGGAAATGAATATATCAAGCGTAGAGGGATTCGCTTTGTGGGAAGAAGGGATATATGTAGGATCGTTTGGATAAAGAATTGAGAAGTTATCGAGAGCAGACAAATCATAGAATATAGTGCCCCAGCAATTGGCTTTTGCGCAGTTCCAGCTACGATTTCTAGCGTTTAGGTCGCCTGCTATTAGATAGCGGCCAGATAGACGCGAAAATTTAAGGAGATCAGACTTAAACATGGATTTTTGATGAATACGGTCTGTTGAAATACTGCAATTGCAAAGACACTTAGCAGTATTGCCAGGAAAGTAGGTAGAGTAAAATTTGAAGACATTGTTACTATCGAATTCAACTTGAATACCTATGTTCTCAATCAGGTGTGTATTTACGTTAGGTAATTGTTTGTGTTTGAGTTTGTTACTTATAATGATCGCTACGCCCCCACCTCTACTAGTGTTACGGTCATTTCTATAGATACTGTAATTCGCTTGTTGAAAACTGAGAGCCAAGTTTCGCAAATCAAACTAATGTGAATATTATTCTTATTTAAAAAATTAAAGAGCTCATGTTTCTTATGGCGAACGGCACGCGCATTCCATGCCATAACATTTAGCGAATTTAACATATTATTTGTCTGAGTAGACATACTTAACAGCTAATTGAGTGATAACATTGAATTGTTCTAGTTTTGTTGTACAGCAGCTTAGCTTACTGAGAAGTTCTAAAGTGAGTTCGTTTATCTCTTCAATCGTGAAGAGAGAAGTCGAATTTGTCGGTGTATCAGCGGGTGTACCAGTAAGAGCTTGCTTGTAGCTGACAGCTTGACGATTAGCAGTGAGTGTGTTGTTGTAAATAACACCGTTAGCCACAGGCATGCGCTGTGTTGTTGTTGGAGACTGATCATCATAGTTTACTTTATGGTTAGTGTTGTAGCTCGTACTATTGTATTTATAGTTGTAGTTAGAGATGCGTTTGTTTTGTGGTACCTTTTTTTGAAGAAGAGTTTGATACGATGCTCTGCATGGACATGTCGGGTCGGTAGAGGAATGTTCTCCTTTGCAGTTGGCGCATATTAGTTTTCCAGGGTTTGTGCACAAATTAGTAGCATGTTGACCAGCGCATAGGGCACAAGAAGTTTTGACATTGCATTTGCTTGATCCATGTCCAAAAAGCTGGCAGTTGTAACATTGTGTCAGTTTATTGGGAGATTTAGTTTTGTACTCCCAGCGCACTTTTGTGTGATTAATGCAGGAATAATTCTTCCTTAGATCTTGGAGGGTGATAGACTTGTTCGCAAAGTATACAATGTATAGGAGAATGTCTAGTCCACCTCTAGTTTTCTTTTCCACTGTTTTAACTTCAATACAGTTAAGACCAACGTCAGTCAGCATTTTTTTAACTTCGGCATTAGAGACTTTGTCTATACCTGATAGCACTGCTTTGTATGGTTTTGAATTTTTTGTTTCATAAGAATAGAATTCACAATCTTTGGATTTCATCTCGATGCAAGCAAGACTAAAAGCATTCATTGTTTTTAAAAAAATTTTAATCCCAATAGATATTGTTTTGATACTGTAGTCGGTTATATATACACTTTTCAAGAGATCGTGAATAAATTTCGAGTTCTTCTTCAGAACTGTAATTGGTGGAACAATTTCTTTTGGATGTTCGATATGTTCAACATCGGATATGTTGTCACTTGCCATCTGGCTAGTGCTTGGTTTATCGTCCATTAAAGTTTGCAATGGACGAAAATAATTAACATATTGGTTTGTTACATCAGTAACATTGTTCTTAATATTTTTAGCAAATTTATTTGCATCAAAGTTTTTCTTTTTAATGCGAGGCATTTTAAGTGGATATATGTTCACAACACCACCGCGCGTAACGGTGTGTTTTGCGTTGTTGTTATTTTGTTGTACGATTTTGAAAACTAAGTTGTTGTTGTTGTTAGACAAAATACGGTAAAGTCGCGACGGACGGATAATAGCAGGTAGATTGCAGCAGAGCCGATAGGTTTTGTGACAACTATACGCGAGGATAGTTGCTCAAAGACTGGTCCTATATTCTATTTCATTCTCTCGCAGGCTTAATCATATAAATTTATAGTTTGTCTCTTTTTCATGTCGTTTCATCAAGTTTCAAATCACACCCTTGCTAAAGAAGTTTCACTTCAAAAGACATCGACACGATAAATTTTCTCAGCTAAAACCATATAGTTTATCTTGAGTTTTGGATGATAGTGCCATCGGCTCTAACTTTTTTAATTATAATGAAATTTTCAGGAAATATGTTAAGCACATCACTTATTAACTTCCCATTTAAACAACTAAAAATATGGTTATCACAAAAATGTGCTTTTTTTCAACATTATCGAATCACTATAGCATGTAGCTGCCATATGAAGGATCGGTCGGCTTTGATTTTAAAGCACTTGCAGGAACGGAATTTGAAATGGATAGAGCTAAAATAGAGTTTAATAAAGTTCAATCCGGCTCATATTTGATGGCGTAGCATAGCACGCCGGGTCAGCAAGTAGTATTATAACTTTGTCACGGTGTATGTAACAGATCGAAATATTCATTTCCGACTATACAAAGTATATATATTCTTGATCAGGACGACAAGACGAGTTGATTTAGCAATGTCTGTCTGTCTGTCTGTCGGCCTGTATGTCTGTATGTATGCAAACTAGTCCCTTAGTTTTGAAGCTATCGAGCCGAAACTTTGCACAGAGTCTTGAAATTTATTACGATGAATCATTTGTCGGAACCGGCATGATCGGATTATTGGAACTGATAGCTTCCATACGAAAAGAAGAAGATGAATATGAAGACTTAAATCGTTGTATGTAAAACTTTTTGTTGAAATTTCAAACAGTAATTTTACGTAGTCCGTAAAAATGTCAAAATTTGTTATCTACCAAATTTTTATAGATTTCTTTAAGTAATTCAAAAAACTTTTCGGCCCTTTGAAACCATTTAAGGCTATTTTTGAATAGAAAACGGTCGCAACCTCGCTCAAAAATATGCCAAAAACTCGCTGCCGCAGGTATAAGAAGAAGAATGCAAAGTAGATAGTTTCAGTGTAACAGCTTAAAAATGTTAATAAAGTGAACAAATATTGTCATAGGAAGCAACCTGTTGTAATTTCCAATGCTGCTAGTCGTAGATTAAAAAAATATTGGTAAAATTCAAAATAAAACCAGTAAGGACGCTATAGTCGAGTATACTCGACAATATAATACCCTGCACACATAGTAGGTGGTGCCACACCCTAAATCATCAAAGCCCGATCAAATAGTGTTCAAAATAGAAAATCGGTCAAAAAATGTGGATTTTACGAAAAATTTGAGTTTGTTGGCTTCTGAGGGGTAACTATGAATGAGAGGGGAAATTTTTGGTATGCGGTTTTAAAGATATATATTTAGTGAGTTCGTTTACAAAATTTGAGGTTCGTACCTTAAATAGTTTTGGAGATATAGCAAATTTAAGAAAACAACCGGGGGAGGGGAAATGGAGAGGAGGGGGTATGCGGTTTTGTAGAGCTACTTATACTGAGTCTACATACCGACTTTGATGACTCTATCTCTTTGGATAATCGAGTTATAGTGTTTTAAAAAAGTGGGCGGTGCTGGATGGGCGGGAAGGAGTGGGCGTGGCACAAAACCGTTGAAACTTGATCTGCTGCCGAGCATCACGAGTCTACCCTCCAAATTTCTAGTCTCTAGCTATTATAGTTTCTGAGAACCATTGGTAAATACGGACGGACGGACAGACGGACATAGCTTAATGAATTTCTCTTGTCGTCCTGATCAAAAATATATATACTTTATAGAGTCCCCCTGCCCTCTTTCTGTGCGTTACATACATTTCGGTCAAACAAACACAGTATACCCCGATACACAGTATGTGTACAAGGTATAAAAACATCGCTATCAAATAAATATTATACTCTTGCAAGAGTATATTAACTTTGTCATGAAGTTTGCAACGCAGAGAAGGAGACATCTCCGACTATATAAAGTATATATATTCTTGATTAGCTCGACGAGACGAGTTCATATAGCCATGTCCGTCTGTCCGTCTGTCTGTTGCGATGCGAACTCCTCCTAGAGTTTTAAAGATATCAAAAAAATTTAAATGCAGAAAATTTTCTTTTCCTTGCACGCTGTCTGTATGTAAAATCCAGCGTGATCGGATAATTATAGCATATAGCTGCCATAGGAACGATCGGTCAAAAATGAGGTTTTTGCTCAATAAACTCTTTGGTTTTCAAGCTATCGCCTCAATTTTTTGCATAAGAACATCTTGGACGTAAATTAAGGCACACAGCAAAATTGGTGAAGATCGGATAAATATAGCATATAGCTCCCATAGGAACAATCGGTCGGTTTTTGTTAAAAAAACTTTTTGTTCTTAAATATAGACGGATAGAACTTTGCAGTTACGCGTTTTTATGAATCCTTGACCATATTCCAAAGTTTCGTAAAAATCGGACATAAGGGCGTGGCACCGCCCATATAGAGAAAAACTTAAAAATGTGATTTCTCTGTAAGCCGATGAGATATAAGATCGCAAAATAAAGTGTACAATGATTGCAATGTATTTGTTAAAAAAATTAAAAAAGCGGCGGGAAATGCTTGCAAGAGTATATAAGTTTCAGCAAAGCTGAAGCTGGTAAAAGACTCCGCTCATCGTATTGCAACGCATGGACTAGTCATCGGACTACACAGCCGAGATACAACCAAGCACAAAGTAATTGTTGCGAGCGTCATGCTCATCATCGATACTCTGGCAGTACTTGCCTGGCATTTATAGTCTCACATCTTGAGTGGACTGAGCAGCCGTGCGCTTAGACAGTAAAAAGAATAAATAAGTAGATATGGCCATCTTTCTTTAAAAAGGTATGTGTAATGTATAATACAAAACTAGCAAACCCAGCGAACTCCGTTTCGCCACCAGATGGCTTCGTTTAATGTAACATTTCGTTTGGTGATTAAAAGATGAAGAAAATTTTTTTTTTTTTTGTTTTATATTTGAAAAGGAAAAATTTTATTTCATTTTACAACAGTAATGAATTCATTTCGATTGCAAAAATGAAGTGTTATTTAGTCTCTAAGTAAATGAAAGTGAATCCAAAGTAAATACTGAATCGAAGCGTTATACGTGTCCGCAAATTATCCGTTTCATTGAAGTGCTCTTTGGTAAACCACATTTTTTGTTTTTTGGTCTGACGTTAACACAAACAAAGCGGATGGTTTCCCAACTCGTGAACACGCAACGTATAACTGCCCATGTGAAAAACAAAGATTTTCTAAATTTATCCCGCAAACAATAAGCGATTGGCCTTGCGACTTGTTAATTGTTATTGCGCACGCAAGTCGAACTGGAAATTGCAATCGTTTGAACTCAAACGGAAGATCGGTCGGAATCATTGGTATTCGAGGAATACATACATTTTCACCTGCGTACTTTCCGTTAATAATGGTTGCCTCGATCAAATTGGAAATCCTGGTAACTCCAGAGAGTTCAAAAACTCCGTTGGATAATTTACGACATCATCGGTATTTGTTATGGAATCAACGGATTTGTATGTCATCAAATCGCCAGCAATTTTTGATTGAATTGTGAAATTCAGACTGGAATTGGAATCACTTCCATCGAACAATGGTTTCAGTAGCTGTGGTGGTGTAAGTAATGGATCCAGTTTGACTTTTCCACTTGCGCAGCACAATCCAGCCGTTTATCTTTTGAACTTTAACGCATTGCAATATCGGCATATAGTCGTCATTGGTCCAATATCTAAATTTTCATCATCACTGTAGTTCGCAGTGGGATCCAACAATTGGTGACCACCGTATGTTATGGTTGTTTCGAAAATCTTGGGAAATGGTATAAAAAATAAAAGGTGGCTTATAAACAGCGAAACAGTTGAAGTAGTATGTTTATTTATACATATTCAATTTAAATTTTAAATCAATAAAATTATGAACTGCGAAGTAAAGAGAAAATCCTTGTTGGTTGTGTAAACGATATTTCAGTCAGCAATCGACGGGAAAATACTAACGAACCGTCATTTCATGCATGCAATAAATACAAATAGAGTAGCATAGGGGAAAAAATTAAAAATTTTTTTTTAAAACCTACAGCTTTTTAAAGATGAAAGTTTTTTTTTTTCATTTATTGAGGTTTAAATGTGTATAACTTTCGAAAGGGGCTCTTAATGAAAAAACTCCTTTAGTACATGATAGATTGGGTTCCTAAGTATATCTTAGTTAAATCTCCACAAGATCGGTCATGTAGTTTCTGAGATATCTTGATCACAGGTTTGAAAAACAGTAACTTCGTGTTTTTTACAATTCAGTGAAATGCAAGAAATTGGAGGGTGATACGACTATTTTCGGAATCAGCACACCAAAATACATAGGAATTAGTTGCAATTATTCAAAAAGTTTTTAAAAACGCTATTTTTGTCGGCCTGTGTAATTAAAAGGCAGTATCTGGAGAGGGAAATAGCCACACAAGAAATGAATCCTTTATTATGGGATTCAGGTAAACATAAAGAACATATTATCAATTCAAATCAAACTTACTTTCCCTTTCTTAAAAAGCTGTTTTTCAAATACTTATGCATTCCTGAAACATCAGTGGAATCCGAAAGAGCGTTCAGCAAGACTGGACAAATAATTTCAGAAAGGTAAACCAGGCTTAAGGAGGACAATATTATCATAAAAAAAAAATCGCGTGTAACACAGTACACGTGTTTGAAGTGAAACTTTCTTTAAAAGAAACAAAAAGTGAAGTTTACATCGTGGAGAAGGAGACATCCCCGACTTTATAAAGTATATACATACATACATATAGTCTTGAGGAGCTCGACGAAACGAGTTCATATAGCCATGTCTGTCTGCTCGGCTGTTTCAATGCGAACTCATTCCAGAGTTTTGAATTTAGCAAAAAATTTAAACGCAGACAATTTTCTTTTCCTTGCAGGCTGGCAGTTAAAAATGAGTTTTTTTGCTTAAAAAACGTTTTGAGAAACACTGCAAATTTTGTGAAGTTCGGACAACTATATCATAAAGCTCGCATAGGAACAATGGACCAAAAATTCGGTTTTTGGTTAGAAAAATTTTTTGTTCTTAAGTAAAAACAAATGAAAGCAGTTACGCGTTTTTATACATCTTTGATCATATTACAAAGTTTCATAACCATCGCCCGTGGCACCGCCCATATTGAGAAAAGCTTAAAAGTTCGATTTCTCTGTAAGCCGATGAGATAGAAGATCGCAAAATCCCGGGATTCCGGGGATTGTATTCCGTAGTCCTGAGATGTGCAAATTATAATTTTTTGGTATCAGTGGGCGTTGCCATGCTCAATTGTTGATCAAAATAGTTTTATTGCCTCTCTAAGACAATTAGTGTGAAGTTTCAAGTCAATTGATTAAGAAAGAAAAACGTTTTTCATACAACGTCTAAAATTTGCTTTTCTTCCTCTGATTAATGATTTATGGTAATAAAATTGATGGGTCTGTCAACCAATTAAAAGGGAAATTTAGGTGTCTGAAACATCTATTATAGATATTTTCACACCCTTAAAAAATCTCTAACAATTTGCTCAGAGATTTTATTGAATTATTATAAACAATTATGTGCCAAGAAATAAACTTTATAGTTTCCCCATTAATCTGCATTAAAACTATTCAATATTTTACATATTTTCATTAATAAAAAACGCTTCCCAAATCAACCCAATGTTTTGAGCTGGAAAACAATCAGTGTAATGCCTCACCATCCAGCTTGTGTCTATTTTCGAAGATTGAGAAGTTCACTCGAATTAAATTGTTGAAATAATTTTAAAATTATAAAGTTATATTTGAAATGGTTAAAAAAAACTTGTAGAAATAGTAAATTTTATGAAAAAATGTATGTATAAACTATGATATTTGGGCAAATTGGAATGTGTCAGTTTTTAATGTATAAGTGCGAAACAGAAAAATTAATTTAAATGTGCAGAGGGTCCCCCGAACAACAAAGCTCCAATGTGAAGAATCTACCTGACTTTATTTATTGCATACATATATATATAATTTATTATTAGTGTTCACTTTTGGATTAATTTGAATTTATAAGTTAATTGTTTTCATTTGCTAAGCACAGCAAAGCAAAGGGTAATTGTCAATTGCAAAATTTAACGGGCTTCAACATAATTGTGAGGACGCGAATTGGAGATGAATTCGCGGCTCGTATATTATGAAGCTGAAGAATTGTTGTAATATTTGGAGTAAACAAGCCAGGTTAGTTGTTGTTGCATATGCGCCAGATGGCGAAAGTGACGATTGAAGAGGAATGCGAAAATTACAACTAAGCATTTTGTTGTTGTTGGTTTCTTTAAGACTACTCAGTTTATGACTACAGACTGTCATTCTATATTCTATTTCATTCTCTCGCAGGCTACATCAGATAAATGTATAGTCTGTCTCTTTCTCATGTCGTTTCATCGAGTTTCAAATCGCACCCATGCTAAGTAAGTTTCACTTCAATAAACACTAATTTTCTTGTTTACATAAAAAAAAAAAATTATTTATGTGGGACGATATAATCGAAGACTATCAATAGACCTATCGCGACTTTCGATGGTTCCAAAATAACTATAGTCGAATATCGATGGTGCCGACTGTCGATAGTTCTCCACTTCTAGTTTGTGGGTAAAATTGATCGTAGGCCTTCTATGTTGAAAACCAAAAAAAGTTGTCCATACAACGACTTAAATTTACTCCTCTTCCTCTTCTTCATTTCGTATAGCAGGTACCAGTTCGAGTAGTTCGATCTCAATGAAACTTTCAAACCTTTGGTCTGGCTACCTAAACTTTCTAGTTGTTAAATTTCAGCCCTGTTCAAATCTTCAAAAACAAAAAAGTTTTTCGTACAACGATTAGAGTTTTGGTCATTTCCCTTCTTCATTTAGCTACCAGTTCCAGTAGACCGCACATGACGGTTCCGACATGAACCGAGTTGATTGCACGAAAAAAAAGACTCCGTGCGAAATTAAAAGACGATAAATTTGAAACTGTGGGAGAGATAGTATAAATACAGATATGCGGACAGACGGACATGACTATATCACCCTGTCTTGTCATACTGATCAAGAATATATGCATATACTTTGTTTAGTCGCAAATTTCTAAGTTTGAATAAAATTAAAAACGAGTCATTTTCTGACGCTAATACTGCACCGGAATCAAATTCTGACTTTGACAACATACTACGCCGCTCCAGATATCGTAGCGTATTCAATGGTTTTAAAGCTTAAGGAATCCCTTTTAAATATACCTTATTTCATGCAATTATCTTTATTCGTTCAGAAGATATGATTTTTGCAACGGAAAAACTCAGAAAGCCCACACCGTGCGTCGTTGTATGGAAAACTTTTCTGTTTCTTAATCAATTGACTTGAAACTTCATTCTTATGTTCTAAGGGAGAGATATATATTGACTTCAGTAAGGCTTTCTAAGAAGTTTCTACTTTTAAAAATCTAGGTGTTCTCTTCGATCCAAAATTCGTCCAGCAAGTCTCGACTGTTGTTAATAAGGCAAAAGGTGTTCTTGGATTCATTAAACGCTGGTCTAAAGAATTCAATGACCCTTTTATCACCAAACTTCTGTTTGCATCACTTGTACATCCTATTCTTAAATATTGTTGTTGCGTATGATCTCCTGAATACAAAAAACATCAAGATCGCATTGAGTCCAGAAACAATTTCTCCTTATTGCACTTCGTGGCCTTAGTTGGAATCCTAACACCAGATTGCAATCATACCATGACAGACTCCTTTTCATTGACCTTCCGTCTCTAGCAAAAAGCAGTATTGTTTTAGGGGCTATTTTTTCCATAAATTTGTTATTGGCTTAATTGATTCCTCACACCTACTCAGTCGGATTAGTTTTAGCATCCCGCGGTGCTCATCTAGAAACTTATACTATATTCTTGCACAGATGCACAACTTTGCTCTTCATGATCCGTTTCGCATGTTATGCTTTTGTAAAGGACTCCTGGTTCACGCCCAGGTCTTTAGGCTGGGGCAACTCAGAGTGACCAAGGAGCCGGCTCTACAATAATTTGTATTTCTGCCGGATCCGTGAGCACTGTCAAAAGAATTAATGACGCACAAAATCGAAGTTAAGAGATCTGATTTGCTTTATTCAACAATCTGGATTTCAACTTAAGCCTAATTCTAACTGCTAACTTAACTCTAATCCGGCACCCTCGTCCGTGGGGAGTCGTCCTCCACCCTTGTCTCGGTCGGATTCTGGCCAGGCGTTCCTCTGGGTTATCCCAAGTGGGCCGCTAATGTTGCGAATCGCTGATGCTCACGTCTGTGCAAGTCGGATGGCCTGTTCACCTTGACTTAGCGCCACACACGTAACTTCGGGTCGCACCCACCTAGTGTTGGCTGGCGCTGGGACTCCTCACCAGCTGCCGCTTGGAATCCAACAAGGACTTGGTCTTTGGATTCCGTCCAGTGTCGGTCGACTTTGTTCCAGTATGGAGCTCAAGTCGAATACTGTATCTAAATGTTACCTGTCTTGGTCGGTCTCGCTTGCGGCTATATAGTCCCAAAAATAACGTACCCACGACCGCCAAACATCGCCAAGTCTAGTAGCCTGCCGCCTGAACTAGTTGTGAATTGTATCCTTACCCAGCGCTATTCTGCTGATGGACCGTCTGTCACACTGACTCTAGCGTCGACGGCCTGAATATCAGCCAAGTCCTCCGCCTAAGTCGACGTTAATCAACGCGCAGCGGCTCGAAACAACCAACAAAAGCTACTGTCGTGTCATTTTCGCCACAACTGTACCAACTGCGATCAGCCTGCGGCGACGTCGCTACCCCGCATCATCAATTGCTATTGGCTGCATGGCGGCTGACAACTGCGCAGTTGTCATGAACATAACTCATCATCCAGCCGTCGACGCATACCGCCGTTCACACGGGGACACTGAACTAACAATCTAGTCAATCCATACACACACCAACCTACGCTTGTCCTCGATTGACGCTTCGACGCATCGCACGTCCACGTCAATCGCGTTGGTTGCTCTACTCGTTGTTGTGAGACGGCAGACTACCGAGCCAGTGCATCAGCCGCACACACACACTAACAACCACATATGCGACCCCGAACAAACGCTTCGTTGCGTTGCACCGTCGCAGGCGTAAGTGACAAGTGCAGTACGCATTTCAGCGTTCTGCTTCCACCGTCACTTTCGCCATATGGCGCACATCAACGCCCGCTACACGCTGTACTTATGCGGTTGTTAATCAGGATCGCTGTACTTATGCGATCGCTAATCAGCATCGCTAACCAGACTCATATTTGTGAGCGCGAAGAAGAGGAAGAGAAGCAATATTCACGTCGTTGTATGGAAAACTTTTTTGTTTTTTAACCAATTGACTTCAAACTTTACAGTTATGTTCTTAGGGAGGAATGAAAACTATTTTGACCAAAACTGGGCATGGCTACGCCCACTTATAGCGAAAGTTGAACCGTTGTATGGACAACTTTTTTGATTTTTAACCAATTAACTTAAAAGATTTTTAACCAATTGACTTGAAACTTTACAGTTATGTTCTTAGGGAGGAATGAAAACTATTTTGACCAAAACTGGGCATGGCTACGCCCACTTATAGCGAAAGTTGAACCGTTGTATGGACAACTTTTTTGATTTTTAACCAATTAACTTAAAAGATTTTTAACCAATTGACTTGAAACTTTACAGTTATGTTCTTAGGGAGGAATGAAAACTATTTTGACCAAAAGTGGGCATGGTCACGCCCACTTATAGCTAAACTTGTCCCGTTGTATGGAAAACTTTTTTGTTTTTTAACCAATTGACTTGAAACTTTACAGTTATGTTCTTAGGGAGGAATGAAAACTATTTTGACCAAAAGTGGGCATGGCCACGCCCACTTATAGCTAAACTTGACCCGTTGTATGGAAAACTTTTTTGTTTTTTAACCAATTGACTTGAAACTTTACAGCTATGTTCTTAGGGAGGAATGAAAACTATTCATTTACTTTTTTTTATAGTGACACAACGTGAAAAGTATTATAGCTTCAGGCTTGCTGAAGATAGTGACCTTACTGGTTTTCCCTTAACTCGTCGGACTGCGCGTCATTCATAACACTGCCAATCTGGCCTTTTGCACTCAACGACTTGGTATCACTAACACGAAGAAGCAGAGCACCGGACAGACACATGTGAGTGACTACAAATACTTTAAGCTTTTGTACTGCGTACTCACAAATCACACCAAGTGACTGTGACGCTTCTCCTGGAGGACAACTCACCAACATACCACGACAGCTTGTACTTTTGGCATCGTCTAGCATCACGCGTCCCATGAGACCCACACCAATCGCCCAGTAAGTTCCAATGAATAATCTCGTAGATTTTCCAATTCATCCAACTCGTTTACTTTTAGCCAACGGACCCGCCGGCAGCATACTTCAGCGCGCTTGGCCGTCCATTGGACATTTATTGCTCAAAGCGGCCATTACGAGCATTGTGGCATGGTGAGTGCACAAATTGATCGTATTAAGTCAACACAATGCAACTACACAAAACCATGTGCCGTACAGCACGCTTAATTATGCCTTAGGAAAAACCAATACGTCGATGGGCAGGGTAGACGTTTCAATCCACATAGCAATTTAAGCGATACTAAGTTCATCATCCATTACAACTACATACATAAATACGATTTCAACTTATATCTTTTCCGTGTTTAGCATCTCACACGCCGAGTTATATACCAGCTGTGCAGGGTGTACACTCTGGAAAACAACCAACAACATTCATACTCATCCACCCACATGCCAATGTCTGTAGAAACACGCAACCAGCTAACAAACCTAACATTCAAAGCAAAACTTCTGCATTGGACTGCGCATTGAATGGCGAAACTTGCGGTGTCTCGTGTATTCCACTTCACAAGCATTCGCATCGGTGTCTTTTACAATCGCAAGAGCAAGGTGGCGATTCCAGAAGCTATTGTTTTTGGAGAACCCTCAAACTGAGCTAAGCTAACCTCGTCTATGTGGTGGAATGAAGGCAGTCAGGTGAACTTTGATTAAGTCAACTGGAGAAGCAACAGAAGCTTGTAACCTAAACCATCAGATGCTGGGTCTGTAAAGAACCATCTATATTCCAATATGAGAAATTAAACGTAACGATGTGAAGAATTTCAATTTTCATTCAACTTTCATTTTTGCCATATCTTTTTTTTTCCACTTTTGAATTAACATTCCTGTGGTATTTGGTTTAGTTTGCATCTGCCCTTTTGTTGGAACTTCAACTTTTGTTGGTTTAATTGAACGAAAAAAATGTCGAAAATTGTTTGAACAATTATCCATCAATTTATTTATTTCTAAACATAAAATGTTAAAAATAAAATTAAAAGAAAAATTAATTGTTTGTACTTTAAAACCTTTGGTCTGGCTACATAAACTTTCTAGTTGTGAAATTTCAGCCCTTTTCAAAACTTCAAAAACAAAAAAGTTTTTCATACAACGATTAAAGTTTTGGTAATTTCCCTTCTTCATTTAGCTACCAGTTCCAGTAAACCGATCATGACGGTTCCGACATGAACCGAGTTGATTGCACGGAAAAAAAGACTCCGTGCGAAATTACAAGACGATAAATTTGAAACTGTGGGAGAGATAGTATAAATACAGATATGCGGACAGACGGACATGACTATATCACCCTGTCTTGTCATACTGATCAAGAATATATGCATATACTTTGTTTAGTCGCAAATTTCTAAGTTTGAAAAAAATTAAAAACGAGTCATTTTCTGACGCTAATACTGCACCGGAAACAAATTTTGACTTTGACAACATACTACGCCGCTCCCAGATATCGTAGCGTATTCAATGGTTTTAAAGCTTAAGGAATCCCTTTAAATATACCTTATTTCATGCAATTATCTTTATTCGTTCAGAAGATATGATTTTTGCAACGGAAAAACTCAGAAAGCCCACACCGTGCGTCGTTGTATGGAAAACTTTTTTGTTTCTTAATCAATTGACTTGAAACTTCATTCTTATGTTCTAAGGGAGACATATATACTGACTTCAGTAAGGCTTTTTACTCGGTTAATCATGAGTTGCTTTTATTGAAATTAGATCTTTTAGGCTTCCCTTTGAATCTCTTGAATTGGATTATATTGTTGTTTAGATCATCTTTGTCTGACCTAGTTCGAGTAACTTCTGATGTCCCCCAGGGCAGTCGTCTTGGTCCAATTTTGTTTGTTTGTCTGTACTCTTAGTGCTCATTTAATTTGCTAAAGCTTATTTGTTCTAAATGCTAATTTATGACTTATCATCGTAGGAAACCTTATTTGTTTACTTACTCGATTGATAACATTCAATTAGAACGAGTTTCTACTTTTAACAATCTAGGTGTTCTCTTCGATCCAAAATTCGTCCAGCAAGTCTCGACTGTTGTTAATAAGGCAAAAGGTGTTTTTGGATTCATTAAACGCTGGTCTAAAGAATTCAATGACCCTTTTATCACCAAACTTCTGTTTGCATCACTTGTACGTCCTATTCTTGAATATTGTTGTTGCGTATGATCTCCTCAATACAAAAAACATCAAGATCGCATTGAGTCCAGAAACAATTTATCCTTATTGCACTTCGTGGCCTAAATTGGAATCCTAACACCAGATTGCAATCATACCATGACAGACTCCTTTTCATTGACCTTCCGTCTCTAGCAAAAAGCAGTATTGTTTTAGGGGCTATTTATACCCTGTACACACACTGTGTATCAGGGTATATTAAGTTTGTTTGAGACGGTTTGTATGTAACGCATAGAAGGAGGAGAGGGGGACCCTATAAAGTATATATATTCTTGATCAGGATGACAAGACGAATTGATATAGCCCTGTCTGTCCGTCCGTCCGTCCGTCCGTCCTCACCAATGGTTCTCGAAAACTATAAGAGCTAGAGACTTGAAATTTGGTGGATAGACTCGTGAGGTCAAACGCTAGATCTAGTTTGAAGGATTTTTTGCCACGCCCACTCCTTCCCGCCCATCGAGCACCACCCATTTTTTCAAAAGGCTGTAGCTCGAAAACCGGATGAGTTAGAAACATGAAAATGAGTATGTAGACTCAGTATGTATAGCTCTACAAAACTGCATACCACATTTTTCCCCCTCCCCTTCGTTTCCCCTCAAAAAGTTGTTTTCTTAAAATTGCTGTATCTCCTAAACTATAATAGATACAATGCTGAAATTTTGTATGCAAACTCAGTAAACATACCTTTTTAAAACTGCATACCACAAACTACCACTTTCCCCGCAAAGACCAACACACTAAAATTTTGCAGCAATGCTTTGTAACAAAATCCGTACTAAAGCGCCATCTAATGGCAACATTGCACTGTGAGCCCTGCCTCACTATTAGCAAATACACAAACCATATCGTGGTACACTGCTTTTGCTGTCGGCGAATGTCTAACATGTTATCAACATAGGTGTGTGTACAGGGTATTATATAGTTGAGAATACTCAACTATACCGCCCTTACTGGTTTTTCCATAAATTTGTTATTGGCTTAATTGATTCCTCACACCTACTCAGTCGGATTAGTTTTAGCATCCCGCGGTGCACATCTAGAAACTTATACTATATTCTTGCACAGATGCACAACTTTGCTCTTCATGATCCGTTTCGCATGTTATGCTTTTGTAAAGGACTCCTGGTTCACGCCCAGGTCTTTAGGCTGGGGCAACTCAGAGTGACCAAGGAGCCGGCTCTACAATAATTTGTATTTCTGCCGGATCCGTGAGCACTGTCAAAAGAATTAATGACGCACAAAATCGAAGTTAAGAGATCTGATTTGCTTTATTCAACAATCTGGATTTCAACTTAAGCCTAATTCTAACTGCTAACTTAACTCTAATCCGGCACCCTCGTCCGTGGGGAGTCGTCCTCCGCCCTTGTCTCGGTCGGATTCTGGCCAGGCGTTCCTCTGGGTTATCCCAAGTGGGCCGCTAATGTTGCGAATCGCTGATGCTCACGTCTGTGCAAGTCGGATGGCCTGTTCACCTTGACTTAGCGCCACACACGTAACTTCGGGTCGCACCCAGTCGCCCTTGGGGTCACCTAGTGTTGGCTGGCGCTGGGACTCCTCACCAGCTGCCGCTTGGAATCCAACAAGGACTTGGTCTTTGGATTCCGTCCAGTGTCGGTCGACTTTGTTCCAGTATGGAGCTCAAGTCGAATACTGTATCTAAATGTTACCTGTCTTGGTCGGTCTCGCTTGCGGCTATATAGTCCCAAAAATAACGTACCCACGACCGCCAAACATCGCCAAGTCTAGTAGCCTGCCGCCTGAACTAGTTGTGAATTGTATCCTTACCCAGCGCTATTCTGCTGATGGACCGTCTGTCACACTGACTCTAGCGTCGACGGCCTGAATATCAGCCAAGTCCTCCGCCTAAGTCAACGTTAATCAACGCGCAGCGGCTCGAAACAACCAACAAAAGCTACTGTCGTGTCATTTTCGCCACAACTGTACCGACTGCGATCAGCCTGCGGCGACGTCGCTACCCTGCATCATCAATTGCTATTGGCTGCATGGCGGCTGACAACTGCGCAGTTGTCATGAACATAACTCATCATCCAGCCGTCGACGCATACCGCCGTTCACACGGGGACACTGAACTAACAATCTAGTCAATCCATACACACACCAACCTACGCTTGTCCTCGATTGACGCTTCGACGCATCGCACGTCCACGTCAATCGCGTTGGTTGCTCTACTCGTTGTTGTGAGACGGCAGACTACCGAGCCAGTGCATCAGCCGCACACACACACTAACAACCACATATGCGACCCCGAACAAACGCTTCGTTGCGTTGCACCGTCGCAGGCGTAAGTGACAAGTGCAGTACGCATTTCAGCGTTCTGCTTCCACCGTCACTATGGCCATATGGCGCACATCAACGCCCGCTACACGCTGTACTTATGCGGTTGTTAATCAGGATCGCTGTACTTATGCGATCGCTAATCAGCATCGCTAACCAGACTCATATTTGTGAGCGCGAAGAAGAGGAAGAGAAGCAATATTCACGTCGTTGTATGGAAAACTTTTTTGTTTTTTAACCAATTGACTTCAAACTTTACAGTTATGTTCTTAGGGAGGAATGAAAACTATTTTGACCAAAACTGGGCATGGCTACGCCCACTTATAGCGAAAGTTGAACCGTTGTATGGACAACTTTTTTGATTTTTAACCAATTAACTTAAAAGATTTTTAACCAATTGACTTGAAACTTTACAGTTATGTTCTTAGGGAGGAATGAAAACTATTTTGACCAAAAGTGGGCATGGTCACGCCCACTTATAGCTAAACTTGTCCCGTTGTATGGAAAACTTTTTTGTTTTTTAACCAATTGACTTGAAACTTTACAGTTATGTTCTTAGGGAGGAATGAAAACTATTTTGACCAAAAGTGGGCATGGCCACGCCCACTTATAGCTAAACTTGACCCGTTGTATGGAAAACTTTTTTGTTTTTTAACCAATTGACTTGAAACTTTACAGCTATGTTCTTAGGGAGGAATGAAAACTATTCATTTACTTTTTTTTATAGTGACACAACGTGAAAAGTATTATAGCTTCAGGCTTGCTGAAGATAGTGACCTTACTGGTTTTCCCTTAACTCGTCGGACTGCGCGTCATTCATAACACTGCCAATCTGGCCTTTTGCACTCAACGACTTGGTATCACTAACACGAAGAAGCAGAGCACCGGACAGACACATGTGAGTGACTACAAATACTTTAAGCTTTTGTACTGCGTACTCACAAATCACACCAAGTGACTGTGACGCTTCTCCTGGAGGACAACTCACCAACATACCACGACAGCTTGTACTTTTGGCATCGTCTAGCATCACGCGTCCCATGAGACCCACACCAATCGCCCAGTAAGTTCCAATGAATAATCTCGTAGATTTTCCAATTCATCCAACTCGTTTACTTTTAGCCAACGGACCCGCCGGCAGCATACTTCAGCGCGCTTGGCCGTCCATTGGACATTTATTGCTCAAAGCGGCCATTACGAGCATTGTGGCATGGTGAGTGCACAAATTGATCGTATTAAGTCAACACAATGCAACTACACAAAACCATGTGCCGTACAGCACGCTTAATTATGCCTTAGGAAAAACCAATACGTCGATGGGCAGGGTAGACGTTTCAATCCACATAGCAATTTAAGCGATACTAAGTTCATCATCCATTACAACTACATACATAAATACGATTTCAACTTATATCTTTTCCGTGTTTAGCATCTCACACGCCGAGTTATATACCAGCTGTGCAGGGTGTACACTCTGGAAAACAACCAACAACATTCATACTCATCCACCCACATGCCAATGTCTGTAGAAACACGCAACCAGCTAACAAACCTAACATTCAAAGCAAAACTTCTGCATTGGACTGCGCATTGAATGGCGAAACTTGCGGTGTCTCGTGTATTCCACTTCACAAGCATTCGCATCGGTGTCTTTTACAATCGCAAGAGCAAGGTGGCGATTCCAGAAGCTATTGTTTTTGGAGAACCCTCAAACTGAGCTAAGCTAACCTCGTCTATGTGGTGGAATGAAGGCAGTCAGGTGAACTTTGATTAAGTCAACTGGAGAAGCAACAGAAGCTTGTAACCTAAACCATCAGATGCTGGGTCTGTAAAGAACCATCTATATTCCAATATGAGAAATTAAACGTAACGATGTGAAGAATTTCAATTTTCATTCAACTTTCATTTTTGCCATATCTTTTTTTTTCCACTTTTGAATTAACATTCCTGTGGTATTTGGTTTAGTTTGCATCTGCCCTTTTGTTGGAACTTCAACTTTTGTTGGTTTAATTGAACGAAAAAAATGTCGAAAATTGTTTGAACAATTATCCATCAATTTATTTATTTCTAAACATAAAATGTTAAAAATAAAATTAAAAGAAAAATTAATTGTTTGTACTTTAAAACCTTTGGTCTGGCTACATAAACTTTCTAGTTGTGAAATTTCAGCCCTTTTCAAAACTTCAAAAACAAAAAAGTTTTTCATACAACGATTAAAGTTTTGGTAATTTCCCTTCTTCATTTAGCTACCAGTTCCAGTAAACCGATCATGACGGTTCCGACATGAACCGAGTTGATTGCACGGAAAAAAAGACTCCGTGCGAAATTACAAGACGATAAATTTGAAACTGTGGGAGAGATAGTATAAATACAGATATGCGGACAGACGGACATGACTATATCACCCTGTCTTGTCATACTGATCAAGAATATATGCATATACTTTGTTTAGTCGCAAATTTCTAAGTTTGAAAAAAATTAAAAACGAGTCATTTTCTGACGCTAATACTGCACCGGAAACAAATTCTGACTTTGACAACATACTACGCCGCTCCCAGATATCGTAGCGTATTCAATGATTTTAAATCTTAAGGAATCCCTTTAAATATACCTTATTTCATGCAATTATCTTTATTCGTTCAGAAGATATGATTTTTGCAACGGAAAAACTCAGAAAGCCCACACCGTGCGTCGTTGTATGGAAAACTTTTTTGTTTCTTAATCAATTGACTTGAAACTTCATTCTTATGTTCTAAGGGAGACATATATACTGACTTCAGTAAGGCTTTTTACTCGGTTAATCATGAGTTGCTTTTATTGAAATTAGATCTTTTAGGCTTCCCTTTGAATCCACGCCCACTCCTTCCCGCCCATCGAGCACCACCCATTTTTTCAAAAGGCTGTAGCTCGAAAACCTGATGAGTTAGAAACATGAAAATGAGTATGTAGACTCAGTATGTATAGCTCTACAAAACTGCATACCACATTTTTCCCCCTCCCCTTCGTTTCCCCTCAAAAAGTTGTTTTCTTAAAATTGCTGTATCTCCTAAACTATAATAGATACAATGCTGAAATTTTGTATGCAAACTCAGTAAACATACCTTTTTAAAACTGCATACCACAAACTATCACTTTCCCCGCAAAGACCAACACACTAAAATTTTGCAGCAATGCTTTGTAACAAAATCCGTACTAAAGCGCCATCTAATGGCAACATTGCACTGTGAGCCCTGCCTCACTATTAGCAAATACACAAACCATATCGTGGTACACTGCTTTTGCTGTCGGCGAATGTTTAACATGTTATCAACATAGGTGTGTGTACAGGGTATTATATAGTTGAGAATACTCAACTATACCGCCCTTACTGGTTTTTCCATAAATTTGTTATTGGCTTAATTGATTCCTCACACCTACTCAGTCGGATTAGTTTTAGCATCCCGCGGTGCACATCTAGAAACTTATACTATATTCTTGCACAGATGCACAACTTTGCTCTTCATGATCCGTTTCGCATGTTATGCTTTTGTAAAGGACTCCTGGTTCACGCCCAGGTCTTTAGGCTGGGGCAACTCAGAGTGACCAAGGAGCCGGCTCTACAATAATTTGTATTTCTGCCGGATCCGTGAGCACTGTCAAAAGAATTAATGACGCACAAAATCGAAGTTAAGAGATCTGATTTGCTTTATTCAACAATCTGGATTTCAACTTAAGCCTAATTCTAACTGCTAACTTAACTCTAATCCGGCACCCTCGTCCGTGGGGAGTCGTCCTCCGCCCTTGTCTCGGTCGGATTCTGGCCAGGCGTTCCTCTGGGTTATCCCAAGTGGGCCGCTAATGTTGCGAATCGCTGATGCTCACGTCTGTGCAAGTCGGATGGCCTGTTCACCTTGACTTAGCGCCACACACGTAACTTCGGGTCGCACCCAGTCGCCCTTGGGGTCACCTAGTGTTGGCTGGCGCTGGGACTCCTCACCAGCTGCCGCTTGGAATCCAACAAGGACTTGGTCTTTGGATTCCGTCCAGTGTCGGTCGACTTTGTTCCAGTATGGAGCTCAAGTCGAATACTGTATCTAAATGTTACCTGTCTTGGTCGGTCTCGCTTGCGGCTATATAGTCCCAAAAATAACGTACCCACGACCGCCAAACATCGCCAAGTCTAGTAGCCTGCCGCCTGAACTAGTTGTGAATTGTATCCTTACCCAGCGCTATTCTGCTGATGGACCGTCTGTCACACTGACTCTAGCGTCGACGGCCTGAATATCAGCCAAGTCCTCCGCCTAAGTCAACGTTAATCAACGCGCAGCGGCTCGAAACAACCAACAAAAGCTACTGTCGTGTCATTTTCGCCACAACTGTACCGACTGCGATCAGCCTGCGGCGACGTCGCTACCCTGCATCATCAATTGCTATTGGCTGCATGGCGGCTGACAACTGCGCAGTTGTCATGAACATAACTCATCATCCAGCCGTCGACGCATACCGCCGTTCACACGGGGACACTGAACTAACAATCTAGTCAATCCATACACACACCAACCTACGCTTGTCCTCGATTGACGCTTCGACGCATCGCACGTCCACGTCAATCGCGTTGGTTGCTCTACTCGTTGTTGTGAGACGGCAGACTACCGAGCCAGTGCATCAGCCGCACACACACACTAACAACCACATATGCGACCCCGAACAAACGCTTCGTTGCGTTGCACCGTCGCAGGCGTAAGTGACAAGTGCAGTACGCATTTCAGCGTTCTGCTTCCACCGTCACTATGGCCATATGGCGCACATCAACGCCCGCTACACGCTGTACTTATGCGGTTGTTAATCAGGATCGCTGTACTTATGCGATCGCTAATCAGCATCGCTAACCAGACTCATATTTGTGAGCGCGAAGAAGAGGAAGAGAAGCAATATTTACGTCGTTGTATGGAAAACTTTTTTGTTTTTTAACCAATTGACTTCAAACTTTACAGTTATGTTCTTAGGGAGGAATGAAAACTATTTTGACCAAAACTGGGCATGGCTACGCCCACTTATAGCGAAAGTTGAACCGTTGTATGGACAACTTTTTTGATTTTTAACCAATTAACTTAAAAGATTTTTAACCAATTGACTTGAAACTTTACAGTTATGTTCTTAGGGAGGAATGAAAACTATTTTGACCAAAAGTGGGCATGGTCACGCCCACTTATAGCTAAACTTGTCCCGTTGTATGGAAAACTTTTTTGTTTTTTAACCAATTGACTTGAAACTTTACAGTTATGTTCTTAGGGAGGAATGAAAACTATTTTGACCAAAAGTGGGCATGGCCACGCCCACTTATAGCTAAACTTGACCCGTTGTATGGAAAACTTTTTTGTTTTTTAACCAATTGACTTGAAACTTTACAGCTATGTTCTTAGGGAGGAATGAAAACTATTCATTTACTTTTTTTTATAGTGACACAACGTGAAAAGTATTATAGCTTCAGGCTTGCTGAAGATAGTGACCTTACTGGTTTTCCCTTAACTCGTCGGACTGCGCGTCATTCATAACACTGCCAATCTGGCCTTTTGCACTCAACGACTTGGTATCACTAACACGAAGAAGCAGAGCACCGGACAGACACATGTGAGTGACTACAAATACTTTAAGCTTTTGTACTGCGTACTCACAAATCACACCAAGTGACTGTGACGCTTCTCCTGGAGGACAACTCACCAACATACCACGACAGCTTGTACTTTTGGCATCGTCTAGCATCACGCGTCCCATGAGACCCACACCAATCGCCCAGTAAGTTCCAATGAATAATCTCGTAGATTTTCCAATTCATCCAACTCGTTTACTTTTAGCCAACGGACCCGCCGGCAGCATACTTCAGCGCGCTTGGCCGTCCATTGGACATTTATTGCTCAAAGCGGCCATTACGAGCATTGTGGCATGGTGAGTGCACAAATTGATCGTATTAAGTCAACACAATGCAACTACACAAAACCATGTGCCGTACAGCACGCTTAATTATGCCTTAGGAAAAACCAATACGTCGATGGGCAGGGTAGACGTTTCAATCCACATAGCAATTTAAGCGATACTAAGTTCATCATCCATTACAACTACATACATAAATACGATTTCAACTTATATCTTTTCCGTGTTTAGCATCTCACACGCCGAGTTATATACCAGCTGTGCAGGGTGTACACTCTGGAAAACAACCAACAACATTCATACTCATCCACCCACATGCCAATGTCTGTAGAAACACGCAACCAGCTAACAAACCTAACATTCAAAGCAAAACTTCTGCATTGGACTGCGCATTGAATGGCGAAACTTGCGGTGTCTCGTGTATTCCACTTCACAAGCATTCGCATCGGTGTCTTTTACAATCGCAAGAGCAAGGTGGCGATTCCAGAAGCTATTGTTTTTGGAGAACCCTCAAACTGAGCTAAGCTAACCTCGTCTATGTGGTGGAATGAAGGCAGTCAGGTGAACTTTGATTAAGTCAACTGGAGAAGCAACAGAAGCTTGTAACCTAAACCATCAGATGCTGGGTCTGTAAAGAACCATCTATATTCCAATATGAGAAATTAAACGTAACGATGTGAAGAATTTCAATTTTCATTCAACTTTCATTTTTGCCATATCTTTTTTTTTCCACTTTTGAATTAACATTCCTGTGGTATTTGGTTTAGTTTGCATCTGCCCTTTTGTTGGAACTTCAACTTTTGTTGGTTTAATTGAACGAAAAAAATGTCGAAAATTGTTTGAACAATTATCCATCAATTTATTTATTTCTAAACATAAAATGTTAAAAATAAAATTAAAAGAAAAATTAATTGTTTGTACTTTAAAACCTTTGGTCTGGCTACATAAACTTTCTAGTTGTGAAATTTCAGCCCTTTTCAAAACTTCAAAAACAAAAAAGTTTTTCATACAACGATTAAAGTTTTGGTAATTTCCCTTCTTCATTTAGCTACCAGTTCCAGTAAACCGATCATGACGGTTCCGACATGAACCGAGTTGATTGCACGGAAAAAAAGACTCCGTGCGAAATTACAAGACGATAAATTTGAAACTGTGGGAGAGATAGTATAAATACAGATATGCGGACAGACGGACATGACTATATCACCCTGTCTTGTCATACTGATCAAGAATATATGCATATACTTTGTTTAGTCGCAAATTTCTAAGTTTGAAAAAAATTAAAAACGAGTCATTTTCTGACGCTAATACTGCACCGGAAACAAATTCTGACTTTGACAACATACTACGCCGCTCCCAGATATCGTAGCGTATTCAATGATTTTAAATCTTAAGGAATCCCTTTAAATATACCTTATTTCATGCAATTATCTTTATTCGTTCAGAAGATATGATTTTTGCAACGGAAAAACTCAGAAAGCCCACACCGTGCGTCGTTGTATGGAAAACTTTTTTGTTTCTTAATCAATTGACTTGAAACTTCATTCTTATGTTCTAAGGGAGACATATATACTGACTTCAGTAAGGCTTTTTACTCGGTTAATCATGAGTTGCTTTTATTGAAATTAGATCTTTTAGGCTTCCCTTTGAATCCACGCCCACTCCTTCCCGCCCATCGAGCACCACCCATTTTTTCAAAAGGCTGTAGCTCGAAAACCTGATGAGTTAGAAACATGAAAATGAGTATGTAGACTCAGTATGTATAGCTCTACAAAACTGCATACCACATTTTTCCCCCTCCCCTTCGTTTCCCCTCAAAAAGTTGTTTTCTTAAAATTGCTGTATCTCCTAAACTATAATAGATACAATGCTGAAATTTTGTATGCAAACTCAGTAAACATACCTTTTTAAAACTGCATACCACAAACTACCACTTTCCCCGCAAAGACCAACACACTAAAATTTTGCAGCAATGCTTTGTAACAAAATCCGTACTAAAGCGCCATCTAATGGCAACATTGCACTGTGAGCCCTGCCTCACTATTAGCAAATACACAAACCATATCGTGGTACACTGCTTTTGCTGTCGGCGAATGTTTAACATGTTATCAACATAGGTGTGTGTACAGGGTATTATATAGTTGAGAATACTCAACTATACCGCCCTTACTGGTTTTTCCATAAATTTGTTATTGGCTTAATTGATTCCTCACACCTACTCAGTCGGATTAGTTTTAGCATCCCGCGGTGCACATCTAGAAACTTATACTATATTCTTGCACAGATTTTTTTTTTTTTTTTTTTTTTTTAACTAACTACAGGCGCAAGACGTTGTGGTAGCGCACTACCCTCAAGTGGACTTGCGACACCAGGTCAGCCTGTTCCGCGACTACAGACAAGTCAACAGTCGCTTTACTACTTACACTACACACAATAAAAAATACTAATAAACTAATTTTTAAACAATTCCTTAAAACTACTACGTTGATTAATTAACATAAACTTCATAAACAAAATTTTTACTTATTTAAATACGTTAGAATACTACGTTTTATTAGGTTAGTAGAGGAGCAGTTGCACAACTTTGCTCTTCATGATCCGTTTCGCATGTTATGCTTTTGTAAAGGACTCCTGGTTCACGCCCAGGTCTTTAGGCTGGGGCAACTCAGAGTGACCAAGGAGCCGGCTCTACAATAATTTGTATTTCTGCCGGATCCGTGAGCACTGTCAAAAGAATTAATGACGCACAAAATCGAAGTTAAGAGATCTGATTTGCTTTATTCAACAATCTGGATTTCAACTTAAGCCTAATTCTAACTGCTAACTTAACTCTAATCCGGCACCCTCGTCCGTGGGGAGTCGTCCTCCACCCTTGTCTCGGTCGGATTCTGGCCAGGCGTTCCTCTGGGTTATCCCAAGTGGGCCGCTAATGTTGCGAATCGCTGAGGCTCACGTCTGTGCAAGTCGGATGGCCTGTTCACCTTGACTTAGCGCCACACACGTAACTTCGGGTCGCACCCAGTCGCCCTTGGGGTCACCTAGTGTTGGCTGGCGCTGGGACTCCTCACCAGCTGCCGCTTGGAATCCAACAAGGACTTGGTCTTTGGATTCCGTCCAGTGTCGGTCGACTTTGTTCCAGTATGGAGCTCAAGTCGAATACTGTATCTAAATGTTACCTGTCTTGGTCGGTCTCGCTTGCGGCTATATAGTCCCAAAAATAACGTACCCACGACCGCCAAACATCGCCAAGTCTAGTAGCCTGCCGCCTGAACTAGTTGTGAATTGTATCCTTACCCAGCGCTATTCTGCTGATGGACCGTCTGTCACACTGACTCTAGCGTCGACGGCCTGAATATCAGCCAAGTCCTCCGCCTAAGTCGACGTTAATCAACGCGCAGCGGCTCGAAACAACCAACAAAAGCTACTGTCGTGTCATTTTCGCCACAACTGTACCGACTGCGATCAGCCTGCGGCGACGTCGCTACCCTGCATCATCAATTGCTATTGGCTGCATGGCGGCTGACAACTGCGCAGTTGTCATGAACATAACTCATCATCCAGCCGTCGACGCATACCGCCGTTCACACGGGGACACTGAACTAACAATCTAGTCAATCCATACACACACCAACCTACGCTTGTCCTCGATTGACGCTTCGACGCATCGCACGTCCACGTCAATCGCGTTGGTTGCTCTACTCGTTGTTGTGAGACGGCAGACTACCGAGCCAGTGCATCAGCCGCACACACACACTAACAACCACATATGCGACCCCGAACAAACGCTTCGTTGCGTTGCACCGTCGCAGGCGTAAGTGACAAGTGCAGTACGCATTTCAGCGTTCTGCTTCCACCGTCACTTTCGCCATATGGCGCACATCAACGCCCGCTACACGCTGTACTTATGCGGTTGTTAATCAGGATCGCTGTACTTATGCGATCGCTAATCAGCATCGCTAACCAGACTCATATTTGTGAGCGCGAAGAAGAGGAAGAGAAGCAATATTCACGTCGTTGTATGGAAAACTTTTTTGTTTTTTAACCAATTGACTTCAAACTTTACAGTTATGTTCTTAGGGAGGAATGAAAACTATTTTGACCAAAACTGGGCATGGCTACGCCCACTTATAGCGAAAGTTGAACCGTTGTATGGACAACTTTTTTGATTTTTAACCAATTAACTTAAAAGATTTTTAACCAATTGACTTGAAACTTTACAGTTATGTTCTTAGGGAGGAATGAAAACTATTTTGACCAAAACTGGGCATGGCTACGCCCACTTATAGCGAAAGTTGAACCGTTGTATGGACAACTTTTTTTGATTTTTAACCAATTAACTTAAAAGATTTTTAACCAATTGACTTGAAACTTTACAGTTATGTTCTTAGGGAGGAATGAAAACTATTTTGACCAAAAGTGGGCATGGTCACGCCCACTTATAGCTAAACTTGTCCCGTTGTATGGAAAACTTTTTTGTTTTTTAACCAATTGACTTGAAACTTTACAGTTATGTTCTTAGGGAGGAATGAAAACTATTTTGACCAAAAGTGGGCATGGCCACGCCCACTTATAGCTAAACTTGACCCGTTGTATGGAAAACTTTTTTGTTTTTTAACCAATTGACTTGAAACTTTACAGCTATGTTCTTAGGGAGGAATGAAAACTATTCATTTACTTTTTTTTATAGTGACACAACGTGAAAAGTATTATAGCTTCAGGCTTGCTGAAGATAGTGACCTTACTGGTTTTCCCTTAACTCGTCGGACTGCGCGTCATTCATAACACTGCCAATCTGGCCTTTTGCACTCAACGACTTGGTATCACTAACACGAAGAAGCAGAGCACCGGACAGACACATGTGAGTGACTACAAATACTTTAAGCTTTTGTACTGCGTACTCACAAATCACACCAAGTGACTGTGACGCTTCTCCTGGAGGACAACTCACCAACATACCACGACAGCTTGTACTTTTGGCATCGTCTAGCATCACGCGTCCCATGAGACCCACACCAATCGCCCAGTAAGTTCCAATGAATAATCTCGTAGATTTTCCAATTCATCCAACTCGTTTACTTTTAGCCAACGGACCCGCCGGCAGCATACTTCAGCGCGCTTGGCCGTCCATTGGACATTTATTGCTCAAAGCGGCCATTACGAGCATTGTGGCATGGTGAGTGCACAAATTGATCGTATTAAGTCAACACAATGCAACTACACACAAAACCATGTGCCGTACAGCACGCTTAATTATGCCTTAGGAAAAACCAATACGTCGATGGGCAGGGTAGACGTTTCAATCCACATAGCAATTTAAGCGATACTAAGTTCATCATCCATTACAACTACATACATAAATACGATTTCAACTTATATCTTTTCCGTGTTTAGCATCTCACACGCCCAGTTATATACCAGCTGTGCAGGGTGTACACTCTGGAAAACAACCAACAACATTCATACTCATCCACCCACATGCCAATGTCTGTAGAAACACGCAACCAGCTAACAAACCTAACATTCAAAGCAAAACTTCTGCATTGGACTGCGCATTGAATGGCGAAACTTGCGGTGTCTCGTGTATTCCACTTCACAAGCAATCGCATCGGTGTCTTTTACAATCGCAAGAGCAAGGTGGCGATTCCAGAAGCTATTGTTTTTGGAGAACCCTCAAACTGAGCTAAGCTAACCTCGTCTATGTGGTGGAATGAAGGCAGTCAGGTGAACTTTGATTAAGTCAACTGGAGAAGCAACAGAAGCTTGTAACCTAAACCCTCAGATGCTGGGTCTGTAAAGAACCATCTATATTCCAATATGAGAAATTAAACGTAACGATGTGAAGAATTTCAATTTTCATTCAACTTTCATTTTTGCCATATCTTTTTTTTCCACTTTTGAATTAACATTCCTGTGGTATTTGGTTTAGTTTGCATCTGCCCTTTTGTTGGAACTTCAACTTTTGTTGGTTTAATTGAACGAAAAAAATATCGAAAATTGTTTGAACAATTATCCATCAATTTATTTATTTCTAAACATAAAATGTTAAAAATAAAATTAAAAGGAAAATTAATTGTTTGCACTGCCTGGCCATCCTGTCATCAATCTCGGGTTGCGCTCACCAGCCTGCAGAGGCACTAGTCCACGTGCTCCTTTTGCATTGGTTGGCCTGACCCCTGCTTCGCTCCGGCTCGCCTCCCTCTGGCCCGTCGCATCGTCGGCTGCCGGCCGCAAGCGAAACACGTCCAAGCCGCCGCGCCGGTCGATGCATGCCCTGAAGATGCCGTTTTCCGTGTGCTCCTCCAGCCTCATTGTTTCGTCCCATGCCCTCGTCATCAACGCCTGCTTCACTCGCCGCATTAACGCCGCCGGCCGCGCCGTAGTCGGCACTTCCCTTAGCGGCCATTTCCAGGCCCCGCAATCGCCGGGGTCGACGTTATAGCCGCGTTTGCCGCCGGTGCAATTGCCGCTGGCGCAACTGTCGCTTGTGCCGCCACCGCCGGCGCTCCTGCACAGCGCCGTCTCCAGTGCTCGCCACTCCTCAACAGTCTGCCTCACCGGTGGTGGTATGTCATCTCGCCACGGCTTCCATAGCCTTGGCCCCCTCATGCGCACCACCTGCCGCGCCGCCTTCGACCGTGCCACCTCCTCAGCGATACCCGTTCCCCGCCAGTATTTATGGAGGAGACCGCGCATTTCGCATGGCTTCAGGAGCTCACCGTCTGCCCTGAGTCTGCCATAGCTCCGTCCCGTCCCCCATTTTTATATATCCAGGACGACCTGGCATTGGTGGGACTAGCTCCCGCTGCTCTTCACCCGCAACTTCTTCCTCCCACGATAACTCGTCGTTCAATGGTGGATCGAGCTCCATTGGGCTAGGCGAATCCGCCACCATAATCTTTGGCTCCGCCTGAGTCGTGGACGCAATCCGGACGGCTGGATCACCACCAGGTACACACCAGAGAACGGCAAAATTCACTTTTTTCTTGATTTACTCATACGCCAAAATTTTTACTCAATTCCACTCAGTGAACGAAACACAGCGTTGAGTAAAAATCAGCTCATGCTGACGAACACATTATTCGTGTACACACTCAGCCTTCGGTCCGAAATTATTTGATCATGTTTATTCACTCAACGAATTCAAGCGTTGAGTACAAATCAGCTCGTGCTTCGGTCCGAAATTATTTGTTCATGTTTACTCACTCAACGAAATCAAGCGTTGAGTAAAAAGTTCGTGCTAACGAACGCATCATTTGTGTACATGCACAACGGTTTATTATGATTTCGAAACTGAGCTTCGGGCTTCATGTATGAGCGCACTTAGCGTGTATTTTGTTTCTACTTGTGCGTCTAGCTGGCGACAAACTGCATTTTTTTTTATTGGGAGTCCCAAATAGGGACAATTGTCTGTTTATGAAGAAATGCAAAGTTTTGGAAAGTATGTTAGTTTTATTTTGTCGTCTCATCGGTATGGAGGAGCAGATTATTGTTGAAAAAATACGCGCAAATACCTACACATTGGCGGCCCGACATAAGGGAAGGAGCTATGTCTGGAATATATTATCCGAAATAGTAAAGGAGGATGGCACTATTTGTGAAGGATTTTTATACTGCCGATCGTGCAAAAATATTTTAAAATCGCAAATCGCTCAAGGAGACGAAGCTGTTAAAAACTGTGAGAAATTAAACATAACGATGTGAAGAATTTCAATTTTCATTCAACTTTCATTTTTGCCATATCTTTTTTTTCCACTTTTGAATTAACATTCCTGTGGTATTTGGTTTAGTTTGCATCTGCCCTTTTGTTGGAACTTCAACTTTTGTTGGTTTAATTGAACGAAAAAAATATCGAAAATTGTTTGAACAATTATCCATCAATTTATTTATTTCTAAACATAAAATGTTAAAAATAAAATTAAAAGGAAAATTAATTGTTTGTACTGCCTGGCCATCCTGTCATCAATCTCGGGTTGCGCTCACCAGCCTGCAGAGGCACTAGTCCACGTGCTCCTTTTGCATTGGTTGGCCTGACCCCTGCTTCGCTCCGGCTCGCCTCCCTCTGGCCCGTCGCATCGTCGGCTGCCGGCCGCAAGCGAAACACGTCCAAGCCGCCGCGCCGGTCGATGCATGCCCTGAAGATGCCGTTTTCCGTGTGCTCCTCCAGCCTCATTGTTTCGTCCCATGCCCTCGTCATCAACGCCTGCTTCACTCGCCGCATTAACGCCGCCGGCCGCGCCGTAGTCGGCACTTCCCTTAGCGGCCATTTCCAGGCCCCGCAATCGCCGGGGTCGACGTTATAGCCGCGTTTGCCGCCGGTGCAATAGCCGCTGGCGCAACTGTCGCTTGTGCCGCCACCGCCGGCGCTCCTGCACAGCGCCGTCTCCAGTGCTCGCCACTCCTCAACCGTCTGCCTCACCGGTGGTGGTATGTCATCTCGCCACGGCTTCCATAGCCTTGGCCCCCTCATGCGCACCACCTGCCGCGCCGCCTTCGACCGTGCCACCTCCTCAGCGATACCCGTTCCCCGCCAGTATTTATGGAGGAGACCGCGCATTTCGCATGGCTTCAGGAGCTCACCGTCTGCCCTGAGTCTGCCATAGCTCCGTCCCGTCCCCCATTTTTATATATCCAGGCCGACCTGGCATTGGTGGGACTAGCTCCCGCTGCTCTTCACCCGCAACTTCTTCCTCCCACGATAACTCGTCGTTCAATGGTGGATCGAGCTCCATTGGGCTAGGCGAATCCGCCACCATAATCTTTGGCTCCGCCTGAGTCGTGGACGCAATCCGGACGGCTGGATCACCACCAGGTACACACCAGAGAACGGCAAAATTCACTTTTTTCTTGATTTACTCATACGCCAAAATTTTTACTCAATTCCACTCAGTGAACGAAACACAGCGTTGAGTAAAAATCAGCTCATGCTGACGAACACATTATTCGTGTACACACTCAGCCTTCGGTCCGAAATTATTTGATCATGTTTATTCACTCAACGAATTCAAGCGTTGAGTACAAATCAGCTCGTGCTTCGGTCCGAAATTATTTGTTCATGTTTACTCACTCAACGAAATCAAGCGTTGAGTAAAAAGTTCGTGCTAACGAACGCATCATTTGTGTACATGCACAACGGTTTATTATGATTTCGAAACTGAGCTTCGGGCTTCATGTATGAGCGCACTTAGCGTGTATTTTGTTTCTACTTGTGCGTCTAGCTGGCGACAAACTGCATTTTTTTTATTGGGAGTCCCAAATAGGGACAATTGTCTGTTTATGAAGAAATGCAAAGTTTTGGAAAGTATGTTAGTTTTATTTTGTCGTCTCATCGGTATGGAGGAGCAGATTATTGTTGAAAAAATACGCGCAAATACCTACACATTGGCGGCCCGACATAAGGGAAGGAGCTATGTCTGGAATATATTATCCGAAATAGTAAAGGAGGATGGCACTATTTGTGAAGGATTTTTATACTGCCGATCGTGCAAAAATATTTTAAAATCGCAAATCGCTCAAGGAGACGAAGCTGTTAAAAACTGTGACGCCAGAGGATAAAAAAGTAGCTATTGACACTTGTGTCACATGGGTTACTGAGGATTGCCAACCCTTTTCAGCAATCGATTGTGTTGGCTTTAAAAAACTGGCTAAGTTTTTAATAACTATTGGTGCGAAATACGGAGAAAACGTCGATATTGAAGACATGCTGCCTGATGCAACAACAGTGTCGCGATCAACGCAAAAGTTAGCAAATGACAAAAAAAAATAAAATAAAAGATGAAATTGCAAACATTGTGCATAGTGGAGGCGCAAGTGCAACAATAGATTTGTGGACTGACAATTACGTCCATAGAAACTTCCTTGGGGTAACTTTGCATTTTGAAAAAGATTTAAAACTTTACGATTTGATTTTACGATTAAAATCAATGGATTTTCAACGTTCAACCGCTACAAACATTTTGAGCAAATTAAATACATTGTTTTGCGAGTTTGGCATAAACAATTTGGAAAATATAAAGTTTGTAACTGACGAGGCACCAATATTTTAAAAGCTGATAGACTAAACTGCAGTAGCCATTTGCTTGCCAACGTCTTGGAACATTCTTTTGATCAGTCTTTGGAGGTAGCCGAACTTTTGGAAACGTGCAAAAAAATTGTTAGATACTTTAAAAAAGCAAACTTGCAACATCACCTACAAACTTCATTGAAAACCCATTGTCCGACACGATGGCTTGATTATTCGGCTATTGTTCGTGTATGAACGTTTTTACAATCACGCCAAGCGTTCTCTGGTACACACCGCACACCACGTGGCCACTTCTTATATAGCGGCTCGGCCAGAGCTGCCTTTCCATTCTAGAGATCACCATGATCACATTCCTGGCAATCCTACTTCCAACCCTACCATCATTTGGTCACTCCCAGAATCGGAGGACACAACGCCCCCTAACTCTCCCCTGATCGACACGCCGATACCTGCCAATCCCCACCAGCTCCATGCGCATATCCGTTGTCAGTGGTGTACTGGGACCGCAGCAACACAAACAGAGGCAAACATTCCGCACTTCTGTAATTATGTTCTGACGTTTTGACTTGGTGACGCACTGTCGTCCACGTCAACCGCGAAGCTCATGCCCAGTACGTGGGCCGTTCTCGTTGTCTTTACAACACTTTTGACATTCGTTACCCCGTTATGTAGCATAGCGCCAGTTCGACAATATAACAACACAAACACGCCCTCTGCGTTGACGTTCTGACGAGTTTACTTGTCGTCGCCGCGTCAGTGACGACGTATCTGCCAACTACCTATACTCGTTGTTGCCTGACACACATTATGACTTTCAGTAGTAAAAAAAAAACCCAACAACAACATATATAAACACAATGCTTGGCATTTTTCTCCACCGTCATTTTTGCCATCTGTAACATGTGCAAAAACAACCAATATGGGTTGCACTGTTAGGTCAGCGCCTGAACGCATTTATTGTGTTTGTTATTGCTCGCTACTCAGCGTTGCTGCCAGCTAATCAACGCCACTACCTAGCGTCGAAAAATGTAGTTAATGTAGTTAATCAACGTTGTTAATCACCGTCGCTAATCAACGTCGCTTCACGAAAACGAAAAGCGCAAGACTGCTGCTTACGAAATCGGAAACACGAACTATGCCATAACCTAGCTCCCCGGACACGGAACCTCGCCCTCACCCTCTTGAGCTAACCCAAATCGAGAAAGCATCCCCTTTCCCATGCCGCTAGACCAGTCGTACTCAATCAACAGGCGAAAGTTACTGACACTAGTCGTGCGCTGGTTCCGGGAATCACGGCTTCGCCCCGTCTTCCGACGATGGCGTTGCATCCACTTCCTCAACGAAGGGCTTCAGCTCACTAACGTGGGCCGTGCGTATTTTGCCACCCTTCCGATCCTGCACCTCGGCAATCACGGGGGATCGAAAACCTCGCACCACAAATGGTCCGTCAAACCGAGGTGCCAGCTTAGCGGCGAACCCCTCCACTGCCTTTGACAATGGGTGCTGTCGCACCATCACTAGCTGGCCAATATCCGGGCGCCACTCTCGTTGCCTCAGATTATAATGACGGGCTGGCTCAGCAGCAGCCTTCGTCATCTCCTGCCTCACCAAGGCAAAGATCTCCTCTAACTGAGTTGACCTCTCCTTGGGGCTCACCACCTCCACCCCGGATCCAGGGGTGCGCTCATCCCAAAGCGCCTTGGGTAATCGCGGCTCACGCCCTTGCACCAAGAACTCGGGGGAATACCCCGTATTGTCAGCCACGCTAGAATTTACCGCAAGCGACAATTCCGGGAGGTGTTCGTCCCAGCGATACTGGTTCGCTGCGGCGAACTAGGCAATCATGGTTTTCACCGTTCGATTTGCCCGCTCTGTCGGATTCTCTTGCGGTGTGTATGGCGCTGTGAACTGCTGCCTAACCCCCACGACCTCCAGTAACCGCTTATATGTCCAGCTGGTAAACTGAGCCCCATTATTGGTGATCAGCACCTTCGGCACGCCGAACCTTGCCAGGATCCGTTCCCGGAAAGCCTTTCGGATATTCTCCTGGCTGGCTTTTCGCAAAGGGACCAACCTACCCACTTGAAAAACTTGTCCACAAACACCAACAGCACAGAGTTGCAGTGAGTGGACCTGGGGAGTGGTCCCACAAAGCCAACACAGACAGTGGCCCAGGGCTCAGATGCGATCTGCGTCAGCATCTTCTCGGCCGTCTTCTGTTGGCTGACCTTGAATTTTTGGAACGACTCGCAACACCTCACAAACCGGCGGACATCACGGTATAAGCCCGGCCAAAACTAACGCTGTGTAACTCGAGCGATCGTTTTCCTTACCAAAAAGGTGACCCGTCCTCCAACACCCTTCGTCTTTGTTGCCACGGAACGCAAAGCTTCCAATCTGGACAACCCTCCTGCTCGAAACGCGAGGGCAAGTAGCGGTACAAGTTCCCGTTCTCGACCATAAAGTCCGGGAACCTTTCTGGGTGATTCTACACGCCGACCATCCGCCCTGAGGGACTCTCAATCCGGTTCAAACACGTCAAAGCTTAATGGTCTGTGATAACCGTGAATTGATCACTCTCCAGATAGGGCCGAAGCTTACGAAAAGCCCATACTATGGCTAAGCATTCCTTCTCGGTGGCGGAATAATTCCGTTCCGACTTCCCGAGGTGACGGCTGGCATAAGCTATCACTCGCTCTTCGCCGTCTATCACCTGTGTCAACACAGCGCCTAACCCATAGACGCTAGAGTCCGTTTGTAGGCAAAACTTTTGGCTGAAGTCAAGGCATGCCAAAACTGCCGCCTTCGTTAGCCGAGTTTTTAGCTCCACAGACTCCTGCATCTGCTCTTCCCGCCACTTCCAGTGTTTCCCTTTCTTCAACAAGGAAGTCAGGTGGAAAGTGTTCTTGGAGAAATCTTCAACAAACCGTCGGTACCAAGAAACCACTCCCAAGAACTGGCGGACTTCATGGAGATTCTTCGGTGGCTCCAACCCCAAGATGGCCGCCACCTTAGGGGGATCCGTCTTGACCCCATCCTCCGTTACAACGTGTCCCAAGTATTTCACCTCGTTCTTGAAGAACTCGTATTTATCGCTATTAATCCGGAGATTTGCGGACCGGAGGCGTCTGAACACCTCCCTGTGGTTGTCCATATGCTCTTCTAAGGTCCGTCCTGTGACGACTAAGTCGTCCAGGAAAGCGAAAGCGTGCGGTTCCAAATATGGGCCGATCATTTGGTCTAAAGCACGTTGGAAGGTTGCCGGCGCTGAATGCAGCCCGAATGGCATGACCTTCCACTGGAAGAGCCCCCTTCCCGGAACGGGGATGGCCGTACACGGTTTACTAGCCTCCTCCACCGGAATTTGCCAATATCCATTCTTTAGATCCATGCTACTAATGTTCTTAGCGTTACGTAACCGTTCAAGAACGTGACCAATTCTTGGTGAGGGGTATGCGTCCGGAACCGAGCGTTTAGCTGGCGGTAATCCACACATAGCCTCCACTTGCCGGTCTTCTTCCGGACTACAACTATCGGCGCACTATGCGGGCTGCTTGATGGTTCGATGCAGTAATTTTTTATAAGCTCATCAATTTCTTGATTAATGATCCATTTTCACCGGGTTCCAAAGGAAGTACCGCTGCTTGATTGGGCGTTCGTCCTTCATGACAATCCGGTGAGTGGCGATGTTCGACACCCCGGTCATTGTCGCGAACGGCGCGAGCTCCTGCCTTAGGAACTTCTCAATCCGCTGCGGCTCCCTCCCGGTCTGGATACCGTTGAGGCGGCATACGGATCTAATCATCCGTACTCTTGCCGACCCCCTTCCGGTGCATCGAGACCGAGCTCCACCCCTTCGGCCATCCCCCGCATCCTCACTTAGAAGAGGCGCCGAAAGGGCGTCTTGGTCTGTGGGCACGGATACCGTGGCCGTTCTCAACCGCGCCACCTCGTCGGTTTCCTGACAACCTCTTAGGCCAAGAACGACGTCGTCCATCAGTGCCTCCAAAACCAGTAAAACCATCTGGCAGGAGTGCTGACTGAGGTGAACTTCGACAGATACTGACTCCTTCACTTTGGAATTTGATCCGTCCGCCATCACGACTACGCTGTCTACTGGCTTCTTACATACGTCGGCGCTAATCTTAGCCGCCTGACGCCCACTCAAGAAGGTGCGCGTGGCTCCTGTGTCCACGGTGGCCTCCATTTGGGCCCCACCAATTGTCACAGTAGCTATCACACCGCCTCCAATGATCTTGAGCGGGCTTATCGAGGAAGGGGTGCCGCTGGCGCTGTCCTCCCCTGACCTCCTCTTTGGGGGCGCCGCCCGTTAAACGACCCGGGACAACACCGTCGGGGCAACACACCACACCTCCCCCAGTTCCAAAGAGAACCCATACCCCTTCGCCAGTTCCTCTAAGCGCTCCAAGAAACAGAGAGGATCGCTATGCCCATCAAAATAGATATGCTCGATCCAAGGGGGCTCAGAGAAAGAAGAAGAAGATGAAGGAATTTAAAAAAAATATATTTATTTAATAAATTTCTATTATTTTTAAACAAATAAAACTAGTTTAACCGAACTCAAAGTCATACTTCATTACTTCTAAAACTACGAAGAATTTGTTTGTGTAGGAGGCAACAGAGGCTGGTCGTACTGACACAAAATTTTTTTTACAAACTATTAATAATATAATAAAATGTGAGAAGTTTGAAGTCTGTAACTCAATTGTTAGACTTTATGCCAAAAAAAAAGACTTCTGGACCATAGTGCAGTGTCCCAAAATAAACGTACCCACGACCGCCAAACATCGCCAAGTCTAGTAGCCTGCCGCCTGAACTAGTTGTGAATTGTATCCTCACCCAGCGCTATTCTGCTGACGGACCGTCTTTCACACTGACTCTAGCGTCGACGGCCTGAATATCAGCCAAGTCCTCCGCCTAAGTCGACGTTAATAAACGCGCAGCGGCTCGAAACAACCAACAAAAGCTACTGTCGTGTTATTTTCGCCACCACTGTACCGACTGCGATCAGCCTGCGGCGACGTCGCTACCCTGCATCACCAATTGCTATTGGCTGCATGGCGGCTGACAACTGCGCAGTTGTCATGAACATAACTCATCATCCAGCCGTCGACCCATTTGTCGTTGTTGTTAGACGGCGAGCCGATTACCGAGCCAGTGCATCAGCCGCACACAAATACTAACAACTGCATATGCGACCCTGAACTGACGCTTCGTTGCGTTGCACCGTCGCAGGCGTCAGTGACAAGTGCAGCACTCATTTCAGCGTTCAACGCCCGCTACACGCTGAACTTATGCGATTGCTGATCAGCATCGCTCTACTTATATGATCATAATCAGCATCGCTACACTTATGCGATTGCTTATCAGCATCACCGTACTTAGACGGCTGCTAATCAGCATCGCTGTACTTATGCGGTCGCTAATCAGCATTGCTGTACTTATGCGATTGCTAATCAGCGTCACCGTACATATGCGGTTGCTAATCAGCATCGCTGTACTTATGCGATCGCTAATCAGCATCGCTAACCAGACTCATATTTGTCATTCGCGTCCTCACACTTTAATTTCAATAATTTATACCACGTTCTCTCACCTGAAATCTCTCTCACGACACTTAACGCAACCATTCTCTGTTACCTACTAAAAGCTGACCACTTACGACGGTTTGGATAAACATTTCTTGGATGGACTGGTGGCGCATTCTGCATTTTAAGTCTCTGACCACACATGGCTGTGAGTTGGGGCACAGCTGACATAGCGCAAATAAATTTCCCCCACCGGGTCAGAGACTTCTTAGGATTTATTTTAACATTACTTTTGTTGTACTTATCATCGTAGTTTTATTATATTTTGTTTTCTTTATCATAAATTATTATTTGATATTTTATTTTATTTATTTATTTTTGTTTTCTAACTACAGGCGCAAGACGTTGTGGTAGCGTACTACCCTCAAGTGGACTTGCGACACCAGGTCAGCCTGTTCCGCGACTACAGACAAAGTCAACAGTCGCTTTACTACTTACTCTACACACAATAAAAAATACTAATAAACTAATTTTTAAACAATGCCCTAAAACAACTAAGTTAAGCAATTAACATAAAATTCATAAAAAAAAATTTTTTCTTATTTACATATGTTAGAATACTACGTTTTATAAGGTTAGTAGAGGAGCAGTTCTCCATTAAACTAAAATATATGATATAATACCTACATAAAACACGACACGAGTCATGCTCTAAATATGTCGATCTGCAGGTACTAAGACAGATCGGACCAAAATTTCTAGTTACACTAGCGGGGCCACTGAACTGTATATACGTCAACAATATAGGGGAGCCATTTATTAGGTTATTCAAAAACAAAGTACCAAGCATAGTTCTACGACTAGACTAGACTTATACTTTTCGCACTAAGGATCCCAAACACACGATGCATATTCCAAGATGGGCCGTACTAAAGAAATGTAAACCAATTCAGTTGTATACGGGTCATTAAATTCTTTGGACCATCTTTTGATAAAACCCAGTACGCCTTTAGCCTTATTAACAGACAGCGAAATATGTGAAGTGAAGTTAAGTTTTGGGTCCATCAAAACACCAAGGTCATTGAACTGAGAGATACGTTCAAGGTACAAATTATTTAACTTGTACGAGCAAACAATTAGTTTTTTCTTTAAAATGACATTAGCTTGCATTTATCACTGTTTAGCAATAAATTGTTTACAGCATACCAATGTGAGAGAGAGTCAAGATCAGACTGAAGTAGATTTTGCTGATCTATAGAATTAACGGTCGGACATAATTTCACGTCATCAGCATACATTGAAACATGTCAGTGTTTGATCATAGTAGGCAAGACAATTATAAATATATTAAACAATAAGCGGCCAAGGGGACTACCTTGAGGAACCCCTGAAGTAACAAAAATTCGTCTCGAAACCGATGTTTTAAAAAGAACACATTCAAGATAAAACGACAGCCAACGGACTAACGATGGTGGAAAACCATATGTTTCGAGTTTTGTTAAAAGCAGAGAGTGAGAAACACAATGCTTCACTGAAATCAGTGTACACCACATCGGTTTTGCAGCCAGACGAAAAATATCGATTGACAATTGAAGTGAATTCTAATGAGTTAGTTACCGTTGACCGTTTCTTGAAAAAGCCATGCTGAGACAGATTAAGAAGTGATGGTACAAAGTGCTATAGCTGTGCCGTAATGATCTGTTCAAACAGTCTTGGAATAGCAGATAGTTAAGCAATGCCTCTGTAATTCGAGATGTCCACCTTACTGCCTTTTTTATAAAGGGGAATAATGTAAAACTCTTTCCAAATTTTGGAAACAACCGAAGAACTTAACGACATGTTAAAAAGCCTGCATAATGGAATAAACAACATCTCGGCACAGTGCAACCAGGAATACTATCTGGACAAGCCGTAAAAGATGATTTCATTAATTTTAAAAATCTAAGAACAGTTTCATTTTCAATAACCGGCACATTTACATTATTTCTATCTTTGATAAAGTAGGGGTAAGTAACGTTTTGGTATGAATAGTCATTATATGTGCTTTGGAAAAATTCAGCAAAGAGGTTGGATATCGTTGCGTCATCGTTTCCATCCATACCATTGAATTTCATACATGAATGAAATGAATTAAAGTTAGACTTGTATTTAAAATTTTTGGTTTGCGATATATGTTGGATTTTAATTTAATTAAGTAAAAACCGTAATCTCGTTTATTACATAAAGTAAATTTATGGCGAACTTTCGTATAGTTTGCATAATCGACAAGAGAACCGGTTCCCTTATATTTTTTAAATAATCTATTTTTTTAAGTTCTTTAGACGAGATAATTCTCTTGAAAACCACGGGGGTTTATTTTGTTATGAAGCAATCTTAACTCTTGGTACGCACAATTTAAATAGTTTATACATAGTTGCTCCAACGTTGGGTGGTAAGAGTCTTCAGGATATGATATTGGAGGGGATCTGCAAAGCGATGCACCCTCAATGTTGTTTATAAAAAAATACGATTCTTAGAATTCTTAGAATCAAGAAAATAATCAATAAATTCATTACTAGACAAAGGAGATACCATATTCGAATTGTCGGATGCAATCCATGAAATGTGAGGGAGGTTAAAGTCTCCAAAGATTAGCATCCTATCTGAATCCTTAACCAAGTCTAATACAGATTGAATAGCCTTTATATGAGCAGAATATACTGAGGGGTCTGATTGTGGTGGAATGTAGGAGCACGTAATGAAAACGTGAGTCTTTGCAAGAGTTATTTTAACGCATATTAGCTCAATATCGTCAGTACCTATCACACAAATTTGTTCCGATGTGTGTTGAACAGCAACAGAGATTAGAACTCCACTACCAATTTTGACAAGACGATCTTTACGAAAAGTAATAAAGCTGTCACAGAAAAGTTCCGCCTTTAAAAAATCAGTGCGAAGCCATGTTTCAACAATGACAATAATATCAGAAGAAGACCGTATTTCCCGTGTTGGTACGGTCTTTAAATTTGAACTCATGCACAACGCAACCATCAGGCCAGAAATTAGAGTCACTTAAAACGTTGAAGAAGGATTCTGGCACTGACATTTTGAAGGATGAAATTGATCGTGTTTCGTTAAATTTAAATTTGGAGATTATTAAATTTGAAACAAATTTCATCTTGGAGCTGATAAAGTTGTTTACATCACTTTCCAAAGTATCAGCTGCTAAGCGTGAAAGAAAAATGAATTTCTTATGGGGCGCGTGTGGTACAACAACATTTTTTTTTGGCTCTTGATCACCAAGAGGGAGATTACTTTCAGAAGCGGTATGAATAACTTCGAAAGGAACATTAGGTAACGGAAGCGGCGAAAAGAAATTCGTGGTCTCATCCGGAAGACTTAAGGTTGTCGGAATAGAAATCTTGAGCGGCGGATGAGGCCTTTTTCGGTTAGGAGAAGGTTCAACTGACTTAAATCTGGAGAGAGACTTATCGAACTACTTAAATTTTTCATTAAGTCGCTCGAAATCTTTCTAAATATTCTCATTGACATTATGCAAAAGATTGAGCCACTTACGTTACTCAATCTCTGAAGACCGACATTTTGGACAGCACCAGTGAAGGCCTATATTTTTTCACAAAATGTCCGCAATTCGGCCGTTTAACTCGGCTCATTTTAAATGAGCAGTAGACTCGCAAATGCAACTTGCCACCTTTGTCACCCTTTATTTGGCATATATCAAAACAGCAAGGCATATTGACACAAATCACACCGTTTTTTATTACTGAAATTAATTAACAGTATCCATCTCTCTAACAAATAAGAGCAATACTTAAAACTCTTGTAAGAGCAAAAAAAGAACAACAAATCAAACCTGAATAGAAGACCGGTGTAAAGCACAGATGCAAAAAAAAACACTCACCACATGTTTCTTAAAGCAACAATTAAACATGAAGTTAGTAACCGCACAATTGTTAAATTACTCCAACTAATATTTCCCATATAATCTGGATTGGCATGCTGGCCATGCCATAGTTTCAAAGGAATAAACTCTCATAAAGCATTGAGTTTCTGTGCTCGCATATATTCTGGCATTATCTCTCTGTTTTCGAGGAGAAATGACCAAAGATCATTTTCTAGAACCGTTGAGAACTCTTGGCTATTCATGCGCGTCGAATAATCCTGTCTTAAGCGACATTATGACTAATTAAATTAAATAGCAAATCCGAATAAAAACCAGTAAGGGCGGTATAGTTGAGTATTCTCAACTATATAATACCCTGTACACACACCTATGTTGATAACACGTTAAACATTCGCCCACGATACCACGTACCACGATATGGTTTGTGTATTTGCTAATAGTGAGGCAGGGCTCACAGTGCAATGTTGCCATTAGATGACGCTTTAGTACGGGTTTTGTTACAAAGCATTGCTGCAAAATTTTAGTGTGTTGGGCTTTGCGGGGAAAGTGGTAGTTTGTTGTATGCAGTTTTAAAAAGGTATGTTATCTGAGTTTGCATACAAAATTTCAGCATTGTATTCTTTATACTTTAGGAGATAAAGCAATTTTAAGAAAAATATTACCTTTTGTTGTGCTCGATGGGCGGGAAGGAATGGGCGTGGCAAAAATTCCTTCAAACTTGATCTAGTGTTCGACCACACGAGACTATCTTCCAAATTTCAAGTCTCTAGCTTTAATAGTTTTCGCAGTGTTAAGTACGGTTTTTGTTACAAATAGGATAAAGCAGTGTTCAAAGCGCAATTTATGCCAAATTTCAACTTGTTTGTCTTTGCGTTGTCACACAGCGTTAAAAATGAAAGTTTGTGGTATGCAGTTTTAAAAAGGTATGTTTACTGAGTTTGCATACAAAATTTCAGCATTGTATCTATTATAGTTTAGGAGATACAGCAATTTTAAGAAAACAACTTTTTGAGGGGAAACGAAGGGGAGGGGGAAGAAATGTGGTATGCAGTTTTGTAGAGCTATACATACTGAGTCTACATACTCATTTTCATGTTTCTAACTCATCAGGTTTTCGAGTTACAGCCTTTTGAAAAAATGGGTGGTGCTCGATGGGCGGGAAGGAGTGGGCGTGGCAAAAAATCCTTCAAACTTGATCTAGCGTTTGACCTCACGAGTCTATCCACCAAATTTCAAGTCTCTAGCTCTTATAGTTTTCGAGAACCATTGGTGAGGACGGACGGACGGACGGACGGACGGACGGACGGACAGACAGGGCTATATCAATTCGTCTTGTCATCCTGATCAAGAATATATATACTTTATAGGGTCCCCCTCCCCTCCTTCTATTCGTTACATACAAACCGTCTCAAACAAACTTAATATACCCTGATACACAGTGTGTGTACAGGGTATAAAAAGCGTCAAAAACTTTTTTCGATTGGTGTCTTATAAATATGAAACAAAAAGAAAGACACTAAAAATTGCTTCGGCCCAAAAACATAGCTGTACTTTCTTATAAAAGCGAATTAAAACTTAGTTAATGGTATCTCTTAGAAGCTCTGAATAAGCAATAAAATTAGCATTTAAATAATATGTTTATATGACTTGTACATTATTTATTTTTGCAAGAACTTTGAAAATCAAAAGTGTCTTATAAATATGAAACGCACTTTACAATCTTCAGCCTTGCTGAAGATATCCTCCCTACTGGTCTTTGTTACAATTTAATAAATCTATAAGAATTCTACAAAGTTTCCTGATGATGAGAATAGAATCGGGAGTTGAATTTCTCAAAAATACTATGTCATAAAAAAAAACAACAAAAGCAAAATATACGTCGCCACAAATTCAAAATGAGATATTAGAAAGTAGCTCAAAATACCGCGTATATGTGAAGTCATAAAAAAAGCTAAATCTACGGGATACTATATTATATATATTAAGCAATACATCATTGAATACTATATTGATACTTTTTCTGCTCATTCGATACCTCCTTTTGAGAAAAACCTGGCTACACTCTTGGATGGTAGGCTAATCCATCAAACACTACAGCTTTGTTGTAGTGCTATCTTTCTTCACAACGCAATTATGCGATAGAAAGTATCTGCAACGGCCAGAAAGTTCAGGGGGAATGCGAGACATATGATTTAAGCCGAGATACTCATTAATATAGGCTGAATATTATTTTCTTAAATGCGGGAAGCGCACAAGGCTATAAGACTCCCAACTGATCAACGCTTTGCTTAAAAGGTAGCCGAAAATGATCGGAACTCTGTTATTGCGAAACTATCACCACTGCCTGTCACAACCCAGTCAAGACGATTTTTTGAAGTGGCGAGGCGTGGCGATACGGTGACGCGTGGATAAGGCAAAATATTCTGATGCAGCGCAATTGGCTCACACACTCGGGCATGTAATTGTATCATGCACTCGGATACCGTCCGAAGATGCTACTTCAGGTCATGTTTCGATCGCGTTTGTACTTCGTCGGCGTATTTAGGCTCATGATACAATAATTAAAGGTAGTCTCGTCGCCTAAAATATGGTACCTCTACACTTCTAAGTTATCGAGTTTAAATTTTACACTAAGTCAGAGAGTACGATCAACTCATGTATGAGAACTCGCATGATCGGACCACTGAAATTGGTAACTCTCTAGCTCTACTGGCACTGGTACCTGCCTAACAAAATTAAGAAGAGGAAGAGTACAAAAATGTATGTTGTCGTATGAAAGTCTTTTTTGTTTCTTAACATTGAAGGCTAAAATTTAAAAGGTAGTCTTGTTACGTAACCAGGTCAGTTTTTTTTATATATGTAGGTATAAACCAACAACACAGCTGGAAACAGGTCCCTCCAGAAAACTACAAAATAAAACCAGTAGGGGCGGTATAGTCGAGTAGGCGGTGACACATTCTCAATCTACAAAAACATATTATTATGACGTCGCCTATTCAAATAGTGTTCAAAATATCAAGAAAATCGGTCAAAAAATATGGATTTTACGAAAAATTTAAGTTTGTAGGTCTCTGAGGGGTAGCCATCAAAAATAGGGTAAATTTGTGGTATGCAGTTTTTAAGATGTATTATCACTGAGCTTGTATACAAAATTTCAGGTTCATACCTTTGTTAGTTTTGGAGATATAGCTTTTTTCAGAAAAATACTAGGGAAGGGGGTAAAATTGTGGTATGCAGAGTTGTAGAGTTTGAGTCTAAAACCGATTTTCATGTTTCTATCTGTTTGGATGTTCGAGTTATAGCGTTTTCAAAAAGTGGGTGGTGCTGGATGGGCGGGAAGGAGTGGGCGTGGCACAAAACCATTCAAACTTGATCTGCTGCCGAGCATCACGAGTTTTTATAGGGTCCCCCTGCCCTCCTTCTGTGTGTTACATACATTTCGCTCAAACAAACACAATATACCCCGATACACAGTATGTATACAGGGTATAAAAATGGATGGTGCTCGATGGGCGGGAAGGAGTGGGCGTGGCAGAAATGACTTCAAACTTGATCTAGTATTTGACCATACGAGTCTATCATTCAAATTTCAAGTCTCTAGCTCTTTTAGTTCTCGCAGTGTTAAGAACGGTTTTTGTTACAAGGCATTGCTGCTGTTGTATAAAATAGGATAAAGCAATGTTCAAAGCGCAATTTATGCCAAATTTAAATTTGTTTGTCTTTGCGTGGTCTCACAGCGTGAAAAATGATAGTTTGTGGTATGCAGTTTTAAAAAGGTGTGTTTACTGAGTTTGCATACAAAATTTTAGCATTGTATATTTATAGTTTAGGAGATACAGCAATTTAAAGAAAACAACTTTTTAGGGTATCTGAAGGGGAGGGGGATCAAGAATATATATACTTTATAGGGTCCCCCTCCCCTCCTTCTATGCGTTACATACAAACCGTCTCAAACAAACTTAATATACCCTGATACACAGTGTGTGTACAGGGTATAAAGACAAACAAATTACTCCGAATTACGAGTATTGTCACTCATTATGAGTGTTAACGCGCGCGTAAGCAAGTATACGAATTATCAGTAATAAAAGAAACAAGAAAAAAATCAATGCTCCTGTTGCATGCGTGTGAGTGACCAGCAGAGCAAATTGTTTCGTGTCAAACGCAACTGTATCAAATACAGTCTGTACCTATGATTTCATTTACTTTAATTTTGTCTCAAATCTTTTTGGTTTTGCATTTTTTTTTTTTTGAAGTGAAACTTCTTTAGCATGGGTGCGATTTGAAACTCGATGAAACGACATGAGAAAGAGACAGACTATACATTTATATGATGTAGCCTGCGAGAGAATGAAATAGAACATAGAATGACAGTCTGTAGTCATAAACTGAGTAGTCATAAAGAAACCAACAACAACAACATGCTTAGTTGTAATTTTCGCATTCCTCTTCAATCGTCACTTTCGCCATCTGGCGAATATGCAACAACAACTAACCTGGCTTGTTTACTCCAAATATTACAACAATTCTTGTTGTTGTTATTTTCGGCATAAGCATGCACCGTTAGGTCGGACAGTGTGGTTGTTGCTACCTATGACACTGTCTGGGCGTATACATTGTGTTTGTTGTTGCCCGCTACTTAACATTGCTAATCAACGTCACTAATCAGCTTCATAATGTACGAGCCGCGAATTCATCTCCAATTCGCGTCCTCACAATTATGTTGAAGCCCGTTTAATTTTGCAATTGCCAATTAACCTTTCCTTTGCTGTGCTTACCAAATGAAAACAATTAACTTACAAATTCAAATTAATCCAAAAGTGAACACTAATAATAAATTATATACATATGTATGCAATAAATAAAGTCAGGTAGATTCTACACATTGGAGCATTGGTAGTTAACTTGCCTTTGTTATTCGGGGGACTCTCTGCACATTTAAATTAATTCTTCTTTTTCGCACTTATGCATTTAAAATTGAACACATTCCAATTTGCCCAAATATCATAGCTTATACATATGTACATTTTTTCATAAAATTTACTATTTTTACAAGTTTTTTTTAACCATTTCAAATACAACTTTATAATTTTAAAATTGTTTCAACAATTTAATTCGAATGAACTTCTCAATCTTCGAAAATAGACACAAGCATGATGGTGAGGCATTACACTGATTTTTTTTCCAGCTCAAAACATTGGGTTGATTTGGGAAGCGTTTTTTATTAATGAAAATATATAAAATATTGAATAGTTTTGATGCAGAAACCATAAAGTTTATTTCTTGGTACATAATTGTTTATAATAACTTAAAGTGAAGCTGAATTCAATAAAATCTCTGAGAAAATTGTCAGAGATTTTGTAACGGCAACGCCCACTTATAGCAAAAATTGATAATTTGCATATCTCAGGTAGGCAATGAGCTAAAATAATGAAAATTAGTGTATAGGATATTAAGATAAAAAGAAATTCAATCCAAAAAATGGGCGTGGCAAGGCTGAAGATAGCGTCCTTACTGGTTTTTTGGTTCTTTTAAAGAAAGATATAGCCATGTCCGTCTCTCCGTCCGTCCGTCCGTCCGTCCGTCTGTCTGTGTATATGCTATCTCCTCCCACAGTTTTGAAGATATCGAGCTGAGATTTTGCAGGGAGTCTTCTCTAATGTGTGGTCAAATCATTGGTCGGAACCGGCCATATCGGATTATTGGAACTGGTAGCCCCCATACGAAATGAAGAAGAAAAACAAATTTTAATCGTTATATGGAAAACTTTTTTGTTTTGTATGATAGAGGGCTGAAATTTTAAACTTAGTAGTTTTACATGGTTCGATTAATTGCCTGAAAGTTTCATTGAGATCGGGCAACTGGAACTGGTAGCTGCCATACAAAATGAAGAAGAGGAAGAGAAGCAATATTCACGTCATTGTATGGAAAACTTTTTTGTTTCTTAACCAATTGACATGAAACTTCACAGTTATGTTCTTAGGGAGGCATTTAAACTATTTTGACAAATATGGACATGGTTACGCCCACTTTTACCAAAAATCAATACTTTGCATATCTCCGGCACCCAATGAGCAAAAACAATGAAAATTTGTATATAGGGTAATTAGATGAAGAGAAAATATATTCAGTCAAAAAAATAGGCGTGGCACAAGAAATAAGTGGGAAGAGTATTTAAGCTTCAGCCTTGCTGAAGTTAGCGTCCTTACTGGTTTTTTTTTACTTTTGTCTTTGCTTGCACATTTCACTCCAACGCATTTGGAGTGAAAACAGTATATGGTATAATAGAAAAGGAACAAACTCACGAAACATACGATGAAAGATCTTTCGCCGTCCTCATGATGATTCCTTGAGTGTTGAAAGAGATTATTAAGATTATCGGAGCATTAATATGTACATATGCATAATTATCATTACGTTCGTTTATAATGCTGTCTTGTTGCTTTTTCTTTGCGTTTTTATTTTGTGTTATTTTAGTTAGATTTTTAGCATTCTTGTTCGCATTTTGTCACAGTTTTTTTGTTGTTATTTGTAATTCTTTTCTTTTGCTTTGTCAACTATAATTTTTAAGATACAGCCGAATATGCACCCTGCTCTGGACTCTTGGTGTATTTAATGATAAACTTTTACTTTTAACTTATTCTTGAACATTTTAACACTAATTATTTTATTTGAGCGCTTCACTCATTTCGTTCATAATTTGGGTTTCTTTTAAAACATAACCAATTTTAACTAAACACACATGCCAGATATGCGAACTTCACTTTATTTTATGCGCACTTGCTACACTTATTTTTATTTGTTGGGTTTTTTCCGTCTGTCTGCTAGCATGGAGTCAAACGCAAGCGTCTAAAACACCCTTCTCGCCATCGAATAGGTTGTTTAAACGGCCTGCAGTCGAGATGGACTCGGAAGGCCTAAGTTGTTGTGGTGGCGATCATCCGCCAATGCCTATCGGGCTACGCGCTTGCAAATTGGAATTATTCAAGACGGCAAAAAAAGAAAGCGGACAGCGTACGCCAGTCGGTGGCAAGCAGCTTGTGATGAAAACGGTGCTTGCGCCGAAGCTGACCAAACGATGTTCCAGATTTTGGTGGATTATATTTATAATCTGCACTCGAGTGTTTGTAAAAACAAACAAGAAAGACGATGGATTAAATAAAATTATTAATTAGCACGTGTTGCGCTATTATTAATTTTAATTTTTCTCAAAATACGAGTTCTTCTCCAAAAGATGACTTGCTTCCTCAGCGGCTCAAAACGAAAAAGATAGATCTTCACTTTGCTTAGAAGCTCGATACTTAGCTTAGCTTGGCATATTTCGCTATTTCCGTCCTTTGACATTGTCTGTCCACTTATTGGCAACCCCCAGGCAAATTCGCATTGCCATCAAAGACTTTAAGATAGTATGAGTCCCCCCTAATGGCAACAATTAGGACCTTGCCACTGCTGCATATATGATAGTTCGGGTCCCCCTAATGGCAACAATTGGGACCTGGCCACTTATCATAGATGGCGCTAGTAAATGATAGTTATTTTCAAATCTTTAAAATTTGACGTCGTCTATTCAAATAGTGTTCAAAATATCAAGAAAATCGGTCAAAAAATGTGGATTTTACGAAAAATTTAAGTTTGTCGGTCTCGGTATGCAGTTTTTATGATCTATATTCACTGAGCTTGTACACAAATTTTCAGGGTCGTACCATTGTTAATTTTGGAGATATAGCCATTTACAGAAAATAACAGGGGGAGGGGAAATGAAAAGGAGGGGGGATTTTTTGGTATGCAGTTTTGTAGGACTATACATACTGAGTCTACAAACTGACTTTAATGTTTCTATCTCTTTGGATGTTTGAGTTATAGCGATTTAAAAAAGTGGGTGGGCGTTAAGGATTCTAGATCAGAGTCTATTAAAATATTCTTAAAAATAATTAAAACCAAAAATAAAAATCAAAAATTAAACCAATAAGGGCGGTATACAATGCCCTGCACACATGGTAGGCTGTGGTACACCCCAAATATACAAAAACATATTGATCTCACATCGGCCGTTGAAATAGTGTTCAAAATATCAACAAAATCAGTCAAAAAATGTGGATTTTACGAAAAATTTTAGTTTGTTGGTCTCTGAGGGGTAACCATCAAAATGAAAAATTGTGGTATGCAGTTTTGTATACTTATACATACTGAGTCTACATACCGACTTTCATGTTGCTATCTTATCGGGTGTTCAAGTTATAGCACTTCAAAAAAGTGGGTGGTGCGGGATGGGCGGGAAGGAGTGGGCATTGAAAAAAATCCTTCAAACTTGGAGTCTATCTTCCTAATTTTAAGTTTATAGCTATTATAGTTTCCGAGAACCATTGGTGAGGACAGACGGAGGACGGACATGGCTATATCAATTCGTCTTGTCGCCCTGATCAAGAGTATATATACTTTGTAGGGTCCCCCTCCCCTTCTTCTTGGTGTTACATACATTTGGTCTGAAACAAACTTAATATACCCTGATACACAGTATGTGTATAGGGTATAAAAACAATATAAAACCAGTAAGGGTGCTATAGTCGAGTATACTCGACAATATAATACCCTGCACACACAGTAGGCGGTGCAACACCCCAAATCTACAAAAAAAATTTTGATTTGACATCGCCCGATCAAATAGTGTTCAAAATATCAATAAAGTAAATTTGAATTTGTTGGTCATTGAAGGGTAGCTATCAAAAGGAGGGGAATTTTGTGGTTTTAAAGATACACATTTTGTGGTTTTAAAGATACACAGACTGTCATGTTTCTATCTCTTCGGGTGTGCTGGATAGGCGGGAAGGAGTGGGCGTGGCACAAAACCGTTCAAACTTGATCTGCTGCCGAGCACCCCGAGTCTACCCTTTAAATTTCAAGTCTCTAGCACTTATAGTTTCCGAGAACCATTGGGGAATACGGACGGATAGACGGACGGTCTTGGCTTAATCAATTTCTCTTGTCGCTCTGATCAAAAATATATATACTTTATAGGGTCCCCCGGCCTTCTTCTATGCGATACTTACATTTCGCTCAAACAAACACAATATACCCTGATACGCAGTATGTGTACAGGGTTTAAAAAGGAAGACTGTAACTGGGATGCAGTAATCGCCGAAGATTTGTCTGAGCAGAAAATTGCAGTGTCATCTGCATAAGCAGCCAGAATGAAGCAGTTGGCTACAGGAAGTGGCGGTGAAGAGCGTAAGTAGCACTGTAGCTTACACAACGCCTGCTTCTATAGGGTGGAGAGATGATTTCGAGTCTCTATATTTTACGAAAAAACTCGTGTTTCCTAGAAATGAGCTTAATATGGCGTAGAAAGCAGGTCCTTTCTTTATACATCACCCCTTTTTGATGGAGATTCTTTGCAACTCTATCGTCGATGGCATCAGACCCCAAAGACTTTGAGGTTTTAGGTCCATTTATTTGAAGGCGTACCTCTGAAGGTGAAATGGGTTTGACAACAGCTGAAGGCAGCTCTAGGCCAGGCAGCTTTATCTATCTCATTTCGGAAACGCATAAACCTTTTTCGCAGGCTTTGTTTGTATCTCACCAGGTCCAAAGTCGCAGGTTTTAAAGGAGGCTGGATAGGACTGGAAGGCACAAACGAAAGTATATTTGTACTTTCGTTGGTATTATTAGCGTGAGCATCGGCGGCGTAAACATTTCGTTTGAAAATTTCAACAGCGTCGTCCAAATATTCTGGAGAGGAAATTTCGATGTTCAAATTTTTCCGAGTTTGAAAATTGTTCGAAATTCGTCCAGAATTGCATGCGATGTCAGTAGTCTTGGCGATTTGATGTAGGTTTCAGCAGCTATGCGATAATCGACTAGCAGGGGCAGGTGGTCTGAAGCAAGATCAGACGATTCGGCGATTGTGAGTCGGTCATGGTGGATTCCAGCGAAGATGGCGAAATCAAGCACATCAGTAAGAAGTACTTCTCTACGAGAATGTACAATAGCGTAGTACGAAAAGGTCATTAAACTGTTTCTCCAGGGAGGTACAACCAGAGGGACGGTACACAGCAGCAATGACCAATTCGCCATAATCATAAGCGATTTTAAGGGGGTGGGGGGGGGGGGGGAAATTATTTATTTTCCCTAAAGTACACTTTGAGGTGTACAGAATCTATATTGGTCAATTTTATAGGTAGCCGAAACATTTTTTGTATGCTCTAAACAAATTTAAACAAGCGCTCTTTGTGCAATTGTGTGTAAGTACAAAATTTTAAACGCGTTTTTCTCGAAACGACATTTTTAAAATTGGAGTGTCAGACAGCTCTGCCAGTTTTTATCGGATTGATCTGAAAATGAATATGGATCTTCTTAGACATGCAATCCAGGTCTGTACGTAGGGGTTTTTCGATATCTATCTTAGATTTTTTTTTACAATCATTTAAATGCATTTTTTTACTCCAAAAATCCATTTGTTTTTGAAAAATAGGCACCATTTTCGTAAAGCACAATATTTAAAAAAAAAAACCCTACGTACACTACCTAAAAACTACTGTCCTTAACAGAATTTTTTTTTCCGATTGGAGCTTGCTTGCATGTACGGTCCGTGATTTGACACGCCAACTAACGTTCTCACCAAAATAGACTAAACTTTGGGGCCATCTATCAGTGGTTATTTGCAACATTTCTGCTCTGGGAAAAATGGAAATTAAATTCGAGACATGCATTAATAAATGGCTTAAAATCATTTTTAGTCTAGTGCATTCTTTGCATTAAAAAAAAATTGCTAAAAATCAAGAAATAAATCATCTTCGTATACCCCCTTAATAGCAGCGCATTGTGTCCAGGATTGACGTATTGGTGACAAGGGCGAATGTCTTAATCCAGCGCATACCAAGACAGCAACACCTCGGCATGTTGTTCGCTAGGTGAAGTTCGAATCCTGATATTTTGAAATGAGACCTAGGTGTAAAGTGGGTCTCTCTCAGTAACATGACATCTATTTTGTGTTGTTGTACAAAAAGGCGGAGATCATTGATGTGATTGCTCACGCAATTAGTATTCCATAATTTTTGCTTGGCTGATGCATTTGTTCAGACAGAATATTAAATACAGCTACACGTTGTCGCGGATCAATCCTTAAAGGCTGAGATTTTATTAATGCACAGAGAAAAAAATTCAAGTACATTGTACTTAAATTGACACAATTCGGTGTTGAAAGTCCGTCAAGCATAAAAGTTGTCAAATCAAGTAAAATGATCTCAATTCAATCACAAAAATCTTGAATTGTGTAAATTTTGTTTCAAGAACAGTTTAAGCTTAATATGATACCAACAAAACTCAATCCGAGTCAATGTTGTTTTGGAAATAAGTTTACATTTTACTTAAATCAAGATATATAGATCAAGATATAAGAATACTTAAACTGTAACAAAAATACTCTTCACGCTTATTTCTTGTGCTACGCCCATTTTTTTGAATGAATATATTTTCTCTTCGTCTAATTAGCCTATATACAAATTTTCATTGTTTTTGCTCATTGGGTATCGGGGATATGCAAATTATTGGGCGTAAAATGCCCGTTTTTGTCAAAATAGTTTTAATGCCTCCCCAAAAACATAGCTGTTCAGTTTCAAGTCAATTGGTTAAGAAACAAAAAAAGTTTTCCATAAAACGAAGTGAATATTGCTTCTCTTCCTCTTTTTCATTTTGTATGGCAGGTTCCAGTTCCAGTTGCCCGATCTCAATGAAACTTTCAGGCATTTAGTGGGACTACTTAAAACTACTATGTTTAAAAATTCTTACAAAACAATGGATCCGACAAATGAGTTGATCGCACAAATAAGAAGTCTCTGTTCAAAATTTCAGCTCGATATCTTCAAAACTGTGGGAGGAGATTGTATATATACAGACAGACGAACGGACAGACGGACATGGTTAAATCAACTTGTCTTGTCACCCTGATCAAGAATATATATACTTTGTATAGTCGGAAATGAATATTTCGATCTGTTACAAACTTCAGCACAAACTTATAATACTATTCACTAATGTGAAGAGTATAAAACACTTATACCGATACCTTTTTGTTCTTAAAACAAGTGAATATTGTACTCGAATCAAGAACCGATTAAACTTAAATTACATCTAAAAAAATTTTTTGCGAGACCACGACCACTTTTTCGTAAGTAAGTTTACGTTTTTCTTAAATCAAGGCTCAGTAGTTTTGCAAACTATTTCGGTTATTACCTCAATTTGATTGATTTTATTTTATATAAGTAATTGTTACGGGTTATTTAATAAACATTTAAACAACATATAAATGATATAATTAAATGGTATTTGGTGATTATTTATATAATAAACATTAAGACTTTGGAGTACCAAGGGATTTGAACCTCTTACCTTCCGTTTCGTAGGACAACACACTTAGCTCTGAGCCACAGGAAGCGACATAGGAACATTTGATATTTCATAAATTTTATTTCTTGAAAACATTTTTGTTCCAAGAGAACAAAAAATATTTAGTAAACAAAAAAACTCTGCTCTTGCTGGGGATTGAACCTCATACTTTTGGTATCATAGTTAAACTCACTAAACTCTGAGGTACAGCAAGCAGTATAAAAACATATGATATTTGATAAATTTTAATTGTTTTAACGTTTTTGTTCAAAGGAGTAAGAGAAAAAGAAGGTATAAGAAGAAAGCGATGTCATTTCAGGTTTTTTTGGTTTCGGTTTAAATTTTTGTGTTCTTGTTTTGTTTTCAAGTATAAAATTTGTATGAATTGACATTTTGTAGTTGATTCAAATCCATTTTGGTGTCGATTTTGATGTTAAGTACAAATCTTACTTATTTCCAGAACATGTGGACCAATTACAACTCAATTTGGTCTGTTGTTGATTTAAGTACAATCTGTGCTGTTCTCAGACCGGACTTTTTTTCTCTGTGTGTTGATTAAGATTGGCCGCTCAGAAAAGCCATTTTTAACAGTAGTCGCGTAAGAAATATTAACATTTATTGCAGCAATGGGCTGAGAGTGCGAAAGAAGCGGTCGAGGCCTTAGTGGATTTGGGGCCCTCCTGGAAACCAGTTCCTTATAAACAAAATAACCACAATGGACAGATTAGGCGGGATCGTCAAGAGGCTTTATGCAAGAAGTCGATGCATTTCACGAAACAATAGTTTTCCGTCAATAGTACTTAGTGTGGCCAAACTCCCGACAAAGGTGACATTGTGGAATGTTATTCCAATTCAACAAAGAACAACTTTAGAGAACCGCCATTGCTATGACTCTTTGGATTATGCAAGTTAACGTGTGCCGCAAGCGCGCCAAAGTTGACACATTTCTCTGATACTTCGGTGCCACACTTTCGGTGCCACCCTCTTGGTGCCGCATCGGATTTTAACAACTTTAAGCACAAATCATAAGCTCAAGAGCTAGAGCTAATTGATTCCATCTATTGGTCACTTCTTTGCCCAATTGATAGACAGTTTCTCTGTCTATAAATCTAAGCAAATGCGATCCGCGTAGCTGACACCTCGCTCTAACTCTTTTCTATAAGCGAGTCGCAACCAAGCGCTCCGATATCAAAGAGCTATTCAAGCTCTACGCTTTGTTTACAAAACGGTTCTAATAACGGTTACAACGGTTCTAATAATACAAGAGGAAAGCGTCAGTGCTTGGAAAAAAAACCCAAAAAGCCCGCAATAGTTTTAATAATACAAGACCAATGCAGCAGTGATTTGAGAAGCAAAATTCCTGCAAACCGCTTAAATACTGCAACTATTGCGGATCTACTGAACACACAGACAATAACTGTGTTTTGAAAAATCAATTACAATCTTGTGAACTAAAGTCAAAATAGCTAAGTGAAGCAAACGTAGAAAAAAAAGAAAAACACCAAAGTGCAAGACGAAAAGATGCTGCCGTATTCCGAAGCTGAAGAATTCGAAGTAGATTTTCCAAGTTCATCTACCAACCCCTACAATGAGGAAGATACCAATTTTCACCGAGACATTGAAAGACCGGGAGAACAGCCAGGAAGACAACGCTGAAGACATCGAAATCTGGAGGGACATCAACAGACGAATTTGGGAGATTCTGAAGAATATTCGAAATCAAAACATTGTATTAAGAAAAAAAAAAGAACTCAATGATTTGAACAAGATAAACATTGTTATAAATAACTCAATGTTATGAAGATATATATTAAGCAAAAATAATTTAAATAATTCAATACATGTTAGGGAGTTGCTTCTTGGCAATAGAACACTAAAAAACTTAGACAGTGAACGAATTAATTAACAAATTTACCAAAATGAGCGTAGGCAATAATAATCTAACAGTCGACTTAATTACTCGGCTAATAGCCGACGCAACGGTCTCCCTACGAACGGACCCCCCGTCTTTGGACATGATTAAGTAACTGCCTGAATTTACGGTCCAAGTAAACAGCTATGTTAGTTAGCGCGAGCCCACCGACAACACAATGCCTCTTTATAAACTACGCAGTAAAAATTATTTCTCTGTACGAGCCCCGACCACTATTAATTCGTACGGCATGCTTTTTTGTGTGCAATGTTTAACAAACGCTATTTCCAATGCTAATGCAGATATCACACTCAAATATATTTTTTCTGATATATAATTGTATTCTCTTTACTATAGAAAAACCAGTAAGGGCGGTATAGTTGAGTATTCTCAACTATATAATACCCTGTACACACACACCTATGTTGATAACACGTTAAACATTCGCCGACAGCAAAAGCAGTGTACCACGATATGGTTTGTGTATTTGCTAATAGTGAGGCAGGGCTCACAGTGCAATGTTGCCATTAGATGGCGCTTTAGTACGGATTTTGTTACAAAGCATTGCTGCAAACTTTTACTGTGTTGGTCTTTGCGGGGAAAGTGGTAGTTTGTTGTATGCAGTTTGAAAAAGGTATGTTACCTGAGTTTGCATACAAAATTTCAGCATTGTATTCTTTATACTTTAGGAGATACAACAATTTTAAGAAAAAAATGACCTTTTGTTGTGCTCGATGGGAGGGAAGGAATGGGCGTGGCAAAAATTCCTTCAAACTTGATCTAGTGTTCGACCACACGAGACTATCTTCCAAATTTCAAGTCTCTATCTTTAATAGTTTTCGCAGTGTTAAGTACGGTTTTTGTTACAAATAGGATAAAGCAGTGTTCAAAGCGCAATTTATGCCAAATTTCAACTTGTTTGTCTTTGCGTTGTCACACAGCGTTAAAAATGAAAGTTTGTGGTATGCAGTTTTAAAAAGGTATGTTTACTGAGTTTGCATACAAAATTTCAGCATTGTATCTATTATAGTTTAGGAGATACAGCAATTTTAAGAAAACAACTTTTTGAGGGGAAACGAAGGGGAGGGGGAAGAAATGTGGTATGCAGTTTTGTAGAGCTATACATACTGAGTCTACATACTCATTTTCATGTTTCTAACTCATCAGGTTTTCGAGTTACAGCCTTTTGAAAAAATGGGTGGTGCTCGATGGGCGGGAAGGAGTGGGCGTGGCAAAAAATCCTTCAAACTTGATCTAGCGTTTGACCTCACGAGTCTATCCACCAAATTTCAAGTCTCTAGCTCTTATAGTTTTCGAGAACCATTGGTGAGGACGGACGGACGGACGGACGGACGGACAGACAGGGCTATATCAATTCGTCTTGTCATCCTGATCAAGAATATATATACTTTATAGGGTCCCCCTCCCCTCCTTCTATGCGTTACATACAAACCGTCTCAAACAAACTTAATATACCCTGATACACAGTGTGTGTACAGGGTATAAAAAACAACTTGTTGTAATTTCAACAACAACAATAACATTAAGGGGTTACGCCTCCCTGGCACTCGAAAAAATAGTCACATAAGTAATAAATTTTTTTGACACAAGTATTAATTTTTTTTAATATGTTTAAATGTGCAAATATACACATTAAGATGTTGGTTTAAAAAAAAAAAAAACCGTATACAACAAAATTAAATATAACCGAAGTTATGAGCCAACAAGTAGAGCCCTTTTTTGAAAATCCATTTTGTTGGTGTACACGATATCTCGATCTGCAATCATCTTAAAAATGTGGAATGAATTTTATTTCATTAAGAAATAAAATATCTAGGGCGATACAAGAAGAAAAAAAATTAAAAATTTTTTTTTTTTAAATTACAGGTGTTCAAAAAAAAATTATTTTTATTTTCGTGATATTTTTTTATAATCTATACAATAACTTTTGAACAAAGTCCTGAATTGAAAAACCCCCTCGTATCGCTTTAGGTATTGTCCCTAAGAATATATCCTCCAAATTTTAGCAAGATCGGTCAAGTAGTTTTTGAGATATGATGTACACCAGTTTGAAAAAAGTAGTATCGAGAAAAACGCAAAAGAAGAATCAATACGCCATATGGGCCCTTCTGTGTGTCGGGCTTATAATTACTTCTGCAAAAAATTCGAATTCGAAAACTGGTAAAGGCTTAATATGTTCTTCAAAGCGTAAACAATTTATTAAGCCAAAAAAAAAAATTTGATATTTGGAAAATCTCAGGGTGGCCCTTAATTTGAAGAAGTGCATTGCTTAACGAAAATAAATCTTTTTTGTACCTTCTGCATTGTTTATAATTTCTAGATTATAACTAGATACTGATTGTGTTAACCTGTTTGCTTTTGTTTTGATTTTCTTACGATTTAAAGCTAAGCTTAAGCAGCGTACGAATTAATAGTGGTCACATATATTTTATCAGTTAGTTTTTCAAATTAATGTTATTATTGTTGTTGTTGAAATTACAACAAGTTGTTTTATTCTATAGTATAGAGAATAAAATTATATTTCAGAAAAAAATATATTTAAGTGAGATATCTGCATTAGCATTGGAAATATCGTCTGTTAAACATTGCATATGGGTAAAAAAGCTTGCCGTACGAATTAATAGTGGTCGGGGCTCGTACTACTATAGTCCAGTCATTTGGTCGTAAAAACAGGGGTTACCTGGAAAGTTTTACGGGAGTTTTGAAAATTGGTATCCATATAGATTTTGGGCTGCTCTTTCCGAATTTTCACTTTGAGACGTTCTATCACCGCCGCTCGAGCCGCCATTTTGAAAAAATGGCGTCCAAAATCACTTTTTTGACCATATCTCAGTTTTGGCTCATTTTATGGCAAAAATATCTCTGTACTTAATTAAACTACAGAAAATTTCCTACAAATTATGTTCTAAGCTTTTTTTCGTAAGACTAATAGTTTAGGCGTAAGAGCCATTTTTTCAAAATGGCGGCTCGAGCGGCGGTGATAGAAGCTCGCAAAGTGAAAATTCGGAAAGAGCAGCCCAAAATCCATATAGATACCAATTTTTACAACTCCCGCGAAACTTTCCAAGTAGAACTACCAAATGACTGGACTAATATTCTTTTATTATAATATTATATTTTTTTATACTTTTCACGTATGTGAAACAGTATAATAACTTTGTGCTGAAGTTTGTAACAGATCGAAATATTAATTTCCGACTATATAAAGTATATATATTCTTGATCAGGACGACAAGACGTGCAGTCAACTCATTTGTCGGATCCAGCCATATTGGACTACTGAAACTGGTAGCCCCCATACGAAAAGAAGAAGAAAAGTGAACACAACTTGAATCGTTGCATGGAAAACTTTTTTGTTTTGTACGATAGAGTGCTGAAACTTTAAACATAGTAGTTTTACATAGTCCGACTACATGCCTGAAAGTTTCATTGAGATTGGACATCTGGAACTGGTAGATCCCATACAAAATGAAGAAGAGGGGGATACATATTGATCTGACGTCGCATATTCAAATAGTGTTCGAAATATCTAGAAAATCGGTCAAAAATGTGGATTTTACGAAAAATTTAAGTTTGTTGGCCTCTGAGGGGTAGCCATCAAAGAGAGGGGAAATTTGTGGTATGCAGTTTTGTAGAGTTACTCATACTGAGTCTACATACCAACTATCATATTTCTATCTCTTTGGATGTTAGAGCTATAGCGTATTCAAAAAGTGGGCGGTGCTGGATAGGCGGGAAGGAGTGGGCGTGGCACAAAACCATTCAAACTTGATCTGCTGCCAAGCATCACGAGTCAACCCTCCAAATTTTAAGTCTCTAGCTCTTATAGTTTCCGAGATCTATTGGTGAATACGGACGGGCAGACGGACGGACATGGCTTAATCAATTTTTCTTGTCGTCCTGATCAAGAATATATATACTTTATGGGGTCCCCTCCCCTCCTTCTGTGCGTTACATACATTTCGCTGAAACAAACACAATATACCCTGATACACTGTATGTGTACAGGGTATAAAAACACATGGTTTTTTGTGCTACTCGAAGCAACGAAAACTTCTGGGACTGTGGACACGGCAAAGTGGATAGCCAAACAGCGTGGGAGTCTTTGACAAAGAGGCACAGGTAGATAAATTCCGTGCCGTGCCAGGAAAATACGCGCCACATTTTGTAGGAGATCTAGCCCAAGTGAAGCTCCCCCAAATATAGATTTCTTAATTTTTCGGAGATTGTCTGCAATGGCAACAATTTTCAGATATCTTTCGGAAAATGATTAACGAGAAGGATATGCCAAAGATACAAAAAATGTGGTATCTTAACAAATGTGGTAGACAAACTGAATAGCATGTAGTACGAGCAGTCAGTTGAAAACATAAGAGAAGTACAAACAGTGAAGGGATTCATGCAGTTCGTTGAAAAACGATTCGTTGCATTAGAATCAAATGGAGCGAATGAAAGGTATCGAAACAGAATAACGGCGGCAGTCGCAACGGACAGAAAAACAGGACAGAAATGTAGAGTGTGCGGAAAAGAAGAGCACCAAATATACTACTGCGAGAAGTTCTTGTCGTGGACCACCGGTTAGCGATACGAAAAAACAAGCTTTGTCTAAACTGTTTGCGTCCTGGACACGTCACGACAGTATGCGAATGGGGGTCATGCACGAAGTGTGGCAGGAAGCATAATTCGTTGCTTCATTCAGACACGAAGTCTGTGAGCACACTGTGTAGCAAAAAAAAAAAAAAAACCCCGAAGAAGAGTATCGGCGCAAAAGGTGAGTCCACGGCCTGAAGCATCGCGGGAGCAGAGGATCAAAACATGGACGTGCTTCTTCAGCGGCAGTCTTACAACAAAGCTACGGATTGTATTTGATACATCTGCTTAGACATCATCAGGAAGGTCCTTGAATGATATACTGCATGTGGGCCCCACCGTGCAGTCCGAATTGTTGACAATACTACTTAGATTCCACATGCATCGCTACGTTTTTACCGCGGACATCGAGAAATCTTCGTTGACAAGGACAATCAAATGTTTCAGTTGATCGTATGGAGATCAGCGCCAGACTCATAGCTTGCTGTCTTCCGGTTAAGGACAGTCATGTATGACACAGCATCAGGTCCATACTTAGCCACGAAATGTCTCCAATATCTTTATGTCAAGAAAGGACGTCCTATCCTTTGGGTGCGCAGACCCTGCACGACGATTTTTATGTGGATGACTGCTTAACCGGCGCGAGCCGTGACCTCAGATTTAGCGAGCATATTTGACCCATTGGGGCTATTCGCACCGGTTGTCATTACAGCAAAGATATTTGTGCAGCAGCTCTGGCAGCTTAAAACTGGCTGGGACGACCCACTTCCAGAAGTTTTACAACTTAAATAGAACCGATTTTGCAGCAAGGTTGAAGATCTAAGCAATGTCGAATTGCCACGCCAAGTGTTAGAAGGCGGAACTGTAAAGTCAATGCAGCTTCATCCTTTCGCCGATGCATCAGAGAGGGTATATGGTGCTGTAGCGTACCTGCGATCAATTGGCAGAGATGGCATAGTAGTGGTCCGACTTCTGTGTGCGAAATCACGTGACATACCACTGGCAAGACAAACGCTGCCAAGGTTAGAGTTGTGCGCCGCTGATGCTCATCGCATCAAGAAAGATCTAAGATTAACTACGGCCACCACTCACCTATGGTCAGATTCAGAGATTGTCATACCCTGGATAAATGCCGAAAGTTCATCATTTCACAGAGTTGCAAAATTGCCGGCATGTCGCTAGCCGAACAGTGTAGACACGTCCCATCCAAAGAGAATCCTGCGGATTTAGTGTCACGAGGGATGACAGTCCAGGATTTCGTTCGAAGATAGCAAGCACCGAGCATCGTTGCCACTGCGAAGACAGCAAGCACCGATGACGACCTCGTGCGACACCGTAACAGCTTCCGAATGCTGCAAAGTGTGATGGCATACGTCGGTCGCTTTATCAAGCATGTTTGTCGGAAGCACGCCGAACGTTCACAGGAGCTGGAGGATGGAATTCAGATAATCATAAAGAAGGTGCAACAGTCAGATTTCAGCAAGGAAATCCGACTGCTGCAGAGAAATGAGCCATTAGGTAAAGGAAGTCATCTAAACCATTGGACTCCGTATTTGGGCCAAGTCAACGTACTTCGTGTGGGTGGACGCACCGACAATGCCTCGTATATCGCTTATGATGCACGCCATCCGATGTTACTACCCTACAATGATCCTCTGGTGAAACTACTGGTTCGACAAGAGCACGAAAAAAATTCTCAACTGACCAACATTTTGCGACAGCGGTTTTGTATCATGAAAGAAAAATTATGGTTCGCAATGTGATTTATGAGTGCGTACGATGCGCTCAAGTCAAACCAAAGATGGCTGCACAAATCATGGGGAACCTGCCAGCAGACAGGGCAACGCCTTCCCGAGAATTTTTCATATCGGGAGTTGATTACGCCGGGTCATTCTGGGTCCATTATAAAATACGAGGAAAAAGGCCGCATGAGGTGTACCTGGCTGTGTTTTGCTGCTTCGCCACAAAAGCCGTGCATTTAGAGGTAGTGACCGACTTGACAACTGACGCGTTCCTTGGTCGCTTCATAAGTCGCCGCGGGAAGCTCAAGAAGCTATATTCCGACAACGCGACGAACTTTGTGGGTCTCAGCAACCAGCTTCGTGAGTTGGAAGATGTTTTTTTTGCGGACGACGCGCAGCATCAGCTCAAGAAAAGCTGTTCTGACGAGGAGATGGAATTCATATTCATTCCGCCAGGGGCTGCGCATTTTGGTGGTCTATGGGAGGCAGCAGTGAAATCGGATAAAAACGATTCAATCGACGAATAATTTGACTCATGAAGAGCTGGGTACAGTAGTGATTGGCGTCGAAACAATATTGAATTCTCGCCCACTTAACGGCGCTCACCCCAGGACACTTTCTAATCGGAGAGCCAATGACAGCACCGGTCGGCGTCAACGCAAAGGTCGGTCGCCTCAGCTTGTCCTCACTGTGTGCACAAGTACGGCAGCTGCAGCTAGAATTTTGGACGAGATGTTCAACCGAATACCTCAAAGAGCTCCAAGCACGACCCAAATGGCAAACAAAGCAAGTAGATTTGCAAGAAGGGGCCATGGTGGTGATACGGGACGAAAATCAGCCTCCACTACGATGGGCGTTAGGACGCATTGTTCACACCATAAAAGGTGACGACAATGCGGTTAGAGTAGCAGATGTTAGGACATCAACGGGCACCCTCAGACGCCCAATTCTCCGTTTAGCACCACTTCCAGTTGATAACACGCCACCGCCAAATTTCACGGCGCTACAACCAACGAATACATCTCCGGCTGCAGAACAACCGACACCAGCGAAGCGCAAGAGATACGGTCCCGCATCTCCGGTAACTGTAGCATTAGTTGTAATGCTGCTGCTACCGCTGGCTTTAGCAATCCCCATCAACATTGCGAAATTTAACTCCAAGCTTGGGGTATTTTTTGAGGGAATTGGAACAACAAAGTTTGTTGCGTCAACATGGAAGACGATTGTTTATCTTGATCACGAGCCGTATCGACAAGATATATCAGCATTGAAAAATGGGTCAGAAACTATGCAAAATTGGCTCCCAGTTCAGAATGTGAAATGTTAACTACTCACTTCGAGCACATGTACGATGAACTCATGGCCAAAAATGAGATAATTAAGCCTGGTCGACAAAAGCAACAAACAACGACGATTTACTACTTGATCTAATGCGGAATTAGACAACAGTTATTGACTCAACCGTCAATGTCCTTCAGAAGGAAGGAGACGCCATGCACGTCCGACTTGGGAAAATGAAACAGGAGATCGACAAAATCATCTCGCTACGAGCCAGTTGATGATGTTTAAATGGTTTACAGCGTTATCAACTTAAATGGCATTATTGACAACAAGGTTTCAACGAATGCAAGGCGAGATAACAAGAGCGTTAACTGATGTTCGTCATGAAACGATCCGTCCAGTAGTTTTGTCTCCTCAACAGGTCAATGATCAGATAAACAAAATGAAGATTCTACTTCGAGTCGGACAAGTTGAGGAGACGAATTTGCTGCAACTTTACAAGCTGATGTCCGCAGAGGGTGCGGCAACATCAAACCACATTGTTTTCAGATCATGCTTCCACTGGTTGGGCAGCAACAGTTCGATCTATTTAACCTTGTGCCTATACCGGTTAACATTGATGGCGTATTGCAAGTTATACATCCGGATAAGCCGATACTGGCAGTGAATGCTCATCGTGATCAATTTGTGCCAATGACACAACACGACATAGAACATTGTCAACTAGCCAGCGAGGAGTCATATATTTGTGCCACCGCACTGTCTGTCTCGATCTGAAGCTCTCACTTGCGAAATACAACTGCTCAATGAGCAAACATCTCCATCCTGTCGTACGAGCCCAGTACAAAGAAAGTTCTTGTGGGAACCAATGAGCCACAAGAATCAGTGGATTTTTGCAAGTATCACTTCTGTAGAAATGACTACAGTATGTAAGGATTACTCAGCAAGAATCACGAAGGAGTGGGCGTGGCAAAAAAAAAATAATAATAGTGGGGTTGTGGGACCCCAACCAGGACCGAAGTTCCTTACGGTGTGCATGGATTGTAAATTACCGAATCAAAACTTAAAGTTTTAATTTAAAACTTCGATAGAATCAACTTGGGCTTGAACTTAAGCACATCGACTTGACGAGCAACAGCTCCGCCTGCTTTAAGGTTTCAACCTAGGTACTAGAAATGGGCATGGACCGCAATTTTTCGACACGACCCAACACAGCACGAAAATCAAAATTTGCAATACGCTAAAAAATTGTTAATTTAACTTGGAATAACAACGCAATTATAATTATAACAGGATGAATTTATATTCTTAGGTAGCGATTGTGAGGACGCGAATTGCAGATGAATTCGCGACTCACAGATTATGAGTCTGATTAGCGATGCTGATTAGCGACGTTGAGTAGCGACGTTGATTATTTGGCAGCAACGCTGATAAGCGAGCAGTAACAAACACATTGCATGCGTTCAAGCACTGGGTGACCTAACGGTGCATGCTTATGTCGAATAATACAACAAAATTTGTAAGTTGCGTAAGCAAGTTGGTTGTTGTTGCATATGCGCCACATGGCGAAAGTGACGGTGGAAGAGAAATGCAAAAATTTCAAATACAGATGTTTGTTGTTGCTATTTTTTTATGACTACTGAGTCATGCAAGTAGCAAAAACGTTAGAGTCATAGATTTACAGTCCGACACATACATACACAAAAAACTCATTTCGTTACGTGACGATTTTGAAATTTTCTCTCATTTCATTACGTGACGATTTTGAAATTTTCTCTCATTTCAGTCTACATGTAAGCTCCGTTCCAAAATAAACTTAATCTGCTGCCGAGCATCACGTGTCTACCCTCCAAATTTGAAGTCTGTAGCTCTTATAGTTTCCGAGAACCGTTGGTGAGGACGGACGGACGGACAGACGGACGGACATGTCTCAATCAATTTCTCTTGTCGTCCTGATCAAGAATATATATACTTTATGGGGTTCCCCTCCCCTCCTTCTGTGCGTTACATACATTTCGCTCAAACAAACACTATGTGTACAGGGTATAAAAACACATGGAGGAGATCGTCGAGGAAGTCCGAAGGATCATCGCCAACTTTCAAAGCGCGGTTAGAACAGCTGCACGTACAATGGGAGCAGTTCTACAACAACAACGCCGCGATCAATGCGATGAGGAGAACGAGTACATAATCTTTGCGAATGAAATCGGAGAATTGTACAAGACGTTCAGCGAGTTGTTCGCAAGGGAAGCGAGTCGACTGGAAAAGGTGGAGGAAGCAGGCAAGGCAGGCAAATCAGGGATGCCACCTCCACATCCTCCACCAACGCCGAAAAAGACGTTCGCAACGAAGGAGCTACCTTTAGCGCCGGTGCCTTTAAAGCTAACGAAGTTTAGCACGGTGAAGGAGCCAGTTTCGTCAGATACAACGACATTGGACTCAGAGAAAACCGCAGTCGTGACAAAAATCCGGAAACAAGAGGCGGTGATAGTCAGCCTGCAGAAGTGGATCGACAGTCTCAAGTCAAGAAATGAGAAGGGTCCGTGCGCAGAGCTAGAATATCTGTGGAGGAAGGTTCGGGATCTGCACTTCGAGATACACGGAATGTCCGATGAACCTAGCCAATACGGATACAACGTGGGAGTCTTTGACAAAGAGGCACAGGTAGATAAATTCCGTGCCGTGCTAGGAAAATACGCGCCACATTTTGTGGGAGATCTAGCCCAAGTGAAGCTCCCCCAAATATAGATTTCTTAATTTTTCGGAGATTATCTGCAATGGCAACAATTTTCAGATATCTTTCGGAAAATGATTAACGAGAAGGATATGCCAAAGATACAAAAAATGTGGTATCTTAACAAATGTGGTAGACAAACTGAATATCGTACGAGTAGTACGAGCAGTCAGTTGAAAACATAAGAGAAGTACAAACAGTGAAGGGATTCATGCAGTTCGTTGAAAAACGATTCGTTGCATTAGAATCAAATGGAGCGAATGAAAGGTATCGAAACAGAATAACGGCGGCAGTCGCAACGGACAGAAAAATAGGACAGAAATGTAGAGTGTGCGGAAAACAAGAGCACCAAATATACTACTGCGAGAAGTTCTTGGCGTGGACCACCGGTTAGCGATACGAAAAAACAAGCTTTGTCTAAACTGTTTGCGTCCTGGACATGTCTCGACTGTATACGAATGGGAATCATGCACGAAGTGTGGCAGGAAGCATAATTCCTTGCTTCATTCAGACACGAAGTCTGTGAGCACACTGGGTAGCAAAAAAAAAAAACCCCGAAGAAAATTATCGGCGCAAAAGGTGAGTCCACGGCCTGAAGCATCGCGGGAGCAGTGGATCAAAACATGGACGTGCTTCTTCAGCGTGCTTGCGGAGTTGACTGCCACTCGTCAATGCGTCCATGGAGCTGTACCGACAGGGGGAATGTCAACAGCCGCTTCATGTGCCGTTTTCGAGGCGATGTCACGCTATGACGAGCTCGTCGTGGCGTTGGCTCTCGAAAATGTGCGCCTGGAGACCGCCGCCGCCACCACCGCGAGGACGCCGCCGCCTCCTGCTGCCCCAGCTGCCGCCCGCGCAACCGGACCCGTCGCCACGTAAGCTGCCGCGTACCCCGGGCCGCCGGCTCCTGCTGCTGTACCCGTCGCAGCTCCGCGTGTCGCGAAACCTCGCGGGACGTGGTCGGTGGTCGTGAGCAGCAAGACGCCTGGCCTCAGCAGCGCCGACATAGCCAACAAGGTGCGTAGCGTGGTCGTGCCGACCCTTGGCGCGCCGCCACCACCGCGAGGACGCCGCCGCCTCCTGCTGCCCCAGCTGCCGCCCGCGCAACCGGACTGGTCGCCACGTACGCTGCCGCGTACCCCGGGCCGCCGGCTCCTGCTGCTGTACCCGTCGCAGCTCCGCGTGTCGCGAAACCTCGCGAGACGTGGTCGGTGGTCGTGAGCAGCAAGACGCCTGGCCTCAGCAGCGCCGACATAGCCAACAAGGTGCGTAGCGTGGTCGTGCCGACCCTTGGCGTGCGAATTATGTTTTTAAAACGAAAAGACACTCGGTTTTTTATAATATTAAAATATTTTATTTAAATTTTCAACCGACGTGTTTCGAGTGAATCTTAAGACTAAATTCCAAAAGAATTCTTACGTACTAGTTAGGCTATCGACGAAGCAAAAAGGACAATTACTTTTTGCTTTGTCGTTACAAAATTTGATCCTTGGGTGTTCTTTTTCTTCAAGTGGTTACAACAGTTGGGGTTCTTTTTTATGATCGACTTTTTCAAGTGGTCTGATTTAGTTACAATTTTTATTAGGCTATGTGTTATATAAAGTTATTATTTGCAGATGTTAATATCTTGGGTGGTAACTTTGGGTTTTTGGGATTAATGGGAAAAGTATCAAATTCAGTTTGGGTTAACATATTTATTTATTATTTCATTTATCTCTGCTTGGAGGTTGTTAGAGATGTAAGTATTATTAGAGGTGAGCTGTTGGTCGTTCGTGACTGAACACGTAACTCCTCCCCCCCTTGATCTTGGATTCCCCTGAATCCTATTTCCATTGTTAGTATGGGAGTTATTATCGTTAGAGGTCCTACAATATTTAAACAGTAGTATTAATGTCGCTGTACACATTACTGCTATAATGGATGCTGAGTTAATTATATTTGTGGTTCTTAAATATTCGATTTGTTCAATATTTTTTATGGTGTTTATTTTTATTTCTTCTAAAGATAGCGTTTCGTTAAAGATACTTATATTTCCGGTTTTTTGGAATATGAACTTATCTGTGTAAACTCGTTTCTTATTTGAAAAATATTGGTCTGATATCTTAAGTGAACAATTGTTGAAATGTATTATAAAGTTTCCATTAAGTTTTTCATTATACCTATTACAATTATTAGTAATTATTTCATTTTTCGCATTTCTCAGCACGATTGTCTGTTCGTCTATTTTATAGATTTCAGTGTTGTTGTTTAAAATTAGTTTACAATTATTTTGGATAATACAATGTCTTGACAATCTACATTCGCTTATAAAATGGTTATTATTATATGTGTATATTTTATCATTATAATGAAAAATTTGTTCTGATACAGAGTCTATTTCCTTCTTCTGAGCATTTGTTATTGGAAGTATTGTCATTATGTTAACTTGTATAAAGGTTTTTGGTACTTTAATAATGAACATTAGTTTTTCGTCTTGGTCTTGAATTAGTGCTGATCTTAGAAATTTTGTTTTAGTTAAGTCAATGTCATAGTCATCTATTTCGTTGTTTGTTAGTAGGTTTGCGTTAGCCAGTCCATTTTGAGCTGCAGAAACATATTCTTGAATATGTTCTATATGGTTTCTTAGTAATGTAAGCATTAGTAACGTTTCATGGTATAGGTTTTGAACAACGACTCTTTTTATAACTATATGAAAATTTGCTAATTTGGCTTGAATTTTCTGCTGGTCTTGGTTAATTGTTTCCTTTATTAATTTTAAGGTTTGTGAAAATTGGTCATTAATTTTTACTTGTTTGTTTAAATTAGTTATTGAGTTATGTAAATTGGTGTCTATATTGTTGAAATGATTAATAATATCTTGTTGATCTTCGTCGTCCATTGTTCCGAAGAGATATTTTGTGGCACGACCTACAACATTTACTAATCCGCGTTTTTTTCTTATGTTAGGGGTAATGGTTTTTATTTTCCTAAGTAAAGTTTCTATTTCATTAAGTAGGAAATTCTTTTGCTCTGTATTGAACTCTAAAAGATTTTTCTCCATCGTATGCAATATATTATTTAACTCATTAATCTCTACTATATGAACTATTAGGTCTGAGTCGGTTGCCATGAGTTCGGTGCCAGTGTGAACTTCTACATATCCGTGGTTGTCCATTATAGGTTGGATACTCATATCAGCTTTAATAATTGCTGGTGTCGCTATTATTAGTATTAGCAACCAAGTCTGAAATGCCAGTTTGATTAGTATTAAACTTATACGGTCTTTTAATATTGCAAGTGTGAATATTTCTAAGGTTATTTTTTCTAAATTTCGGCTGTTCTTTGTGTCTAAGGTTTTTATAGTTCTTTATGAATCCTATTTCCCTAGATTCCTGATAATTTTCTCTTTTTTCGTTTAGTTTACTTATTTTATGAATTTTAGCTTGCTGAATTCTTTCGTAGATAATTTTGTGTTCTACTTTGTGGTTTTGCACTTCAAATGGTGTACATTTAATAGTACTATGATAGCTATTGTTGTAGAAATTTACTGCTCTGTTCATTTGGAAGATTATGGGTAGTTTTTCTTCTATGTTCAATGTTCGAATTTTTTCTGTAAGAGTATTATTCAATCTTTCTACGTCGCTGTTACCAGTATGACTGTTTGGTTTAGTAGCATGAAATTCGATGTTTTCTCTTTGCAAAAAATCTCTTATATTGGCAGTATTAAATTCATTATCGAAGACGAATTTCTTAATATTGCCCTTTATAGCTATAAACTGTTCGATATTGTTCACAAGAGTTATGTCATTTCTATCGAAGAGTGGAAAGCAAGTTGCTTGTTTTGAAAATTTGTCAATAAAAACAATAAAAGATTGTTTGCTGTTAACGTAAGTGTCAACATGAATTATTTCGTTTGTTGTCTTTGGTGTTTCTGTGTTATAGAATTTATTTTTGATTGGACGGCGATCATATTTGCCGCCTGTGCAAATGTCGCAATTATTTATTATTTTGTGGATGTGTTCCCTTAGATTTGGGTTAAATACTCTGCTTTTCAATTTGTGATATGTTGCTATAATACCGCAATGACCACTTTCATGTTTGTGAAACAAAGCAATTTGCTTATTAAGTTCCTCTGTGTTCTGTATATCTTGTGCAAAATGAGTACATTTAACGAATTTGATATTTCTGTCTGTACTAAATTCTTCAATAATAACTTTTTGCACTTTATTATATTCATGGTCGTTCAATTCCGTAAAGATTCCTACTTTTCCTTTCTTAATTTCTCTTCGGAGAATATTTGAAATATTATTTTCTGTTAGGTCTTTTATATCAATATATATTCGTTTGTTTTCGAAAATAGTTGAAACAGTTGTCGTTTTCTCTTGTAAAACGACTATTTGTATTTTAAACCGGTTGACAACCGTTTCCAGGATTGGGATGGTGTACCCTTGGTCTTCTTCTTGCGAATGGACGGTTTGTACGTCCATTGACTGCCTATCATCTTCGTCTCCGTTAAGGATTTCATTTGCGATGAAATTTTCGATAATGGGTAGATCTTTATTATCATTTGATAATTCGTTTTTATGGATTTCCTCGTTAGATATCCTACTAAGAAAGTCAGCTATAAAATTCTGTTTTCCTTTGATATATTCTATCGCAAAATTGTACTCTCCTAAATTTATTAGCCATCTTTGTAATCTCGGACTTATGTCTTTGCCTGAATATTTTGTCATTAGCCACTTAAGAGGTTGGTGATCGCTCTCTAAATCAAATTCCCTACCATAGACGTAAGGTCTGAAATACTTCACCGCCCATACTATCGCTAGTAATTCTTTTTCGATAGTGGAGTAATTTGTTTCATGTTTGTTTAAGGTTCGTGAGGCATAGGCAATAGGGTGATCGTCTTGTGATAACACGGCTCCGATGGCGAAATTGCTTGCATCGGTTGTAACTTTAAATTTTTTACTAAAATTGGGATATCTTAATATGGGTGTATTTGTAACAATGGCCTTAAGCTTTTCAAATGCAGAGATGTAATTGGGGTCATTATTATTTACTGTTTGATCTTTCTTAAGATATCGAGTCATTGGATGGGCTATTTTCGCATAATCTTTTATAAATTTTCTATAAAACCCCGTCATTCCTAGAAATGATTTTATTTTCTTGGGATTTGTGGGTAGTTTTAGGTTTTGTATGATGGATACTTTTTCAGGGTTTGGTTTCACCCCCTGTGTGGTCAAAATGTGTCCCAGAAATTGGGTTTCTTTCTTGAGAAAGTCACACTTGTCTACTTGTATTTTTAAGCTAGCCCCTCTTAGAGCTTTGAATATGGCTTTTAAGTTCGTTATATGTTCTTGTAGTGTTGTACCAAAGACTAAAATGTCGTCCATGTACACTACACATGTTTTATTTATGAATTCCTTGAGGACTGAATTCATAAGTCTCTGAAAAGTTGAAGGTGCATTTTTTAAACCAAAAGGCATTCGTACGAATTCGTAGTGCCCCGATGGTGTTGAAAACGCTGTCTTCTTCCTATCTTCTTCCTTTACCATAATTTGGTGAAATCCTTTGGCTAGGTCTAGCGTTGTGAAGTACTGTGCCCTGCCAAGTTTGTCTAATATGGTATTCAAATTGGGAATTGGAAATTTGTCGTCAACTGTGAATTCGTTCAGTTTGCGATAGTCAATAACTATCCTATACTTCTTTTTGCCTGAATTGTCAAGTTTTTTCTCGACAATCCACAATGGGCTATTATATGGGGAGTTACTTTCTCTAATAATATTTTGTTCAAGCATTTCTTTTATTTGCTTGTTTATCTCGGCTTCATGTATTTGGGGATACCTGTATATTTTAGAATACAATGGCCTATCGATGGTAGTTATTATTTCGTGGCTTACTTCATTTGCCGCGGTTAACTTGTCTCCCTCTTTAAAAAATAAGTCACTAAATTCAGTAAGCAACTTCGAGGTAACTTGGCTTTCTTCATTATTAAGGTGATTGAAATTGAAATTATTCAGAACATTTTTTTCTACCGTTTGTAGTGAGCATACATGATCAATTATCTTTGGATAATTGTACTCTTGAAAATAAAGCTTGGAGCCCAAGATATCTAGGAACTTGTGTTCGCTATTTATTTTTGCTTTTAACGGAGTTAGAAAGTTTTGGCCTATTATGCCGGCGAAATTTTCATTTGAAAAATTTATTATTTTCCACTGAAGTGTTCCTGAGCAATTGAATTCTCTGGGAAATGGTGTCGTAATGAAATATTTAACTTCATTCGTTCCATTCAGTGTCTTAAAATAGCATGGTTTGTTGAGAGGGGTTAAGGGATAATTTTCTAATAATGCTTTTGGTTGTAGCACGCTTGTGGTTGATCCTGTGTCAACTAAGCACCTAATTCTTTGTTTTCCTATTGTAAGAGTGACTATGGGAAGTGGGCATTTTGAGGCGATATTAAAAAATTTACTTCGCTGTCATCTGTACATTGTGTTTGCTGTAACGTATCAACTTCCATATATGTTGGTTCACTACTTCTTCTCGTATTTGACGTATCTACACTCATATATGAGTTCCTAGTTTGGGCTGAGTGATTGTCCCTACTTTTTGAAAATGAGGGTCTATTACCCTTACTATGCTCTTGGTTATTTCGGAAGGGGTTATTATGATTTGGTTTATAATTTTCATTGTAATAACCGTTGTTACTTTGTTTCTTATAATTGTTAGTTTGTTTGTTTTGTGTGTTTTGTTCGTTTAGTCTGTATTGTCTATAAGTACTTTGTTCGTTTTGTCTTGGTTTTCTATGCTTAAAATCTATTGCTCTAAAATCGTCTAACGCTCTGATTTGTATGTATTTGTTTATCATTTGATCTATTGTAGTGCATTCTTCAATATGCACTCTGTAAGGTATATCTATTTTTTCCATTATAATTATAATTAAGTCCCTATCTACCCTATCAGGTTTATACATATCTGGCTTTTTTTCATCAGCCATATAAATTTGATTTATCCTATCTTTTGCATTATAAAAATAGTCAAATAATTCTCTTAAACTACTTACTTTTATATATCTGCAGTTGTTGTAGACTTCGCCGTATGTATTTCGTGGTCCATATTTCTGCTGTAGCTTCGATTTTATTTCGTCCCATGTTGGATCTACAAGATCTCGAAGTGTTCTTTCCGCTGGTCCCCTTATTTTGTCGTTAATGACAATTTTGGTGGCAAAACGTATTAGAACGTCGTTTCCCTCGCAGAGCGTCATGTTGTCCTCCACTGACCTTATGAAGGTAAGGTAATGAGACGGGTGTTTCAATGGTTGGATTGCCCTGAACTGTCCCAGAACGTCCTTCGGTTGCATCCCCAACGATTCCGCTAAGCTTCGTGGCTGCATCGCTTGTTGTTGTTGAATTTGTTGCTGTTGTTGAATTTGTTGCTGTTGTTGAATTTGTTGCTGTTGTTGAATTTGTTGCTGGAGTTGTTGTTGTAAATTATTTATCACACTCTCTTGCCTGCGAATCACTTCGGCAAGTTGGCTTTCATTAGTTTGATCTGTAGCCATATTTAAATTTCGATTACTATCGAAAATAGATTGTTTTTTCATGTGTTTTTATATCTTATTTTATTTCTACGCTGGAGGGTCCGGAGTTCGGATTCGCAGTATAGTATATAATATTGAATATTTTTTTTTTTTTTTTCAGTTATTACGATTAGATTCTTAACTTTTTTCACTGTTATTTTTTATTTTTTTCACTTAGTATCTTAAGATACCTTTTGCAGACTTATTCACTTTGGGAATTTTCGCGTTTAGTTCTCTATATCTTCTTTAGAGGATATAGCTTTCGACTGCGCCAATTATGTTTTTAAAACGAAAAGACACTCGGTTTTTTATAATATTAAAATATTTTATTTAAATTTTCAACCGACGTGTTTCGAGTGAATCTTAAGACTAAATTCCAAAAGAATTCTTACGTACTAGTTAGGCTATCGACGAAGCAAAAAGGACAATTACTTTTTGCTTTGTCGTTACAAAATTTGATCCTTGGGTGTTCTTTTTCTTCATGATCTTTTACGACCTTTTCAAGTGGTTACAACAGTTGGGGTTCTTTTTTATGATCGACTTTTTCAAGTGGTCTGATTTAGTTACAATTTTTATTAGGCTATGTGTTATATAAAGTTATTATTTGCAGATGTTAATATCTTGGGTGGTAACTTTGGGTTTTTGGGATTAATGGGAAAAGTATCAAATTCAGTTTGGGTTAACATATTTATTTATTATTTCATTTATCTCTGCTTGGAGGTTGTTAGAGATGTAAGTATTATTAGAGGTGAGCTGTTGGTCGTTCGTGACTGAACACGTAACTTGCGCGTTCACACCGTACGCGAGTTGCACCGGGGCGGTGCGGTCATTCGCACCCCGTCGGAGAACGAGATGAAGCGCGTCGCTGCTAGCGCGCGCTTCAAGGAGGCTGGCCTGGACGTCGCACCCAGCAAAGAGCTGATGCCGCGGATGATGGTCCATGATGTGGACACAGCCATCACACAAGAAGCATTCATGTCAGAGCTGTTCGTGAACAACTTCCAGGAGCACATGACACAGGCAGAGTTCACAAAGTCTGTTTACTTGGAGTCCAAGCCATGGTCGGTGACAGATGGTGCGATGGTGAACGTGTCATTGGAAGTGAGCGAGAAGGCGCATGGTATTCTCGATGGCGCTCGAGTTTACATAAAATGGTTCTCGTACAGAACCCACTCGCTCGTCAGGAGACTCGCCTAAAGGAGACTGTCTGCCGACAGTGCGGACAGAGCGGCCACAATGCAGCGAAGTGTGTGCTACCGGTGGGCTGCCGGAATTGCCGCTTCCGCTGACAACCGTCTGGGCATCACATGCTCAGCGGCGCATGTCCTATATATGCTGCCGTGCTAGCGAGGGTGCAAGCTAGACATTAACATGTTTAGCTTCATCCAAGCTAATTATGGTCGAGGCCGAGCTGCTGCCATCGAGCTAAGAGCCCGAATGCGTGACTCAGGCCACCTGTTCGCACAGATCCAGGAGCCCTATGTCGACCGCGTGGGTCGGATCACAGACTTCCCAGCCGGGATGCGTGTGTTCTCCGACCGACGAGGGATAGCAGCAGTCATCATCGACGACCCAGCTGCCATCTGTATGCTGTCACTTGCCACGGAATTTGACGTATGCGTGAGTGTCACTGGAAGATTTGGCTCAATTTTCCTGAGCTCCGTATACTGCCAATTTGACGCCGACATCGAACCGTGCCTCATGTACATGGATGCCGTGCTGCTACTGGCTAGCAGCTCGTCTGTCATTTTTGGACTCGACGCGAATGCAGTATCCCCCACTTGGTTTAGTGAGCTTTCCGAGTCCGCTCGGAGGCACTCGAACCACGCCCGGGGTGAGCTGCTGTCTGATTGGATCCTGCTGAATAGAGCCGGCGTGCTTAATCAGTTCTGTGAGTTGCACACGTTCGATAATCGCCGAGGCCAGAGCGATGTCGACATAACCATCGTCAATCAAGCAGCGTCTATGTGGGTCGCATATGACTGGAGAGTGGACGAGTGGGAGCTCAGCGACCATAACATTATTAATGTTATGGTGACGCATACCCCCAGCACAGTTGAGAGCCTTGCTCCTGTGCCGACCTGGAATCTCACAAATGCAGACTGGCGATGGTTTGAGGACGTGGTGGCAAGAAGGATAGCGGAACTGCCCAAGGACTTTGCGGGAACGCCGTTGGACGACCAGCCTGCTGCGCTGCAACGCATGGTGCACTTTGCGTGCAATCATGCGCTAGGTCGCAGACCGCCAAGAGCCCGTTTGAAGGTAGCTTGGCGGACCGCCGATTTATCTTCAAACCGCCAAGAGGTCAGGAGACTGAGGCGTAGGCTCCAGGATGTACGACGATGTGACAACGTCGATGCTGAGCTTCTTGCGCCCGCACTACGGTTTGCCGTATCGCAATACAAGAAGCTCATCCTGTCGGCGAAGGAGCAGCATTGGAGGCGTTACGTGAACGAGCACACTGGTGACCCATGGGGGCGCGTTTGCAGGATTTGCCGTGGTCGCAAAAAGAGCACCGACATTGAATACCTTCGGTCTGATGGCGGCACAGTTGTAACCTGGCACGACTGTGCGCGGCTACTCCTCCGTAACTTTTTTCCAGTTATGGAGTCCGCAGTACCGTCGGCCGTCTCGGATATGGCTCCAATATCCCCCGACGCTTGCTGCTGCCGAGGTTGATGACCGTATCGCCAGTCTGAGCAGCAGACGCGCTCCTGGTTTAGACGGCATCACTGGTGCCATTTACAAGGCAGTGTGGTGCGCCATACCCGAGCCCTTGACAGCCCTGTACAGAAGGTGCCTCCAGACAGGATACTTCCCTGATGAGTGGAAACGCCCACGCGTTGTTCCGTTGCTCAAGGGACACGACAAGGACAGGGGTGACCCTACTTCTTACCGTGGTATCTGCCTGTTGCCAGTCTTTGGCAAAATGCTTGAGGGTATCATAGTGAACCGATTACAAGATGTGCTGCCAACCGGGCACAGATGGCAATTTGGATTCCGACCTGGACGTTCTGTGGAAGATGCCTGGAGGCACGTGGTGAGCACAGTTGCTACCTGCCCAGAACGATATGTCCTCGGAATTTTCGTCGATTTTAAAGGCGCATTCGACCATGTCGAATGGGATGCCGTGATGCGGAGGCTACGTGAGTACGGCTGTCAGGAAACTAGCTTTTGGCAGAGCTACTTTTCTGGCAGGAGCGCAAGTATGGTCAACAGGTATGGAGAAGTTACTCTTCCGGTGACAAGAGGTTGATGGATTCGCTATTCCAGCGCTTGGAACCGTGGTGTACGTTCAGCGCGTATGCAGACGACTTGCTTCTCTTCGTTACGGGCAGTGCTCGTACGGATCTGGAAAGACGTGGCACGCATCTAATGTCCATCGTAGATGCTTGGGGATGCGAAGTGGGCGTGACAGTGTCAACGAGCAAGACGGCAGTCATGTTACTAAAAGGTCGTTTGTCCCAAATAGGTATCTTACCGTACAACTTGCAGGAGCAAGTCAACGGTACGTTGACAAATATCGGTACCTTGGCATCACAGTCGGCGAGCGGTTGAGTTTTCTCCCGCATATCGCGTGCTTACGCGATCGGCTGACTGGAGTCGTAAGTGCTTTGGCACGCGTACTGCGAGTCGACTGGGATCTCAGTCCTCGCGTCAAGCGGACCATATATGCCGGACTCATGGAGCCTTGTGCTCTGTTTGGTGCCTCGGTTTTGTACGACATTACGTCGAGACAAGTTGTCGCGCGCAAGCGGCTCTTGTCATGCCAAAGGCTCGTCCTGCTTGGATGCCAACCGGTATGCCGAACAGTGTCCGCTGTGGCACTGCAGGTTCTTGCTGGAGCACCGCCTTTTGACCTGGTTGCCAAGAAATTGGCAATCAGACTCAAACTCAAGCGTGACTACCCGCTGGAGGAAAGCGATTGGCTGTACGGCGAAGATCTGGCAAATCGGAGCTGGAAGCAGAAAAACATTTTACTTTTCTAAAAACTAAAGCGAAAAAACAAAGTTACTTTGTGTTTTACATCATCGGCTACTCCATCGGATTTCGCTTCTCAAACCTTCCAAAATCAGGTGGCCTTCCCTTCTCGCTCTTAAGTGAAGGGTTGGGGAGTTATCTGATTGTAATTAAAGACTAACTTTATGTCTTTCAGTCATCAGTTACACCTTCCCATCTCGCTTCTCAAACCTTCCAAAATCAGGATACCCTTCCCATCTCGATTTTAAAAAAGGTGAAGGGAATGTTCGTTGTAAAAATACGCGTTTAAAAAGTATTTGAATAAATTTAGATCAAACTTGATGACGTCAGAGTCCTTTCATATTTGTTTCAAGCCATCTTCTATGATAAACGATTCACATATGCTTTAAAACAAGTCGTTGTAGAAAGCCTTATTCGTCTAGGTATTCCAGTTTTCTCTTCCAGTTTTTCACTTTGGAAAGCCTTTTTCGTCAAGGAGTTCAAAAATTTTCTTCTGGGCGCTAAGTGTTTTCCTAAGAAAATAAGAAACATTCATGGGAATCCTATACCCTGAATATGTTCGTTAAATGGGCATTTGATAGGCATAAAAGTTATGCTGGGTATGGTCCTCTGACACATGTTGAGGCACAGTTGTGACGAAATGATAAATTGACACTTTGGAATAACTTTGGATGTAATGGAATTTCAGAGTACTATAATTTGTTTTTTAGTCCGCCGAAGTTAAAAGTTATTTAAAGATGAAACTTTTTTTTCTTAAATTATTGAGGTTTAAAAATGTATAACTATCGAAATGGGCGCTTAATCAAAAAAACCTTTCGTACATGATGTATCAAAACGAATTTCGTAAACAACTGCAGCGGGAGTAAGACGAGCGCCAGCTCTTTTTTGTTTTTTAACCAATTGACTTGAAACTTTACAGTTATGTTGTTAGGGAGGCATGAAAACTATTCATTTACTTTTTTTATAGTGACACAACGTGAAAAGTATTATAGCTTCAGCCTTGCTGAAGATAGCGTCCTTACTGGTTTTTGCATTATTATTTGAAATGTTTTTCCTTATAACTTTTAGGCTTAAATTTTATAGTTTATTTTTGTGAATTAGGTTAAGAACATGAGTGCATTAAAACTCTTTTTGAATTTGAAAATTGTTTTGTTTTTGTTTTTCTATTAATATGAATTAAGTTCATATATCTTCCTGATTCGATGCAGTACTTTTCCTTGATGTTGTAGGCCACAGCATTACTTAGAGGGATCAGCGAAACATTTTTGAATAAATATTTAATTCTTTTTGGATCCGTTGATCATGGCAGGGTGGGCATGCGCTGCGAAAAAACATCTTCGCAAAACTTATCTTAACCTCCACTTACACTCTTACTAGATGGTATTACAGCCTTTGTACACAATGGTGTTCCTTTCCCCCTTCTCTCACTATCACCCCATGCACGCAAAATTTAAAATAATTAACCCGTAACTACCCGAGCCTAGAGTCAGCACGTTTTTCTCAGACAACCCACGACATTGCCGAAGAGCCAGAGCTGGATTGCCAGTTGCGTGCCCGTGCCACAGACTCTCCCTTCATCCGCTCGCAATGAAGTTAAATAGCTTATACGTTATATGTTACAAGGCTTTGATTTGTTTCTTTCGCCTATGATTTTTTGTATTGTAGGATTTACAGAGTCCGTTTGCATTATGAAATGTAATTAATTTTGGCTGGGCCTGTTATAATAATAAAACGGAATGTTCATATTTCTGTTAGAGTGTTCTCTTTGGATTTTAGAAACAATCGCCTCTCTTTGCGTGCCTGTTCTGTCGGAATTCAAATGAACGAATGTATCGACAATGGTTTCGGCATTCTCGGTTTTCCAAGAATTTATATTTTTTGGTTTGCCGGAAATATCTACGGCGGCGTCCTCAGGATTTTTGTTTTCCAAAGTAATAATATTTTTTAGTTTGTCGGAAATATCTACAGCGGCGTCTTCATCCCCCGGCGTCTTTGTCCCAAAGTATTTTTATACTCTTCATGCAAGTGAATAGTATTACAACTTTGTCCTGAAGTTTTTTATACTCTTCACGCAAGTGAATAGTATTATAACTTTGTCCTAAAGTTTGTAACAGCAAGAAGGAGGGGAGGGGACCCCATAAAGTATATATATTCTTGATCAGCTCGACAAGACGAGTTGATATAGCCATTTCCGTCTGTCCGTCTGTCTGTGGATATGCTATCTCCTCCCACAGTTTTGAAGATATCGAAATGAAATTTTGCAGGGAGTCTTCTCTAATGTGTGGCCAAATCATTGGTCGGAACCGGCATGATCGGATTATTGGAACTGGTAGCCCCCATACGAAATGAAGAAGAAAAACAAATTTGAATCGTTGTGTGGAAAACTTTTTTGTTTTGTAAGATAGAGGGCTGAAATTTCAAGCATAGTAGTTTTACATAGTCCGACATAAGGCCTGAAAGTTTCATTGAGATTGGGAAACTAGAACTGGTAGCTGCCATACAAAATGAAGAAGACGAAGAGAAATAAAGATTTAACGTCGTTGTATGGAAAACTTTTTTGTTTTGTATGATAGGGGGCTGAAATTTAAAACATAGTAGTTTTAAATGATTCGATTAAATGCCTGAAAGTTTCATTGAGATCGCGCAACTGGAACTGATACCTGCCATACAAAATGAAGAAGAGGAAGAGAAGCAATATTCACGTCGTTGTATGGAAAACTTTTTTGTTTCTTAATCAATTGACTTGAAACTTCACAGTTATATTCTTGGGGAGGCATTAAAACTATTTTGATAAAAATGGGCATGGTTTCGCCCACTTTTACCAAAAATCAATAATTCGTATATCTCCGGTACCCAATGAGCGAAAGCAATGAAAATTTGTATATAGGCTAATTAGATAAAGAGAATATATATTCAGTCAAAAAAATAGGTGTGGTACAAGAAATAAGCATGAAGAGTATTTAAGCTTCAGCCTTGCTGAAGTTGGCGTCCTTACTGGTTTTTTTTTTTGTTTTGGCTGAATTATGACCCAATTTTTATACCCTGCACATACAGTGTGTCAGGGTATATTAAGTTTGTTTGAACGAAATGTATGTAACGCACAGAAGGAGGGGAGGGGGACCCCATAAAGTATATATATTCTTGATCAGGATGACAAGAGAAATCGATTGAGCCCTGTCCGTCTGTCCGTCCGTCTGTGTTCACCAATGGTTCTCGGAAACTGTAAAAGCTAGAGACTTGAAATTTGGAAGGTAGACTCGTGATGCTTGGCACTACATCAAGTTTGAACGGTTTTGTGCCACGCCCACTCCTTCCCGCCCAACCAGCACCGCCCACTTTTTGAAAACGTTATAACTCGAACACCCGAAGAGATAGAAACATGAAAGTCGGTACGTAGACTCAGCATGAAGAGCTCAACAAAACTGCATACCACAATTTTTCCCCTCCCCCAGTTGTTTTCTCTAAAAAGCAATATCTCCAAAACTAATAAAGGTATAAACATGAAATTTTGTATACAAGCTCAGTAAATATATATCTTTAAAACTGCATACCACAAAATTCCCCTCTGTTCGAAAGTTACCCCTCAATGACCATCAAACTCAAATTTTTCGTAAATTCCCCTTTTTTTGACCAATTTACTTGATATTTTGAACACTCTTCGATCGGGCGATGTCAAATCAACATTTTTTTTGTAGATTTGGGGTGTTGCACCACCTACTGTGTGTGCACGGTATTATATTGTCGAGTATACTCGACTATAGCGTCCTTACTGGTTTTTTTTTTGTTTTTTTATGTGCCGGAATTTACTATGGCGGCGTCTTCAGGATTATCGAATCCCAAAGAGCTGCTATGATCGCAGTCTTTTAATAAATCGTTTTGCAGATTATTTCCGCAATTTCCCACCTTCGGGTTGTTGAGAAATATTTTTTCTTTCCTGTTAGCATATGCTTAGTTCATGTTTTATAGATCAATGATCCTATTGATTTTTTTAGAAATTGTAGGGGAGCCCTACTTGATTTATTCTAAAAAATGACTTTCATTTAGATTGTTGGCTCCAGGAACCTCAGGTTGTTCCTCTTCCACGTTATGCAACCGTTGTAATTTGTATTGGGGTTGTTGGGATTGTTCGCCGTCTCCAAGGCGTTTGATGTTATTTTCGTTAGACTTTCGCCCATATAGATTTGCAAAAATGGAGTGTACCTCCATTGGTTGCGGATTTTGGTTTTTTTTTTTGGTTTTGAAATAACCCTTTTGAGTATGGGTTTCGGGAAAACGTAACTTGTTTTCCCTTTCATTTTTTGACGTAAAAGGGCCTTGGTATTTTTTTTTATATATGGTACCATTCTCTTGTTGGGCATGTTTTTCTTCTTGCCCTCATAGTAATATTGAGTAAATCTCGCTTTTTGGTGGTTTGACTATAACTCCTGTGTCTTCGCTAAGGCGTTAGGGAGGTCTTCGGGGTTTGAAGAAAATAAGATATCTGATAGAGGAGATTTAAGGACGCTTATGAATATTCTCAAGGTACTTAGCCTTTTTATACTTTTCACGTATGTGAAATAGTATATTAACTATAAGCTGAAGTTTGTAACACACAGAAATATTCACTTGTGACTATATAAAGTAGATATATTCTTGATCAGGACGACAAGACGAGTTGATTTAGCCATCTCCGTCTGTCTGTATATATACAATCTCCTCCCACAGTTTTGAAGATATCGAGCTGAAATTTTGCACAGAGACTTCTTATTCGAGCAGTCAACTCATTTGTCGGATCCAGCCATATCGGACCACTGGAACTGGTAGCCCCCATACGAAAAGATTAAGAAAAGTGAACAAAACTTGAATCGTTGTATGGAAAACTTTTTTGTTTTGTACGATATAGTGCTGAAATTTTAAACATAGTAGTTTTACATAGTCCGACTACACGCCTGTTTCCTTGAGATTGGACATCTGGAACTGGTAGCTCCCATACAAAATGAAGAGGAAGAGAAGCAATATTCACGTCGTAGTATGGACAACTTTTTTGTTTTTTAACCAATTGACTTGAAATTTTAAAGTTATGTTCTTAGGGAGGAATGAAAACTATTTTTACTATCTTTACAGTTATGTTCTTAGGGAGGAATGAAAACTATTTTGACCAAAAGTGGGCGTAGCCACGCCCACTTATAGAAAATTGACCCGTTGTATGGAAAACTTTTTGAAGTGAAACTTCTTTAGCATGGGTGCGATTATAAACTCGATGAAACGACATGAAAAAGAGACAGACTATACATTTATATGATTTAGCCTGCGAGAGAATGAAATAGAATATAGAATGACAGTGTGTATTCATAAACTGAGAAGTAAAAAAAAAAAGTAACAACAACAACATGCTTGGTTGTAATTTTGGCATTCCTCTTTAACCGTCCCTTTCGCCATCTGGCGCATATGCAACAACAACTTACCTGGCATGTTTACTCCAAATATTATAAAAACTCTTGTTGTTGTTATTTTCGGCGTAAACAAGCACTTTGTTGTTGCTACCTATGACACTGTCTGAGCGTATGCACTGTGTTTGTTGTTGCCCGCTACTTAGCGTCGCTAATCAGCTTCATAATATATGAGCCGTGAATTCATCTCCAATTCACGTCCTTCCAATTATGTTGAATTCAATTTGCAATTGACAATAATACCGTTTCCACTGCTGTGATTAGCAAGTGAAAACAATTAATTTACAAATTCAAAATATTTCAAAAGTGAACACTTATAATAAATTATATATGCAATAAATAAAGTCAAGTAGATTCCACACATTGGAGCATTGGAAGTTAACTTGACTCTGTTCTTCGGGAGACAGAATTAATTATTCTTCGTATTTATGCATTCAAAAATGTACGCATTCCACCTTGCCCAAATAACATTGTGTCACATTCATATTTTCATAAAATTTACCATTTTAACGAGTTTTTAACCATATATTTACTTTTCAATCTTCGAAAATAGATACAAGCGGATTGATTGTTTTCCAGCTCAAAAAATTTGGTTGGTAATATATTTCTCAGACACTCAAATTTTCCTTGTTATTGTTTTGAAATCGTCGACCTGAAATGTTGCACAGATCTTCCAACTTTATTACCATAAATCATTGATAAGAGGAAAAAAGCAAATTTACGTCATTGTATGTAAAACTTTTTTTGTTTTTTAATCTTTTGACTTGAAACTTCGCACTTTTTGTCTTACAGAGACATAAAAACTAATTTTATCAAAAATTGGGCATTGCTACGCCTACTTATAGCAAAAATTGATAATTTGCATATTTCAGGATGCAATGAGCTAAAACAATGAAAATTGGTGTATAGTATATTAAGATAAAGACAAATTCAATCCAGAAAATTGGCATGGCAAGACCGAAGATAGCGTCCTTACTGGTTTTTTGTTTCTTTTAAAGAAAGTTTCACTTCATACACGTGTACTGTGTTGCACGCGAGTTTTTTTTTTTTGTTTTTTAACCAATTGACTTGAAACCTTACAGTTATTTTCTTAGGTTGGAATGAAAACTATTTTGACCAAAAGTGGGCATGGCTACGCCCTTTTATAGCTAAACTTGAACCGTTGTATGGTAAAATGTTTTGTTTTTTAACCAATTAACTTTAAACATTACAGTTATGTTTTTAGGGAGGAGTGAAAACTATTTTGACCAAAAGTGGGCATAGCTACGCCCACTTATCGCAAAACTTGAACGGTGGTATGGAAAACTTTTTTGTTTTTTAACCAATCGACTTGAAACCTTACAGTTATGTTGTTAGGGAGGCATGAAAATTATTCATTTACTTTTTTTTTATAGTGACACAACATGAAAAGTATTATAGCTTCAGCCTTGCTGAAGATAGCGTCCTTACTGGTTTCTTAATACTTAAATACTAATAATCATAAAATCTTTATTTGAATTATTTATACTTTAAATATCCCCCTCATATATATAGTCCAGTCATTTGGTCGTAAAAAAAGGGTTTACCTGGAAAGTTTTACGAGAGTTTTTAAAATTGGTATCTACAGTACTATGCAAAACCTAAGCAACTTTATTTTCCCTCATTAAGAAAGTTTTCTAGAACTCTTAAAAATACATTCCGGTCAACCAGAAATGGATTTATTTATATATTGATATGTCCCCTCAAAATCCCCAACAGCACTTCATTAACTTTACTTTATCAACAGTGAATAAATCACGAAAAACAAAATCATGTTGAAAAACAGCTGTGCAAAACCTAAGCAACTTTTATAAACTTGTAACTTAATAGCATACAAAAGTTTAGGTCTGTAACTAATAGAGAAATAAATAGAGGTATCTATAAAAGTGTCCAGATGTATGAAGGAGGAATTGTTATCATAACGACATGCTTGTATCGTGATTTTGTTGGTCCTTTTCGTGAAATAGGATGGATAATACGTTGTAAGTACGATTGAAAATTTGCAAAAGAGGGGAAGTTACAGCGGTAAAACATGACACAAACTTCAAAATCCAATGTTATTGAGTTAACGTCTCGTAAATGTGCTGATATTATAAAAAATAATGGGTCCAAAGCAGAATATTATAAAAGTTGCTTAGGTTTTGCACAGATGTTTTTCAACATGATTTTGTTTTTCGTGATTTATTCACTGTTGACTTTACTTTAGGGGACATTTTGAGGGGACATATCAATATATAAATAAATCCATTTGTGGTTCACCGGGAAGGCAACTTTCTTTATGAGAGAAAATAAAGTTGTTTAGGTTTTGCACAGTACTGTATATGGATTTTGGGCTGCTCTTTCCGAATTTTCGCTTTGAGACGTTCTATCTTCGCCGCTCGAGCCGCCATTTTGAAAACATGGCGTCCAAAATCACTTTTTTGACCATATCTCAGTTTTGGCTCATTTTATGGCAAAAACATATATACTAAATTAAACTAGAGGAAATTTCCTACAAATTATGTTCTAACCTTTTTTGCGTAAGACTAATAGTTTAGGCGTACGAGCGCCGCAAAGTGTACAACTTCGGTACTATGCGTTTTCATACATTTTGTATGGAATTTGGTATTGTTTTGAATGATAATCTTACTCTGAGTCCAAGTGTTTCAGATTTCACTAATTATATAATACTTTTCACGTATGTGAAACAGTATAATAACTTTGTGCTGAAGTTTGTAACACACAGAAATATTCACTTGCGACTATATAAAGTATATATATTCTTGATCAGGACGACAAGACGAGTTGATTAAGCCATGTCCGTCTGACCGTCTGTCCGTCTCCCACAGTTTTGAAGATATCGAGCTGAAATTTTGCACAGAGACTTATTATTCCTGCAGTCAACTCATTTGTCGGATCCAGCCATATCAGACCACTGAAACTGGTAGCCCCCATACGAAAAGAAGAAGAAAAGTGAACAAAACTTGAATCGTTGTATGGAAAACTTTTTTGTTTTGTACGATAGAGTGCTGAAATTTTAAACAAGTAGTTTTACATAGTCCGACTACATGCCTGAAAGTTTCATTGAGATTGGACATCTGGAACTGGTAGCTCCCATACAAAATGAAGAAGAGGAAGAGAAGCAATATTCACGTCGTTGTATGGAAAACTTTTTTGTTTTTTAACCAATTGACTTGAAACTTTACAGTTATGTTCTTAGGGAGGAATGAAAACTGTTTTGACCACTTATAGCGAAAATTGACCCGTTGTATGGAAAATTTTTTGTTTTTTAACCAATTGACTTCAAACTTTACAGGTTTGTTCTTAGGGAGGAATGAAAACTATTTTGACCAAAAGTGGGCGTGGCCACGGCCTTTTTAGCGAAAATTGACCCGTTGTATGAAAAACTTTTTTGTTTTTTAACCAATTGACTTGAAACTTTACAGTTATGTTCTTAGGGAGAAATGAAAACCATTTTGACCAAAAGTGTGCATGGATACGCCCACTTATAGCGAAACTTGGACCGTTGTATGAAAAACTTTCTTGATGTTTAACCAATTGACTTGACACTTTACAGTTATTTTCTTAGGGACGAATGAAAACTATTTTGACCAAAAGTGGGCATGGCCACGCCCACTTATAGTAAAATTTGACCCGTTGTATGGAAAACTTTTTTGGTTTTTAACCAATTGACTTAAAACTTTACAGTTATGGTTCTTAGGTTGGAATGAAAACTATTTTGACCAAAAGTGTGCATGGATACGCCCACTTATAGCGAAACTTGGACCGTTGTATGAAAAACTTTCTTGATGTTTAACCAATTGACTTGACACTTTACAGTTATTTTCTTAGGGACGAATGAAAACTATTTTGACCAAAAGTGGGCATGGCTACGCCCTTTTATAGCTAAACTTGAACGGTTGTATGGAAAACTTTTTTGTTTTTTAACCAATCGACTTGAAACCTTACAGTTATGTTGTTATGGAGGCATGAAAATTATTCATTTACTTTTTTTTTATAGTGACACAACATGAAAAGTATTATTGCTTCAGCCTTGCTGAAGATAGCGTCCTTACTGGTTTTATTTTAAATTTATGAAACCAAAGGGAACCAAATTAAACCAATTTTAGGCAAACACTTTTGGACATCGAAATATGCGGTTTTCTTTCTAAATAGCCATTCTTTTCTCTAACTAGGCCTTGGCTTTACTTTTTAGCCATTGTAGATTTTCTTCTCCCTCTCTGGGAGTCTTTTTTTTATACAAACGTTCTTTAAACGATTTACGATATAACCGCACAAATATTATTTCGTCGTAAAGAGCTAACGCATATAATTTTCTATGAAAAAAAAAAAACACTTTTCAAAAAGCTTCGGCACTAATTTTTTCCCACTAGTCACTATAATTCTGGATTTTGTGTTTTTCTGCTTCGCTGCAGAACGATTGGGTCACAGAACTGGAGATTCTCGTGGCTTCTCAGCCGATCCAACTTGATGTAATTGATCGTGGAAGGTACACGTGGACGTGCTAATAACCGCTGCGTCGTCTGTTCGACGTCGCTAAGGCGTGGATGAAACCACCACAATTGTGGCCAATCCGGGGTATAAAATCGTGGTTGAAAATCTAATACTAAGGTATTAAACCAGAGTCTAAGCCTGATACTAAACCGAGATTAGATCTTGGACTGAACGCCCATTCTATAGAAAATCAAGAAAAACGCCACAAAATTTGTTTCTTTGTAAAAAATAATACACTTGTTTGTCTTGAAAAGGCGTTTCGTTGTTGAAAAGTCAATGATCGCACTTTAAAAAGTGGATATAAAAATCTTTAATGTTGCTTAAATAACTCAACTTTAGAGATCAATTAAGTGTTTATGCAGCGATCAGATTACATGTTCAAACGTCCTTTTAGGTTGATGGCAGCGATAGAAAAGACCTATGCTAGGAATTTGTTTCAGCATGAAAGCTTATCAGCATCCGTTTTCTTTTACTCTCTCTTTCGCTTACATTGCCACATTATCATATTAATGTCGTAGCAACGAAAAGGGACCAAATTACACCACCCTAACTTTATTTACCATAGGTGGCGCTGTTAAGTAGGGAAATTCTCAAATGACCGTTGCAAGGCGAGTTTAAAATTTGCAGCATAGATTCGCGGGATAAAACAACAGCAACAAAAAAAATAAGCGACAAGCTCACACTACAGCCTCGATATAAAAAACAACCAGTAAAAGAGGACTTAGGAAACAAAGTCATTATACAAAACAGAATGAAAATCATTCACAAAGATAACATTAGAAATTAACATCTTTCATTACAGCATGATGCTGCTCATATTTCTACTAGCTACATTCGTACTCATACGAACAGAATATATTGACTACAATACTAACGAGTACCTGCTTCTGCATGACAATGACGATTTCACTTACGAAGACACTTCACTTACTTACTACACGAACATCTACAATGAAGAGTACAGACATTTTATGGTCCATGATGGCATAAGAGATTGCGAAATAATCCTTGAATTGAATCTCATCAAGGGACTATTACAAGAACTAACGACAAACAGACAAAACAGAGGCATTAATAAAATAGGTACCTTATGGAAATATATATCTGGGACACCAGACCACCACGATTTCCTTACAGTAAGAAACAAAGTAAACGACCTAATAGAAAACAACAATAAACAATTTGTGAATTCAAAAATCTTTCTGTACATTAAACAAATAACTGAATTATTAAACAATATCGCTCAAAACAAAGAAAACGCTCACTTGAACATATAGAGATACAGAATTTAATTAATCAGTATCGACTGGACACATTCACTCTATCTAAAGCAAACTCACAAGATCCCGACAAGGAAGAAATACTAAAGAATGAAAAAATGAACATAACACTGACACACTTACTAGACGTATCACGTTTCCTAATACTAAGAATCAACGACTTAATAGTGGTCTATATTAATAATCCCATTATTACTAACACATGTCAATCTTATATAATACGTGCTATAGCCAAGAAAAACGGAAAACTCATAAACCAGTAAGGATTGGAATCGACAGTACTCGACTTCGACATACCCTGTACCTTCAATTAGTAACGTCTGTTGTTTTTCTTCTTGGGGCTTGAGTCAGCTATATACACACCAAATTTGGTGTTCCTTTCACAAAAGACAACGCAGAAAATTCGACTTTTGTACTATTTTACCCGAGATAGCTTCAGTTATTTGCCCCTCACCCTTTAACTGAGTCAAAAAGGGGAACAACAAAATAAACTTGATCTGCGTATTGAATAACAGCGTCGAACTGCGAAAAGATTTTGGTTCGACGAGATCGACGCGTTCTTACAGACAGACGGACATGGCTAAATCGACTTCTCTTTCGATACTGTTCAAGAATGTATATACATTGTATAGTCGGAGATGTCTGCTTTAAGGTGTTACATACATTGTCGACGTGCACAAAACTAATATACCGTTGTACCATAAGGTACAGGGTATAAAAAGCTATGCCAAAATAAATAAGAACAAAAACTGCTTGAAGATGTTGTTAAATAATAAAAAAGCAAATTGAACAATTGAACAATTGAAAGGAAAAAAAACAAAAAAATAGACGGAATAAAAGAGGGTGCTATTCTTATCTCAGGGAAAAATATTAAGGGTATTCAGTAGTTCTCGCATCTGTAGCAGATAGCAGGTCTAGCAACCGAAAATTTCAAATTACAAAAACAAATTGTATGAACAAAAGTTTGCTGAGATTGCCATACCCCAGCCTATGTATATAAAAATCGTAGCACATGTAGCAAATTTTTATTTGTGTTTTGTGTTAATAACACTACAAATTTTCGGTGTTATTTGGAATGTTTTTAACACAATTGGAAAACCCTGACTACTTTGCAACAGTTATTTGAATTTAAATTCCAAAAATTACAGTAAGTAATTGCAGTTGAGAGTTCACGACTTCGACATACCCTGTACCATCAGTTTGTTTGAGGGTCTTCCCCCACCCAATTTTCAATCGAAATGGATTTCACTTCCATTTAATATCAAATATACCAATTTTAAATTCTTCAGACCCTTTCGTTCTAGAAATCTTGCATATAAAACTTTCCTTTTTTTTATAAGTATGTTAAGCTATTCAAGAAAAGAATGTAATCCCTGATGAAGGGGGAAAATGCCATGGGAAAGAAAAGTGGGACAATGTGGTTTGAACTAAAATAATTTTTATATCGCTGAACATAATTTGCTTTTTTAACCCGTTTTTAATTTACAAAACGAGTTTGATTTCCTTTATTATAATTTCAATGAGTACACATAACTATGCAAAGCTAATTTGTGGTTAGGCCAGACCATAACACATATCTTTCATTATCAATTGTATTTTCTTTTGAATATTATTTATTATTTAGACACAAATTATTCAAAGCCTACTTAGCTCATATATCTGAGTTGCGACAGTTTTTTGTTCAGAAGGGCGTTCACTAGCTTTCGTTTGCTAGACCTGCTATCTGCTACAGATGCGAGAACTACTGAATACCCTTATTGTAAATGAGACTAACTTAAACGGCACATTTCTGATATTATTCAACTACCCTGTAATAACTTACAATGAGAAATTTGTATTTAACCATGTAAAACAAATACAATATAAAGAATACTACATTGAAAATTATTTAGAAACAAATATTACCGAATTAAAATTCGAAAACTTAAATCTGTTATAAAAACTATTTACAGAAACTCTATCCGAAGCAAAGTATTATATAACGATTGTAACTATTTTAATACTAATTTTTCTATCATACTACTTTGTCAATGTAATACATACATATTAGGGTGTCCCTTATTTTGCAAGGTTGTTATTTTTTAACGCATATGGGCTAGTTTTGTTCAGTCTACTCTAAAACACTCCCATGATTTTTATACTTTCACGTATGTGAAACAGTATAATAACTTTGTGCTGAAGTTTGTAACAGATCGAAATATTCATTTCCGACTATATAAAGTATATATATTCTTGATCAGGACGACAAGACGAGTTGATTTAGCGATGTCCGTCTGTCCGTCCGCCCGTCTGTCCGTACGTCTGTCTGTATATATTCAATCTCCTCCCACAGTTTTAAAGATATCGAGCTGAAATTTTGCACAGAGACTTCTTATTCGTGCAGTCAACCCATTTGTCGGATCCAGCCATATCGGACCACTGGAACTGATAGCCCCCATACGAAAAGAAGAAGAAAAGTGAACAAAACTTGAATCGTTGTATGGAAAACTTTTTTGTTTTGTACGATAGAGTGCTGAAACTTTAAACATAGTCCGACTAAATGCTTGAAAGTTTCATTGAGATTGGACATCTGGAACTGGTAGATCCCATACAAAATGAAGAAGAGGAAGAGAAGCAATATTCACGCGTGGCCACGTCCTTTTATAGCGAAAATTGACCCGTTGTATGGAAAACTTTTTTGTTTTTTAACCAATTGATTTGAAACTTTACAGGTTTGTTCTTAGGGAGGAATGAAAGCTATTTTGACCAAAAGTGGGCATGGCTACGCCCACTTATCACAAAACTTGAACCGCTGTATGGAAAACTTATTTGTTTTTTAACCAATTTACTTGAAACCTTACAGTTATGTTGTTAGGGAGGCATGAAAACTATTCATTTACTTTTTTTTATAGTGGCACAACGTGAAAAGTATTATAGCTTCAGCCTTGCTGAAGATAGCGTCCTTACTGGTTTTTTTTTTTTTTTTTGGAGCACGGGAACCCGTGCCGACTTGCGTTCAAGACATGCAAGTTACACCTGAGTCTTTAATATAACAATGGAACGCTTTCTCAAGCAAATTACACCGGCAACTATGGTGTAACATACGAGTACGTCATTTTGTTTCGAATTTGTTGGACAAACAATACGCACAATGTCTATGAAACTTAAAAGCAATACAAAAACTGTATTTTTGATTGTTGAGACAAACCACCAAATAACGGGTGTTAAGTTACCATCTATCCGCCAATTTCTAGCAGTTTCATTTTTTATTATCCGCGAAGTGAAATTAAATGAGTTAAAGCTCAATTCAAATTGTAAAAAGAACCCATGAAAAGGAAGTATCCTGATTAGTATTATATAAAGTTTCTCTTTTTGGTAATAAAGCGCAATACTTAAATTTGTCTTTTCAATAATATTCAATTAAAATTTAATTATTTGGCGTCCCCCAGTTGTATTTAAAAAAAAAAAACATCTAAAATCTTCTTTCATAAAACTTCAGGGCTCAGTCGGCACGGGTTAGAATTAACTTAGGAAGCTGAAAAATTGTATTTAGGTTAAGTTAAAGATACTGAACAGTATTAGCGCGTATTCGAAAATGCAAAAAAAAATCAGTAAGGACGCTATCTTCAGCAAGGCTGAAGCTATAATACTTTTCAAGTTGTGTCACTACAAAAAAACTAAATGAATAGTTTTCATGCCTCCCTAACAACATAACTGTAAGGTTTCAAGTCAATTGGTTAAAAAACGAAAAAGTTTTCCATACAACGGTTCAAGTTTCGGTATAAGTGGGCGTAGCCATGCCCTTTTTTGGTCAAAATAGTTTTCATTCCTCCCAAAGAACATAACTGTAAGGTTTCAAGTCAATTGGTTACAAAACAAAAAAGTTTTCCATACAACGGGTCAGTTTTCGCTATAAGTGGGCGTGGCCACGCCCACTTTTGGTCAAAATGGTTTTCATTCCTCCCTAAGAACATAACTGTAAAGTTTCAAGTCAATTGGTTAAAAAACGAAAAAGTTTTCCATACAACGGTTCAAGTTTCGGTATAAGTGGGCGTAGCCATGCCCTTTTTTGGTCAAAATAGTTTTCATTCCTCCCAAAGAACATAACTGTAAAGTTTCAAGTCAATTGGTTACAAAACAAAAAAGTTTTCCATACAACGGGTCAAGTTTAGCTATAAGTGGGCGTGGCTACGCCCACTTTTTGTCAAAATAGTTTTCATTCCTCCCAAAGAACATAACTGTAAAGTTTCAAGTCAATTGGTTACAAAACAAAAAAGTTTTCCATACAACGGGTCAAGTTTAGTTATAAGTGGGCGTGGCCATGCCCACTTTAGATCAAAATAGTTTTTATTCCTCTCTAAAACATAACTGTAAAGTTTCAAGTCAATTGGTTAAAAAACAAAAAATCGCGTGCAACACAGTACACGTGTTCGAAGTGAAACTTTCTTTAAAAGAACCAAAAAACCAGTAAGGACGCTATCTTCAGCCTTGCCACGCCCATTTTTTGGATTGAATTTCTTTTTATCTTAATATCCTATACACTAATTTTCATTATTTTAGCTCATTGCCTACCTGGGATATGCAAATTATCAATTTTTGCTATAAGTGGGCGTTGCCGTTACAAAATCTCTGACAATTTTCTCAGAGATTTTATTGAATTCAGCTTCACTTTAAGTTATTATAAACAATTATGTACCAAGAAATAAACTTTATGGTTTCTGCATCAAAACTATTCAATATTCTATATATTTTCATTAATAAAAAACGCTTCCCAAATCAACCCAATGTTTTGAGCTGGAAAAAATCAGTGTAATGCCTCACCATCATGCTTGTGTCTATTTTCGAAGATTGAGAAGTTCATTCGAATTAAATTGTTGAAATAATTTTAAAATTATAAAGTTGTATTTGAAATGGTTAAAAAAAACTTGTAAAAATAGTAAATTTTATGAAAAAATGTATGTATAAACTATGATATTTGGGCAAATTGGAATGTGTTCAGTTTTTAATGCATAAGTGCGAAAAAGAAGAATTAATTTAAATGTGCAGAGAGTCCCCCGAATAACAAAGGCAAGTTAACTACCAATGCTCTAATGTGTAGAATCTACCTGACTTTATTTATTGCATACATACATATGTATGTATATAATTTATTATTAGTGTTCACTTTTGGATTAATTTGAATTTGTAAGTTAATTGTTTTCATTTGGTAAGCACAGCAAAGGAAAGGTTAATTGGCAATTGCAAAATTAAACGGGCTTCAACATAATTGTGAGGACGCGAATTGGAGATGAATTCGCGGCTCGTACATTATGAAGCTGATTAGTGACGTTGATTAGCAATGTTAAGTAGCGGGCAACAACAAACACAATGTATACGCCCAGACAGTGTCATAGGTAGCAACAACCACACTGTCCGACCTAACGGTGCATGCTTATGCCGAAAATAACAACAACAAGAATTGTTGTAATATTTGGAGTAAACAAGCCAGGTTAGTTGTTGTTGCATATTCGCCAGATGGCGAAAGTGACGATTGAAGAGGAATGCGAAAATTACAACTAAGCATGTTGTTGTTGTTGGTTTCTTTATGACTACTCAGTTTATGACTACAGACTGTTATTCTATGTTCTATTTCATTCTCTCGCAGGCTACATCATATAAATGTATAGTCTGTCTCTTTTTCATGTCGTTTCATCGAGTTTCAAATCGCACCCATGCTAAAGAAGTTTCACTTCAAAAAGTTTTCCATACAACGGGTCAATTTTCGCTATAAGTGGGCGTGGCTACGCCCACTTTTTGTCAAAATAGTTTTCATTCCTCCCTAAGAACATAACTGTAAAGTTTCAAGTCAATTGGTTAAAAAACAAAAAAGTTTTCCATACAACGAGTCAATTTTCGCTGTAAGTGGGCGTGGCCACGCCCACTTTTGGTCAAAATAGTTTTCATTCCTCCCTAAGAACATAACTGTAAGGTTTCAAGTCAATAGGTAAAGAAACAAAAAAGTTGTCCATACAACGACGTGGATATTGCTTCTCTTCCTCTTCCTCATTTTGTATGGGGCTACCAATTCCAAATGTCCAATCTCAATGAAACTTTCAGGCATGTAGTCGGTCTATGTAAAACTACTATGTTTAAAATTTCAGCACTCTATCGTACAAAACAAAAAAGTTGTCCATACAACAATTCAAGTTTTGTTCACTTTTCTTCTTCTTTTCGTATGGGGGCTACCAGTTCCAGTGGTCCGATATGGCTGGATCCGACAATGAGTTGATCGCACAAATAAGAAGTCTCTGTGCAAAATTTCAGCTCGATATCTTCAAAACTGTGGGAGGAGATTGTATATATATAGACAGACGGACGGACAGACGGATGGCTTAATCAACTCGTCTTGTCGTCCTGATGAAGAATATATATACTTTATATAATCGGAAGTGAATATTTCTGTGTGTTACAATCTTCAGTACAAAGTTATTATACTATTTCACATACGTGAAAAGTATAAAAAATCGACCAAATAAGGGACACCGTAATACATATATTAAGAAAACGACAAAAAGCTTAGAAAATAAGAATCAGTAATTCTTGTACAACACACTGTCTCAACAAATCTAAAAGTTGATCAATCGGAACGATTCATCTTAGAAAGGGAGAAGTTAACGTGTGCCGCAAGCGCGCCAAAGTTCACACATTTCGTTGTCACTTCGGTGCCATACTTTCGGTGCCACCCTCTGGGTGCCGCATCGGATTTCAAACACTTTAAGCTCAAATCATAAGCTTAATAGCTAGAGCTAATTGATTCCATCTATTAGTCACTTCTCTGCCCAATTAATAAACAGTTTCTCTGTTTAAAAATGTAAGTAAATGAGATCCGCGTAGCTGACACACTGCTTTAACTCTTCTTTAGAGCTCGAGTTAATTGAGTCTTTCTATGGGACACTTGTTGACACATTGCTCTAAAAATTTTCTATTAACGAGTCGCATCCAAGCGCTCCGATATCAAAGGGCTATTCAAGCCCTAAGCTTTGTTTACAAAAAACCAGTAAGGACACTATCTTCAGCAAGGCTTTTTTTCTTTCTATACTTTTCACGCCCATTTTTTTTGACTGAACATATTTTCTATTCATCTTATTAGCCTATATACAAATTTTCATTGTTTTTGCTCATTGGGTACCGGAGATATGCAAATTATGGTGGGCGTAACCATGCCCATTTTTGTCAAAATAATTTTAATGACTCCCCATGAACATAAGTGTGAAGTTTCAAGTCAATTCATTAAGGAACAAAAAAGTTTTCCAGACAACGACGTGAATATTGCTTCTCTTCCTCTTCTTCATTTTGTATGGGAGCTACCAGTTCCAGTTATCCAATCTTTCAGGCGTTTAGTCGGACTAAGTAAAACTGCTATGCTAAAGATTTCAGCACTCTATCGAACAAAACAAAAAAGTTTTCCAAACAACGATTCAAGTTTTGTTCACTTTTCTTCTTCTTTTCGTATGGGAGCTACCTGTTTCAATAATCCGATCATGCTGGTTCCGACGAATGATTCATCGTAATAAATTCTAAGAGTCTGTGCAAAGTTTCAGCTCGATTGCTTCAAAACTGAGGGCCAAAGTTGCATACATACAGACATCAGCGTAGCTGACACATTGCTTTGACACTTGGCCATTAGCGTGGCGCGGACAGGCGCTCACTCAAATATGCTGAGACACGATCAAGCGCAGGGACCTTAAATAATGATTATTTTTGTTTTTTTAAATGAAAAAATCACATAGTTAGAAAAGACCTATAATGAAATGAATTACACCAAAATTTATCTTTTTGAACGAACTATCCATGAACAAGATGATTAATTATGGATTTATACTTTTTTCTTCAATGATAATGATTAATTTTAAGTAATTTAATAAATTTTAGAACATAATTATTATTTTTGATCAAAAAAAATAAAATTCAAAAATAAAAATTATTTATGATTTTTATTTTTTTTGCTCAAAATAAAACTCAGTTGTGATTTACGGCTTCTCTATTAGAATTTTCGTCGATATTATTTCTTTTCCTTATTAAAGGATCCTTAACCACCCCCACAATGAATTTTTTTTGTTAAATAATTTGTTTTTATACTTTTCACGTATGTGAAACAGTATAATAACTTTGTGCTGAAGTTTGTAACAGATCGAAATATTCATTTCCGATTATATAAAGTATATATATTCTTGATCAGGACGACAAGACGAGTTGATTTAGCCATGTCCGTCCGTCTGTCCGTTTGTCCGTCCGTCTGTCTGCATATATACAATCTCCTCCCACAGTTTTGAAGATATCGAGCTGAAATTTTGCACAGAGACTTCTTATTTGTGCGATCAACTCATTTGTCGGATCCAGCCATATCGGACCACTGGAACTGGTAGCCCCCATACGAAAAGAAGAAGAAAAGTGAACAAAACTTGAATCGTTGTATGAAAAACTTTTTGGTTTTGTATGATAGAGTGCTGAAATTTTAAACATAGTAGTTCTACATAGTCCGACTACATGCCTGAAAGTTTCACTGAGATCGGGAAACTGGAACTGGTAGCTCCCATACAAAATGAATAAGAGGAAGAGAAGCAATATCCACGTCGTTGTATGGAAAACTTTTTTGTTTTTTTAACCAATTGACTTGAAACTTTACAGATATGTTCTTAGGGAGGAATGAAAACTATTTTGACCAAAAGTGGGCGTAGCCACGCATTGCCACGCCCACTTATAGAAAATTGACCCGTTGTATGGAAAACTTTTTTGTTTTTTAACCAATTGACTTGAAACTTTACATTTATGTTCTTACGAAGGAATGAAAACTGTTTAGACCAAAAGTGGGCATGGCTATGCCCACTTATACCGAAACTCGAACAGTTGTATGGAAAACTTTTTGGTTTTTAACCAATTGACTTGAATCATTACAGTTCTGTTCTTAAGGAGGAATGAAAACTATTTTGATCAAAAATGGGCATGGCTACGCCCACTTATCGCAAAACTTAAACCGTTGTATGGAAAACTTTTTCGTTTTTTAACCAATTGACTTGAAACCTTACAGTTATGTTGTTAGGGAAGCATGAAAACTATTCATTTAGTTTTTATACTTTTCACGTATGTGAAAAAGTATAATAACTTTGTGCTGAAGTTTGTAACACACAGAAATATTCACTTGCGACTATATAAAGTATATATATTCTTGATCAGGACGACAAGACGAGTTGATTTAGCCATGTCCGTCTGTCCGTCTGTCTGTATATATACAATCTCCTTCCAAAGTTTTATAGATATCGAGCTGAAATTTTGCACTGAGACTTCTTATTCGTGCACCACTGGAACTGGTAGCCCCCATACGAAAAGAAGAAGAAAAGTGAACAAAACTTGAATCGTTGCATGGAAAACTTTTTTGTTTTGTACGATAGAGTGCTGAAACTTTAAACATAGTAGTTTTACATAGTCCGACTACATGCCTGAAAGTTTCATTGAGATTGGACATCTGGAACTGGTAGATCCCATACAAAATGAAGAAGAGGAAGAGAAGCAATATTCACGTCGTTGTATGGAAAACTTTTTTGTTTTTCAACCAATTGACTTGAAACTTCGTAGTTATGTTCTTGGGGAGGCATTAAAACTATTTTGACCAAAAGTGGGCGTTGCCACGCCCACTTATAGCGAAAATTGACCCGTTGTATGGAAAAAATTGTTGTTATTTAACCAATTGATTTGAAACTTTACAGGTTTTTTCTTAGGGAGGAATGAAAACTATTTTGACCAAAAGTGGGCGTGGCCACGCCCTATTTTAGCGAAAATTGACCCGTTGTATGAAAAACTTTTTTGTTTTTGAACCAATTGACTTCAAACTTTACAGTAGCCACGCCCACTTATAGCGAAAATTGACACGTTGTATGGAAAACGTTTTTGTTTTTTAACCAATTGACTTGAACCTTTGCAGTTATGCTCTTAGGGAGGAATGAAAACTGTTTGATCAAAAGTAGGCATGGCACCGCCCACTTATAGCTAAACTTGACCCTTTGTATGGAAAACTTTTTTGTTTTTTAACTAATTGACTTGAAACTTTACAGTTATGTTCTGAGGGAGGAATGAAAACTATTTTGACCAAAAGTGGGCATGGCTACGCCCACTTATCGCAAGACTTGAACCGCTGTATGGAAAACTTATTTGTTTTTTAACCAATTGACTTGAAACCTTACAGTTATGTTGTTAGGGAGGCATGAAATCTATTCATTTACTTTTTTTTGTAGTGACACAACGTGAAAAGTATTATAGCTTTAGCCTTGCTGAAGATAGCGTACTTACTGGTTTTTTTTTTAATTAATTCATTTATTTGTATACCATGTACACACTGTGTATTATGGTATATTGTGTTTGTTTAAAATGAATGTATGTAACGCTTATAAGGAGGCAGGGGAACGCCCTCACTTGTCATTTTTCTTAGTTTTAATATTGTTTAGCTTTACAAAAAGCGATTTCGACGATATTTTTATTAATTGAAAGAACACCAAAATAACAGCTTCGGATTGCCAACAAAAAAATTAATAAATTACTGCTGAGTATAAATAATATAATTTTTATTTTTGATTTTTATTTTTTTTTTATCAAAAATAATAATTATGTTCTAAAATTTATTAAATTACTTAAAATTAGTCATTACCATTGAAGAAAAACGTTATAAATCAAAATATTATCATTGACATGCAATTTTTTGTAAAATAACTTAGAATGATTACGGTCCCTGCTTGTTTCTATTGTGTAAACTAACGCTTCCATCAAGTTAGAACTCTAGTGTGGTACAATTCATCTTAACATAAATCCTGAGAGCAAACTATTTGCTCACGCAAATTAGTATATAAACATAAACCCAAATAATTTGGAAATAGGCCTATCTCCAACCACAAAGCGGTCGGTTGTAATGTCCTCATAAGAATATCAAACTTAAATAAATAAATGTATTAATCAAATTCTACCAACTTTATTATACTTTTCACGTATGTGAAATATTATAATAACTTTGTGCTGAAGTTTGTAACACACAGAAATATTCACTTGCGACTATATAAAGTATATATATTCTTGATCAGGACGACAAGACGAGTTGATTAAGCCATGCCCGTCTGACCGTCTGTCCGTCTCCCACAGTTTTAAAGATATCGAGCTGAAATTTTGCAAAGAGACTTCTTATTTGTGCAGTCAACTCATTTGTCGGATCCAGCCATATCGGACCACTGGAACTGGTAGCCCCCATACGAAAAGAAGAAGAAAAATGAACAAAACTTGAATCGTTGTATTGAAAACTTTTTTGTTTTGTATGATAGAGTGCTGAAATTTTAAACATAGTAGTTCTACATAGTCCGACAACATGCCTGAAAGTTTCATTGAGATTGGACATCTGGAACTGATAGCTCCCATACAAAATGAAGAAGAGTAAGAGAAGCAATATTCACGTCGTTGTATGGACAACTTTTTGGTTTTTAACCAATTGACTTGAATTTTTACAGTTATGTTCTTAGGGAGGAATGAAAACTATTTTGACCCAAAGTGGGCGTAGCCACGCCCACTTATAGTGAAAATTGACCTGTTGTATGGAAAACTTTTTTGTTTTTTAACCAATTGACTTGAACCTTTGCAGTTATGCTCTTAGGGAGGAATGAAATCTATTTTGACCAAAAGTGGGCATGGCTACGCCCACTTATCGCAAAACTTGAACCGCTGTATGGAAAACTTTTTGGTTTTTTAACCAATTGACTTGAAACCTTACAGTTATGTTGTTAGGGAAGCATGAAAACTATTCATTTAGTTTTTTTTATAGTAACACAACGTGAAAAGTATTATAGCTTCAGCCTTGCTGAAGATAGCGTCCTTACTGGTTAATTTTCACATTGCGCACAGAATAACCAACAGAACTCAGTTCTTATTTGATGATGTTTGCAGGTATGGAGTGATGCAAACCTCCAATGATATCTCTGTATGCACATTGTTCTTTCAATTGGTAGGAATGAAAAGGTAACGAGAGAGAGTCCAGAAAACTACCGATAGGCATCAGCTGTGGTTGACAAAATACGAATTTTTCCATTGCCGGTTTATTTAAAGACACATGATCCAGACTAAGCATAAATCCATTTTTATTGGTAATTCCATCGATAAAAATGGGCGGCGGTTTCGAATATTGACAACAGTAGCGGAGTCAAGAGAAAAGGACCTGCTTATAGACGCAGGAGGATTCACTGATGACTTGGAAGCATCGCAGTGAGGATTACGAGTTGTCTCAAGCAGTTTCCGAAGGATGGTCCGAGGAAAATGTTAGACTGCGTACAGGTTCATCCATGGTATTCCATATTTTACCGTTGATAAACTTGTACGCAATCTGACATTTTCCTCAGACCTTCTTCAGCAGTATCCGTAGAAAGAAGGTTTCAGCACATTTTAGCAACTGGGTAGCCAAATTTGATGGATTGAGCATCGGTACGAGAAAGCAACTTGACAGCTTTTTGTTGTTTAGGGGAGGACGTTGGAGAAATGAAAAGTTCGTAAATGTATTATTTGCAATTTGCTGCATTGAACATGGGCATCAGAGACTGCATCATGCGAGAACCAAGATAACTTTGGACAAGTCGGAGAAATTGTTGCCTCCGGTCCAAAATCTTCAGCCATCACAGAACCAAATGAAAATTCAACGTTAACTTGAACTACTACTGAAGATTACAACGGTGGTCAATCACTTGAATAAAAACGCTAAAATTAAAATAGTAAAAACCAGTAAGGGCGGTATAGTTGAGTATTCTCAACTATATAATACCCTGTACACACACCGATGTTGATAACACGTTAAACATTCGCCGACAGCAAAAGCAGTGTACCACGATATGGTTTGTGTATTTGCTAATAGTGAGGCAGGGCTCACAGTGCAATGTTGCCATTAGATGGCGCTTTAGTACGGGTTTTGTTACAAAGCATTGCTGCAAAATTTTTGTGTGTTGGTCTTTGCGGGGAAAGTGGTAGTTTGTTGTGTGCAGTTTTAAAAAGGTATGTTATCTGAGTTTGCATACAAATTTTCAGCATTGTATTCTTTATACTTTAGGAGATACAGCAATTTTAAGAAAAAAATGACCTTTTGTTGTGCTCGATGGGCGGGAAGGAATGGGCGTGGCCAAAATTCCTTCAAACTTCATCTAGTGTTCGAACACACGAGACTATCTTCCAAATTTCAAGTCTCTAGCTTTAATAGTTTTCGCAGTGTTAAGTACGGTTTTTGTTACAAATAGGATAAAGCAGTGTTCAAAGCGCAATTTATGCCAAATTTCAACTTGTTTGTCTTTGCGTTGTCACACAGCGTTAAAAATGAAAGTTTGTGGTATGCAGTTTTAAAAAGGTAAATTTTCTGAGTTTGCATACAAAATTTCAGCATTGTATCTATTATAGTTTAGGAGATACAGCAATATTAAGAAAACAACTTTTTGAGGGGAAACGAAGGGGAGGGGGAAAAAATGTGGTATGCAGTTTTGTAGAGCTATACATACTGAGTCTACATACTCATTTTCATGTTTCTACCTCATCAGGTTTTCGAGCTACAGCCTTTTGAAAAAATGGGTGGTGCTCGATGGGCGGGAAGGAGTGGGCGTGGCAAAAAATCCTTCAAACTTGATCTAGCGTTTGACCTCACGAGTCTATCCACCAAATTTCAAGTCTCTAGCTCTTATAGTTTTCGAGAACCATTGGTGAGGACGGACGGACGGACGGACGGACGGACGGACGGACGGACGGACAGACAGGGCTATATCAATTCGTCTTGTCATCCTGATCAAGAATATATATACTTTCTAGGGTCCCCCTCCCCTCCTTCTATGCGTTACATACAAACCGTCTCAAACAAACTTAATATACCCTGATACACAGTGTGTGTACAGGGTATAAAAAAAAAAACATTTATTTTTGGTTTATGATTTCAATTTTATGAAAATTTTATGTGTGTAGCAACTTCACACGTCGCTTTCAGTAGCTCAAAGTTTAGTCTGTTGTCCTATGAAACGAAAGGTGAGAGGTTAAAATCCTTTGGGACATCAAAGACTTAGTGATTATAATATTAATTATCACCAATTACCATTTAATTATACCATTTGTATATTTATGTTTATAAAATTAACAGTAATAATTATATAAAATAAAAATCTTGATTCTAGAACAATGTAAACTTACTTGAACGAAAAAGTGGTCGGTAGTCTCGCCCAAATTGTTTTTAGTTATATTTTAGGTTTGGTTTGTTGGTTGGTCAACTTAGTCTCGGATTAAGTTTTGTTAGTGTTACGAAAAGATTAAACTGTTGCTGAAAATGTAACAAAATTTACTCATGAATTGAATTGAGGATATTTTACTATATTCGACAACTGTCGTGCTTGACGGACTTTCAACATCGAATTGTGTCGATTTAAGGTCAATGTGCTTGAATTTGTTTCTCTGTATAGGTCGTTAGAAGTAGAGACTTATTCTAATTCGACGTTATGAATCGATTAAGTAAACAAGTGAGATTTTAACATCCCTTAAGAATACAGTCTGGCTCATTTTCAGGACTGGGGGAATAAGAGTTCTTCTTAAGTTTTTAAGAATAATGGCGTCATTAAGTACAAGAGAAGAAATGCCATTTATAAAGTTATTTAGTTATGGGATACGTGGAATAATTTAAACGAATAAGTCATTTAGAAGAACTCGGCGAAAAATTTGAATTATCGCTAATTAAAGAAAGAATGATTACGGATATAATGCAGATTTGCGCTTAGAATTAAAAAAAGTTATTAAATGGTTTGGGGTTGCTTAAAAATTTACCTTGCAGGAGTAATAAACACGAGGAAAACAATAGCAGAAGGTACAAAAACAAATGCACTTGACAACAACATCTCTTCAGTAGAATTAAACAAAAACAAATTGAACAGATTTTCACATAAAACAATATAAAATAAAGAAAAGCAAAGAGCAATGCTTACCGTTTGAAAAAAAACAACAAATATAAAAAAAAAATAACAGCTGTCAGTATAAACAAAAATATAAAAAGTAACTATAAGAGAAAAAAATTAACCAAACACAGATTTAGGATAGAATAGGTTAGGAAAAACAGACAGCTCGAAAGATTCAAGAGCACCCAGTGACCATTAGGTCCATTGTGATGCCTGATGATGACAGGAAAAAGCTAAGAGTGGGAAGGTTGATGGGATAGTGGATTGGAGAGGGGTCGAGGCTTATTATCTGGGTTCTTCCGGCCAGTCCCATTAGGCTTCGGCAGCCCGCGGAAGCACCCAGTAGAGTCCAGGAAGAGTGCCAGGCCAGGCGTGAGTTACGTGCTCAGTCACGATCAACCAACAGCTCACCTATAATAATAACTACATCTCTAACAACCTCTAAGCAAAGATAGGTTTGGTTAGGTTAGGTTGAACAGACAACTCAAAAAAAGTCAAGAGCATTGTGTTGCCTGATGAAAACAGGAAAGATAGCTAGGAGTGGGAAGGGTTGATGGGATAGTGGTGTGAGGGAGCGAATTCCGTTGTGGATTCACCCCTCACCACAAAACAGACCAGGCCGATCAGTGGCTGTAGGGTACAGCAGAAAGATCATCGGTTGATAACCTGTAAGCCACTGTTAAACTAACAGTACGGCAACAGCGTGTCACTGTCGCTGTTAACAGCCTTTGCAACAGCCACTTTTAAACCAACAGAGCTGCTTTGCAACAGCTGCGATCAGCTGATATCCTTACACATATGCACAGTGGTTGCTGTTGGCGGATTTCAATGCGACAGAGTGCATTGGAAAACGAAAATGTACCGTTTGAGGTGAATGACCGGTCTCAAGGCCTAGGAACGATACCGTTAGAGAGAATAGCTGTAGATAGGCGACAGCAAGTTGGTTCAGCACAAATTAGGCAGTCTGGTACGGGACACCAACCAAGATAGTCAGAAGTCGGCTCTGATATTAAAACGAGAGTGAACGAAAAACGGTAACAAGACTGAGTTGAGTTCTTGCGGTTCGATTCGGGAAAAGTCTCTCGTGAAAGTAACAAAAGACGCTATTCACCCGTCGACCGAGTCGTCGAATATATGTATTCTGAGTATTTTGAAACCACGTTGTGCTACAGTGCATACGGCCGCTACAGCACGTTTGGCATAGCCCGTTCGAACAGCTACGACAGCAATACCACTTTTCTACACTCAGTGAGACGCCAATCTCGTCGAGCAAGCAACAGGACGTGCGTTAGCACCTAACCGAGCGAAACGTCTAACGATCATCGAGGGAGAACGCGCCACCCCGCAGCAGCAACTGGAGGGAATCTTACAGCTAAGTCTAGCGTCTAAGTTTTATTTTGTACACCAGCACGTAAGTTGGTATAAGTGAAGTAGGAGATAGGGTTTTCTTGCTCTAGTTATAAGTTAGTAACGCTGATCGTTCCGATCACTTTTCCTTTAGAATTAAAAGTTGTTCTGTACGAACCGAACGTCAACCTCTTTCTTTTCGCTACTCTTGAGTTTGGTTTTTTCAGGCAAAACGCAAGGTAACGTTACTGATTCACGCAGGGTCTTTTATATAAATCGAATAAATTTATGTAAAACGGACTCTGTCGGCTGGCAATTCCCAGCCTTTGAACCGGGTAGAACCGGGAGTCCTTTACAGTGGATGGGACAGTGGATGGGATAGTGGATGGGATAGTGGATGGGAGAAGGGTCAGGTCTTTTTCTCCGGGTTCCACTGGCCAGTAATATTAGGCTTCGGCAGCCCGCAGAACCACCCAGTAGAGACCAGGAAGAGTGACAGGTCCTCTATGCGCACGTTCGCTAGACTGTCCAGTTCGACGAAGAAAGGTCTTCCCAAGAACTGGGTCCTCCTTCTGAGAAGAGCAGGGCAGTCACATAGAAGGCGTTGGACACTCTCAATCTCTTCTTCATTTCCGCAGCTTCGATAGTTGTCTTGTTGGGATACACCGTACCGTTGGGTCATATGACCAATGTTGCAATGTCCCAATTTGACTCCTGCCAGCATCCTTATCCTGTTCTTTGTTAAGTGTAGGAGCTCGGAATCGCGCTTTGGATTATATCGTGGCCATAACGCCTTGGACCAGTCCAGTACTGCTGTCCAGTGCTCGGCGGCCGCAGTCCTTATGTCACCCTCGAGTTCCGCTAGGGCATACTGGATTGGCTTTTTAATGTCGGTCATCACGAGACTTGTTGATAACGCCGAACCGGATGTAGCGCACTCATCAGGCGCCTCGTCTCCAGGCACACCCATGTGTACCCGGTTAAGTCTGATTAGGTGCGGTCGGCATCGATTTAGTGGCATGACTGTGTCTCGGATGAGTTTACTCTTTACGGCGTTCGATTAGAAAGCTTTAAGCACTGCTTGGGTGTCGACGTAGAACGATACGTTCCTCGGATTCTCACAATCAATTTCGCTGCCAGCCAAACGGCGTCGATCTCCGCTTGAAACACACTGCAATAGTTAGGAATAGTCTGGACGTTTCTGTGGTGCTTGTTAGATCCTCGCAGACTGCGGCCCAAGAATCTCTTTTGGCCTTCTACATTCTTTCTTGAAGACTTTGAATTTGAGATGGTAGGCATTTTAAACCACCTAGCAGTTTCTGTATTTTTGCTCAGTTGTAGAGACTTCTCGTTTCCTTCCGTATCTTTCCGAGCTCTGATATCCACCACCTGTTGCGGTTCGACTTGGAAGGACGGCTGATAGAGCAGTATTGGATGAAGGCCTTATATAGATTTTCTGTGACGGTGTTGGTCTATTTCTCCAGTTTGTCCGGATTGTCCAGTCTTACCCCTGGGTAAACTAGGAGTGACTCCTTGACAATTTGTGATCATTTGACCCAGTCGGTTCTTGTTGTGTTCCTGAAGGACCGTTTAGCTTCTAATACGATCCTGAAATGGTTCGAAAAGGAACACTCCGTGGATACATGCTAATCTACAACTTAGAGGGTGTCACAGTTTGTCGCTAGGGTTATGTCAATAACCTAAGCACGGTTCTTATTGCGGAAATTGGGGGGTCACCCTGGTTAAACGCATTAAGATTTGTGAGCGATATGAATTCAAACAGCGACTCCCCTCTCGCGTTGATATCTTTGCTCCCCCACATAGTGTGGTGAGCATTGACATCACACCCTAAGATTACGTCAGTGTCCTCCTTCTATGCATGCTGAATAAGGGCTCGAACGCTCTCCGACGCGGATCCCTCTCTTCATAAGGTAGATATGCTGATGCCAGGGATAGTTTTGGACCGTTCCTTCACTCGCATAGCGGGACGACGTCAATCTTAGCACCTGGCCAGGGAGCGACTAGTTTCAGCAGTGTGCCCTTGAGCAACCACAGGGATTCCTCATTGGCACATGCTTCATTTTTGACACCCTTGTACCAGTTGATACCATCGAACTCTGCCACGAAGGGATTCTCCGGGCAAGGTGATTGCATCTGCTAACTCCTTATCGATTGACTTTTGATTCAGTTATCGGTAGTGAGTTTCCCTTCCGGGTCCCTCCTGTTGAGCTGGCCAGAATTTCCCCATACTAACAACGTATACTACAATGAAAATCATAGATCAAATAAAAATAACCCCTTCCGAAGTAACCAAGATCATAGTAATGGTAATAACCCACATTTTCAGAAAATAGGGATAATCAATCAGCTCAAACTAGGAATTCATATACGAGTGTAGAAAAGACAAATACGAGAAATTGATAAATTACCACTATGGCACAAAATTCATTTTTTTTTTATCATAAGTTCCAATTATGCTGATAGAAACTTAAAACATTATTTATGTCTTAGGTATTCCGTATTTATAAATTAAACACATAATTTAAACTAGTCGGACCCCGACCAAATAAAAATGGTTAAGAAACAACATGTGATATATTTAATTTTTTTCATTGACAAGTAATATTTATTCAAAATGGTCTGCAATTAAATTTTGATTGAGTAATTAATGCATACGTGAGATATACATATGTATGTCGCAGCCATGTGGTTAATGCTTTTGTCAAGTGTTCGGTAAGGTTGGTCGCATGTCAAATTTATCCTGTATTTTTTATTAATTTCTCGGTTGTTTTTGTTTAAAACATTGTAGGAAAAAATTTGATATTGTTGTGATTGTGTTATTTGGAAAACTTGTTTATGTGTGTAATCAAAACTAATACCTCGTTTATGCGACAGCTAAAGCGCTTTAACTCAATGCGCACTAACTAAAAACGCAGCGTTTATGCGAGAGCCTTAAAGCGCTTTAGCTTAATGCGCTTTAAGAGCTGTCATGATGAACAGCTGATCAAAACAAAACAAAAAGAGTGTTGCCATAAGAATACAACTGAATAATGTTTATTTTCAACAATATCTTTATATGTAAAAATGACATATATTGAATAAAATATGAATTGATAATCGCAATATTAGTTTTTAGAAATGTTTAAAAGTGTTTTTTCGCAATATAATAGAAAAACAGAGCTAAAAAAAAAATTTACAATTAAAAAAATTATATTAATTCATCAATATAGCATCACTGACCACTTGACACATTCGGTACCAGCTGATTTTTAATGCGCATTAACGAATGTCGCGTTTATGCGGTACTCTTAAAGCGGTTTAACTCTGTTAAGTCGCTTTTAAAAAGCGCTCTACGCTAATGCGCATTAAGGCGTTTATGCATGCGTTTTTAGTTAGTGCGCATTGAGTTAAAGCGCTTTAAGGCTCTCGCATAAACGAGGTATAAGTTAGTTTTTCATGTTTTAAATAATTACAAGTGTTTTGTTTTTGTAAATTAATATTTGCGTGTAATTGTTGCTTCATCGAACATCTGGTGAGAGTTTCTTTTTTGTGTCTTGCTTCATTACACAATTTCGCTCTGTCTGCTTTGCTTTGCTCTGATAAAAGTCGTGGCTGTTTCTCTTGAAATAGAATTCTTTATTCTAAATCGTTAACCCGTGAGCGACAAACGAGTCGATTTTCAACTTATTATTTCAGTAATTATACCCTGCACATACAGTGTGTCAGGGTATACAGTGCTGCTCAACTGAATAGGTTTGACTTCTTTTTTAGACTTAGAACATAATATCTTCATAACGAGCACTCAAATTTAAACCAAATAAATTTTGTTAAGTAAAACGATCAATTATTAATAAAGTACAAAAGTTTTTATACTCTTGCAAGAGTATATTAACTTTGTCGTGAAGTTTGCAACGCAGAGAAGGAGACATCTCCGACTATATAAAGTATATATATTCTTGATCAGCTCGACGAGACGAGTTCATATAGCCATGTCCGTCTGTCCGTCCGTCCGTCTGTCTGTTGCGATGCGAACTCCTCCTAGAGTTTAAAAGATATCCAAAAAATTTAAACGCAAAAAATTTTCTTTTCCTTGCACGCAGTTTGTATGTAAAATCCAGCATGATCGGATAACTATAGGATATAGCTGCCATAGGAACGATCGGTCAAAATTTAGGTTTTTGCTCAATAAACGCTTTGATTTTAAAGTTATCGCCTTAATTTTTTGCACACAAATATCTTGGACGTCAGTTAAGACTCATGGAAAATTTGGTGAAGATCGGATAAATACAGCATATAGCTCCCATAGGAACAATCGGCCAAAAATTCGATTTTTCTTCAAAAAACACTTAAATTTTATATATATCGGCTCAATTTTTTGCACAGAATTTTTTTGGACGTCAATAAAGATACACTGCAAATTTTGTGAAGATCGGATAACTATTGCATATAGCTCTTATAGGAACGATCGGTCAAAAATGAGGTTTTTGCTCCAAAAATGCTTTGACTTTAAAGCTATCGCCTCAATCTTTTGCACACAAATATTTTGGATGGCAATTAAGATACGCTGCAAATTTGGTGAAGATCGGATAACTATAGCATATAGCTCCCATAGGAACAATCGGTAAAAAATTCGGTTTTTGTTAGAAACATTGTTTGTTTTTAAAACTAGGACCACAATATTTTACACAGAGGTTTATATTATGTATATACAGGCTGCCTGCGAGATGAGAGAAGATCGGATTACTATAGCATATAGTTGCCATAGGAACGATCGGTAAAAAATTTGGTTTTTGTTAGAAAAATTGTTTGTTTTTAATACTAGGACCTCAATATGTTGCACAGAAACTTCTATTATGTATACAAAGGTTTTGTGCGATATGGGTGAAGATCAGGCTACTGTAGCATATAATAACCACTGGAAAATTATGTTTTGCTAGAAAAATGATTTGTTTTTAAAATAAGGATAATTTACACAGAGTCTTTTATTGTGAACATATATAAACGATCAGGATACTATAGAAGAGAACTGTCATAGAAACGATCGACGAGCCAAAGTTTAAGCACCCCTATGAGATGGTAGATAATTAAAATAAAACAGGATTGTTGCTAGTTTCTGTGATATTTATTGATATTATTTTCACGTACTCAGCCCCCTCACCACGTCAAGGTCACAATCCAAGAGGAGGTATATTTACAATTACTTAATTTCTACATTTATATATACAATTACTTAATTTCTATATTGCACTCAAAAGTAAATATATCTATTAATATTAAAATAATTTATATGCTACAATTAAAGAATATGCCGTCATGGTGGCTATATGGTGTTTCATACGTGATGGCCATTTTATTTGGTATTTCACAATCGCAAAATAGCCAATCAATTTGTGTTAAATGTTTTGTTGTTGGCATATTTAGCAAAGAGTGAAGCCCAAAGTTATTAAGAATCGATTCGAGCTCATCCGTAGTAGTTGATCGGCATATATTAAAATCACCTAATATTACCACTCTATCATTTTGCATACTGCGTACTTTTTCCACATCTGCTCTAATTTCATTACGAAATTCTGTAATAGGAAATCCAGGATTCCTATAAACAACGATGTATGAGGTGTCCAAGTATTTGAAAGCAATCGATTGATATACTTGAATCGGATTGGCCTCATTTCGAGGATAGATTGTTTTATCCGTTTCAAATAAAAACACCACATTTTGAGAAATGTGGCACTTGGCATGAACAATAATTCCATTTTTTGGAATACTGCTACGCCTGCGCCGATTGCCATCAAGCCTTCCTTACAATGTCGAAATCTGCTAGACGATACTCTTATAGCAAATAATTTTATCGTTCGCAATGTCTTCGCGATGTGCACGAAGAGATTGAACGTTGTGATAATATAAAGAGAAAGAATCAGTTCGATTAAGCAAGAATTCATAATGCGTAGTCAAAGCCTTTTCATTTCGAAGATTTTGTAGTTCTAATTGAACATCGCGTGATCCCAATTTAGTTGGAGCAGCGAAACTTCCTAACAAGAAAAGGCCCGATGCGCTTGTTGCTCTACTGCAAGCCACATATAGCGAAGCTCGGTCAATTCCTCTTCGCAGATGCACAGCGACTTTGCTATATGTTGCTCCCTGGCTTTTATGAATAGTAATAGCCTCAGCAGGAACAACAGGATACTGCTTACGTTCGACTGAAGCATGCTCCGATCTTCCACATTGGAATGTTCGAACCGTTTTCTCAATTGGCGTCCAATCACTATGAATTGCATGTGGTTTTTTAGACCTAGCCAGTGTACCCACAGACGGTTCGAAAAATTTAATCCATATAGCTAATACTACAAATGATTCATTCACTGTTGTATGGTCAATCTGCATTAGCTCACCAGTCGCACCGTTTACGAGGCCGTCATTTGTGTTAATATTGACGGTTAACATTTACTTAGCAGAAGTTTTCAGATTAAGCAAATATGAAAGGCCTTGCGTTTGTGTTGGCTTTAAGTTTTGAACGTGCCTTAATGTGTTTTGTCTATTTATTGAAGACATGCTTGTTGCTTTAATAGTATCTATGGCTGTTGAAACGAACTCTTCTGTGTTTATTTGGGCTAGCTTTAAAGTATTGTAATTACTGACTTCATCGTTTGAGCAAAACAAATGAATCGCATCTGATGGTACTTCGCTAGCTGCAACAACTCTCTGATTGAACAGCCGTATGTCTGCCTCCGTCATATTGGCTTCGGACATATTGTTAAGAGCTAAAGCGAAATCACGATCTCCACGTTGCCGCATAATTTCAGTCAGTTCGAAAAACTTAAAATTGCTCCAAAGTTGAGTTCCAGCTAGAACACCATAAGGATTGTTGGTTCTATCCGAAAATATCCAACTGTCACTAACTGGGGAAAGCTGCTTTAAGTCGCCAAATACTATAATCGATACACCTCCAAGGCAATCGTTATTTCTGAAAATTTGTCGTAGTCTTTGATCTATATACGAAAGCATCTTAGATCCGACCATTGAAATTTCATCAATAATTATAAGCTTTACATCTGAAAACTTACAGTGCATGGTGTTAAGTACATCGCTGTTTAATGGTCTTAGTGTGCCGGATGATTGATTCATTGGTAGCGAAAATAGGGAGTGCAAAGTGAGTCCTCCAATGCCAAACGCTGCTTTTCCAGTAAAAGCACATAGGAGAACTTTTGCAGATTCACTGCTACCATACATTGTGTTTGCACGCAATGTCACTGACTGATAAAGTGTGGTTATCAATCGACTTTTTCCTACTCCAGCACCGCCACCAACATACTCATAAAATATTTGATTCGACTTAATATTATGTAATACATGAGCATAATACTGACGTTGCTTAAAATTAAGAGAGCTTACTAAAGAATGTAAATCAGGTTCAGATACCAATGGGGGTAGCCTAATAAGGTTAATTTGGCCTTCTTGTTCAGTGTTATTCACAATGTTGTTGTCCTGCAACACATTAACATTGGGATTAACTTCTGGCACTGCTAAAGCCATGAACTCCTCATCCAGGAATTGTGTAGCTGCCACTTCCTGAGGATTGCCTTCCACATTATTTTCTTGATGTAGACCCTCAAGAACACTTTCCAATTCCAAGTCTTCGAACACATCGTATTGTCGCTTATTTGCCCTTATTAGTGCTTCATGAGTTCTATACGTGTGTTCGTTGACATTTGAGATGAGCTCATTCTGTTCATTGCGCCAGGGGAAGAATAGCATTACGTTTTCCCTAAAGTAGTCTGATCGAGAAGTATTTATACTGAAGCGTCTCCATCTTAGAATGAGTGGGTGCTGGCGTTTTTTAACAAAGCCGCTTCCATCCAAAAGAGGATAATTTCGTCCAGTAGCAACAGCTTCATTCTCTGGCTCTACTTCAAGTTCGTCGTATTCTTCCGTTGGCTGTGCTGTTCGTGCATTCTGTTGTTTAGAATACCTATAAAAAGCCGCAAATTCCGCCAAACATATTCCATTCAATTCATTAGCCCTCTGTACATAGTGGTCAAGTAAATTCGGTACAAAAATATCTGTTGAATCGGCAGGCGGTTGGTCCAAATCTCTCTTGGATTTTACCATTCTGCCTCTTTTGTCAGGATGGGAAGTATTTACAAAAACTTCTCCATTACTAGATTCAGACATATGCAGTCCCAAAATATTGTATACTGCCTCCTGAGCTGATATTTCTGTTGCGTTTATGAATTTATTGCCAATATGTTGCAGTTTCCGTTTAACGGGAATGTTTCCATGACTTATTTCATTCATGGCTTCTCGCAACAGTTGAGATACGCCCCTGTTGGATTTGTTTATGTAGTTAATAATGTAACTACAACAGGCATACGCATCCAGAATGAATTGAATGTCCATGTTGGCTCTATACAATTGCAAAGTATCCCGATTATACGCATTAAGCATTTTGTCGGCATACCTTCTACGAAGAAAAACTTGCGGCTTTTTTAGGCTGGAACGCAGTGCAAGCTTATAACCCTCAATATTGGTACCTAAAACTGAAATAAAATATTCAAAATTATTAAGTCTATAAGCTTCATCCTCTGGAACCGAACTATTTAAGAGATCTTTGATTTTCTTAAACAACATTTTATGTCGTTCAAGATTAGCCTCGGTAACTTCTAATGAAAACAAAATTTCAGTCTGAGGCATAGGCGGATAAGGCATATTGAATCGGCAAAACTTGGTGCCCCGAAGCTCTCTTTGACAAGATGCAGTATGTCTGTGTCGCTGATATTGGATGACATCTTGCAAATCCGAGTCATCCCCGTTTGTGGTTATGAATCTATCAATAAAATTCACAACTTGCTCAGTATTAGGCACAGATCCACTAACTTCGAGCTTCGGGGCACCCGTTAACCAATACATTCCATGGGAATGTGGCGACCCTCGGTGCTGAAATTCAATTCTCCAATAATAATGAGAAAGATGAAATTCCCCAAAAATATCACTTTTGAATAGTTTCAACAATTGTCGAAATCTATAATCAAAATAACGGGAGCACGTCACTGGGTCAGACCGAATTAACCTAGCCTTTTCAGAACTTGATAGATTAGCCGCTTCTTCTTCACTGATAATTCTGTTATCAAGAAGAAGTGACAGAATTACTAATAGCTCGTTCCATTTGGTTTCAGCTGCGGAAAGGGTAATAAAAAATGTAGGCAACCCAAATTGTCTTATCATGGCAAGTACTTTTTTTTTCTCAGATTCCCAATGAGCCGGAGAGGATCGGATGCCTTTGAGAATATGATATCCATTATCATGTTGAACTAAGTTGTTGACAAAGGATTCAGCTCTCATATTGGCTACCGTTATATTTTCGGACCCTGATTTTTTTCGCAGACAGACGGAAATGGCATTTTTGATACGGCTGAGTTCGTATCGTTTATACATATAGAGCACTTTTGACACTTTAGCACAACGACGGTCATAAAATCGAATCTGAGATCTCGCTTTTCTGACGTAAGTTGCGCTGCTCTTGAATATTTCGCCACATGAAATTGTGGGAAATGAAAGCTCTTCAGAGTCCTCATCTAGCATCATATCCGCTGGTCGCCGACCTTCCCCGGGAGCCAATGCAATCCGACCAATGATTGCATTGTGTTGAATGGCTTCACTTTCCAGTAAAGTTTCATCGCCTCCGGGATTCAAATTTTCTTCTTGGACCGATGACTCTTGGTTTTCGTCATCGGTATCCATGCGTTGGCGAATAAGTTGGTCTATAATTGGCCGGTCAGCAGGATCAGCAATAAAAGGGACTTCTTGAGCGTTGCCAATTTGACATAGCCAGTCGGGTGAAACCGAGATGTTGTGCTTCTGGTATAATTCAGTATTAACCAAGAAACGAAGTGCTTCTAAAACACGAGCAGGTCTAATTGTCTCTGTCATGAAATTGTGCGCGTACTCCAGTCTACGTTTCAAATGAACTTGAACCACGTGACTATTTTGGAAACTACGCGGAAGAGCTGTTACTGTTTCCGAAACGGAAACAGGCTCATTGACCACATCCCCTCTTACCGCGCACTGCCTTTCATAGCCGAGAGAAATGATCCGCATAAACGGAATTCTCGGTGAAATCAGTCGCTCTTCGAGACAAGTCAGCCCCTTGAGGTATTCAGGCACTTCGGGGAAGTCGAAGCCTTCTGAAAGGCAAAGGTTAGGTATTTTACCTAATGAAACAGATCTACGACATGTAGAGCAAAACAGATAAATGCCGGACGGACTTGGGAATTTTTCAGATAGATAAAAAGCGTTGCCTACATTTAAATTAGGAAATTTAGAAGAGATAGCCAATTTGTTCAATCCACTTACCTGGTATGGATACCATGTTCCTCCACAACATGTGCAGCGTTCTGTTGGTCCTTCCTTCAGTTTTCGTTGATATAGTTCCCTCGCTGTTTCCCTTCTCCGCTGGCGTTGTTGCTCTCGCTGTTCTTCCTGTCCTTCTGGAGATAAATTTCTTCTGTTCTGAGTGCTCCTCTGTGATTGTCTTCTTGAGTAGTTTTTTCGATTAATTGGGTCCTCTCTGAATGTAATTAAGCGTTCCTCGGCCATTAGTTGGATTTCCTGTTGTCGTTGGCGAGCTTGCAGTCGCGTGAGTCGTCTCTGCGATGTGTTTATGCGTTGTTCCTGATTCCTTGCAATTGGGTCATCTCTTCTGTTCCGACGAGTTATTGCGTCCCTTTCCCGTTCCTGTGCTCGATACTCTGGATTTAGTCGACGTTGAGTGTGCTCGGCTGTGTTACGCATCTGTTGATGTTCTCTTATATCCTCATCTGCTCTACGCAGTGCATGCGATTCCGCATTTCGGTCCCGTTCCGCTTGCCGGTAGTCTGGATCTCGTCGGCGAAGATTATGATCAGCAGTGTTTTGCACCTGCTCGTGTCTCCTTATTTCAGGATCTTCCCGACGTGTCGTATGGGCTCTCGCATCACGAACCCGTTCCGCTTGCCGGTAGTCCGGATCTCGTCGGCGAAGATTATGCGCTGCAGTATTTTGCAATTGTTCATTGTTCCTTACTGCAGAGTCTTCTCTTTGTTGGGAGTGAGATTCCGAATCTCGGATGCGTTCTTGCAAGCGATATGGCTGACTTCGCCTTCTTTGTGCGTGACCGTCAGCATCACGGTCCCGCTCATCTTGACGATATTCGGTGTTTGTTTCCCGCTGCGTGGCCAAGCGACGAGCATTGCGAGCTCTAACTTGAGTTGCATTTTGCTCGTAGTGTGATCGGGTCCGGTTTTGCTGTGCTTGGCGACGTTGATCTTGCGACAATCTTGACAAACGTGGCATTTTGATTGAATAAACTCGTATAAAAAATGTGTGTAAAAGTCTGTAAAAAAAAATAATTAATTAATGTATGCTTTCATGTGTCGTTTAAACTTAACTAGTAAGGGCGGTTTAGTCGAATATACTTCACCTTATAATACCCTATACACCCGGTAGACGGTATCACACACCAAATCTAACAAAAATATTTATTTGACAAGAAAAATTTCAATCGGTCAAAAAATGCAATTTACGAAAAATTTTGTACCTTTTATAGTTTTGGAGATATGACAATTTTAAGAAAACCAGTTTTAGAGGGGGTTTCTATCATTTCTGGTGTTTTTAAAATTTTAACAAAGTGGGTGGTGCTGGTCAGGCATGAAGGAGTCTCTAGCTCTTAAAGTTTTTAGAGCCGTTGGTGACGAAGAACGTACGGACAGATGGACATACGGACGGACATAGCTATATCAACTTGACTTGCCGTCCTCATCAGGAACATACAGGTTCCCCAGTGTGTACACAGGGTGTAAAAATGGCAAAATTGAACAAAAAACGTAATAAAAATATGTTTCGAAATAAACTTACCTTAACTGGTCCGTTGAATTTATAGATGCTGAGTCACAGAATACTGTTCACTTGTGTTGGTATTAGTTGCTTAACTCTAAAATATTTGACTATAAATTTTTTTAAAAATCACACTTATCACTTCCGCATTTATAATTGCATAAACGTTCACTTCAAAATTCTCTTGTATTTTTGGACATTTAGTTTTAAAATATTTCACTATAAACTTTTTACTAAAAGTCTTATTACTATTTCACTTGTAATCAGATAAACGATCACTTTAAAAAAATTTATGCTTAACAAGTCGATATCAACGTATCGGGCGTCAAAGTAGAAATGGAGAGCGATGCAATACAGCGCTCAATATATACACTTTTCCCTTTTCGATGAAAGCTATTCAGGTAAAAATACTTCGGGTAGGTTAAAATTTTTCTTTAGTGACCATCAGGTACCTGTTGCCTGAATTATGCAGTTGACTTCTGACAATATGTTGTTTTCCATATTGACCAACAATCAAGGGTAATAAAATATGGTGATTTTATGATGTCATAAAAATATACAAGTAGCCCTTTCCGATAAAAGAATGACAATTATATAATCTTCAGATGGATGTTTTACCTGTTTCCAGTACTGTGCAATATACAACTGTTAGGTGTTGTTTACATGCTTTCGAATAATGAGCATAATAAGGGACGAATTGAACTTTATGACACCATAAAATAATTTTCTTGATTCGGATACTGTAGTATTGTGCAATAGACAACTGTCAGGTGTTATTTACATGATTTTCAATAATGAGAATAATAAGGGATGAATCGAACTTTACGATACCATAAAAATAATTTCTTGATTCGAATATTCGAATTTTTCGCATTGCAGATTTCCTTTATATTATACATTATTGTAATCTAATGATATAGCTATTAATAGTTTTGAATAAGTTTATTATCTGATATTAGTTCACGATTTTTTGTGCAAGACATACATTATACAACTTATAACGGTTTTATTTGAGTATTGTTCATAAAAAAAATCCAATCGCAATGTTTTTTGGGTCTAACAATGTATATAAAGTAAAGCTTGCAAGAGTATATAAGTTTCGGCAATGCCGAAAATAGCTCCCTTACTGGTTTTTATACCCTGTACACATACTGTGTATTGTGTTTGTGAAGAAGCCAAAAGTATGTAACGCACAGAAGGGGGGTCGGGGGACCCCATAAAGTATATATATTCTTGATTGGGACGACAAGAGAAGTTGATTAAGCCATGTCCATCCGTCTGTCCGTCCGTCCGTCCTAACCAATGGTTCTCGGAAACTATAAGAGCTAGAGACTTCAAATTTGGTGGGTAGACACGTGATGGTCGGCAGCAGATCAAGTTTGAATGGTTTTGTGCCACGCCCACTCCTTCCCGCCCATCCAGCACCACCCACTTTTTGAAAACGCTATAACTCGAACATCCAAAGAGATAGAAACATGAAAGTCGGTTTCTAGACTCAGTATGAGTAACTCTACAAAACTGCATACACAATTTTACCCTCTCCTCTTTATTTCCTCTCCCCTAATATTTTTCTTAAAACAACTATATCTCCAAAATTAACAAAGGTATGAACCTGAAATTTTGTATACAAGCTCAGTGATAATACATCTTTAAAACTGCATACCACAAATTTCCCCTCTTTTTGATGGCTACCCCTCAGAGGCCGACAAACTTAAATTTTTCGTAAAATCCACATTGTTTGACCGATTTTCTTGATATTTTGAACACTATTTGAATATGCGACGTCAGATCAATATGTTTTTGTAGATTGAGGGTGTGGCACCACCTACGATGTGTGCAGGGTATTATATTGTCGAGTATACTCGACTATACCGCCCTTACTGTTTATACCCTGTACCTTATAGTACAAGGGTATATTAGTTTTGTCAGCATCGACAATGTATGTAACACCCAGAAGGAGACATCTCCGACTATACAAAGTATATATATTCTTGATCAGCTCGATAAGACGAGTTGATATAGCCATGTCCGTCTGTCCGTCTGTCTGTCTGTCCGTCTGTATGAACGCCTAGATCTCGGAAACTATAATAGATAGAACCAAAAGCTCTTAGCACTTCGATTCTGTCATTTCTTAAGCAGATCAAGTTTATTTTGTTTTCCCCCTTTTTAACTTCGTTTAGGGGTGAGGGGCAAATGACTGGAGTAACCTCGGGTAAAAACTTACAAAAGTCGTATTTTCTGGGTTGTCTTTTGAGATAGGAACACCAAATTTGGTGTGTATATAGCTGACTCAAACCCCAAGACGATAGAATAAAAAAATGGGCGTGGCCACGCCCCCCATATAGTAAAAATTTGAAACGCTTATATCTCAAGAACCATAAAACCTAAAAGAATGAAATTTTGCATATATGCTATTGGAATTGAATATAACATGATTCAATTACAAAATGGGCGTTGCCACGCCCACAAATAGAGAAACTTTGTATCTCTGGAACCAATTGGTCTAAAAGTGTAAAAAAAGGTATGTGTGATATTAAATGGAAATGAAATCTATTTTGATGAAAAAGTGGGCGGGGCCACGCCTTCAAACAGTCGTTACTAATTGAAGGTACAGGGTATGTCGGAGTCGATTACTGTCGACTCCAATCCTTACTGGTTTTTTTTTTGGTTTGGTTTTTATATTTTTTTTATTATATTATATTTTCAAAAACATAGCTAAGAATCTACATTATTTTTGGCTCAAATGAATAGGTTTGACCAACAAAACTATAAAAAAAAATTATTTACAGCAATATTTCATGGCACTTGGTAACTTAAATAATAAAAGACACTATTTCTGCATTATTTAATATTTGGTATGACCACCTTTATTCTTAATTATTTCAAACATTCGAGTTGATAAGGAATTGTAAAATTTTTCAATTTCACTCAGTGAAATAGTTGACCAGACTTTTTTAATCGCTTCAACCAGGGTCGCCGAGTTTTGAAATTGTCTTCCCCCTTCATACACTCTACTGGATAAAAGTCCCCAAATGTTCTCGATAATATTTATGTCTGGGGAGTATGGCGGCCACTCGAGCAAATTGACATTCTGGTCCTTAATCCACTGTTTTGTAACCCGGGCTGTATGGATGGGGGCGTTGTCTTGTTGGTACGTCCATTGAATAGGTCCAAAAATTTCGGAAAACTGGGGAAAAGCCTTTTGGAGCACAGTCTTGTAGACATTTGCATTCATCTTTGATGAAACAAACTGCAGCTCGCAAGTTCCATAAAACGATATGGCTCCCCAAACCATTACGCCTCCTGTACAGGAGTGATGACGACTCAAAAAGCATTCCTCTTTTCGCATATCGTGAAAATAATAGTTGTAGCCATCCGGTCCGTCGAGATTGAACTTTTTTTTGTCGGAGAAGACCACAGTCTTCCACTCCTTGTTCCATGTCATGTGATCCCGCGCAAATCGAAGTCGCGCTTCCTTCCGTGCATCATTGAGAGGAGGTTTTTTTTTAAATTTTTAATCTCTTCGTGTTTAGCACTCCGAATTACTCGTTTAACCGTTGCCAAACTAGCATTTACACCGCATTCATCCCTGATTTTACTGGCAGAGAGGTGGGAATTCGAAGCAGTTCGAAGGATTAGTCGCCTCTCTGATGCCGTTGTAGCATATTTTTCTCCTCCTTTCATTTTTTTCCCGTAATCGGCTTCATTACGAAGGAAATTGCTTACCACGTTTTGGCTTCGACCAATCTTCTTTGCTATTTCATTATGTTTTAGGCCAGATTCAATATAGCTGTTAATTTGACCTTTTTCAAAATCGGTTAAAGATTTTCCCCGACCCATATTAAAAACCAGTAAGGGCGGTATAATCGAGTATACTCGACAATATAATACCCTGCACACATGATAGGCGGTGCCACATCATCAATCTACAAAAACATATTGATCTGACGTCGCTTATTCAAATTGTGTTCAAAATTTCAGGAAAATCGGTCAAAAAATGTGGATTTTACGAAAAATTTAAGTTTGTCGGCCTCTGAGGGGAAGCCATCAAAGAGAGGGGAAATTTGTGGTATGCAGTTTTAAAGATGTGTTATCACTGAGCTTGTATACAAAATTTCAGGTTCATACCTTTGTTAGTTTTGGAGATATAGCTTTTTTAAGAAAAATATTAGGGGTGAGGAAATAAAGGGGAGGGGGAAAAATTGTGGTATGCAGTTTTGTAGAGTTACTCATACTGAGTCTACATACCGACTTTCATGTTTCTATCTCTTTGGATTATAGCGTTTTCAAAAAGTGGGCGGTGTTGGATGGGTGGGAAGGAGTGGGCGTGGCATAAAACCATTTAAACTTGATCTGCTGCCGAGCATCACGAGTCTACCCACCAAATTTCAAGTCTCTAGCTCTTATAGTTTCTGAGAACCATTGGTGAATACGGACAGACTGACAGACGGACGGACGGACGGACATGGCTTAATCAACTTCTCTTGTCGTCCTGATCAAGAATATATATACTTTATAGGGTCCCCCTGCCCTCCTTCTGTGCGTTACATACATTTCGCTCAAACAAACACAATATAACCCGATACACAGTATGTGTACAGGGTATAAAAAATGGTAGCAATTACTTTAAATTAAAGTAGACCAAAGAAATTATATGTTTTCAATCACGCAGCCATTCAAAAAGTGAAGTCAAAGTTGTCAAATCTAATCAGATGAGCCAAAAATAGACCACACATTTAGCGAATTTCACGATGAAAGCAAAATTCTGATTTACCGTTGCATAAGACCCGTTACATTTTTTAATCATATTATGAGTAAACAAATGAATGTTCAAAACAAAAAAGAAAGAACGAAAAAAATGCCATAGGAACAAAGAGAGAAGAAACCAGTAAGGGAGCTATTTTCAGCTTTGCTGAAACTTATTCACTCTTGCAAGCATTTTCTCAAGTGTTCTTATTGGAAAATATGTCTTATAGTTCTTACAATAAGAATCATATACTTTTATAAAAAAAAATCGCGTGCAACACAGTACACGTGTTCGAAGTGAAACTTTCTTTAAAAAAAAACAAAAAACTAGTAAGTATCATCAGCCTTGCCACGCCCATTTTCTGGATATAATTTATCTTTATCTTAGTATCCTATACACTAATTTTCATTATTTTAGCTCATTGCGTACATGAGATATGCAAATTATTAATTTTTGCTATAAGTAGGCGTTGCCATACCCAATTTTTGATGAAAATATTTTTTATGGCTCTCTAAGACAATAAGTGTGAAGTTTCAAGTCAATTGATCAAGAAACAGCAAAGTTTGCCATACAACGACGTAAATTTGCTTTTTATCCTCTTATTAATGATTTATTGTAATAAAATTGGAGGATCTGTGCAACATTTCAGGTCGATGATTTCAAAATAATCAAAAGCGAATTTTAGGTATCTGGGAAATATTTTATAGATATTTTAACACCGTTGCAAAATCTCTGACAATTTTCTCGAAGATTTTATTAAATTCAGCCTTATTTTAAGTTGTTATAAATAATTATATACGTAAGAAATAAACTTTATAGTTTCCTCATTAATCTGCATTAAAACAATTCAATATTTAACATGTTTTCTTTAGTAAATCTGCTAGTAAAAATAGTACATTTTATGAAAATATGACTTTATTCATTGCTTATATACTTTATTATACATAAGTCTTTACTTTCGGAATTTTTTGAATTTGTAAATTAATTGTTTTTATTTGCTAATCAGAGCAATGGAAAGAGTATTATTGTCAATTGCAAAATTGAACGGGCTTCAACATTATTAACTGCAGATGATTTCGCGGCATATGTATATTATGAATCCGATTAGCGACGTTGATTAGCAACGTTAAGTAGCGGGCAACAATAAGCACAATGCATACGCTCAGACAGTGTCATAGGTAGCAACAACCACACTGTCCGACCTAACGGAGACTGCTTATGACGAAAATAACAACAACAAGTGTTGTTGTAATATTTGGAGTAAATGTGCCAGGTTAGTTGTTGTTGCATATGCGCCAGATGGCGAAAGTGACGGTTGAAAAGGAATGCCAAAATTACAACAAAGCATGATGTTGTTGTTACCTTTTTTATGACTACTCACTTTATGACTACAGACCGTCATTCTATATTCTGTTTCATTTTCTCGCAGGCTAAATCATATAAATGTATAGTCTGTCTCTTTTTCATGTCGTTTCATCGAGTTTCAAATCACACCCATGCTAAAGAAGTTTCACTTCAATAAAGGGGCGTAGCCCCGCACATCTTCTAATTTTTTTTAACAAATACATTGCAATCATTGTACACTTTATTTTGCGATCTTATATCTCATCGGCTTACAGAGAAATCACATTTTTAAGTTTTTCTCTATATAAGCGGTGCCACGCCCTTATGTCCGATTTTTACGAAACTTTGGAATATGGTCAAGGATTCATAAAAACGCGTAACTGCAAAGTTTTATCCGTTAATATTTAAGAACAAAAAAGATTTTCTAACCAAAACCGAATTTTTGACCGATCTTTCCTATGGGAGCTATATGCTATATTTATCCGATCATCACCAATTTTGCTGTGTGCCTTAATTCCAAGATGTTCAAAAAATTGAGCCGATAGCTTGAAAACCAAAGAGTTTATTGAGCAAAAACATCATTTTATAACTCGAACACCCGAAAAGATAGAATCATGAAAGTCGGTATGTAGTCTCATCATGAAGAGCTCTACAAAACTTCATACCACAATTTTCCCCCCTCACTTTGATTTCCCCTCCCCCAGCTGTTTTCTATAAAAAACAATATATCCAAAACTATTAAAGGTATGAACATGAAATTTTGTATACAAGATCAGTAAATATATATCTTTAAAACTGCATACCACAAAATTCCCTTCTGTTCGAAAGTTACCCCTCAATGACCAACAAACTCAAATATTCCGTAAATTCCACTTTTTTTGACCAATTTACTTGATATTTTGAACACTAGCTGATCGGGCGATGTCAAATCAACATTTTTTCTGTAGATATAGGGTGTTGCATCACCTACTGTGTGTGCAGGGTATTATATTGTCGAGTATACTCGACTATAGCATCCTTACCAGTTTTCTTTTTCGTTTATATTCATATTTTTGTTGTTATTTATCCTTTTCACGTAAGTATATATATTCTTGATGAGGACGGCAAGATGAGTTGATTTTGCCATGTCCGTCTGTCGGTCTGTCGGTCTGTCTGTCTGTATGTATGCAAACTAGTCCCTCAGTTTTGAAGCTATCGAGCTGAAACTTTGTACAGAGTCTTGGAATTTATTATGATGAATCATTCGTCGGAACCAGCATGATCGGATTATTGGAACAGGTAGCACCCATACGAAAAGAAGAAGAAAAGTGAACAAAACTTGAATCGTTGTATGGAAAACTTTTATGATAGAGTGCTGAAATTTAAAACAAAGTAGTTTTAAGTAGTCCCACTTAATGCCTGAAAGTTGCATTGAGATTGGATAAGTGGAACTGGTAACTCCCATATAGAAAGATGAAGATAATTTCAATTGTTGTATGGAAAACTTTTTTGTTTTGTATGATAGAGGGCTGCAATTTTAAACATAGTAATTTTATATGGTCCGACTAAATGACTGAAAGTTTCATTAACATCGGGCAACTGGACCTGGTACCTGCCATACAAAATGAAAAAGAGGAACAGAAGCAAGATTCAAGTCGTTGTATGGAAAACTTTTTCGTTTCTTAAATAATTGACTTGAAACTTCACACTTATGTTGTTGAGGAGGCATTTAAACTATTTTGACAAAAATGGGCATGGTTACGTTCACTTTTAGACCAAATCAAAAATTTGCATATCTCCCGTACCCAATGAGCAAAAACAATGAAAATTGGTATATAGGCTAATAAGATGAAGAGAAAATATTTTCATTCAAAAAAATGGGCGTGTCACAAGAAAGTGCGTGAAAAGTACATAAGCTTCAGCGTTGCTGAAGATAGCGTCCTTACTGGTTATTAAATAAATTAAAACCAGTAAGGACGCTATCTTCAGCAAGGCTGAAGCTATAATACTTTTCACTTTGTGTCACTATAAAAAAAACTAAATGAATAGTTTTCATGCCTCCCTAACAACAGTACTGTAATGTTTCAAGTCAATTCGTTAAAAACAAAAAAGTTTTCCATACAACGGTTCAAGTTTTGCGATAAGTGGGCGTAGCCATGCCCACATTTGGTCAAAATAGTTTTCATTCCTCCCTAAGAACATAACTGTAAAGTTTCAAGTCAATTGGTTAAAAAACAAAAAAGTTTTCCATACAAAGGGTCAAGTTAAGCTATAAGTGGGCGTAGCTACGCCAACTTTTGGTTAAAATAGTTTTCATTCCTGCCTAAGAACATAACTGTAAAGTTTCAAGTCAATTGGTTAAAAAACAAAAAAGTTTTCCATACAAAGGGTCAAGTTAAGCTATAGGTGGGCGTGGCCATGCCCACTTTTGATCAAAATAGTTTTCATTCCTCCCTAAGAGCATAACTGCAAAGTTTCAAGTCAATTGGTTAAAAAACAAAAAAGTTTTCCATACAACGACGAGAATATTCCTTCTCTTCCTCTTCTTCATTTTGTATGGGAGCTACCAGTTCCAGATGTCCAATCTCAATGAAACTTTCAGGCATGTAGTCGGACTATGTAAAACTACTATGTTTAAAATTTCAGCACTCTATCGTACAAAACAAAAAAGTTTTCCATACAACGATTCAAGTTTTGTTCACTTTTCTTCTTATTTTCGTATGGGAGCTACCTGTTCCAATAATCCGATCATGCTGGTTCCGACGAATGATTCATCGTAATAAATTCTAAGACTCTGTGCAAAGTTTCAGCTCGATAGCTTCAAAACTGAGGGACTAGTTTGCATACATACAGACAGACAGACAGACCGACAGACGGACAGACGGACATGGCTAAATCAACTCGTCTTGTCGTCGTGATCAAGAATATATATACTTTATATAGTCGGAAATTAATATTTCGATCTGTTACAAACTCCGTGACAAAGTTATTATACTATTTCACATAAGTGAAAAGTATAAAAAACAAAAAAGTTTTCCATACAACGGTTCATTGTTTTCAATAAGTGGGCGTGACTACTAGTTTTCATTCCTCCCTAAGAACGTATCTGTAAAGTTTCAAGTGAATTGGCTATAAAACAAAAAAGTTTTCCATACAACGGTTCAAGTTTCGGAATAAGTGGGCGTAGCCATGCCCACTTTTGGTGTAAATAGTTTTCATTCCTCCCTAAGAACATAACTGTAAAGTTTCAAGTCAATTGGTTAAAAAACAAAAAAGTTTTCCATACAACGGGTCAATTTTCACTATAAAAGGGCGTGGCCACGGCCACTTTTGGTCAAAATAGTTTTCATTCCTCCCTAAGGACATAACTGTAAAGTTTCAAGTCAATTGTGTCAAAAAACTAAAATTTGATTGTTATTACCTCGTTTATGCGAGAGCCTTAAAGCGCTTTAACTCAATGCGCACTAACTAAAAACGCATGCATAAACGCCTTAATGCGCTTTAGCGTAGAGCGCTTTTTAAAAGCGACTTAACAGAGTTAAACCGCTTTAAGAGTACCGCATAAACGCGACATTCGTTAATGCGCATTAAAAATCAGCTGGTACCGAATGTGTCAAGTGGTCAGTGATGCTATATTGATGAATTAATATAATTTTTTTAATTGTAAATTTTTTTTTTAGCTCTGTTTTTCTATTATATTGCGAAAAAAACTCTTTTAAACATTTCTAAAAACTAATATTGCGATTATCAATTCATATTTTATTCAATATATGTGATTTTTACATATAAAGATATTCTTGAAAATACACATTATTCAATTGTATTCTTATGGCAACACTGTTTTGTTTTGTTTTGATCAGCTGTTCATCATGACAGCTCTTAAAGCGCATTAAGCTAAAGCGCTTTAAGGCTCTCGCATAAACGCTGCGTTTTTAGTTAGTGCGCATTGAGTTAAAGCGCTTTAGCTGTCATGTCAATCAAATGTGACCTATATAGCCCGCATTAATATTATGAAGCTTTCACAATAATAACGCAATTGGTCTATGCTATTAAATACAAATATAAATTCCTGCGAAGGGCTTACCGCATTTCAAAAACAAAACACAAAAACTCAGCATTGAACTCATCAACGCTGAAATCTAATTAATATAAGGTTCATTGCAGTGACCAGTCAAAGATTGACACCACCTGCGCTTAAAAATGATCCTTGACACCAACCGATCAATCACAAGGCCATCTATCGATCAAAATCTGAACTTGTATTACCATTGCATTCTTACACTTCTCAAGAATGTTTTCGGCAATGCATAAATATAAATAGATATTGAAATGGATTGGTGGTCAAGCAAAAAGATCGCTGATGAAGGAGTGTGGCGACTCCCGAAACAGCTGTACGATCTGCCTGCTGCTTGGTAAACAGAGAGCAAGTTCTTGTGACATTGGTTGTGTGTCAAAAAACTAAAATTTGATTGTTATATCCCAATCAAATGTGACCTATATAGCCCGCATTAATATTATGAAACTTTCACAATAATAACGCAATTGGTCTATGCTATTAAATACAAATATAAAAGTTTTCCATACAACGGTTCAAGTTTTTCGATAAGTGGGCGTGACTACGCCCACTTTTTGTCAAAATAGTTTTCATTCCTCCCTTAGAACATAACTGTAAGGTTTCAAGTCAATTGGTTAAAAAACAAAAAAGTTTTCCATACAACGGGTCAATTTTCACTAAAAAAGGGCGTGGCCACGCCCACTTTTGGTCAAAATAGTTTTCATTTCTCCCTAAGAACAATTGGTTAAAAAACAAAAAAGTTTTCCATACAACGGGTCAATTTTTAATAAGTGGGCGTGGCTACGCCCACTTTTGTTCAAAATAGTTTTAATGCCTCCCCAAGAACATAACTACGAAGTTTCAAGTCAATTGGTTGAAAAACAAAAAAAGTTTTCCATACAACGACGTGAATATTGCTTCTCTTCCTCTTCTTCATTTTGTATGGGATCTACCAGTTCCAGATGTCCAATCTAGATAAAACTTTCAGGCATAAAGTCAGACTATGTAAAACTACTATGTATAAGATTTCAGCACTCTATCGTACAAAACAAAAAAGTTTTCCATACAACGATTCAAGTTTTGTTCACTTTTCTTCTTCTTTTCGTATGGGAGCTACCTGTTCCAATAATCCGATCATGCTGGTTCCGACGAATGCTTCATCGTAATAAATTCTAAGACTCAGTGCAAAGTTTCAGCTCGATAGCTTCAAAACTGAGGGACTAGTTTGCATACATACAGACAGACCGACAGACAGACGGACAGACAGACGGACAGACGGACATGGCTAAATCGATTCGTCTTGTCGTCGTGATCAAGAATATATATACTTTATATAGTCGGAAATTAATATTTCGATCTATTACAAACTCCGTGACAAAGTTAATATACTATTTCTCATACGTGAAAAGTATAAATATACCTTGCTGTATGCCAATGTGCCCTATAATAAGGATAAGGAACTCTTGGTGGCATGTTGAATGTGCGAGTCTACCGCTCATTTAAAATGCGCCGAACTTAATGGAATTTTTAATTTTGGAAAAAAAAATTTCGGCCTTCACTGGTGCTGTCCAAAATGTCGGTCGTCAGAGATTGAGTAACGTAAGTGGGTCAATCTCATGCATAACGCTTATAAGGATATAAGGAGCAACTTAATGAAAAACTTAAGTCGTTTGATAATTCTCTATCCAGCTTTAAGTCAATTGAACCTTCCCCTAAGCAGAAAAGGCCGCATCCGAAGCTTAAAATTCCAATTCCAACAACTCCTCTAGATGCCAAACCCAACTGTGTATTTTGTTTTAGAAAAATCGATTTTGAACGACTTGGTCTTTTGCTTTCTAACACTGATTGGTCATACATTCATAACACGTCCAACATTGAACAGCCAGTAAAGTTTTTAAACTTAATTATGTATAAACTGTTTAAATTGTGCGTACCAAGAGTTAAGATTGTCTCACAACAAAATAAACCTCCCTGGTTTTCAAAAGAACTGTCTCGTCTAAAGAACTTAAAAAATAGATTATTCAAAAACCAGTAAGGATTGGAGTCGACAGTACTCGACTCCGACATACCCTGAACCTTCAATTTGTACCAACTGTTTGAAGGCGTTGCCCCGCCCATCGCTCAATACGCTACGATATCTGGGAGCGGCATAGTAGATTGTCAAAGTCAGAATTTGATTCCGGAGCAGCTTTAGCATCAGAAAATGGCTAGTTTTCCATTTTTTATAAACTTCGAAATTTGCGACTGTACACAGTATATATATTCTTGATCAGTATGACAAGACGAGTTTATATAGCCATGTCGGTCTGTCCGTCTGCATGTCTATCAGTATTTATACAATACCTCTCACAATTTTGAAGTTATCGACCTGAAATTTTGCACAGAGTCTTCTTTTCTGTGCGATCAACTCATATGTCGGAATCGGCATGATCGGACTATTGGAACTGGTAGCCGCCATACGAAAAGAAGAAGAAAAGTAAACAAAACTTGAAAAACTTTTTTATTTTTGAAGATAGAGGGCTGAAATTTTACAACTAGAAGTTTAAAATACACAGACCAAATGTCTGAAAGTTTCATTGAGATCGAACTACTGGAACTGGTACCTGCCATACGAAATGGAGAAGAGAAAGAAAAATTTCTTTCTTTCTCAACATAGAAGGCTAAAATTTAAAATGTAGTCTTTTTACGTACCCAAGTAATATGCACATTAGTATCATCGAGATCGGACCACTGAAACTGCCACCTGCCATACAAAATGAAGAAAATTAACCCATTTTACCCCCCTTTGTACCGCCCCCGATCCATTTTACAACCACCTGATTTGCATAATATAACCAGTTGCTTCCTATAACAAAATATGTTCATTTTATTAACATATTAAAGCTGTAACAGCGAATCTACCTACTGTGCATTCTTCTTCTTATACCTGCGGCAGCGTCTTTTTCGCTGATTTTTTGTGCGAGGTTGCGACCGATTTATTGCTATAAAAACCAAACACGGACGAAGTAGGTTGTAAAATTTTAAACTTAAGTTAGGGAATATATAAGTAAGATATTTAGAAAATTTGAGAGAGGTCATATTGGATCTTGTTTTTTTATTGTCCATTAAATTTGAACCAGTAAGGATTGGAGTCGACAGTAATCGACTCCGACATACCCTGTACCTTCAATTAGTAACGACTATTTGAAGGCGTGGCCCCGCCCACTTTTTTATCAAAATAGATTTCATTTCCTTTTAATATCACACATACCTTTTTTTACACTTTTAGACCAATTGGTTCCAGAGATACAACGTTTTTCTATATGTGGGCGTGGCAACGCCCATTTTGTAATTGAATCATGTTATATTCAATCCCAACAGCATACATGCAAAATTTCATTCTTGTAGGTTTTATGTTACTAGAGATATAAGCGTTTTAAATTTGCATTATAAAGGGACGTGGCTACGCCCATTTTTTTGTTGTATCTTCTTGGGACTCGTTTCAGCTGTATACATTCCAAATTTGGTGATCCTATCACAAAAGACAACCGAGATATTAGGACTTTTGTAAATTTTTTTTCCCGAGGTTGCTCCAGTCATTTGCCCCTCACCCCTAAACGAAGTTAAAAAGGGGGGAAAAAATAAACTTGATCTGCTTAAGAAATGACAGAATCGAAGTGCGAAGAGCGCGGGACAGACGGACATGGCTATATCAACTCGTCTTGTCGAGCTGATCAAGAATATATATACTTTGTATAGTCGGAGATGTCTCCTTCTGGGTGTTACATACATTGTCGATGTTGACAAAACTAATATACCCTTGTACCATAAGGTACAGGGTATAAAAATAGCCAAAAAATAAGTAGTTCGAAAAACAACTGCCACTACAAATGCTAAAGTCTTGATATTTATAATATAACACAATAATATAGCTATCTAAGAATAGAAATCAATTTGATAATGATTCATGATATAATTGCGCTGTTATTCGAACTCAAAGATGCCAAATTCTCAAAAAATGTATTGTGTTACTGAAAGTTGAAAAAAAGGTCAACTTTGAGTGCGCATATCTTCACAACTATAATTCCGATTTCTTTAATGTTAATATTTCCTTAATCTCTGGAAAATTCACATATATTTGTTTTATCGAAAGCGTTCATGAAATTTTTGATTTTTGCAAGCTGAATGTATCTGAGGCCCCTCTGTGCGTCGTCTTCGTTGCGTACAAACAACAGAATTTGGTGAAACCGTCGATAACTGCTAGAATATGTTTATACTGCTTGTGTGTTGATTCCAAGGGTCCTAAAAAGTCGATATGGAACGTCTGAATTGGTTCTTCTTCTTTTGGCAGCGGACGCAGTTCTCCTTCTTTCTTTCCTTGTTTGCGATTTGCCACTATACATTGTAGACAGCATCTTATTTGTTGTTGTATCTTCTCTTCGAGCTTAGGTATGTAGAACTGTTTGCCGATCTTTTGTTTCGTTTTTCTTACAGAAAAATTACCTTTCTCGTGCGCTTGTTTTATGATTTCACGTTGCATAGTTAGTGAAACAACTATGAGATCATTACCATCAATTAGTTTGTGCAATATTCCTCACTTCATGAAGTAGTTGTTGTGTACCGTCTTGTCTGCGAGAATGTCTATAATCGCTTTTAATTCGTCATCTTTTGCTTGAACGTACTTCAGCTTCGTTGTCAGATTGTCATCCGTTATCATCATTATACGATAACGACTCAGTGCATTAGCATGTCGAATGCGAGTACCAGCCCTGTGCTCGACTTCGTAGTCATATTCTTGAAAGAGGAGAATCCAGCGTGCTCTGGTACATAGATTTCGTTTGTCCAGCGTTTTTGCGAAAGCGTTGCAGTCAGTGACTAACTTGAAGTGCAAACCCATCAAATACACTCGAAATTTGTCAATTGCTTCGACGACTGCTAAAATTTCTAACTCGTAACTCGTGAACTTCTTTTCTGCGTCTGACATCTTTATACCCTGTACACATACTGTGTATCAGGGTATATTGTGTTTGTGCAAAAGCCAAATGTATGTAACGCAGTAAAGGAGGGGAGGGGGACCCCATAAAGTTCATATATTCTTGATCGGGACGAAAAGAGAAATTGATTAAGCCATGTCCGTCCGTCTGTCCGTCCGTCCTCACCAATGTTTCTCGGAAACTATAAGAGCTAGAGACTTGAAATTTGGTGGGTAGACTGGTGATACTCGGCAGCAGATCAAGTTTGAATGGTTTTGTGCCACGCCCACTCCTTCCCGTCCATCCAGCACCACCCACTTTTTGAAAACGCTATAACTCGAACATCCAAAGAGATAGAAACACGGTATGTAGACTCAGTATGAGTAACTCTACAAAACTGCATACCACAATTTTACCCCCTCCCCTAGTATTTTTCTTAAAAAAGCTATATCTCCAAAACTAACAAAGGTATGAACCTGAAATTTTGTATACAAGCTCAGTGATAATACATCTTAAAAACTGCATACCACAAATTTCCCCTCTCTTTGATGGCTACCCCTCAGAGACCTACAAACTTAAATTTTTCGTAAAATCCACATTTTTTGACCGATTTTCTTGATATTTTGAACACTATTTGAATAGGCGACGTCAGATCAATACGTTTTTGTAGATTGAGGGTGTGGCACCGCCTACCATGTGTGCAGGGTATTATATTGTCGAGTATACTCAACTATACCGCCCTTACTGGTTTTGCTCATGTAATACACTGGATGCAGCTGTCCGTCATCGGGTGATTTTTGTAAAAGAACTGCTCCAAAACCATCAATGGATGCGTCAGTATGAAGTTCTGTCTCGTGTTGCTGATGAAAAACTTTTAATACTGGCTTCTCGGTGATTAATTGTTGAACGATGCCATTTCTTCGTCGTGCATTTTCATTTTGGCGTCTTTCTTCGTCAAGTCTGAGAGTGGTTTCGCAATTATTGAAAAGTTTGATATAAACTTTCGGAAATATCCTGCGAGGCTTAGAAAACTTTGAAGTCTGTGCAATTGATCTTCTATCAACGGCAGCGGAAAATGATCTCTCGTTATAACTTTATTTATGCGTCTGTAGTCTATGCATAACCTGTGTGAACCATCTCTTTTCTTCACTAAGACTACTGGACTGCAATATTCTGCTTCTGAATATTCAACAATTTTGTTTTATAACCATTGCTCTACTTGATCGTCAATTATGCAGCGCTCCGAAAAAGCAAATCTGCGAGGTCTTGAAAAAATTGGCGTATCCTCTTTCTTATTTTCATTTTTACGTTCGTTGATTTTGTGTTTTGCGGCTTATAGTATTCAATAAGTTGTCGCACTTCATCTTTTGCACATTGACTTACATTATTGTTTATATTTGCGCTTGCTTCGTCTTCTTCGTCAATATTTATTTTCATCAAAGCACTTATATTGTTTTCTTCGTTTTGGATTTTCTTGATATTTATACATTGTCGACTTATTGTTATTTCTGCTTGCTTAAAAAACTCTTCGCCTAGTTTCATTTCAAAGTCGAGGAATACGGAAGATACTACTAGAAAACTCGTTGTAAACTTCTCTTCGTCTATTTCAACGTTTAGGTTAATCGAACCGGACGACTTTACTTTGGTTTTGTTTCCGAAACCGACGAGAAATAAATTACATTCTTTTAACTTTGGCTTCTTAAGTTTTTCGTGGATCACGTTTGTTACAATGTTGTATTTGCTGCCTGTATCAATTAATGCTGTGTAGATCTGATTATTTATCTTTACTCGTTTGCACATCGACTTGTGTTCAGATGCTACTACACGTGTGTTTGTCATCGTCGTCACATTGTTACTCTTCGATGGACATTCTCTTCCGATGTGCCCATAATCATTGCAATTAAAACATTTTCTTCCTTTGCTTTTGTTTTCGCAATTGGGTGCAGTATGTCCTTTTGCGCCACAATTATAACATTTTGTGTCACTTTTATCGTTTTTGTCTTTCTTCACTGTTACATTTCGATTTTTGTTTTCGACGTATTTCTTTTCATCATTTTTCTCGTGAATCTTTTCATAACATTTTAGTTTTTTTTTGAATTCTTTTAAGTTCTTTGCATTGTATAAAATAGATTTATTAATGCCCACATCGTTAATGCCGTCAATTACATATTGCATTAAAGCACTGTCTTCTATTTTTCCACGTGAAGCTAGCTCTTTTATTTTTATTAAATATTCTTGGACACTTTCATTTTTCCGCATTTTTCTTTCACATATCATTTTATGAAGTTGGGCAGTATTTATTTTTGTTTGGAACTCATCCAAGAGTGCTGATTCTAATTTTCTCCAACTCATTATACCACTTTCATTCATAATGTACATTTGGTATACAAGCTCAGTGATAATACATCTTAAAAACTGCATACCACAAATTTCCCCTCTCTTTGATGGCTACCCCTCAGAGACCTACAAACTTAAATTTTTCGTAAAATCCACATTTTTTGACCGATTTTCTTGATATTTTGAACACTATTTGAATAGGCGACGTCAGATCAATACGTTTTTGTAGATTGAGGGTGTGGCACCGCCTACCATGTGTGCAGGGTATTATATTGTCGAGTATACTCAACTATACCGCCCTTACTGGTTTTGCTCATGTAATACACTGGATGCAGCTGTCCGTCATCGGGTGATTTTTGTAAAAGAACTGCTCCAAAACCATCAATGGATGCGTCAGTATGAAGTTCTGTCTCGTGTTGCTGATGAAAAACTTTTAATACTGGCTTCTCGGTGATTAATTTCTTCAGCATGTTGAACGATGCCATTTCTTCGTCGTGCATTTTCATTTTGGCGTCTTTCTTCGTCAAGTCTGAGAGTGGTTTCGCAATTATTGAAAAGTTTGATATAAACTTTCGGAAATATCCTGCGAGGCTTAGAAAACTTTGAAGTCTGTGCAATTGATCTTCTATCAACGGCAGCGGAAAATGATCTCTCGTTATAACTTTATTTATGCGTCTGTAGTCTATGCATAACCTGTGTGAACCATCTCTTTTCTTCACTAAGACTACTGGACTGCAATATTCTGCTTCTGAATATTCAACAATTTTGTCTTATAACCATTGCTCTACTTGATCGTCAATTATGCAGCGCTCCGAAAAAGCAAATCTGCGAGGTCTTGAAAAAATTGGCGTATCCTCTTTCTTATTTTCATTTTTACGTTCGTTGATTTTGTGTTTTGCGGCTTATAGTATTCAATAAGTTGTCGCACTTCATCTTTTGCACATTGACTTACATTATTGTTTATATTTGCGCTTGCTTCGTCTTCTTCGTCAATATTTATTTTCATCAAAGCACTTATATTGTTTTCTTCGTTTTGGATTTTCTTGATATTTATACATTGTCGACTTATTGTTATTTCTGCTTGCTTAAAAAACTCTTCGCCTAGTTTCATTTCAAAGTCGAGGAATACGGAAGATACTACTAGAAAACTCGTTGTAAACTTCTCTTCGTCTATTTCAACGTTTAGGTTAATCGAACCGGACGACTTTACTTTGGTTTTGTTTCCGAAACCGACGAGAAATAAATTACATTCTTTTAACTTTGGCTTCTTAAGTTTTTCGTGGATCACGTTTGTTACAATGTTGTATTTGCTGCCTGTATCAATTAATGCTGTGTAGATCTGATTATTTATCTTTACTCGTTTGCACATCGACTTGTGTTCAGATGCTACTACACGTGTGTTTGTCATCGTCGTCACATTGTTACTCTTCGATGGACATTCTCTTCCGATGTGCCCATAATCATTGCAATTAAAACATTTTCTTCCTTTGCTTTTGTTTTCGCAATTGGGTGCAGTATGTCCTTTTGCGCCACAATTATAACATTTTGTGTCACTTTTATCGTTTTTGTCTTTCTTCACTGTTACATTTCGATTTTTGTTTTCGACGTATTTCTTTTCATCATTTTTCTCGTGAATCTTTTCATAACATTTTAGTTTTTTTTTGAATTCTTTTAAGTTCTTTGCATTGTATAAAATAGATTTATTAATGCCCACATCGTTAATGCCGTCAATTACATATTGCATTAAAGCACTGTCTTCTATTTTTCCACGTGAAGCTAGCTCTTTTATTTTTATTAAATATTCTTGGACACTTTCATTTTTCCGCATTTTTCTTTCACATATCATTTTATGAAGTTGGGCAGTATTTATTTTTGTTTGGAACTCATCCAAGAGTGCTGATTCTAATTTTCTCCAACTCATTATACCACTTTCATTCATAATGTACATTTTGGCTATACCTTTGAGAGATCTTTTAGCAAAAATTAATATCTGCAATTCGTCCAAACACATTACCGTTACGTCTCCAGCGTCGTCTAAGTCGTTTTCCACTTCATCGTTGTTTCTATTCATGTTGGCGCCGGCGTTGTCTGCTTCGTTTTCGTCTTCGGTTTCGTCTTCGGTTTCGTCGTTTGTCTCAAAATCTGCGTCTGCCAACAATTGGCCTTTGATTACATTCTTGAAAATGTGCGTCTTGCGTCGCCTATATTGTGTTGCAAACATAAAATATTGGACACTATCGCAAGATCTTCTTTTGATAGATTTTTCTGCACGTATCCATTTTTCTTTGTATATCGATCGTCTGTACAATCAAAATCAAAGCCTTCGAATGCACGTAACCGTTTGCGATTGTCTCTGCCGCCTCTATTTTCGAACACAAATGTATGTAAGAATTCTATATTCTTCTTCTTCACTGTTCGCAAAGGGGCCGTTCATTAATTACGTAAGGCGATTCTTGCCTGTTTTTGACCCCCTCCCCCCTACATATAAGAAAAAATAAGATTATGGTGACCCCCCCACCTTGTTTGATATTTATTACGTAAGAATTCAAAATAAGAAAATTTTTTGATTTTTGATTTTTTATTTGTGAAAGGTAAATTTTTAGTAACGTTTATTTGTACCTTCGAAGCTACTTTTTTGGTTTACATTCTTATTTTATTTTAAAGTTATTCTTTGTCAAAAGTCCAAGCGCTCAAACCCCAATCGGAAAGTGTATCTGCCAATGGAACATCTCTGTCAGTAGTTGTCGTTTCTAAATTATTATTGATGATTGTGAAGTCGTCGACGTCTACCCATTCAACATTAGCCCCGATGTGGCACAAGACTTCTTTGCCTCGTCGTAAATACAAAGCTGAAACTTCTTGTTTTTCAATATTTGAAGTGCAGCCATGAAATTTCTTGTGCAGCTGTAGTCCCTTTTTCGACGCAAAGTATTTGGAGCATACAATACAAATTCTCCCTATGAGAGCATTTTGTATTGATGGACAGTAAAAATCGTATGGTATAGCGTTGAATGGTGCCCCAATTTCCATATTTAAAGTCTGTCGCACAAACAGAGATGCAAAGTGATCAGATGCTTTAACATTCTCTGGAGCGGGAAACGTAAGCGAGTGTTCACACCGTAGTGGACACGGTGGAGGAAAAAATCCTTTCGGAAGGATTTTTCGAATGTCACTCCTTATAATACCACAGCATCCTATATCAGTGCATTTTACAATTTGTAAAAAGTATTGGGATTCTTGCACATGTCTCGAATACCAATTCTGATGTTCCGCTATATTTGTCATTTCTTCAACGTCTTCATTGTCTGGAGGCACGTACTCCGCTATTACTGGTTCATTGTCTATCACAATCGAACTCCATATCTCTGACAAAATTTTACCCGCTTGAGCAAAGTTTTTGATCTCTAAATCAGAGTCAATAGTTTTTCCATTTGCATCGAGATGATTGCCAAATGTATCATACGGAAGCACCAGACTAGACAATGGAAGACTCAATGGTGCCATACGTCGTTCAACCCTATTAAATGCACTTCGACCAGGTGCATTTGTTGCCACAAAAACAGCATCTAAGTCTAGTTCCTTAAAACGTTTTATTGCACTTGCAATAACTTTTGGATACCTCGGGTTTTCGTCGGGACCTCCATCGACTGAAAATATGATTATTGGCTTTGAGACAAACTCTGCGAACTCCGGAAGTTTTAAAATGCGATTAAAGTCACAATAGTGGGTTCTTGTGGTAGACGACGAGTGTTTTCCAGATCTAATAGCCACATATGTAGGGCCACTGTAAGTGACAGCATCGGGTTTACCCATTCCTCCTTTTTCGATGCTCATTGCACCATATACAGACGGTATTAATTTATGACGTTCTGCAATTACCCAATCGTGATCTGGAAGGCGAACACGATACTCCATATGCATTATTGCTGGTGACTGTTTATGAGCTGCCGTCATACCTATCGGTACCCTCGCTTTGGCATCCTATGAAAAAAATAATGAATCCATTTTAATACAAATACATACTTATTATTCAATTTAGTTAATTAAATGCAAATGAAAAGCACCTGTGACAAAAAGAAAACCTGGTTTTGACCAAGCATAGATGCAAGTCTCTAGATATCTAATAGTTGCCGTACAAAAATGTTGATCGAAATGAGACTTATGTAAGTCTGTTGCCGCTCTAACTAGCTTCACAGGAGCCGTTTTAACATGTTTTTTGCCTTCATTTATTCGTGAATCACGGGGTAGCAAACGAAGATAGGTAGCGCTTCGGGATAGTTCAAACCCTTCCTTAAGCAGAGCTTCATGTAGATCATCAAGAGTACGACATGAACGAATCATTTGTGATCTTCTCCTTTCATCAGTTTGACTTCCAAACATAGCTATGTTAGTCATAGCGTTAATAAGTTCGAATTGATCCTCTTCGATTCTTGGACGCCCAGGATTGTCTGAAAGCCGTATCTATAAATTCAATTAATTTTAGCAACATGTGGAACAAATAAATAATTAAATGTACATATGTATGTATATATTCATATGGTATATGGATAATTACTTTTTTGGTGACTTCTGGATGCTCTTCACAAATCTTAGTCAGCAAAATTTTTCGCTTTTTCCTATATGTAGATTGGTACTCAGCATTTCGTTTTTGCAAATTCAATTTTTTTTTCTCCTTTTCTAAAATAGATTTTGTGTGTTTTATCTTTTTATCTGCATCTTCGCCCCCTAATCCACTGTCACGAGCGACAACCTCGGCGTTTAGCTGTGATTGAAGAAGAGTGATTTGTTTTTCGGTATTGGACTGAGCCGGAGTAATGTGCTTAGGCTTTAAAATTTTTTTATACTGGTTACAGTTTTCAGATCCAGCGTTAATTTCAACTATTTCTATTTCTGGAGAATTTGATTTCTGAGTTGCATTAAAATCTATTGATATTACGGGTTTTTCTGCGCAAGATGTATTCACTGTTGCCTGAATAGGAAATATAATATAAATTAGTGAATTGCAAAAAATTTTAACAAAAATACTTAACTTTTCTCGCAGATTCTTCATTAAGACTTCTTATTATGTCCAATATTTGGTTTTGGAAGCTTTTCACATCCTTACCGTGATTCGCCTTTGCTGATTTCCAAAACTTATTACTATCTTCTTGGACTTTCATGCCGGAATGACCAGGATAACATTTTTTGTATGCGTTAAAAAACCTTTTATACAAATCGGCATTTGACAAGGAAGCCATGATTAATACACAAAAAACCAATATACTGCTAAATTTGCACACATTAATAAAAAGAACACCGTTCACTCACGTCAATTTCATTAACTTTCACAACAATATTAAAAAAACGAATAACGTTATATTAACCAGTGCTGTTTACGGACAAAAGCGACGAGTAATACATAAGCGGGGAGTTCCCGTTATGAACAGTGTAAGCAGCGCGAGTTGCAATAGAAATTATTTTCCAACTCACATCTAAGCGCGCGCCTTGTTGCATTTTTTCAAATTGTGATATTAATAGTGCGCCTTTTTGTGATCTTACGTAAGAACTTTCAAGACACCTTCCCCCCCCTACGTAAGAAAAAATAAGTCATGCTCGATCCCCCTCCCCCCTAAAACGCCTTACGTAATTAATGAACGGCCCCAAAGCAGTTTTAATTTCTGCGAAATCAACTAATCGTGTCATGACGCGTTAGTTTTGTACAAATCGTATACACAAATTATTTCTGTTTTCTGTCTGCACTTCGTATTATATACACTCTTCTGTGTGTACATACATAAAAGCATTATGTCTTTCGTCGAATTTCGTATATTTGTATATGCACTTTATTAAAACGTTTCTTTAAGTCTTTAAATTTTATGAGTTTGTCGTTTAAAATGTTTAATTTATAAATCTTTGTTTCACTTTTCTCAAACTTTAACTTCTTTGTTTTTGCGAAGTTGAGTCTTAACATATTTTGATCTTAGCTTCTTTCGTCTTTTTTCTTGGCTGAGCTTCCAAACTATGTAGGGAAGCTCAAATCTTAACGTCTTTGTTTTTTTTTTTTTTTGGCACGGTTGAGCCTGACTTTTATGCAGGCAAACTTCAATTTTAGCTTCTTTTAATATTTCTTCTTTCGATTTTGGCACGGTTAAGCCCCCAAAATATGTACGATTTAATAAATTGTTTTGAAGTTTTATAAACAAAAGCTTAAAGTTATATTAAATTCGGTTGTAGTTAATGAATATTAGAATTGGTTTGATCCGTCGTTGAACACTTTCGTGAAAAGTTGGAATCGTCGTTTAGATCATCATTTGGAACATCGTTTAGAACATCGTTAATCGTTGTTGTGAAATTGTAGTTTGTGGTTTGTGAGTTCGTCTTCTCACCGTCGTGTACAAACTTCAATTCCCTTCTTGTGTCGTTGCCTTTGTACTCAACTCAGGACTTCGTTGATGCGTAGTTGCGTTCCGATCGTGAATCCGTCTTCTCACTTTCGTAGTTCAACTTCGAATGCTCATTACTAGTGTTAGAAAAGCTATTGTTGGGTAGCCTGAATAGGGTTGTCAGGCGTATCCCCACAATATTAATGTGCCGGTTATTGAAACTGTTCTTAGACACTTTAAATTAATAATACCATCTTTCACCGCTGATCCAGATAGTATTCTTTGTTGCGTTTTAAATCACTGTGTCGAGATGTTATTAATTCCATTATGTAAGCTTATTAAGCTTATTAGAATTCTTTTCAATTGTCAATCGAAATTTTTCTTCCGGCTGCCAAACCGATGTTGTGTACACTGATTTCAGTAGAGCATTTGATTGTGTTTGTCACTCTCTGCTTTTAAAAAAAAACTTGAAACTTATGGTTTCCCACCATTGTTAGTCCGTTGGCTGTCGCCTTATCTTGAATCTCGAACTCAATGTGTTCTTTTTAAAACATCAATTTCGAGACGAATTTTGGTTTCTTCTGGAGTTCCTCAAGGTAGTCATCTTGATCCTTTATTGTTTAGTATATTTATTAATGACTTGCCTACTGTGAACAAGCACTGCCGTGTTTTAATGTAAGCTGATGACGTGAAATTATGTTTGACTGTTAATTCTATAGATCAGCAGAATCTGTTTCAATCTGATCTTGACTCCCTCTCACAATGGTGTGCTGTAAACAATTTACTGTTAAACAGCGATAAATGCAAGTTAATGTAATTTTATAGGAAAAAAGTAATTGTTTGCACGTATAAGTTAAATAATTTGTACCTTGAATGTATCTCTCAGTTTAATGACCTTGGTGTTTTGATAGATTCAAAACTTCATTTCACTTCACATATTTCGCTGTCCGATAATAAGACTAAGGGCGTACTGGGTTTCTTCAAAAGATGGTCAAAGGAATTTAATGACCCATTCACAACTAAATTCTTTTACACTTCATTAGAACGGCCCATTTTGGAATATGCATCGTGTGTCTGGGATCCTCAGCGTGAAAAGTATAAGAACAAAATTGAGTCTGTTCAGAAACAGTTCCTTCTGTTTGCTCTTAGGAATCTACACTGGGACCCCTGTGTTCGCCATTATCGTTCTAGTAGTCGGCTGAAGCTTTTTAATTTTCTAACATTGTCTAGACGTAGAACTATGCTCGGTACTTTGTTTTTACGTAACCTAATTAAAGGCTTAATATTCTCCCCTACATTGTTGGCGTATATACAGTTCAGTGTCCCTGCTAGAATAACTAGGAATTTTAGTCCGATCTGTCTCAGCACTTGCAGATCGACATATTTAGAGCATGACTCCTTTCGTGTTTGATGTAGGTATTACAATAGATATTTATACCCTGTACACATAGTGTATCAGGGTATATTGGGTTTGTTTGAACGAAATGTATGTAACGCACAGAAGGAAGGGAGGGGGACCCCAAAAAGTATATATATTCTTGATCAGGACGACAAGAGAATTTGATTGAGCCATGTCCGTCCGTCTGTCCGTCTGTCTGTCTGTCCGACTGTCCGTCCGTCCTCACCAACGATTCTCGGAATCTATAAGAGCTAGAGACTTGAAATTTGGTGAGTAGACTCGCGATGCTCGGCAGCAGATCAAGTTTATTATACCCTGTACACATACTGTGTATCGGGGTATATTGTGTTTGTTTGAGCGAAATGTATGTAACGCACAGAAATATTCACTTGCGACTATATAAAGTATATATATTCTTGATCAGGACGTCAAGAGAAATTGATTAAGCTATGTCCGTCCGTCTGTCCGTCTGTCCGTCCGTCCGTCCGTATTCACCAATGGTTCTCAGAAACTATAATAGCTAGAGACTTGAAATTTGGAGGGTAGACTCGTGATGTTCGGCAGCAGATCAAGTTTGAACGGTTTTGTGCCACGCCCACTCCTTCCCGCCCATCCAGCACCACCCACTTTTTTAAAACGCTATAACTCGAACATCGAAAGAGATAGAAACATGAAAGTCGGTATGTAGACTCAGTATAAGTAGCTTTACAAAACTGCATACCACAATTTTTCCCGCTCCCCTTCATTTCCCCTCCCGAGGGTGTTTTCTTAAATTTCCTGTATCTTCAAAACTATTAAAGATACGAATCTGAAATTTTGTGTACAAGCTCAGTAAATATTTATCTTTAAAACTGCATACCACAAAATTCCCCTCTTTTTGATGGTTACCCCTCAATGACCTACAAACTCAAATTTTTCGTGAATTCCACATTTTTTGACCGATTTGCTTGATATTTTGAACACTATTTGATCGGGCGATGTCAAATCAAAATTTTTTTTGTAGATTGAGGGTGTTGCACTGCCTACTGTGTGTGCAGGGTATTATATTGTCGAGTATACTCGACTATAGCGTCCTTACTGGTTTTTATACTTTTCACTTATGTGAAATAGTATATTAACTTTGTCACGGAGTTTGTAACAAATCGAAATATTAATTTCCGACTATATAAAGTATATATATTCTTGATCAGGACGACAAGACGAGTTGATTTAGCCATGTCCGTCTGTCCGTCTGTCTGTCTGTCTGTCTGTATGTATGCAAACTAGTCCCTCAGTTTTAAAGCTATCGAGCTGAAACTTTGCACAGAGTCTTAGAATTTATTACGATGAATCATTCGTCGGAACCAGCATGATCGGATTATTGGAACAGGTAGCTCCCATACGAAAAGAAGAAGAAAAGTGAACAAAACTTGAATCGTTGTATGGAAAACTTTTTTGTTTTTTACAATAGAGTGCTGAAATTTTAAACATAGTAGTTTTACATGGTCCGACTACATGCCTGAAAGTTTCATTGAGATTGGACATCTGGAACTGGTAGCTCCCATACAAAATGAAGAAGAGGAAGAGAAGCCATATTCACGTCGTTGTATGGAAAACTTTTTTGTTTCTTAACCAATTGACTTGAAATTTTAAAGTTATGTTCTTAAAGAGGAATGAAAACTATTTTGACCAAAAGTGGGCGTAACCACGCGTAGCCACGCCCACTTATAGCGAAAATTTACCCGTTGTATGGAAAACTTTTTTGTTTTTTAACCAATTGACTTGAAACTTTACAGTTATGTTCTTAGAGAGGAATGAAAACTATTTTGACCAAAAGTGGGCGTAGCCACGCCCACTTATAGCGAAAATTGACCCGTTGTATGGAAAACTTTTTTGTTTTTTAACCAATTGACTTGAAACTTTGCAGTTATGCTCTTCGGGAGGAATGAAAACTATTTTGATCAAAAGTGGGCGTGGCCACGCCCACTTATAGCTTAACTTGACCCTTTGTATGGAAAACTTTTTTGTTTTTTAACCAATTGACTTGAAACTTTACAGTTATGTTCTTAGGGAGGAATGAAAACTATTTTAACCAAAAGTGGGCGTAGCCACGCCTACTTATAGCGAAAATTGACCCGTTGTATGGAAAACTTTTTTGTTTTTTAACCAATTGACTTGAAACTTTGCAGTTATGCTCTTAGGGAGGAATGAAAACTATTTTGATCAAAAGTGGGCATGGCCACGCCCACATATAGCTTAACTTGACCCTTTGTATGGAAAACTTTTTTGTTTTTTAGTCAATTGACTTGAAACTTTACAGTTATGTTCTTAGGGAGGAATGAAAACTATTTTGACCAAAAGTGGGCGTAGCCACGCCCTTTTATAGTGAAAATTGACCCTTTGTATGGAAAACTTTTTTGTTTTTTAACCAATTGACTTGAAACTTTACAGTTATGTTCTTAGGGAGGAATAAAAACTATTTTGACCAAATGTGGGCATGGCTACGCTCACTTGTCGCAAAACTTGAACCGTTGTGTGGAAAATTTTTTTTGTTTTTTAACGAATTGACTTGAAACATTACAGTTATGTTGTTAGGGAGGCATGAAAACTATTCATTATTTTTTTTTATAGCGACACAAAGTGAAAAGTATTATAGCTTCAGCCTTGCTGAAGATAGCGTCCTTTCTGGTTTTGTTTTGCCACGCCCACTCCTTCCCGCCCATTCAGCCCCACCCACTTTTTTAAATCGCTATAACTCAAACATCCAAAGAGATAGAAACATTAAAGTCGGTAGGTAGACTCAGTAGGTATAGCCCTACAAAACTACATACCACAAAATCCCCCTCCCTTCTTTTCAGTACCCCTCCCCCAGTTATTTTCTATAAATTGCTATATCTCCAAGATTAACTAAAGTACGACCCTGAAAATTTGTATACAAGCTCAGTGAATATACATCTTAAAAACTGCATACCACAATTTTCCTCCCTTTTTGATGGCTTCCCCTCAGAGGCATACAAACTTAAATTTTTCGTAAAATACACATTTTTTACCGATTTTCTTGATATTTTGAACACTATTTGAATAGGCAACGTCAGATCAGTATTTTTTTGTAGATTGAGGGTGCGGCACCAACTTTCATGTGTACAGGGTATTATATAGTCGAGAATACGTATTTGAATAAGTAATTAATTGTTTAACGACTAACGGAGTATCCAACACTCTTTGTTAATAGTTTATCTTATTAGTAGCTGTAAGGAAGTTGTAAAGAAGTTAGTTAGTAGTTAATTGTTCGTAGAGTTAGTAGTAAAGCGCCTGGTTACTTTTGTCTGTAGTCGCGGAACAGGCTGACCTGGATTGGCAAGTCCACTGGAAGATAGTGCGCTACCCCAACGTCTTGCACCTGTAGTATGTTAAAAAAAAAAAAAAAAAATTAAGTTGCCTCATGTTGACATATTGTTTCTTAGTTAGAACATTTTCTAGCAAAAAGGTTAAGGCTTCGTCAGGTGTAACATGAAATGGTTAATTTTTCGTCTGGAATTCTTGCTTTCCAATGATCTCCCCTTTAATGACATCTTTTTATGCTTTCACAAAATTGCTGTTCCGTTGATTTTTCGCAGAAATTGAGGCCGCATATAAAAGATAAGATGTTGAGCAATTGCCTCTAAATCAAGTCCAGTTAGCAAGTCAAAGTAAGTATACTAACCACATATTAGTTGTTGTTTAAAATATATTTGTACTCCATCTATCGGAGACGTCTTAAACTAGTATGCTTTTTTAAGTCATTGTTGACCGAGTGTTGCGAATTTTTGCCGCTTAAGTGCAAAGGTTAGTTTTATACAAACCTTTGCGGAAATGGTACAGTGCTGTTTTTGCAACGGAGTATCTTAAAATTTAATAATAAAGGAAAAATTGTTTAATAAATAACGATTTTAGTATTTTACTGTTGTTTAGTATTATAGTAAATCAATTATGATTTATTATTATTAAATCAACTATGATAAAAAAAAAATGTTCATTAAAATTCCTTGGTTGAACTGCCGTCGTATGCAAACGTGTTCATTTTTTCTTGTGCTCCGAAAAATAAATTCAAAAACTCATCAGTGCAGTGAAATACTGACTGATAAATAGTGAAAATCGCGAAAAGACGCTTAGTGTGATAAAAATTAATTAGTATTTTTAACACCAAAAAAAACAATTAATCCAACCCTCGGTCGTGACAATGAGTGGTAAAGACAATCAAAACGAATTTCGCAAACAACTGCAGCGCCAGCAAGACGAGTGCCGGCTCTCTCTGCAACGGAACAACGCGTACTTTACATTCGTCGCCGCACCTACCGAAAACACCGCAGCCACACAACGAGTGCGACCTGCAACGATCGATCTCTTGCACACAGCGAACGAGAGAGCGCGTTGTTGCTCTCCGTCACTAACGTCAACGCATTAAAAGCAGCAGAGCGCCGGAAGCGCTTCTATGCAGGTATGTACTGACCAGAGAGACCTGTGCTTATCAACTGCGACCAGCACAACAATCTCTTCAACTACCGCAACAGTAAATACAACAACAACTTCAAGTGTGTCAACTGCCTGCTCGATAATAACACCCGCTATGCAAGAGCCATCAAGTAATGCATTCTTAATCAAACAAAACACTACGAACAGCGCGCTCTCAGCAAAACAGAATGCGAAGAAGCAAAATATTAGGCCGGCTGTGCAGACTGGAATGGATCGCTACATTCTAATAAAGCGAAAGTCGAGTCCCCTAAACTCGAAGCCAAAAATTGCCCGTGGCAATTCCAGCCCAGAAAAAAGTGAAATGCCTGATAATAGCAACAGGTTTGAAATTCTGGCAGACAAATCTGATGATCTGGTTCCCGAACCAGAAGGTGAGAGAAGGAAGCCAAAGTCTCCACCAATATACAACCGAGAAAAAGCTCCAATGCTCTCGTTAGCAAATTTGTCGAACACATTGGGAATAACAATTTCCACATAATTCCTCTTGTAAAGGGAAATATCCATGAAACCAAGGTAAAAACTAAGTCCAAAGACAACTACACAGTACTGTCGAAGTACCTGAGCGACAACAAAAAGAACTTTTATACGTGCCAGCTAAAAAGCAGCAAAAGGCCTGCAAGTCGTACTAAAGGGCATATAGCCCGAAGTAACTCCTGCAGAAGTTATCGATGTGCTAAAAGAGAAATGATTCAGTGTTAAAACTCTTTTTGATACCACAAACTGCCCAGCGAGCAAACAAGACGCCAACATAAAAAAGTGCACCAACTGCAGTCACACTGCTAACTATAAAGGTTGCCCAATATATAAGGAACTTAAAAGTCAACTACCGACTAACATCACTCCAACCAAATCCAATCCAGATGTGTACTTCTCGACAGCAGCCAGATCTTCACTTGGCCCTGAAATCTCATCCAAAAGCGTTTCATTTGCGAGCGCTATTAAATCAGGACTGGCCCCCCTACCTCAAATACGCTTCACTCACAACCAAAACATGAAGAGCTGAACGCGGCCCAACAGTACCAACCATCGGAGCAGCAACAAAGCAGCTTTGAAGTAATGCTATCAACTATGCAGCAAAGCCTTATGGAGTTTATGTCATTTATGCGGACAACAATGCAGGATCTAATGCGAAATCAAAATCTGCTAACTCAAATGCTGATATCTCAGCAGTCCAAAGAATCAATGACTTCCCTACGCATATCTACATGGAATGCTAATGGCGTTTCACAGCACAAACTTGAGCTAGCTCAATTTCTCATCGACAGACATATTGACGTAATGCTACTCTCAGAAACACACCTTACTAACAAATATAACTTCAACATACGAGGTTACTTATTTCACGGAACAAATCATCCAGATGGTAAAGCATATGTTGGGACTGGTTTTCTAATAAGAAACCGACTTAAAAACCACTGCCACAAACAATTTGCTCAAAATTATCTACAGGCCACAGCGATAAACATTCAGCTAGTTAGTGATAACTGCCCCCTCGCTTCAATATATCTGAATCAAGGCAGCGTACTTGGCCCAACATTATAAGTCCTCTACACAGCAGACATTCCAACAAGCAGACGGCTAACAACATCAACCTTTGCTGACGATACGGCTATTCTCAGCCGCCCCCTATGCCCAATGCAAGCAACAGCGCAGTTAGCTCTCCATCTGGTCGACGTAGAAAAATGGTTATCTGACTTGCGAATAAAAGTAAATAAACAAAAATGCAAGCACGTTACGTTCACTCTAAACAGGCAAGATTACCCACCGCTCAATCTTAACAATATTGCGCTCCCGCAAGCAAATGAAGTGACGTATTTAGGAGTACATCTCGATAGAAGACTCACATGGCGCAGGCAAATTGAGGCTAAAAGAACACACTTAGAACTAAAAGTAAATAGCCTCCATTGGCTTATCAACGCCCGTTCTCCCCTTAGTCTTGACTACAAAGTCCTGCTCTACAATTCTGTTCTTAAACCTATCTGGACATATGGCTCCCAGTTATGGGGTAATGCAAGCAATAGCAATATTGATATTGTCCAGAGATCGCAGTCAAAAATATTGAGAACCATCACCGGGGCACCGTGGTATGTTCGAAACGAAAACATACATAGAGACTTAAATATTCAACCAGTCAGAGAGGTAATAGCAGAAATCAAAAAAAGGGGAGGGGGAAAAATTATGGTATGCAGTTTTATAGAGCTCTTCATGCTGAGTCTACATTCCGACTTTCATGTTTCTATCTCTATCTCATATATATCTTCGTTTATGTCGGTCAACCCCGTTGGGTGCACAACACACAACTGGGCACTTGAGTGATAAGAACCTAATGCCTAATAGAACCAATGCTAGTTATGATAACCTTTACAAAGTTCGACCTTTGTTAGATATACTGAAAAAAAATTTTGCAAACAACTATGACACACCAGAAAAAATTGCAGTTGACGAAAGCATGATTAAGTATAAGGGCCTGAAACAATATATGCCAAAGAAACCTATCAAACGCGGTTATAAAGTGTGGATGAAGTGTGTTGAGTCCGGATATTGATTAGATTTTGAAATATACTCTGGAAAAGAGGTAATAACATACAAATTGATCTCGGTGGAAAGGTTTTTCGTCAATTTTGCGCAAACTTAAAATGTAATAATAACCAGTAAGGATTGGAGTCGCCAGTAATCGACTCCGACATACCCTATACCTTCAATTAGTAACGACTGTTTGAAGGCGTGGCCCCACCCACTTTTTCATCAAAATATATTTCATTTCCATTTAATATCACACATACCTTTTTTTTACACTTTTAGACCAATTGGTTCCAGAAATACAATGTTTTTCTATATGTGGGCGTGGCAACGCCCAGTTTGTAATTGAATCACGTTATATACAATCCCAATAGCCTACATGCAAAGATCCATTCTTGTAGGTCTTATGGTTCTTGAGATATAAGCGTTTCAAATTTTTACTATATGGGGGGCGTGACTATCCTCTTGGGGTTAGAGTCAGCTATATACACTCCAAATTTGGTGTTCCTATCTCAAAACACAACCCAGAAAATACGACTTTTGTAAGTTTTTACCCGAGGTTACTCCAGTTATTTGCCCCTCACCCCTACACGAAGTTAAAAAGGGGGAAAACAAAATAAACTTGATCTGCTTTAGAAATGACAGAATCGACATGCGAAAGGATTTTGGTTCTATCTGTTAGATCTAGGCGTTCATACAAACGGACAAACCGAAGGACAGACGGACATGGCTATATCAACTCGTCTTGTCGAGCTAATCAAGAATATATATACTTTGTATAGTCGGAGATGTCTCCTTCTGGGTGTTACATACATTGTCGATGCTAACAAAACTAATATACTCTTGTACCATAAGGTACAGGGTATAACAATCATAGAGTATCCTTTGATAGTTATTTCAATAGCTATTCCTTACAAATTGATCTGCGAAAATACAATTTATTGGCATGTGTCAATTCTAATCGCAAACATTTACCAAAATTATAAGCAGACAAAGACTAAGCAAGAGGACAACATGATTACATGATCAGTGATATGAGCATCGCATTGCTAAAGTGGAGAGATAAAAGATCAGTTTTTATCCTTACCAACTATTTAGATCCGAGAAAGACGGATATTGTTACTCGCAGAGAACGCAATGGACAAACGACTAAAGTAGCTTGTCACGAGGCTGTAATACAGTACAACAGTTGTATGAACTATGTTGACCAATTCGATCAACTGAAAAGTAGTTATGCAATCGATAGAAAGTCTCATAAATGGTGGCATCGAATATTTTTTCATTTTCTGAAGTGTGCTGTCATAAAGTCCTTTTTTTATACCGAGAACTCCAGATAGGGATAAATTGGATACAAAAAATTTTCGCAGAAGTGTGTACCATGGCATCTTAGCACCAGCTCAGGCAAAAAATTGCAACAAGAGCTCTGGATCGTCTTCCTCATTGTCAGTCTCCACAAAACGCAATAAGCCGTCAGTATCAATGGAACTGCGGTTGCCAGAGCGAACTACTTTACGACGACGCGGAAAATGCAGCCCTAGAAATAGTTCATCACGTACTATTTGGCAATGCAGCACATGTAGAGTCCCTCTTTGTATCCGCAGTAATAAGACATGCTTTTCAGATTTTCATAAACAATAAACTATACACATATTCTTGCTGTAAATATATATATATATATATATTGCTTATTACGTACCATATATATCTTTTTGTTTTGTGAATTTTTAATGCCTACCGTCACGATGGTTAGAAAAATAACCACATTATAACTCGGAAGCCTTAAGTTGAATTTCACTTTCTTTTTAATATGCTCGATTTGCAATTGGCTTAAGTTTTTTGACATATTTCATCTAATATCCACTTTGTTAATGAACTTGTATTATGGCTGTTATTGTCCCAATATTCAAGCAGAGTTGTGTGGCAAAACTCATATTTTACTGAAACTCAATTTTACGGGAAAAGGGGCAAAAGATATTAATTACATCGTGTTTAAGGTACATTTTCAAAGTATTTGCCGTTTATAGTTATAAGCGCCAGTGCACGCCAAATTTGTAGTACTCCACAAAACACAATCACATTTGTTTATTTTCGCAAACAAAAACTACACTAACAACATTGGACAATAACAAGAACAAACACAATACTGGCAAAGACACAAATACTTAATTTATTTAACATATCTTCACGATAATTTTCCATATTTACACTTTGTATTTTTATTAATATTAATAGCCGCAGCTTACGTTCAAATTCAGTCAAAATTTGGCGACAATTTTCGATAAGCTACACAAAAAAAAAAAGTCCGGTCTGAGAACAGCACAGATTGTACTTGAATCAACAAAAGACCAAATTGAGTTGTAATTGGCCTAAATGTTCTCGAAATAAGTAAGATTTGTACTTAACATCAAAATCGACACCAAAATGGATTTGAATCAACTACAAAATGTCAATTCATTCACATTTTATACTTGAAAACAAAACAAGAACACAAAAATTTAAACCAAAACTAAAATAACTTGAAATGACAACGCTTTATTCTTATACCTTCTTTCTCTCTTACTCCTTTGAACAAAAATGTTAAAACAATTAAAATTTATCAAATATCATATGTTTTTATGCTGCTTGCTGTACCAAAGAGTTTAGTGTGTTTAACTATGATACCAAAGGTATTAATAAATCAATCCCCAGCAAGACCAGAGTTTTTTTGTTTACTAAATGTTTTTTGTTCTATTGGAACAAAAATGTTTTCAAGAAATAAAATTTATGAAATATCAAATGTTCCTATGACGCTTCCTGTGGCTCAGAGCTAAGTGTGTTCTCCTACGAAACGGAAGGTAAGAGGTTCAAATCCCCTGGTACACCAAAGTCTTAATGTTTAATATATAAATAATTACCAATTACCATTTAATTATAATATTGAAATAAGCGCATTATTTAGTACATATCAAAGTAACAATATGGCAACACTGCTCTAACACTTAATGTATTCTAAACAGTTCCTTTTGTACCACAGATCTAAACGCACACAATTCTTATTGAATAAATAAACTCTCATTTACTTTATATCTGATTCTATTTAAGTCCTGATAGTTGGACAAATCCCAACAGGTTATGGGCCCAGGCACCTTAATTGACATAGACAGATTAAAATAATTGTGAAATAAGCCGTGAAAAATGGCTAGTGCCTTTATAAGAATTGACCCGCTAAACGCGGAAAGTTATGATTCGTGGAAATTGAGGATGCGTGCTGTATTAGTGAAAAATGATCTGTGGCAATACGTGGACGGTACAAAAGTATGTCCAGATGACACACGGGAACGGGTGACATGGAAATTGCAAGACGAGAAAGCGCGCTCAAACATTCTCTTGTCGATCAGTACATCAGAATTATCAATAATCGAAAGTTGTGAAACGTCAAAATCTTGCTGGGATAAACTCAGAGAAACGTTCCAATCAAAGGGACCGGTAAGAAAAGCAAGCCTACTTAAAACAGTATCATTATCGCGTATGAACGAAAACGGAGACGTGCGTCAACATGTTAATGAATTTTTTAACGCTGTCAAAAGACTAAAAGAAATTGACGTCATAATTGGCGACGATCTGCTCGCAATTCTTCTATTGTACAGTCTACCCGACTCCTATGAAAATTTTCGTTGTGCTATGGAAACTCGTGACGATTTGCCGAAGCCAGACATGCTTCGTGTTAAAATTCTAGAAGAGTCAGAAGCGCGAAAGTCGAAGAGCGAAAGAGAAGATCAAAATGCGTTGTATGCTAACCGACGAAAGGGTTATAGCAAAGAAGAAAAAGTTCAAAAAGAAAACAGAAAATGTTATACATGCAACAAAACGGGACATCTCGCGCGTAATTGTCGAAACAAATCACGAAACAAAGAAACCGAAAAAGAAAATATCGAAAGTGCAAAGACATTTGAACATTTACGAAACTTCGTATTCTGCCGAAAAACAAAACGAAATGTGGTGCCTTGACAGTGGCTGTACGGCACACATGAGTTCAAACGAAAGCATATTTGACAAAATAAAAAAAACGCAGAAAACACTTCACCTCGCGATCAACAATACAACAAATGTTGATGGAATTGGAGAAGTGAACATTAATATCAAAGAGAAAAGAGACATGCAAAACATAACCTTGCAAAAAGTGTTATATGTATCCGATCTTCGCCAGAATCTTCTTCGCCAGAATCTTCTTTCAAAAATTACTGACAAAGGTCATGAAGTGCGTTTTACGAAAAATGAAGCAACAGTTATTAAAAATAACAAGGTATGGTTGCGCGCTAAAAGACATGGAAACTTGTATTATCTTGATACCAAAATGAATCAAGTGAACAATGCAGAAATTAATAACAAAGTGGAAATTGATTTGTGGCATTACCGCATGGGACATCTAAACGAACAAGATTTGAAAAGCATGTCGATAAATGGTAAAGTACACGGAATAAATTTAAACAGAAACGCAAAACTTTCAAAGTGTGAAATTTGCATCACTGGAAAACAATCGGAGAGCAGTTACAAAAGTGCAACAGAAATCAGAACGACGAAATTGCTAGTGATGTTTGCGGGCCAATGCGTATACCTTCGATTTTTTAAAACAGAAATCTGAAGCTTTAGAGGCGTTTAAATCTTTTAAATTTTCCGCCGAAAATTTCACTGGTCACAAAATAAAAGCATTGCAATCCGACAATGGTACAGAATACCGAAATAAAAATTTCGATGACTTTTTACAAAGCCATGGTATAAGACGACGTTTGTCCACACCTCACACACCACAGCAAAATGGCATTGCTGAAAGGAAAAACCGAACTCTGGTTGAAATGGCCAGATGCATGATGAAGCAATCAGGAGCTCCTGCGAAATTCTGGGCAGATGCAGTCAACACAGCATGTTACATCCGAAACAGATGTGCAACGAAGGGGATCTCTGGTGACATATCGTACAATTATTGGACAAATAAGATACCTACGGTGACGTATTTTCGTATTTTTGGCGCAAAAGCATTTGTATTAATCAAAGGTAAAAATCAAAGCAAATTTGATTCTAGGTCCGAAGAATGCGTGTTAGTAGGATATGCAGAAGAATCAAAAGCATATCGATTATACTCACTTAAGAAGCAAACCATCATTATCAGCAAAGATGTCAAATTTATGAATGCATCTGGATTTGGAAGCAGCGAATACCAAGATTTCTATGAAGATGAACTAGATAACATCGTAACTATTGACATAACAAATGATAGGTCGCAGCAGAAAATTGAAAACTCATCCAGTGACGAAGAGCCTGATGAACCTTTCCAAGAAACCCCAAAACATGGAAGAGGTCGACCTAAAATACAAAGAACTGGTCAACGAGGAAGACCGCGCAAGATTTTCCAACCAGCTCGAGCGGATTATCAAAAAGACGAGGATTTAAACAACGAATCTCCACCCCAAGACATGTTTGAAGAATGTGAAATAGCATTTGCAGTTACAGATGATTCAACAACGATATACGAAGCGAAAAGCTCAAATGAAGCTATAGATTGGACAAGAGCAATTGAAGACGAGTTTATGGCGCATATAATTAACAACACATGGCAAATAGTTGAGCGTCCCGAGCATCGAAAAATAATTGGCAGTAAAATGGTATTCCGCACAAAACAAGATGAAAAATCTACAACCAAAAAGAAAGTTCGATTGGTCGCGAAAGGTTATGCACAGAAATTCGGAGAGGATTTTTATGAGTCGTATTCGCCAGTCATTCGATTTACTTCGATCAGATTGTTAATAGCACTAGCCGCAGAATACGACATGGAAATACATCAGATGGATGTCGTTACAGCAAATCTAAACAGTGAACTACAGGAGAGCGTCTATATGCATACGCAGGACGGTTTCGAGGAATTTTTAAGAAAATTGGAATCTAACACTTCAATTGGATCAATGCAAAAATCTCCTGACATCGAGTACGTCAAAACAGCAAGAAAATTGCATGAAAAAATGAAAAAGACAGAAAATCCAGTTTGTCTTATTAAAAAAGCGTTATATGGTCTACGTCAATCTGGTTTGCGTTGGTACCAGAAACTGACTACAAAACTTCAAGAAATCGGATTAGAACCCACCGAACAGAATCCGTGTTTATTTGTGAAAAGGCATGGCAAAAAAATGCTTTTAGTCACCATATACGTAGATGATTTACTATTAGCATCAAATCATCCAGAATGGTTACAAGAAACGAAGGCTCACCTACACAAAGCTTTTCAAATGAAAGACATTGGTTTGGTAAAAACATGTCTAGGTATTGAATTCAAGCAGAATCTCGAAAAGCATTCCATTTCTATATCTCAAGAGAAATATATCAATGCCGTCCTCAAAAGGTTTGGCATGGAAGAATGTAAGCCGGCTTCAACACCGATAGAAACAAAATGTTCATTAAAACGACCTGCATTAGTGAACGAAGATGACATGAAAAGGTATCCATTTCAAAACTTAATTGGTGCTTTAATATTTATTGCAGTATCGACATGCCCGGACATTTCTTTTGCTGTCAACTTCATGAGTCAATTCAACTCAAACTACAACGTCGAGCACTGGAAAGCAGCGAAACGTATTCTAAGATACTTAAATGGCACAAAGAATCTAGGCCTGCTATTCGAAAAGACTGGTCGCAGTTTATACGGCGTGGTCGATGCAGATTGGGGAGCGAATTTAACAGACCGAAGGTCCTATTCTGGACAGGCATTCATCTTGGCAGGTGCTACCATAAGCTGGGAAGCACGAAAACAACGCACTGTGGCTCTTTCAAGTACCGAATCTGAGTACTTAGCAATGTCAGAAGCAGTAAAAGAGGCATTATACTTAAAATCTCTATTGAATCGTATTGGAGAAAACTGCGAATCAGTTCGACTTTTTAGCGACAATCAAAGCGCACAAAAATTAGTGAAAGGATTTGGTTTTCATCCTCGCACTAAACACATAGACGTGCGCCATCACTTTATCCAAAGTAAACACAAGAGTGGAGACATCACAGTCGAATACATGCAAACAGAGCAGATGCCAGCAGACGTTTTAACAAAGGGGCTAAGCAGCTTAAAACATCATACCTGCATTTCATCAATGGGTGTCACAAAAATTTAAATTAAAATTGTAACTTTGAGGGAGCATATTGAAATAAGCGCATTATTTAGTACATATCAAAGTAACAATATGGCAACACTGCTCTAACACTTAATGTATTCTAAACAGTTCCTTTTGTACCACAGATCTAAACGCACACAATTCTTATTGAATAAATAAACTCTCATTTACATTATATCTGTTTCTATTTAAGTCCTGATAGTTGGACAAATCCCAACATATAATATTTATGTATTGCTTAAATGTTTATTAAATGTAACAATTACTTATATAAAATAAAATCGGTCAAATTGAGGTAATGGGCTATGATCCGGATTCCATTTACTTTTGCGTTTTACATATTCAGGAAATTCACGTGATTTCAATTCTGTGTGCTCCGAAATCCGTAACTTTTGAGTTATCGAAATTTGTAAGTCTCTGGTTATATGTCAAATACTTATTGTAAAAAAGTTGTGACATTCAAAAAGTAAACAACATTAATGGAAACCAGTAAGGACGCTATCTTCAGCAAGGCTGAAGCTATAATACTTTTCACGTTATGTCACTATAAAAAAAAGTAAATGAATAGTTTTCAAGCCTCCCAAACAACATAATTGTGTGGCCACGCCTACTTTTGGTCAAAATAGTTTTCATTCCTCCCTAAGAACATAACTGCAAAGTTTGAAGTCAATTGGTTAAAAAACAAAAAAGTTTTCCATACAACGGGTCAGGTTTCGCTATAAGTGGGCGTGGCTACGCCCACTTTTGGTCAAAATAGTTTTCATTCCTCCCTGAGAACATAACTGTTAAGTTTCAAGTTCAGCAGCACAGTACACGTGTATGAAGTAGGGATGTCAATCCCGGGATCCCGAAATCCCGGGATTTCAGTGTTTTTGAAGTCCCGAAAATCCTGGGATTTAACTTGCCAAATCGCGGGATATTCGGGATTATATTTCAATAAGTTAGAAAGCGTATACGACAAATTTCATTGTTTCGTAATCAAGAACATAGCCAGCTTGGCACAAAGGGGGGCGAAAATAGTATTTTTGCATAAATCTGAGCGTTTTTTACAAAAACCAAAGTTATTTCAAGGATTTAAAGTATCGATATTCGAATGTAGGGGGACTGCAGAACGCTGCTCAAAATTTGAAAAAAAAAGTTGCCCAAAATTTTTTAATGTAATTTACAAAAATCTTTGTGAAGTATTCTCTTACGGCTTTTTTGAGTCTTTCTCTAAAACCATATTTTTTTGTAATGGTTAATGTCTTCAGAAACTCTTTCATTCTATTCTAACCGTCCAACCAACAAATTTTTATAGTGAAAGGTGTTTTTTGTCAGCAGGTTTGAAGAATACATCATTAAATTCTTGGGTACTTTTAAGGTTATATTTTAACCAACATGATCTGTAAAACGATTTAACTAAAATAATATATTAATCGTTTAAGCTTAAAAAATATTTGGTAACTCATTTTGCAATGAATGAAATAGTCTATTTTTGTTTGTTGCTTCGTATTTTTTTTGTTTAAATAATAAAAAGGAATAAAATGAAAATTTATAAATTATTTGCTATGTCTTAACTAGTCCCGGGATTAATCCCGGGATCCCGTGATTTCAGTTTGCAATCCCGAAAATCCCGGGATTGGTAAGTCTCCAAAAATTGACATCCCTAGTATGAAGTGAAACTTTCTTTAAAAGAAACAAAAAACTAGTAAGGACGCTATCTTCGGTCTTGCAATGCCCATTTTCTGGATTGAATTTCTCGTTATCTTAATATCCTATACACTAATTTTCATTGTTTTAGCTCATTGCATCCTGAAATATGCAAATTATCAATTTTGGCTGTAAGTAGGCGTAGCAATGCCCAATTTTTGATCAAAATAGTTTTTATGTCTCTGTAAGACAAAAAGTGTGAGGTGTCAAGTCAATTGATTAAAAAACAAAAAACGTTTTACATACAATGACGTAAATTTGCTTTTTTCCTCTAATCAATGATTAATGGTAATAAAATTGGAAGATCTTTCAAACATTTCAGGTCGATGATTTCAAAACAATAATAAGCAAAGTTTGAGTGTCTGAGAAATATATTACCAACCAAATTTTCAAATCTATTTTCGAAGATTGAAAAGTAAATACATTCGAATTAAATTGTTGAAATAATCTTCAAATTATAATCAATGTGAAGTTGCATTTAAAATGGTTAAAAAAGTCACCATGTTATTTGGGCAAGTTTGAATGCGTATATTTTTGAATGCATAAATGTGAAGAAGAAGAATTAATTCTGTCTCCCGAAGAACAGAGTCAATTTAGCTTCCAATGCTCCAATGTGTGGAATCTACTTGACTTTATTTATTGCATATATAATTTATTATAAGTGTTCACTTTTGGAATATTTTGAATTCGTAAATTAATTGTTTTCATTTGCTAATCACAGCAATGGAAAGGGTATTATTGTCAATTGCGAATTGAACGGCCTTCAACATAATTGGGAGGACGTGAATTGCAGATGAATTCACGGCTCATATATTATGAAGCTGATTAGCGACGCTAAGTAGCTGGCAACAACAAGCACAATGCATACGCTCAGATAGTATCATAGGTAGCAACAACCACACTGTCCGTATTAAAAGTGCTTGTTTACGCCAAAAATAATAACAACACATTTTTTTTAATATTTGGAGTAAACATGCAAGGTAAGTTGTTGTTGCATATGCGCCAGATTGCGAAAGTGACGGTTGAAGAGGAATGCATGTTGTTGTTGTTTCTTTTTTTTATGACTTCTCAGTTTATGAATACAGACTGTCATTCCATATTCTATTTCATTCTCTCGCAGGCTAAACCATATAAATGTATAGTCTGTCTCTTTTTCATGTCGTTTTATCGAGTTTCAAATCGCACCCATGCTAAAGAAGTTTCACTTCAAAAAGTTGTCCATACAACGACGTGAATATTGTTTCTCTTCCTCTTCTTCATTTTGTATGGGAGCTACCAGTTCCAGTTATCCAATCTCAATGAAACTTTCAGGCATTAAGTGGGACTACTTAAATCTACTTTGTTTTAAATTTCAGCACTCTATCATAAAAGTTTTCCATACAACGATTCAAGTTTTGTTCCCTTTTCTTCTTCTTTTCGTGTGGGGGCTACCATTTCCAGTGGTCCGATATGGCTGGATCCGACAATGAGTTGATCGCACAAATAACAAGTCTCTGTGCAAAATTTCAGCTCGATATCTTCAAAACTGTGGGAGGAGATTGTATATATACGGACAGACGGACATGGCTTAATCAACTCGTCTTGTCGTCCTGATCAAGAATATATCTACTTTATATAGTCGGAAATTAATATTTCGATCTGTTACAAACTCCGTGACAAGGTTAATATACTATTTCACATACGTGAAAAGTATAAAAATTCGGCAGAGCACCAACTTTTCTTTTGCCAAAGACATATTAACATAAGAAATGCCATTTCAGCAACTTTTATTCAGTAAAGGACGTTTTCGCGGACATAAAAATTGCCAACCTACCAGCTGTCTTTTAACTCGGGATGTGCTGGCACGGCACTGAAAGTTAAGCGAACACTAGGATAGCCACGCGCATCTCTAGCTGTCTTTTTGCTAACCTACCACTGTAAGCTAGTTCACTAGCTTGCCAACCGTCTGCTTTCGGAGGCTGAAAATTGAAGGAAAATAAAACAGTTTGTTCATAACAATGCCGTTTCCATTTGCAATTTCCTTGCTATGAAGATAGAAGATGACGCAAAACCGGCAAACAACAAATTTGGCTTTTGACATTAAAGGAAATATATGTATATTTCTATTATACTATTTTGACGCAATACCTAGGTTTGGATAACATGAAAAATATCCTATGCATTGTAGGGAATTAAGTTAGCCAATAGGCCTTTAGATTTTATTAATAATCTATCTTGTAAAAATATATTCTAACTTATGTACATTTGTTTATTTAAATGGCTAAATGCCTTTGTCATCCTCATATGCCCGTGTTTTTTGAATTCCTTGAATTTATCCCGATTTTCTGGCTGATATTTAGTATGTAACAGCCATATCTTTATCGGAAATCTCTTTTGATTGATGATAAGTCAAGCAATCTGGATTCAAGAGTCTACCTACTATGAGGCATCCGCACTTCAAACAAAACAAAGCTCTACTATAAAATTTGAAGTGCTGTTGAGCGTATAATCGTTAACTTCATTGGAATGCATGGCCAATCCTCCCTCAATTTGTTTCTCTTGAACTACTCTAGCTTCGGTGCGTCGCATAAATTTCATTTAGAATGGCTTTAGACGAAAGTGGTCTCGTTTGGTTGTTTAGAAGGCAATTGTTTGACAACTGTTTCCAATAATTATTTGCGATTACTGACAAAACAATTTTAATGACAGTTAACGACTGGGTTGTTTGCATACATATCGATGAATTTTTACTTTTCAAAATATGCCGTTTTTAAATCGTAAAAAAATATCGTTTTATGAATTTCGGAGCACTGACTTTTACGAATTTGAATCAAATTTGTGAAATTCTTTCAAAATTGTAAACCGAAGCATGCCATATTATTTCGAAATCGTAAAAAAAAATTCGTTTTACGAATTTCAGAGCACTTACTTTTACGCATTCAAGTCGAAAACGTAAAATTCTCGTGAAAGTGCAAACCAGAGCATAGCCCAATAACCGAAATAGTTTCAAAACTACTAAGCCTGGATTCAAGAACAATGTAAACTTACTTGAACGAAAAAGTGGTCGTGGTCTCGCAAAAAATTTTTTTAGATGTAATTTAAGTTTAGTCGGTTCTTGATTCCAGTACAATATTCACTTGTTTTAAGAACAAAAAGGTTTCGGTATAAGTTTTTTTTTTTTTGTCACAGTTTAAGTATTCTTATATCTTGATCTATATATCTTGATTCAAGTAAAATGTAAACTTATTTTCAAAACAACATTGACTCAGATTAAGTTTTGTTGGTATCATATTAAGCTCAAGCTGTTCTTGAAAATGTAACAAAATTTACTCAATTAATGATTTTTTGTGCTTTAAAATAGTGCTTGAATTGAGAACATTTTACTTGATTTGACAACATTTGTGCTTGACGGACTTTCAACACCGAATTGTGTCAATTTAAGTAAAACGTACTTGAATTTTATTTTTGTGTAGACATTTACCCAATCAGCTGACTTTAAATGTGCGCCAAATATGAGACGATCACCAAATTATTATTTTAAATGCATTTTAAGCTTATCTTGTGTATAAACAACTAGAAAATCAATTGAAATTTGAAAAAAAATGGACTTTATGCCAAAAAATGTTATATTTAAGCCATAGTGCAGTGATAAGAGTTGTTCTGGAGAAATTGAGGAAGAATTGGATAACTTTATGGACGAAACTATTGTCGTACAATTGTTCCACCAAGTGACGAAGTCAAAGATCCGAAATCTGCATTTTGATGCAAAAGTTGTTTGCGTTTTGTGATATATTATAACATACAAACCTAGTTATATAGAGCGAAATTGGCAATTCAATGCTCTATGTTGAGTAAAGTGACCAAAAACGTACGGCATTGTAATAATGAGGTCATGCGAAAGTAACTCGATTTTTTCATCTATAATATAAAAACCAGTAAGGGCGGTATAGTCGAGTATACTCGACAATATAATACCCTGCACACATGGTAGGTGGTGCCACACCCTCAATCTACAAAAACATATTGATCTGACGTCGCATATTCAAAAAGTGTTCAAAATATCAAGAAAATCGGTCAAAAAATGAGGATTTTACGAAAAATTTAAGTTTGTAGCCTCTGAGGGGTAGCCATCAAAGAGAGGGGAAATTTGTGGTATGCAGTTTTTAAGATGTATTATCACTGAGCTTGTATACAAAATTTCATACCTTTGCTAATTTTGGAAATATAGCTTTTTTAAGAAAAATACTAGGGGAGGGGAAATAAAGGGGCGGGGGTAAAATTGTGGTATGCAGTTTTGTAGAGTTACTCATACTGAGTCTACATACCGACTTTCATGTTTCTATCTCTTTGGATGTTCGAGTTATAGCGTTTTCAAAAAGTGGGCGGTGCTGGATGGGCGGGAAGGAGTGGGCGTGGCACAAAACCATTCAAACTTGATCTGCTGCCGAGCATCTCGAGTCTGCCCTCCAAATTTCAAGTCCCTAGCTCTTATAGTTTCCGAGAACCATTGGTGCGAACGGACGGACGGATGAACTGACAGACAGACGGACGGACACGGCTTAATCAGTTTCTCTTGTCGTCCCGATCAAGAATATATATACTTTATGGGGTCCCCCACCCCTCCTTCTTTGCGTTACATACATTTGGTCTCAAACTAACACAATATACCCTGATACACAGTATGTGTAGAGGGTATAATGAATCGCAAAATGTGTTGGTAAGCGCATAACTCAACAACGCCTGGACCAATTTGGCCAATTCTTTTTTTTAAATGTTCGTTGAAGTTCAAAGATGGTTTTTACGGCGAGAAAAATTCAAATAATTGCCGGAAAAACCCTAAAAACAGACCTTTTCTTTTTCCCATACAAACTTGCGACGTCGCAAGCATTAAACGTAACATGCTATGCTTCTTCTTATACGTCAGTATTGTTATGTGTTTGTTGATTGAAAGAGAACAAGAAAACTTTGAGAGAACGTACAAGCCAGAGAGTATTAAAATTAATTTATACTCTTTGCAAATTACACGCACTAATGTGTAAACAATGCAGGTATGTACGGCTTGAAGGATTTGACTCCAAGTCATGTCAAATTAAAAAAAAGTTGAAACAACAACAAACTGTCAATGTCAGTGTTGTTTTTCTTGGATTTTCACTACTGAGTTTGCTTTTGTCAACTGATACACGAAACAAACCGTAGCTATGTATATCGTGTTTAGTGCAGTGTTTAGTTACCTATGATCACTTATTATTGAATGTGAGACAATAATCTATCTATAATATAAAAATGAATCGCAAAATGTGTTGGTAAGCGCATAACTCAAAAACAGCTTCCGATTCAATGAAATTTTCAGTTAATCTTTAGATGGACCTCCTGAAGGTTGTTATAATGTTTTGGTATCAATCCGACCATTTTAACTGGTAGCCTCCATACGTAAAGAAGAAGAAAAATAAACAATATTAAGATTTTGTGGACGCAAGCACGTACCATTCTTTGCTTCTTCTTACACTTTTGTATTGGTATGAGTGTGTTGTTTGCAAAGAGAACAAGAGAACGGTGAGAAAACGGAGGAGCATTACTTTCGAAATTGTGCTTCACTTCTTCTTCATCTTTTACATACAGCCACATATGTACACATATTAGTGTGTTTATACTCTTCACGTATGTAAATATTATTATGACTTTGTCACGGATTTTGTAACCCCCAGAAGGAGACATCTCCGATTATTGACCTGAAATTTTACAGCTTTACTACCATAAATCATTTGTCGGAACTGCAATGATCAGACCATTAGAACTGGTAGCACCCATACAGAATGAAGAAGAACCAGTAAGGGCGGTATAGTCGAGTATACTCGACAATATAATACCCTGCACACATGGTAGGCGGTGCTACACCCTCAATCTACAAAAACATATTGATCTGACGTCGCCTTTTCAAATAGTGTTCAAAATACAAAGAAAATCGGTCAAAAAATGTGGATTTTACGAAAAATTTAAGTTTGTAGGTCTCTGAGGGGTAGCCATCAAACAGAGGGGAAATTTGTGGTATGCAGTTTTTAAGATGTATTATCACTGAGCTTGTATACAAAATTTCAGGTTCATACCTTTGTTAATTTTGGAGATAAAGCAATTTAGAGAAAATTACTGGGGGAGGGGAAATGAAAAAGAGGGGGGATTTTGTGGTATGCAGTTTTGTAGAGCCACTCATACTGAGTCTACATACCGACTTTCATGTTTCTATCTCTTTGGATGTTAGAGTTATAGCGATTTAAAAAAGTGGGTAGGGCTGGATGGGCGGGAAGGAGTGGGCGTGGCACAAAAAAAAAATAAACTTGATCTGCTGCCAAGCATCACGAGTCTACCCTCCAAATTTCAAGTCTCTAGCTCTTACAGTTTCCGAGATCCATTGGTGAATACAGACGGACGGACGGACAGACAGACGGACATGGCTCAATCAATTTCTCTTGTCGTCCTGATAAAGAATATATATACTTTATGGGGTCCCCCTCCCTTCCTTCTGTGCGTTACATACATTTCGTTCAAACAAACTTAATATACCCACACTGTATGTGCAGGGTATAAAAATGAACAGAACTTAAGTCGTTGAATGGAAAACTTTTTCGTTTTGGAAGATAGAGGGATGAAAAAAACATAAACAAACATAGTAACTTTACGTACGCAGACTAAATTTCTGGAATTGTCATTAAGATCGGACCACTGAAACTGGTACTTATCATACAAAGTGAAGAAGAGGAAAAGACAGAAAATTTACGGCGTTGAAAGGAAAACTTTTGTTTCCTTAATTAATTGACTTACAACTTCTCAAGCTAATATCAATAAATTGCAAGTTTCCATATTACCTTAAACAATGAAAATTGGTATATAGGCTATTAAAGTAAAGAAAAAGCAGATTCAATCCAAAAAATTGCCGTGGCATAAAAAGAGCGTGAAAAGTAAATAGTCTTCAGCAAGGCTGAATAGCATTTTTTATACTCCTGCAAAAGTAATATATATTTGCGATGCCATGAAGTTCGCTACGCAGAGAAGGATATATCGCCGACCACATAAAGCATATATTATCTTCACAAGACGAGTTAACACAGTCATGTCCATATGTCTGCTTCAATACCAACTGCGAGCTCAGTTTTAACAATTTCAAAAAAAATAAAACGCAGAAAATTATCTTATCCTTTCAGGCAGTTTGTATGTAAAAAATCTGAATGATTGGATTGCTATTACATTAAGCTGCCGTTTAAAAATTAGGTTTAGGCATCAAAAACGGCTTGATTTTAAAACTATCACCTTAATTTTTTGTACAAAAACATTTTAGACGTCAAAAAAGGCACTTTGCGAAAGAAACAATCGGTCAAAACAAGATTTTTGTTAGAAAAATGTTTTATTAATTTTTAACTATTTTCCAAAATTTTATTAGAATCGAACATAAAGGCGTGGCCCCGACCATATTGAGAAACATCTTCAAAATAACATTTTACTGTAAGCAAGGTCGCCAGAAGGCTGTAAAGTGGAGAGTATTTTTCATTTTGCTAAAATGGAACAAAGGAACAATTAATCAAAAATATGGTTTTGTTGTTCTTAAATATAAACAGATGGAATTTTGCAATCACATGTTTGTAAAGGTAATTATATTTCACTGCAAAGTAAGAAATTTGCCATAATTACAAGGCATTAAGAATTCTGAAACGCATTTCCGGTAATTAGAGTTTTAAAACGCTGGAAAAATTATTTTCTGGAATAATATTGATGACTTCGAACCCAACAAGAATTGATAAATGAACGTGGCTGCTGCAACATATAATAAAAATTTAAAACGCCTATGTACCTGTATCTATAAGTCTGACAAGAAGAAAATTGGTAGGCACATGGTAGGCGGTGCTACACCCTCAATCTACAAAAACATATTGATCTGACGTCGCCTTTTCAAATAGTGTTCAAAATACAAAGAAAATCGGTCAAAAAATGTGGATTTTACGAAAAATTTAAGTTTGTAGGTCTCTGAGGGGTAGCCATCAAACAGAGGGGAAATTTGTGGTATGCAGTTTTTAAGATGTATTATCACTGAGCTTGTATACAAAATTTCAGGTTCATACCTTTGTTAATTTTGGAGATAAAGCAATTTAGAGAAAATTACTGGGGGAGGGGAAATGAAAAAGAGGGGGGATTTTGTGGTATGCAGTTTTGTAGAGCCACTCATACTGAGTCTACATACCGACTTTCATGTTTCTATCTCTTTGGATGTTAGAGTTATAGCGATTTAAAAAAGTGGGTAGGGCTGGATGGGCGGGAAGGAGTGGGCGTGGCACAAAAAAAAAATAAACTTGATCTGCTGCCAAGCATCACGAGTCTACCCTCCAAATTTCAAGTCTCTAGCTCTTACAGTTTCCGAGATCCATTGGTGAATACAGACGGACGGACGGACAGACGGACGGACATGGCTCAATCAATTTCTCTTGTCGTCCTGATAAAGAATATATATACTTTATGGGGTCCCCCTCCCTTCCTTCTGTGCGTTACATACATTTCGTTCAAACAAACTTAATATACCCACACTGTATGTGCAGGGTATAAAAATGAACAGAACTTAAGTCGTTGAATGGAAAACTTTTTCGTTTTGGAAGATAGAGGGATGAAAAAAACATAAACAAACATAGTAACTTTACGTACGCAGACTAAATTTCTGGAATTGTCATTAAGATCGGACCACTGAAACTGGTACTTATCATACAAAGTGAAGAAGAGGAAAAGACAGAAAATTTACGGCGTTGAAAGGAAAACTTTTGTTTCCTTAATTAATTGACTTACAACTTCTCAAGCTAATATCAATAAATTGCAAGTTTCCATATTACCTTAAACAATGAAAATTGGTATATAGGCTATTAAAGTAAAGAAAAAGCAGATTCAATCCAAAAAATTGCCGTGGCATAAAAAGAGCGTGAAAAGTAAATAGTCTTCAGCAAGGCTGAATAGCATTTTTTATACTCCTGCAAAAGTAATATATATTTGCGATGCCATGAAGTTCGCTACGCAGAGAAGGATATATCGCCGACCACATAAAGCATATATTATCTTCACAAGACGAGTTAACACAGTCATGTCCATATGTCTGCTTCAATACCAACTGCGAGCTCAGTTTTAACAATTTCAAAAAAAATAAAACGCAGAAAATTATCTTATCCTTTCAGGCAGTTTGTATGTAAAAAATCTGAATGATTGGATTGCTATTACATTAAGCTGCCGTTTAAAAATTAGGTTTAGGCATCAAAAACGGCTTGATTTTAAAACTATCACCTTAATTTTTTGTACAAAAACATTTTAGACGTCAAAAAAGGCACTTTGCGAAAGAAACAATCGGTCAAAACAAGATTTTTGTTAGAAAAATGTTTTATTAATTTTTAACTATTTTCCAAAATTTTATTAGAATCGAACATAAAGGCGTGGCCCCGACCATATTGAGAAACATCTTCAAAATAACATTTTACTGTAAGCAAGGTCGCCAGAAGGCTGTAAAGTGGAGAGTATTTTTCATTTTGCTAAAATGGAACAAAGGAACAATTAATCAAAAATATGGTTTTGTTGTTCTTAAATATAAACAGATGGAATTTTGCAATCACATGTTTGTAAAGGTAATTATATTTCACTGCAAAGTAAGAAATTTGCCATAATTACAAGGCATTAAGAATTCTGAAACGCATTTCCGGTAATTAGAGTTTTAAAACGCTGGAAAAATTATTTTCTGGAATAATATTGATGACTTCGAACCCAACAAGAATTGATAAATGAACGTGGCTGCTGCAACATATAATAAAAATTTAAAACGCCTATGTACCTGTATCTATAAGTCTGACAAGAAGAAAATTTAGGAACTAATTGTGATAGAGTGTTAAAAGATTCAATCCTGGGCTATATGCAACAGTTCATCATACTTTGAGGGCGTAGCAAAGCGCGCTGGGTCAGCTAGTATTTCTATAAATCAGTAAGGACCAGTAAGGATGCTAAAGTCGAGTATACTCGACAATATAATACCCTGCACACACGGTAGGTGACGCCACTCTCGAAATTTACAAAAAAAAATATTGATATGACGTCGCATATTCAAATAGGGTTCATGATATCAAGAAAATCGGTCAAAAAATGTGGAATTTACGAAAAATTCGAGTTTTTTTCACTTTGAGGGGTAACCATCAAAGAGAGAGGGATTTTGTGGCATGCAGTTTTGAAGATATATTTTTACTGAGTCCCTTAAGAAAATTTCAGTTTCGTGCCTATATCTATATTAACTAGTCGTCCTGATCAAGTCGTCCTGCACAAAACATACCAACCTTACCTCTCATGGCTCAGTTTTTGCAGATAACACTGTGTATAAAAATAAAAAGACACAACATCAAATACCACCATGCAATTCGTATGGAAAATAAAATCCAGTAAGGCAGCTATTTTCAGCTTTGCTTATTGAAAAATCCGTCTTATAGTTTTTTCAATAAGAATCAAAGTTTTTCCAATAAGAATCAAAGTTTTTTCAATAAGAATCAAAGTTTTTTCAATAAGAATCAGTTTTTGTCTCGCTTACACATACTGTGTATTGGGGTATATTGTGTTTGTTTGAGCCGTTGATTAAACGGATGATCATATTTATTAACCGACTCGCGTTGAAATCTTTGCTGCCTTTTTTTTTATTAACGGTTTGCGTTGCAAATCTAAAATGTCCAAGCGAAAAAAAGTGGTGATGACTCTTCCCGACAAAACGAAGTTAATTGAGAGGTTACAAAATGGTGAATCTGGCAGTAAGTTGGCGCAAATATAAGGTGTTGGAGCGTCTACGATATCAGACATTAAAATTAATTCTGATTCCATAATGAAATTCTCTTGCAAGCTTGAGAAGAATGAGGGAAGCTTGCAACGAAAAGCTATGAAAAAAGTAGAGAACGCAGTTTTTACTTAGTTCATACAAAAGAGAGCATATGGTCAACCTATATCTGGACCTCTTTTATGTGAAAAAGCATTAGATTTTAATCAAAAGCTTGATGGTGACACTTCTTTCAAGGCGAGCAGTTGTTGCAACTGAAACGCATTAGGGACTTAGCCGCAATGAAAAGATGTGATTCATTACGTCAAAAACAAATAACAAGTTATTTCCAACCAAAATCTTAAATTACATATGTATTATGTATTTCATTACCGTTATAATGAATGTCTAAGCTTCGTCCATAAGTCCCCTTACATAATAAAAAATTATTAAAATATAAAATATTATTATTATTCTTGATCAGGACGACAAGAGAAATTGATTAAGCCATGACCGTCCGTCTGTCCGTCTGTCTGTCCGTCCGTATTCACCAATGGTTCTTAGAAACTATAATAGCTAGAGACTTGAAGTTTTGAGGATAGACTCGTGATGTTCGGCAGCAGATTAAGTTTGAACGGTTTTGTGCCACGCCCACTCCTTCCCGCCCATCCAGCACTACCCACTTTCTTAAAACGCTGTAACTCGAACATCCAAAGAGACAGAAACATGAAAGTCTGTATGTAGACACATTGTCAAGTGTTCGGTGTGGTCGGTCGCATGAAAATTTGTCCCGTGCTATTAAATTAATTCCTCAGTGGTTTTTGTTTGAAACTAAGAAAAAAAGTGTACTAACGTATTAATATTGTTCTGCCTGTGTTTACTAACAATTTGTATTATTTTTCAAACAAAAATAAGTAAGTTTTGCAAGTTTTAAATAATTACATGTAATTTTGTTATTGTAATTTAACATTTGTTGTTTACTTGTCACGTGTAATTTGTTGCTGGCAAAACATCTGGTGAGAGTTTTTCTTGCGTGTGTTCCATTACATCGTCTCTCTCATTTCGCTTGGCGCTCAATAATTTTACTCTTTCAAGAGCTTTGATTATTTCATTTATTTAAAAGAGAGTTTCGTATTTTAACCCTTTAGTGACAAACGGGTTCCTTTGAAAACAAAAATTTTTAAGTGATTTCTTTTTCGTTTTTTATAACTTCTTTTTTTTTTTTGTTTTATTAAAAATAAAATCACAATGCCTTGCTGTTTGCCTAAATGCCCAATAAAGGGTGACAAGGAAGCATTGGTGGCATGTTGGATCTGCGAGTCCACTGCTCATGTAAAATGTGCCGAATTAAATGGCCGCATTGCCGACATTTTGGAGAAGAACATCGGCCTTCACTGGTGCTGTCCAAAATGTCGTTCATCAGAGATTGAGTTACGCAAGTGGCTCAATCTTATGCAAAACGTATATAAAGATATTTCGAAAGATTTCGAGCGACTTAACGAAAAATTTAAGTCGTTTGATAAGTCTCTCTCCAGCTTTAAGTCAGTTGAACCTTCCCCTAAGCGAAAAAGGCCCCATCCGCCGCTCAAGATTTCCATTCCGACAACTTTAAGTCTTCCGGATGAGACCACGAATTTCTTTTCGCCTCTTCCGTCACCTAATGTTCCGATTGTTGTCACAGCGTCAGAAGGTTCATATGGTTCCGTTGCCAATAACAACAACGCCGTTCCTTCCGAAGTTATTCATACCGCTTCTGGAAGTAATCTCCCTCGTGGGGATCAAGAGCCAAAAAAACTTGTTGTTGTACCACATGCGCCCCATAAGAAATTCATTTTTCTTTCACGCTTAGCAGCTGATACTTCGGAAAGTGATGTAAACCACTTTATCAGCTCCAAGATGAAATCTGTCACAAATTTAACAATCTCCAAATTTAAATTTAACACAACGCGATCAATTTCATCTTTTAAAATTTCAGTGCCAGAATCCTTCTTCAACGTTTTAGTTGACTCAAATTTCTGGCCTGATGGTTGCGTTGTGCACGAGTTCAAATTTAAAGACCGTTCTAATTCGGTAAACACGGTCAAGCCTTCGGGGTCAAAAAACTAATTAATTCTTCTAGTACCCCTTCAGTTTTGACGGTAAATTTTCAAAATGTCAGAGGGTTAAACTCAAAACTAACTTCGCTTTATTTGAATAGTTTTTCATTATCTTCTGATATAATTGTCTTTGTCGAAACTTGGCTTCGCCCTGATGTTTTAAATTCGGAACTACTTTCTGACAGCTTTATTACCTTTCGTAAAGATCGTCTTTGCAAAATTGGTGGTGGAGTCTTAATCTCTGTCGCTGTTCAACACACATCGGAACAAATTTGTGTGATAGGTACTGACCATATTGAGCTGATATGCGTTATGCTCTTGCAAAGACTCGCGTTTTCATTACGTGCTCCTACATTCCACCACATTCAGAAGCATCAGTATATTCAGCGCATATAAACGCTATTCAATCTATTCGAGACTTGGTTAAGGACTCAGATATGATGCTGGTCTGTGGGGACTTCAACCTCCCTCATATTTCTTGGATTGCATCTGACAATTCAAATATAGTAACTCCCTTGTCTAGTAACGATTTTATTGATTCTTTACTTGAATCATCGTTTAACCAAATAAACAGCATACAAAATTCTAAGAATCGTATTCTAGATCTTGTTTTCATAAATAACATTGAGGGTGCATCACTTTGCAGATCCCCTCCAATTTCACAACCTGAAGACTCTTACCACCCAACGTTGGAGCTTACAATTACACCAAACTTACTAACACATCCTCGTCAAAATCCTACTGGTTCCAAACCTAATCGTGAATTTTGCTTCAGAAAAACCGATTTTGAACGTCTTGGTCATTTGCTTTCTAACACTGATTGGTCATACATTCATAACACGTCCAACATTGAAAAGCCAGTAGAGTTTTTTAACGCGACTATGTATAAACTGCTTAAATTGTGTGTACCAAGAGTTAAGACTGTTACACAACAAAATAAACCGCCGTGGTTTTCAAAAGAATTATCTCGTCTAAAGAACTTAAAAAATAGATTATTTAAAAAATATAAGAGAACCGGCTCTCTTGTTGATTATGCAAACTATACAACAGTTCGCTATAGATTCACTTTATGTAACAAAAGAAATTATGATTTATATTTAGTTAAATTAAAATCCAATATATACCGTGATCCAAAAAAATTTTTTAATATCATCAAATACAAGTCTAATTCCACCTCATTTCCTTCATGTATGAAACTCAATGGTGTGGAAGGAAGTGATGATGCAACGATATCCGACCTCTTTGCTGAATTTTTCCAAAGCACCTATAATGACTATTCATACCAAAATGGTACTTACCCATACCTAATCAATGATCGAAATAATATAAATTTGCCGGTAATTGAAAATGACACTGTTTTTAGACACTTAAAATTAATTAAACCATCTTTTACGGCTGGTCCAGATAGTGTTCCTAGTTGCGTTTTAAAGCACTGTGCCGAGATGTTGTTTATTCCATTATGAAAGCTTTTTAACATGTCGTTAAATTCTTCTATTGTACCCAAAATTTGGAAAGAGTCTTACATTATTCCCCTTTATAAAAAAGGCAGTAAGGTAGACATCTCGAATTACAGAGGCATTGCAAAGGTATGTGCTATTCCAAAACTGTTTGAACAGATCATTACGGAACAGCTACACCACTTTGTGCCATCACTTCTAAATTTGTCTCAGCATGGCTTTCTCAAGAAACGGTCAACGGTAACTAACTTATTAGAATTCACTTCAATTGTCAATCGAAATTTCTCGTCCGGCTGCCAAACCGATGTTGTGTACACTGATTTCAGTAAAGCATTTGATTGTGTTTGTCACTCTCTGCTTTTAATAAAACTCGAAACCTATGGTTTTCCACCATCGTTAGTCCGTTGGCTGTCGTCGTATCTTGAATCTCGAACACAATGTGTTCTTTTTAAGACATCGGTTTCGAGACGAATTTTTGTTACTTCAGGGGTTCCTCAAGGTAGTCACCTTGGCCCCTTATTGTTTAATATATTTATTAATGACTTGCCTACTGTGATCAAACACTGCCATGTTTTAATGTATGCTGATGACGTGAAATTATGTCTAACCGTTAATTCTATAGATCAGCAGAATCTGCTTCAGTCTGATCTTGACTCTCTCTCACAATGGTGTGCTGTAAACAATTTATTGTTAAACAGTGATAAATGCAAGCTAATGTCATTTTATAGAAAAAAACTAATTGTTTGCTCGTACAAGTTAAATATTTTGTACCTTGAACGTATCTCTCAGTTCAATGACCTTGGTGTTTTGATGGACCCAAAACTTCACTTCGCTTCACATATTTCGCTGTCTGTCAATAAGGCTAAAGGCGTACTGGGTTTCATCAAAAGATGGTCCAAAGAATTTAATGACCCGTACACAACTAAATTGCTTTACACTTCTTTAGTACGGCCCATTCTGGAATATGCATCGTGTGTTTGGGATCCTCAGTGTGAAAAGTATAAGAACCAAATTGAGTCTGTTCAGAAACAGTTCCTTCTGTTTGCACTTAGGAATCTACACTGGGACCCCTGTGTTCACCTTCCTCCCTATAGTAGTCGGTTGAAGCTTATTAATTTACCATCATTGTCTAGTCGTAGAAAAATGCTTGGTACTTTGTTTTTGCATAACCTAATAAATGGCATGGTATTCTCTCCTACATTGTTGGCGTATATACAGTTCAGTGTCCCCGCTAGAGTAACTAGAAATTTTAGTCCGATCTGTCTTAGTACCTGCAGATCGACATATTTAGAGCATGACTCGTTTCGTGTTTTATGTAGGTATTATAACAGATATTTTAGTTTAATTGAGAACTGCTCCTCTACTAACCTAATAAAACGTAGTATTCTAACGTATTTAAATAAGTAAAAATTTTGTTTATAAAGAATTAATCAACGTAGTAGTTTTAAGGAATTGTTTAAAAATTAGTTTATTAGTATTTTTTATTGTGTGTAGTGTAAGTAGTAAAGCGACTGTTGACTTGTCTGTAGTCGCGGAACAGGCTGACCTGGTGTCGCAAGTCCACTTGAGGGTGTCACAAATTTAACAATCTCCAAATTTAAATTTAACACAACGCGATCAATTTCATCTTTTAAAATTTCAGTGCCAGAATCCTTCTTCAACGTTTTAGTTGACTCAAATTTCTGGCCTGATGGTTGCGTTGTGCACGAGTTCAAATTTAAAGACCGTTCTAATTCGGTAAACACGGTCAAGCCTTCGGGGTCAAAAAACTAATTAATTCTTCTAGTACCCCTTCAGTTTTGACGGTAAATTTTCAAAATGTCAGAGGGTTAAACTCAAAACTAACTTCGCTTTATTTGAATAGTTTTTCATTATCTTCTGATATAATTGTCTTTGTCGAAACTTGGCTTCGCCCTGATGTTTTAAATTCGGAACTACTTTCTGACAGCTTTATTACCTTTCGTAAAGATCGTCTTTGCAAAATTGGTGGTGGAGTCTTAATCTCTGTCGCTGTTCAACACACATCGGAACAAATTTGTGTGATAGGTACTGACCATATTGAGCTGATATGCGTTATGCTCTTGCAAAGACTCGCGTTTTCATTACGTGCTCCTACATTCCACCACATTCAGAAGCATCAGTATATTCAGCGCATATAAACGCTATTCAATCTATTCGAGACTTGGTTAAGGACTCAGATATGATGCTGGTCTGTGGGGACTTCAACCTCCCTCATATTTCTTGGATTGCATCTGACAATTCAAATATAGTAACTCCCTTGTCTAGTAACGATTTTATTGATTCTTTACTTGAATTGAAAATGACACTGTTCTTAGACACTTAAAATTAATTAAACCATCTTTTACGGCTGGTCCAGATAGTGTTCCTAGTTGCGTTTTAAAGCACTGTGCCGAGATGTTGTTTATTCCATTATGAAAGCTTTTTAACATGTCGTTAAATTCTTCTATTGTACCCAAAATTTGGAAAGAGTCTTACATTATTCCCCTTTATAAAAAAGGCAGTAAGGTAGACATCTCGAATTACAGAGGCATTGCAAAGGTATGTGCTATTCCAAAACTGTTTGAACAGATCATTACGGAACAGCTACACCACTTTGTGCCATCACTTCTAAATTTGTCTCAGCATGGCTTTCTCAAGAAACGGTCAACGGTAACTAACTTATTAGAATTCACTTCAATTGTCAATCGAAATTTCTCGTCCGGCTGCCAAACCGATGTTGTGTACACTGATTTCAGTAAAGCATTTGATTGTGTTTGTCACTCTCTGCTTTTAATAAAACTCGAAACCTATGGTTTTCCACCATCGTTAGTCCGTTGGCTGTCGTCGTATCTTGAATCTCGAACACAATGTGTTCTTTTTAAGACATCGGTTTCGAGACGAATTTTTGTTACTTCAGGGGTTCCTCAAGGTAGTCACCTTGGCCCCTTATTGTTTAATATATTTATTAATGACTTGCCTACTGTGATCAAACACTGCCATGTTTTAATGTATGCTGATGACGTGAAATTATGTCTAACCGTTAATTCTATAGATCAGCAGAATCTGCTTCAGTCTGATCTTGACTCTCTCTCACAATGGTGTGCTGTAAACAATTTATTGTTAAACAGTGATAAATGCAAGCTAATGTCATTTTATAGAAAAAAACTAATTGTTTGCTCGTACAAGTTAAATAATTTGTACCTTGAACGTATCTCTCAGTTCAATGACCTTGGTGTTTTGATGGACCCAAAACTTCACTTCGCTTCACATATTTCGCTGTCTGTCAATAAGGCTAAAGGCGTACTGGGTTTCATCAAAAGATGGTCCAAAGAATTTAATGACCCGTACACAACTAAATTGCTTTACACTTCTTTAGTACGGCCCATTCTGGAATATGCATCGTGTGTTTGGGATCCTCAGTGTGAAAAGTATAAGAACCAAATTGAGTCTGTTCAGAAACAGTTCCTTCTGTTTGCACTTAGGAATCTACACTGGGACCCCTGTGTTCACCTTCCTCCCTATAGTAGTCGGTTGAAGCTTATTAATTTACCATCATTGTCTAGTCGTAGAAAAATGCTTGGTACTTTGTTTTTGCATAACCTAATAAATGGCATGGTATTCTCTCCTACATTGTTGGCGTATATACAGTTCAGTGTCCCCGCTAGAGTAACTAGAAATTTTAGTCCGATCTGTCTTAGTACCTGCAGATCGACATATTTAGAGCATGACTCGTTTCGTGTTTTATGTAGGTATTATAACAGATATTTTAGTTTAATTGAGAACTGCTCCTCTACTAACCTAATAAAACGTAGTATTCTAACGTATTTAAATAAGTAAAAATTTTGTTTATGAAGAATTAATCAACGTAGTAGTTTTAAGGAATTGTTTAAAAATTAGTTTATTAGTATTTTTTATTGTGTGTAGTGTAAGTAGTAAAGCGACTGTTGACTTGTCTGTAGTCGCGGAACAGGCTGACCTGGTGTCGCAAGTCCACTTGAGGGTGTCACAAATTTAACAATCTCCAAATTTAAATTTAACACAACGCGATCAATTTCATCTTTTAAAATTTCAGTGCCAGAATCCTTCTTCAACGTTTTAGTTGACTCAAATTTCTGGCCTGATGGTTGCGTTGTGCACGAGTTCAAATTTAAAGACCGTTCTAATTCGGTAAACACGGTCAAGCCTTCGGGGTCAAAAAACTAATTAATTCTTCTAGTACCCCTTCAGTTTTGACGGTAAATTTTCAAAATGTCAGAGGGTTAAACTCAAAACTAACTTCGCTTTATTTGAATAGTTTTTCATTATCTTCTGATATAATTGTCTTTGTCGAAACTTGGCTTCGCCCTGATGTTTTAAATTCGGAACTACTTTCTGACAGCTTTATTACCTTTCGTAAAGATCGTCTTTGCAAAATTGGTGGTGGAGTCTTAATCTCTGTCGCTGTTCAACACACATCGGAACAAATTTGTGTGATAGGTACTGACCATATTGAGCTGATATGCGTTATGCTCTTGCAAAGACTCGCGTTTTCATTACGTGCTCCTACATTCCACCACATTCAGAAGCATCAGTATATTCAGCGCATATAAACGCTATTCAATCTATTCGAGACTTGGTTAAGGACTCAGATATGATGCTGGTCTGTGGGGACTTCAACCTCCCTCATATTTCTTGGATTGCATCTGACAATTCAAATATAGTAACTCCCTTGTCTAGTAACGATTTTATTGATTCTTTACTTGAATCATCGTTTAACCAAATAAACAGCATACAAAATTCTAAGAATCGTATTCTAGATCTTGTTTTCATAAATAACATTGAGGGTGCATCACTTTGCAGATCCCCTCCAATTTCACAACCTGAAGACTCTTACCACCCAACGTTGGAGCTTACAATTACACCAAACTTACTAACACATCCTCGTCAAAATCCTACTGGTTCCAAACCTAATCGTGAATTTTGCTTCAGAAAAACCGATTTTGAACGTCTTGGTCATTTGCTTTCTAACACTGATTGGTCATACATTCATAACACGTCCAACATTGAAAAGCCAGTAGAGTTTTTTAACGCGACTATGTATAAACTGCTTAAATTGTGTGTACCAAGAGTTAAGACTGTTACACAACAAAATAAACCGCCGTGGTTTTCAAAAGAATTATCTCGTCTAAAGAACTTAAAAAATAGATTATTTAAAAAATATAAGAGAACCGGCTCTCTTGTTGATTATGCAAACTATACAACAGTTCGCTATAGATTCACTTTATGTAACAAAAGAAATTATGATTTATATTTAGTTAAATTAAAATCCAATATATACCGTGATCCAAAAAAATTTTTTAATATCATCAAATACAAGTCTAATTCCACCTCATTTCCTTCATGTATGAAACTCAATGGTGTGGAAGGAAGTGATGATGCAACGATATCCGACCTCTTTGCTGAATTTTTCCAAAGCACCTATAATGACTATTCATACCAAAATGGTACTTACCCATACCTAATCAATGATCGAAATAATATAAATTTGCCGGTAATTGAAAATGACACTGTTTTTAGACACTTAAAATTAATTAAACCATCTTTTACGGCTGGTCCAGATAGTGTTCCTAGTTGCGTTTTAAAGCACTGTGCCGAGATGTTGTTTATTCCATTATGAAAGCTTTTTAACATGTCGTTAAATTCTTCTATTGTACCCAAAATTTGGAAAGAGTCTTACATTATTCCCCTTTATAAAAAAGGCAGTAAGGTAGACATCTCGAATTACAGAGGCATTGCAAAGGTATGTGCTATTCCAAAACTGTTTGAACAGATCATTACGGAACAGCTACACCACTTTGTGCCATCACTTCTAAATTTGTCTCAGCATGGCTTTCTCAAGAAACGGTCAACGGTAACTAACTTATTAGAATTCACTTCAATTGTCAATCGAAATTTCTCGTCCGGCTGCCAAACCGATGTTGTGTACACTGATTTCAGTAAAGCATTTGATTGTGTTTGTCACTCTCTGCTTTTAATAAAACTCGAAACCTATGGTTTTCCACCATCGTTAGTCCGTTGGCTGTCGTCGTATCTTGAATCTCGAACACAATGTGTTCTTTTTAAGACATCGGTTTCGAGACGAATTTTTGTTACTTCAGGGGTTCCTCAAGGTAGTCACCTTGGCCCCTTATTGTTTAATATATTTATTAATGACTTGCCTACTGTGATCAAACACTGCCATGTTTTAATGTATGCTGATGACGTGAAATTATGTCTAACCGTTAATTCTATAGATCAGCAGAATCTGCTTCAGTCTGATCTTGACTCTCTCTCACAATGGTGTGCTGTAAACAATTTATTGTTAAACAGTGATAAATGCAAGCTAATGTCATTTTATAGAAAAAAACTAATTGTTTGCTCGTACAAGTTAAATAATTTGTACCTTGAACGTATCTCTCAGTTCAATGACCTTGGTGTTTTGATGGACCCAAAACTTCACTTCGCTTCACATATTTCGCTGTCTGTCAATAAGGCTAAAGGCGTACTGGGTTTCATCAAAAGATGGTCCAAAGAATTTAATGACCCGTACACAACTAAATTGCTTTACACTTCTTTAGTACGGCCCATTCTGGAATATGCATCGTGTGTTTGGGATCCTCAGTGTGAAAAGTATAAGAACCAAATTGAGTCTGTTCAGAAACAGTTCCTTCTGTTTGCACTTAGGAATCTACACTGGGACCCCTGTGTTCACCTTCCTCCCTATAGTAGTCGGTTGAAGCTTATTAATTTACCATCATTGTCTAGTCGTAGAAAAATGCTTGGTACTTTGTTTTTGCATAACCTAATAAATGGCATGGTATTCTCTCCTACATTGTTGGCGTATATACAGTTCAGTGTCCCCGCTAGAGTAACTAGAAATTTTAGTCCGATCTGTCTTAGTACCTGCAGATCGACATATTTAGAGCATGACTCGTTTCGTGTTTTATGTAGGTATTATAACAGATATTTTAGTTTAATTGAGAACTGCTCCTCTACTAACCTAATAAAACGTAGTATTCTAACGTATTTAAATAAGTAAAAATTTTGTTTATGAAGAATTAATCAACGTAGTAGTTTTAAGGAATTGTTTAAAAATTAGTTTATTAGTATTTTTTATTGTGTGTAGTGTAAGTAGTAAAGCGACTGTTGACTTGTCTGTAGTCGCGGAACAGGCTGACCTGGTGTCGCAAGTCCACTTGAGGGTAGTGCGCTACCACAACGTCTTGCGCCTGTAGTTAAAAAAAAAAAAAAAAAAATAAGTAGCTCTACAAAACTGCATACCACAATTTTCCCCCTCCTCTTCATTTCCCCTTCTCCAGTTGTTTCCTTAAAATTGCTGTATCTTCAAAACTATTATAGGTACGAACCTGAACCTGTAGACAAGCTCAGTAAAGACGTATCTTTAAAACTGCATACCACAATATTCCCCTTTTTTTGATAGTTACTCCTCATTGACCTACAAACTCAAATTTTTCGTAAATTCCACATTTTTTGACCGATTTACTTAATATTTTGAACCACTATTTGATCGGGCGATGTCAAATAAATTTTTTTTTTGTTGGTTTGGGGTGTTGCACCGCCTACTGTATGTGCAGGGTATTATTTTGTCGAGTATACTCGACTATAGCATCCTTACTGTTTTTTTTTTGCTTTACGCTCTACACGCAATTTCCACTTTGTTTTGTGTGAGTGCAAGTGTGTAAGTAGTCATGTATTTGCGTCTATGATGTTAGGAGATCAGCGTACAGATTATAGTTTAAAATAAAATTTTTTTATTATAATCATTTCACTTTTATAATTTGAAATTGTGGAATTTGTGTCGCATAAATTATGTAAATTCGCTATAATTAAATACGCTACTTTTATTATTGTCGACACTCTTTCATAAATACATAATTAATTCATTCATATCTGCTGCGTGGGAAGGCATTTGTATATATTTTGTTTGGAATGTATTGAAAAATGTGTTAATGTATTTTTAATTGTTCTGCCTTTTTTTTTTTTAAAGTCTTTATTGTGTTTGTAAAGCCTGGAGACAATCAATGTCAAAAGATTTTAGCCTAGGCGTAAGATAAGTTAAAGCTATGATTTATATAAGCATAAACAGTGTGAGTAATAGAAGTAATATAACGTGAGTTAAACCGTTCGGAACGGTAAGTCGATGGGGTGACTCCTCTTGAGTCTTCTGTGGTCGATTTCGGTAGAAAGTAGTTGTGCCGTTGAGTTAGGGTGGTTTATTAGCTTGTCCGCATAACGGCTACTGTGAAAGTTTATTTGATCACCAATCTTTATAAGTTTCAATTCACGGAGAATAGATTCGTTAGAAACAAACCATGGTAGTCCAGACACCCGACGAGCTATTTTGTTCTGGACGACTTGAAGTTTTTTGAGTTGTGAAGAGGAGGCGGTGCCCCAAACCTGTATCGCATATGTCCAGGTGGGAAAAATGATTTGTTTCACTATGAGGATCTAAGAGGAGACATGTAGACTGTTAGCGCTGCGAAGAAGCATATCGAGTTTTTTAGTTTTAGCCAATGCCTTGCTTTTCACATGGTTTATGTGTGTATTCCAGATGAGTTTGCGGTCGAGATGGACACCAAGGTAGCAGTGAGAATCAGAGTGCTTGATGGGTTGCGAGTTGAAATAAACTCCTGGACACAATTTTTTTCTAAGAGAGAAGGTGACCGCTGAAGATTTTTCGCAGTTTATTGCAATGTTCCATTGTTTAGACCATTCCTCTACATTGTGAAGCCAGAGTTGCACTGCGTTTGTGGCTTTGTCGATGCAAGCGTGTGTGGCCATCATGGCGGTGTCATCGGCATATGTAGCGATCAGTAGATTGTCAGAGGCTAGCGAATTGTGATGCCAAGTAGGAGCAGGTAAATCAGCAGTGTAAAGCGAGTAGAGGAATGGTGCAAGCACGCTACCCTGAGGAACACCGGAGCGGATCTTGCAGATGGGAGAAACTGCGTCCCTTACGGCGACTATGAAGGTCCTGTCTTCAATAAATGACGAAATTATTTGGAAGAAGGATGCTGGGCTTTGAATCTCAGCCCTGCGTGCCATACCTTGTCGAAGGCTTGTTTTATATCCAAGAAAACTCCGACGCAGTATTTTTTTTTCTTCGAACGCCTTCAAAATGTGACGTTTGACCTCTTCCAGCTCCAGCAGTCTAGATAAAAATAATCTTTCGAATATTTTTGAGATGCAGGGAAGTAGGCTGATAGGACGATACGCATCAAGTGAGTTGTGATTTTTGTTGGGCTTAGGCAGCATTATAATCTTAGCGCATTTCCACGGGGAAGGGAAGTAACCAAGCCTGAGCATGGAGTTAAAGATCAAAGTTATTGCCAGGATTCCTTTTCGCGGAAGGGCCTTAAGTGCTCTGTTGTCGATTCGGTCGAGTCCAGGAGTTTTTTTGATTTTTAGTGACTTAATTTGTATTAAAACTTCATCAGGCGAAATACTTTTGACCGGTGGAGAAAGTTGCAGTGGGGCGTCGAGAAGTAAATTGACAGTTTGTTGATGATGGTTGTCTGCTTAATTGAATGGTGAGAAGGTTTGCTCCAGTAGGGATGAAAAAGCTCGAGATTTTTCCTCGTCCGACCGAAGCCATTGTCCGATCGAGTTTTTAATGGGTGGAACAGGTATCGATAAGCGTTTGATGCTTCTCGTGAGCTTCCAGATCGAAAAGGAAGTGTTGCAGTATGGATCAGTGCGCTCCAGCAAGTCATTTAGGTTATCGGTCCTGATTTTCGCTAACAGTCTGTTTAGCCTGTTTGAAACGGCGGTCAAAGCTGCTTTGGTTCTTGGGTTGCCAGTGCGAATGTACTGTCTCCGGAAGTGTCTCTTTTGGCTCAAAAGATTTGTTGCTTCCGGGCTTAAAACAGATGAAGTCGGCCTGAGTGGTGTAGACAGTTGTGGAGCAGCTGCGTGGGCAGCAGCGATGATTTTGTTTGTGAGGTTGGATACGTAATCATCGATGTCCTTGTTTGTTCGAATCTCAACGTTGAGATTAACGGAGTTTTCCAGAATAAGTCGGTAAATGTCGATGTTAAAGTTGGCGGGAAGTATTTTTTTGACACCTTTTAAAACCGAAAATTCTGCATTAAGTGTGATGAGAATTGGTAGGTGATCGGAGTTGAGATCGTAAAGAGAATTGACAATTAAATGTTCTTGTATAGCGCAAAGTCAATAGAACTGCGATTCCGGTTAGCTTGATACGGATAGTATGTGGGTTCACCTGTCGCAAGGATTTTGATGTTTTCGCCTAATATAGAAGAATATAAAACTTCACCTCTATGGCATTTGCGACGGTTACCCCAGGTGGCGTGTTTTGCATTCCTGTCGCCTGCGGCTATGAATTTGGGACCAAGTTTAAAAAGACAAAGACATAATGAAAGTCGTGGGTGACCCAACTGTGTCTAGGGGGGCAATAAATAGAAGCAATGTTGAAGACGCCTTTAGATGAAGAGATCCTAATGGCTGTCAGTTGAATGTGGTGGAGTCGTATTGGTTCCAGAGGAAAGTGGGATAGTGTGGATTTAATTAGGATGGCAGCACCACCTCGATGTCTGGTGCCCGGATGATTGGCTAAATGTAGAGAATAGCCGTGAATTTTAAATGAAACTGGTGAGCAAAAATGCGTTTCGCTGAGTAGCATAATGTCAATGTCGTACAGTTGTAGGAAAACGGCGATGACATTTCATTTGGCGGCTGCACCGTTGGCGCCCCAAAAAAAGATTTTAGTGTTTGACATTGTTACCGTTAGAGTTGGAGGACATAGTAGCAACCAACAGTTGCACTAAGTTGTTAATATTTTTCATCATTTTGTCAATGCTTTCGATTAGTTTATAAAGTTTGTTTCAATCGCAGCGTCGTGTTTCGGTGTGACATTAACCGGATGCGCCTTGGTCGTGTTGTCCTGGTTGTATTTTAAGATATCAGCGTAGGAATGTGTGGGCTCTGTTGAGATGAAGTGTTGAGCGTCTCTGTTCCAACGAGCATTGGACCGAGAGCGAGGGGTGATGACGCTGTTGTTTTGCGATTTAGGTATTCGTCCGGCTCTTTTGTGAGAAGCGGTTAATTTTTGATGTGCGGAGTAAGCTCTGCAGCCTTTGTAGTTGGCCAAATGATTACCGCTGCAATGATAGCAAATGGCTTCGTCCTTATCTTCAAGTGTGCATCTCGTGTCAGGGTGGTGATCACTACATTTGATGCAGATAACAGGTTTGGTGCAGTAACTTTGTGTGTGCCCGTATTCCTGGCACCTTTTGCATTGTGTGGGATATTGGGGCTTTCTGGGTTTCTCCCATGTGATCATTTGACGGTCGATGATTTTAATGTCATTGACTTTGAGATTAGAGTCACCTTTCTTAAGGTCGATGAAGCGGAAATGTAGAGGGGTATTAGTGCTGCGATTAAGCGGGTTGTAAATGCGTATCACCTCGTGACCTTCGCTTTCGAGCTGGTTTTGAATGGGTTCGTTCGGCGTGGCTGGATGGATATTTCTTAACACGACTCGATATGGAAGGTCTTCTGGAAGTTGGTGATAGTGGAAAAAGATTCCGATTTTTTTGTAATGTCTGACCACCGTTCTGTAGTCATCTGAGTTTTGGCACTGCACTATGCAGTCACCTGAAGTCAAGGATTTGATCGTATAGTTGTTTGCACCGATGAGCGAGTCCAGCTTGTTCTTGAAGTTGACAAAGTTGTGAACTTGAGGTGCAACAAGGCGAGGAGTTTTTGTTTGCGAGCCGTGGTTGGTTGATCGTCATTTGGTAAACCTGTCAGAGTATCGTTGAGATGGGCAGAAGTTTCTGGGGTGTCGTTTGTGTCTGCATGTATAGAGTGATCGTTAGTGTCTGATAATAAATCAAAACGGTTTGTACTTAATGTTGGGTTGTTCGAGCGGAGCAATTTTTTGCTAGGGGAGGTAGGTGAAGCGCATCTCACCAATACATTACCATCTCTTTTTCTGTTGGAGATGGGATCTGGTTTAGCTTTAGTTGCGAAAGTTTGACAAGAGTGGGCTGTAGAGCTGGTAGAAATATCAGTAGGAATTTGTGCAGTAGTAGATTTATTTCCATTTATGCTGCTGTTAGAAAAAGAGTTGGCGACAGATACTTGTAGTGCCTGATGAAGGGCATTTGAGAATGTAGTAGCGGTGGCAATAGTGCTCCATACAACCGAGGTGGTGGAGTAAGTTGAGGTGAATGTTACTCCGCCTAGAGGAAGAGGTGTGCTTGTTGTTTTGGTAACAGTTGGGACGAAGTCGGAGTCGGTGTCTGATAAGTCATCAGAATGTTCCATTTCCGAGGAAGTGCAGACATGTGCTGCGTTGCTTGAAGACATCTCTGCTTCACTTTTTAAATTACCAGAAAGCAGTTTATTACTCTTTCGGACAATTCTGATTTTCGAATGCTTAAGTTCACTTGAGTATGTGAATGCCGAAACTTTATTCGAGGAATTGCATTTTTTGTTTTTTGTTGCAGGCATAACCTATAATTACGCACTTACAAAAAAAAAAAACGAGTAAAGAAAACACGTGGTGTCGCAGCGGTTACAATAAACGCAGCGATCGCGACGCGTAGTTGCCCGCCGCGACGTTACCGTACAGTCGGTTGTGTGCGCGGGGACAGACTCGCGCTTAGAACGGTAAACACGTGAAAGAGAACAGCCAACAATTTTTTAACTGTATTTAGGATAACGCGGTAATGAAAGAATAAGAACTAAGTCTTGAGGTAACTAAAAGCACGTCCGAACTCAACGAGAGCAGAATTGCGAATGAATTGTTCTGCCTGAGTAGATTGAAAATTTTTATTAGTGTCCAAACATAAGAAAGTGAGTTTTTGTATATTTTAAATAATCACAAGTGTTTTGTTATGGTAATTTAACAATTATGCGTTTGCTTATTTTACGTGTAATTGTTGCTTTAACAAAACATCTGGTGAGTGTTTTTATACCCTGTACACATACTGTGTATCAGGGTATATTGTGTTTGTGCAAAAGCCAAATGTATGTACCGCAGTAAAGGAGGGGAGGGGGACCCCATAAAGTATATATATTCTTGATCGGGACGACAAGAGAATTTGATGAAGCCATGTCCGTCCGTCTGTCCGTCCGTCCTCACCAATGGTTCTCGGAAACTATTAGAGCTAGAGACTTGAAATTTGGTGGGTAGACTCGTGATGCTCGGTATCAGATCAAGTTTGAATGGTTTTGTGCCACGCCCAATCCTTCCCGCCCATCCAGCACCAACCACTTTTTGAAAACGCTATAACTCGAACATCCAAAGAGATAGAAACATGAAAGTCGGTATGTAGACTCAGTATGAGTAACTCTACAAAACTGCATACCACAATTTTACCCCCTCCCCTTAATTTCCCCTCCCCTAGTATTTTTCTAAAAAAAGCTATATCGCCAAAAACTAACAAAGGTATTAACCTGAAATTTCGTATACAAGCTCAGTGATATTACATCTTAAAAAGTGCATACCACAAATTTTCCCTCTCTTTGATGACTACCCTGCAGAGGCCAACAAACTTAAATTTTTCGTAAAATCCAAATTTTTTGACCGATTTTCTTGATATTTTGAACACTATTTGAATGTGCGACGTCAGATCAATATGTTTTTGTAGATTGAGGGTGTGGCACCGCGTACCATGTGTGCAGGGTATTATACTGTCGAGTATACTCGACTATACCGCCCTTACTGGTTTTTTTTTGCGTTTGTGCATTTCACTGGTCATCCAACAAGCTTTGATCTATTTTATTTTTTTGCTCTCACAAAAGTTTTGATTATTTCTCTCTTTTGTAACAGATATGTTTTGCTAACTTTTTGTTGACAAACGGGTTTAAGTTACAAAATTTATTGTGTTTTTCTTTTTTGTTTTTGGTAATTGTTCTTGTCAAAATTCCTTGCTGTTTGGCTAAATGACCAATAAAGTGTGACAATGAATTCATAGTGACATGTTGGACTTGCGAGTCTTCTGCTCATTTAAAATGCGCCGAGTTAAACGGCCGAAATGCTGACATTTTGGAGAAGAACATCGGGCTTCACTGGTGCTGTCCAAAATGTCGCTCATCAGAGATTGAGCTACGCAAGTGGGTCAATCTTATGCATAACGCATACAAAGATATGCGATGAACGAAAAATTTAAGTCGTTTGATAAGTCTCTCGCCAGCTTTAAATCAGTTGAACCTTCCCCTTAGTGAAAAAGGCCTCATCCGCCGCTCAACATTTCTATTCCGACAACGCTTATGTTGCCAAAATCAACAATGTCATACTCATTCAGTATTGCAAGATATCACAACACCGCACTGTATTAAACAATGACGTTCTTTCCGAAGTTATGCAAACCACTTCTGAAAGAAATCTTCCTCAATCCTTCAAAACCTCAGTTCCAGAATCTTTTTTCAATGTTTTAGTTGACTCAAATTTCTGACCTGCATGCGTTCAAATTTAAAGACCGTACTAATACGGTAAATACGGTCAAGCCTTCTGTGTCAAAGAACTGATTACTTCCCGTAATTACACTTCAGTTTTGACAGAAAGATATCAAAATGTTAGAGGATTAAACTCAAAACTAACTTCTCTTTATTTTCATTATCTTGTGATATCATTGTCTTTGTTGAAACATGACTTCGCCCTGATGTTTTAAACTCGGAACTTTTCTGTGACAGCATTATTATTTTTCGTAAGATCGTCTTGGCAAAATTGGTGATGGAGTTCTAATCTCTGTTGCTATTCAACACACATCGGAACAAATTTGTGTGATAGGTACTGACGATATTGAGCTAATATGCGTTAAAATAACTCTTGCAAAGACTCACGTTTTCATTACGTGCTAGACTTGGTTAAGGATTCAGATATGATGCTGTTCTTTGGAGACTTCAATCTCCCTAACATATCATGGATTGCAGCCGACAATTCAAATACAGTTTCTCTTTTGTCTAGTAATGAAATTATTGATTCTTTGCTTGAATCATCACTTAACCAAATCAACAGCACACAAAATTCTAAAGATCGAATTTTAGATCTTGTTTTTATAAACAACATTGAGAACGCATCGCTTTGCAGATCCCCTCCAGTATCACTACCTGAAGACTCTTACCACCCAACGTTGGATCTCACAACTACACTGAACTTACTAACATATCCTCGACAAAATCATCTAGATGCCAAACCTAACCGAGTGTTTTGTTTTAGAAAACCCGATTTTGAACGACTTGGTCTTTTGCTTTCTAAACATAGTTGACCGTTTTTTCCTTACGCTCTGCTCGCGAGAACAACCGAAAAAAAGCATGCACCCTATTTCTTTCTCAGAGCAGCAGACTTCGTTTCTTTTCGTTTCGGTTTTCTGTTGAGCACTTTACGTTGAGCTGTTCGTGAAACGGTTTATTACTGAACATCGCACAATGAGAGATGCGAGTAACGCTAACAGCGAGTCTCACTAAAAGACCGATTGACTAAAAAAGTCAACGCAAACGGTCTTTTCAATAATTTGTTTTCTTTGTAGTGCACAGTGGAACGTTGAGTAGCATTGTGACACTTGATTTTTACGTTAGATCTTCTTGAAATTTTAAACATGAGTTTTTCATATTTCAAACTATTTTTTTTAATAATTTTATTTTAATTAATCTATTTTGAATTACATTCACGTCCTATTTTGCAAATCAATTAGGACACTGTTCACTCGCGAAACTTCAAGAGCAAACGGTCCGGGAATGAGCCGATCAAAAAAGAACAGATAAAACTGCTCGTCGACTGAGCGCGAGCAAAATTTTTAAGTGAACAATTCAATCGGTTGCTCTCGGATTTTTTGCTCAAAGTTTCAAAGAAAAACACTTATTTTGCGACCGCACGAATAGGTCAACAGTTATTTGCGAGCTATGTTTTTCACACGTCCAACATTGAACCGGCAGTACAGTTTTTTAACTCAATTATGTATAAACTGTTTAAATTGTGCGCACCAAGAGTTAAGATTGTTTCACAACAAAATAAACCCCCGTGATTTTCAAAAGGATTATCTCGTCTACAGAACTTAAAAAAAGATTATTCAAAGAATATAAGGATACCGGTTCGCTTGTCGATTATGCAAACTATGCAAAAGTTCGCTATAAATCCACTTTGTGTAGCAAACGCTTTTACGATTTTTACTTAATTTAATTAAAATCCAAAATATATCGTTTCCTTCATGTATGAAATTTAATGGTGTGGAAGGAAACGATGATGCAACGATATCGAACCTCTGCTGAATTTTTTCAAAGCACCTATAATGACTTCTCATACCCAAACGTTACTTTCCCATACTTTATCAAAGGTAGAAGTAATATTAATGAGCCGGTTGTTGAAAATGAAACTGTTCTTAGACACTTAAAATTAATGAAACCATCTTTTACCGCTGGTCCAGATATTATGGTCCTATTTGCGTTTTAAAGCACTGTGCCGAGATGTTGTTTATTTCATTATGTAAGCTTTTTAACATGTCGATAAATTCTTCTATTGTCCCCAAAATTTGGAAAGAGTCTTACATTATACCCGTTTATAAAAAAGGCAGTAAGGTGGACATCTCGAATTACAGAGGCATTGCTAAGATATGTGTTATTCCAAAAATGTTTGAACGGATCATTACGGAACAGCAACAGCACTTTGTGCCATCACTTCTTAATTTGTCTTAGGATGGCTTCCTTAAGAAATAGTCAACGATAACTAACTTAAGGGGTTACGTCTCCTTAGAATTTGAAAAAAATCAAAAAGCATTTCCTGAATAATAACACAGGCCGACAAAAATACCGTTTGTAAAAACTTTTTGAATAATTGCAACTAGTTCCTATGTATTTTGGTGTGCTGATTCCGAAAATAGTAGACATACAGTCGTATCACCCTCCAATTTCTTGCATTTCACGGAATTGTAAAAAAGATACCTATATAAGATACCTCAGAAACTACTGGACCGATCTTGTTGAAATTTAACTAAGATATTCTTAGGAATCCCATCTATCATGTACTAAAGGAGTTTTTTGATTGAGGGCACCCTTCGAAAGTTATACACTTTTAAACCTCAATAAATCAAGAAAAAAAGTTTAATCTTTAAATAGCTGTAATCTTTACAAAAAAAATTGGTGACCGAGCTATCAGGTATACCACCAACGTATGTTATGGTTGTATCGAAAATCTTGGGAAATGGTAACAAACCAGTTGCAATAGCCATGGTATGTTTATTTATAAGTATTCAATTTAAATTTTAAACCAACAAAATTATGAACTGCGAAGTAAAGAGAAAATCATTGTTGGTTGTGTACACGATATTTCGGTCAGCAATCGACGGAAGAATACTAACGGACCGTCATTTCATGCAGGAAATAACTACAAATAGAGTAGCATAGGGGAAAAAATTGAAAGTTTTGGAACGAAGTTCCTTTACGGAGCTTACATATAGACTGAAATGAGAGAAAATTTCAAAATCATCACGTAACAAAATGAGTTTTTTGTGTATGTATGTGTGTGACTATAATGCTATTAAATAAAAAGATTTCTTCACTACTGTCAAGTGACTCAGTGGCTTAGTGGATAGAGGTGTTTCTCTTCAAGTCGACGAACTTGGGTTCAATGCCCGGTTTAACAAATTAAAACATTGAAATTTTTATTTTATTGGAACGAAGTTCCTTTACGGAGCTTACATATATTGGAACGAAGTTCCTTTACGGAGCTTACATATAGACTGAAATGAGAGAAAATTTCAAAATCGTCACGTAACAAAATGAGTTTTTTGTGTATGTATGTGTGCGACTATAATGCTATTAAATAAAAAGATTTCTTCACTACTGTCAAGTGACTCAGTGGCTTAGTGGATAGAGGTGTTTCTCTTCAAGTCGACGAACTTGGGTTCAATGCCCAGTTTAACAAATTAAAACTTTGAAATTTTTATTTTATTTTTTAAATGTTTGTTTGAAGATACCAAGGTTCAAACCCCCAGAAAGGTAGAGTTGTTGCTCGCTATATCGAAGGACAATAGTATAATATTGTTTCACTATATACAGCTGTTGACAGCTAATTGGAAACGACAGTATGGTATGTGGTTTCCTTCATTTCTTTCAAAAAATTTCCTATAATCATATCATCATATACTTATAAAATACATGCAAGACCTCTAATCTAAAAGAAAAACCTTTGCAGGATTTAAAAATATAAGTTAAGCATGTTTTATGAACGATTTTCTGGTCGAACCTCAAATTTGACCGAGACAACTAATTGGAAACGTTTCCGATTTACCCTAAAATCTCTAAAATTTTTTAATATTTGGCAAAGCTTTGTTTGAGTTTTTAATGGTTTTTGATTGTTAAAACATTTTAACACAAAATAGCTTTCATGAAATACCATAAAGAGTCGTGAGAAGCAAAATTTGAACACTAGCTTTGAGAACATCAATTGTTGAGTTGTGAGGCTTAAAAATGTCATGTCTTGTGATTGCAATCCATCTTAAATGCTCTAAATGGTTGATATTTGATTAAATATACGATAAATGATAGCAATTCACTAAATAAAATGATCAACAAAAAAAAAGAGAGCACGTCAAACAATTGGTAACACAGGTAGTCATATTGTGAGGACGTCGTAAATTAATTTTTAAAGAAGTCCTGCAGCCATATAGCGTTCAATAATGGATCATAATGTTGTAGAAGTATCCAAAAGAAAAAATTTTGGCCTTTGGGGGACGCTGGACTCCATTGACGAATCAATAAATATGAAGCGATTCATGAAAATTAAGTAAAGAAATTGACGGAAACAATTCTCTTAAACACAAACCAAGAGGTCACTCAACAAATGAAAGAAAGATGTCTATAATGACAAAATAAAGGTCAGCCAGATTGGCCATGCTCATAAAAATATTTTTGGTTAGTTAAAAATGGTAGAGCATTGTTTGCGTTACACATACCACATGTCGTCTAGAATAGCATTAGGAAAACTAACTTCTGAGAATGTTAATCTTCAAATGGAATTGCTTCAATGCATTGCATCGGTGATTGGTAGATTGTTGGGTTACTTCTACAACATTATGATCCATTATTGAACGCTATATGGCTGCAGGACTTCTTTAAAAATTAATTTACGACGTCCTCACAATATGACTACCTGTGTTACCAATTGTTTGACGTGCTCTCTTTTTTTTTTGTTGATCATTTTATTTAGTGAATTGCTATCATTTATCGTATATTTAATCAAATATCAACCATTTAGAGCATTTAAGATGGATTGCAATCACAAGACATGACATTTTTAAGCCTCACAACTCAACAATTGATGTTCTCAAAGCTAGTGTTCAAATTTTGCTTCTCACGACTCTTTATGGTATTTCATGAAAGCTATTTTGTGTTAAAATGTTTTAACAATCAAAAACCATTAAAAACTCAAACAAAGCTTTGCCAAATATTAAAAAATTTTAGAGATTTTAGGGTAAATCGGAAACGTTTCCAATTAGTTGTCTCGGTCAAATTTGAGGTTCGACCAGAAAATCGTTCATAAAACATGCTTAACTTATATTTTTAAATCCTGCAAAGGTTTTTCTTTTAGATTAGAGGTCTTGCATGTATTTTATAAGTATATGATGATATGATTATAGGAAATTTTTTGAAAGAAATGAAGGAAACCACATACCATACTGTCGTTTCCAATTAGCTGTCAACAGCTGTACATATCAGAGATCTGCAGCGATCCACCGCAACTACTAGTGCACCGCATTCGTACAATATCATTTTCACACATGAGTATTGAAGCACCGCAACAAAAATTGATGCGGTGTTTTTTTACACGTTCCTTTTTCTGCTCTTTCGTATGCGGTGCTTGAAGTGTGTGTCACCTTCTGTGTGGGTATAATTTCGACATACAACCATCCACCGCACAAAAATTGTGTGCAGAAAAATAACTCCTAAATTGATGTAGTGTTATTGGTACTTGGTGACTGAGTGACTAACTAATTTGTTGTTTGTACTTTTTTTGATTTGTTTCATATGCATTTGCTGTTGATGCGATCGTTTCATAGATATTGACTTTATAAAAATAGGTAATAAGAAATCTTCAATAAAATTTGTATGTTTATTTAATATGTAATAATAATGCTTATAAAAATTAATTTAAAAAAAAGATAGCTTTACATTCTGGCTATTGTAACTTTAAAATAAAACAATAACTTCATAACGACTTAAATTAATATAAGTAGAAGGAACAAAAATGGTTATTTATATTATTTATTTACATTTAGATTTTTATAAAATGAATGAAAAACCAGTAAGGACGCTATCTTCAGCAAGGCTGAAGCTATAATACTTTTCACGTTGTGTCACTATAAAAAAACTAAATGAATAGTTTTCATGCCTCCCTAACAACATAACTGTAAGGTTTCAAGTCAATTGGTTAAAAAACAAAAACGTTTTCCATACAACGGGTCAATTTTCTATAAGTGGGCGTAGCTACGCCCACTTTTGGTCAAAATAGTTTTCATTCCTCTCTAAGAACATAACTGTAAAGTTTCAAGTCAATTGTTTAAAAAACAAAAAAGTTTCCCATACAACCGTTCAAGTTTCGCTATAAGTAGGCGTGGCTACGCCCACTTTTGGTCAAAATAGTTTTCATTCCTCCCTAAGAACATAACTGTAAAGTTTGAAGTCAATTGGTTAAAAAATAAAAAAGTTGTCCATACAACGCTGTGAATATTGCTTCTCTTCCTCTTCTTCTGTATGGGAGCTACCAGTTCCAGTTTTCCGATCTCAATGAAACTTTCAGGCATTTAGTCGGACTATGCAAAACTACTATGTTTAAAATTTCAGCACTCTATCGTACAAAACAAAAAAGTTTTCCATACAACGATTCAAGTTTTGTTCACTTTTCTTCTTCTTTTCGTATGGGAGCTACCTGTTCCAATAATCCGATCATGCTGGTTCCGACGAATGATTCATCGTAATAAATTCTAAGACTCTGTGCAAAGTTTCAGCTCGATAGCTTCAAAACTGAGGGACTAGTTTGCATACATACAGACAGACAGACCGACAGACAGACAGACGGACGGACAGACGGACATGGCTAAATCAACTCGTCTTGTCGTCCTGATCTAGAATGTATATACTTTATATAGTCGGAAATTAATATTTCGATCTGTTACAAACTCCGTGACAAAGTTAATATACTATTTCACATACGTGAAAAGTATAACCAGTAAGGATTGGAGTCGACAGTAATCGATTTCGACATACCCTGTACCTTCAATTAGTAACGACTGTTTGAAGGCGTGTCCCCGCCCACTTTTTAATCAAAATAGATTTAATTTCGATTTAATATTACACATACCTTTTTTTACACTTTTAGACTAATTGGTTCCAGAGATACAACGTTTTTCTATATATGGGCGTGGCGACGCCCATTTTGTAATTGAATCATGTTATATTCCATCCCAATTGCATACATGCAAAATTTCATTCTTGTAGGTCTTATGTTACTAGAGATATAAACGTTTGAAATTTTATTATATTGGGGCGTGGCTACGCCCATTTTATGATTGAATCTTATTATTCTCCAACACAATAGCATATATGCAAAGTTTCATTCTTGTTGGTTGTATGGTTCTTGAGATATAAGCGTTGCAAATTTTTACTATATGGGGGGCGTGGCCACGCCCATTTTTTTATTCTATCCTCTTGGCGTCTGAGTCAGCTATATACACTCCAAATTTGGTGTTCCTATCTCAAAAGACAACCCAGAAAATACGACTTTTGTAAGTTTTTACCCGAGGTTACTCCAGTCATTTGCCCCTCACCCCTAAACGAAGTTAAAAAAGGGAAAACAAAATAAACTTGATCTGCTTAAGAAATTACAGAATCGAAGTGCGAAGAGCTTTTGGTTCTATCGATTATAGTTTCCGAGATCTAGGCGTTCATACAGACGGACAGACGGACATGGCTATATCAACTCGTCTCATTGAGCTGATCAAGAATATATATACTTTGTATAGTCGGAGATGTCTCCTTCTGGGTGTTACATACATTGTCGATGCTGACAAAACTAATATACTCTTGTACTATAAGATGCAGAAAAATCTTTTTTTGTTTTTTTATAATTTCTTATCAATATTCAACTCTTTTTATACTCTTGCAAGAGTATATTAACTTTGTCATGAAGTTTGCAACGCAGAGAAGGAGACATCTCCGACTATATAAAGTATATATATTCATGATCAGCACGACTAGACGAGTTCATATAGCCATGTCCGTCTGCCCGTCTGTCTGTCTGACAGTCTGTCTGTTTCAATGCGAACTCCTCCCAGAGTTTTGAAGTTAGCAAAAAAAATTAAACGCAGAACATTTTCTTTTTCTTGCAGGCAGTTCATATGTAGAAACCAGCCTGATCGGAATACTATAGCATATAGCTGCCATAGCAACGATCGGTTGAAAATGAGGTTTTTGCTCAATAAACTCTTTGATTTTAAAGCTTTCGCTTCGATTTTTGGCTCAAGAACATCGTGGATGTAAGTTATGGCACACTGCAAAATTGGTGAAGATCGGATAAATATAGCATATAGCTCCCTTAGGAACAATCGGTCAAAAATTCGGTTTTTGTTAGAAAAACCTTTTTGTTCTCAATTTTAAACAGATGAAACCTTGCAGTTACGCGTTTTTATGAATCCTTGACCATATAACAAAGTTTCATAAGAATCGGACATAAAGGCGTGGCACCGCCCATATAGGGAAAAATTTAAAAATGTGATTTCTCTATAAGCCGACGAGATAGAAAATCGTAAAATGAAGTGTAGAATGATTGCACTGTATTCTTTAAAAAAAAATAGAAAATGGGCGGGGTTACGCCCCTTTATCTTTATAAACTTAAAAGATTCTTAATGGAAAAACTATAAGACGGATTTTCGAATTACAATAATTGAGAAAATGCTTGCAAGAGTCTATTAGTTTCAGCAAAGCTGAAAATAGCTCCCTTACTGGTATTATATTGTGACAGTCAAAACTGCGATATTGTCCCAGAAAATTATCAAGTCAATGGTCCAGTGGTAAAGTACAAGGCCGGCAATCGAAAGGCCCGGGGTTCGATGCCCGGTCGAGGCAATAATTTTTTTTTTATACTTTTCACGTATGTGAAACAGTATAATAACTTTGTGCTGAAGTTTGTAACAGATCGAAATATTCATTTCCGACTATATAAAGTATATATATTCTTGATCAGGACGCCAAGACGAGTTGATTTAGCCATGTCCGTCTGTCCGTCCGTCTGTCTGTATATATACAATCTCCTCCCACAGTTTTGAAGATATCGAGCTGAAATTTTGCATAGAAAAAAGTAAATGAATAGTTTTCATGGCTCCCTAAGAACATAACTGTAAGGTTTCAAGTCAATTGGTTAAAAAACAAAAAAGTTTTCCATACAACGGGTCAAGTTTCGCTAAAAAAGGGCGTGGGCACGCCCACTTTTGGTCAAAATAGTTTTCATTCCTCCCTAAGAACGTAACTGTAAGGTTTCAAGTCAATTGGTTAAAAAACAAAAAAGTTTTCCATACAACGGGTCAATTTTCTATAAGTGGGCGTAGCTACGCGCACTTTTGGTCAAAATAGTTTTCATTCCTCTCTAAGAACATAACTGTAAAGTTTCAAGTCAATTGTTTAAAAAACAAAAAAGTTTCCCATACAACCGTTCAAGTTTCGCTATAAGTAGGCGTGGCTACGCCCACTTTTGGTCAAAATAGTTTTCATTCCTCCCTAAGAACATAACTGTAAAGTTTGAAGTCAATTGGTTAAAAAATAAAAAAGTTGTCCATACAACGCTGTGAATATTGCTTCTCTTCCTCTTCTTCTGTATGGGAGCTACCAGTTCCAGTTTTCCGATCTCAATGAAACTTTCAGGCATTTAGTCGGACTATGCAAAACTACTATGTTTAAAATTTCAGCACTCTATCGTACAAAACAAAAAAGTTTTCCATACAACGATTCAAGTTTTGTTCACTTTTCTTCTTCTTTTCGTATGGGAGCTACCTGTTCCAATAATCCGATCATGCTGGTTCCGACGAATGATTCATCGTAATAAATTCTAAGACTCTGTGCAAAGTTTCAGCTCGATAGCTTCAAAACTGAGGGACTAGTTTGCATACATACAGACAGACAGACCGACAGACAGACAGACGGACGGACAGACGGACATGGCTAAATCAACTCGTCTTGTCGTCCTGATCTAGAATGTATATACTTTATATAGTCGGAAATTAATATTTCGATCTGTTACAAACTCCGTGACAAAGTTAATATACTATTTCACATACGTGAAAAGTATAACCAGTAAGGATTGGAGTCGACAGTAATCGATTTCGACATACCCTGTACCTTCAATTAGTAACGACTGTTTGAAGGCGTGTCCCCGACCACTTTTTAATCAAAATAGATTTAATTTCGATTTAATATTACACATACCTTTTTTTACACTTTTAGACTAATTGGTTCCAGAGATACAACGTTTTTCTATATATGGGCGTGGCGACGCCCATTTTGTAATTGAATCATGTTATATTCCATCCCAATTGCATACATGCAAAATTTCATTCTTGTAGGTCTTATGTTACTAGAGATATAAACGTTTGAAATTTTATTATATTGGGGCGTGGCTACGCCCATTTTATGATTGAATCTTATTATTCTCCAACCCAATAGCATACATGCAAAGTTTCATTCTTGTAGGTTGTATGGTTCTTGAGATATAAGCGTTGCAAATTTTTACTATATGGGGGGCGTGGCCACGCCCATTTTTTTATTCTATCCTCTTGGGGTCTGAGTCAGCTATATACACTCCAAATTTGGTGTTCCTATCTCAAAAGACAACCCAGAAAATACGTCTTTTGTAAGTTTTTACCCGAGGTTACTCCAGTCATTTGCCCCTCACCCCAAAACGAAGTAAAAAAGGGGGAAAACAAAATAAACTTGATCTGCTTAAGAAATTACAGAATCGAAGTGCGAAGAGCTTTTGGTTCTATCGATTATAGTTTCCGAGATCTAGGCGTTCATACAGACGGACAGACGGACATGGCTATATCAACTCGTCTCATTGAGCTGATCAAGAATATATATACTTTGTATAGTCGGAGATGTCTCCTTCTGGGTGTTACATACATTGTCGATGCTGACAAAACTAATATACCCTTGTACTATAAGATGCAGAAAAATCTTTTTTTGTTTTTTTATAATTTCTTATCAATATTCAACTCTTTTTATTCTCTTGCAAGAGTATATTAACTTTGTCATGAAGTTTGCAACGCAGAGAAGGAGACATCTCCGACTATATAAAGTATATATATTCATGATCAGCACGACTAGACGAGTTCATATAGCCATGTCCGTCTGCCCGTCTGTCTGTCTGACAGTCTGTCTGTTTCAATGCGAACTCCTCCCAGAGTTTTGAAGTTAGCAAAAAAATTTAAACGCAGAAAATTTTCTTTTCCTTGCAGGCAGTTCATATGTAGAAATCAGCCTGATCGGAATACTATAGCATATAGCTGCCATAGTAACGATCGGTTGAAAATGAGGTTTTTGCTCAATAAACTCTTTGATTTTAAAGCTTTCGCTTCGATTTTTTGCTCAAGAATATCGTGGATGTGAGTTATGGCACACTGCAAAATTGGTGAAGATCGGATAAATATAGCATATAGCTCCCATAGGAACAATCGGTCAAAAATTCGGTTTTTGTTAGAAAAACTTTTTTGTTCTCAATTTTAAACAGATGAAACCTTGCAGTTACGCGTTTTTATGAATCCTTGACCATATAACAAAGTTTCATAAGAATCGGACATAAGGGCGTGGCACCGCCCATATAGGGAAAAATTTAAAAATGTGATTTCTCTATAAGCCGACGAGATAGAAAATCGTAAAATGAAGTGTAGAATGACTGCACTGTATTCTTTAAAAATAAATAGAAAATGGGCGGGGTTACGTCCCTTTATCTTTATAAACTTAAAAGATTCTTAATGGAAAAACTATAAGACGGATTTTCGAATTACAATAATTGAGAAAATGATTGCAAGAGTCTATTAGTTTCAGCAAAGCTGAAAATAGCTCCCTTACTGGTATTATATTGTGACAGTCAAAACTGCGATATTGTCCCAGAAAATTATCAAGTCAATGGTCCAGTGGTAAAGTACAAGGCCGGCAATAGAGAGGCCCGGGGTTCGATGCCCGGTCGAGGCAATAATTTTTATACCCTGCACATACAGTGTGTCAGGGTATATTAAGTTTGTTTGAACGAAATGTATGTAACACACAGAAGGAAGGGAGGGGGACCCCATAAAGTATATATATTCTTGATCAGGATGACAAGAGAAATCGATTGAGCCCTTTCCGTCTGTCCGACCGTCTGTCCGACCGTCTGTCCGACCGTCCGTCCGTCCGTCTGTATTCACCAATGGTTTTCGGAAACTGTAAAAGCTAGAGACTTGAAATTTGGAGCGTAGACTCGAGATGCTTGGCACTACATCAAGTTTGAACGGTTTTGTGCCACGCCCACTCCTTCCCATCCATCCAGCACCGCCCACTTTTTTAAAACACTATAACTCGAACATTCAAAGAGATTGAAACATGAAAGTCGGAATATAGACTAAGCATAAAGAGCTCTACAAAACTGCATACTACAATTTAGCCATGTCCGTGTGTCCGTCCGTCTGTCTGTATATATACAATCTCCTCCCACAGTTTTGAAGAAATCGAGCTGAAATTTTGCACAGAGACTTCTTATTTGTGCGATCAACTCATTTGTCGGATCCAGCCATATCGGACCACTGGAACTGGTAGCCCCCATACGAAAAGAAGAAGAAAAATGAACAAAACTTGAATCGTTGTATGGAAAACTTTTTTGTTTTGTATGATAGAGCGCTGAAATTAATTAAACATAGTAGTTTTACATAGTCCGACTACATGCCTGAAAGTTTGATTGAGATTGGACATCTGGAACTGGTAGCTCCCATACAAAATGAAGAAGAGGAAGAGAAGCAATATTTACGTCGTTGTATGGAAAACTTTTTTGTTTTTTAACCAATTGACTTGAAACATTACAGTTATGTTCTTGGGGTGGAATGAAAACTATTTTGACCAAAAGTGGGCGTAGCCACGCCCACTTATAGCGAAAATTGACCCGATGTACGGAAAACTTTTTTGTTTTTTAACCAATTCACTTGAAACTTTACAGTTATGTTCTTAGGGAGGAATGAAAAATGAGTATGTATAGCTCTACAAAACTGTATACCACATTTTTTCCCCCTCCCTTTCCTTTCCCTTAAAAAGTTGCTTTTCTAAAATTGCTGTATTGCTGCATTTTGTATGCAAACTCAGTAAACATACCTTTATAAAACTGCATACCACAAACTTTCATTTTTAACGCTGTGTGACAACGCGAAGACAAACCAATTGAAATTTGGCATAAATTGCGCTTTGAACACTGCTTTATCCTATTTGTAACAAAAACCGTACTTAACACTGCGAAAACTATTAAAGCTAGAGACTTGAAATTTGCAAGATAGACTTGTGTGGTCGAACACTAGATCAAGTTTGAAGGAATTTTTGCCAGCCCATTCATTCCCGCCAATCGAGCACAACAAAAGGTCATTTTTTTCTTAAAATTGCTGTATCTCCTAAAGTATAAAGAATACAATGCTGAAATTTGGTATGCAAACTCAGATAACATACCTTTTTAAAACTGCATACAACAAACTACCACTTTCCCGCAAAGACCAACACACTAAAATTTTGCAGCAATGCTTTGTAACAAAATCCGTACTAAAGCGCCATCTAATGGCAACATTGCACTGTGAGCCCTGCTCACCTTAGCAAATACACAAACCATATCGTGGTACACTGCTTTTGCTGTCGGCGAATGTTTAACGTGTTATCAACATAGGTGTGTGTACAGGGTATTATATAGTTGAGAATACTCAACTATACCGCCCTTACTGGTTCTTCTTCTTTTCGTATGGGGGCTAGCAGTTCCAGTGGTCCGTTATGGCTGGATCCGACAAATGAGTTTATATAGTCGCAAGTGAATATTTCTGTGTGTTACAAACTTCAGCACAAAGTTATTATACTATTTCACATACGTGAAAAGTATAAAAATCGAAACAACCTCCGCTTTTATTTTTAAAGCGGAAGTTTTACTTCATCCGCGCGGAGAGACTCCATGCACCAGTTTTTTTTTTTAAATGTTATAATGAAAACAATTTGGTTCGAAACCTATACGCGAAGTTAGCAACACGGTTTCAGCAACGCGATATTTCCATCGTTCTGCTGGAACGGTGAAACGGTTACCTATCAACTATGGGGTGGTAAATACAATAACTTAGCGTAGAATTTGCTTAAAGTTTCCGTAGTGTAATGATTTGCGGGGAGAGTCATGATACCGAATTAGGTGGTTTGATGCCGGCACAAATGAAGATGATTTTGGTTTTCATACTTTATTTCTTTTTGCGAGGACAATACTTTATCCACTGAGCCACCACAAAGTTGAAATTTTAGTTCAAAATATGTACATATATCAATACGCGCGAAGCGAATGTATACACATTTGGTTATTTTGTGATACGTTCCCCAAACGTTTCATATTTGTTTCGTATTTGATTTCATAATTGCAAATAACGACAAAAAATAAAATATTGATAACTTTTGGGGACCGATTAATAGATTGTGACATGTCTATATAAAGCAAATAGTCCAGAACTAAATAGAAATTATTATCAATCTTAGTAGTCAAGAACTGAATAGAAATTGTTATCCATTTTTTCTCACATTGAGTTAACTGATTGGAAATTAGTTTAACAAAATGGAATCTCGAAAACGGAAAAATATTGGACAAAAAGAAATTAATGGTTCAAACACAAAGCCAAAAACAAATATTCAACGACAACAAATTCTGTTATATTCAACAAAAAAAAAAACCCAGTAAGGACGCTATCTTCAGTAAGGCTGAAGCTATAATACTTTTCACGTTGTGTCACTATAAAAAAACTAAATAAATAGTTTTCATGCCTCCCTAAAAACATAACTGTAAGGTTTCAAGTCAATTGGTTAAAAAACGAAAAAGTTTTCCATACAACGGTTCAAGTTTGATCAAAATAGTTTTCATTCCTCCCTAAGAACATAACTGTAATGTTTCAAGTCAATTGGTTAAAAACCAAAAAGTTTTCCATATAACGGTTCAAGTTTCGGTATAAGTGGGCGTAGCCATGCCCACTTTTGGTCTAAATAGTTTTCATTCCTCCCTAAAAACATAACTGTAAAGTTTCAAGTCAATTGGTTAAAAAACAAAAAAGTTTTCCATACAACGGGTCAATTCTCGCTGTAAGTGGGCGTTGCTACGCCCACTTTTGGTCAAAGTAGGTTTCATTCCTCCCTAAGAACATATTTCTAAAGTTTCAAGTCAATTGGTTAAAAAACAAAAAAGTTTTCCATACAACGGGTCAAGTTTAGCTATAAGTGGTCGTTGCCATGCCCATGCGTGGCCACGCCCACTTTTGGTCAAAATCGTTTTCATTCCTCTCTAAGAACATAACTGTAAAGTTTCAAGTCAATAGGTTAAAAAACAAAAAAGTTCTCCATACAACGACGTGAATATTGCTTCTCTTCCTCTTCTTCATTTTGTATGGGAGCTACCAGTTCCAGTTGCCCGATCTCAATCAAACTTTCAGGCATTTTATCGAAAATTTCAGCCCTCTATCATACAAAACAAAAAAGTTTTCCATTCAACGATTCAAGTTTTGTTCACTTTTCTTCTTCTTTTCGTATGGGAGCTACCTGTTCCAATAATCCGATTATGCTGGTTTCGACGAATGATTCATCGTAATAAATTCTAAAGCTCTGTTTACACTAGAGATTTTTTGTGTAGATTTAGACAAAAATCTCATGTCTACAAGTGTAAACACCCTGTAGATTTATCTACACAGTCTCTACAACAAATTTAAATCTACACAATGAGTAGAGTGTGTAAACAACTTTCAGAGTAGATAAAACAGCCTCGATTTGTGTCTACAAGTTTGTTAAGCAACAGAACAAATTTTTTTCTCTACATTGATATTTTCACATAAAAATATATCAATGATTCATATGTCACGTTTGACACTTCCAGAAAATTCGTCCCAATTTGGGAATAAGAATCAAAGGAAGAACAAAAACAAAGAGTAAAATGGCGCCTTCACCAAAAAAAAATGCGTGGGAAATGCGATTATGTGTATATATAGATATTATATGAATATTATTATATCAAATGACGGATGCGAGTGTACTGTTTTTGAATGTACGGTGTACCCATACTCAATAATATCAATAATTTGACAATGCCATTCTTCACAAAATGTTGGCACATAGCTACGACTCCTTCCTTCAACTTTTTCAATAACTGCTGGCAAAATCCAACGTTCTCAGCATTCCTAGCATTTATTTTTGTGATCTATGATTTCTTCCACAATCGATTTTGTTGATGCATATTGTTTCTGGCGCATTTACAACTTTTCTAATTTTTTTTGTTAATTTATTTTTGGGAATAATTTTTTAATGTCAAAAATCAGTTATGTCAAAAGCGGAACATTAGCGCCCTCTATCATTATCTACATTCTGCTCGAAAATGTAGTCAGTGTAAACACCTTGTAGATAGCAATGTAGATATTTTCCAAATTTATCTACTCGAAAGAAAAATTTCGTAGATTTTCAATTCAGTGTAAACATAAAACGTAATTTATCTACACTTTGTGTTGAGATATCTACACAAAAAATCTCTAATGTAAACAGAGCTTAAGACTCTGTGCAAAGTTTCAGCTCGATAGCTTCAAAACTGAGGGTAAAAGTTTGCATACATACAGACAGAAAGACAGACGGACATGGCTAAATCAACTCGTCTTGTCGTCGGAAATTAATATTTCGATCTGTTACAAACTCCGTGACAAAGTTAATATACTATTTCACATACGTGAAAAGTATAAAAACAAGTTTGATTCGGCAATTTACAATGTTGCTACACCGAAAGGAACTTCGTTCCTGGTTGGGGTCCCGTGACCGCACAAATTTGGTCTTAGTTTAATGAAGAACTCCTCTACGAACCTTATAATACGTAGTATACTAACGTATTTAAATAAGTAAATAGATTGATTATAGATAATCGGAATATCCAGCACTTTTTATTAATAGTTTACCTTATTGGAAGTTGAAAACAAGTTAGTTGGTAATTAATTGTTCGTAGAGTAAGTAGTAAGGCTAACTTGGTGTCGCAAGTCCAATTGAGGGTAGTACGCTACCCCAACGTCTTGCACCTGTAGTTTGTTAAAAAAAACCAGTAAGGATTGGAGTCGACAGTAATCGACTCCGACATACCCTGTACCTTCAATTAGTAACGACTGTTTGAAGGCGTGGCCCCACCCACTTTTTCATCAAAATATATTTCATTTCCATTTAATATCTCACATACCTTTTTTTACACTTTTAGACCAATTGGTTCCAGTAATACAACGTTTTTCTATATGTGGGCGTGGCGACGCCCATTTTGTAATTGAATCATGTTATATACAATCCCAATAGCATACGTGCAAAATTTCATTCTTGTAGGTTTTATGTTACTAGAGATATAAGCGTTTTAAACCGAGATAATACGACTTTTGTAAATTTTTTTTTTCCCGAGGTTGCTCCAGTCATTTGCCTCTCACCCCTAAACTAAGTCAAAAAGGGGAAAAACAAAATAAACTTGATCTGCTTAAGAAATGACAGAATCGACATGCGAAAAGATTATGGTTATATCTGTTATAGTTTCCGAGATATAGGCGTTCATACAGGCGGACAGACGGACGGACATAGCTATATCAACTCGTCTTGACGAGCTGATCAAGAATATATATACTTTGTATAGTCGGAGATGTCTCCTTCTGGGTGTTACATTCATTGTCGATGCTGACAAAACTAATATACCCTTGTACCATAAGGAACAGGGTATAAAAATATATATGTATAGTGCGGTCATGGGACCCCAGCCCGGAACGAAGCTCCTTACGGTGTAAATTATGGAATCAAAACTAAAAGTTTTCGTTAAAATTTAAAAATTACACAGGTCTACAAGAAAAAACTTTTTCAATAATTGCAGCTAATTCCTTTGTATTTTGGTGTCCTGATTCCGAAAATAGTAGACATAACCTCGTATCACCCTCCAATTTCTTGCATTTTACTGAATTGTAAAAAACACGAAATTTCTTTTTATCAAACTTGTTTACAAGATATCTAAGAATTTGCATGACCGGTCTTGTTGAGATTTAACTAAGATATTCTTAGGAACCCAATCTATCATGAACTAAAGGGGTTTTTTTATTGAGAGCCCCTTTCGAAAGTTATACACTTTTAAGCCTCAATAAATCAAGAAAAACCAGTAAGGGCGGTATAGTTGAGTATTCTCAACCATATAATACCCTGTACACTCACCTATGTTTATGAAACGTTAAACTTTCGCCGACAGCAAAAGCAGTGTACCACGATATGGATTGTGTATTTGGTAAGGTAAGGCAGGGCTCAGAGTGCAATGTTACCATTAGATGTCGCTTTAGTACGGATTTTGTTACAAATCATTGCTGCAAAATTTTAGTTTGTTGGTCTTTGCGGGGAAAGTGGTAGTTAGTTGTATGCAGTTTTAAAAAGGTATGTTAACTAATTTTGCATACAAAATCTTAGCATTGTATCTTGTATACATTAGGAGATACAGCAATTTTAAGAAAAAATTACCTTTGGTTGTGCTCGATGTGCGGGAAAGGATGGGCGTGGCAAAAATTCCCTCAAACTTGGTCTAGTGTTCGACTACACGAGTCTATCTTCCAAATTTCAAGTCTCTAGCTCTAATAGTTTTTGCAGTGTTAAGTACGGTTTTTGTTACAAATAGGATAGAGCAGTGTTCAAAGCTCCATTTATGCCAAATTTCAATTTGTTTGTCTTTGCATTGTCACACAGCGTTAAAAATGAAAGTTTGTGGTATGCAGTTTTAAAAAGGTATGTTTACAACCAACCAACAAATTTTTATAGTGAAAGGTGTTTTTTGTCAGCAGGTTTGAAGAATACATCATTAAATTCTTGGGTACTTTTAAGGTTATATTTTAACCAACATGATCTGTAAAACGATTTAACTAAAATAATATATTAATCGTTTAAGCTTAAAAAATATTTGGTAACTCATTTTGCAAGAAATGAGATAGTCTATTTTTGTTTGTTGCTTCGTATTTTTTTTGTTTAAATAATAAAAAGGAGTAAAATGAAAATTTATAAATTATTTACTTAGTCTTAACTAGTCCCGGGATTTCAGTTTGCAATCCCGAAAATCACGGGATTGGTAAATCTCCAAAAATTGACATCCCTAATACTGAGTCTACATACTCATTTTCATGTTTCTAACTCATTAGATTTTCGACCTACAGCCTTTTCAAAAAATAGTATTATCATTTTGGCCAGAACACACCAAAGGAAACATTTCTGATTATACAAAGTATGCATATTCTTTATCAACATGGTAAAGACATTTGCGTCTGTTTGTATGCATATGTAAATACAATCTTTCGCCATAGTTTGGAATTTAAACTTCTCTCAAGCCCAAAGAATAATAAAAACATTGTCTGGTACATGAGAATTAAGAGTCGAACAAAATGGAGGAAATATAGCATTCTTATTGGTTTAATTAATTTATTTATTAAGCATTTATGCTAATCTGGGAATTCAAAAGCTGGAATGAATATTGCTGACTTGAAGACCGACAAGATAAATGGATGGGATTGCCTTCATATATAGCACGAAAATTTAAAGCATATATACATCTGGATCCATATTACTTACAAGAAGGTATTTTGAAATTGATAGAGAGAAATTTAATATGATTCAATCCGGGGTTATATGCAACCGTTCCTCATATTTAAGGGCGTAGCAAAGCGCGCCGGGATAGCTTGTACTTTATATAGTCGGAAATGAATATTTCGATATGTTACAAACTCCGAGACAAAGTTAATATACTATTCACATACGTGAAAAGTATAATTACAAAATTTTGATTGCTCATTCTAGGAATCGAACCTATGTACTTCGACTTGAAGACAAACAGCTCTATTCACTAAGTCACTTAGAAGTAAGAAACACACCTTTTTATACTCTGTACCTTATGGTACAAGGATATATTAGTTTTGTGCACGTCGACAATGTATGTAACACCCAGAAGGAGGCATTTCCGACTATACAAAGTATATATATTCTTGATCAGCTCAATGAGACGAGTTGATATAGCCATGTCCGTCTGTCTGTATGAACGCGTCAATCTCGGAAACTATAATAGATAGAACCAAAATCTTTTCGCAGTTCGATTGTGTGGTTCATTGCGCAGAAGAATAAAAATTAGGCGTGGCCACACCCACATATAGTACAAATTTTAAATGCTTATATCTCGTTAACCATATAACTTACAGGAATGTAATTTGGTGTGTATGATATTGGGATATAGTGTAACAAGATTCAACCATAATATGGGCGTGGCCACGCCCACATATTGCCAAAATAGAAAAACCTTAATTCTTTGTAACAATTTTGGTCTACAAGAGTCAAAATTGATATGTATGACATTAAATGGAAATGAGATCGGTTTCAATTGAAATGTGGGCGGGGCAACGCTCTACTGCAGCCTATTAATTGAAGGTACAGGGTATGTCGAAGTCAAGTACTGTCGACTCCAATCGTTACTGGTTATTTAATAGCACTAGAGTCGCACACATACATACACAAAAAACTCATTTCATTACGTGACGCCTTTGAAATTTTCTCCTATTTCAGTCTATATCTGATAAAGCTGCAACTAGTATGAACGAATATGAACGATGCCCCTAGCAAAATTTCAAATCGAATCAAATCACCATAGCAAACTGTTCAAATCGAATCGCTCACACTAAAAAAAAAATGCGGCCAACGCGATTGCTTTGTTTACGAACAAATCGTGCCTGCGCACGTCATCTTCGGGTATGAGCGAATCGTCGTGTCGAAGCCGACGCACAGCAGTTAAGCTCATGAACAAAGCCGATTGAAGCATAGAAGATCGAATCGGCTCGGGTCAAGGATCACATACGAAATTGGTGTTAAGATGACGTATGTTGTAGTGAAACCTCACTCAACATAGACCAGTACAATGTGAATTTAGTCACACGTCGTGTGGCTGCATGCCTCGCGTTCGTTGGTGTATACGCGTAAACGAGCTAAACAAGTTCATGTATGATGAGCGTTTCGAACACAAGGGAATATTTCGATCATGCGAGTTGCATGAACACTTTTTTGTTTGAGCATAGCATGATCTGAATAAAAACGTGCCAACTCAGACGTTCATGTACGATTCTTTTATTATTTGATTCGAAACTGCATGTTCGTTTGAGCACATGTTGTTTCGATCGATCATGTTCATGCAACCAAAGTAAAAAATCACAACGAATTCGAATCAATGTACGAGTGTGATCGGAAATTTGTGATTCGTTGCAGCTCTCTGGTCTACAAGTGAGCTCCGTAAAGGAATTTCGTTACAAAAAAAATAAGTTCATATATATTAAGGGGCATTGCCATGCCCATTTTCTAATATGTTTTAAAGAAAGAAATTCAATCATATACCTCGTTTATGCGAGAACCTTAAAGCGCTTTAACTCAATGCGCACTAACTAAAAACGCATGCATAAACGCCTTAATGCGCTTTAGCGTAGAGCGCTTTTTAAAAGCGACTTAACAGAGTTAAACCGCTTTAAGAGTACCGCATAAACGCGACATTCGTTAATGCGCATTAAAAATCAGCTGGTACCGAATGTGTCAAGTGGTCAGTGATGCTATATTGATGAATTAATATAATTTTTTTAATTGTAAATTTTTTTTTTAGCTCTGTTTTTCTATTATATTGCGAAAAAACACTTTTAAACATTTTTAAAAACTAATATTGCGATTATCAATTCATATTTTATTCAATATATGTCATTTTTACATATAAAGATATTCTTGAAAATAAACATTATTCAGTTGTATTCTTATGGCAACACTTTTGTTTTGTTTTGATCAGCTGTTCATCATAACAGCTCTTAAAGCGCATTAAGCTAAAGCACTTTAAGGCTCTCGCATAAACGCTGCGTTTTTAGTTAGTGCGCATTGAGTTAAAGCGCTTTAGCTGTCGCATAAACGAGGTAATACTATATTAGATTTTGAGATCTTCTATCTCATCGGTTTACAGAGAAAATGAATTTTTTAGTTTTTCTCTATATAGGCGGCGCCATTCCCTTACGACCGATTCATATGGAACTTTGGAATATGAATCAGAAAAAAGTTGTTCCAATAAAAACGGAATATTTGTCTGATTGTTCCTATGGGAGCTATATGGTATAGTTGTCAAATCTTCACTAAATTCACAGTGTGTCTTAATTGACGTCCAATATGTTCTTGTGCAAAACTTTGCCTATAAAATGAAAGCGTTTTTTTTAACCAAAACCATAATTTTTATACTCTTCACGCAAGTGAATAGTATTATAACTTTGTCCTGAAGTTTGTAACAGCAAGAAGGAAGGGAGGGGGACCCCATAAAGTATATATATTCTTGATCAGCTCGACAAGACGAGTTGATATAGCCATGTCCGTCTGTCCGTCTGTCTGTGAATATGCTATCTCCTCCCACAGTTTTGAAGATATCGAGCTGAAATTTTGCAGGGAGTCTTCTCTAATGTGTGGTCAAATCATTGGTCGGAACCGGCCATATCGGATTATTGGAACAGGTAGCCCCCATACGAAATGAAGAAGAAAAACAAATTTTAATCGTTATATGGAAAACTTTTTTGTTTTGAAAGATAGAGAGCTGAAATTTCAAACATAGTAGTTTTACGTGGTCCGACATTGAGATCGGGCAACTAGAACTGGTAGCTGCCATACAAAATGAAGAAGAGGAAGAGAAATTAAGAATTATCGTCGTTGTATGGAAAACTTTTTTGTTTTGTATGATAGAGGGCTGAAATTTTAAACTTAGTAGTTTTACATGGTTCGATTAAATGCCTCAAAGTTTCATTGAGATCGGGCAACTAGAACTGGTAGCTGCCATACAAAATGAAGAAGAGGAAGAGAAGCAATATTCACGTCGTTGTATGGAAAACTTTTTTGTTTCTCAACCAATTGACATGAAACTTCACAGTTATGTATAGGGAGGCATTAAAACTATTTTGACAAAAATGGGCATGGTTTCGCCCACTTTTACGAAAAATCAATAATTTGCATATCTCCGGCACCCAATGAGCAAAAACAATGAAAATTTGTATATAGGCTAATTAGATGAAGAGAAAATATATTGAGTAAAAAAAATAGGCGTGGCACAAGAAATAAGCGTGAAGAGTATTTAAGCTTCAGCTTTGCTGAAGTTAGCGTCCTTACTGGTTGATTATTGTTCTTATACCAGCTATATGCTCTATAGTGAACAGTGCGCATTGATAGCCCTCTGTTTCAATGCGCACCTGTCTGTTTCAAAGCGCACAAAATTTTAAGGTTATCCAAGTTAATATACTCTTGCAAGATTATAAAAAAACGTAGTGCGGTTTATCAAACATCAATGGTAAGAGCTTAAATTTTAATTGGCGTATTTTTATAGCAAAGCAGAGCTTATCTAGCAAAAAAAAAATTGTAGAAGTATATATTTTTAATTAAATAACCTCAATATGCACCAGTTGCGCAGTATATGCAGTAGATTAAAAGTAAGACATTTTGTTCGGCATTAGTAAATGTTATGTCGCTCTGAAAATATTATTACAAGTGTAATATAGGCGAGAGTAACAAGAAAAATATAAGTGATTTTGTTGTGGTACATTTGTACGTATCTTGTAATTTACAGCTATTAAATTAAAATGCAAATGTTCAAAACATATTGATAATGCTGATTATAGTTGTTGATATGAAAAGGAAACTAGTTTTCTAAAAAAATGTATTTCCTTAATTTAATTTAATTACAACTTAATGATCAGAAAATCTGTATAAAAAAGTTACTTAGTATGTAAGTAAACAACCCAGCCGTAATTTATGTACTGAGTTCGAAATGTAAGCACAGTTGCCGACGACAAAAATACAAAGTCAGTAAAAACAGACAAACGAATTGAACAGTTGTTTAAAAGGGGAGCAAATAGATTGATGAAAAAACGATTTGCTTAAAATTGTTATAACATTAAAACGAGCTGCTGCTGTTTAGCTAACCGAGTAGTTTTCTCCTTACTGCCAAAATTTATATTTATTTAAATAGGCCTTGATACATAAATCTACTTAGACGAATGTCAAAATATCTAAACGAGTGAAAAGCAAAATATGAATCGCATATTGAAGTTAAATATTCCGGAAAGTGGTGAGGTGCAAATGATCAACAACGAAAAGCTAGAAAATAAGTACATGATTATCACTTTATTTAAAATTAACTGACTTTTCAATTCTAGAACTGCTCCCGGAATGGTTGTGACAATATATTATCGGGGAGGGAAAGATGTACTATACAAATCTTATTTTTGGTATTTCAAATGACTTGTGACATTTTCTATGTATGGCTTCTTCTAAATATTATGAATCTGTTTTTAACGAATTTTATGATCCCATGCGAATTCGTTATACGGAAGTTAACCTTTTTCGAGAAATTTGCTATACACTAGGGATGTCAATCCCGGGATCCCTTTCTCTAAAAACATATTTTTGTGTAATGGTTACTGTCTTCAAAAACTCTTTAATTCTATTCTAACCGTCCAATCAACAAATTTTTAAAGTTGAAAGGTATTTTTCGTCAGCAGGTTTGGAGGATACAACATTAAAAGCTTTACTGCTTTTAAGGTTATACATCTGTAAAATGCTTTAACTAAAATAATATGTTAAACGTTTAAGCTTAAAAAATATTTGGTAACTCATTTTGTAAGACTGAATGAAATATTTTTTTTGTTTGTTGCTTCGTATTTTGTTTTTTTTTTAAATAATAAAAAGGAATAAAAAGAAAATTTATAAAATATTTACTACGTCAGCCTCATCCGATTATTCAAGCCCATAGCTGAAAACAATTAGTCGAAAGAATGAATTTGTTAGAAAAATGTATTTAACCACTCTATTATTAAATACATTTTTCTAACGAATAAATTTCTATCGAAGATCTTTGTTAAAAAAAAATATATCTGAAAAAATTTAAAACATTTATAATTGCTGTTAGTTTAAAAAAAAACCTTAAAATAACATTCGCTTCTGTAGAGTCTAAAAGAACTTATTTCTATTGTATTGCAACTAATAATAAACTACCCTCGTTTACATTATTCACGCTCCCAATGATTATTTTGTATGTTCTATAAAAAACTTTAGCCAATGCTTTGTTTCTTTATGTTGCAAATTTATTGCACACTTGCAAAGAAATTTCAGTTTGTCAGAAGTCGGCGATCCTGCAGGTAGTTTATATTATACTTATATATATACATATTCTTTAAAATAGTTAAATAAATAATATATATGTGCTATTTTCGTTATTCTTCAATTTACTGAAGGTTATATTTAATGTACTTAAATTAAGTTTAATAGAGATTAGTACTGAATATTAAATAAATATTTGTCAAATAATATGTTAAGGCATTAAAATATAAATCTTGCCAACAAATGATTCTAAAAATATTCCAGTAATGATTCTCTGAAAGCGTTGAAGTATAAAATCTTCAGTTTTTACAAAGGAATGTCTTACCTTTGATCATCATAAGAAAAGGATATAACAACGAATAAAGTTCGTGTAAATATATTATCAATGCATTTCAAATCGTTTGTCCATCTGACCTCACCAATGGTTTTCGTGAACTATGAGCGCTAGAGACTTGATTTCCGAAACGTAGACTTGTGCAGTCTTGCGCTTCATCAAGTTTGTTGGAATTTTTCACAATGCACACGCCTTTATGCTTAATCAGTACCAATCAGTACTCTTTAAAAAGGTAATAGCTCTAACACCAGAAAAGATAAAAAATCAAATCGTATGGTAGACGCAGACAACACAGCCCTATAAAACTCTCTCTTCCCCCCATTTTATATATTTTTTTTTTATTTGCAGTCGAATCATTGGTCGGAACTGTCATATAAAAATAAAATAAAGAGAAGAAATTATTATATATTAGTTTTGTGCACGTTGTGTATGTAACACCCAGAAGGAGACATATCCCATTCTACAAAGTACATATATTCTTGATCAGTACAAAAGAGAAGTCGATGTAGCCAAGTCCGTCTGTTCAACCGTCTGCCTGTATGAACGCGTCGATCTCGGATACTATAATGATAGAACCAAAATTCCTTCGCAGGTCGATTCTGTAATTCATTGCGCAGTTTATTTTCTTTTTTCCCTTTTCGAATTACTTTAGGAGTAAGGTGCAAATAAGTGAAGGTACCTCGGGTGAAATATTACAAAAGCCTTGTTTTCTGGGTTGTCTTTTGACTTGGATACAAAAAAAAAAAGAATATAAAATAGGCGTGGCCACACCCACATTTAGTACAAATTTAAATAGTCTTTATCTTGTTAACCACATAAATTACATTTGCTGTGTAAGTACTTAACTTATATTTGTTGTGTATGATATTAGGATATAGTGTTACAAGCTTCAATCATAATATGGAACCAATCAGACAAGTAAAAATTGGTCTTTATGGCATTAAATAGAAATGAACTCGGTTGCGACTGAAAAGTGGGCAGGTAACGCCCTATTACAGCCGATACAAATTGAAGCTAAAGGGTATGTCGAGGTCGAGTTCTGTCAATTTTTGCTAGTACTACATTGCTTGTTCTGAAACAATAAAACATAAATTGTAATTTAAAATATAAAATTATTTATACTCTTCACGCAGTGAACAGTCTTAGAACTTTGTCGTGAAGTTTGTAACAGATCATGATGAACCATCCTTTTGTAACTGTCGTGAGATTTGGATTAAAATTTTGAAATAATTAGTAAATAAATTGACTATAAAGTTGTCATAAGATTGTTAAAGACACCCCCTCCAACTTGGTTGGATTTAGTTTCGAATTCTATATCATGTAGTTTATAGAAGTAGTTAATTTTACTGCTTTTCTTATAATTTTCTATAATAATATAATATAATTTTTCTAATTTGGAAGATAGTCTCGTGTGGTCGAACACTAGATGAAGTTTGAAGGAATTTTCGCCACGCCCATTCCTTCCCGCCCATCAAGCACAACAAAAGGTCATTTTTTTCTTAAAATTGCTGTATCTCCTAAAGTATAAAGAATACAATGCTGAAATTTTGTATGCAAACTCAGATAACATACCGTTTTAAAACTGCATACAACAAACTACCACTTTCCCCGCAAAGACCAACACACTAAAATTTTGCAGCAATGCTTTGTAACAAAACCCGTACTAAAGCGCCATCTAATGGCAACATTGCACTGTGAGCCCTGCCTCACTATTAGCAAATACACAAACCATATCGTGGTACACTGCTTTTGCTGTCGGCGAATGTTTAACGTGTTATCAACATAGGTGTGTGTACAGGGTATTATATTGTCGAGTATACTCGACTATACCGCCCTTACTGGTTTAAACACAATATTATAAAAGCTACAATTTTGTTTATTAAGCTTTTGAAGTTTTTAAATAACATTCGAATAAATTAATACTTTTTCAGTATCAATTTTATACTTTTGGTTATGAAAATAATATTTCGAGTATAAGTTTAATATTTTCTAATATAAAATTGATATTTTCTTTATTAAATTAATAAGTTTAGTATAAAAACCAGTAAGGGCGGTATAGTCGAGTATTCTCGACTATATAATACCCTGCACACATTGTAGGCCGTGTCGCACCCTCAATCTACGAAAACATATTGATCTGACATCGGCCGTTCAAATATTGTTCAAAATATCAAGAATATTGTTTAAAAAAAATGTGGATTTTACGAAAAATTTGAGTTTGTGGGTCTCTGAGGGGTAACCATCAAGTAAAGGGGAAATTTGTCGTACAGAGCTTATATACACAATTTCAGGCTCGTACATTCAATACTTTTGGAGATATAGCATTTTTAAGAAAAGCACTGTTGAAGGGGAAATGAAAGGGAGGGGGGAAACATGAAGTATTGTAGATTTATACATACTGAGTCTACATACCGACTGTCATGTTCCTATCTCTTCGGGTGTTCGAGGTATAGCATTTTAAAAAAGTGGGTGGAGCTCGAAGGGCGGGAAGGAGTGGGTGTGGCAAAACAAATCCTTCAAACTTGAAGAAGCGCATGACCACACGAGTCTATCTTCCAAATTTCAAGACTCTAGCTGTTATAGTTTCCGAGAACCATTGGTGAGGACCGACAGACAAACGGACCGACGGACATGGTTTTATCAACTCGTCTTGTCAAGGATCTATTTATTTTGTAGGGTCCACCTCCCCTCCTTCTTGGTGTTACATACATTTGGTCTGAAACAAACCTAATATACCCCGGTACACTGTATGTGTCACTGTACAGGGTATAAAAATGGGCGCCCACATAAATAAAATTAAAAACGTTTATATCTCGAGAACTATATATCCTACAAAAACGAAACTTTACATGTATGCTTTTGGGATAGAGTTTAAGTATATTCAATCATAAAATGGGTGTGACCACGCCCACACGTAGCCAAAATAGAAAAACATTACATCTCTGAAACCAATTGAATAGAAATGAAATTTGTTTCGATTGAATACTGGGCGAGGCACCACTCTATAACCGGTGAGGACTTCTGAGTTTTTCCGTTTCAAAAATCATATCTTGTGTCGTTCAGAAGATATTTGTACGAAATAAGTTTTATTTAAAAAAGAATTCTTTAGGCTTTAAATAAGCTACGATATCTGGAGGCGGCGTAGTATGTTGTGCAGTATTAGCATAAGAAAATGACTAGTTTTTAATTTTTTACAAAGTTAGAAATTTGCGACTATATAAAGTATATGCATATATGGTATTCTTGATCAGTATAACTAGACAAGTTGATATAGCCATGTCCGTCCGTCGATCTGTCCACCTATCTGTATTTATACAACCTCTCCGACCGTCTTGAAGGTATCGACCTGAAATTTTGCACAGAGACTTATTTTTTGTGCGATTAACTCATTTGTCGGAATCGGCAATATCGAAGCACTGGAACCAGAAGCCCCAAACCTTTTTGACTTTCAATATAGAAGGCTGAAATTTAATAGGCAGTAGAGAAGCATTGGATCTGGCACCTGCCATACAAATTGTAAAAAGTTAAGACATTTTACCCCCCTTTACACACTTTATGATCAATTTTACCCACAAGCAGCATTGCAAAATACAACAGGTTTTTTCATATGTTCACTTCATTAACATTTTAAAGCAGTTGCAGCGACACTATCTACTTTGCATAATTCTTCTTATACCTGCGGAAGCGAGTTTTTCGCATATTTTTGCGCGAGGTTGCGACCGTTTTCTATTCAAAAACAGTATATATAGTCGAGTATATTCGACAATTTAATACCCTGAACACATGGTAGGCGGTGCCGCACCCTTAATCTGCAAAAACATATTGATCTGACGTCGGCTATTCAAATAGTGTTCAAGATATCAAGAAAATCGGTAAAAAAATGTGGATTTTACGATAAATTTAAGTTTGTGGGCCTCTGAGGGGTAGCCATCAAAGAGGGCGGAAGTTTGTGGTGTGCAGTTTTTATGATGTATTATCACTGAGCTTGTACACAAATTGTCAGGGTCGCAACTTTGTCAATTTGGAAGATATTGCAATTTACAGAAAACAACTGGGGGAGGGGAAATGAATAGGAGGGGGCGATTTTGTGGTATGCAGTTTTGTAGGACTATACATACTGAGTCTACATACCGACTTTAATGTTTCTATCTATTTGGATGCTTCAGTTATAGCGATTTAAGAAAGTGGTTGGTCTGGATGGGCGGAAAGGAGTGGACGTGGCAAAAAAAAACAATTGATCTGCTACTGAGCATCACGACTCTATCCTCCAAATTTCAAGTCTCTAGCTCTTATAGTTTCCGAGATCCGTTGGTGAGGACCGACGGACAGACGGACGGACATGGCTCAATCAATTCCTCTTGTCGTCCTGATCAAGAATATATATACTTTATGGGGTCCCCCTCCCCTCCTGTTCAGCGTTACATACATTTCGCTCAAACAAACACAATACATCCAGATACAGAGTATGTGTACCGGGTATAATAACATTTTCTAAAAATTTAGAAGTTGACATATTTTGAAATTTTTTTGAAATGTCCAACAATGATAAAAAGTATCGAAAAAATAGATTGATCCAAAAACAGCTCCCTTCAGGAAACTATAAATGCAAAAGACTTGATATTTGTAATATAACACTATAATATGACTACATAAGAATATAAATTAATTCGGTAATGATTTCTGTTATAATTGCGTTGCTATTCCAACTCAAAGATGCCGAATTTTCAAAAAATTTTGTATGTTATTAAAAGTTGAAAAAGGGTCAACTTTGAGTGGCGATATTTTTCAAACTATAATTCCGATTTCTTTAAAGTTAATATTTTCTTAATCTCTTAATTCTCTATCAGGCACATATATTTGTTTTATCGAAAGCGTTCATGAAATTTTTGATTTTTGCAAACTGGATGTATCTAAGGCCCCTCTGTTAGCCGTTACAAATTAAAGGCACACGGTAGGGATGTCAATTTTTCGAGATTTACTTATCCCGGGATTTTCGAGTTTGTTAACTTAAGTCCCGAGATCCCTAAAAAAGTTCCGACACTATTTCAGATGATGAAGTTTAAATTCAATTGATTAAGAAACAAAAAAGTTTTCCATACAACGATGTGAATCTTCACAGAGAAAAAAAAGTCCGGTCTGAGAACAGCACAGATTGTACCGTACTTGAATCAACAACAGTCCAAATTAAGTTGTAATTGGTCTAAATGTTCTCGAAATAAGTAAGATTTGTACTTAACATCAAAATCGACACCAAAATGGATTTGAATCAACTACAAAATGTCAATTCATACACATTTTATACTTGAAAACAAAACAAGAACACAAAAATTTAAACCGAAACCAAACGAACTTGAAATGACAACGCTTTGTTCTTATACTTTCTTTCTCTCTTACTCCTTTGAACAAAAATGTTAAAACAATTCAAATTTATCAAATATCAAATGTTTCTATGTTGCTTGCTGTAGCTCAGAGTTTAGTGTGTTTAAGTATGATACCAAAGGTATGAGGTTCAATCCCCAGCAAGAGCAGAGTTTTTTTGTTTACTAAATATTTTTTGTTCTCTTGGAACAAAAATGTTTTCAATAAATAAAATTTATGAAATATCAAGGGTTTCTATGTCGCTTCCTGTAGCTCAGAGCTTAGTGTGTTGTCTTACGAAACGGAAGGTAAGAGGTTCAAATCCCCTGGTACACCAAAGTCTTACTGTTTATTATATAAATAATCACCAATTACCATTTAATTATAATATTTATATGTTGTTTAAATGTTTATTAAATTAACTGTAACAATTACTTATATTGAATAAAATCAATCAAATTGAGATAATAACCGGAATAGTTTGCAAAACTACTGGGACTTGATTCAAGAACAATATAAACTTACTTGAACGAAAAAGTGGTCGTGGTCTCGCAAAATTTTTTTTAGTTGAAATTTAAGTTTAGTCGGTTCTTGATTCCAGTACAATATTCACTTGTTTTAAAAACAAAAAGGTCTCGGTGTAAGTTTTTTTTTGTTACAGTTGAAGTATGGTTGGTTCTTTATTCAAGTGAAATGTAAACTTATTTCTAAAACAACATTGACTCCGATTAAGTGTTGTTGGTATCATATTAAGCTTAAGCTGGTTTTGAAAATGTAACAAAATTTACTCAATTCAAGATTTTTTGTACTTAAAAATAGTGCTTGAATTGAGAACATTTTACTTGATTTGACAACATTCGTGCTTGACGGACTTTCAACACCGAATTGTGTCAATTTAAGTACAATGTACTTGAATTTTTATACTTTTCACTTATGTGAAATAGTATATTAACTTTGTCACGGAGTTTGTAACAGATCGAAATATTAATTTCCGACTATATAAAGTATATATATTCTTGATCAGGACGACAAGACGAGTTGATTTAGCCATGTCCGTCTGTCCGTCTGTCTGTCTGTCTGTCTGTATGTATGCAAACTAGTCCCTCAGTTTTGAAGCTATCGAGCTGAAACTTTGCACAGAGTCTTACAATTTATTACGATGAATCATTCGTCGGAACCAGCATGATCGGATTATTGGAACAGGTAGCTCCCATACGAAAAGAAGAAGAAAAGTGAACAAAACTTGAATCGTTGTATGGAACACTTTTTTGTTTTGTACAATAGAGTGCTGAAATTTTAAACATAGTAGTTTTACATGGTCCGACTACATGCCTGAAAGTTTCATTGAGATTGGACATCTGGAACTGGTAGCTCCCATACAAAATGAAGAAGAGGAAGAGAAGCCATATTCACGTCGTTGTATGGAAAACTTTTTTGTTTCTTAACCAATTGACTTGAAATTTTAAAGTTATGTTCTTAGGGAGGAATGAAAACTATTTTGACCAAAAGTGGGCGTAACCTCGCGTAGCCACGCCCACTTATAGCGAAAATTTACCCGTTGTATGGAAAACTTTTTTGTTTTTTAACCAATTGACTTGAAACTTTGCAGTTATGCTCTTAGGGAGGAATGAAAACTTTTTTGATCAAAAGTGGGCGTGGCCACGCCCACTTATAGCTTAACTTGACCCTTTGTATGGAAAACTTTCTTGTTTTTTAACCAATTGACTTGAAACTTTACAGTTATGTTCTTAGGGAGGAATGAAAACTACTTTAACCAAAAGTGGGCGTAGCCACGCCTACTTATAGCGAAAATTGACACTTTGTATGGAAAACTTTTTTGTTTTTTAACCAATTGACTTGAAACTTTACAGTTATGTTCTTAGGGAGGAATGAAAACCATTTTGACCAAAAGTGGGCGTAGCCACGCCCACTTATAGCGAAAATTTATCCGTTGTATGGAAAACTTTTTTGTTTTTTAACCAATTGACTTGAAACTTTGCAGTTATGCTCTTAGGGAGGAATGAAAACTATTTTGATCAAAAGTTGGCATGGCCACGCCCACTTATAGCTTAACTTGACGCTTTGTATGGAAAACTTTTTTGTTTTTTAACCAATTGACTTAAAACTTTACAGTTATGTTCCTAGGGAGGAATGAAAACTATTTTGACCAAAAGTGGGCGTAGCCACGCCTACTTATAGCGAAAATTGACTCGTTGTACGGAAAACTTTTTTGTTTTTTAACCAATTGACTTGAAACTTTGCAGTTATGCTCTTAGGGAGGAATGAAAACTATTTTGATCAAAAGTGGGCGTGGCCACGCCCTTTTATAGCGAAAATTGACCCTTTGTATGGAAAACTTTTTTGTTTTTTAACCAATTGACTTGAAACTTTACAGTTATGTTCTTAGGGAGGAATAAAAACTATTTTGACCAAATGTGGGCATGGCTACGCCCACTTATCGCAAAACTTGAACCGTTGTATGGAAAAATTTTTTGTTTTTTAACGAATTGACTTGAAACATTACAGTTATGTTGTTAGGGATGCATGAAAACTATTCATTTAGTTTTTTTTATAGTGACACAAAGTGAAAAGTATTATAGCTTCAGCCTTGCTGAAGATAGCGTCCTTACTGGTTTTCTCTGTGTTGGTTCTCTTCGCATTCTTCATTTTGTATGTCAGGTACTAGTTCCAGTTGCCTGATCCGAATAGAACTTTCAGTCATTTAGTCGGTCCATGTAAAACTACTATGTTTAAAATTTCTCTATAACAAAACGAAAAATTTTCCATACAACGATTAAAATTTGTTTTTCTTCTTCATTTCGTATGGGAGCTACCAGTTCCAGTAATCCGATATAGCCGGTTCCGATGAATGAATCAGCGTAATAAATTCTCAGACTCTGAGCAAAGTTTCAGCTCGATAGCTTAAAAACGTCAGCGTGTGCGAAACAAATTCACTAGGTTGAGAAAATTATGTAAGGAATTGGATGCTGATTTCGAGTCGAGTTCGGATTTACTTGGGAATTACGACTTTGAACCGCCTTTAGTATGCCCATCGCCGTCTCCCTTTTCCAACCTTGCTCTTCCTCAGCTCACACTGCCTCCTGCTCTGGCTCTCGTTAATTCCCTTACTTCTCCACCTCACCCTACCCCCCATCCCCCTACCACCACACCGGTGGATTCAATTCCACCCGATGAAGGCAGTCAGCCTGTCATCGCCGTCAAGCGATCTAGAGCTACTTCCTCTCCATCCTTCAAGCGTAAGAAGTCGAAGGCGAAGATTGCGTCTCGGTCCCCGACTTCTCCGGTACAGGAACATTCCACTCCTGCACCCACACTTTCATCGCCTACACCTTCCTCCTCACTTATGTCTTCCCATAATGGTTTGTCCAATGTGAGATCCACCTCTGAAACAGTGTTTGCGAACTGCGCATTAACGCAACCCTTTGTTAATATTGTGGCCCCCCTCCTGAACCCCTTATTGTTGTGGCTCCTCGAAGACAAATTCGAATTTCTCGTCTGTCCGCTGACACATCTCAAATACGGCCCCAAAAAACTAGGTATGTCTTCTGTTTTGTCGAAGCTAAGCAGTTTACTTATGGACAGTTTTTTTTTTCGATGTGGACATTATCATCTTTTCTAAAACCTGGCTAAATCCTACTGTTCTAAGCAATGAAGTGGTTTGTAATAAATTCGTTTATTACAGACGTGACCGTCCTTCTCGCTGGGGGGGAGGGGTTCTCATTCCCATAGATTTGCACCTACGTTCTGAACTTGTTCAATTGGATATAGCTGACGATGATGAATTTATATGTGTTAAGATTACTTTGGGTCAGATGGCTGTCTTTGTTACGTGTTCATATATTCCACCTGGTTCCGGACATGAGGTCTATATGAAGCACACTGATGCTATAAATCTGACTTGTGATCTTACATATGATCGTGATTTTCTCATTGTTCTTGGTGATTTCAACCTTCCCTATACTTCTTGGTCTTACTTCGACAATTCAAATTTCTTAGTACCTGGCGGAGATCCTGAATTTCTTGCTAATCTCCTGGATAATCCTTTATTTCAGAAAAATTCGGTCGTGAACTTAATTAACAGAACTCTTGATCTTGTATTGGCAAACGATTTGAATGGCATAGTTGTATTGCGATGTGACCCTCTATCGTTGCCGGAAGATTCTTTTCTCCCTACGTTGGAAATTATCCTTGCTCTTCCCTTTTCGTCTTCCACCTCGCCTAACACCTCTCCTCACCGTCGACTTTGCTTTCGTAAAACTAACATTGATCAGATTGACTGGTCCATTTTGTACCGTTGTAATGACATAACACATGCCGCCACCTTCTTTTATGATTCATTACATGGTATTCTTAATACGTGTGTCCCATCTAGTACTTTACGTTTGATGTCTCTAAAACCACCTTGGTTTTCCCGCCAGTTGTCGAACCTTAAAAAAAGACTCTAGACTCTAGTCTAGACTTTACAAAAAATCAGTTGCTCGATCTAACTTTCTTTCGCTAAACATTATCTGTTATAATAATTACCTGGGTCGATGTAAAAGTCAATTCTAACGTGACCCAAAAACGTTTTATAGATTTGTTTATTCAAAGCGCAGAACGGCTTTGTACCTTTTGTCATTTTTATACTTTTCACGTATGTGAAATAGTATATTAACTTTGTGCTGAAGTTTGTAACAGATCGAAATATTCATTTCCGACTATATAAAGTATATTAATTCTTGATCAGGGTGACAAGATGAGTTGATTTAGCCATGTCCGTCTGTCCGTCCGTCTGTCTGTATGTATACAATCTCCTCCCACAGTTTTGAAGATATCGAGCTGAAATTTTGCACAGAGACTTTTTATTTGTGCGATCAACTCATTTGTCGGATCCAGCCATATCGGAACACTGGAACTGGTAGCCCTCATACGAAAAGAAGAAGAAAAATGAACAAAACTTGAACCGTTGTATGGAAAACTTTTTTGTTTTGTATGATAGAGAGCTGAAATGTTAAACATAGTAGTTCTACATAGTCCGACTACATGCCTGAAAGTTTCATTGAGATTGGACAACTGGAACTGGTAGCTCCCATACAAAATGAAGAAGACGAAGAGAAGCAATATTCACGTCGTTGTATGGAGAACTTTTTTGTATTTTAACCAATTGACTTGAAACTTTACAGTTATGTTCTTAGGGAGGAATGAAAATGAAAAATGAAATGGGGCATGGCTACGCCCACTTATAGCGAAACTTGAGCCGTTGTATGGAAAACTTTCTTGTTTTTTAACCAAGTGACTTGAAACTTTACAGTTATGTTCTTAGGGAGGAATGAAAACTATTTTGCGTATGGTCACCACAGTACAAGAAACATCAAGATCGCATTGAATCAGTTCAGAAGCAATTTCTCCTCTTTGCGCTTCGAGGCCTGAATTGGAATCGTAATGCCAGGCTACCGTCATACCATGATAGGCCTTCCATCTCTGTCTCAACGCAGGATTGTTTTAGCGACTGTTTTTCTTCATAAGCTTGTTGTTGGTTTAATTGACTCTTCTGACTTACTCAGTCGGATTTGTTTTAGTGTACCACGACGCACTCCTAGAAACTATGTCCCTCTTGAACTATGCACATCATGATCCGTTTCGCGTATTATGCGCTAATTACATTAATCTCTATCACGGCTTCTCACCGGAAATCTCTCTAACGACACTTAAACGAACCATTCTTCGCTATATACACGATGCTGAAAGCACACAGCGGCTAAGACAATCGTTCCTTGGATGGTGTATGGTTATTATACATTTAAATGAGCACGCACTGATATGTTATGTTGTACTGATTCGTCCAACGCGGACGTCGCTTTATTTATACTAGAATTTCTTAATACTAACGCTGTGTTTGTAAGGCAGCAGCGTGCGATCCTTAATTTCTATTGGTTAATTTTACTAATGACTATCTTATCCTAACACTGCGTTTGTAAGACAACAGTGTGATTATAAATCTATGTTGGTCGCTTATCTTGTTCTTAATTATCATTTTATGGCCGCCAGATGTGTTTAGGGTTTATGGCCGCTAGATGTTTATTATCTTTTATGGCCACCAGGCGACCTACGACCATTCTGATGAAACTAGTGCATATGCAACGGCAGACAATGCAATATACTGTCTGTGGCCATTAGGCATTTCTTAGAAGCGATATCAAAGCATGAGTCTTGCAGCCTAACTGTTGTCCAGACATCGTAGGGAGTCTTATGTTCATACTTATGTTCATACTTGAACATTCTCCGGGGGGGCAGAATATGTAATGGCTAGTAAGTTTTTTTGTTTTATACATCTTAGCCTTGCATATAGTATGAGTATGATTATTACCAGCGTCACCAGTATCAGCGATGCATGCCCAGATGAACTGTGAATGTAGATATCGTTCAGGTGTACCTTGTATTTATCCAGCATTTCAATTTTTTGGTGCAGCAAGACTAATTCTTTTGTGTTGTTTATTAACACATTGCCTACGGGTGCTAGTTCCTTTGGTATTACTTCGTTAGCTTCCTTCATGAAATGCGCTAGAAATGATGCCTTACCCGTTGAATGCACTGTTTCTGGTGCTTTTAAAGTCACACCAGCTAGTCTAAGCGAACATCCTTCTTTCAGTGATAGAATTCCTTGTTGTGGAAGCGCAATTATCTCGTGATATAAGTCTCCACATTGTAGTTGACCCGATGTCTGCTCAAATAATTTATATAACCAACGGTTATGTGAATTTAGCTCTTTCCAGAAGGATTGACGCTTGTAGTCGACCATTGGGCACAAAAGACTGGTGCGTGGTACTAACGGTGATATTTCACACGTATTGTCAGCTGCATCCTTCCATGCCCAATTTCCTTCGCATGCAATCGTCTCCTCATTTTCGTGGCGACATTTGTTGTGTTCTGCTTCCGTCATCAAGTTATACGAATTAAGGGCTGTGTTGAAAATAACGTAATCCGCTTGCACTTGAGGAATCATCAGATGACTGTTCTTTAATAAAGGCATCGCAATAACTTTATAAAGGTCCGTTTGCTGGTTTATATATAGTGGTATTGTGGCTTGAATTACCACGACACCGTCTTTGAAACCACCTTGCGCTGTGAGAAGCTTGTATGTTGCTTGTAACCGGTTTTTGGAGTTTCTGCCAGGTAGCACATGGTCCCGAGGTAGCGATTCTTGTATTTTCCGGATCTCCTCCAACATTTGCGTTGGCTTTATCAAGATAGGGTTTATTTTACCGTGGTTTGTATCTATCAAAAGGTCAACCACTTTCCCTTGGATTTTCTCCGCCTCGTCGACCCAGCTCTGTATTTGGTTGACGGTCAAAAAGAATTTTATTGACTCGCGGTACACTAAAAACTGGTCTTTCATTGCTTTGGCCATTTCATTTAGTTTTTCGGTTATCTTCTTGAAGCTTTCATTGACATCATTGGTGGAAGCTTTGATCAAATTTTCTGTTGATTTGATCACCGATGTTTGATTACCCATGTGCTCCTTGAGTTGTTGTTGGTTTTCCAGCAGGTTTTTTATATTATACATTTCTATTATTGAAACGGACGGGTCAAACCATCCGCCGGGGCATATTATCATCGGACATGATCGCTTTGTTCGTTGAGCAGATTTTTCCAGTATGAGGTTGTTGTTTTCTTTTATTACCTTCAACTGCTGTTTGATGTTGTATGTTGCAGAACTACATTGCTGTTCAAATTCCTGCAGCTTCGGACATATTTTTTCCGCTTTCTCAATGAGCATCGGTGCATTCTTTACCACGTCAAAAAATGCTTGTAAATCGTAATAGAAGAACAGCTTCCAATTCGAATTAACCACTTCTACTCTTCCAATTTTATCCAGGAAGACTGCAGTGTTGACTCCAAATTCTTCAATATTCATCCTGCTCTTATTTTGACTTAGGACTGTAGCTGATGTAGCTACTTGAAGGAGCAAGACAAGGCACAATACCGTTACCATGCTTTTGTTTGATTTGGCATTTCTTTGTGGTTTCGTTTGGTACTCTTCATCATCTCCCGTTGGTAATGGACAAATTTTGCTCAGCGACCTTTTTATTTCGCCACCGCTCGTTTTTATAGTGACTACTCTCACTTTTTTATCTTGGCCTTCTGACGTTTTTGTTATACGGCCCATTGGCCATCGTCCCGGATGCGTGTGTTCTTGTTTGATTAACACAATTTGACCTTCCTTTAGGTTTCGTTTTTCATTTCGCCATTTGAGTCTTTTCTGTAGGGAAGTCAAGTAATCTTCCTTCCATTTCCTCCAGAATTCAGACTTCATTCGTTGCAGATATCTCCAACGGTCGAGAGACGAAATCTTCCCATTGTCGTTGATGTGTTCTGGCGCGCCGACTAGTGGTCTCCCGATGAGGAAATGTCCCGCAGTTAATACGTCATCGATTTCATTCTCGTGATCAGAGGCAACCAAGGGACGCGAATTGAGAACTGACTCAATACGGCATAACAGCGTAGAAAACTCTTCATATGTGCAGCTGTTGTCACCGAGTATTCTCTTAAGGTGATACTTCATCGATTTGACGCCAGCTTCCCATAATCCACCCATATGGGGGCTTCCCGGGGGAATAAAATGCCAAGTGACGCCATCTCTTTCCAACACCGGCGCTAGGTTGGTGTTGTTGTTTATCGCCGCTACCAAGTCCTTATCCAATCTTCTTGCAGCGCCAACGAAATTTGTGCCATTGTCGGAGTATAAGTGCTCACTTTTACCTCGTCTAGCAAAAAAACGATGTAGAGCTTCTAAAAACTTGTCTGTAGACATATCGCTGACAAGTTCCAAATGTATGGCTTTAGTAGCCATGCAGACGAATACACAAACGTATCCTTTATGAGACCGCTGACCACGTCCCTTCGAGCATCTTATTTGGAAGGGACCTGCATAATCAATGCCAGTTGCTTGAAATGGAAATGTTCCCGTAACCCTGTACACAGGAAGATTGCCCATCAGTTGATTAGATGGTTCTTGCCTGTATCGAACGCAAGTTGTACAGCTCCTTAAGTGTTTTTTAAGTACGTTACGTAACCCAAAAATCCAATATGCACGTTGAATGTGGTTCTTCATCAGCTTGATTCCTCCATGAAGCGTCATCTTATGGGCGCTATCCACCATGAGCCATGCCACGTGTGACTTTTCGAGGATTGCAGGATGCTTCATTGAAAACGGCAACGTTGAATTTTGTAGCCGGCCTCCCACTCGTAGTATACCTTCTTCATCTAGGAATGGATAGAGTGGCAGGAGCTTGTTTTTCGTTTCTAACGATTTTTGGTTGTATAGCTGTGTTATCTCCTTTCCGAAGTCTAGTCGTTGTTGAAGTTTAATTATTATCGTCGTAGCTTTTTTCACCAAATTTGTTTCGATGTTTGCCTCTTGACGAATCTTTGCCTGAAGTTTGGCGACGAAGCGAAGGACACACGTGACGACGCCTACCAACTTTTTCCAGCTTGAATATTTCGTTAGCAGTTCAATTAAAGGATTATTCACATTAAAGACTGTTGATATTATTACAGACTCAGTATCCTTATTCACTGGCCATTCATGCTTGGGACGAGTTAACCATTTTGGCCCATGCCACCAAATGGCACATTTTTCCAGTTTTTCAGGTGAGGTCCCTCTTGAAGCTATATCTGCAGGATTGTCTTCTGATCTCACGTAGTTCCACACTACTCCAGGGAGTCTTTTCACGATGTCATCTACTCTTGATTTCACAAATTTGTCCTTACTGCGTTGATTCATTATCCAAGCAATAGCTATTTGTGAGTCACTCCAAACGACGACATCGATTTTGTTTTTAAATGTTGACTGTATCTTCGTCAACAGTTTCGATAAGAGATGCGCAGCACAGAGTTCCAATTTGGGAATTGTTTTCTTATTTTTGATTGGGCTGACTTTACTTTTGGCTGTGAGTAAAGTAACTTTTTCTCCAATTCTTGTGTAAATTGCGGCAGCATATGCTTTCTCGGAGGCATCACAAAATCCATGAAGCTCAATTACATTGTAGTCTGTGTTACCAACCCAACGAGGAATTTTGATGCTTGCTAGGGCTGGTAATTTGTTTGCAAAATCTTTCCAAATTTTTGCTGAAGTTGCGTTGAGCTCAGCGTCCCAAGATAGAGACAACTTCCATAGCTCCTGAACAAAGCATTTCCCTTGGAGCGTAACTGGCGTGAGCCAGCCTAGCGGATCGAAGATTCTTGCTAGTTCTGACAACACTGATCGTTTGGATATACGATCTAACTGCGGCTTCTTGACGCTGAACGAAAATGAATCTTGTCTCGGGTCCCAATGTAAGCCCAAGGTTTTTATTGATTCGTCCTCTTTGATAGTCACTTTTTCCGTGTTATTTCTATCTGCGATGTTAGCAATAATCTTCTCGTCGTTGGAGACCCATTTCCTGAGATGCATACCAGCCTTTTCCATTACGGCTCGTATTTTTTGTTGAATGCTGATGCATTCGTGGATTGTTGAAGCACCAGTCATCAGATCATCCATATAAAAATCTTCTCTGATGATTTTTGCAGTAGTGGCGTCATCGTGGCAATAAACGTTAGCTATATGTTGCAGTGAACGTACAGCTAAAAATGGTGCTGCAGACGTTCCATAAGTCACCGTTGTCATCTTGAACTCACGAATTGGTTCTTTTTGATTTTCTCTCCACAGGATGTGGTGGTATTCTTGGTCAGCTTCTGATATTTTTATTTGTCGATACATTTTTTCCACATCAGCAGTGATTACGAACTGCCATAGTCGCCAACTCACCAAAATGTCAAAAATGTCTCGTTGTATTTTAGGCCCAACCAGCATCACGTCGTTAAGGCTGAGGCCGTTGGTCGTTTTAGCTGAAGCGTCAAAAACCACCCTCAATTTTGTTGTTAAACTGTTTGGCCTGATAACCGCTTGATGTGGCAAATAGTATTTGCCTTGGCTCATTGACTTCACAGGTACCATATGACCAAGCTCCAGATATTCTCTCATGAACATTTTGTATTGTTCGAAAACATCTTTGTGTCTTTGGAACTTCTTCTCCATTTGCAAAAGTCTTGCTAATGCTTGTTTGCGAGAGTCCCCTAATGTGAACTCTTTTTGAAAGGGTACTGATACTATAAGCCGTCCATCAGTATCAATTTTCGTCGTCTCTTTGTAGAATTTTTCGCAATTCTGCTCTTCTTCTGTTTCGATTGTATCTTCTTGTTCCAGCTCCCAGAATCTCTCCAGGTTGTCAATGTTCACAGTAGTTGTTGCAGTGAAAACTTTGCGTTGCGGTGCACGTGACACGTTACCGGAAATTATCCAGCCAAATTTCGTTTTTTGACCCAGAATGCCTTTAACCTTTTTAACCTGTCCCATCATAATAAGTGGAAACAGGTCTGCGCCAATGATCATGTCGACTCGACTGGCTTTATTGAAGTTTGGATCTGCTAGGAAACAATCTTTCCAGTCGTCATGGACTTCCATATCCACGTTTTTACTTGGAAGCGCTCTTTGCAACTTGGGTAGAACAAGCGCATCTGTTTCTGCTCCAAATCGACTAGAACATCTGGGTTTGATTTCCAACTTCACCTTGTTTTTGGACAGCTCGACGCCTTTTGAAGAAATCCCTTGGACCTCTACGATCTCCTTTGTTCTTGGCAACCTTAACAGTTGGGCTGCCTCCTCTGAGATAATTGTCCGCTGCGATCCTCCATCCATTAGAGCTCTTAGCAGTTCATATTGGCCACTAACGTTTCTAACTTTGACGACAGCTGTAGCCAAGAGAGTTTCCTGACCCGCATTTCCGCTGAGACAGTTCACACTCTCATTTTTCGCTTCTTCATGAAGCAGTGTATTGTGGTTTTTATAGCACTTTTGGCATTTCCACTCTTTTTTGCATTCACCCATGCTGTGATTGCCGAGACAACGGTAGCACAAGTGATGTTTTATAACAAACTCCTTACGTTTGCTTACGGGTGCACTTTTGAATTTTTGGCACCTTCCAATTTCGTGCCCTTTTATGGAGCAAAAGCGGCATGATTTTGGTTGCAGATAGGATGTTGTTTTACCAACACCTTTTTGTACCGAGTTTATTGAGTTGTATAATTGTTCAATAAACTCCAGTACGTCTTCTAGGGTTTGAATTTCCCTGTTCTTCGTTTTTATATGTTGCTCGTATTGCTGTAGAGCTTCTTTTGAAAATCGACGAAGAAGAATTTGAGCAAAAATGACATCCGCCTGTTTGCCAAGTTTTGCTTTTTCTTTTATAATATGTATAGATTCCGTGGCCGAATCTAAAAAGCGGCGAACACTCTCTTCCGAGTCGCATTTTAGGGTATCCAGCTCCAATATGTTGTCAAGCCGATCAGCGAATATCTTCCGATTATTCTCATATCGTTTACATATTAGCTCCCACGCCGCACAATAATTCGCAGCAGAGCCAACCAGTAAATGACTCACTACTGCCTTTGCTTCTCCCTTTAGACACGCTTTCAGATAATTCAGCTTTATGGCGTTGCTGATATCTTTTCTTTCGTGAATTATTTCGGAGAATAGTTCAAAGAATGTCGGCCACTCCTTGGCGTTTCCATTAAAATGTGGAAGTTCCACCTTTGGTAGTTCTGGCTTTTCCGACATCGAACTTAACTGGCTTTCGGCCATTTTCGTATTTAATTCATCTATTAGAATGTTAGCCTCCATTATTAGGACATCAATTTCGTCATAATCGAAGGCACTACATTCATATATAGTTTCCAGTTTGTCTAGAGTGGTCTGCACTTGATTGAGGGCGGACGTGACTCTCATCTTGCAAGCTCGCATAGATTTCATATCGCCATTGTCCAGGCATTCATTGGCTTCACTCATAAGCACTCTAAGCCTGTTTGCCCGTTTGTCTACTAGATCAACTAAATTGTCTCCTGCGACAGAGCTTTGGTGTGATACAGCATCTTCATTCCCCAAGGCATTGGCTCCTTTTTTTGAAGAAAAACTTTGTGCTTCCGCTACTGCTAACTTCACTGGATTATCCAATCGCTTTGGGATGGTACCGGTTGACTCGATTTTGAGCTCACTCTCTGATGCGGACGTCTTAACGTTTGCGGCCTCTTCTAACGCATTTTTGTAGCTTTTATACGTACTCATAGTTGTGTCGAATACTTTTTCAATTAAGTATTTATGATCGATCACTTCTATTTTATTTAAATTTGAGTTGTTTGCCACAAATTTTGAAACATCGTCCCTCATCTCCTCGATGGTAGCACGACGTTCTATCATGCTGTAGATTTTGTTTTGGAGGACAGCCTGCTCCTTCAAAAGTTCCATAGAAGAAGGCATTTTGCACTTTTTAATAATTTTGCGTAAGCGTTGAATTTTAAAATTTAATTAATTTAATTTTTCGATTTTTTTTTTCAATTTCTGCTGTCTAAGCCACAGAAAACGCTTTTCACTTTTTTTTTTCAACTTCTGCTGTCTAAGCCACAGAAAACGCTTTTCACTTTATTCCGCGAAACAATTTAGTTCTAAGACTCGAAGGACCAAAATGTATGGTTATTATACATTTAAATGAGCACGCACTGATATGTTATGTTGTACTGATTCGTCCAACGCGGACGTCGCTTTATTTATACTAGAATTTCTTAATACTAACGCTGTGTTTGTAAGGCAGCAGCGTGCGATCCTTAATTTCTATTGGTTAATTTTACTAATGACTATCTTATCCTAACACTGCGTTTGTAAGACAACAGTGTGATTATAAATCTATGTTGGTCGCTTATCTTGTTCTTAATTATCATTTTATGGCCGCCAGATGTGTTTAGGGTTTATGGCCGCTAGATGTTTATTATCTTTTATGGCCACCAGGCGACCTACGACCATTCTGATGAAACTAGTGCATATGCAACGGCAGACAATGCAATATACTGTCTGTGGCCATTAGGCATTTCTTAGAAGCGATATCAAAGCATGAGTCTTGCAGCCTAACTGTTGTCCAGACATCGTAGGGAGTCTTATGTTCATACTTATGTTCATACTTGAACAGATGGACTGGTGGCGCTTTTACAACTTAAGTCTATGACCATAAATGGCTGTGAGTTGGGGCATAGCTGGCATTGTGCAAGACTTCTTAGTAGTTAATCAACCAATATTTTTTTATACCCTGCACATACAGTGTGTCAGGGTATATTAAGTTTGTTTGAACGAAATGTATGTAACGCACAGAAGGAAGGGAGGGGGACCCCATAAAGTATATATATTCTTGATCAGGATGACAAGAGAAATCGATTGATACCTGTCCGTCTGTCCGTCCGTCTGTATTCACCAATGGTTCTCGGAAACTGTAAAAGCTAGAGACATGAAATTTGGAGGGTAGACTCGTGATGCTTGGCACTACATCAAGTTTAAACGGTTTTGTGCCACGCCCGCTCCTTCCCGCCCAACCAGAACCGCCCACTTTTTTAAAACGTTGTAACTCGAACACACGAAGAGATAGAAACATGAAAGTCGGTGTGTAGACTCAGCATGAAGAGCTCTACAAAACTGCATACCACAATTTTTCCCCCTCCCCTTGATTTCCCCTCACCGAGTTGTTTTCTCTCAACAGCAATATCTCCAAAACTAATAAAGATACGAACATGAAATTTTGAATACAAGCTCAGTAAATATATATCTTTAAAACTGCATACCACAAAATTCCCCTCTGTTCGAAAGTTACCCATCAATGACCAACAAACTCAAATTTTTTGTAAATTCCACTTTTTTTGACCAATTTACTTGATATTTTCAACATTATTCGATCGGGCGATGTCAAATCAACATTTTTTTGAAGATTTAGGGTGTTGCACCACCCACTGTGTGTGCAGGGTATTATATTGTCGAGTATACTCGACTATAGCGTCCTTACTGGTTTTTATATAAGATGGTTTTTTTGTCTGGCTTAAAATTTTTTTTTTTTTTTGTATCAGTAAATATTCTGTTTATACCCTGTAGACATACTGTGTAAAGTAAGGTGACTTTGTATTTTTAAAAAAAATATTTATTTATTAATATTTATGTTGTCCTCTTCACAGTAATCCCCCTCAGATACAATACACTTATGCCAAAGGTTTCTCCCATCTTCAAAGCACTTCTCCTAAGCCCTTTTCGGTATAGCCTTGAGATCCTCCAGAGTTGCAGGATTTATCTCTTGATTCGTTGCAAATCTTTGGCCTTTCATAGAACTCTTTAGTTTTGGGAACAAGAAAAAGTCACATGGGGCCAAATCCGGTGAATATGGTGGCTGAGGCATGATTGTGTTGTTGTGTTGGCCAAAAAATCTCTGACAATCAAAGATGAGTGAGCAAAAGCCGTGAATTGTTTTTCCACAATTCTGGACGTTTTCTTCGTATTGCTTCTCGCAAACGGCGCATAACTTCAAGATAATACTGTTTATTGAGCGTACCATATGGTAAACTCCTGTTGCACCACGCCTCGGTAATCGAAGAAAACAGTCAGCAAAAGTTTGACATTTGATCGAACTTGGCGTGCTTTTTTCGGTCATATACCCATGATTCGTCACCAGTTATGACCCTTTTGAGTAAATCTGGGTCGTCGTTGACGTCACTCAACAGTTCCTGAGCGATGCTCATGCGACGATTCTTTTGGTCAAAATTTAGCAATTTCGGATTAAACTTCGCTGACACACGTCTCATGCCCAAAACGTTAGAAAAAATTTCCTGGCACGAGCCAAGCAATATACCAACATCCTCAGCAACTTCTCTGATAGTGATTCAACGATTTTCAAAACAATTTTCTTCACTGCTTGAACGTTTTCATCAGTTATTGACGTGCTTGGGCGTTCACAGCGAGGCTCGTCATTGGCATCTTCGCGGCCATCTCGGAAGAGTTTGTACCTCTTGTAAACATTTCTATACCCTGCACATACAGTGTGACAGGGTATATTAAGTTTGTTTGGACGAAATGTATGTAACACACAGAAGGAAGGGAGGGGGACCCCATAAAGTATTTATATTCTTGATCAGGACGACAAGAGAAATTGATTGAGCCATGTCCGTCCGTCTGTCCGTCCGTCCGTCCGTCTGTATTCACCAATGGATCTCGGAAACTGTAAGAGCTAGAGACTTGAAATTTGGAGGGTAGACTCGTGATGCTTGGCAGCAGATCAAGTTTATTTTTTTTTTGTGCCACGCCCACTCCTTCCCGCCCATCCAGCCCTACCCACTTTTTTAAATCTTTATAACTCAAACATCCAAAGAGATAGAAACATGAAAAAAACGGTATGTAGACTCAGTATGAGTGGCTCTACAAAAGTGCATACCACAAAATCCCCCTTATTTTTCATTTCCCCTACCCCAGTTATTTTCTGTTAATTTCTATATCTCCAAAATTAACAAAGGTATGAACCTGAAATTTTGTATACAAACTCAGTGATAATGCATCTTAAAAACTGCATACCACAAATTTCCCCTCTTTTTGATGGCTACGCCTCAGAGGCCTACAAACTTGAATTTTTCGTAAAATCCACATTTTTTGACCGATTTTCTTGATATTTTGAACACTATTTGAATAGGCGACGTCAGATCAATATGTTTTTGTAGATTGAGGGTGTGGCACCGCCTACCATGTGTGCAGGGTATTATATTGTCGAGTATACTCGACTATACCGCCATTACTGGTTTTTACTTAGAACAGATTCACCGTATGCCACTCTCACCATTTTAAGTGTTTCAGAGCCGTTTATTTTATTTTTTACAAAAAATTAGATGCAAGTCCTTTGATTCATATTTTTCGATAGCAAAAAATCGCCGAGCACGCAAAACACTTATAACCTTTACGCCTCTCACAACGAAACAAAAAATGCTGTACACTTGAAACTTGGTACAGATGTTCGGGAAGAGTGTACCAACAAAAAATATCGAGAATCGAAAGTACGTTGCCCGCGAAATTTGAAAAGTCACCTTACTTTTTGATCACATCTCGTATTGTGTTTGTTTGAGCGAAATGTATTTAACGCACAGAAGGAGGGGAGGGGACCCCATAAAGTATATGTGTTCTTGATCAGGACGACAAGAGAAATTGATTGAGCAATGTCCGTCCGTCTGTCTGCCTGTCCGTCCTCACCAACGGTTCTCGGAAACTATAACAGCTAGAGACGTGAAATTTGGAGGTTAGACTCATGAAGCTCGGCAGCAGATCAAGTATATTTTTTTTTTGCAACGCCAACTCCTTCTCAAGCATCCAGTCCCACCCACTTTTCTAAATCGCTATTACTCAAACATCCAAAGAGATAGAAATATTGAAGTCGGTATGTAGACTCAGTATGTATAGCCCTACAAAACTGCATACCACAAACTTCCCCCCTCTTTGATGGCTACACCTCAGAGGCCAACAAACTTAAATTTTTCGTAAAATACACATTTTTTTTACCGATTTTCTTGATATTTTGAACACTATTTGAATAGGCGACGTCAGATCAATATGTTTTTGTAGATTGAGAGTGTGGTATCGCCTACCATGTGTGCATGGTATTAATTGTCGAATATATTCGACTATACCGCCTTTACTGGTTTCTGATAAAAGTTTTTGATCGCGTATTAGCATAGGCGGAGTAATAACAAACATTTTTGTGTTTTCAAAAATATTGTTGCTTATCTCTTAGTTGTGTTTTTTATACCCTGTACACATACTGTGTATCAGGGTGTATTGTGTTTGTGCAAAAGCCAAATGTAACGCAGTAAAGGAGGGGAGGGGGACCCAATAAAGTATATATATTCTTGATCGGGATGACAAGAGAAATTGATTAAGCCATGTCCGTCCGTCTGTCCGTCCGTCCGTCCTCACCAATAGTTCTCGGAAACTGTAAGAGCTAGAGACTTGAAATTTAATGGGTAGACTCGTGATGCTCGGCAGCAGATCAAGTTTGAATGGTTTTGTGCCACACCCACTCCTTCTCGCCCATCCAGCACCGGCCACTTTTTGAAAACGCTATAACTCGGACATCCAAAGAGATAGAAACATGTATGTAGACTCAGTATGAGTAACTCTACAAAACTGCATACCACAATTTTACCTCCTCCCCTTAATTTCCCCTCCCCTAGTATTTTTCTAAAAAAAAGCTATATCTCCATAACTAACAAAGGTGAAACGAAGGAACGTGAAATTTTGTATACAAGCTCAGTGATAATACATCTTAAAAACTGCATACCACAAATTTCCCCTCTCTTTGATGGCTACCCCTCAGAGACCCACAAACTTAAATTTTTCGTAAAATCCACATTTTTTTACCAATTTTCTTTGTATTTTGAACAATATTTGAAATGGCGACGTCAGATCAATATGTTTTTGTAGATTGAGGGTGTGGCACCGCCTACCATGTGTGCAGGGTATTATATTGTCGAGTATACTCGACTATACTGCCCTTACGGGTTTTTGTTTTGTAAAATATAAAACTGCAATAAAATAATCAAATGGAATGAAACATGTTTCATAATCCTGTGGACTCAACTGCTATATTATTTTTTGAAAACAGCATTTTCACAAAATGTGAATACAAGTATTCAAGATAGTAATGTAATAAAAAAACCAGTAAGGACGCTATCTTCAGCAAGGCTGAAGCTATAATGCTTTTCACGTTGTGTCACTATAAAAAATAAGTAAATGAATAGTTTTCATGCCTCCCTAATAACATAACATTTAGGTTTCAAGTCAATTGGTTAAAGACCAAAAAAGTTTTCCATACAACGTTTCAAGTTTCGCTATAAGTGGTTGTAGCCATGCCCACTTTTGGTCAAAATAGATTTCATTCCTGCTTAAAAACATAACTGTAAAGTTTCAAGCCAATTCGTTAAAAAAAAACAAAAAAGTTTTCCATACAACGGGTCAAGTTTAGCTATAAGTGGGCGTGGCCATGCCCACTTTTGGTCAAAATAGTTTTCATTCCTCCCTAAGAACATAACTGCAAGGGGTCAAGTCAATTGGTTAAAAAACAAAAAAGTTCTTCATACAACGGGTCAAGTTTAGATATAAGTGGACGTGGCCATGCCCACTTTTGGTCAAAATAGTTTTCATTCCTCCCTAAGAACATAACTGCAAGGGGTCAAGTCAATTGGTTAAAAAACAAAAAAGTTCTCCATACAACTGTTCAAGTTTCGCTATGAGTGGGCGTAGCCATGCCCACGTTTGGTCAATATAGTTTTCATTCCTCCCTAAGAACATAACTGTGAAGTTTCAAGTCAATTGGTTAAAAAACAAAAATGTTCTCCATACAACGACGTGAATATTGCTTCTCTTCCTCTTCTTCATTTTGTATGGAAGCTACCAGTTCCAGTTGTCCAATCTCAATGAAACTTTCAGGCATATATAGGACTACTATGTTTAAAATTTCAGCACTCTATCATACAAAACAAAAAAGTTTTCCGTACAACGATTCAAGTTTTGTTAACTTTTCTTCTTCTTTTCGTATGGGGGCTACCAGTTCCAGTGGTCCGATATGGCTGGATCCGACAAATGAGTTGATCGCACAAATAAGAAGTCTCTGTGCAAAATTTCAGCTCGATATCTTCAAAACTGTGGGAGGAGATTGTATATATACAGACAGACGGACGGACAGACGGACATGGCTAAATCAACTCGTCTTGTCGTCCTGATCAAGAATATATGTACTTTATATAGTCGGAAATGAATATTTCGATCTGTTACAAACTTTAGCACAAATTATACGTGAAAAGTATAATTATTATATATTTAATTACACAGGCCGACAAAAATACCGTTTGTAAAAACTTTTTCAATAACTGCAACTAATTCCTTCGTATTTTGGTTATTATTTAAAAATGAGATTTATTGAGGTCTAAATGTGTATAACTTTCGAAAGGGGCCCTCAATCAAAAAACCTCTTTAGTACATGATAGATTGGGTTCCTAAATATATATTAGTTAAATCTCTACAAGATCGGTCATGTAGTTTCAGGTATCTTATATACAAGTTTGAAAAACAGTAATTTCGTGTTTTTTACAATTCAGTGAAATGCAAGAAATTGGATGGTGATACGACTTTATGTCTACTAGTTTCGGAATTAGCACTCCAAAATACATAGGAATTAGTTGCAATTATAGAAAGAGTTTTTCCTTGTTGGTCTGTGTTATTAATGTTGAAAAAAAATAATACTTTTACAATTTCTATTAATTTTGCACACATTTACGTCAAAGTGTTTGTTAAGATGACCTCGCGAGCAGGTCTTAGAAAGAGACTTCGTTAAGACGGCAAGAGCTAATTTTTCAGTTCCTAAAATACTAATTTCCTTAAAAAGGTTTCAACTGGCATTTAAGAGAATGTTAAGTCTTAACAGTGTCTTAACTCGTTAAAGACATTTCCAAAAATACGGCGGTTAATGTTGCATTCTCCAAACATGCCGACGAAGAACATCTATCAGCTTCAACACTTGTTGGTTGGTTTTTAGAGAAATACTCAGAAAAGCCGAACTACTCTCTTCACAAGGGTTTTTGTAAGCTGCATTGAAAAATATTGAGTAACTTTTATTTAAAATTTTGAGCATCAGTCTGCAGTCCCTACATCACAACATCGGTACTACAAATACTTGAATTAGGTATGGTTTATGCAAAAAGTGGACAGAGTTATGCGAAACTGATGGCGGTGAAATAATCCCTGATCGAACAAGCTATTTTTTTGACAGATCTATAAATCTATAGGAATGCTGCAGTGTTTGTCGAAGATGAGAATAGGAGCGGGAGATGAATTACTCAAAAATAATATTTAATGAAAAGAAAATGCAATATATACGTCGCCACAAATTCAAATTTAGATAATAGAAATATGCTCAAAAGTTTTAAAATCACATATACAGTGAACCAAAAAAAAATTGGGACACTTAATGGAAAAAAATATATATTTTCATATAACAATAAACATGTTGTAAAAACGTTTGCAATAATATAAAAAAAAATTGAGTACTTGTCGCACTTTTTTTTTTGCCATAAAAAATGAAGTGCATTTTACTCGCATAAAATATGTACCAAATATCCACTGATTAGAGATTTCAAAGACAGTTATGTTGGTTGGTCCAGAAAATGATCAGTGGAGGAAACTCCGCAACAAGGAAAGACGCACTTCTGTTACACAACACCGTTGTAAAGGGATGTTTATTGTATGTCTTTACATTATTTCAAAGTACAAGTACGTCTGTGTTCTTGAACCAGTAGTCAATTTAATGCAATTGAAAAATAATGACATAATCAAATGTGCTGAACATATACGACAAGTTAAAGAAATCGTACGATTGCTTGTTGTTATTTTGAAAAAAATATCGATACTTTTGTGGTCCCCTTTGTTAAAACCTGGCTACGTTTATGTATACTAGCTGACCCAGTGCGTTTTTCTTCGCCAACAAAGTATGTGCAAAGCTAACAGATATCACAGGATTGAGTCTTATAAAACTCTATGACAATTGCGCAAATTCGAAATTTCATTCTTGTAAGTAATACGGATCCAGGTATGTACCAGTTTTATATTTTTGCTATATTTGGCCGTAGCCCCTCCCCATCATTTTGCCGGGCCTCAAGTAAGCAATATTCATTCCGGTTTTTGCGTTCCTAGATTCATTTAGTTTATTTATAATTTTTATTGCGTTGAAAACCATTCTTTAATTACAGTGAATGAGTTGCGAAATCCTTGCTCCCGTTATGACAAATTTCAGCACGGCGTTTTTAAAAATTCACTCATATTTCTTTTCTGGTAAAGAATTAAAATAAATTAATTAAACCAATAAGAATGCTGTATATGCATAATATAGCATATATGTATATATATACTAGGGTGTAACATACGAGTACTTAATTTTGTTGTCATTTCGTTTCGAATTTGTTGGACAAACAATACGCACAATGCCTGTGGAACTTAAAAGCAATACAAAAACTATATTTTTGATTGGTAAGATAGATCACCAAATAACGGGTGTTAAGTTACCATCTATCCGCCAAGTTCTCGCAGTTTTAAATTTTAATATCCGCGAACTGAAATTAAAACTTAAAAGCTCAAATCAACTTGTAAACCAGTAAGGATTTGAGTCGACAGTACCCTGTACCTTCAACTTGTAACGTCTGTTGTAGGGCGTTGCCCCGCCCACTTTTTTATCAAAACAGATTTGCTTTCCATTCAATATCATACATATCAATTTTTGCTCTTCTAGACCAATTCATTACAGAGATATAACGGTTTTCTTTTTTGCCTATATGTGGGCGTGGTTACGGCTATTTTATATTTGAATATTACTAAACATAATCCCAACAGCATACATGCAAAGTTTCATTCTTGTAGGTTGTATGGTTCTTGAGATATGAGCGTTTGAAAATTTTACTATAAAGGAGCGTAGTCACGCCCATTTTTATACTCTTGCAAGAGTATATTAACTTTGTCGTGAAGTTTGCAACGCAGAGAAGGAGACATCTCCGACTATATAAAGTATATATATTCTTGATCAGCTCGACGAGACGAGTTCAGATAGCCATGTCCGTCTGTCCGTCCGTCTGTCCGTCCGTCCGTCTGTCCGTCTGTCTGTTGCGATGCGAACTCCTCCTAGAGTTTTAAAGATATCAAAAAAATTTAAATGCAGAAAATTTTCTTTTCCTTGCACGCAGTTTGTATGTAAAATCCAGCATGATCGGATAACTATAGCATATAGCTGCCATAGGAACGATCGGTCAAAAATGAGGTTTTTGCTCAATAAACTCTTTGTTTTTCAAGTTATCACCCCAATTTTTTGCACAAGAACATCTTGGACGTAAATTAAGGCTCACTGCAAAATTGGTGAAGATCGGATAAATATAGCATATAGCTCCTATAGGAACAATCGGTTAAAAATTCGGTTTTTGTTAGAAAAACTTTTTTGTTTTCAACTATAAACAGATGAAATCTTGCAGTTGCGCGTTTTTAGGAATCCTTGACCATATTACAAAGTTTCATAAGAATCGGACATAAGGGCGTGGCACCGCCCATATAGAGAAAAACTTAAAAATGTGATTTATCTATAAGAAGACGAGATGGAAAATGGTAAAATGAAGTGTGGAATGATTGCATTGTACTCTTGAAAACAAGTTAGAAAATGGGCAGGGTTACGCCCCTTTATCTTTATAAACTTATAAGATTCTTATTGGCAAAACTATAAAACGTATTTTCCAAATGCTTGCAAGAGTATATAAGTTTCAGCAAAGCTGAAAATAGCTCCCTTACTGGTTTTATACTCTTGCAAGAGTATATTAACTTTGTCGTGAAAATTGCAACGCAGAGAAGGAGACATCTCCGACTATATAAAGTATATACATTCTTGATCAACACGACGAGACGAGTTCACATAGCCATGTCCATCTGTCTGTCTGTCTGTTGCGATGCGAACTCCTCCCAGTGTTTTGAAGTTAGCAAAAAAATTTAAACGCAGAAAATTTTCTTTTCCTTTCAGGCAGTTTATATGTAGAAACCTGATCGGAATACTATAGCATATAGCTGCCATAGGAACGATCGGTTGAAAATAAGGTTTTTGCTCAATAAACTCTTTGATTTTAAAGCTATCGCCTCGATTTCTTGCACAAGAACATCTTGGATGTAAGTTAAGACACACTGCAAAATTGGTGAAGATCGGATAAATATAGCATATAGCTCCGATAGGAACAATCGGTCAAAAATTTTTTTGTTAGAAAAACATTTTTGTTCTCAACTATAAACAGATGAAACTTTGCAGCTACGCGTTTTTATGAATCCTTGACCATATGACAAAGTTTCATAAGAATCGGACATAAGGGCGTGGCACCGCCCATATAGAGAAAAACTTAAAAATGTGATTTATCTATAAGCAGACGAGATAGAAAATGGTAAAATGAAGTGTGGAATGATTGCATTGTATTCCTCAAAAAAATTAGAAAATGGGCGATGTTACGCCCCTTTATCTTTATAAACTTATTAGATTCTAATTGGAAAAACTATAAGACGGATTTTCCAAATGCTTGCAAGAGTATATAAGTTTCAGCAACGCTGAAAATAGCTCTCTTACTGGTTTTATTTTTTCTTCTTAAGGTTTGAGTCAGCTATATACACACCAAATTTGGTGTTCCTATTAAAAAAGACAAAAGAGATAGTACGACTTTTGTAATTTTTTTACCCGAGGTAGCTTCAGTTATTTACCCGTCACCCCTTCTAAGCCAAAAAAAGGAAAAACAAAATAAACTTGATCTGCTTAAGAAATGACAGAATCGATCTGTGGAAAGATTTTGGTTCTATCTATTATAGTTTCCGAGGTCTAGGCTTTCATACAGAGGGACGGACGGACAGACGGACATGGCTAAATCAATTTCTCTTTCGATACTGATCAAGAATATAAATACTTTGTATAGTCGGAGATGTCTCCTTCTGGGTGTTACATACATTGTCGATACTGACAAAAATAATACACCCTTGTTCATCGCTATAAAAATGATTTTAGTTCAAATAACATTGACCCATTTTTCTTTTCTGTGGCATATTCCACCTTCATCAGAGAGTCTGTTTTTATACTTTTCACGTATGTGAAACAGTATAATAACTTTGTGCTGAAGTAACAGATCGAAATATTCATTTCCGACTATATAAAGTATATATATTCTTGATCAGGACGACAAGACGAGTTGATTTAGCCATGTCCGTCTGTCCGTCTGTCTGTATATATACAATCTCCTCCCACAGTTTTTAAGATATCGAGCTGAAATTTTGCACAGAGACTTCTTATTCGTGCAGTCAACTCATTTGTCGGATCCAGCCATATCGGACCACTGGAACTGGTAGCCCCCATACGAAAAGAAGAAGAAAAATGAACAAAACTTGAATCGTTGTATGGAAAACTTTTTTGTTTTGTATGATAGAGTGCTGAAATTTTAAACATAGCAGTTCTACATAGTCCGACTACATGCCTGAAAGTTTCAATGGGATTGGACATCTGGAACTGGTAGCTCCCATACAAAATGAAGAAGAGGAAGAGAAGCAATATTCACGTCGTTGTATGGACAACCTTTTTGTTTTTCAACCAATTGACTTGAAATTTTAAAGTTATGTTCTTGGGTAGGAATGAAAACTATTTTGACCAAAAATGGGCGTAGCCACGCCCACTTCTAGCGAAAATTGACCCGTTGTATGAAAAACTTTTTTGTTTTTTAACCAATTGACTTGAAATTTTAAAGTTATGTTCTTAGGAAGGAATGAAAACTATTTTGACCAAAAGTGGGCGTAGCCACGCGTAGCCACGCCCACTTATAGCGAAAATTGACCCGTTGTATGGAAAACTTTTTTGTTTTTTAACCAATTGACTTGAAACTTTACAGTTATGTTCTTAGGGAGGAATGAAAACTATTTTGACCAAAAGTGGGCGTAGCCACGCCCACTTATAGCAAAAATTGACCCGTTGTATGGAAAACTTTTTTGTTTTTCAACGAATTGACTTGAAACTTTACAGTTATGTTCTTAGGGAGGAATGAAAACCATGTTGACCAAAAGTGGGCGTGGCCACGCCCTTTTTTAGTGAAAATTGACCCGTTGTATGGAAAACTTTTTTGTTTTTTAACCAATTGACTTGAAACTTTGCAGTTATGTTCTTAGGGAGGCATGAAAACTATTTTGACCCAAAGTGAGCGTAGCCACGCCCACTTCTAGCGAAATTTGACCCGTTGTATGGACAACTTTTTTGTTTTTCAACCAATTGACTTGAAACTTTGCAGTTATGTTCTTAGGGAGGAATGAAAACTATTTTGACCAAAAGTGGGCGTGCCCACGCCTTTTTTTAGCGAAAATTGACCAATTGACTTGAAACCTTACAGTTATCTTCTTAGGGAGGAATGAAAACTATTTTGACCAAAAGTGGGCATGGCTACGCCCTTTTATAGCGAAATTTGATCCGTTGTATGGAAAACTTTTTTGTTTTTCAACCAATTGACTTGAAACTTTGCAGTTATGTGCTTAGGGAGGAATGAAATCAATGTTGACCAAAAGTGGGCGTGGCCACGCCCTTTTTTAGTGAAAATTGACCCGTTGTATGGAAAACTTTTTTGTTTTTTAACCAATTGACTTGAAACCTTACAGTTATGTTGTTCGGGAGGCATGAAAACTATTCATTTAGTTTTTTAGTGACACAACGTGAAAAGTATTATAGCTTCAGCCTTGCTGAAGATAGCGTCCTTACTGGTTTTTTTTGAACACCTGTAATTTTTACAAAAAAAATGTTTAATATATTTTTCCTCCCTTATTGCCCTAGATATTTCATTTCTTGATGAAATGCAATATATTCCACATTTTTAAGATGATTGTAGATAGATATATCGTGTACAACACCAAAATGGATTTTTAAAAAAGCGATCTGCTTATCGGCTCATAACTTCGGTTGTATTTAATTTTTTTTGTATGCTGTTTTTTTTTTTTAAAACTATCATCTTAATGTGTATATATGTACATTTAAACACATTTAAGAAAATTAATATTTGTGTCAAAAAAAATATATTACTTATGTGACTTTTTTCGAGTCCCAGGGTGGCGTAACCCTTTAAGGGCCACACTGAGATTTTCCAAAAATCAATTTTTTTTTTTTTTGGTTTAATAAATTGTTTACGTTTTGAAAAACATATTAAGCCTTTACCAGTTTAAAAAACAAAAAAACCGCATGCAAAAAAAAATTAAATACAACCGAAGTTATGAGCAGAGCCCTTTCTTAAAAATACATTTTGTTGTTGTACACGATAAATTTATCTACAATCATCTTAAAAATGTGGAATATATTGCATTACATCAAGAAATGAAATATCTAGGGCAATACGAGGGGAAAAACCAGTAAGGATTGGAGTCAACAGTATTCGACTCCGACATACCCTGTACCTTCAATTTTTATCAACTGTTTGAAGGCGTTGCCTCGCCCACTTTATAATCGAAACAGATTTCATTTTCATTCAATTTCATAAATACCAATTTTTACTTTTTTAAACCAATTCGTTCCAGAGATATAACGGCTTTTTACCATGGCTTTATGTAAGCGTGGTCACGCCCACTTCACTATTGAATCTTGTTATACTCCATTCCAATATCATACATGCAAAGTTTCATTCTTGTAGGTAGTATGGTTCATGAGATATAAGCGTTTCAAATTATTACTATATATGGGCGTGGCCACGCCCGTTTTTTTAATGTACCTTCTTGAGGTTTTAGTCAGCTATATACACTCAACAATTGGTGTTCCTATCTCAAAAGACAACCGAGGTTTTTTCAGTCATTTGCCCCTCACCCTTAAACTAAGTCAAAAAGGGGGGATACAAAATAAACTTGATCTGCGTAATGAATAACAGAATCGAACTGCGAAAGGATTTTGGTTCTATCTATTATAGTTTCCGAGATCGACGCGTTCATACGGACAGACGGACAAGGCTAAATCAACTTCTCTTTCGATACTGATCAAGAATATATATACTTTGTATAGTCGGAAATGCCTCCTTTAAGGTGTTACATACATTGTCGATGCGCACAAAACTAATATACCCTTGTACCATAAGGTACAGGGTATAATAAATTAAACAGTTTTTTTGTAAAAATTACAGGTGTTTAAAAGTAAAATCAATATTTTCGTGAAATTTATACGTTAAAAACATTATAAGTTTTCAACAAAGTCCTGAATCGAAAAACCCTCTCGTATCGCCTAAGATATTGTCCCTAAGAATATCTCCTCCAAATTTCAGCAAGATCGGTCAAGTAGTTTTTGATATATGATATACACGAGTTTTAAAAAAGTTGTTTCGATAAAAACGCAAAAGAAGAATCAATACGCCGTATGGTCCCTACTGTGTGTCGGGCTTATAACTGCTACAACTTCCGAAATAATTCGAATTTTAAAACTGGTAAAGGCCTAATATATTTTTAAAAGCGTAAACAATTTATTAAGCCAAAAAAAAAAAAAATCGATTTTTGGGCGTAACCCCTTAATTCAAAGAAGTGCATTGTTTAACGAAAATAAATCTTTTTTGTACCTTCTGCATTGTTTATAATTTCTAGATTATAACTAGATACTGATAATGTTACCCTGCTTGCTCTTGTTTTGATTTTCTTACGAATTAAAGCTAAGCTTACGCAGAGTACGAATTAATAGTGTTCAAATATATTTTATCAGTTAAGCAATGCAGTTTTTCAAATTAATGTTATTATTGTGGTTGTTTATTTTCTATAGTAAAGAGAATAAAATTATATTACAGAATAAAATAAATTTATGTGTGATATCTGCATTAGCATTGCAAATAGCGTATGTTAAACATTGCACACGCGTAAAAAAGCATGCCGTACGAGACGGTTTGTATGTAATGCATAGAAGGAGAGGAGTGGGACAGTATATATATTCTTTATCAGGATGAAAAGACGTATTGAAATAGCCCTGTCTGTCCGTCCGTTCGTCCTCACCAATAGTTCTCGGAAACTATAAGAGCTAGAGCCTTGAAATTTGGAGGACAGTCTCGTGTAGTCAAACGCTAAATCTAGTTTGAAGGAATTTTCGCCACGCCCACTCCTTCCCGCCCATCGAACACCAACCATTTTTTCAAAAGGCAGTAACTCGAAACCCTAATGAGTTAGAAACATGAAAATGAGTCTCACTATGTATAGCTCTGCATACCACATTTTTCCCCTGTCCCCTTCATTACCCATCAAAAAGTTGTTTTCTTAAAATTGCTGTATCTCTTAAACTATACAGAGAAAAAAATCAAGAACATTGTACTTAAATTGACACAATTCGGTGTTGAAAGTCCGTCAAGCACAAATGTTGTCAAACCCAGTAAAATGTTCTCAATTCAAGCACTATTTTTAAGTACAAAAAATCTTGAATTGAGTAAATTTTGTTACATTTTAAATTTTGTTACATACATCAAGAACATTTTAAGCTTAATATGATACCAACAAAACTTAATCCGAGTCAATGTTGTTTTGAAAATAAGTTTACATTTCACTTGAATCAAGAACCAACCATACTTAAAATGTAAAAAAAAAAACTTATACCCAGAACTTTTTGTTCTTAAAACAAGTGAATATTGTATTGGAATCAAGAACCGACTAAACTTAAATTTCAACTAAAAAATTTTTTTGCGAGACCACGACCACTTTTTCGTTCAAGTAAGTTAATATTGTTCTAGAACCAAGGCCCAGTAGTTTTGCCAACTATTTCGGTTATTATCTCAATTTGATTTTATATAAGTAATTTTATATTTTATATAAGTAATTGTTACAGTTAATTTAATAAACATTTAAACAACATATAAATATTATAATTAAATGATAATTGGTGATTATTTATATAATAAACAGTAAGACTTTGGTGTACCAGCGGATTTGAACCTCTTACCTTCCGTTTCGTAGGACAACACACTAAGCTCTGAGCCACAAGAAGTGACATAGGAACCCTTGATATTTCATAAATTTTATTTATTGAAAACATTTTTGTTCCAAGAGAACAAAAAATATTTAGTAAACAAAAAAACTCTGCTCTTGCTGGGGATTGAACCTCATACCTTTGGTATCATACTTAAACACACTAAACTCTGAGCTACAGCAAGCAACATAGAAACATTTGATATTTGATAAATTTGAATTGTTTTAACATTTTTGTTCAAAGGAGTAAGAGAGAAAGAAAGTATAAGAACAAAGCGTTGTCATTTCAAGTTCGTTTGGTTTCGGTTTAAATTTTTGTGTTCTTGTTTTGTTTTCAAGTATAAAATGTGTATGAATTGACATTTTGTAGTTGGTTCAAATCCATTTTGGTGTCGATTTTGATGTAAAGTGCAAATCTTACTTATTTCGAGAACATTTAGACCAATTACAACTTAATTTGGTCTGTTGTTGATTCAAGTACAATCTGTGCTGTTCTCAGACCGGACTTTTTATACCCTGCACATACAGTGTGTCAGGGTATATTAAGTTTGTTTGAACGAAATGTATGTAACGCACATAAGGAAGGGAGGGGGACCCCATAAAGTATATATATTCTTGATCAGGACGACAAGAGAAATTGATTGAGCCATGTCCGTCCGTCTGTCCGTCTGTCCGTCCGTCCGTCCGTCCGTCCGTCCGTCCGTCCGTCCGTCTGTATTCACCAATGGATCTCGGAAACTGTATGAGCTAGAGACTTGAAATTTGGAGGGTAGACTCGTGATGCTCGGCAGCAGATCAAGTTTGAACGGTTTTGTGCCACGCCCACTCCTTCCCGCCCATCCAGCCCTACCCACTTTTTTAAATCGCTATAACTCAAACATCCAAAAAGATAGAAACATGAAAGTCGGTATGTAGACTCAGTATAAGTGGCTCTACAAAACTGCATACCACAAAATCCCCCCCTCATTTTCATTTCCCCTCCCCCAGTAATTTTCTCTAAATTGCTATATCTCCAAAATTAACAAAGGTATGAACCTGAAATTTTGTATACAAGCTCAGTGATAATACATCTTAAAAACTGCATAACACAAATTTCCCCTCTCTTTGATGGCTACCCCTCAGAGACCCACAAACTTAAATTTTTCGTAAAATCCACATTTTTTGACCAATTTTCTTTGTATTTTGAACAATATTTGAAATGGCGACGTCAGATCAATATGTTTTTGTAGATTGAGGGTGTGGCACCGCCTACCATGTGTGCAGGGTATTATATTGTCGAGTATACTCGACTATACCGCCCTTACTGGTTATACCGCCCTTACTGGTTATACATACTGTGTATCGGGGTATATTGTGTTTGTTTGAGCGAAATGTATGTAACGCACAGAAGGAGGGCAGGGGGACCGTATAAAGTATATATATTCTTGATCAGGACGACAAGAGAAATTGATTAAGCCATGTCCGTCCGTCTGTCCGTCCGTCCGTCTGTCTGTCTGTCCGTCCGTCCGTATTCACCAATGGTTCTCGGAAACTGTAATAGCTAGAGACTTGAAATTTGGTGGGTAGACTCGTGATGCTCGACAGCAGATCAAGTTTGAACGGTTTTGTGCCAACCCACTCCTTCCCGCCCATCCAGCACCTCCCACTTTTTTAAAATGCTATAACTCGAACATTCAAAGAGATAGAAAAATGAAAGTCGTTATGTAGTCTCAGTATAAGTAGCTCTACGCAACTGCATACCACAATTTTTCCCCCTCCTCTTCATTTCCCCTCCCCCGGTTCTTTTCTTAAATTTGCTGTATCTCCAAAACTAACAAAGGTATGAACCTGAAATTTTGTATACAAGCTCAGTGATAATACATCTTAAAAACTGCATACCACAAATTTCCCCTTTCTTTAATGGCTACCCCTCAGAGGCCTACAAACTTAAATTTTTCGTAAAATCCACATTTTTTGACCGATTTTCTTGATATTTGAATAGGCGACGTCAGATCAATATGTTTTTGTAGATTAAGGGTGTGGCAACACCTACCATGTGTGCAGGGTATTATATTGTCGAGTATACTCGACTATACCGCCCTTACTGGTTTTCTCTGTGTATAAAAGATACAATGCTGAAATTTCGTATGCAAACTCAGTAAACTGAATACCAGAAACTATCATTTTTAAGGCTGTGTGACCACGCAAAGACAAACAAATTGAAATTTGGCAAAAGTTGCGCTTTGAACACGACTTTATCCTGTTTTATACAACAGCAGTAATCCTTTGTAACAAAAGCCGTCATCTAACGGCAACATTGCACCAATTAATTTTTGTTACATTTTCAAGAACAGTTTAAGCTAAATATAATACCAACAAAACTTAATCCGAGTCAATGTTGTTTTGGAAATAAGTTTACATTTTAGTTGAATCAAGAAGAAACCATACTTAAACTGTAACAAAAACCAGTAAGAGACTTATTTTCACTGTTGCTGAAACTTATATACTCTTGCAAGCATTTGGAAAATCCGTCTTATAGTTTTTCCAATTAGAATCTAATAAGTTTATAAAGATAAAGGGGCGTAACCTCGCCCATTTTCTAATTTTTTTAAGGAATACAATGCAATCATTCCACACTTCATTTTACCATTTTCTATCTCGTCTGCTTATAGATAAATCACATTTTTAAGTTTTTCTCTATATGGGCGGTGCCACGCCCTTATATCCGATTCTTATGAAACTTTGTCATATGGTCAAGGATTCATAAAAACGCGTAGCTGCAAAGTTTCATCTGTTTATATTTGAGAACAAAAATGTTTTTCTAACAAAAAAATTTTTTACCGATTGTTCCTATCGGAGCTATATGCTATATTTATCCGATCTTCACCAATTTTGCAGTGTGTCTTAACTTACATCCAAGATGTTCTTGTGCAAGAAATCGAGGCGATAGCTTTAAAATCAAAGAGTTTATTGAGCAAAAACCTTATTTTCAACCGATCGTTCCTATGGCAGCTATATGCTATAGTATTCCGATCAGGTTTCTACATATAAACTGCCTGAAAGGAAAAGAAAATTTTCTGCGTTTAAATTTTTTTGCTAACTTCAAAACACTGGGAGGAGTTCGCATCGCAACAGACAGACAGAAGGATGGACATGGCTATGTGAACTCGTCTCGTCGTGTTGATCAAGAATATATATACTTTATATAGTCGGAGATGTCTCCTTCTCTGCGTTGCAATTTTCACGACAAAGTTAATATACTCTTGCAAGAGTATAAAACCAGTAACGGAGCTATTTTCAGCTTTGCTGAAACTTATATACTCTTGCAAGCATTTGGAAAATACGTTTTATAGTTTTGCCAATAAGAATCTTATAAGTTTATAAAGATAAAGGGGCGTAACCCTGCCCATTTTCTACTTTTTTTAAAGAATACAATGCAATCATTCCACACTTCATTTTACGATTTTCTATATCGTCTTCTTATAGATAAATCACATCTTTAAGTTTTTCTCTATATGGGCGGTGCCACGCCCTTATGTCCGATTCTTATGAAACTTTGTAATATGGTCAAGGATTCCTAAAAACGCGCAACTGCAAGATTTCATCTGTTTATAGTTGAAAACAAAAAAGTTTTTCTAACAAAAACCGAATTTTTAACCGATTGTTCCTATAGGAGCTATATGCTATATTTATCCGATCTTCACCAATTTTGCAGTGAGCCTTAATTTACGTCCGAGATGTTCTTGTGCAAAAAATTGGGGTGATAACTTGAAAAACAAAGAGTTTATTGAGCAAAAACCTCATTTTTGACCGATCGTTCCTATGGCAGCTATCGTATATGCTATAGTTATCCGATCATCCTGGATTTTACATACAAACTGCGTGCAAGGAAAAGAAAAATTTCTGCATTTAAATTTTTTTGATATCTTTAAAACTCTAGGAGGAGTTCGCATCGCAACAGACAGACGGACAGACGGACATGGCTATCTGAACTCGTCTCGTCGAGCTGATCAAGAATATATATACTTTATATAGTCGGAGATGTCTCCTTCTCTGCGTTGCAAACTTCACGACAAACTTAATATACTCTTGCAAGAGTATAAAAACCAGTAAGGACGCTATCTTCAGCAAGGCTAAAGCTATAATACTTTTCACGTTGTGTCACTAAAAAACTAAATGAATAGTTTTCGTGCCTCCCTAACAACATAACTGTAAGGTTTCAAGTCAATTGGTTAATAAACAAAAAAGTTTTCTATACAACGGTTCAAGTTTTGCGATAATTGGGCGTAGCCATGCCCATTTTTGATCAAAATAGTTTTCATTATTCCCTAAGAACATAACTTTAAGGTTTCAAGTCAATTGGTTAATAAACAAAAAAGTTTTCTATACAACGGTTCAAGTTTTGCGATAATTGGTCGTAGCCATGCCCATTTTTGATCAAAATAGTTTTCATTATTCCCTAAGAACATAACTGTAAGGTTTCAAGTCAATTAGTTAAAAAAACAAAAAAAAATCCATACAACGGGTCAAGTTTAGCTATAAGTGGGCTTGGCCATACCCACTTTTGGTCAAAATGGTTTTCATTCCTCCCTAAGAACATAGCTCTAAAGTTTCAAATCAATTGGTTAAAAAACAAAAAGTTTTCCATACAACGGGTCAAGTTTAGCTATAAGTGGGCGTGGCCATGCCCACTTTTGGTCAAAATAGTTTTCATTTCTCCCTAAGAACATAACTATAATGTTTCAAGTCAATTGGTTAAAAAACAAAAAAGTTTTTTATACAACGGGTCAAGTTTGGCTATAAGTGGGCGTTGCTACGCCCACTTTTGGTCAAAATAGTTTTCATTCCTCCATTAGAACATAGCTGTAAAGTTTCAAATCAATTGGTTAAAAAACAAAAAGTTTTCCATACAACGGGTCAAGTTTAGCTATAAGTGGGCGTGGCCATGCCCACTTTTGGTCAAAATAGTTTTCATTTCTCCCTAAGAACATAACTGTAAGGTTTCAAGTCAATTGGTTAATAAACAAAAAAGTTTTCTATACAACGGTTCAAGTTTTGCGATAATTGGGCTTAGCCATGCCCATTTTTGATCAAAATGGTTTTCATTCCTCGCTAAGAACATAACTGTAATGTTTCAAGTAAATTGGTTAAAAAACAAAAAAGTTTTTCATACAACGGGTCAAGTTTAGCTATTAGTGGGCGTGGCTACGCCCACGTTTGGTCAAAATAGTTTTCATTCTTCCGTAAGATCATATCTGTAAAGTTTCAAGTCAATTGGTTAAAAAACAAAAAAGTTTTCCATACAACGGGTCAAGTTTAGCTATAAGTGGGCGTGGCAATGCATGGCTACGCCCACTTTTGGTCAAAATAATTTTCATTCCTCCCTAAGAACATAGCTGTAAAGTTTCAAATAAATTGGTTAAAAAACAAAAAGTTTTCCATACAACGGGTCAAGTTTAGCTATAAGTGGGCGTGGCCACGCCCACTTTTGGTCAAAATAGCTTTCATTCCTTCCTAAGAACATAACTGTAAAGTTTCAAGTCAATTGGTTAAAAAACAAAAAAGTTTTCCATACAACGGGTCAAGTTTAGCTATAAGTGGGCGTGGCAATGCATGGCTACGCCCACTTCTGGTCAAAATAGTTTTCATTCCTCCCTAAGAACATAACTGTAAAGTTTCAAGTCAATTGGTTAAAAAACAAAAAAGTTTTCCATGCAACGGGTCAAGTTTAGCTATAAGTGGGCGTGGCTACGCCTGGCTACGCCCACTTTTGGTCAAAATAGTTTTCATTCCTCCCTAAGAACATAACTGTAAAGTTTCAAGTCAATTGGTTAAAAAACAAAAAAGTTTTCCATACAACGGGTCAAGTTTAGCTATAAGTGGGCGTGGCCATGCCCACTTTTGGTCAAAATAGTTTTCATTTCTCCCTAAGAACATAACTGTAAGGTTTCAAGTCAATTGGTTAATAAACAAAAAAGTTTTCTATACAACGGTTCAAGTTTTGCGATAATTGGGCTTAGCCATGCCCATTTTTGATCAAATTGGTTTTCATTCCTCCCTAAGAACATAACTGTAATGTTTCAAGTAAATTGGTTAAAAACAAAAAAGTTTTTCATACAACGGGTCAAGTTTAGCTATTAGTGGGCGTGGCTACGCCCACGTTTGGTCAAAATAGTTTTCATTCTTCCGTAAGATCATATCTGTAAAGTTTCAAGTCAATTGGTTAAAAAACAAAAAAGTTTTCCATGCAACGGGTCAAGTTTAGCTATAAGTGGGCGTGGCTACGCCTGGCTACGCCCACTTTTGGTCAAAATAGTTTTCATTCCTCCCTAAGAACATAACTGTAAAGTTTCAAGTCAATTGGTTAAAAAACAAAAAAGTTTTCCATGCAACGGGTCAAGTTTAGCTATAAGTGGGCGTGGCTACGCCTGGCTACGCCCACTTTTGGTCAAAATAGTTTTCATTTCTCCCTAAGAACATAACTGTAAGGTATCAAGTCAATTGGTTAATAAACAAAAAAGTTTTCTATACAACGGTTCAAGTTTTGCGATAATTGGGCTTAGCCATGCCCATTTTTGATCAAAATGGTTTTCATTCCTCGCTAAGAACATAACTATAATGTTTCAAGTCAATTGGTTAAAAAACAACAAAGTTGTCCATGCAACGGGTCAAGTTTAGCTACAACTGGGCGTGGCAATACATGGCCACACCCACTTTTGGTCAAAATAGTTTTCATTCCCCCCTAAGAACATAACTGTAAAGTTTCAAGTAAATTGGTTAAAAAACAAAAAAGTTTTCCATACAACGGGTCAATTTTCGCTATAAGTGGGCGTGGCTACGCGTGGCTACGCCCACTTTTGTTCAAAATAGTTTTCATTCTTCCGTAAGATCATATCTGTAAAGTTTCAAGTCAATTGGTTAAAAACAAAAAAGTTTTCCATACAACGGGTCAAGTTTCGCTATAAGTGGGCGTGGCAATGCATGGCTACGCCCACTTTTGGTCAAAATAGTTTTCATTCCTCCCTAAGAACATAACTGTAAAGTTTCAAGTCAATTGGTTAAAAACCAAAAAAGTTTTCCATGCAACGGGTCAAGTTTAGCTACAAGTGGGTGTGGCTACGCCTGGCTACGCCCACTTTTGGTCAAAATAGTTTTCATTCCTCCCTAAGAACATAACTGTAAAGTTTCAAGACAATTGGTTAAAAAACAAAAAAGTTTTCCATAAAACGGGTCAATTTGCGCTGTAAGTGGGCGTGGCAATGCATGGCTACGCCCACTTTTGGTCAAAATAGTTTCCATTCCTCCCTAAGAACATAACTGTAAAGTTTCAAGTCAATTGGTTAAAAAACAAAAAAGTTTTCCATACAACGGGTCAAGTTTAGCTATAAGTGGGCGTGGCAATGCATGGCTACGCCCACTTTTGGTCAAAATAGTTTTCATTCCTCTCTAAGAACATAACTGTAAAGTTTCAAGTCAATTGGTTAAAAAACAAAAAAGTTTTCCATACAACGAGTCAATTTTCGCTATAAGTGGGCGTGGCCACGCCCACTTTTGGTCAAAATAGTTTTCATTCCTCCCTAAGAACATGAGTGTAAGGTTTCAAGTCAATAGGTAAAAAAACAAAAAAGTTGTCCATACAACGACGTGGATTTTGCTTCTCTTCCTCTTCTTCATTTTGTATGGGGCTACCAATTCCAGATGTCCAATCTCAATGAAACTTTCAGGCATGTAGTCGGACTATGTAAAACTACTATGTTTAAAATTTCAGCACCCTATCATACAAAACAAAAAAGTTTTCCATACAACGATTCAAGTTTTGTTCACTTTTCTTCTTCTTTTCGTATGGGGGCTACCAGTTCCAGTAGTCCGATATAGCTGGATCCGACAAATGAGTTGATCGCACAAATAAGAAGTCTCTGTGCAAAATTTCAGCTCGATATCTTCAAAACTGTGGGAGGAGATTGTATACATATATACAGACAGACAGACGGACAGACGGACGGACGTCCTGATCAAGAATATATATACTTTATATAGTCGGAAATGAATATTTCGACAAACTTCAGCACAAAGTTATTATACTACGATTTCACATACGTGAAAAGTATAAAAACTTATACAGTGACCAAGTGAATATTGTACTGGGATCAAGAACCGACTAAACTTAAATTACAACTAAAAAAATTTTTTGCGAGACCACTTTTTCGTTCAAGTAAGTTTACTTTTTTCTTGAATCAAGGCTCAGTAGTTTTGCAAACTATTTCGGTTATTACCTCAATTTGATTGATTTTATTTTATATAAGTAATTGTTACAGGTTATTTAATAAACATTTAAACAACATATAAACGATATAATTAAATGGTATTTGGTGATTATTTATATAATAAACATTAAGACTTTGGCGTACCAAGGGATTTGAACCTCTTACCTTCCGTTTCGTAGGACAACACACTTAGCTGTGAGCCACAGGAAGCGACATAGGAACATTTGATATTTCATAAATTTTATTTCTTGAAAACATTTTTGTTCCAAGAGAACAAAAAATATTTAGTAAACAAAAAAACTCTGCTCTTGCTGGGGATTGAACCTCATACCTTTGGTATCATAGTTAAACACACTTAACTCTGAGGTACAGCAAGCAGTATAAAAACATATGATATTTGATAAATTTTAATTGTTTTAACATTTTTGTTCAAAGGAGTAAGAGAAAAAGAAGGTATAAGAAGAAAGCGTTGTCATTTCAGGTTTTTTTGGTTTCGGTTTAAATTTTTGTGTTCTTGTTTTGTTTTCAAGTATAAAATGTGAATGAATTGACATATTGTAGTTGATTTAAATCCATTTTGGTGTCGATTTTGATGTTAAGTACAAATCTTACTTATTTCGAGAACATTTAGACCAATTACAAATCAATTTGGTTTGTTGTTGATTCAAGTACAATCTGTGCTGTTCTCAGACCGGGCTTTTTTTCTCTGTGTAGTTAATTGCAGACGAAACAAATGTTGAAAAAGGAAAACGTTTTCAAAATTAATTTGACTATCTTTTTTTTAATTTTGTGTGTACAGTGTATTATATAGTCGAGAATACTCGACTATACCGCCCTTACTGTTTATACCCTGTACACACACTGTGTATCAGGGTATATTAAGTTTGTTTGATACGGTAACTCATAGAAGGAAGTACTATAAAGTATATATATTCTTGATCAGGATGACAAGACGAATTGATATAGCCCTGTCTGTCCGTCCGTCCGTCCGTCCTCACCAATGGTTCTCGAAAACTATAAGAGGTAGAGACTTGAAATTTGGTGGATAGACTCGTGAGGTCAAACGCTAGATCAAGTTTGAAGGATTTTTTGCCACGCCCACTCCTTCCCGCCCATCGAGCACCACCCATTTTTTCAAAAGGCTGTAGCTCGAAAACCTGATGAGTTAGAAACATGAAAATGAGTATGTAGACTCAGTATGTATAGCTCTACAAAACTGCATACCACATTTTTTCCCCCTTCCCTTCGTTTCCCCTCAAAAAGTTGTTTTCTTAAAATTGCTGTATCTCCTAAACTATAATAGATACAATGCTGAAATTTTGTATGCAAACTCAGTAAACTTACCTTTTTAAAACTGCATACAAATTTTTAACGCTGTGTGACAACGCAAAGACAAACAAGTTGAAATTTGGCATAAATTGCGCTTTGAACACTGCTTTATCCTATTTGTCACAAAAACCGTACTTAACACTGCGAAAACTATTAAAGCTAGAGACTTGAAATTTGGAAGATAGTATCGTATGGTCGAACACTATATGAAGTTTGAAGGAATTTTTGCCACGCCCATTCCTTCCCGCCCATCGAGCACAACAAAAGGTCATTTTTTTCTTAAAATTGCTGTATCTCCTAAAGTATAAAGAATACAATGCTGAAATTTTGTATGCAAACTCAGATAACATGCCTTTTTAAAACTGCATACAACAAACTACCACTTTCCCCGCAAAGACCAACATACTAAAATTTTGCAGCAATGCTTTGTAACAAAACCCGTACTAAAGCGCCATCTAATGGCAACATTGCACTGTGAGCCCTGCCTCAATATTAGCAAATACACAAACCATATCGTGGTACACTGCTTTTGCTGTCGGCGAATATTTAACGTGTTATCAACATAGGTGTGTGTACAGGGTATTATATAGTTGAGAATACTCAACTATACCGCCCATACTGGTTTTATTTTGCATTTTTGAAAACGCATACCCACTATTAGTGTTAATTATCCTTTACTTAACCTTAGTATAAAATTTCAGCTTCCTTTGTTAATTTTAACACGTGCCGAATGAGCCCTTAAGTTTGATGAAAGAAGATCTTAGATGTTTTTTTTAAATACAACTGGGGGACGCCAAATAATTAAATTTTAATTGAATATTATTCAAAAGATAAATTTAAGTATTGCGATTTAATACCAAAAGGATAATCTTTATATAATACTAATCAGGATACTTATTTTCAAGGTTTCTTTTATACAATTTGATTTGCGCTTTAACTCATTTAATTTCATTTCGGGGATTAGTCCAGTCATTTGGTAGTTCTACCTGAAAAGGTTTGCGGGAATTTTGAAAATTGGCATCTATATGGATTTTGGGCTGCTCTTTCCGAATTTTTACTTTGCAACCTTCTACGACCACCGCCCGAGCCGCCATTTTGAAAAAATGGCGTCCAAAATCACTTTTTTGACCACATCTCCATTTTGGCTCAGTTTACGGCAAAATTATCTCTATACTAAATTAAACTAGAGGAAATTTCGTACAATTTATATTCCTAGCTTTTTTTTGGGAGACTAATAGTTTAGGCGTACGAGCGCCGCAAAGTGTACAACTTTGGTACTATTGTTTTCATACATTTTGATTAATCCAAATTTTGAAAATTTTCCTAATTTGTTGTGTTTGATGCTAATATTTAATATTGTACTTGTCTTATATTCAAGCAAACACAACGTTCCCAACCCGTCAACAGGCCCAGAACCATGCAAGTGTTACTTGCCTCTTTCATAAGAAAACGGCAGTTTTTGATGAAAAACGGTTGGTTTGGATTTGTAAATTTGCTCTTGAATTTGGAACGTTTTTATTATAATTGACGATTAATATAACATTAAATCTCAACACCAAACACAATAAAAGTTAGTGAAATCTAAATCACTTGGACTGAGAGTCAAATTAACATTCAAAATAATACCAAATCCCATACAAAATGTATGAAAGCCATAGTACCAAAGTTGAACAATTTGCGCCATTCGTACGCCTAAACTATAAGTCTCATGAAAAAAAGCTTGGAACATAATTTGTTGGAAATTTCCTCTAGTTTAATTTAGTATAGAGATGTTTTTTCCGTAAAATGATCTAAAATTGAGATATGGTCAACAAAGTGTTTTTGGACGCCATATTTTCAAAATGGCGGCTCAAGCATTGGTCGTTGAAGGTCGCAAAGTGGAAATTCGGAAAAAGCAGCCCAAAATCCATATAGATGCCAATTTTCGACACTACCGCGAAATTTTCCAGGTAACCCCTTTTTTTACGACCAAATGACTGGACTAGGATAAAAAGTCGCAATTAAATTAAAGTCAAAGTTTTATTTAAACTTAATAATAGAATCCACCAAAAGTACTAATTATTATTTCTGCTTGAATTTTCAGATTTTTCTATGGTATTTATAATTACTTTTTTGGACTAAAATGGCTTATTCTTGGGAGAATCGAGTGGACTTTGTAGTGCGATACATGTATGGTAAGTTCACCACAATTAAATCATTTCTCAAGTACGAAATTGTTATACACTTAGGGATGTCAATCCCGGAATCCGGAATCAGTGATTTCAGTATTTTATATCCCGAAACTTTGTTTGTTTATAAATTTATTTGGTTTTATAAGAAAAAGCTGTAATATTAAATAATATAATATAATAAATAATATAAAATAATATAACAGTACAAAACAATACACATATATAATAAAAAAAAAAAAACAGTGATGGCGGTATAGTTGAGTATTCTCAACTATATAATACCCTGTACACACAACTATGCTTATAATACGTTAAACTTTCGCCGACAGCAAACGCAGTGTACCACGATATGAATTCTGTATATGAATTGTGTTATATTATACGAATTCTGTTATACGAAGCAAAATCGTTGGTGAGGTAAAGCAGGGCTCACAGTGCTATGTTGCCATTAAATGGCGCTTTAGTGAGGATTTTGTTACAAAGCATTGCTGCAAAATTTTAGTTTGTTGGTCTTTGCGGGAAAGTGGTAGTTTGTTGTATGCAGTTTTAAAAAGGTATGTTAACTGAGTTTGCATACAAAATTTCAGCATTGTATTTTTTATATTTTAGGAGATACAGCAATTTTTAGAAAAAAATGACATTTGGTTGAGCTTGATGGGCGGGAAGGAATGGGTGTGGCAAAAATTCATTCAAATTTGATCTAGTGTTCGACCTAATAGTTTTCGCAGTGTTAAGTACGGTTGTTGTTACAAATTGGGTAAGGCAGTGTTCAAAGCGGGGGAAAAATGTGGTATGCAGTTTATTATACATACTGAATCTACATACTCATTTTCATATTTCTAACTCATCAGGTATTCGAGCTACAGCACTTTGAAAAAATTGGTGATGATCGATGGGCGGAAAGGAGTGGGCGTGACGAAAATTCCTTCAAACTTCCTATCCTCCAAATTTCAAGTCTCTATTTCTTAAAGTTTTCGAGAACCGTTGGTGAGAACGGACCTCGGCAAATTTTGGTATGCAGTTTTGTAGAACTGCTTATACTGAGTCTATGTACCGACTACTATGATTCTTTTTCATGAGGTGCTCGAACTACAGCCATTTAAGAAAGTAGGTGTTAGGTTGAGCGGGGAGAAGTGGGCGTGGCATAAGACCATTCAAACTTAATCTGCTGCTGAACAACACTAGTCTATCTTCCAAATTTCAAGACTTTAGATAATTTATGAAATTATGAGACCAACGAATTAAAATTTTTCACCGATTCCAAATTTTTTGACCGATTTTATTGATATTTTTAACTCTATTTAAGTAGGCGATATTGATCTAAAAATATGTTTTTTCTAGATTTGGTGTGAAACCGCCTACCGTGGGTGCAGGGTTGGTTATTGATTTTCTTTCTTTGCTAAGGAAAAATTTGTATGAAATTTTGTAAGGTTTTCAAATTGTCACTCAAAAGACAATATTTGAAGATAAATTATTTAATAAACAGTGGTCAACCAGAAGACATATGGCTTTAAATAGATGACCTGGATATTCAGTTATAAGAAAAAAAAAAAATAAAAGTGTGCTTTAGACCACACTACTGAAGTAAAACGTCTTTAGTGTTATCTGTATGTATGTACTAGCTGACCCGGCATGCCTTGCTACGCCATCAAACTACGAGGAAATGTTTAATATAGCCTAGAATTGAATCTTATAACACTGTATCACAATTGCGTTAATTCCAAATTTCATTTTAAATTTTTACTATATGTGGCTGCAGCCACGCCCATTGCAAGTCACCAATACTCCTTCCACATGTTGTGTCCCTAGATTCATTTGATTTATTTATAATTATTCACACACTTTTTCTTATGATTTATATCGGAAACCCTTTCTTAAAATATTTCTATTGAAAAACATGTTTCTTAAAGAAAGAGGTGTGGCTACGCCTATTTTCAAATTTCCTTTATGTCCGAGCTTTACAGTACATATACATATGTATATACTTATCTTAAGATATTTCATATGTTTATATTATATAGCAACAACAACTTTTTGACACATTGCACAGTGGATCCGCTTGTATGGAAGAGCGGCCAAAAATACTAATAATAGCCATGCGTGTTGAAATTTATAACAAAATAATAGAAAATTTTTCTAAACATATAACAAAAAAATGGAACAAATCGAACGGCTATATCCTATAGCTCCCATACGAACAATCGATACAAAGTTAGAAAAAAAATATTTTTTTTATGTAATTGATTAAGATTTTATTATTTATACACATAAAAGTAATATATTAAGAAAAAAAGAAAGTTATTTATCATATCCAAACATATTATCAAAAACTTAAATAAAAATCAACAAAGAAAATATTAAAGGAACAAAAATTATAAAGAATCATCAAGTAAATCATACACAGATGTAAGCAAAGTTGACTTGTCTTTTTTTGGAAGTTGTCTCTGTCCTGTTAAAAATGGATCTGAACGTAATAATAGTGTGTTCATGACATCTGTGTTTGTTAAAGTTCGTGACACTTTCCGACTGTGCTGAAGTCTACATTTTTTTATTTCCTTATTTTTGGACTCTGCAGCTTCCTCTGAAAGCTCTCCAATCGACACTAATGCATGCTCTATTACAGCTCAACCATGAATTAATACCTTATGAACGGTAGCCGGTAAATAGTACCATGGATATGCAGATATTAGATATTTAGCTGTATTCAGCGCGTAATTTTGAAACTTCTCCGTATTAATTTTGTATCCTGATGTCATCGCTTGCAATAATGTTGCACATCTATGAATCAAAGAAGCATCAATTCCTGTTATTTCGGAGCTCAAAGCTGCATTAGAAAAGAATTTTCTCGCGATATTTCCATCGTTGGACGATCCCCTACCTCCATCTCTAGGTTTGTCCACAAGTATACCCATTTTTTCACGAAATTCCTCCTGAATGTGGTTTTTCCTGTTCAATACTTGAATTTTCTTCTCTGCATCTCTTACTCTTTGACCTCTAGTTTATATGAAATATGTAAAAAGTATTCAAAGAAGCGTATATATGAATGTAGTGGAGATAAGCCAAATTCATAAAATGTTGTTTGAACTTTTTTACTCAAACATTTTTGAACATTGTTCATTTCTGTTGGCTTTGCTCCACATATATAACACGTTGCCGAGGATGATTCACTGATTGCGTTGCACACCTTTCCATCTACCATAGTAAGATGCAAGCTATGCGTAATAAGCATTTTTTTTATTAGAGACGCTTAATTCTTTTGGCTTTAATTGCTTAATTTTTGCGTCAATATATTCTGCTTCGTCTTTCGACAGCTTAGCGGTCTCTTTCTTAAATTGAAATCTTATTGGTCGACAGTAACGAGTCGATGATGGCCGGGGGTTTTTCCAAATTATTGTGTTATCTATTTGAGTAAGCAGTTGCAGAGGTACGTAGGATGTTACAAATAAGCTTCTGTCGTCCGAATCACCGTTTGAAAACTTTTGCTTATACTCGCTATGCCCCGTACTTCCATCAAAGCCCCATTTTCCAATTAAAGTTAGATTCTTAACTATATTTTCAGGAATAGTTTCAATTATGTTGGTCTGAAGCTCTATTATACTAGATGCCGTATTATCTAGTAAGCTCTGTAATTCGACTTCCGCATGAGATTCGTCTATATAAATACCATCAGGGTATCTAATTTTTTTGGAACTTAGTACTCTTTGATAACTGGGAAAAAATTCAAAGGATATTTTACTATTTACAAAGTTTCTTATCAGCAAATATTGGTGTTTCGTCATAGAGGTCTCCATTAAAAGCGAAATAACTTCCATTGGATCAGCTGGCAGGAAACTTCGATTTTGATTTTCATTGCATAGAGCAGAAACAGCAGACTCATCTATTTCCCTCAGCTGACCTATACGCCGTCGCTTTGTTCTCCTTGAAGCCTCCTCAAAATCAAGTTTAGGACGGCCTCGATTAGCACTTTCCTCTATATGATTAGATTTGGAGTAGGTGCTTTTTAATAAAATAGATTCCATTTTATTAAGGCATCCAGATTGATATTGAATAACTGAAGATTTTTTGCGTTTGTAATTTTTCCAAAAAGTTACAATTGTTTTGCAAATATTCTCAATTATTTTTGACAGTTCGCTCAACTCTGGAATACTGTTTCAATGTTCCCTTGCACATCGGAAATCAGTTTCTTAAATTTTTCTGCGTTGGTTCCATTTTCTGTGCACCACGTATTAAAAATATATAAACGTGGAAACACACACTTTTGCGATGCACCTACCAAAATCATATATGATGCAAAGGGAAAAATAAACAAAATTTAAATATTAATTTATAAATAAATAGTTTTGTAAAGATTTGCAAAAACACAAAACACGAAAGACGAAGACAAAGCAACAGCACAACACCACAAAAGGCAAAGAGTCAGCTTTGACTGCGTTAATATATTTACTAGTAAGCGCACATCTGCAAATTTCTGCAGCTAATTTTATAACATTTAACACCTAAAAAGTAAGACAAACACAATGACATACAAACCAATTTCTGCATTTTCTTGGAACACATCTAAAACTTTAACTAAACATAAAATAGACTTTCACAAAACACACAAAAAAGGGTTATTCCATAAAATTAGTTTAACGAAAAAACTTTGACAGGAAAGTTAATTATTAATATCTCGATTTAAAGAAAACACCTTCAGTTTCAAATTGCATTTTAAATAATTAAATTCGGAGCACTCTAGCTAACGTTTTGATCTCCTTAAAGGGCGATTTGAAGAAGAGAAAAAACTTTCTGAGCGCAGCTGCGTTGCGAAAATGAACACGTGTTCATGTTTGCAATGCTATTTTTAGAAAGTATCGTTAGATTTCTAGAAAAATCCGGTATGCCATTGAAAACCTTTGACTTTTAAGAGACAATTTGTTTACATTTTGTTTAAATCGTACGTCATCACAATTTTTGATTTTTGGCCTCTGACGTATACACTGTGCATTGTTCCTATGGGAGCTATATACTTTAGTCGTCCAATCGACATGATTCTCACGAAAAATATTGATTCGATATTTCCAGAAACGAAGTTGTTTTTAATCAAAAAGCTAATTTTTTCGATCATTTCTATGGCAGCTATATGCTATAGGGATCTAATAAAGTTTTTAATGTGAAAATCAGCGAGTATTTTGCATTAAAGGCTAAAAGAGACCAGCACAATAGAAGTGACTTCGAGGATTGCTAGCGATAGATCCAGCCAAAGCTGGTTTGCTTTGCGACCTGGATGGCACATTCGCTAATGACAGCCAAGAATCCCTACAACTCCTCATGAACACGCACTTTCCGGGATGCTTGGAAGCACCGTCAGCATCAGCGGAGAGCTAGAACAGGTAGTGGACCTGGAGAGTGAGGCCCTAGTAGGAGAAATCCTTACCAACGAAAAGAAATCTGGGCTATCAAGTCGTTCCAACCCAACAAGTCAGATGGACCGGATGACATTAGACCAGCCATGTTGCAAGCGGTGAGCGAGCACATGTCAAACTGGCAACTGGAAATCTTCAGGGGATGTCTCCTCACAGGATACATCCCAAAGATCTGGAGAGAAGTGACAATGTCAGGATCGAGTCTATAACGACTGCACTTGTCAATATAGACTCACACCTGATAATCACTCGCTGGCTAGGCAACATGCTCTGGTTTTGTTCACTCGAAAATATAAGCTTCAAACAGAGAAACACAGCTTGTGCTATCAAAGAAGGCCAAATACCTTGGAGTTATGCTCGACTCTAAACTCTCCTCGAAGAGGAACTCTGGCGAGAGGATGAAAAAGGCACTACAGGTCTTCTTTGTGTGCAAAAAAACTTTTGGTAAAGGATGGGGACTGAAACGGTACATCATTGGTTTTACACATCAGTCGTAACACCTATACTTACACACGGAGGGCTGGTGTGGTGGTAGGCGGGTCGTTCCAAATCGCATCTAAATAACCTCCGCAAAGTACAGAGACTTGCTTGCTTGGGTGTAACAGGAGGTATTCGTTCTGATCCCCAAGCAGCGCTTAATGTGATGCTGAATCTGGAACCAATTGGAATCTTCCTCAAGCACGTGGCATCAAGGAATGCGGTAAGGCTACAAGCCCAGTGCCTCCTTAAGCCTGATGTAACGGGCCATAGTACCATTCTTCGGTCGGTAGAGACTATTTTCGCTGATGAGAACGACTACTGTGTTTCACATCTCAAATGGGACGACGAACTCATCGTTGAATTTCCCAACAGATCAGATTGGCAATTGGAAACTGCCTTGAGGCAGAATGAGTTGTCAATCTATACAGATAGATCGAAGATCAAAAAAGTGAACCGGATCGGGAGTCTACTCCGGTGACCTTGCGGTTTACCTCTCCTATCATCTTCCTGACTGTTGCAGTGTGTTCCAAGCGGAGATCTACTCACCTTGGGAGAGAACCCGAGGAACGTATCGATCTACGTCGATAGCCAGGCAGCATCAGCCAGCGTGACTGCCTTGCACTTCTTAGGAGGAAAACCCATTTTCTGGGTAAACCCTTCTTTGACGAACTGGGCAGTCTAGCGAACGCGCGCCTAGAGGACCTGGCACTCTTCCTGGACTCTACTGGGTGGTTCCGCGGCTGCCGAAGCCGTCGGAAATGTCTCATTTTGAGCGTTGCAAACTTCATGGTAAAGTTAGTGTACTCTTACAGGAGGGAGGTATTTTCAGCTTGGCGAATCTTAAATACTTTTGCAAACACATTTTCAATAATTTTTATCGAAAACCCAATAAGAAACATAAATTTTCTAGTTTGTCTTCAGAAAGAAACATAATCTTACTATACTCCACTTTACAGTTTTCGATCGCGCCTGCTTACAGCGAAATTCCATTTTTAATATTTTTCTCTATATGGGCGGTGGCACTCCCTCACCCCCGATTCTAATAAGACAATATAGTCAAAGATTAATAAAAACACGTTTATATGTAAGACCAAAAAAGTTGTTCTAACAAAAACATTATTTTTGACCTATTGTACCTACGCTATAGTTGTGCGATCTTCACCTATATCCTTTTCTGACGAATAAATGTTTTTGTGAAAAAAGATGAGGCAATAGTTTCAAAATCAAAGCGTTCTCGATGAAAACTCAAACTTTTGACCGGCTTAATGCAACAGCAATTCAAACTGCCAGCAAGGATAAAAAAAGATTCAACGTTAAAACCTTTTTGATATCGTCAAGACTGAACTCACATTTAGTATTCAAACAAACAGACTTTATATAGTCGGAGATGTCTCCTTCACTGTGTTGCCAATTTCGTGACAAGGGAAATATATTCTTTATATTAATGAAGAAGAAGCGTAGCACAAACTTGAAATTAACGTTTCTCCGTTCGCTCACCGTTTCTGTGATATCTTTACAAACAAAACACCTATCGCAATACACAACCAGTAAGGGCGGTATAGTTGAGTATTCTCAACTATGTAATACCCTATACACACACCTATGTTGATAACACGTTAAACATTCGACGACAGCAAAAGCAATGTACCACGATATGGATTGTGTATTTGGTAAGGTAAGGCAGGGCTCACAGTGCTATGTTGCCATTAAATGGAGCTTTAGTGCGGATTTTGTTACAAAGCATTGCTGCAAAATTTTAGTTTGTTGGTCTTTGCGGGAAAGTGGTAGTTTGTTGTATGCTGTTTTAAAAAGGTATGTGAACTGAGTTTGCATACAAAATTTCAGCATTGTATCTCTTATACTTTTTAAGAAAAAAATGACCAAAATTTTAAGAAAAAAATGACCTTTGGTTGTGCTTGATGGGCGGGAAGGAATGGGTGTGGCGAAAATTCCTTCAAACTTGATCTAGTGTTTGACCACTCGAGTTTTTTTTTCCAAATTTCAAGTGTCTAGCTCTAATAGTTTTCGCAGTGTTGAGTACGGTTTTTTTTTACAAATAAGGTAAGGCAGTGTTCAAAGCGCAATTTATGCCAAATTTCAATGTGTTTGTCTTTGCGTTGTCACACAACTTTTTGAGGGGAAACGAAGGGGAGGGGAAAAATGTGGTATGCAGTTTTTTAGAGCTATACATACTGAGTGTACATACTCATTTTTATGTTTCTAACTCATCAGGTTTTCGAGCTACAGCCTTTTGAAAAAATGGGTGGTGCTCGATGGGCGGGAAGGAGTGGTCGTGTCAAAAATTCCTTCAAACTTGATCTAACGTTTGACCTCTCGAGTCTGTCCTCTAAATTTCAAGTCTCTAGCTCTTTTAGTTTTCGAGAACTATTGGTGAGGTCAGCCTGTTCCGCGACTACAGACAAAGTCATCAGTCGCTTTACTACTTACTCTACACACAATAAGAATACTAATAAGCTAATTTTTAAATAATTTCTTTAATACTACTAAGTTACGCAATTAGTTATGTTATGTAGTTTAAATAAACAAAATTTTACTTATTTAAATATGTTAGAATACTACGTTTTATAAGGTTATTATAGGAGCAGTCCTCCATTAAACTAAAATATTTGTTATAATACCTACATAAAACACGAAACGAGTCATGCTCTAAATATGTCGATCTGCAGGTGTTGAGACAGATCGGACTAAAATTTCTGGTTAATTTAGTGGGTACACTGAACTGTATATACGCCAACAATGTAGGGGAGAATATAGAGCCATTTATAAGGTTATGCAAAAACAAAGTACCAAGCATAGTTCTACGACTAGACAATGTTGGCAAATTAATAAGCTTCAACCGACTACTATAAGGAGGAAGGTGAACACAGGGGTCCCAGTGTAGATTCCTATAGAATTAACGGTCAGACATAATTTCACGTCATCAGCATACATTAAAACATGACAGTGTGTGATCACAGTAGGCAAGTCATTTATAAATATATTAAACAATAAGGGGCCAAGGTAACCTTGAGGAACCCCTGAATTCGTCTCGAAACTGATGTTTTAAAAAGACCACATTGTGTTCGAGATTCAAGATAAGACGACAGCCAACGGACTAACGATAGTGGAAAACCATAGGTATTGAGTTTTTTAAAAGCAGAGAGTGACAAACTCAATCAAATGCTTTACTGAAATCAGTGTACACAACATCGGTTTGGCAGCCGGACGAGAAATTTCGATTGACAATCGAAGTGAATTCTAATAAGTTAATTACCATTGACCGTTTCTTGAGAAAGCCGTGCTGAAACAAATAAATAAACAATAATAAATAAATAAATAACCGGCACGTTTATACTACTTCTTTTTTTTTTATTTTTAACCAATTGACTTGAAACCTTACAGTTATGTTGTTAGGGAGGCATGAAAACTATTCATTTACTTTTTTTTTATAGTGACACAACGTGAAAAGTATTATAGCTTCAGCCTTGCTAAAGATAGCGTCCTTACTGGTTAATAATATAATCATCATTCCTCCAATGTGAATTCATAAAGTTATCAAAATATAACTAAAAACAAACTCCTTGACAAAGTAAATATACTATTTCACATACGTGAAAAGTATAAATAGCATTGACAAAAGTCTACATACGATCCATTTAGTCATCGATTTTGTTATTTTGTAGGAAAGGTGCCGTTTCCTTATTTTTTGCGATGGTACTTTGTAGTTCGTTTTTTATTAAACTATTTAGCTGCATTCTAGACAATTGCCAGAGAAGCATAGCCGAAGCAATGTCTGTCCGCAAAGAAATTTGAATTAATGAGCGAAAATTAGTCATAAAACATAGAAACGAATATAAATCGTTCAGTCAAATTGCAATACTACTAACTTTGAGTAAACTTGCAGTGCAAACAATTTTAAAAAACTGTAAGGTCACAGGCAATGTAAAAACCAGTAAGGGCGGTATGGTTGAGTATTCTCAACTATATAATACCCTGTACACACACCTATGTTGATAACACGTTAAACATTCGCCGACAGCATAAGCAGTATACCACGATATGGTTTGTGTATTTGCTAAGGTGAGGCAGGGCTCACAGTGCAATGTTGCCATTAGATGGCGCTTTAGTACGGGTTTTGTTACAAAGCATTGCTGCAAAATTTTAGTGTGTTGGTCTTTGCGGGGAAAGTGGTAGTTTGTTGTATGCAGTTTTAAAAAGGTATGTTATGTGAGTTTGCATACAAAATTTCAGCATTGTATTCTTTATACTTTAGGAGATACAGCAATTTTAAGAAAAAAATGACCTTTTGTTGTGCTCGATGGGCGGGAAGGAATGGGCGTGGCCAAATTTCAACTTGTTTGTCTTTGCGTTGTCACACAGTGTTAAAAATGAAAGTTTGTGGTATGCAGTTTTAAAAAGGTATGTTTACTGAGTTTGCATACAAAATTTCAGCATTGTATCTATTATAGTTTAGGAGATACAGCAATTTTAAGAAAACAACTTTTTGAGGGGAAACGATGGAAAGGGGGAAAAAATGTGGTATACAGTTTTGTAGAGCTATACATACTGAGTCTACATACTCATTTTCATGTTTCAAACTCATCAGGTTTTCGAGCTACAGCCTTTTGAAAAAATGGGTGGTGCTCGATGGGCGGGAAGGAGTGGGCGTGGCAAAAAATCCTTCAAACTTGATCTAGCGTTTGACCTCACGAGTCTATCCACCAAATTTCAAGTCTCTAGCTCTTATAGTTTTCGAGAACCATTGGTGAGGACGGACGGACGGACAGACAGGGCTATATCAATTCGTCTTGTCATCCTGATCAAGAATATATATACTTTATAGGGTCCCCCTCCCCTCCTTCTATGCGTTACATACAAACCGTCTCAAACAAACTTAATATACCCTGATACACAGTGTGTGTACAGGGTATAATCAAGCAACGCAGCGGTCGCCCTAAGAAAATTGATCGCAGAGATGTCTCTTTTATTTTGAAGGCAGTAGCTAAAAACCCCAAGGTTTATGCCGTTAAGTTGGCCATCTACGTGGAATGCTAATGGCGTTTCACAGCACAAACTTGAGCTAGCTCAATTTCTCCTCGACAAACATATTGACGTAATGCTACTCTCAGAAACACACCTTAATAACAAATATAACTTCAACATACGAGGTTACTTATTCTATGGAACAAATCATCCAGAGGGTAAAGCACATGGTGGACTGGTATTCTAATAAGAAACCGCCTTAAACACCACTGCCATAAACAATTTGCTCAAAAATATTTACAGGCCACATCGATAAACATTCAGCTAGCTAGTGGTAACCAACTAACTCTAGCTGCCGTATACTGCCCCCCTCGCTTCAACATATCTGAAGCTGAGGTCATGGAGTTCTTTAACTCACTCGGAGAACATTTTATAGCAGCAGGAGACTACAATGGTGAGCACACTTCATTGAGCTAGATCCTGCCCTAACCGTTGAAACTGAGATCGACAGCTTTGTAAACAAACTGGAATCCGTCTTCGTCACCGCAGCTCGTATCTCAACACCTCAACCTTCTCAAATACCACGCAATCAAAAGAAGACAAATCTACAAATCGAGCAGCTCGTTATCGAAAAGCGACGTTTACGTCGAGAATGGCAATCAAGCAGATCGCCATCTGCACAACATAGGCTAAAGAGCGCCAAACGTAAGCTTACCAAAGCTTTAAAGCAAGATGAAGCATATACCCAACGCCGTTACATAAAACAATTATCAACATCCTGTACAAAAAATTCGCTGTGGAGAGCTCTCCCAACCCTAAGCTCACCGACAGAAACCGTGATGCCTATAAGAAATTCTGCAGGCGGTTGGGCCCGCAGCGATGAAGATAGAGCAAAAACATTTGCCGCCCACCGTGAAAAGGTGTTTCAACCAAATCCTACCACAAATGCGACTACACTACCAGCATTAACAAATGACGGTGAGCTTCAAAGTGATCCAATCGAGTTTCGCCCAAACGAAATCGCTAATATCATGGAAAAGGAACTGAACCCAAAAAAAATCACCGGGCTGCGATCTAATAACTCCAAAAATGATCATTGAGCTCCCATACTGTGCTGTTCGCACTTCGAGTTTAGGGGGCTCAACTTTCTCTTAACAAAAATGTAGCGATCCATTCCAGTCTGTACGACCGGCCTTTTTGTTTCTTTGTTTGCGTTTTCTTTTGATAAGGTTGCGCCAGATGTTGTATTTGCATTGGCTATTGGACTTGCAGTTGATACCGTTGCAGTTGTTGTTGTATTTACTGTTGAGGTAGTTAGTGAGATTGTTGTACTAGTCGTCGTAGATGGGCACAGGTCACTCTGGCCAGTACATATCTGCTGAGGAGCGGACACGGCGCTCTGCGGCGTTTGAGACGTGGACGGTAGCAACGGAGAGCTAGAACGCGCTCTCCCGCTCGCTACGTGCAATAGTTCGTACGCTGCATTGGTCATTGCCCTCGATCGCTCTTGGGCAGCAGTATTTTCGGTTGACACGGCGTTATAGGTGAAATACGCATTGTTCCGTTGCGAAGAGAGCCGACTCTCCTCTTGCTTACGCTGCAGTTCACTGCGAGTTTCGATTTCTTTTTTACTCATTGTATTGATAGAGATTTAGTTTTAATTGTTTTTTTATTGTGTATTAAAGCTAATCAACTAATAAATTAATTGATAGATTTGTGTAAATTTATCGCACCAAGCGTCTTTTCGCGATATACACTAATTATTATTAGATCACTGCACTGATGAGCTTTAGGTTTATTTCCCGGAGCACAATAAAAACATGTTCGTACTTGACGGAATTCGCGCTGAATGCCTAATAAACTAATAAGATGAAGAGAAAATATATTCAGTCAAAAAAATGGTCATGGCATAAGAAATTGCGTGAAAAGTATAAAGTTTTCTTTTAGTACATCCATAATGAGAAATCTGTCAAAATTAAAAAATGACACTGGACAAAAGTTTAAATATACTTATGAGTGAGGCTAGTAAAGAGATTAAATTAAAAAAAAGTATAGGTTTTAATGTTTTGTTGGACCGCCTTTGCTGTCTTTGACTGCTTGCAGATGACGTGGCATGGATAACTTCAAATTTTCTGTTTCAGATGGCGTTATGTCGGACCAGGCTTTCGTAAGAGCTGCTTTTAGCGAATCTTTGCTCGTTACGGTTACATTTCCCAATTTCCTCTTCATCAACTCCCAAATATGCTCAATTGGGCTTAGTTCTGAAGACTGGAGAGAAGGGCAACTGTGGCATTTTTTTGTCACAAAGAGCCTCAAGCAAACACAATTTTAATCGTAACGGACTGGTTTTGTATGGACACGGGCTGTGTTACGGCTCCAGAGTAAATCCAGTATTAGAAGCAAAATTTGTGGTACATGTAGTGTTACTAAAAATACAAATTGAAGTATGCCAAGAATAGTTTGATTTTACAACTTTAAATCAATTAAGAACTTTTGCGAAGTTGCTGCCGGTGTTATTGACGAATTTCGTGAAATTGACAAACTGGAGGAATCAAAAGACGGGTTTTGTTCAACGGGTGTCAAAGAATTGCTGAAGTAGTCAATGAGGGCTGTAAAAACTGCAAAGATAAAATCATGAATGCAAAATATTTGTAATAGTTTATATAATATTAGTTCAGAACAGTATCAGTCAATTTAACAGCTGAGCATAACAAAAAACAGTCGTGTGTTTTACAACAAATACTCATGCTTAGTCGATACTTTTGAAGTGATTGTAGTCATTTTGGAAGCAAGTGTTTGACTTTTTTTTAAAGCAAGAGAGTAAGGTTCTAGGAATAACAAAAAACGACAAGTGGCCTGTTAAACGCCATTTGAAATTGGATGGAATCTAAAGAACAGCTACAGGGAAAACAATTCGCTCATAAGGCAGCTGGAAGACAATTGATTTCACACTGGGAATTGAGAACCCGAGGAACGTATCGATCTACATCGACAGCCAGGCTGCTCCAATAGCTCTCTCATCGAACACCGTAAAGTGTAAACTCAAACGCACTTCATCAGACTTTCCTGGGTACCAGGACACATGGGTGTGCCTGATAACGAGGCGGCTGACATCAGCGTCATCAACAAGTATCGTGACGACCGACAATAGCAGGCCCAACCGGTACATACAGCGACACCCGCCATATTTTCAGCGTTAAACGCTCTCTTGCCGAACACCGTAAAGAGTAAACTCATCTGAGACACAGTTATGTCACTGAATTAATGTCAACCGCACTTAATCAGACTTGCCTGGGTACCAGAACACATGGGTGTGCCGGGTAACAAGGCGGCTAATATCAGCGACATCAACAAGTCTCGTAGTGACTGACATTAGAAGGGCTATCCAGTATGTCATAGCGGAACTCGCGAAAACCACGAGGACGAGTACCGATCACTGGTCAGCAGCACTGTGCTGCGAGTTGTCAAACACATTATGACCAGAATATAACACGAAGCACACTTCCGAGCTCTTACACTTCAAAGAGAACTGGATAAGGGTGCTGGTAGGAGTCTTAACGGGACACTGTCCCAATGTACCGTATTGGCCAAGACTACTGTCGTAGCTGCAGGATTGGAGAACAGATTCTTAGGAAGAGAACCCAATTTCTGGAAAACCCGTTTTTCGAAGAACTGGGCAGTCTAGCCAACGCGCGCCTGGAGGACCTGGCACTTGTCCTGGACTCTACTGGGGTGATTTCAATGCTGCCGATGCCTATTGGGACTGGCCAGTGGAATCCGGAGAATAAGACTCGACGCATCTCCCATACACTATCTCAGCAACCCTGTCCACTCCTAGCTATTCCTCCTGCCATCATCAGACATCACAACGCACGTAATGGTCATTGGGTGCCCACGACTCCATCGAGCTGTCTACTCATTCTTCCCTATCCTTTCTTTTCAAGAATTTGTAAGAAATAGTAAGAAACATTTTTTTTTTTTTAAATTCTTCTCACAGTGGATATACCAAACATATTTCCCTTAAATATTGATTAAAACGGTATATTTAAACTGAATTTGTCAACTAGGTCGAAAAGAGTAGTTTCGAAAAAATTGCGTGTAATATTTCATGCAGCGTACTCAGATAATCCAAATGCAATAATGGGACACATGAGGGTCATCTGAATGGCAGAGCACAATCTCACATACACATTCGTTGACCCCGTAGAAATTGTTGTTCGAATTGCAAATAACATAGATGAAGTGCGTCCAACAAAACGGTAAAAGTTCATCATTAAGATTAATGATCTACACAAAAGTTTTGGCTTGCGAAAAAATATTTAACGGAATGCCAGATAAAGGTGGCAGTCGATTTAAAATAATTTGTCTCGTGCAGATCGTGTTTGGATAGGGAAAAAGGCAATCTCTCTCGATTTATCTATAAGAAAGCAAATGTAATATGACTTTTGGTGCAAAGCTTGAAAGTCATGTTAAAAGCCAGGTCGTATCGATAACTGAGCGAAATAAAATAGAATTTGATCCAAAGACTTAACGTTCAAAGCACAGAGGCTTTTCAACTAAGTACCCCTAAGTATGAATATTGTTAAATGTACATTAAATTCGTTTTTAAACGCGCATTAGGAGTAAGTAATTTTTAATAAATATCTTGGCAATATTGCCACTTTTTGAAATGATTAATTTGCATCGGTGAAATTTAATACAAAAAACCGATTCAAAAGTTGGTTGTTATTCTTAGCCCAGAGTCTTTTATGATGAACAAATAAACATAAATTTGTTCGAGAACGGACGCTGATCTCTTTCCCTCCAGCTTTCGAACAGGAGAGAACCGGGAGTCCATTGCAAAGTGCTGAGTGATAGACTGGTAACGCAGTGCTCTATGTCGCCTGTTAAATTACTGTCAACAAACAGCATGGCAGTGTCATTTAATTTTTATTCCCTGTGTCATATTGTACAAAGTTTAATTAGTTTTGTGCGCATAGGAAATGTATGAAACATTCAAAAGGCGGCGTGGTGGAATCTACAAAGTAGATATATTCTTGATCAGCATCTACCTAACCATCGAGATGATCGGATCACTGGAACTGGTAGCCCCCATATTAAAACCAGTAAGGGCGGTATAGTTGAGTTTATATGTTTATAACACGTTAAACATTCGCCGACAGTAAAAGCAGTGCACCACGATATGGATTGTGTATTTGCTAAGGTAAGGCAGAGCTCAGAGTGTAATGCGCTTTAATACGGATTTTGTTACAAATCATTGCTGCAAAATTTTAGTTTGTTGGTCTTTGCGGGGAAAGTGGTAGTTTGTTGTATGCAGTTTTAAAAAAGGTATGTTATCTGAGTTTGCATACAAAATTTCAGCATTGTATCTTTTATACTTTAGGAGATACAGCAATTTTTAGAAAAAAATGACCTTTGGCTGTGCTCGATGGTCGGGGAGGAATGGGCGTGGCAAAAATTCCGTCAAACTTGATCTAGTGTTCGACCACACAAGTCTATCTTCCAAATTTTAAGTCTCTAGCTCTAATACTTTTCGCAGTGTTAAGTACAGTTTTTGTTACAAATAGGATAAAGCAGTGTTCAAAGCTCAATTTATGCCAAGTTTCAATTTGTTTGTCTTTGCGTTGTCACACAGAGTTGAAAATGAAAGTTTGTGGTATGCAGTTTTATAAAGGTATGTTTACTGAGTTTGCATACAAAATATCTACATATATTGTATCTATTACAGTTTATTAGATACAGCAATTTTAAGAAAACAACTTTTTGAGGGGAAACGAAAGGGTGGGGGAAAAATGTGTTATGTAGTTTTCGCCTTGTCATCCTGATCAAGAATATATATACTTTATAGGGTCCCCCTCCTTCTATGCGTTACATACAAACCGTCACAAACAAACTTAGTATACCCTGATACACAGTGTGTGTACAGGGTATAAAAAGAAGAGAAGTGACCAAAACTTAAATCGTTGTGACAACAAATGATTTGTTTTCCAAAATAGGGGCTGAAATTTTATATCTAGAAGTTTTAGATACCCAGACCAAATGTCTGGAAGTTTCATTGAGATCGGACCACTGGAACTGGTACCTGCCATATGAAATGAATAAGAGGAAGAGAAGCAAACGCAAATTATTGTATGAAAAACTTTTTTGATTTTCAATATAGATAGCTGAAATTTAAAAGATAGTCTTTTTACGTACTCAGACCAAGTGTTTCGAAACGTTACCTGCCATACAAAATGAATAAAATTAAGACATTTTACCCCCCCTTTCATCGCCTACGATAAATTTAACCATCACCTGCATTGCAATACGACAAGTTCCTTCCTACAACAAAATTTATTCACTTTATTAACATATTAAAGCTGTCGCAGCAAATTTACTTACTATTCATTCTTTTTCTTATACCCGCAGCAGCGCCTTTTCCGCTAATTTTTTTTGTTTTTTGTGCGGTTGCGGCCGTTTTTGTGCTATAAAAGCCAAAGGGGAAGTAAGAGGATCATAATATTTTACAGATAGGTAAAGGAATATGTAAACCAGTAAGGACGCTATCTTCAGCAAGGCTGAAGCTATAATACTTTTCACGTTGTGTCACTAAAAAACTAAATAAATAGTTTTCATGCCTCCCTAACAACATAACTGTAAAGTTTCAAGTCAATTGGTTAAAAAACAAAAATGTTTTCCATACAGCGGGTCAAGTTTAGCTATAAGTGGGCGTGGCCATGCCCACATTTGATCAAAATAGTTTTCATTCCTCCCTAAGAACATAACTGTAAAGTTTCAAGTCAATTGGTTAAAAAATAAAAAAGTTGTCCATACAACAATGTGAATATTGCTTCTCTTCCTCTTCTTCATTTTGTATGGGAGCTACCAGTTCCAGTAGTCCAATCTCAATTAAACTTTCAGGCATGTAGTCGGACTATGTAGAACTACTATGTTTTAAATTTCAGCACTCTATCATACAAAACAAAAAAGTTTGCCATACAACGATTCAAGTTTTGTTCCCTTTTCTTCTTCTTTTCGTATGGGGGCTACCAGTTCCAGTGGTCCGATATGGCTGGATCCGACAAATGAGTTGATCGCACAAATAAGAAGTCTCTGTGCAAAATTTCAGCTCGATATCTTCAAAACTGTGTGAGGAGATTGTATATATACAGACAGACGGACGGACAGACGATCAGACGGACATAGCTAAATCAACTCGTCTTGCCGTTCTGATCAAGAATAAATATACTTTATAGAGTCCGTTACATACATTTCGCTCAAACAAAGACAATATGCCCCGATACACAGTATGTGTACAGGGTATAATGACGCGACCCATCGATATCGAAGTGCAAAGTGGACATGTTTTTTAAAGAATCCTCTTTTCTAAATCTATCGCGTCTTGTCGAGCTGATCAAGAATATATATTCTTTGTATAGTCGGAGATGTCTTCTTTTGGGTGTTATATACATTGTCGATGCTGACAAATCTTATGTACATATATACCCTTGTACCATAAGGTACGGGGAAAAAAATACCTGTGGTGCCTTTAGATGGTCCTGTCCTGCGTATTTTAAAAGGCAAACTAATTTCTCATCGATGTATCTCCAGGTCCGTGAGAAATTTTTGAAAATTAATAGGGTGGTTAAAGACCTTTTGGTTGAGTGTGACTCTGGAGTTGACTTGCTTGGCAATTACGATTTCAAACCGCCAGTGTTGTCATTGTCACCCTCTCCTCTGACTCACCTATCTTTGCCTCATTTATTTCTTCTAAGTCCTATTGCACCAATTTGTGTCACTTCCCCCCCTTCTAACTCCTCCTCCGTTCCTTTCCTTTCTGGGTTGCCTGCAGACACCAGTTGTGAATCTATTTCTGTGTTTATTGCTTCCAAGATAAACGCTGATGTGAATATTCAAAAATTTCCTTTCTCATCAGATAGGGAGATAGCATCATTTAAAGTTAACGTTCCAAATGATGCTTTCAAACTCCTATAAGAGCCAGCGTCTGGCATGCGCACGTGGTGGTGCACGAGTATAAACCTAGGAAAAGGTCTCGTCCAACGATACCAGCTCTTGGCTTGTCTTCTTCTTCCGGTTCAAAAAACTAATTGTGCCTTCTGACATTCTTTCTATTATTTACCAAAATGTTAGGTGTCTACTGTCCAAACTTAGCAACTTATCGTTGCTTTCTCTGAAACTTGTCTTCACCAAGAAATTTTAAGCAGCAAAGTTTTTTACGACAAGTTTGTCCCCTACAGACTTGATTGTCTTTCTCGTCGTGAGGGTGGTGTTCTTATAGCTGTAAATTCACGTGTCCATTCTGAACCTATTCAATTCGGTCGGGTTGCTGATACAGAATTTATCGGAGCGACGATCTACGACTTTGTCGTGAATTTAATGAAGAGATCTCTCGATTTTGTATTGACCAACGACTCTAATGGCATTGTTGTGTGTAGATGTGCTCAATTGTCTCTACCTGAAGATTCTTTTGACCCAACGTTAGAAATAATCCTGCCTTTCTATTTCGTCTAATGCCTTATTTGTTCTTTTATGATACCGTTTAAAGCATTCTCAATGAGAATTCTCCAATTATATTTTCTCCGTTTTCGGTCACCTCATATTCATACCCAATAACATCCTTCAACGGTTTTGTTTCTCCTTTTTTTAATTATTATTATTGAAAGCTTGCAACGTAAATGTCACCTTCTCAGCATGGGTTTTTAAAAAGGAGGTCAGCACTTACCAATCTCCTGAAATTCACTTGTTGGTAAACCGAGGTACTATTGAACAATCTCAAACCGATGTCTTTATACTGTCTTCAGCGTTGTACGTCCTTTTCTTGAATACTGTTGTTGTCTATGGTGTCCACAGTACGCAAATCACATTGAATCAAAACAATTTCTTCTATTTGCGCTTCGTGGTCTCAAATTGGAATCCCAACACTAGGTTACCGTCATACCATGAAAGGCTCTTTCTGATTAACCTTCCATCTTTAGCTCATCGCAATACTGTTTTAGAAACTGTTTTTCTTCATAAACTTATTAATGGTTTAATTGATTCTTCAGCCCTACTCAGACGCATTAGTTTCAGCGTCCCACGACGCACTACCAGAAAATTTGTCCCTTTAACTTTGCATAGATATAAAACTAACTATGCCCTTCACGATCTGTTTCGCGAATTATGCATGAATTATAATAATTTGTATCACGTCCTCTCACCTGAAATCTCTCTCACGACACTTAATTCAACTATTCTACGATACCAAAGAGAAGCTGAAAACGTACAGGAGCTTGTATAATCGCTTCTTGGATTGATGAGCGGATGGCAGAGCGCACCCACTCTTTGGAACTAAAGTGTGTTACCACATGTCGCTGTGAGTTGCGGCGTAGCTAACACAGTGAAAATAAATTTCCTTCAACGGGTCAGAGACTTCTTCAAATTTAATTATCTAGCACTTTTTTTTCTACCCAGTTTTTTGTTCTCCTTGTGTTTTTATACTCTTCACGCAGATAATAGTATTAGTTTGCGACCATATAAAGTTATATATTCTTGATCAGGACGACAACACGAGTTGATTGAGCCATGTCCGTCTGTTCGTCTGTCAACAACTCATTTGTCGAAACCGGTAATATCAGATCACTGGAACTGGTAGCCCCCATACGAATTGAAGAAGAACCAGTAAGGACGCTATCTTCAGCAAGGCTGAAGCTATAATACTTTTCACGTTGTGTCACTATAAAAAAAACTGAAATGAATAGTTTTCATGCCTCTCTAACAACATATCTGTAAAGTTTCAAGTCAATTGGTTAAAAAACAAAAAAGTTTTCCATGCAACGGGTCAAGTTTAGCTATAAGTGGGCGTGGCTACGCCTGGCTACGCCCACTTTTGGTCAAAATAGTTTTCATTCCTCCCTAAGAACATAACTGTAAAGTTTCAAGTCAATTGGTTAAAAAACAAAAAAGTTTTCCATACAACGGTTCAAGTTTCGGTATAAGTGAACGTAGCTATGCCTACTTATGGTCTAAATAGTTTTCATGCCTCTCTAACAACATAACTGTAATGTTTCAAGTCAATTGGTTAAAAAACATAAAAGTTTTCCATACAACGGGTCAAGTTTAGCTATTAGTGGGCGTGGCCATGCCCACTTTTGGTCAAAATAGTTTTCATTCCTTCCTAAGAACATAACTGTAGAGTTTCAAGTCAATTGGTTAAAAAACAAAAAAGTTTTCCATACAACGGGTCAAGTTTCGCTATAAGTGGGAGTGGCCATGCCCACTTTTGGTCAAAATAGTTTTCATTCTTCCCTAAGAATATAACTGTAAAGTTTCAAGTCAATTGGTTAAAAAACAAAAAAGTTTTTCATACAACGGATCAAGTTTAGCTATTAGTGGGCGTGGCCATGCCCACTTTTGGTCAAAAAAGTTTTCATTCCTCCCTAAGAACATAACTGTAAAGTTTCAAGTCAATTGGTTAAAAACCAAAAAGTTTTCCTTACAACGGTTCAAGTTTCGCTATAAGTGGGCGTAGCTATGCCTACTTTTGGTTTTAATAGTTTTCATTCCTCCCTAAGAACATAACTGTAGAGTTTCAAGTCAATTGGTTAAAAAACAAAAAAGTTTTCCTTACAACGGTTCAAGTTTCGGTGTAAGTGGGCGTAGCCAAGCCCACTTTTGGTCAAAATAGTTTTCATTCCTCCCTAAGAACATAACTGTGAAGTTTCAAGTCAATTGGTTAAAAAACAAAAAAGTTTTCCATACAACAGGTCAATTTTCGCTATAAGTGGGCGTGGCTACGCCTACTTTTGGTCAAAATAGTTTTCATTCCTCCCTTAGAACATAACTGTGAAGTTTCAAGTCAATTGGTTAAAAAACAAAAAAGTTTTCCATACAACAGGTCAATTTTCGCTATAAGTGGGCGTGGCTACGCCTACTTTTGGTCAAAATAGTTTTAATTCCTCCCTTAGAACATAACTGTAAAGTTTCAAGTCAATTGGTTAAAAAACAAAAAAGTTTTCCATACAACGGATCAAGTTTAGCTATTAGTGGGCGTGGCCATGTCCACTTTTGGTCAAAATAGTTTTCATTCCTTCCTAAGAACATAACTGTAAAGTTTCAAGTCAATTGGTTAAAAAACAAAAAAGTTTTCCATACAACGGGTCAAGTTTCGCTATAATTGGGCGTGGCTACGCCCACTTTTGGTCAAAATAGTTTTCATTCCTCCCTAAGAACATAAATGTAAAGTTTCAAATCAATTGGTTAAAAAACAAAAAAGTTTTCCATACAACGGGTCAAGTTTAGCTATAAGTGGGCGTGGCTACGCCCTCTTTTGGTCAAAATAGTTTTCATGCCTCCCTAAGAACTGTAAAGTTTCTAGTCAATTGGTTAAAAAACAAAAAAGTTCTCCATACAACGGGTCAAGTTTCGCTATAAGTGGGCGTGGCTACGCCCACTTTTGGTCAAAATAGTTTTCATTCCTCCCTAAGAACATAACTGTAAAGTTTCAAGTCAATTGGTTAAAAAACAAAAAAGTTTTCCATACAACGGGTCAAGTTTCGCTATAAGTGGGCGTGGCTACGCCCACTTTTGGTCAAAATAGTTTTCATTCCTCCCTAAGAACATAACTGTAAAGTTTCAAGTCAATTGGTTAAAAAACAAAAAAGTTTTCCATACAACGGGTCAAGTTTAGCTATAAGTGGGCGTGGCTACGCGTGGCTACGCCCACTTTTGGTCAAAATAGTTTTCATTCCTCCCTAAGAACATAACTGTAAAGTTTCAAGTCAATTGGTTAAAAAACAAAAAAGTTTTCCATACAACGGGTCAATTTTCGCTATAAGTGGGCGTGGCTACGCCCACTTTTGGTCAAAATGGTTTTCATTCCTCCCTAAGAACATAACTGTAAAGTTTCAAGTCAATTGGTTAAAAAACAAAAAAGTTGTCCATACAACGACGTGAATATTGCTTCTCTTCCTCTTCTTCATTTTGTATGGGGGCTACCAGTTCCAGTTTCCCGATCTCAATGAAACTTTCAGGCATGTAGTCGGACTATGTAGAACTACTATGTTTAAAATTTCAGCACTCTATCATACAAAACAAAAAAGTTTTCCATACAACGATTCAAGTTTTGTTCATTTTTCTTCTTCTTTTCGTATGGGGGCTACCAGTTCCAGTGGTCCGATATGGCCGGTTCCGACCAATGATTTGACTGCACGAATAAGAAGTCTCTGTGCAAAATTTCAGCTCGATATCTTCAAAACTGTGGGAGGAGATTGTATATATACAGACAGACGGACAGACGGACATGGCTAAATCAACTCGTCTTGTCGTCCTGATCAAGAATATATATACTTTATATAGTCGCAAGTGAATATTTCTGTGTGTTACAAACTTCAGCACAAAGTTATTATACTGTTTCACATACGTGAAAAGTATAAAAATGAACAAAAATTTAATCGTTGTAAGGATAACTTTTTTGTTTTAGATGGTAGGGGGCTAAAACTGAAAGATAGTAGTCTTACGTAGCCATAAAATGCCTGAAAGTCTCATTGAGATCGGGCAACTCGACCTGGTACCTGCTATATAAAATGAAGAAGAGGTAGAGAAGCAAGATTCACGTCGTTTTATGGAAAACTTTTTTGTTTCTTAAACAAATGACTTGGAATTTCACTCTTATGTTCTTAGGGAGGCATGAAAACTACTTTTACCAAAAAAAGGGTATGGCTACGCCCACTAAGAGCCAATATCAATAATTTGCATATCTCCCATACCATATATAAGGTAAAGAGAAATAAGATTCAATCTTTTTTGATTGGGACGTGGCACAAAAAGGGGCGTGAAGAGTATCTAAGCTTCAGCCTTGCTGAAGATAGTGTCCTTACTGGATTTCACATAATTTCGAAAATATCGAATCACTTACAAATATCTCCAGTTTTTGCTATCATAAACCTCTAATGTCGGTAATACGATTCGAAGCTTTAACAAAAAACAATATAAATATGTAATAAATAAAACATTTTTCCCCCGCTTTCCCCCTTTTTCTGCATTCCAATCTTACTTAATCTTTTGCTGTGTTATAATTATTTAAGAAATTTCACTTCGTTTAAGTGTACTTTGGTGCACGCGCAATTTGGTTTTTGCTACCCTGTACACACTGTGTTCCAGGGTGTATTGTGTCTGTTTAAGCGAAGTGTATGTAACGCATAAAAGGAGGGGAAGGAGACCCTGTAAAGAATATATATTCTTGATACAGAGAGAAATTGATTTAGCCTTGTCCGTCCATCTGTCTGTCGGAAATTATTTATTCAAACTAGAGACTTAAAATTCAAAAAGTAGACTCATAATGCTCGGCAGCAGTTTAAGTTTGAACGGTTTTTTGCCACGCCTACTTCTTCCTGCCCAACCAGCACCACCCACTTTGTCAAAAAGCTATAACTCGATTATCCAAAAAGAAAGAAATATGAAAGATGATTTGTAAGAGTACCCGTACAAAACAGCATACCACAATGTTTGCCCCTCCATTTCGTTTCCCCTCCTCCAGTTGTTTTCTTAAAAATGCTATGTCTCCAAAACTAATAAAGGTACGAATGTGAAATGTGTATGCAAGCACGGTAAAAATATATATTTAAAACTGCATGCCACAAAATTTCCTTCTGTATGATTGTTAGCCATCAGAGACGAAAAAACTCAAATTTTTCGTAAATTCCACAATTTTGGACTGATTTTGTTGAAATTTTGAACATTATATGAATGGACTATTCCAGATAAATATTTTGTTGTAGACTTGGGGTGTGGCACCACCTACCGTGTGTGCAGGGTATACCTGACAATAGCGTCCTTAGGGAACGTACCCAAATTACGTGACCGTTTTAAGGGGGGAGGGGGTTCTTTAAAATACTACGCTCAAGCAAACTTGATGTAGTTTCTTATACAAATATGGTAAACGAGGGGGGCGGGGGATAAAAAGTATCAAAAAATGGGTCACGTAATTTGGGTACGTTCCCTTACTAGTTTTTATACCCTGTACCTTATGGTACAAGGGTATATTAGTTTTGTGCACGTCGACAAGGTATGTAACACCTTAAAGGAGACATCTCCGACTATACAAAGTATATATATTCTTGATCAGTATCGAAAGAGAAGTCGATTTAGCCATGTCCGTCCGTCCGTCCGTCCGTCTGTCCGTCCGTCTGTCTGTATGAACGCGTCGATCTCGGAAACTATAATAGATAGGACCAAAAGCTCTTCGCAGTTCGATTCTGTGATTCATTACGCAGATCAAGTTTATTTTGTTTTCCCCCTTTTTGAGTTAGTTTAGGGGTGAGGGGCAAATGACTGAAGCTACCTCGGGTAAAATAGTACAAAAGTCGTATTTTCTGCGTTGTCTTTTGTGATAGGAACACCAAATTTGGTGTGTATATAGCTGACTCAACTCTCAATAAGAAAAAACAAAAAAATGGGCGTGACCACGCCCCTATATAGTAAAAATTTTAAACGCTCATATCTCAAGAACCATACAACCTACAAGAATGAAACTTTGCATGTATGCTATTGGGATGGAGTATAGTAAGATTCAAGTATAAAATGGGCGTAACCACGCCCACATATAGCCGAAATAGAAAACCGTTATATCTCTGTAACGAATTGGTCTAGAAGAGCAAAAATTAGTAGGTATGATATTGAATAGAAAGGAAATATGTTTCGATTAAAAAGTGGGCGGGGCAACGCCCTACAACAGACGTTACTAATTGAAGGTACAGGGTATGTCGAAGTCGAGTACTGTCGACTCCAATCCTTACTGGTTAATTTTTATACTCTTGCAAGAATATATAAACTTTGTCATGAAGTTTGTAACGCAGAGAAGGAGACATCTCCGACTATATAAAGTATACATATTCTTGATCAGCTCGGCGAGACGAGTTCATATAGCCATATCCGTCTGTCCGTCCGTCCGTCCGTCTGTCCGTCCGTCCGTCTGTTTGTTGCGATGCGAACTCCTCCTAGAGTTTTAAAGATATCAAAAAAATTTCAATGCAGAAAATTTTCTTTTCCTTGCACGCAGTTTGTATGTAAAATCCGGCATGATCGGATAACTATAGCATAAGCTGCCATAGGAACGATCGGTAAAAAATTAGGATTTTGCTCAATAAACTCTTTGATTTTCAAGCTATCGCCTCAATTTTTAGCACAAGAATATCTTGGTAGTAAGTTAAGGCTCAGTGTAAAATTTGTGAAGATGGGATAGTAAATGCTATAGCTCCCATAGGAACAATCGGTCAAAAATTCGGTTTTTGTTAGAAAAACTTTTATGTTCTTAAATATAAATAGATAAAACGTTTTAGTTACGAGTTTTTATGAATCCCTGACCATATTCCAAAGTTTCGTAGAAATCGGACCTTATGGTACAAGGGTATATTAGTTTTGTTCACGTCGACAATGTATGTAACACCTTAAAGAAGACATCTCCGACTATACATTCTTGATCAGCATCGAAAGAGAAGTCGATTTAGCCATGTCCGTTTGTCGGTCCAACTATCCGTGTGTCTGTATGAACGCGTCGATCGCGAAAACTATAATAGATAGAACCAAAATCTTTTCGAAGTTCGATTCTGTGATTCATTACGCAGATCAAGTTTATTTTGTGTTCCCCCTTTTTGACTTAGTTAAGTGGTGAGGGGCAAATAACTGAAACTACCTCGGGTAAAATATTACAAAAGTCGTATTTTCTGGGTTATCTTTTGAGATAGGAACACCAAATTTGTAGTGTATACAGCTGACTTGAGTTTTATTCATAAAAATCATTTTTAATAATTATTTTCTTTATTTTTTTTATTTCTGTCGAAAATAACTATTATTAATAATTTTTACTTGTTTCTTCAACTGTAATTATTATAATTGATTTTTATTTTTCTACATTTTGAAAAACTGTTATTGATGGGAACTCCTCCTAGATTTTTAAAGACATCAAAAAAATTTATACGCAGAAAGTTTTCTTATCCTTGCACTTCTTTAAAAGAAACAAAACCAGTAAGGACGCTATCTTCAGCAAGGCTGAAGCTATAATACTTTTCACTTTGTGTCACTATAAAAAAAACTAAATGAATAGTTTTCATGCCTCCCTAACAACATAACTGTAATGTTTCAAGTCAACTCGTTAAAAAACAAAACATTTTTCCATACAACGAGTCAATTTTCGCTATAAGTGGGCATTTGGTCAAAATAGTTTTTGTTCCTCCCTAAGAACATAACTGTAAAGTTTCAAGTCAATTGATTAAAAAACCAAAAAGTTTTCCATACAAAGGGTCAAGTTAAGCTATAAGTGAGCGTGGCCATGCCCACTTTTGATCAAAATAGTTTTCATTCCTCCCTAAGAGCATAACTGCAAAGTTTCAAGTCAATTGGTTAAAAAACAAAAAAGTTTTCCATACAACGGGTCAATTTTCGCTATAAGTAGGCGTGGCTACGCCCACTTTTGGTTAAAATAGTTTTCATTCCTCCCTAAGAACATAACTGTAAAGTTTCAAGTCAATTGGTTAAAAAACAAAAAAGTTTTCCATACAACGGGTCAAGTTAAGCTATAAGTGGGCGTGGCCACGCCCACTTTTGATCAAAATAGTTTTCATTCCTCCCTAAGAGCATAACTGCAAAGTTTCAAGTCAATTGGTTAAAAAACAAAAAAGTTTTCCATACAACGGGTCAATTTTCGCTATAAGTGGGCGTGGCTACGCCTGGCTACGCCCACTTTTGGTCAAAATAGTTTTCATTCCTCCCTAAGAATATAACTGCAAAGTTTCAAGTCAATTGGTTAAGAAACAAAAAAGTTTTCCATACAACGACGTGAATATGGCTTCTCTTCTTCATTTTGTATGGGAGCTACCAGTTCCAGACGTCCAATCTCAATGAAACTTTCAGGCATGTAGTCGGACCATGTAAAACTACTATGTTTAGAATTTCAGCACTCTATTGTACAAAACAAAAAAGTTTTCCATACAACGATTCAAGTTTTGTTCACTTTTCTTCTTCTTTTCGTATGGGAGCTACCTGTTCCAATAATCCGATCATGCTGGTTCCGACGAATGATTCATCGTAATAAATTCTAAGACTCTGTGCAAAGTTTCAGCTCGACAGCTTCAAAACTGAGGGACTAGTTTGCATACATACAGACAGACAGACAGACCGACAGACAGACAGACAGACAGACGGACAGACGGACATGGCTAAATCAACTCGTCTTGTCGTCCTGATCAAGAATATATATACTTTATATAGTCGGAAATTAATATTTCGATCTGTTACAAACTCCGTGACAAAGTTAATATACTATTTCACATAAGTGAAAAGTATAAAAACAGTAAGGACGCTATCTTCGGTCTTGCAATGCCCATTTTCTGGATTGAATTTCTCGTTATCTTAATATCCTATACACTAATTTTCATTGTTTTAGCTCATTGCATCCTGAAATATGCAAATTATCAATTTTTGCTGTAAGTAGGCGTAGCAATGCCCAATTTTTGATCAAAATAGTTTTTATGTCTCTGTAAGACAAAAAGTGTGAGGTGTCAAGTCAATTGATTAAAAAACAAAAAACGTTTTACATACAATGACGTAAATTTGCTTTTTTCCTCTAATCAATGATTAATGGTAATAAAATTGGAAGATCTTTCAAACATTTCAGGTCGATGATTTCAAAACAATAATAAGCAAAGTTTGAGTGTCTGAGAAATATATTACCAACCAAATTTTCAAATCTATTTTCGAAGATTGAAAAGTAAATACATTCGAATTAAATTGTTGAAATAATCTTCAAATTACAATCAATGTGAAGTTGCATTTAAAATGGTTAAAAAAAACTCGTAAAAATGGTAAATTTTATGAAAATATGTATGTGTTATTTAGGCAAGTTGGAATGCGTACGTTTTTGAATGCATAAATGCGAAGAAGAAAAATTAATTCTGTCTCCCGAAGAATAGAGTCAAGTTAGCTTCCAATGCTCCAATGTGTGAAATCTACTTGACTTTATTTATTGCATAGATAATTTATTATAAGTGTTCACTTTTGGAATAATTTGAATTCGTACATTAATTTTTTTCATTTGCTTATCACAGCAATGGAAAGGATATTAGTGTCAATTGCAAATTGAACGGCCTTCAACATAATTGGGAGGACGTGAATTGCAGATGAATTCACGGCTCATATATTATGAAGCTGATTAGCGACGCTAAGTAGCGGGCAAGAACAAACATAATGCATACGCTTAGACAGTGTCATAGGTAGCAACAACCACACTGTCCGTATTAAAAAAGCTTATTTACGCCGAAAATAACAACAGCAAGAGCTTTTATAATATTTGGAGTAAACATGCCAGGTAAGTTGTTGTTGCATATGCGCCAGAGTACGAAAGTGATGGTTGAAGAGGAATGCTAAAATTACAACTAAGCATGTTGTTGTTACTTTTTTTTTTTGACTTCTCAATTTATGAATACAGACTGTCATACTATATTCTATTTCATTCTCTTGCAGGCTAAATCATATAAATGTATAGTCTGTCTCTTTTTCATGTCGTTTTATCGAGTTTCAAATCGCACCCATGCTAAAGAAGTTTCACTTCAAAACACTTAAAAATGTGATTTCTCTGTAAGCCGATGCGACCGCAAAATGCAATCTTGGGATTGCAATGCTCTAAATGATAGCAAATCACTAAAAAGATGATCCATGAAAAAAAGAGAGCACGTCAAACCATTGGTAACACAGGTGTTTGAGGTATGTGAGGACGTCGTAAATGAATTCTTAGAGAAGTCTTGCTGCCGTATAGAGTTCAATATTGGATCATTATGTTGTAGAGAGAATTGTATGACGAAACATGAAAATGAGTATGTAGACTCAGTAAGTATAGCTCTACAAAACTGCATACCACATTTTTTCCCCCTCCCTTTCCTTTCCATTAAAAAGTTGTTTTCTTAAAATTACTGTATCTCCTAAACTATAATAGATACAATGCTGAAATTTTGTATGAAAACTCAATAAACATACCTTTTTAAAACTGCATACCACAAATTTTTAACGCTGTGTGACAACGCAAAGACAAACAAGTTGAAATTTGGCATAAATTGCGCTTTGAACACTGCCTTACCCTATTTGTAACACAAACCGTACTTAACACTGCGAAAACTATTAAAGCTATTGACTTGAGATTTGGAAGATAGACTCGTGTGGTTGAACACTAGATCAAGTTTGAAGGAATTTCTGCCACGCCCATTCCTTCCCGCCCATCGAGCACAACAAAACGTAATTTTTTTCTTAAAATTGCTGTATCTCCTAAAGTATAAGGAATACAATGCTGAAATTTTGTATGCAAACTCAGATAACATACCTTTTTAAAACTGCATACAACAAACTACCACTTTCCCCGCAAAGACCAACACACTAAAATTTTGCAGCAATGCTTTGTAACAAAATCCGTACTAAAGCGCCATCTAATGGCAACATTGACTGTGAGCCCTGCCTCACTATTAGCAAATACACAAACCATATCGTGGTACACTGCTTTTGCTGTCGGCGAATGTTTAACGTGTTATCAACATAGGTGTATGTACAGGGTATTATATAGTTGAGAATACTCAACTATACCGCCCTTACTGGTTTTTCTTCTAACTGAGGAGATGTGAGTGACGAACATGGTGAGCGATTCCACCAAGACATACGGACGATGGAAAAAAGGTATCAGGGTCGATGGAATGCGGCAATGTTAGCAGATTGCTGTTGGAACTTGAGATGAGATACTCAAGAATGTTTTTACAAAAAACAAACGAAAAAAAAGAAAAAAAATTCATTAAATAGGCCAAGCCTCTTGTAAATATATCTAAATCATCAATTTCATTTCAATAATTAAAAAAAAAAAACAGAAATAACGATTTTCTTTCATAAATAGACTTTTTCTTTAAATTTTACCTTAAATTATTTATGCACATATCTTTTAAATGGGAGCTAAGTTTTAAAACATTATTGTGTTTTCGTGATCAGTGACCCCACACCAATATAAAAATATAGAATTTAATCAAAAGGCATTCAAAAAGTCTTATTTTGTAGACCTGTGCTATCAAACAATAAGAAATTGCTATAAATTTATGCCATAGTTAAATTTATAGCAATTTGTTATTGTTATGTAAAACACTTTTAAAATCACTTTAGATGTGAGCCATTCTTGAGAAAAGTTGCCTTGACATTGTTTTGAGTACTATTAGTGCTGTGTGCAATTCATTAAACTATCTTTTTTAAAACACAATACATGCTCCTACATTCCACCACAATCAGAAGCATCAGTATATTCAGCGCATATAAACGCTATTCAATCTATTCGAGACTTGGTTAAGGACTCAGATATGATGCTGGTCTGTGGAGACTTCAACCTCCCTCATATTTCTTGGATTGCATCTGACAATTCAAATATAGTCACTCCCTTGTCTAGTAACGAATTTATTGATTCTTTACTTGAATCATCGTTTAACCAAATAAACAGCATACAAAATTCTAAGAATCGTATTCTAGATCTTGTTTTCATAAATAACATTGAGGGTGCATCACTTTGCAGATCCCCTCCAATTTCACAACCTGAAGACTCTTACCACCCAACGTTGGAGCTTACAATTACACCAAACTTACTAACACATCCTCGTCAAAATCCTACTGGTTCCAAACCTAATCGTGTATTTTGCTTCAGAAAAACCGATTTTGAACGTCTTGGTCATTTGCTTTCTAACACTGATTGGTCATACATTCATAACACGTCCAACATTGAAAGGGCAGTAGAGTTTTTTAACGCGACTATGTATAAACTGCTTAAATTGTGTGTACCAAGAGTTAAGACTGTTACACAACAAAATAAACCGCCGTGGTTTTCAAAAGAATTATCTCGTCTAAAGAACTTAAAAAATAGATTATTTAAAAAATATAAGAGAACCGGCTCTCTTGTTGATTATGCAAACTATACAACAGTTCGCTATAGATTCACTTTATGTAACAAAAGAAATTATGATTTATATTTAGTTAAATTAAAATACAATATATACCGTGATCCAAAAAATTTTTTTAATATCATCAAATACAAGTCTAATTCCACCTCATTTCCTTCATGTATGAAACTCAATGGTGTGGAAGGAAGTGATGATGCAACGATATCCGACCTCTTTGCTGAATTTTTCCAAAGCACCTATAATGACTATTCATACCAAAATGGTACTTACCCATACTTAATCAATGATCGAAATAATATAAATTTGCCGGTAATTGAAAATGACACTGTTCTTAGACACTTAAAATTAATTAAACCATCTTTTACGGCTGGTCCAGATAGTGTTCCTAGTTGCGTTTTGAAGCACTGTGCCGAGATGTTGTTTATTCCATTATGTAAGCTTTTTAACAAGTCGTTAAATTCTTCTATTGTACCCAAAATCTGGAAAGAGTCTTACATTATTCCCCTTTATAAAAAAGGCAGTAAGGTAGACATCTCGAATTACAGAGGCATTGCAAAGCTATGTGCTATTCCAAAACTGTTTGAACAGATCATTACGGAACAGCTACAGCACTTTGTGCCATCACTTCTAAATTTGTCTCAGCATGGCTTTCTCAAGAAACGGTCAACGGTAACTAACTTATTAGAATTCACTTCAATTGTCAATCGAAATTTCTCGTCCGGCTGCCAAACCGATGTTGTGTACACTGATTTCAGTAAAGCATTTGATTGTGTTTGTCACTCTCTGCTTTTAATAAAACTCGAAACCTACGGTTTTCCACCATCGTTAGTCCGTTGGCTGTCATCGTATCTTGAATCTCGAACACAATGTGTTCTTTTTAAGACATCGGTTTCGAGACGAATTTTTGTTACTTCAGGGGTTCCTCAAGGTAGTCACCTTGGCCCCTTATTGTTTAATATATTTATTAATGACTTGCCTACTGTGATCAAACACTGCCATGTTTTAATGTATGCTGATGACGTGAAATTATGTCTAACCGTTAATTCTATAGATCAGCAGAATCTGCTTCAGTCTGATCTTGACTCTCTCTCACAATGGTGTGCTGTAAACAATTTATTGTTAAACAGTGATAAATGCAAGCTAATGTCATTTTATAGAAAAAAACTAATTGTTTGCTCGTACAAGTTAAATAATTTGTACCTTGAACGTATCTCTCAGTTCAATGACCTTGGTGTTTTGATGGACCCAAAACTTCACTTCGCTTCACATATTTCGCTGTCTGTTAATAAGGCTAAAGGCGTACTGGGTTTCATCAAAAGATGGTCCAAAGAATTTAATGACCCGTACACAACTAAATTGCTTTACACTTCTTTAGTACGGCCCATTCTGGAATATGCATCGTGTGTTTGGGATCCTCAGTGTGAAAAGTATAAGAACCAAATTGAGTCTGTTCAGAAACAGTTCCTTCTGTTTGCACTTAGGAATCTACACTGGGACCCCTGTGTTCACCTTCCTTCCTATAGTAGTCGGTTGAAGCTTATTAATTTACCATCATTGTCTAGTCGTAGAAAAATGCTTGGTACTTTGTTTTTGCATAATCTAATAAATGGCATGGTATTCTCTCCTACATTGTTGGCGTATATACAGTTCAGTGTCCCCGCTAGAGTAACTAGAAATTTTAGTCCGATCTGTCTTAGTACCTGCAGATCGACATATTTAGAGCATGACTCGTTTCGTGTTTTATGTAGGTATTATAACAGATATTTTAGTTTAATTGAGAACTGCTCCTCTACTAACCTAATAAAACGTAGTATTCTAACGTATTTAAATAAATAAAAATTTTGTTTATGAAGTTTATGTTAATTAATCAACGTAGTAGTTGTAAGGAATTGTTTAAAGATTAGTTTATTAGTATTTTTTATTGTGTGTAGTGTAAGTAGTAAAGCGACTGTTGACTTGTCTGTAGTCGCGGAACAGGCTGACCTGGTGTCGCAAGTCCACTTGAGGGTAGTGCGCTACCACAACGTCTTGCGCCTGTAGTTAAAAGAGTTTTTGGAAAAATCCTCAAGAATGGTCATTGCTTACGTAGACGATTTGGAGAACAGGTTCGGCGGGGAATTAGTGCAGTTTGCAGAGCTGCTGAAAACTGATGTGGCTACTGTTATTGACAGCAAGAAACATGATCCTCTGGAACAGCAATTTTATAAACTTTTATTAAATAATTCTTTAGAATCGTGTTTTCCAAACTTAGAAATTGCCTTGCGCATTTACTTATCTCTAATGATCACTAACTGCAGTGGCGAACGTTCTTTTTCAAGATTAAAACGTGTTAAAAATGAATTAAGAAACACGATGAGCCAAGAACGTCTTAATCATCTCACTTTGTTGAAAATAGAGTATGATTTGCTTAATGAAGTCGTTATTGAGAGTATTATCTCTAAATTTGCCAATAATACATCCAGAAAAGTTTATTTGTAACAATTTTGTTTTATTTAATACCCTAATCTTGAGAACCTATATCAAACCAAGGGCCCCTTGACAGAATTTGCTACAGGCCCCGCGCTTGCTTAATCCGGCACTGGGTTTCAATAAATACAATTTATGAAATATCAAATGTTCCTATGTCGCTTCCTGTGGCTCAGAGCTTAGTGTGTTGTCCTACGAAACGGAAGGTAAGAGGTTCAAGTCCCCTGGTACACCAAATTCTTACTGTTTCTTATATAAATAATTATATAAATAATTACCACTTAATTATAATATTTATATGTTGTTTAAATGTTTATTTAATTAACTGCAACAATTACTTACTTACTATAAAATAAAATCAATCAAATTGAGGTAATAACCGAAATAGTTTGCACAACTACTGAGCCTTGATTCAAGAACAATGTAAATTTACTTGAACGTGGTCTCGCAAAAAATTTTTTTTGTTGTAATTTAAGTTTAGTTGGTTCTTGATTCCATTACAATATTCACTTGTTTTAAGAACAAAAAGGTCTCGGTATAATTTTTTTTTTTTTTTTTGTTACAGTTTAAGTATGGTTGGTTCTTGATTCAAGTAAAATGTAAACTTATTTTCAAAACAACATTGACTCGGATTAAGTTTTGTTGGTATCATATTAAGCTTAAACTGTTCCTGAAAATGTATCAAAATTTACTCAATTCAAGATTTGTTGTTCTTAAAAGTAGTGCTTGAATTGAGAACATTTTACTTAATTTGACAACATTTGTGCTTGACGGACTTTCAACACCGAATTGTGTCAATTTATGTACAATGCACTTGATTTTTTTTCTTTGTCTCTGTGTGCTTAAATATTTATATAAGGAATTCATCATCATACATCAAAAAAGTTTTTTTCACGTCTCTCGTACGCCCACTTCTCGAATATTGCTGCTGTGTTGGGCCCCACAGTATATAATCCACCAGGACCGTATTGAGTCAATTCAGAAGCAATTCCTCTTATTTGCCCTCCGTGGCCTCAACTGGAATCCTAGCAGAAGGTTGCCTTCATACATTGATCTTCCATCATTGGCACATCGTAGAATTGTTTTAGGAACTGCTTTTCTTTACAAACTTGTTGTTGGCTCAATTGATTCTTCAGACCTTCTTAGTCAACTTATTTTTTGTGTCCCTAGTCGTGCAACTAGAAAGGCCTTACAGATATGCACAACGATCCTTTTCGCGTCCTATGCGCATATTACTATAAATTGTATGAGATCCTCTCACCTGAAATCACACTGTTTGCACCTTGCATCTTGGTTCGTCGCTATCTCCAAAGTTCCGGGAATTTTATTTCTGGTTGACGACTCCCTACAATGGTTGGACCTTAACAAATTTCACACCTCTGACCACACATAGCTGTGAGTAGGGGCATAGCTCGCGTAACGGAAATAAAACTGCACACTACATTTTTCCCCTCCCCCCTTCACTTTCACTCTTTTCCCCATTTTTTCTTAACGTTTGCTGTATGTCCTAAATTATAAAAGGTACATAAATGCTGAAATGTTTTATGCAAACTTTTCAAAACTGCTTACCACAAAAAACCATTTTCCCCGTAAAGATCAACAAACTAAAATTTTACAGCAATTCTTTGTAACGCACAGATGGTGGGCAGGGGGACCCCATAAAGTATATATATTCTTGATCAGGACGACAAGAGAAATTAATTAAGCCATGTCCGTCCGTCTGTTCGTCCGTATTCACCAATTGTTCTCAGAAACTATAATAGCTAGAGATTTGAAATTTGGAGCGTAGACTCGTGATGCTCGGCTGCAGATCAAGTTTGAACGGTTTTGTGTCACGCCCACTCCTTCCCACCCATCCAGCAGCGCCGAATTTTTAAAACGCTATAACTCGAACATCCAAAGAGATAGAAATATGAAAGTCGGTATGTAGACTCACCATACAACAATTTTTCGACCTCCTCTTCATTTCCCCTCCACCGTTTGTTTTCTTAAAATTGCTGTATCTTCCAAACTATTAAAGGTAAGAACCTGAAATTTTGTAGGCAAGCAAGAACTTTCATAAAAATGCATCCCTGGCTAGTTAATGGCTTTTAAACACAGTGTTAATATTAACACATTAAACTTGTAAAAGTGAAATTTTATATATATATATATATATAGCATGTAGCTGCCATAGGAATGGTTGGTTAGAAATGAGGTTTTGCCTTAAAATCTAGAGATATCAAATCAATATTTGTTATCAAATCATCTCGGACCTTAATGTAGATAGTGTGCGAGACTGGTGTAAAAATGTTTATGCTTTTCACATATGAGAATAGTATATTAACTTTGTCACGGAGTTTGTAACAGATCGAAATATTAATTTCCGACTATATAATGTACATATATATATTCTTGATCAGGACGACAATACGAGTTGATTTAGCCATGTTTGTCTGTCCGTCTGTCTGACTGTCTGTCTGTATGTATGCAAGCTAGTCCCTAGGTTTGAAGCTATCGAGCTGAAATTTTGCACAGAGTCTTAGAATTTATTACGATGAATCATTGGTCGGAACCAGCCATATCGGATTACTGAAACTGGTAGTTCCTATACGAAATGAAGAAGAAAAAAAAATTTGAGTCGTTGTATGGAAAACTTTTTTTTGGAAGATAGACGGCTGAAACATAGTAGTTTTACATAGTCCGACACAATGCCTGAAAGTTTCATTGAGATCGGGCAACTGGAACTGCTGGCTGCCATACAAAATGATGATAAGGAAGAGAACCAAGATTCATGTCGTTGTATGGAAAACTTTTTTGTTTCTTAATCAATTGACTTGAAACTTCACACTTATGTTCTTAGGGATACCCACTTTATCAATATTTTGCATATCTCCGGTACCCAATGAGCAAAAACAATGAAAATTTGTATATAGGCTAATAAGATGAAGAGAAAATACATTCTGTCAAAAAAATGGGCGTGGCATAAGATAAGTTTCAGCCTTGCTGAAGATAGCGTCCTTCAACTAACCCAACAAGATAGAATTGATAAGTGCATGTTGCTAAATGTAACTAACAAGAACGAAACTTCAATTTAACGCAATTGTGATAGTGTTACAAGATTCAATCATGGCAAAGCGCGCCGGGTCAGCTAGTATTTTCATAAAATTTACTATTTTTACGAGTTTCTTTTCTTTTAACCATTTCAAATACAACTTCACATTAATTACATATAATTTTAATAATTATATTATTTAATTATTTCAACAATTTAATTCGAATGTAACATACTTCTTAATTATCGAAAATTGAAACAAGCACATAAGCGAGGCATTACACTGATTGTTTTCCAGCTCGAAAAATTTGGCTGATTTGGGAAGATTATTTTTTAAATTCAGATTTATAAATGAAAACGTGTAAAATATTGAATTTGTTTAATTGCAGATTAATGGGGAAACCACAAAGTTTATTTCTTGGTACATAATTATTTACAACAACTTAAGGCTGAATTTAATAAAATCTCTGAGAAAATTGTCAGAGATTTTGCAGGGATGTGAAAATATCTATAATACATTTCTCAGACACTTAAATTTCCCTTTTGATTTTTTTTAAATTCATTGACCTAATATGTTGCATAGATCATGAAATTTTATTACCATAAATCATTGATAAGAGAAAGAAAACGTTTTTGTTTCTTAATCAATCGACTTGAAACTTCACTCTTATGGTCTTAGAGAGAAACAAAAACTATTTTGATCAGAAATTAGGCATAAAACGCCCACTTGTAGCAAGACTTGATAATTTGCATATCTCAGGACGTAGTGAGCTAAAACAATGAAAATTAGTATATAGGATTCTAGATGTCCCTGCGCGCTTTGCTGCGCCCTCTAAAACTCTAACTCTATCAATTTGAAATTACGTGCTTGTAAGTAATATGGATCCATATACATATACATATATAAGTTTTAAATTTTTGTGTTATATGCAGCGTTGCCACATTTTTTTTACCAAGTCAAGATTTTAAGACTTTTTGAGTAAAAAAAGCGGGACTTTTTCGTCGAAAGCGGGACATAATCAAAAAACGTATATAATAAGAAGTTTTTTAAATATCCCAGTGGACAAAATTCTCGTTAAAGATATCGTAAACGAACGTTTTGCGAAACTCAACCGGACAAAACTATCGTAAATGGATCCGAAAACGATACGAAAATTAATCATCAGTCGTTCAGTTTGTGTGCACGAAAATTTCGTTTACGATAGTCGAAAACGGACAATTGGGAATCATTTTCGTATCGTTTTAGGACTCGTTTTCGTGTCGTTTCCGAACTCGTTTTCGTATTGTTTCGGAATCTTTTGCGACCCTTTTACGGAATTTTTGAGAGCCTATTGCGGACTCGTTTATGAACCATTTTCGGGTTTATTAATAACAGTTTTTTTTCGTTTCAATCCCAGTTTATTCCTCCAAAAAAAAATTGTAAAATTCAAAAATAGAAACAATCTTAAGGAACAGAATATATTGTTGTTTTTTTTATTACCAATGCCGTTAACTTTTTTTATAATTTTGCTAATTTAATATCTTTATTTTTTATTATTAACAACAATTAAATTGATACACATTAATATAATAAACTTTTAAATTCTGGTGCCGCTGGGGTTTGAACCTCATACCTTCGGTTTCATAGTCCAACACACTAAACTCAGAGCTACAGCCGGCGACATAGAAACATTTGATATTTGATAAATTTTATTTATTTGAAACATTTTTGTTCAAACTCGTCTTTTGTCCGCAATACGTTCGTTTCTGAATCTGATTCCGAACATTTTATGAGAATTTTGCGAGTGCTCGCTTTTTGTCCGCAAAATATTCGTTTTCGAGTTCTTTTACGAACATTTTGCGAATACTTTGAGAACACTCGTTTTTTAACCGAAAAATTTTTGTTTGTAATCCGTTTACGAACATTTTCCGATTGTTTTGAGAATGATCGTTTTTTGTCCGCAAAACTTTCGTTTGTAATTCGTTTACGAACAATTTGCGAGTGTTTTGCGAATATTTTTTCAGCCGAAATTTATCCGTTTTAGGTTCGTTTGTAAGTCCGATTGCGAGCATTTTGCGGACATTTTCTGATATGTCCGATTTTTATCCGTAAAACATTCGTTTTCGAGCTCGTTTTTGGACATTTTGTGGACGTTCAAAAATTTATCGTTTTTTTGTCCACTGGGATTTACCTTTTTATTTGAATTTAAATTACGTTTATGTGATCAAGGAAAGCGAAAAAAACCTATAGAAAATGTATTCTAATTAACATCTGATATTTCTGTGAACATTTAACTTCTTTTAAAGTTTCCTTTTCTCTTTAATAGGAGTGAAGAGCTCTTCACAGAATAACTGTGAATTAAACTGGATGAGTAATTCTTCTTTTATTAAATTTACAGAGCATTCTTTTGTGGCATCCGACCATTTTACGTTCATCTGGGAAAAAACCTTTTTTTATGAGAATTAAAAATGGAAGACACTTCAAAATGAAAATCAACGACTTTGGGCTTTTATGCAGCAATGTCTTAAATTGAAAGTTCGGCTTTACTGCTAAGTTGTTTTTGAGAAAACAGCGTCCAAAATTTATGTTAAGTTTGACATGGAATATTGACATGACTTCACTTTTCAGTCGCCTCGCCGATTTGTTCCTTTTCGAGACTCCAGTGCGCCACATTCAACAGTGGTTCACTGACACAATTGACATAGCAAGCGATAAGCGAGCGCAAACCCTTATGTGCTGTGTATCGCAATACAACATGGGCGTACCTAATGTTCATTCATGTTCACAATTGCATTTCGTGGTTCTGGCTTGAAAATCATAAGACCAAAATAAAACTCAAAAGCAATTATTGACTTTTCATGATCATGTGGTTTTAATTGCCATTTTATTATCGAGCTATCTCCGAAAAGCGGGACTGAGTCTGTCCCTCGCGGGACATTTAATTTTGATTTAAAAATCGGGACATCCCGGTAAAATCGGGACGTCTGGCAACGCTGATACTGATGGTGAATCATGAAAAGAAAAGTTTGCTTTAATGAACTACTTTATAAAATTGCTTTCTCTTTTAATACCCTGTACACATACTGAGTATCGGGGAATATTAAATTTTTATACCCTGTACACATACTGTGTATCAGGGTATATTAAGGGTTTTCATGCAAAACTCGGTAACGCGACAAAGTAATAATTGACGAAAGTCTGCGTGAGCACTCAAATAAGCAGGTTTGCGTAAACTCGGTAATTTTTCTTCTTCTTATATAAACAAACGAAAAAGTGAATTTGTTTAAATTGTGCGAAATAAATCAAATAAAATTAAAATTCCGAGAAATAGTGTAAAAAATCAATTAAGGGAATATAAAATGAATCAAGTTATGCAAGCAATTGAGTTTCTGAAAGGTAAATATGTTTATTAATGCATGAATTCACAAATAATTAACTAGTTGTGTTTAAATGGTGCACAGATATGGATCGGAATGGAGAGATTGGGGAAGCAGTGGATGACTTTGTTGACGACATTATTGGCTTACATTGGTTGGCGAGAGGACGAAATCAAAGACCCAAAATATGGATTTTGTTGCAATAGTTGTATGTTTTGTGTTATTGCTTGTAACATGGGACTAATCGCTGCAAACGGAACAATATGGGAGTTAATTTTCTATTGTATTGGCTTATGTTGAAAAAACTTACACATAACATATGCCATTTAAATAAAAAAATTCGGTGAAAGTACAGTCACTTTTTCTTTGAAAATAACTAAAAATAGCCTTTTCTTTTTTGAAGTAAGTTGGCCCTAACTTTATAACTTTGTCGGGTTAACGGATGTCATGGGTCGAGGTTGATGAAAGCTGATGAAACTTTGCCAATGTATTTTGTTGTTGGACTTTCATCAATTATCACTTTGTCGCGTTACCGAGTTTCGCGTGAAAACCCTTATTGTGTTGTGGACGACAAGAGGAATTGATTGAGCTATGTCCGTCGGTCTGTCCGTCTGTCTGTCTGTCCGTCCGTCCTCACCAACGGTTCTCGGAAACTATAAGAGCTAGAGAATTGAAATTTGGAGGTTAGACTCGTGATGCTCGGCAGCAGATCAAGTTTATTTTTTTTTTTGCCACGCCCACTCCTTCCCGCCCATTCAGCCCCACCACTTTTTTAAATCGCTATAACTCAAACATCCAAAGCGGTAGAAACATTAAAGTCGGTGTGTAGACTCAGTATGTATAGCCCTACAAAACTGTATACCACAAAATCCCCCTCCTTTTCATTTCCGCTCACCCAGTTGTTTTCTTTAAATTTCTATATCTCCAAAATTAACAAAAGTACGACCCTGAAAATTTTTATACTCAGTGAATATACATCTTAAAAACTGCATACCATAAATTTCCCCCTCTTAGATGGCTACCCCTCAGAGACCAACAAACTTAAATTTTTCGTAAAATCCACATTTTTTGAACGATTTTCTTGATGTTTTGACCACTATTTGAATAGGCGACGTCAGATAAGTATGTTTTTGTCGATTGACGGTGTGGCACCGGCTGTCATGTGTGCAGGGCATTATATTGTCGAGTATACTCCTCCCTTACCGGTTATATTTATACTGGTTATATTATATATGGTACAAGGTCTATATTAGTTTTGTGCACGTCGACAATGTATGTAACACCTTAAAGGAGACATCTCCGACTATACAAAGTATATATATTCTTGATCAGTATCGAAAGAGAAGTCGATTTAGCCATGTCCGACTGTCCTTCTGTCTGTATGAACGCGTCGATCTCGAAAACTATAATAGATAGAACCAAAATGTTTTCGCAGTTCGATTCTGTGATTCATTACGCAGATCAAGTGTAGTTTGTGTTCACCCTTTTTGACTTAGTTTAGGGGTGAGGGGCAAATAACTGAAGCTGCCTCGGGTAAAATATTACAAAAGTCGTATTTTCTGGGTTGTCTTATGAGATAGGAACACCAAGTTTGGAGTGAATATACCTGACTTGAAGCCCAAACAAATCGAAATCGAAAATAGGCGTGACCACGCTCACATGTAGTTCAAATTTGAAATGCTTATATCTCGTGAACCATATAACTTACAGTAATGTATTTTGGTGTGTATGATATTTGGTGTAACAAGATTCAATCATAATATGGGCGTGGCCACGCCCACACATTGCCAAAATAAAAAAACCTTAAACCTTTGGAACAAATTGGTCTACAAGAGTAAAAATCTATATGTTTGATCGGCTTCGATTGAAAAGTGGGCGGGGCAACGCCCTATTACAGCCGTTACTAATTGAAGGTACAGGGTATGTCGAAGTCGAGTACTGTCGCTTCCAATCCTTATTGCTTTTATTATTGATCTGTGTTTTGCGATGCGAACTCCTCCTAGAGTTTTGAAATTACACAGAGAAAAAAATTCAAGTATATTGTACTTAAATTGACACAATTCGGTGTTGAAAGTCCGTCAAGCACAAATGTTGTCAAATCAAGTAAAATGTTCTCAATTCAAGCACTATTTTTAAGTACAAAAAATCTTGAATTGAGTTAATTTTGTTACATTTTCAAGAACAGCTTAAGCTTAATATGATACCAACAAAACTTAATCCGAGTCAATGTTGTTTTGAAAATAAGTTTACATTTTATTTGAATCAAGATATATAGATCAAGATATAAGAATACTTAAACTGTAACAAAAAAAAAACTTATACCGAGACCTTTTTGTTCTTAAAACAAGTGAATATTGTACTGGAATCAAGAACCGACTAAACTTAAATTACATCTAAAAAAAATTTTTGCGAGACCACGACCACTTTTTCGTTCAAGTCAGTTTACATTGTTCTTGAATCAAGGCTCAGTAGTTTTGCAAACTATTTCGGTTATTACCTCAATTTGATTGATTTTATTTTATAGTAAGTAATCGTTACAATGAATTTAATAAACATTTAAACAACATATATTTATTATAATTAAATGGTAATTGGTGATTCTTTATATAATAAACATTAAGACTTTGGTGTACCAGGGGATTTGAACCTCTTACCTTCCGTTTTTTAGGACAACACACTAAGCTCTGAGCCACAGAAAGCGACACAGGAGCACTTGATATTTTATAAATTTTATTTCTTGAAACAAAAAATATTTAGTAAACAAAAAAACTCTGGTCTTGCTCTCTTGGTATCATAGTTAAACACACTAAACTCTGAGCTACAGCAAGAAGCATAAAAACATATGATATTTGATAAATTTTAATTGTTTTAACATTTCTGTTCAAATGAGTAAGAGAGGAAGAAGGTAGAGGAAGAAAGCGTTGTCATTTCAAGTTTTTTTGGTTTCGGTTTAAATTTTTGTGTTCTTGTTTTGTTTTGAAGTATAAAACGTGTATGAATTGACATTTTGTAGTTGGTTCAAATCCATTTTGGTGTCGATTTTGATGTAAAGTGCAAATCTTACTTATTTCCAGAACATTTAGACCAATTACAAATCAATTTGGTTTGTTGTTGATTCAAGTACAATCTGTGCTGTTCTCAGACCGGACATTTTTTCTCTGTCTATAGCCCATAGCTGCCTTAGAAATGATTAGTCAAAAATGAACTTTTTTCATTAAAAAATTTTGGTTTCTGGTGATATCCTCTCAATATTTATCACCAAATATTCTTGGACTTAAATGTAGATAGTGTGAGAAAACGGTGTTGATCGGACGACGATAGCATATAGCTCCCATAGGAATGATCCGTTCAAAATTAGGATTTTGTTGTTCATTAATATAAAAGAAATGAAATTTTTGCAATTATGTTTTTTTTTTTATTATGTAGCCACGCCCACTTATAGTGAAACTTGAACGGTTGTATGGAAAACTTTTTTGTTTTTTAACCAATTGACTTGAAACTTTAGAGTTATGTTCTTAGGGAGGTATGAAAACTATTTTGACCAAAAATGGGCGTAGCCACGCCCACTTATAGCCAAACTTGAACCGTTGCATGGAAAACTTTTTTGTTTTTTAACCAATCGACTTGAAACCTTACAGTTATGTTGTTAGGGAGGCATGAAAACTATTCATTTAGTTTTTTTTATAGTGACACAACGTGAAACGTATTATAGCTTCAGCCTTGCTGAAGATAGCGTCCTTATGGTTCTAAGCGTTTCAAATGTTTACTATATAGGGGCGTGGCCATATTCTATCTTGTTGGGATTCAAGCAAATTTTTTACCCGCAGTTACTTCACTCATTTGCCCGTCACCCCTAAACTTAGTCAAAAAGGGGAAAAACAAAATAAACTTGATCTGGTTAACGAATGACAGAATCGCGATTATTACAAAACATTAAAATGTGAGATAGTGGTGGATGATACGACTTTTGAATATGTTTATCAGAATCAGCACACCAAACCACATAGGAATCAGTTGCAAATATTGAAAAAATTTGACAAAGGTATTTTTGTCGGCTTGTGTAATTTACGAAGAATTGGGGTGGGAGGAAAAATACGTATATTCGTGAAAATACGTGATACGTATTGAGCTATGATAACTATTCAACTACACAATTTTATAAATTTGCACCTTTAATAGACTTTGAGTTGGGATGACAAAAGGAATAAGCATGCCGCAAAGCTAATCAAACTTGATCTGGTGTCGATCTTATAGATTCCAAAAACCGTTGATAATCTATCATATCTTAATTGATTTGTCTTGTCGTCCTGAATATTTCCTCCACTTTCTATGAGTTACAGACTACATGACATAATTTACCTTTAACTCTTTCAGCCACGATTTTATTGTGATGACAATATAAATGAATCAAATGGGTATTTAGTTTAATTTTTGTTTAATTTTAAAGAAAAACCAGTAAGTACGCTAACTTCAGCAAGGCTGAAACTTACATACTCTTCACGAAATTTCGTGTGCCACGCCCATTTTTTTTACTTTAGCCTTTTATAGTCGCATGTGTATATTTCTATGTGTTAGAAACATCAGCACAAACTCATAATACTATTCACACACGTGAAGAGTATAACAACATTTTTCAAAAATTCAACTTTAGGCTTTCGAGTTATAATGTAGTTAGTTTACTAACCACCGTGACGGTAGGCATAAAAAATAAACAAAAAGATATATATGGTACATAATAAGCAAGATATATATATATTTGCAGCGGGAATATATATTTAATCATTGTTTATGAAAATCTGAAAGCATGTCTTATTACAGCGGATACAAAGAGGGACTCTACACATTGCCATATAAATAGTACGTGCTGGACTATTTCTAGGGCTGCATTTTGCGCATCGTCGTAAAGTAGTTCACTCTGGCCGATGAACATTGCTTTCCAACCGCAGTTCTATTGGAACTGACGGCTTGTTGCGTTTTATGGAGACTGACAATGAGGAAGACGATCCAGAGCTCTTGTTGCGATTTTTTGCCTGAGCTGGTGCTAAGATGCCTTGGTATACACTTCTATCCCTATCTGGATGGTTTTCTTTCTGGAGTTCTCGGTATAAAAAAAAAGCACTTTATGACAGCACACTAAGGTCAAATGACCAGTTTTGCTGTACGAAATTAAGAATGACTATAAAATCATGGCATTTAAACTATAACCAGTAAGAATTTCAAAAAATTAAATAAATTTGCAAAAAAAAACAACGGAATTTAACCCATTAACGACCTAAAATTAAAATTAACCCTCTGGCAACTATATTTTCAAATTAGTATTTAGTCATTAATTTTAAGTATTCCTAAACATTTATAAATCGCTTAAATCATATTCATTTTGCAAACTTAAATCAAAAAGGTCCTCTTCACTTTCATTAATGTCTTCATCTTGGTTGCTAATTTCAAATTGTTCTATCGGTTCGCTGCAACATAAAAGTTGAATGACTTGAGGAGGAAGTGTGGAACGTTTCCGTTTTTGCAAGCGTCTATTTATAAATTTTGTTGATATGAATGGATCTGAAGTATCGATTATTTTTGCGGGCGTGATGCAGTCTATCGGCTTTGTATATTTTATGACGCGATTGTGCAGCTCCTTCTCCAAAAAAAACCCAATGGAAGTGCAGTATTTTTCTATTATTTGTTTTGAATGTATGAGTACTTTATGGACCGCAGGTGTCATTGGCAACCAGGAATATAGCTCCTGAAAAAGTTTTGCAGTTTCAAAGCAATATAATTCAAATTGACTTGGATTGATTTTAAACTTGCAGGATAAACAAATCAAAATTATTTTAAATCGACAACATCAGTTATTTCAGAAAAAATAGCATGTTCAGTAAAAGCTCGACGAGCAGTAATTCCGTCGTTTGTGGAACCGAAGCCACCTACTCTATCGGCCACTTTTGTAATTGGCGTTTATAGCCTAAATGTAATACAAATTCGAAAAATCTTATCCAATGAAGGGGACTAAGTCCAAACTTTAAGTTTTCCGTTTTTGCATGGAATATTTCACTTTCATAATTAAATGTTTTCATAAAGTCCTTAGGTGTAGCAGCGCAAATGGGACAAGCTTGATTTGAGTTAGTTCCAGTTATAATATTTAAGACTTTTCCATCAATTAGCGTTAAAAATAATTTAAATGATACTTTCTCCATTTCATCCGAAATTGAATCAATTCCAATTTTGTTAATTACATGTTTGAAAACGGCATTCAATTTTTCTTTTTTTGTGCATTTTTTCCGCCATATTCCAAACACAACTCTTTTTTTATAGTGAGGTTACCTAACAAAAAGGGGAATTACTGGCAAAGCGCAAAAAATCGCAGTTCGAAGTAAATTGTAAATAACTTATTATTTATTATACCCTGTATACACACTGTATATATTAAGTTTGTTTGAGACGGTAACTCATAGAAGGAGGGGAGGGGTACCCTATAAAGTATATATATTCTTGATCAGGATGACAAGACGAATTGATGCAGCCCTGTCTGTCCGTCCGTCCGTCCGTCCTCACCAATGGTTCTCGAAAGCTATAAGAGCTAGAGACTTTAAATTTTTTCCACGCCCACTCCTTCCCGCCCATCGAGCACCACCCATTTTTTCAAAAATCTGTAGCTCGAAAACCTGATGAGTTAGAAACGTGAAAATGGGTATGTAGACTCAGTATGTAAGTCTCTATAAAACTACATACCACATTTTTTCCCCCTCCCCTTCGTATCCCATCAAAAAGTTATTTTCTTAAAATTGCTGTATCTCCTAAACTATAATAGATACAATGCTGAAATTTTGGATGCAAACTCAGTAAACATACCTTTATAAAACTGCATACCACAAACATTTTTAACGCTGTGTGACAACGCAAAGACAAACAAGTTGAAATTTGGCATAAATGGAGCTTTGAACACTGCTCTATCCTATTTGTAACAAAAACCGTACTTAGCACTTCGAAAACTATTAGAGCTAGAGACTTGAAATATTAACTTTGTCGTGAAGTTTGCAACGCAGAGAAGGAGACATCTCCGACTATATAAAGTATATATATTCTTGATCAGCACGACGAGACGAGTTCATAAAGCCATGTCCGTCTGTCCGTCTGTCTGTCTGTCTGTCCGTCTGTCTGTCTGTCTGTCTGTCTGTCTGTTTCAATGCGAACTCCTCCCAGAGTTTTGAAGTTAGCAAAAAAATTTAAACGCAGAAAATTTTATTTTCCTTGCAGGCAGTTTATATGTAGAAACCAGCTTGATCGGAATATTATAGCATATAGCTGCCATAGTAACGATCGGTTGAAAATGAGGTTTTTGCTCAATAAACTCTGTGATTTTAAAACACAAGAACATCTTGAACGTAAATAAAGACACACTGCAAAATTGGTGAAGATCGGATAAATATAGCACATAGCTCCCATAGGAACAATCGGTTAAAAATTCGGTTTTTGTTAGAAAAACTTTTTTGTTTTCAACTATAAACAAATGAAACCTTGCAGTTACGCGTTTTAAAGAATCCTTGACCATATTACAAAGTTTCATAAGAATCGGACATAAGGGCGTGGCACCGCCCATACAGAGAAAAACTTAAAAATGTGATTTATCTATAAGCAGAAGGGATAGAAAATCGTAAAATGAAGTGTAGAATGATTGCATTGTACTCTTGAAAACAAGTTAGAAAATGGGCGGGGCTATGCACCTTTATCTTTATAAACTTATAAGATTCTTATTAGAAAAACTATAAAACGGATTTTCCAAATGCTTGCAAGAGTATATAAGTTTCAGCAAAGCTGAAAATAGCTCCCTTACTGGTTTTTCTTAAAATTGCTGTATCTCCTAAAGTATAAAGAATACAATGCTGCATACAACAAACTACAACTTTCCCCCCAAAGACCAACACACCAAAATTTTGCAGCAATGCTTTGTAACAAAATCCGTACTAAAGCGCCATCTAATGGCAACATTGCACTGTGAAATTTGCCTTACCTTAGCAAATACACAAACCATATCGTGGTACACTGCTTTTGCTGTCGGCGAATGTTTATCGTGTTATCAACATAGGTGTGTGTACAGGGTGTTATATAGTTGAGAATACTCAACTATACCGCCCTTACTGGTGAAAACTGCATCCAACAAACTACCACTTTCCCCGCACAGATTAACACACTAAAATTTTGCAGCAATGCTTTGTAACAAAATCCGTACTAAAGCGCCATCTAATGGCAACATTGCACTGTGAAATTTGCCTTACCTTAGCAAATACACAAACCATATCGTGCTACACTGCTTTTACTGTCGGCGAATGATTAATGTGTTATCAACATTTTTTTACGTTATACACCAAAGAATTTTGATGACAAAATTTTTTTTTATCATAAATCAACTAATATAATACAAAACAATAGAAAAATACTAAAATCATAACTAATTAAACAATGTTACCTTCATTATTGAATTTTTAAATGCTCCGTTACAAAAACAGCACTGTACCACTTTTTCAAAAGTTTGTGTAAAACTAACCGGCAAAAATTCGCAACACACGGTCAACAATAACTTAAAAAAGCATAATAGATGGAGTACAAATATATTTTAAACAACCAATAGGTGGTTAGTATACTAACCACCCAACCTGAAAGAGTTAAATACTATTTGTGAAAGGCATAAAACGTTTTAATAATTTTTTTACCATGTATCTTATGGTACAATGGTATATTAGTTTTGTGCGCATCGACAATGTATGTAACGAGACAATTCTGACTATACAAAGTATATATATTCTTGATCAGTATCGAAAGGAAAGTCGATTTTGCCATGTCCGTCTGTCTGTATGAACGCATCGATCTCGAAAACTATAATAGATAGAACCAAAATCTTTTCGTAGTTCGATTCTGTGATTCATTACGCAGATCAAGTGTATTTTGTAGTTCCCTTTTTATACCCTGTACACACACTGTGTATCAGGGTATATTAAGTTTGTTTGAGACGGTTTGTATGTAACGCATAGAAGGAGGGGAGGGGGACCCTATAAAGTGTATATATTCTTGATCAGGATGACAAGACGAATTGATATAGCCCTGTCTGTCCGTCCGTCCGTCCGTCCGTCCTCACCAATGGTTCTCGAAAACTATAAGAGCTAGAGACTTGAAATTTGGTGGATAGACTCGTGAGGTCTAAGCTAGATCAAGTTTGCTTACTGCTCCTTCCCGCCCATCGAGCACCACCCATTTTTTCAAAAGGCTGTAGCTCGAAAACCTGATGAGTTAGAAACATGAAAATGAGTATGTAGACTCAGTATGTATAGCTCTACAAAACTGCATACCACATTTTTTCCCCCTTTCCATGCAAACTCAGTAAGCATACCTTTTTAAAACTGCATACCACAAACTTTCATTTTTAACGCTGTGTGACAACGCAAAGACAAACAAGTTGAAATTTGGCATAAATTGCGCTTTGAACACTGCTTTATCCTATTTGTAACAAAAACCGTACTTAACACTGCGAAAACTATTGAAGCTAGAGACTTGAAATTTGAAAGATAGACTCGTGTGGTCGAACACTAGATCAAGTTTGAAGGAATTTTTGCCACGCCCATTCCTTCCCGCCCATCGAGCACAACAAAAGGTAATTTTTTTCTTAAAATTGCTGTATCTCCTAAAGTATAAAGAATACAATGCTGAAATTTGGTATGCAAACTCAGGTAACATACCTTTTTAAAACTGCATACAATAAATTACCACTTTCTCGCAAAGACCAACACACTAAAATTTTGCAGCAATGCTTTGTAACAAAATCCGTACTAAAGCGCCATCTAATGGCAACATTGCACTGTGAGCCCTGCCTCACTATTAGCAAATACACAAACCATATCGTGGTACACTGCTTTTGCTGTCAGCGAATGTTTAACGTGTTATCAACATAGGTGTGTGTACAGGGTATTATATAGTTGAGAATACTCAACTATACCGCCCTTACTGGTTTGACTTAGTTTAGTGATGAGGGGCAAATAACTGAAGCAAGCTCGGGAAAAACTTACAAAAGTCGTTTTATTTCGGTTTTCTTTTGAGATAGGAACACAAAATTTGGAGTGTATATAGCTGACTCAAACCTCAAAAAGCTACATCAAAACCAGTAAGGACGCTATCTTCAGCAATGCTGAAGCTATAATACTTTTCACGTTGTGTCACTATAAAAAAAACTAAATGAATAGTTTTCATGCCTCCCTAACAACAGAACTGTAAGATTTCAAGTCAATTGGTTAAAAAGAAAAAAGTTTTTCATACAACGGTTCAAGTTTTGCGATAAGTGGGCGTGGCCGCGCCCAATTTTGGTCACAATAAATTTTATTCCTCCCTAAGAATATAACAGTAAAGTTTCAAGTCAATTGTTTAAAAAACAAACAAGTTTTCCATACAACCGTTAAAGTTTCGCTATAAGTGGGCGTGGCTACGCACACTTTTGTTCAAAATAGTTTTCATTCCTCCCTAAGAACATAACTCTAAACTTTCAAGTCAATTTCTTAAAAAACAAAAAAGTTTTCCATACACGTGAATATTGCTTCTCTTCCTCTTCTTCATTTTGAATGGGAGCTACTAGTTCCAGTAGTCCAATCTCAATGAAACTTTCAGGCATGTAGTCGGACTATGTAGAACTACTATGTTTAAAATTTCAGCACTCTATCATACAATACAAAAAAGTTTTCCATACAACGATTCAAGTTTTGTTCACCTTTCTTCTTCTTTACGTATGGGGGCTACCAGTTCCAGTGGCTGGATCCGACAAATGAGTTGATCGCACAAATAAAAAGTCGCTGTGCAAAATTTCAGCTCGATATCTCCAAAACTGAGGGAGAAGATTGTTAATATACAGACAGACGGACATGGCTAAATCAACTCGTCTTGTCGTCCTGATCAAGAATATATATACTTTATATAGTCGCAAGTGAATATTTCTGTGTGTTACAAACTTCAGCACGAAGTTAATATACTATTTCACATACGTGAAAAGTATAAAAATGTGCGTGGCCACGCCCCTATATAGTAATGATTTGAAACGCTTATATCTCAAGAACCATACTACCTACAAGAATGAAATTTTGCATGTGTGATATTGGAATGGATTATAACAATGCTCAATAGTGAAATGGACGTGACCACGCTCACAAACAGCCATGGTAGAAAGCCGTTATATCTCTGAAACGAATTGGTCTAAAAGAGTAAAAATTGGTATGTATGTAATTGAATGAAAACAAAGTTTGTTTTGATTAAAAAGTGGTCGGGACAACGCCTTCATACAGTTGATACAAATTGAAGGTATAGGGTATATCGGAGTTGAATACTGTCAACTCAAATCCTTACTGGTTCAATTTGTCTTACTTCAAAAGACAGGTCAAAATTTCCGATTGAAAGTAGTTTTTACTAGGCCTGGCCAATTACTTGGTTCGTTTGTTTAGTTATATTATAATTTAAATGACATATTGGATAAGCCTTGAAAATTACAATATAGTCCATTTAAGTAAACTAAGTATCTTGAAATAAAATCACGACTAAGCATTTAAGCTTGTTTCTTTCCAGATATTGACAACAATGGATTTTTGGATCAAAATGATTTTCAATGTATGGCCGTAAGAGCTTGCGTTGTGGAAGGAAAGGGAGATTGCAGTGTCAACCGATTAGAGGAATACAAAAAGTTAATGAAGAATCTATGGGATGAAATTTCGGCTATTGCTGATGATGACAAGGTTCGTTAACTTTCTTATTAATGAATTTAAATCTATTATTATTTTTGTAAGTGAAACTTTTTAGACGTCAGTTCGCTAATTAAAATGTTTATGGAAATGAAAAATAAAATTTCAACACCAATTTGCGAACATGTTTGAATATATGTAATGGAAGATAAAACTCAGTGCGAATAGGTAAAAGAGAGAGCAATATTATTTGTTATTTAACTTTTATTATGGTGACAACTAAAAAACTTCGATTTTTGCAATTTAAAACAGACACCTTGACGGTTACTAGTTCTACCTATCGCACTAGTTGGCCCGACGCACGGTGGTGCCAACCGAGTTTTTCCGTTGCAAAAAATCATATCCTTTGAATGAATTAACACAATTGCGTCAGAAAATGAGTAGTTTCTAATTTTTTACATGAACTTTATACATTTTCGACTACAGAAACTATATGTATTCTTGATCAGTTTGATCAGTGCGTCAGTCCGTCTGTCCGTCTTTATGAACGCCTAGATCTCGGAAACTATACCAGATAGAACCAAAATCTTTTCGCAGTTTGATTCTGTTTTTCATAACGCAGATCAACTTTATTTTTTCATCCCCCTTTTTGAGTTAGTTTAGTGGTGAGGGGCAAATAACTGAAGCTACCTCGGGAAGAAACTTACAAAGTCGTATTTTCTGCGTTGTCTTTTGTGATAGGACCACCAAATTTGGTGTGTATATAGCTGACTCAAACTTCAAGAAGAAAAAACAAAAAAATGGGCGTGACCACGCCTCTATATAGTAGAAACTTCAAACGCTCATATCTCAAGAACCTTACAACCTACAAGAATGAAACTTTGCGTGTATGCTATTGGGATGGAGTATAGTTAGATTCAAATATAAAATGGGCGTAATCACGCCCACATATAGCCAAAATAGAAAACCGTTATATCTCTGCAACGAATTGGTCTAGAAGAGCAAAAATTAGTATGTATGATATTGAATGGAAAGAAAATCTGTTTCGATTAATAAGTGGGAGGGGCAACGCCCTACAACAGATGTTACTAATTAAAGGTACAGGGTATGTCGAAGTCGAGTACTGTCGACTCCAATCCTTACTGGTTTAATAATAAAACCAGTAAGGGAGCTATTTTCAGCTTTGCTGAAACTTATATACTTTTGCAAACATTTGGAAAATACGTTTTATAGTTTTGCCAATAAGAATCTTATAAAATTATAAAAATAAAAGGGCCATTTTCTACTTTTTTTAAAGAATACAATGCAATCATTCTACAATTTATTTTACGATTTTCTATCCCGTCTGCTAATAGATAAATCACATTTTTAAGATTTTCTCTATATGGGCGGTGCCACGCCCTTATGTCCGATTCTTATGAAACTTTGTAATATGGTCAAGGATTCCTAAAAACATGCAACTGCAATGTTTCATCTGCTTATAGTTGAAAACAAAAAAGTTTTTCTAACAAAAACCGAATTTTAGACCGATTGTTCCTATGGGAGCTATATGCTATATTTATCCGATCTTCACCAATTTTGCAGTGAGCCTTCCGAGGTGTTCTTGTGCAAAAAATTGGGGCGATAAATTGCAAAACAAAGAATTTATTGAGCAAAAACCTCATTTTTGATCGATCGTTCCTATGGCAGCTATATGCTATAGTATTCCGATCAGGCTGGTTTCTACATATAAACTGCCTGCAAAGAAAAGAAAATTTTCTGCATTTAAATTTTTTTGATATCTTTAAAACTCTAGGAGGAGTTCGCATCGCAACAGACAGACGGACATGGCTATCTGAACTCGTCTCGTCGAGCTGATCAAGAATATATATACTTTATATAGTCGGAGATGTCTCCTTTTCTGCGTTGCAAACTTCACGACAAAGTTAATATACTCTTGCAAGAGTATAATTATATGAAAGTACAGCCACTTTTTTTTTGAAAGTAACTAAAGATCCCCTTTGATTTTTTACCGAGTTTAGCGCGTTACCGAACAACACGAGTCGGGTTTGATGGAACCCCGTTACAATTTGTCAATGTAATTTGTGTTTGTATTTTCATCAGTTACGTCGTTTAAAAACTCATAAATCACTAACTTTTATGAGTTTAATATCTCCTCAACAATAATAACCTTGGTTGTTTTTGAGTTCGAATATCTACGTTTCAATTATGATGTTTTAGTATTTTGTGTTTATTTTCTCTTCTTTGATTTGTATTCTTCAATTTATTCTAGTGCGAGTTCCGCCAAGTACGGACGTGTTCTTCTTGTGCTCCGGGAAATAAATTTAAAACTCATCAGTGCAGTGAAAAATCTAATAATAATTAGTGTATATCGCGAAAAGACGCTTAGTGCTATAAATTCGCACATATCTATCAATTAATTAATTAGTTGATTAGCTTCAATAAACAATAAAAACCAGTAAGGACGCTAACTTCAGCAAGGCAGAAGCTTAAATACTCTTCACGCTTATTTCTTGTGCCACGCCCATTTTTTTGACTGAATATATTTTCTCTTCATCTAATTAGCCTATATACAAATTTTCATTGTTTTTGCTCATACCGGAGATATGCAAATTATTGATTTTTCCTAAAAGTGGGCGTAACCATGCCCGTTTTTGGCAAAATAGTTTTAATGCCTCCCCAAGAACATAACTGAGAAATTTCATGTCAATTGATTAAGAAACAAAAAAGTTTTCCGTACAACGACGTGAATATTGCTTCTCTTCCTCTTCTTCATTTTGTATGGCAGGTACCAGTTCCAGTTGCCCGATCTCAATGAAACTTTCGGGCATTTAATTGAACCATGTAAAACTACTATGTTTAAAATTTCAGCCCTCTATCATACAAAACAAAAAAGTTTTCCATGCAACGACGTTAAATCTTGATTTCTCTTCCTCTTCTTCATTTTGTTTGACAGCTACCAGTCCTACTTTCAGGCAATTATGTCGGACTATGTTAAACTACTATGTTTGAAATTTCAGCCCTCTATCTTACAAAACAAAAAAATTTTCCATACAACGACTCAAATTTGTTTTTCTTCTTCATTTCGTAAGGCCCTTACTGCCTCCCTGCGTTTCAGCACACATCTGGAACTTATGGTGGCGGATGCCATCGCCCTAAACGCCGCTTGACTATCCACCAGGATATTCACTCTGTTTATTCTTGCATCTAATGATGCGCCTATCTCTGCAGCCTTCCCTATGGCAAACACCTCAGCCTGGAAGATGCTGCTCTGATCCGGCAGCCTGTAGAAATGGCTCTCACCGCTCTCCATGCAGTAAGCCGCCGCACCTACACCACAGTCCATCTTGGATCCGTCAGTGAATATGTTTACTGTTCTTGGCCTTCTTCTGTGGCATTTCTGCCACTCAGTGGGGCTCAGGGAAACCTTGACTATCGTTTCGAATTGGGAGATTGGTACCAAATAGTCCGACTCCTTCATTATATTATTCGTTTTTGCACAATGTCCCTGGGCACACCGCACGAGATTGCCTGTCGCAGCCAGACGCTGAAGCGTCCGTTGGGCAGACATCCTCGCCTGTACTTCTACGGGAAAGATGTTTAGAAGCGTCTCTAACGCCTTGCTTGGGGTTGTTCTCAGCGCCCCAGTGATACACAAAATCGCCAGACGCTGCGCTTTGGCGAGCGCATTTGCGTACGTTCGTTTCTGGAGGGCATGCCACCACACGCATACCCCGTAGAACATCGTTGGCTGCACCACTGCTGTGAAGATCCAATGCATCAGTCGGGGGGAGAAACCCCATATGCTGCCTAGCATCTTCTTGGATGCATAGAGCGCCACAGTTGCCCTCTTTACCCTCTTTTCAGCTTGGAGCTTCCACGTCAGTTTACTGTCCAACATGACGACTCCGAGGTACTTCGTGTGTGTTACCGGTTTTAGCCTCACACCGTTTATCTTTGGTGGTATTCATTTAGGAACATTGTACCTTCTTGTGAACAATACTAGCTCGGTTTTATCTGGATTTATGGACAGGCCTGCTCTTTCCGCCCACCTCGACACTTCCTTAAGTGTTGTGCCCATGACTTCACTGACCGTGGCTGGACATCGTTCCGTAATTATCAAGCTTATGTCGTCGGCATAGGCTGTAATCTTGGGGGCGCTACCTGCCATGGTTATGAGTAGTTCGTTCACGACAAGGTTCCACAGCAACGGCGATAGCACCCCTCCCTGTGGGGTGCCCCTGTGTGCATCCTTCTCTGTCGTGGCCGCTCCCCATGTGGCTTTTATACGTCTCATGCTCAAGAGTTGTATGATCCATTGGGTTATAACTACGGGTACATTAGCCGCTTGTAATGCTCGTATAATTGCTGTCGTTGCAACGTTGTTAAAAGCGCCGGATACATCTACGAAGGCGCCCAAGGCATATTCTTTGTGATGAAGAGCCGTTTCAACGTAAGCGACCAGGGAGTGAAGAGCAGAGTCCACTGATTTCCCTCTGGTATACGCGTGCTGATTTGGAGCGACATGCATGGGGCTAAGACCACATCTTATGAACACATCCAGCAGCTTTTCTAATGTTTCTTACATGAAGGACGTCAGACTGATAGGTCTGAAGTCCTTGGGGTACAGGTGGCTGCATTTCCCCGCTTTTGGTAGGAAGACCACTCTCGCCGTTCTCCACGGCTTTGGTACGTACCTTAGTTGAACACACTTCTTAAAGATCGCAGTCACCCAGGGTACCACTGCATTCTTCGCTTTCTGAAGCATAGCCGGGAAGATCCCATCTAGCCCTGGCGATTTGTACGCTTCGAATGAGTCAAGTGCCCATTGGACCTTACTTCTCGTTATCAGTCCCTCCGGTAGATGGCTCTGGGTGGGCTCAAGGCCTTCTTCCATGCCTTCTATCTCAGTCACTGCTGTACACCCTGGAAAATGCTGTTCTAGAAGAGACTCCAGCGCCTCTTCACAGCCATCTGCCCAGTTTCCATCTGCTTTCCGAAGTTGACTCTCCATCGCCGGAGCGCTGGAGAGTATCTTCCTGAGCCTCGCGGTTTCCGCAGTCTTTTCCAAGTTTGAGCAGAAGTCCCTCCAGGAAGACCTTCTCGCTCTACGAATTAAATTCTTATACAGTCTAAGTCTGTCCTTATACTCTAGCCGTATCATGTCATCGTCCACGACTTTGGTTGCCTTAAGGGGGGGTAAGGTATTAAATTCATTATTTTTTGGATTTTTCCAAAATTTGTTGGATGACAGTGGAATGTTTCGAGAATATCGTGTAAAAATTTCAGCTTGATCCGATAAAAACTGACGAAGATAGAGCGTTTTCAGTTTCAGTCTTCCTATGCGGCTTATAGCGCAGAGCAAAAGTTTAATTTGATTTTCCCACAACTTGGTTTTGCAAAGTCGGTGACCACTCTCACTCGAAAACTAACAAACCGATTCTTTTGAAATTTTACAGGCATTTTCTAGACATAATTAGCCGTGTCCTGACGTCGAGGTTTTTTTTTTTTTTAGTTTTAAGTATTTTTTTCAGCAGCTTGAAGGTTGATTTTTTTGTCAAAAATCGATATTTTGACTTCAACATGCTAAAAAAAAATTAAAAAAATTTTTTTTTTTAAAAACCTCGACGTCAGGACACTGCAAATTTCATCAGCTAAAATCATTTATTTTGTCTTGAGTTTGCGATGATTCAGTAGTTTGTAATCGTGGTCACCGCAAGACACTTTTTTTCAATGGCGTTAATTTAAAACTGCTGCCAACGTCTCAAACTTTTTTTAATTTTAATGAAATTTTCAGGAAATATGCTTAAGATATTACTTATTAACTTCCCATTCAAACAACTGAACAAATGCTTATCGTTTTCCATAATAAAAATCACAAAAATGTGCTTTTTTTTCAACGAATTAACCTTACCCCCCCCTTAAACAGCTCCTTCAAATCCCTTCTCATCTCTGCGAGTTCTTTGTTCCACCAGACTGGAAGAGAACGTCGCCTAGGGAGAGTGGGTTTGCATGCTTCTTTATATGCACTGTTCAGTGTGCCGGTCAGGACATTTAGACCTCTCTCTATGTCCTTCACAGTTCTCACACCCCTGCAGTTTGGGATTCTGCTCTCCACTAACGTACCATAGAGCGCCCGGTCCGTATTTCTGGGATTCCGACGAAGCCCAGCCGGGCGCTCCGTTGAAAGCATCAGCTTAAAGCTGATGTACCTTTGGTCCGAGAATGATGGCTGATCGAGCACCCTCCATTCCCGCACCCTTGGTTTATTCCCGACAATTAGCGTTAAATCAAGTACATTGGCAGAGGTCGGCCCTACATACGTCGGCTCTCTGCCAACGTTTACTATACTTATGTTAGTTGATAGTATAAATTCTAAAAGAGGCTCACCCCTTTCATTGATATCCGCGCTTCCCCACACTTCATGGTGTGAGTTGGCGTCGGTGCCAATCACCACGTCGCGTCCCATCTATTCGGATGCGGACACCAGCGTCGTCACTTCCGTTGGCGGAGCTGGCTTATCGTGCTCCATATAGCTCGACGCCAGCCACGTCACCTCCTTCTTGCGGCCTTCAATAGCCACAACTGTGAGGTCATCTGTGCTGTAATTAGGTAAGAAGTAGGCGTGCAACCCTTTCCTTGTTAGGATGGCTGATCTGATTCTACTTACTGTTGTCGGGTGATGTAAATTGAAGTTTTTAGACCTCAGTCCAGAGACCACGTTACCCGACGCAATCCACGGTTCCTGGACTAAGGCCACATCATAGGCTCCTTCCTCCAGCGTCAGAAGGAGCTCAGTGGACGCCACTTTACATTTGTGGAGGTTGAGCTGCAGGATCTTCAGATCCATGTCTGTTGCTCTGTTCCTCCACAAGCGCGACACCTCCTGTGACCTCCGTCAGGGTGAGGTCTACCATGGCTTCTAGGCCAAGGTCCTTGTCAACCTCCCCTTCTTCTAGTGAGTTGTCATTGCCGTCAGTAGGATGGCGCTTCTTGAGGCAAAGGCCGCCATCCCTATTGGGAGTTGGCTCCGACACGTACAATATCCTCCAATCCGCCGTCGGGACATCAGGATTTTGCATCTGGAGCAGCTTTAGCGCAGTCTCCTTCGGCAGTACCCTTGGGATGTACACTTTCGCCTTAGGTGGGGCCGGGATGCTAGTCCGGTCCACCACCTCCAGCTTGGCGTTCTCCCAAAGGCCCTGTTACGTCGGGACCACACCCTTCAGCCACTCCAGCGTAGAATCGTCTTTGCAGCGTAGGACTTTGACGCTACTGGTCCACCCCGACCCATCAAATGATGGCATTGGGCGTCCGGCGACGTCTCCATCGTCTCCACAAGGGCGTTCAGCAGCTTTTCCTCCACGCTCTTCCACTGCTCCTGCGTTATCTTTCCGAGTGGATCCGTTCTGTCGATGAGGGCAACGACTAAGTGTCGTTTGGCCACATCACTAGCGGACTCCACTCGTTCATGTGATACCGCGTGGCTCGCCTTCTTGGGCCTCTTGCTCACTCGCGTATCTGTCTCACCCGACCTCTGCCGCTTCGTTAAGGCCTCCTCCAGAGCATTTGCGCTCCTGCCATCTGACGCTACGGCCCTTGGGTCGTCTCCAAAATGCTTCCGGCCTTCGAGCACTTGTTGCTTTGCCTAGGCCAGTCGCTTTTGCTCGACGGGAGTGAGACGAGCTACGTCTTGTAGCCTTCTGCAGATGCCCAGCGCCGCCTTATACTTCGCTTTCTCTCTCTGCCCTTCAAGCGACTTAACCCTGAACCCGTCCCTTCTTGGGGAAACAGCGTCCACAGGTTTAGTCGGCGACGATAGTAGTGTTTGCCGACACAACGCTCTCTAGATCCGAGTCCGACTCGACCACAGCGCTTGAGCGTTGCATCGCTGCGTTTTTGGAAGTGGTCGGCTTCTCGGCCGCACCAACCTCCGTTCCGGCAGTAGCTTTACAACTGTTGTGGCCTGCTCCCACCACAACCAAGGTGTGACCGCTGGCGACACGCAAAGGGGTTTGCACCCCCCGTGCCCGCCGGTGGTAGCAGTCACGCCTCCCACCGACGTTTGGGCTGACATCCCAGCCATTGTTTCGTCTTTAGTCTTCTCCATTATGATTTTATTATTCTGGGAATCACCCATAGCGTTTATGGTCTACCGCCAGACACCTCGAGCCCATGGCCCCAACCCCGATCCCACCTCAGACCTTCTACGGTCCGGGCATGGGGTCAGTGTTGGGTCCTCAGCTGGGCACTGCCAGCCGGGTGTTTGCGCGGCGAACATAGCTACCTCCGACTGACAGTGCCCATTGCCCAGCCGGCACCCTCGTGGAGGGTTCAGACCGAGGGTTTTTGCCAGCCTTTCTTTAATATAAACAGATAAAATTTTGAAATCATGCGTTTTTATGTATTCTGACCATATTCCAATGAGCGAATCATCAAGTACGAACGTGTTTTCCTTGTGCTTCGGAAAATAAATTAAAAAAAAATCTCATCAATTCAGTGAAAGATCGAAATAATAAATAGTGTACAACGCGAAATGACGTTTAGTGTGATAAATTCGCACATACTTATCAAATAAATTATTAGTTCATTAGTTTCAATAAACAATAAAACAAATTAACTAAACCTCACTTAAAACAATGAGTAGTAACGCCAACGAAAACGCAGAGAACTGAACCAATGCAACGAACGAACTTGTGCTCGTAAAGAGAGGGAGAGCGTGTTCGTGCTCTCCGTCACTACTGTCCACGTCTCAGACGCTGCAGAGCGCCGTATCCACTCCTAAGCAGATATGTACTGGCCAGTGAGACCTGTGCCTTACTACGACGACTCGCACAACAATCTCATTAACTACCGCAACAGTAAGTACAACAACTTCAGCGGTATCAACTGCCCGCCCAATAACCAATGCAAATACAATATATGGCGCGACCTCACGAAAAGGGAATGCAAATAAAGAAAACAATAGGCCGGCCGTGAAGACTGGAATGAATCGCTACTTTCAAACTGAACTCGATGCCACAAATTACCCATGTTAGCTTCAGCCAACTAGCAAGCAAAATGCCTCATAATAGGTAGGTAAGTAGGTTGATCCGGTGATCCAAGAGAGATCATCGCATAGACCACGTCGGTCCTTAGCGTACCGCTATTACATAGAGGGCTTAGTTCAAGCAAGTGTGTCCGCTACCAGGTTCGCTTTTAGTGCAAACCTGAGCAGCGTGCTGTAGTGTCCTTTCTCCACTGCTTCCAGTGACTCCAGGATCGGCCTGCCTTAAAGATCTAGCCTTTGCCTCCCCAGGGCTGGACACTGATATATTAGATGCTCCAGTGTTTCTCTCACTCCAGGCTCTCTGCATTTCCTGCAGCCATCATCCCGTGTAAGGCCCATATTCTTAGCATGAACTGCTGTAAAACAGTGCCCCGTCAGCAGGCCTACTAGTAGACGCCACTTGGCCCTTTCCAGAGACAGTAGGAACTTCGTGCGCTTGGCGCACGCACTTTCACACAACTTCCTGGTTAATTTGCACGTGGTCGTGTCTCTCCATGCAAGATCTACGTGTCTCTTGCATGATAATAGCAACAGGTTCAAAATTCTGGTGGACAACTCTAATGATCTGGCCCTCGAAACAGAAGGCATTGAAAGGATACCAAAGCCACCCCCAATTTCCATCCGAGAAAAAAGCTGAACGGTCTAGTCAAAAAATTTATCGAGCTTATTGAAAAGGACAACTTTCATATAATTCCTCTTGTAAAGAGAAATATTCATGAAACTATGGTACAAACTAAGTCCGAAGATAACTGCAGAGTACTGTCGAAGTACCTGAACGACAACAAAAAGAACTTCTATAAACACAAACTAAAAAGCAGCAAAGGCCTCCAAGTCGTACTAAATGACATAGAGCCAGAAATAACTCCAGCAGAAGTAATCAACGCGTTACAAGGGAAAGAATTCAGTGCTAAACTGTTTTCAACATCCAAAATAAGGGTAGAAAATCGCAACCACTTTTCAAGGTCGAAATTAAGCTAGAAAGCAAGCCGCCTAAGAAAAACGAAGTGCACCCGATATACAACCTTCAATTTCAATTGCACCGCTGAATCACTGTAGAAGAGTCATACAAACGCAACGGTCCCGTACAAGATACGAGGTGTGTTCAAAAAGTAAGGTGACTTTTCAAATTTCGCGGGCAACGTACTTCCGATTATCGATTTTTTTTGTTTTGTTATATTGGTACACTGTTCCCGAACATCTGTACCAAGTTTCAAGTGTATAGCATATTTTGTTTGGATGTGAGAGGCGTAAAGGTTAGAAGTGTCTTGCGTGCTCGGCGATTTTATGCTATCGAAAATATGGATCATGTTCATACCTTTATTAGTTTTGGAGATATTGCTTTTTATAGAAAACAACTGGTGGAGGGGAAATCAAGGGGAGGGGGAAAATTGTGGTATGCAGTTTTGTAGAACTCTTCATGCTTAGTCTACATACCGACTCTCATGTTTCTATCTCTTCGGGTGTTCGAGTTATAACGTTTTAATAAAGTGGGCTGTGCTGGTTGGGCGGGAAGGAGTGGGCGTGGCACAAAACCGTTCAAAGTTGATGTAGAGCCAAGCAAATTTCAAGTCTCTAGCTTTTACAGTTTCCGAGAACCATTGGTGAATACAGACGGACGGACAGACGGACTTGGCTCAATCGATTTCTCTTGTCATCCTGATCAAGAATATATATACTTTATACCGCGATATTTGAAAACTGACCTTACTTTTTGAACACACCTCGTATGAATGGCCAAGAATATGGCCATACAAGATCGTATTATACTCTGCGCCCGGTGTGTGAAGGTTGTAGAGAGCTTCACGACATCGCACACTGCCCAGCGAGTAAAGACGATGACAGCACAAAAAAGTGCGCAAACTGCGGTGAAATCCACACAGCACCGCCTACCTTCACACCAGAGAGCTGCAACGAATCACAAATTTTCGATCACACTCGTACATTGATTTGAGTTCGTTGTGATTTTTTATTTTGGTTGCATGAACATGATCGATCGACACAACATGTGCTCAAACGAACATGCGGTTTCGAATCAAATAACAAAAGATCGTACATGATCGTTTGCGTGGGCACGTTTTTATTCAGATCAAGCTATGCTCAAACAAAAAAGTGTTTATGCAACTCGCATGATCGAAATATTCCCTTGTGTTCGAAGCGCTCATCATACACGAACTTATTCAGCTCGTTTACGCGTATACACACACGAACGCGAGGCATGCAGCCACACGACGTACGACTAAATTGATATTGTACTGGTCTATGTTGAGTGAGGTTTCACTATAACATAACTCATCTTAGCACCAATTTCGTATGTGTTGCTTGACCGGAGCCGATTCGATCTTCTATGCTTCAATCGGCTTTGTTCATGCGCTTTACTGCTGTGCGTCGGCTTCGACACGACGATTCGCTTATACCCGATCTTTACATGCCCCCGGAATCATAACCAAAAAAGTGTCATTTGCGAGCGCTCTTAAATCAGGACTTGTGCCCCCCCCCACCAAAGCAAGAAGAAGCAAACACCCAACGCCGTTACATAGAAAAATTACACAGGCCGACAAAAATAGCGTATGTAAAAACTTTTTCAATAACCGCAACTAATTCCTATGTATTTTGGTGTGCTGATTCCGAAAATAGTAGACATAAAGTCGTATCACCCTCCAATTTCTTGCATTTCTCTGAATTGTAAAAAACACGAAGTTACTGTTTTTATACTTTTCACGTATGTGAAATAGTAGTATGTTAACTTTGTGCTGAAGTTTGTAACACACGGAAATATTCACTTGCGACTATATAAAGTATATATATTCTTGATCAGGGCGACAAGACGAGTTGATTTAGCCATGTCCGTCTGTCCGTCTGTCTGCATATACACAATCTCCTCCCACAGTTTTGAAGATATCGAGCTGAAATTTTGCACAGAGACTGTTTATTTGTGCGATCAACTCATATGTCAGATCTAGCCATATCGGACCACTGGAACTGATAGCCCCCATACGAAAAGAAGAAGAAAAGTGAACAAAACTTGAATCGTTGTAAGGAAAACTTTTTTGTTTTGAATGATAGAGTGCTGAAATTTTAAGCATAGCAGTTCTACATAGTCTGACTATATACCTGAAAGTTTCATGGAGATTGGACTACTGGAACTGGTAGCTCCCATACAAAATGAAGAAGAGGAAGAGAAGCAATATTCACGTCGTTGTATGGAAAACTTTTTGTTTTTTAACCAATTGACCTGAAACATTACAGTTATGTTCTTAGGGAGGAATGAAAACTATTTTGATCAAAAATGGGTTACGCCCACTTATCGCAAAACTTGAACCGTTGTATAAAAAGCTTTTTTCTTTTTTAACCAATTGACTTGAAACCTTACAGTTCTGTTGTTAGGGACGCATGAAAACTATTCATTTACTTTTTTTTTATAGTGACACAACGTGAAAAGTATTATAGCTTCAGCATTGCTGAAGATAGCTTCCTTACTGGTTCAAACTTGTGATCATGATATCTCGGAAACTACATGACCGATCTTTTGGAGATTTAACTAAGATATACTTAGGAACCCAATCTATCATGTGCTTAGGAGTTTTTTCATTGAGGGCCCTTTTTGAAAGTTATACACATTTAAACCTCAATAAATGAAAAAAAAAAAAAAATTAATCTTTAAAAAGCTGTAAGTTTAAAAAAAAAACCTTTAAATTTTTTTCCCAATGCTACTCTATTTGTATTTATTTCATGCATGAATTGACGGTCCGTTAGTATCTAAGTATATCTTAGTTAAATGTCCACAAGATCGGTCATGCAGGTTCTAAGATATCTTGAGCACAAGTTTGAAAAACAGTAATTTCGTGTTTTTTACAATTCAGTGAAATGCAAGAAATCGGAGGGTGATACGACTTTATATCTACTATTTTCGGAATCAGCACACCAAAATACATAGGAATTAGTTGCAATTATTGAAAAAGTTTTTTTTTGTTGGCCTGTGTTATCAACATCCTGTACAAGAAACTCACTGTGGAGAGCTCACCCAACCCTAAGCTTACCGACAGAAACCGTGATACCTATAAGAAACCCTGCAGGCGGCTGGGCGCGCAGCGACGAAGATAAAGCAAGAACATTTGACGCCCAGCTTGAAAACGTGTTTCAACCAAATCTTTGCATAAATGCGACTACACTACCATCATTAACAAGCGACGCCGAGCTTCAACCCAATCGAGCTTTCCCCAAACGAAATCGCTACTATCACCAAAATGGAACTGGGCTGCGATCTTCTAACCCCAAGAATGATTATTGAGCTTCCATATTGCGCTGTTTCCACTATCGCCCAGCTCTTCAATGCCATCAGTAAGCTTGGCTATTTTCCAGAGAGATGAAAAAAGTCTATCATGATAATGAGACCAAAGCCAGGAAAAGATCACACAATTCCCTCGTTGTACAGACCTATACATTTATTATCGTGTCTATCAAAACTCTTCTGAAAATCCATGCTCACTCGGATAAATTTATCGCTAAGAACTGTCAGCAAAGTCCAGCAAAGGCTTTCGTGAAAAACACGGAACTATCGAGCAGGTTAATCGCATAACATCAGGAATACGAAGCGTGTTCGAAAATCGAGAATACTGCACAGCAATATTTTTGGATGTCTCACAAGCATTCGATAGAGTTTGGTTGGTCGGTCTAATGTATAAGATTAAAACAATGTTTCCAAACAACACGCACAAACTACTAATCTCATACCTCTACAGTGATATGTCCGACGACCACATCATCAGAGCTGGAAGTTTCTCAAGACGACTAACAACATCCACCTTTGCTGACGATACAGCAATTCTCAGCCGTTCCAGATGTGCAATGCAACCAACAGCGCCTGGTCGACATAGAACCAGTAAGGGAGCTATTAAAGCTATATACTCTTGCAAGTGTTTTCTCAATTATTCTTATTGGAAAATCCGTTTTATAGTTTTTCCAATAAGAATCTTATAAGTTTATTTTTTCTTTAAAGAATATAATACACTCATTCTACACTTTATTTTGCGATCTTCTATCTTTCGGCTTACAGAGACATCACATTTTAAAGTTTTTCTCTATATAGGCAGTGCCACGCCCTTATGTCCGATTCTAATGAAACTTTGTAATATGGTCTTATAATATATGGTATATATGGTTTTTATAAAAACGCGTAATAGCAAAGGTTCAACTGTTTATAGTTAAGAAAAAGAAACTTACCGGAGGGCTTACCGGACTTCAAAAATAATCATGCTTAAAGTTGGAAAAACAAAGGTTTGAAACATGATAGGTTTCATGCAGAGGATACGAAACACATACGGTGACGTTATAGTGAGCTATGTAAAAAGCAGAGCTCGCAAATAACAGTTGACCGTTTTTCGTTGTCCTAAAGAAACTCTCATTAACGGACCCTTCTAGCAATCGCTCAAAATGAACCGTTCACATCGTCTCTTCAATAAATCGGTCTGTGCTCAACCAAAAACCAATTTCGTGTTTCCTTTTTGCTCTGCTCATTCGCTGACCGTTTTGTGGCGAGCGAAGAAAATAAAAGTCTTTTGCATTTCTAAGCGAGTAAGACGTCTATTTTGTCTTGAGACTTGCTTTGTACACAACAACAGCAAGGCACAACAACAACAATTAACGTATTAAAGACCGTTTGCGATGAGCTTTTCATTTTTTTGATCTTCTGCTGAGATTCATTGTGCGATCACTCAACCGGATTGCTCACTATAAGTTGTTTTTGAAAGAACGAAACAATAATAACTCAACTGAGAAGACTCGACCGAAAACCAAAACGAAGTGTTCTGCTCAGAGCGAAAGCAAACGTGCATGTTTTTATACTTTTCACGTATGTGAAATAGTATATTAACTTTGTACTGAAGTTTGTAACCCACAGAAATATTCACTTGCGACTATATAAAGTATATATATTCTTGATCAGGACGACAAGACGAGTTGATTTAGCCATGTCCGTCTGTCCGTCCGTCTGTCTGTATATATACAATCTCCTCCCACAGTTTTGAAGATATCGAGCTGAAATTATGCACAGAGACTTTTTATTTGTGCGATCAACTCATTTGTCGGATCCAGCCATATCGGACTACTGGAACTAGTAGCTCCCATACGAAAAGAAGAAGAAAAGTGAACAAAACTTGAATCGTTGTGTGGAAAACTTTTTTGTTTTTTATGATAGAGTACTGAAATTTTAATGATAGTAGTTCTACATAGTCCGACTACATGCCTGAAGGTTTCATTGAGATTGGACTACTGGAACTGGTAGCTCCCATACAAAATGAAGAAGACGAAGAGGAGCAATATTCACGTCGTTGTATGGAAAACTTTTTTGTTTTTTAAGCAATTGACTTGAAACTTTAAAGTTATGTTCTTAGGGAGGAATGAAAACTATTTTGACCAAAAGTGGGCGTAGCCACGTCCACTTATAGCGAAACTTGACCCGTTGTACGGAAAACTTTTTTTTGTTTCTTAACTAATTGACTTCAAACTTTACAGTTATGTTCTTCGGGAGGAATGAAAACTATTTTGACCAAAAGTAGGCATGGCGACGCCCACTTATAGCTAAACTTGACCCGTTGTATGGAAAACTTTTTTGTGTTTTTAACGAATTGACTTGAAACTTTACAGTTATGTTCTTAGGGATGAATGAAAACTATTTTGACCAAAAGTAGGCATGGCCACGCCCACTTGAACCGTTGTATGGAAAACTTTTTTGTTTTTTAACCAATTGACTTGAAACCTTACAGTTATGTTCTTAGGGAGGAATGAAAACTTTTTTGATCAAAAATGGGCATGACTACGCCCATTAATCGCAAAACTTGAACCGTTGTATGGAAAACTTTTTTGTTTTTTAACCAATTGACTTCAAACTTTACAGTTATGTTCTTAGGGAGGAATGAAAACTATTTTGACCAAAAGTGGGCATGGCTACGCCCACTTACACCGAAACTTGAACCGTTGTATGGAAAACTTTTTTGTTCTTTAACCAATTGACTTGAAACCTTACAGTTATGTTCTTAGGGAAGAATGAAAACTATTTTGATCAAAAATGGGCATGGCTACGCCCACTTATCGCAAATCTTGAACCGTTGTATGGAAAACTTTTTTGTTTTTTAACGAATTGACTTGAAACCTTACAGTTATGTTGTTAGGGAGGCATGAAAACTATTCATTTAGTTTTTTTTATAGTGACACAACGTGAAAAGTATTATAGCCTCAGCCTTGCTGAAGATAGCGTCCTTACTGGTGTGCGGTTGTGTTAGTACGCAGACCGCAAAGCGAAAAACGGTTAAGAGTTATTTGCGAGCTATGGTAAAAAGATATCTAAAATGTCAAAAGAAAACAAAGAGGACGACAAAAATATTTATTGCAATGTATAGACTATAACATTAGACTTACACATCTTCAACAAAAAACATCTGCACTCAGACACAACTTCACACTGGATATCACGAAGAAACGACTTAGGCGGGTGGAGAAATTTTCTGCTAAAACTATTAAAACTTGAAATTAAGGAAACACAAAAGCAGATCTTTATAATAAACAACAATCAAACAACCTTTTTTCAAAAACTGAAAGACACGATGAACGAAAGTGATTTAAACAGCGTACGACAAGACCAAAAATTTATATATACGAATACACGAAAGAACACTGACCGTACTATTGAACAAAAATTAGATAGGGAAAAACGAACAGTCGCGCAGAAACTAGACATATAATTAAATGAAGACTGGTTTATCAACTTAACTAACATTCCGTTCCCAGAGGAGAGTCAATGGCTCTTATTCGCGTTGCCCATAACAAACGAAAACATATCGCCCACACATATAATCACCGACTTGGAACAAGGCATTCAGACAATGACAGACAACAAAATGAGAAATACAACGAGAAGTCAACTTGCAGCAAAACTGACCACGTTCCAACACAACAGAAAAATGGACCAAAAAGACAAGTATAAATTTGTCTTTGCAAAAAACACCGAAAAGTACATAAAAATGCACAAAGACAAAATTATAATTACACAGGCGGACTAAGGAAATAAAACGGTCATAATTGACAAAAAGGAATAAAATAACAAAATCGAAAAACAACTACATGATAAAAGCACATACAAAACAATGAGAACAGATCCAACACAACAATTAATAAAAACCAGTAAGGGCGGTATAGTCGAGTATACTAATATATTCGTCGTTAGTGGCAAAATGTATTTTTGTTCGACGAACTTTTCGTCAAATAAATTTGACTGTGGATGGCCTGCTTAAGGAAAAGGACAAAAAAGAAATATTGGACACGTTAAATCAACAACATCATAGAATTCAGTTCCCCTTAGAGACGGAAGAAGATAATAAAATAGCCTATCACGACACAAAAATGGAAAAACAAAACGGACAGATAATATTTGACTGGTAGAAATAGCTTCAGGACGAATCATCAATTTTCATTCGAATCAACTACGAAGCCAAAAAGTAAATACAGTCCGTCCGTATTCACCAATGGTTCTCAGAAACAATAAGAGCTAGAGACTTGAAATTTGGTGGGCAAACTCGTGATGCTCGGCAGCAGATCAAGTTTGAATGGTTTTGTGCCACGCCCACTCCTTCCCGCCCAAACAGAACCGCCCACTTTTTCAAAACGTTGTAACTCGAACACCCGAAGAGATAGAAACATGAAAGTCGGTATGTAGACTCAGCATGAAGAGCTCTACAAAACTGCATACCACAATTTTTCACCCTCCCCTTGATTTCCCCTCCGCGAGCTGTTTTCTCTAAAAAGCAATATCTCCAAAACTAGTAAAGATATGAACAGGAAATTTTGTATACAAGCTCAGTATATATATATCTTTAAAACTGCATACCACAAAATTCCCCTCAAACTCAAATTTTTCGTAAATTCCACTTTTTTTGACCAATTTACTTGATATTTTGAACACTATTCGATCGGGCGATGTCAAATCAACATTTTTTTTGTAGATTTAGGGTGTTGCACCACCTACTGTGTGTGCAGGGTATTATATTGTTGAGTATACTCGACTATGGCGTCCTTACTGGTTTTTTTTTTATTTTATAAAGAACCAATCAGGGAGCAAATACCCTATAAGGTGATGAATATCAAGTCAAAATCGCCAGGTTTGTGAAACACAAACATTACAAACAATTTTTCAGTTTCACACTTAGTAGTTAACATTCATGTTACCCTGAGTTAACCCTACTACATTCTAGGGGTAACCCCGAGTTAACTACTCTGTTTTAAGTTTTTTTATTTATGTTTTTTAATGTCAAAACAGAACTAAATTTGTCTGTCAAAAAAATAAAAATTAAATATGTCCCAATCAATAGAAATGAATTTGATAGATGAGCTTGTATAGCAGCAGTCCACCAAGTAGTCTTACATCATTTGGAGTTACTGACATCGGAAGTCGTTTACTTTTCATTGGGAGCAGATATGCATCATTTATACAAAGTTTCCTTGTGTGATTACTATGTGTATTGCACCCATGTTGTGTTTTACACGAAACTAACATAACTACGTACTATTGTACTATTTGAAGAGTGCGGTTTACTTTCGTTGTGCAGAGTAACTGCCCGCCCCTTTGTAATGGTAAAATATGCAATTAGACATACCCGAGTCAGCATTTCACCGCTTGTTATATTGGATTCTCTTCACCTATCGATTACTAATTGAAGGTGATTTTTAAAATAACTGAAAAAATAAACAGTGTTTGGTAAGTAGATGTTCAATGATGTAAAACATTATTCTCAAAAAAATAGAATGTTGCCATACTTATTTAACTAGAGTTAATTCGTCACTGTGGAACTGAAAGTCAAAGTTAACTTCGGGTAAGGGTTAAATTCGAGTTAACTTTACTCTGGGTTAACCCTAGACTGTGAAACTGGGCCTTACTAAACAATTCCTCAAAACAACTAAGTTCAGCAGTTAACATAACATTTTACATACTTCGATTGACAAAAATTTTTTTTATTCTAACGTATTTACGTTAGAATACTATGTTTTATAAGGTTAGTAGAGGAGCAATTCTCCATTAAAATAACATATCTGTTATAATAAGTACCTACATAAAACACGGAACGAGTCATGCTCTAAATATGTCGATCTGCAGGTACTGAGACAGATCGGACTAAAATTTCCGGTTACTCTAGCGGGGACATTGAACTGTATATATGCCAACAATGTCGGAGAGAATATTAAGCCATTAATTAAGTTATGCAAGAACAGAGTACCAAGCATAGTTCTACGACTAGCCAATGTTGGTAAATTAATAAGCTTCAACCGACTACTATAGCTAGGAAGATGAACACAGGGGTCCCAATGTAGACTCCTAAGTGCAAGCAGAATGAACTGTTTCTGAACAGACTCAATTTAGTTCTTATACTTTTCACGCTGAAGATCCCAAACACACGATTCATATTCCAAAATGGGCCGTACTAAAGAAGTGTAAAGCAATTTAGTTGTGTACGGGTCATTAAATTCTTTGGACCATCTTTTGATGAAACCCAGTACGCCTTTAGCCTTATTAACAGACAGCGAAATATGTGAAGCGAAATGAAGTTTTGGATCCATCAAAACACCAAGGTCATTAAACTGAGAGATACGCTCCAGATACAGATTATTTAACTTGTACGTGCAAACAATTAGTTTTTTTTTCTATAAAATGACATTAGCTTGCATTTATCACTGTTTAACAATAAATTGTTTACAGCACACCATTGTGAGAGAGAGTCAAGATCAGACTGGAGCAGATTCTGCTGATCTATAGAATTAACGGTTAGACATAATTTCACGTCATCAGCATACATTAAAACTTGACAGTGTTTGATCACAGTAGGCAAGTCATTTATAGATACATTAAACAATAAGGGGCCAAGGTGACTACCTTGAGGAACCCCAGAAGTAACAAAAATTCGTCTCGAAACCGATGTTTTAAAAAGAACACATTGAGTTCGAGATTCATGATAAGACGACAGCCAACGGACTAATGATGTTGGAAAACCATAAGTTTCGAGTTTTGCTAAAAGCAGAGAGTGACAAACACAATCAAATGCTTTACTGAAATCTGTGTACACAACATCGGTTTGGAAGCCGGAGGAAAAATTTCGATTGACAATTGAAGTGAATTCCAATAAGTTAGCTACCTTCGACCGTTACTTGAGAAAGCCATGCTGAGACAATTTTAGAAGTGATGGCACAAAGTGCTGTATCTGTTCCGTAATGATCTGTTCAAATAGTTTTGAAATAGCACACAGTTTAGCAATGCCTCTGTAATTAGAAATATCAACCTTATTGCCTTTTTTTTAAAGGGGTATAATGTAAGATTCTTTCCAAATGGTGGGGACAATAGAGTTTTTAAGCGACATGTTGAAAAGCGTACATAATGGATAAAACAACATTTCAGCGCAGTGCTTTAAAACGCAACTAGAAATATTATGTGGACCGGCAGTAAAAGATGACTTAATTAATTTCAAGTGTCTAAGAACTGTTTCATTTTCAATAACTGGCACATTGCTATGAGTCCTATCATTGATGAAGTATGGATAAGTAACGTTTTGGTATAAATAGTTATTATAGGTGCTTTGGAAAAATTCAGAAAAGAGGTTGGATATCGTTGCATCATCACTTCCTTCCACACCATTGAATTTCATACATGATGGAAATGAGTTAGAGTTAGACTTGTATTTATATATATATATATGTGGCATGGATGCTAACAGTTATAGCATAGATGCTTATATTTATTAAAAAAGATCATGCGTTTTAACGAACACGATTAATATTCTTAATAGTAGTTAGAAGTCGATCACTCGTTTAGTGACGATGTGAATCGTTTCGCTTATTGAATAAAGTTTTAAAAGAGGATCACTCGTTTAGTGACGATGTGTATCGCTCTGTTGTTCAAACTCGAATGTCCCCAATCGTAATTGGCATTCTCCTGCAAACCCATTTTTCTCTTAAATACACTAAATAATCCCAACCTTACTGACTTTACTCAGGGCTTGGGACGCAGTGAGCTGCTACTTACTTATAGTTCCTACATTCGGCCGTCCTGACTCATCATTCGTCCCTGAATGATCCCATTTTTTCATCAATTTAGTCACTGAAATTGTTTTCTTTAGCCCCTCATTTTCTCCTAGTTTTTGCACCTCATACCTTTCGTGGTTTAACTGCTTTATAACTTTATACGGCCCGAAAAACTTTGGTCTTAATTTCATTCCAGTTCCGTATTGTGTCCTCTTTATCGCAACCAAATCTCCTACCTTATACTGTATGTTGTCCTTTCGTTTCTTATTAAATGTTCTTTTATTTTCTTCCTGAATTTTCTCTATGTTTAATTGAGCCTCGTTTCTGATACTGTCTCTTTGTTGGTCTAAGTCTTGCAAGTCCAGTTGTTGTAAGTAATCGCTTATTACAACGTTTTCTTTTACTTTCATGTCCAGGCCGGTAATGGTTTTAAACGGTGCAACTTTTTTTTTGCTTCTATGCGGCGTATTATTAACTATCTTCTGAACGGTATCAGTATGTAAATACCAATTAGCTTGATTATCTTGACACAGTTTGTTAAGCATTGGAACAACAATCTTATGCATACGCTCCACTTGACCATTTTCTCTGGGTACGCCTGTTGCAATATGTAGAAGTTGAATTCCCTCCTTTTCACAATATTCCTTAAACATATTTGAGGTGAACGCTGTGCCTCTATCCGTTACTATACGTCTAGGATTTCCAAAAACTGCTGATTGTTTTGTGAGTTTGTCTACTACTTCCTCAGAACCTGTCGATTTTGTTGGGTATAGCCATACAAATTTACAAAAACCGTCTACTACGACTAATATATGATTATACTTCTTTTTCGTTTCTGTCATAGGACCTACATGATCAATGTGGTATGTTCCTAATGGTTCCTGTGCTTTGTCGATCGGTGATAGCAATCCTTTTTTTGTTCCTTGCTTAGAGTCCGTTATTAAGCAATTGACGCAACTTTTAACAACTTTTTCTACTTTTCCTTGTGCGTTCGCTATGTAATAATCGCGTTCTACTAAGTCATTTGTCTTTTTCCACCCAAAATGTCCTTGCTGATGTGCTATCTTTATTATTTCATCCTCCATTGCTTCTGGCACTACTAAACGTTCCTTAACGGGATCCTTGAATAGTACACTGTTTTTCAAATAATAATCTTCGTATTTCTCCCTTCTCAAAATTTGCTTTACTGCCTTTATCCACTTATCTGACTCTTGAGCTTCTATTAAACGATGCTTTACTGAGTCCTCGACTAGTAAACAAAACATTCGACTTAAAGCATCTACATGTAAGTACATTACCCATCGCGCTACTCTAGGCGGTACATCAGTTTTCTTAACTGTCATTGTGAAAGCATTACAGTCTGTAACAATTTTGAATTCGATACCTAAAAGGTATGCTCGCCACTTTTTTAAGGCATTAATTATTGCTAACATTTCTAACTCATACGCGCTGTATTTCTCTACATGCTGCTTGGTTCTTCTGCTCATATATTCTACTGGATGAAGTAATTGATCTTCCGAATCTTCTTGCATCAATACACCTCCATAACCGAACTTGGACGCGTCTGTATGTACCTCGGTCTGAGCATTCGGATTATATATTTTCAATACTGGCGGAGTTGCTAACACGTCTTTCAATTGTTTAAATGCAAACTTCTGTTCATCGTTTAGTTCTATTTGTGCGTCTTTTCGTCCTGTTCTAATGTTCCGGAGTAAATCCGATAATGGTTTAGCGACCATGGCATACTCCTTCACAAATCTTCTCAAATAAGACATTAACCCTAGAAAACTTTCAAGTGCTTTAACTGAGTTTGGTATGGGAAAACTTTGTACTGCTTTTATTTTGTCTTCTGTTGGATATATTTTGCTGTCACTTATCCAATACCCTAAAAACTTGATTTTCTGGTGTGCAATCTGACACTTTTCCCATTTTATAGACAAACCTGCTTTACTAGCCGTTTCTAAAAATTCCTTAAGTCTCTCTATGCTTTCTTCTACACAGTTTGCTGGAATCACTATATCGTCCATATATCACTCCTTTTTCAATTAAGTCTCTCAAAACTGTTTTAATGTACCTACAAAACACTGCTGGTGAATTGTTTATACCAAATGGCACATGCGTAAATTCGTATTGTCGGTTATGCGTCACAAATGCTGTAAACTTCCTCGACTCTTTTTCAATAGGTACATGGAAGAAACCGTTTCTAAAGTCAAGTGTTGTAAATATCTTGAATCCGTAAAGTCTTTCTAGAACGTCATCTATCAGTGCCATCGGAAATCGATCTTTATTAATCTTTTCGTTAACCTTCCTATAATCGCAACAAAACCTTTTCGACCCATTTTTTTTTGTTACTAAAACAACTGGAGCCGCATACTCCGATGTACTATGTATGTACTAACCATTCCTGCACTTGTTTGTCGATAATACATTTGTCTGATTACGAAGTTCTTCGCGGAGGTTCATATACGGGTGTATTATCCTCGACACTTATTTTCATCTCAATTGGTGACTCTATCACTTTCTGTGGATTGTAAACAGAGATATAGTTTTTTACCTTCTCTTTCTCTTTTGTTTCTAAATGATTTAAATTCGCTTTGCCTATAATCGTTTCCTGATCGTTACATTGATTCATGCATAATGCCTTAAACTCTGAAAATGCGTCCGAAATTTTGATTTCTTTGGAAACAAACGTGGCACCCTCGTCTCTCAGCACAATATCAACTACTTTCAGAATATCGTTGCCCAATATTGCTGCATAGCTAAATTCCGTTTGTTTGACGACATGGAATTTCACTCTGAATTTGCTGCTATCGACTTCAATATCTGTTTCAAAACTACCTATTGTACTCAACCGACCTTCTCCAATGCCTGCTAAATATCGAACGTCGTTTCTGTTCACATTGACTTTTTCTATTCTGGTTAGTGTGTCTTCTCTAAGCAAGCTTAGATCACAGCCCGTATCAATTAATGCTGGTAAGCTAAAGTCTACTACTCTTACTTCTTTAAATATATGGCCTGAAACATCTCGTTTTCTTAAGCTTTGCTCATTACCTACATTTCTTCCCGTCTGTCTGAGTTTCTTCTTTTATATCGTCCGACTTGACATTGTCATGTTTTTTGTCTCTAAAACTTCGACCCTTAATTTTCTTGTAGACTTCGATTTGAGTTTTTAAATCTTTAATCGTCTTTGCTGCATAGAGTTCTGTTTTGTTTGCTTTCGAGTCTGGTACACCTTCTATAAAATAGTCTACTACACTTTCGTCATCTAGTTTAATTGATTTTCCAATTTCAATGATTCGATACAAATATTCGAACAATGACTCATCTCTTTGCTTCTTTCTGTTTCTCAATATCTTGTGTATTTCTGATGCGCACAATGTTTTGCCAAATTCTTCAATTAACTCTGCTTTGAGTTTATCCCAACTGCGGATTCCTGTCAATCCTCTTACATACAACTTCGCAGCACCCTTCAGAAGTTGTTTCGCGTATACAAATTTTTGTAAACTGTTCCAATTTACTGTGCTTGCTACATCTTCAAATTCTTGAACCCATTGATTAATGTCAATTGTAGAGGTACCAGAAAATGAAGATAAGCTTTCTCTTACAGTGGCTCCCATCTTAAAAGAACCACCTATTTTTTTAACTTTTTTTTGGCATTTGAATGCCTGTAGCTTCCAAACCAAAATAAAAATCGGTAAAGTGTAAATGCAGATTTGTAGATTGAAGCATTACCTTTAAAATGATGTGCAATATTATTATTAAAAGTAATTTTTAACGAAGTTGTGGTCATAGAACTGTCAAAGGGTAAAAAAAAATGAGTCACAGCTTATTTGAACCAAAATTAGAAAACAACTATGTATTTTATGACGATTTTTTTTAAATTATATACTCTAGTTCTATTTCTTTTTATTAAAATACTATTCTTATATATTTTAGATCCTTTTTCAATCGATGTGTTCCATTTTTGGGGATGATTTTCGTCTCAAACCCCAAAGAAGTGATTTCATACATTTTGTATGGGATTTGATCTGGTTGTGAGGACAATCCTTCCCAGAGTCCAAATTTTGAAAATTTTACCACATATTTTGTGCTTTGTGTAGAGTTTAAGTGTTATATTAACCATCTATTACAAAAATGTAACCGTTTCAAAACCAGGAACAGGCTAACATACTGAACCAAAAAAATGTTACCTTACACTTGTCTATTTTGTATGAAAAAGTGTCATTTTTAAACCAGTCTACGGTAAGTTAAACTGTACGTATATAATTAAAAAAAAATCGTCATAAAATAGTTGTTTTCTAATTTTGGTTCAAATAAGCTGTGACTCATTTTTTTTTACCCTTTGACAGTTCTATGACCACAACTTCGTTAAAAATTAATAATAATATTGCACATCATTTTAAAGGTAATGCTTCAATCTACAAATCTGCATTTACACTTTGCCGATTTTTATTTTGGTTTGGAAGCTACAGGGATTCAAATGCCAAAAAAAGTTAAAAAAATAGGTGGTTCTTTTAAGATGGGAGCCACTGTATATCGCGCAATGTAAAACCTGGACCTCTGTCCGTACTGTTATTTTGAATGTCTGTATATTCAGTTCCAACTGATTCTTTGTCACTTTCATCGTCTTCTATTAAATTGAAATGTCTCAAAAGTCTGTGCTGCAACTCTTTTTTTCTTCCATTTGTAGCCAACTCTAACTCATTAAGTTTCTGCTTCAATCCCTCTACTGTCAACTTCAGTATACTATTTGCGTCCATTATGACCAATAGTTGTCAAATGATTTGCTTACTTCTAGCTTACAAACTATTTTTCTTAAAGTTCAACAATGTTTGCTTAACTAACACTTAATTTCTAATTACAATGTTTTTTCTTCTTCTTATATTCTACAATGCTCTTGAGCGCATTAATTTTCGTTCACCAATTCTGCTTGCAAATTTCTTCGAAAAAACACGTCAGGCTCTTCGATGTCTGCACGTACACACGATTGTAAATTTCTTCTTCTTCTCTTGTGTGTTACGAATTTCCACGAAGTGCCGAATTCTTCTACGACGCTGGTCAAATTTCGTGCTTCGCTGTAAGCGTCAAATTTGTCCACCACAACACTTCTAGGAATTCTGCTCGTATGACGACGCGGCGAATTCGATTTCGATGAAGCTTCTTTAACTTTTGAATTTCACAAGAAGCGGCGAATTCCTCGAAGAATACACTTCTTGAACTTTCGTTTTTTGCACGATCGGTCATGCACTTCTCTGACTGTACGCAGTCATCACCAATATGCTGAACTTCTACCTTGAAGTTTTTCTTTCACAAAATGTTTGCCGTTGGCACACTTTGCCCCTTTGCAGCTTTCGCAAATTACTTGCCTTTGTTGTTGTCGAGCTGCCTTTTCAACAAGAACAGACAGACGTCCACTATACTGTTCCGTTGCTTGCACTCCAACACACGTCAATTCTATTAGAACTCGCTCACGTTGATCAGTACGTCGACCCAGCGAAGCAATTATTCCCTACAGACGACACGTTGTCACACGTTGCTCTTGTCGCAACTTTTGCAAATTACTTGCCTCTGATATTGTGCAGCTGCGTTGATCGGTGCGTCGATCCAATATATCAGCTTTTTTTACAGGCACCACAATGTCGTCTCACTTCAGCACATCCAATTAATTTACTCCTGTGCTCCCAGTTTTTCAAGATTGCAATTTGTTGCTTAAGCTTCTTCACTTCACTCCGTTTTATTCTAGTTTATTAGGACGAGCCCCCAAAATGTGGCATGGATGCTAACAGTAATAGCATAGATGCTTATATTTATTAAAAAAGATCACGCGTTTTAACGAACACAATTAATATTCTTAATAGTAGTTAGAAGTCGATCACTCGATTAGTGACGATGTGAATCGCTTCGCTTATTGAATAAAGTTTTAAAAGAGGATCACTCGTTTAGTGACGATGTGTATCGCTCTGTTGTTCAAACTCGAATGTCCCCAATCGTAATTGGCATTCTCCTGCAAACCCACTATTCTCTTAAATACACTAAATAATCCCAACCTTACTGACTTTACTCAGGGCTGGGGACGCAGTGAGCTGCTACTTACTTATAGTTCCTACATATATATTGGATTTTAATTTAATTAGGTAAAAATCGTAATCTCGTTTGTTACATAAAGTGAATTTATAACGAGCTTTTGCATAGTTTACATAATCGACAAGAGAACCGGTTCCCTTTTATTTTTTAAATAATCTATTTTTTAAGTTCTTCAGACGAGATAATTCTCTTGAAAACAACGGGGGTTCGTTTTGATGTGAAACAATCTTAACTCTTGGTGCGCACAATTTAAATAGTTTATACGTAGTTGCGTTAAAAAACTCTACTGCCCGTACAATGTTGGACGTGTTATGAATGTATCACCAATCAGTGTTAGAAAGCAAATGACCAAGACGTTCAAAATCGGTTTTTCTAAAGCAAAATACATGGTTAGGTTTGGCTTCGCTTATTGAACAAAGTTTTAAAAGAGGATCACTCGTTTAGTGACGATGTGTATCGCTCTGTTGTTCAAACTCGAATGTCCCCAATCGTAATTGGCATTCTCCTGCAAACCCACTATTCTCTTAAATACACTAAATAATCCCAACCTTACTGACTTTACTCAGGGCTGGGGACGCAGTGAGCTGCTACTTACTTATAGTTCCTACATATATATTGGATTTTAATTTAATTAGGTAAAAATCGTAATCTCGTTTGTTACATAAAGTGAATTTATAACGAGCTTTTGCATAGTTTACATAATCGACAAGAGAACCGGTTCCCTTTTATTTTTTAAATAATCTATTTTTTAAGTTCTTCAGACGAGATAATTCTCTTGAAAACAACGGGGGTTCGTTTTGTTGTGAAACAATCTTAACTCTTGGTGCGCACAATTTAAATAGTTTATACATAGTTGCGTTAAAAAACTCTACTGCCCGTACAATGTTGGACGTGTTAAGAATGTATGACCAATCAGTGTTAGAAAGCAAATGACCAAGACGTTCAAAATCGGTTTTTCTAAAGCAAAATACATGGTTAGGTTTGGCATCTGTAGGATTTTGACGAGGATGTTTTAGTAAGTTTTGTGAAATTGTAAGCTCCAACGTTGGGTGGTAAGAGTCTTCAGGTTGTGAAATTGGAGGGAATCTGCAAAGCGATGCACCCTCAATGATATTTATGAAAACAAGATCTAGACCAGTAAGGGTGGTATAGTCGCGTATACTCGACAATATAATACCCTGCACACATGGTAGGCAGCGCCACACCCTTAATCTACAAAAACATATTGTTCTGACGGCGCCTATTCAAATAGTGTTTAAAATATCAAGAAAATCGGTCAAAAAATGTGGATTTGTGGATGGTAGCCATCAAAGAGAGGGGATATTTGTGGTATGCAGTTCTAAAGATGTTCATACCTTTGTTAGTTTTGGAGATATAGATTTTTTCAGAAAAATACTAGGGGATGGGAAATTAAGGGGAGGGGGTAAAATTGTGGTATGCAGTTTTGTAGAGTTACTCATACTGAGTCTACATTCTGATTTTCATGTTCCTATCTCTTCGGGTGTTCGAGTTACAACGTTTTGAAAAAGTGGGCGGTGCTGGATGGGTGGGAAGGAGAGGGCGAGGCACAAAACCATTCAAACTTGATCTGCTGCCGAGCATCACGAGTCTGCCCACCAAATTTCAAGTCTCTAGCTCTTATAGTTTCTGAGAACCATTGGTGAATACGGACGGACGGACATGGCTTAAACAATTTCTCTTGTCGTCCCGATCAAGAATATATATACTTTATGGGGTCCCCCTGCCCACCTTCTGTGTGTTACATACATTTCGCTCAAACAAACACAATATACCCCGATACGCAGTAGGTGTACAGGGTATAAATACGATTCTTAGAATTTTGTATGCTGTTTATTTGGTTAAACGATGATTCAAGTAAAGAATCAATAAATTCATTACTAGACAAGGGATTTGCTATATTTGAATTGTCGGATGGAATCCAATAAATATGAGGAAGTTGAAGTCTCCACAGACCAGCAACATATCTGAGTCCTTAACCAAGTCTCGAATAGATTGAATAGCGTTTATATGCGCTGATTATACTGATGCTTCTGATTGTGGTGGAATGTAAGAGCACGTAATGAAAACGTGAGTCTTTGCAAGAGTTATTTTAACGCATATTAGCTCAATATCGTCAGTACCTATCACACAAATTTGTTCCGATGTGTGTTGAACAGCAACAGAGATCATAACTCCACCACCAATTTTGCCAAGACGATCAGTTTTGTCAAGTGTTCGGTGTGGTCGGTCGCATGTCAAATTTGTCCTGTGTTTTTTATTAACCTCTCACTTTTTATACTCTTCACGCAAGTGAATAGTATTATAACTTTTTCCTGAAGTTTGTAACAGCAAGAAGGATGGGAGGGGGACCCCATAAAGTATATATATTCTTGATCAGCTCGACAAGACGAGTTGATATAGCCATGTCCGTCTGTCCGTCTGTCTGTGAATATGCTATCTCCTCCCACAGTTTTGAAGATATCGAGCTGAAATTTTGCAGGGAGTCTTCTCTAATGTGTGGTCAAATCATTTTTCGGAACCGGCCAAATCGGATTATTGGAACTGGTAGCCCCCATACGAAATGAAGAAGAAAAACAAATTTTAATCGTTAGATGGAAAACTTTTTTGTTTTGAAAGATAGAGAGCTGAAATTTCAAACATAGTAGTTTAACATAGTCCGACATAATGCCTGAAAGTTTCATTAAGATCGGGCAACTAGAACTGGTAGCTGCCATACAAAATGAAGAAGAGGAAGAGAAATTAAGATTTAACGTCGTTGTATGGAAAACTTTTTTGTTTTGTATGATAGAGGGCTGAAATTTTAAACTTAGTAGTTCTACATAGTCCGACTACGTGCCTGAAAGTTTCATTGAGATTGGACATCTGCAACTGGTAGCTCCCATACAAAATGAAGAAGAGGAAGAGAAGCAATATTCACGTCGTTGTATGGAAAACTTTTTTGTTTCTCAACCAATTGACATGAAACTTCACAGTTATGTTCTTGGGGAGGCATTAAAACTATTTTGACAAAAATGGGCATGGTTACGCCCACTTTTACCAAAAATAAATAATTTGCATATCTCCGGCACCCAATGAGCAAAAACAATGAAAATTTGTATATAGACTAATTAGATGAAGAAAAAATATATTCAGTAAAAAAAATAGGCGTAGCACAAGAAATAAGCGTGAAGAGTATTTAAGCTTCAGCCCTGCTGAAGTTAGCGTCCTTACTGGTTTTTGTTTAAAACGTTGTGAAATTTGAATTAAAAAATTAAATATTGTTTTGATAGTGTTATTTTAAAATTTGTTTATGTTTTTAATAAAAACTTAATAAGATTTCACAATTTTTAAATAATTACAAGTGTTTTTGTTTTTGCAAATTAACACTTACGTTGTAATTGTTGCTTCATCGAACATCTGGTGAGAGTTTCTTTTGCGTTGTGATTCGCTCTGTTCTGCTTGTTCTTATAAGAGTCGTGATTGTTTCTCTTGAAATAAAATCGTACACTCTTAATCGTTAACCTGTTAACGTCAAGCAAGCTAATTTCAACACTTCTTTTTTATACCCTGTACACATACTGTGTATCTGGTATATTGTGTTTGTGCACAAGCCAAATGTATGTAACGCACAGAAGGAGGGTCGGGGGACCCCATAAAGTATATATATTCTTGATCGGGACGACAAGAGAAATTGATTAAGCCATGTCCGTCTGTCCGTCCGTGCGTCCGTCCTCACCAATGGTACTCGGAAACTATTAGAGCTAGAGACTTGAAATTTGATGGGTAGACTCCTGATGCTCGGCAGCAGATCAAGTTTGAATGGTTTTGTGCCACGCCCACTCCTTTCCGCCTATCCAGTACCACCCACTTTTTGAAAACGCTTTAACTCGAACATCCAAAGAGATAGAAACATGAAAGTAGACTCAGTATGAGTAACTCTACAAAACTGCATACCGCAATTTTACCCCCTCCTCTTAATTTCACCGCCCCTAGTATTTTTCTAAAAAAAGCTATATCTTCAAAACTAACAAAGGTATGAACCTGAAATTATGTATACAAGCTCATTGATAATACATCTTAAAAACTGCATACCACAAATTTCCACTCTCTTTGATGGCTAGCCCTCAGAGACCTACAAACTGAAATTTTTCGTAAAATCCACATTTTTTTAACCGATTTTCTTGATATTTTGAACACTATTTGAATAGGCGAAGTCAGATTAATACGTTTTTGTAGATTGAGGGTGTGGCACCACCTACCATGTGTGCAGGGTATAATATTGTCGAGTATACGCGACTATACCGCCCTTACTGGTTTATTAATATTCTTGTTGTTTTTTTATATTTTTTTTTTATTAAATTAAAATATGCCTTGCTGTTTGCCAAAGCAGAGCTCGTAAAATACGGTCAATCAATTTTTTCAAAGCTGTCTTGTGACGACGAAAACAGAGAAACATGAAGTAGGCTTGCTCTCTCTCAGAACAGAACACTTTTTTTTGTTTCGTTCGTGTTCTCTGTCTAGTGTTTTTGACTGAGCAAAACACACGAAAGTGTCTTGCTATGACAGCTCAAACAAAGACACATTGTCTTGTTTTCATGAAATATGTGTTTTTTAATGAGCAAAACGACTAAAGTGTTGACAAAAAGTGTCTTTCTATATATAATGTAAAACAAGTGTATGCAGCTATAAAAGGTGTTTGACCGTCAAATGGCGCCTCTTATTTGTAATATGCTTGCCGGTCAACTCCACACCTCATACGTTGCATACCGACATGTTTCTATCTACGTCGAATTTAAAAAATACATGCACTTTTTTATTGCAGTCCCGATTCATATCACACAATATTTTATATTTGATCCAAACGAAAACGATTTGCTTGTTAGTATAATTTATTTTCAGTTTTCACACAAAAACACACATACACAGGCAAAAGACACTTTTTTTGTTTGTGCTCAGAAAATCTGTCTTTGGAAGATACGAGAAAAATTAAAATAAAACAAAGTGTTTATGCTTGATCATTCAACTCATTAATCAAAAACAGAATTGAGTGTGTTTTCTCTCTCCCTCTTTTCATAGTGTCCGAATGAAACAGTTTTTTTTCTGACAGTTTGAAAATGTTGACAGTTTTTTACATGCTCTGCCTAAAATGTGCCGAACTAAACGGCCGCATTGCTGACATTTTGGAGAAAAACATCGGACTTCACTGGTGCTGTCCAAAATGTCACTCGTCAGAGATTGAGTTACGCAAGTGGGTCAATCCTATGCATAATGCATACAAAGATATTTCAAGTGATTTCGAACGACTTAACGAAAAATTTAAGTCGTGTGATAAGTCTCTCTCCACCCTCAAGTCCGTTGAACCTTCACCTAAGCGAAAGAGGCCCCATCCGGCACTAAACATTCCCATTCCGACAACTCTTTGTCTGCCGGATGAGACCATGGAATTCTTTTCCCCACTTCCTTCGCCTATTGTTCCGCCTATTGTTGTCACAGCATCAGAAAGTTCTTATGCTTCAGATGCCAAAACCAACAATATCGTTCCTCCCGAACTTATTCAAACCGCTTCTGAAGTACATATTCCTCAAGGGGATCAACAGCTCAAAAAGCTTGTTGTTGTGCCACCTGCGCCACAAAAGAAATTCATTTTTCTACCCCGCTTAGCTGCGGACACTTCTGAAAGTGATATAAATCATTTTATCACTTCCAAGATAAAATCTGTCACAATTTCTAAATTTAAATTTAACTCAGCGCGATCTATTTCTTCCTTCAAAATCTCAGTGCCAGAGTCTTTCTTCAACGCTTTAGTTGACTCAAATTTCTAGCCTGATGAATTTGACACTAAGCTTTCAAAATGTCAGTGGGTTAAACTCAAAACTAACTTCTCTTTATTTAAAAAGTTTTTCATTATCTTCTGATATCATTGTCTTTGTTGAAACATGGCTTCGCCCTGATGTTTTAAACTCGGAACTTTTCTGTGACAGCTTTATTACTTATCGCAAAGACCGTCTTGGAAAATTGGTGGTGGAGTTATGATTTCTGTTGCTGTTCAACACACATCGGAACAAATTTGTGTGATAGGTACTGACGATATTGAGCTAATATGCGTTAAAATAACTCTTGCAAAGACTCACGTTTTCATTACGTGCTCTTACATTCCACCAAAATCAGGACCATCTGTTTATTCTGCACATATAAAGGCTATTCAATCTGTACTAGACTTGGTTAAGGATTCAGATACGATGCTTATCTTTGGAGACTTCAACCTCCCTCACATTTCTTGGATTGCATCCGACAATACAAATATAGTATCTCCTTTGTCTAGTAATGATTTTATTGATTCTTTGCTTGAATCATCATTTAACCAAATTAACACCATAAAAAATTCTAAAGATCGAATTTTAGATCTTGTTTTTATAAACAACATTGAGTTCGCATCACTTTGCGAAGCCCTCCAGTATCACAACCTGAAGCCTCTTACCATCCAACGTTGGAGCTTACAATTACATTAAACTCACTAACAAATCCTCGACAAAATCCTCTAGATGCCAAACGTAACCTTGTTTTTTGTTTTAGAAAAACCGATTTTTAACGACTTAATCTTTTGCTTTCTAATATTGATTGGTCGTACATTCATAACACGCCCAACAGGCAGTAAAGTTGTTTAACGCAACTTTGTATAAACTGTTTAAATTGTGAGTACCAAGAGTTAAGATGATATCACACTTAAATAAACCGCCGTGATTTTCAAAAGAATTATCTCGTCTAAAGAACTTAAAAAATAGATTATTTAAAAAATATAAGAGAACCGGATCTCTTGTTGATTATGTAAACTATGCAAAAGCTCGTTATAAATTCACTTTATGTAACAAACGAGATTACGATTTTAACCTTATTAAATTAAAATGCAATATATATCGCGATCTAGTATAGATCAAGTCTAACTCTAACTTATTTCCATCATGTATGAAATTCAATGGTGTGGAAGGAAATGATGATGCAACGATATCCAACCTCTTTGCTGAATCTTTCCAAAGCACCTAGAATAACTATTCATACCAAAACGTTACTTATCCATACTTCATCATAGGACTCATATCAATGTGCCAGTTATAAAAAATGAAACAGTTCTTAGACACTTGAAATTAATTAAGTCATCTTTTACTGCTGGTCCACATAATATTCCTAGTTGCGTTTTAAAGCACTGCGCTGAAATGTTGTTTTATCCATTATGTACGCTTTTCAACATGTCGCTTAAAAACTCTATTGTCCCCACCATTTGGAAAGAATCTTACATTATACCCCTTTAAAAAAAGGCAATAAGGTTGATATTTCTAATTACAGAGGCATTGCTAAACTGTGTGCTATTTCAAAACTATTTGAACAGATCATTACGGAACAGATACAGCACTTTGTGCCATCACTTCTAAATTTGTCTCAGCATGGCTTTCTCAAGTAACGGTCGAAGGTAGCTAACTTATTGGAATTCACTTCAATTGTCAATCGAAATTTTTCCTCCGGCTTCCAAACCGATGTTGTGTACACAGATTTCAGTAAAGCATTTGATTGTGTTTGTCACTCTCTGTTTTAGCAAAACTCGAAACTTATGGTTTTCCAACATCATTAGTCCGTTGGCTGTCGTCTTATCATGAATCTCGAACTCAATGTGTTCTTTTTAAAACATCGGTTTCGAGACGAATTTTTGTTACTTCTGGGGTTCCTCAAGGTAGTCACCTTGGCCCCTTATTGTTTAATGTATCTATAAATGACTTGCCTACTGTGATCAAACACTGTCAAGTTTTAATGTATGCTGATGACGTGAAATTATGTCTAACCGTTAATTCTATAGATCAGCAGAATCTGCTCCAGTCTGATCTTGACTCTCTCTCACAATGGTGTGCTGTAAACAATTTATTGTTAAACAGTGAGAAATGCAAGATAATGCCTTTTTATAGAAAAAAAACTAATTGTTTGCAAGTACAAGTTAAATAATCTGTATCTGGAGCGTATTTCTCAGTTTAATGATGTTTTGATGGATCCAAAACTTCATTTCGCTTCACATATTTCGCTGTCTGTTAATAAGGCTAGAGGCGTACTGGGTTTCATCAAAAGATGGTCCAAAGAATTTAATGACCCGTACACAACTAAATTGCTTTACACTTCTTTAGTACGGCCCATCTTGGAATATGCATCGTGTGTTTGGGATCCTCAGTGTGAAAAGTATAAGAACCAAATTGAGTCTGTTCAGAAGCAGTTCCTTCTGTTTGCTCTTAGCAATCTACACTGGGAATCTTGTGTTCACATTCCTCCCTATAGTAGTCGGTTGAAGCTTATTAATTTGCCATCATTGTCTTGTCGTAGAACTATGCTTGGTACTTTGTTTTTGCATAACCTAACAAATGGCATTATATTCTCTCCTACATTGTCGGCGTATATACAGTTCAATGTCCCCGCTAGAGTAACCAGAAATTTTAGTCCGATCTCTCTCAGTACCTGCAGATCGACATATTTAGAGCATGACTCGTTTCGTGTTTTATGTATGTATTATAACAGATATTTTAGTTTAATAGAAAACTGCTCCTCTAATAACCTTATTAAATGTAGTATTCTAACGTATTTAAATAAGTAAAAATTGTGTTTGTCAATTGCAGTATGTAAAATATTATTGCGGTGTTCACGCATTTGTCGTTAACCTATGAATGTATGGAAATATGAACGTTAACGACGAAAATGCGTGAACACTTTTTTTTTGACCGTCTCGTTAAAGTTGTGAGTTCTCTTCTTCTTATATAAACAAACGAAAAATTTTATTGCGCTAATTGAGCGAAATAATTGAAATAAATTTAAAATAACACGAAAAAACGTTACAAATCATTTGACTGAATATTAAATAAATCAGTTTATGTGCGTAATTTAGTTTCTTGGAGGGAAATATTTTTATTTATGCATGAACATAGAATTAATTAACTAATTGTAGTAAAATTGTGCACCGGTCTAGGTCTTGAGGGAGAAATTGAGTAAACATTGAATGAATTTATGGACGACAATGTTGAAATACAATTGTGCCATCCAGTGACGAAGTCGAAGAGCCAAAATCTGCATTTTGATGCAAAAGTTGTATGTGTTGTGTGATTGTTCCTAACATAAGAGTATTCTTTACAAAGGTAGTTATATGGAGTGAAATTGGCAATGTGATGGTTTATGTTAAGTAAGGTGACAGAATAACGTACGTCATTTTAAAATTAAATTCTTCCGAAAGTACAGCCACTTTTCCATAAAAAATAACTAAATATTGCCATTTTTATATTTTCATACTTCCATAGGTTAACTAACAACATGCCTCGGGGTCTATGAAACTCTATGAAAATTTGGCCTGTGTATTTTGTTGTTGGCAATTTAACTTTTCATAGACTTATAGGTTAACGACAAATGCGTGAACACCGCATATGTTATTTGCTTAACTTAGTAGTTTTAAGGGAGTTGTTTATAAATTAGATATTAGTATTTTTAATTGTGTGTAGAGTATGTAGTAAAGCGACTGTTAACTTTGTCTGTAGAGCGGCGGATGAGGCCTTTTTCGCTTAGGGGAAGGTCCAACTGACTTAAAGCTGGAGAGAGACTTATCAAACGACTTAAATTGTTCGTTAAGTCGCTCGAAATCTTTCGAAATATCTTTATATACGTTATGCATAAGATTGAGCCACTTGCGTGACTCTGATGAACGACTTTTTGAACAGCACCAGTGAAGGCCGATGTTCTTCTCCAAAATGTAAGCAATGCGGCCATATAATTCAGCACATTTTACATGAGCAGTGGACTCGCAGATCCAACATGCCACCAATGCTTCCTTGTGACCCTTTATTGCGCATTTAGGCAAACAGCAAGGCATTGTGATTTTCTTTTTATTTCAGTTCTTTTTTTTTGATCTGCTGCCGAGCATCACGAGTCTACTCTCCAAATTTCAAGTCTCTAGCTCTTATAGTTTCCGAGAACCAGTGGTGAGGACGGACAGACAGGGCTATATCAACTCGTCTTGTCGTCCTGACATAACATTTTTTGTAGGGTCCCTTCCTTCTATGCGTTACATACAAGCCGTCTCAAACAAACTTAATATACCCCGATACACAGTATGTGGACAGGGTATAACAGAGTTTAATGCTTGACCATTCCACTTATTAATCAAAAATAGAATTGATTGTGTTTTCCCTCCCCCTCTTTTTATTGTGCCCGAATGAAACAGTTTTTTTTCTGACAGTTTGAAAATGTTGTTTTTTACAAGTTCTGCTTACAATACTCATAATAAATACTAATATCAGCAACCGTAATAATCACATCAGCATTATAAATCTAAAAGTTAAAATTACGGATAATTTTTTATCTAAGCAGGAGGAGCAATACATAACTCCATATCCCTCTCAATAGAACACCCCTTACACCAAATATGTACACAAAGAAGATTAAGCATATAAGATCAAAAGTGTAATAGTATAACCAAAAACAATTCAAGCTATAAGCAAATATACTTAATCACATAATATCAATAGTGTGCAAAGATGATGTGAACCTACCTGGTGCAGTGATACCAAACAATTTCATCTGTCAAATTCCTTTCTATTGCTTGGAACATATTTAGTTTTTTGTTATTTGACAGACAAATTTAGTTCCGTTTTGACATAAAAATCATAAATAATAAAAGTTCAAACAGAGTAGTTAATTTGGGGTTAACCCTAAGACGAAATAGGGTTTACTCAGAGCGTCAATGTAATACGAGTGCTGCTATTTATTTTCACTATGTCACTTTTAGCCATATTAGGACCAATTGGTCATTTGCATTAAAAAGTTTGGACTTTTATGGGTTAAGCCTCCATACAACTTTTTCATGAACGACCAACTTTGATAAGCAGAAAAATGGTTTTAAAGAAAAATGGAAACAAAACGAGACGAATAATACTTCACCATGACAGTGCGATATCTCACACATCGGCATAAACAAATTCATTTTTGATCGACCAAAACGTCGAATCGATGGGCCATCCACCGTAGAGTCCTGGGACTTGGCACTCAATGACTTCTTCTTGTTCCTTAACATAAAGAAACCAGTAAGGACACTGTTTTCAGCAAGGTTGAAGCTTATATACTTTTCACGCACTTTCTTGTGTCTCGCCCACTTTTTTGACTGAATACACTTTCTCTTCATCTTATTAGCCTATATACCAATTTTCATTGTTTTTGCTCATTGGGTACCGAAGATATGCAAATTTTTGATTTGGGCTAAAAGTGGGCGTAACCATGCCCATTTTTGTCAAAATAGTTTTAATGCCCCCCAAGAACATAAGTGTGAAGTTTCAAGTCAATTGATTAAGAAACAAAAAAGTTTTCCATACAACGACGTGAATCTTGCTTCTCTTCCTTTTCTTCATTTTGTATGGCAGGTACCAGTTCCAGTTGCCCGATCTCAATGAAACTTTCAAGCATTTAGTGGGATTACCTAAAACTACTATGTTTAAAAAACAACGATTGAAATTTTCTTCATCTTTCTATATGCTCCCAGTTCTAGTTTCCTGATCTCAATGAAATGAAGGCATTTAGTCGGACTATGTAAAACTACTATGTTTAAAATTTCAACACTCTATCTTACAATACAAAAAAATTTTCCATACAACGATTCAAGTTTTGTTCACTTTTCTTCTTCTTTTCGTATGGGAGCTTCCTGTTCCAATAATCCGATCATGCTGGTTCCGACGAATGATTCATCGTAAATTGCAAAGTTTCAGCTCGATAGCTTCAAAACTGAGGGACTAGTTTGCATACATACAGACAGACAGATCGACAGGCTGAAGAACACACACATACACGCGCGCGGGGTTGGTTGTGATGTCAAGTTGCTCCGTGGTTTTTTGCTAAAAAAAACAATTAAACTGCCGGTTAAAAGTGAGGCCACTGGCACATATACGATGTACCCACCAGCGGCTGTTTCAGAGTCATCGAGCGTGCCGGCGGTGGGCGCTTTCAGTGTGTTTCGCTAATTTTCACATTTGTCGAGTTGCTAACTATTTTGTTGTTAGAGATCCATTTAGTTTTTCGATCGAAATTCGCGCTTTTTTCTATTCGTCCGAAATTTTTTGTCAGCAAATTTGATCAACACGTGTGACAGAGATAGTCAGCTGATTAGTGATGGACCGATTTTCGGTCTAGCGATGAACTGATCCGCATCGTAGCGATGACCCTACACTCTACACTAGTGACGAGAGTAATCAGTAATTATCGGTCTAATATCGTTTACTCATAATCGATAGTTGACACTTGCCAACAAAACGCAAATTTTACCAAGGGTTGTAGCCATCACAAATGGGTCGTTAAATTAAGTACATCTTGGCACTACACGCAGCGACGTTATATTATGTACTACAAAAAACCAAACAAATCTGAAGCGGCGTTTGTTACTGCTCTAAGTGTGTGTTCTTCATCTTGCAGCGTCTGTTCCCATATTGGGTGGCTGCAGGGGGTACAAAAGGGATTCAACTCACTTAACAACTAACCTCACCAAAGTGGTATACCCTGAAAAACGAGGCTCTAGTGACCGAGACGCAGCGGTATAACCAGGAAGAAATTCCAAGGCCATCGCGGGATACAGCACACCAAATCCAGGCGCGTCTGACCCAGAGTGGGCGGCGACCTGGTCTGCGTCTGACTCTTAGTAAGAGCGGCAGAACTAAACCTTTTGCAATAGGAACAAAATTGCACCCTTGCAGTAGGGTAAAATGCTATGGGAAGGATAGCCAGAATATAAACCACACATGGAAGAAAACTTTCTGAACCAACGGGTATGGATATCTACTCAACATTCGCTAGAAGCTACGACTACCGGCTGTGGCCTGGCTCTGCTTACCAGCAGGGATAGGTCGCCAGTAGCATGTTGCCAGAGTGCAGCAACCGCGCCAAAAACGGTGCTAACACGCCTGGACGCCGTGCCTGCTATAACTACAGGCAACTCGCGCGAGGTCCTTTTAACTCTTGAGCTGGATCAGGTGTTTGGGAAGAGCAGTAATATGGCTAGATCACCTCCTCAAGTCCACAGCTTAAGTAATCTGGAAACGGCTGTACAACAAGCGATAGACCCGAGCTCACCGAATTCAACAGCAGCACTTTACGACGATATTGCTGCTATCGGCATGAACATCAACAGCATATTGTACAGAGTAATCAATAACAAGGGGCGAAATATACATAAAAATATGGAGGCGCAGCTCATATCAATACAGAAGGTGCAACTGGATGCTATAGAGAAGTTACGGAAGGACCGGTGCACTCAATGGACTTTTCCAACTCGCGAATCGGCGTCCCAAACGGACGAAGTTTTCCCCATCAAAAGAGCAGGCATCTCTACGCGAAAAAGTCACCGAGCGCGTCGATGCACGGAAAAACGTTACAAACGTACCATTAAGTACGACACCACAACGACAGAGAGACGGCGGCACACCGCAACGGAAAACTCCGCCAAAAAAACAAGTAACCGAGCAGTCTAGGACAAGGACAGTCCCAAATTCCCCGTACGCTAAAAACAGGTACAACTCGACACGCAGAGACCTGCAGACGCTTCCTCTAAGAACATATCTCAAGAGTGGAAGAAAGTGCGAAGAAAGTCGAAGTCACACATCCGTAAGCCCCCGCAATCAGATGCTGCGACAGTCAAGCAATGCAGCAACACTTCATACGCCGACCTCTTAAAGCTTGTCAAAAGTGACCCCGAACTCCAAGACTTAGGCTTAGGAGTGAAGGCGATCAGAAAAACAGCGAAGGGAGAACTGCTCTTCAAAATGAATACATCTTCTGACCCACTAACTTACGAGCTTCAGCAGGCGGTGGAAAAGAAATTAGGCGATCGTGCTGTAGTATCGGCCATCCAGGAATCGGTTATTATCGAGATCAAAAATATCGACGAAATAACCACCACGAATGAGGTCACGTCAGCAATAGCACCTATTGTGGGTGACACAAGCTCGTCAAACATAAGAATCTCATTGAGAAGGGCATTTGGTTCTACCCAAATAGCTACTCTGAATCTCAGTAGTGAGTCTGCCAAGAAACTATTAACTACTGGTAAATTCAGAATTGGCTGGGTCGTACGTCCCATCCGTGAAAAGCTGCAACCTCGAAGATGCTTCAGGTGCTTCGATTTTGGACATATCTCGAAAAACTGCACAAGTGACCACGACATGACCGGGCTTTGTCCGGGCCAAAGTGGATCTACAGCTGCTACTTTCCCCCCTGTGCTAGTCTAAACATCCAGGAGTTTAGCAACATCCTAGATGCAATAGTAGAAGACGCACGAGAACGCCAACACATCTTGATAGCCGGTGTCAACGAATCCCCGAGGCCGACTGCTCTTAGAATCATTTGCATCGCTCGACATCGCCCTTCTCAACACCGGCAACCAGCAAACTTTCGCCAGGGGTAGTGCAGGGTCTATCGTGGACCTATCATTCGCCAGCTCCGACTTGTTCAACAAAATACAATGGTATGTAAGCAACCACGACACCGGGAGTGACCACTCCGCGATAATATGCAATATAGGAGTAAATACCAGAAACCACAATAACCATAGCCAACACGTCGCCAGCTACAAGACCGATTTACTCGACCCCATAGTCTTTGCTGACATTATCAAGGGGTTCGCAACAACGGGGGATGCATCACATAGCAGCGAACAACTCATGCGCCGGTTGAAATCTGCCTGCCAAGCGGCAATGACACAACGCAGGCCTTACGGTCGACATCACGAACCAGTGTATTGGTGGAATAACGAAATTGCAGAAGCAAGAAAGGTGTGCAACATCAACAGGAGGCGCTATCAGAGAACCATGGATCCCCAAGAAAGAATATTTCTCCGCGAGATGTATACGGCGTCACATCGGGCTCTTAAACGAGCCATCAAAGCAAGTAAGCGCCACTGCTTCCTGGAGCTCTGCGATGCTGCCGAGTACGATCCTTGGGGCAAAGCCTACAAGATTGTGATGAAGCGCATGTCGTTCCTCAAGTTCGCAGCTCCCACGGAACCTGATGAGGTGAAACATATAGTACGCTCGTTGTTTCCCGATCAAGATCCGCTACCGGCAATCGTCACGGCCACTCACCCGAGCTCTCCCACTCATCCTAGTGTATCAGCAGCAGAAGTGCTGGCGGCAGTCACATCCGTGAAAAAAAACAAGGCTCCAGGACCTGACGGCATACTTGGAGTGGCACTCAAGCTAGCGGTTCTCCTCAACCCAGCTGTCTTCGCTGATGTCTTCAGTAGATGCTTGGAGGAGGGTATCTTTCCAACGAAGTGGAAGATCCAAAAACTGGTCCTCCTCCCTAAACCGAACAAGACACCTAGTGACCCATCATCATTTAGGCCTATCTGTCTCCTAAACTCATCTGGCAAATTGCTCGAAAAAATCATTGTCGGTAGGCTAGAAGCTGAATTGCAACGTGCAGGAGGGCTATCCAGCCAACAGTTTGGCTTCAGGAAAGCCAAATCTACAGTGCATGCGATCACGGCGGACACTGATATAGCTAGAAAAGCGATCGAAAGTACGCGTTGGAGAGGTGGTACAAAAAAATACTGCCTAGTCCCCACGCTAGACATAAAAAACGCAATCAACACGGCAAACTGGCGTTGTATTCTATCGGCCCTCTCCGATTTCCGAGTCTCCCGTTACCTGTAGAGAATCATCCGAAGCTATTTCGAAAGCAGGATCCTTCTGTTTAACACGGACCAGGGCATTATGCAGCACAAAGTTTCTGGTGGCGTCCCGCAAGGGTCGGTGCTAGGACCACTTCTGTGGAACGTGATGTATAACGGAGTCCTCAATCTAAGTCTACCCAGCCGAACCCAAGTGATTGGCTTCGCAGACGATGTTGCAGTTGTAGTGGTTGCAAAACACCTTGAAGAAGTAGAAGATGTATGTAGCAGATTCATCTCCATTATCAGCAGATGGCTTACTACCGTCGGGCTATCACTGGCCGGACACAAGACGGAAGCGGTCCTTATTAGCAGCCGTAAGGTAGTTGAGGTGGCGGAAATTAGAGTTGGCGCCACGGAAGTAATTTCAAAACGCGCAATTAGATATCTTGGGGTAATGATTGACACCAGGCTCTCCTTCAAAGAGCACCTCGAGCAGGTTGAAAAAAAGTACGCAGCAGTAGCGAGAGCTCTATAAAGAATAATGCTCAACACCAGAGGACCGAAGCAGGGGAGAAGAATGTTGTTGACGAACGTTACGAGGCCCACAATGCTGTATGGAGCCCCAGTATGGCACGAAGCTCTCCAGGTGGTCAGCTACAGAAGAGGACTCGAGTCCATCTATCGGCTGGGTGCTTTAAGAGTCTGTGGCGGCTTCCGCACTGTATCTAGCGACGCAGCCCTGGTTATCTGGCCAAAGAGGCTGCCGATGTATTCAACGGCCATTCCACGTCACAGGCGAACCGCAGGCTCCTGTGGAGACAGGTGAGACAACGCAGCCTAGTAATTTGGCAGGAACGGTGGCAGTCATCGACAAACGGTCGTTGGACCTATCGGCTAATCCCCGACGTATCCAAGTGGAAAGCAAAAAGCACGGCTTTGTAAGCTTCCACCTGACGCAGCTGCTCTCTGGCCATGGCTGCTTTAGGAACTATCTGCATAGATTCCAGCACGAAGCAGATCCCCGACGATGAATCTGCTTGGACCGCAGCCTGCACCTTCGCGTATTCGATCACAACTGAGCTAAGACGACTGGAGCGCAAGAAATCGCGAAGAAGGTGATTGCGTAGGTGAACAAGGCACTGGCCCCTGCGAAGCAATGCTTCACGGCGGTACCGCAGGAGTTTGGTGCCTCTGTTTCTCTGCCCAATCGCTGTTATACTTTTTCTATTTTTTCTTTGCATCTGTTTCTCTTTCTCTTTCTATTTTTTTTTTTGTTTTGTTTATTATACTTATGTTGTTGAATAAAACAAAAAAACAGGCAGACGGACAGACGGACATGGCTAAACCAACTCGTCTTGTCGTCCAGATCAAGAATATATATACTTTATATAGTCGGAAATTAATATCTCGCTCTGTTACAAACTCCGTGACAAAGCTAATATACTATTTCACATACGTGAAAAGTATAAAAAATACGCGATCAACGGTTTTCGACGCCAGAAGATGCAGTTGATGATTTCAAATTGCATGTTTTAGAGGTGCATCATTCGGTTCATTCGAATGCAAAACTGTATTAATCATCAAGGAGAATATTTTGAAAAACATGAAACCATTTTCAGCGCCTATGTTGTGTTTTTCATTGTTAGACTAGAAACTTGGAAAATAGCAGCTCTCGTAATTATACTCTTCACGCAGTAAATAGTATTATAACTTTGTGCTGAAGTTTTAACAGATCGAAATATACTTTTCCGACAGTACAAAGTATATACATATATTCTTATTCAGAATGACAAGACGCGTTGATAGAGCCATGTCCGTCTGTCTGTATATATACAATCTCCTCCCACAGTTGTAAGGTTATCAAACTGAAATTTTGTAGCGAACTAAGTAAGTATATACCTTTAAAACTACAAGCCACGAAATTCCCCTCTCTTTCATAGATACCCCTCAAAGACCAAGAAACTTAAATTTTTCAAAAATTCCACAATTTTTGACCGGTTTTCTAAATATTTTGAACCCTTTTTGAATAGGTGACGTAAGATAATTATTTTTTTTATGGATTTGGGGTGTGGCACCGCCTACCATGTATACAGGGTATTATATTGTCGAGTATACTCAACTATAGCGTCCTTACTGGTTTTTATATTTTTTTATATCCGTCCTCACCAATGGTGTTCGGAAACTATAAGATGTAGAGACTTGAAATTTTAAGGGTAGACTCGTGATGCTCGGTAGCAGATCTAGTTTGGTCTGTTTTCGTGCCACGTCCATTCGTTCCCCTCCAATCACCTTTGTCATGAAGTTTGCAATATAGAGAAGGAGACATTTCCGATTATATAAAGTATCTATATTCTTGATCAGCACGATAAGACGAGTTCATATGGCCATGTCCGTCTGTCTATTGCGATGCGAATTCCTCCCAGAGTTTTAAGGATATCCAAAAAATTTAAATGCAGAACATTTTTTTGTCTTGCACGCAGCTTGTATTTAAAATACAGCATGATTGGATAACTATAGCATACAGCTGCCATAGGAACGATTGGTCAAAAATGAGGTTTTGGCTCAAAAAACGCTTTGATTTTCCACAAGAACATCTTGGACACTGTAAATTTGTTGAAGATCGGATAACTATAACATATAGCTCCCATAGGCACAATCGGTAAAAAATTCGGTTTTTGTTAGAAAAACTTTTTTCTTCTTAAATATGAACAGATAACACTTTGCAATTATGCGTTTTTATGAATCCTTGACCACATTTCAAAGTTTCATATGAATCGGTCAAAAGGACGTGTAGAATGATTGTATTACTTTCTTTAAAACTAATTTGAAAATGGGCGTAACAACGCCCTCTTATTTTTATAAACCTTGTGATTCTTAATGGAAAAACTATAAGACGGATTTTCCAAATGCTTGCAAAAGTATATAGTTTTCAGCAAAGCTGAAAATAGCTCCTTTACTGGTTTAAAATGCTATAACTCGAACACCTAAAAAAATAGAAACAGGAAAGTCGGTTTTAAACTCTGTATGAGTAGCCCTACGAAACTGTATACCACAATTTTGAAACTCTCAAGACATGTCGAAGCCGTGACTTATTAAAAACTGAGAATTATGGTTGAAATTGTTGTCCATCTGAAATTAATTATTATGTAGTTGCTAAGAGTGATATTAAGAGAGTATTAAATCGAAAAATGTTATATATTTATGTTAATAACATATGTTAAACTTTCGCCGATAGCAACAACAATGTTAACACAACATTTTGATATAAAAATTATGTTACTATTGAAAATCGTCGGTAGGGTAAGACAGAGCTTACAGTGCAATGTTGCCATTAGATACCACGAGGTGTCGCTTTAGTACGGTTTTTGTTACAAACCATTGCTGCTGTTGTATAAAATAGGATAAAGCAGTGTTCAAAGCGCAATTTATGCCAAACTTCAATTTGTTTATCTTTGCGTGGTCACAGAGCGTGGAAAATGGTAGTTTGTGGTAAGCAGTTTTAAAAAGGCATTTTTACTGAGCCTATAAAATATCAGCATTGATTCTTTTATAGTTTAGGAGACACAGCTATTTTAAGAAAATAACTTTTTGAAGGGAAACGAAGGGGAGAGAGGAAAAATGTGGTTTGCAGTTTTGTAGAGCTATACATACTGAGTCCACATACTCATTTTCATGTTTCTAACTCATCAGGTTTTCGAGCAACAGCTCTTTGAAAAAATGGGTGGTGCTCGATGAGTGGGAAGGAGTGGGTGTGGCAAAAATTCTTTCAAACTTGATCCTACGTTTGACCATACGAGACTATCCTCCAAATTTCAAGTATATAGCTCCTATAGTTACCGAGAACCATTGATGAGGACGGACAGACGGACGGACAGACAGGGCTATATCAACTCGTCTTGGCGTCCTGATCATGAATATACATACTTTGTAGGGTCCCCTCCTTCTATGCGTTACATATAAGCCGTCTCAAACAAACTTAATGTTCCCCGATACACAGTATGTGGACAGGATATAACAGAGTGTTAATGCTTGACCATCCCACTTATTAATCAAAAATAGAATTGATTGTGTTTTCCCTCTCCCTCTTTTTATTGTGCCTGAATAAAACAGTATTTTTTCTGACAGATTGAAAATGTTGACAGTTTTTTACAAGTTCTGCTTACAATACTCATAATAAATACTATTAGCAGCAACCGTAATAATCACATCAGCATTGTAAATATGAAAGTTAAAATTACGGATAATTTTTTATCTAAATAGGAGGAGCAATACATAACTACATATCCCTCTCAATATACCACCCCTTACACCAAACATGTAGACTAAGAAGATTAAAGCATATAAGATCAAAAGTGTAATAGTATAACCAAAAACAATTCAAGCTATAAGCAAATATACTTAATCACATAATATCAATAGTGTGCAAAGATGATGTGAACCTACCTGGTGCAGTGATACCAAACAATTTCATCTGTCAAATTCCTTTCTATTGCTTGGAACATATTTAGTTTTTTGTTATTTGACAGACAAATTTAGTTCCGTTTTGACATAAAAATCATAAATAATAAAAGTTCAAACAGAGTAGTTAATTTGGGGTTAACCCTAAGACGAAATAGGGTTTACTCAGAGCGTCAATGTAATACGAGTGCTGCTATTTATTTTCACTATGTCACTTTTAGCCATATTAGGACCAATTGGTCATTTGCATTAAAAAGTTTGGACTTTTATGGGTTAAGCCTCCATACAACTTTTTCATGAACGACCAACTTTGATAAGCAGAAAAATGGTTTTAAAGAAAAATGGAAACAAAACGAGACGAATAATACTTCACCATGACAGTGCGATATCTCACACATCGGCATAAACAAATTCATTTTTGATCGACCAAAACGTCGAATCGATGGGCCATCCACCGTAGAGTCCTGGGACTTGGCACTCAATGACTTCTTCTTGTTCCTTAACATAAAGAAACCAGTAAGGACACTGTTTTCAGCAAGGTTGAAGCTTATATACTTTTCACGCACTTTCTTGTGTCTCGCCCACTTTTTTGACTGAATACACTTTCTCTTCATCTTATTAGCCTATATACCAATTTTCATTGTTTTTGCTCATTGGGTACCGAAGATATGCAAATTTTTGATTTGGGCTAAAAGTGGGCGTAACCATGCCCATTTTTGTCAAAATAGTTTTAATGCCCCCCAAGAACATAAGTGTGAAGTTTCAAGTCAATTGATTAAGAAACAAAAAAGTTTTCCATACAACGACGTGAATCTTGCTTCTCTTCCTTTTCTTCATTTTGTATGGCAGGTACCAGTTCCAGTTGCCCGATCTCAATGAAACTTTCAAGCATTTAGTGGGACTACCTAAAACTACTATGTTTAAAAAACAACGATTGAAATTTTCTTCATCTTTCTATATGCTCCCAGTTCTAGTTTCCTGATCTCAATGAAATGAAGGCATTTAGTCGGACTATGTAAAACTACTATGTTTAAAATTTCAACACTCTATCTTACAATACAAAAAAATTTTCCATACAACGATTCAAGTTTTGTTCACTTTTCTTCTTCTTTTCGTATGGGAGCTTCCTGTTCCAATAATCCGATCATGCTGGTTCCGACGAATGATTCATCGTAAATTGCAAAGTTTCAGCTCGATAGCTTCAAAACTGAGGGACTAGTTTGCATACATACAGACAGACAGATCGACAGGCTGAAGAACACACACATACACGCGCGCGGGGTTGGTTGTGATGTCAAGTTGCTCCGTGGTTTTTTGCTAAAAAAAACAATTAAACTGCCGGTTAAAAGTGAGGCCACTGGCACATATACGATGTACCCACCAGCGGCTGTTTCAGAGTCATCGAGCGTGCCGGCGGTGGGCGCTTTCAGTGTGTTTCGCTAATTTTCACATTTGTCGAGTTGCTAACTATTTTGTTGTTAGAGATCCATTTAGTTTTTCGATCGAAATTCGCGCTTTTTTCTATTCGTCCGAAATTTTTTGTCAGCAAATTTGATCAACACGTGTGACAGAGATAGTCAGCTGATTAGTGATGGACCGATTTTCGGTCTAGCGATGAACTGATCCGCATCGTAGCGATGACCCTACACTCTACACTAGTGACGAGAGTAATCAGTAATTATCGGTCTAATATCGTTTACTCATAATCGATAGTTGACACTTGCCAACAAAACGCAAATTTTACCAAGGGTTGTAGCCATCACAAATGGGTCGTTAAATTAAGTACATCTTGGCACTACACGCAGCGACGTTATATTATGTACTACAAAAAACCAAACAAATCTGAAGCGGCGTTTGTTACTGCTCTAAGTGTGTGTTCTTCATCTTGCAGCGTCTGTTCCCATATTGGGTGGCTGCAGGGGGTACAAAAGGGATTCAACTCACTTAACAACTAACCTCACCAAAGTGGTATACCCTGAAAAACGAGGCTCTAGTGACCGAGACGCAGCGGTATAACCAGGAAGAAATTCCAAGGCCATCGCGGGATACAGCACACCAAATCCAGGCGCGTCTGACCCAGAGTGGGCGGCGACCTGGTCTGCGTCTGACTCTTAGTAAGAGCGGCAGAACTAAACCTTTTGCAATAGGAACAAAATTGCACCCTTGCAGTAGGGTAAAATGCTATGGGAAGGATAGCCAGAATATAAACCACACATGGAAGAAAACTTTCTGAACCAACGGGTATGGATATCTACTCAACATTCGGTAGAAGCTACGACTACCGGCTGTGGCCTGGCTCTGCTTACCAGCAGGGATAGGTCGCCAGTAGCATGTTGCCAGAGTGCAGCAACCGCGCCAAAAACGGTGCTAACACGCCTGGACGCCGTGCCTGCTATAACTACAGGCAACTCGCGCGAGGTCCTTTTAACTCTTGAGCTGGATCAGGTGTTTGGGAAGAGCAGTAATATGGCTAGATCACCTCCTCAAGTCCACAGCTTAAGTAATCTGGAAACGGCTGTACAACAAGCGATAGACCCGAGCTCACCGAATTCAACAGCAGCACTTTACGACGATATTGCTGCTATCGGCATGAACATCAACAGCATATTGTACAGAGTAATCAATAACAAGGGGCGAAATATACATAAAAATATGGAGGCGCAGCTCATATCAATACAGAAGGTGCAACTGGATGCTATAGAGAAGTTACGGAAGGACCGGTGCACTCAATGGACTTTTCCAACTCGCGAATCGGCGTCCCAAACGGACGAAGTTTTCCCATCAAAAGAGCAGGCATCTCTACGCGAAAAAGTCACCGAGCGCGTCGATGCACGGAAAAACGTTACAAACGTACCATTAAGTACGACACCACAACGACAGAGAGACGGCGGCACACCGCAACGGAAAACTCCGCCAAAAAAACAAGTAACCGAGCAGTCTAGGACAAGGACAGTCCCAAATTCCCCGTACGCTAAAAACAGGTACAACTCGACACGCAGAGACCTGCAGACGCTTCCTCTAAGAACATATCTCAAGAGTGGAAGAAAGTGCGAAGAAAGTCGAAGTCACACATCCGTAAGCCCCCGCAATCAGATGCTGCGACAGTCAAGCAATGCAGCAACACTTCATACGCCGACCTCTTAAAGCTTGTCAAAAGTGACCCCGAACTCCAAGACTTAGGCTTAGGAGTGAAGGCGATCAGAAAAACAGCGAAGGGAGAACTGCTCTTCAAAATGAATACATCTTCTGACCCACTAACTTACGAGCTTCAGCAGGCGGTGGAAAAGAAATTAGGCGATCGTGCTGTAGTATCGGCCATCCAGGAATCGGTTATTATCGAGATCAAAAATATCGACGAAATAACCACCACGAATGAGGTCACGTCAGCAATAGCACCTATTGTGGGTGACACAAGCTCGTCAAACATAAGAATCTCATTGAGAAGGGCATTTGGTTCTACCCAAATAGCTACTCTGAATCTCAGTAGTGAGTCTGCCAAGAAACTATTAACTACTGGTAAATTCAGAATTGGCTGGGTCGTACGTCCCATCCGTGAAAAGCTGCAACCTCGAAGATGCTTCAGGTGCTTCGATTTTGGACATATCTCGAAAAACTGCACAAGTGACCACGACATGACCGGGCTTTGTCCGGGCCAAAGTGGATCTACAGCTGCTACTTTCCCCCCTGTGCTAGTCTAAACATCCAGGAGTTTAGCAACATCCTAGATGCAATAGTAGAAGACGCACGAGAACGCCAACACATCTTGATAGCCGGTGTCAACGAATCCCCGAGGCCGACTGCTCTTAGAATCATTTGCATCGCTCGACATCGCCCTTCTCAACACCGGCAACGCCAGCTCCGACTTGTTCAACAAAATACAATGGTATGTAAGCAACCACGACACCGGGAGTGACCACTCCGCGATAATATGCAATATAGGAGTAAATACCAGAAACCACAATAACCATAGCCAACACGTCGCCAGCTACAAGACCGATTTACTCGACCCCATAGTCCTTGCTGACATTATCAAGGGGTTCGCAACAACGGGGGATGCATCACATAGCAGCGAACAACTCATGCGCCGGTTGAAATCTGCCTGCCAAGCGGCAATGACACAACGCAGGCCTTACGGTCGACATCACGAACCAGTGTATTGGTGGAATAACGAAATTGCAGAAGCAAGAAAGGTGTGCAACATCAACAGGAGGCGCTATCAGAGAACCATGGATCCCCAAGAAAGAATATTTCTCCGCGAAATGTATACGGCGTCACATCGGGCTCTTAAACGAGCCATCAAAGCAAGTAAGCGCCACTGCTTCCTGGAGCTCTGCGATGCTGCCGAGTACGATCCTTGGGGCAAAGCCTACAAGATTGTGATGAAGCGCATGTCGTTCCTCAAGTTCGCAGCTCCCACGGAACCTGATGAGGTGAAACATATAGTACGCTCGTTGTTTCCCGATCAAGATCCGCTACCGGCAATCGTCACGGCCACTCACCCGAGCTCTCCCACTCATCCTAGTGTATCAGCAGCAGAAGTGCTGGCGGCAGTCACATCCGTGAAAAAAAACAAGGCTCCAGGACCTGACGGCATACTTGGAGTGGCACTCAAGCTAGCGGTTCTCCTCAACCCAGCTGTCTTCGCTGATGTCTTCAGTAGATGCTTGGAGGAGGGTATCTTTCCAACGAAGTGGAAGATCCAAAAACTGGTCCTCCTCCCTAAACCGAACAAGACACCTAGTGACCCATCATCATTTAGGCCTATCTGTCTCCTAAACTCATCTGGCAAATTGCTCGAAAAAATCATTGTCGGTAGGCTAGAAGCTGAATTGCAACGTGCAGGAGGGCTATCCAGCCAACAGTTTGGCTTCAGGAAAGCCAAATCTACAGTGCATGCGATCACGGCGGACACTGATATAGCTAGAAAAGCGATCGAAAGTACGCGTTGGAGAGGTGGTACAAAAAAATACTGCCTAGTCCCCACGCTAGACATAAAAAACGCAATCAACACGGCAAACTGGCGTTGTATTCTATCGGCCCTCTCCGATTTCCGAGTCTCCCGTTACCTGTAGAGAATCATCCGAAGCTATTTCGAAAGCAGGATCCTTCTGTTTAACACGGACCAGGGCATTATGCAGCACAAAGTTTCTGGTGGCGTCCCGCAAGGGTCGGTGCTAGGACCACTTCTGTGGAACGTGATGTATAACGGAGTCCTCAATCTAAGTCTACCCAGCCGAACCCAAGTGATTGGCTTCGCAGACGATGTTGCAGTTGTAGTGGTTGCAAAACACCTTGAAGAAGTAGAAGATGTATGTAGCAGATTCATCTCCATTATCAGCAGATGGCTTACTACCGTCGGGCTATCACTGGCCGGACACAAGACGGAAGCGGTCCTTATTAGCAGCCGTAAGGTAGTTGAGGTGGCGGAAATTAGAGTTGGCGCCACGGAAGTAATTTCAAAACGCGCAATTAGATATCTTGGGGTAATGATTGACACCAGGCTCTCCTTCAAAGAGCACCTCGAGCAGGTTGAAAAAAAGTACGCAGCAGTAGCGAGAGCTCTATAAAGAATAATGCTCAACACCAGAGGACCGAAGCAGGGGAGAAGAATGTTGTTGACGAACGTTACGAGGCCCACAATGCTGTATGGAGCCCCAGTATGGCACGAAGCTCTCCAGGTGGTCAGCTACAGAAGAGGACTCGAGTCCATCTATCGGCTGGGTGCTTTAAGAGTCTGTGGCGGCTTCCGCACTGTATCTAGCGACGCAGCCCTGGTTATCTGGCCAAAGAGGCTGCCGATGTATTCAACGGCCATTCCACGTCACAGGCGAACCGCAGGCTCCTGTGGAGACAGGTGAGACAACGCAGCCTAGTAATTTGGCAGGAACGGTGGCAGTCATCGACAAACGGTCGTTGGACCTATCGGCTAATCCCCGACGTATCCAAGTGGAAAGCAAAAAGCACGGCTTTGTAAGCTTCCACCTGACGCAGCTGCTCTCTGGCCATGGCTGCTTTAGGAACTATCTGCATAGATTCCAGCACGAAGCAGATCCCCGACGATGAATCTGCTTGGACCGCAGCCTGCACCTTCGCGTATTCGATCACAACTGAGCTAAGACGACTGGAGCGCAAGAAATCGCGAAGAAGGTGATTGCGTAGGTGAACAAGGCACTGGCCCCTGCGAAGCAATGCTTCACGGCGGTACCGCAGGAGTTTGGTGCCTCTGTTTCTCTGCCCAATCGCTGTTATACTTTTTCTATTTTTTTTTTGCATCTGTTTCTCTTTCTCTTTCTATTTTTTTTTTTGTTTTGTTTATTATACTTATGTTGTTGAATAAAACAAAAAAACAGGCAGACGGACAGACGGACATGGCTAAACCAACTCGTCTTGTCGTCCAGATCAAGAATATATATACTTTATATAGTCGGAAATTAATATCTCGCTCTGTTACAAACTCCGTGACAAAGCTAATATACTATTTCACATACGTGAAAAGTATAAAAAATACGCGATCAACGGTTTTCGACGCCAGAAGATGCAGTTGATGATTTCAAATTGCATGTTTTAGAGGTGCATCATTCGGTTCATTCGAATGCAAAACTGTATTAATCATCAAGGAGAATATTTTGAAAAACATGAAACCATTTTCAGCGCCTATGTTGTGTTTTTCATTGTTAGACTAGAAACTTGGAAAATAGCAGCTCTCGTAATTATACTCTTCACGCAGTAAATAGTATTATAACTTTGTGCTGAAGTTTTAACAGATCGAAATATACTTTTCCGACAGTACAAAGTATATACATATATTCTTATTCAGAATGACAAGACGCGTTGATAGAGCCATGTCCGTCTGTCTGTATATATACAATCTCCTCCCACAGTTGTAAGGTTATCAAACTGAAATTTTGTAGCGAACTAAGTAAGTATATACCTTTAAAACTACAAGCCACGAAATTCCCCTCTCTTTCATAGATACCCCTCAAAGACCAAGAAACTTAAATTTTTCAAAAATTCCACAATTTTTGACCGGTTTTCTAAATATTTTGAACCCTTTTTGAATAGGTGACGTAAGATAATTATTTTTTTATGGATTTGGGGTGTGGCACCGCCTACCATGTATACAGGGTATTATATTGTCGAGTATACTCAACTATAGCGTCCTTACTGGTTTTTATATTTTTTTATATCCGTCCTCACCAATGGTGTTCGGAAACTATAAGAGGTAGAGACTTGAAATTTTAAGGGAAGACTCGTGATGCTCGGTAGCAGATCTAGTTTGGTCTGTTTTCGTGCCACGCCCATTCGTTCCCCTCCAATCACCTTTGTCATGAAGTTTGCAATATAGAGAAGGAGACATTTCCGATTATATAAAGTATCTATATTCTTGATCAGCACGATAAGACGAGTTCATATGGCCATGTCCGTCTGTCTATTGCGATGCGAATTCCTCCCAGAGTTTTAAGGATATCCAAAAAATTTAAATGCAGAACATTTTTTTGTCTTGCACGCAGCTTGTATTTAAAATACAGCATGATTGGATAACTATAGCATACAGCTGCCATAGGAACGATTGGTCAAAAATGAGGTTTTTGCTCAAAAAACGCTTTGATTTTCCACAAGAACATCTTGGACACTGTAAATTTGTTGAAGATCGGATAACTATAACATATAGCTCCCATAGGCACAATCGGTAAAAAATTCGGTTTTTGTTAGAAAAACTTTTTTCTTCTTAAATATGAACAGATAACACTTTGCAATTATGCGTTTTTATGAATCCTTGACCACATTTCAAAGTTTCATATGAATCGGTCAAAAGGACGTGTAGAATGATTGTATTACTTTCTTTAAAACTAATTTGAAAATGGGCGTAACAACGCCCTCTTATTTTTATAAACCTTGTGATTCTTAATGGAAAAACTATAAGACGGATTTTCCAAATGCTTGCAAAAGTATATAGTTTTCAGCAAAGCTGAAAATAGCTCCTTTACTGGTTTAAAATGCTATAACTCGAACACCTAAAAAAATAGAAACAGGAAAGTCGGTTTTAAACTCTGTATGAGTAGCCCTACGAAACTGTATACCACAATTTTGAAACTCTCAAGACATGTCGAAGCCGTGACTTATTAAAAACTGAGAATTATGGTTGAAATTGTTGTCCATCTGAAATTAATTATTATGTAGTTGCTAAGAGTGATATTAAGAGAGTATTAAATCGAAAAATGTTATATATTTATGTTAATAACATATGTTAAACTTTCGCCGATAGCAACAACAATGTTAACACAACATTTTGATATAAAAATTATGTTACTATTGAAAATCGTCGGTAGGGTAAGACAGAGCTTACAGTGCAATGTTGCCATTAGATACCACTAGGTGTCGCTTTAGTACGGTTTTTGTTACAAACCATTGCTGCTGTTGTATAAAATAGGATAAAGCAGTGTTCAAAGCGCAATTTATGCCAAACTTCAATTTGTTTATCTTTGCGTGGTCACAGAGCGTGGAAAATGGTAGTTTGTGGTAAGCAGTTTTAAAAAGGCATTTTTACTGAGCCTATAAAATATCAGCATTGATTCTTTTATAGTTTAGGAGACACAGCTATTTTAAGAAAATAACTTTTTGAAGGGAAACGAAGGGGAGAGAGGAAAAATGTGGTTTGCAGTTTTGTAGAGCTATACATACTGAGTCCACATACTCATTTTCATGTTTCTAACTCATCAGGTTTTCGAGCAACAGCTCTTTGAAAAAATGGGTGGTGCTCGATGAGTGGGAAGGAGTGGGTGTGGCAAAAATTCTTTCAAACTTGATCCTACGTTTGACCATACGAGACTATCCTCCAAATTTCAAGTATATAGCTCCTATAGTTACCGAGAACCATTGATGAGGACGGACAGACGGACGGACAGACAGGGCTATATCAACTCGTCTTGGCGTCCTGATCATGAATATACATACTTTGTAGGGTCCCCTCCTTCTATGCGTTACATATAAGCCGTCTCAAACAAACTTAATGTTCCCCGATACACAGTATGTGGACAGGATATAACAGAGTGTTAATGCTTGACCATCCCACTTATTAATCAAAAATAGAATTGATTGTGTTTTCCCTCTCCCTCTTTTTATTGTGCCTGAATAAAACAGTATTTTTTCTGACAGATTGAAAATGTTGACAGTTTTTTACAAGTTCTGCTTACAATACTCATAATAAATACTATTAGCAGCAACCGTAATAATCACATCAGCATTGTAAATATGAAAGTTAAAATTACGGATAATTTTTTATCTAAATAGGAGGAGCAATACATAACTACATATCCCTCTCAATATACCACCCCTTACACCAAACATGTAGACTAAGAAGATTAAAGCATATAAGATCAAAAGTATAATAGTATAACCAAAAACCATTCAAGCTATAAGCAAATATACTTAATTACATAAGATCAATTGTGTGAAAATAAACTGAGAATTATGGTTGAAATGGTTGTCCATCTGAAATAAATTATTATGTAGTTGCTAAGAGTGATATTAAGAGAGTATTAAATCGAAAATTGTTATATATTTCCTTATTATTTGTGGGTTTCGAATCTCTTTTAAAGATTGAAATCTCTTAAACCTTAGTTTAATGAGATTTTTCGTTTTTTATTAATGAAATATTTATTCATGTTTTCAGGATGGTAAGATTTCTAATCAAGAATTCAAGGAAGCTGTTAGAAAGACCTGTGTTGGAAAAAAATATGATGACTTCCCGCAGGTAAGTTTATTTTTTATTCAAGCGATCATTGTGTACCAGTCTTCTTAAGACGGATTTTTACTCGAAGCTATTTGTAAAAGCTTTGTTGTATTAAGAGCGACAACCGGATTGAACTTAAAGTTTTGGGTTCATTCTAAGTAACTAAATAACCTCAGTCGACAATGCATAACAATTATAACATTTTTATTTTATGAATATATTTGATTAATTCGATATATATGTAAGAGTTTGTAATTTTTTTTACATTTTCTGAAAGATAACAAGAAAAAACTTTTTCAATAATTGGAATTAAGTTTTATGTATTTTGGGGTACTGATTCCGAAAGTAGTAGACATAAAGTTGTATCACCCTCCAATTTCTTGCATTCCTCTGAATTGTAAAAACTCGAAATTACTATTTTTCAAACTTTTGTACATTTGTCAAAAGCTACATGACCGATCTTGTTACACTCTTCACGCAGTGAATGATCTGGACGACAAGACGAGTTGATTTAGCCAAACGGACGGACATGGCTCAATCAATTTCTCTTGTCGTCCTGATCAAGAATATATATATTCTCCTCCTTCTGTGCGATACATACATTTCGCTCAAACAAACACAATATACACTGATACACATGTACAGGGTATAAAAAAAAATTTTAATCATCAAACAATGTTGTTTTACGTAGTCCGACTAAATGCCTGTAAGGAAGGAAAGAGGAAGAGAAGCAAGATTTACGTCGTTGTATGAAAAACTTTTTTGTTCCTTACTCAATTGACTTGAAATTCCACACTTATATTTTTAGGGAGGCATGAAAACTATTTTGACCAAAAAATGGGCATGACTACACTCATATAGCAAAAATCAATAATTTGCATATCTCCGGTATCCATTGTGCAAAAACAATGAAAATTGGTATATAGGCTAATAAGATGAAAAGAAAAGCTTTAGCATTGCTGAAGTTAGCGTCCTTACTGGTTGAAATTTATCTATCATGTACTAAAAGGTTTTTTTGATTGAGGGCCTCTTTAGAAAGTTATACACTTTTAAACCTCAATCTATAATATAAAAATGAATCGCAAAATGTGTTGGTAAGCGCATAACTCAACAACGCCTGGACCAATTTGGCCAATTCTTTTTTTTAAATGTTCGTTAAAGTTCAAAGATGGTTTTTACGGCGAAAAAAATTCAAATAATTGCCGGAAAAACCCTAAAAACAGACCTTTTCTTTTTCCCATACAAACTTGCGACGTCGCAAGCATTAAACGTAACATGCTATGCTTCTTCTTATACGTCAGTATTGTTATGTGTTTGTTGATTGAAAGAGAACAAGAAAACTTTGAGAGAACGTACAAGCCAGAGAGTATTAAAATTAATTAATACTCTTTGCAAATTACACGCACTAATGTGTAAACAATGCAGGTATGTACGGCTTGAAGGATTTGACTCCAAGTCATGTCAAATTAAAAAAAAGTTGAAACAACAACAAAGTGTCAATGTCAGTGTTGTTTTTCTTGGATTTTCACTACTGAGTTTGCTTTTGTCAACTGATACACAAAACAAACCGTAGCTATGTATATCGTGTTTAGTGCAGTGTTTAGTTACCTATGATCACTTATTATTGAATGTGAGACAATAATCTATAGTATAATAAAAATGAATCGAAAAATATGTTGATAAGCGCATAACTCAAAAACAGCTTCCGATTCAATGAAATTTTCAGTTAATCTTTAGATGGACCTCCTGAAGGTTGTTATAATGTTTTGGTATCGATCCGACCATTTTAACTGGTAGCCTCCATACGGAAAGAAGAAGAAAAATAAACAATATTAAGATTTTGTGGACGCAAGCACGTACCATTCTTTGCTTCTTCTTACACTTTTGTATTGGTATGAGTGTGTTGTTTGCAAAGAGAACAAGAGAACGGTGAGAAAACGGAGGAGCATTACTTTCGAAATTGTGCTTCACTTCTTCTTCATCTTTTACATACAGCCACATATGTACACATATTAGTGTTTTTATACTCTTCACGTATGTAAATATTATTATGACTTTGTCACGGAGTTTGTAACCCCCAGAAGGAAAAATCTCCGACTATTGACCTGAAATTTTACAGCTTTACCACCATAAATCATTTGTCGGAACTGCAATGATCAGACCATTAGAACTGGTAGCACCCATACAGAATGAAGAAGAAAAATTAACAGAACTTAAATCGTTGAATGGAAAACTTTTTCGTTTTGGAAGATAGAGGGATGAAAAAAACATAAACAAACATAGTAGCTTTACGTACACAGACTACATTTCTGGAATTGTCATTAAGATCGGACCACTGAAACTGGTACTTATCATACAAAGTGAAGAAGAGGAAAAGACAGAAAATTTACGGCGTTGAAAGGAAAACTTTTTTTTTCTTAATTAATTGACTTTCAACTTCACAAGCTAATATCAATAAATTGCAAGTTTCCATATTAGCTTAAACAATGAAAATTGGTATATAGGCTATTAAAGTAAAGAGAAAGCAGATTCAATCCAAAAAATTGGCGTGGCATAAAAAGAGCGTGAAAAGTAAATAGTCTTCAGCAAGGCTGAATAGCGTTTTTTATACTCCTGCAAAAATAATATATATTTGCGATGCCATGAAGTTCGCTACGCAGAGAAGGAGATATCGCCGACCACATAAAGCATATATTATCTTCACAAGACGAGTTAACACAGTCATGTCCATATGTCTGCTTCAATACCAACTGCGAGCTCAGTTTTAACGATTTCAAAAAAAATAAATTGCAGAAAATTATCTTATCCTTTCAGGCAGTTTGTATGTAAAAAATCTGCATGATTGGATTGCTATTACATTTAGCTGCCGGTTAAAAATTAGGTTTTTTAAAACTATCACCTTAGTTTTTTGTACAAAAACATTTTAGACGTCAAAAAGGCACTTTGCGAAAGAAACAATCGGTCAAAACAAGATTTTTGTTAGAAAAATGTTTTATTAATTTTTAAATATTTTCCAAAATTTTATTAGAATCGAACATAAAGGCGTGGCCTCGACCATATAGAGAAACATCTTCAAAATAACATTTTGCTGTAAGCAAAATCGCCAGAAGGCTGTAAAGTGAAGAGTATTTTTCATTTTGCTAAAATGGAACAAAGGAACAATTAGTCAAAAATATGGTTTTGTTGTTCTTAAATATAAACAGATGGAATTTTGCAATCACATGTTTGTAAAGGTAATTATATATCACTGCAAAGTAAGAAATTTGCCATATTTACAAGGCATTAAGAATTCTGAAACGCATTAACGGTAATTAGAGTTTCAAAACGCTGGAATATTTTTTTTTTTAAATTTAATTAATCTACGAAAACAAAATCTGGAAATAATATTGATGACTTCGAACCCAACAAGAATTGATAAATGAACGTGGCTGCTGGAACATATAATAAAAATTTTAAACGCCTATGTACCTGTATCTATAAGTCTGACAAGAAGAAAATTTAGGAACAAATTGTGATAGAGTGTTAAAAGATTTAATCCTGGGCTATATGCAACAGTTCATCATACTTTGAGGGCGTAGCAAAGCGCGCTGGGTCAGCTAGTAAATAAATAAAAAAAGGTTTCATCTGTAACATGCTTTAAGTTTTACAAAAAAAAACTTATAATTTTTTCGCTAAGATACACGATTTCCTGCATGAAATGACAGTCCGTTGGTATTTTTCCGTCGATTTCTGACTGATTGCTGGCGTGTACACAGTTTTAATAGTTTTGGAGTTACAGTAATTTGAAGAAAACAGCTGGGGGAGGAAAAATTAAGTGGAAGGGGAAACATTGTGGCAGTAGTATTGAGTCTACATACCGATTTTCAACTTTCTAGCTTTTTGGGTGTTCGAGTTATAGCGTTTTAAAAAAGTGGTCGGCTAGTGGAAAAGGAGTGTATGTGGAGAAAAAACCAGTAAGGACGCTATCTTCAGCAAGGCTGAAGCTTATATACTTTTCACGCACTTTCTTGTACCACGCCCATTTTTTTGACTGAATATATTTTCTCTTCATCTTGTTAGCCTATATACCAATTTACATTGTGTTTGCTCTTTGGGTACCGGAGATATGCAAATTTAAGATTTGGGCTAAAAGTGGGCGTAACCATGCCCATTTTTGTCAAAATAGTTTTAATGCCCCCCAAGAACATAAGTGTGAAGTTTCAAGTCAATTGATTAAGAAACAAAAAGGTTTTCCATACAACGACGTGAATCTTGCTCCTCTTCCTGTTTTTCATTTTGTATGGCAGGTACCAGTTCCAGTTGCCTGATCGCAATGAAACTTTCAGGCATTTAGTCGGACCTTGTAAAACTACTTATTTCAGCCCTCAATCATACAAAACAAAAAAGTTTTCCTTACAACGATTGAAATTATCTTGATCTTTCTATATGGGAGCTACCAGTTTCAGTTTCCCGATCTCAATGAAACTGCCTGAAAGTTTTAGTTGGACAATGTAAAACTACTATGTTTAAGATTTTAGCATTCTATCATACAAAACAAAAAAGTTTTCCATACAACGATTCAAGTTTTGTTCACTTTTCTTCTTCTTTTCGTGTGGGAGCTACCTATTCCAATAATCCGATCATGCTGGTTCCGACAAATGATTCATCGTAATAAATTCTAAGACTCTGTGCAAAGTTTCAGCTCGATAGCTTCAAATTTGAGGGACTAGTTTGCATACATACAGACAGACAGACAGACAGACAGACGGACATGGCTAAATCAACTCGTCTTGTCGTCCTGATCAAGAACATATATACTTTATATAGTCGGCAATTAATATTTCGATCTGTTACAAATTCCGTGACAAAGTTAATATACTATTTCACATACATGAAAAGAATAAAAATCAAACTTGATCTGCTGCCGAGCAACACGAGTTTACCTCCAAATTTCAAGTATCTATCTGTTAATGTTTCTGAGAACCTTTGGGGAGGACGGACGAACAGTTGGTGGGCTATATCAATTTGTCTTGTCGTCCTGACCAAGAAAACATATATTTTTTGGGGTCCCCTTCCGTGTGTTCCATACATTTCGTTCAAACAAACACCTGATATACTATGTGTACAGGGTATAAAAATGTCTGACTTAAACTCAATAACAGATTGACCGATTTCAATAAATTTTTTAGGCAATCTTTAGATAGATCCACTGAATGTTGTTCGAGGGTATCGATCGGACCACTTTCACTAGTAGCACCCATACAAAAAGAAGAAGAAAAACCGGTAAGGACGCTATAGTTGAGTATACTCGACAATATAATACCCTGCACACACGGTAGTCGGTGCCACACCCCAAATCTATAAAAACACATTAATCTGACGTCGTATATTCAAATAGGGTTTAAAATTTAAGAAAATTCGTCAGAAAATGTGGAATTTTGGAAAAAATTTACGTTTTTAGGTCTTAAGGGGTGGGATAAAAATTATGGTTTGTAGAAGAGCTACTAAAACTGAGTTTATATTCCGACTTTCATGTATATGTATTATCTGGTGTTCCAGTTATAGCGTTTAAAATAAGTGGTTTGTGTTTGTTGGGCTGGAAGGAGTGGCTTGTCACAAATAAAAATACACTTGATCTGCTGCCAAGCATCACGCGTCTACCCTTCAAATTTCAAGTCTGACATGGCTAAATCAATTATACTTTTCTTTATAGGGTCCCCCACCACTCCTTCTATACGTTACATACAAACCGTCTTAAACAATCTTAATACACCCCGATACACAGTACGTGTACAGGGCTTAAAAATTTCACGAATTTTCACGTAGAACTGTAAAATTGTATGTTTTTCACGGTGAAAAGTTCGATAAAGCAACCGAGCATTCAGATCACATAGGAAATGTGGTTGTAGTACAATTTGCATCGAGTAGACAGGCCTTATATTTTGAAATAAGTTATATACGATTTGTAAGCGCAGTTGACGTCGACGTCGAACACGACGATGACACATTGGAACCGTGTGTGTTTTTTGTTGATGAAGGCTTAGCGGGAAAGGTTAGTTACGGATATTAGCAGAAACAGTAACAGACAAACGAAAAGTGAAGATGATGAAGTGTTTGCTCAATTTCAAGCTTCAGACTTTAAATTGCAAGAAAGCTCCAGGTGATGATGGTATTGACGGTAGAGTGGTTAAGGCTCTTTGTGAACTCGCTGTCATTTTCCTGTTTAATCTTTTCAATTCAGTTTTTCATACAATGCACTTTCTCTGGCAATGGGAGGATGCTACTGTTTTTATGTATCCCAAGCCACCCAAACCTTTGGATAAGTCTTTTACCGACTTTTTCAAAAATTCTGGAAAGGATTTTACTCAGTAGAATGAGAAAAGTAATTGACAAAATATTACTTATTCCCACTCAATAATTTGGCTTAAGACATCTGCACGGTACTCATGATCAGCTGCATAGAGTTGTTGACCACAATCTTAAAACCTTGACATAAAAGATTGACATGAAACAGGCTTTCGATCGTGTATGGCATGAAAGTTTGATTTTCTAACTAAGGCAGATAGTACCAACATTGCTTTTATTGCTACTGAAATCATGGTTTGGCTGCAGAGGCTAGTGTGTCTGTTAATGGAGAAATCTCTATCATCAGATCTATTTCTGCTGGTGTCCCACAAGGTAGAGTGCTTAGTCCAACGCTATATAATATTTTCACTGGTGATATGCCTGTTTCTACGGATGCTGGTCTTTCTTGGTTGGCTACATATGCGGAAGACAGTGTTGTTCTTAGTAGCGACTCTGATCCGGTTCTTTCTTCTCTCAAGCTCAACTCAAGCCAAAACCTGGCTTTAAGAGAAATTGTTAAAGCTGCTTTGTTTGCGAGGATGTCTATAATTTGTCGCGAAGTCGGAGTTCCTTTTATTTTACAACAAATTAATCGCACATGCTGCCAGCCCATCTCGTCCGATTACAAGATGTATTAAACCAGTAAGGATTGGAGTCGACAGTACTCGACTTCGACATACCCTGTACCTTCAATCAGTAACGTCTGTTGTTGGGCGTTGCCCCGCCCTCTTTTTAATCGAAACATATTTCCTTTCCATTCAATATCATACATATTAATTTTTGCTCTTCTAGACCAATTCGTTACAGAGATATAACGGTTTTCTATTTTGGCTATATGTGGGCGTGGTTACGCCCATTTTATATTTGAGTCTTACTATACTCCATCCCAATAGCATGCATGCAAAGTTTTATTCTTGTAGGTTGTATGGTTCTTGAGATATGAGCGTTTGAAATTTTTACTATATAGGGGCGTGGTCACGCCCATTTTTTTGTTTTTTCTTCTTGAGGCTTGAGTCAGCTATATACGCACCAAATTTGGTGTTCCTATCACAATAGACAACGCAGAAAATACGACTTTTGTACTATTTTACCCGAGGTAGCTTCAGTTAGTTGCCCCTCACCACTAAACTAATTAAAAAAGGGGGAAAACAAAATAAACTTGATCTGCGTAATGAATCACAGAATCGAACTGCGAAGAGCTTTTGGTCCTATCTATTATAGTTTCCGAGATCGACGCGTTCATACAGACAGAAGGACAGTCGGACATGGCTAAATCGACTTCTCTTTCGATACTGATCAAGAATATATATACTTTGTATAGTCGGAGATGTCTCCTTTAATATGTTACATACATTGTCGACGTGCACAAAACTAATATACCCTTGTACCATAAGGTACAGGGTATAAAAAGAATATTTCCTGAAAGCCTACCGCTAATGTGTCTGCCTTCATAACTTTTCTTTTCTGCTGTTTATACTCTGTACACACACTGTGTATCAGGGTATATTTAGTTTGTTTGAGACGGTTTGTATGTAACGCATAGAAGGAGGGGAGGGGGACCCTATAAAGTATATATATTCTTGATCAGGATGACAAGACGAATCGATATAGCCCTGTCTGTCCGTCCGTCCGTCCGTCCGTCCGTCCTCACCAATGGTTCTCGAAAACTATAAGAGCTAGAGACTTGAAATTTGATGGATAGACTCGTGAGGTCAAACGCTAGATCAAGTTTGAAGGATTTTTTGCCACGCCCACTCCTTCCCGCCCATCGAGCACCACCCATTTATTCAAAAGGCTGTAGCTCAAAAACCTGATGAGTTAGAAACATGAAAATGAGTATGTAGACTCAGTATGTATAGCTCTAGAAAACTGCATACCACATTTTTTCCCCCTCCCCTTCGTTTCCCCTCAAAAAGTTGTTTTCTTAAAATTGCTGTATCTCCTAAACTATAATAGATACAATGCTGAAATTTTGTATGCAAACTCAGTAAACATACCTTTTTAAAACTGCATACCACAAACTTTCATTTTTAACGCTGTGTGACAACGCAAAACCAAACAAGTTGAAATTTGGCATAAATTGCGCTTTGAACACTGCTTTATCCTATTTGTAACAAAAACCGTACTTAACACTGCGAAAACTATTGAAGCTAGAGACTTGAAATTTGGAAGATAGTCTCGTGTGGTCGAACACTAGATGAAGTTTGAAGGAATTTTTGCCACGCCCATTCCTTCCCGCCCATCGAGCACAACAAAAGGTCATTTTTTTCTTAAAATTGCTGTATCTCCTAAAGTATAAAGAATACAATGCTGAAATTTTGTATGCAAACTCAGATAACATACCTTTTTAAAACTGCATACAACAAACTACCACTTGCCCCGCAAAGACCAACACACTAAAATTTTGCAGCAATGCTTTGTAACAAAACCCGTACTAAAGCGCCATCTAATGGCAACATTGCACTGTAGCCCTGCCTCACTATTAGCAAATACACAAACCATATCGTGGTACACTGCTTTTGCTATCGGCGAATGTTTAACGTGTTATCAACATAGGTGTGTGTACAGGGTATTATATAGTTGAGAATACTCAACTATACCGCCCTTACTGGTTATACCCTGTACCTTATAGTACAAGGGTATATTAGTTTTGTCAGCATCGACAATGTATGTAACACCCAGAAGGAGACATCTCCGACTATACAAAGTATATATATTCTTGATCAGCTCGATAAGACGAGTTGATATAGCCATGTCCGTCTGTCCGTCTGTCTGTCTGTCCGTCTGTCTGTCTGTCCGTCTGTCTGTCTGTCCGTCTGTCCGTCTGTATGAACGCCTAGATCTCGGAAACTATAATAGATAGAACCAAAAGCTCTTCGCACTTCGATTCTGTCATTTCTTAAGCAGATCAAGTTTATTTTGTTTTCCCCCTTTTAAACTTCGTTTAGGGGTGAGGGGCAAATGACTGGAGCAACCTCGGGAAAAAAATTTACAAAAGTCGTATTATCTCGGCTGTCTTTTGTGATAGGATCACCAAATTTGGAATGTATATAGCTGAAATGAGTCCCAAGAAGATACAAGAAAAAAATGGGCGTAGCCACGCCCCTTTATAATACAAATTTAAAACGCTTATATCTCTAGTAACATAAAACCTACAAGAATGAAATTTTGCATGTATGCTATTGGGATTGAATATAACATGATTCAATTACAAAATGGGCGTTGCCACGCCCACATATAGAAAAACGTTGTATCTCTGGAACCAATTGGTCTAAAAGTGCAAAAAAGGGTATGTATGATATTAAATGGAAATGAAATCTATTTTGATGAAAAAGTGGGCGGGGCCACGCCTTCAAACAGTCGTTACTAATTGAAGGTACAGGGTATGTCGGAGTCGATTACTGTCGACTCCAATCCTTACTGGTTTTATTTTTATTTTTTATACTTTTCACTTATATGAAATAGTATAATAACTTTGTCACGGAGTTTGTAACAGATCGAAATATTAATTTCCGACCATATAAAGTATATATATTCTTGATCAGGACGACAAGACGAGTTGATTTAGCCATGTCCGTCTGTCCGTCTGTCTGTCTGTCTGTATGTATGTATGCAAACTAGTCCCTCAGTTTTAAAGCTATCGAGCTGAAACTTTGCACAGAGTCTTAGAATTTATTACGATGAATCATTCGTCGAAACCAATATGATCGGATTATTGGAACAGGTAGCTCCCATACGAAAAGAAGAAGAAAAGTGAACAAAACTTGAATCGTTGTATGGAAAACTTTTTTGTTTTGTACAATAGAGTGCTGAAATTTTAAACATAGTAGTTTTACATAGTCCGACTACATGCCTGAAAGTTTCATTGAGATTGGCCATCTGGAACTGGTAGCTCCCATACGAAATGAAGAAGAGGAAGAGAAGGAATATTCACGTCGTTGTATGGAAACTTTTTTGTTTCTTAACCAATTGACTTGAACTTTTAAAATTATGTTCTTAGGGAGGAATGAAAACTATTTTGACCAAAAGTGGGCGTAGCCACGCTTAGCCACGCCCACATATAGCGAAAATTTACCCGTTGTATGGAAAACTTTTTTGTTTTTTAACCAATTGACTTAAAACTTTACAGTTATGTTCTCAGGGTGGAATGAAAACAGTTTTGACCAAAAGTGGGCGTGGCCACGCCCTTTTATAGCGAAAATTGACCCGTTGTTTGGAAAACTTTTTTGTTTTTTAACCAATTGACTTGAAACTTTGCAGTTATGCTCTTAGGGAGGAATGAAAACTATTTTGATCAAAAGTGGGCATGGCCACGCCCACTTATAGCTTAACTTGACACTTTGTATGGAAAACTTTTTTGTTTTTTAACCAATTGACTTGAAACTTTACAGTTATGTTCTTATGGAGGAATGAAAACTATTTTAACCAAAAGTGGGCGTAGCCACGCGTAGCCACGCCCACTTATAGCGAAAATTTACCCGTTGTATGGAAAACTTTTTTGTTTTTTAACCAATTGACTTAAAACTTTACAGTTATGTTCTTAGGAAGGAATGAAAATTATTTTGACCAAAAGTGGGCGTGGCCACGCCCTTTTATAGCGAAAATTGACCCCTTGTATGGAAAACTTTTTTGCTTTTTAACCAATTGACTTGAAACTTTAGAGTTATGTTCTTAGGGTGGAATGAAAACAGTTTTGACCAAAAGTGGGCATGGCCACGCCCACTTATAGCTTAACTTGACACTTTGTATGGAAAACTTTTTTGTTTTTTAACCAATTGACTTGAAACTTTACAGTTATGTTCTTATGGAGGAATGAAAACTATTTTAACCAAAAGTGGGCGTAGCCACGCGTAGCCACGCCCACTTATAGCGAAAATTTACCCGTTGTATGGAAAACTTTTTTGTTTTTTAACCAATTGACTTGAAACTTTAGAGTTATGTTCTTAGGGTGGAATGAAAACTATTTTGATCAAAAGTAGGCATGGCTACGCCCACTTATCGCAAAACTTGAACAGTTGTATGGAAAACTTTTTTGGTTTTTAACGAATTGACTTGAAACATTACAGTTATGTTGTTAGGGAGGCATCAAAACTATTCATTTAGTTTTTTTATAGTGACACAAAGTGAAAAGTATTATAGCTTAAGCCTTGCCGAAGATAACGTCCTTACTGGTTTTTAACTACACTTTGTTCTTTTTTAAATTTTAAAATGTTATTGCGTCCGATTTGTGCGTTAAACTTTCTTAATTGTAAAGTGCTGCATTTTCCTATATTAAAACCAGTAAGGGAGCTATTTTCAGCTTTGCTGAAACTTATTTACTCTTGCAAGCATTTGAAAAATCCGTTTTATAGTTTTTCCAAAAACAATCTTTTAAGTTTATAAAGATAAAGGGGCTTAACCCCGCCCATTTTCAAATTTTTTTTTTATAATGCAATGCAATCATTCTACACTTCATTTTTCGATTTTCTAATCTCTGTTTTTTTTTCTCTATATTGGCGGTGCCACGCCCTTATGTCCGATTCTTATTAAACTTTGTAATATGGTCAAGGATTCTTAAAAACGATTAACTGCGATATTTCATCTGTTTATAATTGAGAACAAAAAAGTTTTTCTAACAAAAACCGAATTTTTGACCGAATGTTCCTTTGGGAGCTATATGCTATATTTATCCGATCTTCCACAATTTTGTGCTGTGCCTTAATTTACATCCAAGATGTTCTTGTGCAAAAAGTCGAGGCGATAGCTTTGAAATCAAAGAGTTTATTGAGCAAAAACCTCATTTTTGACCGATCGTTCCTATGGCAACTATATGCTATAGTATTCCGATCAAGCTGGTTTCTACATATAAACTGCCTGCACGAAAAAGAAAATTTTCTGCGTTTAAATTTTTTTGCTAACTTAAAAACTCTGGGAGGAGTTCGCATTGAAACAGACAGACGGACAGACGGACATGGCTATATGAACTCGTCTCATCGTGCTGATGAAGAATATATATACTTTATATAGTCGGAGATGTCTCCTTCTCTGCGATGCAAACTTCACGACAAAGTCAATATACACTTGCAAGAGTATAAAAAAAAGTATTGCGGGGGAAGGCGCAAGTAAAACATTGTGTTTATAAAACGGTAGCCGGGCTCAATTTTCAACACAAATAAGCCAATAAGGGCAGTAAGGTCAAGTTTACTCGACAATATAATACCCTGCACACACAGTAGGCGGTGCCACACCCCAAATCTACAAAAAAAATTTTGATTTAACATCGCCCGATCAAATAGTTTTGGAAATATCAAGTTAATTGGTCAAAAAAATTTGGCGGAGTAGGCGTGGCACAAAAAAAAATAAACTTGATCAGCTGCCGAGCATCACGAGTGTACCCTCCAAATTTCAAGACTCTAGCTCTTATAGTTTCCGTGAACCGTTGGTGAGGATAGACAGACATACAGATGGACGGATATGGCTCAATCGATTTCTCTTTTCGTCCTGATCAAGAATATATATACTTTATGGGGTCCCCCCCCCCTCCTTCTGTGCGTTACATACGCTCTCTCTTTTCAAAAAAAAAGTTGTTTTCTTAAAATTGCTGTATCTCCTAAACTAGAATAGATACAATGCTGAAAATTTGTATGCAAACTCAGTAAACATACCTTTTTAAAACTGCATACCACAAACTTTCATTTTTAACGCTGTGTGACAACGCAAAGACAAACAAGTTGAAATTTGGCATAAATTGCGCTTTGAACACTGCTTTATCCTATTTGTAACAAAAACCGTACTTAACACTGCGAAAACTATTAAAGCTAGAGACTTGAAATTTGGAAGATAGACTCGTGTGGTCGAACACTAGATCAAGTTTGAAGGAATTTTTGCCACGCCCATTCCTTCCCGCCCATCGAGCACAGCCAAAGGTAATTTTTTTCTTAAAATTGCTGTATCTCCTAAAGTATAAAGAATACAATGCTGAAATTTTGTATGCAAACTCAGGTAACATGCCTTTTTAAAACTGCATACAACAAACTACCACTTTCCCCGCAAAGACCAACACACTAAAATTTTGCAGCAATGCTTTGTAACAAAATCCGTACTAAAGCGCCATCTAATGGCAACATTGCACTGTGAGCCCTGCCTCACTATTAGCAAATACACAAACCATATCGTGGTACACTGCTTTTGCTGTCGGCGAATGTTTAACGTGTTATCAACATAGGTGTGTGTACAGGGTATTATATAGTTGAGAATACGGTATACGCCCTTACTGGTTTTTATTTTTTTTTGTCTGTTCGATTTTTTTTTTTCGAGTCAAGTTCCTATATTCTTGGTAGACTCGGAGTGACTTCGAACCTCGACTTGTTTTGCTGTCACCTTCTCCCTTTTCGCATCTAGCGCTGCCTCTGCTCATACTTGTTGCGCCATTGGCCCCCGTCAGTACCATTATCCTTCCATTTCTTCCTATTCCAGATTCTATTATTACTGCACCATCGGAGTCGGTTCCTCATGAAACCAAAGAAGCAAACCTAGCTAGTAAATCTACTAAGCAACCCAGGGGTACTTCCTCTCTTGGGTCAAATGGTGCTCAATCTGCAAGAAACATAAAGCGAAGCCCGCTTCTTGCCCACCACTGCCCCCATCACCTGCATCCTCCTCTTCCACAATTCTTCCGTCGGTCCATTCTATCGACGCAGCTGTTGATCCTATCGCTGTGCCAGTTTTAGTGAGTGGTACAACCCACTGTTGTTGAAAGTGCACCTCCTCCCGAAGCAATTACGGTTGTTACCCCTAGGAAACAAATTTTTAGTTTAGATTCATAAATTCAAATTTGTGCAGCCAAGAGAGATTGCGTCATTTAAGATAAATGTCCAAAATAATGTATTTGACTTAATATGCAATCCAGCCAGCTATGGCCAGCGCACATGGTGGTTCATGAGTTTAAACCAAAAAAGAGATCCAGTCCTGTAGCATTGGTCCTTGACTTCTCTGCAGCTGCCCCTAACACGGCCCAAAAAAACTGAGTTTGGGTTCTGAATGCCTTACTATTGTTTATCAAAATGTAAGGGGTCTTTTATCTAAACTTAGTAATTTGTATAAAGATAGCTTTTCAATTGACGTTGACCTTATTGCTTTTTCCGAAACGTGGTTAAATCCATCTGTCCTGAGCAACGAAATCTTCTTTTATAAATTCGTTTCTTACGCCACGGAGGAGGTGTTCTGATTGCAGTAGATTCATGTCTTAGATCTGAGGTTATTCAAATTGATAAGTTTGATGATATAGAATTTATTGGAGTTAAGATTAGTTTACATCAACTTGCTGTCGTTGTTACATGTTCATATATTCGACCTGGCTCTGGACAGGAGGTTTAAGCCCGTTGATGCGATTAAACTGATATATGACATTACTCATGACAGAGATTTTTTCATCGAGCTTGGTGACTTTAACATTCCCCATATTTAGTGGTTATATTTCAATGATTCCAATTTTCTAATACCTTCCGGACAACATAAATTTGTAAACAATCTACTAGATATACCTCTATATTAGACAAATTTGGTAGTAAACTCAATTAACAGATCTCTCGATCTTAAGTTGGTTAATGACACTAACGGCATAGATCAACGTTGGAAATAGTACTTTCTTTAATCTCTTTTTCCTCTTCTTTGCCGAAAATCTCTTCTCAGCGTCGTTTGTGTTTTCGCAAATCTAATTTCGAAACACTAAATTCTTTAATTGATCAGACTGACTGTGATGATATAACATGTGCCACTTCTTTCTTTTACGATACTCTAAATGGCATCTTCAATATGTGTGTTCAAACGTGTACTTCTCCAAAGCCTTCTCTAAAACGTGGTTTTCCCGTCAGTTAGAAATTAGAATGTCTGGGTTGCTGTCTGACTTTTCTAAATATCCGGTTGCTCGTTCACAGTTTTTTTTCGCTTAACACCAGCTGTTATAATAAGTACTTGAGCCAGTGTAAAAGTGAATTCTCGCGCGACACAAAATTATTTCATAGGTTTGTTAATTCCAAGGTTCTTCAAATCGACTTACTCTTCCATGATATTTTCGGGAACCTCATATCCATATCCGATATGCCCTATTAACGGCTTTGTTTCCCCTGTTTTAAATGAAGAGTATGTTCTGAATAATAAACTTACTGTAAAAAATTATTTTTGAAGCTTTTTCAGCTCTCGCTTTTAATTCTTCGTTTCCACCTATTTGGAAGGATTATTTTATTATTTCTCTCCACAAAAAAGGCAATAAATCAGATGTCACACATTATAGAGGCATAGCTGAACTATCTGTGATTCCCAAGTTTTTTGAGAAAATCATGATGATTTCAACCATGCAACATTTCTGCAAATCGGTCATGTAACCTTCCCAGCACGGGTTTTTAAAAATGAGGTTAGCTTGTACTAATCTTTTTTGAATTTACTGGCTTAGCAAACAATGGTTTTGTCAATCACTCACAAGCTGACGTATTATATACTGATTTCAATAAAGCATTTGAGTCGGTTAACCATGATTTACTTTTATTGAAATTTAATTTATTGGGTTTCCCGCCGAATCTTCCAAATTGGATTAAATCCTATTTAACAAACAGAACTCAAAGGGTGTTGTTTAGAGCCACCAAGTTTGATCTTGTTCAAGTTACTTCTGATGGCCCTCAAGGTAGTCATATTGGTCCTCTCTTTTTATACCCTGTACACATACTGTGTATCGGGGTATATTGTGTTTGTTTGAGCGAAATGTATGTAACGCACAGAAATATGCACTTGCGACTATATAAAGTATATATATTCTTGATCAGGATGACAAGAGAAATTGATTAAGCCATGTCCGTCCGTCTGTCCGTCCGTCTGTCTGTCCGTCTGTCCGTCCGTATTCACCAATGGTTCTCAGAAACTATAATAGCTAGAGACTTGAAATTTGGAGGGTAGACTCGTGATGCTCGGCAGCAGATCAAGTTTGAACGGTTTTGTGCCACGCCCACTCCTTCCCGCCCATCCAGCACCGCCCACTTTTTTAAAACGCTATAACTCGAACATCCAAAGAGATAGAAACATTAAAGTCGGTATGTAGACTCAGTATAAGTAGCACTACAAAACTGCATACCACAATTTTTCCCCCTCCTCTTCATTTCCCCTCCCCCGGTTGTTTTCTTAAAATTGCTGTATCTTCAAAACTATTAGAGATACGAACCTGAAATTTTGTAGACAAGCTCAGTATGTACGTATCTTAAAAACTGCATACCACAAAATTCCCCTCTTTTTGATAGTTACCCCTCAATGACCTACAAACTCAAATTTTTCGTGAATTCCACATTTTTTGACCGATTTGCTTGATATTTTGAACACTATTTGAATATGCGACGTCAGATCAATATGTTTTTGTAGATTGAGGGTGTTGCACCGGCTACTGTGTGTGCAGGGTATTATATTGTCGAGTATACTCGACTATAGCGTCCTTACTGGTTTAATCTTTACATTAATGACCTCCCCATGTCGATATCATGCTCTCGGGTACTTATGTACGCCGATGATGTTAGATTGTGTCTTTCTTGTAATGAGCTTACCTGTCATGACCTATTACAGGCTGATCTGAACTCACTACATTCTTGGTGTTTGCTGAATTTGCTTTTGCTCAATTGATCTAAATGTAAGTTTATGACTTATCGTCGTAGTAGACCTTTACTTACTCGATTGATAACGTCCGTTCTAACTGGAGTTTCTATTTTAAACGACCTAGGTGTTCTCTTTGATCCTAAACTCTGTTTCATTCAAGAAGTTTCAACTGTCGTTTACAAGGCGAAATGTGTTTTTTGATTTATTAAACGCTGGTCTAAAGAATTCAATGACCCCTTTATCACCAAACTTCTTTTTACGTCACTTGTACGTCCTACTCTCGAGTATTGTTGTTGCGTTTGGTCTCCACAATACAAAAAACATCAAGATCGCATCGAGTCAGTCCAGAAACAATCTTCCTTTTCGCGCTTCGTGGCCTTAATTGGAATCCTAATATAAGGTTACCATCATACCATGACAGGCTCCTTCTCATTGACCTTCCATCTCTAACTCATCGCAGGATTGTTTTAGGGGCAGGTTTTCTGGGCTTAGTTGATTCTTCAGATCTACTCAGTCAGATAAGCTTAAGCGTTCCAAGACGCACTACCAGGAACTTTGTCCCTATAATTTTGCAAAGATGCACCACTAACTACGCTCTTCATGATCCGTTTTGCGTATTATGGACTTATAACTTACTATATAACGTAACGTCACCTACGTGAATCTGGAAGGGAATAGCGGCTGCATGTATCGTTTTCTCGTTGGAATAGTGGCGCTTTATGCAATTTAAGTCTCTGGCCACATACAGCTATGAGAAGGGGCATAGCTGGCATACTGCAAATAAATTTTCCCCACCGGGTCAGAGACTTCTTAGAATTAACTTAACAGCTTATGTTATTTTTATATAGTTGGGAAGCCGACGATGCTAAAACGTGATTTACTCCTGCGTCGTTGGGAGTGGTTGCATTTCGAACATGAAATAATTTAACGATTCTGTGAAATTTCTTCATTTAGCAGTCACATTACTCCTGTCAGTTACACCTGCGCGTCTGTTAATAATATCATATAACTACCATGTGTCTCCGATGACGGTGTATCTTAATCTGCCAATTTGTGTGGTGGTTGTGGCCGTACGACGGCGACGAAAACGGACAAAAAAAATTTACTCCTGCGTGGAAGATTTCCAGAGGGGTGATAATTCAACCCAAATGAGGCTGCATTCCCAAAAACTGCCAATTTTGTTGTGACGCAAGCTTGTCGTGGCTTCATGACATTCAAAAAAAAAAAAATCGTCATTTCTAGTTACTCCTGCGTGTCAGATTTTCAGACAGATGGATAAACATGATGTCCTGATCGCGCTGTTCCAAAATCTGACAATTATATGGAGGGATTTTTTTAAACGGACGGTTCAAAGAAAAAAATGTTATTTACATTTTTACAACAAAATTGTATTTTAATTTTGACAAAAATTCATGTTATTTACATTTTTACAAAAAAAAAAAAATTATTGTGAAATTAATCTTCGTCTTCGTCTCCATTCTCATCACTGGAATAATCTTCATCAAAAAGTTCTGGTTCTTTTTGTTCATCAATTATATCAACAATAAATCGATTTAAACCTCGATAATTTTTTAATGTTAAAGAGTAATAAAAGTTTTTCAACTTTTACCTAAAACTTGAGTATCCTCTAGAAGTCAGCTGAAATAACTATTTTGTCGCATTCTCCTGTCATCAAGTCTTCTGCAGTACATTCTTCTAGCAAAGTTGATTTGGTGGAGTTGAAAATTTCGCTTCGAAGTTGTACTGGAACTGACCGGATCGATTCTTTCAATGCCATTGTCTTAAACAAATCATTAAATGTAATAATTTTAGCGAAGTGTGGAGCGAGAAACTTTTTCTTTTCAGCACTAATAATCTTGATTTTTTGATTCAAATTAATCATCCATTTTTTTTCCAAATGTATGTTTAAAATTTCAGCACTCTATCGTACAAAACAATTAAGTTTTACATACAACGATTCAAGTTTCATTCACTTTTCTTCTTCTTTTCGTATGGGTGCTACCAGTTCCAGTGGTACGAAATCGCTGGATCCGACAAATGAGTTGATCCTACAAATAAAAAGTCTCTGTGCAAAATTTTAGCTCGATATCTTCAAAACTGTGGGAGGAGATTGTATATGTACAGACAGACGGACATGGCCAAATCAACTCGTCTTGTCGTCCCAATCAAGAATATATAAACTTTATATAGTCGCATGTGAATATTTCTGTGTGTTACAAACTTCAGCACAAACTTATATTACTACCATATTCACTAACGTGAAGAGTATAAAAACTCATTTGAGTCGTTGCATGGAAAACTTGAGGATAGACAGCCGAAATTTCAAACATAGTAGTTTTACATAGTCCGACACAATGCCTGAAAGTTTCATTGCAATCGGGCATCTGGAACTGGCACCTGCCATACAAAATGAAGAAGAGGAAGAGAAGCGAGATTCATGTCGTTGTATGGAAAACTTTTTTGTTTCTTAATCAATTGACTTGAAACTTCACACTTATGTTCTTGGGGAGCCATTAAAACGGTTTTGACAAAGTGGTTATGCCCACTTTTAGCACAAATCAATAATTTGCATATCTTCGGTACCCAATAAGCAAAAACAAGGAAAATTGGTATATAGGCTAATTAGATGAGGAAAAAATATATTCTGTCAAAAAAATGGGACTGGTACTAGAAAGTGCGTGAAAAGTATATAAGCTTTAGCGTTGCTGAAGGTAGCTGAAGATTCTTGATCAGGACGTCATGAATATACAGTAGCGGACATAGAAATCCGGACAGGCAGGAAAATTGTCGTTTCCTAAATTTTTTTAAATTGTGGTTATTGTTTGTAGAAAATTTTTATGAAACTTATTAAATGAATGTAATTGCTAATCAAAACAACTGTTATTTCGATTCCAGTGATGTTTATTTTTAGCAAGAAACTTAAATTAAAATTATCGATAATATTTCAACTAATAAGGAACACAAACGAAATTTTTTTTGGAATTCTAAAGTAAGTTAAAAATTTTTTGAAAATAGTATTTTATTAATAGAGTATTATACTTATTTAAAAATTATCTTTCAATATTTTATTAGACCTCCTCTGTTTTTTAAGACCGCCTTTATCCGTGACGGCATAGAATCCACTAGATGTTGGATTGTTTCAACGGTTATACCGTTGTACCACACATTTCCACAATTGAATCAAGCTCGTTTAAAGTTTTGGGTTTCTTCTTCGTTATTTTATAAAATATGCCAAAGATTCTCAATCGAATTTAAATCACGACTATTGCCTGGCCAGTGCAATGATTTTATTCCGAGCTGCTTCAAATATTTTGTTATCTAAAAAAAGGAAAGAATTATGGAAATTTAGATTAGGTATTGTTTATATAATAATTGAAGGAATTAAAAAAAATATGACTTACCAATTTTGCACGATGGCAAGGGGCAGAATCGTCCTGAAAAATGATATCACCGGCATGTGAAAGATGCTCCTCAATAGACGGCACAAGGTGATCACCCAAAATTTGGTGGTACTTTTCGGCGTTTACTGTTCCATCAATTAGTGCCATATCTCCAACTCCCAAGTAAGAAAAGAATCCCAAGACCATACGGGATCCACCCTGCCTGACCGTCCGTCGTAGGCATTCATCTTTGAACATTTCTCCGACTTTACGGTGCACGTAGGACATACCATCGGAACCAGAAAGGTTTATTTTGGATTCATCTGAAAATATAACGTTCCTGTAATCGTTTAACGTCCAAGATTCGTGCACTTTAGCCCATTGTAGCCGTTTTTTACGCGTTTTAACGGTCAATACCGTTTTTTTTTGCACGTCTGCGCCTATTAAACCCTGCATCCTGAAGGCGTCTTCGTACTGTTCGAGTGCTAATATCCACTCCTTCCGACTGAATAAACTCGAATCTAACATCTTCAGCAGTTTTAAATCGATAAGCCATCCTTAAGCGCTTCAGAATACGATTTTCGTGGTCGTTGGTCTTCTTCTTTCTTCCTGTCCCGGATTTTCATTTAAGAGTTCCGGTTTTCTCAAAATTCTTTCTAAAGCTAACCTTAGCACTTATATCACAGAGGCTTAAATTTTCCGATCTCAAAGCCAATATGGCACCTTTGTCAGCTTAGGTCATTTGCGACATGATTCACTTTTTATTTATTTTTTCACATTAAAAGCTAAAGGAACACAAAACTGGGCGGTATTTTAATTCTTAATACCTTATAGATAACATGAAAAAAAAAAACAAACCGAAATATTTCGATCTGTTACAAACTCCGTGACAAAGTTAACATACTATCACATACGTGAAAAGTATAAAAATGAAATAAAATACATTTCGCTCAAACAAACACAACCCAGCAAAACTTATTTCAATGTGCTTGCTTAGCAAAGGAGACTTCAGCTCGGGCGAAGAGGTTGCGGAGGTTGGTGTTGGTTCAGTGTGGACAACAAAATGAGAAACGAAACGCTGCTTGTTGATGAACAGGTAGAGGAGTGTTATTTTCGAATGATGGAACAGTGATTAACAGCGAAACGAAATGCAGTTTGTTGGGGAAGAGATAGGGGAGGGTTATTTTTCAACTGCCGCGACGCGACGCGTCGTCGACTAGCAGAGAAACGAAACGTTGCTTGTGGGTGAAGTGGTAGAGGAGGGTTTGCTTGTGCGCCGTGACGTCAACCAACCGAAAATGTAAACGCTGCTTGTGGACGAAGGGTAAGGGGAGGGATACTTGTCGAATAGAACTAACAGGCAAACGCACTGTTGCTGTTTCGCCGACAGGTTGATCTACTCTTGAGCATATGATCAGAATTAAGCGCATAATTTTTACATTTATTTTTTATTTACTTATTTAATTTAAAAATATGACAAATTACTGTGTACTTAAAGATTATATACAAAAAAAAAAAAAACAGAAAAAAATACGAAAAGATATAAATTAACTTAGAAATATTTAAATCTAGCTTTTATAATTAGATGTCTCTGACCCGTTGGGGGTATTTTATTTGCAAACAGCTAGCTATGCCCCTTCTCACAGCCATGAGTGGTCAGAGATACATAAAAAGACAGGTTGAAGGTAGCTAGAAGAATAATCTCTAGACGGAGTCCAGTTAGTCCCTCTCGTCAGGAGTTCATTCATCACGCAGATGACGAAGAATGATAGTATTGATCGAAGCGGGTGAGATCTCATACGAGAGTACGTTCCAAAGCTTATTATAATTATCGCATAAAACTCGAAGAGGATCATGTAAAGCATAGTTAGTTGTGCATCTATTTAGAGATAAAGGAACAAAGTTTCTGGTAATACGTTTTGGAATGCAGAACTTTAGCTGAGATAAAAGATTAGGAGAGTCTATAGCCCCACAAATCAGTTTATGGAGAAAAGAAACCCCGAGAGCAATCCTGCGATGTCCTAATGATGGAAGGTTTATAAGAAGCAGCCTAGCTGAGTAAGATGGAAGGCGCGAATTAATGTACCAATTTAGTCCACGAAGAGCAAACAAAAAGAATTGCTTTTGAACAGACTCAATACGATCTTGATGCTTTTTATATTGTGGGGACCAAAAAGAACACCGAGGTCGTTAAATGTGGATACACGCTCTAATAGGAGATTATCTATCGTGTAAGTAAACAAAAGTGGTTTACTTCGATGATATGTCATAAATTTACATTTAGAGCTATTAAGATACAATAGATTAATTGTGCACCAAGAATGCATTGCGTTAGGATCACTTTGAAACCTAAAATGATCAGTAGCGTCGTTAAGCGATAAACAGAGCTTCACATCATCAGCATACATAACCACACGAGCATATGAGATACTGAGAGGAAGATCATTTATAAGAAGATTGAAAAACAATGGACCTAAATGGCTGCCCTGAGGAACACCAGAGGTGACATGCACTGGTTTTGACAATGAAAGCTTGAACAACACTCTTTGAGATCTATTTTTTAAATACGATTCAATCCAACATAGAGTATTCGGTAGAAAACCCATAAGGCTTAGGCCTTACAACAGCAACTCATGGTTCACAGAGTCAAAAGCCTTACTAAAATCAGTGTAAATAACGTCATTTTGAGAGTGATTTAGAAAACCGTGACCAACTAATGCAGTAAATTCGAGGAGGTTAGTGGTGGCAGACCTCATTTTCATAAAGCCATGCTGCGATTGAGATATAATAGATTTACAGTAGTGCTGTAAGTTCGAAACCACTATTTTTCAAATAATTTTGGAATGGCAGATAATTTTGATATACCCCTATAGTTCGAGATGTCAGACTTATTTCCTTTCTTATGAAGAGGGATTATGAATGACTCCTTCCAGATAGATGGGAATGATGCTTGGTGAAGAGATAAGTTAAAAAGTTTTAACAACGGTTTGCACAATGAAGTAGCACAACGAATTAAAATACAGCTAGGTACATTATCAGGACCTGGAGAATAGCATAACTTCAAAGATTTTAGCTTCAGAAAAAGGTCATTCTGATCAATATCAAAAGAGCTGAAATGATTAATTGAACTAACTTTATAGGGGTATCCGCCTCCTGAAAAGTTACCTGAAGAATACGTTGATTGGAAGATATTAGCGAATAGATCGACTATACCAGAATCGTCAAAAGCATGTACATTATTCAAGAAAAAAGAGGAAGGATATACAGCAGATTTACGCTTTGCGTTCACAAAATTATAAAACTGCCGAGGATTATCACTAAACTGTAACCTACAACGGGTAAGATAATTTTTGTAGCAGCGACTATTAAGTATAAGAAACCTGGAGCGAGCTACACAATATCTTTCAAAATAATGGGCAGATCTGCATGTTTTATATTTTTTATGTAATCTGGACATTACATTCTTCACGTTGGAGAGTTGACAAGTAAGCCAGTCTATTAAGTTTGGACAGAAGCCCTCTTACGTTTTGATAAAGTATAGAGACATGCTCCGAATCAGGAACTAGTTTTTTGAAGCCGTGCTGGTAGAGGAAGCCTGGTTGTTATGTGACAACTGTGAATTTCTAATCGAATTCTGTATAGACCTATTATTAGGTTTGAACTCATGCACAATCATATTGTCTGGCCAAAATTCAGCATTGCACACCTTATGAAATACTTCAGAAGGAACACTCAATTTAAATGAGGAAATATCGCTGGGTTGTGCAAAAGTGAATTTTTGCAGGCCAACTTTACCTTCACACCTATGGGAAATATATTTAATAATATCCTCGCAGGTAGTATCAGAAGACAGTCTTGAAATAAATACCTGTCTCCGAGGTGCCACAACTGACAAAGACGGCGGCGGGTTGTTATTACTGGCCAGGCATAGATTATCGTTCAGTGATACCGTAGGTAGTGGCAGCGACCGTGGAGGGGTAATTGGCAACGGTGCAGACGCACGCTCAGATGTGGGTGATGTCCGTTTCGACCGTTTAGGTACCGACGAAGTAGGCGGTGACGCACAATTGGTGGCAACATTGGCTATATTGTCATCAATCGTGTTGGGTGCGGCCCAAGGTCGTAATTGCTCAGCAAGTCCACTCCCGACTTGAAGTCCACTGATAGTTGCTTAACAGCTCTATTCAGTTTAAGGAACGCGTCACGGATACTACCGTACATTGACGAAAAGTCAAGCTGACGCTTATAGCATGACGAACAAGACCACGTATAGTTGCCACAGACGGTTTTCGACCGACTGTTTAACCTATCATGGTCACGCCCATTAATACCCGCACATTTCATGTGGCAGATATTATCACACAACCAGCAACAAACTGCTCGTTGTGAATCCACATCAAATTTTTTTTTATTTTTACATGCCTCATAACAGCACTTCATTTTCAAAAATACGCAGTCAAAGATGTTAAATAAAAATATAAATAAAAGTATTAATAAGGCTACAAAAGACGAAATTAGTGTAAACACCGTGTGCGGAAATGAAATTTGTGTGAACAGTACACCGCACTCAAAAGAGAGAATGTCACAACAAATCAGTTTAAGCAAACAGATGTTCACGCAACAATAATACTAAAGGCCACTGAACGCCGAACGAAAAATGCAGTTACACTATTGTTATTTACAAAACAACAAGTTACTCCAAAGTGACGAAAGACAACTAGAGCAAAAACAAAAAGCGTTGTCTCAACTAAAGAACAAAAACCAAAACAGATGTTCGCGCAATAACAAAAACGATAGGCCACTCAACACAGGTCGAACAATTTTAATACACTGTTGTTATTACACGAACAAAAAAAGTATTTCAAAGAGAAAACCAAATAAAAAACCAGTAAGGACGCTATCTTCAGCAAGGCTGAAGCTATAATACTTTTCACGTTGTGTCACTATAAGAAAAACTAAATGAATAGTTTTCATGCCTCCCTAACACCATAACTGTAATGTTTCAAGTCAATTGGTTAAAAAACAAAAAAGTTGTCCATACAACGGGTCAATTTTCGCTATAAAAGGGCGTGGCCACGCCCACTTTTGGTCAAAACTGTTTTCATTCCACCCTAAGAACATAACTCTAAAGTTTCAAGTCAATTGGTTAAAAAGCAAAAAAATTTTCCATACAACGGATCAATTTTCGCTATAAAAGGGCGTGGCCACACCCACTTTTGGTCAAAATAGTTTTCATTCCTTCCTAAGAACATAACTGTAAAGTTTCAAGTCAATTGGTTAAAAAACAAAAAAGTTTTCCATACAACGGGTCAATTTTCGCTAAAAGTGGGCGTGGCTACGCCCACCTACGCCCACTTTTGGTCAAAATAGTTTTCATTCCTCCCTAAGAACATAACTGCAAAGTTTCAAGTCAATTGGTTAAAAAACAAAAAAGTTTTCCATACAACGGGTAAATTTTCGCTATAAGTGGGCGTGGCTACGCGTGGTGGGGATAGGAACATTAACTACCTGTAAAACAGGGGGAGCGGGAGTAGTGGGTTGGTATCGTTTAGGTACCGACGAAGTAGGCGGTGACGCACAATTGGTGGCAACATTGGCTATATTGTCATCAATCGTGTTTGACGAGGGAGGTGACGGCTGTCGAGATCGCTTTGATGACGTAGGAGGGACTTCTTGTAAAACAGGAGGGGCAGGAGCAGTCACGGGAACTACTGGAGGGATAGGTGTTGAAGGAACGGTGGGGATAGGAACATTAACTACCTGTAAAATAGGGGGAGCGGGAGTAGTGGGTTAATTAGGGTGAGGGGCAGTGATTGATGTATGAGCAGGTGGGGTGGAAAGGTTAGTAACCGGCAAAGGCGACAACAAAAGAAGGGGTGGGGGCGGCCCAAGGTCGCAATTGCTCAGCAAGTCCACTCCCGACTCGAAGTCCACTGATAGTTGCTTAACAGCTCTATTCAGTTTAAGGAACGCGTCACGGATACAACGGTACATTGACGAAAAGTCAAGCTGACGCTTATAGCATGACGAACAAGACCACGTATAGTTGCCACAGACGGTTTTCGACCGACTGTTTAACCTATCATGGTCACGCCCATTAATACCCGCACATTTCATGTGGCAGATGTTATCACACAACCAGCAACAAACTGCTCGTTGTGAATCCACATCAAATTTGTTTTTTATTTTTACATGCCTCATAACAGCACTTCATTTTGAAAAATACGCAGTCAAAGACGTTAAATAAAAATATAAATAAAAGTATTAATAAGGCTACAAAAGACGAAATTAGTTTTACATAGTCCGACTACATGCCTGAAAGTTTCATTGAGATTGGACATCTGGAACTGGTAGCTCCCATACAAAATGAAGAAGAGGAAGAGAAGGAATATTCACGTCGTTGTATGGAAAACTTTTTTGTTTTTTAACCAATTGACTTGAAACTTTACAGTTATGTTCTTAGGGAGGAATGAAAACTATTCTGACCAAAAGTGGGCGTAGCCACGCGTAGTCACGCCCACTTCTAGCGAAAATTGACCCGTTGTATGGAAAACTTTTTTGTTTTTTAACCAATTGACTTGAAACTTTGCAGTTATGTTCTTAAGGAGGAATGAAAACTATTTTGACCAAAAGTGGGTGTGCCCACGCCCTTTTTTAGCGAAAATTGACCAATTGACTTGAAACCTTAGGGAGGAATGAAAACTATTTTGACCAAAAGTGGGCATGGCTACGCCCACTTATCGCAAAACTTGAACCGCTGTATGGAAAACTTTTTTGTTTTTTAACCAATTGACTTGAAACCTTACAGTTATGTTGTTAGGGAGGCATGAAAACTATTCATTTACTTTTTTTTATAGTGACACAACGTGAAAAGTATTATAGCTTCAGCCTTGCTGAAGATAGCGTCCTTACTGGTTCTTCTTCTTTTCGTATGGGGGCTACCAGTTCCAGTGGTCCGATATGGCTGGATCCGACAAATGAGTTGACTGCACGAATAAGAAGTCTCTGTGCAAAATTTCAGCTCGATATCTTTAAAACTGTGGGAGGAGATTGTATATATACAGACGGTCAGACGGACAGACTGACATGGCTAAATCAACTCGTCTTGTCGTCCTGATCAAGAATATATATACTTTATATAGTCGCAAGTGAATATTTCTGTGTGTTACAAACTTCAGCACAAAGTTATTATACTATTTTACATACGTGAAAAGTATAAATATAAGCAAAATTTACACAGAGCTATGCAGAAACGTGACTTGCTGACTGCGTGACTTGAGATCTCACCAAGTACATGTCTCGATGGCCGCGTTGGTTAAGCGGCGGCTTTGCAAGTCGATGAGCCTGAGTGCGAATCCTGGACGGGGCAATGCGTTTTCACTTAAAAAATATGTAAGTTCTCCTCTTTATTCAATCATTAAAATTAACTAATTTATCACATCTGAATATTTAGCACATTAATGTAAATAAATAAAAACAAATAACGCAAAACATTCAAAAAAATCTATAATATAAAAATGAATCGCAAAATGTGTTGGTAAGCGCATAACTCAACAACGCCTGGACCAATTTGGCCAATTTTTTTTTTTAAATGTTCGTTGAAGTTCAAAGATGGTTTTTACGGCGAGAAAAATTCAAATAATTGCCGGAAAAACCCTAAAAACAGACCTTTTCTTTTTCCCATACAAACTTGCGACGTCGCAAGCATTAAACGTAACATGCTATGCTTCTTCTTATACGTCAGTATTGTTATGTGTATGTTGATTGAAAGAGAACAAGAAAACTTTGAGAGAACGTACAAGCCAGAGAGTATTAAAATTAATTAATACTCTTTGCAAATTACACGCACTAATGTGTAAACAATACAGGTATGTACGGCTTGAAGGATTTGACTCCAAGTCATGTCAAATTAAAAAAAAAAAATCGCGTGCAACACAGTACACGTGTTTGAAGTGAAACTTTCTTTAAAATAAACAAAAAACCTGTAAGGGCGCTATATTCGATCTTGTTATGCCCATTTTCGGGATTCTCTTTATCTTAATATCTAATATACTAAGTTTCATTGTTTTAGCTCATTGCATCCTGAGATATGTAAATTATCTATTTTGGCTATAAGTAGGCGTTTCCATGCCCAATTTTTAAACAAAATAGTTTTTATGTCTCTCTAAGACAAAAAGTGTGAAGTTTCAAGTCAATTGAAAATTGAAAAAAACAAAATACGTTTTCATTGCAATGCCGTAAATTTGTTTTTTTTCCTCTCATCAATGATTTATGGTAATAAAATTGGAGGATCTGTGCAATATTTCAGATCGATGATTTCAAAATAAAACAATAAAAAGGAAAATATATTACAGATATTTCCACACTCTTGAAAAATCTCTGACAATTTTCTCAGATTTTATTATATTTAGCCTTCTTTTGAGTTGTTTACCAAGAAATAAACTTTTTGGTTTCCCCATTAATATTCATTAATAAATCTGCGTTTAAAAAACCATTCCCAAATCAACCAAATTTTTTGAGCTGGAAAACCATTAGCCTCGCCAGTCTGCTTGTATCAAGTTTCGAAGATTGAGAAGTACATTCGAATTAAATTGTTGAAATAATTTTAAAGTTATAATTAATGTGAAGTTGTGTTTGAAATGGTTAAAAAAAAACTCGTAAAAATAGTACATTTTATGAAAATAAGTATGTACAAACCCTGTTATTTGGACAAGTTGGAATGTGTTCATTTTTGAATGCATAAATGCGAAGAAGAAGAATTAATTCAAATGTGCAAAGTGTCTCCCGAAGAACAGAGTCAAGTTAACTACCAATGCTCCAATGTGTGGAATCTACTTGACTTTATTGATTGCATATATAATTTATTATTAGTGTTCACTTTCGGAATATTGTGAATTTAACATAATTGTGAGGACGCGAATTGTAGATGAATTCGTGGCTCATATATTATGAAGCTAATTAGCGACGTTGTTTAGCCACGCTAAGTAAAGGACAACAACAAACACAATGTATAAGTTCAGACAGTGCCATAGGTAGCAACAACCACACTGTGCTTGCTTACGCCGAAAATAGCAACAACAAGAGTTGTTATAATATTTGGAGTACACATGCCAGGTTAGTTGTTGTTGCGTATGCGCCAGATGGCGAAAGTGACGGTTGAAGAGGAATGCCAAAATTACAACTAAGCATGTTGTTGTTGTTACTTTTTTTATGACTACTAAGTTTATGACTACAGACTATCATTCTATATTCTATTTCATTCTTTCGCAGGCTAAATCATATAAATGTATAGTCTGTCTCTTTTCATGTCGTTTCATCGATTTTCAAATCGCACCCATGCTAAAGAAGTTTCACTTCAAAAAAGTTGAAACAACAACAAACTGTCAATGTCAGTGTTGTTTTTCTTGGATTTTCACTACTGAGTTTGCTTTTGTCAACTGATACACGAAACGTGTATAGTGCAGTGTTTAGTTACCTATGATCACTTATTATTGAATGTGAGACAATAATCTATAGTATAATAAAAATTAATCGAAAAATATGTTGGTAAGCGCATAACTCTAAAACAGCTTCCGATTCAATGAAATTTTCAGTTAATCTTTAGATGGACCTCCTGAAGGTTGTTATAATGTTTTATTATCAATCCGACCATTTTAACTGGTAGCCTCCATACGGAAAGAAGAAGAAAAATAAACAATATTAAGATTTTGTGAACTTCTTCTTACACTTTTGTATTGGTATGAGTGTGTTGTTTGCAAAGAGAACAAGAGAACGGTGAGAAAACGGAGGAGCATTCCCTATCGGACTTTTCACCGTGAAAAACGTACAATTTCCCAGTTCTTTTTTCATGTAGAACTACGTGAAAATTTGTGAAATTTTCTTTTCATTTTAACATTGAGTGTCCTAGGCCTGTAACTGTTCTTTTAGAATGTTTTTTCATGTGGATTTTCACGTAGATTTATCTGGTTGACTGTCTTCGGGTTTCATTTGAAGTTCCTCTTTACAGAATCAGTATGACAGACCTACTAATTTTAGCAGGGTAATTCTCATGTGAAGTTGATGAAGTTCATGCTAACAAATTCACAGTGCCATTTGCAGTGAAAAATTGGGGCTAAATTTCATGTAGTTTTTGTTTAGCTCAATGAATAGTGTATTGTACTCTTAAGCCAAAGGGCGCGGGTTCAAATCCCAGCTATGTCAAGTCAAAAACTTTTTATTTCTTTGTAATATAAAGGAAAACTTATGGTTAAACAATTGTATACAACAAAACGAATGAATCCAAAAACCAGTAAGGGAGCTATTTTCAGCTTTGCTGAAACTTATATACTCTTGCAAGCATTTGGAAAATCCGTTTTATAGTTTTATCTTATAAGGTGCCACGCCCTTATGTCCGATTCTTATGAAACTTTGTAATATGCTCAAGGATTCCTAAAAACGAGCAACTGCAAGGTTTCATCTGTTTATAGTAGAAAATAAAAAAGTTTTTCTAACAAAAACCGAGTTTTTGACCGATTGTTCCTATGGGAGCTATATGCTATAGTTTTCCGATCTTCACCAATTTTGTAGTGTGTCTTTATTTACGTCTAAGATGTTCTTGTGCAAAAAATCGAGGCAATAGCTTTAAAATCAAAAAGTTTATTGAGAAAAACCTCATTTTTGACCGATCGTTCCTATGGCAGCTATATTCTATAGTTATCCGATCTTCACCAAATTTGCCGTGTATTTTGAGTGACGTCCAACATGTCTCTGTGCAAAAAATTGAAGTGATAGCTTTAAAATCACAGCGTTTTTAAAGAAAAAACCTCATTTTTAACCGATCGTTCCTATGGCAGCTATATGCTATAGTATTCCGATAAGTCTGGTTTCTACATATAAACTGCCTGCAAGGAAAAGAAAATTTTCTGCGTTTAAATTTTTGTGCTAACTTAAAAACTCTGGGAGGAGTTCGCATTGAAACAGACAGACAGACGGACAGACGGACATGGCTTTATGAACTCGTCTCGTCGTGCTGATCAAGAATATATATACTTTATATAGTCGGAGATGTCTCCTTCTCCGCGTTGCAAACTTCATGACAAAGTTAATATACTCTTGCAAGAGTATAATTAAAAGAAAAATTGGAACTCCAACCATGCCATAGATGTATTATTTATATTTTTATTTGTTATTATCATGAAAATTAACTTTGAAACGTGATATTATTATTTAAACCTGACACTCATTACACTGAAATGACCATACATGTATAAACCTTCCGTGGTTGCTGGGAGTTGAACCCGGTGTCAACTTACAAATAACTATGTTTTTCACAGCTCGAACAACTGAGCTACCTGTCCGCGCGGAAAGAGTATGGTTGTTTGTAATGAAAGCAAAACTAATAGGAAAACGCAAGACTAACTTGATAGCGTTTCTTCGAGAATATTCTAAAAAGTTTTCTTTCAAATTTCAATTTACAAAAGAACAGTGCCAAACACACTGAGTAAAGGAAGGAACATTTTCATGTATCAGTTTTTTTTTTTAGCTTTCTAAAGTAACGTAGATATTTTCTTATATGGCGAAGTAGGCTTTGAATTTTTTTGAATTTTTTGAAATGCATGCAAAACAAAATGAGTATAGAAGTGACATTTTCATGTATTGCTCCATTTCATCCATACAGAGTAACGTATATGTTTACCTTATCTGACAAAATCGTCTTCGGACTCATTCGTATTTATTTTTTTAAATCAGCTTGGTAAACATACTGAGTATAGAAGCGACATTTCCATGTATCGCTGCTTTTCAGCCTTACGAAGAAACGTAAGTGTTTGCCTTATCTGACAAAATCGTCTTCGGGCAAGCTCCCCTACTCTATGTTCTAAAAGAACCGTGAAAAACCCACTTAGCTTAGAGGCTACGTTTTCATGTATCGGTGCCATTTAACCTTCTAAAATAACGTAGATGACTGCTTCATAGTGCTTTTTGCCTTATTGGCACACTGAAAACTACATCAGTGATTTTTTCCTTTTAGAAAGAACGGTGAAAAACTTGCTAATTTTTGTCACTAAATTACTGAAGGTCCGGCTGGGTTACTTTCGAAATTGTGCTTCACTTCTTCTTCATCTTTTACATACAGCCACATATGTACACATATTAGTGTTTTTATACTCTTCACGTATGTAAATATTATTATGACTTTGTCACGGAGTTTGTAACCCCCAGAAGGAGAAATCTCCGACTATTGACCTGAAATTTTACAGCTTTACCACCATAAATCATTTGTCGGAACTGCAATGATCAGACCATTAGAACTGGTAGCACCCATACAGAATGAAGAAGAAAAATGAACAGAACTTAAATCGTTGAATGGAAAACTTTTTCGTTTTGGAAGATAGAGGGATGAAAAAAACATAAACAAACATAGTAACTTTACGTACGCAGACTAAATTTCTGGAATTGTCATTAAGATCGGACCACTGAAACTGGTACTTATCATACAAAGTGAAGAAGAGGAAAAGACAGAAAATTTACGGCGTTGAAAGGAAAACTTTTTTTTTCTTAATTAATTGACTTACAACTTCACAAGCTAATATCAATAAATTGCAAGTTTCCATATTAGCTTAAACAATGAAAATTGGTATATAGGCTATTAAAGTAAAGAGAAAGCAGATTCAATCCAAACCAGTAAGGGCGGTATAGTTGAGTATTCTCAACTATATAATACCCTGTACACACACCTATGTTGATAACACGTTAAACATTCGCTGACAGCAAAAGCAGTGTACCACGATATGGTTTGTGTATTTGCTAATAGTGAGGCAGGGCTCACAATGCAATGTTGCCATTAGATGGCGCTTTAGTACGGATTTTGTTACAAAGCATTGCTGCAAAATTTTAGTGTGTTGGTCTTTGCGGGGAAAGTGGTAGTTTATTGTATGCAGTTTTAAAAAGGTATGTTACCTGAGTTTGCATACCAAATTTCAGCATTGTATTCTTTATACTTTAGGAGATACAGCAATTTTAAGAAAAAAAGTACCTTTTGTTGTGCTCGATGGGCGGGAAGGAATGGGCGTGGCAAAAATTCCTTCAAACTTGATCTAGTGTTCGACCACACGAGTCTATCTTTCAAATTTCAAGTCTCTAGCTTTAATAGTTTTCGCAGTGTTAAGTACGGTTTTTGTTACAAATAGGATAAAGCAGTGTTCAAAGCGCAATTTATGCCAAATTTCAACTTGTTTGTCTTTGCGTTGTCACACAGCATTAAAAATGAAAGTTTGTGGTAAGCAGTTTTAAAAAAGTATGTTTACTGAGTTTGCATACAAAATTTCAGCATTGTATCTATTATAGTTTAGGAGATACAGCAATTTTAAGAAAACAACTTTTTGAGGGGAAACGAAGGGGAGGGGGAAAAAATGTGGTATGCAGTTTTGTAGAGCTATACATACTGAGTCTACATACTCATTTTCATGTTTCTAACTCATCAGGTTTTCGAGCTACAGCCTTTTGAAAAAATGGGTGGTGCTCGATGGGCGGGAAGGAGTGGGCGTGGCAAAAAATCCTTCAAACTTGATCTAGCGTTTGACCTCACGAGTCAATCCACCAAATATCAAGTCTCTAGCTCTTATAGTTTTCGAGAACCATTGGTGAGGACGGACGGACGGACGGACAGACAGGGCTATATCAATTCGTCTTGTCATCCTGATCAAGAATATATATACTTTATAGGGTCCCCCTCCCCTCCTTCTATGCGTTACACACAAACCGTCTCAAACAAACTTAATATACCCTGATACACAGTGTGTGTACAGGGTATAAAAATTGGCGTGGCATAAAAAGAGCGTGAAAAGTAAATAGTCTTCAGCAAGGCTGAATAGCGCCGACCACATAAAGTATATATTATCTTCACAAGACGAATTAACACAGTCATGTCCATATGTCTGCTTCAATACCAACTGCGAGCTCAGTTTTAACGATTTCAAAAAAAATAAAACGCAGAAAATTATCTTATCTTTTCAGGCAGTTTGTATGTAAAAAATCTGCATGATTTGATTGCTATTACATTTAGCTGCCGGTTAAAAATTAGGTTTTTTAAAACTACCACCTTAGTTTTTTGTACAAAAACGTTTAAGACGTCAAAAAAGGCACTTTGCGAAAGAAACAATCGGTCAAAATAAGATTTTTGTTAGGAAAATGTTTTATTAATTTTTAACTATTTTCCAAAATTTTATTAGAATCGAACATAAAGGCGTGGCCCCGACCATATAGAGAAACATCTTCAAAATAACATTTTGCTGTAAGCAAAATCGCTAGAAGGCTGTAAAGTGGAGAGTATTTTTCATTTTGCTGAAATGGAACAAAGGAACAATTAGTCAAAAATATGGTTTTGTTGTTCTTAAATATAAACAGATGGAAATTTGCCATAATTACAAGGCATTAAGAATTCTGAAACGCATTAACGGTAATTAGAGTTTCAAAACGCTGGAATATTTTTTTTTTTAAATTTAATTAAACTACGAAAACAAAATCTGGAAATAATATTGATGACTTCGAACCCAACAAGAATTGATAAATGTGGCTGCTGCAACATATAATAAAAATTTAAAACGCCTATGTACCTGTATCTATAAGTCTGACAAGAAGAAAATTTAGGAACTAATTGTGATAGAGTGTTAAAAGATTCAATCCTGGGCTATATGCAACAGTTCAACATACTTTGAGGGCGTAGCAAAGCGCGCCGGGTCAGCTAGTTAATAATAAATAATAAAAACAAAATAAACCAGTAAGGGAGCTATTTTCAGCTTTGCTGAAACTTATATACTCTTGCAAGCATGTGCTCAAGTATTCTTATTGGAAAATATGTTTTATAGTTTTTCCAATAAGAATCATATACTTTTATAAAAATATAGGGGCGTGGCCCCGCCCATTTTCTATTTTTTTAACATATACATTGCAATCATTGCAGACTTTATTTTGCGATCTTATATCTCATCGGCTTACAGAGAAATCACATTTTTAAGTTTTTCTCTATATGGGCGGTGCCACGCCCTTATGTCCAATTTGTACGAAACTTTGGAATATGGTCAAGTATGTATAAAAACGCGTAACTGCAAAGTTTTTTCCGTTCATATTTAAGAACAAAAAAGTTTTTCAAACAAAAACCTAATTTTTGACCGATTGTTCCTATGGGAGCTATATGCTAAATTTATCCGATCTTCACCAATTTTGCAGTGTGTTTTAATTTACGTCCAAGATGTTCTTGTGCAAAAAATTGAGGCGATAGCTTTAAAAACAAGCCGTTTATTGAGCAAAAACCTGATTTTTGACTGATCGTTCCTATGGCAGCTATATGCTATAGTTATCCGATCATGCTGGATTTTACATTCAAACTGCCTGCAATTATAAGAAAATTTTCCGCGTTTCAATTTTTTCGATATCGTTTAAACTGAGCCCCCAGTTGGTATTGAAACAGACAGACGGACAGACGGACATGGCTATATGAACTCGTCTCGTCGTGCTGTTCAAGAATGTATATACTTTATATAGTCGGAGATGTCTCCTTCTCTGCGTTGCAAACTTCATGACAAAGTTAATATACTCTTGCAAGAGTATAAAAAGACAAAACCTTTTAAAAATAAAATAATTTTTTTTAAATCATCATATTTATTTTTGTCCGCGATAGGATTGGAACCTGCGCTCACAGAAGCATAAATTGTAATGCATACGCAAGTCGTTTGGTTGGTACAAACACATTTTGATGAAACGGTTTGAAAAGTGGTTTTGAAAGGCTTTTTGGTTTATACCCTGATACACTATGTGAGGGTATAAAAAAACATGCAAAGGACCTTTTTCGCTGACAGACGAAATTTAGCTTGGCTGCTGTTACTGACATATTCGCAATTTAGCAATTTATTGAGCGGCGACTTACAAATCGAACAGTCTGGGTTCGAGTCACAATAAGGGAAACAAAAAATGTGGCGCGCATTTACAGATCATCACGTAAGTTAAAGTATTAATCACTGTCTAAATAATTAACAAAATAATCAAATTCTATAGGAAAACCAGTAAGGATTGGAGTCGACAGTAATCGACTTCGACATACCCTGTATCTTCAATTTGTAACGAATCCAAATAGATTTCATTTCCGTTTAATATCACACATCCCATTTTTTACACTTTTAGGCCAATTGCTTCCAGAGATACTACGTTTTTATACCCTGTACACATACTGTGTATCAGGGTATATTGTGTTTGTGCAAAAGCCAAATGTATGTAACGCGCATAATGAGGGGAGGGGGACCCCATAAAGTATTTATATTCTTGATCGGGACGACAAGAGAAATTGATTAAGCCATGTCATGATGCTCGGCAGCAGATCAAGTTTGAAGGGTTTGTGCCACGCCCACTCCTTCCCGCCCATCCAGCATCACCCACTTTTTCAAAACGCTATAACTCGAACTTCCAAAGAGATAGACACATGAAAGCCGGTATGTAGACTCAGTATGTATAAGTCTACAAAACTGCATACCACATTTTTTCCCCCACCCCTTCATTTCCTCTCCCCCAGTTGTTTTTTTAAAAAACGCTATATCTCCAAAAATATTAAAGGTACTAACCTGAAATTTTGTATACGAGCTCAGTACCACAAATGTGCAAAATGTGCAGATTTGGGGTGTGGCACCGCTTACTGTGTGTGCAAGGTATTATATTGTCGAGTATACTCGACTATACCGCCCTTACTGGTTCTATATGTAATTGTAATTGAATCTTATTATACTCAATCCCAATAACATACCTGCCAAATTTCATTTTTGTAGGTTTTATGGTTCTAGAGATATAAACGTTTCAAATTTTTACTATATAGGTTCGTGGCCACACCCACTTTTTTATCTATCTTCTTGGGAGTCCTATCTGTTACATATATTCCAAATTTAGTGTATCACAAAAGTTAACCGAGAAAATACGACTTTTGTAAATTTTTTTTCGCGTGGTTTCTCCAGTCATTTGCCACTCACCCTTAAACTAAGTCAAAAGGCGGGAAAACAAAAAAAAAAATCGCCTGCAACACAGTACACGTGTTTGAAGTGAAACTTTCTTTAAAAGAAACAAAAATCCAGTAAGGACGTTGTCTTCGGCCTTAACATGCCCTTTTTCTGGATTGAATTTCTCTTTATCTTAATATCCTATATACTAATTTTCATTGTCTTAACTCATTGCGTCCTGAAATATGCAAATTCTTAATTTTTCTATAATTATAATTAATGTGAAGTTGTATTTGAAATGGTTAAAAAACTCGTAAAAATATGAATGTGTGTACTAGAGGTCTGCATGAATGCATTCAAAATCATGTTTGAGACATTCATATGAAAAACGAATGAGTGGGTTCTCGTCATTCACTCAAACGAATTGAGTGTGTTTGAATAATGAGAGAGTAAAACATTCATAACATTCGAACGACTTCGAAAAGCATACTATGAATTTTGAACGGATTACAATATTTCCTATATATTCAGTTGTATTGAGTTTTACACTGTTGTACACAAAGTATATCGGGAAAAGAGGAAGAGTTATTAATTTTTAAGCAAACGTAAATATGAAGAAAATTTCAATGAATAAGTAATTGATATTTTTATTGATATTATCTACATGTTTGAATGTAGAAACATTATTTTATTAACGTTGTCCGAATTTGTAGCAACAACACACCGTTTTTCGGTAATTAGATTCCTTCCTTCTGAAAACGTTCTTTCGGAAGCAGCGCTGCTAGCTGGTATTGATAAAATTTTTCAACTACATTTGTACAAGCGTGGTCAAGTCCATTTCACAATTGAATTTTGTTATACTCCATTCAAATATCATACATGCAAAGTTTCATTTTTGTAGGTAGTATGGTTCTTCAAATTAGCAAATAAGCGTTTCAAATTATTTCTGTAAAGGGGCGTGGCCACGCCTATTTTTGTAATGTAGTTTTTTTAGGTTTGAGTCAGCTATATACACTCTACATTTGGTGTTCCTATTTCAAAAGACAACCGAGAAAAGACGACTTTTGTAAGTTTTTTTTTCCAAGGTTGCTTCAGTCATTTGCCCTCCACCCCTAAACTAAGTCAAGAAGGGGGGAGACGAAATAAACTTGATCTGCGTAATGAATAACAGAATCGACCTGCGAAACAATTTTGGTTCTATCTATTAGAGTTTCCGAGATCGACGCGTTCATACAGATGGACGGACAGACGGACATTACTAAATTGACTTCTCTTTCGATACTGATCAAGAATATATATACTTTGTATAGTCGGCAATGTCTCCTTTAAGGTGTTAAATACATTGTCGATGCGCACAAAACTAATATACCCTTGTACCATAAGGTACAGGGTATAAAAAGTGTCGTCAAACGACTGAAATTTACTATTAAGACGCTGAAAATCTTTAGAAATATCAGAATATGCATCTTCCATTTGAGATATCCTCTTCCTTAGCTCAATCTCATTTGGCCGACATTTCGGACAACACCAATGAAGGCCAATATTTTTTTGTGTAAAGTCACTAACGCGACCAGTGAGTTCAGCACATTTAAGGTGGGCAATGTTTTGGCATAGCCAACATGAAATTGAATGGGCGTGATCACCCTTTATAGAACAGTTTGGTAAGCAACAAACCTTACTAAAAACTAATATGCAAAACAGATTTTGAGAAGCGCACCATAATAACGATAATTTAAAGAGCAATAAATTGAACTCAACGCGTTTAGCTGTTTACTTTTGAAAGAAGTGTTTACAAAAACAAAATTATCGCACAAGCAGAATAGAAACTCAGTGTAATGACACAACATCAAAAAATCTCTCACCAGATGTTTATTTACAACAACACTAGACACGTTATTTTGTTCACATAAAATTACACAAACAAAACACACGAGAATTATGATAAACGTATAAAATGTTGTTAATTTTATTTAATCACAAAAACTAAAAAAAAAGCGGGAACACGATGTTTTATGTAAGATAAACTTTGAAATGTTTCTAAACAAAAATAAACGAAACCTGTAAGGATTGGAGTATGTTAATTTTAACCCGTGCCGACTGAGCCCTTCAGTTTTATGAAAGAAGATCTTAGATGTTTTTTTTTTTTTCAAGTACAACTGGGGGACAGCAAATAGTTAAATTTTAAAATATTGCGTTTTAATACCAAAAAGATAAACTGTATATAAAACTTATCAGGACACTTCCTGTTTGGTCATTTCATAGCGATAAGCATTTCATTATTTGATCATTTCATAGTTATAAGCATTTCATTATAATGCAAGCAAAACACAACATTGTATCAGCTGCTACGGCACTATATGTTAGTTCACAATTGTCTAGGAGAGCCAACGAAGTAAGTGCTATCTCTCTCATTCGTGGTCTTTTTTGCTTTTGATCGTTTTCTTTCAATTCATTCTTTCCGCATCGGCAGTTGCTGATGTCACCTCGTGGTGAAAGGGTGTTTAATTCGTACGTAAGACCACAAAAATAGAATCACTTTGGCATTTGTGAACTTTAGAGTCAGAAATTTGTGAATTAATAAAGATTAGTTTAACAAAACTAAGAGAACGCTTTAATAGCATTACACTTAAAACAACCAAACGTGTAGAGACACTTGTGGACTTTAGCTGTTTGGATAATCAGATGACGCTCCACGAGTTGCTTGTGCTGTAGTACGCACTTTAGACTGGGTCAGTTATTTTGGCTCAACATTTTGGCGCCCCCGGGTGGACCCGACATCAAAGAGGAACGTCGCTAAAGTTTATCCAAGTAACATTTAATTGCTTGACACCACAAAAGGCAGGAGCCGTAACCACAGGTAACAAATGTTTAAATTGACGTGTTATTCCACTGGAGCTGGACAGTAGGACACATAAATGTGCTAAAGTAATTTGTACATGACGACGTGGAGCGAGTTCCATACGACAATTGGCATTTGGAACGTCATTAAACCACGTTGTACAAGCACATACAACTGTATATGCGAGAGACGTAGTACATCTAACTGTCTTGGATTGCAAAGTCAAAAAGTACAGTCACGCATAACAGTGATTTCATGTACATAGTCCAGTTGTTAACTCAAGGTATATACATATCTGTTCCGAAACATTTCAATCGCCGTTTACAAACCTTAACTGGAGACAAACTTACACATACGCATTATTCGCCTCTCTCGTCGATGCACTCACAAATAAGCGCACACACTCGATAAAAATGGTTATCGATCTCTCTTTCATCTCGTCGTACGTCTGTAGCGCATGTACTTGCGGTTGACTCGACAGCAATCGTATAGGTGTTCCAGGCATAAGTCTTCAGTCCGTCGAGGACAGCAGCAGTCAGAAAACTCACCAAAGTTATCGACGACATTTAGCGCATCAGAACATCATTCGAAGGCGACACTTCTGACGCAAATAAGAGTGAAGTCCGTCTGGAAATTCTCAATAGGTATATCGACGACGCGTTTCGCCTCCAAACTGAAGTCGACTCTATCAACCCTAATGTGTCACTGCGAGCAGACCTAGAAGAGTTGTGCATCGGCACGAAGGCGTTACTCATGCCGCGACACGGATATCAAAATCGTGCATGAGTCATCGTTTCATTATAGACAGCTACCAAAGGTAAAGTTACCAAAATTCAGCGGGAACTACCTAGACTACCAAAACTTCTGAGGTGTGTTCGACAGTCTAGTGGATAGTGACCATGGGTTGACTAATTTGGAAAAGTTCAATCATCTTCTTGCAAGTTTAAAAAGAGAAGCTTTAGGAACAGTAAAGGCGTTCCAAGTCACTGATGCGAATTACAAAAAGGCATTGTCAGCCCTCGATCGCGGATACAATAACAGCTGCCTAACCTTCTTCGACGGCATCAACAAGCTGTTTGATATACCTTGTATCCCAACTCCTTCCGCCTCAGCTTTACGTAGCATGATGGATACTGTGACCGCAATCTACGAATCATTACTATCAATTGGAAATGACAAATCTATAGCTAATGCAATTCTCATTCATATCGTCATGTCAAAAGTAGATTCTGAAACACGGTCCAAATGGGAAGAAAATTTAGATTACCAGAAAATACCGTTATGGAAAGACTGTGAAGCTGCACTTAACAAACGGTACCAGCATTTGTCGGCCGGAGAGTCAATGTCTAGTCAGTCAAAGGGAACCAAACCAACCTATGGATCGGGTCAGAAAAAATCTGGTAAGACGTCACTCGCAGTCGCCCACACGTTCAAAATGCGTCTTTTGTAAAGCGCTCGACCATTTTATTCAGTCATGCCCAGCTTTCACCAATGTTCCAGTTGAAAGTCGGTTTAACTTCGGGTTTTCCCTTATGCATAAACTGTCTACGCAAGGGACACAGTGTGTCGACATGTAAAAGCCGTCATTGCAAGATTTGCTCCAAACCTCACCATACTGTCCTTCATCGGTACAGTACAAGCTCTGAAGCCAGCAACGATCAAGTTCAACAGAATTTCGCACAGCAGGATTTATAAGTTTCATCGACACAGCCTTATGGCGTCGTGTTGGCTACGGCAGTAGTCAAAATAAAGGACCAGCTTGGACAATACCAACTCGCTAGGGCACTTTTGGACTTCGGATCGCAAATTCAATGGTGAGGTCGTCGGACATATCGCTTTTACGTCTCACTGCAAATTTACTGTCGTAGAGGTATGACTTTAGTAGCTTGTGTGTGTTATTTGGAGGCGTTGTTCTAATCTTGTACATAAGACCATCTAACCAAACTCTGTCAAATGCTTGAGAGACATCCCAAAATATTGCTGTGCAGTATTCTCGGTTTTCGAACGCGCTTCGTATTTCAGATGTTATGCGATTAACCTGCTCGATAGTTCCGTGTTTTTCGCGAAAGCCGAACTGATGTGAAGGGATTTTGTTGACAGTTCTTAAAGATGAATTTATTCGAGTGAGCACGCATTTCTCGAAAAGTTTTGATAGGCATGATAATAAACTTATAGGTCTATACGACGCGGGAATTCTGTGGTTTTTTCATGGCTTTGGTATCATTATAATGATTGATTTTTTCTATCTCTCTGGAAAGTAACCAAGTTTAGTGATGGCGTTGAAGAGCTGGGCCATAGTGCAGACGGCGCAGTATGGGAGCTCGATAATAATTTTTGGGGTTATTAAGTCGCTGCCCGGTGATTTTTTCGGGTTCAGTTCCCTTTTGAATATATTAGCAATTTCGTTTGGGCAAAACTCGGTTGAATCTTCCTGAAGCTCAGCGTCATTTGTTAATGTTGGCAGTGTAAACAAGTTTGTGGCATGATTTGGTGTGAATACATTTTGAAGATGAGCGGCAAATGTTCTTGCTCTATCATAATCACTGCAGGCCCAGTCGCCTGCGGGGTTTCTTATAGGCATCACGGTTTCTGTTGGTAAGTTTAAAAATGGGTGAGCTCTCCAAAGTGAGTGTTTTGTAGAGGATGTAGAAATTTGTTCTATATAACGGCGTTGGGTGTGTGCTTCTTCTTGCTTTAGAGCTTTGGTAAGCATACGTGTAGCGCACCTTAACCTATGTCGTGCAGATCGCAATCTGCAGGATTCCATTCTCATCGTATACGTCGCTTTTCGAAGACGAGTTGCTCGATTTGTAGGTTTGTCTTTTTGCTTGCATGGTACTTGTGCAGTTTGGGGTGTTGAAATGCGAGCTGCGGTGACAAAGACAGACTCCAGAGTGTTTACAAAACTGTCGACGTCAGCTTCAACATTGAGGAGAGGATTTAGCTCAATCTTTTTTTTTTTTTTTTTATTAAAACTGCTTTATTTATTGAATCTTCTCTTTATGAGACTAACAATAAGTTTGCAGATCTTATGCCTATACTTTAACTAGCAGTTTTTTTGGACTGCAGATAGGTTACGGGGCCCTAGGGTCTTTCGCTGGGTTGGAAGGTCATTTCGACGAAGACGGGATTGGCTGCACAACCTTGTGAATCTTCTGGCGAGATGGTTAGGGTGCGTAGAGAGCTTGCTGTAGTATTGTTCCTTGAGTTCTGCTATTACATCTCTGACTGGTTGAATATTTAAATCTTTATCCTTTTCACTTATGTGAAATAGTATATTAACTTTGTCACGGAGTTTGTAACAGATCGAAATATTAATTTCCGACTATATAAAGTATATATATTCTTGATCAGGACGACAAGACGAGTTGATTTAGCCATGTCCGTCTGTCCGTCTGTCTGTCTGTCTGTCTGTCTGTATGTATGCAAACTAGTCCCTCAGTTTTGAAGCTATCGAGCTGAAACTTTGCACAGAGTCTTAGAATTTATTACGATGAATCATTCGTCGGAACCAGCATGATCGGATTATTGGAACAGGTAGCTCCCATACGAAAAGAAGAAGAAAAGTGAACAAAACTTGAATCGTTGTATGGAAAACTTTTTTGTTTTGTACAATAGAGTGCTGAAATTTTAAACATAGTAGTTTTACATGGTCCGACTACATGCCTGAAAGTTTCATTGAGATTGGACATCTGGAACTGGTAGCTCCCATACAAAATGAAGAAGAGGAAGAGAAGCCATATTCACGTCGTTGTATGGAAAACTTTTTTGTTTCTTAACCAATTGACTTGAAATTTTAAAGTTATGTTCTTAGGGAGGAATGAAATCTATTTTGACCAAATGTGGGCGTAACCACGCATAGCCACGCCCACTTATAGCGAAAATTGACCCGTTGTATGGAAAACTTTTTTGTTTCTTAACCAATTGACTTGAAACTTTGCAGTTATGCTCTTAGGGAGGAATGAAAACTATTTTGATCAAAAGTGGGCGTGGCCACGCCCACTTATAGCTTAACTTGACCCTTTCTATGGAAAACTTTTTTGTTTTTTAACCAATTGACTTGAAACTTAACAGTTATGTTCTTAGGGAGGAATGAAAACTATTTTAACCAAAACTGGGCGTAGCCACGCCTACTTATAGCGAAAATTGACCCGTTGTATGGAAAACTTTTTTGTTTTTTAAGCAATTGACTTGAAACTTTGCAGTTATGCTCTTAGGGAGGAATGAAAACTATTTTATAGCGAAAATTGACCCTTTGTATTGCATGGCTACGCCCACTTATCGCAAAACTTGAACCGTTGTATGGAAAAATTTTTTGTTTTTTAACGAATTGACTTGAAACATTACAGTTATGTTGTTAGGGATGCATGAAAACTATTCATTGAGTTTTTTTTATAGTGACACAAAGTGAAAAGTATTATAGCTTCAGCCTTGCTGAAGATAGCGTCCTTACTGGTTTTGTATGTTTTCGTTTCGAACATACCACGGTGCCCCGGTGATGGTTCTCAATATCTTTGACTGGGTTCTCTGGATGATTTCAATGTTGCTACTGCTAGCGTTTCCCCATAGCTGAGAGCCGTAGGTCCAGATAGGTTTGAGAACAGAATTGTAGAGCAGGACTTTGTAGTCAAGACTAAGGGAAGAGCGAGCGTTGATAAGCCAATGGAGGCTATTTGCTTTTAGTTTTAAATGCGTTCTCTTGGCCTCGATGTGCCTGCGCCATGTGACTCTTCTATCGAGGTGTACTCCGAGGTATGTCACTTCGTTTGTTTGCGGAAGCGTAGTGTTGTTTAACATCAGCGGTGGGCAATCTTGCCTGTTTAGAGTGAACGTGACGTGTTTGCATTTTTGTTCGTTGACTTTTATTCGCCAGTCAGCTAGCCATTTTTCTATGTCGACCAGGTGAAGAGCTAACTGCGCTGTTGCTTGCATAGGGCTCAATCTGTGAGTTTATATATTTTTTGTCTTTTACCCAGTTGGTTTTGTGTAAGGTCAGTCTACTCGGTTGGTCTACGGTTTTTGGATGTCGTAGTAGGTTAATTAAAACAGGCGAGTGATCAGACGAGAGATCTGAAAGGCTTTCAGCGCTTATCAAATTTCTTGGAATATTTTTAGTTATTGCAAAGTCAATTAGGTCGGGTAGTTTCTTGGGGTCAACCGGATAGTATGTTGGTCTGCCAGGAGAAACATGGTCAAGCTTGTTGCTGGCTTTTATGACTGCATTATAAATCTGCTTTCCTTTTGTGTGTGCTTGGCATTGTAATCTCCTGCTGCTATAAAATGATCCCCTAACGAGTTAGAAAACCGCATGAACTCAGCTTCAGATATAGTAAAGCGAGGGACGCAGTATACGGCAGCTAGTGTTAATATTTTACACCTATCTAATTGAATTATTATAGATATGGCTTGTAGATAATTTTCGGAGAATTTTTAATGGCAGTGGTGTTTGAGGCGGTTTCTTATTAGAATACCAGTCCCACCATGTGCTTTACCATCAGGATGATTTGTTCCGTAGAATAAGTAGCCTCATATGTTAAAGTTATATTTCATTGTCAGATGTGTTTCTGAGAGTAGCATTACGTCAATGTGTTTGTCGAGAAGAAATTGAGCTAACTCAAGTTTATGCTGTGAAACGCCATTAGCATTCCACGTAGATATTCTTAGGAAAGCCATTGATTATTTGGACTGCTGTGATATCAGCATTTGTATAAGGAGATTTTGGCTTCGGATTGTGGAAGGGGGAAGTATATATTAAATCAATATGGAAGTACACATCTTGGTTGAATTTGGTTGGTGTGATGTTAATCGGTACGTTACGAGAGCGTGCAGTGTGCACTCGCTGGTGGATTCGACTTTTCAGCTCCTTGTAAATTGGGCAACATTTGTCATTAGCGGTGTGATTACCACCGCAGTTGGCGCACTTTTTTGCGCTGGCGTCGTCTTTGTCCGCTGGGCAGTGTGTGGCGTACCGGGCGTAGGGTACATTACGACCTTGTATGGCCATATTCTTGGCAGTTTGTACATTGTACGGGACCGTTGCGTTTGTGTGGCTCTTCTACAGTGATTCTGCGGTGCAGTAGAAATTGAATTTTGTATATCGGGTGCACTTCGTTTTTCTTAAGCGGCTTGCTTTCTGGAATTAGTTCCACCTTGAAGAGTGGTTGAGGCTTCCTATCCTTATTTAAGATGTTGAAAACAGTTTTTACACTGAATCCTTTCTCTTTTAGCGCATTGATTATCTCTGTAGGAGATACTTCAGGCTCTATGCCCTTAAGTACGACTTGCAGGCCCTTACTGCTTTTCAGTTGGTTTGTTAAGTTTGTTTAGCTGTCGCTTAGATGCTTCGACAATACTCTGTAACTGTGTTTGGATTTAGTTTGCTATTAGTTTGATTTTAGTTTGTTTGGTGGATGTTTTCCTTTATGAGGGGAATTATGTGGAAGTTATCCTTCCCAATAAGCTCAACAATTTTATTTACAAGAGCATTGCAGCTTTTTTCTCGAATGTATATTGGTGGAGGCTTTGGCTTCTTTCTTTCACCTTCTGTTTCGGGAGCCAGATCGTCAGATTTGTCTGCCAGGATTTCAAACCTGATGCTATTAATAGGCATTTCACTTTTTTCTGGGCTGGAATTGCCACGGACAATTTTTGGCTTCGAGTTTAGGGGACTCAACTTTCGCTTTATTAGAATGTAGCGATCCATTCCAGTCTGCACGGCCGGCCTAATATTTTGCTTCTTCGCATTCTGTTTTGCTGAGAGCGCGCTGTTCGTAGTTTGTTTGATAAAGTATGCATTACTTGATGGCTCTTGCATAGCGGGTGTTATTATCGAGCAGGCAGTTGACACACTTGAAGTTGTTGTTGTATTTACTGTTGCGGTAGTTGAAGAGATTGTTGTGCTGGTCGCAGTTGATAAGCACAGGTCTCTCTGGTCAGTACATACCTGCATAGAAGCGCTTCCGGCGCTCTGCTGCTTTTGATGCGTGGACGTTAGTGACGGAGAGCAAGAACGCGCTCTCTCGTTCGATGTGTGCAAGAGATCGATCGTTGCAGGTCGCACTCGTTGTGTGGCTGCGGTGTTTTCGGTAGGTGCGGCGACGAATGTAAAGTACGCGTTGTTCCGTTGCAGAGAGAGCCGGCACTCGTCTTGCTGGCGCTGCAGTTGTTTGCGAAATTCGTTTTGATTGTCTTTACCACTCATTGTCACGACCGAGGGTTGGATTAATTGTTTTTTTTGGTGTTAGAAATACTAATTAACTAATTAATTATTGATTAATTAGCTAATAGGTTTGTGCGGTTTTATCACACTAAGCGTCTTTTCGCGATTTTCACTATTTATTAGTCAGTATTTCACTGGACTGATGAGTTTTAGAATTTATTTCTCGGAGCACAAGAAAAATAAACACGTCTGCATGCGACGGCAGATAAGTGAATATTTGACTAATTAAATTAAATAGCAAATCCGAAAAAAAACTATCATATCAAAGTGTCAACAACGTTTTTTCGATTGGTAAATATTAAACAACCAGTAAGGACGCTATCTTCAGCAAGGCTGAAGCTATAATACTTTTCACGTTGTGTCACTATAAAAAAACTAATTGAATAGTTTTCATGCCTCCCTAACAACATAACTGTAAAGTTTCAATCCAATTGGTTAAAATCGAAAAAGTTTTCCATACAACGGGTCAAGTTTCGGTATAAGTGGGCCATGCCCACTTTTGGTCAAAATAGTTTTCATTCCTCCCTAAGAACATAACTGTAATGTTTCAAGTCAATTGGTTAAAAACCAAAAAGTTTTCCATACAACGGTTCAAGTTTCGGTATAAGTGGGCGTGGCTACGCCCACTTTTGGTCAAAATAGTTTTCATTCCTCCCTAAGAACATAACTGTAAAGTTTCAAGTCAATTGGTTAAAAAACAAAAAAGTTTTCCATACAACGGGTCAATTTTCTATAAGTGGGCGTGGCTACGCCCACTTTTGGTCAAAATAGTTTTCATTCCACCCTAAGAACATAACTGTAAAATTTCAAGTCAATTGGTTAAAAAACAAAAAAGTTGTCCATACAACGATGTGAATATTGCTTTTCTTCCTCTTCTTCATTTTGTATGGGAGCTACCAGTTCCAGATGTCCAATCTCAATGAAACTTTCAGGCATGTAGTCGGACTATGTAGAACTACTTTGTTTAAAATTTCAGCACTCTATCGTACAAAACAAAAAAATTTTCCATACACCGATTCAAGTTTTGTTCACTTTTCTTCTTCTTTTCGTATGGGGGCTACCAGTTCCAGTGGTCCGATATGGCTGGATCCAACATATGAGTTGACTGCACGAATAAGAAGTCTCTGTGCAAAATTTCTGCTCGATATCTTCAAAACTGTGGGAGGAGATTGTATATATACAGACAGACGGACAGACGGACATGGCTAAATCAACTCGTCTTGTCGTCCTGATCAAGAATATATATATATATACTTTATATAGTCGCAAGTGAATATTTCTGTGTGTTACAAACTTCAGCACAAAGTTAATATACTATTTCACATACGTAAAACACACACTAAAAATTGCTTCGGCCCAAAAAACATAACAGTACTTTCTTATAAAAGCGAATTAAAACTTAGCTAAAAGTATTTCTTAGAAGCTATGAATAAGCAATGAAATTGGCATTTAAATAAAATTTTTGTATGACTTGTACAAAAAATTTTACAAAACTTTGAAAATCAAAAGCTTCTTATAAATATGAAACGTAATTTAGCAGTTCTTTTGGACTGCAGTAGGGTTACGGGGCCCTAGGGACTATCGCTGAGGTGGAAGATCATTTTGATGAAGACGGGATGGGCTGCACAACCTTATTAAACCTCTGGCGAGGTGGTTAGGGTGCGTAAAAAGCTTGCTGTATTGTTCGTTGAGTTTTGCAATTACATCTCTGTCTGGTTGAATATTTAAATTTTTATACCCTGTACACACACTGTGTATCAGGGTATATTAAGTTTGTTTGAGACGGTTTGTATGTAACGCATAGAAGGAGGGGAGGGGGACCCATTAAAGTATATATATTCTTGATCAGGATTTGTTTTGTTTGTTGTTTTCTTAAAATTGCTGTATCTCCTAAACTATAATAGATACAATGCTGAAATTTTGTATGCAAACTCAGTAAACATACCTTTTTAAAACTGCATACCACAAACTTTCATTTTTAACGCTGTGTGACAACGCAAAGACAAACAAGTTGAAATTTGGCATAAATTGCGCTTTGAACACTGCTTTATCCTATTTGTACCAAAAACCGTACTTAACACTGCGAAAACTATTAAAGCTAGAGACTTGAAATTTGGAAGATAGACTCGTGTGGTCGAACACTAGATCAAGTTTAAAGGAATTTTTGCCTCGCCCATTCCTTCCCGCCCATCGAGCACAACAAAAGGTCATTTTTTCTTAAAATTGCTGTATATCCTAAAGTATAAAGAATACAATGCTGAAATTTGGTATGCAAACTCAGGTAACATACCTTTTTAAAATTGCATACAACAAACTACCACTTTCCCCGCAAAGACCAACACACTAAAATTTTGCAGCAATGCTTTGTAACAAAATCCGTACTAAAGCGCCATCTAATGGCAACATTGCACTGTGAGCCCTGCCTCACTATTAGCAAATACTCAAACCATATCGTGGTACACTGCTTTTGCTGTCGGCGAATGTTTAACGTGTTATCAACATAGGTGTGTGTACAGGGTATTATATAGTTGAGAATACTCAACTATACCGCCCTTACTGGTTTTGAATGTTTTCGTTTCGAACATACCACAGTGCCCCGGTGATGGTTCTCAATGTCTTTGACTGGGTTCTCTGGATGATTTCAATGTTGCTACTGCTAGCATTACCCCATAACTGGGAGCCGTAGGTCCAGATAGGCTTGAGAACAGAATGCGCAGATGCTTGCATTAGGCACCTGGAACGGCTGAGAATAGCTGTAGCGTCATTAAAGGTGGATGTGGTTAGTCGTCAGCTTGTTGCGATGACCGATGTGTAGAGGACATATAATGTCGGACCGAGTACGCTGCCTTGAGGAACTCCAGCTCTTATAATGCGGTCGTCGGGTCGTTGTTCGAAAGCATTGTTTTAATCTTATGCAGTAAACCGTCCAACCGGGAGCTCAATAATCATTTTTGGGGTTATAAGATCGCAGCCCGGTGATTTTTTTGGGTTCAGTTCCTTTTTTATGATATTAGCGATTTCGTTTGGGCGAAACTCGATTGGATCACGTTGAAGCTCACCGTCATTTGTTATTGCTGGTAGTGTAGTCGCCTTAGTGGAAGGATTTGGTTGAAAAACACTTTCAAGGTGGGCGGCAAATGTTCTTGCTCTATCTTTATCGTTGCGGGCCCAGCCGCCTGCAGGGTTTCTTATAGGCATCACGGTTTCTGACGGTGAGCTAAGGGTTGGGTGAGCTTTTCACAGTCATTTTTTTGTACAGGATGTTGATAATTGTTCTATGTAACGCCATTGGGTATGTGCTTCTTCTTGCTTTAACGCTTTAGTTAGGTTACGTGTGGCAGTCTTTAGCCTATGTCGTGCAGACGGCGATCTGCTTGATTGCCATTCTAGACGTATACGTTGCTTTTCGATAACGAGCTGCTCGATTTGAATTTTCGTCTTCTTTTAGTTGTATGGTACTTGTGGAGTTTGAGGTGTTGAAATGCGAGCTGCGGTGACGAAGACAGATTGTAGATTGTTTACGAAGCTGTCGATCTCAGCTTCAACGGTTAGGGGAGGATCTAGCTCAATGTGTGAGCTAATGTATTTTTGGTATCTGACCCAGATAGTTTTATGCGAAGTCAATCTGTTCGGTTGATCTACGGTTTGCGGATGTCGAAGTAGGTTAATTAATACAGGCGAGTGATCAGATGAGAAATGTGAAAGGCTTTCGGCGCTTAGCAGGTTTCGTGGAATATTTTTGGTTATTGCAAAATCGATTAGGTCGGGTAGTTTATTGGGGTCAGCCGGCCAGTATATTAGTCTGCCGGGAGAGAGATGGTCGAGCTTATTGCTGGCCTTGATAATTGCATTGTATAATTGTTATATATATATATTGTGTTTGTGCAAAAGCCAAATGTATGTAACGCACAGAAGGGGGATCGGGGGACCCCATAAAGTATATATGTATATTCTTGATCGGGACGACAAGAGAAGTTGATTAAGCCATGTCCGTCCGTCCGTCCTCACCTATGGTTCTCGGAAACTATTAGAGCTAGGGACCCGCCCATCCAGGACCACCCACTTTTTGAAAACGCTACAACTCAAACATCCAAAGAGTTAGAAACATGAAAGTATGGAAGGTATGTAGACTCTGTACGAGTAACTCTACAAAACTGCATACCAAAATTTTACCCCCTCCCCTTAATTTCCCCTCCCCTAGTATTTTTCTTTAAAAAGCTATATCTCCAAAACTTACAAAGTTATGAACCCGAAATTTTGTATACAAGCTCAGTGATAATACATCTTAAAACCTGCATACCACAAATTTCCCCTCTCTTTGATGGCTACCCCTCAGAGGCCAACAAACTTAAATTTTTCGTAAAATCCACATTTTTGACCGATTTTCTTGATATTTTGAACACTATTTGAATAGGCGACGCACAGAGGGGCCTTAGATACATTCAGCTGGCAAAAATCAAAAAATGCATGAACGCTTTTGATAAAACAAATAAATGGGTCTGATAGAGAATTTTCCAGAGATTAAGGAAATATTAACCTTAAAGAAATCGAAATTATAGTTTGAAAGTTATCGCTAGTCAAAGTTGACCCTTTTTTCAACTTTTAATAACATACTACATTTTTTGTAAATTCGCCATCTTTGAGTTGGAATAGCAACGCAATTATAACAGGAATCATTATCGAATTAATTAATATTCTTAGGTAGCCATATTATAGTGTTATAACATAAATATTAAGTTTTTGTCAGTTGTAGTTTTCTGAAGGGGGCTGTTTTTCAAACTATCTGTTTTTTGTATTTTGCAATGCTGCTGGTGGGTAAAATTGATCGTAAACGGTGTAAAGGGGGGTAAAATGTCTTAATTTGCTACATTTTGTATGGCATGTGCCAGTTCCAGTGGTTCGATCATAATGATACTAATAGGCAATTGGCCTGAGTACGTAGGAAGACTACATTTTAAATTTCAGCCCTCTATGTTAAAAATCAAAAAAGTTTTCAATACAACGACTTAAATCTGCTTCTCTCCCTCTTCTTCATTTCGTATGGCAGGTACCAGTTCCAGTTGCCCGATCGCAATGAAACTTTCAGGCATTGTGTCAGACTATGTAAAACTTCTATGTGTGAAATTTCAGTCGTCTATCTTCAAAAACAAAAAAGTTTTCTATACAACGAATCAAGTTTTGTTCATTTTTCTTCTTCTTTTCGTATGGGGGCTACCAGTTCTAATAGCCCGATCATGCCGATTCCGACATATGAGTTGATCGCACAGAAAAGAAGACTCTGTGCAAAATTTCAGGTCGATAACTTTAAAATTGTGGGAGATATTGTATAAATACTGATAGACGTACATACGGACGGACGAAAATGGCTATATCAACTCGTCTTGTCATACTGATCAAGAATATATATACTGTGTATAGTCGCAAATTTCTAAGTTTATAAATAATGGAAAACTAGCCATTTTCTGACGCTAAAGCTGCACCGGAAACAAATTCTGACTTTGACAACCTACTATGCCGCTCCTAGATATCGTAGCGTATTGAACGATGGCTTCTTTTAAAGCTTAAGGAATTCCCTTTCAAACAAAACTTATTTCATGCAATTATCTTTATTCGTTCAGAAGATATGATTTTTGCAATGGAAATACTCAGAAGGCCCCACTGTGCGACGTCAGATCAATATGTTTTTGTAACTTGAAGGTGTGGCACCGCCTACCATGTGTGCAGGGTATTATATTGTCGAGTATACTCGACTATACCGCCCTAACTGGTTTTCCTTTTGGGGTCACGAGACGGGGCCCCCATTAAGTGTACTTGGCATTGTAATTTCCTGCTGCTATGAAATGTTCTCCCAGTGTGTTAAAAAACTGCATGAACAGCTTCAGATATATTGAAGCGAGGTGGGCGGCTAGAGTTAGTTGCTTACCATTACTTAATTGCATGTTTATAGATGTGGCCTGTAGATAGTTTTCAGCAAATTCTCTATGACAGTGGTGCTTGAGGCGGTTTCTAATCAGAATACCAGTCCCACCATGTGCTTTACCATCGGGATGATTGCGTAGGGAAGCCATGGATTACTTGGACTGTTGTGATATCAGTATTTGTATAAGTGGATTTCGGTTACGCATTAAATCCTGCATAGTTGTCCGCATAAATGACATAAACTGCATAAGACTGGTTGATGACATTACTTCAAAGTTGTTTTGTGGCTTCTCCGGCTTTTGGTGGTATTGAGTCGCGTAGAATTCTGCATGTGCCAGTTGTGAGTGCGGTAAATTTTAGGAAGGGGGGACCAGTCCTGATTTTAGAGCACTGGCAAATAACAGTTTTTTGGATGTGATTCCGGGGCCAAGTGAAGATCTGGCTGCAGTCGAAAATAAATCATCTGGGTTTGATTTAGATGGTGTGAAGGTAGGGTGTGCATTTTGAGAGCGTGTAGTGGTCACTCGCTGGTGGATTCGTGTTTTCAGCTCCTTGTATACTGGGCAACCTTTATATTCAGCTGTGTGGTTACCACCGCAGTTGGTGCATTTTTTTGAGCTGGCGTCGTCTTTGCTCTCTGGGCAGTGTGCAATGTCGTGAAGTTCTCCACAAGCTACACAAACCGTGCGCAGAGTGAAATACGACCTTGTATGGCCATATTCTTGGCAATTCGAAAACTGAAGTTTGTGTATCGGGCGCACTTCGTTTTTTTTTAGGGGATTGCTTCCTGATTCAAGTTTTACCTCGAAAAGTGGTTGCGGCCTCATATTTCTTTTTGGGATGTTGAAAATAGTTTTAGCACTAAATCCTCTCTCTTGTAACGCGTTGATTACTTTTGCAGGAGTTATTTCAGGCTCTATGCCCTTTAGTACGATTTGCAGGGCTTTGCTGCTTTTTAGCTTTTTAGTACATATGAGCACAAAAATCACTCTAACAAACAACTGCCGGCAGGGTTATAAGGCGCTACAATGAACAAGATTATTATACAATCATTTCAAGAAAGGGGTTTTCCGATTTCGACACAGTTTAAGTAATGGAAAGTTCCAAGCTCATTTCAACTGGTCCGAATCTTAGATGCAACAAAAGTATTATTTTGAATGCAATTGTGAAATTTCACCGCCCCCTAAAGGCGCCGCACCCTCTGCCCCCCCACTCTACGCCACTGGCTGAACTACTGATATTTGTTTTACATTTGGTGTGTACAGGGTGTTATATTGCCGACAATACTTGAGTATACCGCCCTTACATGTTTTTCTTGTTTTCGACCAAAACACTTTACTGTCTAATAGAAGGGAAGCCCAAGCGGGGATTTTCGAAGATATTACTGAGTGGCAGATTAGAATATGGGAGATATCTTAAACTCTATTGAATGGATTCCCCAAGAATAAGATTTCTAAGAGGTGACGCGCGTGCAGAGCAGACCATTGATTCTGTAAAAACGACTGATTTACTCCTGTGTGGCAGATTAAGATAAGGTGGGCTTATAACATGCTTATAAGTCACTTTTTCGCTAATCAGCCATTTTGAGTAAGACGAAAGGGAATGGGAGGGTTTCAAACTTGAAAACCAAAACCGGCAAATTTAGTTAGTCCTGTGGGTCGGTTTTTCATACAGGCTCGGCATGATCTCCTAGTCGTACGGTTCCATAATCTAACAGTTATATGGAGCAACCTTCTTTATTCCGCGGTATACAATATAAAACGCCTTATGGCTGTCGTACCCACCGCTAAATGAAAAAACTTCATAGAATCTTTTCTAGTTTGAATTATGTAATCTTCAAAATGCAACCACTCTCAATGACGCAGTAGTAAATCACGTTTTAACATCGTTGCCTCCCCGACAATAAATACGACAATACGAATTAGAAACATTGATTACTTTCACTAATTAACCTTTTTTTTTTCGTTTTTTAGGCTATGAAAGCATTTATCGAATCAAATTTTAAATTACTGGATATAAATAGTGACGGCATTGTTGGAGTTGAAGAATATCGATACAACTGTATAACGAGGATAGCAATTGATGACATAACACCTATTGATAAAGCTTTTGAAACTTTATTAAATGTAATATATAATATCCTTAAAAATAATGTACTAAAATAAATACATATTGTCTTTTATCAGGATGAAGATAGAAAACGCGGTGGTCTTTCACTCGATCGATACAAAGAACTCTATGGCCAATTTTTGGGTAATACAAACGACAACCATCCAGCGGTTAATTTGTTTGGACCACTTTAATAAAGATTTAATTTAGAATTTACAATTGTCTTCGCTGTTGTTCAACTACTATTTTAATAAGTTTTACTTGTAATTACTATGACTATAATTTTAAAATTTTTCTATAAAGTAGGCATAATATCCCATTAGTTGAATCGTCAGAAATGAGTTTGAATTCTAAGTAGTATTCATTAAGTTGTTTTGTTTTGCTCTCAGTTAATTTTTTTAAGTCTTGTAATTCTCTCTTTATAAAATTTTGTTTTAAGTCATTTTGTATATTGTTATATATTTATGTTAAATGTAGAAAAGTTTGTAGCCGAACAATAATTATCGCCTTGTTTGTGTCAATGGTTACTTAATAAAGCTAAACTATATATCAAATTAAATAAATTTCTCGCTGAATAATTCCCACATTTTATAAGTATAGCATTCGGGGCACTATTTGTGATCACCAAAAAAAAGTAAGTAAGTAAGGACGCTATAGTCGAGTTTACTTGATAATGTAATACCCTGTACACAAAGTAGAATGTGCTAAAAAAAAAAAAAAAAGTTAAGTGACATCGCTTGTTCAAATAGTGTTAAAAAGATCAAGAAAATTCAAAAGCGGATGAATTCAAACCAAACAAAAACACCAGAATCAATCTTAAATAAGTGAAAACATGTACTATCAAAAAGAGCCTCGGAACCAAGAGTCTTGATAATAACGTTGTCCATTAACAATCAAAAATTACGGTGCCTGGTAGATTCTGGGGCGACTATTAGCATAACTTGGCCCAATACAGTCAACAATAGAAACTCTTGAGCACCCTATATACTATTTCACCATAGATGAAAAGGATAAGAGATAGAGAGTTTCCATCATTTGGAACCATTTCATGAAAGATAGTTAACCTCCACAACAAACTTTACTCCCATCTCAAAAGACAACCGAGAAAATACGACTTTTGTAATTTTTTCACCCGAGGTAGCTTCAGTTACTTGCTCCTTATCACTTAACCAAGTCGAAAAGGGGACAAACAAAATAAACGCAATGAAAAACAGAATTTCGGTTTTATCTATTATAGTTTCCGATATCGACGCGTTCATACAGACAGACGGACGGACAGATAGACGAAAATGGCTACATCGACTTCTTTTCCGATACTTATGAAGAATACATATTAGAGTGTCCCTTATTTGGTATTTTTTTTTTTTTTTTTTTCATTTTTAAAAGCGCATTCCCGCTATTTTTGTTCAGTATCCTTAACTTCACCTAAATACAAAATTTCAGCTTAATTAATTCTAAGCCGACTGAGCCCTGAAGTTTTATGAAAGAAGATTTTAGATGTGTTTTTAAATTCCACTGGAGGACGCCAAATAATTAAATTTTAATTGAATATTATTGAAAAGACAAATTTAAGTATTGCGTTTTATTACCAAAAAGATAAACTTTATATAATACTAATCAGGATACGTCCTTTTCATGGGTTCTTTTTTACAATTTGATTTGAGCTTTAATTCATTTAATTTCACTTCGCGGATATTAAAAAATGAAACTGTGAGAACTTGGCGGATAGATGGTAACTTAACACCCGTTATTTGGTGATTTATCTTACAGTAAAAAAGAACTGTGAAATTGTAAGTTTTTCACGGTTCGATTTAGAAACCCAGCAGTTTTCTTCAGATCACATAGGAAATAAGGACATGCGGTTGTAGTACAATTTGCATCGTATAGACATGCATTATATTTTGAAATAAGTTATATGCGATACGCAAGCGCAGTTGACGTCGAACACGACGCATGAGAGTTTGTTGTTGATGAAGGGTTAGCGTAGAAGGTTAATTGAGGATATTAGCAGAAACAGTAACAGACAAACGAAAGTTGAAGATGATGATGAAGTGTTTGCTCAATAAAATGTTAACTTATCTCCAGAACAAGATTGAATCGGATTAAGTTTTGTTGGTTTCATAATAAGCTTAAACTATTGTTGAAAATGTAACAAAATTTACTCAATTCAAGATTTTTTTACTTAAAATCAGTGCTTTAATTGAGAATATTTTACTTGATTTGACAAAATTCATACTTGACTGACTTTCAAGGCCGAATTGTTTAATAAGTATAATGTACTTGGATTTTTTTCTCTGTCAATATTTTTGTTCTAATCAAAAACTTTTTCTTTTCTGATGACTTTTCATAAAATATTGTAAATACTTTACACTTTAAATGAACACTCGTCAAAGTTTAGACTTGTACTGATTTGTCCGACGTGGATGTTGCTTTATTTATATTAATTTTTACTTAATGCTAACGCTGTGTTTGTAAGGCAGCAACGTGTGATCCTTAATTTCTATAGGTATTTTTTTACTAATGACTCTTAAGTTTGTAAGACAACAGTGTGATCCTAAATCTATGTTTGTCGCTTATCGTAATTACCGTTTATGGCCGGCATGGTCTAATTATCATTTATGGCCGTCAGATGTTTAGGCGACCTGCGACCTTCTGTTGGAAATACCTGGTTTATCATTAGGTATTTCCAGAGAAACGATATGATACACGCGTGTCTTGCAGCCTTATCGTTGTCCGTACATCGTAGACGGTTTTTATGTTCGTTCCTGAACATTCTCCGAGGCCCCAACAAATGTAATGGCTAACAGTTTCTTCCGCTGTACACACTTTAGCCTCGCATACAAGATGAGTATAATTATTACCAGAGTTACCAATATTAGCGACGCACATTGGGGCCTTCTGAGTTTTTTCATTGCAAAAATCATATCTTCTGATCGAATAAAGATAATGGTTTTGTTTGAAACGGAAGTCCTTAAGCTTTAAAACGAGCCATCGTTTAATACGCTACGATATCTGGGAGCGGCATAGTAGGTTGTCAAAATCTGAATTTGTTTCCGGTGCAGCTTTAGCGTCAAGAAATGGCTAGTTTTCCATTATTGATAAACTTAGAAATTTGCGACTGTACACAGTATATATATTCTTCATCAGTATGACAAGACGAGTTGATATAGCCATTTCCGTCCGTTCGTCTGTATGTCTATCAGTATTTATACAATATCTCCCACAATTTTGAAGTTATCGACCTGAAATTTTGCACAGAATCTTCTTTTCTGTGCAATAAACTGATATGACGGAATCGGCATGATCGGACTATTAGAACTGGTAACCCCAATACGAAAAGAAGAAGAAAAATTAACAAAACTTGATTCGTTGTATAGAAAACTTTTTTGTTTTTGAAGATAGAGGGCTGAAACTTCAAACATAGTACTGGTAAAATAGAACTGGTACCTGCCATACGAAATGAAGAAGAGGGAGAGAAGCAGATTTAAGTCGTTGTATTGAAAACTTTTTTGATTTTTAACATAGAGGGCTGAAATTTAAAAGGTAGTCTTCCTACGTACTCAGGCCAATTTCCTATAAGTATCATTGTAATTGAACCACTGGAACTGGCACCTTCCATACAAAATGTAGCAAATTAAGACATTTTACCCCCCTTTACACCGTTTACGATCAATTTTACCCACCAGCAGCATTGCAAAATACAAAAAACAGATAGTTTGAAAAACAGCCCCCTTCAGAAAACTACAACTGACAAAAACTTAATATTTATGTTATAACACTATAATATGGCTACCTAAGAATATTAGTTAATTCGATAATGATTCCTGTTATAATTGCGTTGCTATTCCAACTTAAAGATGGCGAATTTACAAAAAATTTAGTATGTTATTAAAAGTTGAAAAAAGGGTCAACTTTGACTGACGATAGCTTTCAAACTATAATTTCGATTTCTTTAAGGTTAATATTTCCTTAATCCTTAAAATTCTCTATTAGGCACATATATTTGTTTTATCAAAAGCGTTCATGAAATTTTTGATTTTTTCCAGCTGAATGTATCTAAGGGCCCTCTGTGCGACGCATGCCCAGATGACGTGTGAATGTAAATGTCTGTCAGGTGGACCTTATACTTATCCAGCATTTTAATTTTTGAGTGTAGCATGTCTAATTCTTTTGTGTTGTTTAGTAAATTATACGAGTTAAGGGCTGTGTTGAAAATGACATAATCCGCTTGCACGTGGGGAATCATTAGATGACCGTTATTTACTAACGGCATCGAGATATCTTTATAAATATCCGTTTGCTGGTTGATGTATAGTGGTATTGTGGCTTGGATTACCACGACGCCGTCTTTAAAATCACCTTGCGCTGTGAGAAGCTTCTATCTCGCTTGCAACCGGTTTCTTGAATTTCTGCCAGGTAGCACATGGTTCCGTGGTAACGATTTTTGAATTTTCCGAATCTCCTCCAACATTTGTGTTGGCTTTATCAAGATCGGGTATACTTTACCGTGGTTTGTACCTATCAAAAGATCGACCACTTCCCGGTTCTACACGGTTCAAAGGCTGGGGTAAGCTCGCCGACAGAGTCCGTTTTACATAAAATTTAGTTGATTTTTATATAAAAGACCCTGCGTGAATCAGTAACTTTACCTTTTGTCTTTGCCTGAAATTCAAACTCAAGAGAAGTGAAGAAGAAAGAGGTTGACGTTCGGTTTGTACAAAACAACTTTGAATTCAAAAGGAAAAGCGATCGGAAAGATCAGATGCTAGTAACTTATAACTAGAGCAAGAAACCCTATCTCCTACCTCGCTTATAACGACTTACGTGCTAGTTTACAAAATATAACTTAAACGCTAGACTTAGCTGTAAGATTTCCTCCAGTTGCTGCTGCGGGGTGGTGCGTTCTCCCTCGACGCTCGTTAGACGATTTGCTCGGTCAGGTGCTAACGCACGTCTTGTTGATTGCTGGACGAAAATGTTACTGCTTTCGTAGCTGTGAGAGATGTCTATGCTGTAGCGGCCGTATGCACCGTAGCACAACGTGGGCTCAACACACTCAAGATATACAGTTGCGAAAAATAAAATAGCACCACTACGATACTTCATCTTTCTGACCAAAAAAAGATCAATTTGTGTTGTGATTTTTTCAAATGATGATATTTAGTTATTGGTTAGTATTCCCCCTAAACGAAAAGAGTAATACTTCTGTTGAAATTATTACAGTTATTTAATTTTTTTAACTTTTTTGGAAAAAGAGCTAAAATATGGCGAAATAAATAATAGCACCACTTGAGCTTCACTTATAGAAATACTACTGTTTCGAACTTTTGCTTTGTTAGAAAGCTCGTGTTTTAAATATTTGACTTACATTTGACTATTTTTATCATTTAGATTAACATTTAACCAAAATTTTCATCATAATGGGCCATAGAGAAAATTGCAGTACTAAAAATCGCCGAATCCTCAAAAAATTTTTATTGGATGGCAAATCCTACAAAAAAAATTTATCAATTTGTTAGGTTTTCAAATAAAATTATTAAAAACACCATAAACTATACGGAAAACACTTAAACACGTGTGAGAAAACAAGCTAAGACCCATTTTCATATCAATAGTTTAATTCGTCAGAGCATAAATGATCCTTTCAAGGCTTCGACTGGGCTTCAGCAGGAACCTTAACATAACTCCATCAATGTAGACAGTTGTACCATATCTCAGGCAATATAATTAAAAAGCCTTCAACCCGAGAAGGTTCCCTATTTTAACGCGAAACACAATACCAAACACACAAAGTACGCAGCGATTTATGAAAATTGACTAGACAAAAAATAAACGAATTTTTTATGGACAGACGGGAGTAAAGTTGTTATGTTTTGTGGTAAAGACTCTTAGTCGAACGTCATGCGTCCTCAAAAGTCAGAACACAATGCAAAATACACTACAAACACCATTAAACATGAAGGGATCAGAGTAGTGGCATTGGCTTGTTTTTCTTGATACGTTGTAGGATCAATATATTGTCTAAAACCCATAATGAACAAACAGGTTAGCGTCAACATTTTGGGTACATTGATGCTTCCTAAAACACAATATGAGATGACTCTTGTATCCTTCCTATCCTTCCTAGGCCTTGAGACCGGTCATTCACCCCAAACGGTGCATTTCCGTTTTCCAATGAACTCTGTCGCTGTTGCCGTACTGTTAGTTTAACGACGGCTTACAGACTTTCAACAGTGGCATTCATGCTGCAGCCTACAGCCACTGATCGGCGAGGTCTGTTTTGTGGTGAGGGGCGAATCCACTACGGAATTCGCCCCCTCACACACTTTCCCTTGGATTTTCTCCGCCTCGTCGACCCAGCCTTGTAGTTGGTTGATCCTCAAAAGGAATTTTATTGATTCTCTGTACACTAAAAACTGGTCTTTCATTGCTTTAGACATTGCATTCAGTTTCTCGGTTATTTTCTTGAAACTTTCGTTGACATCACTGGTGTACGCTTTGATCAAATTTTCTGTGGATTTGATCACCGATTTTTGGTTGCCCATGTGCTCCTTGAGTTGTTGTTGGTTTTGCAGCAGGTTTTTTATATTATACATTTCTATGACTGCGACGGACGGGTCAAACCATCCGCCGGGGCATATTGCCATTGCCATGCTTGTGTTGGGCTCCGTACATATCTTGGGTGGGGTCTTGTTGCTCTCTATATCTTCGCATGGTAGTGGGCAGACTTTATTCAGAGATCTTTTAGTTTCTCCACCGTTCGTTTTGATAGTGGCCACTCTCACTTTCTTATCATTTCCTTTGGCGGTGTCCACAATTCTTCCCATTTTGCTGGATGTGTATTTTCTTGTTTCACCAGCACCATTTGATCTCTTTCGAGATTTGGTTTATCCTGTCGCAATTTTGAACTTCTTTGAAGTGCCACCAAATAGTCCTCTTTCCACTTCCTCCAGAATTCAGATCTAATACGTTGCAGAAACCTTCATCAACTTCTGCGTCACGACTTGCTGCGATTAGAGGTCGTGAGTTTAACACTGCTTCTATTTGGTACAAAAGCGTCGAAAACTCCTCATAGGTGAAGCTTTTGTCACCGATGACACGATTTAAGTGACATTTGACGGACTTCACTCCAGCTTCCGATAAACCTCCCATGTGGGGACTTCCGGGGGGAATAAAATGCCACTTGAAACCGTCCTTCTCCATTGCGGGCTCTATTTTGTTATTGGCGCGGATGGCTGCTGCCAGTTCTTTATCCAATTTCGTTGCTGCTCCCACGAAGATTGCACCGTTATCCGAGTATAAGTTGTGACATTTGCCTCGTGTTGCGATAATCGATGCAACGCTTCCAGAAATTTGTCGGTTGACAAATCGCTTGCAACTTCAGGTTTTATTGCCTTGGTGCTCATACAGACGAATACACAAATGTAGCCTTTATGTGACTTCTGTCCACTGTCCATCAGTTGTTCGGCTACGCTGTGCTTTTACCTTATGCAAGTTACACAGCTTCACAGATACTTCTTCAAATGGTTTCGAAGCCCTACAATCCAATACTTTTGTTCAATAAAGTTTCGCATCAGTTTCAGTCCACCATGTAGTGTTGATTTGTGAGCTGTGTCCATTATTAGCCAATTCCTAGGATCACTGGATGCTTCATGTCGAACGGCAGTATTGAGTATTTTTTTTTTGTCTCCAATGGCACTCCATTTTGTAAAGCCTGAATTTCAGGACCGAAATCTACATGTTGCTGCAGTTTTATTACTGTCATCATTGCCTTTCCTAATTCCTCCGACGTTAAGTATGTTGGGAAAGTCCTCTTTGTGCGCAGTTTTGTAATAAAGAGCCACACGTATGCTAGAACACTCTGTAATTTACTCATGGACGAGTATTTTGTAAGCAGGTGCGCAAGTCCATTTTCTTTTTGCCATATTGCTGATATGGTTACTGCTTCCATTTTCTGTCGTGATGGCCATTCACTGCAAGGCAACGCCAGCCATTTTGGCTCTTGCCACCAAATGTTGCACGCCTTCATCTGGCTTGGTGGGATTCCTCTTGATGCGACGTAAGCTGGATTTTCTTCCACTTTACTGAAGGAAGTTGTGAAGATATATAATCCACTCTTGTTAAACAAACTTGTCTTTGCTCCGTTTATTTTCAATCCAGGCTAGAGTGATTTGTGGGGGTAGCGACATATCTCCGCGCGAAGCTAAATAAGATATGGCGTTGCCAATACGACATAACTTCGCTGATTTATTAGCGTCATATCTCCGCCCAGAATGGCGTTTAAACAAAGTTATTTAATGATTATTGTAAATTCTTACCCTCCTAAAAATTAAATTCAAAATCCGAATAATTGAAATAACATTAAAATATTGCTTAAAAAAACGTAGTTTGATAGGTGATTGTAATTATTTTTATGTATATTTGTATGTACATATTTATTATTATTACATATACATAAGTTAATAAAAAGAAAGAACGTTTGTGTGAACGAAACGCCTTAATGTGCTTGACATTTAGATTTAAAATTTTTTTTTTTATACCCTGTACACATACTGTGTATCAGGGTATATTGTGTTTGTGCAAAAGCCAAATGTATGTAACGCACAGAAGGAGGGTCGGGGGACCCCATAAAGTATATATATTCTTGATCGGGACGACAAGAGAAGTTGATTAAGCCATGTCCGTCCGTCTGTCCGTCTGTCCGTCCGTCCGTCCGTCCGTCCTCACCAATGGTTCTCGGAAACTATAATAGCTAGAGACTTGAAATTTGGAGGGTAGACTGGTGATGCTCGGCAGCAGATCAAGTTTGAATGGTTTTGTGCCACGCCCACTCCTTCCCGCCCATCCAGCACCACCCTCTTTTTGAAAACGCTATAACTCGAACATCCAAAGAGATAGAAACATGAAAGTCGGTATGTAGACTCAGTATGAGTAACTCAACAAAACTGCATACCACAATTTTACCCCCTCCCCTTAATTTCCCCTCCCCTTGTATTTTTCTTAAAAACGCTATATCTCCAAAACTAACAAAGGTATGAACCTGCAATTTTGTATACAAGCTCAGAGATAATACATCTTAAAAACTGCATACCACAAATTTCCCCCCTTTTTGACGGCTACCCCTCAGAGGCCTACAAACTTAAATTTTTCGTAAAATCCACATTTTTTGACCGAATTTCTTGATATTTTGAACACTATTTGAATAGGCGATGTCAGATCAATATGTTTTTGTAGATTGAGGGTGTGGCACCGCCTACCATGTGTACAGGGTATTATATTGTCGAGTATACTCGACTATACCGCCCTTACTGGTTAAAACTGCATACAACAAACTACCACTTTCCCCGCAAAGACAAACACACTAAAATTTTGCAGCGATGCTTTGTAACAAAATCCGTACTAAAGCGCCATCTAATGGCAACATTGCACTGTGCGCCCTGCCTCACCTTAGCAAATACACAAACCATATCGTGGTACACTGCTTTTGCTGTCGGCGAATGTTTAACGTGTTATCAACATAGGTGTGTGTACAGGGTATTATATAGTTGAGAATACTCAACTATACCGCCCTTACTGGTTTTTATTATATAAACATTACGAATTGCGTCTTTTACTTTTTGTTGACATGTTGGACATTTAGGTTCTTGACTATCGGTATCATTAAGTTCTTGATTGTGGGCAAGAATTTGATCCCAACAGGCACTAAAAATATTTACATGGTTGCATGGGCGCAACAAAACAGATTTTGGATTGACCAGACAAACATTGCAGGGATTCATTTGGACAATAGAAGAATCTGACAGTTGACTTATGTTTGAACCACTCGAGGAAAGCGAAGATGTGGAAGACTTCATTTCGGACGACATTGTCGACAAATTTGAATCTATTTGGACACTGTCAAACAAGTCCATGAACTCTGTCGCACTGAAACCCGCCAACAACAACCACTGTGCCCATATGTAAGGCTGCCAGCTGATCGCGGCTGTTACAAAGCATTTCTGTTGGCTTAAGAATGGCCGTCGCAAAGCAACCCTGCCGGCCGGCTTACAGGCTGTTAACAGCGACAGTGACACGCTGTTGCCGTACTGTTAGTTTAACGACGGCTTACAGACTTTCAACAGTGGCATTCATGCTGCACCCTACAGCCACTGATCGGCCAGGTCTGTTTTGTGGTGAGGGGCGAATCCACTACGGAATTCGCCCCCTCACACACTTTCCCTTGGATTTTCTCCGCCTCGTCGACCCAGCCTTGTAGTTGGTTGATCCTCAAAAAGAATTTTATTGATTCTCTGTACACTAGAAACTGGTCTTTTATTGCTTTAGCCACTGCATTCAGTTTCTCGGTTATTTTCTTTGATCAAATTTTCTGTGGATTTGATCACCGATGTTTGGTTACCCATGTGCTCCTTGAGTTGTTGTTGGTTTTGCAGCAGGTTTTTTATATTATACATTTCTATGACTGCGACGGACGGGTCAAACCATCCGCCGGGGCATATTGTTATCGGACATGATCGCTTCGTTCGTTGACCAGATTTTTCCATTATGAGGTTGTTGTTTTCTTCTATTATCTTCAATTGCTGTTTGATGCTGTATGTTGCCCAGCTACACTGCTGCTCAAATTCTTGCAGTTTCGGACAGATTTTTTCCGCTTTTTCTATGAGCATCGGAGCATTCTTTACCACGTCGAAAAAATGCTTGTAAATCGTTATAGAAGATCAGCTTCAAATTCGACTTTACCACTTTTACTCTTCCAATTTTGTCCAGGAAAATCAAATTCTTCAATATGCATCTTGCTCATATTTTGATTTGGAACTGTAGCCGATGAAGCTACTTGAAGAAGCAGGACAAGGCACAATGCCATTGCCATGCTTGTGTTGGGCTCCGTACTTATCTTGGGTGGGGTCTCGTTGCTCTCTATATCTTCGCTTGGTAGTGGGCAGACATTATTCAGAGATCTTTTAGTTTCTCCACCGCTCGTTTTGATAGTGGCCACTCTCACTTTCTTATCATTTCCTTTGACGGTGTCCACAATTCTTCCCATTTTGCTGGATGTGTACTTTCTTGTTTCACCAGCACCATTTGATCTCTTTCGAGATTTGGTTTATCCTGTCGCCATTTTGATCTTCTTTGAAGTGCCACCAAGTAGTCCTTTTTCCACTTCCTCCAGAATTCAGATCTAATACGTTACAGAAACCTCCATCAATTTCTGCGTCACAACTTTTTGCGATTAGAGGTCGTGAGTTTAACACTGCTTCTATTTGGCACAAAAGCGTCGAAAACTCCTCATAGGTGAAGCTTTTGTCACCGATGACACGATTTAAGTGATATTTAACGGACTTCACTCCAGCTTCCGATAAACCTCCCATGTGGGGACTTCCGGGGGGAATAAAATGCCACTTGAAACCGTCCTTCTCCATTGCGGGCTCTATTTTGTTATTGGCGCGGATGGCAGCTGCCAGTTCTTTATCCAATTTCGTTGCTGCTCCCACGAAGATTGCACCGTTACCCGAGTATAAGTTGTGACATTTGCCTCGTGTTGCGATAATCGATGCAACGCTTCCAGAAATTTGTCGGTTGACAAATCGCTTGCAACTTCAGGTTTTATTGCCTTGGTGCTCATACAGACGAATACACAAATGTAGCCTTTATGTGACTTCTGTCCACTGTCCATCAGTTGTTCGGCTACGCTGTGCTTTTACCTTATGCAAGTTACACAGCTTCACAGATACTTCTTCAAATGGTTTCGAAGCCCTACAATCCAATACTTTTGTTCAATAAAGTTTCGCATCAGTTTCAGTCCACCATGTAGTGTTGATTTGTGAGCTGTGTCCATTATTAGCCAATTCCTAGGATCACTGGATGCTTCATGTCGAACGGCAGTATTGAGTATTTTTTTTTTTTTTTGTCTCCAATGGCACTCCATTTTGTAAAGCCTGAATTTCAGGACCGAAATCTACATGTTGCTGCAGTTTTATTACTGTCATCATTGCCTTTCCTAATTCCTCCGACGTTAAGTATGTTGGGAAAGTCCTCTTTGTGCGCAGTTTTGTAATAAAGAGCCACACGTATGCTAGAACACTCTGTAATTTACTCATGGACGAGTATTTTGTAAGCAGGTGCGCAAGTCCATTTTCTTTTTGCCATATTGCTGATATGGTTACTGCTTCCATTTTCTGTCGTGATGGCCATTCACTGCAAGGCAACGCCAGCCATTTTGGCTCTTGCCACCAAATGTTGCACGCCTTCATCTGGCTTGGTGGGATTCCTCTTGATGCGACGTAAGCTGGATTTTCTTCCACTTTACTGAAGGAAGTTGTGAAGATATATAATCCACTCTTGTTAAACAAACTTGTCTTTGCTCCGTTTATTTTCAATCCAAGCTAGAGTGATTTGTGGGGGTAGCGACATATCTCCGCGCGACATATCTCCACGAACTGAGAACGAAATATCTCCGCGCGGAGATATGACGTTTTTAAGCGACATATCTCCGCGCGGACTTATGTCGCTTTGAAACAACATACCTCCGCGCGGAGATATGTCGTTCTTAGTTCGGCGGTGATATGTCGCTTTTTAAACGCGCGGACTTATGTCGCTTTGAAACGACATATCTCCGCGCGAAGCTAAATAAGATATGGCGTTGCCAATACGACATAACTTCGCTGATTTATTAGCGTCATATCTCCGCCCAGAATGGCGTTTAAGGGGGGGGTAAGGTTAATTCGTTGAAAAAAAAGCACATTTTTGTGATTTTTATTAAGGAAAACGATAAGCATTTGTTCAGTTATCTGAAAGGGAAGTTAATAAGTAATATCTTAAGCATATTTCCTGAAAATTTCATTAAAATTAAAAAAAGTTTGAGACGATAGCAGCAGTTTTAAATTAATGCCATTGAAAAAAAGGTGTCTTGCGGTGACCACGATTACAAACTACTGAACCATCGCAAACTCAAGACAAAATAAATGATTTTAGCTGATGAAATTTGCAGTGTCCTGACGTCGATGTTTTTTAAAAAAAAAATTTTTTTTTAGCATGTTGAAGTCAAAATATCGATTTTTGACAAAAAAATCAACCTTCAAGCTGCTGAAAAAAATACTTAAAACTAAAAAAAAAAAAAACCTCGACGTCAGGACACGGCTAATTATGTCTAGAAAATGCCTGTAAAATTTCAAAAGAATCGGTTTGTTAGTTTTCGAGTGAGAGTGGTCACCGACTTTGCAAAAGCAAGTTGTGGGAAAATCAAATTAAACTTTTGCTCTGCGCTATAAGCCGCATAGGAAGACTGAAACTGAAAACGCTCTATCTTCGTCAGTTTTCATCGGATCATCCTGAAATTTTTACACGACATTCTCGAAACATTCTACTGTCATCCCGCAAATTTTGGAAAAATCCATAAAAAAAAAATTTAATACCTTACCCCCCAACAAAGTTATTTAATGATTATTGTAAATTCTTACCCTCCTAAAAATTAAATTCAAAATCCGAATAATTGAAATAACATTAAAATATTGCTTAAAAAACGTAGTTTCATAGATGTTTGTAATTATTTATATGTTTATTTGTATGTACATATTTATTATTATTATATATACATAAGTTAATAAAAAGAAAGAACGTTTGTGTGAACGAAACGCCTTAATGTGCTTGACATTTAGATTTTACATTTTTTTTTTTTGTTAATTATATAAACATTACAAATTGCGTCTTTTACTTTTTGTTGACATGTTGGACATTTAGGTTCTTGACTATCAGTATCATTCAGTTCTTGATTGTGGGCAAGAATTTGATCCCAACAGACACTAAAAATATTTACATGGTTGCATGGGCGCAACAAAACAGATTTTGGATTGACCAGACACACATTGCAGGGATTCATTTGGACAATAGAAGAATCTGACAGTTGTCTTAGGTTTGAACCACTCGAGGAAAGCGAAGATGTGGAAGACTGCATTTCGAACGACATTCTCGACAAATTTAAATCTATTTGGACACTGTGGAACAAATCCTGTTTTACAAATCACTTAGGGAGACAGTGTATGTCAAAAAACCCTGTATATCTATTTCTCCCTTGTCAAATAAATCCATGTCATTCATAATTTTTTGAGCGCGATCCTGAGATCAAAAATGAATGTTAATGTATTCTTATGACCTTAATTCAATTTAGTATAAACTTACACGTAGTTGCTTTGATTGTTTCTGATTGCCTAAGCCACCATTTTGAAAAAGTAGAGCAAATTCGCGACTTTTTTCATATTCGGCATCAATGATGCATTGAATGAATTTCAAGAAGTGTCCTTTTGCTCGAATTTCAAATAACATGTTTCTACAGAGCTCATAGTTCTTGTCGAACGTTTGAAAACAGATATGTTTTTAGGTCCTTCCTATTAAAATGAAACGGGAATAAATAACAGCATAAATTTGAAATTACGAATTACCTTCTTAAGCCATTGCTCCTTAAAATATTTTAAAAAGGGAGAAAACATCTTCTTGTCTAAAACAGTTGCTTGAGCTTCAAGAAGACCAAATGCTTCGACTATTTTGTTATCCGGTAGAAGAGGTAAATACAAAAATTTCATAAATAGCATACACGCTTTGTTAATGCATTGAAGCATTTTCTCCAAACCAATTATTTTCCTTGCATTTCTTTTGCATGCTTGGGTAAAATGGATCCAGCAAGAATAGAAATTCATGTTTGGATGCAAATTTTTGAATGCGTTACGCATCGCCTTCTAATAATCAGATATAAATGATGCACCATTTAGACAGCAAATATTCGAATCAACATACGTAAACAAATGTTGGTAACAGAGCTCCGTTTTACGCGTCATCAAAACAAATAGAAAAGGTGTTATCTCTAAAACAAAGAATAATTTTAATTACTACATGAAATTAAACAAATAATAAAATAATTACCTTTTGCATATATTTAACATAAATAATAAGGAGTTGTTTAAAGTCTCCGAAAGGGCATACTTTAAAAGTAGCATCTATTAAGAAATGCCTATTATGCTCCTCAATATTGTCTTGCATCAAGGTGATGACCTTGTCAGACGCGAATATGCAATATGCAAATGAGCTCGATGAATATAATTTCTTAAAGAAAATTTTTGGACTATATCCTTCCGTCATGCCAAAACGACTCATGATATTTTCGTCTTGAAAAGCTTCGCGAACATCCTCTGGCGTATTTGGTGATTTTGGTAGAAACGGTTGTCTCTTTTTTTGTAGAGTACGTTTGACTGTATCATAATTAATTTCGATCTCCTCTTCTCTATTTGTTTTTCTAATTTATTATAAAATAAAAGAAAAACCAGTAAGCACGCTATCTTCAGCAGACTGAAGCTTATATACTCTTCACGCACATTTCTTGTGCCACGCCGTTTTTTTGACTGAATCTATTTTCTGTTAGTCATATTAGCCTATATACCAATTTTCATTGTTTTTGCTCATTGGGTACCGGAGATATGCAAATTATTGATTTTGGCTAAAAGCGGGCGTAGCCATGCCCATTTTTTGGTCAAAATAGTTTTCATGCCTCCCTAAGAACATATGTGTTAAGTTTCAAGTCAATTATTTAAAAATCAAAAAAGTTTTCCGTACAACGACGTGGATCTTGGTTCTCTTCCTCTTCTTTATTTTGTATGACAGGTACCAGTTCCAGTTGCCCGATCTCAATGAAACTTTCAGGCATTTAGTCGGACCACGTTTAAAGTTTCAGCACTCTTTCATACAAAACAAAAAAGTGTTCCATACAACCACGTTAAAACTTAATTTCTCTTCCTCTTCTTCATTTTGTATGGCAGGTACCAGTTCCAATTGCCCAATCTCAATGAAACTTTCAGGAATTGTGTCGGACTATGTAAAACTACTATGTTCGAAATATCAACCCTCTATCTTTCAAAACAAAAAAGTTTTCCATACAACAACAAAATTTGTTTTTCTTCATTTCGTATGGGGGCTACCAGATCCAGTAATCGGATATAGCCGGTTCCGACCAATGATTTGACCTCACATTAGACAAGATTCCCTGCAAAATTTCAGCTCGATATCTTCAAAACTGTGGGGGGAGATAGCATATACACAGACAGACGGACGGACAGACGGACATGGCTATATTAACTCGTCTTGTCGAGCTGATCAAGAATATATATACTTTATGGGGTCCCCCAACCCTCCTTCTTGGTGTTACAAGCTTCATGACAAAGTTATAATACTATTCACTTACGTGAAGAGTATAATAATTAATTTCACATATTATGTTCAAGTATAAAAGTTTGCGCGCTCATTCTGCATAATACATACACATACGCCGTTTTCGATTTGTACATGAATAAATATATATGTACCAATTCTTGATGTATATGTTTGTATGTGTATATGTTTATTTACTTATATAGCGAGAACATCATTAAATATATTTTTTGGTGTCTTCGCTGCAATTACTTTGGCACTTATTTTTTATTTCCGCAAGAGCTTCGATTTTTTCCATTTCATGGCCCTGTGGACCATGAATATGGCTTATAATGTCGGGCTTTGAATAAACGTGAGCCTTATCTGCACTTAAATACATTCGAGCTCTACATTCTTTGACACGGCACACATATACGATGTCATTAGATTTTAATTGTTTGTTATACCCTGTACACACACTGTGTATCAGGGTACGTTAAGTTTGTTTGAGACGGTTAGTATGTAACGCATAGAAGGAGGGGAGGGGGACCCTATAACGTATATATATTCTTGATCAGGATGACAAGACGAATTGATATAGCCCTGTCTGTCCGTCCGTCCTCACCAATGGTTCTCGAAAACTATAAGAGCTAGAGACTTGAAATTTGGAGGATAAACTCGTGAGGTCAAACGCTAGATCAAGTTTGAAGGAATTTTTGCCACGCCCACTCCTTCCCGCCCATCGAGCACCACCCATTTTTTTAAAACGCTGTAGCTCGAAAACCTGATGAGTTAGAAACGTGAAAATGAGTATGTAGACTCAGTATGTAAAGCTCTACAAAACTACATACCACATTTTTCCCCCTCCCCATCGTTTCCCCTCAAAAAGTTGTTTTCTTAAAATTGCTGTATCTCAGTAAACATACCTTTATAAAACTGCATACCACAATTTTTTTTTAACGCTGTGTGACAACGCAAAGACAAACAAGTTGAAATTTGGTATAAATTGCGCCTTGAACACTGCTTTATCCTATTTGTAACAAAAACCGTACTTAACACTGCGAAAACTATTAAAGCTAGAAACTTGAAATTTGGAAGATAGACTCGTGTGGTCGAACACTAGAACAAGTTTGAAAGAATTTTTGACACGCCCATTCCTTCCCGCCCATCGAGCACAACAAAAGGTCATTTTTTTCTTAAAATTGCTGTATCTCCTAAAGTATAAAGAATACAATGCTGAAATTTGATATGCAAACTCAGATAACATACCTTTTTAAAACTGCATACAACAAACTACCACTTTCCCCGCAAAGACCAAAACACTAAAATTTTGCAGCAATGCTTTGTAACAAAATCCGTACTAAAGCGCCATCAAATGGCAACATTGCACTGTGAGCCCTGCCTCACCTTAGCAAATACACAAACCATATCGTGGTACACTGCTTTTGCTGCCGGCGAAAGTTTAACGTGTTATCAACATAGGTGTGTGTACAGGGTATTATATAGTTGAGAATACTCAACTATACCGCCCTTACTGGTTATACTTTTCACGTATGTGAAACAGTATAATAACTTTGTGCTGAAGTTTGTAACAGATCGAAATATTCATTTCCGACTATATAAAGTATATATATTCTTGATCAGGACGACAAGACGAGTTGATTTAGCTATGTCCGTCTGTCCGTCTGACCGTCTGTCCGTCTGCTTGTATATATACAATCTCCTCCCACAGTTTTAAAGATATCGAGCTGAAATTTTGCACAGAGACTTCTTATTCGTGCAGTCAACTCATTTGTCGGATCCAGCCATATCGGACCACTGGAACTGGTAGCCCCCATACGAAAAGAAGAAGAAAAGTGAACAAAACTTGAATCGTTGTATGGAAAACTTTTTTGTTTTTTAACCAATTGACTTGAAATTTTAAAGTTATGTTCTTAGGGAGGAATGAAAACTATTTTGACCAAAAGTGGGCGTAGCCACGCCCACTTACACCGAAACTTGAACCGTTGTATGGAAAACTTTTTTGTTTTTTAACCAATTGACTTGAAACTTTTCAGTTATGTTCTTAGGGAGGAATCAAAACTATTTTGACCAAAAGTGGGCGTGGCCACGCTTTTTTTTAGCGAAAATTGACCCGTTATATGGAAAAATTTTTTTGTTTTTTAACCAATTGACTTCAAACTTTACAGTTATGTTCACAGGGAGGAATGAAAACTATTTTGACCAAAAATGGGCGTAGCTACGCCCACTTATAGCGAAAATTGACCCGTTGTATGGAAAACTTTTTTGTTTTTTAACCAATTGACTTCAAACTTTACAGTTACGTTCTTAGGGAGGAATGAAAACTATTTTGACCCAAAGTGAGCGTAGCCACGCCCACTTATAGCGAAAATTTACCCGTTGTATGGAAATTTTTTTTGTTTTTTAACCAATTGACTTGAAACTTTGCAGTTATGTTCTTAGGGAGGAATGAAAACTATTTTGACGAAAAGTGGGCATGGCTACGCCCACTTATCGCAAAACTTGAACCGCTGTATGGAAAACTTTTTTGTTTTCTTACCAATTGACTTGAAACCTTACAGTTATGTTGTTAGGGAGGCATGAAAACTATTCATTTACTTTTTTTTATAGTGACACAACGTGAAAAGTATTATAGCTTCAGCCTTGCTGAAGATAGCGTTCTTACTGGTTTTTAATATAAATTTGTTGGTCACTTGGTGTATATAACAAAAGAGAGCACCCCGCGCGGCTTCGTTCTTTAAACTCAAATTTGATATTAGCAAAATTCATTTTCATTGAAACAAGAAGCACACTGATTGAAAGTCCGAAATCAAGTGATTGCATTTGCTAAGCGAAAATCAGTAATATATTTTTGGCACTCGCCAATTCCGTTATTTTTATTACACAGCAAAAAATTCTACATACAGTTGCGAATGAAGGGATACAAAGAAAATGTGCAATTTTGGCGCGTGCCTACTTTCTGTGTATGCATCAGTGCTGCTACTTTTACCATTTTGTGACAAGAATCTTGGAATAACGTTGGCACGCGCCAAAATTATACATTTTCTTTATATCCCTTCATTCGCAACTGTATGTATGTCTACAGAATTTTTTGCGGTGTAATAGAAATAGCGGAATTGGCGAGCGCCAAAAACATTAACTTATATATAAATTAATATTTTACCAAACAAATTTAGAATTTATGCTCTATTGAACAGCGCTATGCGCTTCTTGCTTGGTGGTTACAGAACAACTTAACTTTTGTTTTCGAATAACTACAGAAGAAAGCTCGCTTCAAAAGTGCCTGCGTGACTTTTGTCACGTCGCATGCAACCTGCAGGCCACTGCAGATAATGTCATCTGCTAATCGCCTGATTATCCCGTTTTGGTTGAACGGGATATTTCCCGAATAAATTTGGCAGCGAGGGTGGATCCTAATGTTTTGGGTTAACTCCTCCCTTTTGAAGTCAAACGTCCTCGTTTGATTAACTTATCTTGGGGTAGTCTTAATTTTAATGTTTTTAACATAACAATACTTAAATTCTATGACAATTGTTGCTTAACCTAATTTTAAAATTGTTCAAACAAAATTTATATGTCTAGTTTATTTTTAGAAATTTTTTTTTTGTTTTTTGTATTAGTTTCTAATATGGCTTTTGTGCACAACTCTTCCCGATTCTGTTATAATTGTTGAATGATTATTTTGTTTCACTATTTCTTTTTTAAAACGCTTCGATAATTTTGTTACTACCCTTTTGTTCTGCTTAACATAAACTTTTTGTCCTGGTTGATAGTTTTCAACTTCCTTCCTACCTTGATTATGAAAACCAATGTCTTTTCGTTGTTTTTCTATATGTGGGTTTTCCTGATTTATACACCTCATGATTTCTGCAAGAGTCGAATGAAATCGTTATATTTGGCCGTTTATCTCACTCTTGTAAGGAGGTGTTGTAAAAACATTAATTTTTAATTCGTTTTCCAACATGAATTTAATAATTTGCGAGTTAAAAGCCTTTTCGTTGTCGAATACAATCGTTTTGGGTACTCCAAAATAGAAAATTATATCTCGTAACGGCTTCCTTATACTTTCGATATTTTTTCCATTTATTTTCCTAACCACTACAAACTTTGTAAATTTATCTATAGCCGTAAGAACTTGATGTCCGTTAGTCGAAAAAATATCTATGTGAATAGTATGGCCGGGAAAATTTGGCATTGGTGTCAAACCTAAATGTTGTTTATTAGGATGCCTGTCGTATTTATTTTCTTTGCATATTCTGCAATTTTTGACTATCTCTCTTATTTTCCTCGCCATTGAAGGAAATAATATTTCTCTATTATTTGCATTTTGTTCTCTTTTTCACTTCTATGCGCTCTCTTATGCGTTTCAATGATTATCATCTTTTGCTCCTCATTAGTTAAAATATCTGATACTACAATTCGAGAAAATCTAATTTTGTATATATGGAAATATGTTGGATATATTGTTTGAATTTGAAGTTTAAAAGGATCTGTTGTCTTTATGCAGTTAATGACTAGTGGATTGAGGTATTTTTTTAAGATAATTATTAATTTATTAGGAGTAAATTTCGGATCTAAAATTGTGTGTCTATTGTAGCCAGGAAAAATGGTTTTCAATTGATAAAAAGTAAGTCCTATTTCAATAAATAATTGGTTTTTAAACGAGTTAATCGGAGATTCGATCGTGGGAATTAAATTGTCACTGCTATGGTCTGGGGCTGTTAAAGAATTAAGATTTGCCATTGGAGGTCGAGATAGGAAATCGGCGACTACATTTGTGCTGCCGGGTTTATAAATAAGTTCGTGATTATACTTCTCCAATTGAGCCTTCCATCTCTTCATTTTAGCATTTGTGTTTTTGTTGCTTAACGCGAAAGTCAAAGGTTGGTGATCTGTGAATATTTTGACTTTTTCTGATCCGTACAAAAAGCACCTCAGTGAATTTAAAGCCCAAATGATCGCGAGCATTTCTTTTTCGTTCGCAGCAAATCCTTCCTCAGATTTTGCAAGAGTTCTTGACAGGAACGTGATGGGCCTATTATCCTGCGACAGTACAGCGCCTAGTGCATAACTTGAGGCATCGGTGGTGAGTTCAAATGGCTTATTGAAATCGGGGAAGTGTGAAACAACTGCGTCTGATATAAGGCAACTTTTTAATTGTTTGAAACATTCAATCTGCTCTGGACTTAAATGGATTTTAGTAGACTTCGAGAGGGTTTTGGATATTCGCCCCAATTCACCTCTTAAGATGGAAGTCAGGGGCTTTGCTATTTGCGCATATCCTTTAACAAACCGTCTGTAATGACCAGACGCGCCAAGGAAAGACCTTAAACCGTGGACCGACTTTGGTACTGCACAATTGAATATTGCTTCGACTTTATTAGGGTTTGGTTGAATCCCACATTCTCCAATTATGAACCCTAAGAATTTCAACTCCTTTTTCATAAATTCACATTTGTCTAGTTGGACCTTTAAGTTAGCTCCCTCTAAGGTATTGAAGACTATTTTTAAATTTTTAAATTTTTTACAGTATATATATTCTTGATCAGCTCGACAAGACGAGTTCATACAGCCATGCCCGTCTGTCTGTCTGTCTGTTGCGATGCGAACTCCTCGTAGAGTTTTAAAGATATAAAAAAATTTAAATGCAGAAAATTTTATTTTCCTTGCACGCAGTTTGTATGTAAAATCCAGCATGATCGGATAATTACAGCATATAGCTGCCATAGGAACGATCGGTTAAAAATGAGGTTTTTGCTTAATAAACTCTTTGATTTTAAAGCTATCGCCTCGATTTTTTGCACAAGAACATCTTGGACGTAAATTAAGGTACACTGCAACATTGGTGAAGATTTGATAAATATAGCATATAGCTCTCATAAGAACAATCGGCCAAAAAATTGGTTTTTGTTAGAAAAACTTTTTTGTTCTTAAATATAAATAGATAAAACTTTGCAGTTACACGTTTTTATGAATCCTTGATCATATTCCAAAATTTCGTAAAAATCGGACATAATGGCGTGGCACCGCCCATGTAAAGAAAAACCGATAAGATATAAGATCGCAAAATGAAGTGTACAATGATTTTAATGTAGTTGTTAAAAAAATTTGAAAATGGGCGGGGCTACGCCCCTTTGTCTTTATAAAAGTATACGATTCTTATAGGAAAAAGTAAGACAGATATTCCAATAAGAATACTTGACAAAATGCTTGCAAGCGGATATAAATTGCAGCAAAGCTGAAAATAGCTCCCTTACTGGTTTTATTCGGATTTTGAATCTAATTTTTAGGAGGGTAGGAATTTACAAAAATCATTAAATAACTTTGTTTAAACGCCATTCTGGGCGGAGATATGACGCTAATAAATCAGCGAAGTTATGTCGTATTGGCAACGCCATATCTTATTTAGCTTCGCGCGGAGATATGTCGTTCTTAGTTCGGCGGATATCTGTCGTTTTAAAAGTGACAGAACTCCGCGCGGAGATATGTCGCTATGCCGATTTGTGAGTCGCTCCAAGCTTGAATATGAACACCTTCACTTAATGTCGGTTGTATTTTTACCAACATTTTTGCAAAAAGGGGAGCTGCGCACAACTCCACTTTTCACTTTGCTTTTAGCTGCAAGCAAAGTTATGCGGTCGTCAATCTTTGTGTAGACTGCAGCTGCGTAGGCTTTTTCAGATGCATCGCAGAACCCATGCAGTTCCATAATTTTTTGTCCATGGCTGCCAATCCAACGTGGTATGCTGATTTCCATCAATCTCGACAGCTCATTCGAAAACTTTCGCCAGAATTCCGCTTGGCTACTATCGATCTCGGTGTCCCAGTAAAGTGTCGTTTTCCATAAATCTTGTATGAAAAGTTTTTCTTGAAGCGTAACTGGGGTTAGCCATCCCAATGTGTCGAAAATTCTGGCTAGCTGCGACAGTACAATGCGCATGGTGACGCGATTTGATTGCGGCATTTTAACGATGAACGGGAAACTGTCTTTTTTCGGATCCCACTGCAAGCCCAAGGTCTTGACAGCTCCATTGTTTTGTATGACTATTTTTTCACCCACACCGTTTTTGATGACGCTCTCTGTGATTCTTTCATCGATGGCTATCCACTTCCTTAAATGCATTCCAGCTTTCTCCAACGTAGCTTGGATCTCTAGTCGAATTCCGATGCAGTCGTCTATGGTGTTGCAGCCCGTCATTAAATCATCCACATAAAAATCGATTTTGATGATTTTTGCTACATCCGTGTTTGACTTGCTAAAACGGTTCACTATTTCATGTAATGAGCAAACTGCCAGAAAAGGTGCGGTTGATGTTCCATATGTGACCATTGTCTGTTTATACTCCTTTATAGTTGCTTTTGGATTTTGTTTCCACAGTATGTGCTGGTATTGCTGGTCCTCTTCTCGTATTTTAATTTGGCGATACATTTTTTCTACGTCGGCCGTCATCACACATCGCCATAATCGCCAACTTGCTAATATATCGACGATATCTCTTTGTAGCTTTGGGCCGACCAGCATCACATCATTTAAGCTGAAGCCATTGCTTGTTTTCGCTGACGCATCGAAGACCACCCTTAGCTTAGTAGTAAAGATGTCGGGTCTAATTACCGCTTGATGCGGCAAATAATATCTGCCTTTGCCAATGGTGTCCACTGCTTTCATATGGCCGAGCGCCAAATACTCGTTCATGAAAGCTGAGAACTTCAGGTTTCTTTTTAAATTTCTGCTCCATCTGCATGAATATTGCAAGCGCTTGCTTTCTTGAATCTCCAAGCTGATTATTGTCTCGACACGGAACTGCAACGATGAGACGACCACTTTTGTCGTGGCTTGTTGTTTTTTGAAAAACATCTTCGCAGCGTAATCCTTCCTCTATATCGTTGTCGTCGTCACTCTCCAGATCCCAAAATCGCTCCAGGTTGGTCATTTTGACTGTTGTCGTCGCAGTGACGACTTTTCTACGTGATTCTCTTGATATGTTGCCCGAGATTATCCAGCCGAACTTGGTTTTCTGCCCCAGCGTACCGTTAACCGTTTTGACTCGGCCCATCATTATTGCTGGAAACAAGTCCGTGCCGATTATCATGTCGACTCTGCTTGGCTGGTTGAAATTGGGGTCCACCAACGTGCAGTTCTTCCAATCTTTCTCCATGTCGACCTCAATACCTCTGCTTGGAAGCGCCTTGTGTAACTTTGGTAGAACAAGCGGCAGCGTGTATCAAAGCTACTTGCATATCTCGGCTTTATTTGAAGGTGGACACTGGTCTTCGCCACCTCGACGCCTGTTGAGGAAATTCCTTCCAACTCCACTGTTTGTTTTTTATACCCTTCACATACAGAGTGTCAGGGTATATTAAGTTTGTTTGAACGAAACACTACATCAAGTTTGAACGGTTCTGTGCCACGCCCACTCCTTCCCGCCCAACCAGCACCGCCCACTTTTTTAAAACGTTATAACTCGAACACCCGAAGAGATGGAAACATGAAAGTCGGCATGTAGACTCAGCATGAAGAGCTCTACAAAACTGCATACCACAATTTTTCCCCCTCCCCTTGATTTGACAAACTCAAATTTTTCGTAAATTACACTTTTTTTGACCAATTTACTTGATATTTTGAACACTTTTCGATCGGGCGATGTCAAATCAACATTTTTTTGTAGATTTAGGGTGTTGTACAGGGTATTATATTTTCGAGTATACTCGACTATAGCATTCTTACTGGTTTTCCTCTGGAGTTTTAAAAGTTGGGCAACTTCCTCCGAAATCAGGGTTCTTTGTGAGCCTTAATCCATCAAGGCCCTTAGCTGTTCGTAGCCCCCGCTTGCATTCTTTACGTGTACAACCGCTGTAGCCAGAAGCGTATCCTGGTCTTTGTTTTCCACGCAGTTGACACTTTCTTTTTTGTTGTCCTCATGCAACAAATTGTTGTGCGACTCGGTGCATCGATTGCACTTCCAGTCTTTTTTGCAGTCTTTAAAATTATGACTGCCAAGACAACGGTAGCGTAGACGATGTGCCGCCACGAATTCTTTTCTTCGGACGATTGATGCTGCCTTAATTTCCGACATCTTACTATGTCGTGCCCGGTTATGGAGCAGTAACGACATGCTTTTTTTCACGTGCTATTCATACAGCGTCAATACTTCCGGCGAAACTTTTTTTTTTTTTTTCTTACTAAAACTTTGTTTTATTTATTGAATCTTCTCTTTATGAGACTAACAATAAGTTTGCAGATCTTATGCCTATATATTAACTAGCAGTTCTTTTGAACTGCAGATAGGTTGCGGGGCCCTACGGTCTATCGCTGGGTTGGAAGGTCACTTCGACGAATACGGTATTGGCTGCACAACCTTGTTAATCTTCTGGCGATATGGTTAGGGTGCGTAGAAAGCTTGCTGCAGTATTGTTCCTTGAGTCCTGCTATTACATCTCTGAATGGTTGAACATTTAAATCTTTTTGTATGTTTTCGTTTCGAACATACCAAGGTGACCCGGTGATGGTTCTCAATATCTTTGACTGGGTTCTCTGGATGATTTCAATGTTGCTACTGCTAGCGTTTCCCCATAACTGGGAGCCGTAGGTCCAGATAGGTTTGAGAACAGAATTGTAGAGCAAGACTTTGTAGTCAAGACTAAGGGAAGAGCGGGCGTTGATAAGCCAATAGAGGCTATTTGCTTTCAGTTTTAAATGCGTTCTCTTGGCCTCGATGTGCCTGCGCCAATGTGAGTCTGCTCCGAGGTATGCCACTTCGTTTGTTTGCGGAAGCGTAGTGTTGTTTAACATCAGCGGTGGGCAATCTTGCCTGTTTAGTGTAAACGTAACGTGTTTGCATTTTTGCTCGTTGACTTTTATTCGCCAGTCAGCTAGCCATTTTTCTATGTCGACCAGGTGAAGAGCTAACTGCGCTGTTGCTTGCATAGGGCATCTGGAACGGCTGAGAATAGCTGTATCGTCAGCAAAGGTGGATGTTGTTAGTCGTCTGATTGTTGGGATGTCTGATGTGTAGAGGACATATAACGTTGGACCGAGTACGCTACCTTGAGGAACTCCAGCTCTAATAGTATGATAATCGGACATATTTCTGTTACATCTCACTGTAAATTTACTGTCGTAGAGATATGACTTAAGTAGCTTGTGCGTGTTATTTGGAAGCATTGTTTTAATTTTATGCATTAAACCGTCACACCAAACTCTGTCGAATGCTTGTGAGACATCCAAAAATATTGCTGTGCAGTATTCTCGATTTTCGAACGCGCTTCGTAGTTCTGATGTTATGCGATTAACCTGCTCAATAGTTCCGTGTTTTTCACGAAAGCCGAACTGGTGTGAAGGGATTTTGTTGTGTGTTCTAAGAAATGAGTTGATCCGAGCTAGCACGCATTTTTCGAAGAGCTTAGATAGACACGATAATAAACTTTTAGGTCTGTACGACGAGGGAATCGTGTGATCTTTTCCTGGCTTTGGTATTATTATGATGATAGACTTTTTTCATCTCTTTGGAAAACAGTCAAGCTTAGTGATGGCATTAAAGATCTTTGCGATAGTGCAAACAGCACAATATGGGAGCTTAATAATCATTTTTTGGGTTATTAAATCGCAGCCCGGTGATTTTTTTGGGTTCAGTTCCTTTTTGATAATATTAGCGATTTCGATTGGTCGAGACTCGATTGGGTCACGTTGAAGCTCGGCGTCGTTTGTTAATGCTGGTAGTGTAGTCGCATTTGTGCAAGGATTTGGTTGAAACACATTTTCAAGGTGGGAGGCAAATGTTCTTGCTCTATCTTCGTCGCTGCGGGCCCAGCCGCCTGCAGGGTTTCTTATAGGCATCACATCTTTAGCCTTTATCGTGCAGATGGCGATCTGGTTGATTGCCATTCTCGACGTAAGCGTCGCTTTTCGATAACGAGCTGCTCGATTTGAATTTTCGTTTTCTTTTGGTTACGTGGAGCTTGTGCCGTTTGAGGTGTTGGGATAAGAGCTGCGGTAACGAAGACTGATTCTAGATTGATTACGAGGCTGTCGATCTCAGCTTCAACGGTTAGGGGAGGATCTAGCTCAATATGTGAGCTAAAATATTTTTTATATCTATATATCTATATATATCGGTTTTTAGATGTCGAAGTAGGTTAATTAATACAGGCGAATGATCAAAGAGCTCTGAAAGACTTTCGGCGCTTAGCAGGGTTCGGGGAATATTTCTTGTTATTGCAAAGTCAATTAGGTCGGGTAGTTTATTGGGGTCAGCCGGCCAGTATGTTGGTCTGCCGGGCGAGAGATGGTCGAGCTTATTGCTGGCCTTTATAATTGCATTGTATAATTGTTTTCCTTTGGGGTCACTTGACGAGATCCCCAGTGAGTGTGCTTGGCATTGTAATCTCCTGCTGCTATGAAGTGTTCTCCGAGTGTGTTAAAGAACTGCATGAATTCAGCTTCAGATATATTGAAACGAGGGGGGCAGTATACGGCGGCTAGTGTTAGATGGTTACCACTATCTAATTGTATGTTTATAGAAGTGGCCTGTAGATAGTTTTCAGCAAATCTTCTATGGCTGTGGTGTTTGAGACGGTTTCTAATCAGAATACCAGTCCCCCCATGTGCTTTACCATCAGGATGGTTTGTTCCGTAAAATACGTAGCCTCGTATGTTAAAATTATATTTGTTTGTAAGGTGTGTTTCTGAGAGTAGCATTACGTCAATGTGTTTGTCAAGTAGAAATTGAGCTAGCTCAAGTTTGTGCTGTGAGACGCCATTAGCATTCCACGTAGATATGCATAGGGATGGCATGGTTTATTTGGACTGTTGTGAAATCAGCATTTGTATCAGTAGATTTTGGTTACGCATTAAATCCTGCATAGTTGTCCGCATAAAAGACATAAACTCCATTAGACTTTGCTGCATGGTTGATAACATTGCTTCAAAGTTGCTTTGTTGCTGCCCCGGCATTTGGTGGTGTTGAGTCGCGTTCAAATTTACATGTGCTAGTTGTGGGTTCGGCGTATTTGGGGAAGGGGGACCAGTCCTGATATTAGTGCACTGACAAATGTCACGTTTTTGGTTGCGATTCCGGGGCCAAGTGAAGATCTGGCTGCGGTCGAAAAGAAGACGTCTGGGTTTAATTTAGATGGTGTAAATGTAGGCTGCGCGTTTTGAGAGCCTGCAGTGGTCACTCGCTGGTGGATTCGTGTTTTCAGCTCCTCGTATATTGGGCAACCTTTATAGTTAGCTGTGTGTTTACCACCACAGTTGGCGCATTTTTTTGTGCTAGCGTCGTCTTTGCTCGTTGGGCAGTTTGTAATGTCGTGAAGCTCTCCACAAGCTACACACACGGGGCGCAGAGTAAAATACGACCTTATATGGCCATATTCTTGGCAATTCGTACATTGTACGGGACCATTGCGTTTGTGCGCTTCTTCTACGGTGATTCTGCGGTGCAGTAGAAATTGAAGTTTGTATATCGGGTGCACTTCGTTTTTCTTGAAGGGCTTGATTTCTGGATTAAGTTCTACCTAAAAGAGTGGTTGCGGCTTTCATTCCTTATTTTGGATGTTGAAAACAGTTTGGGCACTGAATCCTTTCTCTTGTAACGCGTTGATTACTTCTGCAGGAGAAACTTTAGGCTCTATGCCCTTTAGTACGACTTGCAGACCTTTGCTGCTTTTTAGCTGGTACGTATAGAAGTTCTTTTTGTTGTAGCTCAGGTACTTCGACAGTACTCTGTAGTTATCTTCGGACTTAGTTTGTACCTTTGGTTAATGTATATTTCCCTTTACAAGGGGGATTATATGAAAGTTGTCTTTTCCAAAAAGCTCGATAAATTTGCTGACTAAGGCGTTGCAGCTATTTTCACGGATGTAAATTGGTGGTGGCTTTGGCATTCTTTTAACGCTTTCTGTTTCGGGGGCCAAATCAGAAGTGTTATCTGCCAGAATTTTGCACCTGTTGGTATTATCAGGCATTTCACTTGCTGGTAGGCTGAAGCTAACACGGGTAATTTTCGGCTTCGAGTTTAGGGGGCTCAACTTTCTTTTAATTTGAATGAAGCGATCCATTCCAGTCTGTACGGCCGGCCTTTTTGTTTCTTTGTTTGCGTTTTCTTTAGGTTATGTTGCGCCAGATGTTGTATTTGCATTAGCTATTGGACGGGCAGTTGATACCGTTGAAGTTGTTGTTGTACTTACTGTTGAGGGAGTTAGTGACATTGTTGTACTAGTCGTCGTAGATGGGCACAGGTCTCTCTTGCCAGTACATATCTGCTGAAGAGCGGACACGGCGCTCTGCGGCGTTTGAGACGTGGACGGTAGCGACGGAGAGCAAGAACGCGCTCTCCCGCTCGCTACGTGCAATAGTTCGTGCGCTGCATTGGTCATTGCCCTCGATCGCTCTAGAGCTGCAGTATTTTCGGTTGACGCGGCGTTATAGGTGAAATACGCGTTGTTCCGTTGCAAAGAGAGCCGACGCTCGTCTTGCTTACGCTGCAGTTTACTGCGAGTTTCGATTTCTTTTGCACTCATTGAATTAATTGAGATTTAGTTTTAATTGTTTATTATGGCTAATCACTGATTAATTTGTTGATAGATTTGTGCGAATGTATCGTACTAAGCGTCTTTTCGCGATATACACTAATTATTATTAGATCTTTCACTGCACTGACGAGTTTTAAGTTAATTTTCCGGAGCACAAGAAAAACACGTCCGTACTTATGAATGTAAAACTGGCGAAAACTGACGCGGTAAAATATGGGCGAAAATGACATCAGCCTCATGTCCTATTTTCGCTTTTTCTTTTAGGATATGAATGCTCTCTCTTGATGTATCAAGAAATTGCGGATGCTTTCTTCGCAGTTCAGCTTTAGGGTCTCAATACCCAACAATCTGTTGAGGTGGTCAGCAAATATTTTGCGATCATTCTGGTATCTTTTTTGAATTAGCTCCCATGCATTATAATTAGCAGCTCAGAAAGTGACCAACCACCACTTTCGCTTCTCCTTTCAGACATGGCTTTAGATAATTTAGTTTTCTTGCATTGGTAATGTCTGTTCTATAGTGAATTGTTTCACTGAACAACTCAAACCAGAAACGATTGGAGTCGACAGTATTCGACTCCGACATACCCTGTACATTCAATTTGTATCAACTGTTTGAAGGCGTTGCCTCGCCCACTAAAGAATCGAAACAGATTTCATCTTCATTCAACTTCATCTTTACCAATTTTCTCTCTTTTAGACCAATTCGTTCCAAAGATATAACGGCTTATTACCATGGTTACATGTGGGCATGGTTACGCTCATTTCAGTATTGAATCTTGTTATACTCCATTCCAATATCATACATGCAAAGTTTCATTCTTGTAGGTAGTATGGTTCTTGAGATATAAGCGTTTCAAATTATTACTATATAGGGGCGTGGTCACGCCCATTTTTTTAATATAGTTTCTTGAGGTTTGAGTCAGCTATATACACTCCGAATTTGGTGTTCCTATCTCAAAAGACAACCGAGATAAAACGAATTTTGTAAGTTTTTTCTCGAGGTTGCTTCAGTCATTTGCCCCTCACCCCTAAACTAAGTCCAAAAGGCGGAATACAAAATAAACTTGATCTGTGTAATGAAAAACAGAATCGAACTGCGAAAAGATTTTGGTCCTATCTGTTATAGTTTCCGAGATCGACGCGTTCATACAGACGGACGGAGAGACGGACGGACGGACAGACGGAAATGGCTAAATCGACTTCTCTTTTGATACTGATCAAGAGTATATATACTTTGTATAGTCGGAAATGTCTCCTTTAACATACATTGTCGATGCGCACAAAACAACGAAATATGGATGATCGATGAATCCACATTTCAGCAGTATCGAGTGAGTCGTATTAAACTCAGATGCTTTCTTTTCGACGCTTTCAACAGACGCATTCTGCTGAATTAGCGCCAACAGCTCTTTCTGAAGCCGTGATTGTCGCTCCAAAAGCTGCGCAACCTTGATTGGCACCATATTCGCTGTTTTTTTTTTCACTGCAACTTCTTGGTTTAAATCTTTAAGAGGTAATTGTTTTAGTCGCCTAGTTGACCTTGCTGTGCCTCGACTCACAGCTGGTTTAAGCCAACGATTGCTTCTTTGGAAGTTCTAATTGCGCTTTTTCTAAACGTAAAACAATTTTTAGTCTGCTGTTATAGCCACAGACACGCTTATTTTATGCACAACGTTTAGTGTATTTCACTTGCTTTGAGTTGTATTTTTTAACTGATGAACTTTGCTGTTCTTCAATCCGGCTCGAAGGACCAAAAAATGAAAATACTTTACACTCTTAGGCCCAGTTTCACAGTCTAGGGTTAACCCAGAGTAAAGTTAACTCGAATTTAACCCTTACCCGGAGTTAACTCTGACTTTCAGTTCCACAGTGACGAGTTAACTCTAGTTATATAAGTATGGCAACATTCTATTTTTTGAGAATAATGTTTTACAACATTGAACATCTACTTACCAAACACTGTTTATTTTTTCAGTTATTTTAAAAATCACCTTCAATTAGTAATGGATAGGAGAAGAGAATCCAATATAAAAAGCGGTGAAATGTTGACTAGATTATGTCTAATTGTATATTTTACCATTACAAAGGGGCGGGCAGTTACTCTGCACAACGAAAGTAAACCGCACTGTTCAAATGGTACCATAGTACGTAGTTATGTTAGTTTCGTGTAAAACACAACATGGGTGCAATACACATAGCAGTCACACAAGGAAACTTTGTATAAATGATGCATATCTTCTCCCAATGAAAAGTAAACGACTTCCGATGTCAGTAATTCCATATGATGTGAGACTACCTGGTTGAATGCTGCTATACAAGCTTATTTATCAAATTCATTTCTATTGATTGGGACATATTTAATTTTTATTTTTTTGACAGACAAATTTTGTTCTGTTTTGACATTAAAAAACATAAATAGAAAAAGTTAAAACAGAGTAGTTAACTCGGGGTTAACCCTAGAACGTAGTAGGGTTAACTCAGGGGTTAACTACTAAGTGTGAAACTGAAAAATTGTTACTCGGAGTTAACCCTGGGTTAACTTTGACTGTGAAACTGGGCCTTAATGAGCACTCGTCAAAGTTTAGATTTGTACTGATTTGTCCGAAGTGGACGTTGCTTTATTTATATTAATTTTTACTTAATGCTAAGGCAGCAGCGTGTGATCTTTATTATAATTTCTATTGGTTGTTTTTTACTAATGACTATCTTATCCTAACACTGTGTTTGTAAGACAACAGTGAGATCCTAAATCTATGTTTGTCTCTTATTGTAATTACCGTTTATGGCCGGCATGGTCTAATTATCATTTATGGCCGGCAGATGTTTAGGCGATCTGCGACCTTCTGTTGGAAATACCTGGTTTATCATAAGGTATTTCCAGAGAAGCGATATGATACACGCGTGTCTTGCAGCCTTATCATTGTCCAAATATCGTAGACGGTTTTAATGTTCGTTCCTCAACAAGTATGTTTATGCCATTTGAAAGAGGATCAGATAAGATTTTCAACGAGCCGTTTTTTGAAGAAATCGGTCAAAGTTTAAATGAGTTCTTCCCAAAAACTAATCGGTCGTCAACGTAAATTTTCCCTTCTGCCGATTCTGTTCGGCCAATATATTTTCATAGTTTTCTTAATGGCCAAAACTAACAGGTTTTTATACCCTGTACACATACTGTGTATCAGGGTATCTTGTGTTTGTTTGAGCGAAATGTATGTAACGCACAGAAGGAGGGGAAGGGGACCCTATAAAATATATATATTCTTGATCAGGACGACAAGAGAAATTGATTGAGCCAAGTCCGTCCGTCTGTCTGCCCGTCTGTCCGTCCGTATTCACCAATGGTTCTCAGAACCTATAATAGCTAGAGACGTGAAATTTGGAGGGTAGACTCGTGATGCTCGGCAGCAGATCAAGTTTGAACGGTTTTGTGCCACGCCAACTCCTTCCCGCCCATCCAGCACCACCCACTTTTTTAAAACGCTATAGCATCCAAAGAGATAAAAACATGAAAATCGGCATGTAGACTCAATATAAGTTGCTCTACAAAAATGCATACCACAATTTTTCCCCCTCCTCTTCGTTTCCATCCCCGGGTTGCTTTTCTGAAATTGCTGTATCTTCAAAACTATTATAGGTACGAACCTGAAATTTTGTAGACAAGCTAAGTAAATATGTATCTTAAGACTGCATACCACAAAGTTCCCCTCTTTTTGAAAGTTACCCCTCAATGACCTACCAACTCGAATTTTTCGTAAATTTCACATTTTTTGACCGATTTACTTGATATTTTGAACACTACTTGTTCGGGCGATATCAAATCAACATTTTTTTTTGTAGATTTGGGTTGTTGCACCGTCTACTGTGTGTGCAGGGTATTATATTGTCGAGTTTTCTCGACTATAGCGTCCTTACTGGTTTTTTATTGTCTTTGTGTCGCAAAATTTAATTTTTGAATAAAATGCCACATATTTATGCAATTAAAAAAATTGAAATGTCGTTTATTTGATATGACATATTTTCGTCTCGTAAAGTCCTTCTTTCTCAATGTTTTCAAGAATATTTGGTTCTAATCAAATATATCACCTTTTGTAATGACTGATATGACATATTTTCGTCTTGTAAAGTCGTTCTTTCTCAATGTTTTCAAGAATATTTGGTTCTAATCAAATATATTACCTTTTGTAATGACTGTTCATAAAATATGTTTATTTCATCTGAAAGAGTATCAGATAAGCCTTCCTTCGAGTCCTTTGACAAAGAAATCGATCAAAAGAAAAAAGGTATTCGCAAAAAACTAATTGGTTGCCTACGCGTTTTCATCCTACTGCCTAGTACTTTTTAGAATTTATTTAATGCGAAAAATGACAAGTAGTTTTTTTTTCCATGTAACAAAATTTAATTTTTGAATATAATGCCACACATTTATGCAATTAAAAAAATGTAAATGCTCAGCAGTTCTCGTTGTGGCAAGTGTCCCCTTTTCAATAGTTTAGACTATAACTCAACTTCAGGACAGAATTTAAGCAGTATCAAATTATACAGAATACTTCCATTAGCAACATAGTACGCAACTGTCGAATTCGAAACTAGTACCAGAACTTGTCAAAGAGGACAATTTAGGTTGTCCCACAGCGTTAAAAATGAAAGTTTGTGGTATGCAGTTTTAAAAAGGTATGTTTACTTAGTTTGCAAACAAAATTTCAGCATTGTTTCTATTATAGTTTAGGAGATACAGCAATTTTAAGAAAATAACTTTTTGAGTGGAAACGAAGGGGAGTGGGAAAAAATGTGGTATGCAATTTTGTAGAGCTATACATACTGAGTCTACATACTCATTTTCATGTTTCTAACTCATCAGGTTTTCGAGCTACAGCCTTTTGAAAAATGGGTGGTGCTCGATGGGCGGGAAGGAGTGGGCTGGGCAAAAAATCCTTCAAACTTGATCTAGCGTTTGACCTCACGAGTCTATCCACCAAATTTCAAGTCTCTAGCTCTTATAGTTTTCGAGAACCATTGGTGAGGACGGACGGACGGACAGACAATCGTCTTGTCATCCTGATCAAGAATATATATACTTTATAGGGTCCCCCTCCCCTCCTTCTATGCGTTACATACAAACCGTCTCAAACAAACTTAATATACCCTGATACACAGTGTGTTTACAGGGTATAAAAAAAAACAGTAAGGGCGGTATAGTTGAGTATTCTCAACTATATAATACCCTGTAGTTTGTTTTATGCAGTTTTAAAAAGATATGTTAACTGAGTTTGCATACAAAATTTCAGCATTGTATTTATTATACTTTAGGAGATACAGCAATTCTAAGAAAAAAATGTTCTTTGGTTGTGCTCGATGGGCGGAAAGGAATGGGCGTGGCAAAACTTCCTTCAAACTTGATCTAGTGTTCGACCACACGAGTCTATCTTCTAAATTTTAAGTCTCTATCTCTAATAGTTTTCGCATTGTTAAGTACGGTTTTTGTTACAAATAGGATAAGATAAAAGAAACATGAAAGTCGGTAAGTAGACTCAGTATGAGTAACTCTACAAGACTGCGTACCACAATTTTACCCCCTCCAAATATGCTAACGCCATCTATGATCAAAAAGGTTCATTTATCATTGCCACTTTTCGTACCAGAATAACCCAGCTCCATCTATGGAAAGGCCATCTATGGAAAAGACGAAGCTAACTTTAGATATATAGCTATTAGCCAGATCTTAATTCTTTCTTTTTGCATCAGACCACCGATCAAACAAGTCCAACTTCGACTTTAACATAAATATCATAAAAAATATAAAACGAGTTTTATTAAAATGGGCTAAAATACTCGTCATTGCTATCAATTAATTACCAATTAATTGGCAATTTTGTAAAAGCTCTCATTTGGAAAGCAAACGAAAATTTATCAACGAAGTTTATACAAATTTTGTAAGTGGATTTATTAATTTCTCATCGTCCACGTGCGACTGAGCGAAAAGTTAACTAAATCCCTAACCATAATTTTCTTCTATCTAAAGCATCTTCTTTTTGCACAAAACTGTTTCTCTAAATAAACAGTCACCAGATTCAGACAAACCAGCCCGGATTGGCCGGATATCTTCCGATTGCCACGAAGCAATCTGCAGCCGACTGGCGTTATACCGAGGGTCCCGGCTGGTTAATTTTTGTTTTTCCTGGCTTTGCCAGCAGTCGCCTAACAGAACGAGGCTATTCAAAATTTTTTTCTGGAAGACAAGAAAACCCACTAAGTCGGAGCCTTGAGAGATGCGGATCAGCCGCAACATTAAAAATTAAAAGTAGTGAAAAAAGAAAAAAACCAGTAAGGACGCTATCTTCAGCAAGGCTGAAGTTATAATACTTTTCACGTTGTGTCACTATAAAAAAAAAGTAAATGAATATTTTTCATGCCTCCCTAACAACATAACTGTGAGGTTTCAAGTCAATTGGTTAAAAAACAAAAAAGTTTTCCATACAACGGTTCAAGTTTTGCGATAAGTGGGCGTAGCCATGCCCTCTTTTGGTCAAAATAGTTTTCATTCCTCCCTAAGAACATAACTGTAAAGTTTCAAGTCAATTGGTTAAAAAACAAAAAAGTTTTCCATACAACGGGTCAATTTTCTATAAGTGGGCGTGGCTACTCCCACTTTTGGTCAAAATAGTTTTCATTCCTCCCTAAGAACATAACTGTAAAGTTTCAAGTCAAGTTCTCCATACAACGGGTCAAGTTTCGCTATAAGTGGGCGTGGCTACGCGAACTATGTTTTTAAAACGAAAATACACACGGTTTTTTAATATTAAAATATTTTATTTAAATTTTCAACCGACGTGTTTTGAGTGAATCTTAAGACTGAATTCCAAAAGAATTCTTACGTACTAGTTAGGCTATCGACGAAGCAAAGAGGACAATTACTTTTTGCTTTGTCGTTACAAAATTTGATCCTTGGGTGTTCTTTTTATACCCTGTACACACACTGTGTATCAGGGTATATTAAGTTTGTTTGAGACGGTTTGTATGTAACGCATAGAAGGAGGGGAGGGGGACCCTATAAAGTATATATATTCTTGATCAGGATGACAAGACGAATTGATATAGCCCTGTCTGTCCGTCCGTCCGTCCGTCCTCACCAATGGTTCTCGAAAACTATAAGAGCTAGAGACTTGAAATTTGGTGGATAGACTCGTGAGGTCAAACGCTAGATCAAGTTTGAAGGATTTTTTGCCACGCCCACTCCTTCCCGCCCATCGAGCACCACCCATTTTTTCAAAAGGCTGTAGCTCGAAAACCTGATGAGTTAGAAACATGAAAATAAGTATGTAGACTCAGTATGTATAGCTCTACAAAACTGCATACCACATTTTTCCCCCTCCCCTTCGTTTCCCCTCAAAAAGTTGTTTTCTTAAAATTGCTGTATCTCCTAAACTATAATAGATACAATGCTGAAATTTTGTATGCAAACTCAGTAAACATACCTTTTTAAAACTGCATTTTTAACGCTGTGTGACAACGCAAAGACAAACAAGTTGAAATTTGGCATAAATTGCGCTTTGCTTTATCCTATTTGTAACACAAACCGTACTTAACACTGCGAAAACTATTAAAGCTAGAGACTTGAAATTTGGAGGATAGACTCGTGTGGTCGAACACTAGATCAAGTTTAAAGGAATTTTTGTCACGCCCATTCCTTCCCGCCCATCGAGCACAACAAAAGGTCATTTTTTCTTAAAATTGCTGTATATCCTAAAGTATAAAGAATACAATGCTGAAATTTTGTATGCAAACTCAGATAACATACCTTTTTAAAACTGCATACAACAAACTACCACTTTCCCCGCAAAGACCAACACACTAAAATTTTGCAGCAATGCTTTGTAACAAAATCCGTACTAAAGCGCCATCTAATGGCAACATTGCACTGTGAGCCCTGCCTCACTATTAGCAAATACTCAAACCATATCGTGGTACACTGCTTTTGCTGTCGGCGAATGTTTAACGTGTTATCAACATAGGTGTGTGTACAGGGTATTATATAGTTGAGAATACTCAACTATACCGCCCTTACTGGTTTCTTCATGATCTTTTACGACCTTTTCAAGTGGTTACAACAGTTGGGGGTTCTTTTTTATGATCGACTTTTTCAAGTGGTCTGATTAAGTTGCAATTTTTATTGGGCTATGTGTTATATAAATTAATTATTTGCAGATGTTAATATCTTGGGTGGTAACTTTGGGTGTTTGGGATTAATGGGAAAAGTATCAAATTCAGTTTGGGTTAACATATTTATTTATTATTTCATTTATCTCTGCTTGGAGGTTGTTAGAGATGTAAGTATTATTAGAGGTGAGCTGTTGGTCGTTCGTGACTGAACACGTAACTCCTCCCCCCTTGATCTTGGCTTCCCCTGAATCCTATTCCCATTGTTAGTATGGGAGTTATTATCGTTAGAGGTCCTACAATATTTAAACATAAATATTAATGTTGCTGTACATATTACTGCTATAATGGATGCTGACTTAATTATATTTGCGGTTCTTAAATATTCGATTTGTTCAATATTTTTTATGGTGTTTACTTTTATTTCTTCTAAAGATAGCGTTTCGTTAAAGATACTTATATTTCTGGCTTTTTGGAATATGAACTTATCTGTGTAAACTCGTTTCTTATTTGAAAAATATTGGTTTGATATCTTAAGTGTACAATTGTTAAAATGTATTATAAAGTTTCCATTAAGTTTTTCATTATACCTATTACAATTATTAGTAATTATTTCATTTTTCGCATTTTTCAGCACGATTGTCTGTTCGTCTATTTTATAGATTTCAGTATTTTTGTTTAAAATTAGTTTACAATTATTTTGGATAATACAATGTCTTGACAATCTAGATTCGCTTATAAAATGGTTTTTACTATATGTGTATATTTTATCATTATAATGAAAAATTTTTTCTGATACAGAGTCTATTTACTTCTTCTGAGCGTTTGTTATTGGAAGTATTGTCATTATGTTAACTTGTATAAAGGTTTTTGGTACTTTAATAATGAACATTAGTTTTTCGTCTTGGTCTTGAATTAGTGCTGATCTTAGAAATTTTGTTTTAGTTAAGTCAATGTCATAGTCATCTATTTCATTGTTTGTTAGTAGGTTTGCGTTAGCCAGTCCATTTTGAGCTGCAGAAACATATTCTTGAATATGTTCTATATGGTTTCTTAATAATGTAAGCATTAGTAACGTTTCATGGTATAGGTTTTGAACAACGACTCTTTTTATAACTATATGAAAACTTGCTAATTTGACTTGAATTTTCTGCTGGTCTTGGTTAATTGTTTCCTTTATTAATTTTAAGGTTTGTGAAAATTGGTCATTAATTTTTACTTGTTTGTTTAAATTGGTTATTGAGTTATGTAAATTGGTGTCTATATTGTTGAAATGATTAATAATATCTTGTTGATCTTCGTCGTCCATTGTTCCGAAGAGATATTTTGTGGCACGACCTACAACATTTACTAATCCGCGTTTTTTTCTTATGTTAGGGGTAATGGTTTTTATTTTCCTAAGTAATGTTTCTATTTCATTAAGTAGGAAATTCTTTTGCTCTGTATTGAACTCTAAAAGATTTTTCTCAATCGTATGCAATATATTATTTAACTCATTAATCTCTACTATATGAACTATTAGGTCTGAGTCGGTTGCCATGAGTTCGGTGCCAGTGTGAACTTCTACATATCCGTGGTTGTCCATTATAGGTTGAATACTCATATCAGCTTTAGTAATTGCTGGTGCCGCTATTATTAGTATTAGCAACCAAGCCTGAAATGCCAGTTTGATTAGTATTAAACTTATACGGTCTTTTAATATTGCAAGTGTGAATATTTCTAAGGTTATTTTTTCTAAATTTCGGCTGTTCTTTGTGTCTAAGGTTTTTATAGTTCTTTATGAATCCTATTTCCCTAGATTCCTGATAATTATCTCTTTTTTCGTTTAGCTTACTTATTTTATGAATTTTTGCTTGCTGAATTCTTTCGTAGATAATTTTGTGTTCTACTTTGTGGTTTTGCACTTCAAATGGTATACATTTAATAGTACTATGATAGCTATTTTGTAGAAATTTACTGCTCTGTAAGAGTATTATTCAATCTTTCTACGTCGCTGTTACCAGTATGACTGTTTGGTTTAGTAGCATGAAATTCGATGTTTTCTCTTTGCAAAAAATCTCTTATATTGGTAGTATTAAAGTGAAGACGAATTTCGTAATATTGCCCTTTATAGCTATAAACTATTCGATATTGTTAAGAAGAGTTATGTCATTTCTATCGAAGAGTGGAAAGCAAGTTGCTTGTTTTGAAAATTTGTCAATAAAAACAATCAAAGATTGTTTGCTGTTAACGTAAGTGTGAACATGAATTATTTCGTTTGTTGTCTTTGGTGTTTCTGTGTTATAGAATTTATTTTTGATTGGACGGCGATCATATTTGCCGCCTGTGCAAATGTCGTAATTATTTATTATTTTGTGGATGTGTTCCCTTAGATTTGGGTTAAATACTCTGCTTTTCAATTTGTGATATGTTGCTATAATACCGCAATGACCACTTTCATGTTTGTGAAACAAAGCAATTTGCTTATTAAGCTCCTCTGTGTTCTGTATATCTTGTGCAAAATGAGTACATTTAACGAATTTGATATTTCTGTCTCTACTAAATTCTTCAATAATAACTTTTTGCACTTTATTATATTCATGGTCGTTCAATTCCGTACAGATTCCTACTTTGCCTTTTTTAATTTCTCTTCGGAGAATATTTGAAATATTATTTTCTGTTAGGTCTTTTATATCAATATACATATATTCGTTTGTTTTCGAAAATAGTTAAAACAGTTCTCGTTTTCTCTTGTAAAACGACTATTTGTATTTTAAACCGGTTGACATCCGTTTCCAGGATTGGGATGGTGTAACCTTGGTCTTCTTCTTGCGAATGGACGGTTTGTACGTCCATTGACTGCCTATCATCATGGATACTTTTTCAGGGTTTGGTTTCACCCCCTGTGTGGTCAAAATGTGTCCCAGAAATTGGGTTTCTTTCTTGAGAAAGTCACACTTGTCTACTTGTATTTTTAAGCTAGCCCCTCTTAGAGTTTTGAATATGGCTTTTAAGTTCGTTATATGTTCTTGTCGTGTTGTACCAAAGACTAAAATGTCGTCCATGTACACTACACATGTTTTATTTATGAATTCCTTGAGGACTGAATTCATAAGTCTCTGGAAAGTTGAAGGTGCATTTTTTAAACCAAAAGGCATTCGTACGAATTCGTAGTGCTCCGATGGTGTTGAAAACGCTGTCTTCTTCCTATCTTCTTCCTTTACCATAATTTGGTGAAATCCTTTGGCTACGTCTAGCGTTGTGAAGTACTGTGCCCTGCCAAGTTTGTCTAATATGGTATTCAAATTGGGAATTGGAAATTTGTCGTCAACTGTGAATTCGTTCAGTTTGCGATAGTCAATAACTATCCTATGCTTCTTTTTGCCTGAATTGTCAAGTTTTTTCTCGACAATCCACAATGGGCTATTATATGGGGAGTTACTTTCTCTAATAATATTTTGTTCAACCATTTCTTTTATTTGCTTGTTTATCTCGGCTTAATGTATTTGGGGATACCTTTATATTTTAGAATACAATGGCCTATCGATGGTAGTTACTATTTCGTGGCTTACTTCATTTGCCGCGGTTAACATGTCTCCCTCTTTAAAAAATAACTTGGCTTTCTTCACTATTAAGGTGATTGAAATTGAAATTATTCACAATATTTTTTTCTACCGTTTGTAGTGAGCATACATGATCAATTATCTTTGGATAATTGTACTCTTGAAAATAAAGCTTGGAGCCTAAGATATCTAGGAACTTGTGTTCGTTATTTATTTTTGCTTTTAACGGAGTTAGAAAGTTTTGGCCTATTATGCCGGAGAAATTTTCATTTGAAAAATTTATTATTTTCCACTGAAGTGTTCCTGAGCAATTGAATTCCCTGGGAAATGGTTTCGTAATGAAATATTTAACTTCATTCGTTCCATTCAGTGTCTTAAAATAGCATGGTTTGTTGAGAGGGGTTAAGGGATAATTTTCTAATAATGCTTTTGGTTGTAGCACGCTTGTGGTTCTTTCCTATTGTAAGAGTGACTATGGGAAGTAGGCATTTTGAGGCGATATTAAAAAATTTACTTCGCTGTCATCTGTACATTGTGTTTGCTGTAACGTAACAACTTCCATATATGTTGGTTCACTACTTCTTCTCGTATTCGACGTATCTACACTCATATATAAGTTCCTAGTTTGGGCTGAGTGATTGTCCCTACTTTTTGAAAATGGGGGTCTATTACCATTACTATGCTCTTGGTTATTTCGGAAGGGGTTATTATGATTTGGTTTATGATTTTCACTTTAGTAACCGTTGTTACTTTGTTTCTTATAGTTGTTGGTTTGTTTGTTTTGTGTGTTTTGTTGGTTTAGTCTGTATTGTCTATAAGTACTTTGTTCGTTTTGTCTTGGTTTTCTATGCTTAAAATCTATTGCTCTAAAATCTTCTAACGCTCTGATTTGTATTTATTTGTTTATCATTTGATCTATTGTAGTGCATTCCTCGATATGCACTCTGTAAGGTGTATCTATTTTTTCCATTATAATTATAATTAAGTCCCTATCTACCCTATCAGGTTTATACATATCTGGCTTTATTTCATCAGCCATATAAATTTGATTTATCCTATCTTTTGCATTATAAAACCAGTAAGGGCGGTATAGTCGAGTATACTCGACAATATAATACCCTGCACACATGGTAGGCGGTGCCACACCCTCAATCTACAAAAACATATTGATCTGACAAAAAATGTGGATTTTACGAAAAATTTAAGTTTGTAGGCCTCTGAGGGGTAGCCATCAAAGGGAGGGGGAATTTGTGGTATGCAGTTTTTAAGATGTATTATCACTGAGCTTGTATACAAAATTTCAGGTTCATACCTTTGTTAGTTTTGGAGATATTGCTTTTTATAGAAAACAACTGGGGGAGGGGAAATGAAGAGGAGGGGGAAAAATTGTGGTATGCAGTTTTGTAGTGCTACTTATACTGAGTCTACATACCGACTTTCATGTTTCTATCTCTTTGGATGTTCGAGTTATAGCGTTTTAAAAAAGTGGGTGGTGCTGGATGGGCGGGAAGGAGTGGGCGTGGCACAAAACCATTCAAACTTGATCTGCTGCCGAGCATCACGAGTCTACCCTCCCAATTTCAAGTCTCTAGCTATTATAGTTTCTGAGAACCATTGGTGAGGACGGACGGACGGACGGACAGACGGACGGACATGGCTCAATCAACTTGAAAGTTGGTATGTAGACTCAGTATGAGTAACTCTACAAAACTGCATACAACAATTTTACCCCCTCCCCTTAATTTCCCCTCCCCTAGTATTTATCTTAAAAAAGCTATATCTCCAAAACTAACAAAGGTATGAACCTGAAATTTTGTATACAAGCTCAGTGATAATACATCTTAAAAACTGCATACCACAAATTTCCCCTCTCTTTGATGGCTACCCCTCAGAGACCAACAAACTTAATTTTTTCGTAAAATCCACATTTTTTGACCGATTTTCTTGATATTTTGAACACTATTTGAATAGGCTACGTCAGATCAATACGTTTTTGTAGATTGAGGGTGTGACACCGCCCACCATGTGTGCAGGGTATTATATTGTCGAGTATACTCGACTATACCGCCCTTACTGGTTTTTTCATTTTATTTCTACGCTGGAGGGTCCGGAATTCGGATTCGCAGTATAGTATATAATATTTAATATTTTTTTCAGTTATTACGATTAGACTCTATATAATTATATATATGTACAGATTCTCATTTGGGGACTTTTTTTTTTAACTTTTTTTTTTTTTTTTCACTGTTATATATTTTTTTTTTTTATACTCTTCACGCAAGTGAATAGTATTATAACTTTGTCCTGAAGTTTGTAACAACAAGAAGGAGGGGAGGGGACCCCATAAAGTATATATATTCTTGATCAGCTCGACAAGACGAGTTGATATAGCCATGTCCGTCTGTCTGTGAATATGCTATCTCCTCCCACAGTTTTGATGATATCGAGCTGAAATTTTGCAGGGAGTCTTCTCTAATGTGTGGTCAAATCATTGGTCGGAACCGGCACTATCGGATTATTGGAACTGGTAGCCCCCATACGAAATGAAGAAGAAAAACCAATTTTAATCGTTATATGGAAAACTTTTTTGTTTTGTATGGTAGAGGGCTGAAATTTTAAACATAGTAGTTTTACATGGTTCGATTAAATGCCTGAAAGTTTCATTGAGATCGCGCAACTGGAACTGGTACCTGCCATACAAAATGAAGAAGAGGAAGAGAAGCAATATTCCCGTCGTTGTATGGAAAACTTTTTTGTTTCTTAACCAATTGACTTCAAACTGCACAGTTATGTTCTTGGGGAGGCAATAAAACTATTTTGACAAAAATGGGCATGGTTATGCCCACTTTTACCAAAAATCAATAATTTGCATATCTCCGGTACCCAGTGAGCAAAACAGTGAAAATTTGTATATAGGCTAATTAGATGAAAAGAAAATATATTCAGTCAAAAAATTAGGCGCGGCACAAGAAGTAAGCGTGAAGAGTATTTAAGCTTCAGCCTTGCTGAAGTTAGCGTCCTTACTGTTTTTTTATACCCTGTAAACACACTGTGTATCAGGGTATATTAAGTTTGTTTGAGACGGTTTGTATGTAACGCATAGAAGGAGGGGAGGGGGACCCTATAAAGTTTATATATTCTTGATCAGGATGACAAGACGATTTGATATAGCCCTGTCTGTCCGTCCGTCCGTCCGTCCGTCCTCACTAATGGTTCTCGAAAACTATAAGAGCTAGAGACTTGAAATTTGGTGGATAGACTCGTGAGGTCAAACGCTAGATCAAGTTTGAAGGATTTTTTGCCACGCCCACTCCTTCCCGCCCATCGAGCCCCACCCATTTTTCAAAAGGCTGTAGCTCAAAAACCTGATGAGTAAGAAACATGAAAATGAGTATGTAGACTCAGTATGTTTAGCTCTACAAAACTGCACACCACATTTTTTCCCAATCCCCTTCGTTTCCCCTCAAAAAGTTGTTTTCTTAAAATTGCTGTATCTCCTAAACTATAATAGATACAATGCTGAAATTTTGTATGTAAACTCATTTTTAATGCTGTGTGACAACGCAAAGACAAACAAGTTGAAATTTGGCATAAATTGCGCTTTGAACACTGCTTTATCCTATTTGTAACAAAAACCGTACTTAACACTGCGAAAACTATTAAAGCTAAAGACTTGAAATTTGGAAGATAGACTCGTGTGGTCGAACACTAGACCAAGTTTGAAGGAATTTTTGCCACGCCCATTCCTTCCAGCCCATCGAGCACAACAAAAGGTCATTATACTTTTCACTTATGTGAAATAGTATATTAACTTTGTCACGGAGTTTGTAACAGATCGAAATATTAATTTCCGACTATATAAAGTATATATATTCTTGATCAGGACGACAAGACGAGTTGATTTAGCCATGTCCGTCTGTCGGTCTGTCTGTCTGTCTGTATGTATGCAAACTAGTCCCTCAGTTTTGAAGCTATCGAGCTGAAACTTTGCACAGAGTCTTAGAATTTATTACGATGAATCATTCGTCGGAACCAGCATGATCGGATTATTGGAACAGGTAGCTCCCATACGAAAAGAAGAAGAAAAGTGAACAAAACTTGAATCGTTGTATGGAAAACTTTTTTGTTTTGTATGATAGAGTGCTGAACTTTTAAACATAGTAGTTTTACATGGTCCGACTACATGCCTGAAAGTTTCATTGAGATTGGACATCTGGAACTGGTAGCTCCCATACAAAATGAAGAAGAGGAAGAGAAGCCATATTCACGTCGTTGTATGGAAAACTTTTTTGTTTCTTAACCAATTGACTTGAAATTTTAAAGTTATGTTCTTAGGGAGGAATTAAATCTATTTTGACCAAATGTGGGCGTAACCACGCATAGCCACGCCCACTTATAGCGAAAATTTACCCGTTGTATGGAAAACTTTTTTGTTTTTTTTTTCTTAAAATTGCTGTATCTCCTAAAGTATAAAGAATACAATGCTGAAATTTTGTATGCAAACTCAGACAACATACCTTTTTAAAACTGCATACAACAAACTACCACTTTCCCCGCAAAGACCAACACACTAAAATTTTTCAGCAATGCTTTGTAACAAAATCCGTACTAAAGCGCCATCTAATGGCAACATTGCACTGTGAGCCCTGCCTCTTCTTAGCAAATACACAAACCATATCGTGGTACACTGCGTTTGCTGTCGGCGAATGTTTAACGTGTTATCAACATAGGTGTGTGTACAGGGTATTATATACTTGAGAATACTCAACTATACCGCCCTTACTGGTTCTTTTTTCACTTAGTATCTTAAGATACCTTTTGCAGACTTATTCACTTTGGGAATTTTCGCGTTTAGTTCTCTATATCTTCTTTAGAAGATATAGCTTCCGACTGCGCCAATTATGTTTTTAAAACGAAAATACACACGGTTTTTTAATATTAAAATATTTTTTTAAATTTTCAACCGAGTTTCGAGTGAATCTTAAGACTGAATTCCAAAAGAATTCTTGCGTACTAGTTAGGCTATCGATGAAGCAAAAAGGACAATTACGTTTTGCTTTGTCGTTACAAAATGTGATCCTTGGGTGTTCTTTTTTCTTCATGATCTTTTACGACCTTTTCAAGTGGTTACAACAGTTGGGGGTTCTTCTTTATGATCGACTTTTTCAAGTGGTCTGATTTAGTTGCAATTTTTATTAGGCTATGTGTTATATAAATTTATTATTTGCAGTTTTTAATATCTTGGGTGGTAAATTTGGGTTTTTGGGATTAATGGGAACAGTATCAAATTCAGTTTGGGTTAACATATTTATTTATTATTTCATTTATCTCTCCTTGGAGGTTGTTAGAGATGTAAGTATTATAAGAGGTGAGCTGTTGGTCGTTCGTGACTGAACACGTAACTCGCGTGGCTACGCCCACTTTTGTTCAAAATAGTTTTCATTTCTCCCTTAGAACATAACTGTAAAGTTTCAAGTCAATTGGTTAAAAAAACAAAAAAGTTTTCCATACAACCGTTCAAGTTTCGCTATAAGGGGGTTGGCCATGCCCTTTTGGTGAAAAAAGTTTTCATTCCTCCCTAAGAACATAACTGTAAGGTTTCAAGTCAATTGGTTAAAAAACAAAAAAGTTTTCCATACAACGGGTCAAGTTTCGCTATAAGTGGTCGTGGCAATGCATGGCCACGCCCACTTTTGGTCAAAATAGTTTTCATTCATCCCTAAGAACATAACTGTAACGTTTCAAGTCAATTGGTTAAAAAACAAAAAAGTTTTCCATACAACGACGTGAATATTGCTTCTCTTCCCCTTCTTCATTTTGTATGGGAGCTACCAGTTCCAAATGTCCAATCTCAATGAAACTTTCAGGCATGTAGTCGGACTATGTAGAACTACTATGTTTAAAATTTCAGCACTCTATCATACAAAACAAACAAGTTTTCCATACAACGATTCAAGTTTTGTTCACTTTTCTTCTTCTTTTCGTATGGGGGCTACCAGTTCCAGTAGTCCGATATGGCTGGATCCGACAACTGAGCTGATCGTACAAATAAGAAGTGACTCTTCATCAAATACGTTCAAGCCATCTGTAAGAGGAACAGATAAGCTTTCCATCGAGCTCTTAGTCGAAGAAGTCGGTCGAAGAATGCAAGAGTTATTAGCAAAAAACTAATCGGTGGTCAACACGATTCGGTTCTACTGCCGATTCTTTTCGCAAAGTACTTTTCTATAATTCTAGTATTTAATAGAAAAAAAATAAACGAATTTTTTGTCCATGTAAAAAACTATTTATTCTGAATCAAATAGCGGCATTTTTGCAATTAAAGAAATTTAAATATCTGTTATTAGATAAAGTATATTTTCGTCTGATAAGAGACTTCTTTTTCAATGAATTCGAGGATATTTTAGGTTTGATCAAAGCAATTATGTTTCTTATGACTTTTCATTAAATATGTTCATGCCATCTGAAAGCGGAACAGAGAATCTTTCCATCGAGCTCTTAGTCGAAGAAGTCGGTCGAAGGATGCAAGAGTTATTAGCAAAAAACTAATCGGTGGTCAACACGATTCCGTCCTACTGCCGATTCTTTTCGCAAAGTACTTTTCTATAATTCTAGTATTTAATGGAAAAAAATTCAACGAATTTTTTGTCCATGTAAAAAACTATTAATTCTGAATAAAATACCGCCCATTTATGCAATTAAAAATATTTAAATGTCTCTTATTAGATAAGGCATATTTTCGTCTGATAAGGTACTTCTTCTTCAATGATATATATATATATATTTTAGTTTTTATCAAAAAAATTATATTTCTTATGACTTTTCGTAAAATAAGTTAATTTCATCTGAAAGAGGATCAGATAATCTTTCCATCGAGCTCTTAGTCGAAGAAGTTGGTCGAAGGATGCAAGAGTTATTAGCAAAAAACTAATCGGTGGTCAACACGATTCCGTCCTACTGCCGATTCTTTTCGCAGAGTACTTTTCTTTAATTCTAGTATATAATGGAAAAAATTAAACGAAGTTTTAGTCCATGTAAAAAACTATTAATTCTGAACAAAATGCCGCCCTTTTATGCAATTAAAGAAATTTAAATGTCTCTTATTAGATAAGGCATATTTTCGTCTGATAAGGTACTTCTTCTTCAATGATTTCGATGATATTTTAGTTTTGATAAAAAAAATTATATTTCTTATTACTTTTCATTAAATATGTTCATGCCATCTGAAAATGGAATAAATGAGCTTTCCATCAAGCTCTTAGTCAAAGAAGTCGGTCGAAGGATGCAAGAGTTATTAGCAAAAAACTAATTGGTGGTCAACACGATTCCGTTCTACTGCCGATTCTGTTCGCAAAGTACTTTTCTATAATTCTAGCATTAAATGGAAAAAAATTAAACGAATTTTTTGTCCATGTAAAAATCTATTAATTCTGAATAAAATGCCGCCCATTTATAAGCAAAAAACTAATTGGTGGTCAACACGATTCGGTTCTACTGCCGATTCTTTTCGCAAAGTACTTTTCTATAATTCTAGCATTAAATGGAAAAAAATTAAACGAATTTTTTGTCCATGTAAAAATCTATTTATTCTGAATAAAATGCCGCCCATTTATGCAATTAAAGAAATTGAAATGTCTCTTATTTGATAAGGCATATTTTCATCTGAAAATATACTTATTTTTCAATAATTTCGACGATATTTTAGTTTTGATCAAAAGAAATATATTTCTTATGACTTTTCATTAAATATGTTCATGCCATCTGAAAATGGAATAAATGAGCTTTCCATCAAGCTCTTAGTCAAAGAAGTCGGTCGAAGGATGCAAGAGTTATTAGCAAAAAACTAATTGGTGGTCAACACGATTCCGTTCTACTGCCGATTCTCTTCGCAAAGTACTTTTCTATAATTCTAGCATTAAATGGAAAAAAATTAAACGAATTTTTTGTCCATGTAAAAATCTATTAATTCTGAATAAAATGCCGCCCATTTATAAGCAAAAAACTAATTGGTGGTCAACACGATTCGGTTCTACTGCCGATTCTTTTCGCAAAGTACTTTTCTATAATTCTAGCATTAAATGGAAAAAAATTAAACGAATTTTTTGTCCATGTAAAAATCTATTTATTCTGAATAAAATGCCGCCCATTTATGCAATTAAAGAAATTGAAATGTCTCTTATTTGATAAGGCATATTTTCATCTGAAAATATACTTATTTTTCAATAATTTCGACGATATTTTAGTTTTGATCAAAAGAAATATATTTCTTATGACTTTTCATTAAATATGTTCATGCCATCTGAAAAAGGAATAAATGAGCTTTCCATCGAGCTCTTAGTCGAAGAAGTCGGTCGAAGGATGCAAGAGTTATAAGCAAAAAACTAATCGGTGGTCAACACGATTCCATCGTACTGCCGATTATTTTCGCAAAGTACTTTTCTATAATTTTAGTATTTAATGGAAAAAAATGAAACGAATTTTTTGACCATGTAAAAAACTATTAATTCTGAATAAAATGCCTCCCATTTATGCAATTAAAAAAATTAAAATGTCTCTTATTAGATAAGGCATATTTTCATCTCATAAGGTACTTCTTTTTCAATGATTTCAAGGATATTTTGGTTTTGATCAAAGCAATTATGTTTCTTATGACTTTTCATTAAATATGTTCATGCCATCTGAAAGCGGAACAGAGAATCTTTCCATCGAGCTCTTAGTCGAAGAAGTCGGTCGAAGGATGCAAGAGTTATTAGCAAAAAACTAATCGGTGGTCAACACGATTCCGTCCTACTGCCGATTCTTTTCGCAAAGTACTTTTCTATAATTCTGGTATTTAATGGAAAAAAATTAAACGAATTTTTTGTCCATGTAAAAATCTATTAATTCTGAATAAAATGCCGCCCATTTATGCAATTAAAGAAATTTAAATGTCTTTTATTAGATAAGGCATATTTTCGTCTGATAAGGTACTTCTTCTTCAATGATTTCGAGGATTTTTTAGTTTTGATCAAATAAATTATATTTCTTATTACTTTTCATTAAATATGTTCATGCAATCTGAAAGAGGAACAGATAAGCGTTCCATCGAGCTCTTAGTCAAAGAAGTGGGTCGAAGGATGCAAGAGTTATTAGCCAAAAACTAATCGGTGGTCAAAAATCTATTAATTCTGAATAAAATGCCGCCCATTTATGCAATTAAAGAAATTTAAATGTCTCTTATTAGATAAGGCATATTTTCGTCTGATAAGGTACTTCTTCTTCAATGATTTCGAGGATTTTTTAGTTTTGATCAAATAAATTATATTTCTTATTACTTTTCATTAAAGATGTTCATGCAATCTGAAAGAGGAACAGATAAGCGTTCCATCGAGCTCTTAGTCAAAGAAGTGGGTCGAAGGATGCAAGAGTTATTAGCAAAAAACTAATCGGTGGTCAACACGATTCCGACCTACTGCCGATTCTTTTCGCAAAGTACTTTTCTTTAATGCTAGTATTTAATGGAAAGAAATTAAACAAATTTTTAGTCCATGTAAAAAACTATTAATTCTGAACAAAATGCCGCCCATTTATGCCATTAAAGAAATTTAAATGTCTCTTATTAGATAAGGCATATTTTCGTCTGATAAGGAACTTCTTCTTCAATGATTTCGAGTATATTTTAGTTTTTATCAAAAAAATTATATTTCTTATGACTTTTCGTAAAATAAGTTAATTTCATCTGAAAGACTATCAGATAATCTTTCCATCGAGCTCTGAGTCGAAGATGGCGGTCGAAGGATGCAAGAGTTATTAGCAAAAAACTAATCGGTGGTCAACACGATTCCTTCCTACTGGTGATTCTTTTCGCAAGGTACTTTTCTTTAATTCTAATATATAATGAAAAAAAATTAAACGAATTTTTAGTCCATGTAAAAAACTATTCATTCTGAACAAAATGCCTCCCATTTATGCAATTAAAGAAATTTAAATGTCTCTTATTATATAAGGCATATTTTCGTCTGATAAGGTACTTCTTCTTCAATGATTTCGAGGATATTTTAGTTTTGATCAAAAGATTTATATATGTTATGACTTTTTATTAAATATGTTCGTGCCATCTGAAAAAGGAATAAATGAGCGATCCATCGAGCTCTTAGTCGAAAAAGTCAGTCGAAGGATACAAGAGTTATTAGCAAAAAACTAATCGGTGGTCAACACGATTCCGTTTACTGCCGATTCGTTTCGCAAAGTACTTTTCTATAAGTTTAGTATTTAATGGAAAAAAATGAAACGAATTTTTTGACCATGTAAAAAACTATAAATTCTGAATAAAATGCCGCCCATTTATGCAATTAAAAAAATTAAAATATCTCTTATTAGATAAGGCATATTTTCGTCTCATAAGGTACTTCTTCTTCAATGATTTCGAGGATATTTTAGTTTTGATCAAAAATATTATATTTCTTATGACTTTTCATCAAATATGTTCATGCCATCTGAAAGAGGAAAAGATAAGCTTTCCATCGAGCTCTTAGTCAAAGAAGTCGGTCAAAGGATGCAAGAGTTATTAGCAAAAAACTGATTGGTGGTCAACACGATTCCGTTTACTGCCGATTCGTTTCGCAAAGTACTTTTCTATAAGTTTAGTATTTAATGGAAAAAAATGAAACGAATTTTTTGACCATGTAAAAAACTATTAATTCTGAATAAAATGCCGCCCATTTATGCAATTAAAGAAATTTAAATGTCTCTTATTAGATAAGGCATATTTTCGTCTGATAAGGTACTTCTTCTTCAATGATTTCGAGGATTTTTAAGTTTTGATCAAAAGATTTATATATGTTATGACTTTTCATTAAATATGTTCGTGCCATCTGAAAAATTAATAAATGAGCGATCCATCGAGCTCTTAGTCGAAAAAGTCAGTCGAAGGATGCAAGAGTTATTAGTAAAAAACTAATCGGTGGTCAACACGATTCCGTCCTACTGCCGATTCTTTTCGCAAAGTACTTTTCTTTAATTCTAGCATTTAATGGAAAAAAATTCAACGAATTTTTAGTCCATGTAAAAAACTATTAATTCTGAACAAAATGCCGCCCATTTATGCAATTAAAGAAATTTAAATGTCTCTTATTAGATAAGACATATTTTCGTCTGATAAGGTATTTCGTCTTCAATGATTTCGAGGATATTTTAGTTTTGATCAAAGCAATTATATTTCTTATGACTTTTCATCAAATATGTTCATGCCATCTGAAAGAGGAAAAGATAAGCTTTCCATCGAGCTCTTAGTCAAAGAAGTCGGTCAAAGGATGCAAGAGTTATTAGCAAAAAACTGATTGGTGGTCAACACGATTCCGTTTACTGCCGATTCGTTTCGCAAAGTACTTTTCTATAAGTTTAGTATTTAATGGAAGAAAATGAAACGAATTTTTTGACCATGTAAAAAACTATTAATTCTGAATAAAATGCCGCCCATTTATGCAATTAAAGAAATTTAAATGTCTTTTATTAGATAAGGCATATTTTCGTCTGATAAGGTACTTCTTCTTCAATGATTTCGAGGATTTTTTAGTTTTGATCAAAAGATTTATATATGTTATGACTTTTCATTAAATATAATCGTGCCATCTGAAAAAGGAATAAATGAGCGATCCATCGAGCTCTTAATCAAGTCAGTCGAAGGATGCAAGAGTTATTAGTAAAAAACTAATCGGTGGTCAACACGATTCCGTCCTACTGCCGATTCTTTTCGCAAAGTACTTTCCTTTAATTCTAGCATTTAATGGAAAAAAATTCAACGAATTTTTAGTCCATGTAAAAAACTATTAATTCTGAACAAAATGCCGCCTATTTATGCAATTAAAGAAATTTAAATGTCTCTTATTAGATAAGGCATATTTTCGTCTGATAAGGTACTTCTTCTTCAATGATTTCGAGTATATTTTAGTTTTTATCAAAAAAATTATATTTCTTATGACTTTTCGTAAAATATGTTCATGCCATCTGAAAGCGGAACAGAGAATCTTTCCATCGAGCTCTTAGTCGAAGAAGTCGTGTAAAGGACTCCCGGTTCACGCCCAGGTCTTTAGGCTGGGGCAGCTCAAGAGTGACCAGGAAGCCGGCTTTATAATAATTTATATTTCTGCCGGACCCGTGAGCACTGCCACGCAAATGACACACAAATTCGAATTGATTGGAATTAACGAGCTTTATTAGTTTGGCTTCTAAAGTTTGCTTATGTTCTAATGCTTAACTTAGTGGCTTATAACTAACCCTTCGCCTTGGTCCGTGGGGAGCCGTCCTCCACCCTCGTCTTGGCGGCACCGTAGCCAACTGCCTTCTGGAGTCCACGTGGGCCGCTCCTGTTGCGAACCGCTGATGCTCACGTCTGCGCAAGTCGGATGGCCTGTTCACCTCGACTTAGCGCCACGCACGTAGCTTCAGGTCGCACCCAGTCCCCCGATGGGGTCACCTAGGGTTGGCTGGCGCTGGTGAGGATCACCAGCTGCCGCTTGGAATACCACAAGGACCTTGCCCTTGGATTCCAATTAGTGTCAGCGTATCAACGCGCCACTTGGTTGATTTTATTCCACTTTGGAACCAAATCAACTGCTACAATCTTAAGTTTTAAAGTTACCTGCCTTGGTCAGTTTCGCTTGCAGCTTTATAGAGCGCTTCGAATCTGAGCAAAGATTTGCCTGGTCACACCAAAAAGAAAGAGACCTTAGTTTACCACCGGCTGACAAGCCTAGTCGAATGCCGCCTGAACTGGTTGGGAATTCTAAGTTCACCCAACGCTACTCTGCTGGCGCAACCACTAAACATGTCAGTCCGATGCACTGGCTGCGTCGTCAACTGCTGACTTACAAGCAGTTGACGGCGTCAAATGGCGCGCAGCAACTTGAAACAAGAACAAATACATTGTTTCATTATTATCGCCACCACTGTACCGACTGCAAACAGCCTGCAGTGACGTCGCCGCATCCCACAGCCTACTGTCATTGGCTATGTGGCGAACGGCAGAACTACACAGTTGTCTACGTAACACGACTGAACATCCAACGCTGCCGCCCAACGCATAATGTTCTTCACACGAGGTCAGTGACCCAACAATGAACACATCAAACGCTAACTACAGCACATGCCTGCATTCAACTGCCGCTTTGACGCAGCGTTGTGCCGACGCCCGCGTCAATTGCCAAAAATCGTTCACATTGTTGTTGTTTGCCGGCGGCCGAGTTCCTCTGACAAACGCAGATCCACCACGCCAACGCAACAACACAATATATGCGCCGAGCTGACGTTCCGATGATTCGACGCATTGTCGCCTGCGTCAGCTACGGCGTTCATGTCCACTACCTGCTCGTGTTGTTGCTACCAAGTCATAAAACTCAGTAGTCATAAAACAACAACAACAATGACACGTACCGTTGCAATTTCGGCATTCTGCTTCCACCGTCACTTTCGCCATCTGGCACATAACAACGCACCGACTAGTACATGACTTATCCGCTCGCTAAGCAGCATCGCTGTACTCACGCGATCGCTAATCAGCCTCGCCCAACTTGTGCGATCGCTAATCAACGTCGCCAAACTTATGCGATCGCTAATCAGCGTCGCCATGCCACTGCGAACGCTAAACAGCATCGCTGTACTTATGCGATCGCTAATCAGCATCGCCTACACTTATGCGATCGCTAATCAGCATCGCCCAACTTATGCGGTCGCTAATCAGCACCGCCTACACTTATGCGATCGCTAATCAGCATCGCCCAACTTATGCGGTCGCTAATCAGCATCGCCCAATTTGTGCGATCGCTACCCAGCGCTGCCGGCACACAGTCTATTACTTGTGAGCCGCGAATTATCCTGCAATTCGCGTCCTCACATTCCCCCCCCACTTCGGAGTAGCGTAATAGTATGGAGCTCAACTCGCTCGTTCGTACCATCGTCGGCAGCGAAGCCATGACCAAATGCCGCTGGCCTGCGTGCTATTACAACACTGTCGCTGGCGCGATTTATTTCTTTTTTCTTTCCCCCTTTTTTTTTTTTTGTTTTGCCAGTTTGGCATCACCCCACACGAAGAAGCAGAGTCCGACGGACAGACACGCAGTGCCTACAACCTACATGCTTCCCCGAATCTGGCTCACTGTCCATGCTTCCAGCCTGGTACCGACGAGCACTGGAGTAAACTCTGCGCCGCCAACCGCGCCCGGCTGTTCGGCTACTATGGCCGCTTGCGGCCGCTCATGTAAGTCGTACCATACACTATCTGCCGTTCTCCCTAAGCCGTCTCCAATTTTCAGGCCCTCCTCATTTGCCGGCAGCCACCAACGGCGCACTGGATCCTGGCAGTAGCGTACAGCGACAGTGCTGCCACTGAATCCGTCTGTGTTTTCATCATGAATAAACATTCACTATACACGACAATTATCATTATTATGTCCACCTGCAATAGCACATGCAACGAAGTCCAACCGCAACAGACCATGCAACTAAGCCAAACTGCCTGCAACGAAGCCCAACTGCAACAGACCATGCAACTAAGCCAAACTGCCTGCAACGAAGCCCAACTGCAACAGCACAAGCAACGAAGCGCATGCCTGCACACATTTTTATGTTTTCATTTTATTATTATTTTTTTTTTTTTAAAATTACTTTCCTTTTTTTTTTTTTTTTGTTTGTTTTCCTCTTTTTTTTTTTTTTTTTTTTTGTTCCTTTTTTTTTTTTTTTTTGTTTGTTTTTTTTTTTTATATAATTACTTTTTCCTTTTTTTTTTTTTTTTTGCTTTTTTTTTCCCTCCAATTACTTTAACTAGCCACCATTGGCAAAAATTTTCCTTCTTTTTGACAACAAAGTAATTTTTCCCCTCCAAAGTTGGTTACCTCTTAAACAAACTTCCAAAAAGAATTGCGCAAACGAACAGACAAAGCAATTATTCAACCAACATTATTGTTACAAAAAAAAAATGTTTATTTATTGTATGTATTTTTTTCCCCAATTTATGCGCTTGCTACATGCATATATCAAATTGTTTCACACCAAGACACGCCTGCCAGCTAGTCCAGGTGCTCCTTCACCGACTGGCCTTGCCCGCGCCTCGCCCCGGCCCTCTTTCCCCTGGTCCACCGCGTCGCCGCTGGTCCCGCTGGCCGGAGGCGATAGACGTCTATGCCGCCGCGCCGGTCGATGCGCACCCTGAACGTGCCGTCCTCCGTGCGTTCATCCAGTGTCAGGGCCTCGTCCCAAGCCCTCGTTTGGAGCGCCTGCCTCATCCGCCGCATCAACGCCGGCGGCCGCGCCGTGGTGGGCACTTCTCTCGGCGCCGCCGCCCGCGACGCGCATGGCGCTCGCCTGCCTCTTGCCGCGTTGTCTATTGCCGGCGCTGCCGTTGCCGGCGCACCCGCTGCCGGCGCGCCTCTTGCCGGCGCCGCCGTTGCTTGCAATGTCGTTGCCGCCGCCGGTCCCCCGGCACAACGCCGCCTCCAATGCTGGCGCTCCTCCACTGTTTGCTTCACCGGTGGTGGCAGGGCGTCCCTCCAAACCTGCCATTCGCCTGGGCCCCTCATGCGCTCCACCTGTCGTGCCGCCTCTGTCCGTGCCACTGTCTCCTCCACACCAGTTTTCCGCCAGTGACTATGGAGGAGGCCACGCATCTCGCAGGGCTTCAGGAGCTCCCCGTTCGCCCTGAGCGCCGACAGCTGCGCACCGTCCCCCATGCGAATGATTCCAGGGCGACCTGGCGTTGGTGGGACAATTTGAACTCTCTGCTCCTCCGCCGCCACCTCCTCCGCCCACGACAGTTCGCTCGTATCCACCTGGAGCACATCGCTCATAGGTGGATCCAGTTCCATAGGCCTGGGCGAATCCCCCACCACTATGACTGGCTCCGTCGCCTGTGCCGGTGAAGCGACCCGAATCGTCGGCTTCACCACCACAAATACGCCCAAGCCTTCTGCCTCCTGCGTCACTTGGCGCACTTCGGCCGCCCAGGACACGGCGTTGAAAGCCTGACGCAGCCATTCGACCGCCGTCGCCTCCGACATAGGCGCTGCCCTTGTATTGGCGCTGCTGCTGCCCAAATTGGCGCTGCTGCTGCCCAAATTGGCGCTGCTGCTGCCTAAGTTGGCGCTGGACTCCATCTTCTGAAATTAAAATGAGTACAAAAAAAAACCAAAAACACAAAAATACTTGTTGCCGCGACTGCCGCCTGGAATCGAAAGAGGCCCCCAACCACGTGGCCACTCTTTATATAGGAGTTCCGCCAGAGCTGTCCTTCTTCCACAAAGATTCCTCATGCCTTCCTTATTGGCAATCCTACCCCTTACTGCGCCATGCCCTAGTTCCCCCTAGAATCGGGTGTCCCCTCCCAAATCGGGGCACAACGCACCCCCACCTAATCGGTGCATCGTGGAGTGGAATCGATTATGTCGGGGACATGACCTAGCCAATCCTCGCGAGCTCACCACTCATATCCGCCGTCTGTGTACTGCTGGGCTCGCAGCAACGCGCACAGCGTCAACAATTTTGCGATTTGTGCTTAACACAACTGACGCTCTGACGCAACGTTATGCCGCCGCCCGCGTCAATCTGAAAAATTGCCCTTCTTGTTGTTGCTTTTACATGCCCAAATCCACAAACTTACTTTGATTTGTGCAGATCTACCGTGCCAAAACAACAACACAATATATGTGCTGGACTGGCGATTCGGTGAATTGACGCAACGTCGCCCGCGTCAGTGACGATGTTCCTGCCAAATACCTGTTAACGTTGTTGCTATTTGCTTGACAAAAGACACCAACTCAGTAGTCATCAACAAAAATAACAACAACAACATGCATACTTGTAATTCTGGCGTTCTTCTTTCACCGTCACTTTCGCCATCTGGCGCATATGCAACAACAACCAAGCTGACTTGCTATGCCAAATATTACAACAACTCTTGTTGTTGCACCGTTAGGTCACTCAGTGCATGAACGCATGCAATGTGTTTGTTGTTGCTCGCTACTCAGCGCTGCTGCCAAACCAACATCGCTACTCCACGTCGCTGATCAGCGTCGCTAATCAGCGTCGCTAACCAGCGTCGCTCTATGTCCATTGTTGTCCACCCAATGTGCAATTTTGTTGCTGGCCTTTAATCAGCCGCGGTATATGAGTTTATGTAACCCGCTAATTAGCCGCTAATTAAGTGCATATGCTAATCAGCCGCTATTACCGTGCAGGCTACTCAGTCGCTATTCAATCGCCAAAACCCACCCCTACTACTATTTTCACGATAACGAAAAGCGCAAAACTGCTGCTCACGAAATCGGAAACACGAACTAAACTATTTTCACGAAAACGAAAAGCGCAAAACTGCTGCTCACGAAATCGGAAACACGAACTAAACTATTTTCACGAAAACGAAAAGCGCAAAATTGCTGCTCACGAAATCGGAAACACGAACTAAACTATTTTCACGAAAACGAAAAGCGCAAAACTGCTGCTCACGAAATCGGAAACACGAACTAAACTATTTTCACGAAAACGAAAAGCGCAAAACTGCTGCTCACGAAATCGGAAACACGAACTAAACTATTTTCACGAAAACGAAAAGCGCAAAACTGCTGCTCACGAAATCGGAAACACGAACTAAACTATTTTCACGAAAACGAAAAGCGCAAAACTGCTGCTCACGAAATCGGAAACACGAACTAAACTATTTTCACGAAAACGAAAAGCGCAAAACTGCTGCTCACGAAATCGGAAACACGAACTAAACTATTTTCACGAAAACGAAAAGCGCAAAACTGCTGCTCACGAAATCGGAAACACGAACTAAACTATTTTCACGAAAACGAAAAGCGCAAAACTGCTGCTCACGAAATCGGAAACACGAACTAAACTATTTTCACGAAAACGAAAAGCGCAAAACTGCTGCTCACGAAATCGGAAACACGAACTAAACTATTTTCACGAAAACGAAAAGCGCAAAACTGCTGCTCACGAAATCGGAAACACGAACTAAACTATTTTCACGAAAACGAAAAGCGCAAAACTGCTGCTCACGAAATCGGAAACACGAACTAAACTATTTTCACGAAAACGAAAAGCGCAAAACTGCTGCTCACGAAATCGGAAACACGAACTAAACTATTTTCACGAAAACGAAAAGCGCAAAACTGCTGCTCACGAAATCGGAAACACGAACTAAACTATTTTCACGAAAACGAAAAGCGCAAAACTGCTGCTCACGAAATCGGAAACACGAACTAAACTATTTTCACGAAAACGAAAAGCGCAAAACTGCTGCTCACGAAATCGGAAACACGAACTAAACTATTTTCACGAAAACGAAAAGCGCAAAATTGCTGCTCACGAAATCGGAAACACGAACTAAACTATTTTCACGAAAACGAAAAGCGCAAAACTGCTGCTCACGAAATCGGAAACACGAACTAAACTATTTTCACGAAAACGAAAAGCGCAAAACTGCTGCTCACGAAATCGGAAACACGAACTAAACTATTTTCACGAAAACGAAAAGCGCAAAACTGCTGCTCACGAAATCGGAAACACGAACTAAACTATTTTCACGAAAACGAAAAGCGCAAAACTGCTGCTCACGAAATCGGAAACACGAACTAACCTATTTTCACGAAAACGAAAAGCGCAAAACTGCTGCTCACGAAATCGGAAACACGAACTAAACTATTTTCACGAAAACGAAAAGCGCAAAACTGCTGCTCACGAAATCGGAAACACGAACTAAACTATTTTCACGAAAACGAAAAGCGCAAAAACTGCTGCTCACGAAATCGGAAACACGAACTAAACTATTTTCACGAAAACGAAAAGCGCAAAAACTGCTGCTCACGAAATCGGAAACACGAACTAAACTATTTTCACGAAAACGAAAAGCGCAAAACTGCTGCTCACGAAATCGGAAACACGAACTAAACTATTTTCACGAAAACGAAAAGCGCAAAACTGCTGCTCACGAAATCGGAAACACGAACTAAACTATTTTCACGAAAACGAAAAGCGCAAAACTGCTGCTCACGAAATCGGAAACACGAACTAAACTATTTTCACGAAAACGAAAAGCGCAAAAACTGCTGCTCACGAAATCGGAAACACGAACTAAACTATTTTCACGAAAACGAAAAGCGCAAAACTGCTGCTCACGAAATCGGAAACACGAACTAAACTATTTTCACGAAAACGAAAAGCGCAAAACTGCTGCTCACGAAATCGGAAACACGAACTAAACTATTTTCACGAAAACGAAAAGCGCAAAACTGCTGCTCACGAAATCGGAAACACGAACTAAACTATTTTCACGAAAACGAAAAGCGCAAAACTGCTGCTCACGAAATCGGAAACACGAACTAACCTATTTTCACGAAAACGAAAAGCGCAAAACTGCTGCTCACGAAATCGGAAACACGAACTAAACTATTTTCACGAAAACGAAAAGCGCAAAACTGCTGCTCACGAAATCGGAAACACGAACTAAACTATTTTCACGAAAACGAAAAGCGCAAAAACTGCTGCTCACGAAATCGGAAACACGAACTAAACTATTTTCACGAAAACGAAAAGCGCAAAAACTGCTGCTCACGAAATCGGAAACACGAACTAAACTATTTTCACGAAAACGAAAAGCGCAAAACTGCTGCTCACGAAATCGGAAACACGAACTAAACTATTTTCACGAAAACGAAAAGCGCAAAACTGCTGCTCACGAAATCGGAAACACGAACTAAACTATTTTCACGAAAACGAAAAGCGCAAAACTGCTGCTCACGAAATCGGAAACACGAACTTAACTATTTTCACGAAAACGAAAAGCGCAAAAACTGCTGCTCACGAAATCGGAAACACGAACTAAACTATTTTCACGAAAACGAAAAGCGCAAAACTGCTGCTCACGAAATCGGAAACACGAACTAAACTATTTTCACGAAAACGAAAAGCGCAAAACTGCTGCTCACGAAATCGGAAACACGAACTAAACTATTTTCACGAAAACGAAAAGCGCAAAACTGCTGCTCACGAAATCGGAAACACGAACTAAACTATTTTCACGAAAACGAAAAGCGCAAAACTGCTGCTCACGAAATCGGAAACACGAACTAACCTATTTTCACGAAAACGAAAAGCGCAAAACTGCTGCTCACGAAATCGGAAACACGAACTAAACTATTTTCACGAAAACGAAAAGCGCAAAACTGCTGCTCACGAAATCGGAAACACGAACTAAACTATTTTCACGAAAACGAAAAGCGCAAAAACTGCTGCTCACGAAATCGGAAACACGAACTAAACTATTTTCACGAAAACGAAAAGCGCAAAAACTGCTGCTCACGAAATCGGAAACACGAACTAAACTATTTTCACGAAAACGAAAAGCGCAAAACTGCTGCTCACGAAATCGGAAACACGAACTAAACTATTTTCACGAAAACGAAAAGCGCAAAACTGCTGCTCACGAAATCGGAAACACGAACTAAACTATTTTCACGAAAACGAAAAGCGCAAAACTGCTGCTCACGAAATCGGAAACACGAACTAAACTATTTTCACGAAAACGAAAAGCGCAAAAACTGCTGCTCACGAAATCGGAAACACGAACTAAACTATTTTCACGAAAACGAAAAGCGCAAAACTGCTGCTCACGAAATCGGAAACACGAACTAAACTATTTTCACGAAAACGAAAAGCGCAAAACTGCTGCTCACGAAATCGGAAACACGAACTAAACTATTTTCACGAAAACGAAAAGCGCAAAACTGCTGCTCACGAAATCGGAAACACGAACTAAACTATTTTCACGAAAACGAAAAGCGCAAAACTGCTGCTCACGAAATCGGAAACACGAACTAAACTATTTTCACGAAAACGAAAAGCGCAAAACTGCTGCTCACGAAATCGGAAACACGAACTAACCTATTTTCACGAAAACGAAAAGCGCAAAACTGCTGCTCACGAAATCGGAAACACGAACTAAACTATTTTCACGAAAACGAAAAGCGCAAAACTGCTGCTCACGAAATCGGAAACACGAACTAAACTATTTTCACGAAAACGAAAAGCGCAAAATTGCTGCTCACGAAATCGGAAACACGAACTGTGCCATCACCTAGATCCCGGGACTCGGAACATCGCCCTTACCCTCTTGAGCTAACCCAAATCGAGAAAGCATCCCCTTCCCCTGCCGCTAGACCAGTCGTACTCAATCAACAGGCGAAAGTTACTGACACTAGTCTTGCGCTGGTTCCGGGAATCACGGCTTCGCCCTGTCTTCCGACGATGGCGCTGCATCCACTTCCTCGACGAAGGGCTTCAGCTCACTAACGTGGGCCGTGCGTATTTTGCCACCCTTCCGATCCTGCACCTCGGCAATCACGGGGGAGCGAAAACCTCGCACCACAAATGGTCCGTCGAACCGAGGTGCCAGCTTAGCGGCGAACCCCTCCACTGCCTTTGACAATGGGTGTTGACGCACCATCACCAGCTGGCCAATATCCGGGCGCCACTCTCGTCGCCTCAGATTATAATGACGGGCTTGCTCGGCAGCAGCCTTCGTCATCTCCTGCCTCACCAAGGCAAAGATCTCCTCTAACTGAGTTGACCTCTCCTTGGGGCTCACCACCTCCACCCCGGATCCAGGGGTGCACTCATCCCAAAGCGCCTTGGGTAATCGCGGCTCACGCCCTTGCACCAAGAACGCGGGAGAATACCCCGTGCTGTCAGCCACGCTGGAATTCACCGCGAGCGACAACTCCGGGAGGTGTTCGTCCCAACGACGCTGGTTCGCTGCGGCGAACTGGGCAATCATGGTTTTCACCGTACGATTTGCCCGCTCTGTCGGATTCTCTTGCGGTGTGTATGGCGCTGTGAACTGCTGCCTCACCCCCAAGTCCTCCAGAAACCGCTTAAATGCCCGGCTGGTAAACTGAGCCCCGTTATCGGTGATCAGTACCTTAGGCACGCCAAACCTCGCCAGGATCCGCTCCCGAAAAGCCTTTCGGAGATTCTCCTGGCTGGCTTTCCGCAAAGGGACTAACTCCACCCACTTCGAAAACCGGTCCACAAACACCAACAGCACAGAGTTGCCGTGAGTGGACCTGGGAAGTGGTCCCACAAAGTCAGCACAGACAGTGGCCCAGGGCTCAGATGCGATCTGTGTCAGCATCTTCCCGGCCGTCTTTTGTTGACTGACCTTGAATTTTTGGCACGACTCGCAACCCCGCACAAACCGGCGGACATCACGGTATAAACCCGGCCAAAAATAACGCTGCGTCACTCGAGCGATCGTCTTCCTTACACCAAGGTGACCCGCTGTAACGGCGCTATGCGTCTCCTCCAACACCCTCCGCCTTTGTTGCCCCGGAACGCAAAGCTTCCAATCTGGACAACCCTCCTGCCCGAAACGCGAGGGCAAGTAGCGGTATAGGCTCCCGTTTTCGACCATAAAGTCCGGAAACCTCTCCGGGTGTTTTTCCACGTCGATCATCTTCTGCTGTACCCAGGGGCAAATCATAGCGCCACCCTCTGTCACCTCTACGCGGCAAAGCGCGCCGAGAGGTTGTCTAGAAAGGGCGTCAGCTACCACGTTTTGCTTACCCCGCCGGTACTGCACATCGAACGTGTACTGCTGCAGCTCCAAGGCCCAGCGAGCAATCCGACCTGAAGGGCTCTCAATCCGGTTTAACCATGTCAAAGCTTGATGGTCCGTGATCACCGTGAATTGATAACCCTCCAAATAGGGTCGAAGCTTCCGAATAGCCCAAACTATGGCTAAACACTCCTTCTCGGTAGCGGAATAATTTCGTTCCGACTTCCCCAGGTGGCGACTGGCGTAAGCTATTACTCGCTCTTCGCCGTCTATCACCTGTGTCAACACCGCGCCTAATCCGAAGTCGCTGGCGTCCGTCTGTAGGCAGAACTTTTGGCTGAAGTCGGGGCATGCCAAAACTGGCGCCCTGGTTAGCCGATTTTTCAGCTCCACGAATTCACGCATGTGCTCCTCACGCCACTTCCAGTGCTTCCCTTTCTTCAACAAGGAGGTCAGGTGGAAGGTGTTCTTGGAGAAGTCCTCGACAAAACGTCGATACCACGAAACTACCCCCAAGAACTGGCGAACTTCCTTGAGATTCTTTGGTGGTTCCAACCCTAGGATGGCTGCCACCTTATCGGGATCCGTCTTGATCCCGCTCTCGGTCACCACATGCCCCAGATATTTCAGCTCTTTCTTAAAGAACTCGCACTTCTCGCTATTAATCCGAAGATTTGCGGACCTGAGGCGTCTGAACACCTCCCTGAGGTTGTCCATATGCTCCTCCAAGGTACTTCCTGTGACGACTATATCGTCGAGGTACGCGAAAGCGTGCGGTTCCAAATCTGGGCCAATCACCTGGTCCAGGGCGCGTTGGAAGGTTGCCGGCGCTGAGTGCAGCCCAAATGGCATCACCTTCCACTGGAAGAGCCCTCTACCCGGCACGGTGAAAGCCGTACATGGTCTGCTGGCTTCCTCCACCGGAATTTGCCAATACCCATTCTTTAGATCCAGGCTACTGATGTACTTAGCGTTACGTAGCCTGTCAAGAATGTGACCAATTCTTGGTAAAGGATAAGCGTCCGGGACCGAGCGAGCGTTCAGCTGGCGGTAATCCACGCACAACCTCCACTTGCCGGTTTTCTTCCGAACTATTACTATCGGCGCACTATGCGGGCTGCGCGACGGTTCGATACAGTCGTTCCTGATGAGTTCATCAACTTCTTGGTTGATGATTTGCATCATCGCCGGGTTCCGGGGAAAGTATCGCTGCTTGATTGGGCGCTCATCTTTCATGACAATCCGATGGGTGGCGATGTTTGACACCCCGGTCATTGTCTCAAATGGCGCGAGTTCCTGTCGTAGGAACTCCTCAATCCGCTGCGACTCCTCAGCAGACCGGATACCGTTGAGGCGGCATACGGATCTAATCCTCCGTGCCCTTGCCGACCCTCTTCCGGGACAACGGGACCGGGCTCCACGCCTGGTTTTACCCCTTCGGTCGTCCCCCGCCTCCTTGCTCGGAGGTGGCGCCGCACTGCTTTCTTGGGCTGCGGGCACGGTTATTACGGCCGTTCTCAGCCGCGCCACTGTGTCGGTTTCCTGGCACCCTCTAAGGCCTCTCAGGACGACCAACTCACCTCCGCAACGCAATTCCGAGCCGATTCCTCGCAAGAAATCCAAGCCCAGAATTAAGTCGTCCATCAGCGACTCCAAAACCAGTAAGACCATCTGGCAGGAGCGCTGACCGAGGCGCACTTCGACGGATACCGACTCTTTAACCTTGGAGTTCGATCCGTCCGCCAGCAGGACTATGTTATCTACTGGCTTCTTAGTCACATCGGCGCTAATCTTAGCTGCCTGACGGCCACTCAAAAAGCTGCGTGTTGCCCCTGTGTCCACGGTGGCCTCCATTTGGGTTCCACCGACGGACACAGTGGCTATCACGCCACCTCCACTGATCTTAAGTGGGCTTAACGAGGAGGAGGTCCCACTGGCGCTGTCCTCCCCTGACCTCCTCTCTGGGGGGGGCGCCGACCGTTTAACGGCCCGGGACAACAATGGCGGGTCAACACCCCACGTCTCCCACAGTTCCAACAAAAGTCGATGTGGGGGTTGTCGCACTCTCTCGCCCAGTGTCCGTTTCTCCCGCAACGCCTACAAGCGCGCTTGGGGTATATAGCGAACTCGTCCTCGGGAACCATCTCCCGACAACGTTCCGCCGGTCTTGGAGGTGCGTGACGCGGCTGAGATCTCGAGCTCTCTTCCGCTTCCAGCTCCTCCAAGTCCTCGACCTGTCGCATCAATTCTCGCAGGGTGCGAAAGTCTTCCCTACGGACGTGCTTTCGTACCGCGAGTCGGCTGTTGCGGTAAATTTGGGCGACCCTCTGTTCTTCCGAAAAGTCGAGATGTCTCATCAACTCTCGGATAGCAAGGACAAAATCTTTAAATGGTTCATCTTCGTACTGCCGGCGGTTTCGAACAGCCTCCTCCATCCTTTCCCCGAACCGCGCAGACACGAAGAAATCCATAAAGTCCTGCATGAAGTCGTGCCATGAGAGCCACGCAGTCTTCAAGCCCCTGTACCAGCTCAATGCACGTCCTTGTAGGAACTCGGGCATGAGTCGGGGAAGCACATCTAGAGAGAACCCATAGCCCTCCGCCAGTTCTTCTAGGCGTTCCAGGAAACAAAGAGGATCGCTATGCCCATCAAAATGGATATGCCATTTCCGGGCCTGGTCCATCATCTGCCAGGTAACTTCGCTACCCGACCCCTGGTTTCCCGGAGGGCTCTGTCTTGGGGCCCTCGACCCATTGACGGCCTGCCTCAACATTTCCGGGTGGCTTCTGGGTGATGATGCCAGAGGCTCCCGAGGCCCTGCTCGACCGGGCAGCAAGCTATGGTCACGTTGGGCGTTGGCGTCCCTGTACGGACTCCGAACCTCCCACCCAGTCTGGCTTAGCGCTGGTCCCCAAGCTGCCGGACCCAAGACCCGATTGTCTGCGTCACCTGTGACTACCCAATCTGGTCTGGCCTCCGCCCAAGCGACCTGGCGAGGTGGCCCCCTACATGGGCTCCTGGTCTCCCAACCGATCTGGTTTGGCGCTGGCTTCCCGGCTGCCGAATTCAACACTCGGTTGCCTTCAATGTTTCCGGCGACCTGCTCTGGTCTGGAGCCTGACGGCCCCACCTCTGGGTCTTGTGAGGCTGTTCCTATTCCGAGTCCACCTTCGACTTCCACTGTCGCCTTCTCCTTGCGGCTCTCGGTTATCGATGGCAATAACCGCGATGCGGAGGTTTTCGGGTGGAACCGAATGGACAGCTCAACTAACCGGGCATGTTCCTCTTCGCTATAAATACCCCTTTGGACGAACTGCGCCATTCGCTGTCGCATGTCCGTCATCGTTCCTAGGGGACTCAGCGAAAATTCTTTACAACACTCGATAAGCGCTTCGCGCTTAAGGGTGTACACCCAACCGGTGGCTACCATTGCCGCTCCTTCCGGGCGCAATGACCACACTCAATTCGATTTTTTTGTGATTAAATGCTCAGGGTCCCTGCTCGGGCGCCAATGTAAAGGACTCCCGGTTCACGCCCAGGTCTTTAGGCTGGGGCAGCTCAAGAGTGACCAGGAAGCCGGCTTTACAATAATTTATATTTCTGCCGGACCCGTGAGCACTGCCACGCAAATGACACACAAATTCGAATTGATTTTAATTAACGAGCTTTATTAGTTTGGCTTCTAAAGTTTGCTTATGTTCTAATGCTTAACTTAGTGGCTTATAACTAACCCTTCGCCTTGGTCCGTGGGGAGCCGTCCTCCACCCTCGTCTTGGCGGCACCGTAGCCAACTGCCTTCTGGAGTCCACGTGGGCCGCTCCTGTTGCGAACCGCTGATGCTCACGTCTGCGCAAGTCGGATGGCCTGTTCACCTCGACTTAGCGCCACGCACGTAGCTTCAGGTCGCACCCAGTCGCCCGATGGGGTCACCTAGGGTTGGCTGGCGCTGGGAATCCTCACCAGCTGCCGCTTGGAATACCACAAGGACCTTGCCCTTGGATTCCAATTAGTGTCAGCGTATCAACGCGCCACTTGGTTGATTTTATTCCACTTTGGAACCAAATCAACTGCTACAATCTTAAGTTTTAAAGTTACCTGCCTTGGTCAGTTTCGCTTGCAGCTTTATAGAGCGCTTCGAATCTGAGCAAAGATTTGCCTGGTCACACCAAAAAGAAAGAGACCTTAGTTTACCACCGGCTGACAAGCCTAGTCGAATGCCGCCTGAACTGGTTGGGAATTCTAAGTTCACCCAACGCTACTCTGCTGGCGCAACCACTAAACATGTCAGTCCGATGCACTGGCTGCGTCGTCAACTGCTGACTTACAAGCAGTTGACGGCGTCAAATGGCGCGCAGCAACTTGAAACAAGAACAAATACATTGTTTCAATATTATCGCCACCACTGTACCGACTGCAAACAGCCTGCAGTGACGTCGCCGCATCCCACAGCCTACTGTCATTGGCTATGTGGCGAACGGCAGAACTACACAGTTGTCTACGTAACACGACTGAACATCCAACGCTGCCGCCCAACGCATAATGTTCTTCACACGAGGTCAGTGACCCAACAATGAACACATCAAACGCTAACTACAGCACATGCCTGCATTCAACTGCCGCTTTGACGCAGCGTTGTGCCGACGCCCGCGTCAATTGCCAAAAATCGTTCACATTGTTGTTGTTTGCCGGCGGCCGAGTTCCTCTGACAAACGCAGATCCACCACGCCAACGCAACAACACAATATATGCGCCGAGCTGACGTTCCGATGATTCGACGCATTGTCGCCTGCGTCAGCTACGGCGTTCATGTCCACTACCTGCTCGTGTTGTTGCTACCAAGTCATAAAACTCAGTAGTCATAAAACAACAACAACAATGACACGTACCGTTGCAATTTCGGCATTCTGCTTCCACCGTCACTTTCGCCATCTGGCACATAACAACGCACCGACTAGTACATGACTTATCCGCTCGCTAAGCAGCATCGCTGTACTCACGCGATCGCTAATCAGCCTCGCCCAACTTGTGCGATCGCTAATCAACGTCGCCAAACTTATGCGATCGCTAATCAGCGTCGCCAAACTTATGCGATCGCTAATCAGCGTCGCCATGCCACTGCGAACGCTAAACAGCATCGCAGTACTTATGCGATCGCTAATCAGCATCGCCTACACTTATGCGATCGCTAATCAGCATCGCCCAACTTATGCGGTCGCTAATCAGCACCGCCTACACTTATGCGATCGCTAATCAGCATCGCCCAACTTATGCGGTCGCTAATCAGCATCGCCCAATTTGTGCGATCGCTACCCAGCGCTGCCGGCACACAGTCTATTACTTGTGAGCCGCGAATTATCCTGCAATTCGCGTCCTCACAGTCGGTCGAAGGATGCAAGAGTTATTAGCAAAAAACTAATCGGTGGTCAACACGATTCCTTCCTACTGCCGATTCTTTTCGCAAAGTACTTTTCTTTAATTCTAATATAGAATCAAAAAAAAATTAAACGAATTTTTTGTCCATGTAAAAAACTATTAATTCTGAATAAAATGCCGCCTATTTATGTAATTAAAGAAATTTAAATGTCTTTTATTAGATAAGGCATATTTTCGTCTGATAAGGTACTTCGTCTTCAATGATTTCGAGGATGTTTTAGTTTTGATCAAAGCAATTATATTTCTTATGACTTTTCATTAAATATGTTCAAGCCATCTGAAAGCGGAACAGAGAATCTTTCCATCGAGCTCTTAGTCGAAAAAGTCAGTCGAAGGATGCAAGAGTTATTAGCAAAAAACTAATCGGGGGTCAACACGATTCCGTCCTACTGCCGATTCTTTTCGCAAAGTACTTTTCTTTAATTCTAGTATTTAATGGAAAAAAATTAAACGAATTTTTTGTCCATGTAAAAATCTATTAATTCTGAATAAAATGCCGCCCATTTATGCAGTTAAAGAAATTTAAATCTCTCTTATTAGATAAGGCATATTTTCGTCTGATAAGGTACTTCGTCTTCAATGATTTCGAGGATATTTTAGTTTTGATCAAAGCAATTATATTTCTTATGACTTTTCATTAAATATGTTCATGCCATCTGAAAGCAGAACAGAGAATCTTTCCATCGAGCTCTTAGTCGAAGAAGTCGGTCAAAGGATACAAGAGTTATTAGCTAAAAATTAATCGGTGGTCAACACGATTCCGTTCTACTGCCGATTCTTTTCGCAAAGTACTTTTCTTTAATTCTAGTATTTAATGGAAAAAAATTAACCGAATTTTTTGTCCATGTAAAAAACTATTAATTCTGAACAAAATGCCGCCCATTTATGCAATTAAAGAAATTTAAATGTCTCTTATTAGATAAGGCATATTTTCGTCTGATAAGGTACTTCTTCTTCAATGATTTCGAGGATTTTTTAGTTTTGATCAAAAGATTTATATATGTTATGACTTTTTATTAAATATGTTCGTGCCATCTGAAAAAGGAATAAATGAGCGATCCATCGAGCTCTTAGTCGAAAAAGTCAGTCGAAGGATGCAAGAGTTATTAGCAAAAAACTAATCGGGGGTCAACACGATTCCGTCCTACTGCCGATTCTTTTCGCAAAGTACTTTTCTTTAATTCTAGTATTTAATGGAAAAAAATTAAACGAATTTTTTGTCCATGTAAAAATCTATTAATTCTGAATAAAATGCCGCCCATTTATGCAGTTAAAGAAATTTAAATCTCTCTTATTAGATAAGGCATATTTTCGTCTGATAAGGTACTTCGTCTTCAATGATTTCGAGGATATTTTAGTTTTGATCAAAGCAATTATATTTCTTATGACTTTTCATTAAATATGTTCATGCCATCTGAAAGAGGAACAGAGAATCTTTCCATCGAGCTTTTAGTCGAAGAAGTCGGTCGAAGGATGCAAGACTTATTAGCAAAAAACTAATCGGTGGTCAACACGATTCGGTCCTAATGCCGATTCTTTTCGCAGAGTACTTTTCTATAATTCTAGTATTTAATTGAAAAAAATTAAACGAATTTTTTGTCCATGTAATAATCTATTAATTCTGAATAAAATGCCGCCCATTTATGAAATTAAAGAAATTTAAATGTCTCTTATTAGATAAGGCATATTTTCGTCTGATAAGGTACTTCGTCTTCAATGATTTCGAGGATATTTTAGTTTTGATCAAAGCAATTATATTTCTTATGACTTTTCATTAAATATGTTCATGCCATCTGAAAGAGGAACAGAGAATCTTTCCATCGAGCTCTTAGTCGAAGAAGTCGGTCGAAGGATGCAAGAGTTATTAGCAAAAAACTAATCGGTGGTCAACACGATTCCGTCCTACTGCCGATTCTTTTCGCAAAGTACTTTTCTTTAATTCTAGTATTTAATGGAAAAAAATTCAACGAATTTTTGACCATGTAAAAAACTATTTATTCTGAACAAAATGCCGCACATTTATGCAATTAAAGAAATTTAAATGTCTCTTATTAGTTAAGGCATATTTTCGTCTGATAAGGTACTTCGTCTTCAATGATTTCGAGGATATTTTAGTTTTGATCAAAGCAATTATATTTCTTATGACTTTTCATTAAACATGTTCATGCCATCTGAAAGCGGAACAGAGAATCTATCCATCGAGATCTTAGTCGAAGAAGTCGGTCGAAGGATGCAAGAGTTATTAGCAAAAAACTAATCGGTGGTCAACACGATTCCGTCCTACTGCCGATTCTTTTCGCAAAGTACTTTTCTATAATTCTAGTATTTAATGGAAAAAAATTAAACGAATTTTTTGTCCATGTAAAAATCTATTAATTCTGAATAAAATGCCGCCCATTTATGCAGTTAAAGAAATTTAAATGTCTCTTATTAGATAAGGCATATTTTCGTCTGATAAGGTACTTCTTCTTCAATGATTTCGAGGATATTTTAGTTTTGATCAAAGCAATTATATTTCTTATGACTTTTCATTAAACATGTTCATGCCATCTGAAAGCGGAACAGAGAATCTTTCCATCGAGCTCTTAGTCGAAGAAGTCGGTCAAAGGATACAAGAGTTATTAGCTAAAAATTAATCGGTGGTCAACACGATTCCGTCCTACTGCCGATTCTTTTCGCAAAGTACTTTTCTTTAATTCTAGTATTTAATGGAAAAAAATTAAACGAAGTTTTAGTCCATGTAAAAATTAATTCTGAATAAAATGCCGCCCATTTATGAAATTAAAGAAATTTAAATGTCTCTTATTAGATAAGGCATATTTTCGTCTGATAAGGTACTTCTTCTTCAATGATTTCGAGGATTTTTTAGTTTTGATCAAAAGATTTATATATGTTATGACTTTTTATTAAATATGTTCGTGCCATCTGAAAAAGGAATAAATGAGCGATCCATCGAGCTCTTAGTCGAAAAAGTCAGTCGAAGGATGCAAGAGTTATTAGCAAAAACTAATCGGTGGTCAACACGATTCCGTCCTACTGCCGATTCTTTTCGCAAAGTACTTTTCTTTAATTCTAGTATTTAATGGAAAAAAATTAAACTAATTTTTTGTCCATGTAAAAATCTATTAATTCTGAATAAAATGCCGCCCATTTATGCAGTTAAAGAAATTTAAATGTCTCTTATTAGATAAGGCATATTTTCGTTTGATAAGGTACTTCGTCTTCAATGATTTCGAGGATATTTTAGTTTTGATCAAAGCAATTATATTTCTTATGACTTTTCATTAAATATGTTCATGCCATCTGAAAGCAGAACAGAGAATCTTTCCATCGAGCTCTTAGTCGAAGAAGTCGGTCAAAGGATACAAGAGTTATTAGCTAAAAATTAATCGGTGGTCAACACGATTCCGTTCTACTGCCGATTCTTTTCGCAAAGTACTTTTCTTTAATTCTAGTATTTAATGGAAAAAAATTAACCGAATTTTTTGTCCATGTAAAAAACTATTAATTCTGAACAAAATGCCGCCCATTTATGCAATTAAAGAAATTTAAATGTCTCTTATTAGATAAGGCATATTTTCGTCTGATAAGGTACTTCTTCTTCAATGATTTCGAGGATTTTTTAGTTTTGATCAAAAGATTTATATATGTTATGACTTTTTATTAAATATGTTCGTGCCATCTGAAAAAGGAATAAATGAGCGATCCATCGAGCTCTTAGTCGAAAAAGTCAGTCGAAGGATGCAAGAGTTATTAGCAAACAACTAATCGGGGGTCAACACGATTCCGTCCTACTGCCGATTCTTTTCGCAAAGTACTTTTCTTTAATTCTAGTATTTAATGGAAAAAAATTAAACGAATTTTTTGTCCATGTAAAAATCTATTAATTCTGAATAAAATGCCGCCCATTTATGCAGTTAAAGAAATTTAAATCTCTCTTATTAGATAAGGCATATTTTCGTCTGATAAGGTACTTCGTCTTCAATGATTTCGAGGATATTTTAGTTTTGATCAAAGCAATTATATTTCTTATGACTTTTCATTAAATATGTTCATGCCATCTGAAAGCAGAACAGAGAATCTTTCCATCGAGCTCTTAGTCGAAGAAGTCGGTCAAAGGATACAAGAGTTATTAGCTAAAAATTAATCGGTGGTCAACACGATTCCGTTCTACTGCCGATTCTTTTCGCAAAGTACTTTTCTTTAATTCTTGTATTTAATGGAAAAAAATTAACCGAATTTTTTGTCCATGTAATAATCTATTAATTCTGAATAAAATGCCGCCCATTTATGAAATTAAAGAAATTTAAATGTCTCTTATTAGATAAGGCATATTTTCGTCTGATAAGGTACTTCGTCTTCAATGATTTCGAGGATATTTTAGTTTTGATCAAAGCAATTATATTTCTTATGACTTTTCATTAAATATGTTCATGCCATCTGAAAGAGGAACAGAGAATCTTTCCATCGAGCTCTTAGTCGAAGAAGTCGGTCGAAGGATGCAAGAGTTATTAGCAAAAAACTAATCGGTGGTCAACACGATTCCGTCCTACTGCCGATTCTTTTCGCAAAGTACTTTTCTTTAATTCTAGTATTTAATGGAAAAAAATTCAACGAATTTTTGACCATGTAAAAAACTATTTATTCTGAACAAAATGCCGCACATTTATGCAATTAAAGAAATTTAAATGTCTCTTATTAGTTAAGGCATATTTTCGTCTGATAAGGTACTTCGTCTTCAATGATTTCGAGGATATTTTAGTTTTGATCAAAGCAATTATATTTCTTATGACTTTTCATTAAACATGTTCATGCCATCTGAAAGCGGAACAGAGAATCTATCCATCGAGCTCTTAGTCGAAGAAGTCGGTCGAAGGATGCAAGAGTTATTAGCAAAAAACTAATCGGTGGTCAACACGATTCCGTCCTACTGCCGATTCTTTTCGCAAAGTACTTTTCTATAATTCTAGTATTTAATGGAAAAAAATTAAACGAATTTTTTGTCCATGTAAAAATCTATTAATTCTGAATAAAATGCCGCCCATTTATGCAGTTAAAGAAATTTAAATGTCTCTTATTAGATAAGGCATATTTTCGTCTGATAAGGTACTTCTTCTTCAATGATTTCGAGGATATTTTAGTTTTGATCAAAGCAATTATATTTCTTATGACTTTTCATTAAACATGTTCATGCCATCTGAAAGCGGAACAGAGAATCTATCCATCGAGCTCTTAGTCGAAGAAGTCGGTCAAAGGATACAAGAGTTATTAGCTAAAAATTAATCGGTGGTCAACACGATTCCGTCCTACTGCCGATTCTTTTCGCAAAGTACTTTTCTTTAATTCTAGTATTTAATGGAAAAAAATTAAACGAATTTTTTGTCCATGTAAAAATCTATTAATTCTGAATAAAATGTCGCCCATTTATGAAATTAAAGAAATTTAAATGTCTCTTATTAGATAAGGCATATTTTCGTCTGATAAGGTACTTCTTCTTCAATGATTTCGAGGATTTTTTAGTTTTGATCAAAAGATTTATATATGTTATGACTTTTTATTAAATATGTTCGTGCCATCTGAAAAAGGAATAAATGAGCGATCCATCGAGCTCTTAGCCGAAAAAGTCAGTCGAAGGATGCAAAAGTTATTAGCAAAAAACTAATCGGTGGTCAACACGATTCCGTCCTACTGCCGATTCTTTTCGCAAAGTACTTTTCTTTAATTCTAGTATTTAATGGAAAAAAATTAAACGAATTTTTTGTCCATGTAAAAATCTATTAATTCTGAATAAAATGCCGGCCATTTATGCAGTTAAAGAAATTTAAATGTCTCTTATTAGATAAGGCATATTTTCGTCTGATAAGGTACTTCTTCTTCAATGATTTCGAGGATATTTTAGTTTTGATCAAAGCAATTATATTTCTTATGACTTTTCATTAAATATGTTCATGCCATCTGAAAGCGGAACAGAGAATCTTTCCATCGAGCTCTTAGTCGAAGAAGTCGGTCAAAGGATACAAGAGTTATTAGCTAAAAATTAATCGGTGGTCAACACGATTCCGTCCTACTGCCGATTCTTTTCGCAAAGTACTTTTCTTTAATTCTAGTATTTAATGGAAAAAAATTAAACGAAGTTTTAGTCCATGTAAAAATTAATTCTGAATAAAATGCCGCCCATTTATGAAATTAAAGAAATTTAAATGTCTCTTATTAGATAAGGCATATTTTCGTCTGATAAGGTACTTCTTCTTCAATGATTTCGAGGATTTTTTAGTTTTGATCAAAAGATTTATATATGTTATGACTTTTTATTAAATATGTTCGTGCCATCTGAAAAAGGAATAAATGAGCGATCCATCGAGCTCTTAGTCGAAAAAGTCAGTCGAAGGATGCAAGAGTTATTAGCAAAAACTAATCGGTGGTCAACACGATTCCGTCCTACTGCCGATTCTTTTCGCAAAGTACTTTTCTTTAATTCTAGTATTTAATGGAAAAAAATTAAACTAATTTTTTGTCCATGTAAAAATCTATTAATTCTGAATAAAATGCCGCCCATTTATGCAGTTAAAGAAATTTAAATGTCTCTTATTAGATAAGGCATATTTTCGTTTGATAAGGTACTTCGTCTTCAATGATTTCGAGGATATTTTAGTTTTGATCAAAGCAATTATATTTCTTATGACTTTTCATTAAATATGTTCATGCCATCTGAAAGCGGAACAGAGAATCTTTCCATCGAGCTCTTAGTCGAAGAAGTCGGTCAAAGGATACAAGAGTTATTAGCTAAAAATTAATCGGTGATCAACACGATTCCGTTTACTGCCGATACTTTTCGCAAAGTACTTTTCTTTAATTCTAGTATTTAATGGAAAAAAATTAAACGAATTTTTTGTCCATGTAAAAATCTATTAATTCTGAATAAAATGTCGCCCATTTATGAAATTAAAGAAATTTAAATGTCTCTTATTATATAAGGCATATTTTCGTCTGATAAGGTATTTCTTCTTCAATGATTTCGAGGATATTTTAGTTTTGATCAAAAAAATTATATTTGTTATTATTTTTCATTACATATGTTCATGCCATCTGAAAAAGGAATAAGTGAGCTTTTCATCGAGCTCTTAGTCAACGAAGTCGGTCGAAGGATGCAAGAGTTATTAGCAAAAAACTGATTGGTGGTCAACACGATTCCGTTTACTGCCGATTCGTTTCGCAAAGTACTTTTCTATAAGTTTAGTATTAAATGGAAAAAAATGAAACGAATTTTTTGACCATGTAAAAAACTATTAATTCTGAATAAAATGCCGCCCATTTATGCAATTAAAAAAATTAAAATATCTCTTATTAGATAAGGCATATTTTCGTCTCATAAGGTACTTCTTCTTCAATGATTTCGAGGATATTTTAGTTTTGATCAAAAATATTGTATTTCTTATGACTTTTCATCAAATATGTTCGTGCCATCTGAAAGAGAAAAAGATAAGCTTTCCATCGAGCTCTTAGTCAAAGAAGTCGGTCGAAGGATGCAAGAGTTATTAGCAAAAAACTGATTGGTGGTCAACACGATTCCGTTGTCGATTCGTTTTGCAAAGTACTTTTCTATAAGTTTAATATTTAATGGAAAAAAATGAAACGAATTTTTTGACCATTTAAAAAACTATTAATTCTGAATAAAATGCCGCCCATTTATGCAATTAAAGAAATTTAAATGTCTCTTATTAGTTAAGGCATATTTTCGTCTGATAAGGTACTTCGTCATCAATGATTTCGAGGATATTTTAGTTTTGATCAAAGCAATTATATTTCTTATGACTTTTCATTAAATACGTTCATGCCATCTGAAAGCGGAACAGAGAATCTTTCCATCGAGCTCTTAGTCGAAGAAGTCGGTCGAAGGATGCAAGAGTTATTAGCAAAAAACTAATTGGGGGTCAACACGATTCAACACGAATTAAAAATATTAAAATGTCTCTTATTAGATAAGGTATATTTTCGTCTGATAAGGTACTTCTTCTTCAATGATTTCGAGGATTTTTTAGTTTTGATCAAAAGATTTATATATGTTATGACTTTTCATTAAATATGTTCGTGCCATCTGAAAAAGGTATAAGTGAGCGATCCATCGAGCTCTTAGTCGAAGAAGTCGGTCAAAGGATACAAGAGTTATAAGCTAAAAATTAATCGGTGGTCAACACGATTCCGTCCTACTGCCGATTCTTTTCGCAAAGTATTTTTCTATAAGTTTAATATTTAATGGAAAAAAATGAAACGAATTTTTTGACCATGTAAAAAACTATTCATTCTGAATAAAATATCACCCATTTATGCAATTAAAAAAATTAAAATATCTCTTATTAGATAAGGCATATTTTCGTCTCATAAGGTACTTCTTCTTCAATGATTTCAAGGATATTTTAGTTTTGATCAAAAATATTATATTTCTTATAACTTTTCATCAAAAATGTTCACGCCATCTGAAAGAGGAAAAGATAAGCTTTCCATCGAGCTCTTAGTCAAAGAAGTCGGTCGAAGGATGCAAGAGTTATTAGCAAAAAACTAATCGGTGGTCAACACGATTCCGTCCTACTGCCGATTCTTTTCGCAAAGTACTTTTCTATAATTCAAGTATTTAATGGAAAAAAATTAAACGAATTTTTTGTCCATGTAAAAATCTATTAATTCTGAATAAAATGCCGCCCATTTATGCAGTTAAAGAAATTTAAATGTCTCTTATTAGATAAGGTATATTTTCGTCTGATAAGGTACTTCTTCTTCAATGATTTCGAGGATTTTTTAGTTTTGATCAAAAGATTTATATATGTTATGACTTTTCATTAAATATGTTCGTGCCATCTGAAAAAGGTATAAATGAGCGATCCATCGAGCTCTTAGTCGAAGAAGTCGGTCAAAGGATACAAGAGTTATAAGCTAAAAATTAGTCGGTGGTCAACACGATTCCGTCCTACTGCCGATTCTTTTCGCAAAGTATTTTTCTATAAGTTTAATATTTAATGGAAAAAAATGAAACGAATTTTTTGACCATGTAAAAATCTATTAATTCTGAATAAAATGTCGCCCATTTATGCAATTAAAAAAATTAAAATATCTCTTATTAGATAAGGCATATTTTCGTCTCATAAGGTACTTCTTCTTCAATGATTTCAAGGATATTTTAGTTTTGATCAAAAATATTATATTTCTTATAACTTTTCATCAAATATGTTCACGCCATCTGAAAGAGGAAAAGATAAGCTTTCCATCGAGCTCTTAGTCGAAGAAGTCGGTCAAAGGATACAAGAGTTATAAGCTAAAAATTAATCGGTGGTCAACACGATTCCGTCCTACTGCCGATTCTTTTCGCAAAGTATTTTTCTATAAGTTTAATATTTAATGGAAAAAAATGAAACGAATTTTTTGACCATGTAAAAAACTATTCATTCTGAATAAAATGTCGCCCATTTATGCAATTAAAAAAATTAAAATATCTCTTATTAGATAAGGCATATTTTCGTCTCATAAGGTACTTCTTCTTCAATGATTTCAAGGATATTTTAGTTTTGATCAAAAATATTATATTTCTTATAACTTTTCATCAAATATGTTCACGCCATCTGAAAGAGGAAAAGATAAGCTTTCCATCGAGCTCTTAGTCGAAGAAGTCGGTCGAAGGATGCAAGAGTTATTAGCAAAAAACTAATCGGTGGTCAACACGATTCCGTCCTACTGCCGATTCTTTTCGCAAAGTACTTTTCTATAATTCAAGTATTTAATGGAAAAAAATTAAACGAATTATTTGTCCATGTAAAAATCTATTAATTCTGAATAAAATGCCGCCCATTTATGCAGTTAAAGAAATTTAAATGTCTCTTATTAGATAAGGTATATTTTCGTCTGATAAGGTACTTCTTCTTCAATGATTTCGAGGATTTTTTAGTTTTGATCAAAGCAATTATATTTCTTATGACTTTTCATTAAATATGTTCATGCCTTCTGAAAGCGGAACAGAGAATCTTTCCATCGAGCTCTTAGTCGAAGAAGTCGGTCGAAGGATGCAAGAGTTATTAGCAAAAAACTAATCGGTGGTCAACACGATTCCGTCCTACTGCCGATTCTTTTCGCAAGGTACTTTTGTATAATTCTAGTATTTAATGGAAAAAAATTAAACGAATTTTTTGTCCATGTAAAAAACTATTAATTCTGAATAAAATACCGCCCATTTATGCAATTAAAAATATTTAAATGTCTCTTAAGGTATTCTTCTTCAATGATATATATATATATATGTAGGATTTAATATATAGTTTTTTAGTTTTATAAACAAAAGCTTAAAGTTATATTAAATTCGGTTGTAGTTAATGAATAATAGAATTGGTTTGATCCGTCGTTGAACACTTTCGTGAAAAGTTGGAATCGTCGTTTAGATCATCGTTTAGAACATCTTTAGAACATCGTTAATCGTCGTTGTGAAATTGTAGTTTATGGTTTGTGAGTTCTTCTCCTCACCGTCGTGTACAAACTTCAACTCCCTTCTTGCGTCGTTGCCTTCGTACTCAACTCAGGACTTCGTCGATGCGTAGTTGCGTTCCGATCGTGAATCCGTCTTCTCACTTTCGTAGTTCAACTTCGAATGCTCCTCTTAATTCATTGTTGTCTCTTTATCGTATTCTGCTGTTGTCATCTGTTTTGCTAGTGTTGGAAAAGCTATTGTTGGGTAGCCTGAGTAGGGTTGTCAGGCGCATCCCCACAACTCGGCCATCCTTTTATACATTCGTCCCGAATGTGTCGTCGTCATCTTCATAGGGAGTCCATGGCTTGATATACTCAGCACATGTAGTTGTACGTCGTGGACCTTCACTGTGTACGGAATTCTTTATAACTTCGTAAGTATCGTTGTTCTTCACTTTGGTGATCTCGTATGGACCTAAGTATTTTGGCTTCAGCTTTAGTCCACCACCAAGTTGTGTTCGTTTAATTGCCACAAGATCGCCGACTTCGTAATTTCTTGCTGGCTTTCGTCGTAAGTTGTATGAGTGTCTATTTTCTTGCTGAATCTTCAATATTTGTTCTTTGGCGTCTTTTCGTAGCTCTTCACGATTGTCGTTAAACGTTTGGATGATTTCGTCATGTAACATTTCTTTCAGCTTTACGTCGTGGTTTGTATGCATCTTAACGCCAACCATCAATTCGAAAGGCGTTGTGTTTGTACTTCTACAGAACGTTGAGTTTATTGTCTGCTGTACTTTATCAACAAACTTGTACCATTTGCTTGGTTCATCTACTGCAAGTTTTGATAAAACTGATATGATTACTGCGTTGAGTCTTTCCACCTGTCCATTTGCCCGTGGAAGACCTGTCGTGACCACATGATGTGAAATATTTTCGTTGGCACAGTACTGCTTGAATTCGTCTGACGTGAATGCAGAACCTCTATCCGAAATAATTTGAATTGGGTTTCCAAATACGGCACTTTGCATTTGTAGTCTCGTTATTACATCTTTTGCTGACGTCGTCTTCGTTGGGTACAACCAACAGAATTTGGTGAAACCGTCGATAACTGCTAGAATATGCTTATACTGCTTGTGTGTTGATTCCAAAGGTCCTAAAAAGTCGATATGGAACGTCTGAAGTGGTTCTTCTTCTTTTGATAGCGGATGCAGTTCTCCTTCTTTCTTTCCTTGTTTGCCACTATACATTGTAGACAGCATCTTATTTGTTGTTGTATCTTCTCTTCGAGCTTAGGTATGTAGAACTGCTTGCCGATCGTTTCTTTCGTTTTTCTTACAGAAAAATGACCTTTCTCGTGCGCTTGTTTTATGATTTCACGTTGCATAGTTAGTGGAACAACTATGAGCTCATTATCGTCAATTAGTTTGTGCAGTATTCCTGACTTCATGAAGTAGTTGTTGTGTACCGTCTTCTCTGCGAGAATGTCTATAATCGCTTTTAATTCGTCATCTTTTGCTTGAACGTACTTCAGCTTCGTTGTCAGATTGTCATCCGTTATCATCATTACAGGATAACGACTTAGCGCATCAGCATGTCGAATACGAGTACCCGCCCTGTGCTCGACTTCGTAGTCATATTCTTGAAGGAGGAGAATCCAGCGTGCAACTCTGGTACATAGATTTCGTTTCTCCAGCGTTTTTGCGAAAGCGTTGCAGTCAGTGACTAACTTGAAGTGCATACCCATCAAGTATATTCAAAATTTGTCAACTGCTTCGACGACTGCTAAAATTTCTAACTCGTAACTCGTGAACTTCTTTTCTGCGTCTGATGTCTTCTTGCTCATGTAATACACTGGATGCAGCTGTCCGTCATCGGGTGATTTCTGTAAAAGAACTGCTCCAAAACCATCAATGGATGCGTCGGTATGAAGTTCCGTCTCGTGTTGCTGATGAAAAACTTTTAATACTGGCTTCTCGGTGATTAATTTCTTCAGCATGTTGAACGATGTCATTTCTTCGTCGTGTATTTTTATTTTGGCGTCTTTCTTCGTCAAATCTGAGAGTGGTTTCGCAATTATTGAAAAGTTTGGTATAAACTTTCGGAAATATCCTGCGAGGCTTAGAAAACTTTGTAAATCTTTTAACGTTTTCGGAACTGGAAATCTTGTAACGGCGTGAACTTTTGCATCTGAGATACGTATCTTTTGCTTCTCAATTATGTATCCCAAGAACTCAACTTTCGTTTCCAGAAAACAGCATTTTTTCAGATTTATCTTTAAACCATAGTCTTCACATCGTTTGATTACTTCTTTGAGATTGGAAATAGCTTCTTCTTCGTTCTTTGCAGGTATTATGATGTCGTCTACATACGGTAATGCGATGCCTCTTCGTGTTAAATCTCTGAATACGGCGTTAATGTGTCTTTGAAAAACACTCGGTGAGTTTGTCAGGCCAAACGGAACTTTTCGAAACTGGTATTGACCACTGTGTGTGACAAACGAAGTAAACTTACGGCTTTCTTCTTCTACGTTGACGTGAAAAAATCCATTTTTCAAATCGATTTTGATGAATATGTATGCGCCTTGAAGTCTGTCCAATTGATCTTCTGATCGGAAAATGATCTCTCATTATAACTTTATTTATGCGTCTGTAGTCTATGCATAACCTGTGTGAACCATCTCGTTTCTTCACTAAGACTACTGGACTGCAATATTCTGCTTCTGAATATTCAACAATTTCGTCTTTTAACCATTGCTCTACTTGATCGTCAATTACGCAGCGCTCCGAAAAAGCAAATCTGCGAGGTCTTGAATAAATCGGTGTATCTTCTTTCAAAATTATTCTCATTTCGACGTTCGTTGATTTTGTGTTTTGCGGCTTATAGTTTTCAATAAGTTGTCGCACTTCATCTTTTGCACATTGACTTACATTATTGCTTATACTTGCGCTTGCTTCGTCTTCTTCGTCAATGTTTATTTTCATCAAAGCACTTATATTGTCTTCATCGTTTTGTATTTTCTTGATATTTATACTTTGTCGACTTATTGTTATTTCTGCTTGCTTAAAGAATTCTTCGCCTAGTATCATTTCAAAGTCGAGAAATACGGAAGATACTACTAGAAAACTCGTTGTAAACTGCTCTTCGTCTATTTCAACGTTTAGGTTAATCGAACCGGACGGCTTTACTTTGGTTTTGTTTCCGAAACCGACGAGAAATAAATTACATTCTTTTAACTTTGGCTTCTTAAGTCTTTCGTGGATCACGTTTGTTACAATGTTGTATTTGCTGCCTGTATCAATTAATGCTGTGTAGATCTGATTATTTATCTTTACTCGTTTGCACATCGATTTGTGCTCAGATGCTACTACACACGTGTTCGCACATCGTCGTCACATTGTTACTCTTCGATGGACATTCTCTTCCGATGTGACCATAATCATTGCAATTAAAACATTTTCTTCCTTTGCTTTTGTTTTCGCAATTGGGTGCAGTATGTCCTTTTGCGCCACAATTATAACATTTTGTATCACTTTTATCGTTTTTGTCTTTCTTCACTGTTACATTTCGATTTTTGTTTTCGACGTATTTCTTTTCATCATTTTTCTCGTGAATCTTTTCATAACATTTTAGTTTTTCTTTGAATTCTTTTAAATTCTTTGCATTGTATAAAATAGATTTATTAATGCTCACATCGTTAATGCCGTCAATTACGTATTGCATTAAAGCACTGTCTTCTATTTTTCCACGTGAAGCTAGCTCTTTTATTTTTATAAAATATTCTTGGACACTTTCATTTTTCCGCATTTTTCTTTCACACATCATTTTATGAAGTTGGGCACTATTTATTTTTGTTTGGAACTCATCCAAGAGTGCTGATTTCAATTTTCTCCAACTCATTATACCACTTTCACTCATAATGTACATTTTGGCTATACCTTTGAGAGATCTTTTAGCAAAAATGAATTTCTGCAATTCGTCCAAACACATCAAGTCTGCCATTTCCTCAAAATCTTTTATCCACACTTCTACAGGAAGAGTATCGTCACCATTAAACGGTCTAATGGAATCTTCAATATCACGATAATGTAGAGTGAATCGTCGTATATTTTCGCTTCGAACAGAAACTGTATCAATATTCGGTGCCACTACTGTAGAATGAACACATTGTCCGTCGTTGCTGTTGCTTCTTATTTCGCTCTGCATGTCTGCTGTTTCGAATGTGTTGCCGAAAACCGTTACGTCTCCAGCGTCGTCTACGTCGTTTTCCACTTCATCGTTGTTTCTATTCATATTGGCGCCTGCGTTGTCTGCTTCGTTTTCGTCTTCGGTTTCGTCGTTTGTCTCAAAATCTGCGTCTACCAACAATTGGCCTTTGATTAAATTCTTGAAAATATGCGTCTTGGCGTCGTCTTTATTGTGTTGCAAACATAAAATATCGGATACTATCGCAAGATCGTCTTTTGATAGATTTTTGTGCACGTATTCACTTTTCTTTTTATATTGATCGTCTGTACAATCAAAATCAAAGCCTTCAAATGCACGTAACCGTTTGCGATTGTCTCTGTCGCCTCTATTTTCGAACACAAATGCATGTAAGAGTTCTATGTTCTTCTTCTTCACTGTACGCAAAGCAGTTTTAATTTCTGCGAAATCAACTAATCGTGTCATGATGCGTTAGTTTTGTACAAATCGTATACACAAATTATTTCTGTTTTTCTGTCTGCACTTCGTATTATATACACGCTTCTGTGTGTACATATAAGCTTTATGTCTTTCGTCGAATTTCGTATTTGTACATGCACTTTCTTAAATCGTTTCTTTATGTCTTTAATTTTTATAAATTCGTCGTTTAAAATGTTTATTTTATAAATCTTTAACTTTAACTTCTTTGTTTAGTTTTTTTGCACAGTTGAGTCTTAACTTCTTTAGATCTTAGCTTCTTTCGTCTTTGGCACGGTAGAGCTTGACTATGTAGGCAAACTCCAACTTAACTTCTTTTAATCTTTCTTCTTTTGATTTTGGCACTCTTGAGCTCCCAAAATATGTAGGTAAGCTCAAATCTTAAAGTCTTTCGTTTTTGGCACGGTTGAGCCCCCAAAATATGTAGGATTTAATATATAGTTTTGTAGTTTTATAAACAAAAGCTTAAAGTTATATTAAATTCGGTTGTAGTTAATGAATAATAGAATTGGTTTGATCCGTCGTTGAACACTTTCGTGAAAAGTTGGAATCGTCGTTTAGATCATCGTTTAGAACATCTTTAGAACATCGTTAATCGTCGTTGTGAAATTGTAGTTTGTGGTTTGTGAGTTCGTCTCCTCACCGTCGTGTACAAACTTCAACTCCCTTCTTGCGTCGTTGCCTTCGTACTCAACTCAGGACTTCGTTGATGCGTAGTTGCGTTCCGATCGTGAATCCGTCTTCTCACTTTCGTAGTTCAACTTCGAATGCTCCTCTTAATTCATTGTTGTCTCTTTATCGTATTCTGCTGTTGTCATCTGTTTTGCTAGTGTTGGAAAAGCTATTGTTGGGTAGCCTGAGCAGGGTTGTCAGGCACATCCCCACATATATTTTAGTTTTTATCAAAAAAATTATATTTCTTATGACTTTTCGTAAAATAAGTTGATTTCATCTGAAAGAGTATCAGATAATCTTTCCATCGAGCTCTGAGTCGAAGAAGGCGGTCGAAGGATGCAAGAGTTATTAGCAAAAAACTAATCGGTGGTCAACACGATTCCGTCCTACTGCCGATTCTTTTCGCAAAGTACTTTTCTTTAATTCTAATATATAATGAAAAAAAATTAAACGAATTTTTATTCCATGTAAAAAACTATTAATTCTGAATAAAATGCCGCCCATTTATGAAATTAAAGAAATTTAAATGTCTCTTATTAGATAAGGCATATTTTCGACTGATAAGGTACTTCTTCTTCAATGATTTCGAGGATTTTTTAGTTTTGATCAAAAGATTTATGTATGTTATGACTTTTTATTAAATGTGTTCGTGCCATCTGAAAAAGGAATAAATGAGCGATCCATCGAGCTCTTAGTCGAAAAAGTCAGTCGAAGGATGCAAGAGTTATTAGCAAAAAACTAATCGGTGGTCAACACGATTCCGTCCTACTGCCGATTCTTTTCGCAAAGTACTTTTCTTTAATTCTAATATATAATGAAAAAAAATTAAACGAATTTTTATTCCATGTAAAAAACTATTAATTCTGAACAAAATGCCGCCCATTTATGCAATTAAAGAAATTTAAATGTCTCTTATTATATAAGGTATATTTTCGTCTTATAAGGTACTTCTTCTTCAATGATTTCGAGGATATTTTAGTTTTGATCAAAAAAATTATATTTGTTATTATTTTTCATTACATATGTTCATGCCATCTGAAAAGGGAATAAGTGAGCTTTCCATCGAGCTCTTAGTCAAAGAAGTCGGTCGAAGGATGCAAGAGTTATTAGCAAAAAACTGATTGGTGGTTAACACGATTCCGTTTACTGCCGATTCGTTTCGCAAAGTACTTTTCTATAAGTTTAGTATTTAATGGAAAAAAATGAAACGAATTTTTTGACCATGTAAAAAACTATTAATTCTGAATAAAATGCCGCCCATTTATGCAATTAAAAAAATTAAAATATCTCTTATTAGATAAGGCATATTTTCGTCTCATAAGGTACTTCTTCTTCAATGATTTCGAGGATATTTTAAATTTGATCAAAAATATTGTATTTCTTATGACTTTTCATTAAATACGTTCATGCCATCTGAAAGCGGAACAGAGAATCTTTCCATCGAGCTCTTAGTCGAAGAAGTCGGTCGAAGGATGCAAGAGTTATTAGCAAAAAACTAATCGGGGGTCAAAACGATTCCGTCCTACTGCCGATTCTTTTCGCAAAGTACTTTTCTATAATTCTAGTATTTAATGGAAAAAAATTGAACGAATTTTTTGTCCATGTAAAAAACTATTAATTCTGAATAAAATACCGCCCATTTATGCAATTAAAAATATTAAAATGTCTCTTAAGGTATTCTTCTTCAATGATTTCGAGTATATTTTTGTTTTTATCAAAAAATTATATTTCTTATGACTTTTCGTAAAATAAGTTAATTTCATCTGAAAGATGATCAGATAATCTTTCCATCGAGCTCTTAGTCGAAGAAGTCGGTCGAAGGATGCAGGAGTTATTAGCAAAAAACTAATCGGTGGTCAATACGATTCCGTCCTACTACCGATTCTTTTCGCAAAGTACTTTTCTATAATTCTAGTATTTAATGGAAAAAAATTAAACGAATTTTTTGTCCATGTAAAAATCTATTAATTCTGAATAAAATGCCGGCCATTCATGCAGTTAAAGAAATTTAAATGTCTCTTATTAGATAAGGCATATTTTCGTCTGATAAGGTACTTCTTCTTCAATGATTTCGAGGATTTTTTAGTTTTGATCAAAAGATTTATATATGTTATGACTTTTCATTAAATAGGTTCGTGCCATCTGAAAAAGGAATAAATGAGCGATCCATCGAGCTCTTAGTCGAAAAAGTCAGTCGAAGGATGCAAGAGTTATTAGCAAAAAACTAATCGGTGGTCAACACGATTCCGTCCTACTGCCGATTCTTTTCGCAAAGTACTTTTCTTTAATTCTAGTATTTAATGGAAAAAAATTCAACGAAATTTTAGTCCATGTAAAAAACTATAAATTCTGAACAAAATGCCGCCCATTTATGCAATTAAAGAAATTTAAATGTCTCTTATTAGATAAGGCATATTTTCGTCTGATAAGGTACTTCTTCTTCAATGATTTCGAGGATATTTTAGTTTTGATCAAAAGATTTATATATGTTATGACTTTTTATTAAATATGTTCGTGCCATCTGAAAAAGGAATAAATGAGCGATCCATTGAGCTCTTAGTCGAAAAAGTCAGTCGAAGGATGCAAGAGTTATTTGCAAAAAACTAATCGGTGGTCAACACGATTCCGTCCTACTGCCGATTCTTTTCGCAAAGTACTTTTGTTTAATTCTAGTATTTAATGGAAAAAATTGAACGAATTTTTTGTCCATGTAAAAAGCTATTAATTCTGAATAAAATACCGCCCATTTATGCAATTAAAAATATTAAAATGTCTCTTAAGGTATTCTTCTTCAATGATTTCGAGTATATTTTTGTTTTTATCAAAAAATTATATTTCTTATGACTTTTCGTAAAATAAGTTAATTTCATCTGAAAGATGATCAGATAATCTTTCCATCGAGCTCTTAGTCGAAGAAGTCGGTCGAAGGATGCAAGAGTTATTAGCAAAAAACTAATCGGTGGTCAACACGATTCCGTCCTACTGCCGATTCTTTTCGCAAAGTACTTTTCTATAATTCAAGTATTTAATGGAAAAAAATTAAACGAATTTTTTGTCCATGTAAAAATCTATTAATTCTGAATAAAATGCCGCCCATTTATGCAGTTAAAGAAATTTAAATGTCTCTTATTAGATAAGGTATATTTTCGTCTGATAAGGTACTTCTTCTTCAATGATTTCGAGGATTTTTTAGTTTTGATCAAAAGATTTATATATGTTATGACTTTTCATTAAATATGTTCGTGCCATCTGAAAAAGGTATAAATGAGCGATCCATCGAGCTCTTAGTCGAAGAAGTCGGTCAAAGGATACAAGAGTTATTAGCTAAAAATTAATCGGTGGTCAACACGATTCCGTCCTACTGCCGATTCTTTTCGCAAAGTATTTTTCTATAAGTTTAATATTTAATGGAAAAAAATGAAACGAATTTTTTGACCATGTAAAAAACTATTCATTCTGAATAAAATGTCGCCCATTTATGCAATTAAAAAAATTAAAATATCTCTTATTAGATAAGGCATATTTTCGTCTCATAAAGTACTTCTTCTTCAATGATTTCAAAGATATTTTAGTTTTGATCAAAAATATTATATTTCTTATAACTTTTCATCAAATATGTTCACGCCATCTGAAAGAGGAAAAGATAAGCTTTCCATCGAGCTCTTAGTCGAAGAAGTCGGTCAAAGGATACAAGAGTTATTAGCTAAAAATTAATCGGTGGTCAACACGATTCCGTTTACTGCCGATTCTTTTCGCAAAGTATTTTTCTATAAGTTTAGTATTTAATGGAAAAAAATTAAACGAATATTTTGTCCATGTAAAAAACTATTCATTCTGAATAAAATGCCGCCCATTTATGCAATTAAAAAAATTAAAATATCTCTTATTAGATAAGGCATATTTTCGTCTGATAAGGTACTTCTTCTTCAATGATTTCGAGGATATTTTAGTTTTGATCAAAAATATTATATTTCTTATGACTTTTCATCAAATATGTTCATGCCATCTGAAAGAGGAACAGAGAATCTTTCCATCGAGATCTTAGTCGAAGAAGTCGGTCGAAGGATGCAAGAGTTATTAGCAAAAAACTAATCGGTGGTCAACACGATTCCGTCCTACTACCGATTCTTTTCGCAAAGTACTTTTCTATAATTCTAGTATTTAATGGAAAAAAATGAAACGAATTTTTTGTCCATGTAAAAATCTATTAATTCTTAATAAAATACCGCCCATTTATGCAATTACAAATATTTAAATGTCTCTTAAGGTATTCTTCTTCAATGATTTCGAGTATATTTTTGTTTTTATCAAAAAAATTATATTTCTTATGACTTTTCGTAAAATAAGTTAATTTCATCTGAAAGAGGATCAGATAATCTATCCATCGAGCTCTTAGTCGAAGAAGTCGGTCGAAGGATGCAGGAGTTATTAGTAAAAAACTAATCGGTGGTCAACACGATTCCGTCCTACTACCGATTCTTTTCGCAAAGTACTTTTCTATAATTCTAGTATTTAATGGAAAAAAATGAAACGAATTTTTTGTCCATGTAAAAATCTATTAATTCTGAATAAAATGCCGGCCATTTATGCAGTTAAAGAAATTTAAATGTCTCTTATTAGATAAGGCATATTTTCGTCTGATAAGGTACTTCTTCTTCAATGATTTCGACGATTTTTTAGTTTTGATCAAAAGATTTATATATGTTATGACTTTTCATTAAATATGTTCGTGCCATCTGAAAAAGGAATAAATGAGCGATCCATCGAGCTCTTAGTCGAAGAAGTCGGTCGAAGGATGCAAGAGTTATTAGCAAAAAACTAATCGGTGGTCAACACGATTCCGTCCTACTACCGATTCTTTTCGCAAAGTACTTTTCTATAATTCTAGTATTTAATGGAAAAAAATGAAACGAATTTTTTGTCCATGTAAAAATCTATTAATTCTGAATAAAATACCGCCCATTTTTGCAATTACAAATATTTAAATGTCTCTTAAGGTATTCTTCTTCAATGATTTCGAGTATATTTTTGTTTTTATCAAAAAAATTATATTTCTAATGACTTTTCGTAAAATAAGTTAATTTCATCTGAAAGAGGATCAGATAATCTTTCCATCGAGCTCTTAGTCGAAGAAGTCGGTCGAAGGATGCAAGAGTTATTAGCTAAAAACTAATCGGTGGTCAACACGATTCCGTCCTACTGCCGATTCTTTTCGTAAAGTACTTTTCTTTAATTGTAGTATTTAATGGACAAAAATTTAACGAATTTTTTGTCCATGTAAAAATCTATTAATTCTGAATAAAATGCCGCCCATTTATGAAATTAAAGAAATTTAAATGTCTCTTATTAGATAAGGCATATTTTCGTCTGATAAGGTACTTTTTCTTCAATGATTTCGAGGATTTTTTAGTTTTGATCAAAAAAATTATATTTCTTATTATTTTTTATTAAATATGTTCGTGCCATCTGAAAAAGGAATAAATGAGCGATCCATCGAGCTGTTAGTCGAAAAAGTCAGTCGAAGGATGCAAGAGTTATTAGCAAAAAACTAATCGCTGGTCAACACGATTCCGTCCTACTGCCGATTCTTTTCGCAAAGTACTTTTCTTTAATTCTAGTATTTAATGGAAAAAAATTCAACGAATTTTTAGTCCATGTAAAAAACTATTAATTCTGAACAAAATGCCGCCCATTTATGCAATTAAAGAAATTTAAATGTCTCTTATTAGATAAGGCATATTTTCGTCTGATAAGGTACTTCTTCTTCAATGATTTCGAGGATATTTTAGTTTTGATCAAAAAAATTATATTTCTTATTATTTTTCATTAAATATGTTCATGCCATCTGAAAAAGGAATAAGTGAGCTTTCCATCGAGCTCTTAGTCAAAGAAGTCGGTCGAAGGATGCAAGAGTTATTAGCAAAAAACTAATTGGTGGTCAACACGATTCCGTTTACTGCCGATTCTTTTCGCAAAGTACTTTTCTATAAGTTTAGTATTTAATGGAAAAAAAAGAAACGAATTTTTTGACCATGTAAAAAACTATTCATTCTGAATAAAATGCCGCCCATTTATGCAATTAAAAAAATTAAAATATCTCTTATTAGATAAGGCATATTTTCGTCTCATACGGTACTTCTTCTTCAATGATTTCGAGGATATTTTAGTTTTGATCAAAAATATTATATTTCTTATGACTTTTCATCAAATATGTTCATGCCATCTGAAAGAGGAACAGATAAGCTTTCCATCGAGCTCTTAGTCGAAGAAGTCGGTCGAAGGATGCAACAGTTATAGCAAAAAACTAATCGGTGGTCAACACGATTCCGTCCTACTGCCGATTCTTTTCGCAAAGTTCTTTTCTATAATTCTAGTATTTAATGGAAAAAAATGAAACGAATTTTTTGTCCATGTAAAAATCTATTAATTCTGAATAAAATGGTGCCCATTTATGCAATTAAAGAAATTTAAATGTCTCTTATTAGATAAGGCATATTTTCGTCTGATAAGGTACTTCGTCTTCAATGATTTCGAGGATATTTTAGTTTTGATCAAAATAATTATATTTCTTATGACTTTTCATTAAATATGTTCATGCCATCTGAAAGAGGAACAGAGAATCTTTCCATCGAGCTCTTAGTCGAAGAAGTCGGTCGAAGGATTCAAGAATTATTAGCAAAAAACTAATCGGTGGTCAACACGATTCGGTCCTAATGCCGATTCTTTTCGCAAAGTACTTTTCTATAATTCTAGTATTTAATTGAAAAAAATTAAACGAATTTTTTGACGATGCAAAAAACTATCAATTCTGAATAAACTGCCGACCATTTATGCAATTAAAAAAAATTAAAATGTCTGTTATTAGATAAGGCATAGTTTTGTCTGATAAGGTACTTCTTCTTCAATGATTTCGAGGATATTTTAGTTTTGATCAAAAGATTTATATATGTTATGACTTTTCATTAAATATGTTCATGCCATCTGAAAAAGGAATAAATGAGCGATCTATCGAGCTCTTAGTCGAAAAAGTCAGTCGAAGGATGCAAGAGTTATTAGCAACAAACTAATCGGTGGTCAACACGATTCCGTCCTACTGCCGATTCTTTTCGCAAAGTACTTTTCTTTAATTCTAGTATTTAATGGAAAAAAAATTCAACGAATTTTTAGTCCATGTAAAAAACTATTAATTCTGAACAAAATGCCGTCCATTTATGCAATTAAAGAAATTTAAATGTCTCTTATTAGATAAGGCATATTTTCGTCTGATAAGGTACTTCTTCTTCAATGATTTCGAGGATATTTGAGTTTGATCAAAAAAATTATATTTCTTATTATTTTTCATTAAATATGTTCATGCCATCTGAAAAAGGAATAAGTGAGCTTTCCATCGAGCTCTTAGTCAAAGAAGTCGGTCGAAGGATGCAAGAGTTATTAGCAAAAAACTAATTGGTGGTCAACACGATTCCGTTTACTGCCGATTCTTTTCGCAAAGTACTTTTCTATAAGTTTAGTATTTAATAGAAAAAAAAGAAACGAATTTTTTGACCATGAAAAAAACTATTCATTCTGAATAAAATGCCGCCCATTTATGCAATTAAAAAAATTAAAATATCTCTTATTAGATAAGGCATATTTTCGTCTCTTACGGTACTTCTTCTTCAATGATTTCGAGGATATTTTAGTTTTGATCAAAAATATTATATTTCTCATGACTTTTCATCAAATATGTTTATGCCATCTGAAAGAGGAAAAGATAAGCTTTCCATCGAGCTCTTAGTCGAAGAAGTCGGTCGATGCATGCAAGAGTTATAAGCAAAAAACTAATCGGTGGTCAACACGATTCCGTCCTACTGCCGATTCTTTTCGCAAAGTTCTTTTCTATAATTCTAGTATTTAATGGAAAAAAATTAAACGAATTTTTTGTCCATGTAAAAAACTATTAATTCTGAATAAAATGCCGCCCATTTATGCAATTAAAGAAATTTAAATGTCTCTTATTAGATAAGGCATATTTTCGTCTGATAAGGTACTTCGTCTTCAATGAATTCGAGGATATTTTAGTTTTGATCAAAGCAATTATATTTCTTATGACTTTTCATTAAATATGTTCATGCCATCTGAAAGAGGAATAGAGAATCTTTCCATCGAGCTCTTAGTCGAAGAAGTCGGTCGAAGGATGCAAGACTTATTAGCAAAAAACTAATCGTTGGTCAACACGATTCGGTTCTAATGGAGATTCTTTTCGCAAAGTACTTTTCTATAATTCTAGTATTTAATTGAAAAAAATTAAACGAATTTTTTGACGATGCAAAAAACTATTAATTCTGAATAAACTGCCAACGATTTATGCAATTAAATTAATATAAATGTCTCTTATTAGATAAGGCATATTTTGGTCTGATAAGGTACTTCTTCAATGATTTCGAGGATATTTGAGTTTTGATCAAAAAAATTATATTTCTAATTATTTTTCATTAAATATGTTCATGCCATTTGAAAAAGGAATAAGTGAGCTTTCCATCGAGTTCTTAGTCAAAGAAGTCGGTCGAAGGATGCAAGAGTTATTAGCAAAAAACTAATCGGTGGTCAACACGATTCCGTCCTACTGCCGATTCTTTTCGCAAAGTACTTTTCTATAAGTTTAGTATTTAATGGAAAAAAAAGAAACGAATTTTTTGACCATGTAAAAAACTATTCATTCTGAATAAAATGCCGCCCATTTATGCAATTAAAAAAATTAAAATATCTCTTATTAGATAAGGCATATTTTCGTCTCATACGGTACTTCTTCTTCAATGATTTCGAGGATATTTTAATTTTGATCAAAAATATTATATTTCTCATGACTTTTCATCAAATATGTTCATGCCATCTGAAAGAGGAAAAGATAAGCATTCCATCGAGCTCTTAGTCGAAGAAGTCGGTCGATGCATGCAAGAGTTATAAGCAAAAAACTAATCGGTGGTCAACACGATTCCGTCCTACTGCCGATTCTTTTCGCAAAGTTCTTTTCTATAATTCTAGTATTTAATGGAAAAAAATTAAACGAATTTTTTGTCCATGTAAAAAACTATTAATTCTGAATAAAATGCCGCCCATTTATGCAATTAAAGAAATTTAAATGTCTCTTATTAGATAAGGCATATTTTCGTCTGATAAGGTACTTCGTCTTCAATGAATTCGAGGATATTTTAGTTTTGATCAAAGCAATTATATTTCTTATGACTTTTCATTAAATATGTTCATGCCATCTGAAAGAGGAATAGAGAATCTTTCCATCGAGCTCTTAGTCGAAGAAGTCGGTCGAAGGATGCAAGACTTATTAGCAAAAAACTAATCGGTGGTCAACACGATTCGGTTCTAATGCCGATTCTTTTCGCAAAGTACTTTTCTATAATTCTAGTATTTAATTGAAAAAAATTAAACGAATTTTTTGACGATGCAAAAAACTATTAATTCTGAATAAACTGCCGACGATTTATGCAATTAAATTAATATAAATGTCTCTTATTAGATAAGGCATATTTTGGTCTGATAAGGTACTTCTTCTTCAAAGATTTCGAGGACATTTGAGTTTTGATCAAAAAAATTATATTTCTAATTATTTTTCATTAAATATGTTCATGCCATTTGAAAAAGGAATAAGTGAGCTTTCCATCGAGTTCTTAGTCAAAGAAGTCGGTCGAAGGATGCAAGAGTCATTAGCAAAAAACTAATCGGTGGTCAACACGATTCCGTCCTACTGCCGATTCTTTTCGCAAAGTACTTTTCTATAAGTTTAGTATTTAATGGAAAAAAAAGAAACGAATTTTTTGACCATGTAAAAAACTATTCATTATGAATTAAATGCCGCCCATTTATGCAATTAAAATATTAAAATATCTCTTATTAGATAAGGCATATTTTCGTCTCATAAGGAACTTCTTCTTCAATGATTTCGAGGATATTTTAGTTTTGATCAAAAAGCTCTTAGTCGAAGAAGTCGGTCGAAGGATGCAAGATTTATTAGCAAAAAACTAATCGGTGGTCAACACGATTCCGTCCTACTGCCGATTCTTTTCGCAAAGTACTTTTCTATAATTCTAGTATTTAATGGAAAAAAATTAAACGAATTTTTTGTCCATGTAAAAACTATTAATTCTGAATAAAATGCCGCCCATTTATGCAATTAAAGAAATTTAAATGTCTCTTATTAGATAAGGCATATTTTCGTCTGATGAGGTACTTCGTCTTCAATGATTTCGAGGATATTTTAGTTTTGATCAAAGCAATTATATTTCTTATGACTTTTCATTAAATATGTTCATGCCATCTGAAAGAGGAAGAGAGAATCTTTCCATCGAGCTCTTAGTCGAAGAAGTCGGTTGAAGGATGCAAGACTTATTAGCAAAAAACTAATCGGTGGTCAACACGATTCGGTCCTAATGCCGGGTCTTTTCGTAGAGTACTTTTCTATAATTCTAGTATTTAAATGAAAAAAATTAAACGACTATTAATTCTGAATAAACTGCCGACCGTTTATGCAACTAAAATCCAGTAAGGATTGGAGTCGACAGTAATCGACTCCGACATACCCTGTACCTTCAATTAGTAACGACTGTTTGAAGGCGTGGCCCCGCCCACTTTTTCATCAAAATAGATTTCATTTCCATTTAATATCACACATACCTTTTTGTACACTTTTAGACCAATTGGTTCCAGAGATACAACGTTTTTCTATATGTGGGCGTGGCAACGCCCATTTTGTAATTGAATCATGTTATATTCAATCCCAATAGCATACATGCAAAATTTCATTCTTGTAGGTTTTATGTTACTAGAGATATAAGCGTTTTAAATTTGTATTATAAAAGGGCGTGGCTACGCCCATTTTTTTCTTGTATCTTCTTGGGACTCGTTTCAGCTATATATATTCCAAATTTGGTGATCCTATCACAAAAGACAACCGAGATAATACGACTTTTGTAAATTTTTTTCCCGAGGTTGCTCCAGTCATTTGCCCCTCACCCCTAAACGAAGTTTAAAATGGGGAAAACAAAATAAACTTGATCTGCTTAAGAAATGACAGAATCGAAGTGCGAAGAGCTTTTGGTTCTATCTATTATAGTTTCCGAGATCTAGGCGTTCATACAGACGGACAGACAGACGACGGACTGACGGACATGGCTATATCAACTCGTCTTATTGAGCTGATCAAGAATATATATACTTTGTATAGTCGGAGATGTCTCCTTCTGCGTGTTACATTAATTGTCGATGCTGACAAAACTAATATACCCTTGTACTATAAGGTACAGGGTATAAAAATTAAAATGTCTGTTATTAGATAAGGCATAGTTTTGTCTGATAAGGTACTTCTTCTTCAATGATTTCGAGGATATTTTAGTTTTGATCAAAAGATTTATATATGTTATGACTTTTCATTAAATATGTTCATGCCATCTGAACAAGGAATAAATGAGCGATCCATCGAGCTCTTAGTCGAAAAAGTCGGTCGAAGGATGCAAGAGTTATTAGCAAAAAACTAATCGGTGGTCAACACGATTCCGTCCTACTGCCGATTCTTTTCGCAAAGTACTTTTCTATAATTGTAGTATATAATGGAAAAAAATTAAACGAATTTTTAGTCCATGTAAAAAACTATTTATTCTGAACAAAATGCCGCCCATATATGCAATTAAAGAAATTTAAATGTCTCTTATTAGATAAGGCATATTTTCGTCTGATAAGGTACTTCGTCTTCAATGATTTCGAGGATATTTTAGTTTTGATCAAAGCAATTATATTTCTTATGACTTTTCATTAAATATGTTCATGCCATCTGAAAGAGGAACAGAGAATCTTTCCATCGAGCTTTTAGTCGAAGAAGTCGGTCGAAGGATGCAAGACTTATTAGCAAAAAACTAATCGGTGGTCAACACGATTCGGTCCTAATGCCGATTCTTTTCGCAGAGTACTTTTCTATAATTCTAGTATTTAATTGAAAAAAATTAAACGAATTTTTTGACGATGCAAAAAACTATTAATTCTGAATAAACTGCCGACCATTTATGCAATTAAAGAAATTTAAATGTCTGTTATTAGATAAGGCATATTTTCGTCTGATAAGGTACTTCTTCTTCAATGATTTCGATGATATTTTAGTTTTGATAAAAAAAATTATATTTCTTATGACTTTTCGTAAAATAAGTTAATTTCATCTGAAAGAGGATCAGATAATCTTTCCATCGAGCTCTTAGTCGAAGAAGTTGGTCGAAGGATGCAAGACTTATTAGCAAAAAACTAATCGGTGGTCAACACGATTCCGTCCTACTGCCGATTGTTTTCGCATAGTACTTTTCTTTAATTCTAGTATATAATGGAAAAAAATTAAACGAATTTTTAGTCCATGTAAAAAACTATTTATTATGAACAAAATGCCGCCCATATAAGCAATTAAAGAAATTTAAATGTCTCTTATTAGATAAGGCATATTTTCGTCTGATAAGGTACTTCGTCTTCAATGATTTCGAGGATATTTTAGTTTTGATCAAAGCAATTATATTTCTTATGACTTTTCATTAAATATGTTCATGCCATCTGAAAGAGGAACAGAGAATCTTTCCATCGAGCTCTTAGTCGAAGAAGTCGGTCGAAGGATGCAAGACTTATTAGCAAAAAACTAATCGGTGGTCAACACGATTCGGTCCTAATGCCGATTCTTTTCGCAGAGTACTTTTCTATAATTCTAGTATTTAATTGAAAAAAATTAAACGAATTTTTTGACGATGCAAAAAACTATTAATTCTGAATAAACTGCCGACCATTTATGCAATTAAAGAAATTTAAATGTCTGTTATTAGATAAGGCACAGTTTTGTCTGATAAGGTACTTCTTCTTCAATGATTTCGAGGATATTTTAGTTTTGATCACAAGACTTATATATGTTATGACTTTTCATTAAATATGTTCATGCCATCTGAAAAAGGAATAAATGAGCGATCCATCGAGCTCTTAGTCAAAAAAGTCGGTCGAAGGATGCAAGAGTTATTAGCAAAAAACTAATCGGTGGTCAACACGTTTCCGTCCTACTGCCGATTCTTTTCGCAAAGTACTTTTCTATAATTGTAGTATTTAATGTAAAAAACTATTAATTCTGAATAAAATACCGCCCATTTATGCAATTAGAAATATTTAAATGTCTCTTAAGGTATTCTTCTTCAATGATTTCGAGTATATTTTTGTTTTTATCGAAAAAATTATATTTCTTATGACTTTTCGTAAAATAAGTTAATTTCATCTGAAAGAGGATCAGATAATCTTTCCATCGAGCTCTTAGTCGAAGAAGTCGGTCGAAGGATGCAAGAGTTATTAGCAAAAAACTAATCGGTGGTCAACACGATTCCGTCCTACTGCCGATTCTTTTCGCAAAGTACTTTTCTTTAATTCTAGTATTTAATGGATAAAAATTCAACGAATTTTTAGTCCATGTAATAATCTATTAATTCTGAACAAAATGCCGTCCATTTATGCAATTAAAGAAATTTAAATGTCTCTTATTAGATAAGGCATATTTTCGTCTGATAAGGTACTTCTTCTTCAGTGATTTCGAGGATATTTGAGTTTTGATCAAAAAAATTATATTTCTTATTATTTTTCATTAAATATGTTCATGCCATTTGAAAAAGGAATAAGTTAGCTTTCCATCGAGTTCTTAGTCAAAGAAGTCAGTTGAAGGATCCAAGAGTTATTAGCAAAAAACTAATTGGTGGTCAACACGATTCCGTTTACTGCCGATTCTTTTCGCAAAGTACTTTTCTATAACTTTAGTATTTAATGGAAAAAAAAGAAACGAATTTTTTGACCATGTAAAAAACTATTCATTCTGAATTAAATGCCGCCCATTTATTCAATTAAAAAATTAAAATATCTCTTATTAGATAAGGCATATTTTCGTCTGTTAATGTTTTTCTTCTTCAATGATTTCGAGGATATTTTAGTTTTGATCAAAAAGCTCTTAGTCGAAGAAGTCGGTCGAAGGATGCAAGATTTATTAGCAAAAAACTAATCGGTGGTCAACACGATTCCGTCCAACTGCCGATTCTTTTCGCAAAGTACTTTTCTATAACTTTAGTATTTAATGGAAAAAAAAGAAACGAATTTTTTGACCATGTAAAAAACTATTCATTCTGAATTAAATGCCGCCCATTTATTCAATTAAAAAATTAAAATATCTCTTATTAGATAAGGCATATTTTCGTCTGTTAATGTTTTTCTTCTTCAATGATTTCGAGGATATTTTAGTTTTGATCAAAAAGCTCTTAGTCGAAGAAGTCGGTCGAAGGATGCAAGAGTTATTAGCAAAAAACTAATCGGTGGTCAACACGATTCCGTCCTACTGCCGATTCTTTTCGCAAAGTACTTTTCTTTAATTCTAGTATTTAATGGAAAAAAATTCAACGATTTTTTTGACCTTACTACTAATTCTGAACAAAATGCCGCCCTTTTATGCAATTAAAGAAATTAAAATATCTCTTATTAGATAAGGCATATTTTCGTCTCATAAGGTACTTCTTCTTCAATGATTTCGAGGATATTTTAGTTTTGATCAAAATAATTATATTTCTTATGACTTTTCATTAAATATGTTAATTCAATCTGAAAGAGGATCAGATAATCTTTCCATCGAGCTCTTAGTCGAAGAAGTTGGTCGAAGGATGCAAGAGTTATTAGCAAAAAACTAATCGGTGGTCAACACGATTCCGTCCTACTGCCGATTGTTTTTGCAAAGTACTTTTCTATAATTCTAGTATTTAATGGAAATAAATTAAACGAATTTTTTGCCCATGTAAAAATATATTAATTCTGAATAAAATGCCGCCCATTTATGAAATTAAAGAAATTTAAATGTCTCTTATTAGATAAGGCATATTTTCGTCTGATAAGGTACTTCTTCTTCAATGATTTCGAGGATTTTTTAGTTTTGATCAAAAGATTTATATATGTTATGACTTTTCATTAAATATGTTCGTGCCATCTGAAAAAGGAATAAATGAGCGATCCATCGAGTTCTTAGTCAAAGAAGTCAGTTGAAGGATCCAAGAGTTATTAGCAAAAAACTAATTGGTGGTCAACACGATTCCGTTTACTGCCGATTCTTTTCGCAAAGTACTTTTCTATAACTTTAGTATTTAATGGAAAAAAAAGAAACGAATTTTTTGACCATGTAAAAAACTATTCATTCTGAATTAAATGCCGCCCATTTATTCAATTAAAAAATTAAAATATCTCTTATTAGATAAGGCATATTTTCGTCTGATAAGGTACTTCTTCTTCAATGATTTCGAGTATATTTTAGTTTTTATCAAAAAAATTATATTTCTTATGACTTTTCGTAAAATAAGTTAATTTCATCTGAAAGAGGATCAGATAATCTTTCCATCGAGCTCTTAGTCGAAGAAGTTGGTCGAAGGATGCAAGAGTTATTCGCAAAAAACTAATCGGTGGTCAACACGATTCCGTCCTACTGCCGATTCTTTTCGCAAAGTACTTTTCTTTAATTCTAGTATTTAATGGATAAAAATTCAACGAATTTTTAGTCCATGTAATAATCTATTAATTCTGAACAAAATGCCGTCCATTTATGCAATTAAAGAAATTTAAATGTCTCTTATTAGATAAGGCATATTTTCGTCTGATAAGGTACTTCTTCTTCAGTGATTTCGAGGATATTTGAGTTTTGATCAAAAAAATTATATTTCTTATTATTTTTCATTAAATATGTTCATGCCATTTGAAAAAGGAATAAGTTAGCTTTCCATCGAGTTCTTAGTCAAAGAAGTCAGTTGAAGGATCCAAGAGTTATTAGCAAAAAACTAATTGGTGGTCAACACGATTCCGTTTACTGCCGATTCTTTTCGCAAAGTACTTTTCTATAACTTTAGTATTTAATGGAAAAAAAAGAAACGAATTTTTTGACCATGTAAAAAACTATTCATTCTGAATTAAATGCCGCCCATTTATTCAATTAAAAAATTAAAATATCTCTTATTAGATAAGGCATATTTTCGTCTGTTAATGTTTTTCTTCTTCAATGATTTCGAGGATATTTTAGTTTTGATCAAAAAGCTCTTAGTCGAAGAAGTCGGTCGAAGGATGCAAGATTTATTAGCAAAAAACTAATCGGTGGTCAACACGATTCCGTCCAACTGCCGATTCTTTTCGCAAAGTACTTTTCTATAACTTTAGTATTTAATGGAAAAAAAAGAAACGAATTTTTTGACCATGTAAAAAACTATTCATTCTGAATTAAATGCCGCCCATTTATTCAATTAAAAAATTAAAATATCTCTTATTAGATAAGGCATATTTTCGTCTGTTAATGTTTTTCTTCTTCAATGATTTCGAGGATATTTTAGTTTTGATCAAAAAGCTCTTAGTCGAAGAAGTCGGTCGAAGGATGCAAGAGTTATTAGCAAAAAACTAATCGGTGGTCAACACGATTCCGTCCTACTGCCGATTCTTTTCGCAAAGTACTTTTCTTTAATTCTAGTATTTAATGGAAAAAAATTCAACGATTTTTTTGACCTTACTACTAATTCTGAACAAAATGCCGCCCTTTTATGCAATTAAAGAAATTAAAATATCTCTTATTAGATAAGGCATATTTTCGTCTCATAAGGTACTTCTTCTTCAATGATTTCGAGGATATTTTAGTTTTGATCAAAATAATTATATTTCTTATGACTTTTCATTAAATATGTTAATTCAATCTGAAAGAGGATCAGATAATCTTTCCATCGAGCTCTTAGTCGAAGAAGTTGGTCGAAGGATGCAAGAGTTATTAGCAAAAAACTAATCGGTGGTCAACACGATTCCGTCCTACTGCCGATTGTTTTTGCAAAGTACTTTTCTATAATTCTAGTATTTAATGGAAATAAATTAAACGAATTTTTTGCCCATGTAAAAATATATTAATTCTGAATAAAATGCCGCCCATTTATGAAATTAAAGAAATTTAAATGTCTCTTATTAGATAAGGCATATTTTCGTCTGATAAGGTACTTCTTCTTCAATGATTTCGAGGATTTTTTAGTTTTGATCAAAAGATTTATATATGTTATGACTTTTCATTAAATATGTTCGTGCCATCTGAAAAAGGAATAAATGAGCGATCCATCGAGTTCTTAGTCAAAGAAGTCAGTTGAAGGATCCAAGAGTTATTAGCAAAAAACTAATTGGTGGTCAACACGATTCCGTTTACTGCCGATTCTTTTCGCAAAGTACTTTTCTATAACTTTAGTATTTAATGGAAAAAAAAGAAACGAATTTTTTGACCATGTAAAAAACTATTCATTCTGAATTAAATGCCGCCCATTTATTCAATTAAAAAATTAAAATATCTCTTATTAGATAAGGCATATTTTCGTCTGATAAGGTACTTCTTCTTCAATGATTTCGAGTATATTTTAGTTTTTATCAAAAAAATTATATTTCTTATGACTTTTCGTAAAATAAGTTAATTTCATCTGAAAGAGGATCAGATAATCTTTCCATCGAGCTCTTAGTCGAAGAAGTTGGTCGAAGGATGCAAGAGTTATTCGCAAAAAACTAATCGGTGGTCAACACGATTCCGTCCTACTGCCGATTGTTTTCGCATAGTACTTTTCTTTAATTCTAGTATATAATGGAAAAAAATTAGACGAATTTTTAGTCCATGTAAAAAACTATTTATTCTGAACAAAATGCCGCCCATATATGCAATTAAAGAAATTTAAATGTCTCTTATTAGATAAGGCATATTTTCGTCTGATAAGGTACTTCTTCTTCAATGATTTCGAGGATATTTTAGTTTTGATCAAAATAATTATATTTCTTATGACTTTTCATTAAATATGTTAATTCAATCTGAAAGAGGATCAGATAATCTTTCCATCGAGCTCTTAGTCAAAAAAGTCAGTCGAAGGATGCAAGAGTTATTAGCAAAAAACTAATCGGTGGTCAACACGATTCCGTCCTACTGCCGATTCTTTTCGCAAAGTACTTTTCTTTAATTCTAGTATATAATGGGAAAAATTTCAACGAATTTTTTGTCCATGTAAAAAACTATTAATTCTGAATAAAATACCGCCCATTTATGCAATTAAAAGTATTTAAATGTCTCTTATTAGATAAGGCATATTTTCGTCTGATAAGATACTTCTTCTTCAATGATTTCGAGTATATTTTAGTTTTTATCAAAAAAATTATATTTCTTATGACTTTTCGTAAAATAAGTTAATTTCATCTGAAAGAGGATCAGATAATCTTTCCATCGAGCTCTTAGTCAAAGAAGTCGGTCGAAGGATGCAAGATTTATTAGCAAAAAACTAATTGGTGGTCAACACGATTCCGTTCTACTGCTGATTCTTTTCGCAAAGTACTTTTCTATAATTTTAGTATTTAACCCTCTACCGCATACAAAGCCATATATGGCTTCTCACTTTCAATAATTTTTTTTTTCAATAAAACGGTACATATACTAAACCGTTTGTTATCACTTATTCTCTTTCAACTATTTTCTGTTAGATGTCTATACTCAGAACTTCTTTGTGTTGCCTTATCTCAAGTTTCAATCAGTTTTGTGCTCGCGTCTCAAGCAGACGAACGAAAGTGAATTGTGGTGAAATTAAAATTAAAATTACTACACTAAAAATCAATTTTATCACTGAAAAGTATTTTTTTTTTTAAGAGAATATAAAGTTTTCGTTCATAAAAAATAGAATTTGACTATAGGTGAGCATCACATATACTATTCTATGCAAAAAACTGTGGACGCCATATATGGCTCTATATGCAGTAACGCGTGCATGTTTATATTCTATGTACATATGCATTATTAGCATATTAGCTTAACAATTGCACTTGTTATACCCTGTACACACACTGTGTATCAGGGTATATTAAGTTTGTTTGAGACGGTTTGTATGTAACGCATAGAAGGAGGGGAGGGGGACCCTATAAAGTATATATATTCTTGATCAGGATGACAAGACGAATTGATATAGCCCTGTCTGTCCGTCCGTCCGTCCGTCCGTCCGTCCGTCCGTCCGTCCGTCCGTCCTCACCAATGGTTCTCGAAAACTATAAGAGCTAGAGACTTGAAATTTGGTGGATAGACTCGTGAGGTCAAACGCTAGATCAAGTTTGAAGGATTTTTTGCCACGCCCACTCCTTCCCGCCCATCGAGCACCACCCATTTTTTTAAAAGGCTGTAGCTCGAAAACCTGATGAGTTAGAAACATGAAAATGAGTATGTAGACTCAGTATGTATAGCTCTACAAAACTGCATACCACATTTTTTCCCCCCTCCCCTTCGTTACCCCTCAAAAAGTTGTTTTCTGAAAATTGCTGTATCTCCTAAACTATAATAGATACAATGCTGAAATTTTGTATGCAAACTCAGTAAACATACCTTTTTAAAACTGCATACCACAAACTTTCATTTTTAACGCTGTGTGACAACGCAAAGACAAACAAGTTGAAATTTGGCATAAATTGCGCTTTGAACACTGCTTTATCCTATTTGTAACAAAAACCGTACTTAACACTGCGAAAACTATTAAAGCTAGAGACTTGAAATTTGGAAGATAGTCTCGTGTGGTCGAACACTAGATGAAGTTTGAAGGAATTTTTGCCACGCCCATTCCTTCCCGCCCATCGAGCACAACAAAAGGTCATTTTTTTCTTAAAATTGCTGTATCTCCTAAAGTATAAAGAATACAATGTTGAAATTTTGTATGCAAACTCAGATAACATACCTTTTTAAAACTGTATACAACAAACTACCACTTTCCCCAATGCTTTGTAACAAAACCCGTACTAAAGCGCCATCTAATGGCAACATTGCACTGTGAGCCCTGCCTCACTATTAGCAAATACACAAACCATATCGTGGTACACTGCTTTTGCTGTCGGCGAATGTTTAACGTGTTATCAACATAGGTGTGTGTACAGAGTATTATATAGTTGAGAATACTCAACTACACCGCCCTTACTGGTTTTTTTTGTAATATCAACAATATCAAATTCTGGATTTTCGTCCATTGTCTTAATAATTTGTCGTTGTAAGTTGCTAATTCCCCTATTATGTTTGTTAACGTATTCAACTACATAAGCAGCACATGCATACTCGTCTTGAATAATTTGAAAATCCATGTTTGACTTTAAATGATGCAATACAAAAGGATTAAATGAATTATACCATTTTTCTGAAGGTGTCCTACGATACAATAATTTTGGTCGATTGATTCCAGCACGAATAATGTTATAATAATGTTCATCAGACGCAATATTGTTGCGAGAATAAAAATTATCAAAATCTGTGTAATCTAAATTTTCCATGTTTGTTCTCATCAATTTGTAATGTTCTTTGTATTTTTTAAAATTTTCTTCAGAAAAATCTGAGTCTGTATCTTTCATTGGTAACAATGTTTTTGTATATCGCGACGGAAGAAACGGTGCATCAAATCGGCAGTTATCTTTTTTATCTGGATCCATTCTTTTATAGCAAGTGAAAGTGTGCTTGTGTGTTTGCAACTTAATATTTCCAGATGCTTCTGGTTCAGACACCGAAACCAACTCATCGATCATTTGAATTACATCTTTGTCGTTATTTAATAAATTTTTTGGCGCATTATCCAACCATAAAAGAATATGAGCGTGAGGGCTGCCACGATGTTGAAATTCTATTCTTTTAAAGTATAATTTAATAACACGATATTTTCCAAATGGACTTTTTTTTTTATATTGCAAAATTTTCATTAATGTATTTACTAATTTGTTAAAGTAAATAGCACACGTAGCTGAATCTTCATTTACTAGTTTTGCTTTTTGAACATAATTCATGTTTGATATAAATTCATCACATACATCCATGTTGTTATTTTTCAATTTATATAATAATTTTACTAAGTTTATCCAACCTGTCTCATTTGCACTTAGCGTCATAAAAGCAGTTGGCGCTCCTTACTGCCGAATCATTGCAAACAGATGTTTTTTTCTATCAGCCCAGTACCAAGCGGAATTCGGTATACATCGAAGAAAACCTAAATTTGTTTCCAAACAGTAGTTAATGTAATTATCCGACTGTATCTGCTCTTTAGTTATTGTAGTATTACAACCAAAATGTTTGAAAGCAACAGAAACACTTTGACTGACCCTTACTCTCATAATTTTTGCTGCTGAATATAAAAGATGTTGTGGTTCAGCACCGCGTCGATCAGTACGGCGTAATTCACTTGTAGCTTCCATATATGGGGTAACAGTAATTTCTTCTTTATAATTTCTAAATTGACCACCGTATATTGTCGGAAATGAAAGCTCTTCAGCATGTTCATCAAATAAAATACTCATAGGATGACTCTGTTCGCCAGGTGCTATATGCAAAACTTTATCCTCATTCCATAGAAGAGTTTGCTGTTGAGCAGTTAAATTGTCTTCAATAGGCACATGTTCACTAACATCATCAATTACTAATGGCGGAGCTACTTGATCACGGTTAAGGAATTCATCATCAATTTCTATATTATGGTGTATATACAGCGGCGTTTGAACTAAGTACTTAAGCAATTCTATAATTTTGTTCTTTGTAATTAGGCCATGAACATAACTAGTCTTATGTATTAATTTTCTTTTTAAGTGCACATAAAAGCAATGGTCATCTTCAATACTTCTAGGCAATTTTTTCACCATCGTATTAACTTCCACTGGTACATTAATTATTTGACCATAAATTCCATATTGACCATGAACATGTCTAAGTCGTCTTATTTGCATAAATGGAATTCTTGGTGAAATTAACCGTTGTTCGATTAGATTTAATGTTGGCAAATAAGATGGAATTGTTGGGTATTTGAACCCATTATAAGTAGACAGAATTGGAATTTTATTTTTATCTAAAGATGCTTTGCATGTAGAACAAATGTGAGTGCTGGAACTGGGATCATAATTTTGTATTATTGTTTGTAGAATGTTTTTGTATACTTTAGATGCATTTTTTAAATCCTTTTTCCACCATAGCCTGTCGCAAACCGCACAAGTGTGACTATATGTATTATTTTGAAATTGCTTGTAAAAGTCTAGATGACAATTATTATGTTTGATATAATCTGTGTAGGTTAAATTCGTTTGATTTGATTTTTCGATTTCCATATGGTTTGTCAAATTGTCTGAAATATCTCTTTCAATTTGTAATTGATCGCTTGGCTTAGAATAAATACAACCTTCATTTTGTTGTTGGTCTATTTCGCTGTCTTGTACTACGATGTATGGTGTAAAATGGGCATCGCGAAGGTGAAGATGCAAAAAATGTACTGACATATTAACTTTAAAATAACAGAATCGAACAACTTCTGTTTTTGTGTTAGTATTAAAATAATGGAAGTGCACGCATATGTTTTGATCATATGCTCTTGAAAATATAAATATACAATCTAAATCTCCATAATCAAAATCACTACTAAGTATTTCTCTGGCATTAATTGGATTTTGACATTCATTCAAGAAGGGTGAGTCTTTAAGTTGCTGTCGGAGAACTGATGCAGATATTCTAAGGTCAATAAGTCTTATGAGAGATGAAAATAGACAGTTTCCGTCGCCTGCTATATTTGTTTCTTGACGCAACAAGACGTTTGGTGTTGAATATTCATCGTGTTCTTCGTATGGCGCTTGAAATGAATGAATACTTTCACTTACTTCTTGCTGTGCTTCATTATTTATTGGTGGTATAATTTCAATCGATTGCTCTTGCGTTAATAAGTAAAGTTCTTCACGTTGTTTTTTCTTTAATTTTAATCTATCTCTATACCTTTTAGATCGTTCAGCATTATCTTTTTTTCTGAAATATGAAATTTATATTGAATAAAACATTAAACATTCTTATTAATATTGTATATCTCACCTAGCAAGATTTAAATTTTCACTTTCTTGTTTTTTTTTTTTTGATTATAACGGAATTTTTGTTGTCGTTCAATATTTGTTGTTTTTTTTGGCTTTTTGTTTTTGTTTGAGCCATCATTTTCTTTTTGTCCATTATTTTTCCGTTTTAGAGTTTTCATTTTGTTAAACTAACTTTAAATCACTTAACAAATTTCAAATCACAAAAATATTAATAATTTCTAGTCACTTCTTGACATTTGCTTTATATAGTCATGTTCCGTTCGTTCCGTGATAGAAATCGCACAACGCGTAAAGAGATGGACTCTATATGTAATTACTCTATGAGACATGTCACAATCTATTAATTGGTTATCAAAAATCGGAACAATGAAAAACGAAACAAATATGAAACGGTTTGGAAATAAGAATCAAATTAGTTTTTGACAACAACCAATGTCACAACAACTAAGATAAGAAGGTTATTGATAATACAATTTCAGATTTTGATCGATAGATGGCCTTGTGCTTATTAGTTGGTGTCAAGGATTATTAAAGCGCAGGTAAAGTCATTCTCTGACTGGCCAATTTGGATTCCAGCATTGATGAGTTCAATGCTTGGTTTGAGTGTTTTTGTTTGAGCTGCGGTTCGCATTTTTATACCCTGTACACATACTGTGTATCAGGGTATATTGTGTTTGTTTGAGCGAAATGTATGTAACGCACAGAAGGTGGGGAGGGGGACCCCATAAAGTATATATATTCTTGATCAGGACGACAAGAGAAATTGATTGAGCCATGTCCGTCCGTCTGTCCGTCCGTCCGTCCTCACCAACGGTTCTCGGAAACTATAAGAGCTAGAGACTTGAAATTTGGAGGGTAGACTCGTGATGCTCGGCAGCAGATCAAGTTTACTTTTTTTTTTTGCCACGCCCACTCCTTCCCGCCCTTCCAGCCACACCCACTTTTTTAAATACCTATAACTCAAACATCCAAAGAGATAGAAACATGAAAATTGGTATGTAGACTCAGTATGTATAGCCCTACAAAACTGCATACCACAAAATCCCCCCTGCTTTTCATTTCCCCTCCCCCAGTAATTTTCTCTAAATGGCTATATCTCCAAAATTCACAAAGGGATGAACCTGAAATTTTGTATACAAGCTCAGTGATAATACATCTTAAAAACTGCATACCACAAACTTCCCCCCTCTTTGATGGCTACCCCTCAGAGGCCGACAAACTTAAATTTTTCGTAAAATCCACATTTTTTGACCGATTTTCTTAATATTTTGAACACTATTTGAATATGCGACGTCAGATCAATATGTTTTTGTAACTTGAAGGTGTGGCACCGCCTACCATGTGTGCAGGGTATTATATTGTCGAGTATACTCGACTATACCGCCCTTACTGGTTTTCTTTTAGAAATGAATGCACAATTATTTTACGGTAGTTTGCAATACGTGAACGAAATCGATGATCCGTTTCTAAGTGATGATGACAGCATAGCCGATTCCGAAGACGAAGTTGTTGAAAATCAAAAAATCCAAGAAGAAGATGTTTATATTTGTTTTAATAGCGTGGACCAATTGCGTTAATATTGTGAAAGGTAAATATTTTCATATTAATGCGGGATATATAGGTCATATTTGATTGGAAATAACAATCAAATTTAATTTTTGACACACAACCAATGTCACAAGAACTTGCTCTCTGTTTAGCAAGCAGCAGGCAGATCGTACAGCTGTTTCGGGAGTCGCCACACTCCTTCATCAGCGATCTTTTGCTTGACCACCAATCCATTTCAATATCTATTTATATTTATGCATTGCCGAAAACATTCTTGAGAAGTGTAAGAATGCAAGGGTAATACAAGTACAGATTTTGATCGATAGATGGCCTTGTGATTGATTGGTTGGTGTCAAGGATCATTTTAAGCGCAAGTGGTGTCATTTTTCTGACTGGTCACTGCAATGAACCTTATGTTAATTAGATTCCAGCGTTGATAAGTTCAATGCTGAGTTTTTTTTTTTGTGTTTTTTGTTTTGAACTGCGGTATCTCCCCCACAGGAATTTATATTTGTTTTAATAGCGTGGACCAATTGCGTTAATATTGTGAAAGGTAAATATTTTCATATTAATGCGGGATATATAGGTCATATTTGATTGGAAATAACAATCAAATTTAATTTTTGACACACAACCAATGTCACAAGAACTTGCTCTCTGTTTAGCAAGCAGCAGGCAGATCGTACAGCTGTTTCGGGAGTCGCCACACTCCTTCATCAGCGATCTTTTGCTTGACCACCAATCCATTTCAATATCTATTTATATTTATGCATTGCCGAAAACATTCTTGAGAAGTGTAAGAATGCAATGGTAATACAAGTACAGATTTTGATCGATAGATGGCCTTGTGATTGATTGGTTGGTGTCAAGGATCATTTTAAGCGCAAGTGGTGTCATTTTTCTGACTGGTCACTGCAATGAACCTTATGTTAATTAGATTCCAGCGTTGATAAGTTCAATGCTGAGTTTTTTTTTGTGTTTTTTGTTTTGAACTGCGGTATCTCCCCCACAGGAATTTATATTTGTTTTAATAGCGTGGACCAATTGCGTTAATATTGTGAAAGGTAAATATTTTCATATTAATGCGGGATATATAGGTCATATTTGATTGGAAATAACAATCAAATTTAATTTTTGACACACAACCAATGTCACAAGAACTTGCTCTCTGTTTAGCAAGCAGCAGGCAGATCGTACAGCTGTTTCGGGAGTCGCCACACTCCTTCATCAGCGATCTTTTGCTTGACCACCAATCCATTTCAATATCTATTTATATTTATGCATTGCCGAAAACATTCTTGAGAAGTGTAAGAATGCAATGGTAATACAAGTACAGATTTTGATCGATAGATGGCCTTGTGATTGATTGGTTGGTGTCAAGGATCATTTTAAGCGCAAGTGGTGTCATTTTTCTGACTGGTCACTGCAATGAACCTTATGTTAATTAGATTCCAGCGTTGATAAGTTCAATGCTGAGTTTTTTTTTGTGTTTTTTGTTTTGAACTGCGGTATCTCCCCCACAGGAATTTATATTTGTTTTAATAGCGTGGACCAATTGCGTTAATATTGTGAAAGGTAAATATTTTCATATTAATGCGGGATATATAGGTCATATTTGATTGGAAATAACAATCAAATTTAATTTTTGACACACAACCAATGTCACAAGAACTTGCTCTCTGTTTAGCAAGCAGCAGGCAGATCGTACAGCTGTTTCGGGAGTCGCCACACTCCTTCATCAGCGATCTTTTGCTTGACCACCAATCCATTTCAATATCTATTTATATTTATGCATTGCCGAAAACATTCTTGAGAAGTGTAAGAATGCAATGGTAATACAAGTACAGATTTTGATCGATAGATGGCCTTGTGATTGATTGGTTGGTGTCAAGGATCATTTTAAGCGCAAGTGGTGTCATTTTTCTGACTGGTCACTGCAATGAACCTTATGTTAATTAGATTCCAGCGTTGATAAGTTCAATGCTGAGTTTTTTTTTGTGTTTTTTGTTTTGAACTGCGGTATCTCCCCCACAGGAATTTATATTTGTTTTAATAGCGTGGACCAATTGCGTTAATATTGTGAAAGGTAAATATTTTCATATTAATGCGGGATATATAGGTCATATTTGATTGGAAATAACAATCAAATTTAATTTTTGACACACAACCAATGTCACAAGAACTTGCTCTCTGTTTAGCAAGCAGCAGGCAGATCGTACAGCTGTTTCGGGAGTCGCCACACTCCTTCATCAGCGATCTTTTGCTTGACCACCAATCCATTTCAATATCTATTTATATTTATGCATTGCCGAAAACATTCTTGAGAAGTGTAAGAATGCAATGGTAATACAAGTACAGATTTTGATCGATAGATGGCCTTGTGATTGATTGGTTGGTGTCAAGGATCATTTTAAGCGCAAGTGGTGTCATTTTTCTGACTGGTCACTGCAATGAACCTTATGTTAATTAGATTCCAGCGTTGATAAGTTCAATGCTGAGTTTTTTTTTGTGTTTTTTGTTTTGAACTGCGGTATCTCCCCCACAGGAATTTATATTTGTTTTAATAGCGTGGACCAATTGCGTTAATATTGTGAAAGGTAAATATTTTCATATTAATGCGGGATATATAGGACATATTTGATTGGAAATAACAATCAAATTTAATTTTTGACACACAACCAATGTCACAAGAACTTGCTCTCTGTTTAGCAAGCAGCAGGCAGATCGTACAGCTGTTTCGGGAGTCGCCACACTCCTTCATCAGCGATCTTTTGCTTGACCACCAATCCATTTCAATATCTATTTATATTTATGCATTGCCGAAAACATTCTTGAGAAGTGTAAGAATGCAATGGTAATACAAGTACAGATTTTGATCGATAGATGGCCTTGTGATTGATTGGTTGGTGTCAAGGATCATTTTAAGCGCAAGTGGTGTCATTTTTCTGACTGGTCACTGCAATGAACCTTATGTTAATTAGATTCCAGCGTTGATAAGTTCAATGCTGAGTTTTTTTTTTTGTGTTTTTTGTTTTGAACTGCGGTATCTCCCCCACAGGAATTTATATTTGTTTTAATAGCGTGGACCAATTGCGTTAATATTGTGAAAGGTAAATATTTTCATATTAATGCGGGATATATAGGTCATATTTGATTGGAAATAACAATCAAATTTAATTTTTGACACACAACCAATGTCACAAGAACTTGCTCTCTGTTTAGCAAGCAGCAGGCAGATCGTACAGCTGTTTCGGGAGTCGCCACACTCCTTCATCAGCGATCTTTTGCTTGACCACCAATCCATTTCAATATCTATTTATATTTATGCATTGCCGAAAACATTCTTGAGAAGTGTAAGAATGCAATGGTAATACAAGTACAGATTTTGATCGATAGATGGCCTTGTGATTGATTGGTTGGTGTCAAGGATCATTTTAAGCGCAAGTGGTGTCATTTTTCTGACTGGTCACTGCAATGAACCTTATGTTAATTAGATTCCAGCGTTGATAAGTTCAATGCTGAGTTTTTTTTTTTGTGTTTTTTGTTTTGAACTGCGGTATCTCCCCCACAGGAATTTATATTTGTTTTAATAGCGTGGACCAATTGCGTTAATATTGTGAAAGGTAAATATTTTCATATTAATGCGGGATATATAGGTCATATTTGATTGGAAATAACAATCAAATTTAATTTTTGACACACAACCAATGTCACAAGAACTTGCTCTCTGTTTAGCAAGCAGCAGGCAGATCGTACAGCTGTTTCGGGAGTCGCCACACTCCTTCATCAGCGATCTTTTGCTTGACCACCAATCCATTTCAATATCTATTTATATTTATGCATTGCCGAAAACATTCTTGAGAAGTGTAAGAATGCAATGGTAATACAAGTACAGATTTTGATCGATAGATGGCCTTGTGATTGATTGGTTGGTGTCAAGGATCATTTTAAGCGCAAGTGGTGTCATTTTTCTGACTGGTCACTGCAATGAACCTTATGTTAATTAGATTCCAGCGTTGATAAGTTCAATGCTGAGTTTTTTTTTGTGTTTTTTGTTTTGAACTGCGGTATCTCCCCCACAGGAATTTATATTTGTTTTAATAGCGTGGACCAATTGCGTTAATATTGTGAAAGGTAAATATTTTCATATTAATGCGGGATATATAGGACATATTTGATTGGAAATAACAATCAAATTTAATTTTTGACACACAACCAATGTCACAAGAACTTGCTCTCTGTTTAGCAAGCAGCAGGCAGATCGTACAGCTGTTTCGGGAGTCGCCACACTCCTTCATCAGCGATCTTTTGCTTGACCACCAATCCATTTCAATATCTATTTATATTTATGCATTGCCGAAAACATTCTTGAGAAGTGTAAGAATGCAATGGTAATACAAGTACAGATTTTGATCGATAGATGGCCTTGTGATTGATTGGTTGGTGTCAAGGATCATTTTAAGCGCAAGTGGTGTCATTTTTCTGACTGGTCACTGCAATGAACCTTATGTTAATTAGATTCCAGCGTTGATAAGTTCAATGCTGAGTTTTTTTTTTTTGTGTTTTTTGTTTTGAACTGCGGTATCTCCCCCACAGGAATTTATATTTGTTTTAATAGCGTGGACCAATTGCGTTAATATTGTGAAAGGTAAATATTTTCATATTAATGCGGGATATATAGGTCATATTTGATTGGAAATAACAATCAAATTTAATTTTTGACACACAACCAATGTCACAAGAACTTGCTCTCTGTTTAGCAAGCAGCAGGCAGATCGTACAGCTGTTTCGGGAGTCGCCACACTCCTTCATCAGCGATCTTTTGCTTGACCACCAATCCATTTCAATATCTATTTATATTTATGCATTGCCGAAAACATTCTTGAGAAGTGTAAGAATGCAATGGTAATACAAGTACAGATTTTGATCGATAGATGGCCTTGTGATTGATTGGTTGGTGTCAAGGATCATTTTAAGCGCAAGTGGTGTCATTTTTCTGACTGGTCACTGCAATGAACCTTATGTTAATTAGATTCCAGCGTTGATAAGTTCAATGCTGAGTTTTTTTTTGTGTTTTTTGTTTTGAACTGCGGTATCTCCCCCACAGGAATTTATATTTGTTTTAATAGCGTGGACCAATTGCGTTAATATTGTGAAAGGTAAATATTTTCATATTAATGCGGGATATATAGGTCATATTTGATTGGAAATAACAATCAAATTTAATTTTTGACACACAACCAATGTCACAAGAACTTGCTCTCTGTTTAGCAAGCAGCAGGCAGATCGTACAGCTGTTTCGGGAGTCGCCACACTCCTTCATCAGCGATCTTTTGCTTGACCACCAATCCATTTCAATATCTATTTATATTTATGCATTGCCGAAAACATTCTTGAGAAGTGTAAGAATGCAATGGTAATACAAGTACAGATTTTGATCGATAGATGGCCTTGTGATTGATTGGTTGGTGTCAAGGATCATTTTAAGCGCAAGTGGTGTCATTTTTCTGACTGGTCACTGCAATGAACCTTATGTTAATTAGATTCCAGCGTTGATAAGTTCAATGCTGAGTTTTTTTTTGTGTTTTTTGTTTTGAACTGCGGTATCTCCCCCACAGGAATTTATATTTGTTGTAATAGCGTGGACCAATTGCGTTAATATTGTGAAAGGTAAATATTTTCATATTAATGCGGGATATATAGGTCATATTTGATTGGAAATAACAATCAAATTTAATTTTTGACACACAACCAATGTCACAAGAACTTGCTCTCAGTTTAGCAAGCAGCAGGCAGATCGTACAGCTGTTTCGGGAGTCGCCACACTCCTTCATCAGCGATCTTTTGCTTGACCACCAATCCATTTCAATATCTATTTATATTTATGCATTGCCGAAAACATTCTTGAGAAGTGTAAGAATGCAATGGTAATACAAGTACAGATTTTGATCGATAGATGGCCTTGTGATTGATTGGTTGGTGTCAAGGATCATTTTAAGCGCAAGTGGTGTCATTTTTCTGACTGGTCACTGCAATGAACCTTATGTTAATTAGATTCCAGCGTTGATAAGTTCAATGCTGAGTTTTTTTTTTTGTGTTTTTTGTTTTGAACTGCGGTATCTCCCCCACAGGAATTTATATTTGTTTTAATAGCGTGGACCAATTGCGTTAATATTGTGAAAGGTAAATATTTTCATATTAATGCGGGATATATAGGTCATATTTGATTGGAAATAACAATCAAATTTAATTTTTGACACACAACCAATGTCACAAGAACTTGCTCTCTGTTTAGCAAGCAGCAGGCAGATCGTACAGCTGTTTCGGGAGTCGCCACACTCCTTCATCAGCGATCTTTTGCTTGACCACCAATCCATTTCAATATCTATTTATATTTATGCATTGCCGAAAACATTCTTGAGAAGTGTAAGAATGCAATGGTAATACAAGTACAGATTTTGATCGATAGATGGCCTTGTGATTGATTGGTTGGTGTCAAGGATCATTTTAAGCGCAAGTGGTGTCATTTTTCTGACTGGTCACTGCAATGAACCTTATGTTAATTAGATTCCAGCGTTGATAAGTTCAATGCTGAGTTTTTTTTTGTGTTTTTTGTTTTGAACTGCGGTATCTCCCCCACAGGAATTTATATTTGTTTTAATAGCGTGGACCGATTGCGTTAATATTGTGAAAGGTAAATATTTTCATATTAATGCGGGATATATAGGACATATTTGATTGGAAATAACAATCAAATTTAATTTTTGACACACAACCAATGTCACAAGAACTTGCTCTCTGTTAAGCAAGCAGCAGGCAGATCGTACAGCTGTTTCGGGAGTCGCCACACTCCTTCATCAGCGATCTTTTGCTTGACCACCAATCCATTTCAATATCTATTTATATTTATGCATTGCCGAAAACATTCTTGAGAAGTGTAAGAATGCAATGGTAATACAAGTACAGATTTTGATCGATAGATGGCCTTGTGATTGATTGGTTGGTGTCAAGGATCATTTTAAGCGCAAGTGGTGTCATTTTTCTGACTGGTCACTGCAATGAACCTTATGTTAATTAGATTCCAGCGTTGATAAGTTCAATGCTGAGTTTTTTTTTTTGTGTTTTTTGTTTTGAACTGCGGTATCTCCCCCACAGGAATTTATATTTGTTTTAATAGCGTGGACCAATTGCGTTAATATTGTGAAAGGTAAATATTTTCATATTAATGCGGGATATATAGGTCATATTTGATTGGAAATAACAATCAAATTTAATTTTTGACACACAACCAATGTCACAAGAACTTGCTCTCTGTTTAGCAAGCAGCAGGCAGATCGTACAGCTGTTTCGGGAGTCGCCACACTCCTTCATCAGCGATCTTTTGCTTGACCACCAATCCATTTCAATATCTATTTATATTTATGCATTGCCGAAAACATTCTTGAGAATGTTGCTTGCTTGCTAAACAGAGAGCAAGTTCTTGTGACATTGGTGGTGTGTCAAAAATTAAATTTGATTGTTATTTCCAATCAAATATGACCTATATATCCCGCATTAATATGAAAATATTTACCTTTCACAATATTAACGCAATTGGTCCACGCTATTAAAACAAAAATAAATTCCTGTGGGGGAGATACCGCAGTTCAAAACAAAAAACACAAAAAAAAACTCAGCATTGAACTTATCAACGCTGGAATCTAATTAACATAAGGTTCATTGCAGTGACCAGTCAGAAAAATGACACCACTTGCGCTTAAAATGATCCTTGACACCAACCAATCAATCACAAGGCCATCTATCGATCAAAATCTGTACTTGTATTACCATTGCATTCTTACACTTCTCAAGAATGTTTTCGGCAATGCATAAATATAAATAGATATTGAAATGGATTGGTGGTCAAGCAAAAGATCGCTGATGAAGGAGTGTGGCGACTCCCGAAACAGCTGTACGATCTGCCTGCTGCTTGCTAAACAGAGAGCAAGTTCTTGTGACATTGGTTGTGTGTCAAAAATTAAATTTGATTGTTATTTCCAATCAAATATGACCTATATATCCCGCATTAATATGAAAATATTTACCTTTCACGGAAGATGTTTATATTTCGGAGACCGATGAGAGTAGTTCCGATGACATCTGTGAAAAGCCGTGTACTTCTAAAGCAAAGCCAAAGCCAGTGCCATGAAAAAAGACAGAAGCACCGATATGGAAAGCTGGTCACTTACCACCGTATTTGAATGAGACCTTTCCATTTCAAGGAAATACCAATCTTTCAACTTGTATCAATGAACTGGAGACACCGGCAGACTTTTTTAATTTTTTTTTCAACGACGATCTGATGAATTTCTTGGTTGATCAGTCAAATCTATATGCACTCCAAGTTGATATAAATAAGCCCGCTGGGATAACTCGAAATGAAGTAGATCAATTTATAGGCATGGTCATATACATGTCGTTGGTACAATTACCATCTTCAAGACTCTATTGGAATTCGATTCTTGGTCAAGAAATTATACATGGCACAATGAGTTGCAACCGATGGGAAACTATAAAACGTTTTCTGCACTTTAACAATAATAACGATATGAAGTTGGCAGGGGAAGCCGGGTTTGACAAGCTATTCAAGATTCGACCGGTGCTGGACAAAATCCGTAATCAATTAGTGCTCGTACCTAAGGAAGAACATTTGGTGGTTGACGAGCAAATTATTCCCACGAAGTGCCGTCACCACTTAAAACAATATAATCCGGCAAAACCTCATAAATGGGGCTTCAAAAATTTTGTCTTGAGTGGAGTATCAGGCTTTAGCTACGACTTTGATATTTTTGCGGGAGCCCAAAGTGATACATATCCGGAGGGAGCGCCTAATTTGGGAGTAAGCGGAAATGTTGTATCTAGGCTATCGGCAACCGTACCAAAAGGAAAAAACTACAAATTATTTTTCGACAATTGGTTCAAATAGTCCAAAATAATTATATGGGTGGCGTTGACTTACTGGATTCTTTACTTGGACTTTATAGAATTCAATTGCGCTCAAGAAAATGGTATAAGAAAATATTTTTTCACATGATTGATATGTGCGTAGTGAATTCATGGATTCTATGGCGTCGTAAGTCAAATCAATATATGCCACTCTTCGATTTCAAGCTTTTAATAGCTGAGCACCTGTGCAAGGCAGGAAAAGTAAAGAAGCGCGGACGACCTGCGATGACTCCAACTTCATCCCCGTGTACAAGTAGGGAAGGTACTCCTACTACCAGCAAAAGACGAAAACACCAGGAAATTCCATTGAATTCTGTTCGGGAGGACCATATTGGGCATTTTCCCACCTGGAAAAAGCAAAGGCAACTCTGCAAAAACGATTGTTCTTTCCGCTCATACACCTTTTGTGAGAAATGCAATGTATTTCTATGCTACAACGACAAAGGAAACTGTTTCACCAACTTTCACATGAAGTAATGTATACATGCATACAGAGCCATATATGGCAAACTCTGGAATCAGCTGAATGCATACAAAGCCATATATATATATATATTAAAATGTCTCTTATTAGATAAGGCATATTTTCGTCTCATAAGGTACTTCTTCTTCAATGATTTCGAGGATATTTTAGTTTTGATCAAAAATATTATATTTCTTATGACTTTTCATCAAATATGTTCATGCCATCTGAAAGAGGAACAGAGAATCTTTCCATCGAGCTCTTAGTCGAAGAAGTCGGTCAAAGGATACAAGAGTGATTAGCTAAAAATTAATCGGTGGTCAACACGATTCCGTCCTACTGCCGATTCTTTTCGCAAAGTAATTTTCTATAATTCTAGTATTTAATGGAAAAAAATTAAGCGAATTTTTTGTCCATGTAAAAATCTATTAATTCTGAATAAAATGCCGCCCATTTATGAAATTAAAGAAATTTAAATGTCTCTTATTAGATAAGGCATATTTTCGTCTGATAAGGTACTTCGTCTTCAATGATTTCGAGGATATTTTAGTTTTCATCAAAGCAATTATATTTCTTATGACTTTTCATTAAATATGTTCATGCCATCTGAAAGCGGAACAGAGAATCTTTCCATCGAGCTCTTAGTCGAAGAAGTCGGTCAAAGGATACAAGAGTGATTAGCTAAAAATTAATCGGTGGTCAACACGATTCCGTCCTACTGCCGATTCTTTTCGCAAAGTACTTTTCTTTAATTCTAGTATTTAATGTAAAAAAATTAAACGAATTTTTTGTCCATGTAAAAAACTATTAATTCTGAATAAAATACCGCCCATTTATGCAATTAAAAATATTTAAATGTCTCTTATTAGATAAGGCATATTTTCGTCTGATAAGCTACTTCTTCTCCAATGATTTCGAGTATATTTTAGTTTTTATCAAAAAAATTATATTTCTTATGACTTTTCGTAAAATAAGTTAATTTCATCTGAAAGAAGATCAGATAATCTTTCCATCGAGCTCTTAGTCGAAGAAGGCGGTCGAAGGATGCAAGAGTTCTTAGCAAAAAACTAATCGGTGGTCAACCTATTGCCGATTCTTTTCGCAAAGTACTTTTCTTTAATTCTAGTATATAATGGAAAAAGATTAAACGAATTTTTAGTACATGTAAAAAACTATTAATTCTGAACAAAATGCCGCCCATTTATGCAATTAAAGAAATTTAAATGTCTTTTATTAGATAAGGCATATTTTCGTCTGATAAGGTACTTCTTCTTCATGATTTCGAGGATATTTTAGTTTTGATCAAAAAATTATATTTCATATTATTTTTCATTAACTATGTTCATGCCATCTGAAAAAGGAATAAATGAGCTTTCCATCGAGCTCTTAGTCAAAGAAGTCGGTCGAAGGATGCAAGATTTATTAGCAAAAAACTAATTGGTGGTCAACACGATTCCGTTCTACTGCTGATTCTTTTCGCAAAGTACTTTTCTATAATTTTAGTATTTAACCCTCTACCGCATACAAAGCCATATATGGCTTCTCACTTTCAATAATTTTTTTTTTCAATAAAACGGTACATATACTAAACCGTTTGTTATCACTTATTCTCTTTCAACTATTTTCTGTTAGATGTCTATACTCAGAACTCCTTTGTGTTGCCTTATCTCAAGTTTCAATCAGTTTTGTGCTCGCGTCTCAAGCAGACGAACGAAAGTGAATTGTGGTGAAATTAAAATTAAAATTACTACACTAAAAATCAATTTTATCACTGAAAAGTATTTTTTTTTCTAAGAGAATATAAAGTTTTCGTTCATAAAAAATAGAATTTGACTATAGGTGAGCATCACATATACTATTCTATGCAAAAAACTGTGGACGCCATATATGGCTCTATATGCAGTAACGCGTGCATGTTTATATTCTATGTACATATGCATTATTAGCATATTAGCTTAACAATTGCACTTGTTTTCTTTTAGAAATGAATGCACAATTATTTTACGGTAGTTTGCAATACGTGAACGAAATCGATGATCCGTTTCTAAGTGATGATGACAGCATAGCCGATTCCGAAGACGAAGTTGTTGAAAATCAAAAAATCCAAGACGAAGATGTTTATATTTCGGAGACCGATGAGAGTAGTTCCGATGACTTCTGTGAAAAGCCGTGTACTTCTAAAGCAAAGCCAAAGCCAGTGCCATGAAAAAAGACAGAAGCACCGATATGGAAAGCTGGTCACTTACCACCGTATTTGAATGAGACCTTTCCATTTCAAGGAAATACCAATCTTTCAACTTGTAGCAATGAACTGGAGACACCGGCAGACTTTTTTAATTTTTTTTTCAACGACGATCTGATGAATTTCTTGGTTGATCAGTCAAATCTATATGCACTCCAAGTTGATATAAATAAGCCCGCTGGGATAACTCGAAATGAAGTAGATCAATTTATAGGCATGGTCATATACATGTCGTTGGTACAATTACCATCTTCAAGACTCTATTGGAATTCGATTCTTGGTCAAGAAATTATACATGGCACAATGAGTTGCAACCGATGGGAAACTATAAAACGTTTTCTGCACTTTAACAATAATAACGATATGAAGTTGGCAGGGGAAGCCGGGTTTGACAAGCTATTCAAGATTCGACCGGTGCTGGACAAAATCCGTAATCAATTAGTGCTCGTACCTAAGGAAGAACATTTGGTGGTTGACGAGCAAATTATTCCCACGAAGTGCCGTCACCACTTAAAACAATATAATCCGGCAAAACCTCACAAATGGGGCTTCAAAAATTTTGTCTTGAGTGGAGTATCAGGCTTTAGCTACGACTTTGATATTTTTGCGGGAGCCCAAAGTGATACATATCCGGATGGAGCGCCTAATTTGGGAGTAAGCGGAAATGTTGTATCTAGGCTATCGGCAACCCTACCAAAAGGAAAAAACTACAAATTATTTTTCGACAATTGGTTCAATAGTCCAAATCTTGAAGTCTACCTTATGAAAAATGGTACATTAGCTTTAGGTACGGTAAGAATTAATCGAATACCCAATTCAAAGATGCCAACTGAAAAAGAGTTGAAAAGCCAAGGACGTGGAAGCTTGGTCGAAAAAGTAGCTATTATCGATGGAGTTCAGCTTGGCCTCGTCTCTTGGTTTGACAATAAAGTAGTCAACATTCTTTCTAGTTACGTGGGAAGCAATCCTGTTACAAAAAAAAAACGATTCAGTAAGAAAGACAAAAAGTATGTAGAAATCAACTCTCCTAAGACAGTTGATGTTTACAATAATTATATGGGTGGCGTTGACTTACTGGATTCTTTACTTGGACTTTATAGAATTCAATTGCGCTCAAGAAAATGGTATAAGAAAATATTTTTTCACATGATTGATATGTGCGTAGTGAATTCATGGATTCTATGGCGTCGTAAGTCAAATCAATATATGCCACTCTTCGATTTCAAGCTTTTAATAGCTGAGCACCTGTGCAAGGCAGGAAAAGTAAAGAAGCGCGGACGACCTGCGATGACTCCAACTTCATCCCCGTGTACAAGTAGGGAAGGTACTCCTACTACCAGCAAAAGACGAAAACACCAGGAAATTCCATTGAATTCTGTTCGGGAGGACCATATTGGGCATTTTCCCACCTGGAAAAAGCAAAGGCAACTCTGCAAAAACGATTGTTCTTTCCGCTCATACACCTTTTGTGAGAAATGCAATGTATTTCTATGCTACAACGACAAAGGAAACTGTTTCACCAACTTTCACATGAAGTAATGTATACATGCATACAGAGCCATATATGGCAAACTCTGGAATCAGCTGAATGCATACAAAGCCATATATATATATATATTAAAATGTCTCTTATTAGATAAGGCATATTTTCGTCTCATAAGGTACTTCTTCTTCAATGATTTCGAGGATATTTTAGTTTTGATCAAAAATATTATATTTCTTATGACTTTTCATCAAATATGTTCATGACATCTGAAAGAGGAAAAGATAAGCTTTCCATCGAGCTCTTAGTCGAAGAAGTCGGTCGAAGGATGCAAGAGTTATTAGCAAAAAACTAATCGGTGGTCAACACGATTCCGTCCTACTGCCGATACTTTTCGCAAAGTAATTTTCTATAATTCTAGTATTTAATGGAAAAAAATTTAACGAATTTTTTGTCCATGTAAAAAACTATTTATTCTGAATAAAATAGCGGCATTTATGCAATTAAAGAAATTTAAATGTCTGTTATAAGATAAGGCATATTTTCGTCTGATAAGAGTCTTCTTTTTCAATGATTTCGAGGATATTTTAGTTTTGATCAAAGCAATTATGTTTCTTATGACTTTTCATTAAATATGTTCATGCCATCTGAAAGAGGAACAGAGAATCTTTCCATCAAGCTCTTAGTCGAAGAAGTCGGTCGAAGGATGCAAGACTTATTAGCAAAAAACTAATCGGTGGTCAACACGATTCCGTCCTACTGCCGATACTTTTCGCAAAGTAATTTTCTATAATTCTAGTATTTAATGGAAAAAAATTAAACGAATTTTTTGTCCATGTAAAAATTTATTAATTCTGAAGAAAATGCCGACCATTTATGCAATTAAGGAAATTTAAATGTCTCTTATTAGATAAGGCATATTTTCGTCTGATAAGGTACTTCGTCTTCAATGATTTCGAGGATATTTTAGTTTTGATCAAAGCAATTATATTTATACTCTTCACGCAAGTGAATAGTATTATAACTTTGTCCTGAAGTTTGTAACAGCAAGAAGGAGGGGAGGGGGACCCCATAAAGTATATATATTCTTGATCAGCTCGACAAGACGAGTTGATATAGCCATGTCCGTCTGTCCGTCTGTCTGTGAATATGCTATCTCCTCCCACAGTTTTGAAGATATCGAGCTGAAATTTTGCAGGCAGTCTTCTCTAATGTGTGGTCAAATCATTGGTCGGAACCGGCCATATCGGATTATTGGAACTGGTAGCCCCCATACGAAATGAAGAAGAAAATCAAATTTTAATCGTTATATGGAAAACTTTTTTGTTTTGAAAGATAGAGAGCTGAAATTTCAAACATAGTAGTTTAACATAGTCCTACATAATGCCTGAAAGTTTCATTGAGATCGGGCAACTAGAACTGGTAGCTGCCATACAAAATGAAGAAGAGGAAGAGAAATTAAGATTTAACGTCGTTGTATGGAAAACTTTTTTGTTTTGTATGATAGAGGGCTGAAATTTCAAACATAGTAGTTTTACATGGTTCGATTAAATACCTGAAAGTTTCTTTGAGATCGGGCAACTGGAACTTGTAGCTTCCATACAAAATGAAGAAGAGGAAGAGAAGCAATATTCACGTCGTTGTATGGAAAACTTTTTTGTTTCTTAACCAATTGACATGAAACTTCACAGTTATGTTCTTGGGGAGGCATTAAAACTGTTTTGACAAAAATGGGCATGGTTACGCCCACTTTTACCAAAAATCAATAATTTGCATATCTCCGGCACCCAATGAGTAAAAACAATGAAAATTTGTATGTAGGCTAATTAAATGAAGAAAAAATATATTCAGTAAAAAAAATCGGCGTGGCACAAGAAATAAGGGTGAAGAGTATTTAAGCTTCAGCCTTGCTGAAGTTAGCGTCCTTACTGGTTCTTATGACTTTTCATTAAATATGTTCATGCCATCTGAAAGAGGAACAGAGAATCTTTCCATCAAGCTCTTAGTCGAAGAAGTCGGTCGAAGGATGCAAGACTTATTAGCAAAAAACTAATCGGTGGTCAACACGATTCGGTCCATAAAATCTATTAATTCTGAATAAAATGCCGCCCATTTATGCAATTAAAGCAATTTAAATGTCTCTTATTAGATAAGGCATATTTTCGTCTGATAAGGTACTTCTTCTTCAATGATTTCGAGGATATTTTAGTTTTGATCAAATAAATTATATTTCTTATTACTTTTCAATAATCATGCAATCTGAAAGAGGAACAGATAAGCGTTCCATCGAGCTCTTAGTCAAAGAAGTGGGTCGAAGGATGCAAGAGTTATTAGCAAAAAACTAATCGGTGGTCAACACGATTCCGACCTACTGCCGATTCTTTTCGCAAAGTACGTTTCTATAATTCTAGTATTTAATGGAAAAAAATTAAACGAATTTTTTGTCCATGTAAAAAACTATTAATTCTGAATAAAATGCCGCCCATTTATAAATTAAAAAAATTTAAATGTCTTTTATTAGATAAGGGATATGTTCGTCTGATAAGGTACTTCTTCTTCAATGATTTCGAGGATATTTTAGTTTTTATCGAAAAAATTATATTTCTTATGACTTTTCATTAAATATGTTCATGCCATCTGAAAATGGAATAAATGAGCTTTCCATCAAGCTCTTAGTAGAAAGATGCAAGAGTTATTAGCAAGAAACTAATCGGTGGTCAACACGATTCTGTCCTTCTGCCGATTTTTTAGCAAAGTACTTTTCTATAATTCTAGTATTTAATGGAAAAAAATTAAACGAATTTTTTGTCCATGTAAAAAAATATTAATTCTGAATAAAATGCCGCCCATTTATAAATTAAAAAAATTTAAATGTCTTTTATTAGATAAGGGATATGTTCGTCTGATAAGGTACTTCTTTTTCAATGATTTCGAGGATATTTTAGTTTTGATCAAGGCAAGTATATTTCTTATGACTTTTCATTAAATATGTTCATGCCATCTGAAAGCGGAACAGAGAATCTTTCCATCGAGCTCTTAGTCGAAGAAGTCGGTCAAAGGATACAAGAGTTATTAGCTAAAAATTAATCGGTGGTCAACACGATTCCGTCCTACTGCCGATTCTTTTCGCAAAGTACTTTTCTTTAATTCTAGTATTTAATGGAAAAAAATTCAACGAATTTTTTGACCATGTAAAAAACTATTTATTCTGAACAAAATGCCGCCCATTTATGCAATTAACGAAATTTAAATGTCTCTTATTAGATAAGGTATATTTTCGTCTGATAAGGTACTTCTTCTTCAATGATTTCGAGGATATTTTAGTTTTGATCAAATAAATTATATTTCTTATTACTTTTCATTAAATATGTTCATGCAATCTGAAAGAGGAACAGATAAGCGTTCCATCGAGCTCTTAGTCAAAGAAGTGGGTCGAAGGATGCAAGATTTATTAGCAAAAAACTAATCGGTGGTCAACACGATTCCGACCTACTGCCGATTCTTTTCGCAAAGTACTTTTCTTTAATGCTAGTATTTAATGGAAAGAAATTAAACAAATTTTTTGTTCATGTAAAAATCTATTAATTCTGAATAAAATACCGCCCATTTAGGCAATTAAAAATATTTAAATGTCTCTTATTAGATAAGGCATATTTTCGTCTGATAAGGTACTTCTTCTTCAATGATTTCGAGGATATTTTAGTTTTGCTCAAAAAAATTATATTTCTTATTACTTTTCATTAAATATGTTCATGCAATCTGAAAGAGGAACAGATAAGCGTTCCATCGAGCTCTTAGTCAAAGAAGTGGGTCGAAGGATGCAAGAGTTATTAGCAAAAAACTAATCGGTGGTCAACACGATTCCGACCTACTGCCGATTCTTTTCGCAAAGTACTTTTCTTTAATTCTAGTATTTAATGGAAAGAAATTAAACAAATTTTTTGTTCATGTAAAAATCTATTAAATCTGAATAAAATGCCGCCCATTTATGCAATTAAAGAAATTTAAATGTCTCTTATTAGATAAGGCATATTTTCGTCTGATAAGGTACTTCTTCGTCAATGATTACGAGGATATTTTAGTTTTGATCAAAAGATTTATACATGTTATGACTTTTCATTAAATATGTCCATGCCATCTGTAAAAGGAATAAATGAGCGATCCATCGAGCTCTTAGTCGAAGAAGTCAGTCGAAGGATGCAAGAGTTATTAGCAAAAAACTAATCGGTGGTCAATACGATTCCGTCCATAAAATCTATTAATTCTGAATAAAATGGCGCCCATTTATGCAATTAAAGAAATTTAAATGTCTCTTATTAGATAAGGCATATTTTCGTCTGATAAGAGACATTTCAATTTTTTAAATTGCATAAATGGGAGGCATTTTATTCAGAATTAACAGATTTTATGGACGGAATCGTGTTGACCACCGATTAGTTTTTTGCTAATAACTCTTGCATCCTTCGACTGACTTCTTCGACTAAGAGCTCGGTGGATCGCTCATTTATTGCTTTTACAGATGGCATGAACATATTTAATGAAAAGTCATAACATATATAAATCTTTTGATCAAAACTAAAATATCCTCGTAATCATTGAAGAAGAAGTACCTTATCAGACGAAAATATGCCTTATCTAATAAGAGACATTTAAATTTCTTTTATTGCATAAATGGGCGGCATTTTATTCAGAATTAATAGATTTTAACATGAACAAAAAATTCATTTAATTTCTTTCCATTAAATACTAGAATTATAGAAAAGTACTTTGCAAAAACAATCAGCAGTAGGACGGAATCGTATTGACCACCGATTAATTTTTTGCTAAGAACTCTTGCATCCTTCGACTGACTTCTTTGACTAAGATCTCGATGGAAAGCTTATCTGTTCCTCTTTCAGATTGCATGAACATATTAAATGAAAAGTAATAAGAAATATAATTTTTTTGATCAAAACTAAAATATCCTCGAAATCATTGAAGAAGAAGTACCTTATCAGACGAAAATATGCCTTATCTAATAAGAGACATTTAAATATTTTTAATTGCCTAAATGGGCGGTAATTTATTCAGAATTAATAGTTTTTTACATGGACAAAAAATTCGTTGAATTTTTTTCCGTTAAAAACTAGAATTAAAGCAAAGTACTTTACGAAAAGAATCGGCAGTAGGACGGAATCGTGTTGACCACCGATTAATTTTTTGCTAAGAAGTCTTGCATCCTTCGACTGACTTCTTTGACTAAGATCTCGATGGAAAGCTTTTCTGTTCCTCTTTCAGATTGCATGAACATATTAAATGAAAAGTAATAAGAAATATAATTTTTTTGATCAAAACTAAAATATCCTCGAAATCATTGAAGAAGAAGTACCTTATCAGACGAAAATATGCCTTATCTAATAAGAGACATTTAAATTGCTTTAATTGCATAAATGGGCGGCATTTTATTCAGAATTAATAGATTTTATGGACGGAATCGTATTGACCACCGATTAGTTTTTTGCTAATAACTCTTGCATCCTTCGACTGACTTCTTCGACTAAGAGCTCGATGGATCGCTCATTTATTCCTTTTACAGATGGCATGGACATATTTAATGAAAAGTCATAACATGTATAAATCTTTTGATCAAAACTAAAATATCCTCGTAATCATTGACGAAGAAGTACCTTATCAGACGAAAATATGCCTTATCTAATAAGAGACATTTAAATTTCTTTAATTGCATAAATGGGCGGCATTTTATTCAGATTTAATAGATTTTTACATGAACAAAAAATTTGTTTAATTTCTTTCCATTAAATACTAGAATTAAAGAAAAGTACTTTGCGAAAAGAATCGGCAGTAGGTCGGAATCGTGTTGACCACCGATTAGTTTTTTGCTAATAACTCTTGCATCCTTCGACCCACTTCTTTGACTAAGAGCTCGATGGAACGCTTATCTGTTCCTCTTTCAGATTGCATGAACATATTTAATGAAAAGTAATAAGAAATATAATTTTTTTGATCAAAACTAAAATATCCTCGAAATCATTGAAGAAGAAGTACCTTATCAGACGAAAATATGCCTTATCTAATAAGAGACATTTAAATATTTTTAATTGCCTAAATGGGCGGTATTTTATTCAGAATTAATAGTTTTTTACATGGACAAAAAATTCGTTTAATTTTTTTCCATTAAATACTAGAATTATAGAAAAGTACTTTGCGAAAAGAATCGGCAGTAGGACGGAATCGTGTTGACCACCGATTAGTTTTTTTGCTAATAACTCTTGCATCCTTCGACCGACTTCTTCGACTAAGAGCTTGATGGAAAGATTCTCTGTTCCTCTTTCAGATGGCATTAACTTATTTTACGAAAAGTCATAAGAAATATAATTTTTTCGATAAAAACTAAAATATCCTCGAAATCATTGAAGAAGAAGTACCTTATCAGACGAACATATCCCTTATCTAATAAAAGACATTTAAATTTTTTTAATTTATAAATGGGCGGCATTTTGTTCAGAATAAATAGTTTTTGACATGGACAAAAAATTCGTTGAATTTTTTTCCATTAAATACTAGAATTAAAGAAAAGTACTTTGCGAAAAGAATCGGCAGTAGGACGGAATCGTGTTGACCACTGATTAGTTTTTTGGTAATAACTCTTGCATCCTTCGACTGACTTTTTTGACTAAGAGCTCATTGGATCGCTCATTTATTCCTTTTTCAGATGGCATGAACATATTTAATGAAAAGTCATAACATATATAAATCTTTTGATCAAAACTAAAATATCCTCGAAATCATTGAAGAAGAAGTACCTTATCAGACAAAACTATGCCTTATCTAATAACAGACATTTTAATTTTTATACCCTGTACACACACTGTGTATCAGGGTATATTAAGTTTGTTTGAGACGGTTTGTATGTAACGCATAGAAGGAGGGGAGGGGGACCATATAAAGTATATATATTCTTGATCAGGATGACAAGACGAATAGATATAGCCCTGTCTGTCCGTCCGTCCTCACCAATGGTTCTCGAAAACTATAAGAGCTAGAGACTTGAAATTTGGTGGATAGACGCGTGAGGTCAAACGCTAGATCAAGTTTGAAGGATTTTTTGCCACGCCCACTCCTTCCCGCCCATCGAGCACCACCCATTTTTTCAAAAGGCTGTAGCTCGAAAACCTGATGAGTTAGAAACATGAAAATGAGTATGTAGACTCAGTATGTATAGCTCTACAAAACTGCATACCACATTTTTCCCCCTCCCCTTCGTTTCCCCTCAAAAAGTTTGCTGTATCTCCTAAACTATAATAGATACAATGCTGAAATTTTGTATGCAAACTCAGTAAACATACCTTTTTAAAACTGCATACCACAAAATTTCAGTTTTAACGCTGTGTGACAACGCAAAGTCAAACAAGTTGAAATTTGGCATAAATTGCGCTTTGAACACTGCTTTATCCTATTTGTTACAAAAACCGTACTTAACACTGCGAAAACTATTAAAGCTAGAGACTTTAAATTTGGAAGATAGACTCGTGTGGTCGAACACTAAATCAAGTTTGAAGGAATTTTTGCCACGCCCATTCTTTTCCGCCCATCGAGCACAACAAAAGGTCATTTTTTTCTTAAAATTGCTGTATCTCCTAAAGTATAAAGAATACAATGCTGAAATTTTGTATGCCAACTCAGATAACATACCTTTTTAAAACTGCATACAACAAACTACCACTTTTCCCTCAAAGACCAACACACTAAAATTTTTCAGCAATGCTTTGTAACAAAATCCGTACTAAAGCGCCATCTAATGGCAACATTGCACTGTGAGCCCTGCCTCACTATTAGCAAATACACAAACCACATCGTGGTACACTGCTTTTGCTGTCGGCGAATGTTTAACGTGTTATCAACATAGGTGTGTGTACAGGGTATTATATAGTTGAGAATACTCAACTATACCGCCCTTACTGGTTTTTAATTGCATAAATGGTCGGCAGTTTATTCAGAATTAATAGTTTTTTGCATCGTCAAAAAATTCGTTTAATTTTTTTCAATTAAATACTAGAATTATAGGAAAGTACTCTGCGAAAAGAATCGGCATTAGGACCGAATCGTGTTGACCACCGATTAGTTTTTTGCTAATAAGTCTTGCATCCTTCGACCGACTTCTTCGACTAAGAGCTTGATGGAAAGATTCTCTGTTCCTCTTTCAGATGGCATGAACATATTTAATGAAAAGTCATAAGAACCAGTAAGGACGCTAACTTCAGCAAGGCTGAAGCTTAAATACTCTTCACGCTTATTTCTTGTGCCACGCCGATTTTTTTTACTGAATATATTTTTTTTTCATTTAATTAGCCTACATACAAATTTTCATTGTTTTTACTCATTGGGTGCCGGAGATATGCAAATTATTAATTTTTGGTAAAAGTGGGCGTAACCATGCCCATCAATGATTTCGAGGATATTTTAGTTTTGATCAAAAAAATTATATTTCTTATTACTTTTCATTTAATATGTTCATGCAATCTGAAAGAGGAACAGAAAAGCTTTCCATCGAGATCTTATTCAAAGAAGTCAGTCGAAGGATGCAAGACTTCTTAGCAAAAAATTAATCGGTGGTCAACACGATTCCGTCCTACTGCCGATTCTTTTCGTAAAGTACTTTGCTTTAATTCTAGTTTTTAACGGAAAAAAATTCAACGAATTTTTTGTCCATGTAAAAAACTATTAATTCTGAATAAAATGCCGCCCATTTATGCAATTAAAGAAATTGAAATGTCTCTTATTAGATAAGGCATATTTTCGTCTGATAAGAGACATTTCAATTTTTTAAATTGCATAAATGGGAGGCATTTTATTCAGAATTAACAGATTTTATGGACGGAATCGTGTTGACCACCGATTAGTTTTTTGCTAATAACTCTTGCATCCTTCGACTGACTTCTTCGACTAAGAGCTCGGTGGATCGCTCATTTATTCCTTTTACAGATGGCATGGACATATTTAATGAAAAGTCATAACATGTATAAATCTTTTGATCAAAACTAAAATATCCTCGTAATCATTGACGAAGAAGTACCTTATCAGACGAAAATATGCCTTATCTAATAAGAGACATTTAAATTTCTTTAATTGCATAAATGGGCGGCATTTTATTCAGATTTAATAGATTTTTACATGAACAAAAAATTTGTTTAATTTCTTTCCATTAAATACTAGAATTAAAGAAAAGTACTTTGCGAAAAGAATCGGCAGTAGGTCGGAATTGTGTTGACCACCGATTAGTTTTTTGCTAATAACTCTTGCATCCTTCGACTCTCTTCTTTGACTAAGAGCTCGATGGAACGCTTATCTGTTCCTCTTTCAGATTGCATGAACATATTTAATGAAAAGTAATAAGAAATATAATTTATTTGATCAAAACTAAAATATCCTCGAAATCATTCAAGAAGAAGTACCTTATCAGACGAAAATATACCTTATCTAATAAGAGACATTTAAATTTTTATACCCGGTACACATACTGTGTATCAGGGTATATTGTGTTTGTTTGAGCGAAATGTATGTAACGCACAGAAGGAGGGGAGGGGGACCCCATAAAGTATATATATTCTTGATCAGGACGACAAGAGAAATTGATTGAGCCATGTCCGTCCGTCTGTCCGTCCGTCCGTCCTCACCAACGGTTCTCGGAAACTGTAAGAGCTAGAGACTTGAAATTTGGAGGGTAGACTCGTGATGCTCGGCAGCAGATCAAGTTAATTTTTTTTTTTTGCCACGCCCACTCCTTCCCGCCCATCCAGCCCCACCCACTTTTTTAAATCGCTATAACTCAAACATCCAAAGAGATAAAAACATCAAAGTCGGTATGTAGACTCAGTATGTACAGCCCTACAAAACTGCATACCACAAAATCCCCCCCTTCTTTTCATTTCCCCTCCCCCAGTGATTTTCTATAAATTGCTATATCTCCAAAATTAACAAAGGTACGACCCTGAAAATTTGTATACAAGCTCAGTGATAATACATCTTAAAAACTGCATACCACAAACTTCCCCTCCCTTTGATGGCTACCCCTCAGAGGCCGACAAACTTAAATTTTTCGTAAAATCCACATTTTTTGACCGATTTTCTTGATATTTTGAACACTATTTGAATAGGCGACGTCAGATCAATATGTTTTTGTAGATTGAGGGTGTGGAACCGCCTACCATGTGTGCAGGGTATTATATTGTCGAGTATACTCGACTATACCACCCTTACTGGTTTTAATTTATAAATGGGCGGCATTTTATTCAGAATTAATAGTTTTTTACATGGACAAAAAATTCGTTTAATTTTTTTCCATTAAATACTAGAATTATAGAAAAGTACTTTGCGAAAAGAATCGGCAGAAGGACGGAATCGTGTTGACCACCGATTAGTTTCTTGCTAATAACTCTTGCATCCTTCTACTAAGAGCTTGATGGAAAGCTCATTGGCATGAACATATTTAATGAAAAGTCATAAGAAATATAATTTTTTCGATAAAAACTAAAATATCCTCGAAATCATTGAAGAAGAAGTACCTTATCAGACGAACATATCCCTTATCTAATAAAAGACATTTAAATTTTTTTAATTTATAAATGGGCGGCATTTTGTTCAGAATAAATAGTTTTTGACATGGACAAAAAATTCGTTGAATTTTTTTCCATTAAATACTAGAATTAAAGAAAAGTACTTTGCGAAAAGAATCGGCAGTAGGACGGAATCGTGTTGACCACTGATTAGTTTTTTGGTAATAACTCTTGCATCCTTCGACTGACTTTTTTGACTAAGAGCTCATTGGATCGCTCATTTATTCCTTTTTCAGATGGCATGAACATATTTAATGAAAAGTCATAACATATATAAATCTTTTGATCAAAACTAAAATATCCTCGAAATCATTGAAGAAGAAGTACCTTATCAGACAAAACTATGCCTTATCTAATAACAGACATTTTAATTTTTATACCCTGTACACACACTGTGTATCAGGGTATATTAAGTTTGTTTGAGACGGTTTGTATGTAACGCATAGAAGGAGGGGAGGGGGACCATATAAAGTATATATATTCTTGATCAGGATGACAAGACGAATTGATATAGCCCTGTCTGTCCGTCCGTCCTCACCAATGGTTCTCGAAAACTATAAGAGCTAGAGACTTGAAATTTGGTGGATAGACGCGTGAGGTCAAACGCTAGATCAAGTTTGAAGGATTTTTTGCCACGCCCACTCCTTCCCGCCCATCGAGCACCACCCATTTTTTCAAAAGGCTGTAGCTCGAAAACCTGATGAGTTAGAAACATGAAAATGAGTATGTAGACTCAGTATGTATAGCTCTACAAAACTGCATACCACATTTTTCCCCCTCCCCTTCGTTTCCCCTCAAAAAGTTTGCTGTATCTCCTAAACTATAATAGATACAATGCTGAAATTTTGTATGCAAACTCAGTAAACATACCTTTTTAAAACTGCATACCACAAAATTTCAGTTTTAACGCTGTGTGACAACGCAAAGACAAACAAGTTGAAATTTGGCATAAATTGCGCTTTGAACACTGCTTTATCCTATTTGTTACAAAAACCGTACTTAACACTGCGAAAACTATTAAAGCTAGAGACTTTAAATTTGGAAGATAGACTCGTGTGGTCGAACACTAAATCAAGTTTGAAGGAATTTTTGCCACGCCCATTCTTTTCCGCCCATCGAGCACAACAAAAGGTCATTTTTTTCTTAAAATTGCTGTATCTCCTAAAGTATAAAGAATACAATGCTGAAATTTTGTATGCCAACTCAGATAACATACCTTTTTAAAACTGCATACAACAAACTACCACTTTCCCCGCAAAGACCAACACACTAAAATTTTTCAGCAATGCTTTGTAACAAAATCCGTACTAAAGCGCCATCTAATGGCAACATTGCACTGTGAGCCCTGCCTCACTATTAGCAAATACACAAACCATATCGTGGTACACTGCTTTTGCTGTCGGCGAATGTTTAACGTGTTATCAACATAGGTGTGTGTACAGGGTATTATATAGTTGAGAATACTCAACTATACCGCCCTTACTGGTTTTTAATAGCATAAATGGTCGGCAGTTTATTCAGAATTAATAGTTTTTTGCATCGTCAAAAAATTCGTTTAATTTTTTTCAATTAAATACTAGAATTATAGGAAAGTACTCTGCGAAAAGAATCGGCATTAGGACCGAATCGTGTTGACCACCGATTAGTTTTTTGCTAATAAGTCTTGCATCCTTCGACCGACTTCTTCGACTAAGAGCTTGATGGAAAGATTCTCTGTTCCTCTTTCAGATGGCATGAACATATTTAATGAAAAGTCATAAGAACCAGTAAGGACGCTAACTTCAGCAAGGCTGAAGCTTAAATACTCTTCACGCTTATTTCTTGTGCCACGCCGATTTTTTTATACCCTGTACACACACTGTGTATCAGGGTATATTAAGTTTGTTTGAGACGGTTTGTATGTAACGCATAGAAGGAGGGGAGGGGGACCCTATAAAGTATATATATTCTTGATCAGGATGACAAGACGAATTGATATAGCCCTGTCTGTCCGTCCGTCCGTCCGTCCGTCCGTCCGTCCTCACCAATGGTTCTCGAAAACTATAAGAGCTAGAGACTTGAAATTTGGTGGATAGACGCGTGAGGTCAAACGCTAGATCAAGTTTGAAGGATTTTTTGCCACGCCCACTCCTTCCCGCCCATCGAGCACCACCCATTTTTTCAAAAGGCTGTAGCTCGAAAACCTGATGAGTTAGAAACATGAAAATGAGTATGTAGACTCAGTATGTATAGCTCTACAAAACTGCATACCACATTTTTTCCTCCTCCCCTTCGTTTCCCCTCAAAAAGTTGTTTTCTTAAAATTGATGTATCTCCTAAACTATAATAGATACAATGCTGAAATTTTGTATGCAAACTCAGTAAACATACCTTTTTAAAACTGCATACCACAAAATTTCATTTTTAACGCTGTGTGACAACGCAAAGACAAACAAGTTGAAATTTGGCATAAATTGCGCTTTGAACACTGCTTTATCCTATTTGTTACAAAAACCGTACTTAACACTGCGAAAACTATTAAAGCTAGAGACTTTAAATTTGGAAGATAGACTCGTGTGGTCGAACACTAAATCAAGTTTGAAGGAATTTTTGCCACGCCCATTCTTTTCCGCCCATCGAGCACAACAAAAGGTCATTTTTTTCTTAAAATTGCTGTATCTCCTAAAGTATAAAGAATACAATGCTGAAATTTTGTATGCCAACTCAGATAACATACCTTTTTAAAACTGCATACAACAAACTACCACTTTCCCCGCAAAGACCAACACACTAAAATTTTTCAGCAATGCTTTGTAACAAAATCCGTACTAAAGCGCCATCTAATGGCAACATTGCACTGTGAGCCCTGCCTCACTATTAGCAAATACACAAACCATATCGTGGTACACTGCTTTTGCTGTCGGCGAATGTTTAACATGTTATCAACATAGGTGTGTGTACAGGGTATTATATAGTTGAGAATACTCAACTATACCGCCCTTACTGGTTTACTGAATATATTTTTTCTTCATTTAATTAACCTACATACAAATTTTAATTGTTTTTACTCATTGGGTGCCGGAGATATGCAAATTATTGATTTTTGGTAAAAGTGGGCGTAACCATGCCCATCAATGATTTCGAGGATATTTTAGTTTTGATCAAAAAAATTATATTTCTTATTACTTTTCATTTAATATGTTCATGCAATCTGAAAGAGGAACAGAAAAGCTTTCCATCGAGATCTTATTCAAAGAAGTCAGTCGAAGGATGCAAGACTTCTTAGCAAAAAATTAATCGGTGGTCAACACGATTCCGTCCTACTGCCGATTCTTTTCGTAAAGTACTTTGCTTTAATTCTAGTTTTTAACGGAAAAAAATTCAACGAATTTTTTGTCCATGTAAAAAACTATTAATTCTGAATATATGTATATATATTCTTGATCAGGACGACAAGAGAAATTGATTGAGCCATGTCCGTCCGTCTGTCCGTCCGTCCGTCCTCACCAACGGTTCTCGGAAACTGTAAGAGCTAGAGACTTGAAATTTGGAGGGTAGACTCGTGATGCTCGGCAGCAGATCAAGTTAATTTTTTTTTTTTGCCACGCCCACTCCTTCCCGCCCATCCAGCCCCACCCACTTTTTTAAATCGCTATAACTCAAACATCCAAAGAGATAAAAACGTCAAAGTCGGTATGTAGACTCAGTATTTACAGCCCTACAAAACTGCATACCACAAAATCCCCCCCTTCTTTTCATTTCCCCTCCCCCAGTGATTTTCTATAAATTGCTATATCTCCAAAATTAACAAAGGTACGACCCTGAAAATTTGTATACAAGCTCAGTGATAATACATCTTAAAAACTGCATACCACAAACTTCCCCTCCCTTTGATGGCTACCCCTCAGAGGCCGACAAACTTAAATTTTTCGTAAAATCCACATTTTTTGACCGATTTTCTTGATATTTTGAACACTATTTGAATAGGCGACGTCAGATCAATATGTTTTTGTAGATTGAGGGTGTGGAACCGCCTACCATGTGTGCAGGGTATTATATTGTCGAGTATACTCGACTATACCACCCTTACTGGTTTTAATTTATAAATGGGCGGCATTTTATTCAGAATTAATAGTTTTTTACATGGACAAAAAATTCGTTTAATTTTTTTCCATTAAATACTAGAATTATAGAAAAGTACTTTGCGAAAAGAATCGGCAGAAGGACGGAATCGTGTTGACCACCGATTAGTTTCTTGCTAATAACTCTTGCATCCTTCTACTAAGAGCTTGATGGAAAGCTCATTTATTCCATTTTCAGATGGCATGAACATATTTAATGAAAAGTCATAAGAAATATAATTTTTTCGATAAAAACTAAAATATCCTCGAAATCATTGAAGAAGAAGTACCTTATCAGACGAACATATCCCTTATCTAATAAAAGACATTTAAATTTTTTTAATTTATAAATGGGCGGCATTTTATTCAGAATTAATAGTTTTTTACATGGACAAAAAATTCGTTTAATTTTTTTCCATTAAATACTAGAATTATAGAAAAGTACTTTGCGAAAAGAATCGGCAGTAGGACGGAATCGTGTTGACCACCGATTAGTTTTTTGCTAATAACTCTTGCATCCTTCGACCGACTTCTTCGACTAAGAGCTAGATGGAAAGATTCTCTGTTCCTCTTTCAGATGGCATTAACTTATTTTACGAAAAGTCATAAGAAATATAATTTTTTCGATAAAAACTAAAATATCCTCGAAATCATTGAAGAAGAACTACCTTATCAGACGAACATATCCCTTATCTAATAAAAGACATTTAAATTTTTTTAATTTATAAATGGGCGGCATTTTGTTTAGAATAAATAGTTTTTGACATGGACAAAAAATTCGTTGAATTTTTTTCCATTAAATACTAGAATTAAAGAAAAGTACTTTGCGAAAAGAATCGGCAGTAGGACGGAATCGTGTTGACCACTGATTAGTTTTTTGGTAATAACTCTTGCATCCTTCGACTGACTTTTTTGACTAAGAGCTCATTGGATCGCTCATTTACTCCTTTTTCAGATGGCATGAACATATTTAATGAAAAGTCATAACGTATATAAATCTTTTGATCAAAACTAAAATATCCTCGAAATCATTGAAGAAGAAGTACCTTATCAGACAAAACTATGCCTTATCTAATAACAGACATTTTAATTTTTATACCCTGTACACACACTGTGTATCAGGGTATATTAAGTTTGTTTGAGACGGTTTGTATGTAACGCATAGAAGGAGGGGAGGGGGACCATATAAAGTATATATATTCTTGATCAGGATGACAAGACGAATTGATATAGCCCTGTCTGTCCGTCCGTCCTCACCAATGGTTCTCGAAAACTATAAGAGCTAGAGACTTGAAATTTGGTGGATAGACGCGTGAGGTCAAACGCTAGATCAAGTTTGAAGGATTTTTTGCCACGCCCACTCCTTCCCGCCCATCGAGCACCACCCATTTTTTCAAAAGGCTGTAGCTCGAAAACCTGATGAGTTAGAAACATGAAAATGAGTATGTAGACTCAGTATGTATAGCTCTACAAAACTGCATACCACATTTTTCCCCCTCCCCTTCGTTTCCCCTCAAAAAGTTTGCTGTATCTCCTAAACTATAATAGATACAATGCTGAAATTTTGTATGCAAACTCAGTAAACATACCTTTTTAAAACTGCATACCACAAAATTTCATTTTTAACGCTGTGTGACAACGCAAAGACAAACAAGTTGAAATTTGGCATAAATTGCGCTTTGAACACTGCTTTATCCTATTTGTTACAAAAACCGTACTTAACACTGCGAAAACTATTAAAGCTAGAGACTTTAAATTTGGAAGATAGACTCGTGTGGTCGAACACTAAATCAAGTTTGAAGGAATTTTTGCCACGCCCATTCTTTTCCGCCCATCGAGCACAACAAAAGGTCATTTTTTTCTTAAAATTGCTGTATCTCCTAAAGTATAAAGAATACAATGCTGAAATTTTGTATGCCAACTCAGATAACATACCTTTTTAAAACTGCATACAACAAACTACCACTTTCCCCGCAAAGACCAACACACTAAAATTTTTCAGCAATGCTTTGTAACAAAATCCGTACTAAAGCGCCATCTAATGGCAACATTGCACTGTGAGCCCTGCCTCACTATTAGCAAATACACAAACCATATCGTGGTACACTGCTTTTGCTGTCGGCGAATGTTTAACGTGTTATCAACATAGGTGTGTGTACAGGGTATTATATAGTTGAGAATACTCAACTATACCGCCCTTACTGGTTTTTAATTGCATAAATGGTCGGCAGTTTATTCAGAATTAATAGTTTTTTGCATCGTCAAAAAATTCGTTTAATTTTTTTCAATTAAATACTAGAATTATAGGAAAGTACTCTGCGAAAAGAATCGGCATTAGGACCGAATCGTGTTGACCACCGATTAGTTTTTTGCTAATAAGTCTTGCATCCTTCGACCGACTTCTTCGACTAAGAGATTGATGGAAAGATTCTCTGTTCCTCTTTCAGATGGCATGAACATATTTAATGAAAAGTCATAAGAACCAGTAAGGACGCTAACTTCAGCAAGGCTGAAGCTTAAATACTCTTCACGCTTATTTCTTGTGCCACGCCGATTTTTTTTACTGAATATATTTTTTCTTCATTTAATTAACCTACATACAAATTTTAATTGTTTTTACTCATTGGGTGCCGGAGATATGCAAATTATTGATTTTTGGTAAAAGTGGGCGTAACCATGCCCATCAATGATTTCGAGGATATTTTAGTTTTGATCAAAAAAATTATATTTCTTATTACTTTTCATTTAATATGTTCATGCAATCTGAAAGAGGAACAGAAAAGCTTTCCATCGAGATCTTATTCAAAGAAGTCAGTCGAAGGATGCAAGACTTCTTAGCAAAAAATTAATCGGTGGTCAACACGATTCCGTCCTACTGCCGATTCTTTTCGTAAAGTACTTTGCTTTAATTCTAGTTTTTAACGGAAAAAAATTCAACGAATTTTTTGTCCATGTAAAAAACTATTAATTCTGAATAAAATGCCGCCCATTTATGCAATTAAAGAAATTTAAATGTCTCTTATTAGATAAGGCATATTTATACTTTTCACGTATGTGAAACAGTATAATAACTTTGTGCTGAAGTTTGTAACACACAGAAATATTCACTTGCGACTATATAAAGTATATATATTCTTGATCAGGACGACAAGACGAGTTGATTTAGCCATGTCCGTCTGTCCGTCTGTACGTCTGTCTGTATATATACAATCTCCTCCCACAGTTTTGAAGATATCGAGCTGAAATTTTGCACAGAGATTTCTTATTCGTGCAGTCAAATCATTGGACGGAACCGGCCATATCGGACCACTGGAACTGGTAGCCCCCATACGAAAAGAAGAAGAAAAATGAACAAAACTTGAATCGTTGTATGGAAAACTTTTTTGTTTTGTATGATAGAGTGCTGAAATTTTAAACATAGTAGTTCTACATAGTCCGACTACATGCTTGAAAGTTTCATTGAGATCGGGAAACTGGAACTGGTAGCCCCCATACAAAATGAAGAAGAGGAAGAGAAGCAATATTCACGTCGTTGTATGGACAACTTTTTTGTTTTTTAACCAATTGACTTGAAACTTTACAGTTATGTTCTTAGGGAGGAATGAAAACCATTTTGACCAAAAGTGGGCGTAGCCACGCCCACTTAAAGCGAAAATTGACCCGTTGTATGGAAAACTTTTTTGTTTTTTAACCAATTGACTTGAAACTTTACAGTTATGTTCTTAGGGAGGAATGAAAACTATTTTGACCAAAAGTGGGCGTAGCCACGCCCACTTATAGCTAAACTTGACCCGTTGTATGGAAAACTTTTTTGTTTTTTAACCAATTGACTTGAAACTTTACAGTTATGTTCTTAGGGAGGAATGAAAACTATTTTGACCAAAAGTGGGCGTAGCCACGCCCACTTATAGCTAAACTTGACCCGTTGTATGGAAAACTTTTTTGTTTTTTAACCAATTGATTTGAAACTTTACATTTATGTTCTTAGGGAGGAATGAAAACTATTTTGACCAAAAGTGGGCGTAGCCACGCCCACTTATAGCAAAACTTGACCCGTTGTATGGAAAACTTTTTTGTTTTTTAACCAATTGACTTGAAACTTTACAGTTATGTTCTTAGGAAGGAATGAAAACTATTTTGACCAAAAGTGGGCATGGCCACGCCCACTAATAGCTAAACTTGATCCGTTGTATGGAAAACTTTTTTGTTTTTTAACCAATTGACTTGAAACTTTACAGTTATGTTCTAAGGGAGGAATGAAAACTATTTTGACCAAAAGTAGGCGTAGCCACGCCCACTTATAGCGAAAATTGACCTGTTGTATGGAAAACTTTTTTGTTTTTTAACCAATTGACTTGAAACTTCACAGTTATGTTCTAAGGGAGGAATGAAAACTATTTTGACCAAAAGTAGGCATAGCCACGCCCACTTATAGCGAAAATTGACCTGTTGTATGGAAAACTTTTTTGTTTTTTAACCAATTGAATTGAAACTTCACAGTTATGTTCTTAGGGAGGAATGAAATTTATTTTGATCAAAAGTGGGCTTGGCTACGCCCACTTACACTGAAACTTGAACCGTTGTAAGAAAAACTTTTTTGTTTTTTAACCAATTGACTTGAAACTTTACAGTTATGTTCTTAGGGAGGAATGAAAACTATTAAAACCAAAAGTAGGCATAGCTACGCCCACTTATAGCGAAACTTGAACCGTTGTAAGGAAAACTTTTTGGTTTTTAACCAATTGACTTGAAACCTTACAGTTATGTTCTTAGGGAGGAATGAAAACTATTTTGACCAAAAGTGGGCATGGCCACGCCCACTAATAGCTAAACTTGATCCGTTGTATGGAAAACTTTTTTGTTTTTTAACCAATTGACTTGAAACTTTACAGTTATATTCTTAGGGAAGAATGAAAACTATTTTGACCAAAAGTGGGCATGGCCACGCCCACTTATAGCGAAACTTGACCCGTTGTATGGAAAACTTTTTTGTTTTTTAACCAATTGACTTGAAACTCTACAGTTATGTTCTTAGGAAGGAATGAAAACTATTTTGACCAAAAGTGGGCATGGCCACGAACACTAATAGCTAAACTTGACCCGTTGTATGGAAAATTTTTATGTTTTTTAACCAATTGACTTGAAACATTACAGTTATGTTGTTAGAGAGGCATGAAAACTATTCATTTCAGTTTTTTTTATAGTGACACAACGTGAAAAGTATTATAGCTTCAGCCTTGCTGAAGATAGCGTCCTTACTGGTTTCATCTGATAAGGTACTTCTTCTTCAATGACTTCGAGGATATTTTAGTTTTGATCAAAAGATTTATATATGTTATGACTTTTCATTAAATATGTTCATGCCATCTGAAAAAGGAATAAATAAGCTTTCCATCGAGCTCTTAGTCGAAGAAGTCGGTCGAAGGATGCAAGAGTTATTAGCAAAAAACTAATCGGTGGTCAACACGATTCCGTCCTACTGCCGATTTTTTTCGCAAAGTACGTTTCTTTAATTTTTGTATATAATCGAAAAAAATTAAACGTATTTTTTGTCTAAGTAAAAATCTATTAATTCTGAATAAAATGCCTCCCATTTATGCAATTAAAAAAATTTAAATGTCTCTTATTAGATAAGGCATAGTTTTGTCTGATAAGATACTTCTTTTTCAATGATTAAGAGAATATTTTAGTTTTGATCAAAAGCATTATATATCTTATGACTTTTCATTAAATATGTTCATTTCATCTGAAAAAGGAATAAATGAGCTTTCCATCGAGCTCTTAGTCAAAGGATGCAAGAGATATTAGCAAAAAACTAATCGGTGGTCAACACGATTCCTTCCTACTGCCGATTCTTTTCGCAGAGTACTTTTATTTAATTCTAGTATATAATGGAAAAAAATTAAACGAATTTTTAGTCCATGTAAAAACTATTAATTCTGAACAAAATGCCGCCCATTTATGCAATTTAAGAAATTTAAATGTCTCTTATTAGATAAGGCATATTTTCGTCTGATAAGGTACTTCTTCTTCAATGATTTCGAGGATATTTTTGTTTTGATCAAAAAAATTATATTTCTTATTTTTTTTCATTAAATAAGTTAATGCAATCTCAAAGAGGAACAGATAAGCTTTCCATCGAGCTCTTAGTCGAAGAAGTCGGTCGAAGGATGCAATAGTTATTAGCAAAAAACTAATCGGTGGTCAACACGATTCCGTCCTACTACCGATACTTTTCGCAAAGTACTTTGCTATAATTCTAGTATTTAATGGAAAAAAATTAAACGAATTTTTTGTCCATTTACAAAACTATTTATTCTGAATAAAATAGCGGCATTTATGCAATTAAAGAAATTTAAATGTCTGTTATTAGATTAAGCATATTTCCGTCTGATAAGAGACTTCTTTTTTAATGATTTCGAGGATATTTTAGTTTTGATCGAAGCAATTATGTTTCTTATGACCTTTCATTTAATATGTTCATGCCATCTGAAAAAGGAATAAATAAGCTTTCCATCGAGCTCTTAGTCGAAGAAGTCGGTCGAAGGATGCAAGAGTTATTAGCAAAAAACTAATCGGTGGTCAACACGATTCCGTCTAACTGCCGATTTTTTTCGCAAAGTACGTTTCTTTAATTTTTGTATATAATCGAAAAAAATTAAACGTATTTTTTGTCCATGTAAAAACTATTAATTCTGAATAAAATGCCTCCCATTTATGCAATTAAAAAAATTTAAATGTCTCTTATTAGATAAGGCATATTTTCGTCTCATAAGTACTTCTTCTTCAATGATTTCGAGGATATTATAGTTTTTATCAAAAAAATTATATATCTTATGACTTTTCGTAAAATAAGTTAACCTGAAAGAGGATCAGATAATCTCTCCATCGTGCTCTTAGTCGAAGAAGTCGGTCGAAGGATGCAAGAGTTATTAGCAAAAAACTAATAGGTGATCAATACGATTTCGTCCTACTGCCGATTCTTTTCGCAAAGTACTTTTCTTTAATTCTAGTATATAATGGAAAAAAATTAAACGTATTTTTTGTCCATGTAAAAATCTATTAATTCTGAATAAAATGCATCCCATTTATGCAATTAAAAAAATTTAAATGTCTCTTATTAGATAAGGCATATTTTCGTCTCATAAGTACTTCTTCTTCAATGATTTCGAGGATATTATAGTTATTATCAAAAAAATTATATTTCTTATTACTTTTCATTAAATATGTTAATGCAATCTGGAAGAGGAACAGATAAGCTTTCCATCGAGCCCTTAGTCAAGGAAGTCGGCCGAAGGATGCAAGAGTTATTAGCAAAAAACTAATCGGTGGTCAACACGATTCCGTCCTACTGCCGAATCTTTTCGCAATTTAATTTTTGTATATAATCGAAAAAAATTAAACGTATTTTTTGTCCATGTAAAAATCTATTAATTCTGAAAAAAATGCCTCCCATTTATGCAATTAAAAAAATTTAAATGTCTCTTATTAGATAAGGCATAGTTTTGTCTGATAAGATACTTCTTTTTCAATGATTAAGAGAATATTTTAGTTTTGATCAAAAGCATTATATATCTTATGACTTTTCATTAAATATGTTCATTTCATCTGAAAAAGGAATAAATGAGCTTTCCATCGAGCTCTTAGTCAATGGATGCAAGAGATATTAGCAAAAAACTAATCGGTGGTCAACACGATTCCTTCCTACTGCCGATTCTTTTCGCAGAGTACTTTTATTTAATTCTAGTATATAATGGAAAAAAATTAAACGAATTTTTAGTCCATGTAAAAACTATTAATTCTGAACAAAATGCCGCCCATTTAAGAAATTTAAATGTCTCTTATTAGATAAGGCATATTTTCGTCTGATAAGGTACTTCTTCTTCAATGATTTCGAGGATATTTTTGTTTTGATCAAAAAAATTATATTTCTTATTTTTATACTTTTCACTTATGTGAAATAGTATATTAACTTTGTCACGGAGTTTGTAACAGATCGAAATATTAATTTCCGACTATATAAAGTATATATATTCTTGATCAGGACGACAAGACGAGTTGATTTAGCCATGTCCGTCTGACCGTCTGTCCGTCTGTCTGTCTGTCTGTCTGTCTGTATGTATGCAAACTAGTCCCTCAGTTTTGAAGCTATCGAGCTGAAACTTTGCACAGAGTCTTAGAATTTATTACGATGAATCATTCGTCGGAACCAGCATGATCGGATTATTGGAACAGGTAGCTCCCATACGAAAAGAAGAAGAAAAGTGAACAAAACTTGAATCGTTGTATGGAAAACTTTTTTGTTTTGTATAATAGAGTGCTGAAATTTTAAACATAGTAGTTTTACATGGTCCGACTACATGCCTGAAAGTTTCATTGAGATTGGACATCTGGAACTGGTAGCTCCCATACAATATGAAGAAGAGGAAGAGAAGCCATATTCACGTCGTTGTATGGAAAACTTTTTTGTTTCTTAACCAATTGACTTGAAATTTTAAAGTTATGTTCTTAGGGAGGAATGAAAACTATTTTGACCAAAAGTGGGCGTAACCACGCGTAGCCACGCCCACTTATAGCGAAAATTTACCCGTTGTATGGAAAACTTTTTTGTTTTTTAATCAATTGACTTGAAACTTTGCAGTTATGCTCTTAGGGAGGAATGAAAACTATTTTATTCAAAAGTGGGCGTGGCCACGCCCACTTATAGCTTAACTTGACCCTTTGTATGGAAAACTTTATTGTTTTTTAACCAATTGACTTGAAACTTTACAGTTATGTTCTTAGGGAGGAATCAAAACTACTTTAACCAAAAGTGGGCGTAGCCACGCCTACTTATAGCGAAAATTGACACTTTGTATGGAAAACTTTTTTGTTTTTTAACCAATTGACTTGAAACTTTACAGTTATGTTCTTAGAGAGGAATGAAAACTATTTTGACCAAAAGTGGGCGTAGCCACGCCCACTTATAGCGAAAATTTATCCGTTGTATGGAAAACTTTTTTGTTTTTTAACCAATTGACTTGAAACTTTGCAGTTGTGCTCTTAGGGAGGAATGAAAACTATTTTGATCCAAAGTGGGCATGGCCACGCCCACTTATAGCTTAACTTGACGCTTTGTATGGAAAACTTTTTTGTTTTTTAACCAATTGACTTAAAACTTTACAGTTATGTTCCTAGGGAGGAATGAAAACTATTTTGACCAAAAGTGGGCGTAGCCACGCCTACTTATAGCGAAAATTGACCCGTTGTATGGAAAACTTTTTTGTTTTTTAATCAATTGACTTGAAACTTTGCAGTTATGCTCTTAGGGAGGAATGAAAACTATTTTGTTCAAAAGTGGGCGTGGCCGCGCCCACTTATAGCTTAACTTGACCCGTTGTATGGAAAACTTTTTTGTTTTTTAACCAATTGACTTGAAACTTTGCAGTTGTGCTCTTAGGGAGGAATGAAAACTATTTTGATCCAAAGTGGGCATGGCCACGCCCACTTATAGCTTAACTTGACGCTTTATATGGAAAACTTTTTTGTTTTTTAACCAATTGACTTAAAACTTTACAGTTATGTTCCTAGGGAGGAATGAAAACTATTTTGACCAAAAGTGGGCGTAGCCACGCCTACTTATAGCGAAAATTGACCCGTTGTATGGAAAACTTTTTTGTTTTTTAACCAATTGACTTGAAACTTTGCAGTTATGCTCTTAGGGAGGAATGAAAACTATTTTGATCAAAAGTGGGCGTGGCCACGCCCTTTTATAGCGAAAATTGACCCTTTGTATGGAAAACTTTTTTGTTTTTTAACCAATTGACTTGAAACTTTACAGTTATGTTCTTAGGGAGGAATAAAAACTATTTTGACCAAATGTGGGCATGGCTACGCCCACTTATCGCAAAACTTGAACCGTTGTATGGAAAATTTTTTTGTTTTTTAACGAATTGACTTGAAACATTACAGTTATGTTGTTAGGGATGCATGAAAACTATTCATTTAGTTTTTTTTATAGTGACACAAAGTGAAAAGTATTATAGCTTCAGCCTTGCTGAAGATAGCGTCCTTACTGGTTTTTCATTAAATAAGTTAATGCAATCTTAAAGAGGAACAGATGAGCTTTCCATCGAGCTCTTAGTCGAAGAAGTCGGTCGAAGGATGCAATAGTTATTAGCAAAAAACTAATCGGTGGTCAACACGATTCCGTCCTACTACCGATTCTTTTCGCAAAGTACTTTGCTATAATTCTAGTATTTAATGGAAAAAAATTAAACGAATTTTTTGTCCATTTAAAAAACTATTTATTCTGAATAAAATAGCGGCATTTATGCAATTAAAGAAATTTAAATGTCTGTTATTAGATTAAGCATATTTCCGTCTGATAAGAGACTTCTTTTTCAATGATTTCGAGGATATTTTAGTTTTGATCGAAGCAAATATGTTTCTTATGACCTTTCATTTAATATGTTCATGCCATCTGAAAGCGGAACAGAGAATCTTTCCATCGAGCTCTTAGTTGAAGAAGTCGGTTAAAGGATACAAGAGTTATTAGCTAAAAATTAATCGGTGGTCAACACGATTGCGTCCTACCGCTGATTTTTTTCGCAAAGTACTTTTCTATAATTCTAGTATTTAATGGAAAAAAAATTAGACGTATTTTTTGTCCATGTTAAGATTTATTAATTCTGAATAAAATGCCGCCCATTTATGCAATAAATGAAATTTAAATGTCTCTTATTAGATAAGGCATATTTTCGTCTCATAAGGTACTTCTTCTTCAATGATTTCGATGATATTTTAGTTTTGATCAAAATATTTATATATGTTTTGACTTTTCATTAAATATGTTCATGCCATCTGAAAAAGCAATAAATGAGCGATCCATCGAGCTCTTAGTCGAAGAAGTCAGTCGAAGGATGCAAGAGTTATTAGCAAAAAACTAATAGGTGGTCAACACGATTCCGTCCTACTGCCAATTCTTTTCGCAAAGCACTTTTCTTTAATTCTAGTATTTAATGGAAAAAAATTCAACGAATTTTTTGTCCATGTAAAAAACTATTAATTTTGAATAAAATACCGCCCATTTAGGCAATTAAAAATATTTAAATGTCTCTTATTAGATAAGGCATATTTTCGTCTGATGAGGTACTTCTTCTTCAATGATTTCGAGGATATTTTAGTTTTTATCAAAATAATTATATTTCTTATGACTTTTCATTAAATATGTTCATGTCATCTGAAAGAGGATCAGATAAGCTTTCCATCGAGCTCTTAGTCGAAGAAGTCGGTCGAAGGATGCTTTTCGCAATTTAATTTTTGTATATAATCGAAAAAAATTAAACGAATTTTTTGTCCATGTAAAAATCTATTAATTCTGAATAAAATGCCTCCCATTTATGCAATTAAAAAAATTTAAATGTCTCTTATTAGATAAGGCATAGTTTTGTCTGATAAGATACTTCTTTTTGAATGATTTCGAGAATATTTTAGTTTTGATCAAAAGCATTATATATCTTATGACTTTTCATTAAATATGTTCATGCCATCTGAAAAAGAATAAATGAGCTTTCCATCGAGCTCTTAGTGGAAGGATGCAAGAGTTATTAGCAAAAAACTAATCGGTGGTCAACACGATTTTGTCCTACTGCCGAATCTTTTCGCAAAGTACTTTTCTTTAATTATAGTATATAATGGAAAAAAATTAAACGAATTTTTAGTCCATCTAAAAACTATTAATTCTGAATAAAATGCCGCCCATTTATGCAATTAAAGAAATTTTAATGTCTCTTATTAGATAAGGCATATTTTCGTCTGATAAGGTTCTTCTTCTTCAATGATTTCGAGGATATTTTAGTTTTGATCAAAGCAATTGTATTTCTTATGACTTTTCATTAAATATGTTCATGCCATCTGAAAGCGGAACAGAGAATCTTTCCATCGAGCTCTTAGTCGAAGAAGTCGGTCAAAGGGTACAAGAGTTATTAGCAAAAAATTAATCGGTGGTCAACACGATTCCGTCCTACTGCCGATTCTTTTCGCAAAGTACTTTTCTTTTATTCTAGTATATAATGGAAAAAAAATAAAGGAATTTTTAGTCCATGTAAAAACTATAAATTCAGAATAAAATGCCGCCCATTTATGCAATTTAAACCAGTAAGGACGCTATCTTCAGCAAGGCTGAAGCTATAATACTTTTCACTTTGTGTCACTATAAAAAAAACTAAATGAATAGTTTTCATGCATCCCTAACAACATAACTGTAATGTTTCAAGTCAATTCGTTAAAAAACAAAAAAATTTTCCATACAACGGTTCAAGTTTTGCGATAAGTGGGCGTAGCCATGCCCACATTTGGTCAAAATAGTTTTTATTCCTCCCTAAGAACATAACTGTAAAGTTTCAAGTCAATTGGTTAAAAAACAAAAAAGTTTTCCATACAAAGGGTCAATTTTCGCTATAAAAGAGCGTGGCCACGCCCACTTTTGATCAAAATAGTTTTCATTCCTCCCTAAGAGCATAACTGCAAAGTTTCAAGTCAATTGGTTAAAAAACAAAAAAGTTTTCCATACAACGTGTCAATTTTCGCTATAAGTAGGCGTGGCTACTCCCACTTTTGGTCAAAATAGTTTTCATTCCTCCCTAGGAACATAACTGTAAAGTTTTAAGTCAATTGGTTAAAAACAAAAAAGTTTTCCATACAAAGCGTCAAGTTAAGCTATAAGTGGGCGTGGCCATGCCCACTTTGGATCAAAATAGTTTTCATTCCTCCCTAAGAGCACAACTGCAAAGTTTCAAGTCAATTGGTTAAAAAACAAAAAAGTTTTCCATACAACGGATAAATTTTCGCTATAAGTGGGCGTGGCTACGCCCACTTTTGGTCAAAATAGTTTTCATTCCTCTCTAAGAACATAACTGTAAAGTTTCAAGTCAATTGGTTAAAAAACAAAAAAGTTTTCCATACAAAGTGTCAAGTTAAGCTATAAGTGGGCGTGGCCATGCCCACTTTGGATCAAAATAGTTTTCATTCCTCCCTAAGAGCATAACTGCAAAGTTTCAAGTCAATTGGTTAAAAAACAAAAAAGTTTTCCATACAACGTGTCAGTTTTCGCTATAAGTAGGCGTGGCTACGCCCACTTTTGGTTAAAGTAGTTTTGATTCCTCCCTAAGAACATAACTGTAAAGTTTCAAGTCAATTGGTTAAAAAACAAGAAAGTTTTCCATACAAAGGGTCAAGTTAAGCTATAAGTGGGCGTGGCCACGCCCACTTTTGAACAAAATAGTTTTCATTCCTCCCTAAGAGCATAACTGCAAAGTTTCAAGTCAATTGATTAAAAAACAAAAAAGTTTTCCATACAACGGGTCAATTTTCGCTATAAGTAGGCCTGGCTACGCCCACTTTTGGTCAAAATAGTTTTCATTCCTCCCTAGGAACATAACTGTAAAGTTTTAAGTCAATTGGTTAAAAAACAAAAAAGTTTTCCATACAAAGCGTCAAGTTAAGCTATAAGTGGGCGTGGCCATGCCCACTTTGGATCAAAATAGTTTTCATTCCTCCCTAAGAGCACAACTGCAAAGTTTCAAGTCAATTGGTTAAAAAACAAAAAAGTTTTCCATACAACGGATAAATTTTCGCTATAAGTGGGCGTGGTTAAAAAACAAGAAAGTTTTCCATACAAAGGGTCAAGTTAAGCTATAAGTGGGCGTGGCCACGCCCACTTTTGAACAAAATAGTTTTCATTCCTCCCTAAGAACATAACTGTAAAGTTTCAAGTCAATTGGTTAAAAAACAAAAAAGTTTTCCATACAAAGTGTCAATTTTCGCTATAAGTAGGCGTGGCTACGCCCACTTTTGGTTAAAGTAGTTTTGATTCCTTCCTAAGAACATAACTGTAAAGTTTCAAGTCAATTGGTTAAAAAACAAGAAAGTTTCCCATACAAAGGGTCAAGTTAAGCTATAAGTGGGCGTGGCCACGCCCACTTTTGAACAAAATAGTTTTCATTCCTCCCTAAGAGCATAACTGCAAAGTTTCAAGTCAATTGATTAAAAAACAAAAAAGTTTTCCATACAACGGGTAAATTTTCGCTATAAGTAGGCGTGGCTACGCGTGGTTACGCCCACTTTTGGTCAAAATTGTTTTCATTCCTCCCTAAGAACATAACTTTAAAATTTCAAGTCAATTGGTTAAGAAACAAAAAAGTTTTCCATACAACGACGTGAATATGGCTTCTCTTCCTCTTCTTCATTTTGTATGGGAGCTACCAGTTCCAGATGTCCAATCTCAACGAAACTTTCAGGCATGTAGTCGGACCATGTAAAACTACTATGTTTAAAATTTCAGCACTCTATTGTACAAAACAAAAAAGTTTTCCATACAACGATTCAAGTTTTGTTCACTTTTCTTCTTCTTTTCGTATGGGAGCTACCTGTTCCAATAATCCGATCATGCTGGTTCCGACGAATGATTCATCGTAATAAATTCTAAGACTCTGTGCAAAGTTTCAGCTCGATAGCTTCAAAACTGAGGGACAAGTTTGCATACATACAGACAGACAGACCGACACACAGACGGACAGACGGACAGACGGACATGGCTAAATCAACTCGTCTTGTCGTCCTGATCAAGAATATATATACTTTATATAGTCGGAAATTAATATTTCGATCTGTTACAAACTCCGTGACAAAGTTAATATACTATTTCACATAAGTGAAAAGTATAAAAATTTAAATGTCTCTTATTAGATAAGGCATATTTTCATCTGAAAAGGTACTTCTTCTTCAATGACTTCGAGGATAATTTAGTTTTGATCAAAAAAATTATATTTCTTAAGACTTTTCATTAAATATGTTCATGCCATCTGAAAGAGGATAAGATAATCTTTCCATCGAGCTCTTAGTCGAAGAAGTCGGTCGAAGGATGCAAGAGTTATTAGCAAAAAACTAATCGGTGGTCAACACGATTCCGTCCTACTGCCGATTCTTTTCGCAAAGTACTTTTTTATTATTCTAGTATTTAATGGAAAAAAAATTAAACGAATTTTTTGTCCATGTGAAAATTTATTAATTCTGAATAAAATGCCGCCCATTTATGCAATTAAGGAAATTTAAATGTCTCTTATTAGATAAGGCATATTTTCGTCTGATAAGGTACTTCTTCTTCAATGATTTCGAGGATATTTTAGTTTTGATTAAAACAATTATGTTTCTTATGACTTTCATTAAATATGTTTATGCCAACTGAAAGCGAAACAGAGAATCTTTCCATCGAGCTCTTAGTCGAAGAAGTCGGTCGAAGGATACAAGAGTTATTACCACAAAATTAATCGGTGGTCAACACGATTCCGTCCTACTGCGGATTCTTTTCGCAAAGTACTTTTCTTTAATTCTAGTATTTAATGGAAAAAAATTAAACGAATTTTTTGTCCATGTGAAAATTTATTAATTCTGAATAAAATGCCGCCCATTTATGCAATTAATGAAATTTAAATGTCTCTTATTAGCTAAGGCATATTTTCGTCTCATAAGGTACTTCTTCTTCAATGATTTCGAGGATATTTTAGTTATGATCAAAAGATTTATATATGTTATGACTTTTCATTAAATATGTTCATGCCATCTGAAGGATGATCAGATAAGCTTTCCATCGAGCTCTTAGTCGAAGAAGTCGGTCGAAGCATGCAAGAGTTATTAGCAAAAAACTAATCGGTGGTCAACACGATTCCGTCCTACTGCCGATTCTTTTCGCAAAGTACTTTTCTTTAATTCTAGTATTTAATGGAAAACAATTCAACAAATTTTTTGTCCATGTAAAAAACTATTAATTCTGAATAAAATATTATTAGTTATCAGCAAAAAACTAATCGGTGGTCAACACGATTCCGTCCTACTGCCGATTCTTTTCGCAAAATACTTTTCTTTAATTCTAGTATATAATGGAAAAAAAATAAACGAATTTTTATTCCATGTAAAAACTATTTATTCTGAACAAACTGCCGCCTATTTATGCAATTAAAGAAGTTTAAATGTCTCTTATTAGATAAGGCATATTTTCATCTGAAAAGGTACTTCTTCTTCAATGATTTCGAGGATAATTTAGTTTTGATCAAAAAAAATTATATTTCTTATGACTTTTCAACAAATATGTTCATGCGATCTGAAAGAGGATCAGATAAGCTTTCCATCGAGCTCGTAGTCGAAGAAGTAGGTCGAAGGATGCAAGAGTTATTGGCAAAAAACTAATCGGTGGTCAACACGATTCCGTCCTACTGCCGATTCTTTTCGCAAAATACTTTTCTATAATTCTAGTATTTAATGGAAAAAAATTAAACGAATATTTAGTCCATGTAAAAAACTTTTAATTCTGAATAAAATGCCGCCCATTTATGCAATCAAAAAAATTTAAATGTCTCTTATTAGATAAGGCATATTTTCATCTGAAAAGTTACTTCTTCTTCAATGATTTCGAGGATAATTTAGTTTTGATAAAAAAAAATTATATTTCTTATGACTTTTCAATAAATATGTTCATGCGATCTGAAAGAGGATCAGATAAGCTTTCCATCGAGCTGTTAGTCGAAGAAGTCGGTCGAAGGATGCAAGAGTTATTGGCAAAAAACTAATCGGTGGTCAACACGATTCCGTCCTACTGCCGATTCTTTTCGCAAAATACTTTTCTATAATTTTAGTATTTAATGGAAAAAAATTAAACGAATATTTAGTCCATGTAAAAAACTTTTAATTCTGAATAAAATGCCGCCCATTTATGCAATCAAAAAAATTTAAATGTCTCTTATTAGATAAGGCATATTTTCATCTGAAAAGTTGCTTCTTCTTCAATGATTTCGAGGATAATTTAGTTTTGATCAAAAAAAATTATATTTCTTATGACTTTTCAATAAATATGTTCATGCGATCTGAAAGAGGATCAGATAAGCCTTCCATCGAGCTCTTAGTCGAAGAAGTAGGTCGAAGGATGCAAGAGTTATTGGCAAAAAACTAATCGGTGGTCAACACGATTCCGTCCTACTGCCGATTCTTTTCGCAAAATACTTTTCTATAATTCTAGTATTTAATGGAAAAAAATTAAACGAATATTTAGTCCATGTAAAAAACTTTTAATTCTGAATAAAATGCCGCCCATTTATGCAATCAAAAAAATTTAAATGTCTCTTATTAGATAAGGCATATTTTCATCTGAAAAGTTACTTCTTCTTCAATGATTTCGAGGATAATTTAGTTTTTATCAAAAAAATTATATTTCTTATGACTTTTCAATAAATATGTTCATGCGATCTGAAAGAGGATCAGATAAGCTTTCCATCGAGCTGTTAGTCGAAGAAGTCGGTCGAAGGATGCAAGAGTTATTAGCAAAAAACTAATCGGTGGTCAACACGATTCCGTCCTACTGCCGATTCTTTTCGCAATTTACTTTTCTATAATTCTAGTATTTAATGGAAAAAAATTAAACGAATATTTAGTCCATGTAAAAAACTTTTAATTCTGAATAAAATGCCGCCCATTTATGCAATAAAAAAATTTAAATGTCTCTTATTAGATAAGGCATATTTTCATCTGAAAAGTTGCTTCTTCTTCAATGATTTCGAGGATAATTTAGTTTTGATCAAAAAAAATTATATTTCTTATGACTTTTCAATAAATATGTTCATGCGATCTGAAAGAGGATCAGATAAGCTTTCCATCGAGCTCTTAGTCGAAGAAGTAGGTCGAAGGATGCAAGAGTTATTGGCAAAAAACTAATCGGTGGTCAACACGATTCCGTCCTACTGCCGATTCTTTTCGCAAAATACTTTTCTTTAATTGGCACTACTCGCCCGAGTAAACGAAAAACATGAAAAGTTCGAATTTCGTTTATAGCTTTGTTTTTCTTCTTTAGGCAGTTTTTCTTGTTGCTAAACTTTTGATTAGGTTCGTTTTTGAATATTTTAGAAATTTGAAATTGGTGTAACTGTCATTTCGAAAATTTCCCTCAACAACGCCACCTATGAGAATTTAAAATCAAACCGATTACATCGGTAATATTTTGATGACTTGTGCTTACTGATATTTACAATTCAACTCTGAGAATAGGAGTAGGAAAGAAAAAGGAAGAAGACAAAGTTTCTTGAGAACATAAGTGCAAGCGTAAGGTCTTTTCGAACTTCGCCAGCGTCCAGTATAGACGTCTGCTGAAATACTCGCCACGGTGATCGAGTTTTGCTATCAAACCACGTTTTTCTTTATTGCTATAAAGCAATAAATGCATTCTGGTTACTTTGCATCAATAATTATTTACGAATAATCATTTAGTTGTGTTTCAATTCAAAACGCCTGCTCCATTTGAGAAAAAGGGTAAATATTTATTTTTAACCTCTAATTTTGCGAGGCCTCTATTAGTTTTTTTTGTCCCCATTAGATTGGGCGTTTTGTACTTTACTTACGGCGAAGTACTTCCACCAATCGACTCGTTTGGCTAACACGTAGTTGTGCCGAAAAATTCGCTTGCGAAAAACTTTCATCATTTGACTGGTTTGGTCTTTGACACGTCACTTCGGAAAAAAAGTTCGCCTGCGAAGTACCCTCACCAATCGACTCGATTGGTCCATACCACGTCGTTGTTCCGAAAAACTCGCCTGTGAAGCACCCAAACCAACCTACTCGATTTGGTGGTGTGGTGGAACCACAGACAGCACCCTATATCTCCACTCACGGCAGCCCATGTGCGATCATTTTTCTTCGCTTCGCATCAAAGCGACAAGAAATTGGAACAGCCTGGAGAGCTGTTATTGATACGAGAAAACGTTTCCGACGTCAGCAAACACTCATCTTTAACTCGGAAACATCAGGGGAAAAAAAAAAAATATTTAGTGTCGTGAGAACAGTGCATTTGTGGCCTTTAGGGATTAGGTTAAAAGTTAAGTGAGGAAAAAGAGAAAAAAATCATGTTCGAGTCTTAAACGACAAAAAAAAAAAAAAATAATAATAAGTTTCTAATTAAATATGTGCTTATAAGTCCAGAAACTGAAAGAATTACAAAAAAAAAAAAAAAAGGAACAAAAATGATTTAAAATTTTTTGTTTTTAAGGTTCCAATAGTTGCTTTCTCTTTATAAAGAAAACAAAAAAAAAGTTAAAAGAGTGCTAAATTATTTTGTTTATTTCTTTTTGGTAATGCAGAGATAACCTGTAAGGGCGGTATAGATGAGTATTCTCAACTATATAATACCCTGTACACACACCTATGTTGATAACACGTTAAACATTCGCCGACAGTAAAAGCAGTGTACCACAATATGGTTTGTGTATTTGCTAATAGTGAGGTAGGGCTCACAGTGCAATGTTGCCATTAGATGGCGCTTTAGTACGGGTTTTGTTACAAAGCATTGCTGCAAAATTTTAGTGTGTTGGTCTTTGCGGGGAAAGTGGTAGTTTGTTGTATGCAGTTTTAAAAAGGTATGTTATCTGAGTTTGCATACAAAATTTCAGCATTGTATTCTTTATACTTTAGGAGATACAGCAATTTTAAGAAAAAAATGACCTTTTGTTGTGCTCGATGGGCGGGAATGAATGGGCGTGGCAAAAATTCCTTCAGACTTCATCTAGTGTTCGACCACACGAGACTATCTTCCAAATTTCAAGTCTCTAGCTTTAATAGTTTTCGCAGTGTTAAGTACGGTTTTTGTTACAAATAGGATAAAGCAGTGTTCAAAGCGCAATTTATGCCAAATTTCAAATTGTTTGTCTTTGCGTTGTCACACAGCGTTAAAAATGAAAGTTTGTGGTATGCAGTTTTAAAAAGGTATGTTTACTGAGTTTGCATACAAAATTTCAGCATTGTATCTATTATAGTTTAGGAGATACAGCAATTTTAAGAAAACAACTTTTTGAGGGGAAACGAAGGGGAGGGGGAAAAAATGTGGTATGCAGTTTTGTAGAGCTATACATACTGAGTCTACATACTCATTTTCATGTTTCAAACTCATCAGGTTTTCGAGCTACAGCCTTTTGAAAAAATGGGTGGTGCTCGATGGTCGGGAAGGAGTGGGCGTGGCAAAAAATCCTTCAAACTTGATCTAGCGTTTGACCTCACGAGTCTATCCACCAAATTTCAAGTCTCTAGCTCTTATAGTTTTCGAGAACCATTGGTGAGGACGGACGGACGGACAGACAGGGCTATATCAATTCGTCTTGTCATCCTGATCAAGAATATATATACTTTATAGGGTCCCCCTCCCCTCCTTCTATGCGTTACATACAAACCGTCTCAAACAAACTTAATATACCCTGATACACAGTGTGTGTACAGGGTATAAAAAGTAAAAGTAAAAATTGAAACAAGTGCATAAAACAACATACAAACCGAAACGAGAAATAACAAAAACAAAAAAAAACCAGTAAGGGCGGTATAGTCGAGTATACTCGACAATATAATACCCTGTACACATGGTAGGCGGTGCCACACCCTCAATCTACAAAAACATATTGATCTGACATCGCCTATTCAAATAGTGTTAAAAATATTAAGAAATTCGGTCAAAAAATGTGGATTTTACGAAAAATTTAAGTTTGTAGGCCTCTGAGGGGTAGCCATCAAAAAGGGGGGAAATTTGTGGTATGCAGTTTTTAAGATGTATTATCACTGAGCTTGTATACAAAATTGCAGGTTCATACCTGCATAGCGTTTTTAAGAAAAATACTAGAGGAGGGGAAATTAAGGGGAGGGGGTAAAATTGTGGTATGCAGTTTTGTAGAGTTACTCATACTGAGTCTACATACCGACTTTCATGTTTCTATCTCTTTGGATGTTCGAGTTATAGCGTTTTCAAAAAGTGGGTGGTGCTGGATGGGCGGGAAGGAGTGGGCGTGGCACAAAACCATTCAAACTTGATCTGCTGCCGAGCATCACGAGTCTACCCTCCAAATTTCAAGTCTCTAGCTATTATAGTTTCCGAGAACCATTGGTGAGGACGGACGGACGGACGGACAGACGGACAGACGGACGGACATGGCTTAATCAACTTCTCTTGTCGTCCCGATCAAGAATATATATACTTTATGGGGTCCCCCGACCCTCCTTCTGTACGTTACATACATTTGGCTTTTGCACAACACAATATACCCTGATACACAGTATGTGTACAGGGTATAAACATGTGTCAAAAAGCTTTTCGTGTGAGTTCAAATTAAAGCTTGAGATCCGCGATGAAATATATTGAAAAACCAATAAAACTAACCGCTACATATATCCCCAAATAAATATATAAAACAAAAAAAAAGAAAGCATCTATAATTCCCCAACTACCAGGTACCATGCATCGGACGGCGAAAGTACTTTCTTCGTTGGAACTTGGTAAGTCTGTACCTTTGATTTTACATTATTAAATTCCTGAATTCAATTCCCTTATAAAATATTGACCATATCATAATGCATAACCTCAGGCGCGCGTAATTAGCTATAAAAACAAAAAAAAAGAAAAAACGGATAACGCGTTCGTTTTTTTTTTTATTTCGAAATCTTCCTCGCGTATCATTTGCATATGAGTGTAATTCTCTTTAAAAATTAATTTTTATCCATCGTGGCTCTCGCGAGTAATGTTCAGCGCTTAACATAGTGTTTTCTTTTTCTTGTGGTGCTCTGATCAGAGAAAAAAAAAACCACCTAGAACTTTTCTCAGAAGCGCAACGGCATGAGCATCGTTGATAATTGCGAGTGATATTTAACCAGTGCAATTCTCTTATCTTTAACCTTATATGCTTGTGATTAAGAGAGCGGCGTAACTTTACCTCGTTATCGTACATTCGTTTTGAAACAAATTCGCGAGCATGTTAATTTCCTTTGATAATCGCGTTAACATAGATAATTGCATCTGAACTTTCTCTTCGATTTAGCTCTCGTTTACTTAAAATAATTTATTACCTCGTTTATGCGACAGCTAAAGCGCTTTAACTCAATGCGCACTAACTAAAAACGCAGCGTTTATGCGAGAGCCTTAAAGCGCTTTAGCTTAATACGCTTTAAGAGCTGTCATGATGAACAGCTGATCAAAACAAAACAAAACAGTGTTGCCATAAGAATACAATTGAATAATGTTTTTTTTTCAAGAATAACTTTATATGTAAAAATCACATATATTGAATAAAATATGAATTGATAATCGCAATATAAGTTTTTAGATATGTTTGAAAATGTTTTTTTTCGCAATATAATAGAAAAAGAGAGCTAAAAAAAAATTTACAATTAAAACCAGTAAGGACGCTATCTTCAGCAAGGCTGAAGCTATAATACTTTTCACTTTGTGTCACTATAAAAAAAACTAAATGAATAGTTTTCATGCATCCCTAACAACATAACTGTAATGTTTCAAGTCAATTCGTTAAAAAACAAAAAATTTTTCCATACAACGGTTCAAGTTTTGCGATAAGTGGGCGTAGCCATGCCCACATTTGGTCAAAATAGTTTTTATTCCTCCCTAAGAGCACAACTGCAAAGTTTCAAGTCAATTGGTTAAAAAACAAAAAAGTTTTCCATACAACGGATAAATTTTCGCTATAAGTGGGCGTGGCTACGCCCACTTTTGGTCAAAATAGTTTTCATTCCTCTCTAAGAACATAACTGTAAAGTTTCAAGTCAATTGGTTAAAAAACAAAAAAGTTTTCCATACAAAGTGTCAATTTTCGCTATAAGTGGGCGTGGCTACGCCCACTTTTGGTCAAAATAGTTTTCATTCCTCTCTAAGAACATAACTGCAAAGTTTCAAGTCAATTGGTTACAAAACAAAAAAGTTTTCCATACAACGGGTAAATTTTCGCTATAAGTGGGCGTGGCTACGCCCACTTTTGGTCAAAATAGTTTTCATTCCTCTCTAAGAACATAACTGTAAAGTTTCAAGTCAATTGGTTAAAAAACAAAAAAGTTTTCCATACAAAGTGTCAATTTTCGCTATAAGTGGGCGTGGCTACGCCCACTTTTGGTCAAAATAGTTTTCATTCCTCTCTAAGAACATAACTGCAAAGTTTCAAGTCAATTGGTTACAAAACAAAAAAGTTTTCCATACAACGGGTAAATTTTCGTTATAAGTGGGCGTGGCTACGCCCACTTTTGGTCAAAATAGTTTTCATTCCTCTCTAAGAACATAACTGTAAAGTTTCAAGTCAATTGGTTAAAAAACAAAAAAGTTTTCCATACAAAGGGTCAATTTTCGCTATAAGTGGGCGTGGCTACGCCCACTTTTGGTCAAAATAGTTTTCATTCCTCTCTAAGAACATAACTGTAAAGTTTCAAGTCAATTGGTTAAAAAACAAAAAAGTTTTCCATACAACGGGTAAATTTTCGCTATAAGTGGGCGTGGCTACGCCCACTTTTGGTCAAAATAGTTTTCATTCCTCTCTAAGAACATAACTGTAAAGTTTCAAGTCAATTGGTTAAAAAACAAAAAAGTTTTCCATACAAAGGGTCAATTTTCGCTATAAGTGGGCGTGGCTACGCCCACTTTTGATCAAAATAGTTTTCATTCCTCCCTAAGAGCATAACTGCAAAGTTTCAAGTCAATTGGTTAAAAAACAAAAAAGTTTTCCATACAACGGGTAAATTTTCGCTATAAGTGGGCGTGGCTACGCCCACTTTTGGTCAAAATAGTTTTCATTCCTCTCTAAGAACATAACTGTAAAGTTTCAAGTCAATTGGTTAAAAAACAAAAAAGTTTTCCATACAAAGGGTCAATTTTCGCTATAAGTGGGCGTGGCTACGCGTGGTTACGCCCACTTTTGGTCAAAATAGTTTTCATTCCTCCCTAAGAACATAACTGTAAAGTTTCAAGTCAATTGGTTAAAAAACAAGAAAGTTTTCCATACAAAGGGTCAAGTTAAGCTATAAGTGGGCGTGGCCACGCCCACTTTTGATCAAAATAGTTTTCATTCCTCCCTAAGAGCAAAACTGCAAAGTTTCAAGTCAATTGGTTAAAAAACAAAAAAGTTTTCCATACAACGGGTAAATTTTCGCTATAAGTGGGCGTGGCTACGCGTGGTTACGCCCACTTTTGGTCAAAATAGTTTTCATTCCTCCCTAAGAACATAACTTTAAAATTTCAAGTCAATTGGTTAAGAAACAAAAAAGTTTTCCATACAACGACGTGAATATGGCTTCTCTTCCTCTTCTTCATTTTGTATGGGAGCTACCAGTTCCAGATGTCCAATCTCAATGAAACTTTCAGGCATGTAGTCGGACCATGTAAAACAACTACGTTTAAAATTTCAGCACTCTATTGTACAAAACAAAAAAGTTTTCCATACAACGATTCAAGTTTTGTTCACTTTTCTTCTTCTTTTCGTATGGGAGCTACCTGTTCCAATAATCCGATCATGCTGGTTCCGACGAATGATTCATCGTAATAAATTCTAAGACTCTGTGCAAAGTTTCAGCTCGATAGCTTCAAAACTGAGGGACTAGTTTGCATACATACAGACAGACAGACAGACAGACAGACAGACAGACAGACAGACAGACAGACAGACAGACAGACAGACAGACAGACAGACAGACGGACAGACGGACAGACGGACATGGCTAAATCAACTCGTCTTGTCGTCCTGATCAAGAATATATATACTTTATATAGTCGGAAATTAATATTTCGATCTGTTACAAACTCCGTGACAAAGTTAATATACTATTTCACATAAGTGAAAAGTATAAAAATTATATTAATTCATCAATATAGCATCACTGACCACTGGTACACATTCGGTACCAGCTGATTTTTAATGCGCATTAACGAATGTCGCGTTTATGCGATACTCTTAAAGCGGTTTAACTCTGTTGAGTCGCTTTTAAAAAGCGCTCTACACTAATGCGCATTAAGGCGTTTATGCATGCGTTTTTAGTTAGTGCGCATTGAGTTAAAGCGCTTTAAGGCTCTCGCATAAACGAGGTATATATCTCGTATGTGTGCATTGATTTTGGAAACAGGCACGTGCGTTTCAACCGAATGATGCGTTTTGTGTTTGCATTATCAGATAGGATACCCTACACGTGTAATAAAAAGCATATGCGCAAATAAATTATAAACTGAATTAAAAGCATCATAGTAATAACCATCATTTAGCACTCTCAAAACTTACAAACTGAAAAAGAAGGAAAAAAAAAAAAAAATAATAATATATATATATATATATATATTAATTAATTTCTTATGATTATTGAGCTTTAAGCCTAATGTTAAAATTTTCTGAATTTCGCTCAATTCTAAAACCATTATATTATAATTTGAGTTAATTATTATTCTCTTTTCTATTATTATGTTATCATTTATAGTTTACAAAAACAACATTATATTTTAACTTAAAACATGATTTATTTTGAATTAAATTATTTTGAATTATATCTCTGGTTTGCTTCTTCTTTTGTGATGCATTAATTATGTTTAGGGTAGGGTGCGAGCGCGACAACAACACAATGATCTGATTTGACCAACTTTTTAAAGGGATCACTTAAGCATCAATTGGACTTAGTGATCATGGTAGGGTGGGCAAAGGTGTGATTTTAACTTCTTTATCACACATCAGCAACTTTCCGATACATTATCTTTTTTTTTTTTTTATTACCTCCTCTCTTTCCTCGCACGCAAACTTTCAAAATAATAGGAAGGTAACATGGAGCAACGAATTGTTACGGTTTCATTTGTACCCATGCCCAATTGCCGACGAGCTAGAGCCGGATACGAGTTGCGTGCCCCGTTTTAGCAATTCACCTGTCACCTGCTCTCTTGGTGGTTTATTCCATCTCTTCGTTATTCGTTACATTATATTATTTTTGGCGCTCAACGTGGGGCCCGACTGATCAATGTTTAGTTGACATGAGTCGACAAAAATATTGTGTATGTTAGCGCCCCAGCTCATATCTTCCAGCATTTTTTTTTCCCCCTTTCGTTCCTAATATCCATTTCCTTTCATTTTATTTAAGTGAGCCTGGAGTATACATTCGCTTAATATAATTGGCGTTGTATCCAGTTGCTTAATTGGTATTTTGTTTCTTTGTCAGCAGCGGCTCTGATTGGTGAGAACTTGCTTAGTTTGGTTTGAGTTTCCTGAGGAGTCTAATAGATTGCAGTAGGCGGTTTATTAGCCGAGGAAGTTGAACTTAAATGGGGTAGTGTTCTCTTCTAATTCTTTAATATGCGATTGCTTAGGAGCATAGGTGTAGTGAAGGATAGAATTAAGATTCATAGTCATTAGAGAACAGTGATCTTAGCCTACATTGCACATACTCCCGTTGTAAAAGACAACTGTATTCAAAGGCCAAGTTCAAGTTCTGAGGGTTAGGCGTAGGCTGGTGGCTATCGGTGTAGGTGGATTGGACTGTAGTTGCATGGTCGTTTTGGTCATCGTGAGCTAGCCCCACATTGCATTGATGTTTGACCTAAAGAGTTCATTGAATTTTGGTTGGCAAACAAATATTCGTTGCACATTAGCGACCGAGCTCATATTTCCTAATATCCTTTTCCTTTAATTTTCTTTATGTGAACCTGGAGTATACATACGCTTCATAAATGGCGTTGTATCCGGTCGCATTATTTGTGTTTCGCATTTTTCCGTCAGCAATCCTGGTATATTGCCTCAATGCATTGCAATTGTTGGCTCCGATTGCGTGAGGGAGTTGCTTAGTTCTAGTTTAGGTTACCTTTGGAGTCTAATAGATTATCATGAATGGTCTATTAGCCAAGGAAGCTGAATTAGAATGAGCAGCTTTATCGTTCTCATTTCTCTCGCTCCCCCATAATAGTTGATGCATGGGGTCGTAGAGTATCTTGGAGACTATAGAGGCTGTCTCGAACGGACTTATAGGCAGATATCCTACTTCACCTTGCTGATCCCCCTGTTTTGATATCAATGCCACTGTGGACTCTTTGATTTTCGGAAAGGAAATACAAAGCCGGGTGGACATTGACGTAAATTTATCACTCTCAAATTTTTGTTTTGTGTATTGGAAGAAATTCAAAATTTGGTCAAGGTCATTGGTTAGGTTTCGTTCGCACCCACACCTTTTTGTTGATGATAATTTTTTTTTACATTGTTTTCGATAAATTTTTTTTTTGCTTGAATTTTTTTTTTGTTTTATCTTTTGCTTTTGAGTGAGATGGGTCAAGATCATTGGTTGGATTTTGTTCGTACCCACACCTTCATTGTTTATGATAATTTGTTTTTGATAATTTTGATTTCGATTGCTTAATTATTTTTTTTTTTTTTTGCTTGAGATTTTTACCCTCTTTTGGCTTTTGCGGTCTTGTTTTCATAGTGTGTTATATTGGTTTTGCTTTGCTTTTAAATAAGGCTTTACTTATTTCATTTTGGTTGTTGAGAATATACATATATGTATGTTTATTTTTTTTTGCTTTGGCGTTGGAAGATTATTTTTGATTAACAACTTATAGCTGAATTCCTTTCGATTTTACCTTTAAGATATTAGTTTTATTTACCGTTTAAAACATTTTACGCTCTTTTCCTTTAAATTTTCATTTGTTTTAGCAGTTTTTGCTTCTTCGCGTTCAATTTTATAAGCTTTGTCTTGGCTAACTGTTTAGTATTCGTTGCCTAATTTTAGTACTTTGGTTTTGGTTCATAGTTTTTCTTGCGATAGTGGGTGTTACCTTTTTGGTCTTATCAGGGGTTTTGGAATCGTGGTCGGTTAAGGTAACAAATAATTTGCAAATATGTCAGTAGCTCTTACCACCAACGATAAGCTAGCTTTCGAAAATATGTGTCGTTCTGGTAGCTCTTCCATTACCACAGGCAGAGACCGACTCAACACCAAGTGTACGCATAAGTTTAATAAATGGAGTATTCCGGGAGATCTTGTGAGTTGTCCAGCCTGTCAGGTGCCGTTGCTGTTGGCACCTCGACCAAATAAGTCTACTAGCTATAGAGGATATTCAATAATCACGCGAGCGGAAGCTAAGAGACGAACAACACGTATAGAGCCAGGATTCTCCGGCTTGGTTAATTTTATGGCAAGTGCAGGTTTGGCAGAAACTAGAGATCGGGTCAGCATGAACAAATGCAAGCCACAATCAATAAAATAACTACTGCACAACAGGCGCAAATACAGGGGCTTTCAGATCTGTTTAAACTGTCCAGGGAACACACTATGCTGAATCAGAAGAATAAATGCCCTTGGGAAGAGACTGTAGTTAAAGTTAAATATGAACCTTCCGCTACCGTTGAAGATCGCCAGAGATTCGAGCATTGGTTAAATATGCCTGCACGTACTCTGACTATGGACCAGGTCAACTCAGTGGTATTCGAATCTACAGAAGAGGGATGCTGTGGTAGGACGCGAGTTACCAGTCGGGCCGGGTAACGATTAGATGGTGATCAGATCTCTAGTTCAAAGTAATGACTTCACTGTTCGGCTTCGGTTTTTAGAATGAATTTATTAGCATTCTGCCTAACGGACAGAAGCTTGAAACTTACTTATGTTTTCTTATGTGTAACAATGAAACTTATAAGTATATAATTTGTATATAGTCGGCTCAGCACTTTTGGCTTTGCCGGACGTTGCGACGTTTCTTATGCTATGCCGGACATTGCAACAGCTCTTGGTTTTGTTTATGTTAACGTCTACATTGTCGCTGATACTCGCGACAATGTAAACATTCTGCTTGTGTTGTTTTTGATATGTCAGCAACTTGTGGTTGCTGAACCCGAGATGTGTGAGTTCACTGCTCACTGTTGGCTGTGTAGGCGAGGCGGCTTTGGTGGCCGATCGGTGCGGGGTACCGGATCGGTAACTCCTCCCCCCCCCCGCTTCTGAGCGACGGCCATAAGGATGGGATGCCTGGAGCGATGACTGGAACGTGAGGCTGGATCCGAGGGTAAAACACGATTTTGAATTTTTTGAGTTTCCATGCGATGATCGATATGATGGCCAGCAGACCCAGCAAAGAATATAGCGCAGCGTTGTGCCACCTTGTAATGTTGAATGAGTGTGCTACCTCGTCGTTGTATTTTATGGCATCTAGGTGTAGTTTTTCGAGGGTAAGTGTTTTAATCGTCTTGTTTCTGACAATTTTTTGTGTCGGCGGGAGTATGATTTCCGGATGTTCTTCTATGGTCAGTGGTGCATTGTTGTATGATGCGCCGTTTATATGTATGGTGCAATTTGAATATTTTATTATTGCAGAGCCGTTGCTGTGTATCGGGTCCATACAAGTTGATTCGATGAGCACTTTGTTGCCGTTGAATATAAATATCACCCCCTTTTCTGGCTGGAAGATGTTTTCCAACGTGTCCACTACTTGGATGTCACAGGAGCCTGTCTCTTCGTGCAGAATGTTGTGCAGACATCTGGTGTCCAGGGTATCAGGTTCGTTGCAGTAGTACTTATGTTCTAATTCATTACATTTTTGTTTATAGCCTAAGGTTTTTCTTATATTAAATGCCACAAATTTTGGCGAAATTATAAAATTGTTTTTATTTATTGGTAGCGGAATAAGCCTGGAGAAAGTGTATTTTTCTTTTGCAAAAATCGGGATTTGTAGTTTAAAAATCAGCTTGCTGTTTTGAATTGTTGTTTCAAGTTTAAGTAAATTGTACATTGTTTCTAATGATTTTATCGTTACATTTTGCAATTCGAATATTTCTTTTACTTTTTCGATTTATCTATCATCTAATATGTATTTTGGTATAATTTTTAATTTTGAAAACAGCAAGCTTTCCGCTATATTATTTATGTGATCTTTTAGTAGATCTATATTGAACCCTATTCTATTGACAGTTTGCATTGTTTGCAATTTTATACTGTCTTCTTCGAATTCTTTATTTATTGTGTTTCTAAAGTTCGAAAAAAAATTTGTTATCGAAATATGTTCTTTGTTTATGTGATCCGATATTGACTCGAATCTGTTTAAAGTCTCTGTATTGAATTTATTTTGTCTGTCGTATTTGTGCGTTAAGCACAATTCGCATTTCTTCAGTGTTTCCTTTATTTTATTTTTCATTTGCGGGAAAAAGACCGAACGTTTGAGATGTAGCAATGTCTCGTCGACACCACGGTGATTATTGTTAATGTGGTAATCTTTTATAATTTGTGTTTGTTCATTTGCATTTGCCACGTCTTTCAGAACGATTGTGGTTCTTAACAGTTTTAGTTTTTTATTTATGAAATGCGTTGCGTAGACGTCCTGTACGATTTCAAAAATGTCATCTGGTGCGTATACAGCACATATCTTTTTCCGTACTTGTATTGCTTTGAGTATTTCGGTTATTTTGTCAATGTCAAATTTTGGTTCTGTGACGGTACGCCTGAGTTTTCCCTTAAATGGGGTTGTCACTTTGCAATTTGGCGGCAGTCCTATTTTTAGAACTAATTGCAAGTTGAAGTCGTTTAGTGATTTTTCGGATGTCGAGATAGTCAATGGTTCATCCCGTTCAGGGGTGTCTGCTGAATCGTCCATGTTGACAGTATAGTTTACATTCACGTCCGCGTCAGGTTGTATACGGCTTAATGCGTCTGCTACAACATTTAAAGAACCCTTTTTGTATACGAATTCATAGTCATAGTCCGATAGTTGGAGCTTCCAATGAAGTAGTTTGTTATTGTTTGCGTTAGAGCCCGTATTCCAAGTTAATGGTTTATGGTCTGATACCAGTGTAAATTTTCTACCGAAGAGGTAGGGTCTGAAGTGTTTCACGGCCCATTGTACGGCCAACATTTCTTTTTCCGTTGTGGAGTATCGTACTTCGGTGTCGGTCAAAGTTCTACTTGCGAACGATATTGGTCTGTCATTATTTATTGAGCCTTGTGACAACACGGCTCCGATAGCGTAGTTGCTAGCGTCAGTAGTCAGAATAAATGGTTCGTTGAAGTCAGGGTACTTCAAAATTGGATCGTTGCAAAGAAGTGTCTTACTGAATTCAAATGTTCTCAAGAATCTGTCGTCAATTCTAGGTTTATTAGTCCCTATCAGTTGTACTGTTAGTGGTTTAGTGAGTCTCGCAAAATCTCGTATGAATTTTCTATAGTAGCCGAGAAGGCCTAGAAAAGATTTTATTCGCTTCCTGCTTTTAGGACACGGAAAGGTTTTTATAGTGTCCAACTTAGTTGGATCTGGTTTAACTCCTTCTTCCGTTACTACGTGTCCTAGAAAATTTACTTCTTTTCGAAGGAAGTTTGATTTTGAAATTTGTATTTTGAAATTGGCAGACCTTAGTCTGTCGAATACTTTCTGTATATGTTGTAGGTGTTCTTGAAGTGACGGGGAGTATATTATTATGTCGTCTAAATAGACAAGACAAAAAGAACCAACATAATCGCCTAGGACATTGTCCATTACTCGTTGGAAGGTTGCCGGGGCAGTTTTCAGACCAAATGGCATGCGAATAAACTCGTAGTGGCCGCCCTCTACGGTGAATGCGGTCTTAGCTCTGTCACTTTCGACCATTTCGATTTGATGGAAACCATTTTTCAGGTCAAGTGTTGTATAATAACTTGTTTTACCAAGTTGATCGAGAATATCAGTAATATTCGGTATAGGGTAGCGGTCTGAGATAGTTTTCTCATTCAGCTTCCTATAATCTATGACGAGACGCCATTTTTTGTTCTCTGGAGAGTCTGATTTCTTTGGTACTATCCAGACTGGTGCACTCCAGGGCGAATAACTTGTTTGTATAATGTTTTGATCGAGCATAGAGCTGACTTGCTCTTTAACCTCTTGTTTGAGAGCGAAAGGATAGCGATATGACTTCACATGTATTGGTGTGTCATCGGTAGTGTGTATGTGATGTTTAATATTACTGGTGAACGTTAATTTGTCTTTGTCATTGTACAGTAAGTCAGAGTTTTCTCTGCAAAGTTTCAGTAAGTGTCTTTTCTCTTCCTCATTTAGATGGTCTGTCGCTATCTTGTCAATACCTTCAGGGTTACAGTGTATCGTATTCCCGTTAGATGGTATTTCATTTGATTCGTCGAAATGTTCGTCGTTGTATTTCAAGACTTGTAGAGGTTGTTCGAGGTGAAACTCGTAATCATCCTCAGACCTGTTAACAACTTCTATTTTACTGGTACCGTTAGTCGCGGTATAGATACCTTCCGAAATGTCTACGTCTTCAGTTATAGTTGTACAGTGGCAAAAGAAGCTTGCTTTGTTTAACTGTACAGGAAGGTCTACTATTACTTTGCTTGTGGCTGGTATCAGAAGGGTTTCTGTAACTGGATTCATTTCTATGTGTAGTTTTATGTTTGAAGTCGCTGTCTCTAGTTGCATTTTGTCCAAGTCGATTTTCGCTTTTGCCCTTGTTAGTAGGTCTATACCCAACAGGCCACCGAAATTCGGATGAAAATCAAAAAGGAGTAAATCCACGCCACCATTGCATTGAAGTTCTGCAATTGATGGGATTACTACTTTTTTGTCGATAGTGTGTTCGTTAAGAACCGTGCGGATAGAAATGTTACTCTCCAATTGTTTGTGATGGTCTGGGTGGACAAGGGATGGATTTACGAACGAATTCGTAGAACCAGTGTCAACTAAAAATTTTATCGGGTATTGAGCAATTGAATTAATATAGATGTAGGGTAGTGACGGACCATGCGTCTTTCTACTTAAGAACCCGTTTTGTCTTCCGAGGCTTCTTTTGGAAAATTTCCAGCCTCCTCTATATTGAACAGTTGCTGTTTAGCCGGTTGTTGGTTCGCGTTATTATACTGGTTGTTAGGTGCTTTGAGAGGATTTTGTGGAGGAGTGGAACGATTGTTGTCATTATTATGTCGATAGTTATTGTCTCGATGTTTTTGATTGTTATTATTTCGTTGTTGTCCGTTGTTTTGTTGTTGTGGGTATGGCCTAGGCCCTTGTCCCCTATCATTTGAACTTCGCTTTTGAAAGTAAAAGCTCTGTTCAACTCGGCAGAACTCGTAAGCCTCTTCAATGGTTTTTGGGTTTTTAACTCTGATTAGAGTATTAAGTGGATCGCGTAAGTTGACCAGGAAGGTGTTCAGGGCGATTTCGTCATATAGTTTTTTCTTTGCATCATTGGCCGCAAGTAGTTGGTTGTTGTTTCTAAGGATTGAAACTAATTCGGTACGTATTTTTGTAATACCGAAGAAAAGTTGCGCGATGGACATATTGCCCGAAAAGGTTTGCATTTCACCTAGTAGAATTGCCTCGCTCTTCTTACAAGCATAGAGACTGTTTTTAATGTCGTCCCAACCAATGTCGACCAATTGCGTGTTAAGCATGGCTAAGGCTTCGTCAGCCTTACCCACTACTTTATTACGAATTGCTCTGAGGAGAAGCAGGCCATAAGGTGTTTGGTCTGTTCCTCTAATGAGCATTATAATCTCCTCCACATTAGTTATGAATTTTTGTAACTGGCTAGTGGTTCCGTCGAAACACGGTAACTCTTTAATGAAAGCCAGGATGTCAGTTGCACCTAACGAAGTTGATAGGCCACTCAAAGCACTGACACCACTGACTGTTGTGGGTGTTGAACCCGAAGCGTGGCCAGAATCCATAATTGTTCTAGGAGATGCTGGTTGGACGCTATTCTCTCTATTTTCTGGCAAACTACTACTACTTCTGAGTCCTGCACGAGCTTTTGCCTTAAACGGGAACTTTGCCGGCATTTAAATTTATCTGTTCGTCTTTAGCGTAAGTTTCGTTATTCTGTTTGTACGGGTATGAGTTTTCGGTTGTAGTAATTTAGGGTCTTTTTCGAACTTTTGCTTATATATGTGTGTGTACTTAAATTTATTTTGTTTGCTATTTGTTTGTATATATATGCGTATATATCTTAAGTTTATATAGTTTTCTTGGTAATTTGTTTTATGTGTTTTGGCTTGATTTTAATTTTTGTGAAAAGCGACTCTTCCGTTTTTTTTTTTTTTTGTTTTACTTGCTTATATATGTATATGTGTATATTCTAAAATTATGTAGCTATGTCGCCAACTGTTTGTATATAGTTTGATTTGAATTGCTTTTTCTTATTTGATTTGAATTGCTTTTTTTCTTGTGAGACTTTTCTTTGTATGTATGTGTAAGAGTTTGATATATGTATAGCTGTGTCGCTTATTTGTTTATATATGTGTATGCTTTTGATTTGGTTTGATTTGCTTATTATTTTTGTGAGACTTTTTTTTTCTTTATATATATGTATAAGTGAAGCGTTTGGAATATGTATAGCTATGTCGCTATTTGTTTAGATATGTATATGCTTTTGACTTGGTTTGATTTGTTTATTATTTGTATGAGAAAAATTGTTTTTCCCTTTTTTTTATATATAAGTGTAGCGTTTGGAATATTTATAGCTATGTCGCTATTTGTTTGTATGAGTGTATTTGATTTGTAAAAAAATTTTTTATTTAGAAGATTGTTACAACGTATGCAGTTTTGTTTTTGTGTGTGGCCATGGGCAAATTGTTTGATAATATGTATGCCCACCGGCCTGTTGTTTGATAATATGTATGCCCACCGGCTAATTGTTTGCTTATGTTTTATAAAAAAGAAACTAGGGCTCCTTGTTAGTGCTCTCTGACGATACCCAGCGGATTACTGTGTACCAGAGTCGTGCTTTCTTCTTTTTGTTAGTTGAGCGAATTTCAATTTTATTTGTACATTTATGTGTATGCCCACAGGCTTTTTTTTTTTTTTTTTTTGAATAAAAAGAAACTAGGGCTCTTTGTTAGTGCTCTCTGACGATACCTAGCGGGTTGCTGGGTAGCAGAGTCGTGCTTTCTTCTTTTTGTTAGTTCACTTTGACATTATCTTAGCGCGTTGCTGGACAGAGGTCAGTTAGTGTTTTCTTCTTTTTATAGAGCGAATTTCAATTTTATCAAAAAAAATTTGTTAACGAAACCGTTTTGTTTTGTGTGTGTTCTTTTTTTTTTGTTTAGTTGTTTGTAATAGGTTTCTTTTCTTTTGCGTTTTATTTGCGGACAGTGCCCGATTGTTTGGTGCATACGTGTTCACTTCTTTTTTTTTTTTTTTTTTACTTTTAACTCATTTCCTTTTTTTTTTTGCTCACTTATTTGCCTCACTTTGTCTCACTTTTGTCTCACTTTCACAAATCAAATTTTATATCGCTAACTTACATTATAATTACTATCATTATTCTCATTGGTCCTCTTCTTAGCATCTTGCAGTGGTTTTTTTTTCTGTTGAGTTGGTTTTGATGTTGCAGTAATGTTGCTGATGTCCTCTTTGATTTTGTAGTAATGTTGCTGATGTCCTCTTTGATGTTGTAGTAATGTTGCTGATGTCCTCCTTCGTTCTTCTTTTTCGGCTGCGCCAGTTACCAGTCGGGCCGGGTAACGATTAGATGGTGATCAGATCTCTAGTTCAAAGTAATGACTTCACTGTTCGGCTTCGGTTTTTAGAATGAATTTATTAGCATTCTGCCTAACGGACAGAAGCTTGAAACTTACTTATGTTTTCTTATGTGTAACAATGAAACTTATAAGTATATAATTTGTATATAGTCGGCTCAGCACTTTTGGCTTAGCCGGACGTTGCGACGTTTCTTATGCTGTGCCGGACATTGCAACAGCTCTTGGTTTTGTTTATGTTAACGTCTACATTGTCGCTGATACTCGCGACAATGTAAACATTCTGCTTGTGTTGTTTTTGATATGTCAGCAACTTGTGGTTGCTGAACCCGACATGTGTGAGTTCACTGCTCACTGTTGGCTGTGTAGGCGAGGCGGCTTTGGTGGCCGATCGGTGCGGGGTACCGGATCGGTAACTCGCGTGCAGAGCAGACCATTGATTCTGTAAAAACGACTGATTTACTCCTGTGTGGCAGATTAAGATAAGGTGGGCTTATAACATGCTTATAAGTCACTTTTTCGCTAATCAGCCATTTTGAGTAAGACGAAAGGGAATGGGAGGGTTTCAAACTTGAAAACCAAAACCGCAAATTCAGTTAGTCCTGTGGGTCGGTTTTTCATACAGGCTCGGCATGATCTCCTAGTCGTAATGTTCCATAATCTTTATTCCGTGGTATACAATATTAAACGCCTCATGGCTGTCGTACCCACCGGTGAATGAAAAAACTTCATAGAATCTTTTCTACTTTAAATTATGTAATCTTCAAAATTCAACCACTGTCAATGACGCAGTAGTAAATCACGTTTTAACATCGTCGCCTCCCTGACAATAAATACGACAATACGAATTAGAAACATTGATTACTTTCACTTCTTAACCTTTTTTTTTTCTTTTTTTAGGCTATGAAAGCATTTATCGTATCAAATTTTAAATTACTGGATATAAATAGTGACGGCATTGTTGGAGTTGAAGAATATCGATACAACTGTATAACGAGGATAGCAATTGATGACATAACACCTATTGATAAAGCGTTTGAAACTTTATTAAATGTAATATATAATATCCTTAAAAATAATATACTAAATTAAATACATATTGTCTTTTATCAGGATGAAGATAGAAAACGCGGTGGTCTTTCACTCGATCGATACAAAGAACTCTATGGCCAATTTTTGGGTAATACAAACGACAACCATCCAGCGGTTAATTTGTTTGGACCACTTTAATAAAGATTTAATTTAGAATTTACAATTGTCTTCGCTGTTGTTCAACTACTATTTTAATAAGTTTTACTTGTAATTACTATGACTTTAATTTTAAAATTTTTCTATAAAGTAGGCATAATATCCCATTAGTTGAATCGTCAGAAATGAGTTTGAATTCTAAGTAGTATTCATTAAGTTGTTTTGTTTTGCTCTCAGTTAATTTTTTTAAGTCTTGTAATTCTCTCTTTATAAAATTTTGTTTTAAGTCATTTTGTATATTGTTATTGATTTATGTTAAATGTAGAAAAGTTTGTAGCCGAACAATAATTATCGCCTTGTTTGTGTCAATGATTACTTAATAAAGCTAAACTATATATCAAATTAAATAAATTTCTCGCTGAATAATTCCCACATTTTATAAGTATAGCATTCGGTGCACTATTTGTGATCACCAAAAAAAAATAAGTAAGTAAGGACGCTATAGTCGAGTTTACTCGACAATGTAATACCCTGTACATAAGGTAGAATGTGCTACAAAAAAAAAAAAAAAATTTGAGTGACATCGCTTGTTCAAATAGTGTTAAAAAGATCAAGAAAATTCAAAAGCGGATGAATTCAAACCAAATAAAAACACCAGAATTAATCTTAAATAAGTGAAAACATGTACTATCAAAGAGAGTCTCGGAACCAAGAGTCTTAATAATGACGTTGTCCATTAACAATCAAAAATTACGGTGCCTGGTAGATTCTGGGGCGACTATTAGCATAACTTAGCCCAATACAGTCAACAATAGAAACTCTTGAGCACCCTATATACTATTTCACCATAGATGAAAAGAATAAAATAACAAATAAATTAATAACACCGTTTACTAGAGAGTTTCCATCATTTGGAACCATTTCATGAAAGATAGTTAACCTCCACAACAAACCTTACAATGCTATTACCGGCAAAATATTTTAAAAATCTTTTTTGTCGCAAATAACTCTCTTACATACAGACAGACGGACGGACAGACAGACGAAAATGGCTACATCGACTTCTTTTCCGATACTTATCAAGAATACATATTTGGTGTTTTTATACTTTTCACGTATGTGAAACAGTATAATAACTTTGTGCTGAAGTTTGTAACACACAGAAACATTCACTTGCGACTATATAAAGTACATATATTCTTGATCAGGACGACAAGACGAGTTGATTTAGCCATGTCCGTCTGTCCGTCTGTCCATCTGTCTGTATATATACAATCTCCTCCCACAGTTTTGAAGATATCGAGCTGAAATTTTGCACAGAGACTTCTTATTTGTGCGATCAACTCATTTGTCGGATCCAGCCATATCGGACCACTGGAACTGGTAGCCCCAATACGAAAAAAAGAAGAAAAATGAACAAAACTTGAATCGTTGTGTGGAAAACTTTTTTGTTTTGTATGATAGAGTGCTGAAATTTTAAACATAGTAGTTTTACATAGTCCGACTACATGTTTCATTGAGTTTCATTGAGATTGGACATCTGGAACTGGTAGCTCCCATACAAAATGAAGAAGAGGAAGAGAAGCAATATTCACGTCGTTGTATGGAAAACTTTTTTGTTTTTTAACCAATTGACTTGAAACTTTACAGTTATGTTCTTAGGGAGGAATGAAAACTATTTTGACCAAAAGTGGGCGAAGCCAGGGGTAGCCACGCCCTTTTATAGCGAAAATTGACCCGTTGTATGGAAAACTTTTTTGTTTTTTAACCAATTGACTTGAAACTTTACAGTTATGTTCTTAGGGAGGAATGAAAACTATTTTGACCAAAAGTGGGCGTAGCCAGGCGTAGCCACGCCCACTTATAGCGAAAATTGACCCGTTGTATGAAAAACTTTTCTTTTTTTTAACCAATTGACATGAAATTTTACAGTTATGTTCTTACGAAGGAATAAAAACTATTTTGACCAAAAGTGGGCGTGGCCACGCCCTTTTATAGCGAAAATTGACCCGTTGTATGGAAAACTTTTTTGTTTTGTAACCAATTGACTTGAAACTTTAGAGTTATGTTCTTAGGGAGGAATGAAAACAATTTTGACCAAAAGTGGTCGTGGCCACGCCCTTTTATAGCGAAAATTGACCCGTTGTATGGAAAACTTTTTTGTTTTTTAACCAATAGACTTGAAACTTTACAGTTATGTTCGCCCAAAAGTGGGCGAAGCCACGCAAATAACAAATGATATTTTCCTTTCGCCGTTAATATTAACTTTAGTTAAAATTTTTTATTTGATTTTTATTAACTTTAGTTAAAATTTGTCTTGTCCGTTACCGGCTGCGCCACTTAAGTAAGTGTATTTAATAATGTTGGTTACACAAGATGTTTTAATTTATTTAAATAATTATTTTATTAAACAAAAGATTACAAGAATATATGTCGCCTTCAGACTGCGGTCAAAGCGAAAGTGACTTGACAAAATAAAATAAGTATTGGATAACAAAAAAATGATATTTGATATTAGTGAGGTGGACATAATTATTGAGTGATATTAGTATTGTTAAGAAAGAAGATGTAACGGTAAACAATAGTTGAGCGTAACTTGCGTGTCTTGCAGCCTTATCATTGTCCATATATCGTAGACGGTTTTAATGTTCGTTCCTGAACAAATATGTATGTTTATGCCATTTGAAAGAGGATCAGATAAGATTTCCAACGAGCCGTTTTTTGAAGAATTCGGTCAAAGTTTAAATGAGTTCTTCCCAAAAACTAATCGGTCGTCAACGTAAATTTTCCCTTCTGCCGATTCTATTCGCCCAATGTAATGCCCAAAACTGACAGGTTTTTATACCCTGTACACATACTCTGTATCAGGGTATATTGTGTTTGTTTGAGCGAAATGTATGTAACGCACAGAAGGAGGGGAAGGGGACCCTATAAAATATATATATTCTTGATCAGGACGACAAGAGAAATTGATTGAGCCATGTCTGTCCGTCTGTCTGCCCGTCTGTCCGGCCGTATTCACCAATGGTTCTCAGAACCTATAATAGCTAGAGACGTGAAATTTGGAGGGAAGACTCGTGATGCTCGGCAGCAGATCAAGTTTGAACGGTTTTGTGCCACGCCAACTCCTTCCCGCCCATCCAGCACCACCCACTTTTTTAAAACGCTATAGCATCCAAAGAGATAAAAACATGAAAATCGGCATGTAGACTCAATATAAGTTGCTCTACAAAAATGCATACCACAATTTTTCCCCCTCCTCTTCGTTTCCATCCCCGGGTTGCTTTTCTGAAATTGCTGTATCTTCAAAACTATTATAGGTACGAACCTTAAATTTTGTAGACAAGCTTAGTAAATATGTATCTTTAAAACTGCATACCACAAAATTCCCCTCTTTTTGAAAGTTACCCCTCAATGACCTGCAAGCTCGAATTTTTCGTAAATTTCACATTTTATGACCGATTTACTTGATATTTTGAACACTACTTGTTCGGGCGATATCAAATCAACATTTTTTTTTGTAGATTTGGGTTGTTGCACCGTCTACTGTGTGTGCAGGGTATTATATTGTCGAGTATTCTCGACTATAGCGTCCTTACTGGTTATACTCTTGCAAGAGTATATTAACTTTGTCGTGAAGTTTGCAACGCAGAGAAGGAGACATTTCCGACTATGTAAAATATATATATTCTTGATCAGCTCGACGAGACGAGTTCAGATAGCCATGTCCGTCTGTCTGTCTGTCCGTCTGTCTGTCTGTTTTAATGCGAACTCCTCCCAGAGTTTTGAAGTTAGCAAAAAAAATTTAATCGCAGAAAATTTTCCTTGCAGGCAGTTTATATGTAGAAACCAGCCTGATCGGAATACTATAGCATATAGCTGCCATAGGAACGATCGGTCAAAAACGAGGTTTTTGCTCAATAAACTCTTTGTTTTTTTAATTATCGCCCCAATTTTTTGCACAAGAACATCACGGACGTAAATTAAGGCTCACTGCAAAATTGGCGAAGATCGGATAAATATAGCATATAGCTCCCATAGGAACAATCGGTTAAAAATTCGGTTTTTGTTAGAAAAACTTTTTTGTTTTCAACTATAAACAGATGAAACCTTGCAGTTGCGCGTTTTTAGGAATCCTTGACCATATTACAAGGTTTCATAAGAATCGGACATAAGGGCGTGGCACCGCCCATATAGAGAAAAACTTAAAAATGTGATTTATCTATAAGCAGACGAGATAGAAAATCGTAAAATGAAGTGTAGAATGATTGCATTGTATTCTTTAAAAATATAAGAAAATGGGCGGGGTTACGCCCCTTTATCTTTATAAACTTATAAGATTTTTATTGGCAAAACTATAAAACGTATTTTTCAAATGCTTGCAAGAGTATATAAGTTTCAGCAAAGCTGAAAATAGCTCCCTTACTGGTTTTTTATTGTTTTTGTGTCGCAAAATTAAATTATTGAATAAAATGCCACCTATTTATGCAATTAAAAACATTGAAATTTCGTTTATTTGATATGACATATTTTCGTCTCGTAAGGTCCTTCTTTCTCAATGTTTTCAATAATATTTGGTTCTAATCAAATATATCACCTTTTATAATGACTGATATGATATATTTTCGTCTTGTAAAGTCCTTCTTTCTCAATGTTTTCAAGAATATTTGGTTATAATCAAATATATTACCTTTTATAATGACTGTTCATAAAATATGTTTATTTCATCTGAAAGAGAATCAGATAAGCCTTTCATCGAGTCCTTTGTCAAAGAAATCGATCAAAGGAAAAAAAAGCTATTCGCAAAAAACTAATTGGTTGCCTACGCGTTTTCATCCTACTGCCTAGTACTTTTTATACTCTTCACGCAAGTGAATAGTATTATAACTTTGTCCTGAAGTTTGTAACAGCAAGAAGGAGGGGAGGGGGACCCCATAAAGTATATATATTCTTGATCAGCTCGACAAGACGAGTTGATATAGCCATGTCCGTCTGTCCGTCCGTCCGTCCGTCCGTCCGTCCGTCTGTCTGTGAATATGCTATCTCCTCCCACAGTTTTGAAGATATCGAGCTGAAATTTTGCAGGGAGTCTTCTCTAATGTGTGGTCAAATCATTGGTCGGAACCGGCCATATCGGATTATTGGAACTGGTAGCCCCCATACGAAATGAAGAAGAAAAACAAATTTGAGTCGTTGTATGGAAAACTTTTTTGTTTTGAAAGATAGAGGGCTGAAATTTTAAACATAGTAGTTTTACATAGTCCGACACAATGCCTGAAAGTTTCATTGAGATTGGACAAACGGAACTGGTAGCTGCCATACAAAATGAAGAAGAGGAAGAGAAATTAAGATTTAACGTCGTTGTTTGAAAAACTTTTTGTTTTGGAAGATAGAGGGCTGAAATTTCAAACATAGTAGTTTTACGTAGACCCACTAAATGCCTGGAAGTTTCATTGAGATCGGGAATCTGGAACTGGTAGCTCCCATATAGAAAGATCAAGAAAATTTCAATCGTTGTATGGAAAACTTTTTTGTTTTGTATGATAGAAGGCTGAAATTTTTAACATAGTAGTTATACATGATCCGACTATATGCCTGAAAGTTTCATTGAAATCGGGCAACTGGAACTGGTACCTGCCATACAAAATGAAGAAGAGGAAGAGATACAAGATTTACGTCGTTGTATGGAAAACTTTTTTGTTTCTTAATCAATTGACTTGAAACTTCACACTTATGTTCTTAGGGAGTCATGAAAACTATTTTGACCAAAAAAGGGGCAAGGCACAGCCCACTTATAGCTTTCTTGTGAATTCAGTTTGTTTAGTCGATGTTGCATTGCTATACACAATACATACGTCAATTGAGCGTTTAAATGCATTGTTCTCACGCATAACTTTTTAACGTATAAACGTATGAAAAGTTAAATTGCCAACAAGAAAATGCTCTGGCCAAAATATAACGAGATTCATAGTTCCCGCCGAGGCATTTTGTTGGTAACATACGGATCTGTTAATATCGGGCCAACTTGCTTAAAAGTAGAAAATGACAATTTTTAGTTATTTACTTTGAAAAAGTGGCTGTACTTTCGCATGAATTTTGTATTATTCAATTGATGTACGTTATTCAGTCACTTTTCTCAACATACGCCATTACCTTGCCAATTTAACTTCATATTACTATCTCTGTAGCGATTCCTCATATGTTACAAGCAATCACACAATACATATAACTTTTGCATCAAAATACAGATTTTGGGTCTCCGACTTCGTTTCGATACATAAAATCGATACTTGCTTAAGTCAAATGTCCCGCCAATTTTTTTTACATCTTTAGTTCTTTTGAACATTTTTGGCTGTCCTGCTGTGCAAAATAATTAAATATTATATAAAAGAAATAAGTGAGACATATGTTTATATAATTGAATCGGTGAATTGCAATTTGTGGTTTCGTAAGTGATAATAATTGTGGAATCTTTTTAGTGTGAACTTCTAAGTGCGAACAATTTTAACAAAAAGACTGCATAGTTATTCCAATATAAATAATTATTTATAGTGTTTCAGTGGCGGATTGTACGACGCATATACTTTCTTCTTTGTAAGTACTTATAAATATTTATAGTGCACCAGTGTCGTAATACACCACTCATATACCTTCGTATATGTAAGTACATATTAATTGCTTACAATTTATGCATTTCGTTTAGCTGAAAGGCCACCAATATTTCCACGAATCTTAACTTGTCTTCTCGACTCTTTCTAAGCATCCAGTGCACTGCCCCTTCTCTTTAAACCTTATCGAACAAGGAAGAAAGGCAGTCTTATTGCATTTTATGCATTTTGTTTGGTTGATAGGTCAACCATTTCTTTACTAATTGGCTCTGCGAAGATAATCATAAATATCAATTATCACGCCACTTTTGAGCATCAAATTATCAAACAAATTCATTTGCCAAAATATTGCATATTTCTAGCAGCACTCAACACATATTTTCGTTACGAACAAAAATTGCTCTGCACCGAATTAACCATTATTTCATATGTAAAATATACATATATAGTCTTTTTCAAGACTTGTATATGTATATACTTAAATCTTAACAAATTACATAATCTTTACATTCAAATACAATATTTACATATCAATTTATTCTTTTTCACAATAAAACTTTCACAACTTCCTTTTTCTCTCTTTAAAAATCAATTAAAATTTTAACAACAACAATCAGAATTTCATTTTCTTATTGGCTATTTAAATACTTTAAAATTGCTTTGTAATTCCTTTTAAAGGAAACATACTAACTTTGCATTCTTCCATTTGCTTTCACATACTCATTTTCTTAACATAAAAGTTCTATATTAACATTACACACTTTTCTATTCAATTACTTTAACCATAAGAAATCAAATATTTACTGTAATTAATTAACTTTACTTAATTGAGTGCCTTTTTAATCCTTATATCTTGACAATACTAATTGATTTTAAATTCTACGATTTCATAATACTATAAATTTATCGATTTTTATTTTTTTTAAATTATTAATAATACAAAATTTGAATTTTTGAATATATTATTTATTTAATATAATAAATTTTGTTTACAGAGTGAAAAAAAATTTTAAATTTCCAATTTCATAATTTGAATTAATTTGTTGCTTTGAATATAATTTAAATAACATAAACGTTAAGGTAGGAAAAGTAAATACAAACAATGCCACGTGTATCTCATAGATCTCAGGAGCAACGTCGCAGAGATGCTCTTAATCGTAGTCGGCGACAGCGCAATGAAAATATTGAGCATCGTAGCAACAGACATTCGCAATACATGGCGGAGTTACGACGAAATAATGCTGAATATAGAGATATGGAAAGAACACGTGACGCTGTGGCCCATAACACAAGAAGAAGGAGACGTCAAATAATGATTTCGGGTCGCGAAGAAATGCAACGAGATTTAGAAGCTCATCAAGAACGCCGAGAAAACCCAACACAAAGATTTGTCGAGCAGCAGCGAAATACGGCTGAGCACATCCGACGACGACAGCACGAGGAATACAGAGAAATTGAAAGAATAAGAAATACTGCAGAACACAATATCAGACGGCAAAATGAGGAATATAGGAGTCATGAGCAGATGAGAAACACGGAAGAACATAGCCAACGTCGACAGCACGAGGAGTACAGAGAAATTGAAAGAATAAGAAATACTGCAGAACACAATATTAGACGGCAAAATGAGGAATATAGGAGTCATGAGCAGATGAGAAACACGGAAGAACATAGGCAACGTCGACAGCACGAGGAGTACAGAGAAATTGAAAGAATAAGAAATACTGTAGAACACAATATCAGACGGCAAAATGAAGAATACAGGAGTCATGAGCAGATGAGAAACACGGAAGAACATAGCCAAAGACGAGAGCAGGAGGAATTAAGAAATATAGAAAGGCAACGTGATGGTGCTGCAAGAAGGAATCGAAGAGCAAATATTAACGAAAGACGAAACGAACAAATTATAAATTCATCTCAAAGACGGTTAACACGACAGCAAGCAAGAAATTTGACAAGGAACTTGCGTCAAGCAACTCAGGAACGGGTACAACTTTACAGATCAGAGCCTGAGAATCGTCAAAATGAATCGGAGCGGCAATCCTCTAGAAATATAAGAAGAAGGCAGGATATGTCACCTCAGGAAAGAGAGGAAGCACAGGAATATCAACGACAACGGCGGAGACTAGATGTATTTGTCATATACAATCAAAATATTAAAGAAGGACCAACGAACATATGCACAAGTTGTGGCGGCACATGGTTTAATCACCAAATCAAAAAATTAAAGAAAGATGTAATATCAAATAAATATCCGCACCTTCCAATAGATAAGGCTTTTTATTTGGCGGAAAAATTTCCAAGTGACGATGGGAAATACATATTCTGCTCAACGTGTCATAGAACCGTTTTAAGTGGCCGTTTGCCGAAAATAAGTCTATCAGAAGGTCTAGATTTTCCAGAAATTCCTGAATCCCTAAAAGGATTAACATGCTTAGAAGAGCGCCTGATAGCACCTCGAATTCCCTTTATGCGCATTTCTTCACATGGATTTGAGCGACAGTGCGCAATCAGAGGAGCGGTTGTTAATATACCAATATCTGTTGTTGAAACAGTGAGAAGCCTTCCACGGAGATTTGAGGAAAGTCACGTTATTCAAGTGCTTTTGAAACGAAGGTTGCAGTATGATCATAGTTTCATGACGGAAACAATCCGACCAACCAAAGTAATGGAAGCACTACAGTATTTAATGACAACAGAGTTATACATCAAACATCAAATTTCAATTTCAAATGATTGGTTGGCTGATATGAGAAATGAAGATAATGTGCCATTTGTAGCCGATAGAGAAGATGATGTAATTATACAAGAAATTATGAATAACAATCGTGCACAAAATCAAATAAATGAGGAAAGACAGCCACCGTATATTCAGGAAGTTGAAAATTTAAATCCTGGAGGTCAGGAAACTTTATTAGAAAATGATATAATTGAAAACCGCTCAATTGAACGTATATGCATAGCACCCGGGGAGGGAAGGCGACCAGTAGATGTTACAATGGACAGTGATGCAGAAGAACTTTCATACCCCACGATCTATTGTGGAAGAAAACGGAATAGCGAGACTACATACTCTCGAATTGCACGCTCAGAGATTCGCCGATATGATTACAGATGCGCTCGTGTAGATAAACTTTTCTTCACTTATAGATATTATGAGCTCCAAAAAATGAAGAATGCAATTTCAACATGCCTAAGGAAAAAAACTCGACCTGGCAATATAACTGCTAGAGATATTATGAACGAAGGATTTGTTGCCAATTTAATACAACATGACGACGGATACCATGTCCTTAAAGGCTTACGCTCATCGCCTGCTCATTGGGAAGCAGAAAAGAAAAAAGTATTGGCGATGATACGCCAATTTGGATTACCAACGTTCTTTATAACTTTGTCAGCCGCAGAAACTAAATGGAAGGAGTTGTTAGTAATTTTAACAAAAAGGATTCGAAACATTGATTTGACGGAAGAAGAAGCAGCAAATCTGACAAGCGACGAAAAGGCTTTTTTAATAAGGACAGATCCAGTCTCTTGCTCTCGATACTTCGATCATAGGTTCCGCCAGCTCTTGAAACTTTTTAAGAATGGAATTTTTGGAGAAAACTCAGTAACACATTATTACTGGAGAATAGAATTTCAGCATCGAGGATCACCACACTCCCATGGAATGTATTGGATTAATAATGCACCTAAGCTTGAAACAAACACTGTGGAAAATATTGAGACAGTTGTAGATTACATTGACCATTTTATAACAACTGATGGCAGCAACCCTGAGCTTGCGGAATTCATCTTATATCAACAGCATAGACATGGAAAATCTTGCGAACGGCAAATTGGAGAAAATAAATTCTGCAGATTTAATATGCCTTATCCACCGATGCCAAGAACTGAAGTGCTCTATCCTCTTGAAGAGAATGAAATCAATGTCGAACACAAAGAGCTGCTCAAGCGAATAAAGACGCTTCTCAATTTGAAAGATCGTCCGGAAAATGTCGACTTAATAAATCAGTTAAATACATTCGATAATTTTTTGATGCACGAATCGATAAATACTGATTATGAGAAATACAAATTAGCACTGCGCTCAAGCTTAAAGAAGCCTCAAATATTTCTGAAGCGAAAATTTTCCGATAGATTGCTCAACGCATATAATAAAGACATTCTAAGTCTTCACCGAGCAAATATGGACATACAGTTTATATTGGATGCATATGCCTGCTGTAGTTATATAATAAACTACATAAATAAATCGAACAGAGGCGTCTCTAAACTGCTCAGTGAGGCAATGGAGGAAATAAGAAATGGAGAATATTCAATTAAACAAAAGCTACAACATATAGGCAACAAATTCGTCAACGGATCGGAAATCTCAGCACAGGAAGCTGTTTATAATATTTTGGGATTACATTTATCAGAAGCCAGCCATGGAGAGATTTTTATCAACACATCTCATCCTGAACAAAGAGTGAGAATGGTTAAGTCAAAAAAAGATTTAGAAAACTTATCCGAAAATTCCACAGATATCTTTGTTTTGAATCTTCTTGACCATTATGTACAAAGACCGGACGAGCTAGAAGAGCTGTGTTTAGCAGATTTCGCAGCATTCTTTAAATATTTAAAAAGTAGTAGACGAAGTGCTCAAACAAATGATGATTATGAAGAGGTGGAAGATGAGGAGGAAAATGTCGTTAATAATGAGCGATTAATGAAATTAAAAGATGGAAGCGGATTTATTCAGAAAAGGAAGCAACCACTCATCTTAAGATGGAGAAAATATAGTGCAGAAATATCTCGCTTAGATTATTTTAGAGAAATGGCGATGCTGTTCTATCATTGGAGAAACGAGCAATCCGAACTAATAGACAACGATGTAGAACAAGTTTGCATCTTACGAAAAAATGAGATTGAGCAAAACAGAATAAAATACAATGTTTTTGGTGACCGCGAACTGGATGAGGTTTTAGAGAATGTGCAGAATGAAAATATTGAAGACAACCGAATAGATGATGCTGGAGCATCACAATTATTGGATGAGGAGTTTAGAGCACTGGCTGTACCTGAAATTGCAGGTGATAACAATATTTTCCAGGAGGAAACTAATGATAACAACAGACACGATACAAATGAAGAAGTGCGCCTAATTAAACTGCCGCCATTAATTAACGAAAGTGGTCTTTTAAGTATGGTGCGTTCGTTAAACATAAAACAAAGAGAATATTTTGCACACGTCCAACATAAAATCAAGAAAAATGAAAAATTTTATGAGTTTGTTGGGGGCGGCGCAGGAGTAGGAAAAAGTCGCCTTATATCAACAATTTATCAAACTCTAACTTTGCGATTAAATACTGTGGCAGGAAGTAATCCGGATTCAGTGAAAGTGCTCTTGTGTGCACATACAGGAAAAGCTGCTTATGGAATTGGAGGCCTTACATTGCACTCAGTCTTTTCACTGCCAATTAACCAATCGGCTAGTGGACTGCGGCCACTCAGTAGTGACTCTGCGAATAAAATTCACACAATGCTCCTGGATCTTAAAGTCATCATTATTGATGAAATATCCTTGGTTGGTGCAAAAATGTTTGGATACCTTGATGCACGATTGAAGCAAATATTTAGGTCACAGGAATTCTTCGGGGGAATATCGATGATAGTTTTCGGAGATTTAAAGCAGCTGTCACCTGTAGGAGACAGATGGATATTTGCTGCTAATCCGAATGAACAGTATAGTGCAATAACTGGTGCACCACTGTGGGACCTATTTAAATTTTTTGAATTAACGGAAATAATGCGTCAACGAGAAGATCGCCAGTTTGCTGTGGCTCTAAATAACATGTCTGAAGGAGTTATGACAGCGGAAGATATAAGCCTAATAAAAAGTAGAGAAGTGCTTGAAAATGAGGTGCCAAATGATGCAATTCACCTCTTTTATTCAAATTCGGATGTCAACTATTATAATAGCTTGAAGCTCTCACAAATACAAACAGAAGAATATGTTTCAATTGCTAAGGATTCAATAAAAGCAAATACATTGAGTGAGAGAAGTAAGTTGAATATTTTAAATGCAGTGAAAGGCTTTAAAAGTACGGAAACGCAAGGAATGTGTTTTGACTTAAGATTAAAAACAACAGCAAAGTACATGATAACAGTGAACATTAACACCAGCGATGGACTAGTCAATGGAGCAACAGGTCATTTAATGCAAATTGACCATCATCAAATTGGATCAGAAAGTATTGTAACATTGCTTTGGATTAAATTTGCGGAATCATCAGTTGGAAGAATAGCGCGCTCTAAAAAGTCACACCCGGATGAGCCAACATGGACACCAATTACAAAAACAGTCCGCGCTTTTCAATACAAGAAAAATGAACAAGTATCGGTTGAGCGCAAGCAGTTTCCTGTTGTACCTGCTGAGGCTATCACCATACACAAAAGTCAAGGTGCAACATATAGTCTTGTAGCAGTCCATCTTAAGACAGGAATAAGCAGAGCTGCTTTATACGTAGGATGTAGCAGGGCCACAAATGCAGCTGGCCTTTTTTTAATTGGAAAGTTTTCACCACCAAAACCTTTAAGAGATGGAGACTTGGTAAAGAACCAACTATTGACATTGAGAAATCAGAAATCGTTGAAAACTCATTTCAGTTTCATGCTCGAGGAATCACCAAATTGTCTTAAGGTGTATTACCAGAACATACAAAGTTTACACAGACATATTGAAGACATACGAAAGGATCAAATTATATGTTCAGTAGATGTAATATGTGTTGTCGAAACATGGTCTTTTCAAAATGAAGATTTTTCCATTGAAGGCTTCGACATTGCAGCTCGAATAGATGGAGACACACAAATGGGTCGGCGTCGTCCACCAAATGGGCTCATTATTTATTGTAAGCAAAATCTTTCAGCAGACCTTACACAATCGATACGAAGGAGTTTTACCGAGTCAGGCCAGGTTTATCAATTTCTGTCATTAAAAACGGCAGGAATTACATTGGCGCTGTTGTACAGGAACCCTGCATATTCCCTGCCAAATTTTAGAACCGTTCTGCAAGAAGACATAATTGAAATAATGCGGCAAAATGGGGAACAAATAATTCTAACTGGAGATTTTAACATCTGCAGATCAACGGTAAGGGACGAATTGGAGACAAGATTACAGAATATGGGCATTACATCAATTCTTGACAATATTGCCACGACAAAGCACGGAACCTCAATCGATTGGATTCTCACAAATTTGAATAATATAAGAGCCACAGCAACTACGTACGAAACGCCACATAGCATACACGACGGAATAATGGCAAAAATTTGTTTGTAATTATTTTTTTTTGACTTATTCATTTAATTTTATATTTTTTATATTTAAATAACAAACTAACATAAAATTTTTAATATCGGTAGAGTAGAATTTGGAGATAAATGAAGTTGTGATAGATTTTATAGAAGTTGTTTAAAATTTCTATAAATCGTATATAGTTTTATTTATTATGTGATATTTTATGTATTAAATAGTGGATTAGGCCTACAGGGGAACCACAATAAAAAAACGCACCTTAAACTCTACCTCAACGGTGGTGTGGAAATGAGTTTAACTCTACGACTTTTTAACTTCAATACCTACTTAGTGTTTAAATTTTTTTAAAATTGAAATAATCAAAAATTAGCTTATTACAAAGGACTGGCGTGAAGAGTATCAAAGCTTCGGCATTGCCGAAGATAGCGCCCTTACTGGTTAGAATTTATTTAATGCGAAAAATGACAAGTAGTTTTTTTTTTTGCATGTAACAAAATTTAACTTTTGAAGATAATGCCACACATTTATGCAATTAAAACCAGTATGGACGCTATCTTCAGCAAAACTGAAGCTTTAATACTTTTCACGTTGTGTCACTATAAAAAAAATTAAAAGAATAGTTTTCATGCCTCCCTAACAACATAACTGTAAAGTTTCAAGTCAATTCGTTAAAAAACAAAAAAGTTTTCCATACAACCTTTCAAGTTTCACTATAAGTGGGCGTAGCCATGCCCACTTTTGCTAAAAAAAGTTTTCATTCCTCCCTAAGAACATAACTGTAAAGTTGCAAGTCAATTCGTAAAAAAACAAAAAAGTTTTCCATACAACGGGTCAAGTTTAACTATAAGTGGGCGTGGCCACGCCCACTTTTGGTCAAAATAGTTTTCATTCCTCCCTAAGAACATAACTGTAAAGTTTCAAGTCAATTGGTTTAAAAACAAAAAAGTTGTCCATACAACGACGTGAATATGGCTTCTCTTCCTCTTATTCATTTTGTATGGGAGCTACCAGTTCCAGTTGTCCAATCTCAATGAAACTTTCAGGCATGTAGTCGGACTATGTAGATTTACTATGTCTAAAATTTCAGCACTCTATCATACAAAACAAAAAAGTTTTCCATTTAACGATTCAAGTTTTGTTCATTTTTCTTCTTCTTTTCGTATGGGGGCTACCAGTTCCAGTGGTCCGATATGGCTGGATCCGACAAATGAGTTGATCGCACAAATAAGAAGTCTCTGTGGAAAATTTCAGCTCGATATCTTCAAAACTGTGGGAGGAGATTGTATATATACAGACAGACGGACAGACGGTCGGACGGACATGGCTAAATCAACTCGTCTTGTCGTCCTAATCGAGAATATATACACTTTATATAGTCGGAAATTAATATTTCGATCTGTTACAAACTTCAGCACAAAGTTATTATACTATTTCACATACGTGAAAAGTATAAAAATGTAAATGCTCAGCAGTTCTTGTTGTGGCAAGTGTCCCCTTTTCAATAGTTTAGACTATAACTCAACTTCAGGACAGAATTTAAGCAGTGTCAAATTATACAGAATACTTCCATTAGCAACATAGTACGCAACTGTCGAATTCGAAACTAGTACCAAAACTTGTCAAAGAGGACAATTTAGGTCTAGTATTTGAACCAGACAGAAGTTATGCATAAGAGCACCAGACTAAAAAAGATATTTCAAATAAACAAAATTTATCAAATGTTTCTTTGTCGACTGCTGTAGCTCTGACTTTACTGTCTTGGACTATGAAACCGAAGTTATTCCAGCGCCACCGGAATTTAAATGTTTATTATATAAAAATTTATCTGTTTGAATGTTATTAACAATAAAAAATAAAGGTTATTATATTAACAATTATAGTTAATAACAAAAAAAAACCAGTAAGGGAGCTATTTTCAGCTTTGCTGAAACTTATATACTCTTGCAAGCATTTGGAAAATCCGTTTTATAGTTTTTCTAATAAGAATCTTATAAGTTTATAAAGATAAAGGGGCATAGCCCCGCCCATTTTCTAACTTGTTTTGAAGAGTACAATGCAATCATTCTACACTTCATTTTACGATTTTCTATCACATTTTTAAGTTTTTCTCTAAATGGGCGATGCCACGCCCTTATGTCCGATTCTTATGAAACTTTGTAATATGGTCAAGGATTCTTAAAAACGCGTAACTGCAAGGTTTCATTTGTTTATAGTTGAAAACAAAAAAGTTTTTCTAACAAAAACCGAATTTTTAACCGATTGTTCCTATGGGAGCTATATGCTATATTTATCCGATCTTCACCAATTTTGCAGTGTGTCTTTATTTACATCCAAGATGTTCTTGTGCAAAAAATCGAGGCGATAGCTTTGAAATCAAAGAGTTTATTGAGCAAAAACCTCATTTTTGACCGATCGTTCCTATGGCAGCTATATGCTATAATATTCCGATCAAGCTGGTTTCTACATATAAACTGCCTGCAAGGAAAAGAAAAGTTTCTGCGTTTAAATTTGTTAAATTTGTTTGGACATGGCTATTTGAACTCGTCTCGTCGTGCTGATCAAGAATATATATACTTTATATAGTCGGAGATGTCTCCTTCTCTGCGTTGCAAACTTCACGACAAAGTTAATATACTCTTGCAAGAGTATAACCAGTAAGGACGCTATCTTCAGCAAGGCTGAAGCTATAATACTTTTCACTTTGTGTCACTATAAAAAAAACTAAATGAGTAGTTTTCATGCCTCTCTAACAACATAACTGTAAGGTTTAGAGTCAATTGGTTAAAAAACAAAAAAGTTTTCCATACAACGGTTCAAGTTTTGCGATAAGTGGGCGTAGCCATGCCCATTTTTCATCGAAATAGTTTTCATTCGTCCCTAAGAACATAACTGTAATGTTTCAAGTCAATTCGTTAAAAACAAAAAAAGTTTTCCATACAACCGTTCAAGTTTCACTGTAAGTGGGCGTGGCCACGCCCACTTTTGGTCAAATAATTTTCATTCCTCCCTATGAACATAACTCTAAAGTTTCAAGTCAATTCGTTAAAAAACAAAAATGTTTTCCATACAACGGGTCAATTTTCGCTATAAGTGGGCGTGGCTACGCCCACTTTTGGTCAAAATAGTTTTCATTCCTCCCTAAGAACATAACTGTAAAGTTTCAAGTCAATTCGTTAAAAAACAAAAAAGTTTTCCATACAACGGTTCAAGTTTTGCGTTTAGTGGGCGTAGCCATGCCCACTTTTGGTCAAAATAGTTTTCATTCCTCCCTAAGAACATAACTTTAAAGTTTCAAGTCAATTGGTTAAAAAATAAAAAAGTTTTCAATACAAAGGGTCAAGTTAAGCTATAAGTGGGCGTGGCCATGCCCACTTTTTATCAAAATAGTTTTAATTCCTTCCTAAGAGCATAACTGCAAAGTTTCAAGTCAATTGCTTAAAAAACAAAAAAGTTTTCCATACAACGGGTCAATTTTCGCTATAAGTAGGCGTGGCTACGCCCACTTTTGGTTAAAATAGTTTTCATTCCTCTCTAAGAACATAACTGTAAAGTTTCAAGTCATTTGGTTAAAAAACAAAAAAGTTTTCCATGAAACGGGTCAATTTTCGCTACAATAGGGCGTGGCCACGCCCACTTTTGGTCAAAATAGTTTTGATTCCTTCCTAAGAATATTACTGTCAATTGGTTAGAAAGCAAAAAAGTTTTCCATACAACGGGTCAATTTTCGCTATAATAGGGCGTGGCCACGCCCACTTTTGATCAAAATAGTTTTCATTCCTCCCTAAGAACATAACTGTAAAGTTTCAAGTCAATTGGTTAACAAGCAAAAAAGTTTTCCATACAACGGGTCAATTTTCGCTACAATAGGGCGTGGCCACGCCCACTTTTGGTCAAAATAGTTTTGATTCCTTCCTAAGAATATTACTTTCAATTGGTTAGAAAGCAAAAAAGTTTTCCATACAATGGGTCAATTTTCGCTATAATAGGGCGTGGCCACGCCCACTTTTGGTCAAAATAGTTTTCATTCCTTCCTAAGAACATAACTGTAAAGTTTCAAGTCAATTGGTTAAAAAACAAAAAAGTTTTCCATGAAACGGGTCAATTTTCGCTATAAGTGGGCGTGGCTACGCCTGGCTACGCCCACTTTTGGTCAAAATAGTTTTCATTCTTCCCTAAGAACATAACCATAAAGTTTCAAGTCAATTGGTTAAAAAACAAAAAAGTTTTCCATACAACCGTTCAATTCTCACTATAAGTGGGCGTGGCCACGCCCACTTTTGGTCAAAATAGTTTTCCTTCTTCCCTAAGAACATAACTGTAAAGTTTCAAGTCAATTCGTAAAAAAACAAAAAAGTTTTCCATACAACGGGTCAAGTTTAACTATAAGTGGGCGTGGCCACGCCCACTTTTGCTCAAAATAGTTTTCATTCTTCCCTAAGAACATAACTGTAAAGTTTCAAGTCAATTGGTTTAAAAACAAAAAAGTTTTCCATACAACGGGTCAAGTTTAACTATAAGTGGGCGTGGCCACGCCCACTTTTGCTCAAAATAGTTTTCATTCTTCCCTAAGAACATAACTGTAAAGTTGCAAGTCAATTCGTAAAAAAACAAAAAAGTTTTCCATACAACGGGTCAAGTTTAACTATAAGTGGGCGTGGCCACGCCCACTTTTGGTCAAAATAGTTTTCATTCCTCCCTAAGAACATAACTGTAAAGTTTCAAGTCAATTGGTTTAAAAACAAAAAAGTTGTCCATACAACGACGTGAATATGGCTTCTCTTCCTCTTATTCATTTTGTATGGGAGCTACCAGTTCCAGTTGTCCAATCTCAATGAAACTTTCAGGCATGTAGTCGGACTATGTAGATTTACTATGTCTAAAATTTCAGCACTCTATCATACAAAACAAAAAAGTTTTCCATTTAACGATTCAAGTTTTGTTCATTTTTCTTCTTCTTTTCGTATGGGGGCTACCAGTTCCAGTGGTCCGATATGGCTGGATCCGACAAATTAGTTGATCGCACAAATAAGAAGTCTCTGTGGAAAATTTCAGCTCGATATCTTCAAAACTGTGGGAGGAGATTGTATATATACAGACAGACGGACAGACGGTCGGACGGACATGGCTAAATCAACTCGTCTTGTCGTCCTAATCGAGAATATATACACTTTATATAGTCGGAAATGAATATTTCGATCTGTTACAAACTTCAGCACAAAGTTATTATACTATTTCACATACGTGAAAAGTATAAAAATGTAAATGCTCAGCAGTTCTTGTTGTGGCAAGTGTCCCCTTTTCAATAGTTTAGACTATAACTCAACTTCAGGACAGAATTTAAGCAGTGTCAAATTATACAGAATACTTCCATTAGCAACATAGTACGCAACTGTCGAATTCGAAACTAGTACCAAAACTTGTCAAAGAGGACAATTTAGGTCTAGTATTTGAACCAGACAGAAGTTATGCATAAGAGCACCAGACTAAAAAAGATATTTCAAATAAACAAAATTTATCAAATGTTTCTTTGTCGACTGCTGTAGCTCTGACTTTACTGTCTTGGACTATGAAACCGAAGTTATTCCAGCGCCACCGGAATTTAAATGTTTATTATATAAAAATTTATCTGTTTGAATGTTATTAACAATAAAAAATAAAGGTTATTATATTAACAATTATAGTTAATAACAAAAAAAAACCAGTAAGGGAGCTATTTTCAGCTTTGCTGAAACTTATATACTCTTGCAAGCATTTGGAAAATCCGTTTTATAGTTTTTCTAATAAGAATCTTATAAGTTTATAAAGATAAAGGGGCATAGCCCCGCCCATTTTCTAACTTGTTTTGAAGAGTACAATGCAATCATTCTACACTTCATTTTACGATTTTCTATCACATTTTTAAGTTTTTCTCTAAATGGGCGATGCCACGCCCTTATGTCCGATTCTTATGAAACTTTGTAATATGGTCAAGGATTCTTAAAAACGCGTAACTGCAAGGTTTCATTTGTTTATAGTTGAAAACAAAAAAGTTTTTCTAACAAAAACCGAATTTTTAACCGATTGTTCCTATGGGAGCTATATGCTATATTTATCCGATCTTCACCAATTTTGCAGTGTGTCTTTATTTACATCCAAGATGTTCTTGTGCAAAAAATCGAGGCGATAGCTTTGAAATCAAAGAGTTTATTGAGCAAAAACCTCATTTTTGACCGATCGTTCCTATGGCAGCTATATGCTATAATATTCCGATCAAGCTGGTTTCTACATATAAACTGCCTGCAAGGAAAAGAAAAGTTTCTGCGCTTAAATTTGTTTGCTAACTTCAAAACTCTGGGAGGAGTTCGCATTGAAACAGACAGACAGACAGACAGACGGACAGACGGACATGGCTATTTGAACTCGTCTCGTCGTGCTGATCAAGAATATATATACTTTATATAGTCGGAGATGTCTCCTTCTCTGCGTTGCAAACTTCACGACAAAGTTAATATACTCTTGCAAGAGTATAACCAGTAAGGACGCTATCTTCAGCAAGGCTGAAGCTATAATACTTTTCACTTTGTGTCACTATAAAAAAAACTAAATGAGTAGTTTTCATGCCTCTCTAACAACATAACTGTAAGGTTTAGAGTCAATTGGTTAAAAAACAAAAAAGTTTTCCATACAACGGGTCAATTTTCGCTATAAGTGGGCGTGGCTACGCCCACTTTTGGTCAAAATAGTTTTCATTCCTCCCTAAGAACATTACTGTAAAGTTTCAAGTCAATTCGTTAAAAAACAAAAAAGTTTTCCATACAACGGTTCAAGTTTTGCGTTTAGTGGGCGTAGCAATGCCCACTTTTGGTCAAAATAGTTTTCATTCCTCCCTAAGAACATAACTGTAAAGTTTCAAGTCAATTGGTTAAAAAACAAAAAAGTTTTCCATACAACCGTTCAAGTTTCACTGTAAGTGGGCGTAGCCATTTTTCTTTTGGTCAAAATAGTTTTCATTCCTCCCTAAGAACATAACCATAAAGTTTCAAGTCAATTGGTTAAAAAACAAAAAAGTTTTCCATACAACCGTTCAAGTTTCACTATAAGTGGGCGTTGCCACGCCCACTTTTGGTCACATAATTTTCATTCCTCCCTAAGAACATAACTCTAAAGTTTCAAGTCAATTGGTTAAAAAACAAAAAAGTTTTCCATACAACGGGTCAATTTTCGCTTTAAGTGGGCGTGGCTACGCCCACTTTTGGTCAAAATAGTTTTCATTCCTCCCTAAGAACATAACTGTAAAGTTTCAAGTCAATTCGTTAAAAAACAAAAAAGTTTTCCATACAACGGTTCAAGTTTTGCGTTTAGTGGGCGTAGCCATGCCCACTTTTGGTCAAAATAGTTTTCATTCCTCCCTAAGAACATAACTTTAAAGTTTCAAGTCAATTGGTTAAAAAATAAAAAAGTTTTCCATACAAAGGGTCAAGTTAAGCTATAAGTGGGCGTGGCCATGCCCACTTTTTATCAAAATAGTTTTAATTCCTCCCTAAGAGCATAACTGCAAAGTTTCAAGTCAATTGCTTAAAAAACAAAAAAGTTTTCCATACAACGGGTCAATTTTCGCTATAAGTAGGCGTGGCTACGCCCACTTTTGGTTAAAATAGTTTTCATTCCTTTCTAAGAACATAACTGTAAAGTTTCAAGTCATTTGGTTAAAAAACAAAAAAGTTTTCCATGAAACGGGTCAATTTTCGCTACAATAGGGCGTGGCCACGCCCACTTTTGGTCAAAATAGTTTTGATTCCTTCCTAAGAATATTACTGTCAATTGGTTAGAAAGCAAAAAAGTTTTCCATACAACGGGTCAATTTTCGCTATAATAGGGCGAGGCCACGCCCACTTTTGATCAAAATAGTTTTCATTCCTCCCTAAGAACATAACTCTAAAGTTTCAAGTCAATTGGTTAACAAGCAAAGAAGTTTTCCATACAACGGGTCAATTTTCGCTACAATAGGGCGTGGCCACGCCCACTTTTGGTCAAAATAGTTTTGATTCCTTCCTAAGAATATTACTGTCAATTGGTTAGAAAGCAAAAAAGTTTTCCATACAACGGGTCAATTTTCGCTATAATAGGGCGTGGCCACGCCCACTTTTGGTCAAAATAGTTTTCATTCCTCCCTAAGAACATAACTGTAAAGTTTCAAGTCAATTGGTTAAAAAACAAAAAAGTTTTCCATGCAACGGGTCAATTTTCGCTATAAGTGGGCGTGGCTACGCCTGGCTACGCCCACTTTTGGTCAAAATAGTTTTCATTCTTCCCTAAGAACATAACCATAAAGTTTCAAGTCAATTGGTTAAAAAACAAAAAAGTTTTCCATACAACCGTTCAATTCTCACTATAAGTGGGCGTGGCCACGCCCACTTTTGGTCAAAATAGTTTTCCTTCTTCCCTAAGAACATAACTGTAAAGTTTCAAGTCAATTCGTAAAAAAACAAAAAAGTTTTCCATACAACGGGTCAAGTTTAACTATAAGTGGGCGTGGCCACGCCCACTTTTGCTCAAAATAGTTTTCATTCTTCAAAAGTGTTTTGTTTTACGACCTATACAAGTAATTCAATAATGATTAGCAGGCTCGAGGTCAATTTTGATACACCAAATTTGTAATCAAAAAGTTTTGGCAGTTTTAACAACAAACAATATTGCAAGAACTAGCTCAAAAGCTAGCAGCAGGCAGATCGTACAGCTGTTTCGGGAGTTGCCAAACTCCTTCATCAGCGATCTTTGCTTAACGATGAACGGATTATCAGCACTCCCCATACGTTTTTCTTGATAAACTGCATGAGAATTGCAAGTTATCAAACGAAAAACCCTGAGAAATGCTGCTTCGATCATCGCCTTGCAATATTGTTGTTGTTGTGGGCCACCGCTGTTTGTTGGAGTCAAGTCTTGACTCACGTCAACTGCTTGTGGACCAAATTTAGAAAAATAAAACAAAAATTTTATTTTTCAAGTTTCTGTCATACTACACAATTATGTGGATGACTACGGCGTGCCTTCCGTTTTAGTTAAAAAGTGTTTTGTTTTACGACCTATACAAGTAATTCAATAATGATTAGCAGGCTCGAGGTCAATTTTGATACACCAAATTTGTAATCAAAAAGTTTTGGCAGTTTTAACAACAAACAATATTGCAAGAACTAGCTCAAAAGCTAGCAGCAGGCAGATCGTACAGCTGTTTCGGGAGTTGCCAAACTCCTTCATCAGCGATCTTTGCTTAACGATGAACGGATTATCAGCACTCCCCATACGTTTTTCTTGATAAACTGCATGAGAATTGCAAGTTATCAAACGAAAAACCCTGAGAAATGCTGCTTCGATCATCGCCTTGCAATATTGTTGTTGTTGTGGGCCACCGCTGTTTGTTGGAGTCAAGTCTTGACTCACGTCAACTGCTTGTGGACCAAATTTAGAAAAATAAAACAAAAATTTTATTTTTCAAGTTTCTGTCATACTACACAATTATGTGGATGACTACGGCGTGCCTTCCGTTTTAGTTAAAAAGTGTTTTGTTTTACGACCTATACAAGTAATTCAATAATGATTAGCAGGCTCGAGGTCAATTTTGATACACCAAATTTGTAATCAAAAAGTTTTGGCAGTTTTAACAACAAACAATATTGCAAGAACTAGCTCAAAAGCTAGCAGCAGGCAGATCGTACAGCTGTTTCGGGAGTTGCCAAACTCCTTCATCAGCGATCTTTGCTTAACGATGAACGGATTATCAGCACTCCCCATACGTTTTTCTTGATAAACTGCATGAGAATTGCAAGTTATCAAACGAAAAACCCTGAGAAATGCTGCTTCGATCATCGCCTTGCAATATTGTTGTTGTTGTGGGCCACCGCTGTTTGTTGGAGTCAAGTCTTGACTCACGTCAACTGCTTGTGGACCAAATTTAGAAAAATAAAACAAAAATTTTATTTTTCAAGTTTCTGTCATACTACACAATTATGTGGATGACTACGGCGTGCCTTCCGTTTTAGTTAAAAAGTGTTTTGTTTTACGACCTATACAAGTAATTCAATAATGATTAGCAGGCTCGAGGTCAATTTTGATACACCAAATTTGTAATCAAAAAGTTTTGGCAGTTTTAACAACAAACAATATTGCAAGAACTAGCTCAAAAGCTAGCAGCAGGCAGATCGTACAGCTGTTTCGGGAGTTGCCAAACTCCTTCATCAGCGATCTTTGCTTAACGATGAACGGATTATCAGCACTCCCCATACGTTTTTCTTGATAAACTGCATGAGAATTGCAAGTTATCAAACGAAAAACCCTGAGAAATGCTGCTTCGATCATCGCCTTGCAATATTGTTGTTGTTGTGGGCCACCGCTGTTTGTTGGAGTCAAGTCTTGACTCACGTCAACTGCTTGTGGACCAAATTTAGAAAAATAAAACAAAAATTTTATTTTTCAAGTTTCTGTCATACTACACAATTATGTGGATGACTACGGCGTGCCTTCCGTTTTAGTTAAAAAGTGTTTTGTTTTACGACCTATACAAGTAATTCAATAATGATTAGCAGGCTCGAGGTCAATTTTGATACACCAAATTTGTAATCAAAAGTTTTGGCAGTTTTAACAACAAACAATATTGCAAGAACTAGCTCAAAAGCTAGCAGCAGGCAGATCGTACAGCTGTTTCGGGAGTTGCCAAACTCCTTCATCAGCGATCTTTGCTTAACGATGAACGGATTATCAGCACTCCTCATACGTTTTTCTTGATAAACTGCAACTGTTTGGCAACTCCCGAAACAGCTGTACGATCTGCCTGCTGCTAGCTTTTGAGCTAGTTCTTGCAATATTGTTTGTTGTTAAAACTGCCAAAACTTTTGATTACAAATTTGGTGTATCAAAATTGACCTCGAGCCTGCTAAATTCTCATGCAGTTTATCAAGAAAAACGTATGAGGAGTGCTGATAATCCGTTCATCGTTAAGCAAAGATCGCTGATGAAGGAGTTTGGCAACTCCCGAAACAGCTGTACGATCTGCCTGCTGCTAGCTTTTGAGCTAGTTCTTGCAATATTGTTTGTTGTTAAAACTGCCAAAACTTTTTGATTACAAATTTGGTGTATCAAAATTGACCTCGAGCCTGCTAATCATTATTGAATTACTTGTATAGGTCGTAAAACAAAACACTTTTTAACTAAAACGGAAGGCACGCCGTAGTCATCCACATAATTGTGTAGTATGACAGAAACTTGAAAAATAAAAATTTTTGTTTTATTTTTCTAAATTTGGTCCACAAGCAGTTGACGTGAGTCAAGACTTGACTCCAACAAACAGCGGTGGCCCACAACAACAACAATATTGCAAGGCGATGATCGAAGCAGCATTTCTCAGGGTTTTTCGTTTGATAACTTGCAATTCTCATGCAGTTTATCAAGAAAAACGTATGGGGAGTGCTGATAATCCGTTCATCGTTAAGCAAAGATCGCTGATGAAGGAGTTTGGCAACTCCCGAAACAGCTGTACGATCTGCCTGCTGCTAGCTTTTGAGCTAGTTCTTGCAATATTGTTTGTTGTTAAAACTGCCAAAACTTTTTGATTACAAATTTGGTGTATCAAAATTGACCTCGAGCCTGCTAATCATTATTGAATTACTTGTATAGGTCGTAAAACAAAACACTTTTTAACTAAAACGGAAGGCACGCCGTAGTCATCCACATAATTGTGTAGTATGACAGAAACTTGAAAAATAAAATTTTTGTTTTATTTTTCTAAATTTGGTCCACAAGCAGTTGACGTGAGTCAAGACTTGACTCCAACAAACAGCGGTGGCCCACAACAACAACAATATTGCAAGGCGATGATCGAAGCAGCATTTCTCAGGGTTTTTCGTTTGATAACTTGCAATTCTCATGCAGTTTATCAAGAAAAACGTATGGGGAGTGCTGATAATCCGTTCATCGTTAAGCAAAGATCGCTGATGAAGGAGTTTGGCAACTCCCGAAACAGCTGTACGATCTGCCTGCTGCTAGCTTTTGAGCTAGTTCTTGCAATATTGTTTGTTGTTAAAACTGCCAAAACTTTTTGATTACAAATTTGGTGTATCAAAATTGACCTCGAGCCTGCTAATCATTATTGAATTACTTGTATAGGTCGTAAAACAAAACACTTTTTAACTAAAACGGAAGGCACGCCGTAGTCATCCACATAATTGTGTAGTATGACAGAAACTTGAAAAATAAAATTTTTGTTTTATTTTTCTAAATTTGGTCCACAAGCAGTTGACGTGAGTCAAGACTTGACTCCAACAAACAGCGGTGGCCCACAACAACAACAATATTGCAAGGCGATGATCGAAGCAGCATTTCTCAGGGTTTTTCGTTTGATAACTTGCAATTCTCATGCAGTTTATCAAGAAAAACGTATGGGGAGTGCTGATAATCCGTTCATCGTTAAGCAAAGATCGCTGATGAAGGAGTTTGGCAACTCCCGAAACAGCTGTACGATCTGCCTGCTGCTAGCTTTTGAGCTAGTTCTTGCAATATTGTTTGTTGTTAAAACTGCCAAAACTTTTTGATTACAAATTTGGTGTATCAAAATTGACCTCGAGCCTGCTAATCATTATTGAATTACTTGTATAGGTCGTAAAACAAAACACTTTTTAACTAAAACGGAAGGCACGCCGTAGTCATCCACATAATTGTGTAGTATGACAGAAACTTGAAAAATAAAATTTTTGTTTTATTTTTCTAAATTTGGTCCACAAGCAGTTGACGTGAGTCAAGACTTGACTCCAACAAACAGCGGTGGCCCACAACAACAACAATATTGCAAGGCGATGATCGAAGCAGCATTTCTCAGGGTTTTTCGTTTGATAACTTGCAATTCTCATGCAGTTTATCAAGAAAAACGTATGGGGAGTGCTGATAATCCGTTCATCGTTAAGCAAAGATCGCTGATGAAGGAGTTTGGCAACTCCCGAAACAGCTGTACGATCTGCCTGCTGCTAGCTTTTGAGCTAGTTCTTGCAATATTGTTTGTTGTTAAAACTGCCAAAACTTTTTGATTACAAATTTGGTGTATCAAAATTGACCTCGAGCCTGCTAATCATTATTGAATTACTTGTATAGGTCGTAAAACAAAACACTTTTTAACTAAAACGGAAGGCACGCCGTAGTCATCCACATAATTGTGTAGTATGACAGAAACTTGAAAAATAAAATTTTTGTTTTATTTTTCTAAATTTGGTCCACAAGCAGTTGACGTGAGTCAAGACTTGACTCCAACAAACAGCGGTGGCCCACAACAACAACAATATTGCAAGGCGATGATCGAAGCAGCATTTCTCAGGGTTTTTCGTTTGATAACTTGCAATTCTCATGCAGTTTATCAAGAAAAACGTATGGGGAGTGCTGATAATCCGTTCATCGTTAAGCAAAGATCGCTGATGAAGGAGTTTGGCAACTCCCGAAACAGCTGTACGATCTGCCTGCTGCTAGCTTTTGAGCTAGTTCTTGCAATATTGTTTGTTGTTAAAACTGCCAAAACTTTTTGATTACAAATTTGGTGTATCAAAATTGACCTCGAGCCTGCTAATCATTATTGGTTTTCATTCTTCCCTAAGAACATAACTGTAAAGTTTCAAGTCAATTGGTTTAAAAACAAAAAAGTTTTCCATACAACGGGTCAAGTTTGTCAAAATAGTTTTCATTCCTCCCTAAAAACATAACTGTAAAATTTCAAGTCAATTGGTTAAAAAACAGAAAAGTTCGCCATACAACGACGTGAATATTGCTTCTCTTCCTCTTCTTCATTTTGTATGGGAGCTACCAGTTCCAGATGTCCAATCTCAATGGAACTTTCAGGCATGTAGTCGGACTGTGTAGAACTACTATGTTTAAAATTTCAGCACTCTATCATACAAAACAAAAAAGTTTTCCATTTAACGATTCAAGTTTTGTTCATTTTTCTTCTTCTTTTCGTATGGGGGCTACCAGTTCCAGTGGTCCGATATGGCTGGATCCGACAAATGAGTTGATCGCACAAATAAGAAGTCTCTGTGGAAAATTTCAGCTCGATATCTTCAAAACTGTGGGAGGAGATTGTATATATACAGACAGACGGACAGACGGTCGGACGGACATGGCTAAATCAACTCGTCTTGTCGTCCTAATCGAGAATATATACACTTTATATAGTCGGAAATGAATATTTCGATCTGTTACAAACTTCAGCACAAAGTTATTATACTATTTCACATACGTGAAAAGTATAAAAAAAACCATTAAGGACGCTATCTTCAGCAAGGCTGAAGCTATAATACTTTTCACTTTGTGTCACTATAAAAAAAACTAAATGAATAGTTTTCATGCCTCCCTAAACACATAACTGTCAAGTCAATTCGTTAAAAAACAAAAAAGTTTTCCATACAACGGTTCAAGTTTATCGATAAGTGGGCGTAGCCATGCCCTCTTTTGGTCAAAATAGTTTTCATTCTTCCCTAAGAACATAACCATAAAGTTTCAAGTCAATTGGTTAAAAAACAAAAAAGTTTTCCATACAACCGTTCAAGTTTCACTATAAGTGGGCGTGGCCACGCCCACTTTTGGTCAAAATAGTTTTCATTCCTCCCTAAGAACATAACTGTAAAGTTTCAAGTCAATTGGTTAAAAAACAAAAAAGTTTTCCATGCAACGGGTCAATTTTCGCTATAAGTGGGCGTGGCTACGCCTGGCTACGCCCACTTTTGGTCAAAATAGTTTTCATTCCTCTCTAAGAACATAACTGTAAAGTTTCAAGTCAATTGGTTAAAAAACAAAAAAGTTTTCCATACAACGGGTAAATTTTCGCTATAAGTGGGCGTGGCTACGCCCACTTTTGGTCAAAATGGTTTTCATTCCTCCCTAAGAACATAACTTTAAAATTTCAAGTCAATTGGTTAAGAAACAAAAAAGTTTTCCATACAACGACGTGAATATTCCCTCTCTTCCTCTTCTTCATTTTGTATGGGAGCTACCAGTTCCAGATGTCCAATCTCAATGAAACTTTCAGGCATGTAGTCGGACTATGTAAAACTACTATGTTTAAAATTTCAGCACTCTATCATACAAAACAAAAAAGTTTTCCATACAACGATTCAAGTTTTGTTCACTTTTCTTCTTCTTTTCGTATGGGAGCTACCTGTTCCAATAATCCGATCATGCTGGTTCCGACGAATGATTCATCGTAATAAATTCTAAGACTCTGTGCAAAGTTTCAGCTCGATAGCTTCAAAACTGAGGGACTAGTTTGCATACATACAGGCAGACAGACAGACAGACGGACATGGCTAAATCAACTCGTCTTGTCGTCCTGATCAAGAATATATATACTTTATATAGTCGGAAATTAATATTTCGATCTGTTACAAACTCCGTGACAAAGTTATTATACTATTTCACATAAGTGAAAAGTATAAAAAACAGTAAGGGCGGTATAGTTGAGTATTCTCAACTATATAATACCCTGTTGTTTGTTGTATGCAGTTTTAAAAAGATATGTTAACAGAGTTTGCATACAAAATTTCAGCATTGTATTTATTATACTTTAGGAGATACAGCAATTTTAAGAAAAAAATTACCTTTGGTTTTGCTCGATGGGCGGAAAGGAATGGGCGTGGCAAAACTTCCTTCAAACTTGATCTAGTGTTCGACCACACGAGTCTATCTTCCAAATTTTAAGTCTCTATCTCTAATAGTTTTCGCATTGTTAAGTACGGTTTTTGTTACAAATAGGATAAGATAAAAGAAACATGAAAGTCGGTAAGTAGACTCAGTATGAGTAACTCTACGAGACTGCATACCACAATTTTACCCCCTCCAAATATGCTAACGCCATCTATGATCAAAAAGGTTCATTTATCGTTGCCACTTTTCTTACCAGAATCACCCAGCTCCATGTATGGAAAGGCCGCATCCGAGCAGTGGCAAAGTTTGCGTTCAAGCTGTCAAAGGACGGAATCGAAAGTTTAGACGAAGCTAACTTTAGATATATAGCTATTAGCCAGATCTTAATTCTTTCTTTTTGCATCAGACCACCGATCAAACAAATCCAACTTCGACTTTAACATAAAAATATATAAAACGAGTTTTATTAAAATGGGCTAAAATACTCGTAATTACTATCAGTTAATTACCAATTAATTGGCAATTTTGTAAAAGCTCTCATTTGGAAAGCAAACGAAAATTTATCAACGAAGTTTATACAAATTGGGTAAGTGGATTTATTAATTTCTCATCGTCCACGTGCGACTGAGCGAAAAATTAACTAAATCCCTAACCATAATTTTCTTCTATCTAAAGCATCTTCTTTTTGCACAAAACTGTTACTCTAAATCAGAGGCGGGCAAAACCTCATTTTCCTATACTCGCGAGTATAGGAAGCAAAATTCTGACGCAGCGCAGTCGACTCACGCATAGTGTAAGCCAGAGAGTATAAAAATATAACAAGAGACCGAAGGCCTCTCACGCAGAGCTTTCGTGTTTTTAAAATCGCGCAAGTAAGTTCAGCGGAAAATTCTTGCAAGAAAGAGACAGTAAAATGATTGTATATCTTATTCACTCATCTGGGAATTGTTTACATTTTTCTTTTTTGTTTACTTTTGAGATGTTGCCACGTTTCATTTGCTTGTGCGGCGTGGATTTTTGTCTTGATTTTGGTTTTCATATTTTGTAAGTCCGGACGGACATTTCATATTCAATTATTTCAGCAAATTTTTAGATCTAATGAAAGTAATGACTTTTTAAACATATTCTAATTGGTTATATCAAAATTTTATATTTTTCCTCATATTTTTACTAACATGCCAATATAAATAAAATTTTAAAAATTCCAAAATTGAATTTTTTACAATCAAAAGTTTTATCAGCATTTTAACAAATCAATATCAACTAATTTATCATGAACATTTTTCGCTTCTATAGTCTGAATATAGTCAAACAATTCGAATTTTATACTGATGATATCAGGATAGCATGAAATTAAGTAGCAAAACAATACATTTTGCATTTGCTAAATTGTTAGCTTATGGTTGAGACGGGTAAAGGGGTACATGTGTGTGACATGGCCACGCATAAGAATCAAATGTAAGTGTCAATATGTTGTTGCGAAGGGCAAAGAGGCAGGGAGATCGCCAACAACAAACAACAAATACAATACGCACACACTTATATGCTCCACTTCACCCTTTGCCAACATTTGCTTTGACTGCCATGCTTTGTGTGTGATCACAGCGACAACAAAAACAATACGCGCACACTTATTGCACCACTACACCCTTTTCCAACAAATGCATTGACTTTGGTTGTGAAGCAGAGGGAGTAAGTGTGTGTGGGTAACGACTTTACCTTTATTCATTTTTCGGCAACATTGCCTAGCATTTCTGATCGCCTAGTAGCATGAATCAATTTGCTTAGTAAAATTGCTTTTGATCTGCAAAGAAACCATATTTCGCTTAGAAACCATATTTCGCCTACATATTTCAATGCAAAATCAAATTAAACGCATATAAAAAATATTATTTTCGTCGATGAACAATGAAATATAATTTTCTTCAGTCAATCAAACTCAAACTAAAATCAACCTAATCTCTGTATAATTATAAAAGTTACATTGCCTCAGCTTAAATAAAATGTAATTTATTCGCAATAAGCATGAATAACAAAATACATATACATATTAAGCCGACGGCACTTGATCAGTGCAATTATTTTATTTTCATTCTTAAAATCAAAATTCACAACATGTACATGCCCGCCCTACTTCTTCTTTTGTCCACACTTTCATTGAACACAAGAAGGATCGTTTTTTAGCAACCTCGCAAACATGCCCACATGCCACTTCACCTCTTGCCATCACTTTTCGTAAGCAAAAGTTGTTTATGAAATTTGGCAACGGAGCTGGAACTTCATTCATAATTTCAATTAAATTCCCGTGGTGTAGTACGTGTCTGTCCGTCGTTGTTAGAGCGAGCCAGATATACATTCGTTTTGCTGTCTCTGTCTGGCAAGAATTTTCCGCCATCAGTTGCGGCTGATTTCATTTTGAAAGCTTAGCGTGAGCATGATGAAATAACATAAGGTGGTCTCGTCGGCAACAGACATCCACTTATTGTATGCTCGCAATAAGTGCGAGTGAAAGGAACATAGTCAACTGAGTGTCGTATTGAGTGTGAGTGAGGCGGCAATGTGATTGTTGATTAACCCTTAGCATGTCCGTAGGCTTTGAATATGCCACTTATAAATAAAAGACGAGATTTTTTTTTAAAGTTTGATTTTTAATAATTTAGAGTTACCAATTAAACGCTGCTTTTGGTTCTTAGTACAAATTTTTTTGTTTAAGTAGTTAACTCTAAAATATATTCTTATTTTAAAGTAAAAAGAAATTAATATTATTAATATAATATTTCATATTAATGCGTGCACGCTTAAGGGTTAATGAATAACGACAAAAAATTCGTCCGCACACAACCTTTCTTTTCAACAAGCAAATGTGACTGAAATAAGTGGATACTTCGTAAAACTTCGGCAGCCGACGAGACCACCTTATGTTATTTCATCATGAAACAGTCACCAGATTCAGACAAACCAGCCCGGATTGGCTGGATATTTTCCGATTGCCACGAAGCAATCTGCAGCCGACTGGCGTTATACCGAGGGTCCCGGCTGGTTAATTTTTGTTTTTCCTGGCTTTCGCCCAACAGAACGAGGCTACTCAAAATTTTTTTCTGGAAGACAAGAAAACCCAATAAGTCGGAGCCTTGAGAGATGCGGATCAGCCGCAACATTAAAAATTAAAAGTAGTGAAAAAAAAATAAAAAATCGCGTGCAACACAGTACACGTGTTTGAAGTGAAACTTTCCTGAAAAAAAAACAAAAATCCAGTAAGGACGCTATCTTCGGCCTTAACATGCCCTTTTTCTGAATTGAATTTCTGTTTATCTTAATATCCTTTATACTAATTTTCATTGTCAATCTGCATTAAAACAATTCAATCTTATCTATAAATATGCATTTAAAAACAAATCCTTCCCAAATTTTTATAGCTGGAAAACAATCTTCTAGTATATTTTTTTAAAGATTGAGAAGTAGATTGGAATTAAATTGTTGAAGTAATCTTCAAATTAAAGTTAATGTGAAGTTGTATTTGAAAAAAAAAAAAAAATCTCGTAAAAATAGTAAATTTTATGAAAATATGTGTGTACCAACTATGTTATTTGGGCAAGATGGAATGTGTACATTGTTGAATGCAGAAATGCGAGGAAGAAGAATTAATTCAAATGTGCAAAGTGTCTACCGAAGAACAGAGTCAAGTTAACTACCAATGCTCCAATGTGTGGAATCTACTTGACTTTATTTATTGCATTATAATTTATTATTAGTCTTCCCTTTTGGTTTCACAACAACGGAAAGGGTATGCTTGTCAATTGCAAAATTGAACGGGCTTCAACAAAATTGTGAGAACGCAAATTGGAGATGAATTCGCGGCTTATAAAGTATGAAGCTGATTAGCGTCGCACAGAGGGGCCATTCAGCTTGCAAAAATTAAAAATTTAATGAACGCTTTCGATAAAACAAATTTATGTGTTTGATAGAGAATTTTCCAGAGATTAAGGAAATATTAACCTTAACGAAATCGGAATTTTAATTTGGAAGATATGCGCACTCAAAGTTGGCCTTTTTTTAAACTTTCAATGACATACTAATTTTTTTGAAAATTCGGCATCTTTGAGTTGGAGTAAAAACGAAATTATAACTCGAATCATTATCGAATTGATTTCTATTCTTAGGTAGCCATATTATAGTGTTATACTATAAATACCAAATCTTTCGCATTTATAGTTTACTAGAGGAGGCTGTTTTTCGAACTATCTATTTTTTGGGTATTTTTCAACTTTGGTGGACAATTAAAAAAACGTTAAAATATGACAGCCGCCAAAAATTGGAATTATGTTTATTGAACATTCGTTAACCAATGTTAAAAATTTCAGCTGCCTTTATTTGCCTGGTTGGTTTTTAAAGCAAAAAAACGGCCGCAACCTCACACAAAAAACCAGTAAGGACGCTATAGTCGAGTATACTCGACAATAAAATACCCTGCATACACAGTAGGTGGTGCAACACCCTAAATCTACAAAAAAATGTTGATTTGACATCGCCCGATCGAATATTGTCCAAAATATCAAGTAAATTGGTCAAAAAAAGTGGAATTTACGAAAAATTTGAGTTTGTAGGTCATTGAGGGGTAACTTTCGAACAGAAGGGAATTTTGTGGTATGCAGTTTTAAAGATATATATTTACTGAGCTTGTATACAAAATTTCATGTTCATACCTTTATTAGTTTTGGAGATATTGCTTTTTATAGAAAACAACTGGGGGAGGGGAAATCAAATTGTGGTATTTGTGGTTTTGTGTGGTGGTTTTGTAGAACTCTTCATGCTGAGTCTACATACCGACTTTCATGTTTCTATCTCTTCGGGTGTTCGAGTTATAACGTTTTGAAAAAGTGGGCGGTGCTGGTTGGGCGGGAAGGAGTGGGCGTGGCACTAAACCATTCAAACTTGATGGAGTGCCAAGCATTACGAGTCTACCCTCCAAATTTCAAGTCTCTAGCTTTTACAGTTTCCGAGAACCATTGGTGAATACAGACGGACGGACAGACGGACAGGGCTCAATCGATTTCTCTTGTCATCCTGATCAAGAATATATATACTTTATGGGGTCCCCCTCCCCTCCTTCTATGCGTTACATACATTTCGTTCAAACAAACTTAATATACCCTGACACACTGTATGTGCAGGGGATAATCAGTGAAAAAGGCGCTGCCGCAGGTATAAGAAGAAGAATACACAGTAGGTAGATTCGCTGTTACAGCTTTAATATGTTAATAAAACCAGTGAGGACGCTATAGTCGAGTATACTCGACAATAGAATACCCTGCACACACAGTAGCCGGTGCAACACCCTCAGTCTACAAAAACATATTGATCTGACGTCGCATATTCAAATAGTGTTCAAAATATCAAGCAAATCGGTCAAAAAATGTGTAATTCACGAAAAATTTGAGTTTGTAGGTCATTGAGGGGTAACTATCAAAAAGAGGGGAATTTTGTGGTATGCAGTTTTTAAGATACGTACATACTGAGCTTGTCTACAAAATTTCAGGTTCGTATCTCTAATAGTTTTGAAGATACAGCAATTTTAAGAAAACAACCGGGGGAGGGGAAATGAAGAGGAGGGGGAAAAATTGTGGTATGCAGTAGTGCTACTTATACTGAGTCTACATACCGATTTTAATGTTTCTATCTCTTTGGATGTTCGAGTTATAGCGTTTTAAAAAAGTGGGCGGTGCTGGATGGGCGGGAAGGAGTGGGCGTGGCACAAAACCGTTCAAACTTGATCTGCTGCCGAGCATCACGAGTCTACCCTCCAAATTTCAAGTCTCTAGCTATTATAGTTTCTGAGAACCATTGGTGAATACGGACGGACAGACGGACAGATTGACAGACAGACGGACGGACAGACAGACGGACGGACAGACGGACGGACATGGCTTAATCAATTTCTCTTGTCATCCTGATCAAGAATATATATACTTTATATAGTCGCAAGTGCATATTTCTGTGCGTTACATACATTTCGCTCAAACAAACACAATATACCCCGATACACAGTATGTGTACAGGGTATAACCAGTAAGGGCGGTATAGTCGAGTATACTCGACAATATAATACCCTGCACACATGGTAGGCAGTGCTACACCCTCAATCTACAAAAACATATGGATCTGACGTCGCCTTTTCAAATAGTGTTCAAAATACAAGGAAAATCGGTCAAAAAATGTGGATTTTACGAAAAATTTAAGTTTGTTGGTCTCTGAGGGGTAGCCATCAAAGAGAGGGGAAATTTGTGGTATGCAGTTTTTAAGATGTATTATCACTGAGCTTGTATACAAAATTTCAGGTTCATACCTTTGTTAATTTTGGAGATATAGCAATTTAGAGAAAATTACTGGGGGAGGGGAAATGAAAATGAGGGGGGGATTTTGTGGTATGCAGTTTTCTAGAGCCACTCATACTGAGTCTACATACCGACTTTCATGTTTCTATCTCTTTGGATGTTAGAGTTATAGCGATTTAAAAAAGTGGGTACGGCTGGATGGGCGGGAAGGAGTGGGCGTGGCACAAAAAAAAAATAAACTTGATCTGCTGCCAAGCATCACGAGTCTACCCTCCAAATTTCAAGTCTCTAGCTCTTACAGTTTCCGAGATCCATTGGTGAATACAGACGGACGGACGGACGGACAGACGGACGGACATGGCTCAATCAATTTCTCTTGTCGTCCTGATCAAGAATATATATACTTTATGGGGTCCCCCTCCCTTCTTTCTGTGCGTTACATACATTTCGTTCAAACAAACTTAGTATACCCTGACACACTGTATGTGCAGGGTATAATGAACATATTTATACCCTGTACACACACTGTGTATCAGGGTATATTAAGTTTGTTTGAGACGGTTTGTATGTAACGCATAGAAGGAGGGGAGGGGGACCCTATAAAGTATATATATTCTTGATCAGGATGACAAGACGAATTGATATAGCCCTGTCTGTCCGTCCGTCCGTCCGTCCGTCCTCACCAATGGTTCTCGAAAACTATAAGAGCTAGAGACTTGAAATTTGGTGGATAGACTCGTGAGGTCAAACGCTAGATCAAGTTTGAAGGATTTTTTGCCACGCCCCCTCCTTCCCGCCCATCGAGCACCACCCATTTTTTCAAAAGGCTGTAGCTCGAAAACCTGATGAGTTAGAAACATGAAAATGAGTATGTAGACTCAGTATGTATAGCTCTACAAAACTGCATACCACATTTTTTCCCCCTCCCCTTCGTTTCCCCACAAAAAGTTGTTTTCTTAAAATTGCTGTATCTCCTAAACTATAATAGATACAATGCTGAAATTTTGTATGCAAACTCAGTAAACATACCTTTTTAAAACTGCATACCACAAACTTTCATTTTTAACGCTGTGTGACAACGCAAAGACAACAAGTTGAAATTTGGCATAAATTGCGCTTTGAACACTGCTTTATCCTATTTGTAACAAAAACCGTACTTAACACTGCGAAAACTATTAAAGTTAGAGACTTGAAATTTGGAAGATAGACTCGTGTGGTCGAACACTAGATCAAGTTTGAAGGAATTTTTGCCACGCCCATTCCTTCCCGCCCATCGAGCACATGAAAAGGTCATTATACTTTTCACTTATGTGAAATAGTATATTAACTTTGTCACGGAGTTTGTAACAGATCGAAATATTAATTTCCGACTATATAAAGTATATATATTCTTGATCAGGACGACAAGACGAGTTGATTTAGCCATGTCCGTCTGTCCGTCTGTCTGTCTGTCTGTCGGTCTGTCTGTCTGTCTGTATGTATGCAAACTAGTCCCTCAGTTTTGAAGCTATCGAGCTGAAACTTTGCACAGAGTCTTAGAATTTATTACGATGAATCATTCATCGGAACCAGCATGATCGGATTATTGGAACAGGTAGCTCTCATACGAAAAGAAGAAGAAAAGTGAACAAAACTTGAATCGTTGTATGGAAAACTTTTTTGTTTTGTACAATAGAGTGCTGAAATTTTAAACATAGTAGTTTTACATGGTCCGACTACATGCCTGAAAGTTTCATTGAGATTGGACATCTGGAACTGGTAGCTCCCATACAAAATGAAGAAGAGGAAGAGAAGGAATATTCACGTCGTTGTATGGAAAACTTTTTTGTTTCTTAACCAATTGACTTGAAATTTTAAAGTTATGTTCTTAGGGAGGAATGAAATCTATTTTGACCAAAAGTGGGCGTAACCACGCGTAGCCACGCCCACTTATAGCGAAAATTTTCCCGTTGTATGGAAAACTTTTTTGTTTTTTAACCAATTGACTTGAAACTTTACAGTTATGTTCTTAGAGAGGAATGAAAACTATTTTGACCAAAAGTGGGCGTAGCCAGGCGTAGCCATGCCCACTTATAGCGAAAATTGACCCGTTGTATGGAAAACTTTTTTGTTTTTTAACCAATTGACTTGAAACTTTGCAGTTATGCTCTTAGGGAGGAATGAAAACTATTTTGATCAAAAGTGGGCGTAGCCACGCCCACTTATAGCTTAACTTGACCCTTTGTATGGAAAACTTTTTTGTTTTTTAACCAATTAACTTGAAACTTTACAGTTATGTTCTTAGGGAGGAATGAAAACTATTTTAACCAAAAGTGGGCGTAGCCACGCCTACTTATAGCGAAAATTGACCCGTTGTATGGAAAACTTTTTTGTTTTTTAACCAATTGACTTGAAACTTTGCAGTTATGCTCTTAGGGAGGAATGAAAACTATTTTGATCAAAAGTGGGCATGGCCACACCCACTTATAGCTTAACTTGACCCTTTGTAAGGAAAAATTTTTGGTTATTTAATCAATTGACTTGAAACTTTACAGTTATGTTCTTAGGGACGAATGAAAACTATTTTGACGAAAAGTGGGCGTAGCAACGCCCTTTTATAGCGAAAATTGACCCTTTGTATGGAAAACTTTTTTGTTTTTTAACCAATTGACTTAAAACTTTACAGTTATGCTCCTAGAGAGGAATGAAAACTATTTTGACCAAAAGTGGGCGTAGCCACGCCTACTTATAGCAAAAATTGACCCGTTGTATGGAAAACTTTTTTGTTTTTTAACCAATTGACTTGAAACTTTGCAGTTATGCTCTTAGGGAGGAATGAAAACTATTTTGATCAAAAGTGGGCGTGGCCACGCCTACTTATAGCAAAAATTGACCCGTTGTATGGAAAACTTTTTTGTTTTTTAACCAATTGACTTGAAACTTTGCAGTTATGCTCTTAGGGAGGAATGAAAACTATTTTGATCAAAAGTGGGCATGGCTACGCTCACTTATCGCAAAACTTGAACCGTTGTATGGAAAAATTTTTTGTTTTTTAACGAATTGACTTGAAACATTACAGTTATGTTGTTAGGGAGGCATGAAAACTATTCATTTAGTTTTTTTTATAGTGACACAAAGTGAAAAGTATTATAGCTTCAGCCTTGCTGAAGATAGCGTCCTTACTGGTTCATTATACCTATTACAATTATTAGTAATTATTTCATTTTTCGCATTTTTCAGCACGATTGTCTGTTCGTCTATTTTATAGATTTCAGTATTGTCGTTTAAAATTAGTTTACAATTATTTTGGATAATACAATGTCTTGACAATCTACATTCGCTTATAAAATGGTTTTTACTATATGTGTATATTTTATCATTATAATGAAAAATTTTTTCTGATACAGAGTCTATTTCCTTCTTCTGAGCGTTTGTTATTGGAAGTATTGTCATTATGTTAACTTGTATAAAGGTTTTTGGTACTTTAATAATGAACATTAGTTTTTCGTCTTGGTCTTGAATTAGTGCTGATCTTAGAAATTTTGTTTTAGTTAAGTCAATGTCATAGTCATCTATTTCGTTGTTTGTTAGTAGGTTTGCGTTAGCCAGTCCATTTTGAGCTGTAGAAACATATTCTTGAATATGTTTTATATGGTTTCTTAATAATGTAAGCATTAGTAACGTTTCATGGTATAGGTTTTGAACAACGACTCTTTTTATAACTATACTAGCTGACCCAGCGCGCTTTGCTACGCCCTCAAAGTATGATGAACTGTTGCATATAGCCCAGGATTAAATCTTTTAACACTCTATCACAATTTGTTCCTAAATTTTCTTCTTGTCAGACTTTAGATACAGGTACATAGGCGTTTAAAATTTTTATTATATGTTCCAGCAGCCACGTTCATTTATCAATTCTAGTTGGGTTCGAAGTCATCAATATTATTTCCAGATTTTGTTTTCGTAGATTAATTAAATTTAAAAAAAAAAATATTCCAGCGTTTTGAAACTCTAATTACCGTTAATGCGTTTCAGAATTCTTAATGCCTTGTAAATATGGCAAATTTCTTACTTTGCAGTGATATATAATTACCTTTACAAACATGTGATTGCAAAATTCCATCTGTTTATATTTAAGAACAACAAAACCATATTTTTGACTAATTGTTCCTTTGTTCCATTTTAGCAAAATGAAAAATACTCTTCACTTTACAGCCTTCTGGCGATTTTGCTTACAGCAAAATGTTATTTTGAAGATGTTTCTCTATATGGTCGAGGCCACGCCTTTATGTTCGATTCTAATAAAATTTTGGAAAATATTTAAAAATTAATAAAACATTTTTCTAACAAAAATCTTGTTTTGACCGATTGTTTCTTTCGCAAAGTGCCTTTTTGACGTCTAAAATGTTTTTGTACAAAAAACTAAGGTGATAGTTTTAAAAAACCTAATTTTTAACCGGCAGCTAAATGTAATAGCAATCCAATCATGCAGATTTTTTACATACAAACTGCCTGAAAGGATAAGATAATTTTCTGCAATTTATTATACCCTGTACACACACTGTGTATCAGGGTATATTAAGTTTGTTTGAGACGGTTTGTATGTAACGCATAGAAGGAGGGGAGGGGGACCCTATAAAGTATATATATTCTTGATCAGGATGACAAGACGAATTGATATAGCCCTGTCTGTCCGTCCGTCCGTCCGTCCGTCCGTCCGTCCGTCCTCACCAATGGTTCTCGAAAACTATAAGAGCTAGAGACTTGAAATTTGGTGGATAGACTCGTGAGGTCAAACGCTAGATCAAGTTTGAAGGATTTTTTGCCACGCCCACTCCTTCCCGCCCATCGAGCACCACCCATTTTTTCAAAAGGCTGTAGCTCGAAAACCTGATGAGTTAGAAACATGAAAATAAGTATGTAGACTCAGTATGTATAGCTCTACAAAACTGCATACCACATTTTTTTCCCCTCCCCTTCGTTTCCCCTCAAAAAGTTATTTTCTTAAAATTGCTGTATCTCCTAAACTATAATAGATACAATGCTGAAATTTTGTATGCAAACTCAGTAAATATACCTTTTTAAAACTGCATACCACAAACTTTCATTTTTAACGCTGTGTGACAACGCAAAGACAAACAAGTTGAAATTTGGCATAAATTGCGCTTTGTACACTGCTTTATCCTATTTGTAACAAAAACCGTACTTAACACTGCGAAAACTATTAAAGCTAGAGACTTGAAATTTGGAAGATAGTCTCGTGTGGTCGAACACTAGATGAAGTTTGAAGGAATTTTTGCCACGCCCATTCCTTCCCGCCCATCGAGCACAACAAAAGGTCATTTTTTTCTTAAAATTGCTGTATCTCCTAAAGTATAAAGAATACAATGCTGAAATTTTGTATGCAAACTAAGATAACATACCTTTTTAAAACTGCATACAACAAACTACCACTTTCCCCGCAAAGACCAACACACTAAAATTTTGCAGCAATGCTTTGTAACAAAATCCGTACTAAAGCGCCATCTAATGGCAACATTGCACTGTGAGCCCTGCCTCACTATTAGCAAATACACAAACCATATCGTGGTACACTGCTTTTGCTGTCGGCGAATGTTTAACGTGTTATCAACATAGGTGTGTGTACAGGGTATTATATAGTTGAGAATACTCAACTATACCGCCCTTACTGGTTTTTTTTGAAATCGTTAAAACTGAGCTCGCAGTTGGTATTGAAGCAGACATATGGACATGACTGTGTTAACTCGTCTTGTGAAGATAATATATGCTTTATGTGGTCGGCGATATCTCCTTCCATGGCATCGCAAATATATATTATTTTTGCAGGAGTATAAAAAACGCTATTCAGCCTTGCTGAAGACTATTTACTTTTCACGCTCTTTTTATGCCACGCCAATTTTTTGGATTGAATCTGCTTTCTCTTTACTTTAATAGCCTATATACCAATTTTCATTGTTTAAGCTAATATGGAAACTTGCAATTTATTGATATTAGCTTGTGAAGTTGAAAGTCAATTAATTAAGAAAAAAAAAGTTTTCCTTTCAACGCCGTAAATTTTCTGTCTTTTCCTCTTCTTCACTTTGTATGATAAGTACCAGTTTCAGTGGTCCGATCTTAATGACAATTCCAGAAATGTAGTCTGTGTACGTAAAGCTACTATGTTTGTTTATGTTTTTTTCATCCCTCTATCTTCCAAAACGAAAAAGTTTTCCATTCAACGATTTAAGTTCTGTTAATTTTTCTTCTTCATTCTGTATGGGTGCTACCAGTTCTAATGGTCTGATCATTGCAGTTCCGACAAATGATTTATGGTGGTAAAGCTGTAAAATTTCAGGTCAATAGTCGGAGATTTTTCCTTCTGGGGGTTACAAACTCCGTGACAAAGTCATAATAATATTTACATACGTGAAGAGTATAAAAACACTAATATGTGTACATATGTGGCTGTATGTAAAAGATGAAGAAGAAGTGAAGCACAATTTCGAAAGTAATGCTCCTCCGTTTTCTCACCGTTCTCTTGTTCTCTTTGCAAACAACACACTCATACCAATACAAAAGTGTAAGAAGAAGCAAAGAATGGTACGTGCTTGCGTCCACAAAATCTTAATATTGTTTATTTTTCTTCTTCTTTCCGTATGGAGGCTACCAGTTAAAATGGTCGGATCGATACCAAAACATTATAACAACCTTCAGGAGGTCCATCTAAAGATTAACTGAAAATTTCATTGAATCGGAAGCTGTTTTTGAGTTATGCGCTTATCAACATATTTTTCGATTCATTTTTATTATACTATAGATTATTGTCTCACATTCAATAATAAGTGATCATAGGTAACTAAACACTGCACTAAACACGATATACATAGCTACGGTTTGTTTTGTGTATCAGTTGACAAAAGCAAACTCAGTAGTGAAAATCCAAGAAAAACAACACTGACATTGACACTTTGTTGTTGTTTCAACTTTTTTTTAATTTGACATGACTTGGAGTCAAATCCTTCAAGCCGTACATACCTGCATTGTTTACACATTAGTGCGTGTAATTTGCAAAGAGTATTAATTAATTTTAATACTCTCTGGCTTGTACGTTCTCTCAAAGTTTTCTTGTTCTCTTTCAATCAACAAACACATAACAATACTGACGTATAAGAAGAAGCATAGCATGTTACGTTTAATGCTTGCGACGTCGCAAGTTTGTATGGGAAAAAGAAAAGGTCTGTTTTTAGGGTTTTTCCGGCAATTATTTGAATTTTTTTCGCCGTAAAAACCATCTTTGAACTTTAACGAACATTTAAAAAAAAGAATTGGCCAAATTGGTCCAGGCGTTGTTGAGTTATGCGCTTACCAACACATTTTGCGATTCATTTTTATATTATAGATGAAAACTTGCTAATTTGGCTTGAATTTTCTGCTGGTCTTGGTTAATTGTTTTCTTTATTAATTTTAAGGTTTGTGAAAATTGGTCATTAATTTTTACTTGTTTGTTTAAATTAGTTATTGAGTTATGTAAATTGGTGTCTATATTGTTGAAATGATTAATAATATCTTGTTGATCTTCGTCGTCCATTGTTCCGAAGAGATATTTTGTGGCACGACCTACAACATTTACTAATCCGCGTTTTTTTCTTATGTTAGGGGTAATGGTTTTTATTTTCCCAAGTAAAGTTTCTATTTCATTAAGTAGGAAATTCTTTTGCTCTGTATTGAACTCTAAAAGATTTTTCTCAATCGTATGCAATATATTATTTAACTCATTAATCTCTACTATATGAACTATAAGGTCTAAGTCGGTTGCCATGAGTTCGGTGCCAGTGTGAACTTCTACATATCCGTGGTTGTCCATTATAGGTTGGATACTCATATCAGCTTTAATAATTGCTGGTGCCGCTATTATTTGTATTAGCAACCAAGCCTGAAATGTCAGTTTGATTAGTATTAAACTTATACGGTCTTTTAATATTGCAAGTGTGAATATTTCTAAGGTTATTTTTTCTAAATTTCGGCTGTTCTTTGTGTCTAAGGTTTTTATAGTACTTTATGAATCCTATTTCCCTAGATTCCTGATAATTTTCTCTTTTTTCGTTTAGCTTACTTATTTTATGAATTTTTGCTTGCTGAATTCTTTCGTAGATAATTTTGTGTTCTACTTTGTGGTTTTGCACTTCAAATGGTGTATGATAGCTATTGTTGTAGAAATTTACTGCTCTGTTCATTTGGAAGATTATGGGTAGTTTTTCTTCTATGTTCAATGTTCGAATTTTTTCTGTAAGAGTATTATTCAATCTTTCTACGTCGCTGTTACCAGTATGATTGTTTGGTTTGGTAGCATGAAATTCGATGTTTTCTCTTTGCAAAAAATCTCTTATATTGGTAGTATTAAATTCGTTATCGAAGACGAATTTCTTAATATTGCCCTTTATAGCTATAAACTATTCGATATTGTTAAGAAGAGTTATGTCATTTCTATCGAAGAGTGGAAAGCAAGTTGCTTGTTTTGAAAATTTGTCAATAAAAACAATAAAAGATTGTTTGCTGTTAACGTAAGTGTCAACATGAATTATTTCGTTTGTTGTCTTTGGTGTTTCTGTGTTATAGAATTTATTTTTGATTGGACGGCGATCATATTTGCCGCCTGTGCAAATGTCTCAATTATTTATTATTTTGTGGATGTGTTCCCTTAGATTTGGGTTAAATACTCTGCTTTTCAATTTGCCTATCATCATGGATACTTTTTCAGGGTTTGGTTTCACCCCCTGTGTGGTCAAAATGTGTCCCAGAAATTGGGTTTCTTTCTTGAGAAAGTCACACTTGTCTACTTGTATTTTTAAGCTAGCCCCTCTTAGAGCTTTGAATATGGCTTTTAAGTTCGTTATATGTTCTTGTAGTGTTGTACCAAAGACTAAAATGTCGTCCATGTACACTACACATATTTTATTTATGAATTCCTTGAGGACTGAATTCATAAGTCTCTGGAAAGTAGAATGTGCATTTTTTAAACCAAAGGCGTTCGTACGAATTCGTAGTGCCCCGATGGTGTTGAAAACGCTGTCTTCTTCCTATCTTCTTCCTCTACCATAATTTGGTGAAATCCTTTGGCTAGCGTTGTGAAGGACTGTGCCCTGCCAAGTTTGTCTAATATGGTATTCAAATTGGGAATTGGAAATTTGTCGTCAACTGTGAATTCGTTCAGTTTGCGATAGTCAATAACTATTCTATACTTCTTTTTGCCTGAATTGTCAATTTTTTTCTCGACAATCCACAATGGGCTATTATATGGGGAGTTACTTTCTCTAATAATATTTTGTTCAAGCATTTCTTTTATTTTCTTGTTTATCTCGGCTTCATGTATTTGGGGATACCTGTATATTTTAGAATACAATGGCCTATCGATGGTAGTTATTATTTCGTGGCTTACTTCATTTGCCTCGGTTAACTTGTCTCCCTCTTTAAAAAATAAGTCACTAAATTCAGTTAGCAACTTCGAGGTAACTTGGCTTTCTTCACTATTAAGGTGATTGAAATTATTCAGAACATTTTTTTCTACCGTTTGTAGTGAGCATACATGATAAATTATCTTTGGATAATTGTACTCTTGAAAATAAAGCTTGGAACCTAAGATATCTAGGAACTTGTCTTCGTTATTTATTTTTGCTTTTAACGGAGTTAGAAAGTTTTGGCCTATTATGCCGGAGAAATTTTCATTTGAAAAATTTATTATTTTCCACTAAAGTGTTCCTAAGCAATTGAATTCCCTGGGAAATGGTGTCGTAATGAAATATTTATTGGAAATTGGTTAAAAAACAAAAAAGTTCTCCATACAACGGGTCAAGTTTCGCTTTGAGTGGGCGTGGCTACGCGAATTATGTTTTTAAAACGAAAATACACACGGTTTTTTAATATTAAAATATTTTATTTAAATTTTCAACCGACGTGTTTCGAGTGAATCTTAAGACTGAATTCCAAAAGAATTCTTACATACTAGTCAGGCTATCGACGAAGCAAAAAGGACAATTACTTTTTGCTTTGTCGTTACAAAATTTGGTCCTTGGGTGTTCTTTTTTCTTCATGATCTTTTACGACCTTTTCAAGTGGTTACAACAGTTGGGGGTTCTTTTTTATGATCGACTTTTTCAAGTGGTCTGATTAAGTTACAATTTTTATTAGGCTATGTGTTATATAAATTTATTATTTGCAGATGTTAATATCTTGGGTGGTAACTTTGGGTTTTTGGGATTAATGGGAAAAGTATCAAATTCAGTTTGGGTTAACATATTTATTTATTACTAGCTGACCCAGCGCGCTTTGCTACGCCCTCAAAGTATGATGAACTGTTGCATATAGCCCAGGATTAAATCTTTTAACACTCTATCACAATTTGTTCCTAAATTTTCTTCTTGTCAGACTTATAGATACACGTACATAGGCGTTTAAAATTTTTATTATATGTTCCAGCAGCCACGTTCATTTATCAATTCTTGTTGGGTTCGAAGTCATCAATATTATTTCCAGATTTTGTTTTCGTAGATTAATTAAATTTAAAAAAAAAAATATTCCAGCGTTTTGAAACTCTAATTACCGTTAATGCGTTTCAGAATTCTTAATGCCTTGTAAATATGGCAAATTTCTTACTTTGCAGTGATATATAATTACCTTTACAAACATGTGATTGCAAAATTCCATCTGTTTATATTTAAGAACAACAAAACCATATTTTTGACTAATTGTTCCTTTGTTCCATTTTAGCAAAATGAAAAATACTCTTCACTTTACAGCCTTCTGGCGATTTTGCTTACAGCAAAATGTTATTTTGAAGATGTTTCTCTATATGGTCGAGGCCACGCCTTTATGTTCGATTCTAATAAAATTTTGGAAAATATTTAAAAATTAATAAAACATTTTTCTAACAAAAATCTTGTTTTGACCGATTGTTTCTTTCGCAAAGTGCCTTTTTGACGTCTAAAATGTTTTTGTACAAAAAACTAAGGTGATAGTTTTAAAAAACCTAATTTTTAACCGGCAGCTAAATGTAATAGCAATCCAATCATGCAGATTTTTTACATACAAACTGCCTGAAAGGATAAGATAATTTTCTGCAATTTATTTTTTTTGAAATCGTTAAAACTGAGCTCGCAGTTGGTATTGAAGCAGACATATGGACATGACTGTGTTAACTCGTCTTGTGAAGATAATATATGCTTTATGTGGTCGGCGATATCTCCTTCCATGGCATCGCAAATATATATTATTTTTGCAGGAGTATAAAAAACGCTATTCAGCCTTGCTGAAGACTATTTACTTTTCACGCTCTTTTTATGCCACGCCAATTTTTTGGATTGAATCTGCTTTCTCTTTACTTTAATAGCCTATGTACACTACACATATTTTATTTATGAATTCCTTGAGGACTGAATTCATAAGTCTCTGGAAAGTAGAAAGTGCATTTTTTAAACCAAAGGCGTTCGTACGAATTCGTAGTGCCCCGATGGTGTTGAAAACGCTGTCTTCTTCCTATCTTCTTCCTCTACCATAATTTGGTGAAATCCTTTGGCTAGCGTTGTGAAGGACTGTGCCCTGCCAAGTTTGTCTAATATGGTATTCAAATTGGGAATTGGAAATTTGTCGTCAACTGTGAATTCGTTCAGTTTGCGATAGTCAATAACTATTCTATACTTCTTTTTGCCTGAATTGTCAATTTTTTTCTCGACAATCCACAATGGGCTATTATATGGGGAGTTACTTTCTCTAATAATATTTTGTTCAAGCATTTCTTTTATTTTCTTGTTTATCTCGGCTTCATGTATTTGGGGATACCTGTATATTTTAGAATACAATGGCCTATCGATGGTAGTTATTATTTCGTGGCTTACTTCATTTGCCTCGGTTAACTTGTCTCCCTCTTTAAAAAATAAGTCACTAAATTCAGTTAGCAACTTCGAGGTAACTTGGCTTTCTTCACTATTAAGGTGATTGAAATTATTCAGAACATTTTTTTCTACCGTTTGTAGTGAGCATACATGATAAATTATCTTTGGATAATTGTACTCTTGAAAATAAAGCTTGGAACCTAAGATATCTAGGAACTTGTCTTCGTTATTTATTTTTGCTTTTAACGGAGTTAGAAAGTTTTGGCCTATTATGCCGGAGAAATTTTCATTTGAAAAATTTATTATTTTCCACTAAAGTGTTCCTAAGCAATTGAATTCCCTGGGAAATGGTGTCGTAATGAAATATTTATTGGAAATTGGTTAAAAAACAAAAAAGTTCTCCATACAACGGGTCAAGTTTCGCTTTAAGTGGGCGTGGCTACGCGAATTATGTTTTTAAAACGAAAATACACACGGTTTTTTAATATTAAAATATTTTATTTAAATTTTCAACCGACGTGTTTCGAGTGAATCTTAAGACTGAATTCCAAAAGAATTCTTACATACTAGTCAGGCTATCGACGAAGCAAAAAGGACAATTACTTTTTGCTTTGTCGTTACAAAATTTGGTCCTTGGGTGTTCTTTTTTCTTCATGATCTTTTACGACCTTTTCAAGTGGTTACAACAGTTGGGGGTTCTTTTTTATGATCGACTTTTTCAAGTGGTCTGATTAAGTTACAATTTTTATTAGGCTATGTGTTATATAAATTTATTATTTGCAGATGTTAATATCTTGGGTGGTAACTTTGGGTTTTTGGGATTAATGGGAAAAGTATCAAATTCAGTTTGGGTTAACATATTTATTTATTACTAGCTGACCCAGCGCGCTTTGCTACGCCCTCAAAGTATGATGAACTGTTGCATATAGCCCAGGATTAAATCTTTTAACACTCTATCACAATTTGTTCCTAAATTTTCTTCTTGTCAGACTTATAGATACAGGTACATAGGCGTTTAAAATTTTTATTATATGTTCCAGCAGCCACGTTCATTTATCAATTCTTGTTGGGTTCGAAGTCATCAATATTATTTCCAGATTTTGTTTTCGTAGATTAATTAAATTTAAAAAAAAAAATATTCCAGCGTTTTGAAACTCTAATTACCGTTAATGCGTTTCAGAATTCTTAATGCCTTGTAAATATGGCAAATTTCTTACTTTGCAGTGATATATAATTACCTTTACAAACATGTGATTGCAAAATTCCATCTGTTTATATTTAAGAACAACAAAACCATATTTTTGACTAATTGTTCCTTTGTTCCATTTTAGCAAAATGAAAAATACTCTTCACTTTACAGCCTTCTGGCGATTTTGCTTACAGCAAAATGTTATTTTGAAGATGTTTCTCTATATGGTCGAGGCCACGCCTTTATGTTCGATTCTAATAAAATTTTGGAAAATATTTAAAAATTAATAAAACATTTTTCTAACAAAAATCTTGTTTTGACCGATTGTTTCTTTCGCAAAGTGCCTTTTTGACGTCTAAAATGTTTTTGTACAAAAAACTAAGGTGATAGTTTTAAAAAACCTAATTTTTAACCGGCAGCTAAATGTAATAGCAATCCAATCATGCAGATTTTTTACATACAAACTGCCTGAAAGGATAAGATAATTTTCTGCAATTTATTTTTTTTGAAATCGTTAAAACTGAGCTCGCAGTTGGTATTGAAGCAGACATATGGACATGACTGTGTTAACTCGTCTTGTGAAGATAATATATGCTTTATGTGGTCGGCGATATCTCCTTCCATGGCATCGCAAATATATATTATTTTTGCAGGAGTATAAAAAACGCTATTCAGCCTTGCTGAAGACTATTTACTTTTCACGCTCTTTTTATGCCACGCCAATTTTTTGGATTGAATCTGCTTTCTCTTTACTTTAATAGCCTATGTACACTACACATATTTTATTTATGAATTCCTTGAGGACTGAATTCATAAGTCTCTGGAAAGTAGAATGTGCATTTTTTAAACCAAAGGCGTTCGTACGAATTCGTAGTGCCCCGATGGTGTTGAAAACGCTGTCTTCTTCCTATCTTCTTCCTCTACCATAATTTGGTGAAATCCTTTGGCTAGCGTTGTGAAGGACTGTGCCCTGCCAAGTTTGTCTAATATGGTATTCAAATTGGGAATTGGAAATTTGTCGTCAACTGTGAATTCGTTCAGTTTGCGATAGTCAATAACTATTCTATACTTCTTTTTGCCTGAATTGTCAATTTTTTTCTCGACAATCCACAATGGGCTATTATATGGGGAGTTACTTTCTCTAATAATATTTTGTTCAAGCATTTCTTTTATTTTCTTGTTTATCTCGGCTTCATGTATTTGGGGATACCTGTATATTTTAGAATACAATGGCCTATCGATGGTAGTTATTATTTCGTGGCTTACTTCATTTGCCTCGGTTAACTTGTCTCCCTCTTTAAAAAATAAGTCACTAAATTCAGTTAGCAACTTCGAGGTAACTTGGCTTTCTTCACTATTAAGGTGATTGAAATTATTCAGAACATTTTTTTCTACCGTTTGTAGTGAGCATACATGATAAATTATCTTTGGATAATTGTACTCTTGAAAATAAAGCTTGGAACCTAAGATATCTAGGAACTTGTCTTCGTTATTTATTTTTGCTTTTAACGGAGTTAGAAAGTTTTGGCCTATTATGCCGGAGAAATTTTCATTTGAAAAATTTATTATTTTCCACTAAAGTGTTCCTAAGCAATTGAATTCCCTGGGAAATGGTGTCGTAATGAAATATTTATTGGAAATTGGTTAAAAAACAAAAAAGTTCTCCATACAACGGGTCAAGTTTCGCTTTAAGTGGGCGTGGCTACGCGAATTATGTTTTTAAAACGAAAATACACACGGTTTTTTAATATTAAAATATTTTATTTAAATTTTCAACCGACGTGTTTCGAGTGAATCTTAAGACTGAATTCCAAAAGAATTCTTACATACTAGTCAGGCTATCGACGAAGCAAAAAGGACAATTACTTTTTGCTTTGTCGTTACAAAATTTGGTCCTTGGGTGTTCTTTTTTCTTCATGATCTTTTACGACCTTTTCAAGTGGTTACAACAGTTGGGGGTTCTTTTTTATGATCGACTTTTTCAAGTGGTCTGATTAAGTTACAATTTTTATTAGGCTATGTGTTATATAAATTTATTATTTGCAGATGTTAATATCTTGGGTGGTAACTTTGGGTTTTTGGGATTAATGGGAAAAGTATCAAATTCAGTTTGGGTTAACATATTTATTTATTACTAGCTGACCCAGCGCGCTTTGCTACGCCCTCAAAGTATGATGAACTGTTGCATATAGCCCAGGATTAAATCTTTTAACACTCTATCACAATTTGTTCCTAAATTTTCTTCTTGTCAGACTTATAGATACAGGTACATAGGCGTTTAAAATTTTTATTATATGTTCCAGCAGCCACGTTCATTTATCAATTCTTGTTGGGTTCGAAGTCATCAATATTATTTCCAGATTTTGTTTTCGTAGATTAATTAAATTTAAAAAAAAAAATATTCCAGCGTTTTGAAACTCTAATTACCGTTAATGCGTTTCAGAATTCTTAATGCCTTGTAAATATGGCAAATTTCTTACTTTGCAGTGATATATAATTACCTTTACAAACATGTGATTGCAAAATTCCATCTGTTTATATTTAAGAACAACAAAACCATATTTTTGACTAATTGTTCCTTTGTTCCATTTTAGCAAAATGAAAAATACTCTTCACTTTACAGCCTTCTGGCGATTTTGCTTACAGCAAAATGTTATTTTGAAGATGTTTCTCTATATGGTCGAGGCCACGCCTTTATGTTCGATTCTAATAAAATTTTGGAAAATATTTAAAAATTAATAAAACATTTTTCTAACAAAAATCTTGTTTTGACCGATTGTTTCTTTCGCAAAGTGCCTTTTTGACGTCTAAAATGTTTTTGTACAAAAAACTAAGGTGATAGTTTTAAAAAACCTAATTTTTAACCGGCAGCTAAATGTAATAGCAATCCAATCATGCAGATTTTTTACATACAAACTGCCTGAAAGGATAAGATAATTTTCTGCAATTTATTTTTTTTGAAATCGTTAAAACTGAGCTCGCAGTTGGTATTGAAGCAGACATATGGACATGACTGTGTTAACTCGTCTTGTGAAGATAATATATGCTTTATGTGGTCGGCGATATCTCCTTCCATGGCATCGCAAATATATATTATTTTTGCAGGAGTATAAAAAACGCTATTCAGCCTTGCTGAAGACTATTTACTTTTCACGCTCTTTTTATGCCACGCCAATTTTTTGGATTGAATCTGCTTTCTCTTTACTTTAATAGCCTATGTACACTACACATATTTTATTTATGAATTCCTTGAGGACTGAATTCATAAGTCTCTGGAAAGTAGAATGTGCATTTTTTAAACCAAAGGCGTTCGTACGAATTCGTAGTGCCCCGATGGTGTTGAAAACGCTGTCTTCTTCCTATCTTCTTCCTCTACCATAATTTGGTGAAATCCTTTGGCTAGCGTTGTGAAGGACTGTGCCCTGCCAAGTTTGTCTAATATGGTATTCAAATTGGGAATTGGAAATTTGTCGTCAACTGTGAATTCGTTCAGTTTGCGATAGTCAATAACTATTCTATACTTCTTTTTGCCTGAATTGTCAATTTTTTTCTCGACAATCCACAATGGGCTATTATATGGGGAGTTACTTTCTCTAATAATATTTTGTTCAAGCATTTCTTTTATTTTCTTGTTTATCTCGGCTTCATGTATTTGGGGATACCTGTATATTTTAGAATACAATGGCCTATCGATGGTAGTTATTATTTCGTGGCTTACTTCATTTGCCTCGGTTAACTTGTCTCCCTCTTTAAAAAATAAGTCACTAAATTCAGTTAGCAACTTCGAGGTAACTTGGCTTTCTTCACTATTAAGGTGATTGAAATTATTCAGAACATTTTTTTCTACCGTTTGTAGTGAGCATACATGATAAATTATCTTTGGATAATTGTACTCTTGAAAATAAAGCTTGGAACCTAAGATATCTAGGAACTTGTCTTCGTTATTTATTTTTGCTTTTAACGGAGTTAGAAAGTTTTGGCCTATTATGCCGGAGAAATTTTCATTTGAAAAATTTATTATTTTCCACTAAAGTGTTCCTAAGCAATTGAATTCCCTGGGAAATGGTGTCGTAATGAAATATTTATTGGAAATTGGTTAAAAAACAAAAAAGTTCTCCATACAACGGGTCAAGTTTCGCTTTAAGTGGGCGTGGCTACGCGAATTATGTTTTTAAAACGAAAATACACACGGTTTTTTAATATTAAAATATTTTATTTAAATTTTCAACCGACGTGTTTCGAGTGAATCTTAAGACTGAATTCCAAAAGAATTCTTACATACTAGTCAGGCTATCGACGAAGCAAAAAGGACAATTACTTTTTGCTTTGTCGTTACAAAATTTGGTCCTTGGGTGTTCTTTTTTCTTCATGATCTTTTACGACCTTTTCAAGTGGTTACAACAGTTGGGGGTTCTTTTTTATGATCGACTTTTTCAAGTGGTCTGATTAAGTTACAATTTTTATTAGGCTATGTGTTATATAAATTTATTATTTGCAGATGTTAATATCTTGGGTGGTAACTTTGGGTTTTTGGGATTAATGGGAAAAGTATCAAATTCAGTTTGGGTTAACATATTTATTTATTACTAGCTGACCCAGCGCGCTTTGCTACGCCCTCAAAGTATGATGAACTGTTGCATATAGCCCAGGATTAAATCTTTTAACACTCTATCACAATTTGTTCCTAAATTTTCTTCTTGTCAGACTTATAGATACAGGTACATAGGCGTTTAAAATTTTTATTATATGTTCCAGCAGCCACGTTCATTTATCAATTCTTGTTGGGTTCGAAGTCATCAATATTATTTCCAGATTTTGTTTTCGTAGATTAATTAAATTTAAAAAAAAAAATATTCCAGCGTTTTGAAACTCTAATTACCGTTAATGCGTTTCAGAATTCTTAATGCCTTGTAAATATGGCAAATTTCTTACTTTGCAGTGATATATAATTACCTTTACAAACATGTGATTGCAAAATTCCATCTGTTTATATTTAAGAACAACAAAACCATATTTTTGACTAATTGTTCCTTTGTTCCATTTTAGCAAAATGAAAAATACTCTTCACTTTACAGCCTTCTGGCGATTTTGCTTACAGCAAAATGTTATTTTGAAGATGTTTCTCTATATGGTCGAGGCCACGCCTTTATGTTCGATTCTAATAAAATTTTGGAAAATATTTAAAAATTAATAAAACATTTTTCTAACAAAAATCTTGTTTTGACCGATTGTTTCTTTCGCAAAGTGCCTTTTTGACGTCTAAAATGTTTTTGTACAAAAAACTAAGGTGATAGTTTTAAAAAACCTAATTTTTAACCGGCAGCTAAATGTAATAGCAATCCAATCATGCAGATTTTTTACATACAAACTGCCTGAAAGGATAAGATAATTTTCTGCAATTTATTTTTTTTGAAATCGTTAAAACTGAGCTCGCAGTTGGTATTGAAGCAGACATATGGACATGACTGTGTTAACTCGTCTTGTGAAGATAATATATGCTTTATGTGGTCGGCGATATCTCCTTCCATGGCATCGCAAATATATATTATTTTTGCAGGAGTATAAAAAACGCTATTCAGCCTTGCTGAAGACTATTTACTTTTCACGCTCTTTTTATGCCACGCCAATTTTTTGGATTGAATCTGCTTTCTCTTTACTTTAATAGCCTATGTACACTACACATATTTTATTTATGAATTCCTTGAGGACTGAATTCATAAGTCTCTGGAAAGTAGAATGTGCATTTTTTAAACCAAAGGCGTTCGTACGAATTCGTAGTGCCCCGATGGTGTTGAAAACGCTGTCTTCTTCCTATCTTCTTCCTCTACCATAATTTGGTGAAATCCTTTGGCTAGCGTTGTGAAGGACTGTGCCCTGCCAAGTTTGTCTAATATGGTATTCAAATTGGGAATTGGAAATTTGTCGTCAACTGTGAATTCGTTCAGTTTGCGATAGTCAATAACTATTCTATACTTCTTTTTGCCTGAATTGTCAATTTTTTTCTCGACAATCCACAATGGGCTATTATATGGGGAGTTACTTTCTCTAATAATATTTTGTTCAAGCATTTCTTTTATTTTCTTGTTTATCTCGGCTTCATGTATTTGGGGATACCTGTATATTTTAGAATACAATGGCCTATCGATGGTAGTTATTATTTCGTGGCTTACTTCATTTGCCTCGGTTAACTTGTCTCCCTCTTTAAAAAATAAGTCACTAAATTCAGTTAGCAACTTCGAGGTAACTTGGCTTTCTTCACTATTAAGGTGATTGAAATTATTCAGAACATTTTTTTCTACCGTTTGTAGTGAGCATACATGATAAATTATCTTTGGATAATTGTACTCTTGAAAATAAAGCTTGGAACCTAAGATATCTAGGAACTTGTCTTCGTTATTTATTTTTGCTTTTAACGGAGTTAGAAAGTTTTGGCCTATTATGCCGGAGAAATTTTCATTTGAAAAATTTATTATTTTCCACTAAAGTGTTCCTAAGCAATTGAATTCCCTGGGAAATGGTGTCGTAATGAAATATTTATTGGAAATTGGTTAAAAAACAAAAAAGTTCTCCATACAACGGGTCAAGTTTCGCTTTAAGTGGGCGTGGCTACGCGAATTATGTTTTTAAAACGAAAATACACACGGTTTTTTAATATTAAAATATTTTATTTAAATTTTCAACCGACGTGTTTCGAGTGAATCTTAAGACTGAATTCCAAAAGAATTCTTACATACTAGTCAGGCTATCGACGAAGCAAAAAGGACAATTACTTTTTGCTTTGTCGTTACAAAATTTGGTCCTTGGGTGTTCTTTTTTCTTCATGATCTTTTACGACCTTTTCAAGTGGTTACAACAGTTGGGGGTTCTTTTTTATGATCGACTTTTTCAAGTGGTCTGATTAAGTTACAATTTTTATTAGGCTATGTGTTATATAAATTTATTATTTGCAGATGTTAATATCTTGGGTGGTAACTTTGGGTTTTTGGGATTAATGGGAAAAGTATCAAATTCAGTTTGGGTTAACATATTTATTTATTACTAGCTGACCCAGCGCGCTTTGCTACGCCCTCAAAGTATGATGAACTGTTGCATATAGCCCAGGATTAAATCTTTTAACACTCTATCACAATTTGTTCCTAAATTTTCTTCTTGTCAGACTTATAGATACAGGTACATAGGCGTTTAAAATTTTTATTATATGTTCCAGCAGCCACGTTCATTTATCAATTCTTGTTGGGTTCGAAGTCATCAATATTATTTCCAGATTTTGTTTTCGTAGATTAATTAAATTTAAAAAAAAAAATATTCCAGCGTTTTGAAACTCTAATTACCGTTAATGCGTTTCAGAATTCTTAATGCCTTGTAAATATGGCAAATTTCTTACTTTGCAGTGATATATAATTACCTTTACAAACATGTGATTGCAAAATTCCATCTGTTTATATTTAAGAACAACAAAACCATATTTTTGACTAATTGTTCCTTTGTTCCATTTTAGCAAAATGAAAAATACTCTTCACTTTACAGCCTTCTGGCGATTTTGCTTACAGCAAAATGTTATTTTGAAGATGTTTCTCTATATGGTCGAGGCCACGCCTTTATGTTCGATTCTAATAAAATTTTGGAAAATATTTAAAAATTAATAAAACATTTTTCTAACAAAAATCTTGTTTTGACCGATTGTTTCTTTCGCAAAGTGCCTTTTTGACGTCTAAAATGTTTTTGTACAAAAAACTAAGGTGATAGTTTTAAAAAACCTAATTTTTAACCGGCAGCTAAATGTAATAGCAATCCAATCATGCAGATTTTTTACATACAAACTGCCTGAAAGGATAAGATAATTTTCTGCAATTTATTTTTTTTGAAATCGTTAAAACTGAGCTCGCAGTTGGTATTGAAGCAGACATATGGACATGACTGTGTTAACTCGTCTTGTGAAGATAATATATGCTTTATGTGGTCGGCGATATCTCCTTCCATGGCATCGCAAATATATATTATTTTTGCAGGAGTATAAAAAACGCTATTCAGCCTTGCTGAAGACTATTTACTTTTCACGCTCTTTTTATGCCACGCCAATTTTTTGGATTGAATCTGCTTTCTCTTTACTTTAATAGCCTATATACCAATTTTCATTGTTTAAGCTAATATGGAAACTTGCAATTTATTGATATTAGCTTGTGAAGTTGAAAGTCAATTAATTAAGAAAAAAAAAGTTTTCCTTTCAACGCCGTAAATTTTCTGTCTTTTCCTCTTCTTCACTTTGTATGATAAGTACCAGTTTCAGTGGTCCGATCTTAATGACAATTCCAGAAATGTAGTCTGTGTACGTAAAGCTACTATGTTTGTTTATGTTTTTTTCATCCCTCTATCTTCCAAAACGAAAAAGTTTTCCATTCAACGATCTAAGTTCTGTTAATTTTTCTTCTTCATTCTGTATGGGTGCTACCAGTTCTAATGGTCTGATCATTGCAGTTCCGACAAATGATTTATGGTGGTAAAGCTGTAAAATTTCAGGTCAATAGTCGGAGATTTTTCCTTCTGGGGGTTACAAACTCCGTGACAAAGTCATAATAATATTTACATACGTGAAGAGTATAAAAACACTAATATGTGTACATATGTGGCTGTATGTAAAAGATGAAGAAGAAGTGAAGCACAATTTCGAAAGTAATGCTCCTCCGTTTTCTCACCGTTCTCTTGTTCTCTTTGCAAACAACACACTCATACCAATACAAAAGTGTAAGAAGAAGCAAAGAATGGTACGTGCTTGCGTCCACAAAATCTTAATATTGTTTATTTTTCTTCTTCTTTCCGTATGGAGGCTACCAGTTAAAATGGTCGGATCGATACCAAAACATTATAACAACCTTCAGGAGGTCCATCTAAAGATTAACTGAAAATTTCATTGAATCGGAAGCTGTTTTTGAGTTATGCGCTTATCAACATATTTTTCGATTCATTTTTATTATACTATAGATTATTGTCTCACATTCAATAATAAGTGATCATAGGTAACTAAACACTGCACTAAACACGATATACATAGCTACGGTTTGTTTTGTGTATCAGTTGACAAAAGCAAACTCAGTAGTGAAAATCCAAGAAAAACAACACTGACATTGACACTTTGTTGTTGTTTCAACTTTTTTTTAATTTGACATGACTTGGAGTCAAATCCTTCAAGCCGTACATACCTGCATTGTTTACACATTAGTGCGTGTAATTTGCAAAGAGTATTAATTAATTTTAATACTCTCTGGCTTGTACGTTCTCTCAAAGTTTTCTTGTTCTCTTTCAATCAACAAACACATAACAATACTGACGTATAAGAAGAAGCATAGCATGTTACGTTTAATGCTTGCGACGTCGCAAGTTTGTATGGGAAAAAGAAAAGGTCTGTTTTTAGGGTTTTTCCGGCAATTATTTGAATTTTTTTGAATATTATAGATATAAAAATGAATCGCAAAATGTGTTGGTAAGCGCATAACTCAACAACGCCTGGACCAATTTGGCCAATTCTTTTTTTTAAATGTTCGTTAAAGTTCAAAGATGGTTTTTACGGCGAAAAAAATTCAAATAATTGCCGGAAAAACCCTAAAAACAGACCTTTTCTTTTTCCCATACAAACTTGCGACGTCGCAAGCATTAAACGTAACATGCTATGCTTCTTCTTATACGTCAGTATTGTTATGTGTTTGTTGATTGAAAGAGAACAAGAAAACTTTGAGAGAACGTACAAGCCAGAGAGTATTAAAATTAATTAATACTCTTTGCAAATTACACGCACTAATGTGTAAATAATGCAGGTATATACGGCTTGAAGGATTTGACTCCAAGTCATGTCAAATTAAAAAAAAGTTGAAACAACAACAAACTGTCAATGTCAGTGTTGTTTTTCTTGGATTTTCACTACTGAGTTTGCCTTTGTCAACTGATACACGAAACAAACCGTAGCTATGTATATCGTGTTTAGTGCAGTGTTTAGTTACCTATGATCACTTATTATTGAATGTGAGACAATAATCTATCTATATCTATAATATAAAAATGAATCGCAAAATGTGTTGGTAAGCGCATAACTCAACAACGCCTGGACCAATTTGGCCAATTCTTTTTTTTAAATGTTCGTTAAAGTTCAAAGATGGTTTTTACGGCGAAAAAAATTCAAATAATTGCCGGAAAAACCCTAAAAACAGACCTTTTCTTTTTCCCATACAAACTTGCGACGTCGCAAGCATTAAACGTAACATGCTATGCTTCTTCTTATACGTCAGTATTGTTATGTGTTTGTTGATTGAAAGAGAACAAGAAAACTTTGAGAGAACGTACAAGCCAGAGAGTATTAAAATTAATTAATACTCTTTGCAAATTACACGCACTAATGTGTAAACAATGCAGGTATGTACGGCTTGAAGGATTTGACTCCAAGTCATGTCAAATTAAAAAAAAGTTGAAACAACAACAAAGTGTCAATGTCAGTGTTGTTTTTCTTGGATTTTCACTACTGAGTTTGCTTTTGTCAACTGATACACAAAACAAACCGTAGCTATGTATATCGTGTTTAGTGCAGTGTTTAGTTACCTATGATCACTTATTATTGAATGTGAGACAATAATCTATAGTATAATAAAAATGAATCGAAAAATATGTTGATAAGCGCATAACTCAAAAACAGCTTCCGATTCAATGAAATTTTCAGTTAATCTTTAGATGGACCTCCTGAAGGTTGTTATAATGTTTTGGTATCGATCCGACCATTTTAACTGGTAGCCTCCATACGGAAAGAAGAAGAAAAATAAACAATATTAAGATTTTGTGGACGCAAGCACGTACCATTCTTTGCTTCTTCTTACACTTTTGTATTGGTATGAGTGTGTTGTTTGCAAAGAGAACAAGAGAACGGTGAGAAAACGGAGGAGCATTACTTTCGAAATTGTGCTTCACTTCTTCTTCATCTTTTACATACAGCCACATATGTACACATATTAGTGTTTTTATACTCTTCACGTATGTAAATATTATTATGACTTTGTCACGGAGTTTGTAACCCCCAGAAGGAAAAATCTCCGACTATTGACCTGAAATTTTACAGCTTTACCACCATAAATCATTTGTCGGAACTGCAATGATCAGACCATTAGAACTGGTAGCACCCATACAGAATGAAGAAGAAAAATTAACAGAACTTAAATCGTTGAATGGAAAACTTTTTCGTTTTGGAAGATAGAGGGATGAAAAAAACATAAACAAACATAGTAGCTTTACGTACACAGACTACATTTCTGGAATTGTCATTAAGATCGGACCACTGAAACTGGTACTTATCATACAAAGTGAAGAAGAGGAAAAGACAGAAAATTTACGGCGTTGAAAGGAAAACTTTTTTTTTCTTAATTAATTGACTTTCAACTTCACAAGCTAATATCAATAAATTGCAAGTTTCCATATTAGCTTAAACAATGAAAATTGGTATATAGGCTATTAAAGTAAAGAGAAAGCAGATTCAATCCAAAAAATTGGCGTGGCATAAAAAGAGCGTGAAAAGTAAATAGTCTTCAGCAAGGCTGAATAGCGTTTTTTATACTCCTGCAAAAATAATATATATTTGCGATGCCATGGAAGGAGATATCGCCGACCACATAAAGCATATATTATCTTCACAAGACGAGTTAACACAGTCATGTCCATATGTCTGCTTCAATACCAACTGCGAGCTCAGTTTTAACGATTTCAAAAAAAATAAATTGCAGAAAATTATCTTATCCTTTCAGGCAGTTTGTATGTAAAAAATCTGCATGATTGGATTGCTATTACATTTAGCTGCCGGTTAAAAATTAGGTTTTTTAAAACTATCACCTTAGTTTTTTGTACAAAAACATTTTAGACGTCAAAAAGGCACTTTGCGAAAGAAACAATCGGTCAAAACAAGATTTTTGTTAGAAAAATGTTTTATTAATTTTTAAATATTTTCCAAAATTTTATTAGAATCGAACATAAAGGCGTGGCCTCGACCATATAGAGAAACATCTTCAAAATAACATTTTGCTGTAAGCAAAATCGCCAGAAGGCTGTAAAGTGAAGAGTATTTTTCATTTTGCTAAAATGGAACAAAGGAACAATTAGTCAAAAATATGGTTTTGTTGTTCTTAAATATAAACAGATGGAATTTTGCAATCACATGTTTGTAAAGGTAATTATATATCACTGCAAAGTAAGAAATTTGCCATATTTACAAGGCATTAAGAATTCTGAAACGCATTAACGGTAATTAGAGTTTCAAAACGCTGGAATATTTTTTTTTTTTAAATTTAATTAATCTACGAAAACAAAATCTGGAAATAATATTGATGACTTCGAACCCAACAAGAATTGATAAATGAACGTGGCTGCTGGAACATATAATAAAAATTTTAAACGCCTATGTACCTGTATCTATAAGTCTGACAAGAAGAAAATTTAGGAACAAATTGTGATAGAGTGTTAAAAGATTTAATCCTGGGCTATATGCAACAGTTCATCATACTTTGAGGGCGTAGCAAAGCGCGCTGGGTCAGCTAGTTATAGATATAGATAGATTATTGTCTCACATTCAATAATAAGTGATCATAGGTAACTAAACACTGCACTAAACACGATATACATAGCTACGGTTTGTTTCGTGTATCAGTTGACAAAAGCAAACTCAGTAGTGAAAATCCAAGAAAAACAACACTGACATTGACAGTTTGTTGTTGTTTCAACTTTTTTTTAATTTGACATGACTTGGAGTCAAATCCTTCAAGCCGTATATACCTGCATTATTTACACATTAGTGCGTGTAATTTGCAAAGAGTATTAATTAATTTTAATACTCTCTGGCTTGTACGTTCTCTCAAAGTTTTCTTGTTCTCTTTCAATCAACAAACACATAACAATACTGACGTATAAGAAGAAGCATAGCATGTTACGTTTAATGCTTGCGACGTCGCAAGTTTGTATGGGAAAAAGAAAAGGTCTGTTTTTAGGGTTTTTCCGGCAATTATTTGAATTTTTCTCGCCGTAAAAACCATCTTTGAACTTTAACGAACATTTAAAAAAAAGAATTGGCCAAATTGGTCCAGGCGTTGTTGAGTTATGCGCTTACCAACACATTTTGCGATTCATTTTTATATTATAGATTTCATTTATTTCTTCTAAAGATAGCGTTTCGTTAAAGACACTTATATTTCCGGTTTTTTGGAAAATGAACTTATCTGTGTAAACTCGTTTCTTATTTGAAAATATTGGTCTGATATCTTAAGTGTACAATTGGTAAAATGTATTATAAAGTTCCCATTAAGTTTTTATACTTTTCACTTATGTGAAATAGTATATTAACTTTGTCACGGAGTTTGTAACAGATCGAAATATTAATTTCCGACTATATAAAGTATATATATTCTTGATCAGGACGACAAGACGAGTTGATTTAGCCATGTCCGTCTGTCCGTCTGTCTGTCTGTCTGTCTGTCTGTCGGTCTGTCTGTCTGTATGTATGCAAACTAGTCCCTCAGTTTTGAAGCTATCGAGCTGAAACTTTGCACAGAGTCTTAGAATTTATTACGATGAATCATTCGTCGGAACCAGCATGATCGGATTATTGGAACAGGTAGCTCCCATACGAAAAGAAGAAGAAAAGTGAACAAAACTTGAATCGTTGTATGGAAAACTTTTTTGTTTTGTACAATAGAGTGTTGAAATTTTAAACATAGTAGTTTTACATGGTCCGACTACATGCCTGAAAGTTTCATTGAGATTGGACATCTGGAACTGGTAGCTCCCATACAAAATGAAGAAGAGGAAGAGAAGGAATATTCACGTCGTTGTATGGAAAACTTTTTTGTTTCTTAACCAATTGACTTGAAATTTTAAAGTTATGTTCTTAGGGAGGAATGAAATCTATTTTGACCAAAAGTGGGCGTAACCACGCGTAGCCACGCCCACTTATAGCGAAAATTTTCCCGTTGTATGGAAAACTTTTTTGTTTTTTAACCAATTGACTTGAAACTTTGCAGTTATGCTCTTAGGGAGGAATGAAAACTATTTTGATCAAAAGTGGGCGTGGCCACGCCCACTTATAGCTTAACTTGACCCTTTGTATGGAAAACTTTTTGGTTTTTTAATCAATTGACTTGAAACTTTACAGTTATGTTCTTAGGGACGAATGAAAACTATTTTGACGAAAAGTGGGCGTAGCCACGCCCTTTTATAGCGAAAATTGACCCTTTGTATGGAAAACTTTTTTGTTTTTTAACCAATTGACTTGAAACTTTGCAGTTATGCTCTTAGGGAGGAATGAAAACTATTTTGATCAAAAGTGGGCGTGGCCACGCCTACTTATAGCAAAAATTGACCCGTTGTATGGAAAACTTTTTTGTTTTTTAACCAATTGACTTGAAACTTTGCAGTTATGCTCTTAGGGAGGAATGAAAACTATTTTGATCAAAAGTGGGCATGGCTACGCACACTTATCGCAAAACTTGAACCGTTGTATGGAAAAATTTTTTGTTTTTTAACGAATTGACTTGAAACATTACAGTTATGTTGTTAGGGAGGCATGAAAACTATTCATTTAGTTTTTTTTATAGTGACACAAAGTGAAAAGTATTATAGCTTCAGCCTTGCTGAAGATAGCGTCCTTACTGGTTCATTATACCTATTACAATTATTAGTAATTATTTCATTTTTCGCATTTTTCAGCACGATTGTCTGTTCGTCTATTTTATAGATTTCAGTATTGTCGTTTAAAATTAGTTTACAATTATTTTGGATAATACAATGTCTTGACAATCTACATTCGCTTATAAAATGGTTTTTACTATATGTGTATATTTTATCATTATAATGAAAAATTTTTTCTGATACAGAGTCTATTTCCTTCTTCTGAGCGTTTGTTATTGGAAGTATTGTCATTATGTTAACTTGTATAAAGGTTTTTGGTACTTTAATAATGAACATTAGTTTTTCGTCTTGGTCTTGAATTAGTGCTGATCTTAGAAATTTTGTTTTAGTTAAGTCAATGTCATAGTCATCTATTTCGTTGTTTGTTAGTAGGTTTGCGTTAGCCAGTCCATTTTGAGCTGTAGAAACATATTCTTGAATATGTTTTATATGGTTTCTTAATAATGTAAGCATTAGTAACGTTTCATGGTATAGGTTTTGAACAACGACTCTTTTTATAACTATATGAAAACTTGCTAATTTGGCTTGAATTTTCTGCTGGTCTTGGTTAATTGTTTTCTTTATTAATTTTAAGGTTTGTGAAAATTGGTCATTAATTTTTACTTGTTTGTTTAAATTAGTTATTGAGTTATGTAAATTGGTGTCTATATTGTTGAAATGATTAATAATATCTTGTTGATCTTCGTCGTCCATTGTTCCGAAGAGATATTTTGTGGCACGACCTACAACATTTACTAATCCGCGTTTTTTTCTTATGTTAGGGGTAATGGTTTTTATTTTCCCAAGTAAAGTTTCTATTTCATTAAGTAGGAAATTCTTTTGCTCTGTATTGAACTCTAAAAGATTTTTCTCAATCGTATGCAATATATTATTTAACTCATTAATCTCTACTATATGAACTATAAGGTCTAAGTCGGTTGCCATGAGTTCGGTGCCAGTGTGAACTTCTACATATCCGTGGTTGTCCATTATAGGTTGGATACTCATATCAGCTTTAATAATTGCTGGTGCCGCTATTATTTGTATTAGCAACCAAGCCTGAAATGTCAGTTTGATTAGTATTAAACTTATACGGTCTTTTAATATTGCAAGTGTGAATATTTCTAAGGTTATTTTTTCTAAATTTCGGCTGTTCTTTGTGTCTAAGGTTTTTATAGTTCTTTATGAATCCTATTTCCCTAGATTCCTGATAATTTTCTCTTTTTTCGTTTAGCTTACTTATTTTATGAATTTTTGCTTGCTGAATTCTTTCGTAGATAATTTTGTGTTCTACTTTGTGGTTTTGCACTTCAAATGGTGTATGATAGCTATTGTTGTAGAAATTTACTGCTCTGTTCATTTGGAAGATTATGGGTAGTTTTTCTTCTATGTTCAATGTTCGAATTTTTTCTGTAAGAGTATTATTCAATCTTTCTACGTCGCTGTTACCAGTATGATTGTTTGGTTTGGTAGCATGAAATTCGATGTTTTCTCTTTGCAAAAAATCTCTTATATTGGTAGTATTAAATTCGTTATCGAAGACGAATTTCTTAATATTGCCCTTTATAGCTATAAACTATTCGATATTGTTAAGAAGAGTTATGTCATTTCTATCGAAGAGTGGAAAGCAAGTTGCTTGTTTTGAAAATTTGTCAATAAAAACAATAAAAGATTGTTTGCTGTTAACGTAAGTGTCAACATGAATTATTTCGTTTGTTGCCTTTGGTGTTTCTGTGTTATAGAATTTATTTTTGATTGGACGGCGATCATATTTGCCGCCTGTGCAAATGTCTCAATTATTTATTATTTTGTGGATGTGTTCCCTTAGATTTGGGTTAAATACTCTGCTTTTCAATTTGTGATATGTTGCTATAATACCGCAATGACCACTTTCATGTTTGTGAAACAAAGCAATTTGCTTATTAAGTTCCTCTGTGTTCTGTATATCTTGTGCAAAATGAGTACATTTAACGAATTTGATATTTCTGTCTCTACTAAATTCTTCAATAATAACTTTTTGCACTTTATTATATTCATGGTCGTTCAATTCCGTAAAGATTCCTACTTTGCCTTTCTTAATTTCTCTTCGGAGAATATTTGAAATATTATTTGCTGTTAGGTCTTTTATATCAATATACATATATTCGTTTGTTTTCGAAAATAGTTAAAACAGTTCTCATTTTCTCTTGTAAACCGACTATTTGTATTTTAAACCGGTTGACAACCGGTTCCAGGATTGGGATGGTGTACCCTTGGTCTTCTTCTTGCGAATGGACGGTTTGCACGTCCATTGACTGCCTATCATCATGGATACTTTTTCAGGGTTTGGTTTCACCCCCTGTGTGGTCAAAATGTGTCCCAGAAATTGGGTTTCTTTCTTGAGAAAGTCACACTTGTCTACTTGTATTTTTAAGCTAGCCCCTCTTAGAGCTTTGAATATGGCTTTTAAGTTCGTTATATGTTCTTGTAGTGTTGTACCAAAGACTAAAATGTCGTCCATGTACACTACACATATTTTATTTATGAATTCCTTGAGGACTGAATTCATAAGTCTCTGGAAAGTAGAATGTGCATTTTTTAAACCAAAGGCGTTCGTACGAATTCGTAGTGCCCCGATGGTGTTGAAAACGCTGTCTTCTTCCTATCTTCTTCCTCTACCATAATTTGGTGAAATCCTTTGGCTAGCGTTGTGAAGGACTGTGCCCTGCCAAGTTTGTCTAATATGGTATTCAAATTGGGAATTGGAAATTTGTCGTCAACTGTGAATTCGTTCAGTTTGCGATAGTCAATAACTATTCTATACTTCTTTTTGCCTGAATTGTCAATTTTTTTCTCGACAATCCACAATGGGCTATTATATGGGGAGTTACTTTCTCTAATAATATTTTGTTCAAGCATTTCTTTTATTTTCTTGTTTATCTCGGCTTCATGTATTTGGGGATACCTGTATATTTTAGAATACAATGGCCTATCGATGGTAGTTATTATTTCGTGGCTTACTTCATTTGCCTCGGTTAACTTGTCTCCCTCTTTAAAAAATAAGTCACTAAATTCAGTTAGCAACTTCGAGGTAACTTGGCTTTCTTCACTATTAAGGTGATTGAAATTATTCAGAACATTTTTTTCTACCGTTTGTAGTGAGCATACATGATAAATTATCTTTGGATAATTGTACTCTTGAAAATAAAGCTTGGAACCTAAGATATCTAGGAACTTGTCTTCGTTATTTATTTTTGCTTTTAACGGAGTTAGAAAGTTTTGGCCTATTATGCCGGAGAAATTTTCATTTGAAAAATTTATTATTTTCCACTAAAGTGTTCCTAAGCAATTGAATTCCCTGGGAAATGGTGTCGTAATGAAATATTTATTGGAAATTGGTTAAAAAACAAAAAAGTTCTCCATACAACGGGTCAAGTTTCGCTTTAAGTGGGCGTGGCTACGCGAATTATGTTTTTAAAACGAAAATACACACGGTTTTTTAATATTAAAATATTTTATTTAAATTTTCAACCGACGTGTTTCGAGTGAATCTTAAGACTGAATTCCAAAAGAATTCTTACATACTAGTCAGGCTATCGACGAAGCAAAAAGGACAATTACTTTTTGCTTTGTCGTTACAAAATTTGGTCCTTGGGTGTTCTTTTTTCTTCATGATCTTTTACGACCTTTTCAAGTGGTTACAACAGTTGGGGGTTCTTTTTTATGATCGACTTTTTCAAGTGGTCTGATTAAGTTACAATTTTTATTAGGCTATGTGTTATATAAATTTATTATTTGCAGATGTTAATATCTTGGGTGGTAACTTTGGGTTTTTGGGATTAATGGGAAAAGTATCAAATTCAGTTTGGGTTAACATATTTATTTATTACTAGCTGACCCAGCGCGCTTTGCTACGCCCTCAAAGTATGATGAACTGTTGCATATAGCCCAGGATTAAATCTTTTAACACTCTATCACAATTTGTTCCTAAATTTTCTTCTTGTCAGACTTATAGATACAGGTACATAGGCGTTTAAAATTTTTATTATATGTTCCAGCAGCCACGTTCATTTATCAATTCTTGTTGGGTTCGAAGTCATCAATATTATTTCCAGATTTTGTTTTCGTAGATTAATTAAATTTAAAAAAAAAAATATTCCAGCGTTTTGAAACTCTAATTACCGTTAATGCGTTTCAGAATTCTTAATGCCTTGTAAATATGGCAAATTTCTTACTTTGCAGTGATATATAATTACCTTTACAAACATGTGATTGCAAAATTCCATCTGTTTATATTTAAGAACAACAAAACCATATTTTTGACTAATTGTTCCTTTGTTCCATTTTAGCAAAATGAAAAATACTCTTCACTTTACAGCCTTCTGGCGATTTTGCTTACAGCAAAATGTTATTTTGAAGATGTTTCTCTATATGGTCGAGGCCACGCCTTTATGTTCGATTCTAATAAAATTTTGGAAAATATTTAAAAATTAATAAAACATTTTTCTAACAAAAATCTTGTTTTGACCGATTGTTTCTTTCGCAAAGTGCCTTTTTGACGTCTAAAATGTTTTTGTACAAAAAACTAAGGTGATAGTTTTAAAAAACCTAATTTTTAACCGGCAGCTAAATGTAATAGCAATCCAATCATGCAGATTTTTTACATACAAACTGCCTGAAAGGATAAGATAATTTTCTGCAATTTATTTTTTTTGAAATCGTTAAAACTGAGCTCGCAGTTGGTATTGAAGCAGACATATGGACATGACTGTGTTAACTCGTCTTGTGAAGATAATATATGCTTTATGTGGTCGGCGATATCTCCTTCTCTGCGTTGCGAACTTCATGGCATCGCAAATATATATTATTTTTGCAGGAGTATAAAAAACGCTATTCAGCCTTGCTGAAGACTATTTACTTTTCACGCTCTTTTTATGCCACGCCAATTTTTTGGATTGAATCTGCTTTCTCTTTACTTTAATAGCCTATATACCAATTTTCATTGTTTAAGCTAATATGGAAACTTGCAATTTATTGATATTAGCTTGTGAAGTTGAAAGTCAATTAATTAAGAAAAAAAAAGTTTTCCTTTCAACGCCGTAAATTTTCTGTCTTTTCCTCTTCTTCACTTTGTATGATAAGTACCAGTTTCAGTGGTCCGATCTTAATGACAATTCCAGAAATGTAGTCTGTGTACGTAAAGCTACTATGTTTGTTTATGTTTTTTTCATCCCTCTATCTTCCAAAACGAAAAAGTTTTCCATTCAACGATTTAAGTTCTGTTAATTTTTCTTCTTCATTCTGTATGGGTGCTACCAGTTCTAATGGTCTGATCATTGCAGTTCCGACAAATGATTTATGGTGGTAAAGCTGTAAAATTTCAGGTCAATAGTCGGAGATTTTTCCTTCTGGGGGTTACAAACTCCGTGACAAAGTCATAATAATATTTACATACGTGAAGAGTATAAAAACACTAATATGTGTACATATGTGGCTGTATGTAAAAGATGAAGAAGAAGTGAAGCACAATTTCGAAAGTAATGCTCCTCCGTTTTCTCACCGTTCTCTTGTTCTCTTTGCAAACAACACACTCATACCAATACAAAAGTGTAAGAAGAAGCAAAGAATGGTACGTGCTTGCGTCCACAAAATCTTAATATTGTTTATTTTTCTTCTTCTTTCCGTATGGAGGCTACCAGTTAAAATGGTCGGATCGATACCAAAACATTATAACAACCTTCAGGAGGTCCATCTAAAGATTAACTGAAAATTTCATTGAATCGGAAGCTGTTTTTGAGTTATGCGCTTATCAACATATTTTTCGATTCATTTTTATTATACTATAGATTATTGTCTCACATTCAATAATAAGTGATCATAGGTAACTAAACACTGCACTAAACACGATATACATAGCTACGGTTTGTTTTGTGTATCAGTTGACAAAAGCAAACTCAGTAGTGAAAATCCAAGAAAAACAACACTGACATTGACACTTTGTTGTTGTTTCAACTTTTTTTTAATTTGACATGACTTGGAGTCAAATCCTTCAAGCCGTACATACCTGCATTATTTACACATTAGTGCGTGTAATTTGCAAAGAGTATTAATTAATTTTAATACTCTCTGGCTTGTACGTTCTCTCAAAGTTTTCTTGTTCTCTTTCAATCAACAAACACATAACAATACTGACGTATAAGAAGAAGCATAGCATGTTACGTTTAATGCTTGCGACGTCGCAAGTTTGTATGGGAAAAAGAAAAGGTCTGTTTTTAGGGTTTTTCCGGCAATTATTTGAATTTTTTTGAATATTATAGATATAAAAATGAATCGCAAAATGTGTTGGTAAGCGCATAACTCAACAACGCCTGGACCAATTTGGCCAATTCTTTTTTTTAAATGTTCGTTAAAGTTCAAAGATGGTTTTTACGGCGAAAAAAATTCAAATAATTGCCGGAAAAACCCTAAAAACAGACCTTTTCTTTTTCCCATACAAACTTGCGACGTCGCAAGCATTAAACGTAACATGCTATGCTTCTTCTTATACGTCAGTATTGTTATGTGTTTGTTGATTGAAAGAGAACAAGAAAACTTTGAGAGAACGTACAAGCCAGAGAGTATTAAAATTAATTAATACTCTTTGCAAATTACACGCACTAATGTGTAAACAATGCAGGTATGTACGGCTTGAAGGATTTGACTCCAAGTCATGTCAAATTAAAAAAAAGTTGAAACAACAACAAAGTGTCAATGTCAGTGTTGTTTTTCTTGGATTTTCACTACTGAGTTTGCTTTTGTCAACTGATACACAAAACAAACCGTAGCTATGTATATCGTGTTTAGTGCAGTGTTTAGTTACCTATGATCACTTATTATTGAATGTGAGACAATAATCTATAGTATAATAAAAATGAATCGAAAAATATGTTGATAAGCGCATAACTCAAAAACAGCTTCCGATTCAATGAAATTTTCAGTTAATCTTTAGATGGACCTCCTGAAGGTTGTTATAATGTTTTGGTATCGATCCGACCATTTTAACTGGTAGCCTCCATACGGAAAGAAGAAGAAAAATAAACAATATTAAGATTTTGTGGACGCAAGCACGTACCATTCTTTGCTTCTTCTTACACTTTTGTATTGGTATGAGTGTGTTGTTTGCAAAGAGAACAAGAGAACGGTGAGAAAACGGAGGAGCATTACTTTCGAAATTGTGCTTCACTTCTTCTTCATCTTTTACATACAGCCACATATGTACACATATTAGTGTTTTTATACTCTTCACGTATGTAAATATTATTATGACTTTGTCACGGAGTTTGTAACCCCCAGAAGGAAAAATCTCCGACTATTGACCTGAAATTTTACAGCTTTACCACCATAAATCATTTGTCGGAACTGCAATGATCAGACCATTAGAACTGGTAGCACCCATACAGAATGAAGAAGAAAAATTAACAGAACTTAAATCGTTGAATGGAAAACTTTTTCGTTTTGGAAGATAGAGGGATGAAAAAAACATAAACAAACATAGTAGCTTTACGTACACAGACTACATTTCTGGAATTGTCATTAAGATCGGACCACTGAAACTGGTACTTATCATACAAAGTGAAGAAGAGGAAAAGACAGAAAATTTACGGCGTTGAAAGGAAAACTTTTTTTTTCTTAATTAATTGACTTTCAACTTCACAAGCTAATATCAATAAATTGCAAGTTTCCATATTAGCTTAAGCAATGAAAATTGGTATATAGGCTATTAAAGTAAAGAGAAAGCAGATTCAATCCAAAAAATTGGCGTGGCATAAAAAGAGCGTGAAAAGTAAATAGTCTTCAGCAAGGCTGAATAGCGTTTTTTATACTCCTGCAAAAATAATATATATTTGCGATGCCATGAAGTTCGCTACGCAGAGAAGGAGATATCGCCGACCACATAAAGCATATATTATCTTCACAAGACGAGTTAACACAGTCATGTCCATATGTCTGCTTCAATACCAACTGCGAGCTCAGTTTTAACGATTTCAAAAAAAATAAATTGCAGAAAATTATCTTATCCTTTCAGGCAGTTTGTATGTAAAAAATCTGCATGATTGGATTGCTATTACATTTAGCTGCCGGTTAAAAATTAGGTTTTTTAAAACTATCACCTTAGTTTTTTGTACAAAAACATTTTAGACGTCAAAAAGGCACTTTGCGAAAGAAACAATCGGTCAAAACAAGATTTTTGTTAGAAAAATGTTTTATTAATTTTTAAATATTTTCCAAAATTTTATTAGAATCGAACATAAAGGCGTGGCCTCGACCATATAGAGAAACATCTTCAAAATAACATTTTGCTGTAAGCAAAATCGCCAGAAGGCTGTAAAGTGAAGAGTATTTTTCATTTTGCTAAAATGGAACAAAGGAACAATTAGTCAAAAATATGGTTTTGTTGTTCTTAAATATAAACAGATGGAATTTTGCAATCACATGTTTGTAAAGGTAATTATATATCACTGCAAAGTAAGAAATTTGCCATATTTACAAGGCATTAAGAATTCTGAAACGCATTAACGGTAATTAGAGTTTCAAAACGCTGGAATATTTTTTTTTTTAAATTTAATTAATCTACGAAAACAAAATCTGGAAATAATATTGATGACTTCGAACCCAACAAGAATTGATAAATGAACGTGGCTGCTGGAACATATAATAAAAATTTTAAACGCCTATGTACCTGTATCTATAAGTCTGACAAGAAGAAAATTTAGGAACAAATTGTGATAGAGTGTTAAAAGATTTAATCCTGGGCTATATGCAACAGTTCATCATACTTTGAGGGCGTAGCAAAGCGCGCTGGGTCAGCTAGTTATAGATATAGATAGATTATTGTCTCACATTCAATAATAAGTGATCATAGGTAACTAAACACTGCACTAAACACGATATACATAGCTACGGTTTGTTTCGTGTATCAGTTGACAAAAGCAAACTCAGTAGTGAAAATCCAAGAAAAACAACACTGACATTGACAGTTTGTTGTTGTTTCAACTTTTTTTTAATTTGACATGACTTGGAGTCAAATCCTTCAAGCCGTATATACCTGCATTATTTACACATTAGTGCGTGTAATTTGCAAAGAGTATTAATTAATTTTAATACTCTCTGGCTTGTACGTTCTCTCAAAGTTTTCTTGTTCTCTTTCAATCAACAAACACATAACAATACTGACGTATAAGAAGAAGCATAGCATGTTACGTTTAATGCTTGCGACGTCGCAAGTTTGTATGGGAAAAAGAAAAGGTCTGTTTTTAGGGTTTTTCCGGCAATTATTTGAATTTTTTTCGCCGTAAAAACCATCTTTGAACTTTAACGAACATTTAAAAAAAAGAATTGGCCAAATTGGTCCAGGCGTTGTTGAGTTATGCGCTTACCAACACATTTTGCGATTCATTTTTATATTATAGATTTCATTTATTTCTTCTAAAGATAGCGTTTCGTTAAAGACACTTATATTTCCGGTTTTTTGGAAAATGAACTTATCTGTGTAAACTCGTTTCTTATTTGAAAATATTGGTCTGATATCTTAAGTGTACAATTGGTAAAATGTATTATAAAGTTCCCATTAAGTTTTTATACTTTTCACTTATGTGAAATAGTATATTAACTTTGTCACGGAGTTTGTAACAGATCGAAATATTAATTTCCGACTATATAAAGTATATATATTCTTGATCAGGACGACAAGACGAGTTGATTTAGCCATGTCCGTCTGTCCGTCTGTCTGTCTGTCTGTCGGTCTGTCTGTCTGTATGTATGCAAACTAGTCCCTCAGTTTTGAAGCTATCGAGCTGAAACTTTGCACAGAGTCTTAGAATTTATTACGATGAATCATTCGTCGGAACCAGCATGATCGGATTATTGGAACAGGTAGCTCCCATACGAAAAGAAGAAGAAAAGTGAACAAAACTTGAATCGTTGTATGGAAAACTTTTTTGTTTTGTACAATAGAGTGTTGAAATTTTAAACATAGTAGTTTTACATGGTCCGACTACATGCCTGAAAGTTTCATTGAGATTGGACATCTGGAACTGGTAGCTCCCATACAAAATGAAGAAGAGGAAGAGAAGGAATATTCACGTCGTTGTATGGAAAACTTTTTTGTTTCTTAACCAATTGACTTGAAATTTTAAAGTTATGTTCTTAGGGAGGAATGAAATCTATTTTGACCAAAAGTGGGCGTAACCACGCGTAGCCACGCCCACTTATAGCGAAAATTTTCCCGTTGTATGGAAAACTTTTTTGTTTTTTAACCAATTGACTTGAAACTTTACAGTTATGTTCTTAGAGAGGAATGAAAACTATTTTGACCAAAAGTGGGCGTAGCCAGGCGTAGCCATGCCCACTTATAGCGAAAATTGACCCGTTGTATGGAAAACTTTTTTGTTTTTTAACCAATTGACTTGAAACTTTGCAGTTATGCTCTTAGGGAGGAATGAAAACTATTTTGATCAAAAGTGGGCGTGGCCACGCCCACTTATAGCTTAACTTGACCCTTTGTATGGAAAACTTTTTTGTTTTTTAACCAATTGACTTGAAACTTTACAGTTATGTTCTTAGGGAGGAATGAAAACTATTTTAACCAAAAGTGGGCGTAGCCACGCCTACTTATAGCGAAAATTGACCCGTTGTATGGAAAACTTTTTTGTTTTTTAACCAATTGACTTGAAACTTTGCAGTTATGCTCTTAGGGAGGAATGAAAACTATTTTGATCAAAAGTGGGCATGGCCACACCCACTTATAGCTTAACTTGACCCTTTGTAAGGAAAAATTTTTGGTTTTTTAATCAATTGACTTGAAACTTTACAGTTATGTTCTTAGGGACGAATGAAAACTATTTTGACGAAAAGTGGGCGTAGCCACGCCCTTTTATAGCGAAAATTGACCCTTTGTATGGAAAACTTTTTTGTTTTTTAACCAATTGACTTAAAACTTTACAGTTATGCTCCTAGAGAGGAATGAAAACTATTTTGACCAAAAGTGGGCGTAGCCACGCCTACTTATAGCAAAAATTGACCCGTTGTATGGAAAACTTTTTTGTTTTTTAACCAATTGACTTGAAACTTTGCAGTTATGCTCTTAGGGAGGAATGAAAACTATTTTGATCAAAAGTGGGCGTGGCCACGCCTACTTATAGCAAAAATTTACCCGTTGTATGGAAAACTTTTTTGTTTTTTAACCAATTGACTTGAAACTTTGCAGTTATGCTCTTAGGGAGGAATGAAAACTATTTTGATCAAAAGTGGGCATGGCTACGCACACTTATCGCAAAACTTGAACCGTTGTATGGAAAAATTTTTTGTTTTTTAACGAATTGACTTGAAACATTACAGTTATGTTGTTAGGGAGGCATGAAAACTATTCATTTAGTTTTTTTTATAGTGACACAAAGTGAAAAGTATTATAGCTTCAGCCTTGCTGAAGATAGCGTCCTTACTGGTTCATTATACCTATTACAATTATTAGTAATTATTTCATTTTTCGCATTTTTCAGCACGATTGTCTGTTCGTCTATTTTATAGATTTCAGTATTGTCGTTTAAAATTAGTTTACAATTATTTTGGATAATACAATGTCTTGACAATCTACATTCACTTATAAAATGGTTTTTACTATATGTGTATATTTTATCATTATAATGAAAAATTTTTTCTGATACAGAGTCTATTTCCTTCTTCTGAGCGTTTGTTATTGGAAGTATTGTCATTATGTTAACTTGTATAAAGGTTTTTGGTACTTTAATAATGAACATTAGTTTTTCGTCTTGGTCTTGAATTAGTGCTGATCTTAGAAATTTTGTTTTAGTTAAGTCAATGTCATAGTCATCTATTTCGTTGTTTGTTAGTAGGTTTGCGTTAGCCAGTCCATTTTGAGCTGCAGAAACATATTCTTGAATATGTTCTATATAGTTTCTTAATAATGTAAGCATTAGTAACGTTTCATGGTATAGGTTTTGAACAACGGACTCTTTTTATAACTATATGAAAACTTGCTAATTTGGCTTGAATTTTCTGCTGGTCTTGGTTAATTGTTTTCTTTATTAATTTTAAGGTTTGTGAAAATTGGTCATTAATTTTTACTTGTTTGTTTAAATTAGTTATTGAGTTATGTAAATTGGTGTCTATATTGTTGAAATGATTAATAATATCTTGTTGATCTTCGTCGTCCATTGTTCCGAAGAGATATTTTGTGGCACGACCTACAACATTTACTAATCCGCGTTTTTTTCTTATGTTAGGGGTAATGGTTTTTATTTTTCTAAGTAAAGTTTCTATTTCATTAAGTAGGAAATTCTTTTGCTCTGTATTGAACTCTAAAAGATTTTTCTCAATCGTATGCAATATATTAAGGTCTGAGTCGGTTGCCATGAGTTCGGTGCCAGTGTGAACTTCTACATATCCGTGGTTGTCCATTATAGGTTGGATACTCATATCAGCTTTAATAATTGCTGGTGCCGCTATTATTTGTATTAGCAACCAAGCCTGAAATGCCAGTTTGATAAGTATTAAACTTATACGGTCTTTATACTTTTCACTTATGTGAAATAGTATATTAACTTTGTCACGGAGTTTGTAACAGATCGAAATATTAATTTCCGACTATATAAAGTATATATATTCTTGATCAGGACGACAAGACGAGTTGATTTGGCCATGTCCGTCTGTCCGTCTGTCTGTCTGTCTGTCGGTCTGTCTGTCTGTATGTATGCAAACTAGTCCCTCAGTTTTGAAGCTATCGAGCTGAAACTTTGCACAGAGTCTTAGAATTTATTACGATGAATCATTCTTCGGAACCAGCATGATCGGATTATTGGAACAGGTAGCTCCCATACGAAAAGAAGAAGAAAAGTGAACAAAACTTGAATCGTTGTATGGAAAACTTTTTTGTTTTGTACAATAGAGTGCTGAAATTTTAAACATAGTAGTTTTACATAGTCCGACTACATGCCTGAAAGTTTCATTGAGATTGGACATCTGGAACTGGTAGCTCCCATACAAAATGAAGAAGAGGAAGAGAAGGAATATTCTCGTCGTTGTATGGAAAACTTTTTGGTTTCTTAACCAATTGACTTGAAATTTTAAAGTTATGTTCTTAGGGAGGAATGAAAACTATTTTGACCAAAAGTGAAAATTGACCCGTTGTATGGAAAACTTTTTTGTTTTTTAACCAATTGAATTGAAACTTTACAGTTATGTTCTTAGAGAGGAATGAAAACTATTTTGACCAAAAGTGGGCGTAGCCAGGCGTAGCCACGCCCACTTATAGCGAAAATTGACCCGTTGCATGGAAAACTTTTTTGTTTTTTAACCAATTGACTTGAAACTTTTTAGTTATGTTCTTAGGAAGGAATCAAAACTATTTTGACCAAAAGTGGGCGTGGCCACGCCCTTTTATAGCGAAAATGTACCCGTTGTGTGGAAAACTTTTTTGCTTTTTAACCAACTGACTTGAAACTTTACAGGATTGTTCTTAGGGTGGAATGAAAACAGTTTTGACCAAAAGTGGGCGTGGCCACGCCCTTTTATAGCGAAAATTGACCCGTTGTATGGAAAACTTTTTTGTTTTTTAACCAATTGACTTGAAACTTTGCAGTTATGCTCTTAGGGAGGAATGAAAACTATTTTGATCAAAACTGGGCATGGCCACGCCCACTTATAGCTTAACTTGACCCTTTGTATGGAAAACTTTTTTGTTTTTTAACCAATTGACTTGAAACTTTACAGTTATGTTCTTAGAGAGGAATGAAAACTATTTTAACCAAAAGTGGGCGTAGCCACGCCTACTTATAAAGAAAATTGACCCGTTGTATGGAAAACTTTTTTGTTTTTTAACCAATTGACTTCAAACTTTACAGTTATGTTCCTAGGGAGGAATGAAAACTATTTTAACCAAAAGTGGGCGTAGCCACGCCTACTTATAGCGAAAATTGACCCGTTGTATGGAAAACTTTTTTGTTTTTTGACCAATTGACTTGAAACTTTGCAGTTATGCTCTTAGGGAGGAATGAAAACTATTTTGATCAAAAGTGGGCATGGCCACGCCCACTTATAGCTTAACTTGACCCTTTGTATGGAAAACATTATTGTTTTTTAACCAACTGACTTGCAACTTTACAGTTATGTTCTTAGGGAGGAATGAAAACTATTTTGACCAAATTTGGGCATGGCTACGCCCACTTATCGCAAAACTTTAACCGTTGTATGGAAAAATTTTTTGTTTTTTAACGAATTGACTTGAAACATTACAGTTATGTTGTTAGGGAGGCATGAAAACTATTCATTTAGTTTTTTTTATAGTGACACAAAGTGAAAAGTATTATAGCTTCAGCCTTGCTGAAGATAGCGTCCTAACTGGTTTAATATTGCAAGTGTGAATATTTCTAAGGTTATTTTTTCTAAATTTCGGCTGTTCTTTGTGTCTAAGGTTTTTATAGTTCTTTATGAATCCTATTTCCCTAGATTCCTGATAATTTTCTCTTTTTTCGTTTAGCTTACTTATTTTATGAATTTTTGCTTGCTGAATTCTTTCGTAGATAATTTTGTGTTCTACTTTGTGGTTTTGCACTTCAAATGGTGTATGATAGCTATTGTTGTAGAAATTTACTGCTCTGTTCATTTGGAAGATTATGGGTAGTTTTTCTTCTATGTTCAATGTTCGAATTTTTTCTGTAAGAGTATTATTCAATCTTTCTACGTCGCTGTTACCAGTATGATTGTTTGGTTTGGTAGCATGAAATTCGATGTTTTCTCTTTGCAAAAAATCTCTTATATTGGTAGTATTAAATTCGTTATCGAAGACGAATTTCTTAATATTGCCCTTTATAGCTATAAACTATTCGATATTGTTAAGAAGAGTTATGTCATTTCTATCGAAGAGTGGAAAGCAAGTTGCTTGTTTTGAAAATTTGTCAATAAAAACAATAAAAGATTGTTTGCTGTTAACGTAAGTGTCAACATGAATTATTTCGTTTGTTGTCTTTGGTGTTTCTGTGTTATAGAATTTATTTTTGATTGGACGGCGATCATATTTGCCGCCTGTGCAAATGTCTCAATTATTTATTATTTTGTGGATGTGTTCCCTTAGATTTGGGTTAAGTACTCTGCCTTTCAATTTGTGATATGTTGCTATAATACCGCAATGACCACTTTCATGTTTGTGAAACAAAGCAATTTGCTTATTAAGTTCCTCTGTGTTCTGTATATCTTGTGCAAAATGAGTACATTTAACGAATTTGATATTTCTGTCTCTACTAAATTCTTCAATAATAACTTTTTGCACTTTATTATATTCATGGTCGTTCAATTCCGTAAAGATTCCTACTTTGCCTTTCTTAATTTCTCTTCGGAGAATATTTGAAATATTACCGACTATTTGTATTTTAAACCGGTTGACAACCGGTTCCAGGATTGGGATGGTGTACCCTTGGTCTTCTTCTTGCGAATGGACGGTTTGCACGTCCATTGACTGCCTAACATCATGGATACTTTTTCAGGGTTTGGTTTCACCCCCTGTGTGGTCAAAATGTGTCCCAGAAATTGGGTTTCTTTCTTGAGAAAGTCACACTTGTCTACTTGTATTTTTAAGCTAGACCCTCTTAGAGCTTTGAATATGGCTTTTAAGTTCGTTATATGTTCTTGTAGTGTTGTACCAAAGACTAAAATGTCGTCCATGTACACTACACATATTTTATTTATGAATTCCTTGAGGACTGAATTCATAAGTCTCTGGAAAGTAGAATGTGCATTTTTTAAACCAAGGGCGTTCGTACGAATTCGTAGTGCCCCGATGGTGTTGAAAACGCTGTCTTCTTCCTATCTTCTTCCTCTACCATAATTTGGTGAAATCCTTTGGCTAGCGTTGTGAAGTACTGTGCCCTGCCAAGTTTGTCTAATATGGTATTCAAATTGGGAATTGGAAATTTGTCGTCAACTGTGAATTCGTTCAGTTTGCGATAGTCAATAACTATCCTATACTTCTTTTTGCCTGAATTGTCAAGTTTTTTCTCGACAATCCACAATGGGCTATTATATGGGGAGTTACTTTCTCTAATAATATTTTGTTCAAGCATTTCTTTTATTTGCTTGTTTATCTCGGCTTCATGTATTTGGGGATACCTGTATATTTTAGAATACAATGGCCTATCGATGGTAGTTATTATTTCGTGGCTTACTTCATTTGCCTCGGTTAACTTGTCTCCCTCTTTAAAAAATAAGTCACTAAATTCAGTTAGCAACTTCGAGGTAACTTGGCTTTCTTCACTATTAAGGTGATTGAAATTATTCAGAACATTTTTTTCTACCGTTTGTAGTGAGCATACATGATAAATTATCTTTGGATAATTGTACTCTTGAAAATAAAGCTTGGAACCTAAGATATCTAGGAACTTGTCTTCGTTATTTATTTTTGCTTTTAACGGAGTTAGAAAGTTTTGGCCTATTATGCCGGAGAAATTTTCATTTGAAAAATTTATTATTTTCCACTAAAGTGTTCCTGAGCAATTGAATTCCCTGGGAAATGGTGTCGTAATGAAATATTTATTGGAAATTGGTTAAAAAACAAAAAAGTTCTCCATACAACGGGTCAAGTTTCGCTATAAATGGGCGTGGCTACGCGAATTATGTTTTTAAAACGAAAATACACACGGTTTTTTAATATTAAAATATTTTATTTAAATTTTCAACCGACGTGTTTCGAGTGAATCTTAAGGCTGAATTCCAAAAGAATTCTTACATACTAGTTAGGCTATCGACGAAGCAAAAAGGAAAATTACTTTTTGCTTTGTCGTTACAAAATTTGGTCCTTGGGTGTTCTTTTTATACCCTGTACACATACTGTGTATCGGGGTATATTGTGTTTGTTTGAGCGAAATGTATGTAACGCACAGAAGGAGGGCAAGGGGACCCTATAAAGTATATATATTCTTGATCAGGACGACAAGAGAAGTTGATTAAGCCATGTCCGTCCGTCCGTCCGTCTGTCCGTCTGTCCGTCCGTATTCATCAATGGTTCTCAGAAACTATAATACCTAGAGACTTGAAATTTGGTGGGTAGACTCGTGATGCTCTGCAGCAGATCAAGTTTAAATGGTTTTATGCCACGCCCGCTCCTTCCCACCTATCCAGCACCGCCCACTTTTTGAAAACGCTATAACTCGAGCATCCAAACAGATAAAAACATGAAAGTCGGTACGTAGACTCAGTATAAGTAACTCTACAAAACTGCATACCACAATTTTTCCCCCTCCCCTTAATTTTCCCACCCTAATATTTTTCTTAAAAAAGCTATATCTCCAAAACTAACAAAGGTATGTACCTGAAATTTTGTATACAAGCTCAGTGATAACACATCTTTAAAACTGCATACCACAAATTTCCCCTCTCTTTGATGGCTTCCCCTCAGAGGCCTACAAACTTAAATTTTTCGTAAAATCCACATTTTTTGACCGATTTTCTTGAAATTTTGAACACTATTTGAATAAGCGACGTCAGATCAATATGTTTTTGTAGATTGATGGTGTGGCACCGCCTACCATGTGTGCAGGGTATTATATTGTCGAGTATACTCGACTATACCGCCCTTACTGGTTTCTTCATGATCTTTTACGACCTTTTCAAGTGGTTACAACAGTTGGGGGTTCTTTTTTATGATCGACTTTTTCTAGTGGTCTGATTAAGTTACAATTTTTATTAGGCTATGTGTTATATAAATTTATTATTTGCAGATGTTAATATCTTGGGTGGTAACTTTGAGTTTTTGGGATTAATGGGAAAAGTATCAAATTCAGTTTGGGTTAACATATTTATTTATTATTTCATTTATCTCTGCTTGGAGGTTGTTAGAGATGTAAGTATTATTAGAGGTGAGCTGTTGGTCGTTCGTGACTGAACACGTAACTCCTCCCCCCCTTGATCTTGGATTCCCCTGAATCCTATTCCCATTGTTAGTATGGGAGTTATTATCGTTAGAGGTCCTACGATATTTAAACATAAGTATTAATGTCGCTGTACATATTACTGCTATAATGGATGCTGAGTTAATTATGTTTGTGGTTCTTAAATATTTGATTTGTTCAATATTTTTTATGGTGTTTACTTTTATTTCTTCTAAAGATAGCGTTTCGTTAAAGACACTTATATTTCCGGTTTTTTGGAAAATGAACTTATCTGTGTAAACTCGTTTCTTATTTGAAAATATTGGTCTGATATCTTAAGTGTACAATTGGTAAAATGTATTATAAAGTTCCCATTAAGTTTTTCATTATACCTATTACAATTATTAGTAATTATTTCATTTTTCGCATTTTTCAGCACGATTGTCTGTTCGTCTATTTTATAGATTTCAGTATTGTCGTTTAAAATTAGTTTACAATTATTTTGGATAATACAATGTCTTGACAATCTACATTCGCTTATAAAATGGTTTTTACTATATGTGTATATTTTATCATTATAATAGTAGGGGAGCCCAAGCGGGGATTTTCGTAGTTACTCCTGCGTGGCAGATTAGAATATGGGAGATAGCTTATACTCTATTGAGTAGATTCCCCAAGTATAAGATTTCTAAGTGGTGACGCGCGTGTATGGCAGACCATTGATTCTGTAAAATCGGCTGATTTACTCCAGCGTGGCAGATTAAGGTAAGGTAGGTTTATTACATGCTTATAAGTCGCCATTTCGCTAATCAGCCATTTTGAGAAAGACGTAAGAGAATGGGAGGGTTTCAAACTTGCAAACTAAAACCGTCAAATTTAGTTAGTTCTGTGCGTCAGTTTTTCTTACAGGTGGCTCAGCATGATCTCCTAGTCGTACTATTTCATAATCTAACAGTTATATGGAGGAACATTCTTTATTCCGCGGTATACAATATAAAACACCTTGTGGCGGTCGAACCCACCGATAAATGAAAAAATTTTATAGAATCTTTTCCCCTTTAAATTATTTAATCTTCAAAATGCAACCACTCCCAACGACGCAGGAGTAAATCACGTTTTAGCATCGTCGGCTCCCCGACTATAATGAAAAATTTTTTCTGATACAGAGTCTATTTCCTTCTTCTGAGCGTTTGTTATTGGAAGTATTGTCATTATGTTATTTTGTATAAAGGTTTTTGGTACTTTAATAATGAACATTAGTTTTTCGTCTTGGTCTTGAATTAGTGCTGATCTTAGAAATTTTGTTTTAGTTAAGTCAATGTCATAGTCATCTATTTCGTTGTTTGTTAGTAGGTTTGCGTTAGCCAGTCCATTTTGAGCTGTAGAAACATATTCTTGAATATGTTTTATATGGTTTCTTAATAATGTAAGCATTAGTAACGTTTCATGGTATAGGTTTTGAACAACGACTCTTTTTATAACTATATGAAAACTTGCTAATTTGGCTTGAATTTTCTGCTGGTCTTGGTTAATTGTTTTCTTTATTAATTTTAAGGTTTGTGAAAATTGGTCATTAATTTTTACTTGTTTGTTTAAATTAGTTATTGAGTTATGTAAATTGGTGTCTATATTGTTGAAATGATTAATAATATCTTGTTGATCTTCGTCGTCCATTGTTCCAAAGAGATATTTTGTGGCACGACATACAACATTTACTAATCCGCGTTTTTTTCTTATGTTAGGGGTAATGGTTTTTATTTTCCCAAGTAAAGTTTCTATTTCATTAAGTAGGAAATTCTTTTGCTCTGTATTGAACTCTAAAAGATTTTTCTCAATCGTATGCAATATATTATTTAACTCATTAATCTCTACTATATGAACTATAAGGTCTAAGTCGGTTGCCATGAGTTCGGTGCCAGTGTGAACTTCTACATATCCGTGGTTGTCCATTATAGGTTGGATACTCATATCAGCTTTAATAATTGCTGGTGCCGCTATTATTTGTATTAGCAACCAAGCCTGAAATGTCAGTTTGATTAGTATTAAACTTATACGGTCTTTTAATATTGCAAGTGTGAATATTTCTAAGGTTATTTTTTCTAAATTTCGGCTGTTCTTTGTGTCTAAGGTTTTTATAGTTCTTTATGAATCCTATTTCCCTAGATTCCTGATAATTTTCTCTTTTTTCGTTTAGCTTACTTATTTTATGAATTTTTGCTTGCTGAATTCTTTCGTAGATAATTTTGTGTTCTACTTTGTGGTTTTGCACTTCAAATGGTGTATGATAGCTATTGTTGTAGAAATTTACTGCTCTGTTCATTTGGAAGATTATGGGTAGTTTTTCTTCTATGTTCAATGTTCGAATTTTTTCTGTAAGAGTATTATTCAATCTTTCTACGTCGCTGTTACCAGTATGATTGTTTGGTTTGGTAGCATGAAATTCGATGTTTTCTCTTTGCAAAAAATCTCTTATATTGGTAGTATTAAATTCGTTATCGAAGACGAATTTCTTAATATTGCCCTTTATAGCTATAAACTATTCGATATTGTTAAGAAGAGTTATGTCATTTCTATCGAAGAGTGGAAAGCAAGTTGCTTGTTTTGAAAATTTGTCAATAAAAACAATAAAAGATTGTTTGCTGTTAACGTAAGTGTCAACATGAATTATTTCGTTTGTTGTCTTTGGTGTTTCTGTGTTATAGAATTTATTTTTGATTGGACGGCGATCATATTTGCCGCCTGTGCAAATGTCTCAATTATTTATTATTTTGTGGATGTGTTCCCTTAGATTTGGGTTAAATACTCTGCTTTTCAATTTGTGATATGTTGCTATAATACCGCAATGACCACTTTCATGTTTGTGAAACAAAGCAATTTGCTTATTAAGTTCCTCTGTGTTCTGTATATCTTGTGCAAAATGAGTACATTTAACGAATTTGATATTTCTGTCTCTACTAAATTCTTCAATAATAACTTTTTGCACTTTATTATATTCATGGTCGTTCAATTCCGTAAAGATTCCTACTTTGCCTTTCTTAATTTCTCTTCGGAGAATATTTGAAATATTATTTGCTGTTAGGTCTTTTATATCAATATACATATATTCGTTTGTTTTCGAAAATAGTTAAAACAGTTCTCATTTTCTCTTGTAAACCGACTATTTGTATTTTAAACCGGTTGACAACCGGTTCCAGGATTGGGATGGTGTACCCTTGGTCTTCTTCTTGCGAATGGACGGTTTGTACGTCCATTGACTGCCTATCATCATGGATACTTTTTCAGGGTTTGGTTTCACCCCCTGTGTGGTCAAAATGTGTCCCAGAAATTGGGTTTCTTTCTTGAGAAAGTCACACTTGTCTACTTGTATTTTTAAGCTAGCCCCTCTTAGAGCTTTGAATATGGCTTTTAAGTTCGTTATATGTTCTTGTAGTGTTGTACCAAAGACTAAAATGTCGTCCATGTACACTACACATATTTTATTTATGAATTCCTTGAGGACTGAATTCATAAGTCTCTGGAAAGTAGAATGTGCATTTTTTAAACCAAAGGCGTTCGTACGAATTCGTAGTGCCCCGATGGTGTTGAAAACGCTGTCTTCTTCCTATCTTCTTCCTCTACCATAATTTGGTGAAATCCTTTGGCTAGGTCTAGCGTTGTGAAGTACTGTGCCCTGCCAAGTTTGTCTAATATGGTATTCAAATTGGGAATTGGAAATTTGTCGTCAACTGTGAATTCGTTCAGTTTGCGATAGTCAATAACTATTCTATACTTCTTTTTGCCTGAATTGTCAAGTTTTTTCTCGACAATCCACAATGGGCTATTATATGGGAGTTACTTTCTCTAATAATATTTTGTTTAAGCAATTCTTTTATTTGCTTGTTTATCTCGGCTTCATGTATTTGGGGATACCTGTATATTTTAGAATACAATGGCCTATCGATGGTAGTTATTATTTCGTGGCTTACTTCATTTGCCTCGGTTAACTTGTCTCCCTCTTTAAAAAATAAGTCACTAAATTCAGTTAGCAACTTCGAGGTAACTTGGCTTTCTTCACTATTAAGGTGATTGAAATTATTCAGAACATTTTTTTCTACCGTTTGTAGTGAGCATACATGATAAATTATCTTTGGATAATTGTACTCTTGAAAATAAAGCTTGGAACCTAAGATATCTAGGAACTTGTCTTCGTTATTTATTTTTGCTTTTAACGGAGTTAGAAAGTTTTGGCCTATTATGCCGGAGAAATTTTCATTTGAAAAATTTATTATTTTCCACTAAAGTGTTCCTGAGCAATTGAATTCCCTGGGAAATGGTGTCGTAATGAAATATTTATTGGAAATTGGTTAAAAAACAAAAAAGTTCTCCATACAACGGGTCAAGTTTCGCTATAAATGGGCGTGGCTACGCGAATTATGTTTTTAAAACGAAAATACACACGGTTTTTTAATATTAAAATATTTTATTTAAATTTTCAACCGACGTGTTTCGAGTGAATCTTAAGGCTGAATTCCAAAAGAATTCTTACATACTAGTTAGGCTATCGACGAAGCAAAAAGGAAAATTACTTTTTGCTTTGTCGTTACAAAATTTGGTCCTTGGGTGTTCTTTTTATACCCTGTACACATACTGTGTATCGGGGTATATTGTGTTTGTTTGAGCGAAATGTATGTAACGCACAGAAGGAGGGCAAGGGGACCCTATAAAGTATATATATTCTTGATCAGGACGACAAGAGAAGTTGATTAAGCCATGTCCGTCCGTCTGTCCGTCTGTCCGTCCGTATTCATCAATGGTTCTCAGAAACTATAATACCTAGAGACTTGAAATTTGGTGGGTAGACTCGTGATGCTCTGCAGCAGATCAAGTTTAAATGGTTTTATGCCACGCCCGCTCCTTCCCACCTATCCAGCACCGCCCACTTTTTGAAAACGCTATAACTCGAGCATCCAAACAGATAAAAACATGAAAGTCGGTACGTAGACTCAGTATAAGTAACTCTACAAAACTGCATACCACAATTTTTCCCCCTCCCCTTAATTTTCCCACCCTAATATTTTTCTTAAAAAAGCTATATCTCCAAAACTAACAAAGGTATGTACCTGAAATTTTGTATACAAGCTCAGTGATAACACATCTTTAAAACTGCATACCACAAATTTCCCCTCTCTTTGATGGCTTCCCCTCAGAGGCCTACAAACTTAAATTTTTCGTAAAATCGATTTTCTTGAAATTTTGAACACTATTTGAATAAGCGACGTCAGATCAATATGTTTTTGTAGATTGATGGTGTGGCACCGCCTACCATGTGTGCAGGGTATTATATTGTCGAGTATACTCGACTATACCGCCCTTACTGGTTTCTTCATGATCTTTTACGACCTTTTCAAGTGGTTACAACAGTTGGGGGTTCTTTTTTATGATCGACTTTTTCTAGTGGTCTGATTAAGTTACAATTTTTATTAGGCTATGTGTTATATAAATTTATTATTTGCAGATGTTAATATCTTGGGTGGTAACTTTGAGTTTTTGGGATTAATGGGAAAAGTATCAAATTCAGTTTGGGTTAACATATTTATTTATTATTTCATTTATCTCTGCTTGGAGGTTGTTAGAGATGTAAGTATTATTAGAGGTGAGCTGTTGGTCGTTCGTGACTGAACACGTAACTCCTCCCCCCCTTGATCTTGGATTCCCCTGAATCCTATTCCCATTGTTAGTATGGGAGTTATTATCGTTAGAGGTCCTACAATATTTAAACATAAGTATTAATGTCGCTGTACATATTACTGCTATAATGGATGCTGAGTTAATTATGTTTGTGGTTCTTAAATATTCGATTTGTTCAATATTTTTTATGGTGTTTACTTTTATTTCTTCTAAAGATAGCGTTTCGTTAAAGACACTTATATTTCCGGTTTTTTGGAAAATGAACTTATCTGTGTAAACTCGTTTCTTATTTGAAAATATTGGTCTGATATCTTAAGTGTACAATTGGTAAAATGTATTATAAAGTTCCCATTAAGTTTTTCATTATACCTATTACAATTATTAGTAATTATTTCATTTTTCGCATTTTTCAGCACGATTGTCTGTTCGTCTATTTTATAGATTTCAGTATTGTCGTTTAAAATTAGTTTACAATTATTTTGGATAATACAATGTCTTGACAATCTACATTCGCTTATAAAATGGTTTTTACTATATGTGTATATTTTATCATTATAATGAAAAATTTTTTCTGATACAGAGTCTATTTCCTTCTTCTGAGCGTTTGTTATTGGAAGTATTGTCATTATGTTAACTTGTATAAAGGTTTTCGGTACTTTAATAATGAACATTAGTTTTTCGTCTTGGTCTTGAATTAGTGCTGATCTTAGAAATTTTTTTTTAGTTAAGTCAATGTCATAGTCATCTATTTCGTTGTTTGTTAGTAGGTTTGCGTTAGCCAGTCCATTTTGAGCTGTAGAAACATATTCTTGAATATGTTTTATATGGTTTCTTAATAATGTAAGCATTAGTAACGTTTCATGGTATAGGTTTTGAACAACGACTCTTTTTATAACTATATGAAAACTTGCTAATTTGGCTTGAATTTTCTGCTGGTCTTGGTTAATTGTTTTCTTTATTAATTTTAAGGTTTGTGAAAATTGGTCATTAATTTTTACTTGTTTGTTTAAATTAGTTATTGAGTTATGTAAATTGGTGTCTATATTGTTGAAATGATTAATAATATCTTGTTGATCTTCGTCGTCCATAGTTCCGAAGAGATATTTTGTGGCACGACCTACAACATTTACTAATCCGCGTTTTTTTCTTATGTTAGGGGTAATGGTTTTTATTTTCCTAAGTAAAGTTTCCATTTCATTAAGTAGGAAATTCTTTTGCTCTGTATTGAACTCTAAAAGATTTTTCTCAATCGTATGCAATATATTAAGGTCTGAGTCGGTTGCCATGAGTTCGGTGCCAGTGTGAACTTCTACATATCCGTGGTTGTCCATTATAGGTTGGATACTCATATCAGCTTTAATAATTGCTGGTGCCGCTATTATTTGTATTAGCAACCAAGCCTGAAATGCCAGTTTGATTAGTATTAAACTTATACGGTCTTTTAATATTGCAAGTGTGAATATTTCTAAGGTTATTTTTTCTAAATTTCGGCTGTTCTTTGTGTCTAAGGTTTTTATAGTTCTTTATGAATCCTATTTCCCTAGATTCCTGATAATTTTCTCTTTTTTCGTTTAGCTTACTTATTTTATGAATTTTTGCTTGCTGAATTCTTTCGTAGATAATTTTGTGTTCTACTTTGTGGTTTTGCACTTCAAATGGTGTATGATAGCTATTGTTGTAGAAATTTACTGCTCTGTTCATTTGGAAGATTATGGGTAGTTTTTCTTCTATGTTCAATGTTCGAATTTTTTCTGTAAGAGTATTATTCAATCTTTCTACGTCGCTGTTACCAGTATGATTGTTTGGTTTGGTAGCATGAAATTCGATGTTTTCTCTTTGCAAAAAATCTCTTATATTGGTAGTATTAAATTCGTTATCGAAGACGAATTTCTTAATATTGCCCTTTATAGCTATAAACTGTTCGATATTGTTAGGAAGAGTTATGTCATTTCTATCGAAGAGTGGAAAGCAAGTTGCTTGTTTTGAAAATTTGTCAATAAAAACAATAAAAGATTGTTTGCTGTTAACGTAAGTGTCAACATGAATTATTCCGTTTGTTGTCTTTGCTGTTTCTGTGTTATAGAATTTATTTTTGATTGGACGGCGATCATATTTGCCGCCTGTGCAAATGTCGCAATTATTTATTATTTTGTAGATGTGTTCCCTTAGATTTGGGTTAAACACTCTGCTTTTCAATTTGTGATATGTTGCTATAATACCGCAATGACCACTTTCATGTTTGTGAAACAAAGCAATTTGCTTATTAAGTTCCTCTGTGTTCTGTATATCTTGTGCGAAATGAGTACATTTAACGAATTTGATATTTCTGTCTCTACTAAATTCTTCAATAATAACTTTTTGCACTTTATTATATTCATGGTCGTTCAGTTCCGTAGAGATTCCTACTTTGCCTTTCTTAATTTCTCTTCGGAGAATATTTGAAATATTATTTTCTGTTAGGTCTTTTATATCAATATACATATATTCGTTTGTTTTCGAAAATAGTTCAAACAGTTGTCGTTTTCTCTTGTAAAACGACTATTTGTATTTTAAACCGGTTGACAACCGGTTCCAGGATTGGGATGGTGTACCCTTGGTCTTCTTCTTGCGAATGGACGGTTTGTACGTCCATTGACTGCCTATCATCATGGATACTTTTTCAGGGTTTGGTTTCACCCCCTGTGTGGTCAAAATGTGTCCCAGAAATTGGGTTTCTTTCTTGAGAAAGTCACACTTGTCTACTTGTATTTTTAAGCTAGCCCCTCTTAGAGCTTTGAATATGGCTTTTAAGTTCGTTATATGTTCTTGTAGTGTTGTACCAAAGACTAAAATGTCGTCCATGTACACTACACATGTTTTAATTATGAATTCATAAGTCTCTGGAAAGTAGAATGTGCATTTTTTAAACCAAGGGCATTCGTACGAATACGTAGTGCCCCGATGGTGATGAAAACGCTGTCTTCTTCCTATCTTCTTCCTCTACCATAATTTGGTGAAATCCTTTGGCTAGGTCTAGCGTTGTGAAGTACTGTGCCCTGCCAAGTTTGTCTAATATGGTATTCAAATTGGGAATTGGAAATTTGTCGTCAACTGTGAATTCGTTCAGTTTGCGATAGTCAATAACTATCCTATACTTCTTTTTGCCTGAATTGTCAAGTTTTTTCTCGACAATCCACAATGGGCTATTATATGGGGAGTTACTTTCTCTAATAATATTTTGTTCAAGCATTTCTTTTATTTGTTTGTTTATCTCGGCTTCATGTATTTGGGGATACCTGTATATTTTAGAATACAATGGCCTATCGATGGTAGTTATTATTTCGTGGCTTACTTCATTTGCCGCGGTTAACTTGTCTCCCTCTTTAAAAAATAAGTCACTAAATTCAGTTAGCAACTTCGAGGTTACTTGGCTTTCTTCACTATTAAGGTGATTGAAATTATTCAGAACATTTTTTTCTACCGTTTGTAGTGAGCATACATGATCAATTATCTTTGGATAATTGTACTCTTGAAAATAAAGCTTGGAGCCTAAGATATCTAGGAACTTGTCTTCGTTATTTATTTTTGCTTTTAACGGAGTTAGAAAGTTTTGGCCTATTATGCCGGAGAAATTTTCATTTGAAAAATTTATTATTTTCCACTGAAGTGTTCCTCAGCAATTGAATTCCTTGGGAAATGATGTCGTAATGAAATATTTAACATCATTCGTTCCATTCAGTGTCTTAAAATAGCAAGGTTTGTTGAGAGGGGCTAAGGGATAATTTTCTAATAATGCTTTTGGTTGTAGCACGCTTGTGGTTGATCCTGTGTCAACTAAGCACCTAATTCTTTGTTTTCCTATTGTAAGAGTGTCAATGGGAAGTGGGCATTTTGAGGCGATATTAAAAAATTTACTTCGCTGTCATCTGTACATTGTGTTTGCTGTAACGTATCAACTTCCATATATGTTGGTTCACTACTTCTTCTCGTATTCGACGTATCTACACTCATATATGAGTTCCTAGTTTGGGCTGAGTGATTGTCCCTACTTTTTGAAAATGAGGGTCTATTACCATTACTATGCTCTTGGTTATTTCGGAAGGGGTTATTATGATTTGGCTTATGATTTTCACTGTAGTAACCGTTGTTACTTTGTTTCTTATAGTTGTAGGTTTGTTTGTTTTGTGTGTTTTGTTGGTTTAGTCTGTATTGTCTATAAGTACTTTGTTCGTTTTGTCTTGGTTTTCTATGCTTAAAATCTATTGCTCTAAAATCGTCTAACGCTCTGATTTGTATGTATTTGTTTATCATTTGATCTATTGTAGTTGTTGAGGAACGCTTTTATATTTTTCTAGAATGCCAGGAATCGTATGTAAATTTGTTTCATTTCTCATTCGTACCTTTCCTGTAAATTCAGTCTAAGCGCTGCGTCGCTTTGACTTTAGTTTAGTTTTAATACAACCACGGATCTGTTCGGACACGCGATCTCCTAAATAAATTTCTATACAGTCCACTGTTCTCGAATAAAGCATTTTAAATTAAATGAAGAAAGTGTTTTGGTTCATCATCAGTAGTGCATTCCTCGATATGCACTCTGTAAGGTGTATCTATTTTTTCCATTATAATTATAATTAAGTCCCTATCTACCCTATCAGGTTTATACATATCTGGCTTTATTTCATCAGCCATATAAATTTGATTTATCCTATCTTTTGCATTATAAAAATAGTCAAATAATTCTCTTAAAGTACTTACTTTTATATATCTGCAGTTCTTGTAGACTTCGCCGTAAGTATTTCGAGGTCCATATTTCTGCTGTAGCTTCGATTTTATTTCGTCTGGTCGCCTTATTTTGTCGTTAATGACTATTTTAGTGGTAAAACGTATTAGAACGTCGTTTCCCTCGCAGAGTGTCATGTTGTCCTCTACTGACATTATGAAGGTAAGGTAATGAGACGTGTGTTCCAATGGTTGGATTGCCCTGAACTGTCCCAGAACGTCCTTCGGTTGCATCCCCAACGATTCCGCTAAGCTTCGTGGTTGCATCGCTTGTTGTTGTTGAATTTGTTGCTGTTGTTGAATCTGTTGCTGGAGTTGTTGTTGTAAATTATTTATCACACTCTCTTGCCTGCGAATCACTTCGGCAAGTTGGCTTTCATTAGTTTGATCTGTAGCCATATTTAAATTTCGATTACGATCGAAAATAGATTGTTTTTTCATGTGTTTTTATTTTTTTATTTTATTTCTACGCTGGAGGGTCCGGAATTCGGATTCGCAGTTATTACGATTAGACTATATATAAATATATATATGTACAGAGTCTAATTTGGGGACTTTTAATTTAAACTTTTTTTTTTTTTTCACTGTTAAGTATATTGTTATACCCTGTACACACACTGTGTATCAGGGTATATTAAGTTTGTTTGTGACGGTTTGTATGTAACGCATAGAAGGAGGGGAGGGGGACCCTATAAAGTATATATATTCTTGATCAGGATGACAAGACGAATTGATATAGCCCTGTCTGTCCGTCCGTCCGTCCGTCCGTCCTCACCAATGGTTCTCGAAAACTATAAGAGCTAGAGACTTGAAATTTGGTGGATAGCTGTAGCTCAAAAACCTGATGAGTTAGAAACATGAAAATGAGTATGTAGACTCCCCTTCGTTTCCCCTCAAAAAGTTGTTTTCTTAAAATTGCTGTATCTCCTAGACTATAATAGATACAATGCTGAAATTTTGTATGCAAACTCAATAAACATACCTTTATAAAACTGCATACCACAAAATTTCATTTTTAACGCTGTGTGACAACGCAAAGACAAACAAGTTAAAATTTGGCATAAATTGCGCTTTGAACACTGCTTTATCCTATTTGTAACAAAAACCGTACTTAACACTGCGAAAACTATTAAAGCTAGAGACTTGAAATTTGGAAGATAGTCTCGTGTGGTCGAACACTAGATGAAGTTTGAAGGAATTTTTGCCACGCCCATTCCTTCCCGCCCATCGAGCACAACAAAAGGTAATTTTTTTCTTAAAATTGCTGTATCTCCTAAAGTATAAAGAATACAATGCTGAAATTTTGTATGCAAACTCAGATAACATACCTTTTTAAAACTGCATACAACAAACTACCACTTTCCCCGCAAAGGCCAACACACTAAAATTTTGCAGCAATGCTTTGTAACAAAACCCGTACTAAAGCGCCATCTAATGGCAACATTGCACTGTGAGCCCTGCCTCACTATTAGCAAATACACAAACCATATCGTGGTAAACTGCTTTTGCTGTCGGCGAATGTTTAACGTGTCATCAACATAGGTGTGTGTACAGGGTATTATATAGTTGAGAATACTCAACTATACCGCCCTTACTGGTTTTTTATACTCTTGCAAGAGTATATTAACTTTGTCGTGAAGTTTGCAACGCAGAAAAGGAGACATCTCCGACTATATAAAGTATATATATTCTTGATCAGCACGACGAGACGAGTTCATATAGCCATGTCCGTCTGTCTGTCTGTCCGTCTGTCTGTCTGTTTCAATGCGAACTCCTCCCACAGTTTTGAAGTTAGCAAAAAAATTTAAACGCGGAAAATTTTCTTTTCCTTGCAGCCAGTTTATATGTAGAAACCAGCCTGATCGGAATACTATAGCATATAGCTGCCATAGGAACGATCGGTCAAAAATGAGGTTTTTGCTCAAGAAACTCTTTGATTTTAAGGCTATCGCCTCGATTTTTTGCACAAGAACATCTTGGATGTAAATTAAGGCACTCTGCAAAATTGGCGAAGATCGGAAAAATCTAGCATATAGCTCCCATAGGAATGGGTAAAAAATTCGGTTTTCGTTAGAAAAACTTTTTTGTTCTCAGCTATAAACAGATGAAAGTTTGCATGTACGTGTTTTTAAGAATCCTTGACCATATTACAAAGTTTCAAAAGAATCGGACATAAAGGCGTGGCACCGCCCATATAGAGAAAAACTTAAAAATTTGATTTATCCATAAGCAGACGAGATAGAAAATGGTAGAATGAAGTGTGGAATGATTGGTTTTTTTTTCACTTAGTATCTTAAGATACTTTTTGCAGACTTATTCACTTTGGGAATTTTCGCGTTTAGTTCTCTATATCTTATTTAGAAGATATAGCTTTCGACTGCGCCAATTATGTTTTTAAAAGGAAAATACACACGGTTTTTTAATATTAAAATATTTTATTTAAATTTTCAACCGACGTGTTTCGAGTGAATCTTAAGACTGAATTCCAAAAGAATTCTTACGTACTAGTTAGGCTATCGACGAAGCAAAAAGGACTATTACTTTTTGCTTTGTCGTTACAAAATTTGATCCTTGGGTGTTCTTCATGATCTTTTACGACCTTTTCAAGTGGTTACAACAGTTGGGGAATCTTTTTTAAGATCCACTTTTTCAAGTGGTCTGATTTAGTAACAATTTGTATTAGGCTATGTGTTATATAAATTTATTATTTGCAGATGTTAATATCTTGGGTGGTAATTTTGGGTTTTTGGGATTAATGGGGAAAGTATCAAATTCAGTTTGGGTTAACATATTTATTTGTTATTTCATTTATCTCTGCTTGGAGGTTGTTAGAGATGTAAGTATTATTAGAGGTGAGCTGTTGGTCGTCCGTGACTGAACACGTAACTCGCGTGGCTACGCCCACTTTTGGTCAAAATAGTTTTCATTCCTCCCTAAGATCATAACTGTAAAGTTTCAAGTCAATTGGTTAAAAAACAAAAAAGTTCTCCATTCAACGGGTCAAGTTTCGCTATAAGTTGGCGTGGCTACGCCCACTTTTGCTCAAAATAGTTTTCATTCCTCTCTAAGAACATAACTGTAAAGTTTCAAGTCAATTGGTTAAAAAACAAAAAAGTTTTCCATACAACGATGTGAATATTGCTTCTCTTCCTCTTCTTCATTTCGTATGGGAGCTACCAGTTCCAGTTGTCCAATCACAATAAAACTTTCAGGCATGTAGTCGGACTATGTAGAACTACTATGTTTAAAATTTCAGCACTCTATAATACAAAACAAAAAAGTTTTCCATACAACGATTCAAGTTTTGTTCACTTTTCTTCTCTTTTTCGTATGGGAGCTACCAGTTCCAGTTGTCCGATATGGCTGGATCCGACAACTGAGTTGATCGTACAAATAAGAAGTCTCTGTGCAAAATTTCAGCCCGATATCTTCAAAACTGTGGGAGGAGATTGTACATATAGAAATAGACGGACGGACACAGGCATGGCTAAATCAACTCGTCTTGTCGTCCTGATCAAGAATTTATATACTTTAAATAGTCGGAATTGAATATTTCGATCTGTTACAAACTTCAGCACAAAGTTAATATACTATTTCACTTGCTTAAAAATATAAAAGTTTTAATGTCTCTTATTAGATAAGGCATATTTTCGTCTGATAAGGTACTTCTTCTTCAATGATTTCGAGGATATTTTAGTTTTTATCAAAAAAATTTTATTTCTTATGACTTTTCATTAAATATGTTTATGCCATCTGAAAGAGGAACAGATAAGCTTTCCATCAAGCTCTTAGTCGAAGAAGTCGGTCGAAGAATGCAAGAGTTATTAGCAAAAAACTAATCGGTGGTCAACACGATTCCGTCCTACTGCCGATACTTTTCGCAAAGTACTTTTCTATAATTCTAGTATTTAATGGAAAAAAATTAAACGAACTTTTTGTCCATGTAAAAAACTATTAATTCTGAATAAAATGCCGCCCATTTATAAATTAAGAAAATTTAAATATCTTTTATTATTTTCGTCTGATAAGGTACTTCTTCTTAAATTTTTTCGAGGATATTTTAGTTTTGATCAAAAGATTTATATTTCTTATGACTTTTCATTAAATATGTTCATGCCATCTGAAAGAGGAACAGATAATCTTTCCATCGAGCTCTTAGTCGAAGAAGTCGGTCGAAGGATGCAAGAGTTATTAGCTAAAAATTAATCGGTGGTCAACACGATTCCGTCCTACTGCCGATTCTTTTCGCAAAGTACTTTTCTATAATTCTAGTAAGGAATGGAAAAAAATTAAACGAACTTTTTGTCCATGTAAAAATCTATTAATTCTGAATAAAATGCCGCCCATTTTTGCAATTAAAGAAATTTAAATGCCTCTTATTAGATAAGGCATTTTTTCGTCTGATAATGTACTTCTTCTTCAATGATTTCGAGGTTATTTTAGTTTTGTTCAAAAGATTTATATATGTTATGACTTTTGATTAAATACGGTCATGCCATCTGAAAAAGGAATAAATGAGCGATCCATCGAGCTCTCAGTCGAAAAAGTCGCTCGAAGGATGCAAGAGTTATTAGCAAAAAACTAATCGGTGGTCAACACGATTCCGTCCTACTGCCGATTCTTTTCGCAAAGTACTTTTCTTTAATTCTAGTATTTAATGGAAAAAAATTCAACGAATTTTTGTCCATGTAAAAAACCATTAATTCTGAATAAAACACCGCCCATTTATGCAATTTAAAATATTTAAATGCCTCTTTTTAGATAAGGCATATTTTCGTCTGATAAAGAACTTCTTCTTCAATGATTTCGAGGATATTTTAGTTTTTATCAAAAAAATTATATTTCTTATGACTTTTCGTAAAATAGGTTAATTTAATCTGAAAGAGGATCAGATAATCTTTCCATCGAGCTCTTAGTCGAAGAAGTCGGTCGAAGGATGCAAGAGTTATAGCAAAAAACTAATCGGTGGTCAACACGATTCCGTCCTACTGCCGATTGTTTTTGCAAAGTACTTTTCTATAATTCTAGTATTTAATGGAAAGAAATTAAACGAATTTTTTGTCCATGTAAAAATCTATTAATTCTGAACAAAATGCCGCCCATTTATGCAGTTAAAGAAATTTAAATGTGTCTTATTAGATAAGGCATATTTTCGTCTGATAAGAGACTTCTTCTTCAATGATTTCGAGGATATTTTAGTTTTGATCAAAAGAATTAAATATCTTATGACTTTTCATTAGGAATAGGAATAAATAAGCTTTCCATCGAGCTCTTAGTCGAACGATGCAAGAGTTATTAGCAAAAAACTAATCGGTGGTCAACACGATTCCGTCCTTCTGCCGATTCTTTTCGCAAAGTACTTTTCTATAATTCTAGTATGTAATGGAAAAAAATTCAACGAACTTTTTGTCCATGTAAAAAACTATTAATTCTGAATAAAATGCTTCCCATTTATAAATTAAACCAGTAATGACGCTAACTTCAGCAAGGCTGAAGCTCAAATACTCTTCACGCTTATTTCTTGTGCCACGCCTATTTTTTTGACTGAATATATTTTCTCTTCATCTAATTAGCCAATATACAAATTATCATTGTTTTTGCTCATTGGGTACCGGAGATATGCAAATTATTGATTTTTGGTAAAAGTGGGCGTAACCATGCCCATTTTTTTCAAAATAGTTTTAATGCCTCCCCAAGAACATAACTGCGAAGTTTCATGTCAATTGGTTAAGAAACAAAAAAGCTTTCCATACAACGACGTGAATATTGCTTCTCTTCTTCTTCTTCATTTTGTATGGCAGGTACCAGTTCCAGTTGCCCGATTTCAATAAAACTTTCAGGCATTTAATCGAACCATCTAAAACTGCTATGTTTAAAATTTCAGCTCTCTATCATATAAAACAAAAATGTTTTCTATACAACGACGTTAAATCTTAATTTCTCTTCCTCTTCTTCATTTTGTATGGCAGCTACCAGTTCTAGTAGCCCGATCTCAATCAAACTTTCAGGCATTATGTCGGACTATGTAAAACTACTATGTTCGAAATTTCACCCCTCTATTTTCCAAAACAAAGAAGTTTTCCATATAACGATTCAAATTTGTTTTTCTTCTCCATTTCGTATGGGGGCTACTAGTTCCAATAATCCGATATGGCCGGTTCCGACCAATGATTTGACCACACATTAGAGAAGTCTCCCTGCAAAATTTCAGCTCGATATCTTCAAAACTGTAGGAGGAGATAGCATATACACAGACAGACGGACGGACGGACGGACAGACGGACATGGCTATATCAACTCGTCTTGTCGAGCTGATCAAGAATATATATACTTTATGGGGTCCCCCTCCCCTCCTTCTTGCTGTTACAAACTTCAGGACAAAGTTATAATACTATTCACTTGCGTGAAGAGTATAAAAAGTTTTAATGTCTTTTATGTAACATGCAACGTTGCTTTGACATCGTCAAAGTGTGAGCAGTTGAAAGGGTGAGTCGGGATCACGGGCACGCACTGGCTATCCGGCTCCTGCTCGTTGGCAATGTCGTGGGTTGAAGGGGATATCACCGTGGCGACTCGGGGCTCTTCGTTAAAGAACAATTTTATTTTAAAGAAACATTGCGTGCGAGAAGGGAGTAAGGGTAAGGGAGAAAAGGAGGTAGCAATGAGGAGGTAAAGACGGATCACGGTTGGATGCAAGTAACAAGTGAAAAAAAATTTTGTTGCGCCTAGTTATTATGCTACAACATTGCCCACCCTACCTTGGTCATGGATTCCAAGAAAAATGACAAATTACACTTTACCCATGACCCCTTGTTGGGTTCAGTTCTCCTACAACAACATACCGTAGTACTGCATCGAATCAAGGATTTTCTAAACAAATTAATGCATTTCGAAAATTATAATTCAATTACGAAACTATTTTTATTCGCATGTCTCCTTAACTCAATTGTTTTTCAAAAATAACAAAAAGAAAATTAAGTTCAGTAGGCTATTTTACAACTAGAAATTCTGAAATTGGGTATCGGCTAGTTAATATTATTTACAATATAATTCTTATCATAATTAAAATGAAAGGAAAATAAAATAATAATAGCGAAAAATATATATATTCATAATAAGAGTAATAATACGTTCATAAGTAATTTTATTTTTTTTTTCTTTAAGTTCGAAAAGATAGGTTGTGCGAAGAAAAAGATAAATTACTTCAGATTGCAAGCGAATTAAAATTTACCAAAGTCGCGGAAGATAATTAGCAACCGAAAAGAAATAATACACAAAAACAACTCGTCATGTTAAGTTAAAAATCCCGTACTTTGGCTATTTTTGGCTACGCGTTGTTGTTATTGGTTTTTTTTCTTTTTATCACGCACGTGTTCATCGCCTAATTCGAACAGATGTGCATGGCACAACAACAAAAAAAAAATCCCGATCAAAGAGAATATTCCGCTCAATCGCAGGTCCACGGGCTCTCTTTATTGTTTTGTTCTTTTATATTATTCGCGGTTTGGGATTATTGGTCGCTTACGCCGGAAAAAAAAACGCGCAATCATAATGCACGAAAGTGAAGCTTTCGTGTGCAAGCTATGCTTACCAACCAGAAGCTTAGCAACTTAAAAGTTCGTTTTGCTTTCTCTTCTGCTTGCTACGCATGCTCAGTTGGTGAGGGAATCAATAAGTAAAGATAATAGAAATAAGAAACAAAAAATTAAAACTTACAGCTTTGCTCCCACGACGAAAGATCTTTCGACGATGATGGACGGCTGGAGGGGAGAGAAAAGTTGATTATGGTACGCAATGCGCAGGTACCGATGATGCGTGCACTGGTGCATTACCCGCTATGTAAAATTTTGTTTTTGTTTGCGTTATAACGGTTGGGTCATTCTTTTGTTGTTGTTGTGCGCTTATTTATTAGAGATTCTATTAATTAATTTTTTTTCGCGAACTTGATTTTTTGTAGGTTTTATTTCTTTTTTTCCTAACCTTTATGCAATCTTCTCATCATTTTTTATACCCTGTACACACACTGTGTATCAGGGTATATTAAGTTTGTTTGAGACGGTTTGTATGTAACGCATAGAAGGAGGGGAGGGGGACCCTATAAAGTATATATATTCTTGATCAGGAGGACAAGACGAATTGATGTAGCCCTGTCTGTCCATCCGTCCGTCCGTCCTCACCAATGGTTCTCGAAAACTATAAGAGCTGGAGACTTGAAATTTGGTGGATAGACTCGTGAGGTCAAACGCTAGATCAAGTTTGAAGGATTTTTTGCCACGCCCACTCCTTCCCGCCCATCGAGCACCACCCATTTTTTCAAAAGGCTGCAGCTCGAAAACCTGATGAGTTTGAAACATGAAAATGAGTATGTAGACTCAGTATGTATAGCTCTACAAAACTGCATACCTCATTTTTTCCCCCTCCCCTTCGTTTCCCCTCAAAAAGTTGTTTTCTTAAAATTGCTGTATCTCCTAAACTATAATAGATACAATGCTGAAATTTTGTATGCAAACTCAGTAAACATACCTTTATAAAACTGCATACCACAAAATTTAATTTTTAACGCTGTGTGACAACGCAAAGACAAACAAGTTGAAAGTTGGCATAAATTGCGCTTTGAACACTGCTTTATCCTATTTGTAACAAAAACCGTACTTAACACTGCGAAAACTATTAAAGCTAGAGACTTGAAATTTGGAAGATAGTCTCGTGTGGCTACGCCCATTCCTTCCCGCCCATCGAGCACAACAAAAGGTAATTTTTTTCTTAAAATTGCTGTATCTCCTAAAATATAAAGAATACAATGCTGAAATTTTGTATGCAAACTCAGATAACATACCTTTTTAAAACTGCATACAACAAACTACCACTTTACCCGCAAAGACCAACACACTAAAATTTTGCAGCAATGCTTTGTAACAAAATCCGTACTAAAGCGCCATCTAATGCACTGTGAGCCCTACCTCACTATTAGCAAATACACAAACCATATCGTGGTACACTGCTCTTGCTGTCGGCGAATGTTTAACGTGTTATCAACATAGGTGTGTATTATATAGTTGAGAATACTCAACTATACCGCCCTTACTGGTTTTATATATATATTTCATATTTTTTTTTTTTTTTGATAATTGATTTTTCACTTCGCACAACTTTATAATAGGTAATAATATTGGCTGTATATATTTTTTCAGGGGCACTTAATACCACATATTTGTTTTTTTTTTCTTTTCCTTTTTACGCAAAGAAGAAAATTCTGACTTTTCTTAACAACTTTGCTTTAAGTGTGACAAAACAATTTTTTTTTTTTTTTTATTCTTATTCTTATTTTTCACTGAAACACTTATAACTACGCGCACTAAGCATGATCTAACCACAGCTAGTCCATGTACCCCACCAGTTCCCTTTAATGGACTGACGACGACGACGAAACCGACTGGCACGATCGCCTATCAGCGTGAGTGTTGCTGCGTTGACTAATGAAGCCTTGTTCTGTGGATGATTTCGTTCGCCTTGCTGGCTAGCGCGGATAAAAGCTTCTGCTAAAGCGCCTGGCAAAGCTTCCACTGGCCGCCAATTTGTGAGGTTACCTCACGTATCGCAACTCGTAAAGTACAATTTTAAGTACCTACGGCGAGCCAAATCTGTTTAAACAACAGAAATGCAATTTCTAAGAATAAAATAATGCGCGAAATCGATTTCAGTAATATTTACCCTTTCTTCTTAAGGAATGGCCCTAAAGCACAAAAAAACTCGTTCGACGTTCGATCGCGATTTCTTTTCCAATTTTCCAATTTTTTCGAAATAGCAATCACATATATATTATATATTATTTTATATCTGTATAAGATATTATATTATCTTTACATTAACTATGGCAAATTTATGTGACGCGAAATAGTGTTTTCGCTGCTACACCGGCAATTTTATTTTCTTCACTTCTGATTTTAATCCTGGTAGAAAACCCACGTCTGTTCTCCTTGACGACCAAGTTCAGAAAAGATGGATTTTCTCGACGAGCGGAAATACGTGAAAGTCGGGGTCAAGCCAAATGTCATAGGTTGGCTGGTTGACAAATGACGCATTCTTGCATTCTTTACATTTATTAGATAAGGCATATTTTCGTCTGATAAGGTACTTCTTCTCCAATGAAATTCGAGGATATTTTAGTTTTGATCAAAAAAAATTTAGTTTCTTATGACTTTTCATTAAATATGTTAATGCCATCTGAAAGAGGAACAGATAAGCTTTCCATCGAGCTCTTAGTCGGAGAAGTCGGTCGAAGGATGCAAGAGTTATTAGCAAAAAACTAATCGGTGGTCAACACGTCTCCGTCCTACTGCCGATTCTTTTCGCAAAGTACTTTTCTATAATTCTAGTATTTAATGGGAAAAAATTAAACGAATTTCTTGTCCATGTAAAAAATTATTAATTCTGAATAAAATGCCGCCCATTTATGCAATTAAAACCAGTAAGGACGCTATAGTCGAGTATACTCGACAATATAATACCCTGCACACACAGTAGGTGGTGCAACACCCTAAATCAACAAAAAAAATGTTGATTTAACATCGCCCGATCGAAAAGTGTTTAAAATATCAAGTAAATTGGTCAAAAAAAGTGGAATTTACGTAAAATTTGAGTTTGTTGGTCATTGAGGGGTAACTTTCGAACAGAGGGGAATTTTGTGGTATGCAGTTTTAAAGATATATATTTACTGAGCTTGTATACAAAATTTCATGGTCATATCTTTATTAGTTTTGGAGATATTGCTTTTTAGAGAAAACAACTCGGGGAGGGGAAATCATGGGGAGGGGGAAAAATTGTGGTATGCAGTTTTGTAGAACTCTTCATGCTGAGTTTACATACATTTCATGTTTTTATCTTTTCGGGTGTTCGAGTTACAACGTTTTAAAAAAGTGGGCGGTGCTGGATGGGCGGGAAGGAGTGGGCGTGGAACAAAACCGTTTAAACTTGATCTGCTGCCGAGCATCACGAGTCCTCCAAATTTCAAGTCTCTAGCTTTTACAGTTTCCGAGAACCATTGGTGAATACAGACGGACGGACGGACAGACGGACAGGGCTTAATCGATTTCTCTTGTCATCCAGATCAAGAATATATATACTTTATGGGGTCCCCCTCCCCTCCTTCTGGGCGTTACATATATTTCGTTCAAACACACTTAAAATACCCTGACACACTGTATGTGCAGGGTATAAAAATTTAAATGTCTCTTATTAGATAAGGCATATTTTCGTCTGATAAGGTACTTCTTCTCCAATGATTTCGAGTATATTTTAGTTTTTATCAAAAAAATTATATTTCTTATGACTTTTCGTAAAATAAGTTAATGCCATCTGAAAAAGTAATAAATGAGCTTTCCATCGAGCTCTTAGTCGAAGAAGTCGGTCGAACTAATCGGTGGTCAACACGATTCCGTCATACTGCCGATTCTTTTCGCGAAGTACTTTTCTATAATTCTAGTATTTAATGGAAAAAAATTAAACGAATTTCTTGTCCATGTAAAAAACTATTTATTCTGGATAAAATAGCGCCATTTATGCAATTAAACAAATTTAAATGTCTGTTATTAGATAATGCATATTTTCGTCTGATAAGGTACTTCTTCTTCAATGATTTCGAGGATATTTTAGTTTTGATCAAAAGATTTATATATGTTATGACTTTTCATTAAATATGTTCATGCCATCTGAAAAAGGAATAAATGAGCTTTCCATCGAGCTCTTAGTCGAAGAAGTCGGTCGAAGGATGCAAGAGTTATTAGCAAAAAACTAATCGGTGGTCAACAGTAGTGTAAGTAGTAAAGCGACTGTTGACTTGTCTGTAGTCGCGGAACAGGCTGACCTGGTGTCGCAAGTCCACTTGAGGGTAGTGCGCTACCACAACGTCTTGCGCCTGTAGTTAGTTAAAATAAAAAAAAAAAAAAAAAAAAAAAAAACACTATTTCGTCCTACTGCCGATTCTTTTTACAAAGGACTTTTCTATTATTCTAGTACTTAATGGAAAAAAAATTAAACGAATTTTTGGTCCATGTAAAAAACTATTAATTCTGAATAAAATGCCGCCCATTTTTGCAATTAAAGAAATTTAAATGTCTCTTATTAGATAAGGCATACTTTTGTCTGATAAGATACTTCTTTTTCAATGATTACGAGGATATTTTAGTTTTGATCAAAAGAATTATATATCTTATGACTTTTTATACTTTTCACGTATGTGAAATACTATAATAACTTTGTGCTGAAGTTTGTAACAGATCGAAATATTCATTTCCGACTATATAAAGTATATATATTCGTGATCAGGACGACAAGACGAGTTGATTTAGCCATGTCCGTCTGTCCGTCTGTCCGTCTGTCTGTATATATACAATCTCCTCCCACAGTTTTTAAGATATCGAGCTGAAATTTTGCACAGAGACTTCTTATTCGTGCAGTCAACTCATTTGTCGGATCCAGCCATATCGGACCACTGGAACTGGTAGCCCCCATACGCAAAGAAGAAGAAAAATGAACAAAACTTGAATCGTTGTATGGAAAACTTTTTTGTTTTGTATTATAGAGTGCTGAAATTTTAAACTTAGTAGTTTTACATAGTCCGACTACATGCCTGCAAGTTTCATTGAGATTGGACATCTGGAACTGGTAGCTCCCATACAAAATGAAGAAGAGGAAGAGAAGCAATATTCACATCGTTGTATGGATAACTTTTTTGTTTTTTAACCAATTGACTTGAAACTTTACAGTTATGTTCTTAGAGAGGAATTAAAACTATTTTGAGCAAAAGTGGGCGTAGCCACGCCAACTTATAGCGAAACTTGACCCGTTGTATGGAGAACTTTTTTGTTTTTTAACCAATTGACTTGAAACTTTACAGTTATGATCTTAGGGAGGAATGAAAACTATTTTGACCAAAAGTGGGCGTAGCCACGCGAGTTACGTGTTCAGTCACGAACGACCAACAGCTCACCTCTAATAATACTTACATCTCTAACAACCTCCAAGCAGAGATAAATGAAATAATAAATAAATATGTTAACCCAAACTGAATTTGATACTTTCCCCATTAATCCCAAAAACCCAAAATTACCACCCAAGATATTAACATCTGCAAATAATAAATTTATATAACACATAGCCTAATACAAATTGTTACTAAATCAGACCACTTGAAAAAGTGGATCTTAAAAAAGATTCCCCAACTGTTGTAACCACTTGAAAAGGTCGTAAAAGATCATGAAGAACACCCAAGGATCAAATTTTGTAACGACAAAGCAAAAAGTAATAGTCCTTTTTGCTTCGTCGATAGCCTAACTAGTACGTAAGAATTCTTTTGGAATTCAGTCTTAAGATTCACTCGAAACACGTCGGTTGAAAATTTAAATAAAATATTTTAATATTAAAAAACCGTGTGTATTTTCCTTTTAAAAACATAATTGGCGCAGTCGAAAGCTATATCTTCTAAATAAGATATAGAGAACTAAACGCGAAAATTCCCAAAGTGAATAAGTCTGCAAAAGGTATCTTAAGATACTAAGTGAAAAAAAAACCAATCATTTCACACTTCATTCTACCATTTTCTATCTCGTCTGCTTATGGATAAATCAAATTTTTAAGTTTTTCTCTATATGGGCGGTGCCACGCCTTTATGTCCGATTCTTTTGAAACTTTGTAATATGGTCAAGGATTCTTAAAAACAAGTACATGCAAAGTTTCATCTGTTTATAGCTGAGAACAAAAAAGTTTTTCTAACGAAAACCGAATTTTTTACCCATTCCTATGGGAGCTATATGCTAGATTTTTCCGATCTTCACCAATTTTGCAGTGTGCCTTAATTTACATCCAAGATGTTCTTGTGCAAAAAATCGAGGCGATAGCTTTAAAAACAAGGCGTTTATTGAGCAAAAACCACATATTTGACCGATCATTCCTATGGCAGCTATATGCTATAGTTATCCGATCATGCTGGATTTTACATACAAACTGCCTGCAATTATAAGAAAATTTTCTGCTTTACAATTTTTTCGATATCGTTTAAACTGGGCCCACAGTTGGTATTGAAACAGACAGACGGACATGGCTATATGAACTCGTCTCGTCGTGCTGATCAAGAATATATATACTTTATATAGTCGGAGATGTCGCCTTCTCTGCGTTGCAAACTTCATGACAAAGTTAATATACTCTTGCAAGAGTATAAAAATTTAAATGTCCGTTATTAGATAAGGCATATTTTCGTCTGATAAGAGACTTCTTTTTCAATGATTTTGAGGATATTTTAGTTTTGATCAAAGCAATTATGTTTGTTATGACTTTTCATTAAATATGTTCCTGCCGTAAAGCGGAACAGAGAATCTTTCCATCGAGCTCTTAGTCGAAGAAATCGGTCAAAGCAAACAAGAGTTATTAGCTAAAAATTAATCGGTGGTCAACACGATTCCGTCCTACTGCCGATTTTTTTCGCTAAGTACTTTTCTATAATTCTAGTATTTAATGGAAAAAAATTAAACGAATTTTTTGTCCATGTAAAAATCTATTAATTCTGAATAAAATGCCGCCCATTTATGCAATTAAAGAAATTTAAATGTCTCTTATTAGATAAGGCATATTTTCGTCTGATAAGGTACTTCTTCTTCAATGATTTCGAGGATATTTTAGTTTTGATCAAAAGATTTATATATGTTATGACTTTTCATTAAATATGTTCATGCCATCTGAAAAAGGAATAAATGAGCTTTCCTTTGAGCTCTAAGTCGAATAAGTCGGTCGAAGGATGCAAGAGTTATTAGCAAAAAACTAATCGGTGGTCAACACTATTCCGTCCTACTGCCGATTCTTTTTACAAAGAACTTTTCTATTATTCTAGTATTTAATGGAAAAAAAATTAAACGAATTTTTGGTCCATGTAAAAAACTATTAATTCTGAATAAAATGCCGCCCATTTTTGCAATTAAAGAAATTTTAATGTCTCTTATTACATAAGGCATAGTTTTGTCTGATAAGATACTTCTTTTCCAATGATTTCGAGGATATTTTAGATTTGATCACAAGAATTATATATCTATGACATTTTTTTAAATATGTTCATGCCATCTGAAAAAGGAATAAATGAGCTTTCCATCGAGCTCTTAGTCGAAGGATGCAAGAGTTATTAGCAAAAAACTAATCGGTGGTCAACACGATTCCGTCCTACTGCCGAATTTTTCGCAAAGTAATTTTCTATAATTCTAGTATTTAATGGAAAAAAATAAGCGAATTTTTAGTCCATGTAAAAAACTATTAATTTTGAATTAAATGTCGCCCATTTATGCAATTAAAAAAATTTAAATGTCTCTTATTAGATAAGGCATATTATCGTCTGATAAGGTACTTCTTCTTCAATGATTTCAAGGATAATTTAGTTTTGATCAAAAGAATTATATTTCTTATGACTTTTCATTAAATATGTTCATGCCAACTGAAAAAGGAATAAATGAGCTTTCCATCGAGCTCTTAGTCGAAAAAGTCGGTCGAAGGATGCAAGAGTTATTAGCAAAAAACTAATCGGTGGTCAACACGATTCCGTCCTACTGCCGAATTTTTCGCAAAGTACTTTTCTATAATTCTAGTATTTAATGGAAAAACCAGTAAGGACGCTATCTTCAGCAAGGCTGAAGCTATAATACTTTTCACGTTGTGTCACTAAAAAACTTAATGAATAGTTTTCATGCCTCCCTAACAACATAACTGTAAGGTTTCAAGTCAATTGGTTAAAAAACAAAAAAGTTTTCCATACAGCGGTTCAAGTTTTGCGATAAGTGGGCGTAGCCATGCCCACTTTTGGTCAAAATAGTTTTCATTCCTCCCTAAGAAGATAACTGTAAGGTTTCAAGTCAATTGGTCAATTTTCGCTAAAAAAAGGCGTGGGCACGCCCACTTTTGGTCAAAATAGTTTTCATTCCTCCCTAAGAACATAACTGCAAAGTTTCAAGTCAATTGGTTGAAAATCAAAAAAGTTTTCCATACAACGGGTCAAATTTCGCTATAAAAGGGCGTGGCCGCGCCCACTTTTGGTCAAAATAGTTTTCAATCCTCCCTAAGAACATAACTGTAAAGTTTCAAGTCAATTGGTTAAAAAACACAAAAGTTTTCCATACAACGGGTCAAATTTCGCAATAAAAGGGCGTGGCCACGCCCTCTTTTGGTCAAAATAGTTTTCATTCCTCCCTAAGAACATAACTGTAAAGTTTCAAGTCAATTCGTTGAAAAACAAAAAAGTTTTCCATACAACGGGTCAATTTTTGCTATAAGTGGGCGTGGCTACGCCCACTTTTGGTCAAAATAGTTTTCATTCCTCCCTAAGAACATAACTGTAAAGTTTCAAGTCAATTGGGTAAAAAACAAAAAAGTTTTCCATACAACGGGTCAATTTTCGCTATAAGTGGGCGTGGCTACGCGTGGCTACGCCCACTTTTGGTCAAAATAGTTTTCATTCCTTCCTTAGAACATAACTTTAAAATTTCAAGTCAATTGGTTAAAAAACAAAAAAGTTTTTCATACAACGGGTCAATTTTCGCTAGAAGTGGGCGTGGCTACGCGTGGCTACGCCCATTTTTGGTCAAAATAGTTTTCATTCCTCCCCAAGAACATAACTTTAAAATTTCAAGTCAATTGGTTGAAAAACAAAAAAGTTGTCCATACAACGACGTAAATATTGCTTCTCTTCCTCTTCTTCATTTTGTATGGGATCTACCAGTTCCAGATGTCCAATCTCATTGAAACTTTCAAGCATGTAGTCGGACTATGTAGAACTACTATGTTTAAAATTTCAGCACTCTATCATACAAAACAAAAAAGTTTTCCATACAACGATTCAAGTTTTGTTCATTTTTCTTCTTCTTTTCGTATGGGGGCTACCAGTTCCAGTGGTCCGATATGGCTGGATCCGACAAATGAGTTGACTGCACGAATAAGAAGTCTCTGTGCAAAATTTCAGCTCGATATCTTAAAAACTGTGGGAGGAGATTGTATATATACAGACAGACGGACAGACGGACATGGCTAAATCAACTCGTCTTGTCGTCCAGATCAAGAATATATATACTTTATATAGTCGGAAATGAATATTTCGATCTGTTACAAACTTCAGCACAAAGTTATTATACTATTTCACATACGTGAAAAGTATAAAAATAAACGAATTTTTAGTCCATGTAAAAAACTACTAATTTTGAATAAAATGTCGCCCATTTATGCAATTAAAAAAATTTAAATGTCTCTTATTAGATAATGCATAGTTTCGTCTGATAAGATACTTCTTTTTCAATGATTTCGAGGATATTTTAGTTTTGATCAAAAGAATTATATATCTTATGACTTTTTATACCCTGTACACACACTGTGTATCAGGGTATATTAAGTTTGTTTGAGACGGTTTGTACGTAAGCATAGAAGGAGGGGAGGGGGACCCTATAAAGTATATATATTCTTGATCAGGATGACAAGACGAATTGATATAGCCCTGTCTGTCCGTCCGTCCTCACCAATGGTTCTCGAAAACTATAAGAGCTAGAGACTTGAAATTTGGTGGATAGACTCGTGAGGTCAAACGCTAGATCAAGTTTGAGGGATTTTTTGCCACGCCGACTCCTTCCCGCCCATCGAGCACCACCCATTTTTTCAAAAGGCTGTAGCTCGAAAACATGATGAGTTAGAAACATGAAAATGAGTATATAGACTCAGTATGTATAGCTCTACAAAACTGCATACCACATTTTTTCCCCCTCCCCTTCGTTTCCCCTCAAAAAGTTGTTTTCTTAAAATTGCTGTATCTCCTAAACTATAATAGATACAATGCTGAAATTTTGTATGCAAACTCAGTAAACATACCTTTTTAAAACTGCATACCACAAACTTTTATTCATTTTCATTATTATTATTATTATTTCATTTTTAACGTTGTGTGACAACGCAAAGACAAACAAGTTGAAATTTGGCATAAATTGCGCTTTGAACACTGCTTTATCCTATTTGTAACAAAAACCGTACTTAACACTGCGAAAACTATTAAAGCTAGAGACTTGAAATTTGGAAGATAGTCTCGTGTGGTCGAACACTAGATGAAGTTTGAAGGAATTTTTGCCACGCCCATTCCTTCCCGCCCATCGAGCACAACAAAAGGTCATTATACGCTGTACACATACTGTGTATCAGGGTATATTGTGTTTGTGCAAAAGCCAAATGTATGTAACGCATAGAAGGAGGGTCGGGGGACCCCATAAAGTATATATATTCTTGATCGGGATGACAAGAGAAGTTGATTAAGCCATGTCCGTCCGTCTGTCCGTCCGTCCGTCCGTCCGTCCTCACCAATGGTTCTCGTGGTAGACTGGTAGAATGGTAGACTCGTGATGCTCGGCAGCAGATCAAGTTTGAATGGTTTTGTGCCACGCCCACTCCTTCCCGCCCATCCAGCACCACCCACTTTTTGAAAACGCTATAACTAGAACATCCAAAGAGATAGAAACATGAAAGTCGGTATGTAGACTCAGTATGAGTAACTCTACAAAACTGCATACCAAAAATTTCCCCCCCCCCCCTTGATTTCCCCTCCCCCAGTTGTTTCCTATAAAAAGCAATATCTCCAAAACTAACAAAGGTATGAACCTGAAATTTTGTATACAAGCTCAGTGATAATACATCTTAAAAACTGCATACCACAAATTTCCCCTCTCTTTGATGGCTACCCCTCAGAGGCCTACAAACTTAAATTTTTCGTAAAATCCACATTTTTTGACCGATATTCTTGATATTTTGAACACTATTTGAATAGGCGACGTCAGATCAATATGTTTTTGTAGATTGAGGGTGTGGCACCGCCTACCATGTGTGCAGGGTATTATATTGTCGAGTATACTCGACTATACCGCCCTTACTGGTTTTTTTTCTTAAAATTGCTGTATCTCCTAAAGTATAAAGAATACAATGCTGAAATTTTGTATGCAAACTCAGATAACATACCTTTTTAAAACTGCATACAACAAATTACCACTTTCCCCGCAAAGACCAACACACTAAAATTTTGCAGCAATGCTTTGTAACAAAACCCGTACTAAAGCGCCATCTAATGGCAACATTGCACTGTGAGCCCTGCCTCACTATTAGCAAATACACAAACCATATCGTGGTACACTGCTTTTGCTGTCAGCGAATGTTTAACGTGTTATCAACATAGGTGTGTGTACAGGGTATTATATAGTTGAGAATACTCAACTATACCGCCCTTACTGGTTTTAAATCAGCTTGCTAAACATACTGAGTATAGAAGCGACATTTCCATGTATCGCTGCTTTTCAGCCTTACGAAGAAACGTAAGTGTTTGCCTTATCTGACAAAATCGTTCTTCTAAAAGAACCGTGAAAAACCCACTTAGCTTAGAAGCTACGTTTTCATGTAACGTAGATGACTGCTTCATAGTGCTTTTTGCCTTATTGGCACACTGAAAACTACATCAGTGATTTTTTCCTTTTAGAAAGAACGGTGAAAAACTTGATAATTTTTGTCACTAAGTTACTGAAGGTCCGGCTGGGTTTATACTCTTCACGTATGTAAATATTATTATGACTTTGTCACGGAGTTTGAAACCCCCAGAAGGAGAAATCTCCGACTATTGACCTGAAATTTTATAGCTTTACCACCATAAATCATCTGTCGGAACTGCAATGATCAGACCATTAGAACTGGTAGCACCCATACAGAATGAAGAAGAAAAATGAACAGAACTTAAGTCGTTGAATGGAAAACTTTTTCGTTTTGAAAGATAGAGGGATGAAAAAAACATAAACAAACATAGTAACTTTACGTACGCAGACTAAATTTCTGGAATTGTCATTAAGATCGGACCACTGAAACTCGTACTTATCATACAAAGTGAAGAAGAGGAAAAGACAGAAAATTTACGGCGTTGAAAGGAAAACTTTTTTTTTCTTAATTAATTGACTTACAACTTCACAACCTAATATCAATAAATTGCAAGTTTCCATATTAGCTTAAACAATGAAAATTGGTATATAGGCTATTAAAGTAAAGAGAAAGCAGATTCAATCCAAAAAATTGGCGTGGCATAAAAAGAGCGTGAAAAGTAAATAGTCTTCAGCAAGGCTGAATAGCGCCGACCACATAAAGTATATATTATCTTCACAAGACGAATTAACACAGTTATGTCAATATGTCTGCTTCAATACCAACTGCGAGCTCAGTTTTAACGATTTCAAAAAAAATAAAACGAAGAAAATTATCTTATTCTTTCAGGCAGTTTGTATGTAAAAAATCTGCATGATTTGATTGCTATTACATTTAGCTGCCGGTTAAAAATTAGGTTTTTTAAAACTACCACCTTAGTTTTTTGTACAAAAACGTTTAAGACGTCAAAAAAGGCACTCTGCGAAAGAAACAATCGGTCAAAACAAGATTTTTGTTAGAAAAATGTTTTATTAATTTTTAACTATTTTCCAAAATTTTTTTAGAATCGAACATAAGGGCGTGGCCCCGACCATATAGAGAAACATCTTCAAAATAACATTTTGCTGTAAGCAAAATCGCTAGAAGGCTGTAAAGTGGAGAGTATTTTTCATTTTGCTAAAATGGAACAAAGGAACAATTAGTCAAAAATATGGTTTTGTTGTTCTTAAATATAAACAGATGGAAATTTGCCATAATTACAAGGCATTAAGAATTCTGAAACGCATTAACGGTAATTAGAGTTTCAAAACGCTGGAATATTTTTATACCCTGTACACACACTGTGTATCAGGGTATATTAAGTTTGTTTGAGACGGTTTGTATGTAACGCATAGAAGGAGGGGAGGGGGACCCTATAAAGTATATATATTCTTGATCAGGATGACAAGACGAATTGATATAGCCCTGTCTGTCCGTCCGTCCGTCCGTCCTCACCAATGGTTCTCGAAAACTATAAGAGCTAGAGACTTGAAATTTGGAAGATAGACTCGTGTAGTCGAACACTAGATCAAGTTCGAAGGAATTTTGGCCACGCCCATTCCTTCCCGCCCATCGAGCACAACAAAAGGTAATTTTTTTCTTAAAATTGCTGTATCTCCTAAAGTATAAAGAATACAATGCTGAAATTTTGTATGCAAACTCAGATAACATAACTTTTTAAAACTGCATACAACAAACTACCACTTTCCCCGCAAAGACCAACACACTAAAATTTTGCAGCAATGCTTTGTAACAAAATCCGTACTAAAGCGCCATCTAATGGCAACATTAGCAAACCTTAGCAAATACGCAAACCATATCGTGGTACAATGCTTTTGCTGTCGGCGAATGTTTAACGTGTTATCAACATAGGTGTGTGTACAGGGTATTATATAGTTGAGAATACTCAACTATACCGCCCTTACTGGTTTTTAAATATGTTCATGCCATCTGAAAAAGGAATAAATGAGCTTTCCATTGAGCTCTTAGTCGAAGAAGTCGGTCGAAGCATGCAAGAGTTATTAGCAAAAAACTAATCGGTGGTCAACACGATTCCGTCCTACTGCCGAATTTTTCGCAAAGTACTTTTCTATAATTCTAGTATTTAATGGAAAAAAATTAAACGAATTTTTAGTCCATGTAAAAAACTATTAATTTTGAATAAAATGTCGCCCATTTATGCAATTAAAAAAATTTAAATGTCTCTTATTAGATAAGGCATATTATCGTCTGATAAGGTACTTCTTCTTCAATGATTTCGAGTATATTTTAGTTTTTATCAAAAAAATTATATTTCTTATGACTTTTCATTAAATATGTTCATGCCATCTGAAAGAGGATCAGATAAGCATTGCATCGAGCTTTTAGTCGAAGGATACAAGAGTTATTAGCAAAAAACTAATCGGTGGTCAACACGATTCCGTCCTACTGCCGATTCTTTTTATAAAGGACTTTTCTATTATTCTAGTATTTAATGGAAAAAAAATTTAAGGAATTTTTTGTCCATGTAAAAATCTATTAATTCTGAATAAAATGCCACCCATTTATGGAATTAAAAATATTTACATGTCTCTTATTAGATAAGGCATATTTTCATCTGAAAAGGTTAAAAAAAATTATAGTTCTTATGACTTTTCATTAAATATTGTTATTGATTCGTTTACCTGTGATTATATCCAAATGCGTTTAATACCCATCCGGCTCGAACGACCGTTTTATTACTTTTTGGTCGATGAGAAAAACACAAGTTTACAATAGTTTTGCTTATAAATTTAATGAAATGAAATTATATTGAAATGCTTAGCTTAATACGTCTTATTCGTTTGAGGATCTAATACACACTTACTTTTTATACCCTGCACATACAGTGTGTCAGGGTATATTAAGTTTGTTTGAACGAAATGTATGTAACGCACAGAAGGAAGGGAGGGGGACCCCATAAAGTATATATATTCTTGATCAGGACGACAAGAGAAATTGATGGAGCCATGTCCGTCCGTCTGTCCGTCCGTCCGTCTGTCCGTCCGTCTGTATTCACCAATGGATCTCGGAAACTGTAAGAGCTAGAGACTTGAAATTTGGAGGGTAGACTCGTGAGGCTTGGCAGCAGATCAAGTTTATTTTTTTTTTGTGCCACGCCCACTCCTTCCTGCCCATCAAGCCCTACCCACTTTTTTAAATCGCTATAACTCAAACATCCAAAGAGATAGAAACATGAAAGTCGGTATGTAGACTCAGTATGAGTGGCTTTACATAACTGCATACCACAAAATCCCCCCCCTCATATTCATTTCCCCTCCCCCAGTAATTTTCTCTAAATTGCTATATCCCCAAAACTAACAAAGGTATGAACCTTTTGAAAAGGCGACGTCAGATCAATATGTTTTTGTAGATTGATGGTGTGGCACCGCCTACCATGTGTGCAGGGTATTATATTGTCGAGTATACTCGACTATACTGCCCTTACTGGTTAAAATAGAAATTACAAGTTAGATCTTAAGCGGCCATGCCAACTTATGTTTTGTTCTAAATAATACCAGAATCTTATCGATAATTATTCGACGGTTACATTTGAAATAAAACAAATAAAAACGAAATACAATAGGGTTTCACAACATCCTCCTCCCAAGTATAGCCTTTGGCAATACTTTTATTTGTATACATAAAGTTTAACTAAATTTGCGACTGATCTCTTATATATACCTGTCTTTGTCTTTACATCGACTATTCTTATGCGACCATCATTCGCTGGATATGTATTCACTATTTTGCCTTTTGGCCAACAATTTCTCGGTAGGTCAGAGTCCAAAAGCAACGCAACATCGCCTTCTTTGATCGCATCCCGCTCCTTACACCATTTTTTACTCTGTAGAAGGTACTGTCTATAGTCGTTTTTCCATTTTTTCCAAAAAACATCTGCTAATCTTTGAGATGCTTTCCACATGTTTAAATGTATCAAATCTTTGTCGGTAGAATTTGCGTAAAACGAATCTCTAAAATTTGGCCCTATTAAAATGTCGTTTGGTGTCAGTGGTTCTTTTTCAATTGTATATGATGGGGTATACAACAGAGGTCTGCTATTGATTATAAATTCAATTTCGCAAAACAACGTTTTTAATACATATTCCTTTGGATATCGTTCTTTTAGCATGTTAACAGTTTGGATAAGTCTTTCCCAAGCTCCTCCCATATGCGGACTTAAAGGGGGGTTAAAAAACCATTTGCATCTTTTATTTGTTAAGAACTGTGTTAAATCATTTGTTGGCCATTTAGACAATACTTCAGCAATCTCTTTGCTTGCCTTTTTAAAATTTGTTCCATTATCTGAGTATAACTCCTCAGGAAAGCCTCTGCGACCTGCAAACTGACGTAGAACGTGCATGAAGGCATTACTAGATAAATCCTCAGCTATTTCGAGGTGTACAGCGCGACTTGACATACAGGTAAAAATTACTCCGTAACGTTTAACGTGACTACGATTAACTGAAACTTGAATTGGTCCAAAGTAATCGACACCTACTTTCAAAAATGGTCTGCCTGTTGGTTGTACTCTGCATTTCGGTAACTGACCAATCATAGGTACTTGAGGTTTTGCTCTTTTATTTTTACAGAATTGACAATTACGAACAATCTTTTTCACAGTATTTCGTTGTTATCCAGAATATCTGTCTTAAATTTGTTATAACAGTTTCAGTGCCGATATGAAAATTTTTGATGTGATAAAATGTAATGATTAAAATGGTAACTGGATGATCTTTAGGCAATATTATTGGATTTTTTGCATCAAAATGAAAGTCTATGTCGTTGACGTTATCTAATCGACCTTTTAGTCTCAATAATCCATCTCCTGCCATATATATAGGAAGCGATTTCAAATAACTCTTCTTTTCGATGACTTTTTCTTGTGATAAACAATTAATTTCTTTGTCATAGCAATCAGATTGAATGCTTTTGAAAATTAGTCTTTCTGCCTTTTCAATATCTGCAGGAAGTAACTCATTCACATATCCATTTGTGTTTGGTGATTTCAATCTACCGATATATTTTAAAATCCATGCAGTTGTTCTAAGAAACCTCATCCAATTTGAGAATCTTAAAGGTTCGGGTAAAACTATTAAATCTTTTGTCGTTGTAATTACATTTACAAATTCGAGTTCATTCTTAATTTGATCATTTTGGAACAATTTCCCTTTCGGCCATTCAGTGCTAGCTTTTCGCAAGAATTCTGGACCCTTGAACCACTCATTATTTTCAGAAAAGTTAACGTCTCGAATCTTTGTGGCTTCATCTGCCGGGTTTAGTTTCGTTGGCACATACCTCCAATCAGTTGAATTTGTCAATTCTTGGATTTCCCCTAGTCGTTGTGCAACAAATACTTTCAATCTTCTGCTACTTGATTTAAGCCAGTATAATACTATTTCAGCGTCTGACCTCAAATATGTCCGATCAATTCTTATATTAAGTATTTCTTTAATTGTTTGACATAACCGTGCTGCTAATAAAGCGCCCTGTAGTTCAAGTCTTGGTATTGACATTGGTTTAAGTGGTGCAACCCTTGACTTGGCAAGTATTAAAGAACAATCAACTTGTTTTCCGTCATCAAATCTTAGGTAAGCGCAAGCTGCTGATTTAGATGCATCACAAAATATGTGTACATTACATTCGTCAATTGGCAGGCTAGTAATTAATCTTTGTATATTTAGCTCAGTTATTCTGGCAATATTTTTGCATAATTTTTCCCAAGCGTCAAAATGTTCATCGGTTATTTCGTCGTCCCAGTCTATTCCACTGTCCCAGATTGCCTGTAATAAGATTTTGTTGGCTATCAGTAGATTTGAAAGAAATCCTAGAGGGTCGAAAATAGACATAGTGATCTTAAGAACTTCTCTTTTGGTTGGTCGTCTTTTTAGGTTTAAAATATCAGCATGTTTTCTTTGAAATTTCACGTTAAATGCAAAAACATCCTTGTCAAATTCCCACATCAAACCTAAAACTCTTTCCTCTGTCAAAGTTTTTGTTTTGGTATCAGTTTTAACTGTGTGTGCGCTTTGTATTTGTTTTAAAACCTCACTTGAATTGGAAATCCAATTGCACATTTCAAATCCTGCTTGTTTATGTAGGTATGATATGTCATTTATCAATTTAACTGCGCTGTCAACATCATTTGCACCTCCTAGGTAATCATCCATATAATGTTTTGATGTAATTTCAAAACAAACTTCTGGAAACTGTTCTTTGAAATCTGATGCATTTCGGTTTTTTGTCTCTTGCGCGATGTTTGGACTACATCTTGCTCCAAAGAATAATTCTTGGATTTCATAAATGTCTGGAGTTCTTCCACGATCATTTCCTCGCCACAGAATCCTTTGAGCATGTCTATCCTTTTGTCTTACTTGTATTTGCAAGAACATTTCTTTTATGTCGCCAACAAATGCAATTTTATTTCGTCTGAAATTCAATAGTACGGCTGTCAATTCGTTGTAAAGGTCTGGTCTCTTTAATAGGAAGTCATTAAGACATTTACCGTGATTTTTAGCAGCTGCGTCGAAAACAATTCTTAGTTTGTCTGGTTTATTACTATTTACAAAGTGTGGCAAATAATATGTCAATGATGTTTTTTCAGCTGATTTCTCTGCACTTAGTTTCTTTAAATATCCTTTAGCTACATGTGATTCGATTGTTTCTTGATATTTTTTACCATATTCTGGATTCTTATCAATTTGTCTTTCAAAATAAAGGAGTCTACTATAGGCAGTACTATAGCTTTCTGGTAATTTAATGTCGTCATCCTTCCAAAATAATCCACATTCAAATCTGTCGCCATTTCGTTTAAGTGTATTTTGAATAATCTTTAAACACCTTTTGTCATCTAACGAAATTGGATTATCTTTTGGTGAAATCAATTCGTTTTCAATGGTCCAATATGATTTCACTAAATCATGTAAAACACTTAAATCGTCCTTTTCCTCGTTTTTATCATAACAGTTTTTTATATGATATACATAGCTGGTTTGAGTATGGTGTTTGCTTGAATTTACATTTCCATGTACAACCCATCCCAAGAGTGTTTTACTACTTGCTGGACCGTTGTACGATTCATGTTTTAATTTGCGCGTGACTATCATTGGCCAATTGTCTTGTCCTATCAGAATTTTAGGTTGTGCGTTCTGATAGGAACATTCGTCTAGTCCTTTTAGAAATTTCCAGTTTTCAGTAAGGTTATCTATCTTTACAGTTTGTGTCGGTAGATTTAGTTCAGAAACCGTTTTGGCTTTACGTAACGTATATATTTTCGAGTTTGCATGTTTACCTTTGATTCGAAGACTAACCACTTTTGAATCATTTTGTTCGTAAACCTCATTATTTGTCCACTGCATTCTTAAAGGTGTTGTTGGACCATCCAACTCCAACTCATTGGCTAATTGATCATCAATCAATGTAACTGTTGAAGCCTCATCTAAAAGAGCGTAAGTATCAACTTTTAGTTTTTTCCCTATAAGGGTTACTGGAACGATTTTAAGTAGTACATTATTTTGAATGTAGTTGACATCACAATTTTTATCAGTCTCCGTCTGATCTTTGGGTTTTACGTGTGCTTCAGGACTTTGACCTAACAGGTTTTGTTGCTTGTCTTTATGTAATAATGTATATATACGTACAATTATTAATAGTACATGTTTTTTTACGTTTACAATTTTTCATGGCATGGTTTTTGCCTAAACAGGAAATACATAAATGATTTGAGAAACGTTTGTCAATGTCTAAATTTTTAAATTTGTCGCAAAAAGTTACATAATGGTTATTTGCTTTAAAAAAGTTAAAAATTTTATCTTTTTTTAGTTGATTAATATCGTCGGAAATTATTAATGCCGTGTCTTTCGGCTTGCACGGACCAAACCCTAATGCTTGAGCTGCTTTAGTCTTTTTTCCTTGCCACTTCTGCAAAATTATTAATTTTGACTCATCGCTATTGGATTCTTAAATGCATTCATAAATGCAATGCGTTTTGACAAAGGTAGTTTTTCTAAAATCTCATTAAATAATGACGGATTTCGAATATTGTCTACATCTTCAAGTGATAACAAAGTATTTATTAAATTGGTAAGGAGGTCGTACATTCTTATAAGTCTATCCACTTTGTCATCTTTTATGTTTGGGAAACTTCTTATTTGGTCTAGTAAACGTCTTATAATGTGATTTGGATCACCAAAACGTTCTTCTAATATTTCAATTATTTTCTCCATATTTTGTGGCAACAAAAGAAGTGACTGTACTGCTTCTTTTGCTCGACCTGTCAATGCTTTTCTTAAGCGAGTTATGTTTTCATAATTAGAAAATTTACAAACATAAGTGCTGTTTACAAACTCGGCGTGAAATATTGGCCACTCCAGAGGATCCCCTGAGAACACCGGTAAATCTTGTGTGATGGTTTGTCTTGCCATAAAAGTTTGTATATTGTTTTGATCAAATGTATCGGTATGACCATCTACATCAGTGTTGCTATATTCCAACTTGCGTGATACACTATTTACCCACTCACGTGTTTTCGTTGATTGTCTTTCATTGTCGTCTTGTAGGTTGCTTTCAGCATTTGATGCGTTGTCATCTTCGAATTGTGCCCAATGAAGTTGTCGCTGAAGTTTGATTTGTTGCTCTTTAAACTCCAATGAAGCACGTTGTTGCTGAAGTTCCTGTTCTTCTTTCAGAATTTGCATCTGGACTTGTAACTTCTGAACCTTGATAGATTTTAGGGAACGCTGTGATAAAACCGACTGTCTGTCTTATCTGTCGTTATCCAATACAAGTGGAGTTGATGCCTGAATCACAGTATTGTCAAACTGCGCGGTATTTCCCAATTCCAAATCATTGTTTTCGTCAATTTTAACATTTTTCGGTGTCACTTTATTTTCCGTAGTCGGTGTCTTCTTATTTTTGAGTGGTGGCGCCATTTTTTTTTTTTTTTTTTTTTTTCAAACTACAGGCGCAAGACGTTGTGGTAGCGCACTACCCTCAAGTGGACTTGCGACACCAGGTCAGCCTGTTCCCCGACTACAGACAAAGTCAACAGTCGCTTTACTACTTACTCTACACACAATAAGAAAACTAATAAACTAATTTTTAAACAATTTCTTTAATACTACTAAGTTACGCAATTAGTTATGTTATGTAGTTTTAATAAACAAAATTTTACTTATTTGAATATGTTAGAATACTACGTTTTATAAGGTTATTAGAGGAGCAGTCCTCCATTAAACTAAAATTTTTGTTATAATACCTACATAAAACACGAAACGAGTCATGCTCTAAATATGTCGATCTGCAGGTACTGAGACAGATCGGACTAAAATTTCTGGTAACTCTAGCGGGTACACTGAACTGTATATACGCCAACAATGTAGGAGAGAATATCGTGCCATTTATTAGGTTATGCAAAAACAAAGTACCAAGCATAGTTCTACGACTAGACAATGATGGCAAATTAATAAGCTTCAACCGACTACTATAAGGAGGAAGGTGAACACAGGGGTCCCAGTGTAGATTCCTAAGAGCAAACAGAAGGAACTGTTTCTGAACAGACTCAATTTGGTTCTTATACTTTTCACACTGAGGATCCCAAACACACGATGCATATTCCAAAATGGGCCGTACTAAAGAGGTGTAAAGCAATTTAGTTGTGTACGGGTCATTAAATTCCTTGGACCATCTTTTGATGAAACCCAGTACGCCTTTAGCCTTATTAACGGACAGCAAAATATGTGAGGCGAAATGAAGTTTCGGATCCATCAAAACACCAAGGTCATTGAACTGAGAGATACGTTCAAGGTACAAATTATTTAACTTGTACGTGCAAACAATTAGTTTTTTTTCTATAAAAAGACATTAACTTGCATTTCTCACTGTTTAACAATAAATTGTTTACAGCACACTATTGTGAGAGAGAGTCAAGATCAGACTGAAGCAGATTCTGCTGATCTATAGAATTAACGGTCAGGCATAATTTCACGTCATCAGCATACATTAAAACATGACAGTTCTTTATCACAGTAGGCAAGTCATTTATAAATATATTAAATAATAAGGGGCCAAGGTGACTACCTTGAGGAACCCCTGAAGTAACAAAATTTCGTCTCGAAACTGATGTTTTAAAAAGAACACATTGTGTTCGAGATTCAAGATAAGACGACAGCCAACGGACTAACGATGGTGGAAAACCATAGGTATCGAGTTTTTTTAAAAGCAGAGAGTGGCAAACACAATCAAATGCTTTACTGAAATCAGTGTACACAACATCGGTTTGGCAGCCGGACGAGAAATTTCGATTGACAATTGAAGTGAATTCTAATAAGTTAGTTACTGTTGACCGTTTCTTGAGAAAGCCATGCTGAGGCAAATTTAGAAGTGATGGTACAAAGTGCTGTAGCCGTTCCGTAATGATCTGTTCAAACAGTTTAGGAATAGCACTAAGCTTAGCAATGCCTCTGTAATTCGAGATGTCCACCTTACTGCCTTTTTTATAAAGGGGAATAATGTAAGACTCTTTCCAAATTTTGGGGACAACAGAAGAACTTAACGACATGTTAAAAAGCCTGCATAATGGAATAAACAGCATCTCGGCACAGTGCCTTAGAACGCAACCAGGAATATTATCTGGACCAGCGGTAAAAGATGGTTTCATTAATTTTAAAAATCTAAGAACTGTTTCATTTTCAATAACCGGCACATTTATATTATTTCTATCTTTGATAAAGTAGGGGTAAGTAACGTTTTGGTATGAGTAGTCATTATAGGTGCTTTGGAAAAATTCAGCAAAGAGGTTGGATATCGTTGCAATTCATTGAATTTCATACACAAAGGAAATGAACTAGAGTTAGATTACATTAAAAAAATTTTTAGGATCGCGATATATATTGGATTTTAATTTAATTAAGTAAAAATCGTAATCTCGTTTATTACATAAAGTGAATTTATATCGAGCTTTCGCATAGTTTGCATAATCGACAAGAGAACCGGTTCCCTTATATTTTTTAAATAATCTATTTTTTAAGTTTTTTAGACGAGATAATTCTCTTGAAAACCACGGGGGTTTATTTTGTTGTGAAACAATCTTAACTCTTGGTACGCACAATTTAAATAGTTTATACATAGTTGCGTTAAAAAACTCTACTGCCTGTACAATGTTGGACGTGTTTTGAATGTATGACCAATCTGTGTTAGAAAGCAAATCACCAAGTCGTTCAAAATCAGTTTTTCTGAAACAATATACACGGTTTAGTAAGTTTAGTGTAATTGTAAGCTCCAACGTTGGGTGGTAAGAGTCTTCAGGTTGTGATATTGGAGGGGATCTGCAAAGCGATGCACCCTCAATGTTATTTATAAAAACAAGATCTAAAATTCGATCTTTAGAATTTTTTATGCTGTTTATTTGGTTTAAAGATGATTCAAGAAAATAATCAATAAATTCATTACTAGACAAAGGAGATACTATATTTGAATTGTCGGATGCAATCCAAGAAATGTGAGGGAGGTTGAAGTCTCCAAAAATCAGTATCGTATCTGAATCCTTAACCAAGTCTAGTATAGATTGAATAGCCTTTATATGAGCAGAATATACTGATGGTTCTGACTGTGGTGGAATGTAGGAGCACGTAATGAAAACGTGAGTCTTTGCAAGAGTTATTTTAATGCATATTAGCTCAATATCGTCAGTACCTATCAAACAAATTTGTTCCGATGTGTGTTGAACAGCAACAGAGATCAGAACTCCACCACCAATTTTGCCAAGACGATCTTTACGAAAAGTAATAAAGCTGTCACAGAAAAATTCAGAGTTTAAAACATCAGGGCGAAGCCATGTTTCAACAAAGACAATGATATCAGAAGATAATGAAAAACTTTTTAAATAGAGAGAAGTTAGTTTTGAGTTTAATCCTCTGACATTTTGAAAACTTACAGTCAAAACTGAAGGGGAGTTACGGGAAGTAATCAGTTTTTTGTCACAGAAGGCTTGGCCGTATTTACCGTATTAGTACGGACTTTAAATTTGAACTCATGCACGACGCAACCATCAGGCCAGAAATTTGAGTCAACTAAATCGTTGAAGAAAGATTCTGGCACTGAGATTTTAAAAGATGAAATAGATCGAGCTGAGCTGAATTTAAATTTAGAAATTGTTAAATTCGTGACAGATTTTATCTTGGAAGTAATAAAGTGATTTATATCACTTTCGGAAGTATCCGCAGCTAAGCGGGATAGAAAAATAAATTTCTTTTGAGGCGCAGGTGGCACAACAACAAGTTCTTTTGGCTCTTGATCCCCATGAACGAGATTACTTCCAGAAGCGGTTTGAATAACTTCGGAAGCAACCGAATTGTTGTTTTTGGCAACGGAAGCATATGAACCTTCCGACGCTGTGACAACTATCGGAACATTAGGTGACGGAAGCGGCGAAAAGAAATTCGTGGTTTCATCCGGAAGACTTAAGGTTGTCGGAATAGAAATCTTGAGCGGTGGATGAGGCCTTTTTCGCTTAGGGGAAGGTTCAACTGACTTAAAGCTGGAAAAAGACTTATCAAACGACTTAAATTTTTGGTTAAGTCGCTCGAAATCTTTCGAAATATCCTTATAGGCATTATGCATAACATTGAGCCACTTACGTAACTCAATCTCTGAAGACCGACATTTTGGACAGCACCAGTGAAGGCCTATATTTTTTCCCAAAATGTCAGCAATTCGGCCGTTTAACTCAGCGCATTTTAAATGAGCAGTAGACTCGCAAATCCAACATGCCACCAAAAGTTCTTTATCACCCTTTATTGGGCATTTTTCAAAACAGCAAGGCATATTGGCACAAGAACAATTAATTAATAAAATAGACAAAAAAGAAAATCACACCGATTTTTGTTGCTGAAACTAATTAAGAGTATTGATCTCTCTTACAAATGAGAGCACTAATCAAAACTCTAGTAAGAGCAAAAAAAAAAAAAATAACAAATCAAAGCTGATAAGAAGACCGGTGTAAAGCACAGACGCAAAAAAAAACACTCACCAGATGTTTGTTAAAGCAACAATTACACACGAAAGTTAGTGACCGCACAATTGTTAAATTACAATAACAAAACACATTGAGGTTATTTAAAATAAACAAAAACTCACTTTCTTTTGTTTGGACTCTAATCAAATTTTCAAACTACATATGCAGAACAATTAAAAATTTTTTAATACACTTTTCAATACTTTCCAAACAAAAATAAGCGAGAAATTAATTAAATAGCACGGGACAAAATTTTTATGCGACCGACCACACCGACACTTGACACAACTTTTTGACAATGATTAGATCTTAAGCGGCCATGCCAACTTATGTTGTGTTCTAAATAATACCAGAATCTTATCGATAATTATTCGACGGTTACATTTGAAATAAAACAAATAAAAACGAAATAAAATAGTGTTTCACAACAAATATGTTCATGCCATCTGGAAAAGGAATAAATGAGCTTACCATCGAGCTCTTAGTCGAAGGATGCAAGAGTTATTAGCAAAAAACTAATCGGTGGTCAACACGATTCCGTCCTACTGCCGAATTTTTCGCAAAGTAATTTTCTATAATTCTAGTATTTAATGGAAAAAAAATAAACGAATTTTTAGTCCATGTAAAAAACTATTAATTCTGAATAAACGGCCGCTCATTTAAGCAATTAAAGAAACTTAAATGTCTCTTATTAGATAAGGCATATTTTCATCTGAAAAGGTACTTCTTCTTCAATGATTTCGAGGATAATTTAGTTTTGATCAAAAGAATTATATTTCTTATGACTTTTCATTAAATATGTTCATGCCATCTGAAAAAGGAATAAATGAGCTTTCCATCGAGCTCTTAGTCGAAGAAGTCGGTCGAAGGATGCAAGAGTTATTAGCAAAAAACTAATCGGTGGTCAACACGATGCCGTCCTACTGCCGAATTTTTCGCAAAGTACTTTTCTATAATTCTAGTATTTAATGGAAAAAATTAAACGAATTTTTAGTCCATGTAAAAAACTATTAATTTTGAATAAAATGCCGCCCATTTATGCAATTAAAAAAATTTAAATGTCTCTTATTAGATAAGGCATATTATCGTCTGAAAAGGTACTTCTTCTTCAATGATTTCGAGGATAATTTAGTTTTTATCAAAAAATTATATTTCGTACTTTTCTTTTCGTAAAATAAGTTAATGCCATCTGAAAGAAGAACAGATAAGCTTTCCCTCAAGGTCTTAGTCGAAGAAGTCGGTCGAAGGATGCAAGAGTTATTAGCAAAAAACTAATCGGTGGTCAACACGATTGCGTCCTACTGCCGAATTTTTCGCAAAGTACTTTTCTATAATTCTAGTATTTAATGGAAAAAAATTAAACCTATTTTTAGTCCATGTAAAAAACTATTAATTTTGAATAAAATGCCGCCCATTTATGCAATTAAAAAAATTTAAATGTCTCTTATTACATAAGGCATATTATCGTCTGATAAGGTACTTCTTCTTCAATGATTTCGAGTATATTTTAGTTTTTATCAAAAAATTATATTTCTTATGACTTTTCGTAAAATAAGTTAATGCCATCTGAAAGAAGATCAGATAAGCTTTCCCTCGAGCTCTTAGTCGAAGAAGTCGGTCGAAGGATGCAAGAGTTATTAGCAAAAAACTAATCGGTGGTCAACACGATTCCGTCCTACTGCCGAATTTTTCGCAAAGTACTTTTCTATAATTCTAGTATTTAATGGAAAAAAATTAAACCTATTTTTAGTCCATGTAAAAAACTATTAATTTTGAATAAAATGCCGCCCATTTATGCAATTAAAAAAATTTAAATGTCTCTTATTAGATAAGGCATATTATCGTCTGATAAGGTACTTCTTCTTCAATGATTTCGAGTATATTTTAGTTTTTATCAAAAAATTATATTTCTTATGACTTTTCGTAAAATAAGTTAATGCCATCTGAAAGAAGATCAGATAAGCTTTCCCTCGAGCTCTTAGTCGAAGAAGTCGGTCGAAGGATGCAAGAGTTATTAGCAAAAAACTAATCGGTGGTCAACACGATTCCGTCCTACTGCCGATTATTTTTACAAAGGACTTTTCTATTATTCTTGTATTTAATGGAAAAAAAATTAAACGAATTTATTTCCATGTAAAAAACTATTAATTCTGAATAAAATGCCGCCCATTTATGCAATTAAAGAAATTTTAATATCTCTTATTAGATAATGCATTGTTTTGTCTGATAAGATACTTCTTTTTCAATGATTTCGAGGATATTTTAGTTTTGATCAAAAGAATTATATATCTTATGACTTTTTATACTTTTCACTTATGTGAAATAGTATATTAACTTTGTCACGGAGTTTGTAACAGATCGAAATATTAATTTCCGACTATATAAAGTATATATATTCTTGATCAGGACGACAAGACGAGTTGATTTAGCCATGTCCGTCTGTCCGTCTGTCTGTCTGTCTGTCTGTATGTATGCAAACTAGTCCCTCAGTTTTGAAGCTATCGAGCTGAAACTTTGCACAGAGTCTTAGAATTTATTACGATGAATCATTCGTCGGAACCAGCATGATCGGATTATTGCAACAGGTAGCTCCCATACGAAAAGAAGAAGAAAATTGAACAAAACTTGAATCGTTGTATGGAAAACTTTTTTGTTTTGTACGATAGAGTGCTGAAATTTTAAACATAGTAGTTTTACATAGTCCGACTACATGCCTGAAAGTTTCATTGAGATTGGACATCTGGAACTGGTAGCTCCCATGCAAAATGAAGAAGAGGAAGACAAGGAATATTCACGTCGTTGTATGGAAAACTTTTTTGTTTCTTAACCAATTGACTTGAAATTTGAAAGTTATGTTCTTAGGGAGGAATGAAAACTATTTTGACCAAAAGTGGGCGTAGCCACGCCCACTTATAGCGAAAATTGACCCGTTGTATGGAAAACTTTTTTGTTTTTTAACCAATTGACTTTAAACTTTGTAGTTATGCTCTTAGGGAGGAATGAAAACTATTTTGATCAAAAGTGGGCATGGCCACGCCCACTTATAGCTTAACTTGACTCTTTGTATGGAAAACTTTTTTGTTTTTTAACCAATTGACTTGAAACTTTACAGGATTGTTCTTAGGGAGGAATGAAAACTATTTTGACCAAAAGTGGGCATGGCTACGCCCACGTATCGAAAAACTTGAACCGTAGTATGGAAAACTTTTTTGTTTTTGAACGAATTGACTTGAAACATTACAGTTATGTTGTTAGGGAGGCACGAAAACTATTCATTTAGTTTTTTTTATAGTGACACAAAGTGAAAAGTATTATAGCTTCAGCCTTGCTGAAGATAGCGTCCTTACTGGTTTTTAAATATGTTCATGCCATCTGAAAAAGGAATAAATGAGCTTTCCATCGAGCTCTTAGTCGAAGAAGTCGGTCGAAGAATGAAAGAGTTATTAGCAAAAAACTAATCGGTGGTCAACACGATTCCGTCCTACTGCCTATTCTTTTTGCAAAGTACTTTTATTTAATTCTAGTATTTAATGAAAAACAATTCAACGAATTTTTTGTCCATGTAAAAAACTATTAATTCTGAATAAAATGCCGCCCATTTGTGCAATTAAAAAAATTTAATTGTCTCTTATTAGATAAGGCATAGTTTCGTCGGATAAGGTACTTCTTTTTCAATGATTTTGAGGTTATTTTAGTTGTCATTAAGACAATTTCATTTCTTATGACTTTTCATTAAATATGTTCATGCCATCTGAAAGAGGATCAGATAATCTTTCCATCGATCTCTTAATCAAAGAAGTCGGTCGAAGGATGCTACAGTTATAAGCCAAAAACTAATCGGTGGTCAACACGATTCCGTCCTATACTTTTCTATAATTATAGTATTTAATGGAAAGAAATTAAACGAATTTCTTGTTCATGTAAAAATCTATTAGTTCTGAATAAAATGCCGCCCATTAATGCAATTAAAGAAATTTAAATGTCTCTTATTAGATAAGGCATATTTTCGTCTGATAAGGTACTTCTTCTTCAATAATTTCGAGGATATTTTAGTTTTGATCAAAAAAATTATATTTCTAATGACTTTTTGTAAAATATGTTCATGCTATCTGAAAGAGGAACAGATAAGCTTTTCATCGAGCTCTTAGTTGAAGAAGTCGGTCGAAGGATGCTACAGTTATTAGCAAAAAAACTAAACTGTGGTCAACACGATTCCGTCCTACTGCCGATTCTTTTTGCAAAGTACTTTTCTTTAATTCTAGTATTTAATGAAAAACAATTCAACGAATCTTTTGTCCATGTAAAAAACTATTAATTCTGAATAAAGTGCCGCCCATTTATGCAATTAAAAAAATGTAAATGTCTCTTATTAGATAAGGCATATCTTCGTCTGATCAGGTACTACTTCTTCAATGATTTCGAGGATATTTTAGTTTTTATCAAAAAAATTATATTTCTTATGACTTTTCGTAAAGTAAGTTAATGCCATCGGAACGAGGAACAGATAAGCTTTCCATCGAGTTCTTAGTCGAAGAAGTCGGTCGAAGGATGAAAGAGTTATTAGCAAAAAACTAATCGGTGGTCAACACGATTCCGTCCTACTGCCGATTCCTTTCGCAAAATACTTTGCTATAATTCTAGTATTTAATAGAAAATAATTCAACGAATTTTTTGTCCATGTAAAAAACTATTAATTTTAAACAAAATGCCGCCCATTTGTGCAATTAAAAAAATTTAACTGTCTCTTATTAGATAAGGCATACTTTCGTCTGATAAGGTACTTCTTTCTCAATGATTTTGATGTTATTTTAGTTGTCATTAAGACAATTTCATTTCTTATGACTTTTCATTAAATATGTTCATGCCATCTGAAAGAGGATCAGATAATCTTTCCATCGATCTCTTAATCGAAGCAGTCGGTCGAAGGATGCAAGAGTTATTAGCAAAAAACCAATCGGTGGTCAACACGATTCCGTCCTATACTTTTCTATAATTCTAGTATTTAATGGAAAAAAATTAAACGAATTTTTTGTCCATGTAAAACCTATTTATTCTGAATAAAATGCCGCCCATTTGTGTAATTAAAAAAATTTAATTTTCTCTTATTAGATAAGGCATAGTTTCGTCTGATAAGGTACTTCTTTCTCAATGATTTTGAGGTTATTTTAGTTGTCATAAAGACAATTTCATTTCTTATGACTTTTCATTAAATATGTTCATGCCATCTGAAAGAGGATCACATAATCTTTCCATCGATCTCTTAGTCGAAGAAGTCGGTCGAAGGATGCAAGAGTTATTATCAAAAAACCAATCGGTGGTCAACACGATTCCGTCCTACTGCCGATTTTTTTTCGCAAAGTACTTTTGTATAATTCTAGTTTTTAATCGAAAGAAATTAAACGAATTTTTTGTCCATGTAAAAATCTATTAATTCTGAATAAATTGCCGCCCATTTATGCAAATAAAAATATTTAAATGTCTCTTATTAGATAAGGCATATTTTCGTCTGATAAGATTCTTCTTCTTCAATGATTTCGAGTATATTTTAGTTTTTATCAAAAATTTATATTTCTTATGACTTTTCGTAAAATAAGTTAATGCCATCTGAAAGAAGAACAGATAAGCTTTCCATCGAGCTCTTAGTCGAAGAAGTCGGTCGAAGGATGCAAGAGTTATTAGCAAAAAACTAATCGGTGGTCAACACGATGCCGTCCTACTGCAGAATTTTTCGCAAAGTACTTTTCTATAATTCTAGTATTTAATGGAAAAAAATTAAACGAATTTTTAGTTCATGTAAAAAACTATTAATTCTGAATAAAGTGCCGCCCATTTATGCAATTAAAAAAATTTAAATGTCTCTTATTAGATAAGGCATATTTTCGTCTGATAAGATTCTTCTTCTTCAATGATTTCGAGTATATTTTAGTTTTTATCAAAAAATTATATTTCTTATGACTTTTCGTAAAATAAGTTAATGCCATCTGAACGAGGAACAGATAAGCTTTCCATCGAGCTCTTAGTCGAAGAAGTCGGTCGAAGGATGCAAGAGTTATTAGCAAAAAACTAATCGGTGGTCAACACGATGCCGTCCTACTGCCGATTTTTTCGCAAAGTACTTTTCTATATTTCTAGTATTTAATGGAAAAAAATTAAACGAATTTTTAGTCCATGTAAAAAACTATTAATTCTGAATAAAATGCCGCCCATTTATGCAATTAAAAATATTTAAATGTCTCTTATTAGATAAGGCATATTTTCGTCTGATAAGATTCTTCTTCTTCAATGATTTCGAGTATATTTTAGTTTTTATCAAAAAATTATATTTCTTATGACTTTTCGTAAAATAAGTTAATGCCATCTGAAAGAAGAACAGATAAGCTTTCCCTCGAGCTTTTAGTCGAAGAAGTCGGTCGAAGGATGCAAGAGTTATTAGCAAAAAACTAATCTGTGGTCAACACGATTCCATCCTACTGCCGATTCTTTTTACAAAGGACTTTTCTATTTTTCTAGTATTTAATGGAAAAAAAATTAAACGAATTTAGTTCCATGTAAAAAACTATTAATTCTGAATAAAATGCCGCCCATTTATGCAATTAAAACCAGTAAGGACGCTATCTTCAGCAAGGCTGAAACTATAATACTTTTCACGTTGTGTCACTATAAAAAAAAAGTAAATGAATAGTTTTCATGCCTTTCTAACAACATAACTGTAAGGTTTCAAGTCAATTGGTTAAAAAATAAAAAAGTTTTCCATACATCGGTTCAAGTTTTGCGATAAGTGGGCGTAGCCATGGCCACTTTTGGTCAAAATAGTTTTCGTTCCTCCCTAAGAACATAACTGTAAAGTTTCAAGTCAATTGGTCATTTTTCGCTAAAAAAGGGCGTGGGCACACCCACTTTTGGTCAAAATAGTTTTCATTCCTCCCTAAGAACATAACTGCAAAGTTTCAAGTCAATTGGTTAAAAAACAAAAAAGTTCTCCATACAACGGGTCAATTTTCGCTATAAGTGGGCGTGGCTACGCCCACTCTGGGTCAAAATAGTTTTCATTCCTCCCTAAGAACATAACTGTAAAGTTTCAAGTCAATTGGTTAAAAAACAAAAAAGTTTTCCATACAACGGGTCAATTTTTGCTAGAAGTGGGCGTGGCTACGCGTGGTTACGCCCACTTTTGGTCAAAATAGTTTTCATTCCTCCCTAAGAACATAACTTTAAAATTTCAAGTCAATTGGTTAAAAAACAAAAAAGTTGTCCATACAACGACGTGAATATTGCTTCTCTTCCTCTTCTTCATTTTGTATGGGAGCTACCAGTTCCAGATGTCCAATCTCAATGAAACTCTCAGGCATTTAGTCGGACTATATAAAACTACTATGTTTAAAATTTCAGCACTCTATCGTACAAAACAAAAAAGTTTTCCATACAACGATTCAAGTTTTGTTCATTTTTCTTCTTCTTTTCGTATTGGGGCTACCAGTTCCAGTAGTCCGATATGGCTGGATCCGACAAATGAGTTGACTGCACGAATAAGAAGTCTCTGTGCAAAATCTTCAAAACTGTGGGAGGAGATTGTATATATACAGACAGACGGACATGGCTAAATCAACTCGTCTTGTCGTCCTGATCAAGAATATGTATACTTTATATAGTCGCAAGTGAATATTTCTGTGTGTTACAAACTTCAGCACAAAGTTATTATACTGTTTAACATACGTGAAAAGCATAAAAATTTAAATGTCTCTTATTAGATAAGGTACTGATCAGGTACTTCTTCTTCAATGATTTCGAGGATATTTTAGTTTTTATCAAAAAAATTATATTACTTATGACTTTTCGTAAAATAAGTTAATGCCATCTGAACGAGGAATAGATAAGCTTTCCATCGAGCTCTTAGTCGAAGAAGTCGGTCAAAGGATGCAAGAGTTATTAGCAAAAAACTAATCGGTGGTCAACACGATTCCGTCCTACTGCCGATTCTTTTCGCAAAATACTTTTCTATAATTCTAGTATTTAATGGAAAACAATTCATCGAATTTTTTGTCCATCTAAAAAACTATTAATTCTAAATAAAATGCCGCTCATTTGTGCAATTAAAACAATTTAATTGTCTCTTATTAGATAAGGCATAGTTTCGTCTGATAAGGTACTTCTTTCTCAATGATTTTGAGGTTATTTTAGTTGTCATTGAGACAATTTCATTTCTTATGACTTTTCATTAAATATGTTCATGCCATCTGAGAGAGGATCAGATAATCTTTCCATCGATCTCTTAATCAAAGAAGTCGGTCGAAGGATGCTACAGTTATAAGCCAAAAACTAATCGGTGGTCAACACGATTCCGTCCTATACTTTTCTATAATTCTAGTATTTAATGGAAAGAAATTAAACGAATTTCTTGTTCATGTAAAAATCTATTAGTTCTGAATAAAATGCCGCCCATTAATGCAATTAAAGAAATTTAAATGTCTCTTATTAGATAAGGCATATTTTCGTTGAAATAGAAATAATTCAACGAATTTTTTGTCCATGTAAAAAACTATTAATTCTAAAAAAAATGCCGCCCATTTGTGCAATTAAAAAATTTTATTGTCTCTTATTAGATAAGGCATAGTTTCGTCTGATAAGGTACTTCTTTCTCAATGATTTTGAGGTTATTTTAGTTGTCATTGAGACAATTTCATTTCTTATGACTTTTCATTAAATATGTTCATGCCATCTGAAAGAGGATCAGATAATCTTTCCATCGATCTCTTAATCGAAGAAGTCGGTCGAAGGATGCAAGAGTTATTAGCAAAAAACTAATCGGTGGTCAACACGATTCCGTCCTATACTTTTCTATAATTCTAGTATTTAATGCAAAAAAATTAAACGAATTTTTTGTCCATGTCGAGGTCTAAATGTCGTGACCGGCACACTGAACAGTGCATATAAAGTAGCATGCAAACCCACTCTCCCTAGGCGACGTTCTCGTCCAGTCTGGTGGAACAAGGAACTCGCAGAGATGAGAAGGGATTTGAAGGAGTTGTTTAAGGCAACCAAAGCAAACCAAAAGACTGTATAAGAATTTAATTCGTAGAGCGAGAAGGTCCTCCTGGAGGGATTTCTGCTCAAAGTTGGAAAAGACTGCGGAAACCGGGAGGCTCAGGAAGATACTCTCCAGCGCTCCGGCGATGGAGAGTCAACTTCGGAAAGCAGATGGAAACTGGGCAGATGGCTGTGAAGGAGTCTCTTCTAGAACAGCACTTTCCAAGGTGTACAGCAGTGACTGAGATAGAAGGCATGGTCGAGGGCCGTGAGCTCACCCAAAGCCATTTACCGGAAGGATTGATAACGAGAAGTAAGGTCCAATGGGCAATTGACTCATTCGAGGCGTACAAATCGCCAGGGCTAGATGGGATCTTCCCGGCTATTCTTCAGAATGCGAGGAATGCAGTGGTACCCTGGGTGACTGCGATCTTTAAGAAGTGTGTTCAACTGAGGTACGTACCGAAGCCGTGGAGAACGGCGAGAGTGGTCTTCCTACCAAAAGCGGGGAAATGCAGTCACCTGTACCCCAAGGACTTCAGACCTATCAGTCTGACGTCCTTCATGCTAAAAACATTAGAAAAGCTGTTGGATGTGTTCATAAGATGCGGTCTTAGCACCACGCATGTTGCTCCAAATCAGCACACGTATACCAGAGGGAAATCAGTGGACTCTGCTCTTCACTCTCTGGTCGCTAACATTGAAACGGCTCTTCATCACAAAGAATATGCCTTGGGCGCCTTCGTAGATGTATCCGGCGCTTTTAACAACGTTGCAACGACAGCAATTATACGGGCATTACAAGCGGCTAATGTACCCGCAGTTATAACCCAATGGATCATACAACTCTTGAGCATGAGACGTATAAAAGCCACATGGGGAGCGGCCACGACAGAGAAGGATGCACACAGGGGCACCCCACAGGGAGGGGTGCTATCGCCGTTGCTGTGGAACCTTGTCGTGAACGAACTACTCATAACCATGGCAGGTAGCGCCCCCAAGATTACAGCCTATGCCGACGACATAAGCTTGATTATTACGGGACGTTGTCCAGCCACGGTCAGTGAAGTCATGGGCACAACACTTAAGGAAGTGTCGAGGTGGGCGGAAGGAGCAGCCCTGTCCATTAATCCAGATAAAACCGAGCTGGTATTGTTTACCAGAAGTACAAAGTTCCTAAATGGATACCACCAAAGCTAAACGGTGTGAGGCTAAAACCGGTAACACACACGAAGTACCTCGGAGTCGTGTTGGACAGTAAACTGATGTGGAAGCTCCAAGTTGAAGAGAGGGTGAAGAGGGCAACTGTAGCGCTCTATGCATCCAAGAAGATGCTAGGCAACAGATGGGGTCTCTCCCCCCGACTGATGCATTGGATCTTCACAGCAGTGGTGCAGCCAACGATGTTCTACGGGGTATGCGTGTGGTGGCATGCCCTCCAGAAACGAACGTACGCAAATGCGCTCGCTAAAGCGCAGCGTCAGGCGATGTTATGCATCACTGGGGCGCTGAGAACAACACCAAGCAAGGCGTTAGAGACGCTTCTGGACATCTTTCCCGTAGAGGTACAGGCGAGGATGACTGCCCAACGGACGCTGCAGCGTCTGGCTGTGACAGGCAATCTTGTGCGGTGTGCCCAGGGACATTGTGCAAAAACGAATAGTATAATGATGGAGTCGGACTATTTGGTACCAATCTCCCAATTCGAAACGATAGTCAAGGTTTCCCTGAGCCCCACTGAGTGGCAGAAATGCCAGAGAAGAAGGCCAAGAACAGTAAACATATACACTGACGGATCCAAGATGGACTGTGGTGTAGGTGCGGCGGCTTACTGCATGGAGAGTGGTGACAGCCACTTCTACAGGCTGCCGGATCAGAGCAGCATCTTCCAGGCTGAGGTGTTTGCCATAGGGAAGGCTGCAGAGATAGGCGCATCATTAGATATAAGAATAAATAGAGTAAATATCCTGGTGGATAGCCAAGCGGCGTTGAGGGCGATGGCATCCGCCACCATAAGTTCCAGATGTGTGCTGGAAAGCAAGGAGGCAGTAAGGGCCTTGCGCAGTGGCAGGAGGGTAAGGTTATACTGGGTTCCCAGCCATCAGGACATAGATGGAAACGAAATGGCGGACAGGCTGGCCAAAGAGGGAGCCCAACTGCCAAGTGATGTAGCGCAACCCATGGGGGTGCCCATAAGATGTCTGTACGGCAGCATTACAGAAGAATGCAAGAGATATGTAGACCGTGCATGGAGGGACACGAGCACGTGCAAACTAACCAGGAAGTTGTGTGGAGGTGCGTGCGCCAAGCGCACGAAGTTCCTACTGTCTCTGGAAAGGGCCAAGTGCCGTTTACTAGTAGGCCTGCTGACGGGGCACTGTTTGACAGCAGTTCATGCTAAGAATATGGGACTTACACGGGACGATGGCTGCAGGAAATGCAGAGAGCCTGGAGTGAGAGAAACACTATCTAGCGAAACCACCATCAAGGGAACGGTCTTGGCACAAAAAAAGAATACACAAACGCCAACTCCGCGTCTTGAAGAAATGTGGCCAGTCATCCAACTCTGAAGGTTCACGTCCTGCTAGATGAGCAATGCATAGCCTAGCTATGTAGCAGATCAGAGAGGTGCACAAGCTCACCAATGCTTGGAGTCACTTGGACTCGAACTTGGTAGTGTTGTTGCTATTACCTATCACACTCACTACTATCAATACACAAATATCTAGTAACAACACGAAACCGGACCAAAGGTTTATTTGGTACAGCGGGAAGTAGCTGCCCCGGACCATGGACCGCTTCGGTAGTCTATGGTCTGGCTACTTATTGGTGAGGACCATGTATATGGTGCAACGCTGGTGGTTGTGGTTAATACTCAAGCGAGTAAAGTCTTCGGCTTGGTGTGTGAGTTGCATCGTTCTCAAGATTTCTTCTTGAATACAACTCGGATGCTGCGATCCAGAGAGCAGCAGAGGTGTCTAGATGCACTTCGCCCTCCACCTAAGGGGAAATTGTGACCAGGTGCAGCACAATTTCGAATAGGTACCTGTTTGGCTTATGTCAAATGGGGATGCTGACTTGGCATAGATTCAAGTCCATGCACCACATGCTTAACATTAGGGTGCCGTGGTAGTAAACCTTACTATAGGTACACGCCACGTTAAATAAAAATCGGAGAGATCCGAGACCATGTGTGAGAGAAACACTGGAGCATCTAATATGCCAGTGTCCAGCCCTTGGGAGGCAAAGGCTTGATCTTTGAGGCAAGCCGATCCTGGAGTCACTGGAAGCAGTGGAGAAAGGACATTACAGCATGCTGCTCAGGTTTGCACTCAAAGCAAACCTGGTAGCGGACACACTTGCTTGAATTAGCCCTCTATGTACTACCGGTACGCTAAGGACCGATGCGGTCTATGCGAAGATCTCTCGTGGATCACCGGACCAACCTACCTACCTACCTTTTGTCCATGTAAAAACCTATTAATTCTGAATAAAATGCCGCCCATTTGTGTAATTAAAAAAATTTAATTTTCTCTTATTAGATAAGGCATAGTTTCGTCTGATAAGGTACTTCTTTCTCAATGATTTTGAGGTTATTTTAGTTGTCATTAAGACAATTTCATTTCTTATGACTTTTCATTAAATATGTTCATGCCATCTGAAAGAGGATCACATAATCTTTTCATCGATCTCTTAGTCGAAGGATGCAAGAGTTATTAGCAAAAAACTAATCGGTGGTCAACACGATTCCGTCCTATACTTTTCTATAATTCTAGTATTTAATGGAAAAAAATTAAACGAATTTTTTGTCCATGTTAAAACTATTAATTCTGAATTAAATGCCGCTCATTTATGCAATTAAAAAATTTTAAATGTCTCTTATTAGTAAGGCATATTTTCGTCTGATCAGGTACTTCTTCTTCAATGATTTCGAGGATATTTTAGTTTTGATCAAAAAAAATTGTATTTCTTATAACTTTTCATTAAATATGTTCATGCCATCTGTAAGAGGAACAGATAAGCTTTTCATCGAGCTGTTGGTTGAAGAAGTCGGTCGAAGGATGCTACAGTTATTAGCAAAAAACAAATCGGTGGTCAACACGGTTCCGTCTTACTGCCGATTCTTTTTGCAAAGTACTTTTCTTTAATTCTAGTATTTAATGAAAAACAATTTAACGAATTTTTTGTCCATGTAAAAACCTATTAATTCTGAATAGAATGAAGCCCATTTTTGCAATTAAAAATATTTAAATGTCTCTTATTAGATAAGGCATATCTTCGTCTGATCAGGTTCTACTTCTTCAATGATTTCGAGGATATTTTAGGTTTTATCAAAAAAATTATATTACTTATGACTTTTCGTAAAATAAGTTAATGCCTTCTGAACGAGGAACAGATAAGCTTTCCATCGAGCTCTTAGCCGAAGAAGTCGGTCGAAGGATGAAAGAGTTATTAGCAAAAAACTAATCGGTGGTCAATACGATTCCGTCATACTGCCGATTCTTTTCGCAAAATACTTTTCTATAATTCTAGTATTTAATGGAAAACAATTCAACGAATTTTTTGTCCATGTAAAAAACTATTAATTCCAAATAAAATGCCGCCCATTTGTGCAATTAAAACAATTTAATTGTCTCTTATTAGATAAGGGATAGTTTCGTCTGATAAGGTACTTCTTTCTCAATGATTTTGAGGTTATTTTAGTTGTCATTGAGACAATTTCATTTCTTATGACTTTTCATTAAATATGTTCATGCCATCTGAAAGAGGATCAGATAATCTTTCCATCGATCTCTTAATCGAAGAAGTCGGTCGAAGGATGCAAGAGTTATTAGCAACAAACTAATCGGTGGTCAACACGATTCCGTCCTATACTTTTCTATAATTCTAGTATTTAATGGAAAAAATTAAACGAATTTTTTGTCCATGTAAAAAACTATTAATTCTGAATAAAATGCCACCCATTTGTGCAATTAAAAAAATTTAATTGTCTCTTATTAGATAAGGCATAGTTTCGTCTGATAAGGTACTTCTTTTTCAATGATTTTGAGGTTATTTTAGTTGTCATTAAGACAATTTCATTTCTTATGACTTTTCATTAAATATGTTCATGCCATCTGAAAGAGGATCACATAATCTTTCCATCGATCTCTTAGTCGAAGAAGTCGGTCTAAGGATGCAAGAGTTATTAGCAAAAAACTAATCGGTGGTCAACACGATTCCGTCCTACTGCCGATTCTTTTTGCAAAGTACTTTTCTATAATTCTAGTATTTAATGGATAACAATTCAAAGAATTTTTTGTCCATGTAAAAACCTATTAATTCTGAATAAAATGCCGCCCATTTATGCAATTAAAAATATTTAATTGTCTCTTATTAGATAAGGCATAGTTTCGTCTGATAAGGTACTTCTTTTTCAATGATTTTGAGGTTATTTTAGTTGTCATTAAGACAATTTCATTTCTTATAACTTTTCATTAAATATGTTCATGCCATCTGTAAGAGGAACAGATAAGCTTTTCATCGAGCTGTTGGTTGAAGAAGTCGGTCGAAGGATGCAAGAGTTATTAGCAAAAAACTAATCAGTGGTCAACACGATTCCGTCCTACTGCCGATTCTTTTCGCAAAGTACTTTTCTATAATTCTAGTATTTAATGGAAAAAAATTAAACGAATTTTTTGTCCATGTAAAAACCTATTAATTCTGAATAAAATGCCGCCCATTTATGCAATTAAAAATATTTAAATGTCTCTTATTAGATAAGGCACAGTTTTGTCTGATAAGATACTTCTTTGTCAATGATTTCGAGGATATTTTAGTTTTGATCAAAAAAATTATATTTCTTATGACTTTTCGTAAAATAAGTTAATGCCATCTGAGCGAGGAACAGATAAGCTTTCAATCGAGCTCTTAGTCGAAGAAGTCCGTCGAAGGATGCAAGAGTTATTAGCAAAAAACTAATCAGTGGTCAACACGATTCCGTCCTACTGCCGATTCTTTTTGCAAAGTACTTTTCTATAATTCTAGTATTTAATGGATAACAATTCAAAGAATTTTTTGTCCATGTAAAAAACTATTAATTCTGAATAAAATGCCACCCATTTGTGCAATTAAAAAAATTTAATTGTCTCTTATTAGATAAGGCATAGTTTCGTCTGATAAGGTACTTCTTTTTCAATGATTTTGAGGTTATTTTAGTTGTCATTAAGACAATTTCATTTCTTATGACTTTTCATTAAATATGTTCATGCCATCTGAAAGAGGATCACATAATCTTTCCATCGATCTCTTAGTCGAAGAAGTCGGTCTAAGGATGCAAGAGTTATTAGCAAAAAACTAATCGGTGGTCAACACGATTCCGTCCTACTGCCGATTTTTTTTCGCAAAGTACTTTTGTATAATTCTAGTATTTAATCGAAAGAAATTAAACGAATTTTTTGTCCATGTAAAAATCTATTAATTCTGAATAAAATGCCGCCCATTAATGCAATTAAAGAAATTTAAATGTCTCTTATTAGATAAGGCACAGTTTTGTCTGATAATATTCTTCTTTGTCAATGATTTCGAGTGTATTTTAGTTTTGATCAAAAAAATTATATTTCTTATGACTTTTCGTAAAATAAGTTAATGCCATCTGAACGAGGAACAGATAAGCTTTCCATCGATCTCTTAGTCGAAGAAGTCGGTCGAAGGATGCAAGAGTTATTAGCAAAAAACTAATCAGTGGTCAACACGATTCCGTCCTACTGCCGATTCTTTTCGCAAAGTACTTTTCTATAATTCTAGTATTTAATGGAAAAAAATTAAACGAATTTTTTGTCCATGTAAAAACCTATTAATTCTGAATAAAATGCCGCCCATTTATGCAGTTAAAAATATTTAAATGTCTCTTATTAGATAAGGGACAGTTTTGTCTGATAAGATACTTCTTTGTCAATGATTTCGAGGATATTTTAGTTTTGATCAAAAAAATTATATTTCTTATGACTTTTCGTAAAATATGTTAATGCCATCTGAGCGAGGAACAGATAAGCTTTCAATCGAGCTGTTGGTTGAAGAAGTCGGTCGAAGGATGCTACAGTTATTAGCAAAAAACAAATCGGTGGTCAACACGGTTCCGTCTTACTGCCGATTCTTTTTGCAAAGTACTTTTCTTTAATTCTAGTATTTAATGAAAAACAATTTAACGAATTTTTTGTCCATGTCAAAACCTATTAATTCTGAATAGAATGAAGCCCATTTTTGCAATTAAAAATATTTAAATGTCTCTTATTAGATAAGGCATAGTTTCGTCTGATAAGGTACTTCTTTTTCAATGATTTTGAGGTTATTTTAGTTGTCATTAAGACAATTTCATTTCTTATGACTTTTCATTAAATATGTTCATGCCATCTGAAAGAGGATCAGATAATCTTTCCATCGATCTCTTAATCAAAGAAGTCGGTCGAAGGATGCTACAGTTATAAGCCAAAAACTAATCGGTGGTCAACACGATTCCGTCCTATACTTTTCTATAATTCTAGTATTTAATGGAAAGAAATTAAACGAATTTCTTGTTCATGTCAAAATCTATTAGTTCTGAATAAAATGCCGCCCATTAATGCAATTAAAGAAATTTAAATGTCTCTTATTAGATAAGGCATAGTTTTGTTCGAGGATATTTTAGTTTTGATCAAAAAAATTATATTTCTAATGACTTTTTGTAAAATATGTTCATGCCATCTGAAAGAGGAACAAATAAGCTTTTCATCGAGCTCTTAGTCGAAGAAGTCGGTCGAAGGATGCAAGAGTTATTAGCAAAAAACTAATCAGTGGTCAACACGATTCCGTCCTACTGCCGATTCTTTTCGCAAAGTACTTTTCAATAATTCTAGTATTTAATGAAAAACAATTCAACGAATCTTTTGTCCATGTAAAAAACTATTAATTCTGAATAAAGTGCCGCCCATTTATGCAATTAAAAAAATTTAAATGTCTCTTATTAGATAAGGCATATCTTCGTCTGATCAGGTACTACTTCTTCAATGATTTCGAGGATATTTTAGGTTTTATCAAACAAATTATATTACTTATGACTTTTCGTAAAATAAGTTAATGCCATCTGAACAAGGAACAGATAAGCTTTCCATCGAGCTCTTAGCCGAAGAAGTCGGTCGAAGGATGAAAGAGTTATTAGCAAAAAACTAATCGGTGGTCAATACGATTCCGTCCTACTGCCGATTCTTTTCGCAAAATACTTTTCTATAATTCTAGTATTTAATGGAAAACAATTCAACGAATTTTTCGTCCATGTAAAAAACTATTAATTCTAAATAAAATGCCGCCCATTTGTGCAATTAAAACAATTTAATTGTCTCTTATTAGATAAGGGATAGTTTCGTCTGATAAGGTACTTCTTTCTCAATGATTTTGAGGTTATTTTAGTTGTCATTAAAACAATTTCATTTCTTATGACTTTTCATTAAATATGTTCATGCCATCTGAAAAAGGATCAGATAATCTTTCCACCGATCTCTTAGTCGAAGAAGTCGGTCGAAGGATGCAAGAGTTATTAGCAAAAAACTAATCGGTGGTCAACACGATTCCGTCATACTGCCGATTCTTTTCGCAAAGTACTTTTGTATAATTCTAGTATTTAATGGAAAAAAATTAAACGAATTTTTTGTCCATGTAAAAATCTATTAATTCTGAATAAAATGCCGCCCATTTATGCAATTAAAAATATTTAAATGTCTCTTATTAGATAAGGCACAGTTTTGTCTGATAATATTCTTCTTTGTCAATGATTTCGAGTGTATTTTAGTTTTGATCAAAAAAATTATATTTCTTATGACTTTTCGTAAAATAAGTTAATGCCATCTGAACGAGGAACAGATAAGCTTTCCATCGATCTCTTAGTCGAAGAAGTCGGTCGAAGGATGCAAGAGTTATTAGCAAAAAACTAATCAGTGGTCAACACGATTCCGTCCTACTGCCGATTCTTTTCGCAAAGTACTTTTCTATAATTCTAGTATTTAATGGAAAAAAATTAAACGAATTTTTTGTCCATGTAAAAACCTATTAATTCTGAATAAAATGCCGCCCATTTATGCAATTAAAAATATTTAAATGTCTCTTATTAGATAAGGCACAGTTTTGTCTGATAAGATACTTCTTTGTCAATGATTTCGAGGATATTTTAGTTTTGATCAAAAAAATTATATTTCTTATGACTTTTCGTAAAATAAGTTAATGCCATCTGAGCGAGGAACAGATAAGCTTTCAATCGAGCTCTTAGTCGAAGAAGTCGGTCGAAGGATGCAAGAGTTATTAGCAAAAAACTAATCAGTGGTCAACACGATTCCGTCCTACTGCCGATTCTTTTTGCAAAGTACTTTTCTATAATTCTAGTATTTAATGGATAACAATTCAAAGAAGTTTTTGTCCATGTAAAAAACTATTAATTCTGAATAAAATGCCACCCATTTGTGCAATTAAAAAAATTTAATTGTCTCTTATTAGATAAGGCATAGTTTCGTCTGATAAGGTACTTCTTTTTCAATGATTTTGAGGTTATTTTAGTTGTCATTAAGACAATTTCATTTCTTATGACTTTTCATTAAATATGTTCATGCCATCTGAAAGAGGATCAGACAATCTTTCCATCGATCTCTTAAGCAAAGAAGTCGGTCGAAGGATGCTACAGTTATTAGCAAAAAACTAATCTGTGGTCAACACGATTCCGTCCTATACTTTTCTATAATTCTAGTATTTAATGGAAAGAAATTAAACGAATTTTTTGTTCATGTAAAAATCTATTAGTTCTGAATAAAATGCCGCCCATTAATGCAATTAAAGAAATTTAAATGTCTCTTATTAGATAAGGCATAGTTTTGTATGATAAGGTACTTCTTTGTCAATGATTTCGAGGATATTTTAGTTTTGATCAAAAAAATTATATTTCTAATGACTTTTTGTAAAATATGTTCATGCCATCTGAAAGAGGAACAGATAAGCTTTTCATCGAGCTCTTAGTTGAAGAAGTCGGTCTAAGGATGCTACAGTTATTAGCAAAAAACTAATCGGTGGTCAACACGATTCCGTCCTACTGCCGATTCTTTTTGCAAAGTACTTTTCTTTAATTCTAGTATTTAATGGAAAAAAATTAAACGAATTTTTTGTCCATGTTAAAACTATTAATTCTGAATTAAATGCCGCTCATTTATGCAATTAAAAAATTTTAAATGTCTCTTATTAGTAAGGCATATTTTCGTCTGATCAGGTACTTCTTCTTCAATGATTTCGAGGATATTTTAGTTTTGATCAAAAAAAATTGTATTTCTTATAACTTTTCATTAAATATGTTCATGCCATCTGTAAGAGGAACAGATAAGCTTTTCATCGAGCTGTTAGTTGAAGAAGTCGGTCGAAGGATGCTACAGTTATTAGCAAAAAACAAATCGGTGGTCAACACGATTCCGTCTTACTGCCGATTCTTTTTGCAAAGTACTCTTCTTTAATTCTAGTATTTAATGAAAAACAATTCAACGAATTTTTTGTCCATGTAAAAACCTATTAATTCTGAATAGAATGAAGCCCATTTTTGCAATTAAAAATATTTAAATGTCTCTTATTAGATAAGGCATAGTTTTGTCTGATAAGATACTTCTTTTTCAATGATTTCGAGGATATTTTAGTTTTGATCAAAAAAATTATATTTCTTATGACTTCTTTTAAAATATGTTAATGCCATCTGAAAGAGGAACAGATAAGCCTTTCATCGAGCTCTTAGTCGAAGAAGTCGGTCGAAGGATGCAAGAGTTATAAGCAAAAATTTAATCGGTGGTCAACACGATTCCGTCCTATACTTTTCTATAATTCTAGTATTTAATGGAAAAAAATTAAACGAATTTTTTGTCCATGTAAAAAACTATTAATTCTGAATAAAATGCCGCCCATTTATGCAGTTAAAAAAATTAAAATGTCTCTTATTAGATAAGGCATATTTTCATATGATAAAGTACTTCTGATTTCGAGGATATTTTAGTTTTTATCATAAAAGTTATATATCTTATAACTTTTCATTAAATATGTTGAGGCTATTAATTCTGAATAAAATGCCGACCATTTATGCAATTAAAAAAAATTTAAATGTCTCTCATTAGATAAGGCATATTTTCGTCTGATAAGGTACTTCTTCTTCAATGATTTCGATTATATTTTAGTTTTTATCAAAAAAATTATATTTCTTATGACTTTTTGTAAAATAAGTTAATGCCATCTGAACGAGGGACAGATAAGCTTTCCATCGAGCTTTTAGTCGAAGAAGTCGGTCGAGGGATGAAAGAGTTATTAGCAAAAAACTAATCGGTGGTCAACACGATTCCGTCCTACTGCCGATTCTTTCGCAAAGTACTTGTCTATAATTCTAGTATTTAATGGAAAAAAATTCAACGCTTGTAAAAGTCTATTAATTCTGAATAAAATGCCGACCATTTATGCAATTAAAAAAATTTAAATGTCTTTCATTAGATAAGGCATATTTTCGTCTGATAAGGTACTTCTTCTTCAATGATTTCGAGAATATTTTAGTTTTTATCAAAAAAATTATATTTCTTATGACTTTTCGTAAAATAAGTTAATGCCATCTGAACGAGGAACAGATAAGCTTTTCATCGAGCTCTTAGTTGAAGAAGTCGGTCGAAGGATGATACAGTTATTAGCAAAAACTAATCAGTGGTCAACACGATTCCGTCCTACTGCCGATTCTTTTTACAAAGTACTTTTCTTTAATTCTAGTATTTAATGGAAAAAAATTAAACGAATTTTTTGTCCATGTAAAAAACTATTAATTCTGAATAAAATGCCGCCCATTTTTGCAATTAAAACCAGTAAGGACGTGATCTTCAGCAAGGCTGAAGCTATAATATTTTTCACTTTGCGTCACTATAAAAAAAACTAAATGAATAGTTTTCACGCCTCCCTAACAACATAACTCTAATGTTTCAAGTCAATTCGTTAAAACACAAAAGGTTTTCCATACAACGGTTCAAGTTTTACGATAAGTGTGCGTAGCCATGCCCACTTTTGGTCAAAATAGTTTTCATTCCTCCCTAAGAACATAACTGTAAAGTTTCAAGCCAATTGGTTAAAAAACAAAAAAGTTTTCCATACAAAGGGTCAAGTTAAGCTATAAGTGGACGTGGCCATGCCCACTTTTGATCAAAATAGTTTTCATTCCTCCCTAAGAGCATAACTACAAAGTTTCAAGTCAATTGGTTAAAAAACAAAAAAGTTTTCCATACAACGGGTCAATTTTCGCTATAAAAGGGCGTGGCCACGCCCACTTTTGGTCATAACTGTTTTCATTCCACCCTAAGAACATAACTCTAAAGTTTCAAGTCAATTGGTTAAAAAGCAAAAAAGTTTTCCATACAACGGGTCAATTTTCGCTATAAAAGGGCGTGGCTACGCCTGGCTACGCCCACTTTTGGTCAAAATAGTTTTCATTCCTCTCTAAGAACATAACTGTAAAGTTTCAAGTCAATTGGTTAAAAAACAAAAAAGTTTTCCATACAACGGGTAAATTTTCGCTGTAAGTGGGCGTGGCTACGCGTGGCTACGCCCACTTTTGGTCAAAATAGTTTTCATTCCTCCCCAAACACATAACATTAAAATTTCAAGTCAATTGGTTAAGAAACAAAAAAGTTTTCCATACAACGACGTGAATATGGCTTCTCTTCCTCTTCTTCATTTTGTATGGGAGCTACCAGTTCCAGATGTCCAATCTCAATGAAGGCATGTAGTCGGACTATGTAAAACTACTATGTTTAGAATTTCAGCACTCTATCGTACAAAACAAAAAAGTATTCCATACAACGATGGACGGACATGGCTAAATCAACTCGTCTTGTCGTCCTGATCAAGAATATATATACTTTATATAGTCGGAAATTAATATTTCGATCTGTTACAAACTCCGTGACAAAGTTAATATACTATTTCACATAAGTGCAAAGTATAAAAATTAAAATGTCTCTTATTTAGATAAGGCGTATTTTCGTCTGATAAGGTACTTCTTCATCAATGATTTCGAGGATATTTCAAATTTGATCAAAAAAATTATATTTCTTATGATATTTCATTAAATATGTTCATGCTATCTGAAAGAGGAATAAATAAGCTTTCCATCGATTTCTTAGTCGGAGAAGTCGGTCAAAGGATGCAAGAGTTTTTAGCAAAAAACTTATCGGTGGTCAACATGATTCCGGCCTATACTTTTCTATAATTCTAGTATTTAATGGAAAGAAATTAAACGAATTTTTTGTTCATGTAAAAATCTATTAATTCTGAATAAAATGCCGCCCATTTGTGCAATTAAAGAAATTTAAATGTCTCTTATTAGATAAGGCATAGTTTTGTTTGATAAGATACTTCTTTGTCAATGATTTCGAGGATATTTTAGTTTTTATCAAAAAAATTATATTTCTAATGACTTTTTGTAAAATATGTTCATGCCATCTGAAAGAGGAACAGATAAGCTTTTCATCGAGCTCTTAGTTGAAGAAGTCGGTCGAAGGATGCTACAGTTATTAGCAAAAAACAAATCGGTGGTCAACACGATTCCGTCTTACTGCCGATTCTTTTTGCAAAGTACTTTTCTTTAATTCTAGTATTTAATGAAAAACAATTCAACGAATTTTTTGTCCATGTAAAAACCTATTAATTCTGAATAGAATGCCGCCCATTTTTGCAATTAAAAATATTTAAATGTCTCTTATTAGATAAGGCATAGTTTTGTCTGATAAGATACTTCTTTTTCAATGATTTCGAGGATATTTTAGTTTTGATCAAAAAAATTATATTTCTTATGACTTTTTTTAAAATATGTTAATGCCATCTGAAAGAGGAACAGATAAGCCTTTCATCGAGCTCTTAGTCGAAGAAGTCGGTCGAAGGATGCAAGAGTTATAAGCAAAAAACTTATCGGTAGTCGACACGATTCCGGCCTATACTTTTCTATAATTCTAGTATTTAATGGAAAGAAATTAAACGAATTTTTTGTTCATGTAAAAAACTATTAATTCTGAATAAAATGCCGCTCATTTATGCAATTAAAGAAATTTAAATGTCTCTTATTAGATAAGGCATAGTTTTGTCTGATAAGATACTTCTTTGTCAATGATTTCGAGGATATTGTAGTTTTTATCAAAAAAATTATATTTTTTATTACTTTTTGTAAAATATGTTAATGCCATCTGAAAGAGGAACAGATAAGCTTTTCATCGAGCTCTTAGTTGAAGAAGTCGGTCGAAGGATGCTACAGTTATAAGCAAAAAACTAATCAGTGGTCAACACGATTCCGTCCTACTGCCGATTCTTTTTGCAAAGTACTTTTCTTTAATTCTAGTATTTAATGGAAAAAAAATTAAACGAATTTTTTGTCCATGTAAAAAACTATTAATTCTGAATAAAATGCAGCTCATTTATGCAATTAAAAAAATTTAAATGTCTCTTATTAGATAAGGCATATTTTCGACTGATAAGGTACTTCTTCATCAATGATTTCGAGGATATTTCAAATTTGATCAAAAAAATTATATTTCTTATGACTTTTCATTAAATATGTTCATGCCATCTGAAAGAGAAATAAATAAGCTTTTCATCGAGCTCTAAGTCGAAGAAGTCGGTCGAAGGATGCAAGAATTATTAGCAAAAACCTAATCGGTGGTCAACACGATTCCGTCCTATTGCCGATTCTTTTCGCAAACTGCTATTCTATAATTCTAGTATTTAATGGAAAAAAAAATTGGTGTGTGGAGTCTCTCCGCGCGGATGAAGTAAAACTCCTACTTTAAAAATAAAAGAGGAGGTTGTTTCGATCTGCAGCGTTTTCTATAAGACCATTATCACTCATTTTGATCTTTCATTCAATATCAGAAACGATTAAAATGTTCTTAAAAATAATTAAAAACACATAAAATAATAAAAATATTATACAATAAATTAAAAAACCAGTAAGGACGCTATAGTCGAGTATACTCGACAATATAATACCCTGCACACACAGTAGGCGGTGCAACACCCCAAATCTACAAATTTGATTTGACATCGCCCGATCAAATAGTGTTAAAAATATTAAGTAAATCGATAAAAAAATGTGAAATTTACGAAAAATATGAGTTTGTAGGTCATTGAGGGGTAACTTTAAAAAAGAGAGGAATTTTATGGCATGAAGTTTTAAAGATACATATTTACTGAACTTGTCTATAAAATTTCGATCGTACGTAAAATAGTTTTGAAGATACAGCGATTTTAAGAAAACAACCGGGGGAGGGGAATTGAAGAAGAGTGGGAAAAATTATGGTATGCAGTTTTGAAGAGCTACTTATACTTATACAGACTTTCATGTTTCTATCTCTTTGTATGTTCGAGTTATAGCGTTTTAAAAAAGTGGGCGGTGCTGGATGGGCGGGAAGGAGTGGGCGTGGCACAAAACCGTTCAAACTTGATCTGCTGCCGAGCATCACGAGTCCTCCAAATTTCACGTCTCTAGCTATTATAGTTTCTGAGAACCATTGGTGAATACGGACGGACAGACGGACGGACTAATTCCTCTTGTCGTCCTGATCAAGAAGATATATACTTTATAGGGTCCCCCTGCCCTCCTTCTGTGCGTTACAATATATATATAATATAAATATAATTAAAAAAAATGATTGCATTGACCGGTCAAAGAACCTGGAACATCTCGATTGCTAGCCTTGAGCTCTACCTCTAGATAGAAGAAAAATAGTGTACAATTTGTAATGAATATTTATTTAAACCAGTAAGGGCGGTATAGTTGAATATTCTCAACTATATAATACCCTGTACAGACACCTATGTTTATAACACGTTAAACATTCGCCGACAGCAAAAGCAGTGTACCACGATATGGTTTGTGTATTTGCTAAGGTAAGGCAGTGCTCAGTGTGCAATGTTGCCATTAGATGGCGCTTTAGTACGGATTTTGTTGCAAAGCATTGCTGCAAAATCTTAGTTTGTTGGTCTTTGCGTGGAATGTGATAGTTTGTTGTATGCAGTTCTAAAAAGGTATGTTAATTGAGTTTGCATACAAAATTTCAGCGTTGTATTTTTTATACTTTAGGAGATACAGCAATTTTAAGAAAAAAATGGCCTTTGGTTGTGCTCGATGGGCGGGAAGGAATGGGCGTGGCAAAAATTCCTTCAAACTTCATCTAGTGTTCGACCACACGAGACCATCTTCCAAATTTCAAGTCTCTAGCTTTAATAGTTTTCGCAGTGTTAAGTACGGTTTTTGTTACAAATAGGATAAAGCAGTGTTCAAAGCGCAATTTATGCCAAATTTCAAGTTGTTGTCTTTGCGTTGTCACACAGCGTTGAAAATGAAAGTTTGTGGTATGCAGTATGTCTACTGAGTTTGCATACAAAATTTCAGCATTGTATCTATTATAGTTTAGGAGATACAGCAATTTTAAGAAAACAACCTTTTGAGGGGAATCGAAGGGGAGGGGGAAAAATGTGGTAATGCTTTTGTAGAGCTATACATACTGAGTCTACATACTCATTTTCATGTTTCTAACTCATCAGGTTTTCGAGCTACAGCCTTTTGAAAAAATGGGTGGTGCTCGATGGGCGGGAAGGAGTGGGCGTGGCAAAAATTCCTTCAAACTTGATCTAGCGTTTGACCTCACGAGTCTATCCACCAAATTTCAAGTCTCTAGCTCTTATAGTTTTCGAGAACTATTGGTGAGGACGGACGGACGGACAGACAGGGCTATATCAATTCGTCTTGTCATCCTGATCAAGAATATATATACTTTATAGGGTCCCCCTCCCCTCCTTCTATGCGTTACATACAAACCGTCTCAAACAAACTTAATATACCCTGATACACAGTGTGTGTACAGGGTATAAAAATTCTAGATCAGAAACTATTAAAATGTTTTTAAAAATAATTAAAAACACACAAAATTAAAAAAATTATATAAAAATCAAAAAATAATATAAAAAAAATTATTGCCTCGACCAAGCATCGAATCCCGGACCTCTCGATTGCCGGCCTTGTACTTTACCACTGGACCATTGACTTGATAATTTTCCTGGACAATATCGCAGTTTTGACTGTCACAATATAATAAAAGAGTTGAATACTAAAAAGAAATTATAAAAAAACTAAAAAAGATTTTTCTGCTTCGACCGGGAGTCGAACCTGCAACATCTCGATTAGCAGCTTAGTCAACTACCACTGATCCTTGTTGGTTGTTTATTTCATGACAATATATACGTTTTGGAAGTCGAAGAAGAAGTTTTACTTAAAAAAAGTTTTGCCTTGACCGGGATTTGAACCCCTGACTTTCGGATTGCCGGTCAAGTATTCTTCAACTGGACTATAGCCGCGTTTGAATTTTTTTGACAATAAAGCCTTAAATATTTAACGTTTAACGTTTTGGAAGTCGAATAAGAAGTTTTACTTCAAAAATTAAACGATTTTTTTGTCCATGTAAAAAACTATTAATTCTGAATAAAATGCCGCCCATTTTTGCAATTAAAACCAGTAAGGACGCTATCTTCAGCAAGGCTGAAGCTATAATACTTTTCACTTTGTGTCACTATAAAAAAAACTAAATGAATAGTTTTCACGCCTCCCTAACAACATAACTGTAATGTTTCAAGTCAATTCGTTAAAACACAAAAAGTTTTTCATACAACGGTTCAAGTTTTACGATAAGTGTGCGTAGCCATGCCCACTTTTGGTCAAAATAGTTTTCATTCCTCCCTAAGAGCATAACTGCAAAGTTTCAAGTCAATTGGTTAAAAAACAAAAAAGTTTTCCATACAACGGGTCAATTTTTGCTATAAGTAGGCGTGGCTACGCCCACTTTTGGTCAAAATAGTTTTCATTCCTCCCTAAGAGCATAACTGCAAAGTTTCAAGTCAATTGGTTAAAAAGCAAAAAAGTTTTCCATACAACGGGTCAATTTTCGCTATAAAAGGGCGTGGCCACGCCCACTTTTGATCAAAATAGTTTTCATTCCTCCCTAAGAGAATAACTGCAAAGTTTCAAGTCAATTGATTAAAAAACCAAAAAGTTTTCCATACAAAGGGTCAAGTTAAGCTATAAGTGGGTGTGGCCATGCCCACTTTTGATCAAAATAGTTTTCATTCCTCCCTAAGAGCATAACTGCAAAGTTTCAAGTCAATTGGTTAAAAAACAAAAAAGTTTTCCATACAACGGGTCAATTTGCGCTATAAGTAGGCGTGGCTACGCCCACTTTTGGTTAAAATAGTTTTCATTCCTCCCGAAGAACATAACTGCAAAGTTTCAAGTCAATTGGTTAAAAAACAAAAAAGTTTTCCATACAAAGGGTCAAGTTAAGCTATAAGTGGGCGTGGCCACGCCCACTTTTGATCAAAATAGTTTTCATTCCTCCCTAAGAGCATAACTGCAAAGTTTCAAGTCAATTGGTTAAAAAACAAAAAAGTTTTCCATACAACGGGTCAATTTTTGCTATAAGTAGGCGTGGCTACGCCCACTTTTGGTCAAAATAGTTTTCATTCCTCCCTAAGAGCATAACTGCAAAGTTTCAAGTCAATTGGTTAAAAAGCAAAAAAGTTTTCCATACAACGGGTCAATTTTCGCTAGAAGTGGGCGTGGCTACGCTCACTTTGGGTCAAAATAGTTTTCATGCCTCCCTAAGAACATAACTGTAATGTTTCAAGTCAATTCGTTAAAAAACAAAAAATTTTTCCATACAACGGTTCAAGTTAAGCTATAAGTAGGCGTGGCTACGACCACTTTTGGTTAAAATAGTTTTCATTCCTCCCTAAGAACATAACTGTAAAGTTTCAAGTCAATTGGTTAAAAAACAAAAAAGTTTTCCATACAAAGGGTCAAGTTAAGCTATAAGTGGGCGTGGCCATACCCACTTTTGATCAAAATAGTTTTCATTCCTCCCTAAGAGCATAACTGCAAAGTTTCAAGTCAGTTGGTTAAAAAGCAAAAAAGTTTTCCATACAACGGGTCAATTTTCGCTATAAAAGGGCGTGGCCACGCCCACTTTTGATCAAAATAGTTTTCATTCCTCCCTAAGAGCATAACTGCAAAGTTTCAAGTCAATTGGTTAAAAAACAAAAAAGTTTTCCATACAACGGGTCAATTTTTGCTATAAGTAGGCGTGGCTACGCCCACTTTTGGTCAAAATAGTTTTCATTCCTCCCTAAGAGCATAACTGCAAAGTTTCAAGTCAATTGGTTAAAAAGCAAAAAAGTTTTCCATACAACGGGTCAATTTTCGCTATAAAAGGGCGTGGCCACGCCCACTTTTGATCAAAATAGTTTTCATTCCTCCCTAAGAGAATAACTGCAAAGTTTCAAGTCAATTGATTAAAAAACCAAAAAGTTTTCCATACAAAGGGTCAAGTTAAGCTATAAGTGGGTGTGGCCATGCCCACTTTTGATCAAAATAGTTTTCATTCCTCCCTAAGAGCATAACTGCAAAGTTTCAAGTCAATTGGTTAAAAAACAAAAAAGTTTTCCATACAACGGGTCAATTTGCGCTATAAGTAGGCGTGGCTACGCCCACTTTTGGTTAAAATAGTTTTCATTCCTCCCGAAGAACATAACTGCAAAGTTTCAAGTCAATTGGTTAAAAAACAAAAAAGTTTTCCATACAAAGGGTCAAGTTAAGCTATAAGTGGGCGTGGCCACGCCCACTTTTGATCAAAATAGTTTTCATTCCTCCCTAAGAGCATAACTGCAAAGTTTCAAGTCAATTGGTTAAAAAACAAAAAAGTTTTCCATACAACGGGTCAATTTTCGCTATAAGTGGGCGTGGCCACGCCCACTTTTGGTCAAAATAGTTTTCATTCCTCTCTAAGAACATAACTGTAAAGTTTCAAGTCAATTGCTTAAAAAACAAAAAAGTTTCCATACAACGGGTAAATTTTCGCTATAAGTGGGCGTGGCTACGCGTGGTTACGCCCACTTTTGGTCAAAATAGATTTCATTCCTCTCTAAGAACATAACTTTAAAATTTTAAGTCAATTGGTTAAGAAACAAAAAAGTTTTCCATAAAACGACGTGAATATTCCTTCTCTTCCTCTTCTTCATTTTGTATGGGAGCTACCAGTTCCAGATGTCCAATCTCAATGAAACTTTTAGGCATGTAGTCGGACTATGTAAAACTACTATGTTTAAAATTTCAGCACTCTATCGTACAAAACAAAAAAGTATTCCATACAACGATTCAAGTTTTGTTCACTTTTCTTCTTCTTTTCGTATGGGAGCTACCTGTTCCAATAATCCGATCATGCTGGTTCCGACGAATGATTCATCGTAATAAATTCTAAGACTCTGTGCAAAGTTTCAGCTCGATAGCTTCCAAACTGAGGGACTAGTTTGCATACATACAGACAGACAGACCGACAGACAGACGGACAGACGGACATGGCTAAATCAACTCGTCTTGTCGTCCTGATTAAGAATATATATACTTTATATAGTCGGAAATTAATTTTTCGATCTGTTACAAACTCCGTGACAAAGTTAATATACTATTTCACATAAGTGAAAAGTATAAAAATGATTGCATTGACCGGTCATCGAACCTGGATTATCTCGGTTGCTAGCCTTGAGCTCTACCTCTAGATAGAAGAAAAATAGTGTACAATTTGTAATGAATATTTATTTAAACCAGTAAGGGCGGTATAGTTGAATATTCTCAACTATATAATACCCTGTACAGACACCTATGTTTATAACACGTTAAACATTCGCCGACAGCAAAAGCAGTGTACCACGATATGGTTTGTGTATTTGCTAAGGTAAGGCAGTGCTCAGTGTGCAATGTTGCCATTAGATGGCGCTTTAGTACGGATTTTGTTGCAAAGCATTGCTGCAAAATCTTAGTTTGTTGGTCTTTGCGTGGAATGTGATAGTTTGTTGTATGCAGTTCTAAAAAGGTATGTTAATTGAGTTTGCATACAAAATTTCAGCATTGTATTTTTTATACTTTAGGAGATACAGCAATTTTAAGAAAAAAATGGCCTTTGGTTGAGCTCGATGGGCGGGAAGGAATGGGCGTGGCAAAAATTCCTTCAAACTTCATCTAGTGTTCGACCACACGAGACCATCTTCCAAATTTCAAGTCTCTAGCTTTAATAGTTTTCGCAGTGTTAAGTACGGTTGTTGTTACAAATAGGATAAAGCAGTGTTCAAAGCGCAATTTATGCCAAATTTCAACTTGTTTGTCTTTGCGTTGTCACACAGCGTTGAAAATGAAAGTTTGTGGTATGCAGTATGTCTACTGAGTTTGCATACAAAATTTCAGCATTGTATCTATTATAGTTTAGGAGATACAGCAATTTTAAGAAAACAAAATTTTGAGGGGAAACGAAGGGGAGGGGGAAAAATGTGGTAATGCTTTTGTAGAGCTATACATACTGAGTCTACATACTCATTTTCATGTTTCTAACTCATCAGGTTTTCGAGCTACAGCCTTTTGAAAAAATGGGTGGTGCTCGATGGGCGGGAAGGAGTGGGCGTGGCAAAAATTCCTTCAAACTTGATCTAGCGTTTGACCTCACGAGTCTATCCACCAAATTTCAAGTCTCTAGCTCTTATAGTTTTCGAGAACCATTGGTGAGGACGGACGGACGGACAGTCAGGGCTATATCAATTCGTCTTGTCATCCTGATCAAGAATATATATACTTTATAGGGTCCCCCTCCCCTCCTTCTATGCGTTACATACAAACCGTCTCAAACAAACTTAATATACCCTGATACACAGTGTGTGTACAGGGTATAAAAATTCTAGATCAGAAACTATTAAAATGTTTTTAAAAATAATTAAAAACACACAAAATTAAAAAAATTATATAAAAATCAAAAAATAATATAAAAAAAATTATTGCCTCGACCAAGCATCGAATCCCGGACCTCTCGATTGCCGGCCTTGTACTTTACCACTGGACCATTGACTTGATAATTTTCCTGGACAATATCGCAGTTTTGACTGTCACAATATAATAAAAGAGTTGAATACTAAAAAGAAATTATAAAAAAACTAAAAAAGATTTTTCTGCTTCGACCGGGAGTCGAACCTGCAACATCTCGATTAGCAGCTTAGTCAACTACCACTGATCCTTGTTGGTTGTTTATTTCATGACAATATATACGTTTTGGAAGTCGAAGAAGAAGTTTTACTTAAAAAAAGTTTTGCCTTGACCGGGATTTGAACCCCTGACTTTCGGATTGCCGGTCAAGTATTCTTCAACTGGACTATAGCCGCGTTTGAATTTTTTTGACAATAAAGCCTTAAATATTTAACGTTTAACGTTTTGGAAGTCGAATAAGAAGTTTTACTTCAAAAATTAAACGATTTTTTTGTCCATGTAAAAAACTATTAATTCTGAATAAAATGCCGCCCATTTTTGCAATTAAAACCAGTAAGGACGCTATCTTCAGCAAGGCTGAAGCTATAATACTTTTCACTTTGTGTCACTATAAAAAAAACTAAATGAATAGTTTTCACGCCTCCCTAACAACATAACTGTAATGTTTCAAGTCAATTCGTTAAAACACAAAAAGTTTTTCATACAACGGTTCAAGTTTTACGATAAGTGTGCGTAGCCATGCCCACTTTTGGTCAAAATAGTTTTCATTCCTCCCTAAGAACATAACTGTAAAGTTTCAAGTCAATTGGTTAAAAAACAAAAAAGTTTTCCATACAAAGGGTCAAGTTAAGCTATAAGTGGGTGTGGCCATGCCCACTTTTTATCAAAATAGTTTTTATTCCTCCCTAAGAGCATAACTGCAAAGTTTCAAGTCAATTGGTTAAAAAGTAAAAAATTTTTCCATACAACGGGTCAATTTTCGCTATAAGTAGGCGTGGCTACGCCCACTTTTGGTTAAAATAGTTTTCATTCCTCCCTAAGAACATAACTATAAAGTTTCAAGTCAATTGGTTAAAAAACAAAAAAGTTTTCCATACAACGGGTCAATTTTCGCTATAAAAGGGCGTGGCCACGCCCACTTTTGGTCATAACTGTTTTCATTCCACCCTAAGAACATAACTCTAAAGTTTCAAGTCAATTGGTTAAAAAGCAAAAAAGTTTTCCATACAACGGGTCAATTTTCGCTATAAAAGGGCGTGGCTACGCCTGGCTACGCCCACTTTTGGTCAAAATAGTTTTCATTCCTCTCTAAGAACATAACTGTAAAGTTTCAAGTCAATTGGTTAAAAAACAAAAAAGTTTTCCATACAACGGGTAAATTTTCGCTGTAAGTGGGCGTGGCTACGCGTGGCTACGCCCACTTTTGGTCAAAATAGTTTTCATTCCTCCCCAAACACATAACTTTAAAATTTCAAATCAATTGGTTAAAAAACAAATAAGTTTTCCATACAAAGGGTCAAGTTAAGCTATAAGTGGGCGTGGCCATGCCCACTTTTGATCAAAATAGTTTTCATTCCTCCCTAAGAGCATAACTACAAAGTTTCAAGTCAATTGGTTAAAAAACAAAAAAGGTTTCCATACAACGGGTCAATTTTCGCTATAAAAGGGCGTGGCCACGCCCACTTTTGGTCATAACTGTTTTCATTCCACCCTAAGAACATAACTCTAAAGTTTCAAGTCAATTGGTTAAAAAGCAAAAAAGTTTTCCATACAACGGGTCAATTTTCGCTATAAAAGGGCGTGGCTACGCCCACTTTTGGTCAAAATAGTTTTCATTCCTCTCTAAGAACATAACTGTAAAGTTTCAAGTCAATTGGTTAAAAAACAAATAAGTTTTCCATACAAAGGGTCAAGTTAAGCTATAAGTGGGCGTGGCCATGCCCACTTTTGATCAAAATAGTTTTCATTCCTCCCTAAGAGCATAACTACAAAGTTTCAAGTCAATTGGTTAAAAAACAAAAAAGTTTTCCATACAACGGGTCAATTTTCGCTATAAAAGGGCGTGGCCACGCCCACTTTTGGTCATAACTGTTTTCATTCCACCCTAAGAACATAACTCTAAAGTTTCAAGTCAATTGGTTAAAAAGCAAAAAAGTTTTCCATACAACGGGTCAATTTTCGCTATAAAAGGGCGTGGCTACGCCTGGCTACGCCCACTTTTGGTCAAAATAGTTTTCATTCCTCTCTAAGAACATAACTGTAAAGTTTCAAGTCAATTGGTTAAAAAACAAAAAAGTTTTCCATACAACGGGTAAATTTTCGCTGTAAGTGGGCGTGGCTACGCGTGGCTACGCCCACTTTTGGTCAAAATAGTTTTCATTCCTCCCCAAACACATAACTTTAAAATTTCAAGTCAATTGGTTAAGAAACAAAAAAGTTTTCCATACAACGACGTGAATATGGCTTCTCTTCCTCTTCTTCATTTTGTATGGGAGCTACCAGTTCCAGATGTCCAATCTCAATGAAACTTTCAGGCATGTAGTCGGACTATGTAAAACTACTATGTTTAAAATTTCAGCACTCTATCGTACAAAACAAAAAAGTATTCCATACAACGATTCAAGTTTTGTTCACTTTTCTTCTTCTTTTCGTATGGGAGCTACCTGTTCCAACAATCCGATCATGCTGGTTCCGACGAATGATTCATCGTAATAAATTCTAAGACTCTGTGCAAAGTTTCAGCTCGATAGCTTCAAAACTGAGGGACAAGTTTGCATACATACAGACAGACAGACAGACAGACGGACAGACGGACATGGCTAAATCAACTCGTCTTGTCGTCCTTATCAAGAATATATATACTTTATATAGTCGGAAATTAATATTTCGATCTGTTACAAACTCCGTGACAAAGTTAATATACTATTTCACATAAGTGCAAAGTATAAAAATTAAAATGTCTCTTATTAGATAAGGCGTATTTTCGTCTGATAAGGTACTTCTTCTTCAATGATTTCAAAGATATTTTAGTTTTGATCAAAAAAATTATATTTCTTATGACTTTTCATTAAATATGTTCATGCCATCTGAAAGAGGATCAGATAACACTGGTCAACATGACTTTTTGCCGTTAATCCAATTGTACTTTTTCGGTATCTCTTATGTCTGAATATTAACGGAAAAATAATAAAAAAAATCTATTACATCGAAATATCTTAATATTTACATATATGATATATTTGGCTTAATTTTGTGAGAGTACTTTGAAAAAGAGTGTTGCAACTGATCTTACTTACAAAAACAATATTGTTTTGGGTAGTACACGATATATCCTTAAACCTATATATTTTCAATTCGGTATTGTTTGCTCATTGATGTTTAATATTGCTTTAACACATACTATTACGTAGTATTGCTACGACGACGTGCTGTTTTTAGTGTTTATTCCAAAGTGTTGCTGTTTAAATTGCTAAGTCTTTTTGTCAATTTGAATACGTTTCTGTTTTGAAGAAGTGTACTAACTATATATATAATTTGCATTATGAATCAGAAGTGTTTGAATTCACCGGATCTCTTCTGTTTTGTTTGTGGGGAGTTTAATTCAAGTTCTAATCGAGAATGGCCTACGCCGTTACTATACAACATTTACAATTTGTATTTTGGTTTCAAGATTTCTGAAAGTATTAATCAACCTTGGACACCAAGTTTTTTTTGCTTGAGATGTGTACGTTATTTGAGAGGGTGGTTTAATGGTACCCACCGATCAATGCCTTTTTCTAAACCTGTAATTTGGAGGGAACAAAAAGATCATGTGAATGATTGTTATTTTTGTTTAACAAAACTGAAGGGATATTCTTATAAAACAAGAAGTAAAATTATATATCCTGATGTGGAATCTGTAGATAAACCAATTCCTTATACTGATGACAGCCCACGACCTCAGCCTCCAATGAAGAAAAAAACTACAGAGGATAACGTAAGTGATATCGAATCAACATCTTCGACACAGACCACCTCTCAGTCAGAAGAATTCGTTGTAAATAAGAATGAACCACATTTTATACGTCAAGGTGAACTAAATGATTTAGTTCGAGATCTAAATTTGTCTAAATTTCAAGCTGAACTCTTAGGTTCTAGACTTCAGCAGTGGAATTTACTTCATCCAAGTACACAAATTTCAGTATATCGACAACGTGATGTTGAATTTGTAGATTTTTTTAAAGAAGAAAGTGGTCTTACGTATTGCAGTGATGTACAAGGGCTTATGAAAAAATTAGGCTATGACTATGCACCAGATCAATGGAGATTATTCGTCGACTCTTCAAAATTAAGTTTAAAAGCAGTCTTGTTGCATAATGGCAACGAACTTCCATCCATACCTTTAGCACATGGAATTCATATAAAAGAAACGTATGCCAATATAAAAAATCTGCTTGAGAAAATTCATTACAACGTTCATTCTTGGAAAATATGTGCAGATCTTAAAGTCGTTGGAATATTGCTTGGGTTGCAAGGGGGCTACACGAAATTCTGTTGTTTCTTGTGCGAGTGGGATAGCAGAGCTAGAAGTCAACACTACATTAGAAAAGAATGGCCAATGAGAACTACTTACATTCCTGGGCAAAAAAATATTTCTGAAAACCTTTTAGTAGAACCAAACAATATCATTTTACCGCCTCTGCATATCAAATTGGGCCTGATGAAAAACTTCGTTAAAGCCATGGATATAAATGGAGAAGGTTTTTTGTATTTAAAAAGTTTGTTTCCCAGATTGAGCGAAGCTAAAGTAAAAGAAGGAATTTTTGTAGGGCCGGATATAAGGAAGGTCATGAAAGATTCTAATTTTACATCCAAATTAAAAACAAATGAAAAAAATGCATGGCTTTCGTTTGTAGAAGTGTCGAAAAATTTTTTGGGGAATACTAAATCAGAAAACTATGAAAAGATGGTTTCTAAACTACTAGAGAATTATAAAGTCTTGGGATGTAATATGTCCTTGAAGATTCATTTTCTTCATTCCCATCTAGACTTTTTCCCAGAAAATTTAGGTGCTGTAAGTGACGAGCACGGAGAGAGATTTCACCAGGATATTACGGCGATGGAAAAAAGATACCAGGGAAAATGGTCATCGAGAATGCTCGCAGATTTTTGCTGGACATCAAAACGGGATTATCCATCTTACGATCATAAGAGACAAGCAAAACGAATGAAAAGATCTTCAAAATAATGTTTTTAAAGTTTATCACCTTGTAAACTTAATTAATTTTTTTTTTTTTCAAATAAAAATTTTTTTCTTAGAAAGTGGGTGTTTCAATTTTTTTTATGGACGTATTTTAACTAATCTCATGGCAAGGTATGAAAAAATACGAGTTTCAAACAGCGGCAAAAAAAAATATTTTTATTTGTTGCTCAGTGTAATCTTTCCATCGATCTCTTAGTCGAAGAAGTCGGTCGAAGGATGCAAGAGTTATTAGCAAAAAACTAATTGGTGGTCAACACGATTCCGTTCTACTGCCGATTCTTTTCGCAAAGAACTTTTTTATAATTCTAGTATTTAATGTAAAAAAAATTAAACGAATATTTTGTCCATGTAAAAAACTAAAAATTCTGAATAAAATGCCGCCCATTTATGCAATCAAAGAAATTTAAATGTCTCTTATTAGATAAGGCATATTTTCATCTGAAAAGATACTTATTTTTCAATAATTTCGAGGATATTTTAGTTTTGATCAAAATAATTTTATTTCCTATGACTTTTCATTAAATATGTTCATGCCATCTGAAAGAGGAATCAATAAACTTTCCATCGAGCTCTTAGTCGAAGAAGTCAGTCGAAGGATGCAAGAGTTATTAGCAAAAAACTAATCGGTGGTCAACACGATTCCTACTGCCGATTCTTTTCGCAAAGTACTTTTCTGTAATTCTTGTATTTAATGGTAAAAAATTAAATGCTTCTTTGTCCATGTAAAAAACTTTTAATTCTGAATAAAATGCCGTCCATTTATTAAATTAAATATATGTAAATGTCTCTTATTAGATAAGGTATAGTTTCGTCTGATAAGGTGCTTCTTCTTCAATAATTTGGAGGATATTTTAGTTTTAATCAAAACAATTATATTTCTTATGACTTTTCATTAAATATGTTCATGCCATCTAAAAGAGGATCAGATAATCTTTCTATCGATCTCTTAGTCGAAGAAGTCGGTCGAAGGATGCAAGAGTTATTAGCAATCGGTGGTCAACACGTTTCCGTCCTACTGCCGATTCTTTTCGCAAAGTAATTTTCTATAATTCTAGTATTTAATGGAAAAAAATTAAACGAATTTTTTGTCGATGCAAAAAAACTATTAATTCAAAATAAAATGCCGCCCATTTATGCAATTAAAAAAATTAAAATGTCTCTTATTAGAAAAGGCATATTTTCGTCTGATAAGGTGCTACTTCTTCAATAATTTGGAGGATATTTTAGTTTTAATCAAAACAATTATATTTCTTATGACTTTTCATTAAATATGTTCATGCCATCTAAAAGAGGATCAGATAATCTTTCCATCGAGCTCTTAGTCGAAGAAGTCGGTCGAAGGATGCAAGAGTTATTAGCAAAAAACTAATCGGTGGTCAACACGATTCCGTCGTACTGCCGATTCTTTTCGTAAAGTACTTTGCTTTAATTCTAGTATTTAATGAAAAAACATTAAACGACATTTTTGTCCATGTAAATACCTATTAATTCCCAATAAAATGCCACCCATTTATGCAATTAAAAAAATTAAAATGTCTCTTATTAGGTATAGCATATTTTTGTCTGATAAGGTACTTCTCCATCAATAATTTCGAGAATATTTCAAATTTGATCAAAAAAATTTTATTTCTTACGACTTTTCATTAAATATGTTCATACCATCTGAAAGAGGATCAGATAATCTTTCTATCGATCTCTTAGTCGAAGAAGTCGGTCGAAGGATGCAAGAGTTATTAGCAAAAAACTAATTGGTGGTCAACACGATTGCGTCCTACTGCCGATTGTTTTTGCAAAGTACTTTTCTATAATTCTAGCATTTAATTGAAAAAAATTAAACGAAATTTTTGTCCATGTAAAAAAACTATTAATTCTGAATAAAATGCCGTACATTTATGCAATTAAAAAAATGTAAATGTCCCATATTAGATAAGGTATATTTTCGTCTGATAAGGTACTTCTTCTTCAATGATTTCGAGGATATTTTAGTTTTTTTCAAAATATTTTTATTTCTTATGACTTTCCATTAAATATGTTCATGCCATCTGAAAGAGGATCAGATAATCTTTCCCTCGAGCTTTTAGTCGAAGAAGTCGGTCGAAGGATGCAAAAGTTATTAGCAAAAAACTAATCGGTGGTCAACACGATTCCGTCCTACCGCCGATTGTTTTTGCAAAGTACTTTTCTATAATTCTAGTATTTAATTGAAACAAATGAAACGAATTTTTTGACCATGAAAAAAACGATTAATTCTGAATAAAATGCCGCCCATTCAATCATTTCAATAATTTCTAGGATATTTTAGTTTTGATCAAAACAATTTTATTTCCTATGTTTTTTCATTAAATATGTTCATGCCATCTGAAAGAGGAATCAATAAGCTTTCCATCGAGCCTAAAGTCGAAGAAGTCGGTTAAAGGATGCAAGAGTTATTAGCAAAAAACTAATCGGTGGTCAACACGACTCCGTCCTACTCCCGATTCTTTTCGCAAAGTACTTTTCTATAATTCTAGTATTTAATGGAAAAAAATTATACGCTTTTTTGTCCATGTAAAAAACTTTTAATTCTGAATAAAATGCCGTCTATTTATTAGATTAAATAAATGTAAATGTCTCTTATTAGATAAGGCATATTTTCGTCTGATAAGGTGCTTCTTCTTCAATGATTCCGAGGATATTTTAGTTTTTATCAAAAAAAATTTATTTCTTATGACTTTTCATTAAATATGTTCATGCCATCTGAAAGAGGATCAGATAATCTTTCCATCGAGCTCTTAGTCGAAGAAGTCGGTTAAAGGATGCAAGAGTTATTAGCAAAAAACTAATCGGTGGTCAACACGACTCCGTCCTACTCCCGATTCTTTTCGCAAAGTACTTTTCTATAATTCTAGTATTTAATGGAAAAAAATTATACGCTTTTTTGTCCATGTAAAAAACTTTTTATTCTGAATAAAATGCCGTCTATTTATAAGATTAAATAAATGTAAATGTCTCTTATTAGATAAGGCATACTTTCGTATGATAAGGTACTTCTTCTTCAATGATTCCGAGGATATTTTAGTTTTTATCAAAAAAATTTTATTTCTTATGACTTTTCATTAAATATGTTCATGCCATCTGAAAGAGGATCAGATTATCTTTCCATCGAGCTCTTAGTCGAAGAAGTCGGTCGAAGGATGAAAGACTTATTAGCAAAAAACTAATCGGTGGTCAACACGATTCCGTCCTACTGCCGATTCTTTTCGCAAAATACTTTTTTATAATTCTAGTATATAATGGGAAAAAATTAAACGAAATTTTTGTCCCTGTAAAAAACTATTAACTATTAGATTTATGCAATTAAAAAAATGTAAATGTCCCTTATTAGATAAGGTATATTTTCGTCTGATAAAGTACTTCTTCTTCAATGATTTCGAGGATATTTTAGTTTTTATCAAAAAAATTTTATTTCTTATGACTTTCCATTAAATATGTTCATGCCATCTGAAAGAGGATCAGATAATCTTTCCATCGAGCTTTTAGTCGAAGAAGTCGGTCGAAGGATGCAAGAGTTATTAGCAAAAAACTAATCGGCGGTCAACACGTTTCCGTCCTACTGCCGATTCTTTTCGCAAAGTAATTTTCTATATTTCTAGTATTTAATGGAAAAAAATTAAACTAATTTCTTGTCCATATAAATACCTATTAATTCTGAATAAAATGCCGCCCATTTATGCAATTAAAAAAATTATAATGTCTCTTATTAGAAAAGGCATATTTTCGTCTGATAAGGTGCTTCTTCTTCAATAATTTCGATGATATTTTAGTTTTTATCAAAACAATTATATTTCTTATGACTTTTCATTAAATATGTTCATGCCATCTGAAAGAGGAACAGATAAGCTTTCCATCGAGCTCTTACTCGAAGAAGTCGGTCGAAGGATGAAGACTTATTAGCAAAAAACTAATTGGCGGTTAACACGATTCCGTCCTACTGTCGATTCTTTTCGCAAAGTACTTTTCTATGATTCTAGTATTTAATGGAAAAAAATTAAACGAATTTTTTGTCGATGCAAAAAACTATTAATTCTGAATAAACTGCCCATTTATGCAATTAATAGAATTAAATGTTTCTTATTAGATAAGGCATATTTTCGTCTGATAAGATACTTCTTTTTCAATGATTTCGAGGATATTTTAGTTTTGATCAAAACAATTATATTTCTTATGACTTTTCATTAAATATGTTCATGCCATCTAAAAGAGGAATAAATAAACTTTCCATCGAGCCTTTAGTCGAAGAAGTCGGTCGAAGGATGCAAGAGTTATTAGCAAAAAACTAATCGGTGGTCAACACGATTCCGTCCTACTGACGATTGTTTTCGCAAAGTACTTTTTTATAATTCTAATATTTGATTGGAAAAAATTAAACGAATCTTTTGTCCATGTAAAAAACTGTTAATTCTGAATAAAATGCCGCTCATTTATGCAATTAAAAAAATTTAAATGTCTCTTATTAGATAAGGCATATTTTCGTCTGATAAGGTACTTATTCTTTACTGATTTCGAGCATACTTTAGTTTTGATCAAAAAAATCATATTTCTTATGACTTTTCGTAAAATAAGTTAATGCCATCTGAACGAGAAACAGATAGGCTTTCCATCAAGCTCTTAATCGAAGAAGTCGGTCGAAGGATGCAAGAGTTATTAGCAAAAAACTAATCGGTGGTCAACACGATTCCGTCCTACTGTCGATTCTTTTCGCAAAGTACTTTTCTATGATTCTTGTATTTAATGGAAAAAAATTTAACGAATTTTTTGTCGATGCAAAAAACTATTAATTCTGAATAAACTGCCCATTTATGCAATTAAAAGAATTAAATGTCTCTTATTAGATAAGGCATATTTTCGTCTCATAAGATACTTCTTTTTCAATGATTTCGAGGATATTTTAGTTTTGATCAAAACAATTATATTTCTTATGACTTTTCATTAAATATCTTCATGCCATCTGAAAGAGGATCAGATAAGCTTTCCATCGAGCTCTTAGTCGAAGAAGTCGGTCGAAGGATGCAAGAGTTATTAGCAAAAAACTAATCAGTGGTCAACACGATTCCGTCCTACTGACGATTGTTTTCGCAAAGTACTTTTCTATGATTCTAGTATTTAATGGAAAAAAATTAAACGAATTTTAAGTCGATGCAAAAAACGATTAATTCTGAATAAACTGCCCATTTATGCAATTAAAAAAATTTAATGTCTCTTATTAGATAAGGCATATTTTCGTCTGATAAGATACTTCTTTTTCAATGATTTCGAGGATATTTTAGTTTTGATCAAAAAAATTATTTTTCTTATGACTTTTCATTAAATATGTTCATGCCATCTGAAAGAGGTACAGATAATCTTTCCATCGAACTCTTAGTCGAAGAAGTCGGTTGAAGGATGCAAGAGTTATTAGCAAAAAACTAATCGGTGGTCAACACGATTCCGTCCTACTGACGATTGTTTTCGCAAAGTACTTTTTTATAATTCTAATATTTGATTGGAAAAAATTAAACGAATCTTTTGTCCATGTAAAAAACTATTAATTCTGAATAAAATGCCGCTCATTTATGCAATTAAAAAAATTAAAATGTCTCTTAGTAGATAAGGCATATTTTCGTCTGCTAAGATACTTCTTCTTCAATGATTTCGAGGATATTTTAGTTTTGGTCAAAAAAATTTTATTTCTTATGACTTTTCACAAAATATGTTAATGCTATCTGAAAGAGGAACAGATAAGCTTTCCATCGAGCTCTTAGTCGAAAAAGTCTGTCGAAGAATGCAAGAGTTATTAGCAAAAAACTTATCAGTGGTCAACACGATTCCGCCTTACTGTCGATTCTTTTCGCAAAGTACTTTTCTATAATTCTAGTATTTAATGGAAAAGAATTAAACGAATTTTTTGCCCATGTAAAAAACTATTAATTCTGAATAAAATGCCGCCCATTTATGCAATTAAAAAAATTTAAAAGTCTCTTATTAGATAAGGCACATCTTCGTCTGGTAAAGTACACCTTTTTCAATGATTTCAAGGATATTTTAGTTTTGATCAAAAAATGCTTATTTCTTATGACTTTTCTTTAAATATATTTAAGCCATCTGAAAAAGGAATAGATAAGCATTCCATCGAGCTCTTAGTCGAAGAAGTCTGTCGAAGGATGCAAGCGTTATTAGCAAAAAACTTATCAGTGGTCAACACGATTCCGTCTTACTGTCGATTCTTTTCGCAAAGTAGTTTTCTATAATTCTAGTATTTAATGGAATAGAATTAAACTAATTTTTTGTCCATGTAAAAAACTATTTATTCTGAATAAAATACCGCCCATTTATGCAATTAAAAAAATTTAAATGTCTTTTATTAGATAAGGCACATTTTCGTCTAGTAAAGTACTCCTTTTTCTATGATTTCGAGGATATTTTAGTTTTGATCAAAAAAAGCTTATTTCCTCTGACTTTTCTTTAAATATATGTAAGCCATCTGAAAAGGGAATAGATAAGCATTCCATCGAGCTCTTAGTCGAAGAAGTCTTTCGAAGGATGCAAGCGTTATTAGCAAAAAACTTATCAGTGGTCAACACGATTCCGTCTTACTGTCGATTCCTTTCGCAAAGTACTTTTCTATAATTCTAGTATTTAATGGAAAATAATTAAACGAATTTTTTGCCCATGTAAAAAGCTATTAATTCTGACTAAAATGCCGCCCATTTATGCAATTAAAAAAATTTAAATGTCTGCTATTAGATAAGGCACATTTTCGTCTAGTAAAGTACTCCTTTTTCAATGATTTCGAGGATATTTTAGTTTTGATCAAAAAATGCTTATTTCTTATGACTTTTCTTTAAATATATTTAAGCCATCTGAAAAAGGAATAGATAAGCATTCCATCGAGCTCTTAGTCGAAGAAGTCTGTCGAAGGATGCAAGCGTTATTAGCAAAAAACTTATCAGTGGTCAACACGATTCCGTCCTACTGCCGATTGTTTTTGCAAAGAACTATTCTATAATTCTAGTGTTTAATGGAATCAAATTAAACGAATTTTTTGTCTATGTAACTATAAATTCTGAATAAAACGGCGCCCATTTATGCAATTAAAAAAATTTAAATGTCTCTTATTAGATAAGGCATATTTTCATCTGATAAGGTACTTCTTCTTCAATGATTTCGAGGATATTTTAGTTTTTATCAAAAAAATTATATTTCTTATGACTTTTCGTAAAATATGTTAATGTCATCAGAAAGGGGAACAGATAAGCTTTCCATCGAGCTCTTAGCTGATGAAGTCTGTCGAAGGATGCAAGAGTTATTAGCAAAAAACTAATCGGTGGTCAACACGATTCCGTCCTACTGTCGATTCTTTTCGCAAAGTACTTTTCTATAATTCCAGTATTTAATGTAAAAAAATTAAACGAATTTCTTGTCCATGTAAAAAACTATTAATTCTGAATAAAATGACACCCATTTATGCTATTAAAGAAATTTTAATGTCTCTTATTAGATAAAGCATATTTTCATAAGATACTTCTTTTTCAATGATTTCGAGGTTATTTTAGTTTTGATCAAAAAAATTATATATCTTATGACTTTTCATTAAATACGTTCATGCCATCTGAAAGATGAACAGATAAGCTTTCCATCGAGCTCTTAGTCGAATCAGTCGGTCGAAGGATGCAAGAGTTATTAGCAAAAAACTAATCGGTGGTCAACACGATTCCGTCCTACTGCCGAATTTTTCGCAAAGTACTTTTCTATAATTCTAGTATTTAATGGGAAAAAAATAAACGATTTTTTTGTCCATGTTAAAAACTATTTATTCTTAAAAAATGCTGCCCATTAATGCCAGTAAGGACGCTATCTTCAGCAATGCTGAAGCTATAATACTTTTCACGATGTCTCACTAAAAAAAAAGTAAATGAATAGTTTTCAGGCCTCCCTAACAACATAACTGTAAGGTTTCAAGTCAATTGGTTAAAAAGCAAAAAAGTTTTCCACACAACGCTTCAAGTTTCCAAAATAGTTTTCATTCCTCCCTAAGAACAATGTAAAGGTTCAAGTCAATTGGTTAAAAAACATGAAAGTTTTCCATACAACGGGTCAAGTTTTGCTATAAGTGGGCGTGGTCATGCCCACTTTTGGTCAAAATAGTTTTCATTCTTCCCTAAGACCATATTTGTAAAGTTTCAAGTCAATTGTTTAAAAAACAATAAAGTTTTCCATAAAACCGTTCAAGTTTCACTATAAGTGGGCGTGGCTACTACCACTTTTGGTCAAAGTAGTTTTCATTCCTCCCTAAGAACATTGCTGTAAAGTTTCAAGTCAATTGGTTAAAAAACAAAAAAGTTCTCCATACAACGACGTGAATATTGCTTCACTTCCTCTTCTTCATTTTGTATGGGAGCTACCAGTTCCAGTTGCCCAATCTCAATGCAACTTTCAGGCATGTAGTCGGACTATGTAAAACTACTATGTTTAAAATTTCAGCACTCTATTGTACAAAACCTGTACACCTGTCTGTCTGTCTGTCTGTCTGTATGTATGCAAACTAGTCCCTCAGTTTTGAAGCTATCGATCTGAAACTTTGCACAGAGTCTTAGAATTTATTACGATGAATCATTCGTCGGAACCAGCATGATCGGATTATTGGAACAGGTAGCTCCCATACGAAAAGAAGAAGAAAAGTGAACAAAACTTGAATCTTTGTATGGAAAACTTTTTTGTTTTGTACAATAGAGTGCTTTTTTGTTTTTTAACCAATTGACTTGAAACTTTACAGTTATGTTCTTAGGGAGGAATGAAAACTATTTTGACCAAATGTGGGCATGGCTACGCCCTTTTATCATAAAACTTGAACCGTTGTATGGAAAAATTTTTTGTTTTTTAACGAATTGACTTGAAACATTACAGTTATGTTGTTAGGGAGGCATGAAAACTATTCATTTAGTTTTTTTTATAGTGACACAAAGTGAAAAGTATTATAGCTTCAGCCTTGCTGAAGATAGCGTCCTTACTGGTTCATTTTTATACCCTGTACACATACTGTGTATCGGGGTATATTGTGTTTGTTTGAGCGAAATGTATGTAAAGCACAGATATATTCACTTGCGACTATATAAAGTATATATATTCTTGATCAGGACGACAAGAGAAATTGATTAAGCCATGTCCGTCCGTCTGTCCGTCCGTCCGTCTGTCCGTCCGTCCGTCTGTCCGTCCGTCTGTCCGTCCGTATTCACCAATGGTTCTCAGAAGCTATAATAGCTAGAGACTTGAAATTTGGCGGGTAGACTCGTGATGCTCGGCAGCAGATCAAGTTTGAATGGTTTTGTGCCACGCCCACTCCTTCCCGCCCATCCAGCACTGCCCACTTTTTTTAAACGCTATAACTCAAACATCCAAAGAGATAGAAACATGAAAGTCGGTATGTAGACTCAGTATGAGTAACTCTACAAAACTGCATACCACAATTTTTCCCCCTCCTCTTCATTTCCCCTCCCCCGGTTGTTATCTTAAAATTGCTGTATCTTCAAAACTATTAAAGATACGAACCTGAAATTTTGTAGACAATCTCAGTAAATACGTATCTTTAAAACTGCATACCACAAAATTCCCCTCTTTTTGATAGTTTCCCCTCAATGACCTACAAACTCAAATTTTTCGTAAATTCCACATTTTTTGACCGATTTACTTGATATTTTGAACACTATTTGATCGGGCGATGTCAAATCAAAATTTTTTTTGTAGATTTGGGGTGTTGCACCGCCTACTGTGTGTGCAGGGTATTATATTGTCGAGTATACTCGACTATAGCGTCCTTACTGGTTTATTAATGGTTTTATGATCATATTAGTACAGATTTCTGTTCCCGTTTTGGGTAATTTTATAATGTAAATTATTATTTCGTTTTTAACTACTATTTGCACTGTTGCAAAATTTAATGCTAGTGAATAGAATGGAATGTTTTCGTCTACGAAAATTTTATTGATTTCCTCAATTTCTTTGTTTGCTATTATAAATGTATTTATGATATTGGCCTTTGTTAGATGTATGGCTCTTTTTAGGTTGTCAATTTCTTCTTTGAATTTAATTAGTTTTTATTCGGTCTTTGTGAACTATTTTGCCTGATTTTGTTTTAATGATTGAATGTTTATTTTCCTGAACTATTTCTTCCTTGTACCTTTTTGTTAATTTTGTGCCTAATCTTTTATTCTGTTTGACATAAATTTTATCTCCTGGATCATAGTTTAAAACGTGTTGTCTGTTTTTATTGTGGTATTGTAAGTAAGTTGTAAGTAAGTAAGTATATTATCTTGTCTAATTTTTTCTCTATTGTCGGGGTCATTTGTTGAAGGCCTGCCAAAAAATAAGTCAACTGGTTTTTTTTGGGTGACAGAATGTATTGAATGATTATACTCATTTACGGACCATTGTATTAGTTCCACAAAATCTTTGTCAGGATGTTCTTGTTTTAAACAACTCATGATTTCGGATAGGGTCGAGTGAAATCTTTCTATCTATCCGTTAACTTCACTTTTGTAAGGTAGAGCGGTAAAGATATTTATGTCGAGTTCGTCTTCTAGCATGAATTTAATTGGTAAGGAGTTAAAAGTTTTTTCATTGTCAAAAACGATGTTTTTGGGCACTCCGAAATAGAATATTATCTCTCTTAGAGGTTTTTTTATGTCTCCTATACTTTTCCCTTTTATTTCTTTAATGACTGCTAATTTTGAGAATTTATCAATTGATGTTAGTATTTTGTATTTATCTGTTGAAAATATATCGATATGAATGGTGTGACCGGGATATTCAGGTAATGGTGTCGGACTTAATTTGTTTTTATTTGGATGGCGATCATATTTATTCTCTTTGCATATTTTACATAATTTAGTAATTTTCTTTATTGTTTTGGACATGGCGGGGAAGTAATACTTTTCTAGTATTTGTAGTCTATTTTCTTTTCCGTTTCTATGAGCACGATTATGAGTTTCTATAACTATTCTATCTTGGTCTACTGTATCGGTAACATCTTCTACTATTTGTTGAGTAAAACGTATTCTAAAGTTGGCAAAATGTAGAGGATAAATTTTCTGGATTTTCAGCATAATTGGTTCTGTCGTTTTAATTCCATTTATAACAGATGGGTTGAGATATTTCTTTAAGAGTGTTGTTAGTGATCTCTCGGAGTATTCCCTTTCAACTATTGTGTGTCTGTGGTACATGGGAAAGATTATTTCGAATTGATATGAAGATGTAGAATCTTCTAAAATGAGAATTTGATTTCTAAATACGTTGATAGGAGTCTCGACTGAGTGTATTAATCTTTCGGATGAGCTGTCACTACTATGAACTGTAAGAGTGTTTATATTGGCTATTGGGGGTCTAGACAAAAAGTCTGCAACAACATTTGTGTTGCCTGGCTTGTAAATTATTTCGTGGTTGTATTCTTCCAACTGAGCCTTCCATCTTTTCATTTTCGCGTTGGTATTTTTGTTGCTAAGAGCGAAAGTTAGCGGTTGGTGATCAGTGAAGATTTTTATTCTTTTTGCTCCATAAAGGAAACTTCTCAGGGATTGTAGAGCCCAAATTATTGCAAGCATTTCGTTTTCGTTAGCTGCAAAGCTTTCTTCTGATCTACCTAGAGTTCTTGATAAGAAACAGATCGGTCTACCGTCTTGTGAGAGCACGGCACCTAAAGCGTAATTTGATGCGTCAGTGGTAAGTTCGAAAGCTTTTTCAAAATCCGGGTAATGAAGCATTACCTCATCTGATACCAAACATTTTTTTAATTGTTTGAACGCTTCTATCTGCAACGATGTCAGATTCAAAGCTGTCTTCTTAGATAAATTTTTAGGAATTTTCCCTAATTCTCCTCTCAGTATTTCAGTGAGTGGTTTAGCGATTTGCGCATACGCTTTTATGAATTTACGATAGTGTCCGGTCATTCCTAAAAAGGAACGTAAATCATGGACCGTTTTTGGTCGTGGAAAATTTTCAATTGCCTCTATCTTTTTTGGTGTAGTGCGAATACCATTTTGACCGACTATGATACCGAGAAATTCGATTTCCTCTTTGATAAATTCACATTTATCACATTGTACTTTAAGATTTGCATTTTCTAAAGTATCAAAAATCATTTTTAAATTATCGAAATGCTCTTCTTTACTTTTGCTGAATATAATTATGTCGTCAATATAGACATAACAGCGGACACCGATATGTTCTCTCAACACATCGTCTAAAGTGCGCTGGAAAATAGCAGGAGCATTTCTTAAGCCGAAAGGTAATCGTGTAAATTCAAATTTTCCATTTGCAATGGAGAAGGCTGTTTTTTCAATGTCGGCTTCATTCATGGCATGGTGGAACCCACTTTTGAGGTCAATAGTGGAAAAATATTTATTTGATCCCAAATTGGCAAGGATAGTGGTGATGTCAGGGATTGGATATTTATCCGGTATGGTATCTTCGTTTAATTTACGATAATCGATTATCATACGAAATTTTTTTACACCTGAAGCATCTTCTTTTTTAGGAACTATCCAAACAGGGGAATTGTAAGGAGATTTCGATGGTCGAATTATGCCATCTTTTAACAATTCTTCAACCTGTTTATCTATTTCTTTTTTCAAAGGCATTGGATAGGGATATGTCTTTGAATAAATCGGTCTATCGCTTTTGGTTCTAATCTCAGCTTTGACATTAGTGACATACGTTAACTTTTTTTCTGGGTCTGAAAATAGCGTAGGGCAAGTGTCGAAGAGTTGTTTTTAAGTTTTTGTATCTTCCGCATTTAGGTGATTTAGTCGTAACAAAGTATGTGTAATGGAGTTAATATGTAATTGATGCATTGGGTATTTGTATTTATTAAAAAGTGTGAAGTAATTCTCATTTGTGTAGATGACTGCATTTAATTTTTTTAAAGTGTCATTGCCTATTATTGCATCGAATGTTTTTAAATTTGGTAATGTGTGAAACTTGAGTTTCCCTATTTCTTTGCCAAAAATCTCTAAGTCTGTATGGTGGGTAATCCTAACCGATCCTCCCACAGAGTTTGCTAAGAAAGGCTTATTAGGGATGGGCTTTCGGATGTACTTGGGTGTGATATAGTTTTTGTTTGAACCTGTGTCTAGCAGAAATTTCAACTCGTTGCCATTCTTCATAATGAAACAAAAGTATGGTAACGAGGAGTTTAGTCTAAAAAATTGATGTCGTCACTGAAACAATTGTCGTCTTCGACTTCTGGTTCATATTCGTCCGAGTAAATTTCTGTATCTGTGTATTGTTCGTCAGGGAACTGAGACATTCCGTTCTCGTCTGAACAAAGCTCCGTTGTTTGAGTGTTATTAATTCTTTGGAATTTATTCGGATGTTGAATATTTTGAGATGGTGGGCGTTTGTTCGCTGGATTATAGAACGTTTGGTAAGGTTTGAAATTAGCTTGTTGGTTCGGTGCAAAATATCTTTGAGGTTGATTAGTTTGTGGTCTATTTTGGTAGTTAACCTGTTTTGCTTGGATTGATCTATCCACTTCCATTGGAACTGGTGGCTTAGGTGGTAGTGGTGGTCTAAAGTTTGGGTTATGAAAACGATTTTGTCCGTACTGTGCAAAGTTATTTGGTCTGAAATATTGCCTAGTTGGTTGATTTATGAGTTCTGGATAAAAATTCGATTTGTTCTGATGGTTATGATGGTTGATGGTATGTTTGTTTGGTTGATGGTTATTTGGTCTATTTGGTTGCATACGATTTGCGTTATTTGCGTGGTTGGTTCGATAATTCATGTTGTCAAGTTTAAGACACATGTGAAGGGCCTGTGGCAAACTGTTTTGCTCTCTTACGCTTAAGAGACTCGGCAGGTTGCCATTTAACCCTCTTATAAATGCATCGAGAGCCTTTTCCCGGTTGGCGGCTGTCATCGCCATCAATGCTTCTTCCCCTAATTCTAGGCAATCAATTTTGTCTAAAAGATATTGATAGACCTGCTGAAAAAATTCTTCGACTGTTTTGTTGCGTTGGACAAGGGTTGTCATTTGGAACTCAAGAGTACTGACATCCCTTTTGTCCGAATAATGCAACATTAAACACTTTTTTATTTTGCTCCAGTTTAGTGGAGTTCGATATGATTCTAGCGCAACATCGGCTTCGCCGACGATTTTGTGTTTGATGGTGTGCAAAATTGCAAAGTATTTAGGGGTATCCTTTTTCTGTCCGTACATCAGTAGGATTCTGTCAACTGATTTCCTCCAGGAACTAAATTCGCCTAGCCTGCCTGAGAATTCTCTTAAACATTTGACGACATCTGGTACTCTCTCAGATGCGTCCGTATTTGAACTGAAATCAATATTACCTATTGTCTGCTCTTCCTCAAAATCTGATTTGGGGTTTAGTATTTGTGTTACTGTTTCTGATATAATGTTAACTAGTTCTTTCTTCTGATTATTCGAAAAATATGTAACTGATGAGGTTGGTGGTGACTGAAGAGTGGGTGGATTTAATACAGAGTTGTTTAAGCTAAATTTGGATAATGTTGCAATGATATCTTCTTGAGGCATTTTGATAGTATTTTTTTTTTTCCTTATACGATAATAATTTCCTTAAATTTCTCCTTGCCTTATGATTAATACAAAAATATGTTCTCTTATAACTTACAGTAAAATTAATATATTCATCTTCAAGGGTACTTCCTCAGATTTCCTGTAAGCTGTAGTTGTGTCTTCCCTCCGTTTTGGTTGCTCTGGTTGATGTCCTCGTCCTCCCGTATGTTCCGTTTCTTTTTATTTGTTGTTGTTTAGTTGTCGATTTTATTTTAAGGTTTAACTTGTTAAATTATTTGTTTCACCTTTTTTTTTCTTTTTCAGTAAATCAAAATTTTTTGTTTTTGTTGTTTAGTTTATTAAGGTTTATGTTTGTTTGATTTTTGTTTCTTTTTATTTGTTGTTGTTAAGTTGTCGATTTTATTTTAAGGTTTAACTTATTAAATTATTTGTTTCACCTTTTTTTTTTTTTCAGTAAATCAAATTTTTTTGTTTTTGTTGTTTAGTTTATTAAGGTTTATGTTTGTTTGATTTTTATACTTTTCACGTATGTGAAATAGTATAATAACTTTGTGCTGAAGTTTGTAACACACAGAAATATTCACTTGCGACTATATAAAGTATATATATTCTTGATCAGGACGACAAGACGAGTTGATTTAGCCATGTCCGTCTGTCCGTCTGTCTGTATATATACAATCTCCTACCACAGTTTTGAAGATATCGAGCTGAAATTTTGCACAGAGACTTCTTATTCGTGCAGTCAACTCATTTGTCGGATCCAGCCATATCGGACCACTGGAACTGGTAGCCCCCATACGAAAAGAAGAAGAACCAGTAAGGGCGGTATAGTCGAGTATACTCGACAATATAATACCCTGCACACATGGTAGGCGGTGCCACACCATCAATCTACAAAAACATGTTGATCTGACGTCGCTTATTCAAATAGTGTTCAAAATTTCAGGAAAATCGGTCAAACAATGTGGATTTTACGAAAAATTTAAGTTTGTTGGCCTCTGAGGGGAAGCCATCAAAGAGAGGGGAAATGCAGTTTTAAAGATGTGTTATCACTGAGCTTGTATACAAAATTTCAGGTTCATACCTTTGTTAGTTTTGGAGATATAGCTTTTTTAAGAAAAATATTAGGGGAGGGGAAATTACCCTGTACACATACTGTGTATCGGGGTATATTGTGTTTGTTTGAGCGAAATGTATGTAACGCACAGATGGAGGGCAGGGGGACCCTATAAAGTATATATATTCTTGATCAGGACGACAAGAGAAGTTGATTAAGCCATGTCCGTCCGTCCGTCTGTCCGTCCGTATTCACCAATGGTTCTCAGAAACTATAATAGCTAGAGGCTTGAAATTTGGTGGGTAGACTCGTGATGCTCGGCAGCAGATCAATTTTAAATGGTTTTGTGCCACGCCCACTCCTTACCACCCATCCAGCACCGCCCACTTTTTGAAAACGCTATAACTCGAACATCCAAAGAGATAGAAATATGAAAGTCGGTATGTAGACTCAGTATGAGTAACTCTACAAAACTGCATACCACAATTTTTCCCCCTCACCTCAATTTCCCCTCCCCGGTTGTTTTCTGAAAAATGCTATATCTCTAAAACTAACAAAGGTATGAACCTGAAATTTTGTATACAAGCTATATTGTCGAGTATACTCGACTATACCGCCCTTACTGGTTTTCTTTGTTTTTTTGCTTGTGTTTTATTATTTTTTTCTTTATTTATTTATTTTTATTTACCTTATTAGTTTACTTAATTTATATTACGCTTCGATAGAAGGATTTCTTTTTTGTGTTTACTTTGTGCGACTAGTACAACAATGTCACTAACTACCTCAACAGTAAGTACAACAACAACTTCAACGGTATCAACTGCCAGTCCAGTTGCCAATGCAAATATAACTGGCGCAACATTACCTAAAGAAAACGCAAACAAAGAAACAAAAAGGCCGGCCGTACAGACTGGAATGGATCGCTACATTCGATTTAAAAGAAAGTTGAGCCCCCTAAACTCGAAGCCGAAAATTACCCGTGTTAGCTTCAGCCTACCACCAAGCGAAACGCCTGATAATACCAACAGGTTCAAAATTCTGGCAGATAACACTTCTGATCTGGCCCCCGAAACAGAAAGCGTTAAAAGAATGCCAAAGCCACCACCAATTTACATCCGTGAAAAAAGCTGCAACGCCTTAGTCAGCAAACTTATCGAGCTTATTGGAAAGGACAACTTTCATATAATCCCCCTTGTAAAGGGAAATATACATGAAACAAAGGTACAAACTAAGTCCGAAGATAACTACAGAGTACTGTCGAAGTACCTGAGCGACAACAAAAAGAACTTCTATACGTACCAGCTAAAAAGCAGCAAAGGCCTGCAAGTCGTACTAAAGGGCATAGAGCCTGAAGTCACTCCTGCGGAAGTAATCAACGCGTTACAAGAGAAAGGATTCAGTGCCAAAACTGTTTTCAACATCCAAAATAAGGATAGAAAGCCGCAACCACTCTTTAAGGTAGAACTTAATCCAGAAAGCAAGCCGCTAAAGAAAAACGAAGTGCACCCGATATACAAACTTCAATTTCTACTGCACCGCAGAATCACCGTAGAAGAACCGCACAAACGCAATGGTCCCGTACAATGTACGAATTGCCAAGAATATGGCCATACAAGGTCGTATTGTACTCTGCGCCCTGTGTGTGTAGCTTGTGGAGAGCTTCACGACATTACACACTGCCCAGCGAGCAAAGACGACGCCAGCACAAAAAAATGCGCCAACTGTGGTGGTAACCACACAGCTAACTATAAAGGTTGCCCAATGTACAAGGAACTGAAAACACGAATCCACCAGCGAGTGACCACTACACGCTCTCAAAACGCACAGACTACATTTACACCATCTAAATTAAACCCAGACGTTTTCTTTTCGACCGCAGCCAGATCTTCAATTGGCGGAATCTCAACCAAAAACGTGACATTTGCCAGTGCTCTAAAATCAGGACTGGTTCCCCCTACCCCAAACACGCCGAACCCACAACTAGCACATGCAGATTTAAACGCGACTCAGCAACAAAGCAACTTTGAAGCAATGTTATCAACCATGCAGCAAAGTCTAATGGAGTTTATGTCTTTTATGCGGACAACTATGCAGGATTTAATGCGTAACCAAAATCTACTGATACAAATGCTGATTTCACAACAGTCCAAATAAACCATGCCTTCCCTACGCATATCTACGTGGAATGCTAATGGCGTCTCACAGCACAAACTTGAGCTAGCTCAATTTCTACTTGACAAACACATTGACGTAATGCTACTCTCAGAAACACACCTTACAAACAAATATAATTTTAACATACGAGGCTACGTATTTTATGGAACAAACCATCCTGATGGTAAAGGACATGGGGGGACTGGTATTCTGATTAGAAACCGTCTCAAACACCACTGCCATAGAAGATTTGCAGAAAACTATCTACAGGCCACATCTATAAACATACAATTAGATAGTGGTAACCATCTAACACTAGCCGCCGTATACTGCCCACCTCGCTTCAATATATCTGAAACTGAGTTCATGCAGTTCTTTAACACACTCGGAGAACACTTCATAGCAGCAGGAGATTACAATGCCAAGCACACTCACTGGGGATCTCGTCTAGTGACCCCAAAAGGAAAACAATTATACAATGCAATTATAAAAGCCCGACCTAATTGACTTTGCAATAACAAAAAATATTCCCCGAACCCTGCTAAGCGCCGAAAGTCTTTCAGATCTCTCGTCTGATCACTCGCCTGTATTAATTAACCTTCTCGACATCCAAAAACCGTAGATCAACCAATTAGATTGACCTCGCATAAAACCAACTGGGTCAGTTACAAAAAATATTTTAGCTCACACATTGAGCTAGATCCTCCCCTAACCGTTGAAGCTGAGATCGACAGCTTCGTAAACAATCTAGAATCAGTCTTCGTTACCGCAGCTCGTATCTCAACACCTCAAACGGCGCAAGCTCCACGTAACCAAAAGAAGACGAATCTACAAATCGAGCAGCTCGTTATCGAAAAGCGACGCTTACGTCGAGAATGGCAATCAACCAGATCGCCATCTGCACGACATAGGCTTAAGAGCGCCGCACGCAACCTCTCTAAAGCGTTAAAGCAAGAAGAAGCATATACCCAACGCCGGTACATAGAACAACTATCCACATCCAGTACAAGAAACTCACTGTGGAGAGCTCACCCAACCCTAAGCTCACCGACAGAAACCGTGATGCCTATAAGAAACCCTGCAGGCGGCTGGGCCCGCAGCGACGAAGATAGAGCAAGAACATTTGCCGCCCACCTTGAAAATGTGTTTCAACCAAATCCTTGCACAAATGCGACTACACTACCAGCATTAACAAACGACGCCGAGCTTCAACGTGACCCAATCGAGTTTCGACCAAACGAAATCGCTAATATTATCAAAAAGGAACTGAACCCAAAAAAATCACCGGGCTGCGATTTAATAACCCCAAAAATGATTATTGAGCTCCCATATTGTGCTGTTTGCACTATCGCGAAGCTCTACAATGCCATCACTAAACTTGGCTATTTTCCAGAAAGATGGAAAAAATCTATCATCATAATGATACCAAAGCCAGGAAAAGACCACACGATTCCCTCGTCGTACAGACCTATAAGTTTATTATCGTGTCTATCAAAACTTTTCGAAAAATGCGTGCTAACTCGGATCAACTCATTCCTGAGAACACACAACAAAATCCCTTCACACCAGTTCGGCTTTCGTGAAAAACACGGAACTATTGAGCAGGTTAATCGCATAACATCAGAAATACGAAGCGCGTTTGAAAATCGAGAATACTGCACAGCAATATTTTTGGATGTCTCACAAGCATTCGACAGAGTTTGGTTAGACGGTTTAATGCATAAAATTAAAACAATGCTTCCAAACAACACGCACAAGCTACTAAAGTCATACCTCTACGACAGGAAGTTTACAGTGAGATGTAACAGTGATATGTCCGACGACCACACCATTAGAGCTGGAGTTCCTCAAGGTAGCGTACTCGGTCCTACGTTATATGTCCTCTACACATCAGACATCCCAACAAGCAGACGTCTAACAACATCCACCTTTGCTGACGATACAGCTATTCTCAGCCGTTCCAGATGCCCTATGCAAGCAACAGCACAGTTAGCTCTTCACCTGGTCGACATAGAAAAATGGCTATCTGACTGGCGAATAAAAGTCAACGAACAAAAATGCAAACACGTTACGTTCACTCTAAACAGGCAAGATTGCCCACCGCTGATGTTAAACAACACTACGCTTCCGCAAACAAACGAAGTGACATACCTCGGAGTACACCTCGATAGAAGACTCACATGGCGCAGGCACATCGAGGCCAAGAGAACGCATTTAAAACTAAAAGCAAATAGCCTCCATTGGCTTATCAACGCTCGCTCTTCCCTTAGTCTTGACTACAAAGTCCTGCTCTACAATTCTGTTCTCAAACCTATCTGGACCTACGGCTCCCAGTTATGGGGAAACGCTAGCAGTAGCAACATTGAAATCATTCAGAGAACCCAGTCAAAGATATTGAGAACCATCACCGGGGCACCGTGGTATGTTCGAAACGAAAACATACAAAAAGATTTAAATATTCAACCAGTCAGAGATGTAATAGCAGAACTCAAGGAACAATACTACAGCAAGCTTTCTACGCACCCTAACCATCTCGCCAGAAGATTAACAAGGTTGAGCAGCCAATCCCGTCTTCGTCGAAATGACCTTCCAACCCAGCGATAGACCCTAGGGCCCCGCAACCTATCTGCAGTTCAAAAGAACTGCTAGTTAATATATAGGCATAAGATCTGCAAACTTATTGTTAGTCTCATAAAGAGAAGATTCAATAAATAAAGCAAAGTTTTAATAAAAAAAAAAAAAAAAAACCAGTAAGGGCGCTATAGTCGAGTATACTCGACAATATAATACCCTGCACACATGGTAGGCGGTGCCACACCATCAATCTACAAAAACATGTTGATCTGACGTCGCTTATTCAAATAGTGTTCAAAATTTCAGGAAAATCGGTCAAACAATGTGGATTTTACGAAAAATTTAAGTTTGTTGGCCTCTGAGGGGAAGCCATCAAAGAGAGGGGAAATGCAGTTTTAAAGATGTGTTATCACTGAGCTTGTATACAAAATTTCAGGTTCATACCTTTGTTAGTTTTGGAGATATAGCTTTTTTAAGAAAAATATTAGGGGAGGGGAAATTACCCTGTACACATACTGTGTATCGGGGTATATTGTGTTTGTTTGAGCGAAATGTATGTAACGCACAGATGGAGGGCAAGGGGACCCTATAAAGTATATATATTCTTGATCAGGACGACAAGAGAAGTTGATTAAGCCATGTCCGTCCGTCCGTCTGTCCGTCCGTATTCACCAATGGTTCTCAGAAACTATAATAGCTAGAGGCTTGAAATTTGGTGGGTAGACTCGTGATGCTCGGCAGCAGATCAATTTTAAATGGTTTTGTGCCACGCCCACTCCTTACCACCCATCCAGCACCGCCCACTTTTTGAAAACGCTATAACTCGAACATCCAAAGAGATAGAAACATGAAAGTCGGTATGTAGACTAGGTATTAGTAGCTTTACAAAACTGCATACCACAATTTTTCCCCCTCCTCTTCATTTCCCCTCCCCCGGTTGTTTTCTTAAAATTGATGTATCTTCAAAACTATTAAAGATACGAACCTGAAATTTTGTAGACAAACTAAGTATATACGTATCTTAAAAACTGCATACCACAAAATTCCCCTCTTTTTGATAGTTACCCCTCAATGACCTACAAACTCAAATTTTTGGTTAGACGGTTTAATGCATAAAATTAAAACAATGCTTCCAAACAACACGCACAAGCTACTAAAGTCATACCTCTACGACAGGAAGTTTACAGTGAGATGTAACAGTGATATGTCCGACGACCACACCATTAGAGCTGGAGTTCCTCAAGGTAGCGTACTCGGTCCTACGTTATATGTCCTCTACACATCAGACATCCCAACAAGCAGACGTCTAACAACATCCACCTTTGCTGACGATACAGCTATTCTCAGCCGTTCCAGATGCCCTATGCAAGCAACAGCACAGTTAGCTCTTCACCTGGTCGACATAGAAAAATGGCTATCTGACTGGCGAATAAAAGTCAACGAACAAAAATGCAAACACGTTACGTTCACTCTAAACAGGCAAGATTGCCCACCGCTGATGTTAAACAACACTACGCTTCCGCAAACAAACGAAGTGACATACCTCGGAGTACACCTCGATAGAAGACTCACATGGCGCAGGCACATCGAGGCCAAGAGAACGCATTTAAAACTAAAAGCAAATAGCCTCCATTGGCTTATCAACGCTCGCTCTTCCCTTAGTCTTGACTACAAAGTCCTGCTCTACAATTCTGTTCTCAAACCTATCTGGACCTACGGCTCCCAGTTATGGGGAAACGCTAGCAGTAGCAACATTGAAATCATTCAGAGAACCCAGTCAAAGATATTGAGAACCATCACCGGGGCACCGTGGTATGTTCGAAACGAAAACATACAAAAAGATTTAAATATTCAACCAGTCAGAGATGTAATAGCAGAACTCAAGGAACAATACTACAGCAAGCTTTCTACGCACCCTAACCATCTCGCCAGAAGATTAACAAGGTTGAGCAGCCAATCCCGTCTTCGTCGAAATGACCTTCCAACCCAGCGATAGACCCTAGGGCCCCGCAACCTATCTGCAGTTCAAAAGAACTGCTAGTTAATATATAGGCATAAGATCTGCAAACTTATTGTTAGTCTCATAAAGAGAAGATTCAATAAATAAAGCAAAGTTTTAATAAAAAAAAAAAAAAAAACCAGTAAGGGCGCTATAGTCGAGTATACTCGACAATATAATACCCTGCACACATGGTAGGCGGTGCCACACCATCAATCTACAAAAACATGTTGATCTGACGTCGCTTATTCAAATAGTGTTCAAAATTTCAGGAAAATCGGTCAAACAATGTGGATTTTACGAAAAATTTAAGTTTGTTGGCCTCTGAGGGGAAGCCATCAAAGAGAGGGGAAATGCAGTTTTAAAGATGTGTTATCACTGAGCTTGTATACAAAATTTCAGGTTCATACCTTTGTTAGTTTTGGAGATATAGCTTTTTTAAGAAAAATATTAGGGGAGGGGAAATTACCCTGTACACATACTGTGTATCGGGGTATATTGTGTTTGTTTGAGCGAAATGTATGTAACGCACAGATGGAGGGCAAGGGGACCCTATAAAGTATATATATTCTTGATCAGGACGACAAGAGAAGTTGATTAAGCCATGTCCGTCCGTCCGTCTGTCCGTCCGTATTCACCAATGGTTCTCAGAAACTATAATAGCTAGAGGCTTGAAATTTGGTGGGTAGACTCGTGATGCTCGGCAGCAGATCAATTTTAAATGGTTTTGTGCCACGCCCACTCCTTACCACCCATCCAGCACCGCCCACTTTTTGAAAACGCTATAACTCGAACATCCAAAGAGATAGAAACATGAAAGTCGGTATGTAGACTAGGTATTAGTAGCTTTACAAAACTGCATACCACAATTTTTCCCCCTCCTCTTCATTTCCCCTCCCCCGGTTGTTTTCTTAAAATTGATGTATCTTCAAAACTATTAAAGATACGAACCTGAAATTTTGTAGACAAACTAAGTATATACGTATCTTAAAAACTGCATACCACAAAATTCCCCTCTTTTTGATAGTTACCCCTCAATGACCTACAAACTCAAATTTTTCGTGAATTCCACATTTTTTGACCGATTTGCTTGATATTTTGAACACTATTTGAATATGCGACGTCAGATCAATATGTTTTTGTAGACTGAGGGTGTTGCACCGGCTACTGTGTGTGCAGGGTATTATATTGTCGAGTATACTCGACTATAGCGTCCTTACTGGTTTTTTTTTATTTTTTTTTATTTTTAAACGTAACACTCGCGGTCCCTGCTCGGGCGCCAATTAAACAAATACGTTTTTATTTTAATATAAAATTTTATTTAACAGCACAGTGTGCTTTTCAATTAAACGAATATGTTTTATTTTAATATTAAATTTTGTTTAACATCACTATGTGCTTTACATTTCGAGTCTGGTCTTAAACTAAAACTTCTTACTTTTAACTTAGCTTAAGCGAAACCTCTTAAGCTGGCGTACGTGACATTTATTGCTGATCTAAGTTTTGCGCGTGCAGCGCGATGGTTATATTGAACTTGCATGTATCGAAAGCGTCAGCAGAATTATGGGAGCAGTGATCGAACTAAGCAAAAGGTTATGCGCGTGTTAGCGCTTAAGTTACATTGAACGAACTTAAAGAAATTTTAGCCTTGTTAGCTTAAAGTGTGGAAACGTTGTTACAAGTTAACAGCGATTGAACTCTTTAGAATGTCGTGTGGCAGAGGGTCATAACTTATACAGAGACAGACGGACGGACACGGGCAGACGGACATGGCTAAATCAACTCGTCTTGTCATCCTGATCAAGAATATTTTTTTTTTTTTTTTTTTAACTACAGGCGCAAGACGTTGTGGTAGCGCACTACCCTCAAGTGGACTTGCGACACCAGGTCAGCCTGTTCCGCGACTACAGACAAGTCAACAGTCGCTTTACTACTTACACTACACACAATAAAAAATACTAATAAGCTAATTTTTAAACAATTCCTTAAAACTACTACGTTAATTAATTAACATAAACTTCATAAACAAAATTTTCATTTATTTAAATACGTTAGAATACTACGTTTTATAAGGTTAGTAGAGGAGCAGTTCTCAATTAAACTAAAATATCTGTTATAATCTATAATATAAAAATGAATCGCAAAATGTGTTGGTAAGCGCATAGCTCAACAACGCCTGGACCAATTTGGCCAATTCTTTTTTTTAAATGTTCGTTAAAGTTCAAAGATGGTTTTTACGGCGAAAAAAATTCAAATAATTGCCGGAAAAACCCTAAAAACAGACCTTTTCTTTTTCCCATACAAACTTGCGACGTCGCAAGCATTAAACGTAACATGCTATGCTTCTTCTTATACGTCAGTATTGTTATGTGTTTGTTGATTGAAAGAGAACAAGAAAACTTTGAGAGAACGTACAAGCCAGAGAGTATTAAAATTAATTAATACTCTTTGCAAATTACACGCACTAATGTGTAAACAATGCAGGTATGTACGGCTTGAAGGATTTGACTCCAAGTCATGTCAAATTAAAAAAAAGTTGAAACAACAACAAAGTGTCAATGTCAGTGTTGTTTTTCTTGGATTTTCACTACTGAGTTTGCTTTTGTCAACTGATACACAAAACAAACCGTAGCTATGTATATCGTGTTTAGTGCAGTGTTTAGTTACCTATGATCACTTATTATTGAATGTGAGACAATAATCTATAGTATAATAAAAATGAATCGAAAAATATGTTGATAAGCGCATAACTCAAAAACAGCTTCCGATTCAATGAAATTTTCAGTTAATCTTTAGATGGACCTCCTGAAGGTTGTTATAATGTTTTGGTATCGATCCGACCATTTTAACTGGTAGCCTCCATACGGAAAGAAGAAGAAAAATAAACAATATTAAGATTTTGTGGACGCAAGCACGTACCATTCTTTGCTTCTTCTTACACTTTTGTATTGGTATGAGTGTGTTGTTTGCAAAGAGAACAAGAGAACGGTGAGAAAACGGAGGAGCATTACTTTCGAAATTGTGCTTCACTTCTTCTTCATCTTTTACATACAGCCACATATGTACACATATTAGTGTTTTTATACTCTTCACGTATGTAAATATTATTATGACTTTGTCACGGAGTTTGTAACCCCCAGAAGGAAAAATCTCCGACTATTGACCTGAAATTTTACAGCTTTACCACCATAAATCATTTGTCGGAACTGCAATGATCAGACCATTAGAACTGGTAGCACCCATACAGAATGAAGAAGAAAAATTAACAGAACTTAAATCGTTGAATGGAAAACTTTTTCGTTTTGGAAGATAGAGGGATGAAAAAAACATAAACAAACATAGTAGCTTTACGTACACAGACTACATTTCTGGAATTGTCATTAAGATCGGACCACTGAAACTGGTACTTATCATACAAAGTGAAGAAGAGGAAAAGACAGAAAATTTACGGCGTTGAAAGGAAAACTTTTTTTTTCTTAATTAATTGACTTTCAACTTCACAAGCTAATATCAATAAATTGCAAGTTTCCATATTAGCTTAAACAATGAAAATTGGTATATAGGCTATTAAAGTAAAGAGAAAGCAGATTCAATCCAAAAAATTGGCGTGGCATAAAAAGAGCGTGAAAAGTAAATAGTCTTCAGCAAGGCTGAATAGCGTTTTTTATACTCCTGCAAAAATAATATATATTTGCGATGCCATGGAAGGAGATATCGCCGACCACATAAAGCATATATTATCTTCACAAGACGAGTTAACACAGTCATGTCCATATGTCTGCTTCAATACCAACTGCGAGCTCAGTTTTAACGATTTCAAAAAAAATAAATTGCAGAAAATTATCTTATCCTTTCAGGCAGTTTGTATGTAAAAAATCTGCATGATTGGATTGCTATTACATTTAGCTGCCGGTTAAAAATTAGGTTTTTTAAAACTATCACCTTAGTTTTTTGTACAAAAACATTTTAGACGTCAAAAAGGCACTTTGCGAAAGAAACAATCGGTCAAAACAAGATTTTTGTTAGAAAAATGTTTTATTAATTTTTAAATATTTTCCAAAATTTTATTAGAATCGAACATAAAGGCGTGGCCTCGACCATATAGAGAAACATCTTCAAAATAACATTTTGCTGTAAGCAAAATCGCCAGAAGGCTGTAAAGTGAAGAGTATTTTTCATTTTGCTAAAATGGAACAAAGGAACAATTAGTCAAAAATATGGTTTTGTTGTTCTTAAATATAAACAGATGGAATTTTGCAATCACATGTTTGTAAAGGTAATTATATATCACTGCAAAGTAAGAAATTTGCCATATTTACAAGGCATTAAGAATTCTGAAACGCATTAACGGTAATTAGAGTTTCAAAACGCTGGAATATTTTTTTTTTTAAATTTAATTAATCTACGAAAACAAAATCTGGAAATAATATTGATGACTTCGAACCCAACTAGAATTGATAAATGAACGTGGCTGCTGGAACATATAATAAAAATTTTAAACGCCTATGTACCTGTATCTAAAGTCTGACAAGAAGAAAATTTAGGAACAAATTGTGATAGAGTGTTAAAAGATTTAATCCTGGGCTATATGCAACAGTTCATCATACTTTGAGGGCGTAGCAAAGCGCGCTGGGTCAGCTAGTCTATAATATAAAAATGAATCGCAAAATGTGTTGGTAAGCGCATAACTCAACAACGCCTGGACCAATTTGGCCAATTCTTTTTTTTAAGTGTTCGTTGAAGTTCAAAGATGGTTTTTACGGCGAGAAAAATTCAAATAATTGCCGGAAAAAACCTAAAAACAGACCTTTTCTTTTTCCCATACAAACGTGCGACGTCGAAAGCATTAAACGTAACATGCTATGCTTCTTCTTATACGTCAGTATTGTTATGTGTTTGTTGATTGAAAGAGAACAAGAAAACTTTGAGAGAACGTACAAGCCAGAGAGTATTAAAATTAATTAATACTCTTTGCAAACCACACGCACTGTTGTTTCAACAATGAAGGTATGTACGGCCTGAAGGATTTGACTCCAAGTCATGTCAAATTAAAAAAAAATTTAAACAACAACAAACTGTCAATGTCAGTGTTGTTATACTTGGATTTTCACTACTGAGTTTGCTTTTGTCAACTGATACACGAAACAAACCATAGCTATGTATATCGTGTTTATATCGGTAAGCGCATAACTCAAAAACAGCTTCCGATTCAATGAAATTTTCAGTTAATCTTTAGATGGACCTCCTGAAGGTTGTTATAATGTTTTGGTATCAATCCGACCATTTTAACTGGTAGCCTCCTTACGGAAAGAAGAAGAAAAATAAACAATATTAAGATTTTGTGGACGCAAGCACGTACCATTCTTTGCTTCTTCTTACACTTTTGTATTGGTATGAGTGTGTTGTTTGCAAAGGGAACAAGAGAACGGTGAGAAAACGGAGGAGCATTACTTTCGAAATTGTGCTTCACTTCTTCTTCATCTTTTACATACAGCCACATATGTACACATATTAGTGTGTTTATACTCTTCACGTATGTAAATATTATTATGACTTTGTCACGGAGTTTGTAACCCCCAGAAGGAAAAATATCCGACTATTGACCTGAAATTTTACAGCTTTACAACCATAAATCATTTGTCAGAACTGCAATGATCAGACCATTAGAACTGGTAGCACCCATACAGAATGAAGAAGAAAAATGAACAGAACTTAAATCGTTGAATGGAAAACTTTTTCGTTTTGGAAGATAGAGGGATGAAAAAAACATAAACAAACATAGTAGCTTTACGTACACAGACTACATTTCTGGAATTGTCATTAAGATCGGACCACTGAAACTGGTACTTATCATACAAAGTGAAGAAGAGGAAAAGACAGAAAATTTACGGCGTTGAAAGGAAAACTTTTTTTTTCTTAATTAATTGACTTACAACTTCACAACCTAATATCAATAAATTGCAAGTTTCCATATTAGCTTAAACAATGAAAATTGGTATATAGGCTATTAAAGTAAAGAGAAAGCAGATTCAATCCAAAAAATTGGCGTGGCATAAAAAGAGCGTGAAAAGTAAATAGTCTTCAGCAAGGCTGAATAGCGTTTTTTATACTCCTGCAAAAATAATATATATTTGCGATGCCATAAAGTTCGCTACGCAGAGAAGGAGATATCGCCGACCACATAAAGCATATATTATCTTCACAAGACGAGTTAACACAGTCATGTCCATATGTCTGCTTCAATACCAACTGCGAGCTCAGTTTTAACGATTTCAAAAAAAATAAAACGCAGAAAATTATCTTATCCTTTCAGGCAGTTTGTATGTAAAAAATCTGCATGATTGGATTGCTATTACATTTAGCTGCCGGTTAAAAATTAGGTTTAGGCATCAAAAACGGTTTGATTTTAAAACTATCACCTTAATTTTTTTTACAAAAACATTTTAGACGTCAAAAAAGGCACTTTGCGAAAGAAACAATCGGTCAAAATAAGATTTTTGTTAGAAAAATATTTTATTAATTTTTAACTATTTTCCAAAATTTTATTAGAATCGAACATAAAGGCGTGGCCCCGACCATATAGAGAAACATCTTCAAAATAACATTTTGCTGTAAACAAAGTCGCCAGAAGACTGTAAAGTGGAGAGTATTTTTCATTTTGCTAAAATGGAACAAAGGAACAATTAATCAAAAACATGGTTTTATTGTTCTTAAATATAAACAGATGGAATTTTGCAATCACATGTTTGTAAAGGTTTTGCCATAATTACAAGGCATTAAGAATGCTGAAACGCATTAACGGTAATTAGAGTTTCAAAACGCTGGAAAAATTATTTTAAAAAATTTAATTAATCTACGAAAACAAAATCTGGAAATAATATTGATGACTTCGAACCCAACAAGAATTGATAAATGAACGTGGCTGCTGCAACATATAATAAAAATTTAAAACGCCTATGTACCTGTATCTATAAGTCTGACATGAAGAAAATTTAGGAACTAATTGTGATAGAGTGTTAAAAGATTCAATCCTGGGCTATATGCAACAGTTCATCATACTTTGAGGGCGTAGCAAAGCGCGCCGGGTCAGCTAGTACCTACATAAAACACGAAACGAGTCATGCTCTAAATATGTCGATCTGCAGGTACTAAGACAGATCGGACTAAAATTTCTAGTTATTCTAGCGGGGACACTGAACTGTATATACGCCAACAATGTAGGGGAGAATATAGAGCCATTTATTAGGTTATGCAAAAACAAAGTACCAAGCATAGTTCTACGACTAGACAATGATGGTAAATTAATAAGCTTCAACCGATTACTATAGGGAGGAAGGTGAACACAGGGGTCCCAGTGTAGATTCCTAAGTGCAAACAGAATGAACTGTTTCTGAACAGACTCAATTTGGTTCTTATACTTTTCGCACTGAGGATCCCAAACACACGATGCATATTCCAAAATGGGCCGTACTAAAGAAGTGTAAAGCAATTTAGTTGTGTACAGGTCATTAAATTCTTTGGACCATCTTTTGATGAAACCCAGTACGCCTTTAGCCTTATTAACAGACAGCGAAATATGTGAAACGAAGTGAAGTTTTGGGTCCATCAAAACACCAAGGTCATTGAACTGAGAGATACGTTCAAGGTACAAATTATTTAACTTGTACGAGCAAACAATTACTTTTTTTTCTATAAAATGACATTAGCTTGCATTTATCGCTGTTTAACAATAAATTGTTTACAGCACACCATTGTGTGAGAGAGTCAAGATCAGACTGAAGCAGATTCTGCTGATCTATAGAATTAACGGTTAGACATAATTTCACGTCATCAGCATACATTAAAACATGGCAGTGTTTGATCACAGTAAGCAAGTCATTAATAAATATATGAAACAATAAGGGGCCAAGGTGACTACCTTGAGGAACCCCTGAAGTAACAAAAATTCGTCTCGAAACCGATGTCTTAAAAAGAACACATTGTGTTCGAGATTCAAGATACGACGACAGCCAACGGACTAACGATGGTGGAAAACCATAGGTTTCGAGTTTTATTAAAAGCAGAGAGTGACAAACACAATCAAATGCTTTACTGAAATCAGTATACACAACATCGGTTTGGCAGCCGGACGAGAAATTTCGATTGACAATTGAAGTGAATTCTAATAAGTTAGTTACCGTTGACCGTTTCTTGAGAAAGCCATGCTGAGAAAATTTAGAAGTGATGGCACAAAGTGCTGTAGCTGTTCCGTAATGATCTGTTCAAACAGTTTTGGAATAGCACATAGCTTTGCAATGCCTCTGTAATTCGAGATGTCTACCTTACTGCCTTTTTTATAAAGGGGTATAATGTAAGACTCTTTCCAAATTTTGGGTACAATCGAAGAATTTAACGACATGTTAAAAAGCTTACATAATGGAATAAACAACATCTCGGCACAGTGCTTCAAAACGCAACTAGGAACACTATCTGGACCAGCCGTAAAAGATGGTTTAATTAATTTTAAGTGTCTAAGAACAGTTTCATTTTCAATAACCGGCACATTTATATTATTTCGATCATTGATTAAGTATGGGTAAGTACCATTTTGGTATGAATAGTCATTATAGGTGCTTTGGAAAACTTCAGCAAAGAGGTCGGATATCGTTGCATCATCACTTCCTTCCACACCATTGAGTTTCATACATGAAGGAAATGAGTTGGAATTAGACTTGTATTTGATGATATTAAAAAAATTTTTTGGATCACGGTAAATATTGGATTTTAATTTAACTAAATATAAATCATAATTTCTTTTGTTACATAAAGTGAATCTATAGCGAACTTTTGCATAGTTTACATAATCAACAAGAGATCCGGTTCTCTTATATTTTTTAAATAATCTATTTTTAAAGTTCTTTAGACGAGACAATTCTTTTGAAAACCACGGCGGTTTATTTACGTGTGATATTATCTTAACTCTTGGTACGCACAATTTAAGCAGTTTATACATAGTCGCGTTAAAAAACTCTACTACCCTTTCAATGTTGGACGTGTTTTGAATGTATGACCAATCAGTGTTAGAAAGCAAATGACCAAGACGTTCAAAATCGGTTTTTCTGAAGCAAAATACACGATTAGGTTTGGAACCAGTAGGATTTTGACGAGGATGTGTTAGTAAGTTTGGTGTAATTGTAAGCTCCAACGTTGGGTGGTAAGAGTCTTCAGGTTGTGAAATTGGAGGGGATCTGCAAAGTGATGCACCCTCAATGTTATTTATGAAAACAAGATCTAGAATACGATTCTAAGAATTTTGTATGCTGTTTATTTGGTTAAACGATGATTCAAGTAAAGAATCAATAAAATCGTTAGTAGACAAGGGAGTTACTATATTTGAATTGTCAGATGCAATCCAAGAAATATGAGGGAGGTTGAAGTCTCCACAGACCAGCATCATATCTGAGTCCTTAACCAAGTCTCGAATAGATTGAATAGCGTTTATATGCGCTGAATATACTGATGCTTCTGAATGTGGTGGAATGTAGGAGCACGTAATGAAAACGCGAGTCTTTGCAAGAGTTATTTTAACGCATATCAGCTCAATATCGTCAGTACCTATCACACAAATTTGTTCCGATGTGTGTTGAACAGCGACAGAGGTTAAGACTCCACCACCAATTTTGCCAAGACGATCTTTACGAAAAGTAATAAAGCTGTCAGAAAGTAGTTCCGAATTTAAAACATCAGGGCGAAGCCAAGTTTCGACAAAGACAATGATATCAGAAGATAATGAAAAACTTTTCAAATAAAGCGAAGTTAGTTTTGAGTTTAACCCTCTGACATTTTGAAAATTTACCGTCAAAACTGAAGGGGTACTAGAAGAATTAATTAGTTTTTTGACCCCGAAGGCTTGACCGTGTTTACCGAATTAGAACGGTCTTTAAATTTGAACTCGTGCACAACGCAACCATCAGGCCAGAAATTTGAGTCAACTAAAACGTTGAAAAAGGATTCTGGCACTGAAATTTTAAAAGATGAAATTGATCGCGTTGTGTTAAATTTAAATTTGGAGATTGTTAAATTTGCGACAGATTTCATCTTGGAGCTGATAAAGTGGTTTACATCACTTTCCGAAGTATCAGCTGCTAAGCGTGAAAGAAAAATGAATTTCTTATGGGGCGCATGTGGTAAAACAACAAGTTTTTTTGGCTCTTGATCACCACGTGGGAGATTACTTTCAGAAGCAGTATGAATAACTTCGGAAGGAACCGCATTGTTGTTATTGGCAACGGAAGCATATGAACCTTCTGACGCTGTGACAACAATCGGAACATTAGGTGACGGAAGAGGCGAAAAGAAATTCGTGGTCTCATCCGGAAGACTTAAGGTTGTCGGAATAGAAATCTTGAGCGGCGGATGAGGTCTTTTTCGCTTAGGGGAAGGTTCAACTGACTTAAAGCTGGAGAGAGACTTATCAAACGACTTAAATTTTTCGTTAAGTCGCTCGAAATCTTTCGAAATATCCTTATATGCGTTATGCATAAGATTGAGCCACTTGCGTAACTCAATCTCTGATGAACGACAATTTGGACAGCACCAGTGAAGGCCGATGTTCTTCTCCAAAATGTCAGCAATGCGGCCATTTAATTCGGCACATTTTACATGAGCAGTGGACTCGCAGATCCAACATGCCACCAATGCTTCCTTGTCACCCTTTATTGGGCATTTAGGCAAACAGCAAGGCATTGTGATTTTATTTATTATAAAAAAAAAAAAGAAGTTATAAAAAACGAAAAAGAAATCACTTAAAATTTTTTGTTTTCAAAGGAACCCGTTTGTCACTAAAGGGTTAAAGTACGAAACTCTCTTTTAAATAAATGAAATAATCAAAGCTCTTGAAAGAGTAAAATTATATAGCGCCAAGCAAAATGAGAGAGACGATGTAATGGAATACACGCAAGAAAAACTCTCACCAGATGTTTTGCCAGCAACAAATTACACGTGACAAGTAAACAACAAATGTTAAATTACAATAACAAAATTACTTGTAATTATTTAAAACTTGCAGAACTTACTTATTTTTGTTTGAAAAATAATACAAATTGTTAGTATACACAGGCAGAAAAATATTAATACGTTAGTACACTTTTTTTCTTAGTTTCAAACAAAAACCACTGAGGAATTAATTTAATAGCACGGGACAAATTTTCATGCGACCGACCACACCGAACACTTGACAAAACATACTTTAAATAGTCGGAAATGAATATTTCGATCTGTTACAAACTTCAGCACAAAGTTAATATACTATTTCACATACGTGAAAAGTATAAATCTGATAAAGTACTTCTTCTTCAATAATTTCGAGGATATTTTTATACAAAAAATTATATTTCTTATGACTTTTCATTAAATATGTTCATGTCATCTGAAAGAGTAACAGATAATCTTTCCATCGAACTCTTAGTCGAAGAAGTCGGTTGAAGGATGCAAGAGTTATAAGCAAAAAACTAATCGGAGGTCAACACGATTCCGTCCTACAACTGATTCTTTTCGCAAAGTACTTTTCTATAATTCCAGTATTTAATGGAATCAAATTAAACGAATTTTTTGTCCATGTAAAAAACTATTAATTCTGAATAAAGCTCTTAGTCGTAGTAGTCGGTCGGAGAATGCAAGAGTTATTAGCAAATAACTAATCGGTGGTCAACACGATTCCGTCCTACTGTCGAGTTTTTCGCAAAGTACTTTTCCATAATTCTAGTATTTAATGGAAAAAAATTAAACGATTTTTTTGTCCATGTAAAAAACCTATAATTCTGAATAAAATGCCACCCATTTATGGAATTAAAAATATTTACATGTCTCTTATTAGATAAGGCATATTTTCATCTGAAGAGGTTAAAAAAATTATAGTTCTTATGACTTTTCATTAAATATGTTCATGCCATCTGAAAGAGGAACAGATAAGCATTCCGTCGAGCTCTTAGTTGAAGAAGTCGGTCAAAGAATGCAAGAGTTATTAGCAAAAAACTAATCGGTGGTCAACACGATTCTGTCCTACTGCCGATTCTTTTCGCAAGGTACTTTTCTATAATTCTAACATTTGATTGGAAAAAATTAAACGAATATTTTGTCCATGTAAAAAACTGTTAATTCTGAATAAAATGCCGCCCATTTAAGCAATTAAAAAAATTTAAATGTCTCTTGGTAGATAAGGCATATTTTCGTCTGCTAAGGTACTTCTTTTACAATGATTTCGGGGATATTTTAGTTTTGATAAAAAAAATTTTATTTCTTACGACTTTTTGTAAAATATGTTAATGCCATCTGAAAGAGGAACAGATAAGCTTTCCATCGAGCTCTTAGTCGAAGAAGTCGGTCGAGAATTGCAAGAGTTATTAGCAAAAAACTAATCGGTGGTTAACACGACTCCGTCCTACTGCCGATTCTTTTCGCAAGGTACTTTTCTATAATTCCAGTATTTAATGGAATCAAATTAAACGAATTTTTTGTCCATCTAAAAAACTATTAATTCTGAATAAAATGCCGCACATTTATGCAATTAAAAAAATTTAAATGTCTCTTATTAGAAAAGGCAGATTTTCGTCTGATAAGGCACTTCTTTTTCAATGATTTCGGGGATATTTTAGTTTTGATAAAAAAAATTTTATTTCTTACGACTTTTTGTAAAATATGTTAATGCCATCTGAAAGAGGAACAGATAAGCTTTCCATCGAGCTCTTAGTCGAAGAAGTCGGTCGAGAGATGCAAGAGTTATTAGCAAAAAACTAATCGGTGGTTAACACGACTCCGTCCTACTGCCGATTCTCGTCGCAAAGTACTTTTCTATAATTCCAGCATTTAATAGGAAAAAATTAAACGAATTTTTTGTCCATCTAAAAAACTATTAATTCTTAATAAAATGCCGCCCAATTATGCAATTAAAAAAATTTAAATGTCTCTAACTAGATAAGGCAGACTTTCGTCTGATAACGCTCTTCTTCTTCAATGATTTCGAGGATATTTTAGTTTTGATCCAAAAAATTTTATTTCTTACGACTTTTCGTAAAATATATTAATGCTATCTGAAAGAGGAACAGATAACCTTTCCATCGAGCTCTTAGTCGAAGAAGTCGGTCGAGAGATGCAAGAGTTATTAGCAAAAAACTAATCGGTGGTCAACATGTTTCCGTCGTACTGCCGATTCTTTTCGCAAAGTACTTTTCTATAATTCTTGTTTTAATGGGAAAAAATTAAACGAACTTTTTGTCCATGTAAAAAACTATTAATTCTGAATAAAATGCCGCCCATTTATGCAATTAAAAAAATTTAAATGTCTCTTATTAGATAAGGCAGATTTTCGTCTGATAAGATACTTCTTCTTCAAAGTACTTTTCTATAATTCTAGGATTTAATGCGGATTAAATGCCGTACATTTATGCAATTAAAAAAATTTAAATGTCTTTTATTAGATAAGGCATATTTTCGTCTGGTAAGGTACTTCTTCTTCAATGATTTCGAGGATATTTTAGTTTTGATCCAAAAAATTTTATTTCTTACGACTTTTCGTAAAATATGTTAATGCCATCTGAAAGAGGAACACATAAGCTTTCCATCGAGCTCTTAGTCGAAGAAGTCGGTCGATGGATGCAAAAGTTATTAGCAAAAATCCAATCGGTGGTCAACACGATTCCGTCATACTGCCGATTCTCTTCGCAAAGTACTTTTCTATAATTCCTGTTTTAATGGGAAAAAATTAAACGAATTTTTTGTCCATGTAAAAAACTATTAATTCTGAATAAAATGCCGCCCATTTATGCAATTAAAAAAAAATATAAATGTCTCTTATTAGATAAGGCAGATTTTCGTCTGATAAGGTACTTTTTCTTGAATGATTTGGAGGATATTTTAGTTTTGATCAAAAAAAATGGTATTTTTTACAACTTTTCGTTGTATATGTTAATGCCATCTGAAAGAGGAACAGATAAGATTTCCATCGAGCTCTAAGTCGAAGAAGTCGGTCGAAGGATGCAAGAGTTATTAGCAAACAACTAATCGGTGGTCAACACGATTCCGTCCTACTGCCGATTCTCGTCGCAAAGTACTTTTCTATAATTCCAGCATTTAATGGGAAAAAATTAAACGAATTTTTTGTCCATCTAAAAAACTATTTATTCTGAATAAAATGCAGCCCATTTATGCAAATAAAAAAATTTCAATGTTTCTTATTAGATAAGGCATATTTTCGTCTGATAAGGTACTTCTACTTCAACGATTTCGAGGATATTTTAGTTTTGATCAAAAAAAATGGTATTTCTTACGACTTTTCGTAAAATATGTTAATGCCATCTGAAAGAGGAACAGATAAGCTTTCCATCGAGCTCTTAGTCGAAGGAGTCGGTCGAGAGATGCAAGAGTTATTAGCAAAAAACTAATCGGTGGTTAACACGATTCCGTCCTACTGCCGATTCTCGTCGCAAAGTACTTTTCTATAATTCCAGCATTTAATGGGAAAAAATTAAACGAATTTTTTGTCCATCTAAAAAACTATTAATTATTAATAAAATGCCGCCCAAGTATGCAATTAAAAAAATTTAAATGTCTCTAATTAGATAAGGCAGACTTTCGTCTGATAACGCACTTCTTCTTCAATGATTTCGAGGATATTTTAGTTTTGATCCAAAAAATTGTATTTCTTACGACTTTTTGTAAAATATGTTAATGCTATCTGAAAGAGGAAAAAGATAAGCTTTCCATCGAGCTCTTAGTCGAAGAAGTCGGTCGAGAGATGCAAGAGTTATTAGCAAAAAACTAATCCGTGGTCAACATGTTTCCGTCGTACTGCCGATTCTTTTCGCAAAGTACTTTTCTATAATTCTTGTTTTAATGGGAAAAAATTAAATGAACTTTTTGTCCATGTAAAAAACTATTAATTCTGAATAAAATGCCGCCCATTTATGCAATTAAAAAAATGTAAATGTCTCTTATTAGATAAGGCAGATTTTCGTCTGATAAGATACTTCTTCTTCAATGATTTCGAGGATATTTTAGTTTTGATCAAAAACATTGTATTTTTTACAACTTTTCGTTGTATATGTTAATGCCATCTGAAAGAGGAACAGATAAGCTTTCCATCGAGCTCTAAGTCGAAGAAGTCGGTCGAAGGATGCAAGAGTTATTAGCAAACAACTAATCGGTGGTCAACACGATTCCGTCTTACTGCCGATTCTCGTCGCAAAGTACTTTTCTATAATTCCAGCATTTAATGGGAAAAAATTAAACGAATTTTTTGTCCATCTAAAAAACTATTTATTCTGAAAAAATGCAGCCCATTTATGCAAATAAAAAAATTTAAATGTCTCTTATTAGATAAGACATATTTTCGTCTGATAAGGTACTTCTTCTTCAATGATTTCGAGGATATTTTAGTTTTGATCAAAAAAATTTTATTTCTTACGACTTTTCGTAAAATATGTTAATGCCATCTGAAAGAGGAACAGATTAGGTTTCCATCGAGCTCTTAGTCGAAGAAGTCGGTCGAAGGATGCAAGAGTTATTAGCAAAAAACTAATCGGTGGTCGACACGTTTCCGTCCTACTGCCGATTACTTTCGCAAAGTACTTTTCTATTTTTCTAGTTTTAATGGGAAAAAATTAAACGAATTTTTTGTCCATGTAAAAAACTATTAATTCTGAATAAAATGCCGCCCATTTATGCAAGTAGTACTTTTCTATAATTCCAGCATTTAATGGGAAAAAATTAAACGAATTTTTTGTCCATCTAAAAAACTATTAATTCTGAATAAAATGACGCACATTTATGCAATTAAAAAAAATTTAAATGTCTCTTATTAGATAAGGCAGATTTTCGTCTGATAAGGTACTTCTTCTTGAATGATTTGGACGATATTTTAGTTTTGATCCAAAAAATTTTATTTCTTACGACTTTTCGTAAAATATGTTAATGCCATCTGAAAGAGGAACAGATAAGCTTTCCATCGAGCTCTTAGTCGAAGAAGTCGGTCGAGAGATGCAAGAGTTATTAGCAAAAAACTAATCGGTGGTTAACACGATTCCGTCCTACTGCCGATTCTCGTCGCAAAGTACTTTTCTATAACTCCAGCATTTAATGGGAAAAAATTAAACGAATTTTTTGTCCATGTAAAAAACTATTAATTCTGAATAAAATGCCGCCCATTTATGCAATTAAAAAAAAATATAAATGTCTCTTATTAGATAAGGCAGATTTTCGTCTTATAAGGTACTTCTTCTTGAATGATTTGGAGGATATTTTAGTTTTGATCAAAAAAAATGGTATTTTTTACAACTTTTCGTTGTATATGTTAATGCCATCTGAAAGAGGAACAGATAAGCTTTCCATCGAGCTCTAAGTCGAAGAAGTCGGTCGAAGGATGCAAGAGTTATTAGCAAACAACTAATCGGTGGTCAACACGATTCCGTCCTACTGCCGATTCTCGTCGCAAAGTACCTTTCTATAATTCCAGCATTTAATGGGAAAAAATTAAACGAATTTTTTGTCCATTTAAAAAACTATTTATTCTGAATAAAATGCAGCCCATTTATGCAAATAAAAAAATTTCAATGTTTCTTATTAGATAAGGCATATTTTCGTCTGATAAGGTACTTCTACTTCAACGATTTCGAGGATATTTTAGTTTTGATCAAAAAAAATGGTATTTCTTACGACTTTTCGTAAAATATGTTAATGCCATCTGAAAGAGGAACAGATAAGCTTTCCATCGAGCTCTTAGTCGAAGGAGTCGGTCGAGAGATGCAAGAGTTATTAGCAAAAAACTAATCGGTGGTTAACACGATTCCGTCCTACTGCCGATTCTCGTCGCAAAGTACTTTTCTATAATTCCAGCATTTAATGGGAAAAAATTAAACGAATTTTTTGTCCATCTAAAAAACTATTAATTATTAATAAAATGCCGCCCAAGTATGCAATTAAAAAAATTTAAATGTCTCTAATTAGATAAGGCAGACTTTCGTCTGATAACGCACTTCTTCTTCAATGATTTCGAGGATATTTTAGTTTTGATCCAAAAAATTGTATTTCTTACGACTTTTTGTAAAATATGTTAATGCTATCTGAAAGAGGAAAAAGATAAGCTTTCCATCGAGCTCTTAGTCAAAGAAGTCGGACGAGAGATGCAAGAGTTATTAGCAAAAAACTAATCCGTGGTCAACATGTTTCCGTCGTACTGCCGATTCTTTTCGCAAAGTACTTTTCTATAATTCTTGTTTTAATGGGAAAAAATTAAATGAACTTTTTGTCCATGTAAAAAACTATTAATTCTGAATAAAATGCCGCCCATTTATGCAATTAAAAAAATGTAAATGTCTCTTATTAGATAAGGCAGATTTTCGTCTGATAAGATACTTCTTCTTCAATGATTTCGAGGATATTTTAGTTTTGATCAAAAACATTGTATTTTTTACAACTTTTCGTTGTATATGTTAATGCCATCTGAAAGAGGAACAGATAAGCTTTCCATCGAGCTCTAAGTCGAAGAAGTCGGTCGAAGGATGCAAGAGTTATTAGCAAACAACTAATCGGTGGTCAACACGATTCCGTCTTACTGCCGATTCTCGTCGCAAAGTACTTTTCTATAATTCCAGCATTTAATGGGAAAAAATTAAACGAATTTTTTGTCCATCTAAAAAACTATTTATTCTGAATAAAATGCAGCCCATTTATGCAAATAAAAAAATTTAAATGTCTCTTATTAGATAAGGCATATTTTCGTCTGATAAGGTACTTCTTCTTCAATGATTTCGAGGATATTTTAGTTTTGATCAAAAAAATTTTATTTCTTACGACTTTTCGTAAAATATGTTAATGCCATCTGAAAGAGGAACAGATTAGGTTTCCATCGAGCTCTTAGTCGAAGAAGTCGGTCGAGAGATGCAAGAGTTATTAGCAAAAAACTAATCGGTGGTCGACACGTTTCCGTCCTACTGCCGATTACTTTCGCAAAGTACTTTTCTATTTTTCTAGTTTTAATGGGAAAAAATTAAACGAATTTTTTGTCCATGTAAAAAACTATTAATTCTGAATAAAATGCCGACCATTTATGCAAGTAGTACTTTTCTATAATTCCAGCATTTAATGTGAAAAAATTAAACGAATTTTTTGTCCATCTAAAAAACTATTAATTCTGAATAAAATGACGCACATTTATGCAATTAAAAAAAATTTAAATGTCTCTTATTAGATAAGGCAGATTTTCGTCTGATAAGGTACTTCTTCTTGAATGATTTGGACGATATTTTAGTTTTGATCCAAAAAATTTTATTTCTTACGACTTTTCGTAAAATATGTTAATGCCATCTGAAAGAGGAACAGATAAGCTTTCCATCGAGCTCTTAGTCGATGGAGTCGGTCGAGAGATGCAAGAGTTATTAGCAAAAAACTAATCGGTGGTTAACACGATTCCGTCCTACTGCCGATTCTCGTCGCAAAGTACTTTTCTATAACTCCAGCATTTAATGGGAAAAAATTAAACGAATTTTTTGTCCATCTAAAAAACTATTAATTCTGAATAAAATGCCGCCCAATTATGCAATTAAAAAAATTTAAATGTCTCTAATTAGATAAGGCAGACTTTCGTCAGATAACGCACTTCTTCTTCAATGATTTCGAGGATATTCTAGTTTTGATCCAAAAAATTTTATTTCTTACGACTTTTCGTAAAATATATTAATGCTATCTGAAAGAGGAACAGATAACCTTTCCATCGAGCTCTTAGTCGAAGAAGTCGGTCGAGAGATGCAAGAGTTATTACCAAAAAAATAATCGGTGGTCAACATGTTTCCGTCGTACTGCCAATTCTTTTCGCAAAGTACTTTTCTATAATTCTTGTTTTAATGGGAAAAAATTAAACGAATTTTTTGTCCATGTAAAAAACTATTAATTCTGAATAAAATGCCGCACATTTATGCAATTAAAAAAATGTAAATGTCTCTTATTAGATAAGGCAGATTTTCGTCTACTTCTTCTTCAATGATTTCGATGATATTTTAGTTTTGATCAAAAACATTGTATTTCTTACAACTTTTCGTTGTATATGTTAATGCCATCTGAAAGAGGAACAGATAAGCTTTCCATCGAGCTCTAAGTCGAAGAAGTCGGTCGAAGGTCGGTCCTACTGCCGATTCTCGTCGCAAAGTACTTTTCTATAATTCCAGCATTTAATGTGAAAAAATTAAACGAATTTTTTGTCCATCTAAAAAACTATTAATTCTGAATAAAATGACGCACATTTATGCAATTAAAAAAATTTAAATGTCTCTTATTAGATAAGGCAGATTTTCGTCTGATAAGATACTTCTTCTTCAATGATTTCGAGGATATTTTAGTTTTGATCAAAAACATTGTATTTCTTACAACTTTTCGTTGTATATGTTAATGCCATCTGAAAGAGGAACAGATAAGCTTTCCATCGAGCTCTTAGTCGAAGAAGTCGGTCGAGAGATGCAAGAGTTATTAGCAAAAAACTAATCGGTGGTTAACACGATTCCGTCCTACTGCCGATTCTCGTCGCAAAGTACTTTTCTATAATTCTTGTTTTAATGGGAAATAATTAAACGAACTTTTTGTCTATGTAAAAAACTATTAATTCTGAATTAAATGCCACCCATTTATGCAATTAAAAAAATTTAAATGTCTCTTATTAGATAAGGCAGATTTTCGTCTGATAAGATACTTCTTCTTCAATGATTTCGAGGATATTTTAGTTTTGATCCAAAAAATTTTATTTCTTACGACTTTTCGTAAAATATATTAATGCTATCTGAAAGAGGAACAGATAACCTTTCCATCGAGCTCTTAGTCGAAGAAGTCGGTCGAGAGATGCAAGAGTTATTAGCAAAAAACTAATCGGTGGTCAACACGTTTCCGTCCTACTGCCGATTCTTTTCGTAAAGTACTTTTCTATAATTCTTGTTTTAATGGGAAAAATTAAACGAATTTTTTGTCCATCTAAAAAACTATTAATTCTGAATAAAATGCCGCACATTTATGCAATTAAAAAAATTTATATGTCTCTTATTAGATAAGGCAGATTTTCGTCTGATAAGATACTTCTTCTTCAATGATTTCGAGGATATTTTAGTTTTGATCAAAAACATTGTATTTCTTACAACTTTTCGTTGTATATGTTAATGCCATCTGAAAGAGGAACAGATAAGCTTTCCATCGAGCTCTTAGTCGAAGAAGTCGGTCGAGAGATGCAAGAGTTATTAGCAAAAAACTAATCGGTGGTTAACACGATTCCGTCCTACTGCCGATTCTCGTCGCAAAGTACTTATCAATAATTCCAGCATATAATGGGAAAAAATTAAACGAATTTTTAGTCCATCTAAAAAACTATTAATTCTTAATAAAATGCCGCCCAATTATGCAATTAAAAAAATTTAAATGTCTCTAATTATATAAGGCAGACTTTCGTCTGATAACGCACTTCTTCTTCAATGATTTCGAGGATATTTTAGTTTTGATCCAAAAAATTTTATTTCTTACGACTTTTCGTAAAATATATTAATGCTATCTGAAAGAGGAACAGAGAAGCTTTCCATCGAGCTCTTAGTCGAAGAAGTCGGTCGAGAGATGCAAGAGTTATTAGCAAAAAACTAATCGGTGGTCAACACGTTTCCGTCGTACTGCCGATTCTTTTCGCAAAGTACTTTTCTATAATTCTTGTTTTAATGGGAAAAATTAAACGAATTTTTTGTCCATGTAAAAAACTATTAATTCTGAATAAAATGCCGCAAATTTATGCAATTCAAAAAATTTAAATGTCTTTTATTAGATAAGGCAGATTTTCGTCTGATAAGATACTTCTTCTTCAATGATTTCGAGGATATTTTAGTTTTGATCAAAAACATTGTATTTCTTACGACTTTTCGTTATATATGTTAATGCCATCTCAAAGAGGAACAGATAAGCTTTCCATCGAGCTCTAAGTCGAAGAAGTCGGTCGAAGGATGCAAGAGTGAGTAGCAAAAAACTAATCGGTGGTCAACATGTTTCCGTCGTACTGCCGATTCTTTTCGCAAAGTACTTTTCTATAATTCTTGTTTTAATAGGAAAAAATTAAACGAATTTTTTGTCCATGTAAAAAACTATTAATTCTGAATAAAATGCCGCCCATTTATACAATTAAAAAAATTTAAATGTCTCTAATTAGATAAGGCAGACTTTCGTCTGAGAACGCACTTCTTCTTCAATGATTTCGGGGATATTTTAGTTTTGATAAAAAAATATTTTATTTCTTACGACTTTTTGTAAGATATGTTAATGCCATCTGAAAGAGGAACAGATAGCCTTTCCATCGAGCTCTTAGTCGAAGAGTCGGTCGAGAGATGCAAGAGTTATTAGCAAAAAACTAATCGGTGGTCAACATGTTTCCGTCGTACTGCCGATTCTTTTCGCAAAGTACTTTTCTATAATTCTTGTTTTAATAGGAAAAAATTAAACGAATTTTTTGTCCATGTAAAAAACTATTAATTCTGAATAAAATGCCGCCCATTTATGCAATTAAAAAAATTTAAATGTCTCTAATTAGATAAGGCAGACTTTCGTCTGAGAACGCACTTCTTCTTCAATGATTTCGGGGATATTTTAGTTTTGATAAAAAAATATTTTATTTCTTACGACTTTTTGTAAAATATGTTAATGCCATCTGAAAGAGGAACAGATAAGCTTTCCATCGAGCTCTTAGTCGAAGAAGTCGGTCGAGAGATGCAAGAGTTATTAGCAAAAAACTAATCGGTGGTCAACACGATTCCGTCCTACTGCCGATTCTCATCGCAAAGTACTTTTCTATAATTCTTGTTTTAATGGGAAATAATTAAACGAACTTTTTGTCTATGTAAAAAACTATTAATTCTGAATTAAATGCCACCCATTTATGCAATTAAAAAAATTTAAATGTCTCTTATTAGATAAGGCAGATTTTCGTCTGATAAGATACTTCTTCTTCAATGATTTCGAGGATAATTTAGTTTTGATCCAAAAAATTTTATTTCTTACGACTTTTCGTAAAATATATTAATGCTATCTGAAAGAGGAACAGATAACCTTTCCATCGAGCTCTTAGTCGAAGAAGTCGGTCGAGAGATGCAAGAGTTATTAGCAAAAAACTAATCGGTGGTCAACATGTTTCCGTCGTACTGCCGATTCTTTTCGCAAAGTACTTTTCTATAATTCTTGTTTTAATAGGAAAAATTTAAACGAATTTTTTGTCCATGTAAAAAACTATTAATTCTGAATAAAATGCCGCCCATTTATGCAATTAAAAAAATTTAAATGTCTCTAATTAGATAAGGCAGACTTTCGTCTGATAACGCACTTCTTCTTCAATGATTTCGGGGATATTTTAGTTTTGATAAAAAAACATTTTATTTCTTACGACTTTTTGTAAAATATGTTAATGCCATCTGAAAGAGGAACAGATAAGCTTTCCCTCGAGCTCTTAGTCGAAGAAGTCGGTCGAGAGATGCAAGAGTTATTAGCAAAAAACTAATCGGTGGTCAACACGATTCCGTCCTACTGCCGATTCTCGTCGCAAAGTACTTTTCTATAATTCTTGTTTTAATGGGAAATAATTAAACGAACGTTTTGTCTATGTAAAAAACTATTAATTCTGAATTAAATGCCATCCATTTATGCAATTAAAAAAATTTAAATGTCTCTTATTAGATAAGGCAGATTTTCGTCTGATAAGATACTTCTTCTTCAATGATTTCGAGGATATTTTAGTTTTGATCAAAAACATTGTATTTCTTACGACTTTTCGTTATATATGTTAATGCCATCTGAAAGAGGAACAGATAAGCTTTCCATCGAGCTCTAAGTCGAAGAAGTCGGTCGAAGGATGCAAGAGTTATTAGCAAACAACTAATCGGTGGTCAACACGATTCCGTCCTACTGCCGATTCTCGTCGCAAAGTACTTTTCTATAATTCCAGCATTTAATGGGAAAAAATTAAAGGAATTTTTTGTCCATCTAAAAAACTATTAATTCTTAATAAAATGCCGCACAATTATGCAATTAAAAAAATTTAAATGTCTCTAATTAGTTAAGGCAGACTTTCGTCTGATAACGCACTTCTTCTTCAATGATTTCGAGGATATTTTAGTTTTGATCCAAAAAATTTTATTTCTTACGACTTTTCGTAAAATATATTAATGCTATCTGAAAGAGGAACAGATATGCTTTCCATCGAGCTCTTAGTCGAAGAAGTCGGTCGAGAGATGCAAGAGTTATTAGCAAAAAACTAATCGGTGGTCAACATGTTTCCGTCGTACTGCCGATTCTTTTCGCAAAGTACATTTCTATAATTCTGGTTTTAATGGGAAAAAATTAAACGAATTTTTTGTCCATGTAAAAAACTATTAATTCTGAATAAAATGCCGCCCATTTATGCAATTAAAAAAATTTAAATGTCTCTAATTAGATAAGGCAGACTTTCGTCTGATAAGGCACTTCTTCTTCAATGATTTCGAGGATATTTTAGTTTTGATAAAAAAATTGTATTTCTTACGACTTTTCGTAAAATATGTTAATGCCATCTGAAAGAGGAACAGATTAGGTTTCCATCGAGCTCTTAGTCGAAGAAGTCGGTCGAAGGATCCAAGAGTTATTAGCAAAAAACTAATCGGTGGTCGACACGTTTCCGTCCTACTGCCGATTATTTTCGCAAAGTACTTTTCTATAATTCTAGTTTTAATGGGAAAAAATTAAACGAATTTTTTGTCCATGTAAAAAACTATTAATTCTGAATAAAATGCCGCCCATTTATGCAATTAAAAAAATTTAAATGTCTCTTATTAAATAAGGATGATTTTCGTCTGATAAGGTACTTCTTCTTGAATGATTTGGAAGATATTTTAGTTTTGATCCAAAAAATTTTATTTCTTACGACTTTTCGTAAAATATGTTAATGCCATCTGAAAGAGGAACAGATATGCTTTCCATCGAGCTCTTAGTCGAAGAAGTCGGTCGAGAGATGCAAGAGTTATTAGCAAAAAACTAATCGGTGGTCAACATGTTTCCGTCGTACTGCCGATTCTTTTCGCAAAGTACTTTTCTATAATTCTGGTTTTAATGGGAAAAAATTAAACGAATTTTTTGTCCATGTAAAAAACTATTAATTCTGAATAAAATGCCGCCCATTTATGCAATTAAAAAAATTTAAATGTCTCTAATTAGATAAGGCAGACTTTCGTCTGATAAGGCACTTCTTCTTCAATGATTTCGAGGATATTTTAGTTTTGATCAAAAAATTGTATTTCTTACGACTTTTCGTAAAATATGTTAATGCCATCTGAAAGAGGAACAGATTAGGTTTCCATCGAGCTCTTAGTCGAAGAAGTCGGTCGAAGGATCCAAGAGTTATTAGCAAAAAACTTATCGGTGGTCGACACGTTTCCGTCCTACTGCCGATTATTTTCGCAAAGTACTTTTCTATAATTCTAGTTTTAATGGGAAAAAATTAAACGAATTTTTTGTCCATGTAAAAAACTATTAATTCTGAATAAAATGCCGCCCATTTATGCAATTAAAAAAATTTAAATGTCTCTTATTAGATAAGGATGATTTTCGTCTGATAAGGTACTTCTTCTTGAATGATTTGGAAGATATTTTAGTTTTGATCCAAAAAATTTTATTTCTTACGACTTTTCGTAAAATATGTTAATGCCATCTGAAAGAGGAAAAAAATTGTATATCTTACGACTTTTCGTAAAATATGTTAATGCCATCTGAAAGAGGAACAGATAAGCTTTCCATCGAGCTCTTAGTCGAAGAAGTCGGTCAAAGGATGCAAGAGTTATTAGCAAAAAACTAATCGGTGGTCAACACGATTCCGTCCTACTGCCGATTATTTTCGCAAAGTACTTTTCTATAATTCTAGGATTTAATGCGAAAAAAATTAAACGAATTTTTTGTCCATGTATAAAACTATTTATTCTGAATAAAATGCCGCACATTTATGCAATTAAAAAAATTTAAATGTCTCTTATTAGATAAGGCAGATTTTCGTCTGATAAGGTACTTCTTCTTCAATGATTTCGAGGATATTTTAGTTTTGATCCAAAAAATTTTATTTCTTACGACTTTTCGTAAAATATTAATGCCATCTGAAAGAGGAACAGATAAGCTTTCCATCGAGCTCTTAGTCGAAGAAGTCGGTCGAGAGATGCAAGAGTTATTAGCAAAAAATTAATCGGTGGTTAACACGATTCCGTCCTACTGCCGATGCTCGTCGCAAAGTACTTTTCTATAATTCCAGTATTTAATGGGAAAAAATTAAACGAATTTTTTGTCCATCTAAAAAACTATTAATTCTTAATAAAATTCCGCCAATTATGCAATTAAAAAAATTTAAATGTTTCCAATTAGATAAGGCAGACTTTCGTCTGATAAGGCACTTCTTCTTCAATGATTTCGAGGATATTTTAGTTTTGATCCAAAAAATTTTATTTCTTACGACTTTTCGTTAAATATATTAATGCTATCTGAAAGAGGAACAGATAAGCTTTCCATCGAGCTCTTAGTCGAAGAAGTCGGTCGAGAGATGCAAGAGTTATTAGCAAAAAACTAATCGGTGGTCAACATGTTTCCGTCTATGTTTCTATAATTCTAGGATTTAATGCGAAAAAAATTAAACGAATTTTTTGTCCATGTATAAAACTATTTATTCTGAATAAAATGCCGCACATTTATGCAATTAAAAAAATTTAAATGTCTCTTATTAGATAAGGCAGATTTTCGTCTGATAAGGTACTTCTTCTTCAATGATTTCGAGGATATTTTAGTTTTGATCCAAAAAATTTTATTTCTTACGACTTTTCGTAAAATATATTAATGCTATCTGAAAGAGGAACAGATAAGCTTTCCATCGAGCTCTTAGTCGAAGAAGTCGGTCGAGAGATGCAAGAGTTATTAGCAAAAAACTAATCGGTGGTCAACATGTTTCCGTCGTACTGCCGATTCTTTTCGCAAAGTACTTTTCTATAATTCTTGTTTTAATGGGAAAAAATTAAACGAATTTTTTGTCCATGTAAAAAACTATTAATTCTGAATAAGATGCCGCCCATTTATGCAATTAAAAAAATTTAAATGTCTCTTATTAGATAAAGCAGATTTTCGTCTGATAAGGTACTTCTTCTTCAATGATTTCGAGGATATTTTAGTTTTGATCCAAAAAATTGTATTTCTTACGACTTTTTGTAAAATATGTTAATGCCATCTGAAAGAGGAACAGATAAGCTTTCCATCGAGCTCTTAATCGAAGAAGTCGGTCGAAGGATGCAAAAGTTATTAGCAAAAAAACAATTGGTGGTCAACACGATTCCGTCCTACTGCCGATTCTCTTCGCAAAGTACTTTTCTATAATTCTAGTATTTATAGAAAAAAATTTAACGAATTTTTTGTCCATGTAAAAAACTATTTATTCTGAATAAAATGCAGCCCATTTATGCAATTAAAAAAATTTAAATGTCTCTAATTAGATAAGGCAGACTTTCGTCTGATAAGGTACTTCTTCTTCAATGATTTCGAGGATATTTTAGTTTTGATCCAAAAAATTGTATTTCTTACGACTTTTTGTAAAATATGTTAATGCCATCTGAAAGAGGAACAGATAAGCTTTCCATCGAGCTCTTAGTCGAAGAAGTCGGTCGAGAGATGCAACAGTTATTAGCAAAAAACTAATCGGTGGTCAACATGTTTCCGTCGTACTGCCGATTCTTTTCGCAAAGTACTTTTCTATAATTCTTGTTTTAATGGGAAAAAATTAAACGAATTTTTTGTCCATGTAAAAAACTATTAATTCTGAATAAGATGCCGCCCATTTATGCAATTAAAAAAATTTAAATGTCTCTTATTAGATAAAGCAGATTTTCGTCTGATAAGGTACTTCTTCTTCAATGATTTCGAGGATATTTTAGTTTTGATCCAAAAAATTGTATTATTTACGACTTTTTGTAAAATATGTTAATGCCATCTGAAAGAGGAACAGATAAGCTTTCCATCAAGCTCTTAATCGAAGAAGTCGGTCGAAGGATTCAAGAGTTATTAGCAAAAAACTAATCGGTGGTTAACACGATTCCGTCCTACTGCTGATTATCTTCGCAGAGTACATTTCTATAATTCCAGTATTTAATGGGAAAAAATTAAACGAGTTTTTTTTCCATCTAAAAAACTATTAATTCTTAATAAAATGCCGCCCATTTATGCAATTAAAAAAATTTAAATGTCTCTAATTAGATAAGGCAGACTTTCGTCTGATAAGGCACTTCTTCTTCAATGATTTAGAGGATATTTTAGTTTTGATCAAAAAATTGTATTTCTTACAACTTTTCGTAAAATATGTTAATGCCATCTGAAAGAGGAACAGATAAGCTTTCCATCGAGCTCTTAGTCGAAGAAATCGGTCGAAAGATGCAAGAGTTATTAGCATAAAACTAATCGTGAGTCAACACGATTCCGTCCTACTGCCGATTATTTTCGCAAAGTACTTTTCTATAATTCTAGGATTTAATGCGAAAAAAATTAAACAAATTTTTTGTCCATGTAAAACACTATTAATTCTGAATAAAAAGCCGCACAATTATGCAATTAAAAAAATTTAAATGTCTCTTATTAGATAAGGCAGATTTTCGTCTGATAAGGTACTTCTTCTTGAATGATTTGGACGATATTTTAGTTTTGATCAAAAACATTGTATTTCTTACGACTTTTCATTATATATGTTAATGCCATCTGAAAGAGGAACAGATAAGCTTTCCATCAAGCTCTTAGTCGAAGAAGTCGGTCGAAAGATGCAAGAGTTATTAGCAAACAACTAATCGGTGGTCAATACGATTCCGTCCTTCTGCCGATTATTTTCGCAAAGTACTTTTCTATAATTCTATGATTTAATGCGAAAAAAAATAAACAAATTTTTTGTCCATGTAAAACACTATTAATTCTGAATAAAATGCCGCACAATTATGCAATTAAAAAAATTTAAATGTCTCTTATTAGATAAGGCAGATTTTCGTCTGATAAGGTACTTCTTCTTGAATGATTTGGAGGATATTTTAGTTTTGATCAAAAACATTGTATTTCTTACGACTTTTCGTTATATATGTTAATGCCATCTGAAAGAGGAACAGATAAGCTTTCCATCAAGCTCTTAGTCGAAGAAGTCGGTCGAGAGATGCAAGAGTTATTAGCAAAAAACTAATCGGTGGTTAACACGATTCCGTCCTACTGCCGATTATTTTCGCAAAGTACTTTTCTATAATTCTACGATTTAATGCGAAAAAAATTAAACAAATTTTTTGTCCATGTAAAACACTATTAATTCTGAATAAAATGCCGTACATTTATGCAATTAAAAAAAATTTAAATGTCTCTTATTAGATAAGGCATTTTATCGTCTGATAAGGTACTTCTTCTTCAATGATTTCGAGGATATTTTAGTTTTGATCAAAAAAATTTTATTTTTTACGACTTTTTGTAAAATATGTTAATGCCATCTGAAATAGGAACAGATAAGCTTTCCATCGAGCTCTTAGTCGAAGAAGTCGGTCGAAGGATGCAAAAGTTATAAGCAAAAAACCAATCGGTGGTCAACACGATTCCGTCCTACTGCCGATTCTCTTCGCAAAGTACTTTTCTATAATTCTAGTATTTATAGAAAACCAGTAAGGATTGGAGTCGACAGTACTCGACTTCGACATACCCTGTACCTTCAATTAGTAACGTCTGTTGTAGGGCGTTGCCCCGCCCACTTTTTAATCGAAACAGATTTCCTTTCCATTCAATATCATTCATACTAATTTTTGCTCTTCTAGACCAATTCGTTACAAAGATATAACGGTTTTCTATTTTGGCTATATGTGGGCGTGGTTACGCCCATTTTATATTTGAATCTTACTATACTCCACCCCAAAAGCATACATGCAAAGTTTCATTCTTGTAGGTTGTATGGTTCTTGAGATATGAGCGTTTGAAATTGTTACTATATAGGGGCGTGGCCACGCCCATTTTTTTTTTTTTCTTAAGGTTTGAGTCAGCTATATACATACCAAATTTGGTGTTCCTATCACAAAAGACAACGCAGAAAATACGACTTTTGTACTATTTTACCCGAGGTAGCTTCAGTTATTTGCCCCTCACCCCTAAACTAACTCAAAAAGGGGGAAGCCAAAATAAACTTGATCTGCGTAATGAATCACAAAATCGAACTGCGAAGAGCTTTTGGTCCTATCTATTATAGTTTCCGAGATCGACGCGTTCATACAGACAGACGGACGGACGGACGGACGGACAGACGGACATGGCTAAATCGACTTCTCTTTCGATACTGATCAAGAATATATATACTTTGTATAGTCGGAGATGTCTCCTTTAAGGTGTTACATACATTGTCGACGTGCACAAAACTAATATACCCTTGTACCATAAGGTACAGGGCATAAAAATTAAACGAATTTTTTGTCCCTGTAAAAAACTATTTATTCTGAGTAAAATGCCGCCCATATATACAATTAAAAAAATTTAAATGTCTCTTATTAGATAAGGCATTTTTTCGTCTGATAAGGTACTTCTTTTTCAATGATTTCGGGGATATTTTAGTTTTGATCAAAAAATTGTATTTCTTACAACTTTTCGTAAAATATGTTAATGCCATCTAAAAGAGGAACAGATAAGCTTTCCATCGAGCTCTTAGTCGAAGAAGTCGGTCGAAGGATGCAAGAGTTATAAGCATAAAACTAATCGGTGGTCAACACGATTCCGTCCTACTGCCGATTATTTTCGCAAAGTACTTTTCTATAATTCAAGGATTTAATGCGAAAAAAATTAAACGTATTTTTTGTCCATGTAAAACATTATTAATTCTGAATAAAATGCCGCACATGTATGCAATTAAAAAAATTTAAATGTCTCTTATTAGATAAGGCATATTTTCGTCTGATAAGGTACTTCTTCTCCAATAATTTCGAGGATATTTTAGTTTTGATCCAAAAAATTTTATTTTTTACGACTTTTTGTAAAATATGTTAATGCCATCTGAAAGAGGAACAGATAAGCTTTCCATCGAGCTCTTAGTCGAAGAAATCGGTCGAGAGATGCAAGAGTTATTAGCAAAAATCTAATCGGTGGTTAACACGATTCCGTCCTACTGCCGATTCTCTTCGCAAAGTACTTTTCTATAATTCCAGTATTTAATGGGAAAAAATTAAACGAAATTTTTGTCCATCTAAAAAACTATAAATTCTTAATAAAATGATGCCCAATTATGCAATTAAAAAAATTTAAATGTCTCTAATTAGATAAGGCAGACTTTCGTCTGATAAGGTACTTCTTCTTCAATGATTTCGAGGATATTTTAGTTTTGATCCAAAAAATTTTATTTCTTATGACTTTTCGTGAAATATGTTGATACCATCTGAAAGAGTTACAGATAAGCTTTCCATCGAGCTCTTAGTCGAAGAAGTCGGTCGAAGGATGCAAGAGTTATTAGCAAAAAACCAATCGGTGGTCAACACGATTCCGTCCTACTGCCGATTCTCTTCGCAAAGTACATTTCTATAATCGTAGTATTTATAGAAAAAAATTAAACGAATTTTTGGTCCATGTAAAAAACTATTTATTCTGAATAAAATGCAGCCCATATATGCAATTAAAAAAATTTAAATGTATCTTATTAGATAAGGCATATTTTCGTCTGATAAGGTTCTTCTTCTCCAATAATTTCGAGGATATTTTAGTTTTGATCAAAAAAATTTTATTTCTTATGCCCTTTCGTTATATATGTTAATGCCATCTGAAAGAGGAACAGATAAGCTTTCCATCGAGCTCTTAGTCAAAGAAGTCGGTCGAAGGATGCAAGAGTTATTAGCAAACAACTAATCGGTGGTCAACACGATTCCGTCCTACTGCCGATTATTTTCGCAAAGTACTTTTCTATAATGCTAGGATTTAATGCGAAAAAAATTAAACGAATTTTTTGTCCATGTAAAACACTATTAATTCTGAATAAAATGCCGCACATGTATGCAATTAAAAAAATTTAAATGTCTCTTATTAGATAAGGCATATTTTCGTCTGATAAGGTACTTCTTCTCCAATAATTTCGAGGATATTTTAGTTTTGATCCAAAAAATTTTATTTTTTACGACTTTTTGTAAAATATGTTAATGCCATCTGAAAGAGGAACAGATAAGCTTTCCATCGAGCTCTTAGTCGAAGAAGTCGGTCGAGAGATGCAAGTGTTATTAGCAAAAAAACTAATCGGTGGTTAACACGATTCCGTCCTACTGCCGATTCTCTTCGCAAAGTACTTTTCTATAATTCCAGTATTTATTGGGAAAAAATTAAACGAATTTTTTGTCAATCTAAAAAACTATTAATTTTTAATAAAATGCCGCCCAATTATGCAATTGAAAAAATTTAAATATTTCTTATTAGATAAGGCAGACCTTCGTCTAATAAGGCACTTCTTCTTCAATGATTTCGAGGATATTTTAGTTTTGATCCAAAAAAATTTATTTCTTACGACTTTTTGTAAAATATGTTAATGCTATCTGAAAGAGACACAGTTAAGTTTTCCATTGAGCTCTTAGTCGAAGAAGTCTGTCGAGAGATGCAAGAGTTATGCAAAAAACTAATCGGTGGTCAACACGCTTCCGTCCTACTGCCGATTATTTTCGCAAAGTACTTTTCTATGATTCTAGGATTTAATGCGAAAAAAATTAAACGAATTTTTTGTCCATCTAAAAAACTATTAATTCTTAATAAAATGCCGCCCATTTATGCAATTAAAAAAATTTAAATGTCTCTTATTAGATGAGGCAGACTTTCGTCTGATAAAGCACTTCTTCTTCAATGATTTCGTGGATATTTTAGTTATGATCAAAAAATTGTATTTCTTACAACTTTTCGTAAAATATATTAAGGCCATCTAAAAGAGAAACAGATAAGCTTTCCATCGAGCTCTTAGTCGAAGAAGTCGGTCGAGGGATGCAAGAGTTATTAGCAAACAACTAATCGGTGGTCAACACGATTCCGTCCTACTGCCGATTATTTTCGCAAAGTACTTTTCTATAATTCTAGGATTTAATGCGAAAAAAATTAAACGAATTTTTTGTCCATGTAAAACACTATTAATTCTGAATAAAATGCCGCACATGTATGCAATTAAAAAAATTTAAATGTCTCTTATTAGATAAGGCAGATTTTTGTCTGATAAGGTACATCTACTTCAATGATTTCGAGGATATTTTAGTTTTGATCAAAAAAATTTTATTTTTTACGACTTTTTGTAAAATATGTTAATGCCATCTGAAAGAGGAACAGATAAGCTTTCCATCGAGCTCTTAGTCGAAGAAGTCGGTCGAGAGATGCAAGTGTTATTAGCAAAAAAACTAATCGGTGGTTAACACGATTCCGTCCTACTGCCGATTCTCTTCGCAAAGTACTTTTCTATAATTCCAGTATTTAATGGGAAAAAATTAAACGAATTTTTTGTCCATCTAAAAAACTTATAATTCTGAATAAAATGCCGCCCATTTATGCAATTAAAAAAATTTAAATGTCTCTTATTAGATAAGGCATATTTTCGTCTGATAAGGTACTTCTTCTTGAATGATTTGGAGTATATTTTAATTTTGATCCAAAAAATTTTATTCCTTACGACTTTTCCTAAAATATGTTAATGCCATCTGAAAGAGGAACAGATAAGCTTTCCATCGAGCTCTTAGTCGAAGAAGTCGGTCGAGAGATGCAAGAGTTATTAGCATAAAACTTATCGGTTTTCAACACGTTTCCGTCCTACTGCCGATTCTTTTCGCAAAGTACTTGTCTATAATTCTGGTATCTAACGGGAAAAATTTAACGAATTTTTTGTCCATGTAAAAAACTATTAATTCTGAATAAAATGCCGCCCATTTATGCAATTAAAAAAATTTAAATGTCTCTAATTAGATAAGGCAGATTTTCGTCTGATAAGGTACTTCTTCTTCAATGATTTCGAGGATATTTTAGTTTTGATCCAAAAAATTTTATTTCTTACGACTTTTTGTAAAATATGTTAATGCCATCTGAAAGAGGAACAGATAAGCTTTCCATCGAGCTCTTAGTCGAAGAAGTCGGTCGAAGGATGCAAGAGTTATTAGGAAAAAACTAATCGGTGGTTAACACGATTCCGTCCTACTGCCGATTCTCTTCGCAAAGTACTTTTTTATAATTCTAGTTTTAATGGGAAAAAATTCAACGAATTTTTTGTCCATGTAAAAAACTATTAATTCTGAATAAAATGCCGCCCATTTATGCAATTAAAAAAATTTAACTGTCTCTTATTAGATAAGGCAGATTTTCGTCTGATAAGATACTTCTTCTTCAATGATTTCGAGGATATTTTAGTTTTGATCAAAAACATTGTATTTCTTACGACTTTTCGTAAAATATGTTAATGCCATCTGAAAGAGGAACAGATGAGCTTTCCATCGAGCTCTTAGTCGAAGAAGTCGGTCGAAGGATGCAAGAGTAATTAGCAAAAAACCAATCGGTGGTCAACAGGATTCCGTCCTACTGCCGATTCTCTTCGCAAAGTACTTTTCTATAATTCTAGTTTTAATGGGAAAAAATTCAACGAATTTTTTGTCCATGTAAAAAACTATTAATTCTGAATAAAATGCCGCCCATTTATGCAATTAAAAAAATTTAAATGTCTCTTATTAGATAAGGCATATTTTCGTCTGATAAGGTACTTCTTCTTCAATGATTTCGAGGATATTTAGGTTTTAATCAAAAACATTGTATTTCTTACGACTTTTCGTTATATATGTTAATGCCATCTGAAAGAGGAAAAAAATTGTATGTCTTACGACTTTTCGTAAAATATGTTAATGCCATCTGAAAGAAGAACAGATAAGCTTTCCATCGAGCTCTTAGTCGAAGAAGTCGGTCGAAGGATGCAAGAGTTATTAGCAAAAAACTAATCGGTGGTTAACACGATTCCGTCCTACTGCCGATTCTCTTCGCAGAGTACTTTTCTTTAATTCCAGTATTTATTGGGAAAAAAATTAAACGAATTTTTTGTCCATGTAAAAAACTATTAATTCTTAATAAAATGCCGCCCATTTATGCAATTAAAAAAATTTAAATGTCTCTAATTAGATAAGGCAGACTTTCGTCTGATAAGGCACTTCCTCTTCAATGATTTCGAGGATATTTTAGTTTTGATCAAAAAAGTGTATTTCTTACAACTTTTCGTAAAATATATTAATGCCATCTAAAAGAGGAACAGATAAGCTTTCCATCGAGCTCTTAGTCGAAGAAGTCGGTCGAAGGATGCAAGAGTTATTAGCAAAAAAAAACTGGTGCGTGGAGTCCCTCCGCGCGGATGAAGTAAAACTCCCACTTTAAAAGTAAAAGCGAAGGTTGTTTCGATTTTTTATAGTAATACTATGACCCTGAATCTGCAGCGTTTTCTTTAAGACCATTGTCACTCATTTTGATCTTTCATTCTAGTCCAGAAACGATTAAAATGTTCTTAAAAATAATTAAAAACACACAAAATAACAAAAATATTATACACTAAATTAAAAAAATATAATTAAAAAACAAAAAACATTGCCTTGCATGGGAGTCGAACCTGGGGCAATACGATCGGCAGCCTACCATTCACCCACACAACCAATACGGTATCTGACTTTTAATGCTCTAATATCGAATAAAAAATAGTGTTCAATTTGAAATATCCTCATAGTCAATTTAGAATTCTTATTTTAAAAATGTATAGATCAGAAACTATTACAATATTCTTAAAAATAATTAAAAACATACAAAATAATAAAAATATTATCAAAATCATAAATTAAAATATAAAAATAATTATTGTCTCGACCGGTCATCGAACCCAGGACCTTCCGATTGCCGGCCGTCTACTTTACCACTGCACCATTGACTTGATAATTTTTCTTGCACAATATTGAAGTTTTGATTGTCATTCTATAATTGACAAAAAAACTATAAAAACCAAAAAAGTCTTTTTGCATCGATCGGGAGTCGAACTCGCAACATCTGGATTAGCGGCTTAGTCAGCTACCACTAAGCCACCGGTTTGGTTATTTTTTGAATGTCAATATTGATCTTTTAATTGTCACATTACAAAAATAGCGTTAAATATTTAACGTTTAACGCTTTGGAAGTCGAATAAGAAGTTTTACTTCAAAAACTAATCGGTAGTCAACACGATTCCGTCCTACTGCCGATTCTCTTCGCAAAGTACTTTTCTATAATTCTAGTATTTATAGAAAAAAATTAAACGAATTTTTTGTCCATCTAAAAAACTATTAATTCTGAATAAAATGCCGCCCATTTATGCAATTAAAAAAATTTAAATGTCTCTTATGAGATAAGGCATATTTTCGTCTGATAAGGTACTTCTTCTTGAATGATTTGGAGTATATTTTAATTTTGATCCAAAAAATTTTATTTCTTAAGTTTTTTCATAAAATATGTTAATGCCATCTGAAAGAGGAACAGATAAGCTTTCCATCGAGCTCTTAGTCGAAGAAGTCGGTCGAGAGATGCAAGAGTTATTAGCATAAAACTAATCGGTTTTCAACACATTTCCGTCCTACTGCCGATTCTTTTCGCAAAGTACTTGTCTATAATTCTGGTATCTAACGGGAAAAATTTAACGAATTTTTTGTCCATGTAAAAAACTATTAATTCTGAATAAAATGCCGCCCATTTATGCAATTAAAAAAATTTAAAAGTCTCTAATTAGATAAGGCAGATTTTCGTCTGATAAGGTACTTCTACTTCAATGATTTCGAGGATATTTTAGTTTTGATCCAAAAAATTTTATTTCTTACGACTTTTTGTAAAATATGTTAATGCCATCTGAAAGAGGAACAGATGAGCTTTCCATCGAGCTCTTAGTCGAAGAAGTCGGTCAAAGGATGCAAGAGTTATTAGCAAAAAACCAATCGGTGGTCAACAGGATTCCGTCCTACTGCCGATTCTCTTCGCAAAGTACTTTTCTATAATCCTAGTATTTATAGAAAAAAATTAATCGAATTTTTTGTCCATGTAAAAAACTATTTATTCTGAATAAAATGCAGCCCATATATGCAATTAAAAAAATTTAAATGTCTCTTATTAGATAAGGCATATTTTCGTCTGATAAGGTACTTCATTTTCAATGATTTCGGGGATATTTTAGTTTTGATCAAAAAAATTTTATTTTTTACGACTTTTCGTAAAATATGTTAATGCCATCTGAAAGAGGAACAGATAAGCTTTCCAACCAGCTCTTAGTCGAAGAAGTCGGTCGAGAGATGCAAGAGTTATTAGCAAAAAACTAATCGGTGGTTAACACGATTCCGTCCTACTGCCGATTCTCTTCGCAAAGTACTTTTCTATAATTCCAGTATTTAATGGGAAAAAATTAAACGAATTTTTTGTCCATCTAAAAAACTATTAATTCTTTATAAACTGTCGCCCAATTATGCAATTAAAAAAATTTAAATGTCTCTAATTAGATAAGGCATATTTTCGTCTGATAAGGTACTTCTTCTTGAATGATTTGGAGGATATTTTAGTTTTGATCCAAAAAATTTTATTTCTTACGACTTTTCGTTATATATGTTAATGCCATCTGAAAGAGGAACAGATGACCTTTCCATCGAGCTCTTAATCGAAGAAGTCGGTCGAAGGATGCAAGAGTTATTAGCAAAAAACCAATCGGTGGTCAACACGTTTCCATCCTACTGCCGATTCTTTTCGCAAAGTACTTGTCTATAATTCTGGTATCTAATGGGAAAAATTTAACGAATTTTTTGTCCATGTAAAAAACTATTAATTCTGAATAAAATGCCGCCCATTTATGCCATTAAAAAAATTTAACTGTCTCTTATTAGATAAGACATATTTTCGTCTGATAAGGTACTTCTTCTTCAATGATTTCGAGGATATTTTAGTTTTGATCAGAAAAACTGTATTTCTTACGACTTTTCGTAAAATATGTTAATGCCATCTGAAGGATGAACCGATAAGCTTTCCATCGAGCTCTTAGTCGAAGAAGTCGGTCGAAGTATGCAAGAGTTATTAGCAAAAAACTAATCGGTGGTTAACACGATTCCGTCCTACTGCCGATTCTCTTCGAAAAGTACTTTTCTATAATTCTAGTATTTATATGAAAAAATTAAACGAATTTTTTGTCCATCTAAAAAACTTTTAATTCTGAATAAAATGCCGCCCATTTATGCAATTAAAAAAATTTAAATGTCTCTTATTAGATAAGGCATATTTTCGTCTGATAAGGTACTTCTTCTTGAATGATTTGGAGGATATTTTAGTTTTGATCCAAAAAATTTTATTTCTTACGACTTTTCGTAAAATATGTTAATGCCATCTGAAAGAGGAACAGATAAGCTTTCCATCGAGCTCTTAGTCGAAGAAGTCGGTCGAGAGATGCAAGAGTTATTAGCAAAAAACTAATCGGTGGTCAACACGTTTCCATGCTACTGCCGATTCTTTTCGCAAAGTACTTGTCTATAATTCTGGTATCTAATGGGAAAAATTTAACGAATTTTTTGTCCATGTAAAAAACTATTAATTCTGAATAAAATGCCGCCCATTTATGCCATTAAAAAAATTTAACTGTCTCTTATTAGATAAGACATATTTTCGTCTGATAAGGTACTTCTTCTTCAATGATTTCGAGGATATTTTAGTTTTGATCAGAAAAACTGTATTTCTTACGACTTTTCGTAAAATATGTTAATGCCATCTGAAGGATGAACCGATAAGCTTTCCATCGAGCTCTTAGTCGAAGAAGTCGGTCGAAGTATGCAAGAGTTATTAGCAAAAAACTAATCGGTGGTTAACACGATTCCGTCCTACTGCCGATTCTCTTTGCAAAGTACTTTTCTATAATTCCAGTATTTAATGGGAAAAAATTAAACGAATTTTTTGTCCATCTAAAAAACTATTCATTCTTAATAAAATGCCGCCCATTTATGCAATTAAAACCAGTAAGGACGCTATCTTCAGCAAGGCTGAAGCTATAATACTTTTCACTTTGTGTCACTATAAAAAAAACTAAATGAATAGTTTTCATGCCTCCCTAACAACATAACTGCAAAGTTTCAAGTCAATGGGTTAAACAACAAAAAAAATTACATACAAAGGGTCAAGTTAAGCTATAAGTGGGCGTGGCCATGCCTACTTTTGATCAAAATAGTTTTCATTCCTCCCTAAAAGCATAACTGCAAAGTTTCAAGTCAATTGGTTAAAAAACAAAAAAGTTTTCCATACAACGGGTCAATTTTCGCTATAAAAGGGCGTGGCCACGCCCACTTTTGGGCAAAACTGTTTTCATTGCACCCTAAGAACATAACTGTAAAGTTTCAAGTCAATTGGTTAAAAAACAAAAAAGTTTTCCATGCAACGGGTCAAGTTTCGCTATAAGTGAGCGTGGCCATGCCCACTTTTTATCAAAATAGTTTTCATTCCTCCCTAAAAGCATAACTGCAAAGTTTCAAGTCAATTGGTTAAAAAACAAAAAAGTTTTCCATACAAAGGGTCAAGTTAAGCTATAAGTGAGCGTGGCCATGCCCACTTTTTATCAAAATAGTTTTCATTCCTCCCTAAGAGCATAACTGCAAAGTTTCAAGTCAATTGGTTAAAAACAAAAAAGTTTTCCATACAACGGGTCAATTTTCGCTATAAGTAGGCGTGGCTACGCCGTTTTTTGGTTAAAATAGTTTTCATTCCTCCCTAAGAACATAACTGCAAAGTTTCAAGTCAATTGGTTAAACAACAAAAAAGTTTTCCATACAAAGGGTCAAGTTAAGCTATAAGTGGGCGTGGCCATGCCTACTTTTGATCAAAATAGTTTTCATTCCTCCCTAAAAGCATAACTGCATAGTTTCAAGTCAATTGGTTAAAAAACAAAAAAGTTTTCCATACAAAGAGTCAAGTTTCGCTATAAGTGAGCGTGGCCACGCCCACTTTTTATCAAAATAGTTTTCATTCCTCCCTAAGAGAATAACTGCAAAGTTTCAAGTCAATTGGTTAAAAACAAAAAAGTTGTCCATACAACGGGTCAATTTTCGCTATAAGTAGGCATGGCTACGCCGTTTTTTGGTTAAAATAGTTTTCATTCCTCCCTAAGAACATAACTGCAAAGTTTCAAGTCAATTGGTTAAACAACAAAAAAGTTTTCCATACAAAGGGTCAAGTTAAGCTATAAGTGGGCGTGGCCATGCCTACTTTTGATCAAAATAGTTTTCATTCCTCCCTAAAAGCATAACTGCAAAGTTTCAAGTCAATTGGTTAAAAAACAAAAAAGTTTTCCATACAACGGGTCAATTTTCGCTATAAAAGGGCGTGGCCACGCCCACTTTTGGTCAAAATATTTTTCATTCCTCTCTAAGAACATAACTGTAAAGTTTCAAGTCAATTGGTTAAAAAACAAAAAAGTTTTCCATGCTACGGGTCAATTTTCGCTATAAGTGGGCGTGGCTACGCGTGGCTACGCCCACTTTTGGTCAACATAGTTTTCATTCCTCCCTAAGAACATAACTTTAAAATGTCAAGTCAATTGGTTAAGAAACAAAAAAGTTTTCCATACAACGACGTGAATAAGTGTTCAAGTTTTGTCAAGTGTTCGGTGTGGTCGGTCGCATGAAAATTTGTCCCGTGCTATTAAATTAATTCCTCAGTGGTTTTTGTTTGAAACTAAGAAAAAAAGTGTACTAACGTATTAATATTGTTCTGCCTGTGTATACTAACAATTTGTATTATTTTTCAAACAAAAATAAGTAAGTTTTGCAAGTTTTAAATAATTACAAGTAATTTTGTTATTATAATTTAACATTTGTTGTTTACTTGTCACATGTAATTTGTTGCTGGCAAAACATCTGGTGAGAGTTTTCTTGCGTGCATTCCATTACATCGTCTCTCTCATTTTGCTTGGCGCTATATAATTTTACTCTTTCAAGAGCTTTGATTATTTCATTTATTTAAAAGAGAGTTTCGTACTTTAACCCTTTAGTGACAAACGGGTTCCTTTGAAAACAAAAAATTTTAAGTGATTTCTTTTTCGTTTTTTATAACTTCTTTTTTTTTTTTATAATAAATAAAATCACAATGCCTTGCTGTTTGCCTAAATGCCCAATAAAGGGTGACAAGGAAGCATTGGTGGCATGTTGGATCTGCGAGTCCACTGCTCATGTAAAATGTGCCGAATTAAATGGCCGCATTGCTGACATTTTGGAGAAGAACATCGGCCTTCACTGGTGCTGTCCAAATTGTCGTTCATCAGAGATTGAGTTACGCAAGTGGCTCAATCTTATGCATAACGCATATAAGGATATTTCGAAAGATTTCGAGCGACTTAACGAAAAATTTAAGTCGTTTGATAAGTCTCTCTCCAGCTTTAAGTCAGTTGAACCTTCCCCTAAGCGAAAAAGACCTCATCCGCCGCTCAAGATTTCTATTCCGACAACCTTAAGTCTTCCGGATGAGACCACGAATTTCTTTTCGCCTCTTCCGTCACCTAATGTTCCGATTGTTGTCACAGCGTCAGAAGGTTCATATGCTTCCGTTGCCAATAACAACAATGCGGTTCCTTCCGAAGTTATTCATACTGCTTCTGGAAGTAATCTCCCACGTGGTGATCAAGAGCCAAAAAACTTGTTGTTGTACCACATGCGCCCCATAAGAAATACATTTTTCTTTCACGCTTAGCAGCTGATACTTCGGAAAGTGATGTAAACCACTTTATCAGCTCCAAGATGAAATCTGTCACAAATTTTACAATCTCCAAATTTAAATTTAACACAACGCGATCAATTTCATCTTTTAAAATTTCAGTGCCAGAATCCTTTTTCAACGTTTTAGTTGACTCAAATTTCTGGCCTGATGGTTGCGTTGTGCACGAGTTCAAATTTAAAGACCGTTCTAATTCGGTAAACACGGTCAAGCCTTCGGGGTCAAAAAACTAATTAATTCTTCTAGTACCCCTTCAGTTTTGACGGTAAATTTTCAAAATGTCAGAGGGTTAAACTCAAAACTAACTTCTCTTTATTTGAAAAGTTTTTCATTATCTTCTGATATCATTGTCTTTGTCGAAACTTGCCTTCGCCCTGATGTTTTAAAATCGAAACTACTTTCTGACAGCTTTATTACTTTTCGTAAAGATCGTCTTGGCAAAATTGGTGGTGGAGTCTTAATCTCTGTCGCTGTTCAACACACATCGGAACAAATTTGTGTGATAGGTACTGACGATATTGAGCTGATATGCGTTAAAATAACTCTTGCAAAGACTCGCGTTTTCATTACGTGCTCCTATATTCCACCACATTCAGAAGCATCAGTATATTCAGCGCATATAAACGCTATTCAATCTATTCGAGACTTGGTTAAGGACTCAGATATGATGCTGGTCTGTGGGGACTTCAACCTCCCTCATATTTCTTGGATTGCATCTGACAATTCAAATATAGTAACTCCCTTGTCTAGTAACGATTTTATTGATTCTTTACTTGAATCATCGTTTAACCAAATAAACAGCATACAAAATTCTAAGAATCGTATTCTAGATCTTGTTTTCATAAATAACATTGAGGGTGCATCACTTTGCAGATCCCCTCCAATTTCACAACCTGAAGACTCTTACCACCCAACGTTGGAGCTTACAATTACACCAAACTTACTAACACATCCTCGTCAAAATCCTACTGGTTCCAAACCTAATCGTGTATTTTGCTTCAGAAAAACCGATTTTGAACGTCTTGGTCATTTGCTTTCTAACACTGATTGGTCATACATTCAAAACACGTCCAACATTGAAAGGGTAGTAGAGTTTTTTAACGCGACTATGTATAAACTGCTTAAATTGTGCGTACCAAGAGTTAAGATAATATCACACGTAAATAAACCGCCGTGGTTTTCAAAAGAATTGTCTCGTCTAAAGAACTTTAAAAATAGATTATTTAAAAAATATAAGAGAACCGGATCTCTTGTTGATTATGTAAACTATGCAAAAGTTCGCTATAGATTCACTTTATGTAACAAAAGAAATTATGATTTATATTTAGTTAAATTAAAATCCAATATTTACCGTGATCCAAAAAATTTTTTTAATATCATCAAATACAAGTCTAATTCCAACTCATTTCCTTCATGTATGAAACTCAATGGTGTGGAAGGAAGTGATGATGCAACGATATCCGACCTCTTTGCTGAATTTTTCCAAAGCACCTATAATGACTATTCATACCAAAATGGTACTTACCCATACTTAATCAATGATCGAAATAATATAAATGTGCCGGTTATTGAAAATGAAACTGTTCTTAGACACTTAAAATTAATTAAACCATCTTTTACGGCTGGTCCAGATAGTGTTCCTAGTTGCGTTTTGAAGCACTGTGCCGAGATGTTGTTTATTCCATTATGTAAGCTTTTTAACATGTCGTTAAATTCTTCGATTGTACCCAAAATTTGGAAAGAGTCTTACATTATACCCCTTTATAAAAAAGGCAGTAAGGTAGACATCTCGAATTACAGAGGCATTGCAAAGCTATGTGCTATTCCAAAACTGCTTGAACAGATCATTACGGAACAGCTACAGCACTTTGTGCCATCACTTCTAAATTTGTCTCAGCATGGCTTTCTCAAGAAACGGTCAACGGTAACTAACTTATTAGAATTCACTTCAATTGTCAATCGAAATTTCTCGTCCGGCTGCCAAACCGATGTTGTGTATACTGATTTCAGTAAAGCATTTGATTGTGTTTGTCACTCTCTGCTTTTAATAAAACTCGAAACCTATGGTTTTCCACCATCGTTAGTCCGTTGGCTGTCGTCGTATCTTGAATCTCGAACACAATGTGTTCTTTTTAAGACATCGGTTTCGAGACGAATTTTTGTTACTTCAGGGGTTCCTCAAGGTAGTCACCTTGGCCCCTTATTGTTTAATATATTTATGAATGACTTGCTTACTGTGATCAAACACTGCAATGTTTTAATATATGCTGATGACGTGAAATTATGTCTAACCGTTAATTCTATAGATCAGCAGAATCTGCTTCAGTCTGATCTTGACTCTCTCACACAATGGTGTGCTGTAAACAATTTATTGTTAAACAGCGATAAATGCAAGCTAATGTCATTTTATAGAAAAAAACTAATTGTTTGCTCGTACAAGTTAAATAATTTGTACCTTGAACGTATCTCTCAGTTCAATGACCTTGGTGTTTTGATTGACCCAAAACTTCACTTCGTTTCACATATTTCGCTGTCTGTTAATAAGGCTAAAGGCGTACTGGGTTTCATCAAAAGATGGTCCAAAGAATTTAATGACCTGTACACAACTAAATTGCTTTACACTTCTTTAGTACGGCCCATTTTGGAATATGCATCGTGTGTTTGGGATCCTCAGTGCGAAAAGTATAAGAACCAAATTGAGTCTGTTCAGAAACAGTTCCTTCTGTTTGCACTTAGGAATCTACACTGGGACCCCTGTGTTCACCTTCCTCCCTATAGTAATCGGTTGAAGCTTATTAATTTACCATCATTGTCTAGTCGTAGAACTATGCTTGGTACTTTGTTTTTGCATAACCTAATAAATGGCTCTATATTCTCCCCTACATTGTTGGCGTATATACAGTTCAGTGTCCCCGCTAGAATAACTAGAAATTTTAGTCCGATCTGTCTTAGTACCTGCAGATCGACATATTTAGAGCATGACTCGTTTCGTGTTTTATGTAGGTATTATAACAGATATTTTAGTTTAATTGAGAACTGCTCCTCTACTAACCTTATAAAACGTAGTATTCTAACGTATTTAAATAAATGAAAATTTTGTTTATGAAGTTTATGTTAATTAATTAACGTAGTAGTTTTAAGGAATTGTTTAAAAATTAGTTTATTAGTATTTTTTATTGTGTGTAGTGTAAGTAGTAAAGCGACTGTTGACTTGTCTGTAGTCGCGGAACAGGCTGACCTGGTGTCGCAAGTCCACTTGAGGGTAGTGCGCTACCACAACGTCTTGCGCCTGTAGTTATTTAAAAAAAAAAAAAAAAAAAAAAAATAAAAAAATATGGCTTCTCTTCCTCTTTTTCATTTTGTATGGGAGCTACCAGTTCCAGATGTCCAATCTCAATGAAACTTTCAGGCATGTAGTCGGACTATGTAAAACTACTATGTTTAAAGTTTCACCAGTCTATTGTACAAAACGAAAAAGTTTTCCATACAACGATTCAAGTTTTGTTCACTTTTCTTATTCTTTTCGTATGGGAGCTACCTGTTCCAATAATTCGATCATGCTGGTTCCGAAGAATGATTCATCGTAATAAATTCTAAGACTCTGTGCAAAGTTTCAGCTCGATAGCTTCAAAACTGAGGGACTAGTTTGCATACATACAGACAGACAGACAGACAGATGGACAGACGGACATGGCTAAATCAACTCGTCTTGTCGTCCTGATAAAGAATATATATACTTTATATAGTCGGAAATTAATATTTCGATCTGTTACAAACTCCGTGACAAAGTTATTATACTATTTCACATAAGTGAAAAGTATAAGAATTTAAATGTCTCTAATTAGATAAGGCATATTTTCGTCTGATAAGGTACTTCTTCTTCAATGATTTCGAGGATATTTTAGTTTTGAGCAAAAAAATTTTATTTCTTACGACTTTTCGTAAAATATGTTAATGCCATCTGAAAGAGGAACAGATAAGCTTTCCATCGAGCTCTAAGTCGAAGAACTCGGTCGAAGGATGCAAGAGTTATTAGGAAACAACTAATCGGTGGTCAACACGATTCCGTCCTACTGCCGATTCTTTTCGCAAAGTACTTTTCTATAATTCTAGTATATAATGGGAAAAAAATTAAACGAGTTGTTTGTCCATGTAAAAAACTATTAATTCTGAATAAAATGCCGCACATTTATGCAATTAAAAAAATTTTAATGTCTCTTATTAAATAAGGCATATTTTCGTCTGATAAGGTACTTCTTCTTCAATGATTTCGAAGATATTCTAGTTTTGATAAAAAAAATTGTATTTCTTACGACTTTTCGTAAAATATGTTAATGCCATCTGAAAGAGGAACAGATAAGCTTTCCATCGAGCTCTTAGTCGAAGAAGTCGGTCGAAGGATGCAAGAGTTATTAGCAAATAACTAATGGGTGGTCAACACAATTCCGTCCTACTGCCGATTATTTTCGCAAAGTACTTGTCTAAAATTCTAGTATTTAATGGGGAAAAAATTAAACGAATTTTTTGTCCATGTAAAAAACTATTAATTCTTAATCAAATGCCGCTCATTTATGCAATTAAGAAAATTTAAATGTCTCTTATTAGATTAGGCAGATTTTCGTCTGATAAGGTACTTGTTCTTCAATGATTTCGAGGATATTTTAGTTTTGATCAAAAAAATTTTATTTTTTACGACTTTTTGTAAAATATGTTAATGCCATCTGAAAGAGGAACAGATAAGTTTTCCATCGAGCTCTTAGTCGAAGAAGTCGGTCGAAGGATGCAAGAGTTATTAGCAAAAAACTAATCGGTGGTCAACACGATTCCGTCCTACTGCCGATTCTTATCGCAAAGTACTTTTCTATAATTCTAGTATTTAATGGTAAAAAATTAAAAGAATTTTTTGTCCATGTAAAAAACTATTAATTCTTAATCAAATGCCGCTCATTTATGCAATTAAGAAAATTTAAATGTCTCTTATTAGATTAGGCAGATTTTCGTCTGATAAGGTACTTGTTCTTCAATGATTTCGAGGATATTTTAGTTTTGATCAAAAAAATTTTATTTCTTACGACTTTTCGTAAAATATGTTAATGCCATCTGAAAGAGGAACAGATAAGCTTTCCATCGAGCTCTAAGTCGAAGAACTCGGTCGAAGGATGCAAGAGTTATTAGGAAACAACTAATCGGTGGTCAACACGATTCCGTCCTACTGCCGATTCTTATCGCAAAGTACTTTTCTATAATTCTAGTATTTAATGGTAAAAAATTAAAAGAATTTTTTGTTTATGTAAAAAACTATTAAATCTAAATAAAATGCTACCCATTTATGCAATTGAAAAAATTTAAATGTCTCTTATTTGATAAAGCATATTTTCGACTTCTTCTTCAATGATTTCGACGATATTTTAGTTTTGATCAAAAAAATTGTATTTCTTACGACTTTTTGTGAAATATGTTAATGCCATCTGAAAGAGGAACAGATAAGGTTTCCATCGAGCTCTTAGTCGAAGAAGTCGGTTGAAGGATGCAAGAGTTATTAGCAAAAAACTAATCGGTGGTCAACACGATTCCGTCCTACTGCCGATTCTCTTCGCAAAGTACTTTTCTATAATTCTAGTATTTAATGGTAAAAAATTAAACGAATTTTTTGATTATGTAAAAAACTATTAATTCTGAATAAAATGCCACCCATTTATGCAATTAAAAAAATTTAAATGTCTCTTATTAGATAAGGCATATTTTCGTCTGATAAGGTACTTCTTCTTCAATGATTTCGAGGATATTTTAGTTTTGATCAAAAACATTGTATTTCTTACGACTTTTCGTAAACTATGTAAATGCCATCTGAAAGAGGATCAGATAATCTTTCCATCGAGCTCTTAGTCGAAGAAGTCGGTCGAAGGATGCAAGAGTTATTAGCAAAAAACTAATCGGTGGTCAACACGATTCCGACCTACTGCCGATTCTTTTCGCAAAGTACTTTTCTATAATTCTAGAATTTAAAGGGAAAAAAATGACATGAATTTTTTGTCCATGTAAAAAACTATTAATTCTGAATAAAATGCTGCCCATTTATGCAATTAAAAAAATGTAAATGTCTCTTATTAGATAAGGCATATTTTCGTCTGATAAGGTAGTTCTACTTCAATGATTTCGAAGATATTTTAGTTTTGAGCAAAAAATTTTATTTCTTACGTTTTTTCGTAAAATATGTTAATGCCATCTGAAAGAGGAACAGATAAGCTTTCCATCGAGCTCTTAATCGAAGAAGTCGGTCGAAGATTGCAAAAGTTATTAGCGAAAAACTAATCGGTGGTCAAAACGATTCCGTTATACTGCCGATTCTTTTCGCAAAGTACTTTTCTATAATTCTAGTATTTAATGGGAGAAAATTTAACGCATTTTTTGTCACTGTAAAAAACTATTAATTCTGAATAAAATGCCGCCCATTTATGCAATTAAAAAAATTTAAATGTCTCTTATTAGATAAGGCATATTTTCGTCCGATAAGGTACTTCTTCTTCAATGATTTCGAGGATATTTTAGTTTTGATCAAAAAAAATTTTATTTTTTAGTACTTTTTGTAAAATATGTTAATGCCATCTGAAAGAGGAACAGATAAGCTTTCCATCGAGCTCGTAGTCGAAGAAGTCGGTCGAAGGATGCAAGAGTTATTAGCAAAAAACTAATCGGTGGTCAACATGTTTCCGTCCTACTGCCGATTCTTATCGCAAAGTACTTTTCTATAATTCTAGTATTTAATGGTAAAAAATTAAAAGAATTTTTTGTTTATGTAAAAAACTATTAAATCTAAATAAAATGCTACCCATTTATGCAATTGAAAAAATTTAAATGTCTCTTATTTGATAAAGCATATTTTCGACTTCTTCTTCAATGATTTCGAGGATATTTTAGTTTTGATCAAAAAAATTGTATTTCTTACGACTTTTTGTGAAATATGTTAATGCCATCTGAAAGAGGAACAGATAAGGTTTCCATCGAGCTCTTAGTCGAAGAAGTCGGTTGAAGGATGCAAGAGTTATTAGCAAAAAACTAATCGGTGGTCAACACGATTCCGTCCTACTGCCGATTCTCTTCGCAAAGTACTTTTCTATAATTCTAGTATTTAATGGTAAAAAATTAAACGAATTTTTTGATTATGTAAAAAACTATTAATTCTGAATAAAATGCCACCCATTTATGCAATTAAAAAAATTTAAATGTCTCTTATTAGATAAGGCATATTTTCGTCTGATAAGGTACTTCTTCTTCAATGATTTCGAGGATATTTTAGTTTTGATCAAAAACATTGTATTTCTTACGACTTTTCGTAAACTATGTAAATGCCATCTGAAAGAGGATCAGATAATCTTTCCATCGAGCTCTTAGTCGAAGAAGTCGGTCGAAGGATGCAAGAGTTATTAGCAAAAAACTAATCGGTGGTCAACACGATTCCGACCTACTGCCGATTCTTTTCGCAAAGTACTTTTCTATAATTCTAGAATTTAAAGGGAAAAAAATGACATGAATTTTTTGTCCATGTAAAAAACTATTAATTCTGAATAAAATGCTGCCCATTTATGCAATTAAAAAAATGTAAATGTCTCTTATTAGATAAGGCATATTTTCGTCTGATAAGGTAGTTCTACTTCAATGATTTCGAAGATATTTTAGTTTTGAGCAAAAAATTTTATTTCTTACGTTTTTTCGTAAAATATGTTAATGCCATCTGAAAGAGGAACAGATAAGCTTTCCATCGAGCTCTTAGTCGAAGAACTCGGTCGAAGGATGCAAGAGTTATTAGCAAACAACTAATCGGTGGTCAACACTATTCCGTCCTACTGCCGATTCTTTTCGCAAAGTACTTTTCTATAATTCTAGTATTTAATGGAAAAAAAATTAAACGAGTTTTTTGTCCATGTAAAAAACTATTAATTCTGAAAAAAATGCCGCACATTTATGCAATTAAAAAAATTTAAATGTCTCTTATTAGATAAGCCATATTTTCGTCTGATAAGGTACTTCTTCTTCAATGATTTCGAGGATATTTTAGTTTTGATCAAAAAAATTGTATTTCTTACGACTTTTCGTAAAATATGTTAATGCTATCTGAGAGAGGAACAGATAAGCTTTCCATCGAGCTCTTAATCGAAGAAGTCGGTCGAAGATTGCAAAAGTTATTAGCGAAAAACTAATCGGTGGTCAAAACGATTCCGTTATACTGCCGATTCTTTTCGCAAAGTACTTTTCTATAATTCTAGTATTTAATGGGAGAAAATTTAACGCATTTTTTGTCACTGTAAAAAACTATTAATTCTGAATAAAATGCCGCCCATTTATGCAATTAAAAAAATTTAAATGTCTCTTATTAGATAAGGCATATTTTCGTCCGATAAGGTACTTCTTCTTCAATGATTTCGAGGATATTTTAGTTTTGATCAAAAAAAATTTTATTTTTTAGTACTTTTTGTAAAATATGTTAATGCCATCTGAAAGAGGAACAGATAAGCTTTCCATCGAGCTCGTAGTCGAAGAAGTCGGTCGAAGGATGCAAGAGTTATTAGCAAAAAACTAATCGGTGGTCAACACGTTTCCGTCCTACTGCCGATTCTTTTCGCAAAGTACTTTTCTATAATTCTAGTATTTAATGGTAAAAAATTAAACGAATTTTTTGTTTATGTAAAAAACTATTAAATCTTAATAAAATGCTACCCATTTATGCAATTAAAAAAATTTAAATGTCTCTTATTAGATAAGGCCTATTTTCGTCTGATAAGGTACTTCTTCTTCAATGATTTCGAGGATATTTTAGTTTTGATCAAAAACATTGTATTTCTTACGACTTTTCGTAAATTATGTTAATGCCATCTGAAAGAGGAACAGATAGGCTTAAGTTATTAGCGAAAAACTAATCGGTGGTCAAAACGATTCCGTTATACTGCCGATTCTTTTCGCAAAGTACTTTTCTATAATTCTAGTATTTAATGGGAGAAAATTTAACGCATTTTTTGTCACTGTAAAAAACTATTAATTCTGAATAAAATGCCGCCCATTTATGCAATTAAAAAAATGTAAATGTCTCTTATTAGATAAGGCATATTTTCGTCCGATAAGGTACTTCTTCTTCAATGATTTCGAGGATATTTTAGTTTTGATCAAAAAAAATTTTATTTTTTAGTACTTTTTGTAAAATATGTTAATGCCATCTGAAAGAGGAACAGATAAGCTTTCCATCGAGCTCGTAGTCGAAGAAGTCGGTCGAAGGATGCAAGAGTTATTAGCAAAAAACTAATCGGTGGTCAACACTATTCCGTCCTACTGCCGATTCTTTTCGCAAAGTACTGTTGTATAATTCTAGTATTTAATGGAAAAAAAATTAAACGAGTTTTTTGTCCATGTAAAAAACTATTAATTCTGAAAAAAATGCCGCACATTTATGCAATTAAAAAAATTTAAATGTCTCTTATTAGATAAGCCATATTTTCGTCTGATAAGGTACTTCTTCTTCAATGATTTCGAGGATATTTTAGTTTTGATCAAAAAAATTGTATTTCTTACGACTTTTCGTAAAATATGTTAATGCTATCTGAGAGAGGAACAGATAAGCTTTCCATCGAGCTCGTAGTCGAAGAAGTCGGTCGAAGGATGCAAGAGTTATTAGCAAAAAACTAATCGGTGGTCAACACGTTTCCGTCCTACTGCCGATTCTTTTCGCAAAGTACTTTTCTATAATTCTAGTATTTAATGGAAAAAAAATTAAACGAGTTTTTTGTCCATGTAAAAAACTATTAATTCTGAAAAAAATGCCGCACATTTATGCAATTAAAAAAATTTAAATGTCTCTTATTAGATAAGCCATATTTTCGTCCGATAAGGTACTTCTTCTTCAATGATTTCGAGGATATTTTAGTTTTGATCAAAAAAAATTTTATTTTTTAGTACTTTTTGTAAAATATGTTAATGCCATCTGAAAGAGGAACAGATAAGCTTTCCATCGAGCTCGTAGTCGAAGAAGTCGGTCGAAGGATGCAAGAGTTGTTAGCAAACAACTAATCGGTGGTCAAAACGATTCCGTTATACTGCCGATTCTTTTCGCAAAGTACTTTTCTATAATTCTAGTATTTAATGGGAGAAAATTTAACGCATTTTTTGTCACTGTAAAAAACTATTAATTCTGAATAAAATTCCGCCCATTTATGCAATTAAAAAAATTTAAATGTCTCTTATTAGATAAGGCATATTTTCGTCCGATAAGGTACTTCTTCTTCAATGATTTCGAGGATATTTTAGTTTTGATCAAAAAAAATTTTATTTTTTAGTACTTTTTGTAAAATATGTTAATGCCATCTGAAAGAGGAACAGATAAGTTTTCCATCGAGCTCTTAGTCGAAGAAGTCGGTCGAAGGATGCAAGAGTTATTGGCAAAAAACTAATCGGTGGTCAACACGTTTCCGTCCTACTGCCGATTCTCTTCGCAAAGTACTTTTCTATAATTCTATTATTTAATGGTAAAAAATTAAACGAATTTTATGTCCATGTAAAAAACTATTAATTCTGAATAAAATTCCTCCCATTTATGCAATTAAAAAATTTAAATGTCTCTTATTAGATAAGGCATATTTTCGTCTGATAAGGTACTTCTTCTTCAATGATTTCGAGGATATTTTAGTTTTGATCAAAACAATTGTATTTCTTACGACTTTTCGTAAAATATGTTAATGCCATCTGAAAGAGGAACAGATAAGCTTTCCATCGAGCTCTTAGTCGAAGAAGTCAGTCGAAGGATGCAAGAGTTATTAGCAAAAAACAAATCGGTGGTCAACACGATTCCGTCCTACTGCCGATTCTCTTCGCAAAGTACTTTTCTATAATTCTAGTATTTAATGGTAAAAAATTAAACGAATTTTTTGATTATGTAAAAAACTATTAATTCTGAATAAAATGCCGCCCATTTATGCAATTAAAAAAATGTAAATGTCTCTTATTAGATAAGGCAGATTTTCGTCTGATAAGGTACTTCTTCTTCAATGATTTCGAGGATATTTTAGTTTTGATCAAAAAAATTGTATTTCTTACGACTTTTCGTAAACTATATAAATGCCATCTGAAAGAGGATCAGATAATCTTTCCATCGAGCTCTTAGTCGAAGAAGTCGGTTGAAGGATGCAAGAGTTATTAGCAAAAAACTAATCGGTGGTCAACACGATTCCGACCTACTGCCGATTCTTTTCGAAAAGTACTTTTCTATAATTCTAGAATTTAAAGGGAAAAAAATGACATGAATTTTTTGTCCATGTAAAAAACTATTAATTCTGAATAAAATGCTGCCCATTTATGCAATTAAAAAAATTTAAATGTCTCTTATTAGATAAGGCATATTTTCGTCTGATAAGGTAGTTCTACTTCAATGATTTCGAAGATATTTTAGTTTTGAGCAAAAAATTTTATTTCTTACGTTTTTTCGTTGTATATGTTAATGCCATCTGAAAGAGGAACAGATAAGCTTTCCATCGAGCTCTTAGTCGAAGAACTCGGTCGAAGGATGCAAGAGTTATTAGCAAACAACTAATCGGTGGTCAACACTATTCCGTCCTACTGCCGATTCTTTTCGCAAAGTACTGTTGTATAATTCTAGTATTTAATGGAAAAAAAATTAAACGAGTTTTTTGTCCATGTAAAAAACTATTAATTCTGAAAAAAATGCCGCACATTTATGCAATTAAAAAAATTTAAATGTCTCTTATTAGATAAGCCATATTTTCGTCTGATAAGGTACTTCTTCTTCAATGATTTCGAGGATATTTTAGTTTTGATCAAAAAAATTGTATTTCTTACGACTTTTCGTAAAATATGTTAATGCTATCTGAGAGAGGAACAGATAAGCTTTCCATCGAGCTCGTAGTCGAAGAAGTCGGTCGAAGGATGCAAGAGTTATTAGCAAAAAACTAATCGGTGGTCAACACGTTTCCGTCCTACTGCCGATTCTTTTCGCAAAGTACTTTTCTATAATTTTAGTATTTAATGGAAAAAAAATTAAACGAGTTTTTTGTCCATGTAAAAAACTATTAATTCTGAAAAAAATGCCGCACATTTATGCAATTAAAAAAATTTAAATGTCTCTTATTAGATAAGCCATATTTTCGTCCGATAAGGTACTTCTTCTTCAATGATTTCGAGGATATTTTAGTTTTGATCAAAAAAAATTTTATTTTTTAGTACTTTTTGTAAAATATGTTAATGCCATCTGAAAGAGGAACAGATAAGCTTTCCATCGAGCTCGTAGTCGAAGAAGTCGGTCGAAGGATGCAAGAGTTATTAGCAAACAACTAATCGGTGGTCAAAACGATTCCGTTATACTGCCGATTCTTTTCGCAAAGTACTTTTCTATAATTCTAGTATTTAATGGGAGAAAATTTAACGCATTTTTTGTCACTGTAAAAAACTATTAATTCTGAATAAAATGCCGCCCATTTATGCAATTAAAAAAATTTAAATGTCTCTTATTAGATAAGGCATATTTTCGTCCGATAAGGTACTTCTTCTTCAATGATTTCGAGGATATTTTAGTTTTGATCAAAAAAAATTTTATTTTTTAGTACTTTTTGTAAAATATGTTAATGCCATCTGAAAGAGGAACAGATAAGTTTTCCATCGAGCTCTTAGTCGAAGAAGTCGGTCGAAGGATGCAAGAGTTATTGGCAAAAAACTAATCGGTGGTCAACACGTTTCCGTCCTACTGCCGATTCTTTTCGCAAAGTACTTTTCTATAATTCTAGTATTTAATGGTAAAAAATTAAACGAATTTTTTGTTTATGTAAAAAACTATTAAATCTTAATAAAATGCTACCCATTTATGCAATTAAAAAAATTTAAATGTCTCTTATTAGATAAGGCATATTTTCGTCTGATAAGGTACTTCTTCTTCAATGATTTCGAGGATATTTTAGTTTTGATCAAAACAATTGTATTTCTTACGACTTTTCGTAAAATATGTTAATGCCATCTGAAAGAGGAACAGATAAGCTTTCCATCGAGCTCTTAGTCGAAGAAGTCAGTCGAAGGATGCAAGAGTTATTAGCAATCCTCAATGATTTCGAGGATATTTTAGTTTTGATCAAAACAATTGTATTTCTTACGACTTTTCGTAAAATATGTTAATGCCATCTGAAAGAGGAACAGATAAGCTTTCCATCGAGCTCTTAGTCGAAGAAGTCGGTCGAAGGATGCAAGAGTTATTAGCAAATAACTAATCGGTGGTCAACACAATTCCGTCCTACTGCCGATTCTCTTCGCAAAGTAATTTTCTATAGTTCTAGTATTTAATGGTAAAAAATTAAACGAATTTTTTGTTTATGTAAAAAACTATTAAATCTAAATAAAATGCTACCCATTTATGCAATTAAAAAAAATTAAATGTCTCTTATTAGATAAGGCATATTTTCGTCTGATAAGGTACTTCTTCTTCAATGATTTCGAGGATATTTTAGTTTTGATCAAAAAAATTGTATTTCTTACGACTTTTCGTAAATTATGTTAATGCCATCTGAAAGAGGAACAGATAAGCATTCCATCGAGCTCTTAGTCGAAGAAGTCGGTCGAAGGATGCAAGAGTTATTAGCAAAAATCTAATCGGTGGCCAACACGATTCCGTCCAACTGCCGATTCTTTTCGCAAAGTACTTTTCTATAATTCTAGTATTTAATGGGAAAAATTTAAACGAAATTTTTGTCCATTAAAAAAACTCTTAATTCTGAATAAAAAGCAACCCATTTATGCAATTAAAAAAATTTAAATGTCTCTTATTAGATAAGGCATATTTTCGTCTGATAAGGTACTTCTTCTTCAATGATTTCGACGATATTTAGGTTTTAATCAAAAAAATTGTATTTCTTACGACTTTTCGTGAAATATGTTAATGCCATCTGAAAGAGGAACAGATAAGCTTTCCATCGAGCTCTTAGTCGAAGAAGTCAGTCGAAGGATGCAAGAGTTATTAGCAAAAAACAAATCGGTGGTCAACACGATTCCGACCTACTGCCGATTCTTTTCGCAAAGTACTTTTCTATAATTCTAGAATTTAAAGGGAAAAAAATGACATGAATTTTTTGTCCATGTAAAAAACTATTAATTCTGAATAAAATGCTGCCCATTTATGCAATTAAAAAAATTTAAATGTCTCTTATTAGATAAGGCATATTTTCGTCTGATAAGGTAGTTCTACTTCAATGATTTCGAAGATATTTTAGTTTTGAGCAAAAAATTTTATTTCTTACGTTTTTTCGTAAAATATGTTAATGCCATCTGAAAGAGGAACAGATAAGCTTTCCATCGAGCTCTTAGTCGAAGAACTCGGTCGAAGGATGCAAGAGTTATTAGCAAACAACTAATCGGTGGTCAACACTATTCCGTCCTACTGCCGATTCTTTTCGCAAAGTACTGTTCTATAATTCTAGTATTTAATGGAAAAAAAATTAAACGAGTTTTTTGTCCATGTAAAAAACTATTAATTCTGAAAAAAATGCCGCACATTTATGCAATTAAAAAAATTTAAATTTCTCTTATTAGATAAGCCATATTTTCGTCTGATAAGGTACTTCTTCTTCAATGATTTCGAGGATATTTTAGTTTTGATCAAAAAAATTGTATTTCTTACGACTTTTCGTAAAATATGTTAATGCTATCTGAGAGAGGAACAGATAAGCTTTCCATCGAGCTCGTAGTCGAAGAAGTCGGTCGAAGGATGCAAGAGTTATTAGCAAAAAACTAATCGGTGGTCAACACGTTTCCGTCCTACTGCCGATTCTTTTCGCAAAGTACTTTTCTATAATTCTAGTATTTAATGGAAAAAAAATTAAACGAGTTTTTTGTCCATGTAAAAAACTATTAATTCTGAAAAAAATGCCGCACATTTATGCAATTAAAAAAATTTAAATGTCTCTTATTAGATAAGCCATATTTTCGTCTGATAAGGTACTTCTTCTTCAATGATTTCGAGGATATTTTAGTTTTGATCAAAAAAATTGTATTTCTTACGACTTTTCGTAAAATGTGTTAATGCTATCTGAGAGAGGAACAGATAAGCTTTCCATCGAGCTCGTAGTCGAAGAAGTCGGTCGAAGGATGCAAGAGTTATTAGCAAAAAACTAATCGGTGGTCAACACGTTTCCGTCCTACTGCCGATTCTTTTCGCAAAGTACTTTTCTATAATTCTAGTATTTAATGGTAAAAAATTAAACGAATTTTTTGATTATGTAAAAAACTATTAATTCTGAATAAAATGCCGCCCATTTATGCAATTAAAAAAATGTAAATGTCTCTTATTAGATAAGGCAGATTTTCGTCTGATAAGGTACTTCTTCTTCAATGATTTCGAGGATATTTTAGTTTTGATCAAAAAAATTGTATTTCTTACGACTTTTCGTAAACTATATAAATGCCATCTGAAAGAGGATCAGATAATCTTTCCATCGAGCTCTTAGTCGAAGAAGTCGGTTGAAGGATGCAAGAGTTATTAGCAAAAAACTAATCGGTGGTCAACACGATTCCGACCTACTGCCGATTCTTTTCGCAAAGTACTTTTCTATAATTCTAGAATTTAAAGGGAAAAAAATGACATGAATTTTTTGTCCATGTAAAAAACTATTAATTCTGAATAAAATGCTGCCCATTTATGCAATTAAAAAAATTTAAATGTCTCTTATTAGATAAGGCATATTTTCGTCTGATAAGGTAGTTCTACTTCAATGATTTCGAAGATATTTTAGTTTTGAGCAAAAAATTTTATTTCTTACGTTTTTTCGTTGTATATGTTAATGCCATCTGAAAGAGGAACAGATAAGCTTTCCATCGAGCTCTTAGTCGAAGAACTCGGTCGAAGGATGCAAGAGTTATTAGCAAACAACTAATCGGTGGTCAACACTATTCCGTCCTACTGCCGATTCTTTTCGCAAAGTACTGTTGTATAATTCTAGTATTTAATGGAAAAAAAATTAAACGAGTTTTTTGTCCATGTAAAAAACTATCAGTTCTGAATAAAATGCCGCCCATTTATGCAATTAAAAAAATTTAAATGTCTCTTATTAGATAAGCCATATTTTCGTCTGATAAGGTACTTCTTCTTCAATGATTTCGAGGATATTTTAGTTTTGATCAAAAAAATTGTATTTCTTACGACTTTTCGTAAAATATGTTAATGCTATCTGAGAGAGGAACAGATAAGCTTTCCATCGAGCTCGTAGTCGAAGAAGTCGGTCGAAGGATGCAAGAGTTGTTAGCAAACAACTAATCGGTGGTCAAAACGATTCCGTTATACTGCCGATTCTTTTCGCAAAGTACTTTTCTATAATTCTAGTATTTAATGGGAGAAAATTTAACGCATTTTTTGTCACTGTAAAAAACTATTAATTCTGAATAAAATTCCGCCCATTTATGCAATTAAAAAAATTTAAATGTCTCTTATTAGATAAGGCATATTTTCGTCCGATAAGGTACTTCTTCTTCAATGATTTCGAGGATATTTTAGTTTTGATCAAAAAAAATTTTATTTTTTAGTACTTTTTGTAAAATATGTTAATGCCATCTGAAAGAGGAACAGATAAGTTTTCCATCGAGCTCTTAGTCGAAGAAGTCGGTCGAAGGATGCAAGAGTTATTGGCAAAAAACTAATCGGTGGTCAACACGTTTCTGTCCTACTGCCGATTCTCTTCGCAAAGTACTTTTCTATAATTCTATTATTTAATGGTAAAAAATTAAACGAATTTTATGTCCATGTAAAAAACTATTAATTCTGAATAAAATTCCTCCCATTTATGCAATTAAAAAATTTAAATGTCTCTTATTAGATAAGGCATATTTTCGTCTGATAAGGTACTTCTTCTTCAATGATTTCGAGGATATTTTAGTTTTGATCAAAACAATTGTATTTCTTACGACTTTTCGTAAAATATGTTAATGCCATCTGAAAGAGGAACAGATAAGCTTTCCATCGAGCTCTTAGTCGAAGAAGTCAGTCGAAGGATGCAAGAGTTATTAGCAAAAAACAAATCGGTGGTCAACACGATTCCGTCCTACTGCCGATTCTCTTCGCAAAGTACTTTTCTATAATTCTAGTATTTAATGGTAAAAAATTAAACGAATTTTTTGATTATGTAAAAAACTATTAATTCTGAATAAAATGCCGCCCATTTATGCAATTAAAAAAATGTAAATGTCTCTTATTAGATAAGGCAGATTTTCGTCTGATAAGGTACTTCTTCTTCAATGATTTCGAGGATATTTTAGTTTTGATCAAAAAAATTGTATTTCTTACGACTTTTCGTAAACTATATAAATGCCATCTGAAAGAGGATCAGATAATCTTTCCATCGAGCTCTTAGTCGAAGAAGTCGGTTGAAGGATGCAAGAGTTATTAGCAAAAAACTAATCGGTGGTCAACACGATTCCGACCTACTGCCGATTCTTTTCGAAAAGTACTTTTCTATAATTCTAGAATTTAAAGGGAAAAAAATGACATGAATTTTTTGTCCATGTAAAAAACTATTAATTCTGAATAAAATGCTGCCCATTTATGCAATTAAAAAAATTTAAATGTCTCTTATTAGATAAGGCATATTTTCGTCTGATAAGGTAGTTCTACTTCAATGATTTCGAAGATATTTTAGTTTTGAGCAAAAAATTTTATTTCTTACGTTTTTTCGTTGTATATGTTAATGCCATCTGAAAGAGGAACAGATAAGCTTTCCATCGAGCTCTTAGTCGAAGAACTCGGTCGAAGGATGCAAGAGTTATTAGCAAACAACTAATCGGTGGTCAACACTATTCCGTCCTACTGCCGATTCTTTTCGCAAAGTACTGTTGTATAATTCTAGTATTTAATGGAAAAAAAATTAAACGAGTTTTTTGTCCATGTAAAAAACTATTAATTCTGAAAAAAATGCCGCACATTTATGCAATTAAAAAAATTTAAATGTCTCTTATTAGATAAGCCATATTTTCGTCTGATAAGGTACTTCTTCTTCAATGATTTCGAGGATATTTTAGTTTTGATCAAAAAAATTGTATTTCTTACGACTTTTCGTAAAATATGTTAATGCTATCTGAGAGAGGAACAGATAAGCTTTCCATCGAGCTCGTAGTCGAAGAAGTCGGTCGAAGGATGCAAGAGTTATTAGCAAAAAACTAATCGGTGGTCAACACGTTTCCGTCCTACTGCCGATTCTTTTCGCAAAGTACTTTTCTATAATTCTAGTATTTAATGGAAAAAAAATTAAACGAGTTTTTTGTCCATGTAAAAAACTATTAATTCTGAAAAAAATGCCGCACATTTATGCAATTAAAAAAATTTAAATGTCTCTTATTAGATAAGCCATATTTTCGTCCGATAAGGTACTTCTTCTTCAATGATTTCGAGGATATTTTAGTTTTGATCAAAAAAAATTTTATTTTTTAGTACTTTTTGTAAAATATGTTAATGCCATCTGAAAGAGGAACAGATAAGCATTCCATCGAGCTCGTAGTCGAAGAAGTCGGTCGAAGGATGCAAGAGTTATTAGCAAACAACTAATCGGTGGTCAAAACGATTCCGTTATACTGCCGATTCTTTTCGCAAAGTACTTTTCTATAATTCTAGTATTTAATGGGAGAAAATTTAACGCATTTTTTGTCACTGTAAAAAACTATTAATTCTGAATAAAATGCCGCCCATTTATGCAATTAAAAAAATTTAAATGTCTCTTATTAGATAAGGCATATTTTCGTCCGATAAGGTACTTCTTCTTCAATGATTTCGAGGATATTTTAGTTTTGATCAAAAAAACTTTTATTTTTTAGTACTTTTTGTAAAATATGTTAATGCCATCTGAAAGAGGAACAGATAAGTTTTCCATCGAGCTCTTAGTCGAAGAAGTCGGTCGAAGGATGCAAGAGTTATTGGCAAAAAACTAATCGGTGGTCAACACGTTTCCGTCCTACTGCCGATTCTTTTCGCAAAGTACTTTTCTATAATTCTAGTATTTAATGGTAAAAAATTAAACGAATTTTTTGTTTATGTAAAAAACTATTAAATCTTAATAAAATGCTACCCATTTATGCAATTAAAAAAATTTAAATGTCTCTTATTAGATAAGGCATATTTTCGTCTGATAAGGTACTTCTTCTTCAATGATTTCGAGGATATTTTAGTTTTGATCAAAACAATTGTATTTCTTACGACTTTTCGTAAAATATGTTAATGCCATCTGAAAGAGGAACAGATAAGCTTTCCATCGAGCTCTTAGTCGAAGAAGTCAGTCGAAGGATGCAAGAGTTATTAGCAATCCTCAATGATTTCGAGGATATTTTAGTTTTGATCAAAACAATTGTATTTCTTACGACTTTTCGTAAAATATGTTAATGCCATCTGAAAGAGGAACAGATAAGCTTTCCATCGAGCTCTTAGTCGAAGAAGTCGGTCGAAGGATGCAAGAGTTATTAGCAAATAACTAATCGGTGGTCAACACAATTCCGTCCTACTGCCGATTCTCTTCGCAAAGTAATTTTCTATAGTTCTAGTATTTAATGGTAAAAAATTAAACGAATTTTTTGTTTATGTAAAAAACTATTAAATCTAAATAAAATGCTACCCATTTATGCAATTAAAAAAAATTAAATGTCTCTTATTAGATAAGGCATATTTTCGTCTGATAAGGTACTTCTTCTTCAATGATTTCGAGGATATTTTAGTTTTGATCAAAAAAATTGTATTTCTTACGACTTTTCGTAAATTATGTTAATGCCATCTGAAAGAGGAACAGATAAGCATTCCATCGAGCTCTTAGTCGAAGAAGTCGGTCGAAGGATGCAAGAGTTATTAGCAAAAATCTAATCGGTGGCCAACACGATTCCGTCCAACTGCCGATTCTTTTCGCAAAGTACTTTTCTATAATTCTAGTATTTAATGGGAAAAATTTAAACGAAATTTTTGTCCATTAAAAAAACTCTTAATTCTGAATAAAAAGCAACCCATTTATGCAATTAAAAAAATTTAAATGTCTCTTATTAGATAAGCCATATTTTCGTCTGATAAGGTACTTCTTCTTCAATGATTTCGAGGATATTTTAGTTTTGATCAAAAAAATTGTATTTCTTACGACTTTTCGTAAAATATGTTAATGCTATCTGAGAGAGGAACAGATAAGCTTTCCATCGAGCTCGTAGTCGAAGAAGTCGGTCGAAGGATGCAAGAGTTATTAGCAAAAAACTAATCGGTGGTCAACACGTTTCCGTCCTACTGCCGATTCTTTTCGCAAAGTACTTTTCTATAATTCTAGTATTTAATGGAAAAAAAATTAAACGAGTTTTTTGTCCATGTAAAAAACTATTAATTCTGAAAAAAATGCCGCACATTTATGCAATTAAAAAAATTTAAATGTCTCTTATTAGATAAGCCATATTTTCGTCTGATAAGGTACTTCTTCTTCAATGATTTCGAGGATATTTTAGTTTTGATAAAAAAAATTGTATTTCTTACGACTTTTCGTAAAATATGTTAATGCTATCTGAGAGAGGAACAGATAAGCTTTCCATCGAGCTCGTAGTCGAAGAAGTCGGTCGAAGGATGCAAGAGTTATTAGCAAAAAACTAATCGGTGGTCAACACGTTTCCGTCCTACTGCCGATTCTTTTCGCAAAGTACTTTTCTATAATTCTAGTATTTAATGGAAAAAAAATTAAACGAGTTTTTTGTCCATGTAAAAAACTATTAATTCTGAAAAAAATGCCGCACATTTATGCAATTAAAAAAATTTAAATGTCTCTTATTAGATAAGCCATATTTTCGTCCGATAAGGTACTTCTTCTTCAATGATTTCGAGGATATTTTAGTTTTGATCAAAAAAAATTTTATTTTTTAGTACTTTTTGTAAAATATGTTAATGCCATCTGAAAGAGGAACAGATAAGCTTTCCATCGAGCTCGTAGTCGAAGAAGTCGGTCGAAGGATGCAAGAGTTATTAGCAAACAACTAATCGGTGGTCAAAACGATTCCGTTATACTGCCGATTCTTTTCGCAAAGTACTTTTCTATAATTCTAGTATTTAATGGGAGAAAATTTAACGCATTTTTTGTCACTGTAAAAAACTATTAATTCTGAATAAAATGCCGCCCATTTATGCAATTAAAAAAATTTAAATGTCTCTTATTAGATAAGGCATATTTTCGTCCGATAAGGTACTTCTTCTTCAATGATTTCGAGGATATTTTAGTTTTGATCAAAAAAACTTTTATTTTTTAGTACTTTTTGTAAAATATGTTAATGCCATCTGAAAGAGGAACAGATAAGCTTTCCATCGAGCTCGTAGTCGAAGAAGTCGGTCGAAGGATGCAAGAGTTATTAGCAAAAAACTAATCGGTGGTCAACACGTTTCCGTCCTACTGCCGATTCTTTTCGCAAAGTACTTTTCTATAATTCTAGTATTTAATGGTAAAAAATTAAACGAATTTTTTGTTTATATAAAAAACTATTAAATCTTAATAAAATGCTACCCATTTATGCAATTAAAAAAATTTAAATGTCTCTTATTAGATAAGGCATATTTTCGTCTGATAAGGTACTTCTTCTTCAATGATTTCGAGGATATTTTAGTTTTGATCAAAACAATTGTATTTCTTACGACTTTTCGTAAAATATGTTAATGCCATCTGAAAGAGGAACAGATAAGCTTTCCATCGAGCTCTTAGTCGAAGAAGTCAGTCGAAGGATGCAAGAGTTATTAGCAATCCTCAATGATTTCGAGGATATTTTAGTTTTGATCAAAACAATTGTATTTCTTACGACTTTTCGTAAAATATGTTAATGCCATCTGAAAGAGGAACAGATAAGCTTTCCATCGAGCTCTTAGTCGAAGAAGTCGGTCGAAGGATGCAAGAGTTATTAGCAAAAATCTAATCGGTGGCCAACACGATTCCGTCCAACTGCCGATTCTTTTCGCAAGGTACTTTTCTATAATTCTAGTATTTAATGGGAAAAATTTAAACGAAATTTTTGTCCATTAAAAAAACTCTTAATTCTGAATAAAAAGCAACCCATTTATGCAATTAAAAAAATTTAAATGTCTCTTATTAGATAAGGCATATTTTCGTCTGATAAGGTACTTCTTCTTCAATGATTTCGAGGATATTTAGGTTTTAATCAAAAAAATTGTATTTCTTACGACTTTTCGTGAAATATGTTAATGCCATCTGAAAGAGGAACAGATAAGCTTTCCATCGAGCTCTTAGTCGAAGAAGTCAGTCGAAGGATGCAAGAGTTATTAGCAAATAACTAATCGGTGGTCCACACAATTCGGTCCTACTGCCGATTCTCTTCGCAAAGTAATTTTCTATAGTTCTAGTATTTAATGGTAAAAAATTAAACGAATTTTTTGTTTATGTAAAAAACTATTAAATTTAAATAAAATGCTACCCATTTATGCAATTAAAAAAAATTAAATGTCTCTTATTAGATAAGGCATATTTTCGTCTGATAAGGTACTTCTTCTTCAATGATTTCGAGGATATTTTAGTTTTGATCAAAAAAATTGTATTTCTTACGACTTTTCGTAAATTATGTTAATGCCATCTGAAAGAGGAACAGATAAGCATTCCATCGAGCTCTTAGTCGAAGAAGTCGGTCGAAGGATGCAAGAGTTATTAGCAAAAATCTAATCGGTGGCCAACACGATTCCGTCCAACTGCCGATTCTTTTCGCAAGGTACTTTTCTATAATTCTAGTATTTAATGGGAAAAATTTAAACGAAATTTTTGTCCATTAAAAAAACTCTTAATTCTGAATAAAAAGCAACCCATTTATGCAATTAAAAAAATTTAAATGTCTCTTATTAGATAAGGCATATTTTCGTCTGATAAGGTACTTCTTCTTCAATGATTTCGAGGATATTTAGGTTTTAATCAAAAAAATTGTATTTCTTACGACTTTTCGTGAAATATGTTAATGCCATCTGAAAGAGGAACAGATAAGCTTTCCATCGAGCTCTTAGTCGAAGAAGTCAGTCGAAGGATGCAAGAGTTATTAGCAAAAAACAAATCGGTGGTCAACACGATTCCGTCCTACTGCCGATTCTCTTCGCAAAGTACTTTTCTATAATTCTAGTATTTAATGGTAAAAAATTAAACGAATTTTTTGATTATGTAAAAAACTATTAATTCTGAATAAAATGCCGCCCATTTATGCAATTAAAAAAATGTAAATGTCTCTTATTAGATAAGGCAGATTTTCGTCTGATAAGGTACTTCTTCTTCAATGATTTCGAGGATATTTTAGTTTTGATCAAAAAAATTGTATTTCTTACGACTTTTCGTAAACTATATAAATGCCATCTGAAAGAGGATCAGATAATCTTTCCATCGAGCTCTTAGTCGAAGAAGTCGGTCGAAGGATGCAAGAGTTATTAGCAAAAAACTAATCGGTGGTCAACACGATTCCGACCTACTGCCGATTCTTTTCGCAAAGTACTTTTCTATAATTCTAGAATTTAAAGGGAAAAAAATGACATGAATTTTTTGTCCATGTAAAAAACTATTAATTCTGAATAAAATGCTGCCCATTTATGCAATTAAAAAAATTTAAATGTCTCTTATTAGATAAGGCATATTTTCGTCTGATAAGGTAGTTCTACTTCAATGATTTCGAAGATATTTTAGTTTTGAGCAAAAAATTTTATTTCTTACGTTTTTTCGTAAAATATGTTAATGCCATCTGAAAGAGGAACAGATAAGCTTTCCATCGAGCTCTTAGTCGAAGAACTCGGTCGAAGGATGCAAGAGTTATTAGCAAACAACTAATCGGTGGTCAACACTATTCCGTCCTACTGCCGATTCTTTTCGCAAAGTACTGTTCTATAATTCTAGTATTTAATGGAAAAAAAATTAAACGAGTTTTTTGTCCATGTAAAAAACTATTAATTCTGAAAAAAATGCCGCACATTTATGCAATTAAAAAAATTTAAATGTCTCTTATTAGATAAGCCATATTTTCGTCTGATAAGGTACTTCTTCTTCAATGATTTCGAGGATATTTTAGTTTTGATCAAAAAAATTGTATTTCTTACGACTTTTCGTAAAATATGTTAATGCTATCTGAAAGAGGAACAGATAAGCTTTCCATCGAGCTCGTAGTCGAAGAAGTCGGTCGAAGGATGCAAGAGTTATTAGCAAAAAACTAATCGGTGGTCAACACGTTTCCGTCCTACTGCCGATTCTTTTCGCAAAGTACTTTTCTATAATTCTAGTATTTAATGGAAAAAAAATTAAACGAGTTTTTTGTCCATGTAAAAAACTATTAATTCTGAAAAAAATGCCGCACATTTATGCAATTAAAAAAATTTAAATGTCTCTTATTAGATAAGCCATATTTTCGTCTGATAAGGTACTTCTTCTTCAATGATTTCGAGGATATTTTAGTTTTGATCAAAAAAATTGTATTTCTTACGACTTTTCGTAAAATATGTTAATGCTATCTGAGAGAGGAACAGATAAGCTTTCCATCGAGCTCTTAGTCGAAGAACTCGGTCGAAGGATGCAAGAGTTATTAGCAAACAACTAATCGGTGGTCAAAACGATTCCGTTATACTGCCGATTCTTTTCGCAAAGTACTTTTCTATAATTCTAGTATTTAATGGGAGAAAATTTAACGCATTTTTTGTCACTGTAAAAAACTATTAATTCTGAATAAAATGCCGCCCATTTATGCAATTAAAAAAATTTAAATGTCTCTTATTAGATAAGGCATATTTTCGTCCGATAAGGTACTTCTTCTTCAATGATTTCGAGGATATTTTAGTTTTGATCAAAAAAAATTTTATTTTTTAGTACTTTTTGTAAAATATGTTAATGCCATCTGAAAGAGGAACAGATAAGCTTTCCATCGAGCTCGTAGTCGAAGAAGTCGGTCGAAGGATGCAAGAGTTATTAGCAAAAAACTAATCGGTGGTCCACACGTTTCCGTCCTACTGCCGATTCTTTTCGCAAAGTACTTTTCTATAATTCTAGTATTTAATGGTAAAAAATTAAACGAATTTTTTGTTTATGTAAAAAACTATTAAATCTTAATAAAATGCTACCCATTTATGCAATTAAAAAAATTTAAATGTCTCTTATTAGATAAGGCATATTTTCGTCTGATAAGGTACTTTTTCTTCAATGATTTCGAGGATATTTAGGTTTTAATCAAAAAAATTGTATTTCTTACGACTTTTCGTGAAATATGTTAATGCCATCTGAAAGAGGAACAGATAAGCTTTCCATCGAGCTCTTAGTCGAAGAAGTCGGTTGAAGGATGCAAGAGTTATTAGCAAAAAACTAATTGGTGGTCAACACGTTTCCATCCTACTGCCGATACTTTTCGCAAAGTACTTTTCTATAATTCTATTATTTAATGGGAAAAATTTAAACGAAATTTTTGTTCATGTAAATACTATTAATTCTGAATAAAATGCCACCCATTTATGCAATGAAAAAAATTTAAATGTTTTTTATTATATAAGGCATATTTTCGTCTGATAAGGTACTTCTTCTTCAATAATTTCGAGGATATTTTAGTTTTTATCAAAAAAATGTTATTTCTTACGACTTTTCGTAAAATATGTTAATGCCATCTGAAAAAGGAACAGATAAGCTTTCCATCGAGCTCTTAGTCGAAGAAGTCAGTCGAAGGATGCAAGAGTTATTAGCAAAAAACAAATCGGTGGTCAACAAGATTCCGTTCTACTGCCGATTCTCTTCGCAAAGTACTTTTCTATAATTCTAGTATTTAATGGGAAAAAAATTAAACGAATTTTTTGTCCATGTAAAAAACTATTAATTTTGAATAAAATGCCGCCCATTTATGCAATTAAAAAAATTTAAATTTTCGTCTGATAAGGAACTTCTTCTTCAATGATTTCGACGATATTTTAGTTTTGATCAAAAAAATTGTATTTTTTACGACTTTTCGTAAAATTTGTTAATGCCATCTGAAAGAGAAACAGATAAGGTTTCCATCGAGCTCTTAGTCGAAGAAGTCAGTCGAAGGATGCAAGAGTTATTAGCAAAAAACTAATCGGTGGTCAACACGATTCCGTCCTACTGCCGATTCTTTTCGCAAAGTACTTTTCTATAATTCTAGTATTTAATGGGAAAAAAATTATACGAGTTTTTTGTCCATGTAAAAAACTATTAATTCTGAATAAAATGCCGCCCATTTATGCAGTTAAAAAAATTTAAATGTCTCTAATTAGATAAGGCAGACTTTCATCTGATAAGGCACTTCTTCTTCAATGATTTCGAGGATATTTTAGTTTTGATCAAAAAAATTTGATTTTTTACGACTTTTCGTAAAATATGTTAATGCCATCTGAAAAAGGAACAGATAAGGTTTCCATCGAGCTCTTAGTCGAAGAAGTCAGTCGAAGGATAAAAGAGTTATTAGCGAAAAACTAATCGGTGGTCAAAACGATTCCGTTCTACTGCCGATTCTTTTCGCAAAATTCTTTTCTATAATTCTTGTATTTAATGGGAAAAATTAAGCGAATTTTTGTCCATGTAAAACACTATTTATTCTGAATAAAATGCCGCCCATTTATGCAATTAAAAAATTTATATGTCTCTTATTAGATAAGGCATATTTTCGTCTGATAAGGTACTTTTTCTTCAATGATTTCGAGGATATTTTAGTTTTTATAAAAAAAATGTTTCTTCTTACGACTTTTCGTAAAATATGTTAATGCCATCTGAAAGAGGAACAGATAAGCTTTCCATCGAGCTCTTAGTCGAAGAAGTCAGTCGAAGGATGCAACAGTTATTAGCAAAAAACAAATCGGTGGTCAACACGATTCCGTCCTACTGCCGATTCTTTTCGCAATGTACTTTTGTATAATTCTAGTATTGAATGGGAAAAAATTAAACGAATTTTTTGTCCATGTAAAAAACTTTTAATTCTGAATATAATGCCGCCCATTTATGCAATTAAAAAAATTTAAATGTCTCTTATTAGATAAGGCATATTTTCGTCTGATAAGGTACTTCGTTTTCAATGATTTCGAGGATATTTTAGTTTTGATCAAAACAATTGTATTTCTTACGACTTTTCGTAAAATATTTTAATGCCATCTTAAAGAGGAACAGATAAGCTTTCCATCGAGCTCTTAGTCGAAGAAGTCGGTCGAAGGATGCAAGAGTTATTAGCAAAAAACAAATCGGTGGTCAACACGATTCCGTTCTACTGCCGATTCTTTTCGCAAAGTACTTTTCTATAATTCTAGTATTTAATGGGAAAAAAATTAAACGAATTTTTTGTTTATGTAAAAAACTATTTAATCTAAATAAAATGCTACCCATTTATGCAATTAAAACCAGTAAGGACGCTATCTTCAGCAAGGCTGAAGCTATAATACTTTTTACGTTGTGTCACTAAAAAACTAAATGAATAGTTTTCATGCCTCCCTAACAACATAACTGTAAGGTTTCAAGTCAATTGGTTAAAAAACAAAAAAGTTTTCCATACAGCGGTTCAAGTTTTGAGATAAGTGGGCGTAGCCATGCCCACTTTTGGTCAAAATAGTTTTCATTCCTCCCTAAGAAGATAACTGTAAGTTTTCAAGTCAATTGGTCAATTTTCGCTAAAAAAAAGGCGTGGGCACGCCCACTTTTGGTCAAAATAGTTTTCATTCCTCCCTAAGAACATAACTGCAAAGTTTCAAGTCAATTGGTTGAAAAACAAAAAAGTTGTCCATACAACGGGTCAAATTTCGCTAGAAGTGGGCGTGGCTACGCTCACTTTGGGTCAAAATAGTTTTCATGCCTCCCTAAGAACATAACTGTAAAGTTTCAAGTCAATTGGTTAAAAAACAAAAAAGTTTTCCATACAACGGGTCAATTTTCACTAAAAAAGGGCGTGGCCGCGCCCACTTTTGGTCAAAATTGTTTTCATTCCTCCCTAAGAACATAACTGTAAAGTTTCAAGTCAATTGGTTAAAAAACAAAAAAGTTTTCCATACAACGGGTCAATTTTTGCTATAAGTGGGCGTGGCTACGCCCACTTTTGGTCAAAATAGTTTTCATTCCTCTCTAAGAACATAACTGTAAAGTTTCAAGTCAATTGGTTAAAAAAACAAAAAAGTTTTCCATACAACGGGTCAATTTTCGCTATAAGTGGGCGTGGCTACGCGTGGCTACGCCCACTTTTGGTCAAAATAGTTTTCATTCCTTCCTAAGAACATAACTTTAAAATTTAAAGTCAATTGCTTAAAAAACAAAAAAGTTTTTCATACAACGGGTCAATTTTCGCTAGAAGTGGGCGTGGCTACGCGTGTCTTCGCCCATTTTTGGTCAAAATAGTTTTCATTCCTCCCCAAGAACATAACTTTAAAATTTCAAGTCAATTGGTTGAAAACCAAAAAAGTTCTCCATACAACGACGTGAATATTGCTTCTCTTCCTCTTCTTCATTTTGTATGGGAGCTACCAGTTCCAGATGTCCAATCTCATTGAAACTTTCAGGCATGTAGTCGGACTATGTAGAACTACTATGTTTAAAATTTCAGCACTCTATCATACAAAACAAAAAAGTTTTCCATACAACAATTCAAGTTTTGTTCATTTTTCTTCTTCTTTTCGTATGGGGGCTACCAGTTCCAGTGGTCCGATATGGCTGGATCCGACAAATGAGTTGACTGCACGAATAAGAAGTCTCTGTGCAAAATTTCAGCTCGATATCTTAAAAACTGTGGGAGAAGATTGTATATATACAGACAGACGGACAGACGGACATGGCTAAATCAACTCGTCTTGTCGTCCTGATCAAGAATATATATACTTTATATAGTCGGAAATGAATATTTCGATCTGTTACAAACTTCAGCACAAAGTTATTATACTATTTCACATACGTGAAAAGTATAAAAATTTAAATTTTCGTCTGATAAGGAACTTCTTCTTCAATGATTTCGAGGATATTTTAGTTTTGATCAAAAAAATTGTATTTCTTACGACTTTTCGTAAAATTTGTTAATGCCATCTGAAAGAGGAACAGATAAGCTTTTCATCGAGCTCTTAGTCGAAGAAGTCAGTCGAAGGATGCAAGAGTTATTAGCAAAAAACTAATCGGTGGTCAACACGATTCCGTCCTACTGCCGATTCTTTTCGCAAAGTACTTTTCTATAATTATAGTATTTAATGGAAAAAAAATTATACGAGTTTTTTGTCCATGTAAAAAACTATTAATTCTGAATAAAATGCCGCCCATTTATGCAGTTAAAAAAATTTAAATGTCTCTAATTAGATAAGGCAGACTTTCATCTGATAAGGCACTTCTTCTTCAATGATTTCGAGGATATTTTAGTTTTGATCAAAAAAATTTTATTTTTTACGACTTTTCGTAAAATATGTTAATGCCATCTGAAAAAGGAACAGATAAGGTTTCCATCGAGCTCTTAGTCGAAGAAGTCGGTCGAAGGATGCAAGAGTTATTAGCGAAAAACTAATCGGTGGTCAAAACGATTCCGTTCTACTGCCGATTCTATTCGCAAAATACTTTCCTATAATTCTTGTATTTAATGGGAAAAATTAAGCGAATTTTTGTCCATGTAAAACACTATTAATTCTGAATAAAATGCCGCCCATTTATGCAATTAAAAAATTTATATGTCTCTTATTAGATAAGGCAGACTTTCATCTGATAAGGCACTTCTTCTTCAATGATTTCGAGGATATTTTAGTTTTGATCAAAAAAATTTTATTTCTTACGACTTGTCGTAAAATATGTTAATGCCATCTGAAAGAGGAACAGATAAGCTTTCCATCGAGCTCTTAGTCGAAGAAGTCGGTCGAAGGATGCAAGAGTTATTAGCGAAAAACTAATAGGTGGTCAAAACGATTCCGTTCTACTGCCGAATCTTTTCGCAAAGTACTTTTCTATAATTCTAGTATTTAATGGGAAAAAATAAAACGAATTTTTTGTCCATGTAAAAAACTATGAATTCTGAATAAAAAGCCGCACATTTATGCAATTAAAAAAATGTAAATGTCTCTTATTAGATAAGGCATATTTTCGTCTGATAAGGTACTTCTTCTTCAATGATTTCGAGGATATTTTAGTTTTGATCAAAAAAATTGTATTTCTTACGACTTTTCGTAAAATATTTGAAAGAGGAACAGATAAGCTTTCCATCGAGCTCGTAGTCGAAGAAGTCGGTCGAAGGATGCAAGAGTTATTAGCAAAAAACTAATCGGTGGTCAACACGATTCCGTCCTACTGCCGATTCTTTTCGCAAAGTACTTTTCTATAATTCGAGTATTTAATGGGAAAAAGTTAAATGAATTTTTTTTTCAAGTTAAAAACTATTTATTTCTTAATAAAATGCCGCTCATTTATGCAATTAAAAAAATTTAAATGTTTCTTATTAGATAAGGCATATTTCCGTCTGATAAGGTACTTCTTCTTCAATGATTTTGAGGATGGTTTAGTTTTGATCAAAAAATATTTGTTTCTTATGACTTTTCGTAAAATATGTTACTGCCATCTAAAAGAGGAACAGATAAGGTTTCCATCGAGCTCGTAGTCGAAGAAGTCGGTCGAAGGATGCAAGAGTTATTAGCAAAAAACTAATTGGGAGTCAACATGATTCCGTCCTACCGCCGATTCTTTTCGCAAAGTACTTTTCTACAATTCTAGTATTTAATGGGAAAAAATTAAACGAATTTTTTGTCCATGTAAAAAACAATTAACTCTGAATTAAATGCCGCCCATTTATGCAATTAAAAAAATTTAAATGTCTCTTATTAGATAAGGCATATTTTCGTCTGATAAGGTACTTCTTCTTCAATGATTTCGAGGATATTTTAGTTTTGATCAAAACAATTGTATTTCTTTCGACTTTTCGTAAAATATGTTAATGCCATCTGAAAGAGGAATAGATAAGCTTTCCATCGAGCTCTTAGTCGAAGAAGTCGGTCGAAGGATGCAAGAGTTATTAGCAAACAACTAATTGGTGGTCAACACGATTCCGTCCTACTGCCGATTCTTTTCGCAAAGTACTTTTCTATAATTCTAGTATTTAATGGGAAAAAAATTACACGAGTTTTTTGTCCATGTAAAAAATTATTAATTCTGAATAAAATGCCGCCCATTTATGCAATTAAAAAAATTTACATGTCTCTAATTAGATAAGGCAGACTTTCATCTGATAAGGCACTTCTTCTTCAATGATTTCGAGGATATTTTAGTTTTGATCAAAAAAATTTTATTTTTTACGACTTTTCGTAAAATATGTTAATGCCAGCTGAAAAAGGAACAGATAAGGTTTCCATCGAGCTCTTAGTCGAAGAAGTCGGTCGAAGGATGCAAGAGTTATTAGCGAAAAACTAATCGGTGGTCAAAACGATTCCGTTCTACTGCCGATTCTTTTCGCAAAATACTTTTCTATAATTCTTGTATTTAATGGGAAAAATTAAGCGAATTTTTGTCCATATAAAAAACTATTAATTCTGAATAAAATGCTGCCCATTTATGCAATTAAAAAAATTTAAATGTCTCTTATTAGATAAGGCATATTTTCGTCTGATAAGGTAGTTCTACTTCAATGATTTCGAAGATATTTTAGTTTTGAGCAAAAAATTTTATTTCTTACGTTTTTTCGTAAAATATGTTAATGCCATCTGAAAGAGGAACAGATAAGCTTTCCATCGAGCTCTTAGTCGAAGAACTCGGTCGAAGGATGCAAGAGTTATTAGCAAACAACTAATCGGTGGTCAACACTATTCCGTCCTACTGCCGATTCTTTTCGCAAAGTACTGTTCTATAATTCTAGTATTTAATGGAAAAAAAATTAAACGAGTTTTTTGTCCATGTAAAAAACTATTAATTCTGAAAAAAATGCCGCACATTTATGCAATTAAAAAAATTTAAATGTCTCTTATTAGATAAGCCATATTTTCGTCTGATAAGGTACTTCTTCTTCAATGATTTCGAGGATATTTTAGTTTTGATCAAAAAAATTGTATTTCTTACGACTTTTCGTAAAATATGTTAATGCTATCTGAAAGAGGAACAGATAAGCTTTCCATCGAGCTCGTAGTCGAAGAAGTCGGTCGAAGGATGCAAGAGTTATTAGCAAAAAACTAATCGGTGGTCAACACGTTTCCGTCCTACTGCCGATTCTTTTCGCAAAGTACTTTTCTATAATTCTAGTATTTAATGGAAAAAAAATTAAACGAGTTTTTTGTCCATGTAAAAAACTATTAATTCTGAAAAAAATGCCGCACATTTATGCAATTAAAAAAATTTAAATGTCTCTTATTAGATAAGCCATATTTTCGTCTGATAAGGTACTTCTTCTTCAATGATTTCGAGGATATTTTAGTTTTGATCAAAAAAATTGTATTTCTTACGACTTTTCGTAAAATATGTTAATGCTATCTGAGAGAGGAACAGATAAGCTTTCCATCGAGCTCTTAGTCGAAGAACTCGGTCGAAGGATGCAAGAGTTATTAGCAAACAACTAATCGGTGGTCAAAACGATTCCGTTATACTGCCGATTCTTTTCGCAAAGTACTTTTCTATAATTCTAGTATTTAATGGGAGAAAATTTAACGCATTTTTTGTCACTGTAAAAAACTATTAATTCTGAATAAAATGCCGCCCATTTATGCAATTAAAAAAATTTAAATGTCTCTTATTAGATAAGGCATATTTTCGTCCGATAAGGTACTTCTTCTTCAATGATTTCGAGGATATTTTAGTTTTGATCAAAAAAAATTTTATTTTTTAGTACTTTTTGTAAAATATGTTAATGCCATCTGAAAGAGGAACAGATAAGCTTTCCATCGAGCTCGTAGTCGAAGAAGTCGGTCGAAGGATGCAAGAGTTATTAGCAAAAAACTAATCGGTGGTCCACACGTTTCCGTCCTACTGCCGATTCTTTTCGCAAAGTACTTTTCTATAATTCTAGTATTTAATGGTAAAAAATTAAACGAATTTTTTGTTTATGTAAAAAACTATTAAATCTTAATAAAATGCTACCCATTTATGCAATTAAAAAAATTTAAATGTCTCTTATTAGATAAGGCATATTTTCGTCTGATAAGGTACTTCTTCTTCAATGATTTCGAGGATATTTAGGTTTTAATCAAAAAAATTGTATTTCTTACGACTTTTCGTGAAATATGTTAATGCCATCTGAAAGAGGAACAGATAAGCTTTCCATCGAGCTCTTAGTCGAAGAAGTCGGTTGAAGGATGCAAGAGTTATTAGCAAAAAACTAATTGGTGGTCAACACGTTTCCATCCTACTGCCGATACTTTTCGCAAAGTACTTTTCTATAATTCTATTATTTAATGGGAAAAATTTAAACGAAATTTTTGTTCATGTAAATACTATTAATTCTGAATAAAATGCCACCCATTTATGCAATGAAAAAAATTTAAATGTTTTTTATTATATAAGGCATATTTTCGTCTGATAAGGTACTTCTTCTTCAATAATTTCGAGGATATTTTAGTTTTTATCAAAAAAATGTTATTTCTTACGACTTTTCGTAAAATATGTTAATGCCATCTGAAAAAGGAACAGATAAGCTTTCCATCGAGCTCTTAGTCGAAGAAGTCAGTCGAAGGATGCAAGAGTTATTAGCAAAAAACAAATCGGTGGTCAACAAGATTCCGTTCTACTGCCGATTCTCTTCGCAAAGTACTTTTCTATAATTCTAGTATTTAATGGGAAAAAAATTAAACGAATTTTTTGTCCATGTAAAAAACTATTAATTTTGAATAAAATGCCGCCCATTTATGCAATTAAAAAAATTTAAATTTTCGTCTGATAAGGAACTTCTTCTTCAATGATTTCGACGATATTTTAGTTTTGATCAAAAAAATTGTATTTTTTACGACTTTTCGTAAAATTTGTTAATGCCATCTGAAAGAGAAACAGATAAGGTTTCCATCGAGCTCTTAGTCGAAGAAGTCAGTCGAAGGATGCAAGAGTTATTAGCAAAAAACTAATCGGTGGTCAACACGATTCCGTCCTACTGCCGATTCTTTTCGCAAAGTACTTTTCTATAATTCTAGTATTTAATGGGAAAAAAATTATACGAGTTTTTTGTCCATGTAAAAAACTATTAATTCTGAATAAAATGCCGCCCATTTATGCAGTTAAAAAAATTTAAATGTCTCTAATTAGATAAGGCAGACTTTCATCTGATAAGGCACTTCTTGTTCAATGATTTCGAGGATATTTTAGTTTTGATCAAAAAAATTTGATTTTTTACGAATTTTCGTAAAATATGTTAATGCCATCTGAAAAAGGAACAGATAAGGTTTCCATCGAGCTCTTAGTCGAAGAAGTCAGTCGAAGGATAAAAGAGTTATTAGCGAAAAACTAATCGGTGGTCAAAACGATTCCGTTCTACTGCCGATTCTTTTCGCAAAATTCTTTTCTATAATTCTTGTATTTAATGGGAAAAATTAAGCGAATTTTTGTCCATGTAAAACACTATTTATTCTGAATAAAATGCCGCCCATTTATGCAATTAAAAAATTTATATGTCTCTTATTAGATAAGGCATATTTTCGTCTGATAAGGTACTTTTTCTTCAATGATTTCGAGGATATTTTAGTTTTTATAAAAAAAATGTTTCTTCTTACGACTTTTCGTAAAATATGTTAATGCCATCTGAAAGAGGAACAGATAAGCTTTCCATCGAGCTCTTAGTCGAAGAAGTCAGTCGAAGGATGCAAGAGTTATTAGCAAAAAACAAATCGGTGGTCAACACGATTCCGTCCTACTGCCGATTCTTTTCGCAATGTACTTTTGTATAATTCTAGTATTGAATGGGAAAAAATTAAACGAATTTTTTGTCCATGTAAAAAACTTTTAATTCTGAATATAATGCCGCCCATTTATGCAATTAAAAAAATTTAAATGTCTCTTATTAGATAAGGCATATTTTCGTCTGATAAGGTACTTCTACTTCAATGATTTCGAGGATATTTTAGTTTTGATCAAAACAATTGTATTTCTTACGACTTTTCGTAAAATATTTTAATGCCATCTTAAAGAGGAACAGATAAGCTTTCCATCGAGCTCTTAGTCGAAGAAGTCGGTCGAAGGATGCAAGAGTTATTAGCAAAAAACAAATCGGTGGTCAACACGATTCCGTTCTACTGCCGATTCTTTTCGCAAAGTACTTTTCTATAATTCTAGTATTTAATGGGAAAAAAATTAAACGAATTTTTTGTTTATGTAAAAAACTATTTAATCTAAATAAAATGCTACCCATTTATGCAATTAAAACCAGTAAGGACGCTATCTTCAGCAAGGCTGAAGCTATAATACTTTTTACGTTGTGTCACTAAAAAACTAAATGAATAGTTTTCATGCCTCCCTAACAACATAACTGTAAGGTTTCAAGTCAATTGGTTAAAAAACAAAAAAGTTTTCCATACAGCGGTTCAAGTTTTGAGATAAGTGGGCGTAGCCATGCCCACTTTTGGTCAAAATAGTTTTCATTCCTCCCTAAGAAGATAACTGTAAGTTTTCAAGTCAATTGGTCAATTTTCGCTAAAAAAAAGGCGTGGGCACGCCCACTTTTGGTCAAAATAGTTTTCATTCCTCCCTAAGAACATAACTGCAAAGTTTCAAGTCAATTGGTTGAAAAACAAAAAAGTTGTCCATACAACGGGTCAAATTTCGCTAGAAGTGGGCGTGGCTACGCTCACTTTGGGTCAAAATAGTTTTCATGCCTCCCTAAGAACATAACTGTAAAGTTTCAAGTCAATTGGTTAAAAAACAAAAAAGTTTTCCATACAACGGGTCAATTTTCACTAAAAAAGGGCGTGGCCGCGCCCACTTTTGGTCAAAATTGTTTTCATTCCTCCCTAAGAACATAACTGTAAAGTTTCAAGTCAATTGGTTAAAAAACAAAAAAGTTTTCCATACAACGGGTCAATTTTTGCTATAAGTGGGCGTGGCTACGCCCACTTTTGGTCAAAATAGTTTTCATTCCTCTCTAAGAACATAACTGTAAAGTTTCAAGTCAATTGGTTAAAAAAACAAAAAAGTTTTCCATACAACGGGTCAATTTTCGCTATAAGTGGGCGTGGCTACGCGTGGCTACGCCCACTTTTGGTCAAAATAGTTTTCATTCCTTCCTAAGAACATAACTTTAAAATTTAAAGTCAATTGCTTAAAAAACAAAAAAGTTTTTCATACAACGGGTCAATTTTCGCTAGAAGTGGGCGTGGCTACGCGTGTCTTCGCCCATTTTTGGTCAAAATAGTTTTCATTCCTCCCCAAGAACATAACTTTAAAATTTCAAGTCAATTGGTTGAAAACCAAAAAAGTTCTCCATACAACGACGTGAATATTGCTTCTCTTCCTCTTCTTCATTTTGTATGGGAGCTACCAGTTTCAGATGTCCAATCTCATTGAAACTTTCAGGCATGTAGTCGGACTATGTAGAACTACTATGTTTAAAATTTCAGCACTCTATCATACAAAACAAAAAAGTTTTCCATACAACAATTCAAGTTTTGTTCATTTTTCTTCTTCTTTTCGTATGGGGGCTACCAGTTCCAGTGGTCCGATATGGCTGGATCCGACAAATGAGTTGACTGCACGAATAAGAAGTCTCTGTGCAAAATTTCAGCTCGATATCTTAAAAACTGTGGGAGAAGATTGTATATATACAGACAGACGGACAGACGGACATGGCTAAATCAACTCGTCTTGTCGTCCTGATCAAGAATATATATACTTTATATAGTCGTAAATGAATATTTCGATCTGTTACAAACTTCAGCACAAAGTTATTATACTATTTCACATACGTGAAAAGTATAAAAATTTAAATTTTCGTCTGATAAGGAACTTCTTCTTCAATGATTTCGAGGATATTTTAGTTTTGATCAAAAAAATTGTATTTCTTACGACTTTTCGTAAAATTTGTTAATGCCATCTGAAAGAGGAACAGATAAGCTTTTCATCGAGCTCTTAGTCGAAGAAGTCAGTCGAAGGATGCAAGAGTTATTAGCAAAAAACTAATCGGTGGTCAACACGATTCCGTCCTACTGCCGATTCTTTTCGCAAAGTACTTTTCTATAATTATAGTATTTAATGGAAAAAAAATTATACGAGTTTTTTGTCCATGTAAAAAACTATTAATTCTGAATAAAATGCCGCCCATTTATGCAGTTAAAAAAATTTAAATGTCTCTAATTAGATAAGGCAGACTTTCATCTGATAAGGCACTTCTTCTTCAATGATTTCGAGGATATTTTAGTTTTGATCAAAAAAATTTTATTTTTTACGACTTTTCGTAAAATATGTTAATGCCATCTGAAAAAGGAACAGATAAGGTTTCCATCGAGCTCTTAGTCGAAGAAGTCGGTCGAAGGATGCAAGAGTTATTAGCGAAAAACTAATCGGTGGTCAAAACGATTCCGTTCTACTGCCGATTCTATTCGCAAAATACTTTCCTATAATTCTTGTATTTAATGGGAAAAATTAAGCGAATTTTTGTCCATGTAAAACACTATTAATTCTGAATAAAATGCCGCCCATTTATGCAATTAAAAAATTTATATGTCTCTTATTAGATAAGGCAGACTTTCATCTGATAAGGCACTTCTTCTTCAATGATTTCGAGGATATTTTAGTTTTGATCGAAAAAATTTTATTTCTTACGACTTGTCGTAAAATATGTTAATGCCATCTGAAAGAGGAACAGATAAGCTTTCCATCGAGCTCTTAGTCGAAGAAGTCGGTCGAAGGATGCAAGAGTTATTAGCGAAAAACTAATAGGTGGTCAAAACGATTCCGTTCTACTGCCGAATCTTTTCGCAAAGTACTTTTCTATAATTCTAGTATTTAATGGGAAAAAATAAAACGAATTTTTTGTCCATGTAAAAAACTATGAATTCTGAATAAAAAGCCGCACATTTATGCAATTAAAAAAATGTAAATGTCTCTTATTAGATAAGGCATATTTTCGTCTGATAAGGTACTTCTTCTTCAATGATTTCGAGGATATTTTAGTTTTGATCAAAAAAATTGTATTTCTTACGACTTTTCGTAAAATATCTGAAAGAGGAACAGATAAGCTTTCCATCGAGCTCGTAGTCGAAGAAGTCGGTCGAAGGATGCAAGAGTTATTAGCAAAAAACTAATCGGTGGTCAACACGATTCCGTCCTACTGCCGATTCTTTTCGCAAAGTACTTTTCTATAATTCGAGTATTTAATGGGAAAAAGTTAAATGAATTTTTTTTTCAAGTTAAAAACTATTTATTTCTTAATAAAATGCCGCTCATTTATGCAATTAAAAAAATTTAAATGTTTCTTATTAGATAAGGCATATTTCCGTCTGATAAGGTACTTCTTCTTCAATGATTTTGAGGATGGTTTAGTTTTGATCAAAAAATATTTGTTTCTTATGACTTTTCGTAAAATATGTTACTGCCATCTAAAAGAGGAACAGATAAGGTTTCCATCGAGGTCTTAGTCGAAGAAGTCGGTCGAAAGATGCAAGAGTTATTAGCAAAAAACTAATTGGGAGTCAACATGATTCCGTCCTACCGCCGATTCTTTTCGCAAAGTACTTTTCTATAATTCTTGTATTTAATGGGAAAAATTAAGCGAATTTTTGTCCATGTAAAACACTATTAATTCTGAATAAAATGCCACCCAGTTATGCAATTAAAAAATTTATATGTCTCTTATTAGATAAGGCATATTTGCGTCTGATAAGGTACTTCTTCTTCAATGATTTCGAGGATATTTTAGTTTTGATCAAAAAAATTTTATTTCTTACGACTTTTCGTAAAATATGTTAATGCCATCTGAAAGACGAACAGATAAGCTTTCCATCGAGCTCTTAGTCGAAGAAGTCGGTCGAAGGATGCAAGAGTTATTAGCAAGCAACTAATTGGTGGTCAACACGATTCCGTCCTACTGCCGATTCTTTTCGCAAAGTACTTTTCTATAATTCTAGTATTTAATGGAAAAAAAATTATACCAGTTTTTTGTCCATGTAAAAAACTATTAATTCTGAATAAAATGCCGCCCATTTATGCAGTTAAAAAAATTTACATGTCTCTAATTAGATAAGGCAGACTTTCATCTGATAAGGCACTTCTTCTTCAATGATTTCGAGGATATTTTAGTTTTGATCAAAAAAATTTTATTTTTTACGACTTTTCGTAAAATATGTTAATGCCAGCTGAAAAAGGAACAGATAAGGTTTCCATCGAGCTCTTAGTCGAAGAAGTCGGTCGAAGGATGCAAGAGTTATTAGCGAAAAACTAATTGGTGGTCAAAACGATTCAGTTCTACTGCCGATTCTTTTCGCAAAATACTTTTCTATAATTCTTGTATTTAATGGGAAAAATTAAGCGAATTTTTGTCCATGTAAAACACTATTAATTCTGAATAAAATGCCGCCCAGTTATGCAATTAAAAAATTTATATGTCTCTTATTAGATAAGGCATATTTGCGTCTGATAAGGTACTTCTTCTTCAATGATTTCGAGGATATTTTAGTTTTGATCAAAAAAATTTTATTTCTTACGACTTTTCGTAAAATATGTTAATGCCATCTGAAAGAGGAACAGATAAGCTTTCCATCGAGCTCTTAGTCGAAGAAGTCGGTCGAAGGATGCAAGAGTTATTAGCGAAAAACTAATCGGTGGTCAAAACGATTCCGTTCTACTGCCGATTCTTTTCGCAAAGTACTTTTCTACAATTCTAGTATTTAATGGGAAAAAATAAAACGAATTTTTTGTCCATGTAAAAAACTATTAATTCTGAATAAAAAGCCGCACATTTATGCAATTAAAAAAATGTAAATGTCTCTTATTAGATAAGGCATATTTTCGTCTGATAAGGTACTTCTTCTTCAATGATTTCGAGGATATTTTAGTTTTGATCAAAAAAATTGTATTTCTTACGACTTTTCGTAAAATATGTTAATGCCATCTGAAAGAGGAACAGATAAGCTTTCCATCGAGCTCGTAGTCGAAGAAGTCGGTCGAAGGATGCAAGAGTTATTAGCAAAAAACTAATCGGTGGTCAACACGATTCCGTCCTACTGCCGATTCTTTTCGCAAAGTTCTTTTCTATAATTCTAGTATTTAATGGGAAAAAATTAAATGAATTTTTTGTCCATGTAAAAAACTATTAATTCTGAATAAAAACCCGCACATTTATGCAATTAAAAAAATGTAAATGTCTCTTATTAGATAAGGCATATTTTCGTCTGATAAGGTACTTCTTCTTCAATGATTTCGAGGATATTTTAGTTTTGATCAAAAAAATTGTATTTCTTACGACTTTTCGTAAAATATGTTAATGCCATCTGAAAGAGGAACAGATAAGCTTTCCATCGAGCTCGTAGTCGAAGAAGTCGGTCGAAGGATGCAAGAGTTATTAGCAAAAACTAATCGGTGGTCAACACGATTCCGTCCTACTGCCGATTCTTTTCTCAAAGTACTTTTCTATAATTCTAGTATTTAATGGGAAAAAATTAAATGAATTTTTTTTTCATGTAAAAAACATTTATTTCTTAATAAAATGCCGCCCATTTATGCAGTTAAAAAAATTTAAATGTCTCTAATTAGATAAGGCAGACTTTCATCTGATAAGGCACTTCTTCTTCAATGATTTCGAGGATATTTTAGTTTTGATCAAAAAAATTTTATTTTTTACGACTTTTCGTAAAATATGTTAATGCCAGCTGAAAAAGGAACAGATAAGGTTTCCATCGAGCTCTTAGTCGAAGAGGTCGGTCGAAGGATGCAAGAGTTATTAGCGAAAAAACTAATCGGTGGTCAAAACGATTCCGTTCTACTGCCGATTCTTTTCGCAAAATACTTTTCTATAATTCTTGTATTTAATGGGAAAAATTAAGCGAATTTTTGTCCATGTAAAACACTATTAATTCTGAATAAAATGCCGCCCATTTATGCAATTAAAAAATTTATATGTCTCTTATTAGATAAGGCATATTTTCGTCTGATAAGGTACTTCTTCTTCAATGATTTTGAGGATGGTTTAGTTTTGATCAAAAAATATTTGTTTCTTATGACTTTTCGTAAACGAATTTTTTGTCCATGTAAAAAACAATTAATTCTGAATAAAATGCCGCCCATTTATGCAATTAAAAAAATTTAAATGTCTCTTATTAGATAAGGCATATTTTCGTCTGATAAGGTACTTCTTCTTCAATGATTTCGAGGATATTTTAGTTTTGATCAAAACAATTGTATTTCTTTCGACTTTTCGTAAAATATGTTAATGCCATCTGAAAGAGGAACAGATAAGCTTTCCATCGAGCTCTTAGTCGAAGAAGTCGGTCAAAGGATGCAAGAGTTATTAGCAAACAACTAATTGGTGGTCAACACGATTCCGTCCTACTGCCGATTCTTTTCGCAAAGTACTTTTCTATAATTCTAGTATTTAATGGGAAAAAAATTATACGAGTTTTTTGTCCATGTAAAAAACTATTAATTCTGAATAAAATGCCGCCCATTTATGCAGTTAAAAAAATTTACATGTCTCTAATTAGATAAGGCAGACTTTCATCTGATAAGGCACTTCTTCTTCAATGATTTCGAGGATATTTTAGTTTTGATGAAAAAAATTTTATTTTTTACGACTTTTCGTAAAATATGTTAATGCCATCCGAAAAAGGAACAGATAAGGTTTTCATCGAGCTCTTAGTCGAAGAAGTCGGTCGAAGGATGCAAGAGTTATTAGCGAAAAACTAATCGGTGGTCAAAACGATTGCGTTCTACTGCCGATTCTTTTCGCAAAATACTTTTCTATAATTCTTGTATTTAATGAGAAAAATTAAGCGAATTTTTGTCCATGTAAAACACTATTAATTCTGAATAAAATGCCGCCCAGTTATGCAATTAAAAAATTTATATGTCTCTTATTAGATAAGGCATATTTGCGTCTGATAAGGTACTTCTTCTTCAATGATTTCGAGGATATTTTAGTTTTGATCAAAAAAATTTTATTTCTTACGACTTTTCGTAAAATATGTTAATGCCATCTGAAAGAGGAACAGATAAGCTTTCCATCGAGCTCTTAGTCGAAGAAGTCGGTCGAAGGATGCAAGAGTTATTAGCGAAAAACTAATCGGTGGTCAAAACGATTCCGTTCTACTGCCGATTCTTTTCGCAAAGTACTTTTCTATAATTCTAGTATTTAATGGGAAAAAGTAAAACGAATTTTTTGTCCATGTAAAAAACTATTAATTCTGAATAAAAAGCCGCACATTTATGCAATTAAAAAAATGTAAATGTCTCTTATTAGATAAGGCATATTTTCGTCTGATAAGGTACTTCTTCTTCAATGATTTCGAGGATATTTTAGTTTTGATCAAAAAAATTGTATTTCTTACGACTTTTCGTAAAATATGTTAATGCCATCTGAAAGAGGAACAGATAAGCTTTCCATCGAGCTCGTAGTCGAAGAAGTCGGTCGAAGGATGCAAAAGGTTTTAGCAAAAAACTAATCGGTGGTCAACACGATTCCGTCCTACTGCCGATTCTTTTCGCAAAGTTCTTTTCTATAATTCTAGTATTTAATGGGAAAAAATTAAATGAATTTTTTGTCCATGTAAAAAACTATTAATTCTGAATAAAAAGCCGCACATTTATGCAATTAAAAAAATTTAAATGTCTCTTATTAGATAAGGCATATTTTCGTCTGATAAGGTACTTCTTCTTCAATGATTTCGAGGATATTTTAGTTTTGATCAAAAAAATTGTATTTCTTACGACTTTTCGTAAAATATGTTAATGCCATCTGAAAGAGGAACAGATAAGCTTTCCATCGAGCTCGTAGTCGAAGAAGTCGGTCGAAGGATGCAAGAGTTATTAGCAAAAAACTAATCGGTGGTCAACACGATTCCGTCCTACTGCCGATTCTTTTCTCAATGTACTTTTCTATAATTCTAGTATTTAATGGGAAAAAATTAAATAAATTTTTTTTTCATGTAAAAAACATTTATTTCTTAATAAAATGCCGCCCATTTATGCAGTTAAAAAAATTTAAATGTCTCTAATTAGATAAGGCAGACTTTCATCTGATAAGGAACTTCTTCTTCAATGATTTCGAGGATATTTTAGTTTTGATCAAAAAAATTTTATTTTTTACGACTTTTCGTAAAATATGTTAATGCCAGCTGAAAAAGGAACAGATAAGGTTTCCATCGAGCTCTTAGTCGAAGAAGTCGGTCGAAGGATGCAAGAGTTATTAGCGAAAAACTAATTGGTGGTCAAAACGATTCAGTTCTACTGCCGATTCTTTTCGCAAAATACTTTTCTATAATTCTTGTATTTAATGGGAAAAATTAAGCGAATTTTTGTCCATGTAAAACACTATTAATTCTGAATAAAATGCCGCCCAGTTATGCAATTAAAAAATTTATATGTCTCTTATTAGATAAGGCATATTTGCGTCTGATAAGGTACTTCTTCTTCAATGATTTCGAGGATATTTTAGTTTTGATCAAAAAAATTTTATTTCTTACGACTTTTCGTAAAATATGTTAATGCCATCTGAAAGAGGAACAGATAAGCTTTCCATCGAGCTCTTAGTCGAAGAAGTCGGTCGAAGGATGCAAGAGTTATTAGCGAAAAACTAATCGGTGGTCAAAACGATTCCGTTCTACTGCCGATTCTTTTCGCAAAGTACTTTTCTATAATTCTAGTATTTAATGGGAAAAAATAAAACGAATTTTTTGTCCTTGTAAAAAACTATGAATTCTGAATAAAAAGACGCACATTTATGCAATTAAAAAAATGTAAATGTCTCTTATTAGATAAGGCATATTTTCGTCTGATAAGGTACTTCTTCTTCAATGATTTCGAGGATATTTCAGTTTTGATCAAAAAAATTGTATTTCTTACGACTTTTCGTAAAATATGTTAATGCCATCTGAAAGAGGAACAGATAAGCTTTCCATCGAGCTCGTAGTCGAGGAAGTCGGTCGAAGGATGCAAGAGTTATTAGCAAAAAACTAATCGGTGGTCAACACGATTCCGTCCTACTGCCGATTCTTTTCGCAAAGTACTTTTCTATAATTCTAGTATTTAATGGGAAAAAATTAAATGAATTTTTTGTCCATGTAAAAAACTATTAATTCTGAATAAAAAGCCGCACATTTATGCAATTAAAAAAATTTAAATGTCTCTTATTAGATAAGGCATATTTTCGTCTGATAAGGTACTTCTTCTTCAATGATTTCGAGGATATTTTAGTTTTGATCAAAAATACAATTATTTCTTACGACTTTTCGTAAAATATGTTAATGCCATCTGAAAGAGGAACAGATAAGCTTTCCATCGAGCTCGTAGTCGAAGAAGTCGGTCGAAGGATGCAAGAGTTATTAGCAAAAAACTAATCGGTAATCAACACGATTCCGTCCTACTGCCGATTCTTTTCTCAAAGTACTTTTCTATAATTCTAGTATTTAATGGGAAAAAATTAAATGAATTTTTTTTTCATGTAAAAAACATTTATTTCTTAATAAAATGCCGCTCATTTATGCAATTAAAGAAATTTAAATGTTTCTTATTAGATAAGGCATATTTCCGTCTGATAAGGTACTTCTTCTTCAATGATTTTGAGGATGTTTTAGTTTTGATCAAAAAATATTTGTTTCTCATGACTTTTCGTAAAATATGTTAATGCCATCTAAAAGAGGAACAGATAAGGTTTCCATCGAGCTCTTAGTCGAAGAAGTCGGTCGAAGGATGCAAGAGTTATTAGCAAAAAACTAATTGGGAGTCAACATGATTCCGTCCTACCGCCGATTCTTTTCGCAAAGTACTTTTCTACAATTCTAGTATTTAATGGAAAAAAATTAAACGAATTTTTTGTCCATGTAAAAAACAATTAATTCTGAATTAAATGCCGCCCATTTATGCAATTAAAAAAATGTAAATGTCTCTTTTTAGATAAGGCATATTTTCGTCTGATAAGGTACTTCTTCTTCAATGATTTCGAGGATATTTTAGTTTTGATCAAAAAAATTGTATTTCTTACGACTTTTCGTAAAATATGTTAATGCCATCTGAAAGAGGAACAGATAAGCTTTCCATCGAGCTCGTAGTCGAAGAAGTCGGTCGAAGGATGCAAGAGTTATTAGCAAAAAACTAATCGGTGGTCAACACGATTCCGTCCTACTGCCGATTCTTTTCTCAAAGTACTTTTCTATAATTCTAGTATTTAATGGGAAAAAATTAAATGAATTTTTTTTTCATGGAAAAAACATTTATTTCTTAATAAAATGCCGCTCATTTATGCAACTAAAAAAATTTAAATGTTTCTTATTAGATAAGGCATATTTCCGTCTGATAAGGTAATTCTTCTTCAATGATTTCGAGGATATTTTAGTTTTGATCAAAACAATTGTATTTCTTTCGACTTTTCGTAAAATATGTTAATGCCATCTGAAAGAGGAACAGATAAGCTTTCCATCGAGCTCTTAGTCGAAGAAGTCGGTCGAAGGATGCAAGAGTTATTAGCGAAAAACTAATCGGTGGTCAAAACGATTCCGTTTTACTGCCGATTCTTTTCGCAAAATACTTTTCTATAATTTTTGTATTTAATGGGAAAAATTAAGCGAATTTTTGTCCATGTAAAACACTATTAATTCTGAATAAAATGCCGCCCATTTATGCAATTAAAAAATTTATATGTCTCTTATTAGATAAGGCATATTTGCGTCTGATAAGGTACTTCTTCTTCAATGATTTCGAGGATATTTAAGTTGTGATCAAAAAAATTGTATTTCTTACGACTTTTCGTAAAATATGTTAATGCCATCTGAAAGAGGAACAGATAAGCTTTCTATCGAGCTCGTAGTCGAAGAAGTCGGTCGAAGGATGCAAGAGTTATTAGCGAAAAACTAATCGGTGGTCAAAACGATTCCGTTTTACTGCCGATTCTTTTCGCAAAATACTTTTCTATAATTTTTGTATTTAATGGGAAAAATTAAGCGAATTTTTGTCCATGTAAAACACTATTAATTCTGAATAAAATGCCGCCCATTTATGCAATTAAAAAATTTATATGTCTCTTATTAGATAAGGCATATTTGCGTCTGATAAGGTACTTCTTCTTCAATGATTTCGAGGATATTTAAGTTGTGATCAAAAAAATTGTATTTCTTACGACTTTTCGTAAAATATGTTAATGCCATCTGAAAAAGGAACAGATAAGGTTTCCATCGAGCTCTTAGTCGAAGAAGTCGGTCGAAGGATGCAAGAGTTATTAGCGAAAAACTAATCGGTGGTCAAAACGATTCCGTTTTACTGCCGATTCTTTTCGCAAAATACTTTTCTATAATTTTTGTATTTAATGGGAAAAATTAAGCGAATTTTTGTCCATGTAAAACACTATTAATTCTGAATAAAATGCCGCCCATTTATGCAATTAAAAAATTTATATGTCTCTTATTAGATAAGGCATATTTGCGTCTGATAAGGTACTTCTTCTTCAATGATTTCGAGGATATTTAAGTTGTGATCAAAAAAATTGTATTTCTTACGACTTTTCGTAAAATATGTTAATGCCATCTGAAAAAGGAACAGATAAGGTTTCCATCGAGCTCTTAGTCGAAGAAGTCGGTCGAAGGATGCAAGAGTTATTAGCGAAAAACTAATCGGTGGTCAAAACGATTCCGTTTTACTGCCGATTCTTTTCGCAAAATACTTTTCTATAATTTTTGTATTTAATGGGAAAAATTAAGCGAATTTTTGTCCATGTAAAACACTATTAATTCTGAATAAAATGCCGCCCATTTATGCAATTAAAAAATTTATATGTCTCTTATTAGATAAGGCATATTTGCGTCTGATAAGGTACTTCTTCTTCAATGATTTCGAGGATATTTAAGTTGTGATCAAAAAAATTGTATTTCTTACGACTTTTCGTAAAATATGTTAATGCCATCTGAAAGAGGAACAGATAAGCTTTCTATCGAGCTCGTAGTCGAAGAAGTCGGTCGAAGGATGCAAGAGTTATTAGCGAAAAACTAATCGGTGGTCAAAACGATTCCGTTTTACTGCCGATTCTTTTCGCAAAATACTTTTCTATAATTCTTGTATTTAATGGGAAAAATTAAGCGAATTTTTGTCCATGTAAAACACTATTAATTCTGAATAAAATGCCGCCCATTTATGCAATTAAAAAATTTATATGTCTCTTATTAGATAAGGCATATTTGCGTCTGATAAGGTACTTCTTCTTCAATGATTTCGAGGATATTTTAGTTTTGATCAAAAAAATTGTATTTCTTACGACTTTTCGTAAAATATGTTAATGCCATCTGAAAGAGGAACAGATAAGCTTTCTATCGAGCTCGTAGTCGAAGAAGTCGGTCGAAGGATGCAAGAGTTATTAGCGAAAAACTAATCGGTGGTCAAAACGATTCCGTTCTACTGCCGATTCTTTTCGCAAAATACTTTTCTATAATTCTTGTATTTAATGGGAAAAAAATTATACGAGTTTTTTGTCCATGTAAAAAACTATTAATTCTGAATAAAATGCCGCCCATTTATGCACTTAAAAAATTTAAATGTCTCTAATTAGATAAGGCAGACTTTCATCTGATAAGGCACTTCTTCTTCAATGATTTCGAGGATATTTTAGTTTTGATCAAAAAAATTTTATTTTTTACGACTTTTCGTAAAATATGTTAATGCTATCTGAAAAAGGAACAGATAAGGTTTCCATCGAGCTTTTAGTCGAAGAAGTCGGTCGAAGGATGCAAGAGTTATTAGCAAAAAACTAATCGGTGGTCAACACGATTCCGTCCTACTGCCGATTCTTTTCGCAAAATACTTTTCTATAATTCTAGTATTTAATGGGGAAAAAATTATACGAGTTTTTTGTCCATGTAAAAAACTATTAATTCTGAATAAAATGCCGCCCATTTATGCAATTAAAAAAATGTAAATGTCTCTAATTAGATAAGGCAGACTTTCATCTGATAAGGCACTTCTTATTCAATGATTTCGATGATATTTTAGTTTTGATCAAAAAAATTTTATTTTTTACACTTTTCGTAAAATATGTTAATGCCATCTGAAAAAGGAACAGATAAGGTTTCCATCGAGCTTTTAGTCGAAGAAGTCGGTCGAAGGATGCAAGAGTTATTAGCGAAAAACTAATCGGTGGTCAAAACGATTCCGTTTTACTGCCGATTCTTTTCGCAAAATACTTTTCTATAATTCTTGTATTTAATGGGAAAAATTAAGCGAATTTTTGTCCATGTAAAACACTATTAATTCTGAATAAAATGCCGCCCATTTATGCAATTAAAAAACTTATATGTCTCTTATTAGATAAGGCATATTTGCGTCTGATAAGGTACTTTTTCTTCAATGATTTCATCAAAAAATATTTGTTTCTTATGAGTTTTCGTAAAATATGTTACTGCCATCTAAAAGAGGAACAGATAAGGTTTCCATCGAGCTCTTAGTCGAAGAAGTCGGTCGAAAGATGCAAGAGTTATTAGCAAACAACTAATTGGTGGTCAACACGATTCCGTCCTACTGCCGATTCTTTTCGCAAAGTACTTTTCTATAATTCTAGTATTTAATGGGAAAAAAATTATACGAGTTTTTTGTCCATGTAAAAAACTATTAATTCTGAATAAAATGCCGCCCATTTATGCAGTTAAAAAAATTTAAATGTCTCTAATTATATAAGGCAGACTTTCATCTGATAAGGCACTTCTTCTTCAATGATTTCGAGGATATTTTAGTTTTGATCAAAAAAATTGTATTTCTTACGACTTTTCGTAAAATATGTTAATGCCATCTGAAAGAGGAACAGATAAGCTTTCCATCGAGCTTTTAGTCGAAGAAGTCGGTCGAAGGATGCAAGAGTTATTAGCAAAAAACTAATCGGTGGTCAACACGATTCCGTCCTACTGCCGATTCTTTTCGCAAAATACTTTTCTATAATTCTTGTATTTAATGGGAAAAAAATTATACGAGTTTTTTGTCCATGTAAAAAACTATTAATTCTGAATAAAATGCCGCCCATTTATGCAATTAAAAAAATGTAAATGTCTCTTATTAGATAAGGCATATTTTCGTCTGATAAGGTACTTCTTCTTCAATGATTTCGAGGATATTTTAGTTTTGATCAAAAAAATTTTATTTCTTACGACTTTTCGTAAAATATGTTAATGCCATCTGAAAGAGGAACAGATAAGCTTTCCATCGAGCTCGTAGTCGAAGAAGTCGGTCGAAGGATGCAAGAGTTATTAGCGAAAAACTAATCGGTGGTCAAAACGATTCCGTTTTACTGCCGATTCTTTTCGCAAAATACTTTTCTATAATTCTTGTATTTAATGGGAAAAACTAAGCGAATTTTGGTCCATGTAAAACACTATTAATTCTTAATAAAATGCCGCCCATTTATGCAATTAAAAAATTTATATGTCTCTTATTAGATAAGGCATATTTGCGTCTGATAAGGTACTTCTTCTTCAATGATTTCGAGGATATTTTAGTTTTGATCAAAAAATATTTGTTTCTTATGACTTTTCGTAAAATATGTTACTGCCATCTAAAAGAGGAACAGATAAGGTTTCCATCGAGCTCTTAGTCGAAGAAGTCGGTCGAAAGATGCAAGAGTTATTAGCAAACAACTAATTGGTGGTCAACAGGATTCCGTCCTACTGCCGATTCTTTTCGCAAAGTACTTTTCTATAATTCTAGTATTTAATGGGAAAAATTAAGCGAATTTTTGTCCATGTAAAACACAATTAATTCTGAATAAAATGCCGCCCATTTATGCAGTTAAAAAAATTTAAATGTCTCTAATTAGATAAGGCAGACTTTCATCTGATAAGGCACTTCTTCTTCAATGATTTCGAGGATATTTTAGTTTTGATCAAAAAAATTTTATTTTTTACGACTTTTCGTAAAATATGTTAATGCCATCTGAAAAAGGAACAGATAAGGTTTCAATCGAGCTCTTAGTCGAAGAAGTCGGTCGAAGGATGCAAGAGTTATTAGCGAAAAACTAATCGGTGGTCAAAACGATTCCGTTCTACTGCCGATTCTTTTCGCAAAATACTTTTCTATAATTCTTGTATTTAATGGGAAAAATTAAGCGAATTTTTGTCCATGTAAAACACAATTAATTCTGAATAAAATGCCGCCCATTTATGCAATTAAAAAATTTATGTCTCTTATTAGATAAGGCATATTTTCGTCTGATAAGGTACTTCTTCTTCAATGATTTCGAGGATATTTTAGTTTTGATCAAAAAAATTGTATTTCTTACGACTTTTCGTAAAATATGTTAATGCCATCTGAAAGAGGAACACATAAGCTTTCCATCGAGCTCGTAGTCGAAGAAGTCGGTCGAAGGATGCAAGAGTTATTAGCAAAAAACTAATCGGTGGTCAACACGATTCCGTCCTACTGCCGATTCTTTTCGCAAAGTACTTTTCTATAATTCTAGTATTTAATGGGAAAAAATTAAATTAATTTTTTGTCCATGTAAAAAACTATTAATTCTGAATAAAAAGCCGCACATTTATGCAATTAAAAAAATTTAAATGTCTCTTATTAGATAAGGCATATTTTCGTCTGATAAGGTACTTCTTCTTCAATGATTTCGAGGATATTTTAGTTTTGATAAAAAAAATTGTATTTCTTACGACTTTTCGTAAAATATGTTAATGCCATCTGAAAGAGGAACAGATAAGCTTTCCATCGAGCTCGTAGTCGAAGAAGTCGGTCGAAGGATGCAAGAGTTATTAGCAAAAAACTAATCGGTGGTCAACACGATTCCGTCCTACTGCCGATTCTTTTCGCAAAGTACTTTTCTATAATTCTAGTATTTAATGGGAAAAAATTAAATGAATTTTTTTTTTCATGTAAAAAACATTTATTTCTTAATAAAATGCCGCTTATTTATGCAATTAAAAAAATTTAAATGTTTCTTATTAGATAAGGCATATTTCCGTCTGATAAGGTACTTCTTCTTCAATGATTTTGAGGATGGTTTAGTTTTGATCAAAAAATATTTGTTTCTTATGACTTTTCGTAAAATATGTTACTGCCATCTAAAAGAGGAACAGATAAGGTTTCCATCGAGCTCTTAGTCGAAGAAGTCGGTCGAAGGATGCAAGAGTTATTAGCGAAAAACTAATCGGTGGTCAAAACGATTCCGTTCTACTGCCGATTCTTTTCGCAAAGTACTTTTCTATAATTCTAGTATTTAATGGGAAAAAATTAAATTAATTTTTTGTCCATGTAAAAAACTATTAATTCTGAATAAAAAGCCGCACATTTATGCAATTAAAAAAATTTAAATGTCTCTTATTAGATAAGGCATATTTTCGTCTGATAAGGTACTTCTTCTTCAATGATTTCGAGGATATTTTAGTTTTGATCAAAAAAATTGTATTTCTTACGACTTTTCGTAAAATATGTTAATGCCATCTGAAAGAGGAACAGATAAGCTTTCCATCGAGCTCGTAGTCGAAGAAGTCGGTCGAAGGATGCAAGAGTTATTAGCAAAAAACTAATCTGTGGTCAACACGATTCCGTCCTACTGCCGATTCTTTTCGCAAAGTACTTTTCTATAATTCTAGTATTTAATGGGAAAAAATTAAATGAATTTTTTTTTCATGTAAAAAACATTTATTTCTTAATAAAATGCCGCTTATTTATGCAATTAAAAAAATTTAAATGTTTCTTATTAGATAAGGCATATTTCCGTCTGATAAGGTACTTCTTCTTCAATGATTTTGAGGATGGTTTAGTTTTGATCAAAAAATATTTGTTTCTTATGACTTTTCGTAAAATATGTTACTGCCATCTAAAAGAGGAACAGATAAGGTTTCCATCGAGCTCTTAGTCGAAGAAGTCGGTCGAAGGATGCAAGAGTTATTAGCGAAAAACTAATCGGTGGTCAAAACGATTCCGTTCTACTGCCGATTCTTTTCGCAAAATACTTTTCTATAATTCTTGTATTTAATGGGAAAAATTAAGCGAATTTTTGTCCATGTAAAACACTATTAATTCTGAATAAAATGCCGCCCATTTATGCAATTAAAAAATTTATATGTCTCTTATTAGATAAGGCATATTTTCGTCTGATAAGGTACTTCTTCTTCAATGATTTCGAGGATATTTTAGTTTTGATGAAAACAATTGTATTTCTTTCGACTTTTCGTAAAATATGTTAATGCCATCTGAAAGAGGAACAGATAAGCTTTCCATCGAGCTCTTAGTCGAAGAAGTCGGTCGAAGGATGCAAGAGTTATTAGCAAATAACTAATTGGTGGTCAACACGATTCCGTCCTACTGCCGATTCTTTTCGCAAAGTACTTTTCTATAATTCTAGTATTTAATGGGAAAAAAATTATACGAGTTTTTTGTTCATGTAAAAAACTATTAATTCTGTATAAAATGCCGCACATTTATGCAATTAAAAAATTTAAATGTCTCTTATTAGATAAGGCATATTTTCGTCTGAAAAGGTACTTCTTCTTCAATGATTTCGAGGATATTTTAGTTTTGATCAAAACAATTGTATTTCTTTCGACTTTTCGTAAAATATGTTAATGCCATCTGAAAGAGGAACAGATAAGCTTTCCATCGAGCTCGTAGTCGAAGAAGTCGGTCGAAGGATGCAAGAGTTATTAGCAAACAACTAATTGGTGGTCAACACGATTCCGTCCTACTGCCGATTCTTTTCGCAAAGTACTTTTCTACAATTCTAGTATATAATGGGACAAAAATTATACGAGTTTTTTGTCCATGTAAAAAACTATTAATTCTGAATAAAATGCCGCCCATTTATGCAGTTAAAAAAATGTAAATGTCTCTTATTAGATAAGGCATATTTTCGTTTGATAAGGTACTTCTTCTTCAAAGATTTCGAGGATATTTTAGTTTTGATCAAAAAAATTGTATTTCTTACGACTTTTCGTGAAATATGTTAATGCCATCTGAAAGAGGAACAGATAAGCTTTCCATCGAGCTCGTAGTCGAAGAATTCGGTCGAAGGATGCAAGAGTTATTAGCAAAAAACTAATCGGTGGTCAACACGATTCCGTCCTACTGCCGATTCTCTTCGCAAAATACTTTTCTATAATTCTTGTATTTAATGGGAAAAATTAAGCGAATTTTTGTCCATGTAAAACACTATTAATTCTGAATAAAATGCCGCCCATTTATGCAATTAAAAAACTTATATGTCTCTTATTAGATAAGGCATATTTGCGTCTGATAAGGTACTTCTTCTTCAATGATTTCGAGGATATTTTAGTTTTGATCAAAAAAATTGTATTTCTTACGACTTTTCGTAAAATATGTTAATGCCATCTGAAAGAGGAACAGATAAGCTTTCCATCGAGCTTGTAGTCGAAGAAGTCGGTCGAAGGATGCAAGAGTTATTAGCGAAAAACTAATCGGTGGTCAAAACGATTCCGTTCTACTGCCGATTCTTTTCGCAAAATACTTTTCTATAATTCTTGTATTTAATGGGAAAAATTAAGCGAATTTTTGTCCATGTAAAACACTATTAATTCTGAATAAAATGCCGCCCATTTATGCAATTAAAAAACTTATATGTCTCTTATTAGATAAGGCATATTTGCGTCTGATAAGGTACTTCTTCTTCAATGATTTCGAGGATATTTTAGTTTTGATCAAACAATATTTGTTTCTTATGACTTTTCGTAAAATATGTTACTGTCATCTAAAAGAGGAACAGATAAGGTTTCCATCGAGCTCTTAGTGGAAGAAGTCGGTCGAAAGATGCAATAGTTATTAGCAAACAACTAATTGGTGGTCAACACGATTCCGTCCTACTGCCGATTCTTTTCGCAAAGTACTTTTCTATAATTCTAGTATTTAATGGGAAAAAAATTATACGAGTTTTTTGTCCATGTAAAAAACTATCAGTTCTGAATAAAATGCCGCCCATTTATGCAGTTAAAAAATTTAAATGTCTCTAATTAGAAAAGGCAGACTTTCATCTGATAAGGCACTTCTTCTTCAATGATTTCGAGGATATTTTAGTTTTGATCAAAAAAATTGTATTTCTTACGACTTTTCGTAAAATATGTTAATGCCATCTGAAAGAGGAACAGATAAGCTTTCCATCGAGCTCGTAGTCGAAGAAGTCGGTCGAAGGATGCAAGAGTAATTAGCAAAAAACTAACCGGTGGTCAACAGGATTCCGTCCTACTGCCGATTCTTTTCGCAAAGTACTTTTCTATAATACTAGTATTTAATGGGAAAAAATTAAATGAATTTTTTTTTCATGTAAAAAACATTTATTTCTTAATAAAATGCCGCTCATTTATGCAATTAAAAAAATTTATATGTCTCTTATTAGATAAGGCATATTTGCGTCTGATAAGGTACTTCTTCTTCAATGATTTCGAGGATGTTTTAGTTTTGATCAAAAAATTTTTGTTTCTTATGACTTTTCGTAAAATATGTTACTGCCATCTGAAAGAGAAACAGATAAGGTTTCCATCGAGCTCTTAGTCGAAGAAGTCGGTCGAAAGATGCAAGAGTTATTAGTAAACAACTAATTGGTGGTCAACACGATTCCGTCCTACTGCCGATTCATTTCGCAAAGTACTTTTCTATAATTCTAGTATTTAATGGGAAAAAAATTATACGAGTTTTTTGTCCATGTAAAAAACTATTAATTCTGAATAAAATGCCGCCCATTTATGCAGTTAAAAAAATTTAAATGTCTCTTATTAGATAAGGCAGACTTTCATCTGATAAGGCACTTCTTCTTCAATGATTTCGAGGATATTTTAGTTTTGATCAAAAAAATTGTATTTCTTACGACTTTTCGTAAAATATGCTAATGCCATCTGAAAGAGGAACAGATAAGCTTTCCATCGAGCTCGTAGTCGAAGAAGTCGGTCGAAGGATGCAAGAGTTATTAGCAAAAAACTAATCGGTGGTCAACACGATTCCGTCCTACTGCCGATTCTTTTCGCAAAGTACTTTTCTATAATTCTAGTATTTAATGGGAAAAAATTAAATGAATTTTTTGTCAATGTAAAAAACATTTATTTCTTAATAAAATGCCGCTCATTTATGCAATTAAAAAAATTTAAATGTTTCTTATTAGATAAGGCATATTTCCGTCTGATAAGGTACTTCTTCTTCAATGATTTTGAGGATGTTTTAGTTCTGATCAAAAAATATTTGTTTCTTATGACTTTTCGTAAAATATGTTACTGCCATCTAAAAGAGGAACAGATAAGGTTTCTATCGAGCTCTTAGTCGAAGAAGTCGGTCGAAGGATGCAAGAGTTATTAGCGACAAACTAATCGGTGGTCAAAACGATTCCGTTCTACTGCCGATTCTTTTCGCAAAATACTTTTCTATAATTCTTGTATTTAATGGGAAAAATTAAACGAATTTTTGTCCATGTAAAACACTATTAATTCTGAATAAAATGCCGCCCATTTATGCAATTAAAAAATTTATATGTCTCTTATTAGATAAGGCATATTTTCGTCTGATAAGGTTTCGAGGATATTTTAGTTTTGTTCAAAAAAATTGTATTTCTTACGACTTTTCGTAAAATATGTTAATGCCATCTGAAAGAGGAACAGATAAGCTTTCCATCGAGCTCGTAGTCGAAGAAGTCGGTCGAATGATGCAAGAGTTATTAGCAAAAAACTAATCGGTGGTCAACACGATTCCGTCCTACTGCCGATTCTTTTCGCAAAGTACTTTTCTATAATTCTAGTATTTAATGGGAAAAAATTAAATGAATTTTTTTTCCATGTAAAAAACTATTAATTCTGAATAAAAAGCCGCACATTTATGCAATTAAAAAAATGTAAATGTCTCTTATTAGATAAGGCATATTTTCGTCTGATAAGGTACTTCTTCTGCAATGATTTCGAGGATATTTTAGTTTTGATCAAAAAAATTGTATTTCTTACGACTTTTCGTAAAATATGTTAATGCCATCTGAAAGATGAACAGATAAGCTTTCCATCGAGCTCGTAGTCGAAGAAGTCGGTCGAAGGATGCAAGAGTTATTAGCAAAAAACTAATCGGTGGTCAACACGATTCCGTCCTACTGCCGATTCTTTTCGCAAAGTACTTTTCTATAATTCTAGTATTTAATGGGAAAAAATTAAATGAATTTTTTTTTCATGTAAAAAACATTTATTTCTTAATAAAATGCCGCTCATTTATGCAATTAAAAAAATGTAAATGTCTCTTATTAGATAAGGCATATTTTCGTCTGATAAGGTACTTCTTCTTCAATGATTTTGAGGATGTTTTAGTTTTGATCAAAAAATATTTGTTTCTTATGACTTTTCGTAAAATATGTTACTGCCATCTAAAAGAGGAACAGATAAGGTTTCCATCGAGCTCTTAGTCGAAGAAGTCGGTCGAAGGATGCAAGTGTTATTAGAGAAAAACTAATCGGTGGTCAAAACGATTCCGTTCTACTGCCGATTCTTTTCGCAAAATACTTTTCTATAATTCTTGTATTTAATGGGAAAAATTAAAAGAATTTTTGTCCATATAAAACACTATTAATTCTGAATAAAATGCCGCCCATTTATGCAATTAAAAAATTTATATGTCTCTTATTAGATAAGGCATATTTTCGTCTGATAAGGTTTCGAGGATATTTTAGTTTTGTTCAAAAAAATTGTATTTCTTACGACTTTTCGTAAAATATGTTAATGCCATCTGAAAGAGGAACAGATAAGCTTTCCATCGAGCTCGTAGTCGAAGAAGTCGGTCGAAGGATGCAAGAGTTATTAGCAAAAAACTAATCGGTGGTCAACACGATTTCGTCCTACTGCCGATTCTTTTCGCAAAGTACTTTTCTATAATTCTAGTATTTAATGGGAAAAAATTAAATGAATTTTTTTTTCATGTAAAAAACATTTATTTCTTAATAAAATGCCGCTCATTTATGCAATTAAAACCAGTAAGGACGGTATAGTCGAGTATGCTCGACAATATAATACCCTGTACAAAATTCGAATCAAAATATAAACATGAGGAAAATGAATCTTTAAAATGTGTAATTTCGTAGGATAGGAATTTGGGTGTTAGGTATTTACAAAAAAATAGAAAATCAACAAAAATAACTTAAACGTTTTTAGATAATCAACAAATATTGAATTTTTTAATAATTATTTTTTTTACAATATATACAAAATTTTGAAGTAACTTAACAGTTTTCACAAAAACTACAAGTACTACCAAGTATTTTACTATTTATAATATGTACAAAATTTATAACTAACTTAACAATTTTTACAAAATCTACAAAAGTTAAATGCTCGATAAATATAATAGAATAGCGTCATGAAAACTATGTAGGGTTTCGTACGTTTTTGCGTCTATGTCCTGGTCTAAATTAGTTAGTGCCCAGTCTATTTGTGTACCAGCAATGGTAGTCTCAACGTCAAAATTCAAAAGAGACCTAAATCCTCTAGCTATTAGGCGACTTAAAATACGATCAGAATCAGTGCGAACTCGAAAACACAAATTAAAATCTCCTATAACTACAGAATTTGTCTCAAGAAATGGAAATCGTACGAATATGTCTTCTAAGTCAGACGCAAACTGAAGTAATGAATACCTAGGGCTTCTATATACAACCAAAAAACCTATCGACTTATATTTGAATACTGCACACTCGAAAACACCAGAATTGTTTTCTGCAGACTTTCTGAAACTGGCGCAACAACTTACGTGTTGAAGAATTTCTTCCCGAACATATACAATGATTCCTCTTCTAGGTCGGGTCTGAACGTAGCAGTCATTGCAATCAAGCCTAATTGCAATTCTGAAGCCAGGAACCTCATAATTTTCCTGCGGATAAGATGATGTCTCCACAACACAAACAATTGATGACATTAACATAAGTTTGTCAGCTCGAATGTCATCAATGTGGGAAAACAAACTTTGAGTGTTGTGGTAACATATTTGTAGGCCTAACGGACTTATCAAATGATCGAAATGGGTGTTCAACAGTTTCTCATTACGTAACGTTTGTGTTTCTACATGAACAAAGTCACTTTCCGAAAGAGGTTTAGGTGGGTTGAATTGACCAACCAAAAAGAGTCCAGCTGCATTTGTCGCTCTACTGCAAGCAACATAAAGGGCAGCTCGCGACATACGTTTACTTGTGTGAACTGCAACAAGTGAATATGTGGCGCCTTGACTCTTATGAATTGTAATACCTTCGGCAGGTACTACAGGAAACTGTTTCCTGTCAATACAAACTTGTTCATTTCGTTTGTATTGAAAGGTTGAACTGTTGAAGTCAATTTGCTTCAAAACTCCGGTTGCACCATTGACCAAACCATCACCTGTATCGACGTTGACAGTCATCATATACTTGATGGTGGTTTTTAAAAGAAGACTACCGATGAGACCTTGTGTCTCAGATGTCTTGAAATGCTGAATTGCTACAAGAATTCGCTCTTTACTTTCATTCGTAAGGCCAGTGGCCTTAATGACATCTTCGGAGTTTGAAACAAACTGCTCAAGAGAAACTGAATTTAGTTTGAAAGAATTATAGCAGTCTGCTTCATTATTTGTCAAGAATAAATGAATGGCATCATTCGGAATATTTGATGGTGACACGATTCGGGAACGTAAAAGTTCAATATCGAAAGGTGTCATCGCACCAGATGCCATATTGTTAAGAGCAATAGCAAATGATTGGTCTTCACGCTGGCGCATTATCTCTGTAAGCTCGAAATACTTAAAAAGGTCCCACAGAGATGTACCATATAATGCATGGTAAGGATCATTTGAATTAGCCTGAAAGACCCACTTATCCGCAACAGGTGAAAGTTGTCTGAGGTCACCGAAAACCACAACAGAAATACCGCCAAAAGGAGAGGAACTTTTAAAAATTTGTTTGAGACGGACGTCAAGATTTGAGAACATTTTGGCACCGACCATTGAAACCTCGTCAACAATGAGAACCTTGAGGTCTATTAAGTTTGTGTGCAAGGTGTTGCACAAATCGTGACTTAATGGTCTTATTTCAGACCGCGACTGATTCACTGGAAGTGAAAACATTGAGTGTAACGTAGAGCCGCTTATGGCAAATGCTGCTTTACCAGTTGGAGCACATAAAAGAACTCGTACAGAGTTTGGATTACTTCCAGGTACACTGTTGTATCTGTAAGTAAGGGACTGAAAAATGGCAGATATTAACCTACTTTTTCCTACTCCGGCTCCACCACTTACAAACTCGTAAAAGACGGATTTACTTTTTACATTGTGCATCAAATGCTTTAGGTAAACTATTTGCTTAAAATTAAGCGACCTAACAATGGATAGCAAACTTTCTTTCGGAATGATGGGAGGAAGATTAATGTGACGAATAACATTGTCAGATACGTCTTGGTTTGTATCCGGATCATTTAGATTTAGAACATTTATACCTGGTGGCACTTCAGGAATAGCTAAAGCCCGAAATTGTTCATCTAAATCCTGATCCGTGCGATGCAGATCTTCACTATTTTCATTTTCAATGTCTTGCAACCGCTCCAAAACTTCTTCCAACTCTCTGCCATCTATAACATTAAACTTCCTCCTGACAGCATCAATAGATTCTTGATTTTGTCGACATATCGTCTCACAATCTTGACTTATAACATCTTCCGTCTCATTTCTCCAAGAAACATACAACATTACTAATTCCCTAAAAAAGTCCTTCCGATCCTTATCAACATTAAACCGCCTATATCTAATTACACAGGGTTTTGTACGTTTTCTTACAAAACCACTGTTGTCTAAGAGAGGAAGTGGTTCTGTTCCATGACCTTCGGGTTCGTTCTCTACTTCAATTTCTTCTAAATCCTCAGAAACATTCGTCACTCTACACGACTTCGAAAATCGGTAGTTCGCTGCAAAATCAGCTAAACACAAATCGCTCAAGCTGTTTGGGCGCTGAATATAATGTTCTAGTAAGCCGGTCTGAAAAATGTTTGTCGAGTCTTGCGGCATGTTTCTCAACTCGCCTTTGGGTTTAAGCATTCTAACACGCTGCTCTGGAAGAGAAGTGTTAATGTATACTTCTGCGTTGCTGCACTCTGACAAACGCAGGCCCAAACAGCAGTAAGCAGCTTCTTGAGCAGAGATTTCACTTCCTGAAATGAATTTGTGACCAATGTGCTGAAGCTTTGCTTTGATAGTAAAATTAGCGGTACGAATTTCTTCTACAGCTTCGCGTAACAATTTGGAAATTCCTCGATTCGATTTATTTATATAATTAATGATATAGCTGCAGCATGCATAGGCGTCCAATATGAACTGTATGTCCATGTTGGCTCTATGCAATGCGAGGATATCCTTATTGTACGCGTTTAGCATTCTACTATCATAACTTCTTCGCAAAAATATCTGTGGCTTCTTCAGGCTTGATCTTAAAGCCAACTTATACTCTTCATAATTTATATTAAGAGCATCGTGTGCCAAAAATTGTTCAAAATTAGAAAAATTCAAGTTTTGGGACAGAAGATCTTGAATTTTCCCATAATTTTCACAATGTTGGTTTAAATTTTCAAATTCCTCAGGAAGTGGCATTAGAACCTCAGTTTGGGGCATGGGGGGATATGGCATCCCGAAACGACAAGTAGATCGGTCTCTTACTCGGCGACAGGAAGGTCCATGGTTATGTTTTTGATAAGGAATGAAATCCTGCACTCTAGGATCATTACTCTCAGTACAAATGAAAGTGTCAATGAAGTTTATGACAGGGCTATAAGTGCTTTGATCGTTAAGATCAATTTTTGGGGCATTTTTCAGCCAATACATACCATGGACGTGTGGTGAACCTCTATGCTGAAACTCTATACGCCAATAATATTTTACTACGGGATGATTACCGAAAATGCATTCGTCAGTTTTCATTAAAGAAAACAACTGACGAAATTTGTAGTCGAAATATCTAGCACAAGTAACGGCATCGGTTCGTATAAGCCTTGCCTTCTCATTGAATTGCATTGTAGCCGCTTGGTCTTCAGAAATTGTGACGCGGTCTACATTTTGCTTCAAAATGACAAGGAGTTCGGTCCACTTTGTTTCAGCAGCTGACAGCGTAATGAAAAAAGTGGGAAGATCGAACTGCCTTATCATGGCCAAAACTTTTTTTTTCTCGGCTTCCCAGTGGGCTGGAGATGAGCGAACACCTTTTAAAACCCTGTAGCCATCATCGTGCAGAATTAGCCTATTTACATAATCGTCATTTAAGACATTATTGGCTGTGATAGCTACAGGGGCTCTATTTTTTTCTCAAGCAAATTGATGTGTTATTTGAAATGCATATTTTCTCTAATTTCTTGTAGTTATAGAATAACTTGTCTAATCGAACGCCTCTTCTATCATAATTTCGAAGCTCAGACCTAACAATTTTTGTAAAAGTTTCTGAACATTGACGTTTATGCCCTCCATATATGGACGCAAACGATAATTCCTCAGAATCCCCATCTGTAATCATATCTAGAGGACGTTGACCTTCTCCAGGAGCCATAATTATTCTTTGTAGTTGTGCGTTTTCTATTGGAATATTATCCATGAGTGTTTCTTGTCCTCCTGGATTAAGGTCATCCTCAATATGATTTTCTTGTCGATTTACACTGGAGTCTTCAACATTCTCAACATTATTTCTAACACGAGTGTTGGACACAACAATGTCAACATCAGATGGCGAAACAACAAAAGCGACATTTTCTGACACAAAAGAAGAAATCCATTCTTCGTTTAGTGATACATTATGTTTTCTATACAATTCAGTATTACATAAATATCGTACTGCCTCAAGAACTTTAGCAGGTCGTATGGTTTCTGTCATGAAATCATGACTATACTCCATGCGCCGCCTAAGATGCAGTTGAATTACTTCTGTTTGGTCAAAAGTTCGAGGAAGTGTTGTAACGGTACTGTTTACGGAAATCGCAACATTTACAACAGCTCCTCGAATTGCACTTTGTCGCTCGAACCCTAATGGAACGATCCTCATGAAAGGAAGGCGTGGGCACACCGCAACAAATGCAAATAACGGTTGGTCCGTATTTTATATTTTTAAAATAATTTTCAAATTTTCGTTGCAGCGGTGAATCAGGTTCCGTCAGTACTCTTGGCTCTCGGTCTAGATCAACTTGCCTATTTTCTCTGATTCTCTCTACATTACGCTGATTTTCTCTAGACCGATTGCTAGGAACAGACCGATGAACAGAAACTCGCCTACCTAATTGTCTTAGAGCATCATTTTGTGTTCGTCTGGCTAATGCTCTAACTTCGCTTCTCTGAACTCTATTTCTTACTCGATTCTCTGCCTGATTTGCTCCGTTTGCACGGCTTATAGAGTGCTCTAAATTATTTTGACGCTGTTCTTGTTCGTTGTATCGTTCGTTAAGTCTACGGATTGATCGTCGGAGTGTATCGCGAGCCTGTTCTAATTGTCTTATTTCCGGATTGGTACGCCGCGTTGTGTGTTCGACCGTATTATTTTGTTGTTCCTGTGTACGATACACAGGATTGAGTCTGCGAATTGAACGACGTCGAGTATCTCGCGTTTGTTCCAACTGGCGAATTTCAGGATTGGTACGTCGCGTTGAGTGTTCGACCGTATTATTTTGTTGTTCCTGTGTACGATACACAGGATTGAGTCTGCGAATTGAACGACGTCGAGTATCCCGCGTTTGTTCCAACCGGCGAATTTCAGGATTGGTACGTCGCGTTGAGTGTTCGACCGTATTATTTTGTTGTTCCTGTGTACGATACACAGGATTGAGTCTGCGAATTGAACGACGTCGAGTATCCCGCGTTTGTTCCAACTGGCGAATTTCAGGATTGGTACGTCGCGTTGAGTGTTCGACCGTATTATTTTGTTGTTCCTGTGTACGATACACAGGATTGAGTCTGCGAATTGAACGACGTCGAGTATCTCGCGTTTGTTCCAATTGGCGAATTTCAGGATTGGCACGTCGCGTTGAGTGTTCGACCGTATTATTTTGTTGTTCCTGACTACGATACTCGGGATCAAGTCTCCGAATTGAACGACGTCGAGTATTTCGCGTTTGTTCGAGTTCGCGAATTTCGGAATTTGTTCGCCGCGATGAGTGTTCAGCGGTATTAATTTGTTGCTCCTGGGCATGATACACAGGATCGCGTCTACGAATTGAGCGTCGGATGGTATTTCGCGTTTGCTCTAACTGACGAATTTCGGGATTTACACGTTGCGATGTGTGTTCCGCGGTGTTGTTTTCTTGTTCACGAGATCGATAGTTGCGACCTTGTCTGCGAGTTGAACGTTGCCGTGAATTGCGTGCCTGTTCGGTTTCTCGGACTACGGAATTCTCGCGACGGTTTTGATGAAGTTGCGTATTTTGTTCGCGTATTTCTTCATTTTCGTTGCGTTGTGCGTCTCTGTCTCTACGTCTCTGTGTTATTTGGGCAACTGTCAGTTTCCTAAGTCTTGGCATTTTATAAATATTCGTTTAAAATGCCTAACAAAGTTTTACAAAAACAATTTTAGTAAATAATAATATAATACTAATATAATAAATATTCGTCTAAATCAACTTCTTGAAGGTGTAGTCTGAAATATAAAAACAATAGAAATACATGGGGACAAACTAAACTCTGGACTGGCCAAGAATTAAAAAAATTTTACATAATACATTTTATTATCTTCACACAGCAATTTTTTAAAGACGAAATCGATTATTTTATAAATAAACTCACTGCTCTTTTGGAAAAAAAAGGGTAAAACTATTTTAATTTTTCATCTATTTTCAACTTGTGAATCAATTTTATTAGCAAATATGTTATTTATACATAAGATTACAATCGTTGAACTGTTTAGGGTTTATGCTGTTTGTGGCCCAATAACCTATCATATGTTATATAGCATAGAAGAATATTTTGTTTACTTGTGATGTATAAGCATTGCGGGATGCAACATAAACGGTCGAGTCGGTCGGCAAAGTTGAATAAGTCAAATGTCGTTCTTGGCATGTGACTCAACATAATATATAGTATGTAGTTGAGTCATCTGGTAGTTCCACCCAGAAAGTTTTGCGGGAGTTTTGAAAATTGGCATCAAAATGGATTTTGGGCTGCTTTTTTCGAATTTTCACTCTGAGACCTTTTATCACCGCCGCTCGAGCCGCCAATTTGAACAAAATCCAAAATCACTCTTTTTTTGTACCATATCTCCATTTTGGCTCATTTTACTGCAGAAACATCTCCATGCTAATTTAAACTACAGGAAATTTCCTACAAATTAAGTTCAAACCTTCTTTTTCATAGGATTAATAGTTTAGGTGTGCGAGCGCCGCAAAGTGTACAACTTTGATATTCTAATACACTATGTGTTTTCATTCATTTTGTATGGGATTTCGTTTTGTTTTTAATATAATGAATCCAAATTTTGACAATCAGTCAAAATTTTCTAATATTTCTAATTTTTTGGTGCTAATATTTAATATTGCACTAGTCTTAAATTCAAATAAATATAACGTTCCCAACCCGTCCACAGACTTATAGGTCCAACCATGCAGGTGTTACCTTGCCTCTTTTATAAGAAGACGTGCAATTTTTGATGAACAAACGGTTGGTTTGGATTTGTAAGTTTGCATTCGAATTTGGAACGTTTTAATAACTTTAAATGTCAACACTAAACACAAAAGAAGTGAAATTTAAAAAAATTTGACTTAGAGTAGGATTATCATTCAAATCTCATACAAAGTGTATGGAAACTGAGAGTAGTACTATCATAGTACCAAAGTTGTACACTTTTCGGCGCTCGTACGCCTGAACTGTTAGTCTTACGAAAAAAACGTTAGAACATTATTTCTCGGAAATTTCATCTAGTTCAATTTAGGTTAGTTAGTTTTTGCCGTAAAATAAACAAAAATGGAGATTTGGAGAAAAAAAGTGATTTTGGACGCTATTTTTTCAAAATACGGCTCGCGCGGTAATAGAAGGTCGCAAAGTGCAAATTATATTAGAGCAGCACAAAATCCATTTTGAAGCAACTCCCACAAAACTTACCCTTTTTTTTACGACCAAATGACTGAACTAATAGAGAATTTTTGTTTAAATTTCTACTAAATATTATTATATATTATTTATATTTCAAATATATTATATGGAGCCATATGTTAGATATAGATAAGGCAATTTTAGTTTAATTTTATTAAACTTTCAATTCCAATATTGTATTTAGCCACACAACAAATGAGACGGTCGAACATCAAACTTTAAGACAAAGATTAAGTGATCGCCTGCCGTATGTTCCATATGGCTTAACGTAACATTAGATAATTGAACTTTGATTGTTGTTGAATTACTAAATCTTACGTGACATTGAGCCACCCAGCAAATACTGACGTCAAACATTAAACTTGAAGACGGTGCTTAAATGCTAGTTCGTCGTCTGCTACATGTGTTAGTTAATTTTTGCTTTACATTGTGCCACACAACAAATAACGCAAACATGAACAAAATTTCTATTCGAATTCCAGTATGTCACAATGAGCCAATGTAACATACGATTACATGTAGTTGACTAAAATTTGCAATCTTCTGCTTTATATTGCGTTATATATTGTAATGCTGTTTGGCATAAAGCAGTCCAAAGACCAAGTTTCAGTGCTAAGCTAGCGTATGGAGGTATTACCTGACTTCTTTAAATAAATGACCTAAATTGATATTGGGCTTACTAAACTTAGTGCTTACATATGGACATACGGACAAAATATAAATTTTTATCAATATTGACTAAGTAATGCGAGGCTCAATTATGTACGAAATGCGAGGCTCAATTATGTCTACATGCTGCGTGAAGATTACACAAAGTGCCAGTGTATGTCTAACAATAATGCAAATAAACACTCACCAGCAATAGAAATCCAATTAAGGATAGAAAAGAACTTAGTTTTCGCGAGAACCGAATAGTATTTTGTTTTGCCTTCTATATTTCGAAGAACATTTAATTATGGCTGTGAAAACAACCGATTTTGTTATAAATTTGAACCGAAACCATTCACAACTTTAAACGACGACCCAATATAAACCGTACTTGATTTAGCAACCAACAAAACAATTGCGAACGAAAATTTTTGGTCAAGAACGATATTATTAAATTTGGCGCAAATTTATAAACTGGCGCCAATATTTTAGAGTTGTCGAAACATTAAATTATATGGAGCAAGTATGGACAAATTTTAAATGGGCAACTCTGTACCAGGGGTTCAAGGCTTCACTCCAAATTTGCAGTGTTGGAAAAGAAAGAGGTGAATGATTATCATTTTAACGATCAAATGACCAAATACTATTATAATTTGGTCATTAGTTATGAAAACATATGTAAATGGTTTGGCTTCAAGATACTGATACTTATCTATACACATAAATAATTATATGAGTTTACATTTTATTTGTTTATGTCAAATTTAGTATAATTTAATAAATATTTATTTATTAATTTATGTTTAATTACAAAGTCTTATTGGAAAAGTCTTATTGGACAATTTTTTATGTGTCTATACTGAATGTCTATATGTGTCGTTGAATGTCTTATAATATTAACAAAAATGGATGATGTCTTAAATTATTTTGCGATTAATAAAATGTAAACCAGTAAGGACGCTATCTTCAGCAAGGCTGAAGCTATAATACTTTTCACTTTGTGTCACTATAAAAAAAACTCAATGAATAGTTTTCATGCATCCCTAACAACATAACTGTAATGTTTCAAGTCAATTCGTTAAAAAACAAAAAATTTTTCCATACAACGGTTCAAGTTTTGCGATAAGTGGGCGTAGCCATGCCCACATTTGGTCAAAATAGTTTTTATTCCTCCCTAAGAACATAACAGTAAAGTTTCAAGTCAATTGGTTAAAAAACAAAAAAGTTTTCCATACAAAGGGTCAATTTTCGCTATAAAAGGGCGTGGCCACGCCCACTTTTGATCAAAATAGTTTTCATTCCTCCCTAAGAGCATAACTGCAAAGTTTCAAGTCAATTGGTTAAAAAACAAAAAAGTTTTCCATACAACGGGTCAATTTTTGCTATAAGTAGGCGTGGCTACGCCCACTTTTGGTCAAAATAGTTTTCATTCCTCTCTAGGAACATAACTGTAAAGTTTTAAGTCAATTGGTTAAAAAACAAAAAAATTTTCCATACAACGGGTCAGTTTTCGCTATAAAAGGGCGTGGCTACGCCCACTTTTGGTTAAAATAGTTTTCATTCCTCCCTAAGAACATAACTGTAAAGTTTCAAGTCAATTGGTTAAAAAACAAAAAAGTTTTCCATACAAAGGGTCAAGTTAAGCTATAAGTGGGCGTGGCCACGCCCACTTTTGATCAAAATAGTTTTCATTCCTCCCTAAGAGCATAACTGCAAAGTTTCAAGTCAATTGGTTAAAAAACAAAAAAGTTTTCCATACAATGGGTCAATTTTCGCTATAAGTGGGCGTGGCTACGCCTGGCTACGCCCACTTTTGGTCAAAATAGTTTTCATTCCTCTCTAAGAACATAACTGTAAAGTTTCAAGTCAATTGGTTAATAAACAAAAAAGTTTTCCATACAACGGGTTAATTTTCGCTATAAGTGGGCGTGGCTACGCGTGGTTACGCCCACTTTTGGTCAAAATAGATTTCATTCCTCCCTAAGAACATAACTTTAAAATTTCAAGTCAATTGGTTAAGAAACAAAAAAGTTTTCCATACAACGACGTGAATATTCCTTCTCTTCCTCTTCTTCATTTTGTATGGGAGCTACCAGTTCCAGATGTCCAATCTCAATGAAACTTTCAGGCATGTAGTCGGACTATGTAAAACTACTATGTTTAAAATTTCAGCACTCTATTGTACAAAACAAAAAAGTTTTCCATACAACGATTCAAGTTTTGTTCACTTTTCTTCTTCTTTTCGTATGGGAGCTACCTGTTCCAATAATCCGATCATGCTGGTTCCGACGAATGATTCATCGTAATAAATTCTAAGACTCTGTGCAAAGTTTCAGCTCGATAGCTTCAAAACTGAGGGACTAGTTTGCATACATACAGACAGACAGACAGACAGACGGACAGACGGACATGGCTAAATCAACTCGTCTTGTCGTCCTGATCAAGAATATATATACTTTATATAGTCGGAAATTAATATTTCGATCTGTTACAAACTCCGTGACAAAGTTAATATACTATTTCACATAAGTGAAAAGTATAAAAAAAAGAGGAAATTCGCCTTTATTGAGCTGTAACAATGACGGAAGTATTTTTGAGTGTGCAAAATGTGTGGTATTTTGTATAGCTTTGTTGATGCGTCAACAGCTTAATTTTTATATTTCGATATTATCATTTATCATTTACGGAATATTTTATTAAAAACATCTCAATAAATGTTAGTTTTTTAAAGTTTTTAAGTTTGGTGGTCGTTGAGGAATTACACTAAAGGAAGAGGATACTTTATGGTGTACTACTTTAAACATGAACATGAATACGAAGTTTCAATTTCGTACCTCTTGTAACTTAGCAAAACCATGTTTTGAGGGGAGGGGGCAAAAATTTTGGTACGCAATTTTGTAGAACTATGTTTACTGAAGCTACAAAACAATATTCATGTTTCTATATTATAATTTATGAAGTATTTCATTAAAAAACTCAATAAATGTAAGTTTTCCGAAATTTTTAAGTTTGACGATCTTTAAGGGGCAATCATGAGGGAAAGGGGTATATTGTGATAAGCAGTTTGAACACTGCTTTATCCTATTTGTAACAAAAACCGTACTTAACACTGCGAAAACTATTAAAGATAGAGACTTGAAATTTGGAAGATAGTCTCGTGTGGTCGAACACTAGATCAAGTTTGAAGGAATTTTTGCCACGCCCATTCCTTCCCGCCCATCGAGCACAACAAAAGGTCATTTTTTTCTTAAAATTGCTGTATCTCCTAAAGTATAAAGAATACAATGCTGAAATTTTGTATGCAAACTCAGGTAACATAGCTTTTTAAAACTGCATACAACAAACTACCACTTTCCCCGCAAAGACCAACACACTAAAATTTGGCAGCAATGCTTTGTAACAAAATCCGTACTAAAGCGCCATCTAATGGCAACATTGCACTGTGAGCCCTGCCTCACTATTAGCAAATACACAAACCATATCGTGGTACACTGCTTTTGCTGTCGGCGAATGTTTAACGTGTTATCAACATAGGTGTGTGTACAGGGTATTATATAGTTGAGAATACTCAACTATACCGCCCTTACTGGTTTTAATTGCATAAATGGGCGGCATTTAATTCAGAATTAATTGTTTTTTACATGGACAAAAATTCGTTTAATTTTTTCCCATTAAATACTAGAATTGTAGAAAAGTACTTTGCGAAAAGAATCGGCGGTAGGACGGAATCATGTTGACTCCCAATTAGTTTTTTGCTAATAACTCTTGCATCCTTCGACCGACTTCTTCGACTAAAAGCTCGATGGAAACCTTATCTGTTCCTCTTTTAGATGGCAGTAACATATTTTACGAAAAGTCATAAGAAACAAATATTTTTTGATCAAAACTAAAACATCCTCAAAATCATTGAAGAAGAAGTACCTTATCAGACGGAAATATGCCTTATCTAATAAGAAACATTTAAATTTTTTTAATTGCATAAATGAGCGGCATTTTATTAAGAAATAAATGTTTTTTACATGAAAAAAAAATTCATTTAATTTTTTCCCATTAAATACTAGAATTATAGAAAAGTACTTTGCGAAGAGAATCGGCAGTAGGACGGAATCGTGTTAACCACCGATTAGTTTTTTGCTAATAACTCTTGCATCCTTCGACCGACTTCTTCGACTACGAGCTCGATGGAAAGCTTATCTGTTCCTCTTTCAGATGGCATTAACATATTTTACGAAAAGTCGTAAGAAATACAATTTTTTTGATCAAAACTAAAATATCCTCGAAATCATTGAAGAAGAAGTACCTTATCAGACGAAAATATGCCTTATCTAATAAGAGTCATTTACATTTTTTTAATTGCATAAATGTGCGGCTTTTTATTCAGAATTAATAGTTTTTTACATGGACAAAAAATTAATTTAATTTTTTCCCATTAAATACTAGAATTATAGAAAAGTACTTTGCGAAAAGAATCGGCAGTAGGACGGAATCGTGTTGACCACCGATTAGTTTTTTGCTAATAACTCTTGCATCCTTCGACCGACTTCTTCGACTACGAGCTCGATGGAAAGCTTATCTGTTCCTCTTTCAGATGGCATTAACATATTTTACGAAAAGTCGTAAGAAATACAATTTTTTTGATCAAAACTAAAATATCCTCGAAATCATTGAAGAAGAAGTACCTTATCAGACGAAAATACGCCTTATCTAATAAGAGACATATAAATTTTTTAATTGCATAAATGGGCGGCATTTTATTCAGAATTAATAGTGTTTTACATGGACAAAAATTCGTTTAATTTTTCCCATTAAATACAAGAATTATAGAAAAGTATTTTGCGAAAAGAATCGGCAGTAGAACGGAATCGTTTTGACCACCGATTAGTTTTTCGCTAATAACTCTTGCATCCTTCGACCGACTTCTTCGACTAAGAGCTCGATGGAAACCTTATCTGTTCCTCTTTTAGATGGCAGTAACATATTTTACGAAAAGTCATAAGAAACAAATATTTTTTGATCAAAACTAAAACATCCTCAAAATCATTGAAGAAGAAGTACCTTATCAGACGGAAATATGCCTTATCTAATAAGAAACATTTAAATTTTTATACCCTGTACATATAATGTACCAGGGTATATTGTGTTTGTGCAAAAGCCAAATGTATGTAACGCACAGAAGGAGGGGAGGGAGACCCAATAAAGTATATATATTCTTGAGCAGGACGACAAGGCGAGTTGATATAGCTATGTCCGTCCGTCTGTCCGTTCGTCCGTCCGTCCGTCCGTCCTCACCAATGGTTCTCAGAAACTATAATAGCTAGAGACTTGAAATTTGGAGGGTAGACTCGTGATGCTCGGCAGCAGATCAAGTTTGAACGGTTTTGTGCCACGCCCACTCCTTCCCGCCCATCCAGCACCACCCACTTTTTTAAAACGCTATAACTCGAACATCCAAAGAGATAGAAACATGAAAGTCGGTATGTAGACTCAGTATAAGTAGCTCTACAAAACTGCATACCACAATTTTCCCCACTCCTCTTCATTTCCCCTCCCCCGGCTGTTTTCTTAAAATTGCTGTATCTTCAAAACTATTAAAGAGACGAACCTGAAATTTTGTAGACAATCTCAGTAAATACACAGACCTACAAACTTAAATTTTTCGTAAATTCCAAATTTTTTAAATGTTTTCTTTTATATTTTGAACACTACTTTCGATAGAAACATTTAAATGCGTGTGTAGACTCAGTATGCATATCTCTACAAAACTGCATACCACAATTCCAACCCCCCCCCCCCCCCCCCCCGCACATTTCCCCTCTAAAATTGGTTGTCTTAAAATTGCTATATCTCCAAAACTATAAAAGGAACGAACCTGACATATTGTAAACAGGCTCAGTAAATATATCACAGTAAAACTGCTTATCACAATATACCCCTTTCCCTCATGGTTGCCCCTTAAAGATCATCAAACTTAAAAATTTCGGAAAACTTATATTTATTGAGTTTTTTTAATGAAATACTTCATAAATTATAATATAGAAACATGAATATTGTTTTGTAGCTTCAGTAAACATAGTTCTACAAAATTTTGGTACGGGGGAGGGGAAATGAGGAGGAGGGGGGAAAATTGTGGTATGCAGTTTTGTAGAGCTACTTATACTGAGTCCACATACCGACTTTCATGTTTCTATCTCTTTGGATGTTCGAGTTATAGCGTTTTAAAAAAAAGGGTGGTGCTGGATGGGCGGGAAGGAGTGGGCGTGGCACAAAACCGTTCAAACTTGATCTGCTGCCGAGCATCACGAGTCTACCCTCCAAATTTCAAGTCTCTAGCTATTATAGTTTCTGAGAACCATTGGTGAGGACGGACGGACGGACGGACGGACGGACATAGCTATATCAACTCGCCTTGTCGTCCTGATCAAGAATATATATACTTTATTGGGTCTCCCTCCCCTCCTTCTGTGCGTTACATACATTTGCCTTTTGCACAAACACAATATACCCTGGTACATTATATGTACAGGGTATAAAAATTTGGAATTTACGAAAAATTTAAGTTTGTAGGTCTGTAAGGGGTAACCATCAAAGAGAAGGGAATTTTGTGGTTTGCAGTTTTAAAGATACGTATTTACTGAGATTGTCTACAAAATTTCAGGTTCGTCTCTTTAATAGTTTTGAAGATACAGCAATTTTAAGAAAACAGCCGGGGGAGGGGAAATGAAGAGGAGTGGGGAAAATTGTGGTATGCAGTTTTATAGAGCTACTTATACTGAGTCTACATACCGACTTTCATGTTTCTATCTCTTTGGATGTTCGAGTTATAGCGTTTTAAAAAAGTGGGTGGTGCTGGATGGGCGGGAAGGAGTGGGCGTGGCACAAAACCGTTCAAACTTGATCTGCTGCCGAGCATCACGAGTCTACCCTCCAAATTTCAAGTCTCTAGCTATTATAGTTTCTGAGAACCATTGGTGAGGACGGACGGACGGACGGACGAACGGACAGACGGACGGACATAGCTATATCAACTCGCCTTGTCGTCCTGATCAAGAATATATATACTTTATTGGGTCTCCCTCCCCTCCTTCTGTGCGTTACATACATTTGGCTTTTGCACAAACACAATATACCCTGGTACATTATATGTACAGGGTATAAAAATTTAAATGTTTCTTATTAGATAAGTCATATTTCCGTCTGATAAGGTACTTCTTCTTCAATGATTTTGAGGATGTTTTAGTTTTGATCAAAAAATATTTGTTTCTTATGACTTTTCGTAAAATATGTTACTGCCATCTAAAAGAGGAACAGATAAGGTTTCCATCGAGCTCTTAGTCGAAGAAGTCGGTCGAAGGATGCAAGAGTTATTAGCAAAAAACTAATTGGGAGTCAACATGATTCCGTCCTACCGCCGATTCTTTTCGCAAAGTACTTTTCTACAATTCTAGTATTTAATGGGAAAAAATTAAACGAATTTTTTGTCCATGTAAAAAACAATTAATTCTGAATTAAATGCCGCCCATTTATGCAATTAAAACCAGTAAGGGCGGTATAGTTGAGTATTCTCAACTATATAATACCCTGTACACACACCTATGTTGATAACACGTTAAACATTCGCCGACAGCAAAAGCAGTGTACCACGATATGGTTTGTGTATTTGCTAATAGTGAGGCAGGGCTCACAGTGCAATGTTGCCATTAGATGGCGCTTTAGTACGGATTTTGTTACAAAGCATTGCTGCAAAATTTTAGTGTGTTAGTCTTTGCGGGGAAAGTGGTAGTTTGTTGTATGCAGTTTTAAAAAGCTATGTTACCTGAGTTTGCATACAAAATTTCAGCATTGTATTCTTTATACTTTAGGAGATACAGCAATTTTAAGAAAAAAATTACCTTTTGTTGTGCTCGATGGGCGGGAAGGAGTGGGCGTGGCAAAAAATCCTTCAAACTTGATCTAGCGTTTGACCTCACGAGTCTATCCACCAAATTTCAAGTCTCTAGCTCTTATAGTTTTCGAGAACCATTGGTGAGGACGGACGGACAGACTGGGCTATATCAATTCGTCTTGTCATCCTGATCAAGAATATATATACTTTATAGGGTCCCCCTCCCCTCCTTCTATGCGTTACATACAAACCGTCTCAAACAAACTTAATATACCCTGATACACAGTGTGTGTACAGGGTATAAAAATTTAAATGTCTCTTATTAGATAAGGCATATTTTCGTCTGATAAGGTACTTCTTCTTCAATGATTTCGAGGATATTTTAGTTTTGATCAAAACAATTGTATTTCTTTCGACTTTTCGTAAAATATGTTAATGCCATCTGAAAGAGGAACAGATAAGCTTTCCATCGAGCTCTTAGTCGAAGAAGTCGGTCGAAGGATGCAAGAGTTATTAGCAAAAAACTAATTGGGAGTCAACACGTTTCTGTCCTACTGCCGATTTTTTTCGCAAAGTCCTTTTCTATAATTCTAGTATCTAATGAAAAAAAATTAAACGAATTTTTTTTCCATGTAAAAAAACTATTAATTCTGAATAAAATGCCGCCCATTTATACAATTAATAAAATTTAAATTTTCGTCTGATAAGGAACTTCTTCTTCAATGATTTCGACGATATTCTAGTTTTGATCAAAAAAATTGTATTTCTTACGACTTTTCGTAAAATATGTTAATGCCATCTGAAAGAGGAACAGATAAGCTTTCCATCGAGCTCTTAGTCGAAGAAGTCGGTAGAAGGATGCAAGAGTTATTAGCAAACAAAAATCGGTGGTCAACACGATTCCGTCCTACTGCCGATTCTCTTCGCAAAATACTTTTCTATAATTCTAGTATTTAATGGGAAAAAAATTAAACGAATTTTTTGTCCATGTAAAAAACTATTAATTTTGAATAAAATGCCGCCCATTTATGCAATTAAAAAAATTTAAATTTTCGTCTGATAAGGAACTTCTTCTTCAATGATTTCGACGATATTTTAGTTTTGATCAAAAAAATTTTATTTCTTACGACTTTTCGTAAAATATGTTAATGCCATCTGAAAGAGGAACAGATAAGCTTTCCATCGAGCTCTTAGTCGAAGAAGTCGGTCGAAGGATGCAAGAGTTATTAGCGAAAAACTAATCGGTGGTCAACACGATTCCGTCCTACTGCCGATTCTTTTCGCAAAGTACTTTTCTATAATTCTTGTATTTAATGGGAAAAATTAAGCGAATTTTTGTCCATGTAAAACTTTATTAAGTCTGAATAAAATGCCGCCCATTTATGCAATTAAAAAATTTATATGTCTCTTATTAGATAAGGCATATTTGCGTCTGATAAGGTACTTCTTCTTCAATGATTTCGAGGATATTTTAGTTTTGATCAAAAAAATTGTATTTCTTACGACTTTTCGTAAAATATGTTAATGCCATCTGAAAGAGGAATAGATAAGCTTTCCATCGAGCTCGTAGTCGAAGAAGTCGGTCGAAGGATGCAAGAGTTATTAGCGAAAAACTAATCGGTGGTCAAAACGATTCCGTTCTACTGCCGATTACTTTCGCAAAATACTTTTCTATAATTCTTGTATTTAATGGGAAAAATTAAGCGAATTTTTGTCCATGTAAAACACTATTAATTCTGAATAAAATGCCGCCCATTTATAAAATTAAAAAATTTATATGTCTCTTATTAGATAAGGCATATTTTCGTCTGATAAGGTACTTCTTCTTCAATGATTTCGAGGATGTTTTAGTTTTGATCAAAAAATATTTGTTTCTTATGACTTTTCATAAAATATGTTACTGCCATCTAAAAGAGGAACAGATAAGGTTTCCATCGAGCTCTTAGTCGAAGAAGTCGGTCGAAAGATGCAAGAGTTATTAGCAAACAACTAATTGGTGGTCAACACGATTCCGTCCTACTGCCGATTCTTTTCGCAAAGGACTTTTCTATAATTCTAGTATTTAATGGGAAAAAAATTATACGAGTTTTTTGTCCATGTAAAAAACTATTAATTCTGAATAAAATGCCGCCCATTTATGCAGTTAAAAAAATTTCAATGTCTCTTATTAGATAAGGCAGATTTTCGTCTGATAAGGTACTTCTTCTTCAATGATTTAGAGGATATTTTAGTTTTGATCAAAAAAATTTTATTTTTTACGACTTTTCGTAAAATATGTTAATGCCATCTGAAAAAGGAACAGATAAGGTTTCCATCGAGCTCTTAGTCGAAGAAGTCGGTCGAAGGATGCAAGAGTTATTAGCAAAAAACTAATTGGGAGTCAACATGATTCCGTCCTACCGCCGATTCTTTTCGCAAAGTACTTTTCTACAATTCTAGTATTTAATGGGAAAAAATTAAACGAATTTTTTGTCCATGTAAAAAACAATTAATTCTGAATTAAATGCCGCCCATTTATGCAATTAAAACCAGTAAGGGCGGTATAGTTGAGTATTCTCAACTATATAATACCCTGTACACACACCTATGTTGATAACACGTTAAACATTCGCCGACAGCAAAAGCAGTGTACCACGATATGGTTTGTGTATTTGCTAATAGTGAGGCAGGGCTCACAGTGCAATGTTGCCATTAGATGGCGCTTTAGTACGGATTTTGTTACAAAGCATTGCTGCAAAATTTTAGTGTGTTGGTCTTTGCGGGGAAAGTGGTAGTTTGTTGTATGCAGTTTTAAAAAGCTATGTTACCTGAGTTTGCATACAAAATTTCAGCATTGTATTCTTTATACTTTAGGAGATACAGCAATTTTAAGAAAAAAATTACCTTTTGTTGTGCTCGATGGGCGGGAAGGAATGGGCGTGGCAAAAATTCCTTCAAACTTGATCTAGTGTTCGACCACACGAGACTATCTTCCAAATTTCAAGTCTCTATCTTTAATAGTTTTCGCAGTGTTAAGTACGGTTTTTGTTACAAATAGGATAAAGCAGTGTTCAAAGCGCAATTTATGCCAAATTTCAACTTGTTTGTCTTTGCGTTGTCACACAGCGTTAAAAATGAAAGTTTGTGGTATGCAGTTTTAAAAAGGTATGTTTACTGAGTTTGCATTCAAAATTTCAGCATTGTATCTATTATAGTTTAGGAGATACAGCAATTTTAAGAAAACAACTTTTTGAGGGGAAACGAAGGGGAGGGGGAAAAAATGTGGTATGCAGTTTTGTAGAGCTATACATACTGAGTCTACATACTCATTTTCATGTTTCTAACTCATCAGGTTTTCGAGCTACAGCCTTTTGAAAAAATGGGTGGTGCTCGATGGGCGGAAAGGAGTGGGCGTGGCAAAAAATCCTTCAAACTTGATCTAGCGTTTGACCTCACGAGTCTATCCACCAAATTTCAAGTCTCTAGCTCTTATAGTTTTCGAGAACCATTGGTGAGGACGGACGGACGGACGGACAGACTGGGCTATATCAATTCGTCTTGTCATCCTGATCAAGAATATATATACTTTATAGGGTCCCCCTCCCCTCCTTCTATGCGTTACATACAAACCGTCTCAAACAAACTTAATATACCCTGATACACAGTGTGTGTACAGGGTATAAAAATTTAAATGTCTCTTATTAGATAAGGCATATTTTCGTCTGATAAGGTACTTCTTCTTCAATGATTTCGAGGATATTTTAGTTTTGATCAAAACAATTGTATTTCTTTCGACTTTTCGTAAAATATGTTAATGCCATCTGAAAGAGGAACAGATAAGCTTTCCATCGAGCTCTTAGTCGAAGAAGTCGGTCGAAGGATGCAAGAGTTATTAGCAAAAAACTAATTGGGAGTCAACACGTTTCTGTCCTACTGCCGATTCTTTTCGCAAAGTCCTTTTCTATAATTCTAGTATCTAATGAAAAAAAATTAAACGAATTTTTTTTCCATGTAAAAAACTATTAATTCTGAATAAAATGCCGCCCATTTATACAATTAATAAAATTTAAATTTTCGTCTGATAAGGAACTTCTTCTTCAATGATTTCGACGATATTCTAGTTTTGATCAAAAAAATTGTATTTCTTACGACTTTTCGTAAAATATGTTAATGCCATCTGAAAGAGGAACAGATAAGCTTTCCATCGAGCTCTTAGTCGAAGAAGTCGTTCGAAGGATGCAAGAGTTATTAGCAAAAAACTAATTGGGAGTCAACACGATTCCGTCCTACCTCTAATTCTTTTTCCAAAGTACTTTTCTACAATTCTAGTATTTAATGGGAAAAAATCAAACGAATTTTTTGTCCATGTAAAAAACAATTAATTCTGAATAAAATGCCGCCCATTTATGCAATTAAAAAAATTTCAATGTCTCTTATTAGATAAGGCAGATTTTCGTCTGATAAGGTACTTCTTCTTCAATGATTTCGAGGATATTTTAGTTTTGATCAAAAAAATTGCATTTCTTACGACTTTTCGTAAAATATGTTAATGCCATCTGAAAAAGGAACAGATAAGCTTTCCATCGAGCTCTTAGTCGAAGAAGTCGGTAGAAGGATGCAAGAGTTATTAGCAAACAATAATCGGTGGTCAACACGATTCCGTCCTACTGCCGATTCTCTTCGCAAAGTACTTTTCTATTATTCTAGTATTTAATGGGAAAAAAATTAAACGAATTTTTTGTCCATGTAAAAAACTATTAATTTTGAATAAAATGCCGCCCATTTATGCAATTAAAAAAATTTAAATTTTCGTCTGATAAGGAACTTCTTCTTCAATGATTTCGAGGATATTTTAGTTTTGATCAAAAAAATTGCATTTCTTACGACTTTTCGTAAAATATGTTAATGCCATCTGAAAGCGGAACAGATAAGCTTTCCATCGAGCTCTTAGTCGAAGAAGTCGGTAGAAGGATGCAAGAGTTATTAGCAAACGATAATCGGTGGTCAACACGATTCCGTCCTACTGCCGATTCTCTTCGCAAAGTACTTTTCTATAATTCTAGTATTTAATGGGAAAAAAATTAAACGAATTTTTTGTCCATGTAAAAAACTATTAATTTTGAATAAAATGCCGCCCATTTATGCAATTAAAAAAATTTAAATTTTCGTCTGATAAGGAACTTCTTCTTCAATGATTTCGACGATATTTTAGTTTTGATCAAAAAAATTTTATTTCTTACGACTTTTCGTAAAATATGTTAATGCCATCTGAAAGAGGAACAGATAAGCTTTCCATCGAGCTCTTAGTCGAAGAAGTCGGTCGAAGGATGCAAGAGTTATTAGCGAAAAACTAATCGGTGGTCAACACGATTCCGTCCTACTGCCGATTCTTTTCGCAAAGTACTTTTCAATAATTCTTGTATTTAATGGGAAAAATTAAGCGAATTTTTGTCCATGTAAAACTTTATTAATTCTGAATAAAATGCCGCCCATTTATGCAATTAAAAAATTTATATGTCTCTTATTAGATAAGGCATATTTGCATCTGATAAGGTACTTCTTCTTCAATGATTTCGAGGATATTTTAGTTTTGATCAAAAAAATTGTATTTCTTACGACTTTTCGTAAAATATGTTAATGCCATCTGAAAGAGGAATAGATAAGCTTTCCATCGAGCTCGTAGTCGAAGAAGTCGGTCGAAGGATGCAAGAGTTATTAGCGAAAAACTAATCGGTGGTCAAAACGATTCCGTTCTACTGCCGATTCTTTTCGCAAAATACTTTTCTATAATTCTTGTATTTAATGGGAAAAATTAAGCGAATTTTTGTCCATGTAAAACACTATTAATTCTGAATAAAATGCCGCCCATTTATAAAATTAAAAAATTTATATGTCTCTTATTAGATAAGGCATATTTTCGTCTGATAAGGTACTTCTTCTTCAATGATTTCGAGGATGTTTTAGTTTTGATCAAAAAATATTTGTTTCTGATGACTTTTCATAAAATATGTTACTGCCATCTAAAAGAGGAACAGATAAGGTTTCCATCGAGCTCTTAGTCGAAGAAGTCGGTCGAAAGATGCAAGAGTTATTAGCAAACAACTAATTGGTGGTCAACACGATTCCGTCCTACTGCCGATTCTTTTCGCAAAGTTCTTTTATATAATTCTAGTATTTAATGGGAAAAAAATTATACGAGTTTTTTGTCCATGTAAAAAACTATTAATTCTGAATAAAATGCCGCCCATTTATGCAGTTAAAAAAATTGCAATGTCTCTTATTAGATAAGGCAGATTTTCGTCTGATAAGGTACTTCTTCTTCAATGATTTAGAGGATATTTTAGTTTTGATCAAAAAAATTTTATTTTTTACGACTTTTCGTAAAATATGTTAATGCCATCTGAAAAAGGAACAGATAAGGTTTCCATCGAGCTCTTAGTCGAAGAAGTCGGTCGAAGGATGCAAGAGTTATTAGCGAAAAACTAATCGGTGGTCAAAACGATTCCGTTCTACTGCCGATTCTTTTCGCAAAGTACTTTTCTATAATTCTTGTATTAATTGGGAAAAATTAAGCGAATTTTTGTCCATGTAAAACACTATTAATTCTGAATAAAATGCCGCCCATTTATGCAATTAAAAAATTTATATGTCTCTTATTAGATAAGGCATATTTTCGTCTGATAAGGTACTTCTTCTTCAATGATTTCGAGGATATTTTAGTTTTGATCAAAAAAATTGTATTTCTTACGACTTTTCGTAAAATATGTTAATGCCATCTGAAAGAGGAACAGATAAGCTTTCCATCGAGCTCGTAGTCGAAGAAGTCGGTCGAAGGATGCAAGAGTTATTAGCAAAAAACTAATCGGTGGTCAACACGATTCCGTCCTACTGCCGATTCTTTTCGCAAAGTACTTTTCTATAATTCTAGTATTTAATGGGAAAAAATTAAATAAATTTTTTGTCCATGTAAAAAACTATTTATTCTGAATAAAAAGCCGCACATTTATGTAATTAAAAAAATGTAAATGTCTCTTATTAGATAAGGCATATTTTCGTCTCATAAGGTACTTCTTCTTCAATGATTTCGAGGATATTTTAGTTTTGATCAAAAAAATTGTATTTCTTACGACTTTTCGTAAAATATGTTAATGCCATCTGAAAGAGGAACAGATAAGCTTTCCATCGAGCTCGTAGTCGAAGAAGTCGGTCGAAGGATGCAAGAGTTATTAGCAAAAAACTAATCGGTGGTCAACACGATTCCGTCCTACTGCCGATTCTTTTCGCAAAGTACTTTTCTATAATTCTAGTATTTAATGGGAAAAAATTAAATTAATTTTTTTTTCATGTAAAAAACATTTATTTCTTAATAAAATGCCGCTCATTTATGCAATTAAAAAAATTTAAATGTTTTTTATTAGATAAGGCATATTTTCGTCTGATAAGGTACTTCTTCTTCAATGATTTTGAGGATGTTTTAGTTTTGATCAAAAAATATTTGTTTCTTATGACTTTTCGTAAAATATGTTAATGCCATCTAAAAGAGGAACAGATAAGGTTTCCATCGAGCTCTTAGTCGAAGAAGTCGGTCGAAAGATGCAAGAGTTATTAGCAAACAACTAATTGGTGGTCAACACGATTCCGTCCTACTGCCGATTCTTTTCGCAAAGTTCTTTTATATAATTCTAGTATTTAATGGGAAAAAAATTATACGAGTTTTTTGTCCATGTAAAAAACTATTAATTCTGAATAAAATGCCGCCCATTTATGCAGTTAAAAAAATTGCAATGTCTCTTATTAGATAAGGCAGATTTTCGTCTGATAAGGTACTTCTTCTTCAATGATTTAGAGGATATTTTAGTTTTGATCAAAAAAATTTTATTTTTTACGACTTTTCGTAAAATATGTTAATGCCATCTGAAAAAGGAACAGATAAGGTTTCCATCGAGCTCTTAGTCGAAGAAGTCGGTCGAAGGATGCAAGAGTTATTAGCGAAAAACTAATCGGTGGTCAAAACGATTCCGTTCTACTGCCGATTCTTTTCGCAAAGTACTTTTCTATAATTCTTGTATTAATTGGGAAAAATTAAGCGAATTTTTGTCCATGTAAAACACTATTAATTCTGAATAAAATGCCGCCCATTTATGCAATTAAAAAATTTATATGTCTCTTATTAGATAAGGCATATTTTCGTCTGATAAGGTACTTCTTCTTCAATGATTTCGAGGATATTTTAGTTTTGATCAAAAAAATTGTATTTCTTACGACTTTTCGTAAAATATGTTAATGCCATCTGAAAGAGGAACAGATAAGCTTTCCATCGAGCTCGTAGTCGAAGAAGTCGGTCGAAGGATGCAAGAGTTATTAGCAAAAAACTAATCGGTGGTCAACACGATTCCGTCCTACTGCCGATTCTTTTCGCAAAGTACTTTTCTATAATTCTAGTATTTAATGGGAAAAAATTAAATAAATTTTTTGTCCATGTAAAAAACTATTTATTCTGAATAAAAAGCCGCACATTTATGTAATTAAAAAAATGTAAATGTCTCTTATTAGATAAGGCATATTTTCGTCTCATAAGGTACTTCTTCTTCAATGATTTCGAGGATATTTTAGTTTTGATCAAAAAAATTGTATTTCTTACGACTTTTCGTAAAATATGTTAATGCCATCTGAAAGAGGAACAGATAAGCTTTCCATCGAGCTCGTAGTCGAAGAAGTCGGTCGAAGGATGCAAGAGTTATTAGCAAAAAACTAATCGGTGGTCAACACGATTCCGTCCTACTGCCGATTCTTTTCGCAAAGTACTTTTCTATAATTCTAGTATTTAATGGGAAAAAATTAAATTAATTTTTTTTTCATGTAAAAAACATTTATTTCTTAATAAAATGCCGCTCATTTATGCAATTAAAAAAATTTAAATGTTTTTTATTAGATAAGGCATATTTTCGTCTGATAAGGTACTTCTTCTTCAATGATTTTGAGGATGTTTTAGTTTTGATCAAAAAATATTTGTTTCTTATGACTTTTCGTAAAATATGTTAATGCCATCTGAAAGAGGAACAGATAAGCTTTCCATCGAGCTCTTAGTCGAAGAAGTCGGTCGAAGGATGCAAGAGTTATTAGCAAAAAACTAATTGGGAGTCAACACGTTTCCGTCCTACTGCCGATTCTTTTCGCAAAGTACTTTTCTACAATTCTAGTATTTAATGGGAAAAAATTAAACGAATTTTTTGTCCATGTAAAAAACAATTAATTCTGAATTAAATGCCGCCCATTTATGCAATTAAAAAAATTTAAATGTCTCTTATTAGATAAGGCATATTTTCGTCTGATAAGGTACTTCTTCTTCAATGATTTCGAGGATATTTTAGTTTTGATCAAAACAATTGTATTTCTTTCGACTTTTCGTAAAATATGTTAATGCCATCTGAAAGAGGAACAGATAAGCTTTCCATCGAGCTCTTAGTCGAAGAAGTCGGTCGAAGGATGCAAGAGTTATTAGCAAAAAACTAATTGGGAGTCAACACGTTTCCGTCCTACTGCCGATTCTTTTCGCAAAGTACTTTTCTATAATTCTAGTATCTAATGAAAAAAAATTAAACGAATTTTTTTTCCATGTAAAAAACTATTAATTCTGAATAAAATGCCGCCCATTTATACAATTAAAAAAATTTAAATTTTCGTCTGATAAGGAACTTCTTCTTCAATGATTTCGAGGATATTTTAGTTTTGATCAAAAAAATTGTATTTCTTACGACTTTTCGTAAAATATGTTAATGCCATCTGAAAGAGGAATAGATAAGCTTTCCATCGAGCTCGTAGTCGAAGAAGTCGGTCGAAGGATGCAAGAGTTATTAGCGAAAAACTAATCGGTGGTCAAAACGATTCCGTTCTACTGCCGATTCTTTTCGCAAAATACTTTTCTATAATTCTTGTATTTAATGGGAAAAATTAAGCGAATTTTTGTCCATGTAAAACACTATTAATTCTGAATAAAATGCCGCCCATTTATAAAATTAAAAAATTTATATGTCTCTTATTAGATAAGGCATATTTTCGTCTGATAAGGTACTTCTTCTTCAATGATTTCGAGGATGTTTTAGTTTTGATCAAAAAATATTTGTTTCTTATGACTTTTCATAAAATATGTTACTGCCATCTAAAAGAGGAACAGATAAGGTTTCCATCGAGCTCTTAGTCGAAGAAGTCGGTCGAAAGATGCAAGAGTTATTAGCAAACAACTAATTGGTGGTCAACACGATTCCGTCCTACTGCCGATTCTTTTCGCAAAGGACTTTTCTATAATTCTAGTATTTAATGGGAAAAAAATTATACGAGTTTTTTGTCCATGTAAAAAACTATTAATTCTGAATAAAATGCCGCCCATTTATGCAGTTAAAAAAATTTCAATGTCTCTTATTAGATAAGGCAGATTTTCGTCTGATAAGGTACTTCTTCTTCAATGATTTAGAGGATATTTTAGTTTTGATCAAAAAAATTTTATTTTTTACGACTTTTCGTAAAATATGTTAATGCCATCTGAAAAAGGAACAGATAAGGTTTCCATCGCGCTCTTAGTCGAAGAAGTCGGTCGAAGGATGCAAGAGTTATTAGCAAACAACTAATTGGTGGTCAACACGATTCCGGCCTACTGCCGATTCTTTTCGCAAAGTTCTTTTATATAATTCTAGTATTTAATGGGAAAAAAATTATACGAGTTTTTTGTCCATGTAAAAAACTATTAATTCTGAATAAAATGCCGCCCATTTATGCAGTTAAAAAAATTGCAATGTCTCTTATTAGATAAGGCAGATTTTCGTCTGATAAGGTACTTCTTCTTCAATGATTTAGAGGATATTTTAGTTTTGATCAAAAAAATTTTATTTTTTACGACTTTTCGTAAAATATGTTAATGCCATCTGAAAAAGGAACAGATAAGGTTTCCATCGAGCTCTTAGTCGAAGAAGTCGGTCGAAGGATGCAAGAGTTATTAGCAAAAAACTAATCGGTGGTCAACACGATTCCGTCCTACTGCCGATTCTTTTCGCAAAGTACTTTTCTATAATTCTAGTATTTAATGGGAAAAAATTAAATAAATTTTTTGTCCATGTAAAAAACTATTTATTCTGAATAAAAAGCCGCACATTTATGTAATTAAAAAAATGTAAATGTCTCTTATTAGATAAGGCATATTTTCGTCTCATAAGGTACTTCTTCTTCAATGATTTCGAGGATATTTAAGTTTTGATCAAAAAAATTGTATTTCTTACGACTTTTCGTAAAATATGTTAATGCCATCTGAAAGAGGAACAGATAAGCTTTCCATCGAGCTCGTAGTCGAAGAAGTCGGTCGAAGGATGCAAGAGTAATTAGCAAAAAACTAATCGGTGGTCAACACGTTTCCGTCCTACTGCCGATTCTTTTCGCAAAATGCTTTTCTATAATTGTAGTATTTAATGGGAAAAAATTAAACGGAGTTTTTGTCCATGTAAAAAACTATTAATTCTGAATAAAATGCCACCCATTTACGAAATTAAACAAATTTATATGTCTCTTATTAGATAAGGCATATTTTCGTCTGATAAGGTACTTCTTTTTCAATGATTTCGAGAATATTTTAGTTTTGATCAAAAAAATTTTATTTCTTACGTCTTTTCGTAAAATATGTTAATGCCATCTGAAAGAGGAACAGATAAGCTTTCCATCGAGCTCTTAGTCGAAGAAGTCGGTCGAAGGATGCAAGAGTTATTAGCAAAAAACTAATCGGTGGTCAACTGGTTTCCGTCCTACCGCCGATTCTTTTCGCAAAGTACTTTTCTATAATTCTCGTATTTAATGGGAAAAAATTAAATGAATTTTTTGTCGATGTAAAAAACTATTAATTCTGAATAAAATGCCACCCATTTATGAAATTAAAAAAATTTAAATGTCTCTTATTAGATAAGGCATATTTTCGTCTGATAAGGTACTTCTTTTTCAATGATTTCGAGGATATTTTAGTTTTGGATTTCTTTTTTATGCCGCCTATTTATGCAATTAAAAAAATTTAAATGTCTCTTATAAATGTCTGATAAGGTACTTTTTCCTCAAAGATTCCGAGGAAATTTTAGTTTTGATTAAAAAAATTTTATTTCTCATGACTTTTCGTAAAATATGTTAATGCCATCTGGAAGAGGAACAGATAAGCTTTCCATCGAGCTCTTACTCGAAGAAGTCGGTCGAAGGATGCAACAGTAATTAGCAAAAAACTAATCGGTGGTCAACACGTTTCCGTCCTACTGCCGATTCTTTTCGCAAAATGCTTTTCTATAATTGTAGTATTTAATGGGAAAAAATTAAACGGAGTTTTTGTCCATGTAAAAAACTATTAATTCTGAATAAAATGCCACCCATTTATGCAATTAAAAAAATTTAAATGTCTCTTATTAGATAAGGCATATTTTCGTCTGATAAGGGACTTCTTTTTCAATGATTTCGAGGATATTTTAGTTTTGATGAAAAAAATTTTATTTCTTACAACTTTTCGTAAAATATGTTAATGCCATGTGAAAGAGGAACAGATAAGCTTTCCATCGAGCTCTTACTCGAAGAAGTCGGTCGAAGGATGCAAGAGCTATTAGCAAAAAACAAATCGGTGGTCAACACGTTTCCGTCCTACTGCCGATTCTTTTCGCAAAATGCTTTTCTATAATTGTAGTATTTAATGGGAAAAAATTAAACGGAGTTTTTGTCCATGTAAAAAACTATTAATTCTGAATAAAATGCCACCCATTTATGCAATTAAAAAAATTTAAATGTCTCTTATTAGATAAGGCATATTTTCGTCTGATAAGGTACTTCTTTTTCAATGATTTCGAGAATATTTTAGTTTTGATCAAAAAAATTTTATTTCTTACGTCTTTTCGTAAAATATGTTAATGCCATCTGAAAGAGGAACAGATAAGCTTTCCATCGAGCTCTTAGTCGAAGAAGTCGGTCGAAGGATGCAAGAGTTATTAGCAAAAAACTAATTGGGAGTCAACACGTTTCCGTCCTACTGCCGATTCTTTTCGCAAAGTACTTTTCTATAATTCTAGTATCTAATGAAAAAAAATTAAACGAATTTTTTTTCCATGTAAAAAACTATTAATTCTGAATAAAATGCCGCCCATTTATACAATTAATAAAATTTAAATTTTCGTCTGATAAGGAACTTCTTCTTCAATGATTTCGACGATATTCTAGTTTTGATCAAAAAAATTTTATTTCTTACGACTTTTCGTAAAATATGTTAATGCCATCTGAAAGAGGAACAGATAAGCTTTCCATCGAGCTCTTAGTCGAAGAAGTCGGTCGAAGGATGCAAGAGTTATTAGCAAAAAACTAATTGGGAGTCAACACGTTTCCGTCCTACTGCCGATTCTTTTCGCAAAGTACTTTTCTATAATTCTAGTATCTAATGAAAAAAAATTAAACGAATTTTTTTTCCATGTAAAAAACTATTAATTCTGAATAAAATGCCGCCCATTTATACAATTAATAAAATTTAAATTTTCGTCTGATAAGGAACTTCTTCTTCAATGATTTCGACGATATTCTAGTTTTGATCAAAAAAATTGTATTTCTTACGACTTTTCGTAAAATATGTTAATGCCATCTGAAAGAGGAACAGATAAGCTTTCCATCGAGCTCTTAGTCGAAGAAGTCGGTCGAAGGATGCAAGAGTTATTAGCAAAAAACTAATTGGGAGTCAACACGTTTCCGTCCTACTGCCGATTCTTTTCGCAAAGTACTTTTCTATAATTCTAGTATCTAATTAAAAAAAATTAAACGAATTTTTTTTCCATGTAAAAAACTATTAATTCTGAATAAAATGCCGCCCATTTATACAATTAATAAAATTTAAATTTTCGTCTGATAAGGAACTTCTTCTTCAATGATTTCGACGATATTCTAGTTTTGATCAAAAAAATTGTATTTCTTACGACTTTTCGTAAAATATGTTAATGCCATCTGAAAGAGGAACAGATAAGCTTTCCATCGAGCTCTTAGTCGAAGAAGTCGGTCGAAGGATGCAAGAGTTATTAGCAAAAAACTAATTGGGAGTCAACACGATTCCGTCCTACCTCTAATTCTTTTTCCAAAGTACTTTTCTACAATTCTAGTATTTAATGGGAAAAAATCAAACGAATTTTTTGTCCATGTAAAAAACAATTAATTCTGAATAAAATGCCGCCCATTTATGCAAACAAAAAAATTTCAATGTCTCTTATTAGAGAAGGCAGATTTTCGTCTGATAAGGTACTTCTTCTTCAATGATTTCGAGGATATTTTAGTTTTGATCAAAAAAATTGTATTTATTACGATTTTTCGTAAAATATGTTAATGCCATCTGAAAGATGAACAGATAAGCTATCCATCGAGCTCTTAGTCGAAGAAGTCGGTGGAAGGATGCAAGAGTTATTAGCAAACAATAATCGGTGGTCAACACGATTTCGTCCTACTGCCGATTCTTTTCGCAAAGTACTTTTCTATAATTCTAGTATTTAATGGGAAAAAAATTAAACGAATTTTTTGTCCATGTAAAAAACTATTAATTTTGAATAAAATGCCGCCCATTTATGCAATTAAAAAAATTTAAATTTTCGTCTGATAAGGAACTTCTTCTTCAATGATTTCGACGATATTTTAGTTTTGATCAAAAAAATTTTATTTCTTACGACTTTTCGTAAAATATGTTAATGCCATCTGAAAGAGGAACAGATAAGCTTTTCATCGAGCTCTTAGTCGAAGAAGTCGGTCGAAGGATGCAAGAGTTATTAGCGAAAAACTAATCGGTGGTCAACACGATTCCGTCCTACTGCCGATTCTTTTCGCAAAGTACTTTTCTATAATTCTAGTATTTAATGGGAAAAAAATTACAAGTTGTTTGTCCATGTAAAAAACTATTAATTCTGAATAAAATGCCGCCCATTTATGCAGTTAAAAAAATTTAAATGTCTCTAATTAGATAAGGCAGATTTTCGTCTGATAAGGTACTTCTTCTTCAATGATTTCGAGGATATTTTAGTTTTGATCAAAAAAATTGTATTTCTTACGACTTTTCGTAAAATATGTTAATGCCATCTGAAAGAGGAACAGATAAGCTTTCCATCGAGCTCTTAGTCGAAGAAGTCGGTCGAAGGATGCAAGAGTTATTAGCAAAAAACTAATTGGGAGTCAACACGATTCCGTCCTACCTCTAATTCTTTTTCCAAAGTACTTTTCTACAATTCTAGTATTTAATGGGAAAAAATCAAACGAATTTTTTGTCCATGTAAAAAACAATTAATTCTGAATAAAATGCCGCCCATTTATGCAAACAAAAAAATTTCAATGTCTCTTATTAGATAAGGCAGATTTTCGTCTGAAAAGGTACTTCTTCTTTAATGATTTCGAGGATATTTTAGTTTTGATCAAAAAAATTGCATTTCTTACGACTTTTCGTAAAATATGTTAATGCCATCTGAAAGAGGAACAGATAAGCTTTCCATCGAGCTCTTAGTCGAAGAAGTCGGTAGAAGGATGCAAGAGTTATTAGCAAACAATAATCGGTGGTCAACACGATTCCGTCCTACTGCCGATTCTCTTCGCAAAGTACTTTTCTATAATTCTAGTATTTAATGGGAAATAAATTAAACGAGTTTTTTGTCCATGTAAAAAACTATTAATTTTGAATAAAATGCCGCCCATTTATGCAATTAAAAAAATTTAAATTTTCGTCTGATAAGGAACTTCTTCTTCAATGATTTCGACGATATTTTAGTTTTGATCAAAAAAATTGTATTTCTTACGACTTTTCGTAAAATATGTTAATGCCATCTGAAAGAGGAACAGATAAGCTTTCCATCGAGCTCTTAGTCGAAGAAGTCGGTCGAAGGATGCAAGAGTTATTAGCGAAAAACTAATTGGTGGTCAACACGATTCCGTCCTACTGCCGATTCTTTTCGCAAAGTACTTTTCTATAATTCTTGTATTTAATGGGCAAAATTAAGCGAATTTTTGTCCATGTAAAACTTTATTAATTCTGAATAAAATGCCGCACATTTATGCAATTAAAAAATTTATATGTCTCTTATTAGATAAGGCATATTTGCGTCTGATAAGGTACTTCTTCTTCAATGATTTCGAGGATATTTTAGTTTTGATCAAAAAAATTGTATTTCTTACGACTTTTCGTAAAATATGTTAATGCCATCTGAAAGATGAATAGATAAGCTTTCCATCGAGCTCGTAGTCGAAGAAGTCGGTCGAAGGATGCAAGAGTTATTAGCGAAAAACTAATCGGTGGTCAAAACGATTCCGTTCTACTGCCGATTCTTTTCGCAAAATACTTTTCTATAATTCTTGTATTTAATGGGACAAATTAAGCGAATTTTTGTCCATGTAAAACACTATTAATTCTGAATAAAATGCCGCCCATTTATGCAATTAAAAAATTTATATGTCTCTTATTAGATAAGGCATATTTTCGTCTGATAAGGTACTTCTTCTTCAATGATTTCGAGGATGTTTTAGTTTTGATCAAAAAATATTTGTTTCTTATGACTTTTCGTAAAATATGTTAGTGCCATCTAAAAGAGGAACAGATAAGATTTCCATCGAGCTCTTAGTCGAAGAAGTCGGTCGAAAGATGCAAGAGTTATTAGCAAACAACTAATTGGTGGTCAACACGATTCCGTCCTACTGCCGATTCTTTTCGCAAAGTTCTTTTCTATAATTCTAGTATTTAATGGGCAAAAAATTATACGAGTTTTTTGTCCATGTAAAAAACTATTAATTCTGAATAAAATGCCGCCCATTTCTGCAGTTAAAAAAATTTCAATGTCTCTAATTAGATAAGGCAGATTTTCGTCTGATAAGGTACTTCTTCTTCAATGATTTCGAGGATATTTTAGTTTTGATCAAAAAAATTGTATTTCTTACGACTTTTCGTAAAATATGTTAATGCCATCTGAAAGAGGAACAGATAAGCTTTCCATCGAGCTCTTAGTCGAAGAAGTCGGTCGAAGGATGCAAGAGTTATTAGCAAAAAACTAATTGGGAGTCAACACGTTTCCGTCCTACTGCCGATTCTTTTCGCAAAGTACTTTTCTATAATTCTAGTATCTAATTAAAAAAAATTAAACGAATTTTTTTTCCATGTAAAAAACTATTAATTCTGAATAAAATGCCGCCCATTTATACAATTAATAAAATTTAAATTTTCGTCTGATAAGGAACTTCTTCTTCAATGATTTCGACGATATTCTAGTTTTGATCAAAAAAATTGTATTTCTTACGACTTTTCGTAAAATATGTTAATGCCATCTGAAAGAGGAACAGATAAGCTTTCCATCGAGCTCTTAGTCGAAGAAGTCGGTCGAAGGATGCAAGAGTTATTAGCAAAAAACTAATTGGGAGTCAACACGTTTCCGTCCTACTGCCGATTCTTTTCGCAAAGTACTTTTCTATAATTCTAGTATCTAATTAAAAAAAATTAAACGAATTTTTTTTCCATGTAAAAAACTATTAATTCTGAATAAAATGCCGCCCATTTATACAATTAATAAAATTTAAATTTTCGTCTGATAAGGAACTTCTTCTTCAATGATTTCGACGATATTCTAGTTTTGATCAAAAAAATTGTATTTCTTACGACTTTTCGTAAAATATGTTAATGCCATCTGAAAGAGGAACAGATAAGCTTTCCATCGAGCTCTTAGTCGAAGAAGTCGGTCGAAGGATGCAAGAGTTATTAGCAAAAAACTAATTGGGAGTCAACACGATTCCGTCCTACCTCTAATTCTTTTTCCAAAGTACTTTTCTACAATTCTAGTATTTAATGGGAAAAAATCAAACGAATTTTTTGTCCATGTAAAAAACAATTAATTCTGAATAAAATGCCGCCCATTTATGCAAACAAAAAAATTTCAATGTCTCTTATTAGAGAAGGCAGATTTTCGTCTGATAAGGTACTTCTTCTTCAATGATTTCGAGGATATTTTAGTTTTGATCAAAAAAATTGTATTTATTACGATTTTTCGTAAAATATGTTAATGCCATCTGAAAGATGAACAGATAAGCTATCCATCGAGCTCTTAGTCGAAGAAGTCGGTGGAAGGATGCAAGAGTTATTAGCAAACAATAATCGGTGGTCAACACGATTTCGTCCTACTGCCGATTCTTTTCGCAAAGTACTTTTCTATAATTCTAGTATTTAATGGGAAAAAAATTAAACGAATTTTTTGTCCATGTAAAAAACTATTAATTTTGAATAAAATGCCGCCCATTTATGCAATTAAAAAAATTTAAATTTTCGTCTGATAAGGAACTTCTTCTTCAATGATTTCGACGATATTTTAGTTTTGATCAAAAAAATTTTATTTCTTACGACTTTTCGTAAAATATGTTAATGCCATCTGAAAGAGGAACAGATAAGCTTTTCATCGAGCTCTTAGTCGAAGAAGTCGGTCGAAGGATGCAAGAGTTATTAGCGAAAAACTAATCGGTGGTCAACACGATTCCGTCCTACTGCCGATTCTTTTCGCAAAGTACTTTTCTATAATTCTAGTATTTAATGGGAAAAAAATTACAAGTTGTTTGTCCATGTAAAAAACTATTAATTCTGAATAAAATGCCGCCCATTTATGCAGTTAAAAAAATTTAAATGTCTCTAATTAGATAAGGCAGATTTTCGTCTGATAAGGTACTTCTTCTTCAATGATTTCGAGGATATTTTAGTTTTGATCAAAAAAATTGTATTTCTTACGACTTTTCGTAAAATATGTTAATGCCATCTGAAAGAGGAACAGATAAGCTTTCCATCGAGCTCTTAGTCGAAGAAGTCGGTCGAAGGATGCAAGAGTTATTAGCAAAAAACTAATTGGGAGTCAACACGATTCCGTCCTACCTCTAATTCTTTTTCCAAAGTACTTTTCTACAATTCTAGTATTTAATGGGAAAAAATCAAACGAATTTTTTGTCCATGTAAAAAACAATTAATTCTGAATAAAATGCCGCCCATTTATGCAAACAAAAAAATTTCAATGTCTCTTATTAGATAAGGCAGATTTTCGTCTGAAAAGGTACTTCTTCTTTAATGATTTCGAGGATATTTTAGTTTTGATCAAAAAAATTGCATTTCTTACGACTTTTCGTAAAATATGTTAATGCCATCTGAAAGAGGAACAGATAAGCTTTCCATCGAGCTCTTAGTCGAAGAAGTCGGTAGAAGGATGCAAGAGTTATTAGCAAACAATAATCGGTGGTCAACACGATTCCGTCCTACTGCCGATTCTCTTCGCAAAGTACTTTTCTATAATTCTAGTATTTAATGGGAAATAAATTAAACGAGTTTTTTGTCCATGTAAAAAACTATTAATTTTGAATAAAATGCCGCCCATTTATGCAATTAAAAAAATTTAAATTTTCGTCTGATAAGGAACTTCTTCTTCAATGATTTCGACGATATTTTAGTTTTGATCAAAAAAATTGTATTTCTTACGACTTTTCGTAAAATATGTTAATGCCATCTGAAAGAGGAACAGATAAGCTTTCCATCGAGCTCTTAGTCGAAGAAGTCGGTCGAAGGATGCAAGAGTTATTAGCGAAAAACTAATTGGTGGTCAACACGATTCCGTCCTACTGCCGATTCTTTTCGCAAAGTACTTTTCTATAATTCTTGTATTTAATGGGCAAAATTAAGCGAATTTTTGTCCATGTAAAACTTTATTAATTCTGAATAAAATGCCGCACATTTATGCAATTAAAAAATTTATATGTCTCTTATTAGATAAGGCATATTTGCGTCTGATAAGGTACTTCTTCTTCAATGATTTCGAGGATATTTTAGTTTTGATCAAAAAAATTGTATTTCTTACGACTTTTCGTAAAATATGTTAATGCCATCTGAAAGATGAATAGATAAGCTTTCCATCGAGCTCGTAGTCGAAGAAGTCGGTCGAAGGATGCAAGAGTTATTAGCGAAAAACTAATCGGTGGTCAAAACGATTCCGTTCTACTGCCGATTCTTTTCGCAAAATACTTTTCTATAATTCTTGTATTTAATGGGACAAATTAAGCGAATTTTTGTCCATGTAAAACACTATTAATTCTGAATAAAATGCCGCCCATTTATGCAATTAAAAAATTTATATGTCTCTTATTAGATAAGGCATATTTTCGTCTGATAAGGTACTTCTTCTTCAATGATTTCGAGGATGTTTTAGTTTTGATCAAAAAATATTTGTTTCTTATGACTTTTCGTAAAATATGTTAGTGCCATCTAAAAGAGGAACAGATAAGATTTCCATCGAGCTCTTAGTCGAAGAAGTCGGTCGAAAGATGCAAGAGTTATTAGCAAACAACTAATTGGTGGTCAACACGATTCCGTCCTACTGCCGATTCTTTTCGCAAAGTTCTTTTCTATAATTCTAGTATTTAATGGGCAAAAAATTATACGAGTTTTTTGTCCATGTAAAAAACTATTAATTCTGAATAAAATGCCGCCCATTTCTGCAGTTAAAAAAATTTCAATGTCTCTTATTAGATAAGGGAGATTTTCGTCTGATAAGGTACTTCTTCTTCAATGATTTAGAGGATATTTTAGTTTTGATCAAAAAAATTTTATTTTTTACGACTTTTCGTAAAATATGTTAATGCCATCTGAAAAAGGAACAGATAAGGTTTCCATCGAGCTCTTAGTCGAAGAAGTCGGTCGAAGGATGCAAGAGTTATTAGCGAAAAACTAATCGGTGGTCAAAACGATTCCGTTCTACTGCCGATTCTTTTCGCAAAATACTTTTCTATAATTCTTGTATTAATTGGGAAAAATTAAGCGAATTTTTGTCCATGTAAAACACTATTAATTCTGAATAAAATGCCGCCCATTTATGCAATTAAAAAATTTATATGTCTCTTATTAGATAAGGCATATTTTCGTCTGATAAGGTACTTCTTCTTCAATGATTTCGAGGATATTTTAGTTTTGATCAAAAAAATTGTATTTCTTACGACTTTTCGTAAAATATGTTAATGCCATCTGAAAGAGGAACAGATAAGCTTTCCATCGAGCTCGTAGTCGAAGAAGTCGGTCGAAGGATGCAAGAGTTATTAGCAAAAAACTAATCGGTGGTCAACACGATTCCGTCCTACTGCCGATTCTTTTCGCAAAGTACTTTTCTATAATTCTAGTATTTAATGGGAAAAAATTAAATAAATTTTTTGTCCATGTAAAAAACTATTTATTCTGAATAAAACGCCGCACATTTATGTAATTAAAACCAGTAAGGGCGGTATAGTTGAGTATTCTCAACTATATAATACCCTGTACACACACCTATGTTGATAACACGTTAAACATTCGCCGACAGCAAAAGCAGTGTACCACGATATGGTTTGAGTATTTGCTAATAGTGAGGCAGGGCTCACAGTGCAATGTTGCCATTAGATGGCGCTTTAGTACGGATTTTGTTACAAAGCATTGCTGCAAAATTTTAGTGTGTTGGTCTTTGCGGGGAAAGTGGTAGTTTTTTGTATGCAGTTTTAAAAAGGTATGTTATCTGAGTTTGCTTACAAATTTTCAGCATTGTATTCTTTATACTTTAGGATATACAGCAATTTTAAGAAAAAATGACCTTTTGTTGTGCTCGATGGGCGGGAAGGAATGGGCGTGGCAAAAATTCCTTTAAACTTGATCTAGTGTTCGACCACACGAGTCTATCTTCCAAATTTCAAGTCTCTAGCTTTAATAGTTTTCGCAGTGTTAAGTACGGTTTTTGGTACAAATAGGATAAAGCAGTGTTCAAAGCGCAATTTATGCCAAATTTCAACTTGTTTGTCTTTGCGTTGTCACACAGCGTTAAAAATGAAAGTTTGTGGTATGCAGTTTTAAAAAGGTATGTTTACTGAGTTTGCATACAAAATTTCAGCACTGTATCTATTATAGTTTAGGAGATACAGCAATTTTAAGAAAACAACTTTTTGAGGGGAAACGAAGGGGAGGGGGAAAAAATGTGGTATGCAGTTTTGTAGAGCTATACATACTGAGTCTACATACTCATTTTCATGTTTCTAACTCATCAGGTTTTCGAGCTACAGCCTTTTGAAAAAATGGGTGGTGCTCGATGGGCGGGAAGGAGTGGGCGTGGCAAAAAATCCTTCAAACTTGATCTAGCGTTTGACCTCACGAGTCTATCCACCAAATTTCAAGTCTCTACCTCTTATAGTTTTCGAGAACCATTGGTGAGGACGGACGGACGGACGGACGGACGGACGGACAGACTGGGCTATATCAATTCGTCTTGTCATCCTGATCAAGAATATATATACTTTATAGGGTCCCCCTCCCCTCCTTCTATGCGTTACATACAAACCGTCTCAAACAAACTTAATATACCCTGATACACAGTGTGTGTACAGGGTATAAAAATGTAAATGTCTCTTATTAGATAAGGCATATTTTCGTCTGATAAGGTACTTCTTCTTCAATGATTTCGAGGATATTTTAGTTTTGATCAAAACAATTGTATTTCTTTCGACTTTTCGTAAAATATGTTAATGCCATCTGAAAGAGGAACAGATAAGCTTTCCATCGAGCTCTTAGTCGAAGAAGTCGGTCGAAGGATGCAAGAGTTATTAGCAAAAAACTAATTGGGAGTCAACACGTTTCCGTCCTACTGCCGATTCTTTTCGCAAAGTACTTTTCTATAATTCTAGTATCTAATGAAAAAAAATTAAACGAATTTTTTTTCCATGTAAAAAACTATTAATTCTGAATAAAATGCCGCCCATTTATACAATTAATAAAATTTAAATTTTCGTCTGATAAGGAACTTCTTCTTCAATGATTTCGACGATATTCTAGTTTTGATCAAAAAAATTTTATTTCTTACGACTTTTCGTAAAATATGTTAATGCCATCTGAAAGAGGAACAGATAAGCTTTCCATCGAGCTCTTAGTCGAAGAAGTCGGTCGAAGGATGCAAGAGTTATTAGCAAAAAACTAATTGGGAGTCAACACGTTTCCGTCCTACTGCCGATTCTTTTCGCAAAGTACTTTTCTATAATTCTAGTATCTAATGAAAAAAAATTAAACGAATTTTTTTTCCATGTAAAAAACTATTAATTCTGAATAAAATGCCGCCCATTTATACAATTAATAAAATTTAAATTTTCGTCTGATAAGGAACTTCTTCTTCAATGATTTCGACGATATTCTAGTTTTGATCAAAAAAATTGTATTTCTTACGACTTTTCGTAAAATATGTTAATGACATCTGAAAGAGGAACAGATAAGCTTTCCATCGAGCTCTTAGTCGAAGAAGTCGGTCGAAGGATGCAAGAGTTATTAGCAAAAAACTAATTGGGAGTCAACACGATTCCGTCCTACCTCTAATTCTTTTTCCAAAGTACTTTTCTACAATTCTAGTATTTAATGGGAAAAAGTCAAACGAATTTTTTGTCCATGTAAAAAACAATTAATTCTGAATAAAATGCCGCCCATTTATGCAAACAAAAAAATTTCAATGTCTCTTATTAGAGAAGGCAGATTTTCGTCTGATAAGGTACTTCTTCTTCAATGATTTCGAGGATATTTTAGTTTTGATCAAAAAAATTGTATTTCTTACGATTTTTCGTAAAATATGTTAATGCCATCTGAAAGATGAACAGATAAGCTATCCATCGAGCTCTTAGTCGAAGAAGTTGGTGGAAGGATGCAAGAGTTATTAGCAAACAATAATCGGTGGTCAACACGATTCCGTCCTACTGCCGATTCTTTTCGCAAAGTACTTTTCTATAATTCTAGTATTTAATGGGAAAAAAATTAAACGAATTTTTTGTCCATGTAAAAAACTATTAATTTTGAATAAAATGCCGCCCATTTATGCAATTAAAAATATTTAAATTTTCGTCTGATAAGGAACTTCTTCTTCAATGATTTCGACGATATTTTAGTTTTGATCAAAAAAATTTTATTTCTTACGACTTTTCGTAAAATATGTTAATGCCATCTGAAAGAGGAACAGATAAGCTTTTCATCGAGCTCTTAGTCGAAGAAGTCGGTCGAAGGATGCAAGAGTTATTAGCGAAAAACTAATCGATGGTCAACACGATTCCGTCCTACTGCCGATTCTTTTCGCAAAGTACTTTTCTATAATTCTAGTATTTAATGGGAAAAAAATTACAAGTTGTTTGTCCATGTAAAAAACTATTAATTCTGAATAAAATGCCGCCCATTTATGCAGTTAAAAAAATTTAAATGTCTCTAATTAGATAAGGCAGATTTTCGTCTGATAAGGTACTTCTTCTTCAATGATTTCGAGGATATTTTAGTTTTGATCAAAAAAATTGTATTTCTTACGACTTTTCGTAAAATATGTTAATGCCATCTGAAAGAGGAACAGATAAGCTTTCCATCGAGCTCGTAGTCGAAGAAGTCGGTCGAAGGATGCAAGAGTTATTAGCAAAAAACTAATTGGGAGTCAACACGATTCCGTCCTACCTCTAATTCTTTTTCCAAAGTACTTTTCTACAATTCTAGTATTTAATGGGAAAAAATCAAACGAATTTTTTGTCCATGTAAAAAACAATTAATTCTGAATAAAATGCCGCCCATTTATGCAATTAAAAAAATTTCAATGTCTCTTATTAGATAAGGCAGATTTTCGTCTGAAAAGGTACTTCTTCTTTAATGATTTCGAGGATATTTTAGTTTTGATCAAAAAAATTGCATTTCTTACGACTTTTCGTAAAATATGTTAATGCCATCTGAAAGAGGAACAGATAAGCTTTCCATCGAGCTCTTAGTCGAAGAAGTCGGTAGAAGGATGCAAGAGTTATTAGCAAACAATAATCGGTGGTCAACACGATTCCGTCCTACTGCCGATTCTCTTCGCAAAGTACTTTTCTATAATTCTAGTATTTAATGGGAAATAAATTAAACGAGTCTTTTGGCCATGTAAAAAACTATTAATTTTGAATAAAATTCCGCCCATTTATGCAATTAAAAAAATTTAAATTTTCGTCTGATAAGGAACTTCTTCTTCAATGATTTCGACGATATTTTAGTTTTGATCAAAAAAATTTTATTTCTTACGACTTTTCGTAAAATATGTTAATGCCATCTTAAAGAGGAACAGATAAGCTTTCCATCGAGCTCTTAGTCGAAGAAGTCGGTCGAAGGATGCAAGAGTTATTAGCGAAAAACTAATTGGTGGTCAACACGATTCCGTCCTACTGCCGATTCTTTTCGCAAAGTACTTTTCTATAATTCTTGTATTTAATGGGCAAAATTAAGCGAATTTTTGTCCATGTAAAACTTTATTAATTCTGAATAAAATGCCGCCCATTTATGCAATTAAAAAATTTATATGTCTCTTATTAGATAAGGCATATTTGCGTCTGATAAGGTACTTCTTCTTCAATGATTTCGAGGATATTTTAGTTTTGATCAAAAAAATTGTATTTCTTACGACTTTTCGTAAAATATGTTAATGCCATCTGAAAGAGGAATAGATAAGCTTTCCATCGAGCTCGTAGTCGAAGAAGTCGGTCGAAGGATGCAAGAGTTATTAGCGAAAAACTAATCGGTGGTCAAAACGATTCCGTTCTACTGCCGATTCTTTTCGCAAAATACTTTTCTATAATTCTTGTATTTAATGGGAAAAATTAAGCGAATTTTTGTCCATGTAAAACACTATTAATTCTGAATAAAATGCCGCCCATTTATGCAATTAAAAAATTTATATGTCTCTTATTAGATAAGGCATATTTTCGTCTGATAAGGTACTTCTTCTTCAATGATTTCGAGGATGTTTTAGTTTTGATCAAAAAATATTTGTTTCTTATGACTTTTCGTAAAATATGTTAGTGCCATCTAAAAGAGGAACAGATAAGATTTCCATCGAGCTCTTAGTCGAAGAAGTCGGTCGAAAGATGCAAGAGTTATTAGCAAACAACTAATTGGTGGTCAACACGATTCCGTCCTACTGCCGATTCTTTTCGCAAAGTTATTTTCTATAATTCTAGTATTTAATGGGCAAAAAATTATACGAGTTTTTTGTCCATGTAAAAAACTATTAATTCTGAATAAAATGCCGCCCATTTATGCAGTTAAAAAAATTTCAATGTCTCTTATTAGATAAGGCAGATTTTCGTCTGATAAGGTACTTCTTCTTCAATGATTTAGAGGATATTTTAGTTTTGATCAAAAAAATTTTATTTTTTACGACTTTTCGTAAAATATGTTAATGCCATCTGAAAAAGGAACAGATAAGGTTTCCATCGAGCTCTTAGTCGAAGAAGTCGGTCGAAGGATGCAAGAGTTATTAGCGAAAAACTAATCGGTGGTCAAAACGATTCCGTTCTACTGCCGATTCTTTTCGCAAAATACTTTTCAATAATTCTTGTATTAATTGGGAAAAATTAAGCGAATTTTTGTCCATGTAAAACACTATTAATTCTGAATAAAATGCCGCCCATTTATGCAATTAAAAAATTTATATGTCTCTTATTAGATAAGGCATATTTTCGTCTGATAAGGTACTTCTTCTTCAATGATTTCGAGGATATTTTAGTTTTGATCAAAAAAATTGTATTTCTTACGACTTTTCGTAAAATATGTTAATGCCATCTGAAAGAGGAACAGATAAGCTTTCCATCGAGCTCGTAGTCGAAGAAGTCGGTCGAAGGATGCAAGAGTTATTAGCAAAAAACTAATCGGTGGTCAACACGATTCCGTCCTACTGCCGATTCTTTTCGCAAAGTACTTTTCTATAATTCTAGTATTTAATGGGAAAAAATTAAATAAATTTTTTGTCCATGTAAAAAACTATTTATTCTGAATAAAAAGCCGCACATTTATGTAATTAAAAAAATGTAAATGTCTCTTATTAGATAAGGCATATTTTCGTCTGATAAGGTACTTCTTCTTCAATGATTTCGAGGATATTTTAGTTTTGATCAAAAAAATTGTATTTCTTACGACTTTTCGTAAAATATGTTAATGCCATCTGAAAGAGGAACAGATAAGCTTTCCATCGAGCTCGTAGTCGAAGAAGTCGGTCGAAGGATGCAAGAGTTATTAGCAAAAAACTAATCGGTGGTCAACACGATTCCGTCCTACTGCCGATTCTTTTCGCAAAGTACTTTTCTATAATTCTAGTATTTAATGGGAAAAAATTAAATTAATTTTTTTTTCATGTAAAAAACATTTATTTCTTAATAAAATGCCGCTCATTTATGCAATTAAAAAAATTTAAATGTTTTTTATTAGATAAGGCATATTTTCGTCTGATAAGGTACTTCTTCTTCAATGATTTTGAGGATGTTTTAGTTTTGATCAAAAAATATTTGTTTCTTATGACTTTTCGTAAAATATGTTACTGCCATCTAAAAGAGGAACAGATCAGGTTTCCATCGAGCTCTTAGTCGAAGAAGTCGGTCGAAGGATGCAAAAGTTATTACCAAAAAACTAATTGGGAGTCAACATGATTCCGTCCTACCGCCGATTCTTTTCGCAAAGTACTTTTCTACAATTCTAGTATTTAATGGGAAAAAATTAAACGAATTTTTTGTCCATGTAAAAAACAATTAATTCTGAATTAAATGCCGCCCATTTATGCAATTAAAAAAATTTAAATGTCTCTTATTAGATAAGGCATATTTTCGTCTGATAAGGTACTTCTTCTTCAATGATTTCGAGGATATTTTAGTTTTGATCAAAACAATTGTATTTCTTTCGACTTTTCGTAAAATATGTTAATGCCATCTGAAAGAGGAACAGATAAGCTTTCCATCGAGCTCTTAGTCGAAGAAGTCGGTCGAAGGATGCAAGAGTTATTAGCAAAAAACTAATTGGGAGTCAACACGTTTCCGTCCTACTGCCGATTCTTTTCGCAAAGTACTTTTCTATAATTCTAGTATCCAATTGAAAAAAATTAAACGAATTTTTTTTCCATGTAAAAAACTATTAATTCTGAATAAAATGCCGCCCATTTATACAATTAATAAAATTTAAATTTTCGTCTGATAAGGAACTTCTTCTTCAATGATTTCGACGATATTCTAGTTTTGATCAAAAAAATTGTATTTCTTACGACTTTTCGTAAAATATGTTAATGCCATCTGAAAGAGGAACAGATAAGCTTTCCATCGAGCTCTTAGTCGAAGAAGTCGGTCGAAGGATGCAAGAGTTATTAGCAAAAAACTAATTGGGAGTCAACACGTTTCCGTCCTACTGCCGATTCTTTTCGCAAAGTACTTTTCTATAATTCTAGTATCTAATGAAAAAAATTAAGCGAATTTTTTTCCATGTAAAAAACTATTAATTCTGAATAAAATGCCGCCCATTTATACAATTAATAAAATTTAAATTTTCGTCTGATAAGGAACTTCTTCTTCAATGATTTCGACGATATTCTAGTTTTGATCAAAAAAATTGTATTTCTTACGACTTTTCGTAAAATATGTTAATGCCATCTGAAAGAGGAACAGATAAGCTTTCCATCGAGCCCGTAGTCGAAGAAGTCGGTAGAAGGATGCAAGAGTTATTAGCAAACAATAATCGGTGGTCAACACGATTCCGTCCTACTGCCGATTCTTTTCGCAAAGTACTTTTCTATAATTCTAGTATTTAATGGGAAAAAAATTACAAGTTTTTTGTCCATGTAAAAAACTATTAATTCTGAATAAAATGCCGCCCATTTATGTAGTTAAAAAAATTTAAATGTCTCTAATTAGATAAGGCAGATTTTCGTCTGATAAGGTACTTCTTCTTCAATGATTTCGAGGATATTTTAGTTTTGATCAAAAAAATTGTATTTCTTACGACTTTTCGTAAAATATGTTAATGCCATCTGAAAGAGGAACAGATAAGCTTTCCATCGAGCTCGTAGTCGAAGAAGTCGGTCGAAGGATGCAAGAGTTATTAGCAAAAAACTAATTGGGAGTCAACACGATTCCGTCCTACGTCTAATTCTTTTTCCAAAGTACTTTTCTACAATTCTAGTATTTAATGGGAAAAAATCAAACGAATTTTTTGTCCATGTAAAAAACAATTAATTCTGAATAAAATGCCGCCCATTTATGCAAACAAAAAAATTTCAATGTCTCTTATTAGAGAAGGCAGATTTTCGTCTGATAAGGTACTTCTTCTTCAATGATTTCGAGGATATTTTAGTTTTGATCAAACAAATTGTATTTCTTACGATTTTTCGTAAAATATGTTAATGCCATCTGAAAGAGGAACAGATAAGCTATCCATCGAGCTCTTAGTCGAAGAAGTCGGTAGAAGGATGCAAGAGTTATTAGCAAACAATAATCGGTGGTCAACACGATTCCGTCCTACTGCCGATTCTTTTCGCAAAGTTCTTTTCTATAATTCTAGTATTTAATGGGAAAAAAATTAAACGAATTTTTTGTCCATGTAAAAAACTATTAATTTCGAATAAAATGCCGCCCATTTATGCAATTAAAAATATTTAAATTTTCGTCTGATAAGGAACTTCTTCTTCAATGATTTCGAGGATATTTTAGTTTTGATCAAAAAAATTGTATTTCTTACGATTTTTCGTAAAATTTGTTAATGCCATCTGAAAGAGGAACAGATAAGCTTTCCATCGAGCTCGTAGTCGAAGAAGTCGGTCGAAGGATGCAAGAGTTATTAGCAAAAAACTAATTGGGAGTCAACACGATTCCGTCCTACCTCTAATTCTTTTTCCAAAGTACTTTTCTACAATTCTAGTATTTAATGGGAAAAAATCAAACGAATTTTTTGTCCATGTAAAAAACAATTAATTCTGAATAAAATGCCGCCCATTTATGCAAACAAAAAAATTTCAATGTCTCTTATTAGAGAATGCAGATTTTCGTCTGATAAGGTACTTCTTCTTCAATGATTTCGAGGATATTTTAGTTTTGATCAAAAAAATTGTATTTCTTACGATTTTTCGTAAAATTTGTTAATGCCATCTGAAAGAGGAACAGATAAGCTTTCCATCGAGCTCGTAGTCGAAGAAGTCGGTAGAAGGATGCAAGAGTTATTAGCAAACAATAATCGGTGGTCAACACGATTACGTCCTACTGCCGATTCTTTTCGCAAAGTACTTTTCTATAATTCTAGTATTTAATGGGAAAAAAAATTACAAGTTTTTTGTCCATGTAAAAAACTATTAATTCTGAATAAAATGCCGCCCATTTATGCAGTTAAAAAAATTTAAATGTCTCTAATTAGATAAGGCAGATTTTCGTCTGATAAGGTACTTCTTCTTCAGTGATTTCGAGGATATTTTAGTTTTGATCAAAAAAATTGTATTTCTTACGACTTTTCGTAAAATATGTTAATGCCATCTGAAAGAGGAACAGATAAGCTTTCCATCGAGCTCGTAGTCGAAGAAGTCGGTCGAAGGATGCAAGAGTTATTAGCAAAAAACTAATTGGGAGTCAACACGATTCCGTCCTACCTCTAATTCTTTTTCCAAAGTACTTTTCTACAATTCTAGTATTTAATGGGAAAAAATCAAACGAATTTTTTGTCCATGTAAAAAACAATTTATTCTGAATAAAATGCCGCCCATTTATGCAAACAAAAAAATTTCAATGTCTCTTATTAGAGAAGGCAGATTTTCGTCTGATAAGGTACTTCTTCTTCAATGATTTCGAGGATATTTTAGTTTTGATCAAACAAATTGTATTTCTTACGATTTTTCGTAAAATATGTTAATGCCATCTGAAAGAGGAACAGATAAGCTATCCATCGAGCTCTTAGTCGAAGAAGTCGGTAGAAGGATGCAAGAGTTATTAGCAAACAATAATCGGTGGTCAACACGATTCCGTCCTTTCGCCGATTCTTTTCGCAAAGTACTTTTCTATAATTCTAGTATTTAATGGGAAAAAAATTAAACGAATTTTTTGTCCATGTAAAAAACTATTAATTTTGAATAAAATGCCGCCCATTTATGCAATTAAAAATATTTAAATTTTCGTCTGATAAGGAACTTCTTCTTCAATGATTTCGACGATATTTTAGTTTTGATCAAAAAAATTTTATTTCTTACGACTTTTCGTAAAATATGTTAATGCCATCTGAAAGAGGAACAGATAAGCTTTCCATCGAGCTCTTAGTCGAAGAAGTCGGTCGAAGGATGCAAGAGTTATTAGCGAAAAACTAATCGGTGGTCAACACGATTCCGTCCTACTGCCGATTCTTTTCGCAAAGTACTTTTCTATGATTCTAGTATTTAATGGGAAAAAATTACAAGTTTTTTGTCCATGTAAAAAACTATTAATTCTGAATAAAATGCCGCCCATTTATGCAGTTAAAAAAATTTAAATGTCTCTAATTAGATAAGGCAGATTTTCGTCTGATAAGGTACTTCTTCTTCAATGATTTCGAGGATATTTTAGTTTTGATCAAAAAAATTGTATTTCTTACGACTTTTCGTAAAATATGTTAATGCCATCTGAAAGAGGAACAGATAAGCTTTCCATCGAGCTCGTAGTCGAAGAAGTCGGTCGAAGGATGCAAGAGTTATTAGCAAAAAACTAGTTGGGAGTCAACACGATTCCGTCCTACCTCTAATTCTTTTTCCAAAGTACTTTTCTACAATTCTAGTATTTAATGGGAAAAAATCAAACGAATTTTTTGTCCATGTAAAAAACAATTAATTCTGAATAAAATGCCGCCCATTTATGCAAACAAAAAAATTTCAATGTATCTTATTAGAGAAGGCAGATTTTCGTCTGATAAGGTACTTCTTCTTCAATGATTTCGAGGATATTTTAGTTTTGATCAAAAAAATTGTATTTCTTACGATTTTTCGTAAAATTTGTTAATGCCATCTGAAAGAGGAACAGATAAGCTTTCCATCGAGCTCTTAGTCGAAGAAGTCGGTAGAAGGATGCAAGAGTTATTAGCAAACAATAATCGCTGGTCAACACGATTCCGTCCTACTGCCGATTGTTTTCGCAAAGTACTTTTCTATAATTCTAGTATTTAATGGGAAAAAAATTAAACGAATTTTTTGTCCATGTAAAAAACTATTAATTCTGAATAAAATGCCGCCCATTTATGCAGTTAAAAAAATTTAAATGTCTCTAATTAGATAAGGCAGACTTTCATCTGATAAGGCACTTCTTCTTCAATGATTTCGAGGATATTTTAGTTTTGATCAAAAAAATTTTATTTTTTACGACTTTTCGTAAAATATGTTAATGCCATCTGAAAAAGGATCAGATAAGGTTTCCATCGAGCTCTTAGTCGAAGAAGTCGGTCGAAGGATGCAAGAGTTATTAGCGAAAAACTAATCGGTGGTCAAAACGATTCCGTTCTACTGCCGATTCCTTTCGCAAAGTACTTTTCTATAATTCTAGTATTTAATGGGAAAAAATAAAACGAATTTTTTGTCAATGTAAAAAACTATTAATTCTGAATAAAAAGCCGCACATTTATGCAATTAAAAAAATGTAAATGTCTCTTATTAGATAAGGCATATTTTCGTCTGATAAGGTACTTCTTCTTCAATGATTTCGAGGATATTTTAGTTTTGATCAAAAAAATTGTATTTCTTACGACTTTTCGTAAAATATGTTAATGCCATCTGAAAGAGGAACAGATAAGCTTTCCATCGAGCTCGTAGTCGAAGAAGTCGGTCGAAGGATGCAAGAGTTATTAGCAAAAAACTAATCGGTGGTCAACACGATTCCGTCCTACTGCCGATTCTTTTCGCAAAGTACTTTTCTATAATTCTAGTATTTAATGGGAAAAAATTAAATGAATTTTTTTTTCATGTAAAAAACATTTATTTCTTAATAAAATGCCGCTCATTTATGCAATTAAAAAAATTTAAATGTTTCTTATCAGATAAGGCATATTTCCTTCTGATAAGGTATTTCTTCTTGAATGATTTCGAGGATATTTTAGGTTTGATCAAAAAAATTTTATTTCTTATGACTTTTCGTTAAATATGTTAATGCCATCTGAAAGAGGAACAGATAAGGTTTCCATCGAGCTCTTAGTCGAAGAAGTCGGTCGAAAGATGCAAGAGTTATTAGCAAAAAACTAATTGGGAGTCAACATGATTCCGTCCTACCGCCGATTCTTTTCGCAAAGTACTTTTCTACATTTCTAGTATTTAATGGGAAAAAGTTAAACGAATTTTTTGTCCATGTAAAAAACAATTAATTCTGAATTAAATGCCGCCCATTTATGCAATTAAAAAAATTTTAATGTCTCTTATTAGATAAGGCATATTTTCGTCTGATAAGGTACTTCTTCTTCAATGATTTCGAGGATATTTTAGTTTTGATCAAAACAATTGTATTTCTTTCGACTTTTCGTAAAATATGTTAATGCCATCTGAAAGAGTAACAGATAAGCTTTCCATCGAGCTCTTAGTCGAAGAAGTCGGTCGAAAGATGCAAGAGTTATTAGCAAAAAACTAATTGGGAGTCAACACGTTTCCGTCCTACTGCCGATTCTTTTCGCAAAGTACTTTTCTATAATTCTAGTATCTAATGAAAAAAAATTAAACGAATTTTTTGTCCATGTAAAAAACTATTAATTCTGAATAAAATGCCGCCCATTTATGCAATTAAAAAAATTTAAATTTTCGTCTGATAAGGAACTTCTTCTTCAATGATTTCGACGATATTTTAGTTTTGATAAAAAAATTTTATTTCTTACGACTTTTCGTAAAATTTGTTAATGCCATCTGAAAGAGGAACAGATAAGCTTTCCATCGAGCTCTTAGTCGAAGAAGTCAGTCGAAGGATGCAAGAGTTATTAGCAAAAAACTAGTCGGTGGTCAACACGATTCCGTCCTACTGCCGATTCTTTTCGCAAAGTACTTTTCTATAATTATAGTATTTAATGGGAAAAATTAAGCGAATTTTTGTCCATGTAAAACGCTATTAATTCTGAATTAAATGCCGCCCATTTATGCAATTAAAAAATTTATATGTCTCTTATTAGATAAGGCATATTTGCGTCTGATAAGGTACTTCTTCTTCAATGATATCGAGGATATTTTAGTTTTGATCAAAAAAATTGTATTTCTTACGACTTTTCGTAAAATATGTTAATGCCATCTGAAAAAGGAACAGATAAGCTTTCCATCGAGCTCTTAGTCGAAGAAGTCGGTCGAAGGATGCAAGGGTTATTAGCAAAAAACTAATCGGTGGTCAAAACGATTCCGTTCTACTGCCGATTCTTTTCGCAAAATACTTTTCTATAATTCTTGTATTTAATGGGAAAAATTAAGCGAATTTTTGTCCATGTAAAACGCTATTAATTCTGAATTAAATGCCGCCCATTTATGCAATTAAAAAATTTATATGTCTCTTATTAGATAAGGCATATTTGCGTCTGATAAGGTACTTCTTCTTCAATGATATCGAGGATATTTTAGTTTTGATCAAAAAAATTGTATTTCTTACTACTTTTCGTAAAATATGTTAATGCCATCTGAAAAAGGAACAGATAAGCTTTCCATCGAGCTCTTAGTCGAAGAAGTCGGTCGAAGGATGCAAGGGTTATTAGCAAAAAACTGATCGGTGGTCATCATGATTCCGTCCTACTGCCGATTCTTTTCGCAAAGTACTTTTCTATAATTCTAGTATTTAATGGTAAAAAAATTATACGAGTTTTTTGTCCATGTAAAAAACTATTAATTCTGAATAAACTGCCGCCCATTTATGCAGTTAAAAAAATTTAAATGTCTTCAATTAGATAAGGCAGACTTTCATCTGATAAGGCACTTCTTCTTCAATGATTTCGAGGATATTTTAGTTTTGGTAAAAAAAATTGTATTTCTTACGACTTTTCGTAAAATATGTTAATGCCATCTGAAAGAGGAACAGATAAGTTTTCCATCGAGCTCTTAGTCGAAGAAGTCGGTCGAAGGATGCAAAAGTTATTAGCGAAAAACTAATCGGTGGTCAAAACGATTCCGTTCTACTGCCGATTCTTTTCGCAAAATACTTTTCTATAATTCTTGTATTTAATGGGAAAAATTAAGCGAATTTTTGTCCATGTAAAAAACTATTAATTCTGAATAAAATGCCGCCCATTTATGCAATTAAAAAAATTTAAATGTCTCTTAATAGATATGGCAGATTTTCGTCTGATAAGGTACTTCTTCTTCAATGATTTCGAAGATATTTTAGTTTTGATCAAAAAAATTGTATTTCTTACGACTTTTCGTAAAATATGTTAATGCCATCTAAAAGTGGAACAGATAAGCTCTCCATCGAGGTCTTAGTCGAGGAAGTCGGTCGAAGGATGCAAGAGTTATTAGCAAACATCTAATCAGTGGTCAACACGATTCCGTCCTACTGCCGATTCTCTTCGCAAAGTACTTTTCTATAATTCTAGTATTGAATGGGAAAAAAATTAAACGAATTTTTTGTCCATGTAAACAACTATTGATTCTGAATAAAATGACGCCCATTTATGCAATTAAAAAAATTTAAATGTCTCTTATCAGATAAGGCATATTTTCGTCTGATAAGGTACTTCTTCTTCAATGATTTCGAGGATATTTTATTTTTGATCAAAAAATTTTATTTCTTACGACTTTTCGTAAAATATGTTAATGCCATCTGAACGAGGAACAGATAAGCTTTCCATCGAGCTCTTAGTCGAAGAAGTCGGTCGAAGAATGCAAGAGTCATTAGCAAAAAACTAATAGCTGGTCAACATGTTTCCGTCGTACTGTCGATTTTTTTCGCAAAGTACTTTTCTATAATTCCAGTATTAAATGGGAAAAAATTAAACGAATTTTTTGTCCATCTAAAAAACTATTAATTCTTAATAAAATGCCACCCATTTATTCAATTAAAAAAATTTAAATGTCTCTTATTAGATAAGGCAGATTTTCGTCTGATAAGGTACTTCTACTTGAATGATTTCGAGGATATTTTAGTTTTGATCCAAAAAATTTTATATCTTACGACTTTTCGTAAAATATGTTCATGCCATCTGAAAGAGGAACAGATATGCTGTACATCGAGCTCTTAGTCGAAGAAGTCGGTCGAAGGATGCAAGAGTTATTAGCAAACAACTAATCGGTTGTCAACACGATTCCGTCCTACTGCCGATTATTTTCGCAAAGTACTTTTCTATAATTGCCGATTCTTTTCGCAAAGTACTTTTCTATAATTCTAGTATTTAATGGGAAAAAAATTAAACGAATTTTTTGTCCATGTAAAAAACTATTAATTCTGAATATAATGCCGCCCATTTATGCAATTAAAAAAATTTCAATGTTTCTTATTAGATAAGGCATATTTTCGTCTGATAAGGTACTTTTACTTCAACGATTTCGAGGGTATTTTAGTTTCGGTGGTCAACACGATTCCGTCCAACTGCCGATTCTTTTCGCAAAGTACTTTTCTATAATTCTGGTATTTAGTGGGAAAAAAATTAAATGAATTTTTTGTCCATGTAAAAAACTATTAATTCTGAATAAAATGCCGCCCATTTATGCAATTAAAAAAATTTCAATGTTTCTTATTAGATAAGGCATATTTTCGTCTGATAAGGTACTTCTACTTCAACGATTTCGACGATATTTTAGTTTTGATAAAAAAAAATGGTATTTCTTACGACTTTTCGTAAAATATGTTAATGCCATCTGAAAGAGGAACAGATAAACTTTCCATCGAGCACTTAGTCGAAGAAGACGGTCGAAGGATGCAAGAGTTATTAGCAAACAACTAATCGATGGTCAACACGATTCCGTCCTACTGCCGATTCTTTTCGCAAAGTACTTTTCTATAATTCTAGTATTTAATGGGAACAAATTCAACGAATTTTTTGTCCATGTAAAAAACTATTAATTCTAAATAAAATGCCGCCCAGTTATGCAATTAGAAAAATTTAAATGTCTCTTATTAGATAAGGCATATTTTCGTCTGATAAGGTACTTCTTCTTCAATGATTTCGAGGATATTTTAGGTTTGATCAAAAAAATTTTATTTCTTATGACTTTTCGTTAAATATGTTAATGCCATCTGAAAGAGGAACAGATAAGGTTTCCATCGAGCTCGTAGTCGAAGAAGTCGGTCGAAGGTTGCAAGAGTTATTAGCGAAAAACTAATCGGTGGTCAAAACGATTCCGTTCTATTGCCGATTCTTATCGCAAAACACTTTTCTATAATTCTTGTATTTAATGGGAAAAATTAAGCGAATTTTTGTCCATGTAAAACACTATTAATTCTGAATAAAACGCCGCCCATTTATGCAATTAAAAAATTTATATGTCTCTTATTAGATAAGGCATATTTGCGTCTGATAAGGTACTTCTTCTTTAATGATTTCGAGGATATTTTAGTTTTGATCAAAAAAATTTTATTTCTTACGACTTTTCGTAAAATATGTTAATGCCATCTGAAAGAGGAACAGATAAGCATTCCATCGAGCTCTTAGTCGAAGAAGTCGGTCGAAGGATTCAAGAGTTATTAGCGAAAAACTAATCGGTGGTCAAAACGATTCCGTTCTACTGCCGATTCTTTTCGCAAAATACTTTTCTATAATTCTTGTATTTAATGGGAAAAATTAAGCGAATTTTTGTCCATGTAAAAAACTATTAATTCTGAATAAAATGCCGCCAATGTTTGCAATTAAAAAAATTTAAATGTCTCTAATTAGATAAGGCAGACTTTCGTCCGATAAGGTACTTCTTCTTCAATGATTTCGAGGATATTTTAGTTTTGATCAAAAAAATTGTATTGCTTACGACTTTTCGTAAAATATGTTAATGCCATCTGAAAGAGGAACAGATAAGCTTTCCAACGAGCTCTTAGTCGAAGAAGTCGGTCGGGAGATGCAAGAGTTATTAGCAAAAAACTAATCGGTGATTAACACGATTCCGTCCTACTGCCGATTCTCGTCGCAAAGTACTTTTCTATAATTCCAGCATTTAATGGGAAAAAATTAAACGAATTTTTTGTCCATCTAAAAAACTATTGATTCTGAATAAAATGCCGTCCATTTATGCAATTAAAAAATTTATATGTCTCTTATTAGATAAGGCATATTTGCGTCTGATAAGGTACTTCTTCTTCAATGATTTCGAGGATATTTTAGTTTTGATCAAAAAAATTTTATTTCTTATGACTTTTCGTTAAATATGTTAATGCCATCTGAAAGAGGAACAGATAAGGTTTCCATCGAGCTCGTAGTCGAAGAAGTCGGTCGAAGGTTGCAAGAGTTATTAGCGAAAAACTAATCGGTGGTCAAAACGATTCCGTTCTATTACCGATTCTTATCGCAAAACACTTTTCTATAATTCTTGTATTTAATGGGAAAAATTAAGCGAATTTTTGTCCATGTAAAACACTATTAATTCTGAATAAAACGCCGCCCATTTATGCAATTAAAAAATTTAAATGTCTCTTATTAGATAAGGCATATTTTCGTCTGATAAGGTACTTCTTCTTCAATGATTTCGAGGATATTTTAGGTTTGATCAAAAAAATTTTATTTCTTATGACTTTTCGTTAAATATGTTAATGCCATCTGAAAGAGGAACAGATAAGCATTCCATCGAGCTCTTAGTCGAAGAAGTCGGTCGAAGGATTCAAGAGTTATTAGCGAAAAACTAATCGGTGGTCAAAACGATTCCGTTCTACTGCCGATTCTTTTCGCAAAATACTTTTCTATAATTCTTGTATTTAATGGGAAAAATTAAGCGAATTTTTGTCCATGTAAAACACTATTGATTCTGAATAAAATGCCGTCCATTTATGCAATTAAAAAATTTATATGTCTCTTATTAGATAAGGCATATTTGCGTCTGATAAGGTACTTCTTCTTCAATGATTTCGAGGATATTTTAGTTTTGATCAAAAAAATTTTATTTCTTACAACTTTTCGTAAAATATGTTAATGCCATCTGAAAGGGGAACAGATAAGCTTTCCATCGAGCTCTTAGTCAAAGAATTCGGTCGAAGGATGCAAGAGTTATTAGCGAAAAACTAATCGGTGGTCGAAACGATTCGGTTCTACTGCCGATTCTTTTCGCAAAATACTTTTCTATAATTGTTGTATTTAATGGGAAAAATTAAGCGAATTTTTGTTCATGTAAAACACTATTAATTCTGAATAGAATGCCGCCCATTTATGCCATTAAAAAATTTATATGTCTCTTATTAAATACGGCATATTTTCGTCTGATAAGGTACTTCTTCTTCAATGATTTCGAGGATATTTTAGTTTTGATCAAAAAAATTTTATTTCTTACGACTTTTCGTAAAATATGTTAATGCCATCTGTAAGAGGAACAGATAAGCTTTCCATCGAGCTCTTAGTCGAAGAAGTCGGTCGAAGGATGCAAGGGTAATTAGTAAAAAACTGATCGGTGGTCAACACGATTCCGTCCTACTGCCGATTCTTTTCGCAAAGTACTTTTCTATAATTCTAGTATATTATGGGCAAAAATTGAACGAATTTTTTGTCCCTGTCAAAAACTATTAATTCTGAATGAAATGCCGCCCATTTATGCAATTAAAAAAATTAAAATGTCTCTTATTAGATAAGACATATTTTCGTCTGATAAGGTACTTCTACTTCAATGATTTCGAGGATATTTTAGTTTTGTTAAAAAAAATGGTATTTCTTACGACTTTTCGTAAAATATATTAATGCCATCTGAAAGAGGAACAGATAAGCTTTCCATCGAGCTCTAAGTCGAAGAAGACGGTCGAAGGATGCAAGAGTTGTTAGCAAATAACTTATCGGCGGCACACACTATTCTGTCCTTCTGCCGATTCTTTTCGCAAAGTACTTTTCTATAATTCTAGTATTTAATGGGAAAAAAATTAAATGAATTTTTTGTCCATGTAAAAAATTATTAATTCTGAATAAAATGCCGCCCATTTATGCAATTAAAAAAATTTCAATGTTTCTTATTAGATAAGGCATATTTTCGTCTGATAAAGTACTTCTTCTTCAATGATTTCGAGGATATTTTAGTTTTGTTAAAAAAAATGGTATTTCTTTCGACTTTTCGTAAAATATGTTAATGCCATCTGAAAGAGGAACAGATAAGCTTTCCATCGAGCTCTTAGTCGAAGAAGACGGTCGAAGTATGCAAGAGTTATTAGAAAACAACTAATCGGTGGTCAACACGATTCCGTCCTACTGCCGATTCTTTTCGCAAAGTACTTTTCTATAATTCTAGTATTTAATGGGAACAAATTCAACGAATTTTTTGTCCATGTAAAAAACTATTAATTCTAAATATAATGCCGCCCATTTATGCAATTAAAAAAATTTAAATGTCTCTTATTAGATAAGGCATATTATCGTCTGATAAGGTACTTCTTCTTCAATGATTTCGAGGATATTTTAGGTTTGATCAAAAAAATTTTATTTCTTATGACTTTTCGTTAAATATGTTAATGCCATCTGAAAGAGGAACAGATAAGGTTTCCATCGAGCTCATAGTAGAAGAAGTCGGTCGAAGGATGCAAGGGTTATTAACAAAAAGCTAATCGGTGGTCAACACGTTTCTGTCCTACTGCCGATTCTTTTCGCAAAGTTCTTTTCTATAATTCTAGTATTTAATGGGAAAAAATTAAACGAATTTTTTGTCCATGTCAAAAACTATTAATTCTGAATGAAATGCCGCCCATTTATGCAATTAAAAAAATTTAAATGTCTCTTATTAGATAAGACATATTTTCGTCTGATAAGGTACTTCTACTTCAATGATTTCGAGGATATTTTAGTTTTGTTAAAAAAAATGGTATTTCTTACGACTTTTCGTAAAATATGTTAATGCCATCTGAAAGAGGAACAGATAAGCTTTCCATCGAGCTCTAAGTCGAAGAAGACGGTCGAAGGATGCAAGAGTTGATAGCAAATAACTTATCGGCGGCCAACACGATTCTGCCCTACTGCCGATTCTTTTCGCAAAGTACTTTTCTATAATTCTAGTATTTAATTGGAGAAAATTAAACGCATTTTTTGTCCATGTAAAAAAAAATTAATTCTGAATAAAATGCCGCCCATTTATGCAGTTAAAAAAATTTAAATGTCTCTTATTAGATAAGGCATATTTTCGTCTGATAAGGTACTTCTACTTCAATGATTTCGAGGATATTTTAGTTTTGTTAAAAAAAATGGTATTTCTTACGACTTTTTGTAAAATATGTTAATGCCATCTGAAAGAGGAACAGATAAGCTTTCCATCGAGCTCTAAGTCGAAGAAGACGGTCGAAGGATGCAAGAGTTGATACCAAATAACTTATCGGCGGCCAACACGATTCTGCCCTACTGCCGATTCTTTTCGCAAAGTACTTTTCTATAATTCTAGTATTTAATGGGAAAAAATTAAATGAATTTTTTGTCCATGTAAAAAACTATTAATTCTAAATAAAATGCCACCCATTTATGCAATTAAAAAAATTTCAATGTTTCTTATTAGATAAGGCATATTTTCGTCTGATAAAGTACTTCTTCTTCAATGATTTCGAGGATATTTTAGTTTTGTTAACAAAAATTTTATTTCTTACGACTTTTCGTAAAATATGTTAATGCCATCTGAAAGAGGAACAGATAAGCTTTCCATCGAGCTCTTAGTCGAAGAAGACGGTCGAAGGATGCAAGAGTTATTAGAAAACAACTAATCGGTGGTCAACACGATTCCGTCCTACTGCCGATTCTTTTCGCAAAGTACTTTTCTATAATTCTAGTATTTAATGGGAACAAATTCAACGAATTTTTTGTCCATGTAAAAAACTATTAATTCTAAATATAATTCCGCCCATTTATGCAATTAAAAAAATTTAAATGTCTCTTATTAGATAAGGCATATTTTCGTCTGATAAGGTACATCTTCTTCAATGATTTCGAGGATATTTTAGGTTTGATCAAAAAAATTTTATTTCTTATGACTTTTCCTTAAATATGTTAATGCCATCTGAAAGAGGAACGGATAAGGTTTACATCGAGCTCCTAGTCGAAGAAGTCGGTCGAAGGTTGCAAGGGTTACTAACAAAAAGCTAATCGGTGGTCAACACGTTTCTGTCCTTCTGCCGATTCTTTTCGCAAAGTTCTTTTCTATACTTAATTCTTGTATTTAATGGGAAAAAATTAAACGAATTTTTTGTCCATGTAAAAAACTATTAATTCTGAATAAAATGCCGCCCATTTATGCAATTAAAAAAATTTAAATGTCTCTTATTAGATAAGGCATATTTTCGTCTGATAAGGTACTTCTACTTCAACGATTTCGAGGATATTTAAGTTTTGATCAAAAAAATTGTATTTCTTACGACTTTTCGTAAAATATGTTAATGCCATCTGAAAAAGGAACAGATAAGCTTTCCATCGAGCTCTAAGTCGAAGAAGACGGTCGAAGGATGCAAGAGTTATTAGCAAACATTTAATTGGTGGTCAACACGATTCCGTCCTACTGCCGATTCTTTTCGCAAAATACTTTTCTATAATTCTAGTATTTAATGGAAGAAAATTAAGCGCATTTTTTGTCCATGTAAAAAAAAAATTAATTCTGAATAAAATGCCGCCCATTTATGCAATTAAAAAAATTTAAATGTCTCTAATTAGATAAGGCAGACTTTCGTCTGATAAGGCACTTATTCTTCAATGATTTCGAGGATATTTTAGTTTTGATCAAAAAAATTGTATTGCTTACGACTTTTCGTAAAATATGTTAATGCCATCTGAAAGAGGAACAGATAAGCTTTCCATCGACCTCTTAGTCGAAGAAGTCGGTCGAAGGATGCAAGAGTTATTAGCGAAAAACTAATCGGTGGTCAAAACGATTCCGTTCTACTGCCGATTCTTTTCGCAAAATACTTTTCTATAATTGTTGTATTTAATGGGAAAAATTAAGCGAATTTTTGTCCATGTACTTTTCTATAATTCTAGTATTTTATAATTCTAGTATTTTATGGGAAAAAATTAAACGAATTTTTTGTCCATGTCAAAAACTATTAATTTTGAATAAAATGCCGCCCATTTATGCAATTAAAAAAATTTAAATGTGTCTTATTAGATAAGGCATATTTTCGTCTGATAAGGTACTTCTACTTCAATGATTTCGAGGATATTTTAGTTTTGTTAAAAAAAATGGTATTTCTTACGACTTTTCGTAAAATATGTTAATGCCATCTGAAAGAGGAACAGATAAGCTTTCCATCGAGCTCTTAGTCGAAGAAGACGGTCAAGGATGCAAGAGTTGTTAGCAAATAACTTATCGGCGGCCAACACGATTCTGTCCTACTGCCGATTCTTTTCGCAAAGTACTTTTCTATAATTCTAGTATTTAATGGCAAAAAAATTATATGAATTTTTTGTCCATGTAAAAAACTATTAATTCTGAATAAAATGCCGCCCATTTATGCAATTAAAAAAATTTCAATGTTTCTAATTAGATAAGGCATATTTTCGTCTGATAAGGTACTTCTTCTTCAATGATTTCGAGGATATTTTAGGTTTGATCAAAAAAATTTTATTTCTTACGACTTTTCGTAAAATATGTTAATGTCATCTGAAAGAGGAACAGATAAGGTTTCCATCGAGCTCCTAGTCCAAGAAGTCGGTCGAAGGTTGCAAGGGTTATTAACAAAAAGCTAATCGGTGGTCAACACGTTTCTGTCCTACTGCCGATTCTTTTCGCAAAGTACTTTTCTATAATTCTAGTATTTAATTGGAGAAAATTAAACGCATTTTTTGTCCATGTAAAAAAAAATTAATTCTGAATAAAATGCCGCCCATTTATGCAGTTAAAAAAATTTAAATGTCTCTTATTAGATAAGGCATATTTGCGTCTGATAAGGTACTTCTTCTTCAATGATTTCGAGGATATTTTAGTTTTGATCAAAAAAATTTTATTTCTTACGATTTTTCGTAAAACATGTTAATGCCATCTGAAAGGGAAACAGATAAGCTTTCCATCGAGCTCTCAGTCGAAGAAGTCGGTCGAAGGATGCAAGGGTTATTAGCAAAAAACTGATCGGTGGTCAATACGATTCCGTCCTACTGCCGATTCTTTTCGCAAAGTACTTTTCTATAATTCTACTATTTTATGGGAAAAAATTAAACGAATTTTTTGTCCATGTCAAAAACTATTAATTCTGAATAAAATGCCGCCCATTTATGCAATTAAAAAAATTTCAATTTTCTAATTAGATAGGGCATATTTTCGTCTGATAAGGTACTTCTTCTTCAATGATTTCGAGGATATTTTAGTTTCGGTGGTCAACACGATTCTGTCCTACTGCCGATTCTTTTCGCAAAGTACTTTTCTATAATTCTAGTATTTAATGGGAAAAATTTAAACGTAATTTTTCTCCATGTAAAAAACTATTAATTCTGAATAAAATGCCGCCCATTTATGCAATTAAAAAAATTTCAATGTTTCTTCTTCAATGATTTCGAGGATATTTTAGTTTTACTCAAAAAAAATTGTATTTCTTACGACTTTTCGTGAAATATGTTAATGCCATCTGAAAGAGGAACAGATAAGGTTTCCATCGAGCTCTAAGTCGAAGAAGTCGGTCGAAGGATGCAAGGGTTATTAACAAAAAGCTAATCGGTGGTCAACACGTTTCTGTCCTACTGCCGATTCTTTTCGCAAAGTACTTTTCTATAATTCTAGTATTTAATGGGAAAAAACTAAACGAATTTTTTGTCCATGTAAAAAACTAATAATTCTGAATAAAATGCCGCCCATTTATGCAATTAAAAAAATTTAAATGTCTCTTATTAGATAAGGCATATTTTCGTCTTATAAGGTACTTCTACTTCAATGATTTGGAGGATATTTTAGTTTTGATCCAAAAAATTGTATTTCTTACAACTTTTCGTAAAATATGTTAGTGCCATCTGAAAGAAGAATAGATAAGGTTTCCATCGAGCTCTAAGTCGAAGAAGTCGGTCGAAGGATGCAAGAGTTATTAGCAAATAACTAATCGGTGGTCAACACAATTCCGTCCTACTGCCGATTTTTTTCGCAAAGTACTTTTCTATAATTCTAGTATTTAATGGGAACAAATTGAACGAATTTTTTGTCCATGTAAAAAACTATTAATTCAGAATAAAATGCCGCCCATTTATGCAATTTAAAAAATTTAAATGTCTCTTATTAGATAAGGCATATTTTCGTCTTATAAGGTACTTCTACTTCAATGATTTGGAGGATATTTTAGTTTTGATCCAAAAAATTTGATTTCTTACGACTTTTCGTAAAATATGTTAATGCCATCTGAAATAGGAACAGATAAGTTTTCCATCGAGCTCTTAGTCGAAGAAGTCGGTCGAAGGATGCAAGGGTTATTAACAAAAAGCTAATCGGTGGTCAACACGTTTCTGTCCTACTGCCGATTCTTTTCGCAAAGTACTTTTCTATAATTCTAGAATTTAATGGGAGAAAATTAAACGCATTTTTTGTCCATGTAAAAAAAAATTAATTCTGAATAAAATGCCGCCCATTTATGCAGTTAAAAAAATTTAAATGTCTCTTATTAGATAAGGCAGTCTTTCGTCTGATAAGGCACTTCTTCTTCAATGATTTCGAGGATATTTTAGTTTTGATAAAAAAAATTGTATTTCTTACGACTTTTCGTAAAATATGTTAATGTCATCTGAAAGAGGAACAGATAAGCTTTCCATCGAGCTCTTAGTCGAAGAAGTCGGTCGAAGGATGCAAGAGTTATTAGCAAATAACTAATCGGTGGTCAACACAATTCCGTCCTACTGCCGATTTTTTTCGCAAAGTACTTTTCTATAATTCTAGTATTTAATGGGAACAAATTGAACGAATTTTTTGTCCATGTAAAAAACTATTAATTCAGAATAAAATGCCGCCCATTTATTTAATTTAAAAATTTTAAATGTCTCTTATTAGATAAGGCATACTTTCGTCTGATAAGGTACTTCTTCTTCAATGATTTCGAGGATATTTTAGTTTTGATAAAAAAAAATTGTATTTCTTACGACTTTTCCTGAAATATGTTAATGCCATCTGAGAGAGGAACAGATAAGCTTTCCATCGAGCTCATAGTGGAAGAAGTCGGTTGAAGGATGCAACAGTTATTAGCAAAAAACTAATCGGTGGTCAACACGATTCCGTCCTATTGCCGATTCTTTTCGCAAAGTACTTTTCTATAATTCTAGTATTTAATGCGAAAAATTAAGCGAATTTTTGTCCATGTAAAACACTATTAATTCTGAATAAAATGCCACCCATTTATGCAATTAAAAAAATTTAAATGTCTCTTATTAGATAAGGCATATTTTCGTCTGATAAGGTACTTCTTCTTCAATGATTTCGAGGATATTTTAGTTTTGATCAAAAAAATTTTATTTCTTACGATTTTTCGTAAAATATGTTAATGCCATCTGAAAGAGGAACAGATAAGCTTTCCATCGAGCTCTCAGTCGAAGAAGTCGGTCGAAGGATGCAAGGGTTATTAGCAAAAAACTGATCGGTGGTCAATACGATTCCGTCCTACTGCCGATTCTTTTCGCAAAGTACTTTTCTATAATTCTACTATTTTATGGGAAAAAATTAAACGAATTTTTTGTCCATGTCAAAAACTATTAATTCTGAATAAAATGCCGCCCATTTATGCAATTAAAAAAATTTAAATGTCTCTTATTAGATAAGACATATTTTCGTCTGATAAGGTACTTCTACTTCAATAATTTCGAGGATATTTTAGTTTTAATCAAAAAAATTGTATTTCTTACGATTTTTCGTAAAATATGTTAATGCCATCTGAAAGAGGAACAGATAAGCTTTCCATCGAGCTCTTAGTCGAAGAAATCGGTCGAAGGATGCAAGAGTTGTTAGCAAATAACTTGTCGGCGGTCAACACGATTCTGTCCTACTGCCGATTCTTTTCGCAAAGTACTTTTCTATAATTCTAGTATTTAATGGGAAAAAAATTAAAAGAATTTTTTGTCCATGTAAAAAACTATTAATTCTGAATAAAATGCCGCCCATTTATGCAATTAAAAAAATTTCAATGTTTCTAATTAGATAGGGCATATTTTCGTCTGATAAGGTACTTCTTCTTCAATGATTTCGAGGATATTTTAGTTTCGGTGGTCAACACGATTCTGTCCTACTGCCGATTCTTTTCGCAAAGTACTTTTCTATAATTCTAGTATTTAATGGGAAAAATTTAAACGAAATTTTTGTCCATGTAAAAAACTATTAATTCTGAATAAAATGCCACCTATTTATGCAATTAAAAAAATTTAAATGTTTCTTCTTCAATGATTTTGAGGATATTTTAGTTTTACTCAAAAAAATTGTGATTCTTACGACTTTTCGTGAAATATGTTAATGCCATCTGAAAGAGGAACAGATAAGCTTTCCATCGAGCTCTTAGTCGAAGAAGTCAGTCGAAGGATGCAAGAGTTATTAGCAAAAAACTATTCGGTGGTCAACACGATTCCGTCCTACTGCCGATTCTTTTCGCAATGTACTTTTCAATAATTCTAGTATTTAATGGGAAAAAATTAAACGAATTTTTTGTCCATGTAAAAAACTATTAATTCTGAATAAAATACCGCCCATTTATGCAATTAAAAAAATTTAAATTTATTAGATAAGGCATATTTTCGTCTGATAAGGTACTTCTACTTCAATGATTTCGAGGATATTTTAGTTTTGATCAAAAAAATTGTATTTCTTACGACTTTTCGAAAAATATGTTAATGCCATCTGAAAGAGGAACAGATAAGCTTTCCATCGAGCTCTTAAGCGAAGAAGTCGGTCGAAGGATGCAAGAGTTATTAGCAAAAACCTAATCGGTGGTCAACGCGATTCCGTCCTACTGCCGATTCTTTTCGCAAAGTACTTTTCTATAATTCTAGTATTTAATGGGAAAAAATTAAAAGAATTTTTTTTCTGATAAGGTACTTCTTCTTCAATAATTTCGAGGATATTTTAGTTTTACTCAAAAAAATTGTATTTCTTACGACTTTTCGTGAAATATGTTAATGCCATCTGAAAGAGGAACAGATAAGCTTTCCATCGAGCTCTTAGTCGAAGAAGTCAGTCGAAGGATGCAAGAGTTATTAGCAAAAAACAAATCGGTGGTCAACACGATTCCGTCCTACTGCCGATTCTTTTCGCAAAGTACTTTTGTATAATTCTAGTATTGAATGGGAAAAAATTAAACGAATTTTTTGTCCATGTAAAAAACTATTAATTCTGAATAAAATGCCGCCCATTTATGCAATTAAAAGAATTTAAATGTCGCTTATTAGATAAGGCATATTTTTCGTCTGATAAGGTTCTTCTACTTGAATGATTTCGAGGATATTTTAGTTTTGATCAAAAAAATTGTATTTCTTACAACTTTTCGTAAAATATGTTAGTGCCATCTGAAAGAGGAACAGATAAGGTTTCCATCGAGCTCTAAGTCGAAGAAGTCGGTCGAAGGATGCAAGGGTTATTAACAAAAAGCTAATCGGTGGTCAACACGTTTCTGTCCTACTGCCGATTCTTTTCGCAAAGTACTTTTCTATAATTCTAGTATTTAATGGGAAAAAATTAAACGAATTTTTTGTCCATGTAAAAAACTATTAATTCTGATAAAATTCCGCCCATTTATGCAATTAAAAAAATTTAAATGTCTCTTGTTAGATAAGGCAGACTTTTGTCTGATAAGGTACTTCTACTTCAATGATTTCGAGGATATTTTAGTTTTGATCAAAAAAATTTTATTCTTACGACTTTTCGTAAAATATGTTTATGCCATCTGAAAGAGGAACAGATAAGCTTTCCATCGAGCTCTTAGTCGAATAAGTCAGACGAAGGATGCAAGAGTTATTAGCAAAAAACTATTCGGTGATCAACACGATTCCGTCCTACTGCCGATTCTTTTCGCAAAGTAATTTTCAATAATTCTAGTATTTAATGGGAAAAAATTAAAAGAGTTTTTTTTCTAATAAGGTACTTCTGCTTGAATGATTTCGAGGATATTTTAGTTTTGATCAAAAAAATTGTATTTCTTACGACTTTTCGTAAAATATGTTAATGCCATCTGAAAGAGGAACAGATAAGTTTGCCATCGAGCTCTTAGTCGAAGAAGTTGGTCGAAGAATGCTACAGTTATTAGCAAAAAACTAATCGGTGGTCAACACGATTCCGTCCTACTGCCGATTCTTTTCGCAAAGTACTTTTCAATAATTCTTGTGTTTAATGGGAAAAAATTAAACGTAATTCTTGTCCATGTAAAAAACTATTAATTCTGAATAAAATGCAATTAAAACCAGTAAGGACGCTATTATCAGCAAGGCTGAAGCTATAATACTTTTCACTTTGTGTCACTATAAAAAAAACTAAATGAATAGTTTTCATGCCTCCCTAACAACATAACTGTAATGTTTCAAGTCAATTCGTTAAAAAACAAAAAAATTTTCCATACAACGGTTCAAGTTTTGCGATAAGTGGGCGTAGCCATGCCCACTTTTGATCAAAATAGTTTTCATTCCTCCCTAAGAGCATAACTGCAAAGTTTCAAGTCAATTGGTTAAAAAACAAAAAAGTTTTCCATACAACGGGTCAATTTTTGCTATAAGTAGGCGTGGCCACGCCCACTTTTGATCAAAATAGTTTTCATTCCTCCCTAAGAGCATAACTGCAAAGTTTCAAGTCAATTGGTTAAAAAACAAAAAAGTTTTCCATACAACGGGTCAATTTTTGCTATAAGTAGGCGTGGCTACGCCCACTTTTGGTCAAAATAGTTTTCATTCCTCTCTAGGAGCATAACTGTAAAGTTTTAAGTCAATTGGTTAAAAAACAAAAAAGTTTTCCATACAAAGGGTCAATTTTCGCTATAAAAGGGCGTGGCTACGCCCACTTTTCGTCAAAATAGTTTTCATTCCTCCCTAAGAACATAACTGTAAAGTTTCAAGTCAATTGATTAAAAAACCAAAAATTTTTCCATACAAAGGGTCAAGTTAAGCTATAAGTGGGTGTGGCCATGCCCACTTTTGATCAAAATAGTTTTCATTCCTCCCTAAGAGCATAACTGCAAAGTTTCAAGTCAATTGGTTAAAAAACAAAAAAGTTTTCCATACAACGGGTCAATTTTCGCTATAAGTAGGCGTGGCTACGCCCACTTTTGGTTAAAATAGTTTTCATTCCTCCCTAAGAACATAACTGTAAAGTTTCAAGTCAATTGGTTAAAAAACAAAAAAGTTTTCCATACAAAGGGTCAAGTTAAGCTATAAGTGGGCGTGGCCACGCCCACTTTTGATCAAAATAGTTTTCATTCCTCCCTAAGAGCATAACTGCAAAGTTTCAAGTCAATTGGTTAAAAAACAAAAAAGTTTTCCATACAACGGGTCAATTTTCGCTATAAGTGGGCATGGCTACGCCTGGCTACGCCCACTTTTGGTCAAAATAGTTTTCATTCCTCCCTAAGAACATAACTGTAAAGTTTCAAGTCAATTGGTTAAAAAACAAAAAAGTTTTCCATACAAAGGGTCAAGTTAAGCTATAAGTGGGTGTGGCCATGCCCACTTTTGATCAAAATAGTTTTCATTCCTCCCTAAGAGCATAACTTTAAAATTTCAAGTCAATTGGTTAAGAAACAAAAAAGTTTTCCATACAACGACGTGAATATTCCTTCTCTTCCTCTTCTTCATTTTGTATGGGAGCTACCAGTTCCAGATGTCCAATCTCAATGAAACTTTCAGGCATGTAGTCGGACCATGTAAAACTACTATGTTTAAAATTTCAGCACTCTATTGTACAAAACAAAAAAGTTTTCCATACAACGATTCAAGTTTTGTTCACTTTTCTTCTTCTTTTCGTATGGGAGCTACCTGTTCCAATAATCCGATCATGCTGGTTCCGACGAATGATTCATCGTAATAAATTCTAAGACTCTGTGCAAAGTTTCAGCTCGATAGCTTCAAAACTGAGGGACTAGTTTGCATACATACAGACAGACAGACAGACCGACAGACAGACAGACAGACCGACAGACCGACAGACAGACGGACAGACGGACATGGCTAAATCAACTCGTCTTGTCGTCCTGATCAAGAATATATATACTTTATATAGTCGGAAATTAATATTTCGATCTGTTACAAACTCCGTGACAAAGTTAATATACTATTTCACATAAGTGAAAAGTATAAAAATTTAAATGTCTCTCAATGATTTCGAGGATATTTTAGTTTTGATCAAAAAAATTGTATTTCTTACGACTTTTCGTAAAATATGTTAATGCCATCTGAAAGAAAAACAGATAAGCTTTACATCGAGCTCTTAGTCGAAGAAGTTGGTCGAAGGATGCAAGAGTTATTAGCAAAAAACTAATCGGTGGTCAACGCGATTCCGTCCTACTGCCGATTCTTGTCGCAAAGTACTTTTCTATAATTCTAGTATTTAATGGGAAAAAATTAAAAGAATTTTTTTTCTGATAAGGTACTTCTTCTTGAATGATTTCGAGGATATTTTAGTTTTGATCAAAAAAATTGTATTTCTTACGACTTTTCGTAAAATATGTTAATGCCATCTGAAAGAGGAACAGATAAGTTTTCCATCGAGCTCTTAGTCGAAGAAGTTGGTCGAAGAATGCTACAGTTATTAGCAAAAAACTAATCGGTGGTCAACACGATTCCGTCCTACTGCCGATTCTTTTCGCAAAGTACTTTTCAATAAGTCTAGTATCTAATTTTTTTTTTTCAAACTACAGGCGCAAGACGTTGTGGTAGGGCACTACCCTCAAGTGGACTTGCGACACCAGGTCAGCCTGTTCCGCGACTACAGACAAAGTCAACAGTCACTTTACTACTTACTCTACACACAATAAGAATACTAATAAACTAATTTTTAAACAATTTCTTTAATACTACTAAGTTACGCAATTAGTTTTGCTATGTAGTTTTAATAAACAAAATTTTACTTATTTAAATATGTTAGAATACTACGTTTTATAAGGTTATTAGAGGAGCAGTCCTCCATTAAACTAAAATATTTGTCATAATACCTACATGAAACACGAAACGAGTCATGATCTAAATATGTCGATCTGCAGGTACTAAGACAGATCGGACTAAAATTTCTAGTTACTCTAGCGGGGACACTGAACTGTATATACGCCAACAATGTAGGGGAGAATATAGAGCCATTTATTAGGTTATGCAAAAACAAAGTACCAAGCATAGTTCTACGACTAGACAATGATGGCAAATTAATAAGCTTCAACCGACTACTATAAGGAGGAAGGTGAACACAGGGGTCCCAGTGTAGATTCCTAAGAGCAAACAGAAGGAACTGTTTCTGAACAGACTCAATTTGGTTCTTATACTTTTCACACTGAGGATCCCAAACGCACGATGCATATTCCAAGATGGGCCGTACTAAAGAAGTGTAAAGCAATTTAGTTGTGTACGGGTCATTAAATTCCTTGGACCATCTTTGGATGAAACCCAGTACGCCTCTAGCCTTATTAACAGACAGCGAAATATGTGAAACGAAATGAAGTTTTGGATCCATCAAAACACCAAGGTCATTAAACTGAGAGATACGCTCCAGGTACAGATTATTTAACTTGTACGTGCAAACAATTAGTTTTTTTCTATAAAAAGACATTAACTTGCATTTCTCACTGTTCAACAATAAATTGTTTACAGCACACCATTGTGAGAGAGAGTCAAGATCAGACTGGAGCAGATTCTGCTATCTATAGAATTAACGGTTAGACATAATTTCACGTCATCAGCATACATTAAAACATGACGGTGTTTGATCACAGTAGGCAAGTCATTTATAAATATATTAAACAATAAGGGGCCAAGGTGACTACCTTGAGGAACCCCTGAAGTAACAAAAATTCGTCTCGAAACCGATGTTTTAAAAAGAACACCTTGAGTTCGAGATTCAAGATAGGACGACAGCCAACGGACTAATGATGGTGGAAAACCATAAGTTTCGAGTTTTGCTAAAAGCAGAGAGTGACAAACACAATCAAATGCTTTACTGAAATATGTGTACACAACATCGGTTTGGAAGCCGGAGGAAAAATTTCGATTGATAATTGAAGTGAATTCCAATAAGTTAGTTACCGTCGAACGTTTCTTGAGAAAGCCATGCTGAGACAAATTTAGAAGTGATGTCACAAAGTGCTGTAGCTGTTCCGTAATGATCTGTTCAAATAGTTTTGGAATAGCACACAGTTTAGCAATGCCTCTGTAATTAGAAATGTCAACCTTACTGCCTTTTTTGTAAAGGGGTATAATGTAAGACTCTTTCCAAATGGTGGGCACAATAGAGTTTTTAAGCGACATGTTGAAAAGCGTACATAATGGATAAAACAACATTTCAGCGCAGTGCTTTAATACGCAACTAGGAATATTATCTGGACCAGCAGTAAAAGATTACTTAATTAATTTCAAGTGTCTAAGAACTGTTTCATTTTCAATAACTGGCACATTGATATGAGTCCTATCATTGAAGAAGTATGGATAAGTTACGTTTTGGTATGAAAAGTTATTATAGGTGCTTTGGAAAAATTCAGCAAAGAGGTTGGATATCGTTGCATCATCATTTCCTTCCACACCATTGAATTTCATACATGACGGAAATGAGTTAGAGTTAGACTTGTATTTATTTATATTAAAAAAATTTTTAGGATCGCGATATATATTGGATTTTAATTTAATTAGCTTTTGCATAGTTTACATAATCAACAAGAGATCCGGTTCTCTTATATTTTTTAAATAATCTATTTTTTAAGTTCTTTAGACGAGATAATTCTTTTGAAAACCACGGCGGTTTATATTTATTTAATGAAAACGTGAGTCTTTGCAAGAGTTATTTTAACGCATATTAGCTCAATATCGTCAGTACCTATCACACAAATTTGTTCCGATGTGTGTTGAACAGCAACAGAGATCATAACTCCACCACCAATTTTGCCAAGACGATCTTTGCGAAAAGTAATTAAGCTGTCACAGAAAAGTTCCGAGTTTAAAACATCAGGGCGAAGCCATGTTTCAACAAAGACAATGATATCTGAAGATAATGAAAAACTTTTTAAATAAAGAGAAGTTAGTTTTGAGTTTAACCCTCTGACATTTTGAAAGCTTAGTGTCAAAACTGAAGGGGTGTTACGGGGAGTAATCAGTTTTTTGACCCAGAAGGCTTGACCGTATTTCCCGTATTAGTACGGTCTTTAAATTTGAACTCATGCACAACGCAACCATCAGGCCAGAAATTTGAGTCAACTAAAGCGTTGAAGAAAGATTCTGGCACTGAGATTTTGAAGGATGAAATAGATCGCGCTGAGTTAAATTTAAATTTAGAAATTGTTAAATTTGTGACAGATTTTATCTTGGAAGTGATAAAATGATTTATATCACTTTCAGAAGTGTCCGCAGCAAAGCGGGATAGAAAAATGAATTTCTTTTGTGGCGCAGGTGGCACAACAACAAGCTTTTTGGGCTGTTGATCCCCTTGAGGAATATGTACTTCAGAAGCGGTTTGAATAAGTTCGGGAGGAACGATATTGTTGGTTTTGGCAACTGAAGCATAAGAACTTTCTGATGCTGTGACAACAATAGGCGGAACAATAAGCGAAGGAAGCGGGGAAAAGAATTCCATGGTCTCATCCGGCAGACAAAGAGTTGTCGGAATGGGAATGTTTAGTGCCGGATGGGGCTTCTTTCGCTTAGGTGAAGGTTCAACGGACTTGAGGGTAGAGAAAGACTTATCAAACGACTTAAATTTTTCGTTAAGTCGTTCGAAATCACTCGAAATATCTTTGTATGCATTGTGCATAAGATTGACCCACTTGCGTAACGCAATCTCTAACGAGCGACATTTTGGACAGAACCAGTGAAGTCCGATGTTTTTCTCCAAAACGTCAGCAATGCGGCCGTTTAGTTCGGCACATTTTAGGTGAGCAGTAGACTCACACATCCAACAAGCCACTAAGAGTTCTTTTTCACTCTTAATTGGGCACTTAGGCAAACAGCAAGGCATATTTTATATTAATAATAATGAAAAATAAAAATATAAATAAACCAGTAAGGGCGGTATAGTTGAGTATTCTCAACTATATAATACCCTGTACACACACCTATGTTGATAACACGTTAAACATTCGCCGACAGCAAAAGCAGTGTACCACGATATGGTTTGTGTATTTGCTAAGGAAAGGCATGGCTCAGAGTGCAATTTTGCCATTAGATGGCGCTTTAGTACGGATTTTGTTACAAAGCATTGCTGCAAAATTTTAGTTTGTTGGTCTTTGCGTGGAAAGTGGTAGTTTGTTATATGCAGTTTTAAAAAGGTATGTTAACTGAGTTTGCATACAAAATTTCAGCATGGGTTTCTTTATACTTTAGGAGATACAGCAATTTTAAGAAAAAAATGACCTTTTGTTGTGCTCGATGGGCGGGAAGGAATGGGCCTGGCAAAAATTCCTTCAAACTTGATCTAGTGTTCGACCACACGAGTCTATCTTCCAAATTTCAAGTCTCTAGCTCTAATAGTTTTCGCAGTGTTAAGTACGGTTTTTTTTACAAATAGGATAAAGCAGTGTTCAAAGCGCAATTTATGCCAAATTTCAACTTGTTTGTCTTTGCGTGGGTACACTGCGTTGAAAATGAAAGTTTGTGGTATGCAGTTTTATAAAGGTATGTTTACTGAGTTTGCATACACAATTTCAGCATTGTATCTATTATAGTTTAGGAGATACAGCAATTTTAAGAAAACAACTTTTTGAGGGGAAACGAAGGGGAGGGGGAAAAAATGTGGTATGCAGTTTTGTAGAGCTATACATACTGAGTCTACATACTCGTTTTCATGTTTCTAACTCATCAGGTTTTCGAGCTACAGCCTTTTGAAAAAATGGGTGGTGCTCGATGGGCGGGAAGGAGTGGGCGTGGCAAAAAATCCTTCAAACTTGATCTAGCGTTTGACCTCACGAGTCTATCCACCAAATTTCAAGTCTCTAGCTCTTATAGTTTTCGAGAACCATTGGTGAGGACGGACGGACGGACAGACAGGGCTATATCAATTCGTCTTGTCATCCTGATCAAGAATATATATACTTTATAGGGTCCCCCTCCCCTCCTTCTATGCGTTACATACAAACCGTCTCAAACAAACTTAATATACCCTGATACACAGTGTGTGTACAGGGTATAAAAAAAAAAACAACAAGAATATTAATAAAAAATGAAGTGTTGAAATTTGCTTGCTTGACGTTAACGGGTTAACGATTAAGAGTGTAGGATTTTATTTCAAGAGAAACAATCACGACTCTTATAAAAACAAGCAGAACAGAGCGAATCACAACACAAAAGAAACTCTCACCAGATGTTCGATGAAACAACAATTACAACGCAAGTGTTATTTTACAAAAACAAAAACACTTGTAATTATTTAAAATAGTGAAATCTAATTAAGTTTTGATTAAAAACATAAACAAATTTTCAAAAAACACAATCAAAACAATAATTAATTTTTTAAATCAAATTTCACAATGTTTTAAACAAAAATAAGTGAGAGGTTAATAAAAAACACAGGACAAATTTGGGAAAAATTAAACGAATTTTTTGTCCATGTAAAAAACTATTAATTCAGAATAAAATGCCGCCCATTTATTTAATTTAAAAATTTTAAATGTCTCTTATTAGATAAGGCATACTTTCGTCTGATAAGGTACTTCTTCTTCAATGATTTCGAGGATATTTTAGTTTTGATAAAAAAATTTTATTTCTTACGACTTTTCGTAAAATATGTTAATGCCATCTGAAAGAGGAACAGATAAGTTTTCCATCGAGCTCTTAGTTTAAGAAGTTGGTCGAAGAATGCTACAGGTATTAGCAAAAAACTAATCGGTGGTCAACACGATTCCGTCCTACTGCCGATTCTTTTCGCAAAGTACTTTTCAATAATTGTAGTATTTAATGGGAAAAATTAAACGAAATTTTTGTCCATGTGAAAAACTATTAATTCTGAATAAAATGCCGCCCATTTATGCAATTAAATAAATTTAAATGTCTCTCAATGATTTCGAGGATATTTTAGTTTTGATCAAAAAATTTTATTTCTTACGACTTTTCGTAAAATATGTTAATGCCATCTGATAGAGGAACAGATAAGTTTTCCATCGAGTTCTTACTCTAAGAAGTTGGTCGAAGAATGCTACAGTTATTAGCAAAAAACTAATCGGTGGTCAACACGATTCCGTCCTACTGCCGATTCTTTTCGCAAAGTACTTTTCAATAATTCTAGTATTTAATGGGAAAAATTAAACGAAATTTTTGTCCATGTAAAAAACTATTAATTCAGAATAAAATGCCGCCCATTTATTTAATTTAAAAATTTTAAATGTCTCTTATTAGATAAGGCATACTTTCGTCTGATAAGGTACTTCTTCTTCAATGATTTCGAGGATATTTTAGTTTTGATAAAAAAAAATTGTATTTCTTACGACTTTTCCTGAAATATGTTAATGCCATCTGAGAGAGGAACAGATAAGCTTTCCATCGAGCTCATAGTGGAAGAAGTCGGTCGAAGGATGCAAGAGTTATTAGCAAAAAACTAATCGGTGGTCAACGCGATTCCGTCCTACTGCCGATTCTTTTCGCAAAGTACTTTTCTATTATTCTAGTATTTAATGGGAAAAAATTATTAGAATTTTTTTTTCTGATAAGGTTCTTCTTCTTAAATGATTTCGAGGATATTTTACTTTTGATCAAAAAAATTGTATTTCTTACGACTTTTCGTAAAATATGTTAATGACATCTGAAAGAGGAACAGATAAGTTTTCCATCGAGCTCTTAGTCGAAGAAGTTGGTCGCAGAATGCTACAGTAATTAGCAAAAAACTAATCGGTGGTCAACACGAATCCGTCCTACTGCTGATTCTTTTCGCAAAGTACTTTTCAATAAATCTAGTATTTAATGGGAAAAAATTAAACGAATTTTTTGTCCATGTAAAAAACTATTAATTCTGAATAAAATGCCGCCCATTTATGCAATTAAAAAAATTTAAATGTCTCTTATTAGATAAGGCAGATTTTCGTCTGATAAGGTACTTCTTTTTCAATGATTTCGAAGATATTTTAGTTTTGATAAAAAAAATTTTATTTCTTACGACTTTTAGTAAAATATGTTAATGCCATCTGAAAAAAGAACTGATAAGCTTTCCATCGAGCTCTTAGTCGAAGAAGTCGAACGAAGGATGCAAGAGTTATTAGCAAAAAAATAATCGGTGGTCAACACATTTCCATCCTACTGCCGATTCTTTTCGCAAAGTACTTTTCTATAATTCTAGTATTTAATGGGAAAAAATTAAACGAATTTTTTGTCCATGTAAAAAACTATTAATTCTGAATAAAATGCCGCCCATTTATGCAATTAAAAAAATTTAAACGTCTCTTATTAGATAAGGCATATTTTCGTCTGATAAGGTACTTCTTCTTCAATGATTTCGAGGATATTTTAGTTTTAATCAAAAAAATTGTATTTCTTACGACTTTTTGTAAAATATGTTAATGCCATCCGAAAAAAGAACTGATAAGCTTTCCATCGAGCTCTTAGTCGAAGAAGTCGGTCGAAGGATGCAAGAGTTATTAGCAAAAAACTAATCGGTGGTTAACACGATTCCGTCCTACTGCCGATTCTTTTCGCAAAGTACTTTTCAATAATTCTAGTATTTAATAGGAAAAAATTTAACGAATTTTATGTCCATGTAAAAAACTATTAATTCTGAATAAAATGCCGCCCATTTATGCAATTAAATAAATTTTCTCAATGATTTCGAGGATATTTTAATTTTGATCAAAAAAATTGTATTTCTTACGACTTTTCGTAAAATATTTTAATGCCATCTGAAAGAGGAATAGCAAAAAACTATTCGGTGGTCAACACGAATCCGTCCTACTGCCGATTCTTTTCGCAAAGTACTTTTCTATAATTCTAGTATTTAATTGTAAAAAATTAAACGAATTTTTTGTCCATGTAAAAAACTATTAATTCTGAATAAAATGCCGCCCATTTATGCAATTAAAAAAATTTAAACGTCTATTATCAGATAAGGCATATTTTCGTCTGATAAGGTACTTCTTCATCAATGATTTCGCAGATATTTTAGTTTTATCCAAAAAAAATTGTATTTCTTACGACTTTTCGTAAAATATGTTAATGCCATCTGAAAGAGGAACAGATAAGCTTTCCATCGAGCTTTTAGTCGAAGAAGTTGGCCGAAGGATGCAAGAGTTATTAGCAAAAAACTAATCGGTGGTCAACACGTTTCCGTCGTACTGCCGATTCTTTTCGCAAAGTACTTTTCTATAATTCTAGTATTTAATGGGAAAAAATTAAACGAATTTTTTGTCCATGTAAAAAACTATTAATTCTGAACAAAATGCCGCCCATATATGCAATTAAAAAAATTTAAATCTCTCTTATTAGATAAGGCATATTTTCGTCTGATAAGGTACTTCTTTTTCAATGATTTCGGGGATATTTTAGTTTTGATAAAAAAAATTTTATTTCTTACGACTTTTCGTAAAATTTGTTAATGCCATCTGAAAGAAGAATAGATAAGCTTTCCATCGAGCTCTCAATCGAAGAAGTCGGTCGAAGGATGCAAGAGTTATTAGCAAAAAACTAATCGGTGGTCAACACGTTTCCGTCGTACTGCCGATTCTTTTCGCAAAGTACTTTTCTATAATTCTAGTATTTAATTGTAAAAAATTAAACGAAATTTTTGTCCATCTAAAAAACTATTAATTCTGAATAAAATGCCGCCCATTTATGCAATTAAAAAAATTTAAATGTCTCTCAATGATTTCGAGGATATTTTAGTTTTGATCAAAAAAATTGTATTTCTTACGACTTTTCGTAATATATGTTAATGCCATCTGAAAGAGGAACAGATAAGCTTTCCATCGAGCTCTTAGTCGAAGAAGTCGGTCGAAGGATGCAAGGGTTATTAGCAAAAAACTAATCGGTGGTCAACGCGATTCCGTCCTACTGCCGATTCTTTTCGCAAAGTACTTTTCTATTATTCTAGTATTTAATGGGAAAAAATTATTAGAATTTTTTTTTCTGATAAGGTTCTTCTTCTTAAATGATTTCGAGGATATTTTACTTTTGATCAAAAAAATTGTATTTCTTACGACTTTTCGTAAAATATGTTAATGACATCTGAAAGAGGAACAGATAAGCTTTCCATCGAGCTCTTAGTCGAAGAAGTTGGTCGCAGAATGCTACAGTAATTAGCAAAAAACTAATCGGTGGTCAACACGAATCCGTCCTACTGCTGATTCTTTTCGCAAAGTACTTTTCAATAAATCTAGTATTTAATGGGAAAAAATTAAACGAATTTTTTGTCCATGTAAAAAACTATTAATTCTGAATAAAATGCCGCCCATTTATGCAATTAATAAAATTTAAATGTCTCTTATTAGATAAGGCAGATTTTCGTCTGATAAGGTACTTCTTTTCCAATGATTTCGAAGATATTTTAGTTTTGATAAAAAAAATTTTATTTCTTACGACTTTTAGTAAAATATGTTAATGCCATCTGAAAAAAGAACTGATAAGCTTTCCATCGAGCTCTTAGTCGAAGAAGTCGATCGAAGGATGCAAGAGTTATTAGCAAAAAAATAATCGGTGGTCAACACATTTCCATCCTACTGCCGATTCTTTTCGCAAAGTACTTTTCTATAATTCTAGTATTTAATGGGAAAAAATTAAACGAATTTTTTGTCCATGTAAAAAACTATTAATTCTGAATAAAATGCCGCCCATTTATGCAATTAAAAAAATTTAAACGTCTCTTATTAGATAAGGCATATTTTCGTCTGATAAGGTACTTCTTCTTCAATGATTTCGAGGATATTTTAGTTTTAATCAAAAAAATTGTATTTCTTACGACTTTTTGTAAAATATGTTAATGCCATCTGAAAAAAGAACTGATAAGCTTTCCATCGAGCTCTTAGTCGAAGAAGTCGGTCGAAGGATGCAAGAGTTATTAGCAAAAAACTAATCGGTGGTTAACACGATTCCGTCCTACTGCCGATTCTTTTCGCAAAGTACTTTTCAATAATTCTAGTATTTAATAGGAAAAAATTTAACGAATTTTATGTCCATGTAAAAAACTATTAATTCTGAATAAAATGCCGCCCATTTATGCAATTAAAAAAATTTAAATGTCTCTCAATGATTTCGAGGATATTTTAGTTTTGATCAAAAAAATTGTATTTCTTACGACTTTTCGTAAAATATGTTAATGCCATCTGAAAGAGGAACAGATAAGCTTTACATCGAGCTCTTAGTCGAAGAAGTCGGTCGAAGGATGCAAGAGTTATTAGCAAAAAACTAATCTGTGGTCAACGCGATTCCGTCCTACTGCCGATTCTTTTCGCAAAGTACTTTTCTATTATTCTAGTATTTAATGGGAAAAAATTATAAGAATTTTTTTTCTGATAAGGTAATTCTTCTTAAATGATTTCGAGGATATTTTACTTTTGATCAAAAAAATTGTATTTCTTACGAATTTTCGTAAAATATGTTAATGACATCTGAAAGAGGAACAGATAAGTTTTCCATCGAGCTCTTAGTCGAAGAAGTTGGTCGCAGAATGCTACAGTAATTAGCAAAAAACTATTCGGTGGTCAACACGAATCCGTCCTACTGCTGATTCTTTTCGCAAAGTACTTTTCAATATATCTAGTATTTAATGGGAAAAAATTAAACGAATTTTTTGTCCATGTAAAAAACTATTAATTCTGAATAAAATGCCGCCCATTTATGCAATTAAAAAAAAGTAAACTTTTCTTATTAAATAAGGCATATTTTCGTCTGATAAGGTACTTCTTCTTCAATGATTTCGAGGATATTTTAGTTTTAATCAAAAAAATTGTATTTCTTACGACTTTTCGTAAAAAATGTTAATGAAATCTGAAAAAAGAACTGATAAGCTTTCCATCGAGCTCTTAGTCGAAGAAGTCGGTCGAAGGATGCAAGAGTTATCAGCAAAAAACTAATCGGTGGTCAACTCGATTCCGTCCTACTGCCGATTCTTTTCGCAAAGTACTTTTCAATAATTCTAAGATTTAATGGGAAAAAATTTAACGAATTTTATGTTCATGTAAAAAACTATTAATTCTGAATAAAATGCCGCCCATTTATGCAATTAAAAAAAATTTAAATGTCTCTTATTAGATAAGGCAGATTTTCGTCTGATAAGGCACTTCTTCTTCAATGATTTCGATGATATTTTAGTTTTGATCAAAAAAATTTTATTTCTTATGACTTTTCGTAAAATATGTTAATGCCATCTGAAAGAGGATCAGATTAAATTTCCATCGAGCTCTTAGTCGAAGAAGTTGGTCGAAGAATGCTACAGTTATTAGCAAAAAACTATTCGGTGGTCAACACGATTCCGTCCTACTGCCGATTCTTTTCGCAAAGTACTTTTCAATAATTCTAGTATTTAATGGGAAAAATTAAACGAAATTTTTGTCCATGTAAAAAACTATTAATTCTGAACAAAATGTCGCCCATATATGCAATTAAAAAAATTTAAATGTCTCTGATAAGGTACTTCTTACTCAATGATTTTGAGGTTATTTTAGTTGTCATTGAGACAATTTCCTTTCTTATGACTTTTCATTAAATATGTTCATGCCATCTGAAAGAGGATCAGATAATCTTTCCATCGATCTCTTAATCGAAGAAGTCGGTCGAAGGATGCAAGAGTTATTAGCAACAAACTAATCGGTGGTCAACAGGTTTCCGTCGTACTGCCGATTCTTTTCGCAAAGTACTTTTGAATAATTCTAGTATTTAATGGGAAAAATTAAACGAAATTTTTGTCCATGTAAAAAACTATTAATTCTGAATAAAATGCCTCCCATTTATGCAATTAAAAAAATTTAAATGTCTCTCAATGATTTCGAGAATATTTTAGTTTTGATCAAAAAAATTGTATTTCTTACGACTTTTCGTAAAACATGTTAATGCCAACTGAAAGAGGAACAGATAAGCTTTACATCGAGATCTTAGTCGAAGAAGTCGGTCGAAGGATGCAAGAGTTATTAGCAAAAAACTAATCGGTGATCAACGCGATTCCGTCCTACTGCCGATTCTTTTCGCAAAGTACTTTTCTATTATTCTAGTATTTAATGGGAAAAAATTATACTAATTTTTTTTCTGATAAGGTACTTTTGCTTAAATGATTTCGAGGATATTTTACTTTTGATCAAAAAAATTGTATTTCTTGCGACTTTTCGTAAAATATGTTAATGACATCTGAAAGAGGAACAGATAAGTTTTCCATCGAGCTCTAAGTCGAAGAAGTTGGTCGCAGAATGCTACAGTAATTAGCAAAAAACTATTCGGTGGTCAACACGAATCCGTCCTACTGCTGATTCTTTTCGCAAAGTACTTTTCAATATATCTAGTATTTAATGGGAAAAAATTAAACGAATTTTTTGTCCATGTAAAAAACTATTAATTCTGAATAAAATGCCGCCCATTTATGCAATTAAAAAAAAGTAAACTTTTCTTATTAAATAAGGCATATTTTCGTCTGATAAGGTACTTCTTCTTCAATGATTTCGAGGATATTTTAGTTTTAATCAAAAAAATTGTATTTCTTACGACTTTTCGTAAAAAATGTTAATGAAATCTGAAAAAAGAACTGATAAGCTTTCCATCGAGCTCTTAGTCGAAGAAGTCGGTCGAAGGATGCAAGAGTTATCAGCAAAAAACTAATCGGTGGTCAACTCGATTCCGTCCTATGTCTCTGATAAGGTACTTCTTACTCAATGATTTTGAGGTTATTTTAGTTGTCATTGAGACAATTTCCTTTCTTATGACTTTTCATTAAATATGTTCATGCCATCTGAAAGAGGATCAGATAATCTTTCCATCGATCTCTTAATCGAAGAAGTCGGTCGAAGGATGCAAGAGTTATTAGCAACAAACTAATCGGTGGTCAACAGGTTTCCGTCGTACTGCCGATTCTTTTCGCAAAGTACTTTTGAATAATTCTAGTATTTAATGGGAAAAATTAAACGAAATTTTTGTCCATGTAAAAAACTATTAATTCTGAATAAAATGCCTCCCATTTATGCAATTAAAAAAATTTAAATGTCTCTCAATGATTTCGAGAATATTTTAGTTTTGATCAAAAAAATTGTATTTCTTACGACTTTTCGTAAAACATGTTAATGCCAACTGAAAGAGGAACAGATAAGCTTTACATCGAGATCTTAGTCGAAGAAGTCGGTCGAAGGATGCAAGAGTTATTAGCAAAAAACTAATCGGTGATCAACGCGATTCCGTCCTACTGCCGATTCTTTTCGCAAAGTACTTTTCTATTATTCTAGTATTTAATGGGAAAAAATTATACTAATTTTTTTTCTGATAAGGTACTTTTGCTTAAATGATTTCGAGGATATTTTACTTTTGATCAAAAAAATTGTATTTCTTCCGACTTTTCGTAAAATATGTTAATGACATCTGAAAGAGGAACAGATAAGTTTTCCATCGAGCTCTTAGTCGAAGAAGTTGGTCGCAGAATGCTACAGTAATTAGCAAAAAACTAATCGGTGGTCAACACGAATCCGTCCTACTGCTGATTCTTTTCGCAAAGTACTTTTCAATAAATCTAGTATTTAATGGAAAAAAATTTAACGAATTTTTTGTCCATGTAAAAAACTATTAATTCTGAATAAAATGCCGCCCATTTATGCAATTAAAAAAATTTAAGTGTCTCTTATTAGATAAGGCAGATTTTCGTCTGATAAGGTACTTCTTCTTCAATGATTTCGAGGATATTTTAGTTTTGATAAAAAAAATTTTATTTCTTACGACTTTTAGTAAAATATGTTAATGCCATCTGAAAAAAGAACTGATAAGCTTTCCATCGAGCTCTTATTAGCAAAAAAATAATCGGTGGTCAACACGTTTCCATCCTACTGCCGATTCTTTTCGCAAAGTACTTTTCTATAATTCTAGTATTTAATGGGAAAAAATTAAACGAATTTTTTGTCCATGTAAAAAACTATTAATTCTGAATAAAATGCCGCCCATTTATGCAATTAAAAAAATTTAAACGTCTCTTATTAGATAAGGCATATTTTCGTCTGATAAGGTACTTCTTCTTCAATGATTTCGAGGATATTTTAGTTTTAATCAAAAAAATTGTATTTCTTACGACTTTTCGTAAAATATGTTAATGCCATCTGAAAGAGGAACAGACAAGCTTTCCATCGAGCTCTTAGTCGAAGAAGTTGGTCGCAGAATGCTACAGTAATTAGCAAAAAACTATTCGGTGGTCAACACGAATCCGTCCTACTGCTGATTCTTTTCGCAAAGTACTTTTCAATAAATCTAGTATTAAATGGAAAAAAATTTAACGAATTTTTTGTCCATGTAAAAAACTATTAATTCTGAATAAAATGCCTCCCATTTATGCAATTAAAAAAATTTAAATGTCTCTCAATGATTTCGAGGATATTTTAGTTTTAATCAAAAAAATTGTATTTCTTACGACTTTTCGTAAAATATGTTAATGCCATCTGAAAGAGGAACAGACAAACTTTCCATCGAGCTCTTAGTCGAAGAAGTCGGTCGAAGGATGCAAGAGTTATTAGCAAAAAACTAATCGGTGGTCAACACGAATCCGTCCTACTGCTGATTCTTTTCGCAAAGTACTTTTCAAAAAATCTAGTATTTAATGGGAAAAAATTAAACGAATTTTTTGTCCATGTAAAAAACGATTAATTCTGAATAAAATGCCGCCCATTTATGCAATTAAAAAAATTTAAATGTCTCTTATTAGTTAAGGCAGATTTTCGTCTGATAAGGTACTTCTTTTTCAATGATTTCGAGGATATTTTAGTTTTGATAAAAAAAATTTTATTTCTTACGACTTTTAGTAAAATATGTTAATGCCATCTGAAAAAAGAACTGATAAACTTTCCATCGAGCTCTTAGTCGATGAAGTCGATCGAAGGATGCAAGAGTTATTAGCAAAAAAATAATCGGTGGTCAACACGTTTCCATCCTACTGCCGATTCTTTTCGCAAAGTACTTTTCTATAATTCAAGTATTTAATGGGAAAAAAATTAAACGAATTTTTTGTCCATGTAAAAAACTATTAATTCTGAATAAAATGCCGCCCATTTAAGCAATTAAAAAAATTTAAATGTCTCTCAATGATTTCGAGGATATTTTAGTTTTAATCAAAAAAATTGTATTTCTTACGACTTTTCGTAAAATATGTTAATGCCATCTGAAAGAGGAACAGACAAGCTTTCCATCGAGCTCTTAGTCGAAGAAGTCGGTCGAAGGATGCAAGAGTTATCAGCAAAAAACTAATCGGTGGTCAACACGAATCCGTCCTACTGCTGATTCTTTTCGCAAAGTACTTTTCAAAAAATCTAGTATTTAATGGGAAAAAATTTAACGAATTTTTTGTCCATGTAAAAAACGATTAATTCTGAATAAAATGCCGGCCATTTATGCAATTAAAAAAAAATTTAAATGTCTCTTATTAGATAAGGCAGATTTTCGTCTGATAAGGCACTTCTTCTTCAATGATTTCGATGATATTTTAGTTTTGATCAAAAAATTTGTATTTCTTACGACTTTTCGTAAAATATGTTAATGCCATCTGAAAGAGGAACAGATTAAATTTCCATCGAGCTCTTAGTCGAAGAAGTTGGTCGAAGAATGCTACAGTTATTAGCAAAAAACTATTCGGTGGTCAACACGATTCCGTCATACTGCCGATTCTTTTCGCAAAGTACTTTTCAATAATTCTAGTATTTAATGGGAAAAATTACACGAAATTTTTGTCCATGTAAAAAACTATTAATTCTGAATAAAATGACGCCCATTTATGCAATTAAGAAAATTTAAATGTCTCTTATCAGATAAGGCATACTTTCGTCTGATAAGGTACTTCTTCTTCAATGATTTCGAGGATATTTTAGTTTTGATAAAAAAAGCTGTATTTCTTACGACTTTTTGTAAAATAAGTTAATGTCATCTGAAAGAGGAACCGATAAGCTTTTTATCGAGATCTTAGTCGAAGAAGTCGGTTGAACGATGCAAGAGGTATTAGCAAAAAACTAATCGGAGGTCAACGCGATTCCGTCCTACTGCCGATTCTTTTCCCAAAGTACTTTTCTATAATTCTTGTATTTAATGGGAAAAAATTAAACGAATTTCTTGTCCATGTAAAAAACTATTAATTCTGAATAAAATGCTGCCCATATATGCAATTAAAAAATTTAAATGTATCTTATTAGATAAGGCATATTTTCGTCTGATAAGGTACTTCTACTTCAATGATTTCGAGGATATTTTAGTTTTGATCCAAAAAATTGTATTTCTTGCGACTTTTTGTAAAATATGTTAATGCCATCTTAAAGAGGAACAGATAAGCTTTCCACCGAGCTCTTAGTCGAAGAAGTCGGTCGAAGGATGCAAGAGTTATTAGCACCAAACTAATGGGTGGTCAACACGATTCCGTCCTACGAATTTTTTGTCCATGTAAAAAACTCTTTTCTCTGAATAAAATGCCGCCCATATATGCAATTAAAAAATTTAAATGTCTCTTATTAGATAAGGCATATTTTCGTCTGATAAGGTACTTCTACTTCAATGATTTCGAGGATATTTTAGTTTTGATCCAAAAAATTGTATTTCTTACGACTTTTTGTAAAATATGTTAATGCCATCTGAAAGAGGAACAGATAAGCTTTCCATCGAACATTTAGTCGAAGAAGGCGGTCGAAGGATGCAAGAGTTATTAGCAAAAAACTAATGGGTGGTCAACACGATTCCGTCCTACGAATTTTTTGTCCATGTAAAAAACTATTTACTCTGAATAAAATGCCGCCCATATATGCAATTAAAAAATTTAAATGTCTCTTATTAGATAAGGCATATTTTCGTCTGATAAGGTACTTCTACTTCAATGATTTCGAGGATATTTTAGTTTTGATCCAAAAAATTGTATTTCTTACGACTTTTTGTAAAATATGTTAATGCCATCTGAAAGAGGAACAGATAAGCTTTCCATCGAGATCTTAGTCGAAGAAGTCGGTCGAAGGATTCAAGAGTTGTTAGCAAAAAACTAATAGCTGGTCAACACGTTTCCGTCGTACTGCCGATTCTTTTCGCAAAGTACTTTTCTATAATTCTAGTATTTAATGGGAAAAAATTAAACGAATTTTTTGTCCATGTAAAAAACTATTAATTCTGAACAAAATGCCGCCCATATATGCAATTAAAAAAATTTAAATGTCTCTTATTAGATAAGGCATATTTTCGTCTGATAAGGTACTTCTTTTTCAATGATTTCGGGGATATTTTAGTTTTGATAAAAAAAATTTTATTTCTTACGACTTTTCGTAAAATATGTTAATGCTATCTGAAAGAAGAACAGATAAGCTTTCCATCGAGCTCTCAATCGAAGAAGTCGGTCGAAGGATGCAAGAGTTATTAGCAAAAAACTAATCGGTGGTCAACAGGTTTCCGTCGTACTGCCGATTCTTTTCGCAAAGTACTTTTCAATAATTCTAGTATTTAATGGGAAAAATGAAACGAAATTTTTGACCATGTAAATAACTATTAATTCTGAATAAAATGCCGCCCATTTATGCAATTAAAAAAATTTAAATGTCTCTCAATGATTTCGAGGATATTTTAGTTTTGATAAAAAAAATTTTATTTCTTACGACTTTTAGTAAAATATGTTAATGCCATCTCAAAGAGGAACAGGTAAGCTTTCCATCGAGCTCTTAGTCGAAGAAGTTGGTCGAAGGATGCAAGAGTTATTAGCAAAAAACTAATCGGTGGTCAACACGATTCCGTCCTACTGCCGATTCTTTTCGCAAAGTACTTTTCAATAATTCTAGTATTTAATGGGAAAAAATTTATGTCCATGTAAAAAACTATTAATTCTGAATAAAATGCCGCCCATTTATGCAATTAAAAACCAGTAAGGGAGCTATTTTCAGCTTTGCTGAAACTTATATACTCTTGCAAGCTTTTGGTAAATCCGTTTTATAGTTTTTCTAATAAGAATCTTATAAGTTTATAAAGATAAAGGGGCATAGCCCCGCCCATTTTCTAACTTGTTTTTAAGAATACAATGCAATCATTCTACACTTCATTTTACGATTTTCTATCCCGTCTGCTAATAGATAAATCACATTTTTAAGTTTTTTTCTATATCGGCGGTGCCACGCCCTTATGTCCGATGCTTATGAAACTTTGTAATATGGTCAAGGATTCTAAAAAACGCGTAACTGCAAGGTTTCATTTGTTTATAGTTGAAAACAAAAAACTTTTTCTAACAAAAACCGAATTTTTGACCGATTGTTCCTATGGGAGCTATATGCTATATTTATCCGATCTTCACCAATTTTGCAATGTGTCTTAATTTACGTCCAAGATGTTCTTGTGCAAAAAATCGAGGCGATAGCTTTAAAATCAAAGAGTTTATTGAGCAAAAACCTCATTTTTAATCGATCGTTCCTATGGCAGCTATATGCTATGGTATTCCGATCAAGCTGGTTTCTACATATAAACTGCCTGCAAGGAAAAGAAAATTTTCTGCGCTTAAATTTTTTAGCTAACTTCAAAACTGTGGGAGGAGTTCGCATTGAAACAGACAGACAGACAGACGGACAGACAGACAGACGGACAGACGGACATGGCTATTTGAACTCGTCTCGTCGTGCTGATCAAGAATATATATACTTTATATAGTCGGAGATGTCTCCTTCTCTGCGTTGCAAACTTCACGACAAAGTTAATATACTCTTGCAAGAGTATAAAAAATTTAAATGTCTCTTATTAGATAAGGCAGATTTTCGTCTGAATAGGCACTTCTTCTTCAATGATTTCGAGGATATTTTAGTTTTGATCAAAAAAATTTTATTTCTTACGACTTTTCGTAAAATATGTTAATGCCATCTGAAAGAGGAACAGATAAGCTTTCCATCGAGCTCTTAGTCGAAGAAGTTGGTCGAAGAATGCTACAGTTATTAGCAAAATACTATTCGGTGGTCAACACGATTCCGTCCTACTGCCGATTCTTTTCGCAACGTACTCTTCAATAATTCTTGTATTTAATGGGAAAAATTAAACGAATTTTTTGTCCATGTAAAAAACTATTAATTCTGAATAAAATTCCTCCCATTTATGCAATTAAAAAATTTAAATGTCTCTTATTAGATAAGGCATATTTTCGTCTGATAAGGTACTTCTACTTCAATGATTTCGAGGATATTTTAGTTTTAATCAAAAAAATTGTATTTCTTATGACTTTTCGTAAAATATGTTAATGCCATCTGAAAGAGGAACAGATAAGCTTTCTATCAAGATCTTAGTCGAAGAAGTCAGTTGAAGGATGCAAGAGTTATTAGCAAAAAACTAATCGGAGGTCAACGCGATTCCGTCCTACTGTCGACTCTTATCCCAAAGTACTTTTCTTTAATCCTAGTATTTAATGGGAAAAAATTAAACGAATTTCTTGTCCATGTAAAAAACTATTAATTCTGAATAAAATGCCGCCCATTTATGCAATTAAAAAATTTAAATGTCTCTTATTAGATAAGGCATATTTTCGTCTGATAAGGTACTTCTACTTCAATGATTTCGAGGATATTTTAGTTTTGATAAAAAAAATTGTATTTCTTACGACTTTTTGTAAAATAAGTTAATGTCATCTGAAAGAGGAACAGATAAGCTTTCTATCAAGATCTTAGTCGAAGAAGTCGGTTGAAGGATGCAAGAGTTATTAGCAAAAAACTAATCGGAGGTCAACGCGATTCCGTCCTACTGTCGACTCTTATCCCAAAGTACTTTTCTTTAATTCTAGTATTTAATGGGAAAAAATTAAACGAATTTCTTGTCGATGTAAAAAACTATTAATTCTGAATAAAATGCCGCCCATTTATGCAATTAAAAAACTTAAATGTCTCTTATTATATAAGGCATATTTTCGTCTGATAAGGTATTTCTACTTCAATGATTTCGAGGATATTTTAGTTTTAATCAAAAAAATTGTATTTCTTATGACTTTTCGTAAAATATGTTAATGCCATCTCAAAGAGGAACAGGTAAGCTTTCCATCAAGATCTTAGTCGAAGAAGTCGGTTGAAGGATGCAAGAGTTATTAGCAAAAAACTAATCGGAGGTCAACGCGATTCCGTCCTACTGTCGACTCTTATCCCAAAGTACTTTTCTTTAATTCTAGTATTTAATGGGAAAAAATTAAACGAATTTCTTGTCCATGTAAAAAACTATTAATTCTGAATAAAATGCCGCCCATTTATGCAATTAAAAAATTTAAATGTCTCTTATTATATAAGGCATATTTTCGTCTGATAAGGTACTTCTACTTCAATGATTTCGAGGATATTTTAGTTTTAATCAAAAAAATTGTATTTCTTATGACTTTTCGTAAAATATGTTAATGCCATCTCAAAGAGGAACAGGTAAGCTTTCCATCGAGCTCATAGTCGAAGAAGTCGGTCGAAGGATGCAAGAGTTATTAGCCAAAAACTAATCGGTGGTCAACACGATTCCGTCCTACTGCAGATTCTTTTCGCAAAGTACTTTTCAATAATTCTAGTATTTAATGGGAAAAAATTTAACGAATTTTATGTCTATGTAAAAAACTATTAATTCTGAATAAAATGCCGCCCATTTATGCAATTAAAAAAATTTAAACGTCTCTTATCAGATAAGGCATATTTTCGTCTGATTAGGTTCTTCTTCTTCAATGATTTCGAGTATATTTTAGTTTTATTTAAAAAAATTGTATTTCTTATGACTTTTCGTAAAATATGTTAATGCCATCTCAAAGAGGAACAGGTAAGCTTTCCATCGAGCTCATAGTCGAAGAAGTCGGTCGAAGGATGCAAGAGTTATTAGCCAAAAACTAATCGGTGGTCAACACGATTCCGTCCTACTGCAGATTCTTTTCGCAAAGTACTTTTCAATAATTCTAGTATTTAATGGGAAATAATTTAACGAATTTTATGTCCATGTAAAAAATTATTAATTCTGAGTAAAATTCCTCCCATTTATGCAATTAAAAAATTTAAATGTCTCTTATTAGATAAGGCATATTTTCGTCTGATAAGGTACTTTTTCTTCAATGATTTTGAGGATATTTTAGTTTTAATAAAAAAAAATTGTATTTCTTACGACTTTTTGTAAAATAAGTTAATGTCATCTGAAAGAGGAAGAGTTAAGCTTTCCATCGAGATCTTAGTCGAAGAAGTCGGTGGAAGGATGCAAGAGTTATTAGCAAAAAACTAATCGGTGGTCAACGCGATTCCGTCCTTCTGCCGATTCTTTTCCCAAAGTACTTTTCTATAATTCTAGTATTTAATGGGAAAAAATTAAACGAATTTCTTGTCCATGTAAAAATCTATTAATTCTGAATAAAATGCCGCCCATTTATGTAATTAAAAAAATTTAAATGTCTCTCAATGATTTCGAGGATATTTTAGTTTTGATCAAAAAAATTGTATTTCTTACGACTTTTCGTAAAATATGTTAATGCCATCTGAAAGAGGAACAGGTAAGCTTTCCATCGAGCTCTTAGTCGAAGAAGTCGGTCGAAGGATGCAAGAGTTATTATCAAAAAACTAATCGGTGGTCAACACGATTCCGTCCTACTGCCGATTCTTTTCGCAAAGTACTTTTCAATAATTCTAGAACTTAATGTGAAAATATTTAACGAATTTTTTGTCCATGTAAAAACCTATTAATTCTGAATAAAATGCCGCCCATTTATGCAATTAAAAAAATTTATATGTCTCTCAATGATTTCGAGGATATTTTAGTTTTGATAAAAAAAATTTTATTTCTTACGACTTTTCGTAAAATATGTTAATGCCATCTGAAAGAGGAACAGACAAGCTTTCCATCGAGCTCTTAGTCGAAGAAGTCGGTCGAAGGATGCAAGAGTTATTAGCAAAAAACTAATCGGAGGTCAACACGATTCCGTCCTACTGGCGATTCTTTTCGCAAAGTACTTTTCTATAATTCTAGTATTTAATGGGAAAAAATAAAACGAATTTTTTGTCCATATTAAAAAGTATTTATTTTGAATAAAATGCCGCCCATTTATGCAATTAAAAAAATTTAAATGTCTCTTATTAGATAAGGCATATTTTCGTCTGCTAAGGTACTTCTTCTTCATTGATTTCGAGGATATTTTAGTTTTGATCAAAAAAATATTATTTCTTACGACTTTTAGTAAAATATGTTAATGCCATCTGAAAAAAGAACTGATAAGCTTTCCATCGAGCTCTTAGTCGAAGAAGTCGATCGAAGGAAGCAAGAGTTATTAGCAAAAAAATAATCGGTGGTCAACACGTTTCCATCCTACTGCCGATTCTTTTCGCAAAGTACTCTTCTATAATTCTAGTATTTAATGGGAAAAAATTAAACGAATTTTTTGTTCATGTAAAAAACTATTAATTCTGAATAAAATGCCGCCCATTTATGCAATTAAAAAAATTTAAACGTCTCTTATTAGATAAGGCATATTTTCGTCGGATAAGGTACTTTTTCTTCAATGATTTCGATGATATTTTAGTTTTGATCAAAAAAATTGTATTTCTTACGACTTTTCGTAAAATATGTTAATGCCATCTGAAAGAGGAACAGATTAAATTTCCATCGAGCTCTTAGTCGAAGAAGTTGGTCGAAGAATGCTACAGTTATTAGCAAAAAACTATTCGGTGGTCAACACGATTCCGTCCTACTGCCGATTCTTTTCGCAAAGTATTTTTAATAATTCTAGTATTTAATAGGAAAAAATTTAACGAATTTTATGTCCATGTAAAAAACTATTAATTCTGAATAAAATGCCGCCCATTTATGCAATTAAAAAAATTTAAATGTCTCTCAATGATTTCGAGGATATTTTAGTTTTGATCAAAAAAATTGTATTTCTTACGACTTTTCGTAAAATATGTTAATGCCATCTGAAAGAGGAACAGATAAGCTTTACATCGAGCTCTTAGTCGAAGAAGTCGGTTGAAGGATGCAAGAGTTATTAGCAAAAAACTGATCGGTGGTCAACGCGATTCCGTCCTACTGCCGATTCTTTTCCCAAAGTACTTTTCAATAATTCTACTATTTAATAGGAAAAAATTTAACGAATTTTATGTCCATGTAAAAAACTATTAATTCTGAATAAAATGCTGCCCATTTATGCAATTAAAAAAATTTAAATGTCTCTCAATGATTTCGAGGATATTTTAGTTTTGATCAAAAAAATTGTATTTCTTACGACTTTTAGTAAAATATGTTAATGCCATCTGAAAGAGGAACAGATAAGCTTTACATCGAGCTCTTAGTCGAAGAAGTCGGTTGAAGGATGCAAGAGTTATTAGCAAAAAACTAATCGGTGGTCAACGCGATTCCGTCCTACTGCCGATTCTTTTCCCAAAGTACTTTTCTATAATTCTAGTATTTAATAGGAAAAAATTTAACGAATTTTATGTCCATGTAAAAAACTATTAATTCTGAATAAAATGCCGCCCATTTATGCAATTAAAAAAATTTAAATGTCTCTCAATGATTTCGAGGATATTTTAGTTTTGATCAAAAAAATTGTATTTTTTACGACTTTTCGTAAAATATGTTAATTCCATCTGAAAGAGGAACAGATAAGCTTTACATCGAGCTCTTAGTCGAAGAAGTCGGTCGAAGGATGCAAGAGTTATTAGCAAAAAACTAATCGGTGGTCAACGCGATTCCGTCCTACTGCCGATTCTTTTCGCAAAGTACTTTTCTGTTATTCTAGTATTTAATGGGAAAAAATTATAAGAATTTTTTTTCGGATAAGGTACTTCTTCTTAAAAGATTTCGAGGATATTTTACTTTTGATCAAAAAAATTGTATTTCTTACGACTTTTCGTAAAATATGTTAATGACATTTGAAAGAGTTAGAGTTATTAGCAAAAAACTAATCGGTGGTCAACGCGATTCCGTCCTACTGCCGATTCTTTTCGCAAATTACTTTTCTGTTATTCTAGTATTTAATGGGAAAAAATTATAAGAATTTTTTTTCTGATAAGGTACTTCTTCTTAAAAGATTTCGAGGATATTTTACTTTTGATCAAAAAAATTGTATTTCTTACGACTTTTCGTAAAATATGTTAATGACATTTGAAAGAGGAACAGATAAGTTTTCCATCCAGCTCTTAGTCGAAGAAGTTGGTCGCAGAATGCTACAGTAATTAGCAAAAAACTATTCGGTGGTCAACACGAATCCGTCCCACTGCTGATTCTTTTCGCAAAGTACTTTTCAAAAAATCTAGTATTTAATGGGAAAAAATTAAACGAATTTTTTGTCCATGTTTTAATTCTAATTAATTCTGAATAAAATGCCGCCCATTTATGCAATTAAAAAAATTTAAATGTCTCTTATTAGTTAAGGCAGATTTTCGTCTGATAAGGTACTTCTTTTTCAATGATTTCGAGGATATATTAGTTTTGATAAAAAAAATTTTATTTCTTACGACTTTTAGTAAAATATGTTAATGCCATCTGAAAAAAGAACTGATAAGCTTTCCATCGAGCTCTTAGTCGAAGAAGTCGATCGAAGGATGCAAGAGTTATTAGCAAAAAAATAATCGGTGGTCAACACGTTTCCATCCTACTGCCGATTCTTTTCGCAAAGTACTTTTCTATAATTCAAGTATTTAATGGGAAAAAAATTAAACGAATTTTTTGTCCATGTAAAAAACTATTAATTCTGAATAAAATGCCGCCCATTTAAGCAATTAAAAAAATTTAAACGTCTCTTATTAGATAAGGCAGATTTTCGTCTGATAAGGCACTTCTTCTTCAATGATTTCGATGATATTTTAGTTTTGATCAAAAAAATTGTATTTCTTACGACTTTTCGTAAAATATGTTAATGCCATCTGAAAGAGGAACAGATTAAATTTCCATCGAGCTCTTAGTCGAAGAAGTCGGTCGAAGAATGCAAGAGTTATTAGCAAAAAACTAATGGGTGGTCAACACGATTCCGTCCTACGAATTTTTTGTCCATGTAAAAAACTATTTTCTCTGAATAAAATGCCGCCCATATATGCAGTTAAAAAATTTAAATGTCTCTTATTAGATAAGGCATATTTTCGTCTGATAAGGTACTTCTACTTCAATGATTTCGAGGATATTTTAGTTTTGATCCAAAAAACTGTATTTCTTACGACTTTTTGTAAAATAAGTTAATGTCATCTGAAAGAGGAACCGATAAGCTTTCCATCGAGGTCTTAGTCGAAGAAGTCGATCGAAGGATTCAAGAGTTGTTAGCAAAAAACTAATAGCTGGTCAACACGTTTCCGTCGTACTGCCGATTCTTTTCGCAAAGTACTTTTCTATAATTCTAGTATTTAATGGGAAAAAATTAAACGAATTTTTTGTCCATGTAAAAAACTATTAATTCTGAACAAAATGCCGCCCATATATGCAATTAAAAAAATTTAAATGTCTCTTATTAGATAAGGCATATTTTCGTCTGATAAGGTACTTCTTTTTCAATGATTTCGGGGATATTTTAGTTTTGATAAAAAAAATTTTATTTCTTACGACTTTTCGTAAAATATGTTAATGCCATCTGAAAGAAGAACAGATAAGCTTTCCATCGAGCTCTCAATCGAAGAAGTCGGTCGAAGGATGCAAGAGTTATTAGCAAAAAACTAATCGGTGGTCAACAGGTTTCCGTCGTACTGCCGATTCTTTTCGCAAAGTACTTTCAATAATTCTAGTATTTAATGGGAAAAATTAAACGAAATTTTTGTCCATGTAAAAAACTATTAATTCTGAATAAAATGCCTCCCATTTATGCAATTAAAAAAATTTAAATGTCTCTCAATGATTTCGAGGATATTGTAGTTTTGATAAAAAAAATTTTATTTCTTACGACTTTTAGTAAAATATGTTAATGCCATCTCAAAGAGGAACAGGTAAGCTTTCCATCGAGCTCTTAGTCGAAGAAGTTGGTCGAAGGATGCAAGAGTTATTAGCAAAAAACTAATCGGTGGTCAACACGATTCCGTCCTACTGCCGATTCTTTTCGCAAAGTACTTTTCAATAATTCTAGTATTTAATGGGAAAAATTAAACGAAATTTTTGTCCATGTAAAAAACTATTAATTCTGAATAAAATGCCGCCCATTTATGCAATTAAAAACCAGTAAGGGAGCTATTTTCAGCTTTGCTGAAACTTATATACTCTTGCAAGCTTTTGGTAAATCCGTTTTATAGTTTTTCTAATAAGAATCTTATAAGTTTATAAAGATAAAGGGGCATAGCCCCGCCCATTTTCTAACTTGTTTTTAAGAATACAATGCAATCATTCTACACTTCATTTTACGATTTTCTATCCCGTCTGCTAATAGATAAATCACATTTTTAAGTTTTTTTCTATATCGGCGGTGCCACGCCCTTATGTCCGATGCTTATGAAACTTTGCAATATGGTCAAGGATTCTAAAAAACGCGTAACTGCAAGGTTTCATTTGTTTATAGTTGAAAACAAAAAAGTTTTTCTAACAAAAACCGAATTTTTGACCGATTGTTCCTATGGGAGCTATATGCTATATTTATCCGATCTTCACCAATTTTGCAATGTGTCTTAATTTACGTCCAAGATGTTCTTGTGCAAAAAATCGAGGCGATAGCTTTAAAATCAAAGAGTTTATTGAGCAAAAACCTCATTTTTAACCGATCGTTCCTATGGCAGCTATATGCTATGGTATTCCGATCAAGCTGGTTTCTACATATAAACTGCCTGCAAGGAAAAGAAAATTTTCTGCGTTTAAATTTTTTAGCTAACTTCAAAACTGTGTGAGGAGTTCGCATTGAAGCAGACAGACAGACGGACAGACGGACAGACGGACAGACAGACAGACGGACAGACGGACATGGCTATTTGAACTCGTCTCGTCGTGCTGATCAAGAATATATACACTTTATATAGTCGGAGATGTCTCCTTCTCTGCGTTGCAAACTTCACGACAAAGTTAATATACTCTTGCAAGAGTATAAAAAATTTAAATGTCTCTTATTAGATAAGGCAGATTTTCGTCTGAATAGGCACTTCTTCTTCAATGATTTCGAGGATATTTTAGTTTTGATCAAAAAAATTTTATTTCTTACGACTTTTCGTAAAATATGTTAATGCCATCTGAAAGAGGAACAGATAAGCTTTCCATCGAGCTCTTAGTCGAAGAAGTTGGTCGAAGAATGCTACAGTTATTAGCAAAATACTATTCGGTGGTCAACACGATTCCGTCCTACTGCCGATTCTTTTCGCAACGTACTCTTCAATAATTCTTGTATTTAATGGGAAAAATTAAACGAAATTTTTGTCCATGTAAAAAACTATTAATTCTGAATAAAATTCCTCCCATTTATGCAATTAAAAAATTTAAATGTCTCTTATTAGATAAGGCATATTTTCGACTGATAAGGTACTTTTTCTTCAATGATTTCGAGGATATTTTAGTTTTGATAAAAAAAATTGTATTTCTTACGACTTTTTGTAAAATAAGTTAATGTCATCTGAAAGAGGAACAGATAAGCTTTCCATCGAGATCTTAGTCGAAGAAGTCGGTTGAAGGATGCAAGAGTTATTAGCAAAAAACTAATCGGAGGTCAACGCGATTCCGTCCTACTGTCGACTCTTATCCCAAAGTACTTTTCTATAATTCTAGTATTTAATGGGAAAAAATTAAACGAATTTCTTGTCCATGTAAAAAACTATTAATTCTGAATAAAATGCCGCCCATTTATGCAATTAAAAAATTTAAATGTCTCTCATTATATAAGGCATATTTTCGTCTGATAAGGTACTTCTACTTCAATGATTTCGAGGATATTTTAGTTTTGATCCAAAAAATTGTATTTCCTACGACTTTTTGTCAAATAAGTTAATGTCATCTGAAAGATGAACAGATAAGCTTTCCATCGAGATCTTAGTCGAAGAAGTCGGTCGAAGGATTCAAGAGTTGTTAGCAAAAAACTAATAGCTGGTCAACACGATTCCATCCTATTGCCGATTGTCTTCGCAAAGTACTTTTCTATAATTTTAGTATTTATAGAAAAAAATTAAACGATTTTTTTGTCTATGTAAAAAACTGTTAATTCTGAATAAAATGCCGCCCATATATGCAATTAAAGAAATTTAAATGTCTCTTATTAGAGAAGGTATATTTTCGTCTGATAAGGTACTTCTTTTTCAATGATTTCGGGGATATTTTAGTTTTGATAAAAAAAATTTTATTTCTTACGACTTTTCGTAAAATATGTTAATGCCATCTGAAAGAAGAACAGATAAGCTTTCCATCGAGCTCTCAGTCGAAGAAGTCGGTCGAAGGATGCAAGAGTGATTAGCAACAACTAATCGGTTGTCAACACGATTCCGTCCTACTGCCGATTATTTTCGCAAAGTACTTTTCTATAATTCTAGTATTTAATTGTAAAAAATTAAACGAATTTTTTGTCCATGTAAAAAACTATAAATTCTGAATAAAATGCCGCCCATTTATGCAATTAAAAAGATTTAAACGTCTCTTATCAGATAAGGCATATTTTCGTCTGATTAGGTTCTTCTTCTTCAATGATTTCGAGGATATTTTAGTTTTAATCAAAAAAATTTTATTTCTTATGACTTTTAGTAAAATATGTTAATGCCATCTCAAAGAGGAACAGGTAAGCTTTCCATCGAGCTCTTAGTCGAAGAAGTTGGTCGAAGGATGCAAGAGTTATTAGCAAAAAACTAATCGGTGGTCAACACGATTCCGTCCTACTGCCGATTCTTTTCGCAAAGTACTTTTCAATAATTCTAGTATTTAATAGGAAAAAATTTAACGAATTTTATGTCCATGTAAAAAACTATTAATAATGAATAAAATGCCGCCCATTTATGCAATTAAAAACCAGTAATGGAGCTATTTTCAGCTTTGCTGAAACTTATATACTCTTGCAAGCTTTTGGTAAATCCGTTTTATAGTTTTTCTAATAAGAATCTTATAAGTTTATAAAGATAAAGGGGCATAGCCCCGCCCATTTTCTAACTTGTTTTTAAGAGTACAATGCAATCATTCTACACTTCATTTTACGATTTTCTATCCCGTCTGCTAATAGATAAATCACATTTTTAAGTTTTTCTCTATATCGGCGGTGCCACGCCCTTATGTCCGATTCTTATGAAACTTTGTAATATGGTCGAGGATTCTAAAAAACGCGTAACTGCAAGGTTTCATTTGTTTATAGTTGAAAACAAAAAAGTTTTTCTAACAAAAACCGAATTTTTGACCGATTGCTCCTATGGGAGCTATATGCTATATTTATCCGATCTTCACCAATTTTGCAATGTGTCTTAATTTACGTCCAAGATGTTCTTGTGCAAAAAATCGAGGCGATAGCTTTAAAATCAAAAACCTCATTTTTAACCGATCATTCCTATGGCAGCTATATGCTATGGTATTCCGATCAAGCTGGTTTCTACATATAAACTGCCTGCAAGGAAAAGAAAATTTTCTGCGTTTAAATTTTTTAGCTAACTTCAAAACTGTGTGAGGAGTTCGCATTGAAACAGACAGACAGACGGACAGACAGACAGACGGACAGACAGACAGACGGACAGACGGACATGGCTATTTGAACTCGTCTCGTCGTGCTGATCAAGAATATATACACTTTATATAGTCGGAGATGTCTCCTTCTCTGCGTTGCAAACTTCACGACAAAGTTAATATACTCTTGCAAGAGTATAAAAAATTTAAATGTCTCTTATTAGATAAGGCAGATTTTCGTCTGAATAGGCACTTCTTCTTCAATGATTTCGAGGATATTTTAGTTTTGATCAAAAAAATTTTATTTCTTACGACTTTTCGTAAAATATGTTAATGCCATCTGAAAGAGGAACAGATAAGCTTTCCATCGAGCTCTTAGTCGAAGAAGTTGGTCGAAGAATGCTACAGTTATTAGCAAAATACTATTCGGTGGTCAACACGATTCCGTCCTACTGCCGATTCTTTTCGCAACGTACTCTTCAATAATTCTTGTATTTAATGGGAAAAATTAAACGAAATTTTTGTCCATGTAAAAAACTATTAATTCTGAATAAAATTCCTCCCATTTATGCAATTAAAAAATTTAAATGTCTCTTATTAGATAAGGCATATTTTCGTCTGATAAGGTACTTCTTCTTCAATGATTTCGAGGATATTTTAGTTTTGATCCAAAAAATTGTATTTCTTACGACTTTTTGTCAACTAAGTTAATGTCGTCTGAAAGATGAACAGATAAGCTTTCCATCGAGATCTTAGTCGAAGAAGTCGGTCGAAGGATTCAAGAGTTGTTAGCAAAAAACTAATAGCTGGTCAACACGATTCCATCCTATTGCCGATTCTCTTCGCAAAGTACTTTTCTATAATTTTAGTATTTATAGAAAAAAATTAAACGATTTTTTTGTCTATGTAAAAAACTGTTAATTCTGAATAAAATGCCGCCCATATATGCAATTAAAGAAATTTAAATGTCTCTTATTAGAGAAGGTATATTTTCGTCTGATAAGGTACTTCTTTTTCAATGATTTCGGGGATATTTTAGTTTTGATAAAAAAAATTGTATTTCTTACGACTTTTCGTAAAATATGTTAATGCCATCTGAAAGAAGAACAGATAAGCTTTCCATCGAGCTCTCAGTCGAAGAAGTCGGTCGAAGGATGCAAGAGTGATTAGCAAACAACTAATCGGTTGTCAACACGATTCCGTCCTACTGCCGATTATTTTCGCAAAGTACTTTTCTATAATTCTAGTATTTAATTGTAAAAAATTAAACGAATTTTTTGTCCATGTAAAAAACTATAAATTCTGAATAAAATGCCGCCCATTTATGCAATTAAAAAAATTTAAACGTCTCTTATCAGATAAGGCATATTTTCGTCTGATTAGGTTCTTCTTCTTCAATGATTTCGAGGATATTTTAGTTTTAATAAAAAAATTGTATTTCTTACGACTTTTCGTAAAATATGTTAATGCCATCTCAAGGAGGAACAGGTAAGCTTTCCATCGAGCTCTTAGTCGAAGAAGTCGGTCGAAGGATGCAAGAGTTATTAGCCAAAAACTAATCGGTGGTCAACACGATTCCGTCCTACTGCAGATTCTTTTCGCGAAGTACTTTTCAATAATTCTAGTATTTAATGGGAACAAATTAAACGAATTTCTTGTCTATGTAAAAATCTATTAATTCTGAATAAAATGCCGCCCATTTATGCAATTAAAAAAATTTAAATGTCTCTTATTAGATAAGGCATATTTTCGTCTGATAAGATACTTCTTCTTCAGTGATTTCGACGATATTTTAGTTTTTATCAAAAAATTGTATTTCTTACGACTTTTCGTAAACTATGTTAATGCCATCTGAAAGAGGAACAGATAAGCTTTCCATCGATCTCATAGTCAAAGAAGTCGGTCGAAGGGTGCAAGAGTTATAAGCAAAAAACTAATCGGTGGTCAACACGATTCCGACCTACTGCCGATTTTTTTCGCGAAGTACTTTTCCATAATTCTAGAATTTAATGGGAAAAAATTAAACCAATTTTTTGTCCATGTAAAAATCTATTAATTCTGAATAAAATGCCGCACATTTATGCAATTAAAAAAAATTAAATGTCTCTTATTAGATAAGGCATATTTTCGTCTGATAAGGTACTTTTTCTTCAATGATTTCCAGGATATTTTAGTTTTGATCAAAAAAATATTATTTCTTACGACTTTTCGTAAAATAATTGAAGAAGTCAGTTGAAGGATGCAAGAGTTATTAGCAAAAAACTAATCGGTGGTCGACACGTTTCCGTCCTACTGCCGATTCTTTTCGCAAAGTACTTTTCTATAATTCTAGTATTTAATGGGAAAAAATTAAACGAATTTTTTGTCCATGTAAAAAACTATTAATTCTGAATAAAATGCCGCTCATTTATGCAATTAAAAAAATTTAAATGTCTCTTATTAGATAAGGCATATTTTCGTCTGATAAGGTACCTCTTCTTCAATGATTTCGAGGATATTTTAGTTTTGATCAAAAAAATTTTATTTCTTACGACTTTTCGTAAAATATGTTAATGCCATCTGAAAGAGGAACAGAAAAGCTTTCCATCGAGCTCTAAATCGAAGAAGTCGGTCGAAGGATGCTAGAGTTATTAGCAAAAAACTAATCGGTGGTCAAAACGATTCCGTTCTACTGCCGATTTTTTTCGCGAAGTACTTTTCCATAATTCTAGAATTTAATGGGAAAAAATTAAACCAATTTTTTGTCCATGTAAAAAACTATTAATTCTGAATAAAATGCCGCACATTTATGCAATTAAAAAAATTTAAATGTCTCTTATTAGATAAGGCATATTTTCATCTGATAAGGTACTTCTACTTCATTGATTTTGAGGATATTTTAGTTTTGATCAAAAAAATTGTATTTCTTACGACTTTTCGTAAAATATGTTAATACCATCTGAAAGAGGAACAGATAATCTTTCCATCGAGCTCTTAGTCGAAGAAGTCGGTAGAGGGATGCAAAAGTTTTTAGCAGAAAACTAATCGGTGATCGACACCTTTGCGTCCTACTGCCGATTCTCTTCGCAAAGCACTTTTCTATAATTCTAGTATGTAATGGGAAAAAATTCAACGAATTTTTTGTCCATGTAAAAAACTATTAATTCTGAATAAAATGCCGCACATTTATGCAATTAAAAAAATTTAAATGTCTCTTATTAGATAAGGCATATTTTCGTCTGATAAGGTACTTCTACTTCAACGATTTCGAGGATATTTTAGTTTTGATCAAAAAAATTGTATTTCAAACGACTTTTCGTAAAATATGTTAATGCCATCTGAAAGAGGAACAGATAAGCTTTCCATCGAGCTCTTAGTCGAAGAAGTCGGTCGAAGGATGCAAGAGTTATTAGCAGAAAACTAATTGGTGGTCGACACGTTTCCGTCCTACTGCCGATTCTTTTCGCAAAGTACTTTTCTATAATTCTAGTTTTAATCGGAAAAAATTAAACGAATTTTTTGTCCATGTACAAAACTATTAATTCTGAATAAAATGCCGCCCATTTATGCAATTAAAAAAATTTAAATGTCTGTTATTATGTAAGGTATATTTTCGTCTGATAAGATACTTCTTCTTCAGTGATTTCGACGATATTTTAGTTTTTATCAAAAAAATTGTATTTCTTACGACTTTTCGTAAACTATGTTAATGCCATCTGGAAGAGGAACAGATAAGCTTTCCATCGATCTCATAGTCGAAGAAGTCGGTCGAAGGGTGCAAGAGTTATTAGCAAAAAACTAATCGGTGGTTAACACGATTCCGACCTTCTGCCGATTCTTTTCGCAAAGTACTTTTCTATAATTCTAGTATTTAATGCGAAAAAATTAAACGAATTTCTTGTCCATGTAAAAAACTATTAATTCTGAATAAAATGCCGCCCATTTATGCAATTAAAGAATTTAAATGTCTCTTATTATATAAGGCATATTTTCGTCTGATAAGGTACTTCTACTTCAATGATTTCGAGGATATTTTAGTTTTGATCCAAAAAATTGTATTTCTTACGACTTTTTGTCAAATAAGTTAATGTCATCTGAAAGATGAACAGATAAGCTTTCCATCGAGATCTTAGTCGAAGAAGTCGGTTGAAGGATTCAAGAGTTGTTAGCAAAAAACTAATAGCTGGTCAACACGATTCCATCCTATTGCCGATTCTCTTCGCAAAGTACTTTTCTATAATTTTAGTATTTATAGAAAAAAATTAAACGATTTTTTTGTCTATGTAAAAAACTGTTAATTCTGAATAAAATGCCGCCCATATATGCAATTAAAGATATTTAAATGTCTCTTAGTAGAGAAGGTATATTTTCGTCTGATAAGGTACTTCTTTTTCAATGATTTCGAGGATATTTTAGTTTTGATAAAAAAAATTTTATTTCTTACGACTTTTCGTAAAATATGTTAATGCCATCTGAAAGAAGAACAGATAAGCTTTCCATCGAGCTCTCAGTCGAAGAAGTCGGTCGAAGGATGCAAGAGTGATTAGCAAACAACTAATCGGTTGTCAACACGATTCCGTCCTACTGCCGATTATTTTCGCAAAGTACTTTTCTATAATTCTAGTATTTAATTGTAAAAAATTAAACGAATTTTTTGTCCATGTAAAAAACTATAAATTCTGAATAAAATGCCGCCCATTTATGCAATTAAAAAAATTTAAACGTCTCTTATCAGATAAGGCATATTTTCGTCTGATTAGGTTCTTCTTCTTCAATGATTTCGAGGATATTTTAGTTTTAATAAAAAAAATTGTATTTCTTATGACTTTTCGTAAAATATGTTAATGCCATCTCAAGGAGGAACAGGTAAGCTTTCCATCGAGCTCTTAGTCGAAGAAGTCGGTCGAAGGATGCAAGAGTTATTAGCCAAAAACTAATCGGTGGTCAACACGATTCCGTCCTACTGCAGATTCTTTTCGCAAAGTACTTTTCAATAATTCTAGTATTTAATGGGAACAAATTTAACGAATTTTATGTCCATGTAAAAAACTATTAATTCTGAGTAAAATTCCTCCCATTAATTTAGTATAAGTATTATTAGTATAGTATTTAATGGGAAAAAATAAAACGAATTTTTTGTCCATATTAAAAAGTATTTATTTTGAATAAAATGCCGCCCATTTATGCAATTAAAAAAATTTAAATGTCTCTTATTAGATAAGGCATATTTTCGTCTGATAAGGTACTTTTTCTTCAATGATTTCAAGGATATTTTAGTTTTGATCAAAAAAATATTATTTCTTACGACTTTTCGTAAAATAGTTGAAGAAGTCAGTTGAAGGATGCAAGAGTTATTAGCAAAAAACTAATCGGTGGTCGACACGTTTCCGTCCTACTGCCGATTCTTTTCGCAAAGTACTTTTCTATAATTCTAGTTTTAATGGGAAAAAATTCAACGAATTTTTTGTCCATGTACAAAACTATTAATTCTGAATAAAATGCCGCCCATTTATGCAATTAAAAAAATTTAAATGTCTCTTATTAGGTAAGGCATATTTTCGTCTGATAAGATACTTCTTCTTCAGTGATTTCGACGATATTTTAGTTTTTATCAAAAAATTGTATTTCTTACGACTTTTCGTAAACTATGTTAATGCCATCTGAAAGAGGAACAGATAAGCTTTCCATCGATCTCATAGTCAAAGAAGTCGGTCGAAGGGTGCAAGAGTTATAAGCAAAAAACTAATCGGTGGTCAACACGATTCCGACCTACTGCCGATTCATTTCGCAAAGTACTTTTCTATAATTCTAGTATTTAATGGGAAAAAATTAAACGAATTTTTTGTCCATGTAAAAAACTATTAATTCTGAATAAAATTCCGCTCATTTATGCAATTAAAAAAATTTAAATGTCTCTTATTAGATAAGGCATATTTTCGTCTGATAAGGTACCTCTTCTTCAATGATTTCGAGGATATTTTAGTTTTGATCAAAAAAATTTTATTTCTTACGACTTTTCGTAAAATATGTTAATGCCATCTGAAAGAGGAACAGAAAAGCTTTCCATCGAGCTCTAAATCGAAGAAGTCGGTCGAAGGATGCAAGAGTTATTAGCAAAAAACTAATCGGTGGTCAAAACGATTCCGTTCTACTGCCGATTTTTTTCGCGAAGTACTTTTCCATAATTCTAGAATTTAATGGGAAAAAATTAAATCAATTTTTTGTCCATGTAAAAAACTATTAATTCTGAATAAAATGCCGCACATTTATGCAATTAAAAAAATTGAAATGTCTCTTATTAGATAAGGCATATTTTCGTCTGATAAGGTACTTCTACTTCAACGATTTCGAGGATATTTTAGTTTTGATCAAAAAAATTGTATTTCAAACGACTTTTCGTAAAATATGTTAATGCCATCTGAAAGAGGAACAGATAAGCTTTCCATCGAGCTCTTAGTCGAAGAAGTCGGTCGAAGGATGCAAGAGTTATTAGCAGAAAACTAATCGGTGGTCGACACGTTTCCGTCGTACTGCCGATTCTTTTCGCAAAGTACTTTTCTATAATTCTAGTTTTAATCGGAAAAAATTAAACTAATTTTTTGTCCATGTACAAAACTATTAATTCTGAATAAAATGCCGCAAATTTATGCAATTAAAAAAATTTAAATGTCTCTTATTAGATAAGGCATATTTTCGTCTGATAAGGTACTTCTACTTCAACGATTTCGAGGATATTTTAGTTTTGATCAAAAAAATTGTATTTCAAACGACTTTTCGTAAAATATGTTAATGCCATCTGAAAGAGGAACAGATAAGCTTTCCATCGAGCTCTTAGTCGAAGAAGTCGGTCGAAGGATGCAAGAGTTATTAGCAGAAAACTAATCGGTGGTCGACACGTTTCCGTCCTACTGCCTATTCTTTTCGCAAAGTACTTTTCTATAATTCTAGTTTTAATCGGAAAAAATTAAACTAATTTTTTGTCCATGTACAAAACTATTAATTCTGAATAAAATGCCGCCCATTTATGCAATTAAAAAAATTTAAATGTCTCTTATTAGTAAGGCATATTTTCGTCTGATAAGATACTTCTTCTTCAGTGATTTCGACGATATTTTAGTTTTTATCAAAAAAATTGTATTTCTTACGACTTTTCGTAAACTATGTTAATGCCATCTGAAAGAGGAACAGATAAGCTTTCCATCGAGATCTTAGTCGAAGAAGTCGGTTGAAGGATTCAAGAGTTGTTAGCAAAAAACTAATAGCTGGTCAACACGATTCCGTCCTACTGCCGATTCTTTTCGCAAAGTACTTTTCTATAATTCTAGTATATAATGGGAAAAAAATTAAACGAGTTTTTTGTCCATGTAAAAAACTATTAATTCTGAATAAAATACCGCTCATTTATGCAATTAAAAAAATTTAAATGTCTCTTATTAGATAAGGCATATTTTCGTCTGATAAGGTACTTCTTCTTCAATGATTTCGAGGATAATTTAGTTTTGATCAAAAAAATTGTATTTCTAACGACTTTTCGTTAAATATGTTAATGCCATCTGAAAGAGGAACAGATAAGCTTTCCATCGAGCTCTTAGTCGAAGAAGTCGGTCGAACGATGCAAAAGTTTTTAGCAAAAAACTAATCGGTGGTCAACACGTTTCCGTCCTACTGCCGATTCTTTTCGAAATGTAATTTTCTATAATTCTAGTATTTAATGGGAAAAAATTCAACGAATTTTTTGTCCATGTAAAAAACTTTTTATTCTGAATAAAATGCCGCCCATTTATGCAATTAAAACCAGTAAGGACGCTATCTTCAGCAAGGCTGAAGCTATAATACTTTTCACGTTGTGTCACTATAAAAAAAACTAAATGAATAGTTCTCATGCCTCCCTAAGAACATAACTGTAAAGTTTCAAGTCAATTGGTTAAAAAACAAAAAAGTTTTCCATACAACGGGTGAATTTTCGCTGTAAGTGGGCGTGGTCATGCCCACTTTTGGTCTAAATAGTTTTCATGCCTCCCTAAGAACATAAATGTAAAGTTTCAAGTCAATTGGTTAAAAAACAAAAAAGTTTTCCATACAACGGGTCAATTTTCGCTATAAGTGGGCGTGGTCATGCCCACTTTTGGTCTAAATAGTTTTCATGCCTCCCTAAGAACATAAATGTAAAGTTTCAAGTCAATTGGTTAAAAAACCAAAAATTTTTCCATACAACGGGTCAATTTTCGCTATAAATGGGCGTGGTCTTGCCCACTTTTGGTCTAAATAGTTTTCATTCCTCCCTAAGAACATAACTGTAAGGTTTCAAGTCAATTGGTTAAAAAACAAAAAAGTTTTCCATACAACGGGTCAATTTTCGCTATAAGTGGGCGTGGTCATGCCCACTTTTGGTCTAAATAGTTTTCATGCCTCCCTAAGAACATAAATGTAAAGTTTCAAGTCAATTGGTTAAAAAACAAAAAAGTTTTCCATACAACGGGTCAATTTTCGCTATAAAAGGGCGTGGCCAGCCCACTTTTGGTCAAAATAGTTTTCATTCCCCCCTAAGAACATAACTGTAAAGTTTCAAGTCAATTGGTTAAAAAACAATAAAGTTCTCCATACAACGACGTGAATATTGCTTCTCTTCCTCTTCTTCATTTTGTATGGGGGCTACCAGTTCCAGATGTCCAATCTCAATGAAACTTTCAGGCATGTAGTCGGACTATGTAAAACTACTATGTTTAAAATTTCAGCACTCTATCGTACAAAACAAAAAAGTTTTCCATACAACGATTCAAGTTTTGTTAATTTTTCTTCTTCTTTTCGTATGGGGGCTACCAGTTCCAGTGATCCGATATGGCTGGATCCGACAAATGAGTTGACTGCACGAATGAGAAGTCTCTGTGCAAAATTTCAGCTCGATATCTTCAAAACTGTGGGAGGAGATTGTATATATACAGACAGACGGACAGACGGTCAGACGGACATGGCTAAATCAACTCGTCTTGTCGTCCTGATCAAGAATATATATACTTTATATAGGCGGAAATTAATATTTCGATCTGTTACAAACTTCAACACAAAGTTATTATACTATTTCACATACGTGAAAAGTATAAAAATTTAAATGTCTCTTATTAGATAAGGCATATTTTCGTCTGATAAGGTACTTCTACTTCAACGATTTCGAGGATATTTTAGTTTTGATCAAAAAAATTGTGTTTCAAACGACTTTTCGTAAAATATGTTAATGCCATCTGAAAGAGGAACAGATAAGCTTTCCATCGAGCTCTTAGTCGAAGAAGTCGGTCGAAGGATGCAAGAGTTATTAGCAAACAATTAATCGGTGGTCAACACGATTCCGTCCTACTGCCGATTCTTTTCGCAAAGTACTTTTCTATAATTCTAGTATTTAATGGGAAAAAAATTAAACGAATTTTTTGTCCATGTAAAAAACTATTAATACTGAATAAAATGCCGCCCATTTATGCAATTAAAACCAGTAAGGACGCTATCTTCAGCAAGGCTGAAGCTATAATACTTTTCACGTTGTGTCACTATAAAAAAAACTGAAATGAATAGTTTTCATGCCTCTCTAACAACATAACTGTAATGTTTCAAGTCAATTGGTTAAAAAACATAAAAGTTTTCCATACAACGGGTCAAGTTTAGCTACTAGTGGGCGTGGCCATGCCCACTTTTGGTCAAAATAGTTTTCATTCCTTCCTAAGAACATAACTGTAGAGTTTCAAGTCAATTGGTTAAAAAACAAAAAAGTTTTCCATACAACGGGTCAAGTTTCGCTATAAGTGGGCGTGACCATGCCCACTTTTGGTCAAAATAGTTTTCATTCCTCCCTAAGAATATAACTGTAAAGTTTCAAGTCAATTGGTTAAAAAAAAAAAAAGTTTTCCATACAACGGATCAAGTTTAGCTATTAGTGGGCGTGGCCATGCCCACTTTTGGTCAAAATAGTTTTCATTCCTTCCTAAGAACATAACTGTAAAGTTTCAAGTCAATTGGTTAAAAAACAAAAAAGTTTTCCATACAACGGGTCAAGTTTCGCTATAAGTGGGCGTGGCTACGCCCACTTTTGGTCAAAATAGTTTTCATTCCTCCCTAAGAACATAAATGTAAAGTTTCAAGTCAATTGGTTAAAAAACAAAAAAGTTTTCCATACAACGGGTCAAGTTTAGCTATAAGTGGGCGTGGCTACGCCCTCTTTTGGTCAAAAAAGTTTTCATTCCTCCCTAAGAACATAACTGTAAAGTTTCAAGTCAATTGGTTAAAAAACAAAAAAGTTCTCCATACAACGGGTCAAGTTTCGCTATAAGTGGGCGTGGCTACGCCCACTTTTGGTCAAAATAGTTTTCATTCCTCCCTAAGAACATAACTGTAAAGTTTCAAGTCAATTGGTTAAAAAACAAAAAAGTTTTCCATACAACGGGTCAAGTTTAGCTATAAGTGGGCGTGGCTACGCGTGGCTACGCCCACTTTTGGTCAAAATAGTTTTCATTCCTCCCTAAGAACATAACTGTAAAGTTTCAAGTCAATTGGTTAAAAAACAAAAAAGTTTTCCATACAACGGGTCAATTTTCGCTTTAAGTGGGCGTGGCTACGCCCACTTTTGGTCAAAATAGTTTTCATTCCTCCCTAAGAACATAACTGTAAAGTTTCAAGTCAATTGGTTAAAAAACAAAAAAGTTTTCCATACAACGGGTCAATTTTCGCTATAAGTGGGCGTGGCTACGGCCACTTTTGGTCAAAATAGTTTTCATTCCTCCCTAAGAACATAACTGTAAAGTTTCAAGTCAATTGGTTAAAAAACAAAAAAGTTGTCCATACAACGACGTGAATATTGCTTCTCTTCCTCTTCTTCATTTTGTATGGGGGCTACCAGTTCCAGTTTGCCGATCTCAATGAAACTTTCAGGCATGTAGTCGGACTATGTAAAACTACTATGTTTAAAATTTCAGCACTCTATCGTACAAAACAAAAAAGTTTTCCATACAACGATTCAAGTTTTGTTAATTTTTCTTCTTCTTTTCGTATGGGGGCTACCAGTTCCAGTGGTACGAATAAGAAGTCTCTGTGCAAAATTTCAGCTCGATATCTTCAAAACTGTGGGAGGAGATTGTATATATACAGACAGACGGACAGACGGACATGGCTAAATCAACTCGTCTTGTCGTCCTGATCAAGAATATATATACTTTATATAGTCGCAAGTGAATATTTCTGTGTGTTACAAACTTCAGCACAAAGTTATTATACTGTTTCACATACGTGAAAAGTATAAAAATTTAAATGTCTCTTTTTAGATAAGGCATACTTTCGTCTGATAAGGTACATCTACTTCAACGATTTCGAGGATATTTTAGTTTTGATCAAAAAAATTGTATTTCAAACGACTTTTCGTAAAATATGTTAATGCCATCTGAAAGAGGAATAGATAAGCTTTCAATCGAGCTCTTAGTCAAAGAAGTCGGTCGAAGGATGCAACAGTTATTACCAAACAACTAATCGGTGGTCAACACGATTCCGTCCAACTGCCGATTATTTTCGCAAAGTACTTTTCTATAATTCTAGTATTTAATGCGAAAAAAAATTAAACGAGTTTTTTGTCAATGTAAAAAACTATTAATTCTGAATAAAATGCCGCACATTTATGCAATTAAAAAAATTTAAATGTCTCTTATTAGATAAGGCATATTTTCGTCTGATAAGGTACTTTTTCTTCAATGATTTCGAGGATAATTTAGTTTTGATCAAAAAAATTGTATTTCTTACGACTTTTCGTTAACTATGTTAATGCTATCTGAAAGAGGAAACGATAAGCTTTGCATCGAGCTCTTAGTCGAAGAAGTCGGTCGAAGGATGCAAGAGTTATTAGCAAAAAACTAATCGGTGGTCGACACGTTTCCGATCTACTGCCGATTCTTTTCGCAAAGTACTTTTCTATAATTCTAGTATTTAATGCGAAAAAAAATTAAACGAGTTTTTTGTCCATGTAAAAAACTATTAATTCTGAATAAAATGCCGCACATTTATGCAATTAAAAAAATTTAAATGTCTCTTATTAGATAAGGCATATTTTCGTGTGATAAGGTACTTTTTCTTCAATGATTTCGAGGATAATTTAGTTTTGATCAAAAAAATTGTATTTCTTACGACTTTTCGTTAAATATGTTAATGCCATCTGAAAGAGGAACAGATAAGCTTTCCATCGAGCTCTTAGTCGAAGAAGTCGGTCGAAGGATGCATCAGTTTTTAGCAAAAAACTAATCGGTGGTCAACACGTTTCCGTCCTACTGCCGATTCTTTTCGAAATGTAATTTTCTATAATTCTAGTATTTAATGGGAAAAAATTCAACGAATTTTTTGTCCATGTAAAAAACTATTTATTCTGAATAAAATGCAGCCCATTTATGCAATTAAAACCAGTAAGGACGCTATCTTCAGCAAGGCTGAAGCTATAATACTTTTCACGTTGTGTCACTATAAAATAAAAAACTGGTGCGTGGAGTCCCTCCGCGCGGATGAAGTAAAACTCCCACTTTAAAAGTAAAAGCGAAGGTTGTTTCGATTTTTTATAGTAATACTATGACCCTGAATCTGCAACGTTTTCTTTAAGACCATTGTCACTCATTTTGATCTTTCATTCTAGTCCAGAAACGATTAAAATGTTCTTAAAAATAATTAAAAACACACAAAATAACAAAAATATTATACACTAAATTAAAAAAATATAATTAAAAAACAAAAAACATTGCCTTGCATGGGAGTCGAACCTGGGGCAATACGATCGGCGGCCTACCATTCACCCACACAACCAATACGGTATCTGACTTTTAGTGCTCTAATATCGAATAAAAAATAGTGTTCAATTTGAAATATCCTCATAGTCAATTTAGAATTCTTATTTTAAAAATTTATAGATCAAAAACTATTACAATATTCTTAAAAATAATTAAAAACATACAAAATAATAAAAATATTATCAAAATCATAAATTAAAATATAAAAATAATTATTGTTTCGACCGGTCATCGAACCCAGGACCTTCCGATTGCCGGCCGTCTACTTTACCACTGCACCATTGACTTGATAATTTTTCTTGAACAATATTGAAGTTTTGATTGTCATTCTATAATTGACAAAAAAAACTATAAAAACCAAAAAAGTCTTTTTGCATCGATCGGGAGTCGAACTCGCAACATCTGGATTAGCAGCTTAGTCAGCTACCACTAAGCCACCGGTTTGGTTATTTTTTGAATGTCAATATTGATCTTTTAATTGTCACATTACAAAAATAGCGTTAAATATTTAACGTTTAACGCTTTGGAAGTCGAATAAGAAGTTTTACTTCAAAAAACTAAATGAATAGTTCTCATGCCTCCCTAAGAACATAACTGTAAGGTTTCAAGTCAATTGGTTAAAAAACAAAAAAGTTTTCCATACAACGGGTGAATTTTCGCTGTAAGTGGGCGTGGTCTTTCCCACTTTTGGTCTTAATAGTTTTCATTCCTCCCTAAGAACATAACTGTAAAGTTTCAAGTCAATTGGTTAAAAAACCAAAAATTTTTCCATACAACGGGTCAATTTTCGCTATAAGTGGGCGTGGTCATGCCCACTTTTGGTCTAAATAGTTTTCATTCCTCCCTAAGAACATAACTGTAAGGTTTCAAGTCAATTGGTTAAAAAACAAAAAAGTTTTCCATACAACGGGTCAATTTTCGCTATAGGTGGGCGTGGTCATGCCCACTTTTGGTCTAAATAGTTTTCATGCCTCCCTAAGAACATAAATGTAAAGTTTCAAGTCAATTGGTTAAAAAACAAAAAAGTTTTCCATACAACGGGTCAATTTTCGCTATAAAAGGGCGTGGCCACGCCCACTTTTGGTCAAAATAGTTTTCATTCCCCCCTAAGAACATAACTGTAAAGTTTCAAGTCAATTGGTTAAAAAACAAAAAAGTTCTCCATACAACGACGTGAATATTGCTTCTCTTCCTCTTCTTCATTTTGTATGGGGGCTACCAGTTCCAGATGTCCAATCTCAATGAAACTTTCAGGCATGTAGTCGGACTATGTAAAACTACTATGTTTAAAATTTCAGCACTCTATCGTACAAAACAAAAAAGTTTTCCATACAACGATTCAAGTTTTGTTAATTTTTCTTCTTCTTTTCGTATGGGGGCTACCAGTTCCAGTGATCCGATATGGCTGGATCCGACAAATGAGTTGACTGCACGAATGAGAAGTCTCTGTGCAAAATTTCAGCTCGATATCTTCAAAACTGTGGGAGGAGATTGTATATATACAGACAGACGGACAGACGGTCAGACGGACATGGCTAAATCAACTCGTCTTGTCGTCCTGATCAAGAATATATATACTTTATATAGGCGGAAATTAATATTTCGATCTGTTACAAACTTCAGCACAAAGTTATTATACTATTTCACATACGTGAAAAGTATAAAAATTTAAATGTCTCTTATTAGATAAGGCATATTTTCGTCTGATAAGGTACTTCTACTTCAACGATTTCGAGGATATTTTAGTTTTGATCAAAAAAATTGTGTTTCAAACGACTTTTCGTAAAATATGTTAATGCCATCTGAAAGAGGAACAGATAAGCTTTCCATCGAGCTCTTAGTCGAAGAAGTCGGTCGAAGGATGCAAGAGTTATTAGCAAACAATTAATCGGTGGTCAACACGATTCCGTCCTACTGCCGATTCTTTTCGCAAAGTACTTTTCTATAATTCTAGTATTTAATGGGAAAAAAATTAAACGAATTTTTTGTCCATGTAAAAAACTATTAATTCTGAATAAAATGCCGCCCATTTATGCAATTAAAAAAATTTAAATGTCTCTTTTTAGATAAGGCATACTTTCGTCTGATAAGGTACATCTACTTCAACGATTTCGAGGATATTTTAGTTTTGATCAAAAAAATTGTATTTCAAACGACTTTTCGTAAAATATGTTAATGCCATCTGAAAGAGGAATAGATAAGCTTTCCATCGAGCTCTTAGTCGAAGAAGTCGGTCGAAGGATGCAAGAGTTATTACCAGACAACTAATCGGTGGTCAACACGATTCCGTCCAACTGCCGATTCTTTTCGCAAAGTACTTTTCTATAATTCTAGTATTTAATGCGAAAAAAAATTAAACGAGTTTTTTGTCAATGTAAAAAACTATTAATTCTGAATAAAATGCCGCACATTTATGCAATTAAAAAAATTTAAATGTCTCTTATTAGATAAGGCATATTTTCGTCTGATAAGGTACTTTTTCTTCAATGATTTCGAGGATAATTTAGTTTTGATCAAAAAAATTGTATTTCTTACGACTTTTCGTAAACTATGTTATTGCCATCTGAAAGAGGAAACGATAAGCTTTGCATCGAGCTCTTAGTCGAAGAAGTCGGTCGAAGGATGCAAGAGTTATTACCAAAAAACTAAACGGTGGTCAATACGATTCCGTCCTACTGCCGATTCTTTTCGCAAAGTACTTTTCTATAATTCTAGTATTTAATGGGAAAAAATAAAACGAATTTTTTGTCCATGTAAAAACTATTAATTCTGAATAAAATGCCGCCACTTATGCAATTAAAAAAATTTAAATGTCTCTTATTAGATAAGGCATATTTTCGTCTAATAAGGTACTTCTACTTCAATGATTTCGAGGATATTTTAGTTTTGATCAAAAAAATTTTATTTCTTACGACTTTTCGTAAAATATGTTAATGCCATCTGAAAGAGGAACAGATAAGCTTTCCATCGAGCTCTAAGTCGAAGAACTCGATCGAAGGATGCAAGAGTTATTAGCAAACAACTAATCGGTGGTCAACACGATTCTGTCCTACTGCCGATTCTTTTCGCAAAGTACTTTTCTATAATTCTAGTATTTAATGCGAAAAAAATTAAACGAATTTTTTGTCCATGTAAAAAACTATTAATTCTGAATAAAATGCCGCCCATTTATGCAATTAAAAAAATTTAAATGTCTCTCATTAGATAAGGCATACTGTCGTCTGATAAGGTGAAGAAATACCTTATCAGACCTTATCAGTTCAATGATTTCGAGGATATTTTAGTTTTGATCAAAAAAATTGTATTTCTTACGATTTTTCGTAAGATATGTTAATGCCATCTGAAGGAGGAACAGATAAGCTTTTCATCGAGCTCTTAGTCGAAGAAGTCGGTCGAAGGATGCAAGAGTTGTTAGCAAATAACTTATCGGTGGTCAACACGATTCTGTCCTACTGCCGATTGTTTTCGCAAAGTACTTTTCTATAATTCTAGTATTTAATGGGAAAAAAATTAAACGAATTTTTTGTCCATGTAATTCTAGTATTTAATGGGAAAAAAATTAAACGAATTTTTTGTCCATGTAAAAAACTATTAATTGTGAATAAAATGGCGCCCATTTATGCAATTAAGAAAATTTGAATGTCTCTTATTAGATTAGGCATATTTTCGTCTGATAAGGTACTTCTTCTTCAATGATTTTGAGGATATTTTAGTTTCGGTGGTCAACACAATTCCGTCCTACTGCCGATTCTTTTCGCAAAGTACTTTTCTATAATTCTAGTATTTAATGGGAAAAAAATTAAACGAATTTTTTGTCCATGTAAAAAACTATTAATTGTGAATAAAATGGCGCCCATTTATGCAATTAAAAAAATTTAAATGTCTCTTATTAGATAAGGCATACTTTCGTCTGATAAGGTACTTCTTCTTCAATGATTTCGAGGATATTTTACTACATTAAATACTAGAATTTACTTTTCAATAATTCTAGTATTTAATGGGAACAAATTAAACGCATTTTTTGTGCATGTAAAAAACTATTAATTCTGAATAAAATGCCGCCCATTTATGCAATTAAGAAAATTTAAATGTCTCTTATTAGATAACGCATATTTTCGTCTGATAAGGTACTTCTTCTTCAATGATTTTGAGTATACACGACGATCAACACGATTCCATCCAACTGCCGATTATTTTCGCGAAGTACTTTTCTATAATTATAGAATTTAATGGGAAAAAATTAAACGAATTTTTTGTCCATTTAAAAAACTATTGATTGTGAATAAAATGCCGCCCATTTATGCAATTAAAAAAATTTAAATATATCTTATTAGATAAGGCATATTTTCGTCTGATAAGGTAATTCTTCTTCAATGATTTCGAGGATATTTTAGTTTCGATGGTCAACACGATTCCGACCAACTGCCGATTTTTTTTGCGAAGTACTTTTCTATAATTCTAGAATTTAATGGGAAAAAATTAAACGAATTTTTTGTCCATTTAAAAAACTATTAATTCTGAATAAAATGCCGTCCATTTATGCAATTAAAAAAATTTAAATGTCTCTTATTAGATAAGGCATACTTTCGTCTGATAAGGTACTTCTTCTAAAATGATTTCTAGGATATTTTAGTTTTGATCAAAAAAATTTTATTTCTTATGACTTTTTATAAAATATATTAATGCCATCTGAAAGAGGAACAGATAAGCTTTCCATAGAGTTCTTAGTCGAAGAAATCGGTCGAAGGATGCAAGAGTTATTAGCAAAAAACTAATCGGTGGTCAACACAATTCCGTCCTACCGCCGATTCTTTTCGCAAAATACTTTTCTATAATTCTAGTATTTAATGGGAAATAAATTAAACGAATTTTTTGTCCATGTAAAAAACGCCCATTTTTGCAATTAAGAAAATTTAAATGTCTCTTATTAGATTAGGCATATGTTCGTCTGATAAGGTACTTCTTCTTCAATGATTTCGAGGATATTTTAGTTTCGGTGGTCAACACGATTCCGTCCAACTGCCGATTTTTTTCGCGAAGTACTTTTCTATAATTCAAGAATTTCATGGGAAAAAATTTAACGAATTTTTGGTCCATGTAAAAGACTATTAATTCTGAATAAAATGCCGCCCATTTATGCAATTAAAAAAATTTAAATGTCTCTTATTAGATAAGGCATATTTTCGTCTGATAAGGTACTTCTTCTTCAATGATTTCGAGGATATTTTAGTTTTGATCAAAAAAATTTTATTTCTTACGACTTTTTGTAAAATATGTTAATGCTATCTGAAAGAGGAACAGATAAGCTTTCCATCGAGCTCTCAGTCGAAGAAGTCGGTCGAAGGATGCAAGAGTTATTAGCGTAAAACTAATCGGTGGTCAAAACGATTCCGTCCTACTGCCGATTCTTTTCGCAAAGTACTTTTCTATGATTCTAATATTTAATGGGAGAAAATTAAACGCATCTTTGTCCATGTAAAAAACTATTAATTCTGAATAAAATTCCGCCCATTTATGCAATTAAAAATATTTAAATGTCTCGTATTAGATAAGGCATACTTTCGTCTGATAAGGTACTTCTTCTTCAATGATTTCGTGGATATTTTAGTTTGGACAAAAAAAACTTGTATTTTTTACGATTTTTCGTAAAATATGTTAATGCCATCTGAAAGAGGAACAGATAAGCTTTCCATCGAGCTCTTAGTCGAAGAAGTCGGTCGAAGGATGCAAAAGTTATTAGCAAAAAACTGATCGGTGGTCAACACGATTCCGTCCTACTGCCGATTCTTTTCGCAAAGTACTTTTCTATAATTCTAGTATTTAATGGGGGAAAAATTAAACGGATTTTTTTTCCGAATAAAATGTCGCCCATTTATGCAATTAAGAAAATTTAAATGTCTGTTATTAGATTAGGTATATGTTCGTCTGATAAGGTACTTCTTCTTCAATGATTTCGAGGATATTTTAGTTTCGGTGGTCAACACGATTCCGTCCAACTGCCGATTTTTTTCGCGAAGTACTTTTCTATAATTCTAGAATTTAATGGGAAAAAATTAAACGAATTTTTTGTCCATGTAAAAAACTATGAATTCTGAATAAAATGCCGCTCATTTATGCAATTAAATAAATTTAAATGTCTCTTATTAGATAAGGAATATTTTCGTCTGATAATGTACTTCTTCTTCAACGATTTCAAGGATATTTTAGTTTTGATCAAAAAAATTGTATTTCAAACGACTTTTCGTAAAATATGTTAATGCCATCTGAAAGAGGAATAGATAAGCTTTCAATCGAGCTCTTAGTCAAAGAAGTCGGTCGAAGGATGCAACAGTTATTACCAAACAACTAATCGGTGGTCAACACGATTCCGTCCAACTGCCGATTCTTTTCGCAAAGTACTTTTCTATAATTCTAGTATTTAATGCGAAAAAAAATTAAACGAGTTTTTTGTCCATGTAAAAAACTATTAATTCTGAATAAAATGCCGCACATTTATGCAATTAAAAAAATTTAAATGTCTCTTATTAGATAAGGCATATTTTCGTCTGATAATGTACTTCTTCTTCAACGATTTCGAGGATATTTTGGTTTTGATCAAAAAAATTGTATTTCAAACGACTTTTCATAAAATATGTTAATGCCATCTGAAAGAGGAATAGATAAGCTTTCAATCGAGCTCTTAGTCAAAGAAGTCGGTCGAAGGATGCAAGAGTTATTACCAAACAACTAATCGGTGGTCAACACGATTCCGTCCAACTGCCGATTCTTTTCGCAAAGTACTTTTCTATAATTCTAGTATTTAATGCGAAAAAAAATTAAACGAGTTTTTTGTCCATGTAAAAAACTATTAATTTTGAATAAAATGCCGCACATTTATGCAATTAAAAAAATTTAAATGTCTCTTATTAGATTAGGCATATTTTCGTCTGATAAGGTACTTTTTCTTCAATGATTTCGAGGATAATTTAGTTTTGATCAAAAAAATTGTATTTCTTACGACTTTTCGTAAACTATGTTAATGCCATCTGAAAGAGGAAACGATAAGCTTTGCATCGAGCTCTTAGTCGAAGAAGTCGGTCGAAGGATGCAAGAGTTATTAGCAAAAAACTAAACGGTGGTCAACACGATTCCGTCCTACTGCCGATTCTTTTCGCAAAGTACTTTTCTATAATTCTAGTTTTAATGGGAAAAAATTAAACCAATTTTTTGTCCCTGTAAAAAACTATAAATTCTGAATAAAATGCCGCCCATTTATGCAATTAAAAAAATTTAAACGTCTCTTATTAGATAAGGCATATTTTCGTCTGATAAGGTACTTCTTCTTCAATGATTTCGAGGATATTTTAGTTTTGATCAAAAAAATTTTATTTCTTACGACTTTTCGTAAAATATGTTAATACCATCTGAAAGAGGAACAGATAAGCTTTCCATCGAGCTCTAAGTCGAAGAACTCGATCGAAGGATGCAAGAGTTATTAGCAAACAACTAATCGGTGGTCAACACGATTCTGTCCTACTGCCGATTCTTTTCGCAAAGTACTTTTCTATAATTCTAGTTTTAATGGGAAAAAATTAAACCAATTTTTTGTCCCTGTAAAAAACTATAAATTCTGAATAAAATGCCGCCCATTTATGCAATTAAAAAAATTTAAACGTCTCTTATTAGATAAGGCATATTTTCGTCTGATAAGGTACTTCTTCTTCAATGATTTCGAGGATATTTTAGTTTTGATCAAAAAAATTTTATTTCTTACGACTTTTTGTAAAATATGTTAATGCTATCTGAAAGAGGAACAGATAAGCTTTCCATCGAGCTCTTAGTCGAAGAAGTCGGTCGAATGATGCAAGAGTTATTAGTGAAAAACTAATCGGTGGTCAAAACGATTCCGTCCTACTGCCGATTCTTTTCGCAAAGTACTTTTCTATGGTTCTAGTATTTAATGGGAGAAAATTAAACGCATCTTTGTCCATTTAAAAAACTATTAATTCTGAATAAAATGCCGCACATTTATGCAATTAAAAAAATTTAAATGTCTCTTATTAGATAAGGCATACTTTCGTCTGATAAGGTACTTCTTCTTCAATGATTTCGAGGATATTTTAGTTTTGGTGGTCAACACGATTCCGTCCAACTGCCGATTTTTTTCGCGAAGTACTTTTCTATAATTCTATAATTTAATGGGAAAAAATTAAACGAATTTTTTGTCCATGTAAAAAACTATTAATTCTGAATAAAATGCCGCCCATTTATGCAATTAAAAAAATTTAAATGTCTCTTATTAGATAAGGCATACTTTCGTCTGATAAGGTACTTCTTCTTCAATGATTTCGAGGATATTTTAGTTTTGATCAAAAAAATTTTATTTCTTACGACTTTTCGTAAAATATGTTAATACCATCTGAAAGAGGAACAGATTAGCTTTCCATCGAGCTCTAAGTCGAAGAACTCGATCGAAGGATGCAAGAGTTATTAGCAAAAAACTAAACGGTGGTCAACACGATTCCGTCCAACTGCCGATTCTTTTCGCAAAGTACTTTTCTATAATTCTAGTATTTAATGCGAAAAAAAATTAAACGAGTTTTTTGTCCATGTAAAAAACTATTAATTCTGAATAAAATGCCGCACATTTATGCAATTAAAAAAATTTAAATGTCTCTTATTAGATAAGGCATATTTTCGTCTGATAAGGTACTTTTTCTTCAATGATTTCGAGGATATTTTAGTTTTGATCAAAAAAATTTTATTTCTTACGACTTTTCGTAAAATATGTTAATACCATCTGAAAGAGGAAACGATAAGCTTTGCATCGAGCTCTTAGTCGAAGAAGTCGGTCGAAGGATGCAAGAGTTATTAGCGAAAAACTAATCGGTGGTCAAAACGATTCCGTCCTACTGCCGATTCTTTTCGCAAAGTACTTTTCTATGGTTCTAGTATTTAATGGGGAAAAAATTAAACGAATTTTTTGTCCATTTAAAAAACTATTAATTCTGAATAAAATGCCGCCCATTTATGCAATTAAAAAAATTTAAATGTCTCTTATTAGATAAGGCATACTTTCGTCTGATAAGGTACTTCTTCTTCAATGATTTCGAGGATATTTTAGTTTTGATCAAAAAAATTTTATTTCTTACGACTTTTCGTAAAATATGTTAATACCATCTGAAAGAGGAACAGATTAGCTTTCCATCGAGCTCTAAGTCGAAGAACTCGATCGAAGGATGCAAGAGTTATTAGCAAAAAACTTAACGGTGGTCAACACGATTCCGTCCTACTGCCGATTCTTTTCGCAAAGTACTTTTCTATAATTCTAGTATTTAATGGGAAAAAATTAAACCAATTTTTTGTCCATGTAAAAACTATTAATTCTGAATAAAATGCCGCCACTTATGCAATTAAAAAAATTTAAATGTCTCTTATTAGATAAGGCATATTTTCGTCTGATAAGGTACTTCTTCTTCAATGATTTTTAGGATATTTTAGTTTCGGTGGTCAACACAATTCCGTCCTACTGCCGATTCTTTTCGCAAAGTACTTTTCTATAATTCTAGTATTTAATGGGAAATAAATTAAACGAATTTTTTGTCCATGTAAAAAACTATTAATTCTGAATAAAATGCCGCCCATTTATGCAATTAAAAAAATTTAAATGTCTCTTATTAGATAAGGCATACTATCGTCTGATAAGGTACTTCTTCTTCAATGATTTCGAGGATATTTTAGTTTTGATCAAAAAAATTTTATTTCTTACGACTTTTCGTAAGATATGTTAATGCCATCTGAAAGAGGAACAGATAAGCTTTCCATCGAGTTTTTAGTCGAAGTAGTTGGTGGAAGGATGCAAGGGTTATTAGCAAAAAACTGATCGGTGGTCAACACGATTCCGTCCTACTGCCGATTCTTTTCGCAAAGTACTTTTCTATAATTCTAGTATTTAATGGGAACAAATTAAACGCATCTTTGTCCATGTAAAAAACTATTAATTCTGAATAAAATTCCGCCCATTTATGCAATTAAAAATATTTAAATGTCTCTTATTAGATAAGGCATACTTTCGTCTGATAAGGTACTTCTTCTTCAATGATTTCGAGGATATTTTAGTTTGGATCAAAAAAATTGTATTTCTTACGATTTTTCGTAAAATATGTTAATGCCATCTGAAACAGGAACAGATAAGCTTTCCATCGAGCTCTTAGTCGAAGAAGTCGGTCGAAGGATGCAAGAGTTATTAGCAAAAAACTGATCGGTGGTCAACACGATTCCGTCCTACTGCCGATTCTTTTCGCAAAGTACTTTTCTATAATTCTAGTATTTAATGGGGAAAAAATTAAACGAATTTTTTTTCCGAATAAAATGTCGCCCATTTATGCAATTAAGAAAATTTAAATGTCTGTTATTAGATTAGGTATATGTTCGTCTGATAAGGTACTTCTTCTTCAATGATTTCGAAGATATTTTAGTTTCGGTGGTCAACACGATTCTGTCCAACTGCCGATTTTTTTCGCGAAGTGCTTTTCTATAATTCTAGAATTAAATGGGAAAAAATTAAACGAATTTTTTGTCCATGTAAAAAACTATTAATTCTGAATAAAATGCCGCTCATTTATGCAATTAAAAAAATTTAAATGTCTTTTATTAGATAAGGCATATTTTCGTCTGATAATGTACTTCTTCTTCAACGATTTCGAGGATATTTTAGTTTTGATCAAAAAAATTGTATTTCAAACGACTTTTCGTAAACTATGTTAATGCCATCTGAAAGAGGAAACGATAAGCTTTGCATCGAGCTCTTAGTCGAAGAAGTCGGTCGAAGGATGCAAGAGTTATTAGTAAAAAACTAAACGGTGGTCAACACGATTCCGTCCTACTGCCGATTCTTTTCGCAAAGTACTTTTCTATAATTCTAGTATTTAATGGGGAAAAAATTAAACGAATTTTTTGTCCATTTAAAAAACTATTAATTCTGAATAAAATGCCGCCCATTTATGCAATTAAGAAAATTTGAATGTCTCTTATTAGATTAGGCATATTTTCGTCTGATAAGGTACTTCTTCTTCAATGATTTTGAGGATATTTTAGTTTCGGTGGTCAACACAATTCCGTCCTACTGCCGATTCTTTTCGCAAAGTACTTTTCTATAATTCTAGTATATAATGTGAAAAAAATTAAACGATTTTTTGTCCATGTAAAAAACTATTAATTCTGAATAAAATGCCGCCCATTTATGCAATTAAAAAAATTTAAATGTCTCTTATTAGATAAGGCATACTTTCGTCTGATAAGGTACTTCTTCTTCAATGATTTCGAGGATATTTTAGTTTTGATAAAAAAAATTTTATTTCTTACGACTTTTCGTAAGATATGTTAATGCCATCGGAAAGAGGAACAGATAAGCTTTCCATCGAGCTCTTAGTCGAAGTAGTTGGTCGAAGGATGCAAGGGTTATTAGCATAAAACTGATCGGTGGTCAACACGATCCCGTCCTACTACCGATTCTTTTCGCAAAGTACTTTTCTATTATTCTAGTATTTAATGGGACCAAATTAAACGCATTTTTTGTCCATGTAAAAAACTATTAATTGTGAATAAAATGCCGCCCATTTATGCAATTAAGAAAATTTAAATGTCTCTTATTAGATAAGGCATATTTTCGTTTGATAATGTACTTCTTCTTCAACGATTTCGATGATATTTTAGTTTTGATCAAAAAAATTGTATTTCAAACGACTTTTCGTAAAATATGTTAATGCCATCTGAAAGAGGAATAGATAAGCTTTGCATCGAGCTCTTAGTCGAAGAAGTCGGTCGAAGGATGCAAGAGTTATTAGTAAAAAACTAAACGGTGGTCAACACGATTCCGTCCTACTGCCGATTCTTTTCGCAAAGTACTTTTCTATAATTCTAGTATTTAATGGGAAAAAATTAAACCAATTTTTTGTCCATGTAAAAACGATTAATTCTGAATAAAATGCCGCCACTTATGCAATTAAAAAAATTTAAATGTCTCTTATTAGATAAGGCATATTTTTGTCTGATAAGGTACTTCTACTTCAATGATTTCGAGGATATTTTAGTTTTGATCAAAAAAATTTAATTTCTTACGACTTTTCGTAAAATATGTTAATGCCATCTGAAAGAGGAACAGATAAGATTAAACGAATTTTTTGTCCATTTAAAAAACTATTAATTCTGAATAAAATGCCGCCCATTTATGCAATTAAGAAAATTTGAATGTCTCTTATTAGATTAGGCATATTTTCGTCTGATAAGGTACTTCTTCTTCAATGATTTTGAGGATATTTTAGTTTCGGTGGTCAACACAATTCCGTCCTACTGCCGATTCTTTTCGCAAAGAACTTTTCTATAATTCTAGTATATAATGGGAAAAAAATTAAACGAATATTTTGTCCATGTAAAAAACTATTAATTCTGAATAAAATGCCGTCCATTTATGCAATTAAAAAAATTTAAATGTCTCTTATTAGATAAGGCATACTTTCGTCTGATAAGGTACTTCTTCTTCAATGATTTCGAGGATATTTTAGTTTTGATAAAAAAAATTTTATTTCTTACGACTTTTCGTAAGATATGTTAATGCCATCGGAAAGAGGAACAGATAAGCTTTCCATCGAGCTCTTAGTCGATGTAGTTGGTCGAAGGATGCAAGAGTTATTAGCATAAAACTGATCGGTGGTCAACACGATCCCGTCCTACTACCGATTCTTTTCGCAAAGTACTTTTCTATAATTCTAGTATTTAATGGGACCAAATTAAACGCATTTTTTGTCCATGTAAAAAACTATTAATTCTGAATAAAATGCCGCCCATTTATGCAATTAAGAAAATTTAAATGTCTCTTATTAGATAAGGCATATTTTCGTCTGATAAGGTACTTCTTCTTCAATGATTTCGAGTATACACGACGATCAACACGATTCCATCCAACTGCCGATTATTTTCGCGAAGTACTTTTCTATAATTATAGAATTTAATGGGAAAAAATTAAACGAATTTTTTGTCCATTTAAAAAACTATTGATTGTGAATAAAATGCCGCCCATTTATGCAATTAAAAAAATTTAAATATCTCTTATTAGATAAGGCATATTTTCGTCTGATAAGGTACTTCTTCTTCAATGATTTCGAGGATATTTTAGTTTCGATGGTCAACACGATTCCGACCAACTGTCGATTATTTTCGCAAAGTACTTTTCTATAATTCTAGTATTTAATGGGAACAAATTAAACGCATTTTTTGTCCATGTAAAAAACTATTAATTCTGAATAAAATGCCGCCCATTTATGCAATTAAGAAAATTTAAATGTCTCTTATTAGATAAGGCATATTTTCGTCTGATAAGGTACTTCTTCTTCAATGATTTCGAGTATACACGACGATCAACACGATTCCATCCAACTGCCGATTATTTTCGCGAAGTACTTTTCTATAATTATAGAATTTAATGGGAAAAAATTAAACGAATTTTTTGCCCATTTAAAAAACTATTGATTGTGAATAAAATGCCGCCCATTTATGCAATTAAAAAAATTTAAATGTCTCTTATTAGATAAGGCATATTTTCGTCTGATAATGTACTTCTTCTTCAACGATTTCGATGATATTTTAGTTTTGATCAAAAAAATTGTATTTCAAACGACTTTTCGTAAAATATGTTAATGCCATCTGAAAGAGGAATAGATAAGCTTTGCATCGAGCTCTTAGTCGAAGAAGTCGGTCGAAGGATGCAAGAGTTATTAGTAAAAAACTAAACGGTGGTCAACACGATTCCGTCCTACTGCCGATTCTTTTCGCAAAGTACTTTTCTATAATTCTAGTATTTAATGGGAAAAAATTTAACCAATTTTTTGTCCATGTAAAAACGATTAATTCTGAATAAAATGCCGCCACTTATGCAATTAAAAAAATTTAAATGTCTCTTATTAGATAAGGCATATTTTTGTCTGATAAGGTACTTCTACTTCAATGATTTCGAGGATATTTTAGTTTTGATCAAAAAAATTTTATTTCTTACGACTTTTCGTAAAATATGTTAATGCCATCTGAAAGAGGAACAGATAAGGTTACCATCGAGCTCTTAGTCGAAGAAGTCGGTCGAAGGATACAAGAGTTGTTAGCAAATAACTTATCGGTGGTCAACACGATTCTGTCCTACTGCCGATTCTTTTCGCAAAGTACTTTTCTATAATTCTAGTATTTAATGGGGAAAAAATTAAACGAATTTTTTGTCCATTTAAAAAACTATTAATTCTGAATAAAATGCCGCCCATTTATGCAATTAAGAAAATTTGAATGTCTCTTATTAGATTAGGCATATTTTCGTCTGATAAGGTACTTCTTCTTCAATGATTTTGAGGATATTTTAGTTTCGGTGGTCAACACAATTCCGTCCTACTGCCGATTCTTTTCGCAAAGTACTTTTCTATAATTCTAGTATTTAATGGGAACAAATTAAACGCATCTTTGTCCATGTAAAAAACTATTAATTCTGAATAAAATTCCGCCCATTTATGCAATTAAAAATATTTAAATGTCTCTTATTAGATAAGGCATACTTTCGTCTGATAAGGTACTTCTTCTTCAATGATTTCGAGGATATTTTAGTTTGGATCAAAAAAATTGTATTTCTTACGATTTTTCGTAAAATATGTTAATGCCATCTGAAAGAGGAACAGATAAGCTTTCCATCGAGCTCTTAGTCGAAGAAGTCGGTCGAAGGATGCAAGAGTTATTAGCAAAAAACTGATCGGTGGTCAACACGATTCCGTCCTACTGCCGATTCTTTTCGCAAAGTACTTTTCTATAATTCTAGTATTTAATGGGGAAAAAATTAAACGAGTTTTTTTTCCGAATAAAATGTCGCCCATTTATGCAATTAAGAAAATTTAAATGTCTGTTATTAGATTAGGTATATGTTCGTCTGATAAGGTACTTCTTCTTCAATGATTTCGAAGATATTTTAGTTTCGGTGGTCAACACGATTCCGTCCAACTGCCGATTTTTTTCGCGAAGTGCTTTTCTATAATTCTAGAATTAAATGGGAAAAAATTAAACGAATTTTTTGTCCATGTAAAAAACTATTAATTCTGAATAAAATGCCGCCCATTTATGCAATTAAGAAAATTTAAATGTCTCTTATTAGATAAGGCATATTTTCGTCTGATAAGGTACTTCTTCTTCAATGATTTCGAGTATACACGACGATCAACACGATTCCATCCAACTTCGCGAAGTACTTTTCTATAATTATAGAATTTAATGGGAAAAAATTAAACGAATTTTTTGTCCATTTAAAAAACTATTGATTGTGAATAAAATGCCGCCCATTTATGCAATTAAAAAAATTTAAATATCTCTTATTAGATAAGGCACATTTTCGTCTGATAAGGTACTTCTTCTTCAATGATTTCGAGGATATTTTAGTTTCGATGGTCAACACGATTCCGACCAACTGCCGATTATTTTCGCAAAGTACTTTTCTATAATTCTAGTATTTAATGGGAACAAATTAAACGCATTTTTTGTCCATGTAAAAAACTATTAATTCTGAATAAAATGCCGCCCATTTATGCAATTAAGAAACTTTAAATGTCTCTTATTAGATAAGGCATATTTTCGTCTGATAAGGTACTTCTTCAATGATTTCGATTATACACGACGATCAACACGATTCCATCCAACTGCCGATTATTTTCGCGAAGTACTTTTCTATAATTATAGAATTTAATGGGAAAAAATTAAACGAATTTTTTGTCCATTTAAAAAACTATTGATTGTGAATAAAATGCCGCCCATTTATGCAATTTAACCCAGTAAGGGCGGTATAGTTGAGTATTCTCAACTATATAATACCCTGTACACACACCTATGTTGATAACACGTTAAACATTCGCCGACAGCAAAAGCAGTGTACCACGATATGGTTTGTGTATTTGCTAATAGTGAGGCAGGGCTCACAGTGCAATGTTGCCATCTGATGGCGCTTTAGTACGGGTTTTGTTACAAAGCATTGCTGCAAAATTTTAGTGTGTTGGTCTTTGCGGGGAAAGTGGTAGTTTGTTGTATGCAGTTTTAAAAAGGTATGTTATCTGAGTTTGCATACAAAATTTCAGCATTGTATTCTTTATACTTTAGGAGATACAGCAATTTTAAGAAAAAAATGACCTTTTGTTGTGCTCGATGGGCGGGAAGGAATGGGCGTGGCAAAAATTCCTTCAAACTTCATCTAGTATTCGACCACACGAGACTATCTTCCAAATTTCAAGTCTCTAGCTTTAATAGTTTTCGCAGTGTTAAGTACGGTTTTTGTTACAAATAGGATAAAGCAGTGTTCAAAGCGCAATTTATGCCAAATTTTAACTTGTTTGTCTTTGCGTTGTCACACAGCGTTAAAAATGAAAGTTTGTGGTATGCAGTTTTAAAAAGGTATGTTTACTGAGTTGGCATACAAAATTTCAGCATTGTATCTATTATAGTTTAGGAGATACAGTATTTTTAAGAAAACAACTTTTTGAAGGGAAACGAAGGGGAGGGGGAAAAAATGTGGTATGCAGTTTTGTAGAGCTATACATACTGAGTCTACATACTCATTTTCATGTTTCTAACTCATCAGGTTTTCGAGCTACAGCCTTTTGAAAAAATGGGTGGTGCTTGATGGGCGGGAAGGAGTGGGCGTGGCAAAAAATCCTTCAAACTTGATCTAGCGTTTGACCTCACGAGTCTATCCACCAAATTTCAAGTCTCTAGCTCTTATAGTTTTCGAGAACCATTGGTGAGGACGACGGACGGACGGACGGACGGACAGACAGGGCTATATCAATTCGTCTTGTCATCCTGATCAAGAATATATATACTTTATAGGGTCCCCCTCCCCTCCTTCTATGCGTTACATACAAACCGTCGCAAATAAACTTAATATACCCTGATACACAGTGTGTGTACAGGGTATAAAAATTTAAATATCTCTTATTAGATAAGGCATATTTTCGTCTGATAAGGTACTTCTTCTTCAATGATTTCGAGGATATTTTAGTTTCGATGGTCAACACGATTCCGACCAACTGCCGATTTTTTTTGCGAAGTACTTTTCTATAATTCTAGAATTTAATGCGAAGAAATTAAACGAATTTTTTGTCCATTTAAAAAACTATTAATTCTGAATAAAATGCCGTCCATTTATGCAATTAAAAAAATTTAAATGTCTCTTATTAGATAAGGCATACTTTCGTCTGATAAGGTACTTCTTCTTCAATGATTTCTAGGATATTTTAGTTTAGATCAAAAAAATTTTATTTCTTATGACTTTTTATAAAATATGTTAATGCCATCTGAAAGAGGAACAGATAAGCTTTCCATCGAGTTCTTAGTCGAAGAAATCGGTCGAAGGATGCAAGAGTTATTAGCAAAAAACTAATCGGTGGTCAACACAATTTCGTCCTACTGCCGATTCTTTTCGCAAAATACTTTTCTATAATTCTAGTATTTAATGGGAAAAAAATTAAACGAATTTTTTGTCCATGTAAAAAACGCCCATTTTTGCAATTAAGAAAATTTAAATGTCTCTTATTAGATTAGGCATATGTTCGTCTGATAAGGTACTTCTTCTTCAATGATTTCTAGGATATTTTAGTTTAGATCAAAAAAATTTTATTTCTTATGACTTTTTATAAAATATGTTAATGCTATCTGAAAGAGGAACAGATAAGCTTTCCATCGAGCTCTTAGTCGAAGCAGTCGGTCGAAGGATGCAAGAGTTATTAGCGAAAAACTAATCGGTGGTCAAAACGATTCCGTCCTACTGCCGATTCTTTTCGCAAAGTACTTTTCTATGGTTCGAGTATTTAATGGGAGAAAATTAAACGCATTTTTGTCCATGTAAAAAACTATTAATTCTGAATAAAATGCCGCTCATTTATGCAATTAAAAATATTTAAATGTCTCTTATTAGATAAGGCATACTTTCGTCTGATAAGGTACTTCTTCTTCAATGATTTCGAGGATATTTTAGTTTGGATCAAAAAAATTGTATTTCTTACGATTTTTCGTAAAATATGTTAATGCCATCTGAAAGAGGAACAGATAAGCTTTCCATCGAGCTCTTAGTCGAAGAAGTCGGTCGAAGGATGCAAGGGTTATTAGCAAAAAACTGATCGGTGGTCAAGACGATTCCGTCCTACTGCCGATTCTTTTCGCAAAGTACTTTTCTATAATTCTAGTATTTAATGGGGAAAAAATTAAACGAATTTTTTTTCCGAATAAAATGTCGCCCATTTATGCAATAAAGAAAATTTAAATGTCTGTTATTAGATCAGGTATATGTTCGTCTGATAAGGTACTTCTTCTTCAATGATTTCGAGGATATTTTAGTTTCGGTGGTCAACACGATTCCGTCCAACTGCCGATTTTTTTCGCGAAGTACTTTTCTATAATTCTAGAATTTAATGGGAAAAAATTAAACGAATTTTTTGTCCATGTAAAAAACTATTAATTCTGAATAAAATGCCGCTCATTTATGCAATTAAAAAAATTTATATGTCTCTTATTAGATAAGGCATATTTTCGTCTGATAATGTACTTCTTCTTCAATGATTTCGAGGATATTTTAGTTTTGATCAAAAAAATTGTATTTCTTTCGACTTTTCGTAAAATATGTTAATGCCATTTGAAAGAGAAACAGATAAGCTTTCCATCGAGCTTTTAGTCGAAGAAGTCGGTCGAAGGATGCAAGAGTTATTAGCGAAAAACTAATCGGTGGTCAAAACGATTCCGTTCTACTGCCGATTCTTTTCGCAAAGTACTTTTCTATAGTTCTAGTATTTAATGCGAGAAAATTAAACGCATTTTTGTCCAAGTAAAAAACTATTAATTCTGAATAAAATGCCGCCCATTTATGCAATTAAAAAAATTTAAATGTCTCTTATTAGATAAGGCATACTTTCGTCTGATAAGGTACTTCTTCTTCAATGATTTCGAGGATATTTTAGTTTTGATCAAAAAATTTTTATTTCTCACGACTTTTCGTAAAATATGTTAATGCCATCTGAAAGAGGAACAGATAAGCTTTCCATCGAGCTCTTAGTCGAAGAAGTCGGTCGAAGGATGCAAGGGTTATTAGCAAAAAACTGATCGGTGGTCAACACGATTCCGTCCTACTGCCGATTCTTTTCGCAAAGTACTTTTCTATAATTCTAGTATTTAATGGGAAAAAAATTAGACGAATTTTTTTTCCGAATAAAATGTCGCCCATTTATGCAATTAAGAAAATTTAAATGTCTCTTATTAGATTACGTATATGTTCGTCTGAGAAGGTACTTCTTCTTCAATGATTTCGAGGATATTTTAGTTTCGGTGGTCAACACGATTCCGTCCAACTGCCGATTTTTTTCGCGAAGTACTTTTCTATAATTCTAGAATTTAATGGGAAAAAATTAAACGAATTTTTTGTCCCTGTAAAAAACTATTAATTCTGAATAAAGTGCCGCTCATTTATGCAATTACAAAAATGTAAATGTCTCTTATTAGATAATGATTTCGAGGATATTTTAGTTTTGATCAAAAAAATTGTATTTCTTTCGACTTTTCGTAAAATATGTTAATGCCATCTGAAAGAGGAACAGATAAGCTTTCCATCGAGCTCTTAGTCAAAGAAGTCGGGCGAAGGATGCAAGAGTTATTAGCGAAAAACTAATCGGTGGTCAATACTATTCTGTTCTACTGCCGATTCTTTTCGCAAAGTACTTTTCTATAGTTCTAGTATTTAATGGGAGAAAATTAAACGCATTTTTGTCCATGTAAAAAACTATAAATTCTGAATAAAATGCCGCCCATTTATGCAATAAAAAAAATTTAAATGTCTCTTATTAGATAAGGCATACTTTCGTCTGATAAGGTACTTCTTCTTCAATGATTTCGAGGATATTTTAGTTTTGATCAAAAAAATTTTATATCTCATGACTTTTCGTAAAATATGTTAATGCCATCTGAAAGAGGAACAGATAAGCTTTCCATCGAGCTCTTAGTCGAAGAAGTCGGTCGAAGGATGCAAGAGTTATTAGCAAAAAACTGATCGCTTGTCAACACGATTCCGTCCTACTGACGATTATTTTCGCAAAGTACTTTTCTATAATTCTAGCATTTAATGCGAAAAAAATTAAACGAATTTTTTGTCCATGTAAAAACTATTAATTCTGAATAAAATACCGCACATTTAGGCAATGAAAAAAATTTAAATGTCTCTTATTAGATAAGGCATATTTTCGTCTGATAAGGTACTTCTTCTTTAATGATTTCGAGGATATTTTAGTTTCGGTGGTCAACACGATTCCGTCCAACTGCCAATTCTCTGCGCAAAGTTTTTTTCTATAATTCTAGTATTTAATGGGAAAAAAAATTAAACGAATTTTTTGTCCATTTAAAAAACTATTGATTGTGAATAAAATGCCGCCCATTTATGCAATTAAAAAAATTTAAATATCTCTTATTAGATAAGGCATATTTTCGTCTGATAAGGTACTTCTTCTTTAATGATTTCGAGGATATTTAAGTTGTGATCAAAAGAATTGTATTTCTTACGACTTTTCGTAAAATATGTTAATGCAATCTGAAAGAGGAACAGATAAGCTTTCCATCGAGCTCTTAGTCGAAGAAGTCGGTCGAAGGATGCAAGAGTTGTTAGGAAATAACGTATCGGTGGTCAACACGATTCCGTCCTACTGCCGATTCTTTTCGCAAAGTACTTTTCTATAATTCTAGTATTTAATGGGAAAAAAATTAAATGAATTTTTTGTCCATGTAAAAAACTATTAATTCTGAATAAAATGCCGCCCATTTATGCAATTAAGAAAATTTAAATATCTGTTATTAGATAAGGCATATTTTCGTCTGATAAGGTACTTCTTCTTCAATGATTTCGAGGATATTTTAGCTTCGGTGGTCAACACGATTCCGTCCAACTGCCAATTCTTTGCGCAAAGTTTTTTTCTATAATTCTAGCATTTAATGGGAAAAAAATTAAACGAATTTTTTGTCCATGTAAAAACTATTAATTCTGAATAAAAAACCGCACATTTAGGCAATGAAAAAAATTTAAATGTCTCTTATTAGATAAGGCATATTTTCGTCTGATAAAGTACTTCTTCTTTAATGATTTCGAGGATATTTTAGTTTTGATCAAAAAAATTTTATATCTCACGACTTTTCGTAAAATATGTTAATGCCATCTGAAAGAGGAACAGATAAGCTTTCCATCGAGTTCTTAGTCGAAGAAGTCGGTCGAAGGATGCAAGAGTTATTAGCAAAAAACTGATCGCTTGTCAACACGATTCCGTCCTACTGCCGATTATTTTCGCAAAGTACTTTTCTATAATTCTAGCATTTAATGGGAAAAAAATTAAACGAATTTTTTGTCCATGTAAAAACTATTAATTCTGAATAAAATACCGCACATTTAGGCAATGAAAAAAATTTAAATGTCTCTTATTAGATAAGGCATATTTTCGTCTGATAAAGTACTTCTTCTTTAATGATTTCGAGGATATTTTAGTTTTGATCAAAAAAATTTTATATCTCACGACTTTTCGTAAAATATGTTAATGCCATCTGAAAGAGGAACAGATAAGCTTTCCATCGAGTTCTTAGTCGAAGAAGTCGGTCGAAGGATGCAAGAGTTATTAGCAAAAAACTGATCGCTTGTCAACACGATTCCGTCCTACTGCCGATTATTTTCGCAAAGTACTTTTCTATAATTCTAGCATTTAATGGGAAAAAAATTAAACGAATTTTTTGTCCATGTAAAAAATATTAATTCTAAATAAAATACCGCACATTTAGGCAATTAAAAAAATTTAAATGTCTCTTATTAGATAAGACATATTTTCGTCTGGTAAGGTACTTCTACTTCAATGATTTCGAGGATATTTTAGTTTTGAGTTGTTAGCAAATAACTTATCGGTGGTCAACACGATTCTGTCCTACTGCCGATTCTTTTCGCAAAGTGCTTTTCTATAATTCTAGTATTTAATGGGAAAAAAATTAAATGAATTTTTTGTCCATGTAAAAAACTATTAATTCTGAATAAAATGCCGCCCATTTATGCAATTAAGAAAATTTAAATGTCTCTTAATAGATAAGGCATATTTTCGTCTGATAATGTACTTCTTCTTCAATGATTTCGAGGATATTTTAGTTTCGGTGGTCAACACGATTCCGTCCAACTGCCGATTCTTTTCGCAAAGTACTTTTCTATAATTCTAGCATTTAATGGGAAAAAAATTAAACGAATTTTTTGTCCATTTAAAAAACTATTGATTGTGAATAAAATGCCGCCCATTTATGCAATTAAAAAAATTTAAATATCTGTTATTAGATAAGGCATATTTTCGTCTGATAAGGTACTTCTTCTTCAATGATTTCGAGGATATTTAAGTTGTGATCAAAAGAATTGTATTTCTTACGACTTTTCGTAAAATATGTTAATGCAATCTGAAAGAGGAACAGATAAGCTTTCCATCGAGCTCTTAGTCGAAGAAGTCGGTCGAAGGATGCAAGAGTTGTTAGGAAATAACGTATCGGTGGTCAACACGATTCTGTCCTACTGCCGATTCTTTTCGCAAAGTACTTTTATATAATTCTAGTATTTAATGGGAAAAAAATTAAATGAATTTTTTGTCCATGTAAAAAACTATTAATTCTGAATAAAAAGCCGCCCATTTATGCAATTAAGAAAATTTAAGTATCTGTTATTAGATAAGGCATATTTTCGTCTGATAAGGTACTTCTTCTTCAATGATTTCGAGGATATTTTAGTTTCGGTGGTCAACACGATTCCGTCCAACTGCCAATTCTTTGCGCAAAGTTTTTTTCTATAATTCTAATATTTAATGGGAAAAAAATTAAACGAATTTTTTGTCCATTTAAAAAACTATTGATTGTGAATAAAATGCCGCCCATTTATGCAATTAAAAAAATTTAAATATCTGTTATTAGATAAGGCATATTTTCGTCTGATAAGGTACTTCTTCTTCAATGATTTCGAGGATATTTTAGTTTCGATGGTCAACACGATTCCGACCAACTGCCGATTTTTTTTGCGAAGTACTTTTCTATAATTCTAGAATTTAATGGGAAAAAATTAAACGAATTTTTTGTCCATTTAAAAAACTATTAATTCTGAATAAAATGCCGCCCATTCATGCAATTAAAAAAATTTAAATGTCTCTTATTAGATAAGCCATACTTTCGTCTGATAAGGTACTTCTTCTTCAATGATTTCTAGGATATTTTAGTTTTGATAAAAAAATTTTATTTCTTATGACTTTTTATAAAATATGTTAATGCCATCTGAAAGAGGAACAGATAAGCTTTCCATCGAGCTCTTAGTCGAAGAAATCGGTCGAAGGATGCAAGAGTTATTAGCGAAAAACTAATCGGTGGTCAAAACGATTCCGTCCTACTGCCGATTCTTTTCGCAAAGTACTTTTCAATAGTTCTAGTATTTAATGGGAGAAAATTAAACGCATTTTTGTCCAAGTAAAAAACTATTAATTCTGAATAAAATGCCGCCCATTCATGCAATTAAAAAAATTTAAATGTCTCTTATTAGATAAGGCATACTTTCGTCTGATAAGGTACTTCTTCTTCAATGATTTCGAGGATATTTTAGTTTTGATCAAAAAAATTTTATTTCTTACGACTTTTCGTAAAATATGTTAATGCTATCTGAAAGAGGAACAGATAAGCTTTCCATCGAGCTCTTAGTCGAAGCAGTCGGTCGAAGGATGCAAGAGTTATTAGCGAAAAACTAATCGGTGGTCAAAACGATTCCGTCCTACTGCCGATTCTTTTCGCAAAGTACTTTTCAATAGTTCTAGTATTTAATGGGAGAAAATTAAACGCATTTTTGTCCAAGTAAAAAACTATTAATTCTGAATAAAATGCCGCCCATTCATGCAATTAAAAAAATTTAAATGTCTCTTATTAGATAAGGCATACTTTCGTCTGATAAGGTACTTCTTCTTCAATGATTTCGAGGATATTTTAGTTTTGATCAAAAAAATTTTATTTCTCACGACTTTTCGTAAAATATGTTAATGCCATCTGAAAGAGGAACAGATAAGCTTTCCATCGAGCTCTTAGTCGAAGAAGTCGGTCGAAGGATGCAAGGGTTATTAGCAAAAAACTGATCGGTGGTCAACACGATTCCGTCCTACTGCCGATTCTTTTCGCAAAGTACTTTTCTATAATTCTAGTATTTAATGGGAAAAAAATTAGACGAATTTTTTTTCCGAATAAAATGTCGCCCATTTATGCAATTAAGAAAATTTAAATGTCTCTTATTAGATTACGTATATGTTCGTCTTATAAGGTAATTCTTCTTCAATGATTTCGAGGATATTTTAGTTTCGGTGGTCAACACGATTCCGTCCAACTGCCGATTTTTTTCGCGAAGTACTTTTCTATAATTCTAGAATTTAATGGGAAAAAATTAAACGAATTTTTTGTCCCTGTAAAAAACTATTAATTCTGAATAAAGTGCCGCTCATTTATGCAATTACAAAAATGTAAATGTCTCTTATTAGATAAGGCATATTTTCGTCTGATAATGTACTTCTTCTTCAATGATTTCGAGGATATTTTAGTTTTAATCAAAAAAATTGTATTTCTTTCGACTTTTCGTAAAATATGTTAATGCCATCTGAAAGAGGAACAGATAAGCTTTCCATCGAGCTCTTAGTCAAAGAAGTCGGTCGAAGGATGCAAGAGTTATTAGCGAAAAACTAATCGGTGGTCAACACGATTCTGTTCTACTGCCGATTCTTTTCGCAAAGTACTTTTCTATAGTTCTAGTATTTAATGGGAGAAAATTAATCGCATTTTTGTCCATGTAAAAAACTATAAATTCTGAATAAAATGCCGCCCATTTATGCAATAAAAAATATTTAAATGTCTCTTATTAGATAAGGCATACTTTCGTCTGATAAGGTACTTCTTCTTCAATGATTTCGAGGATATTTTAGTTTTGATCAAAAAAATTTTATATCTCACGACTTTTCGTAAAATATGTTAATGCCATCTGAAAGAAGAACAGATAAGCTTTCCATCGAGCTCTTAGTCGAAGAAGTCGGTCGAAGGATGCAAGAGTTATTAGCAAAAAACTGATCGCTTGTCAACACGATTCCGTCCTACTGCCGATTCTTTTCGCAAAGTACTTTTCTATAATTCTAGTATTTAATGGAAAAAAATTAAACGAATTTTTTTTCCGAATAAAATGTCGCCCATTTATGCAATTAAGAAAATTTAAATGTCTCATATTAGATTAGGTATATGTTCGTCTGATAAGGTACTTCTTCTTCAATGATTTCGAGGATATTTTAGTTTCGGTGGTCAACACGATTCCGTCCAACTGCCGATTTTTTTCGCGAAGTACTTTTCTATAATTCTAGAATTTAATGGGAAAAAATTAAACGAATTTTTTGTCCATGTAAAAAACTATTAATTCTGAATAAAATGCCGCTCATTTATGCAATTAAAAAAATTTAAATGTCTCTTATTAGATAAGACATATTTTCGTCTGGTAAGGTACTTCTACTTCAATGATTTCGAGGATATTTTAGTTTTGAGGTGTTAGCAAATAACTTATCGGTGGTCAACACGATTCTGTCCTACTGCCGATTCTTTTCGCAAAGTGCTTTTCTATAATTCTAGTATTTAATGGGAAAAAAATTAAATGAATTTTTTGTCCATGTAAAAAACTATTAATTCTGAATAAAATGCCGCCCATTTATGCAATTAAGAAAATTTAAATGTCTCTTAATAGATAAGGCATATTTTCGTCTGATAATGTACTTCTTCTTCAATGATTTCGAGGATATTTTAGTTTCGGTGGTCAACACGATTCCGTCCAACTGCCGATTCTTTTCGCAAAGTACTTTTCTATAATTCTAGCATTTAATGGGAAAAAAATTAAACGAATTTTTTGTCCATGTAAAAACTATTAATTCTGAAAAAAAAACACCACATTTAGGCAATAAAAAAAATTTAAATGTCTCTTATTAGATAAGGCATATTTTCGTCTGATAAGGTACTTCTTCTTTAATGATTTCGAGGATATTTAAGTTGTGATCAAAAGAATTGTATTTCTTACGACTTTTCGTAAAATATGTTAATGCAATCTGAAAGAGGAACAGATAAGCTTTCCATCGAGCTCTTAGTCGAAGAAGTCGGTCGAAGGATGCAAGAGTTGTTAAGAAATAACGTATCGGTGGTCAACACGATTCTGCCCTACTGCCGATTCTTTTCGCAAAGTACTTTTCTATAATTCTAGTATTTAATGGGAAAAAAATTAAATGAATTTTTTGTCCATGTAAAAAACTATTAATTCTGAATAAAATGCCGCCCATTTATGCAATTAAGAAAATTTAAATATCTGTTATTAGATAAGGCATATTTTCGTCTGATAAGGTACTTCTTCTTCAATGATTTCGAGGATATTTTAGTTTCGGTGGTCAACACGATTCCGTCCAACTGCCAATTCTTTGCGCAAAGTTTTTTTCTATAATTCTAGTATTTAATGGGAAAAAAATTAAACGAATTTTTTGTCCATGTAAAAAACCATTAATTCTGAATAAAATACCGCACATTTAGGCAATAAAAAAAATTTAAATGTCTCTTATTAGATAAGGCATATTTTCGTCTGATAAGGTACTTCTTCTTTAATGATTTCGAGGATATTTAAGTTGTGATCAAAAGAATTGTATTTCTTACGACTTTTCGTAAAATATGTTAATGCCATCTGAAAGAGGAACAGATAAGCTTTCCATCGAGCTCTTAGTCGAAGAAGTCGGTCGAAGGATGCAAGAGTTATTAGCGAAAAACTAATCGGTGGTCAAAACGATTCCGTTCTACTGCCGATTCTTTTCGTAAAGTACTTTTCTATAGTTCTAGAATTTAATGGGAGAAAATTAAACTCATTTTTTGTTCATGTAAAAAACTATTAATTCTGAATAAAATGCTGCCCATTTATGCACTTAAAAAAATTTAAATGTCTCTTATTAGATAAGGCATATTTTCGTCTGATAAGGTAGATCTTCTTCAATGATTTCGAGGATATTTTAGTTTTGATCAAAAAAATTTTATTTCTCACGACTTTTCGTAATATATGTTAATGCCATCTGAAAGAGGAACAGATAAGCTTTCCATTAAGCTCTTAGTCGAAGAAGTCGGTCGAAGGATGCAAGGGTTATTAGCAAAAAACTGATCGGTGGTCAACACGATTCCGTCCTACTGCCGATTCTTTTCGCGAAGTACTTTTCTATAATTCAAGAATTTAATGGGAAAAAATTAAACGAATTTTTTGTCCATGTAAAAAACTATTAATTCTGAATAAAATGCCGCCCATTTATGCAATTAAGAAAATTTAAATATCTCTTATTAGATAAGGCATATTTTCGTCTGATAAGGTACTTCTTCTTCAATGATTTCGAGGATATTTTAGTTTCGGTGGTCAACACGATTCCGTCCAACTGCCAATTCTTTGCGCAAAGTTTTTTTCTATAATTCTAGTATTTAATGGGAAAAAAATTAAACGAATTTTTTGTCCATTTAAAAAACTATTGATTGTGAATAAAATACCGCCCATTTATGCAATTCAAAAAATTTAAATATCTCTTATTAGATAAGGCATATTTTCGTCTGATAAGGTACTTCTTCTTCAATGATTTCGAGGATATTTTAGTTTCGATGGTCAACACGATTCCGACCAACTGCCGATTTTTTTTGCGAAGTACTTTTCTATAATTCTAGAATTTAATTGGAAAAAATTAAACGAATTTTTTGTCCATTTAAAAAACTATTAATTCTGAATAAAATGCCGTCCATTTATGCAATTAAAAAAATTTAAATGTCTCTTATTAGATAAGGCATACTTTCGTCTGATAAGGTACTTCTTCTTCAATGATTTCTAGGATATTTTAGTTTTGATAAAAAAATTTTTTTTCTTATGACTTTTTATAAAATATGTTAATGCCATCTGAAAGAGGAACAGATAAGCTTTCCATCGAGTTCTTAGTCGAAGAAATCGGTCGAAGGATGCAAGAGTTATTAGCAAAAAACAAATCGGTGGTCAACACAATTTCGTCCTACTGCCGATTCTTTTCGCAAAATACTTTTCTATAATTCTAGTATTTAATGGGAAAAAAATTAAACGAATTTTTTGTCCATGTAAAAAACGCCCATTTTTGCAATTAAGAAAATTTAAATGTCTCTTATTAGATTAGTCATATGTTCGTCTGATAAGGTACTTCTTCTTCAATGATTTCGAGGATATTTTAGTTTCGGTGGTCAACACGATTCCGTCCATCTGCCGATTTTTTTCGCGAAGTACTTTTCTATAATTCAAGAATTTAATGGGAAAAAATCTAACGAATTTTTTGTCCATGTAAAAAACTATTAATTCTGAATAAAATGCCGCCCATTTATGCAATTAAAAAAATTTAAATGTCTCTTATTAGATAAGGCATATTTTCGTCTGATAAGGTACTTCTTCTTCAATGATTTCGAGGATATTTTAGTTTTGATCAAAAAAATTTTATTTCTTACGACTTTTCGTAAAATATGTTAATGCTATCTGAAAGAGGAACAGATAAGCTTTCCATCGAGCTCTTAGTCGAAGCAGTCGGTCGAAGGATGCAAGAGTTATTAGCGAAAAACTAATCGGTGGTCAAAACGATTCCGTCCTACTGCCGATTCTTTTCGCAAAGTACTTTTCAATAGTTCTAGTATTTAATGGGAGAAAATTAAACGCATTTTTGTCCAAGTAAAAAACTATTAATTCTGAATAAAATGCCGCCCATTTATGCAATTAAAAAAATTTAAATGTCTCTTATTAGATAAGGCATACTTTCGTCTAATAAGGTACTTCTTCTTCAATGATTTCGAGGATATTTTAGTTTTGATCAAAAAAATTTTATTTCTCACGACTTTTCGTAAAATATGTTAATGCCATCTGAAAGAGGAACAGATAAGCTTTCCATCGAGCTCTTAGTCGAAGAAGTCGGTCGAAGGATGCAAGGGTTATTAGCAAAAAACTGATCGGTGGTCAACACGATTCCGTCCTACTGCCGATTCTTTTCGCAAAGTACTTTTCTATAATTCTAGTATTTAATGGGAAAAAAATTAGACGAATTTTTTTTCCGAATAAAATGTCGCCCATTTATGCAATTAAGAAAATTTAAATGTCTCTTATTAGATTACGTATATGTTCGTCTGATAAGGTACTTCTTCTTCAATGATTTCGAGGATATTTTAGTTTCGGTGGTCAACACGATTCCGTCCAACTGCCGATTTTTTTCGCGAAGTACTTTTCTATAATTCTAGAATTTAATGGGAAAAAATTAAACGAATTTTTTGTCCCTGGAAAAAACTATTAATTCTGAATAAAGTGCCGCTCATTTATGCAATTACAAAAATGTAAATGTCTCTTATTAGATAAGGCATATTTTCGTCTGATAATGTACTTCTTCTTCAATGATTTCGAGGATATTTTAGTTTTGATCAAAAAAATTGTATTTCTTTCGACTTTTCGTAAAATATGTTAATGCCATCTGAAAGAGGAACAGATAAGCTTTCCATCGAGCTCTTAGTCAAAGAAGTCGGTCGAAGGATGCAAGAGTTATTAGCGAAAAACTAATCGGTGGTCAACACGATTCTGTTCTACTGCCGATTCTTTTCGCAAAGTACTTTTCTATAGTTCTAGTATTTAATGGGAGAAAATTAATCGCATTTTTTTCCATGTAAAAAACTATAAATTCTGAATAAAATGCCGCCCATTTATGCAATAAAAAAAATTTAAATGTCTCTTATTAGATAAGGCATACTTTCGTCTGATAAGGTACTTCTTCTTCAATGATTTCGAGGATATTTTAGTTTTGATCAAAAAAATTTTATATCTCACGACTTTTCGTAAAATATGTTAATGCCATCTGAAAGAAGAACAGATAAGCTTTCCATCGAGCTCTTAGTCGAAGAAGTCGGTCGAAGGATGCAAGAGTTATTAGCAAAAAACTGATCGCTTGTCAACACGATTCCGTCCTACTGCCGATTCTTTTCGCAAAGTACTTTTCTATAATTCTAGTATTTAATGGAAAAAAATTAAACGAATTTTTTTTCCGAATAAAATGTCGCCCATTTATGCAATTAAGAAAATTTAAATGTCTCATATTAGATTAGGTATATGTTCGTCTGATAAGGTACTTCTTCTTCAATGATTTCGAGGATATTTTAGTTTCGGTGGTCAACACGATTCCGTCCAACTCCCGATTTTTTTCGCGTAGTACTTTTCTATAATTCTAGAATTTAATGGGAAAAAATTAAACGAATTTTTTGTCCATGTAAAAAACTATTAATTCTGAATAAAATGCCGCTCATTTATGCAATTAAAAAAATTTAAATGTCTCTTATTAGATAAGACATATTTTCGTCTGGTAAGGTACTTCTACTTCAATGATTTCGAGGATATTTTAGTTTTGAGTTGTTAGCAAATAACTTATCGGTGGTCAACATGATTCTGTCCTACTGCCGATTCTTTTCGCAAAGTGCTTTTCTATAATTGTAGTATTTAATGGGAAAAAAATTAAATGAATTTTTTGTCCATGTAAAAAACTATTAATTCTGAATAAAATGCCGCCCATTTATGCAATTAAGAAAATTTAAATGTCTCTTAATAGATAAGGCATATTTTCGTCTGATAATGTACTTCTTCTTCAATGATTTCGAGGATATTTTAGTTTCGGTGGTCAACACGATTCCGTCCAACTGCCGATTCTTTTCGCAAAGTACTTTTCTATAATTCTAGCATTTAATGGGAAAAAAATTAAACGAATTTTTTGTCCATGTAAAAACTATTAATTCTGAATAAAATACCGCACATTTAGGCAATAAAAAAAATTTAAGTGTCTCTTATTAGATAAGGCATATTTTCGTCTGATAAGGTACTTCTTCTTTAATGATTTCGAGGATATTTAAGTTGTGATCAAAAGAATTGTATTTCTTACGACTTTTCGTAAAATATGTTAATGCAATCTGAAAGAGGAACAGATAAGCTTTCCATCGAGCTCTTAGTCGAAGAAGTCGGTCGAAGGATGCAAGAGTTGTTAAGAAATAACGTATCGGTGGTCAACACGATTCTGCCCTACTGCCGATTCTTTTCGCAAAGTACTTTTCTATAATTCTAGTATTTAATGGGAAAAAAATTAAATGAATTTTTTGTCCATGTAAAAAACTATTAATTCTGAATAAAATGCCGCCCATTTATGCAATTAAGAAAATTTAAATATCTGTTATTAGATAAGGCATATTTTCGTCTGATAAGGTACTTCTTCTTCAATGATTTCGAGGATATTTTAGTTTTGATCAAAAAAATTTTATTTCTCACGACTTTTCGTAATATATGTTAATGCCATCTGAAAGAGGAACAGATAAGCTTTCCATTAAGCTCTTAGTCGAAGAAGTCGGTCGAAGGATGCAAGGGTTATTAGCAAAAAACTGATCGGTGGTCAACACGATTCCGTCCTACTGCCGATTCTTTTCGCGAAGTACTTTTCTATAATTCAAGAATTTAATGGGAAAAAATTAAACGAATTTTTTGTCCATGTAAAAAACTATTAATTCTGAATAAAATGCCACCCATTTATGCAATTAAAAAAATTTAAATGTCTCTTATTAGATAAGGCATATTTTCGTCTGATAAGGTAGATCTTCTTCAATGATTTCGAGGATATTTTAGTTTTGATCAAAAAAATTTTATTTCTCACGACTTTTCGTAATATATGTTAATGCCATCTGAAAGAGGAACAGATAAGCTTTCCATTAAGCTCTTAGTCGAAGAAGTCGGTCGAAGGATGCAAGGGTTATTAGCAAAAAACTGATCGGTGGTCAACACGATTCCGTCCTACTGCCGATTCTTTTCGCGAAGTACTTTTCTATAATTCAAGAATTTAATGGGAAAAAATTAAACGAATTTTTTGTCCATGTAAAAAACTATTAATTCCGAATAAAATGCCGCCCATTTATGCAATTAAGAAAATTTAAATGTCTCTTATTAGATAAGGCATATTTTCGTCTGATAAGGTACTTCTTCTTCAATGATTTCGAGGATATTTTAGTTTCGGTGGTCAACACGATTCCGTCCAACTGCCAATTCTTTGCGCAAAGTTTTTTTCTATAATTCTAGTATTTAATGGGAAAAAAATTAAATGAATTTTTTGTCCATGTAAAAAACTATTAATTCTGAATAAAATGCCGCCTATTTATGCAATTAAGAAAATTTAAATGTCTCTTATTAGATAAGGCATATTTTCGTCTGATAAGGTACTTCTTCTTTAATGATTTCGAGGATATTTAAGTTGTGATCAAAAGAATTGTATTTCTTACGACTTTTCGTAAAATATGTTAATGCCATCTGAAAGAGGAACAGATAAGCTTTCCATCGAGCTCTTAGTCGAAGAAGTCGGTCGAAGGATGCAAGAGTTATTAGCGAAAAACTAATCGGTGGTCAAAACGATTCCGTTCTACTGCCGATTCTTTTCGTAAAGTACTTTTCTATAGTTCTAGTATTTAATGGGAGTAAATTAAACTCATTTTTTGTCCATGTAAAAAACTATTAATTCTGAATAAAATGCTGCCCATTTATGCACTTAAAAAAATTTAAATGTCTCTTATTAGATAAGGCATATTTTCGTCTGATAAGGTAGATCTTCTTCAATGATTTCGAGGATATTTTAGTTTTGATCAAAAAAATTTTATTTCTCACGACTTTTCGTAATATATGTTAATGCCATCTGAAAGAGGAACAGATAAGCTTTCCATTAAGCTCTTAGTCGAAGAAGTCGGTCGAAGGATGCAAGGGTTATTAGCAAAAAACTGATCGGTGGTCAACACGATTCCGTCCTACTGCCGATTCTTTTCGCGAAGTACTTTTCTATAATTCAAGAATTTAATGGGAAAAAATTAAACGAATTTTTTGTCCATGTAAAAAACTATTAATTCTGAATAAAATGCCGCCCATTTATGCAATTAAAAAAATTTAAATGTCTCTTATTAGATAAGGCATATTTTCGTCTGATAAGGTAGATCTTCTTCAATGATTTCGAGGATATTTTAGTTTTGATAAAAAAATTTTATTTCTTATGACTTTTTATAAAATATGTTAACGCCATCTGAAAGAGGAACAGATAAGCTTTCCATCGAGTTCTTAGTCGAAGAAATCGGTCGAAGGATGCAAGAGTTATTAGCAAAAAACTAATCGGTGGTCAACACAATTTCGTCCTACTGCCGATTCTTTTCGCAAAATACTTTTCTATAATTCTAGTATTTAATGGGAAAAAAATTAAACGAATTTTTTGTCCATGTAAAAACGCCTATTTTTGCAATTAAGAAAATTTAAATGTCTCTTATTAGATTAGGCATATGTTCGTCTGATAAGGTACTTCTTCTTCAATGATTTCGAGGATATTTTAGTTTCGGTGGTCAACACGATTCCGTCCATCTGCCGATTTTTTTCGCGAAGTACTTTTCTATAATTCAAGAATTTAATGGGAAAAAATTTAACGAATTTTTTGTCCATGTAAAAAACTATTAATTCTGAATAAAATGCCGCCCATTTATGCAATTAAAAAAATTTAAATGTCTCTTATTAGATAAGGCATATTTTCGTCTGATAAGGTACTTCTTCTTCAATGATTTCGAGGATATTTTAGTTTTGATCAAAAAAATTTTATTTCTTACGACTTTTCGTAAAATATGTTAATGCTATCTGAAAGAGGAACAGATAAGCTTTCCATCGATCTCTTAGTCGAAGCAGTCGGTCGAAGGATGCAAGAGTTATTAGCGAAAAACTAATCGGTGGTCAAAACGATTCCGTCCTACTGCCGATTCTTTTCGCAAAGTACTTTTCAATAGTTCTAGTATTTAATGGGAGAAAATTAAACGCATTTTTGTCCAAGTAAAAAACTATTAATTCTGAATAAAATGCCGCCCATTTATGCAATTAAAAAAATTTAAATGTCTCTTATTAGATAAGGCATACTTTCGTCTAATTAGGTACTTCTTCTTCAATGATTTCGAGGATATTTTAGTTTTGATCAAAAAAATTTTATTTCTCACGACTTTTCGTAAAATATGTTAATGCCATCTGAAAGAGGAACAGATAAGCTTTCCATCGAGCTCTTAGTTAAAGAAGTCGGTCGAAGGATGCAAGAGTTATTAGCGAAAAACTAATCGGTGGTCAACACGATTCTGTTCTACTGCCGATTCTTTTCGCAAAGTACTTTTCTATAGTTCTAGTATTTAATGGGAGAAAATTAATCGCATTTTTGTCCATGTAAAAAAATATAAATTCTGAATAAAATGCCGCCCATTTATGCAATAAAAAAAATTTAAATGTCTCTTATTAGATAAGGCATACTTTCGTCTGATAAGGTACTTCTTCTTCAATGATTTCGAGGATATTTTAGTTTTGATCAAAAAAATTTTATATCTCACGACTTTTCGTAAAATATGTTAATGCCATCTGAAAGAAGAACAGATAAGCTTTCCATCGAGCTCTTAGTCGAAGAAGTCGGTCGAAGGATGCAAGAGTTATTAGCAAAAAACTGATCGCTTGTCAACACGATTCCGTCCTACTGCCGATTCTTTTCGCAAAGTACTTTTCTATAATTCTAGTATTTAATGGAAAAAAATTAAACGAATTTTTTTTCCGAATAAAATGTCGCCCATTTATGCAATTAAGAAAATTTAAATGTCTCATATTAGATTAGGTATATGTTCGTCTGATAAGGTACTTCTTCTTCAATGATTTCGAGGATATTTTAGTTTCGGTGGTCAACACGATTCCGTCCAACTCCCGATTTTTTTCGCGAAGTACTTTTCTATAATTCTAGAATTTAATGGGAAAAAATTAAACGAATTTTTTGTCCATGTAAAAAACTATTAATTCTGAATAAAATGCCGCTCATTTATGCAATTAAAAAAATTTAAATGTCTCTTATTAGATAAGACATATTTTCGTCTGGTAAGGTACTTCTACTTCAATGATTTCGAGGATATTTTAGTTTTGAGTTGTTAGCAAATAACTTATCGGTGGTCAACACGATTCTGTCCTACTGCCGATTCTTTTCGCAAAGTGCTTTTCTATAATTCTAGTATTTAATGGGAAAAAAATTAAATGAATTTTTTGTCCATGTAAAAAACTATTAATTCTGAATAAAATGCCGCCCATTTATGCAATTAAGAAAATTTAAATGTCTCTTAATAGATAAGGCATATTTTCGTCTGATAATGTACTTCTTCTTCAATGATTTCGAGGATACTTTAGTTTCGGTGGTCAACACGATTCCGTCCAACTGCCGATTCTTTTCGCAAAGTACTTTTCTATAATTCTAGCATTTAATGGGAAAAAAATTAAACGAATTTTTTGTCCATGTAAAAACTATTAATTCTGAATAAAATACCGCACATTTAGGCAATAAAAAAAATTTAAATGTCTCTTATTAGATAAGGCATATTTTCGTCTGATAAGGTACTTCTTCTTTAATGATTTCGAGGATATTTAAGTTGTGATCAAAAGAATTCTATTTCTTACGACTTTTCGTAAAATATGTTAATGCAATCTGAAAGAGGAACAGATAAGCTTTCCATCGAGCTCTTAGTCGAAGAAGTCGGTCGAAGGATGCAAGAGTTGTTAAGAAATAACGTATCGGTGGTCAACACGATTCTGTCCTACTGCCGATTCTTTTCGCAAAGTACTTTTCTATAATTCTAGTATTTAATGGGAAAAAAATTAAATTAATTTTTTGTCCATGTAAAAAACTATTAATTCTGAATAAAATGCCGCCCATTTATGCAATTAAGAAAATTTAAATATCTGTTATTAGATAAGGCATATTTTCGTCTGATAAGGTACTTCTTCTTTAATGATTTCGATGATATTTAAGTTGTGATCAAAAGAATTGTATTTCTTACGACTTTTCGTAAAATATGTTAATGCCATCTGAAAGAGGAACAGATAAGCTTTCCATCGAGCTCTTAGTCGAAGAAGTCGGTCGAAGGATGCAAGAGTTATTAGCGAAAAACTAATCGGTGGTCAAAGCGATTCCGTTCTACTGCCGATTCTTTTCGTAAAGTACTTTTCTATAGTTCTAGTATTTAATGGGAGAAAATTAAACTCATTTTTTGTCCATGTAAAAAACTATTAATTCTGAATAAAATGCTGCCCATTTATGCACTTAAAAAAATTTAAATGTCTCTTATTAGATAAGGCATATTTTCGTCTGATAAGGTAGATCTTCTTCAATGATTTCGAGGATATTTTAGTTTTGATCAAAAAAATTTTATTTCTCACGACTTTTCGTAATATATGTTAATGCCATCTGAAAGAGGAACAGATAAGCTTTCCATTAAGCTCTTAGTCGAAGAAGTCGGTCGAAGGATGCAAGGGTTATTAGCAAAAAACTGATCGGTGGTCAACACGATTCCGTCCTACTGCCGATTCTTTTCGCGAAGTACTTTTCTATAATTCAAGAATTTAATGGGAAAAAATTAAACGAATTTTTTGTCCATGTAAAAAACTATTAATTCTGAATAAAATGCCGCCCATTTATGCAATTAAGAAAATTTAAATATCTCTTATTAGATAAGGCATATTTTCGTCTGATAAGGTACTTCTTCTTCAATGATTTCGAGGATATTTTAGTTTCGGTGGTCAACACGATTCCGTCCTACTGCCGATTCTTTTCGCAAAGTACTTTTCTATAATTCTAGTTTTAATGGGAAAAAATTAAACGAATTTTTTGTCCATGTAAAAAACTATTAATTCGTAAAATATGTTAATGCCATCTGAAAGAGGAACAAATAAGCTTTCCATCGAGGTCTTACTCGAAGAAGTCGGTCGAAGGATGCAAAAGTTTTTAGCAAAAAACTAATCGGTGGTCAACGCGATTCCGTCATACTGCCGATTCTTTTCGCAAAGTACTTTTCTATAATTCTAGTATTTAATGGGAAAAAATAAAACGAATTTTTTGTCCATGTAAAAAACTATTAATTCTGAATAAAATGCCGCCCATTTATGCAATTAAAAAAATTTAATGTCTCATATTAGATAAGGCATATTTTCGTCTGATAAGGTACTTCTACTTCAATGATTTGATCAAAAAAATTGTATTTCTTACCATCTGAAAGAGGAACAGATAAGCTTTCCTTCGAGCTCTTAGTCGAAGAAGTCGGTCGAAGGATGCAAGAGTTTTTATCAAAAAACTAATCGGTGGTCAACGCGATTCCGTCCTACTGCCGATTCTTTTCGCAAAGTACTTTTCTATAATTCTAGTATTTAATGGAAAAAAATTAAACGAATTTTTTTTCCGAATAAAATGTCGCCCATTTATGCAATTAAGAAAATTTAAATGTCTCATATTAGATTAGGTATATGTTCGTCTGATAAGGTACTTCTTCTTCAATGATTTCGAGGATATTTTAGTTTCGGTGGTCAACACGATTCCGTCCAACTCCCGATTTTTTTCGCGAAGTACTTTTCTATAATTCTAGAATTTAATGGGCAAAAATTAAACGAATTTTTTGTCCATGTAAAAAACTATTAATTCTGAATAAAATGCCGCTCATTTATGCAATTAAAAAAATTTAAATGTCTCTTATTAGATAAGACATATTTTCGTCTGGTAAGGTACTTCTACTTCAATGATTTCGAGGATATTTTAGTTTTGAGTTGTTAGCAAATAACTTATCGGTGGTCAACACGATTCTGTCCTACTGCCGATTCTTTTCGCAAAGTGCTTTTCTATAATTCTAGTATTTAATGGGAAAAAAATTAAATGAATTTTTTGTCCATGTAAAAAACTATTAATTCTGAATAAAATGCCGCCCATTTATGAAATTAAGAAAATTTAAATGTCTCTTAATAGATAAGGCATATTTTCGTCTGATAATGTACTTCTTCTTCAATGATTTCGAGGATACTTTAGTTTCGGTGGTCAACACGATTCCGTCCAACTGCCGATTCTTTTCGCAAAGTACTTTTCTATAATTCTAGCATTTAATGGGAAAAAAATTAAACGAATTTTTTGTCCATGTAAAAACTATTAATTCTGAATAAAATACCGCACATTTAGGCAATAAAAAAAATTTAAATGTCTCTTATTAGATAAGGCATATTTTCGTCTGATAAGGTACTTCTTCTTTAATGATTTCGAGGATATTTAAGTTGTGATCAAAAGAATTCTATTTCTTACGACTTTTCGTAAAATATGTTAATGCAATCTGAAAGAGGAACAGATAAGCTTTCCATCGAGCTCTTAGTCGAAGAAGTCGGTCGAAGGATGCAAGAGTTGTTAAGAAATAACGTATCGGTGGTCAACACGATTCTGTCCTACTGCCGATTCTTTTCGCAAAGTACTTTTCTATAATTCTAGTATTTAATGGGAAAAAAATTAAATTAATTTTTTGTCCATGTAAAAAACTATTAATTCTGAATAAAATGCCGCCCATTTATGCAATTAAGAAAATTTAAATATCTGTTATTAGATAAGGCATATTTTCGTCTGATAAGGTACTTCTTCTTCAATGATTTCGAGGATATTTTAGTTTCGGTGGTCAACACGATTCCGTCCAACTGCCAATTCTTTGCGCAAAGTTTTTTTCTATAATTCTAGTATTTAATGGGAAAAAAATTAAACGAATTTTTTGTCCATGTAAAAAACTATTAATTCTGAATAAAATGCTGCCCATTTATGCACTTAAAAAAATTTAAATGTCTCTTATTAGATAAGGCATATTTTCGTCTGATAAGGTAGATCTTCTTCAATGATTTCGAGGATATTTTAGTTTTGATCAAAAAAATTTTATTTCTCACGACTTTTCGTAATATATGTTAATGCCATCTGAAAGAGGAACAGATAAGCTTTCCATTAAGCTCTTAGTCGAAGAAGTCGGTCGAAGGATGCAAGGGTTATTAGCAAAAAACTGATCGGTGGTCAACACGATTCCGTCCTACTGCCGATTCTTTTCGCGAAGTACTTTTCTATAATTCAAGAATTTAATGGGAAAAAATTAAACGAATTTTTTGTCGATGTAAAAAACTATTAATTCTGAATAAAATGCCGCCCATTTATGCAATTAAGAAAATTTAAATATCTCTTATTAGATAAGGCATATTTTCGTCTGATAAGGTACTTCTTCTTCAATGATTTCGAGGATATTTTAGTTTCGGTGGCCAACACGATTCCGTCCTACTGCCGATTCTTTTCGCAAAGTACTTTTCTATAATTCTAGTTTTAATGGGAAAAAATTAAACGAATTTTTTGTCCATGTAAAAAACTATTAATTCGTAAAATATGTTAATGCCATCTGAAAGAGGAACAAATAAGCTTTCCATCGAGGTCTTACTCGAAGAAGTCGGTCGAAGGATGCAAAAGTTTTTAGCAAAAAACTAATCGGTGGTCAACGCGATTCCGTCATACTGCCGATTCTTTTCGCAAAGTACTTTTCTATAATTCTAGTATTTAATGGGAAAAAATAAAACGAATTTTTTGTCCATGTAAAAAACTATTAATTCTGAATAAAATGCCGCCCATTTATGCAATTAAAAAAATTTAATGTCTCATATTAGATAAGGCATATTTTCGTCTGATAAGGTACTTCTACTTCAATGATTTGATCAAAAAAATTGTATTTCTTACCATCTGAAAGAGGAACAGATAAGCTTTCCTTCGAGCTCTTAGTCGAAGAAGTCGGTCGAAGGATGCAAGAGTTTTTATCAAAAAACTAATCGGTGGTCAACGCGATTCCGTCCTTCTGCCGATTCTTTTCGCAAAGTACTTTTCTATAATTCCAGTATTTAATGGGAAAAAATAAAACGAATTTTTTGTCCATGTAAAAAACTATTAATTCTAAAAAAAATGCCGCCCATTTATGCAATTAAAAAATTTTAAATGTCCCTTATTAGAAAAGGCATACTTTCGTCTGAAAAGGTAGTTCTTCTTCAATGATTTCGAGGATATTTTAGTTTCGGTGGTCAACACGATTCCGTCCAACTGCCGATTCTTTTCGCAAAGTACTTTTCTATAATTCTAGTATTTAATGGGAAAAAAATTAAACGAATTTTTTGTCCATGTAAAAAACTATTAATTCTGAATAAAATGCCGTCCATTAATGCAATTAAGAAAAATTAAATGTCTCTTATTAGATAAGGCATATTTTCGTCTGATAAGGTACTTCTTCTTCAATGATTTCGAGGATATTTTAGTTTTGATCAAAAAAATTTTATTTCTAACGATTTTTCGTAAAATATGTTAATGCCATCTGAAAGAGGAACAGATAAGCTTTCCATCGAGCTCTTAGTCGAAGAAGTCGGTCGAAGGATGCAAGAGTCGTTAGGAAATAACGTATCGGTGGTCAACACGATTCTGTCCTACTGCCGATTCTTTTCGCAAAGTAACTTTCTATAATTCTAGTATTTAATGGGAAAAAATTAAACGAATTTTTTTTCCATGTAAAAAACTATTAATTCTGAATAAAATGCCGCCCATTTATGCAATTAAGAAAATTTAAATATCTCTTATTAGATAAGGCATATTTTCGTCTGATAAGGTACTTCTTCTTCAATGATTTCGAGGATATTTTAGTTTTGATCAAAAAAATTTTATTTCTTACGGCTTTTCGTAAGATATGTTAATGCCATCTGAAAGAGGAACAGATAAGCTTTCCATCGAGCTCTTAGTCGAAGAAGTCGGTCGAAGGATGCAAGAGTTGTTAGCAAATAACTTATCGGTGGTCAACACGATTCTGTCCTACTGCCGATTTTTTCGCAAAGTACTTTTCTATAATTCTAGTATTGAATGGGAAAAAAATTAAATGAATTTTTTGTCCATGTAAAAAACTATTAATTCTGAATAAAATGCCGCCCATTAATGCAATTAAGAAAATTTAAATGTCTCTTATTAGATAAGACATATTTTCGTCTGATAAGGTACTTCTACTTCAATGATTTCGAGGATAATTTAGTTTTGACCAAAAAAATTGTATTTCTTACGATTTTTCGTAATATATGTTAATGCCATCTGAAAGAGGAACAGATAAGCTTTCCATCGAGCTCTTAGTCGAAGAAGTCGGTCGAAGGATGCAAGAGTCGTTAGGAAATAACGTATCGGTGGTCAACACGATTCTGTCCTACTGCCGATTCTTTTCGCAAAGTAACTTTCTATAATTCTAGTATTTAATGGGAAAAAATTAAACGAATTTTTTGTCCATGTAAAAAACTATTAATTCTGAATAAAATGCCGCCCATTTATGCAACTAAGAAAAATTTAATATCTCTTATTAGATAAGGCATTATTTCGTCTGATAAGGTACTTCTTCTTCAATGATTTCGAGGATATTTAAGTTGTGATCAAAAGAATTGTATTTCTTACGACTTTTCGTAAAATATGTTAATGCCATCTGAAAGAGGAACAGATAAGCTTTCCAATGAGCTCTTGGTCGAATAAGTCGGTCGAAGGATGCAAGAGTTATTAGCAAAAAACTGATCGGTGGTCAACACGATTCCGTCCTACTGCCGATTCTTTTCGCGAAGTACTTTTCTATAATTCTAGAATTTAATGGGAAAAAATTAAACGAATTTTTTGTCCATGTAAAAAACTATTAATTCTGAATAAAATGCCGCCCATTTATGCAATTAAGAAAATTTAAATATCTCTTATTAGATAAGGCATATTTTCGTCTGATAAGGTACTTCTTCTTCAATGATTTCGAGGATATTTTAGTTTCGGTGGTCAACACGATTCCGTCCAACTGCCGATTTTTTTCGCGAAGTACTTTTCTATAATTTTAGTTTTAATGGGAAAAAATTAAACGAATTTTTTGTCCATGTAAAAAACTATTAATTCTGAATAAAATGACGCCCATTTATGCAATTAAAAAAAATTAAATGTCTCTTATTAGATAAGGCATATTTTCGTCTGATAAGGTACTTCTTCTTCAATGATTTCGAGGATATTTTAGTTTTGATCAAAAAAATTTTATTTCTTACGATTTTCGTAAAATATGTTAATGCCATCTGAAAGAGTAACAAATAAGCTTTCCATCGAGCTCTTACTCGAAGAAGTCGGTCGAAGGATGCAAAAGTTTTTAGCAAAAAACTAATCGGTGGTCAACGCGATTCCGTCCTACTGCCGATTCTTTTCGCAAAGTACTTTTCTATAATTCTAGTATTTAATGGGAAAAAATAAAACGAATTTTTTGTCCATGTAAAAAACTATTAATTCTGAATAAAATGCCGCCCATTTATGCAATTAAGAAAATTTAAATATCTCTTATTAGATAAGGCATATTTTCGTCTGATAAGGTACTTCTTCTTCAATGATTTCGAGGATATTTTAGTTTCGGTGGTCAACACGATTCCGTCCATCTGCCGATTTTTTTCGCGAAGTACTTTTCTATAATTCTAGAATTTAATGGGAAAAAATTAAACGAATTTTTTGTCCATGTAAAAAACTATTTATTCTGAATAAAATGCCGCCCATTTATGCAATTAAGAAAATTTAAATATCTCTTATTAGATAAGGCATATTTTCGTCTGATAAGGTACTTCTTCTTCAATGATTTCGAGGATATTTTAGTTTTGATCAAAAAAATTTTATTTCTTACGACTTTTCGTAAAATATGTTAATGTCATCTGAAAGAGGAACAAAAAAGCTTTCCATCGAGCTCTTAGTCGAAGAAGTTGGTCGAAGGATGCAAGAGTTATTATCAAATAACTAATCGGTGGTCAACACAATTCCGTCCTACTGACGATTATTTTCGCAAAGTTTTTTTCTATAATTCTAGTTTTAATGGGAAAAAATTAAACGAATTTTTTGTCCATGTAAAAAACTATTAATTCTGAATAAAATGCCGCCCATTTATGCAATTAAGAAAATTTAAATATCTCTTATTAGATAAGGCATATTTTCGTCTGATAAGGTACTTCTTCTTCAATGATTTCGAGGATATTTTAGTTTCGGTGGTCAACACGATTCCGTCCAACTGCCGATTTTTTTCGCGAAGTACTTTTCTATAATTTTAGTTTTAATGGGAAAAAATTAAACGAATTTTTTGTCCATGTAAAAAACTATTAATTCTGAATAAAATGACGCCCATTTATGCAATTAAGAAAATTTAAATATCTCTTATTAGATAAGGCATATTTTCGTCTGATAAGGTACTTCTTCTTCAATGATTTCGAGGATATTTTAGTTTCGGTGGTCAACACGATTCCGTCCAACTGCCGATTTTTTTCGCGAAGTACTTTTCTATAATTTTAGTTTTAATGGGAAAAAATTAAACGAATTTTTTGTCCATGTAAAAAACTATTAATTCTGAATAAAATGACGCCCATTTATGCAATTAAAAAAAATTAAATGTCTCTTATTAGATAAGGCATACTTTCGTCTGATAAGGTACTTCTTCTTCAATGATTTCGAGGATATTTTAGTTTTGATCAAAAAAATTTTATTTCTTACGACTTTTCGTAAAATATGTTAATGTCATCTGAAAGAGGAACAAAAAAGCTTTCCATCGAGCTCTTAGTCGAAGAAGTTGGTCGAAGGATGCAAGAGTTATTATCAAATAACTAATCGGTGGTCAACACAATTCCGTCCTACTGACGATTATTTTCGCAAAGTTTTTTTCTATAATTCTAGTTTTAATGGGAAAAAATTAAACGAATTTTTTGTCCATGTAAAAAACTATTAATTCTGAATAAAATGCCGCCCATTTATGCAATTAAGAAAATTTAAATATCTCTTATTAGATAAGGCATATTTTCGTCTGATAAGGTACTTCTTCTTCAATGATTTCGAAGATATTTTAGTTTTGATCAAAAAAATTGTATTTCTCACGACTTTTCGTAATATATGTTAATGCCATCTGAAAGAGGAACAGATAAGCTTTCCATCAAGCTCTTAGTCGAAGAAGTCGGTCGAAGGATGCAAGAGTTATTAGCAAAAAACTGATCGGTGGTCAACACGATTCCGTCCTACTGCCGATTCTTTTCGCGAAGTACTTTTCTATAATTCTAGTATTTAATGGGAAAAAATAAAACGAATTTTTTGTCCATGTAAAAAACTATTAATTCTGAATAAAATGCCGCCCATTTATGCAATTAAGAAAATTTAAATATCTCTTATTAGATAAGGCATATTTTCGTCTGATAAGGTACTTCTTCTTCAATGATTTCGAGGATATTTTAGTTTCGGTGGTCAACACGATTCCGTCCAACTGCCGATTTTTTTCGCGAAGTACTTTTCTATAATTTTAGTTTTAATGGGAAAAAATTAAACGAATTTTTTGTCCATGTAAAAAACTATTAATTCTGAATAAAATGACGCCCATTTATGCAATTAAAAAAAATTAAATGTCTCTTATTAGATAAGGCATATTTTCGTCTGATAAGGTACTTCTTCTTCAATGATTTCGAGGATATTTTAGTTTTGATCAAAAAAATTTTATTTCTTACGATTTTCGTAAAATATGTTAATGCCATCTGAAAGAGTAACAAATAAGCTTTCCATCGAGCTCTTACTCGAAGAAGTCGGTCGAAGGATGCAAAAGTTTTTAGCAAAAAACTAATCGGTGGTCAACGCGATTCCGTCCTACTGCCGATTCTTTTCGCAAAGTACTTTTCTATAATTCTAGTATTTAATGGGAAAAAATAAAACGAATTTTTTGTCCATGTAAAAAACTATTAATTCTGAATAAAATGCCGCCCATTTATGCAATTAAGAAAATTTAAATATCTCTTATTAGATAAGGCATATTTTCGTCTGATAAGGTACTTCTTCTTCAATGATTTCGAGGATATTTTAGTTTCGGTGGTCAACACGATTCCGTCCATCTGCCGATTTTTTTCGCGAAGTACTTTTCTATAATTCTAGAATTTAATGGGAAAAAATTAAACGAATTTTTTGTCCATGTAAAAAACTATTTATTCTGAATAAAATGCCGCCCATTTATGCAATTAAGAAAATTTAAATATCTCTTATTAGATAAGGCATATTTTCGTCTGATAAGGTACTTCTTCTTCAATGATTTCGAGGATATTTTAGTTTTGATCAAAAAAATTTTATTTCTTACGACTTTTCGTAAAATATGTTAATGTCATCTGAAAGAGGAACAAAAAAGCTTTCCATCGAGCTCTTAGTCGAAGAAGTTGGTCGAAGGATGCAAGAGTTATTATCAAATAACTAATCGGTGGTCAACACAATTCCGTCCTACTGACGATTATTTTCGCAAAGTTTTTTTCTATAATTCTAGTTTTAATGGGAAAAAATTAAACGAATTTTTTGTCCATGTAAAAAACTATTAATTCTGAATAAAATGCCGCCCATTTATGCAATTAAGAAAATTTAAATATCTCTTATTAGATAAGGCATATTTTCGTCTGATAAGGTACTTCTTCTTCAATGATTTCGAGGATATTTTAGTTTCGGTGGTCAACACGATTCCGTCCAACTGCCGATTTTTTTCGCGAAGTACTTTTCTATAATTTTAGTTTTAATGGGAAAAAATTAAACGAATTTTTTGTCCATGTAAAAAACTATTAATTCTGAATAAAATGACGCCCATTTATGCAATTAAGAAAATTTAAATATCTCTTATTAGATAAGGCATATTTTCGTCTGATAAGGTACTTCTTCTTCAATGATTTCGAGGATATTTTAGTTTCGGTGGTCAACACGATTCCGTCCAACTGCCGATTTTTTTCGCGAAGTACTTTTCTATAATTTTAGTTTTAATGGGAAAAAATTAAACGAATTTTTTGTCCATGTAAAAAACTATTAATTCTGAATAAAATGACGCCCATTTATGCAATTAAAAAAAATTAAATGTCTCTTATTAGATAAGGCATACTTTCGTCTGATAAGGTACTTCTTCTTCAATGATTTCGAGGATATTTTAGTTTTGATCAAAAAAATTTTATTTCTTACGACTTTTCGTAAAATATGTTAATGTCATCTGAAAGAGGAACAAAAAAGCTTTCCATCGAGCTCTTAGTCGAAGAAGTTGGTCGAAGGATGCAAGAGTTATTATCAAATAACTAATCGGTGGTCAACACAATTCCGTCCTACTGACGATTATTTTCGCAAAGTTTTTTTCTATAATTCTAGTTTTAATGGGAAAAAATTAAACGAATTTTTTGTCCATGTAAAAAACTATTAATTCTGAATAAAATGCCGCCCATTTATGCAATTAAGAAAATTTAAATATCTCTTATTAGATAAGGCATATTTTCGTCTGATAAGGTACTTCTTCTTCAATGATTTCGAGGATATTTTAGTTTTGATCAAAAAAATTGTATTTCTCACGACTTTTCGTAATATATGTTAATGCCATCTGAAAGAGGAACAGATAAGCTTTCCATCAAGCTCTTAGTCGAAGAAGTCGGTCGAAGGATGCAAGAGTTATTAGCAAAAAACTGATCGGTGGTCAACACGATTCCGTCCTACTGCCGATTCTTTTCGCGAAGTACTTTTCTATAATTCTAGAATTTAATGGGAAAAAATTAAACGAATTTTTTGTCCATGTAAAAAACTATTAATTCTGAATAAAATGCCGCCCTTTTATGCAATTAAAAAAATTTAAATGTCTCTTATTAGATAAGGCATATTTTCGTCTGATAAAGTACTTCTTCTTCAATGATTCGAGGATATTTTAGTTTTGTTCAAAAAAATTTTTATACTCTTGCAAGAGTATGTTAACTTTGTCATGAAGTTTGCAACGCAGAGAAGGAGACATCTCCGACTATATAAAGTATATATATTCTTGATCAGCACGACGAGACGAGTTCAAATAGCCATGTCCGTCTGTCCGTCTGTCTGTCTGTCCGTCTGTCTGTCTGTCCGTCTGTCTGTTTCAATGCGAACTCCTCCCAGAGTTTTGAAGTTAGCAAAAAAATTTAAATGCTGAAAATTTTCTTTTCCTTGCAGGCAGTTTATATGTAGAAACCAGCCTGATCGGAATACTATAGCATATAGCTGCCATAGGAACGATCGGTTTAAAATGAGGTTTTTTCTTTAAAAACGCTGTGATTTTAAAGCTATCACTTCAATGTTTTGCACAGAGACATGTTGGACGTAAGTCAAAATACACTGCAAATTTGGTGCAGATCGGATAACTATAGCATATAGCTGCCATAGGAACGATCAGTCAAAAATTAGGTATTTGCTCAATAAACTCCTTGTTTTTCAAGTTATCGCCCCAATTTTTTGCAGAAGAATATCTCGGACGTAAATTAAGGCTCACTGCAAAATTGGTGAAGATCGGATAAATATAGCATATAGCTCCCATAGGAACAATCGGTTAAAAATTCGGTTTTCGTTAAAAAAACTTTTTTGTTTTCAACTATAAACAGATGAAACATTGCAGTTGCACGTTTTTAAGAATTCTTGACCATATTACAAAGTTTCATAAGAATCGGACATAAGGGCGTGGCACCGCCCATATAGAGAAAAACTTAAAAATGTGATTTATCTATAAGCAGACGAGATAAAAAATCGTAAAATGAAGTGTAGAATGATTGCATTGTATTCGTTAAAAAAAAGTAGAAAATGGGCGGGGTTGCGCCTCTTTATCTTTATAAACTTATAAGATTCTTATTGGCAAAACTATAAAACGTATTTTCCAAATGCTTGCAAGAGTAGATAAGTTTCAGCAAAGCTGAAAATAGCTCCCTTACTGGTATTTCTTATGACTTTTCGTAAAATATGTTAATGCCATCTGAGAGAGGAACAGATAAGCTTTCCATCGAGCTCTTAGTCGAAGAATTCGGTCGAAGGATGCAAAAGTTTTTAGCTAAAAACTAATCGGTGGTCAACGCGATTCCGTCCAACTGCCGATTTTGTTCGCAAAGTACTTTTCTATAGTTCTAGTATTTAATGGGAAAAAATTAAACGAATTTTTTGTCCATGTAATAAACTATTAATTCTGAATAAAATGCCGCCCATTTATGCAATTAAGAAAATTTAAATGTCTCATATTAGATTAGGAATATTTTCGTCTGATAAGGTACTTCTTCTTCAATGATTTCGAGGATATTTTAGTTTCGGTGGTCAACACGATTCCGTCCAACTGCCGATTTTTTTCGCGAAGTACTTTTCTATAATTCTAGAATTTAATGGGAAAAAATTAAACGAATTTTTTGTCCATGTAAAAAACTATTTATTCTGAATAAAATGCCGCCCATTTATGCAAATAAAAAAAATTTAAAGTCTCTTATTAGATAAGGCATATTTTCGTCTGATAAGGTACTTCTTCTTCAATCATTTCGAGGATATTTTATTTTTGATCAAAAAAATTTTATTTCTTACGACTTTTCGAAGGCTATATTAATGCCATCTGAAAGAGCAACAGATAAGCTTTCCATCGAGCTCTTAGTCGAAGAAGTCGGTCGAAGGATGAAAGAGTTATTAGCAGAAAACTAATCGGTGGTCAACACGTTTCCGTCCTACTGATTCTTTTCACAAAGTACTTTTCTATAATTCTAGTATTTAATGGGAAAAAATAAAACGAATTTTTTGTCCATGTAAAAAACTATTAATTCTGAATAACTATTAATAAAACTATTAATTCTGAATAATAATTCTGCCGCCCATTTATGCAATTAAAAAAATTTAATGTCTCATATTAGATAAGGCATATTTTCGTCTGATAAGGTACTTCTACTTCAATGATTTCGAGGATATTTTAGTTTTGATCAAAAAAATTTTATTTCTTACAATTTTTCGTAAAATATGTTAATGCCATCTGAAAGAGGAACAGATAAGCTTTCCATCGAGCTCTTACTCGAAGAAGTCGGTCGAAGGATGCAAGAGTTTTTAGCAAAAAACTAATCGGTGGTCAATGCGATTCCGTCCTACTGCCGATTCTTTTCGCAAAGTACTTTTCTATAATTCTAGTATTTAATGGGAAAAAATAAAACGAATTTTTTGTTCATGTAAAAAACTATTAATTCTGAATAAAATGCCGCCCACTTATGCAATTAAAAAAATTTAAATGTCTCTTGTTAGATAAGGCATATTTTCGTCTGATAAAGTACTTGTTCTTCAATGATTTCGACGATATTTTAGTTTTCATCAAAAAAATTTTATTTCTTACGATTTTTCGTAAAATATGTTAGTGCCATCTGAAAGAGGAACAGATAAGCTTTCCATCGAGCTCTTAGTCGAAGAAGTCGGTCGAAGGATGCAAGAGTTATTAACAAATAATTAATCGGTGGTCAACACAATTCCGTCCTACTGACGATTCTTTTCGCAAAGTACTTTTCTATAATTCTAGTATTAAATGGGATAAAAATTAAACGAACTTTTTGTCCATGTAATAAACTATGAATTCTGAATAAAATGCCGCCCATTTATGCAATTAAGAAAGTTTAAATGTCTCTTATTAGATTAGGCATATTTTCGTCTGATAAGGTACTTCTTCTTCAATGATTTCGAGGATATTTTAGTTTCAGTGGTCAACACGATTCCATCCAACTGCCGATTCTTTTCGCGAAGTACGTTTCTATTATTCTAGAATTTAATGGGAAAAAATTAAACGAATTTTTTGTCCATGTAAAAAACTATTAATTCTGAATAAAATGCCGCCCATTTATGCAATTAAAAAAATTTAAATGTCTCTTATTAGATAAGGCATATTTTCGTCTGATAAGGTACTTCTTCTTCAATGATTTCGAGGATATTTTAGTTTCGGTGGTCAACACGATTCTGACCTACTGCCGATTCTTTTCGCAAAGTACTTTTCTATAATTCTAGTTTTAATGGGAAAAAATTAAACGAATTTTTTGTCCATGTAAAAAACTATTAATTCTGAATAAAATGCCGCCCATTTATGCAATTAAAAAAATTTAAATGTCTCTTATTAGATAAGGCATATTTTCGTCTGATAAAGTACTTCTTCTTCAATGATTCGAGGATATTTTAGTTTTGATCAAAAAAATTTTATTTCTTACGACTTTTCGTAAAATATGTTAATGCCATCTGAAAGAGGAACAGATAAGCTTTCCATCGAGCTCTTAGTCGAAGAATTCGGTCGAAGGATGCAAAAGTTTTTAGCAAAAAACTAATTGGTGGTCAACGCGATTCCGTCCAACTGCCGATTTTGTTCGCAAAGTACTTTTCTATAATTCTAGTATTAAATGGGATAAAAATTAAACGAATTTTTTGTCCATGTAATAAACTATTAATTCTGAATAAAATGCCGCCCATTTATGCAATTAAGAAAATTTAAATGTCTCTTATTAGATTAGGCATATTTTCGTCTGATAAGGTACTTCTTCTTCAATGATTTCGAGGATATTTTAGTTTCGGTGGTCAACACGATTCCGACCAACTGCCGATTTTTTTCGCGAAGTACTTTTCTATAATTCTAGAATTTAAGGGGAAAAAATTAAACGAATTTTTTGTCCATGTAAAAAACTATTTATTCTGAATAAAATGCCGCCCATTTATGCAATTAAGAAAGTTTAAATGTCTCTTATTAGATAAGGCATATTTTCGTCTGATAAGGTACTTCTTCTTCAATGATTTCGAGGATATATTATTTTTGATAAAAAAAATTTTATTTCTTACGAATTTTCGAAGAATATATTAATGCCATCTGAAAGAGCAACAGATAAGCTTTCCATCGAGCTCTTAGTCGAAGAAGTCGGTCGAAGGATGCAAGAGTTATTAGCAGAAAACTAATCGGTGGTCAACACGATTCCGTCCTACTGCCGATTCTTTTCACAAAGTACTTTTCTATAATTCTAGTATTTAATGGGAAAAAATAAAACGAATTTTTTGTCCATGTAAAAAACTATTAATTCTGAATAAAATGCCGCCCATTTATGCAATTAAAAAAATGTAATGTCTCATATTAGATAAGGCATATTTTCGTCTGATAAAGTACTTCTACTTCAATGATTTCGAGGATATTTTAGTTTTGATCAAAAAAATTTTATTTCTTACAATTTTTCGTAAAATATGATAATGCCATCTGAAAGAGGAACGGATAAGCTTTCCATCGAGCACTTACTCGAAGAAGTCGGTCGAAGGATGCAAGAGTTTTTAGCAAAAAACTAATCGGTGGTCAACGCGATTCCGTCCTACTGCCGATTCTTTTCGCAAAGTACTTTTCTATAATTCTAGTTTTAATGGGAAAAAATTAAACGAATTTTTTGTCCATGTAAAAAACTATTCATTCTGAATAAAATGCCGCCCATTTATGCAATTAAAAAAATTTAAATGTCTCTTATTAGATAAGGCATATTTTCGTCTGATAAAGTACTTGTTCTTCAGTGATTTCGAGGATATTTTAGTTTTGATTAAAAAAATTTTATTTCTTACGACTTTTCGTAAAATATGTTAATGCCATCTGAAAGAGGATCAAATAAGCTTTCCATCGAGCTCTTAGTCGAAGAAGTCGGTCGAAGGATGCAAGAGTTATTATCAAATAACTGATCGGTGGTCAACACAATTCCGTCCTACTGACGATTCTTTTCGCAAAGTACTTTTATATAATTCTAGTTTAAATGGGAAAAAATTAAACGAATTTTTTGTCCATGTAAAAAACTATTAATTCTGAATAAAATGCCGCCCATTTATGCAATTAAGAAAGTTTAAATGTCTCTTATTAGATTAGGCATATTTTCGTCTGATAAGGTACTTCTTCTTCAATGATTTCGACGATATTTTAGTTTCGGTGGTCAACACGATTCCGTCCAACTGCCGATTTTTTTCGCGAAGTACTTTTCTATAATTCTAGTATTTAATGGGAAAAAATAAAACGAATTTTTTGTCCATGTAAAAAACTATTAATTCTGAATAAAATGCCGCCCATTTATGCAATTAAAAAAATGTAATGTCTCATATTAGATAAGGCATATTTTCGTCTGATAAAGTACTTCTACTTCAATGATTTCGAGGATATTTTAGTTTTGATCAAAAAAATTTTATTTCTTACAATTTTTCGTAAAATATGATAATGCCATCTGAAAGAGGAACGGATAAGCTTTCCATCGAGCACTTACTCGAAGAAGTCGGTCGAAGGATGCAAGAGTTTTTAGCAAAAAACTAATCGGTGGTCAACGCGATTCCGTCCTACTGCCGATTCTTTTCACAAAGTACTTTTCTATAATTCTAGTATTTAATGGGAAAAAATAAAACGAATTTTTTGTCCATGTAAAAAACTATTAATTCTGAATAAAATGCCGCCCATTTATGCAATTAAAAAAATTTAAATGTCTCTTATTAGATAAGGCATATTTTCGTCTGATAAAGTACTTCTTCTTCAATGATTCGAGGATATTTTAGTTTTGATCAAAAAAATTTTATTTCTTACGACTTTTCGTAAAATATGTTAATGCCATCTGAAAGAGGAACAGATAAGCTTTCCATCGAGCTCTTAGTCGAAGAATTCGGTCGAAGGATGCAAAAGTTTTTAGCAAAAAACTAATTGGTGGTCAACGCGATTCCGTCCAACTGCCGATTTTGTTCGCAAAGTACTTTTCTATAATTCTAGTATTAAATGGGATAAAAATTAAACGAATTTTTTGTCCATGTAATAAACTATTAATTCTGAATAAAATGCCGCCCATTTATGCAATTAAGAAAATTTAAATGTCTCTTATTAGATTAGGCATATTTTCGTCTGATAAGGTACTTCTTCTTCAATGATTTCGAGGATATTTTAGTTTCGGTGGTCAACACGATTCCGACCAACTGCCGATTTTTTTCGCGAAGTACTTTTCTATAATTCTAGAATTTAAGGGGAAAAAATTAAACGAATTTTTTGTCCATGTAAAAAACTATTTATTCTGAATAAAATGCCGCCCATTTATGCAATTAAGAAAGTTTAAATGTCTCTTATTAGATAAGGCATATTTTCGTCTGATAAGGTACTTCTTCTTCAATGATTTCGAGGATATATTATTTTTGATAAAAAAAATTTTATTTCTTACGAATTTTCGAAGAATATATTAATGCCATCTGAAAGAGCAACAGATAAGCTTTCCATCGAGCTCTTAGTCGAAGAAGTCGGTCGAAGGATGCAAGAGTTATTAGCAGAAAACTAATCGGTGGTCAACACGATTCCGTCCTACTGCCGATTCTTTTCACAAAGTACTTTTCTATAATTCTAGTATTTAATGGGAAAAAATAAAACGAATTTTTTGTCCATGTAAAAAACTATTAATTCTGAATAAAATGCCGCCCATTTATGCAATTAAAAAAATGTAATGTCTCATATTAGATAAGGCATATTTTCGTCTGATAAAGTACTTCTACTTCAATGATTTCGAGGATATTTTAGTTTTGATCAAAAAAATTTTATTTCTTACAATTTTTCGTAAAATATGATAATGCCATCTGAAAGAGGAACGGATAAGCTTTCCATCGAGCACTTACTCGAAGAAGTCGGTCGAAGGATGCAAGAGTTTTTAGCAAAAAACTAATCGGTGGTCAACGCGATTCCGTCCTACTGCCGATTCTTTTCGCAAAGTACTTTTCTATAATTCTAGTTTTAATGGGAAAAAATTAAACGAATTTTTTGTCCATGTAAAAAACTATTCATTCTGAATAAAATGCCGCCCATTTATGCAATTAAAAAAATTTAAATGTCTCTTATTAGATAAGGCATATTTTCGTCTGATAAAGTACTTGTTCTTCAGTGATTTCGAGGATATTTTAGTTTTGATTAAAAAAATTTTATTTCTTACGACTTTTCGTAAAATATGTTAATGCCATCTGAAAGAGGAACAAATAAGCTTTCCATCGAGCTCTTAGTCGAAGAAGTCGGTCGAAGGATGCAAGAGTTATTATCAAATAACTAATCGGTGGTCAACACAATTCCGTCCTACTGACGATTCTTTTCGCAAAGTACTTTTATATAATTCTAGTTTAAATGGGAAAAAATTAAACGAATTTTTTGTCCATGTAAAAAACTATTAATTCTGAATAAAATGCCGCCCATTTATGCAATTAAGAAAGTTTAAATGTCTCTTATTAGATTAGGCATATTTTCGTCTGATAAGGTACTTCTTCTTCAATGATTTCGACGATATTTTAGTTTCGGTGGTCAACACGATTCCGTCCAACTGCCGATTTTTTTCGCGAAGTACTTTTCTATAATTCTAGAATTTAATGGGAAAAAATTAAACGAATTTTTTGTCCATGTAAAAAACTATTTATTCTGAATAAAATGCCGCCCATTTATGCAAATAAAAAAATTTTAATGTCTCTTATAAGATAAGGCATACTTTCGTCTGATAAGGTACTTCTACTTCAATGATTTCGAGGATATTTTAGTTTTGATCAAAAAAATTTTATTTCTTACGACTTTTCGTAAAATATGTTAATGTCATCTGAAAGAGGAACAAAAAAGCTTTCCATCGAGCTCTTAGTCGAAGAAGTTGGTCGAAGGATGCAAGAGTTATTATCAAATAACTAATCGGTGGTCAACACAATTCCGTCCTACTGACGATTATTTTCGCAAAGTTTTTTTCTATAATTCTAGTTTTAATGGGAAAAAATTAAACGAATTTTTTGTCCATGTAAAAAACTATTAATTCTGAATAAAATGCCGCCCATTTATGCAATTAAGAAAATTTAAATATCTCTTATTAGATAAGGCATATTTTCGTCTGATAAGGTACTTCTTCTTCAATGATTTCGAGGATATTTTAGTTTTGATCAAAAAAATTGTATTTCTCACGACTTTTCGTAATATATGTTAATGCCATCTGAAAGAGGAACAGATAAGCTTTCCATCAAGCTCTTAGTCGAAGAAGTCGGTCGAAGGATGCAAGAGTTATTAGCAAAAAACTGATCGGTGGTCAACACGATTCCGTCCTACTGCCGATTCTTTTCGCGAAGTACTTTTCTATAATTCTAGAATTTAATGGGAAAAAATTAAACGAATTTTTTGTCCATGTAAAAAACTATTAATTCTGAATAAAATGCCGCCCATTTATGCAATTAAAAAAATTTAAATGTCTCTTATTAGATAAGGCATATTTTCGTCTGATAAAGTACTTCTTCTTCAATGATTCGAGGATATTTTAGTTTTGTTCAAAAAAATTTTTATACTCTTGCAAGAGTATGTTAACTTTGTCATGAAGTTTGCAACGCAGAGAAGGAGACATCTCCGACTATATAAAGTATATATATTCTTGATCAGCACGACGAGACGAGTTCAAATAGCCATGTCCGTCTGTCCGTCTGTCTGTCTGTCCGTCTGTCTGTCTGTCCGTCTGTCTGTTTCAATGCGAACTCCTCCCAGAGTTTTGAAGTTAGCAAAAAAATTTAAATGCAGAAAATTTTCTTTTCCTTGCAGGCAGTTTATATGTAGAAACCAGCCTGATCGGAATACTATAGCATATAGCTGCCATAGGAACGATCGGTTTAAAATGGGGTTTTTTCTTTAAAAACGCTGTGATTTTAAAGCTATCACTTCAATGTTTTGCACAGAGACATGTTGGACGTAAGTCAAAATACACTGCAAATTTGGTGCAGATCGGATAACTATAGCATATAGCTGCCATAGGAACGATCAGTCAAAAATGAGGTTTTTGCTCAATAAACTCCTTGTTTTTCAAGTTATCGCCCCAATTTTTTGCACAAGAATATCTCGGACGTAAATAAAGGCTCACTGCAAAATTGGTGAAGATCGGATAAATATAGCATATAGCTCCCATAGGAACAATCGGTTAAAAATTCGGTTTTCGTTAAAAAAACTTTTTTGTTTTCAACTATAAACAGATGAAACATTGCAGTTGCACGTTTTTAAGAATTCTTGACCATATTACAAAGTTTCATAAGAATCGGACATAAGGGCGTGGCACCGCCCATATAGAGAAAAACTTAAAAATGTGATTTTCTATAAGCAGACGAGATAAAAAATCGTAAAATGAAGTGTAGAATGATTGCATTGTATTCGTTAAAAAAAAAGTAGAAAATGGGCGGGGTTGCGCCTCTTTATCTTTATAAACTTATAAGATTCTTATTGGCAAAACTATAAAACGTATTTTCCAAATGCTTGCAAGAGTAGATAAGTTTCAGCAAAGCTGAAAATAGCTCCCTTACTGGTATTTCTTATGACTTTTCGTAAAATATGTTAATGCCATCTGAAAGAGGAACAGATAAGCTTTCCATCGAGCTCTTAGTCGAAGAATTCGGTCGAAGGATGCAAAAGTTTTTAGCTAAAAACTAATCGGTGGTCAACGCGATTCCGTCCAACTGCCGATTTTGTTCGCAAAGTACTTTTCTATAATTCTAGTATTAAATGGGATAAAAATTAAACGAATTTTTTGTCCATGTAATAAACTATTAATTCTGAATAAAATGCCGCCCATTTATGCAATTAAGAAAATTTAAATGTCTCATATTAGATTAGGAATATTTTCGTCTGATAAGGTACTTCTTCTTCAATGATTTCGAGGATATTTTAGTTTCGGTGGTCAACACGATTCCGTCCAACTGCCGATTTTTTTCGCGAAGTACTTTTCTATAATTCTAGAATTTAATGGGAAAAAATTAAACGAATTTTTTGTCCATGTAAAAAACTATTTATTCTGAATAAAATGCCGCCCATTTATGCAAATAAAAAAAATTTAAAGTCTCTTATTAGATAAGGCATATTTTCGTCTGATAAGGTACTTCTTCTTCAATGATTTCGAGGATATTTTATTTTTGATCAAAAAAATTTTATTTCTTACGACTTTTCGAAGAATATATTAATGCCATCTGAAAGAGCAACAGATAAGCTTTCCATCGAGCTCTTAGTCGAAGAAGTCGGTCGAAGGATGCAAGAGTTATTAGCAAAAACTAATCGGTGGTCAACACGTTTCCGTCCTACTGATTCTTTTCACAAAGTACTTTTCTATAATTCTAGTATTTAATGGGAAAAAATAAAACGAATTTTTTGTCCATGTAAAAAACTATTAATTCTGAATAAAATGCCGCCCATTTATGCAATTAAAAAAATTTAATGTCTCATATTAGATAAGGCATATTTTCGTCTTATAAGGTACTTCTTCTTCAATGATTTCGAGGATATTTTAGTTTTGATCAAAAAAATTTTATTTCTTACAATTTTTCGTAAAATATGTTAATGCCATCTGAAAGAGGAACAGATAAGCTTTCCATCGAGCTCTTACTCGAAGAAGTCGGTCGAAGGATGCAAGAGTTTTTAGCAAAAAACTAATCGGTGGTCAATGCGATTCCGTCCTACTGCCGATTCTTTTCGCAAAGTACTTTTCTATAATTCTAGTTTTAATGGGAAAAAATTAAACGAATTTTTTGTCCATGTAAAAAACTATTAATTCTGAATAAAATGCCGCCCATTTATGCAATTAAAAAAATTTAAATGTCTCTTGTTAGATAAGGCATATTTTCGTCTGATAAAGTACTTGTTCTTCAATGATTTCGAGGATATTTTAGTTTTGATCAAAAAAATTTTATTTCTTACGACTTTTCGTAAAATATGTTAATGCCATCTGAAAGAGGAACAAATAAGCTTTCCATCGAGCTCTTAGTCGAAGAAGTCGGTCGAAGGATGCAAGAGTTTTTAGCAAAAAACTAATCGGTGGTCAACGCGATTCCGTCCTACTGCCGATTTTTTTCGCAAAGTACTTTTCTATAATTCTAGTATTTAATGGGAAAAAATAAAACGAATTTTTTGTTCATGTAAAAAACTATTAATTCTGAATAAAATGCCGCCCACTTATGCAATTAAAAAAATTTAATGTCTCTTATTAGATAAGGCATACTTTCGTCTGATAAGGTACTTCTACTTCAATGATTTCGAGGATATTTTAGTTTTCATCAAAAAAATTTTATTTCTTACGATTTTTCGTAAAATATGTTAGTGCCATCTGAAAGAGGAACAGATAAGCTTTCCATCGAGCTCTTAGTCGAAGAAGTCGGTCGAAGGATGCAAGAGTTATTAACAAATAATTAATCGGTGGTCAACACAATTCCGTCCTACTGACGATTCTTTTCGCAAAGTACTTTTCTATAATTCTAGTATTAAATGGGATAAAAATTAAACGAACTTTTTGTCCATGTAATAAACTATGAATTCTGAATAAAATGCCGCCCATTTATGCAATTAAGAAAGTTTAAATGTCTCTTATTAGATTAGGCATATTTTCGTCTGATAAGGTACTTCTTCTTCAATGATTTCGAGGATATTTTAGTTTCGGTGGTCAACACGATTCCATCCAACTGCCGATTCTTTTCGCGAAGTACGTTTCTATTATTCTAGAATTTAATGGGAAAAAATTAAACGAATTTTTTGTCCATGTAAAAAACTATTAATTCTGAATAAAATGCCGCCCATTTATGCAATTAAAAAAATTTAAATGTCTCTTATTAGATAAGGCATATTTTCGTCTGATAAGGTACTTCTTCTTCAATGATTTCGAGGATATTTTAGTTTCGGTGGTCAACACGATTCTGACCTACGCCGATTCTTTTCGCAAAGTACTATTCTATAATTCTAGTTTTAATGGGAAAAAATTAAACGAATTTTTTGTCCATGTAAAAAACTATTAATTCTGAATAAAATGCCGCCCATTTATGCAATTAAAAAAATTTAAATGTCTCTTATTAGATAAGGCATATTTTCGTCTGATAAAGTGCTTCTTCTTCAATGATTCGAGGATATTTTAGTTTTGATCAAAAAAATTTTATTTCTTACGACTTTTCGTAAAATATGTTAATGCCATCTGAAAGAGGAACAGATAAGCTTTCCATCGAGCTCTTAGTCGAAGAATTCGGTCGAAGGATGCAAAAGTTTTTAGCAAAAAACTAATTGGTGGTCACCGCGATTCTGTCCAACTGCCGATTTTGTTCGCAAAGTACTTTTCTATAATTCTAGTATTAAATGGGATAAAAATTAAACGAATTTTTTGTCCATGTAAAAAACTATTAATTTTGAATAAAATGCCGCCCATTTATGCAATTAAAAAAATTTAATGTCTCATATTAGATAAGGCATATTTTCGTCTGATAAAGTACTTCTACTTCAATGATTTCGAGGATATTTTAGTTTTGATCAAAAAAATTTTATTTCTTACAATTTTTCGTAAAATATGATAATGCCATCTGAAAGAGGAACGGATAAGCTTTCCATCGAGCACTTACTCGAAGAAGTCGGTCGAAGGATGCAAGAGTTTTTAGCAAAAAACTAATCGGTGGTCAACGCGATTCCGTCCTACTGCCGATTCTTTTCGCAAAGTACTTTTCTATAATTCTAGTTTTAATGGGAAAAAATTAAACGAATTTTTTGTCCATGTAAAAAACTATTAATTCTGAATAAAATGCCGCCCATTTATGCAATTAAAAAAATTTAAATGTCTCTTATTAGATAAGGCATATTTTCGTCTGATAAAGTACTTCTACTTCAATGATTTCGAGGATATTTTAGTTTTGATCAAAAAAATTTTATTTCTTACAATTTTTCGTAAAATATGATAATGCCATCTGAAAGAGGAACGGATAAGCTTTCCATCGAGCACTTACTCGAAGAAGTCGGTCGAAGGATGCAAGAGTTTTTAGCAAAAAACTAATCGGTGGTCAACGCGATTCCGTCCTACTGCCGATTCTTTTCGCAAAGTACTTTTCTATAATTCTAGTTTTAATGGGAAAAAATTAAACGAATTTTTTGTCCATGTAAAAAACTATTAATTCTGAATAAAATGCCGCCCATTTATGCAATTAAAAAAATTTAAATGTCTCTTATTAGATAAGGCATATTTTCGTCTGATAAAGTACTTCTTCTTCAATGATTTCGAGGATATTTTAGTTTCGGTGGTCAACACGATTCTGACCTACGCCGATTCTTTTCGCAAAGTACTTTTCTATAATTCTAGTATTAAATGGGATAAAAATTAAACGAATTTTTTGTCCATGTAAAAAACTATTAATTCTGAATAAAATGCCGCCCATTTATGCAATTAAAAAAATTTAATGTCTCATATTAGATAAGGCATATTTTCGTCTGATAAAGTACTTCTACTTCAATGATTTCGAGGATATTTTAGTTTTGATCAAAAAAATTTTATTTCTTACAATTTTTCGTAAAATATGATAATGCCATCTGAAAGAGGAACGGATAAGCTTTCCATCGAGCACTTACTCGAAGAAGTCGGTCGAAGGATGCAAGAGTTTTTAGCAAAAAACTAATCGGTGGTCAACGCGATTCCGTCCTACTGCCGATTCTTTTCGCAAAGTACTTTTCTATAATTCTAGTTTTAATGGGAAAAAATTAAACGAATTTTTTGTCCATGTAAAAAACTATTAATTCTGAATAAAATGCCGCCCATTTATGCAATTAAAAAAATTTAAATGTCTCTTATTAGATAAGGCATATTTTCGTCTGATAAAGTACTTGTTCTTCAATGATTTCGAGGATATTTTAGTTTTGATCAAAAAAATTTTATTTCTTACGACTTTTCGTAAAATATGTTAATGCCATCTGAAAGAGGAACAAATAAGCTTTCCATCGAGCTCTTAGTCGAAGAAGTCGGTCGAAGGATGCAAGAGTTATTATCAAATAACTAATCGGTGGTCAACACAATTCCGTCCTACTGACGATTCTTTTCGCAAAGTACTTTTATATAATTCTAGTTTAAATGGGAAAAAATTAAACGAATTTTTTGTCCATGTAATAAACTATTAATTCTGAATAAAATGCCGCCCATTTATGCAATTAAGAAAGTTTAAATGTCTCTTATTAGATTAGGCATATTTTCGTCTGATAAGGTACTTCTTCTTCAATGATTTCGACGATATTTTAGTTTCGGTGGTCAACACGATTCCGTCCAACTGCCGATTTTTTTCGCGAAGTACTTTTCTATAATTCTAGAATTTAATGGGAAAAAATTAAACGAATTTTTTGTCCATGTAAAAAACTATTTATTCTGAATAAAATGCCGCCCATTTATGCAAATAAAAAAATTTTAATGTCTCTTATAAGATAAGGCATACTTTCGTCTGATAAGGTACTTCTACTTCAATGATTTCGAGGATATTTTAGTTTTGATCAAAAAAATTTTATTTCTTACGACTTTTCGTAAAATATGTTAATGTCATCTGAAAGAGGAACAAAAAAGCTTTCCATCGAGCTCTTAGTCGAAGAAGTTGGTCGAAGGATGCAAGAGTTATTATCAAATAACTAATCGGTGGTCAACACAATTCCGTCCTACTGACGATTATTTTCGCAAAGTTTTTTTCTATAATTCTAGTTTTAATGGGAAAAAATTAAACGAATTTTTTGTCCATGTAAAAACCTATTAATTCTGAATAAAATGGCGCCCATTTATGCAATTAAAAAAATTTAATGTCTCATATTAGATAAGGCATATTTTCGTCTTATAAGGTACTTCTTCTTCAATGATTTGGAGGATATTTTAGTTTTGATCAAAAAAATTTTATTTCTTACAATTTTTCGTAAAATATGTTAATGCCATCTGAAAGAGGAACAGATAAGCTTTCCATCGAGCACTTACTCGAAGAAGTCGGTCGAAGGATGCAAGAGTTTTTAGCAAAAAACTAATCGGTGGTTAACGCGATTCCGTCCTACTGCCGATTCTTTTCGCAAAGTACTTTTCTATAATTCTAGTTATTAATAGGAAAAAATAAAACGAATTTTTTTTCCATGTAAAAAACTATTAATTCTGAATAAAATGCCGCCCATTTATGCAATTAAAAAAATTTAAATGTCTCTCATTAGATAAGGCATATTTTCGTCTGATAAAGTACTTGTTCTCAATGATTTCGAGGATATTTTAGTTTTGATCAAAAAAATTTTATTTCTTACAATTTTTCGTAAAATATGTTAATGCCATCTGAAAGAGGAACAAATAAGCTTTCCATCGAGCTCTTAGTCGAAGAAGTCGGTCGAAGGATGCAAGAGTTGTTATCAAATAACTAATCGGTGGTCAACACAATTCCGTCCTACTGACGATTCTTTTCGCAAAGTACTTTTCTATAATTCTAGTTTTAATGGGAAAAAATTAAACGAATTTTTTGTCCATGTAATAAACTATTAATTCTGAATAAAATGCCGCCCATTTATGTAATTAAGAAAATTTAAATGTCTCTTATTAGATTAGGCATATTTTCGTCTGATAAGGTACTTCTTCTTCAATGATTTCGAGGATATTTTAGTTTCGGTGGTCAACTCGATTCCGTCCATCTGCCGATTTTTTTCGCGAAGTACTTTTCTATAATTCTATAATTTAATGGGAAAAAATTAAACGAATTTTTTGTCCATGTAAAAAACTATTAATTCTGAATAAAATGCCGCCCATTTATGCAATTAAAAAAATTTAATGTCTCTTATTAGATAAGGCATACTTTCGTCTGATAAGGTACTTCTACTTCAATGATTTCGAGGATATTTTAGTTTTCATCAAAAAAATTGTATTTCTTACGATTTTTCGTAAAATATGTTAGTGCCATCTGAAAGAGGAACAGATAAACTTTCCATCGAGCTCTTAGTCGAAGAAGTCGGTCGAAGAATGCAAGAGTTATTAGCAAATAATTAATCGGTGGTCAACACAATTCCGTCCTACTGACGATTCTTTTCGCAAAGTACTTTTCTATAATTCTAGTATTAAATGGGATAAAAATTAAACGAACTTTTTGTCCATGTAATAAACTAATAATTCTGAATAAAATGCCGCCCATTTATGCAATTAAGAAAATTTAAATGTCTCTTATTATATTAGGCATATTTTCGTCTGATAAGGTACTTCTTCTTCAATGATTTTGAGGATATTTTAGTTTCGGTGGTCAACACGATTCCGTCCAACTGCCGATTCTTTTCGCGAAGTACGTTTCTATTATTCTAGAATTAAATGGGAAAAAATTAAACGAATTTTTTGTCCATGTAAAAAACTATTAATTCTGAATAAAATGCCGCCCATTTATGCAATTAAAAAAATTTAAATGTCTCTTATTAGATAAGGCATATTTTCGTCTGATAAGGTACTTCTTCTTCAATGATTTCGAGGATATTTTAGTTTTGATAAAAAAAATTGTATTTCTTACGATTTTTCGTAAAATATGTTAATGCCATCTGAAAGAGGCACGGATAAGCTTTCCATCGAGCTCTTAGTTGAAGAAGTCGGTCGAAGGATGCAAGAGTTTTTAGCAAAAAACTAATCGGTGGTCAACGCGATTCCGTCCTACTGCCGATTCTTTTCGCAAAGTACTTTTCTATAATTCTAGTATTTAATGGGAAAAAATAAAACGAATTTTTTGTCCATGTAAAAAACTATTAATTCTAAATAAAATGCCGCCCATTTATGCAAATAAAAAATTTTAAATGCCCCTTATTAGATAAGGCATATTTTCGTCTGATAAGGTACTTCTTCTTCAATGATTTCGAGGATATTTTAGTTTCGGTGGTCAACACGATTCCGTCCAACTGCCGATTCTTTTCGCAAAGTACTTTTCTATAATTCTAGTATTTAATGGGAAAAAAATTAAACGAATTTTTTGTCCATATAAAAAACTTTTAATTCTGAATAAAATGCCGCCCATTTATGCAATAAAAAAAATTTAATGTCTCTTATTAGATAAGGCATACTTTCGTCTGATAAGGTACTTCTACTTCAATGATTTCGAGGATATTTTAGTTTTCATCAAAAAAATTGTATTTCTTACGATTTTTCGTAAAATATGTTAGTGCCATCTGAAAGAGGAACAGATAAACTTTCCATCGAGCTCTTAGTCGAAGAAGTCGGTCGAAGAATGCAAGAGTTATTAGCAAATAATTAATCGGTGGTCAACACAATTCCGTCCTACTGACGATTCTTTTCGCAAAGTACTTTTCTATAATTCTAGTATTAAATGGGATAAAAATTAAACGAACTTTTTGTCCATGTAATAAACTAATAATTCTGAATAAAATGCCGCCCATTTATGCAATTAAGAAAATTTAAATGTCTCTTATTAGATTAGGCATATTTTCGTCTGATAAGGTACTTCTTCTTCAATGATTTCGAGGATATTTTAGTTTCGGTGGTCAACACGATTCCGTCCAACTGCCGATTCTTTTCGCGAAGTACGTTTCTATTATTTTAGAATTTAATGGGAAAAAATTAAACGAATTTTTTGTCCATGTAAAAAACTATTAATTCTGAATAAAATGCCGCCCATTTATGCAATTAAAAAAATTTAAATGTCTCTTATTAGATAAGGCATATTATCGTCTGATAAGGTACTTCTTCTTGAATGATTTCGAGGATATTTTAGTTTTGATCAAAAAAATTTTATTTCTTACGATTTTTCGTAAAATATGTTAGTGCCATCTGAAAGAGGAACAGATAAACTTTCCATCGAGCTCTTAGTTGAAGAAGTCGGTCGAAGGATGCAAGAGTTTTTAGCAAAAAACTAATCGGTGGTCAACACGATTCCGTCCTACTGCCGATTCTTTTCGCAAAGTACTTTTCTATAATTCTAGTATTTAATGGGAAAAAATAAAACGAATTTTTTGTCCATGTAAAAAACTATTAATTCTAAATAAAATGCCGCCCATTTATGCAATTAAAAAATTTTAAATACCCCTTATTAGATAAGGCATATTTTCGTCTGATAAGGTACTTCTTCTTCAATGATTTCGAGGATATTTTAGTTTCGGTAGTCAACACGATTCCGTCCATTTGCCGATTCTTTTCGCAAAGTACTTTTCTATAATTCTAGTATTTAATGGGAAAAAAATTAAACGAATTTTTTGTCCATGTAAAGAACTATTAATTCTGAATAATATGCCGCACATTTATGCAATTAAAAAAATTTAAATGTCTCTTATTAGATAAGGCATATTTTCGTCTGATAAGGTACTTCTTCTTCAATGATTTCGAGGATATTTTAGTTTTGATCAAAAAAATTTTATTTCTTACGACTTTTCGTAAGATATGTTAATGCCATCTGAAAGAGGAACAGATAAGCTTTCCATCGAGCTCTTAGTCGAAGAAGTCGGTCGAAGGATGCAAGAGTTGTTATCAAATAACTAATCGGTGGTCAACACAATTCCGTCCTACTGACGATTCTTTTCGCAAAGTACTTTTCTATAATTCTAGTTTTAATGGGAAAAAATTAAACGAATTTTTTGTCCATGTAATAAACTATTAATTCTGAATAAAATGCCGCCCATTTATGCAATTAAGAAAATTTAAATGTCTCTTATTAGATTAGGCATATTTTCGTCTGATAAGGTACTTCTTCTTCAATGATTTCGAGGATATTTTAGTTTCGGTGGTCAACTCGATTCCGTCCATCTGCCGATTTTTTTCGCGAAGTACTTTTCTATAATTCTATAATTTAATGGGAAAAAATTAAACGAATTTTTTGTCCATGTAAAAAACTATTAATTCTGAATAAAATGCCGCCCATTTATGCAATTAAAAAAATTTAATGTCTCTTATTAGATAAGGCATACTTTCGTCTGATAAGGTACTTCTACTTCAATGATTTCGAGGATATTTTAGTTTTCATCAAAAAAATTGTATTTCTTACGATTTTTCGTAAAATATGTTAGTGCCATCTGAAAGAGGAACAGATAAACTTTCCATCGAGCTCTTAGTCGAAGAAGTCGGTCGAAGAATGCAAGAGTTATTAGCAAATAATTAATCGGTGGTCAACACAATTCCGTCCTACTGACGATTCTTTTCGCAAAGTACTTTTCTATAATTCTAGTATTAAATGGGATAAAAATTAAACGAACTTTTTGTCCATGTAATAAACTAATAATTCTGAATAAAATGCCGCCCATTTATGCAATTAAGAAAATTTAAATGTCTCTTATTAGATTAGGCATATTTTCGTCTGATAAGGTACTTCTTCTTCAATGATTTCGAGGATATTTTAGTTTCGCTGGCCAACACGATTCCGTCCAACTGCCGATTCTTTTCGCGAAGTACGTTTCTTTAATTCTAGAATTAAATGGGAAAAAATTAAACGAATTTTTTGTCCATGTAAAAAACTATTAATTCTGAATAAAATGCCGCCCATTTATGCAATTAAAAAAATTTAAATGTCTCTTATTAGATAAGGCATATTTTCGTCTGATAAGGTACTTCTTCTTCAATGATTTCGAGGATATTTTAGTTTTTATAAAAAAAATTGTATTTCTTACGATTTTTCGTAAAATATGTTAATGCCATCTGAAAGAGGAACGGATAAGCTTTCCATCGAGCTCTTAGTTGAAGAAGTCGGTCGAAGGATGCAAGAGTTTTTAGCAAAAAACTAATCGGTGGTCAACGCGATTCCGTCCTACTGCCGATTCTTTTCGCAAAGTACTTTTCTATAATTCTAGTATTTAATGGGAAAAAATAAAACGAATTTTTTGTCCATGTAAAAAACTATTAATTCTAAATAAAATGCCGCCCATTTATGCAATTAAAAAATTTTAAATGCCCCTTATTAGATAAGGCATATTTTCGTCTGATAAGGTACTTATTCTTCAATGATTTCGAGGATATTTTAGTTTCGGTGGTCAACACGATTCCGTCCAACTGCCGATTCTTTTCGCAAAGTACTTTTCTATAATTCTAGTATTTAATGGGAAAAAAATTAAACGAATTTTTTGTCCATATAAAAAACTATTAATTCTGAATAAAATGCCGCCCATTTATGCAATTAAAAAAATTTAATGTCTCTTATTAGATAAGGCATACTTTCGTCTGATAAGGTACTTCTACTTCAATGATTTCGAGGATATTTTAGTTTTCATCAAAAAAATTTTATTTCTTACGATTTTTCGTAAAATATGTTAGTGCCATCTGAAAGAGGAACAGATAAGCTTTCCATCGAGCTCTTAGTCGAAGAAGTCAGTCGAAGGATGCAAGAGTTATAAGCAAATAATTAATCGGTGGTCAACACAATTCCGTCCTACTGACGATTCTTTTCGCAAAGTACTTTTCTATAATTCTAGTATTAAATGGGATAAAAATTAAACGAACTTTTTGTCCATGTAATAAACTATTAATTCTGAATAAAATGCCGCCCATTTATGCAATTAAGAAAATTTAAATGTCTCTTATTAGATTAGGCATATTTTCGTCTGATAAGGTACTTCTTCTTCAATGATTTCGAGGATATTTTAGTTTCGGTGGTCAACACGATTCCGTCCAACTGCCGATTCTTTTCGCGAAGTACGTTTCTATTATTTTAGAATTTAATGGGAAAAAATTAAACGAATTTTTTGTCCATGTAAAAAACTATTAATTCTGAATAAAATGCCGCCCATTTATGCAATTAAAAAAATTTAAATGTCTCTTATTAGATAAGGCATATTTTCGTCTGATAAGGTACTTCTTCTTCAATGATTTCGAGGATATTTTAGTTTTGATAAAAAAATTGTATTTCTTACGATTTTTCGTAAAATATGTTAATGCCATCTGAAAGAGGAACGGATAAGCTTTCCATCGAGCTCTTAGTTGAAGAAGTCGGTCGAAGGATGCAAGAGTTTTTAGCAAAAAACTAATCGGTGGTCAACACGATTCCGTCCTACTGCCGATTCTTTTCGCAAAGTACTTTTCTATAATTCTAGTATTTAATGGGAAAAAATAAAACGAATTTTTTTTCCATGTAAAAAACTATTAATTCTAAATAAAATGCCGCCCATTTATGCAATTAAAAAATTTTAAATGCCCCTTATTAGATAAGGCATATTTTCGTCTGATAAGGTACTTCTTCTTCAATGATTTCGAGGATATTTTAGTTTCGGTGGTCAACACGATTCCGTCCAACTGCCGATTCTTTTCGCAAAGTACTTTTCTATAATTCTAGTATTTAATGGGAAAAAAATTAAACGAATTTTTTGTCCATGTAAAAAACTATTAATTCTGAATAAATTGCCGCACATTTATGCAATTAAAAAAATTTAAATGTCTCTTATTAGATAAGGCATATTTTCGTCCGATAAGGTACTTCTTCTTCAATGATTTCGAGGATATTTTAGTTTTGATCAAAAAAATTTTATTTCTTACGACTTTTCGTAAGATATGTTAATGCCATCTGAAAGAGGAACAGATAAGCTTTCCATCGAGCTCTTAGTCGAAGAAGTCGGTCGAAGGATGCAAGAGTTATTAGCAAAGAACTAATCGGTGGTTAACACGTTTCCGTCCTACTGCCGATTCTTTTCGCAAAGTACTTTTCTATTATCTAGTATTTAATGGGAAAAAACTAAACGAATTTTTTGTCCATGTAAAAAACTATTAACTCTGAATAAAATGCCGCCCATTTATGCAATTAAGAAAATTTAAATGTCTCTTATTAGATAAGGCATATTTTCGTCTGATAAGGTACTTCTTCTTCAATGATTTCGAGGATATTTTAGTTTTGATCAAAAAAATTTTATTTCTTACAATTTTTCGTAAAATATGTTAATGCCATCTGAAAGAGGAACAGATAAGCTTTCCATCGAGCTCTTAGTTGAAGAAGTCGGTCGAAGGATGCAAAAGTTTTTAGCAAAAAACTAATCGGTGGTCAACGCGATTCCGTCCTACTGCCGATTCTTTTCGCAAAGTACTTTTCTATAATTCTAGTATTTAATGGGAAAAAACTAAAAGAATTTTTTGTCCATGTAAAAAACTATTAATTCTGAATAAAATGCCGCCCATTTATGCAATTAAGAAAATTTAAATGTCTCTTATTAGATAAGGCATATTTTCGTCTGATAAGGTACTTCTTCTTCAATGATTTCGAGGATATTTTAGTTTTGATCAAAAAAATTTTATTTCTTACAATTTTTCGTAAAATATGTTAATGCCATCTGAAAGAGGAACAGATAAGCTTTCCATCGAGCTCTTACTCGAAGAAGTCGGTCGAAGGATGCAAAAGTTTTTAGCAACAACTAATCGGTGGTCAACGCGATTCCGTCCTACTGCCGATTCTTTTCACAAAGTACTTGTCTATAATTCTAGTATTTAATGGGAAAAAATTAAACGAAATTTTTGTCCATGTAAAAAACTATTAATTCTGAATAAAATGCCGCCCATTTATGCAATTAAGAAAATTTAAATGTCTCTTATTAGATAAGGCATGTTTTCGTCTGATAAGGTACTTCTTCTTCAATGATTTCGAGGATATTTTAGTTTTGATCAAAAAAATTTTATTTCTTACAATTTTTCGTAAAATATGTTAATGCCATCTGAAAGAGGAACAGATAAGCTTTCCATCGAGCTCTTACTTGAAGAAGTCGGTCGAAGGATGCAAAAGTTTTTAGCAAAAAACTAATCGGTGGTCAACACGATTCCGTCCTACTGCCGATTCTTTTCGCAAAGTACTTTTCTCAATGTAATGTGTTTTTGTCAATGTAAAAAACTATTAATTCTGAATAAAATGCCGCCCATTTATGCAATTAAGAAAATTTAAATGTCTCTTATTAGATAAGGCATATTATCGTCTGATAAGGTACTTCTTCTTCAATGATTTCGAGGATATTTTAGTTTTGATCAAAAAAATTTTATTTCTTACAATTTTTCGTAAAATATGTTAATGCCATCTGAAAGAGGAACAGATAAGCTTTCCAACGAGCTCTTACTTGAAGAAGTCAGTCGAAGGATGCAAAAGTTTTTAGCAAAAAACTAATCGGTGGTCAACGCGATTCCGTCCTACTGCCGATTCTTTTCGCAAAGTACTTTTCTATAATTCTAGTATTTAATGGGAAAAAACTAAAAGAATTTTTTGTCCATGTAAAAAACTATTAATTCTGAATAAAATGCCGCCCATTTATGCAATTAAGAAAGTTTAAATGTCTCTTATTATATTAGGCATATTTTCGTCTGATAAGGTACTTCTTCTTCAATGATTTCGAGGATATTTTAGTTTCGGTGGTCAACACGATTCCGTCCAACTGCCGATTTTTTTCGCGAAGTACTTTTCTATAATTCTAGAATTTAATGGGAAAAAATTAAACGAATTTTTTGTCCATGTAAAAAACTATTTATTCTGAAGAAAATGCCGCCCATTTATGCAAATAAAAAAATTTTAATGTCTCTTATTAGATAAGGCATACTTTCGTCTGATAAGGTACTTCTACTTCAATGATTTCGAGGATATTTTAGTTTTGATCAAAAAAATTTTATTTCTTACAATTTTTCGTAAAATATGTTAGTGCCATCTGAAAGAGGAACAGATAAACTTTCCATCGAGCTCTTAGTCGAAGAAGTTGGTCGAAGGATGCAAGAGTTATTATCAAATAACTAATCGGTGGTCAACACAATTCCGTCCTACTGACGATTCTTTTCGCAAAGTACTTTTCTATAATTCTAGTTTTAATGGGAAAAAATTAAACGAATTTTTTGTCCATGTAAAAACTATTAAATCTGAATAAAATGCCGCCACTTATGCAATTAATAAAATTTAAATGTCTCTTATTAGATAAGAAATATTTTTGCCTGATAAGGTACTTCTTCTTCAATGATTTCGAGGATATTTTAGTTTTGATCAAAAAAATTTTATTTCTTACAATTTTTCGTAAAATATGTTAATGCCATCTGAAAGAGGAACAGATAAGCTTTCCATCGAGCACTTACTCGAAGAAGTCGGTCGAAGGATGCAAGAGTTTTTAGCAAAAAACTAATCGGTGGTTAACGCGATTCCGTCCTACTGCCGATTCTTTTCGCAAAGTACTTTTCTATAATTCTAGTTATTAATGGGAAAAAATAAAACGAATTTTTTTTCCATGTAAAAAACTATTAATTCTGAATAAAATGCTGCCCATTTATGCAATTAAAAAAATTTAAATGTCTCTCATTAGATAAGGCATATATTCGTCTGATAAAGTACTTGTTCTCAATGATTTCGAGGATATTTTAGTTTTGATCAAAAAAATTTTATTTCTTACAATTTTTCGTAAAATATGTTAGTGCCATCTGAAAGAGGAACAGATAAACTTTCCATCGAGCTCTTAGTCGAAGAAGTCGGTCGAAGAATGCAAGAGTTATTAGCAAATAATTAATCGGTGGTCAACACAATTCCGTCCTACTGACGATTCTTTTCGCAAAGAACTTTTCTATAATTCTAGTATTAAATGGGATAAAAATTAAACGAACTTTTTGTCCATGTAATAAACTATTAATTCTGAATAAAATGCCGCCCATTTATGCAATTAAGAATATTTAAATGTCTCTTATTAGATTAGGCATATTTTCGTCTGATAAGGTACTTCTTCTTCAATGATTTCGAGGATATTTTAGTTTCGGTGGTCAACACGATTCCGTCCAACTGCCGATTCTTTTCACGAAGTACGTTTCTATTATTCTAGAATTAAATGGGAAAAAATTAAACGAATTTTTTGTCCATGTAAAAAACTATTAATTCTGAATAAAATGCCGCCCATTTATGCAATTAAAAAAATTTAAATGTCTCTTATTAGATAAGGCATATTTTCGTCTGATAAGGTACTTCTTCTTCAATGATTTCGAGGATATTTTAGTTTTGATAAAAAAAATTGTATTTCTTACGATTTTTCCTAAAATATGTTAATGCCATCTGAAAGAGGAACGGATAAGCTTTCCATCGAGCTCTTAGTTGAAGAAGTCGGTCGAAGGATGCAAGAGTTTTTAGCAAAAAACTAATCGGTGGTCAACGCGATTCCGTCCTACTGCCGATTCTTTTCGCAAAGTACTTTTCTATAATTCTAGTATTTAATGGGAAAAAATAAAACGAATTTTTTTTCCATGTAAAAAACTATTAATTCTAAATAAAATGCCGCCCATTTATGCAATTAAAAAATTTTAAATGCCCCTTATTAGATAAGGCATATTTTCGTCTGATAAGGTACTTCTTCTTCAATGATTTCGAGGATATTTTAGTTTCGGTGGTCAACACGATTCCGTCCAACTGCCGATTCTTTTCGCAAAGTACTTTTCTATAATTCTAGTATTTAATGGGAAAAAAATTAAACGAATTTTTTGTCCATGTAAAAAACTATTAATTCTGAATAAAATGCCGCACATTTATGCAATTAAAAAAATTTAAATGTCTCTTATTAGATAAGGCATATTTTCGTCTGATAAGGTACTTCTTCTTCAATGATTTCGAGGATATTTTAGTTTTGATCAAAAAAATTTTATTTCTTACGACTTTTCGTAAGATATGTTGATGCCATCTGAAAGAGGAACAGATAAGCTTTCCATCGAGCTCTTAGTCGAAGAAGTCGGTCGAAGGATGCAAGAGTTATTAGCAAAGAACTAATCGGTGGTTAACACGTTTCCGTCCTACTGCCGATTCTTTTCGCAAAGTACTTTTCTATTATCTAGTATTTAATGGGAAAAAACTAAACGAATTTTTTGTCCATGTAAAAAACTATTAACTCTGAATAAAATGCCGCCCATTTATGCAATTAAGAAAATTTAAATGTCTCTTATTAGATAAGGCATATTTTCGTCTGATAAGGTACTTCTTCTTCAATGATTTCGAGGATATTATAGTTTTGATCAAAAAAATTTTATTTCTTACAATTTTTCGTAAAATATGTTAATGCCATCTGAAAGAGGAACAGATAAGCTTTCCATCGAGCTCTTACTTGAAGAAGTCGGTCGGAGGATGCAAAAGTTTTTAGCAAAAAACTAATCGGTGGTCAACGCGATTCCGTCGTACTGCCGATTCTTTTCGCAAAGTACTTTTCTATAATTCTAGTATTTAATGGGAAAAAATTAAACGAATTTTTTGTCCATGTAAAAAACTATTAATTCTGAATAAAATGCCGCCCATTTATGCAATTAAAAAAACTTAAATGTCTCTTATTAGATAAGGCATATTTTCGTCTGCTAAAGTACTTCTTCTTCAATGATTTCGAGGATATTTTAGTTTTGATCAAAAAAATTTTATTTCTTACGACTTTTCGAAAAAAATTTGTTAATGCCATCTGAAAGAGGAACAAATAAGCTTTCCATCGAGCTCTTAGTCGAAGAAGTCGGTCCAAGGATGCGAAAGTTTTTTGCAAAACACTAATCGGTGGTCAACGCGATTCCGTCCTACTGCCGATTTTTTTCGCAAAGTACTTTTCTATAATTCTAGTATTTAATGGGAAAAAAATTAAACGAATTTTTTGTCCATGTAAAAAACTATTAATTCTGAATAAAATGCCGCACATTTATGCAATTAAAAAAATTTAAATGTCTCTTATTAGATAAGGCATATTTTCGTCTGATAAGGTACTTCTTCTTCAATGATTTCGAGGATATTTTAGTTTTGATCAAAAAAATTTTATTTCTTACGATTTTTCGTAAAATATGTTAATGCCATCTGAAAGAGGAACTGATAAGCTTTCAATCGAGCTCTTAGTCGAAGAAGTCGGTCGAAGGATGCAAGAGTTATTAGCAAAAAACTAATCGGTGGTCAACGCGATTCTGTCCTACTGCCGATTCTTTTCGCAAAGTACTTTTCTATAATGCTAGTATTTAATGGGAAAAAATAAAAAGAATTTTTTGTCCATGTAAAAAACTATTAATTCTGAATAAAATGCCGCCCATTTATGCAATTAAAAAAATTTAATGTCTCATATTAGATAAGGCATATTTTCGTCTGATAAGGTACTTCTTCTTCTATGATTTCGAGGATATTTTAGTTTTGATCAAAAAAATTTTATTTCTTACGACTTTTCGTAAGATATGTTAATGCCATCTGAAAGAGGAACAGATAAGCTTTCCATCGAGCTCTTAGTCGAAGAAGTCGGTCGAAGGATGCAAGAGTTGTTAGCAAAAAACTAATCGGTGGTCAACACGATTCCGTCCTACTGCCGATTCTTTTCGCAAAGTACTTTTCTATAATTCTACTATTTAATGGGAACAAATTGAACGAATTTTTTGTCCATGTAAAAAAACTATTAATTCTGAATAAAATGCCGCCCATTTATGCAATTAAGAAAATTTAAATGTCTCTTATTAGATAAGGCATATTTTCGTCTGATAAGGTACTTCTTCTTCTATGATTTCGAGGATATTTTAGTTTCGATGGTCAACACGATTCCGTCCAACTGCCGATTCTTTTCGCAAAGTACTTTTCTATAATTCTAGTATTTAATGGGAAAAAATTTAACGAATTTTTTGTCCATGTAAAAAACTATTAATTCTGAATAAAATGCCGCCCATTTATGCAATTAAAAAAATTTAAATGTCTCTTATTAGATAAGGCATATTTTCGTCTGATAAAGTACTTCTTCTTCAATGATTTCGAGTATATTTCAGTTTTGATCAAAAAAATTTTATTTCTTACGACTTTTCGTAAAATATGTTAATGCCATCTGAAAGAGGAACAGATAAGGTTTCCATCGAGCTCTTAGTCGAAGAAGTCAGTCGAAGGATGCAAGAGTTATTAGCAAAAAACTGATCGGTGGACGACACGTTTCCGTCCTACTGCCGATTCTTTTCGCAAAGTACTTTTCTATAATTCTAGTTTTAATGGGAAAAAATTAAATGAATTTTTTGTCCATGTAAAAAACTATTAATTCTAAATAAAATGCCGCCCATTTATGCAATTAAAAAAATTTAAATGTCTCTTATTAGATGAGGCATATTTTCGTCTGATAAGGTACTTCTTCTTCAATGATTTCGAGGATATTTTAGTTTCGGTGGTCAACACGATTCCGTCCAACTGCCGATTCTTTTCGCAAAGTACTTTTCTATAATTCTAGTATTTAATGGGAAAAAATTAAACGAATTTTTTGTCCATGTAAAAAACTATTAATTCTGAATAAAATGCCGCACATTCACGCAATTAAAAAAATTTAAATGTCTCTTATTAGATAAGGCATATTTTCGTCTGATAAGGTACTTCTTCTTCAATGATTTCAGGGATATTTTAGTTTTGATCAAAAAAATTTTATTTCTTACGACTTTTCGTAAGATATGTTAATGCCATCTGAAAGAGGAACAGATAAGCTTTCCATCGAGCTCTTAGTCGAAGAAGTCGGTCGAAGGATGCAAGAGTTATTAGCAAAAAACTTATCGGTGGTCAACACGTTTCCGTCCTACTGCCTATTCTTTTCGCAAAGTACTTTTCTATAATTGTAATATTTAATGGGAAAAAATTAAACGAATTTTTTGTCCATGTAAAAACTATTAATTCTGAATAAAATGCTGCCACTTATGCAATTAAAAAAATTTAAATGTCTCTTATTAGATAAGACATATTTTTGCCTGATAAGGTACTTCTTCTTCAATGATTTTGAGGATATTTTAGTTTTGATCAAAAAAACTTTATTTCTTACGACTTTTCGTAAAACATGTTAATGCCATCTGAAAGAGGAATAGATAAGCTTTCCATTGAGCTCTTAGTCGAAGAAGTCGATCGAAGGATGCAAGAGTTATTAGCAAAAAACTAATCGGTGGTCAACGCGATTCCGTCCTACTGCCGATTCTTTTCGCAAAGTACTTTTCTATAATTCTAGTATTTAATGGGAAAAAATTAAACGAATTTTTTGTCCATGTAAAAAACTATTAATTCTGAATAAAATGCCGCCCATTTATGCAATTAAAAAAACTTAAATGTCTCTTATTAGATAAGGCATATTTTCGTCTGATAAAGTACTTCTTCTTCAATGATTTCGAGGATATTTTAGTTTTGATCAAAAAAATTTTATTTCTTACGACTTTTCGAAAAAAATTTGTTAATGCCATCTGAAAGAGGAACAAATAAGCTTTCCATCGAGCTCTTAGTCGAAGAAGTCGGTCCAAGGATGCGAAAGTTTTTTGCAAAACACTAATCGGTGGTCAACGCGATTCCGTCCTACTGCCGATTTTTTTCGCAAAGTACTTTTCTATAATTCTAGTATTTAATGGGAAAAAAATTAAACGAATTTTTTGTCCATGTAAAAAACTATTAATTCTGAATAAAATGCCGCACATTTATGCAATTAAAAAAATTTAAATGTCTCTTATTAGATAAGGCATATTTTCGTCTGATAAGGTACTTCTTCTTCAATGATTTCGAGGATATTTTAGTTTTGATCAAAAAAATTTTATTTCTTACGATTTTTCGTAAAATATGTTAATGCCATCTGAAAGAGGAACTGATAAGCTTTCAATCGAGCTCTTAGTCGAAGAAGTCGGTCGAAGGATGCAAGAGTTATTAGCAAAAAACTAATCGGTGGTCAACGCGATTCTGTCCTACTGCCGATTCTTTTCGCAAAGTACTTTTCTATAATGCTAGTATTTAATGGGAAAAAATAAAAAGAATTTTTTGTCCATGTAAAAAACTATTAATTCTGAATAAAATGCCGCCCATTTATGCAATTAAAAAAATTTAATGTCTCATATTAGATAAGGCATATTTTCGTCTGATAAGGTACTTCTTCTTCTATGATTTCGAGGATATTTTAGTTTTGATCAAAAAAATTTTATTTCTTACGACTTTTCGTAAGATATGTTAATGCCATCTGAAAGAGGAACAGATAAGCTTTCCATCGAGCTCTTAGTCGAAAAAGTCGGTCGAAGGATGCAAGAGTTGTAAGCAAAAAACTAATCGGTGGTCAACACGATTCCGTCCTACTGCCGATTCTTTTCGCAAAGTACTTTTCTATAATTCTACTATTTAATGGGAACAAATTGAACGAATTTTTTGTCCATGTAAAAAAACTATTAATTCTGAATAAAATGCCGCCCATTTATGAAATTAAGAAAATTTAAATGTCTCTTATTAGATAAGGCATATTTTCGTCTGATAAGGTACTTCTTCTTCTATGATTTCGAGGATATTTTAGTTTCGATGGTCAACACGATTCCGTCCAACTGCCGATTCTTTTCGCAAAGTACTTTTCTATAATTCTAGTATTTAATGGGAAAAAATTTAACGAATTTTTTGTCCATGTAAAAAACTATTAATTCTGAATAAAATGCCGCCCATTTACGCAATTAAAAAAATTTAAATGTCTCTTATTAGATAAGGCATATTTTCGTCTGATAAGGTACTTCTTCTTCAATGATTTCAGGGATATTTTAGTTTTGATCAAAAAAATTTTATTTCTTACGACTTTTCGTAAGATATGTTAATGCCATCTGAAAGAGGAACAGATAAGCTTTCCATCGAGCTCTTAGTCGAAGAAGTCGGTCGAAGGATGCAAGAGTTATAAGCAAAAAACTTATCGGTGGTCAACACGTTTCCGTCCTACTGCCTATTCTTTTCGCAAAGTACTTTTCTATAATTGTAGTATTTAATGGGAAAAAATTAAACGAATTTTTTGTCCATGTAAAAACTTTTAATTCTGAATAAAATGCTGCCACTTATGCAATTAAAAAAATTTAAATGTCTCTTATTAGATAAGACATATTTTTGCCTGATAAGGTACTTCTTCTTCAATGATTTTGAGGATATTTTAGTTTTGATCAAAAAAACTTTATTTCTTACGACTTTTCGTAAAACATGTTAATGCCATCTGAAAGAGGAATAGATAAGCTTTCCATTGAGCTCTTAGTCGAAGAAGTCGATCGAAGGTTGCAAGAGTTACTAGCAAAAAACTAATCGGTGGTCAACACGTTTCCGTCCTACTGCTGATTCTTTTCGCAAAGTACTTTTCTTTAATTCTAGTATTTCATGGGAAAAAATTAAACGAAATTTTTGTTCATGTAAAAAACTATTAATTCTAAATAAAATGCTGCCACTTATGCAATTAAAAAAATTTAAATGTCTCTTATTAGATAACGCATATTTTTGTCTGATAAGGTACTTGTTCATCAATGAATTCGACGATTTTTTAGTTTTGATCAAAAAAATTTTATTTCTTATGACTTTTCGTAAAACATGTTAATGCCATCTGAAAGAAGAACAAATAAGCTTTCCATCGAGCTCTTACTCGAAGAAGTCGGTCGAAGGATGCAAAAGTTTTTAGCAAAAAACTATTCGGTGGTCAACGCGATTCCGTCCTACTGCCGATTCTTTTCGCAAAGTACTTTACTATAATTCAAGTATTTAATGGGAAAAAATAAAACGAATTTTTTGTCCATGTAAAAAACTATTAATTCTAAATAAAATGCCGCCCGTTTATGCAATTAAAAAATTTTAAATGTCTCTTATTAGATAAGGCATATTTTCGTCTGATAAGGTACGTCTTCTTCTATGATTTCGAGGATATTTTAGTTTCGGTGGTCAACACGATTCCGTCCAACTGCCGATTCTTTTCGCAAAGTACTTTTCTATAATTATAGTATTTAATGGGAAAAATTTAAACGAATTTTTTGTCCATGTAAAAAACATTTAATTTTCAATAAAATGCCGCCCATTTATGCAATTAAAAAAATTTAAATGTCTCTTATTAGATAAGGCTTATTTTCGTCTGATAAGGTACTTCTTCTTCAATGATTTCGAGGATATTTTAGTTTTGATCAAAAAAATTTTATTTCCTATGATTTTCGTAAAATATGTTCAGGCCATCTGAAAGAGGAACAGATAAGCTTTCTAACGAGCTCTTAGTCGAAGAAGTCGGTCGAAGGATGCAAGAGTTATTAGCAAAAAACTAATCGGTGGTCAATACGATTCCGTCCTACTGCCGATTCTTTTCGCAAAGTACTTTTCTATAATTCTAGTATTTAATGGGAAAAAATTAAACGAAATTTTTGTCCATGTAAACAACTATTAGTTCTGAATAAAATGCCACCCATTTATGCAATTAAAAAAATTTAAATGTCTCTTATTAGATATGGCATATTTTCGTCTGATAAGGTACTTCTTCTTCAATGATTTCGAGGATATTTTAGTTTTGATCAAAAAAATTGTATTTCTTACAACTTTTCGTAAATTATGTTAATGCCATCTGATAGAAGAACAGATAAGCTTTCCATCGAGCTCTTAGTCGAAGAAGTCGGTCGAAGGATGCAAGAGTAATTAGCAAAAAACTAATCGGTGGTCAACACGTTTCCGTCCTACTGCTGATTCTTTTCGCAAAGTACTTTTCTTTACTTCTAGTATTTAATGGGAAAAAATAAAACGAAATTTTTGTTCATGTAAAAAACTATTAATTCTAAATAAAATGCCGCCCATTTATGCAATTAAAAAAATTTAATGTCTCTTATTAGATAAGGCATATTTTCGTCTGATAAGGTACTTCTTCTTCAATGATTTCGAGGATATTTTAGTTTTGATCAAAAAAATTGTATTTCTTACGACTTTTCGTAAATTATGTTAATGCCATCTGATAGAAGAACAGATAAGCTTTCCATCGAGCTCTTAGTCGAAGAAGTCGATCGAAGGATGCAAGAGTTATTAGCAAAAAAATAATCGGTGGTCAACGCGATTCCGTCCAACTGCCGATTTTTTTCGCAAAGTACTTTTCTATAATTCTAGTATTTAATGGGAACAAATTGAACGAATTTTTTATCCATGTAAAAAACTATTAATTCTAAATAAAATGCCGCCCATTTATGCAATTAAAAAATTTTAAATGTCTCTTATTAGATAAGGCATATTTTCGTATGATAAGGTACTTCTTCTTCTATGATTGCGAGGATATTTTAGTTTCGGTGGTCAACACGATTCCGTCCAATTGCCGATTCTTTTCGCAAAGTACTTTTCTATAATTCTGGTATTTAATGGGAAAAAATTAAACGAATTTTTTGTCCATGTAAAAAACTATTAATTCTGAATAAAATGCCGCACATTTATGCAATTAAAAATATGTCTCTTATTAGATAAGGCATATTTTCGTCTGATAAGGTACTTCTTCTTCAATGATTTCGAGGATATTTTAGTTTTGATCAAAAAAATTTTATTTCTTATGACTTTTCGTAAAACATGTTAATGCCATCTGAAAGAAGAACAAATAAGCTTTCCATCGAGCTCTTACTCGAAGAAGTCGGTCGAAGGATGCAAAAGTTTTTAGCAAAAAACTATTCGGTGGTCAACGCGATTCCGTCCTACTGCCGATTCTTTTCGCAAAGTACTTTACTATAATTCAAGTATTTAATGGGAAAAAATAAAACGAATTTTTTGTCCATGTAAAAAACTATTAATTCTAAATAAAATGCCGCCCGTTTATGCAATTAAAAAATTTTAAATGTCTCTTATTAGATAAGGCATATTTTCGTCTGATAAGGTACGTCTTCTTCTATGATTTCGAGGATATTTTAGTTTCGGTGGTCAACACGATTCCGTCCAACTGCCGATTCTTTTCGCAAAGTACTTTTCTATAATTATAGTATTTAATGGGAAAAATTTAAACGAATTTTTTGTCCATGTAAAAAACATTTAATTTTCAATAAAATGCCGCCCATTTATGCAATTAAAAAAATTTAAATGTCTCTTATTAGATAAGGCTTATTTTCGTCTGATAAGGTACTTCTTCTTCAATGATTTCGAGGATATTTTAGTTTTGATCAAAAAAATTTTATTTCCTATGATTTTCGTAAAATATGTTCAGGCCATCTGAAAGAGGAACAGATAAGCTTTCTAACGAGCTCTTAGTCGAAGAAGTCGGTCGAAGGATGCAAGAGTTATTAGCAAAAAACTAATCGGTGGTCAATACGATTCCGTCCTACTGCCGATTCTTTTCGCAAAGTACTTTTCTATAATTCTAGTATTTAATGGGAAAAAATTAAACGAAATTTTTGTCCATGTAAACAACTATTAGTTCTGAATAAAATGCCACCCATTTATGCAATTAAAAAAATTTAAATGTCTCTTATTAGATATGGCATATTTTCGTCTGATAAGGTACTTCTTCTTCAATGATTTCGAGGATATTTTAGTTTTGATCAAAAAAATTGTATTTCTTACAACTTTTCGTAAATTATGTTAATGCCATCTGATAGAAGAACAGATAAGCTTTCCATCGAGCTCTTAGTCGAAGAAGTCGGTCGAAGGATGCAAGAGTAATTAGCAAAAAACTAATCGGTGGTCAACACGTTTCCGTCCTACTGCTGATTCTTTTCGCAAAGTACTTTTCTTTAATTCTAGTATTTAATGGGAAAAAATAAAACGAAATTTTTGTTCATGTAAAAAACTATTAATTCTAAATAAAATGCCGCCCATTTATGCAATTAAAAAAATTTAATGTCTCATATTAGATAAGGCATATTTTCGTCTGATAAGGTACTTCTTCTTCTATGATTTCGAGGATATTTTAGTTTTGATCAAAAAAATTTTATTTCTTACGACTTTTCGTAAGATATGTTAATGCCATCTGAAAGAGGAACAGATAAGCTTTCCATCGAGCTCTTAGTCGAAAAAGTCGGTCGAAGGATGCAAGAGTTGTAAGCAAAAAACTAATCGGTGGTCAACACGATTCCGTCCTACTGCCGATTCTTTTCGCAAAGTACTTTTCTATAATTCTACTATTTAATGGGAACAAATTGAACGAATTTTTTGTCCATGTAAAAAAACTATTAATTCTGAATAAAATGCCGCCCATTTATGAAATTAAGAAAATTTAAATGTCTCTTATTAGATAAGGCATATTTTCGTCTGATAAGGTACTTCTTCTTCTATGATTTCGAGGATATTTTAGTTTCGATGGTCAACACGATTCCGTCCAACTGCCGATTCTTTTCGCAAAGTACTTTTCTATAATTCTAGTATTTAATGGGAAAAAATTTAACGAATTTTTTGTCCATGTAAAAAACTATTAATTCTGAATAAAATGCCGCCCATTTACGCAATTAAAAAAATTTAAATGTCTCTTATTAGATAAGGCATATTTTCGTCTGATAAGGTACTTCTTCTTCAATGATTTCAGGGATATTTTAGTTTTGATCAAAAAAATTTTATTTCTTACGACTTTTCGTAAGATATGTTAATGCCATCTGAAAGAGGAACAGATAAGCTTTCCATCGAGCTCTTAGTCGAAGAAGTCGGTCGAAGGATGCAAGAGTTATAAGCAAAAAACTTATCGGTGGTCAACACGTTTCCGTCCTACTGCCTATTCTTTTCGCAAAGTACTTTTCTATAATTGTAGTATTTAATGGGAAAAAATTAAACGAATTTTTTGTCCATGTAAAAACTTTTAATTCTGAATAAAATGCTGCCACTTATGCAATTAAAAAAATTTAAATGTCTCTTATTAGATAAGACATATTTTTGCCTGATAAGGTACTTCTTCTTCAATGATTTTGAGGATATTTTAGTTTTGATCAAAAAAACTTTATTTCTTACGACTTTTCGTAAAACATGTTAATGCCATCTGAAAGAGGAATAGATAAGCTTTCCATTGAGCTCTTAGTCGAAGAAGTCGATCGAAGGTTGCAAGAGTTACTAGCAAAAAACTAATCGGTGGTCAACACGTTTCCGTCCTACTGCTGATTCTTTTCGCAAAGTACTTTTCTTTAATTCTAGTATTTCATGGGAAAAAATTAAACGAAATTTTTGTTCATGTAAAAAACTATTAATTCTAAATAAAATGCTGCCACTTATGCAATTAAAAAAATTTAAATGTCTCTTATTAGATAACGCATATTTTTGTCTGATAAGGTACTTGTTCATCAATGAATTCGACGATTTTTTAGTTTTGATCAAAAAAATTTTATTTCTTATGACTTTTCGTAAAACATGTTAATGCCATCTGAAAGAAGAACAAATAAGCTTTCCATCGAGCTCTTACTCGAAGAAGTCGGTCGAAGGATGCAAAAGTTTTTAGCAAAAAACTATTCGGTGGTCAACGCGATTCCGTCCTACTGCCGATTCTTTTCGCAAAGTACTTTACTATAATTCAAGTATTTAATGGGAAAAAATAAAACGAATTTTTTGTCCATGTAAAAAACTATTAATTCTAAATAAAATGCCGCCCGTTTATGCAATTAAAAAATTTTAAATGTCTCTTATTAGATAAGGCATATTTTCGTCTGATAAGGTACGTCTTCTTCTATGATTTCGAGGATATTTTAGTTTCGGTGGTCAACACGATTCCGTCCAACTGCCGATTCTTTTCGCAAAGTACTTTTCTATAATTATAGTATTTAATGGGAAAAATTTAAACGAATTTTTTGTCCATGTAAAAAACATTTAATTTTCAATAAAATGCCGCCCATTTATGCAATTAAAAAAATTTAAATGTCTCTTATTAGATAAGGCTTATTTTCGTCTGATAAGGTACTTCTTCTTCAATGATTTCGAGGATATTTTAGTTTTGATCAAAAAAATTTTATTTCCTATGATTTTCGTAAAATATGTTCAGGCCATCTGAAAGAGGAACAGATAAGCTTTCTAACGAGCTCTTAGTCGAAGAAGTCGGTCGAAGGATGCAAGAGTTATTAGCAAAAAACTAATCGGTGGTCAATACGATTCCGTCCTACTGCCGATTCTTTTCGCAAAGTACTTTTCTATAATTCTAGTATTTAATGGGAAAAAATTAAACGAAATTTTTGTCCATGTAAACAACTATTAGTTCTGAATAAAATGCCACCCATTTATGCAATTAAAAAAATTTAAATGTCTCTTATTAGATATGGCATATTTTCGTCTGATAAGGTACTTCTTCTTCAATGATTTCGAGGATATTTTAGTTTTGATCAAAAAAATTGTATTTCTTACAACTTTTCGTAAATTATGTTAATGCCATCTGATAGAAGAACAGATAAGCTTTCCATCGAGCTCTTAGTCGAAGAAGTCGGTCGAAGGATGCAAGAGTAATTAGCAAAAAACTAATCGGTGGTCAACACGTTTCCGTCCTACTGCTGATTCTTTTCGCAAAGTACTTTTCTTTAATTCTAGTATTTAATGGGAAAAAATAAAACGAAATTTTTGTTCATGTAAAAAACTATTAATTCTAAATAAAATGCCGCCCATTTATGCAATTAAAAAAATTTAATGTCTCTTATTAGATAAGGCATATTTTCGTCTGATAAGGTACTTCTTCTTCAATGATTTCGAGGATATTTTAGTTTTGATCAAAAAAATTGTATTTCTTACGACTTTTCGTAAATTATGTTAATGCCATCTGATAGAAGAACAGATAAGCTTTCCATCGAGCTCTTAGTCGAAGAAGTCGATCGAAGGATGCAAGAGTTATTAGCAAAAAAATAATCGGTGGTCAACGCGATTCCGTCCAACTGCCGATTTTTTTCGCAAAGTACTTTTCTATAATTCTAGTATTTAATGGGAACAAATTGAACGAATTTTTTATCCATGTAAAAAACTATTAATTCTAAATAAAATGCCGCCCATTTATGCAATTAAAAAATTTTAAATGTCTCTTATTAGATAAGGCATATTTTCGTATGATAAGGTACTTCTTCTTCTATGATTGCGAGGATATTTTAGTTTCGGTGGTCAACACGATTCCGTCCAATTGCCGATTCTTTTCGCAAAGTACTTTTCTATAATTCTGGTATTTAATGGGAAAAAATTAAACGAATTTTTTGTCCATGTAAAAAACTATTAATTCTGAATAAAATGCCGCACATTTATGCAATTAAAAATATGTCTCTTATTAGATAAGGCATATTTTCGTCTGATAAGGTACTTCTTCTTCAATGATTTCAGGGATATTTTAGTTTTGATCAAAAAAATTTTATTTCTTACGACTTTTCGTAAGATATGTTAATGCCATCTGAAAGAGGAACAGATAAGCTTTCCATCGAGCTCTTAGTCGAAGAAGTCGGTCGAAGGATGCAAGAGTTATTGGCAAAAAACTAATCGGTGGTCAACACGTTTCCGTCCTACTGCCGATTCTTTTCACAAAGTACTTTTCTATAATTCTAGTATTTAATGGGAAAAAATTAAACGAATTTTTTGTCCATGTAAAAACTATTAATTCTGAATAAAATGCTGCTACTTATGCAATTAAAAAAATTTAAATGTCTCTTATTAGATAAGACATATTTTTGCCTGATAAGGTACTTCTTCTTCAATGATTTTGAGGATATTTTAGTTTTGATCAAAAAAACTTTATTTCTTACGACTTTTCGTAAAACATATTAATGCCATCTGAAAGAGGAATAGATAAGCTTTCCATTGAGCTCTTAGTCGAAGAAGTCGATCGAAGGATGCAAGAGTTATTAGCAAAAAACTCGGTGGTCAACACGTTTCCATCCTACTGCCGATTCTTTTCACAAAGTACTTTTCTATAATTCTAGTATTTAATGGGAAAAAATTAAACGAATTTTTTGTTTATGTAAAAACTATTAATTCTGAATAAAATGCCGCCCATTTATGCAATTAAAAAAATTTAAATGTCTCTTATTAGATAAGGATTATTTTCGTCTGATAAGGTACTTCTTCTTCAATGATTTCGAGGATATTTTAGTTTTGATCAAAAAAATTGTATTTCTTACAACTTTTCGTAAATTATGTTAATGCCATCTGATAGAAGAACAGATAAGCTTTCCATCGAGCTCTTAGTCAAAGGATGCAAGAGTAATTAGCAAAAAACTAATCGGTGGTCAACACGTTTCCGTCCAACTGCCGATTCTTTTCGCAAAGTACTTTTCTATAATTCTAGTATTTAATGGGAAAAAATTAAACGAATTTTTTGTCCATGTAAAAAACTATTAGTTCTGAATAAAATGCCACCCATTTATTCAATTAAAAAATTTAAATGTCTCTTATTAGATATGGCATATTTTCGTCTGATAAGGTACTTCTTCTTCAATGATTTCGAGGATATTTTAGTTTTGATCAAAAAAATTGTATTTCTTACAACTTTTCGTAAATTATGTTAATGCCATCTGATAGAAGAACAGATAAGCTTTCCATCGAGCTCTTAGTCGAAGAAGTCGGTCGAAGGATGCAAGAGTAATTAGCAAAAAACTAATCGGTGGTCAACACGTTTCCGTCCTACTGCTGATTCTTTTCGCAAAGTACTTTTCTTTAATTCTAGTATTTCATGGGAAAAAATTAAACGAAATTTTTGTTCATGTAAAAAACTATTAATTCTGAATAAAATGCCGCCCATTTATGCAATTAAAAAAATTTTAAATGTCTTTTATTAGATAAGGCATATTTTTAACTGATAAGGTACTTGTTCATCAATGAATTCGACGCTTTTTTAGTTTTGATCAAAAAAATTTTATTTCTTATGACTTTTCGTAAAATATGTTAATGCCATCTGAAAGAGGACCAGATAAGCTTTTCATCGAGCTCTTAGTCGAAGAAGTCGATCGAAGGATGTAAGAGTTATTAGCAAAAAAATAATCGGTGGTCAACGCGATTCCGTCCAACTGCCGATTTTTTTCGCAAAGTACTTTTCTATAATTCTAGTATTTAATGGGAAAAAATAAAACGAATTTTTTGTCCATGTAAAAAACTACTAATTCTGAATAAAATGCCGCCCATTTATGCAATTAAAAAAATTTAATGTCTCTTATTACATAAGGCATATTTTCGTCTGATAAGGTACTTCTTCTTCAATGATTTCGAGGATATTTTAGTTTTGATCAAAAAAATTGTATTTCATACGACTTTTCGTAAATTATGTTAATGCCATCTGATAGAAGAACAGATAAGCTTTCCATCGAGCTCTTTGTCGAAGAAGTCGATCGAAGGATGCAAGAGTTATTAGCAAAAAACTAATCGGTGGTCAACGCGATTCCGTCCAACTGCCGATTTTTTTCGCAAAGTACTTTTCTATAATTCTAGTATTTAATGGGAAAAAATTAAACGAATTTTTTGTCCATGTAAAAACTATTAATTCTGAATAAAATGCCGCCCATTTATGCAATTCAAAAAATTTAAATGTCTCTTATTAGATAAGGCATATTTTCGTCTGATAAGGTACTTCTTCTTCAATGATTTCGAGGATATTTTAGTTTTGATCAAAAAAATTGTATTTCTTACAACTTTTCGTAAATTATGTTAATGCCATCTGATAGAAGAACAGATAAGCTTTCCATCGAGCTCTTAGTCGAAGGATGCAAGAGTAATTAGCAGGTGGTCAACACGTTTCCGTCCAACTGCCGATTCTTTTCGCAAAGTACTTTTCTATAATTCTAGTATTTAATGGGAAAAAGTTAAACGAATTTTTTGTCCATGTAAAAACTATTAATTCTGAATAAAATGCCGCCCATTTATGCAATTAAAAAAATGTAAATGTCTCTTATTAGATAAGACATATTTTTGCCTGATAAGGTACTTCTTCTTCAATGATTTTGAGGATATTTTAGTTTTGATCAAAAAAATTTTATTTCCTATGATTTTCGTAAAATATGTTCAGGCCATCTGAAAGAGGAACAGATAAGCTTTCCAATGAGCTCTTAGTCGAAGAAGTCGGTCGAAGGATGCAAGAGTTATTAGCAAAAAACTAATCGGTGGTCAATACGATTCCGTCCTACTGCCGATTCTTTTCGCAAAGTACTTTTCTATAATTCTAGTATTTAATGGGAAAAAATTAAACGAATTTTTTGTCCATGTAAAAAACTATTAGTTCTGAATAAAATGCCACCCATTTATGCAATTCAAAAAATTTAAATGTCTCTTATTAGATAAGGCATATTTTCGTCTGATAAGGTACTTCTTCTTCAATGATTTCGAGGATATTTTAGTTTTGATCAAAAAAATTGTATTTCTTACAACTTTTCGTAAATTATGTTAATGCCATCTGATAGAAGAACAGATAAGCTTTCCATCGAGCTCTTAGTCGAAGGATGCAAGAGTAATTAGCAAAAAACTAATCGGTGGTCAACACGTTTCCGTCCAACTGCCGATTCTTTTCGCAAAGTACTTTTCTATAATTCTAGTATTTAATGGGAAAAAATTAAACGAATTTTTTGTCCATGTAAAAACTATTAATTCTGAATAAAATGCCGCCCATTTATGCAATTAAAAAAATGTAAATGTCTCTTATTAGATAAGACATATTTTCGTCTGATAAGGTACTTCTTCTTCAATGATTTCAGGGATATTTTAGTTTTGATCAAAAAAATTTTATTTCTTACGACTTTTCGTAAGATATGTTAATGCCATCTGAAAGAGGAACAGATAAGCTTTCCATCGAGCTCTTAGTCGAAGAAGTCGGTCGAAGGATGCAAGAGTTATTAGCAAAAAACTTATCGGTGGTCAACACGTTTCCGTCCTACTGCCTATTCTTTTCGCAAAGTACTTTTCTATAATTGTAGTATTTAATGGGAAAAAATTAAACGAATTTTTTGTCCATGTAAAAACTTTTAATTCTGAATAAAATGCTGCCACTTATGCAATTAAAAAAATTTAAATGTCTCTTATTAGATAAGACATATTTTTGCCTGATAAGGTACTTCTTCTTCAATGATTTTGAGGATATTTTAGTTTTGATCAAAAAAACTTTATTTCTTACGACTTTTCGTAAAACATGTTAATGCCATCTGAAAGAGGAATAGATAAGCTTTCCATTGAGCTCTTAGTCGAAGAAGTCGATCGAAGGATGCAAGAGTTACTAGCAAAAAACTAATCGGTGGTCAACACGTTTCCGTCCTACTGCTGATTCTTTTCGCAAAGTACTTTTCTTTAATTCTAGTATTTCATGGGAAAAAATTAAACGAAATTTTTGTTCATGTAAAAAACTATTAATTCTAAATAAAATGCTGCCACTTATGCAATTAAAAAAATTTAAATGTCTCTTATTAGATAACGCATATTTTTGTCTGATAAGGTACTTGTTCATCAATGAATTCGACGATTTTTTAGTTTTGATCAAAAAAATTTTATTTCTTATGACTTTTCGTAAAACATGTTAATGCCATCTGAAAGAAGAACAAATAAGCTTTCCATCGAGCTCTTACTCGAAGAAGTCGGTCGAAGGATGCAAAAGTTTTTAGCAAAAAACTATTCGGTGGTCAACGCGATTCCGTCCTACTGCCGATTCTTTTCGCAAAGTACTTTACTATAATTCTAGTATTTAATGGGAAAAAATAAAACGAATTTTTTGTCCATGTAAAAAACTATTAATTCTAAATAAAATGCCGCCCGTTTATGCAATTAAAAAATTTTAAATGTCTCTTATTAGATAAGGCATATTTTCGTCTGATAAGGTACGTCTTCTTCTATGATTTCGAGGATATTTTAGTTTCGGTGGTCAACACGATTCCGTCCAACTGCCGATTCTTTTCGCAAAGTACTTTTCTATAATTATAGTATTTAATGGGAAAAATTTAAACGAATTTTTTGTCCATGTAAAAAACATTTAATTTTCAATAAAATGCCGCCCATTTATGCAATTAAAAAAATTTAAATGTCTCTTATTAGATAAGGCTTATTTTCGTCTGATAAGGTACTTCTTCTTCAATGATTTCGAGGATATTTTAGTTTTGATCAAAAAAATTTTATTTCCTATGATTTTCGTAAAATATGTTCAGGCCATCTGAAAGAGGAACAGATAAGCTTTCTAACGAGCTCTTAGTCGAAGAAGTCGGTCGAAGGATGCAAGAGTTATTAGCAAAAACCTAATCGGTGGTCAATACGATTCCGTCCTACTGCCGATTCTTTTCGCAAAGTACTTTTCTATAATTCTAGTATTTAATGGGAAAAAATTAAACGAAATTTTTGTCCATGTAAACAACTATTAGTTCTGAATAAAATGCCACCCATTTATGCAATTAAAAAAATTTAAATGTCTCTTATTAGATATGGCATATTTTCGTCTGATAAGGTACTTCTTCTTCAATGATTTCGAGGATATTTTAGTTTTGATCAAAAAAATTGTATTTCTTACAACTTTTCGTAAATTATGTTAATGCCATCTGATAGAAGAACAGATAAGCTTTCCATCGAGCTCTTAGTCGAAGAAGTCGGTCGAAGGATGCAAGAGTAATTAGCAAAAAACTAATCGGTGGTCAACACGTTTCCGTCCTACTGCTGATTCTTTTCGCAAAGTACTTTTCTTTAATTCTAGTATTTAATGGGAAAAAATAAAACGAAATTTTTGTTCATGTAAAAAACTATTAATTCTAAATAAAATGCCGCCCATTTATGCAATTAAAAAAATTTAATGTCTCTTATTAGATAAGGCATATTTTCGTCTGATAAGGTACTTCTTCTTCAATGATTTCGAGGATATTTTAGTTTTGATCAAAAAAATTGTATTTCTTACGACTTTTCGTAAATTATGTTAATGCCATCTGATAGAAGAACAGATAAGCTTTCCATCGAGCTCTTAGTCGAAGAAGTCGATCGAAGGATGCAAGAGTTATTAGCAAAAAAATAATCGGTGGTCAACGCGATTCCGTCCAACTGCCGATTTTTTTCGCAAAGTACTTTTCTATAATTCTAGTATTTAATGGGAACAAATTGAACGAATTTTTTATCCATGTAAAAAACTATTAATTCTAAATAAAATGCCGCCCATTTATGCAATTAAAAAATTTTAAATGTCTCTTATTAGATAAGGCATATTTTCGTATGATAAGGTACTTCTTCTTCTATGATTGCGAGGATATTTTAGTTTCGGTGGTCAACACGATTCCGTCCAATTGCCGATTCTTTTCGCAAAGTACTTTTCTATAATTCTGGTATTTAATGGGAAAAAATTAAACGAATTTTTTGTCCATGTAAAAAACTATTAATTCTGAATAAAATGCCGCACATTTATGCAATTAAAAATATGTCTCTTATTAGATAAGGCATATTTTCGTCTGATAAGGTACTTCTTCTTCAATGATTTCAGGGATATTTTAGTTTTGATCAAAAAAATTTTATTTCTTACGACTTTTCGTAAGATATGTTAATGCCATCTGAAAGAGGAACAGATAAGCTTTCCATCGAGCTCTTAGTCGAAGAAGTCGGTCGAAGGATGCAAGAGTTATTGGCAAAAAACTAATCGGTGGTCAACACGTTTCCGTCCTACTGCCGATTCTTTTCACAAAGTACTTTTCTATAATTCTAGTATTTAATGGGAAAAAATTAAACGAATTTTTTGTCCATGTAAAAACTATTAATTCTGAATAAAATGCTGCTACTTATGCAATTAAAAAAATTTAAATGTCTCTTATTAGATAAGACATATTTTTGCCTGATAAGGTACTTCTTCTTCAATGATTTTGAGGATATTTTAGTTTTGATCAAAAAAACTTTATTTCTTACGACTTTTCGTAAAACATATTAATGCCATCTGAAAGAGGAATAGATAAGCTTTCCATTGAGCTCTTAGTCGAAGAAGTCGATCGAAGGATGCAAGAGTTATTAGCAAAAAACTCGGTGGTCAACACGTTTCCATCCTACTGCCGATTCTATTCACAAAGTACTTTTCTATAATTCTAGTATTTAATGGGAAAAAATTAAACGAATTTTTTGTTTATGTAAAAACTATTAATTCTGAATAAAATGCCGCCCATTTATGCAATTAAAAAAATTTAAATGTCTCTTATTAGATAAGGATTATTTTCGTCTGATAAGGTACTTCTTCTTCAATGATTTCGAGGATATTTTAGTTTTGATCAAAAAAATTGTATTTCTTACAACTTTTCGTAAATTATGTTAATGCCATCTGATAGAAGAACAGATAAGCTTTCCATCGAGCTCTTAGTCAAAGGATGCAAGAGTAATTAGCAAAAAACTAATCGGTGGTCAACACGTTTCCGTCCAACTGCCGATTCTTTTCGCAAAGTACTTTTCTATAATTCTAGTATTTAATGGGAAAAAATTAAACGAATTTTTTGTCCATGTAAAAAACTATTAGTTCTGAATAAAATGCCACCCATTTATTCAATTAAAAAATTTAAATGTCTCTTATTAGATATGGCATATTTTCGTCTGATAAGGTACTTCTTCTTCAATGATTTCGAGGATATTTTAGTTTTGATCAAAAAAATTGTATTTCTTACAACTTTTCGTAAATTATGTTAATGCCATCTGATAGAAGAACAGATAAGCTTTCCATCGAGCTCTTAGTCGAAGAAGTCGGTCGAAGGATGCAAGAGTAATTAGCAAAAAACTAATCGGTGGTCAACACGTTTCCGTCCTACTGCTGATTCTTTTCGCAAAGTACTTTTCTTTAATTCTAGTATTTCATGGGAAAAAATTAAACGAAATTTTTGTTCATGTAAAAAACTATTAATTCTGAATAAAATGCCGCCCATTTATGCAATTAAAAAAATTTTAAATGTCTTTTATTAGATAAGGCATATTTTTGTCTGATAAGGTACTTGTTCATCAATGAATTCGACGCTTTTTTAGTTTTGATCAAAAAAATTTTATTTGTTTTAATAGCGTGGACCAATTGCGTTAATATTGTGAAAGGTAAATATTTTCATATTAATGCGGGATATATAGGTCATATTTGATTGGAAATAACAATCAAATTTAATTTTTGACACACAACCAATGTCACAAGAACTTGCTCTCTGTTTAGCAAGCAGCAGGCAGATCGTACAGCTGTTTCGGGAGTCGCCACACTCCTTCATCAGCGATCTTTTGCTTGACCACCAATCCATTTCAATATCTATTTATATTTATGCATTGCCGAAAACATTCTTGAGAAGTGTAAGAATGCAATGGTAATACAAGTACAGATTTTGATCGATAGATGGCCTTGTGATTGATTGGTTGGTGTCAAGGATCATTTTAAGCGCAAGTGGTGTCATTTTTCTGACTGGTCACTGCAATGAACCTTATGTTAATTAGATTCCAGCGTTGATAAGTTCAATGCTGAGTTTTTGTGTTTTTTGTTTTGAACTGCGGTATCTCCCCCACAGGAATTTATATTTGTTTTAATAGCGTGGACCAATTGCGTTAATATTGTGAAAGGTAAATATTTTCATATTAATGCGGGATATATAGGTCATATTTGATTGGAAATAACAATCAAATTTAATTTTTGACACACAACCAATGTCACAAGAACTTGCTCTCTGTTTAGCAAGCAGCAGGCAGATCGTACAGCTGTTTCGGGAGTCGCCACACTCCTTCATCAGCGATCTTTTGCTTGACCACCAATCCATTTCAATATCTATTTATATTTATGCATTGCCGAAAACATTCTTGAGAAGTGTAAGAATGCAATGGTAATACAAGTACAGATTTTGATCGATAGATGGCCTTGTGATTGATTGGTTGGTGTCAAGGATCATTTTAAGCGCAAGTGGTGTCATTTTTCTGACTGGTCACTGCAATGAACCTTATGTTAATTAGATTCCAGCGTTGATAAGTTCAATGCTGAGTTTTTGTGTTTTTTGTTTTGAACTGCGGTATCTCCCCCACAGGAATTTATATTTGTTTTAATAGCGTGGACCAATTGCGTTAATATTGTGAAAGGTAAATATTTTCATATTAATGCGGGATATATAGGTCATATTTGATTGGAAATAACAATCAAATTTAATTTTTGACACACAACCAATGTCACAAGAACTTGCTCTCTGTTTAGCAAGCAGCAGGCAGATCGTACAGCTGTTTCGGGAGTCGCCACACTCCTTCATCAGCGATCTTTTGCTTGACCACCAATCCATTTCAATATCTATTTATATTTATGCATTGCCGAAAACATTCTTGAGAAGTGTAAGAATGCAATGGTAATACAAGTACAGATTTTGATCGATAGATGGCCTTGTGATTGATTGGTTGGTGTCAAGGATCATTTTAAGCGCAAGTGGTGTCATTTTTCTGACTGGTCACTGCAATGAACCTTATGTTAATTAGATTCCAGCGTTGATAAGTTCAATGCTGAGTTTTTGTGTTTTTTGTTTTGAACTGCGGTATCTCCCCAAAACAAAAAACACAAAAACTCAGCATTGAACTTATCAACGCTGGAATCTAATTAACATAAGGTTCATTGCAGTGACCAGTCAGAAAAATGACACCACTTGCGCTTAAAATGATCCTTGACACCAACCAATCAATCACAAGGCCATCTATCGATCAAAATCTGTACTTGTATTACCATTGCATTCTTACACTTCTCAAGAATGTTTTCGGCAATGCATAAATATAAATAGATATTGAAATGGATTGGTGGTCAAGCAAAAGATCGCTGATGAAGGAGTGTGGCGACTCCCGAAACAGCTGTACGATCTGCCTGCTGCTTGCTAAACAGAGAGCAAGTTCTTGTGACATTGGTTGTGTGTCAAAAATTAAATTTGATTGTTATTTCCAATCAAATATGACCTATATATCCCGCATTAATATGAAAATATTTACCTTTCACAATATTCAATGATTTCGAGGATATTTTAGTTTTGATCAAAAAAATTGTATTTCATACGACTTTTCGTAAATTATGTTAATGCCATCTGATAGAAGAACAGATAAGCTTTCCATCGAGCTCTTTGTCGAAGAAGTCGATCGAAGGATGCAAGAGTTATTAGCAAAAAACTAATCGGTGGTCAACGCGATTCCGTCCAACTGCCGATTTTTTTCGCAAAGTACTTTTCTATAATTCTAGTATTTAATGGGAAAAAATTAAACGAATTTTTTGTCCATGTAAAAACTATTAATTCTGAATAAAATGCCGCCCATTTATGCAATTCAAAAAATTTAAATGTCTCTTATTAGATAAGGCATATTTTCGTCTGATAAGGTACTTCTTCTTCAATGATTTCGAGGATATTTTAGTTTTGATCAAAAAAATTGTATTTCTTACAACTTTTCGTAAATTATGTTAATGCCATCTGATAGAAGAACAGATAAGCTTTCCATCGAGCTCTTAGTCGAAGGATGCAAGAGTAATTAGCAAAAAACTAATCGGTGGTCAACACGTTTCCGTCCAACTGCCGATTCTTTTCGCAAAGTACTTTTCTATAATTCTAGTATTTAATGGGAAAAAATTAAACGAATTTTTTGTCCATGTATAAACTATTAATTCTGAATAAAATGCCACCCATTTATGCAATTAAAAAAATGTAAATGTCTCTTATTAGATAAGACATATTTTTGCCTGATAAGGTACTTCTTCTTCAATGATTTTGAGGATATTTTAGTTTTGATCAAAAAAATTTTATTTCCTATGATTTTCGTAAAATATGTTCAGGCCATCTGAAAGAGGAACAGATAAGCTTTCCAATGAGCTCTTAGTCGAAGAAGTCGGTCGAAGGATGCAAGAGTTATTAGCAAAAAACTAATCGGTGGTCAATACGATTCCGTCCTACTGCCGATTCTTTTCGCAAAGTACTTTTCTATAATTCTAGTATTTAATGGGAAAAAATTAAACGAATTTTTTGTCCATGTAAAAAACTATTAGTTCTGAATAAAATGCCACCCATTTATGCAATTCAAAAAATTTAAATGTCTCTTATTAGATAAGGCATATTTTCGTCTGATAAGGTACTTCTTCTTCAATGATTTCGAGGATATTTTAGTTTTGATCAAAAAAATTGTATTTCTTACAACTTTTCGTAAATTATGTTAATGCCATCTGATAGAAGAACAGATAAAATTTCCATCGAGCTCTTAGTCAAAGGATGCAAGAGTAATTAGCAAAAAACTAATCGGTGGTCAACACGTTTCCGTCCAACTGCCGATTCTTTTCGCAAAGTACTTTTCTATAATTCTAGTATTTAATGGGAAAAAATTAAACGAATTTTTTGTCCATGTAAAAAACTATTAGTTCTGAATAAAATGCCACCCATTTATTCAATTAAAAAATTTAAATGTCTCTTATTAGATATGGCATATTTTCGTCTGATAAGGTACTTCTTCTTCAATGATTTCGAGGATATTTTAGTTTTGATCAAAAAAATTGTATTTCTTACAACTTTTCGTAAATTATGTTAATGCCATCTGATAGAAGAACAGATAAGCTTTCCATCGAGCTCTTAGTCGAAGAAGTCGGTCGAAGGATGCAAGAGTAATTAGCAAAAAACTAATCGGTGGTCAACACGTTTTCGTCCTACTGCTGATTCTTTTCGCAAAGTACTTTTCTTTAATTCTAGTATTTCATGGGAAAAAATTAAACGAAATTTTTGTTCATGTAAAAAACTATTAATTCTGAATAAAATGCCGCCCATTTATGCAATTAAAAAAATTTTAAATGTCTTTTATTAGATAAGGCATATTTTTGTCTGATAAGGTACTTGTTCATCAATGAATTCGACGCTTTTTTAGTTTTGATCAAAAAAATTTTATTTCTTATGACTTTTCGTAAAATATGTTAATGCCATCTGAAAGAGGACCAGATAAGCTTTTCATCGAGCTCTTAGTCGAAGAAGTCGATCGAAGGATGTAAGAGTTATTAGCAAAAAAATAATCGGTGGTCAACGCGATTCCGTCCAACTGCCGATTTTTTTCGCAAAGTACTTTTCTATAATTCTAGTATTTAATGGGAAAAAATAAAACGAATTTTTTGTCCATGTAAAAAACTACTAATTCTGAATAAAATGCCGCCCATTTATGCAATTAAAAAAATTTAATGTCTCTTATTAGATAAGGCATATTTTCGTCTGATAAGGTACTTCTTCTTCAATGATTTCGAGGATATTTTAGTTTTGATCAAAAAAATTGTATTTCATACGACTTTTCGTAAATTATGTTAATGCCATCTGATAGAAGAACAGATAAGCTTTCCATCGAGCTCTTTGTCGAAGAAGTCGATCGAAGGATGCAAGAGTTATTAGCAAAAAACTAATCGGTGGTCAACGCGATTCCGTCCAACTGCCGATTTTTTTCGCAAAGTACTTTTCTATAATTCTAGTATTTAATGGGAAAAAATTAAACGAATTTTTTGTCCATGTAAAAACTATTAATTCTGAATAAAATGCCGCCCATTTATGCAATTCAAAAAATTTAAATGTCTCTTATTAGATAAGGCATATTTTCGTCTGATAAGGTACTTCTTCTTCAATGATTTCGAGGATATTTTAGTTTTGATCAAAAAAATTGTATTTCTTACAACTTTTCGTAAATTATGTTAATGCCATCTGATAGAAGAACAGATAAGCTTTCCATCGAGCTCTTAGTCGAAGGATGCAAGAGTAATTAGCAAAAAACTAATCGGTGGTCAACACGTTTCCGTCCAACTGCCGATTCTTTTCGCAAAGTACTTTTCTATAATTCTAGTATTTAATGGGAAAAAATTAAACGAATTTTTTGTCCATGTAAAAACTATTAATTCTGAATAAAATGCCGCCCATTTATGCAATTAAAAAAATGTAAATGTCTCTTATTAGATAAGACATATTTTTGCCTGATAAGGTACTTCTTCTTCAATGATTTTGAGGATATTTTAGTTTTGATCAAAAAAATTTTATTTCCTATGATTTTCGTAAAATATGTTCAGGCCATCTGAAAGAGGAACAGATAAGCTTTCCAATGAGCTCTTAGTCGAAGAAGTCGGTCGAAGGATGCAAGAGTTATTAGCAAAAAACTAATCGGTGGTCAATACGATTCCGTCCTACTGCCGATTCTTTTCGCAAAGTACTTTTCTATAATTCTAGTATTTAATGGGAAAAAATTAAACGAATTTTTTGTCCATGTAAAAAACTATTAGTTCTGAATAAAATGCCACCCATTTATGCAATTCAAAAAATTTAAATGTCTCTTATTAGATAAGGCATATTTTCGTCTGATAAGGTACTTCTTCTTCAATGATTTCGAGGATATTTTAGTTTTGATCAAAAAAATTGTATTTCTTACAACTTTTCGTAAATTATGTTAATGCCATCTGATAGAAGAACAGATAAGCTTTCCATCGAGCTCTTAGTCGAAGGATGCAAGAGTAATTAGCAAAAAACTAATCGGTGGTCAACACGTTTCCGTCCAACTGCCGATTCTTTTCGCAAAGTACTTTTCTATAATTCTAGTATTTAATGGGAAAAAATTAAACGAATTTTTTGTCCATGTAAAAACTATTAATTCTGAATAAAATGCCGCCCATTTATGCAATTAAAAAAATGTAAATGTCTCTTATTAGATAAGACATATTTTTGCCTGATAAGGTACTTCTTCTTCAATGATTTTGAGGATATTTTAGTTTTGATCAAAAAAATTTTATTTCCTATGATTTTCGTAAAATATGTTCAGGCCAACTGAAAGAGGAACAGATAAGCTTTCCAACGAGCTCTTAGTCGAAGAAGTCGGTCGAAGGATGCAAGAGTTATTAGCAAAAAACTAATCGGTGGTCAATACGATTCCGTCCTACTGCCGATTCTTTTCGTAAAGTACTTTTGTATAATTCTAGTATTTAATGGGAAAAAATTAAACGAATTTTTTGTCCATGCAAAAACTATTAGTTCTAAATAAAATGCCACCCATTTATGCAATTAAACAAATTTAAATGTCTCTTATTAGATAAGGCATATTTTCGTCTGATAAGGTACTTCTTCTTCAATGATTTCGAGGATATTTTAGTTTTGATCAAAAAAATTGTATTTCTTACGACTTTTCGTCAATTATGTTAATGCCATCTGATAGAAGAACAGATAAGCTTTCCATCGAGCTCTTAGTCGAAGAAGTCGGTCGAAGGATGCAAGAGTAATTAGCAAAAAACAAATCGGTGGTCAACACATTTCTGTCCTACTGCTGATTCTTTTCGCAAAGTACTTTTCTTTAATTCTAGTATTTCATGGGAAAAAATTAAACGAAATTTTTGTTCATGTAAAAAACTATTAATTCTGAATAAAATGCCGCCCATTTATGCAATTAAAAAAATTTTAAATGTCTCTTATTAGATAAGGCATATTTTTGTCTGATAAGGTACTTGTTCTTCAATGAATTCGACGATTTTTTGGTTTTGATCAAAAAAATTTTATTTCTTATGACTTTTCGTAAAATATGTTAATGCCATCTGAAAGAGGAACAGATAAGCTTTCCATCGAGCTCTTAGTCGAAGAAGTCGATCGAAGGACGCAAGAGTTATTAGCAAAAAAATAATCGGTGGTCAACACGATTCCGTCCTATTGCCGATTGTTTTCGCAAAGTACTTTTCTATAATTCTAGTATTTAATGGGAAAAAATTAAACGAATTTTTTGTCCATGTAAAAAACTATTAGTTCTGAATAAAATTCCGCCCATTTATGCAATTAAAAAAATTTAAATGTCTCTTATTAGATAAGGCATACTTTCATCTGATAAGGTACTTCTTCTTCAATGATTTTGAGGCTATTTTAGTTTTGATCAAAAAAATTTTATTTTTTACGACTTTTCGTAAAATATGTTAATGCCATCTGAAAGACGAACAGATAAGCTTTCCATCAATCTCTTAGTCGAAGAAGTCGGTCGAACGATGCAAGAGTTATTAGCAAAAAACTAATCGGTGGTCAACACGTTTCCGTCCTACTGCCGATTCTTTTCACAAAGTACTTTTCTATAATTCTAGTATTTAATGGTAAACAATTAAACGAATTTTTTGTCCATGTAAAAAACTATTAATTCTGAATAAAATGCCGCACATTTAAGCAATTAAAAAAATTTAAATATCTCTTATTAGATAAGGCTTATTTTCGTCTGATAAGGTACTTCTTCTTCAATGATTTCGAGGATATTTTAGTTTTGATCAAAAAAAATTTTATTTCTTACGACTTTTCGTAAAATATGTTAATGCCATCTGAAAGACGAACAGATAAGCTTTCCATCGAGCTCTTAGTCGAAGAAGCCGGTCGAAGGATGCAAGAGTTATTAGCAAAAAACTAATCGGTGGTCAACACGTTTCCGTCCTACTGCCGATTCTTTTCACAAAGTACTTTTCTATAATTCTAGTATTTAATGGGAAAAAATTAAACGAATTTTTTGTCCATGTAAAAAACTATTAATTCTGAATAAAATGCCGCCCATTTATGCAATTAAAAAAATTTAAATGTATCTTATTAGGTAAGGCTTAGTTTCGTCTGATAAGGTACTTCTTCTTCAATGATTTCGAGGATATTTTAGTTTTGATCAAAAAAAATTTTATTTCCGATGATTTTCGTAAAATATCGTGAAAGAGGAACAGATAAGCTTTCCAACGAGCTCTTAGTCGAAGAAGTCGGTCGAAAGATGCAAGAGTTATTAGCAAAAAACTAATCGGTGGTCAACACGATTCCGTCCTACTGCCGATTCTCTTCGCAAAGTACTTTTCTATAAATCTAGTATTTAATGGGAAAAAATTAAACGAATTTTTTGTCCATGTAAAAAACTATTAATTCTGAATAAAATGTCGCCCATCTATGCAATTAAAAAAATTTAAATGTCTCTTATCAGATAAGGCATATTTTCGTCTGATAAGGTAGTTCTTCTTCAATGATTTTGAGGATATTTTAGTTTTGATCAAAAACATTTTATTTCTTATGACTTTTCGTAAAATATGTTAATGCCATCTGAAAGAGGAACAGATAAGCTTTCCATCGAGCTCTTAGTCGAAGAAGTCGATCGAAGGATGCAAGAGTTATTTGCAAAAAACTAATCGGTGGTCAACACGATTCCATCCTACTGCCGATTCTCTTCGCAAAGTACTTTTCTATAATTCTAGTATTTAATGGTAAAAAATTAAACGAATTTTTTGTCAATGTAAAAAACTATTAATTCTGAATAAAATACCGCCCATTTATGCAATTAAAAAAATTTAAATGTCTCTTATAAGATAAGGCATATTTTCATCTGATAAGCTACTTCTTCTTCAATGATTTCGAGGATATTTTAGTTTCGGTGGTCAACACGATTCCGTCCTACTGCCGATTCTTTTCGCAAACTACTTTTCAATAATTCTAGTATTTAATGGGAAAAAATTAAACGAATTTTTTGTCCATATTAAAAAATATTTATTTTGAATAAAATGCCGCCCATTTATGCAATTAAAAAAATTTAAATGTCTCTTATTAGATAAGGCATATTTTCGTCTGATAAGGTACTTTTTCTTCAATGATTTCCAGGATATTTTAGTTTTGATCAAAAAAATTTTATTTCCTATGATTTTCGTAAAATATGTTCAGGCCATCTGAAAGAGGAACAGATAAGCTTTCCAATGAGCTCTTACTCGAAGAAGTCGGTCGAAGGATGCAAGAGTTATTAGCAAAAAACTAATCGGTGGTCAATACGATTCCGTCCTACTGCCGATTCTTTTCGCAAAGTACTTTTCTATAATTCTAGTATTTAATGGGAAAAAATTAAACGAATTTTTTGTCCATGTAAAAAACTATTAGTTCTGAATAAAATGCCGCCCATTTATGTAATTAAAAAAATTTAAATGTCTCTTATTAGATAAGGCTTATTTTCGTCTGAAAAGGTACTTCTTCTTCAATGATTTCGAGGATATTTTAGTTTTGATCAAAAAAATTTTATTTCCTATGATTTTCGTAAAATATGTTCAGGCCATCTGAAAGAGGAACAGATAAGCTTTCCAATGAGCTCTTAGTCGAAGAAGTCGGTCGAAGGATGCAAGAGTTATTAGCAAAAAACTAATCGGTGGTCAATACGATTCCGTCCTACTGCCGATTCTTTTCGCAAAGTACTTTTCTATAATTCTAGTATTTAATGGGAAAAAATTAAACGAATTTTTTGTCCATGTAAAAAACTATTAGTTCTGAATAAAATGCCACCCATTTATGCAATTAAAAAAATTTAAATGTCTCTTATTAGATAAGGCATATTTTCGTCTGATAAGGTACTTCTTCTTCAATGATTTCGAGGATATTTTAGTTTTGATCAAAAAAATTGTATTTCTTACTTCTTATTTCGTAAATTATGTTAATGCCATCTGATAGAAGAACAGATAAGCTTTCCATCGAGCTCTTAGTCGAAGAAGTCGGTCGAAGGATGCAAGAGTAATTAGCAAAAAACTAATCGGTGGTCAACACGTTTCCGTCCTACTGCTGATTCTTTTCACAAAGTACTTTTCTTCAATTCTAGTATTTCATGGTAAAAAATTAAACGAAATTTTTGTTCATGTAAAAAACTATTAATTCTGAATAAAATGCCGCCCATTTATGCAATCAAAAAAAAATTTTAAATGTCTCTTATTAGATAAGGCATATTTTTGTCTGATAAGGTACTTGTTCTTCAATGAATTCGACGATTTTTTGGTTTTGATCAAAAAAATTTTATTTCTTATGACTTTTCGTAAAATATGTTAATGCCATCTGAAAGAGGAACAGATAAGCTTTCCATCGAGCTCTTAGTCGAAGAAGTCGATCGAAGGATGCAAGAGTTATTAGCAAAAAAATAATCGGTGATCAACACGATTCCGTCCTACTGCCGATTCTTTTCGCAAAGTACTTTTCTATAATTCTAGTATTTAATGGGAAAAAATTAAACGAATTTTTTGTCCATGTAAAAAACTATTAGTTCTGAATAAAATTCCGCCCATTTATGCAATTAAAAAAATTTAAATGTCTCTTATTAGATAAGGCATACTTTCGTCTGATAAGGTACTTCTTCTTCAATGATTTTGAGGCTATTTTAGTTTTGATCAAAAAAATTTTATTTCTTACGACTTTTCGTAAAATATGTTAATGCCATCTGAAAGACGAACAGATAAGCTTTCCATCAATCTCTTAGTCGAAGAAGTCGGTCGAAGGATGCAAGAGTTATTAGCAAAAAACTAATCGGTGGTCAACACGTTTCCGTCCTACTGCCGATTCTTTTCACAAAGTACATTTCTATAATTCTAGTATTTAATGGTAAACAATTAAACGAATTTTTTGTCCATGTAAAAAACTATTAATTCTGAATAAAATGCCGCACATTTATGCAATTAAAAAAATTTAAATGTCTCTTATTAGATAAGGCTTATTTTCGTCTGATAAGGTACTTCTTCTTCAATGATTTCGAGGATATTTTAGTTTTGATCAAAAAAAATTTTATTTCTTACGACTTTTCGAAAAATATGTTAATGCCATCTGAAAGACGAACAGATAAGCTTTCCATCGAGCTCTTAGTCAAAGAAGTCGGTCGAAGGATGCAAGAGTTATTAGCAAAAAAAATCGCGTGCAACACAGTACACGTGTTTGAAGTGAAACTTTCTTTAAAAGAAACCAAAAACTTGTAAGGATGCTATCTTCGGTCTTGCTATGCCCATTTTCTGGATTGAATTTCTCTTTATCTTAATATCTTATATACTAAGTTTCATTGTTTTAGCTCATTGCATCCTGAGATAAGCAAATTATCAATATTTGCTATAAGTAGGCGTTGCCATGTCCGTTTTTTGATCAATATAGTTTTTATGTAATAAAATTGGACGATCTGTGCAACATTTCAGGTCGATGATTTTAAAACAGTAAAAAGGAAAATTTACGTGTCTGAGAAATACATATATTACAGATGTTTCCACACTCTTGCAAAATCTCTGACAATTTTCTGAGAGGTTTTATTATATTCAGTTGTTAGAAATAATTATTTACCAAAAATAAACTTTATGGTTTCCCCATTAATATGCATTAAAACAATTCAATATTTTACATGTTTTCATTAATAAATCTGCGTTTAAAAAACCCTTCCCAAATCAAATAAATTTTTTAAACTGGAAAACAATTAGTGTAAAGCCTCGCCAATCTGCTTGTATCAAGTTTCGAAGATTGAGAAGTACATTCAAATTAAATTGTTGAAATAATTTTAAACTTATAATTAATGTGAAGTTGTTTTTGAAATGGTTAAAAAAAACTCGTAAAAAGGGTACATTTTATGAAAATAAGTATGTACCAACCATGTTATTTCGGCAAGTTGGAAGGTGTACATTTTTGAACGCATAAATGCGAAGAAGAAGAATTAATTCAAATGTTCAGAGTGTCTCCCGAAGAACAGAGTCAAGTTAACTACTACTTGACTTTATTCATTGCATATACATATGTATAATTTATTATTAGTGTTCACTCTTGGAATACTATGAATTTGTAAATTAATTGTTTTCATTTGGTAATCACAGCAATGGAAAGAGTATAATTGTCAATTGCAAAATTGAACATAATTGTGAGGACGCGAATTGCAGATGAATTCGCGGCTCATATATGTATTATGAAGCTGATTAGCGACGTTCTTTAGCCACGCTAAGTAGAGGGCAACAACAAACACAATGTATGAGTTTAGACAGTGTCATAGGTAGCAACAACCACACTGTGCTTGCTTACGCCGAAAATAAAAACATCAAGAGTTGTTTGTTGCATATGCGCCAGATGGCGAAAGTGACGGCTGAAGAGGAATGCGAAAATTGCAACTAAGTATGTTGTTGTTGTTATTTTTTTTTATGACTACTAAGTTTATGACTACAGACTGTCATTCTATATTCTATTTCATTCTCTCGCAGACTAAATCATATAAATGTATAGTCTGTCTCTTTTTCATGTCGTTTCATCGAGTTTCAAATCGCACCCATGCTAAAGAAGTTTCACTTCAAAAACTAATCGGTGGTCAACACGTTTCCGTCCTACTGCCGATTCTTTTCGCAAAGTACTTTCCTATAATTCTAGTATTTAATGGGAAAAAATTAAACGAATTTTTTGTCCATGTAAAAAACTATTAGTTCTGAATAAAATGCCGCCCATTTATGCAATTAAAAAAATTTAAATGTCTCTTATTAGGTAAGGCTTATTTTCGTCTGATAAGGTACTTCTTCTTCAATGATTTCGAGGATATTTTAGTTTTGATCAAAAAAAATTTTATTTCCGATGATTTTCGTTAAATATGTTAATGCCATCTGAAAGAGGAACAGATAAGCTTTCCAACGAGCTCTTAGTCGAAGAAGTCGGTCGAAGGATGCAAGAGTTATTAGCAAAAAACTAATCGGTGGTCAACACGATTCCGTCCTACTGCCGATTCTTTTCGCAAAGTACTTTCCTATAATTCTAGTATTTAATGGGAAAAAATTAAACGAATTTTTTGTCCATGTAAAAAACTATTAGTTCTGAATAAAATGCCGCCCATTTATGCAATTAAAAAAATTTAAATGTCTCTTATTAGATAAGGCAGATTTTCGTCTGATAAGGTATTTCTTCTACAATCATATCGAGGATATTTTAGTTTCGGTGGTCAACACGATTCCGTCCTACTGCCGATTCTTTTCGCAAAGTACTTTTCTATAATTCTAGTATTTAATGGGAAAAAATTAAACGAATTTTTTGTCCATGTAAAAACTATTAAATCTGAATAAAATGCCGCCACGTATGCAATTAATAAAATTTAAATCTCTCTTATTAGATAAGAAATATTTTTGCCTGATAAGGTACTTCTTCTTCAATGATTTCGAGGATATTTTAGTTTTGATCAAAAAAATTTTATTTCTTACGACTTTTCGTAAAACATGTTAATGCCATCTGAAAGAGGAATAGATAAGCTTTCCATCGAGCTCTTAGTCGAAGAAGTCGGTCAAAGGATACAAGAGTTATTAGCTAAAAATTAATCGGTGGTCAACACGATTCCGTCCTACTGCCGATTCTTTTCGCAAAGTACTTTTCTTTAATTCTAGTATTTAATGGAAAAAAAATTAAACGAATTTTTTGTCCATGTAAAAATCTATTAATTCTGAGTAAAATGTCGCCCATTTATGAAATTAAAGAAATTTAAATGTCTCTTATTAGATAAGGCATATTTTCGTCTGATAAGGTACTTCTTCTTCAATGATTTCGAGGATTTTTTAGTTTTGATCAAAAGATTTATATATGTTATGACTTTTTATTAAATATGTTCGTGCCATCTGAAAAAGGAATAAATGAGCGATCCATCGAGCTCTTAGTCGAAAAAGTCAGTCGAAGGATGCAAGAGTTATTAGCAAAAAACTAATCGGTGGTCAACACGATTCCGTCCTACTGCCGATTCTTTTCGCAAAGTACTTTTCTATAATTCTAGTATTTAATGGGAAAAAATTAAACGAATTTTTTGTCCATGTAAAAACTATTAAATCTGAATAAAATGCCGCCACTTATGCAATTAATAAAATTTAAATGTCTCTTATTAGATAAGGCATAATTTCGTCTGATAAGGTACTTCTTCTTCAATGATTTCGAGGATATTTTAGTTTTGATCAAAAAAATTGTATTTCTTACAACTTTTCGTAAATTATGTTAATGCCATCTGATAGAAGAACAGATAAGCTTTCCATCGAGCTCTTAGTCGAAGAAGTCGATCGAAGGATGCAAGAGTTATTAGCAAAAAAATAATCGGTGGTCAACACGATTCCGTCCTACTGCCGATTCTTTTCGCAAAGTACTTTTCTATAATTCTAGTATTTAATGGGAAAAAATTAAACGAATTTTTTGTCCATGTAAAAAACTATTAGTTCTGAATAAAATTCCGCCCATTTATGCAATTAAAAAAATTTAAATGTCTCTTATTAGATAAGGCATACTTTCGTCTGATAAGGTACTTCTTCTTCAATGATTTTGAGGCTATTTTAGTTTTGATCAAAAAAATTTTATTTTTTACGACTTTTCGTAAAATATGTTAATGCCATCTGAAAGACGAACAGATAAGCTTTCCATCAATCTCTTAGTCGAAGAAGTCGGTCGAAGGATGCAAGAGTTATTAGCAAAAAACTAATCGGTGGTCAACACGTTTCCGTCCTACTGCCGATTCTTTTCACAAAGTACTTTTCTATAATTCTAGTATTTAATGGGAAAAAATTAAACGAATTTTTTGTCCATGTAAAAAACTATTAATTCTGAATAAAATGCCGCCCATTTATGCAATTAAAAACATTTAAATGTCTCTTATTAGATAAGAAATATTTTCGTCTGATAAGGTACTTCTTCTTCAATGATTTCGAGGATATTTTAGTTTTGATCAAAAAAAATTTTATTTCCGATGATTTTCGTTAAATATGTTAATGCCTTCTGAAAGAGGAACAGATAAGCTTTCCAACAAGCTCTTAGTCGAAGAATTTGGTCGAAGGATGCAAGAGTTATTAGCAAAAAACTAATCGGTGGTCAACACGATTTCGTCCTACTGCCGATTCTTTTCGCAAAGTACTTTCCTATAATTCTAGTATTTAATGGGAAAAAATTAAACGAATTTTTTGTCCATGTAAAAAACTATTAGTTCTGAATAAAATGCCGCCCATTTATGCAATTAAAATAATTTAAATGTCTCTTATTAGATAAGGCAGATTTTCGTCTGATAAGGTATTTCTTCTACAATGATTTCGAGGATATTTTAGTTTTGATCAAAAAAATTGTATTTCTTACGACTTTTCATAAAATATGTTAATGCCATCTGAAAAAGGAACAGAAAAGCTTTCCATCGAGCTTTTAGTCGAAGAAGTCGATCGAAGGATGCAAGAGTTATTAGCAAAAAACTAATCGGTGGTCAACACGATTCCGTCCCACTGCCGATTCTCTTCACAAAGTACTTTTCAATAATTCTAGCATTTAATGGTAAACAATTAAACGAATTTTTTGTCCATGTAAAAATCTATTAAATCTAAATAAAATGCTACCCAATTATGCAATTAAAAAAATTTAAATGTCTCTTATTAGATAAGGCATATTTTCGTCTGATAAGGTACTTCTTCTTCAATGATTTCGAAGATATTTTAGTTTTGATCAAAAAAATTGTATTTTTTACGACTTTTCGTAAATTATGTTAATGCCATCTGATAGAGGAACAGATAAGCTTTCCATCGAGCTCTTAGTCGAAGAAGTCGGTCGAAGGATGCAAGAGTTATTAGCAAAAATCTAATCGGTGGTCAACACGATTCCGTCCTACTGCCGATTCTCTTCGCAAAGTACTTTTCTATAATTCTAATATTTATAGGAAAAAATTAAACGAATTTTTTGTCCATGTAAAAAACTATTAATTCGGAATAAATTGCCACCCATTTATGCAATTAAAAAAATTTAAATGTCTCTTATCAGATAAGGCATATTTTCGTATGATAAGGTACTTCTTCTTCAATGATTTCGACGATATTTTAGTTTTGATAAAAAAAAATGTTATTTCTTATGACTTTTCATTAAATATGTTCATGCCATCTGAAAGAGGAACAGATAAGCTTTTCATCCAGCTCTTAGTCGAAGAAGTCGGTCGAAGGATGCAAGAGTTATTAGCAAAAAACTAATCGGTGGTCAACACGATTCCGTCCTACTGCCGATTCTTTTCGCAAAGTACTTTTCTATAATTGTAGTATTTAATGGGAGAAAGTTAAACGAATTTTTTTTTCATGTAAAAAACAATTAATTCTGAATAAAATGCCGCCCATTTATGCAATTAAAAAAATTTAAATGTCTCTTATTAGATAAGGCATATTTTTGTCTGATAAGGTACTTTTTTTTCAATTATTTCGAGGATATTTTAGTTTTGATAAAAAAATTTTATTTCTTACGACTTTTCGTAAAATATGTTAATGCCATCTAAAAGAGGAACACATAAGCTTTCCATCGAGCTCTTAGTCGGAGAAGAGTTGTTAAGAGTTGTTAGCAAAAAACTAATAGCTGGTCAACACGATTCCGTCCTACTGCCGATTCTTTTCGCAAAGTACTTTTCTATAATTCTAGTATTTAATGGGAAAAAATTAAACGAATTTTTTGTCCATGTAAAAACTATTAAATCTGAATAAAATGCCGCCACTTATGCAATTAATAAAATTTAAATGTCTCTTATTAGATAAGAAATATTTTTGCCTGATAAGGTACTTCTTCTTCAATGATTTCGAGGATATTTTAGTTTTGATAAAAAAAATTTTATTTCTTACGACTTTTCGTAAAACATGTTAATGCCATCTGAAAGAGGAATAGATAAGCTTTCCATCGAGCTCTTAGTCGAAGAAGTCGGTCGAAGGATGCAAGAGTTATTAGCAAAAAACTAATCGGTGGTCAACACGTTTCCGTCCTAATGCCGATTCTTTTCACAAACTACTTTTCAATAATTCTAGTATTTAATGGGAAAAAATTAAACGAATTTTTTGTCCATGTAAAAAACTATTAATTCTGAATAAAATGCTACCCATTTATGCAATTAAAAAAATTTAAATGTCTCTTATTAGATAAGGCTGATTTTCGTCTGATAAGGTACTTCTTCTTCAATGATTTCGAGGGTATTTTAGTTTTGATCAAAAAAATGTTATTTCCTATGATTTTCGTAAAATAGGTTCAGGCCATCTGAAAAAGGAACAGATAAGCTTTCCAACGAGCTCTTAGTCGAAGAAGTCGGTCGAAGGATGCAAGAGTTATTAGCAAAAAACTAATCGGTGGTCAACACGATTCCGTCCTACTGCCGATTCTTTTCGCAAAGTACTTTTCTCAATGTAATGTGTTTTTGTCAATGTAAAAAACTATTAATTCTAAATAAAATGCCGCCCATTTATCCAATTAAAAAAAATTTAAATGTCTCTTATAAGATAAGGCATATTTTCATCTGATAAGGTACTTCTTCTTCAATGATTTCGAGGATATTTTAGTTTCGGTGGTCAACACGATTCCGTCCTACTGCCGATTCTTTTCGCAAAGTACTTTTCTATAATTCTAGTATATAATGGGAAAAAATTAAACGAATTTTTTGTCCATGTACAAAACTATTAAATCTGAATAAAATGCCGCCACTTATGCAATTAAAAGAATTTAAATGTCTCTTATTAGATAAGAAATATTTTTTCCTGATAAGGTACTTCTTCTTCAATGATTTCGAGGATATTTTAGTTTTGATCAAAAAAATTTTATTTCTTACGACTTTTCGTAAAACATGTTAATGCCATCTGAAAGAGGAATAGATAAGCTTTCCATCAAGCTCTTAGTCGAAGAAGTCGGTCGAACGATGCAAGAGTTATTAGCAAAAAACTAATCGGTGGTCAACACGTTTCCGTCCTAATGCCGATTCTTTTCACAAACTACTTTTCAATAATTCTAGTATTTAATGGGAAAAAATTAAACGAATTTTTTGTCCATGTAAAAAACTATTAATTCTGAATAAAATGCCGCCCATTAATGCAATTAAAAAAAATTTAAATGTCTCTTATAAGATAAGGCATATTTTCATCTGATAAGGTACTTCTTCTTCAATGATTTCGAGGATATTTTAGTTTCGGTGGTCAACACGATTCCGTCCTACTGCCGATTCTTTTCGCAAAGTACTTTTCTATAATTCTAGTATATAATGGGAAAAAATTAAACGAATTTTTTGTCCATGTACAAAACTATTAAATCTGAATAAAATGCCGCCACTTATGCAATTAAAACCAGTAAGGACGCTATCTTCAGCAAGGCTGAAGCTATAATACTTTTCACTTTGTGTCACTATAAAAAAAACTCAATGAATAGTTTTCATGCATCCCTAACAACATAACTGTAATGTTTCAAGTCAATTCGTTAAAAAACAAAAAATTTTTCCATACAACGGTTCAAGTTTTGCGATAAGTGGGCGTAGCCATGCCCACATTTGGTCAAAATAGTTTTTATTCCTCCCTAAGAACATAACTGTAAAGTTTCAAGTCAATTGGTTAAAAAACAAAAAAGTTTTCCATACAAAGGGTCAATTTTCGCTATAAAATAGTTTTCATTCCTCCTTAAGAGCATAACTGCAAAGTTTCAAGTCAATTGGTTAAAAAACAAAAAAGTTTTCCATACAACGGGTCAATTTTTGCTATAAGTTGGCGTGTCTACGCCCACTTTTGGTCAAAATAGTTCTCATTCCTCTCTAGGAACATAACTGTAAAGTTTTAAGTCAATTGGTTAAAAAGCAAAAAAGTTTTCCATACAAAGGGTCAATTTTCGCTATAAAAGGGCGTGGCTACGCCCACTTTTCGTCAAAATAGTTTTCATTCCTCCCTAAGAACATAACTGTAAAGTTTCAAGTCAATTGATTAAAAAACCAAAAAGTTTTCCATACAAAGGGTCAAGTTAAGCTATAAGTGGGCGTGGCCATGCCCACTTTTGAACAAAATAGTTTTCATTCCTCCCTAAGAGCATAACTGCAAAGTTTCAAGTCAATTGGTTAAAAAACAAAAAAGTTTTCCATACAACGGGTCAATTTTCGCTATAAGTGGGCTTGGCCATGCCCACTTTTGAACAAAATAGTTTTCATTCCTCCCTAAGAGCATAACTGCAAAGTTTCAAGTCAATTGGTTAAAAAGCAAAAAAGTTTTCCATACAAAGGGTCAATTTTCGCTATAAAAGGGCGTGGCTACGCCCACTTTTCGTCAAAATAGTTTTCATTCCTCCCTAAGAACATAACTGTAGAGTTTGAAGTCAATTCGTTAAAAAACAAAAAAGTTTTCCATACAAAGGGTCAAGTTAAGCTATAAGTGGGCGTGGCCACGCCCACTTTTGATCAAAATAGTTTTCATTCCTCCCTAAGAGCATAACTGCAAAGTTTCAAGTCAATTGGTTAAGAAACAAAAAAGTTTTCCATACAACGGGTCAATTTTCGCTATAAGTGGGCGTGGCTACGCCTGGCTACGCCCACTTTGGGTCAAAATAGTTTTCATTCCTCTCTAAGAACATAACTGCAAAGTTTCAAGTCAATTGGTTAAAAAACAAAAAAGTTTTCCATACAACGGGTAAATTTTCGCTATAAGTGGGCGTGGCTATGCGTGGTTACGCCCACATTTGGTCAAAATAGATTTCATTCCTCCCTAAGAACATAACTTTAAAATTTCAAGTCAATTGGTTAAGAAACAAAAAAGTTTTCCATACAACGGGTAAATTTTCGCTATAAGTGGGCGTGGCTACGCCTGGCTACGCCCACATTTGGTCAAAATAGATTTCATTCCTCTCTAAGAACATAACTGTAAAGTTTCAAGTCAATTGGTTAAAAAACAAAAAAGTTTTCCATACAACGGGTCAATTTTTGCTATAAGTAGGCGTGGCTACGCCCACTTTTGGTCAAAATAGTTTTCATTCCTCCCTAAGAGCATAACTGCAAAGTTTCAAGTCAATTGGTTAAAAAACAAAAAAGTTTTCCATACAACGGGTCAATTTTCGCTATAAAAGGGCGTGACCACGCCTACTTTTGATCAAAATAGTTTTCATTCCTCCCTAAGAGCATAACTGCAAAGTTTCAAGTCAATTGGTTAAAAAACAAAAAAGTTTTCCATACAACGGGTCAATTTTCGCTATAAGTAGGCGTGGCTACGCCCACTTTTGGTTAAAATAGTTTTCATTCCTCCCTAAGAACATAACTGTAAAGTTTCAAGTCAATTGGTTAAAAAACAAAAAAGTTTTCCATACAAAGGGTCAAGTTAAGCTATAAGTGGGCGTGGCCACGCCCACTTTTGATCAAAATAGTTTTCATTCCTCCCTAAGAGCATAACTGCAAAGTTTCAAGTCAATTGGTTAAGAAACAAAAAAGTTTTCCATACAACGGGTCAATTTTCGCTATAAGTGGGCGTGGCTACGCCTGGCTACGCCCACTTTTGGTCAAAATAGTTTTCATTCCTCCCTAAGAGCATAACTGCAAAGTTTCAAGTCAATTGGTTAAAAAACAAAAAAGTTTTCCATACAACGGGTCAATTTTCGCTATAAGTAGGCGTGGCTACGCCCACTTTTGGTTAAAATAGTTTTCATTCCTCCCTAAGAACATAACTGTAAAGTTTCAAATCAATTGGTTAAAAAACAAAAAAGTGTTCCATACAAAGGGTCAAGTTAAGCTATAAGTGGGCGTGGCCACGCCCACTTTTGATCAAAATAGTTTTCATTCCTCCCTAAGAGCATAACTGCAAAGTTTCAAGTCAATTGGTTAAAAAACAAAAAAGTTTTCCATACAACGGGTAAATTTTCGCTATAAGTGGGCGTGGCTATGCGTGGTTACGCCCACATTTGGTCAAAATAGATTTCATTCCTCCCTAAGAACATAACTTTAAAATTTCAAGTCAATTGGTTAAGAAACAAAAAAGTTTTCCATACAACGACGTGAATATGTCTTCTCTTCCTCTTCTTCATTTTGTATGGGAGCTACCAGTTCCAGATGTCCAATCTCAATGAAACTTTCAGGCATGTAGTCGGACCATGTAAAACTACTATGTTTAAAATTTCAGCACTCTATTGTACAAAACAAAAAAGTTTTCCATACAACGATTCAAGTTTTGTTCACTTTTCTTCTTCTTTTCGTATGGGAGCTACCTGTTCCAATAATCCGATCATGCTGGTTCCGACGAATGATTCATCGTAATAAATTCTAAGACTCTGTGCAAAGTTTCAGCTCGATAGCTTCAAAACTGAGGGACTAGTTTGCATACATACAGACAGACAGACAGACCGACAGACAGACAGACAGACAGACAGACGGACAGACGGACATGGCTAAATCAACTCTTCTTGTCGTCCTGATCAAGAATATATATACTTTATATAGTCGGAAATTAATATTTCGATCTGTTACAAACTCCGTGACAAAGTTAATATACTATTTCACATAAGTGAAAAGTATAAAAATTTAAATGTCTCTTATTAGATAAGAAATATTTTTTCCTGATAAGAAACTGCTTCTTCAATGATGTCGAGGATATTTTAGTTTTGATCAAAAAAATTTTATTTCTTACGACTTTTCGTAAAACATGTTAATGCCATCTGAAAGAGGAATACATAAGCTTTCCATCGAGCTCTTAGTCGAAGAAGTCGATCGAAGGATGCAAGAGTTACTAGCAAAAAAATAATCGGTGGTCAACACGTTTCCGTCCTACTGCCGATTCTTTTCACAAAGTACTTTTCAATAATTCTAGTATTTAATGGGAAAAAATTAAACGAATTTTTTGTCCATGTAAAAAACTATTAGTTCTGAATAAAATGCCGCCCATTTGTGCAATTAAAAAAATTTAAATGTCTCTTATTAGATAAGGCATATTTTCGTCTGATAATGTACTTCTTCTTCAATGATTTCGAGGATATTTTAGTTTTGATCAAAAAAATTGTATTTCTTACGACTTTTCGTAAATTATTTTAATGCCATCTGATAGAAGAACAGATAAGCTTTCCATCGAGCTCTTAGTCGAAGAAGTTGGTCGAAGGATCCAAGAGTTATTAGCAAAAAGATAATCGGTGGTCAACACGTTTCCGTCCTACTGCCGATTATTTTCGCAAAGTACTTTTCTATAATTCTAGTATTTAATGGGAAAAAATTAAACGAATTTTTTGTCCATGTAAAAAACTATTAGTTCTGAATAAAATGTCGCCCATTTATGCTATTAAAAAAATTTAAATGTCTCTTATTAGATAAGGCTTATGTTCGTCTGATAAGGTACTTCTTCTTTAATGATTTTGAGTCTATTTTAGTTTTGATCAAAAAAATTGTATTTCTTACGACTTTCCGTAAAATATGTTAATGCCATCTGAAAGAGGAACAGATAAGCTTTCCATCGAGCTCTTAGTCGAAGAAGTCGGTCGAAGGATGCAAGAGTTATTAGCCAAATAATAATCGGTGGTCAACACGTTTCCGTCCTACTGCCGATTATTTTCGCAAAGTACTATTCTATAATTCTAGTATTTATAGGAAAAAATTAAACGAATTTTTTGTCCATGTAAAAAACTATTAATTCTGACTAAAATGCCACCCATTTATGCAATTAAAAAAATTTATATGTCTCTTATTAGATAAGGCATATTTTTTTCTGATAAGGTACTTGTTCTTCAATGAATTCGACGATTTTTTAGTTTTGATCAAAAAAAATTTATTTCTTACGACTTTTCGTAAAATATGTTAATGCCATCTGAAAGAGGAACAGATCAACTTTCCAACGAGCTCTTAGTCGAAGAAGTCGGTCGAAGGATGCAAGAGTTATTAGCAAAAAACTAATCGGTGGTCAACACGTTTCCGTCCTACTGCCGATTCTTTTCACAAAGTACTTTTCTATAATTCTAGTATTTAATGGGAAAAAATTAAACGAATTTTTTGTCCATGTAAAAAACTATTAATTCTGAATAAAATGCCGCCCATTTATGCAATTAAAAAAATTAAATGTCTCTTATTATATAAGGCTTATTTTCGTCTGATAAGGTACTTCTTCTTCAATGATTTCGAGGATATTTTAGTTTTGATCAAAAAAAAATTTTATTTCCGATGATTTTCGTTAAATATGTTAATGCCATCTGAAAGAAGAACAGATAAGCTTTCCAACGAGCTCTTAGTCGAAGAAGTCGGTCGAAGGATGCAAGAGTTATTAGCAAAAAAATAATCGGTGGTCAACACGATTCCGTCCTACTGCCGATTCTTTTCGCAAAGTACTTTCCTATAATTATAGTATTTAATGGGAAAAAATTAAACGAATTTTTTGTCCATGTAAAAAACTATTAGTTCTGAATAAAATGCCGCCCATTTATGCAATTAAAAAAATTTAAATGTCTCTTATTAGATAAGAAATATTTTTGCCTGATAAGGTACTTCTTCTTCAATGATTTCGAGGATATTTTAGTTTTGATCAAAAAAATTTTATTTCTTACGACTTTTCGTAAAACATGTTAATGCCATCTGAAAGAGGAATAGATAAGCTTTCCATCAAGCTCTTAGTCGAAGAAGTCGGTCGAAGGATGCAAGAGTTATTAGCAAAAAACTAATCGATGGTCAACACGTTTCCGTCCTAATGCCGATTCTTTTCACAAACTACTTTTCAATAATTCTAGTATTTAATGGGAAAAAATTAAACGAATTTTTTGTCCATGTAAAAAACTATTAATTCTGAATAAAATGCCGCCCATTTATGTAATTAAAAAAATTAAATGTCTCTTATTAGATAAGGCTGATTTTCGTCTGATAAGGTACTTCTTCTTCAATGATTTCGAGGATATTTTAGTTTTGATCAAAAAAAATTTTATTTCCGATGATTTTCGTTAAATATTTTAATGCCATCTGAAAGAGGAACAGATAAGCTTTCCAACGAGCTCTTAGTCGAAGAAGTCGGTCGAAGGATGCAAGAGTTATTAGCAAAAAACTAATCGGTGGTCAACACGATTCCGTCCTACTGCCGATTCTTTTCGCAAAGTACTTTCCTATAATTCTAGTATTTAATGGGAAAAAATTAAACGAATTTTTTGTCCATGTAAAAAACTATTAGTTCTGAATAAAATGCCGCCCATTTATGCAATTAAAAAAATTTAAATGTCTCTTATTAGATAAGGCAGATTTTCGTCTGATAAGGTATTTCTTCTACAATGATTTCGAGGATATTTTAGTTTTGATCAAAAAAATTGTATTTCTTACGACTTTTCATAAAATATGTTAATGCCATCTGAAAAAGGAATAGATAAGCTTTCCATCGAGCTCTTAGTCGAAGAAGTCGATCGAAGGATGCAAGAGTTACTAGCAAAAAAATAATCGGTGGTCAACACGTTTCCGTCCTACTGCCGATTCTTTTCACAAAGTACTTTTCAATAATTCTAGTATTTAATGGTAAACAATTAAACGAATTTTTTGTCCATGTAAAAAACTATTAATTCTGAATAAAACGCCGCCCATTTATGCAATTAAAAAAAATTTAAATGTCTCTTATAAGATAAGGCATATTTTCATCTGATAAGGTACTTCTTCTTCAATGATTTCGAGGATATTTTAGTTTCGGTGGTCAACACGATTCCGTCCTACTGCCGATTCTTTTCGCAAAGTACTTTTCTATAATTCTAGTATATAATGGGAAAAAATTAAACGAATTTTTTGTCCATGTACAAAACTATTAAATCTGAATAAAATGCCGCCACTTATGCAGTTAAAAAAATTTAAATGTCTCTTATTAGATAAGGCATATTTTCGTCTGATAAGGTACTTCTTCTTTAATGATTTTGAGGCTATTTTAGTTTCGGTGGTCAACACGATTCCATCCTACTGCCGATTCTCTTCGCAAAGTACTTTTCTATAATTCTAGTATTTAATGGTAAAAAATTTAACGAATTTTTTGTCAATGTAAAAAACTATTAATTCTGAATAAAATACCGCCCATTTATGCAATTAAAAAAATTTAAATGTCTCTTATAAGATAAGGCATATTTTCATCTGATAAGCTACTTCTTCTTCAATGATTTCGAGGATATTTTAGTTTCGGTGGTCAACACGATTCCGTCCTACTGCCGATTCTTTTCGCAAAGTACTTTTCTATAATTCTAGTATTTAATGGGAAAAAATTAAACGAATTTTTTGTCCATGTAAAAAACTATTAGTTCTGAATAAAATGCCGCCCATTTATGTAATTAAAAAAATTTTAATGTCTCTTATTAGATAAGGCTTATTTTCGTCTGAAAAGGTACTTCTTCTTCAATGATTTCGAGGATATTTTAGTTTTGATCAAAAAAATTTTATTTCCTATGATTTTCGTAAAATATGTTCAGGCCATCTGAAAGAGGAACAGATAAGCTTTCCAATGAGCTCTTAGTCGAAGAAGTCGGTCGAAGGATGCAAGAGTTATTAGCAAAAAACTAATCGGTGGTCAATACGATTCCGTCCTACTGCCGATTCTTTTCGCAAAGTACTTTTCTATAATTCTAGTATTTAATGGGAAAAAATTAAACGAATTTTTTGTCCATGTAAAAAACTATTAGTTCTGAATAAAATGCCACCCATTTATGCAATTAAAAAAATTTAAATGTCTCTTATTAGATAAGGCATATTTTCGTCTGATAAGGTACTTCTTCTTCAATGATTTCGAGGATATTTTAGTTTTGATCAAAAAAATTGTATTTCTTACGACTTTTCGTAAAATATGTTAATGCCATCTGAAAGAGGAACAGATAAGCTTTCCATCGAGCTCGTAGTCGAAGAAGTCGGTCGAAGGATGCAAGAGTAATTAGCAAAAAACTAATCGGTGGTCAACAGGTTTCCGTCCTACTGCTGATTCTTTTCGCAAAGTACTTTTCTTTAATTCTAGTATTTCATGGTAAAAAATTAAACGAAATTTTTGTTCATGTAAAAAACTATTAATTCTGAATAAAATGCCGCCCATTTATGCAATTAAAAAAATTTTAAATGTCTCTTATTAGATAAGGCATATTTTTGTCTGATAAGGTACTTGTTCTTCAATGAATTCGACAATTTTTTGGTTTTGATCAAAAAAATTTTATTTCTTATGACTTTTCGTAAAATATGTTAATGCCATCTGAAAGAGGAACAGATAAGCTTTCCATCGAGCTCTTAGTCGAAGAAGTCGATCGAAGGATGCAAGAGTTATTAGCAAAAAAATAATCGGTGATCAACACGATTCCGTCCTACTGCCGATTCTTTTCGCAAAGTACTTTTCTATAATTCTAGTATTTAATGGGAAAAAATTAAACGAATTTTTTGTCCATGTAAAAAACTATTAGTTCTGAATAAAATTCCGCCCATTTATGCAATTAAAAAAATTTAAATGTCTCTTATTAGATAAGGCATACTTTCGTCTGATAAGGTACTTCTTCTTCAATGATTTTGAGGCTATTTTAGTTTTGATCAAAAAAATTTTATTTCTTACGACTTTTCGTAAAATATGTTAATGCCATCTGAAAGACGAACAGATAAGCTTTCCATCAATCTCTTAGTCGAAGAAGTCGGTCGAAGGATGCAAGAGTTATTAGCAAAAAACTAATCGGTGGTCAACACGTTTCCGTCCTACTGCCGATTCTTTTCACAAAGTACATTTCTATAATTCTAGTATTTAATGGTAAACAATTAAACGAATTTTTTGTCCATGTAAAAAACTATTAATTCTGAATAAAATGCCGCACATTTATGCAATTAAAAAAATTTAAATGTCTCTTATTAGATAAGGCATATTTTCGTCTGATAAGGTACTTCTTCTTCAATGATTTCGAGGATATTTTAGTTTTGATCAAAAAAAATTTTATTTCTTACGACTTTTCGAAAAATATGTTAATGCCATCTGAAAGACGAACAGATAAGCTTTCCATCGAGCTCTTAGTCAAAGAAGTCGGTCGAAGGATGCAAGAGTTATTAGCAAAAAAAATCGCGTGCAACACAGTACACGTGTTTGAAGTGAAACTTTCTTTAAAAGAAACCAAAAACTTGTAAGGATGCTATCTTCGGTCTTGCTATGCCCATTTTCTGGATTGAATTTCTCTTTATCTTAATATCTTATATACTAAGTTTCATTGTTTTAGCTCATTGCATCCTGAGATAAGCAAATTATCAATATTTGCTATAAGTAGGCGTTGCCATGCCCGTTTTTTGATCAATATAGTTTTTATGTAATAAAATTGGACGATCTGTGCAACATTTCAGGTCGATGATTTTAAAACAGTAAAAAGGAAAATTTACGTGTCTGAGAAATACATATATTACAGATGTTTCCACACTCTTGCAAAATCTCTGACAATTTTCTGAGAGGTTTTATTATATTCAGTTGTTAGAAATAATTATTTACCAAAAATAAACTTTATGGTTTCCCCATTAATATGCATTAAAACAATTCAATATTTTACATGTTTTCATTAATAAATCTGCGTTTAAAAAACCCTTCCCAAATCAAATAAATTTTTTAAACTGGAAAACAATTAGTGTAAAGCCTCGCCAATCTGCTTGTATCAAGTTTCGAAGATTGAGAAGTACATTCAAATTAAATTGTTGAAATAATTTTAAACTTATAATTAATGTGAAGTTGTTTTTGAAATGGTTAAAAAAAACTCGTAAAAAGGGTACATTTTATGAAAATAAGTATGTACCAACCATGTTATTTCGGCAAGTTGGAAGGTGTACATTTTTGAACGCATAAATGCGAAGAAGAAGAATTAATTCAAATGTTCAGAGTGTCTCCCGAAGAACAGAGTCAAGTTAACTACTACTTGACTTTATTCATTGCATATACATATGTATAATTTATTATTAGTGTTCACTCTTGGAATACTATGAATTTGTAAATTAATTGTTTTCATTTGGTAATCACAGCAATGGAAAGAGTATAATTGTCAATTGCAAAATTGAACATAATTGTGAGGACGCGAATTGCAGATGAATTCGCGGCTCATATATGTATTATGAAGCTGATTAGCGACGTTCTTTAGCCACGCTAAGTAGAGGGCAACAACAAACACAATGTATGAGTTTAGACAGTGTCATAGGTAGCAACAACCACACTGTGCTTGCTTACGCCGAAAATAAAAACATCAAGAGTTGTTTGTTGCATATGCGCCAGATGGCGAAAGTGACGGTTGAAGAGGAATGCGAAAATTGCAACTAAGTATGTTGTTGTTGTTATTTTTTTTTATGACTACTAAGTTTATGACTACAGACTGTCATTCTATATTCTATTTCATTCTCTCGCAGACTAAATCATATAAATGTATAGTCTGTCTCTTTTTCATGTCGTTTCATCGAGTTTCAAATCGCACCCATGCTAAAGAAGTTTCACTTCAAAAACTAATCGGTGGTCAACACGTTTCCGTCCTACTGCCGATTCTTTTCGCAAAGTACTTTCCTATAATTCTAGTATTTAATGGGAATAAATTAAACGAATTTTTTGTCCATGTAAAAAACTATTAGTTCTGAATAAAATGCCGCCCATTTCTGCAATTAAAAAAATTTAAATGTCTCTTATTAGGTAAGGCTTATTTTCGTCTGATAAGGTACTTCTTCTTCAATGATTTCGAGGATATTTTAGTTTTGATCAAAAAAAATTTTATTTCCGATGATTTTCGTTAAATATGTTAATGCCATCTGAAAGAGGAACAGATAAGCTTTCCAACGAGCTCTTAGTCGAAGAAGTCGGTCGAAGGATGCAAGAGTTATTAGCAAAAAACTAATCGGTGGTCAACACGATTCCGTCCTACTGCCGATTCTTTTCGCAAAGTACTTTCCTATAATTCTAGTATTTAATGGGAAAAAATTAAACGAATTTTTTGTCCATGTAAAAAACTATTAGTTCTGAATAAAATGCCGCCCATTTATGCAATTAAAAAAATTTAAATGTCTCTTATTAGATAAGGCAGATTTTCGTCTGATAAGGTATTTCTTCTACAATGATATCGAGGATATTTTAGTTTCGGTGGTCAACACGATTCCGTCCTACTGCCGATTCTTTTCGCAAAGTACTTTTCTATAATTCTAGTATTTAATGGGAAAAAATTAAACGAATTTTTTGTCCATGTAAAAACTATTAAATCTGAATAAAATGCCGCCACTTATGCAATTAATAAAATTTAAATGTCTCTTATTAGATAAGAAATATTTTTGCCTGATAAGGTACTTCTTCTTCAATGATTTCGAGGATATTTTAGTTTTGATCAAAAAAATTTTATTTCTTACGACTTTTCGTAAAACATGTAAATGCCATCTGAAAGAGGAATAGATAAGCTTTCCATCGAGCTCTTAGTCGAAGAAGTCGGTCAAAGGATACAAGAGTTATTAGCTAAAAATTAATCGGTGGTCAACACGATTCCGTCCTACTGCCGATTCTTTTCGCAAAGTACTTTTCTTTAATTCTAGTATTTAATGGAAAAAAAATTAAACGAATTTTTTGTCCATGTAAAAATCTATTAATTCTGAGTAAAATGTCGCCCATTTATGAAATTAAAGAAATTTAAATGTCTCTTATTAGATAAGGCATATTTTCGTCTGATAAGGTACTTCTTCTTCAATGATTTCGAGGATTTTTTAGTTTTGATCAAAAGATTTATATATGTTATGACTTTTTATTAAATATGTTCGTGCCATCTGAAAAAGGAATAAATGAGCGATCCATCGAGCTCTTAGTCGAAAAAGTCAGTCGAAGGATGCAAGAGTTATTAGCAAAAAACTAATCGGTGGTCAACACGATTCCGTCCTACTGCCGATTCTTTTCGCAAAGTACTTTTCTATAATTCTAGTATTTAATGGGAAAAAATTAAACGAATTTTTTGTCCATGTAAAAACTATTAAATCTGAATAAAATGCCGCCACTTATGCAATTAATAAAATTTAAATGTCTCTTATTAGATAAGGCATATTTTCGTCTGATAAGGTACTTCTTCTTCAATGATTTCGAGGATATTTTAGTTTTGATCAAAAAAATTGTATTTCTTACAACTTTTCGTAAATTATGTTAATCCCATCTGATAGAAGAACAGATAAGCTTTCCATCGAGCTCTTAGTCGAAGAAGTCGATCGAAGGATGCAAGAGTTATTAGCAAAAAAATAATCGGTGGTCAACACGATTCCGTCCTACTGCCGATTCGTTTCGCAAAGTACTTTTCTATAATTCTAGTATTTAATGGGAAAAAATTAAACGAATTTTTTGTCCATGTAAAAAACTATTAGTTCTGAATAAAATTCCGCCCATTTATGCAATTAAAAAAATTTAAATGTCTCTTATTAGATAAGGCATACTTTCGTCTGATAAGGTACTTCTTCTTCAATGATTTTGAGGCTATTTTAGTTTTGATCAAAAAAATTTTATTTTTTACGACTTTTCGTAAAATATGTTAATGCCATCTGAAAGACGAACAGATAAGCTTTCCATCAATCTCTTAGTCGAAGAAGTTGGTCGAAGGATGCAAGAGTTATTAGCAAAAAACTAATCGGTGGTCAACACGTTTCCGTCCTACTGCCGATTCTTTTCAAAAAGTACATTTCTATAATTCTAGTATTTAATGGTAAACAATTAAACGAATTTTTTGTCCATGTAAAAAACTATTAATTCTGAATAAAATGCCGCACATTTATGCAATTAAAAAAATTTAAATGTCTCTTATTAGATAAGGCTTATTTTCGTCTGATAAGGTACTTCTTCTTCAATGATTTCGAGGATATTTTAGTTTTGATCAAAAAAAATTTTATTTCTTACGACTTTTCGTAAAATATGTTAATGCCATCTGAAAGACGAACAGATAAGCTTTCCATCGAGCTCTTAGTCGAAGAAGTCGGTCGAAGGATGCAAGAGTTATTAGCAAAAAACTAATCGGTGGTCAACACGTTTCCGTCCTACTGCCGATTCTTTTCACAAAGTACTTTTCTATAATTCTAGTATTTAATGGGAAAAAATTAAACGAATTTTTTGTCCATGTAAAAAACTATTAATTCTGAATAAAATGCCGCCCATTTATGCAATTAAAAAAATTTAAATGTCTCTTATTAGGTAAGGCTTATTTTCGTCTGATAAGGTACTTCTTCTTCAATGATTTCGAGGATATTTTAGTTTTGATCAAAAAAAATTTTATTTCCGATGATTTTCGTTAAATATGTTAATGCCATCTGAAAGAGGAACAGATAAGCTTTCCAACGAGCTCTTAGTCGAAGAAGTCGGTCGAAGGATGCAAGAGTTATTAGCAAAAAACTAATCGGTGGTCAACACGATTCCGTCCTACTGCCGATTCTTTTCGCAAAGTACTTTCCTATAATTCTAGTATTTAATGGGAAAAAATTAAACGAATTTTTTGTCCATGTAAAAAACTATTAGTTCTGAATAAAATGCCGCCCATTTATGCAATTAAAATAATTTAAATGTCTCTTATTAGATAAGGCAGATTTTCGTCTGATAAGGTATTTCTTCTACAATGATTTCGAGGATATTTTAGTTTTGATCAAAAAAATTGTATTTCTTACGTCTTTTCATAAAATATGTTAATGCCATCTGAAAAAGGAACAGAAAAGCTTTCCATCGAGCTTTTAGTCGAAGAAGTCGATCGAAGGATGCAAGAGTTATTAGCAAAAAACTAATCGGTGGTCAACACGATTCCGTCCTACTGCCGATTCTCTTCGCAAAGTACTTTTCAATAATTCTAGCATTTAATGGTAAACAATTAAACGAATTTTTTGTCCATGTAAAAATCTATTAAATCTCAATAAAATGCTACCCATTTATGCAATTAAAAAAATTTAAATGTCTCTTATTAGATAAGGCATATTTTCGTCTGATAAGGTACTTCTTCTTCAATGATTTCGAAGATATTTTAGTTTTGATCAAAAAAATTGTATTTCTTACGACTTTTCGTAAATTATGTTAATGCCATCTGATAGAGGAACAGATAAGCTTTCCATCGAGCTCTTAGTCGAAGAAGTCGGTCGAAGGCTGCAAGAGTTATTAGCAAAAATCTAATCGGTGGTCAACACGATTCCGTCCTACTGCCGATTCTCTTCGCAAAGTACTTTTCTATAATTCTAATATTTATAGGAAAAAATTAAACGAATTTTTTGTCCATGTAAAAAACTATTAATTCGGAATAAATTGCCACCCATTTATGCAATTAAAAAAATTTAAATGTCTCTTATCAGATAAGGCATATTTTCGTATGATAAGGTACTTCTTCTTCAATGATTTCGACGATATTTTAGTTTTGATAAAAAAAAATGTTATTTCTTATGACTTTTCATTAAATATGTTCATGCCATCTGAAAGAGGAACAGATAAGCTTTTCATCCAGCTCTTAGTCGAAGAAGTCGGTCGAAGGATGCAAGAGTTATTAGCAAAAAACTAATCGGTGGTCAACACGATTCCGTCCTACTGCCGATTCTTTTCGCAAAGTACTTTTCTATAATTGTAGTATTTAATGGGAGAAAGTTAAACGAATTTTTTTTTCATGTAAAAAACAATTAATTCTGAATAAAATGCCGCCCATTTATGCAATTAAAAAAATTTAAATGTCTCTTATTAGATAAGGCATATTTTCGTCTGATAAGGTACTTTTTTTTCAATTATTTCGAGGATATTTTAGTTTTGATAAAAAAATTTTATTTCTTACGACTTTTCGTAAAATATGTTAATGCCATCTAAAAGAGGAACACATAAGCTTTCCATCGAGCTCTTAGTCGGAGAAGAGTTGTTAAGAGTTGTTAGCAAAAAACTAATAGCTGGTCAACACGATTCCGTCCTACTGCCGATTCTTTTCGCAAAGTACTTTTCTATAATTCTAGTATATAATGGGAAAAAATTAAACGAATATTTTGTCCATGTACAAAACTATTAAATCTGAATAAAATGCCGCCACTTACGCAATTAAAAAAATTTAAATGTCTCTTATTAGATAAGAAATATTTTTGCCTGATAAGGTACTTCTTCTTCAATGATTTCGAGGATATTTTAGTTTTGATCAAAAAAATTTTACTTCTTACGACTTTTCGTAAAACATGTTAATGCCATCTGAAAGAGGAATAGATAAGCTTTCCATCAAGCTCTTAGTCGAAGAAGTCGGTCGAAGGATGCAAGAGTTATTAGCAAAAAACTAATCGGTGGTCAACACGTTTCCGTCCTAATGCCGATTCTTTTCACAAACTACTTTTCAATAATTCTAGTATTTAATGGGAAAAAATTAAACGAATTTTTTGTCCATGTAAAAAACTATTCATTCTGAATAAAATTCCGCCCATTTATGTAATTAAAAAAATTTAAATGTCTCTTATTAGATAAGGCTGATTTTCGTCTGATAAGGTACTTCTTCTTCAATGATTTCGAGGGTATTTTAGTTTTGATCAAAAAAATGTTATTTCCTATGATTTTCGTAAAATAGGTTCAGGCCATCTGAAAAAGGAACAGATAAGCTTTCCAACGAGCTCTTAGTCGAAGAAGTCGGTCGAAGGATGCAAGAGTTATTAGCAAAAAACTAATCGGTGGTCAACACGATTCCGTCCTACTGCCGATTCTTTTCGCAAAGTACTTTTCTCAATGTAATGTGTTTTTGTCAATGTAAAAAACTATTAATTCTGAATAAAATGCCGCCCATTTATGCAATTAAAAAACATTTAAATGTCTCTTATAAGATAAGGCATATTTTCATCTGATAAGGTACTTCTTCTTCAATGATTTCGAGGATATTTTAGTTTCGGTGGTCAACACGATTCCGTCCTACTGCCGATTCTTTTCGCAAAGTACTTTTCTATAATTCTAGTATATAATGGGAAAAAATTAAACGAATTTTTTGTCCATGTACAAAACTATTAAATCTGAATAAAATGCCGCCACTTATGCAATTAAAAAAATTTAAATGTCTCTTATTAGATAAGAAATATTTTTTCCTGATAAGGTACTGCTTCTTCAATGATGTCGAGGATATTTTAGTTTTGATCAAAAAAATTTTATTTCTTACGACTTTTCGTAAAACATGTTAATGCCATCTCAAAGAGGAATACATAAGCTTTCCATCGAGCTCTTAGTCGAAGAAGTCGATCGAAGGATGCAAGAGTTACTAGCAAAAAAATAATCGGTGGTCAACACGTTTCCGTCCTACTGCCGATTCTTTTCACAAAGTACTTTTCAATAATTCTAGTATTTAATGGGAAAAAATTAAACGAATTTTTTGTCCATGTAAAAAACTATTAGTTCTGAATAAAATGCCGCCCATTTGTGCAATTAAAAAAATTTAAATGTCTCTTATTAGATAAGGCATATTTTCGTCTGATAATGTACTTCTTCTTCAATGATTTCGAGGATATTTTAGTTTTGATCAAAAAAATTGTATTTCTTACGACTTTTCGTAAATTATTTTAATGCCATCTGATAGAAGAACAGATAAGCTTTCCATCGAGCTCTTAGTCGAAGAAGTTGGTCGAAGGATGCAAGAGTTATTAGCAAAAAGATAATCGGTGGTCAACACGTTTCCGTCCTACTGCCGATTATTTTCGCAAAGTACTTTTCTATAATTCTAGTATTTAATGGGAAAAAATTAAACGAATTTTTTGTCCATGTAAAAAACTATTAGTTCTGAATAAAATGTCGCCCATTTATGCTATTAAAAAAATTTAAATGTCTCTTATTAGATAAGGCTTATGTTCGTCTGATAAGGTACTTCTTCTTTAATGATTTTGAGGCTATTTTAGTTTTGATCAAAAAAATTTTATTTCTTACGACTTTCCGTAAAATATGTTAATGCCATCTGAAAGAGGAACAGATAAGCTTTCCATCGAGCTCTTAGTCGAAGAAGTCGGTCGAAGGATGCAAGAGTTATTAGCAAAAAAATAATCGGTGGTCAACACGTTTCCGTCCTACTGCCGATTATTTTCGCAAAGTACTATTCTATAATTCTAGTATTTATAGGAAAAAATTAAACGAATTTTTTGTCCATGTAAAAAACTATTAATTCTGACTAAAATGCCACCCATTTATGCAATTAAAAAAATTTATATGTCTCTTATTAGATAAGGCATATTTTTTTCTGATAAGGTACTTGTTCTTCAATGAATTCGACGATTTTTTAGTTTTGATCAAAAAAAATTTATTTCTTACGACTTTTCGTAAAATATGTTAATGCCATCTGAAAGAGGAACAGATCAACTTTCCAACGAGCTCTTAGTCGAAGAAGTCGGTCGAAGGATGCAAGAGTTATTAGCAAAAAACTAATCGGTGGTCAACACGTTTCCGTCCTACTGCCGATTCTTTTCACAAAGTACTTTTCTATAATTCTAGTATTTAATGGGAAAAAATTAAACGAATTTTTTGTCCATGTAAAAAACTATTAATTCTGAATAAAATGCCGCCCATTTATGCAATTAAAAAAATTAAATGTCTCTTATTAGATAAGGCATATTTTCGCCTGATAATGTACTTCTTCTTCAATGATTTCGAGGATATTTTAGTTTTGATCAAAAAAATTGTATTTCTTACGACTTTTCGTAAATTATTTTAATGCCATCTGATAGAAGAACAGATAAGCTTTCCATCGAGCTCTTAGTCGAAGAAGTTGGTCGAAGGATGCAAGAGTTATTAGCAAAAAGATAATCGGTGGTCAACACGTTTCCGTCCTACTGCCGATTATTTTCGCAAAGTACTTTTCTATAATTCTAGTATTTAATGGGAAAAAATTAAACGAATTTTTTGTCCATGTAAAAAACTATTAGTTCTGAATAAAATGTCGCCCATTTATGCTATTAAAAAAATTTAAATGTCTCTTATTAGATAAGAAATATTTTTGCCTGATAAGGTACTTCTTCTTCAATGATTTCGAGGATATTTTAGTTTTGATCAAAAAAATTTTATTTCTTACGACTTTTCGTAAAACATGTTAATGCCATCTGAAAGAGGAATAGATAAGCTTTCCATCAAGCTCTTAGTCGAAGAAGTCGGTCGAAGGATGCAAGAGTTATTAGCAAAAAACTAATCGGTGGTCAACACGTTTCCGTCCTAATGCCGATTCTTTTCACAAACTACTTTTCAATAATTCTAGTATTTAATGGGAAAAAATTAAACGAATTTTTTGTCCATGTAAAAAACTATTAATTCTGAATAAAATGCCGCCCATTTATGTAATTAAAAAAATTAAATGTCTCTTATTAGATAAGGCTGATTTTCGTCTGATAAGGTACTTCTTCTTCAATGATTTCGAGGATATTTTAGTTTTGATCAAAAAAAATTTTATTTCCGATGATTTTCGTTAAATATTTTAATGCCATCTGAAAGAGGAACAGATAAGCTTTCCAACGAGCTCTTAGTCGAAGAAGTCGGTCGAAGGATGCAAGAGTTATTAGCAAAAAACTAATCGGTGGTCAACACGATTCCGTCCTACTGCCGATTCTTTTCGCAAAGTACTTTCCTATAATTCTAGTATTTAATGGGAAAAAATTAAACGAATTTTTTGTCCATGTAAAAAACTATTAGTTCTGAATAAAATGCCGCCCATTTATGCAATTAAAAAAATTTAAATGTCTCTTATTAGATAAGGCAGATTTTCGTCTGATAAGGTATTTCTTCTACAATGATTTCGAGGATATTTTAGTTTTGATCAAAAAAATTGTATTTCTTACGACTTTTCATAAAATATGTTAATGCCATCTGAAAAAGGAATAGATAAGCTTTCCATCGAGCTCTTAGTCGAAGAAGTCGATCGAAGGATGCAAGAGTTACTAGCAAAAAAATAATCTGTGGTCAACACGTTTCCGTCCTACTGCCGATTCTTTTCACAAAGTACTTTTCAATAATTCTAGTATTTAATGGTAAACAATTAAACGAATTTTTTGTCCATGTAAAAAACTATTAATTCTGAATAAAACGCCGCCCATTTATGCAATTAAAAAAAATTTAAATGTCTCTTATAAGATAAGGCATATTTTCATCTGATAAGGTACTTCTTCTTCAATGATTTCGAGGATATTTTAGTTTCGGTGGTCAACACGATTCCGTCCTACTGCCGATTCTTTTCGCAAAGTACTTTTCTATAATTCTAGTATATAATGGGAAAAAATTAAACGAATTTTTTGTCCATGTACAAAACTATTAAATCTGAATAAAATGCCGCCACTTATGCAATTAAAAAAATTTAAATGTCTCTTATTAGATAAGGCATATTTTCGTCTGATAAGGTACTTCTTCTTTAATGATTTTGAGGCTATTTTAGTTTCGGTGGTCAACACGTTTCCGTCCTACTGCCGATTCTTTTCACAAAGTACTTTTCAATAATTCTAGTATTTAATCGGAAAAAATTAAACGAATTTTTTGTCCATGTAAAAAACTATTAGTTCTGAATAAAATGCCGCCCATTTGTGCAATTAAAAAAATTTAAATGTCTCTTATTAGATAAGGCATATTTTCGTCTGATAATGTACTTCTTCTTCAACGATTTCGAGGATATTTTAGTTTTGATCAAAAAAATTGTATTTCTTACGACTTTTCGTAAATAATTTTAATGCCATCTGATAGAAGAACAGATAAGCTTTCCATCGAGCTCTTAGTCGAAGAAGTCGGTCGAAGGATGCAAGAGTTATTAGCAAAAAGATAATCGGTGGTCAACACGTTTCCGTCCTACTGCCGATTATTTTCGCAAAGTACTTTTCTATAATTCTAGTATTTAATGGGAAAAAATTAAACGAATTTTTTGTCCATGTAAAAAACTATTAGTTCTGAATAAAATGTCGCCCATTTATGCTATTAAAAAAATTTAAATGTCTCTTATTAGATAAGGCTTATTTTCGTCTGATAAGGTACTTCTTCTTTAATGATTTTGAGGCTATTTTAGTTTTGATCAAAAAAATTTTATTTCTTACGACTTTCCGTAAAATATGTTAATGCCATCTGAAAGAGGAACAGATAAGCTTTCCATCGAGCTCTTAGTCGAAGAAGTTGGTCGAAGGATGCAAGAGTTATTAGCAAAAAAATAATAGGTGGTCAACACGTTTCCGTCCTACTGCCGATTATTTTCGCAAAGTACTATTCTATAATTCTAGTATTTATAGGAAAAAATTAAACGAATTTTTTGTCCATGTAAAAAACTATTAATTCTGACTAAAATGCCACCCATTTATGCAATTAAAAAAATTTATATGTCTCTTATTAGATAAGGCATATTTTTGTCTGATAAGGTACTTGTTCTTCAATGAATTCGACGATTTTTTAGTTTTGATCAAAAAAAATTTATTTCTTACGACTTTTCGTAAAATATGTTAATGCCATCTGAAAGAGGAACAGATCAACTTTCCAACGAGCTCTTAGTCGAAGAAGTCGGTCGAAGGATGCAAGAGTTATTAGCAAAAAACTAATCGGCGGTCAACACGTTTCCGTCCTACTGCCGATTCTTTTCACAAAGTACTTTTCTATAATTCTAGTATTTAATGGGAAAAAATTAAACGAATTTTTTGTCCATGTAAAAAACTATTAATTCTGAATAAAATGCCGCCCATTTATGCAATTAAAAAAATTAAATGTCTCTTATTATAGAAGGCTTATTTTCGTCTGATAAGGTACTTCTTCTTCAATGATTTCGAGGATATTTTAGTTTTGATCAAAAAAAATTTTATTTCCGATAATTTTCGTTAAATATGTTAATGCCATCTGAAAGAGGAACAGATAAGCTTTCCAACGAGCTCTTAGTCGAAGAAGTCGGTCGAAGGATGCAAGAGTTATTAGCAAAAAACTAATCGGTGGTCAACACGATTCCGTCCTACTGCCGATTCTTTTCGCAAAGTACTTTCCTATAATTCTAGTATTTAATGGGAAAAAATTAAACGAATTTTTTGTCCATGTAAAAAACTATTAGTTCTGAATAAAATGCCGCCCATTTATGCAATTAAAAAAATTTAAATGTCTCTTATTAGATAAGGCAGATTTTCGTCTGATAAGGTATTTCTTCTACAATGATTTCGAGGATATTTTAGTTTTGATCAAAAAAATTGTATTTCTTACGACTTTTCATAAAATATGTTAATGCCATCTGAAAAACGAACAGAAAAGCTTTCCATCGAGCTCTTAGTCGAAGAAGTCGATCGAAGGATGCAAGAGTTATTAGCAAAAAACTAATCGGTGGTCAACACGATTCCGTCCTACTGCCGATTCTTTTCGCAAAGTACTTTCCTATAATTCTAGTATTTAATGGGAAAAAATTAAACGAATTTTTTGTCCATGTAAAAAACTATTAGTTCTGAATAAAATGCCGCCCATTTATGCAATTAAAAAAATTTAAATGTCTCTTATTAGATAAGGCAGATTTTCGTCTGATAAGGTATTTCTTCTACAATGATTTCGAGGATATTTTAGTTTTGATCAAAAAAATTGTATTTCTTACGACTTTTCATAAAATATGTTAATGCCATCTGAAAAACGAACAGAAAAGCTTTCCATCGAGCTCTTAGTCGAAGAAGTCGATCGAAGGATGCAAGAGTTATTAGCAAAAAACTAATCGGTGGTCAACACGATTCCGTCCTACTGCCGACTCTCTTCGCAAAGTACTTTTCTATAATTCTAGTATTTAATGGTAAACAATTAAACGAATTTTTTGTCCATGTAAAAATCTATTAAATCTAAATAAAATGCTACCCATTTATGCAATTAAAAAAATTTAAATGTCTCTTATTAGATAAGGCATATTTTCGTCTGATAAGGTACTTCTTCTTCAATGATTTCGAAGATATTTTAGTTTTGATAAAAAAAAATGTTATTTCTTATGACTTTTCATTAAATATGTTCATGCCATCTGAAAGAGGAACAGATAAGCTTTTCATCCAGCTCTGAGTCGAAGTCGGTCGAAGGATGCAAGAGTTATTAGCAAAAAACTAATCGGTGGTCAACACGATTCCGTCCTACTGCCGATTCTTTTCGCAAAGTACTTTTCTATAATTGTAGTATTTAATGGGAGAAAGTTAAACGAATTTTTTTTTCATGTAAAAAACAATTAATTCTGAATAAAATGCCGCCCATTTATGCAATTAAAAAAATTTAAATGTCTCTTATTAGATAAGGCATATTTTTGTCTGATAAGGTACTGTTTTTTCAATTATTTCGAGGATATTTTAGTTTTGATAAAAAAATTTTATTTCTTACGACTTTTCGTAAAACATGTTAATGCCATCTGAAAGAGGAATACATAAGCTTTCCATCGAGCTCTTAGTCGAAGAAGTCGATCGAAGGATGCAAGAGTTACTAGCAAAAAAATAATCGGTGGTCAACACGTTTCCGTCCTACTGCCGATTCTTTTCACAAAGTACTTTTCAATAATTCTAGTATTTAATGGGAAAAAATTAAACGAATTTTTTGTCCATGTAAAAAACTATTAGTTCTGAATAAAATGCCGCCCATTTGTGCAATTAAAAAAATTTAAATGTCTCTTATTAGATAAGGCATATTTTCGTCTGATAATGTACTTCTTCTTCAATGATTCCGAGGATATTTTAGTTTTGATCAAAAAAATTTTATTTCTTACGACTTTTCGTAAAACATGTTAATGCCATCTGAAAGAGGAATAGATAAGCTTTCCATCGAGCTCTTAGTCGAAGAAGTCGGTCGAAGGATGCAAGAGTTATTAGCAAAAAACTAATCGGTGGTCAACACATTTCCGTCCTAATGCCGATTCTTTTCACAAACTACTTTTCAATAATTCTAGTATTTAATGGGAAAAAATTAAACGAATTTTTTGTCCATGTAAAAAACTATTAGTTCTGAATAAAATGCCGCCCATTTGTGCAATTAAAAAAATTTAAATGTCTCTTATTAGATAAGGCATATTTTCGTCTGATAATGTACTTCTTCTTCAATGATTCCGAGGATATTTTAGTTTTGATCAAAAAAATTTTATTTCTTACGACTTTTCGAAAAACATGTTAATGCCATCTGAAAGAGGAATAGATAAGCTTTCCATCGAGCTCTTAGTCGAAGAAGTCGGTCGAAGGATGCAAGAGTTATTAGCAAAAAACTAATCGGTGGTCAACACATTTCCGTCCTAATGCCGATTCTTTTCACAAACTACTTTTCAATAATTCTAGTATTTAATGGGAAAAAATTAAACGAATTTTTTGTCCATGTAAAAAACTATTAATTCTGAATAAAATGCCGCCCATTTATGTAATTAAAAATTTTATATGTCTCTTATTAGATAAGGCTGATTTTCGTCTGATAAGGTACTTCTTCTTCAATGATTTCGAGGGTATTTTAGTTTTGATCAAAAAAATGTTATTTCCTATGATTTTCGTAAAATAGGTTCAGGCCATCTGAAAAAGGAACAGATAAGCTTTCCAACGAGCTCTTAGTCGAAGAAGTCGGTCGAAGGATGCAAGAGTTATTAGCAAAAAACTAATCGGTGGTCAACACGATTCCGTCCTACTGCCGATTCTTTTCGCAAAGTACTTTTCTCAATGTAATGTGTTTTTGTCAATGTAAAAAACTATTAATTCTGAATAAAATGCCGCCCATTTATGCAATTAAAAAAAATTTAAATGTTTCTTATAAGATAAGGCATATTTTCATCTGATAAGGTATTTCTTCTTCAATGATTTCGAGGATATTTTAGTTTCGGTGGTCAACACGATTCCGTCCTACTGCCGATTCTTTTCGCAAAGTACTTTTCTATAATTCTAGTATATAATGGGAAAAAATTAAACGAATTTTTTGTCCATGTACAAAACTATTAAATCTGAATAAAATGCCGCCACTTATGCAATTAAAAAAATTTAAATGTCTCTTATTAGATAAGAAATATTTTTTCCTGATAAGGTACTTCTTCTTCAATGATTTCGAGGATATTTTAGTTTTGATCAAAAAAATTTTATTTCTTACGAGTTTTCGTAAAACATGTTAATGCCATCTGAAAGAGGAATAGATAAGCTTTCCATCGAGCTCTTAGTCGAAGAAGTCGATCGAAGGATGCAAGAGTTACTAGCAAAAAAATAATCGGTGGTCAACACGTTTCCGTCCTACTGCCGATTCTTTTCACAAAGTACTTTTCAATAATTCTGGTATTTAATGGGAAAAAATTAAACGAATTTTTTGTCGATGTAAAAAACTATTAATTCTGAATAAAATGCCGCCCATTTATGTAATTAAAAAAATTTAAATGTCTCTTATTAGATAAGGCTGATTTTCGTCTGATAAGGTACTTCTTCTTCAATGATTTCGAGGGTATTTTAGTTTTGATCAAAAAAATGTTATTTCCTATGATTTTCGTAAAATAGGTTCAGGCCATCTGAAAAAGGAACAGATAAGCTTTCCAACGAGCTCTTAGTCGAAGAAGTCGGTCGAAGGATGCAAGAGTTATTAGCAAAAAACTAATCGGTGGTCAACACGATTCCGTCCTACTGCCGATTCTTTTCGCAAAGTACTTTTTTCAATGTAATGTGTTTTTGTCAATGTAAAAAACTATTAATTCTGAATAAAATGCCGCCCATTTATGCAATTAAAAAAAATTTAAATGTCTCTTATAAGATAAGGCATATTTTCATCTGATAAGGTACTTCTTCTTCAATGATTTCGAGGATATTTTAGTTTCGGTGGTCAACACGATTCCGTCCTACTGCCGATTCTTTTCGCAAAGTACTTTTCTATAATTCTAGTATATAATGGGAAAAAATTAAACGAATTTTTTGTCCATGTACAAAACTATTAAATCTGAATAAAATGCCGCCACTTATGCAATTAAAAAAATTTAAATGTCTCTTATTAGATAAGAAATATTTTTTACTGATAAGGTACTTCTTCTTCAATGATTTCGAGGATATTTTAGTTTTGATCAAAAAAATTTTATTTCTTACGAGTTTTCGTAAAACATGTTAATGCCATCTGAAAGAGGAACAGATAAACTTTCCAACGAGCTCTTAGTCGAAGAAGTCGGTCGAAGGATGCAAGAGTTATTAGTAAAAAGATAATCGGTGGTCAACACGTTTCCGTCCTACTGCCGATTATTTTCGCAAAGTACTTTTCTGTAATTCTAGTATTTAATGGGAAAAAATTAAACGAATTTTTTGTCCATGTAAAAAACTATTAGTTCTGAATAAAATGCCGCCCATTTGTGCAATTAAAAAAATTTAAATGTCTCTTATTAGATAAGGCATATTTTCGTCTGATAATGTACTTCTTCTTCAATGATTTCGAGGATATTTAAGTTTTGATCAAAAAAATTGTATTTCTTACGACTTTTCGTAAATTATTTTAATGCCATCTGATAGAAGAACAGATAAGCTTTCCATCGAGCTCTTAGTCGAAGAAGTCGGTCGAAGGATGCAAGAGTTATTAGCAAAAAGATAATCGGTGGTCAACACGTTTCCGTCCTACTGCCGATTATTTTCGCAAAGTACTTTTCTATAATTCTAGTATTTAATGGGAAAAAATTAAACGAATTTTTTGTCCATGTAAAAACTATTAGTTCTGAATAAAATGCCGCCCATTTATGCAATTAAAAATTTTATATGTCTCTTATTAGATAAGGCATATTTTTGTCTGATAAGGTACTTGTTCTTCAATGAATTCGACGATTTTTTAGTTTTGATAAAAAAAAATTTATTTCTTATGACTTTTCGTAAAATATGTTAATGCCATCTGAAAGAGGAACAGATAAGCTTTCCATGGAGCTCTTAGTCGAAGAAGTCGATCGAAGGATGCAAGAGTTATTAGCACAAAGATAATCGGTGGTCAACACGTTTCGGTCCTACTGCCGATTATTTTCGCAAAGTACTTTTCTGTAATTCTAGTATTTAATGGGAAAAAGTTAAACGAATTTTTTGTCCATGTAAAAAACTATTAGTTCTGAATAAAATGCCGCCCATTTGTGCAATTAAAAAAATTTAAATGTCTCTTATTAGATAAGGCATATTTTCGTCTGATTATGTACTTCTTCTTCAATGATTTCGAGGATATTTTAGTTTTGATCAAAAAAATTGTATTTCTTACGACATTTCGTAAATTATTTTAATGCCATCTGATAGAAGAACAGATAAGCTTTCCATCGAGCTCTTAGTCGAAGAAGTCGGTTGAAGGATGCAAAAGTTATTAGCAAAAAGATAATCGGTGGTCAACACGTTTCCGTCCTACTGCCGATTATTTTCGCAAAGTACTTTTCTATAATTCTAGTATTTAATGGGAAAAAATTAAACGAATTTTTTGTCCATGTAAAAAACTATTAGTTCTGAATAAAATGCCGCCCATTTATGCAATTAAAAAAATTTATATGTCTCTTATTAGGTAAGGCATATTTTTGTCTGATAAGGTACTTGTTCTTCAATGAATTCGACGATTTTTTAGTTTTGATAAAAAAAAATTTATTTCTTATGACTTTTCGTAAAATATGTTAATGCCATCTGAAAGAGGAACAGATAAGCTTTCCATCGAGCTCTTAGTCGAAGAAGTCGATCGAAGGATGCAAGAGTTATTAGCACAAAGATAATCGGTGGTCAACACGTTTCCGTCCTACTGCCGATTATTTTCGCAAAGTACTATTCTATAATTTTAGTATTTATAGGAAAAAATTAAACGAATTTTTTGTCCATGTAAAAAACTATTAATTCTGACTAAAATGCCACCCATTTATGCAATTAAAAAAATTTATATGTCTCTTATTAGATAAGGCATATTTTTGTCTGATAAGGTACTTGTTCTTCAATGATTTCGAGGATATTCTAGTTTTGATAAAAAAATTTTATTTCTTACGACTTTTCGTAAAATATGTAAATGCCATCTGAAAGAGGAACAGATAAGCTTTCCATCGAGCTCTTAGTCGGAGAAGTCGGTCGAACGATGCAAGAGTTATTAGCAAAAAACTAATCGGTGGTTAACACGATTCCGTCCTACTGCCGATTCTTTTCGCAAATGACTTTTCGATAATTCTAGTATTTAATGGGAAAAAATTAAACGAATTTTTTGTCCATGTAAAAAACTATTAATTCTGAATAAAATGGCGCCCATTTATGCAATTAAAAAAATTTAAATGTCTCTTTTCAGATAATGCATATTTTCGTCTGATAAGGTTCTTCTTGTTCAATGATTTTGAGGATATTTTAGTTTTGATCAAAAACATCTTATTTCTTATGACTTTTCGTAAAATATGTTAATGCCATCTGAAAGAGGAACAGATCGCTTTCCATCGAGCTCTTAGTCGAAGAAGTCGGTCGAAGGATGCAAGAGTTATTAGCAAAAAAATAATCGGTGGTCAACACGTTTCCGTCCTACTGCCCATTATTTTCGCAAAGTACTTTTCTATAATTCTAGTATTTATAGGAAAAAATTAAACGAATTTTTTGTCCATGTAAAAAACTATTAATTCTGACTAAAATGCCACCCATTTATGCAATTAAAAAAATTTATATGTCTCTTATTAGATAAGGCATATTTTTGTTTGATAAGGTACTTGTTCTTCAATGAATTCGACGATTTTTTAGTTTTGATCAAAAAAAATTTATTTCTTACGACTTTTCGTAAAATATGTTAATGCCATCTGAAAGAGGAACAGATCAACTTTCCAACGAGCTCTTAGTCGAAGAAGTCGGTCGAAGGATGCAAGAGTTATTAGCAAAAAACTAATCGGTGGTCAACACGTTTCCGTCCTACTGCCGATTCTTTGCACAAAGTACTTTTCTATAATTCTAGTATTTAATGGGAAAAAATTAAACGAATTTTTTGTCCATGTAAAAAACTATTAATTCTGAATAAAATGCCGCCCATTTATGCAATTAAAAAAATTAAATGTCTCTTATTATATAAGGCTTATTTTCGTCTGATAAGGTACTTCTTCTTCAATGATTTCGAGGATATTTTAGTTTTGATCAAAAAAAATTTTATTTCCGATAATTTTCGTTAAATATGTTAAGGCCATCTGAAAGAGGAACAGATAAGCTTTCCATCAATCTCTTAGTCGAAGAAGTCGGTCGAAGGATGCAAGAGTTATTAGCAAAAAACTAATCGGTGGTCAACACGATTCCGTCCTACTGCCGATTCTTTTCGCAAAGTACTTTTTTATAATTCTAGTATTTAATGGGAAAAAATTAAACGAATTTTTTGTCCATGTAAAAAACTATTAGTTCTGAATAAAATGCCGCCCATTTATGCAATTAAAAAAATTTAAATGTCTCTTATTAGATAAGGCAGATTTTCGTCTGATAAGGTATTTCTTCTACAATGATTTCGAGGATATTTTAGTTTTGATCAAAAAAATTGTATTTCTTACGACTTTTCATAAAATATGTTAATGCCATCTGAAAAAGGAACAGAAAAGCTTTCCATCGAGCTCTTAGTCGAAGAAGTCGATCGAAGGATGCAAGAGTTATTAGCAAAAAACTAATCGGTGGTCAACACGATTCCGTCCTACTGCCGATTCTCTTCGCAAAGTACTTTTCTATAATTCTAGTATTTAATGGTAAACAATTAAACGAATTTTTTGTCCATGTAAAAATCTATTAAATCTAAATAAAATGCTACCCATTTATGCAATTAAAAAAATTTAAATGTCTCTTATTAGATAAGGCATATTTTCGTCTGATAAGGTACTTCTTCTTCAATGATTTCGAGGATATTTTAGTTTTGATCAAAAAAAATTTTATTTCCGATAATTTTCGTTAAATATGTTAAGGCCATCTGAAAGAGGAACAGATAAGCTTTCCATCAATCTCTTAGTCGAAGAAGTCGGTCGAAGGATGCAAGAGTTATTAGCAAAAAACTAATCGGTGGTCAACACGATTCCGTCCTACTGCCGATTCTTTTCGCAAAGTACTTTTTTATAATTCTAGTATTTAATGGGAAAAAATTAAACGAATTTTTTGTCCATGTAAAAAACTATTAGTTCTGAATAAAATGCCGCCCATTTATGCAATTAAAAAAATTTAAATGTCTCTTATTAGATAAGGCAGATTTTCGTCTGATAAGGTATTTCTTCTACAATGATTTCGAGGATATTTTAGTTTTGATCAAAAAAATTGTATTTCTTACGACTTTTCATAAAATATGTTAATGCCATCTGAAAAAGGAACAGAAAAGCTTTCCATCGAGCTCTTAGTCGAAGAAGTCGATCGAAGGATGCAAGAGTTATTAGCAAAAAACTAATCGGTGGTCAACACGATTCCGTCCTACTGCCGATTCTCTTCGCAAAGTACTTTTCTATAATTCTAGTATTTAATGGGAAAAAATTAAACGAATTTTTTGTCCATGTAAAAAACTATTAGTTCTGAATAAAATGCCGCCCATTTATGCAATTAAAAAAATTTAAATGTCTCTTATTAGATAAGGCTGATTTTCGTCTGATAAGGTACTTCTTCTTCAATGATTTCGAGGGTATTTTAGTTTTGATCAAAAAAATGTTATTTCCTATGATTTTCGTAAAATAGGTTCAGGCCATCTGAAAAAGGAACAGATAAGCTTTCCAACGAGCTCTTAGTCGAAGAAGCCGGTCGAAGGATGCAAGAGTTATTAGCAAAAAACTAATCGGTGGTCAACACGATTCCGTCCTACTGCCGATTCTTTTCGCAAAGTACTTTTCTCAATGTAATGTGTTTTTGTCAATGTAAAAAACTATTAATTCTGAATAAAATGCCACCCATTTATGCAATTAAAAAAAATTTAAATGTCTCTTATAAGATAAGGCATATTTTCATCTGATAAGGTACTTCTTCTTCAATGATTTCGAGGATATTTTAGTTTCGGTGGTCAACACGATTCCGTCCTACTGCCGATTCTTTTCGCAAAGTACTTTTCTATAATTCTAGTATTTAATGGGAAAAAATTAAACGAATTTTTTGTCCATGTAAAAACTATTAAATCTGAATAAAATGCCGCCACTTATGCAATTAATAAAATTTAAATGTCTCTTATTAGATAAGAAATATTTTTGCCTGATAAGGTACTTCTTCTTCAATGATTTCGAGGATATTTTAGTTTTGATCAAAAAAATTTTATTTCTTACGACTTTTCGTAAAACATGTTAATGCCATCTGAAAGAGGAATAGATAAGCTTTCCATCGAGCTCTTAGTCGAAGAAGTCGGTCGAAGGATGCAAGAGTTATTAGCATAAAACTAATCGGTGGTCAACACGATTCCGTCCTACTGCCGATTCTTTTCGCAAAGTACTTTTCTCAATGTAATGTGTTTTTGTCAATATAAAAAACTATTAATTCTGAATAAAATGCCGCCCATTTATGCAATTAAAAAAAATTTAAATGTCTCTTATAAGATAAGGCATATTTTCATCTGATAAGGTACTTCTTCTTCAATGATTTCGAGGATATTTTTGTTTCGGTGGTCAACACGATTCCGTCCTACTGCCGATTCTTTTCGCAAAGTACTTTTCTATAATTCTAGTATATAATGGGAAAAAATTAAACGAATTTTTTGTCCATGTACAAAACTATTAAATCTGAATAAAATGCCGCCACTTATGCAATTAAAAAAATTTAAATGTCTGTTATTAGATAAGAAATATTTTTTCCTGATAAGGTACTTCTTCTTCAATGATTTCGAGGATATTTTAGTTTTGATCAAAAAAATTTTATTTCTTACGAGTTTTCGTAAAACATGTTAATGCCATCTGAAAGAGGAATAGATAAGCTTTCCATCGAGCTCTTAGTCGAAGAAGTCGATCGAAGGATGCAAGAGTTACTAGCAAAAAAATAATCGGTGGTCAACACGTTTCCGTCCTACTGCCGATTCTTTTCACAAAGTACTTTTCAATAATTCTAGTATTTAATGGGAAAAAATTAAACGAATTTTTTGTCCATGTAAAAAACTATTAATTCTGAATAAAATGCCGCCCATTTATGTAATTAAAAAAATTTAAATGTCTCTTATTAGATAAGGCTTATTTTCGTCTGATAAGGTACTTCTTCTTCAATGATTTCGAAGATATTTTAGTTTTGATCAAAAAAATGTTATTTCCTATGATTTTCGTAAAATAGGTTCAGGCCATCTGAAAGAGGAACAGATAAACTTTCCAACGAGCTCTTAGTCGAAGAAGTCGGTCGAAGGATGCAAGAGTTATTAGCAAAAAGATAATCGGTGGTCAACACGTTTCCGTCCTACTGCCGATTATTTTCGCAAAGTACTTTTCTGTAATTCTAGTATTTAATGGGAAAAAATTAAACGAATTTTTTGTCCATGTAAAAAACTATTAGTTCTGAATAAAATGCCGCCCATTTGTGCAATTAAAAAAATTTAAATGTCTCTTATTAGATAAGGCATATTTTCGTCTGATAATGTACTTATTCTTCAATGATTTCGAGGATATTTAAGTTTTGATCAAAAATATTGTATTTCTTACGACTTTTCGTAAATTATTTTAATGCCATCTGATAGAAGAACAGATAAGCTTTCCATCGAGCTCTTAGTCGAAGAAGTCGGTCGAAGGATGCAAGAGTTATTAGCAAAAAGATAATCGGTGGTCAACACGTTTCCGTCCTACTGCCGATTATTTTCGCAAAGTACTTTTCTATAATTCTAGTATTTAATGGGAAAAAATTAAACGAATTTTTTGTCCATGTAAAAAACTATTAGTTCTGAATAAAATGCCGCCCATTTATGCAATTAAAAAAATTTATATGTCTCTTATTAGATAAGGCATATTTTTGTCTGATAAGGTACTTGTTCTTCAATGAATTCGACGATTTTTTAGTTTTGATAAAAAAAAATTTATTTCTTATGACTTTTCGTAAAATATGTTAATGCCATCTGAAAGAGGAACAGATAAGCTTTCCATCGAGCTCTTAGTCGAAGAAGTCGATCGAAGGATGCAAGAGTTATTAGCACAAAGATAATCGGTGGTCAACACGTTTCGGTCCTACTGCCGATTATTTTCGCAAAGTACTTTTCTGTAATTCTAGTATTTAATGGGAAAAAATTAAACGAATTTTTTGTCCATGTAAAAAACTATTAGTTCTGAATAAAATGCCGCCCATTTGTGCAATTAAAAAAATTTAAATGTCTCTTATTAGATAAGGCATATTTTCGTCTGATAATGTACTTCTTCTTCAATGATTTCGAGGATATTTTAGTTTTGATCAAAAAAATTGTATTTCTTACGACATTTCGTAAATTATTTTAATGCCATCTGATAGAAGAACAGATAAGCTTTCCATCGAGCTCTTAGTCGAAGAAGTCGGTCGAAGGATGCAAAAGTTATTAGCAAAAAGATAATCGGTGGTCAACACGTTTCCGTCCTACTGCCGATTATTTTCGCAAAGTACTTTTCTATAATTCTAGTATTTAATGGGAAAAAATTAAACGAATTTTTTGTCCATGTAAAAAACTATTAGTTCTGAATAAAATGCCGCCCATTAATGCAATTAAAAAAATTTATATGTCTCTTATTAGATAAGGCATATTTTTGTCTGATAAGGTACTTGTTCTTCAATGAATTCGACGATTTTTTAGTTTTGATAAAAAAAAATTTATTTCTTATGACTTTTCGTAAAATATGTTAATGCCATCTGAAAGAGGAACAGATAAGCTTTCCATCGAGCTCTTAGTCGAAGAAGTCGATCGAAGGATGCAAGAGTTATTAGCACAAAGATAATCGGTGGTCAACACGTTTCCGTCCTACTGCCGATTATTTTCGCAAAGTACTATTCTATAATTCTAGTATTTATAGGAAAAAATTAAACGAATTTTTGGTCCATGTAAAAAACTATTAATTCTGACTAAAATGCCACCCATTTATGCAATTAAAAAAATTTATATGTCTCTTATTAGATAAGGCATATTTTTGTCTGATAAGGTACTTGTTCTTCAATGAATTCGACGATTTTTTAGTTTTGATCAAAAAAAAATTTATTTCTTATGACTTTTCGTAAAATATGTTAATGCCATCTGAAAGAGGAACAGATAAGCTTTCCATCGAGCTTTTAGTCGAAGAAGTCGATCAAAGGATGCAAGAGTTATTAGCAAAAATCTAATCGGTGGTCAACACGTTTCCGTCCTACTGCCGATTATTTTCGCAAAGTACTTTTCTATAATTCTAGTATTTAATGGGAAAAAATTAAACGAATTTTTTGTCCATGTAAAAAACAATTAATTCTGAATAAAATGCCGCCCATTTATGCAATTAAAAAAATTTAAATGTCTCTTATTAGATAAGGCATATTTTCGTCTGATAAGGTACTTCTTCTTCAATGATTTCGAAGATATTTTAGTTTTGATCAAAAAAATTGTATTTCTTACGACTTTTCGTAAATTATGTTAATGCCATCTGAAAAAGGAACAGAAAAGCTTTCCATCGAGCTCTTAGTCGAAGAAGTCGATCAAAGGATGCAAGAGTTATTAGCAAAAATCTAATCGGTGGTAAACATGTTTCCGTCCTACTGCCGATTATTTTCGCAAAGTACTTTTCTGTAATTTTAGTATTTAATGGGAAAAAATTAAACGAATTTTTAGTCCATGTAAAAAACTATTAATTCGGAATAAATTGCCACCCATTTATGCAATTAAAAAAATTTAAATGTCTCTTATCAGATAAGGCATATTTTCGTATGAGAAGGTACTTCTTCTTCAATGATTTCGACGATATTTTAGTTTTGATAAAAAAAAATGTTATTTCTTATGACTTTTCATTAAATATGTTCATGCCATCTGAAAGACGAACAGATAAGCTTTTCATCCAGCTCTTAGTCGAAGAAGTCGATCGAAGGATGCAAGAGTTATTAGCACAAAGATAATCGGTGGTCAACACGTTTCGGTCCTACTGCCGATTATTTTCGCAAAGTACTTTTCTGTAATTCTAGTATTTAATGGGAAAAAATTAAACGAATTTTTTGTCCATGTAAAAAACTATTAATTCTGAATACAATGCCGCCCATTTATGTAATTAAAAAAATTTAAATGTCTCTTATTAGATAAGGCATATTTTTGTCTGATAAGGTACTTTTTTTTCAATTATTTCGAGGATATTTTAGTTTTGATAAAAAAATTTTATTTCTTACGACTTTTCGTAAAATATAATAATGCCATCTAAAAGAGGAACACATAAGCTTTCCATCGAGCTCTTAGTCGGAGAAGAGTTGTTAAGAGTTGTTAGCAAAAAAACTAATAGCTGGTCAACACGATTCCGTCCTACTGCCGATTCTTTTCGCAAAGTACTTTTCTATAATTCTAGTATTTAATGGGAAAAAATTAAACGAATTTTTTGTCCATGTAAAAACTATTAACTCTGAATAAAATGCCGCCACTTATGCAATTAATTAAATTTAAATGTCTCTTATTAGATAAGGAATATTTTTGCCTGATAAGGTACTTCTTCTTCAATGATTTCGAGGATATTTTAGTTTTGATCAACAAAATTTTATTTCTTACGACTTTTCGTAAAACATGTTAATGCCATCTGAAAGAGGAATAGATAAGCTTTCCATCGAGCTCTTAGTCGAAGAAGTCGGTCGAAGGATGCAAGAGTTATTAGCAAAAAACTAATCGGTGGTCAACACGTTTCCGTCCTACTGCCGATTCTTTTCACAAACTACTTTTCAATAATTCTAGTATTTAATGGGAAAAAATTAAACGAATTTTTTGTCCATGTAAAAAACTATTAATTCTGAATACAATGCCGCCCATTTATGTAATTAAAAAAATTTAAATGTCTCTTATTAGATAAGGCTGATTTTCGTCTGATAAGGTACTTCTTCTTCAATGATTTCGAGGGTATTTTAGTTTTGATCAAAAAAATGTTATATCCTATGATTTTCGTAAAATAGGTTCAGGCCATCTGAAAAAGGAACAGATAAGCTTTCCAACGAGCTCTTAGTCGAAGAAGTCGGTCGAAGGATGCAAGAGTTATTAGCAAAAAACTAATCGGTGGTCAACACGATTCCGTCCTACTGCCGATTCTTTTCGCAAAGTACTTTTCTCAATGTAATGTGTTTTTGTCAATGTAAAAAACTATTAATTCTGAATAAAATGCCACCCATTTATGCAATTAAAAAAAATTTAAATGTCTCTTATAAGATAAGGCATATTTTCATCTGATAAGGTACTTCTTCTTCAATGATTTCGAGGATATTTTAGTTTCGGTGGTCAACACGATTCCGTCCTACTGCCGATTCTTTTCGCAAAGTACTTTTCTATAATTCTAGTATTTAATGGGAAAAAATTAAACGAATTTTTTGTCCATGTAAAAACTATTAAATCTGAATAAAATGCCGCCACTTATGCAATTAATAAAATTTAAATGTCTCTTATTAGATAAGAAATATTTTTGCCTGATAAGGAACTTCTTCTTCAATGATTTCGAGGATATTTTAGTTTTGATCAAAAAAATTTTATTTCTTACGACTTTTCGTAAAACATGTTAATGCCATCTGAAAGAGGAATAGATAAGCTTTCCATCGAGCTCTTAGTCGAAGAAGTCGGTCGAAGGATGCAAGAGTTATTAGCAAAAAACTAATCGGTGGTCAACACGTTTCCGTCCTAATGCCGATTCTTTTCACAAACTACTTTTCAATAATTCTAGTATTTAATGGGAAAAAATTAAACGAATTTTTTGTCCATGTAAAAAACTATTAATTCTGAATAAAATGCCGCCCATTTATGTAATTAAAAAAATTTAAATGTCTCTTATTAGATAAGGCTGATTTTCGTCTGATAAGGTACTTCTTCTTCAATGATTTCGAGGGTATTTTAGTTTTGATCAAAAAAATGTTATTTCCTATGATTTTCGTAAAATAGGTTCAGGCCATCTGAAAAAGGAACAGATAAGCTTTCCAACGAGCTCTTAGTCGAAGAAGTCGGTCGAAGGATGCAAGAGTTATTAGCAAAAAACTAATCGGTGGTCAACACGATTCCGTCCTACTGCCGATTCTTTTCGCAAAGTACTTTTCTCAATGTAATGTGTTTTTGTCAATGTAAAAAACTATTAATTCTGAATAAAATGCCACCCATTTATGCAATTAAAAAAAATTTAAATGTCTCTTATAAGATAAGGCATATTTTCATCTGATAAGGTACTTCTTCTTCAATGATTTCGAGGATATTTTAGTTTCGGTGGTCAACACGATTCCGTCCTACTGCCGATTCTTTTCGCAAAGTACTTTTCTATAATTCTAGTATATAATGGGAAAAAATTAAACGAATTTTTTGTCCATGTACAAAACTATTAAATCTGAATAAAATGCCGCCACTTATGCAATTAAAAAAATTTAAATGTCTCTTATTAGATAAGAAATATTTTTTCCTGATAAGGTACTTCTTCTTCAATGATTTCGAGGATATTTTAGTTTTGATCAAAAAAATTTTATTTCTTACGACTTTTCGTAAAATATGTTAGTGCCATCTGAAAGACGAACAGATAAGCTTTCCATCGAGCTCTTAGTCGAAGAAGTCGGTCGAAGGATGCAAGAGTTATTAGCAAAAAACTAATCGGTGGTCAACACGATTCCGTCCTACTGCCGATTCTTTTCGCAAAGTACTTTTCTCAATGTAATGTGTTTTTGTCAATGTAAAAAACTATTAAATCTGAATAAAATGCCGCCACTTATGCAATTAATAAAATTTAAATGTCTCTTATTAGATAAGAAATATTTTTGCCTGATAAGGAACTTCTTCTTCAATGATTTCGAGGATATTTTAGTTTTGATCAAAAAAATTTTATTTCTTACGACTTTTCGTAAAATATGTTAGTGCCATCTGAAAGACGAACAGATAAGCTTTCCATCGAGCTCTTAGTCGAAGAATTCGGTCGAAGGATGGAAGAGTTATTAGCAAAAAATAATCGGTGGTCAACACGTTTCTGTCCTACTGCCGATTCTTTTCGCAAAGTACTTTTCTATAATTCTAGTATATAATGGGAAAAAATTAAACGAATTTTTTGTCCATGTACAAAACTATTAAATCTGAATAAAATGCCGCCACTTATGCAATTAAAAGAATTTAAATGTCTCTTATTAGATAAGAAATATTTTTTCCTGATAAGGTACTTCTTCTTCAATGATTTCGAGGATATTTTAGTTTTGATCAAAAAAATTTTATTTCTTACGACTTTTCGTAAAACATGTTAATGCCATCTGAAAGAGGAATAGATAAGCTTTCCATCAAGCTCTTAGTCGAAGAAGTCGGTCGAAGGATGCAAGAGTTATTAGCAAAAAACTAATCGGTGGTCAACACGTTTCCGTCCTAATGCCGATTCTTTTCACAAACTACTTTTCAATAATTCTAGTATTTAATGGGAAAAAATTAAACGAATTTTTTGTCCATGTAAAAAACTATTAATTCTGAATAAAATGCCGCCCATTAATGCAATTAAAAAAAATTTAAATGTCTCTTATAAGATAAGGCATATTTTCATCTGATAAGGTACTTCTTCTTCAATGATTTCGAGGATATTTTAGTTTCGGTGGTCAACACGATTCCGTCCTACTGCCGATTCTTTTCGCAAAGTACTTTTCTATAATTCTAGTATATAATGGGAAAAAATTAAACGAATTTTTTGTCCATGTACAAAACTATTAAATCTGAATAAAATGCCGCCACTTATGCAATTAAAAAAATTTAAATGTCTCTTATTAGATAAGAAATATTTTTTCCTGATAAGGTACTTCTTCTTCAATGATTTCGAGGATATTTTAGTTTTGATCAAAAAAATTTTATTTCTTACGAGTTTTCGTAAAACATGTTAATGCCATCTGAAAGAGGAATAGATAAGCTTTCCATCGAGCTCTTAGTCGAAGAAGTCGATCGAAGGATGCAAGAGTTACTAGCAAAAAAATAATCGGTGGTCAACACGTTTCCGTCCTACTGCCGATTCTTTTCACAAAGTACTTTTCAATAATTCTAGTATTTAATGGGAAAAAATTAAACGAATTTTTTGTCCATGTAAAAAACTATTAATTCTGAATAAAATGCCGCCCATTTATGTAATTAAAAAAATTTAAATGTCTCTTATTAGATAAGGCTTATTTTCGTCTGATAAGGTACTTCTTCTTCAATGATTTCGAGGATATTTTAGTTTTGATCAAAAAAATGTTATTTCCTATGATTTTCGTAAAATAGGTTCAGGCCATCTGAAAGAGGAACAGATAAGGTTTCCATCGAACTCTAAATCGAAGAAGTCGGTCGAAGGATGCAATAGTTATTAGCAAAAAACTAATCGGTGTTCAACACGATTCCGTCCTACTGCCGATTCTTTTCGCAAATGACTTTTCTATAATTCTAGTATTTAAAGGGAAAAAATTAATATTGAATAAAATGCCGCTCATTTATGCAATTAAAAAAATTTAAATGTCTCTTATTAGATAAGGCATATTTTCGTCTGATAAGGTACTTCTAATTCAATGATTTCGAGGATATTTTAGTTTTGATCAAAAAAATTTTATTTCCTATGATTTTGTAAAATATGTTCAGGCCATCTGAAAGAGGAACAGATAAGCTTTCCAACGAGCATTTAGTCGAAGAACGAATTTTTTGTCCATGTAAAAAACTATTAATTCTGAATAAAATGCCGCCCATTTATGCAATTAAAAAAATTTAATGTCTCATATTAGATAAGGCATATTTTCGTCTGATAAGGTACTTCTACTTCAATGATTTCAAGGATATTTTAGTTTTGATCAAAAAAATTGTATTTCTTACGATTTTTCGTAAAATATGTTAATGCCATCTGAAAGAGGAACAGATAAGCTTTCCATCGAGCTCTTAGTCGAAGAAGTCGGTCGAAGGATGCAAGAGTTGTTAGCAAAAAACTAATCGGTGGTCAACACGATTCCGTCCTACTGCCGATTCTTTTCGCAAAGTACTTTTCTATAATTCTAGTATTTAATGGGAAAAGAATTAAACGAATTTTTTGTCCATGTAAAAAACTATTAATTCTAAATAAAATGCCGCCCATTTATGCAATTAAAAAATTTTAAATGTCTCTTATTAGATAAGGCATATTTTCGTCTGATAAGGTACTTCTTCTTCTATGATTTCGAGGATATTTTAGTTTCGGTGGTCAACACGATTCCGTCCAACTGCCGATTCTTTTCGCAAAGTACTTTTCTATAATTCTAGTATTTAATGGGAAAAGAATTAAACGAATTTTTTGTCCATGTAAAAAACTATTAATTCTGAATAAAATGCCGAACATTTATGCAATTAAAAAAATTTAAATGTCTCTTATTAGATAAGGCATATTTTCGTCTGATAAGGTACTTCTTCTTCAATGATTTCAGGGATATTTTAGTTTTGATCAAAAAAATTTTATTTCTTACGACTTTTCGTAAGATATATTAATGCCATCTGAAAGAGGAACAGATAAGCTTTCCATCGAGCTCTTAGTCGCAGAAGTCGGTCGAAGGATGCAAGAGTAATTAGCAAAAACTAATCGGTGGTCAACACGTTTCCGTCCTACTGCCGATTCTTTTCGCAAAGTACTTTTCTATAATTGTAGTATTCTTTTCGCAAAGTACTTTTCTATAATTCTAGTATTTAATGGGAAAAGAATTAAACGAATTTTTTGTCCATGTAAAAAAACTATTAATTCTGAATAAAATGCCGAACATTTATGCAATTAAAAAAATTTAAATGTCTCTTATTAGATAAGGCATATTTTCGTCTGATAAGGTACTTCTTCTTCAATGATTTCAGGGATATTTTAGTTTTGATCAAAAAAATTTTATTTCTTACGACTTTTCGTAAGATATGTTAATGCCATCTGAAAGAGGAACAGATAAGCTTTCCATCGAGCTCTTAGTCGAAGAAGTCGGTCGAAGGATGCAAGAGTTATTAGCAAAAACTAATCGGTGGTCAACACGTTTCCGTCCTACTGCCGATTCTTTTCGCAAAGTACTTTTCTATAATTGTAGTATTCTTTTCGCAAAGTACTTTTCTATAATTCTAGTATTTAATGGGAAAAAATTAAACGAATTTTTTGTCCATGTAAAAACTATTAATTCTGAATAAAATGCCGCCCATTTATGCAATTAAAAAAATTTAAATGTCTCTTATTAGATAAGGCTTATTTTCGTCTGATAAGGTACTTCTTCTTCAATGATTTCGAGGATATTTTAGTTTTGATCAAAAAAATTTTATTTCCTATGATTTTCGTAAAATATGTTAATGCCATCTGAAAGAGGAACAGATAAGCTTTCAATCGAGCTCTTAGTCGAAGAAGTCGATCGAAGGATGCAAGAGTTATTAGCAAAAACTAATCGGTGGTCAACACGATTCCGTCCTACTGCCGATTTTTTTCGCGCAGTACTTTTCCATAATTCTAGAATTTAATGGGAAAAAATTAAACCAATTTTTTGTCAATGTAAAAAACTATTAATTCTGAATGAAATGGCGCCCATTTATGCAATTAAAAAAATTTCAATGTCTCTTATCAGATAAGGCATATTTTCGTCTGATAAGGTACTTCTTCTCCAATGATTTTGAGGATATTTTAGTTTTGATCAAAAATAGTTTATTTCTTACGACTTTTCGTAAAATATGTTAATGCCATCTGAAATAGGAACCGATAAGCTTTCCATCGAGCTCTTAGTCGAAGAAGTCGGTCAAAGGATGCAAGAGTAATTAGCAAAATTTTTTGTCAATGTAAAAAACTATTAATTCTGAATGAAATGGCGCCCATTTATGCAATTAAAAAAATTTCAATGTCTCTTATCAGATAATGCATATTTTCGTCTGATAAGGTACTTCTTCTTCAATGATTTCGAGGATATTTTAGTTTTGATCAAAAAAATTTTATTTCCTATGATTTTCGTAAAATATGTTCAGGCCATCTGAAAGAGGAACAGATAAGCTTTCCAACGAGCATTTAGTCGAAGAAGTCGGTCGAAGGATGCAAGAGTTATTAGCAAAAAACTTTTCGGTGTTCAACACGATTCCGTCCTACTGCCGATTCTTTTCGCAAAGGACTTTTCTATAATTCTAGTATTTAATGGGGAAAAATTAAACGAATTTTTTGTCCATGTAAAAAACTATTAATTCTGAATAAAATGCCGCTCATTTATGCAATTAAAAAAATTTAAATGTGTCTTATTAGATAAGGCATATTTATGTCTGATAAGGTACTTCTACTTCAATGATTTCGAGGATATTTTAGTTTTGATCAAAAAAATTTTATTTCTTACGACTTTTCGTAAAATATGTTAATGCCATCTGAAAGAGGAACAGATAAGGTTTCCATCGAACTCTAAATCGAAGAAGTCGGTTGAAGGATGCAATAGTTATTAGCAAAAAACTAATCGGTGTTCAACACGATTCCGTCCTACTGCCGATTCTTTTCGCAAATGACTTTTCTATAATTCTAGTATTTAATGGGAAAAAATTAATATTGAATAAAATGCCGCTCATTTATGCAATTAAAAAAATTTAAATGTCTCTTATTAGATAAGGCATATTTTCGTCTGATAAGGTACTTCTAATTCAATGATTTCGAGGATATTTTAGTTTTGATCAAAAAAATTTTATTTCCTATGATTTTCGTAAAATATGTTCAGGCCATCTGAAAGAGGAACAGATAAGCTTTCCAACGAGCATTTAGTCGAAGAAGTCGGTCGAAGGATGCAAGAGTTATTAGCAAAAAACTAATCGGTGGTCAACACGATTCCGTCCTACTGCCGATTCTTTTCGCAAAGTACTTTTCTATAATTCTAGTATATATAGGAACCAGTAAGGACGCTATCTTCAGCAAGGCTGAAGCTATAATACTTTTCACGTTGTGTCACTAAAAAACTAAATGAATAGTTTTCATGCCTCCCTAACAACATAACTGTAAGGTTTCAAGTCAATTGGTTAAAAAACAAAAAACTTTTCCATACAACGGTTCAAGTTTCGGTATAAGTGGGCGTAGCTATGCCTACTTTTGGTCTAAATAGTTTTCATTCCTCCCTAAGAACATAACTGTAAAGTTTCAAGTCAATTGGTTAAAAAACAAAAAAGCTTTCCATACAACGGTTCAAGTTTCGGTATAAGTGGGCGTAGCCATGCCCACTTTTGGTCTAAATAGTTTTCATTCCTCCCTAAGAACATAACTGTAAAGTTTCAAGTCAATTGGTTAAAAAACAAAAATGTTTTCCATACAACGTGTCAATTTTCGCTATAAATGGGCGTGGCTTCGCCTACTTTTGGTCAAAATAGTTTTCATTCCCCCCTAAGAACATAACTGTAATGTTTTAAGTCAATTGGTTAAAAAACAAAAATGTTTTCCATACAACGGGTCAATTTTCGCTATTAATGGGCGTGGCTACGCCTACTTTTGGTCAAAATAGTTTTCATTCCCCCCTAAGAACATAACTGTAATGTTTCAAGTCAATTGGTTAAAAAACAAAAAAGTTTCCCATACAACGGTTCAAGTTTCGGTATAAGTGGGCGTAGCTATGCCTACTTTTGGTCTAAATAGTTTTCATTCGTCCCTAAGAACATAACTGTAAAGTTTCAAGTGAATTGGTTAAAAAACAAAAATGTTTTCCATACAAAAACAAAAAAGTTTTCCATACAACGGTTTAAGTTTCGGTATAAGTGGGCGTAGCCATGCCCATTTTTGGTCAAAATAATTTTCATTCCTCCATAAGAGCATAACTGTAAAGTTTCAAGTCAATTGGCTAAAAACCAAAAAGTTTTCCATACAACGGTTCAAGTTACGGTATAAGTGGGCGTTGCCATAAGTTTCGGTATAAGTGGGCATAGCTATGCCTACTTTTGGTCTAAATAGTTTTCATTCCTCCCTAAGAACATAACTGTAATGTTTCAAGTCAATTGGTTAAAAAACAAAAATGTTTTCTATACAACGGGTCAATTTTCGCTATAAATGGGCGTGACTACGCCTACTTTTGGTCAAAATTGTTTTCATTCCCCCCTAAGAACATAACTGTAATGTTTCAAGTCAATTGGTCAAAAAACAAAAGTGTTTTCCATACAACGGGTCAATTTTCGCTATAAATGGGCGTGGCTACACCTACTTTTGGTCTAAATAGTTTTCATTCCTCCCTAAGAACATAACTGTAATGTTTCAAGTCAATTGGTTAAAAAACAAAAAAGCTTTCCATACAACGGTTCAAGTTTCGGTATAAATGGGCGTGGCTACACCCACTTTTGGTCTAAATAGTTTTCATTCCTCCCTAAGAACATAACTGTAATGTTTCAAGTCAAATGGTTAAAAAACAAAAAAGCTTTCCATACCACGGTTCAAGTTTCGGTATAAGTAGGCGTAGCCATGCCCACTTTTGGTCTAAATAGTTTTCATTCCTCCCTAAGAACATTACTGTAATGTTTCAAGTCAATTGGTTAAAAAACAAAAATGTTTTCCATACAACGGGTCAATTTTCTCTATAAATGGGCGTGGCTACGCCTACTTTTGGTCAAAATAGTTTTCATTCCCCCCTAAGAACATAACTGTAATGTTTCAAGTCAATTGGTTAAAAAACAAAAATGTTTTCCATACAACGGGTCAATTTTCGCTATAAATGGGCGTGGCTACGCCTACTTTTGGTCAAAATAGTTTTCATTCCCCCCTAAGAACATAACTGTAATGTTTCAAGTCAATTGGTTAAAAAACAAAAAAGTTTTCCATACAACGGTTCAAGTTTCGGTATAAGTGGGCGTAGCTATGCCTACTTTTGGTCAAAATAGTTTTCATTCCTCCCTAAGAACATAACTGTAATGTTTCAAGTCAATTGGTTAAAAAACAAAAATGTTTTCTATACAACGGGTCAATTTTCGCTATAAATGGGCGTGACTACGCCTACTTTTGGTCAAAATAGTTTTCATTCCCCCATAAGAACATAACTGTAATGTTTCAAGTCAATTGGTTAAAAAACAGAAAAGTTTTCCATACAACGGGTCAATTTTCGCTATAAGTGGGCGTGGCTACCCCTGGCTACGCCCACTTTTGGTCAAAATAGTTTTCATTCCTCCCTAAGAACATAACTGTAATGTTTCAAGTGAATTGGTTAAAAAACAAAAAAGATTTCCATACAACAGGTCAATTTTCACTATAAAAGGGCGTGGCCACGCCCAGTTTTAATCAAAATAGTTTTCATTCCTCCCTAAGAACATCACTGTAAAGTTTCAAGTCAATTGGTTAAAAAACAAAAAAGTTTTTCATACAACAGGTAAATTTTCGCTATAAAGGGCGTGGCTTCGCCTACTTTTGGTCAAAATAGTTTTCATTCCCCCCTAAGAACATAACTGTAATGTTTCAAGTCAATTGGTTAAAAAACAAAAAAGTTTTCCATACAACGGTTCAAGTTTCGGTATAAGTGGGCGTAGCTATGCCTACTTTTGGTCTAAATAGTTTTCATTCCTCCCTAAGAACATAACTGTAAAGTTTCAAGTGAATTGGTTAAAAAACTAAAATGTTTTTCATACAATGAGTAAATTTTCGCTATAAATGGGTGTGGCTACGCCTATTTTTGGTCAAAATAGTTTTCATTCCCCCCTAAGAACATAACTGTAATGTTTCAAGTCAATTGGTTAAAAAACAAAAATGTTTTCCAAGCAACGGGTCAATTTTCGCTATAAATGGGCGTGGCTACACCTACTTTTGGTCTAAATAGTTTTCATTCCTCCCTAAGAACATAACTGTAATGTTTCAAGTCAATTGGTTAAAAAACAAAAATGTTTTCCATACAACGGGTCAATTTTCGCTATAAATGGGCGTGGCTACGCCTACTTTTGGTCAAAATAGTTTTCATTCCCCCCTAAGAACATAACTGTAAAGTTTCAAGTCAATTGGTTAAAAAACAAAAAAGTTTTCCATACAATTTTTCCAGTTCCAGTGGTCCGATATGGCTGGATCCGACAAATGAGTTGACTGCACGAATAAGAAGTCTATGTGCAAAATTTCAGCTCGATATCTTTAAAACTGTGGGAGGAGATTGTATATATACAGACAGACGGACAGACGGTCAGACGGACAGACGGACATGGCTAAATCAACTCGTCTTGTCGTCCTGATCAAGAATATATACACTTTATATAGTCGCAAGTGAATATTTCTGTGTGTTACAAACTTCAGCACAAAGTTATTATACTATTTCACATACGTGAAAAGTATAAAAAATTAAACGAATTTTTTGTCGATGTAAAAAACTATTAATTCTGAATAAAATGCCGCCCATTTATGCAATTAAAAAAATTTAAATGTCTCTTATTAGATAAGGCATACTTTCGTCTGATAAGGTACTTGTTCTTCAATGAATTCGACGATTTTTTAGTTTTGATCAAAAAAAATTTATTTCTTATGACTTTTCGTAAAATATGTTAATGCCATCTCAAAGAGGAACAGATAAGCTTTCCATACAGCTCTTTGTCTAAGAAGTCGATCGAAGGATGCAAGAGTTATAAGCAAAAAAATAATCGGTGGTCAACACGTTTCCGTCCTACTGCCGATACTTTTCGCAAAGTACTTTTCAATAATTCTAGTATTTAATGGGAAAAAATTAAACGAATTTTTTGTCCATGTAAAAACTATTAATTCTGAATAAAATGCCGCCACTTATGCAATTAAAAAAATTTAAATGTCTCTTATTAGATAAGGCATACTTTCGTCTGATAAGGTACTTCCTCTTCAATGATTTTGAGGCTATTTTAGTTTTGATCAAAAAAATTGTATTTCTTACGACTTTTCGTAAAATATGTTAATGCCATCTGAAAGAGGAACAGATAAGCTTTCCATCGAGCTCTTAGTCGAAGAATTCGGTCGAAGGATGGAAGAGTTATTAGCAAATAATAATCGGTGGTCAACACGTTTCCGTCCTACTGCCGATACTTTTCGCAAAGTACTTTTCAATAATTCTAGTATTTAATGGGAAAAAATTAAACGAATTTATTGTCCATGTAAAAACTATTAATTCTGAATAAAATGCCGCCACTTATGCAATTAAAAAAATTTAAATGTCTCTTATTAGATAAGGCATACTTTCGTCTGATAAGGTACTTCTTCTTCAATGATTTTGAGGCTATTTTAGTTTTGATCAAAAAAATTTTATTTCTTACGACTTTTCGTAAAATATGTTAATGCCATCTGAAAGAGGAACAGATAAGCTTTCCATCGAGCTCTTAGTCGAAGAAGTCGGCCGAAGGATGCAAGAGTTATTAGCAAAAAACTAATCGGTGATCAACACGTTTCTGTCCTACTGCCGATTATTTTCACATAGTACTTTTCTATAATTCTAGTATTTAATGGGAAAAAATTAAACGAATTTTTTGTCCATGTAAAAAACTATAAATTCTGAATAAAATGCCGCCCATTTATGCAATTAAAAAAATTTAAATGTCTCTTATTAGATAAGGCTTATTTTCGTCTGATAAGGTACTTCTTTTTCAATTATTTCGAAGATATTTTAGTTTTGATAAAAAAATTTTATTTCTTATGTCTTTTCGTAAAATATGTTAATGCCATCTGAAAGAGGAACAGATAAGCTTTCCATCGAGCCTTTAGTTGAAGAAGTCGGTCGAAGGATGCAAGAGTTATTAGCAAAAAACTAATCGGTGGTCAACACGATTTCGTCCTACTGCCGATTCTCTTAGCAAAGTACATTTCTATAATTCTAGTATTTAATGGGAAAAAATTAAACGAATTTTTTGTCCATGTAAAAAACTATAAATTCTGAATAAAATGCCGCCCATTTATGCAATTAAAAAAATTTAAATGTCTTTTATTAGATAAGGCTTATTTTCGTCTGATAAGGTACTTCTTTTTCAATTGTTTCGAGGATATTTTAGTTTTGATAAAAAATTTTATTTCTTACGACTTTTTGTAATATATGTTAATGCCATCTGAAAGAGGAACAGATAAGCTTTCCATCGAGCTCTTAGTCGAAGAAGTCGGTCGAAGGATGCAAGAGTTATTAGCAAAAAAATAATCGGTGGTCAACACGTTTCCGTCCTACTGCCGATACTTTGCGCAAAGTACTTTTCTATAATTCTAGTATTTAATGGGAAAAAATTAAACGAATTTTTTGTCCATGTAAAAAACTATTAATTCTGAATAAAATGCCGCCCATTTATGCAATTAAAAAATTTATATGTCTCTTATTAGATAAGGCATATTTTCGTCTGATAAGGTATTTCTTCTTCAATGATTTCGAGGATATTTTAGTTTTGATCAAAAAAATTTTATTTCTTACGACTTTTCGTAAAATATGTTAATGCCATCTGAAAGAGGAACAGATAAGCTTTCCAACGAGCTCGTAGTCGAAGAAGTCGGTCGAAGGATGCAAGAGTTATTAGCGAAAAACTAATCGGTGGTCAAAACGATTCCGTTCTACTGCCGATTCTTTTCGCAAAATACTTTTCTATAATTCTTGTATTTAATGGGAAAAATTAAGCGAATTTTTGTCCATGTAAAACGCTATTAATTCTGAATTAAATGCCGCCCATTTATGCAATTAAAAAATTTATATGTCTCTTATTAGATAAGGCATATTTGCGTCTGATAAGGTACTTCTTCTTCAATGATATCGAGGATATTTTAGTTTTGATCAAAAAAATTTTATTTCTTACGACTTTTCGTAAAATATGTTAATGCCATCTGAAAGAGGAACAGATAAGCTTTCCATCGAGCTCTTAGTCGAAGAAGTCGGTCGAAGGATGCAAGAGTTATTAGCAAAAAAATAATCGGTGGTCAACACGTTTCCGTCCTACTGCCGATACTTTTCGCAAAGTACTTTTCTATAATTCTAGTATTTAATGCGAAAAAATTAAACGAATTTTTCGTCCATGCAAATACTATTAATTCTGAATAAAATGCCGCCACTTATGCAATTAAAACCAGTAAGGACGCTATCTTCAGCAAGGCTGAAGCTATAATACTTTTCACGTTGTGTCACTAAAAAACTAAATGAATAGTTTTCATGCCTCCCTAACAACATAACTGTAAGGTTTCAAGTCAATTGGTTAAAAAACAAAAAAGTTTTCCATACAGCGGTTCAAGTTTTGCGATAAGTGGGCGTAGCCATGCCCACTTTTGGTCAAAATAGTTTTCATTCCTCCCTAAGAAGATAACTGTAAGGTTTCAAGTCAATTGGTCAATTTTCGCTAAAAAAAGTCGTGGGCACGGCCACTTTTGGTCAAAATAGTTTTCATTCCTCCCTAAGAACATAACTGCAAAGTTTCAAGTCAATTGGTTGAAAAACAAAAAAGTTGTCTATACAACGGGTCAAATTTCGCTAGAAGTGGGCGTGGCTACGCTCACTTTGGGTCAAAATAGTTTTCATGCCTCCCTAAGAACATAACTGTAAAGTTTCAAGTCAATTGGTTAAAAAACAAAAAAGTTTTCCATACAACGGGTCAATTTTCACTAAGAAAGGGCGTGGCCACGCCCACTTTTGGTCAACATTGTTTTCATTCCTCCCTAAGAACATAACTGTAAACTTTCAAGTCAATTGGTTAAAAAACAAAAAAGTTTTCCATACAACGGGTCAAATTTCGCTATAAAAGGGCGTGGCCGCGCCCACTTTTGGTCAAAATAGTTTTCATTCCTCCCTAAGAACATAACTGTAAAGTTTCAAGTCAATTGGTTAAAAAACAAAAAAGTTTTCCGTACAACGGGTCAATTTTCGCTATAAGTGGGCATGGCTACGCCCACTTTTGGTCAAAATAGTTTTCATTCCTTCCTAAGAACATAACTTTAAAATTTCAAGTCAATTGGTTAAAAAACAAAAAAGTTTTTCATACAACGGGTCAATTTTCGCTAGAAGTGGGCGTGGCTACGCGTAGCTACGCCCATTTTTGGTCAAAATAGTTTTCATTCCTCCCCAAGAACATAACTTTAAAATTTCAAGTCAATTGGTTGAAAAACAAAAAAGTTGTCCATACAACGACGTGAATATTGCTTCTCTTCCTCTTCTTCATTTTGTATGGGAGCTACCAGTTCCAGATGTCCAATCTCATTGAAACTTTCAGGCATGTAGTCGGACTATGTAGAACTACTATGTTTAAAATTTCAGCACTCTATCATACAAAACAAAAAAGTTTTCCATACAACGATTCAAGTTTTGTTCATTTTTCTTCTTCTTTTCGTATGGGGGCTACCAGTTCCAGTGGTCCGATATGGCTGGATCCGACAAATGAGTTGACTGCACGAATAAGAAGTCTCTGTGCAAAATTTCAGCTCGATATCTTAAAAACTGTGGGAGGAGATTGTATATATACAGACAGACGGACAGACGGACATGGCTAAATCAACTCGTCTTGTCGTCCTGATCAAGAATATATATACTTTATATAGTCGGAAATGAATATTTCGATCTGTTACAAACTTCAGCACAAAGTTATTATACTATTTCACATACGTGAAAAGTATAAAAATTTAAATGTCTCTTATTAGATAAGGCATACTTTCGTCTGATAAGGTACTTCTTCTTCAATGATTTTGAGGCTATTTTAGTTTTGATCAAAAAAATTTTATTTCATACGACTTTTCGTAAAATATGTTAGTGCCATCTGAAAGACGAACAGATAAGCTTTCCATCGAGCTCTTAGTCGAAGAATTCGGTCGAAGGATGGAAGAGTTATTAGCAAAAAATAATCGGTGGTCAACACGTTTCTGTCCTACTGCCGATTCTTTTCACAAAGTACTTTTCTATAATTCTAGTATATAATGGGAAAAAATTAAACGAATTTTTTGTGCATTTAAAAACTATTAATTCTGAATAAAAAGCCGCCACTTATGCAATTAAAACCAGTAAGGACGCTTTCTTCAGCAAGGCTGAAGCTATAATTTTGTCCATGTAAAAACTATTAATTCTGAATAAAATGCCGCCTCTTATGCAATTAAAAAAATTTTAATGTCTCTTTTTAGATAAGGCATACTTTCGTCTGATAAGGTACTTCTTCTTCAATGATTTTGAGGCTATTTTAGTTTTGATCAAAAAAATTTTATTTCTTAAGACTTTTCGTAAAATATGTTAATGCCATCTGAAAGACGAACAGATAAGCTTTCCATCGAGCTCTTAGTCGAAGAATTCGGTCGAAGGATGGAAGAGTTATTAGCAAAAAATAATCGGTGGTCAACTCGTTTCTGTCCTACTGCCGATTCTTTTCACAAAGTACTTTTCTATAATTCTAGTATATAATGGGAAAAAATTAAACGAATTTTTTGTACATGTAAAAACTATTAATTCTGAATAAAAAGCCGCCACTTATGCAATTAAAACCAGTAAGGACGCTATCTTCAGCAAGGCTGAAGCTATAATACTTTTCACGTTGTGTCACTATAAAAAAACTAAATGAATAGTTTTCATGCCTCCCTAACAACATAACTGTAATGTTTCAAGTCAATTGGTTAAAAAACAAAAAAGTTTGCCATACAACGGGTCAATTTTCGCTATAAAAGGGCGTGGCCGCGCCCACTTTTGATCAAAATAGTTTTCATTCCTCCCCAAGAACATAACTTTAAAATTTCAAGTCAATTGGTTAAAAAACATAAAAGTTTTCTATACAACGGGTCAAATTTCGCTATAAAAGGGCGTGGCTACGCCCACTTTTGGTCAAAATAGTTTTCATTCCTCCCTAAGAACATAACTGTAAAGTTTCAAGTCAATTGGTTAAAAAACAAAAAAGTTTTCCATACAACGGGTCAATTTTCGCTAGAAGTGGGCGTGGCTACGCCCACTTTTGGTCAAAATAGTTTTCATTTCTCCCCAAGAACATAACTTTAAAATTTCAAGTCAATTGGTTAAAAAACAAAAAAGTTTTCCATACAACGACGTGAATATTGCTTCTCTTCCTCTTCTTCATTTTGTATGGGAGCTACCAGTTCCAGATGTCCGATATGGCTGGATCCGACAAATGAGTTGACTGCACGAATAAGAAGTCTCTGTGCAAAATTTCAGCTCGATATCTTCAAAACTGTGGGAGGAGATTGTATATATACAGACAGACGGACAGACGGACATGGCTAAATCAACTCGTCTTGTCGTCCTGATCAAGAATATATATACTTTATATAGTCGCAAGTGAATATTTCTGTGTGTTACAAACTTCAGCACAAAGTTATTATACTATTTCACATACGTGAAAAGTATAAAAATATAAATGTCTCTTATTAGATAAGCCATACTTTCGTCTGATAAGGTACTCCTTCTTCAATGATTTTGAGGCTATTTTAGTTTTGATCAAAAAAATTTTATTTCTTACGACTTTTCGTAGAATATGTTAATGCCATCTGAAAGAGGAACAGATAAGCTTTCCATCGAGCTCTTAGTCGAAGAAGTCGGTCGAAGGATGCAAGAGTTATTAGCAAAAAACTAATCGGTGATCAACACGTTTCTGTCCTACTGCCGATTCTTTTCACATAGTACTTTTCTATAATTCTAGTATTTAATGGGAAAAAATTAAACGAATTTTTTGTCCATGCAAAAAACTATAAATTCTGAATAAAATGCCGCCCATTTATGCAATTAAAAAAATTTAAATGTCTCTTATTAGATAAGGCTTATTTTCGTCTGATAAGGTACTTCTTTTTCAATTATTTCGAGGATATTTTAGTTTTGATAAAAAAATTTTATTTCTTATGTCTTTTCGTAAAATATGTTAATGCCATCTGAAAGAGGAACAGATAAGCTATCCATCGAGCCTTTAGTTGAAGAAGTCGGTCGAAGGATGCAAGAGTTATTAGCAAAAAACTAATCGGTGGTCAACACGATTTCGTCCTACTGCCGATTCTCTTAGCAAAGTACATTTCTATAATTCTAGTATTTAATGGGAAAAAATTAAACGAATTTTTTGTCCATGTAAAAAACTATAAATTCTGAATAAAATGCCGCCCATTTATGCAATTAAAAAAATTTAAATGTCTCTTATTAGATAAGGCTTATTTTCGTCTGATAAGGTACTTCTTTTTCAATTATTTCGAGGATATTTTAGTTTTGATAAAAAAATTTTATTTCTTACGACTTTTTGTAAGATATGTTAATGCCATCTGAAAGAGGAACAGATAAGCTTTCCATCGAGCTCTTAGTCGAAGAAGTCGGTCGAAGGATGCAAGAGTTATTAGCAAAAAAATAATCGGTGGTCAACACGTTTCCGTCCTACTGCCGATACTTTGCGCAAAGTACTTTTCTATAATTCTAGTATTTAATGGGAAAAAATTAAACGAATTTTTTGTCCATGTAAAAAACTATTAATTCTGAATAAAATGCCGCCACTTATGCAATTAAAAAAATTTAAATGTCTCTTATTAGATAAGGCATACTTTCGTCTGATAAGGTACTTCTTCTTCAATGATTTTGAGGCTATTTTAATTTTGATCAAAAAAATTTTATTTCTTACGATTTTTCGTAAAATATGTTAATGCCATCTGAAAGACGAACAGATAAGCTTTACATCGAGCTCTTAGTCGAAGAAGTCGGTCGAAGGATGCAAGAGTTATTAGCAAAAAAATAATCGGTGGTCAACACGTTTCCGTCCTACTGCCGATACTTTTCGCAAAGTACTTTTCTATAATTCTAGTATTTAATGGGAAAAAATGAAACGAATTTCTGGTCCATGTAAAAACTATTAACTCTGAATAAAATGCCGCCACTTATGCAATTAAAAAAATTTAAATGTCTCTTATTAGATAAGGGATACTTTCGTCTGATAAGGTACTTCTTCTTCAATGATTTTGAGGCTATTTTAGTTTTGATCAAAAAAATTTTATTTCATACGACTTTTCGTAAAATATGTTAATGCCATCTGAAAGACGAACAGATAAGCTTTCCATCGAGCATTTAGTCGCAGAAGTCGGTCGAAGGATGCAAGAGTTATTAGCAAAAAACTAATCGGTGGTCAACACGTTTCTGTCCTACTGCCGCTTCTTTTCACAAAGTACTTTTCTATAATTCTAGTATTTAATGGGAAAAAATTAAACGAATTTTTTGTCCATGTAAAAACTATTAATTCTGAATAAAATGCCGCCACTTATGCAGTTAAAAAAGTTTAAATGTCTCTTATTAGATAAGGCATACTTTCGTCTGATAAGGTACTTCTTCTTCAATGATTTTGAGGATATTTTAGTTTTGATCAAAAAAATTTTATTTCTTACGACTTTTCGTAATATATGTTAATGCCATCTGAAAGACGAACAGATAAGCTTTCCATCGAGCTCTTAGTCGAAGAAGTCGGTCGAAGGATGCAAGAGTCATTAGCAAAAAAATAATCGGTGGTCATCACGTTTCCGTCCTACTGCCGATACTTTTCGCAAAGTACTTTTCTATAATTCTAGTATTTAATGGGAAAAAATGAAACGAATTTTTTGTCCATGTAAAAACTATTAATTCTGAATAAAATGCCGCCACTTATGCAACTAAAAAAATTTAAATGTCTCTTATTAGATAAGGCATACTTTCGTCTGATAAGGTACTTCTTCTTCAATGATTTTGAGGCTATTTTAGTTTTGATCAAAAAAATTTTATTTCTTACGACTTTTCGTAATATATGTTAATGCCATCTAAAAGAGGAACAGATAAGCTTTCCATCGAGCTCTTAGTCGAAGAAGTCGGTCGAAGGATACAAGAGTTATTAGCAAAAAACTAGTCGGTGGTCAACACGTTTCTGTCCTACTGCCGATTCTTTTCACAAAGTACTTTTCTATAATTCCAGTATTTAATGGGAAAAAATGAAACGAATTTTTTGTCCATGTAAAAAACTATTAATTCTGAATAAAATGCCGCCCATTTATGCAATTAAAAAAATTTAAATGTCTCTTATTAGATAAGGCATATTTTTGTCTGATAAGGTACTTCTTTTTCAGTTATTTCGAGGATATTTTAGTTTTGATAAAAAACATTTTATTTCTTACGACTTTTCGTAAAATATGTTAATGCCATCTGAAAGAGGAATAGATAAGCTTTCCATCGAGTTTTTAGTCGAAGAAGTCGGTTGAAGGATGCAAGAGTTATTAGCAAAAAACTAATCGGTGGTCAACACGTTTCTGTCCTACTGCCGCTTCTTTTCACAAAGTACTTTTCTATAATTCTAGTATTTAATGGGAAAAAATTAAACGAATTTTTTGTCCATGTAAAAACTATTAATTCTGAATAAAATGCCGCCACTTATGCAGTTAAAAAAGTTTAAATGTCTCTTATTAGATAAGGCATACTTTCGTCTGATAAGGTACTTCTTCTTCAATGATTTTGAGGCTATTTTAGTTTTCATCAAAAAAATTTTATTTTTTACGACTTTTCGTAATATATGTTAATGCCATCTGAAAGACGAACAGATAAGCTTTCCATCGAGCTCTTAGTCGAAGAAGTCGGTCCAAGGATGCAAGAGTCATTAGCAAAAGTATTATCGGTGGTCAACACGTTTCCGTCCTACTGCCGATACTTTTCGCAACGTACTTTTCTATAATTCTAGTATTTAATGGGAAAAAATGAAACGAATTTTTTGTCCATGTAAAATCTATTAATTCTGAATAAAATGCCGCCACTTATGCAACTAAAACCAGTAAGGACGCTATCTTCAGCAATGCTGAAGCTATAATACTTTTCACTTTGTGTCACTGTAAAAAAACTAAATGAATAGTTTTCATGCCTCCCTAACAACATAAATGTAATGTTTCAAGTCAATTCGTTCAAAAACAAAAAATTTTTCCATACAACGGTTCAAGTTTTGCGATAAGTGGGCGTAGCCATGCCCACTTTTGGTCAAAATAGTTTTCATTCCTCCCTAAGAACATAACTCTAAAGTTTCAAGTCAATTGGTTAAAAAACAAAAAAGTTTTCCATACAAAGGGTCAAGTTAAGCTATAAATGGGCGTGGCCATGCCCACTTTTTATCAAAATAGTTTTTATTCCTCCCTAAGAGCATAACTGCAAAGTTTAAAGTCAATTGGTTAAAAAACAAAAAAGTTTTCCATACAACGGGTCAATTTTCGCTATAAGTAGGCGTGGCTACGCCCACTTTTGGTTAAAATAGTTTTCATTCCTCCCTAAGAATATAACTGTAAAGTTTCAAGTCAATTGGTTAAAAAACAAAAAAGTTTTCCATACAAAGGGTCAAGTTAAGCTATAAGTGGGCGTGGCCATGCCCACTTTTGATCGAAATAGTTTTCATTCCTCCCTAAGAACATAACTGCAAAGTTTCAAGTCAATTGGTTAAAAAACAAAAAAGTTTTCCATACAACGGGTCAATTTTCGCTATAAAAGAAAGTGGCCACGCCCACTTTTGGTTAAAACTGTTTTCATTCCACCCTAAGAACATAACTGTAAAGTTTCAAGTCAGTTGGTTAAAAACAAAAAAGTTTTCCATGCAACGGGTCAATTTTCGCTATAAGTGGGCGTGGCTACGCCTGGCGACGCCCACTTTTGGTCAAAATAGTTTTCATTCCTCTCTAAGAACATAACTGTAAAGTTTCAAGTCAATTGGTTAAAAAACAAAAAAGTTTTCCATACAACGGGTAAATTTTCGCTATAAGTGGGCGTGGCTACGCGTGGTTACGCCCACTTTTGGTCAAAATAGTTTTCATTCCTCCCTAAGAACATAACTGTAAAGTTTCAAGTCAATTGGTTAAAAAACAAAAAAGTTTTCCATACAAAGGGTCAAGTTAAGCTATAAATGGGCGTGGCCATGCCCACTTTTTATCAAAATAGTTTTTATTCCTCCCTAAGAGCATAACTGCAAAGTTTATAGTCAATTGGTTAAAAAACAAAAAAGTTTTCCATACAACGGGTCAATTTTCGCTATAAGTAGGCGTGGCTACGCCCACTTTTGGTTAAAATAGTTTTCATTCCTCCCTAAGAATATAACTGTAAAGTTTCAAGTCAATTGGTTAAAAAACAAAAAAGTTTTCCATACAAAGGGTCAAGTTAAGCTATAAGTGGGCGTGGCCATGCCCACTTTTGATCGAAATAGTTTTCATTCCTCCCTAAGAACATAACTGTAAAGTTTCAAGTCAATTGGTTAAAAAACAAAAAAGTTTTCCATACAACGGGTAAATTTTCGCTATAAGTGGGCGTGGCTACGCGTGGTTACGCCCACTTTTGGTCAAAATAGTTTTCATTCCTCTCTAAGAACATAACTGTAAAGTTTCAAGTCAGTTGGTTAAAAACAAAAAAGTTTTCCATGCAACGGGTCAATTTTCGCTATAAGTGGGCGTGGCTACGCCTGGCGACGCCCACTTTTGGTCAAAATAGTTTTCATTCCTCTCTAAGAACATAACTGTAAAGTTTCAAGTCAATTGGTTAAAAAACAAAAAAGTTTTCCATACAACGGGTAAATTTTCGCTATAAGTGGGCGTGGCTACGCGTGGTTACGCCCACTTTTGGTCAAAATAGTTTTCATTCCTCCCTAAGAATATAACTGTAAAGTTTCAAGTCAATTGGTTAAAAAACAAAAAAGTTTTCCATACAAAGGGTCAATTTTCGCTATAAGTGGGCGTGGCTACGCCTGCTACGCCCACTTTTGGTCAAAATAGTTTTCATTCCTCTCTAAGAACATAAGCTATAAGTGGGCATGGCCATGCCCACTGTTGATCAAAATAGTTTTCATTCCTCCCTAAGAACATAACTGCAAAGTTTCAAGTCAATTGGTTAAAAAACAAAAAAGTTTTCCATACAACAGGTCAATTTTCGCTATAAGTGGGCGTGGCTACGCGTGGTTACGCCCACTTTTGGTCAAAATAGTTTTCATTCCCCCCTAAGAACATAACTTTAAAATTTCAAGTCAATTGGTTCAGAAACAAAAAAGTTTTCCATACAACAACGTGAATATGGCTTCTCTTCCTCTTCTTCATTTTGTATGGGAGCTACCAGTTCCAGATGTCCAATCTCAATGATACTTTCAGGCATGTAGTCGGACCATGTGAAACTACTATGTTTAAAATTTCAGCACTCTATTGTACAAAACAAAAAAGTTTTCTATACAACGACTCAAGTTTTGTTCACTTTTCTTCTTCTTTTCGTATGGGAGCTACCTGTTCCAATAATCCGATGATGCTGGATCCGACGAATGATTCATCGTAATAAATTCTAAGACTCTGTGCAAAGTTTCAGCTCGATAGCTTCAAAACTGAGGGACTAGTTTGCATACATACAAACAGACAGACAGACAGACGGACATGGCTAAATCAACTCGTCTTGTCGTCCTGATCAAGAATATATATACTTTATATAGTCGGAAATTAATATTTCGATCTGTTACAAACTCCGTGACAAAGTTAATATACTATTTCACATAAGTGAAAAGTATAAAAATAATTTAACTGAGTTCACCTTTAAAACAATCAGCTTGCTTATCAGCTCAGTTCAGTGTGCGCATCTTAAAAAAATCAGCTTGCTTATTTCAGCTCGAATTTCAGCTCAGGTTTCAGCTCAGCAATCAGCTCCGCTTTCAGCTCTCTGTGTGCGCGTGCCCATAAGGAACTTCTTCTTCAATGATTTCGACGATATTCTAGTTTTGATCAAAAAAATTGTATTTCTTACGACTTTTCGTAAAATATGTTAATGCCATCTGAAAAAGGAACAGATAAGGTTTCCATCGAGCTCTTAGTCGAAGAAGTCGGTCGAGAGATGCAAGAGTTATTAGCGAAAAACTAATCGGTGGTCAAAACGATTCCGTTCTACTGCCGATTCTTTTCGCAAAATACTTTTCTATAATTCTTGTATTTAATGGGAAAAATTAAGCGAATTTTTGTCCATGTAAAACACTATTAATTCTGAATAAAATGCCGCCCATTTATGCAATTAAAAAACTTATATGTCTCTTATTAGATAAGGCATATTTTCGTCTGATAACGTACTTCTTCTTCAATGATTTCGAGGATATTTTAGTTTTGATCTAAACAAATTTTATTTCCGATGATTTTCGTAAAATATGTTAATGCCATCTGAAAGAGGAACAGATAAGCTTTCCAACGAGCTCTTAGTCGAAGAAGTCGATCGAAGGATGCAAGAGTAATTAGCAAAAAACTAATCGGTGGTCAACACGATTCCGTCCTACTGCCGATTCTCTTCGCAAAGTACTTTTCTATAATTCTAGTATTTAATGGTAAACAATTAAAGGAATTTTTTGTCCATGTAAAAAACTATGAAATCTAAATAAAATGCTACCCATTTATGCAATTAAAAAAATTTAAATCTCTCTTATTAGATAAGGCATATTTTCGTCTGATATGGTACTTCTTCTTCAATGATTTCGAAGATATTTTAGTTTTCATCAAAAAAATTGTATTTCTTAAGATTTTTCGTAAATTATGTTAATGCCATCTGATAGAGGAACAGATAAGCTTTCCATCGAGCTCTTAGTAGAAGAAGTCGGTCGAAGGATGCCAGAGTTATTAGCAAAAATCTAATCGGTGGTCAACACGTTTCTGTCCTACTGCCGATTCTCTTCGCAAAGTACTTTTCTATAATTCTAATATTTATACGAAAAAATTAAACGAATTTTTTGTCCAAATAAAAAACTATTAATTCGGAATAAAATGCCGCCCATTTATGCAATTAAAAAAATTTAAATGTCTCTTACCAGATAAGGCATATTTTCGTCTGAAAACGTACTTCTTCTTCAATGATTTCGAGGATATTTTAGTTTTGATCAAAAAAATTTTATTTCCGATGATTTTCGTAAAATATGTTAATGCCATCTGAAAGAGGAACAGATAAGCTTTCCAACGAGCTCTTAGTCGAAGAAGTCGATCGAAGGATGCAAGAGTAATTAGCAAAAAACTAATCGGTGGTCAACACGATTCCGTCCTACTGCCGATTCTCTTCGCAAAGTACTTTTCTATAATTCTAGTATTTAATGGTAAACAATTAAACGAATTTTTTGTCCATGTAAAAAACTATTAAATCTAAATAAAATGCTACCCATTTATGCAATTAAAAAAATTTAAATGTCTCTTACCAGATAAGGCATATTTTCGTCTGATAACGTACTTCTTCTTCAATGATTTCGAGGATATTTTAGTTTTGATCAAAAAAATTGTATTTCTTATGACTTTTCGTAAAATATGTTAATGCCATCTGAAAGAGGAACAGATAAGCTTTCCATCGAGCTGTTAGTCGAAGAAGTCGATCGAAGGATGCAAGAGTTATTAGCAAAAAACTGATCGGTGGTCAACACGATTCCGTCCTACTGCCGATTCTCTTCGAAAAGTACTTTTCTATAATTCTAGTGTTTAATGGGAAAAAGTTAAACGAATTTTTTGTCCATGCAAAAACCTATAAATTCTGAATAAAATGCCGCCCATTTATGGAATTAAAAAAATTTAAATGTCTCTTATTAGATAAGGCATATTTTTGTCTGAAAAGGTACTTCTTTTTCAGTTATTTCAAGGATATTTTAGTTTTGATAAAAAACATTTTATTTCTTACGACTTTTCGTAAAATATGTTAATGCCATCTGAAAGAGGAATAGATAAGCTTTCCATCGAGTTTTAAGTCGAAGAAGTCGGTCGAGAGATGCAAGAGTTATTAGCAAAAAACTAATCGGTGGTCAACAGGTTTCTGTCCTACTGCCGATTCTTTTCACAAAGTACTGTTCTATAATTCTAGTATTTAATGGGAAAAAACTAAACGAATTTTTTGTCCATGTAAAAACTATTAATTCTGAATAAAATGCCGCCACTTATGCAGTTAAAAAAGTTTAAATGTCTCTTACTAGATAAGGCATACTTTCGTCTGATAAGGTACTTCAATGATTTTGAGGCTATTTTAGTTTTGATCAAAAAAATTTTATTTCTTACGACTTTTCGTAATATATGTTAATGCCATCTGAAAGACGAACAGATAAGCTTTCCATCGAGCTCTTAGTCGAAGAAGTCGGTCGAAGGATGCAAGAGTTATTAGAAAAAAAATAATCGGTGGTCAACACGTTTCCGTCCTACTGCCGATACTTTTCGCAAAGTACTTTTCTATAATTCTAGTATTTAATGGGAAAAAATGTAACGAATTTTTTGTCCATGTAAAAACTATTAATTCTGAATAAAATGCCGCCACTTATGCAACTAAAACCAGTAAGGACGCTATCTTCAGCAAGGCTGAAGCTATAATAGTTTTCACTTTGTGTCACTATAAAAAAAACTAAATGAATAGTTTTCATGCCTCCCTAACAACATAACTGTAATATTTCAAGTCAATTCGTTCAAAAACAAAAAAGTTTTCCATACAACGGTTCAAGTTTTGCGATAAGTGGGCGTAGCCATGCCCACTTTTGGTCAAAATAGTTTTCATTCCTCCCTAAGAACATAAATGTAAAGTTTCAAGTCAATTGGTTAAAAAACAAAAAAGTTTTCCATACAAAGGGTCAAGTTAAGCTATAAATGGGCGTGGCCATGCCCACTTTTTATCAAAATAGTTTTTATTCCTCCCTAAGAGCATAACTGCAAAGTTTAAAGTCAATTGGTTAAAAAACAAAAAAGTTTTCCATACAACTGGTCAATTTTCGCTATAAGTAGGCGTGGCTACACCCACTTTTGGTTAAAATAGTTTTCATTCCTCCCTAAGAATATAACTGTAAAGTTTCAAGTCAATTGGTTAAAAAACAAAAAAGTTTTCCATACAAAGGGTCAATTTTCGCTATAAGTGGGCGTGGCTACGCCTGCTACGCCCACTTTTGGTCAAAATAGTTTTCATTCCTCTCTAAGAACATAAGCTATAAGTGGGCATGGCCATGCCCACTGTTGATCAAAATAGTTTTCATTCCTCCCTAAGAACATAACTGCAAAGTTTCAAGTCAATTGGTTAAAAAACAAAAAAGTTTTCCATACAACAGGTCAATTTTCGCTATAAGTGGGCGTGGCTACGCGTGGTTACGCCCACTTTTGGTCAAAATAGTTTTCATTCCCCCCTAAGAACATAACTTTAAAATTTCAAGTCAATTGGTTCAGAAACAAAAAAGTTTTCCATACAACAACGTGAATATGGCTTCTCTTCCTCTTCTTCATTTTGTATGGGAGCTACCAGTTCCAGATGTCCAATCTCAATGATACTTTCAGGCATGTAGTCGGACCATGTGAAACTACTATGTTTAAAATTTCAGCACTCTATTGTACAAAACAAAAAAGTTTTCTATACAACGACTCAAGTTTTGTTCACTTTTCTTCTTCTTTTCGTATGGGAGCTACCTGTTCCAATAATCCGATGATGCTGGATCCGACGAATGATTCATCGTAATAAATTCTAAGACTCTGTGCAAAGTTTCAGCTCGATAGCTTCAAAACTGAGGGACTAGTTTGCATACATACAAACAGACAGACAGACAGACGGACATGGCTAAATCAACTCGTCTTGTCGTCCTGATCAAGAATATATATACTTTATATAGTCGGAAATTAATATTTCGATCTGTTACAAACTCCGTGACAAAGTTAATATACTATTTCACATAAGTGAAAAGTATAAAAATTTAAATGTCTCTTATTAGATAAGGCATACTTTCGTCTGATAAGGTACTTCTTCTTCAATGATTTTGAGGCTATTTTAGTTTTGATCAAAAAAATTTTATTTCTTACGACTTTTCGTAATATATGTTAATGCCATCTAAAAGAGGAACAGATAAGCTTTCCATCGAGCTCTTAGTCGAAGAAGTCGGTCGAAGGATACAAGAGTTATTAGCAAAAAACCTGTCGGTGGTCAACACGTTTCTGTCCTACTGCCGATTCTTTTCACAAAGTACTTTTCTATAATTCTAGTATTTAATGGGAAAAAATGAAACGAATTTTTTGTCCATGTAAAAAACTATTAATTCTGAATAAAATGCCGCCCATTTATGCAATTAAAAAAATTTAAATGTCTCTTATTAGATAAGGCTTATTTTCGTCTGATAAGGTACTTCTTCTTCAATGATTTCGAGGATATTTTAGTTTTGATCAAAAAAATTTTATTTCTTACGACTTTTCGTAATATATGTTAATGCCATCTAAAAGAGGAACAGATAAGCTTTCGAACGAGCTCTTAGTCGAAGAAGTCGATCGAAGGATGCAAGAGTAATTAGCAAAAAACTAATCGGTGGTCAACACGATTCCGTCCTACTGCCGATTCTCTTCGCAAAGTACTTTTCTATAATTCTAGTATTTAATGGGAAAAAATGAAACGAATTTTTTGTCCATGTAAAAAACTATTAATTCTGAATAAAATGCCGCCCATTTATGCAATTAAAAAAATTTAAATGTCTCTTATTAGATAAGGCATATTTTCGTCTGAAAACGTACTTCTTCTTCAATGATTTCGAGGATATTTTGGTTTTGATCAAAAAAATTGTATTTCTTATGAATTTTCGTAAAATATGTTAATGCCATCTGAAAGAGGAACAGATAAGCTTTCCATCGAGCTGTTAGTCGAAGAAGTCGATCGAAGGATGCAAGAGTTATTAGCAAAAAACTGATCGGTGGTCAACACGATTCCGTCCTACTGCCGATTCTCTTCGAAAAGTACTTTTCTATAATTCTAGTATTTAATGGGAAAAAGTTAATCGAATTTTTTGTCCATGTAAAAACCTATAAATTCTGAATAAAATGCCGCCCATTTATGGAATTAAAAAAATTTAAATGTCTCTTATAAGATAAGGCATATTTTTGTCTGATAAGGTACTTCTTTTTCAGTTATTTCGAGAATATTTTAGTTTTGATCAAAAAAATTTTATTTTTTACGACTTTTCGTAAAATATGTTAATGCCATCTGAAAGAGGATCCATCGAGTTTTTAGTCGAAGAAGTCGGTTGAAGGATGCAAGAGTTATTAGCAAAAAACTAATCGGTGGTCAACACGTTTCTGTCCTACTGCCGATTCTTTTCACAAAGTACTTTTCTATAATTCTAGTATTTAATGGGAAAAAATGTAACGAATTTTTTGTCCATGTAAAAACTATTAATTCTGAATAAAATGCCGCCACTTATGCAACTAAAACCAGTAAGGACGCTATCTTCAGCAAGGCTGAAGCTATAATAGTTTTCACTTTGTGTCACTATAAAAAAAACTAAATGAATAGTTTTCATGCCTCCCTAACAACATAACTGTAATATTTCAAGTCAATTCGTTCAAAAACAAAAAAGTTTTCCATACAACGGTTCAAGTTTTGCGATAAGTGGGCGTAGCCATGCCCACTTTTGGTCAAAATAGTTTTCATTCCTCCCTAAGAACATAAATGTAAAGTTTCAAGTCAATTGGTTAAAAAACAAAAAAGTTTTCCATACAAAGGGTCAAGTTAAGCTATAAATGGGCGTGGCCATGCCCACTTTTTATCAAAATAGTTTTTATTCCTCCCTAAGAGCATAACTGCAAAGTTTAAAGTCAATTGGTTAAAAAACAAAAAAGTTTTCCATACAACTGGTCAATTTTCGCTATAAGTAGGCGTGGCTACACCCACTTTTGGTTAAAATAGTTTTCATTCCTCCCTAAGAATATAACTGTAAAGTTTCAAGTCAATTGGTTAAAAAACAAAAAAGTTTTCCATACAAAGGGTCAATTTTCGCTATAAGTGGGCGTGGCTACGCCTGCTACGCCCACTTTTGGTCAAAATAGTTTTCATTCCTCTCTAAGAACATAAGCTATAAGTGGGCATGGCCATGCCCACTGTTGATCAAAATAGTTTTCATTCCTCCCTAAGAACATAACTGCAAAGTTTCAAGTCAATTGGTTAAAAAACAAAAAAGTTTTCCATACAACAGGTCAATTTTCGCTATAAGTGGGCGTGGCTACGCGTGGTTACGCCCACTTTTGGTCAAAATAGTTTTCATTCCCCCCTAAGAACATAACTTTAAAATTTCAAGTCAATTGGTTCAGAAACAAAAAAGTTTTCCATACAACAACGTGAATATGGCTTCTCTTCCTCTTCTTCATTTTGTATGGGAGCTACCAGTTCCAGATGTCCAATCTCAATGATACTTTCAGGCATGTAGTCGGACCATGTGAAACTACTATGTTTAAAATTTCAGCACTCTATTGTACAAAACAAAAAAGTTTTCTATACAACGACTCAAGTTTTGTTCACTTTTCTTCTTCTTTTCGTATGGGAGCTACCTGTTCCAATAATCCGATGATGCTGGATCCGACGAATGATTCATCGTAATAAATTCTAAGACTCTGTGCAAAGTTTCAGCTCGATAGCTTCAAAACTGAGGGACTAGTTTGCATACATACAAACAGACAGACAGACAGACGGACATGGCTAAATCAACTCGTCTTGTCGTCCTGATCAAGAATATATATACTTTATATAGTCGGAAATTAATATTTCGATCTGTTACAAACTCCGTGACAAAGTTAATATACTATTTCACATAAGTGAAAAGTATAAAAATTTAAATGTCTCTTATTAGATAAGGCATACTTTCGTCTGATAAGGTACTTCTTCTTCAATGATTTTGAGGCTATTTTAGTTTTGATCAAAAAAATTTTATTTCTTACGACTTTTCGTAATATATGTTAATGCCATCTAAAAGAGGAACAGATAAGCTTTCCATCGAGCTCTTAGTCGAAGAAGTCGGTCGAAGGATACAAGAGTTATTAGCAAAAAACCTGTCGGTGGTCAACACGTTTCTGTCCTACTGCCGATTCTTTTCACAAAGTACTTTTCTATAATTCTAGTATTTAATGGGAAAAAATGAAACGAATTTTTTGTCCATGTAAAAAACTATTAATTCTGAATAAAATGCCGCCCATTTATGCAATTAAAAAAATTTAAATGTCTCTTATTAGATAAGGCTTATTTTCGTCTGATAAGGTACTTCTTCTTCAATGATTTCGAGGATATTTTAGTTTTGATCAAAAAAATTTTATTTCTTACGACTTTTCGTAATATATGTTAATGCCATCTAAAAGAGGAACAGATAAGCTTTCGAACGAGCTCTTAGTCGAAGAAGTCGATCGAAGGATGCAAGAGTAATTAGCAAAAAACTAATCGGTGGTCAACACGATTCCGTCCTACTGCCGATTCTCTTCGCAAAGTACTTTTCTATAATTCTAGTATTTAATGGGAAAAAATGAAACGAATTTTTTGTCCATGTAAAAAACTATTAATTCTGAATAAAATGCCGCCCATTTATGCAATTAAAAAAATTTAAATGTCTCTTATTAGATAAGGCATATTTTCGTCTGAAAACGTACTTCTTCTTCAATGATTTCGAGGATATTTTGGTTTTGATCAAAAAAATTGTATTTCTTATGAATTTTCGTAAAATATGTTAATGCCATCTGAAAGAGGAACAGATAAGCTTTCCATCGAGCTGTTAGTCGAAGAAGTCGATCGAAGGATGCAAGAGTTATTAGCAAAAAACTGATCGGTGGTCAACACGATTCCGTCCTACTGCCGATTCTCTTCGAAAAGTACTTTTCTATAATTCTAGTATTTAATGGGAAAAAGTTAATCGAATTTTTTGTCCATGTAAAAACCTATAAATTCTGAATAAAATGCCGCCCATTTATGGAATTAAAAAAATTTAAATGTCTCTTATAAGATAAGGCATATTTTTGTCTGATAAGGTACTTCTTTTTCAGTTATTTCGAGAATATTTTAGTTTTGATCAAAAAAATTTTATTTTTTACGACTTTTCGTAAAATATGTTAATGCCATCTGAAAGAGGATCCATCGAGTTTTTAGTCGAAGAAGTCGGTTGAAGGATGCAAGAGTTATTAGCAAAAAACTAATCGGTGGTCAACACGTTTCTGTCCTACTGCCGATTCTTTTCACAAAGTACTTTTCTATAATTCTAGTATTTAATGGGAAAAAATTAAACGAATTTTTTGTCCATATAAAAAACTATTAATTCTGAATAAAATGCCACCCATTTATGCAATTAAAACCAGTAAGGACGCTATCTTCAGCAAGGCTGAAGCTATAATACTTTTCACTTTGTGTCACTATAAAAAAAACTAAATGAATAGTTTTCATGCCTCCCTAACAACATAACTGTAATGTTTCAAGTCAATTCGTTAAAAAACAAAAAATTTTTCCATACAACGGTTCAAGTTTTGCGATAAGTGGGCGTAGCCATGCCCACTTTTGATCAAAATAGTTTTCATTCCTCCCTAAGAGCATAACTGCAAAGTTTCAAGTCAATTGGTTAAAAAACAAAAAAGTTTTCCATACAACGGGTCAATTTTTGCTATAAGTAGGCGTGGCCACGCCCACTTTTGATCAAAATAGTTTTCATTCCTCCCTAAGAGCATAACTGCAAAGTTTCAAGTCAATTGGTTAAAAAACAAAAAAGTTTTCCATACAACGGGTCAATTTTTGCTATAAGTAGGCGTGGCTACGCCTACTTTTGGTCAAAATAGTTTTCATTCCTCTCTAGGAGCATAACTGTAAAGTTTTAAGTCAATTGGTTAAAAAACAAAAAAGTTTTCCATACAAAGGGTCAATTTTCGCTATAAAAGGGCGTGGCTACGCCCACTTTTCGTCAAAATAGTTTTCATTCCTCCCTAAGAACATAACTGTAAAGTTTCAAGTCAATTGATTAAAAAACCAAAAATTTTTCCATACAAAGGGTCAAGTTAAGCTATAAGTGGGTGTGGCCATGCCCACCTTTGATCAAAATAGTTTTCATTCCTCCCTAAGAGCATAACTGCAAAGTTTCAAGTCAATTGGTTAAAAAACAAAAAAGTTTTCCATACAACGGGTCAATTTTCGCTATAAGTACGCGTGGCTACGCCCACTTTTGATTAAAATAGTTTTCATTCCTCCCTAAGAACATAACTGTAAAGTTTCAAGTCAATTGGTTAAAAAACAAAAAAGTTTTCCATACAAAGGGTCAAGTTAAGCTATAAGTGGGCGTGGCCACGCCCACTTTTGATCAAAATAGTTTTCATTCCTCCCTAAGAGCATAACTGCAAAGTTTCAAGTCAATTGGTTAAAAAACAAAAAAGTTTTCCATACAACGGGTCAATTTTCGCTATAAGTGGGCATGGCTACGCCCACTTTTGGTCAAAATAGTTTTCATTCCTCTCTAAGAACATAACTGTAAAGTTTCAAGTCAATTGGTTAAAAAACAAAAAAGTTTTCAATATAACGGGAAAATTTTCGCTATAAGTGGGCGTGGCTACGCGTGGTTACGCCCACTTTTGGTCAAAATAGATTTCATTCCTCCCTAAGAACATAAGTTTAAAATTTTAAGTCAATTGGTTAAGAAACAAAAAAGTTTTCCATACAACGACGTGAATATGGCTTCTCTTCCTCTTCTTCATTTTGTATGGGAGCTACCAGTTCCAGATGTCCAATTTCAATGAAACTTTCAGGCATGTAGTCGGACCATGTAAAACTACTATGTTTAAAATTTCAGCACTCTATTGTACAAAACAAAAAAGTTTTCCATACAACGATTCAAGTTTTGTTCACTTTTCTTCTTCTTTTCGTATGGGAGCTACCTGTTCCAATAATCCGATCATGCTGGTTCCGACGAATGATTCATCGTAATAAATTCTAAGACTCTGTGCAAAGTTTCAGCTCGATAGCTTCAAAACTGAGGGACTAGTTTGCATACATACAGACAGACAGACAGACAGACCGACAGACAGACAGACAGACAGACGGACAGACGGACATGGCTAAATCAACTCGTCTTGTCGTCCTGATCAAGAATATATATACTTTATATAGTCGGAAATTAATATTTCGATCTGTTACAAACTCCGTGACAAAGTTAATATACTATTTCACATAAGTGAAAAGTATAAAAACTCCGTGACAAAGTTAATATACTATTTCACATAAGTGAAAAGTATAAAAATTTAATTGTCTCTTATTAGATAAGGCCTATTTTCGTCTGATAAGTTACTTCTTCTTCAATGATTTCGATGATATTTTAGTTTTGATTTAAAAAAATTTTATTTCCGATGATTTTCGTAAAATATGTTAATGCCATCTGAAAGAGGAACAGATAAGCTTTCCAACAAGCTCTTAGTCGAAGAAGTCGATCGAAGGATGCAAGAGTAATTAGCAAATTACTAATCGGTGGTCAACACGATTCCGTCCTACTGCCGATTCTCTTCGCAAAGTACTTTTCTATAATTCTAGTATTTAATGGGAAAAAGTTAAACGAATTTTTTGTCCATGTAAAAACCTATAAATTCTGAATAAAATGCCGCCCATTTATGGAATTAAAAAAATTTAAATGTCTCTTATTAGATAAGGCATATTTTTGTCTGATAAGGTACTTCTTTTTCAATTATTTCGAGGATATTTTAGTTTTGATCAAAAAAATTGTATTTCTTATGACTTTTCGTAAAATATGTTAATGCCATCTGAAAGAGGAACAGATAAGCTTTCCATCGAGCTCTTAGTCGAAGAAGTCGATCGAAGGATGCAAGAGTTATTAGCAAAAAACTCATCGGTGATCAACACGATTCCGTCCTACTGCCGATTCTCTTCGCAAAGTACTTTTCTATAATTCTAGTATTTAATGGTAAAAAATGAAACGAATTTTTTGTCCATGTAAAAAACTATTAATTCTGAATAAAATGGCGCCCATTTATGCAATTAAAAAAATTTAAATGTCTCTAATCAAATAAGGCATATTTTCTTCTGATAAGGTACTTCTTCTTCAATGATTTTGAGGATATTTTAGTTTTGATCAAAAACATTTTATTTCTTATGACTTTTCGTAAAATATGTTAATGCAATCTGAAAGAGGAACAGATAAGCTTTCCATCGAGCTCTAAGTCGAAGAACTCGGTCGAAGGATGCAAGAGTTATTAGCAAACAACTAATCGGTGGTCAACACGATTCTGTCCTACTGCCGATTCTTTTCGCAAAGTACTTTTCTATAATTCTAGTATTTAATGGTAAAAAATTAAACGAACTTTTTGTCAATGTAAAAAACTATTAATTCTGAATAAAATGCCGCCCATTTATCCAATTAAAAAAATTTAAATGTCTCTTATCAGATAAGGCATATTTTCTTCTGATAAGGTACTTCTTCTTCAATGATTTCGAGGATATTTTAGTTTTGATCAAAAAAATTTTATTTCTTATGACTTTTCGTAAAATATGTTAATGCCATCTGAAAGAGGAACAGATAAGCTTTCCATTGAGCTCTTAGTCGAAGAAGTCGATCGAAGGATGCAAGAGTTATTAGCAAAAAACTCATCGGTGGTCAACACGATTCCGTCCTACTGCCGATTCTCTTCGCAAAGTACTTTTCTATAATTCTAGTATTTAATGGTAAAAAATGAAACGAATTTTTTGTCCATGTAAAATACTATTAATTCTGAATAAAATGGCGCCCATTTATGAAATTAAAAAAATTTAAATGTCTCTTATAAGATAAGGCATATTTTCTTCTGATAAGGTACTTCTTCTTCAATGATTTTGAGGATATTTCAGTTTTGATCAAAAAAATTTTATTTTTTATGACTTTTCGTAAAATATGTTAATGCCATCTGAAAGAGGAACAGATAAGCTTTCCATCGAGCTCTAAGTCGCAGAACTCGGTCGAAGGATGCAAGAGTTATTAGCAAACAACTAATCGGTGGTCAACACGATTCTGTCCTACTGCCGATTCTTTTCGCAAAGTACTTTTCAATAATTCTAGTATTTAATGGTAAAAAATTAAACGAATTTTTTGTCAATGTAAAAAACTATTAATTCTGAATAAAATGCCGCCCATTTATCCAATTAAAAAAATTTAAACGTCTCTTATAAGATAAGGCATATTTTCATCTGATAAGGTACTTCTTCTTCAATGATTTCGAGGATATTTTAGTTTTGATCAGAAATATTTTATTTCTTATGACTTTTCGTAAAATATGTTAATGCCATCTGAAAGAGGAACAGATAAGCTTTCCATCGAGCACTTAGTCGAAGAAGTCGATCGAAGGATGCAAGAGTTATTAGCAAAAAACTCATCGGTGGTCAACACGATTCCGTCCTACTGCCGATTCTCTTCGCAAAGTACTTTTCTATAATTCTAGTATTTAATGGTAAAAAATGAAACGAATTTTTTGTCCATGTAAAAAACTCTTAATTCTGCAATTTATGCAACTAACACAATTTAAATGTCTCTTATTAGATAAGCCATATTTTCGTCTGATATGGTACTTCTTCTTCAATGATTTCGAGGATATTTTAGTTTTGATCAAAAAAATTTTATTTCTTATGACTTTTCGTAAAATATGTTAATGCCATCTGAAAGAGGAACAGATAAGCTTTCCATCGAGCTCTTAGTCGAAGAAGTCGATCGAAGGATGCAAGAGTTATTGGCAAAAAACTCATCGGTGGTCAACACGATTCCGTCCTACTGCCGATTCTCTTCGCAAAGTACTTTTCTATAATTCTAGTATTTAATGGTAAAAAATGAAACGAATTTTTTGTCCATATAAAAAACTATGAATTCTGAATAAAATGCCGCTCATTTATGCAATTAAAAAAATTTAAATGTCTCTTATCAGATAAGGCATATTTTCTTCTGATAAGGTAGTTCTTCTTCAATGATTTTGAGGATATTTTAGTTTTGATGAAAAACATTTTCCACGATTCCATCCTACTGCCGATTCTTTTCGCAAAGGACTTTTCTATAATTCTAGTATTTAATGGGAAAAAATTAAACGAATTTTTTGTCCATGTAAAAAAAGTATGAATTCTGAATAAAATGCCGCTCATTTATGCAATTAAAAAAATTTAAATGTCTCTTTTAGGTATGGCATATTTTCGTCTGATAAGGTACTTCTACTTCAATGATTTTGAGGATATTTTAGTTTTGATCAAAAAAATTTTATTTCTTACGACTTTTCGTAAAATATGTTAATGCCATCTGAAAGAGGAACAGATAAGGTTTCCATCGAACTCTAAATCGAAGAAGTCGGTCGAAGGATGCAATAGTTATTAGCAAAAAACTAATCGGTGTTCAACACGATTCCGTCCTACTGCCGATTCTTTTCGCAAATGACTTTTCTATAATTCTAGTATTTAATGGGAAAAAATTAATTCTGAATAAAATGCTGCTCATTTATGCAATTAAAAAAATTTAAATGTCTCTTATTAGATAAGGCATATTTTCGTCTGATAAGGTACTTCTAATTCAATGATTTTGAGGATATTTTAGTTTTGATCAAAAAAATTTTAGTTTTTATGACTTTTCGTAAAATATGTTAATGCCATCTGAAAGAGGAACAGATAAGCTTTCCATCGAGCTCTTAGTCGAAGAAGTCGGTCGAAGGATGCAAGAGTTATTAGCAAAAAACTAATCGGTGAACAGCACGATTTCGTCCTACTGCCGATTCTTTTCGCAAAGTACTTTTCTATAATTCTAGTATTTAATGGGAAAAAATTAAACGAATTTTTTGTCCATATAAAAAACTATTAATTCTGAATAAAATGCCGTCCATTTATGCAATTAAAAAAATTTTAATGTCTCTTATTAGATAAGGCATATTTTCGTCTGATAAGGTACTTCTACTTCAATGATTTTGAGGATATTTTGGTTTTGATCAAAAAAAATTTTATTTCTTATGACTTTTTTAAAACATGTTAATGCCATCTGAAAGAGGAACAGATAAGCTTTCCATCGAGCTCTTAGTCGAAGAAGTTGGTCGAAGGATGCAAGAGTTATTAGCAAAAAACTAATCGGCGTACAGCACGATTTCGTCCTACTCCGTTAATGAAATTTTTGATTTTTGCAAGCTGAATGTATCTGAGGCCCCTCTGTGCGACGTGAATATTCCTTCTCTTCCTCTTCTTCATTTTGTATGAGAGCTACCAGTTCCAGATGTCCAATCTCAATGAAACTTTCAGGCATGTAGTCGGACCATGTAAAACTACTATGTTTAAAATTTCAGCACTCTATTGTACAAAACAAAAAAGTTTTCCATACAACGATTCAAGTTTTGTTCACTTTTCTTCTTCTTTTCGTATGGGAGCTACCTGTTCCAATAATCCGATCATGCTGGTTCCGACGAATGATTCATCGTAATAAATTCTAAGACTCTGTGCAAAGTTTCAGCTCGATAGCTTCAAAACTGAGGGACTAGTTTGCATACATACAGACAGACAGACAGACCGACAGACAGACAGACGGACAGACGGACATGGCTAAATCAACTCGTCTTGTCGTCCTGATCAAGAATATATATACTTTATATAGTCGGAAATTAATATTTCGATCTGTTACAAACTCCGTGACAAAGTTAATATACTATTTCACATAAGTGAAAAGTATAAAAATTTAATTGTCTCTTATTAGAAATGGCATAATTTCGTCTGATATGATACTTCTTCTTCAATGATTTCGAAGATATTTTAGTTTTGATCAAAAAAATTGTATTTCTTAAGATTTTTCGTAAATTATGTTCATGCCATCTGATAGAGGAACAGATAAGCTTTCCATCGAGCTGTTAGTCGAAGAAGTCGATCGAAGGATGCAAGAGTTATTAGCAAAAAACTGATCAGTGGTCAACACGATTCCGTCCTACTGCCGATTCTCTTCGCAAAGTACTTTTCTATAATTCTAGTATTTAATGGGAAAAAGTTAAACGAATTTTTTGTCCATGTAAAAACCTATAAATTCTGAATAAAATGCCGCCCATTTATGGAATTAAAAAAATTTAAATGTCTCTTATTAGATAAGGCATATTTTTGTCTGATAAGGTACTTCTTTTTCAATTATTTCGAGGATATTTTAGTTTTGATCAAAAAAATTGTATTTCTTATGACTTTTCGTAAAATATGTTAATGCCATCTGAAAGAGGAACAGATAAGCTTTCCATCGAGCTCTTAGTCGAAGAAGTCGATCGAAGGATGCAAGAGTTATTAGCAAAAAACTCATCGGTGATCAACACGATTCCGTCCTACTGCCGATTCTCTTCGCAAAGTACTTTTCTATAATTCTAGTATTTAATGGTAAAAAATGAAACGAATTTTTTGTCCATGTAAAAAACTATTAATTCTGAATAAAATGGCGCCCATTTATGCAATTAACAAAATTTAAATGTCTCTTATCAAATAAGGCATATTTTCTTCTGATAAGGTACTTCTTCTTCAATGATTTTGAGGATATTTTAGTTTTGATCAAAAACATTTTATTTCTTATGACTTTTCGTAAAATATGTTAATGCAATCTGAAAGAGGAACAGATAAGCTTTCCATCGAGCTCTAAGTCGAAGAACTCGGTCGAAGGATGCAAGAGTTATTAGCAAACAACTAATCGGTGGTCAACACGATTCTGTCCTACTGCCGATTCTTTTCGCAAAGTACTTTTCTATAATTCTAGTATTTAATGGTAAAAAATTAAACGAATTTTTTGTCAATGTAAAAAACTATTAATTCTGAATAAAATGCCGCCCATTTATCCAATTAAAAAAATTTAAAAGTCTCTTATCAGATAAGGCATATTTTCTTCTGATAAGGTACTTCTTCTTCAATGATTTCGAGGATATTTTAGTTTTGATCAAAAAAATTTTATTTCTTATGACTTTTCGTAAAATATGTTAATGCCATCTGAAAGAGGAACAGATAAGCTTTCCATCGAGCTCTTAGTCGAAGAAGTCGATCGAAGGATGCAAGAGTTATTAGCAAAAAACTCATCGGTGATCAACACGATTCCGTCCTACTGCCGATTCTCTTCGCAAAGTACTTTTCTATAATTCTAGTATTTAATGGTAAAAAATGAAACGAATTTTTTGTCCATGTAAAATACTATTAATTCTGAATAAAATGGCGCCCATTTATGAAATTAAAAAAATTTAAATGTCTCTTATAAGATAAGGCATATTTTCTTCTGATAAGGTACTTCTTCTTCAATGATTTTGAGGATATTTCAGTTTTGATCAAAAAAATTTTATTTTTTATGACTTTTCGTAAAATATGTTAATGCCATCTGAAAGAGGAACAGATAAGCTTTCCATCGAGCTCTAAGTCGCAGAACTCGGTCGAAGGATGCAAGAGTTATTAGCAAACAACTAATCGGTGGTCAACACGATTCTGTCCTACTGCCGATTCTTTTCGCAAAGTACTTTTCAATAATTCTAGTATTTAATGGTAAAAAATTAAACGAATTTTTTGTCAATGTAAAAAACTATTAATTCTGAATAAAATGCCGCCCATTTATCCAATTAAAAAAATTTAAATGTCTCTTATAAGATAAGGCATATTTTCATCTGATAAGGTACTTCTTCTTCAATGATTTCGAGGATATTTTAGTTTTGATCAGAAATATTTTATTTCTTATGACTTTTCGTAAAATATGTTAATGCCATCTGAAAGAGGAACAGATAAGCTTTCCATCGAGCACTTAGTCGAAGAAGTCGATCGAAGGATGCAAGAGTTATTAGCAAAAAACTCATCGGTGGTCAACACGATTCCGTCCTACTGCCGATTCTCTTCGCAAAGTACTTTTCTATAATTCTAGTATTTAATGGTAAAAAATGAAACGAATTTTTTGTCCATGTAAAAAACTATTAATTCTGCAATTTATGCAACTAACACAATTTAAATGTCTCTTATTAGATAAGCCATATTTTCGTCTGATATGGTACTTCTTCTTCAATGATTTCGAGGATATTTTAGTTTTGATCAAAAAAATTTTATTTCTTATGACTTTTCGTAAAATATGTTAATGCCATCTGAAAGAGGAACAGATAAGCTTTCCATCGAGCTCTTAGTCGAAGAAGTCGATCGAAGGATGCAAGAGTTATTGGCAAAAAACTCATCGGTGGTCAACACGATTCCATCCTACTGCCGATTCTCTTCGCAAAGTACTTTTCTATAATTCTAGTATTTAATGGTAAAAAATGAAACGAATTTTTTGTCCATGTAAAAAAACTATGAATTCTGAATAAAATGCCGCTCATTTATGCAATTAAAAAAATTTAAATGTCTCTTATCAGATAAGGCATATTTTCTTCTGATAAGGTAGTTCTTCTTCAATGATTTTGAGGATATTTTAGTTTTGATGAAAAACATTTTCCACGATTCCATCCTACTGCCGATTCTTTTCGCAAAGGACTTTTCTATAATTCTAGTATTTAATGGGAAAAAATTAAACGAATTTTTTGTCCATGTAAAAAAACTATGAATTCTGAATAAAATGCCACTCATTTATGCAATTAAAAAAATTTAAATGTCTCTTTTAGGTATGGCATATTTTCGTCTGATAAGGTACTTCTGCTTCAATGATTTTGAGGATATTTTAGTTTTGATCAAAAAAATTTTATTTCTTACGACTTTTCGTAAAATATGTTAATGCCATCTGAAAAAGGAACAGATAAGGTTTCCATCGAACTCTAAATCGAAGAAGTCGGTCGAAGGATGCAATAGTTATTAGCAAAAAACTAATCGGTGTTCAACACGATTCCGTCCTACTGCCGATTCTTTTCGCAAATGACTTTTCTATAATTCTAGTATTTAATGGGAAAAAATTAATTCTGAATAAAATGCTGCTCATTTATGCAATTAAAAAAATTTAAATGTCTCTTATTAGATAAGGCATATTTTCGTCTGATAAGGTAGTTCTTCTTCAATGATTTTGAGGATATTTTAGTTTTGATCAAAAAAATTTTAGTTTTTATGACTTTTCGTAAAATATGTTAATGCCATCTGAAAGAGGAACAGATAAGCTTTCCATCGAGCTCTTAGTCGAAGAAGTCGGTCGAAGGATGCAAGAGTTATTAGCAAAAAACTAATCGGTGAACAGCACGATTTCGTCCTACTGCCGATTCTTTTCGCAAAGTACTTTTCTATAATTCTAGTATTTAATGCGAAAAAATTAAACGAATTTTTTGTCCATATAAAAAACTATTAATTCTGAATAAAATGCCGTCCATTTATGCAATTAAAAAAATTTTAATGTCTCTTATTAGATAAGGCATATTTTCGTCTGATAAGGTACTTCTACTTCAATGATTTTGAGGATATTTTGGTTTTGATCAAAAAAAATTTTATTTCTTATGACTTTTCGTAAAATATGTTAATGCCATCTGAAAGAGGAACAGATAAGCTTTCCATCGAGCTCTTAGTCGAAGAAGTCGGTCGAAGGATGCAAGAGTTATTAGCAAAAAACTAATCGGCGTACAGCACGATTTCGTCCTACTGCCGAATCTTTTCGCAAAGTACTTTTCTATAATTGTAGTATTTAATGCGAAAAAATTAAACGATTTTATTGTCCATGTAAAAAACTATTAATTCTGAATAAAATGCCGCCCATTTATGCAATTAAAAACATTTAAATGTTTCTTATTAGATAAGGCATATTTTCGTCTGATAAGGTATTTCTTCTTCAATGATTTCGAGGATATTTTAGTTTTGATCAAAAAAATTTTATTTCTTATGACTTTTCGTAAAATATGTTAATGTCATCTGAAAGAGGATTAGATAAGCTTTCAATCGAGCTCTTAGTCGAAGAAGTAGATCGAAGGATGCAAGAGTTATTAGCAAAAAACTAATCGGTGTTCAACACGATTCCGTCCTACTGCCGATTCTTTTCGCAAAGGACTTTTCTATAATTCTAGTATTTAATGGGAAAAAATTAAACGAATTTTTTGTCCATGTAAAAAACTATGAATTCTGAATAAAATGCCGCTCATTTATGCAATTAAAAAAATTTAAATGTCTCTTATTAGATAAGGCATATTTTCGTCTGATAAGGTACTTCTAATTCAATGATTTTGAGGATATTTTAGTTTTGATCAAAAAAATCTTACTATCGCGGATGTTGCCACGTTGTTAAATGCCCCAGATATATCAAGGAAGGCGCCTAGCGCGTATTCCTTGTGTTGTAGTGCACTTTCTATGTTGGTAACCAGACTGTGGAGTGCAGTTTCGACTGATTTGCCCTTAATGTAGGCATGTTGATTCTTTTCGATATTAAGATCTGAACTCTCTTTGATATGGAGGTCTAGAAGCTTCTCGAGGGCTTTAGCAGGAAAGAGGTGAGGCTGATGGGCCTGAAATCCTTGGGCAGCATGTGACTGCACTTACCCGCTTTGGGTAAGAACACTACACGGGCCGTTCTTCAGGCTACAGGTACATAGCTCCACCTCAGGCATGCTTCGTACACTAGTTTCAGCCATGGGATTGTTGTTTGTTTAGTCCTTTGCAGCATTGCTGGGAAGATGCCATCTGGTCCAGGGGACTTATAACCCTCGAAGGAGTCAATAGCCCATTTGATTTTATCCATCGTTATCATGTCAGTGGGTATCGTATTTTCTTGCGTAGGATTTTCCAGTGGAGTCTGTTCATCGACAACGGTGCAGCCTGGGAAGTGAGCATCCAAAAGTGTGTTCGTAGCTTTCCGTCCACCTTCCGTCTTCTTTTTTTAATTTGGCTTTGAATGGCTGGCTGACTTGCAAGCAGTTTCCTAAGTCTAGCGGTCTCGGTAATCTTCTCCAACCCTTCACAAAAGGTCTTCCAAGAATCTCGCTTTGATTTACGTACTTCTTTTTTGAAGTTACGCAACCTGATCTTGTATTCATCCCAGGCAATGTCATCATTCACCTGTTTGGCCAGTTTAAAGACCTCTTTTAGATCTAATCTTTGCGTTTTCAGCTTTGGGTTCCACCACATTGGGGTGGCTCTTTGCCACGGTTTCGTCGGTCTACAGGACCTTCGGTACGCATCGTTTAGGTTTCCCGTTAGAATCTCAAGGGATCGTTCGATGTCTCCCGTCGATTCTAAATTAATGGGAGCAGTTAGTTTACTATCGACTACTTTAGTGAACTTTTCCCAGTTCGTATTCCGGGGGTTTCTATAAATGCAGTCAGGGGCTTTGTGGCTGAAGTTAATATTGAAACTCAGGTATTTATGATCTGAGAAGGAGTGTCTGTTGAGAACTCTCCAATCTTCTGCTCTACTTTTGTAGCTATTAAGCAATGTAAGGTCAAGGACGTTAGCCGAGGTGGGTTCAACATACGTTGGCTCCTCACCTCTGTTCGCTATGTCTATGTTATTTTGTAAAATATATTGTAATAACGACTCACCCCTTTCATTGATGTCTTTACTGCCCCACACAGTATGATGTGCGTTGGCGTCAGTGCCTGTGATGAGCGGTTGGCCTTTGCTGCCTGTTTCAGCCACCAGCCTTCTCCACTCATTTGGCGGTGCCTCTACTTCGTGTGCCATATAACAGGATGCCAGAATCAATTTCTCGTCCTTGCTGTTCTCAATGGCAACAACTGTGAGGTCATCGTTGCTGTAATTGGACATTAACTAAGAATGCATACCTTTTCTAGTTAGAATGGCCGTTCTGTTCTTACTTTTTGCAGTCGGGTAAAAGAGATTGTAGTTAGGTGACTTTAGGCCAGAAACCTTGTTCCCCGAGGCCAGCCAAGGTTCCTGGACCAAAGCCACGTCGGCGGGCCCTTCCTCCAGTGTTAGAAGGAGCTCCACCGACGCCAATTTACTTTTATGTAGATTTAGCTGGAGGACCCTGAGCATCGTCTGTTGGCCCCTCCCTCTCTAGCGGCTCGACAACAAGTGTCTTGTCGCCCTCTTCATCGTCTTCCATTTCAATGGACAGACCCCTGGCGGCTTCGGACACGGCTTCTAGGCCGAGGTCTCGTTCCACCTCCCCTGTTTGGAGCGTGTTTTCATTTTTGTCGTCGGGGTGGCGTTTTTTCAGGCGCAGGAATACGTTTCCTACCCCCCGTGCCATTTTCCCCCGCCTTTCATAAAACATGTCTTCTGCCTCTTTATTCAGCTGCAGAATCATGCACTGTCCCTTGTCTTCCGGTTTGAAGACACGCAGGACCTTCCAGCTGTCGGTTGGCACGTCTGGATTTTGCGATCTGGCGTTGGGCTCCTCCATACGCTTGAACAGCTCGTCTAGCAACTTCATCTCCACAGCTTTCCACTGCTCTGATGTTATTCGGCCAAACTGCTCGGTTTTATCAATTAGCGCTACGGTCAGGTGGCTTCTCGCCACATCACTAACCCTAGCGCCTTATCCCTAGCGTATTTATCATTCGACGCGCGCATGTTCTTATTTTGCGCAAAGAATTGGCGCCCTTCTTCAATTCGCCGATCGGCCCACTGCAGCTTACTCGTTTCCTCATTGGAAAGGTTGCCGCTTTTCCCGAGCCGGTCTTTGATATTTAGAGCCATTTTGCATTGGGCTTTCGCTTTGATAGCCTCCTTCGTCCGTTTCGGCCCTTCGCTACTAGGGGAGCTGGTGCACTCGCGGACTGGGGAGGATAGAAGCTTCTCTTCTGCTTCCGTCGATATGGATACGCAGTCCGAGTCTACTGGAACTTTGGTACAGCTCCCCCATACTTGGGCATTGGCTGCATATGCAGCTTTTGATGTGCTGGCAGTAGCTGTGCAACCGTCACAGCCTCCTCCCACTGTGACGGAGGTGTGACCGCTGGCGACACGCATAGAGGATTTCTCCTCTCCGTGCCCGCCGGTGGTAGCAGTCACGCATTCCACCGACGTTTGGACTGACATCCCAGTCCCTGTTTGACCGTTTTTCTTCTCCATCTTGAAATATTTATTCGGGGATTCACCCTACAGCGTTTTATGCCTACCGTAAGGGCGGTTTACAGAGTACCTTCTCCGCCCGACTACCATTAGCCAGCACTCCATAGGAGCCTGTTACCAGCCGCCCCCACGAGGAAAGTATTGTCGCACTTTCAACAGTGTATACAGTTACGGCACGCTCACGTATGTGTTGCATGTTGTTCCCCCTGTATACCTGCCGACTGACGGCCTTGAGGATATTTTAGTTTTGATAAAAAAAAAATTTTATTTCATACGAGTTTTCGTAAAATATGTTAATGCCAGCTGAAAAAGGAACAGATAAGCTTTCCATCGAGCTCTTAGTCGAAGAAGTCGGTCGAAGGATGCAAGAGTTATTAACAAAAAAACTAATCGGTGGTCAACACGATTCCGTCCTACTGCCGATACTTTTCGCAAAGTACTTTTCTATAATTGTAGTATTAAATGGGAAAAAATTAAACGAATTTATTGTCCATGCAAAAAAAAAACTATTAGTTCTGATAAAATGCCGCTCGTTTATGCAATTAAATTAAAAATTTAAATGTCTCTTATTAGATAAGGCATACTTTCGTCTGATAAGGTACTTCTACTTCAATGATTTTGAGGATATTTTAGTTTTGATCCAAAATATTTTATTTATTTTGACTTTTCTTAAAATATGTTAATGCCATCTGAAAGAGGAACAGATAAGCTTTCCATCGAGCTCTTAGTCGAAGAAGTCGATCGAAGGATGGAAGAGTTATTAGCAAAAAACTAATCGGTGTTCAACACGATTCCATCCTACTGCCGATTCTTTTCGCAAAGGACTTTTCTTCTAATTCTGAGAAGGTACTTCTACTTCAATGATTTTGAGGATATTTTAGTTTTGATCCAAGAAATTGTATTTCTTACGACTTTTCGTAAAATATGTTAATGCCAGCTGAAAGAGGAACAGATAAGGTATCCATCGATCTCTTAGTCGAAGAAGTCGGTCGAAGGATGCAATAGTTATTAGCAAAAAACTAATCGGTGGTCAACACGATTCCGTTCTACTGCCGATTCTCTTCGCAAAGGACTTTTCTATAATTCTAGTATTTAATGGGAAAAAATTAAACGAATTTTTTGTCCATGTAAAAAGCTATTAATTCTGAATAAAATGCCGCCCATTTACGCAATTAAAAAAATTTAAATGTCTCTTATTAGATAAGGCATATTTTCATATGATAAGGTACTTCTTCTTCAATGATTTCGAGGATATTTTAGTTTTGATCAAAAAAATTTTATTTCTTACGACTTTTCGTAAAATATGGTAATGCCATCTGAAAGAGGAACAGATAAGCTTTCCATCGAGCTCTTAGTCGAAGAAGTCGGTCGAAGGATGCAAGAGTTATTAGCAAAAAACTAATCGGTGTTCAACACGATTCCATCCTACTGCCGATTCTTTTCGCAAAGGACTTTTCTATAATTCCAGTATTCAATGATTTTTAGTTTTGATAAATTTTTTTTATTTCTTATGAATTTTCGTAAAATATGTTAATGCCATCTGAAAGAGGAACAGATAAGCTTTCCATCGAGCTCTTAGTCGAAGAAGTCAGTCAAAGGATGCAAGAGTTATTAGCAGAAAACTTATCGGTGGTCAACACGATTCCGTCCTACTGCCGATTCCCTTCGCAAAGTAATTTTCTATAATTCTAGTATTTAATGGGAAAAAATTAAACGAATTTTTTGTCCATGTAAAAAACTATTAATCTATAATATAACCAGTGAGGGCGGTATAGTTGAGTATTCTCAACTATATAATACCCTGTACACACACCTATGTTGATAACATGTTAAACATTCGCCGACAGCAATTTGCTGTTGTTGCCATTAGATGGCGCTTTAGTTCGGATTTTGTTACAAAGCATTGCTGCTAAATTTTAGTGTGTTGGTCTTTGCGGGGAAAGTGGTGGTTTGTTGTATGCAGTTTTAAAAAGGTATGTTACCTGAGTTTGCATACCAAATTTCAGCATTGTATTCATTATACTTTAGGAGATACAGCAATTTTAAGAAAAAAATGACCTTTTGTTGTGCTCGATGGGCGTGGCAAAAATTCCTTCAAACTTGATCTAGTGTTCGACCTCACGAGTCTATCTTCCAAATTTCAAGTCTCTAGCTTTAATAGTTTTCGCAGTGTTAAGTACGGTTTTTGTTACAAATAGGATAAAGCAGTGTTCAAAGCGCAATTTATGCCAAATTTCAACTTGTTTGTCTTTGCGTTGTCACACAGCGTTAAAAATGAAAGTTTGTGGTATGCAGTTTTAAAAAGGTATGTTTACTGAGTTTGCATACAAATTTTCAGCATTGTATCTATTATAGTTTAGGAGATACAGCAATTTTAAGAAAACAACTTTTTGAGGGGAAACGAAGGGGAGGGGGAAAAAATGTGGTATGCAGTTTTGTAGAGCTATACATACTGAGTCTACATACTCATTTTCATGTTTCTAACTCAGCAGGTTTTCGAGCTACAGCCTTTTGAAAAAATGGGTGGTGCTCGATGGGCGGGAAGGAGTGGGCGTGGCAAAAAATCCTTCAAACTTGATCTAGCGTTTGACCTCACGAGTCTATCAACCAAATTTCAAGTCTCTAGCTCTTATAGTTTTCGAGAACCATTGGTGAGGACGGACGGACGGACGGACAGACAGGGCTATATCAATTCGTCTTGTCATCCTGATCAAGAATAAATATACTTTATAGGGTCCCCCTCCCCTCCTTCTATGCGTTACATACAAACCGTCTCAAACAAACTTAATATACCCTGATACACAGTGTGTGTACAGGGTATAATGACACGCATTTATGCAATTAAAAAAATTTAAATGTCTCTTATTAGATAAGGCATATTTTCGTCTGATAAGGTCCTTCGTTTTTAATGATTTCGAGGATATTTTAGTTTTGATCAAAAAAATTTTATTTCTTACGACTTTTCGTAAAATATGGTAATGCCATCTGAAAGAGGAACAGATAAGCTTTCCATCGAGCTCTTAGTCGAAGAAGTCGGTCGAAGGATGCAAGAGTTATTAGCAAAAAACTAATCGGTGTTCAACACGATTCCATCCTACTGCCGATTCTTTTCGCAAAGTACTTTTCTATAATTCTAGTATTCAATAATTTTGAGGATATTTTAGTTTTGATAAATTTTTCTTATTTCTTACGACTTTTCGTAAAATATAGTAATGCCATCTGAAAGAGGAACAGATAAGCTTTCCATCGAGCTCTTAGTCGAAGAAATCGGTCGAAGGATGCAAGAGTTATTAGCAAATAACTAATCGGTGGTCAACACTATTCTGTCCTACTGCCGATTCTTTTCGCAAAGTACTTTTCTATAATTCTAGTATTCAATGATTTTGAGGATATTTTAGTTTTGATAAATTTTTCTTATTTCTTACGACTTTTCAAAAAATATGGTAATGTCATCTGAAAGAGGAACAGATAAGCTTTCCATCGAGCTCTAAATCGAAGAAGTCGGTCGAAGGATGCAATAGTTATTAGCAAAAAACTAATCGGTGTTCAACACGATTCCGTCCTACTGCCGATTCTTTTCGCAAATGACTTTTCTATAATTCTAGTATTTAATGGGAAAAAATTAATTCTGAATAAAATGCTGCTCATTTATGCAATTAAAAAAATTTAAATGTCTCTTATTAGATAAGGCATATTTTCGTCTGATAAGGTACTTCTAATTCAATGATTTTGAGGATATTTTAGTTTTGATCAAAAAAATTTTAGTTTTTATGACTTTTCGTAAAATATGTTAATGCCATCTGAAAGAGGAACAGATAAGCTTTCCATCGAGCTCTTAGTCGAAGAAGTCGGTCGAAGGATGCAAGAGTTATTAGCAAAAAACTAATCGGTGAACAGCACGATTTCGTCCTACTGCCGATTCTTTTCGCAAAGTACTTTTCTATAATTCTAGTATTTAATGCGAAAAAATTAAACGAATTTTTTGTCCATATAAAAAACTATTAATTCTGAATAAAATGCCGTCCATTTATGCAATTAAAAAAATTTTAATGTCTCTTATTAGATAAGGCATATTTTCGTCTGATAAGGTACTTCTACTTCAATGATTTTGAGGATATTTTGGTTTTGATCAAAAAAAATTTTATTTCTTATGACTTTTCGTAAAATATGTTAATGCCATCTTAAAGAGGAACAGATAAGCTTTCCATCGAGCTCTTAGTCGAAGAAGTTGGTCGAAGGATGCAAGAGTTATTAGCAAAAAACTAATCGGCGTACAGCACGATTTCGTCGTACTGCCGAATCTTTTCGCAAAGTACTTTTCTATAATTCTAGTATTTAATGCGAAAAAATTAAACGATTTTATTGTCCATGTAAAAAACTATTAATTCTGAATAAAATGCCGCCCATTTATGCAATTAAAATCATTTAAATGTCTCTTATTAGATAATGCATATTTTCGTCTGATAAGGTATTTCTTCTTCAATGATTTCGAGGATATTTTAGTTTTGATCAAAAAAATTTTATTTCTTATGACTTTTCGTAAAATATGTTAATGTCATCTGAAAGAGGATTAGATAAGCTTTCAATCGAGCTCTTAGTCGAAGAAGTAGATCGAAGGATGCAAGAGTTATTAGCAAAAAACTAATCGGTGTTCAACACGATTCCGTCCTACTGCCGATTCTTTTCGCAAAGGACTTTTCTATAATTCTAGTATTTAATGGGAAAAAATTAAACGAATTTTTTGTCCATGTAAAAAACTATGAATTCTGAATAAAATGCCGCTCATTTATGCAATTAAAAAAATTTAAATGTCTCTTATTAGATAAGGCATATTTTCGTCTGATAAGGTACTTCTAATTCAATGATTTTGAGGATATTTTAGTTTTGATCAAAAAAATCTTACTATCGCGGATGTTGCCACGTTGTTAAATGCCCCAGATATATCAAGGAAGGCGCCTAGCGCGTATTCCTTGTGTTGTAGTGCACTTTCTATGTTGGTAACCAGACTGTGGAGTGCAGTTTCGACTGATTTGCCCTTAATGTAGGCATGTTGATTCTTTTCGATATTAAGATCTGAACTCTCTTTGATATGGAGGTCTAGAAGCTTCTCGAGGGCTTTAGCAGGAAAGAGGTGAGGCTGATGGGCCTGAAATCCTTGGGCAGCATGTGACTGCACTTACCCGCTTTGGGTAAGAACACTACACGGGCCGTTCTTCAGGCTACAGGTACATAGCTCCACCTCAGGCATGCTTCGTACACTAGTTTCAGCCATGGGATTGTTGTTTGTTTAGTCCTTTGCAGCATTGCTGGGAAGATGCCATCTGGTCCAGGGGACTTATAACCCTCGAAGGAGTCAATAGCCCATTTGATTTTATCCATCGTTATCATGTCAGTGGGTATCGTATTTTCTTGCGTAGGATTTTCCAGTGGAGTCTGTTCATCGACAACGGTGCAGCCTGGGAAGTGAGCATCCAAAAGTGTGTTCGTAGCTTTCCGTCCACCTTCCGTCTTCTTTTTTTAATTTGGCTTTGAATGGCTGGCTGACTTGCAAGCAGTTTCCTAAGTCTAGCGGTCTCGGTAATCTTCTCCAACCCTTCACAAAAGGTCTTCCAAGAATCTCGCTTTGATTTACGTACTTCTTTTTTGAAGTTACGCAAGCTGATCTTGTATTCATCCCAGGCAATGTCATCATTCACCTGTTTGGCCAGTTTAAAGACCTCTTTTAGATCTAATCTTTGCGTTTTCAGCTTTGGGTTCCACCACATTGGGGTGGCTCTTTGCCACGGTTTCGTCGGTCTACAGGACCTTCGGTACGCATCGTTTAGGTTTCCCGTTAGAATCTCAAGGGATCGTTCGATGTCTCCCGTCGATTCTAAATTAATGGGAGCAGTTAGTTTACTATCGACTACTTTAGTGAACTTTTCCCAGTTCGTATTCCGGAGGTTTCTATAAATGCAGTCAGGGGCTTTGTGGCTGAAGTTAATATTGAAACTCAGGTATTTATGATCTGAGAAGGAGTGTCTGTTGAGAACTCTCCAATCTTCTGCTCTACTTTCGTAGCTATTAAGCAATGTAAGGTCAAGGACGTTAGCCGAGGTGGGTTCAACATACGTTGGCTCCTCACCTCTGTTCGCTATGTCTATGTTATTTTGTAAAATATATTGTAATAACGACTCACCCCTTTCATTGATGTCTTTACTGCCCCACACAGTATGATGTGCGTTGGCGTCAGTGCCTGTGATGAGCGGTTGGCCTTTGCTGCCTGTTTCAGCCACCAGCCTTCTCCACTCATTTGGCGGTGCCTCTACTTCGTGTGCCATATAACAGGATGCCAGAATCAATTTCTCGTCCTTGCTGTTCTCAATGGCAACAACTGTGAGGTCATCGTTGCTGTAATTGGACATTAACTAAGAATGCATACCTTTTCTAGTTAGAATGGCCGTTCTGTTCTTACTTTTTGCAGTCGGGTAAAAGAGATTGTAGTTAGGTGACTTTAGGCCAGAAACCTTGTTCCCCGAGGCCAGCCAAGGTTCCTGGACCAAAGCCACGTCGGCGGGCCCTTCCTCCAGTGTTAGAAGGAGCTCCACCGACGCCAATTTACTTTTATGTAGATTTAGCTGGAGGACCCTGAGCATCGTCTGTTGGCCCCTCCCTCTCTAGCGGCTCGACAACAAGTGTCTTGTCGCCCTCTTCATCGTCTTCCATTTCAATGGACAGACCCCTGGCGGCTTCGGACACGGCTTCTAGGCCGAGGTCTCGTTCCACCTCCCCTGTTTGGAGCGTGTTTTCATTTTTGTCGTCGGGGTGGCGTTTTTTCAGGCGCAGGAATACGTTTCCTACCCCCCATGCCATTTTCCCCCGCCTTTCATAAAACATGTCTTCTGCCTCTTTATTCAGCTGCAGAATCATGCACTGTCCCTTGTCTTCCGGTTTGAAGACACGCAGGACCTTCCAGCTGTCGGTTGGCACGTCTGGATTTTGCCATCTGGCGTTGGGCTCCTCCATACGCTTGAACAGCTCGTCTAGCAACTTCATCTCCACAGCTTTCCACTGCTCTGATGTTATTCGGCCAAACTGCTCGGTTTTATCAATTAGCGCTACGGTCAGGTGGCTTCTCGCCACATCACTAACCCTAGCGCCTTATCCCTAGCGTATTTATCATTCGACGCGCGCATGTTCTTATTTTGCGCAAAGAATTGGCGCCCTTCTTCAATTCGCCGATCGGCCCACTGCAGCTTACTCGTTTCCTCATTGGAAAGGTTGCCGCTTTTCCCGAGCCGGTCTTTGATATTTAGAGCCATTTTGCATTGGGCTTTCGCTTTGATAGCCTCCTTCGTCCGTTTCGGCCCTTCGCTACTAGGGGAGCTGGTGCACTCGCGGACTGGGGAGGATAGAAGCTTCTCTTCTGCTTCCGTCGATATGAATACGCAGTCCGAGTCTACTGGAACTTTGGTACAGCTCCCCCATACTTGGGCATTGGCTGCATATGCAGCTTTTGATGTGCTGGCAGTAGCTGTGCAACCGTCACAGCCTCCTCCCACTGTGACGGAGGTGTGACCGCTGGCGACACGCATAGAGGATTTCTCCTCTCCGTGCCCGCCGGTGGTAGCAGTCACGCATTCCACCGACGTTTGGACTGACATCCCAGTCCCTGTTTGACCGTTTTTCTTCTCCATCTTGAAATATTTATTCGGGGATTCACCCTACAGCGTTTTATGCCTACCGTAAGGGCGGTTTACAGAGTACCTTCTCCGCCCGACTACCATTAGCCAGCACTCCATAGGAGCCTGTTACCAGCCGCCCCCACGAGGAAAGTATTGTCGCACTTTCAACAGTGTATACAGTTACGGCACGCTCACGTATGTGTTGCATGTTGTTCCCCCTGTATACCAGCCGACTGACGGCCTTGAGGATATTTTAGTTTTGATAAAAAAAAAATTTTATTTCATACGAGTTTTCGTAAAATATGTTAATGCCAGCTGAAAAAGGAACAGATAAGCTTTCCATCGAGCTCTTAGTCGAAGAAGTCGGTCGAAGGATGCAAGAGTTATTAACAAAAAAACTAATCGGTGGTCAACACGATTCCGTCCTACTGCCGATACTTTTCGCAAAGTACTTTTCTATAATTGTAGTATTAAATGGGAAAAAATTAAACGAATTTATTGTCCATGCAAAAAAAAAACTATTAGTTCTGATAAAATGCCGCTCGTTTATGCAATTAAATTAAAAATTTAAATGTCTCTTATTAGATAAGGCATACTTTCGTCTGATAAGGTACTTCTACTTCAATGATTTTGAGGATATTTTAGTTTTGATCCAAAATATTTTATTTATTTTGACTTTTCTTAAAATATGTTAATGCCATCTGAAAGAGGAACAGATAAGCTTTCCATCGAGCTCTTAGTCGAAGAAGTCGATCGAAGGATGGAAGAGTTATTAGCAAAAAACTAATCGGTGTTCAACACGATTCCATCCTACTGCCGATTCTTTTCGCAAAGGACTTTTCTTCTAATTCTGATAAGTTACTTCTACTTCAATGATTTTGAGGATATTTTAGTTTTGATCCAAGAAATTGTATTTCTTACGACTTTTCGTAAAATATGTTAATGCCAGCTGAAAGAGGAACAGATAAGGTTTCCATCGATCTCTTAGTCGAAGAAGTCGGTCGAAGGATGCAATAGTTATTAGCAAAAAACTAATCGGTGGTCAACACGATTCCGTTCTACTGCCGATTCTCTTCGCAAAGGACTTTTCTATAATTCTAGTATTTAATGGGAAAAAATTAAACGAATTTTTTGTCCATGTAAAAAGCTATTAATTCTGAATAAAATGCCGCCCATTTACGCAATTAAAAAAATTTAAATGTCTCTTATTAGATAAGGCATATTTTCATATGATAAGGTACTTCTTCTTCAATGATTTCGAGGATATTTTAGTTTTGATCAAAAAAATTTTATTTCTTACGACTTTTCGTAAAATATGGTAATGCCATCTGAAAGAGGAACAGATAAGCTTTCCATCGAGCTCTTAGTCGAAGAAGTCGGTCGAAGGATGCAAGAGTTATTAGCAAAAAACTAATCGGTGTTCAACACGATTCCATCCTACTGCCGATTCTTTTCGCAAAGGACTTTTCTATAATTCCAGTATTCAATGATTTTTAGTTTTGATAAATTTTTTTTATTTCTTATGAATTTTCGTAAAATATGTTAATGCCATCTGAAAGAGGAACAGATAAGCTTTCCATCGAGCTCTTAGTCGAAGAAGTCAGTCAAAGGATGCAAGAGTTATTAGCAGAAAACTTATCGGTGGTCAACACGATTCCGTCCTACTGCCGATTCCCTTCGCAAAGTAATTTTCTATAATTCTAGTATTTAATGGGAAAAAATTAAACGAATTTTTTGTCCATGTAAAAAACTATTAATCTATAATATAACCAGTGAGGGCGGTATAGTTGAGTATTCTCAACTATATAATACCCTGTACACACACCTATGTTGATAACATGTTAAACATTCGCCGACAGCAAAAGCAGTGTACCACGATATGGTTTGTGTATTTGCTAATAGTGAGGCAGGGCTCACAGTGCAATGTTGCCATTAGATGGCGCTTTAGTTCGGATTTTGTTACAAAGCATTGCTGCTAAATTTTAGTGTGTTGGTCTTTGCGGGGAAAGTGGTGGTTTGTTGTATGCAGTTTTAAAAAGGTATGTTACCTGAGTTTGCATACCAAATTTCAGCATTGTATTCATTATACTTTAGGAGATACAGCAATTTTAAGAAAAAAATGACCTTTTGTTGTGCTCGATGGGCGGGAAGGAATGGGCGTGGCAAAAATTCCTTCAAACTTGATCTAGTGTTCGACCTCACGAGTCTATCTTCCAAATTTCAAGTCTCTAGCTTTAATAGTTTTCGCAGTGTTAAGTACGGTTTTTGTTACAAATAGGATAAAGCAGTGTTCAAAGCGCAATTTATGCCAAATTTCAACTTGTTTGTCTTTGCGTTGTCACACAGCGTTAAAAATGAAAGTTTGTGGTATGCAGTTTTAAAAAGGTATGTTTACTGAGTTTGCATACAAATTTTCAGCATTGTATCTATTATAGTTTAGGAGATACAGCAATTTTAAGAAAACAACTTTTTGACGGGAAACGAAGGGGAGGGGGAAAAAATGTGGTATGCAGTTTTGTGGAGCTATACATACTGAGTCTACATACTCATTTTCATGTTTCTAACTCATCAGGTTTTCGAGATACAGCCTTTTGAAAAAATGGGTGGTGCTCGATGGGCGGGAAGGAGTGGGCGTGGCAAAAAATCCTTCAAACTTGATCTAGCGTTTGACCTCACGAGTCTATCCACCAAATTTCAAGTCTCTAGCTCTTATAGTTTTCGAGAACCATTGGTGAGGACGGACGGACGGACGGACGGACAGACAGGGCTATATCAATTCGCCTTGTCATCCTGATCAAGAATAAATATACTTTATAGGGTCCCCCTCCCCTCCTTCTATGCGTTACATACAAACCGTCTCAAACAAACTTAATATACCCTGATACACAGTGTGTGTACAGGGTATAATGACACGCATTTATGCAATTAAAAAAATTTAAATGTCTCTTATTAGATAAGGCATATTTTCGTCTGATAAGGTACTTCGTTTTCAATGATTTCGAGGATATTTTAATTTTGATCAAAAAAATTTTATTTCTTACGACTTTTCGTAAAACTGCCGATTCTTTTCGCAAAGTACTTTTCTATAATTCTAGTATTTAATGGTAAAAAATGAAACGAATTTTTTATCCATGTAAAAAACTATTAATTCTGAATAAAATGGCGCCCATTTATGCAATTAAAAAAATTTAAATGTCTCTTATCAAATAAGGCATATTTTCTTCTGATAAGGTACTTCTTCTTCAATGATTTTGAGGATATTTTAGTTTTGATCAAAAACATTTTATTTCTTATGACTTTTCGTAAAATATGTTAATGCCATCTGAAAGAGGAACAGATAAGCTTTCCATAGAGCTCTAAGTCGAAGAACTCGGTCGAAGGATGCAAGAGTTATTAGCAAACAACTAATCGGTGGTCAACACGATTCTGTCCTACTGCCGATTTTTTTCGCAAAGTACTTTTCTATAATTCTAGTATTTAATGGTAAAAAATTAAACGAATTTTTTGTCAATGTAAAAAACTATTAATTCTGAATAAAATGGCGGCCATTTATGCAATTAAAAAAATTTAAATGTCTCTTATCAGATAAGGCATATTTTCTTCTGATAAGGTACTTCTTCTTCAATGATTTTGAGGATATTTTAGTTTTGATCAAAAACATTTTATTTCTTATGACTTTTCGTAAAATATGTTAATGCCATCTGAAAGAGGAACAGATAAGCTTTCCATCGAGCTCTAAGTCGAAGAACTCGGTCGAAGGATGCAAGAGTTATTAGCAAACAACTAATCGGTGGTCAACACGATTCTGTCCTACTGCCGATTCTTTTCGCAAAGTACTTTTCTATAATTCTAGTATTTAATGGTAAAAAATTAAACGAATTTTTTGTCAATGTAAAAAACTATTAATTCTGAATAAAATGCCGCCCATTTATCCAATTAAAAAAATTTAAATGTCTCTTATCAGATAAGGCATATTTTCTTCTGATAAGGTACTTCTTCTTCAATGATTTTGAGGATATTTTAGTTTTGATCAAAAACATTTTATTTCTTATGACTTTTCGTAAAATATGTTAATGCCATCTGAAAGAGGAACAGATAAGCTTTCCATCGAGCTCTTAGTCGAAGAAGTCGATCGAAGGATGCAAGAGTTATTAGCAAAAAACTCATCGGTGGTCAACACGATTCCGTCCTACTGCCGATTCTCTTCGCAAAGTACTTTTCTATAATTCTAGTATTTAATGGTAAAAAATGAAACGAATTTTTTGTCCATGTAAAAAACTATTAATTCTGCAATTTATGCAACTAACACAATTTAAATGTCTCTTATTAGATAAGCCATATTTTCGTCTGATATGGTACTTCTTCTTCAATGATTTCGAGGATATTTTAGTTTTGATCAAAAAAATTTTATTTCTTATGACTTTTCGTAAAATATGTTAATGCCATCTGAAAGAGGAACAGATAAGCTTTCCATCGAGCTCTTAGCCGAAGAAGTCGATCGAAGGATGCAAGAGTTATTGGCAAAAAACTCATCGGTGGTCAACACGATTCCGTCCTACTGCCGATTCACTTCGCAAAGTACTTTTCTATAATTCTAGTATTTAATGGTAAAAAATGAAACGAATTTTTTGTCCATGTAAAAAACCATTAATTCTGAATAAAATGGCGCCCATTCATGCAATTAAAAATATTTAAATGTCTCTTATCAGATAAGGCATATTTTCTTCTGATAAGGTAGTTCTTCTTCAATGATTTTGAGGATATTTTAGTTTTGATGAAAAACATTTTCCACGATTCCATCCTACTGCCGATTCTTTTCGCAAAGGACTTTTCTATAATTCTAGTATTTAATGGGAAAAAATTAAACGAATTTTTTGTCCATGTAAAAAAACTATGAATTCTGAATAAAATGCCGCTCATTTATGCAATTAAAAAAATTTAAATGTCTCTTATTAGGTATGGCATATTTTCGTCTAATAAGGTACTTCTACTTCAATGATTTTGAGGATATTTTAGTTTTGATCAAAAAAATTTTATTTCTTAAGACTTTTCGTAAAATATGTTAATGCCATCTGAAAAAGGAACAGATAAGGTTTCCATCGAGCTCTTAGTCGAAGAAGTCGGTCGAAGGATGCAAGAGTTATTAGCAAAAAACTAATCGGTGAACAGCACGATTTCGTCCTACTGCCGATTCTTTTCGCAAAGTACTTTTCTATAATTCTAGTATTTAATGCGAAAAAATTAAACGAATTTTTTGTCCATATAAAAAACTATTAATCCTGAATAAAATGCCGTCCATTTATGAAATCAAAAAAATTTAAATGTCTCTTATTAGATAAGGCATATTTTCGTCTGATAAGGTACTTCTACTTCAATGATTTTGAGGATATTTTAGTTTTGATCAAAAAAATTTTATTTCTTATGACTTTTCGTAAAATATGTTAATGCCATCTGAAAGAGGAACAGATAAGCTTTCCATCGAGCTCTTAGTCGAAGAAGTTGGTCGAAGGATGCAAGAGTTATTAGCAAAAAACTAATCGGCGTACAGCACGATTTCGTCCTACTGCCGAATCTTTTCGCAAAGTACTTTTCTATAATTCTAGTATTTAATGCGAAAAAATTAAACGGTTTTATTGTCCATGTAAAAAACTATTAATTCTGAATAAAATGCCGCCCATTTATGCAATTAAAAACATTTAAATGTCTCTTATTAGATAAGGCATATTTTCGTCTGATAAGGTATTTCTTCTTCAATGATTTCGAGGATATTTTAGTTTTGATCAAAAAAATTTTATTTCTTATGACTTTTCGTAAAATATGTTAATGCCATCTGATAGAGGAACAGATAAGGTTTCCATCGAACTCTAAATCGAAGAAGTCGGTCGAAGAATGCAATAGTTATTAGCAAAAAACTAATCGGTGGTCAACACGATTTCGTCCTACTGCCGATTCTTTTCGCAAAGGACTTTTCTATAATTCTAGTATTTAATGGGAAAAAATTAAACGAATTTTTTGTCCATGTAAAAAACTATGAATTCTGAATAAAATGCCGCTCATTTATGCAATTAAAAAAATTTAAATGTCTCTTATTAGATAAGGCATATTTTCGTCTGATAAGGTACTTCTAATTCAATGATTTTGAGGATATTTTAGTTTTGATCAAAAAAATCTTACTATCGCGGATGTTGCCACGTTGTTAAATGCCCCAGATATATCAAGGAAGGCGCCTAGCGCGTATTCCTTGTGTTGTAGTGCACTTTCTATGTTGGTAACCAGACTGTGGAGTGCAGTTTCGACTGATTTGCCTTAATGTAGGCATGTTGATTCTTTTCGATATTAAGATCTGAACTCTCTTTGATATGGAGGTCTAGAAGCTTCTCGAGGGCTTTAGCAGGAAAGAGGTGAGGCTGATGGGCCTGAAATCCTTGGGCAGCATGTGACTGCACTTACCCGCTTTGGGTAAGAACACTACACGGGCCGTTCTTCAGGCTACAGGTACATAGCTCCACCTCAGGCATGCTTCGTACACTAGTTTCAGCCATGGGATTGTTGTTTGTTTAGTCCTTTGCAGCATTGCTGGGAAGATGCCATCTGGTCCAGGGGACTTATAACCCTCGAAGGAGTCAATAGCCCATTTGATTTTATCCATCGTTATCATGTCAGTGGGTATCGTATTTTCTTGCGTAGGATTTTCCAGTGGAGTCTGTTCATCGACATCGGTGCAGCCTGGGAAGTGAGCATCCAAAAGCGTGTTCGTAGCTTTCCGTCCACCTTCCGTCTTCTTTTTTTAATTTGGCTTTGAATGGCTGGCTGACTTGCAAGCAGTTTCCTAAGTCTAGCGGTCTCGGTAATCTTCTCCAACCCTTCACAAAAGGTCTTCCAAGAATCTCGCTTTGATTTACGTTCTTCTTTTTTGAAGTTACGCAACCTGATCTTGTATTCATCCCAGGCAATGTCATCATTCACCTGTTTGGCCAGTTTAAAGACCTCTTTTAGATCTAATCTTTGCGTTTTCAGCTTTGGGTTCCACCACATTGGGGTGGCTCTTTGCCACGGTTTCGTCGGTCTACAGGACCTTCGGTACGCATCGTTTAGGTTTCCCGTTAGAATCTCAAGGGATCGTTCGATGTCTCCCGTCGATTCTAAATTAATGGGAGCAGTTAGTTTACTATCGACTACTTTAGTGAACTTTTCCCAGTTCGTATTCCGGAGGTTTCTATAAATGCAGTCAGGGGCTTTGTGGCTGAAGTTAATATTGAAACTCAGGTATTTATGATCTGAGAAGGAGTGTCTGTTGAGAACTCTCCAATCTTCTGCTCTACTTTCGTAGCTATTAAGCAATGTAAGGTCAAGGACGTTAGCCGAGGTGGGTTCAACATACGTTGGCTCCTCACCTCTGTTCGCTATGTCTATGTTATTTTGTAAAATATATTGTAATAACGACTCACCCCTTTCATTGATGTCTTTACTGCCCCACACAGTATGATGTGCGTTGGCGTCAGTGCCTGTGATGAGCGGTTGGCCTTTGCTGCCTGTTTCAGCCACCAGCCTTCTCCACTCATTTGGCGGTGCCTCTACTTCGTGTGCCATATAACAGGATGCCAGAATCAATTTCTCGTCCTTGCTGTTCTCAATGGCAACAACTGTGAGGTCATCGTTGCTGTAATTGGACATTAACTAAGAATGCATACCTTTTCTAGTTAGAATGGCCGTTCTGTTCTTACTTTTTGCAGTCGGGTAAAAGAGATTGTAGTTAGGTGACTTTAGGCCAGAAACCTTGTTCCCCGAGGCCAGCCAAGGTTCCTGGACCAAAGCCACGTCGGCGGGCCCTTCCTCCAGGGTTAGGGAGCTCCGCCGACGCCAATTTACTTTTATGTAGATTTAGCTGGAGGACCCTGAGCATCGTCTGTTGGCCCCTCCCTCTCTAGCGGCTCGACAACAAGTGTCTTGTCGCCCTCTTCATCGTCTTCCATTTCAATGGACAGACCCCTTGCGGCTTCGGACACGGCTTCTAGGCCGAGGTCTCGTTCCACCTCCCCTGTTTGGAGCGTGTTTTCATTTTTGTCGTCGGGGTGGCGTTTTTTCAGGCGCAGGAATACGTTTCCTACCCCCCATGCCATTTTCCCCCGCCTTTCATAAAACATGTCTTCTGCCTCTTTATTCAGCTGCAGAATCATGCACTGTCCCTTGTCTTCCGGTTTGAAGACACGCAGGACCTTCCAGCTGTCGGTTGGCACGTCTGGATTTTGCCATCTGGCGTTGGGCTCCTCCATACGCTTGAACAGCTCGTCTAGCAACTTCATCTCCACAGCTTTCCACTGCTCTGATGTTATTCGGCCAAACTGCTCGGTTTTATCAATTAGCGCTACGGTCAGGTGGCTTCTCGCCACATCACTAACCCTAGCGCCTTATCCCTAGCGTATTTATCATTCGACGCGCGCATGTTCTTATTTTGCGCAAAGAATTGGCGCCCTTCTTCAATTCGCCGATCGGCCCACTGCAGCTTACTCGTTTCCTCATTGGAAAGGTTGCCGCTTTTCCCGAGCCGGTCTTTGATATTTAGAGCCATTTTGCATTGGGCTTTCGCTTTGATAGCCTCCTTCGTCCGTTTCGGCCCTTCGCTACTAGGGGAGCTGGTGCACTCGCGGACTGGGGAGGATAGAAGCTCCTCTTCTGCTTCCGTCGATATGGATACGCAGTCCGAGTCTACTGGAACTTTGGTACAGCTCCTCCATACTTGGGCATTGGCTGCATATGCAGCTTTTGATGTGCTGGCAGTAGCTGTGCAACCGTCACAGCCTCCTCCCACTGTGACGGAGGTGTGACCGCTGGCGACACGCATAGAGGATTTCTCCTCTCCGTGCCCGCCGGTGGTAGCAGTCACGCATTCCACCGACGTTTGGACTGACATCCCAGTCCCTGTTTGACCGTTTTTCTTCTCCATCTTGAAATATTTATTCGGGGATTCACCCTACAGCGTTTTATGCCTACCGTAAGGGCGGTTTACAGAGTACCTTCTCCGCCCGACTACCATTAGCCAGCACTCCATAGGAGCCTGTTACCAGCCGCCCCCACGAGGAAAGTATTGTCGCACTTTCAACAGTGTATACAGTTACGGCACGCTCACGTATGTGTTGCATGTTGTTCCCCCTGTATACCTGCCGACTGACGGCCTTGAGGATATTTTAGTTTTGATAAAAAAAAAATTTTATTTCATACGAGTTTTCGTAAAATATGTTAATGCCAGCTGAAAAAGGAACAGATAAGCTTTCCATCGAGCTCTTAGTCGAAGAAGTCGGTCGAAGGATGCAAGAGTTATTAACAAAAAAACTAATCGGTGGTCAACACGATTCCGTCCTACTGCCGATACTTTTCGCAAAGTACTTTTCTATAATTCTAGTATTAAATGGGAAAAAATTAAACGAATTTATTGTCCATGCAAAAAAAAAACTATTAGTTCTGATAAAATGCCGCTCGTTTATGCAATTAAATTAAAAATTTAAATGTCTCTTATTAGATAAGGCATACTTTCGTCTGATAAGGTACTTCTACTTCAATGATTTTGAGGATATTTTAGTTTTGATCCAAAATATTTTATTTATTTTGACTTTTCTTAAAATATGTTAATGCCATCTGAAAGAGGAACAGATAAGCTTTCCATCGAGCTCTTAGTCGAAGAAGTCGGTCGAAGGATGGAAGAGTTATTAGCAAAAAACTAATCGGTGTTCAACACGATTCCATCCTACTGCCGATTCTTTTCGCAAAGGACTTTTCTTCTAATTCTGATAAGTTACTTCTACTTCAATGATTTTGAGGATATTTTGGTTTTGATCCAAGAAATTGTATTTCTTACGACTTTTCGTAAAATATGTTAATGCCAGCTGAAAGAGGAACAGATAAGGTTTCCATCGATCTCTTAGTCGAAGAAGTCGGTCGAAGGATGCAATAGTTATTAGCAAAAAACTAATCGGTGGTCAACACGATTCCGTTCTACTGCCGATTCTCTTCGCAAAGGACTTTTCTATAATTCTAGTATTTAATGGGAAAAAATTAAACGAATTTTTTGTCCATGTAAAAAGCTATTAATTCTGAATAAAATGCCGCCCATTTACGCAATTAAAAAAATTTAAATGTCTCTTATTAGATAAGGCATATTTTCATATGATAAGGTACTTCTTCTTCAATGATTTCGAGGATATTTTAGTTTTGATCAAAAAAATTTAATTTCTTACGACTTTTCGTAAAATATGGTAATGCCATCTGAAAGAGGAACAGATAAGCTTTCCATCGAGCTCTTAGTCGAAGAAGTCGGTCGAAGGATGCAAGAGTTATTAGCAAAAAACTAATCGGTGTTCAACACGATTCCATCCTACTGCCGATTCTTTTCGCAAAGGACTTTTCTATAATTCCAGTATTCAATGATTTTTAGTTTTGATAAATTTTTTTTATTTCTTATGAATTTTCGTAAAATATGTTAATGCCATCTGAAAGAGGAACAGATAAGCTTTCCATCGAGCTCTTAGTCGAAGAAGTCAGTCAAAGGATGCAAGAGTTATTAGCAGAAAACTTATCGGTGGTCAACACGATTCCGTCCTACTGCCGATTCCCTTCGCAAAGTAATTTTCTATAATTCTAGTATTTAATGGGAATAAATTAAACGAATTTTTTGTCCATGTAAAAAACTATTAATCTATAATATAACCAGTAAGGGCGGTATAGTTGAGTATTCTCAACTATATAATACCCTGTACACACACCTATGTTGATAACATGTTAAACATTCGCCGACAGCAAAAGCAGTGTACCACGATATGGTTTGTGTATTTGCTAATAGTGAGGCAGGGCTCACAGTGCAATGTTGCCATTAGATGGCGCTTTAGTTCGGATTTTGTTACAAAGCATTGCTGCTAAATTTTAGTGTGTTGGTCTTTGCGGGGAAAGTGGTAGTTTGTTGTATGCAGTTTTAAAAAGGTATGTTACCTGAGTTTGCATACCAAATTTCAGCATTGTATTCATTATACTTTAGGAGATACAGCAATTTTAAGAAAAAAATGACCTTTTGTTGTGCTCGATGGGCGGGAAGGAATGGGCGTGGCAAAAATTCCTTCAAACTTGATCTAGTGTTCGACCTCACGAGTCTATCTTCCAAATTTCAAGTCTCTAGCTTTAATAGTTTTCGCAGTGTTAAGTACGGTTTTTGTTACAAATAGGATAAAGCAGTGTTCAAAGCGCAATTTATGCCAAATTTCAACTTGTTTGTCTTTGCGTTGTCACACAGCGTTAAAAATGAAAGTTTGTGGTATGCAGTTTTAAAAAGGTATGTTTACTGAGTTTGCATACAAATTTTCAGCATTGTATCTATTATAGTTTAGGAGATACAGCAATTTTAAGAAAACAACTTTTTGAGGGGAAACGAAGGGGAGGGGGAAAAAATGTGGTATGCAGTTTTGTGGAGCTATACATACTGAGTCTACATACTCATTTTCATGTTTCTAACTCATCAGGTTTTCGAGATACAGCCTTTTGAAAAAATGGGTGGTGCTCGATGGGCGGGAAGGAGTGGGCGTGGCAAAAAATCCTTCAAACTTGATCTAGCGTTTGACCTCACGAGTCTATCCACCAAATTTCAAGTCTCTAGCTCTTATAGTTTTCGAGAACCATTGGTGAGGACGGACGGACGGACGGACGGACAGACAGGGCTATATCAATTCGCCTTGTCATCCTGATCAAGAATAAATATACTTTATAGGGTCCCCCTCCCCTCCTTCTATGCGTTACATACAAACCGTCTCAAACAAACTTAATATACCCTGATACACAGTGTGTGTACAGGGTATAATGACACGCATTTATGCAATTAAAAAAATTTAAATGTCTCTTATTAGATAAGGCATATTTTCGTCTGATAAGGTACTTCGTTTTCAATGATTTCGAGGATATTTTAGTTTTGATCAAAAAAATTTTATTTCTTACGACTTTTCGTAAAACTGCCGATTCTTTTCGCAAAGTACTTTTCTATAATTCTAGTATTTAATGGTAAAAAATGAAACGAATTTTTTATCCATGTAAAAAACTATTAATTCTGAATAAAATGGCGCCCATTTATGCAATTAAAAAAATTTAAAAAAATTTAGGTTTCCCGTTAGAATCTCAAGGGATCGTTCGATGTCTCCCGTCGATTCTAAATTAATGGGAGCAGTTAGTTTACTATCGACTACTTTAGTGAACTTTTCCCAGTTCGTATTCCGGGGGTTTCTATAAATGCAGTCAGGGGCTTTGTGGCTGAAGTTAATATTGAAACTCAGGTATTTATGATCTGAGAAGGAGTGTCTGTTGAGAACTCTCCAATCTTCTGCTCTACTTTCGTAGCTATTAAGCAATGTAAGGTCAAGGACGTTAGCCGAGGTGGGTTCAACATACGTTGGCTCCTCACCTCTGTTCGCTATGTCTATGTTATTTTGTAAAATATATTGTAATAACGACTCACACAGCCTTCTCCACTCATTTGGCGGTGCCTCTACTTCGTGTGCCATATAACAGGATGCCAGAATCAATTTCTTGTCCTTGCTGTTCTCAATGGCAACAACTGTGAGGTCATCGTTGCTGTAATTGGACATTAACTAAGAATGCATACCTTTTCTAGTTAGAATGGCCGTTATGTTCTTACTTTTTGCAGTCGGGTAAAAGAGATTGTAGTTAGGTGACTTTAGGCCAGAAACCTTGTTCCCCGAGGCCAGCCAAGGTTCCTGGACCAAAGCCACGTCGGCGGGCCCTTCCTCCAGGGTTAGGGAGCTCCGCCGACGCCAATTTACTTTTATGTAGATTTAGCTGGAGGACCCTGAGCATCGTCTGTTGGCCCCTCCCTCTCTAGCGGCTCGACAACAAGTGTCTTGTCGCCCTCTTCATCGTCTTCCATTTCAATGGACTGACCCCTGGCGGCTTCGGACACGGCTTCTAGGCCGAGGTCTCGTTCCACCTCCCCTGTTTGGAGCGTGTTTTCATTTTTGTCGTCGGGGTGGCGTTTTTTCAGGCGCAGGAATACGTTTCCTACCCCCCATGCCATTTTCCCCCGCCTTTCATAAAACATGTCTTCTGCCTCTTTATTCAGCTGCAGAATCATGCACTGTCCCTTGTCTTCCGGTTTGAAGACACGCAGGACCTTCCAGCTGTCGGTTGGCACGTCTGGATTTTGCCATCTGGCGTTGGGCTCCTCCATACGCTTGAACAGCTCGTCTAGCAACTTCATCTCCACAGCTTTCCACTGCTCTGATGTTATTCGGCCAAACTGCTCGGTTTTATCAATTAGCGCTACGGTCAGGTGGCTTCTCGCCACATCACTAACCCTAGCGCCTTATCCCTAGCGTATTTATCATTCGACGCGCGCATGTTCTTATTTTGCGCAAAGAATTGGCGCCCTTCTTCAATTCGCCGATCGGCCCACTGCAGCTTACTCGTTTCCTCATTGGAAAGGTTGCCGCTTTTCCCGAGCCGGTCTTTGATATTTAAAGCCATTTTGCATTGGGCTTTCGCTTTGATAGCCTCCTTCGTCCGTTTCGGCCCTTCGCTACTAGGGGAGCTGGTGCACTCGCGGACTGGGGAGGATAGAAGCTTCTCTTCTGCTTCCGTCGATATGGATACGCAGTCCGAGTCTACTGGAACTTTGGTACAGCTCCTCCATACTTGGGCATTGGCTGCATATGCAGCTTTTGATGTGCTGGCAGTAGCTGTGCAACCGTCACAGCCTCCTCCCACTGTGACGGAGGTGTGACCGCTGGCGACACGCATAGAGGATTTCTCCTCTCCGTGCCCGCCGGTGGTAGCAGTCACGCATTCCACCGACGTTTGGACTGACATCCCAGTCCCTGTTTGACCGTTTTTCTTCTCCATCTTGAAATATTTATTCGGGGATTCACCCTACAGCGTTTTATGCCTACCGTAAGGGCGGTTTACAGAGTACCTTCTCCGCCCGACTACCATTAGCCAGCACTCCATAGGAGCCTGTTACCAGCCGCCCCAACGAGGAAAGTATTGTCGCACTTTCAACAGTGTATACAGTTACGGCACGCTCACGTATGTGTTGCATGTTGTTCCCCCTGTATACCTGCCGACTGACGGCCTTGAGGATATTTTAGTTTTGATAAAAAAAAAATTTTATTTCATACGAGTTTTCGTAAAATATGTTAATGCCAGCTGAAAAAGGAACAGATAAGCTTTCCATCGAGCTCTTAGTCGAAGAAGTCGGTCGAAGGATGCAAGAGTTATTAACAAAAAAACTAATCGGTGGTCAACACGATTCCGTCCTACTGCCGATACTTTTCGCAAAGTACTTTTCTATAATTCTAGTATTAAATGGGAAAAAATTAAACGAATTTATTGTCCATGCAAAAAAAAAACTATTAGTTCTGATAAAATGCCGCTCGTTTATGCAATTAAATTAAAAATTTAAATGTCTCTTATTAGATAAGGCATACTTTCGTCTGATAAGGTACTTCTACTTCAATGATTTTGAGGATATTTTAGTTTTGATCCAAAATATTTTATTTATTTTGACTTTTCTTAAAATATGTTAATGCCATCTGAAAGAGGAACAGATAAGCTTTCCATCGAGCTCTTAGTCGAAGAAGTCGGTCGAAGGATGGAAGAGTTATTAGCAAAAAACTAATCGGTGTTCAACACGATTCCATCCTACTGCCGATTCTTTTCGCAAAGGACTTTTCTTCTAATTCTGATAAGGTACTTCTACTTCAATGATTTTGAGGATATTTTAGTTTTGATCCAAGAAATTGTATTTCTTACGACTTTTCGTAAAATATGTTAATGCCAGCTGAAAGAGGAACAGATAAGGTTTCCATCGATCTCTTAGTCGAAGAAGTCGGTCGAAGGATGCAATAGTTATTAGCAAAAAACTAATCGGTGGTCAACACGATTCCGTTCTACTGCCAATTCTCTTCGCAAAGGACTTTTCTATAATTCTAGTATTTAATGGGAAAAAATTAAACGAATTTTTTGTCCATGTAAAAAGCTATTAATTCTGAATAAAATGCCGCCCATTTACGCAATTAAAAAAATTTAAATGTCTCTTATTAGATAAGGCATATTTTCATATGATAAGGTACTTCTTCTTCAATGATTTCGAGGATATTTTAGTTTTGATCAAAAAAATTTTATTTCTTACGACTTTTCGTAAAATATGGTAATGCCATCTGAAAGAGGAACAGATAAGCTTTCCATCGAGCTCTTAGTCGAAGAAGTCGGTCGAAGGATGCAAGAGTTATTAGCAAACAACTAATCGGTGGTCAACACGATTCTGTCCTACTGCCGATTCTTTTCGCAAAGTACTTTTCTATAATTCTAGTATTTAATGGTAAAAAATTAAACGAATTTTTTGTCAATGTAAAAAACTATTAATTCTGAATAAAATGCCTCCCATTTATCCAATTAAAAAAATTTAAATGTCTCTTATCAGATAAGGCATATTTTCTTCTGATAAGGTACTTCTTCTTCAATGATTTTGAGGATATTTTAGTTTTGATCAAAAACATTTTATTTCTTATGACTTTTCGTAAAATATGTTAATGCCATCTGAAAGAGGAACAGATAAGCTTTCCATTGAGCTCTTAGTCGAAGAAGTCGATCGAAGGATGCAAGAGTTATTAGCAAAAAACTCATCGGTGGTCAACACGATTCCGTCCTACTGCCGATTCTCTTCGCAAAGTACTTTTCTATAATTCTAGTATTTAATGGTAAAAAATGAAACGAATTTTTTGTCCATGTAAAATACTATTAATTCTGAATAAAATGGCGCCCATTTATGAAATTAAAAAAATTTAAATGTCTCTTATAAGATAAGGCATATTTTCTTCTGATAAGGTACTTCTTCTTCAATGATTTTGAGGATATTTCAGTTTTGATCAAAAACATTTTATTTTTTATGACTTTTCGTAAAATATGTTAATGCCATCTGAAAGAGGAACAGATAAGCTTTCCATCGAGCTCTTAGTCGAAGAAGTCGATCGAAGGATGCAAGAGTTATTAGCAAAAAACTCATCGGTGGTCAACACGATTCCGTCCTACTGCCGATTCTCTTCGCAAAGTACTTTTCTATAATTCTAGTATTTAATGGTAAAAAATGAAACGAATTTTTTGTCCATGTAAAAAACTATTAATTCTGCAATTTATGCAACTAACACAATTTAAATGTCTCTTATTAGATAAGCCATATTTTCGTCTCATATGGTACTTCTTCTTCAATGATTTCGAGGATATTTTAGTTTTGATCAAAAAAATTTTATTTCTTATGACTTTTCGTAAAATATGTTAATGCCATCTGAAAGAGGAACAGATAAGCTTTCCATCGAGCTCTTAGCCGAAGAAGTCGATCGAAGGATGCAAGAGTTATTGGCAAAAAACTCATCGGTGGTCAACACGATTCCGTCCTACTGCCGATTCACTTCGCAAAGTACTTTTCTATAATTCTAGTATTTAATGGTAAAAAATGAAACGAATTTTTTGTCCATGTAAAAAACCATTAATTCTGAATAAAATGGCGCCCATTCATGCAATTAAAAAAATTTAAATGTCTCTTATCAGATAAGGCATATTTTCTTCTGATAAGGTAGTTCTTCTTCAATGATTTTGAGGATATTTTAGTTTTGATGAAAAACATTTTCCACGATTCCATCCTACTGCCGATTCTTTTCGCAAAGGACTTTTCTATAATTCTAGTATTTAATGGGAAAAAATTAAACGAATTTTTTGTCCATGTAAAAAAACTATGAATTCTGAATAAAATGCCGCTCATTTATGCAATTAAAAAAATTTAAATGTCTCTTATTAGGTATGGCATATTTTCGTCTGATAAGGTACTTCTACTTCAATGATTTTGAGGATATTTTAGTTTTGATCAAAAAAATTTAATTTCTTTCGACTTTTCGTAAAATATGGTAATGCCATCTGAAAGAGGAACAGATAAGCTTTCCATCGAGCTCTTAGTCGAAGAAGTCGGTCGAAGGATGCAAGAGTTATTAGCAAAAAACTAATCGGTGTTCAACACGATTCCATCCTACTGCCGATTCTTTTCGCAAAGGACTTTTCTATAATTCTAGTATTTAATGGGAAAAAATTAAACGAATTTTTTGTCCATGTAAAAAACTATGAATTCTGAATAAAATGCCGCTCATTTATGCAATTAAAAAAATTTAAATGTCTCTTATTAGATAAGGCATATTTTCATATGATAAGGTACTTCTTCTTCAATGATTTCGAGGATATTTTAGTTTTGATCAAAAAAATTTAATTTCTTACGACTTTTCGTAAAATATGGTAATGCCATCTGAAAGAGGAACAGATAAGCTTTCCATCGAGCTCTTAGTCGAAGAAGTCGGTCGAAGGATGCAAGAGTTATTAGCAAAAAACTAATCGGTGTTCAACACGATTCCATCCTACTGCCGATTCTTTTCGCAAAGGACTTTTCTATAATTCCAGTATTCAATGATTTTTAGTTTTGATAAATTTTTTTTATTTCTTATGAATTTTCGTAAAATATGTTAATGCCATCTGAAAGAGGAACAGATAAGCTTTCCATCGAGCTCTTAGTCGAAGAAGTCAGTCAAAGGATGCAAGAGTTATTAGCAGAAAACTTATCGGTGGTCAACACGATTCCGTCCTACTGCCGATTCCCTTCGCAAAGTAATTTTCTATAATTCTAGTATTTAATGGGAAAAAATTAAACGAATTTTTTGTCCATGTAAAAAACTATTAATCTATAATATAACCAGTAAGGGCGGTATAGTTGAGTATTCTCAACTATATAATACCCTGTACACACACCTATGTTGATAACATGTTAAACATTCGCCGACAGCAAAAGCAGTGTACCACGATATGGTTTGTGTATTTGCTAATAGTGAGGCAGGGCTCACAGTGCAATGTTGCCATTAGATGGCGCTTTAGTTCGGATTTTGTTACAAAGCATTGCTGCTAAATTTTAGTGTGTTGGTCTTTGCGGGGAAAGTGGTAGTTTGTTGTATGCAGTTTTAAAAAGGTATATTACCTGAGTTTGCATACCAAATTTCAGCATTGTATTCATTATACTTTAGGAGATACAGCAATTTTAAGAAAAAAATGACCTTTTGTTGTGCTCGATGGGCGGGAAGGAATGGGCGTGGCAAAAATTCCTTCAAACTTGATCTAGTGTTCGACCTCACGAGTCTATCTTCCAAATTTCAAGTCTCTAGCTTTAATAGTTTTCGCAGTGTTAAGTACGGTTTTTGTTACAAATAGGATAAAGCAGTGTTCAAAGCGCAATTTATGCCAAATTTCAACTTGTTTGTCTTTGCGTTGTCACACAGCGTTAAAAATGAAAGTTTGTGGTATGCAGTTTTAAAAAGGTATGTTTACTGAGTTTGCATACAAATTTTCAGCATTGTATCTATTATAGTTTAGGAGATACAGCAATTTTAAGAAAACAACTTTTTGAGGGGAAACGAAGGGGAGGGGGAAAAATGTGGTATGCAGTTTTGTGGAGCTATACATACTGAGTCTACATACTCATTTTCATGTTTCTAACTCATCAGGTTTTCGAGATACAGCCTTTTGAAAAAATGGGTGGTGCTCGATGGGCGGGAAGGAGTGGGCGTGGCAAAAAATCCTTCAAACTTGATCTAGCGTTTGACCTCACGAGTCTATCCACCAAATTTCAAGTCTCTAGCTCTTATAGTTTTCGAGAACCATTGGTGAGGACGGACGGACGGACGGACGGACGGACGGACAGACAGGGCTATATCAATTCGCCTTGTCATCCTGATCAAGAATAAATATACTTTATAGGGTCCCCCTCCCCTCCTTCTATGCGTTACATACAAACCGTCTCAAACAAACTTAATATACCCTGATACACAGTGTGTGTACAGGGTATAATGACACGCATTTATGCAATTAAAAAAATTTAAATGTCTCTTATTAGATAAGGCATATTTTCGTCTGATAAGGTACTTCGTTTTCAATGATTTCGAGGATATTTTAGTTTTGATCAAAAAAATTTTATTTCTTACGACTTTTCGTAAAACTGCCGATTCTTTTCGCAAAGTACTTTTCTATAATTCTAGTATTTAATGGTAAAAAATGAAACGAATTTTTTATCCATGTAAAAAACTATTAATTCTGAATAAAATGGCGCCCATTTATGCAATTAAAAAAATTTAAAAAAATTTAGGTTTCCCGTTAGAATCTCAAGGGATCGTTCGATGTCTCCCGTCGATTCTAAATTAATGGGAGCAGTTAGTTTACTATCGACTACTTTAGTGAACTTTTCCCAGTTCGTATTCCGGGGGTTTCTATAAATGCAGTCAGGGGCTTTGTGGCTGAAGTTAATATTGAAACTCAGGTATTTATGATCTGAGAAGGAGTGTCTGTTGAGAACTCTCCAATCTTCTGCTCTACTTTCGTAGCTATTAAGCAATGTAAGGTCAAGGACGTTAGCCGAGGTGGGTTCAACATACGTTGGCTCCTCACCTCTGTTCGCTATGTCTATGTTATTTTGTAAAATATATTGTAATAACGACTCACCCCTTTCATTGATGTCTTTACTGCCCCACACAGTATGATGTGCGTTGGCGTCAGTGCCTGTGATGAGCGGTTGGCCTTTGCTGCCTGTTTCAGCCACCAGCCTTCTCCACTCATTTGGCGGTGCCTCTACTTCGTGTGCCATATAACAGGATGCCAGAATCAATTTCTTGTCCTTGCTGTTCTCAATGGCAACAACTGTGAGGTCATCGTTGCTGTAATTGGACATTAACTAAGAATGCATACCTTTTCTAGTTAGAATGGCCGTTATGTTCTTACTTTTTGCAGTCGGGTAAAAGAGATTGTAGTTAGGTGACTTTAGGCCAGAAACCTTGTTCCCCGAGGCCAGCCAAGGTTCCTGGACCAAAGCCACGTCGGCGGGCCCTTCCTCCAGGGTTAGGGAGCTCCGCCGACGCCAATTTACTTTTATGTAGATTTAGCTGGAGGACCCTGAGCATCGTCTGTTGGCCCCTCCCTCTCTAGCGGCTCGACAACAAGTGTCTTGTCGCCCTCTTCATCGTCTTCCATTTCAATGGACTGACCCCTGGCGGCTTCGGACACGGCTTCTAGGCCGAGGTCTCGTTCCACCTCCCCTGTTTGGAGCGTGTTTTCATTTTTGTCGTCGGGGTGGCGTTTTTTCAGGCGCAGGAATACGTTTCCTACCCCCCATGCCATTTTCCCCCGCCTTTCATAAAACATGTCTTCTGCCTCTTTATTCAGCTGCAGAATCATGCACTGTCCCTTGTCTTCCGGTTTGAAGACACGCAGGACCTTCCAGCTGTCGGTTGGCACGTCTGGATTTTGCCATCTGGCGTTGGGCTCCTCCATACGCTTGAACAGCTCGTCTAGCAACTTCATCTCCACAGCTTTCCACTGCTCTGATGTTATTCGGCCAAACTGCTCGGTTTTATCAATTAGCGCTACGGTCAGGTGGCTTCTCGCCACATCACTAACCCTAGCGCCTTATCCCTAGCGTATTTATCATTCGACGCGCGCATGTTCTTATTTTGCGCAAAGAATTGGCGCCCTTCTTCAATTCGCCGATCGGCCCACTGCAGCTTACTCGTTTCCTCATTGGAAAGGTTGCCGCTTTTCCCGAGCCGGTCTTTGATATTTAAAGCCATTTTGCATTGGGCTTTCGCTTTGATAGCCTCCTTCGTCCGTTTCGGCCCTTCGCTACTAGGGGAGCTGGTGCACTCGCGGACTGGGGAGGATAGAAGCTTCTCTTCTGCTTCCGTCGATATGGATACGCAGTCCGAGTCTACTGGAACTTTGGTACAGCTCCTCCATACTTGGGCATTGGCTGCATATGCAGCTTTTGATGTGCTGGCAGTAGCTGTGCAACCGTCACAGCCTCCTCCCACTGTGACGGAGGTGTGACCGCTGGCGACACGCATAGAGGATTTCTCCTCTCCGTGCCCGCCGGTGGTAGCAGTCACGCATTCCACCGACGTTTGGACTGACATCCCAGTCCCTGTTTGACCGTTTTTCTTCTCCATCTTGAAATATTTATTCGGGGATTCACCCTACAGCGTTTTATGCCTACCGTAAGGGCGGTTTACAGAGTACCTTCTCCGCCCGACTACCATTAGCCAGCACTCCATAGGAGCCTGTTACCAGCCGCCCCAACGAGGAAAGTATTGTCGCACTTTCAACAGTGTATACAGTTACGGCACGCTCACGTATGTGTTGCATGTTGTTCCCCCTGTATACCTGCCGACTGACGGCCTTGAGGATATTTTAGTTTTGATAAAAAAAAAATTTTATTTCATACGAGTTTTCGTAAAATATGTTAATGCCAGCTGAAAAAGGAACAGATAAGCTTTCCATCGAGCTCTTAGTCGAAGAAGTCGGTCGAAGGATGCAAGAGTTATTAACAAAAAAACTAATCGGTGGTCAACACGATTCCGTCCTACTGCCGATACTTTTCGCAAAGTACTTTTCTATAATTCTAGTATTAAATGGGAAAAAATTAAACGAATTTATTGTCCATGCAAAAAAAAAACTATTAGTTCTGATAAAATGCCGCTCGTTTATGCAATTAAATTAAAAATTTAAATGTCTCTTATTAGATAAGGCATACTTTCGTCTGATAAGGTACTTCTACTTCAATGATTTTGAGGATATTTTAGTTTTGATCCAAAATATTTTATTTATTTTGACTTTTCTTAAAATATGTTAATGCCATCTGAAAGAGGAACAGATAAGCTTTCCATCGAGCTCTTAGTCGAAGAAGTCGGTCGAAGGATGGAAGAGTTATTAGCAAAAAACTAATCGGTGTTCAACACGATTCCATCCTACTGCCGATTCTTTTCGCAAAGGACTTTTCTTCTAATTCTGATAAGGTACTTCTACTTCAATGATTTTGAGGATATTTTAGTTTTGATCCAAGAAATTGTATTTCTTACGACTTTTCGTAAAATATGTTAATGCCAGCTGAAAGAGGAACAGATAAGGTTTCCATCGATCTCTTAGTCGAAGAAGTCGGTCGAAGGATGCAATAGTTATTAGCAAAAAACTAATCGGTGGTCAACACGATTCCGTTCTACTGCCAATTCTCTTCGCAAAGGACTTTTCTATAATTCTAGTATTTAATGGGAAAAAATTAAACGAATTTTTTGTCCATGTAAAAAGCTATTAATTCTGAATAAAATGCCGCCCATTTACGCAATTAAAAAAATTTAAATGTCTCTTATTAGATAAGGCATATTTTCATATGATAAGGTACTTCTTCTTCAATGATTTCGAGGATATTTTAGTTTTGATCAAAAAAATTTTATTTCTTACGACTTTTCGTAAAATATGGTAATGCCATCTGAAAGAGGAACAGATAAGCTTTCCATCGAGCTCTTAGTCGAAGAAGTCGGTCGAAGGATGCAAGAGTTATTAGCAAACAACTAATCGGTGGTCAACACGATTCTGTCCTACTGCCGATTCTTTTCGCAAAGTACTTTTCTATAATTCTAGTATTTAATGGTAAAAAATTAAACGAATTTTTTGTCAATGTAAAAAACTATTAATTCTGAATAAAATGCCTCCCATTTATCCAATTAAAAAAATTTAAATGTCTCTTATCAGATAAGGCATATTTTCTTCTGATAAGGTACTTCTTCTTCAATGATTTTGAGGATATTTTAGTTTTGATCAAAAACATTTTTTTTCTTATGACTTTTCGTAAAATATGTTAATGCCATCTGAAAGAGGAACAGATAAGCTTTCCATTGAGCTCTTAGTCGAAGAAGTCGATCGAAGGATGCAAGAGTTATTAGCAAAAAACTCATCGGTGGTCAACACGATTCCGTCCTACTGCCGATTCTCTTCGCAAAGTACTTTTCTATAATTCTAGTATTTAATGGTAAAAAATGAAACGAATTTTTTGTCCATGTAAAATACTATTAATTCTGAATAAAATGGCGCCCATTTATGAAATTAAAAAAATTTAAATGTCTCTTATAAGATAAGGCATATTTTCTTCTGATAAGGTACTTCTTCTTCAATGATTTTGAGGATATTTCAGTTTTGATCAAAAACATTTTATTTTTTATGACTTTTCGTAAAATATGTTAATGCCATCTGAAAGAGGAACAGATAAGCTTTCCATCGAGCTCTTAGTCGAAGAAGTCGATCGAAGGATGCAAGAGTTATTAGCAAAAAACTCATCGGTGGTCAACACGATTCCGTCCTACTGCCGATTCACTTCGCAAAGTACTTTTCTATAATTCTAGTATTTAATGGTAAAAAATGAAACGAATTTTTTGTCCATGTAAAAAACTATTAATTCTGCAATTTATGCAACTAACACAATTTAAATGTCTCTTATTAGATAAGCCATATTTTCGTCTCATATGGTACTTCTTCTTCAATGATTTCGAGGATATTTTAGTTTTGATCAAAAAAATTTTATTTCTTATGACTTTTCGTAAAATATGTTAATGCCATCTGAAAGAGGAACAGATAAGCTTTCCATCGAGCTTTTAGCCGAAGAAGTCGATCGAAGGATGCAAGAGTTATTGGCAAAAAACTCATCGGTGGTCAACACGATTCCGTCCTACTGCCGATTCACTTCGCAAAGTACTTTTCTATAATTCTAGTATTTAATGGTAAAAAATGAAACGAATTTTTTGTCCATGTAAAAAACCATTAATTCTGAATAAAATGGCGCCCATTCATGCAATTAAAAAAATTTAAATGTCTCTTATCAGATAAGGCATATTTTCTTCTGATAAGGTAGTTCTTCTTCAATGATTTTGAGGATATTTTAGTTTTGATGAAAAACATTTTCCACGATTCCATCCTACTGCCGATTCTTTTCGCAAAGGACTTTTCTATAATTCTAGTATTTAATGGGAAAAAATTAAACGAATTTTTTGTCCATGTAAAAAAACTATGAATTCTGAATAAAATGCCGCTCATTTATGCAATTAAAAAAATTTAAATGTCTCTTATTAGGTATGGCATATTTTCGTCTGATAAGGTACTTCTACTTCAATGATTTTGAGGATATTTTAGTTTTGATCAAAAAAATTTTATTTCTTACGACTTTTCGTAAAATATGTTAATGCCATCTGAAAAAGGAACAGATAAGGTTTCCATCGAGCTCTTAGTCGAAGAAGTCGGTCGAAGGATGCAAGAGTTATTAGCAAAAAACTAATCGGTGTTCAACACGATTCCATCCTACTGCCGATTCTTTTCGCAAAGTACTTTTCTATAATTCTAGTATTCAATAATTTTGAGGATATTTTAGTTTTGATAAATTTTTCTTATTTCTTACGACTTTTCGTAAAATATGGTAATGCCATCTGAAAGAGGAACAGATAAGCTTTCCATCGAGCTCTTAGTCGAAGAAGTCAGTCAAAGGATGCAAGAGTTATTAGCAGAAAACTTATCGGTGGTCAACACGATTCCGTCCTACTGCCGATACTTTTCGCAAAGTACTTTTCTATAATTCTAGTATTAAATGGGAAAAAATTAAACGAATTTATTGTCCATGCAAAAAAAAAACTATTAGTTCTGATAAAATGCCGCTCGTTTATGCAATTAAATTAAAAATTTAAATGTCTCTTATTAGATAAGGCATACTTTCGTCTGATAAGGTACTTCTACTTCAATGATTTTGAGGATATTTTAGTTTTGATCCAAAATATTTTATTTATTTTGACTTTTCTTAAAATATGTTAATGCCATCTGAAAGAGGAACAGATAAGCTTTCCATCGAGCTCTTAGTCGAAGAAGTCGGTCGAAGGATGGAAGAGTTATTAGCAAAAAAACTAATCGGTGGTCAACACGATTCCGTCCTACTGCCGATACTTTTCGCAAAGTACTTTTCTATAATTCTAGTATTAAATGGGAAAAAATTAAACGAATTTATTGTCCATGCAAAAAAAAAACTATTAGTTCTGATAAAATGCCGCTCGTTTATGCAATTAAATTAAAAATTTAAATGTCTCTTATTAGATAAGGCATACTTTCGTCTGATAAGGTACTTCTACTTCAATGATTTTGAGGATATTTTAGTTTTGATCCAAAATATTTTATTTATTTTGACTTTTCTTAAAATATGTTAATGCCATCTGAAAGAGGAACAGATAAGCTTTCCATCGAGCTCTTAGTCGAAGAAGTCGGTCGAAGGATGGAAGAGTTATTAGCAAAAAACTAATCGGTGTTCAACACGATTCCATCCTACTGCCGATTCTTTTCGCAAAGGACTTTTCTTCTAATTCTGATAAGGTACTTCTACTTCAATGATTTTGAGGATATTTTGGTTTTGATCCAAGAAATTGTATTTCTTACGACTTTTCGTAAAATATGTTAATGCCAGCTGAAAGAGGAACAGATAAGGTTTCCATCGATCTCTTAGTCGAAGAAGTCGGTCGAAGGATGCAATAGTTATTAGCAAAAAACTAATCGGTGGTCAACACGATTCCGTTCTACTGCCGATTCTCTTCGCAAAGGACTTTTCTATAATTCTAGTATTTAATGGGAAAAAATTAAACGAATTTTTTGTCCATGTAAAAAGCTATTAATTCTGAATAAAATGCCGCCCATTTACGCAATTAAAAAAATTTAAATGTCTCTTATTAGATAAGGCATATTTTCATATGATAAGGTACTTCTTCTTCAATGATTTCAAGGATATTTTAGTTTTGATCAAAAAAATTTAATTTCTTACGACTTTTCGTAAAATATGGTAATGCCATCTGAAAGAGGAACAGATAAGCTTTCCATCGAGCTCTTAGTCGAAGAAGTCGGTCGAAGGATGCAAGAGTTATTAGCAAAAAACTAATCGGTGTTCAACACGATTCCATCCTACTGCCGATTCTTTTCGCAAAGGACTTTTCTATAATTCCAGTATTCAATGATTTTTAGTTTTGATAAATTTTTTTTATTTCTTATGAATTTTCGTAAAATATGTTAATGCCATCTGAAAGAGGAACAGATAAGCTTTCCATCGAGCTCTTAGTCGAAGAAGTCAGTCAAAGGATGCAAGAGTTATTAGCAGAAAACTTATCGGTGGTCAACACGATTCCGTCCTACTGCCGATTCCCTTCGCAAAGTAATTTTCTATAATTCTAGTATTTAATGGGAAAAAATTAAACGAATTTTTTGTCCATGTAAAAAACTATTAATCTATAATATAACCAGTAAGGGCGGTATAGTTGAGTATTCTCAACTATATAATACCCTGTACACACACCTATGTTGATAACATGTTAAACATTCGCCGACAGCAAAAGCAGTGTACCACGATATGGTTTGTGTATTTGCTAATAGTGAGGCAGGGCTCACAGTGCAATGTTGCCATTAGATGGCGCTTTAGTTCGGATTTTGTTACAAAGCATTGCTGCTAAATTTTAGTGTGTTGGTCTTTGCGGGGAAAGTGGTAGTTTGTTGTATGCAGTTTTAAAAAGGTATGTTACCTGAGTTTGCATACCAAATTTCAGCATTGTATTCATTATACTTTAGGAGATACAGCAATTTTAAGAAAAAAATGACCTTTTGTTGTGCTCGATGGGCGGGAAGGAATGGGCGTGGCAAAAATTCCTTCAAACTTGATCTAGTGTTCGACCTCACGAGTCTATCTTCCAAATTTCAAGTCTCTAGCTTTAATAGTTTTCGCAGTGTTAAGTACGGTTTTTGTTACAAATAGGATAAAGCAGTGTTCAAAGCGCAATTTATGCCAAATTTCAACTTGTTTGTCTTTGCGTTGTCACACAGCGTTAAAAATGAAAGTTTGTGGTATGCAGTTTTAAAAAGGTATGTTTACTGAGTTTGCATACAAATTTTCAGCATTGTATCTATTATAGTTTAGGAGATACAGCAATTTTAAGAAAACAACTTTTTGAGGGGAAACGAAGGGGAGGGGGAAAAAATGTGGTATGCAGTTTTGTGGAGCTATACATACTGAGTCTACATACTCATTTTTATGTTTCTAACTCATCAGGTTTTCGAGATACAGCCTTTTGAAAAAATGGGTGGTGCTCGATGGGCGGGAAGGAGTGGGCGTGGCAAAAAATCCTTCAAACTTGATCTAGCGTTTGACCTCACGAGTCTATCCACCAAATTTCAAGTCTCTAGCTCTTATAGTTTTCGAGAACCATTGGTGAGGACGGACGGACGGACGGACGGACAGACAGGGCTATATCAATTCGCCTTGTCATCCTGATCAAGAATAAATATACTTTATAGGGTCCCCCTCCCCTCCTTCTATGCGTTACATACAAACCGTCTCAAACAAACTTAATATACCCTGATACACAGTGTGTGTACAGGGTATAATGACACGCATTTATGCAATTAAAAAAATTTAAATGTCTCTTATTAGATAAGGCATATTTTCGTCTGATAAGGTACTTCGTTTTCAATGATTTCGAGGATATTTTAGTTTTGATCAAAAAAATTTTATTTCTTACGACTTTTCGTAAAACTGCCGATTCTTTTCGCAAAGTACTTTTCTATAATTCTAGTATTTAATGGTAAAAAATGAAACGAATTTTTTATCCATGTAAAAAACTATTAATTCTGAATAAAATGGCGCCCATTTATGCAATTAAAAAAATTTAAAAAAATTTAGGTTTCCCGTTAGAATCTCAAGGGATCGTTCGATGTCTCCCGTCGATTCTAAATTAATGGGAGCAGTTAGTTTACTATCGACTACTTTAGTGAACTTTTCCCAGTTCGTATTCCGGGGGTTTCTATAAATGCAGTCAGGGGCTTTGTGGCTGAAGTTAATATTGAAACTCAGGTATTTATGATCTGAGAAGGAGTGTCTGTTGAGAACTCTCCAATCTTCTGCTCTACTTTCGTAGCTATTAAGCAATGTAAGGTCAAGGACGTTAGCCGAGGTGGGTTCAACATACGTTGGCTCCTCACCTCTGTTCGCTATGTCTATGTTATTTTGTAAAATATATTGTAATAACGACTCACCCCTTTCATTGATGTCTTTACTGCCCCACACAGTATGATGTGCGTTGGCGTCAGTGCCTGTGATGAGCGGTTGGCCTTTGCTGCCTGTTTCAGCCACCAGCCTTCTCCACTCATTTGGCGGTGCCTCTACTTCGTGTGCCATATAACAGGATGCCAGAATCAATTTCTCGTCCTTGCTGTTCTCAATGGCAACAACTGTGAGGTCATCGTTGCTGTAATTGGACATTAACTAAGAATGCATACCTTTTCTAGTTAGAATGGCCGTTATGTTCTTACTTTTTGCAGTCGGGTAAAAGAGATTGTAGTTAGGTGACTTTAGGCCAGAAACCTTGTTCCCCGAGGCCAGCCAAGGTTCCTGGACCAAAGCCACGTCGGCGGGCCCTTCCTCCAGGGTTAGGGAGCTCCGCCGACGCCAATTTACTTTTATGTAGATTTAGCTGGAGGACCCTGAGCATCGTCTGTTGGCCCCTCCCTCTCTAGCGGCTCGACAACAAGTGTCTTGTCGCCCTCTTCATCGTCTTCCATTTCAATGGACTGACCCCTGGCGGCTTCGGACACGGCTTCTAGGCCGAGGTCTCGTTCCACCTCCCCTGTTTGGAGCGTGTTTTCATTTTTGTCGTCGGGGTGGCGTTTTTTCAGGCGCAGGAATACGTTTCCTACCCCCCATGCCATTTTCCCCCGCCTTTCATAAAACATGTCTTCTGCCTCTTTATTCAGCTGCAGAATCATGCACTGTCCCTTGTCTTCCGGTTTGAAGACACGCAGGACCTTCCAGCTGTCGGTTGGCACGTCTGGATTTTGCCATCTGGCGTTGGGCTCCTCCATACGCTTGAACAGCTCGTCTAGCAACTTCATCTCCACAGCTTTCCACTGCTCTGATGTTATTCGGCCAAACTGCTCGGTTTTATCAATTAGCGCTACGGTCAGGTGGCTTCTCGCCACATCACTAACCCTAGCGCCTTATCCCTAGCGTATTTATCATTCGACGCGCGCATGTTCTTATTTTGCGCAAAGAATTGGCGCCCTTCTTCAATTCGCCGATCGGCCCACTGCAGCTTACTCGTTTCCTCATTGGAAAGGTTGCCGCTTTTCCCGAGCCGATCTTTGATATTTAAAGCCATTTTGCATTGGGCTTTCGCTTTGATAGCCTCCTTCGTCCGTTTCGGCCCTTCGCTACTAGGGGAGCTGGTGCACTCGCGGACTGGGGAGGATAGAAGCTTCTCTTCTGCTTCCGTCGATATGGATACGCAGTCCGAGTCTACTGGAACTTTGGTACAGCTCCTCCATACTTGGGCATTGGCTGCATATGCAGCTTTTGATGTGCTGGCAGTAGCTGTGCAACCGTCACAGCTTCCTCCCACTGTGATGGAGGTGTGACCGCTGGCGACACGCATAGAGGATTTCTCCTCTCCGTGCCCGCCGGTGGTAGCAGTCACGCATTCCACCGACGTTTGGACTGACATCCCAGTCCCTGTTTGACCGTTTTTCTTCTCCATCTTGAAATATTTATTCGGGGATTCACCCTACAGCGTTTTATGCCTACCGTAAGGGCGGTTTACAGAGTACCTTCTCCGCCCGACTACCATTAGCCAGCACTCCATAGGAGCCTGTTACCAGCCGCCCCAACGAGGAAAGTATTGTCGCACTTTCAACAGTGTATACAGTTACGGCACGCTCACGTATGTGTTGCATGTTGTTCCCCCTGTATACCTGCCGACTGACGGCCTTGAGGATATTTTAGTTTTGATAAAAAAAAAATTTTATTTCATACGAGTTTTCGTAAAATATGTTAATGCCAGCTGAAAAAGGAACAGATAAGCTTTCCATCGAGCTCTTAGTCGAAGAAGTCGGTCGAAGGATGCAAGAGTTATTAACAAAAAAACTAATCGGTGGTCAACACGATTCCGTCCTACTGCCGATACTTTTCGCAAAGTACTTTTCTATAATTCTAGTATTAAATGGGAAAAAATTAAACGAATTTACTGTCCATGCAAAAAAAAAACTATTAGTTCTGATAAAATGCCGCTCGTTTATGCAATTAAATTAAAAATTTAAATGTCTCTTATTAGATAAGGCATACTTTCGTCTGATAAGGTACTTCTACTTCAATGATTTTGAGGATATTTTAGTTTTGATCCAAAATATTTTATTTATTTTGACTTTTCTTAAAATATGTTAATGCCATCTGAAAGAGGAACAGATAAGCTTTCCATCGAGCTCTTAGTCGAAGAAGTCGGTCGAAGGATGGAAGAGTTATTAGCAAAAAACTAATCGGTGTTCAACACGATTCCATCCTACTGCCGATTCTTTTCGCAAAGGACTTTTCTTCTAATTCTGATAAGGTACTTCTACTTCAATGATTTTGAGGATATTTTAGTTTTGATCCAAGAAATTGTATTTCTTACGACTTTTCGTAAAATATGTTAATGCCAGCTGAAAGAGGAACAGATAAGGTTTCCATCGATCTCTTAGTCGAAGAAGTCGGTCGAAGGATGCAATAGTTATTAGCAAAAAACTAATCGGTGGTCAACACGATTCCGTTCTACTGCCGATTCTCTTCGCAAAGGACTTTTCTATAATTCTAGTATTTAATGGGAAAAAATTAAACGAATTTTTTGTCCATGTAAAAAGCTATTAATTCTGAATAAAATGCCGCCCATTTACGCAATTAAAAAAATTTAAATGTCTCTTATTAGATAAGGCATATTTTCATATGATAAGGTACTTCTTCTTCAATGATTTCGAGGATATTTTAGTTTTGATCAAAAAAATTTTATTTCTTACGACTTTTCGTAAAATATGGTAATGCCATCTGAAAGAGGAACAGATAAGCTTTCCATCGAGCTCTTAGTCGAAGAAGTCGGTCGAAGGATGCAAGAGTTATTAGCAAACAACTAATCGGTGGTCAACACGATTCTGTCCTACTGCCGATTCTTTTCGCAAAGTACTTTTCTATAATTCTAGTATTTAATGGTAAAAAATTAAACGAATTTTTTGTCAATGTAAAAAACTATTAATTCTGAATAAAATGCCTCCCATTTATCCAATTAAAAAAATTTAAATGTCTCTTATCAGATAAGGCATATTTTCTTCTGATAAGGTACTTCTTCTTCAATGATTTTGAGGATATTTTAGTTTTGATCAAAAACATTTTATTTCTTATGACTTTTCGTAAAATATGTTAATGCCATCTGAAAGAGGAACAGATAAGCTTTCCATTGAGCTCTTAGTCGAAGAAGTCGATCGAAGGATGCAAGAGTTATTAGCAAAAAACTCATCGGTGGTCAACACGATTCCGTCCTACTGCCGATTCTCTTCGCAAAGTACTTTTCTATAATTCTAGTATTTAATGGTAAAAAATGAAACGAATTTTTTGTCCATGTAAAATACTATTAATTCTGAATAAAATGGCGCCCATTTATGAAATTAAAAAAATTTAAATGTCTCTTATAAGATAAGGCATATTTTCTTCTGATAAGGTACTTCTTCTTCAATGATTTTGAGGATATTTCAGTTTTGATCAAAAACATTTTATTTTTTATGACTTTTCGTAAAATATGTTAATGCCATCTGAAAGAGGAACAGATAAGCTTTCCATCGAGCTCTTAGTCGAAGAAGTCGATCGAAGGATGCAAGAGTTATTAGCAAAAAACTCATCGGTGGTCAACACGATTCCGTCCTACTGCCGATTCTCTTCGCAAAGTACTTTTCTATAATTCTAGTATTTAATGGTAAAAAATGAAACGAATTTTTTGTCCATGTAAAAAACTATTAATTCTGCAATTTATGCAACTAACACAATTTAAATGTCTCTTATTAGATAAGCCATATTTTCGTCTCATATGGTACTTCTTCTTCAATGATTTCGAGGATATTTTAGTTTTGATCAAAAAAATTTTATTTCTTATGACTTTTCGTAAAATATGTTAATGCCATCTGAAAGAGGAACAGATAAGCTTTCCATCGAGCTCTTAGCCGAAGAAGTCGATCGAAGGATGCAAGAGTTATTGGCAAAAAACTCATCGGTGGTCAACACGATTCCGTCCTACTGCCGATTCACTTCGCAAAGTACTTTTCTATAATTCTAGTATTTAATGGTAAAAAATGAAACGAATTTTTTGTCCATGTAAAAAACCATTAATTCTGAATAAAATGGCGCCCATTCATGCAATTAAAAAAATTTAAATGTCTCTTATCAGATAAGGCATATTTTCTTCTGATAAGGTAGTTCTTCTTCAATGATTTTGAGGATATTTTAGTTTTGATGAAAAACATTTTCCACGATTCCATCCTACTGCCGATTCTTTTCGCAAAGGACTTTTCTATAATTCTAGTATTTAATGGGAAAAAATTAAACGAATTTTTTGTCCATGTAAAAAAACTATGAATTCTGAATAAAATGCCGCTCATTTATGCAATTAAAAAAATTTAAATGTCTCTTATTAGGTATGGCATATTTTCGTCTGATAAGGTACTTCTACTTCAATGATTTTGAGGATATTTTAGTTTTGATCAAAAAAATTTTATTTCTTACGACTTTTCGTAAAATATGTTAATGCCATCTGAAAAAGGAACAGATAAGGTTTCCATCGAGCTCTTAGTCGAAGAAGTCGGTCGAAGGATGCAAGAGTTATTAGCAAAAAACTAATCGGTGTTCAACACGATTCCATCCTACTGCCGATTCTTTTCGCAAAGTACTTTTCTATAATTCTAGTATTCAATAATTTTGAGGATATTTTAGTTTTGATAAATTTTTCTTATTTCTTACGACTTTTCGTAAAATATGGTAATGCCATCTGAAAGAGGAACAGATAAGCTTTCCATCGAGCTCTTAGTCGAAGAAGTCAGTCAAAGGATGCAAGAGTTATTAGCAGAAAACTTATCGGTGGTCAACACGATTCCGTCCTACAGCCGATTCCCTTCGCAAAGTAATTTTCTATAATTCTAGTATTTAATGGGAAAAAATTAAACGAATTTTTTGTCCATGTAAAAAACTATTAATCTATAATATAACCAGTAAGGGCGGTATAGTTGAGTATTCTCAACTATATAATACCCTGTACACACACCTATGTTGATAACATGTTAAACATTCGCCGACAGCAAAAGCAGTGTACGACGATATGGTTTGTGTATTTGCTAATAGTGAGGCAGGGCTCACAGTGCAATGTTGCCATTAGATGGCGCTTTAGTTCGGATTTTGTTACAAAGCATTGCTGCTAAATTTTAGTGTGTTGGTCTTTGCGGGGAAAGTGGTAGTTTGTTGTATGCAGTTTTAAAAAGGTATGTTACCTGAGTTTGCATACCAAATTTCAGCATTGTATTCATTATACTTTAGGAGATACAGCAATTTTAAGAAAAAAAATGACCTTTTGTTGTGCTCGATGGGCGGGAAGGAATGGGCGTGGCAAAAATTCCTTCAAACTTGATCTAGTGTTCGACCTCACGAGTCTATCTTCCAAATTTCAAGTCTCTAGCTTTAATAGTTTTCGCAGTGTTAAGTACGGTTTTTGTTACAAATAGGATAAAGCAGTGTTCAAAGCGCAATTTATGCCAAATTTCAACTTGTTTGTCTTTGCGTTGTCACACAGCGTTAAAAATGAAAGTTTGTGGTATGCAGTTTTAAAAAGGTATGTTTACTGAGTTTGCATACAAATTTTCAGCATTGTATCTATTATAGTTTAGGAGATACAGCAATTTTAAGAAAACAACTTTTTGAGGGGAAACGAAGGGGAGGGGGAAAAAATGTGGTATGCAGTTTTGTAGAGCTATACATACTGAGTCTACATACTCATTTTCATGTTTCTAACTCAGCAGGTTTTCGAGCTACTGCCTTTTGAAAAAATGGGTGGTGCTCGATGGGCGGGAAGGAGTGGGCGTGGCAAAAAATCCTTCAAACTTGATCTAGCGTTTGACCTCACGAGTCTATCAACCAAATTTCAAGTCTCTAGCTCTTATAGTTTTCGAGAACCATTGGTGAGGACGGACGGACGGACGGACAGACAGGGCTATATCAATTCGTCTTGTCATCCTGATCAAGAATAAATATACTTTATAGGGTCCCCCTCCCCTCCTTCTATGCGTTACGTACAAACCGTCTCAAACAAACTTAATATACCCTGATACACAGTGTGTGTACAGGGTATAATGACACGCATTTATGCAATTAAAAAAATTTAAATGTCTCTTATTAGATAAGGCATATTTTCGTCTGATAAGGTACTTCGTTTTTAATGATTTCGAGGATATTTTAGTTTTGATCAAAAAAATTTTATTTCTTACGACTTTTCGTAAAATATGGTAATGCCATCTGAAAGAGGAACAGATAAGCTTTCCATCGAGCTCTTAGTCGAAGAAGTCGGTCGAAGGATGCAAGAGTTATTAGCAAAAAACTAATCGGTGTTCAACACGATTCCATCCTACTGCCGATTCTTTTCGCAAAGTACTTTTCTATAATTCTAGTATTCAATAATTTTGAGGATATTTTAGTTTTGATAAATTTTTCTTATTTCTTACGACTTTTCGTAAAATATGGTAATGCCATCTGAAAGAGGAACAGATAAGCTTTCCATCGAGCTCTTAGTCGAAGAAATCGGTCGAAGGATGCAAGAGTTATTAGCAAATAACTAATCGGTGGTCAACACTATTCTGTCCTACTGCCGATTCTTTTCGCAAAGTACTTTTCTATAATTCTAGTATTCAATGATTTTGAGGATATTTTAGTTTTGATAAATTTTTCTTATTTCTTACGACTTTTCAAAAAATATGGTAATGTCATCTGAAAGAGGAACAGATAAGCTTTCCATCGAGCTCTAGGTCGAACAACTCGGTCGAAGGATGCAAGAGTTATTAGCAAACAACTAATCGGTGGTCAACACGATTCCGTCCTACTGCCGATTTTTTTCGCAAAGTACTTTTCTATAATTCTAGTATTTAATGGGAAAAAAATTAAACGAGTTTTTTGTCCATGTAAAAATTATTAATTCTCAATAAAATGCCGCACAATTATGCAATTAAAAAAATTTAAATGTCTCTTATTAGATAAGGCATATTTTCGTCTGATAAGGTACTTCTTCTTCAATGATTTCGAGGATATTTTTGTTTTGATCGAAAAATTGTATTTCTTACGACTTTTCGTAAAATATGTTAATGCCAGCTGAAAGAGGAACAGATAAGGTTTCCATCGATTTCTTAGTCGAAGAAGTCGGTCGAAGGATGCAATAGTTATTAGCAAAAAACTAATCGGTGGTCAACACGATTCCGTCCTACTGCCGATTCTCTTCGCAAAGGACTTTTCTATAATTCTAGTATTTAATGGGAAAAAATTAAACGAATTTTTTGTCCATATAAAAAGCTATTAATTCTGAATAAAATGCCGCCCATTTACGCAATGAAAAAAATTTAAATGTCTCTGATTAGATAAGGCATATTTTCATATGATAAGGTACTTCTTCTTCAATGATTTCGAGGATATTTTAGTTTTGATCAAAAAAATTGTATTTCTTACGACTTTTCGTAAAATATGGTAATGCCATCTGAAAGAGGAACAGATAAGCTTTCCATCGAGCTCTTAGTCGAAGAAGTCGGTCGAAGGATGCAAGAGTTATTAGCAAAAAACTAATCGGTGTTCAACACGATTCCATCCTACTGCCGATTCTTTTCGCAAAGTACTTTTCTATAATTCTAGTATTCAATGATTTTGAGGATATTTTAGTTTTGATAAATTTTTCTTATTTCTTACGACTTTTCGTAAAATATGGTAATGCCATATGAAAGAGGAACAGATAAGCTTTCCATCGAGCTCTTAGTCGAAGAAGTCGGTCGAAGGATGCAAGAGTTATTAGCAAATAACTAATCGGTGGTCAACACTATTCTGTCCTACTGCCGATTCTTTTCGCAAAGTACTTTTCTATAATTCTAGTATTTAATGGGAAAAAAATTAAACGAATTTTTTGTCCATGCAAAAAACTATTAATTCTGAATTAAATGCCGCCGATTTATGCAATTAAGAAAATTAAAATGTCTCTTATTAGATAAGGCATATTTTCGTCTGATAAGGTACTTCTACTTCAATGATTTTGAGGATATTTTAGTTTTGATCAAAAAAATTTTATTTTTTACGACTTTTCGTAAAATATGGTAATGCCATCTGAAAGAGGAACAGATAAGCTTTCCATCGAGCTCTTAGTCGAAGAAGTCGGTCGAAGGATGCAAGAGTTATTAGCGAAAAACTATTCGGTGGTCAAAACGATTCCGCTCTACTGCCTGTTCTTTTCCCAAAGTACTTTTCTATAATTCTAGTATTTGATGGGAAAAAATAAAACGAATTTTTTGTCCATGTAAAAAACTATTAATTCTGAATAAAATGCCGCCCATTTACGCAATTAAAAAAATTTAAATGTCTCTTATTAGATAAGGCATATTTTCATATGATAAGGTACTTCTTCTTCAATGATTTCGAGGATATTTTAGTTTTGATCAAAAAAATTTTATTTCTTACGACTTTTCGTAAAATATGTTAATGCCATCTGAAAGAGGCACAGATAAGCTTTCCATCGAGCTCTAGGTCGAACAACTCGGTCGAAGGATGCAAGAGTTATTAGCAAACAACTAATCGGTGGTCAACACGATTCCGTCCTACTGCCGATTTTTTTCGCAAAGTACTTTTCTATAATTCTAGTATTTAATGGGAAAAAAATTAAACGAGTTTTTTGTCCATGTAAAAATTATTAATTCTCAATAAAATGCCGCACAATTATGCAATTAAAAAAATTTTAATGTCTCTTATTAGATAAGGCATATTTGCGTCTGATAAGGTACTTCTTCTTCAATGATTTCGAGGATATTTTTGTTTTTATCAAAAAAATTGTACTTCTTACGACTTTTCGTAAAATATGTTAATGCCATCTGAAAGAGGAACAGATAAGCTTTCCATCGAGCTCTTAGTCGAAGAAGTCGGTCGAAGGATGCAAGAGTTATTAGCGAAAAACTAATCGGTGGTCAAAACGATTCCGTTCTACTAACGATTCTTTTCGCAAAGTACTTTTCTAGAATTCTTGTATTAAATTGGAGAAAATTAAACGCATTTTTTGTCCATGTAAAAAACTATTAATTCTGAATAAAATGCCGCCCATTTATGCAATTAAAAAAATTTAAATGTGTCTTATTAGATAAGGAATATTTTCGTCTGATAAGGTACTTCATCTTCAATGATTTCGATGATATTTTAGTTTCGGTGGTCAACACGATTCCGTCCAACTGCCGTTTTTTTCGCGAAGTACTTTTCTGTAAATATAGAATTTAATGGGAAAGAATCAAACGAATTTTTTGTCCATCTAAAAAAAAAATCTTTCGTCTGATAAGGTACTTCTACTTCAATGATTTCGAGGATATTTTAGTTTTGATCAAAAAAATTGTATTTCCTACGTCTTTTCGTAAAATATGTTAATGCCATCTGAAAGAGGAACAGATAAGCTTTCCATCGAGCTCTTAGTCGAAGAAGTCGGTCGAAGGATGCAAGAGTTATTAACAGAAAACTAATCGGTTGTTAACACGATTCCGTCCTACTGCCGATTCTCTTCGCAGAGTACTTTTCTATAATTCCAGTATTTAATGGGAAAAAATTTAACGAATTTTTTGTCCATCTAAAAAACTATTAATTCTTAATAAAATACCGCTCATTTATGCAATTAAAAAAATTTAAATGTCTCTAATTAGATAAGGCAGACTTTTGTCTGATAAGGCACTTCTTCTTCAATGATTTCGAGAATATTTTAGTTTTGATCAAAAAAATTGTATTTCTTACAACTTTTCGTAAAATATGTTAATGCCATCTGAAAGAGGAACAGATAAGCTTTCCATCGAGCATTTAGTCGAAGAAGTCGGTCGAAGGATGCAAGAGTTATTAGCAAAAAACTAATCGGTGGTCAACACGATTCCGTCCAACTGCCGATTCTTTTCGCAAAGTACTTTTCTATAATTCTAGTATTCAATGGAAAAAAATTAAACGAAATTTTTGTCCATGTAAAAAACTATAATTTCTGAATAAAATGCCGCTCATTTATGCAATTAAAAAAATTTAAATGTCTCTTATTAGATAAGGCATATTTTCGTCTGATAAGATACTTCTACTTCAATGATTTTGAGGATATTTTAGTTTTGATCAAAAAAATTTTATTTCTTACGACTTTTCGTAAAATATGTTAATGCCATCTGATAGAGGAACAGATAAGGTTTCCATCGAACTCTAAATCGAAGAAGTCGGTCGAAGAATGCAATAGTTATTAGCAAAAAACTAATCGGTGTTCAACACGATTCCGTCCTTCTGCCGATTCTTTTCGCAAATGACTTTTCTATAATTCTAGTATTTAATGGGAAAAAATTAATTCTGAATAAAATGCCGCTCATTTATGCAATTAAAAAAATTTAAATGTCTCTTATTAGATAAGGCATATTTTCGTCTGATAAGGTACTTCTAATTCAATGATTTTGAGGATATTTTAGTTTTGATCAATAAAATCTTATTATCGCGGATGTTGCCACGTTGTTAAATGCCCCAGATATATCAAGGAAGGCGCCTAGCGCGTATTCCTTGTGTTGTAGTGTACTTTCTATGTTGGTAACCAGGCTGTGGAGTGCAGTTTCGACTGATTTGCCTTAATGTAGGCATGTTGATTCTTTTCGATATTAAGATCTGAACTCTCTTTGATATGGAGGTCTAGAAGCTTCTCGAGGGCTTTAGCAGGAAAGAGGTGAGGCTGATGGGCCTGAAATCCTTGGGCAGCATGTGACTGCACTTACCCGCTTTGGGTAAGAACACTACACGGGCCGTTCTTCAGGCTACAGGTACATAGCTCCACCTCAGGCATGCTTCGTACACTAGTTTCAGCCATGGGATTGTTGTTTGTTTAGTCCTTTGCAGCATTGCTGGGAAGATGCCATCTGGTCCAGGGGACTTATAACCCTCGAAGGAGTCAATAGCCCATTTGATTTTATCCATCGTTATCATGTCAGTGGGTATCGTATTTTCTTGCGTAGGATTTTCCAGTGGAGTCTGTTCATCGACATCGGTGCAGCCTGGGAAGTGAGCATCCAAAAGTGTGTTCGTAGCTTTCCGTCCACCTTCCGTCTTCTTTTTTTAATTTGGCTTTGAATGGCTGGCTGACTTGCAAGCAGTTTCCTAAGTCTAGCGGTCTCGGTAATCTTCTCCAACCCTTCACAAAAGGTCTTCCAAGAATCTCGCTTTGATTTACGTACTTCTTTTTTGAAGTTACGCAACCTGATCTTGTATTCATCCCAGGCAATGTCATCATTCACCTGTTTGGCCAGTTTAAAGACCTATTTTAGATCTAATCTTTGCGTTTTCAGCTTTGGGTTCCACCACGTTGGGGTGGCTCTTTGCCACGGTTTCGTCGGTCTACAGGACCTTCGGTACGCATCGTTTAGGTTTCCCGTTAGAATCTCAAGGGATCGTTCGATGTCTCCCGTCGATTCTAAATTAATGGGAGCAGTTAGTTTACTATCGACTACTTTAGTGAACTTTTCACAGTTCGTATTCCGGGGGTTTCTATAAATGCAGTCAGGGGCTTTGTGACTGAAGTTAATATTGAAACTCAGGTATTTATGATCTGAGAAGGAGTGTCTGTTGAGAACTCTCCAATCTTCTGCTCTACTTTCGTAGCTATTAAGCAATGTAAGGTCAAGGACGTTAGCCGAGGTGGGTTCAACATACGTTGGCTCCTCACCTCTGTTCGCTATGTCTATGTTATTTTGTAAAATATATTGTAATAACGACTCACCCCTTTCATTGATGTCTTTACTGCCCCACACAGTATGATGTGCGTTGGCGTCAGTGCCTGTGATGAGCGGTTGGCCTTTGCTGCCTGTTTCAGCCACCAGCCTTCTCCACTCATTTGGCGGTGCCTCTACTTCGTGTGCCATATAACAGGATGCCAGAATCAATTTCTCGTCCTTGCTGTTCTCAATGGCAACAACTGTGAGGTCATCGTTGCTGTAATTGGACATTAACTAAGAATGCATAACTTTTCTAGTTAGAATGGCCGTTATGTTCTTACTTTTTGCAGTCGGGTAAAAGAGATTGTAGTTAGGTGACTTTAGGCCAGAAACCTTGTTCCCCGAGGCCAGCCAAGGTTCCTGGACCAAAGCCACGTCGGCGGGCCCTTCCTCCAGGGTTAGGGAGCTCCGCCGACGCCAATTTACTTTTATGTAGATTTAGCTGGAGGACCCTGAGCATCGTCTGTTGGCCCCTCCCTCTCTAGCGGCTCGACAACAAGTGTCTTGTCGCCCTCTTCATCGTCTTCCATTTCAATGGACAGACCCCTGGCGGCTTCGGACACGGCTTCTAGGCCGAGGTCTCGTTCCACCTCCCCTGTTTGGAGCGTGTTTTCATTTTTGTCGTCGGGGTGGCGTTTTTTCAGGCGCAGGAATACGTTTCCTACCCCCCATGCCATTTTCCCCCGCCTTTCATAAAACATGTCTTCTGCCTCTTTATTCAGCTGCAGAATCATTCACTGTCCCTTGTCTTCCGGTTTGAAGACACGCAGGACCTTCCAGCTGTCGGTTGGCACGTCTGGATTTTGCTATCTGAGCAGCTTCAGCGCTTGCTCTTGTGGAACGACAATTGGGAAGAGGACCTTAGCCTTCGGCACGGACGGACTACAAGTTCTGTCCACTACCTCCAGCTTGGCTCCCTCCGAAAGGCCGCTCATGTTCGCCACCACCTGAGAGACCCACTTCAGGGTGAGTTCGTCCCTGCAGTTGAGGATCCTCCATACGCTTGAACAGCTCGTCTAGCAACTTCATCTCCACAGCTTTCCACTGCTCTGATGTTATTCGGCCAAACTGCTCGGTTTTATCAATTAGCGCTACGGTCAGGTGGCTTCTCGCCACATCACTAACCCTAGCGCCTTCCGGTGGGCGTGGCCGTTTACTCACGGGCATCTCCACCTTCGCACTCTCTTTCGAGCGCTGGCGTTTCTCGGCCAGCTGCTCCTCCAGTTTGTTGGCGTACTTATCATTCGACGCGCGCATGTTCTTATTTTGCGCAAAGATTTGGCGCCCTTCTTCAATTCCCCGATCGGCCCACTGCAGTTTACTCGTTTTTCCTCCGTTTTTCTTCTCCATCTTGAAATATTTGTTCGGGGATTCACCCTACAGCGTTTTATGCCTACCGTAAGGCCGGTTTACAGAGTACCTTCTCCGCCCGACTACCATTAGCCAGCACTCCATAGGAGCCTGTTACCAGCCGACCCCACGAGGAGAGTATAGTCGTACTTTCAACACTGTATACAGTAACGGCACGCTCACGTATGTGTTGCATGTTGTTCCCCCTGTATACCTGCCGACTGACGGCCTTGAGGATATTTTAGTTTTGATAAAAAAAAAATTTTATTTCATACCACTTTTCGTAAAATATGTTAATGCCATCTGAAAGAGGAACAGATAAGCTTTCCATCGAGCTCTTAGTCGAAGAAGTCGGTCGAAGGATGCAAGAGTTATTAGCAAAAAAACTAATCGGTGGTCAACACGATTCCGTCCTTCTGCCGATACTTTTCGCAAAGTACTTTTCTATAATTCTAGTATTTAATGGGAAAAAATTAAACGAATTTATTGTCCATGTAAAAAAAAAACTATTAGTTCTGATTAAATGCCGCTCGTTTATGCAATTAAATTAAAAATTTAAATGTCTCTTATTAGATAAGGCATATTTTCGTCTTTTCGTTGATCCAAAAAATTTTATTTCTTATGACTTTTCGTAAAATATGTTAATGCCATCTGAAAGAGGAACAGATAAGCTTTCCATCGAGCCCTTAGTCGAAGAAGTCGGTCGAAGGATGGAAGAGTTATTAGCAAAAAACTAATCGGTGTTCAACACGATTCCATCCTACTGCCGATTCTTTCCGCAAAGGACTTTTCTATAATTCTAGTATTCAATGATAATGAGGATATTTTAGTTTTGATAAATTTTGTTCATTTCTTATGACTTTTCGTAAAATATGTTAATGCCATCTGAAAGAGGAACAGATAAGCTTTCCATCGAGCTCTTAGTCGAAGAAGTCGGTCGAAGGATGCAAGAGTTATTAGCAAAAAAACTAATCGGTGGTCAACACGATTCCGTCCTACTGCCGATACTTTTCGCAAAGTACTTTTCTATAATTCTAGTATTTAATGGGAAAAAATTAAACGAATTTATTGTCCATGTAAAAAAAAACTATTAGTTCTGATTAAATGCCGCTCGTTTATGCAATTAAATTAAAAATTTAAATGTCTCTTATTAGATAAGGCATATTTTCGTCTTTTCGTTGATACAAAAAATTTTATTTCTTATGACTTTTCGTAAAATATGTTAATGCCATCTGAAAGAGGAACAGATAAGCTTTCCATCGAGCCCTTAGTCGAAGAAGTCGGTCGAAGGATGGAAGAGTTATTAGCAAAAAACTAATCGGTGTTCAACACGATTCCATCCTACTGCCGATTCTTTCCGCAAAGGACTTTTCTATAATTCTAGTATTCAATGATAATGAGGATATTTTAGTTTTGATAAATTTTGTTCATTTCTTATGACTTTTCGTAAAATATGTTAATGCCATCTGAAAGAGGAACAGATAAGCTTTCCATCGATCTCTTAGTCGAAGAAGTCGGTCGAAGATGCAATAGTTATTAGCAAAAAATTTATCGGTTGTCAACACGATTCCGTCCTACTGCCGATTCCCTTCGCAAACTACTTTTCTATAATTCTAGTATTTAATGGGAAAAAATTAAACGAATTTTTTGTCCATGTAAAAAACTATTAATTCTGAATAAAATGCCGCTCATTTATGAAATTAAAAAAATTTAAATGTCTCTTCTTAGATAAGGCATATTTTCGTCTGATAAGGTACTTCTACTTCAATGATTTTGAGGATATTTTAGTTTTGATCCAAAAAATTGTATTTCTTACGACTTTTCGTAAAATATGTTAATGCCAGCTGAAAGAGGAACAGATAAGGTTTCCATCGATCTCTTAGTCGAAGAAGTCGGTCGAAGATGCAATAGCTATTAGCAAAAAACTAATCGGTGGTCAACACGATTCCGTTCTACTGCCGATTCTCTTCGCAAAGTACTTTTCTATAATTCTAGTATTTAATGGGAAAAAATTAAACGAATTTTTTGTCCATGTAAAAAGCTATTAATTCTGAATAAAATGCCGCCCATTTACGCAATTAAAAAAATTTAAATGTCTCTTATTAGATAAGGCATATTTTCATATGATAAGGTACTTCCACTTCAATGATTTCGAGGATATTTTAATTTTGATCAAAAAAATTTTATTTCTTACGACTTTTCGTAAAATATGGTAATGCCATCTGAAAGAGGAACAGATAAGCTTTCCATCGAGCTCTTAGTCAAAGAAGTCGGTCGAAGGATGCAAGAGTTATTAGCAAAAAACTAATCGGTGTTCAACACGATTCCATCCTACTGCCGATTCTTTTCGCAAAGGACTCTTCTATAATTCTAGTATTCAATGATTTTTAGTTTTGATAAATTTTTTTTATTTCTTATGACTTTTCGTAAAATATGTTAATGCCATCTGAAAGAGGAACAGATAAGCTTTCCATCGAGCTCTTAGTCGAAGAAGTCAGTCAAAGGATGCAAGAGTTATTAGCAGAAAACTTATCGGTGGTCAACACGATTCCGTCCTACTGCCGATTCCCTTCGCGAAGGACTTTTCTATAATTCTAGTATTTAATGGGAAAAAATTAAACGAATTTTTTGTCCATGTAAAAAACTATTAATTCTGAATAAAATGCCGCTCATTTATGCAATTAAAAAAATTTAAATGTCTCTTCTTAGATAAGGCATATTTTCGTCTGATAAGGTACTTCTACTTCAATGATTTTGAGGATGATTTAGTTTTGATCAAAAAAATTTTATTTCTTACGACTTTTCGTAAAATATGGTAATACCATCTGAAAGAGGAACAGATAAGCTTTCCATCGAGCTCTTAGTCGAAGAAGTCGGTCGAAGGATGGAAGAGTTATTAGCAAAAAACTAATCTGTGTTCAACACGATTCCATCCTACTGCCGATTCTTTTCGCAAAGGACTTTTCTATAATTCTAGTATTCAATGGGAAAAAGTAAAACGAATTTTTTGTCCATATAAAAAATTATTAATTCTGAATAAAATGCCGCCCATTTATGGAATTAAAAAAATTTAAATGTCTCTTATTAGATAAGGCATATTTTCGTCTGATAAGGTACTTCTACTTCAATGATTTCGAGGATATTTTAGTTTTGATCAAAAAAATTTTATTTCTTACGACTTTTTGTAAAATATGTTAATGCCATCTGAAAGAGGAACAGATAAGCTTTCCATCGAGCTCTAAGTCGAAGAACTCGGTCGAAGGATGCAAGAGTTATTAGCAAACAACTAATCGGTGGTCAACACGATTCCGTCCTACTGACGATTTTTTCGCAAAGTACTCTTCTATAATTCTAGTATTTAATGGGAAAAAAATTAAACGAGTTTTTTGTCAATGTAAAAATTACACAGGCCGACAAAAAAACCGTTTGTAAAAACTTTTTGAATAATTGCAACTAATTGCTATGTAATTTGTGTACTGATTCCGAAAATAGTAGACATAAAGTCGTATCACCCTCCAATTTCTTGCATTTCACGGAATTGTAGAAAACACGAAATTACTGTTTTTCAAACTTGTGTACAAGATATCTCAGAATCTACTGCACCGATCTTGTTGAAATTTAACTAAGATATTCTTAGGAATCCAATCTATCATGTACTAAAGGAGTTTTTTGATTGAGGGCCCCCTTCGAAAGTTATACACTTTTAAACCTCAATAAATGAAGAAAAAAAAGTTTAATCTTTAAATAGCTGTAAACTTTACAAAAAAAAACTTTTAATTTTTTCCCCTATGCTAATCTATTTGTAGTTATTTCCTGAATGAAATGACGGTCCGTTTGTACTATTCCGACAATTGGTGACCGAGATATCAGGTATACCACCAACGTATGTTATGGTTGTTTCGAAAATCTTGGGAAATGGTATAAAAAAAAAAATAATGGCTTTTAAATAACAAAACAGTTGAAGTAGCCATGGTATGTTTATTTATACATATTCATTTTAAATTTGATACAACAAAACTACGAACTGTAAAGTAGAGAGAAAATCCTTGTTGGTTGTGTACACGATATTTCAGTCAGCAATCGACGGAAAAATACAAACGGACCGTCATTTCATTCAGGAAATAACTACAATTGGAATAGCATAAGGGAAAAAATAAAATTTTTTTTTTTGTAAAATTTACAGCTATTTAAAGATTAAACTTTTTTTTCTTGATTTATTGAGGTTTAAAAGTGTAAAACTTTCGAAGGGGGCCCTCAATCAAAAAACTCCTTTTGTACATGATAGATTGGATTCCTAAGAATATCTTAGTTAAATTTCATTAAGATCGGTCCAGTAGTTTCTGAGGTATCTTGTACACAAGTTTGAAAAACAGTAATTTCGTGTTTTTTACAATTCCGTGAAATGCAAGAAATTGGAGGGTGATACGACTTTATGTCCACTATTTTCGGAATCAGCACACCAAAATACATAGGAATTAGTTGCAATTATTCAAAAAGTTTTTTCTTGTTGGCCTGTGTTATTTATTCTGAATAAAATGCCGCACAATTATGCAATTAAAAAAATTTAAATGTCTCTTATTAGATAAGGCATATTTTCGTCTGATAAGGTACTTCTTCTTCAATGATTTCGAGGATATTTTTGTTTTGATCAAAAAAATTGTACTTCTTACGACTTTTCGTAAAATATGTGAATGCCATCTGAAAGAGGAACAGATAAGCTTTCCATCGAGCTCTTAGTCGAAGAAGTCGGTCGAAGGATGCAAGAGTTATTAGCGAAAAACTAATCGGTGGTCAAAACGATTCCGTTCTACTGCCGATTCTTTTCGCAAAGTACTTTTCTATAATTCTTGTATTTAATTGGAGAAAATTAAACGCATTTTTTGTCCATGTAAAAAACTATTAATTCTGTATAAAATGCCGCCCATTTATGCAATTAAAAAAATTTAAATGTGTCTTATTAGATAAGGAATATTTTCGTCTGATAAGGTACTTCTACTTCAATGATTTCGAGGATATTTTAGTTTTGATCAAAAAAATTGTATTTCTTACGATTTTTCGTTAAATATGTTATAGCATCTGAAAGAGGAACAGATAAGCTTTCCATCGAGCTCTTAGTCGAAGAAGTCGGTCGAAGGATGCAAGAGTAATTAGCAAATAACTAATCGGTGGTCAACACGATTCTGTCCTACTGCCGATTCTTTTCGCAAAGTACTTTTCTATAATTCTAGGATTTAATGCGAAAAAAATTAAACGAATTTTTTGTCCATGTAAAACACTATTAATTCTGAATAAAATGCCGCACATTTATGCAATTAAAAAAATTTAAATGTCTCTTATTAGATAAGACAGATTTTCGTCTGATAAGGTACTTCTTCTTGAATGATTTGGAGGATATTTTAGTTTTGATCCAAAAAATTTTATTTCTTACGACTTTTCGTAAAATATGGTAATGCCATCTGAAAGAGGAACAGACAAGGTTTCCATCGAGCTCTTAGTCGAAGAAGTCAGTCGAAGGATGCAAGAGTTATTAGCGAAAAACTATTCGGTGGTCAAAACGATTCCGCTCTACTGCCAGTTCTTTTCCCAAAGTACTTTTCTATAATTCTAGTATTTAATGGGAAAAAATAAGACGAATTTTTTGTCCATGTAAAAAACTATTTATTCTGAATAAAATGCCGCCCATTTATGCAATTAAAAAAATTTAAATGTCTCTTATCAGATAAGGCATATTTTCGTCTGATAAGGTACTTCTACTTCAATGATTTCGATGATATTTTAGTTTTGATCAAAAAAATTTTATTTCTTACGACTTTTTGTAAAATATGTTAATGCCATCTGAAAGAGGAACAGATAAGCTTTCCATCGAGCTCTAGGTCGAACAACTCGGTCGAAGGATGCAAGAGTTATTAGCAAACAACTAATCGGTGGTCAACACGATTCCGTCCTACTGCCGATTTTTTTCGCAAAGTACTTTAATGGGAAAAAAATTAAACGAGTTTTTTGTCCATGTAAAAATTATTAATTCTGAATAAAATGCCGCACAATTATGCAATTAAAAAAATTTAAATGTCTCTTATGAGATAAGGCATATTTTCGTCTGATAAGGTACTTCTTCTTCAATGATTTCGAGGATATTTTTGTTTTGATCCAAAAAATTGTACTTCTTACGACTTTTCGTAAAATATGTTAATGCCATCTGAAAGAGGAACAGATAAGCTTTCCATCGAGCTCTTAGTCGAAGAAGTCGGTCGAAGGATGCAAGAGTTATTAGCGAAAAACTAATCGGTGGTCAAAACGATTCCGTTCTACTGCCGATTCTTTTCGCAAAGTACTTTTCTATAATTCTTGTATTTAATTGGAGAAAATTAAACGCATTTTTTGTCCATGTAGAAAACTATTAATTCTGAATAAAATGCCGCCCATTTATGCAATTAAAAAAATTTAAATGTGTCTTATTAGATAAGGAATATTTTCGTCTGATAAGGTACTTCTACTTCAATGATTTCGAGGATATTTTAGTTTTGATCAAAAAAATTGTATTTCTTCCGATTTTTTGTAAAATATGTTAATGCCATCTGAAAGAGGAACAGATAAGCTTTCCATCGAGCTCTTAGTCGAAGAAGTCGGTCGAAGGATGCAAGAGTTATTAGCAAATAACTAATCGGTGGTCAACACGATTCTGTCCTACTGCCGATTCTTTTCGCAAAGTACTTTTCTATAATTCTAGTATTTAATGAGAAAAAAATTAAACGAATTTTGTGTACATGTAAAAAACTATTAATTCTGAATAAAATGCCGCCCATTTATGCAATTAAGAAAATTAAAATGTCTCTTATTAGATAAGGCATATTTTCGTCTGATAAGGTACTTCATCTTCAATGATTTCGATGATATTTTAGTTTTGATCAAAAAAATTGTATTTCTTACAACTTTTCGTAAGATATGTTAATGCCATCTGAAAGAGGAACAGATAAGCTTTCCATCGAGCTCTTAGTCGAAGAAGTCAGTCGAAGGATGCAAGAGTTAGAGCAAACAACTAATCGGTGGTCAACACGATTCCGTCCTACTGCCGATTTTTTCGCAAAGTACTTTTCTATAATTCTAGTATTTAATGGGAAAAAAATTAAACGAGTTTTTTGTCAATGTAAAAATTATTTATTCTGAATAAAATGCCGCACAATTATGCAATTAAAAAAATTTAAATGTCTCTTATTAGATAAGGCATATTTTCGTCTGATAAGGTACTTCTTCTTCAATGATTTCGAGGATATTTTAGTTTTGATCAAAAAAATTGTACTTCTTACGACTTTTCGTAAAATATGTGAATGCCATCTGAAAGAGGAACAGATAAGCTTTCCATCGAGCTCTTAGTCGAAGAAGTCGGTCGAAGGATGCAAGAGTTATTAGCGAAAAACTAATCGGTGGTCAAAACGATTCCGTTCTACTGCCGATTCTTTTCGCAAAGTACTTTTCTATAATTCTTGTATTTAATTGGAGAAAATTAAACGCATTTTTTGTCCATGTAAAAAACTATTAATTCTGAATAAAATGCCGCCCATTTATGCAATTAAAAAAATTTAAATGTGTCTTATTAGATAAGGAATATTTTCGTCTGATAAGGTACTTCTACTTCAATGATTTCGAGGATATTTTAGTTTTGATCAAAAAAATTGTATTTCTTACGATTTTTCGTAAAATATGTTATAGCATCTGAAAGAGGAACAGATAAGCTTTCCATCGAGCTCTTAGTCGCAGTAGTCGGTCGAAGGATGCAAGAGTAATTAGCAAATAACTAATCGGTGGTCAACACGATTCTGTCCTACTGCCGATTCTTTTCGCAAAGTACTTTTCTATAATTCTAGGATTTAATGCGAAAAAAATTAAACGAATTTTTTGTCCATGTAAAACACTATTAATTCTGATTAAAATGCCGCACATTTATGTAATTAAAAAAATTTAAATGTCTCTTATTAGATAAGACAGATTTTCGTCTGATAAGGTACTTCTTCTTGAATGATTTGGAGGATATTTTAGTTTTGATCCAAAAAATTTTATTTCTTACGACTTTTCGTAAAATATGGTAATGCCATCTGAAAGAGGAACAGACAAGGTTTCCATCGAGCTCTTAGTCGAAGAAGTCAGTCGAAGGATGCAAGAGTTATTAGCGAAAAACTATTCGGTGGTCAAAACGATTCCGCTCTACTGCCAGTTCTTTTCCCAAAGTACTTTTCTATAATTCTAGTATTTAATGGGAAAAAATAAGACGAATTTTTTGTCCATGTAAAAAACTATTTATTCTGAATAAAATGCCGCCCATTTATGCAATTAAAAAAATTTAAATGTCTCTTATCAGATAAGGCATATTTTCGTCTGATAAGGTACTTCTACTTCAATGATTTCGATGATATTTTAGTTTTGATCAAAAAAATTTTATTACTTACGACTTTTTGTAAAATATGTTAATGCCATCTGAAAGAGGAACAGATAAGCTTTCCATCGAGCTCTAGGTCGAACAAATCGGTCGAAGGATGCAAGAGTTATTAGCAAACAACTAATCGGTGCTCAACACGATTCCGTCCTACTGCCGATTTTTTTCGCAAAGTACTTTTCTATAATTCTAGTATTTAATGGGAAAAAAATTAAACGAGTTTTTTGTCCATGTAAAAATTATTAATTCTGAATAAAATGCCGCACAATTATGCAATTAAAAAAATTTAAATGTGTCTTATGAGATAAGGCATATTTTCGTCTGATAAGGTACTTCTTCTTCAATGATTTCGAGGATATTTTTGTTTTGATCCAAAAAATTGTACTTCTTACGACTTTTCGTAAAATATGTTAATGCCATCTGAAAGAGGAACAGATAAGCTTTCCATCGAGCTCTTAGTCGAAGAAGTCGGTCGAAGGATGCAAGAGTTATTAGCGAAAAACTAATCGGTGGTCAAAACGATTCCGTTCTACTGCCGATTCTTTTCGCAAAGTACTTTTCTATAATTCTTGTATTTAATTGGAGAAAATTAAACGCATTTTTTGTCCATGTAGAAAACTATTAATTCTGAATGAAATGCCGCCCATTTATGCAATTAAAAAAATTTAAATGTGTCTTATTAGATAAGGAATATTTTCGTCTGATAAGGTACTTCTACTTCAATGATTTCGAGGATATTTTAGTTTTGATCAAAAAAATTGTATTTCTTCCGATTTTTTGTAAAATATGTTAATGCCATCTGAAAGAGGAACAGATAAGCTTTCCATCGAGCTCTTAGTCGAAGAAGTCGGTCGAAGGATGCAAGAGTTATTAGCAAATAACTAATCGGTGGTCAACACGATTCTGTCCTACTGCCGATTCTTTTCGCAAAGTACTTTTCTATAATTCTAGTATTTAATGAGAAAAAAATTAAACGAATTTTGTGTACATGTAAAAAACTATTAATTCTGAATAAAATGCCGCCCATTTATGCAATTAAGAAAATTAAAATGTCTCTTATTAGATAAGGCATATTTTCGTCTGATAAGGTACTTCATCTTCAATGATTTCGATGATATTTTAGTTTTGATCAAAAAAATTGTATTTCTTACAACTTTTCGTAAGATATGTTAATGCCATCTGAAAGAGGAACAGATAAGCTTTCCATCGAGCTCTTAGTCGAAGAAGTCGGTCGAAGGATGCAAGAGTTAGAGCAAACAACAAATCGGTGGTCAACACGATTCGGTCCTACTGCCGATTCTTTTCGCAAAGTACTTTTCTATAATTCTAGTATTTAATGTAAAAAACTATTAATTCTGAATAAGATGCCGCCCATTTATGCAATTAAAAAAATTTAAATGTCTCTTATTAGATAAGGCATACTTTCGTCTGATAAGGTACTTCTTCTTCAATGATTTCGAGAATATTTTAGTTTTGATCAAAAAAATTTTATTTCTTACGACTTTTCGTAAAATATGTTAACGCCATCTGAAAGAGGAACAGATAATCTTTCCATCGAGCTCTTAGTCGAAGAAGTCGGTCGAAGGATGCAAAAGTTTTTAGCAAAAAACTAATCGGTGGTCGACACGTTTGTGTCCTACTACCGATTCTTTTCGCAAAGTACTTTTCTATAATTCAAGTATTTAATGGGAACAAATTGAACGAATTTTTTGTCCATGTAAAAAACTATTAATTCTAAATAAAACGCCGCACATTTATGCAATTAAAAAAATTTAAATGTCTCTTATTAGATAAGGCAGACTTTTGTCTGATAAGGCACTTCTTCTTCAATGATTTCGAGAATATTTTAGTTTTGATCAAAAAAATTGTATTTCTTACAAATTTTCGTAAGATATGTTAATGCCATCTGAAAGAGGAACAGATAAGCTTTTCATCGAGCTCTTAGTCGAAGAAGTCGGTCGAAGGATGCAAGAGTTATTAGCAAAAAACTAATCGGTGGTCAACACGATTCCGTCCTACTGCCGATTCTCTTCGCAGAGTACTTTTCTATAATTCCAGTATTTAATGGGAAAAAATTAAACGAATTTTTTGTCCATCTAAAAAACTATTAATTCTTAATAAAATACCGCCCATTTATGCAATTAAAAAAATTTAAATGTCTCTAATTAGATAAGGCAGACTTTTGTCTGATAAGGCACTTCTTCTTCAATGATTTCGAGAATATTTTAGTTTTGATCAAAAAAATTGTATTTCTTACAACTTTTCGTAAGATATGTTAATGCCATCTGAAAGAGGAACATATAAGCTTTCCATCGAGCATTTAGTCGAAGAAGTCGGTCGAAGGATGCAAGAGTTATTAGCAAAAAACTAATCGGTGGTCAACACGATTCCGTCCAACTGCCGATTCTTTTCGCAAAGTACTTTTCTATAATTCTAGTATTCAATGGAAAAAAATTAAACGAAATTTTTGTCCATGTAAAAAACTATTAATTCTGAATAAAATGCCGCTCATTTATGCAATTAAAAAAATTTAAATGTCTCTTATTAGATAAGGCAGATTTTCGTCTGATAAGGTACTTCTTCTGGAATGATTTGGAGGATATTTTAGTTTTGGTAAATTTTTTTTATTTCTTACGACTTTTCGTAAAATATGTTAATGCCACCTGAAAGAGGAACAGATAAGGTTTCCATCGAGCTGTTAGTCGAAGAAGTCGGTCGAAGGATGGAAAAGTTATTAACAAAAAACCAATCGGTGGTCAACACGATTCCGTCCTACTGCCGATTCTCGTCGCAAAGTACTTTTCTATAATTCTAGTTTTTATGCGAAAAAATGTACCGAATTTTTTGTCCATGTAAAAAACTATTATCTAAACTACTATCTGAATAAAATGCTGCCCATTTATTCAATTAAAAAAATGTAAATGTCTCTTATTAGATACAGCAGATTTTCGTCTGATAAGGTACTTCTTCTTGAATGATTTGGAGGATATTTTAGTTTTGATCCAAAAAATTTTATTTCTTACGACTTTTCGTAAAATATGTTAATGCCATCTGAAAGAGGAACAGATAAGCTTTCCATCGACCTCTTAGTCGAAGAAGTCGGTCGAAGGATGCAAGAATTATTAACAGAAAACTAATCGGTGGTCAAAACGATTCCGCTCTACTGCCAGTTCTTTTCCCAAAGTACTTTTCTATAATTCTAGTATTTAATGGGAAAAAATAAAACGAATTTTTTGTCCATGTAAAAAACTATTAATTCTGAATAAAATGCCGCCCATTTATGCAATTAAAAAAATTTAAATGTGTCTTATTAGATAAGGAATATTTTCGTCTGATAAGGTACTTCTACTTCAATGATTTCGAGGATATTTTAGTTTTGATCAAAAAAATTGTATTTCTTACGATTTTTCGTAAAATATGTTAATGCCATCTGAAAGAGGAACAGATAAGCTTTCCATCGAGCTCTTAGTCGAAGAAGTCGGTCGAAGGATGCAAGAGTTATTAGCAAATAACTAATCGGTGGTCAACACGATTCTGTCCTACTGCCGATTCTTTTCGCAAAGTACTTTTCTATAATTCTAGTATTTAATGCGAAAAAAATTAAACGAATTTTTTGTCCATGTAAAACACTATTAATTCTGAATAAAATGCCGCACATTTATGCAATTAAAAAAAATTTAAATGTCTCTTATTAGATAAGACAGATTTTCGTCTGATAAGGTACTTCTTCTTGAATGATTTGGAGGATATTTTAGTTTTGATCCAAAAAATTTTATTTCTTACGACTTTTCGTAAAATATGTTAATGCCATCTGAAAGATGAACAGATAAACTTTCCATCGAGCTCTTAGTCGAAGAAGTCGGTCGAGAGATGCAAGAGTTATTAGCCAAAAACTAATCGGTGGTTAACACGATTCCGTCCTACTGCCGATTCTCGTCGCAAAGTACTTTTCTATAATTCCAGCATTTAATGGGAAAAAATTAAACGAATTTTTTGTCCATCTAAAAAACTATTAATTCTTAATAAAATGCTGCCCAATTATGCAATTAAAAAAATTTAAATGTCTCTAATTAGATAAGGCAGACTTTCGTCTGATAAAGCACTTCTTCTTCAATGATTTCGAGGATATTTTAGTTTTGATAAAAAAAAAATTTTTTTCTTACGACTTTTCGTAAAATATATTAATGCTATCTGAAAGAGGAACAGATAAATTTTCTATCGAGCTCTTAGTCGAAGAAGTCGGTCGAGAGATGCAAGAGTTATTAGCAAAAAACTAATCGGTGGTCAACATGTTTCCGTCGTACTGCCGATTCTTTTCGCTTAGTACTTTTCTATAAATCTTGTATATAATTGGAGAAAATTAAACGCATTTTTTGTCCATGTAAAAAACTATTAATTCTGCATAAAATGCCGCCCATTTATGCAATTAAAAAAATTTAAATGTCTCTGATAAGATACTTCTTCTTCAATGATTTCAAGGATATTTTAGTTTTGATCAAAAACATTGTATTTCTTACGACTTTTCGTTATATATGTTAATGCCATCTGAAAGAGGAACAGATAAGCTTTCCATCGAGCTCTAAGTCGAAGAAGTCGATCGAAGGATGCAAGAGTTATTAGCAAACAACTAATCGGTGGTCAACACGATTCCGTCCTACTGCCGATTATTTTCGTAAAGTACTTTTCTATAATTCTAGTATTTATAGAAAAAAATTAAACGAGTTTTTTGTCCATGTAAAAAACTATTTATTCTGAATAAAATGCAGCCCATTTATGCAATTAAAAAAATTTAAATGTCTCTTATTAGATAAGACAGATTTTCGTCTGATAAGGTACTTCTTTTTCAATGATTTCGGGGATATTTTAGTTTTGATAAAAAAAATTTTATTGCTAACGAGTTTTTGTAAAATATGTTAATGCCATCAGAAAGAGGAACAGATAAGCTTTCCATCGAGCTCTTAGTCGAAGAAGTCGGTCGAGAGATGCAAGAGTTATTAGCAAAAAACTAATCAGTTATTAACACGATTCCGTCCTACTGCCGATTCTCGTCGCAAAGTACTTTTCTATAATTCCAGCATTTAATGGGAAAAAATTAAACGAATTTTTTGTCCATCTAAAAAACTATTAATTCTGAATAAAATGCCGCACATTTATGCAATTAAAAAAATCTAAATGTCTCTTATTAGATAAGGCAGATTTTCGTCAGATAAGGTACTTCTTCTTGAATGATTTGGAGGATATTTTAGTTTTGATTCAAAAACATTGTATTTCTTACGACTTTTCGTTATATATGTTAATGCCATCTGAAAGAGGAACAGATAAGCTTTCCATCGAGCTGTTAGTCGAAGAAGTCGGTCGACGGATGCAAAAGTTATTAGCAAAAAACCAATCGGTGGTCAACACGATTCCGTCCTACTGCCGATTCTCTTCGCAAAGTACTTTTCTATAATTTTAGTATTTATAGAAAAAAATTAAACGAGTTTTTGTCCATGTAAAAAACTATTTATTCTGAATAAAATGAAGCCCATTTATGCAATTAAAAAAATTTAAATGTCTCTTATTGGATAAGGCATATTTTCGTCTGATAAGGTACTTCTTTTTCAATGATTTCGGGGATATTTAATTTTGATAAAAAAAATTTTATTTCTTACGACTTTTCGTAAAATATGTTAATGTTATCTGAAAGAGGAACAGATAAGCTTTCTATCGAGCTCTTAGTCGAAGAAGTCGGTCGAGAGATGCAATAGTTATTAGCAAAAAACTAATCGGTGGTCAACACGATTCCGTCCTACTGCCGATTCTCGTCGCAAAGTACTTTTCTATAATTCCAGCATTTAATGGGAAAAAATTAAACGAATTTTTTGTCCATCTAAAAAACTATTAATTCTGAATAAAATGACGCACATTTATGCAATTAAAAAATTTAAATGTCTCTTATTAGATAAGGCAGATTTTCGTCTGATAAGGCACTTCTTCTTGAATGATTTGGAGGATATTTTAGTTTTGATCCAAAAAATTTTATTTCTTACGACTTTTCGTAAAAAAATGTTAATGCCATCTGAAAGAGGAACAGATAAGCTTTCCATCGAGCTCTTAGTCGAAGAAGTCGGTCGAGAGTTGCAAGAGTTATTAGCAAAAAACTAATCGGTGGTTAACACGATTCCGTCCTACTGCCGATTCTCGTCGCAAAGTACTTTTCTATAATTCCAGCATTTAAAGAAAAAATTAAACGAATTTTTTGTCCATGTAAAAAACTACTAATTCTGAATAAAATGCCGCCCATTTATGCAATTAAAAAAATTTAAATGTCTCTTATTAGAAAAGGCAGATTTTCGTCTGATAAGATACTTCTTCTTCAATGATTTCGAGGATATTTTAGTTTTGATCAAAAACATTGTATTTCTTACGACTTTTCGTTATATATGTTAATGCCATCTGAAAGAGGAACAGATAAGCTTTCCATCGAGCTCTAAGTCGAAGAACACGGTCGAAGGATGCAAGAGTTATTAGCAAACAACTAATCGGTGGTCAACACGATTCCGTCCTACTGCCGATTATTTTCGCAAAGTACTTTTCTATAATTCTAGGATTAAATGCGAAAAAAATTAAACGAATTTTTTGGTCATGTAAAAAACTATTAATTCTGAATAAAATGCCGCCCATTTATGCAATTAAAAAAATTTAAATATATCTTATTAGATAAGGCAGATTTTCGTCTGATAAAGTACTTCTTTTTCAATGATTTCGAGGATATTTTAGTTTTGATAAAAAAAATTGTATTTCTTACGACTTTTTGAAAAATATGTTAATGCCATCTGAAAGAGGAACAGATAAGCTTTCCATCGAGCTCTAAGTCGAAGAAGTCGATCTAAGGATGCAAGAGTTATTAGCAAACAACTAATCGGTGGTCAACATGTTTCCGTCGTACTGCCGATTCTTTTCGCTTAGTACTTTTCTATAAATCTTGTATTTAATTGGAGAAAATTAAACGCATTTTTTGTATATGTAAAAAACTATTAATTCTGCATAAAATGCCGCCCATTTATGCAATTAAAAAAATTTAAATGTCTCTGATAAGATACTTCTTCTTCAATGATTTCAAGGATATTTTAGTTTTGATTCAAAAACATTGTATTTCTTACGACTTTTCGTTATATATGTTAATGCCATCTGAAAGAGGAACAGATAAGCTTTCCATCGAGCTGTTAGTCGAAGAAGTCGGTCGACGGATGCAAAAGTTATTAGCAAAAAACCAATCGGTGGTCAACACGATTCCGTCCTACTGCCGATTCTCTTCGCAAAGTACTTTTCTATAATTTTAGTATTTATAGAAAAAAATTAAACGAGTTTTTGTCCATGTAAAAAACTATTTATTCTGAATAAAATGAAGCCCATTTATGCAATTAAAAAAATTTAAATGTCTCTTATTGGATAAGGCATATTTTCGTCTGATAAGGTACTTCTTTTTCAATGATTTCGGGGATATTTAATTTTGATAAAAAAAATTTTATTTCTTACGACTTTTCGTAAAATATGTTAATGTTATCTGAAAGAGGAACAGATAAGCTTTCTATCGAGCTCTTAGTCGAAGAAGTCGGTCGAGAGATGCAATAGTTATTAGCAAAAAACTAATCGGTGGTCAACACGATTCCGTCCTACTGCCGATTCTCGTCGCAAAGTACTTTTCTATAATTCCAGCATTTAATGGGAAAAAATTAAACGAATTTTTTGTCCATCTAAAAAACTATTAATTCTGAATAAAATGACGCACATTTATGCAATTACAAAATTTAAATGTCTCTTATTAGATAAGGCAGATTTTCGTCTGATAAGGCACTTCTTCTTGAATGATTTGGAGGATATTTTAGTTTTGATCCAAAAAATTTTATTTCTTACGACTTTTCGTAAAAAAATGTTAATGCCATCTGAAAGAGGAACAGATAAGCTTTCCATCGAGCTCTTAGTCGAAGAAGTCGGTCGAGAGTTGCAAGAGTTATTAGCAAAAAACTAATCGGTGGTTAACACGATTCCGTCCTACTGCCGATTCTCGTCGCAAAGTACTTTTCTATAATTCCAGCATTTAAAGAAAAAATTAAACGAATTTTTTGTCCATGTAAAAAACTACTAATTCTGAATAAAATGCCGCCCATTTATGCAATTAAAAAAATTTAAATGTCTCTTATTAGAAAAGGCAGATTTTCGTCTGATAAGATACTTCTTCTTCAATGATTTCGAGGATATTTTAGTTTTGATCAAAAACATTGTATTTCTTACGACTTTTCGTTATATATGTTAATGCCATCTGAAAGAGGAACAGATAAGCTTTCCATCGAGCTCTAAGTCGAAGAACACGGTCGAAGGATGCAAGAGTTATTAGCAAACAACTAATCGGTGGTCAACACGATTCCGTCCTACTGCCGATTATTTTCGTAAAGTACTTTTCTATAATTCTAGTATTTATAGAAAAAAATTAAACGAGTTTTTTGTCCATCTAAAAAACTATTTATTCTGAATAAAATGCAGCCCATTTATGCAATTAAAAAAATTTAAATGTCTCTTATTAGATAAGACAGATTTTCGTCTGATAAGGTACTTCTTTTTCAATGATTTCGGGGATATTTTAGTTTTGATAAAAAAAATTTTATTGCTAACGAGTTTTTGTAAAATATGTTAATGCCATCAGAAAGAGGAACAGATAAGCTTTCCATCGAGCTCTTAGTCGAAGAAGTCGGTCGAGAGATGCAAGAGTTATTAGCAAAAAACTAATCAGTTATTAACACGATTCCGTCCTACTGCCGATTCTCGTCGCAAAGTACTTTTCTATAATTCCAGCATTTAATGGGAAAAAATTAAACGAATTTTTTGTCCATCTAAAAAACTATTAATTCTGAATAAAATGCCGCACATTTATGCAATTAAAAAAATCTAAATGTCTCTTATTAGATAAGGCAGATTTTCGTCTGATAAGGTACTTCTTCTTGAATGATTTGGAGGATATTTTAGTTTTGATTCAAAAACATTGTATTTCTTACGACTTTTCGTTATATATGTTAATGCCATCTGAAAGAGGAACAGATAAGCTTTCCATCGAGCTGTTAGTCGAAGAAGTCGGTCGAAGGATGCAAAAGTTATTAGCAAAAAACCAATCGGTGGTCAACACGATTCCGTCCTACTGCCGATTCTCTTCGCAAAGTACTTTTCTATAATTTTAGTATTTATAGAAAAAAATTAAACGAGTTTTTGTCCATGTAAAAAACTATTTATTCTGAATAAAATGAAGCCCATTTATGCAATTAAAAAAATTTAAATGTCTCTTATTGGATAAGGCATATTTTCGTCTGATAAGGTACTTCTTTTTCAATGATTTCGGGGATATTTAATTTTGATAAAAAAAATTTTATTTCTTACGACTTTTCGTAAAATATGTTAATGTTATCTGAAAGAGGAACAGATAAGCTTTCTATCGAGCTCTTAGTCGAAGAAGTCGGTCGAGAGATGCAATAGTTATTAGCAAAAAAACTAATCGGTGGTCAACACGATTCCGTCCTACTGCCGATTCTCGTCGCAAAGTACTTTTCTATAATTCCAGCATTTAATGGGAAAAAATTAAACGAATTTTTTGTCCATCTAAAAAACTATTAATTCTGAATAAAATGACGCACATTTATGCAATTAAAAAATTTAAATGTCTCTTATTAGATAAGGCAGATTTTCGTCTGATAAGGCACTTCTTCTTGAATGATTTGGAGGATATTTTAGTTTTGATCCAAAAAATTTTATTTCTTACGACTTTTCGTAAAATATGTTAATGCCATCTGAAAGAGGAACAGATAAGCTTTCCATCGAGCTCTTAGTCGAAGAAGTCGGTCGAGAGTTGCAAGAGTTATTAGCAAAAAACTAATCGGTGGTTAACACGATTCCGTCCTACTGCCGATTCTCGTCGCAAAGTACTTTTCTATAATTCCAGCATTTAAAGAAAAAATTAAACGAATTTTTTGTCCATGTAAAAAACTATTAATTCTGCATAAAATGCCGCCCATTTATGCAATTAAAAAAATTTAAATGTCTCTTATTAGAAAAGGCAGATTTTCGTCTGATAAGATACTTCTTCTTCAATGATTTCGAGGATATTTTAGTTTTGATCAAAAACATTGTATTTCTTACGACTTTTCGTTATATATGTTAATGCCATCTGAAAGAGGAACAGATAAGCTTTCCATCGAGCTCTAAGTCGAAGAACACGGTCGAAGGATGCAAGAGTTATTAGCAAACAACTAATCGGTGGTCAACACGATTCCGTCCTACTGCCGATTATTTTCGCAAAGTACTTTTCTATAATTCTAGGATTAAATGCGAAAAAAATTAAACGAATTTTTTGGTCATGTAAAAAACTATTAATTCTGAATAAAATGCCGCCCATTTATGCAATTAAAAAAATTTAAATATATCTTATTAGATAAGGCAGATTTTCGTCTGATAAAGTACTTCTTTTTCAATGATTTCGAGGATATTTTAGTTTTGATAAAAAAAATTGTATTTCTTACGACTTTTTGAAAAATATGTTAATGCCATCTGAAAGAGGAACAGATAAGCTTTCCATCGAGCTCTAAGTCGAAGAAGTCGATCGAAGGATGCAAGAGTTATTAGCAAACAACTAATCGGTGGTCAACATGTTTCCGTCGTACTGCCGATTCTTTTCGCTTAGTACTTTTCTATAAATCTTGTATTTAATTGGAGAAAATTAAACGCATTTTTTGTCCATGTAAAAAACTATTAATTCTGCATAAAATGCCGCCCATTTATGCAATTAAAAAAATTTAAATGTCTCTGATAAGATACTTCTTCTTCAATGATTTCAAGGATATTTTAGTTTTGATCAAAAACATTGTATTTCTTACGACTTTTCGTTATATATGTTAATGCCATCTGAAAGAGGAACAGATAAGCTTTCCATCGAGCTCTAAGTCGAAGAAGTCGATCGAAGGATGCAAGAGTTATTAGCAAACAACTAATCGGTGGTCAACACGATTCCGTCCTACTGCCGACTATTTTCGTAAAGTACTTTTCTATAATTCTAGTATTTATAGAAAAAAATTAAACGAGTTTTTTGTCCATGTAAAAAACTATTTATTCTGAATAAAATGCAGCCCATTTATGCAATTAAAAAAATTTAATTGTCTCTTATTAGATAAGACAGATTTTCGTCTGATAAGGTACTTCTTTTTCAATGATTTCGGGGATATTTTAGTTTTGATAAAAAAAATTTTATTGCTAACGAGTTTTTGTAAAATATGTTAATGCCATCAGAAAGAGGAACAGATAAGCTTTCCATCGAGCTCTAAGTCGAAGAACACGGTCGAAGGATGCAAGAGTTATTAGCAAACAACTAATCGGTGGTCAACACGATTCCGTCCTACTGCCGATTATTTTCGCAAAGTACTTTTCTATAATTCTAGGATTAAATGCGAAAAAAATTAAACGAATTTTTTGGTCATGTAAAAAACTATTAATTCTGAATAAAATGCCGCCCATTTATGCAATTAAAAAAATTTAAATATATCTTATTAGATAAGGCAGATTTTCGTCTGATAAAGTACTTCTTTTTCAATGATTTCGAGGCTATTTTAGTTTTGATAAAAAAAATTGTATTTCTTACGACTTTTTGAAAAATATGTTAATGCCATCTGAAAGAGGAACAGATAAGCTTTCCATCGAGCTCTAAGTCGAAGAAGTCGATCGAAGGATGCAAGAGTTATTAGCAAACAACTAATCGGTGGTCAACATGTTTCCGTCGTACTGCCGATTCTTTTCGCTTAGTACTTTTCTATAAATCTTGTATTTAATTGGAGAAAATTAAACGCATTTTTTGTCCATGTAAAAAACTATTAATTCTGCATAAAATGCCGCCCATTTATGCAATTAAAAAAATTTAAATGTCTCTGATAAGATACTTCTTCTTCAATGATTTCAAGGATATTTTAGTTTTGATCAAAAACATTGTATTTCTTACGACTTTTCGTTATATATGTTAATGCCATCTGAAAGAGGAACAGATAAGCTTTCCATCGAGCTCTAAGTCGAAGAAGTCGATCGAAGGATGCAAGAGTTATTAGCAAACAACTAATCGGTGGTCAACACGATTCCGTCCTACTGCCGATTATTTTCGTAAAGTACTTTTCTATAATTCTAGTATTTATAGAAAAAAATTAAACGAGTTTTTTGTCCATGTAAAAAACTATTTATTCTGAATAAAATGCAGCCCATTTATGCAATTAAAAAAATTTAATTGTCTCTTATTAGATAAGACAGATTTTCGTCTGATAAGGTACTTCTTTTTCAATGATTTCGGGGATATTTTAGTTTTGATAAAAAAAATTTTATTGCTAACGAGTTTTTGTAAAATATGTTAATGCCATCAGAAAGAGGAACAGATAAGCTTTCCATCGAGCTCTTAGTCGAAGAAGTCGGTCGAGAGATGCAAGAGTTATTCGCAAAAAACTAATCAGTTATTAACACGATTCCGTCCTACTGCCGATTCTCGTCGCAAAGTACTTTTCTATAATTCTAGTATTTATAGAAAAAAATTAAACGAGTTTTTTGTCCATCTAAAAAACTATTTATTCTGAATAAAATGCAGCCCATTTATGCAATTAAAAAAATTTAAATGTCTCTTATTAGATAAGACAGATTTTCGTCTGATAAGGTACTTCTTTTTCAATGATTTCGGGGATATTTTAGTTTTGATAAAAAAAATTTTATTGCTAACGAGTTTTTGTAAAATATGTTAATGCCATCAGAAAGAGGAACAGATAAGCTTTCCATCGAGCTCTTAGTCGAAGAAGTCGGTCGAGAGATGCAAGAGTTAATGCCATCTGAAAGAGGAACAGATAAGCTTTCCATCGAGCTCTTAGTCGAAGAAGTCGGTCGAAGGATGCAAAAGTTATTAGCAAAAAAGCAATCGGTGGTCAACACGATTCCGTCCTACTGCCGATTCTCTTCGCAAAGTACTTTTCTATAATTCTATTATTTATAGAAAAAAATTAAACGAGTTTTTTGTCCATGTAAAAAACTATTTATTCTGAATAAAATGCAGCCTATTTATGCAATTAAAAAAATTTAAATGTCTCTTATTAGATAAGGCATATTTTCGTCTGATAAAGTACTTCTTTTTCAATGATTTCGAGGATATTTTAGTTTTGATAAAAAAAATTGTATTTCTTACGATTTTTTGTAAAATATGTTAATGCCATCTGAAAGAGGAACAGATAAGCTTTCCATCGAGCTCTTAGTCGAAGAAGTCGGTCGAGAGATGCAAGAGTTATTAGCAAAAAACTAATCGGTGGTCAACATGTTTCCGTCGTACTATTAATTCTGAATAAAATGCCGCCCATTTATGCAATTAAAAAAAGTTAAATGTGTCTTATTAGATAAGGCAGATTTTCATCTGATAAGGTACTTCTTTTTCAATGATTTCGGGGATATTTTAGTTTTGATTCAAAAACATTGTATTTCTTACGACTTTTCGTTATATATGTTAATGCCATCTGAAAGAGGAACAGATAAGCTTTCCATCGAGCTGTTAGTCGAAGAAGTCGGTCGAAGGATGCAAAAGTTATTAGCAAAAAACCAATCGGTGGTCAACACGATTCCGTCCTACTGCCGATTCTCTTCGCAAAGTACTTTTCTATAATTTTAGTATTTATAGAAAAAAATTAAACGAGTTTTTGTCCATGTAAAAAACTATTTATTCTGAATAAAATGACGCACATTTATGCAATTAAAAAATTTAAATGTCTCTTATTAGATAAGGCAGATTTTCGTCTGATAAGGCACTTCTTCTTGAATGATTTGGAGGATATTTTAGTTTTGATCCAAAAAATTTTATTTCTTACGACTTTTCGTAAAAAAATGTTAATGCCATCTGAAAGAGGAACAGATAAGCTTTCCATCGAGCTCTTAGTCGAAGAAGTCGGTCGAGAGTTGCAAGAGTTATTAGCAAAAAACTAATCGGTGGTTAACACGATTCCGTCCTACTGCCGATTCTCGTCGCAAAGTACTTTTCTATAATTCCAGCATTTAAAGAAAAAATTAAACGAATTTTTTGTCCATGTAAAAAACTATTAATTCTGAATAAAATGCCGCCCATTTATGCAATTAAAAAAATTTAAATGTCTCTTATTAGAAAAGGCAGATTTTCGTCTGATAAGATACTTCTTCTTCAATGATTTCGAGGATATTTTAGTTTTGATCAAAAACATTGTATTTCTTACGACTTTTCGTTATATATGTTAATGCCATCTGAAAGAGGAACAGATAAGCTTTCCATCGAGCTCTAAGTCGAAGAACACGGTCGAAGGATGCAAGAGTTATTAGCAAACAACTAATCGGTGGTCAACACGATTCCGTCCTACTGCCGATTATTTTCGCAAAGTACTTTTCTATAATTCTAGGATTAAATGCGAAAAAAATTAAACGAATTTTTTGGTCATGTAAAAAACTATTAATTCTGAATAAAATGCCGCCCATTTATGCAATTAAAAAAATTTAAATATATCTTATTAGATAAGGCAGATTTTCGTCTGATAAAGTACTTCTTTTTCAATGATTTCGAGGATATTTTAGTTTTGATAAAAAAAATTGTATTTCTTACGACTTTTTGAAAAATATGTTAATGCCATCTGAAAGAGGAACAGATAAGCTTTCCATCGAGCTCTAAGTCGAAGAAGTCGATCGAAGGATGCAAGAGTTATTAGCAAACAACTAATCGGTGGTCAACATGTTTCCGTCGTACTGCCGATTCTTTTCGCTTAGTACTTTTCTATAAATCTTGTATTTAATTGGAGAAAATTAAACGCATTTTTTGTCCATGTAAAAAACTATTAATTCTGCATAAAATGCCGCCCATTTATGCAATTAAAAAAATTTAAATGTCTCTGATAAGATACTTCTTCTTTAATGATTTCAAGGATATTTTAGTTTTGATCAAAAACATTGTATTTCTTACGACTTTTCGTTATATATGTTAATGCCATCTGAAAGAGGAACAGATAAGCTTTCCATCGAGCTCTAAGTCGAAGAAGTCGATCGAAGGATGCAAGAGTTATTAGCAAACAACTAATCGGTGGTCAACACGATTCCGTCCTACTGCCGATTATTTTCGTAAAGTACTTTTCTATAATTCTAGTATTTATAGAAAAAAATTAAACGAGTTTTTTGTCCATGTAAAAAACTATTTATTCTGAATAAAATGCAGCCCATTTATGCAATTAAAAAAATTTAATTGTCTCTTATTAGATAAGACAGATTTTCGTCTGATAAGGTACTTCTTTTTCAATGATTTCGGGGATATTTTAGTTTTGATAAAAAAAATTTTATTGCTAACGAGTTTTTGTAAAATATGTTAATGCCATCAGAAAGAGGAACAGATAAGCTTTCCATCGAGCTCTTAGTCGAAGAAGTCGGTCGAGAGATGCAAGAGTTATTAGCAAAAAACTAATCAGTTATTAACACGATTCCGTCCTACTGCCGATTCTCGTCGCAAAGTACTTTTCTATAATTCCAGCATTTAATGGGAAAAAATTAAACGAATTTTTTGTCCATCTAAAAAACTATTAATTCTGAATAAAATGCCGCACATTTATGCAATTAAAAAAATCTAAATGTCTCTTATTAGATAAGGCAGATTTTCGTCTGATAAGGTACTTCTTCTTGAATGATTTGGAGGATATTTTAGTTTTGATTCAAAAACATTGTATTTCTTACGACTTTTCGTTATATATGTTAATGCCATCTGAAAGAGGAACAGATAAGCTTTCCATCGAGCTGTTAGTCGAAGAAGTCGGTCGAAGGATGCAAAAGTTATTAGCAAAAAACCAATCGGTGGTCAACACGATTCCGTCCTACTGCCGATTCTCTTCGCAAAGTACTTTTCTATAATTTTAGTATTTATAGAAAAAAATTAAACGAGTTTTTGTCCATGTAAAAAACTATTTATTCTGAATAAAATGAAGCCCATTTATGCAATTAAAAAAATTTAAATGTCTCTTATTGGATAAGGCATATTTTCGTCTGATAAGGTACTTCTTTTTCAATGATTTCGGGGATATTTAATTTTGATAAAAAAAATTTTATTTCTTACGACTTTTCGTAAAAAAATGTTAATGCTATCTGAAAGAGGAACAGATAAGCTTTCTATCGAGCTCTTAGTCGAAGAAGTCGGTCGAGAGATGCAATAGTTATTAGCAAAAAACTAATCGGTGGTCAACACGATTCCGTCCTACTGCCGATTCTCGTCGCAAAGTACTTTTCTATAATTCCAGCATTTAATGGGAAAAAATTAAACGAATTTTTTGTCCATCTAAAAAACTATTAATTCTGAATAAAATGACGCACATTTATGCAATTAAAAAATTTAAATGTCTCTTATTAGATAAGGCAGATTTTCGTCTGATAAGGCACTTCTTCTTGAATGATTTGGAGGATATTTTAGTTTTGATCCAAAAAATTTTATTTCTTACGACTTTTCGTAAAATATGTTAATGCCATCTGAAAGAGGAACAGATAAGCTTTCCATCGAGCTCTTAGTCGAAGAAGTCGGTCGAGAGTTGCAAGAGTTATTAGCAAAAAACTAATCGGTGGTTAACACGATTCCGTCCTACTGCCGATTCTCGTCGCAAAGTACTTTTCTATAATTCCAGCATTTAAAGAAAAAATTAAACGAATTTTTTGTCCATGTAAAAAACTATTAATTCTGAATAAAATGCCGCCCATTTATGCAATTAAAAAAATTTAAATGTCTCTTATTAGAAAAGGCAGATTTTCGTCTGATAAGATACTTCTTCTTCAATGATTTCGAGGATATTTTAGTTTTGATCAAAAACATTGTATTTCTTACGACTTTTCGTTATATATGTTAATGCCATCTGAAAGAGGAACAGATAAGCTTTCCATCGAGCTCTAAGTCGAAGAACACGGTCGAAGGATGCAAGAGTTATTAGCAAACAACTAATCGGTGGTCAACACGATTCCGTCCTACTGCCGATTATTTTCGCAAAGTACTTTTCTATAATTCTAGGATTAAATGCGAAAAAAATTAAACGAATTTTTTGGTCATGTAAAAAACTATTAATTCTGAATAAAATGCCGCCCATTTATGCAATTAAAAAAATTTAAATATATCTTATTAGATAAGGCAGATTTTCGTCTGATAAAGTACTTCTTTTTCAATGATTTCGAGGATATTTTAGTTTTGATAAAAAAAATTGTATATCTTACGACTTTTTGAAAAATATGTTAATGCCATCTGAAAGAGGAACAGATAAGCTTTCCATCGAGCTCTTAGTCGAAGAAGTCGGTCGAAGGATGCAAAAGTTATTAGCAAAAAAGCAATCGGTGGTCAACACGATTCCGTCCTACTGCCGATTCTCTTCGCAAAGTACTTTTCTATAATTCTATTATTTATAGAAAAAAATTAAACGAGTTTTTTGTCCATGTAAAAAACTATTTATTCTGAATAAAATGCAGCCTATTTATGCAATTAAAAAAATTTAAATGTCTCTTATTAGATAAGGCATATTTTCGTCTGATAAAGTACTTCTTTTTCAATGATTTCGAGGATATTTTAGTTTTGATAAAAAAAATTGTATTTCTTACGATTTTTTGTAAAATATGTTAATGCCATCTGAAAGAGGAACAGATAAGCTTTCCATTGAGCTCTTAGTCGAAGAAGTCGGTCGAGAGATGCAAGAGTTATTAGCAAAAAACTAATCGGTGGTCAACATGTTTCCGTCGTACTATTAATTCTGAATAAAATGCCGCCCATTTATGCAATTAAAAAAATTTAAATGTGTCTTATTAGATAAGGCAGATTTTCATCTGATAAGGTACTTCTTTTTCAATGATTTCGGGGATATTTTAGTTTTGATAAAAAAAATTTTATTTCTTACGACTTTTTGTAAAATATGTTAATGCCATCTGAAAGAGGAACAGATAAGCTTTCCATCGAGCTCTTAGTCGAAGAAGTCGGTCGAGAGATGCAAGAGTTATTAGCAAAAAACTAATCGGTGGTCAACATGTTTCCGTCCTACTGCCGATTCTTTTCGCAAAGTACTTTTCTATAATTCTTGTTTTAATGGGAAATAATTAAAGGAACTTTTTGTCCATGTAAAAACTATTAATTCTGAATAAAATGCCGCCCATTTATGCAATTAAAAAAAATTAAATGTCTCTTATTAGATAAGGCAGATTTTCGTCTGATAAGATACTTCTTCTTCAATGATTTCGAGGATATTTTAGTTTTGATCAAAAACATTGTATTTCTTAACACTTTTCGTTATATATGTTAATGCCATCTGAAAGAGGAACAGATAAGCTTTCCATCGAGCTCTAAGTCGAAGAAGTCGGTTGAAGGATGCAAGAGTTATTAGCAAACAACTAATCGGTGGTCAACACGATTCCGTCCTACTGCCGATTCTCGTCGCAAAGTACTTTTCTATAATTCCAGCATTTAATGAGAAAAAATTAAACGAATTTTTTGTCCATGTAAAAAACTATTAATTCTGAATAAAATGCCGCCCATTTATGCAATTAAAAAAATTTAAATGTCTCTTATTAGATAAGGCATATTTTCATCTGATAAGGTACTTCCACTTCAATGATTTCGAAGATATTTTAGTTTTGATCCAAAAAATTTTATTTCTTACGACTTTTCGTAAAATATGTTAATGCCATCTGAAAGAGGAACAGATAAGCTTTGCATCGAGCTCTTAGTCGAAGAAGTCGGTCGAGAGATGCAAGAGTTATTAGCAGAAAACTTTTCGGTGGTCAACACGATTCCGTCCTACTGCCGATTCCCTTCGCAAAGGACTTTTCTATAATTTCAGCATTTAATGGGAAAAAATTAAACGAATTTTTTGTCCATCTAAAAAACTATTAATTCTTAATAAAATGCCGCCCAATTCTGCAAATTAAACGAATTTTTTGTCCATGTGAAACACTATTAATTCTGAATAAAATGCCGTACATTTATGCAATTAAAAAAATTTAAATGTCTCTTATTAGATAAGGCAGATTTTCGTCTGATAAGGTACTTCTTTTTCAATGATTTCGGGGATATTTTAGTTTTGATCCAAAAAATTGTATTTCTTACGACTTTTTGTAAAATATGTTAATGCCATCTGAAAGAGGAACAGATAAGCTTTCCATCGAGCTCTTAGTCGAAGAAGTCGGTCGAGAGATGCAAGAGTTATTAGCAAAAAACTAATCGGTGGTTAACACAATTCCGTCCTACTGCCGATTCTTTTCGCAAAGTACTTTTCTATAATTCTAGGATTTAATGCGAAAAAAATTAAACGAATTTTTTGTCCATGTAAAAACTATTAATTCTGAATAAAATGCGGCCCATTTATGCAATTAAAAAAATTTAAATGTCTCTTATTAGATAAGGCAGATTTTCGTCTGATAAGATACTTCTTCTTCAATGATTTCGAGGATATTTTAGTTTTGATCCAAAAAATTTTATTTCTTACGACTTTTCGTAAAATATGTTAATGCCATCTGAAAGAGGAACAGATAAGCTTTCCATCGAGCTCTTAGTCGAAGAAGTCGGTCGAGAGATGCAAGAGTTATTAGCAGAAAACTTATCGGTGGTCAACACGATTCCGTCCTACTGCCGATTCCCTTCGCAAAGGACTTTTCTATAATTCTAGTATTTAATGGGAAAAAATTAAACGAATTTTTTGTCCATGTAAAAAAATATGAATTCTGAATAAAATGCCGCTCATTTATGCAATTAAAAAAATTTAAATGTCTCTTATTAGATAAGGAATATTTTCGTCTGATAAGGTACTTCTACTTCAATGATTTCGAGGATATTTTAGTTTTGATCAAAAAAATTGTATTTCTTACGACTTTTCGTAATATATGTTAATGCCATCTGAAAGAGGAACAGATAAGCTTTCCATCGAGCTCTTAGTCGAAGAAGTTGGTTGAAGGATGCAAAAGTTATTAGCAAAAAACCAATCGGTGGTCAACATGTTTCCGTCGTACTGCCGATTCTTTTCGCAAAGTACTTTTCTATAATTCTAGGATTTAATGCGAAAAAAATTAAACGAATTTTTTGTCCATCTAAAAAACTATTAATTCTTAATAAAATGCCGCCCAATTCTGCAAATTAAACGAATTTTTTGTCCATGTAAAAAACTATGAATTCTGAATAAAATGCCGCTCATTTATGCAATTAAAAAAATTTAAATGTCTCTTATTAGATAAGGAATATTTTCGTCTGATAAGGTACTTCTACTTCAATGATTTCGAGGATATTTTAGTTTTGTTAAAAAAAATTGTATTTCTTACGACTTTTCGTAAAATATGTTAATGCCATCTGAAAGAGGAACAGATAAGCTTTCCATCGAGCTCTTAGTCGAAGAAGTTGGTTGAAGGATGCAAAAGTTATTAGCAAAAAACCAATCGGTGGTCAACATGTTTCCGTCGTACTGCCGATTCTTTTCGCAAAGTACTTTTCTATAATTCTAGGATTTAATGCGAAAAAAATTAAACGAATTTTTGTCCATCTAAAAAACTATTAATTCTTAGTAAAATGCCGCCCAATTCTGCAAATTAAACGAATTTTTTGTCCATGTGAAACACTATTAATTCTGAATAAAATGCCGTACATTTATGCATTTAAAAAAATTTTAATGTCTCTTATTAGATAAGGCAGATTTTCGTCTGATAAGGTACTTCTTCTTCAATGATTTCGGGGATATTTTAGTTTTGATCCAAAAAATTTTATTTCTTACGACTTTTTGTAAAATATGTTAATGCCATCTGAAAGAGGAACAGATAAGCTTTCCAACGAGCTCTTAGTCGAAGAAGTCGGTCGGGAGATGCAAGAGTTATTAGCAAAAAACTAATCGGTGATTAACACGATTCCGTCCTACTGCCGATTCTCGTCGCAAAGTACTTTTCTATAATTCCAGCATTTAATGGGAAAAAATTAAACGAATTTTTTGTCCATCTAAAAAACTATTAATTCTTAATAAAATGCCGCCCAATTCTGCAAATTAAACGAATTTTTTGTCCATGTGAAACACTATTAATTCTGAATAAAATGCCGTACATTTATGCAATTAAAAAAATTGAAATGTCTCTTATTAGATAAGGCAGATTTTCGTCTGATAAGGTACTTCTTCTTCAATGATTTCGGGGATATTTTAGTTTTGATCCAAAAAATTGTATTTCTTACGACTTTTTGTAAAATATGTTAATGCCATCTGAAAGAGGAACAGATAAGCTTTCCATCGAGCCTTTAGTCGAAGAAGTCGGTCGAGAGATGCAAGAGTTATTAGCAAAAAACTAATCGGTGGTTAACACGATTCCGTCCTACTGCCGATTCTCGTCGCAAAGTACTTTTCTATAATTCCAGCATTTAATGGCAAAAAATTAAACGAATTTTTTGTCCATCTAAAAAACTATTAATTCTTAATAAAATGCCGCCCAATTCTGCAAATTAAACGAATTTTTTGTCCATGTGAAACACTATTAATTCTGAATAAAATGCCGTACATTTATGCAATTAAAAAAATTTAAATGTCTCTTATTAGATAAGGCAGATTTTCGTCTGATAAGGTACTTCTTCTTCAATGATTTCGGGGATATTTTAGTTTTGATCCAAAAAATTGTATTTCTTACGACTTTTTGTAAAATATGTTAATGCCATCTGAAAGAGGAACAGATAAGCTTTCCATCGAGCTCTTAGTCGAAGAAGTCGGTCGAGAGATGCAAGAGTTATTAGCAAAAAACTAATCGGTGGTTAACACGATTCCGTCCTACTGCCGATTCTCGTCGCAAAGTACTTCTCTATAATTCCAGCATTTAATGGGAAAAAATTAAACGAATTTTTTGTCCATCTAAAAAACTATTAATTCTTAATAAAATGCCGCCCAATTCTGCAAATTAAACGAATTTTTTGTCCATGTGAAACACTATTAATTCTGAATAAAATGCCGTACATTTATGCAATTAAAAAAATTTAAATGTCTCTTATTAGATAAGGCAGATTTTCGTCTGATAAGGTACTTTTTCTTCAATGATTTCGGGGATATTTTAGTTTTGATCCAAAAAATTGTATTTCTTACGACTTTTTGTAAAATATGTTAATGCCCCCTGAAAGAGGAACAGATAAGCTTTCCATCGAGCTCTTAGTCGAAGAAGTCGGTCGAGAGATGCAAGAGTTATTAGCAAAAGACTAATCGGTGGTTAACACGATTCCGTCCTACTGCCGATTCCCTTCGCAAAGGACTTTTCTATAATTCTAGTATTTAATGGGAAAAAATTAAATGAATTTTTTGTCCATGTAAAAAACTATGAATTCTGAATAAAATGCCGCTCATTTATGCAATTAAAAAAATTTAAATGTCTCTTATTAGATAAGGAATATTTTCGTCTGATAAGGTACTTCTACTTCAATGATTTCGAGGATATATTAGTTTTGATCAAAAAAATTGTATTTCTTATGACTTTTCGTTATATATGTTAATGCCATCTGAAAGAGGAACAGATAAGCTTTCCATCGAGCTCTAAGTCGAAGAAGTCGGTCGAAGGATGCAAGAGTTATTAGCAAACAACTAATCGGTGGTCAACACGATTCCGTCCTTCTGCCGATTCTTTTCGCAAAGTACTTTTCTATAATTCTAGGATTTAATGCGAAAAAAATTAAACGAATTTTTGGCCCATGTAAAACACTATTAATTCTGAATAAAATGCCGTACATTTATGCAATTAAAAAAATTTAAATGTCTCTTATTAGATAAGGCAGATTTTCGTCTGATAAGGTACTTCTTCTTCAATGATTTCGAGGATATTTTAGTTTTGATCCAGAAAATTGTATTTCTTACGACTTTTTGTAAAATATGTTAATGCCATCTGAAAGAGGAACAGATAAGCTTTCCATCGAGCTCTTAGTCGAAGAAGTTGGTTGAAGGATGCAAAAGTTATTAGCAAAAAACCAATCGGTGGTCAACATGTTTCCGTCGTACTGCCGATTCTTTTCGCAAAGTACTTTTCTATAATTCTTGTTTTAATGGGAAAAAATTAAACGAATTTTTTGTCCATGTAAAAAACTATTAATTCTGAATAAAATGCCGCACATTTATGCAATTAAAAAAATTTAAATGTCTCTTATTAGATAAGGCAGATTTTCGTCTGATAAGGTACTTCTTCTTGAATGATTTGGAGGATATTTTAGTTTTGATCCAAAAAATTTTATTTCTTACGACTTTTTGTAAAATATGTTAATGCCATCTGAAAGAGGAACAGATAAGCTTTCCATCGAGCTCTTAGTCGAAGAAGTCGGTCGAGAGATGCAAGAGTTATTAGCTAAAAACTAATCGGTGGTTAACAAGATTCCGTCCTACTGCCGATTCTCGTCGCAAAGTACTTTTCTATAATTCCAGCATTTAATGGGAAAAAATTAAACGAATTTTTTGTCCATCTAAAAAACTATTAATTCTTAATAAAATGCCGCCCAATTATGCAATTAAAAAAATTTAAATGTCTCTAATTAGATAAGGCAGACTTTCGTCTGATAACGCACTTCTTCTTCAATGATTTCGAGGATATTTTAGTTTTGATCCAAAAAATTTTATTTCTTACGACTTTTCGTAAAATATATTAATGCTATCTGAAAGAGGAACAGATAAGCTTTCCATCGAGCTCTTAGTCGAAGAAGTCGGTCGAGAGATGCAAGAGTTATTAATTAATTAAACGAATTTTTTGTCCATGTAAAAAACTATTAATTCTGAATAAAATGCCGCTCATTTATGCAATTAAAAAAATTTAAATGTCTCTTATTAGATAAGGCAGATTTTCGTCTGATAAGATACTTCTTCTTCAATGATTTCGAGGATATTTTAGTTTTGATCAAAAACATTGTATTTCTTACGACTTTTTATTATATATGTTAATGCCATCTGAAAGAGGAACAGATAAGCTTTCCATCGAGCTCTTAGTCGAAGAAGTCGGTCGAAGGATGCAAGAGTTATTAGCGAAAAACTAATCGGTGGTCAAAACGATTCCGTTCTACTGCCGATTCTTTTCGCAAAGTACTTTTCTATAATTCTAAGATTTAATGCGGATTAAATGCCGTACATTTATGCAATTAAAAAAATTTAAATGTCTTTTATTAGATAAGGCAGATTTTCGTCTGATAAGGTACTTCTTCTTCAATGATTTCGAGGATATTTTAGTTTTGATCCAAAAAATTGTATTTCTTACGACTTTTTGTAAAATATGTTAATGCCATCTGAAAGAGGAACAGATAAGCTTTCCATCGAGCTGTTAGTCGAAGAAGTCTGTCGAAGGATGCAAGAGTTGTTAGCAAAAAACCAATCGGTGGTCAACACGATTCCGTCCTACTGCCGATTCTCTTCGCAAAGTACTTTTCTATAATTCTTAGATTTAATGCGGATTATATGCCGTACATTTATGCAATTAAAAAAATTTAAATGTCTTTTATTAGATAAGGCAGATTTTCGTCTGATAAGGTACTTCTTTTTCAATGATTTCGGGGATATTTTAGTTTTGATAAAAAAACATTTTATTTCTTACGACTTTTTGTAAAATATGTTAATACCATCTGAAAGAGGAACAGATAAGCTTTCCATCGAGCTGTTAGTGGAAGAAGTCGGTCGAAGGATGCAAAAGTTATTAGCAAACCAGTAAGGACGCTATCTTCAGCAAGGCTGAAGCTATAATACTTTTCACGTTGTGTCACTAAAAAACTAAATGAATAGTTTTCATGCCTCCGTAACAACATAACTGTAAGGTTTCAAGTCAATTGGTTAAAAAACAAAAAAGTTTTCCATACAACGGGTCAATTTTCACTAAAAAAGGGCGTGTCCACGCCGACTTTTGGTCAACATTGTTTGCATTCCTCCCTAAGAACATACCTGCAAAGTTTCAAGTCAATTGGTTGAAAAACAAAAAAGTTGTCCATACAACGGCTCAAATTTCGCTATAAAAGGGCGTAGCCATGCCCACTTTTGGTCAAAATAGTTTTCATTCCTCCCTAAGAAGATAACTGTAAGGTTTCAAGTCAATTGGTCAATTTTCGCTAAAAAAAGGCGTGGGCACGCCCACTTTTGGTCAAAATAGTTTTCATTCCTCCCTAAGAACATAACTGCAAAGTTTCAAGTCAATTGGTTGAAAAACAAAAAAGTTGTCCATACAACGGGTCAAATTTCGCTAGAAGTGGGCGTGGCTACGCTCACTTTGGGTCAAAATAGTTTTCATGCCTCCCTAAGAACATAACTGTAAAGTTTCAAGTCAATTGGTTAAAAAACAAAAAAGTTTTCCATACAACGGGTCAATTTTCACTAAAAAAGGGCGTTGCCACGCCCACTTTTGGTCAAAATACTTTTCATTCCTCCCTAAGAAGATAACTGTAAGGTTTCAAGTCAATTGGTCAATTTTCGCTAAAAAAAGGCGTGGGCACGCCCACTTTTGTTCAAAATAGTTTTCATTCCTCCCTAAGAACATAACTGCAAAGTTTCAAGTCAATTGGTTGAAAAACAAAAAAGTTGTCCATACAACGGGTCAAATTTCGCTAGAAGTGGGCGTGGCTACGCTCACTTTGGGTCAAAATAGTTTTCATGCCTCCCTAAGAACATAACTGTAAAGTTTCAAGTCAATTGGTTAAAAAACAAAAAAGTTTTCCATACAACGGGTCAATTTTCACTAAAAAAGGGCGTGGCCACGCCCACTTTTGGTCAACATTGTTTTCATTCCTCCCTAAGAACATAACTGTAAAGTTTCAAGTCAATTGGTTAAAAAACAAAAAAGTTTTCCATACAACGGGTCAAATTTCGCTATAAAGGGGCGTGGCCGCGCCCACTTTTGGTCAAAATTGTTTTCATTCCTCCCTAAGTACATAACTGTAAAGTTTCAAGTCAATTGGTTAAAAAACACAAAAGTTTTCCATACAACGTGTCAAATTTCGCTATAAAAGGGCGTGGCCACGCCCACTTTTGGTCAAAATAGTTTTCATTCCTCCCTAAGAACATAACTGTAAAGTTTCAAGTCAATTGGTTAAAAAACACAAAAGTTTTCCATACAACGGGTCAATTTTTGCTATAAGTGGGCGTGGCTACGCCCACTTTTGGTCAAAATAGTTTTCATTCCTCCCCAAGAACATAACTGTAAAGTTTCAAGTCAATTGGTTAAAAAACAAAAAAGTTTTCCATACAACGGGTCAATTTTCGCTATAAGTGGGCGTGGCTACGCGTGGCCACGCCCACTTTTGGTCAAAATAGTTTTCATTCCTTCCTAAGAACATAACTTTAAAATTTCAAGTCAATTGGTTAAAAAACAAAAAAGTTTTTCATACAACGGGTCAATTTTCGCTAGAAGTGGGCGTGGCTACGCGTGGCTACGCCCATTTTTGGTCAAAATAGTTTTCATTCCTCCCCAAGAACATAACTTTAAAATTTCAAGTCAATTGGTTGAAAAACAAAAAAGTTTTCCATACAACGGGCCAAATTTCGCTATAAAAGGGCGTAGCCGCGCCCACTTTTGGTCAAAATTGTTTTCATTCCTCCCTAAGATCATAACTGTAAAGTTTCAAGTCAATTGGTTAAAAAACAAAAAAGTTTTCCATACAACGGGTCAAATTTCGCTATAAAAGGGCGTGGCCGCGCCCACTTTTGGTCAAAATTGTTTTCATTCCTCCCTAAGAACATAACTGTAAAGTTTCAAGTCAATTGGTTAAAAAACACAAAAGTTTTCCATACAACGGGTCAAATTTCGCTATAAAAGGGCGTGGCCACGCCCACTTTTGGTCAAAATAGTTTTCATTCCTTCCTAAGAACATAACTTTAAAGTTTCAAGTCAATTGGTTAAAAAACAAAAAAGTTTTTCATACAACGGGTCAATTTTCGCTAGAAGTGGGCGTGGCTACGCCCATTATTGGTCAAAATAGTTTTCATTACTCCCCAAGAACATAACTTTAAAATTTCAAGTCAATTGGTTAAAAAACAAAAAAGTTTTCCATACAACGGGTCAAATTTCGCTATAAAAGGGCGTGGCCGCGCCCACTTTTGGTCAAAATTGTTTTCATTCCTCCCTAAGAACATAACTGTAAAGTTTCAAGTCAATTGGATAAAAAAACAAAAAAGTTTTCCATAAAACAGGTCAAGTTTCGCTATAAGTGGGCGTCGCCACGCCCATTTTTGGTCAAAATAGTTTTCATTCCTCCCTAGGAACATAACTGTAAGGTTTCAAGTCAATTGGTTAAAACACAAAAAATTTCTCCATACAACGACGTGAATATTGCTTCTCTTCCTCTTCTTCATTTTGTATGGGAGCTACCAGTTCCAGATGTCCAATCTCATTGAAACTTTCAGGCATGTAGTCGGACTATGTAGAACTACTATGTTTAAAATTTCAGCACTCTATCATACAAAACAAAAAAGTTTTCCATACAACGATTCAAGTTTTGTTCATTTTTGTTCTTCTTTTCGTATGGGGGCTACCAGTTCCAGTCGTCCGATATGGCTGGATCCGACAAATGAGTTGACTGCACGAATAAGAAGTCTCTGTGCAAAATTTCAGCTCGATATCTTAAAATCTGTGAGAGGAGATTGTATATATACAGACAGACGGACAGACGGACATGGCTAAATCAACTCGTCTTGTCGTCCTGATCAAGAATATATGTACTTTATATAGTCGGAAATGAATATTTCGATCTGTTACAAACTTCAGCACAAAGTTATTATACTGTTTCACATACGTGAAAAGTATAAAAACCAATCGGTGGTCAACACGATTCCGTCCTACTGCCGATTCTCTTCGCAAAGTACTTTTCTATAATTCTAGTATTTATAGAAAAAAATTAAACGAAATTTTTGTCCATGTAAAAAACTGTTTATTCTGAATAAAATGCAGCCCATTTATGCAAATAAAAAAATTTAAATGTCTCTTATTAGATAAGGCATACTTTTGTCTGATAAGGTACTTCTTTTTCAATGATTTCGGGGATATTTTAGTTTTGATAAAAAAAATTTTATTTCTTACGACTTTTTGTAAAATATGTTAATGCCATCTGAAAGAGGAACAGATAAGCTTTCCATCGAGCTCTAAGTCGAAGAAGTCGGTTGAAGGATGCAAGAGTTAATAGCAAACAACTAATCGGTGGTCAACACGATTCCGTCCTACTGCCGATTCTCGTCGCAAAGTACTTTTCTATAATTCCAGCATTTAATGGGAAAAAATTAAACGAATTTTTTGTCCATGTAAAACACTATTAATTCTTAATAAAATGCCGCCCAATTCTGCAAATTAAACGAATTTTTTGTCCATGTGAAACACTATTAATTCTGAATAAAATGCTGTACATTTATGCAATTAAAAAAATTTAAATGTCTCTTATTAGATAAGGCAGATTTTCGTCTGATAAGGTACTTCTTCTTCAATGATTTCGGGGATATTTTAGTTTTGATCCAAAAAATTGTATTTCTTACGACTTTTTGTAAAATATGTTAATGCCATCTGAAAGAGGAACAGATAAGCTTTCCATCGAGCTCTAAGTCGAAGAAGTCGGTTGAAGGATGCAAGAGTAATTAGCAAACAACTAATCGGTGGTCAACACGATTCCGTCCTACTGCCGATTCTCGTCGCAAAGTACTTTTCTATAATTCCAGCATTTAATGGGAAAAAATTAAACGAATTTTTTGTCCATGTAAAACACTATTAATTCTTAATAAAATGCCGCCCAATTCTGCAAATTAAACGAATTTTTTGTCCATGTGAAACACTATTAATTCTGAATAAAATGCTGTACATTTATGCAATTAAAAAAATTTAAATGTCTCTTATTAGATAAGGCAGATTTTCGTCTGATAAGGTACTTCTTCTTCAATGATTTCGGGGATATTTTAGTTTTGATCCAAAAAATTGTATTTCTTACGACTTTTTGTAAAATATGTTAATGCCATCTGAAAGAGGAACAGATAAGCTTTCCATCGAGCTCTAAGTCGAAGAAGTCGGTTGAAGGATGCAAGAGTAATTAGCAAACAACTAATCGGTGGTCAACACGATTCCGTCCTACTGCCGATTCTCGTCGCAAAGTACTTTTCTATAATTCCAGCATTTAATGGGAAAAAATTAAACGAATTTTTTGTCCATGTAAAACACTATTAATTCTGAATAAAATGCCGTACATTTATGCAATTAAAAAAATTTAAATGTCTCTTATTAGATAAAGCAGATTTTCGTCTGATAAGGTACTTCTTCTTGAATGATTTGGAGGATATTTTAGTTTTGATCCAAAAAATTTTATTTCTTACGACTTTTCGTAAAATATGTTAATGCCATCTGAAAGAGGAACAGATAAGCTTTCCGTCGAGCTCTTAGTCGAAGAAGTCGGTCGAAGGATGCAAAAGTTATTAGCAAAAAACCAATCGGTGGTCAACACGATTCCGTCCTACTGCCGATTCTCTTCGCAAAGTACTTTTCTATAATTCTTGTTTTTATGGGAAAAAATTAAACGAATTTTTTGTCCATGTAAAAAACTATTAATTCTGAATAAAATGCCGCCCATTTATGCAATTAAAAAAATTTAAATGTCTCTTATTAGATAAGGCAGATTTTCGTCTGATAAGGTACTTCTTCTTGAATGGTTTGGAGGATATTTTAGTTTTGATCCAAAAAATTTTATTTCTTACGACTTTTCGTAAAATATGTTAATGCCATCTGAAAGAGGAACAGATAAGCTTTCCATCGAGCTCTTAGTCGAAGAAGTCGGTCGAGAGATGCAAGAGTTATTAGCAAAAAACTAATCGGTGGTTAACACGATTCCGTCCTACTGCCGATTCTCGTCGCAATGTACTTTTCTATAATTCCAGCATTTAATGGGAAAAAATTAAACGAATTTTTTGTCCATCTAAAAAACTATTAATTCTTAATAAAATGCCGCCCAATTCTGCAAATTAAACGAATTTTTTGTCCATTAGAAACACTATTAATTCTGAATAAAATGCCGTACATTTATGCAATTAAAAAAATTTAAATGTCTCTTATTAGATAAGGCAGATTTTCGTCTGATAAGATACTTCTTCTTCAATGATTTCGGGGATATTTTAGTTTTGATAGAAAAACATTTTATTTCCTACGACTTTTCGTAAAATATGTTAATGCCATCTGAAAGAGGAACAGATAAGCTTTCCATCGAGCTCTTAGTCGAAGAAGTCGGTCGAGAGATGCAAGAGTTATTAGCAAAAAACTAATCGGTGGTTAACACGATTCCGTCCTACTGCCAATTCTCGTCGCAAAGTACTTTTCTATAATTCCAGCATTTAATGGGAAAAAATTAAACGAATTTTTTGTCCATCTAAAAAACTATTAATTCTGAATAAAATGCCGCACATTTATGCAATTAAAAAAATTTAAATGTCTCTTATTAGATAAGGCAGATTTTCGTCTGATAAGGTACTTCTTCTTCAATGATTTCGGGGATATTTTAGTTTTATCCAAAAAATTGTATTTCTTACGACTTTTTGTAAAATATGTTAATGCCATCTGAAAGAGGAACAGATAAGCTTTCCATCGAGCTCTTAGTCGAAGAAGTCGGTCGAGAGATGCAAGAGTTATTAGCAAAAAACTAATCGGTGGTTAACACGATTCCGTCCTACTGCCAATTCTCGTCGCAAAGTACTTTTCTATAATTCCAGCATTTAATGGGAAAAAATTAAACGAATTTTTTGTCCATCTAAAAAACTATTAATTCTGAATAAAATGCCGCACATTAATGCAATTAAAAAAATTTAAATGTCTCTTATTAGATAAGGCAGATTTTCGTCTGATAAGATACTTCTTGTTCAATGATTTCGAGGATATTTTGTTTTGATGAAAAAAATTTTATTTCTTACGACTTTTCGAAAAATATGTTAATGCCACCTGAAAGAGGAACAGATTAGGTTTCCATCGAGCTCTTAGTCGAAGAAGTCGGTCGAAGGATGCAAGAGTTATTAGCAAACAACTAATCGGTGGTCAACACGATTCCGTCCTACTGCCGATTCCCTTCGCAAAGGACTTTTCTATAATTCTAGTATTTAATGGGAAAAAATTAAACGAATTTTTTGTCCATGTAAAAAAATATGAATTCTGAATAAAATGCCGCTCATTTATGCAATTAAAAAAATTTAAATGTCTCTTATTAGATAAGGAATATTTTCGTCTGATAAGGTACTTCTACTTCAATGATTTCGAGGATATTTTAGTTTTGATCAAAAAAATTGTATTTCTTACGACTTTTCGTAATATATGTTAATGCCATCTGAAAGAGGAACAGATAAGCTTTCAATCGAGCTCTTAGTCGAAGAAGTTGGTTGAAGGATGCAAAAGTTATTAGCAAAAAACCAATCGGTGGTTAACACGATTCCGTCCTACTGCCGATTCCCTTCGCAAAGGACTTTTCTATAATTCTAGTATTTAATGGGAAAAAATTAAACGAATTTTTTGTCCATGTAAAAAACTATGAATTCTGAATAAAATGCCGCTCATTTATGCAATTAAAAAAATTTAAATGTCTCTTATTAGATAAGGCAGATTTTCGTCTGATAAGGTACTTCTTCTTCAATGATTTCGAGGATATTTTAGTTTTGATCAAAAAAATTGTATTTCTTACGACTTTTCGTAATATATGTTAATGCCATCTAAGCTTTCCATCGAGCTCTAAGTCGAAGAAGTCGGTCGAAGGATGCAAGAGTTATTAGCAAACAACTAATCGGTGGTCAACACGATTCCGTCCTTCTGCCGATTCTTTTCGCAAAGTACTTTTCTATAATTCTAGGATTTAATGCGAAAAAAATTAAACGAATTTTTTGTCCATGTAAAACACTATTAATTCTGAATAAAATGCCGTACATTTATGCAATTAAAAAAATTTAAATGTCTCTTATTAGATAAGGCAGATTTTCGTCTGATAAGGTACTTCTTCTTCAATGATTTCGAGGATATTTTAGTTTTGATCCAGAAAATTGTATTTCTTACGACTTTTTGTAAAATATGTTAATGCCATCTGAAAGAGGAACAGATAAGCTTTCCATCGAGCTCTAAGTCGAAGAAGTTGGTTGAAGAATGCAAAAGTTATTAGCAAAAAACCAATCGGTGGTCAACATGTTTCCGTCGTACTGCCGATTCTTTTCGCAAAGTACTTTTCTATAATTCCAGCATTTAATGGGAAAAAATTAAACGAATTTTTTGTCCATGTAAAAAACTATTAATTCTGAATAAAATGCCGCACATTTATGCAATTAAAAAAATTTAAATGTCTCTTATTAGATAAGGCAGATTTTCGTCTGATAAGGTACTTCTTCTTGAATGATTTGGAGGATATTTTAGTTTTGATCCAAAAAATTTTATTTCTTACGACTTTTTGTAAAATATGTTAATGCCATCTGAAAGAGGAACAGATAAGCTTTCCATCGAGCTCTTATTAGCTAAAAACTAATCGGTGGTTAACAAGATTCCGTCCTACTGCCGATTCTCGTCGCAAAGTACTTTTCTATAATTCCAGCATTTAATGGGAAAAAATTAAACGAATTTTTTGTCCATCTAAAAAACTATTAATTCTTAATAAAATGCCGCCCAATTATGCAATTAAAAAAATTTAAATGTCTCTAATTAGATAAGGCAGACTTTCGTCTGATAACGCACTTCTTCTTCAATGATTTCGAGGATATTTTAGTTTTGATCCAAAAAATTTTATTTCTTACGACTTTTCGTAAAATATATTAATGCTATCTGAAAGAGGAACAGATAAGCTTTCCATCGAGCTCTTAGTCGAAGAAGTCGGTCGAGAGATGCAAGAGTTATTAATTAATTAAACGAATTTTTTGTCCATGTAAAAAACTATTAATTCTGAATAAAATGCCGTACATTTATGCAATTAAAAAAATTTAAATGTCTCTTATTAGATAAGGCAGATTTTCGTCTGATAAGGTACTTCTTCTTCAATGATTTCGAGGATATTTTAGTTTTGATCCAGAAAATTGTATTTCTTACGACTTTTTGTAAAATATGTTAATGCCATCTGAAAGAGGAACAGATAAGCTTTCCATCGAGCTCTTAGTCGAAGAAGTCGGTCGAAGGATGCAAGAGTTATTAGCGAAAAACTAATCGGTGGTCAAAACGATTCCGTTCTAATGCCGATTCTTTTCGCAAAGTACTTTTCTATAATTCTAAGATTTAATGCGGATTAAATGCCGTACATTTATGCAATTAAAAAAACTTAAATGTCTTTTATTAAATAAGGCAGATTTTCGTCTGATAAGGTACTTCTTCTTCAATGATTTCGGGGATATTTAAGTTTTGATCCAAAAAATTGTATTTCTTACGACTTTTTGTAAAATATGTTAATGCCATCTGAAAGAGGAACAGATAAGCTTTCCATCGAGCTCTTAGTCGAAGAAGTCGGTCGAGAGATGCAAGAGTTATTAGCAAAAAACTAATCGGTGGTTAACACGATTCCGTCCTACTGCCGATTCTCGTCGCAAAGTACTTTTCAATAATTCCAGCATTTAATGGGAAAAAATTAAACGAATTTTTTGTCCATCTAAAAAACTATTAATTCTTAATAAAATGCCGCCCAATTCTGCAAATTAAACGAATTTTTTGTCCATGTGAAACACTATTAATTCTGAATAAAATGCCGTACATTTATGCAATTAAAAAAATTCAAATGTCTCTTATTAGATAAGGCAGATTTTCGTCTGATAAGGTACTTCTTCTTCAATGATTTCGGGGATATTTTAGTTTTGATCCAAAAAATTGTATTTCTTACGACTTTTTGTAAAATATGTTAATGCCATCTGAAAGAGGAACAGATAAGCTTTCCATCGAGCTCTTAGTCGAAGAAGTCGGTCGAGAGATGCAAGAGTTATTAGCAAAAAACTAATCGGTGGTTAACACGATTCCGTCCTAATGCCGATTCTCGTCGCAAAGTACTTCTCTATAATTCCAGCATTTAATGGGAAAAAATTAAACGAATTTTTTGTCCATCTAAAAAACTATTAATTCTTAATAAAATGCCGCCCAATTCTGCAAATTAAACGAATTTTTTGTCCATGTGAAACACTATTAATTCTGAATAAAATGCCGTACATTTATGCAATTAAAAAAATTTAAATGTCTCTTATTAGATAAGGCAGATTTTCGTCTGATAAGGTACTTCTTCTTCAATGATTTCGGGGATATTTTAGTTTTGATCCAAAAAATTGTATTTCTTACGACTTTTTGTAAACTATGTTAATGCCGTCTGAAAGAGGAACAGATAAGCTTTCCATCGAGCTCTTAGTCGAAGAAGTCGGTCGAGAGATGCAAGAGTTATTAGCAAAAAACTAATCGGTGGTCAACATGTTTCCGTCGTACTGCCGATTCTTTTCGCAAAGGACTTTTCTATAATTCTAGTATTTAATGGGAAAAAATTAAACGAATTTTTTGTCCATGTAAAAAACTATGAATTCTGAATAAAATGCCGCTCATTTATGCAATTAAAAAAATTTAAATGTCTCTTATTAGATAAGGAATATTTTCGTCTGATAAGGTACTTCTACTTCAATGATTTCGAGGATATATTAGTTTTGATCAAAAAAATTGTATTTCTTATGACTTTTCGTTATATATGTTAATGCCATCTGAAAGAGGAACAGATAAGCTTTCCATCGAGCTCTAAGTCGAAGAAGTCGGTCGAGAGATGCAAGAGTTATTAGCAAAAAACTAATCGGTGGTTAACACGATTCCGTCCTACTGCCGATTCTCGTCGCAAAGTACTTCTCTATAATTCCAGCATTTAATGGGAAAAAATTAAACGAATTTTTTGTCCATCTAAAAAACTATTAATTCTGAATAAAATGCCGTACATTTATGCAATTAAAAAAATTTAAATGTCTCTTATTAGATAAGGCAGATTTTCGTCTGATAAGGTACTTCTTCTTCAATGATTTCGAGGATATTTTAGTTTTGATCCAGAAAATTGTATTTCTTACGACTTTTTGTAAAATATGTTAATGCCATCTGAAAGAGGAACAGATAAGCTTTCCATCGAGCTCTAAGTCGAAGAAGTTGGTTGAAGGATGCAAAAGTTATTAGCAAAAAACCAATCGGTGGTCAACATGTTTCCGTCGTACTGCCGATTCTTTTCGCAAAGTACTTTTCTATAATTCTTGTTTTAATGGGAAAAAATTAAACGAATTTTTTGTCCATGTAAAAAACTATTAATTCTGAATAAAATGCCGCACATTTATGCAATTAAAAAAAATTAAATGTCTCTTATTAGATAAGGCAGATTTTCGTCTGATAAGGTACTTCTTCTTGAATGATTTGGAGGATATTTTAGTTTTGATCCAAAAAATTTTATTTCTTACGACTTTTTGTAAAATATGTTAATGCCATCTGAAAGAGGAACAGATAAGCTTTCCATCGAGCTCTTAGTCGAAGAAGTCGGTCGAGAGATGCAAGAGTTATTAGCTAAAAACTAATCGGTGGTTAACAAGATTCCGTCTTACTGCCGATTCTCGTCGCAAAGTACTTTTCTATAATTCCAGCATTTAATGGGAAAAAATTAAACGAATTTTTTGTCCATCTAAAAAACTATTAATTCTTAATAAAATGCCGCCCAATTATGCAATTAAAAAAATTTAAATGTCTCTAATTAGATAAGGCGGACTTTCGTCTGATAACGCACTTCTTCTTCAATGATTTCGAGGATATTTTAGTTTTGATCCAAAAAATTTTATTTCTTACGACTTTTCGTAAAATATATTAATGCTATCTGAAAGAGGAACAGATAAGCTTTCCATCGAGCTCTTAGTCGAAGAAGTCGGTCGAGAGATGCAAGAGTTATTAATTAATTAAACGAATTTTTTGTCCATGTAAAAAACTATTAATTCTGAATAAAATGCCGCCCAATTATGCAATTAAAAAAATTTAAATGTCTCTTATTAGATAAGGCAGATTTTCGTCTGATAAGATACTTCTTCTTCAATGATTTCGAGGATATTTTAGTTTTGATCAAAAACATTGTATTTCTTACGACTTTTTGTTATATATGTTAATGCCATCTGAAAGAGGAACAGATAAGCTTTCCATCGAGCTCTTAGTCGAAGAAGTCGGTCGAAGGATGCAAGAGTTATTAGCGAAAAACTAATCGGTGGTCAAAACGATTCCGTTCTACTGCCGATTCTTTTCGCAAAGTACTTTTCTATAATTCTAAGATTTAATACGGATTAAATGCCGTACATTTATGCAATTAAAAAAATTTAAATGTCTTTTATTAGATAAGGCAGATTTTCGTCTGATAAGGTACTTCTTCTTCAATGATTTCGGGGATATTTTAGTTTTGATCCAAAAAATTGTATTTCTTACGACTTTTTGTAAAATATGTTAATGCCATCTGAAAGAGGAACAGATAAGCTTTCCATCGAGCTCTTAGTCGAAGAAGTCGGTCGAGAGATGCAAGAGTTATTAGCAAAAAACTAATCGGTGGTTAACACGATTCCGTCCTAATGCCGATTCTCGTCGCAAAGTACTTCTCTATAATTCCAGCATTTAATGGGAAAAAATTAAACGAATTTTTTGTCCATCTTAAAAACTATTAATTCTTAATAAAATGCCGCCCAATTCTGCAAATTAAACGAATTTTTTGTCCATGTGAAACACTATTAATTCTGAATAAAATGCCGTACATTTATGCAATTAAAAAAATTTAAATGTCTCTTATTAGATAAGGCAGATTTTCGTCTGATAAGGTACTTCTTCTTCAATGATTTCGGGGATATTTTAGTTTTGATCCAAAAAATTGTATTTCTTACGACTTTTTGTAAAATATGTTAATGCCGTCTGAAAGAGGAACAGATAAGCTTTCCATCGAGCTCTTAGTCGAAGAAGTCGGTCGAGAGATGCAAGAGTTATTAGCAAAAAACTAATCGGTGGTCAACATGTTTCCGTCGTACTGCCGATTCTTTTCGCAAAGGACTTTTCTATAATTCTAGTATTTAATGGGAAAAAATTAAACGAATTTTTTGTCCATGTAAAAAACTATGAATTCTGAATAAAATGCCGCTCATTTATGCAATTAAAAAAATTTAAATGTCTCTTATTAGATAAGGAATATTTTCGTCTGATAAGGTACTTCTACTTCAATGATTTCGAGGATATATTAGTTTTGATCAAAAAAATTGTATTTCTTATGACTTTTCGTTATATATGTTAATGCCATCTGAAAGAGGAACAGATAAGCTTTCCATCGAGCTCTAAGTCGAAGAAGTCGGTCGAGAGATGCAAGAGTTATTAGCAAAAAACTAATCGGTGGTTAACACGATTCCGTCCTACTGCCGATTCTCGTCGCAAAGTACTTCTCTATAATTCCAGCATTTAATGGGAAAAAATTAAACGAATTTTTTGTCCATCTAAAAAACTATTAATTCTGAATAAAATGCCGTACATTTATGCAATTAAAAAAATTTAAATGTCTCTTATTAGATAAGGCAGATTTTCGTCTGATAAGGTACTTCTTCTTCAATGATTTCGAGGATATTTTAGTTTTGATCCAGAAAATTGTATTTCTTACGACTTTTTGTAAAATATGTTAATGCCATCTGAAAGAGGAACAGATAAGCTTTCCATCGAGCTCTAAGTCGAAGAAGTTGGTTGAAGGATGCAAAAGTTATTAGCAAAAAACCAATCGGTGGTCAACATGTTTCCGTCGTACTGCCGATTCTTTTCGCAAAGTACTTTTCTATAATTCTTGTTTTAATGGGAAAAAATTAAACGAATTTTTTGTCCATGTAAAAAACTATTAATTCTGAATAAAATGCCGCACATTTATGCAATTAAAAAAATTTAAATGTCTCTTATTAGATAAGGCAGATTTTCGTCTGATAAGGTACTTCTTCTTGAATGATTTGGAGGATATTTTAGTTTTGATCCAAAAAATTTTATTTCTTACGACTTTTTGTAAAATATGTTAATGCCATCTGAAAGAGGAACAGATAAGCTTTCCATCGAGCTCTAAGTCGAAGAAGTCGGTCGAGAGATGCAAGAGTTATTAGCAAAAAACTAATCGGTGGTTAACACGATTCCGTCCTACTGCCGATTCTCGTCGCAAAGTACTTCTCTATAATTCCAGCATTTAATGGGAAAAAATTAAACGAATTTTTTGTCCATCTAAAAAACTATTAATTCTGAATAAAATGCCGTACATTTATGCAATTAAAAAAATTTAAATGTCTTTTATTAGATAAGGCAGATTTTCGTCTGATAAGGTACTTCTTCTTCAATGATTTCGGGGATATTTAAGTTTTGATCCAAAAAATTGTATTTCTTACGACTTTTTGTAAAATATGTTAATGCCATCTGAAAGAGGAACAGATAAGCTTTCCATCGAGCTCTTAGTCGAAGAAGTCGGTCGAGAGATGCAAGAGTTATTAGCAAAAAACTAATCGGTGGTTAACACGATTCCGTCCTACTGCCGATTCTCGTCGCAAAGTACTTTTCAATAATTCCAGCATTTAATGGGAAAAAATTAAACGAATTTTTTGTCCATCTAAAAAACTATTAATTCTTAATAAAATGCCGCCCAATTCTGCAAATTAAACGAATTTTTTGTCCATGTGAAACACTATTAATTCTGAATAAAATGCCGTACATTTATGCAATTAAAAAAATTCAAATGTCTCTTATTAGATAAGGCAGATTTTCGTCTGATAAGGTACTTCTTCTTCAATGATTTCGGGGATATTTTAGTTTTGATCCAAAAAATTGTATTTCTTACGACTTTTTGTAAAATATGTTAATGCCATCTGAAAGAGGAACAGATAAGCTTTCCATCGAGCTCTTAGTCGAAGAAGTCGGTCGAGAGATGCAAGAGTTATTAGCAAAAAACTAATCGGTGGTTAACACGATTCCGTCCTAATGCCGATTCTCGTCGCAAAGTACTTCTCTATAATTCCAGCATTTAATGGGAAAAAATTAAACGAATTTTTTGTCCATCTAAAAAACTATTAATTCTTAATAAAATGCCGCCCAATTCTGCAAATTAAACGAATTTTTTGTCCATGTGAAACACTATTAATTCTGAATAAAATGCCGTACATTTATGCAATTAAAAAAATTTAAATGTCTCTTATTAGATAAGGCAGATTTTCGTCTGATAAGGTACTTCTTCTTCAATGATTTCGGGGATATTTTAGTTTTGATCCAAAAAATTGTATTTCTTACGACTTTTTGTAAAATATGTTAATGCCGTCTGAAAGAGGAACAGATAAGCTTTCCATCGAGCTCTTAGTCGAAGAAGTCGGTCGAGAGATGCAAGAGTTATTAGCAAAAAACTAATCGGTGGTCAACATGTTTCCGTCGTACTGCCGATTCTTTTCGCAAAGGACTTTTCTATAATTCTAGTATTTAATGGGAAAAAATTAAACGAATTTTTTGTCCATGTAAAAAACTATGAATTCTGAATAAAATGCCGCTCATTTATGCAATTAAAAAAATTTAAATGTCTCTTATTAGATAAGGAATATTTTCGTCTGATAAGGTACTTCTACTTCAATGATTTCGAGGATATATTAGTTTTGATCAAAAAAATTGTATTTCTTATGACTTTTCGTTATATATGTTAATGCCATCTGAAAGAGGAACAGATAAGCTTTCCATCGAGCTCTAAGTCGAAGAAGTCGGTCGAGAGATGCAAGAGTTATTAGCAAAAAACTAATCGGTGGTTAACACGATTCCGTCCTACTGCCGATTCTCGTCGCAAAGTACTTCTCTATAATTCCAGCATTTAATGGGAAAAAATTAAACGAATTTTTTGTCCATCTAAAAAACTATTAATTCTGAATAAAATGCCGTACATTTATGCAATTAAAAAAATTTAAATGTCTCTTATTAGATAAGGCAGATTTTCGTCTGATAAGGTACTTCTTCTTCAATGATTTCGAGGATATTTTAGTTTTGATCCAGAAAATTGTATTTCTTACGACTTTTTGTAAAATATGTTAATGCCATCTGAAAGAGGAACAGATAAGCTTTCCATCGAGCTCTAAGTCGAAGAAGTTGGTTGAAGGATGCAAAAGTTATTAGCAAAAAACCAATCGGTGGTCAACATGTTTCCGTCGTACTGCCGATTCTTTTCGCAAAGTACTTTTCTATAATTCTTGTTTTAATGGGAAAAAATTAAACGAATTTTTTGTCCATGTAAAAAACTATTAATTCTGAATAAAATGCCGCACATTTATGCAATTAAAAAAATTTAAATGTCTCTTATTAGATAAGGCAGATTTTCGTCTGATAAGGTACTTCTTCTTGAATGATTTGGAGGATATTTTAGTTTTGATCCAAAAAATTTTATTTCTTACGACTTTTTGTAAAATATGTTAATGCCATCTGAAAGAGGAACAGATAAGCTTTCCATCGAGCTCTTAGTCGAAGAAGTCGGTCGAGAGATGCAAGAGTTATTAGCTAAAAACTAATCGGTGGTTAACAAGATTCCGTCTTACTGCCGATTCTCGTCGCAAAGTACTTTTCTATAATTCCAGCATTTAATGGGAAAAAATTAAACGAATTTTTTGTCCATCTAAAAAACTATTAATTCTTAATAAAATGCCGCCCAATTATGCAATTAAAAAAATTTAAATGTCTCTAATTAGATAAGGCGGACTTTCGTCTGATAACGCACTTCTTCTTCAATGATTTCGAGGATATTTTAGTTTTGATCCAAAAAATTTTATTTCTTACGACTTTTCGTAAAATATATTAATGCTATCTGAAAGAGGAACAGATAAGCTTTCCATCGAGCTCTTAGTCGAAGAAGTCGGTCGAGAGATGCAAGAGTTATTAATTAATTAAACGAATTTTTTGTCCATGTAAAAAACTATTAATTCTGAATAAAATGCCGCCCAATTATGCAATTAAAAAAATTTAAATGTCTCTTATTAGATAAGGCAGATTTTCGTCTGATAAGATACTTCTTCTTCAATGATTTCGAGGATATTTTAGTTTTGATCAAAAACATTGTATTTCTTACGAATTTTTGTTATATATGTTAATGCCATCTGAAAGAGGAACAGATAAGCTTTCCATCGAGCTCTTAGTCGAAGAAGTCGGTCGAAGGATGCAAGAGTTATTAGCGAAAAAGTAATCGGTGGTCAAAACGATTCCGTTCTACTGCCGATTCTTTTCGCAAAGTACTTTTCTATAATTCTAAGATTTAATACGGATTAAATGCCGTACATTTATGCAATTAAAAAAATTTAAATGTCTTTTATTAGATAAGGCAGATTTTCGTCTGATAAGGTACTTCTTCTTCAATGATTTCGGGGATATTTTAGTTTTGATCCAAAAAATTGTATTTCTTACGACTTTTTGTAAAATATGTTAATGCCATCTGAAAGAGGAACAGATAAGCTTTCCATCGAGCTCTTAGTCGAAGAAGTCGGTCGAGAGATGCAAGAGTTATTAGCAAAAAACTAATCGGTGGTTAACACGATTCCGTCCTAATGCCGATTCTCGTCGCAAAGTACTTCTCTATAATTCCAGCATTTAATGGGAAAAAATTAAACGAATTTTTTGTCCATCTAAAAAACTATTAATTCTTAATAAAATGCCGCCCAATTCTGCAAATTAAACGAATTTTTTGTCCATGTGAAACACTATTAATTCTGAATAAAATGCCGTACATTTATGCAATTAAAAAAATTTAAATGTCTCTTATTAGATAAGGCAGATTTTCGTCTGATAAGGTACTTCTTCTTCAATGATTTCGGGGATATTTTAGTTTTGATCCAAAAAATTGTATTTCTTACGACTTTTTGTAAAATATGTTAATGCCGTCTGAAAGAGGAACAGATAAGCTTTCCATCGAGCTCTTAGTCGAAGAAGTCGGTCGAGAGATGCAAGAGTTATTAGCAAAAAACTAATCGGTGGTCAACATGTTTCCGTCGTACTGCCGATTCTTTTCGCAAAGGACTTTTCTATAATTCTAGTATTTAATGGGAAAAAATTAAACGAATTTTTTGTCCATGTAAAAAACTATGAATTCTGAATAAAATGCCGCTCATTTATGCAATTAAAAAAATTTAAATGTCTCTTATTAGATAAGGAATATTTTCGTCTGATAAGGTACTTCTACTTCAATGATTTCGAGGATATATTAGTTTTGATCAAAAAAATTGTATTTCTTATGACTTTTCGTTATATATGTTAATGCCATCTGAAAGAGGAACAGATAAGCTTTCCATCGAGCTCTAAGTCGAAGAAGTCGGTCGAGAGATGCAAGAGTTATTAGCAAAAAACTAATCGGTGGTTAACACGATTCCGTCCTACTGCCGATTCTCGTCGCAAAGTACTTCTCTATAATTCCAGCATTTAATGGGAAAAAATTAAACGAATTTTTTGTCCATCTAAAAAACTATTAATTCTGAATAAAATGCCGTACATTTATGCAATTAAAAAAATTTAAATGTCTCTTATTAGATAAGGCAGATTTTCGTCTGATAAGGTACTTCTTCTTCAATGATTTCGAGGATATTTTAGTTTTGATCCAGAAAATTGTATTTCTTACGACTTTTTGTAAAATATGTTAATGCCATCTGAAAGAGGAACAGATAAGCTTTCCATCGAGCTCTAAGTCGAAGAAGTTGGTTGAAGGATGCAAAAGTTATTAGCAAAAAACCAATCGGTGGTCAACATGTTTCCGTCGTACTGCCGATTCTTTTCGCAAAGTACTTTTCTATAATTCTTGTTTTAATGGGAAAAAATTAAACGAATTTTTTGTCCATGTAAAAAACTATTAATTCTGAATAAAATGCCGCACATTTATGCAATTAAAAAAATTTAAATGTCTCTTATTAGATAAGGCAGATTTTCGTCTGATAAGGTACTTCTTCTTGAATGATTTGGAGGATATTTTAGTTTTGATCCAAAAAATTTTATTTCTTACGACTTTTTGTAAAATATGTTAATGCCATCTGAAAGAGGAACAGATAAGCTTTCCATCGAGCTCTTAGTCGAAGAAGTCGGTCGAGAGATGCAAGAGTTATTAGCTAAAAACTAATCGGTGGTTAACAAGATTCCGTCTTACTGCCGATTCTCGTCGCAAAGTACTTTTCTATAATTCCAGCATTTAATGGGAAAAAATTAAACGAATTTTTTGTCCATCTAAAAAACTATTAATTCTTAATAAAATGCCGCCCAATTATGCAATTAAAAAAATTTAAATGTCTCTAATTAGATAAGGCGGACTTTCGTCTGATAACGCACTTCTTCTTCAATGATTTCGAGGATATTTTAGTTTTGATCCAAAAAATTTTATTTCTTACGACTTTTCGTAAAATATATTAATGCTATCTGAAAGAGGAACAGATAAGCTTTCCATCGAGCTCTTAGTCGAAGAAGTCGGTCGAGAGATGCAAGAGTTATTAATTAATTAAACGAATTTTTTGTCCATGTAAAAAACTATTAATTCTGAATAAAATGCCGCCCAATTATGCAATTAAAAAAATTTAAATGTCTCTTATTAGATAAGGCAGATTTTCGTCTGATAAGATACTTCTTCTTCAATGATTTCGAGGATATTTTAGTTTTGATCAAAAACATTGTATTTCTTACGACTTTTTGTTATATATGTTAATGCCATCTGAAAGAGGAACAGATAAGCTTTCCATCGAGCTCTTAGTCGAAGAAGTCGGTCGAAGGATGCAAGAGTTATTAGCGAAAAACTAATCGGTGGTCAAAACGATTCCGTTCTACTGCCGATTCTTTTCGCAAAGTACTTTTCTATAATTCTAAGATTTAATACGGATTAAATGCCGTACATTTATGCAATTAAAAAAATTTAAATGTCTTTTATTAGATAAGGCAGATTTTCGTCTGATAAGGTACTTCTTCTTCAATGATTTCGAGGATATTTTAGTTTTGATCCAAAAAATTGTATTTCTTACGACTTTTTGTAAAATATGTTAATGCCATCTGAAAGAGGAACAGATAAGCTTTCCATCGAGCTGTTAGTCGAAGAAGTCTGTCGAAGGATGCAATAGTTGTTAGCAAAAAACCAATCGGTGGTCAACACGATTCCGTCCTACTGCCGATTCTCTTCGCAAAGTACTTTTCTATAATTCTAAGATTTAATGCGGATTATATGCCGTACATTTATGCAATTAAAAAAATTTAAATGTCTTTTATTAGATAAGGCAGATTTTCGTCTGATAAGGTACTTCTTTTTCAATGATTTCGGGGATATTTTAGTTTTGATAAAAAAACATTTTATTTCTTACGACTTTTTGTAAAATATGTTAATACCATCTGAAAGAGGAACAGATAAGCTTTCCATCGAGCTGTTAGTGGAAGAAGTCGGTCGAAGGATGCAAAAGTTATTAGCAAACCAGTAAGGACGCTATCTTCAGCAAGGCTGAAGCTATAATACTTTTCACGTTGTGTCACTAAAAAACTAAATGAATAGTTTTCATGCCTCCCTAACAACATAACTGTAAGGTTTCAAGTCAATTGGTTAAAAAACAAAAAAGTTTTCCATACAACGGGTCAATTTTCACTAAAAAAGGGCGTAGCCATGCCCACTTTTGGTCAAAATAGTTTTCATTCCTCCCTAAGAAGATAACTGTAAGGTTTCAAGTCAATTGGTCAATTTTCGCTAAAAAAAGGCGTGGGCACGCCCACTTTTGGTCAAAATAGTTTTCATTCCTCCATAAGAAGATAACTGTAAGGTTTCAAGTCAATTGGTCAATTTTCGCTAAAAAAAGGCGTGGGCACGCCCACTTTTGGTCAAAATAGTTTTCATTCCTCCCTAAGAACATAACTGCAAAGTTTCAAGTCAATTGGTTGAAAAACAAAAAAGTTGTCCATACAACGGGTCAAATTTCGCTAGAAGTGGGCGTGGCTACGCTCACTTTGGGTCAAAATAGTTTTCATGCCTCCCTAAGAACATAACTGTAAAGTTTCAAGTCAATTGGTTAAAAAACAAAAAAGTTTTCCATACAACGGGTCAATTTTCACTAAAAAAGGGCGTTGCCACGCCCACTTTTGGTCAACATTGTTTTCATTCCTCCCTAAGAACATAACTGCAAAGTTTCAAGTCAATTGGTTGAAAAACAAAAAAGTTGTCCATACAACGGGTCAAATTTCGCTATAAAAGGGCGTAGCCATGCCCACTTTTGGTCAAAATAGTTTTCATTCCTCCATAAGAAGATAACTGTAAGGTTTCAAGTCAATTGGTCAATTTTCGCTAAAAAAAGGCGTGGGCACGCCCACTTTTGGTCAAAATAGTTTTCATTCCTCCCTAAGAACATAACTGCAAAGTTTCAAGTCAATTGGTTGAAAAACAAAAAAGTTGTCCATACAACGGGTCAAATTTCGCTAGAAGTGGGCGTGGCTACGCTCACTTTGGGTCAAAATAGTTTTCATGCCTCCCTAAGAACATAACTGTAAAGTTTCAAGTCAATTGGTTAAAAAACAAAAAAGTTTTCCATACAACGGGTCAATTTTCACTAAAAAAGGGCGTGGCCACGCCCACTTTTGGTCAACATTGTTTTCATTCCTCCCTAAGAACATAACTGTAAAGTTTCAAGTCAATTGGTTAAAAAACAAAAAAGTTTTCCATACAACGGGTCAAATTTCGCTATAAAAGGGCGTGGCCGCGCCCACTTTTGGTCAAAATTGTTTTCTTTCCTCCCTAAGTACATAACTGTAAAGTTTCAAGTCAATTGGTTAAAAAACACAAAAGTTTTCCATACAACGGGTCAAATTTCGCTATAAAAGGGCGTGGCCACGCCCACTTTTGGTCAAAATAGTTTTCATTCCTCCCTAAGAACATAACTGTAAAGTCTCAAGTCAATTGGTTAAAAAACAAAAAAGTTTTCCATACAACGGGTCAATTTTCACTAAAAAAGGGCGTGGCCACGCCCACTTTTGGTCAACATTGTTTTCATTCCTCCATAAGAACATAACTGTAAAGTTTGAAGTCAATTGGTTAAAAAACACAAAAGTTGTCCATACAACGGGTCAAATTTCGCTAGAAGTGGGCGTGGCTACGCTCACTTTGGGTCAAAATAGTTTTCATTCCTTCCTAAGAACATAACTTTAAAATTTCAAGTCAATTGGTTAAAAAACAAAAAAGTTTTTCATACAACGGGTCAATTTTCGCTAGAAGTGGGCGTGGCTACGCCCATTTTTGGTCAAAATAGTTTTCATTACTCCCCAAGAACATAACTGTAAAGTTTCAAGTCAATTGGTTAAAAAACAAAAAAGTTTTCCATACAACGGGTCAATTTTCGCTATAAGTGGGCGTGGCTACGCGTGGCTACGCCCACTTTTGGTCAAAATAGTTTTCATTCCTTCCTAAGAACATAACTTTAAAATTTCAAGTCAATTGGTTAAAAAACAAAAAAGTTTTTCATACAACGGGTCAATTTTCGATGGAAGTGGGCGTGGCTACGCGTGGCTACGACCATTTTTGGTCAAAATAGTTTTCATTCCTCCCCAAGAACATAACTTTAAAATTTCAAGTCAATTGGTTGAAAAACAAAAAAGTTTTCCATACAACGGGCCAAATTTCGCTATTAAAGGGCGTAGCCGCGCCCACTTTTGGTCAAAATTGTTTTCATTCCTCCCTAAGATCATAACTGTAAAGTTTCAAGTCAATTGGTTAAAAAACAAAAAAGTTTTCCATACAACGGGTCAAATTTCGCTATAAAAGGGCGTGGCCGCGCCCACTTTTGGTCAAAATTGTTTTCATTCCTCCATAAGAACATAACTGTAAAGTTTGAAGTCAATTGGTTAAAAAACACAAAAGTTTTCCATACAACGGGTCAAATTTCGCTATAAAAGGGCGTGGCCACGCCCACTTTTGGTCAAAATAGTTTTCATTCCTTCCTAAGAACATAACTTTAAAATTTCAAGTCAATTGGTTAAAAAACAAAAAAGTTTTTCATACAACGGGTCAATTTTCGCTAGAAGTGGGCGTGGCTACGCCCATTTTTGGTCAAAATAGTTTTCATTACTCCCCAAGAACATAACTTTAAAATTTCAAGTCAATTGGTTAAAAAACAAAAAAGTTTTCCATACAACGGGTCAAATTTCGCTATAAAAGGGCGTGGCCGCGCCCACTTTTGGTCAAAATTGTTTTCATTCCTCCCTAAAAACATAACTGTAAGGTTTCAAGTCAATTGGATAAAAAAAACAAAAAAGTTTTCCATAAAACAGGTCAAGTTTCGCTATAAGTGGGCGTCGCCACGCCCATTTTTGGTCAAAATAGTTTTCATTCCTCCCTAGGAACATAACTGTAAGGTTTCAAGTCAATTGGTTAAAACACAAAAAATTTCTCCATACAACGACGTGAATATTGCTTCTCTTCCTCTTCTTCATTTTGTATGGGAGCTACCAGTTCCAGATGTCCAATCTCATTGAAACTTTCAGGCATGTAGTCGGACTATGTAGAACTACTATGTTTAAAATTTCAGCACTCTATCATACAAAACAAAAAAGTTTTCCATACAACGATTCAAGTTTTGTTCATTTTTATACTTTTCACTTATGTGAAATAGTATATTAACTTTGTCACGGAGTTTGTAACAGATCGAAATATTAATTTCCGACTATATAAAGTATATATATTCTTGATCAGGACGACAAGACGAGTTGATTTAGCCATGTCCGTCTGTCCGTCTGTCCGTCTGTCTGTCTGTCTGTCTGTCTGTCTGTCTGTCTGTCTGTCTGTCTGTCTGTCTGTCTGTCTGTCTGTCTGTCTGTATGTATGCAAACTAGTCCCTCAGTTTTGAAGCTATCGAGCTGAAACTTTGCACAGAGTCTTAGAATTTATTACGATGAATCATTCGTCGGAACCAGCATGATCGGATTATTGGAACAGGTAGCTCCCATACGAAAAGAAGAAGAAAAGTGAACAAAACTTGAATCGTTGTATGGAAAACTTTTTTGTTTTGTACAATAGAGTGCTGAAATTTTAAACGTAGTTGTTTTACATGGTCCGACTACATGCCTGAAAGTTTCATTGAGATTGGACATCTGGAACTGGTAGCTCCCATACAAAATGAAGAAGAGGAAGAGAAGCCATATTCACGTCGTTGTATGGAAAACTTTTTTGTTTCTTAACCAATTGACTTGAAATTTTAAAGTTATGTTCTTAGGGAGGAATGAAAACTATTTTGACCAAAAGTGGGCGTAACCACGCGTAGCCACGCCCACTTATAGCGAAAATTTACCCGTTGTATGGAAAACTTTTTTGTTTTTTAACCAATTGACTTGAAACTTTGCAGTTTTGCTCTTAGGGAGGAATGAAAACTATTTTGATCAAAAGTGGGCGTGGCCACGCCCACTTATAGCTTAACTTGACCCTTTGTATGGAAAACTTTCTTGTTTTTTAACCAATTGACTTGAAACTTTACAGTTATGTTCTTAGGGAGGAATGAAAACTATTTTGACCAAAAGTGGGCGTAACCACGCGTAGCCACGCCCACTTATAGCGAAAATTGACCCTTTGTATGGAAAACTTTTTTGTTTTTTAACCAATTGACTTGAAACTTTACAGTTATGTTCTTAGAGAGGAATGAAAACTATTTTGACCAAAAGTGGGCGTAGCCACGCCCACTTATAGCGAAAATTTACCCGTTGTATGGAAAACTTTTTTGTTTTTTAACCAATTGACTTGAAACTTTGCAGTTATGCTCTTAGGGAGGAATGAAAACTATTTTGATCAAAAGTGGGCGTAGCCACGCCCACTTATAGCGAAAATTGACCCTTTGTATGGAAAACTTTTTTGTTTTTTAACCAATTGACTTGAAACTTTACAGTTATGTTCTTAGAGAGGAATGAAAACTATTTTGACCAAAAGTGGGCGTAGCCACGCCCACTTATAGCGAAAATTTACCCGTTGTATGGAAAACTTTTTTGTTTTTTAACCAATTGACTTGAAACTTTACAGTTATGTTCTTAGAGAGGAATGAAAACTATTTTGACCAAAAGTGGGCGTAGCCACGCCCACTTATAGCGAAAATTGACCCTTTGTATGGAAAACTTTTTTGTTTTTTAACCAATTGACTTGAAACTTTACAGTTATGTTCTTAGAGAGGAATGAAAACTATTTTGACCAAAAGTGGGCGTAGCCACGCCCACTTATAACGAAAATTTACCCGTTGTATGGAAAACTTTTTTGTTTTGTAACCAATTGACTTGAAACTTTGCAGTTATGTTCTTAGAGAGGAATGAAAACTATTTTGACCAAAAGTGGGCGTAGCCACGCCCACTTATAGCGAAAATTGACACTTTGTATGGAAAACTTTTTTGTTTTTTAACCAATTGACTTGAAACTTTACAGTTATGTTCTTAGAGAGGAATGAAAACTATTTTGACCAAAAGTGGGCGTAGCCACGCCCACTTATAGCGAAAATTTACCCGTTGTATGGAAAACTTTTTTGTTTTGTAACCAATTGACTTGAAACTTTGCAGTTATGTTCTTAGAGAGGAATGAAAACTATTTTGACCAAAAGTGGGCGTAGCCACGCCCACTTATAGCGAAAATTGACACTTTGTATGGAAAACTTTTTTGTTTTTTAACCAATTGACTTGAAACTTTACAGTTATGTTCTTAGAGAGGAATGAAAACTATTTTGACCAAAAGTGGGCGTAGCCACGCCCACTTATAGCGAAAATTTATCCGTTGTATGGAAAACTTTTTTGTTTTTTAACCAATTGACTTGAAACTTTGCAGTTGTGCTCTTAGGGAGGAATAAAAACTATTTTGACCAAATGTGGGCATGGCTACGCCCACTTATCGCAAAACTTGAACCGTTGTATGGAAAAATTTTTTGTTTTTTAACGAATTGACTTGAAACATTACAGTTATGTTGTTAGGGATGCATGAAAACTATTCATTTAGTTTTTTTTATAGTGACACAAAGTGAAAAGTATTATAGCTTCAGCCTTGCTGAAGATAGCGTCCTTACTGGTTCTTCTTCTTTTCGTATGGGGGCTACCAGTTCCAGTCGTCCGATATGGCTGGATCCGACAAATGAGTTGACTGCACGAATAAGAAGTCTCTGTGCAAAATTTCAGCTCGATATCTTAAAATCTGTGAGAGGAGATTGTATATATTCAGACAGACGGACAGACGGACATGGCTAAATCAACTCGTCTTGTCGTCCTGATCAAGAATATATGTACTTTATATAGTCGGAAATGAATATTTCGATCTGTTACAAACTTCAGCACAAAGTTATTATACTGTTTCACATACGTGAAAAGTTTAAAAACCAATCGGTGGTCAACACGATTCCGTCCTACTGCCGATTCTCTTCGCAAAGTACTTTTCTATAATTCTAGTATTTATAGAAAAAAATTAAACGAAATTTTTGTCCATGTAAAAAACTGTTTATTCTGAATAAAATGCAGCCCATTTATGCAAATAAAAAAATTTAAATGTCTCTTATTAGATAAGGCATACTTTTGTCTGATAAGGTACTTCTTTTTCAATGATTTCGGCGATATTTTAGTTTTGATAAAAAAAATTTTATTTCTTACGACTTTTTGTAAGATATGTTAATGCCATCTGAAAGAGGAACAGATAAGCTTTCCATCGAGCTCTTAGTCGAAGAAGTCGATCGAAGGATGCAAGAGTTGTTAGTAAAAAACTAATCGGTGGTTAACACGATTCCGTCCTACTGCTGATTCTCTTTGCAGAGTACTTTTCTGTAATTCCAGTATTTAATGGGAAAAAATTAAACGAATTTTTTGTCCATGTAAAAAACTATTAATTCTGAATAAAATGCCGCCCATTTATGCAATTAAAAAAATTTAAATGTCTCTTATTAGATAAGGCAGATTTTCGTCTGATAAGGTACTTCTTTTTCAATGATTTCGGGGATATTTTAGTTTTGATAAAAAAACATTTTATTTCTTACGACTTTTTGTAAAATATGTTAATGCCATCTGAAAGAGGAACAAATAAGCTTTCCATCGAGCTCTTAGTAAAACACTATTAATTCTGAATAAAATGCCGTACATTTATGCAATTAAAAAAATTTAAATGTCTCTTATTAGTTAAGGCAGATTTTCGTCTGATAAGGTACTTCTTCTTCAATGATTTCGGGGATATTTTAGTTTTGATCCAAAAAATTGTATTTCTTACGACTTTTTGTAAAATATGTTAATGCCGTCTGAAAGAGGAACAGATAAGCTTTCCATCGAGCTCTTAGTCGTAGCAGTCGGTCGAGAGATGCAAGAGTTATTAGCAAAAAACTAATCGGTGGCTAACACGATTCCGTCCTACTGCCGATTCCCTTCGCAAAGTACTTTTCTATAATTCTAGTATTTAATGGGAAAAAATTAAACGAATTTTTTGTCCATGTAAAAAACTATGAATTCTGAATAAAATGCCGCTCATTTATGCAATTAAAAAATTTTAAATGTCTCTTATTAGATAAGGAATATTTTCGTCTGATAAGGTACTTCTACTTCAATGATTTCGAGGATATATTAGTTTTGATCAAAAAAATTGTATTTCTTATGACTTTTCGTTATATATGTTAATGCCATCTGAAAGAGGAACAGATAAGCTTTCCATCGAGCTCTAAGTCGAAGAAGTCGGTCGAGAGATGCAAGAGTTATTAGCAAAAAACTAATCGGTGGTTAACACGATTCCGTCCTACTGCCGATTCTCGTCGCAAAGTAGTTCTCTATAATTCCAGCATTTAATGGGAAAAAATTAAACGAATTTTTTGTCCATCTAAAAAACTATGAATTCTGAATAAAATGCCGTACATTTATGCAATTAAAAAAATTTAAATGTCTCTTATTAGATAAGGCAGATTTTCGTCTGATAAGGTACTTCTTCTTCAATGATTTCGAGGATGTTTTAGTTTTGATCCAGAAAATTTTATTTCTTACGACTTTTTGTAAGATATGTTAATGCCATCTGAAAGAGGAACAGATAAGCTTTCCATCGAGCTCTTAGTCGAAGAAGTCGATCGAAGGATGCAAGAGTTGTTAGCAAAAAACTAATCGGTGGTTAACACGATTCCGTCCTACTGCTGATTCTCTTTGCAGAGTAGTTTTCCGTAATTCCAGTATTTAATGGGAAAAAATTAAACGAATTTTTTGTCCATCTAAAAAACTATGAATTCTGAATAAAATGCCGTACATTTATGCAATTAAAAAAATTTAAATGTCTCTTATTAGATAAGGCAGATTTTCGTCTGATAAGGTACTTCTTCTTCAATGATTTCGAGGATATTTTAGTTTTGATCCAGAAAATTGTATTTCTTACGACTTTTTGTAAAATATGTTAATGCCATCTGAAAGAGGAATAGATAAGCTTTCCATCGAGCTCTAAGTCGAAGAAGTTGGTTGAAGGATGCAAAAGTTATTAGCAAAAAACCAATCGGTGGTCAACATGTTTCCGTCGTACTGCCGATTCTTTTCGCAAAGTACTTTTCTATAATTCTTGTTTTAATGGGAAAAAATTAAACGAATTTTTTGTCCATGTAAAAAACTATTAATTCTGAATAAAATGCCGCACATTTATGCAATTAAAAAAATTTAAATGTCTCTTATTAGATAAGGCAGATTTTCGTCTGATAAGGTACTTCTTCTTGAATGATTTGGAGGATATTTTAGTTTTGATCCAAAAAATTTTATTTCTTACGACTTTTTGTAAAATATGTTAATGCCATCTGAAAGAGGAACAGATAAGCTTTCCATCGAGCTCTTAGTCGAAGAAGTCGGTCGAGAGATGCAAGAGTTATTAGCTAAAAACTAATCGGTGGTTAACAAGATTCCGTCTTACTGCCGATTCTCGTCGCAAAGTACTTTTCTATAATTCCAGCATTTAATGGGAAAAAATTAAACGAAATTTTTGTCCATGTAAAAAACTGTTTATTCTGAATAAAATGCAGCCCATTTATGCAAATAAAAAAATTTAAATGTCTCTTATTAGATAAGGCATACTTTTGTCTGATAAGGTACTTCTTTTTCAATGATTTCGGGGATATTTTAGTTTTGATAAAAAAAATTTTATTTCTTACGACTTTTCGTAAGATATGTTAATGCCATCTGAAAGAGGAACAGATAAGCTTTCCATCGAGCTCTTAGTCGAAGAAGTCGATCGAAGGATGCAAGAGTTGTTAGCAAAAAACTAATCGGTGGTTAACACGATTCCGTCCTACTGCTGATTCTCTTTGCAGAGTACTTTTCTGTAATTCCAGTATTTAATGGGAAAAAATTAAACGAATTTTTTGTCCATGTAAAAAACTATTAATTCTGAATAAAATGCCGCCCATTTATGCAATTAAAAAAATTTAAATGTCTCTTATTAGATAAGGCAGATTTTCGTCTGATAAGGTACTTCTTTTTCAATGATTTCGGGGATATTTTAGTTTTGATAAAAAAACATTTTATTTCTTACGACTTTTTGTAAAATATGTTAATGCCATCTGAAAGAGGAACAAATAAGCTTTCCATCGAGCTCTTAGTAAAACACTATTAATTCTGAATAAAATGCCGTACATTTATGCAATTAAAAAAATTTAAATGTCTCTTATTAGATAAGGCAGATTTTCGTCTGATAAGGTACTTCTTCTTCAATGATTTCGGGGATATTTTAGTTTTGATCCAAAAAATTGTATTTCTTACGACTTTTTGTAAAATATGTTAATGCCGTCTGAAAGAGGAACAGATAAGCTTTCCATCGAGCTCTTAGTCGAAGAAGTCGGTCGAGAGATGCAAGAGTTATTAGCAAAAAACTAATCGGTGGTTAACACGATTCCGTCCTACTGCCGATTCCCTTCGCAAAGGACTTTTCTATAATTCTAGTATTTAATGGGAAAAAATTAAACGAATTTTTTGTCCATGTAAAAAACTATGAATTCTGAATAAAATGCCGCTCATTTATGCAATTAAAAAAATTTAAATGTCTCTTATTAGATAAGGAATATTTTCGTCTGATAAGGTACTTCTACTTCAATGATTTCGAGGATATATTAGTTTTGATCAAAAAAATTGTATTTCTTATGACTTTTCGTTATATATGTTAATGCCATCTGAAAGAGGAACAAATAAGCTTTCCATCGAGCTCTAAGTCGAAGAAGTCGGTCGAGAGATGCAAGAGTTATTAGCAAAAAACTAATCGGTGGTTAACACGATTCCGTCCTACTGCCGATTCTCGTCGCAAAGTACTTCTCTATAATTCCAGCATTTAATGGGAAAAAATTAAACGAATTTTTTGTCCATCTAAAAAACTATGAATTCTGAATAAAATGCCGTACATTTATGCAATTAAAAAAATTTAAATGTCTCTTATTAGATAAGGCAGATTTTCGTCTGATAAGGTACTTCTTCTTCAATGATTTCGGGGATATTTTAGTTTTGATCCAAAAAATTTTATTTCTTACGACTTTTTGTAAGATATGTTAATGCCATCTGAAAGAGGAACAGATAAGCTTTCCATCGAGCTCTTAGTCGAAGAAGTCGATCGAAGGATGCAAGAGTTGTTAGCAAAAAACTAATCGGTGGTTAACACGATTCCGTCCTACTGCTGATTCTCTTTGCAGAGTACTTTTCTGTAATTCCAGTATTTAATGGGAAAAAATTAAACGAATTTTTTGTCCATCTAAAAAACTATGAATTCTGAATAAAATGCCGTACATTTATGCAATTAAAAAAATTTAAATGTCTCTTATTAGATAAGGCAGATTTTCGTCTGATAAGGTACTTCTTTTTCAATGATTTCGGGGATATTTTAGTTTTGATAAAAAAAATTTTATTTCTTACGACTTTTTGTAAGATATGTTAATGCCATCTGAAAGAGGAACAGATAAGCTTTCCATCGAGCTCTTAGTCGAAGAAGTCGATCGAAGGATGCAAGAGTTGTTAGCAAAAAACTAATCGGTGGTTAACACGATTCCGTCCTACTGCTGATTCTCTTTGCAGAGTACTTTTCTGTAATTCCAGTATTTAATGGGAAAAAATTAAACGAATTTTTTGTCCATGTAAAAAACTATTAATTCTGAATAAAATGCCGCCCATTTATGCAATTAAAAAAATTTAAATGTCTCTTATTAGATAAGGCAGATTTTCGTCTGATAAGGTACTTCTTTTTCAATGATTTCGGGGATATTTTAGTTTTGATAAAAAAACATTTTATTTCTTACGACTTTTTGTAAAATATGTTAATGCCATCTGAAAGAGGAACAAATAAGCTTTCCATCGAGCTCTTAGTAAAACACTATTAATTCTGAATAAAATGCCGTACATTTATGCAATTAAAAAAATTTAAATGTCTCTTATTAGATAAGGCAGATTTTCGTCTGATAAGGTACTTCTTCTTCAATGATTTCGGGGATATTTTAGTTTTGATCCAAAAAATTGTATTTCTTACGACTTTTTGTAAAATATGTTAATGCCGTCTGAAAGAGGAACAGATAAGCTTTCCATCGAGCTCTTAGTCGAAGAAGTCGGTCGAGAGATGCAAGAGTTATTAGCAAAAAACTAATCGGTGGTTAACACGATTCCGTCCTACTGCCGATTCCCTTCGCAAAGGACTTTTCTATAATTCTAGTATTTAATGGGAAAAAATTAAACGAATTTTTTGTCCATGTAAAAAACTATGAATTCTGAATAAAATGCCGCTCATTTATGCAATTAAAAAAATTTAAATGTCTCTTATTAGATAAGGAATATTTTCGTCTGATAAGGTACTTCTACTTCAATAATTTCGATGATATATTAGTTTTGATCAAAAAAATTGTATTTCTTATGACTTTTCGTTATATATGTTAATGCCATCTGAAAGAGGAACAGATAAGCTTTCCATCGAGCTCTAAGTCGAAGAAGTCGGTCGAGAGATGCAAGAGTTATTAGCAAAAAACTAATCGGTGGTTAACACGATTCCGTCCTACTGCCGATTCTCGTCGCAAAGTACTTCTCTATAATTCCAGCATTTAATGGGAAAAAATTAAACGAATTTTTTGTCCATCTAAAAAACTATGAATTCTGAATAAAATGCCGTACATTTATGCAATTAAAAAAATTTAAATGTCTCTTATTAGATAAGGCAGATTTTCGTCTGATAAGGTACTTCTTCTTCAATGATTTCGAGGATATTTTAGTTTTGATCCAGAAAATTTTATTTCTTACGACTTTTTGTAAGATATGTTAATGCCATCTGAAAGAGGAACAGATAAGCTTTCCATCGAGCTCTTAGTCGAAGAAGTCGATCGAAGGATGCAAGAGTTGTTAGCAAAAAACTAATCGGTGGTTAACACGATTCCGTCCTACTGCTGATTCTCTTTGCAGAGTACTTTTCTATAATTCTTGTTTTAATGGGAAAAAATTAAACGAATTTTTTGTCCATGTAAAAAACTATTAATTCTGAATAAAATGCCGCCCATTTATGCAATTAAACAAATTTATATGTCTCTTATTAGATAAAATATATTTTCGTCTGATAAGGTACTTCTTCTTGAATGATTTGGAGGATATTTTAGTTTTGATCCAAAAAATTTTATTTCTTACGACTTTTTGTAAAATATGTTAATGCCATCTGAAAGAGGAACAGATAAGCTTTCCATCGAGCTCTTAGTCGAAGAAGTCGGTCGAGAGATGCAAGAGTTATTAATTAATTAAACGAATTTTTTGTCCATGTAAAAAACTATTAATTCTGAATAAAATGCCGCCCATTTATGCAATTAAAAAAATTTAAATGTCTCTTATCAGATAAGGCAGATTTTCGTCTGATAAGATACTTCTTCTTCAATGATTTCGAGGATATTTTAGTTTTGATCAAAAACATTGTATTTCTTACGACTTTTTGTTATATATGTTAATGCCATCTGAAAGAGGAACAGATAAGCTTTCCATCGAGCTCTTAGTCGAAGAAGTCGGTCGAAGGATGCAAGAGTTATTAGCGAAAAACTAATCGGTGGTCAAAACGATTCCGTTCTACTGCCGATTCTTTTCGCAAAGTACTTTTCTATAATTCTAAGAATTAATACGGATTAAATGCCGTACATTTATGCAATTAAAAAAATTTAAATGTCTTTTATTAGATAAGGCAGATTTTCGTCTGATAAGGTACTTCTTCTTCAATGATTTCGAGGATATTTTAGTTTTGATCCAAAAAATTGTATTTCTTACGACTTTTTGTAAAATATGTTAATGCAATCTGAAAGAGGAACAGATAAGCTTTCCATCGAGCTGTTAGTCGAAGAAGTCTGTCGAAGGATGCAAGAGTTGTTAGCAAAAAACCAATCGGTGGTCAACACGATTCCGTCCTACTGCCGATTCTCTTCGCAAAGTACTTTACTATAATTCTAAGATTTAATGCGGATTATATGCCGTACATTTATGCAATTAAAAAAATTTAAATGTCTTTTATTAGATAAGGCAGATTTTCGTCTGATAAGGTACTTCTTTTTCAATGATTTCGGGGATATTTTAGTTTTGATAAAAAAACATTTTATTTCTTACGACTTTTTGTAAAATATGTTAATACCATCTGAAAGAGGAACAGATAAGCTTTCCATCGAGCTGTTAGTGGAAGAAGTCGGTCGAAGGATGCAAAAGTTATTAGCAAACCAGTAAGGACGCTATCTTCAGCAAGGCTGAAGCTATAATACTTTTCACGTTGTGTCACTAAAAAACTAAATGAATAGTTTTCATGCCTCCCTAACAACATAACTGTAAGGTTTCAAGTCAATTGGTTAAAAAACAAAAAAGTTTTCCATACAACGGGTCAATTTTCACTAAAAAAGGGCGTGGCCATGCCCACTTTTGGTCAAAATAGTTTTCATTCCTCCCTAAGAAGATAACTGTAAGGTTTCAAGTCAATTGGTCAATTTTCGCTAAAAAAAGGCGTGGGCACGCCCACTTTTGGTCAAAATAGTTTTCATTCCTCCCTAAGAACATAACTGCAAAGTTTCAAGTCAATTGGTTGAAAAACAAAAAAGTTGTCCATACAACGGGTCAAATTTCGCTAGAAGTGGGCGTGGCTACGCTCACTTTGGGTCAAAATAGTTTTCATGCCTCCCTAAGAACATAACTGTAAAGTTTCAAGTCAATTGGTTAAAAAACAAAAAAGTTTTCCATACAACGGGTCAATTTTCACTAAAAAAGGGCGTTGCCACGCCCACTTTTGGTCAAAATAGTTTTCATTCCTCCCTAAGAAGATAACTGTAAGGTTTCAAGTCAATTGGTCAATTTTCGCTAAAAAAAGGCGTGGGCACGCCCACTTTTGGTCAAAATAGTTTTCATTCCTCCCTAAGAACATAACTGCAAAGTTTCAAGTCAATTGGTTGAAAAACAAAAAAGTTGTCCATACAACGGGTCAAATTTCGCTAGAAGTGGGCGTGGCTACGCTCACTTTGGGTCAAAATAGTTTTCATGCCTCCCTAAGAACATAACTGTAAAGTTTCAAGTCAATTGGTTAAAAAACAAAAAAGTTTTCCATACAACGGGTCAATTTTCACTAAAAAAGGGCGTTGCCACGCCCACTTTTGGTCAACATTGTTTTCATTCCTCCCTAAGAACATAACTGCAAAGTTTCAAGTCAATTGGTTGAAAAACAAAAAAGTTGTCCATACAACGGGTCAAATTTCGCTATAAAAGGGCGTAGCCATGCCCACTTTTGGTCAAAATAGTTTTCATTCCTCCCTAAGAAGATAACTGTAAGGTTTCAAGTCAATTGGTCAATTTTCGCTAAAAAAAGGCGTGGGCACGCCCACTTTTGGTCAAAATAGTTTTCATTCCTCCCTAAGAACATAACTGCAAAGTTTCAAGTCAATTGGTTGAAAAACAAAAAAGTTGTCCATACAACGGGTCAAATTTCGCTAGAAGTGGGCGTGGCTACGCTCACTTTGGGTCAAAATAGTTTTCATGCCTCCCTAAGAACATAACTGTAAAGTTTCAAGTCAATTGGTTAAAAAACAAAAAAGTTTTCCATACAACGGGTCAATTTTCACTAAAAAAGGGCGTGGCCACGCCCACTTTTGGTCAACATTGTTTTCATTCCTCCCTAAGAACATAACTGTAAAGTTTCAAGTCAATTGGTTAAAAAACAAAAAAGTTTTCCATACAACGGGTCAAATTTCGCTATAAAAGGGCGTGGCCGCGGCCACTTTTGGTCAAAATTGTTTTCTTTCCTCCCTAAGTACATAACTGTAAAGTTTCAAGTCAATTGGTTAAAAAACACAAAAGTTTTCCATACAACGGGTCAAATTTCGCTATAAAAGGGCGTGGCCACGCCCACTTTTGGTCAAAATAGTTTTCATTCCTCCCTAAGAACATAACTGTAAAGTTTCAAGTCAATTGGTTAAAAAACAAAAAAGTTTTCCATACAACGGGTCAATTTTCACTAAAAAAGGGCGTGGCCACGCCCACTTTTGGTCAACATTGTTTTCATTCCTCCCTAAGAACATAACTGTAAAGTTTCAAGTCAATTGGTTAAAAAACAAAAAAGTTTTCCATACAACGGGTCAATTTTCGCTATAAGTGGGCGTGGCTACGCGTGGCTACGCCCACTTTTGGTCAAAATTGTTTTCATTCCTCCCTAAGAACATAACTGTAAAGTTTCAAGTCAATTGGTTAAAAAACAAAAAAGTTTTCCATACAACGGGTCAATTTTCACTAAAAAAGGGCGTGGCCACGCCCACTTTTGGTCAACATTGTTTTCATTCCTCCCTAAGAACATAACTGTAAAATTTCAAGTCAATTGGTTAAAAAACAAAAAAGTTTTTCATACAACGGGTCAATTTTCGATGGAAGTGGGCGTGGCTACGCCCATTTTTGGTCAAAATAGTTTTCATTCCTCACAAAGAACATAACTTTAAAATTTCAAGTCAATTGGTTGAAAAACAAAAAAGTTTTCCATACAACGGGCCAAATTTCACTATAAAAGGGCGTAGCCGCGCCCACTTTTGGTCAAAATTGTTTTCATTCCTCCCTAAGATCATAACTGTAAAGTTTCAAGTCAATTGGTTAAAAAACAAAAAAGTTTTCCATACAACGGGTCAAATTTCGCTATTAAAGGGCGTGGCCGCGCCCACTTTTGGTCAAGATTGTTTTCATTCCTCCCTAAGAACATAACTGTAAAGTTTCAAGTCAATTGGTTAAAAAACACAAAAGTTTTCCATACAACGGGTCAAATTTCGCTATAAAAGGGCGTGGCCACGCCCACTTTTGGTCAAAATAGTTTTCATTCCTTCCTAAGAACATAACTTTAAAATTTCAAGTCAATTGGTTAAAAAACAAAAAAGTTTTTCATACAACGGGTCAATTTTCGCTAGAAGTGGGCGTGGCTACGCCCATTTTTGGTCAAAATAGTTTTCATTACTCCCCAAGAACATAACTTTAAAATTTCAAGTCAATTGGTTAAAAAACAAAAAAGTTTTCCATACAACGGGTCAAATTTCGCTATAAAAGGGCGTGGCCGCGCCCACTTTTGGTCAAAATTGTTTTCATTCCTCCCTAAGAACATAACTGTAAAGTTTCAAGTCAATTGGATAAAAGAACAAAAAAGTTTTCCATAAAACAGGTCAAGTTTCGCTATAAGTGGGCGTCGCCACGCCCATTTTTGGTCAAAATAGTTTTCATTCCTCCCTAGGAACATAACTGTAAGGTTTCAAGTCAATTGGTTAAAACACAAAAAATTTCTCCATACAACGACGTGAATATTGCTTCTCTTCCTCTTCTTCATTTTGTATGGGAGCTACCAGTTCCAGATGTCCAATCTCATTGAAACTTTCAGGCATGAAGTCGGACTATGTAGAACTACTATGTTTAAAATTTCAGCACTCTATCATACAAAACAAAAAAGTTTTCCATACAACGATTCAAGTTTTGTTCATTTTTCTTCTTCTTTTCGTATGGGGGCTACCAGTTCCAGTCGTCCGATATGGCTGGATCCGACAAATGAGTTGACTGCACGAATAAGAAGTCTCTGTGCAAAATTTCAGCTCGATATCTTAAAATCTGTGAGAGGAGATTGTATATATGCAGACAGACGGACAGACGGACATGGCTAAATCAACTCGTCTTGTCGTCCTGATCAAGAATATATGTACTTTATATAGTCGGAAATGAATATTTCGATCTGTTACAAACTTCAGCACAAAGTTATTATACTGTTTCACATACGTGAAAAGTTTAAAAACCAATCGGTGGTCAACACGATTCCGTCATACTGCCGATTCTCTTCGCAAAGTACTTTTCTATAATTCTAGTATTTATAGAAAAAAATTAAACGAAATTTTTGTCCATGTAAAAAACTGTTTATTCTGAATAAAATGCAGCCCATTTATGCAAATAAAAAAATTTAAATGTCTCTTATTAGATAAGGAATATTTTCGTCTGATAAGGTACTTCTACTTCAATGATTTCGAGGATATTTTAGTTTTGATCCAAAAAATTTTATTTCTTACGACTTTTTGTAAGATATGTTAATGCCATCTGAAAGAGGAACAGATAAGCTTTCCATCGAGCTCTTAGTCGAAGAAGTCGATCGAAGGATGCAAGAGTTGTTAGCAAAAAACTAATCGGTGGTTAACACGATTCCGTCCTACTGCTGATTCTCTTTGCAGAGTACTTTTCTGTAATTCCAGTATTTAATGGGAAAAAATTAAACGAATTTTTTGTCCATGTAAAAAACTATTAATTCTGAATAAAATGCCGCCCATTTATGCAATTAAAAAAATTTAAATGTCTCTTATTAGATAAGGCAGATTTTCGTCTGATAAGGTACTTTTTTTTCAATGATTTCGGGGATATTTTAGTTTTGATAAAAAAACATTTTATTTCTTACGACTTTTTGTAAAATATGTTAATGCCATCTGAAAGAGGAACAAATAAGCTTTCCATCGAGCTCTTAGTCGAAGAAGTCGGTCGAGAGATGCAAGAGTTATTAGCAAAAAACTAATCGGTGGTTAACACGATTCCGTCCTACTGCCGATTCTCGTCGCAAAGTACTTTTTTATAATTCCAGCATTTAATGGGAAAAAATTAAACGAATTTTTTGTCCATCTAAAAAACTATTAATTCTGAATAAAATGCCGCCCAATTATGCAATTAAAAAAATTTAAATGTCTCTTATTAGATAAGGCAGATTTTCGTCTGATAAGATACTTCTTCTTCAATGATTTCGAGGATATTTTAGTTTTGATCAAAAACATTGTATTTCTTACGACTTTTCGTTATATATGTTAATGCCATCTGAAAGAGGAACAGATAAGCTTTCCATCGAGCTGTTAGTCGAAGAAGTCGGTCGAAGGATGCAAAAGTTATTAGCAAAAAACCAATCGGTGGTCAACACGATTCCGTCCTACTGCCGATTCTCTTCGCAAAGTACTTTTCTATAATTCTAGTATTTATAGAAAAAAATTAAACGAGTTTTTTGTCCATATAAAAAACTATTTATTCTGAATAAAATGCAGCCCATTTATGCAATTAAAAAAATTTAAATGTCTCTTATTAGATAAGGCATATTTTCGTCTGATAAGGTACTTCTTTTTCAATGATTTCGGGGATATTTTAGTTTTGATAAAAAAAATTTTATTTCTTACGACTTTTTGTAAAATATGTTAATGCCATCTGAAAGAGGAACAGATAAGCTTTCTATCGAGCTTTTAGTCGAAGAAGTCGGTCGAGAGATGCAAGAGTTATTAGCAAAAAACTAATCGGTGGTTAACACGATTCCGTCCTACTGCCGATTCTCGTCGCAAAGTACTTTTCTATAATTCCAGCATTTAATGGGAAAAAATTAAACGAATTTTTTGTCCATGTAAAAAACTATTAATTCTGAATAAAATGCCGCACATTTATGCAATTAAAAAAATTTAAATGTCTCTTATTAGATAAGGCAGATTTTCGTCTGATAAGGTACTTCTTCTTGAATGATTTGGAGGATATTTTAGTTTTGATCCAAAAAATTTTATTTCGTACTATTTTTCGTAAAACATGTTAATGCCATCTGAAAGAGGAACAGATAAGCTTTCCATCGAGCACTTAGTCGAAGAAGTCGGTCGAGAGATGCAAGAGTTATTAGCAAAAAACTAATCGGTGGTTAACACGATTCCGTCCTACTGCCGATTCTCGTCGCAAAGTACTTTTCTATAATTCCAGCATTTAATGGAAAAAAATTAAACGAATTTTTTGTCCATGTAAAACACTATTAATTCTGAATAAAATGCCGCCCATTTATGCAATTAAAAAAATTTAAATGTCTCTTATTAGATAAGGCAGATTTTCGTCTGATAAGATACTTCTTCTTCAATGATTTCGAGGATATTTTAGTTTTGATCAAAAACATTGTATTTCTTACGGATTTTCGTGATATATGTAACTGCCATCTGAAAGAGGAACATATAAGCTTTCCATCGAGCACTTAGTCGAAGAAGTCGGTCGAAGGATGCAAGAGTTATTAGCAAACAACTAATCGGTGGACAACACGATTCCGTCCTACTGCCGATTATTTTCGCAAAGTACTTTTCTATAATTCTAAGATTTAATGCGGATTAAATGGCGTACATTTATGCAATTAAAAAAATTTAAATGTCTTTTATTAGATAAGGCAGATTTTCGTCTGATAAGGTACTTCTTCTTCAATGATTTCGAGGATATTTTAGTTTTGATCCAAAAAATTGTATTTCTTACGACTTTTTGTAAAATATGTTAATGCCATCTGAAAGAGGAACAGATAAGCTTTCTATCGAGCTGTTAGTCGAAGAAGTCGGTCGAAGGATGCAAAAGTTATTAGCAAAAAACCAATCGGTGGTCAACACGATTCCGTCCTACTGCCGATTCTCTTCGCAAAGTACTTTTCTATAGTTCTAGTATTTATAGAAAAAAATTAAACGAATTTTTTGTCCATCTAAAAAACTAATTAATCTAATTAAAATGCCGCCCATTTATGCAAATAAAAAAATTTAAATGTCTCTTATTAGATAAGGCAGACTTTCGTCTGATAAGGCACTTCTTCTTCAATGATTTCGAGGATATTTTAGTTTTGATCAAAAAATTGTTTTTCTTACGACTTTTCGTAAAATATGTTAATGACATCTGAAAGAGGAACAGATTAGGTTTCCATCGAGCTCTTAGTCGAAGAAGTTGGTCGAAGGATGCAAGAGTTATTAGCAAAAAACTAATCGGTGGTCGACACGTTTCCGTCCTACTGCTGATTATTTTCGCAAAGTACTTCTCTATAATTCTAGTTTTAATGGGAAAAAATTAAACGAATTTTTTGTCCATGTAAAAAACTATTAATTCTGAATAAAATGCCGCCCATTTATGCAAGTAGTACTTTTCTATAATTCCAGCATTTAATGGGAAGAAATTAAACGAATTTTTTGTCCATCTAAAAAACTATTAATTCTGAATAAAATGCCGCACATTTATGCAATTAACAAAATTTAAATGTCTCTTATTAGATAAGGCAGATTTTCGTCTGATAACGCACTTCTTCTTCAATGATTTCAAGGATATTTTAGTTTTGATCCAAAAAATTTTATTTCTTACGACTTTTCGTAAAATATGTTAATGCCATCTGAAATAGGAACAGATAAGCTTTCCATCGAGCTCTTAGTCGAAGAAGTCGGTCGAGAGATGCAAGAGTTATTAGCAAAAAACTAATCGGTGGTTAACACGATTCCGTCCTACTGCCGATTCTCGTCGCAAAGTACTTTTCTATAATTCCAGCATTTAATGGGAAAAAATTAAACGAATTTTTTGTCCATCTAAAAAACTATTAATTCTTAATAAAATGCCGCCCAATTATGCAATTAAAAAAATTTAAATGTCTCTAATTAGATAAGGCAGACTTTCGTCTGATAACGCACTTCTTCTTCAATGATTTCGAGGATATTTTAGTTTTGATCCAAAAAATTTTATTTCTTACGACTTTTTGTAAAATATATTAATGCTATCTGAAAGAGGAGCAGATAAGCTTTCCATCGAGCTCTTAGTCGAAGAAGTCGGTCGAGAGATGCAAGAGTTATTAGCAAAAAACTAATCGGTGGTCAACATGTTTCCGTCGTACTGCCGATTCTTTTCGCAAAGTACTTTTCTATAATTCTTGTTTTAATGGGAAAAAATTAAACGAATTTTTTGTCCATGTAAAAAACTATTAATTCTGAATAAAATGCCGCCCATTTATGCAATTAAAAAAATTTAAATGTCTCTTATTAGATAAGGCAGATTTTCGTCTGATAAGGTACTTCTTTTTCAATGATTTCGGGGATATTTTAGTTTTGATAAAAAAACATATTATTTCTTACGACTTTTTGTAAAATATGTTAATGCCATCTGAAAGAGGAACAGATAAGCTTTCCATCGAGCTCTTAGTCGAAGAAGTCGGTCGAGAGATGCAAGAGTTATTAGCAAAAAACTAATCGGTGGTTAACACGATTCCGTCCTACTGCCGATTCTCGTCGCAAAGTACTTTTCTATAATTCCAGCATTTAATGGGAAAAAATTAAACGAATTTTTTGTCCATCTAAAAAACTATTAATTCTGAATAAAATGACGCTCATTTATACAAATAAAATAATTTCAATGTCTCCTAGTAGAAAAGGCATATTTTCGTCTTACAAGGTACTTCTTCTTCAATGATTTCGACGATATTTTAGTTTTGATCAAAAAACTTTTATTTCTTATGACTTTTCGTGAAATATGTTAATGCCATCTGAAAGAGAAACAAATAAGCTTTCCATCGAGCTCTTAGTCGAAGAAGTCGGTCGAGAGATGCAAAAGTTATTAGCAAAAAACTAATCGGTGGTTAACACGATTCCGTCCTACTGCCGATTCTCGTCGCAAAGTACTTTTCTATAATTCCAGCATTTAATGGGAAAAAATTAAACGAATTTTTTGTCCATCTAAAAAACTATTAATTCTTAATAAAATGCCGCCCAATTATGCAATTAAAAAAATTTAAATGTCTCTAAATGAGATAAGGCATATTTTCGTCTGATAAGGTACTTCTTCTTCAATGATTTCGAGGATATTTTAGTTTTGATCCAAAAAATTGTATTTCTTACGACTTTTTGTAAAATATGTTAATGCCATCTGAAAGAGGAACAGATAAGCTTTCTATCGAGCTCTTAGTCGAAGAAGTCGGTCGAAGGATGCAAAAGTTATTAGCAAAAAACCAATCGGTGGTCAACACGATTCCGTCCTACTGCCGATTCTCTTCGCAAAGTACTTTTCTATAATTCCAGCATTTAATGGGAAAAAATTAGACGAATTTTTTGTCCATCTAAAAAACTATTAATTCTGAATAAAATGCCGCACATTTATGCAATTAAAAAAATTAAATGTCTCTTATTAGATAAGGCATATTTTCGTCTGATAAGGTACTTCTTCTTCAATGATTTCGGCGATATTTTAGTTTTGATCAAAAAAATTGTATTTCTTACGACTTTTCGTGAAATATGTTAATGCCATCTGAAAGAGGAACAGATAAGCTTTCCATCGAGCTCTTAGTCGAAGAAGTCGGTCAAAGGATGCAAGAGTTGTTAGCAAAAAACTAATCGGTGGTTAACACGATTCCGTCCTACTGCTGATTCTCTTCGCAGAGTACTTTTCTATAATTCCAGTATTTAATGGGAAAAAATTAAACGAATTTTTTGTCCATCTAAAAAACTATTAATTCCTAATAAAATGCCGCCCAATTATGCAATTAAAAAAATTTAAATGTCTTTTATTAGATAAGGCAGATTTTCGTCTGATAAGGTACTTCTTCTTCAATGATTTCGAGCATATTTTAGTTTTGATCCAAAAAATTATATTTCTTACGACTTTTTGTAAAATATGTTAATGCCATCTGAAAGAGGAACAGATAAGCTTTCCATCAAGCACTTAGTCGAAGAAGTCGGTCGAGAGATGCAATAGTTATTAGCAAAAAACTAATCGGTGGTCAACATGTTTCCGTCGTTTTGCCGATTCTTTTCGCAAAGTACTTTTCTATAATTCTTGTTTTAATGGGAAAAAATTAAACGAACTTTTTGTCCATGTAAAAAACTATTAATTCTGAATAAAATGCCGCCCATTTATGCAATTAAAAAAATTTAAATGTCTCTTATTAGATAAGGCAGATTTTCGTCTGATAAGGTACTTCTTCTTGAATGATTTGGAGGATATTTTAGTTTTGATCCAAAAAATTTTATTTCGTACTATTTTTCGTAAAACATGTTAATGCCATCTGAAAGAGGAACAGATAAGCTTTCCATCGAGCACTTAGTCGAAGAAGTCGGTCGAGAGATGCAAGAGTTATTAGCAAAAAACTAATCGGTGGTTAACACGATTCCGTCCTACTGCCGATTCTCGTCGCAAAGTACTTTTCTATAATTCCAGCATTTAATGGAAAAAAATTAAACGAATTTTTTGTCCATGTAAAACACTATTAATTCTGAATAAAATGCCGCCCATTTATGCAATTAAAAAAATTTAAATGTCTCTTATTAGATAAGGCAGATTTTCGTCTGATAAGATACTTCTTCTTCAATGATTTCGAGGATATTTTAGTTTTGATCAAAAACATTGTATTTCTTACGGATTTTCGTGATATATGTAACTGCCATCTGAAAGAGGAACATATAAGCTTTCCATCGAGCACTTAGTCGAAGAAGTCGGTCGAAGGATGCAAGAGTTATTAGCAAACAACTAATCGGTGGACAACACGATTCCGTCCTACTGCCGATTATTTTCGCAAAGTACTTTTCTATAATTCTAAGATTTAATGCGGATTAAATGGCGTACATTTATGCAATTAAAAAAATTTAAATGTCTTTTATTAGATAAGGCAGATTTTCGTCTGATAAGGTACTTCTTCTTCAATGATTTCGAGGATATTTTAGTTTTGATCCAAAAAATTGTATTTCTTACGACTTTTTGTAAAATATGTTAATGCCATCTGAAAGAGGAACAGATAAGCTTTCTATCGAGCTGTTAGTCGAAGAAGTCGGTCGAAGGATGCAAAAGTTATTAGCAAAAAACCAATCGGTGGTCAACACGATTCCGTCCTACTGCCGATTCTCTTCGCAAAGTACTTTTCTATAGTTCTAGTATTTATAGAAAAAAATTAAACGAATTTTTTGTCCATCTAAAAAACTAATTAATCTAATTAAAATGCCGCCCATTTATGCAAATAAAAAAATTTAAATGTCTCTTATTAGATAAGGCAGACTTTCGTCTGATAAGGCACTTCTTCTTCAATGATTTCGAGGATATTTTAGTTTTGATCAAAAAATTGTTTTTCTTACGACTTTTCGTAAAATATGTTAATGACATCTGAAAGAGGAACAGATTAGGTTTCCATCGAGCTCTTAGTCGAAGAAGTTGGTCGAAGGATGCAAGAGTTATTAGCAAAAAACTAATCGGTGGTCGACACGTTTCCGTCCTACTGCTGATTATTTTCGCAAAGTACTTCTCTATAATTCTAGTTTTAATGGGAAAAAATTAAACGAATTTTTTGTCCATGTAAAAAACTATTAATTCTGAATAAAATGCCGCCCATTTATGCAAGTAGTACTTTTCTATAATTCCAGCATTTAATGGGAAGAAATTAAACGAATTTTTTGTCCATCTAAAAAACTATTAATTCTGAATAAAATGCCGCACATTTATGCAATTAACAAAATTTAAATGTCTCTTATTAGATAAGGCAGATTTTCGTCTGATAACGCACTTCTTCTTCAATGATTTCAAGGATATTTTAGTTTTGATCCAAAAAATTTTATTTCTTACGACTTTTCGTAAAATATGTTAATGCCATCTGAAATAGGAACAGATAAGCTTTCCATCGAGCTCTTAGTCGAAGAAGTCGGTCGAGAGATGCAAGAGTTATTAGCAAAAAACTAATCGGTGGTTAACACGATTCCGTCCTACTGCCGATTCTCGTCGCAAAGTACTTTTCTATAATTCCAGCATTTAATGGGAAAAAATTAAACGAATTTTTTGTCCATCTAAAAAACTATTAATTCTTAATAAAATGCCGCCCAATTATGCAATTAAAAAAATTTAAATGTCTCTAATTAGATAAGGCAGACTTTCGTCTGATAACGCACTTCTTCTTCAATGATTTCGAGGATATTTTAGTTTTGATCCAAAAAATTTTATTTCTTACGACTTTTTGTAAAATATATTAATGCTATCTGAAAGAGGAGCAGATAAGCTTTCCATCGAGCTCTTAGTCGAAGAAGTCGGTCGAGAGATGCAAGAGTTATTAGCAAAAAACTAATCGGTGGTCAACATGTTTCCGTCGTACTGCCGATTCTTTTCGCAAAGTACTTTTCTATAATTCTTGTTTTAATGGGAAAAAATTAAACGAATTTTTTGTCCATGTAAAAAACTATTAATTCTGAATAAAATGCCGCCCATTTATGCAATTAAAAAAATTTAAATGTCTCTTATTAGATAAGGCAGATTTTCGTCTGATAAGGTACTTCTTTTTCAATGATTTCGGGGATATTTTAGTTTTGATAAAAAAACATATTATTTCTTACGACTTTTTGTAAAATATGTTAATGCCATCTGAAAGAGGAACAGATAAGCTTTCCATCGAGCTCTTAGTCGAAGAAGTCGGTCGAGAGATGCAAGAGTTATTAGCAAAAAACTAATCGGTGGTTAACACGATTCCGTCCTACTGCCGATTCTCGTCGCAAAGTACTTTTCTATAATTCCAGCATTTAATGGGAAAAAATTAAACGAATTTTTTGTCCATCTAAAAAACTATTAATTCTGAATAAAATGACGCTCATTTATACAAATAAAATAATTTCAATGTCTCCTAGTAGAAAAGGCATATTTTCGTCTTACAAGGTACTTCTTCTTCAATGATTTCGACGATATTTTAGTTTTGATCAAAAAACTGTTATTTCTTATGACTTTTCGTGAAATATGTTAATGCCATCTGAAAGAGAAACAAATAAGCTTTCCATCGAGCTCTTAGTCGAAGAAGTCGGTCGAGAGATGCAAAAGTTATTAGCAAAAAACTAATCGGTGGTTAACACGATTCCGTCCTACTGCCGATTGTCGTCGCAAAGTACTTTTCTATAATTCCAGCATTTAATGGGAAAAAATTAAACGAATTTTTTGTCCATCTAAAAAACTATTAATTCTTAATAAAATGCCGCCCAATTATGCAATTAAAAAAATTTAAATGTCTCTAAATGAGATAAGGCATATTTTCGTCTGATAAGGTACTTCTTCTTCAATGATTTCGAGGATATTTTAGTTTTGATCCAAAAAATTGTATTTCTTACGACTTTTTGTAAAATATGTTAATGCCATCTGAAAGAGGAACAGATAAGCTTTCTATCGAGCTCTTAGTCGAAGAAGTCGGTCGAAGGATGCAAAAGTTATTAGCAAAAAACCAATCGGTGGTCAACACGATTCCGTCCTACTGCCGATTCTCTTCGCAAAGTACTTTTCTATAATTCCAGCATTTAATGGGAAAAAATTAGACGAATTTTTTGTCCATCTAAAAAACTATTAATTCTGAATAAAATGCCGCACATTTATGCAATTAAAAAAATTAAATGTCTCTTATTAGATAAGGCATATTTTCGTCTGATAAGGTACTTCTTCTTCAATGATTTCGGCGATATTTTAGTTTTGATCAAAAAAATTGTATTTCTTACGACTTTTCGTGAAATATGTTAATGCCATCTGAAAGAGGAACAGATAAGCTTTCCATCGAGCTCTTAGTCGAAGAAGTCGGTCAAAGGATGCAAGAGTTGTTAGCAAAAAACTAATCGGTGGTTAACACGATTCCGTCCTACTGCTGATTCTCTTCGCAGAGTACTTTTCTATAATTCCAGTATTTAATGGGAAAAAATTAAACGAATTTTTTGTCCATCTAAAAAACTATTAATTCCTAATAAAATGCCGCCCAATTATGCAATTAAAAAAATTTAAATGTCTTTTATTAGATAAGGCAGATTTTCGTCTGATAAGGTACTTCTTCTTCAATGATTTCGAGCATATTTTAGTTTTGATCCAAAAAATTATATTTCTTACGACTTTTTGTAAAATATGTTAATGCCATCTGAAAGAGGAACAGATAAGCTTTCCATCAAGCACTTAGTCGAAGAAGTCGGTCGAGAGATGCAATAGTTATTAGCAAAAAACTAATCGGTGGTCAACATGTTTCCGTCGTTTTGCCGATTCTTTTCGCAAAGTACTTTTCTATAATTCTTGTTTTAATGGGAAAAAATTAAACGAACTTTTTGTCCATGTAAAAAACTATTAATTCTGAATAAAATGCCGCCCATTTATGCAATTAAAAAAATTTAAATGTCTCTTATTAGATAAGGCAGATTTTCGTCTGATAAGATACATCTTCTTCAATGATTTCGAGGATATTTTAGTTTTGATCAAAAACATTGTATTTCTTACGACTTTTTGTAAAATATGTTAATGCCATCTGAAAGAGGAACAGATAAGCTTTCCATCGAGCTCTTAGTCGAAGAAGTCGGTCGAAGGATGCAAGAGTTATTAACAAACAACTAATCGGTGGTCAACACGATTCCGTCCTACTGCCGATTATTTTCGCAAAGTACTTTTCTATAATTCTAGGATTTAATGCGGATTAAATGCCGTACATTTATGCAATTAAAAAAATTTAAATGTCTTTTATTAGATAAGGCAGATTTTCGTCTGATAAGGTACTTCTTCTTCAATGATTTCGAGGATATTTTAGTTTTGATCCAAAAAATTATATTTCTTACGACTTTTTGTAAAATATGTTAATGCCATCTGAAAGAGGAACAGATAAGCTTTCCATCAAGCTCTTAGTCGAAGAAGTCGGTCGAGAGATGCAATAGTTATTAGCAAAAAACTAATCGGCGGTCAACATGTTTCCGTCGTACTGACGATTCTTTTCGGAAAGTACTTTTCTATAATTCTTGTTTTAATGGGAAAAAATTAAACGAATTTTTTGTCCATGTAAAAAACTATTAATTCTGAATAAAATGCCTCCCATTTATGCAATTAAAAAAATTTTAATGTCTCTTATTAGATAAGGCAGATTTTCGTCTGATAAGGTACTTCTTTTTCAATGATTTGGGGATATTTTAGTTTTGATAAAAAAACATTTTATTTCTTACGACTTTTCGTTGTATATGTTAATGCCATCTGAAAGAGGAACAAATAAGCTTTTCATCGAGCTCTAAGTCGAAGTAGTCGGTCGAAGGATGCAAGAGTTATTAGCAAACAACTAATCGGTGGTCAACACGATTCCGTCCTACTGCCGATTATTTTCGCAAAGTACTTTTCTATAATTCTAGGATTTAATGCGGATTAAATGCCGTACATTTATGCAATTAAAAAAATTTAAATGTCTTTTATTAGATAAGGCAGATTTTCGGCTGATAAGATAATTCTTCTTCAATGATTTCGAGGACATTTTAGTTTTGATCCAAAAAATTTTATTTCTTACGACTTTTTGTAAAATATGTTAATGCCATCTGAAAGAGGAACAGATAAGCTTTCCATCGAGCTCTTAGTCGAAGAAGTCGGTCGAGAGATGCAAGAGTTATTAGCAAAAAACTAATCGGTGGTTAACACGATTCCGTCCTACTGCCGATTCTCGTCGCACAGTACTTTTCTATAATTCCAGCATTTAATGCGAAAAAATTAAACGAATTTTTTGTCCATCTAAAAAACTATTAATTCTTAATAAAATGCCGCCCAATTATGCAATTAAAAAAATTTAAATGTCTCTAAATGAGATAAGGCATATTTTCGTCTGATAAGGTACTTCTTCTTCAATGATTTCGAGGATATTTTAGTTTTGATCCAAAAAATTGTATTTCTTACGACTTTTTGTAAAATATGTTAATGCCATCTGAAAGAGGAACAGATAAGCTTTCTATCGAGCTCTTAGTCGAAGAAGTCGGTCGAAGGATGCAAAAGTTATTAGCAAAAAACCAATCGGTGGTCAACACGATTCCGTCCTACTGCCGATTCTCTTCGCAAAGTACTTTTCTATAATTCCAGCATTTAATGGGAAAAAATTAGACGAATTTTTTGTCCATCTAAAAAACTATTAATTCTGAATAAAATGCCGCACATTTATGCAATTAAAAAAATTAAATGTCTCTTATTAGATAAGGCATATTTTCGTCTGATAAGGTACTTCTTCTTCAATGATTTCGGCGATATTTTAGTTTTGATCAAAAAAATTGTATTTCTTACGACTTTTCGTGAAATATGTTAATGCCATCTGAAAGAGGAACAGATAAGCTTTCCATCGAGCTCTTAGTCGAAGAAGTCGGTCAAAGGATGCAAGAGTTGTTAGCAAAAAACTAATCGGTGGTTAACACGATTCCGTCCTATTGCTGATTCTCTTCGCAGAGTACTTTTCTATAATTCCAGTATTTAATGGGAAAAAATTAAACGAATTTTTTGTCCATCTAAAAAACTATTAATTCCTAATAAAATGCCGCCCAATTATGCAATTAAAAAAATTTAAATGTCTTTTATTAGATAAGGCAGATTTTCGTCTGATAAGGTACTTCTTCTTCAATGATTTCGAGGATATTTTAGTTTTGATCCAAAAAATTATATTTCTTACGACTTTTTGTAAAATATGTTAATGCCATCTGAAAGAGGAACAGATAAGCTTTCCATCAAGCACTTAGTCGAAGAAGTCGGTCGAGAGATGCAATAGTTATTAGCAAAAAACTAATCGGTGGTCAACATGTTTCCGTCGTTTTGCCGATTCTTTTCGCAAAGTACTTTTCTATAATTCTTGTTTTAATGGGAAAAAATTAAACGAACTTTTTGTCCATGTAAAAAACTATTAATTCTGAATAAAATGCCGCCCATTTATGCAATTAAAAAAATTTAAATGTCTCTTATTAGATAAGGCAAATTTTCGTCTGATAAGATACTTCTTCTTCAATGATTTCGAGGATATTTTAGTTTTGATCAAAAACATTGTATTTCTTACGACTTTTCGTTGTATATGTTAATGCCATCTGAAAGAGGAACAGATAAGCTTTCCATCGAGCTCTTAGTCGAAGAAGTCGGTCGAAGGATGCAAGAGTTATTAACAAACAACTAATCGGTGGTCAACACGATTCCGTCCTACTGCCGATTATTTTCGCAAAGTACTTTTCTATAATTCTAGGATTTAATGCGGATTAAATGCCGTACATTTATGCAATTAAAAAAATTTAAATGTCTTTTATTAGATAAGGCAGATTTTCGTCTGATAAGGTACTTCTTCTTCAATGATTTCGAGGATATTTTAGTTTTGATCCAAAAAATTATATTTCTTACGACTTTTTGTAAAATATGTTAATGCCATCTGAAAGAGGAACAGATAAGCTTTCCATCAAGCTCTTAGTCGAAGAAGTCGGTCGAGAGATGCAATAGTTATTAGCAAAAAACTAATCGGCGGTCAACATGTTTCCGTCGTACTGACGATTCTTTTCGGAAAGTACTTTTCTATAATTCTTGTTTTAATGGGAAAAAATTAAACGAATTTTTTGTCCATGTAAAAAACTATTAATTCTGAATAAAATGCCGCCCATTTATGCAATTAAAAAAATTTTAATGTCTCTTATTAGATAAGGCAGATTTTCGTCTGATAAGGTACTTCTTTTTCAATGATTTGGGGATATTTTAGTTTTGATAAAAAAACATTTTATTTCTTACGACTTTTCGTTGTATATGTTAATGCCATCTGAAAGAGGAACAAATAAGCTTTTCATCGAGCTCTAAGTCGAAGTAGTCGGTCGAAGGATGCAAGAGTTATTAGCAAACAACTAATCGGTGGTCAACACGATTCCGTCCTACTGCCGATTATTTTCGCAAAGTACTTTTCTATAATTCTAGGATTTAATGCGGATTAAATGCCGTACATTTATGCAATTAAAAAAATTTAAATGTCTTTTATTAGATAAGGCAGATTTTCGGCTGATAAGATACTTCTTCTTCAATGATTTCGAGGACATTTTAGTTTTGATCCAAAAAATTTTATTTCTTACGACTTTTTGTAAAATATGTTAATGCCATCTGAAAGAGGAACAGATAAGCTTTCCATCGAGCTTTTTGTCGAAGAAGTCGGTCGAGAGATGCAAGAGTTATTAGCAAAAAACTAATCGGTGGTTAACACGATTCCGTCCTACTGCCGATTCTCGTCGCAAAGTACTTTTCTATAATTCCAGCATTTAATGGGAAAAAATTAAACGAATTTCTTGTCCATCTAAAAAACTATTAATTCTTAATAAAATGCCGCCCAATTATGCAATTAAAAAAATTTAAATGTCTCTAATTAGATAAGGCAGACTTTCGTCTGATAACGCACTTCTTCTTCAATGATTTCGAGGATATTTTAGTTTTGATCAAAAACATTGTATTTCTTATGACTTTTCGTTATATATGTTAATGCCATCTGAAAGAGGAACAGATAAGCTTTCCATCGAGCTGTAAGTCGAAGAAGTCGGTCGAAGGATGCAATAGTTATTAGGAAACAACTAATCGGTGGTCAACACGATTCCGTCCTACTGCCGATTCTCGTCGCAAAGTACTTTTCTATAATTCCAGCATTTAATGGGAAAAAATTAAACGAATTTTTTGTCCATCTAAATAACTATTAATTCTTAATAAAATGCCGCCCAATTATGCAATTAAAAAAATTTAAATGTCTCTAATTAGATAAGGCAGACTTTCGTCTGATAACGCACTTCTTCTTCAATGATTTCGAGGATATTTTAGTTTTGATCCAAAAAATTTTATTTCTTACGACTTTTCGAAAAATATATTAATGCTATCTGAAAGAGTAACAGATAAGCTTTCCATCGAGCTCTTAGTCGAAGAAGTCGGTCAAGAGATGCAAGAGTTATTAGCAAAAAACCAATCGGTGGTCAACATGTTTCCGTCGTACTGCCGATTCTTTTCGCAAAATACTTTTCTATAATTCTTGTTTTAATGGGAAAAAATTAAACGAATTTTTTGTCCATGTAAAAAACTACTAATTCTGAATAAAATGCCGCCCATTTATGCAATTAAAAAAATTTAAATGTCTCTTATCAGATAAGGCAGATTTTCGTCTGATAAGATACTTCTTCGTCGGTCGAGAGATGCAAGAGTTATTAGCAAAAAACTAATCGGTGGTTAACACGATTCCGTCCTACTGCCGATTCTCGTCGCAAAGTACTTTTCTATAATTCCAGCATTTAATGGGAAAAAATTTAAACGAATTTTTTGTCCATCTAAAAAACTATTAATTCTTAATAAAATGCCGCCCAATTATGCAATTAAAAAAATTTAAATGTCTCTAATTAGATAAGGCAGACTTTCGTCTGATAACTCACGATATTTTAGTTTTGATCCAAAAAATTTTATTTCTTACGACTTTTCGAAAAATATATTAATGCTATCTGAAAGAGGAACAGATAAGCTTTCCATCGAGCTCTTAGTCGAAGAAGTCGGTCGAGAGATGCAATAGTTATTAGCAAAAAACTAATCGGTGGTCAACATGTATCCGTCGTACTGCCGATTCTTTTCGCAAAGTACTTTTCTATAATTCTTGTTTTAATGGGAAATAATTAAACGAATTTTTTGTCCATGTAAAAAACTACTAATTCTGAATAAAATGCCGCCCATTTATGCAATTAAAAAAATTTAAATGTCTGTTATTAGATAAGGCAGATTTTCGTATGATAAGATACTTCTTCTTCAATGATTTCGAGGATATTTTAGTTTTGATCAAAAACATTTTATTTCTTATGACTTTTCGTTATGTATGTTAATGCCATCTGAAAGAGGAACAGATAAGCTTTCCATCGAGCTCTTAGTCGAAGAAGTCGGTCGAAGGATGCAAGAGTTATTAGCAAACAACTAATCCGTGGTCAACACGATTCCGTCCTACTGCCGATTCTCGTCGCAAAGTACTTTTCTATAATTCTTGTTTTAATGGGAAAAAATTAAACGAATTTTTTGTCCATCTAAAAAACTATTAATTCTTAATAAAATGCCGCCCAATTATGCAATTAAAACCAGTAAGGGCGGTATAGTTGAGTATTCTCAACTATATAATACCCTGTACACACACCTATGTTTATAACACGTTAAACTTTCGCCGACAGCAAAAGCAGTGTACCACGATATGGAATGTGTATTTGGTAAGGTAAGGCAGCGCTCATAGTGCAATGTTGCCATTAGATGGCGCTTTAGTTCGGATTTTGTTACAAAGCATTGCAGCAAAATTTTAGTGTGTTGGTCTTTGCGGGGAAAGTGGTAGTTTGTTGTTTGCAGTTTTAAAAAGGTATGTTAACTGAGTTTGCATACAAAATTTCAGTATTGTATTTTTTATACTTTAGGAGATACAGCAATTTTAAGAAAAAAATGACCTTTTGTTGTGCTCGATGGGCGGGAAGGAATGGGCGTGGCAAAAATTCCTTCAAACTTGATCTAGTGTTCGACCACACGAGTCTATCTTCCAAATTTCAAGTCTCTAGCTCTAATAGTTTTCGCAGTGTTAAGTACGGTTTTTGTTACAAATAGGATAAAGCAGTGTTCAAAGCGCAATTTATGCCAAATTTCAACTTGTTTGCCTTTGCGTTGTCACACAGCGTTAAAAATGAAAGTTTGTGGTATGCAGTTTTAAATAGGTATGTTTACTGAGTTTGCATACAAAATTTCAGCATTGTATCTATTATAGTTTGGGAGATACAGCAATTTTAAGAAAACAACTTTTTGAGGGGAAACGAAGGCGAGGGGGAAAAAATGTGGTATACAGTTTTGTTGAGCTATACATACTGAGTCTACTTACTCATTTTCATGTTTCTAACTCATCAGGTTTTCGAGCTACAGCCTTTTGAAAAAATGGGTGGTGCTCCATGGGCGGGAAGGAGTGGGCGTGGCAAAAAATCCTTCAAACTTGATCTAGCGTTTGACCTCACGAGTCTATCCACCGTCGTACTGCCGTTTCCGTCGTACTGCCGATTCTTTTCGCAAAGTACTTTTCTATAATTCTTGTTTTAATGCGAAAAAATTAAACGAATTTTTTGTCCATGTAAAAAACTATTAATTCTGAATAAATTGCCGACCATTTATGCAATTAAAAAAATTTAAATGTCTCTTATTAGATAAGGCAGATTTTCGTCTGATAAGATACTTCTTCTTCAATGATTTCGAGGTTATTTTAGTTTTGATCCAAAAAATTTTATTTTTTACGACTTTTTGTAAAATATGTTAATGCCACCTGAAAGAGGAACAGATAAGCTTTCCATCGAGCTCTTAGTCGAAGAAGTCGGTCGAAGGATGCAAAAGTTATTAGCAAAAAACCAATCGGTGGTCAACACGATTCCGTCCTACTGCCGATTCTCTTCGCAAAGTACTTTTCTATAATTCTAGTATTTATAGAAAAAAATTAAACGAATTTTTTGTCCATGTAAAAAACTATTTATTCTGAATAAAATGCAGCCCATATATACAATTAAAACCAGTAAGGACGCTATAGTCGAGTATACTCGACAATATAATACCCTGCACACATGGTAGGCGGTGCCACACCTTCAAGTTACAAAAACATATTGATCTGACGTCGCATATTGAAATAGTGTTCAAAATATCAAGAAAATGTGGATTTTACGAAAAATTTAAGTTTGTCGGCCTCTGAGGGGTAGCCATCAAAGAGGGGGGAAGTTTGTGGTAAGCAGTTTTTAAGATGTGTTATCACTGAGCTTGTATACAAATTTTCAGGGTCGTACCTTTGTTAATTTTGGAGATATAGCAATTTTTAGAAACTAACTGGGGGAGGGGAAATAAAAAGCAGGGGGGGATTTTGTGGTATGCAGTTTTGTAAGGCTATACATACTGAGTCTACATACCGATTTTCATGTTTCTATCTCTTTGGATGTTTGAGTTATAGGTATTTAAAAAAGTGGGTGTGGCTGGATGGGCGGGAAGGAGTGGGCGTGGCAAAAAAAAAAAATAAACTTGATCTGCTGCCGAGCATCACGAGTCTACTCTCCAAAATTCAAGTCTCTAGCTCTTATAGTTTCCGAGAACCGTTGGTGAGGACGGACGGACGGACAGACGGACAGACGGACATGGCTCAATCAATTTCTCTTGTCGTCCTGATCAAGAATATATATACTTTATGGGTCCCCCTCCCCACCTTCTGTGCGTTACATACATTTCGCTCAAACAAACACAATATACCCTGATACACAGTATGTGTACAGGGTATAAAAATTTAAATGTCTCTTATTAGATAAGGCATTTTATCGTCTGATAAGGTACTTCTTTTTCAATGATTTCGGGGATATTTTAGTTTTGATCAAAAAATTGTATTTCTTACAACTTTTAGTAAAATATGTTAATGCCATCTGAAAAAAGAACTGATAAGCTTTCCATCGAGCTCTTAGTCGAAGAAGTCGATCGAAGGATGCAAGAGTTATTAGCAAACAACTAATCGGTAGTCAATACGTTTCCATCCTACTGCCGATTCTCGTCGCAAAGTACTTTTCTATAATTTCAGCATTTAATGGGAAAAAATTAAACGAATATTTTGTCCATCTAAAAAACTATTAACTCTTAATAAAATGCCGCCCAATTATGCAATTAAAAAAATTTAAATGTCTCTAATTAGATAAGGCAGACTTTCGTCTGATAACGCACTGCTTCTTCAATGATTTCGAGGATATTTTAGTTTTGATCCAAAAAATTTTATTTCTTACGACTTTTCGTAAAATATATTAATGCTATCTGAAAGAGGAACAGATAAGCTTTCCATCGAGCTCTTAGTTGAAGAAGTCGGTCGAAGGATGCAAGAGTTATTAGCAAAAAACTAATCGGTGGTCAACATGTTTCCGTCGTACTGCCGATTCTTTTCGCAAAGTACTTTTCTATAATTCCAGTATTTATTGGGAAAAAATTGAACGAGTTTTTTTTTCCATCTAAAAAACTATTTATTCTGAATAAAATGCCGCCCATTTATGCAATTAAAAAAATTTAAATGTCTCTTATTAGATAAGGCATATTTTCGTCTGATAAGGTACTTCTTTTTCAATGATTTCGAGGATATTTTAGTTTTGATCAAAAAAATGTTATTTCTTACGACTTTTCGTAAAATATGTTAATGCCATCTGAAAGAGGAACAGATAAGCTTTCCATCGAGCTCTTAGTCGAAGAAGTCAGTCGAGAGATGCAAGAGTTATTAGCAAAAAACTAATCGGTGGTCAACATGTATCCGTCGTACTGCCGATTCTTTTCGCAAAGTACTTTTCTATAATTCCAGTATTTAATGGGAAAAAATTAAACGAATTTTTTGTCCATCTAAAAAACTATTAATTCTTAATAAAATGCCGCCCAATTATGCAATTAAAAAAATTTAAATGTCTCTAATTAGATAAGGCAGACTTTCGTTTGATAACGCACTTCTTCTTCAATGATTTCGAGGATATTTTAGTTTTGATCCAAAAAATTTTATTTCTTACGACTTTTCGTAAAATATATTAATGCTATCTTAAAGAGGAACAGATAAGCTTTCCATCGAGCTCTTAGTCGAAGAAGTCGGTCGAGAGATGCAAGAGTTATAAGCAAACAACTAATCGGTGGTCAACACGATTCCGTCCTACTGCCGATTCTCGTCGCAAAGTACTTTTCTATAATTCCAGTATTTATTGGGAAAAAATTAAACGAGTTTTTTGTCCATGTAAAAAACTATTAATTCTGAATAAAATGCCGACCATTTATGCAATTAAAAAAATTTATATGTCCCTTATTAGATAAGGCAGATTTTCGTCTGATAACGCACTTCTTCTTCAATGATTTCGAGGATATTTTAGTTTTGATCCAAAAAATTTTATTTCTTACGACTTTTCGTTATATATATTAATGCTATCTGAAAGAGGAACAGATAAGCTTTCCATCGAGCTCTTAGTCGAAGAAGTCGGTCGAAGGATGCAAGAGTTATAAGCAAACAACTAATCGGTGGTCAACACGATTCCGTCCTACTGCCGATTCTCGTCGCAAAGTACTTTTCTATAATTCTTGTTTTAATGCGAAAAAATTAAACGAATTTTATGTCCATGTAAAAAACTATTAATTCTGAATAAAATGCCGACCATTTATGCAATTAAAGAAATTTATATGTCTCTTATTAGATAAGGCAGATTTTCGTCTGATAAGATACTTCTTCTTCAATGATTTCGAGGTTATTTTAGTTTTGATCAAAAACATTGTATTTCTTACGACTTTTCGTTATATATGTTAATGCCATCTCAAAGAGGAACAGATAAGCTTTCCATCGAGCTCTTAGTCGAAGAAGTCGGTCGAAGGATGCAAGAGTTATTAGCAAACAACTAATCGGTGGTCAACACGATTCCGTCCTACTGCCGATTCTCGTCGCAAAGTACTTTTCTATAATTCCAGTATTTATTGGGAAAAAATTAAACGAGTTTTTTTTTCCATCTAAAAAACTAATTATTCTTAATAAAATGCCGCCCATTTATGCAATTAAAAAAATTTAAATGTCTCTAATTAGATAAGGCATATTTTCGTCTGATAAGGTACTTCTTTTTCAATGATTTCGGGGATATTTTAGTTTTAATAAAAAAAATTTTATTTCTTACGACTTTTTGTAAGATATGTTAATGCCATCTGAAAGAGGAACAGATAAGCTTTCCATCGAGCTCTTAGTCGAAGAAGTTGGTCGAAGGATGCAAGAGTTGTTAGCAAAAAACTAATCGGTGGTTAACACGATTCCGTCCTACTGCTGATTCTCTTCACAGAGTACTTTTCTATAATTCCAGTATTTATTGGAAAAAAATTAAACGAGTTTTTTTTTCCATCTAAAAAACTAACTATTCTTAATAAAATGCCGCCCATTTATGCAATTAAAAAAATTTAAATGTCTCTAATTAGATAAGGCATACTTCTTCAATGATTTCGAGGATATTTTAGTTTTGATCAAAAACATTGTATTTCTTACGACTTTTCGTTATATATGTTAATGCCATCTGAAAGAGGAACAGATAAGCTTTCCATCAAGCTCTTAGTCGAAGAAGTCGGTCGAGAGATGCAAGAGTTATTAGCAAAAAACTAATCGGTGGTAAACACGATTCCGTCCAACTGCCGATTATTTTCGCAAAGTACTTCTCTATAATTCTAGTATTTAATGGTTAAAAATTAAACAATTTTTTTGTCCATGTAAAACACTATTAATTCTGAATAAAATGCCGTACATTTATGCAATTAAAAAAAATTTAAATGTCTCTTATTAGATAAGGCAGATTTTCGTCTGATAAGGTACTTCTTCTTCAATGATTTCGAGGATATTTTAGTTTTGATCCAAAAAATTTTATTTTTAACGACTTTTTGTAAAATATGTTAATGCCACCTGAAAGAGGAACAGATAAGCTTTCCATCGAGCTCTTAGTCGAAGAAGTCGGTCGAAGGATGCAAAAGTTATTAGCAAAAAACCAATCGGTGGTCAATACGATTCCGTCCTACTGCCGATTCTCTTCGCAAAGTACTTTTCTATAATTCTAGTATTTATAGAAAAAAATTAAACGAATTTTTTGTCCATGTAAAAAACTATTTATTCTGAATAAAATGCAGCCCATATATACAATTAAAAAAATTAAAATGTCTCTTATTAGATAAGGCATTTTATCGTCTGATAAGGTACTTCTTTTTCAATGATTTCGGGGATATTTTAGTTTTGATCAAAAAATTGTATTTCTTACAACTTTTAGTAAAATATGTTAATGCCATCTGAAAAAAGAACTGATAAGCTTTCCATCGAGCTCTTAGTCGAAGAAGTCGATCGAAGGATGCAAGAGTTATTAGCAAACAACTAATCGGTGGTCAATACGTTTCCATCCTACTGCCGATTCTCGTCGCAAAGTACTTTTCTATAATTCCAGCATTTAATGGGAAAAAATTAAACGAATATTTTGTCCATCTAAAAAACTATTAATTCTTAATAAAATGCCGCTCAATTATACAATTAAAAAAATTTAAATGTCTCTAATTAGATAAGGCAGACTTTCGTCTGATAACGCACTTCTTCTTCAATGATTTCGAGGATATTTTAGTTTTGATCCAAAAAATTTTATTTCTTACGACTTTTCGTAAAATATATTAATGCTATCTGAAAGAGGAACAGATAAGCATTCCATCAAGCTCATAGTCGAAGAAGTCGGTCGAGAGATGCAAGAGTTATTAGCAAAAAACTAATCGGTGGTCAACATGTTTCCGTCGTACTGCCGATTCTTTTCGCAAAGTACTTTTCTATAATTCTTGTTTTAATGGGAGAAAATTAAACGAATTTTTTGTCCATGTAAAAAACTATTTATTCTGAATAAAATGCAGCCCATTTATGCAAATAAAAAAATGTAAATGTCTCTTATTAGATAAGGCATATTTTCGTCTGATAAGGTACTTCTTCTTCAATGATTTCGAGGATATTTTAGTTTTGATCCAAAAAATTTTATTTCTTACGACTTTTCGTAAAATATATTAATGCTATCTGAAAGAGGAACAGATAAGCATTCCATCGAGCTCTTTGTCGAAGAAGTCGGTAAAAGGATGCAAGAGTTATTAGCAAAAAACTAATCGGTGGTCAACACGTTTCCGTCCTTCTGCCGATTCATTCGCAAAGTACTTTTCTGTAATTCTAGTATTTAATTTTAAAAAATTAAACGAATTTTTTGTCGATGTAAAAAACTATTAATTCTGAATAAAATGCCGCCCATTTATGCAATTAAAAAAATTTAACTGTCTCTTATTAGATAAGGCAGATTTTCGTCTGATAAGATACGTCTTCTTCAATGATTTCAAGGAAATTTTAGTTTTGATCAAAAACATTGTATTTCTTACGACTTTTCGTTATATATGTTAATGCCATCTGAAAGAGGAACAGATGAGCTTTCCATCGAGCTCTTAGTCGAAGAAGTCGGTCGAAGGATGCAAGAGTTATTAGCAAAAAACTAATCGGTGGTCAACACGATTCCGTCCTACTGCCGATTCTCTTCGCAAAGTACTTTTCTATAATTCTAGTATTTAATGGAAAAAATTAAACGAATTTTTTGTCCATCTAAAAAACTATTAATTCTGAATAAAATGCCGCCCATTTATGCAATTAAAAAAATTTAAATGTCTCTTATTAGATAAGGCATATTTTCGTCTGATAAGGTACTTCTTCTTCAATGATTTCGAGGATATTTTAGTTTTGATCCAAAAAATTTTATTTCTTACGACTTTTCGTAAAACATGTTAATGCCATCTGAAAGAGGAACAGTTAAGCTTTCCATCGAGCTCTTAGTCGAAGAAGTCGGTCGAGAGATGCAAGAGTTATTAGCGAAAAACTAATCGGTGGTCAACACGTTTCCATCCTACTGCCGATTCTTTTCGCAAAGTACTTGTCTATAATTCTTGTTTTAATGGGAAAAAATTAAACGAATTTTTTGTCCATGTAAAAAACTATTGATTCTGAATAAAATGCCGACCATTTATGCAATTAAAAAAATTTAACTGTCTCTTATTAGATAAGGCAGATTTTCGTCTGATAAGATACTTCTTCTTCAATGATTTCGAGGATATTTTAGTTTTGATCAAAAACATTGTATTTCTTACGACTTTTCGTAAATTATGTTAATGCCATCTGAAAGAGGAACAGATAAGCTTTCCATCGAGCTCTTAGTCGAAGAAGTCGGTCGAAGGATGCAAGAGTAATTAGCAAAAAACCAATCGGTGGTCAACACGATTCCGTCCTACTTCCGATTCTCTTCGCAAAGTACTTTACTATAATCCTAGTATTTATATAAAAAAATTAAACGAATTTTTTGTCCATGTAAAAAACTATTAATTCTGAATAAAATGCAGCTCATTTATGCAATTAAAAAAATTTAAATGTCTCTTATTAGATAAGGCATATTTTCGTCTGATAAGGAACTTCTTCTTCAATGATTTCCGGGATATTTTAGTTTTGATAAAAAAAATTTTATTTCTTACGACTTTTCGTAAAACATGTTAATGCCATCTGAAAGAAGAACAGATAAGCTTTCCATCGAGCTCTTAGTCGAAGAAGTCGGTCGAAGGATGCAAGAGTTATAAGCAAAAAACTAATCGGTGGTCAACATGTTTCCGTCGTACTGCCGATTCTTTTCGCAAAGTACTTTTCTATAATTCTAGTATTTAATGGGAAAAAATTAAACGAATTTTTTGTCCATGTAAAAAACTATTAATTCTGAACAAAATGCCACCCATTTATGCAATGAACAAAATTTAAGTCTCTTATTAGATAAGGCATATTTTCGTCTGATAAGGTACTTTTTCTTCAATGATTTCGAGGATATTTTAGTTTTGATCAAAAAAATTTTATATCTTATGACTTTTCGTAAACTATGTTAATGCCATCTGAAAGAGGAACAGATAAGCTTTCCATCGAGCTCTTAGTCGAAGAAGTCGGTCGAAGGATGCAAGAGTTATAAGCAAAAAACTAATCGGTGGTCAACACGTTTCCGTCCTTCTGCCTATTCTATTCGCAAAGTACTTTTCTATAATTCTAGTATTTAATTTTAAAAAATTAAACGAATTTTTTGTCCATGTAAAAAACTATTAATTCTGAATAAAATGCAGCCCATATATGCAATTGAAAAATTTTAAATGTCTCTTATTAGATAATGCATATTTTCGTCTGATAAGGTACTTCTTCTTCAATGATTTCGAGGATATTTTAGTTTTGATCAAAAACATTGTATTTCTTACGACTTTTCGTAAAATATGTTAATGCCATCTGAAAGAGGAACAGATAAGCTTTCCATCGAGCTCTTAGTCGAAGAAGTCGGTCGAAGGATGCAAGAGTTATAAGCAAAAAACTAATCGGTGGTCAACACGTTTCCGTCCTTCTGCCGATTCTATTCGCAAAGTACTTTTCTATAATTCTAGTATTTAATTTTAAAAAATTAAACGAATTTTTTGTCCATGTAAAAAACTATTAATTCTGAATAAAATGCAGCCCATATATGCAATTGAAAAAATTTAAATGTCTCTTATTAGATAAGGCATATTTTCGTCTGATAAGGTACTTCTTCTTCAATGATTTCGAGGATATTTTAGTTTTGATCAAAAACATTGTATTTCTTACGACTTTTCGTAAAATATGTTAATGCCATTTGAAGGATGAACAGATAAGCTTTCCATCGAGCTCTTAGTCGAAGAAGTCGGTCGAAGGATGCAAGAGTTATTAGCAAACAACTAATCGGTGGTCAACACGATTCCGTCCTACTGCCGATTCTTTTCGCAAAGTACTTGTCTATAATTTTAGTATCTAATGGGAAAAAATTAAACGAATTTTTTGTCTATGTAAAAAACTATTTATTCTGAATAAAATGCAGCCCACATATGCAATTGAAAAAATTTAAATGTCTCTTATTAGATAAGGCATATTTTCGTCTGATAAGGTACTTCTTCTTCAATGATTTCGAGGATATTTTAGTTTTGATCAAAAAAACTGTATTTCTTACGACTTTTCGTAAAATATGTTAATGCCATCTGAAGGATGAACAGATAAGCTTTCCATCGAGCTCTTAGTCGAAGAAGTCGGTCGAAGGATGCAAGAGTTATTAGCAAAAAACTAATCGGTGGTCAACACGTTTCCGTCCTTCTGCCGATTCATTCGCAAAGTACTTTTCTGTAATTCTAGTATTTAATTTTAAAAAATTAAACGAATTTTTTGTCGATGTAAAAAACTATTAATTCTGAATAAAATGCCGCCCATTTATGCAATTAAAAAAATTTAACTGTCTCTTATTAGATAAGGCAGATTTTCGTCTGATAAGATACTTCTTCTTCAATGATTTCTAGGAAATTTTAGTTTTGATCAAAAACATTGTATTTCTTACGACTTTTCGTTATATATGTTAATGCCATCTGAAAGAGGAACAGATGAGCTTTCCATCGAGCTCTTAGTCGAAGAAGTCGGTCGAAGGATGCAAGAGTTATTAGCAAAAAACTAATCGGTGGTCAACACGATTCCGTCGTACTGCCGATTCTCTTCGCAAAGTACTTTTCTATAATTCTAGTATTTAATGGAAAAAATTAAACGAATTTTTTGTCCATCTAAAAAACTATTAATTCTGAATAAAATGCCGCCCATTTATGCAATTAAAAAAATTTAAATGTCTCTTATTAGATAAGGCATATTTTCGTCTGATAAGGTACTTCTTCTTCAATGATTTCGAGGATATTTTAGTTTTGATCCAAAAAATTTTATTTCTTACGACTTTTCGTAAAACATGTTAATGCCATCTGAAAGAGGAACAGTTAAGCTTTCCATCGAGCTCTTAGTCGAAGAAGTCGGTCGAGAGATGCAAGAGTTATTAGCGAAAAACTAATCGGTGGTCAACACGTTTCCATCCTACTGCCGATTCTTTTCGCAAAGTACTTGTCTATAATTCTTGTTTTAATGGGAAAAAATTAAACGAATTTCTTGTCCATGTAAAAACTATTGATTCTGAATAAAATGCCGCCCATTTATGCAATTAAAAAAATTTAACTGTCTCTTATTAGATAAGGCAGATTTTCGTCTGATAAGATACTTCTTCTTCAATGATTTCGAGGATATTTTAGTTTTGATCAAAAATATTGTATTTCTTACGACTTTTCGTAAAATATGTTAATGCCATCTGAAAGAGGAACAGATAAGCTTTCCATCGAGCTCTTAGTCGAAGAAGTCGGTCGAAGGATGCAAGAGTAATTAGCAAAAAACCAATCGGTGGTCAACACGATTCCGTCCTACTGCCGATTCTCTTCGCAAAGTACTTTACTATAATCCTAGTATTTATATAAAAAAATTAAACGAATTTTTTGTCCATGTAAAAAACTATTAATTCTGAATAAAATGCAGCTCATTTATGCAATTAAAAAAATTTAAATGTCTCTTATTAGATAAGGCATATTTTCGTCTGATAAGGTACTTCTTCTTCAATGATTTCCGGGATATTTTAGTTTTGATAAAAAAAATTTTATTTCTTACGACTTTTCGTAAAACATGTTAATGCCATCTGAAAGAAGAACAGATAAGCTTTCCATCGAGCTCTTAGTCGAAGAAGTCGGTCGAAGGATGCAAGAGTTATAAGCAAAAAACTAATCGGTGGTCAACATGTTTCCGTCGTACTGCCGATTCTTTTCGCAAAGTACTTTTCTATAATTCTAGTATTTAATGGGAAAAAATTAAACGAATTTTTTGTCCATGTAAAAAACTATTAATTCTGAACAAAATGCCACCCATTTATGCAATGAACAAAATTTAAGTCTCTTATTAGATAAGGCATATTTTCGTCTGATAAGGTACTTTTTCTTCAATGAATTCGAGGATATTTTAGTTTTGATCAAAAAAATTTTATATCTTATGACTTTTCGTAAACTATGTTAATGCTATCTGAAAGAGGAACAGATAAGCTTTCCATCGAGCTCTTAGTCGAAGAAGTCGGTCGAAGGATGCAAGAGTTATAAGCAAAAAACTAATCGGTGGTCAACACGTTTCCGTCCTTCTGCCTATTCTATTCGCAAAGTACTTTTCTATAATTCTAGTATTTAATTTTAAAAAATTAAACGAATTTTTTGTCCATGTAAAAAACTATTAATTCTGAATAAAATGCAGCCCATATATGCAATTGAAAAAATTTAAATGTCTCTTATTAGATAAGGCATATTTTCGTCTGATAAGGTACTTCTTCTTCAATGATTTCGAGGATATTTTAGTTTTGATCAAAAACATTGTATTTCTTACGACTTTTCGTAAAATATGTTAATGCCATCTGAAAGAGGAACAGATAAGCTTTCCATCGAGCTCTTAGTCGAAGAAGTCGGTCGAAGGATGCAAGAGTTATAAGCAAAAAACTAATCGGTGGTCAACACGTTTCCGTCCTTCTGCCGATTCTATTCGCAAAGTACTTTTCTATAATTCTAGTATTTAATTTTAAAAAATTAAACGAATTTTTTGTCCATGTAAAAAACTATTAATTCCGAATAAAATGCAGCCCATATATGCAATTGAAAAAATTTAAATGTCTCTTATTAGATAAGGCATATTTTCGTCTGATAAGGTACTTCTTCTTCAATGATTTCGAGGATATTTTAGTTTTGATCAAAAACATTGTATTTCTTACGACTTTTCGTAAAATATGTTAATGCCATTTGAAGGATGAACAGATAAGCTTTCCATCGAGCTCTTAGTCGAAGAAGTCGGTCGAAGGATGCAAGAGTTATTAGCAAACAACTAATCGGTGGTCAACACGATTCCGTCCTACTGCCGATTCTTTTCGCAAAGTACTTGTCTATAATTTTAGTATCTAATGGGAAAAAATTAAACGAATTTTTTGCCTATGTAAAAAACTATTAATTCTGAATAAAATGCAGCCCACATATGCAATTGAAAAAATTTATATGTCTCTTATTAGATAAGGCATATTTTCGTCTGATAAGGTACTTCTTCTTCAATGATTTCGAGGATATTTTAGTTTTGATCAAAAAAACTGTATTTCTTACGACTTTTCGTAAAATATGCTAATGCCATCTGAAGGATGAACAGATAAGCTTTCCATCGAGCTCTTAGTCGAAGAAGTCGGTCGAAGGATGCAAGAGTTATTAGCAAAAAACTAATCGGTGGTTAACACGATTCCGTTCTACTGCCGATTCTCTTCGCAAAGTACTTTTCTACAATTCCAGTATTTAATGGGAAAAAATTAAACGAATTTTTTGTCCATCTAAAAAACTATTCATTCTTAATAAAATGCCGCCCATTTATGCAATTAAAACCAGTAAGGACGCTATCTTCAGCAAGGCTGAAGCTATAATACTTTTCACTTTGTGTCACTATAAAAAAACTAAATGAATAGTTTTCATGCCTCCCTAACAGCATAACTGTAATGTTTCAAGTCAATTCGTTAAAAAACAAAAAAGTTTTCCATACAACGGTTCAAGTTTTGCGATAAGTGGGCGTAGCCATGCCCACTTTTGGTCAAAATAGTTTTCATTCCTCCCTAAGAACATAACTGTAAAGTTTCAAGTCAATTGGTTAAAAAACACAAAAGGTCAAGTTAAGCTATAAATGGGCGTGGCCATGCCCACTTTTGATCAAAATAGTTTTCATTCCTCCCTAAAAGCATAACTGCAAAGTTTCAAGTCAATTGGTTAAAAAACAAAAAAGTTTTCCATACAACGGGTCAATTTTCGCTATAAGTGGGCGTGGCTACGCTTGGCTACGCCCACTTTTGGTCAAAATAGTTTTCATTCCTCTCTAAGAACATAACTGTAAAGTTTCAAGTCAATTGGTTAAAAAACAAAAAAGTTTTCCATGCTACGGGTCAATTTTCGCTATAAGTGGGCGTGGCTACGCCCACTTTTGGTCAAAATAGTTTTCATTCCTCTCTAAGAACATAACTGTAAAGTTTTAAGTCAATTGGTTAAAAAACAAAAAAGTTTTCCATACAACGGGTAAATTTTCGCTATAAGTGGGCGTGGCTACGCCCACTTTTGGTCAAAATAGTTTTCATTCCTCCCTAAGAACATAACTTTAAAATTTCAAGTCAATTGGTTAAGAAACAAAAAAGTTTTCCATACAACGACGTGAATATGGCTTCTCTTCCTCTTTTTCATTTTGTATGGGAGCTACCAGTTCCAGATGTCCAATCTCAATGAAACTTTCAGGCATGTAGTCGGACTATGTAAAACTACTATGTTTAAAATTTCAGCAGTCTATTGTACAAAACAAAAAAGTTTTCCATACAACGATTCAAGTTTTGTTCACTTTTCTTCTTCTTTTCGTATGGGAGCTACCTGTTCCAATAATCCGATCATGCTGGTTCCGACGAATGATTCATCGTAATAAATTCTAAGACTCTGTGCAAAGTTTCAGCTCGATAGCTTCAAAACTGAGGGACTAGTTTGCATACATACAGACAGACAGACAGGCAGATGGACAGACGGACATGGCTAAATCAACTCGTCTTGTCGTCCTGATCAAGAATATATATACTTTATATAGTCGGAAATTAATATTTCGATCTCTTACAAACTCCGTGACAAAGTTATTATACTATTTCACATAAGTGAAAAGTATAAGAATTTAAATGTCTCTAATTAGATAAGGCAGACTTTCGTCTGATAAGGCACTTCTTCTTCAATGATTTCGAGGATATTTTAGTTTTGATCAAAAAAATTTTATTTCATATGACTTTTCGTAAAATATGTTAATGCCATCTGAAAGCGGAACAGATAAGTTTTCCATCGAGCTCTTAGTCGAAGAAGTCAGTCGAAAGATGCAAGAGTTATTAGCAAATAACTAATCGGTGGTCAACACGATTCCGACCTACTGCCGATTCTCTTCGCAAAATACTTTTCTATAATTCTAGTATTTAATGGTTAAAAATTAAACGAATTTTTTGTTTATGTAAAAAACTATTAAATCTAAATAAAATGCTACCCATTTATGCAATTAAAAAAATTTAAATGTCTCTAATTAGATAAAGCATATTTTCGTCTGATAAGGTACTTCTTCTTCAATGATTTCGAGGATATTTTAGTTTTGATCAAAAAAATTTTATTTCTTACGACTTTTCGTAAAATATGTTAATGCCATCTGAAAGAGGAACAGATAAGTTTTCCATCGAGCTCTTAGTCGAAGAAGTCAGTCGAAAGATGCAAGAGTTATTAGCAAATAACTAATCGGTGGTCAACACGATTCCGACCTACTGCCGATTCTCTTCGCAAAGTACTTTTCTATAATTCTAGTATTTAATGGTTAAAAATTAAACGAATTTTTTGTTTATGTAAAAAACTATTAAATCAAAATAAAATGCTACCCATTTATGCAATTAAAAAAATTTAAATGTCTCTTATTAGATAAAGCATATTTTCGTCTGATAAGGTACTTCTTCTTCAATGATTTCGAGGATATTTCAGTTTTGATCAAAAAAATTGTATTTCTTACGACTTTTCGTAAATTATGTTAATGCCATCTAAAAGAGGAACAGATAAGCATTCCATCGAGCTCTTAGTCGAAGAAGTCGGTCGAAGGATGCAAGAGTTATTAGCAAAAAACTAATCGGTGGTCAACACGATTCCGTCCTACTGCCGATTCTTTTCGCAAAGTACTTTTCTATAATTCTAGTATTTAATGGGAAAAATTTAAACGAAATTTTTGTCCATTAAAAAAACTATTAATTCTGAATAAAATGCCGCCCATTTATGCAATTAAAAAAAATTAAATGTCTCTTATTAGATAAGGCATATTTTCGTCTGATAAGGTACTTCTTCTTCAATGATTTCGAGGATATTTTAGTTTTATTCAAAAAATTGTATTTCTTACGACTTTTTGTGAAATATGTTAATGCCATCTGAAAGAGGAACAGATAAGCTTTCCATCGAGCTCTTAGTCGAAGAAGTCGGTTGAAGGATGCAAGAGTTATTAGCAAAAAACTAATCGGTGGTCAACACGATTCCGTCCTACTGCCGATTCTCTTCGCAAAGTACTTTTCTATAATTCTAGTATTTAATGGTAAAAAATTAAACGAATTTTTTGTTTATGTAAAAAACTATTAAATCTAAATAAAATGCTACCCATTTATGCAATTAAAAAAATTTAAATGTCTCTTATTAGATAAAGCATATTTTCGTCTGATAAGGTACTTCTTCTTCAATGATTTCGAGGATATTTTAGTTTTATTCAAAAAAATTGTATTTCTTACGACTTTTTGTGAAATATGTTAATGCCATCTGAAAGAGGAACAGATAAGCTTTCCATCGAGCTCTTAGTCGAAGAAGTCGGTTGAAGGATGCAAGAGTTATTAGCAAAAAACTAATCGGTGGTCAACACGATTCCGTCCTACTGCCGATTCTCTTCGCAAAGTACTTTTCTATAATTCTAGTATTTAATGGTAAAAAATTAAACGAATTTTTTGTTTATGTAAAAAACTATTAATTCTGAATAAAATTCTACCCATTTATGCAATTAAAAAAATTTAAATGTCTCATATTAGATAAGGCATATTTTCGTCTGATAAGGTACTTCTTCTTCAATGATTTCGAGGATATTTTAGTTTTGATCAAAAACATTGTATTTCTTACGACTTTTTGTGAAATGTGTTAATGCCATCTGAAAGAGGAACAGATAAGCTTTCCATCGAGCTCTTAGTCAAAGAAGTCGGTCGAAGGATGCAAGAGTTTTTAGCAAAAAACTAATCGGTGGTCAACACGATTCCGTCCTACTGCCGATTCTTTGCGCAAAGTACTTTTCTATAATTCTAGAATTTAAAGGGAAAAAAATGAAACGAATTTTTTGTCCATGTAAAAAACTATTAATTCTGAATAAAATGCCGCCCATTTATGCAATTAAAAAAATTTAAATGTCTCTTATTAGATAAGGCATATTTTCGTCTGATAAGGTAGTTCTACTTCAATGATTTCGAAAATATTTTAGTTTTGAGCAAAAAAATTTTATTTCTTACGTTTTTTGTGAAATATGTTAATGCCATCTGAAAGAGGAACAGATAAGCTTTCCATCGAGCTCTTAGTCGAAGAAGTCGGTTGAAGGATGCAAGAGTTATTAGCAAAAAACTAATCGGGTGGTGGTGGGCAAAGTAATTTTCTATAATTCTAGTATTTAATGGTTAAAAATTAAACGAATTTTTTGTTTATGTAAAAAACTATTAAATCTAAATAAAATGCTACCCATTTATGCAATTAAAAAAATTTAAATGTCTCTTATTAGATAAAGCATATTTTCGTCTGATAAGGTACTTCTTCTTCAATGATTTCGAGGATATTTTAGTTTTGATCAAAAAAATTTTATTTCTTACGACTTTTCGTAAAATATGTTAATGCCATCTGAAAGAGGAACAGATAAGTTTTCCATCGAGCTCTTAGTCGAAGAAGTCAGTCGAAAGATGCAAGAGTTATTAGCAAAAAACTAATCGGTGGTCAACACGATTCCGTCCTACTGCCGATTCTCTTCGCAAAGTACTTTTCTATAATTCTAGTATTTAATGGTAAAAAATTAAACGAATTTTTTGTTTATGTAAAAAACTATTAAATCTAAATAAAATGCTACCCATTTATGCAATTAAAAAAATTTAAATGTCTCTTATTAGATAAAGCATATTTTCGTCTGATAAGGTACTTGTTCTTCAATGATTTCGAGGATATTTTAGTTTTAATCAAAAAAATTGTATTTCTTACGACTTTTTGTGAAATATGTTAATGCCATCTGAAAGAGGAACAGATAAGCTTTCCATCGAGCTCTTAGTCGAAGAAGTCGGTTGAAGGATGCAAGAGTTATTAGCAAAAAACTAATCGGTGGTCAACACGATTCCGTCCTACTGCCGATTCTTTTCGCAAAGTACTTTTCTATAATTCTAGTATTTAATGGTAAAAAATTAAACGAATTTTTTGTTTATGTAAAAAACTATTAATTCTGAATAAAATGCCACCCATTTATGCAATTAAAAAAATTTAAATGTCTCTTATTAGATAAAGCATATTTTCGTCTGATAAGGTACTTCTTCTTCAATGATTTCGAGGATATTTTAGTTTTGATCAAAAAAATTTTATTTCTTACGACTTTTCGTAAAATATGTTAATGCCATCTGAAAGAGGAACAGATAAGTTTTCCATCGAGCTCTTAGTCGAAGAAGTCAGTCGAAAGATGCAAGAGTTATTAGCAAAAAACTAATCGGTGGTCAACACGATTCCGTCCTTCTGCCGATTCTCTTCGCAAAGTACTTTTCTATAATTCTAGTATTTAATGGTAAAAAATTAAACGAATTTTTTGTTTATGTAAAAAACTATTAAATCTAAATAAAATGCTACCCATTTATGCAATTAAAAAAATTTAAATGTCTCTTATTAGATAAAGCATATTTTCGTCTGATAAGGTACTTGTTCTTCAATGATTTCGAGGATATTTTAGTTTTAATCAAAAAAATTGTATTTCTTACGACTTTTTGTGAAATATGTTAATGCCATCTGAAAGAGGAACAGATAAGCTTTCCATCGAGCTCTTAGTCGAAGAAGTCGGTTGAAGGATGCAAGAGTTATTAGCAAAAAACTAATCGGTGGTCAACACGATTCCGTCCTACTGCCGATTCTTTTCGCAAAGTACTTTTCTATAATTCTAGTATTTAATGGTAAAAAATTAAACGAATTTTTTGTTTATGTAAAAAACTATTAATTCTGAATAAAATGCCACCCATTTATGCAATTAAAAAAATTTAAATGTCTCTTATTAGATAAGGCATATTTTCGTCTGATAAGGTACTTCTTCTTCAATGATTTCGAGGATATTTTAGTTTTATTCAAAAAAATTGTATTTCTTACGACTTTTTGTGAAATATGTTAATGCCATCTGAAAGAGGAACAGATAAGCTTTCCATCGAGCTCTTAGTCGAAGAAGTCGGTCGAAGGATGCAAGAGTTATTAGCAAACAACTAATCGGTGGTCAACACTATTCCGTCCTACTGCCGATTCTTTTCGCAAAGTACTTTTCTATAATTCTAGAATTTAAAGGGAAAAAAAATGAAACGAATTTTTTGTCCATGTAAAAAACTATTAATTCTGAATAAAATGCCGCCCATTTATGCAATTAAAAAAAATTAAATGTCTCTTATTAGATAAGGCATATTTTCGTCTGATAAGGTAGTTCTACTTCAATGATTTCGAAAATAATTTAGTTTTGAGCAAAAAAATTTTATTTCTTACGTTTTTTGTAAAATATGTTAATGCCATCTGAAAGAGGAACAGATAAGCTTTCCATCGAGCTCTTAGTCGAAGAACTCGGTCGAAGGATGCTAGAGTTATTAGCAAACAACTAATCGGTGGTAACACTATTCCGTCCTACTGCCGATTCTTTTCGCAAAGTACTTTTCTATAATTCTAGTATTTAATGGGAAAAAAAATTAAACGAGTTTTTTGTCCATGTAAAAAACTATTAATTCTGAATAAAATGCCGCACATTTATGCAATTAAAAAAATTTAAATGTCTCTTATTAGATAAGCCATATTTTCGTCTGATAAGGTACTTCTACTTCAATGATTTCGAGGATATTTTAGTTTTATTCAAAAAAATTGTATTTCTTACGACTTTCCGTAAAATATGTTAATGCCATCTGAAAGAGGAACAGATAAGCTTTCCAACGAGCTCTTAGTCGAAGAAGTCGGTTGAAGGATGCAAGAGTTTTTAGCAAAAAACTAATCGGTGGTCAACACGATTCCGTCCTACTGCCGATTCTTTTCGCAAAGTACTTTTCTATAATTCTAGTATATAATGGGAGAAAATTTAACGCATTTTTTGTCCTTGTAAAAAACTATTAATTCTGAATAAAATGCCGCCCATTTATGCAATTAAAAAAATTTAAATGTCTCTTATTAGATAAGGCATATTTTCGTCTGATAAGGTACTTCTTCTTCAATGATTTCGAGGATATTTTAGTTTTGATCAAAAAAATTTTATTTTTTAGTACTTTTTGTAAAATATGTTAATGCCATCTGAAAGAGGAACAGATAAGCTTTCCATCGAGCTCTTAGTCGAAGGAGTCGGTCGAAGGATGCAAGAGTTATTAGCAAAAAACTAATCGGTGGTCAATACGTTTCCGTCCTACTGCCGATTCTTTTCGCAAAGTACTTTTCTATAATTCTAGTATTTGATGGTAAAAAATTAAATGAATTTTTTGTTTATGTAAAAAACTATTAAATCTAAATAAAATGCTACCCATTTATGCAATTAAAAAAATTGAAATGTCTCTTATTAGATAAGGCATATTTTCGTCTGATAAGGTACTTCTTCTTCAATGATTTTGAGGATATTTTAGTTTTGATCAAAAAAATTTTATTTCTTACGATTTTTCGTAAAATATGTTAATGCCATCTGAAAGAGGAACAGGTAAGCTTTCCATCGAGCTCTTAGTCGAAGAAGTCGGTCGAAGGATGCAAAAGTTTTTAGCAAAAAACTAATCGGTGGTCAACACGTTTGCATCCTACTGCCGATTCTTTTCGCAAAGTACTTTTCTATAATTCTAGTATTTTATTTTAAAAAATTAAATGAATTTTTTGTCCATAAAATACTTCTACTTCAATAATTTCGAGGATATTTTAGTTTTGATCAAAAAAATTGTATTTCTTACGACTTTTCGTAAGATATGTTAATGCCATCTGAAAGAGGAACAGATAAGCTTTCCATCGAGCTCTTAGTCGAAGAAGTCGGTCCAAGGATGCAAGAGTTATTAGCAAAAAACTAATCGGTGGTCAACACGATTCCGTCCTACTGCCGATTCTCTTCGCAAAGTACTTTTCTATAATTCTAGTATTTAATGGTAAAAAATTAAACGAATTTTTTGTTTATGTAAAAAACTATTAAATCTAAATAAACTGCTACCCATTTATGCAATTAAAAAAATTTAAATGTCTCCTATTAGATATGGCATATTTTCGTCTGATAAGGTTCTTCTTCTTCAATGATTTCGAGGATATTTTAGTTTTGATCAAAAAAATTGTATTTCTTACGACTTTTCGTAAATTATATTAATGCCATCTGAAAGAGGAACAGATAAGCATTCCATCGAGCTCTTAGTCGAAGAAGTCGGTCGAAGGATGTAAGAGTTATTAGCAAAAAACTAATCGGTGGTCAACACGATTCCGTCCTACTGCCGATTCTTTTCGTAAAGTACTTTTCTATAATTCTAGTATTTAATGGGAAAAATTTAAACGAAATTTTTGTCCATTAAAACAACTATTAATTCTGAATAAAATGCCACCTATTTATGCAATTAAAAAAATTTAAATGTCTCTTATTAGATAAAGCATATTTTCGTCTGATAAGGTACTTCTTCTTCAATGATTTCGAGGATATTTTAGTTTTATTCAAAAAAATTGTATTTCTTACGACTTTTCGTAAATTATATTAATGCCATCTGAAAGAGGAACAGATAAGCATTCCATCGAGCTCTTAGTCGAAGAAGTCGGTCGAAGGATGCAAGAGTTATTAGCAAAAAACTAATCGGTGGTCAACACGATTCCGTCCTACTGCTGATTCTCTTTGCAGAGTACTTTTCTATAATTCTAGTATTTAATGGGAAAAAATTAAACGAATTTTATGTCCATGTAAAAAACTATTAATTCTGAATAAAATTCCTCCCATTTATGCAATTAAAAAATTTAAATGTTTCTTATTAGATAAGGCATATTTTCGTCTGATAAGGTACTTCTTCTTCCCAGATTTCGAGGATATTTTAGTTTTTATCAAAAAAATGTTTGTTCTTATGACTTTTCGTAAAATATGTTAATGCCATCTGAAAGAAGAACAGATAAGCTTTCCATCGAGCTCTCAGTCGAAGAAGTCAGTCGAAGGATGCAAGAGTTATTAGCAAAAAACAAATCGGTGGTCAACACGATTCCGTCCTACTGCCGATTTTTTTCCCAATGTACTTTTGTATAATTCTAGTATTGAATGGGAAAAAATTAAACTTATTTTTTGTCCATGTAAAAAACTATTAATTCTGAATAAAATGCCGCCCATTTATGCAATTAAAAAAATGTAAATTTCACTTATTAGATAAGGCATATTTTCGTCTGATAAGGTACTTCTTTTTCAATGATTTCGAGGATATTTTAGTTTTGATCAAAAAAATGTTATTTCTTACGACTTTTCGTAAAATATGTTAATGCCATCTGAAAGAGGAACAGATAAGCTTTCCATCGAGCTCTTAGTTGAAGAAGTTGGTCGAAGGATGCAAGAGTTATTAGCAAAAAACTAATCGGTGGTCAACACGTTTCCGTCCTACTGCCGATTCTTTTCACAAAGTACTTTTCTATAATTCTTGTATTTAATGGGAAAAAATTAAACGAATTTAAAAACTATTAATTCTGAATAAAATGCCGCCCATTTATGCAATAAAAAAAATTTAAATGTCTCTTATTAGATAAGACTTATTTTCGTCTGATAAGGTACTTCTTCTTCAATGATTTCGAGGATATTTTAGTTTGGATCAAAAAAATTGTATTTCTTACGACTTTTCGTAAACTATGTTAATGCCATCTGAAAGAGGAACAGATAAGCTTTCCATCGAGCTCTTAGTGGAAGAAGTCTGTCGAAGGATGCAAGAGTTATTAGGAAAAACTAATCGGTGGTCAACACGATTCCGTCCTACTGCCGATTCTCTTCGCAAAGTACTTTACTATAATCGTAGTATTTATATAAAAAAATTAAACGAATTTTTTGTCCATGTAAAAAACTATTAATTCTGAATAAAATGCCGCCTATTTATGCAATAAAAAAAATTTAAACGTCTCTTATTAGATAAGGCATATTTTCGTCTGATAAGGTACTTCTACTTCAATGATTTCGAGGATAGTTTAGTTTTGATCAAAAAAATTGTATTTCTTACGACTTTGCGTAAAATATGTTAATGCCATCTGAAAGAGGAACAGATAAGCTTTCCATCGAGCTCTTGGTCGAAGAAGTCGGTCGAAGGATGCAAGAGTTATTAGCGAAAAACTAATCGGTGGTCAACACGATTCCGTCCTACTGCCGATTCTTTTCGCAATGTACTTTTCAACAATTCTAGTATTTAATGGGAAAAAATTAAACGAATTTTTTGTCCATGTAAAAAACTATTAATTCTGAATTAAATGGCGCCCATTTATGCCATTAAAAAAATGTTAATTTAACTTATTAGATAAGGCATATTTTCGTCTGATAAGGTACTTCTTCTTCAATGATTTCAAGGATATTTTAGTTTGGATCAAAAAATTGTATTTCTTACGACTTTTCGTAAACTATGTTAATGCCATCTGAAAGAGGAACAGATAAGCTTTCCATCGAGCTCTTAGTCGAAGAAGTCGGTCGAAGGATGCAAAAGTTATTAGCAAAAAACTATTCGGTGGTCAACACGATTCCGTCCTACTGCCGATTCTTTTCGCAAAGTACTTTTCAATAATTCTAGTATTTAATGGGAAAAAATTTAACGAATGTTTTGTCCATGTAAAAAACTATTAATTCTGAATAAAATGCCGCCCATTTATGCAATAAAAAAAATTTAAATGTCTCTTATTAGATAAGGCTTATTTTCGTCTGATGAGGTACTTCTTCTTCAATGATTTCGAGGATATTTTAGTTTTGATCAAAAAAATTGTATTTCTTACGACTTTTCGTAAAATATGTTAATGCCATCTGAAAGAGGAACAGATAAGCTTTCCGTCGAGCTCTTAGTCGAAGAAGTCGGTCGAAGGATGCAAAAGTTATTCGCAAAAAACTATTCGGTGGTCAACACGATTCCGTCCTTCTGCCGATTCTTTTCGCAAAGTACTTTTCAATAATTCTAGTATTTAATGGGAAAAAATTAAACGAATTTTTTGTCCATGTAAAAAACTATTAATTCTGAATAAAATGCCGCCCATTTATGCAATAAAAAAAATTTAAATGTCTCTTATTAGATAAGGCTTATTTTCGTCTGATAAGGTACTTCTTCTTCAATGATTTCGAGGATATTTGAGTTTTGATCAAAAAAATTGTATTTCTTACGACTTTTCGTAAAATATGTTAATGCCATCTGAAAGAGGAACAGATAAGCTTTCCGTCGAGCTCTCAGTCGAAGAAGTCGGTCGAAGGATGCAAAAGTTATTAGCAAAAAACTATTCGGTGGTCAACACGATTCCGTCCTTCTGCCGATTCTTTTCGCAATGTACTTTTCAATAATTCTAGTATTTAATGGGAAAAAATTAAACTAATTTTTTGTCCATGTAAAAAACTATTAATTCTGAATAAAATGCCGCCCATTTATGCAATTAAAAAAATGTAAATGTCACTTATTAGATAATGCATATTTTCGTCTGATAAGGTACTTCTTCTTCAATGATTTCGAGGATATTTTAGTTTGGATCAAAAAAATTGTATTTCTTACGACTTTTCGTAAATTATGTTAATGCCATCTGAAAGAGGAACAGATAAGCTTTCCGTCGAGCTCTCAGTCGAAGAAGTCGGTCGAAGGATGCAAAAGTTATTAGCAAAAAACTATTCGGTGGTCAACACGATTCCGTCCTTCTGCCGATTCTTTTCGCAATGTACTTTTCAATAATTCTAGTATTTAATGGGAAAAAATTAAACTAATTTTTTGTCCATGTAAAAAACTATTAATTCTGAATAAAATGCCGCCCATTTATGCAATTAAAAAAATGTAAATGTCACTTATTAGATAAGGCATATTTTCGTCTGATAAGGTACTTCTTCTTCAATGATTTCGAGGATATTTTAGTTTGGATCAAAAAAATTGTATTTCTTACGACTTTTCGTAAATTATGTTAATGCCATCTGAAAGAGGAACAGATAAGCTTTCCATCGAGCTCTTAGTCGAAGAAGTCGGTCGAAGGATGCAAAAGTTATTAGCAAAAAACTATTCGGTGGTCAACACGATTCCGTCCTACTGCCGATTCTTTTCGCAAAGTACTTTTCTATAATTCTAGTATTTAATGAGAAAAAATTAAACGAATTTTTTGTCCATGTAAATAACTATTAATTATGAATAAAATGCCGCCCATTTATGCAATTAAAAAAATTTAAACGTCTTTTATTAGATAAGGCATATTTTCGTCTGATAACGTACTTCTTTTTTAATGATTTCGAGGATATTTTAGTTTTAATCAAAAAAATTGTATTTCTTACGACTTTTCGTAAAATATGCTATTGCCATCTGAAAGAGGAACAGATAAGCTTTCCATCGAGCTTTTAGTCGAAGAAGTCGGTCGAATGATGCAATAGTTATTAGCAAAAAACTATTCGGTGGTCAACACGATTCCGTCCTACTGCCGATTCTTTTCGCAAAGTACATATCTGTAATTCTAGTATTTAATGGGAAGAAATTAAACGAATTTTTTGTCCATGTAAAAAACTATTAATTCTGAATAAAATGCCGCCCATTTATGCAATTAAAAAAATTTAAATGTCTCATATTAGATAAGGCATATTTTCGTCTGATAAGGTACTTCTACTTCAATGATTTCAAGGATATTTTAGTTTTGATCAAAAAACTTGTATTTCTTACGACTTTTCGTAAAATATGCTATTGCCATCTGAAAGAGGAACAGATAAGCTTTCCATCGAGCTCTTAGTCGAAGAAGTCGGTCGAAGGATGCAAAAGTTATTAGCAAAAAACTATTCGGTGGTCAACACGATTCCGTCCTACTGCCGATTCTTTTCGCAAAGTACTTTTCTATAATTCTAGTATTTAATGAGAAAAAATTAAACGAATTTTTTGTCTATGTAAATAACTATTAATTATGAATAAAATGCCGCCCATTTATGCAATTAAAAAAATTTAAACGTCTTTTATTAGATAAGGCATATTTTCGTCTGATAACATACTTCTTTTTTAATGATTTCGAGGATATTTTAGTTTTAATCAAAAAAATTGTATTTCTTACGACTTTTCGTAAAATATGCTATTGCCATCTGAAAGAGGAACAGATAAGCTTTCCATCGAGCTTTTAGTCGAAGAAGTCGGTCGAATGATGCAAGAGTTATTAGCAAAAAACTATTCGGTGGTCAACACGATTCCGTCCTACTGCCGATTCTTTTCGCAAGTACATATCTGTAATTCTAGTATTTAATGGGAAGAAATTAAACGAATTTTTTGTCCATGTAAAAAACTATTAATTCTGAATAAAATGCCGCCCATTTATGCAATTAAAAAAATTTAAATGTCTCATATTAGATAAGGCATATTTTCGTCTGATAAGGTACTTCTACTTCAATGATTTCAAGGATATTTTAGTTTTGATCAAAAAAATTGTATTTCTTACGACTTTTCGTAAAATATGCTATTGCCATCTGAAAGAGGAACAGATAAGCTTTCCATCGAGCTTTTAGTCGAAGAAGTCGGTCGAATGATGCAAGAGTTATTAGCAAAAAACTAATCGGTGGTCAACACGATTTCGTCCTACTGCCGATTCTTTTCGCAAAGTACTTTTCTATTATTCTAGTATTTAATGCGAAAAAATTAAACGAATTTTTTGTCCATGTAAATAACTATTAATTATGAATAAAATGCCGCCCATTTATGCAATTAAAAAAATTTAAACGTCTTTTATTAGATAAGGCATATTTTCGTCTGATAACGTACTTCTTTTTTAATGATTTCGAGGATATTTTAGTTTTAATCAAAAAAATTGTATTTCTTATGACTTTTCGTAAACTATGTTAATGCCATCTCAAAGAGGAACAGGTAAGCTTTCCATCGAGCTCTTAGTCGAAGAAGTCAGTCGAAGGATGCAAGAGTTATTAGCAAAAAACTAATCGGTGGTCAACACGATTTCGTCCTACTGCCGATTCTTTTCGCAAAGTACTTTTCTATTATTCTAGTATTTAATGCGAAAAAATTAAACGAATTTTTTGTCCATGTAAAAAACTATTAATTCTGAATAAAATTCCTCCCATTTACGCAATTAAAAAATTTAAATGTCTCTTATTAGGTAAGGCAGATATTCGTCTGATAAGGCACTTCTTCTTCAATGATTTCGAGGATATTTTAGTTTTGATCAAAAAAATTGTATTTCTTACGACTTTTTGTAAAATAAGTTAATGTCATCTGAAAGAGGAACAGATAAGCTTTCCATCGAGATCTTTGTCGAAGAAGTCGGTTGAAGGATGCAAGAGTTATTAGCAAAAAACTAATCGGTGGTCAACACTATTCCGTCCTACTGCCGATTCTTTTCGCAAAGTACTTTTCAATAATTCTAGTATTTAATGGGAAAAAATTTAACGAATTTTTTGTCCATGTAAAAAACTTTTAATTCTGAATACAATGCCGCCCATTTATTCAATTAAAAAATTTAAATGTCTCTTATTAAATAAGGCATATTTTCGTCTGATAAGGTACTTCTTCTTCAATGATTTCGAGGATATTTTAGTTTTAATAAAAAAAATTTTATTTCTTAGGGGGTATTGATTTAGCAGGCTCGAGGTCATTCACAACTCAATTATGTCTGTTTTTATATAATTTGAGTGCTACTATTTTAAACCAACAACTAACAACACAAGCTTACAGGCAGATCGTACGGCCGTTTCGGGAGTAGCCACACTCCTTCATCAGCGATCTTTGCTTGGTGACTGACCAACAATTTTCAATTGCTATTTGACGTGTTACACAACGAAAACACACTTGAGAATTTTAATCTCAATAGTGCTAAGTTCTTATTTCACCTCAAATTTTTCTGCAATGCTGATTGGTCAATCGACTTGTGTGTTAGTTTCAGTTAAGGATCGCTCTAATTACAGTAGCGGAGTCAAACCTTGATCTCCATAACTTACTGTAAGGCGCCTAAATTAACTTATTGAAAATTAATTCAAATTGGTTTTAGTATTGAAAATACTTTTTCAATGGTTTTTATTTTAATATTTGTAATTAAATTCCGACGTGCCGTTCGGTAGGGTATTATATATGCTTTAGTGACCTATACCTATTTATGTAGGGGGTATTGATTTAGCAGGCTCGAGGTCATTCACAACTCAATTATGTCTGTTTTTATATAATTTGAGTGCTACTATTTTAAACCAACAACTAACAACACAAGCTTACAGGCAGATCGTACGGCCATTTCTTATGACTTTTCGTAAAATAATTTAATGCCATCTCAAAGAGGAACAGGTAAGCTTTCCATCGAGCTCTTAGTCGAAGAAGTCAGTCGAAGGATGCAAGAGTTATTAGCAAAAAACTAATCGGTGGTCAACACGATTTCGTCCTACTGCCGATTCTTTTCGCAAAGTACTTTTCTATTATTCTAGTATTTAATGCGAAAAAATTAAACGAATTTTTTGTCCATGTAAAAAACTATTAATTCTGAATAAAATGCCGCCCATTTATGCAATTAAAAAAATTTAAACGTCTCTTATCAGATAGGGCATATTTTCGTCTGATAAGGTACTTCTTCTTCAATGATTTCGAGGATATTTTAGTTTTAATCAAAAAAATTGTATTTCTTATGACTTTTCATAAAATATGTTAATGCCATCTGAAAGAGGAAGAGATAAGCTTTCCATCGAGCTCTTAGTCGAAGAAGTCGGTCGAAGGATGCAAGAGTTATTAGCAAATAACGAATCGGTGGTCAACACGATTCCGTCATACTGCCGATTCTTTTCGCAAAGAACTTTTCAATAATTCTAGTATTTAATGTGAAAAAATTTAACGAATTTTATGTCCATGTAAAAGCTATTAATTCTGAATAAAATTCCTCCCATTTATACAATTAAAAAATTTAAATGTCTCTTATTAGATAAGGCATATTTTCGTCTGATAAGGTACTTTTTCTTCAATGATTTCGAGTATATTTTAGTTTTGATAAAAAAAATTGTATTTCTTCCGACTTTTTGTAAAATAAGTTAATGTCATCTGAAAGAGGAACAGATAAGCTTTCCATCGAGATCTTAGTCGAAGAAGTCGGTTGAAGGATGCAAGAGTTATTAGCAAAAAACTAATCGGTGGTCAACACGATTCCGTCCTACTGACGATTCTTTTCGCAAAGTACTTTTCAATAATTGTAGTATTTAATGGGAAAAAATTTAACGATTTTTTTGTCCATGTAAAAAACTATTAATTCTGAATAAAATGCCGCCCATTTATTCAATTAAAAAATGTAAATGTCTCTTATTATATAAGGCATATTTTCGTCTGATAAGGTACTTCTACTTCAATGAATTCGAGGATATTTTAGTTTCGATCCAAAAAATTGTATTTCTTACGACTTTTTGTAAAATATGTTAATGCCATCTGAAAGAGGAACAGATAAGCTTTCCATCGAGTTCTTAGTCGAAGAAGTCGGTCGAAGGATGCAAGAGTTATTAGCAAAAAACTAATGGGTGGTCAACACGATTCCGTCCCACTTTCGAATCTCTTTGCAAAGTACTTTTCTATAATTCTAGTATTTATAGAAAAAATTAAACGAATTTTTTGTCCATGTAAAAAACTATTTACTCTGAATAAAATGCCGCCCATATATGCAATTAAAAAAATTTAAATGTCTCTTATTATATAAGGCATATTTTTGTCTGATAAGGTACTTCTTTTTCAATGATTTCGAGGATATTTTAGTTTTGATAAAAAAAATTTTATTTCTTACGACTTTTCGTAAAATTTATTAATGCCATCTGAAGGAGGAACAGATAAGCTTTCCATCGCGCTCTTAGTCGAAGAAGTCGGTCGAAGGATTCAAGAGAATTTTATTTCTTACGATTTTTCGTAAAATATATTAATGCCATCTAAAAGAAGAACAGACAAGCTTTCCATCGAGCTCTTAGTCGAAGAAGTCGGTCGAAGGATGCAAGAGTTATTAGCAAAAAACTAATCGGTGGTCAACACGTTTCCGTCCTACTGCCGATTCTTTTCGCAAAGTACTTTTCTATAATTCTAGTATTTAATGGGAAAAAATTAAACGAATTTTTTGTCCATGTAAACAACTATTAATTCTGAATAAAAAGGCTGCCATTTATGCAATTAAAAAAATTTAAATGTCTCTTGTTAGATAAGGCAGATTTTCGTCTGATAATGCACTTCATCTTCAATGATTTCGAGGATATTTTAGTTTTGATCAAAAAAATTTTATTTCTTACGATTTTTCGTAAAATATATTAATGCCATCTAAAAGAAGAACAGACAAGCTTTCCATCGAGCTCTTAGTCGAAGAAGTCGGTCGAAGGATGCAATAGTTATTAGCAAAAAACTAATCGGTGGTCAACAAGTTTCCGTCCTACTGCCGATTTTTTTCGCAAAGTACTTTTGTATAATTCCAGTATTTAATGGGAAAAAATTAAACGAATTTTTTGTCCATCTAAAAAACTATTAATTCTTAATAAAATGCCGCCCATTTATGCAATTAAAAAAATTTAAATGTCTCTTATTAGATAAGGCAGATTTTCGACTGATAAGGTACTTCTTCTTCAATGATTTCGAGGATATTTTAGTTTTGATCAACAAAATTGTATTTCTTACGACACTTCGTAAAATATGTTAATGCCATCTGAAAGAGGCACAGATAAGCTTTCCATCGAGCTCTTACTCGAAGAAGTCGGTCGAAGGATTTAAGAGTTATTTGCAAAAAACTAATAGCTGGTCAACACGATTCCGTCCTACTGCCGATTTTTTTCGCAAAGCTCTTTTCTATAATTCCAGTATTAAATGGGAAAAAATTAAACGAATTTTTTGTCCATATAAAAAAACTATTAATTCTTAATAAAATGCCGTCCATTAATGCAATTAAAAAAATTTAAATGTCTCTTATTAGATAAGGCAGATTTTCGTCTGATAAGGTACTTCTTCTTGAATGATTTCGAGGATATTTTAGTTTTGATCCAAAAAATTTTATATCTTACGACTTTTTGTAAAATATGTTCATGCCGTCTGAAAGAGGAACAGATAAGCTTTCCATCGAGCTCTTAGTCGAAGAAGTCAGTCGAAGGATGCAAGCGTTATTAGCAAAAAACTAATCGGTGGTCGACACGTTTCCGTCCTACTGCCGATTCTTTTCGCAAAGTACTTTTCTATAATTCTAGTTTTAATGAGCAAAAATTAAACGAATTTTTTGTCCATGTAAAAAACTATTAATTCTGAATAAAATGCCGCCCATTTATGCAGTTAAAAAAATTTAAATGTCTCTTATTAGATAAGGCAGCATTAATTTCGAGGTTATTTTAGTTTTGATCAAAAACATTGTATTTCTTACGACTTTTCGTAAACTATGTTAATGCCATCTGAAAGAGGAACAGATAAGCTTTCCATCAAGCTCTTAGTCGAAGAAGTCGGTCGAAGGATGCAAGAGTTATTAGCAAAAAACTAAACGGTGGTCAACACGATTCCGTCCTACTGCCGATTCTTTTCGCAAAGTACTTTTCTATAATTCTAGTATTTAATAGGAAAAAATAAAACGAATTTTTAGTCCATGTAAAAAACTATTAATTCTTAATAAAATGCCGCCCATTTATGCAATTAAAAAAATTTAAATTTTCGTCTGATAAGGTACTTCTTCTTCAATGATTTCGAGGATATTTTAGTTTTGATCAAAAAAATTGTATTGCTTACGAGTTTTCGTAAAATATGTTTATGCCATCTGAAAGAGGAACAGATAAGCTTTCCACCGAGCTCTTAGTCGAAGAAGTCAGTCGAAGGATGCAAGAGTTATTAGCAAAAAACTAATCGGGGGTTAACACGATTCCGTCCTACTGCCGATTCTCTTCGCAAAGTATTTTTCTATAATTCCAGTATTTAATGGGAAAAAATTAAACGAATTTTTTGTCCATCTAAAAAACTATTAATTCTGAATAAAATGCCGCCCATTTATGCAATTAAAAAAATTTAAATGTCTCTAACTAGATAAGGCAGACTTTCGTCTGATAACGCACTTCTTTTTCAATGATTTCGAGGATATTTTAGTTTTGATCAAAAAAATTTTGTTTCTTACGACTTTTCGTAAAATATGTTAATGCCATCTGAAAGAGGAACAGATAAGCTTGCCATCGAGCTCATAGTCGAAGAAGTCGGTCGAAGGATCCAAGAGGTATTAACAAAAAACTAATAGCCGGCCAACACATTTCCGTCGCACTGCCGATTTTTTTCGCAAAGTACTTTTCTATAATTCCAGTATTTAATGGGAAAAAATTAAACGAATTTTTTGTCCATGTAAAAAAGTATTAATTCTTAATAAAATGCCGCCCATTTATACAATTAAAAAAATGTAAATGTCTCTTATTAGATAAGGCAGATTTTCGTCTGATAAGGCACTTCTTCTTCAATGATTTCGAGGATATTTTAGTTTTGATCAAAAAAATTGTATTTCTTACGACTTTTCGTAAAATATGTTAATGCCATCTGAAAGAAGAACAGACAAGCTTTCCATCGAGCTCTTAGTCGAGGAAGTCGGTCGAAGGATGTAAGAGTTATTAGCAAAAAACTAATCGGTGGTCAACACTTTTCCGTCCTACTGCCGATTCTTTTCGCAAAATACTTTTCTATAATTCTTGTATTTAATGGGAAAAATTAAGCGAATTTTTGTCCATGTAAAAAACTATTAATTCTGAATAAAACGCCGCCCATTTATGCAATTAAAAAAATTTAAATGTCTCTTATTAGATAAGGCAGATTTTCGTCTGATAAGGTACTTCTTCTTCAATGATTTCGAGGATATTTTAGTTTTGATCAAAAAAATTGTATTTCTTACGTTTTTTCGTAAAATATGTTATTGCTATCTGAAAGAGGCACAGAGAAGCTTTTTATCGAGCTCTTAGTCGAAGAAGTCGGTCGAAGGATGATATAGTTATTAGCAAAAAACTAATCGGTGGTCAACACGTTTCCGTCCTATTGCCGATTATTTTCGCAAAGTTCTTTTCTATAATTCCAGTATTAAATGGGAAAAAATTAAACGAATTGTTTGTCCATGTAAAACACTTTTAATTCTGAATAAAATGCCGCCCATGTATGCAATTAAAAAAATTTAAATGTCTCTTATTAGATAAGGCAGATTTTCGTCTGATAAGCAACTTCTTCTTGAATGATTTCGAAGATATTTTAGTTTTGATCCAAAAAATTTTATTTCTTACGACTTTTCGTAAAATATGTTAACGCCATCTGAAAGAAAAACAGATAAGCTTTCCATCGAGCTCTTAGTCGATGAAGTCGGTCGAAGGATGCAAGAGTTATTAGCAAATAACTAATCGGTTGACAATACTATTCCGTCGTACTGCCGATTTTTTTCGCAAAGTACTTTTCTATAATTCCAGTATTTAATGGGAAAGAATTAAACGAATTTTTTGTCCATCTAAAAAAATATTAATTCTTAAAAAAATGTCGCCCATATATGCAATTAAAAAAATTTAAATCTCTCTTATTAGATAAGGCATATTTTCGTCTGATAAGGTACTTCTTCTTCAATGATTTCGAGGATATTTTAGTTTTGATCAAAAAAATTTTATTTCTTACGACTTTTAGTAAAATATATTATTGCCATCTAAAAGAAGAACAGATAAGCTTTCCATCGAGCTCTTAGTCGAAGAAGTCGGTCGAAGGATGATATAGTTATTAGCAAAAAACTAATCGGTGGTCAACACGTTTCCGTCCTACTGCCGATTCTTTTCGCAAAGTACTTTTCTATAATTCTAGTATCTAATGGGAAAAAATTAAACGAATTTTTTGTCCATGTAAACAACTATTACTTCTGAATAAAACGCCGCCCATTTGTGCAATTAAAAATATTTAAATGTCTCTTATTAGATAAGGCAGATTTTCGTCTGATAAGGTACTTCTTCTTCAATGATTTCGAGGATATTTTAGTTTTGATCCAAAAAATTGTATTTCTTACGACTTTTCGTAAAATATGTTAATGCCATCTGAAAGAGGCACAGATTCCATCGAGCTCTTAGTCGAAGAAGTCGGTCAAAGGATTTAAGAGTTATTAGCAAAAAACTAATAGCTGGTCAACACGATTCCGTCCTACTGCCGATTTTTTTCGCAAAGTTCTTTTCTATAATTCCAGTATTATATGGGAAAAAATTAAACGAATTTTTTGTCCATCTAAAAAACTATTAATTCTTAGTAAAATGCCGCCCATTTATGCAATTAAAAAAATTTAAATGTCTCTTTTTAGATAAGGCAGATTTTCGTCTGATAAGGCACTTCTTCTTCAATAATTTCGAGGATATTTTAGTTTTGATCAAAAAAAATTGTATTTCTTACGACTTTTCGTAAAATATGTTAATGCCATCTGAAAGAGGAACAGATAAGCTTTCCATCGAGCTCTTAGTCGAAGGATGCAAGAGTTATTAGCAAACAACTAATCGGTGGTCAACACGATTCCGTCCTACTGCCGATTCTCTTCGCAAAGTACTTTTCTATAATTCTAGTATTTAATTGGAAAAAAATTAAACGAATTTTTTGCCCATGTAAAAAACTATTAATTCTTAATAAAATGCCGCCCATTTATGCAATTAAAAAAATTTAAATTTTCGTCTGATAAGGTACTTCTTCTTCAATGATTTCGAGGATATTTTAGTTTTGATCAAAAAAATTGTATTGCTCACGAGTTTTCGTAAAATATGTTTATGCCATCTGAAAGAGGAACAGATAAGCTTTCCACCGAGCTCTTAGTCGAAGAAGTCAGTCGAAGGATGCAAGAGTTATTAGCAAAAAACTAATCGGGGGTTAACACGATTCCGTCCTACTGCCGATTCTCTTCGCAAAGTATTTTTCTATAATTCCAGTATTTAATGGGAAAAAATTAAACGAATTTTTTGTCCATCTAAAAAACTATTAATTCTGAATAAAATGCCGCCCATTTATGCAATTAAAAAAATTTAAATGTCTCTAACTAGATAAGGCAGACTTTCGTCTGATAACGCACTTCTTTTTCAATGATTTCGAGGATATTTTAGTTTTGATCAAAAAAATTTTGTTTCTTACGACTTTTCGTAAAATATGTTAATGCCATCTGAAAGAGGAACAGATAAGCTTGCCATCGAGCTCATAGTCGAAGAAGTCGGTCGAAGGATGCAAGAGGTATTAACAAAAAACTAATAGCCGGCCAACACATTTCCGTCGCACTGCCGATTTTTTTCGCAAAGTACTTTTCTATAATTCCAGTATTTAATGGGAAAAAATTAAACGAATTTTTTGTCCATGTAAAAAAGTATTAATTCTTAATAAAATGCCGCCCATTTATACAATTAAAAAAATGTAAATGTCTCTTATTAGATAAGGCAGATTTTCGTCTGATAAGGCACTTCTTCTTCAATGATTTCGAGGATATTTTAGTTTTAATCAAAAAAATTGTATTTCTTACGACTTTTCGTAAAATATGTTAATGCCATCTGAAAGAAGAACAGACAAGCTTTCCATCGAGCTCTTAGTCGAGGAAGTCGGTCGAAGGATGTAAGAGTTATTAGCAAAAAACTAATCGGTGGTCAACACTTTTCCGTCCTACTGCCGATTCTTTTCGCAAAATACTTTTTTATAATTCTTGTATTTAATGGGAAAAATTAAGCGAATTTTTGTCCATGTAAAAAACTATTAATTCTGAATAAAACGCCGCCCATTTATGCAATTAAAAAATTTAAATGTCTCTTATTAGATAAGGCAGATTTTCGTCTGATAAGGTACTTCTTCTTCAATGATTTCGAGGATATTTTAGTTTTGATCAAAAAAATTGTATTTCTTACGTTTTTTCGTAAAATATGTTAATGCTATCTGAAAGAGGCACAGAGAAGCTTTTTATCGAGCTCTTAGTCGAAGAAGTCGGTCGAAGGATGATATAGTTATTAGCAAAAAACTAATCGGTGGTCAACACGTTTCCGTCCTATTGCCGATTATTTTCGCAAAGTTCTTTTCTATAATTCCAGTATTAAATGGGAAAAAATTAAACGAATTGTTTGTCCATGTAAAACACTTTTAATTCTGAATAAAATGCCGCCCATGTATGCAATTAAAAAAATTTAAATGTCTCTTATTAGATAAGGCAGATTTTCGTCTGATAAGGAACTTCTTCTTGAATGATTTCGAAGATATTTTAGTTTTGATCCAAAAAATTTTATTTCTTACGACTTTTCGTAAAATATGTTAACGCCATCTGAAAGAAAAACAGATAAGCTTTCCATCGAGCTCTTAGTCGATGAAGTCGGTCGAAGGATGCAAGAGTTATTAGCAAATAACTAATCGGTTGACAATACTATTCCGTCGTACTGCCGATTTTTTTCGCAAAGTACTTTTCTATAATTCCAGTATTTAATGGGAAAGAATTAAACGAATTTTTTGTCCATCTAAAAAAATATTAATTCTTAAAAAAATGTCGCCCATTTATGCAATTAAAAAAATTTAAATCTCTCTTATTAGATAAGGCATATTTTCGTCTGATAAGGTACTTCTTCTTCAATGATTACGAGGATATTTTAGTTTTGATCAAAAAAATTTTATTTCTTACGACTTTTAGTAAAATATATTAATGCCATCTAAAAGAAGAACAGATAAGCTTTCCATCGAGCTCTTAGTCGAAGAAGTCGGTCGAAGGATGATATAGTTATTAGCAAAAAACTAATCGGTGGTCAACACGTTTCCGTCCTACTGCCGATTCTTTTCGCAAAGTACTTTTCTATAATTCTAGTATCTAATGGGAAAAAATTAAACGAATTAATTGTCCATGTAAACAACTATTAATTCTGAATAAAACGCCGCCCATTTGTGCAATTAAAAATATTTAAATGTCTCTTATTAGATAAGGCAGATTTTCGTCTGATAAGGTACTTCTTCTTCAATGATTTCGAGGATATTTTAGTTTTGATCCAAAAAATTGTATTTCTTACGACTTTTCGTAAAATATGTTAATGCCATCTGAAAGAGGCACAGATTCCATCGAGCTCTTAGTCGAAGAAGTCGGTCAAAGGATTTAAGAGTTATTAGCAAATAACTAATCGGTTGACAATACTATTCCGTCGTACTGCCGATTTTTTTCGCAAAGTACTTTTCTATAATTCCAGTATTTAATGGGAAAGAATTAAACGAATTTTTTGTCCATCTAAAAAAATATTAATTCTTAAAAAAATGTCGCCCATTTATGCAATTAAAAAAATTTAAATCTCTCTTATTAGATAAGGCATATTTTCGTCTGATAAGGTACTTCTTCTTCAATGATTACGAGGATATTTTAGTTTTGATCAAAAAAATTTTATTTCTTACGACTTTTCGTAAAATATGTTAATGCCATCTGAAAAAGGAACAGATAAGCTTTCCATCGAGTTCTTAGTTGAAGAAGTCGGTCGAAGCTTGCAAGACTTATTAGCAAAAAACTAATAGCTGGTCAACACGTTTCCGTCGTACTGCCGATTTTTTTCGCAAAGTACTTTTCTTTAATTCCAGTATTTAATGTGAAAAAAATTAAACGAATTTTTTGTCCATCTAAAAAACTATTAATTCTTAATAAAATGCCGCCCATTTATGCAATTAAAAAACCTAAAAAAAAATTAAACGAATTTTTTGCCCATGTAAAAAACTATTAATTCTGAATAAATTGCCGCCCATTCATGCAATTAAAAAAATTCAAATGTCTCTTATCAGATAAGGCAGATTTTCGTCTGATAAGGTACTTCTTCTTCAATGATTTCGAGGATATTTTAGTTTTGATCAAAAAAATTGTATTTCTTACGTTTTTTCGTAAAATATGTTAATGCTATCTGAAAGAGGCACAGAGAAGCTTTTTATCGAGCTCTTAGTCGAAGAAGTCGGTCGAAGGATGCAAGGGTTATTAGCAAACAACTAAACGGTTGTCAATACGATTCCGTCCTACTGCCGATTCTTTTCGCAAAGTACTTTTCTATAATTATAGAATCTAATGGGAAAAAATTAAACGAATTTTTTGTCCATGTAAAAAACTATTAATTCTTAATAAAATGCCGCCCATTTATACAATTAAAAATATTTAAATGTCTCTTATTAGATAAGGCAGATATTTGTCTGATAAAGCACTTCTTCTTCAATGATTTCGAGGATATTTTAGTTTTGATCAAAAAAATTGTATTTCTTACGACTTTTCGTAAAATATGTTAATGCCATCTGAAAGAAGAACAGACAAGCTTTCCATCGAGCTCTTAGTCGAGGAAGTCGGTCGAAGGATGTAAGAGTTATTAGCAAAAAACTAATCGGTGGTCAACACTTTTCCGTCCTACTGCCGATTCTTTTCGCAAAGTACTTTTCTATAATTCTAGTATCTAATGGGAAAAAAATTAAACGAATTTTTTGTCCATGTAAACAACTATTAATTCTGAATAAAACGCCGCCCATTTATGCAATAAAAAAAATTTAAATGTATCTTATTAGATAAGGCAGATTTTCGTCTGATAAGGTACTTCTTCTTCAATGATTTCGGGGATATTTTAGTTTTGATCAAAAAAATTGTATTTATTACGACTTTTCGTAAAATATGTTACTGCCATCTGAAAGAGGAACAGATAAGCTGTCCATCGAGCTCTTAGTCGAAGAAGTCGGTCGAAGGATGCAAGAGTTATTAGCAAATAACTAATCGGTTGACAATACTATTCCGTCGTACTGCCGATTTTTTTCGCAAAGTACTTTTCTATAATTCCAGTATTTAATGGGAAAGAATTAAACGAATTTTTTGTCCATCTAAAAAAATATTAATTCTTAAAAAAATGCCGCCCATTTATGCAATTAAAAAAATTTAAATCTCTCTTATTAGATAAGGCATATTTTCGTCTGATAAGGTACTTCTTCTTCAATGATTTCGAGGATATTTTAGTTTTGATCAAAAAAATTTTATTTCTTACGACTTTTCGTAAAATATATTAATGCCATCTAAAAGAAGAACAGATAAGCTTTCCATCGAGCTCTTAGTCGAAGAAGTCGGTCGAAGGATGATATAGTTATTAGCAAAAAACTAATCGGTGGTCAACACGTTTCCGTCCCACGGCCGATTCTTTTCGCAAAGTACTTTTCTATAATTCTAGTATCTAATGGGAAAAATTTAAACGAATTTTTTGTCCATGTAAACAACTATTAATTCTGAATAAAACGCCGCCCATTTGTGCAATTAAAAAAATTTAAATGTCTCTTATTAGATAAGGCAGATTTTCGTCTGATAAGGTACTTCTTCTTCAATGATTTCGAGGATATTTTAGTTTTGATCCAAAAAATTGTATTTCTTACGACTTTTCGTAAAATATGTTAATGCCATCTGAAAGAGGCACAGATTCCATCGAGCTCTTAGTCGAAGAAGTCGGTCAAAGGATTTAAGAGTTATTAGCAAAAAACTAATAGCTGGTCAACACGATTCCGTCCTACTGCCGATTTTTTTCACAAAGTACTTTTCAATAATTCTAGTATCTAATGGGAAAAAATTAAACGAATTTTTTGTCCATCTAAAAAACTATTAATTCTTAGTAAAATGCCGCCCATTTATGCAATTAAAAAAATTTAAATGTCTCTTTTTAGATAAGCCAGATTTTCGTCTGATAAGGCACTTCTTCTTCAATAATTTCGAGGATATTTTAGTTTTGATCAAAAAAAATTGTATTTCTTACGACTTTTCGTAAAATATGTTAAGGGCATCTGAAAAAGGAACAGATAAGCTTTCCATCGAGCTCATAGTCGAAAAAGTCGGTCGAAGGATGCAAGAGTTATTAGCAAAAAACTAATAGCCGGTCAACACGTTTCCGTCGAGCTGCCGATTTTTTTCGCAAAGTACTTTTCTATAATTCCAGTATTTAATGGGAAAAAATTAAACGAATTTTTTGTCCATGTAAAAAACTATTAATTCTTAATAAAATGCCGCCCATTTATACAATTAAAAAAATTTTAATGTCTCTTATTAGATAAGGCAGATTTTCGTCTGATAAGCCACTTCTTCTTCAATGATTTCGAGGATATTTTATTTTTGATAAAAAAAAATTGTATTTCTTACAACTTTTCGTAAAATATGTTAATGCCATCTGAAAGAGGAACAGATAAGCTTTCCATCGAGCTCTTAGTCGAAGAAGTCGGTCGAAGGATGCAAGAGTTATTAGCAAAAAACTAATTGGGAGTCAATACGTTTCCGTCCTACTGCCGATTCTTTTCGCAAAGTACGTCTCTATAATTCTAGTATATAATGGGAAAAACTTAAACGAATTTTTTGTCCATGTAAAAAACTATTAATTCTGAATAAAATGCCGCCCATTTATGTAAAATGTGGTTATATTTATTGAGTAATATAATGAAATAGGTAGATATTATAAGTTGGTTTGGTTACAAAAATAGTTTTTTTCCGCTTAATATATAAATAGTTCTTCTCGGCTTTGACTGAAACTTTCAGCTTAACCACGACTTTCAACTTGACGACGACTCTTCTTTTACTCGACTGCCCTTTTTTCACGACTTGACTGCCACTTCTTCGATCGGCTTATAGACTTACTCTTCTTCTTCTACTCCAGCTGTTAGCGCCAGTGTGACCCTTTCACACCAGTCGTACTCTACTTTACATTCGGCCATCCTGATCATCTGAGTCTGACCCAGACGATAACAAGTCTTCATTTGATTCAACGTATTTCCACAGCTTCAAAAAGTCGGCACTCGTAGACGTAATTGCTGGTCCTTCCCCTTCGGCTGCCTTTCTGACGTCGTACCTGCTGTTCCGCTTAACTTTCACGACCTCGTACAGACCATAATAAGGGCTAGCTAATTTTTTTCCCGCGACGAATTGTGTGCGCTTGATGGCTACCAAGTCGCCTTCTTTATACCCTAGACTGCTTTTTCGTTTTCTATCGTATTTTGCTTTTTACACTTTTTGTGCATCGATAATGCGATTCTTGGCTTCTTCGCGCATATTCTGTCTTTCTTTGTCAAAATCTGTAATTATTTCTTCTTCCAACAAATTTATGATTTTATCGCTGGTTTTGTTCTGCATTTTAACTCCAAACATCAACTCGAACGGCGACCTCTTCGTGGAGCAATGAATGTGAGAGTTTATCGCTCTTTGAACTTGCGGTACGAATCTGTACCATTTCGATAAGTCGTCATCTGACAGCTTGCATATAATGGATAAGGTTGATCTATTCACGCGCTCTATATGACCGTTGCCTCTTGCAACACTGGTTGTTGTCCATATATGATCTATAGCGTTCGACTTGACGTATTCTTGAAACGATGTAGATGTAAACGCAGCTCCCCTATCGCTTACAATGCGGGTTGGGTGTCCAAAAACGTTTGACCATTCTTCTAGCTTTTTTATCACTTCGTCGCTTCCTGTAGTTTTTGTAGTGAACAGCCACACGAACTTTGAAAAAGCATCGACCATCGCAAATATGTACTTATATTGCTTGGCAGTACAATCCATAGGCCCCAAATGGTCTATGTGCAGCGTATGAAGCGACTTGTCTCCTTTTTCAATGCAATATAGTTGACCCTCTTGTTTTCCCAACTTCTTGTTGTGGATAATACAGCTGATACATGCATTAATGACTTGCGTGACTTTACTTTCTACATGCGGGATCCAAAACTGTTGTTGTAAAGCGTGTACTGTTTTTTGCGCAGCATAATGCCCAACTCGATGCGTTTCACTTATTATCTCGCGTTCCATCGACTTTGGGACAACTATCAAATCATTACGATTGACGTTTTTGTAAACAATGCTCCCTTTTAGTTTAAAATCTTCGTATGGGTGACTCTTGAGAATTTCCTTTATGGCTTCAATGTAGCTATCTTTCTGTTGGGCAATCTTAAGTCGTGCTGATATATCTGTTGTTACAAAAAGTACGTCCACAGGGTATCGGCTAAGGCAATCGACATGTTTCATTCTGTTTCCTGCTCGATGTTCAATTTCAAAGTCAAAATCTTGAAGATGCAAAATCCATTGCGCTACCTCACGTGGGACATCTTTCTTCTTCATAGTCTGCGAAAACGCTATGCAATCTGTCACCAACTTAAATTTCACTCCCAGCAAGTAATGTCGAAACTTTTCAACTGCGAGGTAAGCAGCTTTAACCTCTAAAATGTAGCTGTGGCGTTTGGCATCACTCGATGATGTCTTCTTGCTCCAAAAAAACACAGGATAATACTGACTATCGAACTTTTGGAGCAGTGTAGCGCCGAAACCTTCTTTTGAAGCATCTGTATGTAACTCAGTAGGTGCGTCTCTGCAATAAATTCGTAGCACTGGTTCTTGTGTTAACATCTTCTTTAAAATGTTCATCGCGTTCAGTTCTGTAGCTTCGAATTTAAAATCAACACTTTTTTTTAATAAATTTGTTAACGGGCGAGCGATATGTGCATATTCTTTAATAAACTTTCTGCAAAATCCTGTTAAGCCCAGAAACGACTGAACTGCTTTAATATTTTTTGGTGATGCAAACTGTCTTACTGCATTGGTTTTCTCTTGACCTGGCCAGATTTTTCCGTTTTCAATAGTGTGCCCTAAGAAATTAATTTTCTTTTCCAGGAAGTAACACTTTTTCCAATTGATGCGTAAATTGTACTTCTCAGCTTCTGTTAGAACCATCTTCAATTTCTGTATGCATTCGTCAGTTGTTTGTGCGTAAATTATAATATCGTCCATATAAAGCTGCATAACATCTTGCACTATCAACTTTTGAAACACGCAGTTAACAAAACGAATAAAGGCAGCTGGAGAATTCCAAATGGTGCTTTGTTAAACTCATACAGTCCCTCTTTAGTTATAAACGCGGTGTATTTTCGGCTGGATTCTTCAATCGGCACGTGAAAGAAACTATTTTCCAAATCCATCACTACAAACACCTTTGCTGCTTGGAGTTTTTTCAACACATCTTCCATCATTGGCACTGGGAAGCAGTCTTTCAGCACCATTTTGTTAATTTATTTATTTATTTAATTAATTTAGTAACAAATTTCTGTTATTTAGGTTATAGTAAAAATAAAAAAAAAGTTATAAAAAACAAAAATAATAAAATACTACAATAATATATAGGTACGTATAACAAATAATATATAGGTACGTATAAAAAGTACAAAATTGAAAAAGCTGTCTAAAATCAACACATATTCTGTAGGCGCCACTTTTCTTTTTAACTACAACCACTCTACTGGCAAAGTTCGATGTAGATTTGCGAACGACGTTATCCTTAAGCCATTCGTCGACTTGATCTTTTACAGCTGCAAGTTCTACTGGGGGGTGGCGACTTGGTTGCTGATGAAATGGCTTAATTTGACCATCAGGAATGATTTTCAGCATTACCGGACGCTCTATGGCAGCTTTAGTCGGCTTATAACTCTTCATCAACGTTTCGATTACTGGTTTCCACTGCTGAGGTGCGTGAATATCAGTTTTGTCTTCAATAATATTGTATATACTTAGCTGATTTATCTCAGGGCAACTTGTCTGCGTCGTCAACTTAGAAAATTTATACCCACTTTCATCTAATGTAAGGCAAAACTTTGAAGCGAAGTCAAATTCGAGCAATGCATCATGATGAATCTTGTCGTCAGCTACTACGATGAACTTTTGCTCCGTCTCCACATTGTCTACTCGAACAGTCCCAATGAAAGCGCCTATCGGGAACGTTTTCAAATTGCCTAGACCAGACAGCACAGAGTGACACTTTTGCAAATCATCTATCTTCAACTTTTTATAGATTGCCTCTTTCATAATTGTCACATCTGAACCAGTGTCCACTAAACACGAAACTTCTTTATTATTCATGTCGATCGTTTTAAATCGTGTTATATTTTTAACGATTTCTACTTTTGCAGCATTCTTTAGGCAGTGTTTTGATATGTGCCCATTGCCATCGCATTTGAAACACTTTGTTTCAGACTTGCAATTTTCTCGTCGGTGATCAGCTGATCCACAATTAAAACAACGAATAATTTTTCCACTGGGCACATTCTTTTTGGCGGCATTGTACTCGTTACTTTGTTGTTCGGTTTCACTTACTCGTTCGTACATCTTACTCTGCTCGTGAAGCTTTTTATATGTTTTGCAATGATATATATTATATTTATAGACAATCTTAACATTTAATCCATCCACTATGCATCGAGTCACTGATTTTTCTTCAACATTGCCCAGTGCAGCAATCTTCCTCATGTGCAAAATATATTCATGAAAGCTTTCATCCTCTTTCTTCTTTCTATCGCGCAACATTTTATGTACCTCTGCACTTTCTAACACCGATTGAAATTCGTCAACTAGGATTTCTTTTAATTCTGCATATGTGCTTACAGACACAGATTCCAGGAAAAGTTGTGCCGTCTTTGTCATTTAACCACGTGCTTGTACATATTTTTGTTTCTCGTTCAGTTCATACGCGCTCGCATTTTGCTCGAAGTTGGAGAACCAATTTTCGACCGGTACGGTTTCCCCATCAAAGTCGCATATAATCTTTGCAAAATTTTCCACCGCTATTTTTGGTTGAGCATTTCTTATATTGTTTGTTTCATGTTGTAATGTTAACAAGTCAACTATGCTTTTTAAAGCTGAAGTGGTTTCTTCAATTCTTTGTTCCATATTCACGAAATCAATTTTTTCACTACTCTGAGTCACAACGGCGTCACCAGTTTTTATATTCGCTTTCTTCTCTGCACTTTTTGCTGTTTGCAATTTTGTATCATACCTTTGTCCTTTTTTCTCTGCCGAACCAGATATGGGTTTCATTGTTCTCTGTGTTTCTTCTTCCTTTCTACTTTCGCGCTATTTCACAAGTTATGAAATTGATATTTCTCAGGCAAACGGTTGAGCCCCCAAATGTAAAATGTGGTAATATTTATTGAGTAATATAATGAAATAGGTAGATATTATAAGTTGGTTTGGTTACAAAAATAGTTTTTTTCCGCTTAATATATAAATAGTTCTTCTCGGCTTTGACTGAAACTTTCAGCTTAACCACGACTTTCAACTTGACGACGACTCTTCTTTTACTCGACTGCCCTTTTTTCACGACTTGACTGCCACTTCTTCGATCGGCTTATAGACTTACTATTCTTCTTCTCCTCCAGCTGTTAGCGCCAGTGTGACCCTTTCACACCAGTCGTACTATACTTTACATTTATGCACTTAAAAAAATTTAAATTTTCGTCTGATAAGGAACTTCTTCAATGATTTCGACGATATTTTAGTTTTAATCAAAAAAATTGTATTTCTTACGACTTTTCGTAAAATTTGTTAATGCCATCTGAAAGAGGAACAGATAAGCTTTCCATCGAGCTCTTAGTCGAAGAAGTCGGTCGAAGGATGCAAGAGTTATTAGCAAAAAACTAATTGGGAGTCAACACGTTTCCGTCCTACTGCCGATTTTTTTCTCAAAGTACTTTTCTATAATTTTAGTATTTAATGGGAAAAAATTAAACGAATTTTTTGTCCATGTAAAAAACAATTAATTCTGAATAAAATGCCGCCCATTTATGCAATTAAAACCAGTAAGGATACTATCTTCAAAAACTAAATGAATAGTTTTCATGCCTCCCTAACAACATATTTGTAAGGTTTCAAGTCAATTGGTTAAAAAACGAAAAAGTTTTCCATACAACGGTTCAAGTTTTGTGATAAGTGGGCGTAGCCATGCCCATTTTTGATCAAAATAGTTTTCATTCCTCCCTAAGAACATAACTGTAATGTTTCAAGTCAATTTGTTAAAAACCAAAAAGTTTTCCATACAACGGTTCAAGTTTTGGTATAACTGGGCGAAGCCATGCCCACTTTTGGTCAAAATAGTTTTCATTCCTCCCTAAGAACATAACTGTAAAATTTCAAGTCAATTTGTTAAAAAACAAAAAAGTTTTCAATATAATGGGTCAATTTTTGCTATAAGTGGGTGTGGCTACGTCTACTTTGGTCGAAATAGTTTTCATTCCTCCCTAAGAACATAACTCTAAGGTTTCAAGTCAAATAGTTAAAAAACAAAAAAGTTTTCTATACAACGGGTCAATTTTCGCTATAAGTGGGCGTGCCTACGCTCACTTTGGGTCAAAATAATTTTCATTCTCCCTAAGAACATAACTGTAAAGTTTCAAGTCAATTGGTTAAAAACAAAAAAAGTTTTCCATACAACGTGTCAATTTTCGCTATAAGTGGGCCTTGCTACGCCCACTTTTGGTCAGAATAGTTTTCATTCCTCCCTAAGAACATAACTGTAAAATTTCAAGTCAATTGGTTAAAAAAACAGAAAAGTTTTCTATACAACGGGTCAATTTTCTATAAGTGGGCGTGGCTACACCCACTTTTAGTCAAAATAGTTTTCATTCCTCTCTAAGAACATAACTGTAAGGTTTCAAGTCAATTGGTTAAAAAACAAAAAAGTTTTCCATACAACGGGTCAATTTTCGCTATAAAACGGCGTTGCTATGCCCACTTTTGGTCAAAATAGTTTTCATTCCTTCCTAAGAACATAACTGTAAAGTTTCAAGTCAATTGGTTAAAAACAAAAAAAGTTTTCCATACAACGTGTGAATTTTCGCTATAAGTGGGCGTTGCTACGCCCACTTTTGGTCAGAATAGTTTTCATTCCTCCCTAAGAACATAACTGTAAAATTTCAAGTCAATTGGTTAAAAAAACAGAAAAGTTTTCTATACAACGGGTCAATTTTCTATAAGTGGGCGTGGCGACGCCCACTTTTGGTCAAAATAGTTTTCATTCCTCCCTAAGAACATAACTGTAAAATTTCAAGTCAATTGGTTAAAAAACAAAAAGGTTTTCCATACACCGGGTCTATTTTCTATAAGTGGGCGTGGCGACGCCAACTTTTAGTCAAAATAGTTTTCATTCCTCTCTAAGAACATAACTGTAAAGTTTCAAGTCAATTGGTTAAAAAATAAAAAAGTTTTCCATACAACGGGTCAATTTTCTATAAGTGGGCGTGGCTACGCCCACTTTTGGTCAGAATAGTTTTCATTCCTCTCTAAGAACATAACTGTAAGGATTCAAGTCAATTGGTTAAAATACAAAAAAGTTTTCCATTCAACGGGTCAATTTTCGCTATAAAACGGCGTTGCTACGACCACTTTTGGTCAAAATAGTTTTCATTCCTCTCTAAGAACATAACTGTAAAGTTTCAAGTCAATTGGTTAAAAAATAAAAAAGTTTTCCATACAACGGGTCAATTTTCTATAAGTGGGCGTGGCGACGCCCACTTTTGGTCAAAATAGTTTTCATTCCTCCCTAAGAACATAACTGTAAAATTTCAAGTCAATTGGTTAAAAACAAAAAAAGTTTTCCATACACCGGGTTAATTTTCTATAAGTGGGCGTGGCTATGCCCACTTTAAGTCAAAATAGTTTTTATTCCTCTCTAAGCACATGACTGTAAAGTTTCAAGTCAATTGGTTAAAAAAACAAAAAAGTTTTCCATACAACGGGTCAATTTTCTATAAGTGGGCGTGGCTACGCCCACTTTTGGTCAGAATAGTTTTCATTCCTCTCTAAGAACATAACTGTAAGGATTCAAGTCAATTGGTTAAAATACAAAAAAGTTTTCCATTCAACGGGTCAATTTTCGCTATAAAACGGCGTTGCTACGACCACTTTTGGTCAAAATAGTTTTCATTCCTCCCTAAGAATATAACTATAAAGTTTCAAGTCAATTGGTTAAAAAACAAAAAAGTTTTCCATACATCGGGTCAATTTTCTATAAGTGGGCGTGGCTACGCCCACTTTTGGTCAAAATAGTTTTCATTCCTCTGTAAGAACATACCTGTAAAGTTTCAAGACAATTGGTTAAAAAACAAAAAAGTTTTCCATACAACAGGTCAATTTTCGCTATAAGTGGGCGTGGCAATGCGTGGCTACGCCCACTTTTGGTCAAAATAGTTTTCATTCCTCCCTAAGAACATAACTGTAAAGTTTCAAGTCAATTGGTTAAAAAACAAAAAAGTTTTCCATACAACGACTTAAGTTTTGTTCACTTTTCTTCTTCTTTTCGTATGGGGGCTACCAGTTCCAGTGGTCCGATATGGCTGGATCCGACAAATGAGTTGACTGCACGAATAAGAAGTCTCTGTGCAAGACTTCAGCTCGATATCTTCAAAACTGTGGGAGGAGATTGTATATATACAGATAGACGGACGGACAGATGGAAATGGATAAATCAACTCGTCTTGTCGTCCTGATCAAGAATATATATACTTTATATAGTCGGAAATGAACATTTCGATCTGTTACAAACTTCAGCACAAAGTTATTATAATGTTTCACATACGTGAAAAGTATAAAAATTTAAATGTCTCTTATTAGATAAGGCATATTTTCGTCTGATAAGGTACTTCTTCTTCAATGATTTCGAGGATATTTTAGTTTTGATCAAAAAAATTTTATTTCTTACGACTTTTCATAAAATATGTTAATGCCATCTGAAAGAGGAACAGATAAGCTTTCCATCGAGCTCTCAGTCGAAGAAGTCGGTCGAAGGATGCAAGAGTTATTAGCAAAAAACTAAAAGCTGGTCAACACGATTCCGTCCTACTGCCGATTATTTTCGCAAAGTACATTTCTATAATTGTAGTATTTAATGTGAAAAAATTAAACGAATTGTTTTTTTATGTAAAAAACAATTAATTCTGAATAAAATGCCGCCCATTTATGCAATTAAAAAAATTTAAATTTTCGTCTGATAAGAAACTTCTTCTTCAATGATTTCGACGATATTTTAGTTTTGATCAAAAAATTGTATTTCTGTCGACTTTTCGTAAAATATGTTAATGCCATCTGAAAGAGGAACAGATAAGCTTTCCATCGAGCTCTTAGTCGAAGAAGTCGGTCGAAGGATGCAAGAGTTATTAGCAAAAAGCTAATTGGGAGTCAACACGATTCCGTCCTACCGCCGATTCTTTTCGCAAACTACTTTTCTACAATTCTAGTATTTAATGGAAAAAAATTAAACGAATTTTTTGTGCATGTAAAAAACAATTAATTCTGAATAAAATTCCACCCATTTATGCAATTAAAAAAAGTTAAATGTCTCTTATTAGATAAGGCATATTTTCGTCTGATAAGGTACTTCTTCTTCAATGATTTCGAGAATATTTAAGTTTTGATCAAAAAAATTTTATTTCCTACGACTTTTCGTAAAATATGTTACTGCCATCTGAAAGAGGAACAGATAAGGTTTCCATCGAGCTCTTAGTCGAAGAAGTCGGTCGAAGGATGCAAGAGTTATTAGCAAAAAACTAATCGGTGGTCAACACGATTCCGTCCTACTGCCGATTCTTTTCGCAAAGTACTTTTCTATAATTCTAGTATTTAATGGGACAAAATTAAATGAATTTTTTTTTCATGTAAAAAACATTTATTTCTTAATAAAATGCCGCTCATTTATGCAATTAAAAAAATTTAAATGTCTCTTATTAGGTAACGCATATTTTCGTCTGATAAGCTACTTCTTCTTCAATGATTTTGAGGATGTTTTAGTTTTGATCAAAAAATATTTGTTTCTTATGACTTTTCGTAAAATATGTTACTGCCATCTAAAAGAGGAAAAGATAAACTTTCCATCGAGCTCTTAGTCGAAGAAGTCGGTCGAAAGATGCAAGAGTTATTAGCAAAAAACTAATTGGGACTCAACATGATTCCGTCCTACCGCTGATTCTTTTCGCAAAGTACTTTTCTACAATTCTAGTATTTAATGGGAAAAAATTAAACGAATTTTTTGTCCATGTAAAAAACATTTATTTCTTAATAAAATGCCGCTCATTTATGCAATTAAAAAAATTTAAATGTCTCTTATTAGATAAGGCATATTTTCGTCTGATAAGGTAATTCTTCTTCAATGATTTCGAGAATATTTAAGTTTTGATCAAAAAAATTTTATTTCTTACGACTTTTCGTAAAATATGTTAATGCCATCTGAAAGACGAACAGATAAGCTTTCCATCGAGCTCTAAGTCGAAGAAGTCGGTCGAAGGATGCAAGAGTTATTAGCAAAAAACTAATTGGGAGTCAACACGTTTCCGTCCTACTGCCGATTCTTTTCGCAAAGTACTTTTCTATAATTCTAGTATCTAATGAAAAAAAATTAAACGAATTTTTTGTCCATGTAAATAACTATTAATTCTGAATAAAATGCCGCCCATTTATGCAATTAATAAAATTTAAATTTTCGTCTGATAAGGAACTTCTTCTTCAATGACTTCGACGATATTCTAGTTTTGATCAAAAAAATTGTATTTCTTACGACTTTTCGTAAAATATGTTAATGCCATCTGAAAGAGGAACAGATAAGCTTTCCATCGAGCTTTTAGTCGAAGAAGTCGTTCGAAGGATGCAAGAGTTATTAGCAAAAAACTAATTGGGAGTCAACACGATTCCGTCCTACCTCTAATTCTTTTTGCAAAGTACTTTTCTACAATTCTAGTATTTAATGGGAAAAAATCAAGCGAATTTTTTGTCCATGTAAAAAACAATTAATTCTGAATAAAATGCCGCCCATTTATGCAATTAAAAAAGTTTAAATGTCTCTTATTAGATAAGGCAGATTTTCGTCTGATAAGGTACTTCTTCTTCAATGATTTCGAGGATATTTTAGTTTTGATCAAAAAAATTGTATTTTTTACGACTTTTCGTAAAATATGTTAATGCCATCTGAAAGAGAAACAGATAAGGTTTCCATCGAGCTCTTAGTCGAAGAAGTCGGTAGAAGGATGCAAGAGTTATTAGCAAACAATAATCGGTGGTCAACACGATTCCGTCCTACTCCCGATTCTCTTCGCAAAGTACTTTTCTATAATTCTAGTATTTACTGTCCATGTAAAAAACTATTAATTTTGAATAAAATGCCGCCCATTTATGCAATTAAAAAAATTTAAATTTTCGTCTGATAAGGAACTTCTTCTTCAATGATTTCGACGATATTTTAGTTTGGATCAAAAAAATTTTATTTCTTACGACTTTTCGTAAAATTTGTTAATGCCATCTGAAAGAGGAACAGATAAGGTTTCCATCGAGCTCTTAGTCGAAGAAGTCAGTCGAAGGATGCAAGAGTATTAGCAAAAAACTAATCGGTGGTCAACACGATTCCGTCCTACTGCCGATTCTTTTCGCAAAGTACTTTTCTATAATTATAGTATTTAATGGGAAAAAATAAAACGAATTTTTTGTCCATGTAAAAAACTATTAATTCTGTATAAAATGCCGCCCATTTATGCAATTAAAAAATTTATATGTCTCTTATTAGATAAGGCAGATTTTCGTATGATAAGGTACTAAGGTACTTCTTCTTCAATGATTTCGACGATATTTTAGTTTTGATCAAAAAAAATTTATTTCTTATGACTTTTTGTAAAATATGTTAATGCCATCTGAAAGAGGAACAAATAAGCTTTCCATCGAGCTTTTAGTCGAAGAAGTCGGTCGAAGGATGCAAGAGTTATTAGCAAAAAACTAATAGCTGGTCAACACGTTTCCGTCCTACTGCCGATTCTTTTCGCAAAGTACTTTTCTATAATTCTAGTATTTAATGGGAATAAAATTAAACCAATTTTTTGTCCATGTAAAAAACTATTAATTCTGAATAAAATGCCGCCCATTTATGCAATTAAAAAAATTTCAATGTTTCTAATTAGATAAGGCATATTTTCGTCTGATAAGGTACTTCTACTTCAACGATTTCGAGGATATTTTAGTTTTGATAAAAAAAAAATGGTATTTCTTACGACTTTTCGTAAAATATGTTAATGCCATCTGAAAGAGGAACAGATAAGCTTTCCATCGAGCTCTTAGTCGAAGAAGACGGTCGAAGGATGCAAGAGTTATTAGCAAACAACTAATCGGTGGTCAACACGATTCCGTCTTACTGCCGATTCTTTTCGCAAAGTACTTTTCTATAATTGTAGTATTTAATGGGAATAAATTCAACGAATTTTTTGTCCATGTAAAAAACTATTAATTCTAAATAAAATGCCGCCCAGCAATGCAATTAAAAAAATTTAAATGTCTCTTATTAGATAAGGCATATTTTTGTCTGATAAAGTACTTCTTCTTCAATGATTTCGAAGATATTTTAGGTTTGATTAAAAAAATTTTATTTCTTATGACTTTTCGTTAAATATGTTAATGCCATCTGAAAGAGGAACAGATAAGGTTTCCATCGAGCTCCTAGTCGAAGAAGTCGGTCGAAGGTTGCAAGAGTTATTAGCGAAAAACGATTCGGTGGTCAAAACGATTCCGTTCTACTGCCGATTCTTTTCGCAAAGTACTTTTCTATAATTCTGGTATTTAATGGGAACAAATTCAACGAATTTTTTGTCCATGTAAAAAACTATTAATTCTAAATAAAATGCCGCCCATTTATGCAATTAAAAAAATTTCAATGTTTCTTATTAGATAAGGCATATTTTCGTCTGCTAAGGTACTTCTACTTCAACGATTTCGAGGATATTTTAGTTTTGATAAAAAAAAATGGTATTTCTTACGACTTTTCATAAAATATGTTAATGCCATCTCAAAGAGGAACAGATAAGCTTTCCATCGAGCTCTTAGACGAAGAAGACGGTCGAAGGATGCAAGAGTTATTAGCAAACAACTAATCGATGGTCAACACGATTCCGTCCTACTGCCGATTCTTTTCGCAAAGTACTTTTCTATAATTCTAGTATTTAATGGGAACAAATTCAACGAATTTTTTGTCCATGTAAAAAACTATTAATTCTAAATAAAATGCCGCCCAGTTATGCAAATAAAAAAATTTAAATGTCTCTTATTAGATAAGGCATATTTTCGTCTGATAAGGTACTTCTACTTCAACGATGTCGAGGATATTTTAGTTTTGATTAAAAAAAATGGTATTTCTTACGACTTTTCATAAAATATGTTAATGCCATCTGAAAGAGGAACAGATAAGCTTTCCATCGAGCTCTTAGTCGAAGAAGACGGTCGAAGGATGCAAGAGTTATTAGCAAACAATAAATCGATGGTCAACATGATTCCGTCCTACTGCCGATTCTTTTCGCAAAGTACTTTTCTATAATTCTAGTATTTAATGGGAAAAAAACTAAACGAATTTTTTGTCCATGTAAAAAACTATTAATTCTGAATAAAATGCCGCCCATTTATGCAATTAAAAAAATTTCAATGTTTCTTATTAGATAAGGCATATTTTCGTCTGATAAGGTACTTCTACTTCAAGGATTTCGAGGATATTTTAGTTTTGATCAAAAAAAATGGTATTTCTTACGACTTTTCATAAAATATGTTAATGCCATCTGAAAGAGGAACAGATAAGCTTTCCATCGAGCTCTTAGTCGAAGAAGTCAGTCGAAGGATGCAAGAGTATTAGCAAAAAACTAATCGGTGGTCAACACGATTCCGTCCTACTGCCGATTCTTTTCGCAAAGTACTTTTCTATAATTATAGTATTTAATGGGAAAAAATAAAACGAATTTTTTGTCCATGTAAAAAACTATTAATTCTGTATAAAATGCCGCCCATTTATGCAATTAAAAAATTTATATGTCTCTTATTAGATAAGGCAGATTTTCGTATGATAAGGTACTAAGGTACTTCTTCTTCAATGATTTCGACGATATTTTAGTTTTGATCAAAAAAAATTTATTTCTTATGACTTTTTGTAAAATATGTTAATGCCATCTGAAAGAGGAACAAATAAGCTTTCCATCGAGCTTTTAGTCGAAGAAGCCGGTCGAAGGATGCAAGAGTTATTAGCAAAAAACTAATAGCTGGCCAACACGTTTCCGTCCTACTGCCGATTCTTTTCGCAAAGTACTTTTCTATAATTCTAGTATTTAATGGGAATAAAATTAAACAAATTTTTTGTCCATGTAAAAAACTATTAATTCTGAATAAAATGCCGCCCATTTATGCAATTAAAAAAATTTCAATGTTTCTAATTAGATAAGGCATATTTTCGTCTGATAAGGTACTTCTACTTCAATGATTTCGAGGATATTTTAGTTTTGATAAAAAAAAAATGGTATTTCTTACGACTTTTCGTAAAATATGTTAATGCCATCTGAAAGAGGAACAGATAAGCTTTCCATCGAGCTCTTAGTCGAAGAAGACGGTCGAAGGATGCAAGAGTTATTAGCAAACAACTAATCGGTGGTCAACACGATTCCGTCTTACTGCCGATTCTTTTCGCAAAGTACTTTTCTATAATTGTAGTATTTAATGGGAATAAATTCAACGAATTTTTTGTCCATGTAAAAAACTATTAATTCTAAATAAAATGCCGCCCAGCAATGCAATTAAAAAAATTTAAATGTCTCTTATTAGATAAGGCATATTTTTGTCTGATAAAGTACTTCTTCTTCAATGATTTCGAAGATATTTTAGGTTTGATCAAAAAAATTTTATTTCTTATGACTTTTCGTTAAATATGTTAATGCCATCTGAAAGAGGAACAGATAAGGTTTCCATCGAGCTCTTAGTCGAAGAAGACGGTCGAAGGATGCAAGAGTTATTAGCGAAAAACTAATCGGTGGTCAAAACGATTCCGTTCTACTGCCGATTCTTTTCGCAAAATACTTTTCTATAATTCTAGTATTTAATGGGAACAAATTCAACGAATTTTTTGTCCATGTAAAAAACTATTAATTCTAAATAAAATGCCGCCCATTTATGCAATTAAAAAAATTTCAATGTTTCTTATTAGATAAGGCATATTTTCGTCTGCTAAGGTACTTCTACTTCAACGATTTCGAGGATATTTTAGTTTTGATCAAAAAAAATGGTATTTCTTACGACTTTTCATAAAATATGTTAATGCCATCTGAAAGAGGAACAGATAAGCTTTCCATCAAGCTCTTAGTCGAAGAAGACGGTCGAAGGATGCAAGAGTTATTAGCAAACAACTAATCGATGGTCAACACGATTCCGTCCTACTGCCGATTCTTTTCGCAAAGTACTTTTCTATAATTCTAGTATTTAATGGGAACAAATTCAACGAATTTTTTGTCCATGTAAAAAACTATTAATTCTAAATAAAATGCCGCCCAGTTATGCAAATAAAAAAATTTAAATGTCTCTTATTAGATAAGGCATATTTTCGTCTGATAAGGTACTTCTACTTCAACGATGTCGAGGATATTTTAGTTTTGATAAAAAAAAATGGTATTTCTTACGACTTTTCATAAAATATGTTAATGCCATCTGAAAGAGGAACAGATAAGCTTTCCATCGAGCTCTTAGTCGAAGAAGACGGTCGAAGGATGCAAGAGTTATTAGCAAACAATAAATCGATGGTCAACATGATTCCGTCCTACTGCCGATTCTTTTCGCAAAGTACTTTTCTATAATTCTAGTATTTAATGGGAAAAAAACTAAACGAATTTTTTGTCCATGTAAAAAACTATTAATTCTGAATAAAATGCCGCCCATTTATGCAATTAAAAAAATTTCAATGTTTCTTATTAGATAAGGCATATTTTCGTCTGATAAGGTACTTCTAATTCAAGGATTTCGAGGATATTTTAGTTTTGATCAAAAAAAATGGTATTTCTTACGACTTTTCATAAAATATGTTAATGCCATCTGAAAGAGGAACAGATAAGCTTTCCATCGAGCTCTTAGTCGAAGAAGTCAGTCGAAGGATGCAAGAGTATTAGCAAAAAACTAATCGGTGGTCAACACGATTCCGTCCTACTGCCGATTCTTTTCGCAAAGTACTTTTCTATAATTATAGTATTTAATGGGAATAAAATTAAACAAATTTTTTGTCCATGTAAAAAACTATTAATTCTGAATAAAATGCCGCCCATTTATGCAATTAAAAAAATTTCAATGTTTCTAATTAGATAAGGCATATTTTCGTCTGATAAGGTACTTCTACTTCAATGATTTCGAGGATATTTTAGTTTTGATAAAAAAAAAATGGTATTTCTTACGACTTTTCGTAAAATATGTTAATGCCATCTGAAAGAGGAACAGATAAGCTTTCCATCGAGCTCTTAGTCGAAGAAGACGGTCGAAGGATGCAAGAGTTATTAGCAAACAACTAATCGGTGGTCAACACGATTCCGTCTTACTGCCGATTCTTTTCGCAAAGTACTTTTCTATAATTGTAGTATTTAATGGGAATAAATTCAACGAATTTTTTGTCCATGTAAAAAACTATTAATTCTAAATAAAATGCCGCCCAGCAATGCAATTAAAAAAATTTAAATGTCTCTTATTAGATAAGGCATATTTTTGTCTGATAAAGTACTTCTTCTTCAATGATTTCGAAGATATTTTAGGTTTGATCAAAAAAATTTTATTTCTTATGACTTTTCGTTAAATATGTTAATGCCATCTGAAAGAGGAACAGATAAGGTTTCCATCGAGCTCCTAGTCGAAGAAGTCGGTCGAAGGTTGCAAGAGTTATTAGCGAAAAACGATTCGGTGGTCAAAACGATTCCGTTCTACTGCCGATTCTTTTCGCAAAGTACTTTTCTATAATTCTGGTATTTAATGGGAACAAATTCAACGAATTTTTTGTCCATGTAAAAAACTATTAATTCTAAATAAAATGCAGCCCATTTATGCAATTAAAAAAATTTCAATGTTTCTTATTAGATAAGGCATATTTTCGTCTGCTAAGGTACTTCTACTTCAACGATTTCGAGGATATTTTAGTTTTGATCAAAAAAAATGGTATTTCTTACGACTTTTCATAAAATATGTTAATGCCATCTGAAAGAGGAACAGATAAGCTTTCCATCGAGCTCTTAGTCGAAGAAGACGGTCGAAGGATGCAAGAGTTATTAGCAAACAACTAATCGATGGTCAACACGATTCCGTCCTACTGCCGATTCTTTTCGCAAAGTACTTTTCTATAATTCTAGTATTTAATGGGAACAAATTCAACGAATTTTTTGTCCATGTAAAAAACTATTAATTCTAAATAAAATGCCGCCCAGTTATGCAAATAAAAAAATTTAAATGTCTCTTATTAGATAAGGCATATTTTCGTCTGATAAGGTACTTCTACTTCAACGATGTCGAGGATATTTTAGTTTTGATCAAAAAAAATGGTATTTCTTACGACTTTTCATAAAATATGTTAATGCCATCTGAAAGAGGAACAGATAAGCTTTCCATCGAGCTCTTAGTCGAAGAAGACGGTCGAAGGATGCAAGAGTTATTAGCAAACAATAAATCGATGGTCAACATGATTCCGTCCTACTGCCGATTCTTTTCGCAAAGTACTTTTCTATAATTCTAGTATTTAATGGGAAAAAAACTAAACGAATTTTTTGTCCATGTAAAAAACTATTAATTCTGAATAAAATGCCGCCCATTTATGCAATTAAAAAAATTTCAATGTTTCTTATTAGATAAGGCATATTTTCGTCTGATAAGGTACTTCTACTTCAAGGATTTCGAGGATATTTTAGTTTTGATCAAAAAAAATGGTATTTCTTACGACTTTTCATAAAATATGTTAATGCCATCTGAAAGAGGAACAGATAAGCTTTCCATCGAGCTCTTAGTCGAAGAAGACGGTCGAAGGATGCAAGAGTTATTAGCAAACAACTAATCGATGGTCAACACGATTCCGTCCTACTGCCGATTCTTTTCGCAAAGTACTTTTCTATAATTCTAGTATTTAATGGGAACAAATTCAACGAATTTTTTGTCCATGTAAAAAACTATTAATTCTAAATAAAATGCCGCCCAGTTATGCAAATAAAAAAATTTAAATGTCTCTTATTAGATAAGGCATATTTTCGTCTGATAAGGTACTTCTACTTCAACGATGTCGAGGATATTTTAGTTTTGATCAAAAAAAATGGTATTTCTTACGACTTTTCATAAAATATGTTAATGCCATCTGAAAGAGGAACAGATAAGCTTTCCATCGAGCTCTTAGTCGAAGAAGACGGTCGAAGGATGCAAGAGTTATTAGCAAACAATAAATCGATGGTCAACATGATTCCGTCCTACTGCCGATTCTTTTCGCAAAGTACTTTTCTATAATTCTAGTATTTAATGGGAAAAAAACTAAACGAATTTTTTGTCCATGTAAAAAACTATTAATTCTGAATAAAATGCCGCCCATTTATGCAATTAAAAAAATTTCAATGTTTCTTATTAGATAAGGCATATTTTCGTCTGATAAGGTACTTCTACTTCAAGGATTTCGAGGATATTTTAGTTTTGATCAAAAAAAATGGTATTTCTTACGACTTTTCGTAAAATATGTTAATGCCATCTGAAAGAGGAATAGATAAGCTTTCCATCGAGCTCGTAGTCGAAGAAGTCGGTCGAAGGATGCAAGAGTTATTAGCGAAAAACTAATCGGTGGTCAAAACGATTCCGTTCTACTGCCGATTCTTTTCGCAAAATACTTTTCTATAATTCTTGTATTTAATGGGAAAAATTAAGCGAATTTTTGTCCATGTAAAAAACTATTAATTCTTAATAAAATGCCGCCCATTTATGCAATTAAAAAAATTTAAATGTCTCTAATTAGATAAGGCAGACTTTCGTCTGATAAGGCACTTCTTCTTCAATGATTTCGAGGATATTTTAGTTTTGATCAAAAAAATTTTATTTCTTACGATTTTTCGTAAAATATGTTAATGCCATCTGAAAGAGGAACAGATAAGTTTTCCATCGAGCTCTTAGTCGAAGAAGTCAGTCGAACGATGCAAGAGTTATTAGCAAAAAACTAATCGGTGGTCAACACGATTCCGTCCTACTGCCGATTCTTTTCGCAAAATACTTTTCTATAATTCTTGTATTTAATGGGAAAAATTAAGCGAATTTTTGTCCATGTAAAAAACTATTAATTCTGAATAAAATGACGCCCATTTATGCAATTAAAAAAATTTAAATGTCTCTAATTAGATAAGGCAGGCTTTCGTCTGATAAGGCACTTCTTCTTTAATGATTTCGAGGATATTTTAGTTTTGATCAAAAAAATTTTATTTCTTACGATTTTTCGTAAAATATAATAATGCTATCTGAAAGAGGAACAGATAAGTTTTCCATCGAGCTCTTAGTCGAAGAAGTCAGTTGAAGGATGAATGAGTTATTAGCAAAAAACTAATCGGTGGTCAACACGATTCCGTCCTACTGCCGATTGTTTTCGCAAAGTACTTTTCTATAATTCTAGTATTTAATGGGAAAGAATAAAACGAATTTTTTGTCCATGTAAAAAACTATTAATTCTGAATAAAATGCCGCACATTTATGCAATTAAAAAAATGTAAATGTCTCTTATTAGATAAGGCATATTTTCGTCTGATAAGGTACTTCTTCTTCAATGATTTCGAGGATATTTTAGTTTTGATCAAAAAAATTGTATTGCTTACGACTTTTCGTAAAATATGTTAATGCCATCTGAAAGAGGGACAGATAAGCTTTCCATCGAGCTCTTAGTCGAAGAAGTCGGTCGAAGGATGCAAGAGTTATTAGCGAAAAACTAATCGGTGGTCAAAACGATTCCGTTCTACTGCCGATTCTTTTCGCAAAGTACTTTTCTATAATTCTAGTATTTAATGGGAAAAAAATTAAATGAATTTTTTGTCCATGTAAAAAACTATTAATTCTGAATAAAATGCCGCCCATTTATGCAATTAAAAAAATTTCAATGTTTCTTATTAGATAAGGCATATTTTCGTCTGATAAAGTACTTCTTCTTCAATGATTTCGAGGATATTTTAGTTTCGGTGGTCAACACGATTCCGTCCAACTGCCGATTCTTTTCGCAAAGTACTTTTCTATAATTCTAGTATTTAATGGGAAAAAAACTAAACGAATTTTTTGTCTATGTAAAAAACTATTAATTCTGAATAAAATGCCGCCCATTTATGCAATTAAAAAAATTTCAATGTTTCCTATTAGAAAAGGCATATTTTCGTCTGATAAGGTACTTCTACTTCAACGATTTCGACGATATTTTAGTTTTGATAAAAAAAAATGGTATTTCTTACGACTTTTCATAAAATATGTTAATGCCATCTGAAAGAGGAACAGATAAGCTTTCCATCGAGCTCTTAGTCGAAGAAGACGGTCGAAGGATGCAAGAGTTATTAGCAAACAACTAATCGATGGTCAACACGATTCCGTCCTACTGCCGATTCTTTTCGCAAAGTACTTTTCTATAATTCTAGTATTTAATGGGAACAAATTCAACGAATTTTTTGTCCATGTAAAAAACTATTAATTCCAAATAAAATGCCGCCCAGTTATGCAATTAAAAAAATTTAAATGTCTCTTATTAGATAAGGCATATTTTCGTCTGATAAGGTACTTTTTCTTCAATGATTTCGAGGATATTTTAGGTTTGATCAAAAAAATTTTATTTTTTATGACTTTTCGTTAAATATGTTAATGCCATCTGAAAGAGGAACTAATAAGGTTTCCATCGAGCTCCTAGTCGAAGAAGTCGGTCGAAGGTTGCATGAGTTATTAGCGAAAAACTAGTCGGTGGTCAAAACGATTCCGTTCTACTGCCGATTCTTTTCGCAAAATACTTTTCTATAATTCTTGTATTTAATGGGAAAAATTAAGCGAATTTTTGTCCATATAAAACACTATTAATTCTGAATAAAATGCCGCCCATTTATGCAATTAAAAAATTTATATGTCTCTTATTAGATAAGGCACATCTGCGTCTGATAAGGTACTTCTTCTTCAATGATTTGGAGGATATTTTAGTTTTGATCAAAAAAATTTTATTTCTTACGACTCTTCGTAAAATATGTTAATGCCATCTGAAAGAGGAACAGATAAGCTTTCCATCGAGCTCGTAGTCGAAGAAGTCGGTCGAAGGATGCAAGAGTTATTAGCGAAAAACTAATCGGCTGTCAAAACGATTCCGTTCTACTGCCGATTCTTTTCGCAAAATACTTTTCTATAATTCTTGTATTTAATGGGAAAAATTAAGCGAATTTTTGTCCATCTTAAAAACTATTAATTCTTAATAAAATGCCGCTCATTTATGCAATTAAAAAAATTTAAATGTCTCTAATTAGATAAGGCAGACTTTCGTCTGATAAGGCACTTCTTCTTCAATGATTTCGAGGATATTTTAGTTTTGATCAAAAAAATTTTATTTCTTACGATTTTTCGTAAAATATGTTAATGCCATCTGAAAGAGGAACAGATAAGTTTTCCATCGAGCTCTTAGTCGAAGAAGTCAGTCGAAGGATGCAAGAGTTATTAGCAAAAAACTTATCGGTGGTCAACACGATTCCGTCCTACTGCCGATTCTTTTCGCAAAATACTTTTCTATAATTCTTGTATTTAATGGGAAAAATTAAGCGAATTTTTGTCCATGTAAAAAACTATTAATTCTGAATAAAATGCCGCCCATTTATGCCATTAAAAAAATTTAAATGTCTCTAATTAGATAAGGCAGACTTTCGTCTGATAAGGCACTTCTTCTTCAATGATTTCGAGGATATTTTAGTTTTGATCAAAAAAATTTTATTTCTTACGATTTTTCGTAAAATATGTTAATGCCATCTGAAAGAGGAACAGATAAGTTTTCCATCGAGCCCTTAGTCGAAGAAGTCAGTCGAAGGATGAATGAGTTATTAGCAAAAAACTAATCGGTGGTCAACACGATTCCGTCCTACTGCCGATTCTTTTCGCAAAGTACTTTTCTATAATTCTATTATTTAATGGGAAAAAATAAAACGAATTTTTTGTCCATGTAAAAAACTAATAATTCTGAATCAAATGCCGCCCATTTATGCAATTAAAAAAATGTAAATGCCTCTTATTAGATAAGGCATATTTTCGTCTGATAAGGTACTTCTTCTTCAATGATTTCGAGGATATTTTAGTTTTGATCAAAAAAATTGTATTGCTTACGACTTTTCGTAAAATATGTTAATGCCATCTGAAAGAGGAACAGATAAGCTTTCCATCGAGCTCTTAGTCGAAGAAGTCGGTCGAAGGATGCAAGAGTTATTAGCGAAAAACTAATCGGTGGTCAAAACGATTCCGTTCTACTGCCGATTCTTTTCGCAAAATACTTTTCTATAATTCTTGTATTTAATGGGAAAAATTAAGCGAATTTTTGTCCATGTAAAACACTATTAATTCTGAATAAAATGCCGCCCATTTATGCAATTAAAAAATTTATATGTCTCTTATTATATAAGGCATATTTGCGTCTGATAAGGTACTTCTTCTTCAATGATTTCGAGGATATTTTAGTTTTGATCAAAAAAATTTTATTTCTTACGACTTTTCGTAAAATATGTTAATGCCATCTGAAAGAGGAACAGATAAGCTTTCCATCGAGCTCTTAGTCGAAGACGACGGTCGAAGGATGCAAGAGTTGTTAGCAAATAACTTATCGGCGGCCAACACGATTCTGTCCTACTGCCGATTCTTTTCGCAAAGTACTTTTCTATAATTCTAGTATTTAATGGGAAAAAAATTAAATGAATTTTTTGTCCATGTAAAAAACTATGAATTCTGAATAAAATGCCGCCCATTTATGCAATTAAAAAAATTTCAATGTTTCTTATTAGATAAGGCATATTTTCGTCTGATAAAGTACTTATTTTTCAATGATTTCGAGGATATTTTAGTTTTGTTAAAAAAATGGTATTTCTTACGACTTTTCGTAAAATATGTTAATGCCATCTGAAAGAGGAACAGATAAGCTTTCCATCGAGCTCTTAGTCGAAGTAGACGGTCAAAGGATGCAAGAGTTATTAGAAAACAACTAATCGGTGGTCAACACGATTCCGTCCTACTGCCGATTCTTTTCGCAAAGTACTTTCTATAATTGTAGTATTTAATGGGAACAAATTAAACGAATTTTTTGTCCATGTAAAAAACTATTAATTCTAAATAAAATGCCGCCCATTTATGCAATTAAAAAAATTTAAATGTCTCTTATTAGATAAGGCATATTTTCGTCTGATAAGGTACTTCTTCTTCAATGATTTCGAGGATATTTTGGGTTTAATCAAAAAAATTTTATTTCTTATGACTTTTCGTTAAATATGTTAATGCCATCTGAAAGAGGAACAAATAAGGTTTCCATCGAGCTCCTAGTCGAAGAATTCGGTCGAAGGATGCAAGAGTTATTAGCAAATAACTAATCGGTGGTCAACACAATTCCGTCCTACTGCCGATTCTTTTCGCAAAGTACTTTTCTATAATTCTAGTATTTAATGGGAACAAATTGAACGAATTTTTTGTCCATGTAAAAAACTATGAATTCAGAATAAAATGCCGCCCATTTATGCAATTAAAAAAATTTTATTTCTTACGACTTTTCGTAAAATATGTTAATGCCATCTGAAAGAGGAACAGATAAGCTTTCCATCGAGCTCTTAGTCGAAGAAGACGGTCGAAGGATGCAAGAGTTGTTAGCAAATAACTTATCGGCGGCCAACACGATTCTGTCCTACTGCCGATTCTTTTCGCAAAGTACTTTTCTATAATTCTAGTATTTAATGGGAAAAAAATTAAATGAATTTTTTGTCCATGTAAAAAACTATTAATTCTGAATAAAATGCCGCCCATTTATGCAATTAAAAAAATTTCAATGTTTCTTATTAGATAAGGCATATTTTCGTCTGATAAAGTACTTATTTTTCAATGATTTCGAGGATATTTTAGTTTTGTTAAAAAAATGGTATTTCTTACGACTTTTCGTAAAATATGTTAATGCCATCTGAAAGAGGAACAGATAAGCTTTCCATCGAGCTCTTAGTCGAAGTAGACGGTCAAAGGATGCAAGAGTTATTAGAAAACAACTAATCGGTGGTCAACACGATTCCGTCCTACTGCCGATTCTTTTCGCAAAGTACTTTCTATAATTGTAGTATTTAATGGGAACAAATTAAACGAATTTTTTGTCCATGTAAAAAACTATTAATTCTAAATAAAATGCCGCCCATTTATGCAATTAAAAAAATTTAAATGTCTCTTATTAGATAAGGCATATTTTCGTCTGATAAGGTACTTCTTCTTCAATGATTTCGAGGATATTTTAGGTTTGATCAAAAAAATTTTATTTCTTATGACTTTTCGTTAAATATGTTAATGCCATCTGAAAGAGGAACAAATAAGGTTTCCATCGAGCTCCTAGTCGAAGAATTCGGTCGAAGGATGCAAGAGTTATTAGCAAATAACTAATCGGTGGTCAACACAATTCCGTCCTACTGCCGATTCTTTTCGCAAAGTACTTTTCTATAATTCTAGTATTTAATGGGAACAAATTGAACGAATTTTTTGTCCATGTAAAAAACTATGAATTCAAAATAAAATGCCGCCCATTTATGCAATTAAAAAAATTTAAATGTCTCTTATTAGATAAGGCATACTTTCGTCTGATAAGGTACTTCTTCTTCAATGATTTCGAGGATATTTTAGTTTTGATAAAAAAAAATTGTATTTCTTACGACTTTTCCTGAAATATGTTAATGCCATCTGAGAGAGGAACAGATAAGCTTTCCATCGAGCTCATAGTGGAAGAAGTCGGTTGAAGGATGCAAGAGTTATTAGCAAAAAACTAATCGGTGGGCAACACGATTCCGTTCTACTGCCGATTCTTTTCGCAAAGTACTTTTCTATAATTCTAGTATTTATAGGGAAAAATTAAGCGAATTTTTGTCCATGTAAAACACTATTAATTCTGAATAAAATGCCACCCATTTATGCAATTAAAAAAATTTAAATGTCTCTTATTAGATAAGGCATATTTTCGTCTGATAAGGTACTTCTTCTTCAATGATTTCGAGGATATTTTAGGTTTGATCAAAAAAATTTTATTTCTTATGACTTTTCGTTAAATATGTTAATGCCATCTGAAAGAGGAACAGATAAGCTTTCCATCGAGCTCTCAGTCGAAAAAGTCGGTCGAAGGATGCAAGGGTTATTAGCAAAAAAAAAATGATCGGTGGTCAATACGATTCCGTCCTACTGCCGATTCTTTTCGCAAAGTACTTTTCCATAATTCTACTATTTTATGGGAAAAAAATTAAATGAATTTTTTGTCCATGTCAAAAACTATTAATTCTGAATAAAATGCCGCCCATTTATGCAATTAAAAAAATTTAAATGTCTCTTATTAGATAAGACATATTTTCGTCTGATAAGGTACTTCTACTTCAATGATTTCGAGGATATTTTAGTTTTGATCAAAAAAATTGTATTTCTTACGACTTTTCGTAAAATATGTTAATGCCATCTGAAAGAGAAACAGATAAGCTTTCCATCGAGCTCTTAGTCGAAGAAATCGGTCGAAGGATGCAAGAGTTGTTAGCAAATAACTTGTCGGCGGTCAACACGATTCAGTCCTACTGCCGATTCTTTTCGCAAAGTACTTTTCTATAATTCTAGTATTTAATGGGAAAAATTTAAACGAAATTTTTGTCCATGTAAAAAACTATTAATTCTGAATAAAATGCCACCCATTTATGCAATTAAAAAAATTTAAATGTTTCTTATTAGATAAGGCATATTTTTCGTCTGATAAGGTATTTCGACTTGAATGATTTCGAGGATATTTTAGTTTTGATCAAAAAAATTGTATTTCTTACGACTTTTCCTGAAATATGTTAATGCCATCTGAAAGAGGAACAGATAAGTTTTCCATCGAGCTCTTAGTCGAAGAAGTTGGTCGAAGAATGCTACAGTTATTAGCAAAAAACTATTCGGTGGTCAACACGATTCCGTCCTACTGCCGATTCTTTTCGCAGAGTACTTTTCAATAATTCTAGTATATAATGGGAAAAAATAAACGTAATTTTTGTCCATTTAAAAAACTATTAATTCTGAATAAAATGCCGCCCATTTATGCAATTAAAAAAATTTAAATGTCTCTCAATGATTTCGAGGATATTTTAGTTTTGTTCAAAAAAATTGTATTTTTTACGACTTTTCGTAAAATATGTTAATGCCGTCTGAAAGAAGAACAGATAAGCTTTCCATCGAGCTCTTAGTGGAAGAAGTCGGTCTAAGGATGCAAGAGTTATTAGCAAAAACCTAATCGGTGGTCAACGCGATTCCGTCCTACTGCCGATTCTTTTCGCAAAGTACTTTTCTATAATTCTAGTATATAATGGGAAAAAATTAAAAGAACTTTTTTTCTGATAAGGTACTTCTTCTTGAATGATTTCGAGGATATTTTAGTTTTGATCAAAAAAATTGTATTTCTTACGACTTTTCGTACAATATGTTAATGCCATCTGAAAGAGGAACAGGTAAGTTTTCCATCGAGCTCTTAGTCGAAGAAGTTGGTCGAAGGATGCAAGAGTTATTAGCAAAAAACTATTCGGTGGTCAACACGATTCCGTCCTACTGCCGATTCTTTTCGCAAAGTACTTTTCAATAATTCTTGTGTTTAATGGGAAAAAATTAAACGTAATTTTTGTCCATGTAAAAAACTATTAATTCTGAATAAAATGCCGCCCATTTATGCAATTAAAAAAATTTAAATGTCTCTCAATGATTTCGTGGATATTTTAGTTTTGATCAAAAAAATTGTATTTCTTACGACTTTTCGTAACATATGTAAATGCCATCTGAAAGAGGAACAGATAAGCTTTCCATCGAGCTCTTAGTCGAAGAAGTCGGTCGAAGGATGCAAGAGTTATTAGCAAAAAACTATTCGGTTGTCAACATGATTCCGTCCTACTGCCGATTCTTTTCACAAAGTACTTTTCTATAATTCTAGTATTTAATGGGAAAAAATTAAAATAATTTTTTTTCTGATAAGGTACTTCTTCTTGAATTATTTAGAGGATATTTTAGTTTTGATCAAAAAAATTGTATTTCTTACGACTTTTCGTACAATATGTTAATGCCATCTGAAAGAGGAACAGATAAGTTTTCCATCGAGCTCTTTGTCTAAGAAGTTGGTCGAAGAATGCTACAGTTATTAGCAAAAAACTAATCGGTGGTCAACACGATTCCGTCCTACTGCCGATTCTTTTCGCAAAGTACTTTTCAATAATTCTAGTATTTAATTTTTTTTTTTTCAAACTACAGGCGCAAGACGTTGTGGTAGCGCACTACCCTCAAGTGGACTTGCGACACCAGGTCAGCCTGTTCCGCGACTACAGACAAAGTCAACAGTCGCTTTACTACTTACTCTACACACAATAAGAATACTAATAAACTAATTTTTAAACAATTTCTTTAATACTACTAAGTTACGCAATTAGTTATGCTATGTAGTTTTAATAAACAAAATTTTACTTATTTAAATACGTTAGAATACTACGTTTTATAAGGTTATTAGAGGAGCAGTCCTCCATTAAACTAAAATATTTGTTATAATACCTACATAAAACACGAAACGAGTCATGATCTAAATATGTCGATCTGCAGGTACTAAGACAGATCGGACTAAAATTTCTAGTTACTCTAGCGGGGACACTGAACTGTATATACGCCAACAATGTAGGGGAGAATATAGAGCCATTTATTAGGTTATGCAAAAACAAAGTACCAATCATAGTTCTACGACTAGATAATGATGGCAAATTAATAAGCTTCAACCGACTACTATAGGGAGGAAGGTGAACACAGGGGTCCCAGTGTAGATTCCTAAGAGCAAACAGAAGGAACTGTTTCTGAACAGACTCAATTTGGTTCTTATACTTTTCACACTGAGGATCCCAAACGCACGATGCATATTCCAAGATGGGCCGTACTAAAGAAGTGTAAAGCAATTTAGTTGTGAACGGGTCATTAAATTCCTTGGACCATCTTTTGATGAAACCCAGTACGCCTCTAGCCTTATTAACAGACAGCGAAATATGTGAAACGAAATGAAGTTTTGGATCCATCAAAACACCAAGGTCATTAAACTGAGAGATACGCTCCAGGTACAGATTATTTAACTTGTACGTGCAAACAATTAGTTTTTTTCTATAAAAAGACATTAACTTGCATTTCTCACTGTTCAACAATAAATTGTTTACAGCACACCATTGTGAGAGAGAGTCAAGATCAGACTGGAGCAGATTCTGCTATCTATAGAATTAACGGTTAGACATAATTTCACGTCATCAGCATACATTAAAACATGACGGTGTTTGATCACAGTAGGCAAGCCATTTATAAATATATTAAACAATAAGGGGCCAAGGTGACTACCTTGAGGAACCCCTGAAGTAACAAAAATTCGTCTCGAAACCGATGTTTTAAAAAGAACACCTTGAGTTCGAGATTCAAGATAGGACGACAGCCAACGGACTAATGATGGTGGAAAACCATAAGTTTCGAGTTTTGCTAAAAGCAGAGAGTGACAAACACAATCAAATGCTTTACTGAAATCTGTGTACACAACATCGGTTTGGAAGCCGGAGGAAAAATTTCGATTGATAATTGAAGTGAATTCCAATAAGTTAGTTACCGTCGAACGTTTCTTGAGAAAGCCATGCTGAGACAAATTTAGAAGTGATGGCACAAAGTGCTGTAGCTGTTCCGTAATGATCTGTTCAAATAGTTTTGGAATAGCACACAGTTTAGCAATGCCGCTGTAATAAGAAATGTCAACCTTACTGCCTTTTTTGTAAAGGGGTATAATGTAAGACTCTTTCCAAATGGTGGGCACAATAGAGTTTTTAAGCGACATGTTGAAAAGCGTACATAATGGATAAAACAACATTTCACCGCAGTGCTTTAAAACGCAACTAGGAATATTATCTGGACCAGCAGTAAAAGATGACTTAATTAATTTCAAGTGTCTAAGAACTGTTTCATTTTCAATAACTGGCACATTATGAGTCCTATCATTGATGAAGTATGGATAAGTTACGTTTTGGTATGAAAAGTTATTATAGGTGCTTTGGAAAAATTCAGCAAAGAGGTTGGATATCGTTGCATCATCATTTCCTTCCACACCATTGAATTTCATACATGACGGAAATGAGTTAGAGTTAGACTTGTATTTAATTATATTAAAAAAATTTTTAGGATCGCGATATATATTGGATTTTAATTTAATTAGGTAAAAATCGTAATCTCGTTTATTACATAAAGTGAATTTATAACGAGCTTTTGCATAGTTTACATAATCAACAAGAGATCCGGTTCTCTTATATTTTTTAAATAATCTATTTTTTAAGTTCTTTAGACGAGATAATTCTTTTGAAAACCACGGCGGTTTATATTTATTTAATGAAAACGTGAGTCTTTGCAAGAGTTATTTTAACGCATATTAGCTCAATATCGTCAGTACCTATCACACAAATTTGTTCCGATGTGTGTTGAACAGCAACAGAGATGATAACTCCACCACCAATTTTGCCAAGACGATCTTTGCGAAAAGTAATTAAGCTGTCACAGAAAAGTTCCGAGTTTAAAACATCAGGGCGAAGCCATGTTTCAACAAAGACAATGATATCAGAAGATAATAAAAAACTTTTTAAATAAAGAGAAGTTAGTTTTGAGTTTAACCCTCTTACATTTTGAAAGCTTGGTGTCAAAACTGAAGGGGTGTTACGGGGAGTAATCAGTTTTTTGACCCAGAAGGCTTGACCGTATTTCCCGTATTAGTACGGTCTTTAAATTGGAACTCATGCACAACGCAACCATCAGGCCAGAAATTTGAGTCAACTAAAGCGTTGAAGAAAGATTCTGGCACTGAGATTTTGAAGGATGAAAAAGATCGCGCTGAGTTAAATTTAAATTTAGAAATTGTTAAATTTGTGACAGATTTTATCTTGGAAGTGATAAAATGATTTATATCACTTTCAGAAGTGTCCGCAGCTAAGCGGGATAGAAAAATGAATTTCTTTTGTGGCGCAGGTGGCACAACAACAAGCTTTTTGGGCTGTTGATCCCCTTGAGGAATATGTATTTCAGAAGCGGTTTGAATAAGTTCGGGAGGAACGATATTGTTGGTTTTGGCAACTGAAGCATAAGAACTTTCTGATGCTGTGACAACAATAGGCGGAACAATAGGCGAAGGAAGCGGGGAAAAGAATTCCATGGTCTCATCCGGCAGACAAAGAGTTGTCGGAATGGGAATGTTTAGTGCCGTATGGGGCTTCTTTCGCTTAGGTGAAGGTTCAACGGACTTGAGGGTAGAGAGAGACTTATCAAACGACTTAAATTTTTCGTTAAGTCGTTCGAAATCACTCGAAATATCTTTGTATGCATTGTGCATAAGATTGACCCACTTGCGTAACGCAATCTCTGACGAGCGACATTTTGGACAGCACCAGTGAAGTCCGATGTTTTTCTCCAAAATGTCAGCAATGCGGCCGTTTAGTTCGGCACATTTTAGGTGAGCAGTAGACTCACACATCCAACAAGCCACTAAGAGTTCTTTTTCACTCTTAATTGGGCACTTAGGCAAACAGCAAGGCATATTTTATTTTAATAGTAATGAAAAATAAAAATATAAATAAAAAAAAACAACAAGAATATTAATAAAAAATGAAGTGTTGAAATTTGCTTGCTTGACGTTAACGGGTTAACGATTAAGAGTGCAGGATTTTATTTCAAGAGAAACAATCACGACTCTTATAAAAACAAGCAATACAGAGCGAATCACAACACAAAAGAAACTCTCACCAGATGTTCGATGAAACAACAATTACAACGCAAGTGTTATTTTACAAAAACAAAAACACTTGTAATTATTTAAAATAGTGAAATCTAATTAAGTTTTGATTAAAAACATAAACAAATTTTCAAAAAACACAATCAAGACAATAATTAATTTTTTAAATCAAATTTCACAACGTTTTAAACAAAAATAAGTGAGAGGTTAATAAAAAACATAGGACAAATTTGGGAAAAATTAAACGAATTTTTTGTCCATGTAAAAAACTATTAATTCTGAATAAAATGCCGCCCATTTATGCAATTAAATAAATTTAAATGTCTCTCAATGATTTCGAGGATATTTTAGTTTTAATCAAAAAATTTTATTTCTTACGACTTTTCGTTAATGCCATCTGAAAGAGGAACAGATAAGTTTTCCATCGAGCTCTTAGTTTAAGAATTTGGTCGAAGAATGCTACAGTTATTAGCAAAAAACTAATCGGTGGTCAACACGATTCCGTCCTACTGCCGATTCTTTTCGCAAAGTACTTTTAAATAATTCTAGTATTTAATGGGAAAAAATTAAACGAATTTTTTGTCCATGTAAAAAACTATTAATTCTGAATAAAATGCCGCCCATTTATGCAATTAAAAAAATTTAAATGTCTCTTATTAGATAAGGCATATTTTCATCTGATAAGGTACTTCCACTTCAATGATTTCGAAGATATTTTAGTTTTGATCAAAAAAATTGTATTTCTTACGACTTTTTGTAAGGCATATTTTCGTGTGATAAGGTACTTCCACTTCAATGATTTCGAAGATATTTTAGTTTTGATCAAAATAATTGTATTTCTTACGACTTTTCGTAACATATGTAAATGCCATCTGACAGAGGAACAGATAAGCTTTCCATCGAGCTCTTAGTCGAAGAAGTCGGTCGAAGGATGCAAGAGTTATTAGCAAAAAACTATTCGGTGGTCAACACGATTCCGTCCTACTGCCGATTCTTTTCCCAAAGTACTTTTCTATAATTCTAGTATTTAATGGGAAAAAATTAAAATAATTATTTTTCTGATAAGGTACTTCTTCTTGAATGATTTCGAGGATATTTTAGTTTTGATCAAAAAAATTGAATTTCCTACGACTTTTCGTACAATATGTTAATGCCATCTGAAAGAGGAACAGATAAGTTTTCCATCGAGCTCTTAGTCTAAGAAGTTGGTCGAAGAATGCTACAGTTTTTAGCAAAAAACTAATCGGTGGTCAACACGATTCCGTCCTACTGCCGATTCTTTTCGCAAAGTACTTTTCAATAATTCTAGTATTTGATGGGAAAAATTAAACGAATTTTTTATCCATGTAAAAAACTATTGATTCTGAATAAAATGCCGCCCAGTTATGCAATTAAATAAATTTAAATGTCTCTTATTAGATAAGGCATATTTTCATCTGATAAGGTACTTCCACTTCAATGATTTCGAAGATATTTTAGTTTTGATCAAAAAAATTGTATTTCTTAACACTTTTCGTAAGGCATATTTTCGTCTGATAAGGTACTTCCACTTCAATGATTTCGAAGATATTTTAGTTTTGATCAAAATAATTGTATTTCTTACGAATTTTCGTACAATATGTTAATGCCATCTGAAAGAGGAACAGATAAGTTTTCCATCGAGCTCTTAGTCTAAGAAGTTGGTCGAAGAATGCTACAGTTATTAGCAAAAAGCTAATCGGTGGTCCACACGATTCCGTCCTACTGCCGATTCTTTTCGCAAAGTACTTTTCAATAATTCTAGTATTTAATGGGAAAAATTAAACGAATTTTTGTCCATGTAAAAAACTATTAATTCTGAATAAAATGCCGCCCATTTATGCAATTAAATAAATTTAAATGTCTCTCAATGATTTCGAGGATATTTTAGTTTTGATCAAAAAATTTTATTTCTTACGACTTTTCGTAACATATGTAAATGCCATCTGAAAGAGGAACATATAAGCTTTCCTTCGAGCTCTTAGTCGAAGAAGTCGGTCGAAGAATGCAAGAGTTATTAGCAAAAAACTATTCGGTGGTCAACACGATTCCGTCCTACTGCCGATTCTTTTCCCAAAGTACTTTTCTATAATTCTAGTATTTAATGGGAAAAAATTAAAATAATTTTTTTTCTGATAAGGTACTTCTTCTTAAATGATTTCGAGGATATTTTAGTTTTTATCAAAAAAATTGTATTTCTTACGACTTTTCGTACAATATGTTAATGCCATCTGAAAGAGGAACAGATAAGTTTTCCATCGAGCTCTTAGTCTAAGAAGTTGGTCGAAGAATGCTACAGTTATTAGCAAAAAACTAATCGGTGGTCAACACGATTCCGTCCTACTGCCGATTCTTTTCGCAAAGTACTTTTCAATAATTCTAGTATTTAATTTTTTTTTTTTCAAACTACAGGCGCAAGACGTTGTGGTAGCGCACTACCCTCAAGTGGACTTGCGACACCAGGTCAGCCTGTTCCGCGACTACAGACAAAGTCAACAGTCGCTTTACTACTTACTCTACACACAATAAGAATACTAATAAACTAATTTTTAAACAATTTCTTTAATACTACTAAGTTACGCAATTAGTTATGCTATGTAGTTTTAATAAACAAAATTTTACTTATTTAAATACGTTAGAATACTACGTTTTATAAGGTTATTAGAGGAGCAGTCCTCCATTAAACTAAAATATTTGTTATAATACCTACATAAAACACGAAACGAGTCATGATCTAAATATGTCGATCTGCAGGTACTAAGACAGATCGGACTAAAATTTCTAGTTACTCTAGCGGGGACACTGAACTGTATATACGCCAACAATGTAGGGGAGAATATAGAGCCATTTATTAGGTTATGCAAAAACAAAGTACCAATCATAGTTCTACGACTAGATAATGATGGCAAATTAATAAGCTTCAACCGACTACTATAGGGAGGAAGGTGAACACAGGGGTCCCAGTGTAGATTCCTAAGAGCAAACAGAAGGAACTGTTTCTGAACAGACTCAATTTGGTTCTTATACTTTTCACACTGAGGATCCCAAACGCACGATGCATATTCCAAGATGGGCCGTACTAAAGAAGTGTAAAGCAATTTAGTTGTGAACGGGTCATTAAATTCCTTGGACCATCTTTTGATGAAACCCAGTACGCCTCTAGCCTTATTAACAGACAGCGAAATATGTGAAACGAAATGAAGTTTTGGATCCATCAAAACACCAAGGTCATTAAACTGAGAGATACGCTCCAGGTACAGATTATTTAACTTGTACGTGCAAACAATTAGTTTTTTTCTATAAAAAGACATTAACTTGCATTTCTCACTGTTCAACAATAAATTGTTTACAGCACACCATTGTGAGAGAGAGTCAAGATCAGACTGGAGCAGATTCTGCTATCTATAGAATTAACGGTTAGACATAATTTCACGTCATCAGCATACATTAAAACATGACGGTGTTTGATCACAGTAGGCAAGCCATTTATAAATATATTAAACAATAAGGGGCCAAGGTGACTACCTTGAGGAACCCCTGAAGTAACAAAAATTCGTCTCGAAACCGATGTTTTAAAAAGAACACCTTGAGTTCGAGATTCAAGATAGGACGACAGCCAACGGACTAATGATGGTGGAAAACCATAAGTTTCGAGTTTTGCTAAAAGCAGAGAGTGACAAACACAATCAAATGCTTTACTGAAATCTGTGTACACAACATTGGTTTGGAAGCCGGAGGAAAAATTTCGATTGATAATTGAAGTGAATTCCAATAAGTTAGTTACCGTCGAACGTTTCTTGAGAAAGCCATGCTGAGACAAATTTAGAAGTGATGGCACAAAGTGCTGTAGCTGTTCCGTAATGATCTGTTCAAATAGTTTTGGAATAGCACACAGTTTAGCAATGCCTCTGTAATAAGAAATGTCAACCTTACTGCCTTTTTTGTAAAGGGGTATAATGTAAGACTCTTTCCAAATGGTGGGCACAATAGAGTTTTTAAGCGACATGTTGAAAAGCGTACATAATGGATAAAACAACATTTCAGCGCAGTGCTTTAAAACGCAACTAGGAATATTATCTGGACCAGCAGTAAAAGATGACTTAATTAATTTCAAGTGTCTAAGAACTGTTTCATTTTCAATAACTGGCACATTATGAGTCCTATCATTGATGAAGTATGGATAAGTTACGTTTTGGTATGAAAAGTTATTATAGGTGCTTTGGAAAAATTCAGCAAAGAGGTTGGATATCGTTGCATCATCATTTCCTTCCACACCATTGAATTTCATACATGACGGAAATGAGTTAGAGTTAGACTTGTATTTAATTATATTAAAAAAATTTTTAGGATCGCGATATATATTGGATTTTAATTTAATTAGGTAAAAATCGTAATCTCGTTTATTACATAAAGTGAATTTATATCGAGCTTTTGCATAGTTTACATAATCAACAAGAGATCCGGTTCTCTTATATTTTTTAAATAATCTATTTTTTAAGTTCTTTAGACGAGATAATTCTTTTGAAAACCACGGCGGTTTATATTTATTTAATGAAAACGTGAGTCTTTGCAAGAGTTATTTTAACGCATATTAGCTCAATATCGTCAGTACCTATCACACAAATTTGTTCCGATGTGTGTTGAACAGCAACAGAGATGATAACTCCACCACCAATTTTGCCAAGACGATCTTTGCGAAAAGTAATTAAGCTGTCACAGAAAAGTTCCGAGTTTAAAACATCAGGGCGAAGCCATGTTTCAACAAAGACAATGATATCAGAAGATAATAAAAAACTTTTTAAATAAAGAGAAGTTAGTTTTGAGTTTAACCCTCTTACATTTTGAAAGCTTGGTGTCAAAACTGAAGGGGTGTTACGGGGAGTAATCAGTTTTTTGACCCAGAAGGCTTGACCGTATTTCCCGTATTAGTACGGTCTTTAAATTGGAACTCATGCACAACGCAACCATCAGGCCAGAAATTTGAGTCAACTAAAGCGTTGAAGAAAGATTCTGGCACTGAGATTTTGAAGGATGAAAAAGATCGCGCTGAGTTAAATTTAAATTTAGAAATTGTTAAATTTGTGACAGATTTTATCTTGGAAGTGATAAAATGATTTATATCACTTTCAGAAGTGTCCGCAGCTAAGCGGGATAGAAAAATGAATTTCTTTTGTGGCGCAGGTGGCACAACAACAAGCTTTTTGGGCTGTTGATCCCCTTGAGGAATATGTATTTCAGAAGCGGTTTGAATAAGTTCGGGAGGAACGATATTGTTGGTTTTGGCAACTGAAGCATAAGAACTTTCTGATGCTGTGACAACAATAGGCGGAACAATAGGCGAAGGAAGCGGGGAAAAGAATTCCATGGTCTCATCCGGCAGACAAAGAGTTGTCGGAATGGGAATGTTTAGTGCCGTATGGGGCTTCTTTCGCTTAGGTGAAGGTTCAACGGACTTGAGGGTAGAGAGAGACTTATCAAACGACTTAAATTTTTCGTTAAGTCGTTCGAAATCACTCGAAATATCTTTGTATGCATTGTGCATAAGATTGACCCACTTGCGTAACGCAATCTCTGACGAGCGACATTTTGGACAGCACCAGTGAAGTCCGATGTTTTTCTCCAAAATGTCAGCAATGCGGCCGTTTAGTTCGGCACATTTTAGGTGAGCAGTAGACTCACACATCCAACAAGCCACTAAGAGTTCTTTTTCACTCTTAATTGGGCACTTAGGCAAACAGCAAGGCATATTTTATTTTAATAGTAATGAAAAATAAAAATATAAATAAAAAAAAACAACAAGAATATTAATAAAAAATGAAGTGTTGAAATTTGCTTGCTTGACGTTAACGGGTTAACGATTAAGAGTGCAGGATTTTATTTCAAGAGAAACAATCACGACTCTTATAAAAACAAGCAATACAGAGCGAATCACAACACAAAAGAAACTCTCACCAGATGTTCGATGAAACAACAATTACAACGCAAGTGTTATTTTACAAAAACAAAAACACTTGTAATTATTTAAAATAGTGAAATCTAATTAAGTTTTGATTAAAAACATAAACAAATTTTCAAAAAACACAATCAAGACAATAATTAATTTTTTAAATCAAATTTCACAACGTTTTAAACAAAAATAAGTGAGAGGTTAATAAAAAACATAGGACAAATTTGGGAAAAATTAAACGAATTTTTTGTCCATGTAAAAAACTATTAATTCTGAATAAAATGCCGCCCATTTATGCAATTAAATAAATTTAAATGTCTCTCAATGATTTCGAGGATATTTTAGTTTTAATCAAAAAATTTTATTTCTTACGACTTTTCGTTAATGCCATCTGAAAGAGGAACAGATAAGTTTTCCATCGAGCTCTTAGTTTAAGAATTTGGACGAAGAATGCTACAGTTATTAGCAAAAAACTAATCGGTGGTCAACACGATTCCGTCCTACTGCCGATTCTTTTCGCAAAGTACTTTTAAATAATTCTAGTATTTAATGGGAAAAAATTAAACGAATTTTTTGTCCATGTAAAAAACTATTAATTCTGAATAAAATGCCGCCCATTTATGCAATTAAAAAAATTTAAATGTCTCTTATTAGATAAGGCATATTTTCATCTGATAAGGTACTTCCACTTCAATGATTTCGAAGATATTTTACTTTTGATCAAAAAAATTGTATTTCTTACGAATTTTTGTAAGGCATATTTTCGTGTGATAAGGTACTTCCACTTCAATGATTTCGAAGATATTTTAGTTTTGATCAAAATAATTGTATTTCTTACGACTTTTCGTAACATATGTAAATGCCATCTGAAAGAGGAACAGATAAGCTTTCCATCGAGCTCTTAGTCGAAGAAGTCGGTCGAAGGATGCAAGAGTTATTAGCAAAAAACTATTCGGTGGTCAACACGATTCCGTCCTACTGCCGATTCTTTTCGCAAAGTACTTTTCAATAATTCTAGTATTTAATGGGAAAAATTAAACGAATTTTTTGTCCATGTAAAAAACTATTAATTCTGAATAAAATGCCGGCCATTTATGCAATTAAATAAATTTAAATGTCTCTCAATGATTTCGAGGATATTTTAGTTTTGATCAAAAAATTTTATTTCTTACGACTTTTCGTAACATATGTAAATGCCATCTGAAAGAGGAACATATAAGCTTTCCATCGAGCTCTTAGTCGAAGAAGTCGGTCGAAGAATGCAAGAGTTATTAGCAAAAAACTATTCGGTGGTCAACACGATTCCGTCCTACTGCCGATTCTTTTCCCAAAGTACTTTTCTATAATTCTAGTATTTAATGGGAAAAATTAAACGAATTTTTTGTCCATGTAAAAAACTATTAATTCTGAATAAAATGCCGCCCATTTATGCAATTAAATAAATTTAAATGTCTCTCAATAATTTCGAGGATATTTTAGTTTTGATCAAAAAATTTTATTTCTTACGACTTTTCGTAAAATATGTTAATGCCATCTGAAAGAGGAACAGATAAGTTTTCCATCGAGCTCTTACTCTAAGAAGTTGGTCGAAGAATGCTACAGTTATTAGCAAAAAACTAATCGGTGGTCAACACGATTCCGTCCTACTGCCGATTCTTTTCGCAAAGTACTTTTCAATAATTCTAGTATTTAATGGGAAAAATTAAACGAATTTTTTGTCCATGTAAAAAACTATTAATTCTGAATAAAATGGCGGCCATTTATGCAATTAAATAAATTTTCTCAATGATTTCGAGGATATTTTAGTTTTGATCCGAAAAATTGTATTTCTTACGACTTTTTGTTAAATATTTTAATGCCATCTGAAAGAGGAATAGCAAAAAACTATTCGGTGGTCAACACGAATCCGTCCTACTGCCGATTCTTTTCGCAAAGTACTTTTCTATAATTCTAGTATTTAATTGTAAAAAATTAAACGAATTTTTTGTCCATGTAAAAAACTATTAATTCTGAATAAAATGCCGCCCATTTATGCAATTAAAAAAATTTAAACGTCTCTTATTAGATAAGGCATATTTTCGTCTGATAAGGTACTTCTTCTTCAATGATTTCGAGGATATTTTAGTTTTAACCAAAAAAATTGTATTTCTTACGACTTTTCGTAAAATATGTTAATGCCATCTGAAAGAGGAACAGATAAGCTTTCCATCGAGCTCTTAGTCGAAGAAGTCGGTCGAAAGATGCAAGAGTTTTTAGCAAAAAACTAATCGGTGGTCAACACGTTTCCGTCGTACTGCCGATTCTTTTCGCAAAGTACTTTTCTATAATTCTAGTATTTAATGGGAAAAAATTAAACGAATTTTTTGTCCATGTAAAAAACTATTAATTCTGAATAAAATGACGCCCATTTATGCAATTAAGAAAATTTAAATGTCTCTTATCAGATAAGGCATACTTTCGTCTGATAAGGTACTTCTTCTTCAATGATTTCGAGGATATTTTAGTTTTGATCCGAAAAATTGTATTTCTTACGACTTTTTGTTAAATATGTTAATGCCATCTGAAAGAGGAACAGATAAGCTTTCCATCGAGCTCTTAGTCGAAGAAGTCGATCGAAGGATGCAAGAGTTATTAGCAAAAACCTAATGGGTGGTCAACACGATTCCATCCTACGAATTTTTTGTCCATGTAAAAAACTATTTACTCTGAATAATATGCCGCCCATATATGCAATTAAAAATTTAAATGTCTCTTATTAGATAAGGCATATTTTCGTCTGATAAGGTGCTTCTACTTCAATGATTTCGAGGATATTTTAGTTTTGATCCAAAAAATTGTATTTCTTACGACTATTTGTAAAATATGTTAATGCCATCTGAAAGAGGAACAGATAAGCTTTCCATCGAGCTCTAAGTCGAAGAAGTCGGTCGAAGGATGCAAGAGTTATTAGCAAAAAACTAATGGGTGGTCAACACGATTCCATCCTACGAATTTTTTGTCCATGTAAAAAACTATTTACTCTGAATAAAATGCCGCCCATATATGCAATTAAAAATTTAAATGTCTCTTATTAGATAAGGCATACTTTCGTCTGATAAGGTTCTTCTTCTTCAATGATTTCGAGGATATTTTAGTTTTGATAAAAAAAACTGTATTTCTTATGGCTTTTTGTAAAATAAGTTAATGTCATCTGAAAGAGGAACCGATAAGCTTTCCATCGAGATCTTAGTCGAAGAAGTCGGTTGAAGGATGCAAGAGTTATTAGCAAAAAACTAATCGGAGGTCAACGCGATTCCGTCCTACTGCCGATTCTTTTCCCAAAGTACTTTTCTATAATTCTAGTATTTAATGGGAAAAAATTAAACGAATTTTTTGTCCATGTAAAAAACTATTAATTCTGAATAAAATGACGCCCAATTATGCAATTAAGAAAATTTAAATGTCTCTTATCAGATAAGGCATACTTTCGTCTGATAAGGTACTTCTTCTTCAATGATTTCGATGATATTTTAGTTTTGATCCGAAAAATTGTATTTCTCACGACTTTTTGTTAAATATGTTAATGCCATCTGAAAGAGGAACAGATAAGCTTTCCATCGAGCTCTTAGTCGAAGAAGTCGGTCGAAGGATGCAAGAGTTATTAGCAAAAAACTAATGGGTGGTCAACACGATTCCATCCTACGAATTTTTTGTCCATGTAAAAAACTATTTACTCTGAATAAAATGCCGCCCATATATGCAATTAAAAATTTAAATGTCTCTTATTAGATAAGGCATATTTTCGTCTGATAAGGTACTTCTTCTTCAATGATTTCGAGGATATTTTAGTTTTGATAAAAAAAACTGTATTTCTTATGGCTTTTTGTAAAATAAGTTAATGTCATCTGAAAGAGGAACCGATAAGCTTTCCATCGAGATCTTAGTCGAAGAAGTCGGTTGAAGGATGCAAGAGTTATTAGCAAAAAACTAATCGGAGGTCAACGCGATTCCGTCCTACTGCCGATTCTTTTCCCAAAGTACTTTTCTATAATTCTAGTATTTAATGGGAAAAAATTAAACGAATTTTTTGTCCATGTAAAAAACTATTTACTCTTAATAAAATGACGCCCATTTATGCAATTAAGAAAATTTAAATGTCTCTTATCAGATAAGGCATACTTTCGTCTGATAAGGTACTTCTTCTTCAATGATTTCGATGATATTTTAGTTTTGATCCGAAAAATTGTATTTCTCACGACTTTTTGTTAAATATGTTAATGCCATCTGAAAGAGGAACAGATAAGCTTTCCATCGAGCTCTTAGTCGAAGAAGTCGGTCGAAGGATGCAAGAGTTATTAGCAAAAAACTAATGGGTGGTCAACACGATTCCATCCTACGAATTTTTTGTCCATGTAAAAAACTATTTACTCTTAATAAAATGCCGCCCATATATGCAATTAAAAATTTAAATGTCTCTTATTAGATAAGGCATATTTTCGTCTGATAAGGTACTTCTACTTCAATGATTTCGAGGATATTTTAGTTTTGATCCAAAAAATTGTATTTCTTACGACTATTTGTAAAATAAGTTAATGTCATCTGAAAGAGGAACCGATAAGCTTTCCATCGAGATCTTAGTCGAAGAAGTCGGTTGAAGGATGCAAGAGTTATTAGCAAAAAACTAATCGGAGGTCAACGCGATTCCGTCCTACTGCCGATTCTTTTCCCAAAGTACTTTTCTATAATTCTAGTATTTAATGGGAAAAAATTAAACGAATTTTTTGTCCATGTAAAAAACTATTTACTCTGAATAAAATGCCGCCCATATATGCAATTAAAAAATTTAAATGTCTCTTATTAGATAAGGCATATTTTTGTCTGATAAGGTACTTTTTCTTCAATGATTTCGAGGATATTTTAATTTTGATAAAAAAAATTGTATTTCTTACGACTTTTTGTCAAAAAAAGTTAATGTAATCTGAAAGAGGAACAGATAAGCTTTCCATCGAGCTTTTAGTCGAAGAAGTCGGTCGAAGGATGCAAGAGTTATTAGCAAAAAACTAATGGGTGGTCAACACGATTCCGTCCTACAAATTTGTTGTCCATGTAAAAAACTATTTACTCTGAATAAAATGCCGCCCATATATGCAATTAAAAAATTTAAATGTCTCTTATTAGATAAGGCATATTTTTGTCTGATAAGGTACTTTTTCTTCAATGATTTCGAGGATATTTTAGTTTTATTATAAAAAATTGTATTTCTTACGACTTTTTGTAAAATATGTTAATGCCATCTGAAAGAGGAACAGATAAGCTTTCCATCGAGCTCTTAGTCTAAGAAGTTGGTCGAAGAATGCTACAGTTATTAGCAAAAAACTAATCGGTGGTCAACATGATTCCGTCCTACTGCCGATACTTTTCGCAAAGTACTTTTCAATAATTCTAGTATTTAATGGGAAAAATTAAACGAATTTTTTGTCCATGTAAAAAACTATTAATTCTGAATAAAATGGCGCCCATTTATGCAATTAAATAAATTTTCTCAATGATTTCGAGGATATTTTAGTTTTGATCAAAAAAATTGTATTTCTTACGACTTTTCGTAAAATATTTTAATGCCATCTGAAAGAGGAATAGCAAAAAACTATTCGGTGGTCAACACGAATCCGTCCTACATCGAGCTCTCAATCGAAGAAGTCGGTTGAAGGATGCAAGAGTTATTAGCAAAAACCGAATCGGTGGTCAACAGGTTTCCGTCCTACTGCCGATTCTTTTCGCAAAGTACTTTTCAATAATTCTAGTATTTAATGGGAAAAAATTAAACGAATTTTTTGTCCATGTAAAAAACTATTTATTCTGAACAAAATGCCGCCCATATATGCAATTAAAAAAATTTAAATCTCTCTTATTAGATAAGGCATATTTTGGTCTGATAAGGTACTTCTTTTTCAATGATTTCGGGGATATTTTAGTTTTGATAAAAAAAATTTTATTTCTTACGACTTTTCGTAAAATATGTTAATGCCATCTGAAAGAAGAACAGATAAGCTTTCCATCGAGCTCTTAGTCGAAGAAGTCGGTCGAAGGATGCAAGAGTTATTAGCAAAAAACTAATCGGTGGTCAACACGTTTCCGTCCTACTGCCGATTCTTTTCGCAAAGTACTTTTCAATAATTCTAGTATTTAATGGGAAAAAATTAAACGAATTTTTTGTCCATGTAAAAAACTATTTATTCTGAACAAAATGCCGCCCATATATGCAATTAAAAAAATTTAAATCTCTCTTATTAGATAAGGCATATTTTCGTCTGATAAGGTACTTCTTCTTCAATGATTTCGAGGATATTTTAGTTTTAATCAAAAAAATTGTATTTCTTACAACTTTTCGTAAAATATGTTAATGCTATCTGAAAAAAGAACTGATAAGCTTTCCATCGAGCTATTAGTCGAAGAAGTCGGTCGAAGGATGGAAGAGTTACTTTCAAGTACTTTTCAATAATTCTAGTATTTAATGGGAAAAAATTTAACGAATTTTATATCCATGTAAAAAACTATTAATTCTGAATAAAATGCCGCCCATTTATGCAATTAAAAAATTTAAATGTCTCTTATTAGATAAGGCAGATTTTCGTCTGATAAGGCACTTCTTCTTCAATGATTTCGAGGATATTTTAGTTTTGATCAAAAAAATTGTATTTCTTACGACTATTCGTAAAATATGTTAATGCTATCTGAAAAAAGAACTGATAAGCTTTCCATCGAGATCTTAGTCGAAGAAGTCGGTTGAAGGATGCAAGAGTTATTAGCAAAAACCTAATCGGTGGTCAACAGGTTTCCGTCCTACTGCCGATTCTTTTCGCAAAGTACTTTTCAATAATTCTAGTATTTAATGGGAAAAAATTAAACGAATTTTTTGTCCATGTAAAAAACTATTTATTCTGAACAAAATGCCGCCCATATATGCAATTAAAAAAATTTAAATCTCTCTTATTAGATAAGGCATATTTTCGTCTGATAAGGTACTTCTTCTTCAATGATTTCGAGGATATTTTAGTTTTAATCAAAAAAATTGTATTTCTTACAACTTTTCGTAAAATATGTTAATGCTATCTGAAAAAAGAACTGATAAGCTTTCCATCGAGCTATTAGTCGAAGAAGTCGGTCGAAGGATGCAAGAGTTATTAGCAAAAAACTAATGGGTGGTCAACACGATTCCATCCTACGAATTTTTTGTCCATGTAAAAAACTATTTACTCTGAATAAAATGCCGCCCATATATGCAATTAAAAATTTAAATGTCTCTTATTAGATAAGGCATATTTTCGTCTGATAAGGTACTTCTACTTCAATGATTTCGAGGATATTTTAGTTTTGATCCAAAAAATTGTATTTCTTACGATTATTTGTAAAATATGTTAATGGCATCTGAAAGAGGAACAGATAAGCTTTCCATCGAGCTCATAGTCGAAGAAGTCGGTCGAAGGATGCAAGAGTTATTAGCCAAAAACTAATGGGTGGTCATCACGATTCCGTCCTACAAATTTTTTGTCCATGTAAAAAACTATTTACTCTGAATAAAATGCCGCCCATATATGCAATTAAAAAATTTAAATGTCTCTTATTAGATAAGGCATATTTTTGTCTGATAAGGTACTTTTTCTTCAATGAATTCGAGGATATTTTAATTTTGATAAAAAAAAATGTATTTCTTACGACTTTTTGTCAAAAAAAGTTAATGTCATCTGAAAGAGGAACAGATAAGCTTTCCATCGAGATCTTAGTCGAAGAAGTCGGTTGAAGGATGCAAGAGTTATTAGCAAAAAACTAATCGGAGGTCAACGCGATTCCGTCCTACTGCCGATTCTTATCCCAAAGTACTTTTCTATAATTCTAGTATTTACTAGACTAACTATTAATTCTGAATAAAATGCCACCCATTTATGCAATTAAAAAATTTAAATGTCTCTTATTATATAAGGCATATTTTCGTCTGATAAGGTACTTCTACTTCAATGATTTCGAGGATATTTTAGTTTTGATCCAAAAATTTGTATTTCTTACGACTTTTTGTAAAATATGTTAATGCCATCTGAAAGAGGAACAGATATGCTTTCCATCGAGCTTTTAGTCGAAGAAGTCGGTCGAAGGATGCAAGAGTTATTAGCAAAAAACTAATGGGTGGTCAACACGATTCCGTCCTACAAATTTTTTGTCCATGTAAAAAACTATTTACTCTGAATAAAATGCCGCCCATTTATGCAATTAAAAAATTTAAATGTCTCTTATTATATAAGGCATATTTTCGTCTGATAAGGTACTTCTACTTCAATGATTTCGAGGATATTTTAGTTTTGATCCAAAAAATTGTATTTCTTACGACTTTTTGTCAAAAAAAGTTAATGTCATCTGAAAGAGGAACAGATAAGCTTTCCATCGAGATCTTAGTCGAAGAAGTTGGTCGAAGAATGCTACAGTTATTAGCAAAAAACTATTCGGTGGTCAACACGATTCCGTCCTACTGCCGATTCTTTTCGCAAAGTACTTTTCAATAATTCTAGTATTTAATGGGAAAAATTTAACGAATTTTTTGTCCATGTAAAAAACTATTAATTCTGAATAAAATGCCGCCCATTTATGCAATTAAAAAATTTAAATGTCTCTTATTAGATAAGGCATATTTTCGTCTGATAAGGTACCTTTTCTTCAATGATTTCGAGGATATTTTAGTTTTGATCCAAAAAATTGTATTTCTCACGACTTTTTGTTAAATATGTTAATGCCATCTGAAAGAGGAACAGATAAGCTTTCCATCGAGCTCTTAGTCGAAGAAGTCGGTCGAAGGATGCAAGAGTTATTAGCAAAAAACTAATGGGTTGTCAACACGATTCCATCCTACGAATTTTTTGTCCATGTAAAAAACTATTTACTCTGAATAAAATGCCGCCCATAAATGCAATTAAAAATTTAAATGTCTCTTATTAGATAAGGCATATTTTCGTCTGATAAGGTACTTCTACTTCAATGATTTCGAGGATATTTTAGTTTTGATCCAAAAAATTGTATTTCTTACGACTTTTTGTCAAAAAAAGTTAATGTAATCTGAAAGAGGAACAGATAAGCTTTCCATCGAGCTTTTAGTCGAAGAAGTCGGTCGAAGGATGCAAGAGTTATTAGCAAAAAACTAATGGGTGGTCAACACGATTCCGTCCTACAAATTTGTTGTCCATGTAAAAAACTATTTACTCTGAATAAAATGCCGCCCATATATGCAATTAAAAAATTTAAATGTCTCTTATTAGATAAGGCATATTTTTGTCTGATAAGGTACTTTTTCTTCAATGATTTCGAGGATATTTTAATTTTGATACAAAAAAAATGTATTTCTTACGACTTTTTGTCAAAAAAAGTTAATGTCATCTGAAAGAGGAACAGATAAGCTTTCCATCGAGATCTTAGTCGAAGAAGTCGGTTGAAGGATGCAAGAGTTATTAGCAAAAAACTAATCGGAGGTCAACGCGATTCCGTCCTACTGCCGATTCTTATCCCAAAGTACTTTTCTATAATTCTAGTATTTACTAGACTAACTATTAATTCTGAATAAAATGCCGCCCATTTATGCAATTAAAAAATTTAAATGTCTCTTATTATATAAGGCATATTTTCGTCTGATAAGGTACTTCTACTTCAATGATTTCGAGGATATTTTAGTTTTGATCCAAAAAATTGTATTTCTTACGACTTTTTGTAAAATATGTTAATGCCATCTGAAAGAGGAACAGATATGCTTTCCATCGAGCTTTTAGTCGAAAAAGTCGGTCGAAGGATGCAAGAGTTATTAGCAAAAAACTAATGGGTGGTCAACACGATTCCGTCCTACAAATTTTTTGTCCATGTAAAAAACTATTTACTCTGAATAAAATGCCGCCCATTTATGCAATTAAAAAATTTAAATGTCTCTTATTATATAAGGCATATTTTCGTCTGATAAGGTACTTCTACTTCAATGATTTCGAGGATATTTTAGTTTTGATCCAAAAAATTGTATTTCTTACGACTTTTTGTCAAAAAAAGTTAATGTCATCTGAAAGACGAACAGATAAGCTTTCCATCGAGATCTTAGTCGAAGAAGTTGGTCGAAGAATGCTACAGTTATTAGCAAAAAACTATTCGGTGGTCAACACGATTCCGTCCTACTGCCGATTCTTTTCGCAAAGTACTTTTCAATAATTCTAGTATTTAATGGGAAAAATTTAACGAATTTTTTGTCCATGTAAAAAACTATTAGTTCTGAATAAAATGCCGCCCATTTATGCAATTAAAAAATTTAAATGTTTCTTATTAGATAATGCATATTTTCGTCTGATAAGGTACTTTTTCTTCAATGATTTCGAGGATATTTTAGTTTTGATCCAAAAAATTGTATTTCTTACGACTTTTTGTAAAATATGTTAATGCCATCTGAAAGAGGAACAGATAAGCTTTCCATCGAGCTCTTAGTCTAAGAAGTTGGTCGAAGAATGCTACAGTTATTAGCAAAAAACTATTCGGTGGTCAACACGATTCCGTCCTACTGCCGATTCTTTTCGCAAAGTACTTTTCAATAATTCTAGCATTTAATGGGTAAAAAATTAAACAAATTTTTTGTCCATGTAAAAAACTATTAATTCTGAATAAAATGCAGCCCATTTATGGAATTAAAAAATTTAAATGTCTCTTATTAGATAAGGCATATTTTCGTCTGATAAGGTACTTTTTCTTCAATGATTTCGAGGATATTATAGTTTTGATAAAAAAAACTGTATTTCTTACGGCTTTTTGTAAAATAAGTTAATGTCATCTGAAAGAGGAACCGATAAGCTTTCCATCGAGATCTTAGTCGAAGAAGTCGGTTGAAGGATGCAAGAGTTATTAGCAAAAAACTAATCGGAGGTCAACGCGATTCCGTCCTACTGCCGATTCTTATCCCAAAGTACTTTTCTATAATTCTAGTATTTACTAGACTAACTATTAATTCTGAATAAAATGCCGCCCATTTATGCAATTAAAAAATTTAAATGTCTCCTATTATATAAGGCATATTTTCGTCTGATAAGGTACTTCTACTTCAATGATTTCGAGGATATTTTAGTTTTGATCCAAAAAATTGTATTTCTTACGACTTTTTGTAAAATATGTTAATGCCATCTGAAAGAGGAACAGATATGCTTTCCATCGAGCTTTTAGTCGATGAAGTCGGTCGAAGGATGCAAGAGTTATTAGCAAAAAACTAATGGGTGGTCAACACGATTCCGTCCTACAAATTTTTTGTCCATGTAAAAAACTATTTACTCTGAATAAAATGCCGCCCATATATGCAATTAAAAAATTTAAATGTCTCTTATTAGATAAGGCATAATTTCGTCTGATAAGGTACTTTTTCTTCAATGATTTCGAGGATATTTTAGTTTTGATAAAAAAAACTGTATTTCTTACGGCTTTTTGTAAAATAAGTTAATGTCATCTGAAAGAGGAACCGATAAGCTTTCCATCGAGATCTTAGTCGAAGAAGTCGGTCGAAGGATTCAAGAGTTGTTAGCAAAAAACTAATAGCTGGTCAACACGATTCCGACCTATTGCCGATTCTCTTCGCAAAGTACTTTTCTATAATTTTAGTATTTATAGAAAAAAATTAAACGATTTTTTTGTCTATGTAAAAAACTGTTAATTCTGAATAAAATGCCGCCCATATATGCAATTAAAAAAATTTAAATGTCTCTTATTAGATAAGGCATATTTTCGTCTGAAAGGTACGTCTTTTTCAATGATTTCGGGGATATTTTAGTTTTGATAAAAAAAATTTTATTTCTTACGACTTTTCGTAAAATATGTTAATGCCATCTGAAAGAAGAACAGATAAGCTTTCCATCGAGCTCTCAGTCGAAGAAGTCGGTCGAAGGATGCAAGAGTTATTAGCAAAAAACTAATCGGTGGTCAACACGTTTCCGTCCTACTGCCGATTCTCGTCGCAAAGTACTTTTCTATAATTCCAGCATTTAATGGGAAAAAATTAAATGATTTTTTTGTCCATGTAAAAAACTATTAATCCTGAACAAAATGCCACCCATTTATGCAATTAACAAAATTTAAGTCTCTTATTAGATAAGTCATATTTTTGTCTGATAAGGTACTTCTTCTTCAATGATTTCGAGGATATTTTAGTTTTGATAAAAAAAATTTTATATCTTATGTCTTTTCGTAAACTATGTTAATGTCGAAGAATGTAACTATGTTAGTCGAAGAAGTCGGTCGAAGGATGCAAGAGTTATTAGCAAAAACTAATCGGTGGTCAACACGATTCCGTCCTACTGCCGATTCACTTCGCAAAGTACTTTTCTATAATTCTAGTATTTAATTGTAAAAAATTAAACGAATTTTTTGTCCATGTAAAAAACTATTAATTCTGAATAAAATGCCGCCCATTTATGCAATTAAAAAAATTTAAACGTCTCTTATCAGATAAGGCATATTTTCGTCTGATAAGGTTCTTCTTCTTCAATGATTTCGAGGATATTTTAGTTTTAATCAAAAAAATTGTATTTCTTATGACTTTTCGTAAAATATGTTAATGCCATCTCAAAGAGGAACAGGTAAGCTTTCCATCGAGCTCTTAGTCGAAGAAGTCGGTCGAAGGATGCAAGAGTTATTAGCAAAAAACTAATCGGTGGTCAACACGATTCCGTCCTACTGGCGATTCTTTTCGCAAAGTACTTTTCAATAATTCTAGTATTTAATGTGAAAAAATTTAACGAATTTTATGTCCATGCAAAAAACTATTAATTCTGAATAAAATTCCTCCCATTTATGCAATTAAAAAATTTAAATGTCTCTTTACTTTTTCTTTAATGATTTCGAGGATATTTTAGTTTTGATAAAAAAAATTGTATTTCTTACGACTTTTTGTAAAATAAGTTAATGTCATCTGAAAGAGGAACAGATAAGCTTTCAATCGAGATCTTAGTCGAAGAAGTCGGTTGAAGGATGCAAGAGTTATTAGCAAAAAACTAATCGGTGGTCAACACGATTCCGTCCTACTGCCGATTCTTTTCGCAAAGTACTTTTCAATAATTCTAGTATTTAATAGGAAAAAATTTAACCAATTTTTTGTCCATGTAAAAAACTATTAATTCTGAATAAAATGCCGCCCATTTATTCAATTTAAAAATTTAAATGTCTCTTATTATATAAGACATATTTTCGTCTGATAAGGTACTTCTTCTTCAATGATTTCGAGGATATTTTAGTTTCAATCAAAAAAATTGTATTTCCTATGACTTTTCGTAAAATATGTTAATGCCATCTCAGAGAGGAACAGATAAGCTTTCCATCGAGATCTTAGTCGAAGAAGTCGGTCGAAGGATGCAAGAGTTATTAGCAAAAAACTTATCGGTGGTCATCACGATTCCGTCCTACTGCCGATTCTTTTCGCAAAGTACTTTTCAATAATCCTAGTATTTAATGGGAAAAAATTTAACGAATTTTTTGTCCATGTAAAAAACTATTAATTCTGAATAAAATGCCGCCCATTTATGCAATTAAAAAAATTTAAACGTCTCTTATCAGATAAGGCATATTTTCGTCTGATAAGGTTCTTCTTCTTCAATGATTTCGAGGATATTTTAGTTTTAATCAAAAAAATTTTATTTCTTATGACTTTTCGTAAAATATGTTAATGCCATCTCAAAGAGGAACAGGTAAGCTTTCCATCGAGCTCTTAGTCGAAGAAGTCGGTCGAAGGATGCAAGAGTTATTAGCAAAAAACTAATCGGTGGTCAACACGATTCCGTCCTACTGGCGATTCTTTTCGCAAAGTACTTTTCAATAATTCTAGTATTTAATGTGAAAAAATTTAACGAATTTTATGTCCATGCAAAAAACTATTAATTCTGAATAAAATTCCTCCCATTTATGCAATTAAAAAATTTAAATGTCTCTTATTAGATAAGGCATATTTTCGTCTGATAAGGTACTTTTTTTCTTTAATGATTTCGAGGACATTTTAGTTTTGATAAAAAAAATTGTATTTCTTACGACTTTTTGTAAAATAAGTTAATGTCATCTGAAAGAGGAACAGATAAGCTTTCAATCGAGATCTTAGTCGAAGAAGTCGGTTGAAGGATGCAAGAGTTATTAGCAAAAAACTAATCGGTGGTCAACACGATTCCGTCCTACTGCCGATTCTTTTCGCAAAGTACTTTTCAATAATTCTAGTATTTAATAGGAAAAAATTTAACCAATTTTTTGTCCATGTAAAAAACTATTAATTCTGAATAAAATGCCGCCCATTTATTCAATTAAAAAATTTAAATGTCTCTTATTATATAAGACATATTTTCGTCTGATAAGGTACTTCTTCTTCAATGATTTCGAGGATATTTTAGTTTCAATCAAAAAAATTGTATTTCCTATGACTTTTCGTAAAATATGTTAATGCCATCTCAGAGAGGAACAGATAAGCTTTCCATCGAGATCTTAGTCGAAGAAGTCGGTCGAAGGATGCTAGAGTTATTAGCAAAAAACTTATCGGTGGTCATCACGATTCCGTCCTACTGCCGATTCTTTTCGCAAAGTACTTTTCAATAATCCTAGTATTTAATGGGAAAAAATTTAACGAATTTTATGTCCATGTAAAAAACTATTAATTCTGAATAAAATTCCTCCCAGTTATGCAATTAAAAACATTTAAACGTCTCTTATCAGATAAGGCATATTTTCGTCTGATAAGGTACTTTTTCTTCAATGATTTCGAGGATATTTTAGTTTTGATAAAAAAAATTTTATTTCTTACGACTTTTTGTAAAATAAGTTAATGTCATCTGAAAGAGGAACAGATAAGCTTTCCATCGCGCTCTTAGTCGAAGAAGTCGGTCGAAGGATGCAAGAGTTATTAGCAAAAAACTAATGGGTGGTCAACACGATTCCGTCCCACTGCCGAATCTCTTCGCAAAGTACTTTTCTATAATTCTAGTATTTATAGAAAAAAATTTAACAAATTTTTTGTCCATGTAAAAAACTATTTACTCTGAATAAAATGCCGCCCATATATGCATTAAAAAAAATTTAAATGTCTCTTATTAGATAAGGCAGATTTTCGTCTGATAAGGTACTTCTTTTTCAATGATTTCGAGGATATTTTAGTTTTGATAAAAAAAATTTTATTTCTTACGACTTTTCGTAAAATATGTTAATGCCATTTTAAAGGGGAACAGATAAGCTTTCCATCGCGCTCTTAGTCGAAGAAGTCGGTTGAAGGATTCAAGAGTTGTTAGCAAAAAACTAATAGCTGGTCAACACGATTCCGTCCTACTGCCGATTCTCTTCGCAAAGTACTTTTCTATAATTCTAGTATTTATAGAAAAAAATTAAACGATTTTTTTGTCTATGTAAAAAACTGTTAATTCTGAATAAAATGCCGCCCATATATGCAATTAAAAAAATTTAAATGTCTCTTATTAGATAAGGCATATTTTCGTCTGAAAGGTACGTCTTTTTCAATGATTTCGGGGATATTTTAGTTTTGATAAAAAAAATTTTATTTCTTACGACTTTTCGTAAAATATGTTAATGCCATCTGAAAGAAGAACAGATAAGCTTTCCATCGAGCTCTCAGTCGAAGAAGTCGGTCGAAGGATGCAAGAGTTATTAGCAAAAAACTAATCGGTGGTCAACACGTTTCCGTCCTACTGCCGATTCTCGTCGCAAAGTACTTTTCTATAATTCCAGCATTTAATGGGAAAAAATTAAATGATTTTTTTGTCCATGTAAAAAACTATTAATCCTGAACAAAATGCCACCCATTTATGCAATTAACAAAATTTAAGTCTCTTATTAGATAAGTCATATTTTTGTCTGATAAGGTACTTCTTCTTCAATGATTTCGAGGATATTTTAGTTTTGATTAAAAAAATTTTATATCTTATGTCTTTTCGTAAACTATGTTAATGTCGAAGAATGTAACTATGTTAGTCGAAGAAGTCGGTCGAAGGATGCAAGAGTTATTAGCAAAAACTAATCGGTGGTCAACACGATTCCGTCCTACTACCGATTCACTTCGCAAAGTACTTTTCTATAATTCTAGTATTTAATTGTAAAAAATTAAAGGAATTTTTTGTCCATGTAAAAAACTATTAATTCTGAATAAAATGCCGCCCATTTATGCAATTAAAAAAATTTAAACGTCTCTTATCAGATAAGGCATATTTTCGTCTGATAAGGTTCTTCTTCTTCAATGATTTCGAGGATATTTTAGTTTTAATCAAAAAAATTGTATTTCTTATGACTTTTCGTAAAATATGTTAATGCCATCTGAAAGAAGAACAGATAAGCTTTCCATCGAGCTCTCAGTCGAAGAAGTCGGTCGAAGGATGCAAGAGTTATTAGCAAAAAACTAATCGGTGGTCAACACGTTTCCGTCCTACTGCCGATTCTCGTCGCAAAGTACTTTTCTATAATTCCAGCATTTAATGGGAAAAAATTAAATGATTTTTTTGTCCATGTAAAAAACTATTAATCCTGAACAAAATGCCACCCATTTATGCAATTAACAAAATTTAAGTCTCTTATTAGATAAGGCATATTTTCGTCTGATAAGGTTCTTCTTCTTCAATGATTTCGAGGATATTTTAGTTTTAATCAAAAAAATTGTATTTCTTATGACTTTTCGTAAAATATGTTAATGCCATCTCAAAGAGGAACAGGTAAGCTTTCCATCGAGCTCTTAGTCGAAGAAGTCGGTCGAAGGATGCAAGAGTTATTAGCAAAAAACTAATCGGTGGTCAACACGATTCCGTCCTACTGGCGATTCTTTTCGCAAAGTACTTTTCAATAATTCTAGTATTTAATGTGAAAAAATGTAACGAATTTTATGTCCATGCAAAAAACTATTAATTCTGAATAAAATTCCTCCCATTTATGCAATTAAAAAATTTAAATGTCTCTTTACTTTAATGATTTCGAGGATATTTTAGTTTTGATAAAAAAAATTGTATTTCTTACGACTTTTTGTAAAATAAGTTAATGTCATCTGAAAGAGGAACAGATAAGCTTTCAATCGAGATCTTAGTCGAAGAAGTCGGTTGAAGGATGCAAGATTTATTAGCAAAAAACTAATCGGTGGTCAACACGATTCCGTCCTACTGCCGATTCTTTTCGCAAAGTACTTTTCAATAATTCTAGTATTTAATAGGAAAAAATTTAACCAATTTTTTGTCCATGTAAAAAACTATTAATTCTGAATAAAATGCCGCCCATTTATTCAATTTAAAAATTTAAATGTCTCTTATTATATAAGACATATTTTCGTCTGATAAGGTACTTCTTCTTCAATGATTTCGAGGATATTTTAGTTTCAATCAAAAAAATTGTATTTCCTATGACTTTTCGTAAAATATGTTAATGCCATCTCAGAGAGGAACAGATAAGCTTTCCATCGAGATCTTAGTCGAAGAAGTCGGTCGAAGGATGCAAGAGTTATTAGCAAAAAACTTATCGGTGGTCATCACGATTCCGTCCTACTGCCGATTCTTTTCGCAAAGTACTTTTCAATAATCCTAGTATTTAATGGGAAAAAATTTAACGAATTTTTTGTCCATGTAAAAAACTATTAATTCTGAATAAAATGCCGCCCATTTATGCAATTAAAAAAATTTAAACGTCTCTTATCAGATAAGGCATATTTTCGTCTGATAAGGTTCTTCTTCTTCAATGATTTCGAGGATATTTTAGTTTTAATCAAAAAAATTTTATTTCTTATGACTTTTCGTAAAATATGTTAATGCCATCTCAAAGAGGAACAGGTAAGCTTTCCATCGAGCTCTTAGTCGAAGAAGTCGGTCGAAGGATGCAAGAGTTATTAGCAAAAAACTAATCGGTGGTCAACACGATTCCGTCCTACTGGCGATTCTTTTCGCAAAGTACTTTTCAATAATTCTAGTATTTAATGTGAAAAAATTTAACGAATTTTATGTCCATGCAAAAAACTATTAATTCTGAATAAAATTCCTCCCATTTATGCAATTAAAAAATTTAAATGTCTCTTATTAGATAAGGCATATTTTCGTCTGATAAGGTACTTTTTTTCTTTAATGATTTCGAGGACATTTTAGTTTTGATAAAAAAAATTGTATTTCTTACGACTTTTTGTAAAATAAGTTAATGTCATCTGAAAGAGGAACAGATAAGCTTTCAATCGAGATCTTAGTCGAAGAAGTCGGTTGAAGGATGCAAGAGTTATTAGCAAAAAACTAATCGGTGGTCAACACGATTCCGTCCTACTGCCGATTGTTTTCGCAAAGTACTTTTCAATAATTCTAGTATTTAATAGGAAAAAATTTAACCAATTTTTTGTCCATGTAAAAAACTATTAATTCTGAATAAAATGCCGCCCATTTATTCAATTAAAAAATTTAAATGTCTCTTATTATATAAGACATATTTTCGTCTGATAAGGTACTTCTTCTTCAATGATTTCGAGGATATTTTAGTTTCAATCAAAAAAATTGTATTTCCTATGACTTTTCGTAAAATATGTTAATGCCATCTCAGAGAGGAACAGATAAGCTTTCCATCGAGATCTTAGTCGAAGAAGTCGGTCGAAGGATGCAAGAGTTATTAGCAAAAAACTTATCGGTGGTCATCACGATTCCGTCCTACTGCCGATTCTTTTCGCAAAGTACTTTTCAATAATCCTAGTATTTAATGGGAAAAAATTTAACGAATTTTATGTCCATGTAAAAAACTATTAATTCTGAATAAAATTCCTCCCAGTTATGCAATTAAAAACATTTAAACGTCTCTTATCAGATAAGGCATATTTTCGTCTGATAAGGTACTTTTTCTTCAATGATTTCGAGGATATTTTAGTTTTGATAAAAAAAATTTTATTTCTTACGACTTTTTGTAAAATAAGTTAATGTCATCTGAAAGAGGAACAGATAAGCTTTCCATCGCGCTCTTAGTCGAAGAAGTCGGTCGAAGGATGCAAGAGTTATTAGCAAAAAACTAATGGGTGGTCAACACGATTCCGTCCCACTGCCGAATCTCTTCGCAAAGTACTTTTCTATAATTCTAGTATTTATAGAAAAAAATTTAACAAATTTTTTGTCCATGTAAAAAACTATTTACTCTGAATAAAATGCCGCCCATATATGCATTAAAAAAAATTTAAATGTCTCTTATTAGATAAGGCAGATTTTCGTCTGATAAGGTACTTCTTTTTCAATGATTTCGAGGATATTTTAGTTTTGATAAAAAAAATTTTATTTCTTACGACTTTTCGTAAAATATGTTAATGCCATTTTAAAGGGGAACAGATAAGCTTTCCATCGCGCTCTTAGTCGAAGAAGTCGGTTGAAGGATTCAAGAGTTGTTAGCAAAAAACTAATAGCTGGTCAACATGATTCCGTCCTACTGCCGATTCTCTTCGCAAAGTACTTTTCTATAATTCTAGTATTTATAGAAAAAAATTAAACGATTTTTTTGTCTATGTAAAAAACTGTTAATTCTGAATAAAATGCCGCCCATATATGCAATTAAAAAAATTTAAATGTCTCTTATTAGATAAGGCATATTTTCGTCTGAAAGGTACGTCTTTTTCAATGATTTCGGGGATATTTTAGTTTTGATAAAAAAAATTTTATTTCTTACGACTTTTCGTAAAATATGTTAATGCCATCTGAAAGAAGAACAGATAAGCTTTCCATCGAGCTCTCAGTCGAAGAAGTCGGTCGAAGGATGCAAGAGTTATTAGCAAAAAACTAATCGGTGGTCAACACGTTTCCGTCCTACTGCCGATTCTCGTCGCAAAGTACTTTTCTATAATTCCAGCATTTAATGGGAAAAAATTAAATGATTTTTTTGTCCATGTAAAAAACTATTAATCCTGAACAAAATGCCACCCATTTATGCAATTAACAAAATTTAAGTCTCTTATTAGATAAGTCATATTTTTGTCTGATAAGGTACTTCTTCTTCAATGATTTCGAGGATATTTTAGTTTTGATTAAAAAAATTTTATATCTTATGTCTTTTCGTAAACTATGTTAATGTCGAAGAATGTAACTATGTTAGTCGAAGAAGTCGGTCGAAGGATGCAAGAGTTATTAGCAAAAACTAATCGGTGGTCAACACGATTCCGTCCTACTGCCGATTCACTTCGCAAAGTACTTTTCTATAATTCTAGTATTTAATTGTAAAAAATTAAACGAATTTTTTGTCCATGTAAAAAACTATTAATTCTGAATAAAATGCCGCCCATTTATGCAATTAAAAAAATTTAAACGTCTCTTATCAGATAAGGCATATTTTCGTCTGATAAGGTTCTTCTTCTTCAATGATTTCGAGGATATTTTAGTTTTAATCAAAAAAATTGTATTTCTTATGACTTTTCGTAAAATATGTTAATGCCATCTCAAAGAGGAACAGGTAAGCTTTCCATCGAGCTCTTAGTCGAAGAAGTCGGTCGAAGGATGCAAGAGTTATTAGCAAAAAACTAATCGGTGGTCAACACGATTCCGTCCTACTGGCGATTCTTTTCGCAAAGTACTTTTCAATAATTCTAGTATTTAATGTGAAAAAATTTAACGAATTTTATGTCCATGCAAAAAACTATTAATTCTGAATAAAATTCCTCCCATTTATGCAATTAAAATATTTAAATGTCTCTTTACTTTTTCTTTAATGATTTCGAGGATATTTTAGTTTTGATAAAAAAAATTGTATTTCTTACGACTTTTTGTAAAATAAGTTAATGTCATCTGAAAGAGGAACAGATAAGCTTTCAATCGAGATCTTAGTCGAAGAAGTCGGTTGAAGGATGCAAGAGTTATTAGCAAAAAACTAATCGGTGGTCAACACGATTCCGTCCTACTGCCGATTCTTTTCGCAAAGTACTTTTCAATAATTCTAGTATTTAATAGGAAAAAATTTAACCAATTTTTTGTCCATGTAAAAAACTATTAATTCTGAATAAAATGCCGCCCATTTATTCAATTTAAAAATTTAAATGTCTCTTATTATATAAGACATATTTTCGTCTGATAAGGTACTTCTTCTTCAATGATTTCGAGGATATTTTAGTTTCAATCAAAAAAATTGTATTTCCTATGACTTTTCGTAAAATATGTTAATGCCATCTCAGAGAGGAACAGATAAGCTTTCCATCGAGATCTTAGTCGAAGAAGTCGGTCGAAGGATGCAAGAGTTATTAGCAAAAAACTAATCGGTGGTCATCACGATTCCGTCCTACTGCCGATTCTTTTCGCAAAGTACTTTTCAATAATCCTAGTATTTAATGGGAAAAAATTTAACGAATTTTTTGTCCATGTAAAAAACTATTAATTCTGAATAAAATGCCGCCCATTTATGCAATTAAAAAAATTTAAACGTCTCTTATCAGATAAGGCATATTTTCGTCTGATAAGGTTCTTCTTCTTCAATGATTTCGAGGATATTTTAGTTTTAATCAAAAAAATTGTATTTCTTATGACTTTTCGTAAAATATGTTAATGCCATCTCAAAGAGGAACAGGTAAGCTTTCCATCGAGCTCTTAGTCGAAGAAGTCGGTCGAAGGATGCAAGAGTTATTAGCAAAAAACTAATCGGTGGTCAACACGATTCCGTCCTACTGGCGATTCTTTTCGCAAAGTACTTTTCAATAATTCTAGTATTTAATGTGAAAAAATTTAACGAATTTTATGTCCATGCAAAAAACTATTAATTCTGAATAAAATTCCTCCCATTTATGCAATTAAAAAATTTAAATGTCTCTTATTAGATAAGGCATATTTTCGTCTGATAAGGTACTTTTTTTCTTTAATGATTTCGAGGACATTTTAGTTTTGATAAAAAAAATTGTATTTCTTACGACTTTTTGTAAAATAAGTTAATGTCATCTGAAAGAGGAACAGATAAGCTTTCAATCGAGATCTTAGTCGAAGAAGTCGGTTGAAGGATGCAAGAGTTATTAGCAAAAAACTAATCGGTGGTCAACACGATTCCGTCCTACTGCCGATTCTTTTCGCAAAGTACTTTTCAATAATTCTAGTATTTAATAGGAAAAAATTTAACCAATTTTTTGTCCATGTAAAAAACTATTAATTCTGAATAAAATGCCGCCCATTTATTCAATTAAAAAATTTAAATGTCTCTTATTATATAAGACATATTTTCGTCTGATAAGGTACTTCTTCTTCAATGATTTCGAGGATATTTTAGTTTCAATCAAAAAAATTGTATTTCCTATGACTTTTCGTAAAATATGTTAATGCCATCTCAGAGAGGAACAGATAAGCTTTCCATCGAGATCTTAGTGGAAGAAGTCGGTCGAAGGATGCAAGAGTTATTAGCAAAAAACTTATCGGTGGTCATCACGATTCCGTCCTACTGGCGATTCTTTTCGCAAAGTACTTTTCAATAATCCTAGTATTTAATGGGAAAAAATTTAACGAATTTTATGTCCATGTAAAAAACTATTAATTCTGAATAAAATTCCTCCCAGTTATGCAATTAAAAACATTTAAACGTCTCTTATCAGATAAGGCATATTTTCGTCTGATAAGGTACTTTTTCTTCAATGATTTCGAGGATATTTTAGTTTTGATAAAAAAAATTTTATTTCTTACGACTTTTTGTAAAATAAGTTAATGTCATCTGAAAGAGGAACAGATAAGCTTTCCATCGCGCTCTTAGTCGAAGAAGTCGGTCGAAGGATGCAAGAGTTATTAGCAAAAAACTAATGGGTGGTCAACACGATTCCGTCCCACTGCCGAATCTCTTCGCAAAGTACTTTTCTATAATTCTAGTATTTATAGAAAAAAATTTAACAAATTTTTTGTCCATGTAAAAAACTATTTACTCTGAATAAAATGCCGCCCATATATGCATTAAAAAAAATTTAAATGTCTCTTATTAGATAAGGCAGATTTTCGTCTGATAAGGTACTTCTTTTTCAATGATTTCGAGGATATTTTAGTTTTGATAAAAAAAATTTTATTTCTTACGACTTTTCGTAAAATATGTTAATGCCATTTTAAAGGGGAACAGATAAGCTTTCCATCGCGCTCTTAGTCGAAGAAGTCGGTTGAAGGATTCAAGAGTTGTTAGCAAAAAACTAATAGCTGGTCAACACGATTCCGTCCTACTGCCGATTCTCTTCGCAAAGTACTTTTCTATAATTCTAGTATTTATAAAAAAAAATAAACGAATTTTTTGTCCATGTAAAAAACTATTAATTCTGAATAAAATGCCGCCCATATATGCAATTAAAAAAATTTAAATGTCTCTTATTAGATAAGGCAGATTTTCGTCTGATAAGGTACTTCTTTTTCAATGATTTCGAGGATATTTTAGTTTTGATAAAAAAAATTGTATTTCTTACGACTTTTCGTAAAATATGTTAATGCCATCTGAAAAAGGAACAGATAAGCTTTCCATCCAGCTCTTAGTCGAAGAAGTCGGTCGAAGGATGCAAGAGTTATTAGCAAAAAACTAATCGGTGGTCAACACGTTTCCGTCGTACTGCCGATTCTTTTCGCAAAGTACTTTTCAATAATAAAACTATTAATTCTGAACAAAATGCCGCCCATTAATGCAATTAAAAAAATTTTAACGTGTCTTATTAGATAAGGCATATTTTCGTCTGATAAGGTACTTCTTCTTCAATGATTTCGAGGATATTTTAGCTTTAATCAAAAAAATTGTATTTCTTATGACTTTTCGTAAAATATGTTAATGCCATCTCAAAGAGGAACAGATAAGCTTTACATCGAGCTCTTAGTCGAAGAAGTCGGTCGAAGGATGCAAGAGTTATTAGCAAAAAACTAATCGGTGGTCAATACGATTCCGTCCTGCTGCCGAATCTCTTCGCAAAGTACTTTTCTATAATTCTAGTATCTAATGGGAAAAAATTAAACGAATTTTTTGCCATGTAAAAAACTATTAATTCTGAATAAAATTCCTCCCATTTATGCAATTAAAAAATTTAAATGTCTCTTATTAGATAAGGCATATTTTCGTCTGATAAGGTACTTTTTCTTCAATGATTTCGAGGATTTTAGTTTTGATTAAAAAAAATTGCATTTCTTACGACTTTTTGTAAAATAAGTTAATGTCAATTGAAAGAGGAACAGATAAGCTTTCCATCGAGATCTTAGTCGAAGAAGTCGGTTGAAGGATGCAAGAGTTATTAGCAAAATACTAATCGGTGGTCAACGCGATTCCGTCATACTGCCGATTCTTTTCGCAAAGTACTTTTCAATAATTCTAGTATTTAATGTGAAAAAATTTAACGAATTTTATGTCCATGCAAAAAACTATTAATTCTGAATAAAATTCCTCCCATTTATGCAATTAAAAAATTTAAATGTCTCTTATTAGATAAGGCATATTTTCGTCTGATAAGGTACTTTTTCTTTAATGATTTCGAGGATATTTTAGTTTTGATAAAAAAAATTGTATTTCTTACGACTTTTTGTAAAATAAGTTAATGTCATCTGAAAGAGGAACAGATAAGCTTTCAATCGAGATATTAGTCGAAGAAGTCGGTTGAAGGATGCAAGAGTTATTAGCAAAAAACTAATCGGTGGTCAACACGATTCCGTCCTACTGCCGATTCTTTTCGCAAAGTACTTTTCAATAATTCTAGTAATTAATAGGAAAAAATTTAACGAATTTTTTGTCCATGTAAAAAACTATTAATTCTGAATAAAATGCCGCCCATTTATTCAATTAAAAAATTTAAATGTCTCTTATTATATAAGACATATTTTCGTCTGATAAGGTACTTCTTCTTCAATGATTTCGAGGATATTTTAGTTTCAATCAAAAAAATTGTATTTCCTATGACTTTTCGTAAAATATGTTAATGCCATCTCAGAGAGGAACAGATAAGCTTTCCATCGAGATCTTAGTCGAAGAAGTCGGTCGAAGGATGCAAGAGTTATTAGCAAAAAACTTATCGGTGGTCATCACGATTCCGTCGTACTGCCGATTCTTTTCGCAAAGTACTTTTCAATAACTCTAGTATTTAATGGGAAAAAATTTAACGAATTTTATGTCCATGTAAAAAACTATTAATTCTGAATAAAATTCCTCCCAGTTATGCAATTAAAAAAATTTAAACGTCTCTTATCAGATAAGGCATATTTTCGTCTGATAAGGTACTTTTTCTTCAATGATTTCGAGGATATTTTAGTTTTGATAAAAAAAATTTTATTTCTTACGACTTTTTGTAAAATAAGTTAATGTCATCTGAAAGAGGAACAGATAAGCTTTCCATCGCGCTCTTAGTCGAAGAAGTCGGTCGAAGGATGCAAGAGTTATTAGCAAAAAAATAATGGGTGGTCAACACGATTCCGTCCCACTGCCGAATCTCTTCGCAAAGTACTTTTCTATAATTCTAGTATTTATAGAAAAAAATTTAACGAATTTTTTGTCCATGTAAAAAACTATTTACTCTGAATAAAATGCCGCCCATATATGCATTAAAAAAAATTTAAATGTCTCTTATTAGATAAGGCAGATTTTCGTCTGATAAGGTACTTCTTTTTCAATGATTTCGAGGATATTTTAGTTTTGATAAAAAAAATTTTATTTCTTACGACTTTTCGTAAAATATGTTAATGCCATTTTAAAGGGGAACAGATAAGCTTTCCATCGCGCTCTTAGTCGAAGAAGTCGGTTGAAGGATTCAAGAGTTGTTAGCAAAAAACTATAAGCTGGTCAACAAGATTCCGTCCTACTGCCGATTCTCTTCGCAAAGTACTTTTCTATAATTCTAGTATTTATAGAAAAAAATTTAACGAATTTTTTGTCCATGTAAAAAACTATTTACTCTGAATAAAATGCCGCCCATATATGCATTAAAAAAAATTTAAATGTCTCTTATTAGATAAGGCAGATTTTCGTCTGATAAGGTACTTCTTTTTCAATGATTTCGAGGATATTTTAGTTTTGATAAAAAAAATTGTATTTCTTACGACTTTTCGTAAAATATGTTAATACCATCTGAAGAAGGAACAGATAAGCTTTCCATCCAGCTCTTAGTCGAAGAAGTCGGTCGAAGGATGCAAGAGTTATTAGCAAAAAACTAATCGGTGGTCAACACGTTTCCGTCGTACTGCCGATTCTTTTCGCAAAGTACTTTTCTATAATTCTAGTATTTAATGGGAAAAAATTAAACGAATTTTTTTTCAATGTAAAAAACTATTAATTCTGAACAAAATGCCGCCCATTAATGCAATTAAAAAAATTTTAACGTCTCTTATTAGATAAGGCATATTTTCGTCTGATAAGGTACTTCTTCTTCAATGATTTCGAGGATATTTTAGCTTTAATCAAAAAAATTGTATTTCTTATGACTTTTCGTAAAATATGTTAATGCCATCTCAAAGAGGAACAGATAAGCTTTACATCGAGCTCTTAGTCGAAGAAGTCGGTCGAAGGATGCAAGAGTTATTAGCAAAAAACTAATCGGTGGTCAATACGATTCCGTCCTGCTGCCGAATCCATTCGCAAAGTACTTTTCTATAATTCTAGTATCTAATGGGAAAAAATTAAACGAATTTTTTGTCCATGTAAAAAACTGTTAATTCTGAATAAAATTCCTCCCATTTATGCAATTAAAAAATTTAAATGTCTCTTATTAGATAAGGCATATTTTCGTCAGATAAGGTACTTTTTCTTCAATGATTTCGAGGATTTTAGTTTTGATTAAAAAAAATTGCATTTCTTACGACTTTTTGTAAAATAAGTTAATGTCAATTTAAAGAGGAACAGATAAGCTTTCCATCGAGATCTTAGTCGAAGAAGTCGGTTGAAGGATGCAAGAGTTATTAGCAAAATACTAATCGGTGGTCAACGCGATTCCGTCATACTGCCGATTCTTTTCGCAAAGTACTTTTCAATAATTCTAGTATTTAATGTGAAAAAATTTAACGAATTTTATGTCCATGCAAAAAACTATTAATTCTGAATAAAATTCCTCCCATTTATGCAATTAAAAAATTTAAATGTCTCTTATTAGATAAGGCATATTTTCGTCTGATAAGGTACTTTTTCTTTAATGATTTCGAGGATATTTTAGTTTCAATCAAAAAAATTGTATTTCCTATGACTTTTCGTAAAATATGTTAATGCCATCTCAGAGAGGAACAGATAAGCTTTCCATCGAGATCTTAGTCGAAGAAGTCGGTCGAAGGATGCAAGAGTTATTAGCAAAAAACTTATCGGTGGTCATCACGATTCCGTCCTACTGCCGATTCTTTTCGCAAAGTACTTTTCAATAATCCTAGTATTTAATGGGAAAAAATTTAACGAATTTTATGTCCATGTAAAAAACTATTAATTCTGAATAAAATTCCTCCCAGTTATGCAATTAAAAAAATTTAAACGTCTCTTATCAGATAAGGCATATTTTCGTCTGATAAGGTACTTTTTCTTCAATGATTTCGAGGATATTTTAGTTTTGATAAAAAAAATTTTATTTCTTACGACTTTTTGTAAAATAAGTTAATGTCATCTGAAAGAGGAACAGATAAGCTTTCCATCGCGCTCTTAGTCGAAGAAGTCGGTCGAAGGATGCAAGAGTTATTAGCAAAAAACTAATGGGTGGTCAACACGATTCCGTCCCACTGCCGAATCTCTTCGCAAAGTACTTTTCTATAATCCTAGTATTTAATGGGAAAAAATTTAACGAATTTTATGTCCATGTAAAAAACTATTAATTCTGAATAAAATGCCGCCCATTTATGCAATTAAAAAAATTTAAACGTCTCTTATCAGATAAGGCATATTTTCGTCTGATAAGGTTCTTCTTCTTCAATGATTTCGAGGATATTTTAGTTTTAATCAAAAAAATTTTATTTCTTATGACTTTTCGTAAAATATGTTAATGCCATCTCAAAGAGGAACAGGTAAGCTTTCCATCGAGCTCTTAGTCGAAGAAGTCGGTCGAAGGATGCAAGAGTTATTAGCAAAAAACTAATCGGTGGTCAACACGATTCCGTCCTACTGCCGATTCTTTTCGCAAAGAACTTTTCAATAATTCTAGTATTTAATAGGAAAAAATTTAACCAATTTTTTGTCCATGTAAAAAACTATTAATTCTGAATAAAATTCCTCCCAGTTATGCAATTAAAAACATTTAAACGTCTCTTATCAGATAAGGCATATTTTCGTCTGATAAGGTACTTTTTCTTCAATGATTTCGAGGATATTTTAGTTTTGATAAAAAAAATTTTATTTCTTACGACTTTTTGTAAAATAAGTTAATGTCATCTGAAAGAGGAACAGATAAGCTTTCCATCGCGCTCTTAGTCGAAGAAGTCGGTCGAAGGATGCAAGAGTTATTAGCAAAAAAATAATGGGTGGTCAACACGATTCCGTCCCACTGCCGAATCTCTTCGCAAAGTACTTTTCTATAATTCTAGTATTTATAGAAAAAAATTTAACGAATTTTTTGTCCATGTAAAAAACTATTTACTCTGAATAAAATGCCGCCCATATATGCATTAAAAAAAATTTAAATGTCTCTTATTAGATAAGGCAGATTTTCGTCTGATAAGGTACTTCTTTTTCAATGATTTCGAGGATATTTTAGTTTTGATAAAAAAAATTTTATTTCTTACGACTTTTCGTAAAATATGTTAATGCCATTTTAAAGGGGAACAGATAAGCTTTCCATCGCGCTCTTAGTCGAAGAAGTCGGTTGAAGGATTCAAGAGTTGTTAGCAAAAAACTATAAGCTGGTCAACAAGATTCCGTCCTACTGCCGATTCTCTTCGCAAAGTACTTTTCTATAATTCTAGTATTTATAGAAAAAAATTTAACGAATTTTTTGTCCATGTAAAAAACTATTTACTCTGAATAAAATGCCGCCCATATATGCATTAAAAAAAATTTAAATGTCTCTTATTAGATAAGGCAGATTTTCGTCTGATAAGGTACTTCTTTTTCAATGATTTCGAGGATATTTTAGTTTTGATAAAAAAAATTGTATTTCTTACGACTTTTCGTAAAATATGTTAATACCATCTGAAGAAGGAACAGATAAGCTTTCCATCCAGCTCTTAGTCGAAGAAGTCGGTCGAAGGATGCAAGAGTTATTAGCAAAAAACTAATCGGTGGTCAACACGTTTCCGTCGTACTGCCGATTCTTTTCGCAAAGTACTTTTCTATAATTCTAGTATTTAATGGGAAAAAATTAAACGAATTTTTTTTCAATGTAAAAAACTATTAATTCTGAACAAAATGCCGCCCATTAATGCAATTAAAAAAATTTTAACGTCTCTTATTAGATAAGGCATATTTTCGTCTGATAAGGTACTTCTTCTTCAATGATTTCGAGGATATTTTAGCTTTAATCAAAAAAATTGTATTTCTTATGACTTTTCGTAAAATATGTTAATGCCATCTCAAAGAGGAACAGATAAGCTTTACATCGAGCTCTTAGTCGAAGAAGTCGGTCGAAGGATGCAAGAGTTATTAGCAAAAAACTAATCGGTGGTCAATACGATTCCGTCCTGCTGCCGAATCCATTCGCAAAGTACTTTTCTATAATTCTAGTATCTAATGGGAAAAAATTAAACGAATTTTTTGTCCATGTAAAAAACTATTAATTCTGAATAAAATTCCTCCCATTTATGCAATTAAAAAATTTAAATGTCTCTTATTAGATAAGGCATATTTTCGTCAGATAAGGTACTTTTTCTTCAATGATTTCGAGGATTTTAGTTTTGATTAAAAAAAATTGCATTTCTTACGACTTTTTGTAAAATAAGTTAATGTCAATTTAAAGAGGAACAGATAAGCTTTCCATCGATATCTTAGTCGAAGAAGTCGGTTGAAGGATGCAAGAGTTATTAGCAAAATACTAATCGGTGGTCAACGCGATTCCGTCATACTGCCGATTCTTTTCGCAAAGTACTTTTCAATAATTCTAGTATTTAATGTGAAAAAATTTAACGAATTTTATGTCCATGCAAAAAACTATTAATTCTGAATAAAATTCCTCCCATTTATGCAATTAAAAAATTTAAATGTCTCTTATTAGATAAGGCATATTTTCGTCTGATAAGGTACTTTTTCTTTAATGATTTCGAGGATATTTTAGTTTCAATCAAAAAAATTGTATTTCCTATGACTTTTCGTAAAATATGTTAATGCCATCTCAGAGAGGAACAGATAAGCTTTCCATCGAGATCTTAGTCGAAGAAGTCGGTCGAAGGATGCAAGAGTTATTAGCAAAAAACTTATCGGTGGTCATCACGATTCCGTCCTACTGCCGATTCTTTTCGCAAAGTACTTTTCAATAATCCTAGTATTTAATGGGAAAAAATTTAACGAATTTTATGTCCATGTAAAAAACTATTAATTCTGAATAAAATTCCTCCCAGTTATGCAATTAAAAAAATTTAAACGTCTCTTATCAGATAAGGCATATTTTCGTCTGATAAGGTACTTTTTCTTCAATGATTTCGAGGATATTTTAGTTTTGATAAAAAAAATTTTATTTCTTACGACTTTTTGTAAAATAAGTTAATGTCATCTGAAAGAGGAACAGATAAGCTTTCCATCGCGCTCTTAGTCGAAGAAGTCGGTCGAAGGATGCAAGAGTTATTAGCAAAAAACTAATGGGTGGTCAACACGATTCCGTCCCACTGCCGAATCTCTTCGCAAAGTACTTTTCTATAATCCTAGTATTTAATGGGAAAAAATTTAACGAATTTTATGTCCATGTAAAAAACTATTAATTCTGAATAAAATGCCGCCCATTTATGCAATTAAAAAAATTTAAACGTCTCTTATCAGATAAGGCATATTTTCGTCTGATAAGGTTCTTCTTCTTCAATGATTTCGAGGATATTTTAGTTTTAATCAAAAAAATTTTATTTCTTATGACTTTTCGTAAAATATGTTAATGCCATCTCAAAGAGGAACAGGTAAGCTTTCCATCGAGCTCTTAGTCGAAGAAGTCGGTCGAAGGATGCAAGAGTTATTAGCAAAAAACTAATCGGTGGTCAACACGATTCCGTCCTACTGCCGATTCTTTTCGCAAGGTACTTTTCAATAATTCTAGTATTTAATAGGAAAAAATTTAACCAATTTTTTGTCCATGTAAAAAACTATTAATTCTGAATAAAATTCCTCCCAGTTATGCAATTAAAAAAATTTAAACGTCTCTTATCAGATAAGGCATATTTTCGTCTGATAAGGTACTTTTTCTTCAATGATTTCGAGGATATTTTAGTTTTGATAAAAAAAATTTTATTTCTTACGATTTTTTGTAAAATAAGTTAATGTCATCTGAAAGAGGAACAGATAAGCTTTCCATCGCGCTCTTAGTCGAAGAAGTCGGTCGAAGGATGCAAGAGTTATTAGCAAAAAACTAATGGGTGGTCAACACGATTCCGTCCCACTGCCGAATCTCTTCGCAAAGTACTTTTCTATAATTCTAGTATTTATAGAAAAAAATTTAACGAATTTTTTGTCCATGTAAAAAACTATTTACTCTGAATAAAATGCCGCCCATATATGCATTAAAAAAAATTTAAATGTCTCTTATTAGATAAGGCAGATTTTCGTCTGATAAGGTACTTCTTTTTCAATGATTTCGAGGATATTTTAGTTTTGATAAAAAAAATTTTATTTCTTACGACTTTTCGTAAAATATGTTAATGCCATTTTAAAGGGGAACAGATAAGCTTTCCATCGCGCTCTTAGTCGAAGAAGTCGGTTGAAGGATTCAAGAGTTGTTAGCAAAAAACTAATAGCTGGTCAACACGATTCCGTCCTACTGCCGATTCTCTTCGCAAAGTACTTTTCAATAATAAAACTATTAATTCTGAACAAAATGCCGCCCATTAATGCAATTAAAAAAATTTTAACGTGTCTTATTAGATAAGGCATATTTTCGTCTGATAAGGTACTTCTTCTTCAATGATTTCGAGGATATTTTAGCTTTAATCAAAAAAATTGTATTTCTTATGACTTTTCGTAAAATATGTTAATGCCATCTCAAAGAGGAACAGATAAGCTTTACATCGAGCTCTTAGTCGAAGAAGTCGGTCGAAGGATGCAAGAGTTATTAGCAAAAAACTAATCGGTGGTCAATACGATTCCGTCCTGCTGCCGAATCTCTTCGCAATGTACTTTTCTATAATTCTAGTATCTAATGGGAAAAAATTAAACGAATTTTTTGCCATGTAAAAAACTATTAATTCTGAATAAAATTCCTCCCATTTATGCAATTAAAAAATTTAAATGTCTCTTATTAGATAAGGCATATTTTCGTCTGATAAGGTACTTTTTCTTTAATGATTTCGAGGATATTTTAGTTTTGATAAAAAAAATTGTATTTCTTACGACTTTTTGTAAAATAAGTTAATGTCATCTCAGAGAGGAACAGATAAGCTTTCCATCGAGATCTTAGTCGAAGAAGTCGGTCGAAGGATGCAAGAGTTATTAGCAAAAAACTTATCGGTGGTCATCACGATTCCGTCCTACTGCCGATTCTTTTCGCAAAGTACTTTTCAATAATCCTAGTATTTAATGGGAAAAAATTTAACGAATTTTATGTCCATGTAAAAAACTATTAATTCTGAATAAAATTCCTCCCAGTTATGCAATTAAAAAAATTTAAACGTCTCTTATCAGATAAGGCATATTTTCGTCTGATAAGGTACTTTTTCTTCAATGATTTCGAGGATATTTTAGTTTTGATAAAAAAAATTTTATTTCTTACGACTTTTTGTAAAATAAGTTAATGTCATCTGAAAGAGGAACAGATAAGCTTTCCATCGCGCTCTTAGTCGAAGAAGTCGGTCGAAGGATGCAAGAGTTATTAGCAAAAAACTAATGGGTGGTCAACACGATTCCGTCCCACTGCCGAATCTCTTCGCAAAGTACTTTTCTATAATTCTAGTATCTAATGGGAAAAAATTAAACGAATTTTTTGCCATGTAAAAAACTATTAATTCTGAATAAAATTCCTCCCATTTATGCAATTAAAAAATTTAAATGTCTCTTATTAGATAAGGCATATTTTCGTCTGATAAGGTACTTTTTCTTTAATGATTTCGAGGATATTTTAGTTTTGATAAAAAAAATTGTATTTCTTACGACTTTTTGTAAAATAAGTTAATGTCATCTCAGAGAGGAACAGATAAGCTTTCCATCGAGATCTTAGTCGAAGAAGTCGGTCGAAGGATGCAAGAGTTATTAGCAAAAAACTAATCGGTGGTCAACACGATTCCGTCATACTGCCGATTCTTTTCGCAAAGTACTTTTCAATAATTCTAGTATTTAATGTGAAAAAATTTAACGAATTTTATGTCCATGCAAAAAACTATTAATTCTGAATAAAATTCCTCCCATTTATGCAATTAAAAAATTTAAATGTCTCTTATTAGATAAGGCATATTTTCGTCTGATAAGGTACTTTTTCTTTAATGATTTCGAGGATATTTTAGTTTTGATAAAAAAAATTGTATTTCTTACGACTTTTTGTAAAATAAGTTAATGTCATCTGAAAGAGGAACAGATAAGCTTTCAATCGAGATCTTAGTCGAAGAAGTCGGTTGAAGGATGCAAGAGTTATTAGCAAAAAACTAATCGGTGGTCAACACGATTCCGTCCTACTGCCGATTCTTTTCGCAAAGTACTTTTCAATAATTCTAGTATTTAATAGGAAAAAATTTAACGAATTTTTTGTCCATGTAAAAAACTATTAATTCTGAATAAAATTCCTCCCAGTTATGCAATTAAAAAAATTTAAACGTCTCTTATCAGATAAGGCATATTTTCGTCTGATAAGGTACTTTTTCTTCAATGATTTCGAGGATATTTTAGTTTTGATAAAAAAAATTTTATTTCTTACGACTTTTTGTAAAATAAGTTAATGTCATCTGAAAGAGGAACAGATAAGCTTTCCATCGCGCTCTTAGTCGAAGAAGTCGGTCGAAGGATGCAAGAGTTATTAGCAAAAAACTAATGGGTGGTCAACACGATTCCGTCCCACTGCCGAATCTCTTCGCAAAGTACTTTTCTATAATTCTAGTATCTAATGGGAAAAAATTAAACGAATTTTTTGCCATGTAAAAAACTATTAATTCTGAATAAAATTCCTCCCATTTATGCAATTAAAAAATTTAAATGTCTCTTATTAGATAAGGCATATTTTCGTCTGATAAGGTACTTTTTCTTTAATGATTTCGATGATATTTTAGTTTTGATAAAAAAAATTGTATTTCTTACGACTTTTTGTAAAATAAGTTAATGTCATCTCAGAGAGGAACAGATAAGCTTTCCATCGAGATCTTAGTCGAAGAAGTCGGTCGAAGGATGCAAGAGTTATTAGCAAAAAACTTATCGGTGGTCATCACGATTCCGTCCTACTGCCGATTCTTTTCGCAAAGTACTTTTCAATAATCCTAGTATTTAATGGGAAAAAATTTAACGAATTTTATGTCCATGTAAAAAACTATTAATTCTGAATAAAATTCCTCCCAGTTATGCAATTAAAAAAATTTAAACGTCTCTTATCAGATAAGGCATATTTTCGTCTGATAAGGTACTTTTTCTTCAATGATTTCGAGGATATTTTAGTTTTGATAAAAAAAATTTTATTTCTTACGACTTTTTGTAAAATAAGTTAATGTCATCTGAAAGAGGAACAGATAAGCTTTCCATCGCGCTCTTAGTCGAAGAAGTCGGTCGAAGGATGCAAGAGTTATTAGCAAAAAACTAATGGGTGGTCAACACGATTCCGTCCCACTGCCGAATCTCTTCGCAAAGTACTTTTCTATAATTCTAGTATTTATAGAAAAAAATATAACGAATTTTTTGTCCATGTAAAAACCTATTTACTCTGAATAAAATGCCGCCCATATATGCATTAAAAAAAATTTAAATGTCTCTTATTAGATAAGGCAGATTTTCGTCTGATAAGGTACTTCTTTTTCAATGATTTCGAGGATATTTTAGTTTTGATAAAAAAAATTTTATTTCTTACGACTTTTCGTAAAATATGTTAATGCCATTTTAAAGGGGAACAGATAAGCTTTCCATCGCGCTCTTAGTCGAAGAAGTCGGTTGAAGGATTCAAGAGTTGTTAGCAAAAAACTAATAGCTGGTCAACACGATTCCGTCCTACTGCCGATTCTCTTCGCAAAGTACTTTTCTATAATTCTAGTATTTATAGAAAAAAATAAACGAATTTTTTGTCCATTAAAAAAACTATTAATTCTGAATAAAATGCCGCCCATATATGCAATTAAAAAAATTTAAATGTCTCTTATTAGATAAGGCAGATTTTCGTCTGATAAGGTACTTCTTTTTCAATGATTTCGAGGATATTTTAGTTTTGATAAAAAAAATTGTATTTCTTACGACTTTTCGTAAAATATGTTAATGCCATCTGAAAAAGGAACAGATAAGCTTTCCATCCAGCTCTTAGTCGAAGAAGTCGGTCGAAGGATGCAAGAGTTATTAGCAAAAAACTAATCGGTGGTCAACACGTTTCCGTCGTACTGCCGATTCTTTTCGCAAAGTACTTTTCTATAATTCTAGTATTTAATGGGAAAAAATTAAACGAATTTTTTTTCAATGTAAAAAACTATTAATTCTGAACAAAATGCCGCCCATTAATGCAATTAAAAAAATTTTAACGTCTCTTATTAGATAAGGCATATTTTCGTCTGATAAGGTACTTCTTCTTCAATGATTTCGAGGATATTTTAGCTTTAATCAAAAAAATTGTATTTCTTATGACTTTTCGTAAAATATGTTAATGCCATCTCAAAGAGGAACAGATAAGCTTTACATCGAGCTCTTAGTCGAAGAAGTCGGTCGAAGGATGCAAGAGTTATTAGCAAAAAACTAATCGGTGGTCAATACGATTCCGTCCTGCTGCCGAATCTCTTCGCAAAGTACTTTTCTATAATTCTAGTATCTAATGGGAAAAAATTAAACGAATTTTTTGTCCATGTAAAAAACTATTAATTCTGAATAAAATTCCTCCCATTTATGCAATTAAAAAATTTAAATGTCTCTTATTAGATAAGGCATATTTTCGTCTGATAAGGTACTTTTTCTTTAATGATTTCGAGGATATTTTAGTTTTGATAAAAAAAATTGTATTTCTTACGACTTTTTGTAAAATAAGTTAATGTCATCTGAAAGAGGAACAGATAAGCTTTCAATCGAGATCTTAGTCGAAGAAGTCGGTTGAAGGATGCAAGAGTTATTAGCAAAAAACTAATCGGTGGTCAACACGATTCCGTCCTACTGCCGATTCTTTTCGCAAAGTACTTTTCAATAATTCTAGTATTTAATAGGAAAAAATTTAACGAATTTTTTGTCCATGTAAAAAACTATTAATTCTGAATAAAATTCCTCCCAGTTATGCAATTAAAAAAATTTAAACGTCTCTTATCAGATAAGGCATATTTTCGTCTGATAAGGTACTTTTTCTTCAATGATTTCGAGGATATTTTAGTTTTGATAAAAAAAATTTTATTTCTTACGACTTTTTGTAAAATAAGTTAATGTCATCTGAAAGAGGAACAGATAAGCTTTCCATCGCGCTCTTAGTCGAAGAAGTCGGTCGAAGGATGCAAGAGTTATTAGCAAAAAACTAATGGGTGGTCAACACGATTCCGTCCCACTGCCGAATCTCTTCGCAAAGTACTTTTCTATAATTCTAGTATCTAATGGGAAAAAATTAAACGAATTTTTTGCCATGTAAAAAACTATTAATTCTGAATAAAATTCCTCCCATTTATGCAATTAAAAAATTTAAATGTCTCTTATTAGATAAGGCATATTTTCGTCTGATAAGGTACTTTTTCTTTAATGATTTCGAGGATATTTTAGTTTTGATAAAAAAAATTGTATTTCTTACGACTTTTTGTAAAATAAGTTAATGTCATCTCAGAGAGGAACAGATAAGCTTTCCATCGAGATCTTAGTCGAAGAAGTCGGTCGAAGGATGCAAGAGTTATTAGCAAAAAACTTATCGGTGGTCATCACGATTCCGTCCTACTGCCGATTCTTTTCGCAAAGTACTTTTCAATAATCCTAGTATTTAATGGGAAAAAATTTAACGAATTTTATGTCCATGTAAAAAACTATTAATTCTGAATAAAATTCCTCCCAGTTATGCAATTAAAAAAATTTAAACGTCTTTTATCAGATAAGGCATATTTTCGTCTGATAAGGTACTTTTTCTTCAATGATTTCGAGGATATTTTAGTTTTGATAAAAAAAATTTTATTTCTTACGACTTTTTGTAAAATAAGTTAATGTCATCTGAAAGAGGAACAGATAAGCTTTCCATCGCGCTCTTAGTCGAAGAAGTCGGTCGAAGGATGCAAGAGTTATTAGCAAAAAACTAATGGGTGGTCAACACGATTCCGTCCCACTGCCGAATCTCTTCGCAAAGTACTTTTCTATAATTCTAGTATTTATAGAAAAAAATATAACGAATTTTTTGTCCATGTAAAAAACTATTTACTCTGAATAAAATGCCGCCCATATATGCATTAAAAAAAATTTAAATGTCTCTTATTAGATAAGGCAGATTTTCGTCTGATAAGGTACTTCTTTTTCAATGATTTCGAGGATATTTTAGTTTTGATAAAAAAAATTTTATTTCTTACGACTTTTCGTAAAATATGTTAATGCCATTTTAAAGGGGAACAGATAAGCTTTCCATCGCGTTTTTAGTCGAAGAAGTCGGTTGAAGGATTCAAGAGTTGTTAGCAAAAAACTAATAGCTGGTCAACACGATTCCGTCCTACTGCCGATTCTCTTCGCAAAGTACTTTTCTATAATTCTAGTATTTATAGAAAAAAATAAACGAATTTTTTGTCCATTAAAAAAACTATTAATTCTGAATAAAATGCCGCCCATATATGCGATTAAAAAAATTTAAATGTCTCTTATTAGATAAGGCAGATTTTCGTCTGATAAGGTACTTCTTTTTCAATGATTTCGAGGATATTTTAGTTTTGATAAAAAAAATTGTATTTCTTACGACTTTTCGTAAAATATGTTAATGCCATCTGAAAAAGGAACAGATAAGCTTTCCATCCAGCTCTTAGTCGAAGAAGTCGGTCGAAGGATGCAAGAGTTATTAGCAAAAAACTAATCGGTGGTCAACACGTTTCCGTCGTACTGCCGATTCTTTTCGCAAAGTACTTTTCTATAATTCTAGTATTTAATGGGAAAAAATTAAACGAATTTTTTTTCAATGTAAAAAACTATTAATTCTGAACAAAATGCCGCCCATTAATGCAATTAAAAAAATTTTAACGTCTCTTATTAGATAAGGCATATTTTCGTCTGATAAGGTACTTCTTCTTCAATGATTTCGAGGATATTTTAGTTTCAATCAAAAAAATTGTATTTCCTATGACTTTTCGTAAAATATGTTAATGCCATCTCAGAGAGGAACAGATAAGCTTTCCATCGAGATCTTAGTCGAAGAAGTCGGTCGAAGGATGCAAGAGTTATTAGCAAAAAACTTATCGGTGGTCATCACGATTCCGTCCTACTGCCGATTCTTTTCGAAAAGTACTTTTCAATAATCCTAGTATTTAATGGGAAAAAATTTAACGAATTTTATGTCCATGTAAAAAACTATTAATTCTGAATAAAATTCCTCCCAGTTATGCAATTAAAAAAATTTAAACGTCTCTTATCAGATAAGGCATATTTTCGTCTGATAAGGTACTTTTTCTTCAATGATTTCGAGGATTTTAATTTTGATTAAAAAAAATTGCATTTCTTACGACTTTTTGTAAAATAAGTTAATGTCAATTGAAAGAGGAACTGATAAGCTTTCCATCGAGATCTTAGTCGAAGAAGTCGGTTGAAGGATGCAAGAGTTATTAGCAAAATACTAATCGGTGGTCAACGCGATTCCGTCATACTGCCGATTCTTTTCGCAAAGTACTTTTCAATAATTCTAGTATTTAATGTGAAAAAATTTAACGAATTTTATGTCCATGCAAAAAACTATTAATTCTGAATAAAATTCCTCCCATTTATGCAATTAAAAAATTTAAATGTCTCTTATTAGATAAGGCATATTTTCGTCTGATAAGGTACTTTTTCTTTAATGATTTCGAGGATATTTTAGTTTTGATAAAAAAAATTGTATTTCTTACGACTTTTTGTAAAATAAGTTAATGTCATCTGAAAGAGGAACAGATAAGCTTTCAATCGAGATCTTAGTCGAAGAAGTCGGTTGAAGGATGCAAGAGTTATTAGCAAAAAACTAATCGGTGGTCAACACGATTCCGTCCTACTGCCGATTCTTTTCGCAAAGTACTTTTCAATAATTCTAGTATTTAATAGGAAAAAATTTAACCAATTTTTTGTCCATGTAAAAAACTATTAATTCTGAATAAAATGCCGCCCATTTATTCAATTAAAAAATTTAAATGTCTCTTATTATATAAGACATATTTTCGTCTGATAAGGTACTTCTTCTTCAATGATTTCGAGGATATTTTAGTTTCAATCAAAAAAATTGTATTTCCTATGACTTTTCGTAAAATATGTTAATGCCATCTCAGAGAGGAACAGATAAGCTTTCCATCGAGATCTTAGTCGAAGAAGTCGGTCGAAGGATGCAAGAGTTATTAGCAAAAAACTTATCGGTGGTCATCACGATTTCGTCCTACTGCCGATTCTTTTCGCAAAGTACTTTTCTATAATTCTAGTATTTATAGAAAAAAATTTAACGAATTTTTTGTCCATGTAAAAAACTATTTACTCTGAATAAAATGCCGCCCATATATGCATTAAAAAAAATTTAAATGTCTCTTATTAGATAAGGCAGATTTTCGTCTGATAAGGTACTTCTTTTTCAATGATTTCGAGGATATTTTAGTTTTGATAAAAAAAATTTTATTTCTTACGACTTTTCGTTATATATGTTAATGCCATCTGAAAGAGGAACAGATAAGCTTTACATCGAGCTCTTAGTCGAAGAAGTCGGTCGAACGATGCAAGAGTTATTAGCAAGAACTAATCGGTGGTCAATACGATTCCGTCCTGCTGCCGAATCCATTCGCAAAGTACTTTTCTATAATTCTACTATCTAATGGGAAAAAATTAAACGAATTTTTTGTCTATGTAAAAAACTATTAATTCTGAATAAAATTCCTCCCATTTATGCAATTAAAAAATTTAAATGTCTCTTATTAGATAAGGCATATTTTCGTCTGATAAGGTACTTCTACTTCAATGATTTCGAGGATATTTTAGTTTTTATCCAAAAAATTGTATTTCTTACGACTTTTCGTTATATATGTTAATGCCATCTGAAAAAGGAACAGATAAGCTTTCCATCGCGCTCTTAATCGAAGAAGTCGGTTGAAGGATGCAAGAGTTATTAGCAAAAAACTAATCGGTGGTCAACACGTTTCCGTCCTGCTGCCGAATCTCTTCGCAAAGTACTTTTCAATAATTCTAGTATTTAATGGGAAAAAATTAAACGAATTTCTTGTCCATGTAAAAAACTATTAATTCTGAATAAAATGCCGCCCATTTATGCAATTAAAAAAATTTAAATGTCTCTCAATGATTTCGAGGATATTTTAGTTTTGATGAAAAAAATTGTATTTCTTACGACTTTTCGTAAAATATGTTAATGCCATCTGAAAGAGGAACAGATAAGCTTTACATCGAGCTGTTAGTCGAAGAAGTCGGTCGAAGGATGCAAGAGTTATTAGCAAAAAACTAATCGGTGGTCAATACGATTCCGTGATGCTGCCGAATCTCTTCGCAAAGTACTTTTCTATAATTCTAGTATCTAATGGGAAAAAATTAAACGAATTTTTTGTCCATGTAAAAAAAGATTAATTCTGAACAAAATGCCGCACATTAATGCAATTAAAAACATTTAAACGTCTCATATTAGATAAGGCATATTTTCGTCTGATAAGGTACTTCTTCTTCAATGATTTCGAGGATATTTTAGTTTTAATCAAAAAAAATTGTATTTCTTATGACTTTTCGTAAAATATGTTAATGCCATCTCAAAGAGGAACAGGTAAGCTTTCCATCGAGCTCTTAGTCGAAGAAGTCGGTCGAAGGATGCAAGAGTTATTAGCAAAACACTAATCGGTGGTCAACACGTTTCCGTCGTACTGCCGATTCTTTTCTCAAAGTACTTTTCTATAATTCTAGTATTAAATGGGAAAAAATTAAACGAATTTTTTGTCCATGTCAAAAACTATTAATTCTGAACAAAATGCCGCCCATTAATGCAATTAAAAACATTTAAACGTCTCATATTAGATAAGGCATATTTTCGTCTGATAAGGTACTTCTTCATCAATGATTTCGAGGATATTTTAGTTTTAATCAAAAAAAATTGTATTTCTTATGACTTTTCGTAAAATATGTTAATGCCATCTCAAAGAGGAACAGGTAAGCTTTCCATCGAGCTCTTAGTCGAAGAAGTCGGTCGAAGGATGCAAGAGTTATTAGCAAAAAACTAATCGGTGGTTAACACGATTCCGTCCTACTGCCGATTCTTTTCGCAAAGTACTTTTCAATAATCGTAGTATTTAATGGGAAAAAATTAAACGAATTTCTTGTCCATGTAAAAAACTATTAATTCTGAATAAAATGCCGCCCATTTATGCAATTAAAAAAATTTAAATGTCTCTCAATGATTTCGAGGATATTTTAGTTTTGATCAAAAAAATTGTATTTCTTACGACTTTTCGTAAAATATGTTAATGCCATCTGAAAGAGGAACAGATAAGCTTTACATCGAGCTCTTAGTCGAAGAAGTCGGTCGAACGATGCAAGAGTTATTAGCAAAAAACTAATCGGTGGTCAATACGATTCCGTCCTGCTGCCGAATCTATTCGCAAAGAACTTTTCTATAATTCTAGTATCTAATGGGAAAATTTTAAACGAATTTTTTGTCTATGTAAAAAACTATTAATTCTGAATAAAATTCCTCCCATTTATGCAATTAGAAAATTTAAATGTCTCTTATTAGATAAGGCATATTTTCGTCTGATAAGGTACTTCTACTTCAATGATTTCGAGGATATTTTAGTTTTTATCCAAAAAATTGTATTTCTTACGACTTTTCGTTATATATGTTAATGCAATCTGAAAGAGGAACAGATAAGCTTTCCATCGCGCTCTTAATCGAAGAAGTCGGTTGAAGGATGCAAGAGTTATTAGCAAAAAACTAATCGGTGGTCAACACGTTTCCGTCCTGCTGCCGAATCTCTTCGCAAAGTACTTTTCAATAATTCTAGTATTTAATGGGAAAAAATTAAACGAATTTCTTGCCCATGTAAAAAACTATTAATTCTGAATAAAATGCCGCCCATTTATGCAATTAAAAAAATTTAAATGTCTCTCAATGATTTCGAGGATATTTTAGTTTTGATGAAAAAAATTGTATTTCTTACGACTTTTCGTAAAATATGTTAATGCCATCTGAAAGAGGAACAGTTAAGCTTTACATCGAGCTCTTAGTCGAAGAAGTCGGTCGAAGGATGCAAGAGTTATTAGCAAAAAACTAATCGGTGGTCAATACGATTCCGTGATGCTGCCGAATCTCGTCGCAAAGTACTTTTCTATAATTCTAGTATCTAATGGGAAAAAATTAAACGAATTTTTTGTCCATGTAAAAAACTATTAATTCTGAACAAAATTCCTCCCATTTATGCAATTAAAAAATTTAAATGTCTCTTATTAGATAAGGCATATTTTCGTCTGATAAGGTACGTTTTCTTCAATGATTTCGAGGATTTTAGTTTTGATTAAAAAAAATTGCATTTCTTACGACTTTTTGTAAAATAAGTTAATGTCATCTGAAAGAGGAACAGATAAGCTTTCCATCGAGATCTTAGTCGAAGATGTCGGTCGAAGGATTCAAGAGTTGTTAGCAAAAACCTAATAGCTGGTCAACACGATTCCGTCCTACTGCCGATTCTCTTCGCAAAGTACTTTTCTATAATTCTAGTATTTATAGAAAAAATTTAAACGAATTTTTTGTCCATGTAAAAAACTATTAATTCTGAATAAAATGCCGCCCATATATGCAATTAAAAAAATGTAAATGTCTCTTATTAGATAAGGCATATTTTCGTCTGATAAGGTACTTCTTTTTCAATTATTTCGGGGATATTTTAGTTTTGATAAAAAAAATTTTATTTCTTACGACTTTTCGTAAAATATGTTAATGCCATCTGAAAGAAGAACAGAGAAGCTTTCCATCGAGCTCTCAGTCGAAGAAGTCGGTCAAAGGATGCAAGAGTTATTAGCAAAAAACTAATCGGTGGTCAACACGTTTCCGTCGTACTGCCGATTCTTTTCGCAAAGTACTTTTCTATAATTCTAGTATTTATAGAAAAAAATTAAACCAATTTTTTGTCCATGTAAAAAACTATTAATTCTGAACAAAATGCCACCCATTTATGCAATTACCAAAATTTAAGTCTCTTATTAGATAAGGCATATTTTTGTCTGATAAGGTACTTCTTCTTCAATGATTTCGAGGATATTTTAGTTTTGATCAAAAAAATTATATATCTAACGACTTTTCGTAAAATATGTTAATGCCATCTGAAAGAGGAACAGATAAGCTTTACATCGAGCTCTTAGTCGAAGAAGTCGGTCGAAGGATGCAAGAGTTATTAGCAAAAAACTAATCGGTGGTCAACACGTTTCCGTCCTGCTTCCGAATCTCTTCGCAAAGTACTTTTCAATAATTCTAGTATTTAATGGGAAAAAATTAAACGAATTTCTTGTCCATGTAAAAAACTATTGATTCTGAATAAAATGCCGCCCATTTATGCAATTAAAAAAATTTAAATGTCTCTCAATGATTTCGAGGATATTTTAGTTTTGATCAAAAAAATTGTATTTCTTACGACTTTTCGTAAAATATGTTAATGCCATCTGAAAGAGGAACAGATAAGCTTTACATCGAGCTCTTAGTCGAAGAAGTCGGTCGAAGGATGCAAGAGTTATTAGCAAAAAACTAATCGGAGGTCAACGCGATTCCGTCCTACTGCCGATTCTTTTCCCAAAGTACTTTTCTATAATTCTAGTATTTAATGGGAAAAAATTAAACGAATTTTTTGTCCATGTAAAAAACTATTAATTCTGAATAAAATGACGCCCATTTATGCAATTAAAAAATTTAAATGTCTCTTATTAGATAAGGCATATTTTCGTCTGATAAGGTACTTTTTCTTCAATGATTTCGAGGATTTTAGTTTTGATTAAAAAAAATTGCATTTCTTACGACTTTTTGTAAAATAAGTTAATGTCATCTGAAAGAGGAACAGATAAGCTTTCCATCGAGATCTTAGTCGAAGAAGTCGGTTGAAGGATGCAAGAGTTAATCAGAAGTTAATGTCATCTGAAAGAGGAACAGATAAGCTTTCCATCGAGATCTTAGTCGAAGAAGTCGGTTGAAGGATGCAAGAGTTATTAGCAAAATACTAACCGGTGGTCAACGCGATTCCGTCATACTGCCGATTCTTTTCGCAAAGTACTTTTCTATAATTCTAGTATTTAATTGTAAAAAATTAAACGAATTTTTTGTCCCTGTAAAAAACTATTAATTCTGAATAAAATGCCGCCCATTTATGCAATTAAGAAAATTTAAATGTCTCTTATTATATAAGGCATATTTTCGTCTGATAAGGTACTTCTACTTCAATGATTTCGAGGATATTTTAGTTTTGATCCAAAAAATTGTATTTCTTACGACTTTTCGTAAAATATGTTAATGCCATCTGAAAGAGGAACAGATAAGCTTTCCATCGCTCTCTTAGTCGAAGATTTCGGTCGAAGGATTCAAGAGTTGTTAGCAAAAAACTAATAGCTGGTCAACACGATTCCGTCCTACTGCCGATTCTCTTCGCAAAGTTGTTTTCTATAATTCTAGTATTTATAGAAAAAATTTAAACGAATTTTTTGTCCATGTAAAAAACTATTAATTCTGAATAAAATGCCGCCCATATATGCAATTAAAAAAATTTTAATGTCGCTTATTAGATAAGGCATATTTACGTCTGATAAGGTACTTCTTTTTCAATTATTTCGGGGATATTTTAGTTTTGATAAAAAAAATTTTATTTCTTACGACTTTTCGTAAAATATGTTAATGCCATCTGAAAGAAGAACAGAGGTGCTTTCCATCGAGCTCTCAGTCGAAGAAGTCGGTCAAAGGATGCAAGAGTTATTAGCAAAAAACTAATCGGTGGTCAACACGTTTCCGTCGTACTGCCGATTCTTTTCGCAAAGTACTTTTCTATAATTCTAGTATTTATAGAAAAAAATTAAACCAATTTTTTGTACATGTAAAAAACTATTAATTCTGAACAAAATGCCACCCATTTATGCAATTACCAAAATTTAAGTCTCTTATTAGATAAGGCATATTTTTGTCTGATAAGGTACTTCTTCTTCAATGATTTCGAGGATATTTTAGTTTTGATCAAAAAAATTTTATATCTTACGACTTTTCATAAAATATGTTAATGTCATCTGAAAGAGGAACAGATAAGCTTTACATCGAGCTCTTAGTCGAAGAAGTCGGTCGAAGGATGCAAGAGTTATTAGCAAAAAACTAATCGGTGGTCAACACGTCGTACTGCCGATTCTTTTCGCAAAGTACTTTTCTATAATTCTAGTATTAAATAGGAAAAAATTAAACGAATTTTTTGTCCATGTCAAAAACTATTAATTCTGAACAAAATGCCGCCCATTAATGCAATTAAAAACATTTAAACGTCTCTTATTAGATAAGGCATATTTTCGTCTGATAAGGTACTTCTTCTTCAATGATTTCGAGGATATTTTAGTTTTAATCAAAAAAAATTGTATTTCTTATGACTTTTCGTAAAATATGTTAATGCCATCTGAAAGAAGAACAGAGAAGCTTTCCATCGAGCTCTCAGTCGAAGAAGTCGGTCGAAGGATGCAAGAGTTATTAGCAAAAAACTAATCGGTGGTCAACACATTTCCGTCGTACTGCCGATTCTTTTCGCAAAGTACTTTTCTATAATTCTAGTATTTATAGAAAAAATTTAAACGAATTTTTTGTCCATGTAAAAAACTATTAATTCTGAATAAACTGCCGCCCATATATGCAATTAAAAAAATTTAAATGTCTCTTATTAGATAAGGCATATGTTCGTCTGATAAAGTACTTCTTTTTCAATTATTTCGGGGATATTTTAGTTTTGATAAAAAAAATTTTATTTCATACGACTTTTCGTAAAATATGTTAATGCCATCTGAAAGAAGAACAGAGAAGCTTTCCATCGAGCTCTCAGTCGAAGAAGTCGGTCGAAGGATGCAAGAGTTATTAGCAAAAAACTAATCGGTGGTCAACACGTTTCCGTCGTACTGCCGATTCTTTTCGCAAAGTACTTTTCTATAATACTAGTATTTATAGAAAATAATTAAACGAATTTTTTGTCCATGTAAAAAACTATTAATTCTGAACAAAATGCCACCCATTGATGCAATTAACAAAATTTAAGTCTCTTATTAGATAAGGCATATTTTCGTCTGATAAGGTACTTTTTCTTCAATGATTTCGAGGATTTTAGTTTTGATAAAAAAAATTGTATTTCTTACAACTTTTTGTAAAATAAGTTAATGTCGTCTGAAAGAGGAACAGATAAGCTTTCCATCGAGATCTTAGTCGAAGAAGTCGGCTGAAGGATGCAAGAGTTATTAGCAAAATACTAATCGGTGGTCAACGCGATTCCGTCATACTGCCGATTCTTTTCCCAAAGTACTTTTCTATAATTCTAGTATTTAATGGGAAAAAATTAAACGAATTTTTTGTCCATGTAAAAAACTATTAATTCTGAATAAAATGCCGCCCATTAATGCAATTAAAAACATTTAAACGTCTCTTATTAGATAAGGCATATTTTCGTCTGATAAGGTACTTCTTCTTCAATGATTTCGAGGATATTTTAGTTTTAATCAAAAAAATTGTATTTCTTATGACTTTTCGTAAAATATGTTAATGCCATCTGAAATAGGAAGAGGTAAGCTTTCCATCGAGCTCTTAGTCGAAGAAGTCGGTCGAAGGATGCAAGAGTTATTGGCAAAAAACTAATCGGTGGTTAACACGATTCCGTCCTACTGCCGTTTCTTTTCGCAAAGTACTTTTCAATAATTCTAGTATTTAATGGGAAAAAATTAAACGAATTTCTTGTCTATGTAAAAAACTATTAATTCTGAATAAAATGCCGCCCATTTATGCAATTAAAAAAATTTAAATGTCTCTCAATGATTTCGAAGATATTTTAGTTTTGATCAAAAAAATTGTATTTCGTACGACTTTTCGTAAAATATGTTAATGCCATCTGAAAGAGGAACAGATAAGCTTTACATCGAGTTCTTAGTCGAAGAAGTCGGTCGAAGGATGCAAGAGTTATTAGCAAAAAACTAATCGGTGGTCAATACGATTCCGTCCTGCTGCCGAATCTCTTCGCAAAGTAGTTTTCTATAATTCTAGTATCTAATGAGAAAAAATTAAACGAATTTTTTGTCCATGTAAAAAACTATTTATTCTGAATAAAATGCCGCCCATTTATGCAATTAAAAAATTTAAATGTCTCTTATTAGATAAGGCATATTTTCGTCTGATAAGGTACTTTTTCTTCAATGATTTCGAGGATATTTTAGTTTTAATCAAAAAAATATTATTTCTTATGACTTTTCGTAAAATATGTTAATGCCATCTGAAAGAGGAACAGGTAAGCACTCCATCGAGCTCTTAGTCGAAGAAGTCAGTCGAAGGATGCAAGAGTTATTAGCAAAAAACTAATCGGTGGTTAACACGATTCCGTCTAACTGCCGATTCTTTTCGCAAAGTACTTTTCAATAATTCTAGTATTTAATGGGAATAAATTAAACGAATTTCTTGTCCATGTAAAAAACTATTAATTCTGAATAAAATGCCGCCCATTTATGCAATTAAAAAAATTTAAATGTCTCTCAATGATTTCGAAGATATTTTAGTTTTGATGAAAAAAATTGTATTTCGTACGACATTTCGTAAAATAAGTTAATGTCATCTGAAAGAGGAACAGATAAGCTTTCCATCGAGATCTTAGTCGAAGAAGTCGGTTGAAGGATGCAAGAGTTATTAGCAAAAAGCTAATGGGTGGTCAACACGATTCCGTCGTACTGCCGATTCTTTTCGCAAAGTACTTTTCTATAATTATAGTATTTATAGAAAAATATTAAACGAATTTTTTGTCCATGTAAAAAACTATTAATTCAGAACAAAATGCCGCCCATTAATGCAATTAAAAAAATTTAAATGTCTCTTATTAGATAAGGCATATTTTCGTCTGATAAGGTACTTCTTCTTCAATGATTGCGAGGATATTTTAGTTTTAATCAAAAAAATTGTATTTCTTATGACTTTTCGTAAAATATGTTAATGCCATCTGAAAGAGGAACAGGTAAGCACTCCATCGAGCTCTTAGTCGAAGAAGTCAGTCGAAGGATGCAAGAGTTATTAGCAAAAAACTAATCGGTGGTTAACACGATTCCGTCCTACTGCCGATTCTTTTCGCAAAGTACTTTTCAATAATTCTAGTATTTAATGGGAAAAAATTAAACGAATTTCTTGTCCATGTAAAAAACTATTAATTCTGAATAAAATGCCGCCCATTTATGCAATTAAAAAAATTTAAATGCCTCTCAATGATTTCGAGGATTTTAGTTTTCATAAAAAAAATTGTATTTCTTACGACTTTTGTAAAATAAGTTAATGTCATCTGAAAGAGGAACAGATAAGCTTTCCATCGAGATATTAGTCGAAGAAGTCGGTTGAAGGATGCAAGAGTTATTAGCAAAATACTAATCGGTGGTCAACGCGATTCCGTCATACTGCCGATTCTTTTCCCAAAGTTCTTTTTTCTATAATTCTAGTATTAAATGTGAAAAAATTAAACGAATTTTTTGTCCATGTAAAAAACTATTAATTCTGAACAAAATGCCACCCATAAATGCAATGAACAAAATTTAAGTCTCTTATTAGATAAGGCATATTTTTGTCGGATAAGGTACGTCTTCTTCAATGATTTCGAGGATATTTTAGTTTTGATCAAAAAAATTTTATATTTTATGACTTTTCGTAAACTATGTTAATGCCATCTGAAAGAGGAACAGATAAGCTTTCCATCGAGCTCCTAGTCGAAGAAGTCGGTCGAAGGATGCAAGAGTTATTAGCAAAAAACTAATGGGTGGTCAACACGATTCCGTCCCACTGCCGAATCTCTTCGCAAAGTACTTTTCTATAATTCTGGTATTTATAGAAAAAAATTAAACGAATTTTTTGTCCATGTAAAAAACTATTTACTCTGAATAAAATGCCGCCCATTTATGCAATTAAAAAAATTTAAACGTCTCTTATTAGATAAGGCATATTTTCGTCTGATAAGGTACTTTTTCTTCAATGATTTCGAGGATATTTTAGTTTTGATAAAAAAAATTGTATTTCTTACGACTTTTCGTAAAATATGTTAATGCCTTCTGAAAGAGGAACAGGTAAGCTCTCCATCGAGCTCTTAGTCGAAGAAGTCGGTCGAAGGATGCAAGAGTTATTAGCAAAAAACAAATCGGTGGTCAACACGTTTCCGTCCTACTGCCGATTCTTTTCGCAAAGTACTTTTCAATAATTCTAGTATTTAATGGGAAAAATTAAACGAAATTTTTGTCCATGTAAAAAACTATTAATTCTGAATAAAATTCCTCCCATTTATGCAATTAAAAAATTTAAATGTCTCTTATTAGATAAGGCATATTTTCGTCTGATAAGGTACTTTTTCTTCAATGATTTCGAGGATATTTCAGTTTTGATAAAAAAAATTGTATTTCTTACGACTTTTTGTAAAATAAGTTAATGTCATCTGAAAGAGGAGCAGATAAGCTTTCCATCGAGATCTTAGTCGAAGAAGTCGGTTGAAGGATGCAAGAGTTATTAGCAAAAAACTAATCGGTGGTCAACGCGATTTCGTCCTACTGCCGATACTTTTCCCAAAGTACTTTTCTATAACTCTAGTATTTAATGGGAAAAAATTAAACGAATTTCTTGTCCATGTAAAAAACTATTAATTCTGAATAGAATGCCACCCATTTATGCAATTAAAAAAATTTAAATGTCTCTCAATGATTTCGAGGATATTTTAGTTTTGATAAAAAAAATTGTATTTCTTACGACTTTTCGTAAAATATGTTAATAACATCTGAAAGAGGAACAGATAAGCTTTCCATCGAGATCTTAGTTGAAGAAGTCGGTTGAAGGATGCAAGAGTTATTAGCAAAAAACTAATCGGTGGTCAACGCGATTCCGTCCTACTGCCGATTCTTTTCCCAAAGTACTTTTCTATAATTCTAGTATTTAATGGGAAAAAATTAAACGAATTTCTTGTCCATATAAAAAACTATTAATTCTGAATAAAATGCCACCCATTTATGCAATTAAAAAAATTTAAATGTCTCTCAATGATTTCGAGGATATTTTAGTTTTGATAAAAGAAATTGTATTTCTTACGACTTTTCGTAAAATATGTTAATGCCATCTGAAAGAGGAACAGATAAGCTTTCCATCGAGCTCTTAAACGAAGAAGTCGGTCGAAGGATGCAAGAGTTATTAGCAAAAAACTAATCGGTGGTCAACACGATTCAGTCGTACTGCCGATTCTTTTCGCAAAGTACTTTTCTATAATTCTAGTATTTAATGGGAAAAAATTAAACGAATTTTTTGTCCATGTAAAAAACTATTAATTCTGAACAAAATGCCGCCCATTTATGCAATTAGAAAAATTTAAACGTCTCTTATTAGATAAGGCATATTTTCGTCTGATAAGGTACTTCTTCTTCAATAATTTGGAGTATATTTTAGTTTTAATCAAAAAAATTGTATTTCTTACGACTTTTCGTAAAATATGTTAATGCGATCTGAAAGAGGAACAAGTAAGCTTTCCATCGAGCTCTTAGTCGAAGAAGTCGGTCGAAGGATGCAAGAGTTATTAGCAAAAAACTAATCGGTGGTCAACACGTTTCAGTCGTACTGCCGATTCTTTTCGCAAAGTACTTTTCTATAATTCTAGTATTTAATGGGAAAAAATTAAACGAATTTTTTGTCCATGTAAAAAACTATTAATTCTGAACAAAATGCCGCCCATTTATGCAATTAGAAAAATTTAAACGTCTCCTATTAGATAAGGCATATTTTCGTCTGATAAGGTACTTCTTCTTCAATGATTTCGAGGATATTTTAGTTTTGATCAAAAAAATTTTATATCTTATTACCTTTCGTAAACTATGTTAATGCCATCTGAAAGAGGAACAGATAAGTTTTCCATCGAGCTCTTAGTCGAAGGAGTTGGTCGAAGAATGCTACAGTTATTAGCAAAAAACTATTCGGTGGTCAACACGATTCCGTTCTACTGCCGATTCTTTTCGCAAAGTACTTTTCTATAATTCTAGTATTTATAGGGAAAAATTAAGCGAATTTTTGTCCATGTAAAACACTATTAATTCTGAATAAAATGCCACCCATTTATGCAATTAAAAAAATTTAAATGTCTCTTATTAGATAAGGCATATTTTCGTCTGATAAGGTACTTCTTCTTCAATAATTTGGAGTATATTTTAGTTTTAATCAAAAAAATTGTATTTCTTACGACTTTTCGTTAAATATGTTAATGCCATCTGAAAGAGGAACAGATAAGCTTTCCATCGAGCTCTCAGTCGAAGAAGTCGGTCGAAGGATGCAAGAGTTATTAGCAAAAAACTAATCGGTGGTCAATACGATTCCGTCCTACTGCCGATTCTTTTCGCAAAGTACTTTTCTATAATTCTACTATTTTATGGGAAAAAAATTAAACGAATTTTTTGTCCATGTCAAAAACTATTAATTCTGAATAAAATGCCGCCCATTTATGCAATTAATAGAATTTAAATGTCGCTTATTAGATAAGGCATATTTTACGTCTGATAAGGTACTTCGACTTGAATGATTTCGAGGATATTTTAGTTTTGATCAAAAAAATTGTATTTCTTACGACTTTTCCTGAAATATGTTAATGCCATCTGAAAGAGGAACAGATAAGTTTTCCATCGAGCTCTTAGTCGAAGAAGTTGGTCGAAGAATGCTACAGTTATTAGCAAAAAACTATTCGGTGGTCAACACGATTCCGTTCTACTGCCGATTCTTTTCGCAAAGTACTTTTCTATAATTCTAGTATTTATAGGGAAAAATTAAGCGAATTTTTGTCCATGTAAAACACTATTAATTCTGAATAAAATGCCACCCATTTATGCAATTAAAAAAATTTAAATGTCTCTTATTAGATAAGGCATATTTTTGTCTGATAAGGTACTTCTTCTTCAATAATTTGGAGTATATTTTAGTTTTAATCAAAAAAATTATATTTCTTACGACTTTTCGTTAAATATGTTAATGCCATCTGAAAGAGGAACAGATAAGCTTTCCATCGAGCTCTCAGTCGAAGAAGTCGGTCGAAGGATGCAAGAGTTATTAGCAAAAAACTAATCGGTGGTCAATACGATTCCGTCCTACTGCCGATTCTTTTCGCAAAGTACTTTTCTATAATTCTACTATTTTATGGGAAAAAAATTAAACGAATTTTTTGTCCATGTCAAAAACTATTAATTCTGAATAAAATGCCGCCCATTTATGCAATTAATAGAATTTAAATGTCGCTTATTAGATAAGGCATATTTTACGTCTGATAAGGTACTTCGACTTGAATGATTTCGAGGATATTTTAGTTTTGATCAAAAAAATTGTATTTCTTACGACTTTTTGTAAAATAAGTTAATGTCATCTGAAAGAGGAACAGATAAGCTTTCCATCGAGATCTTTGTCGAAGAAGTCGGTTGAAGGATGCAAGAGTTATTAGCAAAAAACTAATCGGTGGTCAACACTATTCCGTCCTACTGCCGATTCTTTTCGCAAAGTACTTTTCAATAATTCTAGTATTTAATGGGAAAAAATTAAACGAATTTTTTGTCCATGTAAAAAACTATTAATTCTGAACAAAATGCCGCCCATTTATGCAATTAGAAAAATTTAAACGTCTCTTATTAGATAAGGCATATTTTCGTCTGATAAGGTACTTCTTCTTCAATAATTTGGAGTATATTTTAGTTTTAATCAAAAAAATTGTATTTCTTACGACTTTTCGTAAAATATGTTAATGCGATCTGAAAGAGGAACAAGTAAGCTTTCCATCGAGCTCTTAGTCGAAGAAGTCGGTCGAAGGATGCAAGAGTTATTAGCAAAAAACTAATCGGTGGTCAACACGTTTCAGTCGTACTGCCGATTCTTTTCGCAAAGTACTTTTCTATAATTCTAGTATTTAATGGGAAAAAATTAAACGAATTTTTTGTCCATGTAAAAAACTATTAATTCTGAACAAAATGCCGCCCATTTATGCAATTAGAAAAATTTAAACGTCTCCTATTAGATAAGGCATATTTTCGTCTGATAAGGTACTTCTTCTTCAATGATTTCGAGGATATTTTAGTTTTGATCAAAAAAATTTTATATCTTATTACTTTTCGTAAACTATGTTAATGCCATCTGAAAGAGGAACAGATAAGCTTTCCATCGAGCTCTCAGTCGAAGAAGTCGGTCGAAGGATGCAAGAGTTATTAGCAAAAAACTAATCGGTGGTCAATACGATTCCGTCCTACTGCCGATTCTTTTCGCAAAGTACTTTTCTATAATTCTACTATTTTATGGGAAAAAAATTAAACGAATTTTTTGTCCATGTCAAAAACTATTAATTCTGAATAAAATGCCGCCCATTTATGCAATTAATAGAATTTAAATGTCGCTTATTAGATAAGGCATATTTTACGTCTGATAAGGTACTTCAACTTGAATGATTTCGAGGATATTTTAGTTTTGATAAAAGAAATTGTATTTCTTACGACTTTTCGTAAAATATGTTAATGCCATCTGAAAGAGGAACAGATAAGCTTTCCATCGAGTTCTTAAACGAAGAAGTCGGTCGAAGGATGCAAGAGTTATTAGCAAAAAACTAATCGGTGGTCAACACGATTCAGTCGTACTGCCGATTCTTTTCGCAAAGTACTTTTCTATAATTCTAGTATTTAATGGAAAAAAATTAAACGAATTTTTTGTCCATGTAAAAAACTATTAATTCTGAACAAAATGCCGCCCATTTATGCAATTAGAAAAATTTAAACGTCTCTTATTAGATAAGGCATATTTTCGTCTGATAAGGTACTTCTTCTTCAATAATTTGGAGTATATTTTAGTTTTAATCAAAAATATTGTATTTCTTACGACTTTTCGTAAAATATGTTAATGCGATCTGAAAGAGGAACAAGTAAGCTTTCCATCGAGCTCTTAGTCGAAGAAGTCGGTCGAAGGATGCAAGAGTTATTAGCAAAAAACTAATCGGTGGTCAACACGTTTCAGTCGTACTGCCGATTCTTTTCGCAAAGTACTTTTCTATAATTCTAGTATTTAATGGGAAAAAATTAAACGAATTTTTTGTCCATGTAAAAAACTATTAATTCTGAACAAAATGCCGCCCATTTATGCAATTAGAAAAATTTAAACGTCTCCTATTAGATAAGGCATATTTTCGTCTGATAAGGTACTTCTTCTTCAATGATTTCGAGGATATTTTAGTTTTGATCAAAAAAATTTTATATCTTATTACTTTTCGTAAACTATGTTAATGCCATCTGAAAGAGGAACAGATAAGTTTTCCATCGAGCTCTTAGTCGAAGGAGTTGGTCGAAGAATGCTACAGTTATTAGCAAAAAACTATTCGGTGGTCAACACGATTCCGTCCTACTGCCGATTCTTTTCGCAAAGTACTTTTCAATAATTCTAGTATATAATGGGAAAAAATAAACGTAATTTTTGTCCATTTAAAAAACTATTAATTCTGAATAAAATGCCGCCCATTTATGCAATTAAAAAAATTTAAATGTCTCTCAATGATTTCGAGGATATTTTAGTTTTGTTCAAAAAAATTGTATTTTTTACGACTTTTCGTAAAATATGTTAATGCCGTCTGAAAGAAGAACAGATAAGCTTTCCATCGAGCTCTTAGTCGAAGAAGTCGGTCTAAGGATGCAAGAGTTATTAGCAAAAACCTAATCGGTGGTCAACGCGATTCCGTCCTACTGCCGATTCTTTTCGCAAAGTACTTTTCTATAATTCTAGTATATAATGGGAAAAAATTAAAAGAACTTTTTTTCTGATAAGGTACTTCTTCTTGAATGATTTCGAGGATATTTTAGTTTTGATCAAAAAATTGTATTTCTTACGACTTTTCGTAAAATATGTTAATGCCGTCTGAAAGAAGAACAGATAAGCTTTCCATCGAGCTCTTAGTCGAAGAAGTAGGTCTAAGGATGCAAGAGTTATTAGCAAAAACCTAATCGGTGGTCAACACGAATCCGTCCTACTGCCGATTCTTTTCGCAAAGTACTTTTCAATAATTTTAGTATTTAATGGGAAAAAATTAAACGAATTTTTTGTCCATGTAAAAAACTATTAATTCTGAATAAAATGCCGCCCATTTATGCAATTAAAAAAATTTAAAGGTCTCTTATTAGATAAGGCATATTTTCGTCTGATAAGGTACTTTTACTTCAATGATTTCGAGGATATTTTAGTTTTGATCAAAAAAATTTTATTCTTACGACTTTTCGTAAAATATGTTAATGCCATCTGTAAGAGGAACAGATAAGTTTTCCATCGAGCTCTTAGTCGAAGAAGTTGGTCGAAGGATGCAAGAGTTATTAGCAAAAAACTATTCGGTGGTCAACACGATTCCGTCCTACTGCCGATTCTTTTCGCAAAGTACTTTTCAATAATTCTTGTGTTTAATGGGAAAAAATTAAACGCAATTTTTGTCCATGTAAAAAACTATTAATTCTGAATAAAATGCCGCCCATTTATGCAATTAAAAAAATTTAAATGTCTCTCAATGATTTCGAGGATATTTTAGTTTTGATCAAAAAAATTGTATTTCTTACGACTTTTCGTAACATATGTAAATGCCATCTGAAAGACGAACAGATAAGCTTTCCATCGAGCTCTTAGTCGAAGAAGTCGGTCGAAGAATGCAAGAGTTATTAGCAAAAAACTATTCGGTGGTCAACACGATTCCGTCCTACTGCCGATTCTTTTCACAAAGTACTTTTCTATAATTCTAGTATTTAATGGGAAAAAATTAAAATAATTTTTTTTCTGATAAGGTACTTCTTCTTGAATGATTTCGAGGATATTTTAGTTTTGATCAAAAAAATTGTATTTCTTACGACTTTTCGTACAATATGTTAATGCCATCTGAAAGAGGAACAGATAAGTTTTCCATCGAGCTCTTAGTCTAAGAAGTTGGTTGAAGAATGCTACAGTTATTAGCAAAAAACTAATCGGTGGTCAACACGATTCCGTCCTACTGCCGATTCTTTTCGCAAAGTACTTTTCAATAATTCTAGTATTTAATTTTTTTTTTTTCAAACTACAGGCGCAAGACGTTGTGGTAGCGCACTACCCTCAAGTGGACTTGCGACACCAGGTCAGCCTGTTCCGCGACTACAGACAAAGTCAACAGTCGCTTTACTACTTACTCTACACACAATAAGAATACTAATAAACTAATTTTTAAACAATTTCTTTAATACTACTAAGTTACGCAATTAGTTATGCTATGTAGTTTTAATAATCAAAATTTTACTTATTTAAATACGTTAGAATACTACGTTTTATAAGGTTATTAGAGGAGCAGTCCTCCATTAAACTAAAATATTTGTTATAATACCTACATAAAACACGAAACGAGTCATAATCTAAATATGTCGATCTGCAGGTACTAAGACAGATCGGACTAAAATTTCTAGTTACTCTAGCGGGGACACTGAACTGTATATACGCCAACAATGTAGGGGAGAATATAGAGCCATTTATTAGGTTATGCAAAAACAAAGTACCAATCATAGTTCTACGACTAGATAATGATGGCAAATTAATAAGCTTCAACCGACTACTATAGGGAGGAAGGTGAACACAGGGGTCCCAGTGTAGATTCCTAAGAGCAAACAGAAGGAACTGTTTCTGAACAGACTCAATTTGGTTCTTATACTTTTCACACTGAGGATCCCAAACGCACGATGCATATTCCAAGATGGGCCGTACTAAAGAAGTGTAAAGCAATTTAGTTGTGTACGGGTCATTAAATTCCTTGGACCATCTTTTGATGAAACCCAGTACGCCTCTAGCCTTATTAACAGACAGCGAAATATGTGAAACGAAATGAAGTTTTGGATCCATCAAAACACCAAGGTCATTAAACTGAGAGATACGCTCCATGTACAGATTATTTAACTTGTACGTGCAAACAATTAGTTTTTTTCTATAAAAAGACATTAACTTGCATTTCTCACTGTTCAACAATAAATTGTTTACAGCACACCATTGTGAGAGAGAGTCAAGATCAGACTGGAGCAGATTCTGCTATCTATAGAATTAACGGTTAGACATAATTTCACGTCATCAGCATACATTAAAACATGACGGTGTTTGATCACAGTAGGCAAGCCATTTATAAATATATTAAACAATAAGGGGCCAAGGTGACTACCTTGAGGAACCCCTGAAGTAACAAAAATTCGTCTCGAAACCGATGTTTTAAAAAGAACACATTGAGTTCAAGATTCAAGATAGGACGACAGCCAACGGTCTAATGATGGTGGAAAACCATAAGTTTCGAGTTTTGCTAAAAGCAGAGAGTGACAAACACAATCAAATGCTTTACTGAAATCTGTGTACACAACATCGGTTTGGAAGCCGGAGGAAAAATTTCGATTGATAATTGAAGTGAATTCCAATAAGTTAGTTACCGTCGAACGTTTCTTGAGAAAGCCATGCTGAGACAAATTTAGAAGTGATGGCACAAAGTGCTGTAGCTGTTCCGTAATGAACTGTTCAAATAGTTTTGGAATAGCACACAGTTTAGCAATGCCTCTGTAATAAGAAATGTCAACCTTACTGCCTTTTTTGTAAAGGGGTATAATGTAAGACTCTTTCCAAATGGTGGGCACAATAGAGTTTTTAAGCGACATGTTGAAAAGCGTACATAATGGATAAAACAACATTTCAGCGCAGTGCTTTAAAACGCAACTAGGAATATTATCTGGACCAGCAGTAAAAGATGACTTAATTAATTTCAAGTGTCTAAGAACTGTTTCATTTTCAATAACTGGCACATTATGAGTCCTATCATTGATGAAGTATGGATAAGTTACGTTTTGGTATGAAAAGTTATTATAGGTGCTTTGGAAAAATTCAGCAAAGAGGTTGGATATCGTTGCATCATCATTTCCTTCCACACCATTGAATTTCATACATGACGGAAATGAGTTAGAGTTAGACTTGTATTTAATTATATTAAAAAAATTTTTAGGATCGCGATATATATTGGATTTTAATTTAATTAGGTAAAAATCGTAATCTCGTTTATTACATAAAGTGAATTTATAACGAGCTTTTGCATAGTTTACATAATCAACAAGAGATCCGGTTCTCTTATATTTTTTAAATAATCTATTTTTTAAGTTCTTTAGACGAGATAATTCTTTTGAAAACCACGGCGGTTTATATTTATTTAATGAAAACGTGAGTCTTTGCAAGAGTTATTTTAACGCATATTAGCTCAATATCGTCAGTACCTATCACACAAATTTGTTCCGATGTGTGTTGAACAGCAACAGAGATCATAACTCCACCACCAATTTTGCCAAGACGATCTTTGCGAAAAGTAATTAAGCTGTCACAGAAAAGTTCCGAGTTTAAAACATCAGGGCGAAGCCATGTTTCAACAAAGACAATGATATCAGAAGATAATAAAAAACTTTTTAAATAAAGAGAAGTTAGTTTTGAGTTTAACCCTCTTACATTTTGAAAGCTTGGTGTCAAAACTGAAGGGGTGTTACGGGGAGTAATCAGTTTTTTGACCCAGAAGGCTTGACCGTATTTCCCGTATTAGTACGGTCTTTAAATTGGAACTCATGCACAACGCAACCATCAGGCCAGAAATTTGAGTCAACTAAAGCGTTGAAGAAAGATTCTGGCACTGAGATTTTGAAGGATGAAAAAGATCGCGCTGAGTTAAATTTAAATTTAGAAATTGTTAAATTTGTGACAGATTTTATCTTGGAAGTGATAAAATGATTTATATCACTTTCAGAAGTGTCCGCAGCTAAGCGGGATAGAAAAATGAATTTCTTTTGTGGCGCAGGTGGCACAACAACAAGCTTTTTGGGCTGTTGATCCCCTTGAGGAATATGTATTTCAGAAGCGGTTTGAATAAGTTCGGGAGGAACGATATTGTTGGTTTTGGCAACTGAAGCATAAGAACTTTCTGATGCTGTGACAACAATAGGCGGAACAATAGGCGAAGGAAGCGGGGAAAAGAATTCCATGGTCTCATCCGGCAGACAAAGAGTTGTCGGAATGGGAATGTTTAGTGCCGTATGGGGCTTCTTTCGCTTAGGTGAAGGTTCAACGGACTTGAGGGTAGAGAGAGACTTATCAAACGACTTAAATTTTTCGTTAAGTCGTTCGAAATCACTCGAAATATCTTTGTATGCATTGTGCATAAGATTGACCCACTTGCGTAACGCAATCTCTGACGAGCGACATTTTGGACAGCACCAGTGAAGTCCGATGTTTTTCTCCAAAATGTCAGCAATGCGGCCGTTTAGTTCGGCACATTTTAGGTGAGCAGTAGACTCACACATCCAACAAGCCACTAAGAGTTCTTTTTCACTCTTAATTGGGCACTTAGGCAAACAGCAAGGCATATTTTATTTTAATAGTAATGAAAAATAAAAATATAAATAAAAAAAAACAACAAGAATATTAATAAAAAATGAAGTGTTGAAATTTGCTTGCTTGACGTTAACGGGTTAACGATTAAGAGTGCAGGATTTTATTTCAAGAGAAACAATCACGACTCTTATAAAAACAAGCAATACAGAGCGAATCACAACACAAAAGAAACTCTCACCAGATGTTCGATGAAACAACAATTACAACGCAAGTGTTATTTTACAAAAACAAAAACACTTGTAATTATTTAAAATAGTGAAATCTAATTAAGTTTTGATTAAAAACATAAACAAATTTTCAAAAAACACAATCAAGACAATAATTAATTTTTTAAATCAAATTTCACAACGTTTTAAACAAAAATAAGTGAGAGGTTAATAAAAAACATAGGACAAATTTGGGAAAAATTAAACGAATTTTTTGTCCATGTAAAAAACTATTAATTCTGAATAAAATGCCGCCCATTTATGCAATTAAATAAATTTAAATGTCTCTCAATGATTTCGAGGATATTTTAGTTTTAATCAAAAAATTTTATTTCTTACGACTTTTCGTTAATGCCATCTGAAAGAGGAACAGATAAGTTTTCCATCGAGCTCTTAGTTTAAGAATTTGGTCGAAGAATGCTACAGTTATTAGCAAAAAACTAATCGGTGGTCAACACGATTCCGTCCTACTGCCGATTCTTTTCGCAAAGTACTTTTAAATAATTCTAGTATTAAATGGGAAAAAATTAAACGAATTTTTTGTCCATGTAAAAAACTATTAATTCTGAATAAAATGCCGCCCATTTATGCAATTAAAAAAATTTAAATGTCTCTTATTAGATAAGGCATATTTTCATCTGATAAGGTACTTCCACTTCAATGATTTCGAAGATATTTTAGTTTTGATCAAGAAAATTGTATTTCTTACGACTTTTTGTAAGGCATATTTTCGTGTGATAAGGTACTTCCACTTCAATGATTTCGAAGATATTTTAGTTTTGATCAAAATAATTGTATTTCTTACGACTTTTCGTAACATATGTAAATGCCATCTGAAAGAGGAACAGATAAGCCTTCCATCGAGCTCTTAGTCGAAGAAGTCGGTTGAAGGATGCAAGAGTTATTAGCAAAAAACTATTCGGTGGTCAACACGATTCCGTCGTACTGCCGATTCTTTTCCCAAAGTACTTTTCTATAATTCTAGTATTTAATGGGAAAAAATTAAAATAATTATTTTTCTGATAAGGTACTTCTTCTTGAATGATTTCGAGGATATTTTAGTTTTGATCAAAAAAATTGTATTTCCTACGACTTTTCGTACAATATGTTAATGCCATCTGAAAGAGGAACAGATAAGTTTTCCATCGAGCTCTTAGTCTAAGAAGTTGGTCGAAGAATGCTACAGTTTTTAGCAAAAAACTAATCGGTGGTCAACACGATTCCGTCCTACTGCCGATTATTTTCGCAAAGTACTTTTCAATAATTCTAGTATTTAATGGGAACAATTAAACGAATTTTTTATCCCTGTAAAAAACTATTGATTCTGAATAAAATGCCGCCCAGTTATGCAATTAAATAAATTTAAATGTCTCTTATTAGATAAGGCATATTTTCATCTGATAAGGTACTTCCACTTCAATGATTTCGAAGATATTTTAGTTTTGATCAAAAAAATTGTATTTCTTAAGACTTTTCGTAAGGCATATTTTCGTCTGATAAGGTACTTCCACTTCAATGATTTCGAAGATATTTTAGTTTTGATCAAAATAATTGTATTTCTTACGACTTTTCGTACAATATGTTAATGCCATCTGAAAGAGGAACAGATAAGTTTTCCATCGAGCTCTTAGTCTAAGAAGTTGGTCGAAGAATGCTACAGTTATTAGCAAAAAGCTAATCGGTGGTCCACACGATTCCGTCCTACTGCCGATTCTTTTCGCAAAGTACTTTTCAATAATTCTAGTATTTAATGGAAAAAATTAAACGAATTTTTTGTCCATGTAAAAAACTATTAATTCTGAATAAAATGCCGCCCATTTATGCAATTAAATAAATTTAAATGTCTCTCAATGATTTCGAGGATATTTTAGTTTTGATCAAAAAATTTTATTTCTTACGACTTTTCGTAACATATGTAAATGCCATCTGAAAGAGGAACAGATAAGCTTTCCATCGAGCTCTTAGTCGAAGAAGTCGGTCGAAGAATGCAAGAGTTATTAGCAAAAAACTATTCGGTGTTCAACACGATTCCGTCCTACTGCCGATTCTTTTCCCAAAGTACTTTTCTATAATTCTAGTATTTAATGGGAAAAAATTAAAATAATTTTTTTTCTGATAAGGTACTTCTTCTTAAATGATTTCGAGGATATTTTAGTTTTTATCAAAAAAATTGTATTTCTTACGACTTTTCATACAATATGTTAATGCCATCTGAAAGAGGAACAGATAAGCTTTCCATCGAGCTCTTAGTCTAAGAAGTTGGTCGAAGAATGCTACAGTTATTAGCAAAAAGCTAATCGGTGGTCCACACGATTCCGTCCTACTGCCGATTCTTTTCGCAAAGTACTTTTCAATAATTCTAGTATTTAATGGGAAAAATTAAACGAATTTTTTGTCCATGTAAAAAACTATTAATTCTGAATAAAATGCCGCCCATTTATGCAATTAAATAAATTTAAATGTCTCTCAATGATTTCGAGGATATTTTAGTTTTGATCAAAAAATTTTATTTCTTACGACTTTTCGTAACATATGTAAATGCCATCTGAAAGAGGAACAGATAAGCTTTCCATCGAGCTCTTAGTCGAAGAAGTCGGTCGAAGGATGCAAGAGTTTTTAGCAAAAAACTAATCGGTGGTCAATACGTTTCCGTCGTACTGCCGATTCTTTTCGCAAAGTACTTTTCTATAATTCTAGTATTTAATGGGAAAAAATTAAACGAATTTTTTGTCCATGTAAAAAACTATTAATTCTGAATAAAATGACGCCCATTTATGCAATTAAGAAAATTTAAATGTCTCTTATCAGATAAGGCATACTTTCGTCTGATAAGGTACTTCTTCTTCAATGATTTCGAGGATATTTTAGTTTTGATCCGAAAAATTGTATTTCTTACGACTTTTTGTTAAATATTTTAATGCCATCTGAAAGAGGAATAGCAAAAAACTATTCGGTGGTCAACACGAATCCGTCCTACTGCCGATTCTTTTCGCAAAGTACTTTTCTATAATTCTAGTATTTAATTGTAAAAAATTAAACGAATTTTTTGTCCATGTAAAAAACTATTAATTCTGAATAAAATGCCGCCCATTTATGCAATTAAAAAAATTTAAACGTCTCTTATTAGAGAAGGCATATTTTCGTCTGATAAGGTACTTCTTCTTCAATGAGTTCGCGGATATTTTAGTTTTAACCAAAAAAATTGTATTTCTTACGACTTTTCGTAAAATATGTTAATGCCATCTGAAAGAGAAACAGATAAGCTTTCCATCGAGCTCTTAGTCGAAGAAGTCGGTCGAAGGATGCAAGAGTTTTTAGCAAAAAACTAATCGGTGGTCAATACGTTTCCGTCGTACTGCCGATTCTTTTCGCAAAGTACTTTTCTATAATTCTAGTATTTAATGGGAAAAAATTAGACGAATTTTTTGTCCATGTAAAAAACTATTAATTCTGAATAAAATGACGCCCATTTATGCAATTAAGAAAATTTAAATGTCTCTTATCAGATAAGGCATACTTTCGTCTGATAAGGTACTTCTTCTTTAATGATTTCGAGGATATTTTAGTTTTGATCCGAAAAATTGTATTTCTTACGACTTTTTGTTAAATATTTTAATGCCATCTGAAAGAGGAATAGCAAAAAACTATTCGGTGGTCAACACGAATCCGTCCTACTGCCGATTCTTTTCGCAAAGTACTTTTCTATAATTCTAGTATTTAATTGTAAAAAATTAAACGAATTTTTTGTCCATGTAAAAAACTATTAATTCTGAATAAAATGCCGCCCATTTATGCAATTAAAAAAATTTAAACGTCTCTTATTAGATAAGGCATATTTTCGTCTGATAAGGTACTTCTTCTTCAATGATTTCGCGGATATTTTAGTTTTAACCAAAAAAATTGTATTTCTTACGACTTTTCGTAAAATATGTTAATGCCATCTGAAAGAGGAACAGATAAGCTTTCCATCGAGCTCTTAGTCGAAGAAGTCGGTCGAAGGATGCAAGAGTTTTTAGCAAAAAACTAATCGGTGGTCAACACATTTCCGTCGTACTGCCGATTCTTTTCGCAAAGTACTTTTCTATAATTCTAGTATTTAATGGGAAAAAATTAAACGAATTTTTTGTCCATGTAAAAAACTATTAATTCTGAATAAAATGACGCCCATTTATGCAATTAAAAATTTAAATGTCTCTTATTAGATAAGGCATATTTTCGTCTGATAAGGTACTTCTACTTCAATGATTTCGAGGATATTTTGGTTTTGATCCAAAAAATTGTATTTCTTACGACTATTTGTAAAATATGTTAATGCCATCTGAAAGAGGAACAGATAAGCTTTCCATCGAGCTCTTAGTCGAAGAAGTCGGTCGAAGGATGCAAGAGTTATTAGCAAAAAACTAATGGGTGGTCAACACGATTCCATCCTACGAATTTTTTGTCCATGTAAAAAACTATTAATTCTGAATAAAATGACGCCCATTTATGCAATTAAGAAAATTTAAATGTCTCTTATCAGATAAGGCATACTTTCGTCTGATAAGGTACTTCTTCTTCAATGATTTCGAGGATATTTTAGTTTTGATAAAAAAAACTGTATTTCTTACGGCTTTTTGTAAAATAAGTTAATGTCATCTGAAAGAGGAACCGATAAGCTTTCCATCGAGATCTTAGTCGAAGAAGTCGGTTGAAGGATGCAAGAGTTATTAGCAAAAAACTAATCGGAGGTCAACGCGATTCCGTCGTACTGCCGATTCTTTTCCCAAAGTACTTTTCTATAATTCTAGTATTTAATGGGAAAAAATTAAACGAATTTTTTGTCCATGTAAAAAACTATTAATTCTGAATAAAATGACGCCCATTTATGCAATTAAGAAAATTTAAATGTCTCTTATCAGATAAGGCATACTTTCGTCTGATAAGGTACTTCTTCTTCAATGATTTCGAGGATATTTTAGTTTTGATCCGAAAAATTGTATTTCTTACGACTTTTTGTTAAATATGTTACTGCCATCTGAAAGAGGAACAGATAAGCTTTCCATCGAGCTCTTAGTCGAAGAAGTCGGTCGAAGGATGCAAGAGTTATTAGCAAAAAACTAATGGGTGGTCAACACGATTCCATCCTACGAATTTTTTGTCCATGTAAAAAACTATTTACTCTGAATAAAATGCCGCCCATATATGCAATTAAAAATTTAAATGTCTCTTATTAGATAAGTTATATTTTTGTCTGATAAGGTACTTCTACTTCAATGATTTCGAGGATATTTTAGTTTTGATCCAAAAAATTGTATTTCTTACGACTATTTGTAAAATATGTTAATGCCATCTGAAAGAGGAACAGATAAGCTTTCCATCGAGCTCTTAGTCGAAGAAGTCGGTCGAAGGATGCAAGAGTTATTAGCAAAAAACTAATGGGTGGTCAACACGATTCCATCCTACGAATTTTTTGTCCATGTAAAAAACTATTAATTCTGAATAAAATGACGCCCATTTATGCAATTAAGAAAATTTAAATGTCTCTTATCAGATAAGGCATACTTTCGTCTGATAAGGTACTTCTTCTTCAATGATTTCGAGGATATTTTAGTTTTGATAAAAAAAACTGTATTTCTTACGGCTTTTTGTAAAATAAGTTAATGTCATCTGAAAGAGGAACCGATAAGCTTTCCATCGAGATCTTAGTCGAAGAAGTCGGTTGAAGGATGCAAGAGTTATTAGCAAAAAACTAATCGGAGGTCAGCGCGATTCCGTCGTACTGCCGATTCTTTTCCCAAAGTACTTTTCTATAATTCTAGTATTTAATGGGAAAAAATTAAACGAATTTTTTGTCCATGTAAAAAACTATTAATTCTGAATAAAATGACGCCCATTTATGCAATTAAGAAAATTTAAATGTCTCTTATCAGATAAGGCATACTTTCGTCTGATAAGGTACTTCTTCTTCAATGATTTCGAGGATATTTTAGTTTTGATCCGAAAAATTGTATTTCTTACGACTTTTTGTTAAATATGTTACTGCCATCTGAAAGAGGAACAGATAAGCTTTCCATCGAGCTCTTAGTCGAAGAAGTCGGTCGAAGGATGCAAGAGTTATTAGCAAAAAACTAATGGGTGGTCAACACGATTCCATCCTACGAATTTTTTGTCCATGTAAAAAACTATTTACTCTGAATAAAATGCCGCCCATATATGCAATTAAAAATTTAAATGTCTCTTATTAGATAAGGCATATTTTTGTCTGATAAGGTACTTCTACTTCAATGATTTCGAGGATATTTTAGTTTTGATCCAAAAAATTGTATTTCTTACGACTATTTGTAAAATATGTTAATGCCATCTGAAAGAGGAACAGAAAAGCTTTCCATCGAGCTCTTAGTCGAAGAAGTCGGTCGAAGGATGCAAGAGTTATTAGCAAAAAACTAATGGGTGGTCAACACGATTCCATCCTACGAATTTTTTGTCCATGTAAAAAACTATTTACTCTGAATAAAATGCCGCCCATATATGCAATTAAAAATTTAAATGTCTCTTATTGGATAAGGCATATTTTCGTCTGATAAGATACTTCTACTTCAATGATTTCGAGGATATTTTAGTTTTGATCCAAAAAATTGTATTTCTTACGACTATTTGTAAAATATGTTAATGCGAATTTTTTGTCCATGTAAAAAACTATTTACTCTGAATAAAATGCCGCCCATATATGCAATTAAAAATTTAAATGTCTCTTATTAGATAAGGCATATTTTCGTCTGATAAGGTACTTCTACTTCAATGATTTCGAGGATATTTTAGTTTTGATCCAAAAAATTGTATTTCTTACGACTATTTGTAAAATACGTTAATGCCATCTGAAAGAGGAACAGATAAGCTTTCCATCGAGCTCTTAGTCGAAGAAGTCGGTCGAAGGATGCAAGAGTTATTAGCAAAAAACTAATGGGTGGTCAACACGATTCCATCCTACTGCCGATTCTTTTCCCAAAGTACTTTTCTATAATTCTAGTATTTAATGGGAAAAAATTAAACGAATTTTTTGTCCATGTAAAAAACTATTAATTCTGAATAAAATGACGCCCATTTATGCAATTAAGAAAATTTAAATGTCTCTTATCAGATAAGGCATACTTTCGTCTGATAAGGTACTTCTTCTTCAATGATTTCGAGGATATTTTAGTTTTGATCCGAAAAATTGTATTTCTTACGACTTTTTGTTAAATATGTTAATGCCATCTGAAAGAGGAACAGATAAGCTTTCCATCGAGCTCTTAGTCGAAGAAGTCGGTCGAAGGATGCAAGAGTTATTAGCAAAAAACTAATGGGTGGTCAACACGATTCCATCCTACTGCCGATTCTTTTCGCAAAGTACTTTTCAATAATTCTAGTATTTAATGGGAAAAAATTAAACGAATTTTTTGTCCATGTAAAAAACTATTTATTCTGAACAAAATGCCGCCCATATATGCAATTAAAAAAATTTAAATCTCTCTTATTAGATAAGGCATATTTTCGTCTGATAAGGTACTTCTTCTTCAATGATTTCGAGGATATTTTAGTTTTAATCAAAAAAATTGTATTTCTTACAACTTTTCGTAAAATATGTTAATGCTATCTAAAAAAAGAACTGATAAGCTTTCCATCGAGCTATTAGTCGAAGAAGTCGGTCGAAGGATGCAAGAGTTACTTTCAAGTACTTTTCAATAATTCTAGTAATTAATGGGAAAAAATTTAACGAATTTTATGTCCATGTAAAAAACTATTAATTCTGAATAAAATGCCGCCCATTTATGCAATTAAAAAAAAATTTAAATGTCTCTTATTAGATAAGGCAGATTATCGTCTGATAAGGCACTTCTTCTTCAATGATTTCGAGGATATTTTAGTTTTGATCAAAAAAATTGTATTTCTTACGACTATTCGTAAAATATGTTAATGCTATCTGAAAAAAGAACTGATAAGCTTTCCATCGAGATCTTAGTCGAAGAAGTCGGTTGAAGGATGCAAGCAAGAGTTATTAGCAAAAAACTAATCGGAGGTCAACGCGATTCCGTCCTACTGCCGATTCTTTTCCTAAAGTACTTTTCTATAATTCTAGTATTTAATGGGAAAAAATTAAACGAATTTTTTGTCCATGTAAAAAACTATTAATTCTGAATAAAATGACGCCCATTTATGCAATTAAAAAAATTTAAATGTCTCTTATTAGATAAGGCATATTTTCGTCTGATAAGGTACTTCTTCTTCAATGATTTCGAGGATATTTTAGTTTTAATCAAAAAAATTGTATTTCTTACGACTATTCGTAAAATATGTAAATGCTATCTGAAAAAAGAACTGATAAGCTTTCCATCGAGATCTTAGTCGAAGAAGTCGGTTGAAGGATGCAAGAGTTATTAGCAAAAACCTAATCGGTGGTCAACAGGTTTCCGTCCTACTGCCGATTCTTTTCGCAAAGTACTTTTCAATAATTCTAGTATTTAATGGGAAAAAATTAAACGAATTTTTTGTCCATGTAAAAAACTATTTATTCTGAACAAAATGCCGCCCATATATGCAATTAAAAAAATTTAAATCTCTCTTATTAGATAAGGCATATTTTCGTTTGATAAGGTACTTCTTCTTCAATGATTTCGAGGATATTTTAGTTTTAATCGAAAAAATTGTATTTCTTACAACTTTTCGTAAAATATGTTAATGCTATCTGAAAAAAGAACTGATAAGCTTTCCATCGAGCTATTAGTCGAAGAAGTCGGTCGAAGGATGCAAGAGTTATTAGCAAAAAACTAATGGGTGGTCAACACGATTCCATCCTACGAATTTTTTGTACATGTAAAAAACTGTTTACTCTGAATAAAATGCCGCCCATATATGCAATTAAAAATTTAAATGTCTCTTATTAGATAAGGCATATTTTCGTCTGATAAGGTACTTCTACTTCAATGATTTCGAGGACATTTTAGTTTTGATCCAAAAAATTGTATTTCTTACGACTATTTGTAAAATATGTTAATGGCATCTGAAAGAGGAACAGATAAGCTTTCCATCGAGCTCATAGTCGAAGAAGTCGGTCGAAGGATGCAAGAGTTATTAGCCAAAAACTAATGGGTGGTCATCACGATTCCGTCCTACAAATTTTTTGTCCATGTAAAAAACTATTTACTCTGAATAAAATGCCGCCCATATATGCAATTAAAAAATTTAAATGTCTCTTATTAGATAAGGCATATTTTTGTCTGATAAGGTACTTTTTCTTCAATGATTTCGAGGATATTTTAATTTTGATAAAAAAAATTGTATTTCTTACGACTTTTTGTCAAAAAAAAATAATGTAATCTGAAAGAGGAACAGATAAGCTTTCCATCGAGCTTTTAGTCGAAGAAGTCGGTCGAAGGATGCAAGAGTTATTAGCAAAAAACTAATGGGTGGTCAACACGATTCCGTCCTACAAATTTGTTGTCCATTTAAAAAACTATTTACTCTGAATAAAATGCCGCCCATATATGCAATTAAAAATTTAAATGTCTCTTATTAGATAAGGCATATTTTCGTCTGATAAGGTACTTCTACTTCAATGATTTCGAGGATATTTTAGTTTTGATCCAAAAAATTGTATTTCTTACGACTATTTGTAAAATATGTTAATGCCATCTGAAAGAGGAACAGATAAGCTTTCCATCGAGCTCTTAGTCGAAGAAGTCGGTCGAAGGATGCAAGAGTTATTAGCAAAAAAAAACTGGTGCGTGGAGTCCCACCGCGCGGATGAAGTAAAACTCCCACTTTAAAAGTAAAAGCGAAGGTTGTTTCGATTTTTTATAGTAATACTATGACCCTGAATCTGCAGCGTTTTCTTTAAGACCATTGTCACTCATTTTGATCTTTCATTCTAGTTCAGAAACGATTAAAATGTTCTTAAAAATAATTAAAAACACACAAAATAACAAAAATATTATACAATAAATTAAAAAAATATAATTAAAAAACAAAAAACATTGCCTTGCATGGGAGTCGAACCTGGGGCAATACGATCGGCAGCCTACCATTCACCCACACAACCAATACGGTATCTGACTTTTAGTGCTCTAATATCGAATAAAAAATAGTGTTCAATTTGAAATATCCTCATAGTCAATTTAGAATTCTTATTTTAAAAATTTATAGATCAGAAACTATTACAATATTCTTAAAAATAATTAAAAACATACAAAATAATAAAAATATTATCAAAATCATAAATTAAAATATAAAAATAATTATTGTCTCGACCGGTCATCGAACCCAGGACCTTCCGATTGCCGGCCGTCTACTTTACCACTGCACCATTGACTTGATAATTTTTCTTGAACAATATTGAAGTTTTGATTGTCATTCTATAATTGACAAAAAAACTATAAAAACCAAAAAAGTCTTTTTGCATCGATCGGGAGTCGAACTCGCAACATCTGGATTAGCAGCTTAGTCAGCTACCACTAAGCCACCGGTTTAGTTATTTTTTGAATGTCAATATTGATCTTTTAATTGTCACATTACAAAAATAGCGTTAAATATTTAACGTTTAACGCTTTGGAAGTCGAATAAGAAGTTTTACTTCAAAAAATTTAAATGTCTCTTATTAGATAAGGCATGTTTTCGTCTGATAAGGTACTTCTTTTTCAATGATTTCGGGGATATTTTAGTTTTGATAAAAAAAATTTTATTTCTTACGACTTTTCGTAAAATATGTTAATGCCATCTGAAAGAAGAACAGATAAGCTTTCCATCGAGCTCTCAATCGAAGAAGTCGGTTGAAGGATGCAAGAGTTATTAGCAAAAACCTAATCGGTGGTCAACAGGTTTCCGTCCTACTGCCGATTCTTTTCGCAAAGTACTTTTCAATAATTCTAGTATTTAATGGGAAAAAATTAAACGAATTTTTTGTCCATGTAAAAAACTATTTATTCTGAACAAAATGCCGCCCATATATGCAATTAAAAAAATTTAAATCTCTCTTATTAGATAAGGCATATTTTCGTCTGATAAGGTACTTCTTCTTCAATGATTTCGAGGATATTTTAGTTTTAATCAAAAAAATTGTATTTCTTACAACTTTTCGTAAAATATGTTAATGCTATCTAAAAAAAGAACTGATAAGCTTTCCATCGAGCTATTAGTCGAAGAAGTCGGTCGAAGGATGCAAGAGTTACTTTCAAGTACTTTTCAATAATTCTAGTAATTAATGGGAAAAAATTTAACGAGTTTTATGTCCATGTAAAAAACTATTAATTCTGAATAAAATGCCGCCCATTTATGCAATTAAAAAAAAATTTAAATGTCTCTTATTAGATAAGGCAGATTTTCGTCTGATAAGGCACTTCTTCTTCAATGATTTCGAGGATATTTTAGTTTTGATCAAAAAAATTGTATTTCTTACGACTATTCGTAAAATATGTTAATGCTATCTGAAAAAAGAACTGATAAGCTTTCCATCGAGATCTTAGTCGAAGAAGTCGGTTGAAGGATGCAAGCAAGAGTTATTAGCAAAAAACTAATCGGAGGTCAACGCGATTCCGTCCTACTGCCGATTCTTTTCCTAAAGTACTTTTCTATAATTCTAGTATTTAATGGGAAAAAATTAAACGAATTTTTTGTCCATGTAAAAAACTATTAATTCTGAATAAAATGACGCCCATTTATGCAATTAAAAAAATTTAAATGTCTCTTATTAGATAAGGCATATTTTCGTCTGATAAGGTACTTCTTCTTCAATGATTTCGAGGATATTTTAGTTTTAATCAAAAAAATTGTATTTCTTACGACTATTCGTAAAATATGTAAATGCTATCTGAAAAAAGAACTGATAAGCTTTCCATCGAGATCTTAGTCGAAGAAGTCGGTTGAAGGATGCAAGAGTTATTAGCAAAAACCTAATCGGTGGTCAACAGGTTTCCGTCCTACTGCCGATTCTTTTCGCAAAGTACTTTTCAATAATTCTAGTATTTAATGGGAAAAAATTAAACGAATTTTTTGTCCATGTAAAAAACTATTTATTCTGAACAAAATGCCGCCCATATATGCAATTAAAAAAATTTAAATCTCTCTTATTAGATAAGGCATATTTTCGTTTGATAAGGTACTTCTTCTTCAATGATTTCGAGGATATTTTAGTTTTAATCGAAAAAATTGTATTTCTTACAACTTTTCGTATAATATGTTAATGCTATCTGAAAAAAGAACTGATAAGCTTTCCATCGAGCTATTAGTCGAAGAAGTCGGTCGAAGGATGCAAGAGTTATTAGCAAAAAACTAATGGGTGGTCAACACGATTCCATCCTACGAATTTTTTGTACATGTAAAAAACTGTTTACTCTGAATAAAATGCCGCCCATATATGCAATTAAAAATTTAAATGTCTCTTATTAGATAAGGCATATTTTCGTCTGATAAGGTACTTCTACTTCAATGATTTCGAGGACATTTTAGTTTTGATCCAAAAAATTGTATTTCTTACGACTATTTGTAAAATATGTTAATGGCATCTGAAAGAGGAACAGATAAGCTTTCCATCGAGCTCATAGTCGAAGAAGTCGGTCGAAGGATGCAAGAGTTATTAGCCAAAAACTAATGGGTGGTCATCACGATTCCGTCCTACAAATTTTTTGTCCATGTAAAAAACTATTTACTCTGAATAAAATGCCGCCCATATATGCAATTAAAAAATTTAAATGTCTCTTATTAGATAAGGCATATTTTTGTCTGATAAGGTACTTTTTCTTCAATGATTTCGAGGATATTTTAATTTTGATAAAAAAAATTGTATTTCTTACGACTTTTTGTCAAAAAAAAATAATGTAATCTGAAAGAGGAACAGATAAGCTTTCCATCGAGCTTTTAGTCGAAGAAGTCGGTCGAAGGATGCAAGAGTTATTAGCAAAAAACTAATGGGTGGTCAACACGATTCCGTCCTACAAATTTGTTGTCCATGTAAAAAACTATTTACTCTGAATAAAATGCCGCCCATATATGCAATTAAAAAATTTAAATGTCTCTTATTAGATAAGGCATATTTTTGTCTGATAAGGTACTTTTTCTTCAATGATTTCGAGGATATTTTAATTTTGATCAAAAAAAATGTATTTCATTACGACTTTTTGTAAAAAAAAGTTAATGTCATCTGAAAGAGGAACAGATAAGCTTTCCATCGAGCTATTAGTCGAAGAAGTCGGTCGAAGGATGCAAGAGTTATTAGCAAAAAACTAATGGGTGGTCAACACGATTCCATCCTACGAATTTTTTGTACATGTAAAAAACTGTTTACTCTGAATAAAATGCCGCCCATATATGCAATTAAAAATTTAAATGTCTCTTATTAGATAAGGCATATTTTCGTCTGATAAGGTACTTCTACTTCAATGATTTCGAGGACATTTTAGTTTTGATCCAAAAAATTGTATTTCTTACGACTATTTGTAAAATATGTTAATGGCATCTGAAAGAGGAACAGATAAGCTTTCCATCGAGCTCATAGTCGAAGAAGTCGGTCGAAGGATGCAAGAGTTATTAGCCAAAAACTAATGGGTGGTCATCACGATTCCGTCCTACAAATTTTTTGTCCATGTAAAAAACTATTTACTCTGAATAAAATGCCGCCCATATATGCAATTAAAAAATTTAAATGTCTCTTATTAGATAAGGCATATTTTTGTCTGATAAGGTACTTTTTCTTCAATGATTTCGAGGATATTTTAATTTTGATAAAAAAAATTGTATTTCTTACGACTTTTTGTCAAAAAAAAATAATGTAATCTGAAAGAGGAACAGATAAGCTTTCCATCGAGCTTTTAGTCGAAGAAGTCGGTCGAAGGATGCAAGAGTTATTAGCAAAAAACTAATGGGTGGTCAACACGATTCCGTCCTACAAATTTGTTGTCCATGTAAAAAACTATTTACTCTGAATAAAATGCCGCCCATATATGCAATTAAAAAATTTAAATGTCTCTTATTAGATAAGGCATATTTTTGTCTGATAAGGTACTTTTTCTTCAATGATTTCGAGGATATTTTAATTTTGATCAAAAAAAATGTATTTCATTACGACTTTTTGTAAAAAAAAGTTAATGTCATCTGAAAGAGGAACAGATAAGCTTTCCATCGAGATCTTAGTCGAAGAAGTCGGTTGAAGGATGCAAGAGTTATTAGCAAAAAACTAATCGGAGGTCAACGCGATTCCGTCCTACTGCCGATTCTTATCCCAAAGTACTTTTCTATAATTCTAGTATTTACTAGACTAACTATTAAATCTGAATAAAATGCCGCCCATTTATGCAATTAAAAAATTTAAATGTCTCCTATTATATAAGGCATATTTTCGTCTGATAAGGTACTTCTACTTCAATGATTTCGAGGATATTTTAGTTTTGATCCAAAAAATTGTATTTCTTACGACTTTTTGTAAAATATGTTAATGCCATCTGAAAGAGGAACAGATATGCTTTCCATCGAGCTTTTAGTCGAAGAAGTCGGTCAAAGGATGCAAGAGTTATTAGCAAAAAACTAATGGGTGGTCAACACGATTCCGTCCTACAAATTTTTTGTCCATGTAAAAAACTATTTACTCTGAATAAAATGCCGCCCATTTATGCAATTAAAAAATTTAAATGTCTCTTATTATACAAGGCATATTTTCGTCTGATAAGGTACTTCTACTTCAATGATTTCGAGGATATTTTAGTTTTGATCCAAAAAATTGTATTTCTTACGACTTTTTGTCAAAAAAAAGTTAATGTCATCTGAAAGAGGAACAGATAAGCTTTCCATCGAGATCTTAGTCGAAGAAGTTGGTCGAAGAATGCTACAGTTATTAGCAAAAAACTATTCGGTGGTCAACACGATTCCGTCCTACTGCCGATTCTTTTCGCAAAGTACTTTTCAATAATTCTAGTATTTAATGGGAAAAATTTAACGAATTTTTTGTCCATGTAAAAAACTATTAATTCTGAATAAAATGGCGCCCATTTATGCAATTAAAAAATTTAAATGTCTCTTATTAGATAAGGCATATTTTCGTCTGATAATGTACTTTTTCTTCAATGATTTCGAGGATATTTTAGTTTTGATCCAAAAAATTGTATTTCTTACGACTTTTTGTAAAATATGTTAATGCCATCTGAAAGAGGAACAGATAAGCTTTCCATCGAGCTCTTAGTCTAAGAAGTTGGTCGAAGAATGCTGCAGTTATTAGCAAAAAACTATTCGGTGGTCAACACGATTCCGTCCTACTGCCGATTCTTTTCGCAAAGTACTTTTCAATAATTCATGTATTTAATGGGAAAAAAATTAAACAAATTTTTTGTCCATGTAAAAAACTATTAATTCTGAATAAAATGCCGCCCATTTATGCAATTAAAAAATTTAAATGTCTCTTATTAGATAAGGCATATTTTCGTCTGATAAGGTACTTTTTCTTCAATGATTTCGAGGATATTATAGTTTTGATAAAAAAAACTGTATTTCTTACGGCTTTTTGTAAAATAAGTTAATGTCATCTGAAAGAGGAACCGATAAGCTTTCCATCGAGATCTTAGTCGAAGAAGTCGGTTGAAGGATGCAAGAGTTATTAGCAAAAAACTAATCGGAGGTCAACGCGATTCCGTCCTACTGCCGATTCTTATCCCAAAGTACTTTTCTATAATTCTAGTATTTACTAGACTAACTATTAATTCTGAATAAAATGCCGCCCATTTATGCAATTAAAAAATTTAAATGTCTCCTATTATATAAGGCATATTTTCGTCTGATAAGGTACTTCTACTTCAATGATTTCGAGGATATTTTAGTTTTGATCCAAAAAATTGTATTTCTTACGACTTTTTGTAAAATATGTTAATGCCATCTGAAAGAGGAACAGATATGCTTTCCATCGAGCTTTTAGTCGAAGAAGTCGGTCGAAGGATGCAAGAGTTATTAGCAAAAAACTAATGGGTGGTCAACACGATTCCGTCCTACAAATTTTTTGTCCATGTAAAAAACTATTTACTCTGAATAAAGTGCCGCCCATATATGCAATTAAAAAATTTAAATGTCTCTTATTAGATAAGGCATAATTTCGTCTGATAAGGTACTTTTTCTTCAATGATTTCGAGGATATTTTAGTTTTGATAAAAAAAACTGTATTTCTTACGGCTTTTTGTAAAATAAGTTAATGTCATCTGAAAGAGGAACCGATAAGCTTTCCATCGAGATCTTAGTCGAAGAAGTCGGTCGAAGGATTCAAGAGTTGTTAGCAAAAAACTAATAGCTGGTCAACACGATTCCGACCTATTGCCGATTCTCTTCGCAAAGTACTTTTCTATAATTTTAGTATTTATAGAAAAAAATTAAACGATTTTTTTGTCTATGTAAAAAACTGTTAATTCTGAATAAAATGCCGCCCATATATGCAATTAAAAAAATTTAAATGTCCTTTATTAGATAAGGCATATTTTCGTCTGAAAGGTACGTCTTTTTCAATGATTTCGGGGATATTTTAGTTTTGATAAAAAAAATTTTATTTCTTACGACTTTTCGTAAAATATGTTAATGCCATCTGAAAGAAGAACAGATAAGCTTTCCATCGAGCTCTCAGTCGAAGAAGTCGGTCGAAGGATGCAAGAGTTATTAGCAAAAAACTAATCGGTGGTCAACACGTTTCCGTCCTACTGCCGATTCACTTCGCAAAGTACTTTTCTATAATTCTAGTATTTAATTGTAAAAAATTAAACGAATTTTTTGTCCATGTTAAAAAACTATTAATTCTGAATAAAATGCCGCCCATTTATGCAATTAAAAAAATTTAAACGTCTCTTATCAGATAAGGCATATTTTCGTCTGATAAGGTTCTTCTTCTTCAATGATTTCGAGGATATTTTAGTTTTAATCAAAAAAATTGTATTTCTTATGACTTTTCGTAAAATATGTTAATGCCATCTCAAAGAGGAACAGGTAAGCTTTCCATCGAGCTCTTAGTCGAAGAAGTCGGTTGAAGGATGCAAGAGTTATTAGCCAAAAACTAATCGGTGGTTTTGATTAAAAAAATTTTATATCTTATGTCTTTTCGTTAACTATGTTAATGCCATCTGAAAGAGGAACAGATAATCGAGCTCTTAGTCGTAGAAGTCGGTCGAAGGATGCAAGAGTTATTAGCAAAAACTAATCGGTGGTCAACACGATTCCGTCCTACTGCCGATTCACTTCGCAAAGTACTTTTCTATAATTCTAGTATTTAATTGTAAAAAATTAAACGAATTTTTTGTCCATGTTAAAAAACTATTAATTCTGAATAAAATGCCGCCCATTTATGCAATTAAAAAAATTTAAACGTCTCTTATCAGATAAGGCATATTTTCGTCTGATAAGGTTCTTCTTCTTCAATGATTTCGAGGATATTTTAGTTTTAATCAAAAAAATTTTATTTCTTATGACTTTTCGTAAAATATGTTAATGCCATCTCAAAGAGGAACAGGTAAGCTTTCCATCGAGCTCTTAGTCGAAGAAGTCGGTCGAAGGATGCAAGAGTTATTAGCCAAAAACTAATCGGTGGTTTTGATTAAAAAAATTTTATATCTTATGTCTTTTCGTAAACTATGTTAATGCCATCTGAAAGAGGAACAGATAATCGAGCTCTTAGTCGAAGAAGTCGGTCGAAGGATGCAAGAGTTATTAGCAAAAACTAATCGGTGGTCAACACGATTCCGTCCTACTGCCGATTCACTTCGCAAAGTACTTTTCTATAATTCTAGTATTTAATTGTAAAAAATTAAACGAATTTTTTGTCCATGTAAAAAACTATTAATTCTGAATAAAATGCCGCCCATTTATGCAATTAAAAAAATTTAAACGTCTCTTATCAGATAAGGCATATTTTCGTCTGATAAGGTTCTTCTTCTTCAATGATTTCGAGGATATTTTAGTTTTAATCAAAAAAATTGTATTTCTTATGACTTTTCGTAAAAAATGTTAATGCCATCTCAAAGAGGAACAGGTAAGCTTTCCATCGAGCTCTTAGTCGAAGAAGTCGGTCGAAGGATGCAAGAGTTATTAGCAAAAAACTAATCGGTGGTCAACACGATTCCGTCCTACTGGCGATTCTTTTCGCAAAGTACTTTTCAATAATTCTAGTATTTAATGTGAAAAAATTTAACGAATTTTATGTCCATGCAAAAAACTATTAATTCTGAATAAAATTCCTCCCATTTATGCAATTAAAAAATTTAAATGTCTCTTATTAGATAAGGCATATTTTCGTCTGATAAGGTACTTTTCTTTAATGATTTCGAGGATATTTTAGTTTTGATAAAAAAAATTGTATTTCTTACGACTTTTTGTAAAATAAGTTAATGTCATCTGAAAGAGGAACAGATAAGCTTTCAATCGAGATCTTAGTCGAAGAAGTCGGTTGAAGGATGCAAGAGTTATTAGCAAAAAACTAATCGGTGGTCAACACGATTCCGTCCTACTGCCGATTCTTTTCGCAAAGTACTTTTCAATAATTCTAGTATTTAATAGGAAAAAATTTAACCAATTTTTTGTCCATGTAAAAAACTATTAATTCTGAATAAAATGCCGCCCATTTATTCAATTAAAAAATTTAAATGTCTCTTATTATATAAGACATATTTTCGTCTGATAAGGTACTTCTTCTTCAATGATTTCGAGGATATTTTAGTTTCAATCAAAAAAATTGTATTTCCTATGACTTTTCGTAAAATATGTTAATGCCATCTCAGAGAGGAACAGATAAGCTTTCCATCGAGATCTTAGTGGAAGAAGTCGGTCGAAGGATGCAAGAGTTAATAGCAAAAAACTTATCGGTGGTCATCACGATTCCGTCCTACTGCCGATTCTTTTCGCAAAGTACTTTTCAATAATCCTAGTATTTAATGGGAAAAAATTTAACGAATTTTATGTCCATGTAAAAAACTATTAATTCTGAATAAAATTCCTCCCAGTTATGCAATTAAAAAAATTTAAACGTCTCTTATCAGATAAGGCATATTTTCGTCTGATAAGGTACTTTTTCTTCAATGATTTCGAGGATATTTTAGTTTTGATAAAAAAAATTTTATTTCTTACGACTTTTTGTAAAATAAGTTAATGTCATCTGAAAGAGGAACAGATAAGCTTTCCATCGCGCTCTTAGTCGAAGAAGTCGGTCGAAGGATGCAAGAGTTATTAGCAAAAAACTAATGGGTGGTCAACACGATTCCGTCCCACTGCCGAATTTCTTCGCAAAGTACTTTTCTATAATTCTAGTATTTATAGAAAAAAATTAAACGAATTTTTTGTCCATGTTAAAAAACTATTAATTCTGAATAAAATGCCGCCCATTTATGCAATTAAAAAAATTTAAACGTCTCTTATCAGATAAGGCATATTTTCGTCTGATAAGGTTCTTCTTCTTCAATGATTTCGAGGATATTTTAGTTTTGATAAAAAAAATTTTATTTCTTACGATTTTTCGTAAAATATGTTAATGCCATTTTAAAGGGGAACAGATAAGCTTTCCAGCTTAGTCGAAGAAGTCGGTTGAAGGATTCAAGAGTTGTTAGCAAAAAACTAATAGCTGGTCAACACGATTCCATCCTACTGCCGATTCTCTTCGCAAAGTACTTTTCTATAATTCTAGTATTTATAGAAAAAAATAAACGAATTTTTTGTCCATGTAAAAAACTATTAATTCTGAATAAAATGCCGCCCATATATGCAATTAAAATTTAAATGTCTCTTATTAGATAAGGCAGGTTTTCGTCTGATAAGGTACTTCTTTTTCAATGATTTCGAGGATATTTTAGTTTTGATAAAAAAATTTTATTTCTTACGACTTTTCGTAAAATATGTTAATGCCATCTGAAAAAGGAACAGATAAGCTTTCCATCCAGCTCTTAGTCGAAGAAGTCGGTCGAAGGATGCAAGAGTTATTAGCAAAAAACTAATCGGTGGTCAACACGTTTCCGTCGTACTGCCGATTCTTTTCGCAAAGTTCTTTTCTATAATTCTAGTATTTAATGGGAAAAAATTAAACGAATTTTTTTTCAATGTAAAAAACTATTAATTCTGAACAAAATGCCGCCCATTTATGCAATTAGAAAAATTTTAACGTCTCTTATTAGATAAGGCATATTTTCGTCTGATAAGGTACTTCTTCTTCAATGATTTCGAGGATATTTTAGCTTTAATCAAAAAAATTGTATTTCTTATGACTTTTCGTAAAATATGTTAATGCCATCTCAAAGAGGAACAGATAAGCTTTACATCGAGCTCTTAGTCGAAGATGTCGGTCGAAGGTTTCAAGAGTTGTTAGCAAAAAACTAATAGCTGGTCAACACGATTCCATCCTACGAATTTTTGTCCATGTAAAAAACTATTTACTCTGAATAAAATGCCGCCCATATATGCAATTAAAAATTTAAATGTCTCTTATTAGATAAGGCATATTTTCGTCTGATAAGGTACTTCTACTTCAATGATTTCGAGGATATTTTAGTTTTGATCCAAAAAATTGTATTTCTTACGACTATTTGTAAAATATGATAATGCCATCTGAAAGAGGAACAGATAAGCTTTCCATCCAGCTCTTAGTCGAAGAAGTCGGTCGAAGGATGCAAGAGTTATTAGCAAAAAACTAATGGGTGGTCAACACGATTCCATCCTACGAATTTTTTGTCCATGAAAAAAACTATTAATTCTGAATAAAATTACGCCCATTTATGCAATTAAGAAAATTTAAGTGTCTCTTATCAGATAAGGCATACTTTCGTCTGATAAGGTACTTCTTCTTCAATGATTTCGAGGATATTTTAGTTTTGATAAAAAAAACTGTATTTCTTACGGCTTTTTGTAAAATAAGTTAATGTCATCTGAAAGAGGAACAGATAAGCTTTCCATCGAGATCTTAGTCGAAGAAGTCGGTTGAAGGATGCAAGAGTAATTAGCAAAAAACTTATCGGAGGTCAACGCGATTCCGTCCTACTGCCGATTCTTTTCCCAAAGTACTTTTCTATAATTCTAGTATTTAATGGGAAAAAATTAAACGAATTTTTTGTCCATGTAAAAAACTATTAATTCTGAATAAAATGACGCCCATTTATGCAATTAAGAAAATTTAAATGTCTCTTATCAGATAAGGCATACTTTCGTCTGATAAGGTACTTCTTCTTCAATGATTTCGAGGATATTTTAGTTTTGATCCGAAAAATTGTATTTCTTACGACTTTTTGTTAAATATGTTAATGCCATCTGAAAGAGGAACAGATAAGCTTTCCATCGAGCTCTTAGTCGAAGAAGTCGGTCGAAGGATGCAAGAGTTATTAGCAAAAAACTAATGGGTGGTCAACACGATTCCATCCTACGAATTTTTTGTCCATGTAAAAAACTATTTACTCTGAATAAAATGCCGCCCATATATGCAATTAAAAATTTAAATGTCTCTTATTAGATAAGGCATATTTTCGTCTGATAAGGTACTTCTACTTCAATGATTTCGAGGATATTTTAGTTTTGATCCAAAAAATTGTATTTCTTACGACTATTTGTAAAATATGTTAATGCCATCTGAAAGAGGAACAGATACGCTTTCCATCGAGCTCATAGTCGAAGAAGTCGGTCGAAGGATGCAAGAGTTATTAGCAAAAAACTAATGGGTGGTCAACACGATTCCATCCTACAAATTTTTTGTCCATGTAAAAAACTATTTACTCTGAATAAAATGCCGCCCATATATGCAATTAAAAAATTTAAATGTCTCTTATTAGATAAGGCATATTTTCGTCTGATAAGGTACTTCTACTTCAATGATTTCGAGGATATTTTAGTTTTGATCCAAAAAATTGGATTTCTTACGGCTTTTTGTAAAATAAGTTAATGTCATCTGAAAGAGGAACCGATAAGCTTTCCATCGAGATCTTAGTCGAAGAAGTCGGTTGAAGGATGCAAGAGTTATTAGCAAAAAACTAATCGGAGGTCAACGCGATTCCGTCCTACTGCCGATTCTTTTCTTTTCTTTTTTGCCGGCCTTGTACTTTACCACTAGACCATTGACTTGATAATTTTCTGGTCAATATCGCAGTTTTGGCTGTCAGAATATAATAAAAGAGTTGAATACTAAAAAGAAATTATAAAAAAACTAAAAAAGTAAAACTTCTTATTCGACTTCCAAAGCGTTAAACGTTAAATATTTAACGCTATTTTTGTAATGTGACAATTAAAAGATCAATATTGACATTCAAAAAATAACCAAACCGGTGGCTTAGTGGTAGCTGACTAAGCTGCTAATCCAGATGTTGCGAGTTCGACTTCCGATCGATGCAAAAAGACTTTTTTGGTTTTTATAGTTTTTTTGTCAATTATAGAATGACAATCAAAACTTCAATATTGTTCAAAAAAATTATCAAGTCAATGGTGCAGTGGTAAAGTAGACGGCCGGCAATCGGAAGGTCCTGGGTTCGATGACCGGTCGAGACAATAATTATTTTTATATTTTAATTTATGATTTTGATAATATTTTTATTATTTTGTATGTTTTTAATTATTTTTAAGAATATTGTAATAGTTTCTGATCTATAAATTTTTAAAATAAGAATTCTAAATTGACTATGAGGATATTTCAAATTGAACACTATTTTTTATTCGATATTAGAGCACTAAAAGTCAGATATCGTATTGGTTGTGTGGGTGAATGGTAGGCTGCCGATCGTATTGCCCCAGGTTCGACTCCCATGCAAGGCAATGTTTTTTGTTTTTTAATTATATTTTTTTAATTTATTGTATAATATTTTTGTTATTTTGTGTGTTTTTAATTATTTTTAAGAACATTTTAATCGTTTCTGAACTAGAATGAAAGATCAAAATGAGTGACAATGGTCTTAAAGAAAACGCTGCAGATTCAGGGTCATAGTATTACTATAAAAAATCGAAACAACCTTCGCTTTTACTTTTAAAGTGGGAGTTTTACTTCATCCGCGCGGTGGGACTCCACGCACCAGTTTAATGGGAAAAATTAAACGAATTTTTTGTCCATGTAAAAAACTATTAATTCTGAATAAAATGGCGCCCATTTATGCAATTAAATAAATTTTCTCAATGATTTCGAGGATATTTTAGTTTTATTATAAAAAATTGTATTTCTTACGACTTTTTGTAAAATATGTTAATGCCATCTGAAAGAGGAACCGATAAGCTTTCCATCGAGATCTTAGTCGAAGAAGTCGGTTGAAGGATGCAAGAGTTATTAGCAAAAAACTAATCGGTGGTCAACACGTTTCCGTCGTACTGCCGATTCTTTTCGCAAAGTACTTTTCTATAATCGTAGTATTTAATGGGAAAAAATTAAACGAATTTTTTGTCCATGTAAAAAACTATTTATTCTGAACAAAATGCCGCCCATATACACACATGATCAAAATAATAGATACACTTGGTTGTTTCAACTTTGATTCAAAATAAAACTGTTTTTATTTACATGAACACTACATCCTTTCAAGCATCACTTCTTTATAGTTATGTTATTTTCAAAAAATCAAGAAACATCAAAGATTTGGTTAAATTAGCGTTATTTGAAAGAAAATTCATATTAAACACTGAATTCATGTTGATCAAAATAATAGATACATTTATATTTTTTCCAAAAAGATTTAAAACAAAACTTTTATATGACTTCTGTTGTTTTTAAAAAAGGTTGTCTAGGCTTATATCTAGTATATTCACTTGTTTGTGGGGTCACTTTCGTTATTCTTTTTGGCATAGTTTGTATTAAATGTTGGCAAAATTCTACCGGCGTTTCATGCCTAATTTTCTTGAAAAATGACACAATCCGTGCTTGTTTGTAAAGTTTTTTTATGTCAACTTATATTTTAAGTATTCCCACAAGTTTTTAATGGGATTTCCATCCAGTGATTGACTTGGCTTACTGATTCCAGAAATTCTTTAGAAGACTTGAGTTGTGCTTTGGATCATTATCTTGTTGATAGATCTAATAAAAGGTCATATTTTCTTTAGCATATGGTAGCATTAGCTTCTCTAGTATATTTTTTAAGTCAACAGCATTAATTTATTGCGATTATCAAAGAATTGCATAGACACCATACGAAGTAAGGCAGTCCCACGCCATAATCTTTTCTTCAATATGTTCAACAGCCTTTTCTGTAAAATGGAAATGAAATTCCTTGCCTTTTAGTCGTCTAACACTTCTTTCGGAGTCCTTTCCAACTAAATTTATCATTGTTTCGTTACTTCACATGATGTTTCACCATTTGTTCTATTCATCTGAATCTGATCAATTTTCGTGTGGCCTTACAAAGTTTAAACTCATCTGTAAATTTTTTTTACGCATAAAAAAAATATTTTTTATAATTCGTCCATGTAGGTTTTTGTGTTGTTTACGACGTCCAATTGATGAAACACTAATATCGTTTCTGATATCCGCAGAAATTTCCTTTGAAAACTTAAACGACTTTATTTGGCCGATTGTCACAATTCATTAACTAGTCACAATTCAAGTATAGCACTGGTTTTCTATGATTTATCTCGAGGATCCACCTTAATTTTTGTTGTAAATACATTATGCACAAAGTGCATAGACCAATTCATAGATTTTGCAACATTTCGAAGAGGTTTTCATTCTTTTGTGAGGCTCCCAACCATTCAGTTGCTATTCTACCCATCACCGTTATAATTGATTTTTTAATTTCTGCGTAGTTACTATATTAATAACAGTTCTTACCTTCTCTATCAAAATTCAACATAAAAACTGAGAGTTGTAGGTTTAAAATAACTAAATTATCAAATGTACCTATTATTTTGATCAATAATTAAAAACATACAAAATAATAAAAATATTATCAAAATCATAAATTAAAATATAAAAATAATTATTGTCTCGACCGGTCATCGAACCCAGGACCTTCCGATTGCCGGCCGTCTACTTTACCACTGCACCATTGACTTGATAATTTTTCTTGAACAATATTGAAGTTTTGATTGTCATTCTATAATTGACAAAAAAACTATAAAAACCAAAAAAGTCTTTTTGCATCGATCGGGAGTCGAACTCGCAACATCTGGATTAGCAGCTTAGTCAGCTACCACTAAGCCACCGGTTTGGTTATTTTTTGAATGTCAATATTGATCTTTTAATTGTCACATTACAAAAATAGCGTTAAATATTTAACGTTTAACGCTTTGGAAGTCGAATAAGAAGTTTTACTTCAAAAAATTTAAATGTCTCTTATTAGATAAGGCATGTCTTCGTCTGATAAGGTACTTCTTTTTCAATGATTTCGGGGATATTTTAGTTTTGATAAAAAAAATTTTATTTCTTACGACTTTTCGTAAAATATGTTAATGCCATCTGAAAGAAGAACAGATAAGCTTTCCATCGAGCTCTCAATCGAAGAAGTCGGTTGAAGGATGCAAGAGTTATTAGCAAAAACCTAATCGGTGGTCAACAGGTTTCCGTCCTACTGCCGATTCTTTTCGCAAAGTACTTTTCAATAATTCTAGTATTTAATGGGAAAAAATTAAACGAATTTTTTGTCCATGTAAAAAACTATTTATTCTGAACAAAATGCCGCCCATATATGCAATTAAAAAAATTTAAATCTCTCTTATTAGATAAGGCATATTTTCGTCTGATAAGGTACTTCTTCTTCAATGATTTCGAGGATATTTTAGTTTTAATCAAAAAAATTGTATTTCTTACAACTTTTCGTAAAATATGTTAATGCTATCTAAAAAAAGAACTGATAAGCTTTCCATCGAGCTATTAGTCGAAGAAGTCGGTCGAAGGATGCAAGAGTTACTTTCAAGTACTTTTCAATAATTCTAGTAATTAATGGGAAAAAATTTAACGAATTTTATGTCCATGTAAAAAACTATTAATTCTGAATAAAATGCCGCCCATTTATGCAATTAAAAAAAAATTTAAATGTCTCTTATTAGATAAGGCAGATTTTCGTCTGATAAGGCACTTCTTCTTCAATGATTTCGAGGATATTTTAGTTTTGATCAAAAAAATTGTATTTCTTACGACTATTCGTAAAATATGTTAATGCTATCTGAAAAAAGAACTGATAAGCTTTCCATCGAGATCTTAGTCGAAGAAGTCGGTTGAAGGATGCAAGCAAGAGTTATTAGCAAAAAACTAATCGGAGGTCAACGCGATTCCGTCCTACTGCCGATTCTTTTCCTAAAGTACTTTTCTATAATTCTAGTATTTAATGGGAAAAAATTAAACGAATTTTTTGTCCATGTAAAAAACTATTAATTCTGAATAAAATGACGCCCATTTATGCAATTAAGAAAATTTAAATGTCTCTTATTAGATAAGGCATATTTTCGTCTGATAAGGTACTTCTTCTTCAATGATTTCGAGGATATTTTAGTTTTAATCAAAAAAATTGTATTTCTTACGACTATTCGTAAAATATGTAAATGCTATCTGAAAAAAGAACTGATAAGCTTTCCATCGAGATCTTAGTCGAAGAAGTCGGTTGAAGGATGCCAGAGTTATTAGCAAAAACCTAATCGGTGGTCAACAGGTTTCCGTCCTACTGCCGATTCTTTTCGCAAAGTACTTTTCAATAATTCTAGTATTTAATGGGAAAAAATTAAACGAATTTTTTGTCCATGTAAAAAACTATTTATTCTGAACAAAATGTCGCCCATATATGCAATTAAAAAAATTTAAATCTCTCTTATTAGATAAGGCATATTTTCGTTTGATAAGGTACTTCTTCTTCAATGATTTCGAGGATATTTTAGTTTTAATCGAAAAAATTGTATTTCTTACAACTTTTCGTAAAATATGTTAATGCTATCTGAAAAAAGAACTGATAAGCTTTCCATCGAGCTATTAGTCGAAGAAGTCGGTCGAAGGATGCAAGAGTTATTAGCAAAAAACTAATGGGTGGTCAACACGATTCCATCCTACGAATTTTTTGTACATGTAAAAAACTGTTTACTCTGAATAAAATGCCGCCCATATATGCAATTAAAAATTTAAATGTCTCTTATTAGATAAGGCATATTTTACGTCTGATAAGGTACTTCTACTTCAATGATTTCGAGGACATTTTAGTTTTGATCCAAAAAATTGTATTTCTTACGACTATTTGTAAAATATGTTAATGGCATCTGAAAGAGGAACAGATAAGCTTTCCATCGAGCTCATAGTCGAAGAAGTCGGTCGAAGGATGCAAGAGTTATTAGCCAAAAACTAATGGGTGGTCATCACGATTCCGTCCTACAAATTTTTTGTCCATGTAAAAAACTATTTACTCTGAATAAAATGCCGCCCATATATGCAATTAAAAAATTTAAATGTCTCTTATTAGATAAGGCATATTTTTGTCTGATAAGGTACTTTTTCTTCAATGATTTCGAGGATATTTTAATTTTGATAAAAAAAATTGTATTTCTTACGACTTTTTGTCAAAAAAAAATAATGTAATCTGAAAGAGGAACAGATAAGCTTTCCATCGAGCTTTTAGTCGAAGAAGTCGGTCGAAGGATGCAAGAGTTATTAGCAAAAAACTAATGGGTGGTCAACACGATTCCGTCCTACAAATTTGTTGTCCATGTAAAAAACTATTTACTCTGAATAAAATGCCGCCCATATATGCAATTAAAAAATTTAAATGTCTCTTATTAGATAAGGCATATTTTTGTCTGATAAGGTACTTTTTCTTCAATGATTTCGAGGATATTTTAATTTTGATCAAAAAAAATGTATTTCTTACGACTTTTTGTAAAAAAAAGTTAATGTCATCTGAAAGAGGAACAGATAAGCTTTCCATCGAGATCTTAGTCGAAGAAGTCGGTTGAAGGATGCAAGAGTTATTAGCAAAAAACTAATCGGAGGTCAACGCGATTCCGTCCTACTGCCGATACTTATCCCAAAGTACTTTTCTATAATTCTAGTATTTACTAGACTAACTATTAAATCTGAATAAAATGCCGCCCATTTATGCAATTAAAAAATTTAAATGTCTCCTATTATATAAGGCATATTTTCGTCTGATAAGGTACTTCTACTTCAATGATTTCGAGGATATTTTAGTTTTGATCCAAAAAATTGTATTTCTTACGACTTTTTGTAAAATATGTTAATGCCATCTGAAAGAGGAACAGATATGCTTTCCATCGAGCTTTTAGTCGAAGAAGTCGGTCAAAGGATGCAAGAGTTATTAGCAAAAAACTAATGGGTGGTCAACACGATTCCGTCCTACAAATTTTTTGTCCATGTAAAAAACTATTTACTCTGAATAAAATGCCGCCCATTTATGCAATTAAAAAATTTAAATGTCTCTTATTATACAAGGCATATTTTCGTCTGATAAGGTACTTCTACTTCAATGATTTCGAGGATATTTTAGTTTTGATCCAAAAAATTGTATTTCTTACGACTTTTTGTCAAAAAAAAGTTAATGTCGTCTGAAAGAGGAACAGATAAGCTTTCCATCGAGATCTTAGTCGAAGAAGTTGGTCGAAGAATGCTACAGTTATTAGCAAAAAACTATTCGGTGGTCAACACGATTCCGTCCTACTGCCGATTCTTTTCGCAAAGTACTTTTCAATAATTCTAGTATTTAATGGGAAAAATTTAACGAATTTTTTGTCCATGTAAAAAACTATTAATTCTGAATAAAATGGCGCCCATTTATGCTATTAAAAAATTTAAATGTCTCTTATTAGATAAGGCATATTTTCGTCTGATAAGGTACTTTTTCTTCAATGATTTCGAGGATATTTTAGTTTTGATCCAAAAAATTGTATTTCTTACGACTTTTTGTAAAATATGTTAATGCCATCTGAAAGAGGAACAGATAAGCTTTCCATCGAGCTCTTAGTCTAAGAAGTTGGTCGAAGAATGCTGCAGTTATTAGCAAAAAACTATTCGGTGGTCAACACGATTCCGTCCTACTGCCGATTCTTTTCGCAAAGTACTTTTCAATAATTCTAGTATTTAATGGGAAAAAAATTAAACAAATTTTTTGTCCATGTAAAAAACTATTAATTCTGAATAAAATGCCGCCCATTTATGCAATTAAAAAATTTAAATGTCTCTTATTAGATAAGGCATATTTTCGTCTGATAAGGTACTTTTTCTTCAATGATTTCGAGGATATTATAGTTTTGATAAAAAAAACTGTATTTCTTACGGCTTTTTGTAAAATAAGTTAATGTCATCTGAAAGAGGAACCGATAAGCTTTCCATCGAGATCTTAGTCGAAGAAGTCGGTTGAAGGATGCAAGAGTTATTAGCAAAAAACTAATCGGAGGTCAACGCGATTCCGTCCTACTGCCGATTCTTATCCCAAAGTACTTTTCTATAATTCTAGTATTTACTAGACTAACTATTAATTCTGAATAAAATGCCGCCCATTTATGCAATTAAAAAATTTAAATGTCTCCTATTATATAAGGCATATTTTCGTCTGATAAGGTACTTCTACTTCAATGATTTCGAGGATATTTTAGTTTTGATCCAAAAAATTGTATTTCTTACGACTTTTTGTAAAATATGTTAATGCCATCTGAAAGAGGAACAGATATGCTTTCCATCGAGCTTTTAGTCGAAGAAGTCGGTCGAAGGATGCAAGAGTTATTAGCAAAAAACTAATGGGTGGTCAACACGATTCCGTCCTACAAATTTTTTGTCCATGTAAAAAACTATTTACTCTGAATAAAGTGCCGCCCATATATGCAATTAAAAAATTTAAATGTCTCTTATTAGATAAGGCATAATTTCGTCTGATAAGGTACTTTTTCTTCAATGATTTCGAGGATATTTTAGTTTTGATAAAAAAAACTGTATTTCTTACGGCTTTTTGTAAAATAAGTTAATGTCATCTGAAAGAGGAACCGATAAGCTTTCCATCGAGATCTTAGTCGAAGAAGTCGGTCGAAGGATTCAAGAGTTGTTAGCAAAAAACTAATAGCTGGTCAACACGATTCCGACCTATTGCCGATTCTCTTCGCAAAGTACTTTTCTATAATTTTAGTATTTATAGAAAAAAATTAAACGATTTTTTTGTCTATGTAAAAAACTGTTAATTCTGAATAAAATGCCGCCCATATATGCAATTAAAAAAATTTAAATGTCCTTTATTAGATAAGGCATATTTTCGTCTGAAAGGTACGTCTTTTTCAATGATTTCGGGGATATTTTAGTTTTGATAAAAAAAATTTTATTTCTTACGACTTTTCGTAAAATATGTTAATGCCATCTGAAAGAAGAACAGATAAGCTTTCCATCGAGCTCTCAGTAGAAGAAGTCGGTCGAAGGATGCAAGAGTTATTAGCAAAAAACTAATCGGTGGTCAACACGTTTCCGTCCTACTGCCGATTCTCTTCGCAAAGTACTTTTCTATAATTCTAGTATTTAATTGTAAAAAATTAAACGAATTTTTTGTCCATGTTAAAAAACTATTAATTCTGAATAAAATGCCGCCCATTTATGCAATTAAAAAAATTTAAACGTCTCTTATCAGATAAGGCATATTTTCGTCTGATAAGGTTCTTCTTCTTCAATGATTTCGAGGATATTTTAGTTTTAATCAAAAAAATTGTATTTCTTATGACTTTTCGTAAAATATGTTAATGCCATCTCAAAGAGGAACAGGTAAGCTTTCCATCGAGCTCTTAGTCGAAGAAGTCGGTCGAAGGATGCAAGAGTTATTAGCCAAAAACTAATCGGTGGTTTTGATTAAAAAAATTTTATATCTTATGTCTTTTCGTTAACTATGTTAATGCCATCTGAAAGAGGAACAGATAATCGAGCTCTTAGTCGTAGAAGTCGGTCGAATGATGCAAGAGTTATTAGCAAAAACTAATCGGTGGTCAACACGATTCCGTCCTACTGCCGATTCACTTCGCAAAGTACTTTTCTATAATTCTAGTATTTAATTGTAAAAAATTAAACGAATTTTTTGTCCATGTTAAAAAACTATTAATTCTGAATAAAATGCCGCCCATTTATGCAATTAAAAAAATTTAAACGTCTCTTATCAGATAAGGCATATTTTCGTCTGATAAGGTTCTTCTTCTTCAATGATTTCGAGGATATTTTAGTTTTAATCAAAAAAATTGTATTTCTTATGACTTTTCGTAAAATATGTTAATGCCATCTCAAAGAGGAACAGGTAAGCTTTCCATCGAGCTCTTAGTCGAAGAAGTCGGTCGAAGGATGCAAGAGTTATTAGCCAAAAACTAATCGGTGGTTTTGATTAAAAAAATTTTATATCTTATGTCTTTTCGTAAACTATGTTAATGCCATCTGAAAGAGGAACAGATAATCGAGCTCTTAGTCGAAGAAGTCGGTCGAAGGATGCAAGAGTTATTAGCAAAAACTAATCGGTGGTCAACACGATTCCGTCCTACTGCCGATTCACTTCGCAAAGTACTTTTCTATAATTCTAGTATTTAATTGTAAAAAATTAAACGAATTTTTTGTCCATGTAAAAAACTATTAATTCTGAATAAAATGCCGCCCATTTATGCAATTAAAAAAATTTAAACGTCTCTTATCAGATAAGGCATATTTTCGTCTGATAAGGTTCTTCTTCTTCAATGATTTCGAGGATATTTTAGTTTTAATCAAAAAAATTGTATTTCTTATGACTTTTCGTAAAAAATGTTAATGCCATCTCAAAGAGGAACAGGTAAGCTTTCCATCGAGCTCTTAGTCGAAGAAGTCGGTCGAAGGATGCAAGAGTTATTAGCAAAAAACTAATCGGTGGTCAACACGATTCCGTCCTACTGGCGATTCTTTTCGCAAAGTACTTTTCAATAATTCTAGTATTTAATGTGAAAAAATTAACGAATTTTATGTCCATGCAAAAAACTATTAATTCTGAATAAAATTCCTCCCATTTATGCAATTAAAAAATTTAAATGTCTCTTATTAGATAAGGCATATTTTCGTCTGATAAGGTACTTTTTCTTTAATGATTTCGAGGATATTTTAGTTTTGATAAAAAAAATTGTATTTCTTACGACTTTTTGTAAAATAAGTTAATGTCATCTGAAAGAGGAACAGATAAGCTTTCAATCGAGATCTTAGTCGAAGAAGTCGGTTGAAGGATGCAAGAGTTATTAGCAAAAAACTAATCGGTGGTCAACACGATTCCGTCCTACTGCCGATTCTTTTCGCAAAGTACTTTTCAATAATTCTTGTATTTAATAGGAAAAAATTTAACCAATTTTTTGTCCATGTAAAAAACTATTAATTCTGAATAAAATGCCGCCCATTTATTCAATTAAAAAATTTAAATGTCTCTTATTATATAAGACATATTTTCGTCTGATAAGGTACTTCTTCTTCAATGATTTCGAGGATATTTTAGTTTCAATCAAAAAAATTGTATTTCCTATGACTTTTCGTAAAATATGTTAATGCCATCTCAGAGAGGAACAGATAAGCTTTCCATCGAGATCTTAGTCGAAGAAGTCGGTCGAAGGATGCAAGAGTTATTAGCAAAAAACTTATCGGTGGTCATCACGATTCCGTCCTACTGCCGATTCTTTTCGCAAAGTACTTTTCAATAATCCTAGTATTTAATGGGAAAAAATTTAACGAATTTTATGTCCATGTAAAAAACTATTAATTCTGAATAAAATTCCTCGCAGTTATGCAATTAAAAAAATTTAAACGTCTCTTATCAGATAAGGCATATTTTCGTCTGATAAGGTACTTTTTCTTCAATGATTTCGAGGATATTTTAGTTTTGATAAAAAAAATTTTATTTCTTACGACTTTTTGTAAAATAAGTTAATGTCATCTGAAAGAGGAACAGATAAGCTTTCCATCGCGCTCTTAGTCGAAGAAGTCGGTCGAAGGATGCAAGAGTTATTAGCAAAAAACTAATGGGTGGTCAACACGATTCCGTCCCACTGCCGAATCTCTTCGCAAAGTACTTTTCTATAATTCTAGTATTTATAGAAAAAAATTAAACGAATTTTTTGTCCATGTTAAAAAACTATTAATTCTGAATAAAATGCCGCCCATTTATGCAATTAAAAAAATTTAAACGTCTCTTATCAGATAAGGCATATTTTCGTCTGATAAGGTTCTTCTTCTTCAATGATTTCGAGGATATTTTAGTTTTGATAAAAAAAATTTTATTTCTTACGATTTTTCGTAAAATATGTTAATGCCATTTTAAAGGGGAACAGATAAGCTTTCCATCGCGCTCTTAGTCGAAGAAGTCGGTTGAAGGATTCAAGAGTTGTTAGCAAAAAACTAATAGCTGGTCAACACGATTCCGTCCTACTGCCGATTCTCTTCGCAAAGTACTTTTCTATAATTCTAGTATTTATAGAAAAAAATAAACGAATTTTTTGTCCATGTAAAAAACTATTAATTCTGAATAAAATGCCGCCCATATATGCAATTAAAATTTAAATGTCTCTTATTAGATAAGGCAGGTTTTCGTCTGATAAGGTACTTCTTTTTCAATGATTTCGAGGATATTTTAGTTTTGATAAAAAAATTTTATTTCTTACGACTTTTCGTAAAATATGTTAATGCCATCTGAAAAAGGAACAGATAAGCTTTCCATCCAGCTCTTAGTCGAAGAAGTCGGTCGAAGGATGCAAGAGTTATTAGCAAAAAACTAATCGGTGGTCAACACGTTTCCGTCGTACTGCCGATTCTTTTCGCAAAATACTTTTCTATAATTCTAGTATTTAATGGGAAAAAATTAAACGAATTTTTTTTCAATGTAAAAAACTATTAATTCTGAACAAAATGCCGCCCATTAATGCAATTAAAAAAATTTTAACGTCTCTTATTAGATAAGGCATATTTTCGTCTGATAAGGTACTTCTTCTTCAATGATTTCGAGGATATTTTAGCTTCAATCAAAAAAATTGTATTTCTTATGACTTTTCGTAAAATATGTTAATGCCATCTCAAAGAGGAACAGATAAGCTCTACATCGAGCTCTTAGTCGAAGATGTCGGTCGAAGGATTCAAGAGTTGTTAGCAAAAAACTAATAGCTGGTCAACACGATTCCGTCCTACTGCCGATTCTCTTCGCAAAGTACTTTTCTATAATTCTAGTATTTATAGAAAAAAATTAAACCAATTTTTTGTCCATGTAAAAAACTATTAATTCTGAACAAAATGCCACCCATTTATGCAATTACCAAAATTTAAGTCTCTTATTAGATAAGGCATATTTTTGTCTAATAAGGTACTTCTTCTTCAATGATTTCGAGGATATTTTAGTTTTGATCAAAAAAATTTTATATCTTACGACTTTTCGTAAAATATGTTAATGCCATCTCAAAGAGGAACAGGTAAGCTTTCCATCGAGCTCTTAGTCAAAGAAGTCGGTCGAAGGATGCAAGAGTTATTAGCAAAAAACTAATCGGTGGTTAACATGATTCCGTCCTACTGCCGATTCTTTTCGCAAAGTACTTTTCAATAATCCTAGTATTTAATGGGAAAAAATGAAACGAATTTCTTGTCCATGTAAAAAACTTTTAATTCTGAATAAAATGCGGCCCATTTATGCAATTAAAAAAATTTAAATGTCTCTCAATGATTTCGAGGATATTTTAGTTTTGATCAAAAAAATTGTATTTCTTACGACTCTTCGTAAAATATGGTAATACCATCTGAAAGAGGAACAGATAAGCTTTACATCGAGCTCCTAGTCGAAGAAGTCGGTCGAAGGATGCAAGAGTTATTAGCAAAAAACTAATCGGTGGTCAATACGATTCCGTCCTGCTGCCGAATCTCTTCGCAAAGTACTTTTCTATAATTCTAGTATCTAATGGGAAAAAATTAAACGAATTTTTTGTCCATGTAAAAAACTATTAATTCTGAATAAAATTCCTCCCATTTATGCAATTAAAAAATTTAAATGTCTCTTATTAGATAAGGCATATTTTCGTCTGATAAGGTACTTTTTCTTCAATGATTTCGAGGATTTTAGTTTTGATAAAAAAAATTGTATTTCTTACGACTTTTTGTAAAATAAGTTAATGTCATCTGAAAGAGGAACAGATAAGCTTTCCATCGCTCTCTTAGTCGAAGATGTCGGTCGAAGGATTCAAGAGTTGTTAGCAAAAAACTAATAGCTGGTCAACACGATTCCGTCCTACTGCCGATTCTCTTCGCAAAGTACTTTTCTATAATTCTAGTATTTATAGAAAAAATTTAAACGAATTTTTTGTCCATGTAAAAAACTATTAATTCTGAATAAAATGCCGCACATATATGCAATTAAGAAAATTTAAATGTCTCTTATTAGATAAGGCATATTTTCGTCTGATAAGGTACTTCTTTTTCAATTATTTCGGGGATATTTTAGTTTTGATAAAAAAAATTGTATTTCTTACGACTTTTCGTAAAATATGTTAATGCCATCTGAAAGAAGAACAGAGAAGCTTTCCATCGAGCTCTCAGTAGAAGAAGTCGGTCAAAGGATGCAAGAGTTATTAGCAAAAACTTATCGGTGGTCAACACGTTTCCGTCGTACTGCCGATTCTTTTCGCAAAGTACTTTTCTATAATTCTAGTATTTATAGAAAAAAATTAAACCAATTTTTTGTCCATGTAAAAAACTATTAATTCTGAACAAAATGCCACCCATTTATGCAATTACCAAAATTTAAGTCTCTTATTAGATAAGGCATATTTTTGTCTGATAAGGTACTTCTTCTTCAATGATTTCGAAGATATTTTAGTTTTGATCAAAAAAATTTTATATCTTACGACTTTTCGTAAAATATGTTAATGCCATCTGAAAGAGGAACAGATAAGCTTTACATCGAGCTCTTAGTCGAAGAAGTCAGTCGAAGGATGCAAGAGTTATTAGCAAAAAACTAATCGGTGGTCAACACGTTTCCGTCGTACTGCCGATTCTTTTCTCAAAGTACTTTTCTATAATTCTAGTATTAAATGGGAAAAAATTAAACGAATTTTTTGTCCATGTCAAAAACTATTAATTCTGAGCAAAATGCCGCCCATTAATGCAATTAAAAACATTTAAACGTCTCATAGTAGATAAGGCATATTTTCGTCTGATAAGGTACTTCTTCTTCAATGATTTCGAGGATATTTTAGTTTTAATCAAAAAAAATTGTATTTCTTATGACTTTTCGTAAAATATGTTAATGCCATCTCAAAGAGGAACAGGTAAGCTTTCCATGGAGCTCTTAGTCGAAGAAGTCGGTCGAAGGATGCAAGAGTTATTAGCAAAAAACTAATCGGTGGTTAACACGATTCCGTCCTACTGCCGATTCTTTTCGCAAAGTACTTTTCAATAATCCTAGTATTTAATGGGAAAAAATTAAACGAATTTCTTGTCCATGTAAAAAACTATTAATTCTGAATAAAATGCCGCCCATTTATGCAATTAAAAAAATTTAAATGTCTCTCAATGATTTCGAGGATATTTTAGTTTTGATCAAAAAAATTGTATTTCTTACGGCTTTTCGTAAAATATGTTAATGCCATCTGAAAGAGGAACAGATAAGCTTTACATCGAGCTCTTAGTCGAAGAAGTCGGTCGAACGATGCAAGAGTTATTAGCAAAAAACTAATCGGTGGTCAATACGATTCCGTCCTGCTGCCGAATCTATTCGCAAAGTACTTTTCTATAATTCTAGTATCTAATGGGAAAAATTAAACGAAATTTTTGTCTATGTAAAAAACTATTAATTCTGAATAAAATTCCTCCCATTTATGCAATTAAAAAATTTAAATGTCTCTTATTAGATAAGGCATATTTTCGTCTGATAAGGTACTTCTACTTCAATGATTTCGAGGATATTTTAGTTTTTATCCAAAAAATTTTATTTCTTACGACTTTTCGTTATTTATGTTAATGCCATCTGAAAGAGGAACAGATAAGCTTTCCATCGCGCTCTTAATCGAAGAAGTCGGTTGAAGGATGCAAGAGTTATTAGCAAAAAACTAATCGGTGGTCAACACTTTTCCGTCCTGCTGCCGAATCTCTTCGCAAAGTACTTTTCAATAATTCTAGTATTTAATGGGAAAAAATTAAACGTATTTCTTGTCCATGTAAAAAACTATTAATTCTGAATAAAATGCCGCCCATTTATGCAATTAAAAAAATTTAAATGTCTCTCAATGATTTCGAGGATATTTTAGTTTTGATGAAAAAAATTGTATTTCTTACGACTTTTCGTAAAATATGTTAATGCCATCTGAAAGAGGAACAGATAAGCTTTACATCGAGCTTTTAGTCGAAGAAGTCGGTCGAAGGATGCAAGAGTTATTAGCAAAAAACTAATCGGTGGTCAATACGATTCCGTGATGCTGCCGAATCTCTTCGCAAAGTACTTTTCTATAATTCTAGTATCTAATGGGAAAAAATTAAACGAATTTTTTGTCCATGTAAAAAACTATTAATTCTGAACAAAATGCCGCCCATTAATGCAATTAAAAACATTTAAACGTCTCATATTAGATAAGGCATATTTTCGTCTGATAAGGTACTTCTTCTTCAATGATTTCGAGGATATTTTAGTTTTAATCAAAAAAAATTGTATTTCTTATGACTTTTCGTAAAATATGTTAATGCCATCTCAAAGAGGAACAGGTAAGCTTTCCATCGAGCTCTTAGTCGAAGAAGTCGGTCGAAGGATGCAAGAGTTATTAGCAAAAAACTAATCGGTGGTTAACACGATTCCGTCCTACTGCCGATTCTTTTCGCAAAGTACTTTTCAATAATCCTAGTATTTAATGGGAAAAAATTAAACGAATTTCTTGTCCATGTAAAAAACTATTAATTCTGAATAAAATGCCGCCCATTTATGCAATTAAAAAAATATAAATGTCTCTCAATGATTTCGATGATATTTTAGTTTTGATCAAAAAAATTGTATTTCTTACGACTTTTCGTAAAATATGTTAATGCCATCTGAAAGAGGAACAGATAAGCTTTACATCAAGCTCTTAGTCGAAGAAGTCGGTCGAACGATGCAAGAGTTATTAGCAAAAAACTAATCGGTGGTCAATACGATTCCGTCCTGCTGCCGAATCTATTCGCAAAGAACTTTTCTATAATTCTAGTATCTAATGGGAAAAAATTAAACGAATTTTTTGTCTATGTAAAAAACTATTAATTCTGAATAAAATGCCGCCCATTTAGGCAATTAAAAAATTTAAATGTCTCTTATTAGATAAGGCATATTTTCGTCTGATAAGGTACTTTTTCTTCAATGATTTCGAGGATTTTAGTTTTCATAAAAAAAATTGTATTTCTTACGACTTTTTGTAAAATAAGTTAATGTCATCTGAAAGAGGAACAGATAAGCTTTCCATCGAGATCTTAGTCGAAGAAGTCGGTTGAAGGATGCAAGAGTTATTAGCAAAATACTAATCGGTGGTCAACGCGATTCCGTCATACTGCCGATTCTTTTCCCAAAGTACTTTTCTATAATTCTAGTATTTAATGGGAAAAAATTAAACGAATTTTTTGTCCATGTAAAAAACTATTAATTCTGAATAAAATGCCGCCCATTTATTCAATTAAAAAATTTAAATGTCTCTTATTATATAAGGCATATTTTCGTCTGATAAGGTACTTCTACTTCAATGATTTCGTGGATATTTCAGTTTTGATCCAAAAAATTGTATTTCTTACAAATTTTCGTAAAATATGTTAATGCCATCTGAAAGAGGAACAGATAAGCTTTCCATCGAGCTCTAAGTCGAAGAAGTCGGTCGAAGGATGCAAGAGTTATTAGCAAAAAACTAATGGGTGGTCAACACGATTCCGTCCCACTGCTGAATCTCTTCGCAAAGTACTTTTCTATAATTCTTGTATTTATAGAAAAAAATTAAACGAATTTTTTGTCCATGTAAAAAACTATTTACTCTGAATAAAATGCCGTCCATTTATGCAATTAAAAAATTTAAATGTCTCTTATTAGATAAGGCATATTTTCGTCTGATAAGGTACTTCTTCTTCAATGATTTCGAGTATATTTTAGTTTTAATCAAAAAAATTGTATTTCTTACGACTTTTCGTAAAATATGTTAATGCCATCTGAAAGAGGAACAGGTAAGCTTTCCATCGAGCTCTTAGTCGAAGAAGTCGGTCGAAGGATGCAAGAGTTATTAGCAAAAAACTAATCGGTGGTCAACACGTTTCCGTCGTACTGCCGATTCTCTTCGCAAAGAACTTTTCTATAATTCTAGTATTAAATGGGAAAAATTAAACGAATTTTTTGTCCATGTAAAAAACTATTAATTCTGAACAAAATGCCACCCATAAATGCAATGAACAAAATTTAAGTCTCTTATTAGATAAGGCATATTTTTGTCTGATAAGGTACTTCTTCTTCAATGATTTCGAGGATATTTTAGTTTTTATCAAAAAAATTGTATATCTTATGAATTTTCGTAAACTATGTTAATGCCATCTGAAAGAGGAACAGGTAAGCTTTCCATCGAGCTCTTAGTCGAAGAAGTCGGTCGAAGGATGCAAGAGTTATTAGCAAAAAACTAATCGGTGGTCAACACGTTTCCATCGTACTGCCGATTCCTTTCGCAAAGTACTTTTCTATAATTCTAGTATTTAATGGGACAAAATTAAACGAATTTTTTGTCCATGTAAAAAACTATTAATTCTGAACAAAATGCCGCCCATTAACGCAATTAAAAACATTTGAACGTCTCTTATTAGGTTAGGCATATTTTCGTCTGATAAGGTACTTCTTCTTCAATGATTTCGAGGATATTTTAGTTTTAATCAAAAAAATTGTATTTCTTATGACTTTTCGTAAAATGTGTTAATGCCATCTGAAAGAGGAACAGGTAAGCTTTCCATCGAGCTCTTAGTCGAAGAAGTCGGTCGAAGGATGCAAGAGTTATTAGCAAAAAACTAATCGGTGGTTAACACGATTCCGTCGTACTGCCGATTCTTTTCGCAAAGTACTTTTTCAATAATTCTAGTATTTAATGGGAAAAAATTAAACGAATTTCTTGTCCATGTAAAAAACTATTAATTCTGAATGAAATGCCGCCCATTTATGCAATTAAAAAAATTTAAATGTCTCTCAATGATTTCGAGGATATTTTAGTTTTGATAAAAAAAATTGTATTTCTTACGACTATTCGTAAAATATGTTAATGCCATCTGAAAGAGGAACAGGTAAGCTTTCCATCCAGCTCTTAGTCGAAGAAGTCGGTCGAAGGATGCAAGGGTTATTAGCAAAAAACTAATCGGTGGTCAACACGTTTTTGTCGCACTGCCGATTCATTTCGCAAAGTACTTTTCTATAATTCTAGTATTTAATGGGAAAATATTAAACGAATTTTTTATCCATGTAAAAAACTATTAATTCTGAACAAAATGCCACCCATTGATGCAATTAACAAAATTTAAGTCTCTTATTAGATAAGGCATATTTTTGTCTGATAAGGTACTTCTTCTTTAATGATTTCGAGGATATTTTAGTTTTGATCAAAAAAATTGTATATCTTATGACTTTTCGTAAACTATGTTAATGCCATCTGAAAGAGGAACAGATAAGCTTTACATCGAGTTTTTAGTCGAAGAAGTCGGTCGAAGGATGCAAGAGTTATTAGCAAAAAACTAATCGGTGGTCAATACGATTCCGTCCTGCTGCCGAATCTCTTCGCAAAGTACTTTTCTATAATTCTAGTATCTAATGAGAAAAAATGAAACGAATTTTTTGTCCATGTAAAAAACTATTAATTCTGAATAAAATGCCGCCAATTTATGCAATTAAAAAATTTAAATGTCTCTTATTAGATAAGGCATATTTTCGTCTGATAAAGTACTTTTTCTTCAATGATTTCGAGGATTTTAGTTTTCATAAAAAAAATTGTATTTCTAACGACTTTTTGTAAAATAAGTTAATGTCATCTGAAAGAGGAACAGATAAGCTTTCCATCGAGATCTTAGTCGAAGGAGTCGGTTGAAGGATGCAAGAGTTGTTAGCAAAATCTTAATCGGTGGTCAACGCGATTCCGTCCCACTGCCGATTCTCTTCGCAAAGAACTTTTCTATAATTCTAGTATTAAATGTGAAAAAATTAAACGAATTTTTTGTCCATGTAAAAAACTATTAATTCTGAACAAAATGCCACCCATAAATGCAATGAACAAAATTTAAGTCTCTTATTAGATAAGGCATATTTTTGTCTGATAAGGTACTTCTTCTTCAATGATTTCGAGGATATTTTAGTTTTGATCAAAAAAATTGTATATCTTATGAATTTTCGTAAACTATGTTAATGCCATCTGAAAGAGGAACAGGTAAGCTTTCCATCGAGCTCTTAGTCGAAGAAGTCGGTCGAAGGATGCAAGAGTTATTAGCAAAAAACTAATCGGTGGTCAACACGTTTCCATCGTACTGCCGATTCCTTTCGCAAAGTACTTTTCTATAATTCTAGTATTTAATGGGAAAAAATTAAACGAATTTTTTGTCCATGTAAAAAACTATTAATTCTGAACAAAATGCCGCCCATTAACGCAATTAAAAACATTTAAACGTCTCTTATTAGGTAAGGCATATTTTCGTCTGATAAGGTACTTCTTCTTCAATGATTTCGAGGATATTTTAGTTTTAATCAAAAAAATTGTATTTCTTATGACTTTTCGTAAAATATGTTAATGCCATCTGAAAGAGGAACAGGTAAGCTTTCCATCGAGCTCTTAGTCGAAGAAGTCGGTCGAAGGATGCAAGAGTTATTAGCAAAAAACTAATCGGTGGTTAACACGATTCCGTCGTACTGCCGATTCTTTTCGCAAAGTACTTTTCAATAATTCTAGTATTTAATGGGAAAAAATTAAACGAATTTTTTATCCATGTAAAAAACTATTAATTCTGAACAAAATGCCACCCATTGATGCAATTAACAAAATTTAAGTCTCTTATTAGATAAGGCATATTTTTGTCTGATAAGGTACTTCTTCTTTAATGATTTCCAGGATATTTTAGTTTTGATCAAAAAAATTGTATATCTTATGACTTTTCGTAAACTATGTTAATGCCATCTGAAAGAGGAACAGATAAGCTTTACATCGAGTTTTTAGTCGAAGAAGTCGGTCGAAGGATGCAAGAGTTATTAGCAAAAAACTAATCGGTGGTCAATACGATTCCGTCCTGCTGCCGAATCTCTTCGCAAAGTACTTTTCTATAATTCTAGTATCTAATGAGAAAAAATGAAACGAATTTTTTGTCCATGTAAAAAACTATTAATTCTGAATAAAATGCCGCCAATTTATGCAATTAAAAAATTTAAATGTCTCTTATTAGATAAGGCATATTTTCGTCTGATAAGGTACTTTTTCTTCAATGATTTCGAGGATTTTAGTTTTCATAAAAAAAATTGTATTTCTAACGACTTTTTGTAAAATAAGTTAATGTCATCTGAAAGAGGAACAGATAAGCTTTCCATCGATATCTTAGTCGAAGAAGTCGGTTGAAGGATGCAAGAGTTATTAGCAAAATACTAATCGGTGGTCAACGCGATTCCGTCATACTGCCGATTCTTTTCCCAAAGTACTTTTCTATAATTCTAGTATTTAATGGGAAAAAATTAAACGAATTTTTTATCCATGTAAAAAACTATTAATTCTGAACAAAATGCCACCCATTGATGCAATTAACAAAATTTAAGTCTCTTATTAGATAAGGCATATTTTTGTCTGATAAGGTACTTCTTCTTTAATGATTTCGAGGATATTTTAGTTTTGATCAAAAAAATTGTATATCTTATGACTTTTCGTAAACTATGTTAATGCCATCTGAAAGAAGAACAGATAAGCTTTACATCGAGTTTTTAGTCGAAGAAGTCGGTCGAAGGATGCAAGAGTTATTAGCAAAAAACTAATCGGTGGTCCTGCCGTCCTGCTTCCGTCCTGCTTCCGTCCTGCTGCTGAATCTCTTCGCAAAGTACTTTTCTATAATTCTAGTATCTAATGAGAAAAAATGAAACGAATTTTTTGTCCATGTAAAAAACTATTAATTCTGAATAAAATGCCGCCAATTTATGCAATTAAAAAATTTAAATGTCTCTTATTAGATAAGGCATATTTTCGTCTGATAAGGTACTTTTTCTTCAATGATTTCGAGGATTTTAGTTTTCATAAAAAAAATTGTATTTCTAACGACTTTTTGTAAAATAAGTTAATGTCATCTGAAAGAGGAACAGATAAGCTTTCCATCGATATCTTAGTCGAAGAAGTCGGTTGAAGGATGCAAGAGTTATTAGCAAAATACTAATCGGTGGTCAACGCGATTCCGTCATACTGCCGATTCTTTTCCCAAAGTACTTTTCTATAATTCTAGTAATTAATGAGAAAAAATTAAACGAATTTTTTGTCCATGTAAAAAACTATTAATTCTGAATAAAATGCCGCCCATTTATTCAATTAAAAAATTTAAATGTCTCTTATTATATAAGGCATATTTTCGTCTGATAAGGTACTTCTACTTCAATGATTTCGAGGATATTTTAGTTTTGATCCAAAAAATTGTATTTCTTACAAATTTTCGTAAAATATGTTAATGCCATCTGAAAGAGGAACAGATAAGCTTTCCATCGAGCTCTTAGTCGAAGAAGTCGGTCGAAGGATGCAAGAGTTTATAGCAAAAAACTAATGGGTGGTCAAAACGATTCCGTCCCACTGCCGAATCTCTTCGCAAAGTACTTTTCTATAATTCTAGTATTTATAGAAAAAAATTAAACGAATTTTTTGTCCATGTAAAAAACTATTTACTCTGAATAAAATGCCGCCCATTTATGCAATTAAAAAAATTTAAACGTCTCTTATTAGATAAGGCATATTTTCGTCTGATAAGGTACTTCTTCTTCAATGATTTCGAGGATATTTTAGTTTTAATCAAAAAAATTGTATTTCTTATGACTTTTCATAAAATACGTTAATGCCATCTGAAAGAGGAACAGGTAAGCTTTCCATCGAGCTCTTAGTCGAAGAAGTCGGTCGAAGGATGCAAGAGTTATTAGCAAAAAACTAATCGGTGGTCAACACGTTTCCGTCGTACTGCCGATTCTCTTCGCAAAGAACTTTTCTATAATTCTAGTATTAAATGTGAAAAAATTAAACGAATTTTTTGTCCATGTAAAAAACTATTAATTCTGAACAAAATGCCACCCATAAATGCAATGAACAAAATTTAAGTCTCTTATTAGATAAGGCATATTTTTGTCGGATAAGGTACGTCTTTTTCAATGATTTCGAGGATATTTTAGTTTTGATAAAAAAAATTTTATATCTTATGACTTTTCGTAAACTATGTTAATGCCATCTGAAAAAGGAACAGATAAGTTTTCCATCGAGCTCTTAGTCGAGGAAGTTGGTCGAAGAATGCTACAGTTATTAGCAAAAAACTATTCGGTGGTCAACACGATTCCGTCCTACTGCCGATTCTTTTCGCAAAGTACTTTTCAATAATTCTAGTATTTAATGGGAAAAATTAAACGAAATTTTTGTCCATGTAAAAAACTATTAATTCTGAATAAAATGCCACCCATTTATGCAATTAAAAAAATTTAAACGTCTCTTATTAGATAAGGCGTATTTTCGTCTGATAAGGTACTTTTTTTTCAATGATTTCGAGGATATTTTAGTTTTGATAAAAAAAATTGTATTTCTTACGACTTTTTGTAAAATAAGTTAATGTCATCTGAAAGAGGAACAGATAAGCTTTCCATCGAGCTCTTAGTCGAAGAAGTCGGTCGAAGGATGCAAGAGTTATTAGCAAAAAACTAATGGGTGGTCAACACGATTCCGTCCCACTGCCGAATCTCTTCGCAAAGTACTTTTCTATAATTCTAGTATTTATAGAAAAAAATTAAACGAATTTTTTGTCCATGTTAAAAACTATTTACTCTGAATAAAATGCCGCCCATTTATGCAATTAAAAAAATTTAAACGTCTCTTATTAGATAAGGCATATTTTCGTCTGATAAGGTACTTCTTCTTCAATGATTTCGAGGATATTTTAGTTTTAATCAAAAAAATTGTATTTCTCACGACTTTTCGTAAAATATGTTAATGCCATCTGAAAGAGGAACAGATAAGCTTTCCATCGCGCTCTTAGTCGAAGATGTCGGTCGAAGGATTCAAGAGTTGTTAGCAAAAAACTAATAGCTGGTCAACACGATTCCGTCCAACTGCCGATTCTCTTCGCAAAGTACTTTTCTATAATTCTAGTATTTATAGAAAAAATTTAAACGAATTTTTTGTCCATGTAAAAAACTATTAATTCTGAATAAAATTCTGCCCATTAATGCAATTAAAAACATTTAAACGTCTCTTATTAGATAAGGCATATTTTTGTCTGATAAGGTACTTCTTCTTCAATGATTTCGAGGATATTTTAGTTTTAATCAAAAAAATTGTATTTCTTATGACTTTTCGTAAAATATGTTAATGCCATCTGAAAGAGGAACAGGTAAGCTTTACATCGAGTTCTTAGTCGAAGAAGTCGGTCGAAGGATGCAATAGTTATTAGCAAAAAACTAATCGGTGGTCAATACGATTCCGTCCTGCTGCCGAATCTCTTCGCAAAGTACTTTTCTATAATTCTAGTATCTAATGAGAAAAAATTAAACGAATTTTTTGTCCATGTAAAAAACTATTAATTCTGAATAATATGCCGCCCATTTAGGCAATTAAAAAATTTAAATGTCTCTTATTAGATAAGGCATATTTTCGTCTGATAAGGTACTTTTTCTTCAATGATTTCGAGGATTTTAGTTTTCATAAAAAAAATTGTATTTCTTACGACTTTTTGTAAAATAAGTTAATGTCATCTGAAAGAGGAACAGATAAGCTTTCCATCGAGATCTTAGTCGAAGAAGTCGGTTGAAGGATGCAAGAGTTATTAGCAAAATACTAATCGGTGGTCAACGCGATTCCGTCATACTGCCGATTCTTTTCCCAAAGTACTTTTCTATAATTCTAGTATTTAATGGGAAAAAATTAAACGAATTTTTTGTCCATGTAAAAAACTATTAATTCTGAATAAAATGCCGCCCATTTATTCAATTAAAAAATTTAAATGTCTCTTATTATATAAGGCATATTTTCGTCTGATAAGGTACTTCTACTTCAATGATTTCGTGGATATTTAAGTTTTGATCCAAAAAATTGTATTTCTTACAAATTTTCGTAAAATATGTTAATGCCATCTGAAAGAGGAACAGATAAGCTTACCATCGAGCTCTTAGTCGAAGAAGTCGGTCGAAGGATGCAAGGGTTATTAGCAAAAAACTAATGGGTGGTCAACACGTTTCCGTCGTACTGCCGATTCTCTTCGCAAAGAACTTTTCTATAATTCTAGTATTAAATGTGAAAAAATTCAACGAATTTTTTGTCCATGTAAAAAACTATTAATTCTGAACAAAATGCCACCCATAAATGCAATGAACAAAATTTAAGTCTCTTATTAGATAAGGCATATTTTTGTCTGATAAGGTACTTCTTCAATGATTTCGAGGATATTTTAGTTTTAATCAAAAAAATTGTATTTCTTATGACTATTCGTAAAATATGTTAATGCCATCTGAAAGAGGAACAGGTAAGCTTTCCATCGAGCTCTTAGTCGAAGAAGTCGGTCGAAGGATGCAAGAGTTATTAGCAAAAAACTAATCGGTGGTTAACACGATTCCGTCGTACTGCCGATTCTTTTCGCAAAGTACTTTTCAATAATTCTAGTATTTAATGGGAAAAATTAAACGAATTTCTTGTCCATGTAAAAAACTATTAATTCTGAATGAAATGCCGCCCATTTATGAAATTAAAAAAATTTAAATGTCTCTCAATGATTTCGAGGATATTTTAGTTTTGATCAAAAAAATTGTATTTCTTACGACTTTTCGTAAAATATGTTAATGCCATCTGAAAGAGGAACAGGTAAGCTTTCCATCGAGCTCTTAGTCGAAGAAGTCGGTCGAAGGATGCAAGAGTTATTAGCAAAAAACTACTCGGTGGTCAACACGTTTCCGTCGTACTGCCGATTCATTTCGCAAAGTACTTTTCTATAATTCTAGTATTTAATGGGAAAAAATTAAACGAATTTTTTGTCCATGTAAAAAACTATTAATTCTGAACAAAATGCCACCCATTGATGCAATTAACAAAATTTAAGTCTCTTATTAGATAAGGCATATTTTTGTCTGATAAGGTACTTCTTCTTTAATGATTTCGAGGATATTTTAGTTTTGATCAAAAAAATTGTATATCTTATGACTTTTCGTAAACTATGTTAATGCCATCTGAAAGAGGAACAGATAAGCTTTACATCGAGTTTTTAGTCGAAGAAGTCGGTCGAAGGATGCAAGACTTATTAGCAAAAAACTAATCGGTGGTCAATACGATTCCGTCCTGCTGCCGAATCTCTTCGCAAAGTACTTTTCTATAATTCTAGTATCTAATGAGTAAAAATTAAACGAATTTTTTGTCCATTTAGAAAACTATTAATTCTGAATAAAATGCCGCCCATTTATTCAATTAAAAAATTTAAATGTCTCTTATTATATAAGGCATATTTTCGTCTGTTAAGGTACTTCTACTTCAATGATTTCGAGGATATTTTAGTTTTGATCCAAAAAATTGTATTTCTTACAAATTTTCGTAAAATATGTTAATGCCATCTGAAAGAGGAACAGATAAGCTTTCCATCGAGCTCTTAGTCGAAGAAGTCGGTCGAAGGATGCAAGAGTTTATAGCAAAAAACTAATGGGTGGTCAACACGATTCCGTCCCACCGCCGAATTTCTTCGCAAAGTACTTTTCTATAATTCTAGTATTTATAGAAAAAAATTAAACGAATTTTTTGTCCATGTAAAAAACTATTTACTCTGAATAAAATGCCGCCCATTTATGCAATTAAAAAAATTTAAACGTCTCTTATTAGATAAGGCATATTTTCGTCTGATAAGGTACTTCTTCTTCAATGATTTCGAGGATATTTTAGTTTTAATCAAAAAAATTGTATTTCTCACGACTTTTCGTAAAATATGTTAATGCCATCTGAAAGAGGAACAGGTAAGCTTTCCATCGAGCTCTTAGTCGAAGAAGTCAGTCGAAGGATGCAAGAGTTATTAGCAAAAAACTAATCGGTGGTCAACACGATTCCGTCGTACTGCCGATTCTCTTCGCAAAGAACTTTTCTATAATTCTAGTATTAAATGTGAAAAAATTAAACGAATTTTTTGTCCATGTAAAAAACTATTAATTCTGAACAAAATGCCACCCATTTATGCAATTAACAAAATTTAAACGTCTCTTATTAGATAAGGCATATTTTCGTCTGATAAGGTACTTCTTCTTCAATGATTTCGAGGATATTTTAGTTTTAATCAAAAAAATTGTATTTCTCACGACTTTTCGTAAAATATGTTAATGCCATCTGAAAGAGGAACAGGTAAGCTTTCCATCGAGCTCTTAGTCGAAGAAGTCGGTCGAAGGATGCAAGAGTTATTAGCAAAAAACTAATCGGTGGTCAACACGTTTCCGTCGTACTGCCGATTCTCTTCGCAAAGAACTTTTCTATAATTCTAGTATTAAATGTGAAAAAATTAAACGAATTTTTTGTCCATGTAAAAAACTATTAATTCTGAACAAAATGCCACCCATTTATGCAATTAACAAAATTTAAACGTCTCTTATTAGATAAGGCATATTTTCGTCTGATAAGGTTTTTCTTCTTCAATGATTTCGAGGATATTTTAGTTTTGATCAAAAAAATTTTATATCTTATGACTTTTCGTAAACTATGTTAATGCCATCTGAAAAAGGAACAGATAAGTTTTCCATCGAGCTCTTAGTCGAGGAAGTCGGTCGAAGGATGCAAGAGTTATTAGCAAAAAACTAATCGGTGGTCAACACGATTCCGTCCTACTGCCGATTCTTTTCGCAAAGTACTTTTCAATAATTCTAGTATTTAATGGGAAAAAATTAAACGAATTTTTTGTCCATGTAAAAAACTATTAATTCTGAACAAAATGCCACCCATTTATGCAATTAACAAAATTTAAACGTCTCTTATTAGATAAGGCATATTTTCGTCTGATAAGGTTTTTCTTCTTCAATGATTTCGAGGATATTTTAGTTTTGATCAAAAAAATTTTATATCTTATGACTTTTCGTAAAATATGTTAATGCCATCTGAAAGAGGAACAGATAAGCTTTCCATCGAGCTCTTAGTCGAAGAAGTCGGTCGAAGGATGCAAGAGTTTTTAGCAAAAAACTAATGGGTGGTCAACACGATTCCGTCCTACTGCCGATTCTTTTCGCAAAGTACTTTTCTATAATTCTAGTATTTAATGGGAAAAAATTAAACGAATTTTTTGTCCATGTAAAAAACTATTAATTCTGAACAAAATGCCACCCATTTATGCAATTAAAAAAATTTAAATGTCTCTTATTAGAAAAGGCATATTTTCGTCTGATAAGGTACTTTTTCTTCAATGATTTCGAGGATATTTTAGTTTTGATAAAAAAATTGTATTTCTTACGACTTTTTGTAAAATAAGTTAATGTCATCTGAAAGAGGAACAGATAAGCTTTCCATCGAGATCTTAGTCGAAGGAGTCGGTTGAAGGATGCAAGAGTTATTAGCAAAATACTAATCGGTGGTCAGCGCGATTCCGTCCCACTGCCGAATCTCTTCGCAAAGTACTTTTCTATAATTCTAGTATTTATAGAAAAAAATTAAACGAATTTTTTGTCCATGTAAAAAACTATTTACTCTGAATAAAATGCCGCCCATATATGCAATTAAAAAAATTTAAATGTCTCATATTAGAAAAGGCATATTTTCGTCTGATAAGGTACTTTTTCTTCAATGATTTCGAGGATATTTTAGTTTTGATAAAAAAAATTTTATTTCTTACGACTTTTCGTAAAATGTGTTAATGCCATCTGAAAGAGGAACAGATAAGCTTTCCATCGAGCTCTTAGTCGAACAAGTCGGTCGAAGGATGCAAGAGTTATTAGCAAAAAACTAATCGGTGGTCAATACGATTCCGTCCTACTGCCGATTCTTTTCGCAAAGTACTTTTCAATAATTCTAGTATTTAATGGGAAAAAATTAAACGAATTTTTTGTCCTTGTAAAAAACTATTAATTCTGAACAAAATGCCACCCATTTATGCAATTAACAAAATTTAAACGTCTCTTATTAGATAAGGCATATTTTCGTCTGATAAGGTTTTTCTTCTTCAATGATTTCGAGGATATTTTAGTTTTGATCAAAAAAATTTTATATCTTATGACTTTTCGTAAAATATGTTAATGCCATCTGAAAGAGGAACAGATAAGCTTTCCATCGAGGTCTTAGTCGAAGAAGTCGGTCGAAGGATGCAAGAGTTTTTAGCAAAAAACTAATCGGTGGTCAACACGTTTCCGTCGTACTGCCGATTCTTTTCGCAACGTACTTTTCTATAATTCTAGTATTTATAGAAAAAAATTCAACGAATTTTTTGTCCATGTAAAAAACTATTTACTCTGAATAAAATGCCGCCCATATATGCAATTAACAAAATTTAAACGTCTCTTATTAGATAAGGCATATTTTCGTCCGATAAGGTACTTCATCTTCAATGATTTCGAGGATATTTTAGTTTTAATCAAAAAAATTGTATTTCTTACGACTTTTTGTAAAATATGTTAATGCCATCTGAAAGAGGAACAGGTAAGCTTTCCATCGAGCTCTTAGTCGAAGAAGTCGGTCGAAGGATGCAAGAGTTGTTAGCAAAATACTAAGCGGTGGTCAACGCGATTCTGCCGATTCTTTTCCCAAAGTACCTTTCTATAATTCTAGTATTTAATGGGAAAAAATTAAACGAATTTTTTGTCCATGTAAAAAACTATTAATTCTGAATAAAATGCCGCCCATTTATTCAATTAAAAAATTGAAATGTCTCTTATTATATAAGGCATATTTTCGTCTGATAAGGTACTTCTACTTCAATGATTTCGAGGATATTTTAGTTTTGATCCAAAAAATTGTATTTCTTACAAATTTTCGTAAAATATGTTAATGCCATCTGAAAGAGGAACAGATAAGCTTTCCATCGAGCTCATAGTCGAAGAAGTCGGTCGAAGGATGCAAGAGTTATTAGCAAAACACTAATGGGTGGTCAACACGATTCCGTCCCACTGCCGAATCTCTTCGCAAAGTACTTTTCTATAATTCTAGTATTTATAGAAAAAAATTAAACGAATTGTTTGTCCATGTAAAAAACTATTTACTCTGAATAAAATGCCGCCCATTTATGCAATTAAAAAAAGTTAAACGTCTCTTATTAGGTAAGGCATATTTTCGTCCGATAAGGTACTTCATCTTCAATGATTTCGAGGATATTTTAGTTTTAATCAAAAAAATTGTATTTCTTACGACTTTTTGTAAAATATGTTAATGCCATCTGAAAGAGGAACAGGTAAGCTTTCCATCGAGCTCTTAGTCGAAGAAGTCGGTCGAAGGATGCAAGAGTTATTAGCAAAAAACTAATCGGTGGTCAACACGTTTCCGTCGTACTGCCGATTCTCTTCGCAAAGAAATTTTCTATAATTCTAGTATTAAATGTGAAAAAATTAAACGAATTTTTTGTCCATGTAAAAAACTATTAATTCTGAACAAAATGCCACCCATAAATGCAATGAACAAAATTTAAGTCTCTTATTAGATAAGGCATATTTTTGTCGGATAAGGTACGTCTTCTTCAATGATTTCGAGGATATTTTAGTTTTGATCAAAAAAATTTTATATCTTATGACTTTTTGTAAACTATGTTAATGCCATCTGAAAAAGGAACAGATAAGTTTTCCATCGAGCTCTTAGTCGAGGAAGTTGGTCGAAGAATGCTACAGTTATTAGCAAAAAACTATTCAGTGGTCAACACGATTCCGTCCTACTGCCGATTCTTTTCGCAAAGTACTTTTTAATAATTCTAGTATTTAATGGGAAAAATTAAACGAAATTTTTGTCCATGTAAAAATGTATTAATTCTGAATAAAATGCCGCCCATTTATGCAATTAAAAAAATTTAAATGTCTCTCAATGATTTCGAGGATATTTTAGTTTTGATCAAAAAAATTGTATTTCTTACGACTTTTCGTAAAATAAGTTAATGCCATCTGAAAGAGGAACAGATAAGCTTTACATCGAGCTCTTAGTCGAAGAAGAGTTATTAGCAAAAAACTAATTGGTGGTCAACACGATTCCGTCCTGCTGCCGAATCTCTTCGCAAAGTACTTTTCTATAATTCTAGTATGTATAAAAAATTAAACGAATTTTTTGTCCATGTAAAATACTATTCATTCTGAACAAAATGCCGCCCATTTATGCATTTAAAAAATTTAAACGTCTCTTATTAGATAAGGCTTATTTTCATCTGATAAGGTACTTCTTCTTCAATGATTTCGAGGATATTTTAGTTTTAATCAAAAAAATTGTATTTCTTATGACTTTTCGTAAAATATGTTAATGCCATCTCAAAGAGAAACAGGTAAGCTTTCTATCGAGCTCTTAGTCGAAGAAGTCGGTCGAAGGATGCAAGAGTTATTAGCAAAAAACTAATCGGTGGTCAACATGATTCCGTCCTTCTGCCGATTGTCTTCGCAACGTACTTTTCTATAATTCTAGTATTTAATGGGAAAAAATTAAACGAATTTTTTGTCCATGTAAAAAATTATTAATTCTGAATTAAATACCGCGCATTTATGATATTAAAAAAATTTAAATGTCTCTTATTAGATAAGGCATATTTTCGTCTTATAAGGTACTTCTTTTTCAATGATTTCGAGGATATTTTAGTTTTAATCAAAAAAATTGTATTTCTTATGACTTTTCGTAAAATATGTTAATGCCATCTCAAAGAGGAACAGGTAAGCTTTCTATCGAGCTCTTAGTCGAAGAAGTCGGTCGAAGGATGCAAGAGTTATTAGCAAAAAACTAATCGGTGGTCAACACGATTCCGTCCTACTGCCGATTCTTTTCGCAAAGTACTTTTCAATAATTCTAGTATTTAATGGGAAAAAATTTAACGAATTTTATGTCCATGTAAAAAACTATTAATTCTGAATAAAATTCCTCCCATTTATGCAATTAAAAAAATTAAATGTCTCTTATTAGATAAGGCATATTTTCGTCTGATAAAGTACTTTTTCTTCAATGATTTCGAGGATATTTTAGTTTTGCTAAAAAAAATTGTATTTCTTACGACTTTTTGTAAAATAAGTTAATGTCATCTGAAAGAGAAACAGATAAGCTTTCCATCGAGCTCATAGTCGAAGAAGTCGGTCGAAGGATGCAAGAGTTATTAGCAAAAAACTAATGGGTGGTCAACACGATTCCGTCACACTGCCGAATCTGTTCGCAAAGTACTTTTCTATAATTCTAGTATTTATAGAAAAAAATTCAACGAATTTTTTGTCCATGTAAAAAACTATTTACTCTGAATAAAATGCCGCCCATATATGCAATTAAAAAAATTTAAATGTCTCTTATTAGAAAAGGCATATTTTCGTCTGATAAGGTACTTTTTCTTCAATGATTTCGAGGATATTTTAGTTTTGATAAAAAAAATTTTATTTCTTACGACTTTTCGTAAAATATGTTAATGCCATCTGAAAAACGAACAGATAAGCTTTCCATCGCGCTCTTAGTCGAAGAAGTCGGTCGAAGGATGCAAGAGTTATTAGCAAAAAACTAATCGGTGGTCAACACGATTCCGTCCTACTGCCGATTCTTTTCGCAAAGTACTTTTCAATAATTCTAGTATTTAATGGGAAAAAATTAAACGAATTTTTTGTCCATGTAAAAAACTATTAATTCTGAACAAAATGCCACCCATTTATGCAATGAACAAAATTTAAACGTCTCTTATTAGATAAAGCATATTTTCGTCTGATAAGGTTTTTCTTCTTCAATGATTTCGAGGATATTTTAGTTTTGATCAAAAAAATTTTATATATTATGACTTTTCGTAAAATATGTTAATGCCATCTGAAAGAGGAACAGATAAGCTTTCCATCGAGCTCTTAGTCGAAGAAGTCGGTCGAAGGATGCAAGAGTTTTTAGCAAAAAACTAATCGGTGGTCAACACGTTTCCGTCGTACTGCCGATTCTTTTCGCAACGTACTTTTCTATAATTCTAGTATTTAATGGTAAAAAATTAAACGAATTTTTTGTCCATGTAAAAAACTATTAATTTTGAACAAAATGCCGCCCATTTATGCAATTAAAAAAATTTAAATGTCTCTTATTAGATAAGGCATATTTTCGTCTGATAAGGTTTTTCTTCTTCAATGATTTCGAGGATATTTTAGTTTTAATCAAAAAAATTGTATATCTTATGACTTTTCGTAAAATATGTTAATGCCATCTCAAAGAGGAACAGGTAAGCTTTCCATCGAGCTCTTAGTCGAAGAAATCGGTCGAAGGATGCAAGAGTTATTAGCAAAAAACTAATCGGTGGTCAACACGATTCCGTCCTACTGCCGATTCTTTTCGCAAAGTACTTTTCAATAATTCTAGTATTTAATGGGAAAAAAATTAACGAATTTTATGTCCATGTAAAAAACTATTAATTCTGAATAAAATTTCTCCCATTTATGCAATTAAAAAATTTAAATGTCTCTTATTAGATAAGGCATATTTTCGTCTGATAAGGTACTTTTTCTTCAATGATTTCGAGGATATTTTAGTTTTGATAAAAAAAATTGTATTTCTTACGAATTTTTGAAAAATAAGTTAATGTCATCTGAAAGAGGAACAGATAAGCTTTCCATCGAGCTCTGAGTCGAAGAAGTCGGTTGCAAGATGCAAGAGTTATTAGCAAAAAACTAATCGGTGGTCAACGCGATTCCGTCCTGCTGCTGAATCTCTTCGCAAAGTTCATTTCTATAATTCTAGTATCTAATGGGAAAAAATTAAACGAATTTTTTGTCCATGTAAAAAACTATTAATTCTTAATAAAATGCCGCCCATTTATGCAATTAAAAAAATTTAAACGTCTCTTATTAGATAAGGCATATTTTCGTCTGATAAGGTACTTTTTCTTCAATGATTTCGAGGATTATAGTTTTGATAAAAAAAATTGTATTTCTTATGACTTTTTGTAAAATAAGTTAATGTCATCTGAAAGAGGAACAGATAAGCTTTCCATCGAGATCTTAGTCGAAGGAGTCGGTTGAAGGATGCAAGAGTTGTTAGCAAAATCTTAATCGGTGGTCAACGCGATTCCGTCCCACTGCCGAATCTCTTCGCAAATTACTTTTCTATAATTCTAGTATTTATAGAAAAAAATTAAACGAATTTTTTGTCCATGTAAAAAACTATGTACTCTGAATAAAATGCCGCCCATTTATGCAATTAAAAAATTTAAATGTCTCTTATTAGATAAGGCATATTTTCGTCCGATAAGGTACTTCTTCTTCAATGATTTCGAGGATATTTTAGTTTTAATCAAAAAAATTGTATTTCTTACGACTTTTCGTAAAATATGTTAATGCGATCTGAAAGAGGAACAGGTAAGCTTTCCATCGAGCTCTTAGTCGAAGAAGTCGGTTGAAGGATGCAAGAGTTATTAGCAAAAAACTAATCGGTGGTCAACACGTTTCCGTCGTACTGCCGATTCTTTTCGCAAAGAACATTTCTATAATTCTAGTATTAAATTGGAAAAAATTAAACTAATTTTTTGTCCATGTAAAAAACTATTAATTCTGAACAAAATGCCACCCATTAATGCAATGAACAAAATTTAAGTCTCTTATTAGATAAGGCATATTTTTGTCGGATAAGGTACTTCTTCTTTAATGATTTCGAGGATATTTTAGTTTTGATCAAAAAAATTTTATATCTTATTACTTTTCGTAAACTATGTTAATGCCATCTGAAAGAGGAACAGATAAGTTTTCCATCGAGCTCTTAGTCGAAGGAGTTGGTCGAAGAATGCTACAGTTATTAGCAAATAACAATTCGGTGGTCAACACGATTCCGTCCTACTGCCGATTCTTTTCGCAAAGTACTTTTCAATAATTCTAGTATTTAATGGGAAAAATTAAACAAAATTTTTGTCTATGTAAAAAACTATTAATTCTGAATAAAATGCGGCCCATTTATGCAATTAAAAAAATTTAAATGTCTCTCAATGATTTCGAGGATATTTTAGATTTGATCAAAAAAATTGTATTTCTTACGACTTTTCGTAAAATATGTTAACGCCATCTCAAAGAAGAACAAATAAGCTTTCCATCGAGCTCTTAGTCGAAGAAGTCAGTCGAAGGATGCAAGAGTTATTAGCAAAAAACTAATCGGTGGTCAACACGTTTCCGTCGTACTGCCGATTCTTTTCGCAAAGTACTTTTCAATAATTCTAGTATTTAATTGGAAAAAATTTAACGAATTTTATGTCCATGTAAAAAACTATTAATTCTGAATAAAATTCCTCCCATTTATGCAATTAAAAAATTTAAATGTCTCTTATTAGATAAGGCATATTTTCGTCTGATAAGGTACTTTTTCTTCAATGATTTCGAGGATATTTTAGTTTTAATAAAAAAAATTGTATTTCTTACGACTTTTTGTAAAATAAGATAATGTCATCTGGAAGAGGAACAGATAAGCTTTCCATCGAGATCTTAGTCGAAGAAGTCGGTTGAAGGATGCAAGAGTTATTAGCAAAAAACTAATCGGTGGTCAACGCGATTCCGTCCTACTGCCGATTCTTTTCCCAAAGTACTTTTCTATAATTCTAGTATTTAATGGGAAAAAATTAAACGAATTTTTTGTCCATGTAAAAAACTATTAATTCTGAATAAAATGCCACCCATTTATGCAATTAAAAAAATTTAAATGTCTCTCAATGATTTCGAGGATATTTTAGTTTGAATAAAAAAAATTGTATTTCTTAAGACTTTTCGTAAAATATGTTGATGTCATCTGAAAGAGGAACAGATAAGCTTTCCATCGAGATCTTAGTTGAAGAAGTCGGTTGAAGGATGCAAGAGTTATTAGCAAAAAACTAATCGGTGGTCAACGCGATTCCGTCCTACTGCCGATTCTTTTCGCAAAGTACTTTTCTATAATTCTAGTATTTAATGGGAAAAAATTAAACGAATTTCTTGTCCATGTAAAAAACTATAAGTTCTGAATAAAATGCCACCCATTTATGCAATTAAAAAAATTTAAATGTCTCTCAATGATTTCGAGGATATTTTAGTTTTGATAAAAAAAAATTGTATTTCTTACGACTTTTCGTAAAATATGTTAATGCCATCTGAAAGAGGAACAGATAAGCTTTACATCGAGCTCTTAAACGAAGAAGTCGGTCGAAGGATGCAAGAGTTATTAGCAAAAAACTAATCGGTGGTCAACACGTTTCCGTCGTACTGCCGATTCTTTTCGCAAAGTACTTTTCTATAATTCTAGTATTTAATGGGAAAAAATTAAACGAATTTTTTGTCCATGTAAAAAACTATTAATTCTGAACAAAATGCCGCCCATTTATGCAATTAGAAAAATTTAAACGTCTCTTATTAGATAAGGCATATTTTCGTCTGATAAGGTAGTTCTTCTTCAATGATTTCGAGGATATTTTAGTTTTAATGAAAAAAATTGTATTTCTTACGATTTTTCGTAAAATATGTTAATGCGATCTGAAAGAGGAACAGGTAAGCTTTCCATCGAGCTCTTAGTCGAAGAAGTCGGTCGAAGGATGCAAGAGTTATTAGCAAAAAACTAATCGGTGGTCAACACGTTTCCGTCGTACTGCCGATTCTTTTCGCAAAGTACTTTTCAATAATTCTAGTATTTAATCGGAAAAAATTTAACGAATTTTATGTCCATGTAAAAAACTATTAATTCTGAATAAAATTCCTCCCATTTATGCAATTAAAAAATTTAAATGTCTCTCAATGATTTCGAGGATATTTTAGTTTTGATCAAAAAAATTGTATTTCTTACGACTTTTCGTAAAATATGTTAATGCCATCTGAAAGAAGAACAGATAAGCTTTCCATCGAGCTCTTAGTCGAAGAAGTCAGTCGAAGGATGCAAGAGTTATTAGCAAAAAACTAATCGGTGGTCAACACGTTTCCGTCGTACTGCCGATTCTTTTCGCAAAGAACATTTCTATAATTCTAGTATTAAATGGGAAAAAATTAAACGAATTTTTTGTCCATGTAAAAAACTATTAATTCTGAATAAAATTCCTCCCATTTATGCAATTAAAAAATTTAAATGTCTCCTATTAGATAAGGCATATTTTCGTCTGATAAGGTACTTTTTCTTCAATGATTTCGAGGATATTTTAGTTTTGATAAAAAAAATTGTATTTCTTACGACTTTTTGTAAAATAAGTTAATGTCATCTGAAAGAGGAACAGATAAGCTTTCCATCGAGATTTTAGTCGAAGAAGTTGGTTGAAGGATGCAAGAGTTATTAGCAAAAAACTAATCGGTGGTCAACGCGATTCCGTCCTACTGCCGATTCTTTTCCCAAAGTACTTTTCTATAACTCTAGTATTTAATGGGAAAAAATTAAACGAATTTCTTGTCCATGTAAAAAACTATTAATTCTGAATAGAATGCCACCCATTTATGCAATTAAAAAAATTTAAACGTCTCTTATTAGATAAGGCATATTTTCGTCTGATAAGGTACTTCTTCTTTAATGATTTCGAGGATATTTTAGTTTTGATCAAAAAAATTTTATATCTTATTACTTTTCGTAAGCTATGTTAATGCCATCTGAAAGAGGAACAGATAAGTTTTCCATCGAGCTCTTAGTCGAAGGAGTTGGTCGAAGAATGCTACAGTTATAAGCAAAAAACTATTCGGTGGTCAACACGATTCCGTCCTACTGCCGATTCTTTTCGCAAAGTACTTTTCAATAATTCTAGTATTTAATGGGAGAAAATTTAACGAATTTTATGTCCATGTAAAAAACTATTAATTCTGAATAAAATGCCGCCCATTTATGCAATTAAAAAAATTTAAATGTCTCTCAATGATTTCGAGGATTTTTTAGTTTTGATCAAAAAAAATGTATTTCTTACGACTTTTCGTAAAATATGTTAATGCCATCTGAAAGAGGAACAGATAAGCTTTACATCGAGCTCTTAAACGAAGAAGTCGGTCGATGGATGCAAGAGTTATTAGCAAAAAACTAATCGGTGGTCAACACGATTCCGACCTGCTGCCGAATCTCTTCGCAAAGTACATTTCTATAATTCTAGTATTTAATGGGAAAAAATTAAACGAATTTTTTGTCCATATAAAAAACTATTAATTCTGAATAAAATTCCTCCCATTTATGCAATTAAAAAATTTTAATGTCTCTTATTAGATAAGGCATATTTTCGTCTGATAAGGTACTTTTTCTTCAATGATTTCGAGGATTTTAGTTTTAATCAAAAAAATTGTATTTCTTACGACTTTTCGTAAAATAAGTTAATGCCATCTGAAAGAGGAACAGATAAGCTTTCCATCGCGCTCTTAGTCGAAGAAGTCGGTCGAAGGATGCAAGAGTTATTAGCAAAAAACTAATCGGTGGTCAACACGATTCCGTCCTACTGCCGATTCTTTTCGCAAAGTACTTTTCAATAATTCTAGTATTTAATGGGAAAAAATTAAACGAATTTTTTGTCCATGTAAAAAACTATTAATTTTGAACAAAATGCCGCCCATTTATGCAATTAAGAAAATTTAAACGTCTCTTATTAGATAAGGCATATTTTCGTCTGATAAGGTTTTTCTTCTTCAATGATTTCGAGGATATTTTAGTTTTAATCAAAAAAATTGTATTTCTTATGACTTTTCGTAAAATATGTTAATGCCATCTCAAAGAGGAACAGGTAAGCTTTTCATCGAGCTCTTAGTCGAAGAAATCGGTCGAAGGATGCAAGAGTTATTAGCAAAAAACTAATCGGTGGTCAACACGATTCCGTCCTACTGCCGATTCTTTTCGCAAAGTACTTTTCTATAATTCTAGTATTTAATGGGAAAAAATTAAACGAATTTCTTGTCCATGTAAAAAACTATTAATTCTGAATAGAATGCCACCCATTTATGCAATTAAAAAAATTTAAATGTCTCTCAATGATTTCGAGGATATTTTAGTTTGAATAAAAAAAATTGTATTTCTTACGACTTTTTGTAAAATAAGTTAATGTCATCTGAAAGAGGAAAAGATAAGCTTTCCATCGAGATCTTAGTCGAAGAAGTTGGTTGAAGGATGCAAGAGTTATTAGCAAAAAACTAATCGGTGGTCAACGCGATTCCGTCCTACTGCCGATTCTTTTCGCAAAGTACTTTTCAATAATTCTAGTATTTAATGGGAGAAAATTTAACGAATTTTATGTCCATGTAAAAAACTATTAATTCTGAATAAAATGCCGCCCATTTATGCAATTAAAAAAATTTAAATGTCTCTCAATGATTTCGAGGATTTTTTAGTTTTGATCAAAAAAAATGTATTTCTTACGACTTTTCGTAAAATATGTTAATGCCATCTGAAAGAGGAACAGATAAGCTTTACATCGAGCTCTTAAACGAAGAAGTCGGTCGATGGATGCAAGAGTTATTAGCAAAAAACTAATCGGTGGTCAACACGATTCCGACCTGCTGCCGAATCTCTTCGCAAAGTACATTTCTATAATTCTAGTATTTAATGGGAAAAAATTAAACGAATTTTTTGTCCATGTAAAAAACTATTAATTCTGAATAAAATTCCTCCCATTTATGCAATTAAAAAATTTTAATGTCTCTTATTAGATAAGGCATATTTTCGTCTGATAAGGTACTTTTTCTTCAATGATTTCGAGGATTTTAGTTTTAATCAAAAAAATTGTATTTCTTACGACTTTTCGTAAAATAAGTTAATGCCATCTGAAAGAGGAACAGATAAGCTTTCCATCGCGCTCTTAGTCGAAGAAGTCGGTCGAAGGATGCAAGAGTTATTAGCAAAAAACTAATCGGTGGTCAACACGATTCCGTCCTACTGCCGATTCTTTTCGCAAAGTACTTTTCAATAATTCTAGTATTTAATGGGAAAAAATTAAACGAATTTTTTGTCCATGTAAAAAACTATTAATTTTGAACAAAATGCCGCCCATTTATGCAATTAAGAAAATTTAAACGTCTCTTATTAGATAAGGCATATTTTCGTCTGATAAGGTTTTTCTTCTTCAATGATTTCGAGGATATTTTAGTTTTAATCAAAAAAATTGTATTTCTTATGTCTTTTCGTAAAATATGTTAATGCCATCTCAAAGAGGAACAGGTAAGCTTTCCATCGAGCTCTTAGTCGAAGAAATCGGTCGAAGGATGCAAGAGTTATTAGCAAAAAACTAATCGGTGGTCAACACGATTCCGTCCTACTGCCGATTCTTTTCGCAAAGTACTTTTCTATAATTCTAGTATTTAATGGGAAAAAATTAAACGAATTTCTTGTCCATGTAAAAAACTATTAATTCTGAATAGAATGCCACCCATTTATGCAATTAAAAAAATTTAAATGTCTCTCAATGATTTCGAGGATATTTTAGTTTGAATAAAAAAAATTGTATTTCTTAAGACTTTTCGTAAAATATGTTAATGTCATCTGAAAGAGGAACAGATAAGCTTTCCATCGAGATCTTAGTTGAAGAAGTCGGTTGAAGGATGCAAGAGTTATTAGCAAAAAACTAATCGGTGGTCAACGCGATTCCGTCGTACTGCCTATTCTTTTCGCAAAGTACTTTTCTATAATTCTAGTATTTAATGGGAAAAAATTAAACGAATTTCTTGTCCATGTAAAAAACTATAAATTCTGAATAAAATGCCACCCATTTATGCAATTAAAAAAATTTAAATGTCTCTCAATGATTTCGAGGATATTTTAGTTTTGATAAAAAAAAATTGTATTTCTTACGACTTTTCGTAAAATATGTTAATGCCATCTGAAAGAGGAACAGATAAGCTTTACATCGAGCTCTTAAACGAAGAAGTCGGTCGAAGGATGCAAGAGTTATTAGCAAAAAACTAATCGGTGGTCAACACGTTTCCGTCGTACTGCCGATTCTTTTCGCAAAGTACTTTTCTATAATTCTAGTATTTAATGGGAAAAAATTAAACGAATTTTTTGTCCATGTAAAAAAATATTAATTCTGAACAAAATGCCGCCCATTTATGCAATTAGAAAAATTTAAACGTCTCTTATTAGATAAGGCATATTTTCGTCTGATAAGGTAGTTCTTCTTCAATGATTTCGAGGATATTTTAGTTTTAATGAAAAAAATTGTATTTCTTACGATTTTTCTTGTCCATGTAAAAAACTATTAATTCTGAATAGAATGCCACCCATTTATGCAATTAAAAAAATTTAAATGTCTCTCAATGATTTCGAGGATATTTTAGTTTTGATAAAAAAAATTGTATTTCTTACGACTTTTCGTAAAATATGTTAATGTCATCTGAACGAGGAACAGATAAGCTTTCCATCGAGATCTTAGTTGAAGAAGTCGGTTGAAGGATGCAAGAGTTATTAGCAAAAAACTAATCGGTGGTCAACGCGATTCCGTCCTACTGCCGATTCTTTTCGCAAAGTACTTTTCTATAATTCTAGTATTTAATGGGAAAAAATTAAACGAATTTCTTGTCCATGTAAAAAACTATAAATTCTGAATAAAATGCCACCCATTTATGCAATTAAAAAAATTTAAATGTCTCTCAATGATTTCGAGGATATTTTAGTTTTGATAAAAAAAAATTGTATTTCTTACGACTTTTCGTAAAATATGTTAATGCCATCTGAAAGAGGAACAGATAAGCTTTACATCGAGCTCTTAAACGAAGAAGTCGGTCGAAGGATGCAAGAGTTATTAGCAAAAAACTAATCGGTGGTCAACACGTTTCCGTCGTACTGCCGATTCTTTTCGCAAAGTACTTTTCTATAATTCTAGTATTTAATGGGAAAAAATTAAACGAATTTTTTGTCCATGTAAAAAAATATTAATTCTGAACAAAATGCCGCCCATTTATGCAATTAGAAAAATTTAAACGTCTCTTATTAGATAAGGCATATTTTCGTCTGATAAGGTAGTTCTTCTTCAATGATTTCGAGGATATTTTAGTTTTAATGAAAAAAATTGTATTTCTTACAATTTTTCATAAAATATGTTAATGCGATCTGAAAGAGGAACAGGTAAGCTTTCCATCGAGCTCTTAGTCGAAGAAGTCGGTCGAAGGATGCAAGAGTTATTAGCAAAAAACTAATCGGTGGTCAACACGTTTCCGTCGTACTGCCGATTCTTTTCGCAAAGTACTTTTCAATAATTCTAGTATTTAATGGGAAAAAATTTAACGAATTTTATGTCCATGTAAAAAACTATTAATTCTGAATAAAATTCCTCCCATTTATGCAATTAAAAAATTTAAATGTCTCTCAATGATTTCGAGGATATTTTAGTTTTGATCAAAAAAATTGTATTTCTTACGACTTTTCGTAAAATATGTTAATGCCATCTGAAAGAAGAACAGATAAGCTTTCCATCGAGCTCTTAGTCGAAGAAGTCAGTCGAAGGATGCAAGAGTTATTAGCAAAAAACTAATCGGTGGTCAACACGTTTCCGTCGTACTGCCGATTCTTTTCGCAAAGTACTTTTCAATAATTCTAGTATTTAATGGGAAAAAATTTAACGAATTTTATGTCCATGTAAAATACTATTAATTCTGAATAAAATTCCTCCCATTTATGCAATTAAAAAATTTAAATGTCTCTTATTAGATAAGGCATATTTTCGTCTGATAAGGTACTTTTTCTTCAATGATTTCGAGGATATTTTAGTTTTGATAAAAAAAATTGTATTTCTTACGACTTTTTGTAAAATAAGTTAATGTCATCTGAAAGAGGAAAAGATAAGCTTTCCATCGAGATCTTAGTCGAAGAAGTTGGTTGAAGGATGCAAGAGTTATTAGCAAAAAACTAATCGGTGGTCAACGCGATTCCGTCCTACTGCCGATTCTTTTCCCAAAGTACTTTTCTATAACTCTAGTATTTAATGGGAAAAAATTAAACGAATTTCTTGTCCATGTAAAAAACTATTAATTCTGAATAGAATGCCACCCATTTATGCAATTAAAAAAATTTAAATGTCTCTCAATGATTTCGAGGATATTTTAGTTTTGATAAAAAAAATTGTATTTCTTACGACTTTTCGTAAAATATGTTAATGTCATCTGAACGAGGAACAGATAAGCTTTCCATCGAGATCTTAGTTGAAGAAGTCGGTTGAAGGATGCAAGAGTTATTAGCAAAAAACTAATCGGTGGTCAACGCGATTCCGTCCTACTGCCGATTCTTTTCCCAAAGTACTTTTCTATAATTCTAGTATTTAATGGGAAAAAATTAAACGAATTTCTTGTCCATATAAAAAACTATTAATTCTGAATAAAATGCCACCCATTTATGCAATTAAAAAAATTTAAATGTCTCTCAATGATTTCGAGGATATTTTAGTTTTGATAAAAAAAATTGTATTTCTTACGACTTTTCGTAAAATATGTTAATGCCATCTGAAAGAGGAACAGATAAGCTTTACATCGAGCTCTTAAACGAAGAATTCGGTCGAAGGATGTAAGAGTTATTAGCAAAAAACTAATCGGTGGTCAACACGTTTCAGTCGTACTGCCGATTCTTTTCGCAAAGTACTTTTCTATAATTCTAGTATTTAATGGGAAAAAATTAAACGAATTTTTTGTCCATGTAAAAAACTATTAATTCTGAACAAAATGCCGCCCATTTATGCAATTAGAAAAATTTAAACGTCTCTTATTAGATAAGGCATATTTTCGTCTGATAAGGTACTTCTTCTTCAATAATTTGGAGTATATTTTAGTTTTAATCAAAAAAATTGTATTTCTTACGACTTCTCGTAAAATATGTTAATGCGATCTGAAAGAGGAACAAGTAAGCTTTCCATCGAGCTCTTAGTCGAAGAAGTCGGTCGAAGGATGCAAGAGTTATTAGCAAAAAACTAATCGGTGGTCAACACGTTTCAGTCGTACTGCCGATTCTTTTCGCAAAGTACTTTTCTATAATTCTAGTATTTAATGGGAAAAAATTAAACGAATGTCTCTCAATGATTTCGAGGATATTTTAGTTTGAATAAAAAAAATTGTATTTCTTACGACTTTTTGTAAAATAAGTTAATGTCATCTGAAAGAGGAAAAGATAAGCTTTCCATCGAGATCTTAGTCGAAGAAGTTGGTTGAAGGATGCAAGAGTTATTAGCAAAAAACTAATCGGTGGTCAACGCGATTCCGTCCTACTGCCGATTCTTTTCGCAAAGTACTTTTCAATAATTCTAGTATTTAATGGGAGAAAATTTAACGAATTTTATGTCCATGTAAAAAACTATTAATTCTGAATAAAATGCCGCCCATTTATGCAATTAAAAAAATTTAAATGTCTCTCAATGATTTCGAGGATTTTTTAGTTTTGATCAAAAAAAATGTATTTCTTACGACTTTTCGTAAAATATGTTAATGCCATCTGAAAGAGGAACAGATAAGCTTTACATCGAGCTCTTAAACGAAGAAGTCGGTCGATGGATGCAAGAGTTATTAGCAAAAAACTAATCGGTGGTCAACACGATTCCGACCTGCTGCCGAATCTCTTCGCAAAGTACATTTCTATAATTCTAGTATTTAATGGGAAAAAATTAAACGAATTTTTTGTCCATGTAAAAAACTATTAATTCTGAATAAAATTCCTCCCATTTATGCAATTAAAAAATTTTAATGTCTCTTATTAGATAAGGCATATTTTCGTCTGATAAGGTACTTTTTCTTCAATGATTTCGAGGATTTTAGTTTTAATCAAAAAAATTGTATTTCTTACGACTTTTCGTAAAATAAGTTAATGCCATCTGAAAGAGGAACAGATAAGCTTTCCATCGCGCTCTTAGTCGAAGAAGTCGGTCGAAGGATGCAAGAGTTATTAGCAAAAAACTAATCGGTGGTCAACACGATTCCGTCCTACTGCCGATTCTTTTCGCAAAGTACTTTTCAATAATTCTAGTATTTAATGGGAAAAAATTAAACGAATTTTTTGTCCATGTAAAAAACTATTAATTTTGAACAAAATGCCGCCCATTTATGCAATTAAGAAAATTTAAACGTCTCTTATTAGATAAGGCATATTTTCGTCTGATAAGGTTTTTCTTCTTCAATGATTTCGAGGATATTTTAGTTTTAATCAAAAAAATTGTATTTCTTATGTCTTTTCGTAAAATATGTTAATGCCATCTCAAAGAGGAACAGGTAAGCTTTCCATCGAGCTCTTAGTCGAAGAAATCGGTCGAAGGATGCAAGAGTTATTAGCAAAAAACTAATCGGTGGTCAACACGATTCCGTCCTACTGCCGATTCTTTTCGCAAAGTACTTTTCTATAATTCTAGTATTTAATGGGAAAAAATTAAACGAATTTCTTGTCCATGTAAAAAACTATTAATTCTGAATAGAATCCCACCCATTTATGCAATTAAAAAAATTTAAATGTCTCTCAATGATTTCGAGGATATTTTAGTTTGAATAAAAAAAATTGTATTTCTTAAGACTTTTCGTAAAATATGTTAATGTCATCTGAAAGAGGAACAGATAAGCTTTCCATCGAGATCTTAGTTGAAGAAGTCGGTTGAAGGATGCAAGAGTTATTAGCAAAAAACTAATCGGTGGTCAACGCGATTCCGTCCTACTGCCGATTCTTTTCGCAAAGTACTTTTCTATAATTCTAGTATTTAATGGGAAAAAATTAAACTAATTTCTTGTCCATGTAAAAAACTATAAATTCTGAATAAAATGCCACCCATTTATGCAATTAAAAAAATTTAAATGTCTCTCAATGATTTCGAGGATATTTTAGTTTTGATAAAAAAAAATTGTATTTCTTACGACTTTTCGTAAAATATGTTAATGCCATCTGAAAGAGGAACAGATAAGCTTTACATCGAGCTCTTAAACGAAGAAGTCGGTCGAAGGATGCAAGAGTTATTAGCAAAAAACTAATCGGTGGTCAACACGTTTCCGTCGTACTGCCGATTCTTTTCGCAAAGTACTTTTCTATAATTCTAGTATTTAATGGGAAAAAATTAAACGAATTTTTTGTCCATGTAAAAAAATATTAATTCTGAACAAAATGCCGCCCATTTATGCAATTAGAAAAATTTAAACGTCTCTTATTAGATAAGGCATATTTTCGTCTGATAAGGTAGTTCTTCTTCAATGATTTCGAGGATATTTTAGTTTTAATGAAAAAAATTGTATTTCTTACGATTTTTCATAAAATATGTTAATGCGATCTGAAAGAGGAACAGGTAAGCTTTCCATCGAGCTCTTAGTCGAAGAAGTCGGTCGAAGGATGCAAGAGTTATTAGCAAAAAACTAATCGGTGGTCAACACGTTTCCGTCGTACTGCCGATTCTTTTCGCAAAGTACTTTTCAATAATTCTAGTATTTAATGGGAAAAAATTTAACGAATTTTATGTCCATGTAAAAAACTATTAATTCTGAATAAAATTCCTCCCATTTATGCAATTAAAAAATTTAAATGTCTCTCAATGATTTCGAGGATATTTTAGTTTTGATCAAAAAAATTGTATTTCTTACGACTTTTCGTAAAATATGTTAATGCCATCTGAAAGAAGAACAGATAAGGTTTCCATCGAGCTCTTAGTCGAAGAAGTCAGTCGAAGGATGCAAGAGTTATTAGCAAAAAACTAATCGGTGGTCAACACGTTTCCGTCGTACTGCCGATTCTTTTCGCAAAGTACTTTTCAATAATTCTAGTATTTAATGGGAAAAAATTTAACGAATTTTATGTCCATGTAAAATACTATTAATTCTGAATAAAATTCCTCCCATTTATGCAATTAAAAAATTTAAATGTCTCTTATTAGATAAGGCATATTTTCGTCTGATAAGGTACTTTTTCTTCAATGATTTCGAGGATATTTTAGTTTTGATAAAAAAAATTGTATTTCTTACGACTTTTTGTAAAATAAAATAATGTCATCTGAAAGAGGAAAAGATAAGCTTTCCATCGAGATCTTAGTCGAAGAAGTTGGTTGAAGGATGCAAGAGTTATTAGCAAAAAACTAATCGGTGGTCAACGCGATTCCGTCCTACTGCCGATTCTTTTCCCAAAGTACTTTTCTATAACTCTAGTATTTAATGGGAAAAAATTAAACGAATTTCTTGTCCATGTAAAAAACTATTAATTCTGAATAGAATGCCACCCATTTATGCAATTAAAAAAATTTAAATGTCTCTCAATGATTTCGAGGATATTTTAGTTTTGATAAAAAAAATTGTATTTCTTACGACTTTTCGTAAAATATGTTAATGTCATCTGAACGAGGAACAGATAAGCTTTCCATCGAGATCTTAGTTGAAGAAGTCGGTTGAAGGATGCAAGAGTTATTAGCAAAAAACTAATCGGTGGTCAACGCGATTCCGTCCTACTGCCGATTCTTTTCCCAAAGTACTTTTCTATAATTCTAGTATTTAATGGGAAAAAATTAAACGAATTTCTTGTCCATATAAAAAACTATTAATTCTGAATAAAATGCCACCCATTTATGCAATTAAAAAAATTTAAATGTCTCTCAATGATTTCGAGGATATTTTAGTTTTGATAAAAAAAATTGTATTTCTTACGACTTTTCGTAAAATATGTTAATGCCATCTGAAAGAGGAACAGATAAGCTTTACATCGAGCTCTTAAACGAAGAATTCGGTCGAAGGATGTAAGAGTTATTAGCAAAAAACTAATCGGTGGTCAACACGTTTCAGTCGTACTGCCGATTCTTTTCGCAAAGTACTTTTCTATAATTCTAGTATTTAATGGGAAAAAATTAAACGAATTTTTTGTCCATGTAAAAAACTATTAATTCTGAACAAAATGCCGCCCATTTATGCAATTAGAAAAATTTAAACGTCTCTTATTAGATAAGGCATATTTTCGTCTGATAAGGTACTTCTTCTTCAATAATTTGGAGTATATTTTAGTTTTAATCAAAAAAATTGTATTTCTTACGACTTCTCGTAAAATATGTTAATGCGATCTGAAAGAGGAACAAGTAAGCTTTCCATCGAGCTCTTAGTCGAAGAAGTCGGTCGAAGGATGCAAGAGTTATTAGCAAAAAACTAATCGGTGGTCAACACGTTTCAGTCGTACTGCCGATTCTTTTCGCAAAGTACTTTTCTATAATTCTAGTATTTAATGGGAAAAAATTAAACGAATTTTTTGTCCATGTAAAAAACTATTAATTCTGAACAAAATGCCGCCCATTTATGCAATTAGAAAAATTTAAACGTCTCTTATTAGATAAGGCATATTTTCGTCTGATAAGGTACTTCTTCTTCAATGATTTCGAGGATATTTTAGTTTTGATCAAAAAAATTTTATATCTTATTACTTTTCGTAAACTATGTTAATGCCATCTGAAAGAGGAACAGATAAGTTTTCCATCGAGCTCTTAGTCGAAGGAGTTGGTCGAAGAATGCTACAGTTATTAGCAAAAAACTATTCGGTGGTCAACACGATTCCGTCCTACTGCCGATTCTTTTCGCAAAGTACTTTTCAATAATTCTAGTATTTAATGGGAAAAAATTTAACGAATTTTATGTCCATGTAAAAAACTATTAATTCTGAATAAAATGCCGCCCATTTATGCAATTAAAAAAATTTAAATGTCTCTCAATGATTTCGAGGATATTTTAGTTTTGATCAAAAAAATTGTATTTCTTACGACTTTTCGTAAAATATGTTAATGCCTTCTGAAAGAGGAACAGATAAGCTTTACATCGAGCTCTTAAACGAAGAAGTCGGTCGATGGATGCAAGAGTTATAGCAAAAAACTAATCGGTGGTCAACACGATTCCGACCTGCTGCCGAATCTCTTCGCAAAGTACATTTCTATAATTCTAGTATTTAATGGGAAAAAATTAAACGAATTTTTTGTCCATGTAAAAAACTATTAATTCTGAATAAAATTCCTCCCATTTATGCAATTAAAAAATTTTAATGTCTCTTATTAGATAAGGCATATTTTCGTCTGATAAGGTACTTTTTCTTCAATGATTTCGAGGATTTTAGTTTTAATCAAAAAAATTATATTTCTTACGTTTTTTCGTAAAATAAGTTAATGCCATCTGAAAGAGGAACAGATAAGCTTTCCATCGAGATCTTAGTCGAAGAACTCGGTTGAAGGATGCAAGAGTTATTAGCAAAATACTAATCGGTGGTCAACGCGATTCCGTCCCACTGCCGAATCTCTTCGCAAAGTACTTTTCTATAATTCTAGTATTTAATGGGAAAAAATTTAACGATTTTTATGTCCATGTAAAAAACTATTAATTCTGAATAAAATGCCGCCCATTTATGCAATTAAAAAAATTTAAATGTCTCTCAATGATTTCGAGGATATTTTAGTTTTGATAAAAAAAATTGTATTTCTTACGACTTTTCGTAAAATATGTTAATGCCATCTGAAAGAGGAACAGATAAGCTTTACATCGAGCTCTTAAACGAAGAATTCGGTCGAAGGATGTAAGAGTTATTAGCAAAAAACTAATCGGTGGTCAACACGTTTCAGTCGTACTGCCGATTCTTTTCGCAAAGTACTTTTCTATAATTCTAGTATTTAATGGGAAAAAATTAAACGAATTTTTTGTCCATGTAAAAAACTATTAATTCTGAACAAAATGCCGCCCATTTATGCAATTAGAAAAATTTAAACGTCTCTTATTAGATAAGGCATATTTTCGTCTGATAAGGTACTTCTTCTTCAATAATTTGGAGTATATTTTAGTTTTAATCAAAAAAATTGTATTTCTTACGACTTCTCGTAAAATATGTTAATGCGATCTGAAAGAGGAACAAGTAAGCTTTCCATCGAGCTCTTAGTCGAAGAAGTCGGTCGAAGGATGCAAGAGTTATTAGCAAAAAACTAATCGGTGGTCAACACGTTTCAGTCGTACTGCCGATTCTTTTCGCAAAGTACTTTTCTATAATTCTAGTATTTAATGGGAAAAAATTAAACGAATTTTTTGTCCATGTAAAAAACTATTAATTCTGAACAAAATGCCGCCCATTTATGCAATTAGAAAAATTTAAACGTCTCTTATTAGATAAGGCATATTTTCGTCTGATAAGGTACTTCTTCTTCAATGATTTCGAGGATATTTTAGTTTTGATCAAAAAAATTTTATATCTTATTACTTTTCGTAAACTATGTTAATGCCATCTGAAAGAGGAACAGATAAGTTTTCCATCGAGCTCTTAGTCGAAGGAGTTGGTCGAAGAATGCTACAGTTATTAGCAAAAAACTATTCGGTGGTCAACACGATTCCGTCCTACTGCCGATTCTTTTCGCAAAGTACTTTTCAATAATTCTAGTATTTAATGGGAAAAAATTTAACGAATTTTATGTCCATGTAAAAAACTATTAATTCTGAATAAAATGCCGCCCATTTATGCAATTAAAAAAATTTAAATGTCTCTCAATGATTTCGAGGATATTTTAGTTTTGATCAAAAAAATTGTATTTCTTACGACTTTTCGTAAAATATGTTAATGCCTTCTGAAAGAGGAACAGATAAGCTTTACATCGAGCTCTTAAACGAAGAAGTCGGTCGATGGATGCAAGAGTTATAGCAAAAAACTAATCGGTGGTCAACACGATTCCGACCTGCTGCCGAATCTCTTCGCAAAGTACATTTCTATAATTCTAGTATTTAATGGGAAAAAATTAAACGAATTTTTTGTCCATGTAAAAAACTATTAATTCTGAATAAAATTCCTCCCATTTATGCAATTAAAAAATTTTAATGTCTCTTATTAGATAAGGCATATTTTCGTCTGATAAGGTACTTTTTCTTCAATGATTTCGAGGATTTTAGTTTTAATCAAAAAAATTATATTTCTTACGACTTTTCGTAAAATAAGTTAATGCCATCTGAAAGAGGAACAGATAAGCTTTCCATCGAGCTCTTAGTCGAAGAAATCGGTCGAAGGATGCAAGAGTTATTAGCAAAAAACTAATCGGTGGTCAACACGATTCCGTCCTACTGCCGATTCTTTTCGCAAAGTACTTTTCTATAATTCTAGTATTTAATGGGAAAAAATTAAACGAATTTCTTGTCCATGTAAAAAACTATTAATTCTGAATAGAATGCCACCCATTTATGCAATTAAAAAAATTTAAATGTCTCTCAATGATTTCGAGGATATTTTAGTTTGAATAAAAAAAATTGTATTTCTTAAGACTTTTCGTAAAATATGTTAATGTCATCTGAAAGAGGAACAGATAAGCTTTCCATCGAGATCTTAGTTGAAGAAGTCGGTTGAAGGATGCAAGAGTTATTAGCAAAAAACTAATCGGTGGTCAACGCGATTCCGTCCTACTGCCGATTCTTTTCGCAAAGTACTTTTCTATAATTCTAGTATTTAATGGGAAAAAATTAAACGAATTTCTTGTCCATGTAAAAAACTATAAATTCTGAATAAAATGCCACCCATTTATGCAATTAAAAAAATTTAAATGTCTCTCAATGATTTCGAGGATATTTTAGTTTTGATAAAAAAAAATTGTATTTCTTACGACTTTTCGTAAAATATGTTAATGCCATCTGAAAGAGGAACAGATAAGCTTTACATCGAGCTCTTAAACGAAGAAGTCGGTCGAAGGATGCAAGAGTTATTAGCAAAAAACTAATCGGTGGTCAACACGTTTCCGTCGTACTGCCGATTCTTTTCGCAAAGTACTTTTCTATAATTCTAGTATTTAATGGGAAAAAATTAAACGAATTTTTTGTCCATGTAAAAAAATATTAATTCTGAACAAAATGCCGCCCATTTATGCAATTAGAAAAATTTAAACGTCTCTTATTAGATAAGGCATATTTTCGTCTGATAAGGTAGTTCTTCTTCAATGATTTCGAGGATATTTTAGTTTTAATGAAAAAAATTGTATTTCTTACGATTTTTCATAAAATATGTTAATGCGATCTGAAAGAGGAACAGGTAAGCTTTCCATCGAGCTCTTAGTCGAAGAAGTCGGTCGAAGGATGCAAGAGTTATTAGCAAAAAACTAATCGGTGGTCAACACGTTTCCGTCGTACTGCCGATTCTTTTCGCAAAGTACTTTTCAATAATTCTAGTATTTAATGGGAAAAAATTTAACGAATTTTATGTCCATGTAAAAAACTATTAATTCTGAATAAAATTCCTCCCATTTATGCAATTAAAAAATTTAAATGTCTCTCAATGATTTCGAGGATATTTTAGTTTTGATCAAAAAAATTGTATTTCTTACGACTTTTCGTAAAATATGTTAATGCCATCTGAAAGAAGAACAGATAAGGTTTCCATCGAGCTCTTAGTCGAAGAAGTCAGTCGAAGGATGCAAGAGTTATTAGCAAAAAACTAATCGGTGGTCAACACGTTTCCGTCGTACTGCCGATTCTTTTCGCAAAGTACTTTTCAATAATTCTAGTATTTAATGGGAAAAAATTTAACGAATTTTATGTCCATGTAAAATACTATTAATTCTGAATAAAATTCCTCCCATTTATGCAATTAAAAAATTTAAATGTCTCTTATTAGATAAGGCATATTTTCGTCTGATAAGGTACTTTTTCTTCAATGATTTCGAGGATATTTTAGTTTTGATAAAAAAAATTGTATTTCTTACGACTTTTTGTAAAATAAAATAATGTCATCTGAAAGAGGAAAAGATAAGCTTTCCATCGAGATCTTAGTCGAAGAAGTTGGTTGAAGGATGCAAGAGTTATTAGCAAAAAACTAATCGGTGGTCAACGCGATTCCGTCCTACTGCCGATTCTTTTCCCAAAGTACTTTTCTATAACTCTAGTATTTAATGGGAAAAAATTAAACGAATTTCTTGTCCATGTAAAAAACTATTAATTCTGAATAGAATGCCACCCATTTATGCAATTAAAAAAATTTAAACGTCTCTCAATGATTTCGAGGATATTTTAGTTTTGATAAAAAAAATTGTATTTCTTACGACTTTTCGTAAAATATGTTAATGTCATCTGAACGAGGAACAGATAAGCTTTCCATCGAGATCTTAGTTGAAGAAGTCGGTTGAAGGATGCAAGAGTTATTAGCAAAAAACTAATCGGTGGTCAACGCGATTCCGTCCTACTGCCGATTCTTTTCCCAAAGTACTTTTCTATAATTCTAGTATTTAATGGGAAAAAATTAAACGAATTTCTTGTCCATATAAAAAACTATTAATTCTGAATAAAATGCCACCCATTTATGCAATTAAAAAAATTTAAATGTCTCTCAATGATTTCGAGGATATTTTAGTTTTGATAAAAAAAATTGTATTTCTTACGACTTTTCGTAAAATATGTTAATGCCATCTGAAAGAGGAACAGATAAGCTTTACATCGAGCTCTTAAACGAAGAATTCGGTCGAAGGATGTAAGAGTTATTAGCAAAAAACTAATCGGTGGTCAACACGTTTCAGTCGTACTGCCGATTCTTTTCGCAAAGTACTTTTCTATAATTCTAGTATTTAATGGGAAAAAATTAAACGAATTTTTTGTCCATGTAAAAAACTATTAATTCTGAACAAAATGCCGCCCATTTATGCAATTAGAAAAATTTAAACGTCTCTTATTAGATAAGGCATATTTTCGTCTGATAAGGTACTTCTTCTTCAATAATTTGGAGTATATTTTAGTTTTAATCAAAAAAATTGTATTTCTTACGACTTCTCGTAAAATATGTTAATGCGATCTGAAAGAGGAACAAGTAAGCTTTCCATCGAGCTCTTAGTCGAAGAAGTCGGTCGAAGGATGCAAGAGTTATTAGCAAAAAACTAATCGGTGGTCAACACGTTTCAGTCGTACTGCCGATTCTTTTCGCAAAGTACTTTTCTATAATTCTAGTATTTAATGGGAAAAAATTAAACGAATTTTTTGTCCATGTAAAAAACTATTAATTCTGAACAAAATGCCGCCCATTTATGCAATTAGAAAAATTTAAACGTCTCTTATTAGATAAGGCATATTTTCGTCTTATAAGGTACTTCTTCTTCAATGATTTCGAGGATATTTTAGTTTTGATCAAAAAAATTTTATATCTTATTACTTTTCGTAAACTATGTTAATGCCATCTGAAAGAGGAACAGATAAGTTTTCCATCGAGCTCTTAGTCGAAGGAGTTGGTCGAAGAATGCTACAGTTATTAGCAAAAAACTATTCGGTGGTCAACACGATTCCGTCCTACTGCCGATTCTTTTCGCAAAGTACTTTTCAATAATTCTAGTATTTAATGGGAAAAAATTTAACGAATTTTATGTCCATGTAAAAAACTATTAATTCTGAATAAAATGCCGCCCATTTATGCAATTAAAAAAATTTAAATGTCTCTCAATGATTTCGAGGATATTTTAGTTTTGATCAAAAAAATTGTATTTCTTACGACTTTTCGTAAAATATGTTAATGCCTTCTGAAAGAGGAACAGATAAGCTTTACATCGAGCTCTTAAACGAAGAAGTCGGTCGATGGATGCAAGAGTTATAGCAAAAAACTAATCGGTGGTCAACACGATTCCGACCTGCTGCCGAATCTCTTCGCAAAGTACATTTCTATAATTCTAGTATTTAATGGGAAAAAATTAAACGAATTTTTTGTCCATGTAAAAAACTATTAATTCTGAATAAAATTCCTCCCATTTATGCAATTAAAAAATTTTAATGTCTCTTATTAGATAAGGCATATTTTCGTCTGATAAGGTACTTTTTCTTCAATGATTTCGAGGATTTTAGTTTTAATCAAAAAAATTATATTTCTTACGACTTTTCGTAAAATAAGTTAATGCCATCTGAAAGAGGAACAGATAAGCTTTCCATCGAGATCTTAGTCGAAGAACTCGGTTGAAGGATGCAAGAGTTATTAGCAAAATACTAATCGGTGGTCAACGCGATTCCGTCCCACTGCCGAATCTCTTCGCAAAGTACTTTTCTATAATTCTAGTATTTATAGAAAAAAATTAAACGAATTTTTTGTCCATGTAAAAAACTATTTACTCTGAATAAAATGCCGCCCATATATGCAATTAAAAAAATTTAAATGTCTTTTATTAGATAAGGCATATTTTCGTCTGATAAGGTACTTTTTCTTCAATGATTTCGAGGATATTTTAGTTTTGATAAAAAAAATTTTATTTCTTACGACTTTTCGTAAAATATGTTAATACCATCTGAAAGAGGAACAGATAAGCTTTCCATCGCGCTCTTAGTCGAAGAAGTCCGTCGAAGGATTCAAGAGTTGTTAGCAAAAAACTAATAGCTGGTCAACACGATTCCGTCCTACTGCCGATCTCTTCGCAAAGTACTTTTCTATAATTCTAGTATTTAATGGGAAAAAATTAAACGAATTTTTTGTCCATGTAAAAAACTATTAATTCTGAACAAAATGGCACCCATTTATGCAATTAACAAAATTTAAGTCTCTTATTAGATAAGGCATATTTTTGTCTGATAAGGTACTTCTTCTTCAATGATTTCGAGGATATTTTAGTTTTGATCAAAAAAATTTTATATCTTATGTTTTTTCGTAAACTATGTTAATGCCATCTGAAAGAGGAACAGATAAGCTTTTCATCGAGCTCTTAGTCGAAGAAGTCGGTCGAAGGATGCAAGAGTTATTAGCAAAAAACTTATCGGTGGTCAACACGTTTCCGTCGTACTGCCGATTCTTTTCGCAAAGTACTTTTCTATAATTCTAGTATTTAATGGGAAAAAATTAAACGAATTTTTTGTCCATGTAAAAAACTATAAATTCTGAACAAAATGGCGCCCATTTATGCAATTAAAAAAATTTAAACGTCTCTTATTAGATAAGGCATATTTTCGTCTGATAAGGTACTTCTTTTTCAATGATTTCGAGGATATTTTAGTTTTAATCAAAAAAATTGTATTTCTTACGACTTTTCGTAAAATATGTTAATGCCATCTGAAAGAGGAACAGGTAAGCTTTCCATCGAGCTCTTAGTCGAAGAAGTCGGTCGAAGGATGCAAGAGTAATTAGCAAAAAACTAATCGGTGGTCAACACGTTTCCGTCGTACTGCCGATTCTTTTCGCAAAGAACATTTCTATAATTCTAGTATTAAATGGGAAAAAATTAAACGAATTTTTTGTCCATGTAAAAAACTATTAATTCTGAACAAAATGCCACCCATTAATGCAATGAACAAAATTTAAGTCTTTTATTAGATAAGGCATATTTTTGTCTGATAAGGTACTTCTTCTTCAATGATTTCGGGGATATTTTAGTTTTGATCAAAAAAATTGTATTTCTTACGACTTTTCGAAAAATATGTTAATGCCATCTGAAAGAGGAACAGATAAGCTTTCCATCGAGCTCTTAGTCAAAGAAGTTGGTCGAAGGATGCAAGAGTTATTACAAAAACTAATCGGTGGTCAACACGTTTCCGTAGTACTGCCGATTATTTTCGCAAAGTACTTTTCAATAATTCTAGTATTTAATGGGAAAAAATTAAACGAATTTTTTGTCCATGTAAAAAACTATTAATTCTGAACAAAATGCCACCCATTAATGCAATGAACAAAATTTAAGTCTTTTATTAGATAAGGCATATTTTTGTCTGATAAGGTACTTCTTCTTCAATGATTTCGGGGATATTTTAGTTTTGATCAAAAAAATTGTATTTCTTACGACTTTTCGAAAAATATGTTAATGCCATCTGAAAGAGGAACAGGTAAGCTTTCCATCGAGCTCTTAGTCGAAGAAGTCGGTCGAAGGATGCAAGAGTAATTAGCAAAAAACTAATCGGTGGTCAACACGTTTCCGTCGTACTGCCGATTCTTTTCGCAAAGAACATTTCTATAATTCTAGTATTAAATGGGAAAAAATTAAACGAATTTTTTGTCCATGTAAAAAACTATTAATTCTGAACAAAATGCCACCCATTTATGCAATTAAAAAAATTTAAATGTCTCTCAATGATTTCGAGGATATTTTAGTTTTGGTCAAAAAAATTGTATTTCTTACGACTTTTCGTAAAATATGTTAATGCCATCTGAAAGAGGAACAGATAAGCTTAACATCGAGCTCTTAGTCGAAGAAGAGTTATTAGCAAAAAACTAATTGGTGGTCAACACGATTCCGTCCTGCTGCCGAATCTCTTCGCAAAGTACTTTTCTATAATTCTAGTATTTATAGAAAAAGATTAAACGAATTTTTTGTCCATGTAAAAAACTATTTACTCTGAATAAAATGCCGCCCATATATGCAATTAAAAAAATTTAAACATCTCTTATTAGATAAGGCATATTTTCGTCTTATAAGGTACTTCTTTTTCAATGATTTCGAGGATATTTTAGTTTTAATCAAAAAAATTGTATTTCTTACGACTTTTCGTAAAATATGTTAATGCCATCTGAAAGAGGAACAGGTAAGCTTTCCATCGAGCTCTTAGTCGAAGAAGTCGGTCGAAGGATGCAAGAGTTATTAGCAAAAAACTAATCGGTGGTCAACACGTTTCCGTCGTACTGCCGATTCTTTTCGCAAAGTACTTTTCTATAATTGTAGTATTTAATGGGAAAAAATTAAACGAATTTTTTGTCCATGTAAAAAATTATTAATTCTAAACAAAATGCCGCCCATTTATGCAATTAAAAAAATGTAAACGTCTCTTATTAGATAAGGCATATTTTCGTCTTATAAGGTACTTCTTTTTCAATGATTTCGAGGATATTTTAGTTTTAATCAAAAAAATTGTATTTCTTACGACTTTTCGTAAAATATGTTAATGCCATCTGAAAGAGGAACAGGTAAGCTTTCCATCGAGCTCTTAGTCGAAGAAGTCGGTCGAAGGATGCAAGAGTTATTAGCGAAAAACTAATCGGTGGTCAAGATGTTTCCGTCGTACTGCCGATTCTTTTCGCAAAGAACTTTTCTATAATTCTAGTATTAAATGGGAAAAAATTAAACGAATTTTTTGTCCATGTAAAAAACTATTAATTCTGAACAAAATGCCACCCATTAATGCAATGAAAAAATTTAAGTCTCTTATTAGATAAGGCATATTTTTGTCTGATAAGGTACTTCTTCTTCAATGATTTCGAGGATATTTTAGTTTTAATCAAAAAAATTGTATTTCTTACGACTTTTTGTAAAATAAGTTAATGTCATCTGAAAGAGGAACAGATAAGCTTTCCATCGAGATCTTAGTCGAAGAAGTCGGTTGAAGGATGCAAGAGTTATTAGCAAAAAAACTAATCGGTGGTCAACGCGATTCCGTCCTACTGCCGATTCTTTTCCCAAAGTACTTTTCTATAATTCGAAGGATTCAAGAGTTGTTAGCAAAAAACCAATAGCTGGTCAACACGATTCCGTCCTACTGCCGATTCTCTTCGCAAAGTACTTTTCTATAATTCTAGTATTTAATGGGAAAAAATTAAACGAATTTTTTGTCCATGTAAAATCTATTAATTCTGAACAAAATGCCTTCCATTTATGCAATTAACAAAATTTAAGTCTCTTATTAGATAAGGCATATTTTTGTCTGATAAGGTACTTCTTCTTCAATGATTTCGAGGTTATTTTAGTTTTGATCAAAAAAATTTTATATCTTATTACTTTTCGTAAACTATGTTAATGCCATCTGAAAGAGGAACAGATAAGCTTTTCATCGAGCTCTTAGTCGAAGAAGTCGGTCGAAGGATGCAAGAGTTATTAGCAAAAAACTTATCGGTGGTCAACACGTTTCCGTCGTACTGCCGATTCTTTTCGCAAAGTACTTTTCTATAATTCTAGTATTTAATGGGAAAAAATTAAACGAATTTTTTGTCCATGTAAAAAACTATTAATTCTGAACAAAATGGCGCCCATTTATGCAATTAAAAAAATTTAAACATCTCTTATTAGATAAGGCATATTTTCGTCTTATAAGGTACTTCTTTTTCAATGATTTCGAGGATATTTTAGTTTTTATCAAAAAAATTGTATTTCTTACGACTTTTCGTAAAATATGTTAATGCCATCTGAAAGAGGAACAGGTAAGCTTTCCATCGAGCTCTTAGTCGAAGAAGTCGAACGAAGGATGCAAGAGTTATTAGCAAAAAACTAATCGGTGGTCAACACGTTTCCGTCGTACTGCCGATTCTTTTCGCAAAGTACTTTTCTATAATTGTAGTATTTAATGGGAAAAAATTAAACGAATTTTTTGTCCATGTAAAAAACTATTAATTCTGAACAAAATGCCGCCCATTTATGCAATTAAAAAAATGTAAACGTCTCTTATTAGCTAAGACATATTTTCGTCTTATAAGGTACTTCTTCTTCAATGATTTCGAGGATATTTTAGTTTTTATCCAAAAATTGTATTTCTAACGTCTTTTCGTAAAATATGTTAATGCCATCTGAAAGAGGAACAGATAAGCTTTCCATCGAGCTCTTAGTCGAAGAAGTCTGAAGAAGGATGCAAGAGTTATTACAAAAACTAATCGGTGGTCAACACGTTTCCGTCGTACTGCCGATTCTTTTCGCAAAGTACTTTTCAATAATTCTAGTATTTAATGGGAAAAATTAATCGAAATTTTTGTCCATGTAAAAAAACTATTAATTCTGAATAAAATACCACCCATTTATGTAATTAAAAAAATTTAAATGTCTCTTATTAGCTAAGACATATTTTCGTCTGATAAGGTACTTCTTCTTCAATGATTTCGAGGATATTTTAGTTTTAATCAAAAAAATTGTATTTCTTACGACTTTTCGTAAAATATGTTAATGCCATCAGAAAGAGGAACAGGTAAGCTTTCCATCGAGCTCTTAGTCGAAGAAGTCGGTCGAAGGATGCAAGAGTTATTAACAAAAAACTAATCGGTGGTTAACTGCTATTAATTCTGAATAAAATGCCGCCCATTTATGCAATTAAAAAAATTTAAACGTCTCTTATAAGAAAAGGCATATTTTCGTCTGATAAGGTACTTCTTCTTCAATGATTTCGAGGATATTTTAGTTTTTATCCAAAAATTGTATTTCTTACGTCTTTTCGTAAAATATGTTAATGCCATCTGAAAGAGGAACAGGTAAGCTTTCCATCGAGCTCTTAGTCGAAGAAGTCGGTCGAAGTATGCAAGAGTTATTAGCAGAAAACTTATCGGTGGTCAACTGCTATTAATTCTGAATAAAATGCCGCCCATTTATGCAATTAAAAAAATTTAAACGTCTCTTATTAGAAAAGGCATATTTTCGTCTGATAAGGTACTTCTTCTTCAATGATTTCGAGGATATTTTAGTTTTTATCCAAAAATTGTATTTCTTACGTCTTTTCGTAAAATATGTTAATGCCATCTGAAAGAGGAACAGGTAAGCTTTCCATCGAGCTCTTAGTCGAAGAAGTCGGTCGAAGGATGCAAGAGTTATTAGCGAAAAACTAATCGGTGGTCAAGATGTTTCCGTCGTACTGCCGATTCTTTTCGCAAAGAACTTTTCTATAATTCTAGTATTAAATGGGAAAAAATTAAACGAATTTTTTGTCCATGTAAAAAACTATTAATTCTGAACAAAATGCCACCCATTAATGCAATGAAAAAATTTAAGTCTCTTATTAGAAAAGGCATATTTTCGTCTGATAAGGTACTTCTTCTTCAATGATTTCGAGGATATTTTAGTTTTTATCCAAAAATTGTATTTCTTACGTCTTTTCGTAAAATATGTTAATGCCATCTGAAAGAGGAACAGGTAAGCTTTCCATCGAGCTCTCAGTCGAAGAAGTCGGTCGAAGGATGCAAGAGTTATTAGCAAAAAACTAATCGGTGGTCAACACGTTTCCGTCGTACTGCCGATTCTTTTCGCAAAGTACTTTTCTATAATTCTAATATTTAATGGGAAAAAATTAAACGAATTTTTTGTCCATGTAAAAAACTATTAATTCTGAACAAAATGCCGCCCATTTATGCAATTAAAAAAATTTAAACGTCTCTTATTAGATAAGGCATATTTTCGTCTGATAAGGTACTTCTTCTTCAATGATTTCGAGGATATTTTAGTTTAAATCAAAAAAATTGTATTTCTTACGACTTTTCGTAAAATATGTTAATGCCATCTGAAAGAGGAACAGGTAAGCTTTCCTTCGAGCTCTTAGTCGAAGAAGTCGGTCGAAGTATGCAAGAGTTATTAGCAGAAAACTTATCGGTGGTCAACTGCTATTAATTCTGAATAAAATGCCGCCCATTTATGCAATTAAAAAAATTTAAACGTCTCTTATTAGAAAAGGCATATTTTCGTCTGATAAGGTACTTCTTCTTCAATGATTTCGAGGATATTTTAGTTTTTATCCAAAAATTGTATTTCTTACGTCTTTTCGTAAAATATGTTAATGCCATCTGAAAGAGGAACAGGTAAGCTTTCCATCGAGCTCTTAGTCGAAGAAATCGGTCGAAGGATGCAAGAGTTATTAGCAAAAAACTAATCGGTGGTCAACACGATTCCGTCGTACTGCCGATTCTTTTCGCAAAGTACTTTTCTATAATTCTAGTATTAAATGGGAAAAAATTAAACGAATTTTTTGTCCATGTAAAAAACTATTAATTCTGAACAAAATGCCGCCCATTTATGCAATTAAAAAAATTTAAACGTCTCTTATTAGATAAGGCATATTTTCGTCTGATAAGGTACTTCTTCTTCAATGATTTCGGGGATATTTTAGTTTTGATCAAAAAAATTGTATTTCTTACGACTTTTCGTGAAATATGTTAATGCCATCTGAAAGAAGAACAGATAAGCTTTCCATCGAGCTCTCAGTCGAAGAAGTCGGTCGAAGGATGCAAGAGTTATTAGCAAAAAACTAATCGGTGGTCAACACGTTTCCGTCGTACTGCCGATTCTTTTCGCAAAGTACTTTTCTATAATTCTAATATTTAATGGGAAAAAATTAAACGAATTTTTTGTCCATGTAAAAAACTATTAATTCTGAACAAAATGCCGCCCATTTATGCAATTAAAAAAATTTAAACGTCTCTTATTAGATAAGGCATATTTTCGTCTGATAAGGTACTTCTTCTTCAATGATTTCGAGGATATTTTAGTTTAAATCAAAAAAATTGTATTTCTTACGACTTTTCGTAAAATATGTTAATGCCATCTGAAAGAGGAACAGGTAAGCTTTCCTTCGAGCTCTTAGTCGAAGAAGTCGGTCGAAGTATGCAAGAGTTATTAGCAGAAAACTTATCGGTGGTCAACTGCTATTAATTCTGAATAAAATGCCGCCCATTTATGCAATTAAAAAAATTTAAACGTCTCTTATTAGAAAAGGCATATTTTCGTCTGATAAGGTACTTCTTCTTCAATGATTTCGAGGATATTTTAGTTTTTATCCAAAAATTGTATTTCTTACGTCTTTTCGTAAAATATGTTAATGCCCTCTGAAAGAGGAACAGGTAAGCTTTCCATCGAGCTCTTAGTCGAAGAAATCGGTCGAAGGATGCAAGAGTTATTAGCAAAAAACTAATCGGTGGTCAACACGATTCCGTCGTACTGCCGATTCTTTTCGCAAAGTACTTTTCTATAATTCTAGTATTAAATGGGAAAAAATTAAACGAATTTTTTGTCCATGTAAAAAACTATTAATTCTGAACAAAATGCCGCCCATTTATGCAATTAAAAAAATTTAAACGTCTCTTATTAGATAAGGCATATTTTCGTCTGATAAGGTACTTCTTCTTCAATGATTTCGAGGATATTTTAGTTTTGCTCAAAAAAAATTGTATTTCTTACGACTTTTCGTGAAATATGTTAATGCCATCTGAAAGAAGAACAGATAAGCTTTCCATCGAGCTCTCAGTCGAAGAAGTCGGTCGAAGGATGCAAGAGTTATTAGCAAAAAACTAATCGGTGGTCAACACGTTTCCGTCGTACTGCCGATTCTTTTCGCAAAGTACTTTTCTATAATTCTAATATTTAATGGGAAAAAATTAAACGAATTTTTTGTCCATGTAAAAAACTATTAATTCTGAACAAAATGCCACCCATTAATGCAATGAAAAAATTTAAGTCTCTTATTAGATAAGGCATATTTTTGTCTGATAAGGTACTTCTTCTTCAATGATTTCGGGGATATTTTAGTTTTGACCAAAAAAATTGTATTTCTTACGACTTTTCGTGAAATATGTTAATGCCATCTGAAAGAGGAACAGATAAGCTTTCCATCGAGCTCTTAGTCGAAGAAGTCTGAAGAAGGATGCAAGAGTTATTACAAAAACTAATCGGTGGTCAACACGTTTCCGTCGTACTGCCGATTCTTTTCGCAAATTACTTTTCAATAATTCTAGTATTTAATGGGAAAAATTAATCGAAATTTTTGTCCATGTAAAAAAACTATTAATTCTGAATAAAATGCCGCCCATTTATGCAATTAAAAAAATTTAAACGTCTCTTATTAGATAAGGCATATTTTCGTCTGATAAGGTACTTCTTCTTCAATGATTTCGAGGATATTTTAGTTTTAATCAAAAAAATTGTATTTCTTACGACTTTTCGTAAAATATGTTAATGCCATCTGAAAGAGGAACAGGTAAGCTTTCCATCGAGCTCTTAGTCGAAGAAGTCGGTCGAAGGATGCAAGAGTTATTAACAAAAAACTAATCGGTGGTCAACTGCTATTAATTCTGAATAAAATGCCGCCCATTTATGCAATTAAAAAAATTTAAACGTCTCTTATTAGAAAAGGCATATTTTCGTTTGATAAGGTACTTCTTCTTCAATGATTTCGAGGATATTTTAGTTTTTATCCAAAAATTGTATTTCTTACGTCTTTTCGTAAAATATGTTAATGCCATCTGAAAGAGGAACAGGTAAGCTTTCCATCGAGGTCTTAGTCGAAGAAGTCGGTCGAAGGATGCAAGAGTTATTAGCAAAAAACTAATCGGTGGTCAACACGTTTCCGTTGTACTGCCGATTCTTTTCGCAAAGTACTTTTCTATAATTCTAATATTTAATGGGAAAAAATTAAACGAATTTTTTGTCCATGTAAAAAACTATTAATTCTGAACAAAATGCCGCCCATTTATGCAATTAAAAAAATTTAAAAGTCTCTTATTAGATAAGGCATATTTTCGTCTGATAAGGTACTTCTTCTTCAATGATTTCGAGGATATTTTAGTTTAACTCAAAAAAATTGTATTTCTTACGACTTTTCGTAAAATATGTTAATGCCATCTGAAAGAGGAACAGATAAGCTTTCCTTCGAGCTCTTAGTCGAAGAAGTCGGTGGAAGTATGCAAGAGTTATTAGCAGACAACTTATCGGTGGTCAACTGCTATTAATTCTGAATAAAATGCCGCCCATTTATGCAATTAAAAAAATTTAAACGTCTCTTATTAGAAAAGGCATATTTTCGTCTGATAAGGTACTTCTTCAATGATTTCGAGGATATTTTAGTTTTTATCCAAAAATTGTATTTCTTACGTCTTTTCGTAAAAAATGTTAATGCCATCTGAAAGAGGAACAGGTAAGCTTTCCATCGAGGTCTTAGTCGAAGAAGTCGGTCGAAGGATGCAAGAGTTATTAGCAAAAAACTAATCGGTGGTCAACACGATTCCGTCGTACTGCCGATTCTTTTCGCAAAGTACTTTTCTATAATTCTAGTATTAAATGGGAAAAAATTAAACGAATATTTTGTCCATGTAAAAAACTATTAATTCTGAACAAAATGCCGCCCATTTATGCAATTAAAAAATTTAAACGTCTCTTATTAGATAAGGCATATTTTCGTCTGATAAGGTACTTCTTCTTCAATGATTTCGGGGATATTTTAGTTTTGCTCAAAAAAAATTGTATTTCTTACGACTTTTCGTGAAATATGTTAATGCCATCTGAAAGAAGAACAGATAAGCTTTCCATCGAGCTCTCAGTCGAAGAAGTCGGTCGAAGGATGCAAGAGTTATTAGCAAAAAACTAATCGGTGGTCAACACGTTTCCGTCGTACTGCCGATTCTTTTCGCAAAGTACTTTTCTATAATTCTAATATTTAATGGGAAAAAATTAAACGAATTTTTTGTCCATGTAAAAAACTATTAATTCTGAACAAAATGCCACCCATTAATGCAATGAAAAAATTTAAGTCTCTTATTAGATAAGGCATATTTTTGTCTGATAAGGTACTTCTTCTTCAATGATTTCGGGGATATTTTAGTTTTGACCAAAAAAATTGTATTTCTTACGACTTTTCGTGAAATATGTTAATGCCATCTGAAAGAGGAACAGATAAGCTTTCCATCGAGCTCTTAGTCGAAGAAGTCTGAAGAAGGATGCAAGAGTTATTACAAAAACTAATCGGTGGTCAACACGTTTCCGTCGTACTGCCGATTCTTTTCGCAAATTACTTTTCAATAATTCTAGTATTTAATGGGAAAAATTAATCGAAATTTTTGTCCATGTAAAAAAACTATTAATTCTGAATAAAATGCCGCCCATTTATGCAATTAAAAAAATTTAAACGTCTCTTATTAGATAAGGCATATTTTCGTCTGATAAGGTACTTCTTCTTCAATGATTTCGAGGATATTTTAGTTTTAATCAAAAAAATTGTATTTCTTACGACTTTTCGTAAAATATGTTAATGCCATCTGAAAGAGGAACAGGTAAGCTTTCCATCGAGCTCTTAGTCGAAGAAGTCGGTCGAAGGATGCAAGAGTTATTAACAAAAAACTAATCGGTGGTCAACTGCTATTAATTCTGAATAAAATGCCGCCCATTTATGCAATTAAAAAAATTTAAACGTCTCTTATTAGAAAAGGCATATTTTCGTCTGATAAGGTACTTCTTCTTCAATGATTTCGAGGATATTTTAGTTTTTATCCAAAAATTGTATTTCTTACGTCTTTTCGTAAAATATGTTAATGCCATCTGAAAGAGGAACAGGTAAGCTTTCCATCGAGGTCTTAGTCGAAGAAGTCGGTCGAAGGATGCAAGAGTTATTAGCAAAAAACTAATCGGTGGTCAACACGTTTCCGTTGTACTGCCGATTCTTTTCGCAAAGTACTTTTCTATAATTCTAATATTTAATGGGAAAAAATTAAACGAATTTTTTGTCCATGTAAAAAACTATTAATTCTGAACAAAATGCCGCCCATTTATGCAATTAAAAAAATTTAAAAGTCTCTTATTAGATAAGGCATATTTTCGTCTGATAAGGTACTTCTTCTTCAATGATTTCGAGGATATTTTAGTTTAACTCAAAAAAATTGTATTTCTTACGACTTTTCGTAAAATATGTTAATGCCATCTGAAAGAGGAACAGATAAGCTTTCCTTCGAGCTCTTAGTCGAAGAAGTCGGTGGAAGTATGCAAGAGTTATTAGCAGAAAACTTATCGGTGGTCAACTGCTATTAATTCTGAATAAAATGCCGCCCATTTATGCAATTAAAAAAATTTAAACGTCTCTTATTAGAAAAGGCATATTTTCGTCTGATAAGGTACTTCTTCTTCAATGATTTCGAGGATATTTTAGTTTTTATCCAAAAATTGTATTTCTTACGTCTTTTCGTAAAAAATGTTAATGCCATCTGAAAGAGGAACAGGTAAGCTTTCCATCGAGCTCTTAGTCGAAGAAGTCGGTCGAAGGATGCAAGAGTTATTAGCAAAAAACTAATCGGTGGTCAACACGATTCCGTCGTACTGCCGATTCTTTTCGCAAAGTACTTTTCTATAATTCTAGTATTAAATGGGAAAAAATTAAACGAATTTTTTGTCCATGTAAAAAACTATTAATTCTGAACAAAATGCCGCCCATTTATGCAATTAAAAAATTTAAATGTCTCTTATTAGATAAGGCATATTTTCGTCTGATAAGGTACTTCTTCTTCAATGATTTCGAGGATATTTTAGTTTTAATCAAAAAAATTGTATTTCTTACGACTTTTCGTAAAATATGTTAATGCCATCTGAAAGAGGAACAGGTAAGCTTTCCATCGAGCTCTTAGTCGAAGAAGTCGGTCGAAGGATGCAAGAGTTATTAGCAAAAAACTAATCGGTGGTCAACTGCGATTAATTCTGAATAAAATGCCGCCCATTTATGCAATTAAAAAAATTTAAACGTCTCTTATTAGAAAAGGCATATTTTCGTCTGATAAGGTACTTCTTCTTCAATGGTTTCGAGGATATTTTAGTTTTTATCCAAAAATTGTATTTCTTACGTCTTTTCGTAAAATATGTTAATGCCATCTGAAAGAGGAACAGGTAAGCTTTCCATCGAGGTCTTAGTCGAAGAAGTCGGTCGAAGGATGCAAGAGTTATTAGCAAAAAACTAATCGGTGGTCAACACGATTCCGTCGTACTGCCGATTCTTTTAGCAAAGTACTTTTCTATAATTCTAGTATTAAATGGGCAAAAAATTAAACGAATATTTTGTCCATGTAAAAAACTATTAATTCTGAACAAAATGCCGCCCATTTATGCAATTAAAAAATTTAAACGTCTCTTATTAGATAAGGCATATTTTCGTCTGATAAGGTACTTCTTCTTCAATGATTTCGGGGATATTTTAGTTTTGATCAAAAATATTGTATTTCTTACGACTTTTCGTGAAATATGTTAATGCCATCTGAAAGAAGAACAGATAAGCTTTCCATCGAGCTCTCAGTCGAAGAAGTCGGTCGAAGGATGCAAGAGTTATTAGCAAAAAACTAATCGGTGGTCAACACGTTTCCGTCGTACTGCCGATTCTTTTCGCAAAGTACTTTTCTATAATTCTAATATTTAATGGAAAAAAATTAAACGAATTTTTTGTCCATGTAAAAAACTATTAATTCTGAACAAAATGCTACCCATTAATGCAATTAAAAAATTTAAGTCTCTTATTAGATAAGGCATATTTTTGTCTGATAAGGTACTTCTTCTTCAATGATTTCGGGGATATTTTAGTTTTGATCAAAAAAATTGTATTTCTTACGACTTTTCGTGAAATATGTTAATGCCATCTGAAAGAAGAACAGATAAGCTTTCCATCGAGCTCTTAGTCGAAGAAGTCTGAAGAAGGATGCAAGAGTTATTACAAAAACTAATCGGTGGTCAACACGTTTCCGTCGTACTGCCGATTCTTTTCGCAAATTACTTTTCAATAATTCTAGTATTTAATGGGAAAAATTAATCGAAATTTTTGTCCATGTAAAAAAACTATTAATTCTGAATAAAATACCACCCATTTATGCAATTAAAAAAATTTAAACGTCTCTTATTAGATAAGGCATATTTTCGTCTGATAAGGTACTTCTTCTTCAATGATTTCGAGGATATTTTAGTTTTAATCAAAAAAATTGTATTTCTTACGACTTTTCGTAAAATATGTTAATGCCATCTGAAAGAGGAACAGGTAAGCTTTCCATCGAGCTCTTAGTCGAAGAAGTCGGTCGAAGGATGCAAGAGTTATTAACAAAAAACTAATCGGTGGTCAACTGCTATTAATTCTGAATAAAATGCCGCCCATTTATGCAATTAAAACCAGTAAGGACGCTATCTTCAGCAAGGCTGAAGCTATAATACTTTTCACTTTGTGTCACTATAAAAAAAACTAAATGAATAGTTTTCATGCCTCCCTAACAACATAACTGTAATGTTTCAAGTCAATTCGTTAAAAAACAAAAAAGTTTTCCATACAAAGGGTCATTTTTCGCTATAAAAGGGCGTGGCCACGCCCACTTTTGATCAAAATAATTTCATTCCTCCCTAAGAGCATAACTGCAAAGTTTCAAGTCAATTGGTTAAAAAACAAAAAAGTTTTCCATACAACGGGTCAATTTTTGCTATAAGTAGGCGTGGCTACGCCCACTTTTGGTCAAAATAGTTTTCATTCCTCTCTAGGAACATAACTGTAAAGTTTTAAGTCAATTGGTTAAAAAACAAAAAAGTTTTCCATACAAAGGGTCAATTTTCGCTATAAAAGGGCGTGGCTACGCCCACTTTTCGTCAAAATAGTTTTCATTCCTCCCTAAGAACATAACTGTAAAGTTTCAAGTCAATTGATTAAAAAACCAAAAAGTTTTCCATACAAAGGGTCAAGTTAAGCTATAAGTGGGTGTGGCCATGCCCACTTTTGATCAAAATAGTTTTCATTCCTCCCTAAGAGCATAACTGAAAAGTTTCAAGTCAATTGGTTAAAAAACAAAAAAGTTTTCCATACAACGGGTCAATTTTCGCTATAAGTAGGCGTGGCTACGCCCACTTTTGGTTAAAATAGTTTTCATTCCTCCCTAAGAACATAACTGTAAAGTTTCAAGTCAATTGGTTAAAAAACAAAAAAGTTTTCCATACAAAGGGTCAAGTTAAGCTATAAGTGGGCGTGGCCACGCCCACTTTTGATCAAAATAGTTTTCATTCCTCCCTAAGAGCATAACTGCAAAGTTTCAAGTCAATTGGTTAAAAAACAAAAAAGTTTTCCATACAACGGGTCAATTTTCGCTATAAGTGGGCGTGGCTACGCCTGGCTACGCCCACTTTTGGTCAAAATAGTTTTCATTCCTCTCTAAGAACATAACTGTAAAGTTTCAAGTCAATTGGTTAAAAAACAAAAAATCGATCTGTTACAAACTCCGTGACAAAGTTATTATGCTATTTCACATAAGTGAAAAGTATAAAAATTTAAACGTCTCTTATTAGATGAGGCATATTTTCGTCTGATAAGGTACTTCTTCTTCAATGATTTCGGGGATATTTTAGTTTTGATCAAAAAAATTGTATTTCTTACGACTTTTCGTGAAATATGTTAATGCCATCTGAAAGAAGAACAGATAAGCTTTCCATCGAGCTCTCAGTCGAAGAAGTCGGTCGAAGGATGCAAGAGTTATTAGCAAAAAACTAATCGGTGGTCAACACGTTTCCGTCGTACTGCCGATTCTTTTCGCAAAGTACTTTTCTATAATTCTAATATTTAATGGGAAAAAATTAAACGAATTTTTTGTCCATGTAAAAAACTGTTAATTCTGAACAAAATGGCACCCATTAATGCAATGAACAAAATTTAAGTCTCTTATTAGATAAGGCATATTTTTGTCGAATAAGGTTTTTCTTCTTCAATGATTTCGAGGATATTTTAGTTTTGATAAAAAAAATTTTATATCTTATGACTTTTCGTAAACTATGTTAATGCCATCTGAAAGAGGAACAGGTAAGCTTTCCATCGAGCTCTTAGTCGAAGAAGTCGGTCGAAGTATGCAAGAGTTATTAGCAAAAAACTAATCGGTGGTCAACTGCTATTAATTTTGAATAAAATGCCGCCCATTTATGCAATTAAAAAAATTTAAACGTCTCTTATTAAAAAAGGCATATTTTCGTCTGATAAGGTACTTCTTCTTCAATGATTTCGAGGATATTTTAGTTTTTATCAAAAAAATTGTATTTCTTACGACTTTTCGTGAAATATGTTAATGCCATCTGAAAGAAGAACAGATAAGCTTTCCATCGAGGTCTTAGTCGAAGAAGTCGGTCGAAGCATGCAAGAGTTATTAGCAAAAAACTAATCGGTGGTCAACACGATTCCGTCGTACTGCCGATTCTTTTCGCAAAATACTTTTCTATAATTCTAGTATTAAATGGGAAAAAATTAAACGAATTTTTTGTCCATGTAAAAAACTATTAATTCTGAACAAAATGCCACCCATTAATGCAATGAACAAAATTTAAGTCTCTTATTAGATAAGGCATATTTTTGTCGAATAAGGTACTTCTTCTTCAATGATTTCGAGGATATTTTAGTTTTGATAAAAAAAATTTTATATCTTATGACTTTTCTTAAACTATGTTAATGCCATCTGAAAGAGGAACAGGTAAGCTTTCCATCGAGCTCTTAGTCGAAGAAGTCGGTCGAAGTATGCAAGAGTTATTAGCAAAAAACTAATCGGTGGTCAACAGCTATTAATTCTGAATAAAATGCCGCCCATTTATGCAATTAAAAAAATTTAAACGTCTCTTATTAGAAAAGGCATATTTTCGTCTGATAAGGTACTTCTTCTTCAATGATTTCGAGGATATTTTAGTTTTTATCAAAAAAATTGTATTTCTTACGACTTTTCGTGAAATATGTTAATGCCATCTGAAAGAAGAACAGATAAGCTTTCCATCGAGGTCTTAGTCGAAGAAGTCGGTCGAAGGATGCAAGAGTTATTAGCAAAAAACTAATCGGTGGTCAACACGATTCCGTCGTACTGCGGATTCTTTTCGCAAAGTACTTTTCTATAATTCTAGTATTAAATGGGAAAAAATTAAACGAATTTTTTGTCCATGTAAAAAACTATTAAATCTGAACAAAATGGCACCCATTAATGCAATGAACAAAATTTAAGTCTCTTAATAGATAAGGCATATTTTTGTCGAATAAGGTACTTCTTCTTCAATGATTTCGAGGATATTTTAGTTTTGATAAAAAAAAATTTTATATCTTATGACTTTTCGTAAACTATGTTAATGCCATCTGAAAGAGGAACAGGTAAGCTTTCCATCGAGCTCTTAGTCGAAGAAGTCGGTAGAAGGATGCAAGAGTTATTAGCAAAAAACTAATCGGTGGTCAACACGTTTCCGTCGTACTGCCGATTCTTTTCGCAAAGAACTTTTCTATAATTCTAGGATTAAATGGGAAAAAATTAAACGAATTTTTTGACCATGTAAAAAACTATTAATTCTGAACAAAATGCCACCCATTAATGCAATGAACAAAATTTAAGTCTCTTATTAGATAAGGCATATTTTTGTCTGATAAGGTACTTCTTCTTCAATGATTTCGGCGATATTTTAGTTTTGATCAAAAAAATTGTATTTCTTACGACTTTTCGTGAAATATGTTAATGCCATCTGAAAGAAGAACAGATAAGCTTTCCATCGAGCTCTTAGTCGAAGAAGTCAGTCGAAGGATGCAAGAGTTATTACAAAAACTATTCGGTGATCAACACGTTTCCGTCGTACTGCCGATTCTTTTCGCAAAGTACTATTCAATAATTCTAGTATTTAATGGCAAAAATTAAACGAAATTTTTGTCCATGTAAAAAAACTATTAATTCTGAATAAAATGCCACCCATTTATGCAATTAAAAAAATTTAAATGTCTCTCAATGATTTCGAGGATATTTTAGTTTTGATCAAAAAAATTGTATTTCTTACGACTTTTCGTAAAAAATGTTAATGCCATCTGAAAGAGGAATAGATAAGCTTTACATCGAGCTCTTAGTCGAAGAAGAGTTATTAGCAAAAAACTAATTGGTGGTCAACACGATTCCGTCCTGCTGCCGAATCTCTTCGCAAAGTACTTTTCTATAATTCTAGTATTAAATGGGAAAAAATTAAACGAATTTTTTGTCCATGTAAAAAACTATTAATTCTGAACAAAATGCCGCCCATTTATGCAATTAAAAAAATTTAAACGTCTCTTATTAGATAAGGCATATTTTCGTCTGATAAGGTACTTCTTCTTCAATGATTTCGGGGATATTTCAGTTTTGATCAAAAAAATTGTATTTCTTACGACTTTTCGTGAAATATGTTAATGCCATCTGAAAGAAGAACAGATAAGCTTTCCATCGAGCTCTCAGTCGAAGAAGTCGGTTGAAGGATGCAAGAGTTATTAGCAAAAAACTAATCGGTGGTCAACACGTTTCCGTCGTACTGCCGATTCTTTTCGCAAAGAACTTTTCTATAATTCTACGATTAAATGGGAAAAAATTAAACGAATTTTTTGTCCATGTAAAAAACTATTAATTCTGAACAAAGTGGCACCCATTAATGCAATGAACAAAATTTAAGTCTCTTATTAGATAAGGCATATTTTTGTCGAATAAGGTACTTCTTCTTCAATGATTTCGAGGATATTTTAGTTTTGATAAAAAAAATTTTATATCTTATGACTTTTCGTAAACTATGTTAATGCCATCTGAAAGAGGAACAGGTAAGCTTTCCATCGAGCTCTTAGTCGAAGAAGTCGGTCGAAGTATGCAAGAGTTATTAGCAAAAAACTAATCGGTGGTCAACTGCTATTAATTCTGAATAAAATGCCGCCCATTTATGCAATTAAAAAAATTTAAACGTCTCTTATTAGAAAAGGCATATTTTCGTCTGATAAGCTACTTCTTCTTCAATGATTTCGAGGATATTTTAGTTTTTATCCAAAAATTGTATTTCTTACGTCTTTTCGTAAAATATGTTAATGCCATCTGAAAGAGGAACAGATAAGCTTTCCATCGAGCTCTTAGTCGAAGAAGTCGGTCGAAGGATGCAAGAGTTATTAGCAAAAAACTAATCGGTGGTCAACACGATTCCGTCGTACTGCCGATTCTTTTCGCAAAGTACTTTTCTATAATTCTAGTATTAAATGGGAAAAAATTAAACGAATTTTTTGTCCATGTAAAAAACTATTAATTCTGAACAAAATGGCACCCATTAATGCAATGAACAAAATTTAAGTCTCTTATTAGATAAGGCATATTTTTGTCGAATAAGGTACTTCTTCTTCAATGATTTCGAGGATATTTTAGTTTTGATAAAAAAAATTTTATATCTTATGACTTTTCGTAAACTATGTTAATGCCATCTGAAAGAGGAACAGGTAAGCTTTCCATCGAGCTCTTAGTCGAAGAAGTCAGTCGAAGGATGCAAGAGTTATTACAAAAACTATTCGGTGGTCAACACGTTTCCGTCGTACTGCCGATTCTTTTCGCAAAGTACTTTTCAATAATTCTAGTATTTAATGGCAAAAATTAAACGAAATTTTTGTCCATGTAAAAAAACTATTAATTCTGAATAAAATGCCACCCATTTATGCAATTAAAAAAATTTAAATGTCTCTCAATGATTTCGAGGATATTTGAGTTTTGATCAAAAAAATTGTATTTCTTACGACTTTTCGTAAAATATGTTAATGCCATCTGAAAGAGGAACAGATAAGCTTTACATCGAGCTCTTAGTCGAAGAAGTCGGTCAAAGGATGCAAGAGTTATTAGCAAAAAACTAATCGGTGGTCAACACGATTCCGTCCTGCTGCCGAATCTCTTCGCAAAGTACTTTTCTATAATTCTAATATTTAATGGGAAAAAATTAAACGAATTTTTTGTCCATGTAAAAAACTATTAATTCTGAACAAAATGCCGCCCATTTATGCAATTAAAAAAATTTAAACCCATTTATGCAATTAAAAAAATTTAAATGTCTCTCAATGATTTCGAGGATATTTGAGTTTTGATCAAAAAAATTGTATTTCTTACGACTTTTCGTAAAATATGTTAATGCCATCTGAAAGAGGAACAAGTTAGCTTTCCATCGAGCACTTAGTCGAAGAAGTCGGTCGAAGGATGCAAGAGTTATTAGCAAAAACTAATCGGTGGTCAACACGTTTCCGTCCTACTGCCGATTCTATTCGCAAAGTACTTTTCTATAATTCTAGTATTTAATTGTAAAAAATTAAACGAATTTTTTGTCCATGTAAAAAACTATTAATTCTGAATAACATGCCGCCCATTTATGCAATTAAAAAAATTTAAACGTCTCTTATTAGATAAGGCATATTTTCATTTCATAAAGCAGGCTATCCATTGTCGAATTTGTTTGATAAACTGTTCGTCGAACAAAAATACATTTTGCCACTAACGACAAATATATTCGTATCAAACACAGTCAAGATAGAATAATTTATAATTATAATTTATAATTTTTCTCGAACAAAACATCAATCACAAAATTTGGAACAAACACTACCACCAACGACGAATATTTCGTCAAACGTAACAAATTCGTTAAACAAATTCGACAGTGGATGGCCTGCTTAAGGTACTTCTTCTTCAATGATTTCGAGGATATTTTAGTTTTAATCCAAAAATTGTATTTCTTACGTCTTTCCGTAAAATATGTTAATGCCATCTGAAAGAGGAACAGGTAAGCTTTCCATCGAGCTCTTAGTCGAAGAAGTCGGTCGAAGGATGCAAGAGTTATTAGCAAAAAACTAATCGGTGGTCAACACGTTTCCGTCGTACTTCCGATTCTTTTCGCAAAGTACTTTTCTATAATTCTAATATTTAATGGGAAAAAATTAAACGAATTTTTTGTCCATGTAAAAAACTATTAATTCTGAACAAAATGCCGCCCATTTATGCAATTAAAAAAATTTAAACGTCTCTTATTAGATAAGGCATATTTTCGTCTGATAAGGTACTTCTTCTTCAATGATTTCGGGGATATTTTAGTTTTGATGAAAAAAATTGTATTTCTTACGACTTTTCGTGAAATATGTTAATGCCATCTGAAAGAAGAACAGATAAGCTTTCCATCGAGCTCTCAGTCGAAGAAGTCGGTCGAAGGATGCAAGAGTTATTAGCAAAAAACTAATCGGTGGTCAACACGTTTCCGTCGTACTGCCGATTCTTTTCGCAAAGTACTTTTCTATAATTCTAATATTTAATGGGAAAAAATTAAACGAATTTTTTGTCCATGTAAAAAACTATTAATTCTGAACAAAATGGCACCCATTAATGCAATGAACAAACTTTAAGTCTCTTATTAGATAAGGCATATTTTTGTCGAATAAGGTACTTCTTCTTCAATGATTTCGAGGATATTTTAGTTTTGATAAAAAAAATTTTATATCTTATGACTTTTCGTAAACTATGTTAATGCCATCTGAAAGAGGAACAGGTAAGCTTTCCATCGAGCTCTTAGTCGAAGAAGTCGGTCGAAGTATGCAAGAGTTATTAGCAAAAAACTAATCGGTGGTCAACTGCTATTAATTCTGAATAAAATGCCGCCCATTTATGCAATTAAAAAAATTTAAACGTCTCTTATTAGAAAAGGCATATTTTCGTCTGATAAGGTACTTCTTCTTCAATGATTTCGAGGATATTTTAGTTTTTATCCAAAAATTGTATTTCTTACGTCTTTTCGTAAAATATGTTAATGCCATCTGAAAGAGGAACAGGTAAGCTTTTCATCGAGCTCTTAGTCGAAGAAGTCGGTCGAAGGATGCAAGAGTTATTAGCAAAAAACTAATCGGTGGTCAACACGATTCCGTCGTACTGCCGATTCTTTTCGCAAAGTACTTTTCTATAATTCTAGTATTAAATGGGAAAAAATTAAACGAATTTTTTGTCCATGTAAAAAACTATTAATTCTGAACAAAATGACACCCATTAATGCAATGAACAAAATTTAAGTCTCTTGTTAGATAAGGCATATTTTTGTCGAATAAGGTACTTCTTCTTCAATGATTTCGAGGATATTTTAGTTTTGATAAAAAAAATTTTATATCTTATGACTTTTCGTAAACTATGTTAATGCCATCTGAAAGAGGAACAGGTAAGCTTTCCATCGAGCTCTTAGTCGAAGAAGTCGGTAGAAGGATGCAAGAGTTATTAGCAAAAAACTAATCGGTGGTCAACACGTTTCCGTCGTACTGCCGATTCTTTTCGCAAAGAACTTTTCTATAATTCTAGGATTAAATGGGAAAAAATTAAACGAATTTTTTGACCATGTAAAAAACTATTAATTCTGAACAAAATGCCACCCATTAATGCAATGAACAAAATTTAAGTCTCTTATTAGATAAGGCATATTTTTGTCTGATAAGGTACTTCTTCTTCAATGATTTCGGCGATATTTTAGTTTTGATCAAAAAAATTGTATTTCTTACGACTTTTCGTGAAATATGTTAATGCCATCTGAAAGAGGAACAGATAAGCTTTCCATCGAGCTCTTAGTCGAAGAAGTCAGTCGAAGGATGCAAGAGTTATTACAAAAACTATTCGGTGGTCAACACGTTTCCGTCGTACTGCCGATTCTTTTCGCAAAGTACTTTTCAATAATTCTAGTATTTAATGGCAAAAATTAAACGAAATTTTTGTCCATATAAAAAAACTATTAATTCTGAATAAAATGCCACCCATTTATGCAATTAAAAAAATTTAAATGTCTCTCAATGATTTCGAGGATATTTGAGTTTTGATCAAAAAAATTGTATTTCTTACGACTTTTCGTAAAATATGTTAATGCCATCTGAAAGAGGAACAGATAAGCTTTACATGGAGCTCTTAGTCGAAGAAGAGTTATTAGCAAAAAACTAATTGGTGGTCAACACGATTCCGTCCTGCTGCCGAATCTCTTCGCAAAGTACGTTTCTATAATTCTAGTATTTATAGAAAAAAAATAAACGAATTTTTTGTCCATGTAAAAAACTATTCATTCTGAATAAAATGCCGCCCATATATGCAATTAAAAAAATTTAAATGTCTCTTATTTGATAAGGCATATTTTCGTCTGATAAGGTACTACTTCTTCAATGATTTCGGGGATATTTTAGTTTTGATCAAAAAAATTGTATTTCTTACGACTTTTCGTAAAATATGTTAATGCCATCTGAAAGAAGAACAGATAAGCTTTCCATCGAGCTCTCAGTCGAAGAAGTCGGTCGAAGGATGCAAGAGTTATTAGCAAAAAACTAATCGGTTGTCAACACGTTTCCGTCGTACTGCCGATTCTTTTCGCAAAGTACTTTTCTATAATTCTAATATTTAATGGGAAAAAATTAAACGAATTTTTTGTCCATGTAAAAAACTATTAATTCTGAACAAAATGTCGCCCATTTATGCAATTAAAAAAATTTAAACGTCTCTTATTAGATAAGGCATATTTTCGTCTGATAAGGTACTTCTTCTTCAATGATTTCGAGGATATTTTAGTTTTAATCAAAAAAATTGTATTTCTTACGACTTTTCGTAAAATATGTTAATGCCATCTGAAAGAGGAACAAGTTAGCTTTCCATCGAGCACTTAGTCGAAGAAGTCGGTCGAAGGATGCAAGAGTTATTAGCAAAAACTAATCGGTGGTCAACACGTTTCCGTCCTACTGCCGATTGTATTCGCAAAGTACTTTTCTATAATTCTAGTATTTAATTTTAAAAAATTAAACGAATTTTTTGTCCATGTAAAAAACTATTAATTCTGAATAACATGCCGCCCATTTATGCAATTAAAAAAATTTAAACGTCTCTTATTAGATAAGGCATATTTTCATCTCATAAAGCAGGCTATCCATTGTCGAATTTGTTTGATAAACTGTTCGTCGAACAAAAATACATTTTGCCACTAACGACAAATATATTCGTATCAAACACAGTCAAGATAGAATAATTTATATTTTTCTCGAACAAAACATCAATCACAAAATTTGGAACAAACACTACCACCAACGACGAATATTTCGTCAAACGTAACAAATTCGTTAAACAAATTCGACAGTGGATGGCCTGCTTAAGGTACTTCTTCTTCAATGATTTCGAGGATATTTTAGTTTTAATCCAAAAATTGTATTTCTTACGTCTTTCCGTAAAATATGTTAATGCCATCTGAAAGAGGAACAGGTAAGCTTTCCATCGAGCTCTTAGTCGAAGAAGTCGGTCGAAGGATGCAAGAGTTATTAGCAAAAAACTAATCGGTGGTCAACACGATTCCGTCGTACTGCCGATTCTTTTCGCAAAGTACTTTTCTATAATTCTAGTATTAAATGGGAAAAAATTAAACGAATTTTTTGTCCATGTAAAAAACTATTAATTCTGAACAAAATGCCACCCATTAATGCAATGAACAAAATTTAAGTCTCTTATTAGATAAGGCATATTTTTATCGGATAAGGTACTTCTTCTTCAATGATTTCGAGGATATTTTAGTTTTGATAAAAAAAATTTTATATCTTATGACTTTTCGTAAACTATGTTAATGCCATCTGAAAGAGGAACAGATAAGTTTTCCATCGAGCTCTTAGTCGAAGAAGTTGGTCGAAGAATGCTACAGTTATTAGCAAAAAACAATTCGGTGGTCAACACGATTCCGTCCTACTGCCGATGCTTTTCGCAAAGTACTTTTCAATAATTCCAGTATTTAATGGGAAAAATTAAACGAATTTTTTGTCCATGTAAAAAACTATTAATTCTGAATAAAATGCCGCTCATTTATGCAATTAAAAAAATTTAAATGTCTCTCAATGATTTCGAGGATATTTTAGTTTTGATCAAAAAAATTGTATTTCTTACGACTTTTCGTAAAATATGTTAATGCCATCTGAAAGAGGAACAGATAAGCTTTACATCGAGCTCTTAGTCGAAGAAGAGTTATTAGCAAAAAAGTAATTGGTGGTCAACACGATTCCGTCCTGCTGCCGAATCTCTTCGCAAAGTACTTTTCTATAATTCTACTATGTATAGAAAAAAATTAAACGAATTTTTTGTCCATGAAAAATACTTTTCATTCTGAACAAAATGCCGCCCATTTATGCATTCAAAAAATTTAAACGTCTCTTATTAGATAAGGCATATTTTCATCTGATAAGGTACTTCTTCTTCAATGATTTCGAGGATATTTTAGTTTTAATCAAAAAAATTGTATTTCTTACGACTTTTCGTAAAATATGTTAATGCCATCTGAAAGAGGAACAGGTAAGCTTTCCATCGAGCTCTTAGTCGAAGAAGTCTGAAGAAGGATGCAAGAGTTATTAGCAAAAAACTAATCGGTGGTCAACACGTTTCCGTCGTACTGCCGATTCTTTTCGCAAAGTACTTTTCTATAATTCTAGCATTAAATGGGAAAAAATTAAACGAATTTTTTGTCCATGTAAAAAACTATTAATTCTGAACAAAATGGCACCCATTAATGCAATTAAAAAAATTTAAACGTCTCTTATTAGATAAGGCATATTTTCGTCTGATAAGGTACTTCTTCTTCAATGATTTCGAGGATATTTTAGTTTTAATCAAAAAAATTGTATTTCTTACGACTTTTCGTAAAATATGTTAATGCCATCTGAAAGTGGAACAGGTAAGCTTTCCATCGAGCTCTTAGTCGAAGAAGTCGGTCGAAGGATGCAAGAGTTATTAGCAAAAAACTAATCGGTGGTCAACTGCTATTAATTCTGAATAAAATGCCGCCCATTTATGCAATTAAAAAAATTTAAACGTCTCTTATTAGATAAGGCATATTTTCGTCTGATAAGGTACTTCTTCTTCAATGATTTCGAGGATATTTTAGTTTTAATCAAAAAAATTGTATTTCTTACGACTTTTCGTAAAATATGTTAATGCCATCTGAAAGAGGAACAGGTAAGCTTTCCATCGAGCTCTTAGTCGAAGAAGTCTGAAGAAGGATGCAAGAGTTATTAGCAAAAACTAATCGGTGGTCAACACGTTTCCGTCCTACTGCCGATTCTATTCGCAAAGTACTTTTCTATAATTCTAGTATTTAATTGTAAAAAATTAAACGAATTTTTTGTCCATATAAAAAACTATTAATTCTGAACAAAATGCCGCCCATTTATGCAATTAAAAAAATTTAAACGTCTCTTATTAGATAAGGCATATTTTCGTCTGATAAGGTACTTCTTCTTCAATGATTTCGAGGATATTTTAGTTTTAATCCAAAAATTGTATTTCTTACGTCTTTCCGTAAAATATGTTAATGCCATCTGAAAGAGGAACAGGTAAGCTTTCCATCGAGCTCTTAGTCGAAGAAGTCGGTCGAAGGATGCAAGAGTTATTAGCAAAAAACTAATCGGTAGTCAACACGATTCCGTCGTACTGCCGATTCTTTTCGCAAAGTACTTTTCTATAATTCTAGTATTAAATGGGAAAAAATTAAACGAATTTTTTGTCCATGTAAAAAACTATTAATTCTGAACAAAATGCCGCCCATTTATGCAATTAAAAAAATTTAAATGTCTCTCAATGATTTCGAGGATATTTTAGTTTTGATCAAAAAAATTGTATTTCTTACGACTTTTCCTAAAATATGTTAATGCCATCTGAAAGAGGAACAGATAAGCTTTACATCGAGCTCTTAGTCGAAGAAGAGTTATTAGCAAAAAAGTAATTGGTGGTCAACACGATTCCGTCCTGCTGCCGAATCTCTTCGCAAAGTACTTTTCTATCATTCTACTATGTATAGAAAAAAAATTAAACGAATTTTTTGTCCATGTAAAATAGTTTTCATTCTGAACAAAATGCCGCCCATTTATGCATTTAAAAAATTTAAACGTCTCTTATTAGATAAGGCATATTTTCGTCTGATAAGGTACTTCTTCTTCAATGATTTCGAGGATATTTTAGTTTTAATCAAAAAAATTGTATTTCTTACGACTTTTCGTAAAATATGTTAATGCCATCTGAAAGTGGAACAGGTAAGCTTTCCATTGAGCTCTTAGTCGAAGAAGTCGGTCGAAGGATGCAAGAGTTATTAGCAAAAAACTAATCGGTAGTCAACTGCTATTAATTCTGAATAAAATGCCGCCCATTTATGCAATTAAAAAAATTTAAACGTCTCTTATTAGATAAGGCATATTTTCGTCTAATAAGGTACTTCTTCTTCAATGATTTCGAGGATATTTTAGTTTTAATCAAAAAAATTGTATTTCTTACGACTTTTCGTAAAATATGTTAATGCCATCTGAAAGTGGAACAGGTAAGCTTTCCATTGAGCTCTTAGTCGAAGAAGTCGGTCGAAGGATGCAAGAGTTATTAGCAAAAACTAATCGGTGGTCAACACGATTCCGTCCTACTGCCGATTCTATTCGCAAAGTACTTTTCTATAATTCTAGTATTTAATTGTAAAAAATTAAACGAATTTTTTGTCCATGTAAAAAACTATTAATTCTGAACAAAATGCCGCCCATTTATGCAATTAAAAAAATTTAAACGTCTCATATTAGATAAGGCATATTTTCGTCTGATAAGGTACTTCTTCTTCAATGATTTCGAGGATATTTTAGTTTTAATCCAAAAATTGTATTTCTTACGTCTTTCCGTAAAATATGTTAATGCCATCTGGAAGAGGAACAGGTAAGCTTTCCATCGAGCTCTTAGTCGAAGAAGTCGGTCGAAGGATGCAAGAGTTATTAGCAAAAAACTAATCGGTGGTCAACACGATTCCGTCGTCTTGCCGATTTTTTTCGCAAAGTACTTTTCTATAATTCTAGTATTAAATGGGAAAAAATTAAACGAATTTTTTGTCCACGTAAAAAACTATTAATTCTGAACAAAATGCCACCCATTAATGCAATGAACAAAATTTAAGTCTCTTATTAGATAAGGCATATTTTTGTCGGATAAGGTACTTCTTCTTCAATGATTTCGAGGATATTTTAGTTTTGATAAAAAAAATTTTATATCTTATGACTTTTCGTAAACTATGTCAATGCCATCTGAAAGAGGAACAGATAAGTTTTCCATCGAGCTCTTAGTCGAAGAAGTCGGTCGAAGGATGCAAGAGTTATTAGCAAAAAACTAATCGGTGGTCAACACGTTTCCGTCGTACTGCCGATTCTTTTCGCAAAGTACTTTTCTATAATTCTAGTATTTAATGGGAAAAAATTAAACGAATTTTTTGTCCATGTAAAAAACTATTAATTCTGAATAAAATGCCGCCCATTTATGCAATTAAAAAAATTTAAAAGCCTCTCAACGATTTCGAGGATATTTTAGTTTTGATCAAAAAAATTGTATTTCTTACGACTTTTCGTAAAATATGTTAATGCCATCTGAAAGAGGAACAGATAAGCTTTACATCGAGCTCTTAGTCGAAGAAGTCGGTCGAAGGATGCAAGAGTTATTAGCAAAAAACTAATCGGTGGTCAACACGTTTCCGTCGTACTGCCGATTCTTTTCGCAAAGTACTTTTCTATAATTCTAGTATTTAATGGGAAAAAATTAAACGAATTTTTTGTCCATGTAAAAAACTATTAATTCTGAACAAAATGCCACCCATATATGCAATTAAAAAAATTTAAATGTCTCTTATTAGATAAGGCATATTTTCGTCTGATAAGGTGTTTGTTTTTCAATGATTTCGAGGATATTTTAGTTTTGATAAAAAAAATTTTATTTCTTACGACTTTTCGTAAAATATGTTCATGCCATCTGATAAGCTTTCCATCGAGCTCTCAGTCGAAGAAGTCGGTCGAAGGATGCAAGAGTTATTAGCAAAAAACTAATCGGTGGTCAACACGTTTCCGTCGTACTGCCGATTCTTTTCGCAAAGTACTTTTCTATAATTCTAGTATTTAATGGGAAAAAATTAAACGAATTTTTTGTCCATGTAAAAAACTATTATTTCTGAACAAAATGCCACCCATTAATGCAATGAACAAAATTTAAGTCTCTTATTAGATAAGGCATATTTGCGTCTGATAAGGTACTTCTTCTTCAATGATTTCGAGGATATTTTAGTTTTGATAAAAAAAATTTTATATCTTATGACTTTTCGTAAACTATGTTAATGCCATCTGAAAGAGGAACAGATAAGTTTTCCATCGAGCTCTTAGTCGAAGAAGTTGGTCGAAGAATGCTACAGTTATTAGCAAAAAACAATTCGGTGGTCAACACGATTCCGTCCTACTGCCGATTCTTTTCGCAAAGTACTTTTCAATAATTCCAGTATTTAATGGGAAAAATTAAACGAATTTTTTGTCCATGTAAAAAACTATTAATTCTGAATAAAATGCCGCCCATTTATGCAATTAAAAAAATTTAAATGTCTCTCAATGATTTCGAGGATATTTTAGTTTTGATCAAAAAAATTGTATTTCCTACGACTTTTCGTAAAATATGCTAATGCCATCTGAAAGAGGAACAGATAAGCTTTACATCGAGCTCTTACTCGAAGAAGAGTTATTAGCAAAAAAGTAATTGGTGGTCAACACGATTCCGTCCTGCTGCCGAATCTCTTCGCAAAGTACTTTTCTATAATTCTAGTATGTATAGAAAAAAATTAAACGAATTTTTTGTCCATGTAAAATACTTTTCATTCTGAACAAAATGCCGACCATTTATGCATTTAAAAAATTTAAACGTCTCTTATTAGATAAGGCATATTTTCATCTGATAAGGTACTTCTTCTTCAATGATTTCGAGGATATTTTAGTTTTAATCAAAAAAATTGTATTTCTTACGACTTTTCGTAAACTATGTTAATGCCATCTGAAAGAGGAACAGATAAGCTTTCCATCGAGCTTTTAGTCGAAGAAGTCGGTCGAAGGATACAAGAGTTATTAGCAAAACTAATCGGTGGTCAACACGTTTCCGTCCTACTGCCGATTCTATTCGCAAAGTACTTTTCTATAATTCTAGTATTTAATTGTAAAAAATTAAACGAATTTTTTGTCCATGTAAAAAACTATTAATTCTGAATAAAATGCCGCCCATTTATGCAATTAAAAAAATTTAAACGTCTCTTATTAGATAAGGCATATTTTCGTCTGATAAGGTACTTCTTCTTCAATGATTTCGAGGATATTTTAGTTTTAATCCAAAAATTGTATTTCTACGTCTTTTCGTAAAATATGTTAATGCCATCTGAAAGAGGAACAGGTAAGCTTTCCATCGAGCTCTTAGTCGAAGAAGTTGGTCGAAGGATGCAAGAGTTATTAGCAAAAAACTATGCGGTGGTCAACACGATTCCGTCCTACTGCCGATTCTTTTCACAAAGTACTTTTCAATAATTCCAGTATTTAATGGGAAAAATTAAACGATTTTTTTGTCCATGTAAAAAACTATTAATTCTGAACAAAATGCCGCCCATTTATGCAATTAAAAAAATTTAAACGTCTCTTATTAGATAAGGCATATTTTCGTCTGATAAGGTACTTCTTCTTCAATGATTTCGAGGATATTTTAGTTTTAATCAAAAAAATTGTATTACTTACGACTTTTCGTAAAATATGTAAATGCCATCTGAAAGTGGAACAGGTAAGCTTTCCATCGAGCTCTTAGTCGAAGAAGTCGGTCGAAGGATGCAAGAGTTATTAGCAAAAAACTAATCGGTGGTCAACTGCTATTAATTCTGAATAAAATGCCGCCCATTTATGCAATTAAAAAAATTTAAACGTCTCTTATTAGATAAGGCATATTTTCGTCTGATAAGGTACTTCTTCTTCAATGATTTCGAGGATATTTTAGTTTTTATCCAAAAATTGTATTTCTTACGTCTTTTCGTAAAATCTGTTAATGCTATCTGAAAGAGGAACAGGTAAGCTTTTCATCGAGCTCTTAGTCGAAGAAGTCTGAAGAAGGATGCAAGAGTTATTAGCAAAAAACTAATCGGTGGTCAACACGATTCCGTCGTACTGCCGATTCTTTTCGCAAAGTACTTTTCTATAATTCTAGTATTAAATGGGAAAAAATTAAACGAATTTTTTGTCCATGTAAAAAACTATTAATTCTGAACAAAATGCCACCCATTAATGCAATGAACAAAATTTAAGTCTCTTATTAGATAAGGCATATTTTTGTCGAATAAGGTACTTCTTCTTCAATCATTTCGAGGATATTTTAGTTTTGATAAAAAAAATTTTATATCTTATGACTTTTCGTAAACTATGTTAATGCCATCTGAAAGAGGAACAGATAAGTTTTCCATCGAGCTCTTAGTCGAAGAAGTTGGTCGAAGAATGCTACAGTTATTAGCAAAAAACTATTCGGTGGTCAACACGATTCCGTCCTACTGCCGATTCTTTTCGCAAAGTACTTTTCAATAATTCCAGTATTTAATGGGAAAAATTAAACGAAATTTTTGTCCATGTAAAAATGTATTAATTCTGAATAAAATGCTGCCCATTTATGCAATTAAAAAAATTTAAATGTTTCTCAATGTTTTCGAGGATATTTTAGTTTTGATCAAAAAAATTGTATTTCTTACGACTTTTCGTAAAATATGTTAATGCCATCTGAAAGAGGAACAGGTAAGCTTTCCATCGAGCTCTTAGTCGAAGAAGTCGGTCGAAGGATGCAAGAGTTATTAGCCAAAAACTAATCGGTGGTCAACACGATTCCGTCGTACTGCCGATTCTTTTCGCAAAGTACTTTTCTATAATTCTAGTATTAAATGGAAAAAAATTAAACGAATTTTTTGTCCATGTAAAAAACTATTAATTCTGAACCAAATGCCACCCATTTATGCAATGAACAAAATTTAAGTCTCTTATTAGATAAGGCATATTTTTGTCTGATAAGGTACTTCTTCTTCAATGATTTCGAGGATATTTTAGTTTTATTCCAAAAATTGTATTTCTTACGTCTTTTCGTAAAATATGTTAATGCCATCTGAAAGAGGAACAGGTAAGCTTTCCATCGAGCTCTTAGTCGAAGAAGTCGGTCGAAGGATGCAAGAGTTATTAGCAAAAAACTAATCGGTGGTCAACACGATTCCGTCGTACTGCCGATTCTTTTCGCAAATTACTTTTGTATAATTCTAGTATTTAATGGGAAAATATTAAACGATTTTTTTGTCCATGTAAAAAACTATTAATTCTGAACAAAATGCCACCCATTAATGCAATGAACAAAATTTAAGTCTCTTATTAGATAAGGCATATTTTTGTCGAATAAGGTACTTCTTCTTCAATCATTTCGAGGATATTTTAGTTTTGATAAAAAAAATTTTATATCTTATGACTTTTCGTAAACTATGTTAATGCCATCTGAAAGAGGAACAGATAAGTTTTCCATCGAGCTCTTAGTCGAAGAAGTCGGTCGAAGGATGGAAGAGTTATTAGCAAAAACTAATCGGTGGTCAACACGTTTCCGTCCTACTGCCGATTCTATTCGCAAAGTACTTTTCTATAATTCTAGTATTTAATTGTGAAAAATTAAACGAATTTTTTGTCCATGTAAAAAACTATTAATTCTGAATAAAATGCCGCCCATTTATGCAATTAAAAACATTTAAACGTCTCTTATTAGATAAGGCATATTTTTGTCGGATAAGGTACTTCTTCTTCAATGAATTCGAGGATATTTTAGTTTTATTCCAAAAATTGTATTTCTTACGTCTTTTCGTAAAATATGTTAATGCCATCTGAAAGAGGAACAGGTAAGCTTTCCATCGAGCTCTTAGTCGAAGAAGTCGGTCGAAGGATGCAAGAGTTATTAGCAAAAAACTAATCGGTGGTCAACACGATTCCGTCGTACTGCCGATTCTTTTCGCAAAGTACTTTTCTATAATTCTAGTATTAAATGGGAAAAAATTAAACGAATTTTTTGTCCATGTAAAAAACTATTAATTCTGAACAAAATGCCACCCATTAATGCAATGAACAAAATTTAAGTCTCTTATTAGATAAGGCATATTTTTGTCGAATAAGGTACTTCTTCTTCAATCATTTCGAGGATATTTTAGTTTTGATAAAAAAAATTTTATATCTTATGACTTTTCGTAAACTATGTTAATGCCATCTGAAAGAGGAACAGATAAGTTTTCCATCGAGCTCTTAGTCGAAGAAGTTGGTCGAAGAATGCTACAGTTATTAGCAAAAAACTATTCGGTGGTCAACACGGTTCCGTCCTACTGCCGATTCTTTTCGCAAAGTACTTTTCAATAATTCCAGTATTTAATGGGAAAAATTCAACGAAATTTTTGTCCATGTAAAAATGTATTAATTCTGAATAAAATGCTGCCCATTTATGCAATTAAAAAAATTTAAATGTCTCTCAATGTTTTCGAGGATATTTTAGTTTTGATCAAAAAAATTGTATTTCTTACGACTTTTCGTAAAATATGTTAATGCCATCTGAAAGAGGAACAGGTTAGCTTTCCATCGAGCTCTTAGTCGAAGAAGTCGGTCGAAGGATGCAAGAGTTATTAGCCAAAAACTAATCGGTGGTCAACACGATTCCGTCGTACTGCCGATTCTTTTCGCAAAGTACTTTTCTATAATTCTAGTATTAAATGGAAAAAAATTAAACGAATTTTTTGTCCATGTAAAAAACTATTAATTCTGAACCAAATGCCACCCATTTATGCAATGAACAAAATTTAAGTCTCTTATTAGATAAGGCATATTTTTGTCTGATAAGGTACTTCTTCTTCAATGATTTCGAGGATATTTTAGTTTTGATAAAAAAAATTTTATATCTTACGACTTTTCGTAAACTATGTTAATGCCATCTGAAAGAGGAACAGATAAGTTTTCCATCGAGCTCTTAGTCGAAGAAGTCGGTCGAAGGATGGAAGAGTTATTAGCAAAAACTAATCGGTGGTCAACACGTTTCCGTCCTACTGCCGATTCTATTCGCAAAGTACTTTTCTATAATTCTAGTATTTAATTGTGAAAAATTAAACGAATTTTTTGTCCATGTAAAAAACTATTAATTCTGAATAAAATGCCGCCCATTTATACAATTAAAAACATTTAAACGTCTCTTATTAGATAACGCATATTTTTGTCGGATAAGGTACTTCTTCTTCAATGATTTCGAGGATATTTTAGTTTTATTCCAAAAATTGTATTTCTTACGTCTTTTCGTAAACTATGTTAATGCCATCTGAAAGAGGAACAGATAAGCTTTCCATCGAGCTCTTAGTCGAAGAAGTTGGTCGAAGAATGCTACAGTTATTAGCAAAAAACTATTCGGTGGTCAACACGATTCCGTCCTACTGCCGATTCTTTTCGCAAAGTACTTTTCAATAATTCCAGTATTTAATGGGAAAAATTAAACGATTTTTTTGTCCATGTAAAAAACTATTAATTCTGAACAAAATGCCGCCCATTTATGCAATTAAAAAAATTTAAACGTCTCTTATTAGATAAGGCATATTTTCGTCTGATAAGGTACTTCTTCTTCAATGATTTCGAGGAATGTTAGTTTTATTCCAAAAATTGTATTTCTTACGTCTTTTCGTAAAATATGTTAATGCCATCTGAAAGAGGAACAGGTAAGCTTTCCATCGAGCTCTTAGTCGAAGAAGTCGGTCGAAGGATGCAAGAGTTATTAGCAAAAAACTAATCGGTGGTCAACACGATTCCGTCGTACTGCCGATTCTTTTCGCAAATTACTTTTGTATAATTCTAGTATTTAATGGGAAAAAATTAAACGATTTTTTTGTCCATTTAAAAAACTATTAATTCTGAACAAAATGCCGCCCATTTATGCAACTAAAAAAATTTAAACGTCTCTTATTAGATAAGGCATATTTTCGTCTGATACGGTACTTCTTCTTCAATGATTTCGAGGATATTTTAGTTTTAATCAAAAAAATTGTATTTCTTACGACTTTTCGTAAAATATGTTAATGCCATCTGAAAGAGGAACAGGTAAGTTTTCCATCGAGCTCTTAGTCGAAGAAGTCGGTCGAAGGATGCAAGAGTTATCAGCAAAAAACTAATCGGTGGTCAACACGTTTCCGTCGTACTGCCGATTCTTTTCGCAAAGAACTTTTCTATAATTCTAGTATTAAATGGGAAAAAATTAAACGAATTTTTTGTCCATGTAAAAAACTATTAATTCTGAACAAAATGCCACCCATTAATGCAATGAACAAAATTTAAGTCTTTTATTAGATAAGGCATATTTTCATCTGATAAGGTACTTCTTCTTCAATGATTTCGAGGATATTTTAGTTTTAACCAAAAAAATTGTATTTCTTACGACTTTTCGTAAAATATGTTAATGCCATCTGAAAGAGGAACAGATAAGCTTTCCATCGAGATCTTAGTTGAAGAAGTCGGTTGAAGGATGCAAGAGTTATTAGCAAAAAACTAATCGGTGGTCAACACGATTCCGTCCTGCTGCCGAATCTCTTCGCAAAGTACATTTCTATAATTCTAGTATTTAATGGGAAAAAATTAAACGAATTTCTTGTCCATGTAAAAAACTATTAATTCTGAATAAAATGCCACCCATTTATGCAATTAAAAAAATTTAAATGTCTCTCAATGATTTCGAGGATATTTTAGTTTTGATAAAAAAAATTGTATTTCTTACGACTTTTCGTAAAATATGTTAATGCCATCTGAAAGAGGAACAGATAAGCTTTACATCGAGCTCTTAAACGAAGAAGTCGGTCGAAGGATGCAAGAGTTATTAGCAAAGAACTAATCGGTGGTCAACGCAATTCCGTCCTACTGCCGATTCTTTTCCCAAAGTACTTTTATATAACTCTAGTATTTAATGGGAAAAAATTAAACGAATTTCTTGTCCATGTAAAAAACTTTTAATTCTGAATAAAATGCCACCCATTTATGCAATTAAAAAAATTTAAATGTCTCTCAATGATTTCGAGGATATTTTAGTTTTGATAAAAAAAATTGTATTTCTTACGACTTTTCGTAAAATATGTTAATGCCATCTGAAAGAGGAACAGATAAGCTTTACATCGAGCTCTTAAACGAAGAAGTCGGTCGAAGGATGCAAGAGTTATTAGCAAAAAACTAATCGGTGTTCAACACGATTCCGTCCTGCTGCCGAATCTCTTCGCAAAGTACATTTCTATAATTCTAGTATTTAATGGGAAAAAATTAAACGAATTTCTTGTCCATGTAAAAAACTATTAATTCTGAATAAAATGCCACCCATTTATGCAATTAAAAAAATTTAAATGTCTCTCAATGATTTCGAGGATATTTTAGTTTTGATAAAAAAAAATTGTATTTCTTACGACTTTTCGTAAAATATGTTAATGTCATCTGAAAGAGGAACAGATAAGCTTTCCATCGAGATCTTAGTTGAAGAAGTCGGTTGAAGGATGCAAGAGTTATTAGCAAAAAACTAATCGGTGGTCAACACGATTCCGTCCTGCTGCCGAATCTCTTCGCAAAGTACATTTCTATAATTCTAGTATTTAATGGGAAAAAATTAAACGATTTTTTTGTCCATGTAAAAAACTATTAATTCTGAACAAAATGCCACCCATTAATGCAATGAACAAAATTTAAGTCTGTTATTAGATAAGGCATATTTTTGTCGAATAAGGTACTTCTTCTTCAATCATTTCGAGGATATTTTAGTTTTGATAAAAAAAATTTTATATCTTATGACTTTTCGTAAACTATGTTAATGCCATCTGAAAGAGGAACAGATAAGTTTTCCATCGAGCTCTTAGTCGAAGAAGTCGGTCGAAGGATGGAAGAGTTATTAGCAAAAACTAATCGGTGGTCAACACGTTTCCGTCCTACTGCCGATTCTATTCGCAAAGTACTTTTCTATAATTCTAGTATTTAATTGTGAAAAATTAAACGAATTTTTTGTCCATGTAAAAAACTATTAATTCTGAATAAAATGCCGCCCATTTATGCAATTAAAAACATTTAAACGTCTCTTATTAGATAAGGCATATTTTTGTCGGATAAGGTACTTCTTCTTCAATGAATTCGAGGATATTTTAGTTTTATTCCAAAAATTGTATTTCTTACGTCTTTTCGTAAAATATGTTAATGCCATCTGAAAGAGGAACAGGTAAGCTTTCCATCGAGCTCTTAGTCGAAGAAGTCGGTCGAAGGATGCAAGAGTTATTAGCAAAAAACTAATCGGTGGTCAACACGATTCCGTCGTACTGCCGATTCTTTTCGCAAAGTACTTTTCTATAATTCTAGTATTAAATGGGAAAAAATTAAACGAATTTTTTGTCCATGTAAAAAACTATTAATTCTGAACAAAATGCCACCCATTAATGCAATGAACAAAATTTAAGTCTCTTATTAGATAAGGCATATTTTTGTCGAATAAGGTACTTCTTCTTCAATCATTTCGAGGATATTTTAGTTTTGATAAAAAAAATTTTATATCTTATGACTTTTCGTAAACTATGTTAATGCCATCTGAAAGAGGAACAGATAAGTTTTCCATCGAGCTCTTAGTCGAAGAAGTTGGTCGAAGAATGCTACAGTTATTAGCAAAAAACTATTCGGTGGTCAACACGATTCCGTCCTACTGCCGATTCTTTTCGCAAAGTACTTTTCAATAATTCCAGTATTTAATGGGAAAAATTAAACGAAATTTTTGTCCATGTAAAAATGTATTAATTCTGAATAAAATGCTGCCCATTTATGCAATTAAAAAAATTTAAATGTCTCTCAATGTTTTCGAGGATATTTTAGTTTTGATCAAAAAAATTGTATTTCTTACGACTTTTCGTAAAATATGTTAATGCCATCTGAAAGAGGAACAGGTAAGCTTTCCATCGAGCTCTTAGTCGAAGAAGTCGGTCGAAGGATGCAAGAGTTATTAGCCAAAAACTAATCGGTGGTCAACACGATTCCGTCGTACTGACGATTCTTTTCGCAAAGTACTTTTCTATAATTCTAGTATTAAATGGAAAAAAATTAAACGAATTTTTTGTCCATGTAAAAAACTATTAATTCTGAACCAAATGCCACCCATTTATGCAATGAACAAAATTTAAGTCTCTTATTAGATAAGGCATATTTTTGTCTGATAAGGTACTTCTTCTTCAATGATTTCGAGGATATTTTAGTTTTGATAAAAAAAATTTTATATCTTACGACTTTTCGTAAACTATGTTAATGCCATCTGAAAGAGGAACAGATAAGTTTTCCATCGAGCTCTTAGTCGAAGAAGTCGGTCGAAGGATGGAAGAGTTATTAGCAAAAACTAATCGGTGGTCAACACGTTTCCGTCCTACTGCCGATTCTATTCGCAAAGTACTTTTCTATAATTCTAGTATTTAATTGTGAAAAATTAAACGAATTTTTTGTCCATGTAAAAAACTATTAATTCTGAATAAAATGCCGCCCATTTATACAATTAAAAACATTTAAACGTCTCTTATTAGATAAGGCATATTTTTGTCGGATAAGGTACTTCTTCTTCAATGATTTCGAGGATATTTTAGTTTTATTCCAAAAATTGTATTTCTTACGTCTTTTCGTAAAATATGTTAATGCCATCTGAAAGAGGAACAGATAAGCTTTCCATCGAGCTCTTAGTCGAAGAAGTTGGTCGAAGAATGCTACAGTTATTAGCAAAAAACTATTCGGTGGTCAACACGATTCCGTCCTACTGCCGATTCTTTTCGCAAAGTACTTTTCAATAATTCCAGTATTTAATGGGAAAAATTAAACGATTTTTTTGTCCATGTAAAAAACTATTAATTCTGAACAAAATGCCGCCCATTTATGCAATTAAAAAAATTTAAACGTCTCTTATTAGATAAGGCATATTTTCGTCTGATAAGGTACTTCTTCTTCAATGATTTCGAGGAATGTTAGTTTTATTCCAAAAATTGTATTTCTTACGTCTTTTCGTAAAATATGTTAATGCCATCTGAAAGAGGAACAGGTAAGCTTTCCATCGAGCTCTTAGTCGAAGAAGTCGGTCGAAGGATGCAAGAGTTATTAGCAAAAAACTAATCGGTGGTCAACACGATTCCGTCGTACTGCCGATTCTTTTCGCAAATTACTTTTGTATAATTCTAGTATTTAATGGGAAAAAATTAAACGATTTTTTTGTCCATTTAAAAAACTATTAATTCTGAACAAAATGCCGCCCATTTATGCAACTAAAAAAATTTAAACGTCTCTTATTAGATAAGGCATATTTTCGTCTGATACGGTACTTCTTCTTCAATGATTTCGAGGATATTTTAGTTTTAATCAAAAAATTGTATTTCTTACGACTTTTCGTAAAATATGTTAATGCCATCTGAAAGAGGAACAGGTAAGTTTTCCATCGAGCTCTTAGTCGAAGAAGTCGGTCGAAGGATGCAAGAGTTATTAGCAAAAAACTAATCGGTGGTCAACACGTTTCCGTTGTACTGCCGATTCTTTTCGCAAAGAAATTTCTATAATTCTAGTATTAAATGGGAAAAAATTAAACGAATTTTTTGTCCATGTAAAAAACTATTAATTCTGAACAAAATGCCACCCATTAATGCAATGAACAAAATTTAAGTCTTTTATTAGATAAGGCATATTTTCATCTGATAAGGTACTTCTTCTTCAATGATTTCGAGGATATTTTAGTTTTAACCAAAAAAATTGTATATCTTACGACTTTTCGTAAAATATGTTAATGCCATCTGAAAGAGGAACAGATAAGCTTTCCATCGAGATCTTAGTTGAAGAAGTCGGTTGAAGGATGCAAGAGTTATTAGCAAAAAACTAATCGGTGGTCAACACGATTCCGTCCTGCTGCCGAATCTCTTCGCAAAGTACATTTCTATAATTCTAGTATTTAATGGGAAAAAATTAAACGAATTTCTTGTCCATGTAAAAAACTATTAATTCTGAATAAAATGCCACCCATTTATGCAATTAAAAAAATTTAAATGTCTCTCAATGATTTCGAGGATATTTTAGTTTTGATAAAAAAAATTGTATTTCTTACGACTTTTCGTAAAATATGTTAATGCCATCTGAAAGAGGAACAGATAAGCTTTACATCGAGCTCTTAAACGAAGAAGTCGGTCGAAGGATGCAAGAGTTATTAGCAAAGAACTAATCGGTGGTCAACGCAATTCCGTCCTACTGCCGATTCTTTTCCCAAAGTACTTTTATATAACTCTAGTATTTAATGGGAAAAAATTAAACGAATTTCTTGTCCATGTAAAAAACTATTAATTCTGAATAAAATGCCACCCATTTATGCAATTAAAAAAATTTAAATGTCTCTCAATGATTTCGAGGATATTTTAGTTTTGATAAAAAAAATTGTATTTCTTACGACTTTTCGTAAAATATGTTAATGCCATCTGAAAGAGGAACAGATAAGCTTTACATCGAGCTCTTAAACGAAGAAGTCGGTCGAAGGATGCAAGAGTTATCAGCAAAAAACTAATCGGTGTTCAACACGATTCCGTCCTGCTGCCGAATCTCTTCGCAAAGTACATTTCTATAATTCTAGTATTTAATGGGAAAAAATTAAACGAATTTCTTGTCCATGTAAAAAACTATTAATTCTGAATAAAATGCCACCCATTTATGCAATTAAAAAAATTTAAATGTCTCTCAATGATTTCGAGGATATTTTAGTTTTGATAAAAAAAAATTGTATTTCTTACGACTTTTCGTAAAATATGTTAAGGGGGTATACCACCTTTGCGATTTAAAAAATTGTGAAATAATTTATACTACGTAAAGTACTCTTTGAGGTGTACAGAATCTATATTGATCAATTTTATAGGTAGCCGAAACATTTTTTGTATGCTATAAACAAATTTAAATAAGCGCTCTTAGTGCAATTGTATGTAAATACAAAACTTTAAACGCGATTTTCTCGAAACGACATTTCTTAAATTGGCGTGTCAGATTGCTCCGCCAGTTTTTATCGGATTGACCTGAGAATTGATAGGGATCTTCTTAGACATGTAATCTAAGTCTGTACGTAGGGGTTTTTCGATATCTGTCTTAGATTTGTTTTTTCGCCCAATTAAATGAACATTTTTACTCAAAAAAATAACTTATTTCGGAAAAATAGGCACCATTTTCGTAAAACTCAAAATTTCAAAAAACCCCTACGTACGGACCTAAAAAATACTGTCCTTAAGACAATTTTTTTTTCCGATTGGAGCTAGCTTGCATGTACGGGCAGTGATTTGACACGCCAACTAGCGTTCTATGCAAAATGGACTTAACTTTGGGGTCATCTATCAGTGGTTATTTGTAACATATTTGCCCTGGCAAAATTGCAAAATGAAGTCGAGACATGCATTAGTATATTGCTTAAAACTACTTTTAGTCAAGTGCATTCTTTGCATTAAAAAAAATTTGCTAAGAATCGAGAAAATAATCATCTTCAAAGGTGGTATACCCCCTTAATGTCATCTGAAAGAGGAACAGATAAGCTTTCCATCGAGATCTTAGTTGAAGAAGTCGGTTGAAGGATGCAAGAGTTATTAGCAAAAAACTAATCGGTGGTCAACACGATTCCGTCCTGCTGCCGAATCTCTTCGCAAAGTACATTTCTATAATTCTAGTATTTAATGGGAAAAAATTAAACGATTTTTTTGTCCATGTAAAAAACTATTAATTCTGAACAAAATGCCACCCATTAATGCAATGAACAAAATTTAAGTCTCTTATTAGATAAGGCATATTTTTGTCGAATAAGGTACTTCTTCTTCAATCATTTCGAGGATATTTTAGTTTTGATAAAAAAAATTTTATATCTTATGACTTTTCGTAAACTATGTTAATGCCATCTGAAAGAGGAACAGATAAGTTTTCCATCGAGCTCTTAGTCGAAGAAGTCGGTCGAAGGATGGAAGAGTTATTAGCAAAAACTAATCGGTGGTCAACACGTTTCCGTCCTACTGCCGATTCTATTCGCAAAGTACTTTTCTATAATTCTAGTATTTAATTGTGAAAAATTAAACGAATTTTTTGTCCATGTAAAAAACTATTAATTCTGAATAAAATGCCGCCCATTTATGCAATTAAAAACATTTAAACGTCTCTTATTAGATAAGGCATATTTTTGTCGGATAAGGTACTTCTTCTTCAATGAATTCGAGGATATTTTAGTTTTATTCCAAAAATTGTATTTCTTACGTCTTTTCGTAAAATATGTTAATGCCATCTGAAAGAGGAACAGGTAAGCTTTCCATCGAGCTCTTAGTCGAAGAAGTCGGTCGAAGGATGCAAGAGTTATTAGCAAAAAACTAATCGGTGGTCAACACGATTCCGTCGTACTGCCGATTCTTTTCGCAAAGTACTTTTCTATAATTCTAGTATTAAATGGGAAAAAATTAAACGAATTTTTTGTCCATGTAAAAAACTATTAATTCTGAACAAAATGCCACCCATTAATGCAATGAACAAAATTTAAGTCTCTTATTAGATAAGGCATATTTTTGTCGAATAAGGTACTTCTTCTTCAATCATTTCGAGGATATTTTAGTTTTGATAAAAAAAATTTTATATCTTATGACTTTTCGTAAACTATGTTAATGCCATCTGAAAGAGGAACAGATAAGTTTTCCATCGAGCTCTTAGTCGAAGAAGTTGGTCGAAGAATGCTACAGTTATTAGCAAAAAACTATTCGGTGGTCAACACGATTCCGTCCTACTGCCGATTCTTTTCGCAAAGTACTTTTCAATAATTCCAGTATTTAATGGGAAAAATTAAACGAAATTTTTGTCCATGTAAAAATGTATTAATTCTGAATAAAATGCTGCCCATTTATGCAATTAAAAAAATTTAAATGTCTCTCAATGTTTTCGAGGATATTTTAGTTTTGATCAAAAAAATTTTATTTCTTACGACTTTTCGTAAAATATGTTAATGCCATCTGAAAGAGGAACAGGTAAGCTTTCCATCGAGCTCTTAGTCGAAGAAGTCGGTCGAAGGATGCAAGAGTTATTAGCCAAAAACTAATCGGTGGTCAACACGATTCCGTCGTACTGCCGATTCTTTTCGCAAAGTACTTTTCTATAATTCTAGTATTAAATGGAAAAAAATTAAACGAATTTTTTGTCCATGTAAAAAACTATTAATTCTGAACCAAATGCCACCCATTTATGCAATGAACAAAATTTAAGTCTCTTATTAGATAAGGCATATTTTTGTCTGATAAGGTACTTCTTCTTCAATGATTTCGAGGATATTTTAGTTTTGATAAAAAAAATTTTATATCTGACGACTTTTCGTAAACTATGTTAATGCCATCTGAAAGAGGAACAGATAAGTTTTCCATCGAGCTCTTAGTCGAAGAAGTCGGTCGAAGGATGGAAGAGTTATTAGCAAAAACTAATCGGTGGTCAACACGTTTCCGTCCTACTGCCGATTCTATTCGCAAAGTACTTTTCTATAATTCTAGTATTTAATTGTGAAAAATTAAACGAATTTTTTGTCCATGTAAAAAACTATTAATTCTGAATAAAATGCCGCCCATTTATACAATTAAAAACATTTAAACGTCTCTTATTAGATAAGGCATATTTTTGTCGGATAAGGTACTTCTTCTTCAATGATTTCGAGGATATTTTAGTTTTATTCCAAAAATTTTATTTCTTACGTCTTTTCGTAAAATATGTTAATGCCATCTGAAAGAGGAACAGATAAGCTTTCCATCGAGCTCTTAGTCGAAGAAGTTGGTCGAAGAATGCTACAGTTATTAGCAAAAAACTATTCGGTGGTCAACACGATTCCGTCCTACTGCCGATTCTTTTCGCAAAGTACTTTTCAATAATTCCAGTATTTAATGGGAAAAATTAAACGATTTTTTTGTCCATGTAAAAAACTATTAATTCTGAACAAAATGCCGCCCATTTATGCAATTAAAAAAATTTAAACGTCTCTTATTAGATAAGGCATATTTTCGTCTGATAAGGTACTTCTTCTTCAATGATTTCGAGGAATGTTAGTTTTATTCCAAAAATTGTATTTCTTACGTCTTTTCGTAAAATATGTTAATGCCATCTGAAAGAGGAACAGGTAAGCTTTCCATCGAGCTCTTAGTCGAAGAAGTCGGTCGAAGGATGCAAGAGTTATTAGCAAAAAACTAATCGGTGGTCAACACGATTCCGTCGTACTGCCGATTCTTTTCGCAAATTACTTTTGTATAATTCTAGTATTTAATGGGAAAAAATTAAACGATTTTTTTGTCCATTTAAAAAACTATTAATTCTGAACAAAATGCCGCCCATTTATGCAACTAAAAAAATTTAAACGTCTCTTATTAGATAAGGCATATTTTCGTCTGATACGGTACTTCTTCTTCAATGATTTCGAGGATATTTTAGTTTTAATCAAAAAAATTGTATTTCTTACGACTTTTCGTAAAATATGTTAATGCCATCTGAAAGAGGAACAGGTAAGTTTTCCATCGAGCTCTTAGTCGAAGAAGTCGGTCGAAGGATGCAAGAGTTATTAGCAAAAAACTAATCGGTGGTCAACACGTTTCCGTCGTACTGCCGATTCTTTTCGCAAAGAACTTTTCTATAATTCTAGTATTAAATGGGAAAAAATTAAACGAATTTTTTGTCCATGTAAAAAACTATTAATTCTGAACAAAATGCCACCCATTAATGCAATGAACAAAATTTAAGTCTTTTATTAGATAAGGCATATTTTCATCTGATAAGGTACTTCTTCTTCAATGATTTCGAGGATATTTTAGTTTTAACCAAAAAAATTGTATTTCTTACGACTTTTCGTAAAATATGTTAATGCCATCTGAAAGAGGAACAGATAAGCTTTCCATCGAGATCTTAGTTGAAGAAGTCGGTTGAAGGATGCAAGAGTTATTAGCAAAAAACTAATCGGTGGTCAACACGATTCCGTCCTGCTGCCGAATCTCTTCGCAAAGTACATTTCTATAATTCTAGTATTTAATGGGAAAAAATTAAACGAATTTCTTGTCCATGTAAAAAACTATTAATTCTGAATAAAATGCCACCCATTTATGCAATTAAAAAAATTTAAATGTCTCTCAATGATTTCGAGGATATTTTAGTTTTGATAAAAAAAATTGTATTTCTTACGACTTTTCGTAAAATATGTTAATGCCATCTGAAAGAGGAACAGATAAGCTTTACATCGAGCTCTTAAACGAAGAAGTCGGTCGAAGGATGCAAGAGTTATTAGCAAAGAACTAATCGGTGGTCAACGCAATTCCGTCCTACTGCCGATTCTTTTCCCAAAGTACTTTTATATAACTCTAGTATTTAATGGGAAAAAATTAAACGAATTTCTTGTCCATGTAAAAAACTATTAATTCTGAATAAAATGCCACCCATTTATGCAATTAAAAAAATTTAAATGTCTCTCAATGATTTCGAGGATATTTTAGTTTTGATAAAAAAAATTGTATTTCTTACGACTTTTCGTAAAATATGTTAATGCCATCTGAAAGAGGAACAGATAAGCTTTACATCGAGCTCTTAAACGAAGAAGTCGGTCGAAGGATGCAAGAGTTATTAGCAAAAAACTAATCGGTGTTCAACACGATTCCGTCCTGCTGCCGAATCTCTTCGCAAAGTACATTTCTATAATTCTAGTATTTAATGGGAAAAAATTAAACGAATTTCTTGTCCATGTAAAAAACTATTAATTCTGAATAAAATGCCACCCATTTATGCAATTAAAAAAATTTAAATGTCTCTCAATGATTTCGAGGATATTTTAGTTTTGATAAAAAAAATTGTATTTCTTACGACTTTTCGTAAAATATGTTAATGCCATCTGAAAGAGGAACAGATAAGCTTTACATCGAGCTCTTAAACGAAGAAGTCGGTCGAAGGATGCAAGAGTTATTAGCAAAAAACTAATCGGTGTTCAACACGATTCCGTCCTGCTGCCGAATCTCTTCGCAAAGTACATTTCTATAATTCTAGTATTTAATGGGAAAAAATTAAACGAATTTCTTGTCCATGTAAAAAACTATTAATTCTGAATAAAATGCCACCCATTTATGCAATTAAAAAAATTTAAATGTCTCTCAATGATTTCGAGGATATTTTAGTTTTGATAAAAAAAAATTGTATTTCTTACGACTTTTCGTAAAATATGTTAATGTCATCTGAAAGAGGAACAGATAAGCTTTCCATCGAGATCTTAGTTGAAGAAGTCGGTTGAAGGATGCAAGAGTTATTAGCAAAAAACTAATCGGTGGTCAACACGATTCCGTCCTGCTGCCGAATCTCTTCGCAAAGTACATTTCTATAATTCTAGTATTTAATGGGAAAAAATTAAACGATTTTTTTGTCCATGTAAAAAACTATTAATTCTGAACAAAATGCCACCCATTAATGCAATGAACAAAATTTAAGTCTCTTATTAGATAAGGCATATTTTTGTCGAATAAGGTACTTCTTCTTCAATCATTTCGAGGATATTTTAGTTTTGATAAAAAAAATTTTATATCTTATGACTTTTCGTAAACTATGTTAATGCCATCTGAAAGAGGAACAGATAAGTTTTCCATCGAGCTCTTAGTCGAAGAAGTCGGTCGAAGGATGGAAGAGTTATTAGCAAAAACTAATCGGTGGTCAACACGTTTCCGTCCTACTGCCGATTCTATTCGCAAAGTACTTTTCTATAATTCTAGTATTTAATTGTGAAAAATTAAACGAATTTTTTGTCCATGTAAAAAACTATTAATTCTGAATAAAATGCCGCCCATTTATGCAATTAAAAACATTTAAACGTCTCTTATTAGATAAGGCATATTTTTGTCGGATAAGGTACTTCTTCTTCAATGAATTCGAGGATATTTTAGTTTTATTCCAAAAATTGTATTTCTTACGTCTTTTCGTAAAATATGTTAATGCCATCTGAAAGAGGAACAGGTAAGCTTTCCATCGAGCTCTTAGTCGAAGAAGTCGGTCGAAGGATGCAAGAGTTATTAGCAAAAAACTAATCGGTGGTCAACACGATTCCGTCGTACTGCCGATTCTTTTCGCAAAGTACTTTTCTATAATTCTAGTATTAAATGGGAAAAAATTAAACGAATTTTTTGTCCATGTAAAAAACTATTAATTCTGAACAAAATGCCACCCATTAATGCAATGAACAAAATTTAAGTCTCTTATTAGATAAGGCATATTTTTGTCGAATAAGGTACTTCTTCTTCAATCATTTCGAGGATATTTTAGTTTTGATAAAAAAAATTTTATATCTTATGACTTTTCGTAAACTATGTTAATGCCATCTGAAAGAGGAACAGATAAGTTTTCCATCGAGCTCTTAGTCGAAGAAGTTGGTCGAAGAATGCTACAGTTATTAGCAAAAAACTATTCGGTGGTCAACACGATTCCGTCCTACTGCCGATTCTTTTCGCAAAGTACTTTTCAATAATTCCAGTATTTAATGGGAAAAATTAAACGAAATTTTTGTCCATGTAAAAATGTATTAATTCTGAATAAAATGCTGCCCATTTATGCAATTAAAAAAATTTAAATGTCTCTCAATGTTTTCGAGGATATTTTAGTTTTGATCAAAAAAATTGTATTTCTTACGACTTTTCGTAAAATATGTTAATGCCATCTGAAAGAGGAACAGGTAAGCTTTCCATCGAGCTCTTAGTCGAAGAAGTCGGTCGAAGGATGCAAGAGTTATTAGCCAAAAACTAATCGGTGGTCAACACGATTCCGTCGTACTGCCGATTCTTTTCGCAAAGTACTTTTCTATAATTCTAGTATTAAATGGAAAAAAATTAAACGAATTTTTTGTCCATGTAAAAAACTATTAATTCTGAACCAAATGCCACCCATTTATGCAATGAACAAAATTTAAGTCTCTTATTAGATAAGGCATATTTTTGTCTGATAAGGTACTTCTTCTTCAATGATTTCGAGGATATTTTAGTTTTGATAAAAAAAATTTTATATCTTACGACTTTTCGTAAACTATGTTAATGCCATCTGAAAGAGGAACAGATAAGTTTTCCATCGAGCTCTTAGTCGAAGAAGTCGGTCGAAGGATGGAAGAGTTATTAGCAAAAACTAATCGGTGGTCAACACGTTTCCGTCCTACTGCCGATTCTATTCGCAAAGTACTTTTCTATAATTCTAGTATTTAATTGTGAAAAATTAAACGAATTTTTTGTCCATGTAAAAAACTATTAATTCTGAATAAAATGCCGCCCATTTATACAATTAAAAACATTTAAACGTCTCTTATTAGATAAGGCATATTTTTGTCGGATAAGGTACTTCTTCTTCAATGATTTCGAGGATATTTTAGTTTTATTCCAAAAATTGTATTTCTTACGTCTTTTCGTAAAATATGTTAATGCCATCTGAAAGAGGAACAGATAAGCTTTCCATCGAGCTCTTAGTCGAAGAAGTTGGTCGAAGAATGCTACAGTTATTAGCAAAAAACTATTCGGTGGTCAACACGATTCCGTCCTACTGCCGATTCTTTTCGCAAAGTACTTTTCAATAATTCCAGTATTTAATGGGAAAAATTAAACGATTTTTTAGTCCATGTAAAAAACTATTAATTCTGAACAAAATGCCGCCCATTTATGCAATTAAAAAAATTTAAACGTCTCTTATTAGATAAGGCATATTTTCGTCTGATAAGGTACTTCTTCTTCAATGATTTCGAGGAATGTTAGTTTTATTCCAAAAATTGTATTTCTTACGTCTTTTCGTAAAATATGTTAATGCCATCTGAAAGAGGAACAGGTAAGCTTTCCATCGAGCTCTTAGTCGAAGAAGTCGGTCGAAGGATGCAAGAGTTATTAGCAAAAAACTAATCGGTGGTCAACACGATTCCGTCGTACTGCCGATTCTTTTCGCAAATTACTTTTGTATAATTCTAGTATTTAATGGGAAAAAATTAAACGATTTTTTTGTCCATTTAAAAAACTATTAATTCTGAACAAAATGCCGCCCATTTATGCAACTAAAAAAATTTAAACGTCTCTTATTAGATAAGGCATATTTTCGTCTGATACGGTACTTCTTCTTCAATGATTTCGAGGATATTTTAGTTTTAATCAAAAAAATTGTATTTCTTACGACTTTTCGTAAAATATGTTAATGCCATCTGAAAGAGGAACAGGTAAGTTTTCCATCGAGCTCTTAGTCGAAGAAGTCGGTCGAAGGATGCAAGAGTTATTAGCAAAAAACTAATCGGTGGTCAACACGTTTCCGTCGTACTGCCGATTCTTTTCGCAAAGAACTTTTCTATAATTCTAGTATTAAATGGGAAAAAATTAAACGAATTTTTTGTCCATGTAAAAAACTATTAATTCTGAACAAAATGCCACCCATTAATGCAATGAACAAAATTTAAGTCTTTTATTAGATAAGGCATATTTTCATCTGATAAGGTACTTCTTCTTCAATGATTTCGAGGATATTTTAGTTTTAACCAAAAAAATTGTATTTCTTACGACTTTTCGTAAAATATGTTAATGCCATCTGAAAGAGGAACAGATAAGCTTTACATCGAGCTCTTAAACGAAGAAGTCGGTCGAAGGATGCAAGAGTTATTAGCAAAAAACTAATCGGTGGTCAACACGATTCCGTCCTGCTGCCGAATCTCTTCGCAAAGTACATTTCTATAATTCTAGTATTTAATGGGAAAAAATTAAACGAATTTCTTGTCCATGTAAAAAACTATTAATTCTGAATAAAATGCCACCCATTTATGCAATTAAAAAAATTTAAATGTCTCTCAATGATTTCGAGGATATTTTAGTTTTGATAAAAAAAATTGTATTTCTTACGACTTTTCGTAAAATATGTTAATGCCATCTGAAAGAGGAACAGATAAGCTTTACATCGAGCTCTTAAACGAAGAAGTCGGTCGAAGGATGCAAGAGTTATTAGCAAAGAACTAATCGGTGGTCAACGCAATTCCGTCCTACTGCCGATTCTTTTCCCAAAGTACTTTTATATAACTCTAGTATTTAATGGGAAAAAATTAAACGAATTTCTTGTCCATGTAAAAAACTATTAATTCTGAATAAAATGCCACCCATTTATGCAATTAAAAAAATTTAAATGTCTCTCAATGATTTCGAGGATATTTTAGTTTTGATAAAAAAAATTGTATTTCTTACGACTTTTCGTAAAATATGTTAATGCCATCTGAAAGAGGAACAGATAAGCTTTACATCGAGCTCTTAAACGAAGAAGTCGGTCGAAGGATGCAAGAGTTATTAGCAAAAAACTAATCGGTGTTCAACACGATTCCGTCCTGCTGCCGAATCTCTTCGCAAAGTACATTTCTATAATTCTAGTATTTAATGGGAAAAAATTAAACGAATTTCTTGTCCATGTAAAAAACTATTAATTCTGAATAAAATGCCACCCATTTATGCAATTAAAAAAATTTAAATGTCTCTCAATGATTTCGAGGATATTTTAGTTTTGATAAAAAAAAATTGTATTTCTTACGACTTTTCGTAAAATATGTTAATGTCATCTGAAAGAGGAACAGATAAGCTTTCCATCGAGATCTTAGTTGAAGAAGTCGGTTGAAGGATGCAAGAGTTATTAGCAAAAAACTAATCGGTGGTCAACACGATTCCGTCCTGCTGCCGAATCTCTTCGCAAAGTACATTTCTATAATTCTAGTATTTAATGGGAAAAAATTAAACGATTTTTTTGTCCATGTAAAAAACTATTAATTCTGAACAAAATGCCACCCATTAATGCAATGAACAAAATTTAAGTCTCTTATTAGATAAGGCATATTTTTGTCGAATAAGGTACTTCTTCTTCAATCATTTCGAGGATATTTTAGTTTTGATAAAAAAAATTTTATATCTTATGACTTTTCGTAAACTATGTTAATGCCATCTGAAAGAGGAACAGATAAGTTTTCCATCGAGCTCTTAGTCGAAGAAGTCGGTCGAAGGATGGAAGAGTTATTAGCAAAAACTAATCGGTGGTCAACACGTTTCCGTCCTACTGCCGATTCTATTCGCAAAGTACTTTTCTATAATTCTAGTATTTAATTGTGAAAAATTAAACGAATTTTTTGTCCATGTAAAAAACTATTAATTCTGAATAAAATGCCGCCCATTTATGCAATTAAAAACATTTAAACGTCTCTTATTAGATAAGGCATATTTTTGTCGGATAAGGTACTTCTTCTTCAATGAATTCGAGGATATTTTAGTTTTATTCCAAAAATTGTATTTCTTACGTCTTTTCGTAAAATATGTTAATGCCATCTGAAAGAGGAACAGGTAAGCTTTCCATCGAGCTCTTAGTCGAAGAAGTCGGTCGAAGGATGCAAGAGTTATTAGCAAAAAACTAATCGGTGGTCAACACGATTCCGTCGTACTGCCGATTCTTTTCGCAAAGTACTTTTCTATAATTCTAGTATTAAATGGGAAAAAATTAAACGAATTTTTTGTCCATGTAAAAAACTATTAATTCTGAACAAAATGCCACCCATTAATGCAATGAACAAAATTTAAGTCTCTTATTAGATAAGGCATATTTTTGTCGAATAAGGTACTTCTTCTTCAATCATTTCGAGGATATTTTAGTTTTGATAAAAAAAATTTTATATCTTATGACTTTTCGTAAACTATGTTAATGCCATCTGAAAGAGGAACAGATAAGTTTTACATCGAGCTCTTAAACGAGGAAGTCGGTCGATGGATGCAAGAGTTATTAGCAAAAAACTAATCGGTGGTCAACACGATTCCGACCTGCTGCCGAATCTCTTCGCAAAGTACATTTCTATAATTCTAGTATTTAATGGGAAAAAATTAAACGAATTTTTTGTCCATGTAAAAAACTATTAATTCTGAATAAAATTCCTCCCATTTATGCAATTTAAAAATTTTAATGTCTCTTATTAGATAAGGCATATTTTCGTCTGATAAGGTACTTTTTCTTCAATGATTTCGAGGATTTTAGTTTTAATCAAAAAAATTGTATTTCTTACGACTTTTCGTAAAATAAGTTAGTGCCATCTGAAAGAGGAACAGATAAGCTTTCCATCGAGATCTTAGTCGAAGAACTCGGTTGAAGGATGCAAGAGTTATTAGCAAAATACTAATCGGTGGTCAACGCGATTCCGTCCCACTGCCGAATCTCTTCGCAAAGTACTTTTCTATAATTCTAGTATTTATAGAAAACAATTAAACGAATTTTTTGTCCATGTAAAAAACTATTTACTCTGAATAAAATGCCGCCCATATATGCAATTAAAAAAATTTAAATGTCTTTTATTAGATAAGGTATATTTTCGTCTGATAAGGTACTTTTTCTTCAATGATTTCGAGGATATTTTAGTTTTGATAAAAAAAATTTTATTTCTTACCACTTTTCGTAAAATATGTTAATGCCATCTGAAAGAGGAACAGATAAGCTTTCCATCGCGCTCTTAGTCGAAGAAGTCGGTCGAAGAATGCTACAGTTATTAGCAAAAAACTATTCGGTGGTCAACACGATTCCGTCCTACTGCCGATTCTTTCGGTCGAAGGATGCAAGAGTTATTAGCAAAAAAAGTATTCGGTGGTCAACAAGTTTCCGTCGTACTGCCGATTCTTTTCGCAAAGAACATTTCTATAATTCTGGTATTAAATGGGAAAAAATTAAACTAATTTTTTGTCCATGTAAAAAACTATTAATTCTGAACAAAATGCCACCCATTAATGCAATGAACAAAATTTAAGTCTCTTATTAGATAAGGCATATTTTTGTCGGATAAGGTACTTCTTCTTCAATGATTTCGAGGATATTTTAGTTTTGATCAAAAAAATTTTATATCTTATTACTTTTCGTAAACTTTGTTAATGCTATCTGAAAGAGGAACAGATAAGTTTTCCATCGAGCTCTTAGTCGAAGGAGTTGGTCGAAAAATGCTACAGTTATTAGCAAAAAACTATTCGGTGGTCAACACGATTCCGTCCTACTGCTGATTCTTTTCGCAAAGTACTTTTCAATAATTCTAGTATTTAATGGGAAAAATTAAACGAAATTTTTGTCTATGTAAAAAACTATTAATTCTGAATAAAATGCCGCCCATTTATGCAACTAAAAAAATTTAAATGTCTCTCAATGATTTCGAGGATATTTTAGTTTTGATAAAAAAAATTGTATTTCTTACGACTTTTCGTAAAATATGTTAATGCCATCTGAAAGAGGAACAGATAAGCTTTACATCGAGCTCTTAAACGAAGAAGTCGGTCGAAGGATGCAAGAGTTATTAGCAAAAAACTAATCGGTGTTCAACACGATTCCGTCCTGCTGCCGAATCTCTTCGCAAAGTACATTTCTATAATTCTAGTATTTAATGGGAAAAAATTAAACGAATTTCTTGTCCATGTAAAAAACTATTAATTCTGAATAAAATGCCACCCATTTATGCAATTAAAAAAATTTAAATGTCTCTCAATGATTTCGAGGATATTTTAGTTTTGATAAAAAAAAATTGTATTTCTTACGACTTTTCGTAAAATATGTTAATGTCATCTGAAAGAGGAACAGATAAGCTTTCCATCGAGATCTTAGTTGAAGAAGTCGGTTGAAGGATGCAAGAGTTATTAGCAAAAAACTAATCGGTGGTCAACACGATTCCGTCCTGCTGCCGAATCTCTTCGCAAAGTACATTTCTATAATTCTAGTATTTAATGGGAAAAAATTAAACGATTTTTTTGTCCATGTAAAAAACTATTAATTCTGAACAAAATGCCACCCATTAATGCAATGAACAAAATTTAAGTCTCTTATTAGATAAGGCATATTTTTGTCGAATAAGGTACTTCTTCTTCAATCATTTCGAGGATATTTTAGTTTTGATAAAAAAAATTTTATATCTTATGACTTTTCGTAAACTATGTTAATGCCATCTGAAAGAGGAACAGATAAGTTTTCCATCGAGCTCTTAGTCGAAGAAGTCGGTCGAAGGATGGAAGAGTTATTAGCAAAAACTAATCGGTGGTCAACACGTTTCCGTCCTACTGCCGATTCTATTCGCAAAGTACTTTTCTATAATTCTAGTATTTAATTGTGAAAAATTAAACGAATTTTTTGTCCATGTAAAAAACTATTAATTCTGAATAAAATGCCGCCCATTTATGCAATTAAAAACATTTAAACGTCTCTTATTAGATAAGGCATATTTTTGTCGGATAAGGTACTTCTTCTTCAATGAATTCGAGGATATTTTAGTTTTATTCCAAAAATTGTATTTCTTACGTCTTTTCGTAAAATATGTTAATGCCATCTGAAAGAGGAACAGGTAAGCTTTCCATCGAGCTCTTAGTCGAAGAAGTCGGTCGAAGGATGCTACAGTTATTAGCAAAAAACTATTCGGTGGTCAACACGATTCCGTCCTACTGCCGATTCTTTTCGCAAAGAACATTTCTATAATTCTGGTATTAAATGGGAAAAAATTAAACTAATTTTTTGTCCATGTAAAAAACTATTAATTCTGAACAAAATGCCACCCATTAATGCAATGAACAAAATTTAAGTCTCTTATTAGATAAGGCATATTTTTGTCGGATAAGGTACTTCTTCTTCAATGATTTCGAGGATATTTTAGTTTTGATCAAAAAAATTTTATATCTTATTACTTTTCGTAAAATATGTTAATGCCATCTGAAAGAAGAACAGATAAGCTTTCCATCGAGCTCTTAGTCGAAGAAGTCAGTCGAAGGATGCAAGGGTTATTAGCAAAAAACTAATCGGTGGTCAACACGTTTCCGTCGTACTGCCGATTCTTTTCGCAAAGTACTTTTCAATAATTCTAGTATTTAATGGGAAAAAATTTAACGAATTTTATGTCCATGTAAAAAACTATTAATTCTGAATAAAATTCCTCCCATTTATGCAAAATTTAAATGTCTCTTATTAGATAAGGCATATTTTCGTCTTATAAGGTACTTTTTCTTCAATGATTTCGAGGATATTTTAGTTTTGATAAAAAAAATTTTATTTCTTACCACTTTTCGTAAAATATGTTAATGCCATCTGAAAGAGGAACAGATAAGCTTTCCATCGCGCTCTTAGTCGAAGGAGTTGGTCGAAGAATGCTACAGTTATTAGCAAAAAACTATTCGGTGGTCAACACGATTCCGTCCTACTGCCGATTCTTTTCGCAAAGAACATTTCTATAATTCTGGTATTAAATGGGAAAAAATTAAACTAATTTTTTGTCCATGTAAAAAACTATTAATTCTGAACAAAATGCCACCCATTAATGCAATGAACAAAATTTAAGTCTCTTATTAGATAAGGCATATTTTTGTCGGATAAGGTACTTCTTCTTCAATGATTTCGAGGATATTTTAGTTTTGATCAAAAAAATTTTATATCTTATTACTTTTCGTAAAATATGTTAATGCCATCTGAAAGAGGAACAGATAAGCTTTCCATCGCGCCTTTAGTCGAAGGAGTTGGTCGAAGAATGCTACAGTTATTAGCAAAAAACTATTCGGTGGTCAACACGATTCCGTCCTACTGCCGATTCTTTTCGCAAAGAACATTTCTATAATTCTGGTATTAAATGGGAAAAAATTAAACTAATTTTTTGTCCATGTAAAAAACTATTAATTCTGAACAAAATGCCACCCATTAATGCAATGAACAAAATTTAAGTCTCTTATTAGATAAGGCATATTTTTGTCGGATAAGGTACTTCTTCTTCAATGATTTCGAGGATATTTTAGTTTTGATCAAAAAAATTTTATATCTTATTACTTTTCGTAAAATATGTTAATGCCATCTGAAAGAGGAACAGATAAGCTTTCCATCGCGCTCTTAGTCGAAGGAGTTGGTCGAAGAATGCTACAGTTATTAGCAAAAAACTATTCGGTGGTCAACACGATTCCGTCCTACTGCCGATTCTTTTCGCAAAGAACATTTCTATAATTCTGGTATTAAATGGGAAAAAATTAAACTAATTTTTTGTCCATGTAAAAAACTATTAATTCTGAATAAAATGCCGCCCATTTATGCAATTAAAAACATTTAAACGTCTCTTATTAGATAAGGTATATTTTCGTCTGATAAGGTACTTTTTCTTCAATGATTTCGAGGATATTTTAGTTTTGATAAAAAAAATTTTATTTCTTACCACTTTTCGTAAAATATGTTAATGCCATCTGAAAGAGGAACAGATAAGCTTTCCATCGCGCTCTTAGTCGAAGGAGTTGGTCGAAGAATGCTACAGTTATTAGCAAAAAACTATTCGGTGGTCAACACGATTCCGTCCTACTGCCGATTCTTTTCGCAAAGAACATTTCTATAATTCTGGTATTAAATGGGAAAAAATTAAACTAATTTTTTGTCCATGTAAAAAACTATTAATTCTGAACAAAATGCCACCCATTAATGCAATGAACAAAATTTAAGTCTCTTATTAGATAAGGCATATTTTTGTCGGATAAGGTACTTCTTCTTCAATGATTTCGAGGATATTTTAGTTTTGATCAAAAAAATTTTATATCTTATTACTTTTCGTAAAATATGTTAATGCCATCTGAAAGAAGAACAGATAAGCTTTCCATCGAGCTCTTAGTCGAAGAAGTCAGTCGAAGGATGCAAGGGTTATTAGCAAAAAACTAATCGGTGGTCAACACGTTTCCGTCGTACTGCCGATTCTTTTCGCAAAGTACTTTTCAATAATTCTAGTATTTAATGGGAAAAAATTTAACGAATTTTATGTCCATGTAAAAAACTATTAATTCTGAATAAAATTCCTCCCATTTATGCAAAATTTAAATGTCTCTTATTAGATAAGGCATATTTTCGTCTTATAAGGTACTTTTTCTTCAATGATTTCGAGGATATTTTAGTTTTGATAAAAAAAATTTTATTTCTTACGACTTTTCGTAAAATATGTTAATGCTATCTGAAAGAGGAACAGATAAGCTTTACAGCGAGCTCTTAAACGAAGAAGTTGGTCGATCGATGCAAGAGTTATTAGCAAAAAACTAATCGGTGGTCAACACGATTCCGTCCTGCTGCCGAATCTCTTCGCAAAGTACATTTCTATAATTCTAGTATTTAATGGGAAAAAATTAAACGAATTTTTTGTCCATGTAAAAAACTATAAATTTTGAATAAAATTCCTCCCATTTATGCAATTAAAAAATTTTAATGTCTCTTATTAGATAAGGCATATTTTCGTCTGATAAGGTACTTTTTATACCCTGTACCTTATGGTACAAGGGTATATTAGTTTTGTGCACGTCGACAATGTATGTAACACCTTAAAGGAGACATCTCCGACTATACAAAGTATATATATTCTTGATCAGTATCGAAAGAGAAGTCGATTTAGCCATGTCCGTCTGTCCGTCCGTCCGTCTGTCCGTCCGTCCGTCTGTCTGTATGAACGTGTCGATCTCGGAAACTATAATAGATAGGACCAAAAGCTCTTCGCAGTTCGATTCTGTGATTCATTACGCAGATCAAGTTTATTTTGTTTTCCCCCTTTTTGAGTTAGTTTAGGGGTGAGGGGCAAATGACTGAAGCTACCTCGGGTAAAATAGTACAAAAGTCGTATTTTCTGCGTTGTCTTTTGTGATAGGAACACCAAATTTGGTGTGTATATAGCTGACTCAACTCTCAATAAGAAAAAACAAAAAAATGGGCGTGACCACGCCCCTATATAGTAAAAATTTCAAACGCTCATATCTCAAGAACCATACAACCTACAAGAATGAAACTTTGCATGTATGCTATTGGGATGGAGTATAGTAAGATTCAAATATAAAATGGGCGTAACCACGCCCACATATAGCCGAAATAGAAAACCGTTATATCTCTGTAACGAATTGGTCTAGAAGAGCAAAAATTAGTAGGTATGATATTGAATAGAAAGGAAATATGTTTCGATTAAAAAGTGGGCGGGGCAACGCCCTACAACAGACGTTACTAATTGAAGGTACAGGGTATGTCGAAGTCGAGTACTGTCGACTCCAATCCTTACTGGTTCTTCAATGATTTCGAGGATATTTTAGTTTTGATAAAAAAAATTTTATTTCTTACCACTTTTCGTAAAATATGTTAATGCCATCTGAAAGAGGAACAGATAAGCTTTCCATCGCGCTCTTAGTCGAAGAAGTCGGTCGAAGGATTCAAGAGTTGTTAGCAAAAAACTAATAGCTGGTCAACACGATTCCGTCCTACTGCCGATCTCTTCGCAAAGTACTTTTCTATAATTCTAGTATTTAATGGGAAAAAATTAAACGAATTTTTGTCCATGTAAAAAACTATTAATTCTGAACAATATGGCACCCATTTATGCAATTAACAAAATTTAAGTCTCTTATTAGATAAGGCATATTTTTGTCTGATAAGGTACTTCTTCTTCAATGATTTCGAGGATATTTTAGTTTTGATCAAAACAATTTTATATCTTATGACTTTTCGTAAACTATGTTAATGCCATCTGAAAGAGGAACAGATAAGCTTTTCATCGAGCTCTTAGTCGAAGAAGTCGGTCGAAGGATGCAAGAGTTATTAGCAAAAAACTTATCGGTGGTCAACACGTTTCCGTCGTACTGCCGATTCTTTTCGCAAAGTACTTTTCTATAATTCTAGTATTTAATGGGAAAAAATTAAACGAATTTTTTGTCCATGTAAAAAACTATTAATTCTGAACAAAATGGCGCCCATTTATGCAATTAAAAAAATTTAAACGTCTCTTATTAGATAATGCATATTTTCGTCTGATAAGGTACTTCTTTTTCAATGATTTCGAGGATATTTTAGTTTTAATCAAAAAAATTGTATTTCTTACGACTTTTCGTAAAATATGTTAATGCCATCTGAAAGAGGAACAGGTAAGCTTTCCATCGAGCTCTTAGTCGAAGATGTCGGTCGAAGGATGCAAGAGTTACTAGCAAAAAACTAATCGGTGGTCAACACGTTTCCGTCGTACTGCCGATTCTTTTCGCAAAGAACTTTTCTATAATTCTAGTATTAAATGGGAAAAAATTAAACGAATTTTTTGTCCATGTAAAAAACTATTAATTCTGAACAAAATGCCACCCATTAATGCAATGAACAAAATTTAAGTCTTTTATTAGATAAGGCATATTTTTGTCTGATAAGGTACTTCTTCTTCAATGATTTCGGGGATATTTTATTTTTGATCAAAAAAATTGTATTTCTTACGACTTTTCGTAAAATATGTTAATGCCATCTGAAAGAGGAACAGATAAGCTTTCCATCGAGCTCTTAGTCGAAGAAGTTGGTCGAAGGATGCAAGAGTTATTACAAAAACTTATCGGTGGTCAACACGTTTCCGTAGTACTGCCGATTATTTTCGCAAAGTACTTTTCAATAATTCTAGTATTTAGGCCCAGTTTCACAGTCAAAGTTAACCCAGGGTTAACTCCGAGTAACAATTTTTCAGTTTCACACTTAGTAGTTAACCCCTGAGTTAACCCTACTACATTCTAGGGTTAACCCCGAGTTAACTACTCTGTTTTAACTTTTTCTATTTATGTTTTTTAATGTCAAAACAGAACAAAATTTGTCTGTCAAAAAAATACAAATTAAATATGTCCCAATCAGTAGAAATGAATATGATAAATGAGCTTGTATAGCAGCATTCAACCAGGTAGTCTCACATCATATGGAATTACTGACATCGGAAATCGTTTACTTTTCATTGGGAAAAGATATGCATCATTTATACAAAGTCTCCTTGTGTGATTGCTAAGAGAATTGTACCCATATCGTGTTTTACACGAAACTAACATAACTACGTAGTACGTACTATTGTACCATTTGAAGAGTGCGGTTTACTTTCGTTGTGCAGAGTAACTCCCCGCCCCTTTGTAATGGTAAACTATACAATTAGACATAATCGAGTCAACATTTCACCTCTTGTTATATTGGATTCTCTTCAGTTATCCATTACTAATTGAAGGTGATTTTTAAAATAACTGAAAAAATAAACAGTGTTTGGTAAGTAGATGATCAATGTTGTAAAACATTCTTCTCAAAAAATAGAATGTTGCCATACTTATATAACTAGAGTTAACTCGTCACTGTGGAACTGAAAGTCAGAGTTAACTCCGGGTAAGGGTTAAATTCGAGTTAACTTTACTCTGGGTTAACCCTAGACTGTGAAACTGGGCCTTAATGGGAAAAATTAAACGAAATTTTTGTCCATGTAAAAAAACTATTAATTCTGAATAAAATACCACCCATTTATGCAATTAAAAAAATTTAAATGTCTCTCAATGATTTCGAGGATATTTTAGTTTTGATCAAAAAAATTGTATTTCTTACGACTTTTCGTAAAATATGTTAATGCCATCTGAAAGAGGAACAGATAAGCTTTACATCGAGCTCTTAGTCGAAGAAGAGTTATTAGCAAAAAACTAATTGGTGGTCAACACGTTTTCGTCGTACAGCCGATTCTTTTCGCAAAGTACTTTTCAATAATTCTAGTATTTAATGCGAAAAATTAATCGAAATTTTTGGCCATGTAAAAAAACTATTAATTCTGAATAAAATACCACCCATTTATGCAATTAAAAAAATTTAAACGTCTCTTATTAGATAAGGCATATTTTCGTCTGATAAGGTACTTCTTCGTCAATGATTTCGAGGATATTTCAGTTTTAATCAAAAAAATTTTATTTCTTACGACTTTTTGTAAAATAAGTTAATGTCATCTGAAAGAGGAACAGATAAGCTTTTCATCGAGATCTTAGTCGAAGAAGTCGGTTGAAGGATGCAAGAGTTATTAGCAAAAAACTAATCGGTGGTCAACGCGATTCCGTCCTACTGCCGATTCTTTTCCCAAAGTACTTTTCTATAATTCTAGTATTTAATGGGAAAAAATAAAATGATTTTATTGTCCATGCAAAAAACTATTAATTCTGAATAAAATGCCACCCATTTATGCAATTAAAAAAATTTAAATGTCTCTCAATGATTTCGAGGATATTTTAGTTTTGATAAAAATAATTGTATTTCTTACGACTTTTCGTAAAATATGTTAATGCCATCTGAAAGAGGAACAGATAAGCTTTACATCGAGCTCTTAAACGAAGAAGTCGGTCGAAGGATGCAAGAGTTATTAGCAAAAAACTAATCGGTGGTCAACACGATTCCGTCCTGCTGCCGAATCTCTTCGCAAAGTACATTTCTATAATTCGAAGGATTCAAGAGTTGTTAGCAAAAAGCTAATAGCTGGTCTACACGATTCCATCCTACTGCCGATTCTCTTCGCAAAGTACTTTTCTATAATTTTAGTATTTAATGGGAAAAAATTAAACGAATTTTTTGTCCATGTAAAAAACTATTAATTCTGAACAAAATGCCACCCATTTATGCAATTAACAAAATTTAAGTCTCTTATTAGATAAGGCATATTTTTGTCTGATAAGGTACTTCTTCTTCAATGATTTCGAGGATATTTTAGTTTTGATCAAAAAAATTTTATATCTTATGACTTTTCGTAAACTATGTTAATGCCATCTGAAAGAGGAACAGATAAGCTTTTCATCGAGCTCTTAGTCAAAGAAGTCGGTCGAAGGATGCAAGAGTTATTAGCAAAAAACTTATCGGTGGTCAACACGTTTCCGTCGTACTGCCGATTCTTTTCGCAAAGTACTTTTTATAATTCTAGTATTTAATGGGAAAAAATTAAACGAATTTTTTGTCCATGTAAAAAACTATTAATTCTGAACAAAATGGCACCCATTAATGCAATTAAAAAAATTTAAACGTCTCTTATTAGATAAGGCATATTTTCGTCTGATAAGGTACTTCTTCTTCAATGATTTCGAGGATATTTTAGTTTTAATCAAAAAAATTGTATTTCTTACGACTTTTCGTAAAATATGTTAATGCCATCTGAAAGAGGAATAGGTAAGCTTTCCATCGAGCTCTTAGTCGAAGAAGTCGGTCGAAGGATGCAAGAGTTATTAGCAAAAAACTAATCGGTGGTCAAGACGTTTCCGTCGTACTGCCGATTCTTTTCGCAAAGAACTTTTCTATAATTCTAGTATTAAATGGAAAAAAATTAAACGAATTTTTTGTCCATGTAAAAAACTATTAATTCTGAACAAAATGCCACCCATTAATGCAATGAAAAAATTTAAGTCTCTTATTAGATAAGGCATATTTTTGTCTGATAAGGTACTTCTTCTTCAATGATTTCGGGGATATTTTAGTTTGGATCAAAAAAATTGTATTTCTTACGACTTTTCGTGAAATATGTTAATGCCATCTGAAAGAGGAACAGATAAGCTTTCCATCGAGCTCTTAGTCGAAGAAGTCTGAGGAAGGATGCAAGAGTTATTACAAAAACCAATCGGTGGTCAACACGTTTCCGTCGTACTGCCGATTCTTTTCGCAAAGTACTTTTCAATAATTCTAGTATTTAATGGGAAAAATTAATCGAAATTTTTGTCCATGTAAAAAAACTATTAATTATGAATAAAATACCACCCATTTATGTAATTAAAAAAATTTAAATGTCTCTTATTAGATAAGACATATTTTCGTCTGATAAGGTACTTCTTCTTCAATGATTTCGAGGATATTTTAGTTTTAATCAAAAAAATTGTATTTCTTACGACTTTTCGTAAAATATGTTAATGCCATCTGAAAGAGGAACAGGTAAGCTTTCCATCGAGCCTTTAGTCGAAGAAGTCGGTCGAAGGATGCAAGAGTTATTAACAAAAAACTAATCGGTGGTCAACTGCTATTAATTCTGAATAAAATGCCGCCCATTTATGCAATTAAAAAAATTTAAACGTCTCTTATTAGAAAAGGCATATTTTCGTCTGATAAGGTACTTCTTCTTCAATGATTTCGAGGATATTTTAGTTTTTATCCAAAAATTGTATTTCTTACGTCTTTTCGTAAAATATGTTAATGCCATCTGAAAGAGGAACAGGTAAGCTTTCCATCGAGGTCTTAGTCGAAGAAGTCGGTCGAAGGATGCAAGAGTTATTAGCAAAAAACTAATCGGTGGTCAACACGATTCCGTCGTACTGCCGATTCTTTTCGCAAAGTACTTTTCTATAATTCTAGTATTAAATGGGAAAAAATTAAACGAATATTTTGTCCATGTAAAAAACTATTAATTCTGAACAAAATGCCGCCCATTTATGCAATTAAAAAAATTTAAACGTCTCTTATTAGATAAGGCATATTTTCGTCTGATAAGGTACTTCTTCTTCAATGATTTCGGGGATATTTTAGTTTTGATCAAAAAAATTGTATTTCTTACGACTTTTCGTGAAATATGTTAAAGCCATCTGAAAGAAGAACAGATAAGCTTTCCATCGAGCTCTCAGTCGAAGAAGTCGGTCGAAGGATGCAAGAGGTATTAGCAAAAAACTCATCGGTGGTCAACACGTTTCCGTCGTACTGCCGATTCTTTTCGCAAAGTACTTTTCTATAATTCTAATATTTAATGGGAAAAAATTAAACGAATTTTTTGTCCATGTAAAAAACTATTAATTCTGAACAAAATGACACCCATTAATGCAATGAAAAAATTTAAGTCTCTTATTAGATAAGGCATATTTTTGTCTGATAAGGTACTTCTTCTTCAGTGATTTCGGGGATATTTTAGTTTTGATCAAAAAAATTGTATTTCTTACGACTTTTCATGAAATATGTTAATGCCATCTGAAAGAGGAACAGATAAGCTTTACATCGAGCTCTTAGTCGAAGAAGTCTGAAGAAGGATGCAAGAGTTATTACAAAAACTAATCGGTGGTCAACACGTTTCCGTCGTACTGCCGATTCTTTTCGCAAATTACTTTTCAATAATTCTAGTATTTAATGGGAAAAATTAATCGAAATTTTTGTCCATGTAAAAAATTTATTAATTCTGAATAAAATACCACCCATTTATGCAATTAAAAAAATTTAAACGTCTCTTATTAGATAAGGCATATTTTCGTCTGATTAGGTACTTCTTCTTCAATGATTTCGGGGATATTTTAGTTTTGATCAAAAAAATTGTATTTCTTACGACTTTTCGTGAAATATGTTAATGCCATCTGAAAGAAGAACAGATAAGCTTTCCATCGAGCTCTCAGTCGAAGAAGTCGGTCGAAGGATGCAAGAGTTATTAGCAAAAAACTAATCGGTGGTCAACACGTTTCCGTCGTACTGCCGATTCTTTTCGCAAAGTACTTTTCTATAATTCTAATATTTAATGGGAAAAAATTAAACGAATTTTTTGTCCATGTAAAAAACTATTAATTCTGAACAAAATGCCGCCCATTTATGCAATTAAAAAAATTTAAACGTCTCTTATTAGATAAGGCATATTTTCGTCTGATAAGGTACTTCTTCTTCAATGATTACGAGGATATTTTAGTTTAAATCAAAAAAATTGTATTTCTTACGACTTTTCGTAAAATATGTTAATGCCATCTGAAAGAGGAACAGGTAAGCTTTCCTTCGAGCTCTTAGTCGAAGAAGTCGGTCGAAGTATGCAAGAGTTATTAGCAAAAAACTTATCGGTGGTCAACTGCTATTAATTCTGAATAAAATGCCGCCCATTTATGCAATTAAAAAAATTTAAACGTCTCTTATTAGAAAAGGCATATTTTCGTCTGATAAGGAACTTCTTCTTCAATGATTTCGAGGATATTTTAGTTTTTATCCAAAAATTGTATTTCTTACGTCTTTTCGTAAAATATGTTAATGCCATCTGAAAGAGGAACAGGTAAGCTTTCCATCGAGCTCTTAGTCGAAGAAGTCGGTCGAAGGATGCAAGAGTTATTAGCAAAAAACTAATCGGTGGTCAAGACGTTTCCGTCGTACTGCCGATTCTTTTCGCAAAGAACTTTTCTATAATTCTAGTATTAAATGGGAAAAAATTAAACGAATTTTTTGTCCATGTAAAAAACTATTAATTCTGAACAAAATGCCACCCATTAATGCAATGAAAAAATTTAAGTCTCTTATTAGATAAGGCATATTTTTGTCTGATAAGGTACTTCTTCTTCAATGATTTCGGGGATATTTTAGTTTGGATCAAAAAAATTGTATTTCTTACGACTTTTCGTGAAATATGTTAATGCCATCTGAAAGAGGAACAGATAAGCTTTCCATCGAGCTCTTAGTCGAAGAAGTCTGAGGAAGGATGCAAGAGTTATTACAAAAACCAATCGGTGGTCAACACGTTTCCGTCGTACTGCCGATTCTTTTCGCAAAGTACTTTTCAATAATTCTAGTATTTAATGGGAAAAATTAATCGAAATTTTTGTCCATGTAAAAAAACTATTAATTATGAATAAAATACCACCCATTTATGTAATTAAAAAAATTTAAATGTCTCTTATTAGATAAGACATATTTTCGTCTGATAAGGTACTTCTTCTTCAATGATTTCGAGGATATTTTAGTTTTAATCAAAAAAATTGTATTTCTTACGACTTTTCGTAAAATATGTTAATGCCATCAGAAAGAGGAACAGGTAAGCTTTCCATCGAGCCTTTAGTCGAAGAAGTCGGTCGAAGGATGCAAGAGTTATTAACAAAAAACTAATCGGTGGTCAACTGCTATTAATTCTGAATAAAATGCCGCCCATTTATGCAATTAAAAAAATTTAAACGTCTCTTATTAGAAAAGGCATATTTTCGTCTGATAAGGTACTTCTTCTTCAATGATTTCGAGGATATTTTAGTTTTTATCCAAAAATTGTATTTCTTACGTCTTTTCGTAAAATATGTTAATGCCATCTGAAAGAGGAACAGGTAAGCTTTCCATCGAGGTCTTAGTCGAAGAAGTCGGTCGAAGGATGCAAGAGTTATTAGCAAAAAACTAATCGGTGGTCAACACGATTCCGTCGTACTGCCGATTCTTTTCGCAAAGTACTTTTCTATAATTCTAGTATTAAATGGGAAAAAATTAAACGAATATTTTGTCCATGTAAAAAACTATTAATTCTGAACAAAATGCCGCCCATTTATGCAATTAAAAAAATTTAAACGTCTCTTATTAGATAAGGCATATTTTCGTCTGATAAGGTACTTCTTCTTCAATGATTTCGGGGATATTTTAGTTTTGATCAAAAAAATTGTATTTCTTACGACTTTTCGTGAAATATGTTAAAGCCATCTGAAAGAAGAACAGATAAGCTTTCCATCGAGCTCTCAGTCGAAGAAGTCGGTCGAAGGATGCAAGAGGTATTAGCAAAAAACTCATCGGTGGTCAACACGTTTCCGTCGTACTGCCGATTCTTTTCGCAAAGTACTTTTCTATAATTCTAATATTTAATGGGAAAAAATTAAACGAATTTTTTGTCCATGTAAAAAACTATTAATTCTGAACAAAATGACACCCATTAATGCAATGAAAAAATTTAAGTCTCTTATTAGATAAGGCATATTTTTGTCTGATAAGGTACTTCTTCTTCAGTGATTTCGGGGATATTTTAGTTTTGATCAAAAAAATTGTATTTCTTACGACTTTTCATGAAATATGTTAATGCCATCTGAAAGAGGAACAGATAAGCTTTACATCGAGCTCTTAGTCGAAGAAGTCTGAAGAAGGATGCAAGAGTTATTACAAAAACTAATCGGTGGTCAACACGTTTCCGTCGTACTGCCGATTCTTTTCGCAAAGTACTTTTCTATAATTCTAGTATTAAATGGGAAAAAATTAAACGAATTTTTTGTCCATGTAAAAAACTATTAATTCTGAACAAAATGCCACCCATTAATGCAATGAACAAAATTTAAGTCTCTTATTAGATAAGGCATATTTTTGTCGAATAAGGTACTTCTTCTTCAATCATTTCGAGGATATTTTAGTTTTGATAAAAAAAATTTTATATCTTATGACTTTTCGTAAACTATGTTAATGCCATCTGAAAGAGGAACAGATAAGTTTTACATCGAGCTCTTAAACGAGGAAGTCGGTCGATGGATGCAAGAGTTATTAGCAAAAAACTAATCGGTGGTCAACACGATTCCGACCTGCTGCCGAATCTCTTCGCAAAGTACATTTCTATAATTCTAGTATTTAATGGGAAAAAATTAAACGATTTTTTTGTCCATGTAAAAAACTATTAATTCTGAACAAAATGCCACCCATTAATGCAATGAACAAAATTTAAGTCTCTTATTAGATAAGGCATATTTTTGTCGAATAAGGTACTTCTTCTTCAATCATTTCGAGGATATTTTAGTTTTGATAAAAAAAATTTTATATCTTATGACTTTTCGTAAACTATGTTAATGCCATCTGAAAGAGGAACAGATAAGTTTTCAATCGAGCTCTTAGTCGAAGAAGTCGGTCGAAGGATGGAAGAGTTATTAGCAAAAACTAATCGGTGGTCAACACGATTCCGTCCTGCTGCCGAATCTCTTCGCAAAGTACATTTCTATAATTCTAGTATTTAATGGGAAAAAATTAAACGATTTTTTTGTCCATGTAAAAAACTATTAATTCTGAACAAAATGCCACCCATTAATGCAATGAACAAAATTTAAGTCTCTTATTAGATAAGGCATATTTTTGTCGAATAAGGTACTTCTTCTTCAATCATTTCGAGGATATTTTAGTTTTGATAAAAAAAATTTTATATCTTATGACTTTTCGTAAACTATGTTAATGCCATCTGAAAGAGGAACAGATAAGTTTTACATCGAGCTCTTAGTCGAAGAAGTCGGTCGAAGGATGGAAGAGTTATTAGCAAAAACTAATCGGTGGTCAACACGATTCCGTCCTGCTGCCGAATCTCTTCGCAAAGTACATTTCTATAATTCTAGTATTTAATGGGAAAAAATTAAACGATTTTTTTGTCCATGTAAAAAACTATTAATTCTGAACAAAATGCCACCCATTAATGCAATGAACAAAATTTAAGTCTCTTATTAGATAAGGCATATTTTTGTCGAATAAGGTACTTCTTCTTCAATCATTTCGAGGATATTTTAGTTTTGATAAAAAAAATTTTATATCTTATTACTTTTCGTAAACTTTGTTAATGCTATCTGAAAGAGGAACAGATAAGTTTTCCATCGAGCTCTTAGTCGAAGGAGTTGGTCGAAAAATGCTACAGTTATTAGCAAAAAACTATTCGGTGGTCAACACGATTCCGTCCTACTGCTGATTCTTTTCGCAAAGTACTTTTCAATAATTCTAGTATTTAATGGGAAAAATTAAACGAAATTTTTGTCTATGTAAAAAACTATTAATTCTGAATAAAATGCCGCCCATTTATGCAACTAAAAAAATTTAAATGTCTCTCAATGATTTCGAGGATATTTTAGTTTTGATCAAAAAAATTTTATATCTTATTACTTTTCGTAAAATATGTTAATGCCATCTGAAAGAAGAACAGATAAGCTTTCCATCGAGCTCTTAGTCGAAGAAGTCAGTCGAAGGATGCAAGGGTTATTAGCAAAAAACTAATCGGTGGTCAACACGTTTCCGTCGTACTGCCGATTCTTTTCGCAAAGTACTTTTCTATAATTCTAGTATTTAATGGGAAAAAATTAAACGATTTTTTTGTCCATGTAAAAAACTATTAATTCTGAACAAAATGCCACCCATTAATGCAATGAACAAAATTTAAGTCTCTTATTAGATAAGGCATATTTTTGTCGAATAAGGTACTTCTTCTTCAATCATTTCGAGGATATTTTAGTTTTGATAAAAAAAATTTTATATCTTATGACTTTTCGTAAACTATGTTAATGCCATCTGAAAGAGGAACAGATAAGTTTTACATCGAGCTCTTAAACGAGGAAGTCGGTCGATGGATGCAAGAGTTATTAGCAAAAAACTAATCGGTGGTCAACACGATTCCGACCTGCTGCCGAATCTCTTCGCAAAGTACATTTCTATAATTCTAGTATTTAATGGGAAAAAATTAAACGAATTTTTTGTCCATGTAAAAAACTATTAATTCTGAATAAAATTCCTCCCATTTATGCAATTTAAAAATTTTAATGTCTCTTATTAGATAAGGCATATTTTCGTCTGATAAGGTACTTTTTCTTCAATGATTTCGAGGATTTTAGTTTTAATCAAAAAAATTGTATTTCTTACGACTTTTCGTAAAATAAGTTAGTGCCATCTGAAAGAGGAACAGATAAGCTTTCCATCGAGATCTTAGTCGAAGAACTCGGTTGAAGGATGCAAGAGTTATTAGCAAAATACTAATCGGTGGTCAACGCGATTCCGTCCCACTGCCGAATCTCTTCGCAAAGTACTTTTCTATAATTCTAGTATTTATAGAAAAAAATTAAACGAATTTTTTGTCCATGTAAAAAACTATTTACTCTGAATAAAATGCCGCCCATATATGCAATTAAAAAAATTTAAATGTCTTTTATTAGATAAGGTATATTTTCGTCTGATAAGGTACTTTTTCTTCAATGATTTCGAGGATATTTTAGTTTTGATAAAAAAAATTTTATTTCTTACCACTTTTCGTAAAATATGTTAATGCCATCTGAAAGAGGAACAGATAAGCTTTCCATCGCGCTCTTAGTCGAAGAAGTCGGTCGAAGAATGCTACAGTTATTAGCAAAAAACTATTCGGTGGTCAACACGATTCCGTCCTACTGCCGATTCTTTCGGTCGAAGGATGCAAGAGTTATTAGCAAAAAAAGTATTCGGTGGTCAACAAGTTTCCGTCGTACTGCCGATTCTTTTCGCAAAGAACATTTCTATAATTCTGGTATTAAATGGGAAAAAATTAAACTAATTTTTTGTCCATGTAAAAAACTATTAATTCTGAACAAAATGCCACCCATTAATGCAATGAACAAAATTTAAGTCTCTTATTAGATAAGGCATATTTTTGTCGGATAAGGTACTTCTTCTTCAATGATTTCGAGGATATTTTAGTTTTGATCAAAAAAATTTTATATCTTATTACTTTTCGTAAACTTTGTTAATGCTATCTGAAAGAGGAACAGATAAGTTTTCCATCGAGCTCTTAGTCGAAGGAGTTGGTCGAAAAATGCTACAGTTATTAGCAAAAAACTATTCGGTGGTCAACACGATTCCGTCCTACTGCTGATTCTTTTCGCAAAGTACTTTTCAATAATTCTAGTATTTAATGGGAAAAATTAAACGAAATTTTTGTCTATGTAAAAAACTATTAATTCTGAATAAAATGCCGCCCATTTATGCAACTAAAAAAATTTAAATGTCTCTCAATGATTTCGAGGATATTTTAGTTTTGATCAAAAAAATTTTATATCTTATTACTTTTCGTAAAATATGTTAATGCCATCTGAAAGAAGAACAGATAAGCTTTCCATCGAGCTCTTAGTCGAAGAAGTCAGTCGAAGGATGCAAGGGTTATTAGCAAAAAACTAATCGGTGGTCAACACGTTTCCGTCGTACTGCCGATTCTTTTCGCAAAGTACTTTTCAATAATTCTAGTATTTAATGGGAAAAAATTTAACGAATTTTATGTCCATGTAAAAAACTATTAATTCTGAATAAAATTCCTCCCATTTATGCAAAATTTAAATGTCTCTTATTAGATAAGGCATATTTTCGTCTTATAAGGTACTTTTTCTTCAATGATTTCGAGGATATTTTAGTTTTGATAAAAAAAATTTTATTTCTTACGACTTTTCGTAAAATATGTTAATGCTATCTGAAAGAGGAACAGATAAGCTTTACAGCGAGCTCTTAAACGAAGAAGTTGGTCGATCGATGCAAGAGTTATTAGCAAAAAACTAATCGGTGGTCAACACGATTCCGTCCTGCTGCCGAATCTCTTCGCAAAGTACATTTCTATAATTCTAGTATTTAATGGGAAAAAATTAAACGAATTTTTTGTCCATGTAAAAAACTATAAATTTTGAATAAAATTCCTCCCATTTATGCAATTAAAAAATTTTAATGTCTCTTATTAGATAAGGCATATTTTCGTCTGATAAGGTACTTTTTATACCCTGTACCTTATGGTACAAGGGTATATTAGTTTTGTGCACGTCGACAATGTATGTAACACCTTAAAGGAGACATCTCCGACTATACAAAGTATATATATTCTTGATCAGTATCGAAAGAGAAGTCGATTTAGCCATGTCCGTCTGTCCGTCCGTCCGTCTGTCCGTCCGTCCGTCTGTCTGTATGAACGTGTCGATCTCGGAAACTATAATAGATAGGACCAAAAGCTCTTCGCAGTTCGATTCTGTGATTCATTACGCAGATCAAGTTTATTTTGTTTTCCCCCTTTTTGAGTTAGTTTAGGGGTGAGGGGCAAATGACTGAAGCTACCTCGGGTAAAATAGTACAAAAGTCGTATTTTCTGCGTTGTCTTTTGTGATAGGAACACCAAATTTGGTGTGTATATAGCTGACTCAACTCTCAATAAGAAAAAACAAAAAAATGGGCGTGACCACGCCCCTATATAGTAAAAATTTCAAACGCTCATATCTCAAGAACCATACAACCTACAAGAATGAAACTTTGCATGTATGCTATTGGGATGGAGTATAGTAAGATTCAAATATAAAATGGGCGTAACCACGCCCACATATAGCCGAAATAGAAAACCGTTATATCTCTGTAACGAATTGGTCTAGAAGAGCAAAAATTAGTAGGTATGATATTGAATAGAAAGGAAATATGTTTCGATTAAAAAGTGGGCGGGGCAACGCCCTACAACAGACGTTACTAATTGAAGGTACAGGGTATGTCGAAGTCGAGTACTGTCGACTCCAATCCTTACTGGTTCTTCAATGATTTCGAGGATATTTTAGTTTTGATAAAAAAAATTTTATTTCTTACCACTTTTCGTAAAATATGTTAATGCCATCTGAAAGAGGAACAGATAAGCTTTCCATCGCGCTCTTAGTCGAAGAAGTCGGTCGAAGGATTCAAGAGTTGTTAGCAAAAAACTAATAGCTGGTCAACACGATTCCGTCCTACTGCCGATCTCTTCGCAAAGTACTTTTCTATAATTCTAGTATTTAATGGGAAAAAATTAAACGAATTTTTGTCCATGTAAAAAACTATTAATTCTGAACAATATGGCACCCATTTATGCAATTAACAAAATTTAAGTCTCTTATTAGATAAGGCATATTTTTGTCTGATAAGGTACTTCTTCTTCAATGATTTCGAGGATATTTTAGTTTTGATCAAAACAATTTTATATCTTATGACTTTTCGTAAACTATGTTAATGCCATCTGAAAGAGGAACAGATAAGCTTTTCATCGAGCTCTTAGTCGAAGAAGTCGGTCGAAGGATGCAAGAGTTATTAGCAAAAAACTTATCGGTGGTCAACACGTTTCCGTCGTACTGCCGATTCTTTTCGCAAAGTACTTTTCTATAATTCTAGTATTTAATGGGAAAAAATTAAACGAATTTTTTGTCCATGTAAAAAACTATTAATTCTGAACAAAATGGCGCCCATTTATGCAATTAAAAAAATTTAAACGTCTCTTATTAGATAATGCATATTTTCGTCTGATAAGGTACTTCTTTTTCAATGATTTCGAGGATATTTTAGTTTTAATCAAAAAAATTGTATTTCTTACGACTTTTCGTAAAATATGTTAATGCCATCTGAAAGAGGAACAGGTAAGCTTTCCATCGAGCTCTTAGTCGAAGATGTCGGTCGAAGGATGCAAGAGTTACTAGCAAAAAACTAATCGGTGGTCAACACGTTTCCGTCGTACTGCCGATTCTTTTCGCAAAGAACTTTTCTATAATTCTAGTATTAAATGGGAAAAAATTAAACGAATTTTTTGTCCATGTAAAAAACTATTAATTCTGAACAAAATGCCACCCATTAATGCAATGAACAAAATTTAAGTCTTTTATTAGATAAGGCATATTTTTGTCTGATAAGGTACTTCTTCTTCAATGATTTCGGGGATATTTTATTTTTGATCAAAAAAATTGTATTTCTTACGACTTTTCGTAAAATATGTTAATGCCATCTGAAAGAGGAACAGATAAGCTTTCCATCGAGCTCTTAGTCGAAGAAGTTGGTCGAAGGATGCAAGAGTTATTACAAAAACTAATCGGTGGTCAACACGTTTCCGTAGTACTGCCGATTATTTTCGCAAAGTACTTTTCAATAATTCTAGTATTTAGGCCCAGTTTCACAGTCAAAGTTAACCCAGGGTTAACTCCGAGTAACAATTTTTCAGTTTCACACTTAGTAGTTAACCCCTGAGTTAACCCTACTACATTCTAGGGTTAACCCCGAGTTAACTACTCTGTTTTAACTTTTTCTATTTATGTTTTTTAATGTCAAAACAGAACAAAATTTGTCTGTCAAAAAAATACAAATTAAATATGTCCCAATCAGTAGAAATGAATATGATAAATGAGCTTGTATAGCAGCATTCAACCAGGTAGTCTCACATCATATGGAATTACTGACATCGGAAATCGTTTACTTTTCATTGGGAAAAGATATGCATCATTTATACAAAGTCTCCTTGTGTGATTGCTAAGAGAATTGTACCCATATCGTGTTTTACACGAAACTAACATAACTACGTAGTACGTACTATTGTACCATTTGAAGAGTGCGGTTTACTTTCGTTGTGCAGAGTAACTCCCCGCCCCTTTGTAATGGTAAACTATACAATTAGACATAATCGAGTCAACATTTCACCTCTTGTTATATTGGATTCTCTTCAGTTATCCATTACTAATTGAAGGTGATTTTTAAAATAACTGAAAAAATAAACAGTGTTTGGTAAGTAGATGATCAATGTTGTAAAACATTCTTCTCAAAAAATAGAATGTTGCCATACTTATATAACTAGAGTTAACTCGTCACTGTGGAACTGAAAGTCAGAGTTAACTCCGGGTAAGGGTTAAATTCGAGTTAACTTTACTCTGGGTTAACCCTAGACTGTGAAACTGGGCCTTAATGGGAAAAATTAAACGAAATTTTTGTCCATGTAAAAAAACTATTAATTCTGAATAAAATACCACCCATTTATGCAATTAAAAAAATTTAAATGTCTCTCAATGATTTCGAGGATATTTTAGTTTTGATCAAAAAAATTGTATTTCTTACGACTTTTCGTAAAATATGTTAATGCCATCTGAAAGAGGAACAGATAAGCTTTACATCGAGCTCTTAGTCGAAGAAGAGTTATTAGCAAAAAACTAATTGGTGGTCAACACGTTTTCGTCGTACAGCCGATTCTTTTCGCAAAGTACTTTTCAATAATTCTAGTATTTAATGCGAAAAATTAATCGAAATTTTTGGCCATGTAAAAAAACTATTAATTCTGAATAAAATACCACCCATTTATGCAATTAAAAAAATTTAAACGTCTCTTATTAGATAAGGCATATTTTCGTCTGATAAGGTACTTCTTCGTCAATGATTTCGAGGATATTTCAGTTTTAATCAAAAAAATTTTATTTCTTACGACTTTTTGTAAAATAAGTTAATGTCATCTGAAAGAGGAACAGATAAGCTTTTCATCGAGATCTTAGTCGAAGAAGTCGGTTGAAGGATGCAAGAGTTATTAGCAAAAAACTAATCGGTGGTCAACACGTTTTCGTCGTACAGCCGATTCTTTTCGCAAAGTACTTTTCAATAATTCTAGTATTTAATGCGAAAAATTAATCGAAATTTTTGGCCATGTAAAAAAACTATTAATTCTGAATAAAATACCACCCATTTATGCAATTAAAAAAATTTAAACGTCTCTTATTAGATAAGGCATATTTTCGTCTGATAAGGTACTTCTTCGTCAATGATTTCGAGGATATTTCAGTTTTAATCAAAAAAATTTTATTTCTTACGACTTTTTGTAAAATAAGTTAATGTCATCTGAAAGAGGAACAGATAAGCTTTTCATCGAGATCTTAGTCGAAGAAGTCGGTTGAAGGATGCAAGAGTTATTAGCAAAAAACTAATCGGTGGTCAACGCGATTCCGTCCTACTGCCGATTCTTTTCCCAAAGTACTTTTCTATAATTCTAGTATTTAATGGGAAAAAATAAAATGATTTTATTGTCCATGCAAAAAACTATTAATTCTGAATAAAATGCCACCCATTTATGCAATTAAAAAAATTTAAATGTCTCTCAATGATTTCGAGGATATTTTAGTTTTGATAAAAATAATTGTATTTCTTACGACTTTTCGTAAAATATGTTAATGCCATCTGAAAGAGGAACAGATAAGCTTTACATCGAGCTCTTAAACGAAGAAGTCGGTCGAAGGATGCAAGAGTTATTAGCAAAAAACTAATCGGTGGTCAACACGATTCCGTCCTGCTGCCGAATCTCTTCGCAAAGTACATTTCTATAATTCGAAGGATTCAAGAGTTGTTAGCAAAAAGCTAATAGCTGGTCTACACGATTCCATCCTACTGCCGATTCTCTTCGCAAAGTACTTTTCTATAATTTTAGTATTTAATGGGAAAAAATTAAACGAATTTTTTGTCCATGTAAAAAACTATTAATTCTGAACAAAGTGCCACCCATTTATGCAATTAACAAAATTTAAGTCTCTTATTAGATAAGGCATATTTTTGTCTGATAAGGTACTTCTTCTTCAATGATTTCGAGGATATTTTAGTTTTGATCAAAAAAATTTTATATCTTATGACTTTTCGTAAACTATGTTAATGCCATCTGAAAGAGGAACAGATAAGCTTTTCATCGAGCTCTTAGTCAAAGAAGTCGGTCGAAGGATGCAAGAGTTATTAGCAAAAAACTTATCGGTGGTCAACACGTTTCCGTCGTACTGCCGATTCTTTTCGCAAAGTACTTTTTATAATTCTAGTATTTAATGGGAAAAAATTAAACGAATTTTTTGTCCATGTAAAAAACTATTAATTCTGAATAAAATGGCACCCATTAATGCAATTAAAAAAATTTAAACGTCTCTTATTAGATAAGGCATATTTTCGTCTGATAAGGTACTTCTTCTTCAATGATTTCGAGGATATTTTAGTTTTAATCAAAAAAATTGTATTTCTTACGACTTTTCGTAAAATATGTTAATGCCATCTGAAAGAGGAATAGGTAAGCTTTCCATCGAGCTCTTAGTCGAAGAAGTCGGTCGAAGGATGCAAGAGTTATTAGCAAAAAACTAATCGGTGGTCAAGACGTTTCCGTCGTACTGCCGATTCTTTTCGCAAAGAACTTTTCTATAATTCTAGTATTAAATGGAAAAAAATTAAACGAATTTTTTGTCCATGTAAAAAACTATTAATTCTGAACAAAATGCCACCCATTAATGCAATGAAAAAATTTAAGTCTCTTATTAGATAAGGCATATTTTTGTCTGATAAGGTACTTCTTCTTCAATGATTTCGGGGATATTTTAGTTTGGATCAAAAAAATTGTATTTCTTACGACTTTTCGTGAAATATGTTAATGCCATCTGAAAGAGGAACAGATAAGCTTTCCATCGAGCTCTTAGTCGAAGAAGTCTGAGGAAGGATGCAAGAGTTATTACAAAAACCAATCGGTGGTCAACACGTTTCCGTCGTACTACCGATTCTTTTCGCAAAGTACTTTTCAATAATTCTAGTATTTAATGGGAAAAATTAATCGAAATTTTTGTCCATGTAAAAAAACTATTAATTATGAATAAAATACCACCCATTTATGTAATTAAAAAAATTTAAATGTCTCTTATTAGATAAGACATATTTTCGTCTGATAAGGTACTTCTTCTTCAATGATTTCGAGGATATTTTAGTTTTAATCAAAAAAATTGTATTTCTTACGACTTTTCGTAAAATATGTTAATGCCATCAGAAAGAGGAACAGGTAAGCTTTCCATCGAGCCTTTAGTCGAAGAAGTCGGTCGAAGGATGCAAGAGTTATTAACAAAAAACTAATCGGTGGTCAACTGCTATTAATTCTGAATAAAATGCCGCCCATTTATGCAATTAAAAAAATTTAAACGTCTCTTATTAGAAAAGGCATATTTTCGTCTGATAAGGTACTTCTTCTTCAATGATTTCGAGGATATTTTAGTTTTTATCCAAAAATTGTATTTCTTACGTCTTTTCGTAAAATATGTTAATGCCATCTGAAAGAGGAACAGGTAAGCTTTCCATCGAGGTCTTAGTCGAAGAAGTCGGTCGAAGGATGCAAGAGTTATTAGCAAAAAACTAATCGGTGGTCAACACGATTCCGTCGTACTGCCGATTCTTTTCGCAAAGTACTTTTCTATAATTCTAGTATTAAATGGGAAAAAATTAAACGAATATTTTGTCCATGTAAAAAACTATTAATTCTGAACAAAATGCCGCCCATTTATGCAATTAAAAAAATTTAAACGTCTCTTATTAGATAAGGCATATTTTCGTCTGATAAGGTACTTCTTCTTCAATGATTTCGGGGATATTTTAGTTTTGATCAAAAAAATTGTATTTCTTACGACTTTTCGTGAAATATGTTAAAGCCATCTGAAAGAAGAACAGATAAGCTTTCCATCGAGCTCTCAGTCGAAGAAGTCGGTCGAAGGATGCAAGAGGTATTAGCAAAAAACTCATCGGTGGTCAACACGTTTCCGTCGTACTGCCGATTCTTTTCGCAAAGTACTTTTCTATAATTCTAATATTTAATGGGAAAAAATTAAACGAATTTTTTGTCCATGTAAAAAACTATTAATTCTGAACAAAATGACACCCATTAATGCAATGAAAAAATTTAAGTCTCTTATTAGATAAGGCATATTTTTGTCTGATAAGGTACTTCTTCTTCAGTGATTTCGGGGATATTTTAGTTTTGATCAAAAAAATTGTATTTCTTACGACTTTTCATGAAATATGTTAATGCCATCTGAAAGAGGAACAGATAAGCTTTACATCGAGCTCTTAGTCGAAGAAGTCTGAAGAAGGATGCAAGAGTTATTACAAAAACTAATCGGTGGTCAACACGTTTCCGTCGTACTGCCGATTCTTTTCGCAAATTACTTTTCAATAATTCTAGTATTTAATGGGAAAAATTAATCGAAATTTTTGTCCATGTAAAAAATTTATTAATTCTGAATAAAATACCACCCATTTATGCAATTAAAAAAATTTAAACGTCTCTTATTAGATAAGGCATATTTTCGTCTGATTAGGTACTTCTTCTTCAATGATTTCGGGGATATTTTAGTTTTGATCAAAAAAATTGTATTTCTTACGACTTTTCGTGAAATATGTTAATGCCATCTGAAAGAAGAACAGATAAGCTTTCCATCGAGCTCTCAGTCGAAGAAGTCGGTCGAAGGATGCAAGAGTTATTAGCAAAAAACTAATCGGTGGTCAACACGTTTCCGTCGTACTGCCGATTCTTTTCGCAAAGTACTTTTCTATAATTCTAATATTTAATGGGAAAAAATTAAACGAATTTTTTGTCCATGTAAAAAACTATTAATTCTGAACAAAATGCCGCCCATTTATGCAATTAAAAAAATTTAAACGTCTCTTATTAGATAAGGCATATTTTCGTCTGATAAGGTACTTCTTCTTCAATGATTACGAGGATATTTTAGTTTAAATCAAAAAAATTGTATTTCTTACGACTTTTCGTAAAATATGTTAATGCCATCTGAAAGAGGAACAGGTAAGCTTTCCTTCGAGCTCTTAGTCGAAGAAGTCGGTCGAAGTATGCAAGAGTTATTAGCAAAAAACTTATCGGTGGTCAACTGCTATTAATTCTGAATAAAATGCCGCCCATTTATGCAATTAAAAAAATTTAAACGTCTCTTATTAGAAAAGGCATATTTTCGTCTGATAAGGAACTTCTTCTTCAATGATTTCGAGGATATTTTAGTTTTTATCCAAAAATTGTATTTCTTACGTCTTTTCGTAAAATATGTTAATGCCATCTGAAAGAGGAAGAGGTAAGCTTTCCATCGAGCTCTTAGTCGAAGAAGTCGGTCGAAGGATGCAAGAGTTATTAGCAAAAAACTAATCGGTGGTCAACACGATTCCGTCGTACTGCCGATTCTTTTCGCAAAGTACTTTTCTATAATTCTAGTATTAAATGGGAAAAAATTAAACGAATTTTTTGTCCATGTAAAAAACTATTAATTCTGAACAAAATGCCGCTCATTTATGCAATTAAAAAAATTTAAACGTCTCTTATTAGATAAGGCATATTTTCGTGTGATAAGGTACTTCTTCTTCAATGATTTCGAGGATATTTTAGTTTTAATCAAAAAAGTTGTATTTCTTACGACTTTTCGTAAAATATGTTAATGCCATCTGAAAGAGGAACAGGTAAGCTTTCCATCGAGCTCTTAGTCGAAGAAGTCGGTCGAAGGATGCAAGAGTTATTAGCAAAAAACTAATCGGTGGTCAACTGCTATTCATTCTGAATAAAATGCCGCCCATTTATGCAATTAAAAAAATTTAAACGTCTCTTATTAGAAAAGGCATATTTTCGTCTGATAAGGTACTTCTTCTTCAATGGTTTCGAGGATATTTTAGTTTTTATCCAAAAATTGTATTTCTTACGTCTTTTCGTAAAATATGTTAATGCCATCTGAAAGAGGAACAGGTAAGCTTTCCATCGAGGTCTTAGTCGAAGAAGTCGGTCGAAGGATGCAAGAGTTATTAGCAAAAAACTAATCGGTGGTCAACACGATTCCGTCGTACTGCCGATTCTTTTCGCAAAGTACTTTTCTATAATTCTAGTATTAAATGGGAAAAAATTAAACGAATATTTTGTCCATGTAAAAAACTATTAATTCTGAACAAAATGCCGCCCATTTATGCAATTAAAAAATTTAAACGTCTCTTATTAGATAAGGCATATTTTCGTCTGATAAGGTACTTCTTCTTCAATAATTTCGGGGATATTTGAGTTTTGATCAAAAAAATTGTATTTCTTACGACTTTTCGTGAAATATGTTAATGCCATCTGAAAGAAGAACAGATAAACTTTCCATCGAGCTCTCAGTCGAAGAAGTCGGTCGAAGGATGCAAGAGTTATTAGCAAAAAACTAATCGGTGGTCAACACGTTTCCGTCGTACTGCCGATTCTTTTCGCAAAGTACTTTTCTATAATTCTAATATTTAATGGGAAAAAATTAAACGAATTTTTTGTTCATGTAAAAAACTATTTATTCTGAACAAAATGCCACCCATTAATGCAATGAAAAAATTTAAGTCTCTTATTTGATAAGGCATATTTTTGTCTGATAATGTACTTCTTCTTCAATGATTTCGGGGATATTTTAGTTTTGACCAAAAAAATTGTATTTCTTAAGACTTTTCTTGAAATATGTTAATGCCATCTGAAAGAGGAACAGATAAGCTTTCCATCGAGCTCTTAGTCGAAGAAGTCTGAAGAAGGATGCAAGAGTTATTACAAAAACTAATTGGTGGTCAGCACGTTTCAGTCGTACTGCCGATTCTTTTCGCAAATTACTTTTCAATAATTCTAGTATTTAATGCGAAAAATTAATCGAAATTTTTGTCCATGTAAAAAAACTATTAATTCTGAATAAAATACCACCCATTTATGCAATTAAAAAAATTTAAACGTCTCTTATTAGATAAGGCATATTTTCGTCTGATAAGGTACTTCTTCTTCAATGATTTCGAGGATATTTTAGTTTTAATCAAAAAAATTGTATTTCTTACGACTTTTCGTAAAATATGTTAATGCCATCTGAAAGAGGAACAGGTAAGCTTTCCATCAAGCTCTTAGTCGAAGAAGTCGGTCGAAGGATGCAAGAGTTATTAACAAAAAACTAATCGGTGGTCAACTGCTATTAATTCTGAATAAAATGCCGCCCATTTATGCAATTAAAAAAATTTAAACGTCTCTTATTAGAAAAGGCATATTTTCGTCTGATAAGGTACTTCTTCTTCAATGATTTCGAGGATATTTTAGTTTTTATCCAAAAATTGTATTTCTTACGTCTTTTCGTAAAATATGTTAATGCCATCTGAAAGAGGAACAGGTAAGCTTTCCATCGAGGTCTTAGTCGAAGAAGTCGGTCGAAGGATGCAAGAGTTATTAGCAAAAAACTAATCGGTGGTCATTACGATTCCGTCCTACTGCCGATTCTATTCGCAAAGTACTTTTCTCTAATTCTAGTATTAAATGGGAAAAAATTAAACGAATTTTTTGTCCATGTAAAAAACTATTAATTCTGAACAAAATGCCGCCCATTTATGCAATTAAAAAAATTTAAACGTCTTTTATTAGATAAGGCATATTTTCGTCTGATAAGGTACTTCTTCTTCAATGATTTCGAGGATATTTTAGTTTTAATCAAAAAAATTGTATTTCTTACGACTTTTCGTAAAATATGTTAATGCCATCTGAAAGAGGAACAGGTAAGCTTTCCATCAAGCTCTTAATCGAAGAAGTCGGTCGAAGGATGCAAGAGTTATTAGCAAAAAACTAATCGGTGGTCAACACGTTTCCGTCGTACTGCCGATTCTTTTCGCAAAGTACTTTTCTATAATTCTAATATTTAATGGGAAAAAATTAAACGAATTTTTTGTTCATGTAAAAAACTATTTATTCTGAACAAAATGCCACCCATTAATGCAATGAAAAAATTTAAGTCTCTTATTTGATAAGGCATATTTTTGTCTGATAAGGTACTTCTTCTTCAATGATTTCGGGGATATTTTAGTTTTGACCAAAAAAATTGTATTTCTTAAGACTTTTCTTGAAATATGTTAATGCCATCTGAAAGAGGAACAGATAAGCTTTCCATCGAGCTCTTAGTCGAAGAAGTCTGAAGAAGGATGCAAGAGTTATTACAAAAACTAATTGGTGGTCAGCACGTTTCAGTCGTACTGCCGATTCTTTTCGCAAATTACTTTTCAATAATTCTAGTATTTAATGCGAAAAATTAATCGAAATTTTTGTCCATGTAAAAAAACTATTAATTCTGAATAAAATACCACCCATTTATGCAATTAAAAAAATTTAAACGTCTCTTATTAGATAATGCATATTTTCGTCTGATAAGGTACTTCTTCTTCAATGATTTCGAGGATATTTTAGTTTTAATCAAAAAAATTGTATTTCTTACGACTTTTCGTAAAATATGTTAATGCCATCTGAAAGAGGAACAGGTAAGCTTTCCATCAAGCTCTTAGTCGAAGAAGTCGGTCGAAGGATGCAAGAGTTATTAACAAAAAACTAATCGGTGGTCAACTGCTATTAATTCTGAATAAAATGCCGCCCATTTATGCAATTAAAAAAATTTAAACGTCTCTTATTAGAAAAGGCATATTTTCGTCTGATAAGGTACTTCTTCTTCAATGATTTCGAGGATATTTTAGTTTTTATCCAAAAATTGTATTTCTTACGTCTTTTCGTAAAATATGTTAATGCCATCTGAAAGAGGAACAGGTAAGCTTTCCATCGAGGTCTTAGTCGAAGAAGTCGGTCGAAGGATGCAAGAGTTATTAGCAAAAAACTAATCGGTGGTCATTACGATTCCGTCCTACTGCCGATTCTATTCGCAAAGTACTTTTCTCTAATTCTAGTATTAAATGGGAAAAAATTAAACGAATTTTTTGTCCATGTAAAAAACTATTAATTCTGAACAAAATGCCGCCCATTTATGCAATTAAAAAAATTTAAACGTCTTTTATTAGATAAGGCATATTTTCGTCTGATAAGGTACTTCTTCTTCAATGATTTCGGGGATATTTTAGTTTTGATCAAAAAAATTGTATTTCTTACGACTTTTCGTGAAATATGTTAATGCCATCTGAAAGAAGAACAGATAAGCTTTCCATCGAGCTCTCAGTCGAAGAAGTCTGAAGAAGGATGCAAGAGTTATTACAAAAACTAATTGGTGGTCAGCACGTTTCAGTCGTACTGCCGATTCTTTTCGCAAATTACTTTTCAATAATTCTAGTATTTAATGCGAAAAATTAATCGAAATTTTTGTCCATGTAAAAAAACTATTAATTCTGAATAAAATACCACCCATTTATGCAATTAAAAAAATTTAAACGTCTCTTATTAGATAAGGCATATTTTCGTCTGATAAGGTACTTCTTCTTCAATGATTTCGAGGATATTTTAGTTTTAATCAAAAAAATTGTATTTCTTACGACTTTTCGTAAAATATGTTAATGCCATCTGAAAGAGGAACAGGTAAGCTTTCCATCAAGCTCTTAGTCGAAGAAGTCGGTCGAAGGATGCAAGAGTTATTAACAAAAAACTAATCGGTGGTCAACTGCTATTAATTCTGAATAAAATGCCGCCCATTTATGCAATTAAAAAAATTTAAACGTCTCTTATTAGAAAAGGCATATTTTCGTCTGATAAGGTACTTCTTCTTCAATGATTTCGAGGATATTTTAGTTTTTATCCAAAAATTGTATTTCTTACGTCTTTTCGTAAAATATGTTAATGCCATCTGAAAGAGGAACAGGTAAGCTTTCCATCGAGGTCTTAGTCGAAGAAGTCGGTCGAAGGATGCAAGAGTTATTAGCAAAAAACTAATCGGTGGTCATTACGATTCCGTCCTACTGCCGATTCTATTCGCAAAGTACTTTTCTCTAATTCTAGTATTAAATGGGAAAAAATTAAACGAATTTTTTGTCCATGTAAAAAACTATTAATTCTGAACAAAATGCCGCCCATTTATGCAATTAAAAAAATTTAAACGTCTTTTATTAGATAAGGCATATTTTCGTCTGATAAGGTACTTCTTCTTCAATGATTTCGGGGATATTTTAGTTTTGATCAAAAAAATTGTATTTCTTACGACTTTTCGTGAAATATGTTAATGCCATCTGAAAGAAGAACAGATAAGCTTTCCATCGAGCTCTCAGTCGAAGAAGTCGGTCGAAGGATGCAAGAGTTATTAGCAAAAAACTAATCGGTGGTCAACACGTTTCCGTCGTACTGCCGATTCTTTTCGCAAAGTACTTTTCTATAATTCTAGTATATAATTGTAAAAAATTAAACGAATTTTTTGTCCATGTAAAAAACTATTAATTCTGAACAAAATGGCACCCATTAATGCAATGAACAAAATTTAAGTCTCTTATTAGATAAGGCATATTTTCGTCTGATAAGGTACTTCTTCTTCAATGATTTCGAGGATATTTTAGTTTTGATAAAAAAAATTTTATATCTTATGACTTTTCGTAAACTATGTTAATGCCATCTGAAAGAGGAACAGGTAAGCTTTCCATCGAGCTCTTAGTCGAAGAAGTCGGTCGAAGTATGCAAGAGTTATTAGCAAAAAACTAATCGGTGGTCAACTGCTATTAATTCTGAATAAAATGCCGCCCATTTATGCAATTAAAAAAATTTAAACGTCTCTTATTAGAAAAGGCATATTTTCGTCTGATAAGGTACTTCTTCTTCAATGATTTCGAGGATATTTTAGTTTTTATCCAAAAATTGTATTTCTTACGTCTTTTCGTAAAATATGTTAATGCCATCTGAAAGAGGAACAGGTAAGCTTTCCATCGAGGTCTTAGTCGAAGAAGTCGGTCGAAGGATGCAAGAGTTATTAGCAAAAAACTAATCGGTGGTCATTACGATTCCGTCCTACTGCCGATTCTATTCGCAAAGTACTTTTCTCTAATTCTAGTATTAAATGGGAAAAAATTAAACGAATTTTTAGTCCATGTAAAAAACTATTAATTCTGAACAAAATGGCACCCATTAATGCAATGAACAAAATTTAAGTCTCTTATTAGATAAGGCATATTTTTGTCGAATAAGGTACTTCTTCTTCAATGATTTCGAGGATATTTTAGTTTTGATAAAAAAAATTGTATATCTTATGACTTTTCGTAAACTATTTTAATGCCATCTGAAAGAGGAACAGGTAAGCTTTCCATCGAGCTCTTAGTCGAAGAAGTCGGTAGAAGGATGCAAGAGTTATTAGCAAAAAACTAATCGGTGGTCAACACGTTTCCGTCGTACTGCCGATTCTTTTCGCAAAGAACTTTTCTATAATTCTAGGATTAAATGGGAAAAAATTAAACGAATTTTTTGTCCATGTAAAAAACTATTAATTCTGAACAAAATGCCACCCATTAATGCAATGAACAAAATTTAAGTCTCTTATTAGATAAGGCATATTTTTGTCGAATAAGGTACTTCTTCTTCAATGATTTCGAGGATATTTTAGTTTTGATAAAAAAAATTGTATATCTTATGACTTTTCGTAAACTATTTTAATGCCATCTGAAAGAGGAACAGGTAAGCTTTCCATCGAGCTCTTAGTCGAAGAAGTCGGTCGAAGGATGCAAGAGTTATTAACAAAAAACTAATCGGTGGTCAACTGCTATTAATTCTGAATAAAATGCCGCCCATTTATGCAATTAAAAAAATTTAAATGTCTCTCAATGATTTCGAGGATATTTTAGTTTTAATCAAAAAAATTGTATTTCTTACGACTTTTCGTAAAATATGTTAATGCCATCTGAAAGAGGAACAGGTAAGCTTTCCATCGAGCTCTTAGTCGAAGAAGTCTGAAGAAGGATGCAAGAGTTATTAGCAAAAAACTAATCGGTGGTCAACACGTTTCCGTCGTACTGCCGATTCTTTTCGCAAAGTACTTTTCTATAATTCTAGTATTAAATGGGAAAAAATTAAACGAATTTTTTGTCCATGTAAAAAACTATTAATTCTGAACAAAATGCCACCCATTAATGCAATGAACAAAATTTAAGTCTCTTATTAGATAAGGCATCAAAAAAATTGTATTTCTTACGACTTTTCGTAAAATATGTTAATGCCATCTGAAAGAGGAACAGGTAAGCTTTCCATCGAGCTCTTAGTCGAAGAAGTCTGAAGAAGGATGCAAGAGTTATTAGCAAAAAACTAATCGGTGGTCAACACGTTTCCGTCGTACTGCCGATTCTTTTCGCAAAGTACTTTTCTATAATTCTAGTATTAAATGGGAAAAAATTAAACGAATTTTTTGTCCATGTAAAAAACTATTAATTCTGAACAAAATGCCACCCATTAATGCAATGAACAAAATTTAAGTCTCTTATTAGATAAGGCATATTTTTGTCGGATAAGGTACTTCTTCTTCAATGATTTCGAGGATATTTTAGTTTTGATAAAAAAAATTTTATATCTTATGACTTTTCGTAAACTATGTTAATGCCATCTGAAAGAGGAACAGATAAGTTTTCCATCGAGCTCTTAGTCGAAGAAGTTGGTCGAAGAATGCTACAGTTATTAGCAAAAAACTAATCGGTGGTCAACACGTTTCCGTCGTACTGCCGATTCTTTTCGCAAAGAACTTTTCTATAATTCTAGAATTAAATGGGAAAAAATTAAACGAATTTTTTGTCCATGTAAAAAACTATTAATTCTGAACAAAATGCCACCCATTAATGCAATGAACAAAATTTAAGTCTCTTATTAGATAAGGCATATTTTTGTCTGATAAGGTACTTCTTCTTCAATGATTTCGGCGATATTTTAGTTTTGATCAAAAAAATTGTATTTCTTACGACTTTTCGTGAAATATGTTAATGCCATCTGAAAGAGGAACAGATAAGCTTTCCATCGAGCTCTTAGTCGAAGAAGTCAGTCGAAGGATGCAAGAGTTTTTACAAAAACTATTCGGTGGTCAACACGTTTCCGTCGTACTGCCGATTCTTTTCGCAAAGAACTTTTCTATAATTCTAGGATTAAATGGGAAAAAATTAAACGAATTTTTTGTCCATGTAAAATACTATTAATTCTGAACAAAATGCCACCCATTAATGCAATGAACAAAATTTAAGTCTCTTATTAGATAAGGCATATTTTTGTCGAATAAGGTACTTCTTCTTCAATGATTTCGAGGATATTTTAGTTTTGATAAAAAAAATTGTATATCTTATGACTTTTCGTAAACTATTTTAATGCCATCTGAAAGAGGAACAGGTAAGCTTTCCATCGAGCTCTTAGTCGAAGAAGTCGGTCGAAGGATGCAAGAGTTATTAACAAAAAACTAATCGGTGGTCAACTGCTATTAATTCTGAATAAAATGCCGCCCATTTATGCAATTAAAAAAATTTAAATGTCTCTCAATGATTTCGAGGATATTTTAGTTTTAATCAAAAAAATTGTATTTCTTACGACTTTTCGTAAAATATGTTAATGCCATCTGAAAGAGGAACAGGTAAGCTTTCCATCGAGCTCTTAGTCGAAGAAGTCTGAAGAAGGATGCAAGAGTTATTAGCAAAAAACTAATCGGTGGTCAACACGTTTCCGTCGTACTGCCGATTCTTTTCGCAAAGTACTTTTCTATAATTCTAGTATTAAATGGGAAAAAATTAAACGAATTTTTTGTCCATGTAAAAAACTATTAATTCTGAACAAAATGCCACCCATTAATGCAATGAACAAAATTTAAGTCTCTTATTAGATAAGGCATATTTTTGTCGGATAAGGTACTTCTTCTTCAATGATTTCGAGGATATTTTAGTTTTGATAAAAAAAATTTTATATCTTATGACTTTTCGTAAACTATGTTTATGCCATCTGAAAGAGGAACAGATAAGTTTTCCATCGAGCTCTTAGTCGAAGAAGTTGGTCGAAGAATGCTACAGTTATTAGCAAAAAACAATTCGGTGGTCAACACGATTCCGTCCTACTGCCGATTCTTTTCGCAAAGTACTTTTCAATAATTCCAGTATTTAATGGGAAAAATTAAACGAATTTTTTGTCCATGTAAAAAACTATTAATTCTGAATAAAATGCCGCCCATTTATGCAATTAAAAAAATTTAAATGTCTCTCAATGATTTCGAGGATATTTTAGTTTTGATCAAAAAAATTGTATTTCTTACGACTTTCCTTAAAATATGTTAATGCCATCTGAAAGAGGAACAGATAAGCTTTACATCGAGCTCTTAGTCGAAGAAGAGTTATTAGCAAAAAAGTAATTGGTGGTCAACACGATTCCGTCCTGCTGCCGAATCTCTTCGCAAAGTACTTTTCTATAATTCTACTATGTATAGAAAAAAATTAAACGAATTTTTTGTCCATTTAAAATACTTTTCATTCTGAACAAAATGCCGCCCATTTATGCATTTAAAAAATTTAAACGTCTCTTATTAGATAAGGCATATTTTCATCTGATAAGGTACTTCTTCTTCAATGATTTCGAGGATATTTTAGTTTTAATCAAAAAAATTGTATTCCTTACGACTTTTCGTAAAATATGTTAATGCCATCTGAAAGAGGAACAGGTAAGCTTTCCATCGAGCTCTTAGTCGAAGAAGTCTGAAGAAGGATGCAAGAGTTATTAGCAAAAAACTAATCGGTGGTCAACACGTTTCCGTCGTACTGCCGATTCTTTTCGCAAAGTACTTTTCTATAATTCTAGTATTAAATGGGAAAAAATTAAACGAATTTTTTGTCCATGTAAAAAACCATTAATTCTGAACAAAATGGCACCCATTAATGCAATTAAAAAAATTTAAACGTCTCTTATTAGATAAGGCATATTTTCGTCTGATAAGGTACTTCTTCTTCAATGATTTCGAGGATATTTTAGTTTTAATCAAAAAAATTGTATTTCTTACGACTTTTCGTAAAATATGTTAATGCCATCTGAAAGTGGAACAGGTAAGCTTTCCATCGAGCTCTTAGTCAAAGAAGTCGGTCGAAGGATGCAAGAGTTATTAGCAAAAAACTAATCGGTGGTCAACTGCTATTAATTCTGAATAAAATGCCGCCCATTTATGCAATTAAAAAAATTTAAACGTCTCTGATTAGATAAGGCATATTTTCGTCTGATAAGGTACTTCTTCTTCAATGATTTCGAGGATATTTTAGTTTTAATCAAAAAAAATTGTATTTCTTACGACTTTTCGTAAAATATGTTAATGCCATCTGAAAGAGGAACAGGTAAGCTTTCCATCCAGCTCTTAGTCGAAGAAGTCTGAAGAAGGATGCAAGAGTTATTAGCCAAAAACTAATCGGTGGTCAACACGTTTCCGTCCTACTGCCGATTCTATTCGCAAAGTACTTTTCTATAATTCTAGTATTTAATTGTAAAAAATTAAACGAATTTTTTGTCCATGTAAAAAACTATTAATTCTGAACAAAATGCCGCCCATTTATGCAATTAAAAAAATTTAAACGTCTCTTATTAGATAAGGCATATTTTCGTCTGATAATGTACTTCTTCTTCAATGATTTCGAGGATATTTTAGTTTTAATCCAAAAATTTTATATCTTACGTCTTTCCGTAAAATATGTTAATGCCATCTGAAAGAGGAACAGGTAAGCTTTCCATCGAGCTCTTATTCGAAGAAGTCGGTCGAAGGATGCAAGAGTTATTAGCAAAAAACTAATCGGTGGTCAACACGATTCCGTCGTACTGCCGATTCTTTTCGCAAAGTACTTTTCTATAATTCTAGTATTAAATGGGAAAAAATTAAACGAATTTTTTGTCCATGTAAAAAACTATTAATTCTGAACAAAATGCCACCCATTAATGCAATGAACAAAATTTAAGTCTCTTATTAGATAAGGCATATTTTTGTCGGATAAGGTACTTCTTCTTCAATGATTTCGAGGATATTTTAGTTTTGATAAAAAAAATTTTATATCTTATGACTTTTCGTAAACTATGTTAATGCCATCTGAAAGAGGAACAGATAAGTTTTCCATCGAGCTCTTAGTCGAAGAAGTTGGTCGAAGAATGCTACAGTTATTAGCAAAAAACAATTCGGTGGTCAACACGATTCCGTCCTACTGCCGATTCTTTTCGCAAAGTACTTTTCAATAATTCCAGTATTTAATGGGAAAAATTAAACGAATTTTTTGTCCATGTAAAAAACTATTAATTCTGAATAAAATGCCGCCCATTTATGCAATTAAAAAAATTTAAATGTCTCTCAATGATTTCGAGGATATTTTAGTTTTGATCAAAAAAATTGTATTTCTTACGACTTTTCGTAAAATATGTTAATGCCATCTGAAAGAGGAACAGATAAACTTTACATCGAGCTCTTAGTCGAAGAAGAGTTATTAGCAAAAAAGTAATTGGTGGTCAACACGATTCCGTCCTGCTGCCGAATCTCTTCGCAAAGTACTTTTCTATAAATCTAGTATGTATAGAAAAAAATTAAACGAATTTTTTGTCCATGTAAAATACTTTTCATTCTGAACAAAATGCCGCCCATTTATGCATTTAAAAAATTTAAACGTCTCTTATTAGATAAGGCATATTTTCATCTGATAAGGTACTTCTTCTTCAATGATTTCGATGATATTTTAGTTTTAATCAAAAAAATTGTATTTCTTACGACTTTTCGTAAACTATGTTAATGCCATCTGAAAAAGGAACAGATAAGCTTTCCATCGAGCTCTTAGTCGAAGAAGTCGGTCGAAGGATGCAAGAGTTATTAGCAAAAACTAATCGGTGGTCAACACGTTTCCGTCCTACTGCCGATTCTATTCGCAAAGTACTTTTCTATAATTCTAGTATTTAATTGTAAAAAATTAAACGAATTTTTTAAAAAATTAAACGAATTTTTTGTCCATGTAAAAAACTATTAATTCTGAATAAAATGCCGCCCATTAATGCAATGAACAAAATTTAAGTCTCTTATTAGATAAGGCATATTTTTGTCTGATAAGGTACTTCTTCTTCAATGATTTCGGCGATATTTTAGTTTTGATCAAAAAAATTGTATTTCTTACGACTTTTCGTGAAATATGTTAATGCCATCTGAAAGAGGAACAGATAAGCTTTCCATCGAGCTCTTAGTCGAAGAACTCAGTCGAAGGATGCAAGAGTTATTACAAAAACTATTCGGTGGTCAACACGTTTCCGTCGTACTGCCGATTCTTTTCGCAAAGTACTTTTCAATAATTCTAGTATTTAATGGCAAAAATTAAACGAAATTTTTGTCCATGTACAAAAACTATTAATTCTGAATAAAATGCCACCCATTTATGCAATTAAAAAAATTTAAATGTCTCTCAATGATTTCGAGGATATTTTAGTTTTGATCAAAAAAATTGTATTTCTTACGACTTTTCGTAAAATATGTTAATGCCATCTGAAAGAGGAACAGATAAGCTTTACATCGAGCTCTTAGTCGAAGAAGAGTTATTAGCAAAAAACTAATTGGTGGTCAACACGATTCCGTCCTGCTGCCGAATCTCTTCGCAAAGTATTTTTCTATAATTCTAGTATTTATAGAAAAAAATTAAACGAATTTTTTGTCCATGTAAAAAACTATTCATTCTGAATAAAATGCCGCCCATATATGCAATTAAAAAAATTTAAATGTCTCTTATTTGATAAGGCATATTTTCGTCTGATAAGGTACTACTTCTTCAATGATTTCGGGGATATTTTAGTTTTGATCAAAAAAATTGTATTTCTTACGACTTTTCGTAAAATATGTTAATGCCATCTGAAAGAAGAACAGATAAGCTTTCCATCGAGCTCTCAGTCGAAGAAGTCGGTCGAAGGATGCAAGAGTTATTAGCAAAAAACTAATCGGTTGTCAACACGTTTCCGTCGTACTGCCGATTCTTTTCGCAAAGTACTTTTCTATAATTCTAATATTTAATGGGAAAAAATTAAACGAATTTTTTGTCCATGTAAAAAACTATTAATTCTGAACAAAATGTCGCCCATTTATGCAATTAAAAAAATTTAAACGTCTCTTATTAGATAAGGCATATTTTCGTCTGATAAGGTACTTCTTCTTCAATGATTTCGAGGATATTTTAGTTTTAATCAAAAAAATTGTATTTCTTACGACTTTTCGTAAAATATGTTAATGCCATCTGAAAGAGGAACAGATAAGCTTTCCATCGAGCACTTAGTCGAAGAAGTCGGTCGAAGGATGCAAGAGTTATTAGCAAAAACTAATCGGTGGTCAACACGTTTCCGTCCTACTGCCGATTCTATTCGCAAAGTACTTTTCTATAATTCTAGTATTTAATTGTAAAAAATTAAACGAATTTTTTGTCCATGTAAAAAACTATTAATTCTGAATAACATGCCGCCCATTTATGCAATCAAAAAAAATTTAAACGTCTCTTATTAGATAAGGCATATTTTCGTCTCATAAGGTACTTCTTCTTCAATGATTTCGAGGATATTTTAGTTTTAATCCAAAAATTGTATTTCTTACGTCTTTCCGTAAAATATGTTAATGCCATCTGAAAGAGGAACAGGTAAGCTTTCCATCGAGCTCTTAGTCGAAGAAGTCGGTCGAAGGATGCAAGAGTTATTAGCAAAAAACTAATCGGTAGTCAACACGATTCCGTCGAACTGCCGATTCTTTTCGCAAAGTACTTTTCTATAATTCTAGTATTAAATGGGAAAAAATTAAACGAATTTTTTGTCCATGTAAAAAACTATTAATTCTGAACAAAATGCCACCCATTAATGCAATGAACAAAATTTAAGTCTCTTATTAGATAAGGCATATTTTTGTCGTATAAGGTACTTCTTCTTCAATGATTTCGAGGATATTTTAGTTTTGATAAAAAAAATTTTATATCTTATGACTTTTCGTAAACTATGTTAATGCCATCTGAAAGAAGAACAGATAAGTTTTCCATCGAGCTCTTAGTCGAAGAAGTTGGTCGAAGAATGCTACAGTTATTAGCAAAAAACAATTCGGTGGTCAATACGATTCCGTCCTACTGCCGATTCTTTTCGCAAAGTACTTTTTAATAATTCCAGTATTTAATGGGAAAAATTAAACGAATTTTTTGTCCATATAAAAAACTATTAATTCTGAATAAAATGCCGCCCATTTATGCAATTAAAAAAATTTAAATGTCTCTCAATGATTTCGAGGATATTTTAGTTTTAATCAAAAAAATTGTATTTCTTACGACTTTTCGTAAAATATGTTAATGCCATCTGAAAGAGGAACAGGTAAGCTTTCCATCGAGCTCTTAGTCGAAGAAGTCGGTCGAAGGATGCAAGAGTTATTATCAAAAACTAATCGGTGGTCAACACGTTTCCGTCCTACTGCCGATTCTATTCGCAAAGTACTTTTCTATAATTCTAGTATTTAATTGTAAAAAATTAAACGAATTTTTTGTCCATGTAAAAAACTATTAATTCTGAATAACATGCCGCCCATTTATGCAATCAAAAAAAATTTAAACGTCTCTTATTAGATAAGGCATATTTTCGTCTGATAAGGTACTTCTTCTTCAATGATTTCGAGGATATTTTAGTTTTAATCAAAAAAATTGTATTTCTTACGACTTTTCGTAAAATGTGTTAATGCCATCTGAAAGTGGAACAGGTAAGCTTTCCATCGACCTCTTAGTCGAAGAAGTCGGTCGAAGGATGCAAGAGTTATTAGCAAAAAACTAATCGGTGGTCAACTGCTATTAATTCTGAATAAAATGCCGCCCATTTATGCAATTAAAAAAATTTAAACGTCTCTTATTAGATAAGGCATATTTTCATCTGATAAGGTACTTCTTCTTCAATGATTTCGAGGATATTTTAGTTTTAATCAAAAAAATTGTATTTCTTACGACTTTTCGTAAAATATGTTAATGCCATCTGAAAGAGGAACAGGTAAGCTTTCCATCGAGCTCTCAGTCGAAGAAGTCGGTCGAAGGATGCAAGAGTTATTAGCAAAAAACTAATCGGTTGTCAACACGTTTCCGTCGTACTGCCGATTCTTTTCGCAAAGTACTTTTCTATAATTCTAATATTTAATGGGAAAAAATTAAACGAATTTTTTGTCCATATAAAAAACTATTAATTCTGAACAAAATGTCGCCCATTTATGCAATTAAAAAAATTTAAACGTCTCTTATTAGATAAGGCATATTTTCGTCTGATAAGGTACTTCTTCTTCAATGATTTCGAGGATATTTTAGTTTTAATCAAAAAAATTGTATTTCTTACGACTTTTCGTAAAATATGTTAATGCCATCTGAAAGAGGAACAGATAAGCTTTCCATCGAGCACTTAGTCGAAGAAGTCGGTCGAAGGATGCAAGAGTTATTAGCAAAAACTAATCGGTGGTCAACACGTTTCCGTCCTACTGCCGATTCTATTTGCAAAGTACTTTTCTATAATTCTAGTATTTAATTGTAAAAAATTAAACGAATTTTTTGTCCATGTAAAAAACTATTAATTCTGAATAACATGCCGCCCATTTATGCAATCAAAAAAAATTTAAACGTCTCTTATTAGATAAGGCATATTTTCGTCTCATAAGGTACTTCTTCTTCAATGATTTCGAGGATATTTTAGTTTTAATCCAAAAATTGTATTTCTTACGTCTTTCCGTAAAATATGTTAATGCCATCTGAAAGAGGAACAGGTAAGCTTTCCATCGAGCTCTTAGTCGAAGAAGTCGGTCGAAGGATGCAAGAGTTATTAGCAAAAAACTAATCGGTAGTCAACACGATTCCGTCGTACTGCCGATTCTTTTCGCAAAGTACTTTTTAATAATTCCAGTATTAAATGGGAAAAAATTAAACGAATTTTTTGTCCATATAAAAAACTATTAATTCTGAATAAAATGCCGCCCATTTATGCAATTAAAAAAATTTAAACGTCTCTTATTAGATAAGGCATATTTTTGTCGTATAAGGTACTTCTTCTTCAATGATTTCGAGGATATTTTAGTTTTGATAAAAAAAATTTTATATCTTATGACTTTTCGTAAACTATGTTAATGCCATCTGAAAGAAGAACAGATAAGTTTTCCATCCAGCTCTTAGTCGAAGAAGTTGGTCGAAGAATGCTACAGTTATTAGCAAAAAACAATTCGGTGGTCAACACGATTCCGTCCTACTGCCGATTCTTTTCGCAAAGTACTTTTTAATAATTCCAGTATTTAATGGAAAAATTAAACGAATTTTTTGTCCATATAAAAAACTATTAATTCTGAATAAAATGCCGCCCATTTATGCAATTAAAAAAATTTAAATGTCTCTCAATGATTTCGAGGATATTTTAGTTTTAATCAAAAAAATTGTATTTCTTACGACTTTTCGTAAAATATGTTAATGCCATCTGAAAGAGGAACAGGTAAGCTTTCCATCGAGCTCTTAGTCGAAGAAGTCGGTCGAAGGATGCAAGAGTTATTAGCAAAAACTAATCGGTGGTCAACACGTTTCCGTCCTACTGCCGATTCTATTCGCAAAGTACTTTTCTATAATTCTAGTATTTAATTGTAAAAAATTAAACGAATTTTTTGTCCATGTAAAAAACTATTAATTCTGAATAACATGCCGCCCATTTATGCAATCAAAAAAAATTTAAACGTCTCTTATTAGATAAGGCATATTTTCGTCTGATAAGGTACTTCTTCTTCAATGATTTCGAGGATATTTTAGTTTTAATCAAAAAAATTGTATTTCTTACGACTTTTCGTAAAATATGTTAATGCCATCTGAAAGAGGAACAGGTAAGCTTTCCATCGAGCTCTTAGTCGAAGAAGTCTGAAGAAGGATGCAAGAGTTATTAGCAAAAAACTAATCGGTGGTCAACACGTTTCCGTCGTACTGCCGATTCTTTTCGCAAAGTACTTTTCTATAATTCTAGTATTAAATGGGAAAAAATTAAACGGAGTTTTTGTCCATGTAAAAAACTATTAATTCTGAATAAAATGCCACCCATTTATGCAATTAAAAAAATTTAAATGTCTCTTATTAGATAAGGCTTATTTTCGTATGATAAGGTACTTCTTCTTCAATGATTTTGAGGATATTTTAGTTTTGATCAAAAAAATTTTATTTCTCATGACTTTTCGTAAAATATGTTAATGCCATCTGAAAGAGGACCAGATAAGCTTTCCATCGAGCTCTTAGTCGAAGAAGTCGGTCGAAGGATGCAAGAGTTTTTAGCAAAAAACTAATCGGTGGTCAACTGCTATTAATTCTGAATAAAATGCCGCCCATTTATGCAATTAAAAAAATTTAAACGTCTCTTATTAGATAAGGCATATTTTCATCTGATAAGGTACTTCTTCTTCAATGATTTCGAGGATATTTTAGTTTTAATCAAAAAAATTGTATTTCTTACGACTTTTCGTAAAATATGTTAATGCCATCTGAAAGAGGAACAGGTAAGCTTTCCATCGAGCTCTTAGTCGAAGAAGTCTGAAGAAGGATGCAAGAGTTATTAGCAAAAAACTAATCGGTGGTCAACACGTTTCCGTCGTACTGCCGATTCTTTTCGCAAAGTACTTTTCTATAATTCTAGTATTAAATGGGAAAAAATTAAACGAATTTTTTGTCCATGTAAAAAACTATTAATTCTGAACAAAATGGCACCCATTAATGCCATTAAAAAAATTTAAACGTCTCTTATTAGATAAGGCATATTTTCGTCTGATAAGGTACTTCTTCTTCAATGATTTCGAGGATATTTTAGTTTTAATCAAAAAAATTGTATTTCTTACGACTTTTCGTAAAATATGTTAATGCCATCTGAAAGTGGAACAGGTAAGCTTTCCATCGAGCTCTTAGTCGAAGAAGTCGGTCGAAGGATGCAAGAGTTATTAGCAAAAAACTAATCGGTTGTCAACACGTTTCCGTCGTACTGCCGATTCTTTTCGCAAAGTACTTTTCTATAATTCTAATATTTAATGGGAAAAAATTAAACGAATTTTTTGTCCATGTAAAAAACTATTAATTCTGAACAAAATGTCGCCCATTTATGCAATTGAAAAAATTTAAATGTCTCTCAATGATTTCGAGGATATTTTAGTTTTAATCAAAACAATTGTATTTCTTACGACTTTTCGTAAAATATGTTAATGCCATCTGAAAGAGGAACAGGTAAGCTTTCCATCGATCTCTTAGTCGAAGAAGTCTGAAGAAGGATGCAAGAGTTATTAGCAAAAAACTAATTGGTGGTCAACACGATTCCGTCCTGCTGCCGAATCTCTTCGCAAAGTACTTTTCTATAATTATAGTATTTATAGAAAAAAATTAAACGAATTTTTTGTCCATGTAAAAAACTATTCATTCTGAATAAAATGCCGCCCATATATGCAATTAAAAAAATTTAAATGTCTCTTATTTGATAAGGCATATTTTCGTCTGATAAGGTACTACTTCTTCAATGATTTCGGGGATATTTTAGTTTTGATCAAAAAAACTGTATTTCTTACGACTTTTCGTAAAATATGTTAATGCCATCTGAAAGAAGAACAGATAAGCTTTCCATCGAGCTCTCAGTCGAAGAAGTCGGTCGAAGGATGCAAGAGTTATTAGCAAAAAACTAATCGGTTGTCAACACGTTTCCGTCGTACTGCCGATTCTTTTCGCAAAGTACTTTTCTATAATCCTAATATTTAATGGGAAAAAATTAAACGAATTTTTTGTCCATGTAAAAAACTATTAATTCTGAACAAAATGTCGCCCATTTATGCAATTAAAAAAATTTAAACGTCTCTTATTAGATAAGGCATATTTTCGTCTGATAAGGTACTTCTTCTTCAATGATTTCGAGGATATTTTAGTCTTAATCAAAAAAATTGTATTTCTTACGACTTTTCGTAAAATATGTTAATGCCATCTGAAAGAGGAACAGATAAGCTTTCCATCGAGCACTTAGTCGAAGAAGTCGGTCGAAGGATGCAAGAGTTATTAGCAAAAACTAATCGGTGGTCAACACGTTTCCGTCCTACTGCCAATTCTATTCGCAAAGTACTTTTCTATAATTCTAGTATTTAATTGTAAAAAATTAAACGAATTTTTTGTCCATGTAAAAAACTATTAATTCTGATTAACATGCCGCCCATTTATGCAATCAAAAAAAATTTAAACGTCTCTTATTAGATAAGGCATATTTTTGTCGTATAAGGTACTTCTTCTTCAATGATTTCGAGGATATTTTAGTTTTGATAAAAAAAATTTTATATCTTATGACTTTTCGTAAACTATGTTAATGCCATCTGAAAGAAGAACAGATAAGTTTTCCATCGAGCTCTTAGTCGAAGAAGTTGGTCGAAGAATGCTACAGTTATTAGCAAAAAACAATTCGGTAGTCAACACGATTCCGTCCTACTGCCGATTCTTTTCGCAAAGTACTTTTTAATAATTCCAGTATTTAATGGGAAAAATTAAACGAATTTTTTGTCCATATAAAAAACTATTAATTCTGAATAAAATGCCGCCCATTTATGCATTTAAAAAATTTAAATGTCTCTCAATGATTTCGAGGATATTTTAGTTTTAATCAAAAAAATTGTATTTCTTACGACTTTTCGTAAAATATGTTAATGCCATCTGAAAGAGGAACAGGTAAGCTTTCCATCGAGCTCTTAGTCGAAGAAGTCTGAAGAAGGATGCAAGAGTTATTAGCAAAAAACTAATCGGTGGTCAACACGTTTCCGTCGTACTGTCGATTCATTTCGCAAAGTACTTTTCTATAATTCTAGTATTAAATAGGAAAAAATTAAACGAATTTTTTGTCCATGTAAAAAACTATTAATTCTGAACAAAATGGCACCCATTAATGCAATTAAAAAAATTTAAACGTCTCTTATTAGATAAGGCATATTTTCGTCTGATAAGGTACTTCTTCTTCAATGATTTCGAGGATATTTTAGTTTTAATCAAAAAAATTGTATTTCTTACGACTTTTCGTAAAATATGTTAATGCCATCTGAAAGTGGAACAGGTAAGCTTTCCATCGAGCTCTTAGTCGAAGAAGTCGGTCGAAGGATGCAAGAGTTATTAGCAAAAAACTAATCGGTGGTCAACTGCTATTAATTCTGAATAAAATGCCGCCCATTTATGCAATTAAAAAAATTTAAACGTCTCTTATTAGATAAGGCATATTTTCGTCTGATAAGGTACTTCTTCTTCAATGATTTCGAGGATATTTTAGTTTTAATCAAAAAAATTGTATTTCTTACGACTTTTCGTAAAATATGTTAATGCCATCTGAAAGAGGAACAGGTAAGCTTTTCATCGAGCTCTTAGTCGAAGAAGTCTGAAGAAGGATGCAAGAGTTATTAGCAAAAACTAATCGGTGGTCAACACGTTTCCGTCCTACTGCCGATTCTATTCGCAAAGTACTTTTCTATAATTCTAGTATATGATTGTAAAAAATTAAACGAATTTTTTGTCCATGTAAAAAACTATTAATTCTGAACAAAATGCCGCCCATTTATGCAATTAAAAAAATTTAAACGTCTCTTATTAGATAAGGCATATTTTCGTCTGATAAGGTACTTCTTCTTCAATGATTTCGAGGATATTTTAGTTTTAATCCAAAAATTGTATTTCTTACGTCTTTCCGTAAAATATGTTATTGCCATCTGAAAGAGGAACAGGTAAGCTTTCCATCGAGCTCTTAGTCGAAGAAGTCGGTCGAAGGATGCAAGAGTTATTAGCAAAAAACTAATCGGTGGTCAAGACGATTCCGTCGTACTGCCGATTCTTTTCGCAAAGTACTTTTCTATAATTCTAGTATTAAATGGGAAAAAATTAAACGAATTTTTTGTCCATGTAAAAAACTATTAATTCTGAACAAAATGCCACCCATTAATGCAATGAACAAAATTTAAGTCTCTTATTAGATAAGGCATATTTTTGTCGGATAAGGTACTTCTTCTTCAATGATTTCGAGGATATTTTAGTTTTGATCAAAAAAATTGTATTTCTTACGACTTTCCTTAAAATATGTTAATGCCATCTGAAAGAGGAACAGATAAGCTTTACATCGAGCTCTTAGTCGAAGAAGAGTTATTAGCAAAAAAGTAATTGGTGGTCAACACGATTCCGTCCTGCTGCCGAATCTCTTCGCAAAGTACTTTTCTATAATTCTACTATGTATAGAAAAAAATTAAACGAATTTTTTGTCCATGTAAAATACTTTTCATTCTGAACAAAATGCCGCCCATTTATGCATTTAAAAAATTTAAACGTCTCTTATTAGATAAGGCATATTTTCATCTGATAAGGTACTTCTTCTTCAATGATTTCGAGGATATTTTAGTTTTAATCAAAAAAATTGTATTTCTTACGACTTTTCGTAAAATATGTTAATGCCATCTGAAAGAGGAACAGGTAAGCTTTCCATCGAGCTCTTAGTCGAAGAAGTCTGAAGAAGGATGCAAGAGTTATTAGCAAAAAACTAATCGGTGGTCAACACGTTTCCGTCGTACTGCCGATTCTTTTCGCAAAGTACTTTTCTATAATTCTAGTATTAGATGGGAAAAAATTAAACGAATTTTTTGTCCATGTAAAAAACTATTAATTCTGAACAAAATGGCACCCATTAATGCAATTAAAAAAATTTAAACGTCTCTTATTAGATAAGGCATATTTTCGTCTGATAAGGTACTTCTTCTTCAATGATTTCGAGGATATTTTAGTTTTAATCAAAAAAATTGTATTTCTTACGACTTTTCGTAAAATATGTTAATGCCATCTGAAAGTGGAACAGGTAAGCTTTCCATCGAGCTCTTAGTCGAAGAAGTCGGTCGAAGGATGCAAGAGTTATTAGCAAAAAACTAATCGGTGGTCAACTGCTATTAATTCTGAATAAAATGCCGCCCATTTATGCAATTAAAAAAATTTAAACGTCTCTGATTAGATAAGGCATATTTTCGTCTGATAAGGTACTTCTTCTTCAATGATTTCGAGGATATTCTAGTTTTAATCAAAAAAATTGTATTTCTTACGACTTTTCGTAAAATATGTTAATGCCATCTGAAATAGGAACAGGTAAGCTTTCCATCGAGCTCTTAGTCGAAGATGTCTGAAGAAGGATGCAAGAGTTATTAGCAAAAACTAATCGGTGGTCAACACGTTTCCGTCCTACTGCCGATTCTATTCGCAAAGTACTTTTCTATAATTCTAGTATTTAATTGTAAAAAATTAAACGAATTTTTTGTCCATGTAAAAAACTATTAATTCTGAACAAAATGCCGCCCATTTATGCAATTAAAAAAATTTAAACGTCTCTTATTAGATAAGGCATATTTTCGTCTGATAAGGTACTTCTTCTTCAATGATTTCGAGGATATTTTAGTTTTAATCCAAAAATTGTATTTCTTACGTCTTTCCGTAAAATATGTTAATGCCATCTGAAAGAGGAACAGGTAAGCTTTCCATCGAGCTCTTAGTCGAAGAAGTCGGTCGAAGGATGCAAGAGTTATTAGCAAAAAACTAATCGGTGGTCAACACGATTCCGTCGTACTGCCGATTCTTTTCGCAAAGTACTTTTCTATAATTCTAGTATTAAATGGGAAAAAATTAAACGAATTTTTTGTCCATGTAAAAAACTATTAATTCTGAACAAAATGCCACCCATTAATGCAATGAACAAAATTTAAGTCTCTTATTAGATAAGGCATATTTTTGTCGAATAAGGTACTTCTTCTTCAATGATTTCGAGGATATTTTAGTTTTGATAAAAAAAATTTTATATCTTATGACTTTTCGTAAACTATGTTAATGCCATCTGAAAGAGGAACAGATAAGTTTTCCATCGAGCTCTTAGTCGAAGAAGTTGGTCGAAGAATGCTACAGTTATTAGCAAAAAACAATTCGGTGGTCAACACGATTCCGTCCTACTGCCGATTCTTTTCGCAAAGAACTTTTCAATAATTCCAGTATTTAATGGGAAAAATTAAACGAATTTTTTGTCCATGTAAAAAACTATTAATTCTGAATAAAATGCCGCCCATTTATGCAATTAAAAAAATTTAAATGTCTCTCAATGATTTCGAGGATATTTTAGTTTTGATCAAAAAAATTGTATTTCTTACGACTTTTCGTAAAATATGTTAATGCCATCTGAAAGAGGAACAGATAAACTTTACATCGAGCTCTTAGTCGAAGAAGAGTTATTAGCAAAAAAGTAATTGGTGGTCAACACGATTCCGTCCTGCTGCCGAATCTCTTCGCAAAGTACTTTTCTATAAATCTAGTATGTATAGAAAAAAATTAAACGAATTTTTTGTCCATGTAAAATACTTTTCATTCTGAACAAAATGCCGCCCATTTATGCAATTAAAAAAATTTAAATGTCTCTCAATGATTTCGAGGATATTTTAGTTTTGATCAAAAAAATTGTATTTCTTACGACTTTTCGTAAAATATGTTAATGCCATCTGAAAGTGGAACAGGTAAGCTTTCCATCGAGCTCTTAGTCGAAGAAGTCGGTCGAAGGATGCAAGAGTTATTAGCAAAAAACTAATCGGTGGTCAACACGTTTCCGTCGTACTGCCGATTCTTTTCGCAAAGTACTTTTCTATAATTCTAATATTTAATGGGAAAAAATTAAACGAATTTTTTGTCCATGTAAAAAACTATTAATTCTGAACAAAATGTCGCCCATTTATGCAATTAAAAAAATTTAAATGTCTCTCAATGATTTCGAGGATATTTTAGTTTTAATCAAAACAATTGTATTTCTTACGACTTTTCGTAAAATATGTTAATGCCATCTGAAAGAGGAACAGGTAAGCTTTCCATCGAGCTCTTAGTCGAAGAAGTCTGAAGAAGGATGCAAGAGTTATTAGCAAAAACTAATCGGTGGTCAACACGTTTCCGTCCTACTGCCGATTCTATTCGCAAAGTACTTTTCTATAATTCTAGTATTTAATTGTAAAAAAATAAACGAATTTTTTGTCCATGTAAAAAACTATTAATTCTGAACAAAATGCCGCCCATTTATGCAATTAAAAAAATTTAAACGTCTCTTATTAGATAAGGCATATTTTCGTCTGATAAGGTACTTCTTTTTCAATGATTTCGAGGATATTTTAGTTTTAATCCAAAAATTGTATTTCTTACGTCTTTCCGTAAAATATGTTAATGCCATCTGAAAGAGGAACAGGTAAGCTTTCCATCGAGCTCTTAGTCGAAGAAGTCGGTCGAAGGATGCAAGAGTTATTAGCAAAAAACTAATCGGTGGTCAACACGATTCCGTCGTACTGCCGATTCTTTTCGCAAAGTACTTTTCTATAATTCTAGTATTAAATGGGAAAAAATTAAACGAATTTTTTGTCCATGTAAAAAACTATTAATTCTGAACAAAATGCCACCCATTAATGCAATGAACAAAATTTAAGTCTCTTATTAGATAAGGCATATTTTTGTCGGATAAGGTACTTCTTCTTCAATGATTTCGAGGATATTTTAGTTTTGATAAAAAAAATTTTATATCTTATGACTTTTCGTAAACTATGTTAATGCCATCTGAAAGAGGAACAGATAAGTTTTCCATCGAGCTCTTAGTCGAAGAAGTTGGTCGAAGAATGCTACAGTTATTAGCAAAAAACAATTCGGTGGTCAACACGATTCCGTCCTACTGCCGATTCTTTTCGCAAAGTACTTTTCAATAATTCCAGTATTTAATGGGAAAAATTAAACGAATTTTTTGTCCATGTAAAAAACTATTAATTCTGAATAAAATGCCGCCCATTTATGCAATTAAAAAAATTTAAATGTCTCTCAATGATTTCGAGGATATTTTAGTTTTGATCAAAAAAATTGTATTTCTTACGACTTTTCGTAAAATATGTTAATGCCATCTGAAAGAGGAACAGATAAACTTTACATCGAGTTTAGTCGAAGAAGAGTTATTAGCAAAAAAGTAATTGGTGGTCAACACGATTCCGTCCTGCTGCCGAATCTCTTCGCAAAGTACTTTTCTATAAATCTAGTATGTATAGAAAAAAATTAAACGAATTTTTTGTCCATGAAAAATACTTTTCATTCTGAACAAAATGCCGCCCATTTATGCATTTAAAAAATTTAAACGTCTCTTATTAGATAAGGCATATTTTCATCTGATAAGGTACTTCTTCTTCAATGATTTCGAGGATATTTTAGTTTTAATCAAAAAAATTGTATTTCTTACGACTTTTCGTAAACTATGTTAATGCCATCTGAAAGAGGAACAGATAAGCTTTCCATCGAGCTCTTAGTCGAAGAAGTCGGTCGAAGGATGCAAGAGTTATTAGCAAAAACTAATCGGTGGTCAACACGTTTCCGTCCTACTGCCGATTCTATTCGCAAAGTACTTTTCTATAATTCTAGTATTTAATTGTAAAAAATTAAACGAATTTTTGTCCATGTAAAAAACTATTAATTCTGAATAAAATGCCGCCCATTTATGCAATTAAAAAAATTTAAACGTCTCTTATTAGATAAGGCATATTTTCGTCTGATAAGGTACTTCTTCTTCAATGATTTCGAGGATATTTTAGTTTTAATCCAAAAATTGTATTTCTTACGTCTTTTCGTAAAATATGTTAATGCCATCTGAAAGAGGAACAGGTAAGCTTTCCATCGAGCTTTTAGTCGAAGAAGTCGGTCGAAGGATGGAAGAGTTATTAGCAAAAACTAATCGGTGGTCAACACGTTTCCGTCCTACTGCCGATTCTATTCGCAAAGTACTTTTCTATAATTCTAGTATGTATAAAAAAAAATTAATTCTGAACAAAATGCCGCCCATTTATGCAATTAAAAAAATTTAAACGTCTCTTATTAGATAAGGCATATTTTCGTCTTATAAGGTACTTCTTCTTCAATGATTTCGAGGATATTTTAGTTTTAATCAAAAAAATTGTATTTCTTACGACTTTTCGTAAAATATGTTAATGCCATCTGAAAGTGGAACAGGTAAGCTTTCCATCGAGCTCTTAGTCGAAGAAGTCGGTCGAAGGATGCAAGAGTTATTAGCAAAAAACTAATCGGTGGTCAACTGCTATTAATTCTGAATAAAATGCCGCCCATTTATGCAATTAAAAAAATTTAAACGTCTCTTATTAGATAAGGCATATTTTTGTCGGATAAGGTACTTCTTCTTCAATGATTTCGAGGATATTTAATTTTGATAAAAAAAATTTTATATCTTATGACTTTTCGTAAACTATGTTAATGCCATCTGAAAGAGGAACAGATAAGTTTTCCATCGAGCTCTTAGTCGAAGAAGTTGGTCGAAGAATGCTACAGTTATTAGCAAAAAACTAATCGGTGGTCAACACGATTCCGTCGTACTGCCGATTCTTTTCGCAAAGTACTTTTCTATAATTATAGTATTAAATGGGAAAAAATTAAACGAATTTTTTGTCCATGTAAAAAACTATTAATTCTGAACAAAATGCCACCCATTAATGCAATGAACAAAATTTAAGTCTCTTATTAGATAAGGCATATTTTTGTCGGATAAGGTACTTCTTCTTCAATGATTTCGAGGATATTTTAGTTTTGATAAAAAAAATTTTATATCTTATGACTTTTCGTAAACTATGTTAATGCCATCTGAAAGAGGAACAGATAAGTTTTCCATCGAGCTCTTAGTCGAAGAAGTTGGTCGAAGAATGCTACAGTTATTAGCAAAAAACAATTCGGTGGTCAACACGATTCCGTCCTACTGCCGATTCTTTTCGCAAAGTACTTTTCAATAATTCCAGTATTTAATGGGAAAAATTAAACGAATTTTTTGTCCATGTAAAAAACTATTAATTCTGAATAAAATGCCGCCCATTTATGCAATTAAAAAAATTTAAATGTCTCTCAATGATTTCGAGGATATTTTAGTTTTGATCAAAAAAATTGTATTTCTTACGACTTTTCGTAAAATATGTTAATGCCATCTGAAAGAGGAACAGATAAACTTTACATCGAGCTCTTAGTCGAAGACGAGTTATTAGCAAAAAAGTAATTGGTGGTCAACACGATTCCGTCCTGCTGCCGAATCTCTTCGCAAAGTACTTTTCTAAAATTCTAGTATGTATAGAAAAAAATTAAACGATTTTTTTGTCCATGTAAAAAACTATTAATTCTGAACAAAATGCCGCCCATTTATGCAATTAAAAAAATTTAAACGTCTCTTATTAGATAAGGCATATTTTCGTCTTATAAGGTACTTCTTCTTCAATGATTTCGAGGATATTTTAGTTTTAATCAAAAAAATTGTATTTCTTACGACTTTTCGTAAAATATGTTAATGCCATCTGAAAGTGGAACAGGTAAGCTTTCCATCGAGCTCTTAGTCGAAGAAGTCGGTCGAAGGATGCAAGAGTTATTAGCAAAAAACTAATCGGTGGTCAACTGCTATTAATTCTGAATAAAATGCCGCCCATTTATGCAATTAAAAAAATTTAAACGTCTCTTATTAGATAAGGCATATTTTTGTCGGATAAGGTACTTCTTCTTCAATGATTTCGAGGATATTTAATTTTGATAAAAAAAATTTTATATCTTATGACTTTTCGTAAACTATGTTAATGCCATCTGAAAGAGGAACAGATAAGTTTTCCATCGAGCTCTTAGTCGAAGAAGTTGGTCGAAGAATGCTACAGTTATTAGCAAAAAACTAATCGGTGGTCAACACGATTCCGTCGTACTGCCGATTCTTTTCGCAAAGTACTTTTCTATAATTATAGTATTAAATGGGAAAAAATTAAACGAATTTTTTGTCCATGTAAAAAACTATTAATTCTGAACAAAATGCCACCCATTAATGCAATGAACAAAATTTAAGTCTCTTATTAGATAAGGCATATTTTTGTCGGATAAGGTACTTCTTCTTCAATGATTTCGAGGATATTTTAGTTTTGATAAAAAAAATTTTATATCTTATGACTTTTCGTAAACTATGTTAATGCCATCTGAAAGAGGAACAGATAAGTTTTCCATCGAGCTCTTAGTCGAAGAAGTTGGTCGAAGAATGCTACAGTTATTAGCAAAAAACAATTCGGTGGTCAACACGATTCCGTCCTACTGCCGATTCTTTTCGCAAAGTACTTTTCAATAATTCCAGTATTTAATGGGAAAAATTAAACGAATTTTTTGTCCATGTAAAAAACTATTAATTCTGAATAAAATGCCGCCCATTTATGCAATTAAAAAAATTTAAATGTCTCTCAATGATTTCGAGGATATTTTAGTTTTGATCAAAAAAATTGTATTTCTTACGACTTTTCGTAAAATATGTTAATGCCATCTGAAAGAGGAACAGATAAACTTTACATCGAGCTCTTAGTCGAAGACGAGTTATTAGCAAAAAAGTAATTGGTGGTCAACACGATTCCGTCCTGCTGCCGAATCTCTTCGCAAAGTACTTTTCTAAAATTCTAGTATGTATAGAAAAAAATTAAACGATTTTTTTGTCCATGTAAAAAACTATTAATTCTGAACAAAATGCCGGCCATTTATGCAATTAAAAAAATTTAAACGTCTCTTATTAGATAAGGCATATTTTCGTCTGATAAGGTACTTCTTCTTCAATGATTTCGAGGATATTTTAGTTTTAATCCAAAAATTGTATTTCTTACGTCTTTCCGTAAAATATGTTAATGCCATCTGAAAGAGGAACAGGTAAGCTTTCCATCGAGCTCTTAGTCGAAGAAGTCGGTCGAAGGATGCAAGAGTTATTAGCAAAAAACTAATCGGTGGTCAACACGATTCCGTCGTACTGCCGATTCTTTTCGCAAAGTACTTTTCTATAATTCTAGTATTAAATGGGAAAAAATTAAACGAATTTTTTGTCCATGTAAAAAACTATTAATTCTGAACAAAATGCCACCCATTAATGCAATGAACAAAATTTAAGTCTCTTATTAGATAAGGCATATTTTTGTCGGATAAGGTACTTCTTCTTCAATGATTTCGAGGATATTTTAGTTTTGATAAAAAAAATTTTATATCTTATGACTTTTCGTAAACTATGTTAATGCCATCTGAAAGAGGAACAGATAAGTTTTCCATCGAGCTCTTAGTCGAAGAAGTTGGTCGAAGAATGCTACAGTTATTAGCAAAAAACAATTCGGTGGTCAACACGATTCCGTCGTACTGCCGATTCTTTTCGCAAAGTACTTTTCAATAATTCCAGTATTTAATGGGAAAAATTAAACGATTTTTTTGTCCATGTAAAAAACTATTAATTCTGAACAAAATGCCGCCAATTTATGCAATTAAAAAAATTTAAACGTCTCTTATTAGATAAGGCATATTTTCGTCTGATAAGGTACTTCTTCTTCAATGATTTCGAGGATATTTTAGTTTTAATCAAAAAAATTGTATTACTTACGACTTTTCGTAAAATATGTAAATGCCATCTGAAAGTGGAACAGGTAAGCTTTCCATCGAGCTCTTAGTCGAAGAAGTCGGTCGAAGGATGCAAGAGTTATTAGCAAAAAACTAATTGGTGGTCAACTGCTATTAATTCTGAATAAAATGCCGCCCATTTATGCAATTAAAAAAATTTAAACGTCTCTTATTAGATAAGGCATATTTTCGTCTGATAAGGTACTTCTTCTTCAATGATTTCGAGGATATTTTAGTTTTAATCAAAAAAATTGTGTTACTTTCGACTTTTCATAAAATATGTTAATGCCATCTGAAAGAGGAACAGGTAAGCTTTCCATCGAGCTCTTAGTCGAAGAAGTCTGAAGAAGGATGCAAGAGTTATTAGCAAAAAACTAATCGGTGGTCAACACGATTCCGTCGTACTGCCGATTCTTTTCGCAAAGTACTTTTCTATAATTCTAGTAATAAATGGGAAAAAATTAAACGAATTTTTTGTCCATGTAAAAAACTATTAATTCTGAACAAAATGCCACCCATTAATGCAATGAACAAAATTTAAGTCTCTTATTAGATAAGGCATATTTTTGTCGAATAAGGTACTTCTTCTTCAATGATTTCGAGGATATTTTAGTTTTGATAAAAAAAATTTTATATCTTATGACTTTTCGTAAACTATGGTAATGCCATCTGAAAGAGGAACAGATAAGTTTTCCATCGAGCTCTTAGTCGAAGAAGTTGGTCGAAGAATGCTACAGTTATTAGCAAAAAACTATTCGGTGGTCAACACGATTCCGTCCTACTGCCGATTCTTTTCGCAAAGTACTTTTCAATAATTCCAGTATTTAATGGGAAAAATTAAACGATTTTTTTGTCCATGTAAAAAACTATTAATTCTGAACAAAATGCCGCCCATTTATGCAATTAAAAAAATTTAAACGTCTCTTATTAGATAAGGCATATTTTCGTCTGATAAGGTACTTCTTCTTCAATGATTTCGAGGATATTTTAGTTTTAATCCAAAAATTGTATTTCTACGTCTTTTCGTAAAATATGTTAATGCCATCTGAAAGAGGAACAGGTAAGCTTTCCATCGAGCTCTTAGTCGAAGAAGTCGGTCGAAGGATGCAAGAGTTATTAGCAAAAAACTATGCGGTGGTCAACACGATTCCGTCCTACTGCCGATTCTTTTCGCAAAGTACTTTTCAATAATTCCAGTATTTAATGGGAAAAATTAAACGATTTTTTTGTCCATGTAAAAAACTATTAATTCTGAACAAAATGCCGGCCATTTATGCAATTAAAAAAATTTAAACGTCTCTTATTAGATAAGGCATATTTTCGTCTGATAAGGTACTTCTTCTTCAATGATTTCGAGGATATTTTAGTTTTAATCAAAAAAATTGTATTTCTTACGACTTTTCGTAAAATATGTTAATGCCATCTGAAAGTGGAACAGGTAAGCTTTCCATCGAGCTCTTAGTCGAAGAAGTCGGTCGAAGGATGCAAGAGTTATTAGCAAAAAACTAATCGGTGGTCAACTGCTATTAATTCTGAATAAAATGCCGCCCATTTATGCATTTAAAAAATTTTAACGTCTCTTATTAGATAAGGCATATTTTCATCTGATAAGGTACTTCTTCTTCAATGATTTCGAGGATATTTTAGTTTTAATCAAAAAAATTGTATTTCTTACGACTTTTCGTAAACTATGTTAATGCCATCTGAAAGAGGAACAGATAAGCTTTCCATCGAGCTCTTAGTCGAAGAAGTCGGTCGAAGGATGCAAGAGTTATTAGCAAAAACTAATCGGTGGTCAACACGTTTCCGTCCTACTGCCGATTCTATTCGCAAAGTACTTTTCTATAATTCTAGTATTTAATTGTAAAAAATTAAACGAATTTTTGTCCATGTAAAAAACTATTAATTCTGAATAAAATGCCGCCCATTTATGCAATTAAAAAAATTTAAACGTCTCTTATTAGATAAGGCATATTTTCGTCTGATAAGGTACTTCTTCTTCAATGATTTCGAGGATATTTTAGTTTTAATCCAAAAATTGTATTTCTTACGTCTTTTCGTAAAATATGTTAATGCCATCTGAAAGAGGAACAGGTAAGCTTTCCATCGAGCTTTTAGTCGAAGAAGTCGGTCGAAGGATGCAAGAGTTATTAGCAAAAACTAATCGGTGGTCAACACGTTTCCGTCCTACTGCCGATTCTATTCGCAAAGTACTTTTCTATAATTCTAGTATGTATAAAAAAAAATTAAACGAATTTTTTGTCCATGTAAAAAACTATTAATTCTGAACAAAATGCCGCCCATTTATGCAATTAAAAAAATTTAAACGTCTCTTATTAGATAAGGCATATTTTCGTCTGATAAGGTACTTCTTCTTCAATGATTTCGAGGATATTTTAGTTTTAATCAAAAAAATTGTATTTCTTACGACTTTTCGTAAAATATGTTAATGCCATCTGAAAGTGGAACAGGTAAGCTTTCCATCGAGCTCTTAGTCGAAGAAGTCGGTCGAAGGATGCAAGAGTTATTAGCAAAAAACTAATCGGTGGTCAACTGCTATTAATTCTGAATAAAATGCCGCCCATTTATGCAATTAAAAAAATTTAAACGTCTCTTATTAGATAAGGCATATTTTCGTCTGATAAGGTACTTCTTCTTCAATGATTTCGAGGATATTTTAGTTTTAATCAAAAAAATTGTATTTCTTACGACTTTTCGTAAAATATGTTAATGCCATCTGAAAGAGGAACAGGTAAGCTTTCCATCAAGCTCTTAGTCGAAGAAGTTTGAAGAAGGATGCAAGAGTTATTAGCAAAAACTAATCGGTGGTCAACACGTTTCCGTCCTACTGCCGATTCTATTCGCAAAGTACTTTTCTATAATTCTAGTATGTATAAAAAAAAATTAAACGAATTTTTTGTCCATGTAAAAAACTATTAATTCTGAACAAAATGCCACCCATTAATGCAATGAACAAAATTTAAGTCTCTTATTAGATAAGGCATATTTTTGTCGGATAAGGTACTTCTTCTTCAATGATTTCGAGGATATTTTAGTTTTGATAAAAAAAATTTTATATCTTATGACTTTTCGTAAACTATGTTAATGCCATCTGAAAGAGGAACAGATAAGTTTTCCATCGAGCTCTTAGTCGAAGAAGTTGGTCGAAGAATGCTACAGTTATTAGCAAAAAACAATTCGGTGGTCAACACGATTCCGTCCTACTGCCGATTCTTTTCGCAAAGTACTTTTCAATAATTCCAGTATTTAATGGGAAAAATTAAACGAATTTTTTGTCCATGTAAAAAACTATTAATTCTGAATAAAATGCCGCCCATTTATGCAATTAAAAAATTTAAATGTCTCTCAATGATTTCGAGGATATTTTAGTTTTGATCAAAAAAATTGTATTTCTTACGACTTTTCGTAAAATATGTTAATGCCATCTGAAAGAGGAACAGATAAACTTTACATCGAGCTCTTAGTCGAAGACGAGTTATTAGCAAAAAAGTAATTGGTGGTCAACACGATTCCGTCCTGCTGCCGAATCTCTTCGCAAAGTACTTTTCTATAATTCTAGTATGTATAGAAAAAAATTAAACGATTTTTTTGTCCATGTAAAAAACTATTAATTCTGAACAAAATGCCGGCCATTTATGCAATTAAAAAAATGTTAATGTCTCTTATTAGATAAGGCATATTTTCGTCTGATAAGGTACTTCTTCTTCAATGATTTCGAGGATATTTTAGTTTTAATCAAAAAAATTGTATTTCTTACGACTTTTCGTAAAATATGTTAATGCCATCTGAAAGAGGAACAGGTAAGCTTTCCATCGAGCTCTTAGTCGAAGAAGTCGGTCGAAGGATGCAAGAGTTATTAGCAAAAAACTAATCGGTGGTCAACACGATTCCGTCGTACTGCCGATTCTTTTCGCAAAGTACTTTTCTATAATTCTAGTATTAAATGGGAAAAAATTAAACGAATTTTTTGTCCATGTAAAAAACTATTAATTCTGAACAAAATGCCACCCATTAATGCAATGAACAAAATTTAAGTCTCTTATTAGATAAGGCATATTTTTGTCGGATAAGGTACTTCTTCTTCAATGATTTCGAGGATATTTTAGTTTTGATAAAAAAAATTTTATATCTTATGACTTTTCGTAAACTATGTTAATGCCATCTGAAAGAGGAACAGATAAGTTTTCCATCGAGCTCTTAGTCGAAGAAGTTGGTCGAAGAATGCTACAGTTATTAGCAAAAAACAATTCGGTGGTCAACACGATTCCGTCCTACTGCCGAGTCTTTTCGCAAAGTACTTTTCAATAATCCCAGTATTTAATGGGAAAAATTAAACGATTTTTTTGTCCATGTAAAAAACTATTAATTCTGAACAAAATGCCGCCAATTTATGCAATTAAAAAAATTTAAACGTCTCTTATTAGATAGGGCATATTTTCGTCTGATAAGGTACTTCTTCTTCAATGATTTCGAGGATATTTTAGTTTTAATCAAAAAAATTGTATTACTTACGACTTTTCGTAAAATATGTAAATGCCATCTGAAAGTGGAACAGGTAAGCTTTCCATCGAGCTCTTAGTCGAAGAAGTCGGTCGAAGGATGCAAGAGTTATTAGCAAAAAACTAATTGGTGGTCAACTGCTATTAATTCTGAATAAAATGCCGCCCATTTATGCAATTAAAAAAATTTTAACGTCTCTTATTAGATAAGGCATATTTTCGTCTGATAAGGTACTTCTTCTTCAATGATTTCGAGGATATTTTAGTTTTAATCAAAAAAATTGTGTTACTTTCGACTTTTCGTAAAATATGTTAATGCCATCTGAAAGAGGAACAGGTAAGCTTTCCATCGAGCTCTTAGTCGAAGAAGTCTGAAGAAGGATGCAAGAGTTATTAGCAAAAAACTAATCGGTGGTCAACACGATTCCGTCGTACTGCCGATTCTTTTCGCAAAGTACTTTTCTATAATTCTAGTAATAAATGGGAAAAAATTAAACGAATTTTTTGTCCATGTAAAAAACTATTAATTCTGAACAAAATGCCACCCATTAATGCAATGAACAAAATTTAAGTCTCTTATTAGATAAGGCATATTTTTGTCGAATAAGGTACTTCTTCTTCAATGATTTCGAGGATATTTTAGTTTTGATAAAAAAAATTTTATATCTTATGACTTTTCGTAAACTATGGTAATGCCATCTGAAAGAGGAACAGATAAGTTTTCCATCGAGCTCTTAGTCGAAGAAGTTGGTCGAAGAATGCTACAGTTATTAGCAAAAAACTATTCGGTGGTCAACACGATTCCGTCCTACTGCCGATTCTTTTCGCAAAGTACTTTTCAATAATTCCAGTATTTAATGGGAAAAATTAAACGAAATTTTTGTCCATGTAAAAATGTACTAATTCTGAATAAAATGCCGCCCATTTATGCAATTAAAAAAATTTAAATGTCTCTCAATGATTTCGAGGATATTTTAGTTTTGATCAAAAAAATTGTATTTCTTACGACTTTTCGTAAAATATGTTAATGCCATCTGAAAGAGGAACAGGTAAGCTTTTCATCGAGCTCTTAGTCGAAGAAGTCGGTCGAAGGATTCAAGAGTTATTAGCCAAAAACTAATCGGTGGTCAACACGATTCCGTCGTACTGCCGATTCTTTTCGCAAAGTACTTTTCAATAATTCCAGTATTTAATGGGAAAAATTAAACGAAATTTTTGTCCATGTAAAAATGTACTAATTCTGAATAAAATGCCGCCCATTTATGCAATTAAAAAAATTTAAATGTCTCTCAATGATTTCGAGGATATTTTAGTTTTGATCAAAAAAATTGTATTTCTTACGACTTTTCGTAAAATATGTTAATGCCATCTGAAAGAGGAACAGGTAAGCTTTCCATTGAGCTCTTAGTCGAAGAAGTCGGAAGAAGGATGCAAGAGTTATTAGCAAAAAACTAATCGGTGGTCAACACGATTCCGTCATACTGCCCATTCTTTTCACAAAGTACTTTTCTATAATTATAGTATTAAATGGGAAAAAATTAAACGAATTTTTTGTCCATGTAAAAAACTATTAATTCTGAACAAAATGCCACCCATTAATGCAATGAACAAAATTTAAGTCTCTTATTAGATAAGGCATATTTTTGTCGGATAAGGTACTTCTTCTTCAATGATTTCGAGGATATTTTAGTTTTGATAAAAAAAATTTTATATCTTATGACTTTTCGTAAACTATGTTAATGCCATCTGAAAGAGGAACAGATAAGTTTTCCATCGAGCTCTTAGTCGAAGAAGTTGGTCGAAGAATGCTACAGTTATTAGCAAAAAACAATTCGGTGGTCAACACGATTCCGTCCTACTGCCGATTCTTTTCGCAAAGTACTTTTCAATAATTCCAGTATTTAATGGGAAAAATTAAACGAATTTTTTGTCCATGTAAAAAACTATTAATTCTGAATAAAATGCCGCCCATTTATGCAATTAAAAAATTTAAATGTCTCTCAATGATTTCGAGGATATTTTAGTTTTGATCAAAAAAATTGTATTTCTTACGACTTTTCGTAAAATATGTTAATGCCATCTGAAAGAGGAACAGATAAACTTTACATCGAGCTCTTAGTCGAAGACGAGTTATTAGCAAAAAAGTAATTGGTGGTCAACACGATTCCGTCCTGCTGCCGAATCTCTTCGCAAAGTACTTTTCTATAATTCTAGTATGTATAGAAAAAAATTAAACGAATTTTTTGTCCATGTAAAAAACTATTAATTCTGAACAAAATGCCACCCATTAATGCAATGAACAAAATTTAAGTCTCTTATTAGATAAGGCATATTTTTGTCGGATAAGGTACTTCTTCTTCAATGATTTCGAGGATATTTAATTTTGATAAAAAAAATTTTATATCTTATGACTTTTCGTAAACTATGTTAATGCCATCTGAAAGAGGAACAGATAAGTTTTCCATCGAGCTCTTAGTCGAAGAAGTTGGTCGAAGAATGCTACAGTTATTAGCAAAAAACTAATCGGTGGTCAACACGATTCCGTCGTACTGCCGATTCTTTTCGCAAAGTACTTTTCTATAATTATAGTATTAAATGGGAAAAAATTAAACGAATTTTTTGTCCATGTAAAAAACTATTAATTCTGAACAAAATGCCACCCATTAATGCAATGAACAAAATTTAAGTCTCTTATTAGATAAGGCATATTTTTGTCGGATAAGGTACTTCTTCTTCAATGATTTCGAGGATATTTTAGTTTTGATAAAAAAAATTTTATATCTTATGACTTTTCGTAAACTATGTTAATGCCATCTGAAAGAGGAACAGATAAGTTTTCCATCGAGCTCTTAGTCGAAGAAGTTGGTCGAAGAATGCTACAGTTATTAGCAAAAAACAATTCGGTGTTCAACACGATTCCGTCCTACTGCCGATTCTTTTCGCAAAGTACTTTTCAATAATTCCAGTATTTAATGGGAAAAATTAAACGAATTTTTTGTCCATGTAAAAAACTATTAATTCTGAATAAAATGCCGCCCATTTATGCAATTAAAAAATTTAAATGTCTCTCAATGATTTCGAGGATATTTTAGTTTTGATCAAAAAAATTGTATTTCTTACGACTTTTCGTAAAATATGTTAATGCCATCTGAAAGAGGAACAGATAAACTTTACATCGAGCTCTTAGTCGAAGACGAGTTATTAGCAAAAAAGTAATTGGTGGTCAACACGATTCCGTCCTGCTGCCGAATCTCTTCGCAAAGTACTTTTCTATAATTCTAGTATGTATAGAAAAAAATTAAACGAATTTTTTGTCCATGTAAAAAACTATTAATTCTGAACAAAATGCCACCCATTAATGCAATGAACAAAATTTAAGTCTCTTATTAGATAAGGCATATTTTTGTCGGATAAGGTACTTCTTCTTCAATGATTTCGAGGATATTTAATTTTGATAAAAAAAATTTTATATCTTATGACTTTTCGTAAACTATGTTAATGCCATCTGAAAGAGGAACAGATAAGTTTTCCATCGAGCTCTTAGTCGAAGAAGTTGGTCGAAGAATGCTACAGTTATTAGCAAAAAACTAATCGGTGGTCAACACGATTCCGTCGTACTGCCGATTCTTTTCGCAAAGTACTTTTCTATAATTATAGTATTAAATGGGAAAAAATTAAACGAATTTTTTGTCCATGTAAAAAACTATTAATTCTGAACAAAATGCCACCCATTAATGCAATGAACAAAATTTAAGTCTCTTATTAGATAAGGCATATTTTTGTCGGATAAGGTACTTCTTCTTCAATGATTTCGAGGATATTTTAGTTTTGATAAAAAAAATTTTATATCTTATGACTTTTCGTAAACTATGTTAATGCCATCTGAAAGAGGAACAGATAAGTTTTCCATCGAGCTCTTAGTCGAAGAAGTTGGTCGAAGAATGCTACAGTTATTAGCAAAAAACAATTCGGTGGTCAACACGATTCCGTCCTACTGCCGATTCTTTTCGCAAAGTACTTTTCAATAATTCCAGTATTTAATGGGAAAAATTAAACGAATTTTTTGTCCATGTAAAAATGTACTAATTCTGAATAAAATGCCGCCCATTTATGCAATTAAAAAAATTTAAATGTCTCTCAATGATTTCGAGGATATTTTAGTTTTGATCAAAAAAATTGTATTTCTTACGACTTTTCGTAAAATATGTTAATGCCATCTGAAAGAGGAACAGGTAAGCTTTTCATCGAGCTCTTAGTCGAAGAAGTCGGTCGAAGGATTCAAGAGTTATTAGCCAAAAACTAATCGGTGGTCAACACGATTCCGTCGTACTGCCGATTCTTTTCGCAAAGTACTTTTCAATAATTCCAGTATTTAATGGGAAAAATTAAACGAAATTTTTGTCCATGTAAAAATGTACTAATTCTGAATAAAATGCCGCCCATTTATGCAATTAAAAAAATTTAAATGTCTCTCAATGATTTCGAGGATATTTTAGTTTTGATCAAAAAAATTGTATTTCTTACGACTTTTCGTAAAATATGTTAATGCCATCTGAAAGAGGAACAGGTAAGCTTTCCATTGAGCTCTTAGTCGAAGAAGTCGGAAGAAGGATGCAAGAGTTATTAGCAAAAAACTAATCGGTGGTCAACACGATTCCGTCATACTGCCGATTCTTTTCACAAAGTACTTTTCTATAATTATAGTATTAAATGGGAAAAAATTAAACGAATTTTTTGTCCATGTAAAAAACTATTAATTCTGAACAAAATGCCACCCATTAATGCAATGAACAAAATTTAAGTCTCTTATTAGATAAGGCATATTTTTGTCGGATAAGGTACTTCTTCTTCAATGATTTCGAGGATATTTTAGTTTTGATAAAAAAAATTTTATATCTTATGACTTTTCGTAAACTATGTTAATGCCATCTGAAAGAGGAACAGATAAGTTTTCCATCGAGCTCTTAGTCGAAGAAGTTGGTCGAAGAATGCTACAGTTATTAGCAAAAAACAATTCGGTGGTCAACACGATTCCGTCCTACTGCCGATTCTTTTCGCAAAGTACTTTCCAATAATTCCAGTATTTAATGGGAAAAATTAAACGAATTTTTTGTCCATGTAAAAAACTATTAATTCTGAATAAAATGCCGCCCATTTATGCAATTAAAAAATTTAAATGTCTCTCAATGATTTCGAGGATATTTTAGTTTTGATCAAAAAAATTGTATTTCTTACGACTTTTCGTAAAATATGTTAATGCCATCTGAAAGAGGAACAGATAAACTTTACATCGAGCTCTTAGTCGAAGACGAGTTATTAGCAAAAAAGTAATTGGTGGTCAACACGATTCCGTCCTGCTGCCGAATCTCTTCGCAAAGTACTTTTCTATAATTCTAGTATGTATAGAAAAAAATTAAACGAATTTTTTGTCCATGTAAAAAACTATTAATTCTGAACAAAATGCCACCCATTAATGCAATGAACAAAATTTAAGTCTCTTATTAGATAAGGCATATTTTTGTCGGATAAGGTACTTCTTCTTCAATGATTTCGAGGATATTTAATTTTGATAAAAAAAATTTTATATCTTATGACTTTTCGTAAACTATGTTAATGCCATCTGAAAGAGGAACAGATAAGTTTTCCATCGAGCTCTTAGTCGAAGAAGTTGGTCGAAGAATGCTACAGTTATTAGCAAAAAACTAATCGGTGGTCAACACGATTCCGTCGTACTGCCGATTCTTTTCGCAAAGTACTTTTCTATAATTATAGTATTAAATGGGAAAAAATTAAACGAATTTTTTGTCCATGTAAAAAACTATTAATTCTGAACAAAATGCCACCCATTAATGCAATGAACAAAATTTAAGTCTCTTATTAGATAAGGCATATTTTTGTCGGATAAGGTACTTCTTCTTCAATGATTTCGAGGATATTTTAGTTTTGATAAAAAAAATTTTATATCTTATGACTTTTCGTAAACTATGTTAATGCCATCTGAAAGAGGAACAGATAAGTTTTCCATCGAGCTCTTAGTCGAAGAAGTTGGTCGAAGAATGCTACAGTTATTAGCAAAAAACAATTCGGTGGTCAACACGATTCCGTCCTACTGCCGATTCTTTTCGCAAAGTACTTTTCAATAATTCCAGTATTTAATGGGAAAAATTAAACGAATTTTTTGTCCATGTAAAAATGTACTAATTCTGAATAAAATGCCGCCCATTTATGCAATTAAAAAAATTTAAATGTCTCTCAATGATTTCGAGGATATTTTAGTTTTGATCAAAAAAATTGTATTTCTTACGACTTTTCGTAAAATATGTTAATGCCATCTGAAAGAGGAACAGGTAAGCTTTTCATCGAGCTCTTAGTCGAAGAAGTCGGTCGAAGGATTCAAGAGTTATTAGCCAAAAACTAATCGGTGGTCAACACGATTCCGTCGTACTGCCGATTCTTTTCGCAAAGTACTTTTCAATAATTCCAGTATTTAATGGGAAAAATTAAACGAAATTTTTGTCCATGTAAAAATGTACTAATTCTGAATAAAATGCCGCCCATTTATGCAATTAAAAAAATTTAAATGTCTCTCAATGATTTCGAGGATATTTTAGTTTTGATCAAAAAAATTGTATTTCTTACGACTTTTCGTAAAATATGTTAATGCCATCTGAAAGAGGAACAGGTAAGCTTTCCATTGAGCTCTTAGTCGAAGAAGTCGGAAGAAGGATGCAAGAGTTATTAGCAAAAAACTAATCGGTGGTCAACACGATTCCGTCATACTGCCGATTCTTTTCACAAAGTACTTTTCTATAATTATAGTATTAAATGGGAAAAAATTAAACGAATTTTTTGTCCATGTAAAAAACTATTAATTCTGAACAAAATGCCACCCATTAATGCAATGAACAAAATTTAAGTCTCTTATTAGATAAGGCATATTTTTGTCGGATAAGGTACTTCTTCTTCAATGATTTCGAGGATATTTTAGTTTTGATAAAAAAAATTTTATATCTTATGACTTTTCGTAAACTATGTTAATGCCATCTGAAAGAGGAACAGATAAGTTTTCCATCGAGCTCTTAGTCGAAGAAGTTGGTCGAAGAATGCTACAGTTATTAGCAAAAAACAATTCGGTGGTCAACACGATTCCGTCCTACTGCCGATTCTTTTCGCAAAGTACTTTTCAATAATTCCAGTATTTAATGGGAAAAATTAAACGAATTTTTTGTCCATGTAAAAAACTATTAATTCTGAATAAAATGCCGCCCATTTATGCAATTAAAAAATTTAAATGTCTCTCAATGATTTCGAGGATATTTTAGTTTTGATCAAAAAAATTGTATTTCTTACGACTTTTCGTAAAATATGTTAATGCCATCTGAAAGAGGAACAGATAAACTTTACATCGAGCTCTTAGTCGAAGACGAGTTATTAGCAAAAAAGTAATTGGTGGTCAACACGATTCCGTCCTGCTGCCGAATCTCTTCGCAAAGTACTTTTCTATAATTCTAGTATGTATAGAAAAAAATTAAACGAATTTTTTGTCCATGTAAAAAACTATTAATTCTGAACAAAATGCCACCCATTAATGCAATGAACAAAATTTAAGTCTCTTATTAGATAAGGCATATTTTTGTCGGATAAGGTACTTCTTCTTCAATGATTTCGAGGATATTTAATTTTGATAAAAAAAATTTTATATCTTATGACTTTTCGTAAACTATGTTAATGCCATCTGAAAGAGGAACAGATAAGTTTTCCATCGAGCTCTTAGTCGAAGAAGTTGGTCGAAGAATGCTACAGTTATTAGCAAAAAACTAATCGGTGGTCAACACGATTCCGTCGTACTGCCGATTCTTTTCGCAAAGTACTTTTCTATAATTATAGTATTAAATGGGAAAAAATTAAACGAATTTTTTGTCCATGTAAAAAACTATTAATTCTGAACAAAATGCCACCCATTAATGCAATGAACAAAATTTAAGTCTCTTATTAGATAAGGCATATTTTTGTCGGATAAGGTACTTCTTCTTCAATGATTTCGAGGATATTTTAGTTTTGATAAAAAAAATTTTATATCTTATGACTTTTCGTAAACTATGTTAATGCCATCTGAAAGAGGAACAGATAAGTTTTCCATCGAGCTCTTAGTCGAAGAAGTCGGTCGAAGGATGCAAGAGTTATTAGCAAAAAACTATGCGGTGGTCAACACGATTCCGTCCTACTGCCGATTCTTTTCGCAAAGTACTTTTCAATAATTCCAGTATTTAATGGGAAAAATTAAACGATTTTTTTGTCCATGTAAAAAACTATTAATTCTGAACAAAATGCCGCCAATTTATGCAATTAAAAAAAATTTAAAAGTCTCTTATTAGATAAGGCATATTTTCGTCTGATAAGGTACTTCTTCTTCAATGATTTCGAGGATATTTTAGTTTTAATCAAAAAAATTGTATTACTTACGACTTTTCGTAAAATATGTAAATGCCATCTGAAAGTGGAACAGGTAAGCTTTCCATCGAGCTCTTAGTCGAAGAAGTCGGTCGAAGGATGCAAGAGTTATTAGCAAAAAACTAATTGGTGGTCAACTGCTATTAATTCTGAATAAAATGCCGCCCATTTATGCAATTAAAAAAATTTAAACGTCTCTTATTAGATAAGGCATATTTTCGTCTGATAAGGTACTTCTTCTTCAATGATTTCGAGGATATTTTAGTTTTAATCAAAAAAATTGTATTACTTTCGACTTTTCGTAAAATATGTTAATGCCATCTGAAAGAGGAACAGGTAAGCTTTCCATCGAGCTCTTAGTCGAAGAAGTCTGAAGAAGGATGCAAGAGTTATTAGCAAAAAACTAATCGGTGGTCAACACGATTCCGTCGTACTGCCGATTCTTTTCGCAAAGTACTTTTCTATAATTCTAGTATTAAATGGGAAAAAATTAAACGAATTTTTTGTCCATGTAAAAAACTATTAATTCTGAACAAAATGCCACCCATTAATGCAATGAACAAAATTTAAGTCTCTTATTAGATAAGGCATATTTTTGTCGAATAAGGTACTTCTTCTTCAATGATTTCGAGGATATTTTAGTTTTGATAAAAAAAATTTTATATCTTATGACTTTTCGTAAACTATGTTAATGCCATCTGAAAGAGGAACAGATAAGTTTTCCATCGAGCTCTTAGTCGAAGAAGTTGGTCGAAGAATGCTACAGTTATTAGCAAAAAACTATTCGGTGGTCAACACGATTCCGTCCTACTGCCGATTCTTTTCGCAAAGTACTTTTCTATAATTCTAGTATTAAATGGGAAAAAATTAAACGAATTTTTTGTCCATGTAAAAAACTATTAATTCTGAACAAAATGCCACCCATTAATGCAATGAACAAAATTTAAGTCTCTTATTAGATAAGGCATATTTTTGTCGAATAAGGTACTTCTTCTTCAATGATTTCGAGGATATTTTAGTTTTGATAAAAAAAATTTTATATCTTATGACTTTTCGTAAACTATGTTAATGCCATCTGAAAGAGGAACAGATAAGTTTTCCATCGAGCTCTTAGTCGAAGAAGTTGGTCGAAGAATGCTACAGTTATTAGCAAAAAACTATTCGGTGGTCAACACGATTCCGTCCTACTGCCGATTCTTTTCGCAAAGTACTTTTCAATAATTCCAGTATTTAATGGGAAAAATTAAACGAAATTTTTGTCCATGTAAAAATGTACTAATTCTGAATAAAATGCCGCCCATTTATGCAATTAAAAAAATTTAAATGTCTCTCAATCATTTCGAGGATATTTTAGTTTTGATCAAAAAAATTGTATTTCTTACGACTTTTCGTAAAATATGTTAATGCCATCTGAAAGAGGAACAGGTAAGCTTTTCATCGAGCTCTTAGTCGAAGAAGTCGGTCGAAGGATGCAAGAGTTATTAGCCAAAAACTAATCGGTGGTCAACACGATTCCGTCGTACTGCCGATTCTTTTCGCAAAGTACTTTTCTATAATTCTAGTATTAAATGGGAAAAAATTAAACGAATTTTTTGTCCATGTAAAAAACTATTAATTCTGAACAAAATGCCACCCATTTATGCAATGAACAAAATTTAAGTCTCTTATTAGAAAAGGCATATTTTTGTCTGATAAGGTACTTCTTCTTCAATGATTTCGAGAATATTTTAGTTTTGATCAAAAAAATTTTATATCTTATGACTTTTCGTAAACTATGTTAATGCCATCTGAAAGAGGAACAGATAAGCTTTCCATCGAGCTCTTAGTCGAAGAAGTCGGTCGAAGGATGGAAGAGTTATTAGCAAAAACTAATCGGTGGTCAACACGTTTCCGTCCTACTGCCGATTCTATTCGGAAAGTACTTTTCTATAATTCTAGTATTTAATTGTAAAACATTAAACGAATTTTTTGTCCATGTAAAAAACTATTAATTCTGAATAAAATGCCGCCCATTTATGCAATAAAAAAATTTAAACGTCTCTTATTAGATAAGGCATATTTTTGTCGGATAAGGTACTTCTTCTTCAATGATATCGAGGATATTTAAGTTTTGATAAAAAAAATTTTATATCTTATGACTTTTCGTAAACTATGTTAATGCCATCTGAAAGAGGAACAGATAAGCTTTCCATCGAGCTCTTAGTCGAAGAAGTTGGTCGAAGAATGCTACAGTTATAAGCAAAAAACTATTCGGTGGTCAACACGATTCCGTCCAACTGCCGATTCTTTTCGCAAAGTACTTTTCAATAATTCCAGTATTTAATGGGAAAAATTAAACGATTTTTTTGTCCATGTAAAAAACTATTAATTCTGAACAAAATGCCGCCCATTTATGCAATTAAAAAAATTTAAACGTCTCTTATTAGATAAGGCATATTTTCGTCTGATAAGGTACTTCTTCTTCAATGATTTCGAGGAATTTTAGTTTTAATCCAAAAATTGTATTTCTTACGTCTTTTCGTAAAATATGTTAATGCCATCTGAAAGAGGAACAGGTAAGCTTTCCATCGAGCTCTTAGTCGAAGAAGTCGGTCGAAGGATGCAAGAGTTATAAGCAAAAATCTATTCGGTGGTCAACACGATTCCGTCCTACTGCCGATTCTTTTCGCAAAGTACTTTTCAATAATTCCAGTATTTAATGGGAAAAATTAAACGAAATTTTTGTCCATGTAAAAATGTACTAATTCTGAATAAAATGCCGCCCATTTATGCAATTAAAAAAATTTAAATGTCTCTCAATGATTTCGAGGATATTTTAGTTTTGATCAAAAAAATGGTATTTCTTACGACTTTTCGTAAAATATGTTAATGCCATCTGAAAGAGGAACAGATAAGCTTTACATCGAGCTCTTAGTCGAAGAAGAGTTATTAGCAAAAAACTAATTGGTGGTCAACACGATTCCGTCCTGCTGCCGAATCTCTTCGCAAAGTACTTTTCCATAATTCTAGTATGTATAAAAAAAAATTAAACGAATTTTTTGTCCATGTAAAATACTATTCATTCTGAACAAAATGCCGCCTATTTATGCATTTAAAAAATTTAAACGTCTCTTATTATATAAGGCTTATTTTCATCTGATAAGGTACTTCTTCTTCAATGATTTCGAGGATATTTTAGTTTTAACCAAAAAAATTGTATTTCTTACGACTTTTCGTAAAATATGTTAATGCCATCTGAAAGAGGAACAGGTAAGCTTTCCATCGAGCTCTTAGTCGAAGAAGTCGGTCGAAGGATGCAAGAGTTATTAGCAAAAAACTAATCGGTGGTCAACACGTTTCCGTCGTACTGCCGATTCCTTTCGCAAATTACTTTTCTATAATTCTAGTATTTAATGGGAAAAAATTAAACGATTTTTTTGTCCATTTAAAAAACTATTAATTCTGAACAAAATGCCGCCCATTTATGCAATTAAAAAAATTTAAACGTCTCTTATTAGATAAGGCATATTTTCGTCTGATACGGTACTTCTTCTTCAATGATTTCGAGGATATTTTAGTTTTAATCAAAAAAATTGTATTTCTTACGACTTTTCGTAAAATATGTTAATGCCATCTGAAAGAGGAACAGGTAAGCTTTCCATCGAGCTCTTAGTCGAAGAAGTCGGAAGAAGGATGCAAGAGTTATTAGCAAAAAACTAATCGGTGGTCAACACGTTTCCGTCGTACTGCCGATTCTTTTCGCAAAGTACTTTTCTATAATTCTAGTATTAAATTGGGAAAAATTAAACGAATTTTTTGTCCATGTAAAAAACTATTAATTCTGAACAAAATGGCACCCATTAATGCAATGAACAAAATTTAAGTCTCTTATTAGATAAGGCATATTTTTGTCAGATAAGGTACTTCTTTTTCAATGATTTCGAGGATATTTTAGTTTTGATAAAAAAAAATTTATTTCTTACGACTTTTCGTAAAATATGTTAATGCCATCTGAAAGAACAACAGATAAGCTTTCATCTAGCACTCAGTCGAAGAAGTCGGTCGAAGGATGCAAGAGTTATTAGCAAAAAACTAATCGGTGGTCAACACGTTTCTGTCGTACTGCCGATTCTTTTCGCAAAGTACTTTTCTATAATTCTAGTATTTAATGGGAAAAAATTAAACGAATTTTTTGTCCATGTAAAAAACTATTAATTCTAAATAAAATGCCGCCCATTTATGCAATTAAAAAAATTTAAATGTCTAATATTAGATAAGGCATATAAGGTACTTCTTCTTCAATGATTTCGAGGATATTTTAGTTTTGATCAAAAAAATTTTATTTCTTACAACTTTTCGTAAAATATCTTAATGCCATCTGAAAGAGGAATAGATAAGCTTTCCATTGAGCTCTTAGTCGAAGAAGTCGGTCGAAGGATGCAAGAGTTATTAGCAAAAATCTAATCGGTGGTCAACACGATTCGGTCCTACTGCCGATTCTTTTCGCAAAGTCCTTTTCTATAATTCTAGCATTTAATGGGAAAAAATTGAAAGAATTTTTTGTCCATGTAAAAAACTATTAATTCTAAATAAAATACCGCCCATTTATGCAATTAAAAAAATTTAAACGTCTCTTATTAGATAAGGCATATTTTCGTCTGATAAGGTACTTCTTGTTCAAGGATTTCGAGAATATTTTAATTTTGATGAAAAAAATTTTATTTCTTATGACTTTTCGTAAAATATGTTAATGCCATTTGAAAGAGGAACAGATACAGCTACTTCTTCTTCAATAATTTCGAGGATATTTTAGTTTTGATCAAAAAAATTTTATTTCTTACGACTTTTCGTAAAATATGTTAATGCCATCTGAAAGAGGAACAGATAAGCTTTACATCGAGCTCTTAGTCGAAGAAGTCGGTCAAAGGATGCAAGAGTTATTAGCAAAAAACTAATCGGTGGTCAACACGTTTCCGTCGTACTGCCGATTCTTTTCGCAAAGTACTTTTCTATAATTCTAGTATTTAATGGGAAAAAATTAAACGAATTTTTTGTCCATGTAAAAAACAATTAATTCTGAACAAAATGCCACCCATATATGCAATTAAAAAAATTTAAATGTCTCTTATTAGATAAGGCATATTTTCGTCTGATAAGGTATTTGTTTTTCAATGATTTCGAGGATATTTTAGTTTTGATAAAAAAAATTTTATTTCTTACGACTTTTCGTAAAATATGTTCATGCCATCTGATAAGCTTTCCATCGAGCTCTCAGTCGAAGAAGTCGGTCGAAGGATGCAAGAGTTATTAGCAAAAAACTAATCGGTGGTCAACACGTTTCCGTCGTACTGCCGATTGTTTTCGCAAAGTACTTTTCTATAATTCTAGTATTTAATGGGAAAAAATTAAACGAATTTTTTGTCCATGTAAAAAACTATTATTTCTGAACAAAATGCCACCCATTAATGCAATGAACAAAATTTAAGTCTCTTATTAGATAAGGCATATTTTCGTCTGATAAGGTATTTGTTTTTCAATGATTTCGAGAATATTTTAATTTTGATGAAAAAAATTTTATTTCTTATGACTTTTCGTAAAATATGTTAATGCCATTTGAAAGAGGAACAGATACAGCTACTTCTTCTTCAATGATTTCGAGGATATTTTAGTTTTGATAAAAAAAATTTTATATCTTATGACTTTTCGTAAACTATGTTAATGCCATCTGAAAGAGGAACAGATAAGTTTTCCATCGAGCTCTTAGTCGAAGAAGTTGGTCGAAGAATGCTACAGTTATTAGCAAAAAACAATTCGGTGGTCAACACGATTCCGTCCTACTGCCGATTCTTTTCGCAAAGTACTTTTCAATAATTCCAGTATTTAATGGGAAAAATTAAACGAATTTTTTGTCCATGTAAAAAACTATTAATTCTGAATAAAATGCCGCCCATTTATGCAATTAAAAAAATTTAAATGTCTCTCAATGATTTCGAGGATATTTTAGTTTTGATCAAAAAAATTGTATTTCTTACGACTTTTCGTAAAATGTGTTAATATGTTTACATCGAGCTCTTAGTCGAAGAAGAGTTATTAGCAAAAAAGTAATTGGTGGTCAACACGATTCCGTCCTGCTGCCGAATCTCTTCGCAAAGTACTTTTCTATAATTCTAGTATGTATAGAAAAAAATTAAACGAATTTTTTGTCCATGTAAAATACTTTTCATTCTGAACAAAATGCCGTCCATTTATGCATTTAAAAAATTTAAACGTCTCTTATTAGATAAGGCATATTTTCATCTGATAAGGTACTTCTTCTTCAATGATTTCGAGGATATTTTAGTTTTAATCAAAAAAATTGTATTTTTTACGACTTTTCGTAAACTATGTTAATGCCATCTGAAAGAGGAACAGATAAGCTTTCCATCAAGCTTTTAGTCGAAGAAGTCGGTCGAAGGATGCAAGAGTTATTAGCAAAAACTAATCGGTGGTCAACACGTTTCCGTCCTACTGCCGATTCTATTCGCAAAGTACTTTTCTATAATTCTAGTATTTAATTGTAAAAAATTAAACGAATTTTTTGTCCAAGTAAAAAACTATTAATTCTGAATAAAATGCCGCCCATTTATGCAATTAAAAAAATTTAAACGTCTCTTATTAGATTAGGCATATTTTCGTCTGATAAGGTACTTCTTCTTCAATGATTTCGAGGATATTTTAGTTTTACTCAAAAAAATTGTATTTCTCACGACTTTTCGTAAACTATGTTAATGCCGTCTGAAAGAGGAACAGGTAAGCTTTCCATCGAGCTCTTAGTCGAAGAAGTCGGAAGAAGGATGCAAGAGTTATTAGCAAAAAACTAATCGGTGGTCAACACGTTTCCGTCCTACTGCCGATTCTTTTCACAAAGTACTTTTCAATAATTCCAGTATTTAATGGGAAAAATTAAACGATTTTTTTGTCCATGTAAAAAACTATTAATTCTGAACAAAATGCCGCCCATTTATGCAATTAAAAAAATTTAAACGTCTCTTATTAGATAAGGCATATTTTCGTCTGATAAGGTACTTCTTCTTCAATGATTTCGAGGATATTTTAGTTTTAATCCAAAAATTGTATTTCTACGTCTTTTCGTAAAATATGTTAATGCCATCTGAAAGAGGAACAGGTAAGCTTTCCATCGAGCTCTTAGTCGAAGAAGTCGGTCGAAGGATGCAAGAGTTATTAGCAAAAAACTATGCGGTGGTCAACTGCTATTAATTCTGAATAAAATGCCGCCCATTTATGCAATTAAAAAAATTTAAACGTCTCTTATTAGATAAGGCATATTTTCGTCTGATAAGGTACTTCTTCTTCAATGATTTCGAGGATATTTTAGTTTTAATCAAAAAAATTGTATTACTTACGACTTTTCGTAAAATATGTAAATGCCATCTGAAAGTGGAACAGGTAAGCTTTCCATCGAGCTCTTAGTCGAAGAAGTCGGTCGAAGGATGCAAGAGTTATTAGCAAAAAACTAATCGGTGGTCAACTGCTATTAATTCTGAATAAAATGCCGCCCATTTATGCAATTAAAAAAATTTAAACGTCTCTTATTAGATAAGGCATATTTTCGTCTGATGAGGTACTTCTTCTTCAATGATTTCGAGGATATTTTAGTTTTTATCCAAAAATTGTATTTCTTACGTCTTTTCGTAAAATATGTTAATGCCATCTGAAAGAGGAACAGGTAAGCTTTCCATCGAGCTCTTAGTCGAAGAAGTCTGAAGAAGGATGCAAGAGTTATGAGCAAAAAACTAATCGGTGGTCAACACGATTCCGTCGTACTGCCGATTCTTTTCGCAAAGTACTTTTCTATAATTCTAGTATTAAATGGGAAAAAATTAAACGAATTTTTTGTCCATGTAAAAAACTATTAATTCTGAACAAAATGCCACCCATTAATGCAATGAACAAAATTTAAGTCTCTTATTAGATAAGGCATATTTTTGTCGAATAAGGTACTTCTTCTTCAATGATTTCGAGGATATTTTAGTTTTGATAAAAAAAATTTTATATCTTATGACTTTTCGTAAACTATGTTAATGCCATCTGAAAGAGGAACAGATAAGTTTTCCATCGAGCTCTTAGTCGAAGAAGTTGGTCGAAGAATGCTACAGTTATTAGCAAAAAACAATTCGGTGGTCAACACGATTCCGTCCTACTGCCGATTCTTTTCGCAAAGTACTTTTCAATAATTCCAGTATTTAATGGGAAAAATTAAACGAATTTTTTGTCCATGTAAAAAACTATTAATTCTGAATAAAATGCCGCCCATTTATGCAATTAAAAAAATTTAAACGTCTCTTATTAGATAAGGCATATTTTCGTCTGATAAGGTACTTCTTCTTCAATGATTTCGAGGATATTTTAGTTTTTATCCAAAAATTGTATTTCTTACGTCTTTTCGTAAAATATGTTAATGCCATCTGAAAGAGGAACAGGTAAGCTTTCCATCGAGCTCTTAGTCGAAGAAGTCTGAAGAAGGATGCAAGAGTTATGAGCAAAAAACTAATCGGTGGTCAACACGATTCCGTCGTACTGCCGATTCTTTTCGCAAAGTACTTTTCTATAATTCTAGTATTAAATGGGAAAAAATTAAACGAATTTTTTGTCCATGTAAAAAACTATTAATTCTGAACAAAATGCCACCCATTAATGCAATGAACAAAATTTAAGTCTCTTATTAGATAAGGCATATTTGCGTCTGATAAGGTACTTCTTCTTCAATGATTTCGAGGATATTTTAGTTTTGATAAAAAAAATTTTATATCTTATGACTTTTCGTAAACTATGTTAATGCCATCTGAAAGAGGAACAGATAAGTTTTCCATCGAGCTCTTAGTCGAAGAAGTTGGTCGAAGAATGCTACAGTTATTAGCAAAAAACAATTCGGTGGTCAACACGATTCCGTCCTACTGCCGATTCTTTTCGCAAAGTACTTTTCAATAATTCCAGTATTTAATGGGAAAAATTAAACGAATTTTTTGTCCATGTAAAAAACTATTAATTCTGAATAAAATGCCGCCCATTTATGCAATTAAAAAAATTTAAATGTCTCTCAATGATTTCGAGGATATTTTAGTTTTGATCAAAAAAATTGTATTTCTTACGACTTTTCGTAAAATGTGTTAATATGTTTACATCGAGCTCTTAGTCGAAGAAGAGTTATTAGCAAAAAAGTAATTGGTGGTCAACACGATTCCGTCCTGCTGCCGAATCTCTTCGCAAAGTACTTTTCTATAATTCTAGTATGTATAGAAAAAAATTAAACGAATTTTTTGTCCATGTAAAATACTTTTCATTCTGAACAAAATGCCGTCCATTTATGCATTTAAAAAATTTAAACGTCTCTTATTAGATAAGGCATATTTTCATCTGATAAGGTACTTCTTCTTCAATGATTTCGAGGATATTTTAGTTTTAATCAAAAAAATTGTATTTTTTACGACTTTTCGTAAACTATGTTAATGCCATCTGAAAGAGGAACAGATAAGCTTTCCATCAAGCTTTTAGTCGAAGAAGTCGGTCGAAGGATGCAAGAGTTATTAGCAAAAACTAATCGGTGGTCAACACGTTTCCGTCCTACTGCCGATTCTATTCGCAAAGTACTTTTCTATAATTCTAGTATTTAATTGTAAAAAATTAAACGAATTTTTTGTCCAAGTAAAAAACTATTAATTCTGAATAAAATGCCGCCCATTTATGCAATTAAAAAAATTTAAACGTCTCTTATTAGATTAGGCATATTTTCGTCTGATAAGGTACTTCTTCTTCAATGATTTCGAGGATATTTTAGTTTTACTCAAAAAAATTGTATTTCTCACGACTTTTCGTAAACTATGTTAATGCCGTCTGAAAGAGGAACAGGTAAGCTTTCCATCGAGCTCTTAGTCGAAGAAGTCGGAAGAAGGATGCAAGAGTTATTAGCAAAAAACTAATCGGTGGTCAACACGTTTCCGTCCTACTGCCGATTCTTTTCACAAAGTACTTTTCAATAATTCCAGTATTTAATGGGAAAAATTAAACGATTTTTTTGTCCATGTAAAAAACTATTAATTCTGAACAAAATGCCGCCCATTTATGCAATTAAAAAAATTTAAACGTCTCTTATTAGATAAGGCATATTTTCGTCTGATAAGGTACTTCTTCTTCAATGATTTCGAGGATATTTTAGTTTTAATCCAAAAATTGTATTTCTACGTCTTTTCGTAAAATATGTTAATGCCATCTGAAAGAGGAACAGGTAAGCTTTCCATCGAGCTCTTAGTCGAAGAAGTCGGTCGAAGGATGCAAGAGTTATTAGCAAAAAACTATGCGGTGGTCAACTGCTATTAATTCTGAATAAAATGCCGCCCATTTATGCAATTAAAAAAATTTAAACGTCTCTTATTAGATAAGGCATATTTTCGTCTGATAAGGTACTTCTTCTTCAATGATTTCGAGGATATTTTAGTTTTAATCAAAAAAATTGTATTACTTACGACTTTTCGTAAAATATGTAAATGCCATCTGAAAGTGGAACAGGTAAGCTTTCCATCGAGCTCTTAGTCGAAGAAGTCGGTCGAAGGATGCAAGAGTTATTAGCAAAAAACTAATCGGTGGTCAACTGCTATTAATTCTGAATAAAATGCCGCCCATTTATGCAATTAAAAAAATTTAAACGTCTCTTATTAGATAAGGCATATTTTCGTCTGATGAGGTACTTCTTCTTCAATGATTTCGAGGATATTTTAGTTTTTATCCAAAAATTGTATTTCTTACGTCTTTTCGTAAAATATGTTAATGCCATCTGAAAGAGGAACAGGTAAGCTTTCCATCGAGCTCTTAGTCGAAGAAGTCTGAAGAAGGATGCAAGAGTTATGAGCAAAAAACTAATCGGTGGTCAACACGATTCCGTCGTACTGCCGATTCTTTTCGCAAAGTACTTTTCTATAATTCTAGTATTAAATGGGAAAAAATTAAACGAATTTTTTGTCCATGTAAAAAACTATTAATTCTGAACAAAATGCCACCCATTAATGCAATGAACAAAATTTAAGTCTCTTATTAGATAAGGCATATTTTTGTCGAATAAGGTACTTCTTCTTCAATGATTTCGAGGATATTTTAGTTTTGATAAAAAAAATTTTATATCTTATGACTTTTCGTAAACTATGTTAATGCCATCTGAAAGAGGAACAGATAAGTTTTCCATCGAGCTCTAAGTCGAAGAAGTTGGTCGAAGAATGCTACAGTTATTAGCAAGAAACTATTCGGTGGTCAACACGATTCCGTCCTACTGCCGATTCTTTTCGCAAAGTACTTTTCAATAATTCCAGTATTTAATGGGAAAAATTAAACGAAATTTTTGTCAATGTAAAAATGTATTAATTCTGAATAAAATGCAGCCCATTTATGCAATTAAGAAAATTTAAATGTCTCTCAATGATTTCGAGGATATTTTAGTTTTGATCAAAAAAATTGTATTTCTTACGACTTTTCGTAAAATATGTTAATGCCATCTGAAAGAGGAACAGGTAAGCTTTCCATCGAGCTCTTAGTCGAAGAAGTCGGTCGAAGGATGCAAGAGTTATTAGCAAAAAACTATTCGGTGGTCAACACGATTCCGTCCTACTGCCGATTCTTTTCGCAAAGTACTTTTCAATAATTCCAGTATTTAATGGGAAAAATTAAACGATTTTTTTGTCCATGTAAAAAACTATTAATTCTGAATAAAATGCCGCCCATTTATGCAATTAAAAAAATTTAAATGTCTCTCAATGATTTCGAGGATATTTTAGTTTTGATAAAAAAAATTTTATTTCTTACGACTTTTCGTAAAATATGTTCATGCCATCTGATAAGCTTTCCATCGAGCTCTCAGTCGAAGAAGTCGGTCGAAGGATGCAAGAGTTATTAGCAAAAAACTAATCGGTGGTCAACACGTTTCCGTCGTACTGCCGATTGTTTTCGCAAAGTACTTTTCTATAATTCTAGTATTTAATGGGAAAAAATTAAACGAATTTTTTGTCCATGTAAAAAACTATTATTTCTGAACAAAATGCCACCCATTAATGCAATGAACAAAATTTAAGTCTCTTATTAGATAAGGCATATTTGCGTCTGATAAGGTACTTCTTCTTCAATGATTTCGAGGATATTTTAGTTTTGATAAAAAAAATTTATATCTTATGACTTTTCGTAAACTATGTTAATGCCATCTGAAAGAGGAACAGATAAGTTTTCCATCGAGCTCTTAGTCGAAGAAGTTGGTCGAAGAATGCTACAGTTATTAGCAAAAAACAATTCGGTGGTCAACACGATTTCGTCCTACTACCGATTCTTTTCGCAAAGTACTTTTCAATAATTCCAGTATTTAATGGGAAAAATTAAACGAATTTTTTGTCCATGTAAAAAACTATTAATTCTGAATAAAATGCCGCCCATTTATGCAATTAAAAAAATTTAAATGTCTCTCAATGATTTCGAGGATATTTTAGTTTTGATCAAAAAAATTGTATTTCTTACGACTTTTCGTAAAATATGTTAATGCCATCTGAAAGAGGAACAGATAAGCTTTACATCGAGCTCTTAGTCGAAGAAGAGTTATTAGCAAAAAAGTAATTGGTGGTCAACACGATTCCGTCCTGCTGCCGAATCTCTTCGCAAAGTACTTTTCTATAATTCTAGTATGTATAGAAAAAAATTAAACGAATTTTTTGTCCATGTAAAATACTTTTCATTCTGAACAAAATGCCGCCCATTTATGCATTTAAAAAATTTAAACGTCTCTTATTAGATAAGGCATATTTTCATCTGATAAGGTACTTCTTCTTCAATGATTTCGAGGATATTTTAGTTTTAATCAAAAAAATTGTATTTCTTACGACTTTTCGTAAACTATGTTAATGCCATCTGAAAGAGGAACAGATAAGCTTTCCATCGAGCTTTTAGTCGAAGAAGTCGGTCGAAGGATGCAAGAGTTATTAGCAAAAACTAATCGGTGGTCAACAGGTTTCCGTCCTACTGCCGATTCTATTCGCAAAGTACTTTTCTATAATTCTAGTATTTAATTGTAAAAAATTAAACGAATTTTTTGTCCAAGTAAAAAACTATTAATTCTGAATAAAATGCCGCCCATTTATGCAATTAAAAAAATTTAAACGTCTGTTATTAGATAAGGCATATTTTCGTCTGATAAGGTACTCCTTCTTCAATGATTTCGAGGATATTTTAGTTTTATGCAAAAAAATTGTATTTCTCACGACTTTTCGTAAAATATGTTAATGCCATCTGAAAGAGGAACAGGTAAGCTTTCCATCGAGCTCTTAGTCGAAGAAGTCGGAAGAAGGATGCAAGAGTTATTAGCAAAAAACTAATCGGTGGTCAACACGATTCCGTCATACTGCCGATTCTTTTCACAAAGTACTTTTCAATAATTCCAGTATTTAATGGGAAAAATTAAACGATTTTTTTGTCCATGTAAAAAACTATTAATTCTGAACAATATGCCGCCCATTTATGCAATTAAAAAAATTTAAACGTCTCTTATTAGATAAGGCATATTTTCGTCTGATAAGGTATTTCTTCTTCAATGATTTCGAGGATATTTTAGTTTTGATCCAAAAATTGTATTTCTACGTTTTTTCGTAAAATATGTTAATGCCATCTGAAAGAGGAACAGGTAAGCTTTCCATCGAGCTCTTAGTCGAAGAAGTCGGTCGAAGGATGCAAGAGTTATTAGCAAAAAACTAATCGGTGGTCAACTGCTATTAATTCTGAATAAAATGCCGCCCATTTATGCAATTAAAAAAATTTAAACGTCTCTTATTAGATAAGGCATATTTTCGTCTGATAAGGTACTTCTTCTTCAATGATTTCGAGGATATTTTAGTTTTTATCCAAAAATTGTATTTCTTACGTCTTTTCGTAAAATATGTTAATGCCATCTGAAAGAGGAACAGGTAAGCTTTCCATCGAGCTCATAGTCGAAGAAGTCTGAAGAAGGATGCAAGAGTTATTTGCAAAAAACCAATCGGTGGTCAACACGATTCCTTCGTACTGCCGATTCTTTTCGCAAAGTACTTTTCTATAATTCTAGTATTAAATGGGAAAAAATTAAACGAATTTTTTGTCCATGTAAAAAACTATTAATTCTGAACAAAATGCCACCCATTAATGCAATGAACAAAATTTAAGTCTCTTATTAGATAAGGCATATTTTTGTCGAATAAGGTACTTCTTCTTCAATGATTTCGAGGATATTTTAGTTTTGATAAAAAAAATTTTATATCTTATGACTTTTCGTAAACTATGTTAATGCCATCTGAAAGAGGAACAGATAAGTTTTCCATCGAGCTCTTAGTCGAAGAAGTTGGTCGAAGAATGCTACAGTTATTAGCAAAACACTATTCGGTGGTCAACACGATTCCGTCCTACTGCCGATTCTTTTCGCAAAGTACTTTTCAATAATTCCAGTATTTAATGGGAAAAATTAAACGAAATTTTTGTCCATGTAAAAATGTATTAATTCTGAATAAAATGCTGCCCATTAATGCAATTAAAAAAATTTAAATGTCTCTCAATGATTTCGAGGATATTTTAGTTTTGATCAAAAAAATTGTATTTCTTACGACTTTTCGTAAAATATGTTAATGCCATCTGAAAGAGGAACAGGTAAGCTTTCCATCGAGCTCTTAGTCGAAGAAGTCGGTCGAAGGATGCAAGAGTTATTAGCAAAAAACTAATCGGTGGTCAACACGATTCCGTCGTACTGCCGATTCTTTTCGCAAAGTACTTTTCTATAATTCTAGTATTAAATGGGAAAAAATTAAACGAATTTTTTGTCCATGTAAAAAACTATTAATTCTGAACAAAATGCCACCCATTTATGCAATGAACAAAATTTAAGTCTCTTATTAGATAAGGCATATTTTTGTCTGATAAGGTACTTCCTCTTCAATGATTTCGAGGATATTTTAGTTTTGATCAAAAAAATTTTATATCCTATGACTTTTCGTAAACTATGTTAATGCCATCTGAAAGAGGAACAGATAAGCTTTCCATCGAGCTCTTAGTCGAAGAAGTCGGTCGAAGGATGGAAGAGTTATTAGCAAAAACTAATCGGTGGTCAACACGTTTCCGTCCTACTGCCGATTCTATTCGCAAAGTACTTTTCTATAATTCTAGTATTTTATTGTAAAAAATTAAACGAATTTTTTGTCCAAGTAAAAAACTATTAATTCTGAATAAAATGCCGCCTATTTATGCAATTAAAAAAAATTTAAACGTCTCTTATTAGATAAGGCATATTTTTGTCGGATAAGGTACTTCTTCATCAATGATTTCGAGGATATTTTAGTTTTGATAAAAAAAATTTTATATCTTATGACTTTTCGTAAACTATGTAAATGCCATCTGAAAGAGGAACAGATAAGCTTTCCATCGAGCTCTTAGTCGAAGAAGTTGGTCGAAGAATTCTACAGTTATTAGCAAAAAACTATTCGGTGGTCAACACGATTCCGTCCTCCTGCCGATTCTTTTCGCAAAGTACTTTTCAATAATTCCAGTATTTAATGGGAAAAATTAAACGATTTTTTTGTCCATGTAAAAAACTATTAATTCTGAACAAAATGCCGCCCATTTATGCAATTAAAAAAATTTAAACGTCTCTTATTAGATAAGGCATATTTTCGTCTGATAAGGTACTTCTTCTTCAATGATTTCGAGGAATTTTAGTTTTAATCCAAAAATTGTATTTCTTACGTCTTTTCGTAAAATATGTTAATGCCATCTGAAAAAGGAACAGATAAGCTTTCCATCGAGCTCTTAGTCGAAGAAGTCGGTCGAAGGATGCAAGGGTTATTAGCAAAAAACTAATCGGTGGTCAACACGATTCCGTCCTACTGCCGATTCTTTTCGCAAAGTACTTTTCTATAATTCTAGTATTAAATGGGAAAAAATTAAACGAATTTTTTTTCCATGTAAAAAACTATTAATTCTGAATAAAATGCCGCCCATTTATGCAATTAAAAAAATTTAAATGTCTCTCAATGATTTCGAGGATATTTTAGTTTTGATCAAAAAAATTGTATTTCTTACGACTTTTCGTAAAATATGTTAATGCCATCTGAATGAGGAACAGATAAGCTTTATATCGAGCTCTTAGTCGAAGAAGAGTTATTAGCAAAAAACTAATTGGTGGTCAACACGATTCCGTCCTGCTGCCGAATCTCTTCGCAAAGTACTTTTCTATAATTCTAGTATGTATAAAAAAAAATTAAACGAATTTTTTGTCCATGTAAAACACTATTCATTCTGAACAAAATGCCAACCATTTATGCATTTAAAAAATTTAAACGTCTCTTATTAGATAAGGCTTATTTTCATCTGATAAGGTACTTCTTCTTCAATGATTTCGAGGAATTTTAGTTTTAATCCAAAAATTGTATTTCTTACGTCTTTTCGTAAAATATGTTAATGCCATCTGAAAGAGGAACAGGTAAGCTTTCCATCGAGCTCTTAGTCGAAGAAGTCGGTCGAAGGATGCAAGAGTTATTAGCAAAAAACTATTCGGTGGTCAACACGATTCCGTCCTACTGCCGATTCTTTTCGCAAAGTACTTTTCAATAATTCCAGTATTTAATGGGAAAAATTAAACGAAATTTTTGTCCATGTAAAAAACTATTAATTCTGAATAAAATGCCGCCCATTTATGCAATTAAAAAAATTTAAATGTCTCTCAATGATTTCGAGGATATTTTAGTTTTGATAAAAAAATTTTATTTCTTACGACTTTTCGTAAAATATGTTCATGCCATCTGATAAGCTTTCCATTGAGCTCTCAGTCGAAGAAGTCGGTCGAAGGATGCAAGAGTTATTAGCAAAAAATTAATCGGTGGTCAACACGTTTCCGTCGTACTGCCGATTCTTTTCGCAAAGTACTTTTCTATAATTCTAGTATTTAATGGGAAAAAATTAAACGAATTTTTTGTCCATGTAAAAAACTATTATTTCTGAACAAAATGCCACCCATTAATGCAATGAACAAAATTTAAGTCTCTTATTAGATAAGGCATATTTGCGTCTGATAAGGTACTTCTTCTTCAATGATTTCGAGGATATTTTAGTTTTGATAAAAAAAATTTTATATCTTATGACTTTTCGTAAACTATGTTAATGCCATCTGAAAGAGGAACAGATAAGTTTTCCATCGAGCTCTTAGTCGAAGAAGTTGGTCGAAGAATGCTACAGTTATTAGCAGAAAACAATTCGGTGGTCAACACGATTCCGTCCTACTGCCGATTCTTTTCGCAAAGTACTTTTCAATAATTCCAGTATTTAATGGGAAAAATTAAACGAATTTTTTGTCCATGTAAAAAACTATTAATTCTGAATAAAATGCCGCCCATTTATGCAATTAAAAAAATTTAAATGTCTCTCAATGATTTCGAGGATATTTTAGTTTTGATCAAAAAAATTGTATTTCTTACGACTTTTCGTAAAATATGTTAATGCCATCTGAAAGAGGAACAGATAAGCTTTACATCGAGCTCTTAGTCGAAGAAGAGTTATTAGCAAAAAAGTAATTGGTGGTCAACACGATTCCGTCCTGCTGCCGAATCTCTTCGCAAAGTACCTTTCTATAATTCTAGTATGTATAGAAAAAAATTAAACGAATTTTTTGTCCATGTAAAATACTTTTCATTCTGAACAAAATGCCGCCCATTTATGCATTTAAAAAATTTAAACGTCTCTTATTAGATAAGGCATATTTTCATCTGATAAGGTACTTCTTCTTCAATGATTTCGAGGATATTTTAGTTTTACTCAAAAAAATTGTATTTCTCACGACTTTTCGTAAAATATGTTAATGCCATCTGAAAGAGGAACAGGTAAGCTTTCCATCGAGCTCTTAGTCGAAGAAGTCGGAAGAAGGATGCAAGAGTTATTAGCAAAAAACTAATCGGTGGTCAACACGATTCCGTCATACTGCCGATTCTTTTCACAAAGTACTTTTCAATAATTCCAGTATTTAATGGGAAAAATTAAATGATTTTTTTGTCCATGTAAAAAACTATTAATTCTGAACAAAATGCCGCCCATTTATGCAATTAAAAAAATTTAAACGTCTCTTATTAGATAAGGCATATTTTCGTCTGATAAGGTACTTCTTCTTCAATGATTTCGAGGATATTTTAGTTTTAATCCAAAAATTGTATTTCTACGTCTTTTCGTAAAATATGTTAATGCCATCTGAAAGAGGAACAGGTAAGCTTTCCATCGAGCTCTTAGTCGAAGAAGTCTGTCGAAGGATGCAAGGGTTATTAGAAAAAAACTATGCGGTGGTCAACACGATTCCGTCCTACTGCCGATTCTTTTTGCAAAGTACTTTTCAATAATTCCAGTATTTAATGGGAAAAATTAAACGATTTTTTTGTCCATGTAAAAAACTATTAATTCTGAACAAAATGCCGCCCATTTATGCAATTAAAAAAATTTAAACGTCTCTTATTAGATAAGGCATATTTTCGTCTGATAAGGTACTTCTTCTTCAATGATTTCGAGGATATTTTAGTTTTAATCAAAAAAATTGTATTACTTACGACTTTTCGTAAAATATGTAAATGCCATCTGAAAGTGGAACAGGTAAGCTTTCCATCGAGCTCTTAGTCGAAGAAGTCGGTCGAAGGATGCAAGAGTTATTAGCAAAAAGCTAATCGGTGGTCAACTGCTATTAATTCTGAATAAAATGCCGCCCATTTATGCAAAATAAAAAAATTTAAACGTCTCTCATTAGATAAGGCATATTTTCGTCTGATAAGGTACTTCTTCTTCAATGATTTCGAGGATATTTTAGTTTTTATCCAAAAATTGTATTTCTTACGTCTTTTCGTAAAATATGTTAATGCCATCTGAAAGAGGAACAGGTAAGCTTTCCATCGAGCTCTTAGTCGAAGAAGTCTGAAGAAGGATGCAAGAGTTATTAGCAAAAAACTAATCGGTGGTCAACACGATTCCGTCGTACTGCCGATTCTTTTCGCAAAGTACTTTTCTATAATTCTAGTATTAAATGGGAAAAAATTAAACGAATTTTTTGTCCATGTAAAAAACTATTAATTCTGAACAAAATGCCACCCATTAATGCAATGAACAAAATTTAAGTCTCTTATTAGATAAGGCATATTTTTGTCGAATAAGGTACTTCTTCTTCAATGATTTTGAGGATATTTTAGTTTTGATAAAAAAAATTTTATATCTTATGGCTTTTCGTAAACTATGTTAATGCCATCTGAAAGAGGAACAGATAAGTTTTCCATCGAGCTCTTAGTCGAAGATGTTGGTCGAAGAATGCTACAGTTATTAGCAAAAAACTATTCGGTGGTCAACACGATTCCGTCCTACTGCCGATTCTTTTCGCAAAGTACTTTTCAATAATTCCAGTATTTAATGGGAAAAATTAAACGAAATTTTTGTCCATGTAAAAATGTATTAATTCTGAATAAAATGCTGCCCATTTATGCAATTAAAAAAATTTAAATGTCTCTCAATGATTTCGAGGATATTTTAGTTTTGATCAAAAAAATTGTATTTCTTACGACTTTTCGTAAAATATGTTAATGCCATCTGAAAGAGGAACAGGTAAGCTTTCCATCGAGCTCTTAGTCGAAGAAGTCGGTCGAAAGATGCAAGAGTTATTAGCAAAAAACTAGTCGGTGGTCAACACGATTCCGTCGTACTGCCGATTCTTTTCGCAAAGTACTTTTCTATAATTCTAGTATTAAATGGGAAAAAATTAAACGAATTTTTTGTCCATGTAAAAAACTATTAATTCTGAACAAAATGCCACCCATTTATGCAATGAACAAAATTTAAGTCTCTTATTAGATAAGGCATATTTTTGTCTGATAAGGTACTTCTTCTTCAATGATTTCGAGGATATTTTAGTTTTGATCAAAAAAATTTTATATCCTATGACTTTTCGTAAACTATGTTAATGCCATCTGAAAGAGGAACAGATAAGCTTTCCATCGAGCTCTTAGTCGAAGAATTCGGTCGAAGGATGGAAGAGTTATTAGCAAAAACTAATCGGTGGTCAACACGTTTCCGTCCTACTGCCGATTCTATTCGCAAAGTACTTTTCTATAATTCTAGTATTTAATTGTAAAAAATTAAACTAATTTTTTGTCCTTGGAAAAACTATTAATTCTGAATAAAATGCCGCCCATTTATGCAATTAAAAAAATTTATACGTCTCTTATTAGATAAGGCATATTTTTGTCGGATAAGGTACTTCTTCTTCAATGATTTCGAGGATATTTTAGTTTTGATAAAAAAAATTTTATATCTTATGACTTTTCGTAAACTATGTAAATGCCATCTGAAAGAGGAACAGATAAGCTTTCCATCGAGCTCTTAGTCGAAGAAGTTGGTCGAAGAATGCTACAGTTATTAGCAAAAAACTATTCGGTGGTCAACACGATTCCGTCCTCCTGCCGATTCTTTTCGCAAAGTACTTTTCAATAATTCAAGTATTTAATGGGAAAAATTAAACGATTTTTTTGTCCATGTAAAAAACTATTAATTCTGAACAAAATGCCGCCCATTTATGCAATTAAAAAAATTTAAACGTCTCTTATTAGATAAGGCATATTTTCGTCTGATAAGGTACTTCTTCTTCAATGATTTCGAGGAATTTTAGTTTTAATCCAAAAATTGTATTTCTTACGTCTTTTCGTAAAATATGTTAATGCCATCTGAAAGAGGAACAATAAGCTTTCCATCGAGCTCTTAGTCGAAGAAGTCGGTCGAAGGATGCAAGAGTTATTAGCAAAATACTAATCGGTGGTCAACACGATTCCGTCGTACTGCCGATTCTTTTCGCAAAGTACTTTTCTATAATTCTAGTATTTAATGGGAAAAAATTAAACGATTTTTTTGTCCATTTAAAAAACTATTAATTCTGAACAAAATGCCGCCCATTTATGCAATTAAAAAAATTTAAATGTCTCTTATTAGATAAGGCATATTTTCGTCTGATACGGTACTTCTTCTTCAATGATTTCGAGGATATTTTAGTTTTAATCAAAAAAATTTTATTTCTTACGACTTTTCGTAAAATATGTTAATGCCATCTGAAAGAGGAACAGGTAAGCTTTCCATCGAGCTCTTAGTCGAAGAAGTCGGAAGAAGGATGCAAGAGTTATTAGCAAAAAACTAATCGGTGGTCAACACGTTTCCGTCGTACTGCCGATTCTTTTCGCAAAGTACTTTTCTATAATTCTAGTATTAAATGGGGAAAAATTAAACGAATTTTTTGTCCATGTAAAAAACTATTAATTCTGAACAAAATGGCACCCATTAATGCAATGAACAAAATTTAAGTCTCTTATTAGATAAGGCATATTTTTGTCAGATAAGGTATTTCTTTTTCAATGATTTCGAGGATATTTTAGTTTTGATAAAAAAAAATTTATTTCTTAGGACTTTTCGTAAAATATGTTAATGCCATCTGAAAGAACAACAGATAAGCTTTCATCTAGCAATCAGTCGAAGAAGTCGGTCGAAGGATGCAAGAGTTATTAGCAAAAAACTAATCGGTGGTCAACACGTTTCCGTCGTACTGCCGATTCTTTTCGCAAAGTACTTTTCTATAATTCTAGTATTAAATGGGAAAAAATTAAACGAATTTTTTGTCCATGTAAAAAACTATTAATTCTGAATAAAATGCCGCCCATTTATGCAATTAAAAAAATTTAAAAGCCTCTCAATGATTTCGAGGATATTTTAGTTTTGATCAAAAAAATTGTATTTCTTACGACTTTTCGTAAAATATGTTAATGCCATCTGATAAGCTTTCCATCGAGCTCTCAGTCGAAGAAGTCGGTCGAAGGATGCAAGAGTTATTAGCAAAATACTAATCGGTGGTCAACACGATTCCGTCGTACTGCCGATTCTTTTCGCAAAGTACTTTTCTATAATTCTAGTATTAAATGGGAAAAAATTAAACGAATTTTTTGTCCATGTAAAAAACTATTAATTCTGAATAAAATGCCGCCCATTTATGCAATTAAAAAAATTTAAATGTCTCTCAATGATTTCGAGGATATTTTAGTTTTGATCAAAAAAATTGTATTTCTTACGACTTTTCGTAAAATATGTTAATGCCATCTGAATGAGGAACAGATAAGCTTTACATCGAGCTCTTAGTCGAAGAAGAGTTATTAGCAAAAAACTAATTGGTGGTCAACACGATTCCGTCCTGCTGCCGAATCTCTTCGCAAAGTACTTTTCTATAATTCTAGTATGTATAAGAAAAAATTAAACGAATTTTTTGTCCATGTAAAATACTATTCATTCTGAACAAAATGCCGCCCATTTATGCATTTAAAAAATTTAAACGTCTCTTATTAGATAAGGCTTATTTTCATCTGATAAGGTACTTCTTCTTCAATGATTTCGAGGATATTTTAGTTTTAACCAAAAAAATTGTATTTCTTACGACTTTTCGTAAAATATGTTAATGCCATCTGAAAGAGGAACAGGTAAGCTTTCCATCGAGCTCTTAGTCGAAGAAGTCGGTCGAAGGATGCAAGAGTTATTAGCAAAAAACTAATCGGTGGTCAACACGTTTCCGTCGTACTGCCGATTCTTTTCGCAAATTACTTTTCTATAATTCTAGTATTTAATGGGAAAAAATTAAACGATTTTTTTGTCCATTTAAAAAACTATTAATTCTGAACAAAATGCCGCCCATTTATGCAATTAAAAAAATTTAAATGTCTCTTATTAGATAAGGCATATTTTCGTCTGATACGGTACTTCTTCTTCAATGATTTCGAGGATATTTTAGTTTTAATCAAAAAAATTTTATTTCTTACGACTTTTCGTAAAATATGTTAATGCCATCTGAAAGAGGAACAGGTAAGCTTTCCATCGAGCTCTTAGTCGAAGAAGTCGGAAGAAGGATGCAAGAGTTATTAGCAAAAAACTAATCGGTGGTCAACACGTTTCCGTCGTACTGCCGATTCTTTTCGCAAAGTACTTTTCTATAATTCTAGTATTAAATGGGGAAAAATTAAACGAATTTTTTGTCCATGTAAAAAACTATTAATTCTGAACAAAATGGCACCCATTAATGCAATGAACAAAATTTATGTCTCTTATTAGATAAGGCATATTTTTGTCAGATAAGGTATTTCTTTTTCAATGATTTCGAGGATATTTTAGTTTTGATAAAAAAAAATTTATTTCTTACGACTTTTCGTAAAATATGTTAATGCCATCTGAAAGAACAACAGATAAGCTTTCATCTAGCAATCAGTCGAAGAAGTCGGTCGAAGGATGCAAGAGTTATTAGCAAAAAACTAATCGGTGGTCAACACGTTTCCGTCGTACTGCCGATTCTTTTCGCAAAGTACTTTTCTATAATTCTAGTATTAAATGGGAAAAAATTAAACGAATTTTTTGTCCATGTAAAAAACTATTAATTCTGAATAAAATGCCGCCCATTTATGCAATTAAAAAAATTTAAAAGCCTCTCAATGATTTCGAGGATATTTTAGTTTTGATCAAAAAAATTGTATTTCTTACGACTTTTCGTAAAATATGTTAATGCCATCTGATAAGCTTTCCATCGAGCTCTCAGTCGAAGAAGTCGGTCGAAGGATGCAAGAGTTATTAGCAAAAAACTAATCGGTGGTCAACACGTTTCCGTCGTACTGCCGATTCTTTTCGCACAGTACTTTTCTATAATTCTAGTATTTAATGGGAAAAAATTAAACGAATTTTTTGTCCATGTAAAAAACTATTATTTCTGAACAAAATACCACCCATTAATGCAATGAACAAAATTTAAGTCTCTTATTAGATAAGGCATATTTGCGTCTGACAAGGTACTTCTTCTTCAATGATTTCGAGGATATTTTAGTTTTGATCAAAAAAATTTTATATCTTATGACTTTTCGTAAACTATCTTAGTGCCATCTGAAAGAGGAACAGACAAGTTTTCCATCGAGCTCTTAGTCGAAAAAGTTGGTCGAAGAATGCTACAGTTATTAGCAAAAAACTATTCGGTGGTCAACACGATTCCGTCCTATTGCCGATTCTTTTCGCAAAGTACTTTTCAATAATTCTAGTATTTAATGGGAATAATTAAACAAAATTTTTGTCCATGTAAAAAACTATTAATTCTGAATAAAATGCCGCCCATTTATGCAATTAAAAAATTTAAATGTCTCTTATTATATAAGGCATATTTTCGTCTGATAGGGTACTTCTACTTCAATGATTTCGAGGATATTTTAGTTTTGATCCAAAAAATGGTATTTCTTACGACTTTTTGTAAAATATGTTAATGCCATCTGAAAGAGGAACAGATAAGCTTTCCATCAAGCTCTAAGTCGAAGAAGTTGGTGGAAGGATGCAAGAGTTATTAGCAAAAACTAATCGGTTGTCAACGCGATTCCGTCGTACTGCCGATTCTTTTTGCAAAGTACTTTTCTATAATTCTAGTATTTATAGAAACAAATTAAACGAATTTCTTGTCCGTGTAAAAAACTATTAATTCTGAATAAAATGGCGCCCATTTATGCAATTAATAAAATTTAAATGACTCTTATTAGATAAGGCATATTTTCGTCTGATAAGGTACTTCTTCTTCAATGATTTCGAGGATATTTTAGTTTTGATCCAAAAAATTGTATTTGTTACGATTTTTCGTAAACTATATTAATGCCATCTGAAAGAGGAACAGATAAGCTTTCCATCGAGCTCTAAGTCGAAGAAGTCGGTCGAAGGATGCAAGAGTTATTAGCAAAAAACTAATCGGTGGTGAACACGTTTCCGTCCTACTGCCGATTCTATTCGCAAAGTACTTTCCTATAATTCTAGTATTTAATTGAAAAAAAGTAAACGAATTTTTTGTCCATTTAAAAAACTATTAATTCTGAATAAAATGCCGCCCATTTATGCATTTAAAAAATTTAAACGTCTCTTATTAGATAAGGCTTATTTTCATCTGATAAGGTACTTCTTCTTCAATGATTTCGAGGATATTTTAGTTTTAACCAAAAAAATTGTATTTCTTACGACTTTTCGTAAAATATGTTAATGCCATCTGAAAGAGGAACAGGTAAGCTTTCCATCGAGCTCTTAGTCGAAGAAGTCGGTCGAAGGATGCAAGAGTTATTAGCAAAAAACTAATCGGTGGTCAACACGTTTCCGTCGTACTGCCGATTCTTTTCGCAAATTACTTTTCTATAATTCTAGTATTTAATGGGAAAAAATTAAACGATTTTTTTGTCCATTTAAAAAACTATTAATTCTGAACAAAATGCCGCCCATTTATGCAATTAAAAAAATTTAAATGTCTCTTATTAGATAAGGCATATTTTCGTCTGATACGGTACTTCTTCTTCAATGATTTCGAGGATATTTTAGTTTTAATCAAAAAAATTTTATTTCTTACGACTTTTCGTAAAATATGTTAATGCCATCTGAAAGAGGAACAGGTAAGCTTTCCATCGAGCTCTTAGTCGAAGAAGTCGGAAGAAGGATGCAAGAGTTATTAGCAAAAAACTAATCGGTGGTCAACACGTTTCCGTCGTACTGCCGATTCTTTTCGCAAAGTACTTTTCTATAATTCTAGTATTAAATGGGGAAAAATTAAACGAATTTTTTGTCCATGTAAAAAACTATTAATTCTGAACAAAATGGCACCCATTAATGCAATGAACAAAATTTATGTCTCTTATTAGATAAGGCATATTTTTGTCAGATAAGGTATTTCTTTTTCAATGATTTCGAGGATATTTTAGTTTTGATAAAAAAAAATTTATTTCTTACGACTTTTCGTAAAATATGTTAATGCCATCTGAAAGAACAACAGATAAGCTTTCATCTAGCAATCAGTCGAAGAAGTCGGTCGAAGGATGCAAGAGTTATTAGCAAAAAACTAATCGGTGGTCAACACGTTTCCGTCGTACTGCCGATTCTTTTCGCAAAGTACTTTTCTATAATTCTAGTATTAAATGGGAAAAAATTAAACGAATTTTTTGTCCATGTAAAAAACTATTAATTCTGAATAAAATGCCGCCCATTTATGCAATTAAAAAAATTTAAAAGCCTCTCAATGATTTCGAGGATATTTTAGTTTTGATCAAAAAAATTGTATTTCTTACGACTTTTCGTAAAATATGTTAATGCCATCTGATAAGCTTTCCATCGAGCTCTCAGTCGAAGAAGTCGGTCGAAGGATGCAAGAGTTATTAGCAAAAAACTAATCGGTGGTCAACACGTTTCCGTCGTACTGCCGATTCTTTTCGCACAGTACTTTTCTATAATTCTAGTATTTAATGGGAAAAAATTAAACGAATTTTTTGTCCATGTAAAAAACTATTATTTCTGAACAAAATACCACCCATTAATGCAATGAACAAAATTTAAGTCTCTTATTAGATAAGGCATATTTGCGTCTGACAAGGTACTTCTTCTTCAATGATTTCGAGGATATTTTAGTTTTGATCAAAAAAATTTTATATCTTATGACTTTTCGTAAACTATCTTAGTGCCATCTGAAAGAGGAACAGACAAGTTTTCCATCGAGCTCTTAGTCGAAAAAGTTGGTCGAAGAATGCTACAGTTATTAGCAAAAAACTATTCGGTGGTCAACACGATTCCGTCCTATTGCCGATTCTTTTCGCAAAGTACTTTTCAATAATTCTAGTATTTAATGGGAATAATTAAACAAAATTTTTGTCCATGTAAAAAACTATTAATTCTGAATAAAATGCCGCCCATTTATGCAATTAAAAAATTTAAATGTCTCTTATTATATAAGGCATATTTTCGTCTGATAGGGTACTTCTACTTCAATGATTTCGAGGATATTTTAGTTTTGATCCAAAAAATGGTATTTCTTACGACTTTTTGTAAAATATGTTAATGCCATCTGAAAGAGGAACAGATAAGCTTTCCATCAAGCTCTAAGTCGAAGAAGTTGGTGGAAGGATGCAAGAGTTATTAGCAAAAACTAATCGGTTGTCAACGCGATTCCGTCGTACTGCCGATTCTTTTTGCAAAGTACTTTTCTATAATTCTAGTATTTATAGAAACAAATTAAACGAATTTCTTGTCCGTGTAAAAAACTATTAATTCTGAATAAAATGGCGCCCATTTATGCAATTAATAAAATTTAAATGACTCTTATTAGATAAGGCATATTTTCGTCTGATAAGGTACTTCTTCTTCAATGATTTCGAGGATATTTTAGTTTTGATCCAAAAAATTGTATTTGTTACGATTTTTCGTAAACTATATTAATGCCATCTGAAAGAGGAACAGATAAGCTTTCCATCGAGCTCTAAGTCGAAGAAGTCGGTCGAAGGATGCAAGAGTTATTAGCAAAAAACTAATCGGTGGTGAACACGTTTCCGTCCTACTGCCGATTCTATTCGCAAAGTACTTTCCTATAATTCTAGTATTTAATTGAAAAAAAGTAAACGAATTTTTTGTCCATTTAAAAAACTATTAATTCTGAATAAAATGCCGCCCATTTATGCAATTAAAAAAATTTAAACGTCTCTTATTAGATGAGGCATATTTTCGTCTGATAAGGTACTTGTTCTTCAATGATTTCGAGGATATTTTAGTTTTGATCAAAAAAATTTTATATCTTATGACTTTTCGTAAACTATCTTAATGCCATCTGAAAGAGGAACAGACAAGTTTTCCATCGAGCTCTTAGTCGAAGAAGTTGGTCGAAGAATGCTACAGTTATTAGAAAAAAACTATTCGGTGGTCAACACGATTCCGTCCTACTGCCGATTATTTTCGCAAAGTACTTTTCAATAATTCTAGTATTTAATGGGAAAAATTAAACGAAATTTTTGTCCATGTAAAAAACTATTAATTCTGAATAAAATGCCGCCCATTTATGGAATTAAAAAAATTTAAATGTCTCTCAATGATTTCGAGGATATTTTAGTTTTGATCAAAAAAATTGTATTTCTTACGACTTTTCGTAAACTATCTTAATGCCATCTGAAAGAGGAACAGACAAGTTTTCCATCGAGCTCTTAGTCGAAGAAGTTGGTCGAAGAATGCTACAGTTATTAGCAAAAAACTAATCGGTGGTCAACGCGATTCCCTCCTACTGCCGATTCTTTTCGCACAGTACTTTTCTATAATTCTAGTTTTTAATGGGAAAAAATGAAACGAATTTTTTTTCTGATAAGGTACTTCTTCTTGAGTGATTTCGAGGATATTTTAGTTTTGATCAAAAAAATTGTATTTCTTACGACTTTTCGTAAAATATGTTAATGCCATGTGAAAGAAGAACAGATAAGCTTTCCATCGAGCTCTCAGTCGAAGAAGTCGGTCGAAGGATGCAAGAGTTATTAGCAAAAAACTATTCGGTGGTCAACACGATTCCGTCCTACTGCCGATTCTTTTCGCAAAGTACTTTTCAATAATTCTAGTATTTAATGGGAAACAATTTAACGAATTTTATGTCCATGTAAAAAACTATTAATTCTGAATAAAATGCCGCCCATTTATGCAATTAAAAAAATTTAAATGTCTCTCAATGATTTCGAGGATATTTTAGTTTTGATCAAAAAAATTGTATTTCTTACGACTTTTTGTAAAATATGTTAATGCCATCTGAAAGAGGAACAGATAAGCTTTCCATCGAGCTCTTAGTCGAAGGATGCAAGGGTTATTAGCAAAAAACTAATCGGTGGTCAACACGTTTCCGTCCTTCTGCCGATTCTATTCGCAAAGTGCTTTTCTATAATTGTACTATCTAATTGTAAAAAATTAAACGAATTTTTCTTCTTCTTCAATGATTTCGAGGATATTTTAGTTTGGATCAAAAAAATTTTATATCTTATTACTTTTCGTAAACTATGTTAATGCCATCTGAAAGAGGAACAGATAAGTTTTCCATCGAGCTCTTAGTCGAAGGAGTTGCTCGAAGAATGCTACAGTTATTATCAAAAAACTATTCGGTGGTCAACACGATTCCGTCCTACTGCCGATTCTTTTCGCAAAGTACTTTTCAATAATTCTAGTATTTAATGGGAAACAATTTAACGAATTTTATGTCCATGTAAAAAACTATTAATTCTGAATAAAATGCCGCCCATTTATGCAATTAAAAAAATTTAAATGTCTCTCAATGATTTCGAGGATATTTTAGTTTTGATCAAAAAAATTGTATTTCTTACGACTTTTTGTAAAATATGTTAATGCCATCTGAAAGAGGAACAGATAAGCTTTCCATCGAGCTCTTAGTCGAAGGATGCAAGGGTTATTAGCAAAAAACTAATCGGTGGTCAACACGTTTCCGTCGTACTGCCGATTCTTTTCGCAAAGTACTTTTCAATAATTCTAGTATTTAATGGGAAAAAATTTAACGAATTTTATGTCCATGTAAAAAACTATTAATTCTGAATAAAATACCTCCCATTTATGCAATTAAAAAATTTAAATGTCTCTTATTAGATAAGGCATATTTTCGTCTGATAAGGTACTTTTTCTTCAATGATTTCGAGGATATTTTAGTTTTGATAAAAAAAATTGTATTTCTTACGACTTTTCGTAAAATATGTTAATGCCATCTGAAAGAGGAACAGATAAGCTTAACATCGAGCTCTTAAACGAAGAAGTCGGTCGATGGATGCAAGAGTTATTAGCAAAAAACTAATCGGTGGTCAACACGATTCCGACCTGCTGCCGAATCTCTTCGCAAAGTACATTTCTATAATTCTAGTATTTAATGGGAAAAAACTAAACGAATTTTTTGTCCATGTAAAAAACTATTAATTCTGAATAAAATTCCTCCCATTTATGCAATTAAAAAATTTTAATGTCTCTTATTAGATAAGGCATATTTTCGTCTGATAAGGTACTTTTTCTTCAATGATTTCGAGGATTTTAGTTTTAATCAAAAAAATTGTATTTCTTACGACTTTTCGTAAAATAAGTTAGTGCCATCTGAAAGAGGAACAGATAAGCTTTCCATCGAGATCTTAGTCGAAGAACTCGGTTGAAGGATGCAAGTGTTATTAGCAAAATACTAATCAGTGGTCAACGCGATTCCGTCCCACTGCCGAATCTCTTCGCAAAGTACTTTTCTATAATTCTAGTATTTATAGAAAAAAATTAAACGAATTTTTTGTCCATGTAAAATACTATTTACTCTAAATAAAATGCCGCCCATATATGCAATTAAAAAAATTTAAATTTCTTTTATTAGATAAGGCATATTTTCGTCTGATAAGGTACTTTTTCTTCAATGATTTCGAGGATATTTTAGTTTTGATAAAAAAAATTTTATTTCTTACGACTTTTCGTAAAATATGTTAATGCCATCTGAAAGAGGAACAGATAAGCTTTCCATCGCACTCTTAGTCGAAGAAGTCGGTCGAAGGATTCAAGAGTTGTTAGCAAAAAACTAATAGCTGGTCAACACGATTCCGTCCTACTGCCGATCTCTTCGCAAAGTACTTTTCTATAATTCTAGTATTTAATGGGAAAAAATTAAACGAATTTTTTGTCCATGTAAAAAACTATTAATTCTCAACAAAATGGCACCCATTTATGCAATTAACAAAATTTAAGTCTCTTATTAGATAAGGCATATTTTTGTCTGATAAGGTACTTCTTCTTCAATGATTTTGAGGATATTCTAGTTTTGATCAAAAAAATTTTATATCTTATGACTTTTCGTAAACTATGTTAATGCCATCTGAAAGAGGAACAGATAAGCATTTCATCGAGCTCTTAGTCGAAGAAGTCGGTCGAAGGATGCAAGAGTTATTAGCAAAAAACTTATCGGTGGTCAACACGTTTCCGTCGTACTGCCGATTCTTTTCGCAAAGTACTTTTCTATAATTCTAGTATTTAATAGGAAAAAATTAAACGAATTTTTTGTCCATGTAAAAAACTATTAATTCTGAACAAAATGGCGCCCATTTATGCAATTAAAAAAATTTAAACGTCTCTTATTAGATAAGGCATATTTTCGTCTGATAAGGTATTTCTTTTTCAATGATTTCGAGGATATTTTAGTTTTAATCAAAAAAATTGTATTTCTTACGACTTTTCGTAAAATACCTTAGTGCCATCTGAAAGAGGAACAGATAAGCTTTCCATCGAGATCTTAGTCGAAGAAGTCGGTCGAAGTATGCAAGAGTTATTAGCAAAAAACTAATCGGTGGTCAACACGTTTCCGTCGTACTGCCGATTCTTTTCGCAAAGAACTTTTCTATAATTCTAGTATTAAATGGGAAAAAAATTAAACGAATTTTTTGTCCATGTAAAAAACTATTAATTCTGAACAAAATGCCACCCATTAATGCAATGAACAAAATTTAAGTCTTTTATTAGATAAGGCATATTTTTGTCTGATAAGGTACTTCTTCTTCAATGATTTCGGGGATATTTTAGTTTTGATCAAAAAAATTGTATTTCTTACGACTTTTCGTAAAATATGTTAATGCCATCTGAAAGAGGAACATATAAGCTTTCCATCGAGCTCTTAGTCGAAGAAGTTGGTCGAAGGATGCAAGAGTTATTACAAAAACTAATCGGTGGTCAACACGTTTCCGTAGTACTGCCGATTATTTTCGCAAAGTACTTTTCAATAATTCTAGTATTTAATGGGAAAAATTAAACGAAATTTTTGTCCATGTAAAAAAACTATTAATTCTGAACAAAATGCCACCCATTTATGCAATTAAAAAAATTTAAATGTCTCTCAACGATTTCGAGGATATTTTAGTTTTGATCAAAAAAATTGTATTTCTTACGACTTTTCGTAAAATATATTAATGCCATCTGAAAGAGGAACAGATAAGCTTTACATCGAGCTCTTAGTCGAAGAAGAGTTATTAGCAAAAAACTAATTGGTGGTCAACACGATTCCGTCCTGCTGCCGAATCTCTTCGCAAAGTACTTTTCTATAATTCTAGTATTTATAGAAAAAGATTAAACGAATTTTTTGTCCATGTAAAAAACTATTTACTCTGAATAAAATGCCGCCCATATATGCAATTAAAAAAATTTAAATGTCTCTTATTAGATAAGGCATATTTTCGTCTGATAAGGTACTTTTTCTTCAATGATTTCGAGGATATTTTAGTTTTGATAAAAAAAATTTTATATCTTATGACTTTTCGTAAACTATGTTAATGCCATCTGAAAGAGGAACAGATAAGCTTTTCATCGAGCTCTTAGTCGAAGAAGTCGGTCGAAGGATGCAAGAGTTATTACAAAAACTAATCGGTGGTCAACACGTTTTCGTCGTACTGCCGATTCTTTTCGCAAAGTACTTTTCAATAATTCTAGTATTTAATGGGAAAAATTAATCGAAATTTTTGGCCATGTAAAAAAACTATTAATTCTGAATAAAATACCACCCATTTATGCAATTAAAAAAATTTAAACGTCTCTTATTAGATAAGGCATATTTTCGTATGATAAGGTACTTCTTCGTCAATGATTTCGAGGATATTTTAGTTTTAATCAAAAAAATTGTATTTCTTACGACTTTTTGTAAAATAAGTTAATGTCATCTGAAAGAGGAACAGATAAGCTTTCCATCGAGATCTTAGTCGAAGAAGTCGGTTGAATGATGCAAGAGTTATTAGCAAAAAACTAATCGGTGGTCAACGCGATTCCGTCCTACTGCCGAATCTTTTCCCAAAGTACTTTTCTATAATTCTAGTATTTAATGGGAAAAAATAAAACGATTTTCTTGTCCATGTAAAAAACTATTAATTCTGAATAAAATGCCACCCATTTATGCAATTAAAAAAATTTAAATGTCTCTCAATGATTTCGAGGATATTTTAGTTTTGATAAAAATAATTGTATTTCTTACGACTTTTCGTAAAATATGTTAATGCCATCTGAAAGAGGAACAGATAAGCTTACCATCGAGCTCTTAGTCGAAGAAGTTGGTCGAAGGATGCAAGAGTTATTAGCAAAAAACTAATCGGTGGTCAAGACGTTTCCGTCGTACTGCCGATTCTTTTCGCAAAGTACTTTTCTATAATTCTAGTATTTAATGGCAAAAAATTAAACGAATTTTTTGTCCATGTAAAAAACTATTAATTCTGAGCAAAATGGCGCCCATTTATGCAATTAAAAAAATTTAAACGTCTCTTATTAGATAAGGCATATATTCGTCTGATAAGGTACTTCTTTTTCAATGATTTCGAGGATATTTTAGTTTTAATCAAAAAAATTGTATTTCTTACGACTTTTCGTAAAATATGTTAATGCCATCTGAAAGAGGAACAGGTAAGCTTTCCATCGAGCTCTTAGTCGAAGAAGTCGGTCGAAGGATGCAAGAGTTATTAGCAAAAAACTAATCGGTGGTCAACACGTTTCCGTCGTACTGCCGATTCTTTTCGCAAAGTACTTTTCTATAATTCTAGTATTTAATGGGAAAAAATTAAACGAATTTTTTGTCCATGTAAAAAACTATTAATTCTGAAAAAAATGCCGCCCATTTATGCAATTAAAAAGATTTAAACGTCTCTTATTAGATAAGGCATATTTTCGTCTGATAAGGTACTTCTTCTTCAATGATTTCGAGGATATTTTAGTTTTAATCAAAAAAATTGTATTTCTTACGACTTTTCGTAAAATATGTTAATGCCATCTGAAAGAGGAACAGGTAAGCTTTCCATCGAGCTCTTAGTCGAAGAAGTCGGTCGAAGGATGCAAGAGTTATTAGCAAAAAACTAATCGGTGGTCAAGACGTTTCCGTAGTACTCCCGATTCTTTTCGCAAAGAACTTTTCTATAATTCTAGTATTAAATTGGAAAAATTTAAACGAATTTTTTGTCCATGTAAAAAACTATTAATTCTGAACAAAATGCCACCCATTAATGCAATGAAAAAATTTAAGTCTCTTATTAGATAAGGCATATTTTTGTCTGATAAGGTACTTCTTCTTCAATGATTTCGGGGATATTTTAGTTTTGATCAAAAAAAATTGTATTTCTTACGACTTTTCGTGAAATATGTTAATGCCATCTGAAAGAGGAACAGATAAGCTTTCCATCGAGCTCTTAGTCGAAGAAGTCTGAAGAAGGATGCAAGAGTTATTACAAAAACTAATCGGTGGTCAACACGTTTCCGTCGTACTGCCGATTCTTTTCGCAAAGTACTTTTCAATAATTCTAGTATTTAATGGGAAAAATTAATCGAAATTTTTGTCCATGTAAAAAAACTATTAATTCTGAATAAAATACCACCCATTTATGTAATTAAAAAAATTTAAATGTCTCTTATTAGATAAGACATATTTTCGTCTGATAAGGTACTTCTTCTTCAATGATTTCGAGGATATTTTAGTTTTAATCAAAAAAATTGTATTTCTTACGACTTTTCGTAAAATATGTTAATGCCATCAGAAAGAGGAACAGGTAAGCTTTCCATCGAGCTCTTAGTCGAAGAAGTCGGTCGAAGGATGCAAGAGTTATTAACAAAAAACTAATCGGTGGTCAACTGCTATTAATTCTGAATAAAATGCCGCCCATTTATGCAATTAAAAAAATTTAAACGTCTCTTATTAGAAAAGGCATATTTTCGTCTGATAAGGTACTTCTTCTTCAATGATTTCGAGGATATTTTAGTTTTTATCCAAAAATTGTATTTCTTACGTCTTTTCGTAAAATATGTTAATGCCATCTGAAAGAGGAACAGGTAAGCTTTCCATCGAGGTCTTAGTCGAAGAAGTCGGTCGAAGGATGCAAGAGTTATTAGCAAAAAACTAATCGGTGGTCAACACGATTCCGTCGTACTGCCGATTCTTTTCGCAAAGTACTTTTCTATAATTCTAGTATTAAATGGGAAAAAATTAATTGAATATTTTGTCCATGTAAAAAACTATTAATTCTGAACAAAATGCCGCCCATTTATGCAATTAAAAAAATTTAAACGTCTCTTATTAGATAAGGCATATTTTCGTCTGATAAGGTACTTCTTCTTCAATGATTTCGAGGATATTTTAGTTTTGATCAAAAAAATTGTATTTCTTACGACTTTTCGTGAAATATGTTAATGCCATCTGAAAGAAGAACAGATAAGCTTTCCATCGAGCTCTCAGTCGAAGAAGTCGGTCGAAGGATGCAAGAGTTATTAGCAAAAAACTAATCGGTGGTCAACACGTTTCCGTCGTACTGCCGATTCTTTTCGCAAAGTACTTTTCTATAATTCTAATATTTAATGGGAAAAAGTTAAACGAATTTTTTGTCCATGTAAAAAACTATTAATTCTGAACAAAATGCCACCCATTAATGCAATGAAAAAATTTAAGTCTCTTATTACATAAGGCATATTTTTGTCTGATAAGGTACTTCTTCTTCAATGATTTCGGGGATATTTTAGTTTTGATCAAAAAAATTGTATTTCTTACGACTTTTCGTGAAATATGTTAATGCCATCTGAAAGAGGAACAGATAAGCTTTCCATCGAGCTCTTAGTCGAAGAAGTCTGAAGAAGGATGCAAGAGTTATTACAAAAACTAATCGGTGGTCCACACGTTTCCGTCGTACTGCCGATTCTTTTCGCAAATTACTTTTCAATAATTCTAGTATTTAATGGGAAAAATTAATCGAAATTTTTGTCCATGTAAAAAAACTATTAATTCTGAATAAAATACCACCCATTTATGCAATTAAAAAAATTTAAACGTCTCTTATTAGATAAGGCATATTTTCGTCTGATTAGGTACTTCTTCTTCAATGATTTCGACGATATTTTAGTTTTAATCAAAAAAATTGTATTTCTTACGACTTTTCGTAAAATATGTTAATGCCATCTGAAAGAGGAACAGGTAAGCCTTCCATCGAGCTCTTAGTCGAAGAAGTCGGTCGAAGGATGCAAGAGTTATTAACAAAAAACTAATCGGCGGTCAACTGCTATTAATTCTGAATAAAATGCCGCCCATTTATGCAATTAAAAAAATTTAAACGTCTCTTATTAGAAAAGGCATATTTTCGTCTGATAAGGTACTTCTTTTTCAATGATTTCGAGGATATTTTAGTTTTTATCCAAAAATTGTATTTCTTACGTCTTTTCGTAAAATATGTTAATGCCATCTGAAAGAGGAACAGGTAAGCTTTCCATCGAGGTCTTAGGCGAAGAAGTCGGTCGAAGGATGCAAGAGTTATTAGCAAAAAACTAATCGGTGGTCATTACTATTCCGTCGTACTGCCGATTCTTTTCGCAAAGTACTTTTCTCTAATTCTAGTATTAAATGGGAAAAAATTAAACGAATTTTTTGTCCATGTAAAATACTATTAATTCTGAACAAAATGCCGCCCATTTATGCAACTAAAAAAATTTAAACGTCTCTTATTAGATAAGGCATATTTTCGTCTGATAAGGTACTTCTTCTTCAATGATTTCGGGGATATTTTAGTTTTGATCAAAAAAATTGTATTTCTTACGACTTTTCGCGAAATATGTTAATGCCATCTGAAAGAAGAACAGATAAGCTTTCCATCGAGCTCTCAGTCGAAGAAGTCGGTCGAAGGATGCAAGAGTTACTAGCAAAAAACTAATCGGTGGTCAACACGTTTCCGTCATACTGCCGATTCTTTTCGCAAAGTACTTTTCTATAATTCTAATATTTAATGGGAAAAAATTAATCGAAATTTTTGTCCATGTAAAAAAACTATTAATTCTGAATAAAATACCACCCATTTATGCATTTAAAAAAATTTAAACGTCTCTTATTAGATAGGGCATATTTTCGTCTGATAAGGTACTTCTTCTTCAATGATTTCGAGGATATTTTAGTTTAAATCAAAAAAATTGTATTTCTTACGACTTTTCGTAAAATATGTTAATGCCATCTGAAAGAGGAACAGGTAAGCTTTCCTTCGAGCTCTTAGTCGAAGAAGTCGGTCGAAGTATGCAAGAGTTATTAGCAAAAAACTTATCGGTGGTCAACTGCTATTAATTCTGAATAAAATGCCGCCCATTTATGCAATTAAAAAAATTTAAACGTCTCTTATTAGAAAAGGCATATTTTCGTCTGATAAGGTACTTCTTCTTCAATGATTTCGAGGATATTTTAGTTTTTATCCAAAAATTGTATTTCTTACGTCTTTTCGTAAAATATGTTAATGCCATCTGAAAGAGGAACAGGTAAGCTTTCCATCGAGCTCTTAGTCGAAGAAGTCGGTCGAAGGATGCAAGAGTTATTAGCAAAAAACTAATCGGTGGTCAACACGATTCCGTCGTACCTCCGATTCTTTTCGCAAAGTACTTTTCTATAATTCTAGTATTAAATGGGAAAAAATTAAACGAATTTTTTGTCCATGTAAAAAACTATTAATTCTGAACAAAATGCCGCCCATCTATGCAATTAAAAAAATTTAAACGTCTCTTATTAGATAAGGCATATTTTCGTCTGATAAGGTACTTCTTCTTCAATGATTTCGAGGATATTTTAGTTTTAATCAAAAAAATTGTATTTCTTACGACTTTTCGTAAAATATGTTAATGCCATCTGAAAGAGGAACAGGTAAGCTTTCCATCGAGCTCTTAGTCGAAGAAGTCGGTAGAAGGATGCAAGAGTTATTAGCAAAAAACTAATCGGTGGTCAACTGCTATTAATTCTAAATAAAATGCCGCCCATTTATGCAATTAAAAAAATTTAAACGTCTCTTATTAGAAAAGGCATATTTTCGTCTGATAAGGTACTTCTTCTTCAATGGTTTCGAGGATATTTTAGCTTTTATCCAAAAATTGTATTTCTTACGTCTTTTCGTAAAATATGTTAATGCCATCTGAAAGAGGAACAGGTAAGCTTTTCATCGAGCTCTTAGTCGAAGAAGTCGGTCGAAGGATGCAAGAGTTATTAGCAAAAAACTAATCGGTGGTCAACACGATTCCGTCGTACTGCCGATTCTTTTCGCAAAGTACTTTTCTATAATTCTAGTATTAAATGGGAAAAAATTAAACGAATATTTTGTGCATGTAAAAAACTATTAATTCTGAACAAAATGCCGCCCATTTATGCAATTAAAAAATTTAAACGTCTCTTATTAGATAAGGCATATTTTCGTCTGATAAGGTACTTCTTCTTCAATGATTTCGGAGATATTTTAGTTTTGATCAAAAAAATTGTATTTCTTACGACTTTTCGTGAAATATGTTAATGCCATCTGAAAGAAGAACAGATAAGCTTTCCATCGAGCTCTCAGTCGAAGAAGTTGGTCGAAGGATGCAAGAGTTATTAGCAAAAAACTAATCGGTGGTCAACACGTTTCCGTCGTAGTGCCGATTCTTTTCGCAAAGTACTTTTCTATAATTCTAATATTTAATGGGAAAAAGTTAAACGAATTTTTTGTCCATGTAAAAAAACTATTAATTCTGAATAAAATACCACCCATTTATGTAATTAAAAAAATTTAAATGTCTCTTATTAGATAAGACATATTTTCGTCTGATAAGGTACTTCTTCTTCAATGATTTCGAGGATATTTTAGTTTTAATCAAAAAAATTGTATTTCTTACGACTTTTCGTAAAATATGTTAATGCCATCAGAAAGAGGAACAGGTAAGCTTTCCATCGAGCTCTTAGTCGAAGAAGTCGGTCGAAGGATGCAAGAGTTATTAACAAAAAACTAATCGGTGGTCAACTGCTATTAATTCTGAATAAAATGCCGCCCATTTATGCAATTAAAAAAATTTAAACGTCTCTTATTAGAAAAGGCATATTTTCGTCTGATAAGGTACTTCTTCTTCAATGATTTCGAGGATATTTTAGTTTTTATCCAAAAATTGTATTTCTTACGTCTTTTCGTAAAATATGTTAATGCCATCTGAAAGAGGAACAGGTAAGCTTTCCATCGAGGTCTTAGTCGAAGAAGTCGGTCGAAGGATGCAAGAGTTATTAGCAAAAAACTAATCGGTGGTCAACACGATTCCGTCGTACTGCCGATTCTTTTCGCAAAGTACTTTTCTATAATTCTAGTATTAAATGGGAAAAAATTAATTGAATATTTTGTCCATGTAAAAAACTATTAATTCTGAACAAAATGCCGCCCATTTATGCAATTAAAAAAATTTAAACGTCTCTTATTAGATAAGGCATATTTTCGTCTGATAAGGTACTTCTTCTTCAATGATTTCGAGGATATTTTAGTTTTGATCAAAAAAATTGTATTTCTTACGACTTTTCGTGAAATATGTTAATGCCATCTGAAAGAAGAACAGATAAGCTTTCCATCGAGCTCTCAGTCGAAGAAGTCGGTCGAAGGATGCAAGAGTTATTAGCAAAAAACTAATCGGTGGTCAACACGTTTCCGTCGTACTGCCGATTCTTTTCGCAAAGTACTTTTCTATAATTCTAATATTTAATGGGAAAAAGTTAAACGAATTTTTTGTCCATGTAAAAAACTATTAATTCTGAACAAAATGCCACCCATTAATGCAATGAAAAAATTTAAGTCTCTTATTACATAAGGCATATTTTTGTCTGATAAGGTACTTCTTCTTCAATGATTTCGGGGATATTTTAGTTTTGATCAAAAAAATTGTATTTCTTACGACTTTTCGTGAAATATGTTAATGCCATCTGAAAGAGGAACAGATAAGCTTTCCATCGAGCTCTTAGTCGAAGAAGTCTGAAGAAGGATGCAAGAGTTATTACAAAAACTAATCGGTGGTCAACACGTTTCCGTCGTACTGCCGATTCTTTTCGCAAATTACTTTTCAATAATTCTAGTATTTAATGGGAAAAATTAATCGAAATTTTTGTCCATGTAAAAAAACTATTAATTCTGAATAAAATACCACCCATTTATGCAATTAAAAAAATTTAAACGTCTCTTATTAGATAAGGCATATTTTCGTCTGATTAGGTACTTCTTCTTCAATGATTTCGACGATATTTTAGTTTTAATCAAAAAAATTGTATTTCTTACGACTTTTCGTAAAATATGTTAATGCCATCTGAAAGAGGAACAGGTAAGCTTTCCATCGAGCTCTTAGTCGAAGAAGTCGGTCGAAGGATGCAAGAGTTATTAACAAAAAACTAATCGGCGGTCAACTGCTATTAATTCTGAATAAAATGCCGCCCATTTATGCAATTAAAAAAATTTAAACGTCTCTTATTAGAAAAGGCATATTTTCGTCTGATAAGGTACTTCTTTTTCAATGATTTCGAGGATATTTTAGTTTTTATCCAAAAATTGTATTTCTTACGTCTTTTCGTAAAATATGTTAATGCCATCTGAAAGAGGAACAGGTAAGCTTTCCATCGAGGTCTTAGGCGAAGAAGTCGGTCGAAGGATGCAAGAGTTATTAGCAAAAAACTAATCGGTGGTCATTACTATTCCGTCGTACTGCCGATTCTTTTCGCAAAGTACTTTTCTCTAATTCTAGTATTAAATGGGAAAAAATTAAACGAATTTTTTGTCCATGTAAAAAACTATTAATTCTGAACAAAATGCCGCCCATTTATGCAACTAAAAAAATTTAAACGTCTCTTATTAGATAAGGCATATTTTCGTCTGATAAGGTACTTCTTCTTCAATGATTTCGGGGATATTTTAGTTTTGATCAAAAAAATTGTATTTCTTACGACTTTTCGCGAAATATGTTAATGCCATCTGAAAGAAGAACAGATAAGCTTTCCATCGAGCTCTCAGTCGAAGAAGTCGGTCGAAGGATGCAAGAGTTACTAGCAAAAAACTAATCGGTGGTCAACACGTTTCCGTCATACTGCCGATTCTTTTCGCAAAGTACTTTTCTATAATTCTAATATTTAATGGGAAAAAATTAATCGAAATTTTTGTCCATGTAAAAAAACTATTAATTCTGAATAAAATACCACCCATTTATGCATTTAAAAAAATTTAAACGTCTCTTATTAGATAGGGCATATTTTCGTCTGATAAGGTACTTCTTCTTCAATGATTTCGAGGATATTTTAGTTTAAATCAAAAAAATTGTATTTCTTACGACTTTTCGTAAAATATGTTAATGCCATCTGAAAGAGGAACAGGTAAGCTTTCCTTCGAGCTCTTAGTCGAAGAAGTCGGTCGAAGTATGCAAGAGTTATTAGCAAAAAACTTATCGGTGGTCAACTGCTATTAATTCTGAATAAAATGCCGCCCATTTATGCAATTAAAAAAATTTAAACGTCTCTTATTAGAAAAGGCATATTTTCGTCTGATAAGGTACTTCTTCTTCAATGATTTCGAGGATATTTTAGTTTTTATCCAAAAATTGTATTTCTTACGTCTTTTCGTAAAATATGTTAATGCCATCTGAAAGAGGAACAGGTAAGCTTTCCATCGAGCTCTTAGTCGAAGAAGTCGGTCGAAGGATGCAAGAGTTATTAGCAAAAAACTAATCGGTGGTCAACACGATTCCGTCGTACCTCCGATTCTTTTCGCAAAGTACTTTTCTATAATTCTAGTATTAAATGGGAAAAAATTAAACGAATTTTTTGTCCATGTAAAAAACTATTAATTCTGAACAAAATGCCGCCCATCTATGCAATTAAAAAAATTTAAACGTCTCTTATTAGATAAGGCATATTTTCGTCTGATAAGGTACTTCTTCTTCAATGATTTCGAGGATATTTTAGTTTTAATCAAAAAAATTGTATTTCTTACGACTTTTCGTAAAATATGTTAATGCCATCTGAAAGAGGAACAGGTAAGCTTTCCATCGAGCTCTTAGTCGAAGAAGTCGGTAGAAGGATGCAAGAGTTATTAGCAAAAAACTAATCGGTGGTCAACTGCTATTAATTCTAAATAAAATGCCGCCCATTTATGCAATTAAAAAAATTTAAACGTCTCTTATTAGAAAAGGCATATTTTCGTCTGATAAGGTACTTCTTCTTCAATGGTTTCGAGGATATTTTAGCTTTTATCCAAAAATTGTATTTCTTACGTCTTTTCGAAAAATATGTTAATGCCATCTGAAAGAGGAACAGGTAAGCTTTTCATCGAGCTCTTAGTCGAAGAAGTCGGTCGAAGGATGCAAGAGTTATTAGCAAAAAACTAATCGGTGGTCAACACGATTCCGTCGTACTGCCGATTCTTTTCGCAAAGTACTTTTCTATAATTCTAGTATTAAATGGGAAAAAATTAAACGAATATTTTGTGCATGTAAAAAACTATTAATTCTGAACAAAATGCCGCCCATTTATGCAATTAAAAAATTTAAACGTCTCTTATTAGATAAGGCATATTTTTGTCTGATAAGGTACTTCTTCTTCAATGATTTCGGAGATATTTTAGTTTTGATCAAAAAAATTGTATTTCTTACGACTTTTCGTGAAATATGTTAATGCCATCTGAAAGAAGAACAGATAAGCTTTCCATCGAGCTCTCAGTCGAAGAAGTTGGTCGAAGGATGCAAGAGTTATTAGCAAAAAACTAATCGGTGGTCAACACGTTTCCGTCGTAGTGCCGATTCTTTTCGCAAAGTACTTTTCTATAATTCTAATATTTAATGGGAAAAAGTTAAACGAATTTTTTGTCCATGTAAAAAAACTATTAATTCTGAATAAAATACCACCCATTTATGTAATTAAAAAAATTTAAATGTCTCTTATTAGATAAGACATATTTTCGTCTGATAAGGTACTTCTTCTTCAATGATTTCGAGGATATTTTAGTTTTAATCAAAAAAATTGTATTTCTTACGACTTTTCGTAAAATATGTTAATGCCATCAGAAAGAGGAACAGGTAAGCTTTCCATCGAGCTCTTAGTCGAAGAAGTCGGTCGAAGGATGCAAGAGTTATTAACAAAAAACTAATCGGTGGTCAACTGCTATTAATTCTGAATAAAATGCCGCCCATTTATGCAATTAAAAAAATTTAAACGTCTCTTATTAGAAAAGGCATATTTTCGTCTGATAAGGTACTTCTTCTTCAATGATTTCGAGGATATTTTAGTTTTTATCCAAAAATTGTATTTCTTACGTCTTTTCGTAAAATATGTTAATGCCATCTGAAAGAGGAACAGGTAAGCTTTCCATCGAGGTCTTAGTCGAAGAAGTCGGTCGAAGGATGCAAGAGTTATTAGCAAAAAACTAATCGGTGGTCAACACGATTCCGTCGTACTGCCGATTCTTTTCGCAAAGTACTTTTCTATAATTCTAGTATTAAATGGGAAAAAATTAATTGAATATTTTGTCCATGTAAAAAACTATTAATTCTGAACAAAATGCCGCCCATTTATGCAATTAAAAAAATTTAAACGTCTCTTATTAGATAAGGCATATTTTCGTCTGATAAGGTACTTCTTCTTCAATGATTTCGAGGATATTTTAGTTTTGATCAAAAAAATTGTATTTCTTACGACTTTTCGTGAAATATGTTAATGCCATCTGAAAGAAGAACAGATAAGCTTTCCATCGAGCTCTCAGTCGAAGAAGTCGGTCGAAGGATGCAAGAGTTATTAGCAAAAAACTAATCGGTGGTCAACACGTTTCCGTCGTACTGCCGATTCTTTTCGCAAAGTACTTTTCTATAATTCTAATATTTAATGGGAAAAAGTTAAACGAATTTTTTGTCCATGTAAAAAACTATTAATTCTGAACAAAATGCCACCCATTAATGCAATGAAAAAATTTAAGTCTCTTATTACATAAGGCATATTTTTGTCTGATAAGGTACTTCTTCTTCAATGATTTCGGGGATATTTTAGTTTTGATCAAAAAAATTGTATTTCTTACGACTTTTCGTGAAATATGTTAATGCCATCTGAAAGAGGAACAGATAAGCTTTCCATCGAGCTCTTAGTCGAAGAAGTCTGAAGAAGGATGCAAGAGTTATTACAAAAACTAATCGGTGGTCAACACGTTTCCGTCGTACTGCCGATTCTTTTCGCAAATTACTTTTCAATAATTCTAGTATTTAATGGGAAAAATTAATCGAAATTTTTGTCCATGTAAAAAAACTATTAATTCTGAATAAAATACCACCCATTTATGCAATTAAAAAAATTTAAACGTCTCTTATTAGATAAGGCATATTTTCGTCTGATTAGGTACTTCTTCTTCAATGATTTCGACGATATTTTAGTTTTAATCAAAAAAATTGTATTTCTTACGACTTTTCGTAAAATATGTTAATGCCATCTGAAAGAGGAACAGGTAAGCTTTCCATCGAGCTCTTAGTCGAAGAAGTCGGTCGAAGGATGCAAGAGTTATTAACAAAAAACTAATCGGCGGTCAACTGCTATTAATTCTGAATAAAATGCCGCCCATTTATGCAATTAAAAAAATTTAAACGTCTCTTATTAGAAAAGGCATATTTTCGTCTGATAAGGTACTTCTTTTTCAATGATTTCGAGGATATTTTAGTTTTTATCCAAAAATTGTATTTCTTACGTCTTTTCGTAAAATATGTTAATGCCATCTGAAAGAGGAACAGGTAAGCTTTCCATCGAGGTCTTAGGCGAAGAAGTCGGTCGAAGGATGCAAGAGTTATTAGCAAAAAACTAATCGGTGGTCATTACTATTCCGTCGTACTGCCGATTCTTTTCGCAAAGTACTTTTCTCTAATTCTAGTATTAAATGGGAAAAAATTAAACGAATTTTTTGTCCATGTAAAAAACTATTAATTCTGAACAAAATGCCGCCCATTTATGCAACTAAAAAAATTTAAACGTCTCTTATTAGATAAGGCATATTTTCGTCTGATAAGGTACTTCTTCTTCAATGATTTCGGGGATATTTTAGTTTTGATCAAAAAAATTGTATTTCTTACGACTTTTCGCGAAATATGTTAATGCCATCTGAAAGAAGAACAGATAAGCTTTCCATCGAGCTCTCAGTCGAAGAAGTCGGTCGAAGGATGCAAGAGTTACTAGCAAAAAACTAATCGGTGGTCAACACGTTTCCGTCATACTGCCGATTCTTTTCGCAAAGTACTTTTCTATAATTCTAATATTTAATGGGAAAAAATTAATCGAAATTTTTGTCCATGTAAAAAAACTATTAATTCTGAATAAAATACCACCCATTTATGCATTTAAAAAAATTTAAACGTCTCTTATTAGATAGGGCATATTTTCGTCTGATAAGGTACTTCTTCTTCAATGATTTCGAGGATATTTTAGTTTAAATCAAAAAAATTGTATTTCTTACGACTTTTCGTAAAATATGTTAATGCCATCTGAAAGAGGAACAGGTAAGCTTTCCTTCGAGCTCTTAGTCGAAGAAGTCGGTCGAAGTATGCAAGAGTTATTAGCAAAAAACTTATCGGTGGTCAACTGCTATTAATTCTGAATAAAATGCCGCCCATTTATGCAATTAAAAAAATTTAAACGTCTCTTATTAGAAAAGGCATATTTTCGTCTGATAAGGTACTTCTTCTTCAATGATTTCGAGGATATTTTAGTTTTTATCCAAAAATTGTATTTCTTACGTCCTTTCGTAAAATATGTTAATGCCATCTGAAAGAGGAACAGGTAAGCTTTCCATCGAGCTCTTAGTCGAAGAAGTCGGTCGAAGGATGCAAGAGTTATTAGCAAAAAACTAATCGGTGGTCAACACGATTCCGTCGTACCTCCGATTCTTTTCGCAAAGTACTTTTCTATAATTCTAGTATTAAATGGGAAAAAATTAAACGAATATTTTGTGCATGTAAAAAACTATTAATTCTGAACAAAATGCCGCCCATTTATGCAATTAAAAAATTTAAACGTCTCTTATTAGATAAGGCATATTTTCGTCTGATAAGGTACTTCTTCTTCAATGATTTCGGAGATATTTTAGTTTTGATCAAAAAAATTGTATTTCTTACGACTTTTCGTGAAATATGTTAATGCCATCTGAAAGAAGAACAGATAAGCTTTCCATCGAGCTCTCAGTCGAAGAAGTTGGTCGAAGGATGCAAGAGTTATTAGCAAAAAACTAATCGGTGGTCAACACGTTTCCGTCGTAGTGCCGATTCTTTTCGCAAAGTACTTTTCTATAATTCTAATATTTAATGGGAAAAAATTAAACGAATTTTTTGTCCATGTAAAAAACTATTAATTCTGAACAAAATGCCACCCATTAATGCAATGAAAAAATTTAAGTCTCTTATTAGATAAGGCATATTTTTGTCTGATAAGGTACTTCTTCTTCAATGATTTCGGGGATATTTTAGTTTTGACCAAAAAAATTGTATTTCTTACGACTTTTCGTGAAATATGTTAATGCCATCTGAAAGAGGAACAGATAAGCTTTCCATCGAGCTCTTAGTCGAAGAAGTCTGAAGAAGGATGCAAGAGTTATTACAAAAACTAATCGGTGGTCAACACGTTTCCGTCGTACTGCCGATTCTTTTCGCAAATTACTTTTCAATAATTCTAGTATTTAATGGGAAAAATTAATCGAAATTTTTGTCCATGTAAAAAAAATATTAATTCTGAATAAAATACCACCCATTTATGCAATTAAAAAAATTTAAACGTCTCTTATTAGAAAAGGCATATTTTCGTCTGATAAGGTAATTCTTCTTCAATGATTTCGAGGATATTTTAGTTTTTATCCAAAAATTGTATTTATTACGTCTTTTCGTAAAATATGTTAATGCCATCTGAAAGAGGAACAGGTAAGCTTTCCATCGAGGTCTTAGTCGAAGAACTCGGTCGAAGGATGCAAGAGTTATTAGCAAAAAACTAATCGGTGGTCAACACGATTCCGTCGTACTGCCGATTCTTTTCGCAAAGTACTTTTCTCTAATTCTAGTATTAAATGGAAAAAAATTAAACGAATTTTTTGTCCATGTAAAAAACTATTAATTCTGAACAAAATGCCGCCCATTTATGCAATTAAAAAAATGTAAACGTCACTTATTAGATAAGGCATATTTTCGTCTGATAAGGTACTTCTTCTTCAATGATTTCGGGGATATTTTAGTTTTGATCAAAAAAATTGTATTTCTTACGACTTTTCGTGAAATATGTTAATGCCATCTGAAAGAAGAACAGATAAGCTTTCCATCGAGCTCTCAGTCGAAGAAGTCGGTCGAAGGATGCAAGAGTTATTAGCAAAAAACTAATCGGTGGTCAACACGTTTCCGTCGTACTGCCGATTCTTTTCGCAAAGTACTTTTCTATAATTCTAATATTTAATGGGAAAAAATTAAACGAATTTTTTGTCCATGTAAAAAACTATTAATTCTGAACAAAATGGCACCCATTAATGCAATGAACAAAATTTAAGTCTCTTATTAGATAAGGCATATTTTTGTCGGATAAGGTACATCTTCTTCAATGATTTCGAGGATATTTTAGTTTTGATAAAAAAAATTTTATATCTTATGACTTTTCGTAAACTATGTTAATGCCATCTGAAAGAGGAACAGGTAAGCTTTCCATCGAGATCTTAGTCGAAGTAGTCGGTCGAAGTATGCAAGAGTTATTAGCAAAAAACTAATCGGTGGTCAACTGCTATTAATTCTGAATAATATGCCGCCCATTTATGCAATTAAAAAAATTTAAACGTCTCTTATTAGAAAAGGCATATTTTCGTCTGATAAGGTACTTCTTCTTCAATGATTTCGAGGATATTTTAGTTTTTATCCAAAAATTGTATTTCTTACGTCTTTTCGTAAAATATGTTAATGCCATCTGAAAGAGGAACAGGTAAGCTTTCCATCGAGCTCTTAGTCGAAGAAGAGTTATTAGCAAAAAAGTAATTGGTGGTCAACACGATTCCGTCCTGCTGCCGATTCTTTTCGCAAAGTACTTTTCTATAATTCTAATATTTAATGGGAAAAAATTAAACGAATTTTTTGTCCATGTAAAAAACTATTAATTCTGAACAAAATGGCACCCATTAATGCAATGAACAAAATTTCAGTCTCTTATTAGATAAGGCATATTTTTGTCGAATAAGGTACTTCTTCTTCAATGATTTCGAGGATATTTTAGTTTTGATAAAAAAAATTTTATATCTTATGACTTTTCGTAAACTATGTTAATGCCATCTGAAAGAGGAACAGGTAAGCTTTTCATCGAGCTCTTAGTCGAAGAAGTCGGTAGAAGGATGCAAGAGTTATTAGCAAAAAACTAATCGGTGGTCAACACGTTTCCGTCGTACTGCCGATTCTTTTCGCAAAGAACTTTTCTATAATTCTAGGATTAAATGGGAAAAAATTAAACGAATTTTTTGACCATGTAAAAAACTATTATTTCTGAACAAAATGCCACCCATTAATGCAATGAACAAAATTTCAGTCTCTTATTAGATAAGGCATATTTTTGTCGAATAAGGTACTTCTTCTTCAATGATTTCGGGGATATTTTAGTTTTGATCAGAAAAATTGTATTTCTTACGACTTTTCGTAAAATATGTTAATGCCATCTGAAAGAAGAACAGATAAGCTTTCCATCGAGCTCTCAGTCGAAGAAGTCGGTCGAAGGATGCAAGAGTTATTAGCAAAAAACTAATCGGTTGTCAACACGTTTCCGTCGTACTGCCGATTCTTTTCGCAAAGTACTTTTCTATAGTTCTAGTATTTAATTGTAAAAAATTAAACGAATTTTTTGTCCATGTAAAAAACTATTAATTCTGAACAAAATGCCACCCATTAATGCAATGAACAAAATTTAAGTCTCATATTAGATAAGGCATATTTTTGTCGGATAAGGTACTTCTTTTTCAATGATTTCGAGGATATTTTAGTTTTGATAAAAAAAATTTTATATCTTATGACTTTTCGTAAACTATGTTTATGCCATCTGAAAGAGGAACAGATAAGTTTTCCATCGAGCTCTTAGTCGAAGAAGTTGGTCGAAGAATGCTACAGTTATTAGCAAAAAACAATTCGGTGGTCAACACGATTCCGTCCTACTGCCGATTCTTTTCGCAAAGTACTTTTCAATAATTCCAGTATTTAATGGGAAAAATTAAACGAATTTTTTGTCCATGTAAAAAACTATTAATTCTGAATAAAATGCCGCCCATTTATGCAATTAAAAAAATTTAAACGTCTCTTATTAGATAAGGCATATTTTCGTCTCATAAGGTACTTCTTCTTCAATGATTTCGAGGATATTTTAGTTTTAATCCAAAAATTGTATTTCTTACGTCTTTTCGTAAAATATGTTAATGCCATCTGAAAGAGGAACAGGTAAGCTTTCCATCGAGCTCTTAGTCGAAGAAGTCGGTCGAAGGATGCAAGAGTTATTAGCAAAAAACTAATCGGTGGTCAACACGATTCCGTCGTACTGCCGATTCTTTTCGCAAAGTACTTTTCTATAATTCTAGTATTAAATGGGAAAAAATTAAACGAATTTTTTGTCCATGTAAAAAACTATTAATTCTGAACAAAATGCCACCCATTAATGCAATGAACAAAATTTAAGTCTCATATTAGATAAGGCATATTTTTGTCGGATAAGGTACTTCTTCTTCAATGATTTCGAGGATATTTTAGTTTTGATAAAAAAAATTTTATATCTTATGACTTTTCGTAAACTATGTTTATGCCATCTGAAAGAGGAACAGATAAGTTTTCCATCGAGCTCTTAGTCGAAGAAGTTGGTCGAAGAATGCTACAGTTATTAGCAAAAAACAATTCGGTGGTCAACACGATTCCGTCCTACTGCCGATTCTTTTCGCAAAGTACTTTTCAATAATTCCAGTATTTAATGGGAAAAATTAAACGAATTTTTTGTCCATGTAAAAAACTATTAATTCTGAATAAAATGCCGCCCATTTATGCAATTAAAAAAATTTAAATGTCTCTCAATGATTTCGAGGATATTTTAGTTTTGATCAAAAAAATTGTATTTCTTACGACTTTTCGTAAAATATGTTAATGCCATCTGAAAGAGGAACAGATAAGCTTTACATCGAGCTCTTAGTCGAAGAAGAGTTATTAGCAAAAAAGTAATTGGTGGTCAACACGATTCCGTCCTGCTGCCGAATCTCTTCGCAAAGTACTTTTCTATAATTCTACTATGTATAGAAAAAAATTAAACGAATTTTTTGTCCATGTAAAATACTTTTCATTCTGAACAAAATGCCGCCCATTTATGCATTTAAAAAATTTAAACGTCTCTTATTAGATAAGGCATATTTTCATCTGATAAGGTACTTGTTCTTCAATGATTTCGAGGATATTTTACTTTTAATCAAAAAAATTGTATTTCTTACGACTTTTCGTAAAATATGTTAATGCCATCTGAAAGAGGAACAGGTAAGCTTTCCATCGAGCTCTTAGTCGAAGAAGTCTGAAGAAGGATGCAAGAGTTATTAGCAAAAAACTAATCGGTGGTCAACACGTTTCCGTCGTACTGCCGATTCTTTTCGCAAAGTACTTTTCTATAATTCTAGTATTAAATGGGAAAAAATTAAACGAATTTTTTGTCCATGTAAAAAACTATTAATTCTGAACAAAATGGCACCCATTAATGCAATTAAAAAAATGTAAACGTCTCTTATTAGATAAGGCATATTTTCGTCTGATAAGGTACTTCTTCTTCAATGATTTCGAGGATATTTTAGTTTTAATCAAAAAAATTGTATTTCTTACGACTTTTCGTAAAATATGTTAATGCCATCTGAAAGTGGAACAGGTAAGCTTTCCATCGAGCTCTTAGTCGAAGAAGTCGGTCGAAGGATGCAAGAGTTATTAGCAAAAAACTAATCGGTGGTCAACTGCTATTAATTCTGAATAAAATGCCGCCCATTTATGCAATTAAAAAAATTTAAACGTCTCTTATTAGATAAGGCATATTTTCGTCTGATAAGGTACTTCTTCTTCAATGATTTCGAGGATATTTTAGTTTTAATCAAAAAAATTGTATTTCTTACGACTTTTCGTAAAATATGTTAATGCCATCTGAAAGAGGAACAGGTAAGCTTTCCATCGAGCTCTTAGTCGAAGAAGTCTGAAGAAGGATGCAAGAGTTATTAGCAAAAACTAATCGGTGGTCAACACGTTTCCGTCCTACTGCCGATTCTATTCGCAAAGTACTTTTCTATAATTCTAGTATTTAATTGTAAAAAATTAAACGAATTTTTTGTCCATGTAAAAAACTATTAATTCTGAACAAAATGCCGCCCATTTATGCAATTAAAAAAATTTAAACGTCTCTTATTAGATAAGGCATATTTTCGTCTGATAAGGTACTTCTTCTTCAATGATTTCGAGGATATTTTAGTTTTAATCCAAAAATTGTATTTCTTACGTCTTTCCGTAAAATATGTTAATGCCATCTGAAAGAGGAACAGGTAAGCTTTCCATCGAGCTCTTAGTCGAAGAAGTCGGTCGAAGGATGCAAGAGTTATTAGCAAAAAACTAATCGGTGGTCAACACGATTCCGTCGTACTGCCGATTCTTTTCGCAAAGTACTTTTCAATAATTCCAGTATTTAATGGGAAAAATTAAACGAATTTTTTGTCCATGTAAAAAACTATTAATTCTGAATAAAATGCCGCCCATTTATGCAATTAAAAAAATGTAAATGTCTCTCAATGATTTCGAGGATATTTTAGTTTTGATCAAAAAAATTGTATTTCTTACGACTTTTCGTAAAATATGTTAAAGCCATCTGAAAGAGGAACAGGTAAGCTTTCCATCGAGCTCTTAGTCGAAGAAGTCGGTCGAAGGATGCAAGAGTTATTAGCAAAAAACTAATCGGTGGTCATTACTATTCCGTCGTACTGCCGATTCTTTTCGCAAAGTACTTTTCTCTAATTCTAGTATTAAATGGGAAAAAATTAAACGAATTTTTTGTCCATGTAAAAAACTATTAATTCTGAACAAAATGCCGCCCATTTATGCAACTAAAAAAATTTAAACGTCTCTTATTAGATAAGGCATATTTTCGTCTGATAAGGTACTTCTTCTTCAATGATTTCGGGGATATTTTAGTTTTGATCAAAAAAATTGTATTTCTTACGACTTTTCGCGAAATATGTTAATGCCATCTGAAAGAAGAACAGATAAGCTTTCCATCGAGCTCTCAGTCGAAGAAGTCGGTCGAAGGATGCAAGAGTTATTAGCAAAAAACTAATCGGTGGTCAACACGATTCCGTCGTACCTCCGATTCTTTTCGCAAAGTACTTTTCTATAATTCTAGTATTAAATGGGAAAAAATTAAACGAATTTTTTGTCCATGTAAAAAACTATTAATTCTGAACAAAATGCCGCCCATCTATGCAATTAAAAAAATTTAAACGTCTCTTATTAGATAAGGCATATTTTCGTCTGATAAGGTACTTCTTCTTCAATGATTTCGAGGATATTTTAGTTTTAATCAAAAAAATTGTATTTCTTACGACTTTTCGTAAAATATGTTAATGCCATCTGAAAGAGGAACAGGTAAGCTTTCCATCGAGCTCTTAGTCGAAGAAGTCGGTCGAAGGATGCAAGAGTTATTAGCAAAAAACTAATCGGTGGTCAACACGATTCCGTCGTACCTCCGATTCTTTTCGCAAAGTACTTTTCTATAATTCTAGTATTAAATGGGAAAAAATTAAACGAATTTTTTGTCCATGTAAAAAACTATTAATTCTGAACAAAATGCCGCCCATCTATGCAATTAAAAAAATTTAAACGTCTCTTATTAGATAAGGCATATTTTCGTCTGATAAGGTACTTCTTCTTCAATGATTTCGAGGATATTTTAGTTTTAATCAAAAAAATTGTATTTCTTACGACTTTTCGTAAAATATGTTAATGCCATCTGAAAGAGGAACAGGTAAGCTTTCCATCGAGCTCTTAGTCGAAGAAGTCGGTAGAAGGATGCAAGAGTTATTAGCAAAAAACTAATCGGTGGTCAACTGCTATTAATTCTAAATAAAATGCCGCCCATTTATGCAATTAAAAAAATTTAAACGTCTCTTATTAGAAAAGGCATATTTTCGTCTGATAAGGTACTTCTTCTTCAATGGTTTCGAGGATATTTTAGCTTTTATCCAAAAATTGTATTTCTTACGTCTTTTCGAAAAATATGTTAATGCCATCTGAAAGAGGAACAGGTAAGCTTTTCATCGAGCTCTTAGTCGAAGAAGTCGGTCGAAGGATGCAAGAGTTATTAGCAAAAAACTAATCGGTGGTCAACACGATTCCGTCGTACTGCCGATTCTTTTCGCAAAGTACTTTTCTATAATTCTAGTATTAAATGGGAAAAAATTAAACGAATATTTTGTGCATGTAAAAAACTATTAATTCTGAACAAAATGCCGCCCATTTATGCAATTAAAAAATTTAAACGTCTCTTATTAGATAAGGCATATTTTTGTCTGATAAGGTACTTCTTCTTCAATGATTTCGGAGATATTTTAGTTTTGATCAAAAAAATTGTATTTCTTACGACTTTTCGTGAAATATGTTAATGCCATCTGAAAGAAGAACAGATAAGCTTTCCATCGAGCTCTCAGTCGAAGAAGTTGGTCGAAGGATGCAAGAGTTATTAGCAAAAAACTAATCGGTGGTCAACACGTTTCCGTCGTAGTGCCGATTCTTTTCGCAAAGTACTTTTCTATAATTCTAATATTTAATGGGAAAAAGTTAAACGAATTTTTTGTCCATGTAAAAAAACTATTAATTCTGAATAAAATACCACCCATTTATGTAATTAAAAAAATTTAAATGTCTCTTATTAGATAAGACATATTTTCGTCTGATAAGGTACTTCTTCTTCAATGATTTCGAGGATATTTTAGTTTTAATCAAAAAAATTGTATTTCTTACGACTTTTCGTAAAATATGTTAATGCCATCAGAAAGAGGAACAGGTAAGCTTTCCATCGAGCTCTTAGTCGAAGAAGTCGGTCGAAGGATGCAAGAGTTATTAACAAAAAACTAATCGGTGGTCAACTGCTATTAATTCTGAATAAAATGCCGCCCATTTATGCAATTAAAAAAATTTAAACGTCTCTTATTAGAAAAGGCATATTTTCGTCTGATAAGGTACTTCTTCTTCAATGATTTCGAGGATATTTTAGTTTTTATCCAAAAATTGTATTTCTTACGTCTTTTCGTAAAATATGTTAATGCCATCTGAAAGAGGAACAGGTAAGCTTTCCATCGAGGTCTTAGTCGAAGAAGTCGGTCGAAGGATGCAAGAGTTATTAGCAAAAAACTAATCGGTGGTCAACACGATTCCGTCGTACTGCCGATTCTTTTCGCAAAGTACTTTTCTATAATTCTAGTATTAAATGGGAAAAAATTAATTGAATATTTTGTCCATGTAAAAAACTATTAATTCTGAACAAAATGCCGCCCATTTATGCAATTAAAAAAATTTAAACGTCTCTTATTAGATAAGGCATATTTTCGTCTGATAAGGTACTTCTTCTTCAATGATTTCGAGGATATTTTAGTTTTGATCAAAAAAATTGTATTTCTTACGACTTTTCGTGAAATATGTTAATGCCATCTGAAAGAAGAACAGATAAGCTTTCCATCGAGCTCTCAGTCGAAGAAGTCGGTCGAAGGATGCAAGAGTTATTAGCAAAAAACTAATCGGTGGTCAACACGTTTCCGTCGTACTGCCGATTCTTTTCGCAAAGTACTTTTCTATAATTCTAATATTTAATGGGAAAAAGTTAAACGAATTTTTTGTCCATGTAAAAAACTATTAATTCTGAACAAAATGCCACCCATTAATGCAATGAAAAAATTTAAGTCTCTTATTACATAAGGCATATTTTTGTCTGATAAGGTACTTCTTCTTCAATGATTTCGGGGATATTTTAGTTTTGATCAAAAAAATTGTATTTCTTACGACTTTTCGTGAAATATGTTAATGCCATCTGAAAGAGGAACAGATAAGCTTTCCATCGAGCTCTTAGTCGAAGAAGTCTGAAGAAGGATGCAAGAGTTATTACAAAAACTAATCGGTGGTCAACACGTTTCCGTCGTACTGCCGATTCTTTTCGCAAATTACTTTTCAATAATTCTAGTATTTAATGGGAAAAATTAATCGAAATTTTTGTCCATGTAAAAAAACTATTAATTCTGAATAAAATACCACCCATTTATGCAATTAAAAAAATTTAAACGTCTCTTATTAGATAAGGCATATTTTCGTCTGATTAGGTACTTCTTCTTCAATGATTTCGACGATATTTTAGTTTTAATCAAAAAAATTGTATTTCTTACGACTTTTCGTAAAATATGTTAATGCCATCTGAAAGAGGAACAGGTAAGCTTTCCATCGAGCTCTTAGTCGAAGAAGTCGGTCGAAGGATGCAAGAGTTATTAACAAAAAACTAATCGGCGGTCAACTGCTATTAATTCTGAATAAAATGCCGCCCATTTATGCAATTAAAAAAATTTAAACGTCTCTTATTAGAAAAGGCATATTTTCGTCTGATAAGGTACTTCTTTTTCAATGATTTCGAGGATATTTTAGTTTTTATCCAAAAATTGTATTTCTTACGTCTTTTCGTAAAATATGTTAATGCCATCTGAAAGAGGAACAGGTAAGCTTTCCATCGAGGTCTTAGGCGAAGAAGTCGGTCGAAGGATGCAAGAGTTATTAGCAAAAAACTAATCGGTGGTCATTACTATTCCGTCGTACTGCCGATTCTTTTCGCAAAGTACTTTTCTCTAATTCTAGTATTAAATGGGAAAAAATTAAACGAATTTTTTGTCCATGTAAAAAACTATTAATTCTGAACAAAATGCCGCCCATTTATGCAACTAAAAAAATTTAAACGTCTCTTATTAGATAAGGCATATTTTCGTCTGATAAGGTACTTCTTCTTCAATGATTTCGGGGATATTTTAGTTTTGATCAAAAAAATTGTATTTCTTACGACTTTTCGCGAAATATGTTAATGCCATCTGAAAGAAGAACAGATAAGCTTTCCATCGAGCTCTCAGTCGAAGAAGTCGGTCGAAGGATGCAAGAGTTACTAGCAAAAAACTAATCGGTGGTCAACACGTTTCCGTCATACTGCCGATTCTTTTCGCAAAGTACTTTTCTATAATTCTAATATTTAATGGGAAAAAATTAATCGAAATTTTTGTCCATGTAAAAAAACTATTAATTCTGAATAAAATACCACCCATTTATGCATTTAAAAAAATTTAAACGTCTCTTATTAGATAGGGCATATTTTCGTCTGATAAGGTACTTCTTCTTCAATGATTTCGAGGATATTTTAGTTTAAATCAAAAAAATTGTATTTCTTACGACTTTTCGTAAAATATGTTAATGCCATCTGAAAGAGGAACAGGTAAGCTTTCCTTCGAGCTCTTAGTCGAAGAAGTCGGTCGAAGTATGCAAGAGTTATTAGCAAAAAACTTATCGGTGGTCAACTGCTATTAATTCTGAATAAAATGCCGCCCATTTATGCAATTAAAAAAATTTAAACGTCTCTTATTAGAAAAGGCATATTTTCGTCTGATAAGGTACTTCTTCTTCAATGATTTCGAGGATATTTTAGTTTTTATCCAAAAATTGTATTTCTTACGTCCTTTCGTAAAATATGTTAATGCCATCTGAAAGAGGAACAGGTAAGCTTTCCATCGAGCTCTTAGTCGAAGAAGTCGGTCGAAGGATGCAAGAGTTATTAGCAAAAAACTAATCGGTGGTCAACACGATTCCGTCGTACCTCCGATTCTTTTCGCAAAGTACTTTTCTATAATTCTAGTATTAAATGGGAAAAAATTAAACGAATATTTTGTGCATGTAAAAAACTATTAATTCTGAACAAAATGCCGCCCATTTATGCAATTAAAAAATTTAAACGTCTCTTATTAGATAAGGCATATTTTCGTCTGATAAGGTACTTCTTCTTCAATGATTTCGGAGATATTTTAGTTTTGATCAAAAAAATTGTATTTCTTACGACTTTTCGTGAAATATGTTAATGCCATCTGAAAGAAGAACAGATAAGCTTTCCATCGAGCTCTCAGTCGAAGAAGTTGGTCGAAGGATGCAAGAGTTATTAGCAAAAAACTAATCGGTGGTCAACACGTTTCCGTCGTAGTGCCGATTCTTTTCGCAAAGTACTTTTCTATAATTCTAATATTTAATGGGAAAAAATTAAACGAATTTTTTGTCCATGTAAAAAACTATTAATTCTGAACAAAATGCCACCCATTAATGCAATGAAAAAATTTAAGTCTCTTATTAGATAAGGCATATTTTTGTCTGATAAGGTACTTCTTCTTCAATGATTTCGGGGATATTTTAGTTTTGACCAAAAAAATTGTATTTCTTACGACTTTTCGTGAAATATGTTAATGCCATCTGAAAGAGGAACAGATAAGCTTTCCATCGAGCTCTTAGTCGAAGAAGTCTGAAGAAGGATGCAAGAGTTATTACAAAAACTAATCGGTGGTCAACACGTTTCCGTCGTACTGCCGATTCTTTTCGCAAATTACTTTTCAATAATTCTAGTATTTAATGGGAAAAATTAATCGAAATTTTTGTCCATGTAAAAAAAATATTAATTCTGAATAAAATACCACCCATTTATGCAATTAAAAAAATTTAAACGTCTCTTATTAGAAAAGGCATATTTTCGTCTGATAAGGTAATTCTTCTTCAATGATTTCGAGGATATTTTAGTTTTTATCCAAAAATTGTATTTATTACGTCTTTTCGTAAAATATGTTAATGCCATCTGAAAGAGGAACAGGTAAGCTTTCCATCGAGGTCTTAGTCGAAGAACTCGGTCGAAGGATGCAAGAGTTATTAGCAAAAAACTAATCGGTGGTCAACACGATTCCGTCGTACTGCCGATTCTTTTCGCAAAGTACTTTTCTCTAATTCTAGTATTAAATGGAAAAAAATTAAACGAATTTTTTGTCCATGTAAAAAACTATTAATTCTGAACAAAATGCCGCCCATTTATGCAATTAAAAAAATGTAAACGTCACTTATTAGATAAGGCATATTTTCGTCTGATAAGGTACTTCTTCTTCAATGATTTCGGGGATATTTTAGTTTTGATCAAAAAAATTGTATTTCTTACGACTTTTCGTGAAATATGTTAATGCCATCTGAAAGAAGAACAGATAAGCTTTCCATCGAGCTCTCAGTCGAAGAAGTCGGTCGAAGGATGCAAGAGTTATTAGCAAAAAACTAATCGGTGGTCAACACGTTTCCGTCGTACTGCCGATTCTTTTCGCAAAGTACTTTTCTATAATTCTAATATTTAATGGGAAAAAATTAAACGAATTTTTTGTCCATGTAAAAAACTATTAATTCTGAACAAAATGGCACCCATTAATGCAATGAACAAAATTTAAGTCTCTTATTAGATAAGGCATATTTTTGTCGGATAAGGTACATCTTCTTCAATGATTTCGAGGATATTTTAGTTTTGATAAAAAAAATTTTATATCTTATGACTTTTCGTAAACTATGTTAATGCCATCTGAAAGAGGAACAGGTAAGCTTTCCATCGAGATCTTAGTCGAAGTAGTCGGTCGAAGTATGCAAGAGTTATTAGCAAAAAACTAATCGGTGGTCAACTGCTATTAATTCTGAATAATATGCCGCCCATTTATGCAATTAAAAAAATTTAAACGTCTCTTATTAGAAAAGGCATATTTTCGTCTGATAAGGTACTTCTTCTTCAATGATTTCGAGGATATTTTAGTTTTTATCCAAAAATTGTATTTCTTACGTCTTTTCGTAAAATATGTTAATGCCATCTGAAAGAGGAACAGGTAAGCTTTCCATCGAGCTCTTAGTCGAAGAAGAGTTATTAGCAAAAAAGTAATTGGTGGTCAACACGATTCCGTCCTGCTGCCGATTCTTTTCGCAAAGTACTTTTCTATAATTCTAATATTTAATGGGAAAAAATTAAACGAATTTTTTGTCCATGTAAAAAACTATTAATTCTGAACAAAATGGCACCCATTAATGCAATGAACAAAATTTCAGTCTCTTATTAGATAAGGCATATTTTTGTCGAATAAGGTACTTCTTCTTCAATGATTTCGAGGATATTTTAGTTTTGATAAAAAAAATTTTATATCTTATGACTTTTCGTAAACTATGTTAATGCCATCTGAAAGAGGAACAGGTAAGCTTTTCATCGAGCTCTTAGTCGAAGAAGTCGGTAGAAGGATGCAAGAGTTATTAGCAAAAAACTAATCGGTGGTCAACACGTTTCCGTCGTACTGCCGATTCTTTTCGCAAAGAACTTTTCTATAATTCTAGGATTAAATGGGAAAAAATTAAACGAATTTTTTGACCATGTAAAAAACTATTATTTCTGAACAAAATGCCACCCATTAATGCAATGAACAAAATTTCAGTCTCTTATTAGATAAGGCATATTTTTGTCGAATAAGGTACTTCTTCTTCAATGATTTCGGGGATATTTTAGTTTTGATCAGAAAAATTGTATTTCTTACGACTTTTCGTAAAATATGTTAATGCCATCTGAAAGAAGAACAGATAAGCTTTCCATCGAGCTCTCAGTCGAAGAAGTCGGTCGAAGGATGCAAGAGTTATTAGCAAAAAACTAATCGGTTGTCAACACGTTTCCGTCGTACTGCCGATTCTTTTCGCAAAGTACTTTTCTATAGTTCTAGTATTTAATTGTAAAAAATTAAACGAATTTTTTGTCCATGTAAAAAACTATTAATTCTGAACAAAATGCCACCCATTAATGCAATGAACAAAATTTAAGTCTCATATTAGATAAGGCATATTTTTGTCGGATAAGGTACTTCTTTTTCAATGATTTCGAGGATATTTTAGTTTTGATAAAAAAAATTTTATATCTTATGACTTTTCGTAAACTATGTTTATGCCATCTGAAAGAGGAACAGATAAGTTTTCCATCGAGCTCTTAGTCGAAGAAGTTGGTCGAAGAATGCTACAGTTATTAGCAAAAAACAATTCGGTGGTCAACACGATTCCGTCCTACTGCCGATTCTTTTCGCAAAGTACTTTTCAATAATTCCAGTATTTAATGGGAAAAATTAAACGAATTTTTTGTCCATGTAAAAAACTATTAATTCTGAATAAAATGCCGCCCATTTATGCAATTAAAAAAATTTAAACGTCTCTTATTAGATAAGGCATATTTTCGTCTCATAAGGTACTTCTTCTTCAATGATTTCGAGGATATTTTAGTTTTAATCCAAAAATTGTATTTCTTACGTCTTTTCGTAAAATATGTTAATGCCATCTGAAAGAGGAACAGGTAAGCTTTCCATCGAGCTCTTAGTCGAAGAAGTCGGTCGAAGGATGCAAGAGTTATTAGCAAAAAACTAATCGGTGGTCAACACGATTCCGTCGTACTGCCGATTCTTTTCGCAAAGTACTTTTCTATAATTCTAGTATTAAATGGGAAAAAATTAAACGAATTTTTTGTCCATGTAAAAAACTATTAATTCTGAACAAAATGCCACCCATTAATGCAATGAACAAAATTTAAGTCTCATATTAGATAAGGCATATTTTTGTCGGATAAGGTACTTCTTCTTCAATGATTTCGAGGATATTTTAGTTTTGATAAAAAAAATTTTATATCTTATGACTTTTCGTAAACTATGTTTATGCCATCTGAAAGAGGAACAGATAAGTTTTCCATCGAGCTCTTAGTCGAAGAAGTTGGTCGAAGAATGCTACAGTTATTAGCAAAAAACAATTCGGTGGTCAACACGATTCCGTCCTACTGCCGATTCTTTTCGCAAAGTACTTTTCAATAATTCCAGTATTTAATGGGAAAAATTAAACGAATTTTTTGTCCATGTAAAAAACTATTAATTCTGAATAAAATGCCGCCCATTTATGCAATTAAAAAAATTTAAATGTCTCTCAATGATTTCGAGGATATTTTAGTTTTGATCAAAAAAATTGTATTTCTTACGACTTTTCGTAAAATATGTTAATGCCATCTGAAAGAGGAACAGATAAGCTTTACATCGAGCTCTTAGTCGAAGAAGAGTTATTAGCAAAAAAGTAATTGGTGGTCAACACGATTCCGTCCTGCTGCCGAATCTCTTCGCAAAGTACTTTTCTATAATTCTACTATGTATAGAAAAAAATTAAACGAATTTTTTGTCCATGTAAAATACTTTTCATTCTGAACAAAATGCCGCCCATTTATGCATTTAAAAAATTTAAACGTCTCTTATTAGATAAGGCATATTTTCATCTGATAAGGTACTTGTTCTTCAATGATTTCGAGGATATTTTACTTTTAATCAAAAAAATTGTATTTCTTACGACTTTTCGTAAAATATGTTAATGCCATCTGAAAGAGGAACAGGTAAGCTTTCCATCGAGCTCTTAGTCGAAGAAGTCTGAAGAAGGATGCAAGAGTTATTAGCAAAAAACTAATCGGTGGTCAACACGTTTCCGTCGTACTGCCGATTCTTTTCGCAAAGTACTTTTCTATAATTCTAGTATTAAATGGGAAAAAATTAAACGAATTTTTTGTCCATGTAAAAAACTATTAATTCTGAACAAAATGGCACCCATTAATGCAATTAAAAAAATGTAAACGTCTCTTATTAGATAAGGCATATTTTCGTCTGATAAGGTACTTCTTCTTCAATGATTTCGAGGATATTTTAGTTTTAATCAAAAAAATTGTATTTCTTACGACTTTTCGTAAAATATGTTAATGCCATCTGAAAGTGGAACAGGTAAGCTTTCCATCGAGCTCTTAGTCGAAGAAGTCGGTCGAAGGATGCAAGAGTTATTAGCAAAAAACTAATCGGTGGTCAACTGCTATTAATTCTGAATAAAATGCCGCCCATTTATGCAATTAAAAAAATTTAAACGTCTCTTATTAGATAAGGCATATTTTCGTCTGATAAGGTACTTCTTCTTCAATGATTTCGAGGATATTTTAGTTTTAATCAAAAAAATTGTATTTCTTACGACTTTTCGTAAAATATGTTAATGCCATCTGAAAGAGGAACAGGTAAGCTTTCCATCGAGCTCTTAGTCGAAGAAGTCTGAAGAAGGATGCAAGAGTTATTAGCAAAAACTAATCGGTGGTCAACACGTTTCCGTCCTACTGCCGATTCTATTCGCAAAGTACTTTTCTATAATTCTAGTATTTAATTGTAAAAAATTAAACGAATTTTTTGTCCATGTAAAAAACTATTAATTCTGAACAAAATGCCGCCCATTTATGCAATTAAAAAAATTTAAACGTCTCTTATTAGATAAGGCATATTTTCGTCTGATAAGGTACTTCTTCTTCAATGATTTCGAGGATATTTTAGTTTTAATCCAAAAATTGTATTTCTTACGTCTTTCCGTAAAATATGTTAATGCCATCTGAAAGAGGAACAGGTAAGCTTTCCATCGAGCTCTTAGTCGAAGAAGTCGGTCGAAGGATGCAAGAGTTATTAGCAAAAAACTAATCGGTGGTCAACACGATTCCGTCGTACTGCCGATTCTTTTCGCAAAGTACTTTTCAATAATTCCAGTATTTAATGGGAAAAATTAAACGAATTTTTTGTCCATGTAAAAAACTATTAATTCTGAATAAAATGCCGCCCATTTATGCAATTAAAAAAATGTAAATGTCTCTCAATGATTTCGAGGATATTTTAGTTTTGATCAAAAAAATTGTATTTCTTACGACTTTTCGTAAAATATGTTAAAGCCATCTGAAAGAGGAACAGATAAGCTTTACATCGAGCTCTTAGTCGAAGAAGAGTTATTAGCAAAAAGTAATTGGTGGTCAACACGATTTCGTCCTGCTGCCGAATCTCTTCGCAAAGTACTTTTCTATAATTCTACTATGTATAGAAAAAAATTAAACAAATTTTTTGTCCATGTAAAATACTTTTCATTCTGAACAAAATGCCGCCCATTTATGCATTTAAAAAATTTAAACGTCTCTTATTAGATAAGGCATATTTTCGTCTGATAAGGTACTTCTTCTTCAATGATTTCGAGGATATTTTAGTTTTAATCAAAAAAATTGTATTTCTTACGACTTTTCGTAAAATATGTTAATGCCATCTGAAAGAGGAACAGGTAAGCTTTCCATCGAGCTCTTAGTCGAAGAAGTCTGAAGAAGGATGCAAGAGTTATTAGCAAAAAACTAATCGGTGGATAACACGATTCCGTCGTACTGCCGATTCTTTTCGCAAAGTACTTTTCTATAATTCCAGTATTAAATGGGAAAAAATTAAACGAATTTTTTGTCCATGTAAAAAACTATTAATTCTGAACAAAATGCCACCCATTAATGCAATTAAAAAAATTTAAACGTCTCTTATTAGATAAGGCATATTTTCATCTGATAAGGTACTTGTTCTTCAATGATTTCGAGGATATTTTACTTTTAATCAAAAAAATTGTATTTCTTACGACTTTTCGTAAAATATGTTAATGCCATCTGAAAGAGGAACAGGTAAGCTTTCCATCGAGCTCTTAGTCGAAGAAGTCTGAAGAAGGATGCAAGAGTTATTAGCAAAAAACTAATCGGTGGTCAACACGTTTCCGTCGTACTGCCGATTCTTTTCGCAAAGTACTTTTCTATAATTCTAGTATTAAATGGGAAAAAATTAAACGAATTTTTTGTCCATGTAAAAAACTATTAATTCTGAACAAAATGGCACCCATTAATGCAATTAAAAAAATTTAAACGTCTCTTATTAGATAAGGCATATTTTCGTCTGATAAGGTACTTCTTCTTCAATGATTTCGAGGATATTTTAGTTTTAATCAAAAAAATTGTATTTCTTACGACTTTTCGTAAAATATGTTAATGCCATCTGAAAGTGGAACAGGTAAGCTTTCCATCGAGCTCTTAGTCGAAGAAGTCGGTCGAAGGATGCAAGAGTTATTAGCAAAAAACTAATCGGTGGTCAACTGCTATTAATTCTGAATAAAATGCCGCCCATTTATGCAATTAAAAAAATTTAAACGTCTCTTATTAGATAAGGCATATTTTCGTCTGATAAGGTACTTCTTCTTCAATGATTTCGAGGATATTTTAGTTTTAATCAAAAAAATTGTATTTCTTACGACTTTTCGTAAAATATGTTAATGCCATCTGAAAGAGGAACAGGTAAGCTTTCCATCGAGCTCTTAGTCGAAGAAGTCTGAAGAAGGATGCAAGAGTTATTAGCAAAAACTAATCGGTGGTCAACACGTTTCCGTCCTACTGCCGATTCTATTCGCAAAGTACTTTTCTATAATTCTAGTATTTAATTGTAAAAAATTAAACGAATTTTTTGTCCATGTAAAAAACTATTAATTCTGAACAAAATGCCGCCCATTTATGCAATTAAAAAAATTTAAACGTCTCTTATTAGATAAGGCATATTTTCATCTGATAAGGTACTTGTTCTTCAATGATTTCGAGGATATTTTACTTTTAATCAAAAAAATTGTATTTCTTACGACTTTTCGTAAAATATGTTAATGCCATCTGAAAGAGGAACAGGTAAGCTTTCCATCGAGCTCTTAGTCGAAGAAGTCTGAAGAAGGATGCAAGAGTTATTAGCAAAAAACTAATCGGTGGTCAACAAGTTTCCGTCGTACTGCCGATTCTTTTCGCAAAGTACTTTTCTATAATTCTAGTATTAAATGGGAAAAAATTAAACGAATTTTTTGTCCATGTAAAAAACTATTAATTCTGAACAAAATGGCACCCATTAATGCAATTAAAAAAATTTAAACGTCTCTTATTAGATAAGGCATATTTTCGTCTGATAAGGTACTTCTTCTTCAATGATTTCGAGGATATTTTAGTTTTAATCAAAAAAATTGTATTTCTTACGACTTTTCGTAAAATATGTTAATGCCATCTGAAAGTGGAACAGGTAAGCTTTCCATCGAGCTCTTAGTCGAAGAAGTCGGTCGAAGGATGCAAGAGTTATTAGCAAAAAACTAATCGGTGGTCAACTGCTATTAATTCTGAATAAAATGCCGCCCATTTATGCAATTAAAAAAATTTAAACGTCTCTTATTAGATAAGGCATATTTTCGTCTGATAAGGTACTTCTTCTTCAATGATTTCGAGGATATTTTAGTTTTAATCAAAAAAATTGTATTTCTTACGACTTTTCGTAAAATATGTTAATGCCATCTGAAAGAGGAACAGGTAAGCTTTCCATCGAGCTCTTAGTCGAAGAAGTCTGAAGAAGGATGCAAGAGTTATTAGCAAAAACTAATCGGTGGTCAACACGTTTCCGTCCTACTGCCGATTCTATTCGCAAAGTACTTTTCTATAATTCTAGTATTTAATTGTAAAAAATTAAACGAATTTTTTGTCCATGTAAAAAACTATTAATTCTGAACAAAATGCCGCCCATTTATGCAATTAAAAAAATTTAAACGTCTCTTATTAGATAAGGCATATTTTCGTCTGATAAGGTACTTCTTCTTCAATGATTTCGAGGATATTTTAGTTTTAATCCAAAAATTGTATTTCTTACGTCTTTCCGTAAAATATGTTAATGCCATCTGAAAGAGGAACAGGTAAGCTTTCCATCGAGCTCTTAGTCGAAGAAGTCGGTCGAAGGATGCAAGAGTTATTAGCAAAAAACTAATCGGTGGTCAACACGATTCCGTCGTACTGCCGATTCTTTTCGCAAAGTACTTTTCAATAATTCCAGTATTTAATGGGAAAAATTAAACGAATTTTTTGTCCATGTAAAAAACTATTAATTCTGAATAAAATGCCGCCCATTTATGCAATTAAAAAAATGTAAATGTCTCTCAATGATTTCGAGGATATTTTAGTTTTGATCAAAAAAATTGTATTTCTTACGACTTTTCGTAAAATATGTTAATGCCATCTGAAAGAGGAACAGATAAGCTTTACATCGAGCTCTTAGTCGAAGAAGAGTTATTAGCAAAAAGTAATTGGTGGTCAACACGATTCCGTCCTGCTGCCGAATCTCTTCGCAAAGTACTTTTCTATAATTCTACTATGTATAGAAAAAAATTAAACAAATTTTTTGTCCATGTAAAATACTTTTCATTCTGAACAAAATGCCGCCCATTTATGCATTTAAAAAATTTAAACGTCTCTTATTAGATAAGGCATATTTTCGTCTGATAAGGTACTTCTTCTTCAATGATTTCGAGGATATTTTAGTTTTAATCAAAAAAATTGTATTTCTTACGACTTTTCGTAAAATATGTTAATGCCATCTGAAAGAGGAACAGGTAAGCTTTCCATCGAGCTCTTAGTCGAAGAAGTCTGAAGAAGGATGCAAGAGTTATTAGCAAAAAACTAATCGGTGGATAACACGATTCCGTCGTACTGCCGATTCTTTTCGCAAAGTACTTTTCTATAATTCTAGTATTAAATGGGAAAAAATTAAACGAATTTTTTGTCCATGTAAAAAACTATTAATTCTGAACAAAATGCCACCCATTAATGCAATGAACAAAATTTAAGTCTCTTATTAGATAAGGCATATTTTTGTCGGATAAGGTACTTCTTCTTCAATGATTTCGAGGTTATTTTAGTTTTGATAAAAAAAATTTTATATCTTATGACTTTTCGTAAACTATGTTAATGCCATCTGAAAGAGGAACAGATAAGTTTTCCATCGAGCTCTTAGTCGAAGAAGTTGGTCGAAGAATGCTACAGTTATTAGCAAAAAACAATTCGGTGGTCAACACGATTCCGTCCTACTGCCGATTCTTTTCGCAAAGTACTTTTCAATAATTCCAGTATTTAATGGGAAAAATTAAACGAATTTTTTGTCCATGTAAAAAACTATTAATTCTGAATAAAATGCCGCCCATTTATGCAATTAAAAAAATTTAAATGTCTCTCAATGATTCCGAGGATATTTTAGTTTTGATCAAAAAAATTGTATTTCTTACGACTTTTCGTAAAATATGTTAATGCCATCTGAAAGAGGAACAGATAAGCTTTACATCGAGCTCTTAGTCGAAGAAGAGTTATTAGCAAAAAAGTAATTGGTGGTCAACACGATTCCGTCCTGCTGCCGAATCTCTTCGCAAAGTACTTTTCTATAATTCTACTATGTATAGAAAAAAATTAAACGAATTTTTTGTCCATGTAAAATACTTTTCATTCTGAACAAAATGCCGCCCATTTATGCATTTAAAAAATTTAAACGTCTCTTATTAGATAAGGCATATTTTCATCTGAGAAGGTACTTGTTCTTCAATGATTTCGAGGATATTTTACTTTTAATCAAAACAATTGTATTTCTTACGACTTTTCGTAAAATATGTTAATGCCATCTGAAAGTGGAACAGGTAAGCTTTCCATCGAGCTCTTAGTCGAAGAAGTCGGTCGAAGGATGCAAGAGTTATTAGCAAAAAACTAATCGGTGGTCAACTGCTATTAATTCTGAATAAAATGCCGCCCATTTATGCAATTAAAAAAATTTAAACGTCTCTTATTAGATAAGGCATATTTTCGTCTGATAAGGTACTTCTTCTTCAATGATTTCGAGGATATTTTAGTTTTAATCAAAAAAATTGTATTTCTTACGACTTTTCGTAGAATATGTTAATGCCATCTGAAAGAGGAACAGGTAAGCTTTCCATCGAGCTCTTAGTCGAAGAAGTCTGAAGAAGGATGCAAGAGTTATTAGCAAAAACTAATCGGTGGTCAACACGTTTCCGTCCTACTGCCGATTCTATTCGCAAAGTACTTTTCTATAATTCTAGTATTTAATTGTAAAAAATTAAACGAATTTTTTGTCCATGTAAAAAACTATTAATTCTGAACAAAATGCCGCCCATTTATGCAATTAAAAAAATTTAAACGTCTCTTATTAGATAAGGCATATTTTCGTCTGATAAGGTACTTCTTCTTCAATGATTTCGAGGATATTTTAGTTTTAATCCAAAAATTGTATTTCTTACGTCTTTCCGTAAAATATGTTAATGCCATCTGAAAGAGGAACAGGTAAGCTTTCCATCGAGCTCTTAGTCGAAGAAGTCGGTCGAAGGATGCAAGAGTTATTAGCAAAAAACTAATCGGTGGTCAACACGATTCCGTCGTACTGCCGATTCTTTTCGCAAAGTACTTTTCTATAATTCTAGTATTAAATGGGAAAAAATTAAACGAATTTTTTGTCCATGTAAAAAACTATTAATTCTGAACAAAATGCCTCCCATTAATGCAATGAACAAAATTTAAGTCTCTTATTAGATAAGGCATATTTTTGTCGGATAAGGTACTTCTTCTTCAATGATTTCGGGGATATTTTAGTTTTGATAAAAAAAATTTTATATCTTATGACTTTTCGTAAACTATGTTAATGCCATCTGAAAGAGGAACAGATAAATTTTCCATCGAGCTCTTAGTCGAAGAAGTCGGTCGAAGAATGCTACAGTTATTAGCAAAAAACAATTCGGTGGTCAACACGATTCCGTCCTACTGCGGATTCTTTTCGCAAAGTACTTTTCAATAATTCCAGTATTTAATGGGAAAAATTAAACGAATTTTTTGTCCATGTAAAAAACTATTAATTCTGAATAAAATGCCGCCCATTTATGCAATTAAAAAAATTTAAATGTCTCTCAATGATTTCGAGGATATTTTAGTTTTGATCAAAAAAATTGTATTTCTTACGACTTTTCGTAAAATATGTTAATGCCATCTGAAAGAGGAACAGATAAACTTTACATCCAGCTCTTAGTCGAAGAAGAGTTATTAGCAAAAAAGTAATTGGTGGTCAACACGATTCCGTTCTGCTGCCGAATCTCTTCGCAAAGTACTTTTCTATAATTCTAGTATGTATAGAAAAAAATTAAACGAATTTTTTGTCCATGTAAAATACTTTTCATTCTGAACAAAATGCCGCCCATTTATGCATTTAAAAAATTTAAACGTCTCTTATTAGATAAGGCATATTTTCATCTGATAAGCTACTTCTTCTTCAATGATTTCGAGGATATTTTAGTTTTAATCCAAAAATTGTATTTCTTACGTCTTTCCGTAAAATATGTTAATGCCATCTGAAAGAGGAACAGGTAAGCTTTCCATCGAGCTCTTAGTCGAAGAAGTCGGTCGAAGGATGCAAGAGTTATTAGCAAAAAACTAATCGGTGGTCAACACGATTCCGTCGTACTGCCGATTCTTTTCGCAAAGTACTTTTCAATAATTCCAGTATTTAATGGGAAAAATTAAACGAATTTTTTGTCCATGTAAAAAACTATTAATTCTGAATAAAATGCCGCCCATTTATGCAATTAAAAAAATGTAAATGTCTCTCAATGATTTCGAGAATATTTTAGTTTTGATCAAAAAAATTGTATTTCTTACGACTTTTCGTAAAATATGTTAATGCCATCTGAAAGAGGAACAGATAAGCTTTACATCGAGCTCTTAGTCGAAGAAGAGTTATTAGCAAAAAGTAATTGGTGGTCAACACGATTCCGTCCTGCTGCCGAATCTCTTCGCAAAGTACTTTTCTATAATTCTACTATGTATAGAAAAAAATTAAACAAATTTTTTGTCCATGTAAAATACTTTTCATTCTGAACAAAATGCCGCCCATTTATGCATTTAAAAAATTTAAACGTCTCTTATTAGATAAGGCATATTTTCGTCTGATAAGGTACTTCTTCTTCAATGATTTCGAGGATATTTTAGTTTTAATCAAAAAAATTGTATTTCTTACGACTTTTCGTAAAATATGTTAATGCCATCTGAAAGAGGAACAGGTAAGCTTTCCATCGAGCTCTTAGTCGAAGAAGTCGGTCGAAGGATGCAAGAGTTATTAGCAAAAAACTAATCGGTGGTCAACACGATTCCGTCGTACTGCCGATTCTTTTCGCAAAGTACTTTTCTATAATTCTAGTATTAAATGGGAAAAAATTAAACGAATTTTTTGTCCATGTAAAAAACTATTAATTCTGAACAAAATGCCACCCATTAATGCAATGAACAAAATTTAAGTCTCTTATTAGATAAGGCATATTTTTGTCGGATAAGGTACTTCTTCTTCAATGATTTCGAGGTTATTTTAGTTTTGATAAAAAAAATTTTATATCTTATGACTTTTCGTAAACTATGTTAATGCCATCTGAAAGAGGAACAGATAAGTTTTCCATCGAGCTCTTAGTCGAAGAAGTTGGTCGAAGAATGCTACAGTTATTAGCAAAAAACAATTCGGTGGTCAACACGATTCCGTCCTACTGCCGATTCTTTTCGCAAAGTACTTTTCAATAATTCCAGTATTTAATGGGAAAAATTAAACGAATTTTTTGTCCATGTAAAAAACTATTAATTCTGAATAAAATGCCGCCCATTTATGCAATTAAAAAAATTTAAATGTCTCTCAATGATTCCGAGGATATTTTAGTTTTGATCAAAAAAATTGTATTTCTTACGACTTTTCGTAAAATATGTTAATGCCATCTGAAAGAGGAACAGATAAGCTTTACATCGAGCTCTTAGTCGAAGAAGAGTTATTAGCAAAAAAGTAATTGGTGGTCAACACGATTCCGTCCTGCTGCCGAATCTCTTCGCAAAGTACTTTTCTATAATTCTACTATGTATAGAAAAAAATTAAACGAATTTTTTGTCCATGTAAAATACTTTTCATTCTGAACAAAATGCCGCCCATTTATGCATTTAAAAAATTTAAACGTCTCTTATTAGATAAGGCATATTTTCGTCTGATAAGGTACTTCTTCTTCAATGATTTCGAGGATATTTTAGTTTTAATCCAAAAATTGTATTTCTTACGTCTTTCCGTAAAATATGTTAATGCCATCTGAAAGAGGAACAGGTAAGCTTTCCATCGAGCTCTTAGTCGAAGAAGTCGGTCGAAGGATGCAAGAGTTATTAGCAAAAAACTAATCGGTGGTCAACACGATTCCGTCGTACTGCCGATTCTTTTCGCAAAGTACTTTTCTATAATTCTAGTATTAAATGGGAAAAAATTAAACGAATTTTTTGTCCATGTAAAAAACTATTAATTCTGAACAAAATGCCACCCATTAATGCAATGAACAAAATTTAAGTCTCTTATTAGATAAGGCATATTTTTGTCGGATAAGGTACTTCTTCTTCAATGATTTCGAGGTTATTTTAGTTTTGATAAAAAAAATTTTATATCTTATGACTTTTCGTAAACTATGTTAATGCCATCTGAAAGAGGAACAGATAAGTTTTCCATCGAGCTCTTAGTCGAAGAAGTCGGTCGAAGGATGCAAGAGTTATTAGCAAAAAACTAATCGGTGGTCAACTGCTATTAATTCTGAATAAAATGCCGCCCATTTATGCAATTAAAAAAATTTAAACGTCTCTTATTAGATAAGGCATATTTTCGTCTGATAAGGTACTTCTTCTTCAATGATTTCGAGGATATTTTAGTTTTAATCAAAAAAATTGTATTTCTTACGACTTTTCGTAAAATATGTTAATGCCATCTGAAAGAGGAACAGGTAAGCTTTCCATCGAGCTCTTAGTCGAAGAAGTCTGAAGAAGGATGCAAGAGTTATTAGCAAAAACTAATCGGTGGTCAACACGTTTCCGTCCTACTGCCGATTCTATTCGCAAAGTACTTTTCTATAATTCTAGTATTTAATTGTAAAAAATTAAACGAATTTTTTGTCCATGTAAAAAACTATTAATTCTGAACAAAATGCCGCCCATTTATGCAATTAAAAAAATTTAAACGTCTCTTATTAGATAAGGCATATTTTCGTCTGATAAGGTACTTCTTCTTCAATGATTTCGAGGATATTTTAGTTTTAATCCAAAAATTGTATTTCTTACGTCTTTCCGTAAAATATGTTAATGCCATCTGAAAGAGGAACAGGTAAGCTTTCCATCGAGCTCTTAGTCGAAGAAGTCGGTCGAAGGATGCAAGAGTTATTAGCAAAAAACTAATCGGTGGTCAACACGATTCCGTCGTACTGCCGATTCTTTTCGCAAAGTACTTTTCTATAATTCTAGTATTAAATGGGAAAAAATTAAACGAATTTTTTGTCCATGTAAAAAACTATTAATTCTGAACAAAATGCCTCCCATTAATGCAATGAACAAAATTTAAGTCTCTTATTAGATAAGGCATATTTTTGTCGGATAAGGTACTTCTTCTTCAATGATTTCGGGGATATTTTAGTTTTGATAAAAAAAATTTTATATCTTATGACTTTTCGTAAACTATGTTAATGCCATCTGAAAGAGGAACAGATAAATTTTCCATCGAGCTCTTAGTCGAAGAAGTCGGTCGAAGAATGCTACAGTTATTAGCAAAAAACAATTCGGTGGTCAACACGATTCCGTCCTACTGCGGATTCTTTTCGCAAAGTACTTTTCAATAATTCCAGTATTTAATGGGAAAAATTAAACGAATTTTTTGTCCATGTAAAAAACTATTAATTCTGAATAAAATGCCGCCCATTTATGCAATTAAAAAAATTTAAATGTCTCTCAATGATTTCGAGGATATTTTAGTTTTGATCAAAAAAATTGTATTTCTTACGACTTTTCGTAAAATATGTTAATGCCATCTGAAAGAGGAACAGATAAACTTTACATCCAGCTCTTAGTCGAAGAAGAGTTATTAGCAAAAAAGTAATTGGTGGTCAACACGATTCCGTCCTGCTGCCGAATCTCTTCGCAAAGTACTTTTCTATAATTCTAGTATGTATAGAAAAAAATTAAACGAATTTTTTGTCCATGTAAAATACTTTTCATTCTGAACAAAATGCCGCCCATTTATGCATTTAAAAAATTTAAACGTCTCTTATTAGATAAGGCATATTTTCATCTGATAAGCTACTTCTTCTTCAATGATTTCGAGGATATTTTAGTTTTAATCAAAAAAATTGTATTTCTTACGACTTTTCGTAAACTATGTTAATGCCATCTGAAAGAGGAACAGATAAGCTTTCCATCGAGCTCTTAGTCGAAGAAGTCGGTCGAAGGATGCAAGAGTTATTAGCAAAAACTAATTGGTGGTCAACACGTTTCCGTCCTACTGCCGATTCTATTCGCAAAGTACTTTTCTATAATTCTAGTATTTAATTGTAAAAAATTAAACGAATTTTTTGTCCATGTAAAAAACTATTAATTCTGAATAAAATGCCGCCCATTTATGCAATTAAAAAAATTTAAACGTCTCTTATTAGATAAGGCATATTTTCGTCTGATAAGGTACTTCTTCTTCAATGATTTCGAGGATATTTTAGTTTTACTCAAAAAAATTGTATTTCTCACGACTTTTCGTAAAATATGTTAATGCCATCTGAAAGAGGAACAGGTAAGCTTTCCATCGAGCTCTTAGTCGAAGAAGTCGGAAGAAGGATGCAAGAGTTATTAGCAAAAAACTAATCGGTGGTCAACACGATTCCGTCATACTGCCGATTCTTTTCACAAAGTACTTTTCAATAATTCCAGTATTTAATGGGAAAAATTAAACGAATTTTTTGTCCATGTAAAAAACTATTAATTCTGAATAAAATGCCGCCCATTTATGCAATTAAAAAAATTTAAATGTCTCTCAATGATTCCGAGGATATTTTAGTTTTGATCAAAAAAATTGTATTTCTTACGACTTTTCGTAAAATATGTTAATGCCATCTGAAAGAGGAACAGATAAACTTTACATCCAGCTCTTAGTCGAAGAAGAGTTATTAGCAAAAAAGTAATTGGTGGTCAACACGATTCCGTCCTGCTGCCGAATCTCTTCGCAAAGTACTTTTCTATAATTCTAGTATGTATAGAAAAAAATTAAACGAATTTTTTGTCCATGTAAAATACTTTTCATTCTGAACAAAATGCCGCCCATTTATGCATTTAAAAAATTTAAACGTCTCTTATTAGATAAGGCATATTTTCATCTGATAAGCTACTTCTTCTTCAATGATTTCGAGGATATTTTAGTTTTAATCAAAAAAATTGTATTTCTTACGACTTTTCGTAAACTATGTTAATGCCATCTGAAAGAGGAACAGATAAGCTTTCCATCGAGCTCTTAGTCGAAGAAGTCGGTCGAAGGATGCAAGAGTTATTAGCAAAAACTAATTGGTGGTCAACACGTTTCCGTCCTACTGCCGATTCTATTCGCAAAGTACTTTTCTATAATTCTAGTATTTAATTGTAAAAAATTAAACGAATTTTTTGTCCATGTAAAAAACTATTAATTCTGAATAAAATGCCGCCCATTTATGCAATTAAAAAAATTTAAACGTCTCTTATTAGATAAGGCATATTTTCGTCTGATAAGGTACTTCTTCTTCAATGATTTCGAGGATATTTTAGTTTTACTCAAAAAAATTGTATTTCTCACGACTTTTCGTAAAATATGTTAATGCCATCTGAAAGAGGAACAGGTAAGCTTTTCATCGAGCTCTTAGTCGAAGAAGTCGGAAGAAGGATGCAAGAGTTATTAGCAAAAAACTAATCGGTGGTCAACACGATTCCGTCGTACTGCCGATTCTTTTCGCAAAGTACTTTTCAATAATTCCAGTATTTAATGGGAAAAATTAAACGAATTTTTTGTCCATGTAAAAAACTATTAATTCTGAATAAAATGCCGCCCATTTATGCAATTAAAAAAATGTAAATGTCTCTCAATGATTTCGAGAATATTTTAGTTTTGATCAAAAAAATTGTATTTCTTACGACTTTTCGTAAAATATGTTAATGCCATCTGAAAGAGGAACAGATAAGCTTTACATCGAGCTCTTAGTCGAAGAAGAGTTATTAGCAAAAAGTAATTGGTGGTCAACACGATTCCGTCCTGCTGCCGAATCTCTTCGCAAAGTACTTTTCTATAATTCTACTATGTATAGAAAAAAATTAAACAAATTTTTTGTCCATGTAAAATACTTTTCATTCTGAACAAAATGCCGCCCATTTATGCATTTAAAAAATTTAAACGTCTCTTATTAGATAAGGCATATTTTCGTCTGATAAGGTACTTCTTCTTCAATGATTTCGAGGATATTTTAGTTTTAATCAAAAAAATTGTATTTCTTACGACTTTTCGTAAAATATGTTAATGCCATCTGAAAGAGGAACAGGTAAGCTTTCCATCGAGCTCTTAGTCGAAGAAGTCGGTCGAAGGATGCAAGAGTTATTAGCAAAAAACTAATCGGTGGTCAACACGATTCCGTCGTACTGCCGATTCTTTTCGCAAAGTACTTTTCTATAATTCTAGTATTAAATGGGAAAAAATTAAACGAATTTTTTGTCCATGTAAAAAACTATTAATTCTGAACAAAATGCCACCCATTAATGCAATGAACAAAATTTAAGTCTCTTATTAGATAAGGCATATTTTTGTCGGATAAGGTACTTCTTCTTCAATGATTTCGAGGTTATTTTAGTTTTGATAAAAAAAATTTTATATCTTATGACTTTTCGTAAACTATGTTAATGCCATCTGAAAGAGGAACAGATAAGTTTTCCATCGAGCTCTTAGTCGAAGAAGAGTTATTAGCAAAAAAGTAATTGGTGGTCAACACGATTCCGTCCTGCTGCCGAATCTCTTCGCAAAGTACTTTTCTATAATTCTACTATGTATAGAAAAAAATTAAACGAATTTTTTGTCCATGTAAAATACTTTTCATTCTGAACAAAATGCCGCCCATTTATGCATTTAAAAAATTTAAACGTCTCTTATTAGATAAGGCATATTTTCATCTGAGAAGGTACTTGTTCTTCAATGATTTCGAGGATATTTTACTTTTAATCAAAAAAATTGTATTTCTTACGACTTTTCGTAAAATATGTTAATGCCATCTGAAAGAGGAACAGGTAAGCTTTCCATCGAGCTCTTAGTCGAAGAAGTCTGAAGAAGGATGCAAGAGTTATTAGCAAAAAACTAATCGGTGGTCAACACGTTTCCGTCGTACTGCCGATTCTTTTCGCAAAGTACTTTTCTATAATTCTAGTGTTAAATGGGAAAAAATTAAACGAACTTTTTGTCCACGTAAAAAACTATTAATTCTGAACAAAATGGCACCCATTAATGCAATTAAAAAAATTTAAACGTCTCTTATTAGATAAGGCATATTTTCGTCTGATAAGGTACTTCTTCTTCAATGATTTCGAGGATATTTTAGTTTTAATCAAAAAAATTGTATTTCTTACGACTTTTCGTAAAATATGTTAATGCCATCTGAAAGTGGAACAGGTAAGCTTTCCATCGAGCTCTTAGTCGAAGAAGTCGGTCGAAGGATGCAAGAGTTATTAGCAAAAAACTAATCGGTGGTCAACTGCTATTAATTCTGAATAAAATGCCGCCCATTTATGCAATTAAAAAAATTTAAACGTCTCTTATTAGATAAGGCATATTTTCGTCTGATAAGGTACTTCTTCTTCAATGATTTCGAGGATATTTTAGTTTTAATCAAAAAAATTGTATTTCTTACGACTTTTCGTAAAATATGTTAATGCCATCTGAAAGAGGAACAGGTAAGCTTTCCATCGAGCTCTTAGTCGAAGAAGTCTGAAGAAGGATGCAAGAGTTATTAGCAAAAACTAATCGGTGGTCAACACGTTTCCGTCCTACTGCCGATTCTATTCGCAAAGTACTTTTCTATAATTCTAGTATTTAATTGTAAAAAATTAAACGAATTTTTTGTCCATGTAAAAAACTATTAATTCTGAACAAAATGCCGCCCATTTATGCAATTAAAAAAATTTAAACGTCTCTTATTAGATAAGGCATATTTTCGTCTGATAAGGTACTTCTTCTTCAATGATTTCGAGGATATTTTAGTTTTAATCCAAAAATTGTATTTCTTACGTCTTTCCGTAAAATATGTTAATGCCATCTGAAAGAGGAACAGGTAAGCTTTCCATCGAGCTCTTAGTCGAAGAAGTCGGTCGAAGGATGCAAGAGTTATTAGCAAAAAACTAATCGGTGGTCAACACGATTCCGTCGTACTGCCGATTCTTTTCGCAAAGTACTTTTCTATAATTCTAGTATTAAATGGGAAAAAATTAAACGAATTTTTTGTCCATGTAAAAAACTATTAATTCTGAACAAAATGCCTCCCATTAATGCAATGAACAAAATTTAAGTCTCTTATTAGATAAGGCATATTTTTGTCGGATAAGGTACTTCTTCTTCAATGATTTCGGGGATATTTTAGTTTTGATAAAAAAAATTTTATATCTTATGACTTTTCGTAAACTATGTTAATGCCATCTGAAAGAGGAACAGATAAATTTTCCATCGAGCTCTTAGTCGAAGAAGTCGGTCGAAGAATGCTACAGTTATTAGCAAAAAACAATTCGGTGGTCAACACGATTCCGTCCTACTGCGGATTCTTTTCGCAAAGTACTTTTCAATAATTCCAGTATTTAATGGGAAAAATTAAACGAATTTTTTGTCCATGTAAAAAACTATTAATTCTGAATAAAATGCCGCCCATTTATGCAATTAAAAAAATTTAAATGTCTCTCAATGATTTCGAGGATATTTTAGTTTTGATCAAAAAAATTGTATTTCTTACGACTTTTCGTAAAATATGTTAATGCCATCTGAAAGAGGAACAGATAAACTTTACATCCAGCTCTTAGTCGAAGAAGAGTTATTAGCAAAAAAGTAATTGGTGGTCAACACGATTCCGTCCTGCTGCCGAATCTCTTCGCAAAGTACTTTTCTATAATTCTAGTATGTATAGAAAAAAATTAAACGAATTTTTTGTCCATGTAAAATACTTTTCATTCTGAACAAAATGCCGCCCATTTATGCATTTAAAAAATTTAAACGTCTCTTATTAGATAAGGCATATTTTCATCTGATAAGCTACTTCTTCTTCAATGATTTCGAGGATATTTTAGTTTTAATCAAAAAAATTGTATTTCTTACGACTTTTCGTAAACTATGTTAATGCCATCTGAAAGAGGAACAGATAAGCTTTCCATCGAGCTCTTAGTCGAAGAAGTCGGTCGAAGGATGCAAGAGTTATTAGCAAAAACTAATTGGTGGTCAACACGTTTCCGTCCTACTGCCGATTCTATTCGCAAAGTACTTTTCTATAATTCTAGTATTTAATTGTAAAAAATTAAACGAATTTTTTGTCCATGTAAAAAACTATTAATTCTGAATAAAATGCCGCCCATTTATGCAATTAAAAAAATTTAAACGTCTCTTATTAGATAAGGCATATTTTCGTCTGATAAGGTACTTCTTCTTCAATGATTTCGAGGATATTTTAGTTTTACTCAAAAAAATTGTATTTCTCACGACTTTTCGTAAAATATGTTAATGCCATCTGAAAGAGGAACAGGTAAGCTTTTCATCGAGCTCTTAGTCGAAGAAGTCGGAAGAAGGATGCAAGAGTTATTAGCAAAAAACTAATCGGTGGTCAACACGATTCCGTCATACTGCCGATTCTTTTCACAAAGTACTTTTCAATAATTCCAGTATTTAATGGGAAAAATTAAACGATTTTTTTGTCCATGTAAAAAACTATTAATTCTGAACAAAATGCCGCCCATTTATGCAATTAAAAAAATTTAAACGTCTCTTATTAGATAAGGCATATTTTCGTCTGATAAGGTACTTCTTCTTCAATGATTTCGAGGATATTTTAGTTTTAATCCAAAAATTGTATTTCTTCGTCTTTTCGTAAAATATGTTAATGCCATCTGAAAGAGGAACAGGACAGCTTTCCATCGAGCTCTTAGTCGAAGAAGTCGGTCGAAGGATGCAAGAGTTATTAGCAAAAAACTATGCGGTGGTCAACACGATTCCGTCCTACTGCCGATTCTTTTCGCAAAGTACTTTTCAATAATTCCAGTATTTAATGGGAAAAATTAAACGATTTTTTTGTCCATGTAAAAAACTATTAATTCTGAACAAAATGCCGCCCATTTATGCAATTAAAAAAATTTAAACGTCTCTTATTAGATAAGGCATATTTTCGTCTGATAAGGTAGTTCTTCTTCAATGATTTCGTGGATATTTTAGTTTTAATCAAAAAAATTGTATTACTTACGACTTTTCGTAAAATATGTTAATGCCATCTGAAAGAGGAACAGATAAACTTTACATCCAGCTCTTAGTCGAAGAAGAGTTATTAGCAAAAAAGTAATTGGTGGTCAACACGATTCCGTCCTGCTGCCGAATCTCTTCGCACAGTACTTTTCTATAATTCTAGTATGTATAGAAAAAAATTAAACGAATTTTTTGTCCATGTAAAATACTTTTCATTCTGAACAAAATGCCGCCCATTTATGCATTTAAAAAATTTAAACGTCTCTTATTAGATAAGGCATATTTTCATCTGATAAGGTACTTCTTCTTCAATGATTTCGAGGATATTTTAGTTTTACTCAAAAAAATTGTATTTCTCACGACTTTTCGTAAAATATGTTAATGCCATCTGAAAGAGGAACAGGTAAGCTTTCCATCGAGCTCTTAGTCGAAGAAGTCTGAAGAAGGATGCAAGAGTTATTAGCAAAAAACTAATCGGTGGTCAACACGATTCCGTCATACTGCCGATTCTTTTCACAAAGTACTTTTCAATAATTCCAGTATTTAATGGGAAAAATTAAACGATTTTTTTGTCCATGTAAAAAACTATTAATTCTGAACAAAATGCCGCCCATTTATGCAATTAAAAAAATTTAAACGTCTCTTATTAGATAAGGCATATTTTCGTCTGATAAGGTACTTCTTCTTCAATGATTTCGAGGATATTTTAGTTTTAATCCAAAAATTGTATTTCTACGTCTTTTCGTAAAATATGTTAATGCCATCTGAAAGAGGAACAGGTAAGCTTTCCATCGAGCTCTTAGTCGAAGAAGTCGGTCGAAGGATGCAAGAGTTATTAGCAAAAAACTATGCGGTGGTCAACACGATTCCGTCCTACTGCCGATTCTTTTCGCAAAGTACTTTTCAATAATTCCAGTATTTAATGGGAAAAATTAAACGATTTTTTTGTCCATGTAAAAAACTATTAATTCTGAACAAAATGCCGCCCATTTATGCAATTAAAAAAATTTAAACGTCTCTTATTAGATAAGGCATATTTTCGTCTGATAAGGTACTTCTTCTTCAATAATTTCGAGGATATTTTAGTTTTAATCAAAAAAATTGTATTACTTACGACTTTTCGTAAAATATGTAAATGCCATCTGAAAGTGGAACAGGTAAGCTTTCCATCGAGCTCTTAGTCGAAGAAGTCGGTCGAAGGATGCAAGAGTTATTAGCAAAAAACTAATTGGTGGTCAACTGCTATTAATTCTGAATAAAATGCCGCCCATTTATGCAATTAAAAAAATTTAAACGTCTCTTATTAGATAAGGCATATTTTCGTCTGATAAGGTACTTCTTCTTCAATGATTTCGAGGATATTTTAGTTTTACTCAAAAAAATTGTATTTCTCACGACTTTTCGTAAAATATGTTAATGCCATCTGAAAGAGGAACAGGTAAGCTTTCCATCGAGCTCTTAGTCGAAGAAGTCGGAAGAAGGATGCAAGAGTTATTAGCAAAAAACTAATCGGTGGTCAACACGATTCCGTCATACTGCCGACTCTTTTCACAAAGTACTTTTCAATAATTCCAGTTTTTAATGGTAAAAATTAAACGATTTTTTTGTCCATGTAAAAAACTATTAATTCTGAACAAAATGCCGCCCATTTATGCAATTAAAAAAATTTAAACGTCTCTTATTAGATAAGGCATATTTTCGTCTGATAAGGTACTTCTTCTTCAATGATTTCGAGGATATTTTAGTTTTAATCCAAAAATTGTATTTCTACGTCTTTTTGTAAAATATGTTAATGCCATCTGAAAGAGGAACAGGTAAGCTTTCCATCGAGCTCTTAGTCGAAGAAGTCGGTCGAAGGATGCAAGAGTTATTTGCAAAAAACTATGCGGTGGTCAACACGATTCCGTCCTACTGCCGATTCTTTTCGCAAAGAACTTTTCAATAATTCCAGTATTTAATGGGAAAAATTAAACGATTTTTTTGTCCATGTAAAAAACTATTAATTCTGAACAAAATGCCATTTATGCAATTAAAAAAATTTAAACGTCTCTTATAAGATAAGGCATATTTTCGTCTGATAAGGTACTTCTTCTTCAATGATTTCGAGGATATTTTAGTTTTAATCAAAAAAATTGTATTACTTACGACTTTTCGTAAAATATGTAAATGCCATCTGAAAGTGGAACAGGTAAGCTTTCCATCGAGCTCTTAGTCGAAGAAGTCGGTCGAAGGATGCAAGAGTTATTAGCAAAAAACTAATTGGTGGTCAACTGCTATTAATTCTGAATAAAATGCCGCCCATTTATGCAATTAAAAAAATTTAAACGTCTCTTATTAGATAAGGCATATTTTCGTCTGATAAGGTACTTCTTCTTCAATGATTTCGAGGATATTTTAGTTTTACTCAAAAAAATTGTATTTCTCACGACTTTTCGTAAAATATGTTAATGCCATCTGAAAGAGGAACAGGTAAGCTTTCCATCGAGCTCTTAGTCGAAGAAGTCGGAAGAAGGATGCAAGAGTTATTAGCAAAAAACTAATCGGTGGTCAACACGATTCCGTCATACTGCCGATTCTTTTCACAAAGTACTTTTCAATAATTCCAGTATTTAATGGTAAAAATTAAACGATTTTTTTGTCCATGTAAAAAACTATTAATTCTGAACAAAATGCCGCCCATTTATGCAATTAAAAAAATTTAAACGTCTCTTATTAGATAAGGCATATTTTCGTCTGATAAGGTACTTCTTCTTCAATGATTTCGAGGATATTTTAGTTTTGATAAAAAAAATTTTATATCTTATGACTTTTCGTAAACTATGTTAATGCCATCTGAAAGAGGAACAGATAAGTTTTCCATCGAGCTCTTAGTCGAAGAAGTTGGTCGAAGAATGCTACAGTTATTAGCAAAAAACTATTCGGTGGTCAACACGATTCCGTCCTACTGCCGATTCTTTTCGCAAAGTACTTTTCAATAATTCCAGTATTTAATGGGAAAAATTAAACGAAATTTTTGTCCATGTAAATATGTATTAATTCTGAATAAAATGCCGCCCATTTATGCAATTAAAAAAATTTAAATGTCTCTCAATGATTTCGAGGATATTTTAGTTTTGATCAAAAAAATTGTATTTCTTACGACTTTTCGTAAAATATGTTAATGCCAACTGAAAGAGGAACAGGTAAGCTTTCCATCGAGCTCTTAGTCGAAGAAGTCAGTCGAAGGATGCAACAGTTATTAGCCAAAAACTAATCGGTGGTCAACACGATTCCGTCGTTCTGCCGATTCTTTTCGCAAAGTACTTTTCTATAATTCTAGTATTAAATGGGAAAAAATTAAACGAATTTTTTGTCCATGTAAAAAACTATTAATTCTGAACAAAATGCCATCCATTTATGCAATGAACAAAATTTAAGTCTCTTATTAGATAAGGCATATTTTTGTCTGATAAGGTACTTCTTATTCAATGATTTCGAGGATATTTTAGTTTTGATCAAAAAAACTTTATATCTTATGACTTTTCGTAAACTATGTTAATGCCATCTGAAAGAGGAACAGATAAGCTTTCCATCGAGCTCTTAGTCGAAGAAGTCGGTCGAAGGATGGAAGAGTTATTAGCAAAAACTAATCGGTGGTCAACACGTTTCCGTCCTACTGCCGATTCTATTCGCAAAGTACTTTTCTATAATTCTAGTATTTAATTGTAAAAAATTAAACGAATTTTTTGTCCATGTAAAAAACTATTAATTCTGAATAAAATGCCGCCCATTTATGCAATTAAAAAAATTTAAGTCTCTTATTAGATAAGGCATATTTTTGGCGGATAAGGTACTTCTTCATCAATGATTTCGAGGATATTTTAGTTTTGATAAAAAAAATTTTATATCTTATGACTTTTCGTAAACTATGTTAATGCCACCTGAAAGAGGAACAGATAAGCTTTCCATCGAGCTCTTAGTCGAAGAAGTTGGTCGAAGAATGCTACAGTTATAAGCAAAAAACTATTCGGTGGTCAACACGATTCCGTCCTACTGCCGATTCTTTTCGCAAAGTACTTTTCAATAATTCCAGTATTTAATGGGAAAAATTAAACGATTTTTTTGTCCATGTAAAAAACTATTAGTTCTGAACAAAATGCCGCCCATTTATGCAATTAAAAAAATTTAGACGTCTCTTATTAGACAAGGCATATTTTCGTCTGATAAGGTACTTCTTCTTCAATGATTTCGAGGATATTTTAGTTTTAATCAAAAAAATTGTATTACTTACGACTTTTCGTAAAATATGTAAATGCCATCTGAAAGTGGAACAGGTAAGCTTTCCATCGAGCTCTTAGTCGAAGAAGTCGGTCGAAGGATGCAAGAGTTATTAGCAAAAAACTAATCGGTGGTCAACTGCTATTAATTCTGAATAAAATGCCGCCCATTTATGCAATTAAAAAAATTTAATCGTCTCTTATTAGATAAGGCATATTTTCGTCTGATAAGGTACTTCTTCTTCAATGATTTCGAGGATATTTTAGTTTTTATCCAAAAATTGTATTTCTTACGTCTTTTCGTAAAATATGTTAATGCCATCTGAAAGAGGAACAGGTAAGCTTTCCATCGAGCTCTTAGTCGAAGAAGTCTCTCGAAGGATGCAAGAGTTATTAGCAAAAAACTAATCGGTGGTCAACACGATTCCGTCGTACTGCCGATTCTTTTCGCAAAGTACTTTTCTATAATTCTAGTATTAAATGGGAAAAAATTAAACGAATTTTTTGTCCATGTAAAAAACTATTAATTCTGAACAAAATGCCACCCATTTATGCAATGAACAAAATTTAAGTCTCTTATTAGATAAGGCATATTTTTGTCTGATAAGGTACTTCTTCTTCAATGATTTCGAGGATATTTTAGTTTTGATCAAAAAAATTTTATATCTTATGACTTTTCGTAAACTATGTTAATGCCATCTGAAAGAGGAAAAGATAAGCTTTCCATCGAGCTCTTAGTCGAAGAAGTCGGTGGAAGGATGGAAGAGTTATTAGCAAAAACTAATCGGTGGTCAACACGTTTCCGTCCTACTGCCGATTCTATTCGCAAAGTACTTTTCTATAATTCTAGTATTTAATTGTAAAAAATTAAACGAATTTTTTGTCCATGTAAAAAACTATTAATTCTGAATAAAATGCCGCCCATTTATGCAATTAAAAAAATTTAAACGTCTCTTATTAGATAAGGCATATTTTTGTCGGATAAGGTACTTCTTCTTCAATGATTTCGAGGATATTTTAGTTTTGATCAAAAAAATTTTATATCTTATGTCTTTTCGTAAACTATGTTAATGCCATCTGAAAGTGGAACAGGTAAGCTTTCCATCGAGCTCTTAGTCGAAGAAGTCGGTCGAAGGATGCAAGAGTTATTAGCAAAAAACTAATCGGTGGTCAACTGCTATTAATTCTGAATAAAATGCCGCCCATTTATGCAATTAAAAAAATGTAAACGTCTCATATTAGATAAGGCATATTTTCGTCTGATAAGGTACTTCTTCTTCAATGATTTCGAGGATATTTTAGTTTTTATCCAAAAATTGTATTTCTTACGTCTTTTCGTAAAATATGTTAATGCCATCTGAAAGAGGAACAGGTAAGCTTTCCATCGAGCTCTTAGTCGAAGAAGTCTGAAGAAGGATGCAAGAGTTATTAGCAAAAAACTAATCGGTGGTCAACACGATTCCGTCGTACTGCCGATTCTTTTCGCAAAGTACTTTTCTATAATTCCAGTATTTAATGGGAAAAATTAAACGAAATTTTTGTCCATGTAAAAATGTATTAATTCTGAATAAAATGCCGCCCATTTATGCAATTAAAAAAATTTAAATGTCTCTCAATGATTTCGAGGATATTTTAGTTTTGATCAAAAAAATTGTATTTCTTACGACTTTTCGTAAAATATGTTAATGCCATCTGAAAGAGGAACAGGTAAGCTTTCCATCGAGCTCTTAGTCGAAGAAGTCTCTCGAAGGATGCAAGAGTTATTAGCAAAAAACTAATCGGTGGTCAACACGATTCCGTCGTACTGCCGATTCTTTTCGCAAAGTACTTTTCTATAATTCCAGTATTTAATGGGAAAAATTAAACGAAATTTTTGTCCATGTAAAAATGTATTAATTCTGAATAAAATGCCGCCCATTTATGCAATTAAAAAAATTTAAATGTCTCTCAATGATTTCGAGGATATTTTAGTTTTGATCAAAAAAATTGTATTACTTACGACTTTTCGTAAAATATGTAAATGCCATCTGAAAGTGGAACAGCTAAGCTTTCCATCGAGCTCTTAGTCGAAGAAGTCGGTCGAAGGATGCAAGAGTTATTAGCAAAAAACTAATCGGTGGTCAACTGCTATTAATTCTGAATAAAATGCCGCCCATTTATGCAATTAAAAAAATTTAATCGTCTCTTATTAGATAAGGCATATTTTCGTCTGATAAGGTACTTCTTCTTCAATGATTTCGAGGATATTTTAGTTTTTATCCAAAAATTGTATTTCTTACGTCTTTTCGTAAAATATGTTAATGCCATCTGAAAGAGGAACAGGTAAGCTTTCCATCGAGCTCTTAGTCGAAGAAGTCTCTCGAAGGATGCAAGAGTTATTAGCAAAAAACTAATCGGTGGTCAACACGATTCCGTCGTACTGCCGATTCTTTTCGCAAAGTACTTTTCTATAATTCTAGTATTAAATGGGAAAAAATTAAACGAATTTTTTGTCCATGTAAAAAACTATTAATTCTGAACAAAATGCCACCCATTTATGCAATGAACAAAATTTAAGTCTCTTATTAGATAAGGCATATTTTTGTCTGATAAGGTACTTCTTCTTCAATGATTTCGAGGATATTTTAGTTTTGATCAAAAAAATTTTATATCTTATGACTTTTCGTAAACTATGTTAATGCCATCTGAAAGAGGAAAAGATAAGCTTTCCATCGAGCTCTTAGTCGAAGAAGTCGGTGGAAGGATGGAAGAGTTATTAGCAAAAACTAATCGGTGGTCAACACGTTTCCGTCCTACTGCCGATTCTATTCGCAAAGTACTTTTCTATAATTCTAGTATTTAATTGTAAAAAATTAAACGAATTTTTTGTCCATGTAAAAAACTATTAATTCTGAATAAAATGCCGCCCATTTATGCAATTAAAAAAATTTAAACGTCTCTTATTAGATAAGGCATATTTTTGTCGGATAAGGTACTTCTTCTTCAATGATTTCGAGGATATTTTAGTTTTGATCAAAAAAATTTTATATCTTATGTCTTTTCGTAAACTATGTTAATGCCATCTGAAAGTGGAACAGGTAAGCTTTCCATCGAGCTCTTAGTCGAAGAAGTCGGTCGAAGGATGCAAGAGTTATTAGCAAAAAACTAATCGGTGGTCAACTGCTATTAATTCTGAATAAAATGCCGCCCATTTATGCAATTAAAAAAATGTAAACGTCTCTTATTAGATAAGGCATATTTTCGTCTGATAAGGTACTTCTTCTTCAATGATTTCGAGGATATTTTAGTTTTTATCCAAAAATTGTATTTCTTACGTCTTTTCGTAAAATATGTTAATGCCATCTGAAAGAGGAACAGGTAAGCTTTCCATCGAGCTCTTAGTCGAAGAAGTCTGAAGAAGGATGCAAGAGTTATTAGCAAAAAACTAATCGGTGGTCAACACGATTCCGTCGTACTGCCGATTCTTTTCGCAAAGTACTTTTCTATAATTCCAGTATTTAATGGGAAAAATTAAACGAAATTTTTGTCCATGTAAAAATGTATTAATTCTGAATAAAATGCCGCCCATTTATGCAATTAAAAAAATTTAAATGTCTCTCAATGATTTCGAGGATATTTTAGTTTTGATCAAAAAAATTGTATTTCTTACGACTTTTCGTAAAATATGTTAATGCCATCTGAAAGAGGAACAGGTAAGCTTTCCATCGAGCTCTTAGTCGAAGAAGTCGGTCGAAGGATGCAAGAGTTATTAGCCAAAAACTAATCGGTGGTCAACACGATTCCGTCGTTCTGCCGATTCTTTTCGCAAAGTACTTTTCTATAATTCTAGTATTAAATGGGAAAAAATTAAACGAATTTTTTGTCCATGTAAAAAACGATTAATTCTGAACAAAATGCCACCCATTTATGCAATGAACAAAATTTAAGTCTCTTATTAGATAAGGCATATTTTTGTCTGATAAGGTACTTCTTCTTCAATGATTTCGAGGATATTTTAGTTTTGATCAAAAAAATTTTATATCTTATGACTTTTCGTAAACTATGTTAATGCCATCCGAAAGAGGAACAGATAAGCTTTCCATCGAGCTCTTAGTCGAAGAAGTTGGTCGAAGAATGCTACAGTTATAAGCAAAAAACTATTCGGTGGTCAACACGATTCCGTCCTACTGCCGATTCTTTTCGCAAAGTACTTTTCAATAATTCCAGTATTTAATGGGAAAAATTAAACGATTTTTTTGTCCATGTAAAAAACTATTAGTTCTGAACAAAATGCCGCCCATTTATGCAATTAAAAAAATTTAAACGTCTCTTATTAGACAAGGCATATTTTCGTCTGATAAGGTACTTCTTCTTCAATGATTTCGAGGATATTTTAGTTTTAATCAAAAAAATTGTATTACTTACGACTTTTCGTAAAATATGTAAATGCCATCTGAAAGTGGAACAGGTAAGCTTTCCATCGAGCTCTTAGTCGAAGAAGTCGGTCGAAGGATGCAAGAGTTATTAGCAAAAAACTAATCGGTGGTCAACTGCTATTAATTCTGAATAAAATGCCGCCCATTTATGCAATTAAAAAAATTTAATCGTCTCTTATTAGATAAGGCATATTTTCGTCTGATAAGGTACTTCTTCTTCAATGATTTCGAGGATATTTTAGTTTTTATCCAAAAATTGTATTTCTTACGTCTTTTCGTAAAATATGTTAATGCCATCTGAAAGAGGAACAGGTAAGCTTTCCATCGAGCTCTTAGTCGAAGAAGTCTCTCGAAGGATGCAAGAGTTATTAGCAAAAAACTAATCGGTGGTCAACACGATTCCGTCGTACTGCCGATTCTTTTCGCAAAGTACTTTTCTATAATTCTAGTATTAAATGGGAAAAAATTAAACGAATTTTTTGTCCATGTAAAAAACTATTAATTCTGAACAAAATGCCACCCATTTATGCAATGAACAAAATTTAAGTCTCTTATTAGATAAGGCATATTTTTGTCTGATAAGGTACTTCTTCTTCAATGATTTCGAGGATATTTTAGTTTTGATCAAAAAAATTTTATATCTTATGACTTTTCGTAAACTATGTTAATGCCATCTGAAAGAGGAAAAGATAAGCTTTCCATCGAGCTCTTAGTCGAAGAAGTCGGTGGAAGGATGGAAGAGTTATTAGCAAAAACTAATCGGTGGTCAACACGTTTCCGTCCTACTGCCGATTCTATTCGCAAAGTACTTTTCTATAATTCTAGTATTTAATTGTAAAAAATTAAACGAATTTTTTGTCCATGTAAAAAACTATTAATTCTGAATAAAATGCCGCCCATTTATGCAATTAAAAAAATTTAAACGTCTCTTATTAGATAAGGCATATTTTTGTCGGATAAGGTACTTCTTCTTCAATGATTTCGAGGATATTTTAGTTTTGATCAAAAAAATTTTATATCTTATGTCTTTTCGTAAACTATGTTAATGCCATCTGAAAGTGGAACAGGTAAGCTTTCCATCGAGCTCTTAGTCGAAGAAATCGGTCGAAGGATGCAAGAGTTATTAGCAAAAAACTAATCGGTGGTCAACTGCTATTAATTCTGAATAAAATGCCGCCCATTTATGCAATTAAAAAAATGTAAACGTCTCTTATAAGATAAGGCATATTTTCGTCTGATAAGGTACTTCTTCTTCAATGATTTCGAGGATATTTTAGTTTTTATCCAAAAATTGTATTTCTTACGTCTTTTCGTAAAATATGTTAATGCCATCTGAAAGAGGAACAGGTAAGCTTTCCATCGAGCTCTTAGTCGAAGAAGTCTGAAGAAGGATGCAAGAGTTATTAGCAAAAAACTAATCGGTGGTCAACACGATTCCGTCGTACTGCCGATTCTTTTCGCAAAGTACTTTTCTATAATTCCAGTATTTAATGGGTAAAATTAAACGAAATTTTTGTCCATGTAAAAATGTATTAATTCTGAATAAAATGCCGCCCATTTATGCAATTAAAAAAATTTAAATGTCTCTCAATGATTTCGAGGATATTTTAGTTTTGATCAAAAAAATTGTATTTCTTACGACTTTTCGTAAAATATGTTAATGCCATCTGAAAGAGGAACAGGTAAGCTTTCCATCGAGCTCTTAGTCGAAGAAGTCGGTCGAAGGATGCAAGAGTTATTAGCCAAAAACTAATCGGTGGTCAACACGATTCCGTCGTTCTGCCGATTCTTTTCGCAAAGTACTTTTCTATAATTCTAGTATTAAATGGGAAAAAATTAAACGAATTTTTTGTCCATGTAAAAAACGATTAATTCTGAACAAAATGCCACCCATTTATGCAATGAACAAAATTTAAGTCTCTTATTAGATAAGGCATATTTTTGTCTGATAAGGTACTTCTTCTTCAATGATTTCGAGGATATTTTAGTTTTGATCAAAAAAATTTTATATCTTATGACTTTTCGTAAACTATGTTAATGCCATCCGAAAGAGGAACAGATAAGCTTTCCATCGAGCTCTTAGTCGAAGAAGTCGGTCGAAGGATGGAAGAGTTATTAGCAAAAACTAATCGGTGGTCAACACGTTTCCGTCCTACTGCCGATTCTATTCGCAAAGTACTTTTCTATAATTCTAGTATTTAATTGTAAAAAATTAAACGAATTTTTTGTCCATGTAAAAAACTATTAATTCTGAATAAAATGCCGCCCATTTATGCAATTAAAAAAATCTAAACGTCTCTTATTAGATAAGGCATATTTTTGTCGGATAAGGTACTTCTTCATCAATGATTTCGAGGATATTTTAGTTTTGATAAAAAAAATTTTATATCTTATGACTTTTCGTAAACTATGTTAATGCCATCTGAAAGAGGAACAGATAAGCTTTCCATCGAGCTCTTAGTCGAAGAAGTTGGTCGAAGAATGCTACAGTTATAAGCAAAAAACTATTCGGTGGTCAACACGATTCCGTCCTACTGCCGATTCTTTTCGCAAAGTACTTTTCAATAATTCCAGTATTTAATGGGAAAAATTAAACGATTTTTTTGTCCATGTAAAAAACTATTAATTCTGAACAAAATGCCGCCCATTTATGCAATTAAAAAAATTTAAACGTCTCTTATTAGAAAAGGCATATTTTCGTCTGATAAGGTACTTCTTCTTCAATGATTTCGAGGAATTTTAGTTTTAATCCAAAAATTGTATTTCTTACGACTTTTCGTAAAATATGTTAATGCCATCTGAAAGAGGAACAGGTAAGCTTTCCATCGAGCTCTTAGTCGAAGAAGTCGGTCGAAGGATGCAAGAGTTATTAGCAAAAAACTAATCGGTGGTCAACACGATTCCGTCGTACTGCCGATTCTTTTCGCAAAGTACTTTTCTATAATTCTAGTATTAAATGGGAAAAAATTAAACGAATTTTTTGTCCATGTAAAAAACTATTAATTCTGAATAAAATGCCGCCCATTTATGCAATTAAAAAAATTTAAATGTCTCTCAATGATTTCGATTACATTTTAGTTTTGATCAAAAAAATTGTATTTCTTACGACTTTTCGTAAAATATGTTAATGCCATCTGAAAGAGGAACAGATAAGCTTTACATCGAGCTCTTAGTCGAAGAAGAGTTATTAGCAAAAAACTAATTGGTGGTCAACACGATTCCGTCCTGCTGCCGAATCTCTTCGCAAAGTACTTTTCTATAATTCTAGTATGTATAAAAAAAAATTAAACGAATTTTTTGTCCATGTAAAATACTATTCATTCTGAACAAAATGCCGCCCATTTATGCATTTAAAAAATTTAAACGTCTCTTATTAGATAAGGCTTATTTTCATCTGATAAGGTACTTCTTCTTCAATGATTTCGAGGATATTTTAGTTTTAACCAAAAAAATTTTATTTCTTACGACTTTTCGTAAAATATGTTAATGCCATCTGAAAGAGGAACAGGTAAGCTTTCCATCGAGCTCTTAGTCGAAGAAGTCGGTCGAAGGATGCAAGAGTTATTAGCAAAAAACTAATCGGTGGTCAACACGTTTCCGTCGTACTTCCGATTCTTTTCAAAAATTACTTTTCTATAATTCTAGTATTTAATGGGAAAAAATTAAACGATTTTTTTGTCCATTTAAAAAACTATTAATTCTGAACAAAATGCCGCCCATTTATGCAATTAAAAAAATTTAAACGTCTCTTATTAGATAAGGCATATTTTCGTCTGATACGGTACTTCTTCTTCAATGATTTCGAGGATATTTTAGTTTTAATCAAAAAAATTGTATTTCTTACGACTTTTCGTAAAATATGTTAATGCCATCTGAAAGAGGAACAGGTAAGCTTTCCATCGAGCTCTTAGTCGAAGAAGTCGGAAGAAGGATGCAAGAGTTATTAGCAAAAAACTAATCGGTGGTCAACACGTTTCCGTCGTACTGCCGATTCTTTTCGCAAAGTACTTTTCTATAATTCTAGTATTAAATGGGGAAAAATTAAACGAATTTTTTGTCCATGTAAAAAACTATTAATTCTGAACAAAATGGCACCCATTAATGCAATGAACAAAATTTAAGTCTCTTATTAGATAAGGCATATTTTTGTCAGATAAGGTACTACTTTTTCAATGATTTCGAGGATATTTTAGTTTTGATAAAAAAAAATTTATTTCTTACGACTTTTCGTAAAATATGTTAATGCCATCTGAAAGAACAACAGATAAGCTTTCATCTAGCACTCAGTCGAAGAAGTCGGTCGAAGGATGCAAGAGTTATTAGCAAAAAACTAATCGGTGGTCAACACGTTTCCGTCGTACTGCCGATTCTTTTCGCAAAGTACTTTTCTATAATTCTAGTATTTAATGGGAAAAAATTAAACGAATTTTTTGTCCATGTAAAAAACTATTAATTCTGAAAAAAATGGCGCCCATTTATGCAATTAAAAAAATTTAAAAGCCTCTCAACGATTTCGAGGATATTTTAGTTTTGATCAAAAAAATTTTATTTCTTACGACTTTTCGTAAAATATGTTAATGCCATCTGAAAGAGGAACAGATAAGCTTTACATCGAGCTCTTAGTCGAAGAAGTCGGTCAAAGGATGCAAGAGTTATTAGCAAAAAACTAATCGGTGGTCAACACGTTTCCGTCGTACTGCCGATTCTTTTCGCAAAGTACTTTTCTATAATTCTAGTATTTAATGGGAAAAAATTAAACGAATTTTTTGTCCATGTAAAAAACTATTAATTCTGAACAAAATGCCACCCATATATGCAATTAAAAAAATTTAAATCTCTCTTATTAGATAAGGCATATTTTCGTCTGATAAGGTATTTGTTTTTCAATGATTTCGAGGATATTTTAGTTTTGATAAAAAAAATTTTATTTCTTACGACTTTTCGTGAAATATGTTCATGCCATCTGATAAGCTTTTCATCGAGCTCTCAGTCGAAGAAGTCGGTCGAAGGATGCAAGAGTTATTAGCAAAAAACTAATCGGTGGTCAACACGTTTCCGTCGTACTGCCGATTCTTTTCGCAAAGTACTTTTCTATAATTCTAGTATTTAATGGGAAAAAATTAAACGAATTTTTTGTCCATGTAAAAAACTATTATTTCTGAACAAAATGCCACCCATTAATGCAATGAACAAAATTTAAGTCTCTTATTAGATAAGGCATATTTGCGTCTGATACGGTACTTCTTCTTCAATGATTTCGAGGATATTTTAGTTTTGATAAAACAAATTTTATATCTTATGACTTTTCGTAAACTATGTTAATGCCATCTGAAAGAGGAACAGATAAGTTTTCCATCGAGCTCTTAGTCGAAGAAGTTGGTCGAAGAATGCTACAGTTATTAGCAAAAAACAATTCGGTGGTCAACACGATTCCGTCCTACTGCCGATTCTTTTCGCAAAGTACTTTTCAATAATTCCAGTATTTAATGGGAAAAATTAAACGAATTTTTTGTCCATGTAAAAAACTATTAATTCTGAATAAAATGCCGCCCATTTATGCAATTAAAAAAATTTAAATGTCTCTCAATGATTTCGAGGATATTTTAGTTTTAATCAAAAAAATTGTATTTCTTACGACTTTTCGTAAAATATGTTAATGCCATCTGAACGAGGAACAGATAAGCTTTCCATCGAGCTTTTAGTCGAAGAAGTCGATCGAAGGATGCAAGAGTTATTAGCAAAAACTAATCGGTGGTCAACACGTTTCCGTCCTACTGCCGATTCTATTCGCAAAGTACTTTTCTATAATTCTAGTATTTAATTGTAAAAAATTAAAGGAATTTTTTGTCCATGTAAAAAACTATTAATTCTGAATAAAATGCCGCCCATTTATGCAATTAAAAAAATTTAAACGTCTCTTATTAGATAAGGCATATTTTCGTCTGATAAGGTACTTCTTCTTCAATGATTTCGAGGATATTTTAGTTTTACTCAAAAAAATTGTATTTCTCACGACTTTTCGTAAAATATGTTAATGCCATCTGAAAGAGGAACAGGTAAGCTTTCCATTGAGCTCTTATTCGAAGAAGTCAGAAGAAGGATGCAAGAGTTATTAGCAAAAAACTAATCGGTGGTCAACACGATTCCGTCATACTGCCGATTCTTTTCACAAAGTACTTTTCAATAATTCCAGTATTTAATGGGAAAAATTAAACGATTTTTTTGTCCATGTAAAAAACTATTAATTCTGAACAAAATGCCGCCCATTTATGCAATTAAAAAAATTTAAACGTCTCTTATTAGATAAGGCATATTTTCGTCTGATAAGATACTTCTTCTTCAATGATTTCGAGGATATTTTAGTTTTAATCCAAAAATTGTATTTCTACGTCTTTTCGTAAAATATGTTATTGCCATCTGAAAGAGGATTAGGTAAGCTTTCCATCGAGCTCTTAGTCGAAGAAGTCGGTCGAAGGATGCAAGAGTTATTAGCAAAAAACTATGCGGTGGTCAACACGATTCCGTCCTACTGCCGATTCTTTTCGCAAAGTACTTTTCAATAATTCCAGTATTTAATGGGAAAAATTAAACGATTTTTTTGTCCATGTAAAAAACTATTAATTCTGAACAAAATGCCGCCCATTTATGCAATTAAAAAATTTAAACGTCTCTTATTAGATAAGGCATATTTTCGTCTGATAAGGTACTTCTTCTTCAATGATTTCGAGGATATTTTAGTTTTAATCAAAAAAATTGTATTACTTACGACTTTTCGTAAAATATGTAAATGCCATCTGAAAGTGGAACAGGTAAGCTTTCCATCGAGCTCTTAGTCGAAGAAGTCGGTCGAAGGATGCAAGAGTTATTAGCAAAAAACTAATCGGTGGTCAACTGCTATTAATTCTGAATAAAATGCCGCCCATTTATGCAATTAAAAAAATTCAAACGTCTCTTATTAGATAAGGCATATTTTCGTCTGATAAGGTACTTCTTCTTCAATGATTTCGAGGATATTTTAGTTTTTATCCAAAAATTGTATTTCTTACGTCTTTTCGTAAAATATGTTAATGCCATCTGAAAGAGGAACAGGTAAGCTTTCCATCGAGCTCTTAGTCGAAGAAGTCTCTCGAAGGATGCAAGAGTTATTAGCAAAAAACTAATCGGTGGTCAACACGATTCCGTCGTACTGCCGATTCTTTTCGCAAAGTACTTTTCTATAATTCTAGTATTAAATGGGAAAAAATTAAACGAATTTTTTGTCCATGTAAAAAACTATTAATTCTGAACAAAATGCCACCCATTTATGCAATGAACAAAATTTAAGTCTCTTATTAGATAAGGCATATTTTTGTCTGATAAGGTACTTCTTCTTCAATGATTTCGAGGATATTTTAGTTTTGATCAAAAAAATTTTATATCTTATGACTTTTCGTAAACTATGTAAATGCCATCTGAAAGAGCAACAGATAAGCTTTCCATCAAGCTCTTAGTCGAAGAAGTTGGTCGAAGAATGCTACAGTTATTAGCAAAAAACTATTCGGTGCTCAACACGATTCCGTCCTACTGCCGATTCTTTTCGCAAAGTACTTTTCAATAATTCCAGTATTTAATGGGAAAAATTAAACGATTTTTTTGTCCATGTAAAAAACTATTAATTCTGAACAAAATGGCGCCCATTTATGCAATTAAAAAAATTTAAACGACTCTTATTAGATAAGGCATATTTTCGTCTGATAAGGTACTTCTTCTTCAATGATTTCGAGGAATTTTAGTTTTAATCCAAAAATTGTATTTCTTACGTCTTTTCGTAAAATATGTTAATGCCATCTGAAAGAGGAACAGGTAAGCTTTCCATCGAGCTCTTAGTCGAAGAAGTCGGTCGAAGAAGTCGGTCGAAGGATGCAAGAGTTATTAGCAAAAAACTAATCGGTGGTCAACACGATTCCGTCGTACTGCCGATTCTTTTCGCAAAGTACTTTTCTATAATTCTAGTATTAAATGGGAAAAAATTAAACGAATTTTTTGTCCATGTAAAAAACCATTAATTCTGAATAAAATGCCGCCCATTTATGCAATTAAAAAAATTTAAATGTCTCTCAATGATTTCGAGGATATTTTAGTTTTGATCAAAAAAATTGTATTTCTTACGACTTTTCGTAAAATATGTTAATGCCATCTGAAAGAGGAACAGATAAGCTTTACATCGAGCTCTTAGTCGTAGAAGAGTTATTAGCAAAAAACTAATTGGTGGTCAACACGATTCCGTCCTGCTGCCGAATCTCTTCGCAAAGTACTTTTCTATAATTCTAGTATGTATAAAAAAAAATTAAACGAATTTTTTGTCCATGTAAATTACTATTCATTCTGTACAAAATGCCGCCCATTTATGCATTTAAAAAATTTAAACGTCTCTTATTAGATAAGGCTTATTTTCATCTGATAAGGTACTTCTTCTTCAATGATTTCGAGGATATTTTAGTTTTAACCAAAAAAATTGTATTTCTTATGACTTTTCGTAAAATATGTTAATGCCATCTGAAAGAGGAACAGGTAAGCTTTCCATCGAACTCTTAGTCGAAGAAGTCGGTCGAAGGATGCAAGAGTTATTAGCAAAAAACTAATCGGTGGTCAACACGTTTCCGTCGTACTGCCGATTCTTTTCGCAAATTACTTTTCTATAATTCTAGTATTTAATGGGAAAAAATTAAATGATTTTTTTGTCCATTTAAAAAACTATTAATTCTGAACAAAATGCCGCCCATTTATGCAATTAAAAAAATTTAAACGTCTCTTATTAGATAAGGCATATTTTCGTCTGGTACGGAACTTCTTCTTCAATGATTTCGAGGATATTTTAGTTTTAATCAAAAAAATTGTATTTCTTACGACTTTTCGTAAAATATGTTAATGCCATCTGAAAGAGGAACAGGTAAGCTTTCCATCGAGCTCTTAGTCGAAGAAGTCGGAAGAAGGATGCAAGAGTTATTAGCAAAAAACTAATCGGTGGTCAACACGTTTCCGTCGTACTGCCGATTCTTTTCGCAAAGTACTTTTCTATAATTCTAGTATTAAATGGGGAAAAATTAAACGAATTTTTTGTCCATGTAAAAAACTATTAATTCTGAACAAAATGGCACCCATTAATGCAATGAATAAAATTTAAGTCTCTTATTAGATAAGGCATATTTTTGTCAGATAAGGTACTTCTTTTTCAATGATTTCGAGGATATTTTAGTTTTGATAAAAAAAAATTTATTTCTTACGACTTTTCGTAAAATATGTTAATGCCATCTGAAAGAACAACAGATAAGCTTTCATCTAGCACTCAGTCGAAGAAGTCGGTCGAAGGATGCAAGAGTTATTAGCAAAAAACTAATCGGTGGTCAACACGTTTCCGTCGTACTGCCGATTCTTTTCGCAAAGTACTTTTCTATAATTCTAGTATTTAATGGGAAAAAATTAAACGAATTTTTTGTCCATGTAAAAAACTATTAATTCTGAATAAAATGCCGCCCATTTATGCAATTAAAAAAATTTAAAAGCCTCTCAATGATTTCGAGGATATTTTAGTTTTGATCAAAAAAATTGTATTTCTTACGACTTTTCGTAAAATATGTTAATGCCATCTGAAAGAGGAACAGATAAGCTTTACATCGAGCTCTTAGTCGAAGAAGTCGGTCAAAGGATGCAAGAGTTATTAGCAAAAAACTAATCGGTGGTCAACACGTTTCCGTCGTACTGCCGATTCTTTTCGCAAAGTACTTTTCTATAATTCTAGTATTTAATGGGAAAAAATTAAACGAATTTTTTGTCCATGTAAAAAACTATTAATTCTGAACAAAATGCCACCCATATATGCAATTAAAAAAATTGAAATGTCTCTTATTAGATAAGGCATATTTTCGTCTGATAAGGTATTTGTTTTTCAATGATTTAGAGAATATTTTAGTTTTGATAAAAAAAATTTTATTTCTTACGACTTTTCGTAAAATATGTTAATGCCATCTGATAAGCTTTCCATCGAGCTCTCAGTCGAAGAAGTCGGTCCAAGGACGCAAGAGTTATTAGCAAAAAACTAATCGGTGGTCAACACGTTTCCGTCATACTGCCGATTCTTTTCGCAAAATACTTTTCTATAATTCTAGTATTTAATGGGAAAAAATTAAACGAATTTTTTGTCCATGTAAAAAACTATTATTTCTGAACAAAATGCCACCCATTAATGCAATGAACAAAATTTAAGTCTCTTATTAGATAAGGCATATTTGCGTCTGATAAGGTACTTCTTCTTCAATGATTTCGAGGATATTTTAGTTTTGATCAAAAAAATTTTATATCTTATGACTTTTCGTAAACTATCTTAATGCCATCTGAAAGAGGAACAGACAAGTTTTCCATCGAGCTCTTAGTCGAAAAAGTTGGTCGAAGAATGCTACAGTTATTAGCAAAAAACTATTCGGTGGTCAACACGATTCCGTCCTACTGCCGATTCTTTTCGCAAAGTACTTTTCAATAATTCTAGTATTTAATGGGAATAATTAAACGAAATTTTTGTCCATGTAAAAAACTCTTAATTCTGAATAAAATGCCGCTCATTTATGCAATTAAAAAAATTTAAATGTCTCTCAATGATTTCGAGGATATTTTAGTTTTGATCAAAAAAATTGTATTTATTACGACTTTTCGTAAAATATGTTAATGCCATCTGAAAAAGGAACAGATAAGCTTTACATCGAGCTCTAAGTCGAAGAAGTCGGTCGAAGGATGCAAGAGTTATTAGCAAAAAACTAATCGGTGGTCAACGCGATTCCCTCCTACTGCCGATTCTTTTCGCACAGTACTTTTCTATATTTCTAGTTTTTAATGGGAAAAAATTAAAAGAACTTTTTTTCTGATAAGGTACTTCTTCTTGAGTGATTTCGAGGATATTTTAGTTTTGATCAAAAAAATTGTATTTCTTACGACTTTTCGTAAAATATGTTAATGCCATCTGAAAGAGGAACAGATTAGTTTTCCATCGAGCTCTTAGTCGAAGAAGTCGGTCGAAGAATTCTACAGTTATTAGCAAAAAACTATTCGGTGGTCAACACGAATCCGTCCTACTGCCGATTCTTTTCGCAAAGTACTTTTCAATTATTCTAGTATTTAATGGGAAAAAATTAAAAGAATTTTTTTTCTGATAAGGTACTTCTTCTTGAATGATTTCGAGGATATTTTAGTTTTGATAAAAAAAATTGTATTTCTTACGACTTTTCGTAAAATATGTTAATGCCATCTGAAAGAAGAACAGATAAGCTTTCCATCGAGCTCTCAGTCGAAGAAGTCGGTCGAAGGATGCAAGAGTTATTAGCAAAAACTAATCGGTGGTCAACACGTTTCCGTCCTTCTGCCGATTCTATTCGCAAAGTACTTTTCTATAATTGTAGTATTTAATTGTAAAAAATTAAACGAATTTTTTGTCCATGTAAAAAAGTATTAATTCTGAATAAAATGCCGCCCATTTATGCAATTAAAAAAATTTAAATGTCTCTTATTAGATAAGGCATATTTTCGTCTGATAAGGTACTTCTACTTTAATGATTTCGAAGATATATTTGTTTTAATAAAAAAAAATTGTATTTCTTACGACTTTTCGTAAAATATGTTAATGCCATCTGAAAGAGGAACAGATAAGCTTTCCATCGAGATCTTAGTCGAAGAAGGCGGTTGGAGGATGCAAGAGTTATTAGCAAAAAACTAATCGGTGGTCAACGCGATTCCGTCCTACTGCCGATTCTTTTCGCAAAGTACTTTTCTATAATTCAAGTATTTAATGGGAAAAAATTAAACGAATTTCTTGTCCATGTAAAAAACTCTTAATTCTGAATAAAATGCCGCCCATTTATGCAATTAAGAAATTTAAATGTCTCTTATCAGATAAGGCATATTTTCGTCTGATAAGGTACTTCTACTTCAATGAATTCGAAGATATTTTAGTTTCAATCAAAAAAAATTGTATTTCTTACGACTTTTCGTAAAACATGTTAATGCCATCTGAAAGAGGAACAGGTAAGCTTTCCATCGAGCTCTTAGTCGAAGAAGTCGGTCGAAGGATGCAAGAGTTATTAGCAAGAAACTAATCGGTGGTCAACACGATTCCGTCCTACTGCCGATTCTTTTCGCAAAGTACTTTTCAATAATTCTAGTATTTAATTGAAAAAAAGTAAACGAATTTTTTGTCCATTTAAAAAACTATTAATTCTGAATAAAATGCCGCCCATTTATGCAATTTAAAAATTTAAATGTCTCTTATTATAAAAGGCATATTTTCGTCTGATAAGGTACTTCTACTTCAATGATTTCGATGATATTTTAGTTTTGATCCAAAAAATTGTATTTCTTACGACTTTTTATAAAATATGTTAATGCCATCTGAAAGAGGAACAGATAAGCTTTCCATCGAGATCTAAGTCGAAGAAGTCGGTTGAAGGATGCAAGAGTTATTGGCAAAAAACTAATCGGTGGTCAACGCGATTCCGTCCTACTGCCGATTCTTTTCGCAAAATACTTTTCTATAATTCTAGTATTTATAGAAAAAAATTGAACGAAATTTTTGTCCATGTAAAAAACTATTAATTCTGAATAAAATGCCGCCCATTTATGCAATTAAACAAATTTATATGTCTCTTATTAGTTAAAATATATTTTCGTCTGATAAGGTACTTCTTCTTCAATGATTTCGAGGATATTTTAGTTTTGATCCAAAAAATTGTATTTGTTACGATTTTTCGTAAAATATATTAATGCCATCTGAAAGAGGAACAGATAAGCTTTCCAGCGAGCTCTAAGTCGAAGAAGTCGGTCGAAGGATGCAAGAGTTATTAGCAAAAAACTAATCGGTGGTGAACACGATTCCGTCCTACTGCCGATTCTATTCGCAAAGTACTTTCCTATAATTCTAGTATTTAATTGAAAAAAAGTAAACGAATTTTTTGTCCATTAAAAAAACTATTAATTCTGAATAAAATGCCGCCCATTTATGCAATTAAAAAAATTTAAACGTCTCTTATTAGATAAGGCATATTTTCGTCTGATAAGGTACTTCTTCTTCAATGATTTCGAGGATATTTTAGTTTTGATCAAAAAAATTTTATATCTTATGACTTTTCGTAAACTATCTTAATGCCATCTGAAAGAGGAACAGACAAGTTTTCCATCGAGCTCTTAGTCGAAGAAGTTGGTCGAAGAATGCTACAGTTATTAGCAAAAAACTATTCGGTGGTCAACACGATTCCGTCCTACTGCCGATTCTTTTCGCAAAGTACTTTTCAATAATTCTAGTATTTAATGGGAAAAATTAAACGAAATTTTTGTCCAATTAAAAAACTATTAATTCTGAATAAAATGCCGCCCATTTATGGAATTAAAAAAATTTAAATGTCTCTCAATGATTTCGAGGATATTTTAGTTTTGATCAAAAAAATTGTATTTCTTACGACTTTTCGTAAAATATGTTAATGCCATCTGAAAAAGGAACAGATAAGCTTTACATCGAGCTCTTAGTCGAAGAAGTCGGTCGAAGGATGCAAGAGTTATTAGCAAAAAACTATTCGGTGGTCAACACGATTAAACAATTAAACAATTTTTTGTCCTTGGAAAAACTATAAATTCTGAATAAAATGCCGAAGGATGCAAGAGTTATTAGCAAAAAACTAATCGGTAGTCAACACGATTCCGTCCTACTGCCGATTCTCTTCGTAAAGTTCTTTTCTATAATTCTAGTATTTAATGGGAAGAAATTAAACGAATTTTTTGTTCATGTAAAAAACTATTAATTCTGAATAAAATACCGCCCATTATGCAATAAAAAGCAGGTAAATGACTCTTATTAGATAAGGCAGATTTTCGTCTGATAAGGTACTTCTTTTTCAATGATTTCGAGGATAATTTAGTTTTGATCAAAAAAATTTTATTTTTTACGACTTTTCGTAAAATATGTTAATGCAATCTAAAAGAGGAACTGCTAAGCTTTCCATCGAGCTCTTAGTCGAAGAAGTCGGTCGAAAAATGCAAGAGTTATTAGCAAAAAACTAATCGGTGGTCAACACGATTGCGTCCTACTGCCGATTCTTTGCGCAAAGTACTTTTCAATGACTTCGAGGATATTTTAGTTTTGATTAAAAAAATTTTATTTATAATGACTTTTCGTAAAATATGATCGAGCTCTTAGTCGAAGAAGTCGGTCGAAGGATGCATGAGTTATTAGCAAAAAACTAATTGGTGGTCAACACGATAAAACAATTAAACAATTTTTTGTCCTTGGAAAAACTATAAATTCTGAATAAAATGCCGCCCATTATGCAATAAAAAACAGGTAAATGACTATTATTAGATAAGGCATATTTTAGTCTGATAAGGTACTTCTTCTTCAATGATTTCGAGGAATTTTAGTTTTAATCCAAAAATTGTATTTCTTACGTCTTTTCGTAAAATATGTTAATGCCATCTGAAAGAGGAACAGGTAAGCTTTCCATCGAGCTCTTAGTCGAAGAAGTCGGTCGAAGAAGTCGGTCGAAGGATGCAAGAGTTATTAGCAAAAAACTAATCGGTGGTCAACACGATTCCGTCCTACTGCCGATTCTTTTCGCAAAGTACTTTTCTATAATTCTAGTATTAAATGGGAAAAAATTAAACGAATTTTTTGTCCATGTAAAAAACCATTAATTCTGAATAAAATGCCGCCCATTTATGCAATTAAAAAAATTTAAATGTCTCTCAATGATTTCGAGGATATTTTAGTTTTGATCAAAAAAATTGTATTTCTTACGACTTTTCGTAAAATATGTTAATGCCATCTGAAAGAGGAACAGATAAGCTTTACATCGAGCTCTTAGTCGTAGAAGAGTTATTAGCAAAAAACTAATTGGTGGTCAACACGATTCCGTCCTGCTGCCGAATCTCTTCGCAAAGTACTTTTCTATAATTCTAGTATGTATAAAAAAAAATTAAACGAATTTTTTGTCCATGTAAAATACTATTCATTCTGAACAAAATGCCGCCCATTTATGCATTTAAAAAATTTAAACGTCTCTTATTAGATAAGGCTTATTTTCATCTGATAAGGTACTTCTTCTTCAATGATTTCGAGGATATTTTAGTTTTAACCAAAAAAATTGTATTTCTTATGACTTTTCGTAAAATATGTTAATGCCATCTGAAAGAGGAACAGGTAAGCTTTCCATCGAACTCTTAGTCGAAGAAGTCGGTCGAAGGATGCAAGAGTTATTAGCAAAAAACTAATCGGTGGTCAACACGTTTCCGTCGTACTGCCGATTCTTTTCGCAAATTACTTTTCTATAATTCTAGTATTTAATGGGAAAAAATTAAATGATTTTTTTGTCCATTTAAAAAACTATTAATTCTGAACAAAATGCCGCCCATTTATGCAATTAAAAAAATTTAAACGTCTCTTATTAGATAAGGCATATTTTCGTCTGGTACGGTACTTCTTCTTCAATGATTTCGAGGATATTTTAGTTTTAATCAAAAAAATTGTATTTCTTACGACTTTTCGTAAAATATGTTAATGCCATCTGAAAGAGGAACAGGTAAGCTTTCCATCGAGCTCTTAGTCGAAGAAGTCGGAAGAAGGATGCAAGAGTTATTAGCAAAAAACTAATCGGTGGTCAACACGTTTCCGTCGTACTGCCGATTCTTTTCGCAAAGTACTTTTCTATAATTCTAGTATTAAATGGGAAAAAATTAAACGAATTTTTTGTCCATGTAAAAAACTATTAATTCTGAACAAAATGGCACCCATTAATGCAATGAATAAAATTTAAGTCTCTTATTAGATAAGGCATATTTTTGTCAGATAAGGTACTTCTTTTTCAATGATTTCGAGGATATTTTAGTTTTGATAAAAAAAAATTTATTTCTTACGACTTTTCGTAAAATATGTTAATGCCATCTGAAAGAACAACAGATAAGCTTTCATCTAGCACTCAGTCGAAGAAGTCGGTCGAAGGATGCAAGAGTTATTAGCAAAAAACTAATCGGTGGTCAACACGTTTCCGTCGTACTGCCGATTCTTTTCGCAAAGTACTTTTCTATAATTCTAGTATTTAATGGGAAAAAATTAAACGAATTTTTTGTCCATGTAAAAAACTATTAATTCTGAATAAAATGCCGCCCATTTATGCAATTAAAAAAATTTAAAAGCCTCTCAATGATTTCGAGGATATTTTAGTTTTGATCAAAAAAATTGTATTTCTTACGACTTTTCGTAAAATATGTTAATGCCATCTGAAAGAGGAACAGATAAGCTTTACATCGAGCTCTTAGTCGAAGAAGTCGGTCAAAGGATGCAAGAGTTATTAGCAAAAAACTAATCGGTGGTCAACACGTTTCCGTCGTACTGCCGATTCTTTTCGCAAAGTACTTTTCTATAATTCTAGTATTTAATGGGAAAAAATTAAACGAATTTTTTGTCCATGTAAAAAACTATTAATTCTGAACAAAATGCCACCCATATATGCAATTAAAAAAATTGAAATGTCTCTTATTAGATAAGGCATATTTTCGTCTGATAAGGTATTTGTTTTTCAATGATTTAGAGAATATTTTAGTTTTGATAAAAAAAATTTTATTTCTTACGACTTTTCGTAAAATATGTTAATGCCATCTGATAAGCTTTCCATCGAGCTCTCAGTCGAAGAAGTCGGTCCAAGGACGCAAGAGTTATTAGCAAAAAACTAATCGGTGGTCAACACGTTTCCGTCGTACTGCCGATTCTTTTCGCAAAATACTTTTCTATAATTCTAGTATTTAATGGGAAAAAATTAAACGAATTTTTTGTCCATGTAAAAAACTATTATTTCTGAACAAAATGCCACCCATTAATGCAATGAACAAAATTTAAGTCTCTTATTAGATAAGGCATATTTGCGTCTGATAAGGTACTTCTTCTTCAATGATTTCGAGGATATTTTAGTTTTGATCAAAAAAATTTTATATCTTATGACTTTTCGTAAACTATCTTAATGCCATCTGAAAGAGGAACAGACAAGTTTTCCATCGAGCTCTTAGTCGAAAAAGTTGGTCGAAGAATGCTACAGTTATTAGCAAAAAACTATTCGGTGGTCAACACGATTCCGTCCTACTGCCGATTCTTTTCGCAAAGTACTTTTCAATAATTCTAGTATTTAATGGGAATAATTAAACGAAATTTTTGTCCATGTAAAAAACTCTTAATTCTGAATAAAATGCCGCCCATTTATGGAATTAAAAAAATTTAAATGTCTCTCAAAGATTTCGAGGATATTTTAGTTTTGATCAAAAAAATTGTATTTATTACGACTTTTCGTAAAATATGTTAATGCCATCTGAAAAAGGAACAGATAAGCTTTACATCGAGCTCTAAGTCGAAGAAGTCGGTCGAAGGATGCAAGAGTTATTAGCAAAAAACTAATCGGTGGTCAACGCGATTCCCTCCTACTGCCGATTCTTTTCGCACAGTACTTTTCTATATTTCTAGTTTTTAATGGGAAAAAATTAAAAGAATTTTTTTTCTGATAAGGTACTTCTTCTTGAGTGATTTCGAGGATATTTTAGTTTTGATCAAAAAAATTGTATTTCTTACGACTTTTCGTAAAATATGTTAATGCCATCTGAAAGAGGAACAGATTAGTTTTCCATCGAGCTCTTAGTCGAAGAAGTCGGTCGAAGAAGTCGGTCGAAGAATTCTACAGTTATTAGCAAAAAACTATTCGGTGGTCAACACGAATCCGTCCTACTGCCGATTCTTTTCGCAAAGTACTTTTCAATTATTCTAGTATTTAATGGGAAAAAATTAAAAGAATTTTTTTTCTGATAAGGTACTTCTTCTTGAATGATTTCGAGGATATTTTAGTTTTGATAAAAAAAATTGTATTTCTTACGACTTTTCGTAAAATATGTTAATGCCATCTGAAAGAAGAACAGATAAGCTTTCCATCGAGCTCTCAGTCGAAGAAGTCGGTCGAAGGATGCAAGAGTTATTAGCAAAAACTAATCGGTGGTCAACACGTTTCCGTTCTTCTGCCGATTCTATTCGCAAAGTACTTTTCTATAATTGTAGTATTTAATTGTAAAAAATTAAACGAATTTTTTGTCCATGTAAAAAAGTATTAATTCTGAATAAAATGCCGCCCATTTATGCAATTAAAAAAATTTAAATGTCTCTTATTAGATAAGGCATATTTTCGTCTGATAAGGTACTTCTACTTTAATGATTTCGAAGATATATTTGTTTTAATAAAAAAAAATTGTATTTCTTACGACTTTTCGTAAAATATGTTAATGCCATCTGAAAGAGGAACAGATAAGCTTTCCATCGAGATCTTAGTCGAAGAAGGCGGTTGAAGGATGCAAGAGTTATTAGCAAAAAACTAATCGGTGGTCAACGCGATTCCGTCCTACTGCCGATTCTTTTCGCAAAGTACTTTTCTATAATTCAAGTATTTAATGGGAAAAAATTAAACGAATTTCTTGTCCATGTAAAAAACTCTTAATTCTGAATAAAATGCCGCCCATTTATGCAATTAAAAAATTTAAATGTCTCTTATCAGATAAGGCATATTTTCGTCTGATAAGGTACTTCTACTTCAATGAATTCGAAGATATTTTAGTTTTAATCAAAAAAAATTGTATTTCTTACGACTTTTCGTAAAACATGTTAATGCCATCTGAAAGAGGAACAGGTAAGCTTTCCATCGAGCTCTTAGTCGAAGAAGTCGGTCGAAGGATGCAAGAGTTATTAGCAAGAAACTAATCGGTGGTCAACACGATTCCGTCCTACTGCCGATTCTTTTCGCAAAGTACTTTTCAATAATTCTAGTATTTAATTGAAAAAAAGTAAACGAATTTTTTGTCCATTTAAAAAACTATTAATTCTGAATAAAATGCCGCCCATTTATGCAATTTAAAAATTTAAATGTCTCTTATTATAAAAGGCATATTTTCGTCTGATAAGGTACTTCTACTTCAATGATTTCGATGATATTTTAGTTTTGATCCAAAAAATTGTATTTCTTACGACTTTTTATAAAATATGTTAATGCCATCTGAAAGAGGAACAGATAAGCTTTCCATCGAGATCTAAGTCGAAGAAGTCGGTTGAAGTATGCAAGAGTTATTGGCAAAAAACTAATCGGTGGTCAACGCGATTCCGTCCTACTGCCGATTCTTTTCGCAAAATACTTTTCTATAATTCTAGTATTTATAGAAAAAAATTGAACGAAATTTTTGTCCATGTAAAAAACTATTAATTCTGAATAAAATGCCGCCCATTTATGCAATTAAACAAATTTATATGTCTCTTATTAGATAAAATATATTTTCGTCTGATAAGGTACTTCTTCTTCAATGATTTCGAGGATATTTTAGTTTTGATCCAAAAAATTGTATTTGTTACGATTTTTCGTAAAATATATTAATGCCATCTGAAAGAGGAACAGATAAGCTTTCCAGCGAGCTCTAAGTCGAAGAAGTCGGTCGAAGGATGCAAGAGTTATTAGCAAAAAACTAATCGGTGGTGAACACGATTCCGTCCTACTGCCGATTCTATTCGCAAAGTACTTTTCAATGACTTCGAGGATATTTTAGTTTTGATTAAAAAAATTTTATTTATAATGACTTTTCGTAAAATATGATCGAGCTCTTAGTCGAAGAAGTCGGTCGAAGGATGCATGAGTTATTAGCAAAAAACTAATTGGTGGTCAACACGATAAAACAATTAAACAATTTTTTGTCCTTGGAAAAACTATAAATTCTGAATAAAATGCCGCCCATTATGCAATAAAAAACAGGTAAATGACTATTATTAGATAAGGCATATTTTAGTCTGATAAGGTACTTCTTCTTCAATGATTTCGAGGAATTTTAGTTTTAATCCAAAAATTGTATTTCTTACGTCTTTTCGTAAAATATGTTAATGCCATCTGAAAGAGGAACAGGTAAGCTTTCCATCGAGCTCTTAGTCGAAGAAGTCGGTCGAAGAAGTCGGTCGAAGGATGCAAGAGTTATTAGCAAAAAACTAATCGGTGGTCAACACGATTCCGTCGTACTGCCGATTCTTTTCGCAAAGTACTTTTCTATAATTCTAGTATTAAATGGGAAAAAATTAAACGAATTTTTTGTCCATGTAAAAAACCATTAATTCTGAATAAAATGCCGCCCATTTATGCAATTAAAAAAATTTAAATGTCTCTCAATGATTTCGAGGATATTTTAGTTTTGATCAAAAAAATTGTATTTCTTACGACTTTTCGTAAAATATGTTAATGCCATCTGAAAGAGGAACAGATAAGCTTTACATCGAGCTCTTAGTCGTAGAAGAGTTATTAGCAAAAAACTAATTGGTGGTCAACACGATTCCGTCCTGCTGCCGAATCTCTTCGCAAAGTACTTTTCTATAATTCTAGTATGTATAAAAAAAAATTAAACGAATTTTTTGTCCATGTAAAATACTATTCATTCTGAAGAAAATGCCGCCCATTTATGCATTTAAAAAATTTAAACGTCTCTTATTAGATAAGGCTTATTTTCATCTGATAAGGTACTTCTTCTTCAATGATTTCGAGGATATTTTAGTTTTAACCAAAAAAATTGTATTTCTTATGACTTTTCGTAAAATATGTTAATGCCATCTGAAAGAGGAACAGGTAAGCTTTCCATCGAACTCTTAGTCGAAGAAGTCGGTCGAAGGATGCAAGAGTTATTAGCAAAAAACTAATCGGTGGTCAACACGTTTCCGTCGTACTGCCGATTCTTTTCGCAAATTACTTTTCTATAATTCTAGTATTTAATGGGAAAAAATTAAATGATTTTTTTGTCCATTTAAAAAACTATTAATTCTGAACAAAATGCCGCCCATTTATGCAATTAAAAAAATTTAAACGTCTCTTATTAGATAAGGCATATTTTCGTCTGGTACGGTACTTCTTCTTCAATGATTTCGAGGATATTTTAGTTTTAATCAAAAAAATTGTATTTCTTACGACTTTTCGTAAAATATGTTAATGCCATCTGAAAGAGGAACAGGTAAGCTTTCCATCGAGCTCTTAGTCGAAGAAGTCGGAAGAAGGATGCAAGAGTTATTAGCAAAAAACTAATCGATGGTCAACACGTTTCCGTCGTACTGCCGATTCTTTTCGCAAAGTACTTTTCTATAATTCTAGTATTAAATGGGAAAAAATTAAACGAATTTTTTGTCCATGTAAAAAACTATTAATTCTGAACAAAATGGCACCCATTAATGCAATGAATAAAATTTAAGTCTCTTATTAGATAAGGCATATTTTTGTCAGATAAGGTACTTCTTTTTCAATGATTTCGAGGATATTTTAGTTTTGATAAAAAAAAATTTATTTCTTACGACTTTTCGTAAAATATGTTAATGCCATCTGAAAGAGGAACAGATAAGCTTTCATCTAGCACTCAGTCGAAGAAGTCGGTCGAAGGATGCAAGAGTTATTAGCAAAAAACTAATCGGTGGTCAACACGTTTCCGTCGTACTGCCGATTCTTTTCGCAAAGTACTTTTCTATAATTCTAGTATTTAATGGGAAAAAATTAAACGAATTTTTTGTCCATGTAAAAAACTATTAATTCTGAATAAAATGCCGCCCATTTATGCAATTAAAAAAATTTAAAAGCCTCTCAATGATTTCGAGGATATTTTAGTTTTGATCAAAAAAATTGTATTTCTTACGACTTTTCGTAAAATATGTTAATGCCATCTGAAAGAGGAACAGATAAGCTTTACATCGAGCTCTTAGTCGAAGAAGTCGGTCAAAGGATGCAAGAGTTATTAGCAAAAAACTAATCGGTGGTCAACACGTTTCCGTCGTACTGCCGATTCTTTTCGCAAAGTACTTTTCTATAATTCTAGTATTTAATGGGAAAAAATTAAACGAATTTTTTGTCCATGTAAAAAACTATTAATTCTGAACAAAATGCCACCCATATATGCAATTAAAAAAATTGAAATGTCTCTTATTAGATAAGGCATATTTTCGTCTGATAAGGTATTTGTTTTTCAATGATTTAGAGAATATTTTAGTTTTGATAAAAAAAATTTTATTTCTTACGACTTTTCGTAAAATATGTTAATGCCATCTGATAAGCTTTCCATCGAGCTCTCAGTCGAAGAAGTCGGTCCAAGGACGCAAGAGTTATTAGCAAAAAACTAATCGGTGGTCAACACGTTTCCGTCGTACTGCCGATTCTTTTCGCAAAATACTTTTCTATAATTCTAGTATTTAATGGGAAAAAATTAAACGAATTTTTTGTCCATGTAAAAAACTATTATTTCTGAACAAAATGCCACCCATTAATGCAATGAACAAAATTTAAGTCTCTTATTAGATAAGGCATATTTGCGTCTGATAAGGTACTTCTTCTTCAATGATTTCGAGGATATTTTAGTTTTGATCAAAAAAATTTTATATCTTATGACTTTTCGTAAACTATCTTAATGCCATCTGAAAGAGGAACAGACAAGTTTTCCATCGAGCTCTTAGTCGAAAAAGTTGGTCGAAGAATGCTACAGTTATTAGCAAAAAACTATTCGGTGGTCAACACGATTCCGTCCTACTGCCGATTCTTTTCGCAAAGTACTTTTCAATAATTCTAGTATTTAATGGGAATAATTAAACGAAATTTTTTTCCATGTAAAAAACTCTTAATTCTGAATAAAATGCCGCCCATTTATGCAATTAAAAAAATTTAAATGTCTCTCAATGATTTCGAGGATATTTTAGTTTTGATCAAAAAAATTGTATTTATTACGACTTTTCGTAAAATATGTTAATGCCATCTGAAAAAGGAACAGATAAGCTTTACATCGAGCTCTAAGTCGAAGAAGTCGGTCGAAGGATGCAAGAGTTATTAGCAAAAAACTAATCGGTGGTCAACGCGATTCCCTCCTACTGCCGATTCTTTTCGCACAGTACTTTTCTATATTTCTAGTTTTTAATGGGAAAAAATTAAAAGAATTTTTTTTCTGATAAGGTACTTCTTCTTGAGTGATTTCGAGGATATTTTAGTTTTGATCAAAAAAATTGTATTTCTTACGACTTTTCGTAAAATATGTTAATGCCATCTGAAAGAGGAACAGATTAGTTTTCCATCGAGCTCTTAGTCGAAGAAGTCGGTCGAAGAATTCTACAGTTATTAGCAAAAAACTATTCGGTGGTCAACACGAATCCGTCCTACTGCCGATTCTTTTCGCAAAGTACTTTTCAATTATTCTAGTATTTAATGGGAAAAAATTAAAAGAATTTTTTTTCTGATAAGGTACTTCTTCTTGAATGATTTCGAGGATATTTTAGTTTTGATAAAAAAAATTGTATTTCTTACGACTTTTCGTAAAATATGTTAATGCCATCTGAAAGAAGAACAGATAAGCTTTCCATCGAGCTCTCAGTCGAAGAAGTCGGTCGAAGGATGCAAGAGTTATTAGCAAAAACTAATCGGTGGTCAACACGTTTCCGTTCTTCTGCCGATTCTATTCGCAAAGTACTTTTCTATAATTGTAGTATTTAATTGTAAAAAATTAAACGAATTTTTTGTCCATGTAAAAAAGTATTAATTCTGAATAAAATGCCGCCCATTTATGCAATTAAAAAAATTTAAATGTCTCTTATTAGATAAGGCATATTTTCGTCTGATAAGGTACTTCTACTTTAATGATTTCGAAGATATATTTGTTTTAATAAAAAAAAATTGTATTTCTTACGACTTTTCGTAAAATATGTTAATGCCATCTGAAAGAGGAACAGATAAGCTTTCCATCGAGATCTTAGTCGAAGAAGGCGGTTGAAGGATGCAAGAGTTATTAGCAAAAAACTAATCGGTGGTCAACGCGATTCCGTCCTACTGCCGATTCTTTTCGCAAAGTACTTTTCTATAATTCAAGTATTTAATGGGAAAAAATTAAACGAATTTCTTGTCCATGTAAAAAACTCTTAATTCTGAATAAAATGCCGCCCATTTATGCAATTAAAAAATTTAAATGTCTCTTATCAGATAAGGCATATTTTCGTCTGATAAGGTACTTCTACTTCAATGAATTCGAAGATATTTTAGTTTTAATCAAAAAAAATTGTATTTCTTACGACTTTTCGTAAAACATGTTAATGCCATCTGAAAGAGGAACAGGTAAGCTTTCCATCGAGCTCTTAGTCGAAGAAGTCGGTCGAAGGATGCAAGAGTTATTAGCAAGAAACTAATCGGTGGTCAACACGATTCCGTCCTACTGCCGATTCTTTTCGCAAAGTACTTTTCAATAATTCTAGTATTTAATTGAAAAAAAGTAAACGAATTTTTTGTCCATTTAAAAAACTATTAATTCTGAATAAAATGCCGCCCATTTATGCAATTTAAAAATTTAAATGTCTCTTATCAGATAAGGCATATTTTCGTCTGATAAGGTACTTCTTTTTCAATGATTTCGAGGATATTTTAGTTTTGATCAAAAAAACTTTATTTCTTATGACTTTTCGTAGAATATGTTAATGCCATCTGAAAGAGGAACAGATAAGCTTTCCATCGAGCTCTTAGTCGAAGAAGTCGGTTGAAGGATGCAAGAGTTATTGGCAAAAAACTATTCGGTGGTCAACACGATTAAACAATTAAACAATTTTTTGTCCTTGGAAAAACTATAAATTCTGAATAAAATGCCGAAGGATGCAAGAGTTATTAGCAAAAAACTAATCGGTAGTCAACACGATTCCGTCCTACTGCCGATTCTCTTCGTAAAGTTCTTTTCTATAATTCTAGTATTTAATGGGAAGAAATTAAACGAATTTTTTGTTCATGTAAAAAACTATTAATTCTGAATAAAATACCGCCCATTATGCAATAAAAAACAGGTAAATGACTCTTATTAGATAAGGCAGATTTTCGTCTGATAAGGTACTTCTTTTTCAATGATTTCGAGGATATTTTAGTTTTGATCAAAAAAATTTTATTTTTTACGACTTTTCGTAAAATATGTTAATGCAATCTAAAATAGGAACTGCTAAGCTTTCCATCGAGCTCTTAGTCGAAGAAGTCGGTCGAAGAATGCAAGAGTTATTAGCAAAAAAGTAATCGGTGGTCAACACGATTGCGTCCTACTGCCGATTCTTTGCGCAAAGTACTTTTCAATGATTTCGAGGATATTTTAGTTTTGATTAAAAAAATTTTATTTCTAATGACTTTTCGTAAAATATGATAATGCCATCTAAAAGAGGATCAGATAAGGTACTTCTTTTTCAATGATTTCGAGGATATTTTAGTTTTGATCAAAAAAATTTAATTTTTTACGACTTTTCGTAAAATATGTTAATGCAATCTAAAATAGGAACTGCTAAGCTTTCCATCGAGCTCTTAGTCGAAGAAGTCGGTCGAAGAATGCAAGAGTTATTAGCAAAAAACTAATCGGTGGTCAACACGATTGCGTCCTACTGCCGATTCTTTTCGCAAAGTACTTTTCAATGATTTCGAGGATATTTTAGTTCTGATTAAAAAAATTTTATTTCTAATGACTTTTCGTAAAATATGATCGAGCTCTTAGTCGAAGAAGTCGGTCGAATGATGCATGAGTTATTAGCAAAAACCTAATCGGTGGTCAACACGATTAAACAATTAAACAATTTTTTGTCCTTGGAAAAACTATAAATTCTGAATAAAATGCCGACCATTATGCAATAAAAAACAGGTAAATGACTCTTATTAGATAAGGCATATTTTAGTCTGATAAGGTACTTCTTCTTCAATGATTTCGAGGATATTTTAGTTTTGGTCAAAACAATTTTATTCCATATGCTTTTTCGTAAAATATGTTCATGCCATCTAAAAAAGAAACAGATTAGCTTTCCATCGAGCTCTTAGTCGAAGAAGTGGGTCGAAGGATGCGAGAGTTATTAGCAAAAAACTAGTCGGTTGTCAACACGATTCCGTCCTACTGCCGATTCTTTTCGCAATGTACTTTTCTATAATTCTGGCATTTAATGGGAAAAAATTAAACGAATTTTTTGTCCATGTAAAAAACTATTAATTCTGAATAAAATGCCGCCCATTTATGCAATTAAACAAATTTATATGTTTCTTATTAGATAAAATATATTTTCGTCTGATAAGGTACTTCTACTTCAATGATTTCGAGGATATTTTAGTTTTGATCAAAAAAACTTTATTTCCTATGACTTTTCGTAGAATATGTTAATGCCATCTGAAAGAGGAACAGGTAATCTTTCCATCGAGCTCTTAGTCGAAGAAGTCGGTCGAAGGATGCGAGAGTTATTAGCAAAAAACTATTCGGTGGTCAACACGATTCCGTCCTACTGCCGATTCTTTTCGCAATGTACTTTTCTATAATTCTGGCATTTAATGGGAAAAAATTAAACGAATTTTTTGTCCATGTAAAAAACTATTAATTCTGAATAAAATGCCGCCCATTTATGCAATTAAACAAATTTATATGTCTCTTATTAGATAAAATATATTTTCGTCTGATAAGGTACTTCTACTTCAATGATTTCGAGGATATTTTAGTTTTGATCAAAAAAACTTTATTTCTTATGACTTTTCGTAGAATATGTTTATGCCATCTGAAAGAGGAACAGGTAAGCTTTCCATCGAGCTCTTAGTCGAAGAAGTCGGTCGAAGGATGCAAGAGTTATTAGCAAAAAACTAATCGGTAGTCAACACGATTCCGTCCTACTGCCGATTCTCTTCGTAAAGTACTTTTCTATAATTCTAGTATTTAATGGGAAGAAATTAAACGAATTTTTTGTTCATGTAAAAAACTATTAATTCTGAATAAAATACCGCCCATTATGCAATAAAAAACAGGTAAATGACTCTTATTAGATAAGGCAGATTTTCGTCTGATAAGGTACTTTTTAATGATTTCGACGATATTTTAGTTTTGATCAAAAAAATTTTATTTTTTACGACTTTTCGTAAAATATGTTAATGCAATCTAAAATAGGAACTGCTAAGCTTTCCATCGAGCTCTTAGTCGAAGAAGTCGGTCGAAGAATGCAAGAGTTATTAGCAAAAAACTAATCGGTGGTCAACACGATTGCGTCCTACTGCCGATTCTTTGCGCAAAGTACTTTTCAATGATTTCGAGGATATTTTAGTTCTGATTAAAAAAATTTTATTTCTAATGACTTTTCGTAAAATATGATCGAGCTCTTAGTCGACGAAGTCGGTCGAAGGATGCATGAGTTATTAGCAAAAAACTAATCGGTGGTCAACACGATGAAACAATTAAACAATTTTTTGTCCTTGGAAAAACTATAAATTCTGAATAAAATGCCGCCCATTATGCAATAAAAAACAGGTAAATGACTCTTATTAGATAAGGCATATTTTAGTCTGATAAGGTACTTCTTCTTCAATGATTTCGAGGATATTTTAATTTTGATCAAAAAAATTTTATTTTTTAAGACTTTTCGTAAAATATGTTAATGCGATCTAAAAGAGGAACAGGTAAGCTTTACATCGAGCTCTTAGTCGAAGAAGTCGGTCGAAGGATGCAAGAGTTATTAGCAAAAAACTAATCGGTAGTCAACACGATTCCGTCCTACTGCCGATTCTCTTCGCAAAGTACTTTTCTATAATTCTAGTATTTATAGAAAAAAATTAAACGAATTTTTTGTCCATGTAAAAAACTATTAATTCTGAATAAAATGCCGCCCATTTATGCAATTAAAAAATTTAAATGTCTCTTATCAGATAAGGCATAATTTCGTCTGATAAGGTACTTCTTTTTCAATGATTTCGAGGATATTTTAGTTTTGATCAAAAAAACTTTATTTCTTATGACTTTTCGTAAAATATGTTAATGCAATCTAAAATAGGAACTGCTAAGCTTTCCATCGAGCTCTTAGTCGAAGAAGTCGGTCGAAGAATGCAAGAGTTATTAGCAAAAAAGTAATCGGTGGTCAACACGATTGCGTCCTACTGCCGATTCTTTGCGCAAAGTACTTTTCAATGATTTCGAGGATATTTTAGTTTTGATTAAAAAAATTTTATTTCTAATGACTTTTCGTAAAATATGATAATGCCATCTAAAAGAGGATCAGATAAGGTACTTCTTTTTCAATGATTTCGAGGATATTTTAGTTTTGATCAAAAAAATTTAATTTTTTACGACTTTTCGTAAAATATGTTAATGCAATCTAAAATAGGAACTGCTAAGCTTTCCATCGAGCTCTTAGTCGAAGAAGTCGGTCGAAGAATGCAAGAGTTATTAGCAAAAAACTAATCGGTGGTCAACACGATTGCGTCCTACTGCCGATTCTTTTCGCAAAGTACTTTTCAATGATTTCGAGGATATTTTAGTTCTGATTAAAAAAATTTTATTTCTAATGACTTTTCGTAAAATATGATCGAGCTCTTAGTCGAAGAAGTCGGTCGAAGGATGCATGAGTTATTAGCAAAAAACTAATCGGTGGTCAACACGATTAAACAATTAAACAATTTTTTGTCCTTGGAAAAACTATAAATTCTGAATAAAATGCCGACCATTATGCAATAAAAAACAGGTAAATGACTCTTATTAGATAAGGCATATTTTAGTCTGATAAGGTACTTCTTCTTCAATGATTTCGAGGATATTTTAGTTTTGGTCAAAACAATTTTATTCCATATGCTTCTTCGTAAAATATGTTCATGCCATCTAAAAAAGAAACAGATTAGCTTTCCATCGAGCTCTTAGTCGAAGAAGTGGGTCGAAGGATGCGAGAGTTATTAGCAAAAAACTAGTCGGTTGTCAACACGATTCCGTCCTACTGCCGATTCTTTTCGCAATGTACTTTTCTATAATTCTGGCATTTAATGGGAAAAAATTAAACGAATTTTTTGTCCATGTAAAAAACTATTAATTCTGAATAAAATGCCGCCCATTTATGCAATTAAACAAATTTATATGTTTCTTATTAGATAAAATATATTTTCGTCTGATAAGGTACTTCTACTTCAATGATTTCGAGGATATTTTAGTTTTGATCAAAAAAACTTTATTTCCTATGACTTTTCGTAGAATATGTTAATGCCACCTGAAAGAGGAACAGGTAATCTTTCCATCGAGCTCTTAGTCGAAGAAGTCGGTCGAAGGATGCGAGAGTTATTAGCAAAAAACTATTCGGTGGTCAACACGATTCCGTCCTACTGCCGATTCTTTTCGCAATGTACTTTTCTATAATTCTGGCATTTAATGGGAAAAAATTAAACGAATTTTTTGTCCATGTAAAAAACTATTAATTCTGAATAAAATGCCGCCCATTTATGCAATTAAACAAATTTATATGTCTCTTATTAGATAAAATATATTTTCGTCTGATAAGGTACTTCTACTTCAATGATTTCGAGGATATTTTAGTTTTGATCAAAAAAACTTTATTTCTTATGACTTTTCGTAGAATATGTTTATGCCATCTGAAAGAGGAACAGGTAAGCTTTCCATCGAGCTCTTAGTCGAAGAAGTCGGTCGAAGGATGCAAGAGTTATTAGCAAAAAACTAATCGGTAGTCAACACGATTCCGTCCAACTGCCGATTCTCTTCGTAAAGTACTTTTCTATAATTCTAGTATTTAATGGGAAGAAATTAAACGAATTTTTTGTTCATGTAAAAAACTATTAATTCTGAATAAAATACCGCCCATTATGCAATAAAAAACAGGTAAATGACTCTTATTAGATAAGGCAGATTTTCGTCTGATAAGGTACTTCTTTTTCAATGATTTCGAGGATATTTTAGTTTTGATCAAAAAAATTTTATTTTTTACGACTTTTCGTAAAATATGTTAATGCAATCTAAAAGAGGAACTGCTAAGCTTTCCATCGAGCTCTTAGTCGAAGAAGTCGGTCGAAGAATGCAAGAGTTATTAGCAAAAAACTAATCGGTGGTCAACACGATTGCGTCCTACTGCCGATTCTTTGCGCAAAGTACTTTTCAATGATTTCGAGGATATTTTAGTTCTGATTAAAAAAATTTTATTTCTAATGACTTATCGTAAAATATGATCGAGCTCTTAGTCAAAGAAGTCGGTCGAAGGATGCATGAGTTATTAGCAAAAAACTAATCGGTGGTCAACACGATGAAACAATTAAACAATTTTTTGTCCTTGGAAAAACTATAAATTCTGAATAAAATGCCGCCCATTATGCAATAAAAAACAGGTAAATGACTCTTATTAGATAAGGCATATTTTAGTCTGATAAGGTACTTCTTCTTCAATGATTTCGAGGATATTTTAGTTTTGATCAAAAAAATTTTATTTTTTAAGACTTTTCGTAAAATATGTTAATGCGATCTAAAAGAGGAACAGGTAAGCTTTACATCGAGCTCTTAGTCGAAGAAGTCGGTCGAAGGATGCAAGAGTTATTAGCAAAAAACTAATCGGTAGTCAACACGATTCCGTCCTACTGCCGATTCTCTTCGCAAAGTACTTTTCTATAATTCTAGTATTTATAGAAAAAAATTAAACGAATTTTTTGTCCATGTAAAAAACTATTAATTCTGAATAAAATGCCGCCCATTTATGCAATTAAAAAATTTAAATGTCTCTTATCAGATAAGGCATAATTTCGTCTGATAAGGTACTTCTTTTTCAATGATTTCGAGGATATTTTAGTTTTGATCAAAAAAACTTTATTTCTTATGACTTTTCGTAGAATATGTTAATGCCATCTGAAAGAGGAACAGATAAGCTTTCCATCGCGCTCTTAGTCGAAGAAGTCGGTCGAAGGATGCAAGAGTTATTAGCAAAAAACTATTCGGTGGTCAACACGATTAAACAATTAAACAATTTTTTGTCCTTGGAAAAACTATAAATTCTGAATAAAATGCCGAAGGATGCTAGAGTTATTAGCAAAAAACTAATCGGTAGTCAACACGATTCCGTCCTACTGCCGATTCTCTTCGTAAAGTACTTTTCTATAATTCTAGTATTTAATGGGAAGAAATTAAACGAATTTTTTGTTCATGTAAAAAACTATTAATTCTGAATAAAATACCGCCCATTATGCAATAAAAAACAGGTAAATGACTCTTACTAGATAAGGCAGATTTTCGTCTGATAAGGTACTTCTTTTTCAATGATTTCGAGGATATTTTAGTTTTGATCAAAAAAATTTTATTTTTTAAGACTTTTCGTAAAATATGTTAATGCGATCTAAAAGAGGAACAGGTAAGCTTTACATCGAGCTCTTAGTCGAAGAAGTCGGTCGAAGAATGCAAGAGTTATTAGCAAAAAACTAATCGGTGGTCAACACGATTGCGTCCTACTGCCGATTCTTTGCGCAAAGTACTTTTCAATGATTTCGATGATATTTTAGTTTTGATTAAAAAAATTTTATTTCTAATGACTTTTCGTAAAATATGATAATGCCATCTAAAAGAGGATCAGATAAGGTACTTCTTTTTCAATGATTTCGAGGATATTTTAGTTTTGATCAAAAAAACTTTATTTCTTATGACTTTTCGTAGAATATGTTAATGCCATCTGAAAGAGGAACAGACAAGCTTTCCATCGAGCTCTTAGTCGAAGAAGTCGGTCGAAGGATGCAAGAGTTATTAGCAAAAAACTATTCGGTGGTCAACACGATTCCGTCCTACTGCCGATTCTTTGCGCAAAGTACTTTTCAATGATTTCGAGGATATTTTAGTTTTGATTAAAAAAATTTTATTTCTAATGACTTTTCGTAAAATATGATCGAGCTCTTAGTCGAAGAAGTCGGTCGAAGGATGCAAGCGTTATTAGCAAAAAACTAATCGGTAGTCAACACGATTCCGTCCTACTGCCGATTCTCTTCGCAAAGTACTTTTCTATAATTCTAGTATTTATAGAAAAAAATTAAACGAATTTTTTGTCCATGTAAAAAACTATTAATTCTGAATAAAATGCCGCCCATTTATGCAATTAAACAAATTTATATGTCTCTTATTAGATAAAATATATTTTCGTCTGATAAGGTACTTCTACTTCAATGATTTCGAGGATATTTTAGTTTTGATCAAAAAAACTTTATTTCTTATGACTTTTCGTAGAATATGTTTATGCCATCTGAAAGAGGAACAGGTAAGCTTTCCATCGAGCTCTTAGTCGAAGAAGTCGGTCGAAGGATGCAAGAGTTATTAGCAAAAAACTAATCGGTAGTCAACACGATTCCGTCCTACTGCCGATTCTTTTCGCAATGTAGTTTTCTATAATTCTGGTATTTAATGGGAAAAAATTAAACGAATTTTTTGTCCATGTAAAAAACTATTAATTCTGAATAAAATGCCGCCCATTTATGCAATTAAACAAATTTATATGTCTCTTATTAGATAAAATATATTTTCGTCTGATAAGGTACTTCTACTTCAATGATTTCGAGATTTTCGTCTGATAAGGTACTTCTTTTTCAATGATTTCGAGGATATTTTAGTTTTGATCAAAAAAATTTTATTTTTTAAGACTTTTCGTAAAATATGTTAATGCGATCTAAAAGAGGAACAGGTAAGCTTTACATCGAGCTCTTAGTCGAAGAAGTCGGTCGAAGAATGCAAGAGTTATTAGCAAAAAACTAATCGGTGGTCAACACGATTGCGTCCTACTGCCGATTCTTTGCGCAAAGTACTTTTCAATGATTTCGATGATATTTTAGTTTTGATTAAAAAAATTTTATTTCTAATGACTTTTCGTAAAATATGATAATGCCATCTAAAAGAGGATCAGATAAGGTACTTCTTTTTCAATGATATCGAGGATATTTTAGTTTTGATCAAAAAAACTTTATTTCTTATGACTTTTCGTAAAATATGTTTATGCCATCTGAAAGAGGAACAGACAAGCTTTCCATCGAGCTCTTAGTCGAAGAAGTCGGTCGAAGGATGCAAGAGTTATTAGCAAAAAACTATTCGGTGGTCAACACGATTCCGTCCTACTGCCGATTCTTTGCGCAAAGTACTTTTCAATGATTTCGAGGATATTTTAGTTTTGATTAAAAAAATTTTATTTCTAATGACTTTTCGTAAAATATGATCGAGCTCTTAGTCGAAGAAGTCGGTCGAAGGATGCAAGCGTTATTAGCAAAAAACTAATCGGTAGTCAACACGATTCCGTCCTACTGCCGATTCTCTTCGCAAAGTACTTTTCTATAATTCTAGTATTTATAGAAAAAAATTAAACGAATTTTTTGTCCATGTAAAAAACTATTAATTCTGAATAAAATGCCGCCCATTTATGCAATTAAACAAATTTATATGTCTCTTATTAGATAAAATATATTTTCGTCTGATAAGGTACTTCTACTTCAATGATTTCGAGGTTATTTTAGTTTTGATCAAAAAAACTTTATTTCTTATGACTTTTCGTAGAATATGTTTATGCCATCTGAAAGAGGAACAGGTAAGCTTTCCATCGAGCTCTTAGTCGAAGAAGTCGGTCGAAGGATGCAAGAGTTATTAGCAAAAAACTCATCGGTAGTCAACACGATTCCGTCCTACTGCCGATTCTTTTCGCAATGTACTTTTCTATAATTCTGGCATTTAATGGGAAAAAATTAAACGAATTTTTTGTCCATGTAAAAAAATATTAATTCTAAATAAAATGTCGCCCATGTATGCAATTAAAAAAATGTAGATATCTCTTATTAGATAAGGCATATTTTTGTCATATAAGGTTTTTCTTCAATGATTTCGAGGATATTTTAGTTTTGATCAAAAAAACTTTATTTCTTATGACTTTTCGTAAAATATGTTAATGCCATCTGAAAGAGGAACAGATAAGCTTTCCATCGAGCTCTTAGTCGAAGAAGTCGGTCGAAGGATGCAAGAGTTATTTGCAAAAAACTATTCGGTGGTCAACACGATTCCGTCCTACTGCCGATTCTTTTCGCAATGTAGTTTTCTATAATTCTGGTATTTAATGGGAAAAAATTAAACGAATTTTTTGTCCATGTAAAACACTATTAATTCTGAATAAAATGCCGCCCATTTATGCAATTAAAAAAATTTAATTGTCTCTTATTAGATAAAATATATTTTCGTCTGATAAGGTACTTCTACTTCAATGATTTCGAGGATATTTTAGTTTTGGTCAAAACAATTTTATTCCATATGCTTTTTCGTAAAATATGTTCATTCCATCTAAAAAAGAAACAGATTAGCTTTCCATCGAGCTCTTAGTCGAAGAAGTCGGTCGAAAGATGCAAGAGTTATTAGCAAAAAACTAATCGGTGGCCAACACGATTAAACAATTAAACAATTTTTTGTCCTTGGAAAAACTATAAATTGTGAATAAAATGCCGCCCATTATTTAATAAAAAACAGGTAAATGACTCTTATTAGATAAGGCATATTTTCGTCTGATAAGGTACTTCTTCTTCAATGATTTCGAGAATATTTTAGTTTTGATCAAAAAAATGTTATTTTTTATGACTTTTCGTAAAATATGTTAATGCAATCTAAAAAAGGAACAGGTTAGCTTTACATCGAGCTCTTAGTCGAAGAAGTCGGTCGAAGGATGCAAGAGTTATTAGCAAAAAACTAATCGGTAGTCAACACGATTCCGTGCTACTGCCGATTCTCTTCGCAAAGTACTTTTCTATAATTCTAGTATTTATAGAAAAAAATTAAACGAATTTTTTGTCCATGTAAAAAACTATTAATTCTAAATAAAATGTCGCCCATGTATGCAATTAAAAAAATGTAAATGTCTCTTATTAGATAAGGCATATTTTTGTCATATAAGGTGTTTCTTCAATGATTTCGAGGATATTTTAGTTTTGATCAAAAAAACTTTATTTCTTATGACTTTTCGTAAAATATGTTAATGCCATCTGAAAGAGGAACAAATAAGCTTTCCATCGAGCTCTTAGTCGAAGAAGTCGGTCGAAGGATGCAAGAGTTATTAGCAAAAAACTATTCGGTGGTCAACACGATTCCGTCCTACTGCCGATTCTTTTCGCAATGTACTTTTCTATAATTCTGGTATTTAATGGGAAAAAATTAAACGAATTTTTTGTCCATGTAAAACACTATTAATTCTGAATAAAATGCCGCCCATTTATGCAATTAAAAAAAATTTAAATGTCTCTTATTAGATAAAATATATTTTCGTCTGATAAGGTACTTCTACTTCAATGAGTTCGAGGATATTTTAGTTTTGGTCAAAACAATTTTATTCCATATGCTTTTTCGTAAAATATGTTCATGCCATCTAAAAAAGAAACAGATTAGCTTTCCATCGAGCTCTTAGTCGAAGAAGTCGGTCGAAAGATGCAAGAGTTATTAGCAAAAAACTAATCGGTGATCAACACGATTCCGTCCTACTGCCAATTTTTTTCGCAAAATACTTTTCTATGATTCTAGTATTTAATGGGAAAAAATTAAACGAGTTTTTTGTCCATGTAAAAAAATATTAATTCTAAATAAAATGTCGCCCATGTCTGCAATTAAAAAAATGTAAATGTCTCTTATTAGATAAGGCATATTTTTGTCATATAAGGTGTTTCTTCAATGATTTCGAGGATATTTTAGTTTTGATCAAAAAAACTTTATTTCTTATGACTTTTCGTAAAATATGTTAATGCCATCTGAAAGAGGAACAAATAAGCTTTCCATCGAGCTCTTAGTCGAAGAAGTCGGTCGAAGGATGCAAGAGTTATTAGCAAAACACTAATCGGTGGTCAACACGATTCCGTCCTACTTCCGATTCTTTTCGCAAAGTACTTTTCTATAATTCTAGTATTTAATAGGAACAAATTAAACGAATTTTTTGACCATGTAAAAAACTATTAATTCTGAATTGAATGCCGACATTTATGGAATTATTCGAAGAAGTCGGTCGAAGAGTGCAAGAGTTATTAACAAAACACAAATCGGTGGTCAACACGATTCCGTCCTACTGCCGACTCTTTTCGCAAAGTACTTTTCTATAATTCTAGTATTTAATGGGAAAAAAATTAAAGAATTTTTTGTTCATGAAAAAAACTATTAATTCTGAATTAAATGCCGCCATTTATGGAATTAATCGAAGAAGTCGGTCGAAGAATGCAAGAGTTATTAGCAAAACACTAATCGGTGGTCAACACGATTCCGTCCTCCTACCGATTCTTTTCGCAAAGTACTTTTCAATGATTTCGAGGATATTTTAGTTTTGTTCAAACAAATTTTATTTCTTATGACTTTTCGAAAAATATGTTAATGCCATCTGAAAGAGGAACAGATAAGCTTTCCATCGAGCTTTTAGTCGAAGAAGTGGGTCGAAGGATGCAAGAGTTATTAGCAAAAAACTAATCGGTGGTCAACACGATTGCGTCCTACTGCCGATTCTTTTCGCAAAGTACTTTTCTATAATTCTAGTATTTAATGGGAAAAAATTAACCGAATTTTTTTTCCATGTAAAAGACTATTAATTCTGAATTAAATGCCGCCATTTATGGAATTAATCGAAGAAGTCGGTCGAAGAATGCAAGAGTTATTAGCAAAACACTAATCGGTGGTCAACACGATTCCGTCCTCCTACCGATTCTTTTCGCAAAGTACTTTTCAATGATTTCGAGGATATTTTAGTTTTGTTCAAACAAATTTTATTTCTTATGACTTTTCGAAAAATATGTTAATGCCATCTGAAAGAGGAACAGATAAGCTTTCCATCGAGCTTTTAGTCGAAGAAGTGGGTCGAAGGATGCAAGAGTTATTAGCAAAAAACTAATCGGTGGTCAACACGATTGCGTCCTACTGCCGATTCTTTTCGAAAAGTACTTTTCTATAATTCTAGTATTTAATGGGAAAAAATTAAACAATTTCTTGTCCTTGGAAAAACTATAAATTCTGAATAAAATGCCGCCCATTATGGAATAAAAAACAGGTAAATGATTATTATTAGATCAGGCATATTTTCGTCTGATAAGGTACTTCTTCTTCAATGATTTCGAGGATATTATAGTTTTGATCAAAAAAATTTTATTTCTTACGACTTTTCGTAAAATATGTTAATGCAATCTAAAAGAGGAACAGCCAAGCTTTACATCGAGCTCTTAGTCGAAGAAGTCGGTCGAAGGATGCAAGAGTTATTAGCAAAAAACTAATCGGTAGTCAACACGATTCCGTCCTACTGCCGATTCTCTTCGCAAAGTACTTTTCTATAATTCTAGTATTTAATGGGAAAAAATTAAAGAATTTTTTGTTCATGTAAAAAACTATTAATTCTGAATAAAATACCGCCCATTATGCAATAAAAAACAGGTAAATGACTCTTATTAGATAAGGCATATTTTCGTCTGATAAGGTACTTCTTCAACAATGATTTCGAGGATATTTTAGTTTTGATCAAAAAAATTTTATTTTTTACGACTTTTCGTAAAATATGTTAATGCAATCTAAAAGAGGAACAGCTAAGCTTTCCATCGAGCTCTTAGTCGAAGAAGTCGGTCGAAGAATGCAAGAGTTATTAGCAAAAAACTAATCGGTGGTCAACACGATTGCGTCCTACTGCCGATTCTTTGCGCAAAGTACTTTTCAATGATTTCGAGGATATTTTAGTTTTGATTAAAAAAATTTTATTTCTAATGACTTTTCGTAAAATATGATAATGCCATCTAAAAGAGGATCAGATAAGCTTTCTATCGAGCTCTTAGTCGAAGAAGTCGGTCGAAGGATGCATGAGTTATTAGAAAAAAAACTAATCGGTGGTCAACACGATTAAACAATTAAACAATTTTTTGTCCTTGGAAAAACTATAAATTCTGAATAAAATGCCGCCCATTATGCAATAAAAAAACAGGTAAATGACTCTTATTAGATAAGGCATAATTTCGTCTGATAAGGTACTTCTTCTTCAATGATTTCGAGGATATTTTAGTTTTGATCAAAAAAATTTTATTTTTTAAGACTTTTCGTAAAATATGTTAATGCCATCTGAAAGAGGAACAGATAAGCTTTCCATCGAGCTGTTAGTCGAAGAAGTCGGTCAAAGGGTGCAAGAGTTATTAGCTAAAAACTATTCGGTGGTCAACACGATTCCGTCCTAGTGCCGATTCTTTTCGCAAAGTACTTTTTTATAGTTCTAGTATTTAATGGGAAAAAATTAAACGAATTTCTTTTCCATGTAAAAAACTATTAATTCTGAATAAAATGCCGCCCATATATGCAATTAAAAAAATTTAAATGTCTCTTATTAGATAATGCAGATTTTCGTCTGATAAGGTACTTTTTTTTCAACGATTTCGAGGATATTTTAGTTTTGACTTTTCGTAGAATATGTTAATGCCATCTGAAAGAGGAACAGATAAGCTTTCCATCGAGCTCTTAGTCGAAGAAGTCGGTCGAAGGATGCAAGAGTTATTAGCAAAAAACTATTCGGTGGTCAACACGATTCCGTCCTACTGCCGATTCTTTGCGCAAAGTACTTTTCAATGATTTCGAGGATATTTTAGTTTTGATTAAAAAAATTTTATTTCTAATGACTTTTCGTAAAATATGATAATGCCATCTAAAAGAGGATCAGATAAGCTTTCTATCGAGCTCTTAGTCGAAGAAGTCGGTCGAAGGATGCATGAGTTATTAGCAAAAAAACTAATCGGTGGTCAACACGATTAAACAATTAAACAATTTTTTGTCCTTGGAAAAACTATAAATTCTGAACAAAATGCCGCCCATTATGCAATAAAAAACAGGTAAATGACTCTTATTAGATAAGGCATATTTTCGTCTGATAAGGTACTTCTTCTTCAATGATTTCGAGGATATTTTAGTTTTGATCAAAAAAATTTTATTTCTTATGACTTTTTGTAAAATATGTTCATGTCATCTAAAAGAGGATCAGATAAGCTTTCCATCGAGCTCTTAGTCGAAGAAGTCGGTCAAAGGGTGCAAGAGTTATTAGCTAAAAACTATTCGGTGGTCAACACGATTCCGTCCTAGTGCCGATTCTTTTCGCAAAGTACTTTTTTATAGTTCTAGTATTTAATGGGAAAAAATTAAACGAATTTCTTTTCCATGTAAAAAACTATTAATTCTGAATAAAATGCCGCCCATTTATGCAATCAAAAAAATTTAAATGTCTCTTATTAGATAAGGCATATTTTCGTCTGATAAGGTACTTCTACTTCAATGATTTCGAGGATATTTTAGTTTTGGTCAAAACAATTTTATTCCATTTGCTTTTTCGTAAAATATGTTCATTCTATCTAAAAAAGAACAAGATTAGCTTTCCATCGAGCTCTTAGTCGAAGAAGTCGGTCGAAAGATGCAAGAGTTATTAGCTAAAAACTATTCGGTGGTCAACACGATTCCGTCCTACTGCCAGTTCTTTTCGCAAAGTACTTTTCTATGATTATAGTATTTAATGTGAAAAAATTAAACGAGTTTTTTGTCCATGTAAAAAAATATTAAATCTGAATAAAATGTCGGCCATATATGCAATTAAAAAAATGTAAATGTCTCTTATTAGATAAGGCATATTTTTATCTTATAAGGTGCTTCTTCTTCAATGATTTCGAGGATATTTTAGTTTTGGTCAAAACAATTTTATTCCTTATGATTTTCGTAAAATATATTAATGCCATCTGAAAGAGGATCAGATAAGCTTTCCATCGAGCTCTTAGTCGAAGAAGTCGGTCAAAGGGTGCAAGAGTTATTAGCTAAAAACTATTCGGTGGTCAACACGATTCCGTCCTAGTGCCGATTCTTTTCGCAAAGTACTTTTTTATAGTTCCAGTATTTAATGCGAAAAAATGAAACGAATTTCTTTTCCATGTAAAAAACTATTAATTCTGAGTAAAATGCCGCCCATTTATGCAATCAAAAAAATTTAAATGTCTCTTATTAGATAAGGCATATTTTTATCTTATAAGGTGCTTCTTCTTCAATGATTTCGAGGATATTTTAGTTTTGGTCAAAACAATTTTATTCCTTATGATTTTCGTAAAATATGTTAATGCCATCTGAAAGAGGAACAGCTAAGCTTTCCATCAAGCTCTTAGTCGAAGAAGTCGGTCGAAGAATGCAAGAGTTATTAGCAAAACACTAATCGGTGGTCAACACGATTCCGTCCTACTTCCGATTCTTTTCGCAAAGTACTTTTCGATAATTCTAGTATTTAATAGGAACAAATTAAACGAATTTTTTGTCCATGTAAAAAACTATTAATTCTGAATTAAATGCCGACATTTATGGAATTAATCGAAGAAGTCGGTCGAAGAGTGCAAAAGTTATTAGCAAAACACAAATCGGTGGTCAACACGATTCCGTCCTACTGCCGACTCTTTTCGCAAAGTACTTTTCTATAATTCTAGTATTTAATGGGAAAAAATTAAAGAATTTTTTGTTCATGTAAAAAACTATTAATTCTGAATAAAATACCGCCCATTATGCAATAAAAAACAGGTAAATGACTCTTATTAGGTAAGGCATATTTTCGTCTGATAAGGTACTTCTTCAACAATGATTTCGAGGATATTTTAGTTTTGATCAAAAAAATTTTATTTTTTACGACTTTTCGTAAAATATGTTAATGCAATCTAAAAGAGGAAAAGCTATGCGTTCCATCGAGCTCTTAGTCGAAGAAGTCGGTCGAAGAATGCAAGAGTGATTAGCAAAAAACTAATCGGTGGTCAAAACGATTGCGTCCTACTGCCGATTCTTTGCGCAAAGTACTTTTCAATGATTTCGAGGATATTTTAGTTTTGATTAAAAAAATTTTATTTCTAATGACTTTTCGTAAAATATGATAATGCCATCTAAAAGAGGATCAGATAAGCTTTCTAGCGAGCTCTTAGTCGAAGAAGTCGGTCGAAGGATGCATGAGTTATTAGCAAAAAACTAATCGGTGGTCAACACGATTAAACAATTAAACAATTTTTTGTCCTTGGAAAAACTATAAATTTTGAACAAAATGCCGCCCATTATGCAATAAAAAACAGGTAAATGACTCTTATTAGATACGGCATATTTTCGTCTGATAAGGTACTTCTTCTTCAATGATTTCGAGGATATTTTAGTTTTGATCAAAAAAATTTTATTTCTTATGACTTTTTGTAAAATATGTTCATGCCATCTAAAAGAGGATCAGATAAGCTTTCCATCGAGCTCTTAGTCGAAGAAGTCGGTCAAAGGGTGCAAGAGTTATTAGCTAAAAACTATTCGGTGGTCAACACGATTCCGTCCTAGTGCCGATTCTTTTCGCAAAGTACTTTTTTATAGTTCTAGTATTTAATGGGAAAAAATTAAACTAATTTCTTTTCCATGTAAAAAACTATTAATACTGAATAAAATCCCGCCCATTTATGCAATCAAAAAAATTTAAATGTCTCATATTAGATAAGGCATATTTTCGTCTGATAAGGTACTTCTACTTCAATGATTACGAGGATATTTTAGTTGTGGTCAAAACAATTTTATTCCATTTGCTTTTTCGTAAAATATGTTCATTCTATCTAAAAAAGAAACAGATTAGCTTTCCATCGAGCTCTTAGTCGAAGAAGTCGGTCGAAAGATGCAAGAGTTATTAGCTAAAAACTATTCGGTGGTCAACACGATTCCGTCCTACTGCCAGTTCTTTTCGCAAAGTACTTTTCTATGATTCTAGTATTTAATGTGAAAAAATTAAACGAGTTTTTTGTCCATGTAAAAAAATATTAAATCTGAATAAAATGTCGCCCATATATGCAATAAAAAAAATGTAAATGTCTCTTATTAGATAAGGCATATTTTTATCTTATAAGGTGCTTCTTCTTCAATGATTTCGAGGATATTTTAGTTTTGGTCAAAACAATTTTATTCCTTATGATTTTCGTAAAAAATGTTAATGCCAACTGAAAGAGGATCAGATAAGCTTTCCATCGAGCTCTTAGTCGAAGAAGTCGGTCAAAGGGTGCAAGAGTTAGTAGCTAAAAACTATTCGGTGGTCAACACGATTCCGTCCTACTTCCGATTCTTTTCGCAAAGTACTTTTCTATAATTCTAGTATTTAATAGGAACAAATTAAACGAATTTTTTGTCCATGTAAAAAACTATTAATTCTGAATTGAATGCCGACATTTATGGAATTAATCGAAGAAGTCGGTCGAAGAGTGCATGAGTTATTAGCAAAACACAAATCGGTGGTCAACACGATTCCGTCCTACTGCCGACTCTTTTCGCAAAGTACTTTTCTATAATTCTAGTATTTAATGGGAAAAAATTAACGAATTTTTTGTTCATGTAAAAAACTATTAATCCTGAATAAAATACCGCCCATTATGCAATTACAAAAATTCAAATGTCTCTTATTAGACAAGGCAGATTTTCGTCTGATAAGGTACTTCTTCAACAATGATTTCGAGGATATTTTAGTTTTGATCCAAAAAATGTTATTTTTTACGACTTTTCGTAAAATATGTTAATGCAATCTAAAAGAGGAACAGCTAAGCTTTCCATCAAGCTCTTAGTCGAAGAAGTCGGTCGAAGAATGCAAGAGTTATTAGCAAAACACTAATCGGTGGTCAACACGATTCCGTCCTACTTCCGATTCTTTTCGCAAAGTACTTTTCTATAATTCTAGTATTTAATGGGAAAAAATTAAACGAATTTTTTGTCCATGTAAAACACTATTAATTCTGAATTAAATGCCGCCATTTATGGAATTAATCGAAGAAGTCGGTCGAAGAATGCAACAGTTATTAGCAAAACACTAATCGGTGGTCAACACGATTCCGTCCTCCTGCCGATTCTTTTCGCAAAGTACTTTTCAATGATTTCGAGGATATTTTAGTTTTGTTCAAACAAATTTTATTTCTTATGACTTTTCGTAAAATATGTTAATGCCATCTGAAAGAGGAACAGATAAGCTTTCCATCGAGCTTTTAGTCGAAGAAGTGGGTCGAAGGATGCAAGAGTTATTAGCAAAAAACTAATCGGTGGTCAACACGATTGCGTCCTACTGCCGATTCTTTTCGAAAAGTACTTTTCTATAATTCTAGTATTTAATGGGAAAAAATTAAACAATTTTTTTTCCTTGGAAAAACTATAAATTCTGAATAAAATGCCGCCCATTATGGAATAAAAAACAGGTAAATGACTATTATTAGATAAGGCATATTTTCGTCTGATAAGGTACTTCTTCAACAATGATTTCGAGGATATTTTAGTTTTGATCAAAAAAATTTTATTTTTTACGACTTTTCGTAAAACATGTTAATGCAATCTAAAAGAGGAACTCAATAATGATTAGCAGGCTCGAGGTCAATTTCGATACACCAAATTTGTAATCAAAAAGTTTTGGCAGTTTTAACAACAAACAATATTGCAAGAACTAGCTCAAAAGCTAGCAGCAGGCAGATCGTACAGCTGTTTCGGGAGTTGCCAAACTCCTTCATCAGCGATCTTTGCTTAACGATGAACGGATTATCAGCACTCCCCATACGTTTTTCTTGATAAACTGCATGAGAATTGCAAGTTATCAAACGAAAAACCCTGAGAAATGCTGCTTCGATCATCGCCTTGCAATATTGTTGTTGTTGTGGGCCACCGCTGTTTGTTGGAGTCAAGTCTTGACTCACGTCAACTGCTTGTGGACCAAATTTAGAAAAATAAAACAAAAATTTTATATAATTATATAAATAATAATAATTATATATAATTGTGTAGTATGACAGAAACTTGAAAAATAAAATTTTTGTTTTATTTTTCTAAATTTGGTCCACAAGCAGTTGACGTGAGTCAAGACTTGACTCCAACAAACAGCGGTGGCCCACAACAACAACAATATTGCAAGGCGATGATCGAAGCAGCATTTCTCAGGGTTTTTCGTTTGATAACTTGCAATTCTCATGCAGTTTATCAAGAAAAACGTATGGGGAGTGCTGATAATCCGTTCATCGTTAAGCAAAGATCGCTGATGAAGGAGTTTGGCAACTCCCGAAACAGCTGTACGATCTGCCTGCTGCTAGCTTTTGAGCTAGTTCTTGCAATATTGTTTGTTGTTAAAACTGCCAAAACTTTTTGATTACAAATTTGGTGTATCAAAATTGACCTCGAGCCTGCTAATCATTATTGAATTACTTGTATAGGTCGTAAAACAAAACACTTTTTAACTAAAATGGAAGGCACGCCGTAGTCATCCACATAATTGTGTAGTATGACAGAAACTTGAAAAATAAAATTTTTGTTTTATTTTTCTAAATTTGGTCCACAAGCAGTTGACGTGAGTCAAGACTTGACTCCAACAAACAGCGGTGGCCCACAACAACAACAATATTGCAAGGCGATGATCGAAGCAGCATTTCTCAGGGTTTTTCGTTTGATAACTTGCAATTCTCATGCAGTTTATCAAGAAAAACGTATGGGGAGTGCTGATAATCCGTTCATCGTTAAGCAAAGATCGCTGATGAAGGAGTTTGGCAACTTCCGAAACAGCTGTACGATCTGCCTGCTGCTAGCTTTTGAGCTAGTTCTTGCAATATTGTTTGTTGTTAAAACTGCCAAAACTTTTTGATTACAAATTTGGTGTATCAAAATTGACCTCGAGCCTGCTAATCATTATTGAATTACTTGTATAGGTCGTAAAACAAAACACTTTTTAACTAAAACGGAAGGCACGCCGTAGTCATCCACATAATTGTGTAGTATGACAGAAACTTGAAAAATAAAATTTTTGTTTTATTTTTCTAAATTTGGTCCACAAGCAGTTGACGTGAGTCAAGACTTGACTCCAACAAACAGCGGTGGCCCACAACAACAACAATATTGCAAGGCGATGATCGAAGCAGCATTTCTCAGGGTTTTTCGTTTGATAACTTGCAATTCTCATGCAGTTTATCAAGAAAAACGTATGGGGAGTGCTGATAATCCGTTCATCGTTAAGCAAAGATCGCTGATGAAGGAGTTTGGCAACTCCCGAAACAGCTGTACGATCTGCCTGCTGCTAGCTTTTGAGCTAGTTCTTGCAATATTGTTTGTTGTTAAAACTGCCAAAACTTTTTGATTACAAATTTGGTGTATCAAAATTGACCTCGAGCCTGCTAATCATTATTGAATTACTTGTATAGGTCGTAAAACAAAACACTTTTTAACTAAAATGGAAGGCACGCCGTAGTCATCCACATAATTGTGTAGTATGACAGAAACTTGAAAAATAAAATTTTTGTTTTATTTTTCTAAATTTGGTCCACAAGCAGTTGACGTGAGTCAAGACTTGACTCCAACAAACAGCGGTGGCCCACAACAACAACAATATTGCAAGGCGATGATCGAAGCAGCATTTCTCAGGGTTTTTCGTTTGATAACTTGCAATTCTCATGCAGTTTATCAAGAAAAACGTATGGGGAGTGCTGATAATCCGTTCATCGTTAAGCAAAGATCGCTGATGAAGGAGTTTGGCAACTTCCGAAACAGCTGTACGATCTGCCTGCTGCTAGCTTTTGAGCTAGTTCTTGCAATATTGTTTGTTGTTAAAACTGCCAAAACTTTTTGATTACAAATTTGGTGTATCAAAATTGACCTCGAGCCTGCTAATCATTATTGAATTACTTGTATAGGTCGTAAAACAAAACACTTTTTAACTAAAAGAGGAACAGCTAAGCTTTCCATCGAGCTCTTAGTCGAAGAAATCGGTCGAAGAATGCAAGAGTTATTAGCAAAAAACTAATCGGTGGTCAACACGATTGCGTCCTACTGCCGATTCTTTGCGCAAAGTACTTTTCAATGATTTCGAGGATATTTTAGTTTTGATTAAAAAAATTTTATTTCTTATGACTTTTCGTAAAATATGTTAATGCCATCTGAAAGAGGAACAGATAAGCTTTCCATCGAGCTTTTAGTCGAAGAAGTGGGTCGAAGGATGCAAGAGTTATTAGCAAAAAACTAATCGGTGGTCAACACGATTGCGTCCTACTGCCGATTCTTTTCGAAAAGTACTTTTCTATAATTCTAGTATTTAATGGGAAAAAATTAAACAATTTTTTTTCCTTGGAAAAACTATAAATTCTGAATAAAATGCCGCCCATTATGCAATAAAAAAACAGGTAAATGACTCTTATTAGATAAGGGATAATTTCGTCTGATAAGGTACTTCTTCTTCAATGATTTCGAGGATATTTTAGTTTTGATAAAAAAAATTTTATTTTTTAAGACTTTTCGTAAAATATGTTAATGCCATCTGAAAGAGGAACAGCTAAGGTTTCCATCAAGCTCTTAGTCGAAGAAATCGGTCGAAGAATGCAAGAGTTATTAGCAAAAAACTAATCGGTGGTCAACACGATTGCGTCCTACTGCCGATTCTTTGCGCAAAGTACTTTTCAATGATTTCGAGGATATTTTAGTTTTGATTAAAAAAATTTTATTTCTAATGACTTTTCGTAAAATATGATAATGCCATCTAAAAGAGGATCAGATAAGCTTTCTATCGAGCTCTTAGTCGAAGAAGTCGGTCGAAGAATGCAAGAGTTATTAGCAAAACACTATTCGGTGGTCAACACGATTAAACAATTAAACAATTTTTTGTCCTTGGAAAAACTATAAATTCTGAATAAAATGCCGCCCATTATGCAATAAAAAAACAGGTAAATGACTCTTATTAGATAAGGGATAATTTCGTCTGATAAGGTACTTCTTCTTCAATGATTTCGAGGATATTTTAGTTTTGATAAAAAAAATTTTATTTTTTAAGACTTTTCGTAAAATATGTTAATGCAATCTAAAAGAGGAACAGGTAAGCTTTACATCGAGCTCTTAGTCGAAGAAGTCGGTCGAAGGATGCAAGAGTTATTAGCAAAAAACTAATCGGTAGTCAACACGATTCCGTCCTACTGCCGATTCTCTTCGCAAAGTACTTTTCTATAATTCTAGTATTTATAGAAAAAAATTAAACGAATTTTTTGTAAATGTAAAAAACTATTAATTCTGAATAAAATGCCGCCCATATATGCAATTAAAAAAATTTAAATGTCTCTTATTAGATAAGGCAGATTTTCGTCTGATAAGGTACTTTTTTTCAACGATTTCGAGGATATTTTAGTTTTGATCAAAAATTTTTACTTCTTACGACTTTTCGTAAAATATGTTAATGACATCTGAAAGAGGAACAGATAAGGTTTCCATCGAGCTGTTAGTCAAAGAAGTCAGTCGAAGGATGCAAGAGTTATTAGGAAAAAACTAATCGGTGGTCAACACGATTCCGTCCTACTGCCGATTCTTTTCGCAATGTACTTTTCTATAATTCTGGTATTTAATGGGAAAAAATTAAACGAATTTTTTGTCCATGTAAAACACTATTAATTCTGAATAAAATGCCGCCCATTTATGCAATTAAAAAAATTTAAATGTCTCTTATTAGATAAAATATATTTTCGTCTGATAAGGTACTTCTACTTCAATGATTTCGAGGATATTTTAGTTTTGGTCAAAACAATTTTATTCCATATGCTTTTTCGTAAAATATGTTAATGCAATCTAAAAAAGGAACAGGTAAGCTTTACATCGAGCTCTTAGTCGAAGAAGTCGGTCGAAGGATGCAAGAGTTATTAGCAAAAAACTAATCGGTGGTCAACACGATTGCGTCCTACTGCCGATTCTTTTCGAAAAGTACTTTTCTATAATTCTAGTATTTAATGGGAAAAAATTAAACAATTTTTTTTCCTTGGAAAAACTATAAATTCTGAATAAAATGCCGCCCATTATGCAATAAAAAAACAGGTAAATGACTCTTATTAGATAAGGGATAATTTCGTCTGATAAGGTACTTCTTCTTCAATGATTTCGAGGATATTTTAGTTTTGATAAAAAAAATTTTATTTTTTAAGACTTTTCGTAAAATATGTTAATGCCATCTGAAAGAGGAGCAGCTAAGCTTTCCATCAAGCTCTTAGTCGAAGAAATCGGTCGAAGAATGCAAGAGTTATTAGCAAAAAACTAATCGGTGGTCAACACGATTGCGTCCTACTGCCGATTCTTTGCGCAAAGTACTTTTCAATGATTTCGAGGATATTTTAGTTTTGATTAAAAAAATTTTATTTCTAATGACTTTTCGTAAAATATGATAATGCCATCTAAAAGAGGATCAGATAAGCTTTCTATCGAGCTCTTAGTCGAAGAAGTCGGTCGAAGAATGCAAGAGTTATTAGCAAAACACTATTCGGTGGTCAACACGATTAAACAATTAAACAATTTTTTGTCCTTGGAAAAACTATAAATTCTGAATAAAATGCCGCCCATTATGCAATAAAAAAACAGGTAAATGACTCTTATTAGATAAGGGATAATTTCGTCTGATAAGGTACTTCTTCTTCAATGATTTCGAGGATATTTTAGTTTTGATAAAAAAAATTTTATTTTTTAAGACTTTTCGTAAAATATGTTAATGCAATCTAAAAGAGGAACAGGTAAGCTTTACATCGAGCTCTTAGTCGAAGAAGTCGGTCGAAGGATGCAAGAGTTATTAGCAAAAAACTAATCGGTAGTCAACACGATTCCGTCCTACTGCCGATTCTCTTCGCAAAGTACTTTTCTATAATTCTAGTATTTATAGAAAAAAATTAAACGAATTTTTTGTAAATGTAAAAAACTATTAATTCTGAATAAAATGCCGCCCATATATGCAATTAAAAAAATTTAAATGTCTCTTATTAGATAAGGCAGATTTTCGTCTGATAAGGTACTTTTTTTCAACGATTTCGAGGATATTTTAGTTTTGATCAAAAATTTTTACTTCTTACGACTTTTCGTAAAATATGTTAATGACATCTGAAAGAGGAACAGATAAGGTTTCCATCGAGCTGTTAGTCAAAGAAGTCAGTCGAAGGATGCAAGAGTTATTAGGAAAAAACTAATCGGTGGTCAACACGATTCCGTCCTACTGCCGATTCTTTTCGCAATGTACTTTTCTATAATTCTGGTATTTAATGGGAAAAAATTAAACGAATTTTTTGTCCATGTAAAACACTATTAATTCTGAATAAAATGCCGCCCATTTATGCAATTAAAAAAATTTAAATGTCTCTTATTAGATAAAATATATTTTCGTCTGATAAGGTACTTCTACTTCAATGATTTCGAGGATATTTTAGTTTTGGTCAAAACAATTTTATTCCATATGCTTTTTCGTAAAATATGTTAATGCAATCTAAAAAAGGAACAGGTAAGCTTTACATCGAGCTCTTAGTCGAAGAAGTCGGTCGAAGGATGCAAGAGTTATTAGCAAAAAACTAATCGGTAGTCAACACGATTCCGTCCTACTGCCGATTCTCTTCGCAAAGTACTTTTCTATAATTCTAGTATTTATAGAAAAAAATTAAACGAATTTCTTGTCCATGTAAAAAACTATTAATTCTGAATAAAATGCCGCCCATATATGCAATTAAAACCAGTAAGGACGCTATCTTCAGCAAGGCTGAAGCTATAATACTTTTCACGTTGTGTCACTAAAAAACTAAATGAATAGTTTTCATGCCTCCCTAACAACATAACTGTAAAGTTTCAAGTCAATTCGTTGAAAAACAAAAAAGTTTTCCACACAACGGGTCAATTTTTGCTATAAGTGGGCGTGGCTACGCCCACTTTTGGTCAACATTGTTTTCATTCCTCCCTAAGAACATAACTGTAAAGTTTCAAGACAATTCGTTAAAAAACAAAAAAGTTTTCCATACAACGGGTCAATTTTCGCTATAAGTGGGCGTGGCTACGCCCACTTTTGGTCAAAATTGTTTTCATTTCTCCCTAAGAACATAACTGTAAAGTTTCAAGTCAATTGGTTAAAAAACACAAAAGTTTTCCATACAACGGGTCAAATTTCGCTATAAAAGGGCGTGGCCACGCCCACTTTTGGTCAAAATAGTTTTCATTCCTCCCAAAGAACATAACTGTAAAGTTTCAAGTCAATTCGTTGAAAAACAAAAAAGTTTTCCATACAACGGGTCAATTTTTGCTATAAGTGGGCGTGGCTACGCCCACTTTTGGTCAAAATAGTTTTCATTCCTTCCTAAGAACATAACTTTAAAATTTCAAGTCAATTGGTTAAAAAACAAAAAAGTTTTTCATAAAACGGGTCAATTTTCGCTAGAAGTGGGCGTGGCTACGCCCATTTTTGGTCAAAATAGTTTTCATTCCTCCCCAAGAACATATCTTTAAAATTTCAAGTCAATTGGTTGAAAAACAAAAAAGTTGTCCATACAACGACCTGAATATTGCTTCTCTTCCTCTTCTTCATTTTGTATGGGAGCTACCAGTTCCAGATGTCCAATCTCATTGAAACTTTCAGGCATGTAGTCGGACTATGTAGAACTACTATGTTTAAAATTTCAGCACTCTATCATACAAAACAAAAAACTTTTCCATACAATGACTCAAGTTTTGTTCATTTTTCTTCTTCTTTTCGTATGGGGGCTACCAGTTCCAGTGGTCCGATATGGCTGGATCCGACAAATGAGTTGATCGCACAAATAAGCAGTCTCTGTGCAAAATTTCAGCTCAATATCTTCAAAACTGTGGGAGAAGATTGTATATATACAGACAGACGGACGGACAGACGGACAGACGGACATGGCTAAATCAACTCGTCTTGTCGTCCTGATCAAGAATATATATACTTTATATAGTCGGAAATGAATATTTCGATCTGTTACAAACTTCAGCACAAAGTTATTATACTATTTCACATACGTGAAAAGTATAAAAATGTAAATGTCTCTTATTAGATAAGGCATATTTTTGTCATATAAGGTGTTTCTTCAATGATTTCGAGGATATTTTAGTTTTGGTCAAAACAATTTTATTCCTTATGATTTTCGTAAAATATGTTAATGCCATCTGAAAGAGGAATACATAAGCCTTCCATCGAGCTCTTAGTCGAAGAAGTCGGTCAAAGGGTGCAAGAGTTAGTAGCTAAAAACTATTCGGTGGTCAACACGATTCCGTCCTACTTCCGATTCTTTTCGCAAAGTACTTTTCTATAATTCTAGTATTTAATAGGAACAAATTAAACGAATTTTTTGTCCATGTAAAAAACTATTAATTCTGAATTGAATGCCGACATTTATGGAATTAATCGAAGAAGTCGGTCGAAGAGTGCAAGAGTTATTAGCAAAACACAAATCGGTGGTCAACACGATTCCGTCCTACTGCCGACTCTTTTCGCAAAGTACTTTTCTATAATTCTAGTATTTAATGGGAAAAAATTAACGAATTTTTTGTTCATGTAAAAAACTATTAATTCTGAATAAAATACCGCCCATTATGCAATTACAAAAATTCAAATGTCTCTTATTAGACAAGGCTGATTTTCGTCTGATAAGGTACTTCTTCAACAATGATTTCGAGGATATTTTAGTTTTGATCCAAAAAATGTTATTTTTTACGACTTTTCGTAAAATATGTTAATGCAATCTAAAAGAGGAACAGCTAAGCTTTCCATCAAGCTCTTAGTCGAAGAAGTCGGTCGAAGAATGCAAGAGTTATTAGCAAAACACTAATCGGTGGTCAACACGATTCCGTCCTACTTCCGATTCTTTTCGCAAAGTACTTTTCTATAATTCTAGTATTTAATGGGAAAAAATTAAACGAATTTTTTGTCCATGTAAAACACTATTAATTCTGAATTAAATGCCGCCATTTATGGAATTAATCGAAGAAGTCGGTCGAAGAATGCAACAGTTATTAGTAAAACACTAATCGGTGGTCAACACGATTCCGTCCTCCTGCCGATTCTTTTCGCAAAGTACTTTTCAATTATTTCGAGGATATTTTAGTTTTGTTCAAACAAATTTTATTTCTTATGACTTTTCGTAAAATATGTTAATGCCATCTGAAAGAGGAACAGATAAGCTTTCCATCGAGCTTTTAGTCGAAGAAGTGGGTCGAAGGATGCAAGAGTTATTAGCAAAAAACTAATCGGTGGTCAACACGATCGCGTCCTACTACCGATTCTTTTCGAAAAGTACTTTTCTATAATTCTAGTATTTAATGGGAAAAAATTAAACAATTTTTTTTCCTTGGAAAAACTATAAATTCTGAATAAAATGCCGCCCATTATGGAATAAAAAACAGGTAAATGACTATTATTAGATAAGGCATATTTTCGTCTGATAAGGTACTTCTTCAACAATGATTTCGAGGATATTTTAGTTTTGATCAAAAAAATTTTATTTTTTACGACTTTTCGTAAAACATGTTAATGCAATCTAAAAGAGGAACAGCTAAGCTTTCCATCGAGCTCTTAGTCGAAGAAATCGGTCGAAGAATGCAAGAGTTATTAGCAAAAAACTAATCGGTGGTCAACACGATTGCGTCCTACTGCCGATTCTTTGCGCAAAGTACTTTTCAATGATTTCGAGGATATTTTAGTTTTGATTAAAAAAATTTTATTTCTTATGACTTTTCGTAAAATATGTTAATGCCATCTGAAAGAGGAACAGATAAGCTTTCCATCGAGCTTTTAGTCGAAGAAGTGGGTCGAAGGATGCAAGAGTTATTAGCAAAAAACTAATCGGTGGTCAACACGATTGCGTCCTACTGCCGATTCTTTTCGAAAAGTACTTTTCTATAATTCTAGTATTTAATGGGAAAAAATTAAACAATTTTTTTTCCTTGGAAAAACTATAAATTCTGAATAAAATGCCGCCCATTATGGAATAAAAAACAGGTAAATGACTATTATTAGATAAGGCATATTTTCGTCTGATAAGGTACTTCTTCTTCAATGATTTCGAGGATATTTTAGTTTTGATAAAAAAAATTTTATTTTTTAAGACTTTTCGTAAAATATGTTAATGCAATCTAAAAGAGGAACAGGTAAGCTTTACATCGAGCTCTTAGTCGAAGAAGTCGGTCGAAGGATGCAAGAGTTATTAGCAAAAAACTAATCGGTAGTCAACACGATTCCGTCCTACTGCCGATTCTCTTCGCAAAGTACTTTTCTATAATTCTAGTATTTATAGAAAAAAATTAAACGAATTTTTTGTAAATGTAAAAAACTATTAATTCTGAATAAAATGCCGCCCATATATGCAATTAAAAAAATTTAAATGTCTCTTATTAGATAAGGCAGATTTTCGTCTGATAAGGTACTTTTTTTCAACGATTTCGAGGATATTTTAGTTTTGATCAAAAATTTTTACTTCTTACGACTTTTCGTAAAATATGTTAATGACATCTGAAAGAGGAACAGATAAGGTTTCCATCGAGCTGTTAGTCAAAGAAGTCAGTCGAAGGATGCAAGAGTTATTAGGAAAAAACTAATCGGTGGTCAACACGATTCCGTCCTACTGCCGATTCTTTTCGCAATGTACTTTTCTATAATTCTGGTATTTAATGGGAAAAAATTAAACGAATTTTTTGTCCATGTAAAACACTATTAATTCTGAATAAAATGCCGCCCATTTATGCAATTAAAAAAATTTAAATGTCTCTTATTAGATAAAATATATTTTCGTCTGATAAGGTACTTCTACTTCAATGATTTCGAGGATATTTTAGTTTTGGTCAAAACAATTTTATTCCATATGCTTTTTCGTAAAATATGTTAATGCAATCTAAAAAAGGAACAGGTAAGCTTTACATCGAGCTCTTAGTCGAAGAAGTCGGTCGAAGGATGCAAGAGTTATTAGCAAAAAACTAATCGGTAGTCAACACGATTCCGTCCTACTGCCGATTCTCTTCGCAAAGTACTTTTCTATAATTATAGTATTTATAGAAAAAAATTAAACGAATTTCTTGTCCATGTAAAAAACTATTAATTCTGAATAAAATGCCGCCCATATATGCAATTAAAACCAGTAAGGACGCTATCTTCAGCAAGGCTGAAGCTATAATACTTTTCACGTTGTGTCACTAAAAAACTAAATGAATAGTTTTCATGCCTCCCTAACAACATAACTGTAAAGTTTCAAGTCAATTCGTTGAAAAACAAAAAAGTTTTCCACACAACGGGTCAATTTTTGCTATAAGTGGGCGTGGCTACGCCCACTTTTGGTCAACATTGTTTTCATTCCTCCCTAAGAACATAACTGTAAAGTTTCAAGTCAATTCGTTAAAAAACAAAAAAGTTTTCCATACAACGGGTCAATTTTCGCTATAAGTGGGCGTGGCTACGCCCACTTTTGGTCAAAATTGTTTTCATTTCTCCCTAAGAACATAACTGTAAAGTTTCAAGTCAATTGGTTAAAAAACACAAAAGTTTTCCATACAACGGGTCAAATTTCGCTATAAAAGGGCGTGGCCACGCCCACTTTTGGTCAAAATAGTTTTCATTCCTCCCAAAGAACATAACTGTAAAGTTTCAAGTCAATTCGTTGAAAAACAAAAAAGTTTTCCATACAACGGGTCAATTTTTGCTATAAGTGGGCGTGGCTACGCCCACTTTTGGTCAAAATAGTTTTCATTCCTTCCTAAGAACATAACTTTAAAATTTCAAGTCAATTGGTTAAAAAACAAAAAAGTTTTTCATAAAACGGGTCAATTTTCGCTAGAAGTGGGCGTGGCTACGCCCATTTTTGGTCAAAATAGTTTTCATTCCTCCCCAAGAACATATCTTTAAAATTTCAAGTCAATTGGTTGAAAAACAAAAAAGTTGTCCATACAACGACCTGAATATTGCTTCTCTTCCTCTTCTTCATTTTGTATGGGAGCTACCAGTTCCAGATGTCCAATCTCATTGAAACTTTCAGGCATGTAGTCGGACTATGTAGAACTACTATGTTTAAAATTTCAGCACTCTATCATACCAAACAAAAAACTTTTCCATACAATGACTCAAGTTTTGTTCATTTTTCTGCTTCTTTTCGTATGGGGGCTACCAGTTCCAGTGGTCCGATATGGCTGGATCCGACAAATGAGTTGATCGCACAAATAAGCAGTCTCTGTGCAAAATTTCAGCTCAATATCTTCAAAACTGTGGGAGAAGATTGTATATATACAGACAGACGGACGGACAGACGGACATGGCTAAATCAACTCGTCTTGTCGTCCTGATCAAGAATATATATACTTTATATAGTCGGAAATGAATATTTCGATCTGTTACAAACTTCAGCACAAAGTTATTATACTATTTCACATACGTGAAAAGTATAAAAATGTAAATGTATCTTATTAGATAAGGCATATTTTTGTCATATAAGGTGTTTCTTCAATGATTTCGAGGATATTTTAGTTTTGGTCAAAACAATTTTATTCCTTATGATTTTCGTAAAATATGTTAATGCCATCTGAAAGAGGAATACATAAGCCTTCCATCGAGCTCTTAGTCGAAGAAGTCGGTCGAAGAATGCAAGAGTTATTAGCAAAACACTATTCGGTGGTCAACACGATTCCGTCCTACTGCCGATTCTTTTCGCAATGTACTTTTCTATAATTCTGGTATTTAATGGGAAAAAATTAAACGAATTTTTTGTCCATGTAAAACACTATTAATTCTGAATAAAATGCCGCCCATTTATGCAATTAAAAAAATTTAAATGTCTCTTATTAGATAAAATATATTTTCGTCTGATAAGGTACTTCTACTTCAATGATTTCGAGGATATTTTAGTTTTGGTCAAAACAATTTTATTCCATATGCTTTTTCGTAAAATATGTTCATGCCATCTAAAAAAGAAACAGATTAGCTTTCCATCGAGCTCTTAGTCGAAGAAGTCGGTCGAAAGATGCAAGAGTTATTAGCAAACAACTAATCGGTGATCAACACGATTCCGTCCTACTGCCAATTCTTTTCGCAAAATACTTTTCTATGATTCTATTATTTAATGGGAAAAAATTAAACGAGTTTTTTGTCCATGTAAAAAAATATTAATTCTAAATAAAATGTTGCCCATGTATGCAATTAAAAAAATGTAAATGTCTCTTATTAGATAAGGCATATTTTTGTCATATAAGGTGTTTCTTCAATGATTTCGAGGATATTTTAGTTTTGGTCAAAACAATTTTATTCCTTATGATTGTCGTAAAATATGTTAATGCCATCTGAAAGAGGAATACATAAGCCTTCCATCGAGCTCTTAGTCGAAGAAGTCGGTCGAAGAATGCAAGAGTTATTAGCAAAACACTAATCGGTGGTCAACACGATTCCGTCCTACTGCCGATTCTTTTCGCAATGTACTTTTCTATAATTCTGGCATTTAATGGGAAAAAATTAAACGAATTTTTTGTCCATGTAAAAAACTATTAATTCTGAATAAAATGCCGCCCATATATGCAATTAAAAAAATTTAAATGTCTCTTATTAGATAAGGCAGATTTTCGTCTGATAAGGTACTTCTTTTTCAATGATTTCGAGGATATTTTAGTTTTGATCAAAAAAACTTTATTTCTTATGACTTTTCGTAGAATATGTTAATGCCATCTGAAAGAGGAACAGATAAGCTTTCCATCGAGCTCTTAGTCGAAGAAGTCGGTCGAAGGATGCAAGAGTTATTAGCAAAAAACTATTCGGTGGTCAACACGATTCCGTCCTACTGCCGATTCTTTTCGCAATGTACTTTTCTATAATTCTGGTATTTAATGGGAAAAAATTAAACGAATTTTTTGTCCATGTAAAACACTATTAATTCTGAATAAAATGCCGCCCATTTATGCAATTAAAAAAATTTAAATGTCTCTTATTAGATAAAATATATTTTCGTCTGATAAGGTACTTCTACTTCAATGATTTCGAGGATATTTTAGTTTTGGTCAAAACAATTTTATTCCATATGCTTTTTCGTAAAATATGTTCATGCCATCTAAAAAAGAAACAGATTAGCTTTCCATCGAGCTCTTAGTCGAAGAAGTCGGTCGAAAGATGCAAGAGTTATTAGCAAAAAACTAATCGGTGATCAACACGATTCCGTCCTACTGCCAATTCTTTTCGCAAAATACTTTTCTATGATTCTATTATTTAATGGGAAAAAATTAAACGAGTTTTTTGTCCATGTAAAAAAATATTAATTCTAAATAAAATGTTGCCCATGTATGCAATTAAAAAAATGTAAATGTCTCTTATTAGATAAGGCATATTTTTGTCATATAAGGTGTTTCTTCAATGATTTCGAGGATATTTTAGTTTTGGTCAAAACAATTTTATTCCTTATGATTTTCGTAAAATATGTTAATGCCATCTGAAAGAGGAATACATAAGCCTTCCATCGAGCTCTTAGTCGAAGAAGTCGGTCGAAGAATGCAAGAGTTATTAGCAAAACACTAATCGGTGGTCAACACGATTCCGTCCTACTGCCGATTCTTTTCGCAATGTACTTTTCTATAATTCTGGCATTTAATGGAAAAAAATTAAACGAATTTTTTGTCCATGTAAAAAACTATTAATTCTGAATAAAATGCCGCCCATATATGCAATTAAAAAAATTTAAATGTCTCTTATTAGATAAGGCAGATTTTCGTCTGATAAGGTACTTCTTTTTCAATGATTTCGAGGATATTTTAGTTTTGATCAAAAAAACTTTATGTCTTATGACTTTTCGTAGAATATGTTAATGCCATCTGAAAGAGGAACAGATAAGCTTTCCATCGAGCTCTTAGTCGAAGAAGTCGGTCGAAGGATGCAAGAGTTATTAGCAAAAAACTATTCGGTGGTCAACAGAATTCCGTCCTACTGCCGATTCTTTTCGCAATGTACTTTTCTATAATTCTGGCATTTAATGGGAAAAAATTAAACGAATTTTTTGTCCACGTAAAAAACTATTAATTCTGAATAAAATGCCGCACATTTATGCAATTAAAAAAATTTAAATGTCTCTTATTAGATAAAATATATTTTCGTCTGATAAGGTACTTCTACTTCAATGATTTCGAGGATATTTTAGTTTTGGTCAAAACAATTTTATTCCATATGCTTTTTCGTAAAATATGATAATGCCATGTAAAAGAGGATCAGATAAGCTTTCTATCGAGCTCTTAGTCGAAGAAGTCGGTCGAAGTATGCATGAGTTATTAGCAAAAAACTAATCGGTGGTCAACACGATTAAACAATTAAATAATTTTTTGTCCTTGGAAAAACTATAAATTCTGAATAAAATGCCGCCCATTATGCAATAAAAAACAGGTAAATGACTCTAATTAGATAAGGCATATTTTCGTCTGATAAGGTACTTATTCTTCAATGATTTCGAGGATATTTTAGTTTGGATCAAAAAAATTTTATTTTTTAAGACTTTTCGTAAAATATGTTAATGCAATCTAAAAAAGGAACAGGTAAGCTTTACATCGAGCTCTTAGTCGAAGAAGTCGGTCGAAGGATGCAAGAGTTATTAGCAAAAAACTAATCGGTAGTCAACACGATTCCGTCCTAGTGCCGATTCTCTTCGCAAAGTACTTTTCTTTTATTATAGTATTTATAGAAAAAAATTAAACGAATTTCTTGTCCATGTAAAAAACTATTAATTCTGAATAAAATGCCGCCCATATATGCAATTAAAACCAGTAAGGACGCTATCTTCAGCAAGGCTGAAGCTATAATACTTTTCACGTTGTGTCACTAAAAAACTAAATGAATAGTTTTCATGCCTCCCTAACAAGATAACTGTAAGGTTTCAAGTCAATTGGTTAAAAAACAAAAAAGTTTTCCATACAGCGGTTAAAGTTTTGCGATAAGTGGGCGTAGCCATGCCCACTTTTGGTCAAAATAGTTTTCATTCCTCCCTAAGAAGATAACTGTAAGGTTTCAAGTCAATTGGTCAATTTTCGCTAAAAAAAGGCGTGGGCACGCCCACTTTTGGTCAAAATAGTTTTCATTCCTCCCTAAGAACATAACTGCAAAGTTTCAAGTCAATTGGTTAAAAAACAAAAAAGTTGTCCATACAACGGGTCAAATTTCGCTAGAAGTGGGCGTGGCTACGCTCACTTTGGGTCAAAATAGTTTTCATGCCTCTCAAGAACATAACTGTAAAGTTTCAAGTCAATTGGTTAAAAAACAAAAAAGTTTTCCATACAACGGGTCAATTTTCACTAAAAAAGGGCGTGGCCACGCCCACTTTTGGTCAACATTGTTTTCATTCCTCCCTAAGAACATAACTGTAAAGTTTCAAGTCATTGGTTAAAAAACAAAAAAGTTTTCCATACAACGGGTCAAATTTCGCTATAAAAGGGCGTGGCCGCGCCCACTTTTGGTCAAAATTGTTTTCATTCCTCCCTAAGAACATAACTGCAAAGTTTCAAGTCAATTGGTTAAAAAACACAAAAGTTTTCCATACAACGGGTCAAATTTCGCTATAAAAGGGCGTGGCCACGCCCACTTTTGGTCAAAATAGTTTTCATTCCTCCCTAAGAACATAACTGTAAAGTTTCAAGTCAATTCGTTGAAAAACAAAAAAAGTTTTCCATACTACGGGTCAATTTTTGCTATAAGTGGGCGTGGCTACGCCCACTTTTGGTCAAAATAGTTTTCATTCCTCCCTAAGAACATAACTGTAAAGTTTCAAGTCAATTGGTTAAAAAACAAAAAAGTTTTTCATACAACGGGTCAATTTTCGCTAGAAGTGGGCGTGGCTACGCGTGGCTACGCCCATTTTTGGTCAAAATAGTTTTCATTCCTCCCCAAGAACATAACTTTAAAATTTCAAGTCAATTGGTTGAAAAACAAAAAAGTTGTCCATACAACGACGTGAATATTGCTTCTCTTCCTCTTCTTCATTTTGTATGGGAGCTACCAGTTCCAGATGTCCAATCTCATTGAAACTTTCAGGCATGTAGTCGGACTATGTAGGGGGGCTATCAGTTCCAGTGGTCCGATATGGCTGGATCCGACAAATGAGTTGACTGCACGAATAAGAAGTCTCTGTGCAAAATTTCAGCTCGATATCTTAAAAACTGTGGGAGGAGATTGTATATATACAGCAGACGGACAGACGGACATGGCTAAATCAACTCGTCTTGTCGTCCTGATCAAGAATATATATACTTTATATAGTCGGAAATGAATATTTCGATCTGTTACAAACTTCAGCACAAAGTTATTATACTATTTCACATACGTGAAAAGTATAAAAATTTAAATGTCACTTATTAGATAAGGCAGATTTTCGTCTGATAAGGTACTTCTTTTTCAATGATTTCGAGGATATTTTAGTTTTGATCCAAAAAACCTTATTTCTTATGACTTTTCGTAAAATATGTTAATGCCATCTGAAAGAGGAACAGATAAGCTTTCCATCGAGCTCTTAGTCGAAGAAGTCGGTCGAAGGATGCAAGAGTTATTAGCAAACAACTATTCGGTGGTCAACACGATTCCGTCCTACTGCCGATTCTTTTCGTAATGTACTTTTCTATAATTCTGGTATTTAATGGGAAAAAATTTAACGAATTTTTTGTCCATGTAAAACACTATTAATTCTGAATAAAATGGCGCCCATTTATGCAATTAAAAAAATTTAAATGTCTCTTATTAGATAAAATATATTTTCGTCTAATAAGGTACTTCTACTTCAATGATTTCGATAATATTTCAGTTTTGGTCAAAACAATTTTATTCCATATGCTTTTTCGTAAAATATGTTCATGCCATCTAAAAAAGAAACAGATTAGCTTTCCATCCAGCTCTTAGTCGAAGAAGTCGGTCGAAAGATGCAAGAGTTATTAGCAAAAAACTAATCGGTGATCAACACGATTCCGTCCTACTGCCAATTCTTTTCGCAAAATACTTTTCTATGATTCTATTATTTAATGGGAAAAAATTAAACGAGTTTTTTGTCCATGTAAAAAAATATTAATTCTAAATAAAATGTCGCCCATGTATGCAATTAAAAAAATGTAAATGTCTCTTATTAGATAAGGCATATTTTTGTCATATAAGGTGTTTCTTCAATGATTTCGAGGATATTTTAGTTTTGGTCAAAACAATTTTATTCCTTATGATTTTCGTAAAATATGTTAATGCCATCTGAAAGAGGAATACATAAGCCTTCCATCGAGCTCTTAGTCGAAGAAGTCGGTCGAAGAATGCAAGAGTTATTAGCAAAACACTAATCGGTGGTCAACACGATAGCGTCCTACTGCCGATTGTCTTCCAAAAGTACTTTTCTATAATTCTAGTATATAATGGGAAAAAATTAAACAATTTTTTGTCCTTGGAAAAACTATAAATTCTGAATAAAATGCCGCCCATTTATGCATTTAAAAAAATTTAAATGTCTCTTATTAGATAAGGCATATTTTCGTCTGATAGGGTACTTCTTCTTCAATGATTTCGAGAGTATTTTAGTTTTGATCAAAAAAATTTTATTTCTTATGACTTTTTGTAAAATATGTTCATGCCATCTAAAAGAGGATCAGATAAGCTTTCCATCGAGCTCTTAGTCGAAGAAGTCGGTCGAAGGGTGCAAGAGTTATTAGCTAAAAACTATTTGGTAGTCAACACGATTCCAAAAGTGGGCGTGCCCACGCCTTTTTTTAGCGAAAATTGACCAATTGACTTGAAACCTTACAGTTATCTTCTTAGGGAGGAATGAAAACTATTTTGACCAAAAGTGGGCATGGCTATGCCCACTTATCGCAAAACTTGAACCGCTGTATGGAAAACTTTTTTGTTTTTTAACCAATTGACTTGAAACCTTACAGTTATGTTGTTAGGGAGGCATGAAAACTATTCATTTAGTTTTTTAGTGACACAACGTGAAAAGTATTATAGCTTCAGCCTTGCTGAAGATAGCGTCCTTACTGGTTTTAATTGCATATATGGGCGACATTTTATTCAGAATTAATATTTTTTTACATGGACAAAAAACTCGTTTAATTTTTTCACATTAAATACTATAATCATAGAAAAGTACTTTGCGAAAAGAACTGGCAGTAGGACGGAATCGTGTTGACCACCGAATAGTTTTTAGCTCATAACTCTTGGATCTTTCGACCGGCTTCTTCGACTAAGAGCTCGATGGAAAGCTAATCTGTTTCTTTTTTAGATAGAATGAACATATTTTACGAAAAAGCAAATGGAATAAAATTGTTTTGACCAAAACTAAAATATCCTCGAAATCATTGAAGTAGAAGTACCTTATCAGACGAAAATATGCCTTATCTAATAAGAGACATTTAAATTTTTTTGATTGCATAAATGGGCGGCATTTTATTCAGAATTAATAGTTTTTTACATGGAAAAGAAATTCGTTTAATTTTTCCCCATCAAATACTTGAACTATGAAAAAGTACTTTGCGAAAAGAATCGGCAGTAGCTCGGAAACGTGTTGACCACCGATTAGTTTTTTGCTAATAACTCTTGCATCCTTCGACCGACTTCTTCGACTAAGAGCTCGATGGAAAGCTTATCTGATCCTCTTTTAGATGGCATTAACATATTTTACGAAAATTCATAAAAAATAAAATTTTTTTAATCAAAACTAAAATATCCTCGAAATCATTGAAAAGTACTTTGCGCAAAGAATCGGCAGTAGGACGGAATCGTGTTGACCACCGATTAGTTTTTTGCTAATAACTCTTGCATCCTTCGACCGACTTCTTCGACTAAAAGCTGGATGGAAAGCTTATCTGTTCCTCTTTCAGATGGCATTAACACATTTTACGAAAAGTCATAAGAAATAAAATATTTTTGAACAAAACTAAAATATCCTCGAAATCATTGAAAAGTACTTTGCGAAAAGAGTCGGCAGTAGGACGGAATCGTGTTGACCAACGATTTGTGTTTTGCTAATAACTCTTGCACTCTTCGATCGCCTTCTTCGATTAATTCCATAAATGTCGGCATTCAATTCAGAATTAATAGTTTTTTACATGGACAAAAAATTCGTTTAATTTGTTCCTATTAAATACTAGAATTATAGAAAAGTACTTAGCGAAAAGAATCGGAAGTAGGACGGAATCGTGTTGACCACCGATTAGTGTTTTGCTAATAACTCTTGCATCCTTCGACCGACTTCTTCGACTAAGAGCTCGATGGAAAGCTTATCTGTTCCTCTTTCAGATTGACATTAACATATTTTACGAAAAATCGTAAGAAATAAAATTTTTTTGATCAAAACTAAAATATCCTCGAAATCATTGAAGAAGAAGTACCCTATCAGACGAAAATATGCCTCATTTCAAAAGAGACATTTAAATTTTTTTAAATGCATAAATGGGCGGCATTTAATTCAGAATTTAAAGTTTTTCCAAGGACAAAAAATTGTTTAATTTTTTCCCATTATATACTAGAATTATAGAAAAGTACTTTGCGTAAAGAATCGGCAGTAGCTCGGAAACGTGTTGACCACCGATTAGTTTTTTGCTAATAACTCTTGCATCCTTCGACCGACTTCTTCGACTAAGAGCTCGATGGAAAGCTTATCTGATCCTCTTTTAGATGGCATTAACATATTTTACGAAAATTTATAAAAAATTAAATTTTTTTAATCAAAACTAAAATATCCTCGAAATCATTGAAAAGTACTTTGCGCAAAGAATCGGCAGTAGGACGGAATCGTGTTGACCACCGATTAGTTTTTTGCTAATAACTCTTGCATCCTTCGACCGACTTCTTCGACTAAGAGCTCGATGGAAAGCTTATCTGTTCCTCTTTCAGATGGCATGAAAATATTTTACGAAAAAGCATATGGAATAAAATTGTTTTGACCAAAACTCAAATATCCTCGAAATCATTGAAGTAGAAGTACCTTATCAGACGAAAATATATTTTATCTAATAAGAGACATATAAATTTGTTTAATTGCATAAATAGGCGGCATTTTATTCAGAATTAATAGTGTTTTACATGGACAAAAAATTCGTTTAATTTTTCCCCATTAAATACTATAATCATAGAAAAGTACTTTGCGAAAAGAACTGGCAGTAGGACGGAATCGTGTTGACCACCGAATAGTTTTTAGCTAATAACTCTTGGATCTTTCGACCGACTTCTTCGACTAAGAGCTCGATGGAAAGCTAATCTGTTTCTTTTTTAGATAGAATGAACATATTTTACGAAAAAGCAAATGGAATAAAATTGTTTTGACCAAAACTAAAATATCCTCGAAATCATTGAAGAAGAAGTACCCTATCAGACGAAAATATGCCTTATCTAATAAGAGACATTTAAATTTTTTTAAATGCATAAATGGGCGGCATTTTATTCAGAATTTATAGTTTTTCCAAGGACAAAAAATTGTTTAATTTTTTCCCATTACATACTAGAATTATAGAAAAGTACTTTTGGAAGACAATCGGCAGTAGGACGCAATCGTGTTGACCACCGATTAGTGTTTTGCCAATAACTGTTGCATTCTTCGACCGACTTCTTCGACTAAGAGCTCGATGGAAGGCTTATGTATTCCTCTTTCAGATGGCATTAACATATTTTACGAAAATCATAAGGAATAAAATTGTTTTGACCAAAACTAAAATATCCTCGAAATCATTGAAGAAACACCTTATATGACAAAAATATGCCTTATCTAATAAGAGACATTTACATTTTTTTAATTGCATATATGGGCGGCATTTTATTCAGAATTAATAGTTTTTTACATGGACAAAAAATTCGTTTAATTTTTTTCTATAAATACTAGAATTATAGAAAAGTACTTTGCGAAGAGAATCGGCAGTAGGACGGAATCGTGTTGACTACCGATTAGTTTTTTGTTAATAACTCTTGCATCTTTCGACCGACTTCTTCGACTAAGAGCTCGATGGAAAGCTAATCTGTTTCTTTTTTAGATGGCATGAACATATTTTACGAAAAATCATATAGAATAAAATTGTTTTGACCAAAACTAAAATATCCTCGAAATCATTGAAGTAGAAGTACCTTATCAGACGAAAATATATTTAATCTAATAAGAGACATTTAAATTTTTTTAATTGCATAAATGGGCGGCATTTTATTCAGAATTAATAGTGTTTTACATGGACAAAAAATTCGTTTAATTTTTTCCCATTAAATACCAGAATTATAGAAAAGTACATTGCGAAAAGAATCGGCAGTAGGACGGAATCGTGTTGACCACCGAATAGTTTTTTGCTAATAACTCTTGCATCCTTCGACCGACTTCTTCGACTAAGAGCTCGATGGAAAGCTTAACTGTTCATCTTTCAGATGGCATTAACATATTTTACGAAAAGTCATAAGAAATAAAGTTTTTTTGATAAAAACTAAAATATCCTCGAAATCATTGAAAAAGAAGTACCTTATCAGACGAAAATCTGCCTTATCTAATAAGTGCCATTTAAATTTTTTTAATTGCATATATGGGCGGCATTTTATTCAGAATTAATAGTTTTTTACATGGACAAAAAATTCGTTTAATTTTTTTCTATAAATACTAGAATTATAGAAAAGTACTTTGCGAAGAGAATCGGCAGTAGGACGGAATCGTGTTTACTACCGATTAGTTTTTTGCTAATAACTCTTGCATCCTTCGACCGACTTCTTCGACTAAGAGCTCGATGTAAAGCTTACCTGTTCCTTTTTTAGATTGCATTAACATATTTTACGAAAAGTCTTAAAAAATAAAATTTTTTTGATCAAAACTAAAATATCCTCGAAATCATTGAAGAATAAGTACCTTATCAGACGAAAATATGCCTTATCTAATAAGAGTCATTTACCTGTTTTTTATTGCATAATGGGCGGCATTTTATTCAGAATTTATAGTTTTTCCAAGGACAAAAAATTGTTTAATTGTTTAATCGTGTTGACCACCGATTAGTTTTTTGCTAATAACTCATGCATCCTTCGACCGACTTCTTCGACTAAGAGCTCGATGGAAAGCTTATCTGTTCCTCTTTCAGATAGCATTAACATATTCTACGAAAAAGCATATGGAATAGAATTGTTTTGACCAAAACTAAAATATCCTCGAAATCATTTAAGTAGAAGTACCTTATCAGACGAAAATATATTTTATCTAATAAGAGACATTTAAATTTTTTTAATTGCATAAATGTGCGGCATTTTATTCAGAATTAATAGTGTTTTACATGGACAAAAAATTGGTTTAATTTTTTCCCATTAAATACCAGAATTATAGAAAAGTACATTGCGAAAAGAATCGGCAGTAGGACGGAATCGTGTTGACCACCGAATAGTTTTTTGCTAATAACTCTTGCATCCTTCGACCGACTTCTTCGACTAAGAGCTCGATGGAAAGCTTATCTGTTCCTCTTTCAGATGGCATGAAAATATTTTACGAAAAAGCATATGGAATAAAATTGTTTTGACCAAAACTCAAATATCCTCGAAATCATTGAAGTAGAAGTACCTTATCAGACGAAAATATATTTTATCTAATAAGAGACATATAAATTTGTTTAATTGCATAAATAGGCGGCATTTTATTCAGAATTAATAGTGTTTTACGTGGACAAAAAATTCGTTTAATTTTTTCCCATTAAATGCCAGAATTATAGAAAAGTACATTGCGAAAAGAATCGGCAGTAGGACGGAATCGTGTTGACCACCGAATAGTTTTTTGCTAATAACTCTTGCATCCTTCGACCGACTTCTTCGACTAAGAGCTCGATGGAAAGCTTATCTGTTCCTCTTTTAGATGGCATTATCATATTTTACGAAAAGTCATTAGAAATAAAATTTTTTTAATCAAAACTAAAATATCCTCGAAATCATTGAAAAGTACTTTGCGCAAAGAATCGGCAGTAGGACGCAATCGTGTTGACCACCGATTAGTTTTTTGCTAATAACTCTTGCATTCTTCGACCGACTTCTTCGACTAAGAGCTCGATGGAAAGCTTAGCTGTTCCTCTTTTAGATTGCATTAACATATTTTACGAAAAGTCGTAAAAAATAAAATTTTTTTGATCAAAACTAAAATATCCTCGAAATCATTGTTGAAGAAGTACCTTATCAGACGAAAATATGCCTTATCTAAAAAGAGTCATTTACCTGTTTTTTATTGCATAATGGGCGGTATTTTATTCAGAATTAATAGTTTTTTACATGAACAAAAAATTCTTTAATTTTTTCCCATTAAATACTAGAATTATAGAAAAGTACTTTGCGAAGAGAATCGGCAGTAGGACGGAATCGTGTTGACCACCGATTAGTGTTTTGCTTATAACTCTTGCATTCTTCGACCGACTTCTTCGACTAAGAGCTCGATGGAAAGCTCATCTGTTCCTCTTTCAGATGGCATTAACATATTTTGCGAAAATCATAAGGAATAAAATTGTTTTGACCAAAACTAAAATATCCTCGAAATCATTGAAGAAGAAGCACCTTATAAGACAAAAATATGCCTTATCTAATAAGAGACATTTACATTTTTATACTTTTCACGTATGTGACACAGTATAATAACTTTGTGCTGAAGTTTGTAACACACAGAAATATTCACTTGCGACTATATAAAGTATATATATTCTTGATCAGGACGACAAGACGAGTTGATTTAGCCATGTCCGTCTGTCCGTCTGTCTGTATATATACAATCTCCTCCCACAGTTTTGAAGATATCGAGCTGAAATTTTGCACAGAGACTTCTTATTCGTGCAGTCAAATCATTGGTCGGAACCGGCCATATCGGACCACTGGAACTGGTAGCCCCCATACGAAAAGAAGAAGAAAAATGAACAAAACTTGAATCGTTGTATGGAAAACTTTTTTGTTTTGTATGCTAGAGTGCTGAAATTTTAAACATAGTAGTTCTACATAGTCCGACTACATGCCTGAAAGTTTCATTGAGATCGGCAAACTGGAACTGGTAGCTCCCATACAAAATGAAGAAGAGGAAGAGAAGCAATATTCACGTCGTTGTATGGACAACTTTTTTGTTTTTTAACCAATTGACTTGAAACTTTACAGTTATGTTCTTAGGGAGGAATGAAAACTATTTTGACCAAAAGTCGGCGTAGCCACGCCCACTTATAGCGAAAATTGACCCGTTGTATGGAAAAGTTTTTTGTTTTGTATGCTAGAGTGCTGAAATTTTAAACATAGTAGTTCTACATAGTCCGACTACATGCCTGAAAGTTTCATTGAGATCGGCAAACTGGAACTGGTAGCCCCCATACAAAATGAAGAAGAGGAAGAGAAGCAATATTCACGTCGTTGTATGGACAACTTTTTTGTTTTTTAACCAATTGACTTGAAACTTTACAGTTATGTTCTTAGGGAGGAATGAAAACTTTTTTGACCAAAAGAGGGCGTAGCCACGCCCACTTGTAGCTAAACTTGACCCGTTGTATGGAAAACTTTTTTGTTTTTTAACCAATTGACTTGAAACTTTACATTTATGTTCTTAGGGAGGAATGAAAACTATTTTGACCAAAAGTGGGCGTAGCCACGCCCACTTATAGCGAAACTTGACCCGTTGTATGGAAAACTTTTTTGTTTTTTAACCAATTGACTTGAAACTTTACAGTTATGTTCTTAGGAAGGAATGAAAACTATTTTGACCAAAAGTGGGCATGGCCACGCCCACTAATAGCTAAACTTTATCCGTTGTATGGAAAACTTTTTTGTTTTTTAACCAATTAACTTGAAACTTTACAGTTATATTCTTAGGGAGGAATGAAAACTATTTTGACCAAAAGTGGGCATGGTCACGCCCACTTATAGCGAAACTTGACCCGTTGTATGGAAAACTTTTTTGTTTTTTAACCAATTGACTTGAAACTTTACAGTTATATTCTTAGGAAGGAATGAAAACTATTTTGACCAAAAGTGGGCGTAGCCACGCCCACTTATAGTGAAACTTGACCCGTTGTATGGAAAACTTTTTTGTTTTTTAACCAATTGACTTGAAACTCTACAGTTATGTTCTTAGGAAGGAATGAAAACTATTTTGACCAAAAGTGGGCATGGCCACGCCCACTTATAGCTAAACTTGACCCGTTGTATGGAAAACTTTTATGTTTTTTAACTAATTGACTTGAAACATTACAGTTATGTTGTTAGAGAGGCATGAAAACTATTCATTTCAGTTTTTTTTATAGTGACACAACGTGAAAAGTATTATAGCTTCAGCCTTGCTGAAGATAGCGTCCTTACTGGTTTTAATTGCATATATGGGCGACATTTTATTCAGAATTAATATTTTTTTACATGGACAAAAAACTCGTTTAATTTTTTCACATTAAATACTAGAACTATAAAAAAGTACTTTGCGAAAAGAACTGGCAGTAGGACGGAATCGTGTTGACCACCGAATAGTTTTTAGCTAATAACTCTTGGATCTTTCGACCGACTTCTTCGACTAAGAGCTCGATGGAAAGCTAATCTGTTTCTTTTTTAGATAGAATGAACATATTTTACGAAAAAGCAAATGGAATAAAATTGTTTTGACCAAAACTAAAATATCCTCGAAATCATTGAAGTAGAAGTACCTTATCGGACGAAAATATGCCTTATATAATAAGAGACATTTAAATTTTTTTGATTGCATAAATGGGCGGCATTTTATTCAGAATTAATAGTTTTTTACATGGAAAAGAAATTCGTTTAATTTTTTCCCATTAAATACTAGAACTATAAAAAAGTACTTTGCGAAAAGAATCGGCAGTAGGACGGAATCGTGTTGACCACTGAATAGTTTTTAGCTAATAACTCTTGCACCCTTCGACCGACTTCTTCGACTAAGAGATCGATGGAAAGCTTATCTGTTCCTCTTTCAGATGGCATGAAAATATTTTACGAAAAAGCATATGGAATAAAATTGTTTTGACCAAAACTAAAATATCCTCGAAATCATTGAAGTAGAAGTACCTTATCAGACGAAAATATATTTTATCTAATAAGAGACATATAAATTTGTTTAATTGCATAAATAGGCGGCATTTTATTCAGAATTAATAGTGTTTTACGCCAGAATTATAGAAAAGTACATTGCGAAAAGAATCGGCAGTAGGACGGAATCGTGATGACCACCGAATAGTTTTTTGCTAATAACTCTTGCATCCTTCGACCGACTTCTTCGACTAAGAGCTCGATGGAAAGCTTATCTGTTCCTCTTTCAGATGGCATTAACATATTCTACGAAAAGTCATAAGAAATAAAGTTTTTTTGATCAAAACTAAAATATCCTCGAAATCATTGAAAAAGTAGTACCTTATCAGACGAAAATCTGCCTTATCTAATAAGAGACATTTAAATTTTTTTAATTGCATAAATAGGCGGCATTTTATTCAGAATTAATAGTTTTTTACATGGACAAAAAATTCGTTTAATTTTTTTCTATAAATACTAGAATTATAGAAAAGTACTTTGCGAAGAGAATCGGCAGTAGGACGGAATCGTGTTGACTACCGATTAGTTTTTTGCTAATAACTCTTGCATCCTTCGACCGACTTCTTCGACTAAGAGCTCGATGTAAAGCTTACCTGTTCCTCTTTTAGATTGCATTAACATATTTTACGAAAAGTCTTAAAAAATAAAATTTTTTTGATCAAAACTAAAATATCCTCGAAATCATTGAAGAAGAAGTACCTTATCAGACGAAATTATGCCTTATCTAATAAGAGTCATTTACCTGTTTTTTATTGCATAATGGGCGGCATTTTATTCAGAATTTATAGTTTTTGCAAGGAAAAAAAATTGTTTAATTGTTTAATCGTGTTGACCACCGATTAGTTTTTTGCTAATAACTCATGCATCCTTCGACCGACTTCTTTGACTAAGAGCTCGATAGAAAGCTTATTTGATCCTCTTTTAGATGGCATTATCATATTTTACGAAAAGTCATTAGAAATAAAATTTTTTTAATCAAAACTAAAATATCCTCGAAATCATTGAAAAGTACTTTGCGCAAAGAATCGGCAGTAGGACGCAATCGTGTTGACCACCGATTAGTTTTTTGCTAATAACTCTTGCATTCTTCGACCGACTTCTTCGACTAAGAGCTCGATGGAAAACTTAGCTGTTCCTCTTTTAGATTGCATTAACATATTTTACGAAAAGTCGTAAAAAATAAAATTTTTTTGATCAAAACTAAAATATCCTCGAAATCATTGTTGAAGAAGTACCTTATCAGACGAAAATATGCCTTATCTAATAAGAGTCATTTACCTGTTTTTAATTGCATAATGGGCGGTATTTTATTCAGAATTAATAGTTTTTTACATGAACAAAAAATTCTTTAATTTTTTCCCATTAAATACTAGAATTATAGAAAAGTACTTTGCGAAGAGAATCGGCAGTAGGACGGAATCGTGTTGACCACCGATTAGTGTTTTGCTTATAACTCTTGCATTCTTCGACCGACTTCTTCGACTAAAAGCTCGATGGAAAGCTTATTTGTTCCTCTTTCAGATGGCATTAACATATTTTGCGAAAATCATAAGGAATAAAATTGTTTTGACCAAAACTAAAATATCCTCGAAATCATTGAAGAAACACCTTATATGACAAAAATATGCCATATCTAATAAGAGACATTTACATTTTTTCAATTGCATATATGGGCGACATTTTATTCAGAATTAATATTTTTTTACATGGACAAAAAACTCGTTTAATTTTTTCACATTAAATACTAGAATTATAGAAAAGTACTTTGCGAAGAGAATCGGCAGTAGGACGGAATCGTGTTGACCACCGATTAGTGTTTTGCTTATAACTCTTGCATTCTTCGACCGACTTCTTCGACTAAGAGCTCGATGGAAAGCTTATTTGTTCCTCTTTCAGATGGCATTAACATATTTTGCGAAAATCATAAGGAATAAAATTGTTTTGACCAAAACTAAAATATCCTCGAAATCATTGAAGAAGAAGCACCTTATAAGACAAAAATATGCCTTATCTAATAAGAGACATTTACATTTTTTTAATTGCATACATGGGCGACATTTTATTTAGAATGAATATTTTTTTATATGGACAAAAAACTCGTTTAATTTTTTCCCATTAAATAATAGAATCATAGAAAAGTATTTTGCGAAAAGAATTGGCAGTAGGACGGAATCGTGTTGATCACCGATTAGTTTTTTGCTAATAACTCTTGCATCTTTCGACCGACTTCTTCGACTAAGAGCTCGATGGAAAGCTAATCTGTTTCTTTTTTAGATGGCATGAACATATTTTACGAAAAAGCATATGGAATAAAATTGTTTTGACCAAAACTAAAATATCCTCGAAATCATTGAAGTAGAAGTACCTTATCAGACGAAAATATATTTTATCTAATAAGAGACATTTAAATTTTTTTGATTGCATAAATGGGCGGCATTTTATTCAGAATTAATAGTTTTTTACGTGGAAAAGAAATTCGTTTAATTTTTTCCCATTAAATACTAGAACTATAAAAAAGTACTTTGCGAAAAGAATCGGCAGTAGGACGGAATCGTGTTGACCACCGAATAGTTTTTAGCTAATAACTCTTGCACCCTTCGACCGACTTCTTCGACTAAGAGCTCGATGGAAAGCTTATCTGATCCTCTTTTAGATGGCATGAACATATTTTACAAAAAGTCATAAGAAATAAAATTTTTTTGATCAAAACTAAAATACTCTCGAAATCATTGAAGAAGAAGTACCCTATCAGACGAAAATATGCCTTATCTAATAAGAGACATTTAAATTTTTTTAAATGCATAAATGGGCGGCATTTTATTCAGAATTTATAGTTTTTCCAAGGACAAAAAATTGTTTAATTTTTTCCCATTATATACTAGAATTATAGAAAAGTACTTTTGGAAGACAATCGGCAGTAGGACGCTATCGTGTTGACCACCGATTAGTGTTTTGCTAATAACTCTTGCATTCTTCGACCGACTTCTTCGACTAAGAGCTCGATGGAAGGCTTATGTATTCCTCTTTCAGATGGCATTAACATATTTTACGAAAATCATAAGGAATAAAATTGTTTTGACCAAAACTAAAATATCCTCGAAATCATTGAAGAAACACCTTATATGACAAAAATATGCCTTATCTAATAAGAGACATTTACATTTTTTTAATTGCATACATGGGCGACATTTTATTTAGAATTAATATTTTTTTACATGGACAAAAAACTCGTTTAATTTTTTCCCATTAAATAATAGAATCATAGAAAAGTATTTTGCGAAAAGAATTGGCAGTAGGACGGAATCGTGTTGATCACCGATTAGTTTTTTGCTAATAACTCTTGCATCTTTCGACCGACTTCTTCGACTAAGAGCTGGATGGAAAGCTAATCTGTTTCTTTTTTAGATGGCATGAACATATTTTACGAAAAAGCATATGGAATAAAATTGTTTTGACCAAAACTGAAATATTATCGAAATCATTGAAGTAGAAGTACCTTATTAGACGAAAATATATTTTATCTAATAAGAGACATTTAAATTTTTTTAATTGCATAAATGGGCGCCATTTAATTCAGAATTAATAGTGTTTTACATGGACAAAAAATTCGTTAAATTTTTTCCCATTAAATACCAGAATTATAGAAAAGTACATTACGAAAAGAATCGGCAGTAGGACGGAATCGTGTTGACCACCGAATAGTTTTTTGCTAATAACTCTTGCATCCTTCGACCGACTTCTTCGACTAAGAGCTCGATGGAAAGCTTATCTGTTCCTCTTTCAGATGGCATTAACATATTTTACGAAAAGTCATAAGAAATAAAGTTTTTTGGATCAAAACTAAAATATCCTCGAAATCATTGAAAAAGAAGTACCTTATCAGACGAAAATCTGCCTTATCTAATAAGTGACATTTAAATTTTTATACTTTTCACGTATGTGAAATAGTATAATAACTTTGTGCTGAAGTTTGTAACAGATCGAAATATTCATTTCCGACTATATAAAGTATATATATTCTTGATCAGGACGACAAGACGAGTTGATTTAGCCATGTCCGTCTGTCCGTCTGTCTGTATATATACAATCTCCTCCCACAGTTTTTAAGATATCGAGCTGAAATTTTGCACAGAGACTTCTTATTCGTGCAGTCAACTCATTTGTCGGATCCAGCCATATCGGACCACTGGAACTGATAGCCCCCCTACATAGTCCGACTACATGCCTGAAAGTTTCAATGAGATTGGACATCTGGAACTGGTAGCTCCCATACAAAATGAAGAAGAGGAAGAGAAGCAATATTCACGTCCTTGTATGGACAACTTTTTTGTTTTTCAACCAATTGACTTGAAATTTTAAAGTTATGTTCTTGGGGAGGAATGAAAACTATTTTGACCAAAAATGGGCGTAGCCACGCCCACTTATAGCAAAAATTGACCCGTAGTATGGAAAACTTTTTTGTTTTTCAACGAATTGACTTGAAACTTTACAGTTATGTTCTTAGGGAGGAATGAAAACTATTTTGACCAAAAGTGGGCGTGGCCACGCCCTTTTATAGCGAAATTTGACCCGTTGTATGGAAAACTTTTGTGTTTTTTAACCAATTGACTTGAAACTTTACAGTTATGTTCTTAGGGAGGAATGAAAACAATTTTGACCAAAAGTGGGCGCGGCCACGCCCTTTTATAGCGAAATTTGACCCGTTGTATGGAAAACTTTTTTGTTTTTTAACCAATGACTTGAAACTTTACAGTTATGTTCTTAGGGAGGAATGAAAACAATGTTGACCAAAAGTGGGCGTGGCCACGCCCTTTTTTAGTGAAAATTTACCCGTTGTATGGAAAACTTTTTTGTTTTTTAACCAATTGACTTGAAACTTTACAGTTATGTTCTTGAGAGGCATGAAAACTATTTTGACCCAAAGTGAGCGTAGCCACGCCCACTTCTAGCGAAATTTGACCCGTTGTATGGACAACTTTTTTGTTTTTCAACCAATTGACTTGAAACTTTGCAGTTATGTTCTTAGGGAGGAATGAAAACTATTTTGACCAAAAGTGGGCGTGCCCACGCCTTTTTTTTAGCGAAAATTGACCAATTGACTTAAAACCTTACAGTTATCTTCTTAGGGAGGAATGAAAACTATTTTGACCAAAAGTGGGCATGGCTACGCCCACTTATCGCAAAACTTGAACCGCTGTATGGAAAACTTTTTTGTTTTTTAACCAATTGACTTGAAACCTTACAGTTATCTTGTTAGGGAGGCATGAAAACTATTCATTTAGTTTTTTAGTGACACAACGTGAAAAGTATTATAGCTTCAGCCTTGCTGAAGATAGCGTCCTTACTGGTTTTAATTGCATATATGGGCGGCATTTTATTCAGAATTAATAGTTTTTTACATGGACAAGAAATTCGTTTAATTTTTTTCTATAAATACTATAATTATAGAAAAGTACTTTGCGAAGAGAATCGGCAGTAGGACGGAATCGTGTTGACTACCGATTAGTTTTTTGCTAATAACTCTTGCATCCTTCGACCGACTTCTTCGACTAAGAGCTCGATGTAAAGCTTACCTGTTCCTTTTTTAGATTGCATTAACATATTTTACGAAAAGTCTTAAAAAATAAAATTTTTTTGATCAAAACTAAAATATCCTCGAAATCATTGAAGAATAAGTACCTTATCAGACGAAAATATGCCTTATCTAATTAGAGTCATTTACCTGTTTTTTATTGCATAATGGGCGGCATTTTATTCAGAATTTATAGTTTTTCCAAGGACAAAAAATTGTTTAATTGTTTAATCGTGTTGACCACCGATTAGTTTTTTGCTAATAACTCATGCATCCTTCGACCGACTTCTTCGACTAAGAGCTCGATAGAAAGCTTATCTGATCCTCTTTTACATGGCATTATCATATTTTACGAAAAAGCATATGGAATAAAATTGTTTTGACCAAAACTAAAATATCCTCGAAATCATTGAAGTAGAAGTACCTTATCAGACGAAAATATATTTTATCTAATAAGAGACATTTAAATTTTTTTAATTGCATAAATGTGCGGCATTTTATTCAGAATTAATATTTTTTTACGTGGACAAAAAATTCGTTTAATTTTTGCCATTAAATGCCAGAATTATAGAAAAGTACATTGCGAAAAGAATCGGCAGTAGGACGGAATCGTGTTGACCACCGAATAGTTTTTTGCTAATAACTCTTGCATCCTTCGACCGACTTCTTCGACTAAGAGCTCGATGGAAGTCGGTCGAAGAATGCAAGAGTTATTAGCAAAACACTAATCGGTGGTCAACACGATTCCGTCCTACTGCCGATTCTTTTCGCAATGTACTTTTCTATAATTCTGGCATTTAATGGGAAAAAATTAAACGAATTTTTTGTCCATGTAAAAAACTATTAATTCTGAATAAAATGCCGCCCATATATGCAATTAAAAAAATTTAAATGTCTCTTATTAGATAAGGCAGATTTTCGTCTGATAAGGTACTTCTTTTTCAATGATTTCGAGGATATTTTAGTTTTGATCAAAAAAACTTTATTTCTTATGACTTTTCGTAGAATATGTTAATGCCATCTGAAAGAGGAACAGATAAGCTTTCCATCGAGCTCTTAGTCGAAGAAGTCGGTCGAAGGATGCAAGAGTTATTAGCAAAAAACTATTCGGTGGTCAACACGATTCCGTCCTACTGCCGATTCTTTTCGCAATGTACTTTTCTATAATTCTGGCATTTAATGGCAAAAATTAAACGAATTTTTTGTCCACGTAAAAAACTATTAATTCTGAATAAAATGCCGCACATTTATGCAATTAAAAAAATTTAAATGTCTCTTATTAGATAAAATATATTTTCGTCTGATAAGGTACTTCTACTTCAATGATTTCGAGGATATTTTAGTTTTGGTCAAAACAATTTTATTCCATATGCTTTTTCGTAAAATATGATAATGCCATGTAAAAGAGGATCAGATAAGCTTTCTATCGAGCTCTTAGTCGAAGAAGTCGGTCGAAGGATGCATGAGTTATTAGCAAAAAACTAATCGGTGGTCAACACGATTAAACAATTAAACAATTTTTTGTCCTTGGAAAAACTATAAATTCTGAATAAAATGCCGCCCATTATGCAATAAAAAACAGGTAAATGACTCTAATTAGATAAGGCATATTTTCGTCTGATAAGGTACTTATTCTTCAATGATTTCGAGGATATTTTAGTTTTGATCAAAAAAATTTTATTTTTTAAGACTTTTCGTAAAATATGTTAATGCAATCTAAAAAAGGAACAGGTAAGCTTTACATCGAGCTCTTAGTCGAAGAAGTCGGTCGAAGGATGCAAGAGTTATTAGCAAAAAACTAATCGGTAGTCAACACGATTCCGTCCTACTGCCGATTCTCTTCGCAAAGTACTTTTCTATAATTATAGTATTTATAGAAAAAAATTAAACGAATTTCTTGTCCATGTAAAAAACTATTAATTCTGAATAAAATGCCGCCCATATATGCAATTAAAACCAGTAAGGACGCTATCTTCAGCAAGGCTGAAGCTATAATACTTTTCACGTTGTGTCACTAAAAAACTAAATGAATAGTTTTCATGCCTCCCTAACAAGATAACTGTAAGGTTTCAAGTCAATTGGTTAAAAAACAAAAAAGTTTTCCATACAGCGGTTCAAGTTTTGCGATAAGTGGGCGTAGCCATGCCCACTTTTGGTCAAAATAGTTTTCATTCCTCCCTAAGAAGATAACTGTAAGGTTTCAAGTCAATTGGTCAATTTTCGCTAAAAAAAGGCGTGGGCACGCCCACTTTTGGTCAAAATAGTTTTCATTCCTCCCTAAGAACATAACTGCAAAGTTTCAAGTCAATTGGTTGAAAAACAAAAAAGTTGTCCATACAACCGGTCAAATTTCGCTAGAAGTGGGCGTGGCTACGCTCACTTTGGGTCAAAATAGTTTTCATGCCTCTCAAGAACATAACTGTAAAGTTTCAAGTCAATTGGTTAAAAAACAAAAAAGTTTTCCATACAGCGGTTCAAGTTTTGCGATAAGTGGGCGTAGCCATGCCCACTTTTGGTCAAAATAGTTTTCATTCCTCCCTAAGAAGATAACTGTAAGGTTTCAAGTCAATTGGTCAATTTTCGCTAAAAAAAGGCGTGGGCACGCCCACTTTTGGTCAAAATAGTTTTCATTCCTCCCTAAGAACATAACTGTAAAGTTTCAAGTCAATTGGTTAAAAAACAAAAAAGTTTTCCATACAACGGGTCAATTTTCGCTATAAGTGGGCGTGGCTACGCGTGGCTACGCCCACTTTTGGTCAAAATAGTTTTCATTCCTTCCTAAGAACATAACTTTAAAATTTCAAGTCAATTGGTTAAAAAACAAAAAAGTTTTTCATACAACGGGTCAATTTTCGCTAGAAGTGGGCGTGGCTACGCGTGGCTACGCCCATTTTTGGTCAAAATAGTTTTCATTCCTCCCCAAGAACATAACTTTAAAATTTCAAGTCAATTGGTTGAAAAACAAAAAAGTTGTCCATACAACGACGTGAATATTGCTTCTCTTCCTCTTCTTCATTTTGTATGGGAGCTACCAGTTCCAGATGTCCAATCTCATTGAAACTTTCAGGCATGTAGTCGGACTATGTAGGGGGGCTATCAGTTCCAGTGGTCCGATATGGCTGGATCCGACAAATGAGTTGACTGCACGAATAAGAAGTCTCTGTGCAAAATTTCAGCTCGATATCTTAAAAACTGTGGGAGGAGATTGTATATATACAGACAGACGGACAGACGGACATGGCTAAATCAACTCGTCTTGTCGTCCTGATCAAGAATATATATACTTTATATAGTCGGAAATGAATATTTCGATCTGTTACAAACTTCAGCACAAAGTTATTATACTATTTCACATACGTGAAAAGTATAAAAATTTAAATGTCACTTATTAGATAAGGCAGATTTTCGTCTGATAAGGTACTTCTTTTTCAATGATTTCGAGGATATTTTAGTTTTGATCCAAAAAACTTTATTTCTTATGACTTTTCGTAAAATATGTTAATGCCATCTGAAAGAGGAACAGATAAGCTTTCCATCGAGCTCTTAGTCGAAGAAGTCGGTCGAAGGATGCAAGAGTTATTAGCAAAAAACTATTCGGTGGTCAACACGATTCCGTCCTACTGCCGATTCTTTTCGTAATGTACTTTTCTATAATTCTGGTATTTAATGGGAAAAAATTTAACGAATTTTTTGTCCATGTAAAACACTATTAATTCTGAATAAAATGGCGCCCATTTATGCAATTAAAAAAATTTAAATGTCTCTTATTAGATAAAATATATTTTCGTCTAATAAGGTATTTCTACTTCAATGATTTCGATAATATTTCAGTTTTGGTCAAAACAATTTTATTCCATATGCTTTTTCGTAAAATATGTTCATGCCATCTAAAAAAGAAACAGATTAGCTTTCCATCCAGCTCTTAGTCGAAGAAGTCGGTCGAAAGATGCAAGAGTTATTAGCAAAAAACTAATCGGTGATCAACACGATTCCGTCCTACTGCCAATTCTTTTCGCAAAATACTTTTCTATGATTCTATTATTTAATGGGAAAAAATTAAACGAGTTTTTTGTCCATGTAAAAAAATATTAATTCTAAATAAAATGTCGCCCATGTATGCAATTAAAAAAATGTAAATGTCTCTTATTAGATAAGGCATATTTTTGTCATATAAGGTGTTTCTTCAATGATTTCGAGGATATTTTAGTTTTGGTCAAAACAATTTTATTCCTTATGATTTTCGTAAAATATGTTAATGCCATCTGAAAGAGGAATACATAAGCCTTCCATCGAGCTCTTAGTCGAAGAAGTCGGTCGAAGAATGCAAGAGTTATTAGCAAAACACTAATCGGTGGTCAACACGATAGCGTCCTACTGCCGATTGTCTTCCAAAAGTACTTTTCTATAATTCTAGTATATAATGGGAAAAAATTAAACAATTTTTTGTCCTTGGAGAAACTATAAATTCTGAATAAAATGCCGCCCATTTATGCATTTAAAAAAATTTAAATGTCTCTTATTAGATAAGGCATATTTTCGTCTGATAGGGTACTTCTTCTTCAATGATTTCGAGAGTATTTTAGTTTTGATCAAAAAAATTTTATTTCTTATGACTTTTTGTAAAATATGTTCATGCCATCTAAAAGAGGATCAGATAAGCTTTCAATCGAGCTCTTAGTCGAAGAAGTCGGTCGAAGGGTGCAAGAGTTATTAGCTAAAAACTATTCGGTGGTCAACACGATTCCGTCCTACTGCCGATTCTTTTCGCAAAGTACTTTTTTATAGTTCTAGTATTTAATGGGAAAAAATTAAACGAATTTCTTTTCCATGTAAAAAACTATTAATTCTGAATAAAATGCCGCCCATTTATGCAATCAAAAAAATTTAAATGTCTCTTATTAGATAAAATATATTTTCGTCTGATAAGGTACTTCTACTTCAATGATTTCGAGGATATTTTATTTTGGTCAAAACAATTTTATTCCATATGCTTTTTCGTAAAATATGTTCATGCCATCTAAAAAAGAAACAGATTAGCTTTCCATCGAGCTCTTAGTCGAAGAAGTCGGTCGAAAGATGCAAGAGTTATTAGCAAAAAACTAATCGGTGATCAACACGATTCCGTCCTACTGCCAATTCTTTTCGCAAAATACTTTTCTATGATTCTATTATTTAATGGGAAAAAATTAAACGAGTTTTTTGTCCATATAAAAAAATATTAATTCTAAATAAAATGTCGCCCATGTATGCAATTAAAAAAATGTAAATGTCTCTTATTAGATAAGGCATATTTTTGTCATATAAGGTGTTTCTTCAATGATTTCGAGGATATTTTAGTTTTGGTCAAAACAATTTTATTCCATTTGCTTTTTCGTAAAATATGTTCATTCTATCTAAAAAAGAAACAGATTAGCTTTCCATCGAGCTCTTAGTCGAAGAAGTCGGTCAAAAGATCCAAGAGTTATTAGCTAAAAACTATTCGGTGGTCAACACGATTCCGTCCTACTGCCAGTTCTTTTCGCAAAGTACTTTTCTATGATTATAGTATTTAATGTGAAAAAATTAAACGAGTTTTTTGTCCATTTAAAAAAATATTAATTCTGAATAAAATGTCGCCCATATATGCAATTAAAAAAATGTAAATGTCTCTTATTAGATAAGGCATAATTTTGTCTTATAAGGTGCTTCTTCTTCAATGATTTCGAGGATATTTTAGTTTTGGTCAAAACAATTTTATTCCTTATGATTTTCGCAAAATATGTTAATGCCATCTGAAAGAGGAACAAATAAGCTTTCCATCAAGCTCTTAGTCGAAGAAGTCGGTCGAAGAATGCTAGAGTTATAAGCAAAACACTAATCGGTGGTCAACACGATTCCGTCCTACTGCCGATTCTCTTCGCAAAGTACTTTTCTATAATTCTAGTATTTAATGGGAAAAAATTAAAGAATTTTTTGTTCATGTAAAAAACTATTAATTCTGAATAAAATACCGCCCATTATGCAATTAAAAACAGGTAAATGACTCTTATTAGATAAGGCATATTTTCGTCTGATAAGGTACTTCTTCAACAATGATTTCGAGGATATTTTAGTTTTGATCAAAAAAATTTTATTTTTTACGACTTTTCGTAAAATATGTTAATGCAATCTAAAAGAGGAACAGCTAAGTTTTCCATCGAGCTCTTAGTCGAAGAAGTCGGTCGAAGAATGCAAGAGTTATTAGCAAAAAACTAATCGGTGGTCAACACGATTGCGTCCTACTGCCGATTCTTTGCGCAAAGTACTTTTCAATGATTTCGAGGATATTTTAGTTTTGATTAAGAAAAATTTTATTTCTAATGACTTTTCGTAAAATATGATAATGCCATCTAAAAGAGGATCAAATAAGCTTTCTATCGAGCTCTTAGTCGAAGAAGTCGGTCAAAGGATGCAAGAGTTATTAGCAAAAAACTATTCGGTGGTCATCACGATTCCGTCCTACTGCCGATTCTTTTCGCAATGTACTTTTCTATAATTCTGGCATTTAATGGGAAAAAATTAAACGAATTTTTTGTCTACGTAAAACACTATTAATTCTGAATAAAATGCCGCCTATTTATGCAATTAAACAAATTTATATGTCTCTTATTAGATAAAATATATTTTCGTCTGATAAGGTACTTCTACTTCAATGATTTCGAGGATATTTTAGTTTTGGTCAAAACAATTTTATTCCATATGCTTTTTCGTAAAATATTTTCATGCCATCTGAAAGAGGATCAAATAAGCTTTCTATCGAGCTCTTAGTCGAAGAAGTCGGTCGAAGGATGCAAGAGTTATTAGCAAAAAACTAATCGGTGATCAACACGATTCCGTCCTACTGCCAATTCTTTTCGCAATGTACTTTTCTATAATTCTGGCATTTAATGGGAAAAAATTAAACGAATTTTTTGTCTACGTAAAACACTATTAATTCTGAATAAAATGCCGCCTATTTATGCAATTAAACAAATTTATATGTCTCTTATTAGATAAAATATATTTTCGTCTGATAAGGTACTTCTACTTCAATGATTTCGAGGATATTTTAGTTTTGATCAAAAAAATTTTATTTTTTACGACTTTTCGTAAAATATGTTAATGCAATCTAAAAGAGGAACAGCTAAGTTTTCCATCGAGCTCTTAGTCGAAGAAGTCGGTCGAAGAATGCAAGAGTTATTAGCAAAAAACTAATCGGTGGTCAACACGATTGCGTCCTACTGCCGATTCTTTGCGCAAAGTACTTTTCAATGATTTCGAGGATATTTTAGTTTTGATTAAAAAAATTTTATTTCTAATGACTTTTTGTAAAATATGTTCATGCCATCTAAAAGAGGATCAGATAAGCTTTCAATCGAGCTCTTAGTCGAAGAAGTCGGTCGAAGGGTGCAAGAGTTATTAGCTAAAAACTATTCGGTGGTCAACACGATTCCGTCCTACTGCCGATTCTTTTCGCAAAGTACTTTTTTATAGTTCTAGTATGTAATGGGAAAAAATTAAACAATTTTTTGTCCTTGGAAAAACTATAAATTCTGAATAAAATGCCGCCCATTTATGCATTTAAAAAAATTTAAATGTCTCTTATTAGATAAGGCATATTTTCGTCTGATAAGGTACTTCTTCTTCAATGATTTCGAGGATATTTTAGTTTTGGTCAAAACAATTTTATTCCATTTGCTTTTTCGTAAAATATGTTCATTCTATCTAAAAAAGAAACAGATTAGCTTTCCATCGAGCTCTTAGTCGAGAAGTCGGTCGAAAGATCCAAGAGTTATTAGCTAAAAACTATTCGGTGGTCAACACGATTCCGTCCTACTGCCAGTTCTTTTCGCAAAGTACTTTTCTATGATTATAGTATTTAATGTGAAAAAATTAAACGAGTTTTTTGTCCATGTAAAAAAATATTAATTCTGAATAAAATGTCGCCCATATATGCAATTAAAACCAGTAAGGACGCTATCTTCAGCAAGGCTGAAGCTATAATACTTTTCACGTTGTGTCACTATAAAAAAAACTGAAATGAATAGTTTTCATGCCTCTCTAACAACATAACTGTAATGTTTCAAGTCAATTGGTTAAAAAACATAAAAGTTTTCCATACAACGGGTCAAGTTTAGCTATTAGTGGGCGTGGCCATGCCCACTTTTGGTCAAAATAGTTTTCATTCCTTCCTAAGAACATAACTGTAGAGTTTCAAGTCAATTGGTTAAAAAACAAAAAAGTTTTCCATACAACGGGTCAAGTTTCACTATAAGTGGGCGTGGCTACGCCCACTTTTGGTCAAAATAGTTTTCATTCCTTCCTAAGAACATAACTGTAAAGTTTCAAGTCAATTGGTTAAAAAACAAAAAAGTTTTCCATACAACAGGTCAAGTTTCGCTATAAGTGGGCGTGACCATGCCCACTTTTGGTCAAAATAGTTTTCATTCCTCCCTAAGAATATAACTGTAAAGTTTCAAGTCAATTGGTTAAAAAACAAAAAAGTTTTCCATACAACGGATCAATTTTAGCTATTAGTGGGCGTGGCCATGCCCACTTTTGGTCAAAATAGTTTTCATTCCTTCCTAAGAACATAACTGTAAAGTTTCAAGTCAATTGGTTAAAAAACAAAAAAGTTTTCCATACAACGGGTCAAGTTTCGCTATAAGTGGGCGTGGCTACGCCCACTTTTGGTCAAAATAGTTTTCATTCCTCCCTAAGAACATAAATGTAAAGTTTCAAGTCAATTGGTTAAAAAACAAAAAAGTTTTCCATACAACGGGTCAACTTTAGCTATAAGTGGGCGTGGCTACGCCCTCTTTTGGTCAAAAAAGTTTTCATTCCTCCCTAAGAACATAACTGTAAAGTTTCAAGTCAATTGGTTAAAAAACAAAAAAGTTCTCCATACAACGGGTCAAGTTTCGCTATAAGTGGGCGTGGCTACGCCCACTTTTGGTCAAAATAGTTTTCATTCCTCCCTAAGAACATAAATGTAAAGTTTCAAGTCAATTGGTTAAAAAACAAAAAAGTTTTCCATACAACGGGTCAACTTTAGCTATAAGTGGGCGTGGCTACGCCCTCTTTTGGTCAAAAAAGTTTTCATTCCTCCCTAAGAACATAACTGTAAAGTTTCAAGTCAATTGGTTAAAAAACAAAAAAGTTTTCCATACAACGGGTCAACTTTAGCTATAAGTGGGCGTGGCTACGCGTGGCTACGCCCACTTTTGGTCAAAAAAGTTTTCATTCCTCCCTAAGAACATAACTGTAAAGTTTCAAGTCAATTGGTTAAAAAACAAAAAAGTTCTCCATACAACGGGTCAAGTTTCGCTATAAGTGGGCGTGGCAACGCCCACTTTTGGTCAAAATAGTTTTCATTCCTCCCTAAGAACATAAATGTAAAGTTTCAAGTCAATTGGTTAAAAAACAAAAAAGTTTTCCATACAACGGGTCAACTTTAGCTATAAGTGGGCGTGGCTACGCCCTCTTTTGGTCAAAATAGTTTTCATTCCTCCCTAAGAACATAACTGTAAAGTTTCAAGTCAATTGGTTAAAAAACAAAAAAGTTTTCCATACAACGGGTCAATTTTCGCTATAAGTGGGCGTGGCTACGCCGACTTTTGGTCAAAATAGTTTTCATTCCTCCCTAAGAACATAACTGTAAAGTTTCAAGTCAATTGGTTAAAAAACAAAAAAGTTGTCCATACAACGACGTGAATATTGCTTCTCTTCCTCTTCTTCATTTTGTATGGGGGCTACCAGTTCCAGTTTGCCGATCTCAATGAAACTGTCAGGCATGTAGTCGGACTATGTAGAACTACTATGTTTAAAATTTCAGCACTCTATCATACAAAACAAAAAAGTTTTCCATACAACGATTCAAGTTTTGTTCATTTTTCTTCTTCTTTTCGTATGGGGGCTACCAGTTCCAGTGGTCCGATATGGCCGGTTCCGACCAATGATTTGACTGCACGAATAAGAAGTCTCTGTGCAAAATTTCAGCTCGATATCTTCAAAACTGTGGGAGGAGATTGTATATATACAGACAGACGGACAGACGGACATGGCTAAATCAAATCGTCTTGTCGTCCTGATCAAGAATATATATACTTTATATAGTCGCAAGTGAATATTTCTGTGTGTTACAAACTTCAGCACAAAGTTATTATACTGTGTCACATACGTGAAAAGTATAAAAATGTAAATGTCTCTTATTAGATAAGGCATATTTTTGTCTTATAAGGTGCTTCTTCTTCAATGATTTCGAGGATATTTTAGTTTTGGTCAAAACAATTTTATTCCTTATGATTTTCGCAAAATATGTTAATGCCATCTGAAAGAGGAACAGATAAGCTTTCCATCGAGCTCTTAGTCGAAGAAGTCGGTCGAAGAATGCAAGAGTTATAAGCAAAACACTAATCGGTGGTCAACACGATTCCGTCCTACTGCCGATTCTCTTCGCAAAGTACTTTTCTATAATTCTAGTATTTAATGGGAAAAAATTAAAGAATTTTTTGTTCATGTAAAAAACTATTAATTCTGAATAAAATACCGCCCATTATGCAATAAAAAACAGGTAAATGACTCTTATTAGATAAGGCATATTTTCGTCTGATAAGGTACTTCTTCAACAATGATTTCGAGGATATTTTAGTTTTGATCAAAAAAATTTTATTTTTTACGACTTTTCGTAAAATATGTTAATGCAATCTAAAAGAGGAACAGCTAAGCTTTCCATCGAGCTCTTAGTCGAAGAAGTCGGTCGAAGAATGCAAGAGTTATTAGCAAAAAACTAATCGGTGGTCAACACGATTGCGTCCTACTGCCGATTCTTTGCGCAAAGTACTTTTCAATGATTTCGAGGATATTTTAGTTTTGATTAAAAAAATTTTATTTCTAATGACTTTTCGTAAAATATGATAATGCCATCTAAAAGAGGATCAGATAAGCTTTCTATAGAGCTCTTAGTCGAAGAAGTCGGTCGAAGGATGCATGAGTTATTAGCAAAAAACTTATCGGTGGTCAACACGATTAAACAATTAAACAATTTTTTTTCCTTGGAAAAACTATAAATTCTGAATAAAATGCCGCCCATTATGCAATAAAAAACAGGTAAATGACTCTTATTAGATAAGGCATAATTTCGTCTGATAAGGTACTTCTTCTTCAATGATTTCGAGGATATTTTAGTTTTGATCAAAAAAACTTTATTTCTTATGACTTTTCGTAGAATATGTTAATGCCATCTGAAAGAGGAACAGATAAGCTTTACATCGAGCTCTTAGTCGAAGAAGTCGGTCGAAGGATGCAAGAGTTATTAGCAAAAAACTAATCGGTAGTCAACACGATTCCGTCCTACTGCCGATTCTCTTCGCAAAGTACTTTTCTATAATTCTAGTATTTATAGAAAAAAATTAAACGAATTTTTTGTCCATGTAAAAAACTATTAATTCTGAATAAAATGCCGCCCATATATGCAATTAAAAAAATTTAAATGTCTCTTATTAGATAAGGCAGATTTTCGTCTGATAAGGTACTACTTTTTCAATGATTTCGAGGATATTTTAGTTTTGATCAAAAAAACTTTATTTCTTATGACTTTTCGTAGAATATGTTAATGCCATCTGAAAGAGGAACAGATAAGCTTTCCATCGAGCTCTTAGTCGAAGAAGTCGGTCGAAGGATGCAAGAGTTATTAGCAAAAAACTATTCGGTGGTCAACACGATTCCGTCCTACTGCCGATTCTTTTCGCAATGTACTTTTCTATAATTCTGGCATTTAATGGGAAAAAATTAAACGAATTTTTTGTCCACGTAAAACACTATTAATTCTGAATAAAATGCCGCCTATTTATGCAATTAAACAAATTTATGTCTCTTATTAGATAAAATATATTTTCGTCTGATAAGGTACTTCTACTTCAATGATTTCGAGGATATTTTAGTTTTGGTCAAAACAATTTTATTCCATATACTTTTTCGTAAAATATTTTCATGCCATCTGAAAGAGGAACAGATAAGCTTTCCATCGAGCTCTTAGTCGAAGAAGTCGGTCGAAGGATGCAAGAGTTATTAGCAAAAAACTATTCGGTGGTCAACACGATTCCGTCCTACTGCCGATTCTTTTCGCAATGTACTTTTCTATAATTCTGGTATTTAATGGGAAAAAATTAAACGAATTTTTTGTCCATGTAAAACACTATTAATTCTGAATAAAATGCCGCACATTTATGCAATTAAAAAAATTTAAATGTCTCTTATTAGATAAAATATATTTTCGTCTGATAAGGTACTTCTACTTAAATGATTTCGAGGATATTTTAGTTTTGGTCAAAACAATTCTATTCCATATGCTTTTTCGTAGAATCTGTTAATGCCATCTGAAAGAGGAACAGATAAGCTTTCCATCGAGCTCTTAGTCGAAGAAGTCGGTCGAAGGATGCATGAGTTATTAGCAAAAAACTAATCGGTGGTCAACACGATTAAACAATTAAACAATTTTTTGTCCTTGGAAAAACTATAAATTCTGAATAAAATGCCGCCCATTATGCAATAAAAAACAGGTAAATGACTCTTATTAGATAAGGCATATTTTCGTCTGATAAGGTACTTATTCTTCAATGATTTCGAGGATATTTTAGTTTTGATCAAAAAAATTTTATTTTTTAAGACTTTTCGTAAAATATGTTAATGCAATCTAAAAAAGGAACAGGTAAGCTTTACATCGAGCTCTTAGTCGAAGAAGTCGGTCGAAGGATGCAAGAGTTATTAGCAAAAAACTAATCGGTAGTCAACACGATTCCGTCCTACTGCCGATTCTCTTCGCAAAGTACTTTTCTATAATTCTAGTATTTATAGAAAAAAATTAAACGAATTTTTTGTCCATGTAAAAAACTATTAATTCTGAATAAAATGCCGCCCATATATGCAATTAAAAAAATTTAAATGGCACTTATTAGATAAGGCAGATTTTCGTCTGATAAGGTACTTCTTTTTCAATGATTTCGAGGATATTTTAGTTTTGATCAAAAAAACTTTATTTCTTATGACTTTTCGTAAAATATGTTAATGCCATCTGAAAGATGAACAGATAAGCTTTCCATCGAGCTCTTAGTCGAAGAAGTCGGTCGAAGGATGCAAGAGTTATTAGCAAAAAACTATTCGGTGGTCAACACGATTCCGTCCTACTGCCGATTCTTTTCGCAATGTACTTTTCTATAATTCTGGTATTTAATGGGAAAAAATTAAACGAATTTTTTGTCCATGTAAAACACTATTAATTCTGAATAAAATGCCGCCCATTTATGCAATTAAAAAAATTTAAATGTCTCTTATTGGATAAGGCATATTTTTGTCATATAAGGTGTTTCTTCAATGATTTCGAGGATATTTTAGTTTTGGTCAAAACAATTTTATTCCTTATGATTTTCGTAAAATATGTTAATGCCATCTGAAAGAGGAATACATAAGCCTTCCATCGAGCTCTTAGTCGAAGAAGTCGGTCGAAGAATGCAAGAGTTATTGGCAAAACACTAATCGGTGGTCAACACGATTGCGTCCTACTGCCGATTGTCTTCCAAAAGTACTTTTCTATAATTCTAGTATGTAATGGGAAAAAATTAAACAATTTTTTGTCCTTGGAAAAACTATAAATTTTGAATAAAATGCCGCCCATTTATGCATTTAAAAAAATTTAAATGTCTCTTATTAGATAAGGCATATTTTCGTCTGATAAGGTACTTCTTCTTCAATGATTTCGAGGATATTTTAGTTTTGGTCAAAACAATTTTATTCCATTTGCTTTTTCGTAAAATATGTTCATTCTATCTAAAAAAGAAACAGATTAGCTTTCCATCGAGCTCTTACTCGAGAAGTCGGTCGAAAGATCCAAGAGTTATTAGCTAAAAACTATTCGGTGGTCAACACGATTCCGTCCTACTGCCAGTTCTTTTCGCAAAGTACTTTTCTATGATTATAGTATTTAATGTGAAAAAATTAAACGAGTTTTTTGTCCATGTAAAAAAATATTAATTCTGAATAAAATGTCGCCCATATATGCAATTAAATAAATGTAAATGTCTCTTTTGAAATAAGGCATATTTTCGTCTGATAGGGTACTTCTTCTTCAATGATTTCGAGGATATTTTAGTTTTGATCAAAAAAATTTTATTTCTTACGACTTTTCGTAAAATATGTTAATGCCATCTGAAAGAGGAACAGATAAGCTTTCCATCGAGCTTTTAGTCGAAGAAGTCTGTCGAAGGATGCAAGAGTTGTCAGCAAAAAACTAATCGGTGGTCAACACGATTCCGTCCAACTGCCGATTTTTTTCGCAAAGTACTTTTCTATAATTCTAGTATTTAATGGCAATAAATCAAACGAATTTTTTGTCCATGTAAAAAACTATAAATTCTGAATAAAATGCCGCCCATTTATGCAATCAAAAAAATTTAAATGTCTCTTATTAGATAAGGCATATTTTCAGCTGATAATGTGCTTCTTCTTCAATGATTTCGAGAGTATTTTAGTTTTGATCAAAAAAATTTTATTTCTTATGACTTTTTGTAAAATATATTCATGCCATCTAAAAGAGGATCAGATAAGCTTTCCATCGAGCTCTTAGTCGAAAAAGTCGGTCAAAGGGTGCAAGAGTTATTAGCTAAAAACTATTCGGTGGTCAACACGATTCCGTCCTACTGCCGATTCTTTTCGCAAAGTACTTTTTCATAGTTCAAGTATTTAATGGGGAAAAATTAAACGAATTTCTTTTCCATGTAAAAAACTATTAATTCTGAATAAAATGCCGCCCATTTATGCAATCAAAAAAATTTAAATGTCTCTTATTAGATAAGGCATATTTTCGTCTGATAAGGTACTTCTACTTCAATGATTTCGAGGATATTTTAGTTTTGGTCAAAACAATTTTATTCCATTTGCTTTTTCGTAAAATATGTTCATTCTATCTAAAAAAGAAACAGATTAGCTTTCCATCGAGCTCTTAGTCGAAGAAGCCGGTCGAAAGATCCAAGAGTTATGAGCTAAAAACTATTCGGTGGTCAACACGATTCCGTCCTACTGCCAGTTCTTTTCGCAAAGTACTTTTCTATGATTATAGTATTTAATGTGAAAAAATTAAACGAGTTTTTTGTCCATGTAAAAAAATATTAATTCTGAATAAAATGTCGCCCATATATGCAATTAAAACCAGTAAGGACGCTATCTTCAGCAAGGCTGAAGCTATAATACTTTTCACGTTGTGTCACTAAAAAACTAAATGAATAGTTTTCATGCCTCCCTAACAACATAACTGTAAGGTTTCAAGTCAATTGGTTAAAAAACAAAAAAGTTTTCCATACAGCGGTTCAAGTTTTGCGATAAGTGGGCATAGCCATGCCCACTTTTGGTCAAAATAGTTTTCATTCCTCCCTAAGAAGATAACTGTAAGGTTTCAAGTCAATTGGTCAATTTTCGCTAAAAAAAGGCGTGGGCACGCCCACTTTTGGTCAAAATTGTTTTCATTCCTCCCTAAGAACATAACTGTAAAGTTTCAAGTCAATTGGTTAAAAAACACAAAAGTTTTCCATACAACGGGTCAAATTTCGCTATAAAAGGGCGTGGCCACGCCCACTTTTGGTCAAAATAGTTTTCATTCCTCCCTAAGAACATAACTGTAAAGTTTAAAGTCAATTCGTTGAAAAACAAAAAAGTTTTCCATACAACGGGTCAATTTTTGCTATAAGTGGGCGTGGCTACGCCCACTTTTGGTCAACATTGTTTTCATTCCTCCCTAAGAACATAACTGTAAAGTTTCAAGTCAATTGGTTAAAAAACAAAAAAGTTTTCCATACAACGGGTCAAATTTCGCTATAAAAGGGCGTGGCCGCGCCCACTTTTGGTCAAAATTGTTTTCATTCCTCCCTAAGAACATAAATGTAAAGTTTCAAGTCAATTGGTTAAAAAACACAAAAGTTTTCCATACAACGGGTCAAATTTCGCTATAAGTGGGCGTGGCTACGCCCACTTTTGGTCAAAATAGTTTTCATTCCTCCCAAAGAACATAACTGTAAAGTTTCAAGTCAATTCGTTAAAAAACAAAAAAGTTTTCCATACAACGGGTCAATTTTCGCTATAAGTGGGCGTGGCTACGCCCACTTTTGGTCAAAATAGTTTTCATTCCTTCCTAAGAACATAACTTTAAAATTTCAAGTCAATTGGTTAAAAAACAAAAAAGTTTTTCATACAACGGGTCAATTTTCGCTAGAAGTGGGCGTGGCTACGCGTGGCTACGCCCATTTTTGGTCAAAATAGTTTTCATTCCTCCCCAAGAACATATCTTTAAAATTTCAAGTCAATTGGTTGAAAAACAAAAAAGTTGTCCATACAACGACCTGAATATTGCTTCTCTTCCTCTTCTTTATTTTGTATGGGAGCTACCAGTTCCAGATGTCCAATCTCATTGAAACTTTCAGGCATGTAGTCGGACTATGTAGAACTACTATGTTTAAAATTTCAGCACTCTATCATACAAAACAAAAAACTTTTCCATACAACGACTCAAGTTTTGTTCATTTTTCTTCTTCTTTTCGTATGGGGGCTACCAGTTCCAGTGGTCCGATATGGCTGGATCCGACAAATGAGTTGATCGCACAAATAAGCAGTCTCTGTGAAAAATTTCAGCTCAATATCTTCAAAACTGTGGGAGGAGATTGTATATATACAGACAGACGGACGGACAGACAGACAGACGGACAGACGGACAGACGGACATGGCTAAATCAACTCGTCTTGTCGTCCTGATCAAGAATATATATACTTTATATAGTCGGAAATGAATATTTCGATCTGTTACAAACTTCAGCACAAAGTTATTATACTATTTCACATACGTGAAAAGTATAAAAATGTAAATGTCTCTTATTAGATAAGGCATATTTTTGTCATATAAGGTGTTTCTTCAATGATTTCGAGGATATTTTAGTTTTGGTCAAAACAATTTTATTCCTTATGATTTTCGCAAAATATGTTAATGCCATCTGAAAGAGGAACAGATAAGCTTTCCATCGAGCTCTTAGTCGAAGAAGTCGGTCGAAGAATGCAAGAGTTATTAGCAAAACACTAATCGGTGATCAACACGATTCCGTCCTACTTCCGATTCTTTTCGCAAAGTACTTTTCTATAATTCTAGTATTTAATAGGAACAAATTAAACGAATTTTTTGTCCATGTAAAAAACTGTTAATTCTGAATTGAATGCCGACATATATGGAATTAATCGAAGAAGTCGGCCGAAGAGTGCAAGAGTTATTAGCAAAACACAAATCGGTGGTCAACACGATTCCGTCCTACTGCCAAATCTTTTCGCAAGGTACTTTTCAATGATTTCGAGGATATTTTAGTTTTGTTCAAAAAAATTTTATTTCTTATGACTTTTCGTAAAATGTGTTAATGCCATCTGAAAGAGGAACAGATAAGCTTTCCATCCAGCTTTTAGTCGAAGAAGTCGGTCGAAGGATGCAAGAGTTATAAGCATAAAACTAATCGGTGGTCAACACGATTCCGTCCTACTGCCGATTCTTTGCGCAAAGTACTTTTCAATGATTTCGAGGATATTTAAGTTTTGATTAAAAAAATTTTATTTTTTATGACTTTTCGTAAAATATGTTAATGCCATCTAAAAGAGGATCAGATAAGCTTTCCATCGAGCTCTTAGTCGAAGAAGTCGGTCGAAGGATGCATGAGTTATCAGCAAAAAACTAATCGGTGGTCAACACGATTCCGTTCTACTGCCGATTGTTTTCGCAAAGTACTTTTCTTTAATTCTAGTATTTAATGGGAAATAATTAAACAATTTTTTGTTAATGGAAAAACTATAATTTCTGAATAAAATTCAATGATTTCGAGGATATTTTAATTTTGGTCAAAAAAATTGTATTTTGTATGACTTTTCTTAAAATATATTAATGCCATCTGAAAGAGGAACAGATAAGCTTTCCATCGAGCTCTTAGTCGAAGAAGTCGGTCGAAAGATGCAAGAGTTATTAAGAAAAAACTAATCGGTGGTCAACACGATTGCGTCCTACTGCCGATTCTTTTCGCAAAGTACTTTTCTATAATTCTAGTATTTAATGGGAAAAAATGAAACGAATTTTTTGACGATGTAAAAAACTATTAATTCTGAATAAAATGCCGCCCATTTATGCAATTAAAAAAATTTTAATGTCTCTTTTTAAATAAGGCATATTTTCGTCTGATAAGGTGCTTCTTCTTCAATGATTTCGAGAGTATTTTAGTTTTGATCAAAAAAATTTTATTTCTTATGACTTTTTGTAAAATATGTTCATGCCATCTAAAAGAGGATCAGATAAGCTTTTCATCGAGCTCTTAGTCGAAGAAGTCGGTCGACGGATGCCTGAGTTATTAGCAAAAAACTAATCGGTGGTCAACACGATTGCGTCCTACTGCCGATTCTTTTCGCAAAGTACTTTTCTATAATTCTAGTATTTAATGGGAAAAAATTAAACAATTTTTTGTCCATTTGAAAACTATAAATTCTGAATAAAATGCCGCCCATTTATGCAATTAAAAAAATTTAAATGTAGCTTTTTAAATAAGGCATAGTTTCGTCTGATAAGGTGCTTCTTCTTCAATGATTTCGAGAGTATTTTAGTTTTTATCAAAAAAATTTTATTTGTTATGACTTTTTGTAAAATATGTTCATGCCGTCTGAAGGAGGAACAGATAAGCTTTTCATCGATCTCTTAGTCGAACAAGTCGGTCGAAGGATGCAAGAGTTATTAGCAAAAAACTAATCGGTGGTCAACACGATTCCGTCCTACTGCCGATGCTTTTCGCAAAGTACTTTTCAATGATTTCGAGGATATTTTAGTTTTGAAAAAATAATTTTATTTCTTACGACTTTTCGTAAAATATGTTAATGCTATCTGAAAGAGGAACAGATAAGCTTTCCATCGAGCTTTTAGTCGAAGACGTCGGTCAAAGGATGCAAGAGTTGTTAGCAAAAAACTAATCGGTGGTCAACACGATTCCGTCCTACTGCCGATTTTTTTTCGCAAAGTACTTTTTTATAATTCTAGTATTTAATGGGAAAAAATTAAACGAATTTTTTGCCCATGTAAAAAACCATAAATTCTGAATAAAATGCCGCCCATTTATGCATTTAAAAAAATTTAAATGTCTCTTATTAGATAAGTAATTTTTTCGTCTGATAAGGTGCTTCTTTTTCAATGATTTCGAGGATATTTTAGTTTTGATGAAAACAAATTGTATTTCTTATGACTTTTTGTAAAATATGTTCATGCCATCTGAAAGACGAACAGATAAGCTTTCCATCGAGCTCTTAGTCGAAGAAGTCGGTCGAAGGATGCAAAAGTTATTAGCAAAAAACTAATCGGTGGTCAACACTATTCCGTCCTACCGCCGATCCTTTTGCAAAGTACTTTTCTATAATTCTAGTATTTACAGGAAAAAATTAAACGAATTTTTTGTCCATGTAAAAAACTATTAATTCTGAATAAAATGCCGCCCATTTATGCAATTAAAAAAATTTTAATGTCTCTTTTTAGATAAGGCATATTTTCGTCTGATAAGATGCTTCTTCTTCAATGATTTCGAGGGTATTTTAGTTGTGATCAAAAAACTTTTATTTCTTATGACTTTTTGTAATATATGTTCATGCCATCTGAAAGAGGAACAGATAAGCTTTCCATCGAGCTCTTAGTCGAAGAAGTCCGTCAAAGGATGCAAGAGTTATTAGCAAAAAACTAATCGGTGGTCAACACGATTCCGTCCTACTGCCGATTCTTTTCGCAAAGTACTTTTCTATAATTCTAATATTTAATGGGAAGAAATTAAACGAATTTTTTGTCCATGTAAAAAACTTTTAATTCTAAATAAAATGCCGCCCATTTATGCAATTAAAAAAATTTTAATGTCTCTTTTTAGATAAGGCATATTTTCGTCTGATAAGATGCTTCTTCTTCAATGATTTCGACGGTATTTTAGTTTTGATTAAAAAAATTTTATTTCTTATGATTTTCGTAAAATATGTTAATGCCGTCTGAAGGAGGAACAGATAATCTTTCCATCGAGCTCTTTGTCGAAGTAGTCCGTCGAAGGATGCATGAGTTGTTAGCAAAAAACTAATCGGTGGTCAACACGATTCCGTTCTACTGCCGATTCATTTCGCAATGTACTTTTCTATAATTCTAGTATTTAATGGGAAAAAATTAAACAATTTTTTGTCCATGGAAAAACTATAAATTCTGAATAAAATTCAATGATTTCGAGGATATTTTAGTTTTGGTCAAAAAAACGTTATTTCTTACGACTTTTCGTAAAAGAGGAACAGATAAGCTTTCCATCGAATTTTTAGTCGAAGAAGTCGGTCGACGGATGCGAGAGTTGTTAGCAAAAAACTAATCGGTGGTCAACACGATTCCGTCCTACTGCCGATTGTTTTCGCAAAGTACTTTTCTATAATTCTAGTATTTAATGGGAAAAGATTGAAGGAATTTTCTGTCCATGTAAAAAACTATAAATTCTGAGTAAAATGCCGCCCATTTATGCAATTAAAAAAATTTAAATGTCACTTATAATTCTAGTATTTAATGGGAAAAAAATTAAACGAATTTTTTGACCATGTAAAAAACCATAAATTGTGAATAAAATGCCGCCCATTTATACATTTAAAAAAATTTAAATGTCTCTTATTAGATAAGGCATTTTTTCGTCTGATAAGGTGCTTTTTTTTCAATGATTTCGAGGATATTTTAGTTTTGATAAAAAAAACTGTATTTCTTATGACTTTTTGTAAAATATGTTCATGCCATCTGAAAGAGGAACAGATAAGCTTTCCATCGAGCTCTTAGTCGAAGAAGTCGGTCGAAGGATGCAAGAGTTATTAGCAAAAAACTAATCGGTGGTCAACACGATTCCGTCCTACCGCCGATCCTTTTGCAAAGTACTTTTCTATAATTCTAGTATTTACAGGAAAAAATTAAACGAATTTTTTGTCCATGTAAAAAACTATTAATTCTGAATAAAATGCCGCCCATTTATGCAATTAAAAAAATTTTAATGTCTCTTTTTAGATAAGGCATATTTTCGTCTGATAAGATGCTTCTTCTTCAATGATTTCGAGGGTATTTTAGTTGTGATCAAAAAACTTTTATTTCTTATGACTTTTTGTAATATATGTTCATGCCATCTGAAAGAGGAACAGATAAGCTTTCCATCGAGCTCTTAGTCGAAGAAGTCCGTCAAAGGATGCAAGAGTTATTAGCAAAAAACTAATCGGTGGTCAACACGATTCCGTCCTACTGCCGATTCTTTTCGCAAAGTACTTTTCTATAATTCTAATATTTAATGGGAAAAAATTAAACGAATTTTTTGTCCATGTAAAAAACTATTAATTCTGAATAAAATGCCGCCCATTTATGCAATTAAAAAAATTTTAATGTCTCTTTTTAGATAAGGCATATTTTCGTCTGATAAGATGCTTCTTCTTCAATGATTTCGAGGGTTTTTTAGTTTTGATTAAAAAAATTTTATTTCTTATGACTTTTCGTAAAATATGTTAATGCCATCTGAAAGAGAAACAGATAAGCTTTCCATCGAACTCTTACTCGAAGAAGTCGGTCGAAGGATGCAAGAGTTATTAAGAAAAAACTAATCGGTGGTCAACACGGGTCCGTCCTACTGCGGATTCTTTTCGCAAAGTACTTTTCTATAATTCAAGTATATAATGGGAAAAAATTAAACGAATTTTTTGACGATGTAAAAAACTATTAATTCTGAATAAAATGCGGCCCATCTATGCAATTAAAAAAATTTAGATGTCTCTTATTAGATAAGGCATATTTTCGTCTGATAAGGTACTTCTTCTTCAATGCTTTCCAGGATATTTTAGTTTTGATCAAAAAAATTTTTATTCTTATGACTTTTCGTAAAATATGTTAATGCTACCTGAAAGAGAAACATATAAGCTTTCCATCGAGCTCTTAGTCGAAGAAGTCGGTCGAACGATGCAAGAGTTATTAAGAAAAAACTAATCGGTGGTCAACACGGTTCCGTCCTACTGCGGATTCTTTTCGCAATGTACTTTTCTATAATTCAAGTATTTAATGGGAAAAAATTAAACGAATTTTTTGTCCATGTAAAAAACTTTTAATTCTGAATAAAATGGCGGCCATTCATGCAATTAAAAAAATTTAAATGTCTCTTATTAGATAAGGTATATTTTCGTCTGATAAAGTACTTTTTCTTCAATGATTTCGAGGATATTTTAGTTTTAATAAAAAAAATTTTATTTCTTATGACTTTACGTAAAATATGTTCATGCCATCTGAAAGAGGATCAGATAAGTGTTCCATCGAGCTCTTAGTCGAAGAAGTCGGTCGACGGATGCAAGAGTTGTTAGCAAAAAACTAATCGGTGGTCAACACGATTCCGTCCTACTGCCGATTGTTTTCGCAAAGTACTTTTCTATAATTCTAGTATTTAATGGGAAAAGATTGAAGGAATTTTCTGTCCATGTAAAAAACTATAAATTCTGAGTAAAATGCCGCCCATTTATGCAATTAAAAAAATTTAAATGTCACTTATTAGATAAGGCATATTTTCGTCTGATAAGGTGCTTCTTCTTCAATGATTTCGAGGGTATTTTAGTTTTGATCAAAAAAATGTTATTTCTTATGACTTTTTGTAAAATATGTTCATGCCGTCTGAAGGAGGAACAGATAAGCTATTCATCGATCTCTTAGTCGAAGAAGTCGGTCGAAGGATGCAAGAGTTAATCGGTGGTCAACACGATTCCGTCCTACTGCCGATTCTTTTCGCAAAGTACTTTTGATAATTCTAATATTTAATGGGAAAAAATTAAACGAATTTTTTGTCCATGTAAAAAACTATTAATTCTGAATAAAATGCCGCCCATTTATGCAATTAAAAAAATTTTAATGTCTCTTTTTAGATAAGGCATATTTTCGTCTGATAAGATGCTTCTTCTTCAATGATTTCGAGGGTTTTTTAGTTTTGATTAAAAAAATTTTATTTCTTATGACTTTTCGTAAAATATGTTAATGCCATCTGAAAGAGAAACAGATAAGCTTTCCATCGAACTCTTACTCGAAGAAGTCGGTCGAAGGATGCAAGAGTTATTAAGAAAAAACTAATCGGTGGTCAACACGGGTCCGTCCTACTGCGGATTCTTTTCGCAAAGTACTTTTCTATAATTCAAGTATATAATGGGAAAAAATTAAACGAATTTTTTGACGATGTAAAAAACTATTAATTCTGAATAAAATGCGGCCCATCTATGCAATTAAAAAAATTTAGATGTCTCTTATTAGATAAGGCATATTTTCGTCTGATAAGGTACTTCTTCTTCAATGCTTTCCAGGATATTTTAGTTTTGATCAAAAAAATTTTTATTCTTATGACTTTTCGTAAAATATGTTAATGCTACCTGAAAGAGAAACATATAAGCTTTCCATCGAGCTCTTAGTCGAAGAAGTCGGTCGAACGATGCAAGAGTTATTAAGAAAAAACTAATCGGTGGTCAACACGGTTCCGTCCTACTGCGGATTCTTTTCGCAATGTACTTTTCTATAATTCAAGTATTTAATGGGAAAAAATTAAACGAATTTTTTGTCCATGTAAAAAACTTTTAATTCTGAATAAAATGGCGGCCATTCATGCAATTAAAAAAATTTAAATGTCTCTTATTAGATAAGGTATATTTTCGTCTGATAAAGTACTTTTTCTTCAATGATTTCGAGGATATTTTAGTTTTAATAAAAAAAATTTTATTTCTTATGACTTTACGTAAAATATGTTCATGCCATCTGAAAGAGGATCAGATAAGTGTTCCATCGAGCTCTTAGTCGAAGAAGTCGGTCGACGGATGCAAGAGTTGTTAGCAAAAAACTAATCGGTGGTCAACACGATTCCGTCCTACTGCCGATTGTTTTCGCAAAGTACTTTTCTATAATTCTAGTATTTAATGGGAAAAGATTGAAGGAATTTTCTGTCCATGTAAAAAACTATAAATTCTGAGTAAAATGCCGCCCATTTATGCAATTAAAAAAATTTAAATGTCACTTATTAGATAAGGCATATTTTCGTCTGATAAGGTGCTTCTTCTTCAATGATTTCGAGGGTATTTTAGTTTTGATCAAAAAAATGTTATTTCTTATGACTTTTTGTAAAATATGTTCATGCCGTCTGAAGGAGGAACAGATAAGCTATTCATCGATCTCTTAGTCGAAGAAGTCGGTCGAAGGATGCAAGAGTTAATCGGTGGTCAACACGATTCCGTCCTACTGCCGATGCTTTTCGCAAAGTACTTTTCAATGATTTCGAGGATATTTTAGTTTTGAAAAAAAAATTTTATTTCTTACGACTTTTCGTAAAATATGTTAATGCTATCTGAAAGAGGAACAGATAAGCTTTCCATCGAGCTTTTAGTCGAAGACGTCGGTCAAAGAATGCAAGAGTTGTTAGCAAAAAACTAATCGGTGGTCAACACGATTCCGTCCTACTGCCGATTTTTTTTCGCAAAGTACTTTTTTATAATTCTAGTATTTAATGGGAAAAAATTAAACGAATTTTTTGACCATGTAAAAAACCATAAATTGTGAATAAAATGCCGCCCATTTATGCATTTAAAAAAATTTAAATGTCTCTTATTAGATAAGGCATTTTTTCGTCTGATAAGGTGCTTCTTTTTCAATGATTTCGAGGATATTTTAGTTTTGATAAAAAAAACTGTATTTCTTATGACTTTTTGTAAAATATGTTCATGCCATCTGAAAGAGGAACAGATAAGCTTTCCATCGAGCTCTTAGTCGAAGAAGTCGGTCGAAGGATGCAAGAGTTATTAGCAAAAAACTAATCGGTGGTCAACACGATTCCGTCCTACCGCCGATTCTTTTCGCAAAGTACTTTTCTATAATTCTAGTATTTACAGGAAAAAATTAAACGAATTTTTTGTCCATGTAAAAAACTATTAATTCTGAATAAAATGCCGCCCATTTATGCAATTAAAAAAATTTTAATGTCTCTTTTTAGATAAGGCATATTTTCGTCTGATAAGATGCTTCTTCTTCAATGATTTCGAGGGTATTTTAGTTGTGATCAAAAAACTTTTATTTCTTATGACTTTTTGTAATATATGTTCATGCCATCTGAAAGAGGAACAGATAAGCTTTCCATCGAGCTCTTAGTCGAAGAAGTCCGTCAAAGGATGCAAGAGTTATTAGCAAAAAACTAATCGGTGGTCAACACGATTCCGTCCTACTGCCGATTCTTTTCGCAAAGTACTTTTCTATAATTCTAATATTTAATGGGGAAAAATTAAACGAATTTTTTGTCCATGTAAAAAACTATTAATTCTGAATAAAATGCCGCCCATTTATGCAATTAAAAAAATTTTAATGTCTGTTTTTAGATAAGGCATATTTTCGTCTGATAAGATGCTTCTTCTTCAATGATTTCGAGGGTATTTTAGTTTTGATTAAAAAAATTTTATTTCTTATGACTTTTCGTAAAATATGTTAATGCTACCTGAAAGAGAAACAGATAAGCTTTCCATCGAGCTCTTAGTCGAAGAAGTCGGTCGAAGGATGCAAGAGTTATTAAGAAAAAACTAATCGGTGGTCAACACGGTTCCGTCCTACTGCCGATTCTTTTCGCAAAGTACTTTTCTATAATTCTAATATTTAATGGGAAAAAATTAAACGAATTTTTTGACGATGTAAAAAACTATTAATTCTGAATAAAATGCGGCCCATCTATGCAATTAAAAAAATTTAGATGTCTCTTATTAGATAAGGCATATTTTCGTCTGATAAGGTACTTCTTCTTCAATGCTTTCGAGGATATTTTAGTTTTGATCAAAAAAATTTTTGTTCTTATGACTTTTCGTAAAATATGTTAATGCTACCTGAAAGAGAAACAGATAAGCTTTCCATCGAGCTCTTAGTCGAAGAAGTCGGTCGAAGGATGCAAGAGTTATTAAGAAAAAACTAATCGGTGGTCAACACGGTTCCGTCCTACTGCGGATTTTTTCGCAATGTACTTTTCTATAATTCAAGTATTTAATGGGAAAAAATTAAACGAATTTTTTGTCCATGTAAAAAACTTTTAATTCTGAATAAAATGGCGGCCATTCATGCAATTAAAAAAATTTAAATGTCTCTTATTAGATAAGGCATATTTTCGTCTGATAAGGTACTTCTTCTTCAATGCTTTCGAGGATATTCTAGTTTTGATCAAAAAAATTTTTATTCTTATGACTTTTCGTAAAATATGTTAATGCCATCTGAAAGAGGAACAGATAAGCTTTCCGTCGAGCTCTTAGTCGAAGAAGTCGGTCGAAGGATGCAAGAGTTATTAAGAAAAAACTAATCGGTGGTCAACACGTCTCCGTCCTACTGCGGACTCTTTTCGCAAAGTACTTTTCTATAATTCTAGTATTTAATGGGAAAAAATTAAACGAATTTTTTGTCCATGTAAAAAACTATTAATTCTGAATAAAATGCCGCCCATCATGAATTTAAAAAAATGCAAATGTCTCTTATTAGATAAGGCATATTTTCGTCTGATAAGGTACTTCTTCTTCAATGATTTCGAAGATATTTTACGTTTGATCAAAAAAATTTTATTTGTTATGACTTTACATAAAATATGTTCATGCCATCTGAAAGAGGATCAGATAAGTGTTCCATCGAGCTCTTAGTCGAAGAAGTCGGTCGAAGGATGCAAGAGTTATTAGCAAAAAACTAATCGGCTGTCAACACGATTCCGTCCTACTGCGGATTCTTTTCGCAAAGTACTTTTCTTTCATTCTAGTATTTAATTTAAAATTCGTTTAATTTTTTGTCCATGTAAAAAAGGCATATTTTCGTCTGATAAGGTAGTTCTTCTTTAATGATTTGGAGAATATTTTACTTTTGATCAAAAAAATTTTATTTCTTATGACGTTTTGTAAAATATGTTCATGCCATCTGAAAGAGGAACAGATAAGCTTTCCATCGAGCTCTTAATCGAAGAAGTCCGTCAAAGGATGCAAGAGTTATTAGCAAAAAACTAATCGGTGGTCAACACGATTCCGTCCTACTGCCGATTATTTCGCAAAGTACTTTTCTATAATTCTAATATTTAATGGGAAAAAATTAAACGAATTTTTTGTCCATGTAAAAAACTATTAATTCTGAATAAAATGCCGCCCATTTATGCAATTAAAAAAATTTAAATGTCTCTTATTAGATAACGCATATTTTCGTCTGATAAGGTTCTTCTTCTTCAATGCTTTCGAGGATATTTTACTTTTAATCAAAAAAATTTTTATTCTTATGATTTTTCTTAAAATATATTAATGCCATCTGAAAGAGGAACAGATAAGCTTTCCATCGAGCTCTTAGTCGAAGAAGTCGGTCGAAAGATGCAAGAGTTATTAAGAAAAAACTAATCGGTGGTTAACACGGTTTCGTCCTACTGCGGACTCTTTTCGCAAAGTACTTTTCTATAATTCTAGTATTTAATGGGAAAAAATTAAACGAATTTTTTGTCCATGTTAAAAACTATTCATTCTGAATAAAATGCCGCCCATCATGCAATTAAAAAAATGTAAATGTCTCTTATTAGATAAGGCATTTTTTCGTCTGATTAGGTGCTTCTTCTTCAATGCTTTCGAATATATTTTAGTTTTGATCAAAAAAATTTTTATTCTTATGACTTTTCTTAAAATATGTTAATGCCATCTGAAAGAGGAACAGATAAGCTTTCCATTGAGCTCTTAGTCGAAGAAGTCGGTCGAAGGATGCAAGAGTTATTAGCAAAAAACTAATCGGTAGTCAACACGATTCCGTCCTACTGCCGATTCTCTTCGCAAAGTACTTCTCTATAATTCTAGTATTTATAGAAAAAAATTAAACGAATTTTTTGTCCATGTAAAAAACTATTTATTCTGAATAAAATGCCGCCCATATATGCAATTAAAAAAATTTAAATGTCTCTTATTAGATAAGGCAGATTTCCGTCTGATAAGGTACTTCTTCTTCAATGCTTTCGAGGATATTTTAGTTTTGATCAAAAAAATTTTTATTCTTATGACTTTTCTTAAAATATGTTAATGCCATCTAAAAAAGAAAGAGATTAACTTTCCATCGAGCTCTTAGTCGAAGAAGTCAGTCGAAAGATGCAAGAGTTATTAGCAGAAAACAAATCGAAGGTCAATACGTTTCCGTCCCACTGCCGATTCTTTTCGCAAAGTTATTTTCTATAATTCTAGTATTTGATGGGAAAAAATTAAACGAATTTTTTGTCCATGTAAAAAACTATTAATTCTGAATAAAATGCCGCCCATTTATGCAATTAAAACCAGTAAGGGCGGTATAGTTGAGTATTCTCAACTATATAATACCCTGTACACACACCTATGTTGATAACACGTTAAACATTCGCCGACAGCAAAAGCAGTGTACCACGATATGGTTTGTGTATTTGCTAATAGTGAGGCAGGGCTCACAGTGCAATGTTGCCATTAGATGGCGCTTTAGTACGGGTTTTGTTACAAAGCATTGCTGCAAAATTTTAGTGTGTTGGTCTTTGCGGGGAAAGTGGTAGTTTGTTGTATGCAGTTTTAAAAAGGTATGTTATCTGAGTTTGCATACAAAATTTCAGCATTGTATTCTTTATACTTTAGGAGATACAGCAATTTTAAGAAAAAAATGACCTTTTGTTGTGCTCGATGGGCGGGAAGGAATGGGCGTGGCAAAAATTCCTTCAAACTTCATCTAGTGTTCGACCACACGAGACTATCTTCCAAATTTCAAGTCTCTAGCTTCAATAGTTTTCGCAGTGTTAAGTACGGTTTTTGTTACAAATAGGATAAAGCAGTGTTCAAAGCGCAATTTATGCCAAATTTCAACTTGTTTGTCTTTGCGTGGGCACACTGCATTGAAAATGAAAGTTTGTGGTATGCAGTTTTAAAAAGGTATGTTTACTGAGTTTGCATACAAAATTTCAGCATTGTATCTACTATAGTTTAGGAGATACAACAATTTTAAGAAAACAACTTTTTGAGGGGAAACGAAGGGGAGGGGGAAAAAATGTGGTATGCAGTTTCGTTGAGCTATACATACTGAGTCTACATACTCATTTTCATGTTTCTAACTCATCAGGTTTTCGAGCTACAGCCTTTTGAAAAAATGGGTGGTGCTCGATGGGCGGGAAGGAGTGGGCGTGGCAAAAAATCCTTCAAACTTGATCTAGCGTTTGACCTCACGAGTCTATCCACCAAATTTCAAGTCTCTAGATCTTATAGTTTTCGAGAACCATTGGTGAGGACGGACGGACGGACGGACGGACAGACAGGGCTATATCAATTCGTCTTGTCATCCTGATCAAGAATATATATACTTTATAGGGTCCCCCTCCCCTCCTTCTATGCGTTACATACAAACCGTCTCAAACAAACTTAATATAGACTGATACACAGTGTGTGTACAGGGTATAAAAATTTAAATGTCTCTTATTAGATAAAATATATTTTCGTCTGATAAGGTACTTCTAGTTCAATGATTTCGAGGATATTTTAGTTTTGGTCAAAACAGTTTTATTCCATATGCTTTTTTGTAAAATATGTTCATGCCATCTAAAAAAGAAACAGATTAGCTTTCCATCGAGCTCTTAGTCGAAGAAGTCGGTCGAAAGATGCGAGAGTTATAAGCAAAAAACTAATCGGTGATCAACACGATTCCGTCCTACTGCCAATTCTTTTCGCAAAGTACTTTTCTATGATTCTAGTATTTAATGGGAAAAAATTAAACGAGTTTTTTGTCCATGTAAATATATATGAATTCTGAATAAAATGCCGCCCATTTATGCAATTAATAAAATTTAAATGTCTCTTATTAGATAAAATATATTTTCGTCTGATAAGGTACTTCTACGTCAATGATTTCGAGGATATTTTAGTTTTGGTCAAAACAATTTTATTCCATATGCTTTTTCGTAAAATATGTTCATGCCATCTAAAAAAGAAACAGATTAGCTTTCCATCGAGCTCTTAGTCGAAGAAGTCGGTCGAAAGATGCAAGAGTTATTAGCAAAAAACTAATCGGTGATCAACACGATTCCGTCCTACTGCCAATTCTTTTCGCAAAGTACTTTTCTATGATTCTAGTATTTAATGGGAAAAAATTAAACGAGTTTTTTGTCCATGTAAAAAAATATTAATTCTAAATAAAATGTCGCCCATGTATGCAATTAAAAAAATGTAAATGTCTCTTATTAGATAAGGCATATTTTTGTCATATAACGTGCTTCTTCAATGATTTCGAGGATATTTTAGTTTTGGTCAAAACAATTTTATTCCTTATGATTTTCGTAAAATATGTTAATGCCATCAGAAAGAGGAATACATAAGCCTTCCATCGAGCTCTTAGTCGAACAAGTCGGTCGAAGAATGCAAGAGTTATTAGCAAAACACTAATCGGTGGTCAACACGATTCCGTCCTACTGCCGATTCTTTTCGCAAAGTACTTTTCTATAATTCTAGTATTTAATGGGAAAAAATTAAACGAATTTTTTGTCCATGTAAAAAACTATTAATTCTGAATTAAATGCTGCCATTTATGGAATTACGAATGCCAGAGTTATTAGCAAAACACTAATCGGTGGTCAACACGATTCCGTCCTACTGCCGATTGTTTTCGCAAAGTACTTTTCAATGATTTCGAGGATATTTTAGTTTTGATCAAAAAAATTTTATTTCTTACGACTTTTCGTAAAATATGTTAATGCCATCTGAAAGAGGAACAGATAAGCTTTCCATCCAGCTTTTAGTCGAAGAAGTCGGTCGAAGGATGCAAGAGTAATTATCAAAAAACTAATCGGTGGTCAACACGTTTCCGTCCTACTGCCGATTCTTTTCGCAAAGTACTTTTCAATGATTTCGAGGATATTTTAGTTTTGATTAAAAATATTGTATTTCTTATGACTTTTCGTAAAATATGTTAATGCCATCTGAAAGAGGAACAGATAAGCTTTCCATCCAGCTTTTAGTCGAAGAAGTCGGTCGAAGGATGCAAGAGTAATTATCAAAAAACTAATCGGTGGTCAACACGATTCCGTCCTACTGCCGATTCTTTTCGCAAAGTACTTTTCTATAATTCTAGTATTTAATGGGAAAAAATTAAACGAATTTTTTGTCCATGTAAAAAACTATTAATTCTGAATTAAATGCTGCCATTTATGGAATTACGAATGCCAGAGTTATTAGCAAAACACTAATCGGTGGTCAACACGATTCCGTCCTACTGCCGATTGTTTTCGCAAAGTACTTTTCAATGATTTCGAGGATATTTTAGTTTTGATCAAAAAAATTTTATTTCTTACGACTTTTCGTAAAATATGTTAATGCCATCTGAAAGAGGAACAGATAAGCTTTCCATCCAGCTTTTAGTCGAAGAAGTCGGTCGAAGGATGCATGAGTTATTAGCAAAAAACTAATCGGTGGTCAAGACGTTTCCGTCCCACTGCCGATTCTTTTCGCAAAGTTATTTTCTATAATTCTAGTATTTGATGGGAAAAAATTAAACGAATTTTTTGTCCATGTAAAAAACTATTAATTCTGAATAAAATGCCGCCCATTTATGCAATTAAAACCAGTAAGGGCGGTATAGTTGAGTATTCTCAACTATATAATACCCTGTACACACACCTATGTTGATAACACGTTAAACATTCGCCGACAGCAAAAGCAGTGTACCACGATATGGTTTGTGTATTTGCTAATAGTGAGGCAGGGCTCACAGTGCAATGTTGCCATTAGATGGCGCTTTAGTACGGGTTTTGTTACAAAGCATTGCTGCAAAATTTTAGTGTGTTGGTCTTTGCGGGGAAAGTGGTAGTTTGTTGTATGCAGTTTTAAAAAGGTATGTTATCTGAGTTTGCATACAAAATTTCAGCATTGTATTCTTTATACTTTAGGAGATACAGCAATTTTAAGAAAAAAATGACCTTTTGTTGTGCTCGATGGGCGGGAAGGAATGGGCGTGGCAAAAATTCCTTCAAACTTCATCTAGTGTTCGACCACACGAGACTATCTTCCAAATTTCAAGTCTCTAGCTTCAATAGTTTTCGCAGTGTTAAGTACGGTTTTTGTTACAAATAGGATAAAGCAGTGTTCAAAGCGCAATTTATGCCAAATTTCAACTTGTTTGTCTTTGCGTGGGCACACTGCATTGAAAATGAAAGTTTGTGGTATGCAGTTTTAAAAAGGTATGTTTACTGAGTTTGCATACAAAATTTCAGCATTGTATCTACTATAGTTTAGGAGATACAACAATTTTAAGAAAACAACTTTTTGAGGGGAAACGAAGGGGAGGGGGAAAAAATGTGGTATGCAGTTTCGTTGAGCTATACATACTGAGTCTACATACTCATTTTCATGTTTCTAACTCATCAGGTTTTCGAGCTACAGCCTTTTGAAAAAATGGGTGGTGCTCGATGGGCGGGAAGGAGTGGGCGTGGCAAAAAATCCTTCAAACTTGATCTAGCGTTTGACCTCACGAGTCTATCCACCAAATTTCAAGTCTCTAGATCTTATAGTTTTCGAGAACCATTGGTGAGGACGGACGGACGGACGGACGGACAGACAGGGCTATATCAATTCGTCTTGTCATCCTGATCAAGAATATATATACTTTATAGGGTCCCCCTCCCCTCCTTCTATGCGTTACATACAAACCGTCTCAAACAAACTTAATATAGACTGATACACAGTGTGTGTACAGGGTATAAAAATTTAAATGTCTCTTATTAGATAAAATATATTTTCGTCTGATAAGGTACTTCTAGTTCAATGATTTCGAGGATATTTTAGTTTTGGTCAAAACAGTTTTATTCCATATGCTTTTTTGTAAAATATGTTCATGCCATCTAAAAAAGAAACAGATTAGCTTTCCATCGAGCTCTTAGTCGAAGAAGTCGGTCGAAAGATGCGAGAGTTATAAGCAAAAAACTAATCGGTGATCAACACGATTCCGTCCTACTGCCAATTCTTTTCGCAAAGTACTTTTCTATGATTCTAGTATTTAATGGGAAAAAATTAAACGAGTTTTTTGTCCATGTAAATATATATGAATTCTGAATAAAATGCCGCCCATTTATGCAATTAATAAAATTTAAATGTCTCTTATTAGATAAAATATATTTTCGTCTGATAAGGTACTTCTACGTCAATGATTTCGAGGATATTTTAGTTTTGGTCAAAACAATTTTATTCCATATGCTTTTTCGTAAAATATGTTCATGCCATCTAAAAAAGAGACAGATTAGCTTTCCATCGAGCTCTTAGTCGAAGAAGTCGGTCGAAAGATGCAAGAGTTATTAGCAAAAAACTAATCGGTGATCAACACGATTCCGTCCTACTGCCAATTCTTTTCGCAAAGTACTTTTCTATGATTCTAGTATTTAATGGGAAAAAATTAAACGAGTTTTTTGTCCATGTAAAAAAATATTAATTCTAAATAAAATGTCGCCCATGTATGCAATTAAAAAAATGTAAATGTCTCTTATTAGATAAGGCATATTTTTGTCATATAACGTGCTTCTTCAATGATTTCGAGGATATTTTAGTTTTGGTCAAAACAATTTTATTCCTTATGATTTTCGTAAAATATGTTAATGCCATCAGAAAGAGGAATACATAAGCCTTCCATCGAGCTCTTAGTCGAACAAGTCGGTCGAAGAATGCAAGAGTTATTAGCAAAACACTAATCGGTGGTCAACACGATTCCGTCCTACTGCCGATTCTTTTCGCAAAGTACTTTTCTATAATTCTAGTATTTAATGGGAAAAAATTAAACGAATTTTTTGTCCATGTAAAAAACTATTAATTCTGAATTAAATGCTGCCATTTATGGAATTACGAATGCCAGAGTTATTAGCAAAACACTAATCGGTGGTCAACACGATTCCGTCCTACTGCCGATTGTTTTCGCAAAGTACTTTTCAATGATTTCGAGGATATTTTAGTTTTGATCAAAAAAATTTTATTTCTTACGACTTTTCGTAAAATATGTTAATGCCATCTGAAAGAGGAACAGATAAGCTTTCCATCCAGCTTTTAGTCGAAGAAGTCGGTCGAAGGATGCAAGAGTAATTATCAAAAAACTAATCGGTGGTCAACACGTTTCCGTCCTACTGCCGATTCTTTTCGCAAAGTACTTTTCAATGATTTCGAGGATATTTTAGTTTTGATTAAAAATATTGTATTTCTTATGACTTTTCGTAAAATATGATAATGCCATCGAAAAGAGGATCAGATAAGCTTTCCATCGAGCTCTTAGTCGAAGAAGTCGGTCGAAGGATGCATGAGTTATTAGCAAAAAACTAATCGGTGGTCAAGACGATTCCGTCCTACTGCCGATTCTTTTCGCAAAGTACTTTTCTATAATTCTAGTATTTAATGGGAAAAAATTAAACAAGTTTTTGTCCATGTAAAACACTATTAATTCTGAATAAAATGCCGCCCATTTATGCAATTAAAACCAGTAAGGACGCTATCTTCAGCAAGGCTAAACTAAACGAATAGTTTTCATGCCTCCCTAACAACGTAACTGTAAGGTTTTAAGTCAATTGGTTAAAAAACAAAAAAGTTTTCAATACAAAGGGCCAAGTTTAGCTATAAGTGGGCGTGGCCATGCCCACTTTTGATCAAAATAGTTTTCATTCCTCCCTAAGAGCATAACTGCAAAGTTTCAAGTCAATTGGTTAAAAAACAAAAAAGTTTTCTATACAACGGGTCAATTTTCGCTATAAGTAGGCGTGGCTACGTCCACTTTGGGTCAAAATAGTTTTCATTGCTCTCTAAGAACATAACTGTAAAGTTTCAAGTCAATTGGTTAAAAAACAAAAAAGTTTTCCATACAAAGGGTCAAGTTTAGCTATAAGTGGGCGTGGCCATGCCCACTTTTGATCAAAATAATTTTCATTCCTCCCTAAGAGCATAACTGCAAAGTTTCAAGTCAATTGGTTAAAAAACAAAAAAGTTTTCCATACAACGGGTCAATTTTCGCTATAAGTAGGCGTGGCTACGTCCACTTTGGGTCAAAATAGTTTTCATTGCTCTCTAAGAACATAACTGTAAAGTTTCAAGTCAATTGGTCAAAAACCAAAAAGTTTTCCATACAACGGTTCAAGTTTCGCTATAAATGGGCGGAGCTATGCCTACTTTTAGGTTAGGTTAGGATCGTCCGGTCGACCTGTTGAGGTCACACATATACCAAGTGGTCCTTAGTGGTACCGGGTATGTAGGAGAAGGCGGGCTTGTTCTCATTGAGGTTGCTCGAGGTCTAGCAGGATCTTTGCTCGTTTCACAAATGCCAGTAAATCCTTGAGTGGTTTGGCAGCTGCGTCCTCTAGTGACGCTAGCAGGTGGGCGCCTAAATGCGCATTTCTAATATTATTGATGGCAGGACATTTGCAGATGAGGTGTTCCAAAGTCTCTGCGACATTTGGTTCCTTACACTTCCTGCATGTATTGTCGTCGGTGAGGCGTAGTTTGCATGCGTGGGAGGCTGTTAGACAGTGCCCCGTGAGCATCCCCACCATTAGTCTACAGTCTTTCCTTTGTAGCTTTAGTAGGAATGGCGCAAGTTCTTTTGCGTCGTGTTTCCTACACATAGTTTTCGTGATTCTGCAGTCTGTTGCCGTCTGCCACCTTGTTTTGTTCTCAAGCATGGCTGCATCTAACATTCTACCGCATAGGGCTTGTAATGGTATATTGATAGCCTCTACTCTGTCGTTAGATAGTTTAGTACCAGATTTGGCAAGACAGTCTGCCATTTCGTTACCCTCTATGCCCCGGTGGCTTGGAATCCAGGAGATGCGCACCTGTTTTGAGGCGCAAAGAACATCTAATGCTACCCTGCTTGCCAGGACATTTTGGTATCTGATAATGGGAGTCTGCATGGCTTTAATAGCCGCTTGGCTATCTACGAATATGTTGATTAGTCCTGTTGTAGAGCTGATTGCTTGGGCTTCTTCCGCAGCTTTCCTAATGGCGAACACCTCAGCTTGGAAGATGCTGCAGAAGTCTGGCAGTTTGAATGCCTTTTCTATACTCGGTGACGCGCAGAAAACTGCGGCACCCACCCCTGATTGCATCTTTGAGCCATCTGTGTAAATGTTTATCGCATTCTGTGCTATGCCCTCTCGCCAGTTATCCGGCTCTAGTCTGACTGTTACTTGAGCCATGTGCATATGTGGTGCTATGTAGTCAGTAGCGAATCCGAGTCCCATGAGTATTTTGCTATGCCCAAAGGGACGGGCTTTTAGCAGACCTACAGCGGAGAGACGGTACGCAGTCTTCCGTGCTAGTAGGCGCGCCTGTATGTCTAGTGGGAAGATTCCTGTTAATCTTTCCAGTGCTTTGGTGGGAGTAGATCTTAGAGCTCCCGTCACGCACAGAAGTGCCTGTCGTTGTGTGCGCTCTAGCTTCGATAAGTATGTGGATTTGGTGGTTGCTTGCCACCAGACCAATATGCCGTAGAGAAGTATTGGTCGCACGACTGAGATGTATATCCAATGCATTAGTCTGGGCGACAGGCCCCAAGTGCGGCCCAGCATCTTCTGGGATGCATAGAGCGCATTCGTTGCCTTTACTACCCTTTCCTCTGCATTGAGCCTCCAGCTCAGCTTGCTATCCAATACCACTCCGAGATACTTGACCTTGCTTTTTGGCTCAAGGCTTGTATCTCCTATTCTAGGGGGTGTCCAATTCGGAACCTTGTATCTCTTGGTAAAGAGAATGAGGCCCGTTTTGTCTGCATTGATACTGAGTCCGACCCCCTCTGCCCATCTCAGAATTATTTTTAGTGTGACGTCCATAATTGAGCTGATAGTTGATGGACATTTCCCTGTGATAATTACGCTTATGTCATCCGCATAGGCGGTTATCTTGGGAGCTCCATTCTTAAATTGTTTTAGCATTTCATCCACCACTAGGTTCCATAGTAGTGGTGAAAGGACACCTCCCTGCGGTGTTCCCCTGTGTGCTACCTTAGTTATACGGGATATGCCCCATTCGGCGCAAACTCTTCTGCAGTTCAGTAATCTACGAATCCACGAATTTATCGCTATGTGGGTGCTGTTGGCACCTAAGCATCTTATTATCGCGGATGTTGCCACGTTGTTAAACGCCCCAGATATATCAAGGAAGGCGCCTAGCGCGTATTCCTTGTGTTGGAGTGCACTTTCTATGTTGGTAACCAGACTGTGGAGTGCAGTTTCGACTGATTTGCCCTTAATGTAGGCATATTGATTTTTTTCGATATTAAGATCTGAACTCTCTTTAATATGAAGGTCTAGAAGCTTCTCGAGCGTTATTAGCAGAAAAGAGGTGAGGCTGATGGGCCTGAAATCCTTGGGCAGCATGTGACTGCACTTACCCGCTTTGGGTAAGAACACTACACGGGCCGTTCTCCAGGCTACAGGTACATAGCTCCACCTCAGGCATGCTTCGTACACTAGTTTCAGCCATGGGATTGTTGTTTGTTTAGTCTTTTGCAGCATTGCTGGGAAGACGCCATCTGGTCCAGGAGACTTATAACCCTCGAAGGAGTCAATAGCCCATTTGATTTTATCCACCGTTATAATGTCAGTGGGTATCGTATTTTCTTGCGTAGGATTTTCCAGTTGAGTCTGTTCATCGACATGGGTGCAGTCTGGGAAGTGAGCATCCAAAAGTGTGTTCGTAGCTTCCCTGCTGCTTTCCGTCCACCTTCCGTCTTTTTTTTTAATTTGGCTTTGAATGGCTGGCTGACTTGCAGGCAGTTTCCTAAGTCTAGCGGTTTCGGTAATCTTCTCCAACCCTTCACAAAAGGTCTTCCAAGAATCTCGCTTTGATTTGCGTACTTCTTTTTTGAAGTTACGCAACCTGATCTTGTATTCATCCCAGGCAATGTCGTCATTCACCTGTTTGGCCAGTTTAAAGACCTCTTTTAGATCTATTCTTTGCGTTTTCAGCTTTGGGTTCCACCACGGTGGGGTGGCTCTTTGCCTCGGTTTCGTCGGTCTACAGGACCTTCGGTACGCATCGTTTAGGTTTCCCGTTAGAATCTCAAGGGATCGTTCGATGTCTCCCGTCGATTCTAAATTAATGGAAGCAGTTAGTTTACTATCGACTACTTTAGTGAACTTTTCCCAGTTTGTATTCCGGGGGTTTCTATAAATGCGGTCAGGGGCTTTGTGGCTGAAGTTAATATTGAAACTCAGGTATTTATGATCTGAGAAGGAGTGTCTGCTGAGAACTCTCCAATCTTCTGCTCTACTTTCGTAGCTATTAAGCAATGTAAGGTCAAGGACGTTAGCCGAGGTGGGTCCAACATACGTTGGCTCCTCACCTCTGTTCGCTATGTCTATGTTATTTTTTAAAATATATTGTAATAACGACTTACCCCTTTCATTGATGTCTTTACTGCCCCACACAGTATGATGTGCGTTGGCGTCAGTGCCTGTGATGAGCGGTTGGCCTTTGCTGCCTGTTTCAGCCACCAGCCTTCTCCACTCATTTGGCAACAACTGTGAGGTCATCGGTGCTGTAATTGGACATTAAGTAAGAATGCATACCTTTTCTAGTTAGAATGGCCGTTCTGTTCTTACTTTTTGCAGTCGGGTAAAAGAGATTGTAGTTAGGTGACTTTAGGCCAGAAACCTTGTTCCCCGAGGCCTGCCAAGGTTCCTGGACCAAAGCCACGTCGGCGGGCCCTTCCTCCAGGGTTAGAAGGAGCTTCGCCGACGCCAATTTACTTTTATGTAGATTTAGCTGGAGGACCCTGAGCATCGTCTGTTGGCCCCTCCCTCTCTAGCGGCTCGACAACAAGTGTCTTCTCGCCCTCTTCATCGTCTTCCATTTCAATGGACAGACCCCTGGCGGCTTCGGACACGGCTTCTAGGCCGAGGTCTCGTTCCACCTCCCCTGTTTGGAGCGTGTTTTCATTGTTGTCGTCGGGGTGGCGTTTTTTCAGGCGCAGGAATACGTTTCCTACCCCCCATGCCATTTTCCCCCGCCTTTCATATAACATGTCTTCTGCCTTTGTATTCAGCTGCAGAATCATGCACTGTCCCTTGTCTTCCAGTTTGAAGACACGCAGGACCTTCCAGCTGTCGGTTGGCACGTCTGCCATCTGAGCAGCTTCAGCGCTTGCTCTTGTGGAGCGACCCTTGGGAAGAGGACCTTAGCCTTCGGCACGGACGGAATACAAGTTCTGTCCACTACCTCCAGCTTGGCTCTCTCCCAAAGGCTGCTCATGTTCGCCACCACCTGAGAGACCCACTTCAGGGTGAGTTCGTCCCTGCAGTTGAGGATCTTCACCCCGTAAAACCAACCTGCACCATCGAAGGTGATTGGTTGGGTGTTGGGCTCCTCCATACGCTTGAACAGCTCGTCTAGCAACTTCATCTCCACAGCTTTCCACTGCTCTGATGTTATTCGGCCAAACTGCTCGCTTTTATCAATTAGCGTTACGGTCAGGTGGCTTCTCGCCACATCACTAACCCTAGCGCCTTCCGGTTGGCGTGGCCGTTTACTCACGGGCATCTCCGCCTTCGCACTCTCTTTCGAGCGCTGGCGTTTCTCGGCCAGCTGCTCCTCCAGTTTGTTGGCGTACTTATTATTCGACGCGCGCATGTTCTTATTTTGCGCAAAGAATTGGCGCTCTTCTTCAATTTGCCGATCGGCCCACTGCAGCTTACTCGTTTCCTCATTGGAAAGGTTGCCGCTTTTCCCGAGACGGTCTTTGATTTTTAAAGCCATTTTGTATTGGGCTTTCACTTTGATACCGTCCTTCGTCCGTTTCGGCCCTTCCCTACTAGGGGAGCTGGTGCATTCGCGGACTGGGGAGGATAGAAGCTTCTCTTCGGCTTCCGTCGATATGGATTCGCAGTCCGAGTCTACTGGAACTTTGGTACTGCTCCTCCATACCTGGGCATTGGCTGCATATGCAGCTTTTGATGTGCTAGCAGTAGCTGTGCAACCGTCATAGCCTGCTCCCGCTGTGACGGATGTGTGAACGCTGTGGACACGCATAGAGAATTTCTCCTCTCCGTGCCCGCCGGTGGTAGCAGTCACGCATTCCACCGACGTTTGGACTGACATCCCAGTCCCTGTTTGACCGTCATTCTTCTCCATTTTGAAATATTTATTCGGGGATTCACCCTATAGCGTTTTATGCCTACCGCAAGGCCAGTTTACAGAGTACCTTCTCCGCCCGACTACCATTAGCCAGCACTCCATAGGAGCCTGTTACCAGCCGCCCCCACGAGGAGAGTATAGTCGCACTTTCAACAGTGTATACAGTTACGGCCTATGCCTACTTTTGGTCTAAATAGTTTTTATTCCTCCCTAACAACATAACTGTAAAGTTTCAAGTCAATTGGTTAAAAAACAAAAAAGGTTTCCATACAACGGGTCAAATTTAGTTATAAGTGGGCGTGGCCATGCCCAGTTTAGGTCAAAATAGTTTTCATTCCTCCCTAAGAACATAACTGTAAAGTTTCAAGTCAATTGGTTAAAAAACCAAAAAGTTTACCATACAACGGGTCAAATTAAGCTATAATAGGGCGTGGCCATGCCCAAAAAACAAAAAAGTTTTCCATACAACGACGTGAATATTGCTTCCCTTCCTCTTCTTCAATTTGTATGGGAGCTACCAGTTCCAGATGTCCAATCTCAATGAAACTTTCAGGCATGAAGTCGGACTATGTAGAACTACTATGTTTAAAATTTCAGCACTCTATCATACAAAACAAAAAAGTTTTCCATACAACGATTCAAGTTTTGTTCATTTTTCTTCTTCTTTTCGTATGGGGGCTACCAGTTCCAGTGGTCCGATATGGCTGGATCCGACAAATGAGTCGACTGCACAAATAAGAAGTCTCTGTGCAAAATTTCAGCTCGATATCTTTAAAACTGTGGGAGGAGATTGTATATACACAGACAGACGGACAGACGGTCAGTCAGACAGACGGACAGACGGTAAGTTGGACAGACGGTCAGTCGGACAGACGGTCAGTCGGACAGACGGACATGGCTAAAACAACTCGTCTTGTCGTCCTGATCAAGAATATATATACTTTTTATAGTCGCAAGTGAATATTTCTGTGTGTTACAAACTTCAGCACAAAGTTATTATACTATTTCACATACGTGAAAAGTATAAAAATTTAAATGTCTGTAATTAGTTAAAATATATTTTCGTCTGATAAGGTACTTCTACTTCAATAATTTCGAGGATATTTTAGTTTTGGTCAAAACAATTTTATTCCATATGCTTTTTCGTAAAATATGTTCATGCCATCTAAAAAAGAAACAGATTAGCTTTCCATCGAGCTCTTAGTCGAAGAAGTCGGTCGAAAGATGCAAGAGTTATTAGGAAAAAACTAATCGGTGATCAACACGATTCCGTCCTACTGCCGATTCTTTTCGCAAAGTACTTTTCTATGATTCTAGTATTTAATGAGAAAAAATTAAACGAGTTTTTTGTCCATGTAAAAAAATATTAATTCTGAATAAAATGCCGCCCATTTATGCAATTAAAAAAATTTAAATGTCTCTTATTAAATAAAATATATTTTCGTCTGATAAGGTACTTCTACTTCAATGATTTCGAGGATATTTTAGTTTTGGTCAAAACAATTTTATTCCATATGCATTTTCGTAAAATATGTTCATGCCTTCTAAAAAAGAAACAGATTAGCTTTCCATCGAGCTCTTAGTCGAAGAAGTTGGTCGAAAGATGCAAGAGTTATTAGCAAAAAACTAATCGGTGATCAACACGATTCCGTCCTACTGCCAATTCTTTTCGCAAAGTACTTTTCTATGATTCTAGTATTTAATGCGAAAAAATTAAACGAGTTTTTTGTCCATGTAAAAAACTATTAATTCTGAATTAAGGGCCGCCATTTATGGAATTACTCGAAGAAGTCGGTCGAAGAATGCAAGAGTTATTAGCAAAACACTAATCGGTGGTCAACACGATTCCGTCCTACTGCCGATTCTTTTCGCAAAGTACTTTTCAATGATTTCGGAGATATTTTAGTTTTGTTCAAAAAATTTTTATTTCTTATGACTTTTCGTAAAATGTGTAAATGCCATCTGAAAAAGGAACAGATAAGCTTTCCATCCAGCTTTTAGTCGAAGAAGTCGGTCGAAGGATGCAAGAGTTATTAGCAAAAATCTAATCGGTGGTCAACACGGTTCCGTCCTACTGCCGATTCTTTTCGCAAAGTACTTTTCAATGATTTCGAGGATATTTTAGTTTTGATTAAAAAAATTGTATTTCTTATGACTTTTCGTAAAATATGATAATGCCATCGAAAAGAGGATCAGATAAGCTTTCCATCGAGCTCTTAGTCGAAGAAGTCGGTCGAAGAATGATTGAGTTATTAGCAAAAAACTAATCGGTGGTCAAGACGATTCCGTCCAACTGCCGATTCTTTTCGCAAAGTACTTTTCTATAATTCTAGTATTTAATGGGAAAAAATTAAACAAGTTTTTGTCCATGGAAAAACTATAAATTATGAATAAAATTCAATGATTTCGAGGATATTTTAGTTTTGGTCAAAAAAATTTTATTTCTTATGACTTTTCGTAAAATATGTTCATGCCATCTAAAAGAAGATCAGATAAGCTTTCCATCGAGCTCTTAGTCGAAGAAGTCGGTTGACAGATGCATGAGTTATTAGCAAAAAACTAATCGGTGGTCAACACGATTGCGTCCTACTGCCGATTCTTTTCGAAAAGTACTTTTCTATAATTCTAGTATTTAATGGGAAAAAATTAAACAATTTTTTGTCCTTGGATAAACTATAAATTCTGAATAAAATGCCGCCCATTTATGCATTTAAAAAAATTTAAATGTCTCTTTTTAAATAAGGCATATTTTCGTCTGATAGGGTACTTCTTCTTCAATGATTTCGAGGATATTTTAGTTTTGATCAAAAAAATTTAATTTCTTACGAGTTTTCGTAAAATATGATAATGCCATCTAAAAGAGCAACAGATAAGCTTTCCATCGAGCTTTTAGTCGAAGAAGTCTGTCGAAGGATGCAAGAGTTGTTAGTAAAAAACTAATCGGTGGTCAACACGATTCCGTCCTACTGCCGATTTTTTTCGCAAAGTACTTTTCTATAATTCTAGTATTTAATGGCAATAAATCAAACGAATTTTTTGTCCATGTAAAAAACTATAAATTCTGAATAAAATGCCGCCCATTTATGCAATTAAAAATTTAAATGTCTCTTATTAGATAAGGCATATTTTCGGCTGATAAGGTGCTTCTTCTTAAATGATTTCGATAGTATTTTAGTTTTGATCAAAAAAATTTTATTTCTTATGACTTTTTCTAAAATATGTTCATGCCATCTAAAAGAGGATCAGATAAGTTTTCCATCGAGCTCTAAGTCGAAGAAGTAGGTCGAAGGAAGCAAGAGTCATTAGCTAAAAACTATTCGGTGGTCAACACGATTCCGTCCTACTGCCGATTCTTTTCGCAAAGTGCTTTTCTATAGTTCTAGTATTTAATGGGAAAAAATTAAACAATTTTTTGTCCATGGAAAAACTATAAATTGTGAATTAAATGCCGACATTTATGGAATTAATCGAAGAAGTCAGTCGAAGAATGCAAGAGTTGTTAGCAAAAAACTAATCGGTGGTCAACACGATTCCGTTCTACTGCCGATTTTTTTTCGCAAAGTACTTTTCTATTATTCTAGTATTTAATAGGAAAAAATTAAACGAATTTTTTGTCCATGTAAAAAACTATTAATTCTGAATTAAATGCCGACATTTATGGAATTAATCGAAGAAGTCGGTCGAAGAATGCAAGAGTTATTAGCAAAACACAAATCGGTGGTCAACACGATTCCGTCCTACTGCCGATTCTTTTCGCAAAGTACTTTTCAATGATTACGAAGATATTTTAGTTTTGTTCAAAAAAATTTTATTTCTTATGACTTTTCGTAAAATATGTTCATGCCATCTAAAAGAGGATCAGATAAGCTTTCCATCGAGCTCTTAGTCGAAGAAGTCGGTCGAAGGATGCAAGAGTTATAAGCGAAAAACTAATCGGTGGTCAACACGATTCCGTCCTACTGCCGATTCTTTTCGCAAGGTACTTTTCTATAATTCTGGTATTTAATGGGAAAAAGTTAAACGAACTTTTTGTCCATGTAAAAAACTATAAATTCTGATTAAAATGCCGCCCATTTATGTATTTAAAAAAATTTAAATGTCTCTTTTTAAATAAGGCATATTTTCGTCTGATAGGGTACTTCTTCTTCAATGATTTCGAGGATATTTTAGTTTTGATCAAAAAAATTTTATTTCTTACGACTTTTCGTAAAATATGATAATGCCATCTAAAAGAGGAACAGATAAGCTTTCCATTGAGCTCTTAGTCGAAGAAGTCGGTCGACGGATGCATGAGTTATTAGCAAAAAACTAATCGGTGGTCAACACGATTGCATCCTACTGCCGATTCTTTTCGCAAAGTACTTTTCTATAATTCTAGTATTTAATGGGAAAAAATTAAACATTTTTTTGTCCTTGGATAAACTATAAATTCTGAATAAAATGCCGTCATTTATGGAATTAATCGAAGAAGTCGGTCGAAGAATGCAAGAGTTGTTAGCAAAAAACTAATCGGTGGTCAACACGATTCCGTTCTACTGCCGATTTTTTTCGCAAAGTACTTTTCTATTATTCTAGTATTTAATAGAAAAAAATTAAACGAATTTTTTGTCCATGTAAAAAACTATTAATTCTGAATTAAATGCCGACATTTATGGAATTAATCGAAGAAGTCGGTCGAAGAATGCAAGAGTTATTAGCAAAACACAAATCGGTGGTCAACACGATTCCGTCCTACTGCCGATTCTTTTCGCAAAGTACTTTTCAATGATTACGAGGATATTTTAGTTTTGTTCAAAAAAATTTTATTTCTTATGACTTTTCGTAAAATATGTTCATGCCATCTAAAAGAGGATCAGATAAGCTTTCCATCGAGCTCTTAGTCGAAGAAGTCGGTCGAAGGATGCAAGAGTTATTAGCGAAAAACTAATCGGTGGTCAACACGATTCCGTCCTACTGCCGATTCTTTTCGCAAAGTACTTTTCTATAATTCTAGTATTTAATGGGAAAAAATTAAACAATTTTTTGTCCATGGAAAAACTATAAATTCTGAATTAAATGCCGACATTTATGGAATTAATCGAAGAAGTCGGTCGAAGAATGCAAGAGTTATTAGCAAAACACAAATCGGTGGTCAACACGATTCCGTCCTACTGCCGATTCTTTTCGCAAAGTACTTTTCAATGATTTCGAAGATATTTTAGTTTTGATCAAAAAAATTGTATTTCTTAAGATTTTTCGTAAATTATGTTAATGCCATCTGATAGAAAAACAGATAAGCTTTCCATCGAGCTCTTAGTAGAAGAAGTCGGTCGAAGGATGCCAGAGTTATTAGCAAAAATCTAATCGGTGGTCAACACGTTTCTGTCCTACTGCCGATTCTCTTCGCAAAGTACTTTTCTATAATTCTAATATTTATAGGAAAAAATTAAACGAATTTTTTGTCCATATAAAAAACTATTAATTCGGAATAAAATGCCGCCCATTTATGCAATTAAAAAAATTTCAATGTTTCTTATTAGATTAGGCATATTTTCGTTTGATAAGGTACTTCATCTTCAATGACTTCGAGGATATTTTAGTTTCGGTGGTCAACACGATTCCTTCCAACTGCCGATTCTTCTCGCAAAGTACTTTTCTATAATTCTAGTATTTAATGGGAAAAAATTCAACGAATTTTTTGTCCATGTCAAAAACTATTAATTCTGAATAAAATGCCGGCCATTTATGCAATTAAAAAAATTTCAATGTTTCTTATTAGATAAGGCATATTTTCGTCTGATAAGGTACTTCATCTTCAATGATTTCGAGGATATTTTAGTTTCGGTGGTCAACACGATTCCGTCAAACTGCCGATTCTTTTCGCAAAGTACTTTTCTATAATTCTAGTATTTAATGGGAAAAAATTGAACAATTTTTTGTCCATGGAAAAACTATAAATTCTGAATAAAATTCCGCCCATTTATGCAATTAAAAAAATTTAAATGTCTCTTTTTAAATAAGGCATATTTTCGTCTGATAAGGTGCTTCTTCTTCAATGATTTCGAGAGTATTTTAGTTTTGATCAAAAAAATGTTATTTCTTATGACTTTTTGTAAAATATGTTCATGCCATCTAAAAGAGGATCAGATAAGCTTTCCATCGAGCTCTTAGTCGAAGAAGTCGGTCGACGGATGCATGAGTTATTAGCACAAAACTAATCAGTGGTCAACACGATTGCGTCCTACTGCCGATTCTTTTCGCAAAGTACTTTTCTATAATTCTAGTATTTAATGGGAAAAAATTAAACAATTTTTTGTCCATGGAAAAACTATAAATTCTGAATAAAATGCCGCGCATTTATGCAATTAAAAAAATTTAAATGTCTCTTTTTAAATAAGGCATAGTTTCGTCTGATAAGGTGCTTCTTCTTCAATGATTTTGAGAGTATTTTAGTTTTGATCAAAAAAATTTTATTTCTTATGACTCTTTGTAAAATATGTTCATGCCGTCTGAAGGAGGAACAGATAATCTTTCCATCGAGGTCTTAGTCGAAGAAGTCCGTCGAAGGATGCATGAGTTGTTAGCAAAAAACTAGTCGGTGGTCAACACGATTCCGTTCTACTGCCGATTCTTTGCGCAACGTACTTTTCTATAATTCTAGTATTTAATGGGAAAAAATTAAACAATTTTTTGTCCATGGAAAAACTATAAATTGTGAATAAAATTCAATGATTTCGAGGATATTTTAGTTTTGGTCAAAAAATTTTTATTTCTTACGACTTTTCGTAAAAGAGGAACAGATAAGCTTTCCATCGAACTTTTAGTCGACGAAGTCGGTCGACGGATGCAAGAGTTGTTAGCAAAAAACTAATCGGTGGTCAACACGATTCCGTCCTACTGCCGATTCTTTTCGCAAAGTACTTTTCTATAATTCTAGTATTTAATGGGAAAAGATTGAAGGAATTTTCTGTCCATGTAAAAAACTATAAATTCTGAGTAAAATGCCGCCCATTTATGAAATTAAAAAAATTTAAATGTCACTTATTAGATAAGGCATATTTTCGTCTGATAAGGTGCTTCTTCTTCAATGATTTCGAGGGTATTTTAGTTTTGATCAAAAAAATGTTATTTCTTATGACTTTTTGTAAAATATGTTCATGCCGTCTGAAGGAGGAACAGATAAGCTTTTCATCGAGCTCTTAGTCGAACAAGTCGGTCGAAGGATGCAAGAGTTATTAGCAAAAAACTAATCAGTGGTCAACACGATTCCGTCCTACTGCCGACTCTTTTTCGCAAAGTACTTATCAATGATTTCGAGGATATTTTAGTTTTGATTAAAAAAATTTTATTTTTTATGACTTTTCGTAAAATATGTTAATGCCATCTAAAAGAGGATCAGATAAGCTTTCCATCGAGCTCTTAGTCGAAGAAGTCGGTCGAAGGATGCATGAGTTATCAGCAAAAAACTAATCAGTGGTCAACACGATTCCGTCCCACTGCCGATTCTTTCCGCAAAGTACTTTTCTATAATTCTAGTATTTAATGGGAAATAATTAAACAATTTTTTGTCCATGGAAAAACTATAATTTCTGAATAAAATTCAATGATTTCGAGGATATTTTAATTTTGGTCAAAAAAATTGTATTTCTTTTGAGTTTTCGTAAAATATGTTCATGTCATCTAAAAGAGGATCAGATAAGCTTTCCATCGAGCTCTAAGTCGAAGAAGTCCGTCGACGGATGCATGAGTTATTAGCAAAAAACTAATCGGTGGTCAACACGATTGCGTCCTACTGCCGATTCTTTTCTCAAAGTACTTTTCTATAATTCTAGTATTTAATGGGAAAAAATTAAACAATTTTTTGTCCATAGAAAAACTATAAATTCTGAATAAAATGCCGCCCATTTATGCAATTAAAAAAATTTAAATGTCTCTTTTTAAATAAGGCATAGTTTCGTCTGATAAGGTACTTCTTCTTCAATGATTTCGAGGATATTTTAGTTTTGATCAAAAAAATTTTATTTCTTACGACTTTTCGTAAAACATGTAAATGCCATCTGAAAGAGGAACAGATGAGCTTTCCATCGAGCTTTTAGTCGAAGAAGCCTGTCGAAGGATGCAAGAGTTGTTAGCAGAAAACTAATCGGTGGTCAACACGATTCCGTCCTACTGCCAATTTTTTTCGCAAAGTACTTTTCTATAATTCTAGTATTTAATAGGAAAAAATTAAACGAATTTTTTGTCCATGTAAAAAACTATTAATTCTGAATTAAATGCCGACATTTATGGAATTAATCGAAGAAGTCGGTCGAAGAATGCAAGAGTTATTAGCAAAACACAAATCGGTGGTCAACACGATTCCGTCCTACTGCCGATTCTTTTCGCAAAGTACTTTTCAATGATTTCGAGGATATTTTAGTTTTGATCAAAAAAATTTTATTTCTTACGACTTTTCGTAAAACATGTAAATGCCATCTGAAAGAGGAACAGATAAGCTTTACATCGAGCTCTTAGTCGAAGAAGTCCGTCGACGGATGCATGAGTTATTAGCAAAAAACTAATCGGTGGTCAACACGATTGCGTCCTACTGCCGATTCTTTTCGCAAAGTACTTTTCTATAATTCTAGTATTTAACGGGAAAAAATTAAACAATTTTTTGTCCATGGAAAAACTATTAATTCTGAATAAAATGCCGCCCATTTATGCAATTAAAAAAATTTAAATGTCTCTTTTTAAATAAGGCATAGTTTCGTCTGATAAGGTGCTTCTTCTTCAATGATTTCGAGGGTATTTTAGTTTTGATCAAAAAAATGTTATTTCTTATGACTTTTTGTAAAATATGTTCATGCCGTCTGAAGGAGGAACAGATAAGCTTTCCATCGAACTTTTAGTCGAAGAAGTCGGTCGACGGATGCAAGAGTTGTTAGCAAAAAACTAATCGGTGGTCAACACGATTCCGTCCTACTGCCGATTCTTTTCGCAAAGTACTTTTCTATAATTCTAGTATTTAATGGGAAAAGATTGAAGGAATTTTCTGTCCATGTAAAAAACTATAAATTCTGAGTAAAATGCCGCCCATTTATGAAATTAAAAAAATTTAAATGTCACTTATTAGATAAGGCATATTTTCGTCTGATAAGGTGCTTCTTCTTCAATGATTTCGAGGGTATTTTAGTTTTGATCAAAAAAATGTTATTTCTTATGACTTTTTGTAAAATATGTTCATGCCGTCTGAAGGAGGAACAGATAAGCTTTTCATCGAGCTCTTAGTCGAACAAGTCGGTCGAAGCATGCAAGAGTTATTAGCAAAAAACTAATCGGTGGTCAACACGATTCCGTCCTACTGCCGATGCTTTTCGCAAAGTACTTTTCAATGATTTCGAGGATATTTTAGTTTTGAAAAAAAAAAAATTTATTTCTAACGACTTTTCGTAAAATATGTTAATGCTATCTGAAAGAGGAACAGATAAGCTTTTTCATCGAGCTTTTAGTCGAAGACGTCGGTCGACGGATGCAAGAGTTATTAAGAAAAAACTAATTGGTGGTTAACACGGTTCCGTCCTACTGCGGACTCTTTTCGCAAAGTACTTTTCTATAGTTCTAGTATTTAATGGGAAAAAATTAAACGAATTTTTAGTCCATGTAAAATACTATTAATTCTGAATAAAATGAGGCCCATTTATGCAATTAAAAAAATTTAAATGTCTCTTATTAGGTAAGGTATATTTTCGTCTGATAAGGTACTTCTTCTTCAATGATTTCGATGATATTTTAGTTTTGATCAAAAAAATTTTAGTTCTTATGACTTTACGTAAAATATGTTCATGCCATCTGAAAGAGGATCAGATAAGTGTTCCATCGAGCTCTTAGTCGAAGAAGTCGGTCGAAGGATGCAAGAGTTATTAAGAAAAAACTGATCGGTGGTTAACACGGTTCCGTCCTACTGCGGACTCTTTTCGCAAAGTACTTTTCTATAATTCTAGTGTGTAATGGGAAAAAATTAAACGAATTTTTTGTCCATGTAAAAAACTATTAATTCTGAATAAAATGCCGCCCATTTATGCAATTAAAAAAATTTAAATGTCTCTTATTAGATAAGGCATATTTTCGTCTGATAAGGTACTTCTTCTTCAATGCTTTCAAGGATATTTTAGTTTTGATAAGAAAAATTTGTATTCTTATGACTTTTCGTAAAATATGTTAATGCTATCTGAAAGAGAAACAGATAATCTTTCCATCGAGCTCTTAGTCGAAGAAGTCGGTCGAAGGATGCAAGAGTTATTAAAAAAAAACTAATCGGTGGTCAACACGGTTCCGTCCTTCTGCGGATTCATTTCGCAAAGTACTTTTCTATAATTCAAGTATTTAATGGGCAAAAATTAAACGAATTTTTTGTCCATGTAAAAAGCTATTAATTCTGAATAAAATGCCGCCCATTTATGCAATTAAAAAAATGTAAATGTCTCTTATTAGATAAGGCATATTTTCGTCTGATAAGGTACTTCTTCTTCAATGCTTTCGAGGATATTTTAGTTTTGATCAAAAATATTTTTTTTCTTATGACTTTTCGTAAAATATGTTAATGCCATCTGAAAGAGGAACAGATAAGCTTTCCATCGAGCTCTTAGTCGAAGAAGTCGGTCGAAGGATGCAAGAGTTATTAAGAAAAAACTGATCGGTGGTTAACACGGTTCCGTCCTACTGCGGACTCTTTTTGCAAAGTACTTTTCTATAATTCTAGTGTGTAATGGGAAAAAATTAAACGAATTTTTTGTCCATGTAAAAAACTATTAATTCTGAATCAAATGCCGCCCATCATGCAATTAAAAAAATGTAAATGTCTCTTATTAGATAAGGCATATTTTCGTCTGATAAGGTACTTCGTCTTCAATGATTTCGAGGGTATTTTAGTTTTGATTAAAAAAATTTTTTTTCTTATGACTTTTCGTAAAATATGTTAATGCCATCTGAAAGAGAAACAGATAAGCTTTCCATCGAACTCTTAGTCGAAGAAGTCGGTCGAAGGAAGCAAGAGTTATTAGCAAACAACTAATCGGTGGTCAACACGTTTCCGTCCTACTGCCGATTCTTTTCGCAAAGTACTATTCTCTAATTCTAGTTTTTAATGGCAAAAAATTAAACGAATTTTTTGTCCATAAAAAAAACTATTAATTCTGAATAAAATGCCGCCCATTTATGCAATTAAAAAAATGTACATGTCTCTTATTAGATAAGGCATATTTTCGTCTGATAAGGTACTTCTTCTTCAATGCTTTCGAGGATATTTTAGTTTTGATGAAAAAAATTTTTATTATTATGACTTTTCATAAAATATGTTAATGCTATCTGAAAGAGAAACAGACAAGCTTTCCATCGAACTCTTAGTCGAAAAAGTCGGTCGAAGGAAGCAACAGTTATTAGCAAAAAACTAATCGGTGGCCAACACGATTCCGTCCTACTGCCGATTCTCTTCGCAAAGTACTTTTCTATAATTCTAGTATTTAATGGGAAAAAATTAAACAATTTTTTGTCCATGGAAAAACTATAAATTCTGAATAAAATTCAATGATTTCGATGATATTTTAGTTTTGGTCAAAAAAATTTTATTTCTTACGCCTTTTCGTAAAAGAGGAACAGATAAGCTTTCCATCGAACTTTTAGTCGAAGAAGTCGGTCGAAGGAAGCAAGAGTTATTAGCAAACAACTAATCGGTGGTCAACACGTTTCCGTCCTACTGCCGATTCTTTTCGCAAAGTACTATTCTCTAATTCTAGTTTTTAATGGCAAAAAATTAAACGAATTTTTTGTCCATAAAAAAAACTATTAATTCTGAATAAAATGCCGCCCATTTATGCAATTAAAAAAATTTAAATGTCTCTTATTAGATAAGGCATATTTTCGTCTTATGAGGTACTTCTTCTTCAAAGATTTCGAGGGTATTTTAGTTTTGATCAAAAAAATTTTATTTCTTATGACTTTTTGTAAATTATGTTCATGCCGTCTGAAGGAGGAACAGATAATCTTTCCATCGAGTTCTTAGTCGAAGAAGTCGGTCGACGGATGCATGAGTTATTAGCAAAAAACTAATCAGTGACCAACACGATTGCGTCCTACTGCCGATTCTTTTCGCAAAGTACTTTTCTATAATTCTAGTATTTAATGGGAAAAAATTAAACAATGTTTTGTCCATGGAAAAACTATAAATTCTGAATAAAATGCCGCCCATTTATGCAATTAAAAAAATTTAAATGTCTCTTATTAAATAAGGCATAGTTTCGTCTGATAAAGTGCTTCTTCTTCAATGATTTCGAGAGTATTTTAGTTTTGATCAAAAAAAATTTTATTTCTTATGAGTTTTTGTAAATTATGTTCATGCCGTCTGAAGGAGGAACAGATAATCTTTCCATCGAGGTCTTAGTCGAAGAAGTCGGTCGAAGGAAGCAAGAGTTATTAGCAAACAACTAATCGGTGGTCAACACGTTTCCGTCATACTGCCGATTCTTTTCGCAACGTACTTTTCTATAATTCTAGTATTTAATGGGAAAAAATTAAACGAAGTTTTTGTCCATAAAAAAAACTATTAATTCTGAATAAAATGCCGCCCATTTATGCAATTAAAAAAATTTAAATGTCTCTTATTAGATAAGGCATATTTTCGTCTTATGAGGTACTTCTTCTTCAAAGATTTCGAGGGTATTTTAGTTTTGATCAAAAAAATTTTATTTCTTATGACTTTTTGTAAATTATGTTCATGCCGTCTGAAGGAGGAACAGATAATCTTTCCATCGAGGTCTTAGTCGAAGAAGTCGGTCGACGGATGCATGAGTTATTAGCAAAAAATTAATCAGTGGTCAACACGATTGCGTTCTACTGCCGATTCTTTTCGCAAAGTACTTTTCTATAATTCTAGTATTTAATGCGAAAAAATTAAACAATTTTTTGTCCATGGAAAAACTATAAATTCTGAATAAAATGCCGCCCATTTATGCAATTAAAAATATTTAAATGTCTCTTATTAAATAAGGCATAGTTTCATCTGATAAAGTGCTTCTTCTTCAATGATTTCGAGAGTATTTTAGTTTTGATCAAAAAAAATTTTATTTCTTATGAGTTTTTGTAAATTATGTTCATGCCGTCTGAAGGAGGAACAGATAATTTTTCCATCGAGGTCTTAGTCGAAGAAGTCTGTCGAAGGAAGCAAGAGTTATTAGCAAACAACTAATCGGTGGTCAACACGTTTCCATCATACTGCCGATTCTTTTCGCAACGTACTTTTCTATAATTCTAGTATTTAATGGGAAAAAATTAAACAATTTTTTGTCCATGGAAGTTTTGATCAACAAAAATTTTATTTCTTATGAGTTTTTGTAAATTATGTTCATGCCGTCTGAAGGAGGAACAGATAATTTTTCCATCGAGGTCTTAGTCGAAGAAGTCTGTCGAAGGAAGCAAGAGTCCTACTGCCGATTCTTTTCGCAAAGTACTTTTCTATAATTCTAGTATTTAATGGGAAAAGATTGAAGTAATTTTCTGTCCATGTAAAAAACTATAAATTCTGAGTAAAATGCCGCCCATTTATGCAATTAAAAAAATTTAAATGTCACTTATTAGATAAGGCATATTTTCGTCTGATAAGGTGCTTCTTCTTCAATGATTTCGAGGGTATTTTAGTTTTGATCAAAAAAATGTTATTTCTTATGACTTTTTGTAAAATATATTCATGCCGTCTGAAGGAGGAACAGATAAGCTTTTCATCGAGCTCTTAGTCGAACAAGTCGGTCGAAAGATGCAAGAGTTATTAGCAAAAAACTAATCGGTGGTCAACACGATTCCGTCCTACTGCCGATTCTTTTCGCAAAGTACTTTTCTATAATTCTAGTATTTAATGGGAAAAATTAAACGAATTTTTTCTCCATGTAAAAAAACTATTAATTCTGAATAAAATGGCGCCCATCTATGCAATTAAAAAAATTTAAATGTCTCTTATTAGATAAGGCATATTTTCGTCTTATGAGGTACTTCTTCTTCAAAGATTTCGAGGGTATTTTAGTTTTGATCAAAAAAATGTTATTTCTTATGACTTTTTGTAAAATATATTCATGCCATCTAAAAGAGGATCAGATAAGCTTTCCATCGAGCTCTTAGTCGAAGAAGTCGGTCGAAGGATGCATGAGTTATCAGCAAAAAACTAATCAGTGGTCAACACGATTCCGTCCCACTGCCGATTCTTTCCGCAAAGTACTTTTCTATAATTCTAGTATTTAATGGGAAATAATTAAACAATTTTTTGTCCATGGAAAAACTATAATTTCTGAATAAAATTCAATGATTTCGAGGATATTTTAATTTTGGTCAAAAAAATTGTATTTCTTTTGACTTTTCGTAAAATATGTTCATGTCATCTAAAAGAGGATCAGATAAGCTTTCCATCGAGCTCTTAGTCGAACAAGTCGGTCGAAGGATGCAAGTGTTATTAGCAAAACACAAATCGGTGGTCAACACGATTCCGTCCTACTGCCGATTCTTTTCGCAAAGTACTTTTCAATGATTACGAGGATATTTTAGTTTTGTTCAAAAAAATTTTATTTCTTATGACTTTTCGTAAAATATGTTCATGCCATCTAAAAGAGGATCAGATAAGCTTTCCATCGAGCTCTTAGTCGAAGAAGTCGGTCGAAGGATGCAAGAGTTATTAGCGAAAAACTAATCGGTGGTCAACACGATTCCGTCCTACTGCCGATTCTTTTCGCAAAGTACTTTTCTATAATTCTAGTATTTAATGGGAAAAAATTAAACAATTTTTTGTCCATGGAAAAACTATAAATTCTGAATTAAATGCCGACATTTATGGAATTAATCGAAGAAGTCGGTCGAAGAATGCAAGAGTTATTAGCAAAACACAAATCGGTGGTCAACACGATTCCGTCCTACTGCCGATTCTTTTCGCAAAGTACTTTTCAATGATATCGAAGATATTTTAGTTTTGATCAAAAAAATTGTATTTCTTAAGATTTTTCGTAAATTATGTTAATGCCATCTGATAGAAAAACAGATAAGCTTTCCATCGAGCTCTTAGTAGAAGAAGTCGGTCGAAGGATGCCAGAGTTATTAGCAAAAATCTAATCGGTGGTCAACACGTTTCTGTCCTACTGCCGATTCTCTTCGCAAAGTACTTTTCTATAATTCTAATATTTATAGGAAAAAATTAAACGAATTTTTTGTCCATATAAAAAACTATTAATTCGGAATAAAATGCCGGCCATTTATGCAATTAAAAAAATTTCAATGTTTCTTATTAGATAAGGCATATTTTCGTCTGATAAGGTACTTCATCTTCAATGACTTCGAGGATATTTTAGTTTCGGTGGTCAACACGATTCCGTCCTACTGCCGATGCTTTTCGCAAAGTACTTTTCAATGATTTCGAGGATATTTTAGTTTTGAAAAAAAAAAAATTTTATTTCTAACGACTTTTCGTAAAATATGTTAATGCTATCTGAAAGAGGAACAGATAAGCTTTCCATCGAGCTTTTAGTCGAAGACGTCGGTCGAAGGATGCAAGAGTTATTAGCAAAAAACTAATCGGTGGTCAACACGATTCCGTCCTACTGCCGATTCTTTCCGCAAAGTACTTTTCTATAATTCTAGTATTTAATGGGAAAAGATTGAAGGAATTTTCTGTCCATGTAAAAAACTATAAATTCTGAGTAAAATGCCGCCCATTTATGAAATTAAAAAAATTTAAATGTCACTTATTAGATAAGGCATATTTTCGTCTGATAAGGTGCTTCTTCTTCAATGATTTCGAGGGTATTTTAGTTTTGATCAAAAAAATGTTATTTCTTATGACTTTTTGTAAAATATGTTCATGCCGTCTGAAGGAGGAACAGATAAGCTTTTCATCGAGCTCTTAGTCGAACAAGTCGGTCGAAGGATGCAAGAGTTATTAGCAAAAAACTAATCGGTGGTCAACACGATTCCGTCCTACTGCCGATGCTTTTCGCAAAGTACTTTTCAATGATTTCGAGGATATTTTAGTTTTGAAAAAAAAAAATTTTATTTCTAACGACTTTTCGTAAAATATGTTAATGCTAAAAGTAAAAAATGCAAAAATTAAACGAATTAATGGGAAATAATTAAACAATTTTTTGTCCATGGAAAAACTATAATTTCTGAATAAAATTCAATGATTTCGAGGATATTTTAATTTTGGTCAAAAAAATTGTATTTCTTTTGACTTTTCGTAAAATATGTTCATGTCATCTAAAAGAGGATCAGATAAGCTTTCCATCGAGCTCTTAGTCGAACAAGTCGGTCGAAGGATGCAAGTGTTATTAGCAAAACACAAATCGGTGGTCAACACGATTCCGTCCTACTGCCGATTCTTTTCGCAAAGTACTTTTCAATGATTACGAGGATATTTTAGTTTTGTTCAAAAAAATTTTATTTCTTATGACTTTTCGTAAAATATGTTCATGCCATCTAAAAGAGGATCAGATAAGCTTTCCATCGAGCTCTTAGTCGAAGAAGTCGGTCGAAGGATGCAAGAGTTATTAGCGAAAAACTAATCGGTGGTCAACACGATTCCGTCCTACTGCCGATTCTTTTCGCAAAGTACTTTTCTATAATTCTAGTATTTAATGGGAAAAAATTAAACAATTTTTTGTCCATGGAAAAACTATAAATTCTGAATTAAATGCCGACATTTATGGAATTAATCGAAGAAGTCGGTCGAAGAATGCAAGAGTTATTAGCAAAACACAAATCGGTGGTCAACACGATTCCGTCCTACTGCCGATTCTTTTCGCAAAGTACTTTTCAATGATATCGAAGATATTTTAGTTTTGATCAAAAAAATTGTATTTCTTAAGATTTTTCGTAAATTATGTTAATGCCATCTGATAGAAAAACAGATAAGCTTTCCATCGAGCTCTTAGTAGAAGAAGTCGGTCGAAGGATGCCAGAGTTATTAGCAAAAATCTAATCGGTGGTCAACACGTTTCTGTCCTACTGCCGATTCTCTTCGCAAAGTACTTTTCTATAATTCTAATATTTATAGGAAAAAATTAAACGAATTTTTTGTCCATATAAAAAACTATTAATTCGGAATAAAATGCCGGCCATTTATGCAATTAAAAAAATTTCAATGTTTCTTATTAGATAAGGCATATTTTCGTCTGATAAGGTACTTCATCTTCAATGACTTCGAGGATATTTTAGTTTCGGTGGTCAACACGATTCCGTCCTACTGCCGATGCTTTTCGCAAAGTACTTTTCAATGATTTCGAGGATATTTTAGTTTTGAAAAAAAAAAAATTTTATTTCTAACGACTTTTCGTAAAATATGTTAATGCTATCTGAAAGAGGAACAGATAAGCTTTCCATCGAGCTTTTAGTCGAAGACGTCGGTCGAAGGATGCAAGAGTTATTAGCAAAAAACTAATCGGTGGTCAACACGATTCCGTCCTACTGCCGATTCTTTCCGCAAAGTACTTTTCTATAATTCTAGTATTTAATGGGAAAAGATTGAAGGAATTTTCTGTCCATGTAAAAAACTATAAATTCTGAGTAAAATGCCGCCCATTTATGAAATTAAAAAAATTTAAATGTCACTTATTAGATAAGGCATATTATCGTCTGATAAGGTGCTTCTTCTTCAATGATTTCGAGGGTATTTTAGTTTTGATCAAAAAAATGTTATTTCTTATGACTTTTTGTAAAATATGTTCATGCCGTCTGAAGGAGGAACAGATAAGCTTTTCATCGAGCTCTTAGTCGAACAAGTCGGTCGAAGGATGCAAGAGTTATTAGCAAAAAACTAATCGGTGGTCAACACGATTCCGTCCTACTGCCGATGCTTTTCGCAAAGTACTTTTCAATGATTTCGAGGATATTTTAGTTTTGAAAAAAAAAAATTTTATTTCTAACGACTTTTCGTAAAATATGTTAATGCTATCTGAAAGAGGAACAGATAAGCTTTCCATCGAGCTTTTAGTCGAAGACGTCGGTCGAAGGATGCAAGAGTTATTAAGAAAAAACTAATTGGTGGTTAACACGGTTCCGTCCTACTGCGGACTCTTTTCGCAAAGTACTTTTCTATAGTTCTAGTATTTAATGGGAAAAAATTAAACGAATTTTTTGTCCAAGTAAAATACTATTAATTCTGAATAAAATGAGGCCCATTTATGCAATTAAAAAAATTTAAATGTCTCTTATTAGGTAAGGTATATTTTCGTCTGATAAGGTAATTCTTCTTCAATGATTTCGATGATATTTTAGTTTTGATCAAAAAAATTTTAGTTCTTATGACTTTACGTAAAATATGTTCATGCCATCTGAAAGAGGATCAGATAAGTGTTCCATCGAGCTCTTAGTCGAAGAAGTCGGTCGATGTCCATGTAAAAAACTATTAATTCTGAATAAAATGCCGCCCATTTAAGCAATTAAAAAAATTTTAATGTCTCTTTTTAGATAAGGCATATTTTCGTCTGATAAGATGCTTCTTCTTCAATTATTTCGAGGGTATTTTAGTTTTGATTAAAAAAATTTTATTTCTTGTGACTTTTCGTAAAATATGTTAATGCCATCTGAAAGAGAAACAGATAAGCTTTCCATCGAACTCTTACTCGAAGAAGTCGGTCGAAGGATGCAAGAGTTATTAGCAAAAAACTAATCGGTGGTCAACACGATTCCGTCCTACCGCGGATTCTTTTCGCAAAGTACTTTTCTATAATTCAAGTATTTAATGGGAAAAAATGAAACGAATTTTTTGACGATGTAAAAAACTATTAATTCTGAATAAAATGCCGCCCATTTATGCAATTAAAAAATTTAAATGTCACTTATTAGATAAGGCATATTTTCGTCTGATAAGGTACTTCTTCTTGAATGCTTTCAAGGATATTTTAGTTTTGATAAAAAAAATTTGTATTCTTATGACTTTTCGTAAAATATGTTAATGCTATCTGAAAGAGAAACAGATAATCTTTCCATCGAGCTCTTAGTCGAAGAAGTCGGTCGAAGGATGCAAGAGTTATTAAAAAAAAACTAATCGGTGGTCAACACGGTTCCGTCCTACTGCGGATTCTTTTCGCAAAGTACTTTTCTATAATTCAAGTATTTAATGGGCAAAAATTAAACGAATTTTTTGTCCATGTAAAAAACTATTAATTCTGAATAAAATGCCGCCCATTTATGCAATTAAAAAAATGTAAATGTGTCTTATTAGATAAGGCATATTTTCGTCTGATAAGGTACTTCTTCTTCAATGCTTTCGAGGATATTTTAGTTTTGATCAAAAATATTTTTATTCTTATGACTTTTCGTAAAATATGTTAATGCCATCTGAAAGAGGAACAGAGAAGCTTTCCATCGAGCTCTTAGTCGAAGAAGTCGGTCGAAGGATGCAAGAGTTATTAAGAAAAAACTGATCGGTGGTTAACACGGTTCCGTCCTACTGCGGACTCTTTTCGCAAAGTACTTTTCTATAATTCTAGTGTGTAATGGGAAAAAATTAAACGAATTTTTTGTCCATGTAAAAAACTATTAATTCTGAATCAAATGCCGCCCATCATGCAATTAAAAAAATGTAAATGTCTCTTATTAGATAAGGCATATTTTCGTCTGATAAGGTACTTCGTCTTCAATGATTTCGAGGGTATTTTAGTTTTGATTAAAAAAATTTTATTTCTTATGACTTTTCGTAAAATATGTTAATGCCATCTGAAAGAGAAACAGATAAGCTTTCCATCGAACTCTTAGTCGAAGAAGTCGGTCGAAGGAAGCAAGAGTTATTAGCAAACAACTAATCGGTGGTCAACACGTTTCCGTCCTACTGCCGATTCTTTTCGCAAAGTACTATTCTCTAATTCTAGTTTTTAATGGCAAAAAATTAAACGAATTTTTTGTCCATAAAAAAAACTATTAATTCTGAATAAAATGCCGCCCATTTATGCAATTAAAAAAATGTACATGTCTCTTATTAGATAAGGCATATTTTCGTCTGATAAGGTACTTCTTCTTCAATGCTTTCGAGGATATTTTAGTTTTGATGAAAAAAATTTTTATTATTATGACTTTTCGTAAAATATGTTAATGCTATCTGAAAGAGAAACAGACAAGCTTTCCATCGAACTCTTAGTCGAAAAAGTCGGTCGAAGGAAGCAACAGTTATTAGCAAAAAACTAATCGGTGGTCAACACGATTCCATCCTACTGCCGATTCTCTTCGCAAAGTACTTTTCTATAATTCTAGTATTTAATGCGAAAAAATTAAACAATTTTTTGTCCATGGAAAAACTATAAATTCTGAATAAAATTCAATGATTTCGATGATATTTTAGTTTTGGTCAAAAAAATTTTATTTCTTACGCCTTTTCGTAAAAGAGGAACAGATAAGCTTTCCATCGAACTTTTAGTCGAAGAAGTCGGTCGAAGGAAGCAAGAGTTATTAGCAAACAACTAATCGGTGGTCAACACGTTTCCGTCCTACTGCCGATTCTTTTCGCAAAGTACTATTCTCTAATTCTAGTTTTTAATGGCAAAAAATTAAACGAATTTTTTGTCCATAAAAAAAACTATTAATTCTGAATAAAATGCCGCCCATTTATGCAATTAAAAAAATTTAAATGTCTCTTATTAGATAAGGCATATTTTCGTCTTATGAGGTACTTCTTCTTCAAAGATTTCGAGGGTATTTTAGTTTTGATCAAAAAAATTTTATTTCTTATGACTTTTTGTAAATTATGTTCATGCCGTCTGAAGGAGGAACAGATAATCTTTCCATCGAGTTCTTAGTCGAAGAAGTCGGTCGACGGATGCATGAGTTATTAGCAAAAAACTAATCAGTGACCAACACGATTGCGTCCTACTGCCGATTCTTTTCGCAAAGTACTTTTCTATAATTCTAGTATTTAATGGGAAAAAATTAAACAATTTTTTGTCCATGGAAAAACTATAAATTCTGAATAAAATGCCGCCCATTTATGCAATTAAAAAAATTTAAATGTCTCTTATTAAATAAGGCATAGTTTCGTCTGATAAAGTGCTTCTTCTTCAATGATTTCGAGAGTATTTTAGTTTTGATCAAAAAAAATTTTATTTCTTATGAGTTTTTGTAAATTATGTTCATGCCGTCTGAAGGAGGAACAGATAATCTTTCCATCGAGGTCTTAGTCGAAGAAGTCGGTCGAAGGAAGCAAGAGTTATTAGCAAACAACTAATCGGTGGTCAACACGTTTCCGTCATACTGCCGATTCTTTTCGCAACGTACTTTTCTATAATTCTAGTATTTAATGGGAAAAAATTAAACGAAGTTTTTGTCCATAAAAAAAAACTATTAATTCTGAATAAAATGCCGCCCATTTATGCAATTAAAAAAATTTAAATGTCTCTTATTAGATAAGGCATATTTTCGTCTTATGAGGTACTTCTTCTTCAAAGATTTCGAGGGTATTTTAGTTTTGATCAAAAAAATTTTATTTCTTACGACTTTTTGTAAATTATGTTCATGCCGTCTGAAGGAGGAACAGATAATCTTTCCATCGAGGTCTTAGTCGAAGAAGTCGGTCGACGGATGCATGAGTTATTAGCAAAAAACTAATCAGTGGTCAACACGATTGCGTCCTACTGCCGATTCTTTTCGCAAAGTACTTTTCTATAATTCTAGTATTTAATGGGAAAAAATTAAACAATTTTTTGTCCATGGAAAAACTATAAATTCTGAATAAAATGCCGCCCATTTATGCAATTAAAAATATTTAAATGTCTCTTATTAAATAAGGCATAGTTTCGTCTGATAAAGTGCTTCTTCTTCAATGATTTCGAGAGTATTTTAGTTTTGATCAAAAAAAATTTTATTTCTTATGAGTTTTTGTAAATTATGTTCATGCCGTCTGAAGGAGGAACAGATAATTTTTCCATCGAGGTCTTAGTCGAAGAAGTCGGTCGAAGGAAGCAAGAGTTATTAGCAAACAACTAATCGGTGGTCAACACGTTTCCGTCATACTGCCGATTCTTTTCGCAACGTACTTTTCTATAATTCTAGTATTTAATGGGAAAAAATTAAACAATTTTTTGTCCATGGAAAAACTATAAATTCTGAATAAAATTCAATGATTTCGATGATATTTTAGTTTTGGTCAAAAAAATTTTATTTCTTACGCCTTTTCGTAAATGAGGAACAGATAAGCTTTCCATCGAACTTTTAGTCGAAGAAGTCGGTCGACGGATGCAAGAGTTGTTAGCAAAAAACTAATCGGTGGTCAACACGATTCCGTCCTACTGCCGATTCTTTTCGCAAAGTACTTTTCTTTAATTCTAGTATTTAATGGGAAAAGATTGAAGTAATTTTCTGTCCATGTAAAAAACTATAAATTCTGAGTAAAATGCCGCCCATTTATGCAATTAAAAAAATTTAAATGTCACTTATTAGATAAGGCATATTTTCGTCTGATAAGGTGCTTCTTCTTCAATGATTTCGAGGGTATTTTAGTTTTGATCAAAAAAATGTTATTTCTTATGACTTTTTGTAAAATATATTCATGCCGTCTGAAGGAGGAACAGATAAGCTTTTCATCGAGCTCTTAGTCGAACAAGTCGGTCGAAGGATGCAAGAGTTATTAGCAAAAAACTAATCGGTGGTCAACACGATTTCGTCCTACTGCCGATTCTTTTCGCAAAGTACTTTTCTATAATTCTAGTATTTAATGGGAAAAATTAAACGAATTTTTTCTCCATGTAAAAAAACTATTAATTCTGAATAAACTGGCGCCCATCTATGCAATTAAAAAAATTTAAATGTCTCTTTTGAAATAAGGCATATTTTCGTCTGATAGGGTACTTCTTCTTCAATGATTTCGAGGATATTTTAGTTTTGATCAAAAAAGTTTTATTTCTTACGACTTTTCGTAAAATATGTTAATGCCATCTGAAAGAGGAACAGTTAAGCTTTCCATCGAGCTCTTAGTCGAAGAAGACGGTCGAAGGATGCAAGAGTTATTAGCAGAAAACAAATCGGTGCTCAACAAGTTTCAGTCCTACTGCCGATTCTTTTCGCAAAGTACTTTTCTATAATTCTAGTATTCAATGGGAAAAAATTAAACGAATTTTTTGTCCATGTAAAAATCTATTAATTCTGAATAAAATGCCGCCCATTTATGAAATTAAAAAAATTTAAATGTCTCTTATTAGATTAGGCATATTTTCGTCTGATAAGGTACTTATTCTTCAATGATTTCGAGGATATTTTAGTGTTGATCAAAAAAATTTTATTTCTTACGACTTTTCATAAAATATGTTAATGTCATCTAAAAGAGGAACAGATAAGCTTTCCATCGAGCTCTTAGTCGAAGAAGACGGTCGAAGGATGCAAGAGTTATTAGCAGAAAACAAATCGGTGCTCAACAAGTTTCAGTCCTACTGCCGATTCTTTTCGCAAAGTACTTTTCTATAATTCTAGTATTCAATGGGAAAAAATTAAACGAATTTTTTGTCCATGTAAAAATCTATTAATTCTGAATAAAATGCCGCCCATTTATGCAATTAAAAAAATTTAAACGTCTCTTATTAGATAAGGCATATTTTCGTCTGATAAGTTACTTCTTCTTCAATGATTTTGAGGATATTTTAGTTTTGATTAAAAAAATTTTATTTCTTACGACTTTTCGTAAAATATGTTAATACCATCTGAAAGAGGAACAGTTAAGCTTTCCATCAAGCTCTTAGTCGAAGAAGACGGTCGAAGCATGTAAGAGTTATTAGCAGAAAACTTATCGGTGGTCAACACGTTTCCGTCCTACTGCCGATTCTTTTCGCAAAGTACTTTTCTATAATTCTAGTATTTAATGGGAAAAAATTAAACGAATTTTTTCTCCATGTAAAAAAACTATTAATTCTGAATAAAATGCCGCTCATTTATGAAATTAAAAAAATTTAAATGTCTCTTATTAGATTAGGCATATTTTCGTCTGATAAGGTACTTATTCTTCAATGATTTCGAGGATATTTTAGTGTTGATCAAAAAAATTTTATTTCTTACGACTTTTCATAAAATATGTTAATGTCATCTAAAAGAGGAACAGATAAGCTTTCCATCGAGCTCTTAGTCGAAGAAGACGGTCGAAGGATGCAAGAGTTATTAGCAGAAAACAAATCGGTGCTCAACAAGTTTCAGTCCTACTGCCGATTCTTTTCGCAAAGTACTTTTCTATAATTCTAGTATTCAATGGGAAAAAATTAAACGAATTTTTTGTCCATGTAAAAATCTATTAATTCTGAATAAAATGCCGCCCATTTATGCAATTAAAAAAATTTAAATGTCTCTTATTAGATAAGGCATATTTTCGTCTGATAAGTTACTTCTTCTTCAATGATTTTGAGGATATTTTAGTTTTGATTAAAAAAATTTTATTTCTTACGACTTTTCGTAAAATATGTTAATACCATCTGAAAGAGGAACAGTTAAGCTTTCCATCGAGCTCTTAGTCGAAGAAGACGGTCGAAGCATGTAAGAGTTATTAGCAGAAAACTTATCGGTGGTCAACACGTTTCCGTCCTACTGCCGATTCTTTTCGCAAAGTACTTTTCTATAATTCTAGTATTTAATGGAAAAAAATTAAACGAATTTTTTATCCATGTAAAAAAACTATTCATTCTGAATAAAATGCCGCCCATTTATGCAATTAAAGAAATTTAAATGTCTCTTATTAGATAAGGCATACTTTCGTCTGATAAGGTACTTCTTCTTCAATGATTTCAAGGATATTTTAGTTTTGATCCAAAAAATTTTATCTCTTACGACTTTTCGCAAAATATGTTAATGCCATCTGAAAGAGGAAAAGATAAGCCTTCCATCGAGCTCTTAATCGAAGAAGTCGGTCGAAGAATGCAAGAGTAATTAGCAAAAAACTAATCGGTGGTCAACCCGTTTCCGTCCTACTGCCGTTTTTTTCGCAAAGTAGTTTTCTATAATTCTAGTATTTAATGGGAAAAATTAAACGAATTTTTTCTCCATGTAAAAAAACTATTAATTCTGAATAAAATTCCTCCCATTTATGCAATTAAAAGAATTTTAATGTCTCTTATTAGATAAGGCATATTTTCGTCTGATAAGGTACTTCTTCTTCAATGATTTCGAGGATATTTTAGTTTTGATCAAAAAAATTGTATTTCTTACGATTTTTCGTAAAATATGTTAATGCCATCTGAAAGAGGAACAGATACGCTTTCCACCGAGCTCTTAGTCGAAGAAGTCGGTCGAAGGATGCAAGAGTTATTATAAAAAAACTAATCGGTGGTCAACACGACTCCGTCCTACTGTCGACTCTTTTCGCAAAGTACTTTTCTATAATTCTAGTATTTAATGGGAAAAAATCAAACGAATTTTTTCTCCATGTAAAAAAACTATTAATTCTGAATAAAACGCCGCCCATTTATGCAATTAAAGAAATTTTAATGTCTCTTATTAGATAAGGCATACTTTCCTCTGATAAGGTACTTCTTCTTCAATGATTTCGAGGATATTTTGGTTTTGATCAAAAAAATTTTATTTCTTACGACTTTTCGTAAAATATGTTAACGCCATCTGAAAGAGGAACAGATAAGCTTTCCATCGAGTTCTTAGTCGAAGAAGTCGGTCGAAGGATGCAAGAGTTATTAGCAAAAAACTAATCGGTGGTTTCCGTCCTACTGCCGATTCTTTTCGCAAAGTACTTTTCTATAATTCTAGTATTTAATGGGAAAAAATTAAACGAATTTTTTCTCCATGTAAAAAAACTATTAATTCTGAATAAAATGCCGCCCATTTATGCTATTAAAAAAATTTTAGTCTCTTATTAGATAAGGCATACTTTCGTCTGATAAGGTACTTCTTCTTCAATGATTTCGGGGATATTTTAGTTTTGATCAAAAAAATTGTATTTCCTACGATTTTTCGTAAAATATGTTAATGCCATCTGAAAGAGGAACAGATAAGCTTTCCATCGAGCTCTTAGTCGAAGAAGACGGTCGAAGTATGCAAGAGTTATTAGCAGAAAACAAATCTGTGTTCAACAAGTTTCAGTCCTACTACCGATTCTTTTCGCAAAGTACTTTTCTATATTTCTAGTATTTAATGGGAAAAAAATTAAACGAATTTTTTGTCCATGTAAAAAACTATTAATTCTGAATAAAATGCCGCCCATTTATGCAATTAAAAAAATTTAAATGTCTCTTATTAGATAAGGCATATTTTCTTCTGATAAGGTACTTCTTCTTCAATGATTTCGGGGATATTTTAGTTTTGATCAAAAAAATTGTATTTCCTACGATTTTTCGTAAAATATGTTAAAGCTATCTGAAAGGGGAACAGATAAGCTTTCCATCGAGCTCTTAGTCAAAGAAGTCGGTCGAAGGATGCAAGAGTTATTAGCAAAAAACTAATCGGTGGTCAACACGTTTTCGAGCTACTGCCGATTCTTTTCGCAAAGTACTTTTCTATAATTCTAGTATTTAATGGGAAAAAATTAAACGAATTTTTGTCCATGTAAAAACTAGTAATTCTGAATAAAATGCCGCCCATTTATGCAATTAAAAAAATTTAAATGTCTCTTATTAGATAAGGCATATTTTCGTCTGATAAGGTACTTCGTCTTCAATGATTTTGAGGATATTTTAGTTTTGATCAAAAACATTTTATTTTTTATGACTTTTCGTAAAATATGTTAATGCCATCTGAAAGAGGAACAGTTAAGCTTTCCATCGAGCTCTTAGTCGAAGAAGTCGGTCGAAGGATGCATGAGTTATCAGCAAAAAACTAATCAGTGGTCAACACGATTCCGTCCCACTGCCGATTCTTTTCGCAAAGTACTTTTCTATAATTCTAGTATTTAATGGGAAATAATTAAACAATTTTTTGTCCATGGAAAAACTATAATTTCTGAATAAAATTCAATGATTTCGAGGATATTTTAATTTTGGTCAAAAAAATTGTATTTCTTTTGAGTTTTCGTAAAATATGTTCATGTCATCTAAAAGAGGATCAGATAAGCTTTCCATCGAGCTCTAAGTCGAAGAAGTCCGTCGACGGATGCATGAGTTATTAGCAAAAAACTAATCGGTGGTCAACACGATTGCGTCCTACTGCCGATTCTTTTCTCAAAGTACTTTTCTATAATTCTAGTATTTAATGGGAAAAAATTAAACAATTTTTTGTCCATAGAAAAACTATAAATTCTGAATAAAATGCCGCCCATTTATGCAATTAAAAAAATTTAAATGTCTCTTTTTAAATAAGGCATAGTTTCGTCTGATAAGGTACTTCTTCTTCAATGATTTCGAGGATATTTTAGTTTTGATCAAAAAAATTTTATTTCTTACGACTTTTCGTAAAACATGTAAATGCCATCTGAAAGAGGAACAGATGAGCTTTCCATCGAGCTTTTAGTCTAAGAAGCCTGTCGAAGGATGCAAGAGTTGTTAGCAAAAAACTAATCGGTGGTCAACACGATTCCGTCCTACTGCCAATTTTTTTCGCAAAGTACTTTTCTATTATTCTAGTATTTAATAGGAAAAAATTAAACGAATTTTTTGTCCATGTAAAAAACTATTAATTCTGAATTAAATGCCGACATTTATGGAATTAATCGAAGAAGTCGGTCGAAGAATGCAAGAGTTATTAGCAAAACACAAATCGGTGGTCAACACGATTCCGTCCTACTGCCGATTCTTTTCGCAAAGTACTTTTCAATGATTTCGAGGATATTTTAGTTTTGATCAAAAAAATTTTATTTCTTACGACTTTTCGTAAAACATGTAAATGCCATCTGAAAGAGGAACAGATAAGCTTTACATCGAGCTCTTAGTCGAAGAAGTCCGTCGACGGATGCATGAGTTATTAGCAAAAAACTAATCGGTGGTCAACACGATTGCGTCCTACTGCCGATGCTTTTCGCAAAGTACTTTTCTATAATTCTAGTATTTAACGGGAAAAAATTAAACAATTTTTTGTCCATGGAAAAACTATTAATTCTGAATAAAATGCCGCCCATTTATGCAATTAAAAAAATTTAAATGTCTCTTTTTAAATAAGGCATAGTTTCGTCTGATAAGGTGCTTCTTCTTCAATGATTTCGAGGGTATTTTAGTTTTGATCAAAAAAATGTTATTTCTTATGACTTTTTGTAAAATATGTTCATGCCGTCTGAAGGAGGAACAGATAAGCTTTCCATCGAACTTTTAGTCGAAGAAGTCGGTCGACGGATGCAAGAGTTGTTAGCAAAAAACTAATCGGTGGTCAACACGATTCCGTCCTACTGCCGATTCTTTTCGCAAAGTACTTTTCTATAATTCTAGTATTTAATGGGAAAAGATTGAAGGAATTTTCTGTCCATGTAAAAAACTATAAATTCTGAGTAAAATGCCGCCCATTTATGAAATTAAAAAAATTTAAATGTCACTTATTAGATAAGGCATATTTTCGTCTGATAAGGTGCTTCTTCTTCAATGATTTCGAGGGTATTTTAGTTTTGATCAAAAAAATGTTATTTCTTATGACTTTTTGTAAAATATGTTCATGCCGTCTGAAGGAGGAACAGATAAGCTTTTCATCGAGCTCTTAGTCGAACAAGTCGGTCGAAGCATGCAAGAGTTATTAGCAAAAAACTAATCGGTGGTAAACACGATTCCGTCCTACTGCCGATGCTTTTCGCAAAGTACTTTTCAATGATTTCGAGGATATTTTAGTTTTGAAAAAAAAAAAATTTATTTCTAACGACTTTTCGTAAAATATGTTAATGCTATCTGAAAGAGGAACAGATAAGCTTTTTCATCGAGCTTTTAGTCGAAGACGTCGGTCGACGGATGCAAGAGTTATTAAGAAAAAACTAATTGATGGTTAACACGGTTCCGTCCTACTGCGGACTCTTTTCGCAAAGTACTTTTCTATAGTTCTAGTATTTAATGGGAAAAAATTAAACGAATTTTTAGTCCATGTAAAATACTATTAATTCTGAATAAAATGAGGCCCATTTATGCAATTAAAAAAATTTAAATGTCTCTTATTAGGTAAGGTATATTTTCGTCTGATAAGGTACTTCTTCTTCAATGATTTCGATGATATTTTAGTTTTGATCAAAAAAATTTTAGTTCTTATGACTTTACGTAAAATATGTTCATGCCATCTGAAAGAGGATCAGATAAGTGTTCCATCGAGCTCTTAGTCGAAGAAGTCGGTCGAAGGATGCAAGAGTTATTAAGAAAAAACTGATCGGTGGTTAACACGGTTCCGTCCTACTGCGGACTCTTTTCGCAAAGTACTTTTCTATAATTCTAGTGTGTAATGGGAAAAAATTAAACGAATTTTTTGTCCATGTAAAAAACTATTAATTCTGAATAAAATGCCGCCCATTTATGCAATTAAAAAAATTTAAATGTCTCTTATTAGATAAGGCATATTTTCGTCTGATAAGGTACTTCTTCTTCAATGCTTTCAAGGATATTTTAGTTTTGATAAAAAAAATTTGTATTCTTATGACTTTTCGTAAAATATGTTAATGCTATCTGAAAGAGAAACAGATAATCTTTCCATCGAGCTCTTAGTCGAAGAAGTCGGTCGAAGGATGCAAGAGTTATTAAAAAAAAACTAATCGGTGGTCAACACGGTTCCGTCCTTCTGCGGATTCATTTCGCAAAGTACTTTTCTATAATTCAAGTATTTAATGGGCAAAAATTAAACGAATTTTTTGTCCATGTAAAAAGCTATTAATTCTGAATAAAATGCCGCCCATTTATGCAATTAAAAAAATGTAAATGTCTCTTATTAGATAAGGCATATTTTCGTCTGATAAGGTACTTCTTCTTCAATGCTTTCGAGGATATTTTAGTTTTGATCAAAAATATTTTTATTCTTATGACTTTTCGTAAAATATGTTAATGCCATCTGAAAGAGGAACAGATAAGCTTTCCATCGAGCTCTTAGTCGAAGAAGTCGGTCGAAGGATGCAAGAGTTATTAAGAAAAAACTGATCGGTGGTTAACACGGTTCCGTCCTACTGCGGACTCTTTTCGCAAAGTACTTTTCTATAATTCTAGTGTGTAATGGGAAAAAATTAAACGAATTTTTTGTCCATGTAAAAAACTATTAATTCTGAATCAAATGCCGCCCATCATGCAATTAAAAAAATGTAAATGTCTCTTATTAGATAAGGCATATTTTCGTCTGATAAGGTACTTCGTCTTCAATGATTTCGAGGGTATTTTAGTTTTGATTAAAAAAATTTTTTTTCTTATGACTTTTCGTAAAATATGTTAATGCCATCTGAAAGAGAAACAGATAAGCTTTCCATCGAACTCTTAGTCGAAGAAGTCGGTCGAAGGAAGCAAGAGTTATTAGCAAACAACTAATCGGTGGTCAACACGTTTCCGTCCTACTGCCGATTCTTTTCGCAAAGTACTATTCTCTAATTCTAGTTTTTAATGGCAAAAAATTAAACGAATTTTTTGTCCATAAAAAAAACTATTAATTCTGAATAAAATGCCGCCCATTTATGCAATTAAAAAAATGTACATGTCTCTTATTAGATAAGGCATATTTTCGTCTGATAAGGTACTTCTTCTTCAATGCTTTCGAGGATATTTTAGTTTTGATGAAAAAAATTTTTATTATTATGACTTTTCATAAAATATGTTAATGCTATCTGAAAGAGAAACAGACAAGCTTTCCATCGAACTCTTAGTCGAAAAAGTCGGTCGAAGGAAGCAACAGTTATTAGCAAAAAACTAATCGGTGGCCAACACGATTCCGTCCTACTGCCGATTCTCTTCGCAAAGTACTTTTCTATAATTCTAGTATTTAATGGGAAAAAATTAAACAATTTTTTGTCCATGGAAAAACTATAAATTCTGAATAAAATTCAATGATTTCGATGATATTTTAGTTTTGGTCAAAAAAATTTTATTTCTTACGCCTTTTCGTAAAAGAGGAACAGATAAGCTTTCCATCGAACTTTTAGTCGAAGAAGTCGGTCGAAGGAAGCAAGAGTTATTAGCAAACAACTAATCGGTGGTCAACACGTTTCCGTCCTACTGCCGATTCTTTTCGCAAAGTACTATTCTCTAATTCTAGTTTTTAATGGCAAAAAATTAAACGAATTTTTTGTCCATAAAAAAAACTATTAATTCTGAATAAAATGCCGCCCATTTATGCAATTAAAAAAATTTAAATGTCTCTTATTAGATAAGGCATATTTTCGTCTTATGAGGTACTTCTTCTTCAAAGATTTCGAGGGTATTTTAGTTTTGATCAAAAAAATTTTATTTCTTATGACTTTTTGTAAATTATGTTCATGCCGTCTGAAGGAGGAACAGATAATCTTTCCATCGAGTTCTTAGTCGAAGAAGTCGGTCGACGGATGCATGAGTTATTAGCAAAAAACTAATCAGTGACCAACACGATTGCGTCCTACTGCCGATTCTTTTCGCAAAGTACTTTTCTATAATTCTAGTATTTAATGGGAAAAAATTAAACAATTTTTTGTCCATGGAAAAACTATAAATTCTGAATAAAATGCCGCCCATTTATGCAATTAAAAAAATTTAAATGTCTCTTATTAAATAAGGCATAGTTTCGTCTGATAAAGTGCTTCTTCTTCAATGATTTCGAGAGTATTTTAGTTTTGATCAAAAAAAATTTTATTTCTTATGAGTTTTTGTAAATTATGTTCATGCCGTCTGAAGGAGGAACAGATAATCTTTCCATCGAGGTCTTAGTCGAAGAAGTCGGTCGAAGGAAGCAAGAGTTATTAGCAAACAACTAATCGGTGGTCAACACGTTTCCGTCATACTGCCGATTCTTTTCGCAACGTACTTTTCTATAATTCTAGTATTTAATGGGAAAAAATTAAACGAAGTTTTTGTCCATAAAAAAAACTATTAATTCTGAATAAAATGCCGCCCATTTATGCAATTAAAAAAATTTAAATGTCTCTTATTAGATAAGGCATATTTTCGTCTTATGAGGTACTTCTTCTTCAAAGATTTCGAGGGTATTTTAGTTTTGATCAAAAAAATTTTATTTCTTATGACTTTTTGTAAATTATGTTCATGCCGTCTGAAGGAGGAACAGATAATCTTTCCATCGAGGTCTTAGTCGAAGAAGTCGGTCGACGGATGCATGAGTTATTAGCAAAAAATTAATCAGTGGTCAACACGATTGCGTCCTACTGCCGATTCTTTTCGCAAAGTACTTTTCTATAATTCTAGTATTTAATGGGAAAAAATTAAACAATTTTTTGTCCATGGAAAAACTATAAATTCTGAATAAAATGCCGCCCATTTATGCAATTAAAAATATTTAAATGTCTCTTATTAAATAAGGCATAGTTTCATCTGATAAAGTGCTTCTTCTTCAATGATTTCGAGAGTATTTTAGTTTTGATCAAAAAAAATTTTATTTCTTATGAGTTTTTGTAAATTATGTTCATGCCGTCTGAAGGAGGAACAGATAATTTTTCCATCGAGGTCTTAGTCGAAGAAGTCTGTCGAAGGAAGCAAGAGTTATTAGCAAACAACTAATCGGTGGTCAACACGTTTCCGTCATACTGCCGATTCTTTTCGCAACGTACTTTTCTATAATTCTAGTATTTAATGGGAAAAAATTAAACAATTTTTTGTCCATGGAAGTTTTGATCAACAAAAATTTTATTTCTTATGAGTTTTTGTAAATTATGTTCATGCCGTCTGAAGGAGGAACAGATAATTTTTCCATCGAGGTCTTAGTCGAAGAAGTCTGTCGAAGGAAGCAAGAGTCCTACTGCCGATTCTTTCCGCAAAGTACTTTTCTATAATTCTAGTATTTAATGGGAAAAGATTGAAGGAATTTTCTGTCCATGTAAAAAACTATAAATTCTGAGTAAAATGCCGCCCATTTATGCAATTAAAAAAATTTAAATGTCACTTATTAGTTAAGGCATATTTTCGTCTGATAAGGTGCTTCTTCTTCAATGATTTCGAGGGTATTTTAGTTTTGATCAAAAAAATGTTATTTCTTATGACTTTTTGTAAAATATATTCATGCCGTCTGAAGGAGGAACAGATAAGCTTTTCATCGAGCTCTTAGTCGAACAAGTCGGTCGAAAGATGCAAGAGTTATTAGCAAAAAACTAATCGGTGGTCAACACGATTCCGTCCTACTGCCGATTCTTTTCGCAAAGTACTTTTCTATAATTCTAGTATTTAATGGGAAAAATTAAACGAATTTTTTCTCCATGTAAAAAAACTATTAATTCTGAATAAAATGGCGCCCATCTATGCAATTAAAAAAATTTAAATGTCTCTTATTAGATAAGGCATATTTTCGTCTTATGAGGTACTTCTTCTTCAAAGATTTCGAGGATATTTTAGTTTTGATCAAAAAAATGTTATTTCTTATGACTTTTTGTAAAATATATTCATGCCATCTAAAAGAGGATCAGATAAGCTTTCCATCGAGCTCTTAGTCGAAGAAGTCGGTCGAAGGATGCATGAGTTATCAGCAAAAAACTAATCAGTGGTCAACACGATTCCGTCCCACTGCCGATTCTTTCCGCAAAGTACTTTTCTATAATTCTAGTATTTAATGGGAAATAATTAAACAATTTTTTGTCCATGGAAAAACTATAATTTCTGAATAAAATTCAATGATTTCGAGGATATTTTAATTTTGGTCAAAAAAATTGTATTTCTTTTGACTTTTCGTAAAATATGTTCATGTCATCTAAAAGAGGATCAGATAAGCTTTCCATCGAGCTCTTAGTCGAACAAGTCGGTCGAAGGATGCAAGTGTTATTAGCAAAACACAAATCGGTGGTCAACACGATTCCGTCCTACTGCCGATTCTTTTCGCAAAGTACTTTTCAATGATTACGAGGATATTTTAGTTTTGTTCAAAAAAATTTTATTTCTTATGACTTTTCGTAAAATATGTTCATGCCATCTAAAAGAGGATCAGATAAGCTTTCCATCGAGCTCTTAGTCGAAGAAGTCGGTCGAAGGATGCAAGAGTTATTAGCGAAAAACTAATCGGTGGTCAACACGATTCCGTCCTACTGCCGATTCTTTTCGCAAAGTACTTTTCTATAATTCTAGTATTTAATGGGAAAAAATTAAACAATTTTTTGTCCATGGAAAAACTATAAATTCTGAATTAAATGCCGACATTTATGGAATTAATCGAAGAAGTCGGTCGAAGAATGCAAGAGTTATTAGCAAAACACAAATCGGTGGTCAACACGATTCCGTCCTACTGCCGATTCTTTTCGCAAAGTACTTTTCAATGATATCGAAGATATTTTAGTTTTGATCAAAAAAATTGTATTTCTTAAGATTTTTCGTAAATTATGTTAATGCCATCTGATAGAAAAACAGATAAGCTTTCCATCGAGCTCTTAGTAGAAGAAGTCGGTCGAAGGATGCCAGAGTTATTAGCAAAAATCTAATCGGTGGTCAACACGTTTCTGTCCTACTGCCGATTCTCTTCGCAAAGTACTTTTCTATAATTCTAATATTTATAGGAAAAAATTAAACGAATTTTTTGTCCATATAAAAAACTATTAATTCGGAATAAAATGCCGGCCATTTATGCAATTAAAAAAATTTCAATGTTTCTTATTAGATAAGGCATATTTTCGTCTGATAAGGTACTTCATCTTCAATGACTTCGAGGATATTTTAGTTTCGGTGGTCAACACGATTCCGTCAAACTGCCGATTCTTTTCGCAAAGTACTTTTCTATAATTCTAGTATTTTATGGGAAAAAATTAAACGAATTTTTTGTCCATTTCAAAAACTATTAATTCTGAATAAAATGCCGCCCATTTATGCAATTAAAAAAATATAAATGTATCTTATTAGATAAGGCATATTTTCGTCTGATAAGGTACTTCTTCTTCAATGATTTTGAGAGTATTTTAGTTTTGATCAAAAAAATTTTATTTCTTATGACTTTTAGTAAAATGTGTTAATGCCATCTGAAAGAGGAACAGATAAGCTTTCCATCGAGCTTTTAGTCGAAGAAGTCGGTCGAAGGATGCAAGAGTTATTAGTGAAAAACTAATCGGTGGTCAACACGATTCCGTCCTACTGCCGATTCTTTTCGCAAAGTACTTTTCTATAATTCTAGTATTTAATGGGAAAAGATTGAAGAAATTTTCTGTCCATGTAAAAAACTATAAATTCTGAGTAAAATGCCGCCCATTTATGAAATTAAAAAAATTTAAATGTCACTTATTAGATAAGGCATATTTTCGTCTGATAAGGTGCTTCTTCTTCAATGATTTCGAGGGTATTTTAGTTTTGATCAAAAAAATGTTATTTCTTATGACTTTTTGTAAAATATGTTCATGCCGTCTGAAGGAGGAACAGATAAGCTTTTCATCGAGCTCTTAGTCGAACAAGTCGGTCGAAGGATGCAAGAGTTATTAGCAAAAAACTAATCGGTGGTCAACACGATTCCGTCCTACTGCCGATGCTTTTCGCAAAGTACTTTTCAATGATTTCGAGGATATTTTAGTTTTGAAAAAAAAAAAATTTTATTTCTAACGACTTTTCGTAAAATATGTTAATGCTATCTGAAAGAGGAACAGATAAGCTTTCCATCGAGCTTTTAGTCGAAGACGTCGGTCGAAGGATGCAAGAGTTATTAGCAAAAAACTAATCGGTGGTCAACACGATTCCGTCCTACTGCCGATTCTTTCCGCAAAGTACTTTTCTATAATTCTAGTATTTAATGGGAAAAGATTGAAGGAATTTTCTGTCCATGTAAAAAACTATAAATTCTGAGTAAAATGCCGCCCATTTATGAAATTAAAAAAATTTAAATGTCACTTATTAGATAAGGCATATTTTCGTCTGATAAGGTGCTTCTTCTTCAATGATTTCGAGGGTATTTTAGTTTTGATCAAAAAAATGTTATTTCTTATGACTTTTTGTAAAATATGTTCATGCCGTCTGAAGGAGGAACAGATAAGCTTTTCATCGAGCTCTTAGTCGAACAAGTCGGTCGAAGGATGCAAGAGTTATTAGCAAAAAACTAATCGGTGGTCAACACGATTCCGTCCTACTGCCGATGCTTTTCGCAAAGTACTTTTCAATGATTTCGAGGATATTTTAGTTTTGAAAAAAAAAAATTTTATTTCTAACGACTTTTCGTAAAATATGTTAATGCTATCTGAAAGAGGAACAGATAAGCTTTCCATCGAGCTTTTAGTCGAAGACGTCGGTCGAAGGATGCAAGAGTTATTAAGAAAAAACTAATTGGTGGTTAACACGGTTCCGTCCTACTGCGGACTCTTTTCGCAAAGTACTTTTCTATAGTTCTAGTATTTAATGGGAAAAAATTAAACGAATTTTTTGTCCAAGTAAAATACTATTAATTCTGAATAAAATGAGGCCCATTTATGCAATTAAAAAAATTTAAATGTCTCTTATTAGGTAAGGTATATTTTCGTCTGATAAGGTAATTCTTCTTCAATGATTTCGATGATATTTTAGTTTTGATCAAAAAAATTTTAGTTCTTATGACTTTACGTAAAATATGTTCATGCCATCTGAAAGAGGATCAGATAAGTGTTCCATCGAGCTCTTAGTCGAAGAAGTCGGTCGATGTCCATGTAAAAAACTATTAATTCTGAATAAAATGCCGCCCATTTAAGCAATTAAAAAAATTTTAATGTCTCTTTTTAGATAAGGCATATTTTCGTCTGATAAGATGCTTCTTCTTCAATTATTTCGAGGGTATTTTAGTTTTGATTAAAAAAATTTTATTTCTTGTGACTTTTCGTAAAATATGTTAATGCCATCTGAAAGAGAAACAGATAAGCTTTCCATCGAACTCTTACTCGAAGAAGTCGGTCGAAGGATGCAAGAGTTATTAGCAAAAAACTAATCGGTGGTCAACACGATTCCGTCCTACCGCGGATTCTTTTCGCAAAGTACTTTTCTATAATTCAAGTATTTAATGGGAAAAAATGAAACGAATTTTTTGACGATGTAAAAAACTATTAATTCTGAATAAAATGCCGCCCATTTATGCAATTAAAAAATTTAAATGTCACTTATTAGATAAGGCATATTTTCGTCTGATAAGGTACTTCTTCTTCAATGCTTTCAAGGATATTTTAGTTTTGATAAAAAAAATTTGTATTCTTATGACTTTTCGTAAAATATGTTAATGCTATCTGAAAGAGAAACAGATAATCTTTCCATCGAGCTCTTAGTCGAAGAAGTCGGTCGAAGGATGCAAGAGTTATTAAAAAAAAACTAATCGGTGGTCAACACGGTTCCGTCCTACTGCGGATTCTTTTCGCAAAGTACTTTTCTATAATTCAAGTATTTAATGGGCAAAAATTAAACGAATTTTTTGTCCATGTAAAAAACTATTAATTCTGAATAAAATGCCGCCCATTTATGCAATTAAAAAAATGTAAATGTGTCTTATTAGATAAGGCATATTTTCGTCTGATAAGGTACTTCTTCTTCAATGCTTTCGAGGATATTTTAGTTTTGATCAAAAATATTTTTATTCTTATGACTTTTCGTAAAATATGTTAATGCCATCTGAAAGAGGAACAGATAAGCTTTCCATCGAGCTCTTAGTCGAAGAAGTCGGTCGAAGTATGCAAGAGTTATTAAGAAAAAACTGATCGGTGGTTAACACGGTTCCGTCCTACTGCGGACTCTTTTCGCAAAGTACTTTTCTATAATTCTAGTGTGTAATGGGAAAAAATTAAACGAATTTTTTGTCCATGTAAAAAACTATTAATTCTGAATCAAATGCCGCCCATCATGCAATTAAAAAAATGTAAATGTCTCTTATTAGATAAGGCATATTTTCGTCTGATAAGGTACTTCGTCTTCAATGATTTCGAGGGTATTTTAGTTTTGATTAAAAAAATTTTATTTCTTATGACTTTTCGTAAAATATGTTAATGCCATCTGAAAGAGAAACAGATAAGCTTTCCATCGAACTCTTAGTCGAAGAAGTCGGTCGAAGGAAGCAAGAGTTATTAGCAAACAACTAATCGGTGGTCAACACGTTTCCGTCCTACTGCCGATTCTTTTCGCAAAGTACTATTCTCTAATTCTAGTTTTTAATGGCAAAAAATTAAACGAATTTTTTGTCCATAAAAAAAACTATTAATTCTGAATAAAATGCCGCCCATTTATGCAATTAAAAAAATGTACATGTCTCTTATTAGATAAGGCATATTTTCGTCTGATAAGGTACTTCTTCTTCAATGCTTTCGAGGATATTTTAGTTTTGATGAAAAAAATTTTTATTATTATGACTTTTCGTAAAATATGTTAAGTCTATCTGAAAGAGAAACAGACAAGCTTTCCATCGAACTCTTAGTCGAAAAAGTCGGTCGAAGGAAGCAACAGTTATTAGCAAAAAACTAATCGGTGGTCAACACGATTCCATCCTACTGCCGATTCTCTTCGCAAAGTACTTTTCTATAATTCTAGTATTTAATGCGAAAAAATTAAACAATTTTTTGTCCATGGAAAAACTATAAATTCTGAATAAAATTCAATGATTTCGATGATATTTTAGTTTTGGTCAAAAAAATTTTATTTCTTACGCCTTTTCGTAAAAGAGGAACAGATAAGCTTTCCATCGAACTTTTAGTCGAAGAAGTCGGTCGAAGGAAGCAAGAGTTATTAGCAAACAACTAATCGGTGGTCAACACGTTTCCGTCCTACTGCCGATTCTTTTCGCAAAGTACTATTCTCTAATTCTAGTTTTTAATGGCAAAAAATTAAACGAATTTTTTGTCCATAAAAAAAAACTATTAATTCTGAATAAAATGCCGCCCATTTATGCAATTAAAAAAATTTAAATGTCTCTTATTAGATAAGGCATATTTTCGTCTTATGAGGTACTTCTTCTTCAAAGATTTCGAGGGTATTTTAGTTTTGATCAAAAAAATTTTATTTCTTATGACTTTTTGTAAATTATGTTCATGCCGTCTGAAGGAGGAACAGATAATCTTTCCATCGAGTTCTTAGTCGAAGAAGTCGGTCGACGGATGCATGAGTTATTAGCAAAAAACTAATCAGTGACCAACACGATTGCGTCCTACTGCCGATTCTTTTCGCAAAGTACTTTTCTATAATTCTAGTATTTAATGGGAAAAAATTAAACAATTTTTTGTCCATGGAAAAACTATAAATTCTGAATAAAATGCCGCCCATTTATGCAATTAAAAAAATTTAAATGTCACTTATTAAATAAGGCATAGTTTCGTCTGATAAAGTGCTTCTTCTTCAATGATTTCGAGAGTATTTTAGTTTTGATCAAAAAAAATTTTATTTCTTATGAGTTTTTGTAAATTATGTTCATGCCGTCTGAAGGAGGAACAGATAATCTTTCCATCGAGGTCTTAGTCGAAGAAGTCGGTCGAAGGAAGCAAGAGTTATTAGCAAACAACTAATCGGTGGTCAACACGTTTCCGTCATACTGCCGATTCTTTTCGCAACGTACTTTTCTATAATTCTAGTATTTAATGGGAAAAAATTAAACGAAGTTTTTGTCCATAAAAAAAACTATTAATTCTGAATAAAATGCCGCCCATTTATGCAATTAAAAAAATTTAAATGTCTCTTATTAGATAAGGCATATTTTCGTCTTATGAGGTACTTCTTCTTCAAAGATTTCGAGGGTATTTTAGTTTTGATCAAAAAAATTTTATTTCTTACGACTTTTTGTAAATTATGTTCATGCCGTCTGAAGGAGGAACAGATAATCTATCCATCGAGGTCTTAGTCGAAGAAGTTGGTCGACGGATGCATGAGTTATTAGCAAAAAACTAATCAGTGGTCAACACGATTGCGTCCTACTGCCGATTCTTTTCGCAAAGTACTTTTCTATAATTCTAGTATTTAATGGGAAAAAATTAAACAATTTTTTGTCCATGGAAAAACTATAAATTCTGAATAAAATGCCGCCCATTTATGCAATTAAAAATATTTAAATGTCTCTTATTAAATAAGGCATAGTTTCGTCTGATAAAGTGCTTCTTCTTCAATGATTTCGAGAGTATTTTAGTTTTGATCAAAAAAAATTTTATTTCTTATGAGTTTTTGTAAATTATGTTCATGCCGTCTGAAGGAGGAACAGATAATTTTTCCATCGAGGTCTTAGTCGAAGAAGTCGGTCGAAGGAAGCAAGAGTTATTAGCAAACAACTAATCGGTGGTCAACACGTTTCCGTCATACTGCCGATTCTTTTCGCAACGTACTTTTCTATAATTCTAGTATTTAATGGGAAAAAATTAAACAATTTTTTGTCCATGGAAAAACTATAAATTCTGAATAAAATTCAATGATTTCGATGATATTTTAGTTTTGGTCAAAAAAATTTTATTTCTTACGCCTTTTCGTAAATGAGGAACAGATAAGCTTTCCATCGAACTTTTAGTCGAAGAAGTCGGTCGACGGATGCAAGAGTTGTTAGCAAAAAACTAATCGGTGGTCAACACGATTCCGTCCTACTGCCGATTCTTTTCGCAAAGTACTTTTCTATAATTCTAGTATTTAATGGGAAAAGATTGAAGTAATTTTCTGTCCATGTAAAAAACTATAAATTCTGAGTAAAATGCCGCCCATTTATGCAATTAAAAAAATTTAAATGTCACTTATTAGATAAGGCATATTTTCGTCTGATAAGGTGCTTCTTCTTCAATGATTTCGAGGGTATTTTAGTTTTGATCAAAAAAATGTTATTTCTTATGACTTTTTGTAAAATATATTCATGCCGTCTGAAGGAGGAACAGATAAGCTTTTCATCGAGCTCTTAGTCGAACAAGTCGGTCGAAGGATGCAAGAGTTATTAGCAAAAAACTAATCGGTGGTCAACACGATTTCGTCCTACTGCCGATTCTTTTCGCAAAGTACTTTTCTATAATTCTAGTATTTAATGGGAAAAATTAAACGAATTTTTTCTCCAAGTAAAAAAACTATTAATTCTGAATAAAATGGCGCCCATCTATGCAATTAAAAAAATTTAAATGTCTCTTTTGAAATAAGGCATATTTTCGTCTGATAGGGTACTTCTTCTTCAATGATTTCGAGGATATTTTAGTTTTGATCAAAAAAGTTTTATTTCTTACGACTTTTCGTAAAATATGTTAATGCCATCTGAAAGAGGAACAGTTAAGCTTTCCATCGAGCTCTTAGTCGAAGAAGACGGTCGAAGGATGCAAGAGTTATTAGCAGAAAACAAATCGGTGCTCAACAAGTTTCAGTCCTACTGCCGATTCTTTTCGCAAAGTACTTTTCTATAATTCTAGTATTCAATGGGAAAAAATTAAACGAATTTTTTGTCCATGTAAAAATCTATTAATTCTGAATAAAATGCCGCCCATTTATGAAATTAAAAAAATTTAAATGTCTCTTATTAGATTAGGCATATTTTCGTCTGATAAGGTACTTATTCTTCAATGATTTCGAGGATATTTTAGTGTTGATCAAAAAAATTTTATTTCTTACGACTTTTCATAAAATATGTTAATGTCATCTAAAAGAGGAACAGATAAGCTTTCCATCGAGCTCTTAGTCGAAGAAGACGGTCGAAGGATGCAAGAGTTATTAGCAGAAAACAAATCGGTGCTCAACAAGTTTCAGTCCTACTGCCGATTCTTTTCGCAAAGTACTTTTCTATAATTCTAGTATTCAATGGGAAAAAATTAAACGAATTTTTTGTCCATGTAAAAATCTATTAATTCTGAATAAAATGCCGCCCATTTATGCAATTAAAAAAATTTAAACGTCTCTTATTAGATAAGGCATATTTTCGTCTGATAAGTTACTTCTTCTTCAATGATTTTGAGGATATTTTAGTTTTGATTAAAAAAATTTTATTTCTTACGACTTTTCGTAAAATATGTTAATACCATCTGAAAGAGGAACAGTTAAGCTTTCCATCAAGCTCTTAGTCGAAGAAGACGGTCGAAGCATGTAAGAGTTATTAGCAGAAAACTTATCGGTGGTCAACACGTTTCCGTCCTACTGCCGATTCTTTTCGCAAAGTACTTTTCTATAATTCTAGTATTTAATGGGAAAAAATTAAACGAATTTTTTCTCCATGTAAAAAAACTATTAATTCTGAATAAAATGCCGCTCATTTATGAAATTAAAAAAATTTAAATGTCTCTTATTAGATTAGGCATATTTTCGTCTGATAAGGTACTTATTCTTCAATGATTTCGAGGATATTTTAGTGTTGATCAAAAAAATTTTATTTCTTACGACTTTTCATAAAATATGTTAATGTCATCTAAAAGAGGAACAGATAAGCTTTCCATCGAGCTCTTAGTCGAAGAACACGGTCGAAGGATGCAAGAGTTATTAGCAGAAAACAAATCGGTGCTCAACAAGTTTCAGTCCTACTGCCGATTCTTTTCGCAAAGTACTTTTCTATAATTCTAGTATTCAATGGGAAAAAATTAAACGAATTTTTTGTCCATGTAAAAATCTATTAATTCTGAATAAAATGCCGCCCATTTATGCAATTAAAAAAATTTAAATGTCTCTTATTAGATAAGGCATATTTTCGTCTGATAAGTTACTTCTTCTTCAATGATTTTGAGGATATTTTAGTTTTGATTAAAAAAATTTTATTTCTTACGACTTTTCGTAAAATATGTTAATACCATCTGAAAGAGGAACAGTTAAGCTTTCCATCGAGCTCTTAGTCGAAGAAGACGGTCGAAGCATGTAAGAGTTATTAGCAGAAAACTTATCGGTGGTCAACACGTTTCCGTCCTACTGCCGATTCTTTTCGCAAAGTACTTTTCTATAATTCTAGTATTTAATGGAAAAAAATTAAACGAATTTTTTATCCATGTAAAAAAACTATTCATTCTGAATAAAATGCCGCCCATTTATGCAATTAAAGAAATTTAAATGTCTCTTATTAGATAAGGCATACTTTCGTCTGATAAGGTACTTCTTCTTCAATGATTTCAAGGATATTTTAGTTTTGATCCAAAAAATTTTATCTCTTACGACTTTTCGCAAAATATGTTAATGCCATCTGAAAGAGGAAAAGATAAGCCTTCCATCGAGCTCTTAATCGAAGAAGTCGGTCGAAGAATGCAAGAGTAATTAGCAAAAAACTAATCGGTGGTCAACCCGTTTCCGTCCTACTGCCGTTTTTTTCGCAAAGTAGTTTTCTATAATTCTAGTATTTAATGGGAAAAATTAAACGAATTTTTTCTCCATGTAAAAAAACTATTAATTCTGAATAAAATTCCTCCCATTTATGCAATTAAAAGAATTTTAATGTCTCTTATTAGATAAGGCATATTTTCGTCTGATAAGGTACTTCTTCTTCAATGATTTCGAGGATATTTTAGTTTTGATCAAAAAAATTGTATTTCTTACGATTTTTCGTAAAATATGTTAATGCCATCTGAAAGAGGAACAGATACGCTTTCCACCGAGCTCTTAGTCGAAGAAGTCGGTCGAAGGATGCAAGAGTTATTATCAAAAAACTAATCGGTGGTCAACACGACTCCGTCCTACTGTCGACTCTTTTCGCAAAGTACTTTTCTATAATTCTAGTATTTAATGGGAAAAAATCAAACGAATTTTTTCTCCATGTAAAAAAACTATTAATTCTAAATAAAACGCCGCCCATTTATGCAATTAAAGAAATTTTAATGTCTCTTATTAGATAAGGCATACTTTCCTCTGATAAGGTACTTCTTCTTCAATGATTTCGAGGATATTTTGGTTTTGATCAAAAAAATTTTATTTCTTACGACTTTTCGTAAAATATGTTAACGCCATCTGAAAGAGGAACAGATAAGCTTTCCATCGAGTTCTTAGTCGAAGAAGTCGGTCGAAGGATGCAAGAGTTATTAGCAAAAAACTAATCGGTGGTTTCCGTCCTACTGCCGATTCTTTTCGCAAAGTACTTTTCTATAATTCTAGTATTTAATGGGAAAAAATTAAACGAATTTTTTCTCCATGTAAAAAAACTATTAATTCTGAATAAAATGCCGCCCATTTATGCTATTAAAAAAATTTTAGTCTCTTATTAGATAAGGCATACTTTCGTCTGATAAGGTACTTCTTCTTCAATGATTTCGAGGATATTTTAGTTTTGATCAAAAAAATTTTATTTCTTACGACTTTTCGTAAAATATGTTAATGCCATCTGAAAGAGGAACAGATAAGCTTTCCATCGAGCTCTTAGTCGAAGAAGACGGTCGAAGTATGCAAGAGTTATTAGCAGAAAACAAATCTGTGTTCAACAAGTTTCAGTCCTACTACCGATTCTTTTCGCAAAGTACTTTTCTATAATTCTAGTATTTAATGGGAAAAAAATTAAACGAATTTTTTGTCCATGTAAAAAACTATTAATTCTGAATAAAATGCCGCCCATTTATGCAATTAAAAAAATTTAAATGTCTCTTATTAGATAAGGCATATTTTCTTCTGATAAGGTACTTCTTCTTCAATGATTTCGGGGATATTTTAGTTTTGATCAAAAAAATTGTATTTCCTACGATTTTTCGTAAAATATGTTAAAGCTATCTGAAAGGGGAACAGATAAGCTTTCCATCGAGCTCTTAGTCAAAGAAGTCGGTCGAAGGATGCAAGAGTTATTAGCAAAAAACTAATCGGTGGTCAACACGTTTCCGAGCTACTGCCGATTCTTTTCGCAAAGTACTTTTCTATAATTCTAGTATTTAATGGGAAAAAATTAAACGAATTTTTGTCCATGTAAAAACTAGTAATTCTGAATAAAATGCCGCCCATTTATGCAATTAAAAAAATTTAAATGTCTCTTATTAGATAAGGCATATTTTCGTCTGATAAGGTACTTCGTCTTCAATGATTTTGAGGATATTTTAGTTTTGATCAAAAACATTTTATTTTTTATGACTTTTCGTAAAATATGTTAATGCCATCTGAAAGAGGAACAGTTAAGCTTTCCATCGAGCTCTTAGTCGAAGAAGACGGTCGAAGGATGCAAGAGTTATTAGCAGAAAACAAATCGGTGGTCAACAAGTTTCAGTCCTACTGCCGATTCTTTTCGCAAAGTACTTTTCTATAATTCTAGTATTTAATGGAAAAAATTAAACGAATTTTTTGTCCATGTAAAAAACTATTAATTCTGAATAAAATGCAGCCCATTTATGCAATTAAAAAAATTTAAATGTCTCTTATTAGATCAGTCCTATTTTCGTCTGATAAGGTACTTCTCCTTCAATGATTTCGAGGATATTTTAGTTTTGATCACAAAAATTTTATTTCTTACGGCTTTCCGTAAAATATGTTAATGCCATCTGAAAGGGGAACAAATAAGCTTTCCATCGAGCTCTTAGTCAAAGAAGTCGTTCGAAGGATGCAAGAGTTATTAGCAAAAAACTAATCGGTGGTCAACACGTTTCCGTGCTACTGCCGATTCTTTTCCCAAAGTAGTTTTCTATAATTCTAGTATTTAATGGGAAAAATTAAACGAATTTTTTATCCATGTAAAAAAACTATTCATTCTGAATAAAATGCCGCCCATTTATGCGATTAAAGAAATTTAAATGTCTCTTATTAGATAAGGCATACTTTCGTCTGATAAGGTACTTCTTCTTCAATGATTTTGAGGATATTTTAGTTTTGATCCAAAAAATTTTATCTCTTACGACTTTTCGCAAAATATGTTAATGCCATCTGAAAGAGGAACAGATAAGCCTTCCATCGAGCTCTTAATCGAAGAAGTCGGTCGAAGAATGCAAGAGTTATTAGCAAAAAACTAATCGGTGGTCAACACGTTTCCGTCCTACTGCCGTTTTTTTCGCAAAGTACTTTTCTATAATTCTAACATTTAATGGGAAAAATTAAACGAATTTTTTCTCCATGTAAAAAAACTATTAATTCTGAATAAAATTCCGCCCATTTATGCAATTAAAAAAATTTTAATATCTCTTATTAGATAAGGCATATTTTCGTCTGATAAGGTACTTCTTCTTCAATGATTTCGAGGATATTTTAGTTTTGATCAAAAAAATTGTATTTCTTACGATTTTTCGTAAAATATGTTAATGCCATCTGAAAGAGGAACAGATACGCTTTCCACCGAGCTCTTAGTCGAAGAAGTCGGTCGAAGGATGCAAGAGTTATTAGCAAAAAACTAATCGGTGGTCAACACGTTTCCGTCCTACTGCCGTTTTTTTCGCAAAGTACTTTTCTATAATTCTAACATTTAATGGGAAAAATTAAACGAATTTTTTCTCCATGTAAAAAAACTATTAATTCTGAATAAAACGCCGCCCATTTATGCAATTAAAGAAATTTTAATGTCTCTTATTAGATAAGGCATACTTTCGTCTGATAAGGTACTTCTTCTTCAATGATTTCGAGGATATTTTGGTTTTGATCAAAAAAATTTTATTTCTTACGACTTTTCGTAAAATATGTTAACGCCATCTGAAAGAGGAACAGATAAGCTTTCCATCGAGTTCTTAGTCGAAGAAGTCGGTCGAAGGATGCAAGAGTTATTAGCAAAAAACTAATCGGTGGTCAACATGTTTCCGTCCTACTGCCGATTCTTTTCGCAAAGTACTTTTCTATAATTCTAGTATTTAAAGGGAAAAGTTAAACGAATTTTTTCTCCATGTAAAAAAACTATTTATTCTGAATAAAATGCCGCCCATTTATGCAAATAAAAATTTTAAATGACTCTTATTAGATAAGGCATATTTACGTCTAATAAGGTACTTCTTCTTCAATGATTTCGAAGATATTTTAGTTTTGATCAAAAAAATTGTATTTGCTACGATTTTTCGTAAAATATGTTAAAGCCATCTGAAAGGGGAACAGATAAGGTTTCCATCGAGCTCTTAGTCGAAGAAGTCGGTCGAAGGATGCAATAGTTATTAGCCAAAAACTAATCGGTGGTCAACATGTTTCCGTCCTACTGCCGATTCTTTTCGCAAAGTACTTTTATATAATTCTAGTATATAATGGGAAAAAATTAAACGAATTTTTTCTCCATGTAAAAAACTGTTAATTCTGAATAAAATGCTTCCCATTTAAGCAATTAAAAAAATTTAAATGAATCTTATTAGATAAGGCATACTTTCGTCTGATAAGGTACTTCTTCTTCAATGATTTTGAGGATATTTTAGTTTTGATCCAAAAAATTTTATCTCTTACGACTTTTCGCATTTTCAAATTATTTCGCAAATTCAATTAAAAAAATTTTAATATCTCTTATTAGATAAGGCATATTTTCGTCTGATAAGGTACTTCTTCTTCAATGATTTCGAGGATATTTTAGTTTTGATCAAAAAAATTGTATTTCTTACGATTTTTCGTAAAATATGTTAATGCCATCTGAAAGAGGAACAGATACGCTTTCCACCGAGCTCTTAGTCGAAGAAGTCGGTCGAAGGATGCAAGAGTTATTAGCAAAAAACTAATCGGTGGTCAACACGTTTCCGTCCTACTGCCGTTTTTTTCGCAAAGTACTTTTCTATAATTCTAACATTTAATGGGAAAAATTAAACGAATTTTTTCTCCATGTAAAAAAACTATTAATTCTGAATAAAACGCCGCCCATTTATGCAATTAAAGAAATTTTAATGTCTCTTATTAGATAAGGCATACTTTCGTCTGATAAGGTACTTCTTCTTCAATGATTTCGAGGATATTTTGGTTTTGATCAAAAAAATTTTATTTCTTACGACTTTTCGTAAAATATGTTAACGCCATCTGAAAGAGGAACAGGTAAGCTTTCCATCGAGTTCTTAGTCGAAGAAGTCGGTCGAAGGATGCAAGAGTTATTAGCAAAAAACTAATCGGTGGTCAACATGTTTCCGTCCTACTGCCGATTCTTTTCGCAAAGTACTTTTCTATAATTCTAGTATTTAAAGGGAAAAGTTAAACGAATTTTTTCTCCATGTAAAAAAACTATTTATTCTGAATAAAATGCCGCCCATTTATGCAAATAAAAATTTTAAATGACTCTTATTAGATAAGGCATATTTACGTCTAATAAGGTACTTCTTCTTCAATGATTTCGAAGATATTTTAGTTTTGATCAAAAAAATTGTATTTGCTACGATTTTTCGTAAAATATGTTAAAGCCATCTGAAAGGGGAACAGATAAGGTTTCCATCGAGCTCTTAGTCGAAGAAGTCGGTCGAAGGATGCAATAGTTATTAGCCAAAAACTAATCGGTGGTCAACATGTTTCCGTCCTACTGCCGATTCTTTTCGCAAAGTACTTTTATATAATTCTAGTATATAATGGGAAAAAATTAAACGAATTTTTTCTCCATGTAAAAAACTGTTAATTCTGAATAAAATGCTTCCCATTTAAGCAATTAAAAAAATTTAAATGAATCTTATTAGATAAGGCATATTTTCGTCTAATAAGGTACTTCTTCTTCAATGGTTTCGAGGATATTTTAGTTTTGATCAAAAAAATTATATTTCTTATGACTTTTCGTAAAATATGTTAATGCCATCTAAAAGAGGAACAGATAAGCTTTCCATCGAACTCTTTGTCGAAAAAGTCGGTCGAAGGATGCAGGAGTTATTAGCAAAAAACTAATCGGTGGTCAATACGTTTCCGTCCCACTGCCGATTCTTTTCGCAAAGTACTTTTCTATAATACTAGTATTTAATGGGAGAAAATTAAACGAATTTTTTCTCCATGTAAAAAAACTATTAATTCTGAAAAAAATACCGCCCATTTATGCAATTAAAACAATTTTAGTGTCTCTTATTAGATAAGGCATACTTTCGTCTGATAAGGTACTTCTTCTTCAATGATTTCGAGGATATTTTGGTTTTGATCAAGAAAACTTTATTTCTTACGACGTTTCGTAAAATATGTTAATACCATCTGAAAGAGGAACAGATAAGCTTTCCTTCGAGCTCTTAGTCGAAGAAGTCGGTCGAAGGATGCAAGAGTTATTGGCAAAAAACTAATCGGTGGTCAACACGTTTCCGTCCAACCGCCGTTTTTTTCGCAAAGTACTTTCTATAATTCTAGTTTTTGATGGGAAAAAATTAAACTTATTGTTTGTCCATGTAAAAAACTATTAATTCTGAATAAAATGCCGCCCATTTATGCAATTAAAACCAGTAAGGACGCTATCTTCAGCAAGGCTGAAGCTATAATACTTTTCACGTTGTGTCACTAAAAAACTAAATGAATAGTTTTCATGCCTCCCTAACAACATTACTGTAAGGTTTCAAGTCAATTGGTTAAAAAACAAAAAAGTTTTCCATACAGCGGTTCAAGTTTTGCGATAAGTGGGCGTAGCCATGCCCACTTTTGGTCAAAATAGTTTTCATTCCTCCCTAAGAAGATAACTGTAAGGTTTCAAGTCAATTGGTCAATTTTCGCTAAAAAAAGGCGTGGGCACGCCCACTTTTGGTCAAAATTGTTTTCATTCCTCCCTAAGAACATAACTGTAAAGTTTCAAGTCAATTGGTTAAAAAACACAAAAGTTTTCCATACAACGGGTCAAATTTCGCTATAAAAGGGCGTGGCCACGCCCACTTTTGGTCAAAATAGTTTTCATTCCTCCCTAAGAACATAACTGTAAAGTTTCAAGTCAATTCGTTGAAAAACAAAAAAGTTTTCCATACAACGGTTCAATTTTTGCTATAAGTGGGCGTGGCGACGCCCACTTTTGGTCAACATTGTTTTCATTCCTCCCTAAGAACATAACTGTAAAGTTTCAAGTCAATTGGTTAAAAAACAAAAAAGTTTTCCATACAACGGGTCAAATTTCGCTATAAAAGGGCGTGGCCGCGCCCACTTTTGGTCAAAATTGTTTTCATTCCTCCCTAAGAACATAACTGTAAAGTTTCAAGTCAATTGGTTAAAAAACACAAAAGTTTTCCATACAACGGGTCAAATTTCGCTATAAAAGGGCGTGGCTACGCCCACTTTTGGTCAAAATAGTTTTCATTCCTCCCAAAGAACATAACTGTAAAGTTTCAAGTCAATTCGTTGAAAAACAAAAAAGTTTTCCATACAACGGGTCAATTTTCGCTATAAGTGGGCGTGGCTACGCGTGGCTACGCCCACTTTTGGTCAAAATAGTTTTCATTCCTTCCTAAGAACATAACTTTAAAATTTCAAGTCAATTGGTTAAAAAACAAAAAAGTTTTTCATACAACGGGTCAATTTTCGCTAGAAGTGGGCGTGGCTACGCGTGGCTACGCCCATTTTTGATCAAAATAGTTTTCATTCCTCACCAAGAACATATCTTTAAAATTTCAAGTCAATTGGTTGAAAAACAAAAAAGTTGTCCATACAACGACGTGAATATTGCTTCTCTTCCTCTTCTTCATTTTGTATGGGAGCTACCAGTTCCAGATGTCCAATCTCATTGAAACTTTCAGGCATGTAGTCGGAATATGTATAACTACTATGTTTAAAATTTCAGCACTCTATCATACAAAACAAAAAACTTTTCCATACAACGACTCAAGTTTTGTTCATTTTTCTTCTTCTTTTCGTATGGGGGCTACCAGTTCCAGTGGTCCGATATGGCTGGATCCGACAAATGAGTTGATCGCACAAATAAGCAGTCTCTGTGCAAAATTTCAGCTCAATATCTTCAAAACTGTGGGAGGAGATTGTATATATACAGACAGACGGACGGACAGACGGACAGACGGACAGACGGTCAGACGGACAGACGGACATGGCTAAATCAACTCGTCTTGTCGTCCTGATCAAGAATATATATACTTTATATAGTCGGAAATGAATATTTCGATCTGTTACAAACTTCAGCACAAAGTTATTATACTATTTCACATACGTGAAAAGTATAAAAATTTAAATGTCTCTTATTAGATAAGGCATATTTTCGTCTGATAAGGTACTTCTTCTTCAATGATTTTGAGGATATTTTAGTTTTGATCAAAAAAATTATACTTCTTACGACTTTTCGTAAAATATGTTAATACCATCTGAAAGAGGAACAGATAAGCTTTCCATCGAGCTCTTAGTCGAAGAAGTCGGTCGAGGGATGCAAGAGTTATTAGCAAAAAACTAATCGGTGGTCAACACGTTTCCGTGCTACTGCCGATTCTTTTCGCAAAGTACTTTTCTATAATTCTAGTATTTAATGCGAAAAATTAAACGAATTTTTTGTCCATGTAAAAAAACTATTAATTCTGAATAAAATGCCGGCCATTTATGCATTAAAAAAAATGTTAATGTCTCTTATTAGATAAAGCATATTTTCGTCTGATAAGGTACTTCTTCCTCAAAGATTTTGAGGATATTTTAGTTTTGATCAAAAAAATTGTATTTCTTACGATTTTTCGTAAAATATGTTAATGCCGTCTGAAAGAGGAACAGATACGCTTTCCACCGAGCTCTTAGTCGAAGAAGTCGGTCGAAGGATGCAAGAGTTATTATCAAAAAACTAATCGGTGGTCAACACGACTCCGTCCTACTGCCGATTCTTTTCGCAAAGTACTTTTCTATAATTCTAGTATTTAATGGGAAAAAATTAAACGAATTTCTTGTCCATGTAAAAAACTATTAATTCTGAATAGAATTCCGCCCATTTATGCAATTAAAGAAATTTAAATGTCTCTTATTAGATAAGGCATACTTTCGTCTGATAAGGTACTTCTTCTTCAATGATTTCAAGGATATTTTAGTTTTGTTAAAAAAAATTTTATTTCTTACGACTTTTCGTAAAATATGTTAATGCCATCTGAAAGAGGAACAGATAAGCTTTCCATCGAGCTCTTAGTCGAAGAAGACGGTCGAAGGATGCAAGAGTTATTAGCAGAAAGCAAATCGGTGGTCAACAAGTTTCAGTCCTACTACCGATTCTTTTCGCAAAGTACTTTTCTATACTTCTCGTATTTAATGGGAAAAAAATTAAACGAACTTTTTTACCATGTAAAAAACTATTAATTCTAGATAAAATGCCGCCCATTTATGCAATTAAAAAAATTTAAATGTCTCTTATTAGATAAGGCATATTTTCGTCTGATAAGGTACTTCTTTTTCAATGATTTCGAGGATATTTTAGTTTTGATCAAAAAAATTGTGTTTCTTACGATTTTTCGTAAAATATGTTAAAGCCATCTTAAAGGGGAACAGATAAGCTTTCCATCGAGCTTTTAGTCAAAGAAGTCGGTCGAAGGATGCAAGAGTTATTAGCAAAAAACTAATCGGTGGTCAACACGTTTCCATGCTACTGCCGATGCTTTTCGCAAAATACTTTTCTATAATTCAGGTATTTAATGGGAAAAATGAAACGAATTTTTTCTCCATGTACAAAAACTATTAATTCTGAAAAAAATGCCGCCCATTTATGCAATTAAAAAAGTTTAAATGTCTCTTATTAGATAAGGCATATTTTCGTCTATTAAGGTACTTCTTCTTCAATGATTTTGAGGATATTTTAGTTTTGATCAAAAAAATTGTATTTCTTACGATTTTTCGTAAAATATGTTAAAGCAATCTGAAAGGGGAACAGATAAGCTTTCCATCGAGCTCTTAGTCAAAGAAGTCGGTCGAAGTATGCAGGAGTTATTAGCAAAAAACTAATCGGTGGTCAACACGTTTCCGTGCTATTGCCGATTCTTTTCGCAAAGTACTTTTCCATAATTCTAGTATTTAATGGGAAAAAATTAAACGTATTGTTTGTCCATGTAAAAAACTATTAATTCTGAATAAAATGCCGCCCATTTAAGCAATTAAAAAAATGTAAATGTCTCTTATTAGATAAGGCATATTTTCGTCTGATAAGGTACTTCTTCTTCAATGATTTTGAGGATATTTTAGTTTTGATCAAAAAATTTTATTTTTTACGACTTTTCGTAAAATATGTTAATACCATCTGAAAGAGGAACAGATAAGCTTTCCATCGAGCTCTTAGTCGACGAAGTCGGTCGAAGGATGCAAGAGTTATTAGCAAAAAACTAATCGGTGGTCAACACGTTTCCGTCCAACCGCCGTTTTTTTCGCAAAGTAGTTTCTATAATTCTAGTTTTTAATGGGAAAAAATTAAACGTATTGTTTGTCCATGTATGAAACTGTTAATTCTGAATTAAATGCTGCCCATTTAAGCAATTAAGAAAATTTAAATGTCTCTTATTAGATAAGGTATATTTTCGTCTGATAAGGTACTTCTTCTTCAATGATTTCGAGGATATTTTAGTTTTGATCAAAAAAATTATATTTCTTACGACTTTTCGTAAACTATGTTAATGCCATCTGAAAGGGGAACAGATAAGCTTTCCATCGAGCTCTTAGTCGAAGAAGTCGGTCGAAGGATGCAAGAGTTATTGGCAAAAAACTAATCGGTGCTCAACACGTTTCCGTCCAACCGCCGTTTTTTTCGCAAAGTACTTTCTATAATTCTAGTTTTTAATGGGAAAAAATTAAACGTATTGTTTATCCATGTAAAAAACTGTTAATTCTGAATAAAATGCTGCCCATTTAAGCAATTAAAAAAATTTAAATGTCTCTTATTAGATAAGGTATATTTTCGTCTGATAAGGTACTTCTTCTTCAATGATTTCGAGGATATTTTAGTTTTGATCAAAAAAATTATATTTCTTACGACTTTTCGTAAAATATGTTAATGCCATCTAAAAGAGGAACAGATAAGCTTTCCATCGAACTCTTAGTCGAAGAAGTCGGTCGAAGGATGCAAGAGTTATTGGCAAAAAACTAATCGGTGCTCAACACGTTTCCGTCCCACTGCCGATTCTTTTCGCAAAGTACTTTTCTATAATTCTAGTATTTAGTGGGAGAAAATCAAACGAATTTTTTCTCCATGTAAAAAAACTATTAATTCTGAAAAAAATACCGCCCATTTAAGCAATTAAAACAATTTAAATGTCTCTTATTAGATAAGACATATTTTCGTCTGATAAGGTACTTCTTCTTCAATGATTTCGAGGATATTTTAGTTTTGATCAAAAAAATTATATTTCTTACGACTTTTCGTAAACTTTGTTAATGCCATCTGAAAGGGGAACAGATAAGCTTTCCATCGAGCTCTTAGTCGAAGAAGTCGGTCGAAGGATGCAAGAGTTATTGGCAAAAAACTAATCGGTGGTCAACACGTTTCCGTCCAACCGCCGTTTTTTTCGCAAAGTACTTTCTATAATTCTAGTTTTTAATGGGAAAAAATTAAACGTATTGTTTGTCCATGTAAAAAACTGTTAATTCTGAATAAAATGCTGCCCATTTAAGCAATTAAAACAATTTAAATGTCTCTTATTAGATGAGGTATATTTTCGTCTGATAAGGTACTTCTTCTTCAATGATTTCGAGGATATTTTAGTTTTGATCAAAAAAATTATATTTCTTACGACTTTTCGTAAAATATGTTAATGCCATCTAAAAGAGGAACAGATAAGCTTTCCATCGAACTCTTAGTCGAAGAAGTCGGTCGAAGGATGCAAGAGTTATTGGCAAAAAACTAATCGGTGCTCAACACGTTTCCGTCCCACTGCCGATTCTTTTCGCAAAGTACTTTTCTATAATTCTAGTATTTAGTGGGAGAAAATCAAACGAATTTTTTCTCCATGTAAAAAAAGTATTAATTCTGAAAAAAATACCGCCCATTTAAGCAATTAAAACAATTTAAATGTCTCTTATTAGATAAGGCATATTTTCGTCTGATAAGGTACTTCTTCTTCAATGATTTCGAGGATATTTTAGTTTTGATCAAAAAAATTATATTTCTTACGACTTTTCGTAAACTATGTTAATGCCATCTGAAAGGGGAACAGATAAGCTTTCCATCGAGCTCTTAGTCGAAGAAGTCGGTCGAAGGATGCAAGAGTTATTGGCAAAAAACTAATCGGTGCTCAACACGTTTCCGTCCAACCGCCGTTTTTTTCGCAAAGTACTTTCTATAATTCTAGTTTTTAATGGGAAAAAATTAAACGTATTGTTTGTCCATGTAAAAAACTGTTAATTCTGAATAAAATGCTGCCCATTTAAGCAATTAAAAAAATTTAAATGTCTCTTATTAGATAAGGTATATTTTCGTCTGATAAGGTACTTCTTCTTCAATGATTTCGAGGATATTTTAGTTTTGATCAAAAAAATTATATTTCTTACGACTTTTCGTAAAATATGTTAATGCCATCTAAAAGAGGAACAGATAAGCTTTCCATCGAACTCTTAGTCGAAGAAGTCGGTCGAAGGATGCAAGAGTTATTGGCAAAAAACTAATCGGTGCTCAACACGTTTCCGTCCCACTGCCGATTCTTTTCGCAAAGTACTTTTCTATAATTCTAGTATTTAGTGGGAGAAAATCAAACGAATTTTTTCTCCATGTAAAAAAACTATTAATTCTGAAAAAAATACCGCCCATTTAAGCAATTAAAACAATTTAAATGTCTCTTATTAGATAAGGCATATTTTCGTCTGATAAGGTACTTCTTCTTCAATGATTTCGAGGATATTTTAGTTTTGATCAAAAAAATTATATTTCTTACGACTTTTCGTAAACTTTGTTAATGCCATCTGAAAGGGGAACAGATAAGCTTTCCATCGAGCATTTAGTCGAAGAAGTCGGTCGAAGGATGCAAGAGTTATTGGCAAAAAACTAATCGGTGGTCAATACGTTTCCGTCCAACCGCCGTTTTTTTCGCAAAGTACTTTCTATAATTCTAGTTATTAATGGGAAAAAATTAAACGTATTGTTTGTCCATGTAAAAAACTATTAATTCTGAATAAAATGCCGCCCATTTAAGCAATTAAAAAAATGTAAATGTCTCTTATTAGATAAGGCATATTTTCGTCTGATAAGGTACTTCTTCTTCAATGATTTTGAGGATATTTTAGTTTTGATCAAAAAAATTTTATTTTTTACGATTTTTCGTAAACTATGTTAATGCTATCTAAAAGAGGAACAGATAAGCTTTCCATCGAGCTCTTAGTCGAAGAAGTCGGTCGAAGGATGCAAGAGTTATTAGCAAAAAACTAATCGGTGGTCAACTCGTTTCCGTCCAACCACCGTTTTTTTTGAATAGTACTTTTCTATAATTCTAGTATTTAATGGGAAAAATTAAACGAATTTTTTGTCCATGTAAAAAACTGTTAATTCTGAATAAAATGCTGCCCATTTAAGCAATTAAAAAAATTTAAATGTCTCTTATAAGATAAGGCATATTTTCTTCTGATAAGGTACATCTTCTTCAATGATTTCGAGGATATTTTAGTTTTGATCAAAAAAATTATATTTCTTACGACTTTTCGTAAAATATGTTAATGCCATCTAAAAGAGGAACAGATAAGCTTTCCATCGAACTCTTAGTCGAAAAAGTCGGTCGAAGGATGCAGGAGTTATTAGCCAAAAACTAATCGGTGGTCAAAACGTTTCCGTCCTACTGCCGATTCTTTTCGCAAAGTACTTTTCTATAATTCTAGTATTTAATGGGAAAAAATTAAACGTATTGTTTGTCCATGTAAAAAACTGTTAATTCTGAATAAAATGCTGCCCATTTAAGCAATTAAAAAAATTTAAATGTCTCTTATTAGATAAGGCATATTTTCGTCTGATAAGATACTTCTTCTTCAATGATTTCGAGGATATTTTAGTTTTGATCAAAAAAATTTTATTTCTTACGACTTTTCGTAAACTATGTTAATGCCATCTGAAAGGGGAACAGATAAGCTTTCCATCGAGCTCTTAGTCGAAGAAGTCGGTCGAAGGTTGCAAGAGTTATTGGCAAAAAACTAATCGGTGCTCAACACGTTTCCGTCCAACCGCCGTTTTTTTCGCAAAGTACTTTCTATAATTCTAGTTTTTAATGGGAAAAAATTAAACGTATTGTTTGTCCATGTAAAAAACTGTTAATTCTGAATAAAATGCTGCCCATTTAAGCAATTAAAAAAATTTAAATGTCTCTTATTAGATAAGGCATATTTTCGTCTGATAAGGTACTTCTTCTTCAATGATTTTGAGGATATTTTAGTTTTGATCAAAAAAATTATATTTCTTACGACTTTTCGTAAACTATGTTAATGCCATCTGAAAGGGGAACAGATAAGCTTTCCATCGAGCTCTTAGTCGAAGAAGTCGGTCGAAGGATGCAAGAGTTATTGGCAAAAAACTAATCGGTGCTCAACACGCTTCCGTCCAACCGCCGTTTTTTTCGCAAAGTACTTTCTATAATTCTAGTTTTTAATGGGAAAAAATTAAAAGTATTGTTTGTCAATGTAAAAAACTGTTAATTCTGAATAAAATGCTGCCCATTTAAGCAATTAAAAAAATTTAAATGTCTCTTATTAGATAAGGCATATTTTCGTCTGATAAAGTACTTCTTCTTCAATGATTTCGAGGATATTTTAGTTTTGATCAAAAAAATTATATTTCTTACGACTTTTCGTAAACTATGTTAATGCCATCTGAAAGGGGAACAGATAAGCTTTCCATCGAGCTCTTAGTCGAAGAAGTCGGTCGAAGGATGCAAGAGTTATTGGCAAAAAACTAATCGGTGCTCAACACGCTTCCGTCCAACCGCCGTTTTTTTCGCAAAGTACTTTCTATAATTCTAGTTTTTAATGGGAAAAAATTAAAAGTATTGTTTGTCAATGTAAAAAACTATTAATTCTGAATAAAATGCCGCCCATTTAAGCAAATAAAAAAAAGGTAAATGTCTCTTATTAGATAAGGCATATTTTCGTCTGATAAGGTACTTCTTCTTCAATGATTTTGAGGATATTTTAGTTGTGATCAAAAAAATTTTATTTTTTACGACTTTTCGTAAAATATGTTAATACCATCTGAAAGATGAACAGATAAGCTTTCCATCGAGCCTTTAGTCGAAGAAGTCGGTCGAAGGATGCAAGAGTTATTAGCAAAAAACTAATCGGTGGTCAACACGTTTCCGTCCCACTGCCGATTCTTTTCGCAAAGTACTTTTCTATAATTCTAGTATTTAATGGGAGAAAATTAAACGAATTTTTTCTCCATGTAAAAAAACTATTAATTCTGAAAAAAATACCGCCCATTTATGCAATTAAAAAAATTTAAATGTCGCTTATTAGGTAAGGCATATTTTCGTCTGAAAAGGTACTTCTTCTTCAATGATTTCGAGGATATTTTAGTTTTGATCAAAAAAATTTTATTTCTTACGACTTTTCGTAAACTATGTTAATGCCATCTGAAAGGGGAACAGATAAGCTTTCCATCGAGCTCTTAGTCGAAAAAGTCGGTCGAAGGATGCAAGAGTTGTTGGCAAAAAACTAATCGGTGGTCAACACGTTTCCGTCCAACCGCTGTTTTTTTCGCAAAGTACTTTCTATAATTCTAGTTTTTAATGGGAAAAAATTAAACGTATTGTTTGTCCATGTAAAAAACTATTTATTCTGAATAAAATGCCGCCCATTTATGCAATTAAAAAAATTTTAATGCCTCTTATTAGGTAAGGCATATTTTCGTCTGATAAGGTACTTCTTTTTCAATGATTTCGAGGATTTTTTAGTTTTGATCAAAAAAATTGTATTTCTTACGATTTTTCGTAAACTATGTAAATGCCATCTGAAAGGGGAACAGATTGGCTTTCCATCGAGCTCTTAGTCAAAGAAGTCGGTCGAAGGATGCAAGAGTTATTGGCAAAAAACTAATCGGTAGTCAACACGTTTCCGTCCAACCGCCGTTTTTTTCGCAAAGTACTTTCCATAATTCTAGTTTTTAATGGGAAAAAATTAAACGTATTGTTTGTCCATGTAAAAAACTATTTATTCTGAATAAAATGCTGCCCATTTAAGCAATTAAAACAATTTAAATGTCTCTTATTAGATAAGGCATACTTTCGTCTGATAAGGTACTTCTTCTTCAATGATTTTGAGGATATTTTAGTTTTGATCAAAAAAATTTTATTTTGTACGACTTTTCGTAAACTATGTTAATGCCATCTGAAAGGGGAATAGATAAGCTTTCCATCGAGCTCTTAGTCGAAGAAGTCGGTCGAAGGATGCAAGTACTTTCTATAATTCTAGTTTTTAATGGGAAAAATTAAACGTATTGTTTGTCCATGTAAAAAACTATTAATTCTGAATAAAATGCAGCCCATTTATGCAATTAAAAAAATTTTAATGTTTCTTATTAGATTAGGCATATTTTCGTCTGATAAGGTACTTCTTCTTCAATGATTTTGGGGATATTTTAGTTTTGATCAAAAAAATTTTATTTTTTACGACTTTTCGTAAAATATGTTAATACCATCTGAAAGAGGAACAGATAAGCTTTCCATCGAGCCTTTAGTCGAAGAAGTCGGTCGAAGGATGCAAGAGTTATTAGCAAAAAACTAATCGGTGGTCAACTCGTTTCCGTCCAACCACCGTTTTTTTCGCATAGTACTTTTCTATAATTCTAGTATTTAATGGGAAAAAATTAAACGAATTTTTTGTCCATCTAAAAAACTGTTAATTCTGAATAAAATGATGCCCATTTAAGCAATTAAAAAAAATTTAAATGTCTCTTATTAGATAAGGCATATTTTCGTCTGATAAGGTACTTCTTCTTCAATGATTTTGAGGATATTTTAGTTTTGATCAAAAAAATTATATTTCTTACGACTTTTCGTAAAATATGTTAATGCCATCTGAAAGAGGAACAGATAAGCTTTCCATCGAACTCTTGGTCCAAAAAGTCGGTCGAAGGATGCAGGAGTTATTAGCAAAAAACTAATCGGTGGTCAACACGTTTCCGTCCCACTGCCGATTCTTTTCGCAAAGTACTTTTCTATAATTCTAGTATTTAATGGGAGAAAATTAAACGAATTTTTTCTCCATGTAAAAAAACTATTAATTCTGAAAAAAATACCGCCCATTTATGCAATTAAAACAATTTAAATGTCTCTTATTAGATAAGGCATATTTTCGTCTGATAAGGTACTTCTTCTTCAATGATTTCGAGGATATTTTAGTTTTGATCAAAAAAATTATATTTCTTACGACTTTTCGTAAACTTTGTTAATGCCATCTGAAAGGGGAACAGATAAGCTTTCCATCGAGCTCTTAGTCGAAGAAGTCGGTCGAAGGATGCAAGAGTTATTGGCAAAAAACTAATCGGTGGTCAATACGTTTCCGTTCAACCGCCGTTTTTTTCGCAAAGTACTTTCTATAATTCTAGTTATTAATGGGAAAAAATTAAACGTATTGTTTGTCCATGTAAAAAACTATTAATTCTGACTAAAATGCCGCCCATTTAAGCAATTAAAAAAAGGTAAATGTCTCTTATAAGATAAGGCATATTTTCGTCTGATAAGGTACTTCTTCTTCAATGATTTTGAGGATATTTTAGTTGTGATCAAAAAAATTATATTTCTTACGACTTTTCGTAAAATATGTTAATGCCATCTAAAAGAGGAACAGATAAGCTTTCCATCGAACTCTTCGTCGAAAAAGTCGGTCGAAGGATGCAGGATTTATTAGCCAAAAACTAATCGGTGGTCAAAACGTTTCCGTCCTACTGCCGATTCTTTTCGCAAAGTACTTTTCTATAATTCTAGTATTTAATGGGAGAAAATTAAACGAATTTTTTCTCCATGTAAAAAAACTATTAATTCTGAAAAAAATACCGCCCATTTATGCAATTAAAACAATTTAAATGTCTCTTATTAGATAAGGCATATTTTCGTCTGATAAGGTACTTCTTCTTCAATGATTTTGAGGATATTTTAGTTTTGATCAAAAAAATTATATTTCTTACGACTTTTCGTAAAATATGTTAATGCCATCTAAAAGAGGAACAGATAAGCTTTCCATCGAGCTCTTAGTCGAAGAAGTCGGTCGAAGGATGCAAGAGTTATTAGCAAAAAACTAATCGGTGGTCAACTCGTTTCCGTCCAACCACCGTTTTTTTCGCATAGTACTTTTCAATAATTCTAGTATTTAATGGGAAAAATTAAACGAATTTTTTGTCCGTGTAAAAAACTGTTAATTCTGAATAAAATGCTGCCCATTTAAGCAATTAAAAAAATTTAAATGTCTCTTATTAGATAAAGCAGGCCATCCATTGTCGAATTTGTTTGACGAATTTGTTGTGTTTGTCAAAATATTCGTCGTTAGTGGAAGTGTTCGTTTTCAAATTTTGTGTTTGATGTTTTGTTCGAGAAAAATAGATATTATTCTATCTTGAATGTGTTTGTCCAACAAATTTGACAGTGGATGGCAATGTTCATTTGTAAATAGTTTTCCTAGCGTGAAGACGTGTACAAAATGTCGAAAAAAATTTTGCTAAAATTTATTAATTGCCTGCAAAATGATGTTTGCAAACAATGTTTGAACTAGTTTGTGGCAAAATGTTTTTTTGTTCGACAAACAGTTTTTCAAACAAATTCGACAATGGATGGCCTGCTTAAGGCATATTTTCGTCTGATAAGGTACTTCTTCTTCAATGATTTCGAGGATATTTTAGTTTTGATCAAAAAAATTTTATTTCTTACGACTTTTCGTAAACTATGTTAATGCCATCTGAAAGGGGAACAGATAAGCTTTCCATCGAGCTCTTAGTCGAAAAAGTCGGTCGAAGGATGCAAGAGTTGTTGGCAAAAAACTAATCGGTGGTCAACACGTTTCCGTCCAACCGCCGTTTTTTTCGCAAAGTACTTTCTATAATTCTAGTTTTTAATGGGAAAAAATTAAACGTATTGTTTGTCCATGTAAAAAACTATTTATTCTGAATAAAATGCCGCCCATTTATGCAATTAAAAAAATTTTAATGCCTCTTATTAGGTAAGGCATATTTTCGTCTGATAAGGTACTTCTTTTTCAATGATTTCGAGGATTTTTTAGTTTTGATCAAAAAAATTGTATTTCTTACGATTTTTCGTAAACTATGTAAATGCCATCTGAAAGGGGAACAGATTGGCTTTCCATCGAGCTCTTAGTCAAAGAAGTCGGTCGAAGGATGCAAGAGTTATTGGCAAAAAACTAATCGGTAGTCAACACGTTTCCGTCCAACCGCCGTTTTTTTCGCAAAGTACTTTCCATAATTCTAGTTTTTAATGGGAAAAAATTAAACGTATTGTTTGTCCATGTAAAAAACTATTTATTCTGAATAAAATGCTGCCCATTTAAGCAATTAAAACAATTTAAATGTCTCTTATTAGATAAGGCATACTTTCGTCTGATAAGGTACTTCTTCTTCAATGATTTTGAGGATATTTTAGTTTTGATCAAAAAAATTTTATTTTGTACGACTTTTCGTAAACTATGTTAATGCCATCTGAAAGGGGAATAGATAAGCTTTCCATCGAGCTCTTAGTCGAAGAAGTCGGTCGAAGGATGCAAGTACTTTCTATAATTCTAGTTTTTAATGGGAAAAATTAAACGTATTGTTTGTCCATGTAAAAAACTATTAATTCTGAATAAAATGCAGCCCATTTATGCAATTAAAAAAATTTTAATGTTTCTTATTAGATTAGGCATATTTTCGTCTGATAAGGTACTTCTTCTTCAATGATTTTGGGGATATTTTAGTTTTGATCAAAAAAATTTTATTTTTTACGACTTTTCGTAAAATATGTTAATACCATCTGAAAGAGGAACAGATAAGCTTTCCATCGAGCCTTTAGTCGAAGAAGTCGGTCGAAGGATGCAAGAGTTATTAGCAAAAAACTAATCGGTGGTCAACTCGTTTCCGTCCAACCACCGTTTTTTTCGCATAGTACTTTTCTATAATTCTAGTATTTAATGGGAAAAAATTAAACGAATTTTTTGTCCATCTAAAAAACTGTTAATTCTGAATAAAATGATGCCCATTTAAGCAATTAAAAAAAATTTAAATGTCTCTTATTAGATAAGGCATATTTTCGTCTGATAAGGTACTTCTTCTTCAATGATTTTGAGGATATTTTAGTTTTGATCAAAAAAATTATATTTCTTACGACTTTTCGTAAAATATGTTAATGCCATCTGAAAGAGGAACAGATAAGCTTTCCATCGAACTCTTGGTCCAAAAAGTCGGTCGAAGGATGCAGGAGTTATTAGCAAAAAACTAATCGGTGGTCAACACGTTTCCGTCCCACTGCCGATTCTTTTCGCAAAGTACTTTTCTATAATTCTAGTATTTAATGGGAGAAAATTAAACGAATTTTTTCTCCATGTAAAAAAACTATTAATTCTGAAAAAAATACCGCCCATTTATGCAATTAAAACAATTTAAATGTCTCTTATTAGATAAGGCATATTTTCGTCTGATAAGGTACTTCTTCTTCAATGATTTCGAGGATATTTTAGTTTTGATCAAAAAAATTATATTTCTTACGACTTTTCGTAAACTTTGTTAATGCCATCTGAAAGGGGAACAGATAAGCTTTCCATCGAGCTCTTAGTCGAAGAAGTCGGTCGAAGGATGCAAGAGTTATTGGCAAAAAACTAATCGGTGGTCAATACGTTTCCGTTCAACCGCCGTTTTTTTCGCAAAGTACTTTCTATAATTCTAGTTATTAATGGGAAAAAATTAAACGTATTGTTTGTCCATGTAAAAAACTATTAATTCTGACTAAAATGCCGCCCATTTAAGCAATTAAAAAAAGGTAAATGTCTCTTATAAGATAAGGCATATTTTCGTCTGATAAGGTACTTCTTCTTCAATGATTTTGAGGATATTTTAGTTGTGATCAAAAAAATTATATTTCTTACGACTTTTCGTAAAATATGTTAATGCCATCTAAAAGAGGAACAGATAAGCTTTCCATCGAACTCTTCGTCGAAAAAGTCGGTCGAAGGATGCAGGATTTATTAGCCAAAAACTAATCGGTGGTCAAAACGTTTCCGTCCTACTGCCGATTCTTTTCGCAAAGTACTTTTCTATAATTCTAGTATTTAATGGGAGAAAATTAAACGAATTTTTTCTCCATGTAAAAAAACTATTAATTCTGAAAAAAATACCGCCCATTTATGCAATTAAAACAATTTAAATGTCTCTTATTAGATAAGGCATATTTTCGTCTGATAAGGTACTTCTTCTTCAATGATTTTGAGGATATTTTAGTTTTGATCAAAAAAATTATATTTCTTACGACTTTTCGTAAAATATGTTAATGCCATCTAAAAGAGGAACAGATAAGCTTTCCATCGAGCTCTTAGTCGAAGAAGTCGGTCGAAGGATGCAAGAGTTATTAGCAAAAAACTAATCGGTGGTCAACTCGTTTCCGTCCAACCACCGTTTTTTTCGCATAGTACTTTTCAATAATTCTAGTATTTAATGGGAAAAATTAAACGAATTTTTTGTCCGTGTAAAAAACTGTTAATTCTGAATAAAATGCTGCCCATTTAAGCAATTAAAAAAATTTAAATGTCTCTTATTAGATAAAGCAGGCCATCCATTGTCGAATTTGTTTGACGAATTTGTTGTGTTTGTCAAAATATTCGTCGTTAGTGGAAGTGTTCGTTTTCAAATTTTGTGTTTGATGTTTTGTTCGAGAAAAATAGATATTATTCTATCTTGAATGTGTTTGTCCAACAAATTTGACAGTGGATGGCAATGTTCATTTGTAAATAGTTTTCCTAGCGTGAAGACGTGTACAAAATGTCGAAAAAAATTTTGCTAAAATTTATTAATTGCCTGCAAAATGATGTTTGCAAACAATGTTTGAACTAGTTTGTGGCAAAATGTTTTTTTGTTCGACAAACAGTTTTTCAAACAAATTCGACAATGGATGGCCTGCTTAAGGCATATTTTCGTCTGATAAGGTACTTCTTCTTCAATGATTTCGAGGATATTTTAGTTTTGATCAAAAAAATTGTATTTCTTACGACTTTTCGTAAACTATGTTAATGCCATCTGAAAGGGGAACAGATAAGCTTTCCATCGAGCTCTTAGTCGAAAAAGTCGGTCGAAGGATGCAAGAGTTGTTGGCAAAAAACTAATCGGTGGTCAACACGTTTCCGTCCAACCGCCGTTTTTTTCGCAAAGTACTTTCTATAATTCTAGTTTTTAATGGGAAAAAATTAAACGTATTGTTTGTCCATGTAAAAAACTATTTATTCTGAATAAAATGCCGCCCATTTATGCAATTAAAAAAATTTTAATGTCCCTTATTAGGTAAGGCATATTTTCGTCTGATAAGGTACTTCTTTTTCAATGATTTCGAGGATTTTTTAGTTTTGATCAAAAAAATTGTATTTCTTACGATTTTTCGTAAACTATGTAAATGCCATCTGAAAGGGGAACAGATAAGCTTTCCATCGAGCTCTTAGTCAAAGAAGTCGGTCGAAGGATGCAAGAGTTATTGGCAACAAACTAATCGGTAGTCAACACGTTTCCGTCCAACCGCCGTTTTTTTCGCAAAGTACTTTCTATAATTCTAGTTTTTAATGGGCAAAAATTAAACGTATTGTTTGTCCATGTAAAAAACTATTTATTCTGAATAAAATGCTGCCCATTTAAGCAATTAAAACCAGTAAGGACGCTATCTTCAGCAAGGCTGAAGCTATAATACTTTTCACGTTGTGTCACTAAAAAACTAAATGAATAGTTTTCATGCCTCCCTAACAACATAACTGTAAGGTTTCAAGTCAATTGTTTAAAAAACAAAAAAGTTTTCCATACAGCGGTTCAAGTTTTGCGATAAGTGGGCGTAGCCATGCCCACTTTTGGTCAAAATAGTTCTCATTCCTCCCTAAGAAGATAACTGTAAAGTTTCAAGTCAATTGGTCAATTTTCGCTAAAAAAAAGGCGTAGGCACGCCCACTTTTGGTCAAAATACTTTTCATTCCTCCCTAAGAACATAACTGCAAAGTTTCAAGTCAATTGGTTGAAAAACAAAAAAGTTGTCCATACAACGGGTCAATTTTCGCTAGACGTGGGCGTGGCTACGCCCACTTTTGGTCAAAATTGTTTTCATTCCTCCCTAAGAACATAACTGTAAAGTTTCAAGTCAATTGGTTAAAAAACACAAAAGTTTTCCATACAACGGGTCAAATTTCGCTATAAAAGGGCGTGGCCACGCCCACTTTTGGTCAAAATAGTTTTCATTCCTCCCTAAGAACATAACTGTAAAGTTTCAAGTCAATTGGTTAAAAACAAAAAAGTTTTCCATACAACGGGTCAATTTTTGCTATAAGTGGGCGTGGCTACGCCCACTTTTGGTCAAAATAGTTTTCATTCCTCCTTAAGAACATAACTGTAAAGTTTCAAGTTAATTGGTTAAAAAACAAAAAAGTTTTCCATACAACGGGTCAATTTTCGCTATAAGTGGGCGTGGTCATGCCCACTTTTGGTCAAAATAGTTTTCATTCCTTCCTAAGAACATAACTGTAAAGTTTCAAGTCAATTGGTTAAAAAAACAAAAAAGTTTTCCATACAACGGGTCAATTTTCGCTATAAGTGGGCGTGGTCATGCCCACTTTTGGTCAAAATAGTTTTCATGCCTCCTTAAGAACATAACTGTAAAGTTTCAAGTCAATTGGTTAAAAAACAAAAAAGTTTTCCATACAACGGGTCAAATTTCGCTATAAAAGGGCGTGGCCACGCCCACTTTTGGTCAAAATAGTTTTCATTCCTTCCTAAGAACATAACTGTAAAGTTTCAAGTCAATTGGTTAAAAAACAAAAAAGTTTTCCATACAACGGGTCAATTTTCGCTATAAGTGGGCGTGGCTACGCCCACTTTTGGTCAAAATTGTTTTCATTCCTTCCTAAGAACATAACTGTAAAGTTTCAAGTCAATTGGTTAAAAAAACAAAAAAGTTTTCCATACAACGGGTCAATTTTCGCTATAAGTGGGCGTGGTCATGCCCACTTTTGGTCAAAATAGTTTTCATGCCTCCTTAAGAACATAACTGTAAAGTTTCAAGTCAATTGGTTAAAAAACAAAAAAGTTTTCCATACAACGGGTCAAATTTCGCTATAAAAGGGCGTGGCCACGCCCACTTTTGGTCAAAATAGTTTTCATTCCTCCTTAAGAACATAACTGTAAAGTTTCAAGTCAATTGGTTAAAAAACAAAAAAGTTTTCCATACAACGGGTCAATTTTCGCTATAAGTGGGCGTGGTCATGCCCACTTTTGGTCAAAATAGTTTTCATTCCTTCCTAAGAACATAACTGTAAAGTTTCAAGTCAATTGGTTAAAAAACAAAAAAGTTTTCCATACAACGGGTCAATTTTCGCTATAAGTGGGCGTGGTCATGCCCACTTTTGGTCAAAATAGTTTTCATGCCTCCTTAAGAACATAACTGTAAAGTTTCAAGTCAATTGGTTAAAAAACAAAAAAGTTTTCCATACAACGGGTCAATTTTTGCTATAAGTGGGCGTGGCTACGCCCACTTTTGGTCAAAATTGTTTTCATTCCTCCCTAAGAACATAACTGTAAAGTTTCAAGTCAATTGGTTAAAAAACAAAAAAGTTTTCCATACAACGGGTCAATTTTCGCTATAAGTGGGTGTGGTCATGCCCACTTTTGGTCAAAATAGTTTTCATGCCTCCTTAAGAACATAACTGTAAAGTTTCAAGTCAATTGGTTAAAAAACAAAAAAGTTTTCCATACAACGGGTCAATTTTCGCTATAAGTGGGCGTGGTCATGCCCACTTTTGGTCAAAATAGTTTTCATTCCTTCCTAAGAACATAACTGTAAAGTTTCAAGTCAATTGGTTAAAAAACAAAAAAGTTTTCCATACAACGGGTCAATTTTTGCTATAAGTGGGCGTGGCTACGCCCACTTTTGGTCAAAATAGTTTTTATTCCTCCTTAAGAACATAACTGTAAAGTTTCAAGTCAATTGGTTAAAAAACAAAAAAGTTTTCCATACAACGGGTCAATTTTTGCTATAAGTGGGCGTGGCTACGCCCACTTTTGGTCAAAATTGTTTTCATTCCTCCCTAAGAACATAACTGTAAAGTTTCAAGTCAATTGGTTAAAAAACAAAAAAGTTTTCCATACAACGGGTCAATTTTCGCTATAAGTGGGCGTGGTCATGCCCACTTTTGGTCAAAATAGTTTTCATTCCTTCCTAAGAACATAACTGTAAAGTTTCAAGTCAATTGGTTAAAAAACAAAAAAGTTTTCCATACAACGGGTCAATTTTCGCTATATGTGGGCGTGGCTACGCGTGGCTACGCCCACTTTTGGTCAAAATAGTTTTCATTCCTTCCTAAGAACATAACTGTAAAGTTTCAAGTCAATTGGTTAAAAAACAAAAAAGTTTTCCATTCAACGGGTCAATTTTCACTAAAAAAGGGCGTGGCCACGCCCACTTTTGGTCAACATTGTTTTCATTCCTCCCTAAGAACATAACTGTAAAGTTTCAAGTCAATTGGTTAAAAACAAAAAAGTTTTCCATACAACGGGTCAAATTTCGCTATAAAAGGGCGTGGCCACGCCCACTTTTGGTCAAAATAGTTTTCATTCCCCCCTAAGAACATAACTGTAAAGTTTCAAGTCAATTGGTTAAAAAACAAAAAAGTTCTCCATACAACGACGTGAATATTGCTTCTCTTCCTCTTCTTCATTTTGTATGGGGGCTACCAGTTCCAGATGTCCAATCTCAATGAAACTTTCAGGCATGTAGTCGGACTATGTAAAACTACTATGTTTAAAATTTCAGCACTCTATCATACAAAACAAAAAAGTTTTCCATACAACGATTCAAGATTTGTTAATTTTTCTTCTTCTTTTCGTATGGGGGCTACCAGTTCCATTGGTCCGATATGGCTGGATCCGACAAATGAGTTGACTGCACGAATGAGAAGTCTCTGTGCAAAATTTCAGCTCGATATCTTCAAAACTGTGGGAGGAGATTGTATATATACAGACAGACGGACAGACGGACATGGCTAAATCAACTCGTCTTGTCGTCCTGATCAAGAATATATATACTTTATATAGTCGGAAATTAATATTTCGATCTGTTACAAACTTCAGCACAAAGTTATTATACTGTTTCACATACGTGAAAAGTATAAAAATTTAAATGTCTCTTATTAGATAAGGCATACTTTCGTCTGATAAGGTACTTCTTCTTCAATGATTTTGAGGATATTTTAGTTTTGATCAAAAAAATTTTATTTTTTACGACTTTTCGTAAACTATGTTAATGCCATCTGAAAGGGGAATAGATAAGCTTTCCATCGAGCTCTTAGTCGAAGAAGTCGGTCGAAGGATGCAAGTACTTTCTATAATTCTAGTTTTTAATGGGAAAAATTAAACGTATTGTTTGTCCATGTAAAAAACTATTAATTCTGAATAAAATGCAGCCCATTTATGCAATTAAAAAAATTTTAATGTTTCTTATTAGATTAGGCATATTTTCGTCTGATAAGGTACTTCTTCTTCAATGATTTTGGGGATATTTTAGTTTTGATCAAAAAAATTTTATTTTTTACGACTTTTCGTAAAATATGTTAATACCATCTGAAAGAGGAACAGATAAGCTTTCCATCGAGCTCTTAGTCGAAGAAGTCGGTCGAAGGATGCAAGAGTTATTAGCAAAAAACTAATCGGTGGTCAACTCGTTTCCGTCCAACCACCGTTTTTTTCGCATAGTACTTTTCTATAATTCTAGTATTTAATGGGAAAAAATTAAACGAATTTTTTGTCCATCTAAAAAACTGTTAATTCTGAATAAAATGATGCCCATTTAAGCAATTAAAAAAAATTTAAATGTATCTTATTAGATAAGGCATACTTTCGTTTGATAAGGTACTTCTTCTTCAATGATTTCGAGGATATTTTAGTTTTGATAAAAAAAAATATATTTCTTACGACTTTTCGTAAAATATGTTAATGCCATCTAAAAGAGGAACAGATAAGCTTTCCATCGAACTCTTAGTCGAAGAAGTCGGTCGAAGGATGCAAGAGTTATTAGCAAAAAACTAATCGGTGGTCAACTCGTTTCCGTCCAACCACCGTTTTTTTCGCATAGTACTTTTCTATAATTCTAGTATTTAATGGGAAAAATTAAACGTATTGTTTGTCCATGTAAAAAACTGTTAATTCTGAATAAAATGCTGCCCATTTAAGCAATTAAAAAAATTTAAATGTCTCTTATTAGATAAGGCATATTTTCGTCTGATAAGGTACTTCTTCTTCAATGATTTCGAGGATATTTTAGTTTTGATCAAAAAAAATATATTTCTTACGACTTTTCGTAAAATATGTTAATGCCATCTAAAAGAGGAACAGATAAGCTTTCCATCGAACTCTTAGTCGAAAACTTTTCGCAAAGTACTTTTCTATAATTCTAGTATTTAATGGGAGAAAATTAAACGAATTTTTTCTCCATGTAAAAAAACTATTAATTCTGAAAAAAATACCGCCCATTTATGCAATTAAAACAATTTAAATGTCTCTTATTAGATAAGGCATATTTTCGTCTGATAAGGTACTTCTTCTTCAATGATTTTGAGGATATTTTAGTTTTGATCAAAAAAATTTTATTTCTTACGACTTTTCGTAAAATATGTTAATACCATCTAAAAGAGGAACAGATAAGCTTTCCATCGAGCTCTTAGTCGAAGAAGTCGGTCGAAGGATGCAAGAGTTATTAGCAAAAAACTAATCGGTGGTCAACTCGTTTCCGTCCAACCACCGTTTTTTTCGCATAGTACTTTTCTATAATTCTAGTATTTAATGGGAAAAAATTAAACGAATTTTTTGTCCATCTAAAAAACTGTTAATTCTGAATAAAATGCTGCCCATTTAAGCAATTAAAAAAATTTAAATGTCTCTTATTAGATAAGGCATATTTTCAACTGATAAGGTACTTCTTCTTCAATGATTTCAAGGATATTTTAGTTTTGATCAAAAAGATTATATTTCTTACGACTTTTCGTAAACTATGTTAATGCCATCTGAAAGGGGAACAGATAAGCTTTCCATCGAGCTCTTAGTCGAAGAAGTCAGTCGAAGGATGCAAGAGTTATTGGCAAAAAACTAATCGGTGGTCAACACGTTTCCGTCCAACCGCCGTTTTTTTCGCAAAGTACTTTCTATAATTCTAGTTTTTAATGGGAAAAAATAAAACGTATTGTTTGTCCATGTAAAAAACTGTTAATTCTGAATTAAATGCTGCCGATTTAAGCAATTAAAAAAATTTAAATGTTACTTATTAGATAAGGCATATTTTCGTCTGATAAGGTACTTCTTCTTCAATGATTTTGGGGATATTTTAGTTTTGATCAAAAAAATTTTATTTTTTACGACTTTTCGTAAAATATGTTAATAGCATCTGAAAGAGGAACAGATAAGCTTTCCATCGAGCTCTTAGTCGAAGAAGTCGGTCGAAGGATGCAAGAGTTATTAGCAAAAAACTATTCGGTGGTCAACACGTTTCCGTCCCACTGCCGATTCTTTTCGCAAAGTACTTTTCTATAATTCTAGTATTTAATGGGAGAAAATTAAACGAATTTTTTCTCCATGTAAAAAAACTATTAATTCTGAAAAAAATACCGCCCATTTATGCAATTAAAACAATTTAAATGTCTCTTATTAGATAAGGCATATTTTCGTCTGATAAGGTACTTCTTCTTCAATGATTTTGAGGATATTTTAGTTTTGATCAAAAAAATTTTATTTCTTACGACTTTTCGTAAAATATGTTAATACCATCTAAAAGAGGAACAGATAAGCTTTCCATCGAGCTCTTAGTCGAAGAAGTCGGTCGAAGGATGCAAGAGTTATTAGCAAAAAACTAATCGGTGGTCAACTCGTTTCCGTCCAACCACCGTTTTTTTCGCATAGTACTTTTCTATAATTCTAGTATTTAATGGGAAAAAATTAAACGAATTTTTTGTCCATCTAAAAAACTGTTAATTCTGAATAAAATGATGCCCATTTAAGCAATTAAAAAAAATTTAAATGTATCTTATTAGATAAGGCATATTTTCGTCTGATAAGGTACTTCTTCTTCAATGATTTTGGGGATATTTTAGTTTTGATCAAAAAAATTTTATTTTTTACGACTTTTCGTAAAATATGTTAATACCATCTAAAAGAGGAACAGATAAGCTTTCCATCGAGCTCTTAGTCGAAGAAGTCGGTCGAAGGATGCAAGAGTTATTGGCAAAAAACTAATCGGTGGTCAACACGTTTCCGTCCAACCGCCGTTTTTTTCGCAAAGTACTTTCTATAATTCTAGTTTTTAATGGGAAAAAATTAAACGTATTGTTTGTCCATGTAAAAAACTATTTATTCTGAATAAAATGATGCCCATTTAAGCAATTAAAAAAAATTTAAATGTATCTTATTAGATAAGGCATATTTTCGTCTGATAAGGTACTTCTTCTTCAATGATTTTGGGGATATTTTAGTTTTGATCAAAAAAATTTTATTTCTTACGACTTTTCGTAAAATATGTTAATACCATCTAAAAGAGGAACCGATAAGCTTTCCATCGAGCTCTTAGTCGAAGAAGTCGGTCGAAGGATGCAAGAGTTATTAGCAAAAAACTAATCGGTGGTCAACTCGTTTCCGTCCAACCACCGTTTTTTTCGCATAGTACTTTTCTATAATTCTAGTATTTAATGGGAAAAAATTAAACGAATTTTTTGTCCATCTAAAAAACTGTTAATTCTGAATAAAATGATGCCCATTTAAGCAATTAAAAAAAATTTAAATGTATCTTATTAGATAAGGCATATTTTCGTCTGATAAGGTACTTCTTCTTCAATGATTTTGGGGATATTTTAGTTTTGATCAAAAAAATTTTATTTCTTACGACTTTTCGTAAAATATGTTAATACCATCTAAAAGAGGAACAGATAAGCTTTCCATCGAGCTCTTAGTCGAAGAAGTCGGTCGAAGGATGCAAGAGTTATTAGCAAAAAACTAATCGGTGGTCAACTCGTTTCCGTCCAACCACCGTTTTTTTCGCATAGTACTTTTCTATAATTCTAGTATTTAATGGGAAAAAATTAAACGAATTTTTTGTCCATCTAAAAAACTGTTAATTCTGAATAAAATGATGCCCATTTAAGCAATTAAAAAAAATTTAAATGTATCTTATTAGATAAGGCATATTTTCGTCTGATAAGGTACTTCTTCTTCAATGATTTTGGGGATATTTTAGTTTTGATCAAAAAAATTTTATTTTTTACGACTTTTCGTAAAATATGTTAATACCATCTGAAAGAGGAACAGATAAGCTTTCCATCGAGCTCTTAGTCGAAGAAGTCGGTCGAAGGATGCAAGAGTTATTAGCAAAAAACTATTCGGTGGTCAACACGTTTCCGTCCCACTGCCGATTCTTTTCGCAAAGTACTTTTCTATAATTCTAGTATTTAATGGGAGAAAATTAAACGAATTTTTTCTCCATGTAAAAAAACTATTAATTCTGAAAAAAATACCGCCCATTTATGCAATTAAAACAATTTAAATGTCTCTTATTAGATAAGGCATATTTTCGTCTGATAAGGTACTTCTTCTTCAATGATTTTGGGGATATTTTAGTTTTGATCAAAAAAATTTTATTTTTTACGACTTTTCGTAAACTATGTTAATGCCATCTGAAAGGGGAATAGATAAGCTTTCCATCGAGCTCTTAGTCGAAGAAGTCGGTCGAAGGATGCAAGTACTTTCTATAATTCTAGTTTTTAATGGGAAAAATTAAACGTATTGTTTGTCCATGTAAAAAACTATTAATTCTGAATAAAATGCAGCCCATTTATGCAATTAAAAAAATTTTAATGTTTCTTATTAGATTAGGCATATTTTCGTCTGATAAGGTACTTCTTCTTCAATGATTTTGGGGATATTTTAGTTTTGATCAAAAAAATTTTATTTTTTACGACTTTTCGTAAAATATGTTAATACCATCTGAAAGAGGAACAGATAAGCTTTCCATCGAGCTCTTAGTCGAAGAAGTCGGTCGAAGGATGCAAGAGTTATTAGCAAAAAACTAATCGGTGGTCAACTCGTTTCCGTCCAACCACCGTTTTTTTCGCATAATACTTTTCTATAATTCTAGTATTTAATGGGAAAAAATTAAACGAATTTTTTGTCCATCTAAAAAACTGTTAATTCTGAATAAAATGATGCCCATTTAAGCAATTAAAAAAAATTTAAATGTATCTTATTAGATAAGGCATACTTTCGTTTGATAAGGTACTTCTTCTTCAATGATTTCGAGGATATTTTAGTTTTGATAAAAAAAAATATATTTCTTACGACTTTTCGTAAAATATGTTAATGCCATCTAAAAGAGGAACAGATAAGCTTTCCATCGAACTCTTAGTCGAAGAAGTCGGTCGAAGGATGCAAGAGTTATTAGCAAAAAACTAATCGGTGGTCAACTCGTTTCCGTCCAACCACCGTTTTTTTCGCATAGTACTTTTCTATAATTCTAGTATTTAATGGGAAAAATTAAACGTATTGTTTGTCCATGTAAAAAACTGTTAATTCTGAATAAAATGCTGCCCATTTAAGCAATTAAAAAAATTTAAATGTCTCTTATTAGATAAGGCATATTTTCGTCTGATAAGGTACTTCTTCTTCAATGATTTCGAGGATATTTTAGTTTTGATCAAAAAAAATATATTTCTTACGACTTTTCGTAAAATATGTTAATGCCATCTAAAAGAGGAACAGATAAGCTTTCCATCGAACTCTTAGTCGAAAAAGTCGGTCGAAGGATGCAGGAGTTATTAGCAAAAAACTATTCGGTGGTCAACACGTTTCCGTCCCACTGCCGATTCTTTTCGCAAAGTACTTTTCTATAATTCTAGTATTTAATGGGAGAAAATTAAACGAATTTTTTCTCCATGTAAAAAAACTATTAATTCTGAAAAAAATACCGCCCATTTATGCAATTAAAACAATTTAAATGTCTCTTATTAGATAAGGCATATTTTCGTCTGATAAGGTACTTCTTCTTCAATGATTTTGAGGATATTTTAGTTTTGATCAAAAAAATTTTATTTCTTACGACTTTTCGTAAAATATGTTAATACCATCTAAAAGAGGAACAGATAAGCTTTCCATCGAGCTCTTAGTCGAAGAAGTCGGTCGAAGGATGCAAGAGTTATTAGCAAAAAACTAATCGGTGGTCAACTCGTTTCCGTCCAACCACCGTTTTTTTCGCATAGTACTTTTCTATAATTCTAGTATTTAATGGGAAAAAATTAAACGAATTTTTTGTCCATCTAAAAAACTGTTAATTCTGAATAAAATGCTGCCCATTTAAGCAATTAAAAAAATTTAAATGTCTCTTATTAGATAAGGCATATTTTCAACTGATAAGGTACTTCTTCTTCAATGATTTCAAGGATATTTTAGTTTTGATCAAAAAGATTATATTTCTTACGACTTTTCGTAAACTATGTTAATGCCATCTGAAAGGGGAACAGATAAGCTTTCCATCGAGCTCTTAGTCGAAGAAGTCAGTCGAAGGATGCAAGAGTTATTGGCAAAAAACTAATCGGTGGTCAACACGTTTCCGTCCAACCGCCGTTTTTTTCGCAAAGTACTTTCTATAATTCTAGTTTTTAATGGGAAAAAATAAAACGTATTGTTTGTCCATGTAAAAAACTGTTAATTCTGAATTAAATGCTGCCGATTTAAGCAATTAAAAAAATTTAAATGTTACTTATTAGATAAGGCATATTTTCGTCTGATAAGGTACTTCTTCTTTAATGATTTCGAGGATATTTTAGTTTTGATCAAAAAAAATATATTTCTTACGACTTTTCGTAAAATATGTTAATGCCATCTAAAAGAGGAACAGATAAGCTTTCCATCGAGCTCTTAGTCGAAAAAGTCGGTCGAAGGATGCAGGAGTTATTAGCAAAAAAATAATCGGTGGTCAACACGTTTCCGTCCCACTGCCGATTCTTTTCGCAAAGTACTTTTCTATAATTCTAGTATTTAATGGGAGAAAATTAAACGAATTTTTTCTCCATGTAAAAAAACTATTAATTCTGAAAAAAATACCGCCCATTTATGCAATTAAAGAAATTTAAATGTCTCTTATTAGCTAAGGCATATTTTCGTCTGATAAGGTACTTCTTTTTCAATGATTTCGAGGATATTTTAGTTTAGATCAAAAAAATTATATTTCTTACGACTTTTCGTAAAATATGTTAATGCCATCTAAAAGAGGAACAGATAAGCTTGCCATCGAGCTCTTAGTCGAAGAAGTCGGTCGAAGGATGCAGGAGTTATTAGCAAAAAACTAATCGGTGGTCAACACGTTTCCGTCCCACTGCCGATTCTTTTCGCAAAGTACTTTTCTATAATTCTAGTATTTAATGGGAGAAAATTAAACGAATTTGTTCTCCATGTAAAAAAACTATTAATTCTGAAAAAAATACCGCCCATTTAATCAATTAAAAAAATTTAAATGTCTCTTATTAGATAAGACATATTTTCGTCTGATAAGGTACATCTTCTTCAATGATTTTGGGGATATTTTAGTTTTGATCAAAAAAATTTTATTTTTTACGACTTTTCGTAAAATATGTTAATACCATCTGAAAGAGGAACAGATAAGCTTTCCATCGAGCTCTTAGTCGAAGAAGTCGGTCGAAGGATGCAAGAGTTATTAGCAAAAAACTAATCGCTGGTCAACTCGTTTCCGTCCAACCACCGTTTTTTTCGCATAGTACTTTTCTATAATTCTAGTTTTTAATGGGAAAAATTAAACGAATTTTTTCTCCATGTAAAAAAACTATTAATTCTGAATAAAATGCCGCCCATTTATGCAATTAAAAAAATTTTAATGTCTCTTATTAGATAAGTCATATTTTCGTCTGATAAGGTACTTCTTCTTCAATGATTTTGAGGATATTTTAGTTTTGATCAAAAAAATTTTATTTTTTACGACTTTTCGTAAAATATGTTAATACCATCTGAAAGAGGAACAGATAAGCTTTCCATCGAGCTCTTAGTCGAAGAAGTCGGTCGAAGGATGCAAGAGTTATTAGCAAAAAACTAATCGGTGGTCAACACGTTTCGGTGCTACTGCCGATTCTTTTCGCAAAGTACTTTTCTATAATTCTAGTATTTAATGGGAAAAATTAAACGAATTTTTTTTCCATGTAAAAAAACTATTAATTCTGAATAAAATGCCGCCCATTTATGCAATTAAAAAAATTTAAATGTCTCTTATTAGATAAGGCATATTTTCGTCTGATAAGGTACTTCTTCTTCAATGATTTCGAGGATATTTTAGTTTTGATCAAAAAAATTATATTTCTTACGACTTTTCGTAAAATATGTTAATGCCATCTAAAAGAGGAACAGATAAGCTTTCCATTGAACTCTTAGTCGAAAAAGTCGGTCGAAGGATGCAGGAGTTATTAGCAAAAAACTAATCGGTGGTCAACACGTTTCCGTCCCACTGCCGATTCTTTTCGCAAAGTACTTTTCTATAATTCTAGTATTTAATGGGAGAAAATTAAACGAATTTTTTCTCCATGTAAAAAAACTATTAATTCTGAAAAAAATACCGCCCATTTATGCAATTAAAACAATTTAAATGTCTCTTATTAGATAAGGCATATTTTCGTCTGATAAGGTACTTCTTATTCAATGATTTTGAGGATATTTTAGTTTTGATCAAAAAAATTTTATTTCTTACGACTTTTCGTAATATATGTTAATACCATCTAAAAGAGGAACAGATAAGATTTCCATCGAGCTCTTAGTCGAAGAAGTTGGTCGAAGGATGCAATAGTTATTGGCAAAAAACTAATCAGTGGTCAACACGTTTCCGTCCAACCGCCCTTTTTTTCGCAAAGTACTTTCTATAATTCTAGTTTTTAATGGGAAAAAATTAAACGTATTGTTTGTCCATGTAAAAAACTATTAATTCTGAATAAAATGCCGCTCATTTATGGAATTAAAAAAATTTTAATGTCTCTTATTAGATAAGGCATAGTTTCGTCTGATAAGGTACTTCTTCTTCAATGATTTCGAGGATATTTTAGTTTTGATCAAAAAAATTATATTTCTTACGACTTTTCGTAAAATATGTTAATGCCATCTAAAAGAGGAACAGATAAGCTTTCCATCGAGCTCTTAGTCGAAGAAGTCGGTCGAAGGATGCAGGAGTTATTAGCAAAAAACTAATCGGTGGTCAACACGTTTCCGTCCCACTGCCGATTCTTTTCGCAAAGTTCTTTTCTATAATTCTAGTATTTAATGGGAGAAAATTAAACGAATTTTTTCTCCATGTAAAAAAACTATTTATTCTGAAAAAAATACCACCCATTTATGCAATTAAAGAAGAACAGATAACCTTTCCATCGAGCTCTTAGTCGAAGAATTCGGTCGAAGGATGCAAGAGTTATTAGCAAAAAACTAATCGGTGGTCAACTCGTTTCCGTCCAACCACCGTTTTTTTCGCATAGTACTTTTCTATAATTCTAGTATATAATGGGAAAAATTAAACGAATTTTTTCTCCATGTAAAAAAACTATTAATTCTGAAAAAAATACCGCCCATTTAATCAATTAAAAAAATTTAAATGTCTCTTATTAGATAAGACATATTTTCGTCTGATAAGGTACTTCTTCTTCAATGATTTTGAGGATATTTTAGTTTTGATCAAAAAAATTTTATTTTTTACGACTTTTCGTAAAATATGTTAATACTATCTGAAAGAGGAACAGATAAGCTTTCCATCGAGCTCTTAGTCGAAGAAGTCGGTTGAAGGATGCAAGAGTTATTAGCAAAAAACTAATCGGTGGTCAACACGTTTCCGTCCTACTGCCGATTCTTTTCGCATAGTACTTTTCTATAATTCTAGTATTTAATGGGAAAAAATTAAACGAATTTTTTGTCCATGTAAAAAACTGATAATTCTGAATAAAATGCTGCCCATTTAAGCAATTAAAAAAATTTAAATGTCTCTTATTAGATAAGGCATATTTTCGTCTGATAAGGTACTTCTTCTTCAATGGTTTCGAGGATATTTTAGTTTTGATCAAAAAAATTATATTTCTTACGACTTTTCGTAAAATATGTTAATGCCATCTAAAAGAGGAACAGATAAGCTTTCCATCGAACTCTTAGGCCCAGTTTCACAGTCTAGGGTTAACCCAGAGTAAAGTTAACTCGAATTTAACCCTTACCCGGAGTTAACTCTGACTTTCAGTTCCACAGTGACGAGTTAACTCTAGTTATATAAGTATGGCAACATTCTATTTTTTGAGAATAATGTTTTACAACATTGAACATCTACTTACCAAACACTGTTTATTTTTTCAGTTATTTTAAAAATCACCTTCAATTAGTAATGGATAACTGAAGAGAATCCAATATAACAAGAGGTGAAATGTTGACTCGATTATGTCTAAATGTATAGTTTACCATTACAAAGGGGCGGGGAGTTACTCTGCACAACGAAAGTAAACCGCACTCTTCAAATGGTACAATAGTACGTACTACGTAGTTATGTTAGTTTCGTGTAAAACACGACATGGGTACAATACTTATAGCAATCACACAAGGAGACTTTGTATAAATAATGCATATCTTCTCCCAAAAAAAAGTAAACGACTTCCGATGTCAGTAATTCCATATGATGTGAGACTACCTGTTTGAATGCTGCTATACAAGCTCATTTATCAAATTCATTTCTATTGATTGGGACATATTTAATTTTTATTTTTTTGACAGACAAATTTTGTTCTGTTTTGACATTAAAAAACATAAATAGAAAAAGTTAAAACAGAGTAGTTAACTCGGGGTTAACCCTAGAATGTAGTAGGGTTAACTCAGGGGTTAACTACTAAGTGTGAAACTGAAAAATTGTTACTCGGAGTTAACCCTGGGTTAACTTTGACTGTGAAACTGGGCCTTAGTCGAAAAAGTCGGTCGAAGGATGCAAGAGTTATTAGCAAAAAACTAATCGGTGGTCAACACGTTTCCGTCCCACTGCCGATTCTTTTCGCAAAGTACTTTTCTATAATTGTAGTATTTAATGAAAAAAAATTAAACGAATTTTTTCTCCATGTAAAAAAACTATTAATTCTGAAAAAAAAATCCCGCCCATTTATGCAATTAAAACAATTTAAATGTCTCTTATTGGATAAGGCATATTTTCGTCTGATAAGGTACTTCTTCTTCAATGATTTTGAGGATATTTTAGTTTTGATAAAAAAAATTTTATTTCTTACGACTTTTCGTAAAATATGTTAATACCATCTAAAAGAGGAACAGATAAGCTTTCCATCGAGCTCTAAGTCGAAGAAGTCGGTCGAAGGATGCAAGAGTTATTGGCAAAAAACTAATCGGTGGTCAACACGTTTCCGTCCAACCGCCGTTTTTTTCGCAAAGTACTTTCTATAATTCTAGTTTTTAATGGGAAAAAATTAAACGTATTGTTTGTCCATGTAAAAAACTATTAATTCTGAATAAAATGCCGCCCATTTATGCAATTAAAAAAATTTTAATGTCTCTTATTAGATAAGGCATATTTTCGTCTGATAAGGTACTTCTTCTTCAATGATTTCGAGGATATTTTAGTTTTGATCAAAAAAATTATATTTCTTACGACTTTTCGTAAAATATGTTAATGCCATCTAAAAGAGGAACAGATAAGCTTTCCATCGAGCTCTTAGTCGAAGAAGTCAGTCGAAGGATGCAGGAGTTATTAGCAAAAAACTAATCGGTGGTCAACACGTTTCCGTCCCACTGCCGATTCTTTTCGCAAAGTTCTTTTCTATAATTCTAGTATTTAATGGGAGAAAATTAAACGAATTTTTTCTCCATGTAAAAAAACTATTTATTCTGAAGAAAATACCACCCATTTATGCAATTAAAGAAATTTAAATGCCTCTTATCAGATAAGGCATCTTTTCGTCTGATAAGGTACTTCTTCTTCAATGATTTCGAGGATATTTTAGTTTTGATCAAAAAAATTATATTTCTTTCGACTTTTCGTAAACAATGTTAATGCCATCTGAAAGGGGAACAGATAAGCTTTCCATCGAACTCTTAGTCGAAAAAGTCGGTCGAAGGATGCAGGAGTTATTAGCAAAAAACTAATCGGTGGTCAACACGTTTCCGTCCCACTGCCGATTCTTTTCGCAAAGTACTTTTCTATAATTCTAGTATTTAATGGGAGAAAATTAAACGAATTTTTTCTCCATGTAAAAAAACTATTAATTCTGAAAAAAATACCGCCCATTTATCCAATTAAAACAATTTAAATGTCTCTTATTAGATAAGGCATATTTTCGTCTGATAAGGTACTTCTTCTTCAATGATTTTGAGGATATTTTAGTTTTGATCAAAAACATTTTATTTCTTACAACTTTTCGTAAAATATGTTAATACCATCTAAAAGAGGAACAGATAAGCTTTCCATCGAGCTCTTAGTCGAAGAAGTCGGACGAAGGATGCAAGAGTTATTGGCAAAAAACTAATCGGTGGTCAACACGTTTCCGTCCAACCGCCGTTTTTTTCGCAGAGTACTTTTCTATAATTCTAGTATTTAATGGGAGAAAATTAAACGAATTTTTTATCCATGTAAAAAAACTATTAATTCTGAAAAAAATACCGCCCATTTATGCAATTAAAACAATTTAAATGTCTCTTATTAGATAAGGCATATTTTCGTCTGATAAGGTACTTCTTCATCAATGATTTTGAGGATCTTTTAGTTTTGATCATAAAAATTTTATTTCTTACGTTTTTTCGTAAAATATGTTAATACCATCTAAAAGAGGAACAGATAAGCTTTCCATCGAGCTCTTAGTCGAATAAGTCGGTCGAAGGATGCAGGAGTTATTGGCAAAAAACTAATCGGTGGTCAACACGTTTCCGTCCAACCGCCGTTTTTTTCGCAAAGTACTTTCTATAATTCTAGTTGTTAATGGGAAAAAATTAAACGTATTGTTTGTCCATGTAAAAAACTATTAATTCTGAATAAAATGCTGCCCATTTAAGCAATTAAAAAAATTTAAATGTCTCTTATTAGATAAGGCATATTTTCGTCTGATAAGGTACTTCTTCTTCAATGATTTTGGGGATATTTTAGTTTTGATCAAAAAAATTTTATTTTTTACGACTTTTCGTAAAATATGTTAATACCATCTGAAAGAGGAACAGATAAGCTTTCCATCGAGCTCTTAGTCGAAGAAGTCGGTCGAAGGATGCAAGAGTTATTAGCAAAACACTAATCAGTGGTCAACTCGTTTCCGTCCAACACCCGTTTTTTTCGCATAGTACTTTTCTATAATTCTAGTATTTAATGGGAAAAATTAAACGAATTTTTTGTCCATGTAAAAAACAGTTAATTCTGAATAAAATGCTGCCCATTTAAGAAATTAAAAAAATTTAAATGTCTCTTATTAGATAAGGCATATTTTCGTCTGATAAGGTACTTCTTCTTCAATGATTTCGAGGATATTTTAGTTTTGATAAAAAAAAATTATATTTCTTACGACTTTTCGTAAACTATGTTAATGCCATCTGAAAGGGGAACAGATAAGCTTTCCATCGAGCATTTAGTCGAAGAAGTCGGTCGAAGGATGCAAGAGTTATTGGCAAAAAACTAATCGGTGGTCAACACGTTTCCGTCCAACCGCCGTTTTTTTCGCAAAGTACTTTCTATAATTCTAGTTTTTAATGGGAAAAAATTAAACGTATTGTTTGTCCATGTAAAAAACTATTTATTCTGAATAAAATGCCGCCCATTTATGCAATTAAAAAAATTTTAATGTCTCTTATTAGATAAGGCATATTTTCGTCTGATAAGGTACTTCTTCTTCAATGATTTCGAGGATATTTTAGTTTTGATCAAAAAAATTATATTTCTTACGACTTTTCGTAAAATATGTTAATGCCATCTAAAAGAGGAACAGATAAGCTTTCCATCGAGCTCTTAGTCGAAGAAGTCAGTCGAAGGATGCAGGAGTTATTAGCAAAAAACTAATCGGTGGTCAACACGTTTCCGTCCCACTGCCGATTCTTTTCGCAAAGTTCTTTTCTATAATTCTAGTATTTAATGGGAGAAAATTAAACGAATTTTTTCTCCATGTAAAAAAACTATTTATTCTGAAGAAAATACCACCCATTTATGCAATTAAAGAAATTTAAATGCCTCTTATCAGATAAGGCATCTTTTCGTCTGATAAGGTACTTCTTCTTCAATGATTTCGAGGATATTTTAGTTTTGATCAAAAAAATTATATTTCTTTCGACTTTTCGTAAACAATGTTAATGCCATCTGAAAGGGGAACAGATAAGCTTTCCATCGAACTCTTAGTCGAAAAAGTCGGTCGAAGGATGCAGGAGTTATTAGCAGAAAACTAATCGGTGGTCAACACGTTTCCGTCCCACTGCCGATTCTTTTCGCAAAGTACTTTTCTATAATTCTAGTATTTAATGGGAGAAAATTAAACGAATTTTTTCTCCATGTAAAAAAACTATTAATTCTGAAAAAAATACCGCCCATTTATCCAATTAAAACAATTTAAATGTCTCTTATTAGATAAGGCATATTTTCGTCTGATAAGGTACTTCTTCTTCAATGATTTTGAGGATATTTTAGTTTTGATCAAAAACATTTTATTTCTTACGACTTTTCGTAAAATATGTTAATACCATCTAAAAGAGGAACAGATAAGCTTTCCATCGAGCTCTTAGTCGAAGAAGTCGGACGAAGGATGCAAGAGTTATTGGCAAAAAACTAATCGGTGGTCAACACGTTTCCGTCCAACCGCCGTTTTTTTCGCAGAGTACTTTTCTATAATTCTAGTATTTAATGGGAGAAAATTAAACGAATTTTTTATCCATGTAAAAAAACTATTAATTCTGAAAAAAATACCGCCCATTTATGCAATTAAAACAATTTAAATGTCTCTTATTAGATAAGGCATATTTTCGTCTGATAAGGTACTTCTTCATCAATGATTTTGAGGATCTTTTAGTTTTGATCATAAAAATTTTATTTCTTACGTTTTTTCGTAAAATATGTTAATACCATCTAAAAGAGGAACAGATAAGCTTTCCATCGAGCTCTTAGTCGAATAAGTCGGTCGAAGGATGCAGGAGTTATTGGCAAAAAACTAATCGGTGGTCAACACGTTTCCGTCCAACCGCCGTTTTTTTCGCAAAGTACTTTCTATAATTCTAGTTGTTAATGGGAAAAAATTAAACGTATTGTTTGTCCATGTAAAAAACTATTAATTCTGAATAAAATGCTGCCCATTTAAGCAATTAAAAAAATTTAAATGTCTCTTATTAGATAAGGCATATTTTCGTCTGATAAGGTACTTCTTCTTCAATGATTTTGGGGATATTTTAGTTTTGATCAAAAAAATTTTATTTTTTACGACTTTTCGTAAAATATGTTAATACCATCTGAAAGAGGAACAGATAAGCTTTCCATCGAGCTCTTAGTCGAAGAAGTCGGTCGAAGGATGCAAGAGTTATTAGCAAAACACTAATCAGTGGTCAACTCGTTTCCGTCCAACACCCGTTTTTTTCGCATAGTACTTTTCTATAATTCTAGTATTTAATGGGAAAAATTAAACGAATTTTTTGTCCATGTAAAAAACTGTTAATTCTGAATAAAATGCTGCCCATTTAAGAAATTAAAAAAATTTAAATGTCTCTTATTATATAAGGCATATTTTCGTCTGATAAGGTACTTCTTCTTCAATGATTTCGAGGATATTTTAGTTTTGATAAAAAAAAATTATATTTCTTACGACTTTTCGTAAACTATGTTAATGCCATCTGAAAGGGGAACAGATAAGCTTTCCATCGAGCATTTAGTCGAAGAAGTCGGTCGAAGGATGCAAGAGTTATTGGCAAAAAACTAATCGGTGGTCAACACGTTTCCGTCCAACCGCCGTTTTTTTCGCAAAGTACTTTCTATAATTCTAGTTTTTAATGGGAAAAAATTAAACGTATTGTTTGTCCATGTAAAAAACTATTTATTCTGAATAAAATGCCGCCCATTTATGCAATTAAAAAAATTTTAATGTCTCTTATTAGATAAGGTATATTTTCGTCTGATAAGGTACTTCTTTTTCAATGATTTCGAGGATTTTTTAGTTTTGATCAAAAAAATTGTATTTCTTACGATTTTTCGTAAACTATGTTAATGCCATCTGAAAGAGGAACAGATAAGCTCTCCATCGAGCTCTTAGTCAAAGAAGTCGGTCGAAGGATGCAAGAGTTATTGGCAAAAAACTAATCGGTGGTCAACACGTTTCCGTCCAACCGCCGTTTTTTTCGCAAAGTACTTTCTATAATTCTAGTTTTTAATGGGAAAAAATTAAACGTATTGTTTGTCCATGTAAAAATCTATTAATTCTTAATAAAATGCCGCCCATTTATGCAATTAAAAAAATTTTAATGTCTCTTATTAGATAAGGCATATTTTCTTCTGATAAGGTACTTCTTCTTCAATGATTTTGGGGATATTTTAGTTTTGATCAAAAAAATTTTATTTTTTACGACTTTTCATAAAATATGTTAATACCATCTGAAAGAAGAACAGATAACCTTTCCATCGAGCTCTTAGTCGAAGAATTCGGTCGAAGGATGCAAGAGTTATTAGCAAAAAACTAATCGGTGGTCAACTCATTTCCGTCCAACCACCGTTTTTTTCGCATAGTACTTTTCTATAATTCTAGTATTTAATGGGAAAAATTAAACGAATTTTTTCTCCATGTAAAAAAACTATTAATTCTGAATAAAATGCCGCCCATTTATGCAATTAAAAAAATTTTAATGTTTCTTATTAGATAAGGCATATTTTCGTCTGATAAGGTAGTTCTTCTTCAATGATTTTGAGGATATTTTAGTTTTGATCAAAAAAATTTTATTTTTTACGACTTTTCGTAAAATATGTTAATACCATCTGAAAGAGGAACAGATAAGCTTTCCATCGAGCTCTTAGTCGAAGAAGTCGGTTGAAGGATGCAAGAGTTATTAGCAAAAAACTAATCGGTGGTCAACACGTTTCCGTGCTACTGCCGATTCGTTTCGCAAAGTACTTTTCTATAATTCTAGTATTTAAGGGGAAAAATTAAACGAATTTTTTCTCCATGTAAAAAAACTATTTATTCTGAATAAAATGCCGCCCATTTATGCAATTAAAACCAGTAAGGACGCTATCTTCAGCAAGGCTGAAGCTATAATACTTTTCACTTTGTGTCACTATAAAAAAAACTAAATGCATAGTTTTCATGCATCCCTAACAACATAACTGTAATGTTTCAAGTCAATTCGTTAAAAACAAAAAATTTTTCCATACAACGGTTCAAGTTTTGCGATAAGTGGGCGTAGCCATGCCCACATTTGGTTAAAATAGTTTTTATTCCTCCCTAAGAACATAACTGTAAAGTTTCAAGTCAATTGGTTAAAAAACAAAAAAGTTTTCCATACAAAGGGTCAATTTTCGCTATAAAAGGGCGTGGCCACGCCCACTTTTGATCAAAATAGTTTTCATTCCTCCCTAAGAGCATAACTGCAAAGTTTCAAATCAATTGGTTAAAAAACAAAAAAGTTTTCCATACAACGGGTCAATTTTCGCTATAAGTAGGCGTGGCTACGCCCACTTTTGGTCAAAATAGTTTTCATTCCTCCCTAGGAACATAACTGTAAAGTTTTAAGTCAATTGGTTAAAAAACAAAAAAGTTTTCCATACAAAGCGTCAAGTTAAGCTATAAGTGGGCGTGGCCATGCCCACTTTTGATCAAAATAGTTTTCATTCCTCCCTAAGAGCACAACTGCAAAGTTTCAAGTCAATTGGTTAAAAAACAAAAAAGTTTTCCATACAACGGATAAATTTTCGCTATAAGTGGGCGTGGCTACGCCCACTTTTGGTCAAAATAGTTTTCATTCCTCCCTTAGAGCATGACTGCAAAGTTTCAAATCAATTGGTTAAAAAACAAAAAAGTTTTCCATACAACGGGTCAATTTTCGCTATAAGTAGGCGTGGCTACGCCCACTTTTGGTCAAAATAGTTTTCATTCCTCCCTAGGAACATAACTGTAAAGTTTTAAGTCAATTGGTTAAAAAACAAAAAAGTTTTCGATACAAAGCGTCAAGTTAAGCTATAAGTGGGCGTGGTCATGCCCACTTTTGATCAAAATAGTTTTCATTCCTCCCTAAGAGCACAACTGCAAAGTTTCAAGTCAATTGGTTAAAAAACAAAAAAGTTTTCCATACAACGGATAAATTTTCGCTATAAGTGGGCGTGGCTACGCCCACTTTTGGTCAAAATAGTTTTCATTCCTCTCTAAGAGCATAACTGTAAAGTTTCAAGTCAATTGGTTAAAAAACAAAAAAGTTTTCCATACAAAGTGTCAATTTTCGCTATAAGTGGGCGTGGCTACGCCCACTTTTGGTCAAAATAGTTTTCATTCCTCCCTAAGAACATAACTGTAAAGTTTCAAGTCAATTGGTTAAAAAACAAGAAAGTTTTCCATACAAAGGGTCAAGTTAAGCTATAAGTGGGCGTGGCCACGCCCACTTTTGATCAAAATAGTTTTCATTCCTCCCTAAGAGCATAACTGCAAAGTTTCAAGTCAATTGGTTAAAAAACAAAAATGTTTTCCATACAACGGGTAAATTTTCGCTATAAGTGGGCGTGGCTACGCGTGGTTACGCCCACTTTTGGTCAAAATAGTTTTCATTCCTCCCTAAGAACATAACTTTAAAATTTCAAGTCAATTGGTTAAGAAACAAAAAAGTTTTCCGTGAATATGGCTTCTCTTCCTCTTCTTCATTTTGTATGGGAGCTACCAGTTCCAGATGTCCAATCTCAATGAAAATTTCAGGCATGTAGTCGGACCATGTAAAACTACTATGTTTAAAATTTCAGCACTCTATTGTACAAAACAAAAAAGTTTTCCATATAACGATTCAAGTTTTGTTCACTTTTCTTCTTCTTTTCGTATGGGAGCTACCTGTTCCAATAATCCGATCATGCTGGTTCCGACGAATGATTCATCGTAATAAATTCTAAGACTCTGTGCAAAGTTTCAGCTCGATAGCTTCAAAACTGAGGGACTAGTTTGCATACATACAGACAGACAGACAGACGGACAGACGGACCTGGCTAAATCAACTCGTGTTGTCGTCCTGATCAAGAATATATATACTTTATATAGTCGGAAATTAATATTTCGATCTGTTACAAACTCCGTGACAAAGTTAATATACTATTTCACATAAGTGAAAAGTATAAAAATTTTAATGTCTCTTATTAGATAAGGCATATTTTCGTCTGACAAGGTACTTCTTTTTCAATGATTTCGAGGATTTTTTAGTTTTGATCAAAAAAATAGTATTTCTTACGATTTTTCGTAAACTATGTTAATGCCATCTGAAAGGGGAACAGATAAGCTTTCCATCGAGCTCTTAGTCAAAGAAGTCGGTCGAAGGATGCAAGAGTTATTAGCAAAAAACTAATCGGTGGTCAACACATTTCCGTCCTACTGCCGATTCTTTTCGCATAGTACTTTTCTATAATTCTAGTATTTAATGGGAAAAAATTAAACGAATTTTTTGTCCATGTAAAAAACTGTTAATTCTGAATAAAATGCTGCCCATTTAAGCAATTAAAAAAATTTAAATGTCTCTTATTAGATAAGGCATATTTTCGTCTGATAAGGTACTTCTTGTTCAATGATTTTGAGGATATTTTAGTTTTGATCAAAAAAATTGTATTTCTTACGATTTTTCGTAAAATATGTTAATGCAATCTGTTAGGGGAACGGATAAGCTTTCCATCGAGCCTTTAGTCGAAGAAGTCGGTCGAAGGATGCAAGAGTTATTGGCAAAAAACTAATCGGTGGTCAACACGTTTCCGTCCAACCTCCGTTTTTTTCGCAAAGTACTTTCTATAATTCTAGTTTTTAATGGGAAAAAATTAAACGTATTGTTTGTCCATGTAAAAAACTATTAATTCTGAATAAAATGCCGCCCATTTATGCAATTAAAAAAATTTAAATGTCTCTTATTAGATAAGGCAGATTTTCGTCTGGTAAGGTACTTCTTCTTCAATGATTTTGAGGATATTTTAGTTTTGATCAAAAAAATTGTATTTCTTACGACTTTTCGTAAAATATATTAATGCCATCTGAAAGAGGAACAGATAAGTTTTCCATTGAGCTCTTAGTCGAAGAATTCGAACGAAGGCGGCAAGAGTTATTAGCAATAAAATAATCGGTGGTCAACACATTTCCGTCCTACTGCCGATTCTTGTCGCAATGTACTTTTCTATAATTCTAGTATCAAATGGGAAAATTTTTTGTCCATGTAAAAAACTATTAATCTAAATAAAATGCCGCCCATTTATGCAATTAAAAAAATTTAAATGTCTCTTATTAGATAAGGCATATTTTCGTCTGATAAGGTACTTCTTCGTCAATGATTTCGATGATATTTTAGTTTGATGAAAAAAATTTTATTTCTTACGACTTTTCGTAAAATACGTTAATGCCATCTGAAAGAGGAACAGATAAGCTTTCCATCGAGCTCTTAGTCGAAGAAGTCAGTCGAAGGATGCAAGAGTTATTAGCAAAAAACTAATCGGTGGTCAACTCGTTTCCGTCCAACCACCGTTTTTTTCACAAAGTACTTTTCTATAATTCTAGTATTTAATGGGAAAAAATTCAACGTATTGTTTGTCCATGTAAAAAACTATTAATTCTGAATAAAATGCCGCCCATTTAATCAATTAAAAAAATTTAAATGTCTCTTATTAGATAAGGCATATTTTCGTCTGACAAGGTACTTCTTTTTCAATGATTTCGAGGATTTTTTAGTTTTGATCAAAAAAATAGTATTTCTTACGATTTTTCGTAAACTATGTTAATGCCATCTGAAAGGGGAACAGATAAGCTTTCCATCGAGCTCTTAGTCAAAGAAGTCGGTCGAAGGATGCAAGAGTTATTAGCAAAAAACTAATCGGTGGTCAACACATTTCCGTCCTACTGCCGATTCTTTTCGCATAGTACTTTTCTATAATTCTAGTATTTAATGGGAAAAAATTAAACGAATTTTTTGTCCATGTAAAAAACTGTTAATTCTGAATAAAATGCTGCCCATTTAAGCAATTAAAAAAATTTAAATGTCTCTTATTAGATAAGGCATATTTTCGTCTGATAAGGTACTTCTTGTTCAATGATTTTGAGGATATTTTAGTTTTGATCAAAAAAATTGTATTTCTTACGATTTTTCGTAAAATATGTTAATGCAATCTGTTAGGGGAACGGATAAGCTTTCCATCGAGCCTTTAGTCGAAGAAGTCGGTCGAAGGATGCAAGAGTTATTGGCAAAAAACTAATCGGTGGTCAACACGTTTCCGTCCAACCTCCGTTTTTTTCGCAAAGTACTTTCTATAATTCTAGTTTTTAATGGGAAAAAATTAAACGTATTGTTTGTCCATGTAAAAAACTATTAATTCTGAATAAAATGCCGCCCATTTATGCAATTAAAAAAATTTAAATGTCTCTTATTAGATAAGGCAGATTTTCGTCTGGTAAGGTACTTCTTCTTCAATGATTTTGAGGATATTTTAGTTTTGATCAAAAAAATTGTATTTCTTACGACTTTTCGTAAAATATATTAATGCCATCTGAAAGAGGAACAGATAAGTTTTCCATTGAGCTCTTAGTCGAAGAATTCGAACGAAGGCGGCAAGAGTTATTAGCAATAAAATAATCGGTGGTCAACACATTTCCGTCCTACTGCCGATTCTTGTCGCAATGTACTTTTCTATAATTCTAGTATTAAATGGGAAAATTTTTTGTCCATGTAAAAAACTATTAATCTAAATAAAATGCCGCCCATTTATGCAATTAAAAAAATTTAAATGTCTCTTATTAGATAAGGCATATTTTCGTCTGATAAGGTACTTCTTCGTCAATGATTTCGATGATATTTTAGTTTGATGAAAAAAATTTTATTTCTTACGACTTTTCGTAAAATACGTTAATGCCATCTGAAAGAGGAACAGATAAGCTTTCCATCGAGCTCTTAGTCGAAGAAGTCAGTCGAAGGATGCAAGAGTTATTAGCAAAAAACTAATCGGTGGTCAACTCGTTTCCGTCCAACCACCGTTTTTTTCACAAAGTACTTTTCTATAATTCTAGTATTTAATGGGAAAAAATTCAACGTATTGTTTGTCCATGTAAAAAACTATTAATTCTGAATAAAATGCCGCCCATTTAATCAATTAAAAAAATTTAAATGTCTCTTATTAGATAAGGCATATTTTCGTCTGACAAGGTACTTCTTTTTCAATGATTTCGAGGATTTTTTAGTTTTGATCAAAAAAATAGTATTTCTTACGATTTTTCGTAAACTATGTTAATGCCATCTGAAAGGGGAACAGATAAGCTTTCCATCGAGCTCTTAGTCAAAGAAGTCGGTCGAAGGATGCAAGAGTTATTAGCAAAAAACTAATCGGTGGTCAACACATTTCCGTCCTACTGCCGATTCTTTTCGCATAGTACTTTTCTATAATTCTAGTATTTAATGGGAAAAAATTAAACGAATTTTTTGTCCATGTAAAAAACTGTTAATTCTGAATAAAATGCTGCCCATTTAAGCAATTAAAAAAATTTAAATGTCTCTTATTAGATAAGGCATATTTTCGTCTGATAAGGTACTTCTTGTTCAATGATTTTGAGGATATTTTAGTTTTGATCAAAAAAATTGTATTTCTTACGATTTTTCGTAAAATATGTTAATGCAATCTGTTAGGGGAACGGATAAGCTTTCCATCGAGCCTTTAGTCGAAGAAGTCGGTCGAAGGATGCAAGAGTTATTGGCAAAAAACTAATCGGTGGTCAACACGTTTCCGTCCAACCTCCGTTTTTTTCGCAAAGTACTTTCTATAATTCTAGTTTTTAATGGGAAAAAATTAAACGTATTGTTTGTCCATGTAAAAAACTATTAATTCTGAATAAAATGCCGCCCATTTATGCAATTAAAAAAATTTAAATGTCTCTTATTAGATAAGGCAGATTTTCGTCTGGTAAGGTACTTCTTCTTCAATGATTTTGAGGATATTTTAGTTTTGATCAAAAAAATTGTATTTCTTACGACTTTTCGTAAAATATATTAATGCCATCTGAAAGAGGAACAGATAAGTTTTCCATTGAGCTCTTAGTCGAAGAATTCGAACGAAGGCGGCAAGAGTTATTAGCAATAAAATAATCGGTGGTCAACACATTTCCGTCCTACTGCCGATTCTTGTCGCAATGTACTTTTCTATAATTCTAGTATTAAATGGGAAAATTTTTTGTCCATGTAAAAAACTATTAATCTAAATAAAATGCCGCCCATTTATGCAATTAAAAAAATTTAAATGTCTCTTATTAGATAAGGCATATTTTCGTCTGATAAGGTACTTCTTCGTCAATGATTTCGATGATATTTTAGTTTGATGAAAAAAATTTTATTTCTTACGACTTTTCGTAAAATACGTTAATGCCATCTGAAAGAGGAACAGATAAGCTTTCCATCGAGCTCTTAGTCGAAGAAGTCAGTCGAAGGATGCAAGAGTTATTAGCAAAAAACTAATCGGTGGTCAACTCGTTTCCGTCCAACCACCGTTTTTTTCACAAAGTACTTTTCTATAATTCTAGTATTTAATGGGAAAAAATTCAACGTATTGTTTGTCCATGTAAAAAACTATTAATTCTGAATAAAATGCCGCCCATTTAATCAATTAAAACCAGTAAGGACGCTATCTTCAGCAAGGCTGAAGCTATAATACTTTTCACTTTGTGTCACTATAAAAAAAACTAAATGAATAGTTTTCATGCCTCCCTAACAACATAACTGTAATGTTTCAAGTCAATTCGTTAAAAAACAAAAAATTTTTCCATACAACGGTTCAAGTTTTGCGATAAGTGGGCGTAGCCATGCCCAAATTTGGTCAAAATAGTTTTCATTCCTCCCTAAGAACATAACTGTAAAGTTTCAAGTCAATTGGTTAAAAAACAAAAAAGTTTTCCATACAACGGGTCAATTTTTGCTATAAGTAGGCGTGACTACGCCCACTTTTGGTCAAAATAGTTTTCATTCCTCTCTAGGAACATAACTGTAAAGTTTCAAGTCAATTGATTAAAAAACCAAAAAGTTTTCCATACAAAGGGTCAAGTTAAGCTATAAGTGGGCGTGGCCATGCCCACTTTTGATCAAAATAGTTTTCATTCCTCCCTAAGAGCATAACTGCAAAGTTTCAAGTCAATTGGTTAAAAAACAAAAAAGTTTTCCATACAACGGGTCAATTTTTGCTATAAGTAGGCGTGGCTACGCCCACTTTTGGTCAAAATAGTTTTCATTCCTCTCTAGGAACATAACTGTAAAGTTTTAAGTCAATTGGTTAAAAAACAAAAAAGTTTTCCATACAAAGGGTCAATTTTCGCTATAAAAGGGCGTGGCTACGCCCACTTTTCGTCAAAATAGTTTTCATTCCTCCCTAAGAACATAACTGCAAAGTTTCAAGTCAATTGGTTAAGAAACAAAAAAGTTTTCCATACAACGGGTCAATTTTCGCTATAAGTGGGCGTGGCTACGCCCACTTTTGGTCAAAATAGTTTTCATTCCTCCCTAAGAGCATAACTGCAAAGTTTCAAGTCAATTGGTTAAGAAACAAAAAAGTTTTCCATACAACGGGTCAATTTTCGCTATAAGTAGGCGTGGCTACGCCCACTTTTGGTTAAAATAGTTTTCATTCCTCAATAAGAACATAACTGTAAAGTTTCAAGTCAATTGGTTGAAAAACAAAAAAGTTTTCCATACAAAGGGTCAAGTTAAGCTATAAGTGGGCGTGGCCACGCCCACTTTTGATCAAAATAGTTTTCATTCCTCCCTAAGAGCATAACTGCAAAGTTTCAAGTCAATTGGTTAAGAAACAAAAAAGTTTTCCATACAACGGGTCAATTTTCGCTATAAGTGGGCGTGGCTACGCCTGGCTACGCCCACTTTTGGTCAAAATAGTTTTCATTCCTCTCTAAGAACATAACTGTAAAGTTTCAAGTCAATTGGTTAAAAAACAAAAAAGTTTTCCATACAACGGGTCAATTTTCGCTATAAGTGGGCGTGGCTACGCCTGGCTACGCCCACTTTTGGTCAAAATAGTTTTCATTCCTCTCTAAGAACATAACTGTAAAGTTTCAAGTCAATTGGTTAAAAAACAAAAAAGTTTTCCATACAACGGGTAAATTTTCGCTATAAGTGGGCGTGGCTACGCGTGGTTACGCCCACATTTGGTCAAAATAGATTTCATTCCTCCCTAAGAACATAACTTTAAAATTTCAAGTCAATTGGTTAAGAAACAAAAAAGTTTTCCATACAACGACGTGAATATGGCTTCTCTTCCTCTTCTTCATTTTGTATGGGAGCTACCAGTTCCAGATGTCCAATCTCAATGAAACTTTCAGGCATGTAGTCGGACCATGTAAAACTACTATGTTTAAAATTTCAGCACTCTATTGTACAAAACAAAAAAGTTTTCCATACAACGATTCAAGTTTTGTTCACTTTTCTTCTTCTTTTCGTATGGGAGCTACCTGTTCCAATAATCCGATCATGCTGGTTCCGACGAATGATTCATCGTAATAAATTCTAAGACTCTGTGCAAAGTTTCAGCTCGATAGCTTCAAAACTGAGGGACTAGTTTGCATACATACAGACAGACAGACAGACAGACAGACAGACAGACAGACAGACAGACAGACGGACAGACGGACAGACGGACAGACGGACATGGCTAAATCAACTCGTCTTGTCGTCCTGATCAAGAATATATATACTTTATATAGTCGGAAATTAATATTTCGATCTGTTACAAACTCCGTGACAAAGTTATTATACTATTTCACATAAGTGAAAAGTATAAAAATTTAAATGTCTCTTATTAGATAAGGCATATTTTCGTCTGATAAGGTACTTCTTGTTCAATGATTTTGAGGATATTTTAGTTTTGATCAAAAAAATTGTATTTCTTACGATTTTTCGTAAAATATGTTAATGCAATCTGTTAGGGGAACGGATAAGCTTTCCATCGAGCCTTTAGTCGAAGAAGTCGGTCGAAGGATGCAAGAGTTATTGGCAAAAAACTAAACGGTGGTCAACACGTTTCCGTCCAACCGCCGTTTTTTTCGCAAAGTACTTTCTATAATTCTAGTTTTTAATGGGAAAAAATTAAACGTATTGTTTGTCCATGTAAAAAACTATTAATTCTGAATAAAATGCCGCCCATTTACTCAATTAAAAAAATTTAAATGTCTCTTATTAGATAAGGCATATTTTCGTCTGATAAGGTACTTCTTCTTCAATGATTTTGAGGATATTTTAGTTTTGATCAAAAAAATTTTATTTTTTACGACTTTTCGTAAAATATGTTAATACCATCTGAAAGAAGAACAGATAAGCTTTCCAGCGAGCTCTTAGTCGAAGAAGTTGGTCGAAGGATGCAAGAGTTATTAGCAAAAAACTAATCGGTGGTCAACACGTTTCCGTGCTACTGCCGATTCTTTTCGCAAAGTACTTTTCTATAATTCTAGTATTTAATGGGAAAAATTAAACGAATTTTTTCTCCATGTAAAAAAACTATTAATTCTGAATAAAATGCCGCCCATTTATGCAATTAAAAAAATTTTAATGTCTCTTATTAGATAAGGCATATTTTCGTCTGATAAGGTACTTCTTCTTCAATGATTTTGAGGATATTTTAGTTTTGATCAAAAAAAAATTTTTTTTTACGACTTTTCGTAAAATATGTTAATACCATCTGAAAGAGGAACAGAAAAGCTTTCCATCGAGCTCTTAGTCGAAGAAGTCGGTCGAAGGATGCAAGAGTTATTGGCAAAAAACTAATCGGTGGTCAACACGTTTCCGTCCAACCGCCGTTTTTTTCGCAAAGTACTTTCTATAATTCTAGTTTTAAATGGGAAAATATTAAACGTATTGTTTGTCCATGTAAAAAAACTATTAATTCTGAATAAAATACCGCCCATTTATGCAATTAAAAAAATTTTAATGTCTCTTATTAGATAAGGCATATTTTCGTCTGATAAGGTACTTCTTCTTCAATGATTTTGAGGATATTTTAGTTTTGATCAAAAAAATTTTATTTTTTACGACTTTTCGTAAAATATGTTAATACCATCTGAAAGAGGAACAGATAAGCTCTCCATCGATCTCTTAGTCAAAGAAGTCGGTCGAAGAATGCAAGAGTTATTAGCAAAAAACTAATCGGTGGTCAACACGTTTCCGTGCTACTGCCGCTTCTTTTCGCAAAGTACTTTTCTATAATTCTAGTATTTAATGGGAAAAATTATACGAATTTTTTCTCCATGTAAAAAAACTATTAATTCTGAATAAAATGCCGCCCATTTATGCAATTAAAAAAATTTTAATGTCTCTTATTAGATAAGGCATATTTTCGTCTGATAAGGTACTTCTTCTTCAATGATTTTGAGGATATTTTAGTTTTGATCAAAAAAATTTTATTTTTTACGACTTTTCGTAAAATATGTTAATACCATCTGAAAGAGGAACAGATAAGCTTTCCATCGAGCTCTTAGTCGTAGAAGTCGGTCGAAGGATGCTATTAGCAAAAAACTAATCGGTGGTCAACACGTTTCCGTGCTACTGCCGATTCTTTTCGCAAAGTACTTTTCTATAATTGTAGTATTTAATGGGAAAAATTAAACGAATTTTTTCTCCATGTAAAACAAACTATTAATTCTGAATAAAATGCCGCCCATTTATGCAATTAAAAAAATTTTAATGTCTCTTATTAGATAAGGCATATTTTCGTCTGATAAGGTACTTCTTCTTCAATGATTTTGAGGATATTTTAGTTTTTATCAAAAAAATTTTATTTTTTACGACTTTTCGTAAAATATGTTAATACCATCTGAAAGAGGAACAGATAAGCTTTCCACCGAGCTCTTAGTCGAAGAAGTCGGTCGAAGGATGCAAGAGTTATTGGCAAAAAACTAATCGGTGGTCAACACGTTTCCGTCCAACCGCCGTTTTTTTCGCAAAGTACTTTCTATAATTCGAGTTTTTAATGGGAAAAAATTAAACGTATTGTTTGTCCGTGTAAAAAAGTATTAATTCTGAATAAAATGCCGCCCATTTATGCAATTAAAAAAATTTAAATGTCTCTTATTAGATAAGGCATATTTTCGTCTGATAAGGTACTTCTTCTTCAATGATTTTGAGGACATTTTAGTTTTGATCAAAAAAATTTTATTTTTTACGACTTTTCGTAAAATATGTTAATACCATCTGAAAGAGGAACAGATAAGCTTTCCATCGATCTCTTAGTCGAAGAAGTCGGTCGAAGGATGCAAGAGTTATTAGCAAAAAACTAATCGGTGGTCAACACGTTTCCGTGCTACTGCCGATTCTTTTCGCAAAGTACTTTTCTATAATTCTAGTATTTAATGGGAAAAACGACTTTTCGTAAAATATGTTAATACCATCTGAAAGAGGAACAGATAAGCTTTCCATCGAGCTCTTAGTCGAAGAAGTCGGTCGAAGGATGCAAGAGTTATTAGCAAAAAACTAATTGGTGGTCAACACGTTTGCGTGCTACTGCCGATTGTTTTTTTTTTTTTTTTTAACTAACTACAGGCGCAAGACGTTGTGGTAGCGCACTACCCTCAAGTGGACTTGCGACACCAGGTCAGCCTGTTCCGCGACTACAGACAAGTCAACAGTCGCTTTACTACTTACACTACACACAATAAAAAATACTAATAAACTAATTTTTAAACAATTCCTTAAAACTACTACGTTGATTAATTAACATAAACTTCATAAACAAAATTTTTACTTATTTAAATACGTTAGAATACTACATTTTATTAGGTTAGTAGAGGAGCAGTTCTCAATTAAACTAAAATATCTGTTATAATACCTACATAAAACACGAAACGAGTCATGCTCTAAATATGTCGATCTGCAGGTACTAAGACAGATCGGACTAAAATTTCTAGTTACTCTAGCGGGGACACTGAACTGTATATACGCCAACAATGTAGGAGAGAATATCATGCCATTTATATTTCGCAAAGTACTTTTCTATAATTCTAGTATTTAATGGGAAAAATTAAACGAATTTTTTCTCCATGTAAAAACACTATTAATTCTGAATAAAATGCCGCCCATTTATGCAATTAAAAAAATTTTGATGTCTCTTATTAGATAAGGCATATTTTCGTCTGATAAGGTACTTCTTCTTCAATGATTTCGAGGATATTTTAGTTTTGATCAAAAAAATTGTTTTTCTTACGATTTTTCGTAAAATATGTTAAAGCCATGTGAAAGGGGAACAGATAAGCTTTCCATCGAGCTCTTAGTCAAAGAAGTCGGTCGAAGGATGCAAGAGTTATTAGCAAAAAACTAATCGGTGGTCAACACGTTTCCGTCGTACTGCCGATTCTTTTCGCAAAGTACTTTTCTATAATTCTAGTATTTAATGGGAAAAAATTAAACGAATTTTTGTCCATGTAAAAAAACTATTAACTCTGAATACAATGCCGCCCATTTATGCAATTAAAAATTTTAAATGTCTCTTATTAGATAAGGCATATTTTCGTCTGATAAGGTACTTCTTCTTCAATGATATCGAGGATTTTTTAGTTTTGATCAAAAAAATTTTATTTCAGAAGACTTTTCAAAAAAAATGTTAATGCCATCTGAAAGAGGAACAGATAAGCTTTCCATCGAGCTCTTAGTCGAAGAAGTCGGTCGAAGGATGCAAGAGTTATTAGCAAAAAACTAATCGGAGGTCAACACGTTTCCGTGCTACTGCCGATTCTTTTCGCAAAGTACTTTTCTATAATTCTAGTATTTAATGGGAAAAATTAAACGAATTTTTTCTCCATGTAAAAAAACTATTAATTCTGAATAAAATGCCGCCCATTTATGCAATTAAAAAAATTTTAATGTCTCTTATTAGATAAGGCATATTTTCGTCTGATAATGTACTTCTTCTTCAATGATTTTGAGTATATTTTAGTTTTGATCAAAAAAATTTTATTTTTTACGACTTTTCGTAAAATATGTTAATACCATCTGAAAGAGGAACAGAAAAGCTTTCCATCGAGCTCTTAGTCGAAGAAGTCGGTCGAAGGATGCAAGAGTTATTGGCAAAAAACTAATCGGTGGTCAACACGTTTCCGTCCAACCGCCGTTTTTTTCGCAAAGTACTTTCTATAATTCTAGTTTTAAATGGGAAAATATTAAACGTATTGTTTGTCCATGTAAAAAAACTATTAATTCTGAATAAAATACCGCCCATTTATGCAATTAAAAAAATTTTAATGTCTCTTATTAGATAAGGCATATTTTCGTCTGATAAGGTACTTCTTCTTCAATGATTTTGAGGATATTTTAGTTTTGATCAAAAAAATTTTATTTTTTACGACTTTTCGTAAAATATGTTAATACCATCTGAAAGAGGAACAGATAAGCTCTCCATCGATCTCTTAGTCAAAGAAGTCGGTCGAAGAATGCAAGAGTTATTAGCAAAAAACTAATCGGTGGTCAACACGTTTCCGTGCTACTGCCGCTTCTTTTCGCAAAGTACTTTTCTATAATTCTAGTATTTAATGGGAAAAATTATACGAATTTTTTCTCCATGTAAAAAAACTATTAATTCTGAATAAAATGCCGCCCATTTATGCAATTAAAAAAATTTTAATGTCTCTTATTAGATAAGGCATATTTTCGTCTGATAAGGTACTTCTTCTTCAATGATTTTGAAGATATTTTAGTTTTGATCAAAAAAATTTTATTTTTTACGACTTTTCGTAAAATATGTTAATACCATCTGAAAGAGGAACAGATAAGCTTTCCATCGAGCTCTTAGTCGAAGAAGTCGGTCGAAGGATGCTATTAGCAAAAAACTAATCGGTGGTCAACACGTTTCCGTGCTACTGCCGATTCTTTTCGCAAAGTACTTTTCTATAATTGTAGTATTTAATGGGAAAAATTAAACGAATTTTTTCTCCATGTAAAAAAACTATTAATTCTGAATAAAATGCCGCCCATTTATGCAATTAAAAAAATTTTAATGTCTCTTATTAGATAAAGCATATTTTCGTCTGATAAGGTACTTCTTCTTCAATGATTTTGAGGATATTTTAGTTTTTATCAAAAAAATTTTATTTTTTACGACTTTTCGTAAAATATGTTAATACCATCTGAAAGAGGAACAGATAAGCTTTCCACCGAGCTCTTAGTCGAAGAAGTCGGTCGAAGGATGCAAGAGTTATTGGCAAAAAACTAATCGGTGGTCAACACGTTTCCGTCCAACCGCCGTTATTTTCGCAAAGTACTTTCTATAATTCGAGTTTTTAATGGGAAAAAATTAAACGTATTGTTTGTCCGTGTAAAAAAGTATTAATTCTGAATAAAATGCCGCCCATTTATGCAATTAAAAAAATTTAAATGTCTCTTATTAGATAAGGCATATTTTCGTCTGATAAGGTACTTCTTCTTCAATGATTTTGAGGACATTTTAGTTTTGATCAAAAAAATTTTATTTTTTACGACTTTTCGTAAAATATGTTAATACCATCTGAAAGAGGAACAGATAAGCTTTCCATCGATCTCTTAGTCGAAGAAGTCGGTCGAAGGATGCAAGAGTTATTAGCAAAAAACTAATCGGTGGTCAACACGTTTCCGTGCTACTGCCGATTCTTTTCGCAAAGTACTTTTCTATAATTCTAGTATTTAATGGGAAAAACGACTTTTCGTAAAATATGTTAATACTATCTGAAAGAGGAACAGATAAGCTTTCCATCGAGCTCTTAGTCGAAGAAGTCGGTCGAAGGATGCAAGAGTTATTAGCAAAAAACTAATTGGTGGTCAACACGTTTGCGTGCTACTGCCGATTGTTTTTTTTTTTTTTTTTAACTAACTACAGGCGCAAGACGTTGTGGTAGCGCACTACCCTCAAGTGGACTTGCGACACCAGGTCAGCCTGTTCCGCGACTACAGACAAGTCAACAGTCGCTTTACTACTTACACTACACACAATAAAAAATACTAATAAACTAATTTTTAAACAATTCCTTAAAACTACTACGTTGATTAATTAACATAAACTTCATAAACAAAATTTTTACTTATTTAAATACGTTAGAATACTACATTTTATTAGGTTAGTAGAGGAGCAGTTCTCAATTAAACTAAAATATCTGTTATAATACCTACATAAAACACGAAACGAGTCATGCTCTAAATATGTCGATCTGCAGGTACTAAGACAGATCGGACTAAAATTTCTAGTTACTCTAGCGGGGACACTGAACTGTATATACGCCAACAATGTAGGAGAGAATATCATGCCATTTATATTTCGCAAAGTACTTTTCTATAATTCTAGTATTTAATGGGAAAAATTAAACGAATTTTTTCTCCATGTAAAAACACTATTAATTCTGAATAAAATGCCGCCCATTTATGCAATTAAAAAAATTTTGATGTCTCTTATTAGATAAGGCATATTTTCGTCTGATAAGGTACTTCTTCTTCAATGATTTCGAGGATATTTTAGTTTTGATCAAAAAAATTGTTTTTCTTACGATTTTTCGTAAAATATGTTAAAGCCATGTGAAAGGGGAACAGATAAGCTTTCCATCGAGCTCTTAGTCAAAGAAGTCGGTCGAAGGATGCAAGAGTTATTAGCAAAAAACTAATCGGTGGTCAACACGTTTCCGTCGTACTGCCGATTCTTTTCGCAAAGTACTTTTCTATAATTCTAGTATTTAATGGGAAAAAATTAAACGAATTTTTGTCCATGTAAAAAAACTATTAACTCTGAATACAATGCCGCCCATTTATGCAATTAAAAATTTTAAATGTCTCTTATTAGATAAGGCATATTTTCGTCTGATAAGGTACTTCTTCTTCAATGATTTCGAGGATTTTTTAGTTTTGATCAAAAAAATTTTATTTCAGAAGACTTTTCAAAAAAAATGTTAATGCCATCTGAAAGAGGAACAGATAAGCTTTCCATCGAGCTCTTAGTCGAAGAAGTCGGTCGAAGGATGCAAGAGTTATTAGCAAAAACTAATCGGTGGTCAACACGTTTCCGTGCTACTGCCGATTCTTTTCGCAAAGTACTTTTCTATAATTCTAGTATTTAATGGGAAAAATTAAACGAATTTTTTCTCCATGTAAAAAAACTATTAATTCTGAATAAAATGCCGCCCATTTATGCAATTAAAAAAATTTTAATGTCTCTTATTAGATAAGGCATATTTTCGTCTGAAAAGGTACTTCTTCTTCAATGATTTTGAGGATATTTTAGTTTTGATCAAAAAAATTTTATTTTTTACGACTTTTCGTAAAATATGTTAATACCATCTGAAAGAGGAACAGATAAGCTTTCCACCGAGCTCTTAGTCGACGAAGTCGGTCGAAGGATGCAAGAGTTATTGGCAAAAAACTAATCGGTGGTCAACACGTTTCCGTCCAACCGCCGTTTTTTTCGCAAAGTACTTTCTATAATTCGAGTTTTTAATGGGAAAAAATTAAACGTATTGTTTGTCCGTGTAAAAAAGTATTAATTCTGAATAAAATGCCGCCCATTTATGCAATTAAAAAAATTTAAATGTCTCTTATTAGATAAGGCATATTTTCGTCTGATAAGGTACTTCTTCTTCAATGATTTTGAGGACATTTTAGTTTTGATCAAAAAAATTTTATTTTTTACGACTTTTCGTAAAATATGTTAATACCATCTGAAAGAGGAACAGATAAGCTTTCCATCGATCTCTTAGTCGAAGAAGTCGGTCGAAGGATGCAAGAGTTATTAGCAAAAAACTAATCGGTGGTCAACACGTTTCCGTGCTACTGCCGATTCTTTTCGCAAAGTACTTTTCTATAATTCTAGTATTTAATGGGAAAAACGACTTTTCGTAAAATATGTTAATACCATCTGAAAGAGGAACAGATAAGCTTTTCATCGAGCTCTTAGTCGAAGAAGTCGGTCGAAGGATGCAAGAGTTATTAGCAAAAAACTAATTGGTGGTCAACACGTTTGCGTGCTACTGCCGATTGTTTTCGCAAAGTACTTTTCTATAATTCTAGTATTTAATGGGAAAAATTAAACGAATTTTTTCTCCATGTAAAAAAACTATTAATTCTGAATAAAATGCCGCCCATTTATGCAATTAAAAAAATTTTAATGTCTCTTATTAGATAAGGCATATTTTCGTCTGATAAGGTACTTCTTCTTCAATGATTTTAAGGATATTTTAGTTTTGATCAAAAAAATTTTATTTTTTACGACTTTTCGTAAAATATGTTAATTCCATCTGAAAGAGGAACAGATAAGCTTTCCATCGAGTTCTTAGTCGAAGAAGTCGGTCGAAGGATGCAAGAGTTATTAGCAAAAAACTAATCGGTGGTCAACACGTTTCCGTGCTACTGCCGATTGTTTTTTTTTTTTTTTTTTTTTTTTAACTAACTACAGGCGCAAGACGTTGTGGTAGCGCACTACCCTCAAGTGGACTTGCGACACCAGGTCAGCCTGTTCCGCGACTACAGACAAGTCAACAGTCGCTTTACTACTTACACTACACACAATAAAAAATACTAATAAACTAATTTTTAAACAATTCCTTAAAACTACTACGTTGATTAATTAACATAAACTTCATAAACAAAATTTTTACTTATTTAAATACGTTAGAATACTACATTTTATTAGGTTAGTAGAGGAGCAGTTCTCAATTAAACTAAAATATCTGTTATAATACCTACATAAAACACGAAACGAGTCATGCTCTAAATATGTCGATCTGCAGGTACTAAGACAGATCGGACTAAAATTTCTAGTTACTCTAGCGGGGACACTGAACTGTATATACGCCAACAATGTAGGAGAGAATATCATGCCATTTATATTTCGCAAAGTACTTTTCTATAATTCTAGTATTTAATGGGAAAAATTAAACGAATTTTTTCTCCATGTAAAAACACTATTAATTCTGAATAAAATGCCGCCCATTTATGCAATTAAAAAAATTTTGATGTCTCTTATTAGATAAGGCATATTTTCGTCTGATAACGTACTTCTTCTTCAATGATTTCGAGGATATTTTAGTTTTGATCAAAAAAATGGTTTTTCTTACGATTTTTCGTAAAATATTTTAAAGCCATGTGAAAGGGGAACAGATAAGCTTTCCATCGAGCTCTTAGTCAAAGAAGTCGGTCGAAGGATGCAAGAGTTATTAGCAAAAAACTAATCGGTGGTCAACACGTTTCCGTCGTACTGCCGATTCTTTTCGCAAAGTACTTTTCTATAATTCTAGTATTTAATGGGAAAAAATTAAACGAATTTTTGTCCATGTAAAAAAACTATTAACTCTGAATACAATGCCGCCCATTTATGCAATTAAAAATTTTAAATGTCTCTTATTAGATAAGGCATATTTTCGTCTGATAAGGTACTTCTTCTTCAATGATTTCGAGGATTTTTTAGTTTTGATCAAAAAAATTTTATTTCAGAAGACTTTTCAAAAAAAATGTTAATGCCATCTGAAAGAGGAACAGATAAGCTTTCCATCGAGCTCTTAGTCGAAGAAGTCGGTCGAAGGATGCAAGAGTTATTAGCAAAAAACTAATCGGTGGTCAACACGTTTCCGTCCTACTGCCGATTCTTTTCGCAAAGTACTTTTCTATAATTCTAGTATTTAATGGGAAAAAATTAAACGAATTTTTTCTCCATGTAAAAAAACTATTAATTCTGAATAAAATGCCGCCCATTTATGCAATTAAAAAAATTTAAATGTCTCTTATTAGATAAGGCATATTTTCGTCTGATAAGGTACTTCTTCTTCAATGATTTTGAAGATATTTTAGTTTTGATCAAAAAAATTTTATTTTTTACGACTTTTCGTAAAATATGTTAATACCATCTGAAAGAAGAACAGATAAGCTTTCCATCGAGCTCTTAGTCGAAGAAGTCGGTCGAAGGATGCAAGAGTTATTAGCAAAAAACTAATCGGTGGTCAACACGTTTCCGTGCTACTGCCGATTCTTTTCGCAAAGTACTTTTCTATAATTCTAGTATTTAATGGGAAAAATTAAACGAATTTTTTCTCCATGTAAAAAAACTATTAATTCTGAATAAAATGCCGCCCATTTATGCAATTAAAAAAATTTTAATGTCTCTTATTAGATAAGGCATATTTTTGTCTGATAAGGTACTTCTTCTTCAATGATTTTTAGGATATTTTAGTTTTGTTCAAAAAAAAATTTTTTTTTACGACTTTTCGTAAAATATGTTAATACCATCTGAAAGAGGAACAGAAAAGCTTTCCATCGAGCTCATAGTCGAAGAAGTCGGTCGAAGGATGCAAGAGTTATTGGCAAAAAACTAATCGGTGGTCAACACGTTTCCGTCCAACCGCCGTTTTTTTCGCAAAGTACTTTCTATAATTCTAGTTTTTAATGGGAAAATATTAAACGTATTGTTTGTCCATGTAAAAAAACTATTAATTCTGAATAAAATGCCGCCCATTTATGCAATTAAAAAAATTTTAATGTCTCTTATTAGATAAGGCATATTTTCGTCTGATAAGGTACTTCTTCTTCAATGATTTTGAGGATATTTTAGTTTTGATCAAAAAAATTTTATTTTTTACGACTTTTCGTAAAATATGTTAATACCATCTGAAAGAGGAACAGAAAAGCTTTCCATCGAGCTCTTAGTCGAAGAAGTCGGTCGAAGGATGCAAGAGTTATTGGCAAAAAACTAATCGGTGGTCAACACGTTTCCGTCCAACCGCCGTTTTTTTCGCAAAGTACTTTCTATAATTCTAGTTTTTAATGGGAAAATATTAAACGTATTGTTTGTCCATGTAAAAAAACTATTAATTCTGAATAAAATGCCGCCCATTTATGCAATTAAAAAAATTTTAATGTCTCTTATTAGATAAGGCATATTTTCGTCTGATAAGGTACTTCTTCTTCAATGATTTTGAGGATATTTTAGTTTTGATCAAAAAAATTTTATTTTTTACGACTTTTCGTAAAATATGTTAATACCATCTGAAAGAGGAACAGATAAGCTTTCCATCGATCTCTTAGTCAAAGAAGTCGGTCGAAGAATGCAAGAGTTATTAGCAAAAAACTAATCGGTGGTCAACACGTTTCCGTGCTACTGCCGCTTCCTTTCGCAAAGTACTTTTCTATAATTCTAGTATTTAATGGGAAAAATTATACGAATTTTTTCTCCATGTAAAAAAACTATTAATTCTGAATAAAATGCCGCCCATTTATGCAATTAAAAAAATTTTAATGTCTCTTATTAGATAAGGCATATTTTCGTCTGATAAGGTACTTCTTCTTCAATGATTTCGAGGATTTTTTAGTTTTGATCAAAAAAATTTTATTTCAGAAGACTTTTCAAAAAAAATGTTAATGCCATCTGAAAGAGGAACAGATAAGCTTTCCATCGAGCTCTTAGTCGAAGAAGTCGGTCGAAGGATGCAAGAGTTATTAGCAAAAAACTAATCGGTGGTCAACACGTTTCCGTCGTACTGCCGATTCTTTTCGCAAAGTACTTTTCTATAATTCTAGTATTTAATGGGAAAAAATTAAACGAATTTTTGTCCATGTAAAAAAACTATTAACTCTGAATACAATGCCGCCCATTTATGCAATTAAAAATTTTAAATGTCTCTTATTAGATAAGGCATATTTTCGTCTGATAAGGTACTTCTTCTTCAATGATTTCGAGGATATTTTAGTTTTGATCAAAAAAATTTTATTTCAGATGACTTTTCAAAAAAAATGTTAATGCCATCTGAAAGAGGAACAGATAAGCTTTCCATCGAGCTCTTAGTCGAAGAAGTCGGTCGAAGGATGCTATTCGCAAAAAACTAATCGGTGGTCAACACGTTTCCGTGCTACTGCCGATTCTTTTCGCAAAGTACTTTTCTATAATTCTAGTATTTAATGGGAAAAATTAAACGAATTTTTTCTCCATGTAAAAAAACTATTAATTCTGAATAAAATGCCGCCCATTTATGCAATTAAAAAAATTTTAATGTCTCTTATTAGATAAGGCATATTTTCGTCTGATAAGGTACTTCTTCTTCAATGATTTCGAGGATATTTTAGTTTTGATCAAAAAAATTGTTTTTCTTACGATTTTTCGTAAACTATGTTAATGCCATCTGAAAGGGGAACAGATAAGCTTTCCATCGAGCTGTTAGTCAAAGAAGTCGGTCGAAGGATGCAAGAGTTATTAGCAAAAAACTAATCGGTGGTCAACACGTTTCCGTGCTACTGCCGATTCTTTTCGCAAAGTACTTTTCTATAATTCTAGTATTTAATGGGAAAAACGACTTTTCGTAAAATATGTTAATACCATCTGAAAGAGGAACAGATAAGCTTTCCATCGAGCTCTTAGTCGAAGAAGTCGGTCGAAGGATGCAAGAGTTATTAGCAAAAAACTAATTGGTGGTCAACACGTTTGCGTGCTACTGCCGATTGTTTTCGCAAAGTACTTTTCTATAATTATAGTATTTAATGGGAAAAATTAAACGAATTTTTTCTCCATGTAAAAAAACTATTAATTCTGAATAAAATGCCGCCCATTTATGCAATTAAAAAAATTTTAATGTCTCTTATTAGATAAGGCATATTTTCGTCTGATAAGGTACTTCTTCTTCAATGATTTTAAGGATATTTTAGTTTTGATCAAAAAAATTTTATTTTTTACGACTTTTCGTAAAATATGTTAATTCCATCTGAAAGAGGAACAGATAAGCTTTCCATCGAGTTCTTAGTCGAAGAAGTCGGTCGAAGGATGCAAGAGTTATTAGCAAAAAACTAATCGGTGGTCAACACGTTTCCGTGCTACTGCCGATTGTTTTCGCAAAGTACTTTTCTATAATTCTAGTATTTAATGGGAAAAATTAAACGAATTTTTTCTCCATGTAAAAACACTATTAATTCTGAATAAAATGCCGCCCATTTATGCAATTAAAAAAATTTTGATGTCTCTTATTAGATAAGGCATATTTTCGTCTGATAAGGTACTTCTTCTTCAATGGTTTCGAGGATATTTTAGTTTTGATAAAAAAAATTGTTTTTCTTACGATTTTTCGTAAAATATGTTAAAGCCATGTGAAAGGGGAACAGATAAGCTTTCCATTGAGCTCTTAGTCAAAGAAGTCGGTCGAAGGATGCAAGAGTTATTAGCAAAAAACTAATCGGTGGTCAACACGTTTCCGTCGTACTGCCGATTCTTTTCGCAAAGTACTTTTCTATAATTCTAGTATTTAATGGGAAAAAATTAAACGAATTTTTGTCCATGTAAAAAAACTATTAACTCTGAATACAATGCCGCCCATTTATGCAATTAAAAATTTTAAATGTCTCTTATTAGATAAGGCATATTTTCGTCTGATAAGGTACTTCTTCTTCAATGATTTTGAGGATATTTTAGTTTTGATCAAAAAAATTTTATTTTTTACGACTTTTCGTAAAATATGTTAATACCATCTGAAAGAAGAACAGATAAGCTTTCCATCGAGCTCTTAGTCGAAGAAGTCGGTCGAAGGATGCAAGAGTTATTAGCAAAAAACTAATCGGTGGTCAACACGTTTCCGTGCTACTGCCGATTCTTTTCGCAAAGTACTTTTCTATAATTCTAGTATTTAATGGGAAAAATTAAACGAATTTTTTCTCCATGTAAAAAAACTATTAATTCTGAATAAAATGCCGCCCATTTATGCAATTAAAAAAATTTTAATGTCTCTTATTAGATAAGGCATATTTTTGTCTGATAAGGTACTTCTTCTTCAATGATTTTTAGGATATTTTAGTTTTGTTCAAAAAAACATTTTTTTTTACGACTTTTCGTAAAATATGTTAATACCATCTGAAAGAGGAACAGAAAAGCTTTCCATCGAGCTCTTAGTCGAAGAAGTCGGTCGAAGGATGCAAGAGTTATTGGCAAAAAACTAATCGGTGGTCAACACGTTTCCGTCCAACCGCCGTTTTTTTCGCAAAGTACTTTCTATAATTCTAGTTTTTAATGGGAAAATATTAAACGTATTGTTTGTCCATGTAAAAAAACTATTAATTCTGAATAAAATGCCGCCCATTTATGCAATTAAAAAAATTTTAATGTCTCTTATTAGATAAGGCATATTTTCGTCTGATAAGGTACTTCTTCTTCAATGATTTTGAGGATATTTTAGTTTTGATCAAAAAAATTTTATTTTTTACGACTTTTCGTAAAATATGTTAATACCATCTGAAAGAGGAACAGATAAGCTTTCCATCGATCTCTTAGTCAAAGAAGTCGGTCGAAGAATGCAAGAGTTATTAGCAAAAAACTAATCGGTGGTCAACACGTTTCCGTGCTACTGCCGCTTCCTTTCGCAAAGTACTTTTCTATAATTCTAGTATTTAATGGGAAAAATTATACGAATTTTTTCTCCATGTAAAAAAACTATTAATTCTGAATAAAATGCCGCCCATTTATGCAATTAAAAAAATTTTAATGTCTCTTATTAGATAAGGCATATTTTCGTCTGATAAGGTACTTCTTCTTAAATGATTTTGAGGATATTTTAGTTTTGATCAAAAAAATTTTATTTTTTACGACTTTTCGTAAAATATTTTAATACCATCTGAAAGAGGAACAGATAAGCTTTCCATCGAGCTCTTAGTCGAAGAAGTCGGTCGAAGGATGCTATTAGCAAAAAACTAATCGGTGGTCAACACGTTTCCGTGCTACTGCCGATACTTTTCGCAAAGTACTTTTCTATAATTCTAGTATTTAATGGGAAAAATTAAACGAAATTTTTCTCCATGTAAAAAAACTATTAATTCTGAATAAAATGCCGCCCATTTATGCAATTAAAAAAATTTTAATGTCTCTTATTAGATAAGGCATATTTTCGTCTGATAAGGTACTTCTTCTTCAATGATTTCGAGGATATTTTAGTTTTGATCAAAAAAATTGTTTTTCTTACGATTTTTCGTAAACTATGTTAATGCCATCTGAAAGGGGAACAGATAAGCTTTCCATCGAGCTGTTAGTCAAAGAAGTCGGTCGAAGGATGCAAGAGTTATTAGCAAAAAACTAATCGGTGGTCAACACGTTTCCGTGCTACTGCCGATTCTTTTCGCAAAGTACTTTTCTATAATTCTAGTATTTAATGGGAAAAACGACTTTTCGTAAAATATGTTAATACCATCTGAAAGAGGAACAGATAAGCTTTCCATCGAGCTCTTAGTCGAAGAAGTCGGTCGAAGGATGCAAGAGTTATTAGCAAAAAACTAATTGGTGGTCAACACGTTTGCGTGCTACTGCCGATTGTTTTCGCAAAGTACTTTTCTATAATTATAGTATTTAATGGGAAAAATTAAACGAATTTTTTCTCCATGTAAAAAAACTATTAATTCTGAATAAAATGCCGCCCATTTATGCAATTAAAAAAATTTTAATGTCTCTTATTAGATAAGGCATATTTTCGTCTGATAAGGTACTTCTTCTTCAATGATTTTAAGGATATTTTAGTTTTGATCAAAAAAATTTTATTTTTTACGACTTTTCGTAAAATATGTTAATTCCATCTGAAAGAGGAACAGATAAGCTTTCCATCGAGTTCTTAGTCGAAGAAGTCGGTCGAAGGATGCAAGAGTTATTAGCAAAAAACTAATCGGTGGTCAACACGTTTCCGTGCTACTGCCGATTGTTTTCGCAAAGTACTTTTCTATAATTCTAGTATTTAATGGGAAAAATTAAACGAATTTTTTCTCCATGTAAAAACACTATTAATTCTGAATAAAATGCCGCCCATTTATGCAATTAAAAAAATTTTGATGTCTCTTATTAGATAAGGCATATTTTCGTCTGATAAGGTACTTCTTCTTCAATGATTTCGAGGATATTTTAGTTTTGATCAAAAAAATTGTTTTTCTTACGATTTTTCGTAAAATATGTTAAAGCCATGTGAAAGGGGAACAGATAAGCTTTCCATCGAGCTCTTAGTCAAAGAAGTCGGTCGAAGGATGCAAGAGTTATTAGCAAAAAACTAATCGGTGGTCAACACGTTTCCGTCGTACTGCCGATTCTTTTCGCAAAGTACTTTTCTATAATTCTAGTATTTAATGGGAAAAAATTAAACGAATTTTTGTCCATGTAAAAAAACTATTAACTCTGAATACAATGCCGCCCATTTATGCAATTAAAAATTTTAAATGTCTCTTATTAGATAAGGCATATTTTCGTCTGATAAGGTACTTCTTCTTCAATGATTTCGAGGATATTTTAGTTTTGATCAAAAAAATTTTATTTCAGATGACTTTTCAAAAAAAATGTTAATGCCATCTGAAAGAGGAACAGATAAGCTTTCCATCGAGCTCTCAGTCGAAGAAGTCGGTCGAAGGATGCAAGAGTTATTAGCAAAAAACTAATCGGTGGTCAACACGTTTCCGTCGTACTGCCGATTCTTTTCGCAAAGTACTTTTCTATAATTCTAGTATTTAATGGGAAAAATTAAACGAATTTTTTCTCCATGTAAAAACACTATTAATTCTGAATAAAATGCCGCCCATTTATGCAATTAAAAAAATTTTGATGTCTCTTATTAGATAAGGCATATTTTCGTCTGATAAGGTACTTCTTCTTCAATGATTTTAAGGATATTTTAGTTTTGATCAAAAAAATTTTATTTTTTACGACTTTTCGTAAAATATGTTAAAGCCATGTGAAAGGGGAACAGATAAGCTTTCCATCGAGCTCTTAGTCAAAGAAGTCGGTCGAAGGATGCAAGAGTTATTAGCAAAAAACTAATCGGTGGTCAACACGTTTCCGTGCTACTGCCGCTTCTTTTCGCAAAGTACTTTTCTATAATTCTAGTATTTAATGGGAAAAATTATACGAATTTTTTCTCCATGTAAAAAAACTATTAATTCTGAATAAAATGCCGCCCATTTATGCAATTAAAAAAATTTTAATATCTCTTATTAGATAAGGCATATTTTCGTCTGATAAGGTACTTCTTCTTCAATGATTTTGAGGATATTTTAGTTTTGATCAAAAAAATTTTATTTTTTACGACTTTTCGTAAAATATGTTAATACCATCTGAAAGAGGAACAGATAAGCTTTCCATCGAGCTCTTAGTCGAAGAAGTCGGTCGAAGGATGCTATTAGCAAAAAACTAATCGGTGGTCAACACGTTTCCGTGCTACTGCCGATTCTTTTCGCAAAGTACTTTTCTATAATTCTAGTATTTAATGGGAAAAATTAAACGAATTTTTTCTCCATGTAAAAAAACTATTAATTCTGAATAAAATGCCGCCCATTTATGCAATTAAAAAAATTTAAATGTCTCTTATTAGATAAGGCATATTTTCGTCTGATAAGGTACTTCTTCTTCAATGATTTCGAGGATTTTTTAGTTTTGATCAAAAAAAATTTATTTCAGAAGACTTTTCAAAAAAAATGTTAATGCCATCTGAAAGAGCAACAGATAAGCTTTCCATCGAGCTCTTAGTCGAAGAAGTCGGTCGAAGGATGCAAGAGTTATTAGCAAAAAACTAATCGGTGGTCAACACGTTTCCGTGCTACTGCCGATTCTTTTCGCAAAGGACTTTTCTATAATTCTAGTATTTAATGGGCAAAAATTAAACGAATTTTTTCTCCATGTAAAAAAACTATTAATTCTGAATAAAATGCCGCCCATTTATGCAATTAAAAAAATTTTAATGTCTCTTATTAGATAAGGCATATTTTCGTCTGATAAGGTACTTCTTCTTCAATGATTTCGAGGATATTTTAGTTTTGATCAAAAAAATTGTTTTTCTTACGATTTTTCGTAAAAAATGTTAAAGCCACCTGAAAGGGGAACAGATAAGCTTTCCATCGAGCACTTAGTCAAAGAAGTCGGTCGAAGGATGCAAGAGTTATTAGCAAAAAACTAATCGGTGGTCAACACGTTTCCGTGCTACTGCCGATTCTTTTCGCAAAGGACTTTTCTATAATTCTAGTATTTAATGGGCAAAAATTAAACGAATTTTTTCTCCATGTAAAAAAACTATTAATTCTGAATAAAATGCCGCCCATTTATGCAATTAAAAAAATTTTAATGTCTCTTATTAGATAAGGCATATTTTCGTCTGATAAGGTACTTCTTCTTCAATGATTTCGAGGATATTTTAGTTTTGATCAAAAAAATTGTTTTTCTTACGATTTTTCGTAAACTATGTTAATGCCATCTGAAAGGGGAACAGATAAGCTTTCCATCGAGCTCTTAGTCAAAGAAGTCGGTCGAAGGATGCAAGAGTTATTAGCAAAAAACTAATCGGTGGTCAACACGTTTCCGTGCTACTGCCGATTCTTTTCGCAAAGTACTTTTCTATAATTCTAGTATTTAATGGGAAAAACGACTTTTCGTAAAATATGTTAATACCATCTGAAAGAGGAACAGATAAGCTTTCCATCGAGTTCTTAGTCGAAGAAGTCGGTCGAAGGATGCAAGAGTTATTAGCAAAAAACTAATCGGTGGTCAACACGTTTCCGTGCTACTGCCGATTGTTTTCGCAAAGTACTTTTCTATAATTCTAGTATTTAATGGGAAAAATTAAACGAATTTTTTCTCCATGTAAAAACACTATTAATTCTGAATAAAATGCCGCCCATTTATGCAATTAAAAAAATTTTGATGTCTCTTATTAGATAAGGCATATTTTCGTCTGATAAGGTACTTCTTCTTCAATGATTTCGAGGATATTTTAGTTTTGATCAAAAAAATTGTTTTTCTTACGATTTTTCGTAAAATATGTTAAAGCCATGTGAAAGGGGAACAGATAAGCTTTCCATCGAGCTCTTAGTCAAAGAAGTCGGTCGAAGGATGCAAGAGTTATTAGCAAAAAACTAATCGGTGGTCAACACGTTTCCGTCGTACTGCCGATTCTTTTCGCAAAGTACTTTTCTATAATTCTAGTATTTAATGGGAAAAAATTAAACGAATTTTTGTCCATGTAAAAAAACTATTAACTCTGAATACAATGCCGCCCATTTATGCAATTAAAAATTTTAAATGTCTCTTATTAGATAAGGCATATTTTCGTCTGATAAGGTACTTCTTCTTCAATGATTTCGAGGATTTTTTAGTTTTGATCAAAAAAATTTTATTTCAGATGACTTTTCAAAAAAAATGTTAATGCCATCTGAAAGAGGAACAGATAAGCTTTCCATCGAGCTCTTAGTCGAAGAAGTCGGTCGAAGGATGCAAGAGTTATTAGCAAAAAACTAATCGGTGGTCAACACGTTTCCGTCCTACTGCCGATTCTTTTCGCAAAGTACTTTTCTATAATTCTAGTATTTAATGGGAAAAAATTAAACGAATTTTTGTCCATGTAAAAAAACTATTAATTCTGAATAAAATGCCGCCCATTTATGCAATTAAAAAAATTTTAATGTCTCTTATTAGATAAGGCATATTTTCGTCTAATAAGGTACTTCTTCTTCAATGATTTTGAGGATAATTTAGTTTTGATCAAAAAAATTTTATTTTTTACGACTTTTCGTAAAATGAATTAATACCATCTGAAAGAGGAGCAGATAAGCTTTCCATCGAGCTCTTAGTCGAAGAAGTCGGTCGAAGGATGCAAGAGTTATAAGCAAAAAACTAATCGGTGGTCAACACGTTTCCGTCCTACTGCCGATTCTTTTCGCAAAGTACTTTTCTATAATTCTAGTATTTAATGGGAAAAAATTAAACGAATTTTTTCTCCATGTAAAAAAACTATTAATTCTGAATAAAATGCCGCCCATTTATGCAATTAAAAAAATTTTAATGTCTCTTATTAGATAAGGCATATTTTCGTCTGATAAGGTACTTCTTCTTCAATGATTTTGAGGATATTTTAGTTTTGATCAAAAAAATTTTATTTTTTACGACTTTTCGTAAAATATGTTAATACCATCTGAAAGAGGAACAGATAAGCTTTCCATCGATCTCTTAGTCAAAGAAGTCGGTCGAAGAATGCAAGAGTTATTAGCAAAAAACTAATCGGTGGTCAACACGTTTCCGTGCTACTGCCGCTTCTTTTCGCAAAGTACTTTTCTATAATTCTAGTATTTAATGGGAAAAATTATACGAATTTTTTCTCCATGTAAAAAAACTATTAATTCTGAATAAAATGCCGCCCATTTATGCAATTAAAAAAATTTTAATATCTCTTATTAGATAAGGCATATTTTCGTCTGATAAGGTACTTCTTCTTCAATGATTTTGAGGATATTTTAGTTTTGATCAAAAAAATTTTATTTTTTACGACTTTTCGTAAAATATGTTAATACCATCTGAAAGAGGAACAGATAAGCTTTCCATCGAGCTCTTAGTCGAAGAAGTCGGTCGAAGGATGCTATTAGCAAAAAACTAATCGGTGGTCAACACGTTTCCGTGCTACTGCCGATTCTTTTCGCAAAGTACTTTTCTATAATTCTAGTATTTAATGGGAAAAATTAAACGAATTTTTTCTCCATGTAAAAAAACTATTAATTCTGAATAAAATGCCGCCCATTTATGCAATTAAAAAAATTTAAATGTCTCTTATTAGATAAGGCATATTTTCGTCTGATAAGGTACTTCTTCTTCAATGATTTCGAGGATTTTTTAGTTTTGATCAAAAAAAATTTATTTCAGAAGACTTTTCAAAAAAAATGTTAATGCCATCTGAAAGAGCAACAGATAAGCTTTCCATCGAGCTCTTAGTCGAAGAAGTCGGTCGAAGGATGCAAGAGTTATTAGCAAAAAACTAATCGGTGGTCAACACGTTTCCGTGCTACTGCCGATTCTTTTCGCAAAGGACTTTTCTATAATTCTAGTATTTAATGGGCAAAAATTAAACGAATTTTTTCTCCATGTAAAAAAACTATTAATTCTGAATAAAATGCCGCCCATTTATGCAATTAAAAAAATTTTAATGTCTCTTATTAGATAAGGCATATTTTCGTCTGATAAGGTACTTCTTCTTCAATGATTTCGAGGATATTTTAGTTTTGATCAAAAAAATTGTTTTTCTTACGATTTTTCGTAAAAAATGTTAAAGCCACCTGAAAGGGGAACAGATAAGCTTTCCATCGAGCACTTAGTCAAAGAAGTCGGTCGAAGGATGCAAGAGTTATTAGCAAAAAACTAATCGGTGGTCAACACGTTTCCGTGCTACTGCCGATTCTTTTCGCAAAGGACTTTTCTATAATTCTAGTATTTAATGGGCAAAAATTAAACGAATTTTTTCTCCATGTAAAAAAACTATTAATTCTGAATAAAATGCCGCCCATTTATGCAATTAAAAAAATTTTAATGTCTCTTATTAGATAAGGCATATTTTCGTCTGATAAGGTACTTCTTCTTCAATGATTTCGAGGATATTTTAGTTTTGATCAAAAAAATTGTTTTTCTTACGATTTTTCGTAAACTATGTTAATGCCATCTGAAAGGGGAACAGATAAGCTTTCCATCGAGCTCTTAGTCAAAGAAGTCGGTCGAAGGATGCAAGAGTTATTAGCAAAAAACTAATCGGTGGTCAACACGTTTCCGTGCTACTGCCGATTCTTTTCGCAAAGTACTTTTCTATAATTCTAGTATTTAATGGGAAAAACGACTTTTCGTAAAATATGTTAATACCATCTGAAAGAGGAACAGATAAGCTTTCCATCGAGTTCTTAGTCGAAGAAGTCGGTCGAAGGATGCAAGAGTTATTAGCAAAAAACTAATCGGTGGTCAACACGTTTCCGTGCTACTGCCGATTGTTTTCGCAAAGTACTTTTCTATAATTCTAGTATTTAATGGGAAAAATTAAACGAATTTTTTCTCCATGTAAAAACACTATTAATTCTGAATAAAATGCCGCCCATTTATGCAATTAAAAAAATTTTGATGTCTCTTATTAGATAAGGCATATTTTCGTCTGATAAGGTACTTCTTCTTCAATGATTTCGAGGATATTTTAGTTTTGATCAAAAAAATTGTTTTTCTTACGATTTTTCGTAAAATATGTTAAAGCCATGTGAAAGGGGAACAGATAAGCTTTCCATCGAGCTCTTAGTCAAAGAAGTCGGTCGAAGGATGCAAGAGTTATTAGCAAAAAACTAATCGGTGGTCAACACGTTTCCGTCGTACTGCCGATTCTTTTCGCAAAGTACTTTTCTATAATTCTAGTATTTAATGGGAAAAAATTAAACGAATTTTTGTCCATGTAAAAAAACTATTAACTCTGAATACAATGCCGCCCATTTATGCAATTAAAAATTTTAAATGTCTCTTATTAGATAAGGCATATTTTCGTCTGATAAGGTACTTCTTCTTCAATGATTTCGAGGATTTTTTAGTTTTGATCAAAAAAATTTTATTTCAGATGACTTTTCAAAAAAAATGTTAATGCCATCTGAAAGAGGAACAGATAAGCTTTCCATCGAGCTCTTAGTCGAAGAAGTCGGTCGAAGGATGCAAGAGTTATTAGCAAAAAACTAATCGGTGGTCAACACGTTTCCGTCCTACTGCCGATTCTTTTCGCAAAGTACTTTTCTATAATTCTAGTATTTAATGGGAAAAAATTAAACGAATTTTTTCTCCATGTAAAAAAACTATTAATTCTGAATAAAATGCCGCCCATTTATGCAATTAAAAAAATTTTAATGTCTCTTATTAGATAAGGCATATTTTCGTCTAATAAGGTACTTCTTCTTCAATGATTTTGAGGATAATTTAGTTTTGATCAAAAAAATTTTATTTTTTACGACTTTTCGTAAAATGAATTAATACCATCTGAAAGAGGAGCAGATAAGCTTTCCATCGAGCTCTTAGTCGAAGAAGTCGGTCGAAGGATGCAAGAGTTATAAGCAAAAAACTAATCGGTGGTCAACACGTTTCCGTCCTACTGCCGATTCTTTTCGCAAAGTACTTTTCTATAATTCTAGTATTTATTGGGAAAAATTAAACGAATTTTTTCTCCATGTAAAAAAAATATTTATTCTGAATAAAATGCCGCCCATTTATGCAATTAAAAAAATTTTAATGTCTCTTATTAGATAAGGCATATTTTCGTCTGACAAGGTACTTCTTTTTCAATGATTTCGAGGATTTTTTAGTTTTGATCAAAAAAATTGTATTTCTTACGATTTTTCGTAAACTATGTTAATGCCATCTGAAAATGGGACCAGATAAGCTTTCCATCGAGCTCTTAGTCAAAGAAGTCGGTCGAAGGATGCAAGAGTTATTAGCAAAAAACTAATCGGTGGTCAACACGTTTCCGTCCTACTACCGATTCTTTTTGCAAAGTACTTTTCTATAATTCTAGTATTTAATGGGAAAAAATTAAACGAATTTTTTGTCCATGTAAAAATCTGTTAATTCTGAATAAAATGCTGCCCATTTAAGCAATTAAAACCAGTAAGGACGCTATCTTCAGCAAGGCTGAAGCTATAATACTTTTCACTTTGTGTCACTATAAAAAAAACTAAATGAATAGTTTTCATGCATCCCTAACAACATAACTGTAATGTTTCAAGTCAATTCGTTAAAAAACAAAAAATTTTTCCATACAACGGTTCAAGTTTTGCGATAAGTGGGCGTAGCCATGCCCACATTTGGTTAAAATAGTTTTTATTCCTCCCTAAGAACATAACTGTAAAGTTTCAAGTCAATTGGTTAAAAAACAAAAAAGTTTTCCATACAAAGGGTCAATTTTCGCTATAAAAGGGCGTGGCCACGCCCACTTTTGATCAAAATAGTTTTCATTCCTCCCTAAGAGCATAACTGCAAAGTTTCAAATCAATTGGTTAAAAAACAAAAAAGTTTTCCATACAACGGGTCAATTTTCGCTATAAGTAGGCGTGGCTACGCCCACTTTTGGTCAAAATAGTTTTCATTCCTCCCTAGGAACATAACTGTAAAGTTTTAAGTCAATTGGTTAAAAAACAAAAAAGTTTTCCATACAAAGCGTCAAGTTAAGCTATAAGTGGGCGTGGCCATGCCCACTTTTGATCAAAATAGTTTTCATTCCTCCCTAAGAGCACAACTGCAAAGTTTCAAGTCAATTGGTTAAAAAACAAAAAAGTTTTCCATACAACGGATAAATTTTCGCTATAAGTGGGCGTGGCTACGCCCACTTTTGGTCAAAATAGTTTTCATTCCTCCCTAAGAGCATAACTGCAAAGTTTCAAATCAATTGGTTAAAAAACAAAAAAGTTTTCCATACAACGGGTCAATTTTCGCTATAAGTAGGCGTGGCTACGCCCACTTTTGGTCAAAATAGTTTTCATTCCTCCCTAGGAACATAACTGTAAAGTTTTAAGTCAATTGGTTAAAAAACAAAAAAGTTTTCCATACAAAGCGTCAAGTTAAGCTATAAGTGGGCGTGGTCATGCCCACTTTTGATCAAAATAGTTTTCATTCCTCCCTAAGAGCACAACTGCAAAGTTTCAAGTCAATTGGTTAAAAAACAAAAAAGTTTTCCATACAACGGATAAATTTTCGCTATAAGTGGGCGTGGCTACGCCCACTTTTGGTCAAAATAGTTTTCATTCCTCTCTAAGAACATAACTGTAAAGTTTCAAGTCAATTGGTTAAAAAACAAAAAAGTTTTCCATACAAAGTGTCAATTTTCGCTATAAGTGGGCGTGGCTACGCCCACTTTTGGTCAAAATAGTTTTCATTCCTCCCTAAGAACATAACTGTAAAGTTTCAAGTCAATTGGTTAAAAAACAAGAAAGTTTTCCATACAAAGGGTCAAGTTAAGCTATAAGTAGGCGTGGCCATGCCCACTTTTGATCAAAATAGTTTTCATTCCTCCCTAAGAGCATAACTGCAAAGTTTCAAGTCAATTGGTTGAAAAACAAAAAAGTTTTCCATACAACGGGTAAATTTTCGCTATAAGTGGGCGTGGCTACGCGTGGTTACGCCCACTTTTGGTCAAAATAGTTTTCATTCCTCCCTAAGAACATAACTTTAAAATTTCAAGTCAATTGGTTAAGAAACAAAAAAGTTTTCCATACAACGACGTGAATATGGCTTCTCTTCCTCTTCTTCATTTTGTATGGGAGCTACCAGTTCCAGATGTCCAATCTCAATGAAACTTTCAGGCATGTAGTCGGACCATGTAAAACTACTATGTTTAAAATTTCAGCACTCTATTGTACAAAACAAAAAAGTTTTCCATACAACGATTCAAGTTTTGTTCACTTTTCTTCTTCTTTTCGTATGGGAGCTACCTGTTCCAATAATCCGATCATGCTGGTTCCGACGAATGATTCATCGTAATAAATTCTAAGACTCTATGCAAAGTTTCAGCTCGATAGCTTCAAAACTGAGGGACTAGTTTGCATACATACAGACAGACAGACAGACCGACAGACAGACAGACAGACGGACAGACGGACATGGCTAAATCAACTCGTGTTGTCGTCCTGATCAAGAATATATATACTTTATATAGTCGGAAATTAATATTTCGATCTGTTACAAACTCCGTGACAAAGTTAATATACTATTTCACATAAGTGAAAAGTATAAAAATTTAAATGTCTCTTATTAGATAAGGCATATTTTCGTCTGATAAGGTACTTCTTCTTCAATGATTTCGAGGATATTTCATATTTGATCAAAAAAATTATATTTCTTACGACTTTTCGTAAAATATGTTAATGCCATCTAAAAGAGGAACAGATAAGCTTTCCATCGAACTCTAAGTCGAAAAAGTCGGTCGAAGGATGCAGGAGTTATTAGCAAAAAACTAATCGGTGGTCAACACGTTTCCGTCCCACTGCCGATTTTTTTCGCAAAGTACTTTTAAATAATTCTAGTATTTAATGGGAGAAAATTAAACGAATTTTTTCTCCATGTAAAAAAACTATTAATTCTGAAAAAAATACCGCCCATTTATGCAATTAAAACAATTTTAATGTCTCTTATTAGATAAGGCATATTTTCGTCTGATAAGGTACTTCTTCTTCAATGATTTCGAGGATATTTCATATTTGATCAAAAAAATTTTATTTCTTACGACTTTTCGTAAAATATATTAATACCATCTGAAAGGGGAACAGATAAGCTTTCCACCGAGCTCTTAGTCGAAGAAGTCGGTCGAAGGATGCAAGAGTTATTGGCAAAAAACTAATCGGTGGTCCACACGTTTCCGTCCAACCGCAGTTTTTTTCGCAAAGTACTTTCTATAATTCTAGTTTTTAATGGGAAAAAATTAAACGTATTGGTTGTCCGTGTAAAAACCTATTAATTCTGAATAAAATGCCGCCCATTTATGCAATAAAAAAAATTTAAATGTCTCTTATTAGATAAGGCATATTTTCGTCGGATAAGGTACTTCTTCTTCAATGATTTTGAGGATATTTTAGTTTTGATCAAAAAAATTTTATTTTTTACAACTTTTCGTAAAATATGTTAATACCATCTGAAAGAGGAACAGATAAGCTTTCCATCGAGCTCTTAGTTAAAGAAGTCGGTCGAAGGATGCAAGAGTTATTAGCAAAAAACTAATCGGTGGTCAACACGTTTCCGTGCTACTGCCGATTATTTTCGCAAAGTACTTTTTTATAATTCTAGTATTTAATGGGAAAAATTAAACGAATTTTTTCTCCATGTAAAAAAACTATTAATTCTGAATAAAATGCCGCCCATTTATGCAATTAAAAAAATTTTAATGTCTCTTATTAGATAAGGCACATTTTCGTCTGATAAGGTACTTCTTCTTCAATGATTTTGAGGATATTTTAGTTTTGATCAAAAAAATTTTATTTTTTACGACTTTTCGTAAAATATGTTAATACCATCTGAAAGAGGAACAGATAAGCTTTCCATCGAGCTCTTAGTCAAAGAAGTCGGTCGAAGGATGCAAGAGTTATTAGCAAAAAACTAATCGGTGGTCAATACGTTTCCGTCCTACTGCCGATTCTTTTCGCAAAGTACTTTTCTATAATTCTAGTATTTAATGGGAAAAATTAAATTAATTTTTTCTCCATGTAAAAAAACTATTAATTCTGAATAAAATGCCGCCCATTTAAGCAATTAAAACCAGTAAGGACGCTATCTTCAGCAAGGCTGAAGCTATAATACTTTTCACTTTGTGTCACTATAAAAAAAACTAAATGAATAGTTTTCATGCATCCCTAACAACATAACTGTAATGTTTCAAGTCAATTCGTTAAAAAACAAAAAATTTTTCCATACAACGGTTCAAGTTTTGCGATAAGTGGGCGTAGCCATGCCCACATTTGGTTAAAATAGTTTTTATTCCGCCCTAAGAACATAACTGTAAAGTTTCAAGTCAATTGGTTAAAAAACAAAAAAGTTTTCCATACAAAGGGTCAATTTTCGCTATAAAAGGGCGTGGCCACGCCCACTTTTGATCAAAATAGTTTTCATTCCTCCCTAAGAGCATAACTGCAAAGTTTCAAATCAATTGGTTAAAAAACAAAAAAGTTTTCCATACAACGGGTCAATTTTCGCTATAAGTAGGCGTGGCTACGCCCACTTTTGGTCAAAATAGTTTTCATTCCTCCCTAGGAACATAACTGTAAAGTTTTAAGTCAATTGGTTAAAAAACAAAAAAATTTTCCATACAAAGCGTCAAGTTAAGCTATAAGTGGGCGTGGCCATGCCCACTTTTGATCAAAATAGTTTTCATTCCTCCCTAAGAGCACAACTGCAAAGTTTCAAGTCAATTGGTTAAAAAACAAAAAAGTTTTCCATACAACGGATAAATTTTCGCTATAAGTGGGCGTGGCTACGCCCACTTTTGGTCAAAATAGTTTTCATTCCTCCCTAAGAGCATAACTGCAAAGTTTCAAATCAACTGGTTAAAAAACAAAAAAGTTTTCCATACAACGGGTCAATTTTCGCTATAAGTAGGCGTGGCTACGCCCACTTTTGGTCAAAATAGTTTTAATTCCTCCCTAGGAACATAACTGTAAAGTTTTAAGTCAATTGGTTAAAAAACAAAAAAGTTTTCGATACAAAGCGTCAAGTTAAGCTATAAGTGGGCGTGGTCATGCCCACTTTTGATCAAAATAGTTTTCATTCCTCCCTAAGAGCATAACTGCAAAGTTTCAAGTCAATTGGTTAAAAAACAAAAAAGTTTTCCATACAACGGATAAATTTTCGCTATAAGTGGGCGTGGCTACGCCCACTTTTGGTCAAAATAGTTTTCATTCCTCTCTAAGAACATAACTGTAAAGTTTCAAGTCAATTGGTTAAGAAACAAAAAAGTTTTCCATACAAAGTGTCAATTTTCGCTATAAGTGGGCGTGGCTACGCCCACTTTTGGTCAAAATAGTTTTCATTCCTCCCTAAGAACATAACTGTAAAGTTTCAAGTCAATTGGTTAAAAAACAAGAAAGTTTTCCATACAAAGGGTCAAGTTAAGCTATAAGTGGGCGTGGCCACGCCCACTTTTGATCAAAATAGTTTTCATTCCTCCCTAAGAGCATAACTGCAAAGTTTCAAGTCAATTGGTTGAAAAACAAAAAAGTTTTCCATACAACGGGTAAATTTTCGCTATAAGTGGGCGTGGCTACGCGTGGTTACGCCCACTTTCGGTCAAAATAGTTTTCATTCCTCCCTAAGAACATAACTTTAAAATTTCAAGTCAATTGGTTAAGAAACAAAAAAGTTTTCCATACAACGACGTGAATATGGCTTCTCTTCCTCTTCTTCATTTTGTATGGGAGCTACCAGTTCCAGATGTCCAATCTCAATGAAACTTTCAGGCATGTAGTCGGACCATGTAAAACTACTATGTTTAAAATTTCAGCACTCTATTGTACAAAACAAAAAAGTTTTCCATACAACGATTCAAGTTTTGTTCACTTTTCTTCTTCTTTTCGTATGGGAGCTACCTGTTCCAATAATCTGATCATGCTGGTTCCGACGAATGATTCATCGTAATAAATTCTAAGACTCTATGCAAAGTTTCAGCTCGATAGCTTCAAAACTGAGGGACTAGTTTGCATACATACAGACAGACAGACAGACCGACAGACAGACAGACAGACGGACCGACGGACATGGCTAAATCAACTCGTGTTGTCGTCCTGATAAAGAATATATATACTTTATATAGTCGGAAATTAATATTTCGATCTGTTACAAACTCCGTGACAAAGTTAATATACTATTTCACATAAGTGAAAAGTATAAAAATTTAAATGTCTCTTATTAGATAAGGCATATTTTCGTCTGATAAGGTACTTCTTCTTCAATGATTTCGAGGATATTTCATATTTGATCAAAAAAATTATATTTCTTACGACTTTTCGTAAACTATGTTAATGCCATCTAAAAGAGGAACAGATAAGCTTTCCATCGAACTCTAAGTCGAAAAAGTCGGTCGAAGGATGCAGGAGTTATTAGCAAAAAACTAATCGGTGGTCAACACGTTTCCGTCCCACTGCCGATTTTTTTCGCAAAGTACTTTTAAATAATTCTAGTATTTAATGGGAGAAAATTAAACGAATTTTTTCTCCATGTAAAAAAACTATTAATTCTGAAAAAAATACCGCCCATTTATGCAATTAAAACAATTTTAATGTCTCTTATTAGATAAGGCATATTTTCGTCTGATAAGGTACTTCTTCTTCAATGATTTCGAGGATATTTCATATTTGATCAAAAAAATTTTATTTCTTACGACTTTTCGTAAAATATGTTAATACCATCTGAAAGGGGAACAGATAAGCTTTCCACCGAGCTCTTAGTCGAAGAAGTCGGTCGAAGGATGCAAGAGTTATTGGCAAAAAACTAATCGGTGGTCCACACGTTTCCGTCCAACCGCAGTTTTTTTCGCAAAGTACTTTCTATAATTCTAGTTTTTAATGGGAAAAAATTAAACGTATTGGTTGTCCGTGTAAAAACCTATTAATTCTGAATAAAATGCCGCCCATTTATGCAATAAAAAAAATTTAAATGTCTCTTATTAGATAAGGCATATTTTCGTCGGATAAGGTACTTCTTCTTCAATGATTTTGAGGATATTTTAGTTTTGATCAAAAAAATTTTATTTTTTACAACTTTTCGTAAAATGAATTAATACCATCTGAAAGAGGAACAGATAAGCTTTCCATCGAGCTCTTAGTTAAAGAAGTCGGTCGAAGGATGCAAGAGTTATTAGCAAAAAACTAATCGGTGGTCAACACGTTTCCGTGCTACTGCCGATTATTTTCGCAAAGTACTTTTTTATAATTCTAGTATTTAATGGGAAAAATTAAACGAATTTTTTCTCCATGTAAAAAAACTATTAATTCTGAATAAAATGCCGCCCATTTATGCAATTAAAAAAATTTTAATGTCTCTTATTAGATAAGGCACATTTTCGTCTGATAAGGTACTTCTTCTTCAATGATTTTGAGGATATTTTAGTTTTGATCAAAAAAATTTTATTTTTTACGACTTTTCGTTAAATATGTTAATACCATCGGAAAGAGGAACAGATAAGCTTTCCATCGAGCTCTTAGTCAAAGAAGTCGGTCGAAGGATGCAAGAGTTATTAGCAAAAAACTAATCGGTGGTCAATACGTTTCCGTCCTACTGCCGATTCTTTTCGCAAAGTACTTTTCTATAATTCTAGTATTTAATGGGAAAAATTAAATTAATTTTTTCTCCATGTAAAAAAACTATTAATTCTGAATAAAATGCCGCCCATTTATGCAATTAAAAAAATTTTAATGTCTCTTATTAGATAAGGCATATTTTCGTCTGACAAGGTACTTCTTTTTCAATGATTTCGAGGATTTTTTAGTTTTGATCAAAAAAATTGTTTTTCTTACGATTTTTCGTAAACTATGTTAATGTTATCTGAAAGGGGAACAGATAAGCTTTCCATCGAGCTCTTTGTTGAAGAAGTCGGTCGAAGGATGCAAGAGTTATTAGCAAAAAACTAGTCGGTGGTCAATACGTTTCCGTCCTACTGCCGATTCTTTTCGCAAAGTACTTTTCTATAATTCTAGTATTTAATGGGAAAAATTAAATGAATTTTTTCTCCATGTAAAAAAACTATTAATGCTGAATAAAATGCCGCCCATTTATGCAATTAAAAAAATTTAAAAATCTCTTATTAGATAGGGCTTATTTTCGTCTGATAAGGTATTTCTTCTTCAATGATTTCGAGGATATTTTAGTTTTGATCAAAAAAATTGTATTTCTTACGATTTTTCGTAAAATATGTTAAAGCCATTTGAAAGGGGAACAGATAAGCTTTCCATCGAGCTCTTAGTCAAAGAAGTCGGTCGAAGGATGCAAGAGTTATTAGCAAAAAACTAATCGGTGGTCAACACGTTTCCGAACTACTGCCGATTCTTTTCGCAAAGTACTTCTCTATAATTCTAGTATTTAATGGGAAAAAATTAAACGAATTTTTGTCCATGTAAAAAACTATTAATTCTGAATAAAATGCCGCCCATTTATGCAATTAAAAATTTTAAATGTCTCTTATTAGATAAGGCCTATTTTCGTCTGATAAGGTACTTCTTCTTCAATGATTTCGAGGATATTTTAGTTTTGATCAAAAAAATTTTATTTCAGATGACTTTTCGAAAAATATGTTAATGCCATCTGAAAGAGGAACAGGTAAGCTTTCCATCGAGGTCTTAGTCGAAGAAGTCGGTCGAAGGATGCATGAGTTATTAGCAAAAAACTAATCGGTGGTCAACATGTTTCCGTCCTACTGCCGATTCTTTTCGCAAAGTACTTTTCTATAATTCTAGTATTTAATGGGAAAAAATTAATCGAATTTTTTGTCCATGTAAAAAACTATTAATTCTGAATAAAATGCCGCCCATTTATGTAATTAAAGAAATTTAAATGTATCTTATCAGATAAGGCATACTTTCGTCTGATAAGGTACTTCTTCTTCAATGATTTCGAGGATATTTTAGTTTTGATCAAAAAAATTTTATTTCCGATGACTTTTCGAAAAATATGTTAATGCCATCTGAAAGAGGAACAGATAAGCTTTCCATCGAGGTCTTAGTCGAAGAAGTCGGTCGAAGGATGCATGAGTTATTAGCAAAAAACTAATCGGTGGTCAACATGTTTCCGTCCTACTGCCGATTCTTTTCGCAAAGTACTTTTCTATAATTCTAGTATTTAATGGGAAAAAATTAATCGAATTTTTTGTCCATGTAAAAAACTATTAATTCTGAATAAAATGCCGCCCATTTATGTAATTAAAGAAATTTAAATGTATCTTATCAGATAAGGCATACTTTCGTCTGATAAGGTACTTCTTCTTCAATGATTTCGAGGATATTTTAGTTTTGATCAAAAAAATTTTATTTCTTACGACTTTTCGTAAAATATGTTAATACCATCTGAAAGGGGAACAGATAAGCTTTCCACCGAGCTCTTAGTCGAAGAAGTCGGTCGAAGGATGCAAGAGTTATTGGCAAAAAACTAATCGGTGGTCCACACGTTTCCGTCCAACCGCAGTTTTTTTCGCAAAGTACTTTCTATAATTCTAGTTTTTAATGGGAAAAATTAAACGAATTTTTTCTCCATGTAAAAAAACTATTTATTCTGAATAAAATGCCGCCCATTTATGCAGTTAAAAAAAATTTAAATGTCTCTTATTAGATAAGGCCTATTTTCGTCTGATAAGGTACTTCTTCTTCAATGATTTCGAGGATATTTTAGTTTTGATCAAACAAATTTCATTCAAAAACTATTAATTCTGAAAAAATGCTGCCTATTTATGCAATTAAAAAAATTTAAATGTCTCTTATTAGATAAAGCATGTTTTCGTCTGATAAGGTACTTCTTCTTCAATGATTTCGAGGATATTTTAGTTTTGATCAAAAAAATTTTATTTCTTATGACTTTTCGTAAAATATCATAATGCCATCTGAAAAAGGAACAGATAAGCTTTCTATCGAGCTCTTAGTCGAAGAAGTCGGTCGAGGGATGCAAGAGTTATTAGCAAAAAAATAATCGGTGGTCAACACGATTCCGTCCTACTGCCGATTCTTTTCGCAAAGTACATTTCTATAATTCTAGTATTTAATGGGAGAAAATTAAACGAATTTTTTCTCCATGTAAAAAAACTATTAATTCTGAATAAAATCCCGCCCATTTATGCAATTAAAAAAATTTATATGTCTCTTATTAGATAAGGCCTATTTTCGTCTGATATGGTACTTCTTCTTCAATGAATTCGAGGATATTTTAGTTTTGATCAAACAAATTTCATTTCTTACGATTTTTCGTAAAACATGTTGATGCCATCTGAAAGAGGAACAGATAAGCTTTCCATAGAGCTCTTAGTCGAAGAAGTCGGTCGAAGGATGCAAGAGTTATTAGCAAAAACTAATCGGTGGTCAACACGTTTCCGTGCTACTGCCGATTGTTTTCGCAAGTGTACTTTTCTATAATTCTAGTATTTAATGGGCAAAAATTAAACGAATTTTTTCTCAATGTAAAAAACTATTAATTCTGAATAAAATGCTGCCTATTTATGCAATTAAAGAAATTTAAATGCCTCTTATCAGATAAGGCATACTTTCGTCTGATAAGGTACTTTTTCTTCAATGATTTCGAGGATATTTTAGTTTTGATCAAAAAAATTTTATTTCTGATGACTTTTCGTAAAATATCATAAAGCCATTTGAAAGAGGAACAGATCAGCTTTCCATCGAACTCTTAGTCGAAGAAGTCGGTCGAAGGATGCAAGAGTTATAAGCAAAAAACTAATCGGTGGTCAACACGTTTCCGTCCCACTGCCGATTCTTTTCGCAAAGTACTTTTCTATAATTCTAGTATTTAATGGGAGAAAATTAAACGAATTTTTTTTCCATGTAAACAAACTATTAATTCTGAATAAAACGCCGCCCATTTATGCAATTAAAAAAAATTTAATGTCTCATATTAGATAAGGCATATTTTCGTCTGATAAGGTACTTCTTCTTCAATGATTTCGAGGATATTTTAGCTTTCATCAAAAAAATTGTATTTCTTATGTTTTTTCGTAAAATACGTTAATGCCATCTGAAAGAAGAAAAGATAAGCTTTCCATCGAGCTCTTAGTCGAAGAAGTGGGTCGAAGAATGCAAGAGTTATAAGCAAAAAACTAATCGGTGGTCAACACGTTTCCGTGCTACTGCCGATTCTTTTCGCAAAGTACTTTTCTATAATTCTAGTATTTAATGGGAAAATTAAACGAATTTTTTCTCCATGTAAAAAAACTATTAATTCTGAATAAAATGACGCCCATTTATGCAATTAAAAAAATTTAAATGTCTCTTATTAGATAAGGCATATTTTCGTCTGATAAGGTACTTCTTCTTCAATGATTTCGAGAATATTTTAGTATTGATCAAAAAAATTGTATTTCTTACGATTTTTCGTAAAAAATGTTAATGCCATCTGAAAGGGGAACAGATAAGCTTTCCATCGAGCACTTAGTCAAAGAAGTCGGTCGAAGGATGCAAGAGTTATTAGCAAAAAACTAATCGGTGGTCAACACGTTTCCGTGCTACTGCCGATTCTTTTCGCAAAGTACTTTTCTATAATTCTAGTATTTAATGGGAAAAATTAAACGAATTTTTTCTCCATGTAAAACAACTATTAATTCTGAATAAAATGCCGCGCACTTATGCAACTAAAAAAAATTTAAATGTCTCTTATTAGATAAGGCTTATTTTCGTCTGATAAGGTACTTCTTCTTCAATGATTTCGAGGATATTTTAGTTTTGATCAAAAAAATTGTATTTCTTACGATTTTTCGTAAAATATGTTAATGCCATCTGAAAGGGGAACAGATAAGCTTTCCATCGAGCTCTTAATCAAAGAAGTCGGTCGAAGGATGTAAGAGTTATTAGCAAAAAACTAATCGGTGGTCAACACGTTTCCGAGCTACTGCCGATTCTTTTCGCAAAGTACTTTTCTATAATTCTAGTATATAATGGGAAAAAATTAAACGAATTTTTTCTCCATGTAAAAAAACTATTAATTCTGAATAAAATGACGCCCATTTATGCAATTAAAAAAATTTAAATGTCTCTTATTAGATAAGGCTTATTTTCGTCTGATTAGGTACTTCTTCTTCAATGATTTCGAGGATATTTTAGTTTTGATCAAAAAAATTGTATTTCTTACGATTTTTCGTAAAATATGTTAATGCCATCTGAAAGGGGAACAGATAAGCTTTCCATCGAGCTCTTAATCAAAGAAGTCGGTCGAAGGATGTAAGAGTTATTAGCAAAAAACTAATCGGTGGTCAACACGTTTCCGAGCTACTGCCGATTCTTTTCGCAAAGTACTTTTCTATAATTCTAGTATTTAATGGGAAAAATTAAACGAATTTCTTCTCCATGTAAAAAAACTATTATTTCTGAATAAAATGACGCCCATTTATGCAATTAAAAAAATTTAAATGTCTCTTATTAGATAAGGCTTATTTTCGTCTGATAAGGTACTTCTTCTTCAATGATTTCGAGGATATTTTAGTTTTGATCAAAAACATTGTATTTCTTACGATTTTTCGTAAAATATGTTAATGCCATCTGAAAGGGGAACAGATAAGCTTTCCATCGAGCTCTTAATCAAAGAAGTCGGTCGAAGGATGTAAGAGTTATTAGCAAAAAAACTAATCGGTGGTCAACACGTTTCCGAGCTACTGCCGATTCTTTTCGCAAAGTACTTTTCTATAATTCTAGTATATAATGGGAAAAAATTAAACGAATTTTTTCTCCATGTAAAAAAACTATAAATTCTAAAAAAATACCGCCCATTTATGCAATTACAACAATTTAAATGTCTCTTATTAGATAAGGCTTATTTTCGTCTGATAAGGTACTTCTTCTTCAATGATTTCGAGGATATTTTAGTTTTGATCAAAAAAATTGTATTTCTTACGATTTTTCGTAAAATATGTTAATGCCATCTGAAAGGGGAACAGATAAGCTTTCCATTGAGCACTTAGTCAAAGAAGTCGGCCGAAGGATGCAAGAGTTATTAGCAAAAAACTAATCGGTGGTCAACACGTTTCCGTGCTACTGCCGATTATTAATTCTGAAATAAAATGACGCCCATTTATGCAATTAAAAAAATTTAAATGTCTCTTATTAGATAAGGCCTATTTTCGTCTAATATGGTACTTCTTCTTCAATGAATTCGAGGATATTTTAGTTTTGATCAAACAAATTTCATTTCTTACGATTTTTCGTAAAACATGTTAATCCCATCTGAAAGAGGAACAGATAAGCTTTCCATCGAGCTCTTAGTCGAAGAAGTCGGTCGAAGGATGCAAGAGTTATTAGCAAAAACTAATCGGTGGTCAACACGTTTCCGTGCTACTGCCGATTGTTTTCGCAAGTGTACTTTTCTATAATTCTAGTATTTAATGGGAAAAAATTAAACGAATTTTTTCTCTATGTAAAAAACTATTAATTCTGAATAAAATGCTGCCTATTTATGCAATTAAAGAAATTTAAATGACTCTTATAAGATAAGGCATACTTTTGTCTGATAAGGTACTTTTTCTTCAATGATTTCGAGGATATTTTAGTTTTGATCAAAAAAATTTTATTTCTGATGACTTTTCGTAAAATATCATAATGCCATCTGAAAGAGGAACAGATCAGCTTTCCATCGAACTCTTAGTCGAAGAAGTCGGTCGAAGGATGCAAGAGTTATAAGCAAAAAACTAATCGGTGGTCAACACGTTTCCGTCCCACTGCCGATTCTTTTCGCAAAGTACTTTTCTATAATTCTAGTATTTAATGGGAAAGAATTAAACGAATTTTTGTTCATGTAAAAAAACTATTAATTCTGAATAAAATGCCGCCCATTTATGCAATTAAAAAAATTTAAATGTCTCATATTAGATAAGGCATATTTTCGTCCGATAAGGTACTTCTTCTTCAATGATTTCGAGGATATTTTAGCTTTCATCAAAAAAATTGTATTTCTAATGTTTTTTCGTAAAATACGTTAATGCCATCTGAAAGAAGAAAAGATAAGCCTTCCATAGAGCTCTTAGTCGAAGAAGTCGGTCGAAGGATGCAAGAGTTATTAGCAAAAAACTAATCGGTGGTCAACACGATTCCGTCCTATTGCCGATTCTTTTCGCAAAGTACTTTTCTATAATTCTAGTATTTAATGGGAAAGAATTAAACGAATTTTTTTTCCATGTAAACAAACTATTAATTCTGAATAAAATGCCGCCCATTTATGCAATTAAAAAAATTTAAATGTCTCATATTAGATAAGGCATATTTTCGTCCGATAAGGTACTTCTTCTTCAATGATTTCGAGGATATTTTAGCTTTCATCAAAAAAATTGTATTTCTAATGTTTTTTCGTAAAATACGTTAATGCCATCTGAAAGAAGAAAAGATAAGCCTTCCATAGAGCTCTTAGTCGAAGAAGTCGGTCGAAGGATGCAAGAGTTATTAGCAAAAAACTTATCGGTGGTCAACACGTTTCCGTCCCACTGCCGATTCTTTTCGCAAAGTACTTTTCTATAATTCTAGTATATAATGGGAAAAAATTAAACGAATTTTTTTTCCATGTAAACAAACTATTAATTCTGAATAAAATGCCGCCCATTTATGCAATTAAAAAAATTTAAACGTCTCATATTAGATAAGGCATATTTTCGTCCGATAAGGTACTTCTTCTTCAATGATTTCGAGGATATTTTAGCTTTCATCAAAAAAATTGTATTTCTAATGTTTTTTCGTAAAATACGTTAATGCCATCTGAAAGAAGAAAAGATAAGCCTTCCATAGAGCTCTTAGTCGAAGAAGTCGGTCGAAGGATGCAAGAGTTATTAGCAAAAAACTAATCGGTGGTCAACACGATTCCGTCCTATTGCCGATTCTTTTCGCAAAGTACTTTTCTATAATTCTAGTATTTAATGGGAAAGAATTAAACGAATTTTTGTTCATGTAAAAACACTATTAATTCTGAATAAAATGCCGCCCATTTATGCAATTAAAAAAATTTAAATGTCTCTTATTAGATAAGGCTTACTTTCGTCTGATAAGGTACTCCTTCTTTAATGATTTCGAGGATATTTTAGTTTTGATCAAAAAAAATTTATTTCTGATGACTTTTAGCAAAATATGTTAATGCCATCTGAAAGAGGAACAGATAAGGTTTCCATCGAGCTCTTAGTCGAAGAAGTCGGTCGAAGGATGCAAGAGTTATTAGCAAAAAACTAATCGGTGGTCAACATGTTTCCGTCCTACTGCCGATGCTTTTCGCAAAGTACTTTTCTATAATTCTAGTATTTAATGGGAAAAAATTAAACGAATTTTTTGTCCATGTAAAAAACTATTAATTCTGAATAAAATGCCGCCCATTTATGCAATTAAAGAAATTTAAATGCCTCTTATCAGATAAGGCATACTTTCGTCTGATAAGGTACTTTTTCTTCAATGATTTCGAGGATATTTTAGTTTTGATCAAAAAAATTTTATTTCTGATGACTTTTCGTAAAATATCATAATGCCATCTGAAAGAGGAACAGATCAGCTTTCCATCGAACTCTTAGTCGAAGAAGTCGGTCGAAGGATGCAAGAGTTATTAGCAAAAAACTAGTCGGTGGTCAACATGTTTCCGTCCCACTGCCGATTCTTTTCGCAAAGTACTTTTCTATAATTCCAGTATTTAATGGGAAAAATGAAACGAATTTTTTCTCCATGTAAAAAAACTATTAATTCTGAAAAAAATGCCGCCCATTTATGCAATTAAAAAAATTTAAATGTCTCATATTAGATAGGGCATATTTTCGTCTGATAAGGTACTTCTTCTTCAATGATTTCGAGGATATTTTAGCTTTCATCAAAAAAATTGTATTTCTTATGTTTTTTCGTAAAATACGTTAATGCCATCTGAAAGAAGAAAAGATAAGCCTTCCATGGAGCTCTTAGTCGAAGAAGTCGGTCGAAGGATGCAAGAGTTATTAGCAAAAAAATAATCGGTGGTCAACACGATTCCGTCCTATTGCCGATTCTTTTCGCAAAGTACTTTTCTATAATTCTAGTATTTAATGGGAAAAAATTAAACGAATTTTGGTTCATGTAAAAAAACTATTAATTCTGAATAAAATGCCGCCCATTTATGCAATTAAAAAAATTTAAATGTCTCTTATTAGATAAGGCTTACTTTCGTCTGATAAGGTACTCCTTCTTTAATGATTTCGAGGATATTTTAGTTTTGATCAAAAAAAATTTATTTCTGATGACTTTTCGCAAAATATGTTAATGCCATCTGAAAGAGGAACAGATAAGGTTTCCATCGAGCTCTTAGTCGAAGAAGTCGGTCGAAGGATGCAAGAGTTATTAGCAAAAAACTAATCGGTGGTCAACATGTTTCCGTCCAACTGCCGATTCTTTTCGCAAAGTACTTTTCTATAATTCTAGTATTTAATGGGAAAAAATTAAACGAATATTTTGTCCATATAAAAAACTATTAATTCTGAATAAAATGCCGCCCATTTATGCATTTAAAGAAATTTAAATGCCTCTTATCAGATAAGGCATACTTTCGTCTGATAAGGTACTTTTTCTTCACTGATTTCGAGAATATTTTAGTTTTGATCAAAAAAATTTTATTTCTTACGACTTTTCGTAAAATATGTTAATGCCATCTGAAAAAGGAACAGATCAGCTTTCCATCGAACTCTTAGTCGAAGAAGTCGGTCGAAGGATGCAAGAGTTATTAGCAGAAAACTAATCGGTGGTCAACACGTTTCCTTCCTACTGCCGATTCTTTTCGCAAAGTACTTTTCTATAATTCTAGTATTTAATGGGAAAAAATTAAACGAATTTTTTGTCCATATAGAAAACTATTAATTCTGAATAAAATGCCGCCCATTTATGCAATTAAAAAAATTTAAATGTCTCTTAATAGATAAGGCATATTTTCGTCTGATAAGGTACTTCTTCTTCAATGATTTCGAGGATATTTTAGTTTTGATCAAAAAAATTTTATTTCTTACGACTTTTCGTAAAATATGTTAATACCATCTAAAAGGGGAACAGATAAGCTTTCCATCGAGCTCTTAGTCGAAGAAGTCGATCGAAGGATGCAAGAGTTATTTGCAGAAAACTAATCGGTGGTCAACACGTTTCCGTCCTACTGCCGATTCTTTTCGCAAAGTACTTTTCTATAATTCTAGTATTTAATGGGAAAAAATTAAACCAATTTTTTCTCCATGTAAAACAACTATTAATTCTGAATAAAATGCCGCCCATTTATGCAATTAAAAAAAATTTAAATGTCTCTTATTAGATAAGGCCTATTTTCGTCTGATAAGGTACTTCTTCTTCAATGATTTTGAGGATATTTTAGTTTTGATCAAACAAATTTCATTTCTTACGATTTTTCGTAAAATATGTTAATGCCATCTGAAAGAGGAACAGATAAGCTTTCCATCGAGCTCTTAGTCGAAGAAGTCGGTCGAAGGATGCAAGAGTTATTAGCAAAAACTAATCGGTGGTCAACACGTTTCCGTGCTACTGCCGATTGTTTTCGCAAGTGTACTTTTCTATAATTCTAGTATTTAATGGGAAAAAATTAAACGAATTTTTTCTCCATGTAAAAAAACTATTAATTCTGAAAAAAATGCTGCCTATTTATGCAATTAAAAAAATTTAAATGTCTCTTATTAGATAAAGCATATTTTCGTCTGATAAGGTACTTCTTCTTCAATGATTTCGAGGATATTTTAGTTTTGATCAAAAAAATTTTATTTCTTATGACTTTTCGTAAAATATCATAATGCCATCTGAAAAAGGAACAGATAAGCTTTCTATCGAGCTCTTAGTCGAAGAAGTCGGTCGAGGGATGCAAGAGTTATTAGCAAAAAAATAATCGGTGGTCAACACGATTCCGTCCTACTGCCGATTCTTTTCGCAAAGTACATTTCTATAATTCTAGTATTTAATGGGAAAAAATTAAACGAATTTTTTCTCCATGTAAAAAAACTATAAATTCTAAAAAAATACCGCCCATTTATGCAATTACAACAAATTAAAAGTCTCTTATTAGATAAGGCATATTTTCGTCCGATAAGGTACTTCTTCTTCAATGATTTCGAGGATATTTTAGCTTTCATCAAAAAAATTGTATTTCTAATGTTTTTTCGTAAAATACGTTAATGCCATCTGAAAGAAGAAAAGATAAGCCTTCCATAGAGCTCTTAGTCGAAGAAGTCGGTCGAAGGATGCAAGAGTTATTAGCAAAAAACTAATCGGTGGTCAACACGATTCCGTCCTACTGCCGATTCTTTTCGCAAAGTACATTTCTATAATTCTAGTATTTAATGGGAGAAAATTAAACGAATTTTTGTTCATGTAAAAAAACTATTAATTCTGAATAAAATGCCGCCCATTTATGCAATTAAAAAAATTTAAATGTCTCATATTAGATAAGGCATATTTTCGTCCGATAAGGTACTTCTTCTTCAATGATTTCGAGGATATTTTAGCTTTCATCAAAAAAATTGTATTTCTAATGTTTTTTCGTAAAATACGTTAATGCCATCTGAAAGAAGAAAAGATAAGCCTTCCATAGAGCTCTTAGTCGAAGAAGTCGGTCGAAGGATGCAAGAGTTATTAGCAAAAAACTAATCGGTGGTCAACACGATTCCGTCCTATTGCCGATTCTTTTCGCAAAGTACTTTTCTATAATTCTAGTATTTAATGGGAAAGAATTAAACGAATTTTTTTTCCATGTAAACAAACTATTAATTCTGAATAAAATGCCGCCCATTTATGCAATTAAAAAAATTTAAATGTCTCATATTAGATAAGGCATATTTTCGTCCGATAAGGTACTTCTTCTTCAATGATTTCGAGGATATTTTAGCTTTCATCAAAAAAATTGTATTTCTAATGTTTTTTCGTAAAATACGTTAATGCCATCTGAAAGAAGAAAAGATAAGCCTTCCATAGAGCTCTTAGTCGAAGAAGTCGGTCGAAGGATGCAAGAGTTATTAGCAAAAAACTTATCGGTGGTCAACACGTTTCCGTCCCACTGCCGATTCTTTTCGCAAAGTACTTTTCTATAATTCTAGTATATAATGGGAAAAAATTAAACGAATTTTTTTTCCATGTAAACAAACTATTAATTCTGAATAAAATGCCGCCCATTTATGCAATTAAAAAAATTTAAACGTCTCATATTAGATAAGGCATATTTTCGTCCGATAAGGTACTTCTTCTTCAATGATTTCGAGGATATTTTAGCTTTCATCAAAAAAATTGTATTTCTAATGTTTTTTCGTAAAATACGTTAATGCCATCTGAAAGAAGAAAAGATAAGCCTTCCATAGAGCTCTTAGTCGAAGAAGTCGGTCGAAGGATGCAAGAGTTATTAGCAAAAAACTAATCGGAGGTCAACACGATTCCGTCCTATTGCCGATTCTTTTCGCAAAGTACTTTTCTATAATTCTAGTATTTAATGGGAAAGAATTAAACGAATTTTTGTTCATGTAAAAACACTATTAATTCTGAATAAAATGCCGCCCATTTATGCAATTAAAAAAATTTAAATGTCTCTTATTAGATAAGGCTTACTTTCGTCTGATAAGGTACTCCTTCTTTAATGATTTCGAGGATATTTTAGTTTTGATCAAAAAAAATTTATTTCTGATGACTTTTAGCAAAATATGTTAATGCCATCTGAAAGAGGAACAGATAAGGTTTCCATCGAGCTCTTAGTCGAAGAAGTCGGTCGAAGGATGCAAGAGTTATTAGCAAAAAACTAATCGGTGGTCAACATGTTTCCGTCCTACTGCCGATGCTTTTCGCAAAGTACTTTTCTATAATTCTAGTATTTAATGGGAAAAAATTAAACGAATTTTTTGTCCATGTAAAAAACTATTAATTCTGAATAAAATGCCGCCCATTTATGCAATTAAAGAAATTTAAATGCCTCTTATCAGATAAGGCATACTTTCGTCTGATAAGGTACTTTTTCTTCAATGATTTCGAGGATATTTTAGTTTTGATCAAAAAAATTTTATTTCTGATGACTTTTCGTAAAATATCATAATGCCATCTGAAAGAGGAACAGATCAGCTTTCCATCGAACTCTTAGTCGAAGAAGTCGGTCGAAGGATGCAAGAGTTATTAGCAAAAAACTAGTCGGTGGTCAACATGTTTCCGTCCCACTGCCGATTCTTTTCGCAAAGTACTTTTCTATAATTCCAGTATTTAATGGGAAAAATGAAACGAATTTTTTCTCCATGTAAAAAAACTATTAATTCTGAAAAAAATGCCGCCCATTTATGCAATTAAAAAAATTTAAATGTCTCTTATTAGATAAAGCATATTTTCGTCTGATAAGGTACTTCTTCTTCAATGATTTCGAGGATATTTTAGTTTTGATCAAAAAAATTTTATTTCTTATGACTTTTCGTAAAATATCATAATGCCATCTGAAAAAGGAACAGATAAGCTTTCTATCGAGCTCTTAGTCGAAGAAGTCGGTCGAGGGATGCAAGAGTTATTAGCAAAAAAATAATCGGTGGTCAACACGATTCCGTCCTACTGCCGATTCTTTTCGCAAAGTACATTTCTATAATTCTAGTATTTAATGGGAGAAAATTAAACGAATTTTTTCTCCATGTAAAAAAACTATAAATTCTAAAAAAATACCGCCCATTTATGCAATTACAACAAATTAAAAGTCTCTTATTAGATAAGGCATATTTTCGTCCGATAAGGTACTTCTTCTTCAATGATTTCGAGGATATTTTAGCTTTCATCAAAAAAATTGTATTTCTAATGTTTTTTCGTAAAATACGTTAATGCCATCTGAAAGAAGAAAAGATAAGCCTTCCATAGAGCTCTTAGTCGAAGAAGTCGGTCGAAGGATGCAAGAGTTATTAGCAAAAAACTAATCGGTGGTCAACACGATTCCGTCCTACTGCCGATTCTTTTCGCAAAGTACATTTCTATAATTCTAGTATTTAATGGGAGAAAATTAAACGAATTTTTGTTCATGTAAAAAAACTATTAATTCTGAATAAAATGCCGCCCATTTATGCAATTAAAAAAATTTAAATGTCTCATATTAGATAAGGCATATTTTCGTCCGATAAGGTACTTCTTCTTCAATGATTTCGAGGATATTTTAGCTTTCATCAAAAAAATTGTATTTCTAATGTTTTTTCGTAAAATACGTTAATGCCATCTGAAAGAAGAAAAGATAAGCCTTCCATAGAGCTCTTAGTCGAAGAAGTCGGTCGAAGGATGCAAGAGTTATTAGCAAAAAACTAATCGGTGGTCAACACGATTCCGTCCTATTGCCGATTCTTTTCGCAAAGTACTTTTCTATAATTCTAGTATTTAATGGGAAAGAATTAAACGAATTTTTTTTCCATGTAAACAAACTATTAATTCTGAATAAAATGCCGCCCATTTATGCAATTAAAAAAATTTAAATGTCTCATATTAGATAAGGCATATTTTCGTCCGATAAGGTACTTCTTCTTCAATGATTTCGAGGATATTTTAGCTTTCATCAAAAAAATTGTATTTCTAATGTTTTTTCGTAAAATACGTTAATGCCATCTGAAAGAAGAAAAGATAAGCCTTCCATAGAGCTCTTAGTCGAAGAAGTCGGTCGAAGGATGCAAGAGTTATTAGCAAAAAACTTATCGGTGGTCAACACGTTTCCGTCCCACTGCCGATTCTTTTCGCAAAGTACTTTTCTATAATTCTAGTATATAATGGGAAAAAATTAAACGAATTTTTTTTCCATGTAAACAAACTATTAATTCTGAATAAAATGCCGCCCATTTATGCAATTAAAAAAATTTAAACGTCTCATATTAGATAAGGCATATTTTCGTCCGATAAGGTACTTCTTCTTCAATGATTTCGAGGATATTTTAGCTTTCATCAAAAAAATTGTATTTCTAATGTTTTTTCGTAAAATACGTTAATGCCATCTGAAAGAAGAAAAGATAAGCCTTCCATAGAGCTCTTAGTCGAAGAAGTCGGTCGAAGGATGCAAGAGTTATTAGCAAAAAACTAATCGGAGGTCAACACGATTCCGTCCTATTGCCGATTCTTTTCGCAAAGTACTTTTCTATAATTCTAGTATTTAATGGGAAAGAATTAAACGAATTTTTGTTCATGTAAAAACACTATTAATTCTGAATAAAATGCCGCCCATTTATGCAATTAAAAAAATTTAAATGTCTCTTATTAGATAAGGCTTACTTTCGTCTGATAAGGTACTCCTTCTTTAATGATTTCGAGGATATTTTAGTTTTGATCAAAAAAAATTTATTTCTGATGACTTTTAGCAAAATATGTTAATGCCATCTGAAAGAGGAACAGATAAGGTTTCCATCGAGCTCTTAGTCGAAGAAGTCGGTCGAAGGATGCAAGAGTTATTAGCAAAAAACTAATCGGTGGTCAACATGTTTCCGTCCTACTGCCGATGCTTTTCGCAAAGTACTTTTCTATAATTCTAGTATTTAATGGGAAAAAATTAAACGAATTTTTTGTCCATGTAAAAAACTATTAATTCTGAATAAAATGCCGCCCATTTATGCAATTAAAGAAATTTAAATGCCTCTTATCAGATAAGGCATACTTTCGTCTGATAAGGTACTTTTTCTTCAATGATTTCGAGGATATTTTAGTTTTGATCAAAAAAATTTTATTTCTGATGACTTTTCGTAAAATATCATAATGCCATCTGAAAGAGGAACAGATCAGCTTTCCATCGAACTCTTAGTCGAAGAAGTCGGTCGAAGGATGCAAGAGTTATTAGCAAAAAACTAGTCGGTGGTCAACATGTTTCCGTCCCACTGCCGATTCTTTTCGCAAAGTACTTTTCTATAATTCCAGTATTTAATGGGAAAAATGAAACGAATTTTTTCTCCATGTAAAAAAACTATTAATTCTGAAAAAAATGCCGCCCATTTATGCAATTAAAAAAATTTAAATGTCTCATATTAGATAGGGCATATTTTCGTCTGATAAGGTACTTCTTCATCAATGATTTCGAGGATATTTTAGCTTTCATCAAAAAAATTGTATTTCTTATGTTTTTTCGTAAAATACGTTAATGCCATCTGAAAGAAGAAAAGATAAGCCTTCCATGGAGCTCTTAGTCGAAGAAGTCGGTCGAAGGATGCAAGAGTTATTAGCAAAAAAATAATCGGTGGTCAACACGATTCCGTCCTATTGCCGATTCTTTTCGCAAAGTACTTTTCTATAATTCTAGTATTTAATGGGAAAAAATTAAACGAATTTTGGTTCATGTAAAAAAACTATTAATTCTGAATAAAATGCCGCCCATTTATGCAATTAAAAAAATTTAAATGTCTCTTATTAGATAAGGCTTACTTTCGTCTGATAAGGTACTCCTTCTTTAATGATTTCGAGGATATTTTAGTTTTGATCAAAAAAAATTTATTTCTGATGACTTTTCGCAAAATATGTTAATGCCATCTGAAAGAGGAACAGATAAGGTTTCCATCGAGCTCTTAGTCGAAGAAGTCGGTCGAAGGATGCAAGAGTTATTAGCAAAAAACTAATCGGTGGTCAACATGTTTCCGTCCAACTGCCGATTCTTTTCGCAAAGTACTTTTCTATAATTCTAGTATTTAATGGGAAAAAATTAAACGAATATTTTGTGCATATAAAAAACTATTAATTCTGAATAAAATGCCGCCCATTTATGCATTTAAAGAAATTTAAATGCCTCTTATCAGATAAGGCATACTTTCGTCTGATAAGGTACTTTTTCTTCACTGATTTCGAGAATATTTTAGTTTTGATCAAAAAAATTTTATTTCTTACGACTTTTCGTAAAATATGTTAATGCCATCTGAAAAAGGAACAGATCAGCTTTCCATCGAACTCTTAGTCGAAGAAGTCGGTCGAAGGATGCAAGAGTTATTAGCAGAAAACTAATCGGTGGTCAACACGTTTCCTTCCTACTGCCGATTCTTTTCGCAAAGTACTTTTCTATAATTCTAGTATTTAATGGGAAAAAATTAAACGAATTTTTTGTCCATATAGAAAACTATTAATTCTGAATAAAATGCCGCCCATTTATGCAATTAAAAAAATTTAAATGTCTCTTAATAGATAAGGCATATTTTCGTCTGATAAGGTACTTCTTCTTCAATGATTTCGAGGATATTTTAGTTTTGATCAAAAAAATTTTATTTCTTACGACTTTTCGTAAAATATGTTAATACCATCTAAAAGGGGAACAGATAAGCTTTCCATCGAGCTCTTAGTCGAAGAAGTCGATCGAAGGATGCAAGAGTTATTTGCAGAAAACTAATCGGTGGTCAACACGTTTCCGTCCTACTGCCGATTCTTTTCGCAAAGTACTTTTCTATAATTCTAGTATTTAATGGGAAAAAATTAAACCAATTTTTTCTCCATGTAAAACAACTATTAATTCTGAATAAAATGCCGCCCATTTATGCAATTAAAAAAAATTTAAATGTCTCTTATTAGATAAGGCCTATTTTCGTCTGATAAGGTACTTCTTCTTCAATGATTTTGAGGATATTTTAGTTTTGATCAAACAAATTTCATTTCTTACGATTTTTCGTAAAATATGTTAATGCCATCTGAAAGAGGAACAGATAAGCTTTCCATCGAGCTCTTAGTCGAAGAAGTCGGTCGAAGGATGCAAGAGTTATTAGCAAAAACTAATCGGTGGTCAACACGTTTCCGTGCTACTGCCGATTGTTTTCGCAAGTGTACTTTTCTATAATTCTAGTATTTAATGGGAAAAAATTAAACGAATTTTTTCTCCATGTAAAAAAACTATTAATTCTGAAAAAAATGCTGCCTATTTATGCAATTAAAAAAATTTAAATGTCTCTTATTAGATAAAGCATATTTTCGTCTGATAAGGTACTTCTTCTTCAATGATTTCGAGGATATTTTAGTTTTGATCAAAAAAATTTTATTTCTTATGACTTTTCGTAAAATATCATAATGCCATCTGAAAAAGGAACAGATAAGCTTTCTATCGAGCTCTTAGTCGAAGAAGTCGGTCGAGGGATGCAAGAGTTATTAGCAAAAAAATAATCGGTGGTCAACACGATTCCGTCCTACTGCCGATTCTTTTCGCAAAGTACATTTCTATAATTCTAGTATTTAATGGGAGAAAATTAAACGAATTTTTTCTCCATGTAAAAAAACTATAAATTCTAAAAAAATACCGCCCATTTATGCAATTACAACAATTTAAATGTCTCTTATTAGATACGGCATATTTTCGTCTGATAAGGTACTTCATCTTCAATGATTTCGAGGATATTTTAGTTTTGATCAAAAAAATTTTATTTCTTACGATTTTTCGTAAAATATGTTAATGCCAATCTGAAAAAGGATCAGATAAGCTTTCCATCGAGCTCTTAGTCGAAGAAGTCGGTCGAGGGATGCAAGAGTTATTAGCAAAAAAATAATCGGTGGTCAACACGATTCCGTCCTACTGCCGATTCTTTTCGCAAAGTACATTTCTATAATTCTAGTATTTAATGGGAGAAAATTAAACGAATTTTTTCTCCATGTAAAAAAACTATAAATTCTGAAAAAAATACCGCCCATTTATGCAATTACAACAATTTAAATGTCTCTTATTAGATACGGCATATTTTCGTCTGATAAGGTGCTTCTTCTTCAATGATTTTGAGGATTTTTTAGTTTTGATCAAAAAAATTTTATTTCTTACGATTTTTCGTAAAATATGTTAATGCCAATCTGAAAGGGGAACAGATAAGCTTTCCATCGAGCACTTAGTCAAAGAAGTCGGTCGAAGGATGCAAGAGTTATTAGCAAAAAACTAATCGGTGGTCAACACGTTTCCGTGCTACTGCCGATTCTTTTCGCAAAGTACTTTTCTATAATTCTAGTATTTAATGGGAAAAATTAAACGAATTTTTTCTCCATGTAAAAAAACTATTAATTCTGAATAAAATGACGCCCATTTATGCAATTAAAAAAATTTAAATGTCTCTTATTAGATAAGGCCTATTTTCGTCTGATAAGGTACTTCTTCTTCAATGATTTTGAGGATATTTTAGTTTTGATCAAAAAAATTTTATTTCTTACGATTTTTCGTAAAATATGTTAATGTCAATCTGAAAGAGGAACAGATAAGCTTTCCATCGAGCTCTTAGTCGAAGAAGTCGGTCGAAGGATGCAAGAGTTATTAGCAAAAAACTAATCGGTGGTCAACACGTTTCCGTGCTACTGCCGATTCTTTTCGCAAAGTACTTTTCTATAATTCTAGTATTTAATGGGAAAAAATTAAACGAATTTTTTCTCCATGTAAAAAAACTATTAATTCTGAATAAAATGCCGCCCATTTATGCAATTAAAAAAATTTAAATGTCTCTTGTTAGATAAGGCATATTTTCGTCTGATAAGGTACTTCTTCTTCAATGATTTCGAGGATATTTTAGTATTGATCAAAAAAATTGTATTTCTTACGATTTTTCGTAAAAAATGTTAAAGCCATCTGAAAGGGGAACAGATAAGCTTTCCATCGAGCACTTAGTCAAAGAAGTCGGTCGAAGGATGCAAGAGTTATTAGCAAAAAACTAATCGGTGGTCAACACGTTTCCGTGCTACTGCCGATTCTTTTCGCAAAGTACTTTTCTATAATTCTAGTATTTAATGGGAAAAATTAAACGAATTTTTTCTCCATGTAAAAAAACTATTAATTCTGAATAAAATGACGCCCATTTATGCAATTAAAAAAATTTAAATGTCTCTTATTAGATAAGGCCTATTTTCGTCTGATAAGGTACTTCTTCTTCAATGATTTTGAGGATATTTTAGTTTTGATCAAAAAAATTTTATTTCTTACGATTTTTCGTAAAATATGTTAATGTCAATCTGAAAGAGGAACAGATAAGCTTTCCATCGAGCTCTTAGTCGAAGAAGTCGGTCGAAGGATGCAAGAGTTATTAGCAAAAAACTAATCGGTGGTCAACACGTTTCCGAGCTACTGCCGATTCTTTTCGCAAAGTACTTTTCTATAATTCTAGTATATAATGGGAAAAAATTAAACGAATTTTTTCTCCATGTAAAAAAACTATTAATTCTGAATAAAATGCCGCCCATTTATGCAATTAAAAAAAATTTAAATGTCTCTTATTAGATAAGGCCTATTTTTGTCTGATATGGTACTTCTTCTTCAATGAATTCGAGGATATTTTAGTTTTGATCAAACAAATTTCATTTCTTACGATTTTTCGTAAAACATGTTAATGCCATCTGAAAGAGGAACAGATAAAGTTTCCATCCAGCACTTAGTCAAAGAAGTCGGTCGAAGGATGCAAGTGTTATTAGCAAAAAACTAATCGGTGGTCAACATGTTTCCGTCCTACTGCCGATTCTTTTCGCAAAGTACTTTTCTATAATTCTAGTATTTAATGGGAAAAAATTAAACGAATTTTTTCTCCATGTAAAAAACTAAAAATTCTGAATAAAATGCCGCCCATTTATGCAATTAAAGAAATTTAAATGCCTCTTATCAGATAAGGCATACTTTCGTCTGATAAGGTACTTTTTCTTCAATGATTTCGAGGATATTTTAGTTTTGATCAAAAAAATTTTATTTCTGATGACTTTTCGTAAAATATCATAATGCCATCTGAAAAAGGAACAGATCAGCTTTCCATCGAACTCTTAGTCGAAGAAGTCGGTCGAAGGATGCAAGAGTTATTAGCAAAAAACTAGTCGGTGGTCAACACGTTTCCGTCCCACTGCCGATTCTTTTCGCAAAGTACTTTTCTATAATTCTAGTATTTAATGGGAAAAATTAAACGAATTTTTTCTCCATGTAAAAAAACTATTAATTCTGAATAAAATGCCGCCCATTTATGCAATTAAAAAAATTTAAATGTCTCATATTAGATAAGGCATATTTTCGTCTGATAAAGTACTTCTTCTTCAATGATTTCGAGGATATTTTAGCTTTTATCAAAAAAATTGTATTTCTTATGTTTTTTCGTAAAATACGTTAATGCCATCTGAAAGAAGAAAAGACAAGCCTTCCATGGAGCTCTTAGTCGAAGAAGTCGGTCGAAGGATGCATGAGTTATTAGCAAAAAAATAATCGGTGGTCAACACGATTCCGTCCTATTGCCGATTCTTTTCGCAAAGTACTTTTCTATAATTCTAGTATTTAATGGGAAAAAATTAAACGAATTTTGGTTCATGTAAAAAAACTATTAATTCTGAATAAAATGCCGCCCATTTATGCAATTAAAAAAATTTAAATGTCTCTTATTAGATAAGGCTTACTTTCGTCTGATAAGGTACTCCTTCTTTAATGATTTCGAGGATATTTTAGTTTTGATCAAAAAAAATTTATTTCTGATGACTTTTCGCAAAATATGTTAATGCCATCTGAAAGAGGAACAGATAAGGTTTCCGTCGAGCTCTAAGTCGAAGAAGTCGGTCGAAGGATGCAAGAGTTATTAGCAAAAAACTAATCGGTGGTCAACATGTTTCCGTCCAACTGCCGATTCTTTTCGCAAAGTACTTTTCTATAATTCTAGTATTTAATGGGAAAAAATTAAACGAATATTTTGTCCATGTAAAAAACTATTAATTCTGAATAAAATGCCGCCCATTTATGCAATTAAAGAAATTTAAATGCCTCTTATCAGATAAGGCATACTTTCGTCTGATAAGGTACTTCTTCTTCAATGATTTCGAGGATATTTTAGTTTTGATCAAAAAAATTTTATTTCTTACGACTTTTCGTAAAATATGTTAATACCATCTAAAAGGGGAACAGATAAGCTTTCCATCGAGCTCTTAGTCGAAGAAGTCGATCGAAGGATGCAAGAGTTATTAGCAGAAAACTAATCGGTGGTCAACACGTTTCCGTCCTACTGCCGATTCTTTTCGCAAAGTACTTTTCTATAATTCTAGTATTTAATGGGAAAAAATTAAACGAATTTTTTCTCCATGTAAAAAAACTATTAATTCTGAATAAAATGCCGCCCATTTATGCAATTAAAAAAATTTAAATGTCTCTTATTAGATAAGGCATATTTTCGTCTGATAAGGTACTTCTTCTTCAATGATTTCGAGGATATTTTAGTATTGATCAAAAAAATTGTATTTCTTACGATTTTTCGTAAAAAATGTTAAAGCCACCTGAAAGGGGAACAGATAAGCTTTCCATCGAGCACTTAGTCAAAGAAGTCGGTCGAAGGATGCAAGAGTTATTAGAAAAAAACTAATCGGTGGTCAACACGTTTCCGTGCTACTGCCGATTCTTTTCGCAAAGTACTTTTCTATAATTCTAGTATTTAATGGGAAAAATTAAACGAATTTTTTCTCCATGTAAAAAAACTATTAATTCTGAATAAAATGACGCCCATTTATGCAATTAAAAAAATTTAAATGTCTCTTATTAGATAAGGCCTATTTTCGTCTGATAAGGTACTTCTTCTTCAATGATTTTGAGGATATTTTAGTTTTGATCAAAAAAATTTTATTTCTTACGATTTTTCGTAAAATATGTTAATGTCAATCTGAAAGAGGAACAGATAAGCTTTCCATCGAGCTCTTAGTCGAAGAAGTCGGTCGAAGGATGCAAGAGTTATTAGCAAAAAACTAATCGGTGGTCAACACGTTTCCGAGCTACTGCCGATTCTTTTCGCAAAGTACTTTTCTATAATTCTAGTATATAATGGGAAAAAATTAAACGAATTTTTTCTCCATGTAAAAAAACTATTAATTCTGAATAAAATGCCGCCCATTTATGCAATTAAAAAAAATTTAAAGGTCTCTTATTAGATAAGGCCTATTTTTGTCTGATATGGTACTTCTTCTTCAATGAATTCGAGGATATTTTAGTTTTGATCAAACAAATTTCATTTCTTACGATTTTTCGTAAAACATGTTAATGCCATCTGAAAGAGGAACAGATAAAGTTTCCATCGAGCACTTAGTCAAAGAAGTCGGTCGAAGGATGCAAGAGTTATTAGCAAAAAACTAATCGGTGGTCAACATGTTTCCGTCCTACTGCCGATTCTTTTCGCAAAGTACTTTTCTATAATTCTAGTATTTAATGGGAAAAAATTAAACGAATTTTTTGTCCATGTAAAAAACTATTAATTCTGAATAAAATGCCGCCCATTTATGCAATTAAAGAAATTTAAATGCCTCTTATCAGATAAGGCATACTTTCGTCTGATAAGGTACTTTTTCTTCAATGATTTCGAGGATATTTTAGTTTTGATCAAAAAAATTTTATTTCTGATGACTTTTCGCAAAATATCATAATGCCATCTGAAAAAGGAACAGATCAGCTTTCCATCGAACTCTTAGTCGAAGAAGTCGGTCGAAGGATGCAAGAGTTATTAGCAAAAAACTAGTCGGTGGTCAACACGTTTCCGTCCCACTGCCGATTCTTTTCGCAAAGTACTTTTCTATAATTCTAGTATTTAATGGGAAAAATGAAACGAATTTTTTCTCCATGTAAAAAAACTATTAATTCTGAATAAAATGCCGCCCATTTATGCAATTAAAAAAATTTAAATGTCTCATATTAGATAAGGCATATTTTCGTCTGATAAAGTACTTCTTCTTCAATGATTTCGAGGATATTTTAGCTTTCATCAAAAAAATTGTATTTCTTATGTTTTTTCGTAAAATACGTTAATGCCATCTGAAAGAAGAAAAGACAAGCCTTCCATGGAGCTCTTAGTCGAAGAAGTCGGTCGAAGGATGCATGAGTTATTAGCAAAAAAATAATCGGTGGTCAACACGATTCCGTCCTATTGCCGATTCTTTTCGCAAAGTACTTTTCTATAATTCTAGTATTTAATGGGAAAAAATTAAACGAATTTTGGTTCATGTAAAAAAACTATTAATTCTGAATAAAATGCCGCCCATTTATGCAATTAAAAAAATTTAAATGTCTCTTATTAGATAAGGCTTACTTTCGTCTGATAAGGTACTCCTTCTTTAATGATTTCGAGGATATTTTAGTTTTGATCAAAAAAAATTTATTTCTGATGACTTTTCGCAAAATATGTTAATGCCATCTGAAAGAGGAACAGATAAGGTTTCCATCGAGCTCTAAGTCGAAGAAGTCGGTCGAAGGATGCAAGAGTTATTAGCAAAAAACTAATCGGTGGTCAACATGTTTCCGTCCAACTGCCGATTCTTTTCGCAAAGTACTTTTCTATAATTCTAGTATTTAATGGGAAAAAATTAAACGAATATTTTGTCCATGTAAAAAACTATTAATTCTGAATAAAATGCCGCCCATTTATGCAATTAAAGAAATTTAAATGCCTCTTATCAGATAAGGCATACTTTCGTCTGATAAGGTACTTCTTCTTCAATGATTTTGAGGATATTTTAGTTTTGATCAAACAAATTTCATTTCTTACGATTTTTCGTAAAATATGTTAATGCCATCTGAAAGAGGAACAGATAAGCTTTCCATCGAGCTCTTAGTCGAAGAAGTCGGTCGAAGGATGCAAGAGTTATTAGCAAAAACTAATCGGTGGTCAACACGTTTCCGTGCTACTGCCGATTGTTTTCGCAAGTGTACTTTTCTATAATTCTAGTATTTAATGGGAAAAAATTAAACGAATTTTTTCTCCATGTAAAAAAACTATTAATTCTGAAAAAAATGCTGCCTATTTATGCAATTAAAAAAATTTAAATGTCTCTTATTAGATAAAGCATATTTTCGTCTGATAAGGTACTTCTTCTTCAATGATTTCGAGGATATTTTAGTTTTGATCAAAAAAATTTTATTTCTTATGGCTTTTCGTAAAATATCATAATGCCATCTGAAAAAGGAACAGATAAGCTTTCTATCGAGCTCTTAGTCGAAGAAGTCGGTCGAGGGATGCAAGAGTTATTAGCAAAAAAATAATCGGTGGTCAACACGATTCCGTCCTACTGCCGATTCTTTTCGCAAAGTACATTTCTATAATTCTAAATGCCGCCCATTTATGCAATTAAAGAAATTTAAATGCCTCTTATCAGATAAGGCATACTTTCGTCTGATAAGGTACTTTTTCTTCAATGATTTCGAGGATATTTTAGTTTTGATCAAAAAAATTTTATTTCTGATGACTTTTCGTAAAATATCATAATGCCATCTGAAAAAGGAACAGATCAGCTTTCCATCGAACTCTTAGTCGAAGAAGTCGGTCGAAGGATGCAAGAGTTATTAGCAAAAAACTAGTCGGTGGTCAACACGTTTCCGTCCCACTGCCGATTCTTTTCGCAAAGTACTTTTCTATAATTCTAGTATTTAATGGGAAAAATGAAACGAATTTTTTCTCCATGTAAAAAAACTATTAATTCTGAATAAAATGCCGCCCATTTATGCAATTAAAAAAATTTAAATGTCTCATATTAGATAAGGCATATTTTCGTCTGATAAAGTACTTCTTCTTCAATGATTTCGAGGATATTTTAGCTTTCATCAAAAAAATTGTATTTCTTATGTTTTTTCGTAAAATACGTTAATGCCATCTGAAAGAAGAAAAGACAAGCCTTCCATGGAGCTCTTAGTCGAAGAAGTCGGTCGAAGGATGCATGAGTTATTAGCAAAAAAATAATCGGTGGTCAACACGATTCCGTCCTATTGCCGATTCTTTTCGCAAAGTACTTTTCTATAATTCTAGTATTTAATGGGAAAAAATTAAACGAATTTTGGTTCATGTAAAAAAACTATTAATTCTGAATAAAATGCCGCCCATTTATGCAATTAAAAAAATTTAAATGTCTCTTATTAGATAAGGCTTACTTTCGTCTGATAAGGTACTCCTTCTTTAATGATTTCGAGGATATTTTAGTTTTGATCAAAAAAAATTTATTTCTGATGACTTTTCGCAAAATATGTTAATGCCATCTGAAAGAGGAACAGATAAGGTTTCCGTCGAGCTCTAAGTCGAAGAAGTCGGTCGAAGGATGCAAGAGTTATTAGCAAAAAACTAATCGGTGGTCAACATGTTTCCGTCCAACTGCCGATTCTTTTCGCAAAGTACTTTTCTATAATTCTAGTATTTAATGGGAAAAAATTAAACGAATATTTTGTCCATGTAAAAAACTATTAATTCTGAATAAAATGCCGCCCATTTATGCAATTAAAGAAATTTAAATGCCTCTTATCAGATAAGGCATACTTTCGTCTGATAAGGTACTTCTTCTTCAATGATTTCGAGGATATTTTAATTTTGATCAAAAAAATTTTATTTCTTACGACTTTTCGTAAAATATGTTAATACCATCTAAAAGGGGAACAGATAAGCTTTCCATCGAGCTCTTAGTCGAAGAAGTCGATCGAAGGATGCAAGAGTTATTAGCAGAAAACTAATCGGTGGTCAACACGTTTCCGTCCTACTGCCGATTCTTTTCGCAAAGTACTTTTCTATAATTCTAGTATTTAATGGGAAAAAATTAAACGAATTTTTTCTCCATGTAAAAAAACTATTAATTCTGAATAAAATGCCGCCCATTTATGCAATTAAAAAAATTTAAATGTCTCTTATTAGATAAGGCATATTTTCGTCTGATAAGGTACTTCTTCTTCAATGATTTCGAGGATATTTTAGTATTGATCAAAAAAATTGTATTTCTTACGATTTTTCGTAAAAAATGTTAAAGCCATCTGAAAGGGGAACAGATAAGCTTTCCATCGAGCACTTAGTCAAAGAAGTCGGTCGAAGGATGCAAGAGTTATTAGCAAAAAACTAATCGGTGGTCAACACGTTTCCGTGCTACTGCCGATTCTTTTCGCAAAGTACTTTTCTATAATTCTAGTATTTAATGGGAAAAATTAAACGAATTTTTTCTCCATGTAAAAAAACTATTAATTCTGAATAAAATGACGCCCATTTATGCAATTAAAAAAATTTAAATGTCTCTTATTAGATAAGGCCTATTTTTGTCTGATATGGTACTTCTTCTTCAATGAATTCGAGGATATTTTAGTTTTGATCAAACAAATTTCATTTCTTACGATCTTTCGTAAAACATGTTAATGCCATCTGAAAGAGGAACAGATAAAGTTTCCATCGAGCACTTAGTCAAAGAAGTCGGTCGAAGGATGCAAGAGTTATTAGCAAAAAACTAATCGGTGGTCAACATGTTTCCGTCCTACTGCCGATTCTTTTCGCAAAGTACTTTTCTATAATTCTAGTATTTAATGGGAAAAAATTAAACGAATTTTTTGTCCATGTAAAAAACTATTAATTCTGAATAAAATGCCGCCCATTTATGCAATTAAAGAAATTTAAATGCCTCTTATCAGATAAGGCATACTTTCGTCTGATAAGGTACTTTTTCTTCAATGATTTCGAGGATATTTTAGTTTTGATCAAAAAAATTTTATTTCTGATGACTTTTCGTAAAATATCATAATGCCATCTGAAAAAGGAACAGATCAGCTTTCCATCGAACTCTTAGTCGAAGAAGTCGGTCGAAGGATGCAAGAGTTATTAGCAAAAAACTAGTCGGTGGTCAACACGTTTCCGTCCCACTGCCGATTCTTTTCGCAAAGTACTTTTCTATAATTCTAGTATTTAATGGGAAAAATGAAACGAATTTTTTCTCCATGTAAAAAAACTATTAATTCTGAATAAAATGCCGCCCATTTATGCAATTAAAAAAATTTAAATGTCTCATATTAGATAAGGCATATTTTCGTCTGATAAAGTACTTCTTCTTCAATGATTTCGAGGATATTTTAGCTTTCATCAAAAAAATTGTATTTCTTATGTTTTTTCGTAAAATACGTTAATGCCATCTGAAAGAAGAAAAGACAAGCCTTCCATGGAGCTCTTAGTCGAAGAAGTCGGTCGAAGGATGCATGAGTTATTAGCAAACAAATAATCGGTGGTCAACACGATTCCGTCCTATTGCCGATTCTTTTCGCAAAGTACTTTTCTATAATTCTAGTATTTAATGGGAAAAAATTAAACGAATTTTGGTTCATGTAAAAAAACTATTAATTCTGAATAAAATGCCGCCCATTTATGCAATTAAAAAAATTTAAATGTCTCTTATTAGATAAGGCTTACTTTCGTCTGATAAGGTACTTCTTCTTTAATGATTTCGAGGATATTTTAGTTTTGATCAAAACAAATTTATTTCTGATGACTTTTCGCAAAATATGTTAATGCCATCTAAAAGGGGAACAGATAAGCTTTCCATCGAGCTCTTAGTCGAAGAAGTCGATCGAAGGATGCAAGAGTTATTAGCAGAAAACTAATCGGTGGTCAACACGTTTCCGTCCTACTGCCGATTCTTTTCGCAAAGTACTTTTCTATAATTCTAGTATTTAATGGGAAAAAATTAAACCAATTTTTTCTCCATGTAAAACAACTATTAATTCTGAATAAAATGCCGCCCATTTATGCAATTAAAAAAAATTTAAATGTCTCTTATTAGATAAGGCCTATTTTCGTCTGATAAGGTACTTCTTCTTCAATGATTTCGAGGATATTTTAGTTTTGATCAAAAAAATTTTATTTCTTACGACTTTTCGTAAAATATGTTAATACCATCTAAAAGGGGAACAGATAAGCTTTCCATCGAGCTCTTAGTCGAAGAAGTCGATCGAAGGATGCAAGAGTTATTAGCAGAAAACTAATCGGTGGTCAACACGTTTCCGTCCTACTGCCGATTCTTTTCGCAAAGTACTTTTCTATAATTCTAGTATTTAATGGGAAAAAATTAAACCAATTTTTTCTCCATGTAACACAACTATTAATTCTGAATAAAATGCCGCCCATTTATGCAATTAAAAAAAATTTAAATGTCTCTTATTAGATAAGGCCTATTTTCGTCTGATAAGGTACTTCTTCTTCAATGATTTTGAGGATATTTTAGTTTTGATCAAACAAATTTCATTTCTTACGATTTTTCGTAAAATATGTTAATGCCATCTGAAAGAGGAACAGATAAGCTTTCCATCGAGCTCTTAGTCGAAGAAGTCGGTCGAAGGATGCAAGAGTTATTAGCAAAAACTAATCGGTGGTCAACACGTTTCCGTGCTACTGCCGATTGTTTTCGCAAGTGTACTTTTCTATAATTCTAGTATTTAATGGGAAAAAATTAAACGAATTTTTTCTCCATGTAAAAAAACTATTAATTCTGAAAAAAATGCTGCCTATTTATGCAATTAAAAAAATTTAAATGTCTCTTATTAGATAAAGCATATTTTCGTCTGATAAGGTACTTCTTCTTCAATGATTTCGAGGATATTTTAGTTTTGATCAAAAAAATTTTATTTCTTATGGCTTTTCGTAAAATATCATAATGCCATCTGAAAAAGGAACAGATAAGCTTTCTATCGAGCTCTTAGTCGAAGAAGTCGGTCGAGGGATGCAAGAGTTATTAGCAAAAAAATAATCGGTGGTCAACACGATTCCGTCCTACTGCCGATTCTTTTCGCAAAGTACATTTCTATAATTCTAGTATTTAATGGGAGAAAATTAAACGAATTTTTTCTCCATGTAAAAAAACTATAAATTCTGAAAAAAATACCGCCCATTTATGCAATTACAACAATTTAAATGTCTCTTATTAGATACGGCATATTTTCGTCTGATAAGGTACTTCTTCTTCAATGATATCGAGGATATTTTAGTTTTGATCAAAAAAATTTTATTTCTTACGATTTTTCGTAAAATATGTTAATGCCAATCTGAACCAGTAAGGATTTGAGTCGACAGTACTCGACTCCGACATACCCTGTACCTTCAATTAGTAACGTCTGTTGTAAGGCGTTGCCCCGCCCACTTTTTAATCGAAACAGATTTCCTTTCCATTCAATATCATACATACTAATTTTTGCTCTTCTAGACCAATTCTTTACAGAGATATAACGGTTTCCAATTTTGGCTATATGTGGGCGGGGTTACGCCCATTTTATATTTGAATCTAACTATACTCCATCCCAATAGCATACATGCAAAGTTTCATTCTTGTAGGTTGTATGGTTCTCGAGATATGAGCGTTTGAAATTTTTTACTATATAGGGGCGTGGTCACGCCCATTTTTTTATTCTATCGTCTTGGGGTTTGAGTCAGCTATATACACACCAAATTTGGTGTTCCTATCACAAAAGACAACGCAGAAAATACGAATTTTGTATGTTTTTTCCCGAGGTAGCTTCAGTTATTTGCCCCTCACCCCTAAACTAACTCAAAAAGGGGGAAGACAAAATAAACTTGATCTGCGTAATGAATCACAGAATCGAACTGCGAAGAGCTTTTGGGCCTATCTATTATAGTTTCCGAGATCGACGCGTTCATACAGACAGACGGACGGACGGACAGACGGACGGACGGACGGACGGACGGACAGACGGACATGGCTAAATCGACTTCTCTTTCGATACTGATCAAGAATATGTATACTTTGTATAGTCGGAGATGTCTCCTTTAAGGTGTTACATACATTGTCGACGTGCACAAAACTAGTATACCCTTGTACCATAAGGTACAGGGTATAAAAAGGAACAGATAAGCTTTCTATCGAGCCCTTAGTCGAAGAAGTCGGCCGAGGGATGCAAGAGTTATTAGCAAAAAAATAATCGGTGGTCAACACGATTCCGTCCTACTGCCGATTCTTTTCGCAAAGTACATTTCTATAATTCTAGTATTTAATGGGAGAAAATTAAACGAATTTTTTCTCCATGTAAAAAAACTATAAATTCTGAAAAAAATACCGCCCATTTATGCAATTACAACAATTTAAATGTCTCTTATTAGATACGGCATATTTTCGTCTGATAAGGTGCTTCTTCTTCAATGATTTTGAGGATTTTTTAGTTTTGATCAAAAAAATTTTATTTCTTACGATTTTTCGTAAAATATGTTAATGCCAATCTGAAAGAGGAACAGATAAGCTTTCCATCGAGCTCTTAGTCGAAGAAGTCGGTCGAAGGATGCAAGAGTTATTAGCAAAAAACTAATCGGTGGTCAACACGTTTCCGTGCTACTGCCGATTCTTTTCGCAAAGTACTTTTCTATAATTCTAGTATTTAATGGGAAAAATTAAACGAATTTTTTCTCCATGTAAAAAAACTATTAATTCTGAATAAAATGACGCCCATTTATGCAATTAAAAAAATTTAAATGTCTCTTATTAGATAAGGCCTATTTTCGTCTGATAAGGTACTTCTTCTTCAATGATTTTGAGGATATTATAGTTTTGATCAAAAAAATTTTATTTCTTACGATTTTTCGTAAAATATGTTAATGCCAATCTGAAAGAGGAACAGATAAGCTTTCCATCGAGCTCTTAGTCGAAGAAGTCGGTCGAAGGATGAAAGAGTTATTAGCAAAAAACTAATCGGTGGTCAACACGTTTCCGAGCTACTGCCGATTCTTTTCGCAAAGTACTTTTCTATAATTCTAGTATATAATGGGAAAAAATTAAACGAATTTTTTCTCCATGTAAAAAACTATTAATTCTGAATAAAATGCTGCCTATTTGTGCAATTAAAGAAATTTAAATGCCTCTTATCAGATAAGGCATACTTTCGTCTGATAAGGTACTTTTTCTTCAATGATTTCGAGGATATTTTAGTTTTAATCAAAAAAATTTTATTTCTGATGACTTTTCGTAAAATATCATAATGCCATCTGAAAGAGGAACAGATCAGCTTTCCATCGAACTCTTAGTTGAAGAAGTCGGTCGAAGGATGCAAGAGTTATAAGCAAAAAACTAATCGGTGGTCAACACGTTTCCGTCCCACTGCCGATTCTTTTCGCAAAGTACTTTTCTATAATTCTAGTATTTAATGGGAGAAAATTAAACGAATTTTTTTTCCATGTAAACAAACTATTAATTCTGAATAAAATGCCGCCCATTTATGCAATTAAAAAAATTTAAATGTCTCATATTAGATAAGGCATATTTTCGTCTGATAAGGTACTTCTTCTTCAATGATTTCGAGGATATTTTAGTATTGATCAAAAAAATTGTATTTCTTACGATTTTTCGTAAAAAATGTTAAAGCCATCTGAAAGGGGAACAGATAAGCTTTCCATCGAGCACTTAATCAAAGAAGTCGTTCGAAGGATGCAAGAGTTATTAGCAAAAAACTAATTGGTGGTCAACACGTTTCCGTGCTACTGCCGATTCTTTTCGCAAAGTACTTTTCTATAATTCTAGTATTTAATGGGAGAAAATTAAACGAATTTTTTTTCCATGTAAACAAACTATTAATTCTGAATAAAATGCCGCCCATTTATGCAATTAAAAAAATTTAAATGTCTCATATTAGATAAGGCATATTTTCGTCTGATAAGGTACTTCTTCTTCAATGATTTCGAGGATATTTTAGCTTTCATCAAAAAAATTGTATTTCTTATGTTTTTTTCGTAAAATACGTTAATGCCATCTGAAAGAAGAAAAGATAAGCTTTCCATCGAGCTCTTAGTCGAGGAAGTGGGTCGAAGGATGCAAGAGTTATTAGCAAAAAACTAATTGGTGGTCAACACGTTTCCGTGCTACTGCCGATTCTTTTCGCAAAGTACTTTTCTATAATTCTAGTATTTAATGGGAAAAATTAAACGAATTTTTTCTCCATGTAAAAAAACTATTAATTCTGAATAAAATGACGCCCATTTATGCAATTAAAAAAATTTAAATGTCTCTTATTAGATAAGGCATATTTTCGTCTGATAAGGTACTTCTTCTTCAATGATTTCGAGGATATTTTAGTATTGATCAAAAAAATTGTATTTCTTACGATTTTTCGTAAAAAATGTTAATGCCATCTGAAAGGGGAACAGATAAGCTTTCCATCGAGCTCTTAATCAAAGAAGTCGGTCGAAGGATGTAAGAGTTATTAGCAAAAAACTAATCGGTGGTCAACACGTTTCCGAGCTACTGCCGATTCTTTTCGCAAAGTACTTTTCTATAATTCTAGTATTTAATGGGAAAAATTAAACGAATTTTTTCTCCATGTAAAAAAACTATTAATTCTGAATAAAATGACGCCCATTTATGCAATTAAAAAAATTTAAATGTCTCTAATTAGATAAGGCTTATTTTCGTCTGATAAGGTACTTCTTCTTCAATGATTTCGAGGATATTTTAGTTTTGATCAAAAAAATTGTATTTCTTACGATTTTTCGTAAAAAATGTTAATGCCATCTGAAAGGGGAACAGATAAGCTTTCCATCGAGCACTTAGTCAAAGAAGTCGGTAGAAGGATGCAAGAGTTATTAGCAAAAAACTAATCGGTGGTCAACACGTTTCCGTGCTACTGCCGATTCTTTTCGCAAAGTACTTTTCTATAATTCTAGTATTTAATGGGAAAAATTAAACGAATTTTTTCTCCATGTAAAAAAACTATTAATTCTGAATAAAATGACGCCCATTTATGCAATTAAAAAAATTTAAATGTCTCTTATTAGATAAGGCATATTTTCATCTGATAAGGTACTTCTTCTTCAATGATTTCGAGGATATTTTAGTATTGATCAAAAAAATTGTATTTCTCACGATTTTTCGTAAAAAATGTTAATGCCATCTGAAAAAGGAACAGATAAGCTTTCCATCGAGCACTTAGTCAAAGAAGTCGGTCGAAGGATGCAAGAGTTATTAGCAAAAAACTAATCGGTGGTCAACACGTTTCCGTGCTACGGCCGATTCTTTTCGCAAAGTACTTTTCTATAATTCTAGTATTTAATGGGAAAAATGAAACGAATTTTTTCTCCATGTAAAACAACTATTAATTCTGAATAAAATGCCGCGCACTTATGCAATTAAAAAAAATTTAAATGTCTCTTATTAGATAAGGCTTATTTTCGTCTGATAAGGTACTTCTTCTTCAATGATTTCGAGGATATTTTAGTTTTGATCAATAAAATTGTATTTCTTACGATTTTTCGTAAAATATGTTAATGCCATCTGAAAGGGGAACAGATAAGCTTTCCATCGAGCTCTTAATCAAAGAAGTCGGTCGAAGGATGTAAGAGTTATTAGCAAAAAACTAATCGGTGGTCAACACGAATCCGAGCTACTGCCGATTCTTTTCGCAAAATACTTTTCTATAATTCTAGTATATAATGGGAAAAAATTAAACGAATTTTTTCTCCATGTAAAAAAACTATTAATTCTGAATAAAATGACGCCCATTTATGCAATTAAAAAAATTTAAATGTCTCTTATTAGATAAGGCTTATTTTCGTCTGATAAGGTACTTCTTCTTCAATGATTTCGAGGATATTTTAGTTTTGATCAAAAAAATTGTATTTCTTACGATTTTTCGTAAAATATGTTAATGCCATCTGAAAGGGGAACAGATAAGCTTTCCATCGAGCTCTTAATCAAAGAAGTCGGTCGAAGGATGTAAGACTTATTAGCAAAAAACTAATCGGTGGTCAACACGTTTCCGAGCTACTGCCGATTCTTTTCGCAAAGTACTTTTCTATAATTCTAGTATATAATGGGAAAAAATTAAACGAATTTTTTCTCCATGTAAAAAAACTATTAATTCTGAATAAAATGACGCCCATTTATGCAATTAAAGAAATTTAAATGCCTCTTATCAGATAAGGCATACTTTCGTCTGAGAAGGTACTTTTTCTTCAATGATTTCGAGGATATTTTAGCTTTCATCAAAAAAATTGTATTTCTTATGTTTTTTCGTAAAATACGTTAATGCCATCTGAAAGAAGAAAAGATAAGCCTTCCATAGAGCTCTTAGTCGAAGAAGTCGGTCGAAGGATGCAAGAGTTATTAGCAAAAAACTAATCGGTGGTCAACACGTTTCCGTCCCACTGCCGATTCTTTTCGCAAAGTACTTTTCTATAATTCTAGTATTTAATGGGAGAAAATTAAACGAATTTTTTTTCCATGTAAACAAACTATTAATTCTGAATAAAATGCCGCCCATTTATGCAATTAAAAAAATTTAAATGTCTCATATTAGATAAGGCATATTTTCGTCCGATAAGGTACTTCTTCTTGAATGATTTCGAGGATATTTTAGCTTTCATCAAAAAAATTGTATTTCTTATGTTTTTTCGTAAAATACGTTAATGCCATCTGAAAGAAGAAAAGATAAGCCTTCCATAGAGCTCTTAGTCGAAGAAGTCGGTCGAAGGATGCAAGAGTTATTAGCAAAAAACTAATCGGTGGTCAACACGATTCCGTCCTATTGCCGATTCTTTTCGCAAAGTACTTTTCTATAATTCTAGTATTTAATGGGAAAAAATTAAACGAATTTTTGTTCATGTAAAAAAACTATTAATTCTGAATAAAATGCCGCCCATTTATGCAATTAAATCAAACAAATTTCATTTCTTACGATTTTTCGTAAAACACGTTAATGCCATCTGAAAGAGGAACAGATAAGCTTTCCATCGAGCTCTTAGTCGAAGAAGTCGGTCGAAGGATGCAAGAGTTATTAGCAAAAACTAATCGGTGGTCAACACGTTTCCGTGCTACTGCCGATTGTTTTCGCAAGTGTACTTTTCTATAATTCTAGTATTTAATGGGAAAAATGAAACGAATTTTTTCTCCATGTAAAAAAACTATTAATTCTGAATAAAATGCCGCCCATTTATGCAATTAAAAAAATTTAAATGTCTCATATTAGATAAGGCATTTTTTCGTCTGATAAGGTACTTCTTCTTCAATGATTTCGAGGATATTTTAGCTTTCATCAAAAAAATTGTATTTCTTATGTTTTTTCGTAAAATTCGTTAATGCCATCTGAAAGAAGAAAAGATAAGCCTTCCATAGAGCTCTTAGTCGAAGAAGTCGGTCGAAGGATGCAAGAGTTATTAGCAAAAAACTAATCGGTGGTCAACACGATTCCGTCCTATTGCCGATTCTTTTCGCAAAGTACTTTTCTATAATTCTATTATTTAATGGGAAAAAATAAACGAATTTTTTCTCCATGTAAAAAAACTATTAATTCTGAATAAAATGCCGCCCATTTATGCAATTAAAAAAATTTAAATGTCTCTTATTAGATAAGGCTTACTTTCGTCTGATAAGGTACTCCTTCTTTAATGATTTCGGGGATATTTTAGTTTTGATCAAAAAAAATTTATTTCTGATGACTTTTCGCAAAATATGTTAATGCCATCTGAAAGAGGAACAGATAAGGTTTCCATCGAGCTCTTAGTCGAAGAAGTCGGTCGAAGGATGCAAGAGTTATTAGCAAAAAACTAATCGGTGGTCAACATGTTTCCGTCCTACTGCCGATTCTTTTCGCAAAGTACTTTTCTATAATTCTAGTATTTAATGGGAAAAAATTAAACGAATATTTTATCCATGTAAAAAACTATTAATTCTGAATAAAATGCCGCCCATTTATGCAATTAAAGAAATTTAAATGCCACTTATCAGATAAGGCATACTTTCGTCTGATAAGGTACTTTTTCTTCAATGATTTCGAGAATATTTTAGTTTTGATCAAAAAAATTTTATTTCTTACGACTTTTCGTAAAATATGTTAATGCCATCTGAAAAAGGAACAGATCAGCTTTCCATCGAACTCTTAGTCGAAGAAGTCGGTCGAAGGATGCAAGAGTTATTAGCAGAAAACTAATCGGTGGTCAACACGTTTCCTTCCTACTGCCGATTCTTTTCGCAAAGTACTTTTCTATAATTCTAGTATTTAATGGGAAAAAATTAAACGAATTTTTTCTCCATATAAAAAACTATTAATTCTGAATAAAATGCCGCCCATTTATGCAATTAAAAAAATTTAAATGTCTCTTAATAGATAAGGCATATTTTCGTCTGATAAGGTACTTCTTCTTCAATGATTTCGAGGATATTTTAGCTTTCATCAAAAAAATTGTATTTCTTATGTTTTTTCGTAAAATTCGTTAATGCCATCTGAAAGAAGAAAAGATAAGCCTTCCATAGAGCTCTTAGTCGAAGAAGTCGGTCGAAGGATGCAAGAGTTATTAGCAAAAAACTAATCGGTGGTCAACACGATTCCGTCCTATTGCCGATTCTTTTCGCAAAGTACTTTTCTATAATTCTATTATTTAATGGGAAAAAATAAACGAATTTTTTCTCCATGTAAAAAAACTATTAATTCTGAATAAAATGCCGCCCATTTATGCAATTAAAAAAATTTAAATGTCTCTTATTAGATAAGGCTTACTTTCGTCTGATAAGGTACTCCTTCTTTAATGATTTCGGGGATATTTTAGTTTTGATCAAAAAAAATTTATTTCTGATGACTTTTCGCAAAATATGTTAATGCCATCTGAAAGAGGAACAGATAAGGTTTCCATCGAGCTCTTAGTCGAAGAAGTCGGTCGAAGGATGCAAGAGTTATTAGCAAAAAACTAATCGGTGGTCAACATGTTTCCGTCCTACTGCCGATTCTTTTCGCAAAGTACTTTTCTATAATTCTAGTATTTAATGGGAAAAAATTAAACGAATATTTTATCCATGTAAAAAACTATTAATTCTGAATAAAATGCCGCCCATTTATGCAATTAAAGAAATTTAAATGCCACTTATCAGATAAGGCATACTTTCGTCTGATAAGGTACTTTTTCTTCAATGATTTCGAGAATATTTTAGTTTTGATCAAAAAAATTTTATTTCTTACGACTTTTCGTAAAATATGTTAATGCCATCTGAAAAAGGAACAGATCAGCTTTCCATCGAACTCTTAGTCGAAGAAGTCGGTCGAAGGATGCAAGAGTTATTAGCAGAAAACTAATCGGTGGTCAACACGTTTCCTTCCTACTGCCGATTCTTTTCGCAAAGTACTTTTCTATAATTCTAGTATTTAATGGGAAAAAATTAAACGAATTTTTTCTCCATATAAAAAACTATTAATTCTGAATAAAATGCCGCCCATTTATGCAATTAAAAAAATTTAAATGTCTCTTAATAGATAAGGCATATTTTCGTCTGATAAGGTACTTCTTCTTCAATGATTTCGAGGATATTTTAGTTTTGATCAAAAAAATTTTATTTTTTACGACTTTTCGTAAAATATGTTAATGCCATCTGAAAGAGGAACAGATAAGCCTTCCATCGAGCCCTTAGTCGAAGAAGTCGGTCGAAGGATGCAAGAGTTATTAGCAGAAAACTAATCGGTGGTCAACACGTTTCCGTCCTACTGCCGATTCTTTTCACAAAGTACTTTTCTATAATTCTAGTATTTAATGGGAAAAAATTAAACGAATTTTTTCTCAATGTAAAAAAACTATTAATTCTGAATAAAATGCCGCCCATTTATGCAATTAAAAAAATTTAAATGTCTCTTAATAGATAAGGCATATTTTCGTCTGATAAGGTACTTCTTCTTCAATGATTTCGAGGATATTTTAGTTTTGATCAAAAAAATTTTATTTCTTACGACTTATATGTTAATACCATCTTAAGGGGAACAGATAAGCTTTCCATCGAGCTCTTAGTCGGAGAAGTCGGTCGAAGGATGCAAGAGTTATAAGCAGAAAACTAATCGGTGGTCAACACGTTTCCGTCCTACTGCCGATTCTTTTCGCAAAGTACTTTTCTATAATTCTAGTATTTAATGGGAAAAAATTAAACGAATTTTTTCTCCATGTAAAAAAACTATTAATTCTGAATAAAATGCCGCCCATTTATGCAATTAAAAAAATTTAAATGTCTCTTAATAGATAAGGCATATTTTCGTCTGATAAGGTACTTCTTCTTCAATGATTTCGAGGATATTTTAGTTTTGATCAAAAAAATTTTTTATTTTACGACTTTTCGTAAAATATGTTAATGCCATCTGAAAGAGGAACAGATAAGCCTTCCATCGAGCCCTTAGTCGAAGAAGTCGGTCGAAGGATGCAAGAGTTATTAGCAGAAAACTAATCGGTGGTCAACACGTTTCCGTCCTACTGCCGATTCTTTTCACAAAGTACTTTTCTATAATTCTAGTATTTAATGGGAAAAAATTAAACGAATTTTTTCTCCATGTAAAAAAACTATTAATTCTGAATAAAATGCCGCCCATTTATGCAATTAAAAAAATTTAAATGTCTCTTAATAGATATGGCATATTTTCGTCTGATAAGGTACTTCTTCTTCAATGATTTCGAGGATATTTTAGTTTTGATCAAAAAAATTTTATTTCTTACGACTTATATGTTAATACCATCTTAAGGGGAACAGATAAGATTTCCATCGAGCTCTTAGTCGGAGAAGTCGGTCGAAGGATGCAAGAGTTATTAGCAGAAAACTAATCGGTGGTCAACACGTTTCCGTCCTACTGCCGGTTCTTTTCGCAAAGTACTTTTCTATAATTCTAGTATTTAATGGGAAAAAATTAAATGAATTTTTTCTCCATGTAAAAAAACTATTAATTCTGAATAAAATGCCGCCCATTTATGCAATTAAAAAAATTTAAATGTCTCTTAATAGATAAGGCATATTTTCGTCTGATAAGGTACTTCTTCTTCAATAATTTTGAGGATATTTTAGTTTTGATCAAAAAAATCTTATTTCTTACGACTTTTCGTAAAATATATTAATGCCATCTGAAAGAGGAACAGATAAGCCTTCCATCGAGCTCTTAGTCGAAGAAGTCGGTCGAAGGATGCAAGAGTTATTAGCAGAAAACTAGTCGGTGGTCAACATGTTTACGTCCTACTGCCGATTCTTTTCGCAAAGTACTTTTCTATAATTCTAGTATTTAATGGGAAAAAATTAAACGAATTTTTTCTCCATGTAAAAAAACTATTAATTCTGAATAAAATGCCGCCCATTTATGCAATTAAAAAAATTTTAATGTCTCTTATAGATAAGGCATATTTTCGTCTGACGAGGTACTTCTTCTTCAATAATTTTGAGGATATTTTAGTTTTGATCAAAAAAATCTTATTTCTTACGACTTTTCGTAAAATATGTTAATGCCATCTGAAAGAGGAACAGATAAGCTTTCCATCGAGCTCTGAGTCGAAGAAGTCGGTCGAAGGATGCAAGAGTTATTAGCAAAAAACTAATCGGTGGTCAACATGTTTCCGTCCTACTGCCGATTCTTTTCGCAAAGTACTATTCTATAATTCTAGTATTTAATGGGAGAAAGTTAAACGAATTTTTTCTCCATGTAAAAAAACTACTAATTCTGAAAAAAATGCCGCCCATTTAAGCAATTAAAAAAACATTTAAATGTTTCTTATTAGATAAGGCATATTTTCGTCTGATAAGGTACTTCTTCTTCAATGATTTCGGGGATATTTTAGTTTTGATCAAAAAAATTTTATTTTTTTCGACTTTTCGTAAAATATGTTAATGCCATCTGAAAGAGGAACAGATAAGCTTTCCATCGAGCTGTTCAAGAATGAACATATAAAGATACTACGACGTGTGGACAGTCTGCGAGACACGCGTGTATCATATCGCTTCTTAGGAAATTCCTAATGATATATCAGGTATTTCCAGCAGAAGGGTCGCAAGACGCCTAAACATCCGGCGGCCATAAATAGTAATTAGTATATGGCAGCCATAAATGGTAATTAGGATAAGCGACCAATATAGATTTAAGATCACACTGTTGTCTTACAAACACAGTGTTAGGATAATATAGTAATTAGTGAAATTAACCAATAGAAATTAAGGACCACACGCAGTGCCTTACAAACACGGCGTTAGTATTAAGGAAATTTAGTATAAATAAAGCAACGTCCGCGTCGGACGAATCAGTACAAATCTAAACGTTGACGAGTGCTCATTTAAAGTGTAAAGTATTTACATTTTTTGGTCCTTCGAGCCGGATTGAAGAACAGCAAAGTGCCTCAGTTAAAAAATACAACTCAAAGCAAGTAAAATACACTAAACGCTGTGTAGGCTTGAGTATCGCACTAAGTGTTGTGCATTGAATAAGCGTGTCTGTGGCTATAACAGCAGACTAAAAATTGTTTTGCGTTTAGGAAAAGCGCAAATAGAACTTCCTAAGGAGCAATCGTTGGTGTAAACCAGCTGTGAGTCGAGGCACAGCAAGGTCAACTAGGCGACCAAAACAATCACCTCTTAAAGGTTTATACCAACTTGCAGTGAAAAAAAAACAGCGAATATGGTGCCAATCAAAGATGCGCAGCTTTTGGAGCGACAATCACGGCTTCAGAAAGAGCTGTTTGCGCTAATTCAGCAGAATGCGTCTATTGAAAGCATCGAAAAGAAAGAAGCTGAATTTAATGCGACTAACTCGATACTGCTGAAATGTGGATTCATCGATCATCCATATTTCAACGACAATGTATACGAGAAAACAATAATAGCGGTTAAAGCATATGAAGGTCGAAGTTGTCGACCAAGATAAGCCCGGGACTAGCGGTGCAACTTCGGCACCTAATCCTGAAGCTAGGCATATCGGAAGCCAATTAAAGGCAGAAAGTTTGCCACGTCTAACAAGACCTATCGACAGCCAATCGAATGCTGGCAGCTTGGCCCGATCACCGAGTCCAGTTGACAGTTTAGTTGAAGATTTGGACGATATGGCGGAGATGGCGAGGGAAGCCATGCGAGAGGCCGACGCGCACAAAGAGATGGCAGATGTATCAACGGTAATGGTCTGTCATCGTCGACTAGAATTTATCCTGAGCCAGATAAATGAAATGGTCGAGACGCTGAAAAGCCGGTATCACAGTCAGGCTTTCAACAGAAGAGAAATTAACAGACTTAAGATGGACATTACGACGGCATTGATAAAGCTGAGTGAACGCTCTAAAGAATTAGAGCAGGCAAACAGGCCGGTTTTCCCCAAACAAAAAGCGAGAACATCAGAAATCGATGTTCCCGAATTGCCAAAGTTAGAGCTTCCACATTTCGATGGAAATGCAAAGGAATGGTCTACATTTTTTGAACTGTTCAGTGAAACAATTCACTATAGAACAGACATTAGCAATGCCAGGAAACTAAATTACCTGAAAGCATGCTTAAAAGGAGAAGCGAAAGTGGTGGTTGCTCATCTTCTGAATGGCTCAGCTGCTAATTACGAAGCAGCATGGGAGCTAATTAAAAAACGATATCAAAATAATCGTAAAATATTTGCTGACCACCTAAATAGATTGTTGGGCATTGAGACCCTGAAGTTAAACTGCGAAGAAAGCGTCCGCAAATTCCTGGATGTTTCAAGAGAGAGCATTCACATTATTAAAGAAAAAGCGAAAATAGGACATGAGGCTGATGTCATTTTCGCCCATATTCTATTGCGGCAGTTTTCATCAGAAGTTTTGACGCTGTACGAACAGCACGTGAAAAAGGCAAGAGAAATCCAAAGACTAACTGATGTGCTGGAATTTATTGAGCAGCTTTACAACTCAATAAACTCAGTGCAAAAAAGTGTCAAGGTGGAGTCGCATCAGAAGGCATGCCGTTACTGCTCCATAACCGGGCACGATATGGTAAAGTGCCAGAAATTTAAAGCAGCGCCGGTCGTCCATAGAAGAGAATTTGTGATAGCACACGATCTATGCTTCCGTTGCCTTGGCAGTCACAGTTTTGAATACTGTGAAAAGAACTGGAGGTGCCATCGATGCAACAAATCGCATAACAATTTTTTGCATGAAGACACAAAAACTGAAAGTGTCAACTTCGTAAAAAATAAAGACCAGGATACATTTCTGGCTACAGCAGTTGTGCATGTGAAAACTGCGAGCGGTGGATATAAACTCCTGAGAGCCTTGATGGATGGTGGCTCACAAAGAACCTTAATTTCGGAGGAAGCTGCACAACTTTTAAGACTCAAGAGGACAAAACAAAAGGTTGAGTTGCAGGGAATTTCCTCGACAGGCGTCGAGGTGGCAAAGACCAGTGTCCACCTTCAAATAAAGCCGAGATATGCCAGTAGCTTTAAAATAGAGTCGAAGGCGCTTGTTCTACCAAAATTACACAAAGCGCTTCCAAGCAGAGGTATTGAGGTCGACATGGAGAAAGATTGGAAGAACTGCACGTTGGCGGACCCCAATTTCAACCAGCCCAGCAGAGTCGACATGATTATCGGTGCGGACTTGTTTCCAGCAATAATGATGAGCCGTATCAAAACAGTAAAAGGTATGCTGGGACAAAAAACCAAGTTCGGCTGGATAATTTCTGGCAACATAGCGAGAAAATCACATAAAAAGGTGATCACTGCGTCGACAATAGTCGAACTGGACTATCAAAAGCGGTCTTGGAAGCTAAAAAGTGCCGACAACCAGCAGCTTGCGGAGAGCGCCAAGAAATCGGAACGTGAGGAAACTGTGAAAAGGACATTGGCGCCTGACGATAAACTAAAGAAACGTATACGACATAATTCATTTTCATCACAACCGATGAAGCCGAGTCGCAATAGCGTAGAGTCCAATTCAGACGATCGTCCCCTGGTTAAGAGATCCATGCAATCAAAGAAGTCAGCTTCGAAACGATCCAGCGACAATGTCAGTGCAACGGATACGGAGGTCGTAGAAAAGGAAAAGAAACTCAAAAAGAACAGCAAAACACGTAAGAAACACAATAAGAAGAAATTATTAGCCTTGACATTTTCTGGGCACCCGGAGAATGTTCAAGAATGAACGTATAAAGATACTACGACGTGTGGACAGACTGCGAGACACGCGTGTATCATATCGCTTCTTAGGAAATTCCTAATGATATATCAGGTATTTCCAGCAGAAGGGTCGCAAGACGCCTAAACATCCGGCGGCCATAAATAGTAATTAGTATATGGCAGCCATAAATGGTAATTAGGATAAGCGACCAATATAGATTTAAGATCACACTGTTGTCTTACAAACACAGTGTTAGGATAATATAGTAATTAGTGAAATTAACCAATAGAAATTAAGGACCACACGCAGTGCCTTACAAACACGGCGTTAGTATTAAGGAAATTTAGTATAAATAAAGCAACGTCCGCGTCGGACGAATCAGTACAAATCTAAACGTTGACGAGTGCTCATTTAAAGTGTAAAGTATTTACATTTTTTGGTCCTTCGAGCCGGATTGAAGAACAGCAAAGTGCCTCAGTTAAAAAATACAACTCAAAGCAAGTAAAATACACTAAACGCTGTGTAGGCTTGAGTATCGCACTAAGTGTTGTGCATTGAATAAGCGTGTCTGTGGCTATAACAGCAGACTAAAAACTGTTTTGCGTTTAGGAAAAGCGCAAATAGAACTTCCTAAGGAGCAATCGTTGGTGTAAACCAGCTGTGAGTCGAGGCACAGCAAGGTCAACTAGGCGACCAAAACAATCACCTCTTAAAGGTTTATACCAACTTGCAGTGAAAAAAAAACAGCGAATATGGTGCCAATCAAAGATGCGCAGCTTTTGGAGCGACAATCACGGCTTCAGAAAGAGCTGTTTGCGCTAATTCAGCAGAATGCGTCTATTGAAAGCATCGAAAAGAAAGAAGCTGAATTTAATGCGACTAACTCGATACTGCTGAAATGTGGATTCATCGATCATCCATATTTCAACGACAAGGTATACGAGAAAACAATAATAGCGGTTAAAGCATATGAAGGTCGAAGTTGTCGACCAAGATAAGCCCGGGACTAGCGGTGCAACTTCGGCACCTAATCCTGAAGCTAGGCATATCGGAAGCCAATTAAAGGCAGAAAGTTTGCCACGTCTAACAAGACCTATCGACAGCCAATCGAATGCTGGCAGCTTGGCCCGATCACCGAGTCCAGTTGACAGTTTAGTTGAAGATTTGGACGATATGGCGGAGATGGCGAGAGAAGCCATGCGAGAGGCCGACGCGCACAAAGAGATGGCAGATGTATCAACGGTAATGGTCTGTCATCGTCGACTAGAATTTATCCTGAGCCAGATAAATGAAATGGTCGAGACGCTGAAAAGCCGGTATCACAGTCAGGCTTTCAACAGAAGAGAAATTAACAGACTTAAGATGGACATCACGACGGCATTGATAAAGCTGAGTGAACGCTCTAAAGAATTAGAGCAGGCAAACAGGCCGGTTTTCCCCAAACAAAAAGCGAGAACATCAGAAATCGATGTTCCCGAATTGCCAAAGTTAGAGCTTCCACATTTCGATGGAAATGCAAAGGAATGGTCTACATTTTTTGAACTGTTCAGTGAAACAATTCACTATAGAACAGACATTAGCAATGCCAGGAAACTAAATTACCTGAAAGCATGCTTAAAAGGAGAAGCGAAAGTGGTGGTTGGTCATCTTCTGAATGGCTCAGCTGCTAATTACGAAGCAGCATGGGAGCTAATTAAAAAACGATATCAAAATAATCGTAAAATATTTGCTGACCACCTAAATAGATTGTTGGGCATTGAGACCCTGAAGTTAAACTGCGAAGAAAGCGTCCGCAAATTCCTGGATGTTTCAAGAGAGAGCATTCACATTATTAAAGAAAAAGCGAAAATAGGACATGAGGCTGATGTCATTTTCGCCCATATTCTATTGCGGCAGTTTTCATCAGAAGTTTTGACGCTGTACGAACAGCACGTGAAAAAGGCAAGAGAAATCCAAAGACTAACTGATGTGCTGGAATTTATTGAGCAGCTTTACAACTCAATAAACTCAGTGCAAAAAAGTGTCAAGGTGGAGTCGCATCAGAAGGCATGCCGTTACTGCTCCATAACCGGGCACGATATGGTAAAGTGCCAGAAATTTAAAGCAGCGCCGGTCGTCCATAGAAGAGAATTTGTGATAGCACACGATCTATGCTTCCGTTGCCTTGGCAGTCACAGTTTTGAATACTGTGAAAAGAACTGGAGGTGCCATCGATGCAACAAATCGCATAACAATTTTTTGCATGAAGACACAAAAACTGAAAGTGTCAACTTCGTAAAAAATAAAGACCAGGATACATTTCTGGCTACAGCAGTTGTGCATGTGAAAACTGCGAGCGGTGGATATAAACTGCTGAGAGCCTTGATGGATGGTGGCTCACAAAGAACCTTAATTTCGGAGGAAGCTGCACAACTTTTAAGACTCAAGAGGACAAAACAAAAGGTTGAGTTGCAGGGAATTTCCTCGACAGGCGTCGAGGTGGCAAAGACCAGTGTCCACCTTCAAATAAAGCCGAGATATGCCAGTAGCTTTAAAATAGAGTCGAAGGCGCTTGTTCTACCAAAATTACACAAAGCGCTTCCAAGCAGAGGTATTGAGGTCGACATGGAGAAAGATTGGAAGAACTGCACGTTGGCGGACCCCAATTTCAACCAGCCCAGCAGAGTCGACATGATTATCGGTGCGGACTTGTTTCCAGCAATAATGATGAGCCGTATCAAAACAGTAAAAGGTATGCTGGGACAAAAAACCAAGTTCGGCTGGATAATTTCTGGCAACATAGCGAGAAAATCACATAAAAAGGTGATCACTGCGTCGACAATAGTCGAACTGGACTATCAAAAGCGGTCTTGGAAGCTAAAAAGTGCCGACAACCAGCAGCTTGCGGAGAGCGCCAAGAAATCGGAACGTGAGGAAACTGTGAAAAGGACATTGGCGCCTGACGATAAACTAAAGAAACGTATACGACATAATTCATTTTCATCACAACCGATGAAGCCGAGTCGCAATAGCGTAGAGTCCAATTCAGACGATCGTCCCCTGGTTAAGAGATCCATGCAATCAAAGAAGTCAGCTTCGAAACGATCCAGCGACAATGTCAGTGCAACGGATACGGAGGTCGTAGAAAAGGAAAGGAAACTCAAAAAGAACAGCAAAACACGTAAGAAACACAATAAGAAGAAATTATTAGCCTTGACATTTTCTGGGCCCCCGGAGAATGTTCAAGAATGAACATATAAAGATACTACGACGTGTGGACAGTCTGCGAGACACGCGTGTATCATATCGCTTCTTAGGAAATTCCTAATGATATATCAGGTATTTCCAGCAGAAGGGTCGCAAGACGCCTAAACATCCGGCGGCCATAAATAGTAATTAGTATATGGCAGCCATAAATGGTAATTAGGATAAGCGACCAATATAGATTTAAGATCACACTGTTGTCTTACAAACACAGTGTTAGGATAATATAGTAATTAGTGAAATTAACCAATAGAAATTAAGGACCACACGCAGTGCCTTACAAACACGGCGTTAGTATTAAGGAAATTTAGTATAAATAAAGCAACGTCCGCGTCGGACGAATCAGTACAAATCTAAACGTTGACGAGTGCTCATTTAAAGTGTAAAGTATTTACATTTTTTGGTCCTTCGAGCCGGATGAAGAACGGGAATGTTCTTCATCGAATTTGTTAAACAAGTTGTGGGTCAAGTCTCGCTACTCACATTGTTGTGTCTTTAAATTAAATAAAGAACAACTTCTCACTGTAAGTTTATACGAAAGTGTTAAACTTACAGAAACATACAACTCAAAGCAAGTAAAATACACTAAACGCTGTGTAGGCTTGAGTATCGCACTAAGTGTTGTGCATTGAATAAGCGTGTCTGTGGCTATAACAGCAGACTAAAAATTGTTTTGCGTTTAGGAAAAGCGCAAACAGAACTTCCTAAGGAGCAATCGTTGGTGTAAACCAGCTGTGAGTCGAGGCACAGCAAGGTCAACTAGGCGACCAAAACAATCACCTCTTAAAGGTTTATACCAACTTGCAGTGAAAAAAAAACAGCGAATATGGTGCCAAACAAAGATGCGCAGCTTTTGGAGCGACAATCACTGCTTCAGAAAGAGCTGTTTGCGCTAATTCAGCAGAATGCGTCGATTGAAAGCGTCGAAAAGAAGGCATCTGAGTTTAATGCGACTCACTCGATACTGCTGAAATGTGGATTCATCGATCATCCATATTTCAACGACAGGGTATACGAGAAAACGGTAGTAGCGGTTAAAGCGTATAAACAGTCGCTTATGAAGGTCGAAGTTGTCGACCAAGATAAGCCCGGGACTAGCGGTGCAACATCGGCACCTAACCCTAAAGCTAGGCATATCGGAAGCCAATTAAAGGCAGAAAGTATGCCGCGTCTAACAAGACCTATCGACAGCCAATCGAATGCTGGCAGCTTGGCCCGATCACCGAGTCCAGTTGATAGTTTGGTTGAAGATTTGGACGATATGGCGGAGATGGCGAGAGAAGCCATGCGAGAGGCCGACGCGTACAAAGAGATGGCAGATGTATCAACGGTAATGGTCTGTCATCGTCGAATAGAATTTATCATGAGCAAGATAAATGTTATGGTCGAGACGCTGAAAAGCCGATATCACAACCAGGCTTTCAACAGAAGGGAAATTAACCGGCTTGAGATGGACATCACGACGGCATTGATAAAGCTGAGTGAACGCTCTAAAGAATTAGAGCAGGCAAACAGGCCGGTTTTCCCCAAACAAGAATCGAGGACATCAGAAATCGATGTTCCCGAATTGCCAAAGTTAGAGCTTCCACATTTCGATGGAAATGCAAAGGAATGGTCTACATTTTTTGAACTGTTCAGTGAAACAATTCACTATAGAACAGACATTAGCAATGCCAGGAAACTAAATTACCTGAAAGCATGCTTAAAAGGAGAAGCGAAAGTGGTGGTTGGTCATCTTCTGAATGGCTCGGCTGCTAATTACGAAGCAGCATGGGAGCTAATTAAAAAACGATATCAAAATAATCGTAAAATATTTGCTGACCACCTAAATAGATTGTTGGGCATTGAGACCCTGAAGTTAAACTGCGAAGAAAGCGTCCGCAAATTCCTGGATGTTTCAAGAGAGAGCATTCACATTATTAAAGAAAAAGCGAAAATAGGACATGAGGCTGATGTCATTTTCGCCCATATTCTATTGCGGCAGTTTTCACCAGAAGTTCTGACGCTATACGAACAGCACGTGAAAAAGGCGAGAGACATTCAACAATTGAATGATGTGCTGGAATTTATTGAGCAGCTTTACAACTCAATAAATTCAGTGCAAAAAAATGTCAAGGTGGACTCGCATCAGAAGGCATGCCGTTACTGCTCCATAACCGGGCACGAAATAGTAAGATGCCAGAAATTTAAGGCAGCATCAGTCGTCCGAAGAAAATAATTCGTAACGGCACATCATCTATGCTACCGTTGTCTGGGCAGTCATAATTTTAAAGACTGCAAGAAAGACTGAAAGTGCAATCGATGCAACAAGTCGCACAACAATTTGTTGCATGAAGACAAAAAAAAAAGAAAGTGTCAACTGCGTGGAAAATAAAGACCAGGAGACGCTTCTGGCTACAGCGGTTGTACTCGTGAAAAATGCAAGCGGTGGCTACGAACAGCTAAAAGCCTTTATGGATGGAGGCTCACAAAGAACTTTAATTTCGGAGGAAGCTGCCCAACTTTTAAAACTCCAGAGGAAAAAACAGACAGTGGAGTTGGAAGGAATTTCCTCGACAGGCATCGAGGTGGCAAAGACCAGTGTCCACCTTCAAATAAAGCCGAGGTATGCAAGTAGCTTTGAAGCAGAGTCGGTGACGCTTGTTCTACCAAAGTTACACAAGGCGCTTCCAAGCAGAGCTATTGAGGTCGACGTGGAGAGAGATTGGAAGAACTGCACGTTGGCGGACCCCAATTTCAACCAGCCAAGCAGAGTCGACATGATTATCGGCGCGGACTTGTTTCCAGCAATAATGATGGGCCGAGTCAGAACGGTTAACGGTACGCTGGGGCAGAAAACCAAGTTCGGCTGGATAATCTCGGGCAACATATCAAGAAAATCACATAAAAAAGTGATCACTGCGTCAACAATAGTCAAAATGGACTATCAAAAGCGGTCTTGGAAGCTGAAAAGTGAAAAGCGCTGCAACACCACGCCAGAAAGACCAAGAAGTCGGCATTCCCTTCACAGAGCAACGAGAAATGTAGAAAGAAATAATGCCGGAGTGCAAAGCCTATACAGAGTAAGCCATTACCACTGGTACCACCGGCTAGTGGTACCAATCGCAGCAAGAAGTCACGTGAAAGTGTTAATGATCGCCACCGGCATAATGACAAGCACATAGTAAAAAGTGCCGACAATAAGCGGCTTGCGGAGAGCGCCAAGAAATCGGAACGTGAGGAAACTGTGGAAAGGAGATTGACGCCTGACGATAAACTAAAGAAACGTATACGACATAATTCAATTCCATCAAGTCGTAAACCCACGCAATCTATATCACAACCGATGAAGCCGAGTCGCAATAGCGTAGAGTCCAATTCAGACGATCGTCCCCTGGTTAAGAGATCCATGCAATCAAAGAAGTCAGCTTCGAAACGATCCAGCGACAATGTCAGTGCAATGGATACGGAGGTCGTAGAAAAGGAAAGGAAACTCAAAAAGTACCAGCAACAAATCAAGAACAGCAAAGAACGTAAGAAACACAAGAAGAAGAAATTATTAGCCATAACATTTTCTGGGCCCCCGGAGAATGTTCAATAATGAACATTTAAACCGTCTACGATGTATGGACAACGATAAGGCTGCAAGACACGCGTGTGTCATATCGCTTCTCTGGAAATACCTAATGATAAACCAGGTAGTTTCAACAGAAGGTCGCAGGTCGCCTAAACATATGCCGACCATAAATGATAATTAGACCATGCCGGCCATAAACGGTAATTATGATAAGCGACAAGCATAGATTTAGGATCAAACTGTTGTCTTACAAACACAGTGTTAGGATAAGATAGTCATTAGTAAATAACAACCAATAGAAATTAAGGATCACACGCTGCTGCCTTACAAACACAGCGTTAGCATTAAGTAAAATTAATATAAATAAAGCAACGTCCGCGTCGGACGAACTGTAAAAATCTAAACGTTGACGAGTGCTCATTTAAAGTGTAAAGTATTTACAGGAACAGATAAGCTTTCCTTCGAGCTTTTAGTCGAAGAAGTCGGTCGAAGGATGCAAGAGTTGTTAGCAAAAAACTAATCGGTGGTCAACACGATTCCGTCCTACTGCCGACTCTTTTCGCAAAGTACTTTTCTGTAATTCTAGTATTGAATGGGAAAAGCTTAAACGAATTTTTTGTGCATGAAAAAAACTATAAATTCTGAGTAAAATGCCGCCCATTTATGCAAAAAAAAAATTTAAATGTTTCTTATTAGATAAGGCATATTTTCGTCTGATAAGGTGCTTCTTCTTCAATGATTTCGAGGGTATTTTAGTTTTGATCAAAAAAATTTTATTTCTCATGACTTTTTGTAAGATATGTTCATGCCATCTAAAAGAGAATCAGATAAGCTTTCCATCGAGCTTTTATTCGAAGAAGTCGGTCGAAGGATGTAAGAGTTGTTAGCAAAAAACTAATCGGTGGTCAACACGATTCCGTCCTACTGCCGATTCTTTTCGCAAAGTACTTTTCTATAATTATAGTATTTAATGGGAAAAAATTAAACGAATTTTTTCTCCATGTAAAAAAACTATTAATTCTGAATAAAATGCCGCCCATTTATGCAATTAAAAAAAATTTAATGTCTTTTATTAGATAAGGCATATTTTCGTCTGACAAGGTACTTCTTCTTCAATAATTTTGAGGATATTTTAGTTTTGATCAAAAAAATCTTATTTCTTACGACTTTTCGTAAAATATGTTAATACCATCTAAAAGGGGAACAGATAAGCTTTCCGTCGAGCTCTTAGTCGAAGAAGTCGGTCGAAGGATGCAAGAGTTATTAGCAGAAAACTAATCGGTGGTCAACACGTTTCCGTCCTACTGCCGATTCTTTTCGCAAAGTACTTTTCTATAATTCTAGTATTTAATGGGAAAAAATTAAACGAATTTTTTCTCCATGTAAAAAAACTATCAATTCTGAATAAAATGCAATTTATGCAATTAAAAAAATTTAAATGTCTCTTATTAGATAAGGCATATTTTCGTCTGATAAGGTACTTCTTCTTCAATGATTTCGGGGATAATTTAGTTTTGATCAAAAAAATTTTATTTCTTTCAACTTTTCGTAAAATATGTTAATGCCATCTGAAAGAGGAACAGATAAGCTTTCCATCGAGCTCTTGGTCGAAGAAGTCGGTCGAAGGATGCAAGAGTTATTAGCAGAAAACTAATCGGTGGTCAACACGTTTCCGTCCTACTGCCGATTCTTTTCGCAAAGTACTTTTCTATAATTCTAGTATTTAATGGGAAAAAATTAAACGAATTTTTTCTCCATGTAAAAAAACTATCAATTCTAAATAAAATGCAATTTATGCAATTAAAAAAATTTAAATGTCTCTTATTAGATAAGGCATATTTTCGTCTAATAAGGAACTTCTTCTTCAATGATTTCGAGGATATTTTAGTTCTGATCAAAAAAATTTTATTTCTTATGTTTTTTCGTAAAATACGTTGATGTCATCTGAAAGAAGAAAAGATAAGCTTTCCATCGAGCTCTTAGTCGAAGAAGTCGGTCGAAGGATGCAAGAGTTATTAGCAGAAAACTAATCGGTGGTCAACACGTTTCCGTCCTACTGCCGATTCTTTTCGCAAAGTACTTTTCTATAATTCTAGTATTTAATGGGAAAAAATTAAACGAATTTTTTTTCCATGTAAAAAAACTATTAATTCTACATAAATTGCCGCCCATTTATGCAATTAAAAAAATTTTAATGTCTCTTATTAGATAAGGCATATTTTCGTCTGATAAGGTACTTCTTCTTCAATAATTTTGAGGATATTTAAGTATTGATCAAAAAAATCTTATTTCTTACGACTTTTCGTAAAATATGTTAATGCCATCTGAAAGAGGAACAGATAAGCTTTCCATCGAGCTCTTAGTCGAAGAAGTCGGTCGAAGGATGCAAGAGTTATAGCAAAAAACTAATCGGTGGTCAACATGTTTCCGTCCAACTGCCTCTTCTTTTCGCAAAGAACTTTTCTATAATTCTAGTATTTAATGGGAAAAAATTAAACGAATTTTTTGTCTATGTAAAAACTATTAATTCTGAATAAAATGCAGCTCATTTATGCAATTAAAGAAATTTAAATGTCTCTCACTAGATAAGCCATATTTTCGTGTGATAAGCTACTTCTTCTTCAATAATTTTGAGGATATTTTAGTTTTGATCAAAAAAATTTTATTTCTTACGACTTTTCGTAAAATATGTTAATACCATCTAAAATGGGAACAGATAAGCTTTCCATCGAGCTCTTAGTCGAAGAAGTCGGTCGAAGGATGCAAGAGTTATTAGCAGAAAACTAATCGGTGGTCAACACGTTTCCGTCCTACTGCCGATTGTTTTCGCAAAGTACTTTTCTATAATTCTAGTATTTAATGGGAAAAAATTAAACGAATTTTTTCTCCATTTAAAAAAAACTATTAATTCTAAATCAAATGCCACCCATTTATGCAATTAAAAAAATTTAAATGTCTCTTATTAGATAAGGCATATTTACGTCTGATAAGGTACTTCTTCTTCAATGATTTCGAGGATATTTTAGTTCTGATCAAAAAAATTTTATTTCTTATGTTTTTTCGAAAAATAAGTTGATGCCATCTGAAAGAAGAAAAGATAAGCTTTCCATCGAGCTCTTAGTCGAAGAAGTCGGTCGAAGGATGCAAGAGTTATAGCAAAAAGCTAATCGGTGGTCAACATGTTTCCGTCCAACTGCCTCTTCTTTTCGTAAAGAACTTTTCTATAATTCTAGTATTTAATGGGAAAAAATTAAACGAATTTTTTGTCCATGTAAAAAACTATTAATTCTGAATAAAATGCCGCCCATTTATGAAATTAAAAAAATTGAAATGTCTCTTATTAGATAAGGCATATTTTCGTCTGATAAGGTACTTCTTCTTCAATGATTTCGAGGATATTTTAGTTTTGATCAAAAAAATTTTATTTTTTACGACTTTTCGTAAAATATGTTAATGCCATCTGAAAGAGGAACAGATAAGCCGTCCATCGAGCCTTTAGTCGAAGAATTCGGTCGAAGGATGCAAGAGTTATTAGCAGAAAACTAATCGGTGGTCAACACGTTTCCGTCCTACTGCCGATTCTTTTCACAAAGCACTTTTCTATAATTCTAGTATTTAATGGGAAAAAATTAAACGAATTTTTTCTCCATGTAAAAAAACTATTAATTCTGAATAAAATGCCGCCCATTTATGCAATTAAAAAAATTTAAATGTCTCTTATTAGATAAGGCATATTTTCGTCTAATAAGGTACTTCTTCTTCAATGATTTCAAGGATATTTTAGTTTTGATCAAAAAAATTTTATTTCTTACGACATTTCGTAAAATATGTTAATGCTATCTGAAAGAGGAACAGATAAGCTTTCCATCGAGCTCTTAGTCGAAGAAGTCGGTCGAAGGATGCAAGAGTTATTAGCAAAAACTAATCGGTGGTCAACACGTTTCCGTCCTACTGCCGATTCTTTTCGCAGAGTACTTTTCTATAATTCTAGTATTTATTGGGAAAAAATTAAACGAATTTTTTCTCCATGTAAAAAAACTATTAATTCTGAATAAAATGCCGCCCATTTATGCAATTAAAAAAATTTTAATGTCTCTTATTAGATAAGGCATATTTTCGTCTGATAAGGTACTTCTTCTTCAATAATTTTGAGGATATTTTAGTCTTGATCAAAAAAATCTTATTTCTTACGACTTTTCGTAAAATATGTTAATGCCATCTGAAAGAGGAACAGATAAGCTTTCCATCGAGCTCTTAGTCGAAGAAGTCGGTCGAAGGATGCAAGAGTTATAGCAAAAAACTAATCGGTGGTCAACATGTTTCCGTCCAACTGCCTCTTCTTTTCGCAAAGAACTTTTCTATAATTCTAGTATTTAATGGGAAAAAATTAAACGAATTTTTTGTCTATGTAAAAACTATTAATTCTGAATAAAATGCAGCCCATTTATGCAATTAAAGAAATTTAAATGTCTCTCATTAGATAAGCCATATTTTCGTCTGATAAGCTACTTCTTCTTCAATAATTTTGAGGATATTTTAGTTTTGATCAAAAAAATTTTATTTCTTACGACTTTTCGTAAAATATGTTAATACCATCTAAAAGGGGAACAGATAGGCTTTCCATCGAGCTCTTAGTCGAAGAAGTCGGTCGAAGGATGCAAGAGTTATTAGCAGAAAACTAATCGGTGGTCAACACGTTTCCGTCCTACTGCCGATTGTTTTCGCAAAGTACTTTTCTATAATTCTAGTATTTAATGGGAAAAAATTAAACGAATTTTTTGTCCATGTAAAAAACTATTAATTCTGAATAAAATGCCGCCCATTAATGCAATTAAAAAAATTTAAATGTCTCTTATTAGATAAGGCATATTTTCGTCTGAAAAGGTACTTCTTCTTCAATGATTTCGAGGATATTTTAGTTTTGATCAAAAAAATTTTATTTTTTACGACTTTTCGTAAAATATGTTAATGCCATCTGAAAGAGGAACAGATAAGCCTTCCATCGAGCCTTTAGTCGAAGAATTCGGTCGAAGGATGCAAGAGTTATTAGCAGAAAACTAATCGGTGGTCAACACGTTTCCGTCCTACTGCCGATTCTTTTCACAAAGCACTTTTCTATAATTCTAGTATTTAATGGGAAAAAATTAAACGAATTTTTTCTCCATGTAAAAAAACTATTAATTCTGAATAAAATGCCGCCAATTTATGCAATTAAAAAAATTTAAATGTCTCTTATTAGATAAGGCATATTTTCGTCTAATAAGGTACTTCTTCTTCAATGATTTCGAGGATATTTTAGTTTTGATCAAAAAAATTTTATTTTTTACGACTTTTCGTAAAATATGTTAATGCCATCTGAAAGAGGAACAGATAAGCCTTCCATCGAGCCTTTAGTCGAAGAATTCGGTCGAAGGATGCAAGAGTTATTAGCAGAAAACTAATCGGTGGTCAACACGTTTCCGTCCTACTGCCGATTCTTTTCACAAAGCACTTTTCTATAATTCTAGTATTTAATGGGAAAAAATTAAACGAATTTTTTCTCCATGTAAAAAAACTATTAATTCTGAATCAAATGCCGCCCATTTATGCAATTAAAAAAATTTTAATGTCTCTTATTAGATAAGGCATATTTTCGTCTGATAAGGTACTTCTTCTTCAATAATTTTGAGGATATTTTAGTTTTGATAAAAAAAATCTTATTTCTTACGACTTTTCGTAAAATATGTTAATGCCATCTGAAAGAGGAACAGATAAGCTTTCCATCGAGCTCTGAGTCGAAGAAGTCGGTCGAAGGATGCAAGAGTTATTAGCAAAAAACTAATCGGTGGTCAACATGTTTCCGTCCCACTGCCGATTGTTTTCGCACAGTACTTTTCTATAATACTAGTATTTAATGGGAAAAAATTAAACGAATTTTTTGTCTATGTAAAAACTATTAATTCTGAATAAAATGCCGCCCATTTATGCAATTAAAGAAATTTAAATGTCTCTCATTAGATTAGCCATATTTTCGTCTGATAAGGTACTTCTTCTTCAATGATTTCGAGGATATTTTAGTTTTGATCAAAAAAATTCTATTTCTTACGACTTTTCGTAAAATATGTTAATACCATCTAAAAGGGGAACAGATAAGCTTTCCGTCGAGCTCTTAGTCGAAGAAGTCGGTCGAAGGATGCAAGAGTTATTAGCAGAAAACTAATCGGTGGTCAACACGTTTCCGTCCTACTGCCGATTCTTTTCGCAAAGTACTTTTCTATAATTCTAGTATTTAATGGGAAAAAATTAAACGAATTTTTTCTCCATGTAAAAAAACTATCAATTCTGAATAAAATGCAATTTATGCAATTAACAAAATTTAAATGTCTCTTATTAGATAAGGCATATTTTCGTCTGATAAGGTACTTCTTCTTCAATGATTTCGGGGATAATTTAGTTTTGATCAAAAAAATTTTATTTCTTTCAACTTTTCGTAAAATATGTTAATGCCATCTGAAAGAGGAACAGATAAGCTTTCCATCGAGCTCTTGGTCGAAGAAGTCGGTCGAAGGATGCAAGAGTTATTAGCAGAAAACTAATCGGTGGTCAACACGTTTCCGTCCTACTGCCGATTCTTTTCGCAAAGTACTTTTCTATAATTCTAGTATTTAATGGGAAAAAATTAAACGAATTTTTTCTCCATGTAAAAAAACTATCAATTCTAAATAAAATGCAATTTATGCAATTAAAAAAATTTAAATGTCTCTTATTAGATAAGGCATATTTTCGTCTAATAAGGAACTTCTTCTTCAATGATTTCGAGGATATTTTAGTTCTGATCAAAAAAATTTTATTTCTTATGTTTTTTCGTAAAATACGTTGATGCCATCTGAAAGAAGAAAAGATAAGCTTTCCATCGAGCTCTTAGTCGAAGAAGTCGGTCGAAGGATGCAAGAGTTATTAGCAGAAAACTAATCGGTGGTCAACACGTTTCCGTCCTACTGCCGATTCTTTTCGCAAAGTACTTTTCTATAATTCTAGTATTTAATGGGAAAAAATTAAACGAATTTTTTTTCCATGTAAAAAAACTATTAATTCTACATAAATTGCCGCCCATTTATGCAATTAAAAAAATTTTAATGTCTCTTATTAGATAAGGCATATTTTCGTCTGATAAGGTACTTCTTCTTCAATAATTTTGAGGATATTTAAGTATTGATCAAAAAAATCTTATTTCTTACGACTTTTCGTAAAATATGTTAATGCCATCTGAAAGAGGAACAGATAAGCTTTCCATCGAGCTCTTAGTCGAAGAAGTCGGTCGAAGGATGCAAGAGTTATAGCAAAAAACTAATCGGTGGTCAACATGTTTCCGTCCAACTGCCTCTTCTTTTCGCAAAGAACTTTTCTATAATTCTAGTATTTAATGGGAAAAAATTAAACGAATTTTTTGTCTATGTAAAAACTATTAATTCTGAATAAAATGCAGCTCATTTATGCAATTAAAGAAATTTAAATGTCTCTCACTAGATAAGCCATATTTTCGTCTGATAAGCTACTTCTTCTTCAATAATTTTGAGGATATTTTAGTTTTGATCAAAAAAATTTTATTTCTTACGACTTTTCGTAAAATATGTTAATACCATCTAAAATGGGAACAGATAAGCTTTCCATCGAGCTCTTAGTCGAAGAAGTCGGTCGAAGGATGCAAGAGTTATTAGCAGAAAACTAATCGGTGGTCAACACGTTTCCGTCCTACTGCCGATTGTTTTCGCAAAGTACTTTTCTATAATTCTAGTATTTAATGGGAAAAAATTAAACGAATTTTTTCTCCATTTAAAAAAAACTATTAATTCTAAATCAAATGCCACCCATTTATGCAATTAAAAAAATTTAAATGTCTCTTATTAGATAAGGCATATTTACGTCTGATAAGGTACTTCTTCTTCAATGATTTCGAGGATATTTTAGTTCTGATCAAAAAAATTTTATTTCTTATGTTTTTTCGAAAAATAAGTTGATGCCATCTGAAAGAAGAAAAGATAAGCTTTCCATCGAGCTCTTAGTCGAAGAAGTCGGTCGAAGGATGCAAGAGTTATAGCAAAAAGCTAATCGGTGGTCAACATGTTTCCGTCCAACTGCCTCTTCTTTTCGTAAAGAACTTTTCTATAATTCTAGTATTTAATGGGAAAAAATTAAACGAATTTTTTGTCCATGTAAAAAACTATTAATTCTGAATAAAATGCCGCCCATTTATGAAATTAAAAAAATTTAAATGTCTCTTATTAGATAAGGCATATTTTCGTCTGATAAGGTACTTCTTCTTCAATGATTTCGAGGATATTTTAGTTTTGATCAAAAAAATTTTATTTTTTACGACTTTTCGTAAAATATGTTAATGCCATCTGAAAGAGGAACAGATAAGCCGTCCATCGAGCCTTTAGTCGAAGAATTCGGTCGAAGGATGCAAGAGTTATTAGCAGAAAACTAATCGGTGGTCAACACGTTTCCGTCCTACTGCCGATTCTTTTCACAAAGCACTTTTCTATAATTCTAGTATTTAATGGGAAAAAATTAAACGAATTTTTTCTCCATGTAAAAAAACTATTAATTCTGAATAAAATGCCGCCCATTTATGCAATTAAAAAAATTTAAATGTCTCTTATTAGATAAGGCATATTTTCGTCTAATAAGGTACTTCTTCTTCAATGATTTCAAGGATATTTTAGTTTTGATCAAAAAAATTTTATTTCTTACGACATTTCGTAAAATATGTTAATGCTATCTGAAAGAGGAACAGATAAGCTTTCCATCGAGCTCTTAGTCGAAGAAGTCGGTCGAAGGATGCAAGAGTTATTAGCAGAAAACTAATCGGTGGTCAACACGTTTCTGTCCTACTGCCGATTCTTTTCGCAAAGTACTTTTCTATAATTCTAGTATTTAATGGGAAAAAATTAAACGAATTTTTTTTCCATGTAAAAAAACTATTAATTCTACATAAATTGCCGCCCATTTATGCAATTAAAAAAATTTTAATGTCTCTTATTAGATAAGGCATATTTTCGTCTGATAAGGTACTTCTTCTTCAATAATTTTGAGGATATTTAAGTATTGATCAAAAAAATCTTATTTCTTACGACTTTTCGTAAAATATGTTAATGCCATCTGAAAGAGGAACAGATAAGCTTTCCATCGAGCTCTTAGTCGAAGAAGTCGGTCGAAGGATGCAAGAGTTATAGCAAAAAACTAATCGGTGGTCAACATGTTTCCGTCCAACTGCCTCTTCTTTTCGCAAAGAACTTTTCTATAATTCTAGTATTTAATGGGAAAAAATTAAACGAATTTTTTGTCTATGTAAAAACTATTAATTCTGAATAAAATGCAGCTCATTTATGCAATTAAAGAAATTTAAATGTCTCTCACTAGATAAGCCATATTTTCGTCTGATAAGCTACTTCTTCTTCAATAATTTTGAGGATATTTTAGTTTTGATCAAAAAAATTTTATTTCTTACGACTTTTCGTAAAATATGTTAATACCATCTAAAATGGGAACAGATAAGCTTTCCATCGAGCTCTTAGTCGAAGAAGTCGGTCGAAGGATGCAAGAGTTATTAGCAGAAAACTAATCGGTGGTCAACACGTTTCCGTCCTACTGCCGATTGTTTTCGCAAAGTACTTTTCTATAATTCTAGTATTTAATGGGAAAAAATTAAACGAATTTTTTCTCCATTTAAAAAAAACTATTAATTCTAAATCAAATGCCACCCATTTATGCAATTAAAAAAATTTAAATGTCTCTTATTAGATAAGGCATATTTACGTCTGATAAGGTACTTCTTCTTCAATGATTTCGAGGATATTTTAGTTCTGATCAAAAAAATTTTATTTCTTATGTTTTTTCGAAAAATAAGTTGATGCCATCTGAAAGAAGAAAAGATAAGCTTTCCATCGAGCTCTTAGTCGAAGAAGTCGGTCGAAGGATGCAAGAGTTATAGCAAAAAGCTAATCGGTGGTCAACATGTTTCCGTCCAACTGCCTCTTCTTTTCGTAAAGAACTTTTCTATAATTCTAGTATTTAATGGGAAAAAATTAAACGAATTTTTTGTCCATGTAAAAAACTATTAATTCTGAATAAAATGCCGCCCATTTATGAAATTAAAAAAATTGAAATGTCTCTTATTAGATAAGGCATATTTTCGTCTGATAAGGTACTTCTTCTTCAATGATTTCGAGGATATTTTAGTTTTGATCAAAAAAATTTTATTTTTTACGACTTTTCGTAAAATATGTTAATGCCATCTGAAAGAGGAACAGATAAGCCGTCCATCGAGCCTTTAGTCGAAGAATTCGGTCGAAGGATGCAAGAGTTATTAGCAGAAAACTAATCGGTGGTCAACACGTTTCCGTCCTACTGCCGATTCTTTTCACAAAGCACTTTTCTATAATTCTAGTATTTAATGGGAAAAAATTAAACGAATTTTTTCTCCATGTAAAAAAACTATTAATTCTGAATAAAATGCCGCCCATTTATGCAATTAAAAAAATTTAAATGTCTCTTATTAGATAAGGCATATTTTCGTCTAATAAGGTACTTCTTCTTCAATGATTTCAAGGATATTTTAGTTTTGATCAAAAAAATTTTATTTCTTACGACATTTCGTAAAATATGTTAATGCTATCTGAAAGAGGAACAGATAAGCTTTCCATCGAGCTCTTAGTCGAAGAAGTCGGTCGAAGGATGCAAGAGTTATTAGCAAAAACTAATCGGTGGTCAACACGTTTCCGTCCTACTGCCGATTCTTTTCGCAGAGTACTTTTCTATAATTCTAGTATTTATTGGGAAAAAATTAAACGAATTTTTTCTCCATGTAAAAAAACTATTAATTCTGAATAAAATGCCGCCCATTTATGCAATTAAAAAAATTTTAATGTCTCTTATTAGATAAGGCATATTTTCGTCTGATAAGGTACTTCTTCTTCAATAATTTTGAGGATATTTTAGTCTTGATCAAAAAAATCTTATTTCTTACGACTTTTCGTAAAATATGTTAATGCCATCTGAAAGAGGAACAGATAAGCTTTCCATCGAGCTCTTAGTCGAAGAAGTCGGTCGAAGGATGCAAGAGTTATAGCAAAAAACTAATCGGTGGTCAACATGTTTCCGTCCAACTGCCTCTTCTTTTCGCAAAGAACTTTTCTATAATTCTAGTATTTAATGGGAAAAAATTAAACGAATTTTTTGTCTATGTAAAAACTATTAATTCTGAATAAAATGCAGCCCATTTATGCAATTAAAGAAATTTAAATGTCTCTCATTAGATAAGCCATATTTTCGTCTGATAAGCTACTTCTTCTTCAATAATTTTGAGGATATTTTAGTTTTGATCAAAAAAATTTTATTTCTTACGACTTTTCGTAAAATATGTTAATACCATCTAAAAGGGGAACAGATAGGCTTTCCATCGAGCTCTTAGTCGAAGAAGTCGGTCGAAGGATGCAAGAGTTATTAGCAGAAAACTAATCGGTGGTCAACACGTTTCCGTCCTACTGCCGATTGTTTTCGCAAAGTACTTTTCTATAATTCTAGTATTTAATGGGAAAAAATTAAACGAATTTTTTGTCCATGTAAAAAACTATTAATTCTGAATAAAATGCCGCCCATTAATGCAATTAAAAAAATTTAAATGTCTCTTATTAGATAAGGCATATTTTCGTCTGAAAAGGTACTTCTTCTTCAATGATTTCGAGGATATTTTAGTTTTGATCAAAAAAATTTTATTTTTTACGACTTTTCGTAAAATATGTTAATGCCATCTGAAAGAGGAACAGATAAGCCTTCCATCGAGCCTTTAGTCGAAGAATTCGGTCGAAGGATGCAAGAGTTATTAGCAGAAAACTAATCGGTGGTCAACACGTTTCCGTCCTACTGCCGATTCTTTTCACAAAGCACTTTTCTATAATTCTAGTATTTAATGGGAAAAAATTAAACGAATTTTTTCTCCATGTAAAAAAACTATTAATTCTGAATAAAATGCCGCCAATTTATGCAATTAAAAAAATTTAAATGTCTCTTATTAGATAAGGCATATTTTCGTCTAATAAGGTACTTCTTCTTCAATGATTTCGAGGATATTTTAGTTTTGATCAAAAAAATTTTATTTTTTACGACTTTTCGTAAAATATGTTAATGCCATCTGAAAGAGGAACAGATAAGCCTTCCATCGAGCCTTTAGTCGAAGAATTCGGTCGAAGGATGCAAGAGTTATTAGCAGAAAACTAATCGGTGGTCAACACGTTTCCGTCCTACTGCCGATTCTTTTCACAAAGCACTTTTCTATAATTCTAGTATTTAATGGGAAAAAATTAAACGAATTTTTTCTCCATGTAAAAAAACTATTAATTCTGAATCAAATGCCGCCCATTTATGCAATTAAAAAAATTTTAATGTCTCTTATTAGATAAGGCATATTTTCGTCTGATAAGGTACTTCTTCTTCAATAATTTTGAGGATATTTTAGTTTTGATAAAAAAAATCTTATTTCTTACGACTTTTCGTAAAATATGTTAATGCCATCTGAAAGAGGAACAGATAAGCTTTCCATCGAGCTCTGAGTCGAAGAAGTCGGTCGAAGGATGCAAGAGTTATTAGCAAAAAACTAATCGGTGGTCAACATGTTTCCGTCCTACTGCCGATTGTTTTCGCTAAGTACTTTTCTATAATTCTAGTATTTAATGGGAAAAAATTAAACGAATTTTTTGTCTATGTAAAAACTATTAATTCTGAATAAAATGCCGCCCATTTATGCAATTAAAGAAATTTAAATGTCTCTTAATAGATAAGGCATATTTTCGTCTGATAAGGTACTTCTTCTTCAATGATTTCGAGGATATTTTAGTTTTGATCAAAAAAATTTTATTTTTTACGACTTTTCGTAAAATATGTTAATACCATCTAAAAGGGGAATAGATAAGCTTTCCATCGAGCTCTTAGTCGAAGAAGTCGGTCGAAGGATGCAAGAGTTATTAGCAGAAAACTAATCGGTGGTCAACACGTTTCCGTCCTACTGCCGATTCTTTTCGCAAAGTACTTTTCTATAATTCTAGAATTTAATGGGAAAAAATTAAACGAATTTTTTCTCCATGTAAAAAAACTATCAATTCTAAATAAAATGCCGCCCATTTATGCAATTAAAAAAATTTAAATGTCTGTTATTAGATAAGGCATATTTTCGTCTGATAAGGTACTTCTTCTTCAATGATTTTGAGGATATTTTAGTTTTGATCAAAAAAATTTTATTTCTTATGACTTTTCGTAAAATATGTTAATGCGATTCCGTCCTACTGCCGATTCTTTTCGCAAAGTACTTTTCTATAATTCTAGTATTTAATGGGAAAAAATTAAACGAATTTTTTGTTGATGTAAAAAACTATTAATTCTGAATAAAATGCCGGCCATTTATGCAATTAAATAAATTTAAATGTCTCTTAATAGATAAGGCATATTTTCGTCTGATAAGGTACTTCTTCTTCAATGATTTCGAGGATATTTTAGTTTTGATCAAAAAAATTTTATTTCATACGACTTTTCGTAAAATATGTTAATACCATCTAAAAGGGGAATAGATAAGCTTTCCATCGAGCTCTTAGTCGAAGAAGTCGGTCGAAGGATGCAAGAGTTATTAGCAGAAAACTAATCGGTGGTCAACACGTTTCCGTCCTACTGCCGATTCTTTTCGCAAAGTACTTTTCTATAATTCTAGTATTTAATGGGAAAAAATTAAACGAATTTTTACTCCATGTAAAAAAACTATCAATTCTAAATAAAATGCCGCCCATTTATGCAATTAAAAAAATTTAAATGTCTCTTATTAGATAAGGCATATTTTTGTCTGAGAAGGTACTTCTTCTTGAATGATATCGGGATATTTTAGTTTTGATGAAAAAACTTGTATTTCTTACGACTTTTCATAAAATATGTTAATGGCATCTGAAAGAGGAACAGATACAGGTACTTCTTCTTCAATGATTTCGAGGATATTTTAGTTTTGATCAAAAAAATTTTATTTCTTACAACTTTTCGTAAAATATGTTAATGCCATCTGAAAGAGGAACAGATACAGGTACTTCTTCTTCAATGATTTCGAGGATATTTTAGTTTTGATGAAAAAAATTTTATTTCATACGACTTTTCGTAAAATATGTTAATACCATCTAAAAGGGGAATAGATAAGCTTTCCATCGAGCTTTTAGTCAAAGAAGTCGGTCGAAGGATGCAAGAGTTATTAGCAAAAAACTTATTGGTGGTCAACACGATTCCGTCCTACTGCCGATTCTCTTCGCAAAGTACTTTTCTATAATTCTAGTATTTAATGGGAAAAAATTAAACGAATTTTTTGTTGATGTAAAAAACTATTAATTCTGAATAAAATGCCGCCCATTTATGCAATTAAAAAAATTTAAATGTCTCTTATTAGATAAGGCATATTTTCGTCTAATAAGGTACTTCTTCTTCAATGATTTCAAGGATATTTTAGTTTTGATCAAAAAAATTTTATTTCTTACGACATTTCGTAAAATATGTTAATGCTATCTGAAAGAGGAACAGATAAGCTTTCCATCGAGCTCTTAGTCGAAGAAGTCGGTCGAAGGATGCAAGAGTTATTAGCAGAAAACTAATCGGTGGTCAACACGTTTCTGTCCTACTGCCGATTCTTTTCGCAAAGTACTTTTCTATAATTCTAGTATTTAATGGGAAAAAATTAAACGAATTTTTTTTCCATGTAAAAAAACTATTAATTCTACATAAATTGCCGCCCATTTATGCAATTAAAAAAATTTTAATGTCTCTTATTAGATAAGGCATATTTTCGTCTGATAAGGTACTTCTTCTTCAATAATTTTGAGGATATTTAAGTATTGATCAAAAAAATCTTATTTCTTACGACTTTTCGTAAAATATGTTAATGCCATCTGAAAGAGGAACAGATAAGCTTTCCATCGAGCTCTTAGTCGAAGAAGTCGGTCGAAGGATGCAAGAGTTATAGCAAAAAACTAATCGGTGGTCAACATGTTTCCGTCCAACTGCCTCTTCTTTTCGCAAAGAACTTTTCTATAATTCTAGTATTTAATGGGAAAAAATTAAACGAATTTTTTGTCTATGTAAAAACTATTAATTCTGAATAAAATGCAGCTCATTTATGCAATTAAAGAAATTTAAATGTCTCTCACTAGATAAGCCATATTTTCGTCTGATAAGCTACTTCTTCTTCAATAATTTTGAGGATATTTTAGTTTTGATCAAAAAAATTTTATTTCTTACGACTTTTCGTAAAATATGTTAATACCATCTAAAATGGGAACAGATAAGCTTTCCATCGAGCTCTTAGTCGAAGAAGTCGGTCGAAGGATGCAAGAGTTATTAGCAGAAAACTAATCGGTGGTCAACACGTTTCCGTCCTACTGCAGATTCTCTTCGCAAAGTACTTTTCTATAATTCTAGTATTTATAGAAAAAAATTAAACGAATTTTTTGTCGATGCAAAAAACTATTAATTCTTAATAAAATGCCGCCCATTCAGACAATTAAAAAAATTTAGATGTCTCTTATTAGATAAGGTACTTCTTCTTCAATGATTTCGAGGATATTTTAGTTTTGAACAAAAAAATTTTATTTCTTATGACTTTTCGTAAAATATGTTAATGCCATCTGAAAGAGGAACATATAAGGTTTCAATAGAGCTCTTAGTCGAAGAAGTCGGTCGAAGGATGCAAGAGTTATTAGCAAAAAACTAGTCGGTAGTCAACACGATTCCGTCCTACTGCCGATTCTCTTCGCAAAGTACTTTTCTATAATTCTAGTATTTAATGGGAAAAAATTAAACGAATTTTTTGTCCATGTAAAAAACTTTAAATTCTGAATAAAATGCCGTCCATTTAGATAATTAAAAAAGTTCAAATGTCTAATATTAGATAAGGCATATTTTCGTCTGATAAGGTACTTCTTCTTCAATGATTTCGAGGATATTTTAGTTTTGATCAAAAAAATTTTATTTCTGATGACTTTTCGTAAAATATGTTAATGCCATCTGAAAGAGGAACAGATAAGCTTTCCATCGAGTTCTTAGTCGAAGAAGTCGGTCGAAGGATGCAAGAGTTATTAGCAAAAAACTAATCGGTGGTCAACACGATTCCGTCCTACTGCCGATTCTTTTCGCAAAGTACTTTTCTATAATTCTAGTATTTATTGGGAAAAAATTAAACGAATTTTTTGTCCATGTAAAAAACTATTAATTCTAAATAAAATGCCGCCCATTTATGCAATTAAAAAAATTTAAATGTCTGTTATTAGATAAGGCATATTTTCGTCTGATAAGGTACTTCTTCTTCAAGGATTTCGAGAATATTTTATTTTTGATCAAAAAAATTTTATTTCTTATGACTTTTCGTAAAATATGTTAATGCCATCTGAAAGAAGAACAGATACAGGTACTTCTTCTTCAATGGTTTCGAGGATATTTTAGTTTTGATCAAAAAAATTTTATTTCTTACGACTTTTCATAAAATATGTTAATGCCATCTGAAAGAGGAACAGATAAGCTTTCCATCGAGCTCTTAGTCGACGAAGTCGGTTGAAGCATGCAAGAGTTATAAGCAAAAAACTAGTCGGTGGTCAACACGTTTCCGTCCTACTGCAGATTCTCTTCGCAAAGTACTTTTCTATAATTTTAGTATTTAATGGGAAAAATTAATCGAACATTTTGTCCATGTAAAAAACTATTAATTCTGAATAAAATGCCGCCCATTTAGACAGTTAAACAAGTTTAGATATCTCTTATTAGATAAGGTACTTCTTCTTCAATGATTTCGAGGATATTTTAGTTTTGATCAAAAAAATTTTATTTCTTACGACTTTTCGTACAATATGTTAATGCCATCTGAAAGAGGAACAGATAAGCTTTCCATCGAGCTCTTGGTCGAAGAAGTCGGTCGAAGGATGCAAGAGTTATTAGCAAAAAACTTATCGGTGGTCAACACGATTCCGTCCTACTGCCGATTCTCTTCGCAAAGTACTTTTCTATAATTCTAGTATTTATAGAAAAAAATTAAACGAATTTTTTGTTGATGTAAAAAACTATTAATTCTGAATAAAATGCCGCCCATTTATGCAATTAAAAAAATTTAAATGTCTCTTATTAGATAAAGCATATTTTCGTCTGATAAGGTATTTCTTCTTCAATGATTTTGAGGATATTATAGTTTTGATCAAAAAAATTGTATTTCTTACGACTTTTCATAAAATATGTTAATGCGATTCCGTCCTACTGTCGATTCTTTTCGCAAAGTACTTTTCTATAATTCTAGTATTTAATGGGAAAAAATTAAACGAATTTTTTGTCTATGTAAAAACTATTAATTCTGAATAAAATGCCGCCCATTTATGCAATTAAAGAAATTTAAATGTCTCTTAATAGATAAGGCATATTTTCATCTGATAAGGTACTTCTTCTTCAATGATTTCGAGGATATTTTAGTTTTGATCAAAAAAATTTTATTTTTTATGACTTTTCGTAAAATATGTTAATACCATCTAAAAGGGGAATAGATAAGCTTTCCATCGAGCTCTTAGTCGAAGAAGTCGGTCGAAGGATGCAAGAGTTATTAGCAGAAAACTAATCGGTGGTCAACACGTTTCCGTCCTACTGCCGATTCTTTTCGCAAAGTACTTTTCTATAATTCTAGTATTTAATGGGAAAAAATTAAACGAATTTTTTGTCTATGTAAAAACTATTAATTCTGAATAAAATGCCGCCCATTTATGCAATTAAAGAAATTTAAATGTCTCTTAATAGATAAGGCATATTTTCGTCTGATAAGGTACTTCTTCTTCAATGATTTCGAGGATATTTTAGTTTTGATCAAAAAAATTTTATTTTTTACGACTTTTCGTAAAATATGTTAATGCCATCTAAAAGGGGAATAGATAAGCTTTCCATCGAGCTCTTAGTCGAAGAAGTCGGTCGAAGGATGCAAGAGTTATTAGCAGAAAACTAATCGGTGGTCAACACGTTTCCGTCCTACTGCCGATTCTTTTCGCAAAGTACTTTTCTATAATTCTAGTATTTAATGGGAAAAAATTAAACGAATTTTTTGTTGATGTAAAAAACTATTAATTCTGAATAAAATGCCGCCCATTTATGCAATTAAAAAAATTTAAATGTCTCTTATTAGATAAAGCATATTTTCGTCTGATAAGGTATTTCTTCTTCAATGATTTTGAGGATATTATAGTTTTGATCAAAAAAATTGTATTTCTTACGACTTTTCATAAAATATGTTAATGCGATTCCGTCCTACTGTCGATTCTTTTCGCAAAGTACTTTTCTATAATTCTAGTATTTATAGAAAAAAATTAAACAAATTTTTTGTTGATGTAAAAAACTATTAATTCTGAATAAAATGCCGCCCATTTATGCAATTAAAAAAATTTAAAGGTCTCTTATTAGATAAGGCATATTTTCGGCTGAGAAGGTACTTCTTCTTGAATGATTTCGAGGATATTTCAGTTTTGATCAAAAAAATTGTATTTCTTACGACTTTTCATAAAATATGTTAATGCCATCTGAAACAGGAACAGATAAGCTTTCCATCGAGCTCTTAGTCGAAGAAGTCGGTCGAAGGATGCAAGAGTTATTAGCAAAAAACTAGTCGGTGGTCAACACGTTTCCGTCCTACTGCAGATTCTCTTCGCAAAGTACTTTTCTATAATTTTAGTATTTAATGGGAAAAATTAATCGAACATTTTGTCCATGTAAAAAACTATTAATTCTGAATAAAATGCCACCCATTTAGACAATTAAAAAAGTTTAGATGTCTCTTATTAGATAAGGTACTTCTTCTTCAATGATTTTGAGGATATTTTAGTTTTGAACAAAAAAATTTTATTTCTTATGACTTTTCGTAAAATATGTTAATGCCATCTGAAAGAGGAACAGATAAGCTTTTTATCGAGCTCTTAGTCGAAGAAGTCGGTCGAAGGATGCAAGAGTTATTAGCAAAAAAATAATCGGTGGTCAACACGATTCCGTCCTACTGCCGATTCTTTTCGCAAAGTACTTTTCTATAATTCTAGTATTTAATGGGAAAAAATTAAAAGAATTTTTTGTCCATGTAAAAAACTATTAATTCTAAATAAAATGCCGCCCATTTATGCAAGTAAAAAAATTTAAATGTCTCTTATTAGATAAGGCATATTTTCGTCTGATAAGGTACTACTTCTTCAAGGATTTCGAGAATATTTTACTTTTGATGATAAAAATTTTATTTCTTATGACTTTTCGTAAAATATGTTAATGCCATTTGAAAGAGGAACAGATACAGCTACTTCTTCGTCAATAATTTCGAGGATATTTTAGTTTTGATCAAAAAAATTTTATTTCTTACGACTTTTCGTAAAATATGTTAATGCCATCTGAAAGAGGAACAGATAAGCTTTCCATCGAGCTCTTAGTCGAAGAAGTCGGTCGAAGGATGCAAGAGTTATTAGCAAAAAACTAATCGGTGGTCAACACGATTCCGTGCTACTGCCGATTATTTTCGCAAAGTACATTTCTATAATTCTAGTATTTAATGGGAGAAAATTAAACGAATTTTTTCTCCATGTAAAAAAACTATTAATTCTGAAAAAAATACCGCCCATTTATGCAATTAAAACAATTTAAATGTCTCTAATTACATAAGGCATATTTTCGTCTGATAAGGTACTTCTTCTTCAATGATTTTGAGGATATTTTAGTTTTGATCAAAAAAATTTTATTTCTTACGACTTTTCGTAAAATATGTTAATACCATCTGAAAGGGGAACAGATAAGCTTTCCACCGAGCTCTTAGTCGAAGAAGTCGGTCGAAGGATGCAAGAGTTATTAGCAAAAAACTAATCGGTGGTCAACACGATTCCGTCCTACTGCCGATTCTTTTCGCATAGTACTTTTCTATAATTCTAGTATTTATTGGGAAAAAATTAAACGAATTTTTTGTCCATGTAAAAAACTATTAATTCTAAATAAAATGCCGCCCATTTATGCAATTAAAAAAATTTAAATGTCTCTTATTAGATAAGGCATATTTTCGTCTGATAAGGTACTTTTTCTTCAAGGATTTCGAGAATATTTTATTTTTGATCAAAAAAATTTTATTTCTTATGACTTTTCGTAAAATATGTTAATGCCATCTGAAAGAAGAACAGATACAGGTACTTCTTCTTCAATGGTTTCGAGGATATTTTAGTTTTGATCAAAAAAATTTTATTTCTTACGACTTTTCATAAAATATGTTAATGCCATCTGAAAGAGGAACAGATAAGCTTTCCATCGAGCTCTTAGTCGAAGAAGTCGGTTGAAGCATGCAAGAGTTATAAGCAAAAAACTAGACGGTGGTCAACACGTTTCCGTCCTACTGCAGATTCTCTTCGCAAAGTACTTTTCTATAATTTTAGTATTTAATGGGAAAAATTAATCGAACATTTTGTCCATGTAAAAAACTATTAATTTTGAATAAAATGCCGCCCATTTAGACAGTTAAAAAAGTTTAGATATCTCTTATTAGATAAGGCACTTCTTCTTCAATGATTTCGAGGATATTTTAGTTTTGATCAAAAAAATTTTATTTCTTACGACTTTTCGTACAATATGTTAATGCCATCTGAAAGAGGAACAGATAAGCTTTCCATCGAGCTCTTGGTCGAAGAAGTCGGTCGAAGGATGCAAGAGTTATTAGCAAAAAACTAGTCGGTGGTCAACACGTTTCCGTCCTACTGCAGATTCTCTTCGCAAAGTACTTTTCTATAATTTTAGTATTTAATGGGAAAAATTAATCGAACATTTTGTCCATGTAAAAAACTATTAATTCTGAATAAAATGCCGCCCATTTAGAAAATTAAAAAAGTTTAGATGTCTCTTATTAGATAAGGTACTTCTTCTTCAATGATTTTGAGGATATTTTAGTTTTGAACAACAAAATTTTATTTCTTACGACTTTTCGTAAAATATGTTAAAGCCATCTGAAAGAGGAACAGATAAGCTTTTTATCGAGCTCTTAGTCGAAGAAGTCGGTCGAAGGATGCAAGAGTTATTAGCAAAAAACTAATCGGTGGTCAACACGATTCCGTCCTACTGCCGATTCTTTTCGCAAAGTACTTTTCTATAATTCTAGTATTTAATGGGAAAAAATTAAAAGAATTTTTTGTCCATGTAAAAAACTATTAATTCTAAATAAAATGCCGCCCATTTATGCAAGTAAAAAAATTTAAATGTCTCTTATTAGATAAGGCATATTTTCGTCTGATAAGGTACTACTTCTTCAAGGATTTCGAGAATATTTTACTTTTGATGATAAAAAATTTATTTCTTATGACTTTTCGTAAAATATGTTAATGTCATTTGAAAGAGGAACAGATACAGCTACTTCTTCTTCAATAATTTCGAGGATATTTTAGTTTTGATCAAAAAAATTTTATTTCTTACGACTTTTCGTAAAATATGTTAATGCCATCTGAAAGAGGAACAGATAAGCTTTCCATCGAGCTCTTAGTCGAAGAAGTCGGTCGAAGGATGCAAGAGTTATTAGCAAAAAACTAATCGGTGGTCAACACGATTCCGTGCTACTGCCGATTCTTTTCGCAAAGTACATTTCTATAATTCTAGTATTTAATTGGAGAAAATTAAACGAATTTTTTCTCCATGTAAAAACACTATTAATTCTGAAAAAAATACCGCCCATTTATGCAATTAAAACAATTTAAATGTCTCTAATTAAATAAGGCATATTTTCGTCTGATAAGGTACTTCTTCTTCAATGATTTTGAGGATATTTTAGTTTTGATCAAAAAAATTTTATTTCTTACGACTTTTCGTAAAATATATTAATACCATCTGAAAGAGGAACAGATAAGCTTTCCATCGAGCTCGTAGTCGAAGAAGTCGGTCGAAGGATGCAAGAGTTATAAGCAAAAAACTAATCGGTGGTCAACACGTTTCCGTCCTACTGCCGATTCTTTTCGCAAAGTCCTTTTCTATAATTCTAGTATTTATTGGGAAAAATTAAACGAATTTTTTCTCCATGTAAAAAAAATATTAATTCTGAATAAAATGCCGCCCATTTATGCAATTAAAAAAATTTTAATGTCTCTTATAAGATAAGGCATATTTTCGTCTGACAAGGTACTTCTTTTTCAATGATTTCGTGGATTTTTTAGTTTCGATCAAAAAAATTGTATTTCTTACGATTTTTCGTAAACTATGTTAATGCCATCTGAAAAGGGGACCAGATAAGCTTTCCATCGAGCTCTTAGTCAAAGAAGTCGGTCGAAGAATGCAAGAGTTATTAGCAAAAAACTAATCGGTGGTCAACACGTTTCCGTCCTACTGCCGATTCTTTTTGCAAAGTACTTTTCTAGTATTTAATGGGAAAAAATTAAACGAATTTTTTGTCCATGTAAAAATCTCTTAATTCTGAATAAAATGCTGCCCATTTAAGCAATTAAAAAAATTTAAATGTCTCTTATTAGATAAGGCATATTTTCGTCTGATAAGGTGCTTCTTCTTCAATGATTCCGAGGATATTTTATATTTGATCAAAAAAATTATATTTCTTACGACTTTTCGTAAAATATGTTAATGCCATCTAAAAGAGGAACAGATAAGCTTTCCATCGAATTCTTAGTCGAAAAAGTCGGTCGAAGGATGCAGGAGTTATTAGGAAAAAACTAATCGGTGGTCAACACGTTTCCGTCCCACTGCCGATTTTTTTCGCAAAGTACTTTTAAATAATTCTAGTATTTAATGGGAGAAAATTAAACGAATTTTTTCTCCATGTAAAAAAACTATTAATTCTGAAAATAATACCGCCCATTTATGCAATTAAAACAATTTAAATGTCTCTAATTACATAAGGCATATTTTCGTCTGATAAGGGACTTCTTCTTCAATGATTTTGAGGATATTTTAGTTTTGATCAAAAAAATTTTATTTCTTACGACTTTTCGTAAAATATGTTAATACCATCTGAAAGGGGAACAGATAAGCTTTCCACCGAGCTCTTAGTCGAAGAAGTCGGTCGAAGGATGCAAGAGTTATTGGCAAAAAAATAATCGGTGGTCCACACGTTTCCGTCCAACCCCGGTTTTTTCGCAAAGTACTTTCTATAATTCTAGTTTTTAATGGGAAAAAATTAAACGTATTGCTTGTCCGTGTAAAAACCTATTAATTCTGAATAAAATGCTGCCTATTTATGCAATTAAGGAAATTTAAATGCCTCTTATCAGATAAGGCATACTTTCGTCTGATAAGGTACTTTTTCTTCAATGATTTCGAGGATATTTTAGTTTTGATCGAAAAAATTTTATTTCTGATGACTTTTCGTAAAATATCATAATGCCATCTGAAAGAGGAACAGATCAGCTTTCCATCGAACTCTTAGTCGAAGAAGTCGGTCGAAGGATGCAAGAGTTATAAGCAAAAAACTAATCGGTGGTCAACACGTTTCCGTCCCACTGCCGATTCTTTTCGCAAAGTACTTTTCTATAATTCTAGTATTTAATGGGAGAAAATTAAACGAATTTTTTTTCCATGTAAACAAACTATTAATTCTGAATAAAATGCCGCCCATTTATGCAATTAAAAAAAATTTAATGTCTCATATTAGATAAGGCATATTTTCGTCTGATAAGGTACTTCTTCTTCAATGATTTCGAGGATATTTTAGCTTTCATCAAAAAAATTGTATTTCTTATGTTTTTTCGTAAAATACGTTAATGCCATCTGAAAGAAGAAAAGATAAGCTTTCCATCGAGCTCTTAGTCGAAGAAGTGGGTCGAAGGATGCAAGAGTTATTAGCAAAAAACTAATCGGTGGTCAACACGTTTCCGTGCTACTGCCGATTCTTTTCGCAAAGTACTTTTCTATAATTCTAGTATTTAATGGGAAAAATTAAACGAATTTTTTCTCCATGTAAAAAAACTATTAATTCTGAATAAAATGACGCCCATTTATGCAATTAAAAAAATTAAAATGTCTCTTATTAGATAAGGCATATTTTCGTCTGATAAGGTAATTCTTCTTCAATGATTTCGAGGATATTTTAGTATTGATCAAAAAAATTGTATTTCTTACGATTTTTCGTAAAAAATGTTAATGCCATCTGAAAGGGGAACAGATAAGCTTTCCATCGAGCACTTAGTCAAAGAAGTCGGTCGAAGGATGCAAGAGTTATTAGCAAAAAACTAATCGGTGGTCAACACGTTTCCGTGCTACTGCCGATTCTTTTCGCAAAGTACTTTTCTGTAATTTTAGTATTTAATGGAAAAAAATTAAACGAATTTTTTCTCCATGTAAAACAACTATTAATTCTGAATAAAATGCCGCCCATTTATGCAATTAAAAAAAATTTAAATGTCTCGTATTAGATAAGGCCTATTTTCGTCTGATAAGGTACTTCTTCTTCAATGATTTTGAGGATATTTTAGTTTTGATCAAACAAATTTCATTCAAAAACTATTAATTCTGAAAAAATGCTGCCTATTTATGCAATTAAAAAAATTTAAATGTCTCTTATTAGATAAAGCATATTTTCGTCTGATAAGGTACTTCTTCTTCAATGATTTCGAGGATATTTTAGTTTTGATCAAAAAAATTTTATTTCTTATGACTTTTCGTAAAATATCATAATGCCATCTGAAAAAGGAACAGATAAGCTTTCTATCGAGCTCTTAGTCGAAGAAGTCGGTCGAGGGATGCAAGAGTTATTAGCAAAAAAATAATCGGTGGTCAACACGATTCCGTCGTACTGCCGATTCTTTTCGCAAAGTACTTTTCTATAATTCTAGTATTTAATGGGAAAAATTAAACGAATTTTTTCTCCATGTAAAAAAACTATTAATTCTGAATAAAATGACGCCCATTTATGCAATTAAAAAAATTTAAATGTCTCTTATTAGATAAGGCCTATTTTCGTCTGATAAGGTACTTCTTCTTCAATGATTTTGAGGATATTTTAGTTTTGATCAAAAAAATTGTATTTCTTACAATTTTTCGTAAAATATGTTAATGCCAATCTGAAAGAGGAACAGATAAGCTTTCCATCGAGCTCTTAGTCGAAGAAGTCGGTCGAAGGATGCAAGAGTTATTAGCAAAAAACTAATCGGTGGTCAACACGTTTCCGAGCTACTGCCGATTCTTTTCGCAAAGTACTTTTCTATAATTCTAGTATATAATGGGAAAAAATTAAACGAATTTTTTCTCCATGTAAAAAAACTATTAATTCTGAATAAAATGCCGCCCATTTATGCAATTAAAAAAAATTTAAATGTCTCTTATTAGATAAGGCCTATTTTCGTCTGATATGGTACTTCTTCTTCAATGAATTCGAGGATATTTTAGTTTTGATCAAACAATTTTCATTTCTTACGATTTTTCGTAAAACATGTTAATGCCATCTGAAAGAGGAACAGATAAGCTTTCCATCGAGCTCTTAGTCGAAGAAGTCGGTCGAAGGATGCAAGAGTTATTAGCAAAAACTAATCGGTGGTCAACACGTTTCCGTGCTACTGCCGATTGTTTTCGCATGTGTACTTTTCTATAATTCTAGTATTTAATGGGAAAAAATTAAACGAATTTTTTCTCAATGTAAAAAACTATTTATTCTGAATAAAATGCTGCCTATTTATGCAATTAAGGAAATTTAAATGCCTCTTATCAGATAAGGCATACTTTCGTCTGATAAGGTACTTTTTCTTCAATGATTTCGAGGATATTTTAGTTTTGATCGAAAAAATTTTATTTCTGATGACTTTTCGTAAAATATCATAATGCCATCTGAAAGAGGAACAGATCAGCTTTCCATCGAACTCTTAGTCGAAGAAGTCGGTCGAAGGATGCAAGAGTTATAAGCAAAAAACTAATCGGTGGTCAACACGTTTCCGTCCCACTGCCGATTCTTTTCGCAAAGTACTTTTCTATAATTCTAGTATTTAATGGGAGAAAATTAAACGAATTTTTTTTCCATGTAAACAAACTATTAATTCTGAATAAAATGCCGCCCATTTATGCAATTAAAAAAAATTTAATGTCTCATATTAGATAAGGCATATTTTCGTCTGATAAGGTACTTCTTCTTCAATGATTTCGAGGATATTTTAGCTTTCATCAAAAAAATTGTATTTCTTATGTTTTTTCGTAAAATACGTTAATGCCATCTGAAAGAAGAAAAGATAAGCTTTCCATCGAGCTCTTAGTCGAAGAAGTGGGTCGAAGGATGCAAGAGTTATTAGCAAAAAACTAATCGGTGGTCAACACGTTTCCGTGCTACTGCCGATTCTTTTCGCAAAGTACTTTTCTATAATTCTAGTATTTAATGGGAAAAATTAAACGAATTTTTTCTCCATGTAAAAAAACTATTAATTCTGAATAAAATGACGCCCATTTATGCAATTAAAAAAATTAAAATGTCTCTTATTAGATAAGGCATATTTTCGTCTGATAAGGTACTTCTTCTTCAATGATTTCGAGGATATTTTAGTATTGATCAAAAAAATTGTATTTCTTACGATTTTTCGTAAAAAATGTTAATGCCATCTGAAAGGGGAACAGATAAGCTTTCCATCGAGCACTTAGTCAAAGAAGTCGGTCGAAGGATGCAAGAGTTATTAGCAAAAAACTAATCGGTGGTCAACACGTTTCCGTGCTACTGCCGATTCTTTTCGCAAAGTACTTTTCTATAATTCTAGTATTTAATGGGAAAAATTAAACGAATTTTTTCTCCATGTAAAACAACTATTAATTCTGAATAAAATGCCGCCCATTTATGCAATTATAAAAAATTTAAATGTCTCTTATTAGATAAGGCTTATTTTCGTCTGATAAGGTACTTCTTCTTCAATGATTTCGAGGATATTTTAGTTTTGATCAAAAAAATTGTATTTCTTACGATTTTTCGTAAGATATGTTAATGCCATCTGAAAGGGGAACAGATAAGCTTTCCATCGAGCCTTTAATCAAAGAAGTCGGTCGAAGGATGTAAGAGTTATTAGCAAAAAACTAATCGGTGGTCAACACGTTTCCGTGCTACTGCCGATTCTTTTCGCAAAGTACTTTTCTATAATTCTAGTATTTAATGGGAAAAATTAAACGAATTTTTTCTCCATGTAAAAAAACTATTAATTCTGAATAAAATGACGCCCATTTATGCAATTAAAAAAATTTAAATGTCTCTTATTAGATAAGGCATATTTTCGTCTGATAAGGTACTTCTTCTTCAATGATTTCGAGGATATTTTAGTATTGATCAAAAAAATTGTATTTCTTACGATTTTTCGTAAAAAATGTTAATGCCATCTGAAAGGGGAACAGATAAGCTTTCCATCGAGCACTTAGTCAAAGAAGTCGGTCGAAGGATGCAAGAGTTATTAGCAAAAAACTAATCGGTGGTCAACACGTTTCCGTGCTACTGCCGATTCTTTTCGCAAAGTACTTTTCTATAATTCTAGTATTTAATGGGAAAAATTAAACGAATTTTTTCTCCATGTAAAAAAACTATTAATTCTGAATACAATGACGCCCATTTATGCAATTAAAAAAATTTAAATGTCTCTTATTAGATAAGGCATATTTTCGTCTGATAAGGTACTTCTTCTTCAATGATTTCGAGGATATTTTAGTATTGATCAAAAAAATTGTATTTCTTACGATTTTTCGTAAAAAATGTAAATGCCATCTGAAAGGGGAACAGATAAGCTTTCCATCGAGCACTTAGTCAAAGAAGTCGGTCGAAGGATGCAAGAGTTATTAGCAAAAAACTAATCGGTGGTCAACACGTTTCCGTGCTACTGCCGATTCTTTTCGCAAAGTACTTTTCTATAATTCTAGTATTTAATGGGAAAAATTAAACGAATTTTTTCTCCATGTAAAAAAACAATTAATTCTGAATAAAATGACGCCCATTTATGCAATTAAAAAAATTTAAATGTCTCTTATTAGATAAGGCATATTTTCGTCTGATAAGGTACTTCTTCTTCAATGATTTCGAGGATATTTTAGTATTGATCAAAAAAATTGTATTTCTTACGATTTTTCGTAAAAAATGTAAATGCCATCTGAAAGGGGAACAGATAAGCTTTCCATCGAGCACTTAGTCAAAGAAGTCGGTCGAAGGATGCAAGAGTTATTAGCAAAAAACTAATCGGTGGTCAACACGTTTCCGTGCTACTGCCGATTCTTTTCGCAAAGTACTTTTCTATAATTCTAGTATTTAATGGGAAAAATTAAACGAATTTTTTCTCCATGTAAAAAAACAATTAATTCTGAATAAAATGACGCCCATTTATGCAATTAAAAAAATTTAAATGTCTCTTATTAGATAAGGCATATTTTCGTCTGATAAGGTACTTCTTCTTCAATGATTTCGAGGATATTTTAGTATTGATCAAAAAAATTGTATTTCTTACGATTTTTCGTAAAAAATGTTAATGCCATCTGAAAGGGGAACAGATAAGCTTTCCATCGAGCACTTAGTTAAAGAAGTCGGTCGAAGGATGCAAGAGTTATTAGCAAAAAACTAATCGGTGGTCAACACGTTTCCGTGCTACTGCCGATTCTTTTCGCAAAGTACTTTTCTATAATTCTAGTATTTAATGGGAAAAATTAAACGAATTTTTTCTCCATGTAAAAAACTATTAATTCTGAATAAAATGACGCCCATTTATGCAATTAAAAAAATTTAAATGTCTCTTATTAGATAAGGCATATTTTCGTCTGATAAGGTACTTCTTATTCAATGATTTCGAGGATATTTTAGTATTGATCAAAAAAATTGTATTTCTTACGATTTTTCGTAAAAAATGTTAATGCCATCTGAAAGGGGAACAGATAAGCTTTCCATCGAGCACTTAGTCAAAGAAGTCGGTCGAAGGATGCAAGAGTTATTAGCAAAAAACTAATCGGTGGTCAACACGTTTCCGTGCTACTGCCGATTCTTTTCGCAAAGTACTTTTCTATAATTCTAGTATTTAATGGGAAAAATTAAACGAATTTTTTCTCCATGTAAAAAACTATTAATTCTGAATAAAATGCCGCGCACTTATGCAATTAAAAAAAATTTAAATGTCTCTTATTAGATAAGGCTTATTTTCGTCTGAGAAGGTACTTCTTCTTCAATGATTTCGAGGATATTTTAGTTTTGATCAAAAAAATTGTATTTCTTACGATTTTTCGTAAAATATGTTAATGCCATCTGAAAGGGGAACAGATAAGCTTTCCATCGAGCTCTTAATCAAAGAAGTCGGTCGAAGGATGTAAGAGTTATTAGCAAAAAACTAATCGGCGGTCAACACGTTTCCGAGCTACTGCCGATTCTTTTCGCAAAGTACTTTTCTATAATTCTAGTATTTAATGGGAAAAATTAAACGAATTTTTTCTCCATGTAAAAAAACTATTAATTCTGAATAAAATGACGCCCATTTATGCAATTAAAAAAATTTAAATGTCTCTTATTAGATAAGGCTTATTTTCGTCTGATAAGGTACTTCTTCTTCAATGATTTCGAGGATATTTTAGTTTTGATCAAAAAAATTGTATTTCTTACGATTTTTCGTAAAAAAATGTTAATGCCATCTGAAAGGGGAACAGATAAGCTTTCCATCGAGCACTTAGTCAAAGAAGTCGGTCGAAGGATGCAAGAGTTATTAGCAAAAAACTAATCGGTGGTCAACACGTTTCCGTGCTACTGCCGATTCTTTTCGCAAAGTACTTTTCTATAGTTCTAGTATTTAATGGGAAAAATTAAACGAATTTTTTCTCCATGTAAAAAAACTATTAATTCTGAATAAAATGACGCCCATTTATGCAATTAAAAAAATTTAAATGTCTCTTATTAGATAAGGCATATTTTCGTCTGATAAGGTACTTCTTCTTCAATGATTTCGAGGATATTTTAGTATTGATCAAAAAAATTGTATTTCTTACGATTTTTCGTAAAAAATGTTAATGCCATCTGAAAGGGGAACAGATAAGCTTTCCATCGAGCACTTAGTCAAAGAAGTCGGTCGAACGATGCAAGAGTTATTAGCAAAAAACTAATCGGTGGTCAACACGTTTCCGTGCTACTGCCGATTCTTTTCGCAAAGTACTTTTCTATAATTCTAGTATTTAATGGGAAAAATTAAACGAATTTTTTCTCCATGTAAAACAACTATTAATTCTGAATAAAATGCCGCGCACTTATGCAATTAAAAAAAATTTAAATGTCTCTTATTAGATAAGGCTTATTTTCGTCTGATAAGGTACTTCTTCTTCAATGATTTCGAGGATATTTTAGTTTTGATCAAAAAAATTGTATTTCTTACGATTTTTCGTAAAATATGTTAATGCCATCTGAAAGGGGAACAGATAAGCTTTCCATCGAGCTCTTAATCAAAGAAGTCGGTCGAAGGATGTAAGAGTTATTAGCAAAAAACTAATCGGCGGTCAACACGTTTCCGAGCTACTGCCGATTCTTTTCGCAAAGTACTTTTCTATAATTCTAGTATAGAATGGGAAAAAATTAAAAGAATTTTTTCTCCATGTAAAAAAACTATTGATTCTGAATAAAATGACGCCCATTTATGCAATTAAAAAAATTTTAATGTCTGTTATTAGATAAGGCTTATTTTCGTCTGATAAGGTACTTCTTCTTCAATGTTTTCGAGGATATTTTAGTTTTGATCAAAAAAATTGTATTTCTTACGATTTTTCGTAAAATATGTTAATGCCATCTGAAAGGGGAACAGATAAGCTTTCCATCGAGCTCTTAATCAAAGAAGTCGGTCGAAGGATGTAAGAGTTATAAGCAAAAAACTAATCGGTGGTCAACACGTTTCCGAGCTACTGCCGATTCTTTTCGCAAAGTACTTTTCTATAATTCTAGTATTTAATGGGAAAAATTAAACGAATTTTTTCTCCATGTAAAAAAACTATTAATTCTGAATAAAATGACGCCCATTTATGCAATTAAAAAAATTTAAATGTCTCTTATCAGATAAGGCATACTTTCGTCTGATAAGGTACTTCTTCTTCAATGATTTCGAGGATATTTTAGTTTTGATCAAAAAAATTGTATTTCTTACGATTTTTCGTAAAATATGTTAATGCCATCTGAAAGGGGAACAGATAAGCTTTCCATCGAGCTCTTAATCAAAGAAGTCGGTCGAAGGATGCAAGAGTTATTAGCAAAAAACTAATCGGTGGTCAACACGTTTCCGTGCTACTGCCGATTATTAATTCTGAAATAAAATGACGCCCATTTATGCAATTAAAGAAATTTAAATGTCTCTTATTAGATAACGCTTATTTTCGTCTGATAAGGTACTTCTTCTTCAATGATTTCGAGGATATTTTAGTTTTGATCAAAAAAATTTTATTTCTTACGATTTTTCGTAAAATATGTTAATGCCATCTGAAAGGGGAACAGATAAGCTTTCCATCGAGCTCTTAATCAAGGAAGTCGGTCGAAGGATGTAAGAGTTATTAGCAAAAAACTAATCGGTGGTCAACACGTTTCCGAGCTACTGCCGATTATTTTCGCAAAGTACTTTTCTATAATTCTAGTATATAATGGGAAAAAATTAAACGATTTTTTTCTCCATGTAAAACAACTATTAATTCTGAATAAAATGCCGCCCATTTATGCAATTAAAAAAAATTTAAATGTCTCTTATTAGATAAGGCCTATTTTCGTCTGATATGGTACTTCTTCTTCAATGAATTCGAGGATATTTTAGTTTTGATCAAACAAATTTCATTTCTTACGATTTTTCGTAAAACATGTTAATGCCATCTGAAAGAGGAACAGATAAGCTTTCCATCGAGCTCTTAGTCGAAGAAGTCGGTCGAAGGATGCAAGAGTTATTAGCAAAAACTAATCGGTGGTCAACACGTTTCCGTGCTACTGCCGATTGTTTTCGCAAGTGTACTTTTCTATAATTCTAGTATTTAATGGGAAAGAATTAAACGAATTTTTTCTCTATGTAAAAAACTATTAATTCTGAATAAAATGCTGCCTATTTATGCAATTAAAGAAATTTAAATGCCTCTTATCAGATAAGGCATACTTTTGTCTGATAAGGTACTTTTTCTTCAATGATTTCGAGGATATTTTAGTTTTGATCAAAAAAATTTTATTTCTGATGACTTTTCGTAAAAGATCATAATGCCATCTGAAAGAGGAACAGATCAGCTTTCCATCGAACTCTTAGTCGAAGAAGTTGGTCGAAGGATGCAAGAGTTATAAGCAAAAAACTAATCGGCGGTCAACACGTTTCCGTCCCACTGCCGATTCTTTTCGCAAAGTACTTTTCTATAATTCTAGTATTTAATGGGAAAGAATTAAACGAATTTTTTCTCTATGTAAAAAACTATTAATTCTGAATAAAATGCTGCCTATTTATGCAATTAAAGAAATTTAAATGCCTCTTATCAGATAAGGCATACTTTTGTCTGATAAGGTACTTTTTCTTCAATGATTTCGAGGATATTTTAGTTTTGATCAAAAAAATTGTATTTCTTACGATTTTTCGTAAAAAAATGTTAATGCCATCTGAAAGGGGAACAGATAAGCTTTCCATCGAGCACTTAGTCAAAGAAGTCGGTCGAAGGATGCAAGAGTTATTAGCAAAAAACTAATCGGTGGTCAACACGTTTCCGTGCTACTGCCGATTGTTTTCGCAAGTGTACTTTTCTATAATTCTAGTATTTAATGGGAAAGAATTAAACGAATTTTTTCTCTATGTAAAAAACTATTAATTCTGAATAAAATGCTGCCTATTTATGCAATTAAAGAAATTTAAATGCCTCTTATCAGATAAGGCATACTTTTGTCTGATAAGGTACTTTTTCTTCAATGATTTCGAGGATATTTTAGTTTTGATCAAAAAAATTTTATTTCTGATGACTTTTCGTAAAAGATCATAATGCCATCTGAAAGAGGAACAGATCAGCTTTCCATCGAACTCTTAGTCGAAGAAGTTGGTCGAAGGATGCAAGAGTTATAAGCAAAAAACTAATCGGCGGTCAACACGTTTCCGTCCCACTGCCGATTCTTTTCGCAAAGTACTTTTCTATAATTCTAGTATTTAATGGGAAAGAATTAAACGAATTTTTTCTCTATGTAAAAAACTATTAATTCTGAATAAAATGCTGCCTATTTATGCAATTAAAGAAATTTAAATGCCTCTTATCAGATAAGGCATACTTTTGTCTGATAAGGTACTTTTTCTTCAATGATTTCGAGGATATTTTAGTTTTGATCAAAAAAATTGTATTTCTTACGATTTTTCGTAAAAAAATGTTAATGCCATCTGAAAGGGGAACAGATAAGCTTTCCATCGAGCACTTAGTCAAAGAAGTCGGTCGAAGGATGCAAGAGTTATTAGCAAAAAACTAATCGGTGGTCAACACGTTTCCGTGCTACTGCCGATTCTTTTCGCAAAGTACTTTTCTATAGTTCTAGTATTTAATGGGAAAAATTAAACGAATTTTTTCTCCATGTAAAAAAACTATTAATTCTGAATAAAATGACGCCCATTTATGCAATTAAAAAAATTTAAATGTCTCTTATTAGATAAGGCATATTTTCGTCTGATAAGGTACTTCTTCTTCAATGATTTCGAGGATATTTTAGTATTGATCAAAAAAATTGTATTTCTTACGATTTTTCGTAAAAAATGTTAATGCCATCTGAAAGGGGAACAGATAAGCTTTCCATCGAGCACTTAGTCAAAGAAGTCGGTCGAACGATGCAAGAGTTATTAGCAAAAAACTAATCGGTGGTCAACACGTTTCCGTGCTACTGCCGATTCTTTTCGCAAAGTACTTTTCTATAATTCTAGTATTTAATGGGAAAAATTAAACGAATTTTTTCTCCATGTAAAACAACTATTAATTCTGAATAAAATGCCGCGCACTTATGCAATTAAAAAAAATTTCAATGTCTCTTATTAGATAAGGCTTATTTTCGTCTGATAAGGTACTTCTTCTTCAATGATTTCGAGGATATTTTAGTTTTGATCAAAAAAATTGTATTTCTTACGATTTTTCGTAAAATATGTTAATGCCATCTGAAAGGGGAACAGATAAGCTTTCCATCGAGCTCTTAATCAAAGAAGTCGGTCGCAGGATGTAAGAGTTATTAGCAAAAAACTAATCGGCGGTCAACACGTTTCCGAGCTACTGCCGATTCTTTTCGCAAAGTACTTTTCTATAATTCTAGTATAGAATGGGAAAAAATTAAAAGAATTTTTTCTCCATGTAAAAAATTCTGAAATAAAATGACGCCCATTTATGCAATTAAAGAAATTTAAATGTCTCTTATTAGATAACGCTTATTTTCGTCTGATAAGGTACTTCTTCTTCAATGATTTCGAGGATATTTTAGTTTTGATCAAAAAAATTTTATTTCTTACGATTTTTCGTAAAATATGTTAATGCCATCTGAAAGGGGAACAGATAAGCTTTCCATCGAGCTCTTAATCAAGGAAGTCGGTCGAAGGATGTAAGAGTTATTAGCAAAAAACTAATCGGTGGTCAACACGTTTCCGAGCTACTGCCGATTATTTTCGCAAAGTACTTTTCAATAATTCTAGTATATAATGGGAAAAAATTAAACGATTTTTTTCTCCATGTAAAACAACTATTAATTCTGAATAAAATGCCGCCCATTTATGCAATTAAAAAAAATTTAAATGTCTCTTATTAGATAAGGCCTATTTTCGTCTGATATGGTACTTCTTCTTCAATGAATTCGAGGATATTTTAGTTTTGATCAAACAAATTTCATTTCTTACGATTTTTCGTAAAACATGTTAATGCCATCTGAAAGAGGAACAGATAAGCTTTCCATCGAGCTCTTAGTCGAAGAAGTCGGTCGAAGGATGCAAGAGTTATTAGCAAAAACTAATCGGTGGTCAACACGTTTCCGTGCTACTGCCGATTGTTTTCGCAAGTGTACTTTTCTATAATTCTAGTATTTAATGGGAAAGAATTAAACGAATTTTTTCTCTATGTAAAAAACTATTAATTCTGAATAAAATGCTGCCTATTTATGCAATTAAAGAAATTTAAATGCCTCTTATCAGATAAGGCATACTTTTGTCTGATAAGGTACTTTTTCTTCAATGATTTCGAGGATATTTTAGTTTTGATCAAAAAAATTTTATTTCTGATGACTTTTCGTAAAATATCATAATGCCATCTGAAAGAGGAACAGATCAGCTTTCCATCGAACTCTTAGTCGAAGAAGTTGGTCGAAGGATGCAAGAGTTATAAGCAAAAAACTAATCGGTGGTCAACACGTTTCCGTCCCACTGCCGATTCTTTTCGCAAAGTACTTTTCTATAATTCTAGTATTTAATGGGAGAAAATTGAACGAATTTTTTTTCCATAAAAACAAACTATTAATTCTGAATAAAATGCCGCCCATTTATGCAATTAAAAAAATTTAAATGTCTCATATTAGATAAGGCATATTTTCGTCCGATAAGGTACTTCTTCTTCAATGATTTCGAGGATATTTTAGCTTTCATCAAAAAAATTGTATTTCTTATGTTTTTTCGTAAAATACGTTAATGCCATCTGAAAGAAGAAAAGATAAGCCTTCCATAGAGCTCTTAGTCGAAGAAGTCGGTCGAAGGATGCAAGAGTTATTAGCAAAAAACTAATCGGTGGTCAACACGATTCCGTCCTATTGCCGATTCTTTTCGCAAAGTACTTTTCTATAATTCTAGTATTTAATGGGAAAAAATTAAACGAATTTTTGTTCATGTAAAAAAAACTATTAATTCTGAATAAAATGCCGCCCATTTATGCAATTAAAAAAATTTAAATGTCTCTTATTAGATAAGGCTTACTTTCGTCTGATAAGGTACTCCTTCTTTAATGATTTCGAGGATATTTTAGTTTTGATCAAAAAAAATTTATTTCTGATGACTTTTCGCAAAATATGTTAATGCCATCTGAAAGAGAAACAGATAAGGTTTCCATCGAGCTCTTAGTCGAAGAAGTCGGTCGAAGGATGCAAGAGTTATTAGCAAAAAACTAATCGGTGGTCAACATGTTTCCGTCCTACTGCCGATTCTTTTCGCAAAGTACTTTTCTATAATTCTAGTATTTAATGGGAAAAAATTAAACGAATTTTTTGTCCATGTAAAAAACTATTAATTCTGAATAAAATGCCGCCCATTTATGCAATTAAAGAAATTTAAATGCCTCTTATCAGATAAGGCATACGTTCGTCTGATAAGGTACTTTTTCTTCAATGATTTCGAGGATATTTTAGTTTTGATCAAAAAAATTTTATTTCTGATGACTTTTCGTAAAATATCATAATGCCATCTGAAAGAGGAACAGATTAGCTTTCCATCGAACTCTTAGTCGAAGAAGTCGGTCGAAGGATGCAAGAGTTATTAGCAAAAAACTAATCGGTGGTCAACACGTTTCCGTCCCACTGCCGATTCTTTTCGCAAAGTACTTTTCTATAATTCTAGTATTTAATGGGAAAAATGAAACGAATTTTTTCTCCATGTAAAAAAACTATTAATTCTGAATAAAATGCCGCCCATTTATGCAATTAAAAAAATTTAAATGTCTCATATTAGATAAGGCATATTTTCGTCTGATAAGGTACTTCTTCTTCAATGATTTCGAGGATATTTTAGTTTTCATCAAAAAAATTGTATTTCTTATGTTTTTTCGTAAAATACGTTAATGCCATCTGAAAGAAGAAAAGATAAGCCTTCCATGGAGCTCTTAGTCGAAGAAGTCGGTCGAAGGATGCAAGAGTTATTAGCAAAAAACTAATCGGTGGTCAACACGTTTCCGTCCCACTGCCGATTCTTTTCGCAAAGTACTTTTCTATAATTCTAGTATTTAATGGGAGAAAATTAAACGAATTTTGGTTCATGTAAAAAAACTATTAATTCTGAATAAAATGCCGCCCATTTATGCAATTAAAAAATTTAAATGTCTCTTATTAGATAAGGCTTACTTTCGTCTGATAAGGTACTCCTTCTTTAATGATTTCGAGGATATTTTAGTTTTGATCAAAAAAAATTTATTTCTGATGACTTTTCGCAAAATATGTTAATGCCATCTGAAAGAGGAACAGATAAGGTTTCCATCGAGCTCTTAGTCGAAGAAGTCGGTCGAAGGATGCAAGAGTTATTAGCAAAAAACTAATCGGTGGTCAACATGTTTCCGTCCTACTGCCGATTCTTTTCGCAAAGTACTTTTGTATAATTCTAGTATTTAATGGGAAAAAATTAAACGAATATTTTGTCCATGTAAAAAACTATTAATTCTGAATAAAATACCGCCCATTTATGCAATTAAAGAAATTTAAATGCCTCTTATCAGATAAGGCATACTTTCGTCTGATAAGGTACTTTTTCTTCAATGATTTCGAGAATATTTTAGTTTTGATCAAAAAAATTTTATTTCTTACGACTTTTCGTAAAATATGTTAATGCCATCTGAAAAAGGAACAGATCAGCTTTCCATCGAACTCTTAGTCGAAGAAGTCGGTCGAAGGATGCAAGAGTTATTAGCAGAAAACTAATCGGTGGTCAATACGTTTCCTTCATACTGCCGATTCTTTTCGCAAAGTACTTTTCTATAATTCTAGTATTTAATGGGAAAAAATTAAACGAATTTTTTGTCCATATAAAAAACTATTAATTCTGAATAAAATGCCACGCATTTATGAAATTAAAAATATTTAAATGTCTCTTATAAGATAAGGCATATTTTCGTCTGATAAGGTACTTCTTCTTCAATGATTTCGAGGATATTTTAGTTTTGATCAAAAAAATTTTATTTCTTACGACTTTTCGTAAAATATGTTAATACCATCTAAAAGGGGAACAGATAAGCTTTCCATCGAGCTCTTAGTCGAAGAAGTCGATCGAAGGATGCAAGAGTTATTAGCAGAAAACTAATCGGTGGTCAACACGTTTCCGTCCTACTGCCGATTCTTTTCGCAAAGTACTTTTCTATAATTCTAGTATTTAATGGGAAAAAATTAAACGAATTTTTTCTCCATGTAAAACAACTATTAATTCTGAATAAAATGACGCCCATTTATGCAATTAAAAAAAATTTAAATGTCTCTTATTAGATAAGGCCTATTTTCGTCTGATAAGGTACTTCTTCTTCAATGATTTTGAGGATATTTTAGTTTTGATCAAACAAATTTCATTTCTTACGATTTTTCGTAAAATATGTTAATGCCATCTGAAAGAGGAACAGATAAGCTTTCCATCGAGCTCTTAGTCGAAGAAGTCGGTCGAAGGATGCAAGAGTTATTAGCAAAAACTAATCGGTGGTCAACACGTTTCCGTGCTACTGCCGATTGTTTTCGCAAGTGTACTTTTCTATAATTCTAGTATTTAATGGGAAAAAATTAAACGAATTTTTTCTCCATGTAAATAAACTATTAATTCTGAAAAAAATGCTGCCTATTAATGCAATTAAAAAAAATTTAAATGTCTCTTATTTGATAAGGCATATTTTCGTCTGATAAGGTACTTCTTCTTCAATGATTTCGAGGATATTTTAGTTTTGATCAAAAAAATTTTATTTCTTATGACTTTTCGTAAAATATCATAATGCCATCTGAAAAAGGAACAGATAAGCTTTCTATCGAGCTCTTAGTCGAAAAAGTCGGTCGAGGGATGCAAGAGTTATTAGCAAAAAAATAATCGGTGGTCAACACGATTCCGTCCTACTGCCGATTCTTTTCGCAAAGTACATTTCTATAATTCTAGTATTTAATGGGTAAAAATTAAACGAATTTTTGTTCATGTAAAAAAACTATTAATTCTGAATAAAATGCCGCCCATTTATGCAATTAAAAAAATTTAAATGTCTCTTATTAGATAAGGCTTACTTTCGTCTGATAAGGTACTCCTTCTTTAATGATTTCGAGGATATTTTAGTTTTGATCAAAAAAAATTTATTTCTGATGACTTTTCGCAAAATATGTTAATGCCATCTGAAAGAGGAACAGATAAGCTTTCCATCGAGCTCTTAGTCGAAGAAGTCGGTCGAAGGATGCAAGAGTTATTAGCAAAAAACTAATCGGTGGTCAACACGTTTCCGTGCTACTGCCGATTCTTTTCGCAAAGTACTTTTCTATAATTCTAGTATTTAATGGGAAAAAATTAAACGAATTTTTTCTCCATGTAAAAAAACTATTAATTCTGAATAAAATGCCGCCCATTTATGCAATTAAAAAAATTTAAATGTCTCTTATTAGATAAGGCATATTTTCGTCTGATAAGGTACTTCTTCTTCAATGATTTCGAGGATATTTTAGTATTGATCAAAAAAATTGTATTTCTTACGATTTTTCGTAAAAAATGTTAAAGCCATCTGAAAGGGGAACAGATAAGCTTTCCATCGAGCACTTAGTCAAAGAAGTCGGTCGAAGGATGCAAGAGTTATTAGCAAAAAACTAATCGCTGGTCAACACGTTTCCGTGCTACTGCCGATTCTTTTCGCAAAGTACTTTTCTATAATTCTAGTATTTAATGGGAAAAATTAAACGAATTTTTTCTCCATGTAAAAAAACTATTAATTCTGAATAAAATGACGCCCATTTATGCAATTAAAAAAATTTAAATGTCTCTTATTAGATAAGGCCTATTTTCATCTGATAAGGTACTTCTTCTTCAATGGTTTTGAGGATATTTTAGTTTTGATCAAAAAAATTTTATTTCTTACGATTTTTCGTAAAATATGTTAATGCTAATCTGAAAGAGGAACAGATAAGCTTTCCATCGAGCTCTTAGTCGAAGAAGTCGGTCGAAGGATGCAAGAGTTATTAGCAAAAAACTAATCGGTGGTCAACACGTTTCCGTCCCACTGCCGATTCTTTTCGCAAAGTACTTTTCTATAATTCTAGTATTTAATGGGAGAAAATTAAACGAATTTTGGTTCATGTAAAAAAACTATTAATTCTGAATAAAATGCCGCCCATTTATGCAATTAAAAAATTTAAATGTCTCTTATTAGATAAGGCTTACTTTCGTCTGATAAGGTACTTCTTCTTCAATGATTTCGAGGATATTTTAGTTTTCATCAAAAAAATTGTATTTCTTATGTTTTTTCGTAAAATACGTTAATGCCATCTGAAAGAAGAAAAGATAAGCCTTCCATGGAGCTCTTAGTCGAAGAAGTCGGTCGAAGGATGCAAGAGTTATTAGCAAAAAACTAATCGGTGGTCAACACGTTTCCGTGCTACTGCCGATTCTTTTCGCAAAGTACTTTTCTATAATTCTAGTATTTAATGGGAAAAAATTAAACGAATTTTTTCTCCATGTAAAAAAACTATTAATTCTGAATAAAATGCCGCCCATTTATGCAATTAAAAAAATTTAAATGTCTCTTATTAGATAAGGCATATTTTCGTCTGATAAGGTACTTCTTCTTCAATGATTTCGAGGATATTTTAGTATTGATCAAAAAAATTGTATTTCTTACGATTTTTCGTAAAAAATGTTAAAGCCATCTGAAAGGGGAACAGATAAGCTTTCCATCGAGCACTTAGTCAAAGAAGTCGGTCGAAGGATGCAAGAGTTATTAGCAAAAAACTAATCGCTGGTCAACACGTTTCCGTGCTACTGCCGATTCTTTTCGCAAAGTACTTTTCTATAATTCTAGTATTTAATGGGAAAAATTAAACGAATTTTTTCTCCATGTAAAAAAACTATTAATTCTGAATAAAATGACGCCCATTTATGCAATTAAAAAAATTTAAATGTCTCTTATTAGATAAGGCCTATTTTCATCTGATAAGGTACTTCTTCTTCAATGGTTTTGAGGATATTTTAGTTTTGATCAAAAAAATTTTATTTCTTACGATTTTTCGTAAAATATGTTAATGCTAATCTGAAAGAGGAACAGATAAGCTTTCCATCGAGCTCTTAGTCGAAGAAGTCGGTCGAAGGATGCAAGAGTTATTAGCAAAAAACTAATCGGTGGTCAACACGTTTCCGTCCCACTGCCGATTCTTTTCGCAAAGTACTTTTCTATAATTCTAGTATTTAATGGGAGAAAATTAAACGAATTTTGGTTCATGTAAAAAAACTATTAATTCTGAATAAAATGCCGCCCATTTATGCAATTAAAAAATTTAAATGTCTCTTATTAGATAAGGCTTACTTTCGTCTGATAAGGTACTTCTTCTTCAATGATTTCGAGGATATTTTAGTTTTCATCAAAAAAATTGTATTTCTTATGTTTTTTCGTAAAATACGTTAATGCCATCTGAAAGAAGAAAAGATAAGCCTTCCATGGAGCTCTTAGTCGAAGAAGTCGGTCGAAGGATGCAAGAGTTATTAGCAAAAAACTAATCGGTGGTCAACACGTTTCCGTCCCACTGCCGATTCTTTTCGCAAAGTACTTTTCTATAATTCTAGTATTTAATGGGAGAAAATTAAACGACTTTTGGTTCATGTAAAAAAACTATTAATTCTGAATAAAATGCCGCCCATTTATGCAATTAAAAAATTTAAATGTCTCTTATTAGATAAGGCTTACTTTCGTCTGATAAGGTACTCCTTCTTTAATGATTTCGAGGATATTTTAGTTTTGATCAAAAAAAATTTATTTCTGATGACTTTTCGCAAAATATGTTAATGCCATCTGAAAGAGGAACAGATAAGGTTTCCATCGAGCTCTTAGTCGAAGAAGTCGGTCGAAGGATGCAAGAGTTATTAGCAAAAAACTAATCGGTGGTCAACATGTTTCCGTCCTACTGCCGATTCTTTTCGCAAAGTACTTTTGTATAATTCTAGTATTTAATGGGAAAAAATTAAACGAATATTTTGTCCATGTAAAAAACTATTAATTCTGAATAAAATACCGCCCATTTATGCAATTAAAGAAATTTAAATGCCTCTTATCAGATAAGGCATACTTTCGTCTGATAAGGTACTTTTTCTTCAATGATTTCGAGAATATTTTAGTTTTGATCAAAAAAATTTTATTTCTTACGACTTTTCGTAAAATATGTTAATGCCATCTGAAAAAGGAACAGATCAGCTTTCCATCGAACTCTTAGTCGAAGAAGTCGGTCGAAGGATGCAAGAGTTATTAGCAGAAAACTAATCGGTGGTCAATACGTTTCCTTCATACTGCCGATTCTTTTCGCAAAGTACTTTTCTATAATTCTAGTATTTAATGGGAAAAAATTAAACGAATTTTTTGTCCATATAAAAAACTATTAATTCTGAATAAAATGCCACGCATTTATGAAATTAAAAATATTTAAATGTCTCTTATAAGATAAGGCATATTTTCGTCTGATAAGGTACTTCTTCTTCAATGATTTCGAGGATATTTTAGTTTTGATCAAAAAAATTTTATTTCTTACGACTTTTCGTAAAATATGTTAATACCATCTAAAAGGGGAACAGATAAGCTTTCCATCGAGCTCTTAGTCGAAGAAGTCGATCGAAGGATGCAAGAGTTATTAGCAGAAAACTAATCGGTGGTCAACACGTTTCCGTCCTACTGCCGATTCTTTTCGCAAAGTACTTTTCTATAATTCTAGTATTTAATGGGAAAAAATTAAACGAATTTTTTCTCCATGTAAAACAACTATTAATTCTGAATAAAATGACGCCCATTTATGCAATTAAAAAAAATTTAAATGTCTCTTATTAGATAAGGCCTATTTTCGTCTGATAAGGTACTTCTTCTTCAATGATTTTGAGGATATTTTAGTTTTGATCAAACAAATTTCATTTCTTACGATTTTTCGTAAAATATGTTAATGCCATCTGAAAGAGGAACAGATAAGCTTTCCATCGAGCTCTTAGTCGAAGAAGTCGGTCGAAGGATGCAAGAGTTATTAGCAAAAACTAATCGGTGGTCAACACGTTTCCGTGCTACTGCCGATTGTTTTCGCAAGTGTACTTTTCTATAATTCTAGTATTTAATGGGAAAAAATTAAACGAATTTTTTCTCCATGTAAATAAACTATTAATTCTGAAAAAAATGCTGCCTATTAATGCAATTAAAAAAATTTAAATGTCTCTTATTTGATAAGGCATATTTTCGTCTGATAAGGTACTTCTTCTTCAATGATTTCGAGGATATTTTAGTTTTGATCAAAAAAATTTTATTTCTTATGACTTTTCGTAAAATATCATAATGCCATCTGAAAAAGGAACAGATAAGCTTTCTATCGAGCTCTTAGTCGAAAAAGTCGGTCGAGGGATGCAAGAGTTATTAGCAAAAAAATAATCGGTGGTCAACACGATTCCGTCCTACTGCCGATTCTTTTCGCAAAGTACATTTCTATAATTCTAGTATTTAATGGGTAAAAATTAAACGAATTTTTGTTCATGTAAAAAAACTATTAATTCTGAATAAAATGCCGCCCATTTATGCAATTAAAAAAATTTAAATGTCTCTTATTAGATAAGGCTTACTTTCGTCTGATAAGGTACTCCTTCTTTAATGATTTCGAGGATATTTTAGTTTTGATCAAAAAAAATTTATTTCTGATGACTTTTCGCAAAATATGTTAATGCCATCTGAAAGAGGAACAGATAAGGTTTCCATCGAGCTCTTAGTCGAAGAAGTCGGTCGAAGGATGCAAGAGTTATTAGCAAAAAACTAATCGGTGGTCAACATGTTTCCGTCCTACTGCCGATTCTTTTCGCAAAGTACATTTCTATAATTCTAGTATTTAATGGGAGAAAATTAAACGAATTTTTTCTCCATGTAAAAAAACTATAAATTCTGAAAAAAATACCGCCCATTTATGCAATTACAACAATTTAAATGTCTCTTATTAGATACGGCATATTTTCGTCTGATAAGGTACTTCTTCTTCAATGATTTTGAGGATTTTTTAGTTTTGATCAAAAAAATTTTATTTCTTACGATTTTTCGTAAAATATGTTAATGCCATCTGAAAGAGGAACAGATAAGCTTTCCATCGAGCTCTTAGTCGAAGAAGTCGGTCGAAGGATGCAAGAGTTATTAGCAAAAAACTAATCGGTGGTCAACACGTTTCCGTGCTACTGCCGATTCTTTTCGCAAAGTACTTTTCTATAATTCTAGTATTTAATGGGAAAAAATTAAACGAATTTTTTCTCCATGTAAAAAAACTATTAATTCTGAATAAAATGCCGCCCATTTATGCAATTAAAAAAATTTAAATGTCTCTTATTAGATAAGGCATATTTTCGTCTGATAAGGTACTTCTTCTTCAATGATTTCGAGGATATTTTAGTATTGATCAAAAAAATTGTATTTCTTACGATTTTTCGTAAAAAATGTTAAAGCCATCTGAAAGGGGAACAGATAAGCTTTCCATCGAGCACTTAGTCAAAGAAGTCGGTCGAAGGATGCAAGAGTTATTAGCAAAAAACTAATCGCTGGTCAACACGTTTCCGTGCTACTGCCGATTCTTTTCGCAAAGTACTTTTCTATAATTCTAGTATTTAATGGGAAAAATTAAACGAATTTTTTCTCCATGTAAAAAAACTATTAATTCTGAATAAAATGACGCCCATTTATGCAATTAAAAAAATTTAAATGTCTCTTATTAGATAAGGCCTATTTTCATCTGATAAGGTACTTCTTCTTCAATGGTTTTGAGGATATTTTAGTTTTGATCAAAAAAATTTTATTTCTTACGATTTTTCGTAAAATATGTTAATGCTAATCTGAAAGAGGAACAGATAAGCTTTCCATCGAGCTCTTAGTCGAAGAAGTCGGTCGAAGGATGCAAGAGTTATTAGCAAAAAACTAATCGGTGGTCAACACGTTTCCGAGCTACTGCCGATTGTTTTCGCAAGTGTACTTTTCTATAATTCTAGTATTTAATGAGAAAAAATTAAACGAATTTTTTGTCCATTTAAAAAACTATTAATTCTGAATAAAATGCTGCCTATTTATGCAATTAAAGAAATTTAAATGCCTCTTATCAGATAAGGCATACTTTCGTCTGATAAGGTACTTTTTCTTCAATGATTTCGAGGATATTTTAGTTTTGATCAAAAAAATTTTATTTCTGATGACTTTTCGTAAAATATGTTAATGCCATCTGAAAGAGGAACAGATAAGCTTTCCATCGAGCTCTTAGTTGAAGAAGTCGGTCGAAGGATGCAAGAGTTATTAGCAAAAACTAATCGGTGGTCAACACGTTTCCGTGCTACTGCCGATTGTTTTCGCAAGTGTACTTTTCTATAATTCTAGTATTTAATGGGAAAAAATTAAACGAACTTTTTCTCCATGTAAATAAACTATTAATTCTGAAAAAAATGCTGCCTATTAATGCAATTAAAAAAATTTAAATGTCTCTTATTTTATAAGGCATATTTTCGTCTGATAAGGTACTTCTTCTTCAATGATTTCGAGGATATTTTAGTTTTGATCAAAAAAATTTTATTTCTTATGACTTTTCGTAAAATATCATAATGCCATCTGAAAAAGGAACAGATAAGCTTTCTATCGAGCTCTTAGTCGAAAAAGTCGGTCGAGGGATGCAAGAGTTATTAGCAAAAAACTAATCGGTGGTCAACACGATTCCGTCCTACTGCCGATTCTTTTCGCAAAGTACTTTCCTATAATTCTAGTATTTAATGGGAAAAAATTAAACGAATTTTTTGTCCATGTAAAAAACTATTAGTTCTGAATAAAATGCCGCCCATTTATGCAATTAAAAAAATTTAAATGTCTCTTATTAGATAAGGCTTACTTTCGTCTGATAAGGTACTCCTTCTTTAATGATTTCGAGGATATTTTAGTTTTGATCAAAAAAAATTTATTTCTGATGACTTTTCGCAAAATATGTTAATGCCATCTGAAAGAGGAACAGATAAGGTTTCCATCGAGCTCTTAGTCGAAGAAGTCGGTCGAAGGATGCAAGAGTTATTAGCAAAAAACTAATCGGTGGTCAACATGTTTCCGTCCTACTGCCGATTCTTTTCGCAAAGTACATTTCTATAATTCTAGTATTTAATGGGAGAAAATTAAACGAATTTTTTCTCCATGTAAAAAAACTATAAATTCTGAAAAAAATACCGCCCATTTATGCAATTACAACAATTTAAATGTCTCTTATTAGATACGGCATATTTTCGTCTGATAAGGTACTTCTTCTTCAATGATTTTGAGGATTTTTTAGTTTTGATCAAAAAAATTTTATTTCTTACGATTTTTCGTAAAATATGTTAATGCCATCTGAAAGAGGAACAGATAAGCTTTCCATCGAGCTCTTAGTCGAAGAAGTCGGTCGAAGGATGCAAGAGTTATTAGCAAAAAACTAATCGGTGGTCAACACGTTTCCGTGCTACTGCCGATTCTTTTCGCAAAGTACTTTTCTATAATTCTAGTATTTAATGGGAAAAAATTAAACGAATTTTTTCTCCATGTAAAAAAACTATTAATTCTGAATAAAATGCCGCCCATTTATGCAATTAAAAAAATTTAAATGTCTCTTATTAGATAAGGCATATTTTCGTCTGATAAGGTACTTCTTCTTCAATGATTTCGAGGATATTTTAGTATTGATCAAAAAAATTTTATTTCTTACGATTTTTCGTAAAATATGTTAATGCTAATCTGAAAGAGGAACAGATAAGCTTTCCATCGAGCTCTTAATCAAAGAAGTCGGTCGAAGGATGTAAGAGTTATTAGCAAAAAACTAATCGGCGGTCAACACGTTTCCGAGCTACTGCCGATTCTTTTCGCAAAGTACTTTTCTATAATTCTAGTATTTAATGGGAGAAAATTAAACGAATTGTTTTTCCATGTAAACAAACTATTAATTCTGAATAAATTGCCGCCCATTTATGCAATTAAAACCAGTAAGGACGCTATCTTCAGCAAGGCCGAAGCTATAATACTTTTCACTTTGTGTCACTATAAAAAAAACTAAATGAATAGTTTTCATGCCTCCCTAACAATATAACTGTAATGTTTCAAGTCAATTCGTTAAAAAACAAAAAATTTTTCCATACAACGGTTCAAGTTTTGCGATAAGTGGGCGTAGCCATGCCCACTTTTGGCCAAAATAATTTTCATTCCTCTCTAAGAACATAACTGTAAAGTTTCAAGTCAATTGGTTAAAAAACAAAAAAGTTTTCCATACAACGGGTAAATTTTCGCTATAAGTGGGCGTGGCTACGCCCACTTTTGGTCAAAATAGTTTTCATTCCTCCCTAAGAACATAACTTTAAAATTTCAAGTTTTCCATACAACGACGAGAATATTCCTTCTCTTCCTCTTCTTCATTTTGTATGGGAGCTACCAGTTCCAGATGTCCAATCTCAATGAAACTTTCAGGCATGTAGTCGGACCATGTAAAACTACTATGTTTAAAATTTCAGCACTCTATTGTACAAAACAAAAAAGTTTTCCATACAACGATTCAAGTTTTGTTCACTTTTCTTCTTCTTTTCGTATGGGAGCTACCTGTTCCAATAATCCGATCATGCTGGTTCCGACAAATGATTCATCGTAATAAATTCTAAGACTCTGTGCAAAGTTTCAGCTCGATAGCTTCAAAACTGAGGGACTAGTTTGCATACATACAGACAAACAGACAGACAGACCGACAGACAGACAGACGGACAGACGGACATGGCTAAATCAACTCGTCTTGTCGTCCTGATCAAGAATATATATACTTTATATAGTCGGAAATTAATATTTCGATCTGTTACAAACTCCGTGACAAAGTTAATATACTATTTCACATAAGTGAAAAGTATAAAAATTTAAATGTCTCATATTAGATAAGGCATATTTTCGTCTGATAAGGTACTTCTTCTTCAATGATTTCGAGGATATTTTAGCTTTCATCAAAAAAATTGTATTTCTTATGTTTTTTCGTAAAATACGTTAATGCCATCTGAAAGAAGAAAATATAAGCTTTCCATCGAGCTCTTAGTCGAAGAAGTGGGTCGAAGGATGCAAGAGTTATTAGCAAAAAACTAATCGGTGGTCAACACGTTTCCGTGCTACTGCCGATTCTTTTCGCAAAGTACTTTTCTATAATTCTAGTATTTAATGGGAAAAATTAAACGAATTTTTTCTCCATGTAAAAAAACTATTAATTCTGAATAAAATGCCGCCCATTTATGCAATTAAAAAAAATTTAAATGTCTCTTATTAGATGAGGCCTATTTTCGTCTGATATGGTACTTCTTCTTCAATGAATTCGAGGATATTTTAGTTTTGATCAAACAAATTTCATTTCTTACGATTTTTCGTAAAACATGTTAATGCCATCTGAAAGAGGAACAGATAAGCTTTCCATCGAGCTCTACGTCGAAGAAGTCGGTCAAAGGATGCAAGAGTTATTAGCAAAAACTAATCGGTGGTCAACACGTTTCCGTGCTACTGCCGATTGTTTTCGCAAGTGTACTTTTCTATAATTCTAGTATTTAATGAGAAAAAATTAAACGAATTTTTTCTCCATGTAAAAAACTATTAATTCTGAATAAAATGCCGCCCATTTATGCAATTAAAAAAATTTAAATGTCTCTTATTAGATAAGGCATATTTTCGTCTGATAAGGTACTTCTTCTTCAATGATTTCGAGGATATTTTAGTATTGATCAAAAAAATTTTATTTCTTACGATTTTTCGTAAAATATGTTAATGCTAATCTGAAAGAGGAACAGATAAGCTTTCCATCGAGCTCTTAATCAAAGAAGTCGGTCGAAGGATGTAAGAGTTATTAGCAAAAAACTAATCGGCGGTCAACACGTTTCCGAGCTACTGCCGATTCTTTTCGCAAAGTACTTTTCTATAATTCTAGTATTTAATGGGAAAAAATTAAACGAATTGTTTTTCCATGTAAACAAACTATTAATTCTGAATAAATTGCCGCCCATTTATGCAATTAAAACCAGTAAGGACGCTATCTTCAGCAAGGCCGAAGCTATAATACTTTTCACTTTGTGTCACTATAAAAAAAACTAAATGAATAGTTTTCATGCCTCCCTAACAATATAACTGTAATGTTTCAAGTCAATTCGTTAAAAAACAAAACATTTTTCCATACAACGGTTCAAGTTTTGCGATAAGTGGGCGTAGCCATGCCCACTTTTGGCCAAAATAATTTTCATTCCTCTCTAAGAACATAACTGTAAAGTTTCAAGTCAATTGGTTAAAAAACAAAAAAGTTTTCCATACAACGGGTAAATTTTCGCTATAAGTGGGCGTGGCTACGCCCACTTTTGGTCAAAATAGTTTTCATTCCTCCCTAAGAACATAACTTTAAAATTTCAAGTTTTCCATACAACGACGAGAATATTCCTTCTCTTCCTCTTCTTCATTTTGTATGGGAGCTACCAGTTCCAGATGTCCAATCTCAATGAAACTTTCAGGCATGTAGTCGGACCATGTAAAACTACTATGTTTAAAATTTCAGCACTCTATTGTACAAAACAAAAAAGTTTTCCATACAACGATTCAAGTTTTGTTCACTTTTCTTCTTCTTTTCGTATGGGAGCTACCTGTTCCAATAATCCGATCATGCTGGTTCCGACAAATGATTCATCGTAATAAATTCTAAGACTCTGTGCAAAGTTTCAGCTCGATAGCTTCAAAACTGAGGGACTAGTTTGCATACATACAGACAAACAGACAGACAGACCGACAGACAGACAGACGGACAGACGGACATGGCTAAATCAACTCGTCTTGTCGTCCTGATCAAGAATATATATACTTTATATAGTCGGAAATTAATATTTCGATCTGTTACAAACTCCGTGACAAAGTTAATATACTATTTCACATAAGTGAAAAGTATAAAAATTTAAATGTCTCATATTAGATAAGGCATATTTTCGTCTGATAAGGTACTTCTTCTTCAATGATTTCGAGGATATTTTAGCTTTCATCAAAAAAATTGTATTTCTTATGTTTTTTCGTAAAATACGTTAATGCCATCTGAAAGAAGAAAAGATAAGCTTTCCATCGAGCTCTTAGTCGAAGAAGTGGGTCGAAGGATGCAAGAGTTATTAGCAAAAAACTAATCGGTGGTCAACACGTTTCCGTGCTACTGCCGATTCTTTTCGCAAAGTACTTTTCTATAATTCTAGTATATAATGGGAAAAATTAAACGAATTTTTTCTCCATGTAAAAAAACTATTAATTCTGAATAAAATGACGCCGATTTATGCAATTAAAAAAATTTAAATGTCTCTTATTAGATAAGGCATATTTTCGTCTGATACGGTACTTCTTCTTCAATGATTTCGAGGATATTTTAGTATTGATCAAAAAAATTGTATTTCTTACGATTTTTCGTAAAAAATGTTAATGCCATCTGAAAGGGGAACAGATAAGCTTTCCATCGCGCACTTAATCAAAGAAGTCGGTCGAAGGATGCAAAAGTTATTAGCAAAAAAATAATCGGTGGTCAACACGTTTCCGTGCTACTGCCGATTCTTTTCGCAAAGTACTTTTCTATAATTCTAGTATTTAATGGGAAAAATTAAACGAATTTTTTCTCCATGTAAAACAACTATTAATTCTGAATAAAATGCCGCCCATTTATGCAATTAAAAAAATTTAAATGTCTCTTATTAGATAAGGCTTATTTTCGTCTGATAAGGTACTCCTTCTTTAATGATTTCGAGGATATTTTAGTTTTGATCAAAAAAATTGTATTTCTTACGATTTTTCGTAAAATATGTTAATGCCATCTGAAAGGGGAACAGATAAGCTTTCCATCGAGCACTTAGTCAAAGAAGTCGGTCGAAGGATGCAAGAGTTATTAGCAAAAAACTAATCGGTGGTCAACACGTTTCCGTGCTACTGCCGATTCTTTTCGCAAAGTACTTTTCTATAATTCTAGTATTTAATGGGAAAAATTAAACGAATTTTTTCTCCATGTAAAAAAACTATTAATTCTGAATAAAATGCCGCCCATTTATGCAATTAAAAAAAATTTAAATGTCTCTTATTAGATGAGGCCTATTTTCGTCTGATATGGTACTTCTTCTTCAATGAATTCGAGGATATTTTAGTTTTGATCAAACAAATTTCATTTCTTACGATTTTTCGTAAAACATGTTAATGCCATCTGAAAGAGGAACAGATAAGCTTTCCATCGAGCTCTACGTCGAAGAAGTCGGTCAAAGGATGCAAGAGTTATTAGCAAAAACTAATCGGTGGTCAACACGTTTCCGTGCTACTGCCGATTGTTTTCGCAAGTGTACTTTTCTATAATTTTAGTATTTAATGAGAAAATATTAAACGAATTTTTTCTCCATGTAAAAAACTATTAATTCTGAATAAAATGCCGCCCATTTATGCAATTAAAGAAATTTAAATGCCTCTTATCAGATAAGGCATACTTTCGTCTGATAAGGTACTTTTTCTTCAATGATTTCGAGGATATTTTAGTTTTGATCAAAAAAATTTTATTTCTGATGACTTTTCGTAAAATATCATAATGCCATCTGAAAGAGGAACAGATCAGCTTTCCATCGAACTCTTAGTTGAAGAAGTCGGTCGAAGGATGCAAGAGTTATAAGCAAAAAACTAATCGGTGGTCAACACGTTTCCGTCCCACTGCCGATTCTTTTCGCAAAGTACTTTTCTATAATTCTAGTATTTAATGGGAGAAAATTAAACGAATTTTTTCTCCATGTAAACAAACTATTAATTCTGAATAAAATGCCGCCCATTTATGCAATTAAAACCAGTAAGGACGCTATCTTCAGCAAGGCCGAAGCTATAATACTTTTCACTTTGTGTCACTATAAAAAAAACTAAATGAATAGTTTTCATGCCTCCCTAACAACATAACTGTAATGTTTAATATTAGATAAGGCATATTTTCGTCTGATAAGGTACTTCTTCTTCAATGATTTCGAGGATATTTTAGTTTTGATGAAAAAAATTGTATTTCTTACGACTTTTCATAAAATATGTTAATGCCATCTAAAACAGGAACAGATAAGCTTTCCATCGAGCTCTTAGTCGAAGAAGTCGGTCGAAGGATGCAAGAGTTATTAGCAAAAAACTAATCGGTGATCAACACGATTCCGTCCTACTGCAGATTCTCTTCGCAAAGTACTTTTCTATAATTCTAGTATTTATAGAAAAAAATTAAACGAATTTTTTGTCGATGCAAAAAACTATTAATTCTAAATAAAATGCCGCCCATTGAGACAATTAAAAAAATTTAGATGTCTCTTATTAGATAAGGTACTTCTTCTTCAATGATTTCGAGGATATTTTAGTATTGATCAAAAAAATTGTATTTCTTACGATTTTTCGTAAAAAATGTTAATGCCATCTGAAAGGGGAACAGATAAGCTTTCCATCGCGCACTTAATCAAAGAAGTCGGTCGAAGGATGCAAAAGTTATTAGCAAAAAAATAATCGGTGGTCAACACGTTTCCGTGCTACTGCCGATTCTTTTCGCAAAGTACTTTTCTATAATTCTAGTATTTAATGGGAAAAATTAAACGAATTTTTTCTCCATGTAAAACAACTATTAATTCTGAATAAAATGCCGCCCACTTATGCAATTAAAAAAAATTTAAATGTCTCTTATTAGATAAGGCTTATTTTCGTCTGATAAGGTACTTCTTCTTCAATGATTTCGAGGATATTTTAGTTTTGATCAAAAAAATTGTATTTCTTACGATTTTTCGTAAAATATGTTAATGCCATCTGAAAGGGGAACAGATAAGCTTTCCATCGAGCACTTAGTCAAAGAAGTCGGTCGAAGGATGCAAGAGTTATTAGCAAAAAACTAATCGGTGGTCAACACGTTTCCGTGCTACTGCCGATTCTTTTCGCAAAGTACTTTTCTATAATTCTAGTATTTAATGGGAAAAATTAAACGAATTTTTTCTCCATGTAAAAAAACTATTAATTCTGAATAAAATGACGCCCATTTATGCAATTAAAAAAAATTTAAATGTCTCTTATTAGATAAGGCCTATTTTCGTCTGATAAGGTACTTCTTCTTCAATGATTTCGAGGATATTTTAGTATTGATCAAAAAAATTGTATTTCTTACGATTTTTCGTAAAAAATGTTAATGCCATCTGAAAGGGGAACAGATAAGCTTTCCATCGAGCACTTAGTCAAAGAAGTCGGTCGAAGGATGCAATAGTTATTAGCAAAAAACTAATCGGTGGTCAACACGTTTCCGTGCTACTGCCGATTCTTTTCGCAAAGTACTTTTCTATAATTCTAGTATTTAATGGGAAAAATGAAACGAATTTTTTCTCCATGTAAAACAACTATTAATTCTGAATAAAATGCCGCGCACTTATGCAATTAAAAAAAATTTAAATGTCTCTTATTAGATAAGGCTTATTTTCGTCTGATAAGGTACTTCTTCTTCAATGATTTCGAGGATATTTCAGTTTTGATCAAAAAAATTGTATATCTTACGATTTTTCGTAAAATATGTTAATGCCATCTGAAAGGGGAACAGATAAGCTTTCCATCGACCTCTTAATCAAAGAAGTCGGTCGAAGGATGTAAGAGTTATTAGCAAAAAACTAATCGGTGGTCAACACGTTTCCGAGCTACTGCCGATTCTTTTCGCAAAGTACTTTTCTATAATTCTAGTATATAATGGGAAAAAATTAAACGAATTTTTTCTCCATGTAAAAAAACTATTAATTCTGAATAAAATGACGCCCATTTATGCAATTAAAAAAATTTAAATGTCTCTTATTAGATAAGGCTTATTTTCGTCTGATAAGGTACTTCTTCTTCAATGATTTCGAGGATATTTTAGTTTGATCAAAAAAATTGTATTTCTTACGATTTTTCGTAAAATATGTTAATGCCATCTGAAAGGGGAACAGATAAGCTTTCCATCGAACTCTTTATCAAAGAAGTCGGTCGAAGGATGTAAGAGTTATTAGCAAAAAACTAATCGGTGGTCAACACGTTTCCGAGCTACTGCCGATTCTTTTCGCAAAGTACTTTTTTATAATTCTAGTATATAATGGGAAAAAATTAAACGAATTTTTTCTCCATGTAAAAAAACTATTAATTCTGAATAAAATGACGCCCATTTATGCAATTAAAAAAATTTAAATGTCTCTTATTAGATAAGGCTTATTTTCGTCTGATAAGGTACTTCTTCTTCAATGATTTCGAGGATATTTTAGTTTTGATCAAAAAAATTGTATTTCTTACGATTTTTCGTAAAATATGTTAATGCCATCTGAAAGGGGAACAGATAAGCTTTCCATCGAGCTCTTAATCAAAGAAGTCGGTCGAAGGATGTAAGAGTTATTAGCAAAAAACTAATCGGTGGTCAACACGTTTCCGAGCTACTGCCGATTCTTTTCGCAAAGTACTTTTCTATAATTCTAGTATATAATGGGAAAAAATTAAACGAATTTTTTCTCCATGTAAAACAACTATTAATTCTGAATAAAATGACGCCCATTTATGCAATTAAAAAAAATTTAAATGTCTCTTATTAGATAAGGCCTATTTTCGTCTGATATGGTACTTCTTCTTCAATGAATTCGAGGATATTTTAGTTTTGATCAAACAAATTTCATTTCTTACGATTTTTCGTAAAACATGTTAATGCCATCTGAAAGAGGAACAGATAAGCTTTCCATCGAGCTCTTAGTCAAAGAAGTCGGTCGAAGGATGCAAGAGTTATTAGCAAAAACTAATCGGTGGTCAACACGTTTCCGTGCTACTGCCGATTGTTTTCGCAAGTGTACTTTTCTATAATTCTAGTATTTAATGGGAAAAAATTAAACGAATTTTTTTTCCATGTAAAAAACTATTAATTCTGAATAAAATGCTGCCTATTTATGCAATTAAAGAAATTTAAATGCCTCTTATCAGATAAGGCATACTTTCGTCTGATAAGGTACTTTTTCTTCAATGATTTCGAGGATATTTTGGCTTTCATCAAAAAAATTGTATTTCTTATGTTTTTTCGTAAAATACGTTAATGCCATCTGAAAGAAGAAAAGATAAGCCTTCCATAGAGCTCTTAGTCGAAGAAGTCGGTCGAAGGATGCAAGAGTTATTAGCAAAAAACTAATCGGTGGTCAACACGATTCCGTCCTATTGCCGATTCTTTTCGCAAAGTACTTTTCATTAATTCTAGTATTTAATGGGAAAAATTAAACGAATTTTTTCTCCATGTAAAAAAACTATTAATTCTGAATAAAATGCCGCCCATTTATGCAATTAAAAAAAATTTAAATGTCTCTTATTAGATAAGGCCTATTTTCGTCTGATATGGTACTTCTTCTTCAATGAAATCGAGGATATTTTAGTTTTGATCAAACAAATTTCATTTCTTACGATTTTTCGTAAAACATGTTAATGCCATCTGAAAGAGGAACAGATAAGCTTTCCATCGAGCTCTACGTCGAAGAAGTCGGTCGAAGGATGCAAGAGTTATTAGCAAAAACTAATCGGTGGTCAACACGTTTCCGTGCTACTGCCGATTGTTTTCGCAAGTGTACTTTTCTATAATTCTAGTATTTAATGAGAAAAAATTAAACGAATTTTTTCTCCATGTAAAAAACTATTAATTCTGAATAAAATGCTGCCTATTTATGCAATTAAAGAAATTTAAATGCCTCTTATCAGATAAGGCATACTTTCGTCTGATAAGGTACTTTTTCTTCAATGATTTCGAGGATATTTTAGTTTTGATCAAAAAAATTTTATTTCTGATGACTTTTCGTAAAATATCATAATGCCATCTGAAAGAAGAACAGATCAGCTTTCCATCGAACTCTTAGTTGAAGAAGTCGGTCGAAGAATGCAAGAGTTATAAGCAAAAAACTAATCGGTGGTCAACACATTTCCGTCCCACTGCCGATTCTTTTCGCAAAGTACTTTTCTATAATTCTAGTATTTAATGGGAGAAAATTAAACGAATTTTTTTTCCATGTAAACAAACTATTAATTCTGAATAAAATGCCGCCCATTTATGCAATTAAAACCAGTAAGGACGCTATCTTCAGCAAGGCCGAAGCTATAATACTTTTCACTTTGTGTCACTATAAAAAAAACTAAATGAATAGTTTTCATGCCTCCCTAACAACATAACTGTAATGTTTCAAGTCAATTCGTTAAAAAACAAAAAATTTTTCCATACAACGGTTCAAGTTTTGCGATAAGTGGGCGTAGCCATGCCCACATTTGGTCAAAATAGTTTTCATTCCTCCCTAAGAACATAACTGTAAAGTTTCAAGTCAATTGGTTAAAAAACAAAAAAATTTTCCATACAAAGGGTCAAGTTAAGCTATAAGTGAGCGTGGCCATGCCCACTTTTGATCAAAATAGTTTTCATTCCTCCCTAAGAGCATAACTGCAAAGTTTCAAGTCAATTGGTTAAAAAACAAAAAAGTTTTCCATACAACGGGTCAATTTTGGTCAAAACTGTTTTCATTCCACCCTAAGAACAATCCTATAAAGTTTCAAGTCAGTTGGTTAAAAAACAAAAAAGTTTTCCATGCAACGGGTCAATTTTCGCTATAAGTGGGCGTGGCTACGCCTGGCTACGCCCACTTTTGGTCAAAATAGTTTTCATTCCTCTCTAAGAACATAACTGTAAAGTTTCAAGTCAATTGGTTAAAAAACAAAAAAGTTTTCCATACAACGGGTAAATTTTCGCTATAAGTGGGCGTGGCTACGCCCACTTTTGGTCAAAATAGTTTTCATTCCTCCCTAAGAACATAACTTTAAAATTTCAAGTTTTCCATACAACGACGAGAATATTCCTTCTCTTCCTCTTCTTCATATTGTATGGGAGCTAACAGTTCCAGATGTCCAATCTCAATGAAACTTTCAGGCATGTAGTCGGACCATGTAAAACTACTATGTTTAAAATTTCAGCACTCTATTGTACAAAACAAAAAAGTTTTCCATACAACGATTCAAGTTTTGTTCACTTTTCTTCTTCTTTTCGTATGGGAGCTACCTGTTCCAATAATCCGATCATGCTGGTTCCGACAAATGATTCATCGTAATAAATTCTAAGACTCTGTGCAAAGTTTCAGCTCGATAGCTTCAAAACTGAGGGACTAGTTTGCATACATACAGACAAACAGACAGACAGACCGACAGACAGACAGACGGACATGGCTAATTCAACTCGTCTTGTCGTCCTGATCAAGAATATATATACTTTATATAGTCGGAAATTAATATTTCGATCTGTTACAAACTCCGTGACAAAGTTAATATACTATTTCACATAAGTGAAAAGTATAAAAATTTAAATGTCTCATATTAGATAAGGCATATTTTCGTCTGATAAGGTACTTCTTCTTCAATGATTTCGAGGATATTTTAGCTTTCATCAAAAAAATTGTATTTCTTATGTTTTTTCGTAAAATACGTTAATGCCATCTGAAAGAAGAAAAGATAAGCTTTCCATCGAGCTCTTAGTCGAAGAAGTGGGTCGAAGGATGCAAGAGTTATTAGCAAAAAACTAATCGGTGGTCAACACGTTTCCGTGCTACTGCCGATTCTTTTCGCAAAGTACTTTTCTATAATTCTAGTATATAATGGGAAAAATTAAACGAATTTTTTCTCCATGTAAAAAAACTATTAATTCTGAATAAAATGACGCCGATTTATGCAATTAAAAAAATTTAAATGTCTCTTATTAGATAAGGCATATTTTCGTCTGATACGGTACTTCTTCTTCAATGATTTCGAGGATATTTTAGTATTGATCAAAAAAATTGTATTTCTTACGATTTTTCGTAAAAAATGTTAATGCCATCTGAAAGGGGAACAGATAAGCTTTCCATCGCGCACTTAATCAAAGAAGTCGGTCGAAGGATGCAAAAGTTATTAGCAAAAAAATAATCGGTGGTCAACACGTTTCCGTGCTACTGCCGATTCTTTTCGCAAAGTACTTTTCTATAATTCTAGTATTTAATGGGAAAAATTAAACGAATTTTTTCTCCATGTAAAACAACTATTAATTCTGAATAAAATGCCGCCCATTTATGCAATTAAAAAAATTTAAATGTCTCTTATTAGATAAGGCTTATTTTCGTCTGATAAGGTACTCCTTCTTTAATGATTTCGAGGATATTTTAGTTTTGATCAAAAAAATTGTATTTCTTACGATTTTTCGTAAAATATGTTAATGCCATCTGAAAGGGGAACAGATAAGCTTTCCATCGAGCACTTAGTCAAAGAAGTCGGTCGAAGGATGCAAGAGTTATTAGCAAAAAACTAATCGGTGGTCAACACGTTTCCGTGCTACTGCCGATTCTTTTCGCAAAGTACTTTTCTATAATTCTAGTATTTAATGGGAAAAATTAAACGAATTTTTTCTCCATGTAAAAAAACTATTAATTCTGAATAAAATGACGCCCATTTATGCAATTAAAAAAATTTAAATGTCTCTTATTAGATAAGGCATATTTTCGTCTGATAAGGTACTTCTTCTTCAATGATTTCGAGGATATTTTAGTTTTGATCAAAAAAATTGTATTTCTTACGATTTTTCGTAAAATATGTTAATGCCATCTGAAAGGGGAACAGATAAGCTTTCCATCGAGCTCTTAATCAAAGAAGTCGGTCGAAGGATGTAAGAGTTATTAGCAAAAAACTAATCGGTGGTCAACACGTTTCCGAGCTACTGCCGATTCTTTTCGCAAAGTACTTTTTTATAATTCTAGTATATAATGGGAAAAAATTAAACGAATTTTTTCTCCATGTAAAAAAACTATTAATTCTGAATAAAATGACGCCCATTTATGCAATTAAAAAAATTTAAATGTCTCTTATTAGATAAGGCTTATTTTCGTCTGATAAGGTACTTCTTCTTCAATGATTTCGAGGATATTTTAGTTTTGATCAAAAAAATTGTATTTCTTACGATTTTTCGTAAAATATGTTAATGCCATCTGAAAGGGGAACAGATAAGCTTTCCATCGAGCTCTTAATCAAAGAAGTCGGTCGAAGGATGTAAGAGTTATTAGCAAAAAACTAATCGGTGGTCAACACGTTTCCGAGCTACTGCCGATTCTTTTCGCAAAGTACTTTTCTATAATTCTAGTATATAATGGGAAAAAATTAAACGAATTTTTTCTCCATGTAAAAAAACTATTAATTCTGAATAAAATGACGCCCATTTATGCAATGAAAAAAATTTAAATGTCTCTTATTAGATACGGCTTATTTTCGTCTGATAAGGTACTTCTTCTTCAATGATTTCGAGGATATTTTAGTTTTGATCAAAAAAATTGTATTTCTTACGATTTTTCGTAAAATATGTTAATGCCATCTGAAAGGGGAACAGATAAGCTTTCCATCGAGCTCTTAATCAAAGAAGTCGGTCGAAAGATGTAAGAGTTATTAGCAAAAAACTAATCGGTGGTCAACACGTTTCCGAGCTACTGCCGATTCTTTTCGCAAAGTACTTTTCTATAATTCTAGTATATAATGGGAAAAAATTAAACGAATTTTTTTTCCATGTAAAACAACTATTAATTCTGAATAAAATGACGCCCATTTATGCAATTAAAAAAAATTTAAATGTCTCTTATTAGATAAGGCCTATTTTCGTCTGATATGGTACTTCTTCTTCAATGAATTCGAGGATATTTTAGTTTTGATCAAACAAATTTCATTTCTTACGATTTTTCGTAAAACATATTAATGCCATCTGAAAGAGGAACAGATAAGCTTTCCATCGAGCTCTTATTCGAAGAAGTCGGTCGAAGGATGCAAGAGTTATTAGCAAAAACTAATCGGTGGTCAACACGTTTCCGTGCTACTGCCGATAGTTTTCGCAAGTGTTCTTTTCTATAATTCTAGTATTTAATGGGAAAAAATTAAACGAATTTTTTCTCTATGTAAAAAACTATTAATTCTGAATAAAATGCTGCCTATTTATGCAATTAAAGAAATTTAAATGCCTCTTATCAGATAAGGCATACTTTCGTCTGATAAGGAACTTTTTCTTCAATGATTTCGAGGATATTTTAGCTTTCATCAGAAAAATTGTATTTCTTATGTTGTTTCGTAAAATACGTTAATGCCATCTGAAAGAAGAAAAGATAAGCCTTCCATAGAGCTCTTAGTCGAAGAAGTCGGTCGAAGGATGCAAGAGTTATTAGCAAAAAACTAATCGGTGGTCAACACGTTTCCGTCCCACTGCCGATTCTTTTCGCAAAGTACTTTTCTATAATTCTAGTATTTAATGGGAAAAAATTAAACGAATTTTTTTTCCATGTAAACAAACTATTAATTCTGAATAAAATGCCGCCCATTTATGCAATTAAAAAAATTTAAATGTCTCATATTAGATAAGGCATATTTTCGTCCGATAAGGTACTTCTTCTTCAATGATTTCGAGGATATTTTAGCTTTCATCAAAAAAATTGTATTTCTTATGTTTTTTCGTAAAATACGTTAATGCCATCTGAAAGAAGAAAAGATAAGCCTTCCATAGAGCTCTTAGTCGAAGAAGTCGGTCGAAGGATGCAAGAGTTATTAGCAAAAAACTAATCGGTGGTCAACACGATTCCGTCCTATTGCCGATTCTTTTCGCAAAGTAATTTTCTATAATTCTAGTATTTAATGGGAAAAAATTAAACGAATTTTTGTTCATGTAAAAAAACTATTAATTCTGAATAAAATGCCGCCCATTTATGCAATTAAATCAAACAAATTTCATTTCTTACGATTTTTCGTAAAACATGTTAATGCCATCTGAAAGAGGAACAGATAAGCTTTCCATCGAGCTCTTAGTCGAAGAAGTCGGTCGAAGGATGCAAGAGTTATTAGCAAAAACTAATCGCTGGTCAACACGTTTCCGTGCTAGTGCCGATTGTTTTCGCAAGTGTACTTTTCTATAATTCTAGTATTTAATGGGAAAAAATTAAACGAATTTTTTGTCCATGTAAAAAACTATTAATTCTGAATAAAATGCCGCCCATTTATGCAATTAAAGAAATTTAAATGCCTCTTATCAGATAAGGCATACTTTCGTCTGATAAGGTACTTTTTCTTCAATGATTTCGAGGATATTTTAGTTTTGATCAAAAAAATTTTATTTCTTATGTTTTTTCGTAAAATACGTTAATGCCATCTGAAAGAAGAAAAGATAAGCCTTCCATGGAGCTCTTAGTCGAAGAAGTCGGTCGAAGGATGCAAGAGTTATTAGCAAAAAAATAATCGGTGGTCAACACGATTCCGTCCTATTGCCGATTCTTTTCGCAAAGTACTTTTCTATAATTCTAGTATTTAATGGGAAAAAATTAAACGAATTTTGGTTCATGTAATAAAACTATTAATTCTGAATAAAATGCCGCCCATTTATGCAATTAAAAAAATTTAAATGTCTCTTATTAGATAAGGCTTACTTTCGTCTGATAAGGTACTCCTTCTTTAATGATTTCGAGGATATTTTAGTTTTGATCAAAAAAAATTTATTTCTGATGACTTTTCGCAAAATATGTTAATGCCATCTGAAAGAGGAACAGATAAGGTTTCCATCGAGCTCTTAGTCGAAGAAGTCGGTCGAAGGATGCAAGAGTTATAGCAAAAAACTAATCGGTGGTCAACATGTTTCCGTCCTACTGCCGATTCTTTTCGCAAAGTACTTTTCTATAATTCTAGTATTTAATGGGAAAAAATTAAACGAATATTTTGTCCATGTAAAAAACTATTAATTCTGAATAAAATGCCGCCCATTTATGCAATTAAAGAAATTTAAATGCCTCTTATCAGATAAGGCATACTTTCGTCTGAAAAGGTACTTTTTCTTCAATGATTTCGAGAATATTTTAGTTTTGATCAAAAAAATTTTATTTCTTATGTTTTTTCGTAAAATACGTTAATGCCATCTGAAAGAAGAAAAGATAAGCCTTCCATAGAGCTCTTAGTCGAAGAAGTCGGTCGAAGGATGCAAGAGTTATTAGCAAAAAACTAATCGGTGGTCAACACGTTTCCGTCCTTACGACGGACTTACGACTTTTTCTTCAATGATTTCGAGAATATTTTAGTTTTGATCAAAAAAATTTTATTTCTTACGACTTTTCGTAAAATATGTTAATGCCATCTGAAAAAGGAACAGATCAGCTTTCCATCGAACTCTTAGTCGAAGAAGTCGGTCGAAGGATGCAAGAGTTATTATCAGAAAACTAATCGGTGGTCAACACGTTTCCTTCCTACTGCCGATTCTTTTCGCAAAGTACTTTTCTATAATTCTAGTATTTAATGGGAAAAAATTAAACGAATTTTTTGTCCATATAAAAAACTATTAATTCTGAATAAAATGCCGCCCATTTATGCAATTAAAAAAATTTAAATGTCTCTTAATAGAGAAGGCATATTTTCGTCTGATAAGGTACATCTTCTTCAATGATTTCGGGGATATTTTAGTTTTGATCAAAAAAATTTTATTTCTTTCGACTTTTCGTAAAATATGTTAATGCCATCTGAAAGAGGAACAGATAAGCTTTCCATCGAGCTCTTAGTCGAAGAAGTCGGTCGAAGGATGCAAGAGTTATTAGCAGAAAACTAATCGGTGGTCAACACGTTTCCTTCCTACTGCCGATTCTTTTCGCAAAGTACTTTTCTATAATTCTAGTATTTAATGGGAAAAAATTAAATGAATTTTTTGTCCATATAAAAAACTATTAATTCTGAATAAAATGCCGCCCATTTATGCAATTAAAAAAATTTAAATGTCTCTTAATAGATAAGGCATATTTTCGTCTGATAAGGTACTTCTTCTTCAATGATTTCGAGGATATTTTAGTTTTGATCAAAAAAATTTTATTTCTTACGACTTTTCGTAAAATATGTTAATACCATCTAAAAGGGGAACAGATAAGCTTTCCGTCGAGCTCTTAGTCGAAGAAGTCGGTCGAAGGATGCAAGAGTTATTAGCAGAAAACTAATCGGTGGTCAACACGTTTCCGTCCTACTGCCGATTCTTTTCGCAAAGTACTTTTCTATAATTCTAGTATTTAATGGGAAAAAATTAAACGAATTTTTTCTCCATGTAAAAAAACTATCAATTCTGAATAAAATGCAATTTATGCAATTAAAAAAATTTAAATGTCTCTTATTAGATAAGGCATATTTTCGTCTAATAAGAAACTTCTTCTTCAATGATTTCGAGGATATTTTAGTTCTGATCAAAAAAATTTTATTTCTTATGTTTTTTCGTAAAATACGTTGAAATACGCCATCTGAAAGAAGAAAAGATAAGCTTTTCATCGAGCTCTTAGTCGAAGAAGTCGGTCGAAGGATGCAAGAGTTATAGCAAAAAACTAATCGGTGGTCAACATGTTTCCGTCCAACTGCCTCTTCTTTTCGCAAAGAACTTTTCTATAATTCTAGTATTTAATGGGAAAAAATTAAACGAATTTTTTGTCCATGTAAAAAACTATTAATTCTGAATAAAATGCCCGCCATTTATGCAATTAAAAAAATTTAAATGTCTCTTATTAGATAAGGCATATTTTCGTCTGATAAGGTACTTCTTCTTCAATGATTTCGAGGATATTTTAGTTTTGATCAAAAAAATCTTATTTCTTACGACTTTTCGTAAAATATGTTAATGCCATCTGAAAGAGGAACAGATAAGCTTTCCTTCGAGCTCTTAGTCGAAGAAGTCGGTTGAAGGATGCAAGAGTTATTAGCAGAAAACTAATCGGTGGTCAACACGTTTCCGTCCTACTGCCGATTCTTTTCGCAAAGTACTTTTCTATAATTCTAGTATTTAATGGTAAAAAATTAAACGAATTTTTTCTCCATGTAAAAAAACTATTAATTCTGAATAAAATACCGCCCATTTATGCAATTAAAAAAATTTTAATGTCTCTTATTAGATAAGGCATATTTTCGTCTGATAAGGTACTTCTTCTTCAATAATTTTGAGGATATTTTAGTCTTGATCAAAAAAATCTTATTTCTTACGACTTTTCGTAAAATATGTTAATGCCATCTGAAAGAGGAACAGATAAGCTTTCCATCGAGCTCTTAGTCGAAGAAGTCGGTCGAAGGATGCAAGAGTTATAGCAAAAAACTAATCGGTGGTCAACACGTTTCCGTCCAACTGCCTCTTCTTTTCGCAAAGAACTTTTCTATAATTCTAGTATTTAATGGGAAAAAATTAAACGAATTTTTTGTCTATGTAAAAACTATTAATTCTGAATAAAATGCAGCCCATTAATGCAATTAAAGAAATTTAAATGTCTCTCATTAGATAAGCCATATTTTCGTCTGATAAGCTACTTCTTCTTCAATAATTTTGAGGATATTTTAGTTTTGATCAAAAAAATTTTATTTCTTACGACTTTTCGTAAAATATGTTAATACCATCTAAAAGGGGAACATATAAGCTTTCCATCGAGCTCTTAGTCGAAGAAGTCGGTCGAAGGATGCAAGAGTTATTAGCAGAAAACTAATCGGTGGTCAACACGTTTCCGTCCTACTGCCGATTGTTTTCGCAAAGTACTTTTCTATAATTCTAGTATTTAATGGGAAAAAATTAAACGAATTTTTTCTTCATTTAAAAAACTATTAATTCTGAAAAAATGCCACCCATTTATGCAATTAAAAAAATTTAAATGTCTCTTATTAGATAAGGCATATTTACGTCTGATAAGGTACTTCTTCTTCAATGATTTCGAGGATATTTTAGTTCTGATCAAAAAAATTTTATTTTTTATGTTTTTTCGTAAAACACGTTGATGCCATCTGAAAGAAGAAAAGATAAGCTTTCCATCGAGCTCTTAGTCGAAGAAGTCGGTCGAAGGATGCAAGAGTTATAGCAAAAAGCTAATCGGTGGTCAACATGTTTCCGTCCAACTGCCTCTTCTTTTCGCAAAGAACTTTTCTATAATTCTAGTATTTAATGGGAAAAAATTAAACGAATTTTTTGTCCATGTAAAAAACTATTAATTCTGAATAAAATGCCGCCCATTTATGCAATTAAAAAAATTTAAATGTCTCTTATTAGATAAGGCATATTTTCGTCTGATAAGGTACTTCTTCTTCAATGATTTCGAGGATATTTTAGTCTTGATCAAAAAAATCTTATTTCTTACGATTTTTCGTAAAATATGTTAATGCCATCTAAAAGAGGAACAGATAAGCTTTCCATCGAGCTCTAAGTCGAAGAAGTCGGTCGAAGGATGCAAGAGTTATAGCAAAAAACTAATCGGTGGTCAACATGTTTCCGTCCAACTGCCTCTTCTTTTCGCAAAGAACTTTTCTATAATTCTAGTATTTAATGGGAAAAAATTAAACGAATTTTTTGTCTATGTAAAAACTATTAATTCTGAATAAAATGCAGCCCATTTATGCAATTAAAGAAATTTAAATGTCTCTCATTAGATAAGCCATATTTTCGTCTGATAAGCTACTTCTTCTTCAATAATTTTGAGGATATTTTAGTTTTGATCAAAAAAATTTTATTTCTTACGACTTTTCGTAAAATATGTTAATACCATCTAAAAGGGGAACATATAAGCTTTCCATCGAGCTCTTAGTCGAAGAAGTCGGTCGAAGGATGCAAGAGTTATTAGCAGAAAACTAATCGGTGGTCAACACGTTTCCGTCCTACTGCCGATTGTTTTCGCAAAGTACTTTTCTATAATTCTAGTATTTAATGGGAAAAAATTAAACGAATTTTTTCTCCATTTAAAAAAACTACTAATTCTGAATAAAATGCCACCCATTTATGCAATTAAAAAAATTTAAATGTCTCTTATTAGATAAGGCATATTTACGTCTGATAAGGTACTTCTTCTTCAATGATTTCGAGGATATTTTAGTTCTGATCAAAAAAATTTTTATTTTATTTATTTATTTATTTAAAGCTAGCTTAAAGTTAAAGAACTTACAAACTAACGTGGGACGGTCATGGGGCCTTGGCTGCTAGGGCCTTTAGCCTGAGATGTTTTTTTTTTTTTTTAAATGGTGGCTTACATTTTCTTATAATTAGATTTTATTGTATATGTTTGATTTTTTTAGGAATTCTAGTATGAGGTATATATTTTTTAAGGATGGGTTAGAGATGAGGTGGAGAGGGTTACGGTTGGCGAATATTGTGGATCTGTGTTGATTAAGTGAGGTGCATGATGTGATAATGTGGTGAATATTGTAACTGGGGCTGTTGCAAAATGGACAATTGTTGTGGTGTTGGTTAGGGTTTATGTATTGTGTGTTTGTTAATTTAGTGTGGCCAAGACGTATTCTAGAGAATTTAATCTGGTTAATTCTGCTGAGTTTGTTTTGGGGTCTTGTTTTGAGGTAAGTAATGTTTGTTGTGTTTTGAGAGCGTAATTGTTTGTACCATGTCGACGTTTGTTGAAGTAGAGCATCGTTAGTTTGGCCTAGGAGTTTTTTGAGGGTTTCTATAATGTCACTGGTGTTGTAGTTGGGGGTGTATATTAGAGGTAGTTTTGTGGATAGTTTGGCTAAGAAGTCTGCTTTGTTGTTACCAGTGATATTTGTATGGCTAGGGACCCAGAATATTTTTATTTTAGGGTGTTTTGCATTGAGTATACTTCTTATAATGTTGGCGTAGAAGTTCTGATTGTTGAAGTTAGCTATAGCGTTTATAGCTGAGAGGGAGTCGGAGCAAATACTGAAGCGGCCTGGCTTTTTTATGCATATTTTAATGGCTTCGTGAATAGCGATGATTTCAGCTGAGAAGACTGTTGAGTAGTGGGGTAGGAGTCCTAGTTTCAGAGGTTGTGTGTCGGTAGAAATGCCATAGCCTGTGATTTGAGAAGATTTGGAGCCGTCGGTGTAAATGAAGGTGTAGTTTGGGTGGTCGTTTTTAATGGAGAGGAGGAGTTGTTGGAAGATTTCTGGAGGAGTGTTGTTCTTACGGAAAGATGTTAAGGAAGTGTTAATGAATTTACAGGGATTTTGCCAATCAAGCTTTTTGTAAGTATAGGGTTTGAGGGGAGCATACGGCAAGTTTAAATTTTTGCAGATGTTTATAGCTCGATCTAGTGTACTAGGGTATCTTGGTGTTCTTTTTGAAGTTTTTATAAAATTCTTGAGGGGAGTATCTGAGGAGTTCAAAAGTGTTTTGAATAGTTTGGCTGTTAGAAAGTCACGTCTATTTTCAAGTGTATGGATATTAGATTCCATGAGAAGGTTATTGGCAGGGGTAGTTCGAAAGGCACCTAGAGCTGTTCTGATGGCTGAATTTTGTATTGATTTAAGTTTGTTTGTGTACGATTTAGGTGCGTATCCGTAAATTGGGAGGCAGTAATCTATCTTTGAAATGAGTAGAGTTTTGGTTATTTGAATTAAGGTGAGAGAATTGCAGTTGTATTTCCGGGATGAAAGATGTTTAATGGTGTTAAGTTGTTTAGTTAGGTTGGAGGTTAGTTGAGAGATGTGAGAGTTCCATTTGTATCTATTATTCAGGGTTAGACCTAAGATTTTTAATCTTGTTACTGTAGGGATAGTAGTATTGTTGGTTTGGATTGAGCAGTGACAGTTTTTCTTTCGACAAATGTGTAGATGTTGGCATTTCTCTGATGACAAGATTGCTCCAGAATAGTTACACCAGTGTTGGATGTCCAGAAATAGTTGGCTAAGGTTCGGTTGGGGATTCTTTTTTTGTTTGAGGTCAAGTAAAAGGTGGAAATCGTCTGCGTAGGCACAGAATTTTATTTCTTTGTGTAGAGCTATTTTTTGTGATAGAGTATTGTAGATCAAGAAAAGGATGACTGAGATAGGGGAGCCTTGGGGGATGCCATTATGTAAGTGATAACTGCTGGATAGAGTTTTACCAATCTTTACTATTATTTTCCTATTGGACATAAAGTGGGTGACGTAGGCAATTATTTTTGGACCTAGCTTCCATTCCCGGAGTTGGTGTATCAGGGAGTGTATCCCTATCTTGTCGTATGCTTTACAAAAGTCAAGGGAGATAATGGAAAGGTGTCGTTTGTATGAGATGGCTCTGGTTGCGAGATGATCTACATATAGTAGATTGTCAAGAACAGATTTGCCTCTCTTAAAACCGAGTTGGTTATTATGAATAAGTTTGTTTGTCAAAACAAACCACCATAATCTTTTTGCGATTATTTTGTCCAATACTTTAGCTAGGCATGGGTTTAGGGATATTGGTCTGTACGATTGTAGCTCTGATTTTTTTTTTGTGTGGTTTTAGGATAGGTATGACAAGGCTAGTCTTATATGCTTGGGGAATGTGGCTATTCAAGATGTTATTAAATAGGTTAAGAATACGAGTTTTAAAGAGCGTGGGAGAATTCTGAATCATGGGGTATGAGATGCGGTCAGGGCCTGGAGTAGATCCTTTTAATGAGTTTAGTGACGATTGAAGTTCTAAGAGTGTGATATCTTTCTCTATTTCTAAAGCTGTTTTTGTGGGGAGGTAGTTTGGAGGAAGTGTCAAAGCATTGTGCTTATTATATCGAAAGTTTTGAGTAAATTTCATATCTTCCGATTCTTTGGACCAGTTTTCAGCGAAGCAGTTAGCTATGGTGTTTGGGTCTGTTGTCAGAGAATTATTTGAAGGGTTGAGGATACAATGTATGGATTTTGAGGGAAAGAGTCCGCAGAAACTTTTAATGTTGGACCATATTCTAGATGGATCGGATTTGGGTTGAATTTCGGAAGTAAAGTTGTTGAAAGCCAGTCTTTTGGCTTCTCTTATTGCTCTTCTGAATTTTGCATTGGATTTTTTGAATTCTATAATATTGTCGGTGTGGATTTGTCTTTTTAGTTGAGCCCATTTTAGGTTTTTTTCTCTCTTAAGAGCTGAAAGTTCTTTGTTCCACCAGGGAACTGTCCGTGATATTGTGTAAGTGGTGTTTTGGGGTATAGTAAGGTGGGCACTTTGTATTATGGTTTTGTTTATAATAGCAGCTTCTTTGTTAGTGTTATTACTTGGTTGCATCGTTGAGTTGATATTTACAATTTTTTTTTGGTAATGTGACCAGTTGGCAGATTTTAGTTTAAAGGTAGGTTTAGCAATGAGGTTAGGTGGAGGGGTGGGAAAGAGGTTTATTTTTATTGGATAGTGGTCGCTTCCATTGAGGTCGTTGGTGCATTCCCAATGAGTTTCAGTTGCCAGGCTAGCTGATATGAAGGAAAGGTCGATGTGAGTAAATGTATTGTGTGTGGAGAAGTGTGTTGGAGATTTGTTGTTAAGTAGTATGAAGTTACTTCGGTCTATGAACTTTGCTATTATTTCACCTCTTTTGTTGCTTTTGGGTGAACCCCAGTTTGGGTGCCAGCTGTTAAAATCGCCAAGTACTAAGGTAGGGTTATTATATGGGCTGAAAGTATTGTGTAGTTGGGATTTAGTGAATGTTTTAGTTGGTGATATGTACACTGAGATAATTGAAACAGTTTGTTTTGATTTCGTTTCGATTGCTAAGGTTTCAAAGTAGTTTGGAGTATGTAATTGGGAGTATTGAATAGAAGAGTGGATTAAAAATGCAATTCCGCCAAACCTGTTCGTTGCTTTGTTGGTAATTAGTGTGTAATTTATCGGAGTTGGGATGTTGTTAAGGTTGTGTATGTGTGTTTCTTGTAAGGAAATTATATGAGGCGAATGTTTTTTTAAGATAATTTGTAACTCGCTATAGTTATTTAAGTATCCTTTTATATTCCATTGGAGAATTCTTAGGGACATCTGGGTGTTTAGGGAGATTGTGACAGTGAGTATAATTTGTAAATATTATTACTATTGCGAGTTTCTTGTCTTGGAGAGCCCCAATTTTCCGAGGCAAAGTCGTCAAATGGGGGCTCTGTAAAGGTTGGAGTGACGGAGCATGAGGCGCCGGCGGGGACTGCAGCACCATTTCATGTTGCTGCAGTCCCCGGCAGCGCCGCATGCTCCGTCGTTCGGTATAAGGTTGTTAATTATAAATTGTCGTCATCTTCGTAATCTGTTATGGTAGATTTTCTGGGTTTGTTGATTTGTTGGTTCTTTGACTTTGAGGGTTTAAATGAGGTTGTTAAACTATTTTTATCTTTTGAAAAGATTTTTAATTTGTGGCTGGGTGGTGCTTGTGTTGAGTTGTGGGGGGAGTCAATGGCTGTATCCATTGTAGTTTTGTTGGTATTTTTATTTGTATATATATATTTTTTTTTCTCTTTTACACTTGTTTGGATTACTTGAGAAGATTTTTTTGTTGTTGTAGCACTTGATAACACTACGATTGAAATCACACGTCTTTACTCCACGAGGTTCAGATTGCGAATGTCAAAAAAATGTTATTTCTTATGTTTTTTCGTAAAATACGTTGATGCCATCTGAAAGAAGAAAAGATAAGCTTTCCATCGAGCTCTTAGTCGAAGAAGTCGGTCGAAGGATGCAAGAGTTATAGCAAAAAGCTAATCGGTGGTCAACATGTTTCCGTCCAACTGCCTCTTCTTTTCGCAAAGAACTTTTCTATAATTCTAGTATTTAATGGGAAAAAATTAAACGAATTTTTTGTCCATGTAAAAAACTATTAATTCTGAATAAAATGCCGCCCATTTATGCAATTAAAAAAATTTATATGTCTCTTATTAGATAAGGCACATTTTCGTCTGATAAGGTACTTCTTCTTCAATGATTTCGAGGATATTTTAGTTTTGATCAAAAAAATTTTATTTTTTACGACTTTTCGTAAAATATGTTAATGCCATCTGAAAGAGGAACAGATAAGCCTTCCATCGAGCATTTAGTCGAAGAATTCGGTCGAAGGATGCAAGAGTTATTAGCAGAAAACTAATCGGTGGTCAACACGTTTCCGTCCTACTGCCGATTCTTTTCACAAAGCACTTTTCTATAATTCTAGTATTTAATGGGAAAAAATTAAACGAATTTTTTCTCCATGTAAAAAAACTATTAATTCTGAATAAAATGCCGCCCATTTATGCAATTAAAAAAATTTATATGTCTCTTATTAGATAAGGCATATTTTCGTCTGATAAGGTACTTCTTCTTCAATAATTTTGAGGATATTTTAGTTTTGATAAAAAAAATCTGCGAATTCCGTCAAGTACGGACGTGTTTTTCTTGTGCTCCGGAAAATTAACTTAAAACCCATCAGTGCAGTGAAAGATCTAATAATAATTAGTGTATATCGCGAAAAGACGCTTAGTGCGATAAATTCGCACAAATCTATCAACTAATTAATCAATTGATTAGCCACAATAAACAATAAAAAGCAATTAAAACCAAATCTCTATTAATACAATGAGTTCAAAAGAAATCGAAACTCGCAGTGAACTGCAGCGTAAGCAAGACGAGCGTCGGCTCTCTTTGCAACGGAACAACGCGTATTTCACCTATAACGCCGCGTCAACCGAAAATACTACAGCTCTAGAGCGATCGAGGGCAATGACCAATGTAGCGCACGAACTATTGCACGTAGCGAGCGGGAGAGCGCGTTCTTGCTCTCCGTGTCCGCTCATCAGCAGATATGTATTGGCCCATCTACGACGACTAGTACAACAATGTCACTAACTACCTCAACAGTAAGTACAACAACAACTTCAACGGTATCAACTGCCCGTCCAATTGCCAATGCAAATATAACTGGCGCAACATTACCTAAAGAAAACGCAAACAAAGAAACAAAAAGGCCGGCCGTACAGACTGGAATGGATCGCTACATTCAATTTAAATGAAAGTTGAGCCCCCTAAACTCGAAGCCGAAAATTACCCGTGTTAGCTTCAGCCTACCAGCAAGCGAAATGCCTGATAATACCAACAGGTTCAAAATTCTGGCGGATAACACTACTGATCTGGCCCCCGAAACAGAAAGCGTTAAAAGAATGCCAAAGCCACCACTAATTTACATCCGTGAAAAAAGCTGCAACGCCTTAGTCAGCAAATTTATCGAGCTTATTGGAAAGGATAACTTTCATATAATCCCCCTTGTAAAGGGAAATATACATGAAACAAAGGTACAAACTAAGTCCGAAGATAACTACAGAGTACTGTCGAAGTACCTGAGCGACAACAAAAAGAACTTCTATACGTACCAGCTAAAAAGCAGCAAAGGCCTGCAAGTCGTACTAAAGGGCATAGAGCCTGAAGTCACTCCTGCGGAAGTAATCAACGCGTTACAAGAGAAAGGATTCAGTGCCAAAACTGTTTTCAACATCCAAAATAAGGATAGAAAGCCGCAACCACTCTTTAAGGTAGAACTTAATCCAGAAAGCAAGCCGCTAAAGAAAAACGAAGTGCACCCGATATACAAACTTCAATTTCTACTGCACCGCAGAATCACCGTAGAAGAACCGCACAAACGCAATGGTCCCGTACAATGTACGAATTGCCAAGAATATTGCCATACAAGGTCGTATTGTACTCTGCGCCCCGTGTGTGTAGCTTGTGGAGAGCTTCACGACATTACACACTGCCCAGCGAGCAAAGACGACGCCAGCACAAAAAAATGCGCCAACTGTGGTGGTAACCACACAGCTAACTATAAAGGTTGCCCAATATACAAGGAACTGAAAACACGAATCCACCAGCGAGTGACCACTACACGCTCTCAAAACGCACAGCCTACATTTACACCATCTAAATTAAACCCAGACGTTTTCTTTTCGACCGCAGCCAGATCTTCACTTGGCGGAATCTCAACCAAAAACGTGACATTTGCCAGTGCTCTAAAATCAGGACTGGTTCCCCCTACCCCAAACACGCCGAACCCACAACTAGCACATGCAGATTTAAACGCGACTCAACACCACCAAATGCCGGGGCAGCAACAAAGCAACTTTGAAGCAATGTTATCAACCATGCAGCAAAGTCTAATGGAGTTTATGTCTTTTATGCGGACAACTATGCAGGATTTAATGCGTAACCAAAATCTACTGATACAAATGCTGATTTCACAACAGTCCAAATAAACCATGCCTTCCCTACGCATATCTACGTGGAATGCTAATGGCGTCTCACAGCACAAACTTGAGCTAGCTCAATTTCTACTTGACAAACACATTGACGTAATGCTACTCTCAGAAACACACCTTACAAACAAATATAATTTTAACATACGAGGTTACGTATTTTATGGAACAAACCATCCTGATGGTAAAGCACATGGGGGGACTGGTATTCTGATTGGAAACCGTCTCAAACACCACTCCCATAGAAGATTTGCAGAAAACTATCTACAGGCCACATCTATAAACATACAATTAGATAGTGGTAACCATCTAACACTAGCCGCCGTATACTGCCCACCTCGCTTCAATATATCTGAAACTGAGTTCATGCAGTTCTTTAACACACTCGGAGAACACCCATTTATGCAATTAAAAAAATTTATATGTCTCTTATTAGATAAGGCATATTTTCGTCTGATAAGGTACTTCTTCTTCAATGATTTCGAGGATATTTTAGTTTTGATCAAAAAAATTTTATTTTTTACGACTTTTCGTAAAATATGTTAATGCCATCTGAAAGAGGAACAGATAAGCCTTCCATCGAGCCTTTAGTCGAAGAATTCGGTCGAAGGATGCAAGAGTTATTAGCAGAAAACTAATCGGTGGTCAACACGTTTCCGTCCTACTGCCGATTCTTTTCACAAAGCACTTTTCTATAATTCTAGTATTTAATGGGAAAAAATTAAACGAATTTTTTCTCCATGTAAAAAAACTATTAATTCTGAATAAAATGCCGCCCATTTATGCAATTAAAAAAATTTATATGTCTCTTATTAGATAAGGCATATTTTCGTCTGATAAGGTACTTCTTCTTCAATGATTTCGGGGATATTTTAGTTTTGATCAAAAAAATTTTATTTCTTTCGACTTTTCGTAAAATATGTTAATGCCATCTGAAAGAGGAACAGATAAGCTTTCCATCGAGCTCTTAGTTGAAGAAGTCGGTCGAAGGATGCAAGAGTTATTAGCAGAAAACTAATCGGTGGTCAACACGTTTCCTTCCTACTGCCGATTCTTTTCGCAAAGTACTTTTCTATAATTCTAGTATTTAATGGGAAAAAATTAAACGAATTTTTTCTCCATGTAAACAAACAATCAATTCTGAGTAAAATGCCGCCCATTTATGCAATGAAAAAAATTTAAATGTCTCTTAATAGATAAGGCATATTTTCGTCTGATAAGGTACTTCTTCTTCAATGATTTCGAGGATATTTTAGTTTTGATCAAAAAAATTTTATTTCTTACGACTTTTCGTAAAATATGTTAATACCATCTAAAAGGGGAATAGATAAGCTTTCCATCGAGCTCTTAGTCGAAGAAGTCGGTCGAAGGATGCAAGAGTTATTAGCAGAAAACTAATCGGTGGTCAACACGTTTCCGTCCTACTGCCGATTCTTTTCGCAAAGTACTTTTCTATAATTCTAGTATTTAATGGGAAAAAATTAAACGAATTTTTTCTCCATGTAAAAAAACTATCAATTCTAAATAAAATGCCGCCCATTTATGCAATTAAAAAATTTAAATGTCTGTTATTAGATAAGGCATATTTTCGTCTGATAAGGTACTTCTTCTTCAATGATTTCGAGGATATTTTAGCTTTGGTCAAAAAAATTTTATTTCTTACGACTTTTCGTAAAATATGTTAATGCCATCTGAAAGAGGAACAGATAAGCTTTTTATCGAGCTCTTAGTCGAAGAAGTCGGTCGAAGGATGCAAGAGTTATTAGCAAAAAACTAATCGGTGGTCAACACGTTTCCGTCCCACTGCCGATTCTTTTCGCAAAGTACTTTTCTATAATTCTAGTATTTAATGGGAGAAAATTAAATGAATTTTTTCTCAATGTAAAAAAACTATTAATTCTGAAAAAAATGACGCCCATTTATGCAATTAAAAAAATTTAAATGTCTCTTATTAGATAAGGCATATTTTCGTCTGATAAGGTAGTTCTTCTTCAATGATTTCGAGGATATTTTAGCTTTGATCAAAAAAATTTTATTTCTTACGACTTTTCGTAAAATATGTTAATGCCATCTAAAAGAGGAACAGATAAGCTTTCCATCGAACTCTTTGTCGAAGAAGTCGGTCGAAGGATGCAAGAGTTATTAGCAAAAAACTAATCGGTGGTCAACACGTTTCCGTCCCACTGCCGATTCTTTTCGCAAAGTACTTTTCTATAATTCTAGTATTTAATGGGAGAAAATTAAATGAATTTTTTCTCAATGTAAAAAAACTATTAATTCTGAAAAAAATTACGCCCATTTATGCAATTAAAAAAATTTAAATGTCTCTTATTAGATAAGGCATATTTTCGTCTGATAAGGTATTTCTTCTTCAGTGATTTTGAGGATATTTTAGTTTTGATCAAAAAAATTTTATTTCTTATGACTTTTCGTAAAATATGTTAATGCGATTCCGTCGTACTGCCGATTCTTTTCGCAAAGTACTTTTCTATAATTCTAGTATTTAATGGGAAAAAATTAAACGAATTTTTTGTTGATGTAAAAAACTATTAATTCTGAATAAAATGCCGGCCATTTATGCAATTAAAAAAATTTAAATGTCTCTTATTAGATAAGGCATATTTTCGTCTGAGAAGGTACTTCTTCTTGATTGATATCGAAGATATTTTAGTTTTGATGAAAAAAATTGTATTTCTTATGTTTTTTCGTAAAATACGTTAATGCCATCTGAAAGAAGAAAAGATAAGCCTTCCATAGAGCTCTTAGTCGAAGAAGTCGGTCGAAGGATGCAAGAGTTATTAGCAAAAAACTAATCGGTGGTCAACACGTTTCCGTCCTTACGACGGACTTACGACTTTTTCTTCAATGATTTCGAGAATATTTTAGTTTTGATCAAAAAAATTTTATTTCTTACGACTTTTCGTAAAATATGTTAATGCCATCTGAAAAAGGAACAGATCAGCTTTCCATCGAACTCTTAGTCGAAGAAGTCGGTCGAAGGATGCAAGAGTTATTAGCAGAAAACTAATCGGTGGTCAACACGTTTCCTTCCTACTGCCGATTCTTTTCGCAAAGTACTTTTCTATAATTCTAGTATTTAATGGGAAAAAATTAAACGAATTTTTTGTCCATATAAAAAACTATTAATTCTGAATAAAATGCCGCCCATTTATGCAATTAAAAAAATTTAAATGTCTCTTAATAGAGAAGGCATATTTTCGTCTGATAAGGTACATCTTCTTCAATGATTTCGAGGATATTTTAGTTTTGATCAAAAAAATTTTATTTCTTTCGACTTTTCGTAAAATATGTTAATGCCATCTGAAAGAGGAACAGATAAGCTTTCCATCGAGCTCTTAGTCGAAGAAGTCGGTCGAAGGATGCAAGAGTTATTAGCAGAAAACTAATCGGTGGTCAACACGTTTCCTTCCTACTGCCGATTCTTTTCGCAAAGTACTTTTCTAGAATTATAGTATTTAATGGGAAAAAATTAAACGAATTTTTTCTCCATGTAAAAAAACTATCAATTCTGAATAAAATGCAATTTATGCAATTAAAAAAATTTAAATGTCTCTTATTAGATAAGGCATATTTTCGTCTAATAAGGAACTTCTTCTTCAATGATTTCGAGGATATTTTAGTTCTGATCAAAAAAATTTTATTTCTTATGTTTTTTCGTAAAATACGTTGAAATACGCCATCTGAAAGAAGAAAAGATAAGCTTTTCATCGAGCTCTTAGTCGAAGAAGTCGGTCGAAGGATGCAAGAGTTATAGCAAAAAACTAATCGGTGGTCAACATGTTTCCGTCCAACTGCCTCTTCTTTTCGCAAAGAACTTTTCTATAATTCTAGTATTTAATGGGAAAAAATTAAACGAATTTTTTGTCCATGTAAAAAACTATTAATTCTGAATAAAATGCCCGCCATTTATGCAATTAAAAAAATTTAAATGTCTCTTATTAGATAAGGCATATTTTCGTCTGATAAGGTACTTCTTCTTCAATGATTTCGAGGATATTTTAGTTTTGATCAAAAAAATGTTATTTCTTACGACTTTTCGTAAAATATGTTAATGCCATCTGAAAGAGGAACAGATAAGCTTTCCTTCGAGCTCTTAGTCGAAGAAGTCGGTTGAAGGATGCAAGAGTTATTAGCAGAAAACTAATCGGTGGTCAACACGTTTCCGTCCTACTGCCGATTCTTTTCGCAAAGTACTTTTCTATAATTCTAGTATTTAATGGGAAAAAATTAAACGAATTTTTTCTCCATGTAAAAAAACTATTAATTCTGAATAAAATACCGCCCATTTATGCAATTAAAAAAATTTTAATGTCTCTTATTAGATAAGGCATATTTTCGTCTGATAAGGTACTTCTTCTTCAATAATTTTGAGGATATTTTAGTCTTGATCAAAAAAATCTTATTTCTTACGACTTTTCGTAAAATATGTTAATGCCATCTGAAAGAGGAACAGATAAGCTTTCCATCGAGCTCTTAGTCGAAGAAGTCGGTCGAAGGATGCAAGAGTTATAGCAAAAAACTAATCGGTGGTCAACATGTTTCCGTCCAACTGCCTCTTCTTTTCGCAAAGAACTTTTCTATAATTCTAGTATTTAATGGGAAAAAATTAAACGAATTTTTTGTCTATGTAAAAACTATTAATTCTGAATAAAATGCAGCCCATTTATGCAATTAAAGAAATTTAAATGTCTCTCATTAGATAAGCCATATTTTCGTCTGATAAGCTACTTCTTCTTCAATAATTTTGAGGATATTTTAGTTTTGATCAAAAAAATTTTATTTCTTACGACTTTTCGTAAAATATGTTAATACCATCTAAAAGGGGAACATATAAGCTTTCCATCGAGCTCTTAGTCGAAGAAGTCGGTCGAAGGATGCAAGAGTTATTAGCAGAAAACTAATCGGTGGTCAACACGTTTCCGTCCTACTGCCGATTGTTTTCGCAAAGTACTTTTCTATAATTCTAGTATTTAATGGGAAAAAATTAAACGAATTTTTTCTTCATTTAAAAAACTATTAATTCTGAAAAAATGCCACCCATTTATGCAATTAAAAAAATTTAAATGTCTCTTATTAGATAAGGCATATTTACGTCTGATAAGGTACTTCTTCTTCAATGATTTCGAGGATATTTTAGTTCTGATCAAAAAAATTTTATTTTTCATGTTTTTTCGTAAAATACGTTGATGCCATCTGAAAGAAGAAAAGATAAGCTTTCCATCGAGCTCTTAGTCGAAGAAGTCGGTCGAAAGATGCAAGAGTTATAGCAAAAAGCTAATCGGTGGTCAACATGTTTCCGTCCAACTGCCTCTTCTTTTCGCAAAGAACTTTTCTATAATTCTAGTATTTAATGGGAAAAAATTAAACGAATTTTTTGTCCATGTAAAAAAACTATTAATTCTGAATAAAATACCGCCCATTTATGCAATTAAAAAAATTTTAATGTCTCTTATTAGATAAGGCATATTTTCGTCTGATAAGGTACTTCTTCTTCAATAATTTTGAGGATATTTTAGTCTTGATCAAAAAAATTTTATTTCTTACGACTTATCGTAAAATATGTTAATGCCATCTGAAAGAGGAACAGATAAGCTTTCCATCGAGCTCTAAGTCGAAGAAGTCGGTCGAAGGATGCAAGAGTTATAGCAAAAAACTAATCGGTGGTCAACATGTTTCCGTCCAACTGCCTCTTCTTTTCGCAAAGAACTTTTCTATAATTCTAGTATTTAATGGGAAAAAATTAAACGAATTTTTTGTCTATGTAAAAACTATTAATTCTGAATAAAATGCAGCCCATTTATGCAATTAAAGAAATTTAAATGTCTCTCATTAGATAAGCCATATTTTCGTCTGATAAGCTACTTCTTCTTCAATAATTTTGAGGATATTTTAGTTTTGATCAAAAAAATTTTATTTCTTACGACTTTTCGTAAAATATGTTAATACCATCTAAAAGGGGAACATATAAGCTTTCCATCGAGCTCTTAGTCGAAGAAGTCGGTCGAAGGATGCAAGAGTTATTAGCAGAAAACTAATCGGTGGTCAACACGTTTCCGTCCTACTGCCGATTGTTTTCGCAAAGTACTTTTCTATAATTCTAGTATTTAATGGGAAAAAATTAAACGAATTTTTTCTCCATTTAAAAAAACTACTAATTCTGAATAAAATGCCACCCATTTATGCAATTAAAAAAATTTAAATGTCTCTTATTAGATAAGGCATATTTACGTCTGATAAGGTACTTCTTCTTCAATGATTTCGAGGATATTTTAGTTCTGATCAAAAAAATTTTTATTTTATTTATTTATTTATTTAAAGCTAGCTTAAAGTTAAAGAACTTACAAACTAACGTGGGACGGTCATGGGGCCTTGGCTGCTAGGGCCTTTAGCCTGAGATGTTTTTTTTTTTTTTTAAATGGTGGCTTACATTTTCTTATAATTAGATTTTATTGTATATGTTTGATTTTTTTAGGAATTCTAGTATGAGGTATATATTTTTTAAGGATGGGTTAGAGATGAGGTGGAGAGGGTTACGGTTGGCGAATATTGTGGATCTGTGTTGATTAAGTGAGGTGCATGATGTGATAATGTGGTGAATATTGTAACTGGGGCTGTTGCAAAATGGACAATTGTTGTGGTGTTGGTTAGGGTTTATGTATTGTGTGTTTGTTAATTTAGTGTGGCCAAGACGTATTCTAGAGAATTTAATCTGGTTAATTCTGCTGAGTTTGTTTTGGGGTATTGTTTTGAGGTAAGTAATGTTTGTTGTGTTTTGAGAGCGTAATTGTTTGTACCATGTCGACGTTTGTTGAAGTAGAGCATCGTTAGTTTGGCCTAGGAGTTTTTTGAGGGTTTCTATAATGTCACTGGTGTTGTAGTTGGGGGTGTATATTAGAGGTAGTTTTGTGGATAGTTTGGCTAAGAAGTCTGCTTTGTTGTTACCAGTGATATTTGTATGGCTAGGGACCCAGAATATTTTTATTTTAGGGTGTTTTGCATTGAGTATACTTCTTATAATGTTGGCGTAGAAGTTCTGATTGTTGAAGTTAGCTATAGCGTTTATAGCTGAGAGGGAGTCGGAGCAAATACTGAAGCGGCCTGGCTTTTTTATGCATATTTTAATGGCTTCGTGAATAGCGATGATTTCAGCTGAGAAGACTGTTGAGTAGTGGGGTAGGAGTCCTAGTTTCAGAGGTTGTGTGTCGGTAGAAATGCCATAGCCTGTGATTTGAGAAGATTTGGAGCCGTCGGTGTAAATGAAGGTGTAGTTTGGGTGGTCGTTTTTAATGGAGAGGAGGAGTTGTTGGAAGATTTCTGGAGGAGTGTTGTTCTTACGGAAAGATGTTAAGGAAGTGTTAATGAATTTACAGGGATTTTGCCAATCAAGCTTTTTGTAAGTATAGGGTTTGAGGGGAGCATACGGCAAGTTTAAATTTTTGCAGATGTTTATAGCTCGATCTAGTGTACTAGGGTATCTTGGTGTTCTTTTTGAAGTTTTTATAAAATTCTTGAGGGGAGTATCTGAGGAGTTCAAAAGTGTTTTGAATAGTTTGGCTGTTAGAAAGTCACGTCTATTTTCAAGTGTATGGATATTAGATTCCATGAGAAGGTTATTGGCAGGGGTAGTTCGAAAGGCACCTAGAGCTGTTCTGATGGCTGAATTTTGTATTGATTTAAGTTTGTTTGTGTACGATTTAGGTGCGTATCCGTAAATTGGGAGGCAGTAATCTATCTTTGAAATGAGTAGAGTTTTGGTTATTTGAATTAAGGTGAGAGAATTGCAGTTGTATTTCCGGGATGAAAGATGTTTAATGGTGTTAAGTTGTTTAGTTAGGTTGGAGGTTAGTTGAGAGATGTGAGAGTTCCATTTGTATCTATTATTCAGGGTTAGACCTAAGATTTTTAATCTTGTTACTGTAGGGATAGTAGTATTGTTGGTTTGGATTGAGCAGTGACAGTTTTTCTTTCGACAAATGTGTAGATGTTGGCATTTCTCTGATGACAAGATTGCTCCAGAATAGTTACACCAGTGTTGGATGTCCAGAAATAGTTGGCTAAGGTTCGGTTGGGGATTCTTTTTTTGTTTGAGGTCAAGTAAAAGGTGGAAATCGTCTGCGTAGGCACAGAATTTTATTTCTTTGTGTAGAGCTATTTTTTGTGATAGAGTATTGTAGGAGATCAAGAAAAGGATGACTGAGATAGGGGAGCCTTGGGGGATGCCATTATGTAAGTGATAACTGCTGGATAGAGTTTTACCAATCTTTACTATTATTTTCCTATTGGACATAAAGTGGGTGACGTAGGCAATTATTTTTGGACCTAGCTTCCATTCCCGGAGTTGGTGTATCAGGGAGTGTATCCCTATCTTGTCGTATGCTTTACAAAAGTCAAGGGAGATAATGGAAAGGTGTCGTTTGTATGAGATGGCTCTGGTTGCGAGATGATCTACATATAGTAGATTGTCAAGAACAGATTTGCCTCTCTTAAAACCGAGTTGGTTATTATGAATAAGTTTGTTTGTCAAAACAAACCACCATAATCTTTTTGCGATTATTTTGTCCAATACTTTAGCTAGGCATGGGTTTAGGGATATTGGTCTGTACGATTGTAGCTCTGATTTTTTTTTTGTGTGGTTTTAGGATAGGTATGACAAGGCTAGTCTTATATGCTTGGGGAATGTGGCTATTCAAGATGTTATTAAATAGGTTAAGAATACGAGTTTTAAAGAGCGTGGGAGAATTCTGAATCATGGGGTATGAGATGCGGTCAGGGCCTGGAGTAGATCCTTTTAATGAGTTTAGTGACGATTGAAGTTCTAAGAGTGTGATATCTTTCTCTATTTCTAAAGCTGTTTTTGTGGGGAGGTAGTTTGGAGGAAGTGTCAAAGCATTGTGCTTATTATATCGAAAGTTTTGAGTAAATTTCATATCTTCCGATTCTTTGGACCAGTTTTCAGCGAAGCAGTTAGCTATGGTGTTTGGGTCTGTTGTCAGAGAATTATTTGAAGGGTTGAGGATACAATGTATGGATTTTGAGGGAAAGAGTCCGCAGAAACTTTTAATGTTGGACCATATTCTAGATGGATCGGATTTGGGTTGAATTTCGGAAGTAAAGTTGTTGAAAGCCAGTCTTTTGGCTTCTCTTATTGCTCTTCTGAATTTTGCATTGGATTTTTTGAATTCTATAATATTGTCGGTGTGGATTTGTCTTTTTAGTTGAGCCCATTTTAGGTTTTTTTCTCTCTTAAGAGCTGAAAGTTCTTTGTTCCACCAGGGAACTGTCCGTGATATTGTGTAAGTGGTGTTTAGGGGTATAGTAAGGTGGGCACTTTGTATTATGGTTTTGTTTATAATAGCAGCTTCTTTGTTAGTGTTATTACTTGGTTGCATCGTTGAGTTGATATTTACAATTTTTTTTTGGTAATGTGACCAGTTGGCAGATTTTAGTTTAAAGGTAGGTTTAGCAATGAGGTTAGGTGGAGGGGTGGGAAAGAGGTTTATTTTTATTGGATAGTGGTCGCTTCCATTGAGGTCGTTGGTGCATTCCCAATGAGTTTCAGTTGCCAGGCTAGCTGATATGAAGGAAAGGTCGATGTGAGTAAATGTATTGTGTGTGGAGAAGTGTGTTGGAGATTTGTTGTTAAGTAGTATGAAGTTACTTCGGTCTATGAACTTTGCTATTATTTCACCTCTTTTGTTGCTTTTGGGTGAACCCCAGTTTGGGTGCCAGCTGTTAAAATCGCCAAGTACTAAGGTAGGGTTATTATATGGGCTGAAAGTATTGTGTAGTTGGGATTTAGTGAATGTTTTAGTTGGTGATATGTACACTGAGATAATTGAAACAGTTTGTTTTGATTTCGTTTCGATTGCTAAGGTTTCAAAGTAGTTTGGAGTATGTAATTGGGAGTATTGAATAGAAGAGTGGATTAAAAATGCAATTCCGCCAAACCTGTTCGTTGCTTTGTTGGTAATTAGTGTGTAATTTATCGGAGTTGGGATGTTGTTAAGGTTGTGTATGTGTGTTTCTTGTAAGGAAATTATATGAGGCGAATGTTTTTTTAAGATAATTTGTAACTCGCTATAGTTATTTAAGTATCCTTTTATATTCCATTGGAGAATTCTTAGGGACATCTGGGTGTTTAGGGAGATTGTGACAGTGAGTATAATTTGTAAATATTATTACTATTGCGAGTTTCTTGTCTTGGAGAGCCCCAATTTTCCGAGGCAAAGTCGTCAAATGGGGGCTCTGTAAAGGTTGGAGTGACGGAGCATGAGGCGCCGGCGGGGACTGCAGCACCATTTCATGTTGCTGCAGTCCCCGGCAGCGCCGCATGCTCCGTCGTTCGGTATAAGGTTGTTAATTATAAATTGTCGTCATCTTCGTAATCTGTTATGGTAGATTTTCTGGGTTTGTTGATTTGTTGGTTCTTTGACTTTGAGGGTTTAAATGAGGTTGTTAAACTATTTTTATCTTTTGAAAAGATTTTTAATTTGTGGCTGGGTGGTGCTTGTGTTGAGTTGTGGGGGGAGTCAATGGCTGTATCCATTGCCTCATCTGATATGTCTACGTAATCTATTAGTGTTCTTGGTTGCTGATGATGTGATGTTGGTCCTTCTTTTGCGGTTTTTGTATGTTGTCCAGGAGCGGCGTCGGTGACGTCAACTTTGGTCTTGATCGATGTTTGTGGTCTGCTGGTAGTAGCTTCTTTCGGTGAAATTTGTGTTTGACTTTTTGTGATATTATTACTGAGATGCGATAGTGAGGAGTTGTCATATTTTGTAGTGTTTTGATTGTGCGGTAAACTGCTTGAGAGGATGCTTGCGAATGACGTGAGGTGGTGGTTGTGTCTTTTGTGGTAGGTGTTAAGAGCTGTTTTATAGTCAACTTTATTGGTCGTTTTAATTGCGATAATTTCCTGTTGTTTTAAAAAGCTTGGGCATTTTTTATCTAGTGGACTGTGGTTACTGTTGATCTCGATGTTGTATTTACAGTTGATGCAGTTTTTGTTATTATTGCAAGTTTCCCCTTCTTTTGTGTGTATTTCATCAGAGCAGTTGTTGCATGTTTGTTTACTTTTGCATATAGATGTTGGGTGACCTAGTCGTAGGCAGTTTTTGCATCTTAGGGGAAGTGGTATGTATGGTCTTACTTGGACTCTCTCATAGCCGATCATAAGGTTTTCTGGGAGTGTGTGTGATGCGAAGCTGATTATAATTAATCCTGTTTCTGTAAGTTTACCATCGACATTTTTCAAAATTTTCTTAAGTTCAGTAACATTTTGGGGTTTTAGCTCGTTAAGAATAATTGATTCTTCAATGTTTCGTAAGTCATTTGAATAAATGACACCTTTTGATATATTAAGGGTTTTATGTTCGGTAGCAGTGACTTTTATATCTCCAATGCTGTCCAGTTTTAATAATTTGTTTGCTTGTGTTGTGTTTTTAGTTTTGAGAAGCAGGGTACCTGCTCTTGTTTTTTTACAAGATTCAATTTCGCCTCCACATGTGTAGTCGATAACTTTTTTGATTAAAAAAGGTGATATGTTTTCAAAGCTGTTGTTGTCTGTTCTGGTGATGACTATAAATTTGGGCTCATGGTGTGTTGTTTTATTTGAAATGAACCGTTTGTTAGAGTCCGGTGGTAAATTCATTGTTGTTGTGAAGGGCAACTGCCCAGATGTTGGATAACTGTTATAGTTATTCGTTAGTTTTGTTGGTATTTTTATTTGTATATATATATATTTTTTTCTCTTTTACACTTCTTTGGATTACTTGAGAAGATTTTTTTGTTGTTGTAGCACTTGATAACACTACGATTGAAATCACACGTCTTTACTCCACGAGGTTCAGATTGCGAATGTCAAAAAAATTTTATTTCTTATGTTTTTTCGTAAAATACGTTGATGCCATCTGAAAGAAGAAAAGATAAGCTTTCCATCGAGCTCTTAGTCGAAGAAGTCGGTCGAAGGATGCAAGAGTTATAGCAAAAAGCTAATCGGTGGTCAACATGTTTCCGTCCAACTGCCTCTTCTTTTCGCAAAGAACTTTTCTGTAATTCTAGTATCTAATGGGAAAAAATTAAACGAATTTTTTGTCCATGTAAAAAACTATTAATTCTGAATAAAATGCCGCCCATTTATGCAATTAAAAAAATTTATATGTCTCTTATTAGATAAGGCATATTTTCGTCTGATAAGGTACTTCTTCTTCAATGATTTCGAGGATATTTTAGTTTTGATCAAAAAAATTTTATTTTTTACGACTTTTCGTAAAATATGTTAATGCCATCTGAAAGAGGAACAGATAAGCCTTCCATCGAGCCTTTAGTCGAAGAATTCGGTCGAAGGATGCAAGAGTTATTAGCAGAAAACTAATCGGTGGTCAACACGTTTCCGTCCTACTGCCGATTCTTTTCACAAAGCACTTTTCTATAATTCTAGTATTTAATGGGAAAAAATTAAACGAATTTTTTCTCCATGTAAAAAAACTATTAATTCTGAATAAAATGCCGCCCATTTATGCAATTAAAAAAATTTATATGTCTCTTATTAGATAAGGCATATTTTCGTCTGATAAGGTACTTCTTCTTCAATAATTTTGAGGATATTTTAGTTTTGATAAAAAAAATCTTATTTCTTACGACTTTTCGTAAAATATGTTAATGCCATCTGAAAGAGGAACAGATAAGCTTTCCATCGAGCTCTGAGTCGAAGAAGTCGGTCGAAGGATGCAAGAGTTATTAGCAAAAAACTAATCGGTGGTCAACATGTTTCCGTCCTACTGCCGATTGTTTTCGCAAAGTACTTTTCTATAATTCTAGTATTTAATGGGAAAAAATTAAACGAATTTTTTGTCTATGTAAAAACTATTAATTCTGAATAAAATGCCGCCCATTTATGCAATTAAAGTAATTTAAATGTCTCTCATTAGATAAGCCATATTTTCGTCTGATAGGCTACTTCTTCTTCAATAATTTTGAGGATATTTTAGTTTTGATCAAAAAATCTTATTTTTTACGACTTTTCGTAAAATGTGTTAATGCCATCTGAAAGAGGAACAGATAAGCCTTCCATCGAGCCTTTAGTCGAAGAATTCGGTCGAAGGATGCAAGAGTTATTAGCAGAAAACTAATCGGTGGTCAACACGTTTCCGTCCTACTGCCGATTCTTTTCACAAAGCACTTTTCTATAATTCTAGTATTTAATGGGAAAAAATTAAACGAATTTTTTGTCCATGTAAAAAACTATTAATTCTGAATAAAATGCCGCCCATTTATGCAATTAAAAAAATTTATATGTCTCTTATTAGATAAGGCATATTTTCGTCTGATAAGGTACTTCTTCTTCAATGATTTCGAGGATATTTTAGTTTTGATCAAAAAAATTTTATTTTTTACGACTTTTCGTAAAATATGTTAATGCCATCTGAAAGAGGAACAGATAAGCCTTCCATCGAGCCTTTAGTCGAAGAATTCGGTCGAAGGATGCAAGAGTTATTAGCAGAAAACTAATCGGTGGTCAACACGTTTCCGTCCTACTGCCGATTCTTTTCACAAAGCACTTTTCTATAATTCTAGTATTTAATGGGAAAAAATTAAACGAATTTTTTCTCCATGTAAAAAAACTATTAATTCTGAATAAAATGCCGCCCATTTATGCAATTATAAAAATTTATATGTCTCTTATTAGATAAGGCATATTTTCGTCTGATAAGGTACTTCTTCTTCAATGATTTCGGGGATATTTTAGTTTTGATCAAAAAAATTTTATTTCTTTCGACTTTTCGTAAAATATGTTAATGCCATCTGAAAGAGGAACAGATAAGCTTTCCATCGAGCTCTTAGTTAAAGAAGTCGGTCGAAGGATGCAAGAGTTATTAGCAGAAAACTAATCGGTGGTCAACACGTTTCCTTCCTACTGCCGATTCTTTTCGCAAAGTACTTTTCTATAATTCTAGTATTTAATGGGAAAAAATTAAACGAATTTTTTCTCCATGTAAACAAACAATCAATTCTGAGTAAAATGCCGCCCATTTATGCAATGAAAAAAATTTAAATGTCTCTTAATAGATAAGGCATATTTTCGTCTGATAAGGTACTTCTTCTTCAATGATTTCGAGGATATTTTAGTTTTGATCAAAAAAATTTTATTTCTTACGACTTTTCGTAAAATATGTTAATACCATCTAAAAGGGGAATAGATAAGCTTTCCATCGAGCTCTTAGTCGAAGAAGTCGGTCGAAGGATGCAAGAGTTATTAGCAGAAAACTAATCGGTGGTCAACACGTTTCCGTCCTACTGCCGATTCTTTTCGCAAAGTACTTTTCTATAATTCTAGTATTTAATGGGAAAAAATTAAACGAATTTTTTCTCCATGTAAAAAAACTATCAATTCTAAATAAAATGCCGCCCATTTATGCAATTAAAAAATTTAAATGTCTGTTATTAGATAAGGCATATTTTCGTCTGATAAGGTACTTCTTCTTCAATGATTTCGAGGATATTTTAGCTTTGATCAAAAAAATTTTATTTCTTACGACTTTTCGTAAAATATGTTAATGCCATCTGAAAGAGGAACAGATAAGCTTTTTATCGAGCTCTTAGTCGAAGAAGTCGGTCGAAGGATGCAAGAGTTATTAGCAAAAAACTAATCGGTGGTCAACACGTTTCCGTCCCACTGCCGATTCTTTTCGCAAAGTACTTTTCTATAATTCTAGTATTTAATGGGAGAAAATTAAATGAATTTTTTCTCAATGTAAAAAAACTATTAATTCTGAAAAAAATGACGCCCATTTATGCAATTAAAAAAATTTAAATGTCTCTTATTAGATAAGGCATATTTTCGTCTGATAAGGTAGTTCTTCTTCAATGATTTCGAGGATATTTTAGCTTTGATCAAAAAAATTTTATTTCTTACGACTTTTCGTAAAATATGTTAATGCCATCTAAAAGAGGAACAGATAAGCTTTCCATCGAACTCTTAGTCGAAGAAGTCGGTCGAAGGATGCAAGAGTTATTAGCAAAAAACTAATCGGTGGTCAACACGTTTCCGTCCCACTGCCGATTCTTTTCGCAAAGTACTTTTCTATAATTCTAGTATTTAATGGGAGAAAATTAAATGAATTTTTTCTCAATGTAAAAAAACTATTAATTCTGAAAAAAATTACGCCCATTTATGCAATTAAAAAAATTTAAATGTCTCTTATTAGATAAGGCATATTTTCGTCTGATAAGGTATTTCTTCTTCAGTGATTTTGAGGATATTTTAGTTTTGATCAAAAAAATTTTATTTCTTATGACTTTTCGTAAAATATGTTAATGCGATTCCGTCCTACTGCCGATTCTTTTCGCAAAGTACTTTTCTATAATTCTAGTATTTAATGGGAAAAAATTAAACGAATTTTTTGTTGATGTAAAAAACTATTAATTCTGAATAAAATGCCGGCCATTTATGCAATTAAAAAAATTTAAATGTCTCTTATTAGATAAGGCATATTTTCGTCTGAGAAGGTACTTCTTCTTGATTGATATCGAAGATATTTTAGTTTTGATGAAAAAAATTGTATTTCTTACGACTTTTCATAAAATATGTTAATGCCATCTGAAACAGGAACAGATAAGCTTTCCATCGAGCTCTTAGTCGAAGAAGTCGGTCGAAGGATGCAACAGTTATTAGCAAAAAACTAATTGGTGGTCAACACGATTCTGTCCTACTGCCGATTCTTTTCGCAAAGTACTTTTCTATAATTCTAGTATTTAATGGGAAAAAATTAAAATAATTTTTTGTCCATGTAAAAAACTTTAAATTCTGAATAAAATGCCGCCAATTTAGATAATTAAAAAAGTTTGAATGTCTAATATTAGATAAGGCATATTTTCGTCTGATAAGGTACTTCTTCTTCAATGATTTCGAGGATATTTTAGTTTTGATCAAAAAAATTTTATTTCTTACGACTTTTCGTAAAATATATTAATGCCATCTGAAAGAGGAACAGATAAGCTTTCCATCGAGCTCTTAGTCGAAGAAGTCGGTCGAAGGATGCAAGAGTTATTAGCAAAAAACTAATCGGTGGTCAACACGATTCTGTCCTACTGCCGATTCTTTTCGCAAAGTACTTTTCTATAATTCTAGTATTTATTGGGAAAAAATTTAACGAATTTTTTGTTGATGTAAAAAACTATTAATTCTGAATAAAATGCCGACCATTTATGCGATTAAAAAAATTTAAATGTCTAATATTAGATAAGGCATATTTTCGTCTGATAAGGTACTTCTTCTTCAATGATTTCGAGAATATTTTAGTTTTGATCAAAAAAATTTTATTTCTTACGACTTTTCGTAAAATATGTTAAAGCCATCTGAAAGAGGAACAGATACAGGTACTTCTTCTTCAATGATTTCGAGGATATTTTAGTTTTGATCAAAAAAATTTTATTTCTTACAACTTTTCGTAAAATATGTTAATGCCATCTGAAAGAGGAACAGATACAGGTACTTCTTCTTCAATGATTTCGAGGATATTTTAGTTTTGATCAAAAAAATTTTATTTCTTACGACTTTTCGTAAAATATGTTAATGCCATCTGAAAGAGGAACAGATCAGCTTTCCATCGAACTCTTAGTTGAAGAAGTCGGTCGAAGGATGCAAGAGTTATAAGCAAAAAACTAATCGGTGGTCAACACGTTTCCGTCCCACTGCCGATTCTTTTCGCAAAGTACTTTTCTATAATTCTAGTATTTAATGGGAGAAAATTAAACGAATTTTTTTTCCATGTAAACAAACTATTAATTCTGAATAAAATGCCGCCCATTTATGCAATTAAAACCAGTAAGGACGCTATCTTCAGCAAGGCCGAAGCTATAATACTTTTCACTTTGTGTCACTATAAAAAAAACTAAATGAATAGTTTTCATGCCTCCCTAACAACATAACTGTAATGTTTCAAGTCAATTCGTTAAAAAACAAAAAATTTTTCCATACAACGGTTCAAGTTTTGCGATAAGTGGGCGTAGCCATGCCCACATTTGGTCAAAATAGTTTTCATTCCTCCCTAAGAACATAACTGTAAAGTTTCAAGTCAATTGGTTAAAAAACAAAAAAATTTTCCATACAAAGGGTCAAGTTAAGCTATAAGTGAGCGTGGCCATGCCCACTTTTGATCAAAATAGTTTTCATTCCTCCCTAAGAGCATAACTGCAAAGTTTCAAGTCAATTGGTTAAAAAACAAAAAAGTTTTCCATACAACGGGTCAATTTTGGTCAAAACTGTTTTCATTCCACCCTAAGAACAATCCTATAAAGTTTCAAGTCAGTTGGTTAAAAAACAAAAAAGTTTTCCATGCAACGGGTCAATTTTCGCTATAAGTGGGCGTGGCTACGCCTGGCTACGCCCACTTTTGGTCAAAATAGTTTTCATTCCTCTCTAAGAACATAACTGTAAAGTTTCAAGTCAATTGGTTAAAAAACAAAAAAGTTTTCCATACAACGGGTAAATTTTCGCTATAAGTGGGCGTGGCTACGCCCACTTTTGGTCAAAATAGTTTTCATTCCTCCCTAAGAACATAACTTTAAAATTTCAAGTTTTCCATACAACGACGAGAATATTCCTTCTCTTCCTCTTCTTCATATTGTATGGGAGCTACCAGTTCCAGATGTCCAATCTCAATGAAACTTTCAGGCATGTAGTCGGACCATGTAAAACTACTATGTTTAAAATTTCAGCACTCTATTGTACAAAACAAAAAAGTTTTCCATACAACGATTCAAGTTTTGTTCACTTTTCTTCTTCTTTTCGTATGGGAGCTACCTGTTCCAATAATCCGATCATGCTGGTTCCGACAAATGATTCATCGTAATAAATTCTAAGACTCTGTGCAAAGTTTCAGCTCGATAGCTTCAAAACTGAGGGACTAGTTTGCATACATACAGACAAACAGACAGACAGACAGACAGACGGACAGACGGACATGGCTAAATCAACTCGTCTTGTCGTCCTGATCAAGAATATATATACTTTATATAGTCGGAAATTAATATTTCGATCTGTTACAAACTCCGTGACAAAGTTAATATACTATTTCACATAAGTGAAAAGTATAAAAATTTAAATGTCTCATATTAGATAAGGCATATTTTCGTCTGATAAGGTACTTCTTCTTCAATGATTTCGAGGATATTTTAGCTTTCATCAAAAAAATTGTATTTCTTATGTTTTTTCGTAAAATACGTTAATGCCATCTGAAAGAAGAAAAGATAAGCTTTCCATCGAGCTCTTAGTCGAAGAAGTGGGTCGAAGGATGCAAGAGTTATTAGCAAAAAACTAATCGGTGGTCAACACGTTTCCGTGCTACTGCCGATTCTTTTCGCAAAGTACTTTTCTATAATTCTAGTATATAATGGGAAAAATTAAACGAATTTTTTCTCCATGTAAAAAAACTATTAATTCTGAATAAAATGACGCCGATTTATGCAATTAAAAAAATTTAAATGTCTCTTATTAGATAAGGCATATTTTCGTCTGATAAGGTACTTCTTCTTCAATGATTTCGAGGATATTTTAGTATTGATCAAAAAAATTGTATTTCTTACGATTTTTCGTAAAAAATGTTAATGCCATCTGAAAGGGGAACAGATAAGCTTTCCATCGCGCACTTAATCAAAGAAGTCGGTCGAAGGATGCAAAAGTTATTAGCAAAAAAATAATCGGTGGTCAACACGTTTCCGTGCTACTGCCGATTCTTTTCGCAAAGTACTTTTCTATAATTCTAGTATTTAATGGGAAAAATTAAACGAATTTTTTCTCCATGTAAAACAACTATTAATTCTGAATAAAATGCCGCCCACTTATGCAATTAAAAAAAATTTAAATGTCTCTTATTAGATAAGGCTTATTTTCGTCTGATAAGGTACTTCTTCTTCAATGATTTCGAGGATATTTTAGTTTTGATCAAAAAAATTGTATTTCTTACGATTTTTCGTAAAATCTGTTAATGCCATCTGAAAGGGGAACAGATAAGCTTTCCATCGAGCACTTAGTCAAAGAAGTCGGTCGAAGGATGCAAGAGTTATTAGCAAAAAACTAATCGGTGGTCAACACGTTTCCGTGCTACTGCCGATTCTTTTCGCAAAGTACTTTTCTATAATTCTAGTATTTAATGGGAAAAATTAAACGAATTTTTTCTCCATGTAAAAAAACTATTAATTCTGAATAAAATGACGCCCATTTATGCAATTAAAAAAAATTTAAATGTCTCTTATTAGATAAGGCCTATTTTCGTCTGATAAGGTACTTCTTCTTCAATGATTTCGAGGATATTTTAGTATTGATCAAAAAAATTGTATTTCTTACGATTTTTCGTAAAAAATGTTAATGCCATCTGAAAGGGGAACAGATATGCTTTCCATCGAGCACTTAGTCAAAGAAGTCGGTCGAAGGATGCAATAGTTATTAGCAAAAAACTAATCGGTGGTCAACACGTTTCCGTGCTACTGCCGATTCTTTTCGCAAAGTACTTTTCTATAATTCTAGTATTTAATGGGAAAAATGAAACGAATTTTTTCTCCATGTAAAACAACTATTAATTCTGAATAAAATGCCGCGCACTTATGCAATTAAAAAAAATTTAAATGTCTCTTATTAGATAAGGCTTATTTTCGTCTGATAAGGTACTTCTTCTTCAATGATTTCGAGGATATTTCAGTTTTGATCAAAAAAATTGTATTTCTTACGATTTTTCGTAAAATATGTTAATGCCATCTGAAAGGGGAACAGATAAGCTTTCCATCGAGCTCTTAATCAAAGAAGTCGGTCGAAGGATGTAAGAGTTATTAGCAAAAAACTAATCGGTGGTCAACACGTTTCCGAGCTACTGCCGATTCTTTTCGCAAAGTACTTTTCTATAATTCTAGTATATAATGGGAAAAAATTAAACGAATTTTTTCTCCATGTAAAAAAACTATTAATTCTGAATAAAATGACGCCCATTTATGCAATTAAAAAAATTTAAATGTCTCTTATTAGATAAGGCTTATTTTCGTCTGATAAGGTACTTCTTCTTCAATGATTTCGAGGATATTTTAGTTTGATCAAAAAAATTGTATTTCTTACGATTTTTCGTAAAATATGTTAATGCCATCTGAAAGGGGAACAGATAAGCTTTCCATCGAACTCTTTATCAAAGAAGTCGGTCGAAGGATGTAAGAGTTATTAGCAAAAAACTAATCGGTGGTCAACACGTTTCCGAGCTACTGCCGATTCTTTTCGCAAAGTACTTTTTTATAATTCTAGTATATAATGGGAAAAAATTAAACGAATTTTTTCTCCATGTAAAAAAACTATTAATTCTGAATAAAATGACGCCCATTTATGCAATTAAAAAAATTTAAATGTCTCTTATTAGATAAGGCTTATTTTCGTCTGATAAGGTACTTCTTCTTCAATGATTTCGAGGATATTTTAGTTTTGATCAAAAAAATTGTATTTCTTACGATTTTTCGTAAAATATGTTAATGCCATCTGAAAGGGGAACAGATAAGCTTTCCATCGAGCTCTTAATCAAAGAAGTCGGTCGAAGGATGTAAGAGTTATTAGCAAAAAACTAATCGGTGGTCAACACGTTTCCGAGCTACTGTCGATTCTTTTCGCAAAGTACTTTTCTATAATTCTAGTATATAATGGGAAAAAATTAAACGAATTTTTTCTCCATGTAAAACAACTATTAATTCTGAATAAAATGACGCCCATTTATGCAATTAAAAAAATTTAAATGTCTCTTATTAGATAAGGCTTATTTTCGTCTGGTAAGGTGCTTCTTCTTCAATGATTTCGAGGATATTTTAGTTTTGATCAAAAAAATTGTATTTCTTACGATTTTTCGTAAAATATGTTAATGCCATCTGAAAGGGGAACAGATAAGCTTTCCATCAAACTCTTAATCAAAGAAGTCGGTCGAAAGATGTAAGAGTTATTAGCAAAAAACTAATCGGTGGTCAACACGTTTCCAAGCTACTGCCGATTCTTTTCGCAAAGTACTTTTCTATAATTCTAGTATATAATGGGAAAAAATTAAACGAATTTTTTTTTCATGTAAAACAACTATTAATTCTGAATAAAATGACGCCCATTTATGCAATTAAAAAAAATTTAAATGTCTCTTATTAGATAAGGCCTATTTTCGTCTGATATGGTACTTCTTCTTCAATGAATTCGAGGATATTTTAGTTTTGATCAAACAAATTTCATTTCTTACGATTTTTCGTAAAATATGTTAATGCCATCTGAAAGAGGAACAGATAAGCTTTCCATCGAGCTCTTAGTCAAAGAAGTCGGTCGAAGGATGCAAGAGTTATTAGCAAAAACTAATCGGTGGTCAACACGTTTCCGTGCTACTGCCGATTGTTTTCGCAAGTGTACTTTTCTATAATTCTAGTATTTAATGGGAAAAAATTTAACGAATTTTTTTTCCATGTAAAAAACTATTAATTCTGAATAAAATGCTGCCTATTTATGCAATTAAAGAAATTTAAATGCCTCTTATCAGATAAGGCATACTTTCGTCTGATAAGGTACTTTTTCTTCAATGATTTCGAGGATATTTTAGTTTTGATCTAAAAAATTTTATTTCTGATGACTTTTCGTAAAATATCATAATGCCATCTGAAAGAGGAACAGATCAGCTTTCCATCGAACTCTTAGTTGAAGAAGTCGGTCGAAGAATGCAAGAGTTATAAGCAAAAAACTAATCGGTGGTCAACACGTTTCCGTCCCACTGCCGATTCTTTTCACAAAGTACTTTTCTATAATTCTAGTATTTAATGGGAGAAAATTAAACGAATTTTTTTTCCATGTAAACAAACTATTAATTCTGAATAAAATGCCGCCCATTTATGCAATTAAAACCAGTAAGGACGCTATCTTCAGCAAGGCCGAAGCTATAATACTTTTCACTTTGTGTCACTATAAAAAAAACTAAATGAATAGTTTTCATGCCTCCCTAACAACATAACTGTAATGTTTCAAGTCAATTCGTTAAAAAACAAAAAATTTTTCCATACAACGGTTCAAGTTTTGCGATAAGTGGGCGTAGCCATGCCCACATTTGGTCAAAATAGTTTTCATTCCTCCCTAAGGACATAACTGTAAAGTTTCAAGTCAATTGGTTAAAAAACAAAAAAATTTTCCATACAAAGGGTCAAGTTAAGCTATAAGTGAGCGTGGCCATGCCCACTTTTGATCAAAATAGTTTTCATTCCTCCCTAAGAGCATAACTGCAAAGTTTCAAGTCAATTGGTTAAAAAACAAAAAAGTTTTCCATACAACGGGTCAATTTTGGTCAAAACTGTTTTCATTCCACCCTAAGAACAATCCTATAAAGTTTCAAGTCAGTTGGTTAAAAAACAAAAAAGTTTTCCATGCAACGGGTCAATTTTCGCTATAAGTGGGCGTGGCTACGCCTGGCTACGCCCACTTTTGGTCAAAATAGTTTTCATTCCTCTCTAAGAACATAACTGTAAAGTTTCAAGTCAATTGGTTAAAAAACAAAAAAGTTTTCCATACAACGGGTAAATTTTCGCTATAAGTGGGCGTGGCTACGCCCACTTTTGGTCAAAATAGTTTTCATTCCTCCCTAAGAACATAACTTTAAAATTTCAAGTTTTCCATACAACGACGAGAATATTCCTTCTCTTCCTCTTCTTCATATTGTATGGGAGCTAACAGTTCCAGATGTCCAATCTCAATGAAACTTTCAGGCATGTAGTCGGACCATGTAAAACTACTATGTTTAAAATTTCAGCACTCTATTGTACAAAACAAAAAAGTTTTCCATACAACGATTCAAGTTTTGTTCACTTTTCTTCTTCTTTTCGTATGGGAGCTACCTGTTCCAATAATCCGATCATGCTGGTTCCGACAAATGATTCATCGTAATAAATTCTAAGACTCTGTGCAAAGTTTCAGCTCGATAGCTTCAAAACTGAGGGACTAGTTTGCATACATACAGACAAACAGACAGACAGACCGACAGACAGACAGACGGACATGGCTAATTCAACTCGTCTTGTCGTCCTGATCAAGAATATATATACTTTATATAGTCGGAAATTAATATTTCGATCTGTTACAAACTCCGTGACAAAGTTAATATACTATTTCACATAAGTGAAAAGTATAAAAATTTAAATGTCTCATATAAGATAAGGCATATTTTCGTCTGATAAGGTACTTCTTCTTCAATGATTTCGAGGATATTTTAGCTTTCATCAAAAAATTGTATTTCTTATGTTTTTTCGTAAAATACGTTAATGCCATCTGAAAGAAGAAAAGATAAGCTTTCCATCGAGCTCTTAGTCGAAGAAGTGGGTCGAAGGATGCAAGAGTTATTAGCAAAAAACTAATCGGTGGTCAACACGTTTCCGTGCTACTGCCGATTCTTTTCGCAAAGTACTTTTCTATAATTCTAGTATATAATGGGAAAAATTAAACGAATTTTTTCTCCATGTAAAAAAACTATTAATTCTGAATAAAATGACGCCGATTTATGCAATTAAAAAAATTTAAATGTCTCTTATTAGATAAGGCATATTTTCGTCTGATAAGGTACTTCTTCTTCAATGATTTCGAGGATATTTTAGTATTGATCAAAAAAATTGTATTTCTTACGATTTTTCGTAAAAAATGTTAATGCCATCTGAAAGGGGAACAGATAAGCTTTCCATCGCGCACTTAATCAAAGAAGTCGGTCGAAGGATGCAAAAGTTATTAGCAAAAAAATAATCGGTGGTCAACACGTTTCCGTGCTACTGCCGATTCTTTTCGCAAAGTACTTTTCTATAATTCTAGTATTTAATGGGAAAAATTAAACGAATTTTTTCTCCATGTAAAACAACTATTAATTCTGAATAAAATGCCGCCCACTTATGCAATTAAAAAAAATTTAAATGTCTCTTATTAGATAAGGCTTATTTTCGTCTGATAAGGTACTTCTTCTTCAATGATTTCGAGGATATTTTAGTTTTGATCAAAAAAATTGTATTTCTTACGATTTTTCGTAAAATATGTTAATGCCATCTGAAAGGGGAACAGATAAGCTTTCCATCGAGCACTTAGTCAAAGAAGTCGGTCGAAGGATGCAAGAGTTATTAGCAAAAAACTAATCGGTGGTCAACACGTTTCCGTGCTACTGCCGATTCTTTTCGCAAAGTACTTTTCTATAATTCTAGTATTTAATGGGAAAAATTAAACGAATTTTTTCTCCATGTAAAAAAACTATTAATTCTGAATAAAATGACGCCCATTTATGCAATTAAAAAAATTTAAATGTCTCTTATTAGATAAGGCATATTTTCGTCTGATAAGGTACTTCTTCTTCAATGATTTCGAGGATATTTTAGTTTTGATCAAAAAAATTGTATTTCTTACGATTTTTCGTAAAATATGTTAATGCCATCTGAAAGGGGAACAGATAAGCTTTCCATCGAGCTCTTAATCAAAGAAGTCGGTCGAAGGATGTAAGAGTTATTAGCAAAAAACTAATCGGTGGTCAACACGTTTCCGAGCTACTGCCGATTCTTTTCGCAAAGTACTTTTTTATAATTCTAGTATATAATGGGAAAAAATTAAACGAATTTTTTCTCCATGTAAAAAAACTATTAATTCTGAATAAAATGACGCCCATTTATGCAATTAAAAAAATTTAAATGTCTCTTATTAGATAAGGCTTATTTTCGTCTGATAAGGTACTTCTTCTTCAATGATTTCGAGGATATTTTAGTTTTGATCAAAAAAATTGTATTTCTTACGATTTTTCGTAAAATATGTTAATGCCATCTGAAAGGGGAACAGATAAGCTTTCCATCGAGCTCTTAATCAAAGAAGTCGGTCGAAGGATGTAAGAGTTATTAGCAAAAAACTAATCGGTGGTCAACACGTTTCCGAGCTACTGCCGATTTTTTTCGCAAAGTACTTTTCTATAATTCTAGTATATAATGGGAAAAAATTAAACGAATTTTTTCTCCATGTAAAAAAACTATTAATTCTGAATAAAATGACGCCCATTTATGCAATTAAAAAAATTTAAATGTCTCTTATTAGATACGGCTTATTTTCGTCTGATAAGGTACTTCTTCTTCAATGATTTCGAGGATATTTTAGTTTTGATCAAAAAAATTGTATTTCTTACGATTTTTCGTAAAATATGTTAATGCCATCTGAAAGGGGAACAGATAAGCTTTCCATCGAGCTCTTAATCAAAGAAGTCGGTCGAAAGATGTAAGAGTTATTAGCAAAAAACTAATCGGTGGTCAACACGTTTCCGAGCTACTGCCGATTCTTTTCGCAAAGTACTTTTCTATAATTCTAGTATATAATGGGAAAAAATTAAACGAATTTTTTTTCCATGTAAAACAACTATTAATTCTGAATAAAATGACGCCCATTTATGCAATTAAAAAAAATTTAAATGTCTCTTATTAGATAAGGCCTATTTTCGTCTGATATGGTACTTCTTCTTCAATGAATTCGAGGATATTTTAGTTTTGATCAAACAAATTTCATTTCTTACGATTTTTCGTAAAACATGTTAATGCCATCTGAAAGAGGAACAGATAAGCTTTCCATCGAGCTCTTATTCGAAGAAGTCGGTCGAAGGATGCAAGAGTTATTAGCAAAAACTAATCGGTGGTCAACACGTTTCCGTGCTACTGCCGATAGTTTTCGCAAGTGTTCTTTTCTATAATTCTAGTATTTAATGGGAAAAAATTAAACGAATTTTTTCTCTATGTAAAAAACTATTAATTCTGAATAAAATGCTGCCTATTTATGCAATTAAAGAAATTTAAATGCCTCTTATCAGATAAGGCATACTTTCGTCTGATAAGGAACTTTTTCTTCAATGATTTCGAGGATATTTTAGCTTTCATCAGAAAAATTGTATTTCTTATGTTTTTTCGTAAAATACGTTAATGCCATCTGAAAGAAGAAAAGATAAGCCTTCCATAGAGCTCTTAGTCGAAGAAGTCGGTCGAAGGATGCAAGAGTTATTAGCAAAAAACTAATCGGTGGTCAACACGTTTCCGTCCCACTGCCGATTCTTTTCGCAAAGTACTTTTCTATAATTCTAGTATTTAATGGGAAAAAATTAAACGAATTTTTTTTCCATGTAAACAAACTATTAATTCTGAATAAAATGCCGCCCATTTATGCAATTAAAAAAATTTAAATGTCTCATATTAGATAAGGCATATTTTCGTCCGATAAGGTACTTCTTCTTCAATGATTTCGAGGATATTTTAGCTTTCATCAAAAAAATTGTATTTCTTATGTTTTTTCGTAAAATACGTTAATGCCATCTGAAAGAAGAAAAGATAAGCCTTCCATAGAGCTCTTAGTCGAAGAAGTCGGTCGAAGGATGCAAGAGTTATTAGCAAAAAACTAATCGGTGGTCAACACGATTCCGTCCTATTGCCGATTCTTTTCGCAAAGTACTTTTCTATAATTCTAGTATTTAATGGGAAAAAATTAAACGAATTTTTGTTCATGTAAAAAAACTATTAATTCTGAATAAAATGCCGCCCATTTATGCAATTAAATCAAACAAATTTCATTTCTTACGATTTTTCGTAAAACATGTTAATGCCATCTGAAAGAGGAACAGATAAGCTTTCCATCGAGCTCTTAGTCGAAGAAGTCGGTCGAAGGATGCAAGAGTTATTAGCAAAAACTAATCGGTGGTCAACACGTTTCCGTGCTAGTGCCGATTGTTTTCGCAAGTGTACTTTTCTATAATTCTAGTATTTAATGGGAAAAAATTAAACGAATTTTTTGTCCATGTAAAAAACTATTAATTCTGAATAAAATGCCGCCCATTTATGCAATTAAAGAAATTTAAATGCCTCTTATCAGATAAGGCATACTTTCGTCTGATAAGGTACTTTTTCTTCAATGATTTCGAGGATATTTTAGTTTTGATCAAAAAAATTTTATTTCTTATGTTTTTTCGTAAAATACGTTAATGCCATCTGAAAGAAGAAAAGATAAGCCTTCCATGGAGCTCTTAGTCGAAGAAGTCGGTCGAAGGATGCAAGAGTTATTAGCAAAAAAATAATCGGTGGTCAACACGATTCCGTCCTATTGCCGATTCTTTTCGCAAAGTACTTTTCTATAATTCTAGTATTTAATGGGAAAAAATTAAACGAATTTTGGTTCATGTAATAAAACTATTAATTCTGAATAAAATGCCGCCCATTTATGCAATTAAAAAAATTTAAATGTCTCTTATTAGATAAGGCTTACTTTCGTCTGATAAGGTACTCCTTCTTTAATGATTTCGAGGATATTTTAGTTTTGATCAAAAAAAATTTATTTCTGATGACTTTTCGCAAAATATGTTAATGCCATCTGAAAGAGGAACAGATAAGGTTTCCATCGAGCTCTTAGTCGAAGAAGTCGGTCGAAGGATGCAAGAGTTATAGCAAAAAACTAATCGGTGGTCAACATGTTTCCGTCCTACTGCCGATTCTTTTCGCAAAGTACTTTTCTATAATTCTAGTATTTAATGGGAAAAAATTAAACGAATATTTTGTCCATGTAAAAAACTATTAATTCTGAATAAAATGCCGCCCATTTATGCAATTAAAGAAATTTAAATGCCTCTTATCAGATAAGGCATACTTTCGTCTGAAAAGGTACTTTTTCTTCAATGATTTCGAGAATATTTTAGTTTTGATCAAAAAAATTTTATTTCTTATGTTTTTTCGTAAAATACGTTAATGCCATCTGAAAGAAGAAGAGATAAGCCTTCCATAGAGCTCTTAGTCGAAGAAGTCGGTCGAAGGATGCAAGAGTTATTAGCAAAAAACTAATCGGTGGTCAACACGTTTCCGTCCTTACGACGGACTTACGACTTTTTCTTCAATGATTTCGAGAATATTTTAGTTTTGATCAAAAAAATTTTATTTCTTACGACTTTTCGTAAAATATGTTAATGCCATCTGAAAAAGGAACAGATCAGCTTTCCATCGAACTCTTAGTCGAAGAAGTCGGTCGAAGGATGCAAGAGTTATTAGCAGAAAACTAATCGGTGGTCAACACGTTTCCTTCCTACTGCCGATTCTTTTCGCAAAGTACTTTTCTATAATTCTAGTATTTAATGGGAAAAAATTAAACGAATTTTTTGTCCATATAAAAAACTATTAATTCTGAATAAAATGCCGCCCATTTATGCAATTAAAAAAATTTAAATGTCTCTTAATAGAGAAGGCATATTTTCGTCTGATAAGGTACATCTTCTTCAATGATTTCGGGGATATTTTAGTTTTGATCAAAAAAATTTTATTTCTTTCGACTTTTCGTAAAATATGTTAATGCCATCTGAAAGAGGAACAGATAAGCTTTCCATCGAGCTCTTAGTCGAAGAAGTCGGTCGAAGGATGCAAGAGTTATTAGCAGAAAACTAATCGGTGGTCAACACGTTTCCTTCCTACTGCCGATTCTTTTCGCAAAGTACTTTTCTATAATTCTAGTATTTAATGGGAAAAAATTAAATGAATTTTTTGTCCATATAAAAAACTATTAATTCTGAATAAAATGCCGCCCATTTATGCAATTAAAAAAATTTAAATGTCTCTTAATAGATAAGGCATATTTTCGTCTGATAAGGTACTTCTTCTTCAATGATTTCGAGGATATTTTAGTTTTGATCAAAAAAATTTTATTTCTTACGACTTTTCGTAAAATATGTTAATACCATCTAAAAAAGGAACAGATAAGCTTTCCGTCGAGCTCTTAGTCGAAGAAGTCGGTCGAAGGATGCAAGAGTTATTAGCAGAAAACTAATCGGTGGTCAACACGTTTCCGTCCTACTGCCGATTCTTTTCGCAAAGTACTTTTCTATAATTCTAGTATTTAATGGGAAAAAATTAAACGAATTTTTTCTCCATGTAAAAAAACTATCAATTCTGAATAAAATGCAATTTATGCAATTAAAAAAATTTAAATGTCTCTTATTAGATAAGGCATATTTTCGTCTAATAAGGAACTTCTTCTTCAATGATTTCGAGGATATTTTAGTTCTGATCAAAAAAATTTTATTTCTTATGTTTTTTCGTAAAATACGTTGAAATACGCCATCTGAAAGAAGAAAAGATAAGCTTTTCATCGAGCTCTTAGTCGAAGAAGTCGGTCGAAGGATGCAAGAGTTATAGCAAAAAACTAATCGGTGGTCAACATGTTTCCGTCCAACTGCCTCTTCTTTTCGCAAAGAACTTTTCTATAATTTTAGTATTTAATGGGAAAAAATTAAACGAATTTTTTGTCCATGTAAAAAACTATTAATTCTGAATAAAATGCCGGCCATTTATGCAATTAAAAAAATTTAAATGTCTCTTATTAGATAAGGCATATTTTCGTCTGATAAGGTACTTCTTCTTCAATGATTTCGAGGATATTTTAGTTTTGATCAAAAAAATCTTATTTCTTACGACTTTTCGTAAAATATGTTAATGCCATCTGAAAGAGGAACAGATAAGCTTTCCTTCGAGCTCTTAGTCGAAGAAGTCGGTTGAAGGATGCAAGAGTTATTAGCAGAAAACTAATCGGTGGTCAACACGTTTCCGTCCTACTGCCGATTCTTTTCGCAAAGTACTTTTCTATAATTCTAGTATTTAATGGGAAAAAATTAAACGAATTTTTTCTCCATGTAAAAAAACTATTAATTCTGAATAAAATACCGCCCATTTATGAAATTAAAAAAATTTTAATGTCTCTTATTAGATAAGGCATATTTTCGTCTGATAAGGTACTTCTTCTTCAATAATTTTGAGGATATTTTAGTCTTGATCAAAAAAATCTTATTTCTTACGACTTTTCGTAAAATATGTTAATGCCATCTGAAAGAGGAAGAGATAAGCTTTCCATCGAGCTCTTAGTCGAAGAAGTCGGTCGAAGGATGCAAGAGTTATAGCAAAAAACTAATCGGTGGTCAACATGTTTCCGTCCAACTGCCGATTCTTTTCGCAAAGAACTTTTCTATAATTCTAGTATTTAATGGGAAAAAATTAAACGAATTTTTTGTCTATGTAAAAACTATTAATTCTGAATAAAATGCAGCCCATTTATGCAATTAAAGAAATTTAAATGTCTCTCATTAGATAAGCCATATTTTCGTCTGATAAGCTACTTCTTCTTCAATAATTTTGAGGATATTTTAGTTTTGATCAAAAAAATTTTATTTCTTACGACTTTTCGTAAAATATGTTAATACCATCTAAAAGGGGAACATATAAGCTTTCCATCGAGCTCTTAGTCGAAGAAGTCGGTCGAAGGATGCAAGAGTTATTAGCAGAAAACTAATCGGTGGTCAACACGTTTCCGTCCTACTGCCGATTGTTTTCGCAAAGTACTTTTCTATAATTCTAGTATTTAATGGGAAAAAATTAAACGAATTTTTTCTTCATTTAAAAAACTATTAATTCTGAAAAAATGCCACCCATTTATGCAATTAAAAAAATTTAAATGTCTCTTATTAGATAAGGCATATTTACGTCTGATAAGGTACTTCTTCTTCAATGATTTCGAGGATATTTTAGTTCTGATCAAAAAAATTTTATTTTTTATGTTTTTTCGTAAAACACGTTGATGCCATCTGAAAGAAGAAAAGATAAGCTTTCCATCGAGCTCTTAGTCGAAGAAGTCGGTCGAAGGATGCAAGAGTTATAGCAAAAAGCTAATCGGTGGTCAACATGTTTCCGTCCAACTGCCTCTTCTTTTCGCAAAGAACTTTTCTATAATTCTAGTATTTAATGGGAAAAAATTAAACGAATTTTTTGTCCATGTAAAAAACTATTAATTCTGAATAAAATGCCGCCCATTTATGCAATTAAAAAAATTTAAATGTCTCTTATTAGATAAGGCATATTTTCGTCTGATAAGGTACTTCTTCTTCAATGATTTCGAGGATATTTTAGTTTTGATCAAAAAAATTTTATTTTTTACGACTTTTCGTAAAATATGTTAATGCCATCTGAAAGAGGAACAGATAAGCTTTCCATCGAGCTCTTAGTCGAAGAAGTCGGTTGAAGGATGCAAGAGTTATAAGCAAAAAACTAATCGGTGGTCAACACGTTTCCGTCCTACTGCCGATTCTTTTCGCAAAGTACTTTTCTATAATTCTAGTATTTAATGGGAAAAAACTAAACGAATTTTTTCTCCATGTAAAAAAACTATTAATTCTGAATAAAATACCGCCCATTAATGCAATTAAAAAAATTTTAATGTCTCTTATTAGATAAGGCATATTTTCGTCTGATAAGGTACTTCTTCTTCAATAATTTTGAGGATATTTTAGTCTTGATCAAAAAAATCTTATTTCTTACGACTTTTCGTAAAATATGTTAATGCCATCTGAAAGAGGAACAGATAAGCTTTCCATCGAGCTCTAAGTCGAAGAAGTCGGTCGAAGGATGCAAGAGTTATAGCAAAAAACTAATCGGTGGTCAACATGTTTCCGTCCAACTGCCTCTTCTTTTCGCAAAGAACTTTTCTATAATTCTAGTATTTAATGGGAAAAAATTAAACGAATTTTTTGTCTATGTAAAAAACTATTAATTCTGAATAAAATGCCGCCCATTTATGCAAGTAAAAAAATTTAAATGTCTCTTAATAGAGAAGGCATATTTTCGTCTGATAAGGTACATCTTCTTCAATGATTTCGGGGATATTTTAGTTTTGATCAAAAAAATTTTATTTCTTTCGACTTTTCGTAAAATATGTTAATGCCATCTGAAAGAGGAACAGATAAGCTTTCCATCGAGCTCTTAGTCGAAGAAGTCGGTCGAAGGATGCAAGAGTTATTAGCAGAAAACTAATCGGTGGTCAACACGTTTCCTTCCTACTGCCGATTCTTTTCGCAAAGTACTTTTCTATAATTCTAGTATTTAATGGGAAAAAATTAAATGAATTTTTTGTCCATATAAAAAACTATTAATTCTGAATAAAATGCCGCCCATTTATGCAATTAAAAAAATTTAAATGTCTCTTAATAGATAAGGCATATTTTCGTCTGATAAGGTACTTCTTCTTCAATGATTTCGAGGATATTTTAGTTTTGATCAAAAAAATTTTATTTCTTACGACTTTTCGTAAAATATGTTAATACCATCTAAAAAAGGAACAGATAAGCTTTCCGTCGAGCTCTTAGTCGAAGAAGTCGGTCGAAGGATGCAAGAGTTATTAGCAGAAAACTAATCGGTGGTCAACACGTTTCCGTCCTACTGCCGATTCTTTTCGCAAAGTACTTTTCTATAATTCTAGTATTTAATGGGAAAAAATTAAACGAATTTTTTCTCCATGTAAAAAAACTATCAATTCTGAATAAAATGCAATTTATGCAATTAAAAAAATTTAAATGTCTCTTATTAGATAAGGCATATTTTCGTCTAATAAGGAACTTCTTCTTCAATGATTTCGAGGATATTTTAGTTCTGATCAAAAAAATTTTATTTCTTATGTTTTTTCGTAAAATACGTTGAAATACGCCATCTGAAAGAAGAAAAGATAAGCTTTTCATCGAGCTCTTAGTCGAAGAAGTCGGTCGAAGGATGCAAGAGTTATAGCAAAAAACTAATCGGTGGTCAACATGTTTCCGTCCAACTGCCTCTTCTTTTCGCAAAGAACTTTTCTATAATTCTAGTATTTAATGGGAAAAAATTAAACGAATTTTTTGTCCATGTAAAAAACTATTAATTCTGAATAAAATGCCGGCCATTTATGCAATTAAAAAAATTTAAATGTCTCTTATTAGATAAGGCATATTTTCGTCTGATAAGGTACTTCTTCTTCAATGATTTCGAGGATATTTTAGTTTTGATCAAAAAAATCTTATTTCTTACGACTTTTCGTAAAATATGTTAATGCCATCTGAAAGAGGAACAGATAAGCTTTCCTTCGAGCTCTTAGTCGAAGAAGTCGGTTGAAGGATGCAAGAGTTATTAGCAGAAAACTAATCGGTGGTCAACACGTTTCCGTCCTACTGCCGATTCTTTTCGCAAAGTACTTTTCTATAATTCTAGTATTTAATGGGAAAAAATTAAACGAATTTTTTCTCCATGTAAAAAAACTATTAATTCTGAATAAAATACCGCCCATTTATGCAATTAAAAAAATTTTAATGTCTCTTATTAGATAAGGCATATTTTCGTCTGATAAGGTACTTCTTCTTCAATAATTTTGAGGATATTTTAGTCTTGATCAAAAAAATCTTATTTCTTACGACTTTTCGTAAAATATGTTAATGCCATCTGAAAGAGGAAGAGATAAGCTTTCCATCGAGCTCTTAGTCGAAGAAGTCGGTCGAAGGATGCAAGAGTTATAGCAAAAAACTAATCGGTGGTCAACATGTTTCCGTCCAACTGCCGATTCTTTTCGCAAAGAACTTTTCTATAATTCTAGTATTTAATGGGAAAAAATTAAACGAATTTTTTGTCTATGTAAAAACTATTAATTCTGAATAAAATGCAGCCCATTTATGCAATTAAAGAAATTTAAATGTCTCTCATTAGATAAGATATATTTTCGTCTGATAAGCTACTTCTTCTTCAATAATTTTGAGGATATTTTAGTTTTGATCAAAAAAATTTTATTTCTTACGACTTTTCGTAAAATATGTTAATACCATCTAAAAGGGGAACATATAAGCTTTCCATCGAGCTCTTAGTCGAAGAAGTCGGTCGAAGGATGCAAGAGTTATTAGCAGAAAACTAATCGGTGGTCAACACGTTTCCGTCCTACTGCCGATTGTTTTCGCAAAGTACTTTTCTATAATTCTAGTATTTAATGGGAAAAAATTAAACGAATTTTTTCTTCATTTAAAAAACTATTAATTCTGAAAAAATGCCACCCATTTATGCAATTAAAAAAATTTAAATGTCTCTTATTAGATAAGGCATATTTACGTCTGATAAGGTACTTCTTCTTCAATGATTTCGAGGATATTTTAGTTCTGATCAAAAAAATTTTATTTTTTATGTTTTTTCGTAAAACACGTTGATGCCATCTGAAAGAAGAAAAGATAAGCTTTCCATCGAGCTCTTAGTCGAAGAAGTCGGTCGAAGGATGCAAGAGTTATAGCAAAAAGCTAATCGGTGGTCAACATGTTTCCGTCCAACTGCCTCTTCTTTTCGCAAAGAACTTTTCTATAATTCTAGTATTTAATGGGAAAAAATTAAACGAATTTTTTGTCCATGTAAAAAACTATTAATTCTGAATAAAATGCCGCCCATTTATGCAATTAAAAAAATTTAAATGTCTCTTATTAGATAAGGCATATTTTCGTCTGATAAGGTACTTCTTCTTCAATGATTTCGAGGATATTTTAGTTTTGATCAAAAAAATTTTATTTTTTACGACTTTTCGTAAAATATGTTAATGCCATCTGAAAGAGGAACAGATAAGCTTTCCAACGAGCTCTTAGTCGAAGAAGTCAGTTGAAGGATGCAAGAGTTATAAGCAAAAAACTAATCGGTGGTCAACACGTTTCCGTCCTACTGCCGATTCTTTTCGCAAAGTACTTTTCTATAATTCTAGTATTTAATGGGAAAAAACTAAACGAATTTTTTCTCCATGTAAAAAAACTATTAATTCTGAATAAAATACCGCCCATTAATGCAATTAAAAAAATTTTAATGTCTCTTATTAGATAAGGCATATTTTCGTCTGATAAGGTACTTCTTCTTCAATAATTTTGAGGATATTTTAGTCTTGATCAAAAAAATCTTATTTCTTACGACTTTTCGTAAAATATGTTAATGCCATCTGAAAGAGGAACAGATAAGCTTTCCATCGAGCTCTTAGTCGAAGAAGTCGGTCGAAGGATGCAAGAGTTATTAGCAGAAAACTAATCGGTGGTCAACACGTTTCCGTCCTACTGCCGATTGTTTTCGCAAAGTACTTTTCTATAATTCTAGTATTTAATGGGAAAAAATTAAACGAATTTTTTCTCCATTTAAAAAAACTACTAATTCTGAATAAAATGCCACCCATTTATGCAATTAAAAAAATTTAAATGTCTCTTATTAGATAAGGCATATTTACGTCTGATAAGGTACTTCTTCTTCAATGATTTCGAGGATATTTTAGTTCTGATCAAAAAAATTTTATTTTTTATGTTTTTTCGTAAAACACGTTGATGCCATCTGAAAGAAGAAAAGATAAGCTTTCCATCGAGCTCTTAGTCGAAGAAGTCGGTCGAAGGATGCAAGAGTTATAGCAAAAAGCTAATCGGTGGTCAACATGTTTCCGTCCAACTGCCTCTTCTTTTCGCAAAGAACTTTTCTATAATTCTAGTATTTAATGGGAAAAAATTAAACGAATTTTTTGTCCATGTAAAAAACTATTAATTCTGAATAAAATGCCGCCCATTTATGCAATTAAAAAAATTTAAATGTCTCTTATTAGATAAGGCATATTTTCGTCTGATAAGGTACTTCTTCTTCAATGATTTCGAGGATATTTTAGTTTTGATCAAAAAAATTTTATTTTTTACGACTTTTCGTAAAATATGTGAATGCCATCTGAAAGAGGAACAGATAAGCTTTCCATCGAGCTCTTAGTCGAAGAAGTCGGTTGAAGGATGCAAGAGTTATAAGCAAAAAACTAATCGGTGGTCAACACGTTTCCGTCCTACTGCCGATTCTTTTCGCAAAGTACTTTTCTATAATTCTAGTATTTAATGGGAAAAAACTAAACGAATTTTTTCTCCATGTAAAAAAACTATTAATTCTGAATAAAATACCGCCCATTAATGCAATTAAAAAAATTTTAATGTCTCTTATTAGATAAGGCATATTTTCGTCTGATAAGGTACTTCTTCTTCAATAATTTTGAGGATATTTTAGTCTTGATCAAAAAAATCTTATTTCTTACGACTTTTCGTAAAATATGTTAATGCCATCTGAAAGAGGAACAGATAAGCTTTCCATCGAGCTCTTAGTCGAAGAAGTCGGTCGAAGGATGCAAGAGTTATAGCAAAAAACTAATCGGTGGTCAACATGTTTCCGTCCAACTGCCTCTTCTTTTCGCAAAGAACTTTTCTATAATTCTAGTATTTAATGGGAAAAAATTAAACGAATTTTTTGTCTATGTAAAAACTATTAATTCTGAATAAAATGCAGCCCATTTATGCAATTAAAGAAATTTAAATGTCTCTCATTAGATAAGCCATATTTTCGTCTGATAAGCTACTTCTTCCTCAATAATTTTGAGGATATTTTAGTTTTGATCAAAAAAATTTTATTTCTTACGACTTTTCGTAAAATATGTTAATACCATCTAAAAGGGGAACATATAAGCTTTCCATCGAGCTCTTAGTCGAAGAAGTCGGTCGAAGGATGCAAGAGTTATTAGCAGAAAACTAATCGGTGGTCAAGACGTTTCCGTCCTACTGCCGATTGTTTTCGCAAAGTACTTTTCTATAATTCTAGTATTTAATGGGAAAAAATTAAACGAATATTTTCTCCATTTAAAAAAACTACTAATTCTGAATAAAATGCCACCCATTTATGCAATTAAAAAAATTTAAATGTCTCTTATTAGATAAGGCATATTTACGTCTGATAAGGTACTTCTTCTTCAATGATTTCGAGGATATTTTAGTTCTGATCAAAAAAATTTTATTTTTTATGTTTTTTCGTAAAACACGTTGATGCCATCTGAAAGAAGAAAAGATAAGCTTTCCATCGAGCTCTTAGTCGAAGAAGTCGGTCGAAGGATGCAAGAGTTATAGCAAAAAGCTAATCGGTGGTCAACATGTTTCCGTCCAACTGCCTCTTCTTTTCGCAAAGAACTTTTCTATAATTCTAGTATTTAATGGGAAAAAATTAAACGAATTTTTTCTTCATTTAAAAAACTATTAATTCTGAAAAAATGCCACCCATTTATGCAATTAAAAAAATTTAAATGTCTCTTATTAGATAAGGCATATTTACGTCTGATAAGGTACTTCTTCTTCAATGATTTCGAGGATATTTTAGTTCTGATCAAAAAAATTTTATTTTTTATGTTTTTTCGTAAAACACGTTGATGCCATCTGAAAGAAGAAAAGATAAGCTTTCCATCGAGCTCTTAGTCGAAGAAGTCGGTCGAAGGATGCAAGAGTTATAGCAAAAAGCTAATCGGTGGTCAACATGTTTCCGTCCAACTGCCTCTTCTTTTCGCAAAGAACTTTTCTATAATTCTAGTATTTAATGGGAAAAAATTAAACGAATTTTTTGTCCATGTAAAAAACTATTAATTCTGAATAAAATGCCGCCCATTTATGCAATTAAAAAAATTTAAATGTCTCTTATTAGATAAGGCATATTTTCGTCTGATAAGGTACTTCTTCTTCAATGATTTCGAGGATATTTTAGTTTTGATCAAAAAAATTTTATTTTTTACGACTTTTCGTAAAATATGTTAATGCCATCTGAAAGAGGAACAGATAAGCTTTCCTACGAGCTCTTAGTCGAAGAAGTCAGTTGAAGGATGCAAGAGTTATAAGCAAAAAACTAATCGGTGGTCAACACGTTTCCGTCCTACTGCCGATTCTTTTCGCAAAGTACTTTTCTATAATTCTAGTATTTAATGGGAAAAAACTAAACGAATTTTTTCTCCATGTAAAAAAACTATTAATTCTGAATAAAATACCGCCCATTAATGCAATTAAAAAAATTTTAATGTCTCTTATTAGATAAGGCATATTTTCGTCTGATAAGGTACTTCTTCTTCAATAATTTTGAGGATATTTTAGTCTTGATCAAAAAAATCTTATTTCTTACGACTTTTCGTAAAATATGTTAATGCCATCTGAAAGAGGAACAGATAAGCTTTCCATCGAGCTCTTAGTCGAAGAAGTCGGTCGAAGGATGCAAGAGTTATTAGCAGAAAACTAATCGGTGGTCAACACGTTTCCGTCCTACTGCCGATTGTTTTCGCAAAGTACTTTTCTATAATTCTAGTATTTAATGGGAAAAAATTAAACGAATTTTTTCTCCATTTAAAAAAACTACTAATTCTGAATAAAATGCCACCCATTTATGCAATTAAAAAAATTTAAATGTCTCTTATTAGATAAGGCATATTTACGTCTGATAAGGTACTTCTTCTTCAATGATTTCGAGGATATTTTAGTTCTGATCAAAAAAATTTTATTTTTTATGTTTTTTCGTAAAACACGTTGATGCCATCTGAAAGAAGAAAAGATAAGCTTTCCATCGAGCTCTTAGTCGAAGAAGTCGGTCGAAGGATGCAAGAGTTATAGCAAAAAGCTAATCGGTGGTCAACATAATTCCGTCCAACTGCCTCTTCTTTTCGCAAAGAACTTTTCTATAATTCTAGTATTTAATGGGAAAAAATTAAACGAATTTTTTGTCCATGTAAAAAACTATTAATTCTGAATAAAATGCCGCCCATTTATGCAATTAAAAAAATTTAAATGTCTCTTATTAGATAAGGCATATTTTCGTCTGATAAGGTACTTCTTCTTCAATGATTTCGAGGATATTTTAGTTTTGATCAAAAAAATTTTATTTTTTACGACTTTTCGTAAAATATGTTAATGCCATCTGAAAGAGGAACAGATAAGCTTTCCATCGAGCTCTTAGTCGAAGAAGTCGGTTGAAGGATGCAAGAGTTATAAGCAAAAAACTAATCGGTGGTCAACACGTTTCCGTCCTACTGCCGATTCTTTTCGCAAAGTACTTTTCTATAATTCTAGTATTTAATGGGAAAAAACTAAACGAATTTTTTCTCCATGTAAAAAAACTATTAATTCTGAATAAAATACCGCCCATTAATGCAATTAAAAAAATTTTAATGTCTCTTATTAGATAAGGCATATTTTCGTCTGATAAGGTACTTCTTCTTCAATAATTTTGAGGATATTTTAGTCTTGATCAAAAAAATCTTATTTCTTACGACTTTTCGTAAAATATGTTAATGCCATCTGAAAGAGGAACAGATAAGCTTTCCATCGAGCTCTTAGTCGAAGAAGTCGGTCGAAGGATGCAAGAGTTATAGCAAAAAACTAATCGGTGGTCAACATGTTTCCGTCCAACTGCCTCTTCTTTTCGCAAAGAACTTTTCTATAATTCTAGTATTTAATGGGAAAAAATTAAACGAATTTTTTGTCTATGTAAAAACTATTAATTCTGAATAAAATGCAGCCCATTTATGCAATTAAAGAAATTTAAATGTCTCTCATTAGATAAGCCATATTTTCGTCTGATAAGCTACTTCTTCTTCAATAATTTTGAGGATATTTTAGTTTTGATCAAAAAAATTTTATTTCTTACGACTTTTCGTAAAATATGTTAATACCATCTAAAAGGGGAACATATAAGCTTTCCATCGAGCTCTTAGTCGAAGAAGTCGGTCGAAGGATGCAAGAGTTATTAGCAGAAAACTAATCGGTGGTCAACACGTTTCCGTCCTACTGCCGATTGTTTTCGCAAAGTACTTTTCTATAATTCTAGTATTTAATGGGAAAAAATTAAACGAATTTTTTCTCCATTTAAAAAAACTACTAATTCTGAATAAAATGCCACCCATTTATGCAATTAAAAAAATTTAAATGTCTCTTATTAGATAAGGCATATTTACGTCTGATAAGGTACTTCTTCTTCAATGATTTCGAGGATATTTTAGTTCTGATCAAAAAAATTTTATTTTTTATGTTTTTTCGTAAAACACGTTGATGCCATCTGAAAGAAGAAAAGATAAGCTTTCCATCGAGCTCTTAGTCGAAGAAGTCGGTCGAAGGATGCAAGAGTTATAGCAAAAAGCTAATCGGTGGTCAACATGTTTCCGTCCAACTGCCTCTTCTTTTCGCAAAGAACTTTTCTATAATTCTAGTATTTAATGGGAAAAAATTAAACGAATTTTTTGTCCATGTAAAAAACTATTAATTCTGAATAAAATGCCGCCCATTTATGCAATTAAAAAAATTTAAATGTCTCTTATTAGATAAGGCATATTTTCGTCTGATAAGGTACTTCTTCTTCAATGATTTCGAGGATATTTTAGTTTTGATCAAAAAAATTTTATTTTTTACGACTTTTCGTAAAATATGTTAATGCCATCTGAAAGAGGAACAGATAAGCTTTCCATCGAGCTCTTAGTCGAAGAAGTCGGTTGAAGGATGCAAGAGTTATAAGCAAAAAACTAATCGGTGGTCAACACGTTTCCGTCCTACTGCCGATTCTTTTCGCAAAGTACTTTTCTATAATTCTAGTATTTCATGGGAAAAAACTAAACGAATTTTTTCTCCATGTAAAAAAACTATTAATTCTGAATAAAATACCGCCCATTAATGCAATTAAAAAAATTTTAATGTCTCTTATTAGATAAGGCATATTTTCGTCTGATAAGGTACTTCTTCTTCAATAATTTTGAGGATATTTTAGTCTTGATCAAAAAAATCTTATTTCTTACGACTTTTCGTAAAATATGTTAATGCCATCTGAAAGAGGAACAGATAAGCTTTCCATCGAGCTCTTAGTCGAAGAAGTCGGTCGAAGGATGCAAGAGTTATAGCAAAAAACTAATCGGTGGTCAACATGTTTCCGTCCAACTGCCTCTTCTTTTCGCAAAGAACTTTTCTATAATTCTAGTATTTAATGGGAAAAAATTAAACGAATTTTTTGTCTATGTAAAAACTATTAATTCTGAATAAAATGCAGCCCATTTATGCAATTAAAGAAATTTAAATGTCTCTCATTAGATAAGCCATATTTTCGTCTGATAAGCTACTTCTTCTTCAATAATTTTGAGGATATTTTAGTTTTGATCAAAAAAATTTTATTTCTTACGACTTTTCGTAAAATATGTTAATACCATCTAAAAGGGGAACATATAAGCTTTCCATCGAGCTCTTAGTCGAAGAAGTCGGTCGAAGGATGCAAGAGTTATTAGCAGAAAACTAATCGGTGGTCAACACGTTTCCGTCCTACTGCCGATTGTTTTCGCAAAGTACTTTTCTATAATTCTAGTATTTAATGGGAAAAAATTAAACGAATTTTTTCTCCATTTAAAAAAACTACTAATTCTGAATAAAATGCCACCCATTTATGCAATTAAAAAAATTTAAATGTCTCTTATTAGATAAGGCATATTTACGTCTGATAAGGTACTTCTTCTTCAATGATTTCGAGGATATTTTAGTTCTGATCAAAAAAATTTTATTTTTTATGTTTTTTCGTAAAACACGTTGATGCCATCTGAAAGAAGAAAAGATAAGCTTTCCATCGAGCTCTTAGTCGAAGAAGTCGGTCGAAGGATGCAAGAGTTATAGCAAAAAGCTAATCGGTGGTCAACATGTTTCCGTCCAACTGCCTCTTCTTTTCGCAAAGAACTTTTCTATAATTCTAGTATTTAATGGGAAAAAATTAAACGAATTTTTTGTCCATGTAAAAAACTATTAATTCTGAATAAAATGCCGCCCATTTATGCAATTAAAAAAATTTAAATGTCTCTTATTAGATAAGGCATATTTTCGTCTGATAAGGTACTTCTTCTTCAATGATTTCGAGGATATTTTAGTTTTGATCAAAAAAATTTTATTTTTTACGACTTTTCGTAAAATATGTTAATGCCATCTGAAAGAGGAACAGATAAGCTTTCCATCGAGCTCTTAGTCGAAGAAGTCGGTTGAAGGATGCAAGAGTTATAAGCAAAAAACTAATCGGTGGTCAACACGTTTCCGTCCTACTGCCGATTCTTTTCGCAAAGTACTTTTCTATAATTCTAGTATTTAATGGGAAAAAACTAAACGAATTTTTTCTCCATGTAAAAAAACTATTAATTCTGAATAAAATACCGCCCATTAATGCAATTAAAAAAATTTTAATGTCTCTTATTAGATAAGGCATATTTTCGTCTGATAAGGTACTTCTTCTTCAATAATTTTGAGGATATTTTAGTCTTGATCAAAAAAATCTTATTTCTTACGACTTTTCGTAAAATATGTTAATGCCATCTGAAAGAGGAACAGATAAGCTTTCCATCGAGCTCTTAGTCGAAGAAGTCGGTCGAAGGATGCAAGAGTTATAGCAAAAAACTAATCGGTGGTCAACATGTTTCCGTCCAACTGCCTCTTCTTTTCGCAAAAAACTTTTCTATAATTCTAGTATTTAATGGGAAAAAATTAAACGAATTTTTTGTCTATGTAAAAACTATTAATTCTGAATAAAATGCAGCCCATTTATGCAATTAAAGAAATTTAAATGTCTCTCATTAGATAAGCCATATTTTCGTCTGATAAGCTACTTCTTCTTCAATAATTTTGAGGATATTTTAGTTTTGATCAAAAAAATTTTATTTCTTACGACTTTTCGTAAAATATGTTAATACCATCTAAAAGGGGAACATATAAGCTTTCCATCGAGCTCTTAGTCGAAGAAGTCGGTCGAAGGATGCAAGAGTTATTAGCAGAAAACTAATCGGTGGTCAACACGTTTCCGTCCTACTGCCGATTGTTTTCGCAAAGTACTTTTCTATAATTCTAGTATTTAATGGGAAAAAATTAAACGAATTTTTTCTCCATTTAAAAAAACTACTAATTCTGAATAAAATGCCACCCATTTATGCAATTAAAAAAATTTAAATGTCTCTTATTAGATAAGGCATATTTACGTCTGATAAGGTACTTCTTCTTCAATGATTTCGAGGATATTTTAGTTCTGATCAAAAAAATTTTTATTTTATTTATTTATTTATTTAAAGCTAGCTTAAAGTTAAAGAACTTACAAACTAACGTGGGACGGTCATGGGGCCTTGGCTGCTAGGGCCTTTAGCCTGAGATGTTTTTTTTTTTTTTTAAATGGTGGCTTACATTTTCTTATAATTAGATTTTATTGTATATGTTTGATTTTTTTAGGAATTCTAGTATGAGGTATATATTTTTTAAGGATGGGTTAGAGATGAGGTGGAGAGGGTTACGGTTGGCGAATATTGTGGATCTGTGTTGATTAAGTGAGGTGCATGATGTGATAATGTGGTGAATATTGTAACTGGGGCTGTTGCAAAATGGACAATTGTTGTGGTGTTGGTTAGGGTTTATGTATTGTGTGTTTGTTAATTTAGTGTGGCCAAGACGTATTCTAGAGAATTTAATCTGGTTAATTCTGCTGAGTTTGTTTTGGGGTATTGTTTTGAGGTAAGTAATGTTTGTTGTGTTTTGAGAGCGTAATTGTTTGTACCATGTCGACGTTTGTTGAAGTAGAGCATCGTTAGTTTGGCCTAGGAGTTTTTTGAGGGTTTCTATAATGTCACTGGTGTTGTAGTTGGGGGTGTATATTAGAGGTAGTTTTGTGGATAGTTTGGCTAAGAAGTCTGCTTTGTTGTTACCAGTGATATTTGTATGGCTAGGGACCCAGAATATTTTTATTTTAGGGTGTTTTGCATTGAGTATACTTCTTATAATGTTGGCGTAGAAGTTCTGATTGTTGAAGTTAGCTATAGCGTTTATAGCTGAGAGGGAGTCGGAGCAAATACTGAAGCGGCCTGGCTTTTTTATGCATATTTTAATGGCTTCGTGAATAGCGATGATTTCAGCTGAGAAGACTGTTGAGTAGTGTGGTAGGAGTCCTAGTTTCAGAGGTTGTGTGTCGGTAGAAATGCCATAGCCTGTGATTTGACAAGATTTGGAGCCGTCGGTGTAAATGAAGGTGTAGTTTGGGTGGCCGTTTTTAATGGAGAGGAGGAGTTGTTGGAAGATTTCTGGAGGAGTGTTGTTCTTACGGAAAGATGTTAAGGAAGTGTTAATGAATTTACAGGGATTTTGCCAATCAAGCTTTTTGTAAGTATAGGGTTTGAGGGGAGCATACGGCAAGTTTAAATTTTTGCAGATGTTTATAGCTCGATCTAGTGTACTAGGGTATCTTGGTGTTCTTTTTGAAGTTTTTATAAAATTCTTGAGGGGAGTATCTGAGGAGTTCAAAAGTGTTTTGAATAGTTTGGCTGTTAGAAAGTCACGTCTATTTTCAAGTGTATGGATATTAGATTCCATGAGAAGGTTATTGGCAGGGGTAGTTCGAAAGGCACCTAGAGCTGTTCTGATGGCTGAATTTTGTATTGATTTAAGTTTGTTTGTGTACGATTTAGGTGCGTATCCGTAAATTGGGAGGCAGTAATCTATCTTTGAAATGAGTAGAGTTTTGGTTATTTGAATTAAGGTGAGAGAATTGCAGTTGTATTTCCGGGATGAAAGATGTTTAATGGTGTTAAGTTGTTTAGTTAGGTTGGAGGTTAGTTGAGAGATGTGAGAGTTCCATTTGTATCTATTATTCAGGGTTAGACCTAAGATTTTTAATCTTGTTACTGTAGGGATAGTAGTATTGTTGGTTTGGATTGAGCAGTGACAGTTTTTCTTTCGACAAATGTGTAGATGTTGGCATTTCTCTGATGACAAGATTGCTCCAGAATAGTTACACCAGTGTTGGATGTCCAGAAATAGTTGGCTAAGGTTCGATTGGGGATTCTTTTTTTGTTTGAGGTCAAGTAAAAGGTGGAAATCGTCTGCGTAGGCACAGAATTTTATTTCTTTGTGTAGAGCTATTTTTTGTGATAGAGTATTGTAGGAGATCAAGAAAAGGATGACTGAGATAGGGGAGCCTTGGGGGATGCCATTATGTAAGTGATAACTGCTGGATAGAGTTTTACCAATCTTTACTATTATTTTCCTATTGGACATAAAGTGGGTGACGTAGGCAATTATTTTTGGACCTAGCTTCCATTCCCGGAGTTGGTGTATCAGGGAGTGTATCCCTATCTTGTCGTATGCTTTACAAAAGTCAAGGGAGATAATGGAAAGGTGTCGTTTGTATGAGATGGCTCTGGTTGCGAGATGATCTACATATAGTAGATTGTCAAGAACAGATTTGCCTCTCTTAAAACCGAGTTGGTTATTATGAATAAGTTTGTTTGTCAAAACAAACCACCATAATCTTTTTGCGATTATTTTGTCCAATACTTTAGCTAGGCATGGGTTTAGGGATATTGGTCTGTACGATTGTAGCTCTGATTTTTTTTTTGTGTGGTTTTAGGATAGGTATGATAAGGCTAGTCTTATATGCTTGGGGAATGTGGCTATTCAAGATGTTATTAAATAGGTTAAGAATACGAGTTTTAAAGAGCGTGGGAGAATTCTGAATCATGGGGTATGAGATGCGGTCAGGGCCTGGAGTAGATCATTTTAATGAGTTTAGTGACGATTGAAGTTCTAAGAGTGTGATATCTTTCTCTATTTCTAAAGCTGTTTTTGTGGGGAGGTAGTTTGGAGGAAGTGTCAAAGCATTGTGCTTATTATATCGAAAGTTTTGAGTAAATTTCATATCTTCCGATTCTTTGGACCAGTTTTCAGCGAAGCAGTTAGCTATGGTGTTTGGGTCTGTTGTCAGAGAATTATTTGAAGGGTTGAGGATACAATGTATGGATTTTGAGGGAAAGAGTCCGCAGAAACTTTTAATGTTGGACCATATTCTAGATGGATCGGATTTGGGTTGAATTTCGGAAGTAAAGTTGTTGAAAGCCAGTCTTTTGGCTTCTCTTATTGCTCTTCTGAATTTTGCATTGGATTTTTTGAATTCTATAATATTGTCGGTGTGGATTTGTCTTTTTAGTTGAGCCCATTTTAGGTTTTTTTCTCTCTTAAGAGCTGAAAGTTCTTTGTTCCACCAGGGAACTGTCCGTGATATTGTGTAAGTGGTGTTTTAGGGTATAGTAAGGTGGGCACTTTGTATTATGGTTTTGTTTATAATAGCAGCTTCTTTGTTAGTGTTATTACTTGGTTGCATCGTTGAGTTTATATTTACAATTTTTTTTTGGTAATGTGACCAGTTGGCAGATTTTAGTTTAAAGGTAGGTTTAGCAATGAGGTTAGGTGGAGGGGTGGGAAAGAGGTTTATTTTTATTGGATAGTGGTCGCTTCCATTGAGGTCGTTGGTGCATTCCCAATGAGTTTCAGTTGCCAGGCTAGCTGATATGAAGGAAAGGTCGATGTGAGTAAATGTATTGTGTGTGGAGAAGTGTGTTGGAGATTTGTTGTTAAGTAGTATGAAGTTACTTCGGTCTATGAACTTTGCTATTATTTCACCTCTTTTGTTGCTTTTGGGTGAACCCCAGTTTGGGTGCCAGCTGTTAAAATCGCCAAGTACTAAGGTAGGGTTATTATATGGGCTGAAAGTATTGTGTAGTTGGGATTTAGTGAATGTTTTAGTTGGTGATATGTACACTGAGATAATTGAAACAGTTTGTTTTGATTTCGTTTCGATTGCTAAGGTTTCAAAGTAGTTTGGAGTATGTAATTGGGAGTATTGAATAGAAGAGTGGATTAAAAATGCAATTCCGCCAAACCTGTTCGTTGCTTTGTTGGTAATTAGTGTGTAATTTATCGGAGTTGGGATGTTGTTAAGGTTGTGTATGTGTGTTTCTTGTAAGGAAATTATATGAGGCGAATGTTTTTTTAAGATAATTTGTAACTCGCTATAGTTATTTAAGTATCCTTTTATATTCCATTGGAGAATTCTTAGGGACATCTGGGTGTTTAGGGAGATTGTGACAGTGAGTATAATTTGTAAATATTATTACTATTGCGAGTTTCTTGTCTTGGAGAGCCCCAATTTTCCGAGGCAAAGTCGTCAAATGGGGGCTCTGTAAAGGTTGGAGTGACGGAGCATGAGGCGCCGGCGGGGACTGCAGCACCATTTCATGTTGCTGCAGTCCCCGGCAGCGCCGCATGCTCCGTCGTTCGGTATAAGGTTGTTAATTATAAATTGTCGTCATCTTCGTAATCTGTTATGGTAGATTTTCTGGGTTTGTTGATATGTTGGTTCTTTGACTTTGAGGGTTTAAATGAGGTTGTTAAACTATTTTTATCTTTTGAAAAGATTTTTAATTTGTGGCTGGGTGGTGCTTGTGTTGAGTTGTGGGGGGAGTCAATGGCTGTATCCATTGCCTCATCTGATATGTCTACGTAATCTATTAGTGTTCTTGGTTGCTGATGATGTGATGTTGGTCCTTCTTTTGCGGTTTTTGTATGTTGTCCAGGAGCGGCGTCGGTGACGTCAACTTTGGTCTTGATCGATGTTTGTGGTCTGCTGGATATATTATTACTGAGATGCGATAGTGAGGAGTTGTCATATTTTGTAGTGTTTTGATTGTGCGGTAAACTGCTTGAGAGGATGCTTGCGAATGACGTGAGGTGGTGGTTGTGTCTTTTGTGGTAGGTGTTAAGAGCTGTTTTATAGTCAACTTTATTGGTCGTTTTAATTGCGATAATTTCCTGTTGTTTTAAAAAGCTTGGGCATTTTTTATCTAGTGGACTGTGGTTACTGTTGATCTCGATGTTGTATTTACAGTTGATGCAGTTTTTGTTATTATTGCAAGTTTCCCCTTCTTTTGTGTGTATTTCATCAGAGCAGTTGTTGCATGTTTGTTTACTTTTGCATATAGATGTTGGGTGACCTAGTCGTAGGCAGTTTTTGCATCTTAGGGGAAGTGGTATGTATGGTCTTACTTGGACTCTCTCATAGCCGATCATAAGGTTTTCTGGGAGTGTGTGTGATGCGAAGCTGATTATAATTAATCCTGTTTCTGTAAGTTTACCATCGACATTTTTCAAAATTTTCTTAAGTTCAGTAACGTTTTGGGGTTTTAGCTCGTTAAGAATAATTGATTCTTCAATGTTTCGTAAGTCATTTGAATAAATGACACCTTTTGATATATTAAGGGTTTTATGTTCGGTAGCAGTGACTTTTATATCTCCAATGCTGTCCAGTTTTAATAATTTGTTTGCTTGTGTTGTGTTTTTAGTTTTGAGAAGCAGGGTACCTGCTCTTGTTTTTTTACAAGATTCAATTTCGCCTCCACATGTGTAGTCGATAACTTTTTTGATTAAAAAAGGTGATATGTTTTCAAAGCTGTTGTTGTCTGTTCTGGTGATGACTATAAATTTGGGCTCATGGTGTGTTGTTTTATTTGAAATGAACCGTTTGTTAGAGTCCGGTGGTAAATTCATTGTTGTTGTGAAGGGCAACTGCCCAGATGTTGGATAACTGTTATAGTTATTCGTTAGTTTTGTTGGTATTTTTATTTGTATATATATATATTTTTTTCTCTTTTACACTTGTTTGGATTACTTGAGAAGATTTTTTTGTTGTTGTAGCACTTGATAACACTACGATTGAAATCACACGTCTTTACTCCACGAGGTTCAGATTGCGAATGTCAAAAAAATTTTATTTCTTATGTTTTTTCGTAAAATACGTTGATGCCATCTGAAAGAAGAAAAGATAAGCTTTCCATCGAGCTCTTAGTCGAAGAAGTCGGTCGAAGGATGCAAGAGTTATAGCAAAAAGCTAATCGGTGGTCAACATGTTTCCGTCCAACTGCCTCTTCTTTTCGCAAAGAACTTTTCTATAATTCTAGTATTTAATGTGAAAAAATTAAACGAATTTTTTGTCCATGTAAAAAACTATTAATTCTGAATAAAATGCCGCCCATTTATGCAATTAAAAAAATTTATATGTCTCTTATTAGATAAGGCATATTTTCGTCTGATAAGGTACTTCTTCTTCAATGATTTCGAGGATATTTTAGTTTTGATCAAAAAAATTTTATTTTTTACGACTTTTCGTAAAATATGTTAATGCCATCTGAAAGAGGAACAGATAAGCCTTCCATCGAGCCTTTAGTCGAAGAATTCGGTCGAAGGATGCAAGAGTTATTAGCAGAAAACTAATCGGTGGTCAACACGTTTCCGTCCTACTGCCGATTCTTTTCACAAAGCACTTTTCTATAATTCTAGTATTTAATGGGAAAAAATTAAACGAATTTTTTCTCCATGTAAAAAAACTATTAATTCTGAATAAAATGCCGCCCATTTATGCAATTAAAAAAATTTATATGTCTCTTATTAGATAAGGCATATTTTCGTCTGATAAGGTACTTCTTCTTCAATGATTTCGGGGATATTTTAGTTTTGATCAAAAAAATTTTATTTCTTTCGACTTTTCGTAAAATATGTTAATGCCATCTGAAAGAGGAACAGATAAGCTTTCCATCGAGCTCTTAGTTGAAGAAGTCGGTCGAAGGATGCAAGAGTTATTAGCAGAAAACTAATCGGTGGTCAACACGTTTCCGTCCTACTGCCGATTCTTTTCACAAAGCACTTTTCTATAATTCTAGTATTTAATGGGAAAAAATTAAACGAATTTTTTGTCCATGTAAAAAACTATTAATTCTGAATAAAATGCCGCCCATTTATGCAATTAAAGAAATTTAAATGTCTCTCATTAGATAAGCCATATTTTCGTCTGATAAGCTACTTCTTCTTCAATAATTTTGAGGATATTTTAGTTTTGATCAAAAAAATCTTATTTTTTACGACTTTTCGTAAAATATGTTAATGCCATCTGAAAGAGGAACAGATAAGCCTTCCATCGAGCCTTTAGTCGAAGAATTCGGTCGAAGGATGCAAGAGTTATTAGCAGAAAACTAATCGGTGGTCAACACGTTTCCGTCCTACTGCCGATTCTTTTCACAAAGCACTTTTCTATAATTCTAGTATTTAATGGGAAAAAATTAAACGAATTTTTTGTCCATGTAAAAAACTATTAATTCTGAATAAAATGCCGCCCATTTATGCAATTAAAAAAATTTATATGTCTCTTATTAGATAAGGCATATTTTCGTCTGATAAGGTACTTCTTCTTCAATGATTTCGAGGATATTTTAGTTTTGATCAAAAAAATTTTATTTTTTACGACTTTTCGTAAAATATGTTAATGCCATCTGAAAGAGGAACAGATAAGCCTTCCATCGAGCCTTTAGTCGAAGAATTCGGTCGAAGGATGCAAGAGTTATTAGCAGAAAACTAATCGGTGGTCAACACGTTTCCGTCCTACTGCCGATTCTTTTCACAAAGCACTTTTCTATAATTCTAGTATTTAATGGGAAAAAATTAAACGAATTTTTTCTCCATGTAAAAAAACTATTAATTCTGAATAAAATGCCGCCCATTTATGCAATTAAAAAAATTTATATGTCTCTTATTAGATAAGGCATATTTTCGTCTGATAAGGTACTTCTTCTTCAATGATTTCGGGGATATTTTAGTTTTGATCAAAAAAATTTTATTTCTTTCGACTTTTCGTAAAATATGTTAATGCCATCTGAAAGAGGAACAGATAAGCTTTCCATCGAGCTCTTAGTTGAAGAAGTCGGTCGAAGGATGCAAGAGTTATTAGCAGAAAACTAATCGGTGGTCAACACGTTTCCTTCCTACTGCCGATTCTTTTCGCAAAGTACTTTTCTATAATTCTAGTATTTAATGGGAAAAAATTAAACGAATTTTTTCTCCATGTAAACAAACAATCAATTCTGAGTAAAATGCCGCCCATTTATGCAATGAAAAAAATTTAAATGTCTCTTAATAGATAAGGCATATTTTCGTCTGATAAGGTACTTCTTCTTCAATGATTTCGAGGATATTTTAGTTTTGATCAAAAAAATTTTATTTCTTACGACTTTTCGTAAAATATGTTAATACCATCTAAAAGGGGAATAGATAAGCTTTCCATCGAGCTCTTAGTCGAAGAAGTCGGTCGAAGGATGCAAGAGTTATTAGCAGAAAACTAATCGGTGGTCAACACGTTTCCGTCCTACTGCCGATTCTTTTCGCAAAGTACTTTTCTATAATTCTAGTATTTAATGGGAAAAAATTAAACGAATTTTTTCTCCATGTAAAAAAACTATCAATTCTAAATAAAATGCCGCCCATTTATGCAATTAAAAAATTTAAATGTCTGTTATTAGATAAGGCATATTTTCGTCTGATAAGGTACTTCTTCTTCAATGATTTCGAGGATATTTTAGCTTTGATCAAAAAAATTTTATTTCTTACGACTTTTCGTAAAATATGTTAATGCCATCTGAAAGAGGAACAGATAAGCTTTTTATCGAGCTCTTAGTCGAAGAAGTCGGTCGAAGGATGCAAGAGTTATTAGCAAAAAACTAATCGGTGGTCAACACGTTTCCGTCCCACTGCCGATTCTTTTCGCAAAGTACTTTTCTATAATTCTAGTATTTAATGGGAGAAAATTAAATGAATTTTTTCTCAATGTAAAAAAACTATTAATTCTGAAAAAAATGACGCCCATTTATGCAATTAAAAAAATTTAAATGTCTCTTATTAGATAAGGCATATTTTCGTCTGATAAGGTAGTTCTTCTTCAATGATTTCGAGGATATTTTAGCTTTGATCAAAAAAATTTTATTTCTTACGACTTTTCGTAAAATATGTTAATGCCATCTAAAAGAGGAACAGATAAGCTTTCCATCGAACTCTTAGTCGAAGAAGTCGGTCGAAGGATGCAAGAGTTATTAGCAAAAAACTAATCGGTGGTCAACACGTTTCCGTCCCACTGCCGATTCTTTTCGCAAAGTACTTTTCTATAATTCTAGTATTTAATGGGAGAAAATTAAATGAATTTTTTCTCAATGTAAAAAAACTATTAATTCTGAAAAAAATTACGCCCATTTATGCAATTAAAAAAATTTAAATGTCTCTTATTAGTTAAGGCATATTTTCGTCTGATAAGGTATTTCTTCTTCAGTGATTTTGAGGATATTTTAGTTTTGATCAAAAAAATTTTATTTCTTATGACTTTTCGTAAAATATGTTAATGCGATTCCGTCCTACTGCCGATTCTTTTCGCAAAGTACTTTTCTATAATTCTAGTATTTAATGGGAAAAAATTAAACGAATTTTTTGTTGATGTAAAAAACTATTAATTCTGAATAAAATGCCGGCCATTTATGCAATTAAAAAAATTTAAATGTCTCTTATTAGATAAGGCATATTTTCGTCTGAGAAGGTACTTCTTCTTGATTGATATCGAAGATATTTTAGTTTTGATGAAAAAAATTGTATTTCTTACGACTTTTCATAAAATATGTTAATGCCATCTGAAACAGGAACAGATAAGCTTTCCATCGAGCTCTTAGTCGAAGAAGTCGGTCGAAGGATGCAACAGTTATTAGCAAAAAACTAATTGGTGGTCAACACGATTCTGTCCTACTGCCGATTCTTTTCGCAAAGTACTTTTGTATAATTCTAGTATTTAATGGGAAAAAATTAAAATAATTTTTTGTCCATGTAAAAAACTTTAAATTCTGAATAAAATGCCGCCAATTTAGATAATTAAAAAAGTTTGAATGTCTAATATTAGATAAGGCATATTTTCGTCTGATAAGGTACTTCTTCTTCAATGATTTCGAGGATATTTTAGTTTTGATCAAAAAAATTTTATTTCTTACGACTTTTCGTAAAATATGTTAATGCCATCTGAAAGAGGAACAGATAAGCTTTCCATCGAGCTCTTAGTCGAAGAAGTCGGTCGAAGGATGCAAGAGTTATTAGCAAAAAACTAATCGGTGGTCAACACGATTCTGTCCTACTGCCGATTCTTTTCGCAAAGTACTTTTCTATAATTCTAGTATTTATTGGGAAAAAATTTAACGAATTTTTTGTTGATGTAAAAAACTATTAATTCTAAATAAAATGCCGACCATTTATGCGATTAAAAAAATTTTAATGTCTAATATTAGATAAGGCATATTTTCGTCTGATAAGGTACTTCTTCTTCAATGATTTCGAGAATATTTTAGTTTTGATCAAAAAAATTTTATTTCTTACGACTTTTCGTAAAATATGTTAATGCCATCTGAAAGAGGAACAGATACAGGTACTTCTTCTTCAATGATTTCGAGGATATTTTAGTTTTGATCAAAAAAATTTTATTTCTTACAACTTTTCGTAAAATATGTTAATGCCATCTGAAAGAGGAACAGATACAGGTACTTCTTCTTCAATGATTTCGAGGATATTTTAGTTTTGATCAAAAAAATTTTATTTCTTACGACTTTTCGTAAAATATGTTAATGCCATCTGAAAGAGGAACAGATAAACTTTCCATCGAGCTCTTAGTCGAAGAAGTCGGTCGAAGGATGCAAGAGTTATTAGCAAAAAACTTATCGGTAGTCAACACGATTCCGTCCTAGTGCCGATTCTTTTCGCAAAGTACTTTTCTATAATTCTAGTATTTAATGGGAAAAAATTAAACGAATTTTTTGTCCATGTAAAAAACTTTAAATTCTGAATAAAATGCCGCCCATTTAGACAATTAAAAAAGTTTAAATGTCTAATATTAGATAAGGCATATTTTCGTCTGATAAGGTACTTCTTCTTCAATGATTTCGAGAATATTTTATTTTTGATCAAAAAAATTTTATTTTTTATGACTTTTCGTAAAATATGTTAATGCCATCTGAAAGAGGAACAGATACAAGTACTTCTTCTTCAATGATTTCGAGGATATTTTAGTTTTGATCAAAAAAATTTTATTTCTGACGACTTTTCGTAAAATATGTTGATGCCATCTGAAAGAGGAACAGATAAGCTTTCCATCGAGCTCTTAGTCAAAGAAGTCGGTCGAAGGATGCAAGAGTTATTAGCAAAAAACTTATCGGTGGTCAACACGATTCCGTCCTACTGCCGATTCTCTTCGCAAAGTACTTTTCTATAATTCTAGTATTTAATGGGAAAAAATTAAACGAATTTTTTGTTGATGTAAAAAACTATTAACTCTGAATAAAATGCCGACCATTTATGCGATTAAAAAAATTTAAATGCCTCTTATTAGATAAGGAATATTTTCGTCTGAGAAGGTACTTCTTCTTGAATGATATCGAGGATATTTTAGTTTTGATCAAAAAAATTGTATTTCTTACGACTTTTCGTAAAATATGATAATGCCATCTGAAAGAGGAACAGATAAACTTTCCATCGAGCTCTTAGTCGAAGAAGTCGGTCGAAGGATGCAAGAGTTATTAGCAAAAAACTAATCGGTGGTCAACACGATTCCGTCGTACTGCAGATTCTCTTCGCAAAGTACTTTTCTATAATTTTAGTATTTAATGGGAAAAATTAATCGAACATTTTGTCCATGTAAAAAACTATTAATTCTGAATAAAATGCCGCCCATTTTGACAATTAAAAAAGTTTAGATGTCTCTTATTAGATAAGGTACTTCTTCTTCAATGATTTTGAGGATATTTTAGTTTTGAACGAAAAAAATTTTATTTCTTATGACTTTTCGTAAAATATGTTAATGCCATCTGAAAGAGGAACATATAAGGTTTCAATAGAGCTCTTAGTCGAAGAAGTCGGTCGAAGGATGCAAGAGTTATTAGCAAAAAACTTATCGGTAGTCAACACGATTCCGTCCTAGTGCCGATTCTTTTCGCAAAGTACTTTTCTATAATTCTAGTATTTAATGGGAAAAAATTAAACGAATTTTTTGTTCATGTAAAAATCTTTAAATTCTGAATAAAATGCCGCCTATTTAGACAATTAAAAAAGTTTAAATGTCTAATATTAGATAAGGCATATTTTCGTCTGATAAGGTACTTCTTCTTCAATGATTTCGAGGATATTTTAGTTTTGATGAAAAAAATTGTATTTCTTACGACTTTTCATAAAATATGTTAATGCCATCTAAAACAGGAACAGATAAGCTTTCCATCGAGCTCTTAGTCGAAGAAGTCGGTCGAAGGATGCAAGAGTTATTAGCAAAAAACTAATCGGTGGTCAACACGATTCCGTCCTACTGCAGATTCTCTTCGCAAAGTACTTTTCTATAATTCTAGTATTTATAGAAAAAAATTAAACGAATTTTTTGTCGATGCAAAAAACTATTAATTCTAAATAAAATGCCGCCCATTGAGACAATTAAAAAAATTTAGATGTCTCTTATTAGATAAGGTACTTCTTCTTCAATGATTTCGAGGATATTTTAGTTTTGAACAAAAAAATTTTATTTCTTATGACTTTTCGTAAAATATGTTTATGCCATCTGAAAGAGGAACATATAAGGTTTCAATAGAGCTCTTAGTCGAAGAAGTCGGTCGAAGGATGCAAGAGTTATTAGCAAAAAACTAATCGGTAGTCAACACGATTCCGTCCTACTGCCGATTCTCTTCGCAAAGTACTTTTCTATAATTCTAGTATTTAATGGGAAAAAATTAAACGAATTTTTTGTCCATGTAAAAAACTTTAAATTCTGAATAAAATGCCGCCCATTTAGATAATTAAAAAAGTTTAAATGTCTAATATTAGATAAGGCATATTTTCGTCTGATAAGGTACTTCTTCTTCAATGATTTCGAGGATATTTTAGTTTTGATCAAAAAAATTTTATTTCTGATGACTTTTTGTAAAATATGTTAATGCCATCTGAAAGAGGAACAGATAAGCTTTCCATCGAGCTCTTAGTCGAAGAAGTCGGTTGAAGCATGCAAGAGTTATAAGCAGAAAACTAATCGGTGGTCAACACGTTTCCGTCCTACTGCAGATTCTCTTCGCAAAGTACTTTTCTATAATTTTAGTATTTAATGGGAAAAATTAATCGAACATTTTGTCCATGTAAAAAACTATTAATTCTGAATAAAATGCCGCCCATTTAGACAATTAAAAAAGTTTACATGTCTCTTATTAGATAAGGTACTTCTTCTTCAATGATTTTGAGGATATTTTAGTTTTGAACAAAAAAATTTTATTTCTTATGACTTTTCGTAAAATATGTTAATGCCATCTGAAAGAGGAACAGATAAGCTTTTTATCGAGCTCTTAGTCGAAGAAGTCGGTCGAAGGATGCAAGAGTTATTAGCAAAAAACTAATCGGTGGTCAACACGATTCCGTCCTACTGCCGATTCTTTTCGCAAAGTACTTTTCTATAATTCTAGTATTTAGTGGGAAAAAATTAAAAGAATTTTTTGTCCATGTACAAAACTATTAATTCTAAATAAAATGCCGCCCATTTATGCAAGTAAAAAAATTTAAATGTCTCTTATTAGATAAGGCATATTTTCGTCTGATAAGGTACTACTTCTTCAAGGATTTCGAGAATATTTTACTTTTGATGATAAAAATTTTATTTCTTATAACTTTTCGTAAAATATGTTAATGCCATTTGAAAGAGGAACAGATACAGCTACTTCTTCTTCAATGATTTCGAGGATATTTTAGATTTGATCAAAAAAATTTTATTTCTTACGACTTTTCGTAAAATACGTTAATGCCATCTGAAAGAGGAACAGATAAGCTTTCCATCGAGCTCTTAGTCGAAGAAGTCGGTCGAAGGATGCAAGAGTTATTAGCAAAAAACTAATCGGTGGTCAACACGATTCCGTGCTACTGCCGATTCTTTTCGTAAAGTACTTTTCTATAATTCTAGTATTTAATGAGAAGAAATTAAACGAATTTTTAGTCCATGTAAAAAACTTTTAATTCTAAATAAAATGCCGCCCATTTATGCAATTTAACAAACTTAAATGTCTCTTAGTAGGTAAGGCATATTTTCGTCTTACAAGGTACTTCTTCTTCAATGATTTCGAGGATATTTTAGTTTTGATCAAAGAAATTTTATTTCTGATGACTTTTCGTAAAATATCATAATGCCATCTGAAACAGGAACAGATAAGCTTTCCATCGAGCTCTTAGTCGAAGAAGTTGGTCGAAGGATGCAAAAGTTATTAGCACAAAACTAATCGGTGGTCAACACGATTCCGTCCTACTTCCGATTCTTTTCGTAAAGTACTTTTCTATAATTCTAGTATTTAATGAGAAGAAATTAAACGAATTTTTTGTCCATGTAAAAAACTATTAATTCTAAATAAAATGTCGCCCATTTAGATAATTAAAAAAGTTTAAATGTCCAATAATAGATAAGGCATATTTTCGTCTGATAAGGTACTTCTTCTTCAATGATTTCGAGGATATTTTAGTTTTGATCAAAAGATTTTTATTTCTTACGACTTTTCGTAAAATATGTTAATGCCATCTGAAAGAGGAACAGATAAGCTTTCCATCGAGCTCTTAGTCGAAGAAGTCGGTCGAAGGATGCAAGAGTTATTAGCAGAAAACTAATCGGTGGTCAACACGTCTCCGTCCTACTGCCTATTCTTTTCGCAAAGAACTTTTTTATAATTCTAGTATTTAATGGGAAAAAATTAAAAGAATTTTTTTATCCATGTAAAAAACTATTAATTCTAAATAAAATGCCGCCCATTTATGCAATTAAAAAAATTTAAATATTTAATATTAGATAAGGCATATTTTCGTCTGATAAGGTACTTCTTCTTCAAGGATTTCGAGAATATTTTATTTTTGATCAAAAAAATTTTATTTCTTATGACTTTTCGTAAAATATGTTAATGCCATTTGAAAGAGGAACAGATACAGCTACTTCTTCTTCAATGATTTCGAGGATATTTTAGTTTTGATCAAAAAAATTTTATTTCTTACGACTTTTCGTAAAATATGTTAATGCCATCTGAAAGAGGAACAGATAAGCTTTCCATCGAGCTCTAAGTCGAAGAAGTCGGTCGAAGGATGCAAGAGTTATTATCAAAAAACTAATCGGTGGTCAACACGATTCCGTCCTACTTCCGATTCTTTTCGTAAAGTACTTTTCTATAATTCTAGTATTTAATGAGAAGAAATTAAACGAATTTTTTGTCCATGTAAAAAACTATTAATTCTAAATAAAATGCCGCCCATTTATGCAATTAAAAAAATTTAAATGTCTAATATTAGATAAGGCATATAAGGTACTTCTTCTTCAATGATTTCGAGGATATTTTAGTTTTGATCAAAAAAATTTTATTTCTTACAACTTTTCGTAAAATATCTTAATGCCATCTGAAAGAGGAATAGATAAGCTTTCCATTGAGCTCTTAGTCGAAGAAGTCGGTCGAAGGATGCAAGAGTTATTAGCAAAAATCTAATCGGTGGTCAACACGATTCGGTCCTACTGCCGATTCTTTTCGCAAAGTCCTTTTCTATAATTCTAGTATTTAATGGGAAAAAATTGAAAGAATTTTTTGTCCATGTAAAAAACTATTAATTCTAAATAAAATGCCGCCCATTTATGCAATTAAAAAAATTTAAACGTCTCTTATTAGATAAGGCATATTTTCGTCTGATAAGGTACTTCTTGTTCAAGGATTTCGAGAATATTTTAATTTTGATGAAAAAAATTTTATTTCTTATGACTTTTCGTAAAATATGTTAATGCCATTTGAAAGAGGAACAGATACAGCTACTTCTTCTTCAATAATTTCGAGGATATTTTAGTTTTGATCAAAAAAATTTTATTTCTTACGACTTTTCGTAAAATATGTTAATGCCATCTGAAAGAGGAACAGATAAGCTTTCCATCGAGCTCTTAGTCGAAGAAGTTGGTCGAAGGATGCAAGAGTTTTTAGCAAAAAACTAATCGGTGGTCAACACGATTCCGTCCTACTGCCGATTCTTTTCGTAAAGTACTTTTTTATAATTCTAGTATTTAATGAGAAGAAATTAAACGAATTTTTTGTCCATGTAAAAAACTTTTAATTCTAAATAAAATGCCGCCCATTTATGCAATTAATCAAATTTAAATGTCTCTTATTAGGTAAGGCATATTTTCGTCTTACAAGGTACTTCTTCTTCAATGATTTCGAGGATATTTTAGTTTTGATCAAAGAAATTTTATTTCTGATGATTTTTCGTAAAATATCATAATGCCATCTGAAACAGGAACAGATAAGCTTTCCATCGAGCTCTTAGCCGAAGAAGTCGGTCGAAGGATGCAAGAGTTATTAGCAAAAAACTAATCGGTGGTCAACACGATTCCGTCCTACTGCCGATTCTTTTCGCAAAGTACTTTTCTATAATTCTAGCATTTAATGGGAAAAAATTAAACGAATTTTTTGTTCATGTAAAAAACTATTTATTATGAATAAAATGCCACACATATATGCAATTAAAAAAATTGAAATGTCTCTTATTAGATAAGGCATTTTTTCGTCTGATAAGGTACTTCTTCTTAAAGGATTTCGAGAATATTTTATTTTTGATGAAAAAAATTTTTTTTCTTATGACTTTTCGTAAAATATGTTAATGCCATTTGAAAGAGGAACAGATACAGCTACTTCTTCTTCAATGATTTCAAGGATATTTTAGTTTTGATCAAAAAAATTTTATTTCTTACGACTTTTCGTAAAATATGTTAATGCCATCTGAAAGAGGAACAGATAAGCTTTCCATCGAGCTCGTAGTCGAAGAAGTCGGTCGAAGGATGCAAGAGTTATTATCAAGAAACTAATCGGTGGTCAACACGATTCCGTGATACTGCCGATTCTTTTCGTAAAGTTCTTTTCTATAATTCTAGTATTTAATGATGTCCATGTAAAAAACTTTTAATTCTAAATAAAATGCCGCCCATTTATGCAATTTAACAAATTTAAATGTCTCTTAGTAGGTAAGGCATATTTTCGTCTGATAAGGTACTTCTTCTTCAATGATTTCGAGGATATTTTAGTTTTGATCAAAAAATTTTTATTTCTTACGACTTTTCGTAAAATATGTTAATGCCATCTTAAAGAGGAACAGATAATCTTTCCATCGAGCTCTTAGTCGAAGAAGTCGGTCGAAGGATGCAAGAGTTATTAGCAGAAAACTAATCGGTGGTCAACACGTTTCCGTCCTACTGCCTATTCTTTTCGCAAAGAACTTTTCTATAATTCTAGTATTTAATGGAAAAAAATTAAAACACTTTTTTGTCCACGTAAAAAACTATTTATTATGAATAAAATGCCACACATATATGCAATTAAAAAAATTGAAATGTCTCTTATTAGATAAGGCATATTTTCGTCTGATAAGGTACTTCTTCTTCAATGATTTCAAGGATATTTTAGTTTGGATCAAAAAAATTTTATTTCTTATGTTCTTTCGTAAAATATGTTAATGCCATCTGAAAGAGGAACAGATTAGCTTTTCATCGAGCTCTTAGTCGAAGAAGTCGGTCGAAGGATGCAAGAGTTATTAGCAAAAAACTAATCGGTGGTCAACACGATTCCGTCCTACTGCCGATTCTTTTCGTAAAGTACTTTTCTATAATTCTAGTATTTAATGAGAAGAAATTAAACGAATTTTTTGTCCATGTAAAAAACTATTAATTCTAAATAAAATGCCGCCCATTTAGATAATTAAAAAAGTTTAAATGTCTAATATTAGATAAGGCATATTTTCGTCTGATAAGGTACTTCTTTTTCAATGATTTCGAGGATATTTTAGTTTTGATCAAAAAAATTTTATTTCTTACGACTTTTCGTAAAATATGTTAATGCCATCTGAAAGAGGAACAGATAAACTTTCCATCGAGCTCTTAGTCGAAGAAGTCGGTCGAAGGATGCAAGAGTTATTAGCAAAAAACTAATCGGTGGTCAACACGATTCCGTCCTACTGCCGATTCTTTTCGCAAAGTACTTTTCTATAATTCTAGTATTTAATGAAAAGAAATTAAACGAATTTTTTGTCCATGAAAAAAACTATTAATTCTAAATAAAATGCCGCCCATTTATGCAATTAAAAAAATTTAAATGTCTCTTATTAGATAAGGCATATTTTCGTCTGATAAGGTACTTCTTCTTCAACGATTTCGAGAATATTTTATTTTTGATCAAAAAAATTTTATTTCTTATGACTTTTCGTAAAATATGTTAATGCCATCTGAAAGAGGAACAGATACAGGTACTTCTTCTTCAATGATTTCGAGGATATTTTAGTTTTGATCAAAAAAATTTTATTTCTTATGACTTTTCGTAAAATATGTTAATGCCATCTGAAAGAGGAACAGATAAGCTTTCCATCGAGCTCTTAGTCGAAGAAGTCGGTCGAAGGATGCTTATTAGCAAAAAACTAATCGGTGGTCAACACGATTCCGTCCTACTGCCGATTCTTTTCGTAAAGTACTTTTCTATAATTCTAGTATTTAATGAAAAGAAATTAAACGAATTTTTTGTCCATGTAAAAAACTATTAATTATGAATAAAATGCCACACATATATGCAATTAAAAAAATTGAAATGTCTCTTATTAGATAAGGCATATTTTCGTCTGATAAGGTACTTCTTTTTCAATGATTTCGAGGATATTTTAGTTTTGATCAAAAAAATTTTATTTCTTACGACTTTTCGTAAAATATGTTAATGCCATCTGAAAGATGAACAGATAAACTTTCCATCGAGCTCTTAGTTGAAAAAGTCGGTCGAAGGATGCAAGAGTTATTAGCAAAAAACTAATCGGTGGTCAACACGATTCCGTCCTACTGCCGATTCTTTTCGCAAAGTACTTTTCTTTAATTCTAGTATTTAATGGGAAAAAATTAAAAGAATCTTTTGTCCATGAAAAAAACTATTAATTCTAAATAAAATGCCGCCCATTTATGCAATTAAAAAAATTTAAATGTCTCTTATTAGATAAGGCATATTTTCGTCTGATAAGGTACTTCTTCTTCAACGATTTCGAGAATATTTTATTTTTGATCAAAAAAATTTTATTTCTTATGACTTTTCGTAAAATATGTTAATGCCATCTGAAAGAGGAACAGATACAGGTACTTCTTCTTCAATGATTTCAAGGATATTTTAGTTTGGATCAAAAAAATTTTATTTCTTACGTTTTTTCGTAAAATATGTTAATGCCATCTGAAAGAGGAACAGATTAGCTTTCCATCGAGCTCTTAGTCGAAGAAGTCGGTCAAAGGATGCAAGAGTTATTAGCAAAAAACTAATCGGTGGTCAACACGTTTCCGTCCTACTGTCGATTCTTTTCGCAAAGTACTTTTTTATAATTCTAGTATTTAATGAGAAGAAATTAAACGAATTTTTTGTCCATGTAAAAAACTTTTAATTCTAAATAAAATGCCGCCCATTTATGCAATTAATCAAATTTAAATGTCTCGTATTAGGTAAGGCATATTTTCGTCTTACAAGGTACTTCTTCTTCAATGATTTCGAGGATATTTTAGTTTTGATCAAAGAAATTTTATTTCTGATGATTTTTCGTAAAATATCATAATGCCATCTGAAACAGGAACAGATAAGCTTTCCATCGAGCTCTTAGTCGAAGAAGTCGGTCGAAGGATGCAAGAGTTATTAGCAAAAAACTAATCGGTGGTCAACACGATTCCGTCCTACTGCCGATTCTTTTCGCAAAGTACTTTTCTATAATTCTAGCATTTAATGGGAAAAAATTAAACGAATTTTTTGTTCATGTAAAAAACTATTTATTATGAATAAAATGCCACACATGTATGCAATTAAAAAAATTGAAATTTCTCTTATTAGATAAGGCATATTTTCGTCTGATAAGGTATTTCTTCTTAAAGGATTTCGAGAATATTTTATTTTTGATGAAAAAAATTTTATTTCTTATGACTTTTCGTAAAATATGTTAATGCCATTTGAAAGAGGAACAGATACAGCTACTTCTTCTTCAATGATTTCAAGGATATTTTAGTTTTGATCAAAAAAATGTTATTTCTTACGACTTTTCGTAAAATATGTTAATGCCATCTGAAAGAGGAACAGATAAGCTTTCCATCGAGCTCTTAGTCGAAGAAGTTGGTCGAAGGATGCAAGAGTTTTTAGCAAAAAACTAATCGGTGGTCAACACGAATCCGTCCTACTGCCGATTCTTTTCGTAAAGTACTTTTTTATAATTCTAGTATTTAATGAGAAGAAATTAAACGAATTTTTTGTCCATGTAAAAAACTTTTAATTCTAAATAAAATGCCGCCTATTTATGCAATTAATCAAATTTAAATGTCTCTTATTAGGTAAGGCATATTTTCGTCTGATAAGGTACTTCTTCTTCAATGATTTCGAGGATATTTTAGTTTTGATCAAAGAAATTTTATTTCTGATGATTTTTCGTAAAATATCATAATGCCATCTGAAACAGGAGCAGATAAGCTTTCCATCGAGCTCTTAGTCGAAGAAGTCGGTCGAAGGATGCAAGAGTTATTAGCAAAAAACTAATCGGTGGTCAACACGATTCCGTCCTACTGCCGATTCTTTTCGCAAAGTACTTTTCTATAATTCTAGCATTTAATGGGAAAAAATTAAACGAATTTTTTGTTCATGTAAAAAACTATTTATTATGAATAAAATGCCACACATATATGCAATTAAAAAAATTGAAATGTCTCTTATTAGATAAGGCATATTTTCGTCTGATAAGGTACTTCTTCTTAAAGGATTTCGAGAATATTTTATTTTTGATGAAAAAAATTTTATTTCTTATGACTTTTCGTAAAATATGTTAATGCCATTTGAAAGAGGAACAGATACAGCTACTTCTTCTTCAATGATTTCAAGGATATTTTAGTTTTGATCAAAAAAATTTTATTTCTTACGACTTTTCGTAAAATATGTTAATGCCATCTGAAAGAGGAACAGATAAGCTTTCCATCGAGCTCGTAGTCGAAGAAGTCGGTCGAAGGATGCAAGAGTAATTAGCAAAAAAATAATCGGTGGTCAACACGATTCCGTGCTACTGCCGATTCTTTTCGTAAAGTTCTTTTCTGTAATTCTAGTATTTAATGATGTCCATGTAAAAAACTTTTAATTCTAAATAAAATGCCGCCCATTTATGCAATTTAACAAATTTAAATGTCTCTTAGTAGGTAAGGCATATTTTCGTCTGATAAGGTACTTCTTCTTCAATGATTTCGAGGATATTTTAGTTTTGATCAAAAAATTTTTATTTCTTACGACTTTTCATAAAATATGTTAATGCCATCTTAAAGAGGAACAGATAATCTTGCCATCGAGCTCTTAGTCGAAGAAGTCGGTCGAAGGATGCAAGAGTTATTAGCAGAAAACTAATCGGTGGTCAACACGTTTCCGTCCTACTGCCTATTCTTTTCGCAAAGAACTTTTCTATAATTCTAGTATTTAATGGAAAAAAATTAAAACAATTTTTTGTCCACGTAAAAAACTATTTATTATGAATAAAATGCCACACATATATGCAATTAAAAAAATTGAAATGTCTCTTATTAGATAAGGCATATTTTCGTCTGATAAGGTACTTCTTCTTCAATGATTTCAAGGATATTTTAGTTTGGATCAAAAAAATTTTATTTCTTATGTTCTTTCGTAAAATATGTTAATGCCATCTGAAAGAGGAACAGATTAGCTTTTCATCGAGCTCTTAGTCGAAGAAGTCGGTCGAAGGATGCAAGAGTTATTAGCAAAAAACTAATCGGTGGTCAACACGATTCCGTCCTACTGCCGATTCTTTTCGTAAAGTACTTTTCTATAATTCTAGTATTTAATGAGAAGAAATTAAACGAATTTTTTGTCCATGTAAAAAACTATTAATTCTAAATAAATTGCCGCCCATTTAGATAATTAAAAAAGTTTAAATGTCTAATATTAGATAAGGCATATTTTCGTCTGATAAGGTACTTCTTTTTCAATGATTTCGAGGATATTTTAGTTTTGATCAAAAAAATTTTATTTCTTACGACTTTTCGTAAAATATGTTAATGCCATCTGAAAGATGAACAGATAAACTTTCCATCGAGCTCTTAGTCGAAAAAGTCGGTCGAAGGATGCAAGAGTTATTAGCAAAAAACTAATCGGTGGTCAACACGATTCCGTCCTACTGCCGATTCTTTTCGCAAGGTACTTTTCTATAATTCTAGTATTTAATGGGAAAAAATTAAAAGAATCTTTTGTCCATGTAAAAAACTATTAATTCTAAATAAAATGCCGCCCATTTATGCAATTAAAAAAATTTAAATGTCTCTTATTAGATAAGGCATATTTTCGTCTGATAAGGTGCTTCTTCTTCAACGATTTCGAGAATATTTTATTTTTGATCAAAAAAATTTTATTTCTTATGACTTTTCGTAAAATATGTTAATGCCATCTGAAAGAGGAACAGATACAGGTACTTCTTCTTCAATGATTTCGAGGATATTTTAGTTTTGATCAAAAAAATTTTATTTCTTATGACTTTTCGTAAAATATGTTAATGCCATCTGAAAGAGGAACAGATAAGCTTTCCATCGAGCTCTTAGTCGAAGAAGTCGGTCGAAGGATGCTTATTAGCAAAAAACTAATCGGTGGTCAACTCGATTCCGTCCTACTGCCGATTCTTTTCGTAAAGTACTTTTCTATAATTCTAGTATTTAATGAAAAGAAATTAAACGAATTTTTTGTCCATGTAAAAAACTATTAATTATGAATAAAATGCCACACATATATGCAATTAAAAAAATTGAAATGTCTCTTATTAGATAAGGCATATTTTCGTCTGATAAGGTACTTCTTCTTCAATGATTTCAAGGATATTTTAGTTTGGATCAAAAAAATTTTATTTCTTATGTTCTTTCGTAAAATATGTTAATGCCATCTGAAAGAGGAACAGATTAGCTTTTCATCGAGCTCTTAGTCGAAGAAGTCGGTAAAAGGATGCATGAGTTATTAGCAAGAAACTAATCGGTGGTCAACACGATTCCGTCCTACTGCCGATTCTTTTCGTAAAGTAGTTTTCTATAATTCTAGTATTTAATGAGAAGAAATTAAACGAATTTTTTGTCCATGTAAAAAACTATTAATTCTAAATAAAATGCCGCCCATTTAGATAATTAAAAAAGTTTAAATGTCTAATATTAGATAAGGCATATTTTCGTCTGATAAGGTACTTCTTTTTCAATGATTTCGAGGATATTTTAGTTTTGATCAAAAAAATTTTATTTCTTACAACTTTTCGTAAAATATGTTAATGCCATCTGAAAGATGAACAGATAAGCTTTCCATCGAGCTCTTAGTCGAAGAAGTTGGTCGAAGGATGCAAGAGTTTTTAGCAAAAAACTAATCGGTGGTCAACACGATTCCGTCCTACTGCCGATTCTTTTCGTAAAGTACTTTTCTATAATTCTAGCATTTAATGGGAAAAAATTAAACGAATTTTTTGTTCATGTAAAAAACTATTTATTATGAATAAAATGCCACACATATATGCAATTAAAAAAATTGAAATGTCTCTTATTAGATAAGGCATATTTTCGTCTGATAAGGTACTTTTTCTTCAATGATTTCGAGGATATTTTAGTTTTGATCAAAAAAATTTTATTTCTTATGACTTTTCGTAAAATATGTTAATGCCATTTGAAAGAGGAACAGATACAGCTACTTCTTCTTCAATGATTTCAAGGATATTTTAGTTTTGATCAAAAAAATGTTATTTCTTACGACTTTTCGTAAAATATGTTAATGCCATCTGAAAGAGGAACAGATAAGCTTTCCATCGAGCTCTTAGTCGAAGAAGTTGGTCGAAGGATGCAAGAGTTTTTAGCAAAAAACTAATCGGTGGTCAACACGATTCCGTCCTACTGCCGATTCTTTTCGTAAAGTACTTTTTTATAATTCTAGTATTTAATGAGAAGAAATTAAACGAATTTTTTGTCCATGTAAAAAACTTTTAATTCTAAATAAAATGCCACCCATTTATGCAATTAATCAAATTTAAATGTCTCTTATTAGGTAAGGCATATTTTCGTCTGATAAGGTACTTCTTCTTCAATGATTTCGAGGATATTTTAGTTTTGATCAAAGAAATTTTATTTCTGATGATTTTTCGTAAAATATCATAATGCCATCTGAAACAGGAGCAGATAAGCTTTCCATCGAGCTCTAAGTCGAAGAAGTCGGTCGAAGGATGCAAGAGTTATTAGCAAAAAACTAATCGGTGGTAAACACGATTCCGTCCTACTGCCGATTCTTTTCGCAAAGTACTTTTCTATAATTCTAGCATTTAATGGGAAAAAATTAAACGAATTTTTTGTTCATGTAAAAAACTATTTATTATGAATAAAATGCCACACATATATGCAATTAAAAAAATTGAAATGTCTCTTATTAGATAAGGCATATTTTCGTCTGAAAAGGTACTTCTTCTTAAAGGATTTCGAGAATATTTTATTTTTGATGAAAAAAATTTTATTTCTTATGACTTTTCGTAAAATATGTTAATGCCATTTGAAAGAGGAACAGATACAGCTACTTCTTCTTCAATGATTTCAAGGATATTTTAGTTTTGATCAAAAAAATTTTATTTCTTACGACTTTTCGTAAAATATGTTAATGCCATCTGAAAGAGGAACAGATAAGCTTTCCATCGAGCTCGTAGTCGAAGAAGTCGGTCGAAGGATGCAAGAGTAATTAGCAAAAAAATAATCGGTGGTCAACACGATTCCGTGCTACTGCCGATTCTTTTCGTAAAGTTCTTTTCTGTAATTCTAGTATTTAATGATGTCCATGTAAAAAACTTTTAATTCTAAATAAAATGCCGCCCATTTATGCAATTTAACAAATTTAAATGTCTCTTAGTAGGTAAGGCATATTTTCGTCTGATAAGGTACTTCTTCTTCAATGATTTCGAGGATATTTTAGTTTTGATCAAAAAATTTTTATTTCTTACGACTTTTCATAAAATATGTTAATGCCATCTTAAAGAGGAACAGATAATCTTTCCATCGAGCTCTTAGTCGAAGAAGTCGGTCGAAGGATGCAAGAGTTATTAGCAGAAAACTAATCGGTGGTCAACACGTTTCCGTCCTACTGCCTATTCTTTTCGCAAAGAACTTTTCTATAATTCTAGTATTTAATGGAAAAAAATTAAAACAATTTTTTGTCCACGTAAAAAACTATTTATTATGAATAAAATGCCACACATATATGCAATTAAAAAAATTGAAATGACTCTTATTAGATAAGGCATATTTTCGTCTGATAAGGTACTTCTTCTTCTATGATTTCAAGGATATTTTAGTTTGGATCAAAAAAATTTTATTTCTTATGTTCTTTCGTAAAATATGTTAATGCCATCTGAAAGAGGAACAGATTAGCTTTTCATCGAGCTCTTAGTCGAAGAAGTCGGTCGAAGGATGCAAGAGTTATTAGCAAAAAACTAATCGGTGGTCAACACGATTCCGTCCTACTGCCGATTCTTTTCGTAAAGTACTTTTCTATAATTCTAGTATTTAATGAGAAGAAATTAAACGAATTTTTTGTCCATGTAAAAAACTATTAATTCTAAATAAAATGCCGCCCATTTAGATAATTAAAAAAGTTTAAATGTCTAATATTAGATAAGGCATATTTTCGTCTGATAAGGTACTTCTTTTTCAATGATTTCGAGGATATTTTAGTTTTGATCAAAAAAATTTTATTTCTTACGACTTTTCGTAAAATATGTTAATGCCATCTGAAAGATGAACAGATAAACTTTCCATCGAGCTCTTAGTCGAAAAAGTCGGTCGAAGGATGCAAGAGTTATTAGCAAAAAACTAATCGGTGGTCAACACGATTCCGTCCTACTGCCGATTCTTTTCGCAAGGTACTTTTCTATAATTCTAGTATTTAATGGGAAAAAATTAAAAGAATCTTTTGTCCATGTAAAAAACTTTTAATTCTAAATAAAATGCCGCCCATTTATGCAATTAAAAAAATTTAAATGTCTCTTATTAGATAAGGCATATTTTCGTCTGATAAGGTACTTCTTCTTCAACGATTTCGAGAATATTTTATTTTTGATCAAAAAAATTTTATTTCTTATGACTTTTCGTAAAATATGTTAATGCCATCTGAAAGAGGAACAGATACAGGTACTTCTTCTTCAATAATTTCGAGGATATTTTAGTTTTGATCAAAAAAATTTTATTTCTTATGACTTTTCGTAAAATATGTTAATGCCATCTGAAAGAGGAACAGATAAGCTTTCCATCGAGCTCTTAGTCGAAGAAGTCGGTCGAAGGATGCTTATTAGCAAAAAACTAATCGGTGGTCAACACGATTCCGTCCTACTGCCGATTCTTTTCGTAAAGTACTTTTCTATAATTCTAGTATTTAATGAAAAGAAATTAAACGAATTTTTTGTCCATGTAAAATCTATTAATTATGAATAAAATGCCACACATATATGCAATTACAAAAATTGAAATGTCTCTTATTAGATAAGGCATATTTTCGTCTGATAAGGTACTTATTCCTCAATGATTTCAAGGATATTTTAGTTTGGATCAAAAAAATTTTATTTCTTACGTTTTTTCGTAAAATATGTTAATGCCATCTGAAAGAGGAACAGATTAGCTTTCCATCGAGCTCTTAGTCGAAGAAGTCGGTCAAAGGATGCAAGAGTTATTAGCAAACCAGTAAGGACGCTATCTTCAGCAAGGCTGAAGCTATAATACTTTTCACTTTGTGTCACTATAAAAAAAACTAAATGAATAGTTTTCATGCCTCCCTAACAACATAACTGTAATGTTTCAAGTCAATTCGTTAAAAAACAAAAAATTTTTCCATACAACGGTTCAAGTTTTGCGATAAGTGGTCGTAGCCATGCCCACATTTGGTCAAAATAGTTTTTATTCCTCCCTAAGAACATAACAGTAAAGTTTCAAGTCAATTGGTTAAAAAACAAAAAAGTTTTCCATACAAAGGGTCAATTTTCGCTATAAAAGGGTGTGGCCACGCCCACTTTTGATCAAAATAGTTTTCATTCCAACCTAAGAGCATAACTGCAAAGTTTCAAGTCAATTGGTTAAAAAACAAAAAAGTTTTCCATACAACGGGTCAATTTTTGCTATAAGTAGGCGTGGCTACGCCCACTTTTGGTCAAAATAGTTTTCATTCCTCTCTAGGAACATAACTGTAAAGTTTTAAGTCAATTGGTTAAAAAACAAAAAAATTTTCCATACAAAGGGTCAGTTTTCGCTATAAAAGGGCGTGGCTACGCCCACTTTTCGTCAAAATAGTTTTCATTCCTCCCTAAGAACATAACTGTAAAGTTTCAAGTCAATTGATTAAAAAACCAAAAAGTTTTCCATACAAAGGGTCAAGTTAAGCTATAAGTGGGTGTGGCCATGCCCACTTTTGATCAAAATAGTTTTCATTCCTCCCTAAGAGCATAACTGCAAAGTTTCAAGTCAATTGGTTAAAAAACAAAAAAGTTTTCCATACAACGGGTCAATTTTTGCTATAAGTAGGCGTGGCTACGCCCACTTTTGGTCAAAATAGTTTTCATTCCTCTCTAGGAACATAACTGTAAAGTTTTAAGTCAATTGGTTAAAAAACAAAAAAGTTTTCCATACAACGGGTCAATTTTCACTATAAGTAGGCGTGGCTACGCCCACTTTTGGTTAAAATAGTTTTCATTCCTCCCTAAGAACATAACTGTAAAATTTCAAGTCAATTGGTTAAAAAACAAAAAAGTTTTCCATACAAAGGGTCAAGTTAAGCTATAAGTGGGCGTGGCCACGCCCACTTTTGATCAAAATAGTTTTCATTCCTCCCTAAGAGCATAACTGCAAAGTTTCAAGTCAATTGGTTAAAAAACAAAAAAGTTTTCCATACAATGGGTCAATTTTCGCTATAAGTGGGCGTGGCTACGCCTGGCTACGCCCACTTTTGGTCAAAATAGTTTTCATTCCTCTCTTAGAACATAACTGTAAAATTTCAAGTCAATTGGTTAAAAAACAAAAAAGTTTTCCATACAACGGGTAAATTTTCGCTATAAGTGGGCGTGGCAACGCGTGGTTACGCCCACTTTTGGTCAAAATAGATTTCATTCCTCCCTAAGAACATAACTTTAAAATTTCAAGTCAATTGGTTAAGAAACAAAAAAGTTTTCCATACAACGACGTGAATATTCCTTCTCTTCCTCTTCTTCATTTTGTATGGGAGCTACCAGTTCCAGATGTCCAATCTCAATGAAACTTTCAGGCATATAGTCGGACCATGTAAAACTACTATGTTTAAAATTTCAGCACTCTATTGTACAAAACAAAAAAGTTTTCCATACAACGATTCAAGTTTTGTTCACTTTTCTTCTTCTTTTCGCATGGGAGCTACCTGTTCCAATAATCCGATCATGCTGGTTCCGACGAATGATTCATCGTAATAAATTCTAAGACTCTGTGCAAAGTTTCAGCTCGATAGCTTCAAAACTGAGGGACTAGTTTGCATACATACAGACAGACAGACAGACAGACAAACCGACAGACAGACAGACAGACAGACAGACAGACAGACGGACAGACGGACATGGCTAAATCAACTCGTCTTGTCGTCCTGATCAAGAATATATATACTTTATATAGTCGGAAATTAATATTTCGATCTGTTACAAACTCCGTGACAAAGTTAATATACTATTTCACATAAGTGAAAAGTATAAAAACTAATCGGTGGTCAACACGTTTCCGTCCTACTGTCGATTCTTTTCGCAAAGTACTTTTCTATAATTCTAGTATTTAATGGGAAAAAATTAAACGAATTTTTTGTCCATGGAAAAAACTATTAATTCTGAATAAAACGCTGCCCATTTATGCAATTAAAAAAATTTAAATGTCTCTTATTAGATAAGGCATACTTTCGTCTGATAAGGTACTTCTTCTTCAACGATTTCGAGGATATTTAAGTTTTGATCAAAAAATTTTAAATTCTTATGATTTGTCATAAAATATTGTTACGCCATCTGGAAGAGGAACAGATAGGCTTTCCATCGAGCTCTTAGTCGAAGAAATCGGTAGAACGATGCAAGAGTAATTAAAAACCAGTAAGGACGCTATCTTCAGCAATGCTGAAGCTATAATACTTTTCACGTTGTGTCACTTTAAAAAAAAAATGAATTGTTTTCATGCCTCCCTAACAACAGAACTGTAATGTTTCAAGTCAATTGATTAAAAAACAAACAAGTTTTCCATTCAACATTTCAAGTTTCGCTATAAGTGGGTGTAGCCATGCCCACTTTTGGTCAAAAAAGTTTTCATTCCTCCCTAAGAACATAACTGTAAAGTTAAAAGTCAATTCTTTAAAAAACAAAAAAGTTTTCCATACAATAGTTGAAGTTTCGGTATAAGTGGGGGCAGGCCATGCCCACTTTTGGTCAAAATAGTTTTCATTCCTCTCTAAGAATATAACTGTAAAGTTCCAAGTCAATTGGTTAAAAAACAAAAAAGTTTTCCATACAACTGGTCAAGTTTAGTTATAACTGGGCGTGGCTATGCCCACTCTTAATCAAAATAGTTTTCATTCCTTTAAGAACATAACTGTAAAGTTTCAAGTCAATTGGTTAAAAAACAAAAAAGTTTTCCATACAACGGGTCAATTTTCGCTATAAGTGGGCGTGGCTTCGCCTGGCTACGCCCACTTTTGGTCAAAATAGTTTTCATTCCTCTCTAAGAACATAACTGTAAAGTTTCAAGTCAATTGGTTAAAAAACAAAAAAGTTTTCCATACAACGGGTAAATTTTCGCTATAAGTGGGCGTGGCTACGCGTGGTTACGCCCACTTTTGGTCAAAATAGATTTCATTCCTCCCTAAGAACATAACTTTAAAATTTCAAGTCAATTGGTTAAGAAACAAAAAAGTTTTCCATACAACGACGTGAATATTCCTTCTCTTCCTCTTCTTCATTTTGTATGGGAGCTACCAGTTCCAGATGTCCAATCTCAATGAAACTTTCAAGCATGTAGTCGGACCATGTAAAACTACTATGTTTAAAATTTCAGCACTCTATTGTACAAAACAAAAAAGTTTTCCATACAACGATTCAAGTTTTGTTCACTTTTCTTCTTCTTTTCGTATGGGAGCTACCTGTTCCAATAATCCGATCATGCTGGTTCCGACGAATGATTCATCGTAATAAATTCTAAGACTCTGTGCAAAGTTTCAGCTCGATAGCTTCAAAACTGAGGGACTAGTTTGCATACATACAGACAGACAGACAGACAGACCGACAGACTGACAGACAGACGGACAGACGGACATGGCTAAATCAACTCGTCTTGTCGTCCTGATCAAGAATATATATACTTTATATAGTCGGAAATTAATATTTCGATCTGTTACAAACTCCGTGACAAAGTTAATATACTATTTCACATAAGTGAAAAGTATAAAAAACAAAAAACTTTTCCATACAACGGGTTTAGTTTCGCTATGAGTGGGCGTCGCCATGCCCACTTTTGGTCAAAATAGTTTTCATTCCACGCTCAGAAGATAACTGTAAAGTTTCAAGTCAAAAACAAAAAAGTTTACCATACAATGGGGCAAGTTTAGCTATAAGTGGGCGTGGCCATGCCCACTTTTGGTCAAAATAGTTTTCATTCCTCTCTAAGAATATAACTGTAAAGTTCCAAGTCAATTGGTTAAAAAACAAAAAAGTTTTCCATACAACTGGTCAAGTTTAGTTATAACTGGGCGTGGCTATGCCCACTCTTAATCAAAATAGTTTTCATTCCTTTAAGAACATAACTGTAAAGTTTCAAGTCAATTGGTTAAAAAACAAAAAAGTTTTCCATACAACGGGTCAATTTTCGCTATAAGTGGGCGTGGCTTCGCCTGGCTACGCCCACTTTTGGTCAAAATAGTTTTCATTCCTCCCTAAGAACATAACTGTAAAGTTTGAAGTCAATTAGTTAAAAAACAAAAAACTTTTCCATACAACGGGCTTAGTTTCGCTATGAGTGGGCGTCGCCATGCCCACTTTTGGTCAAAATAGTTTTCATTCCTCGCTAAGAAGATAACTGTAAAGTTTCAAGTCAAAAACAAAAAAGTTTACCATACAATGGGGCAAGTTTAGCTATAAGTGGGCGTGGCCATGCCCACTTTTGGTCAAAATAGTTTTCATTCCTCCATAAGAACATAACTGTAAGGTTTCAAGTCAATTGGATCAAAAGCAAAAAAGTTTTCCATACAACGGGTCAAGCTTAGCTATAAGTGTGGGTGGCCATGCCCACTTTTGGTCAAAATAGTTTTCATTCCTCCCTAAGAACATAACTGTAAAGTTTCAAGTCAATTGGTTAAAAAACAAAAAACTTTTCCATACAACCGTTCAAGTGGTCACAATAGTTTTCATAGCTCCCTAAGAACATAGCTGTAAAGTTTCAAGTCAATTGGTTAAAAAACAAAAAACTTTTTCATACAACCGTTCAAGTGGTCACAATAGTTTTCATAGCTCCCTAAGAACATAGCTGTAAAGTTTCAAGTCAATTGGTTAAAAAACAAAAAAGTTTTACATACAACGGGTCAATTTTCGCTATAAGTGGGCGTGGCTTCGCCTGGCTACGCCCACTTTTGGTCAAAATAGTTTTCATTCCTCCCTAAGAACATAACTGTAAAGTTTGAAGTCAATTAGTTAAAAAACAAAAAACTTTTCCATACAACGGGCTTAGTTTCGCTATAAGTGGGCATGGCCACGCCCACTTTTGGTCAAAATACTTTTCATTCCTCCCTAAGAACATAACTGTAAAGTTTCAAGTCAATTAGTTAAAGAACAGAAAAGTTTTCCATACGACGGGTCTAGTTTCGCTATGAGTGGGCATCGCCATGCCCACTTTTGGTCAAAATAGTTTTCATTCCTCGCTAAGAACATTACTGAAATGTTTCAAGTCAAAAACAAAAAAGTTTACCATACAATGGGGCAAGTTTAGCTATAAGTGGGCGTGGCCATGCCCACTTTTGGTCAAAATAGTTTTCATTCCTCCCTAAGAACATAACTGTAAGGTTTCAAGTCAATTGGTTCAAAAACAAAAAAGTTTTCCACACAACTGGTCAAAATTCGCTATAAGTGGGCGTGGCTACGCGTGGCTACGCCCACTTTTGGTCAAAATAGTTTTCATTCCTTTAAGAACATTACTGTAAAGTTTCAAGTCAATTGGTTAAAAAACAAAAAACTTTTCCCTACTACGGGTCAAGTTTCGCTATAAGTGGGCGTGGCCACGCCCACTTTTGGTCAAAATAGTTTTCATTCCTCCCTAAGAACGTAACTGTAAGGTTTCAAGCCAATTGGTTCAAAACCAAAAAAGTTTTTCATACCACGGGTCAAAATTCGCTATAAGTGGGCGTGGCTACGCGTGGCTATGCCCACTTTTGTTCAAAATAGTTTTCATTCCTTTAAGAACATAACTGTAAAGTTTCAAGTCAATTGGTTAAAAAACAAAAAACTTTTCCTTACAACGGGTCAAGTTTCGCTATAAGTGGGCGTGGCCACGCCCACTTTTGGTTAAAATAGTTTTCATTCCTCCCTAAGAACGTAACTGTAAGGTTTCAAGTCAATTGGTTAAAAAACAGAAAAGTTTTCCATACAACGGGTCTAGTTTCGCTATAAGTGGGCGTCGCCATGCCCATTTTTGGTCAAAATACTTTTCATTCCTACCTAAGAACATAACTGTTAAGTTTCAAGTCAATTGGTTAAAAAACAAAAAAGTTTTCCATACATCGTGTCAAGTTTAGCTATAAGTGGGCGTGGCTACGCCCACATTTGGTCAAAATAGTTTTCATTCCTCCCTAAGAACATAACTGTAAGGTTTCAAGCCAATTGGTTCAAAACCAAAAAAGTTTTTCATACCACGGGTCAAGTTTAGCTATAAGTGGGGGTGGCCATGGCCACATTTGGTTTAAATAGTTTTCATTCTTCCGTAAGATCTTAACTGTAAAGTTTCAAATCAATTGGTTAAAAAACAAAAAAGTTTTCCATACAACGGGTCTAGTTTCGCTATAAGTGGGCGTCGCCATGCCCACTTTTGGTCAAAACAGTTTTCATTCCTCGCTAAGAACATAACTGTAAAGTTTCAAGTCAATTGGTTAAAAAACAAAAAAGTTTTCCATACAATGGGGCAAGTTTAGCAATAAGTGGTCGTGGCCATGCCCACTTTTGGTCAAAATAGTTTTCATTCCTCCCTAAGAACATAACTGTAAAGTTTCAAGTCAATTGGTTAAAAAACAAAAAAGCTTTCCATACAACGGGTCAAGTTTCGCTATAAGTGGGCGTGGCTACGCGTGGCTACGCCCACTTTTGGTCAAAATAATTTTCATTCCTTAAAGAACATAACTGTAAAGTTTCAAGTCAATTGGTTAAAAAACAAAAAAGTTTTCCACACATTTGGTCAAGTTTAGCTATAAGTGGGCGTGGCTACGCCCACTTTTGGTCAAAATAGTTTTCATTCCTTTAAGAACATAACTGTAAAGTGTCAAGTCAATTGGTTAAAAAACAAAAAAGTTTTCCATACAACGGCTCCAGTTTCGCTATAAGTGGGCGTCGCCATGCCCACTTTTGGTCAAAATAGTTTTCATTCCTCCATAAGAACATAACTGTAAGGTTTCAAGTCAATTGGTTCAAAAACAAAAAAGTTTTCCATACAACTGGTCAAGTTTTGCTATAAGTTGGGGTGGCCATGCCCACTTTTGGTCACAATAGTTTTCATTCCTCTCTAAGAACATAACTGTGAAGTTTCAAGTCAATTGTTTAAAAAACAAAAAAGTTTTCCATACAACTGGTCAAGTTTAGCTATGAGTGGGCGTGGCTACGCCCACTTTTGGTCAAAATAGTTTTCATTCCTTTAAGAACATAACTGTAAAGTTTCAAGTCAATTGGTTAAAAAACAAAAAAGTTTTCCATACAACGGGTCAAGTTTCGCTGGCGTCGCCATGCCCACTTTTGGTCAAAATAGTTTTCATTCGTCCCTAAGGGCACGCGAGTTACCAGTCGGGCCGGGTAACGATTAGATGGTGATCAGATCTCTAGTTCAAAGTAATGACTTCACTGTTCGGCTTCGGTTTTTAGAATGAATTTATTAGCATTCTGCCTAACGGACAGAAGCTTGAAACTTACTTATGTATTCTTATGTGTAACAATGAAACTTATAAGTATATAATTTGTATATAGTCGGCTCAGCACTTTTGGCTTTGCCGGACGTTGCGACGTTTCTTATGCTGTGCCGGACATTGCGACAGCTCTTGGTTTTGTTTATGTTAACGTCTACATTGTCGCTGATACTCGCGACAATGTAAACATTCTGCTTGTGTTGTTTTTGATATGTCAGCAACTTGTGGTTGCTGAACCCGAGATGTGTGAGTTCACTGCTCACTGTTGGCTGTGTAGGCGAGGCGGCTTTGGTGGCCGATCGGTGCGGGGTACCGGATCGGTAACTCGCGCACATAGAGAGCTGAATGCGGAGCTGATTGCTGAGCTGAAAACTGAGCTGAAATTTGAGCAGAAATATGTAAGCTGATTTTGTTAAGGTGCGCACACTGAACTGAGCTAATAAGCAAGCTGATTATGTTAAAGGTGAACTAAGTTAAATAATTTTTATACTTTTCACGTATATGAAATAGTATAATAACTTTGTGCTGAAGTTTGTAACACACAGAAATATTTACTTGCGACTATATAAAGTATATATATTCTTGATCGGGACGACACGACGAGTTGATTTAGCCATGTCCGTCTGTCCGTCTAACCGTCTGTCCGTCTGTCTCTCTGTCTGTATATATACAATCTGCTCCCACAGTTTTGAAGATATCGAGTTGAAATTTTGCACAGAGACTTCTTATTTGTGCAGTCAACTCATTTGTCATATCCAGCCATATCGGACCACTGGAACTGGTAGCCTCCATACGAAAAGAAGGAGAAAAGGGAACAAAACTTGACCCGTTGTATGGTTAACTTTTTTGTTTTTGCCCTGAAACATTTCAGTTATTTTGAATAGGAATGAAAACTATTTTGACCAAAAGTGGGCATGGCCACGCCCAATTATAGCTAAACTTGACCCGTTGTATGGAAAACTTTTTTGTTTTTGAACCAATTGACTTGAATCTTTACAGTTATGTTCTTAGCGAGTAATGAAAACTATCCCACTTATAGCTAAACTTGACCCGTTGTATGGAAAACTTTTTTGTTTTTGAACCAATTGACTTGAATCTTTACAGTTATGTTCTTAGCGAGTAATGAAAACTATCCCACTTATAGCTAAACTTGACCCGTTGTATGGAAAACTTTTTTGTTTTTTTAACCAATTGACTTGGAACTTTACAGTTATATTCTTAGAGAGGAATGAAAACTATTTTAACCAAATGTGGCCATGGCCACCCCCACTTATAGCTAAACTTGACCCGTGGTATGAAAAACTTTTTTGGTTTTGAACCAATTGGCTTGAAACCTTACAGTTATTTTCTTTGGGAGGAATGAAAACTATTTTGACCAATAGCTAAACTTGACACGATGTATGGAAAACTTTTTTGTTTTTTAATCAATTGACTTGAAACTTAACAGTTATGTTGTTAGGTAGGAATGAAACTTGACCCGTTGTATGGAAAACTTTTTTGTTTTTTAACCAATTCACTTGAAACTTTACAGATATGTTCTTAGGGACGAATGAAAACTATTTTGAAGAAAAGTGGGCAAGGCTACGCCCACCTATAGCTAAACTTGACCCGTTGTATGGAAAACTTTTTTGTTTTTGAACCAATTGACTTGAATCTTTACAGTTATGTTCTTAGCGAGTAATGAAAACTATCCCACTTATAGCTAAACTTGACACGATGTATGGAAAACTTTTTTGTTTTTTAACCAATTGACTTGACACTTTACAGTTATGTTCTTAGGGAGAAATGAAAACTATTTTCACCAAAAGTGGGCGTAGCCACGCCCACTTATAGCGAAACTTGACCCGTTGTATGGAAAACTTTTTTGTTTTTTAACCAATTGACTTGACATAGCCATGCCCACTTATAGCGAAACTTGACCCGTTGTATGGAAAACTTTTTTGTTTTTTAACCAATTGACTTGAAACTTTACAGTTATGTTCTTAGGGAGGAATGAAAACTATTTTGACCAAAAGTGGGCGTAGCCACTCCCACTTATAGCTAAACTTGACCCGTTGTATGGAAAACTTTTTTGTTTTTTAACCAATTGACTTGAAACTTTACAGTTAAGATCTTACGGAAGAATGAAAACTATTTTGACCAAAAGTGGGCGTAGCCACGCGTAGCCACGTCCACTTATAGCTAAACTTGACCCGTTGTATGGAAAACTTTTTTGTTTTTTAACCAATTGACTTGAAACTTTACAGTTATGTTCTTAGGGAGGAATCAAAACTATTTTGACCAAAAGTGGGCGTAGCCACGCCCACTTATAGCTAAACTTTACCCGTTGTATGGAAAACTTTTTTGTTTTTTAACCAATTGACTTGAAGCTTTACAGTTATTTTCTTAGGGAGGAATGAAAACTATTTTGAAGAAAAGTGGGCAAGGCTACGCCCACCTATAGCTAAACTTGACCCAATGTATGGAAAACTTTTTTGTTTTTTAATCAAATGACTTGAAACTTTACAGTTATGTTCTTAGGGAAGAATGAAAACTATTTTGACCAAAAGTGGACGTGGCTTCGCATGGCTACGCCCACTTTTGGTAAATAGCTAAATTTGACCCGTTGTATAGAAAACTTTTTTGTTTCTTTACCAATTGACTTGAAACTTTGCAGTTATATTCTTAGGGAGGAATGAAAACTAATTTGACCAAAAGTGGGCAAGGCCACGCCCACTTATAGCTAAACTTGACCCGTTGTATGAAAAACTTTTTTTTTTTAACAATTTGACTTGAAACCTTACAGTTATGTTGTTAGGGACGCTTGAAAACTATTAATTTACTTTTTTTTTATAGAGACGCAACGTGAAAAGTATTATAGCTTCAGCCTTGCTGAAGATAGCGTCCTTTCTGGTTTGATTTGTGTTTTCTATCATCATGTTGTCTTCATGATTGCATAAATTTGTAACCACCGAAAAAACAACTCAAATACAACCAGTAAGGGCGGTATAGTCGAGTATATTCGACAATATAATACCCTGCACACATGGTAGGCGGTGCCACACCCTCAATCTACAAAAACACATTGATCTGACGTCGCCTATTCAAATAGTGTTCAAAATATCAAGAAAATCGGTCAAAAAATGGATTTTACGAAAAATTTAAGTTTGTAGGCCTCTGAGGGGTAGCCATCAAAGAGAGGGGAAATTTGTGGTATGCACTTTTTAAGATGTATTATCACTGAGCTTGTATACAAAATTTCAGGTTCATACTTTTGTTTGTTTTGGAGATATAGCTTTTTTAAGAAAAATACTAGGGGAGGGGAAATTAAGGGGAGGGGGTAAAATTGTGGTATGCAGTTTTGTAGAGTTACTCATACTGAGTCTACATACCGACTTTCATGTTTCTATCTTTTTGGATGCTCGAGTTATAGCGTTTTCAAAAAGTGGGCGGTGCTGGATGGGCGGGAAGGAGTAGGCGTGGCACAAAACCATTCAAACTTGATCTGCTGCCGAGCATCACGAGTCTACCCACAAAATTTCAAGTCTCTAGCTCTTATAGTTTCCGAGAACCATTGGTGAGGACGGACGGACGGACGGACGGACGGACAGACGGACAGACGGACGGACATGGCTTAATCAACTTCTCTTGTCGTCCCGATCAAGAATATATATACTTTATGGGGTCCCCCGACCCTCCTTCTTTGTGTTACATACATTTGGCTTTTGCACAAACACAATATACCCTGATACACAGTATGTGTACAGGGTATAAAAAACCAGTAAGGGCGGTATAGTTGAGTATTCTCAACTATATAATACCCTGTACACACACCTATGTTGATAACACGTTAAACATTCGCTGACAGCAAAAGCAGTGTACCACGATATGGTTTGTGTATTTGCTAATAGTGAGGCAGGGCTCACAGTGCAATGTTTCAAGTTTCGCTATAAGTGGGCGTGGCCACGCCCACTTTTGGTTAAAATAGTTTTCATTCCTCCCTAAGAACGTAACTGTAAGGTTTCAAGTCAATTGGTTAAAAAACAGAAAAGTTTTCCATACAACGGGTCTAGTTTCGCTATAAGTGGGCGTCGCCATGCCCATTTTTGGTCAAAATACTTTTCATTCCTACCTAAGAACATAACTGTTAAGTTTCAAGTCAATTGGTTAAAAAACAAAAAAGTTTTCCATACATCGTGTCAAGTTTAGCTATAAGTGGGCGTGGCTACGCCCACATTTGGTCAAAATAGTTTTCATTCCTCCCTAAGAACATAACTGTAAGGTTTCAAGCCAATTGGTTCAAAACCAAAAAAGTTTTTCATACCACGGGTCAAGTTTAGCTATAAGTGGGGGTGGCCATGGCCACTTTTGGTTTAAATAGTTTTCATTCTTCCGTAAGATCTTAACTGTAAAGTTTCAAATCAATTGGTTAAAAAACAAAAAAGTTTTCCATACAACGGGTCTAGTTTCGCTATAAGTGGGCGTCGCCATGCCCACTTTTGGTCAAAACAGTTTTCATTCCTCGCTAAGAACATAACTGTAAAGTTTCAAGTCAATTGGTTAAAAAACAAAAAAGTTTTCCATACAACGGGTCAAGTTTCGCTATAAGTGGGCGTGGCTACGCGTGGCTACGCCCACTTTTGGTCAAAATAATTTTCATTCCTTAAAGAACATAACTGTAAAGTTTCAAGTCAATTGGTTAAAAAACAAAAAAGTTTTCCACACATTTGGTCAAGTTTAGCTATAAGTGGGCGTGGCTACGCCCACTTTTGGTCAAAATAGTTTTCATTCCTTTAAGAACATAACTGTAAAGTGTCAAGTCAATTGGTTAAAAAACAAAAAAGTTTTCCATACAACGGCTCCAGTTTCGCTATAAGTGGGCGTCGCCATGCCCACTTTTGGTCAAAATAGTTTTCATTCCTCCATAAGAACATAACTGTAAGGTTTCAAGTCAATTGGTTCAAAAACAAAAAAGTTTTCCATACAACTGGTCAAGTTTTGCTATAAGTGGGGGTGGCCATGCCCACTTTTGGTCACAATAGTTTTCATTCCTCTCTAAGAACATAACTGTAAAGTTTCAAGTCAATTGTTTAAAAAACAAAAAAGTTTTCCATACAACTGGTCAAGTTTAGCTATGAGTGGGCGTGGCTACGCCCACTTTTGGTCAAAATAGTTTTCATTCCTTTAAGAACATAACTGTAAAGTTTCAAGTCAATTGGTTAAAAAACAAAAAAGTTTTCCATACAACGGGTCAAGTTTCGCTGGCGTCGCCATGCCCACTTTTGGTCAAAATAGTTTTCATTCGTCCCTAAGGGCACGCGAGTTACCAGTCGGGCCGGGTAACGATTAGATGGTGATCAGATCTCTAGTTCAAAGTAATGACTTCACTGTTCGGCTTCGGTTTTTAGAATGAATTTATTAGCATTCTGCCTAACGGACAGAAGCTTGAAACTTACTTATGTATTCTTATGTGTAACAATGAAACTTATAAGTATATAATTTGTATATAGTCGGCTCAGCACTTTTGGCTTTGCCGGACGTTGCGACGTTTCTTATGCTGTGCCGGACATTGCGACAGCTCTTGGTTTTGTTTATGTTAACGTCTACATTGTCGCTGATACTCGCGACAATGTAAACATTCTGCTTGTGTTGTTTTTGATATGTCAGCAACTTGTGGTTGCTGAACCCGAGATGTGTGAGTTCACTGCTCACTGTTGGCTGTGTAGGCGAGGCGGCTTTGGTGGCCGATCGGTGCGGGGTACCGGATCGGTAACTCGCGCACATAGAGAGCTGAATGCGGAGCTGATTGCTGAGCTGAAAACTGAGCTGAAATTTGAGCAGAAATATGTAAGCTGATTTTGTTAAGGTGCGCACACTGAACTGAGCTAATAAGCAAGCTGATTATGTTAAAGGTGAACTAAGTTAAATAATTTTTATACTTTTCACGTATATGAAATAGTATAATAACTTTGTGCTGAAGTTTGTAACACACAGAAATATTTACTTGCGACTATATAAAGTATATATATTCTTGATCGGGACGACACGACGAGTTGATTTAGCCATGTCCGTCTGTCCGTCTAACCGTCTGTCCGTCTGTCTTTCTGTCTGTATATATACAATCTGCTCCCACAGTTTTGAAGATATCGAGTTGAAATTTTGCACAGAGACTTCTTATTTGTGCAGTCAACTCATTTGTCGGATCCAGCCATATCGGACCACTGGAACTGGTAGCCTCCATACGAAAAGAAGGAGAAAAGGGAACAAAACTTGACCCGTTGTATGGTTAACTTTTTTGTTTTTGCCCTGAAACATTTCAGTTATTTTGAATAGGAATGAAAACTATTTTGACCAAAAGTGGGCATGGCCACGCCCAATTATAGCTAAACTTGACCCGTTGTATGGAAAACTTTTTTGTTTTTGAACCAATTGACTTGAATCTTTACAGTTATGTTCTTAGCGAGTAATGAAAACTATCCCACTTATAGCTAAACTTGACCCGTTGTATGGAAAACTTTTTTGTTTTTGAACCAATTGACTTGAATCTTTACAGTTATGTTCTTAGCGAGTAATGAAAACTATCCCACTTATAGCTAAACTTGACCCGTTGTATGGAAAACTTTTTTGTTTTTTAACCAATTGACTTGGAACTTTACAGTTATATTCTTAGAGAGGAATGAAAACTATTTTAACCAAATGTGGCCATGGCCACCCCCACTTATAGCTAAACTTGACCCGTGGTATGAAAAACTTTTTTGGTTTTGAACCAATTGGCTTGAAACCTTACAGTTATTTTCTTTGGGAGGAATGAAAACTATTTTGACCAATAGCTAAACTTGACACGATGTATGGAAAACTTTTTTGTTTTTTAATCAATTGACTTGAAACTTAACAGTTATGTTCTTAGGTAGGAATGAAACTTGACCCGTTGTATGGAAAACTTTTTTGTTTTTTAACCAATTCACTTGAAACTTTACAGATATGTTCTTAGGGACGAATGAAAACTATTTTGACCAAAAGTGGGCGTAGCCACGCCCACTTATAGCTAAACTTGACACGATGTATGGAAAACTTTTTTGTTTTTTAACCAATTGACTTGACACTTTACAGTTATGTTCTTAGGGAGAAATGAAAACTATTTTCACCAAAAGTGGGCGTAGCCACGCCCACTTATAGCGAAACTTGACCCGTTGTTTGGAAAACTTTTTTGTTTTTTAACCAATTGACTTGACACTTTACAGTTATGTTCTTAGGGAGAAATAAAAACTATTTTCACCAAAAGTGGGCATAGCCATGCCCACTTATAGCGAAACTTGACCCGTTGTATGGAAAACTTTTTTGTTTTTTAACCAATTGACTTGAAACTTTACAGTTATGTTCTTAGGGAGGAATGAAAACTATTTTGACCAAAAGTGGGCGTAGCCACTCCCACTTATAGCTAAACTTGACCCGTTGTATGGAAAACTTTTTTGTTTTTTAACCAATTGACTTGAAACTTTACAGTTAAGATCTTACGGAAGAATGAAAACTATTTTGACCAAAAGTGGGCGTAGCCACGCGTAGCCACGTCCACTTATAGCTAAACTTGACCCGTTGTATGGAAAACTTTTTTGTTTTTTAACCAATTGACTTGAAACTTTACAGTTATGTTCTTAGGGAGGAATAAAAACTATTTTGACCAAAAGTGGGCGTAGCCACGCCCACTTATAGCTAAACTTTACCCGTTGTATGGAAAACTTTTTTGTTTTTTAACCAATTGACTTGAAGCTTTACAGTTATTTTCTTAGGGAGGAATGAAAACTATTTTGAAGAAAAGTGGGCAAGGCTACGCCCACCTATAGCTAAACTTGACCCAATGTATGGAAAACTTTTTTGTTTTTTAATCAAATGACTTGAAACTTTACAGTTATGTTCTTAGGGAAGAATGAAAACTATTTTGACCAAAAGTGGACGTGGCTCCGCATGGCTACGCCCACGTTTGGTAAATAGCTAAATTTGACCCGTTGTATAGAAAACTTTTTTGTTTCTTTACCAATTGACTTGAAACTTTGCAGTTATATTCTTAGGGAGGAATGAAAACTAATTTGACCAAAAGTGGGCAAGGCCACGCCCACTTATAGCTAAACTTGACCCGTTGTATGAAAAACTTTTTTTTTTTAACAATTTGACTTGAAACCTTACAGTTATGTTGTTAGGGACGCTTGAAAACTATTAATTTACTTTTTTTTTATAGAGACGCAACGTGAAAAGTATTATAGCTTCAGCCTTGCTAAAGATAGCGTCCTTTCTGGTTTGATTTGTGTTTTCTATCATCATGTTGTCTTCATGATTGCATAAATTTGTAACCACCGAAAAAACAACTCAAATACAACCAGTAAGGGCGGTATAGTCGAGTATATTCGACAATATAATACCCTGCACACATGGTAGGCGGTGCCACACCCTCAATCTACAAAAACACATTGATCTGACGTCGCCTATTCAAATAGTGTTCAAAATATCAAGAAAATCGGTCAAAAAATGGATTTTACGAAAAATTTAAGTTTGTAGGCCTCTGAGGGGTAGCCATCAAAGAGAGGGGAAATTTGTGGTATGCACTTTTTAAGATGTATTATCACTGAGCTTGTATACAAAATTTCAGGTTCATACTTTTGTTTGTTTTGGAGATATAGCTTTTTTAAGAAAAATACTAGGGGATGGGAAATTAAGGGGAGGGGGTAAAATTGTGGTATGCAGTTTTGTAGAGTTACTCATACTGAGTCTACATACCGACTTTCATGTTTCTATCTTTTTGGATGCTCGAGTTATAGCGTTTTCAAAAAGTGGGCGGTGCTGGATGGGCGGGAAGGAGTAGGCGTGGCACAAAACCATTCAAACTTGATCTGCTGCCGAGCATCACGAGTCTACCCACAAAATTTCAAGTCTCTAGCTCTTATAGTTTCCGAGAACCATTGGTGAGGACGGACGGACGGACGGACGGACGGACGGACGGACAGACGGACGGACATGGCTTAATCAACTTCTCTTGTCGTCCCGATCAAGAATATATATACTTTATGGGGTCCCCCGACCCTCCTTCTTTGTGTTACATACATTTGGCTTTTGCACAAACACAATATACCCTGATACACAGTATGTGTACAGGGTATAAAAAACCAGTAAGGGCGGTATAGTTGAGTATTCTCAACTATATAATACCCTGTACACACACCTATGTTGATAACACGTTAAACATTCGCTGACAGCAAAAGCAGTGTACCACGATATAGTTTGTGTATTTGCTAATAGTGAGGCAGGGCTCACAGTGCAATGTTGCCATTAGATGGCGCTTTAGTACGGATTTTGTTACAAAGCATTGCTGCAAAATTTTAGTGTGTTGGTCTTTGCGGGGAAAGTGGTAGTTTATTGTATGCAGTTTTAAAAAGGTATGTTACCTGAGTTTGCATACCAAATTTCAGCGTTTGACCTCACGAGTCTATCCACCAAATTTCAAGTCTCTAGCTCTTATAGTTTTCGAGAACCATTGGTGAGGACGGACGGACGGACGGACAGACTGGGCTATATCAATTCGTCTTGTCATCCTGATCAAGAATATATATACTTTATAGGGTCCCCCTCCTCTCCTTCTATGCGTTACATACAAACCGTCTCAAACAAACTTAATATACCCTGATACACAGTGAGTGTACAGGGTATAACAATAAACGTTTTACATACAAAGACGTAAATTTGCTTTTTTCCTCTAATCAATGATTTATGGTAATAAAATTGGAAGACCTCTGCAACATTTCAGGTCGATAATTTCAAAACAATAACAAGGAAAATTTGAATGTCTAAGAAATATATTACCAACCAAATTTTTTGAGCTGGAAAACAATCAATCTGCTTTTATCTATTTTCGAAGATTGAAAAGTAAATACATTCGAATTAAATTGTTGAAATAATCTTCAAATTATAATTAATGTGAAGTTGCATTTTAAATGTTTAAAAAAAACTCGTAAAAATTGTAAATTTTATGAAAATATCTATGTGTCACCATGTTATTTGGGCAAGTTGGAATGCGTACTTTTTTGAATACATAAATGCGAAGAGGAAGAATTAATTCTCTCTCCCGAAGAACAGAGTCAAGTTAACTACCAATGCTCCAATGTGTGGAATCTACTTGACTTTAATTATTGCATATATGTATAATTTATTATAAGTGTTCACTTTTGGAATATTTTGAATTCGAAAATTAATTATTTTCAGTTGCTAATCACAGCAATGGGAAGGGTATTACTGTCAACTGCAAATTGAACGTCCTTCAACATAATTGGGAGGACGTGAATTGCAGATGAATTCACGGCTCATATATTATGAAGCTGATTAGCGACGCTAAGAATCGGGCAACAACAAACACAATGCATACGCTCAGACAGTGTCATATGTAGCAACAACCACACTGTCCGTATTAAAAGTGCTTGTTTACGTCGAAAATAACAACAACAAGAGTTTTTATAATATTTGGAGTAAACATGCCAGGTAAGCTGTTGTTGCATATGCGCCAGATGGCGAAAGTGACGGTTGAAGAGGAATGCCAAAATTACAACTATGCATGTTGTTGTTGTTTTTTTATACCCTGTACCTTATGGTACAAGGGTATATTAGTTTTGTGCACGTCGACAATGTATGTAACACCTTAAAGGAGACATCTCCGACTATACAAAGTGTATATATTCTTGATCAGTATCGAAAGAGAAGTCGATTTAGCCATGTCCGTCTGTCCGTCCGTCCGTCCGTCCGTCTGTCCGTCTGTCTGTATGAACGCGTCGATCTCGGAAACTATAATAGATAGGACAAAAAGCTCTTCGCAGTTCGATTCTGTGATTCATTACGCAGATCAATTTTATTTTGTTTTCCCCCTTTTTTAATTAGTTTAGGGGTGAGGGGCAAATAACTGAAGCTACCTCGGGTAAAATAGTACAAAAGTCGTATTTTCTGCGTTGTCTATTGTGATAGGAACACTAAATTTGGTGTGCATATAGCTGACTCAAGCCTCAAGAAGAAAAAACAAAAAAATGGGCGTGACCACGCCCCTATATAGTAAAAATTTCAAACGCTCATATCTCAAGAACCATACAACCTACAAGAATAAAACTTTGCATGCATGCTATTGGGATGGAGTATAGTAAGACTCAAATATAAAATGGGCGTAACCACGCCCACATATAACCAAAATAGAAAACCGTTATATCTCTGTAACGAATTGGTCTAGAAGAGCAAAAATTAGCATGTATGATATTGAATGGAAAGGAAATATGTTTCGATTAAAAAGAGGGCGGGGCAACGCCCTACAACAGACGTTACTGATTGAAGGTACAGCGTATGTCGAAGTCGAGTACTGTCGACTCCAATCCTTACTGGTTTTTTTTATGACTTCTCAGTTTATGAATACAGACTGTCATTCTATATTCTATTTCATTCTCTCGCAGGCTAAATCATATAAATGTATAGTCTGTCTCTTTTTCATATCATTTCATCGAGTTTCAAATCGCACCCATGCTAAAGAAGTTTCACTTCAAAAATTAAACGAATTTTTTGTCCATGTAAAAAACTATTAATTCTGAATAAAATGCCGCCCATTTATGCAATTTAAAAAATTTAAATGTCTCTTATTAGATAAGACATATTTTCGTCTGATAAGGTACTTCTTCTTCAATGATTTCGAGGATATTTTAGTTTTGATCAAAAAAATTGTATTTCTTACGACTTTTCTTAAAATATGTTTATGCCATATGAAAGAGGAATATATAAGCTTTCCATCGAGCTCTTAGTCGAAGAAGTCGGTCGAACGATGCAAGAGTTATTAGCAAAAAACTTATCGGTGGTCAACACGTTTCCGTCCTACTGCCGATTCTTTTGGCAAAGTTATTTTCTATAATTCTAGTATTTGATGCGAAAAAATAAAACGAATTTTTTGTCCATGTAGGCTGGCAAAAACCCTCGGTCTGAGCCCTCCACGAGGGTGCCGGCTGGGCAATGGGCACTGTCAGTCGGAGGTAGCTAGGTTCGCCGCGCAAACACCCGGCTGGCAGTGCCCAGCTGAGGACCCAACACTGACCCCATGCCCGGACCCTAGAATGTCTGAAGTGGGATCGGGGTTGTCGCCATGGGCTCGAGGTGTCTGGCGGTGGGCCATAAACGCTCTGGGTGATTCCCAGAATAATAAATCATAATGGAGAAGACGAAAGATGAAACAAGGGCTGGGATGTCAGCCCAAACGTCGGTGGGAGGCGTGACTGCTACCACCGGCGGGTACGGGGGGTGAAACCCCCTTTGCGTGACGCCAGAGGTCACACCTCGGTTGTGGTGGGAGCAGGCCATAACAGTTGTAAAGCTACTGCCGGGACGGAGGTTGGTGCGGCCGAGAAGCCGACCACTTCCAAAAACGCAGCGATGCAACGCTCAAGGGCTGTGGTCGAGTTGGACTCGGACCTGGAGAGCGTTGTATCGGCAAACACAATAGAGGAGGGGATCCTACTATCATCGCCGACTAAACCTGTGGACGCTGCTTCCCCAAGAAGGGACGGGTTCCGTGTTAAGTCGCGTGAAAGGCAGAGGGAGAAAGCGAAGTATAAGGCGGCGCTGGGCATCTGCAGAAGGCTACACGACGTAGCTCGTCTCACTCCCGCTGAGGAAGAGCGGCTGGCCTGGGCAAAGCAACAAGTGCTTGAGGGCCGGAAGCATTTCGGAGACGACCCAAGGGCCGTAGCGTCATATGGCAGGAGTGCAAATGCTCTGGAGGAGGCCTTGTCGAAGCGGCAGAGGTCGGGTGAGACGGATACGCGAGTGAGCAAGAGGCCCACGAAGGCGAGCCACGCGGTATCACACGAACGAGTGGAGTCCGTTAGTGATGTGGCCAAACGACACTTAGTCGTTGCCCTCATCGACAGAGCGGATCCACTCGGAAAGATAACGCAAGAGCAGTGGAAGAGAGTGGCGGAAAAGCTGCTGAACGCCCCAAGCTGGAGGTGGTGGACCGGACTAGCATCCCGGCCCCACCTAAGGCGAAAGTGTACATCCCAAGGGCCGTAGGAGACTGCGCTAAAGCTGCTCCAGAAGCAAAATTCTGATGTCCCGACGGCGGATTGGAGGATATTGTACGTGTCTGAGCCAAGTCCCAATAGGGACGGCGGCCAGCACTACATCCTCGCAATCAACAAAGAGTCTGAGGACGCCTTGTATGAGAGGAAGGGTAAGATGGCGTGGGGCCTAATTTGTGTCTACCTTCGCCTCAAGAAGCGCCATCCTACTGACGGCAATGACAACACACTTGAAGCAGGGGAGGTTGACAAGGACCTTGGCCTAGAAGCCATGGTAGACCTCACCCTGAAGGAAGACACGGGAGGTGTCGCGCTTGTGGAGGGACAGAGCAACAGACATAGATCTGAAGATCCTGCAGCTCAACCTCCACAAATGTAAAGTGGCGTCCGCTGAGCTCCTTCTGACGCTGGAGGAAGGAGCCTATGATGTGGCCTTGGTCCAGGAACCGTGGATTGCGTCGGGTAACGTGGTCTCTGGACTGAGGTCTAAAACCTTCAATTTACATCACCCGACAACAGTAAGTAGAATCAGATCAGCCATCCTAACAAGGAAAGGGTTGCACGCCTACTTATTACCTAATTACAGCACAGACGACCTCACAGTTGTGGCTATAGAAGGCCGCAAGAAGGAGGTGACGTGGCTGGCGTCAAGCTATATGGAGCACGATAAGCCAGCTCCACCAACGGAAGTGACGACGCTGCTGTCCGCATCCGAAAAGATGGGACGTGACGTGGTGATTGGCACCGACGCCAACTCACACCATGAAGTGTGGGGAAGCGCGGATATCAATGAAAGGGGTGAGTCTCTTTTAGAATTTATACTATCAACTAACATAAGTATAGTAAACGTTGGCAGAGAGCCGACGTATGTAGGGCCGACCTCTGCCAATGTATTTGATCTAACGCTAATTTATTTATTTATTTATTTATAATAATTGACTGTCATATTAAGTAAGTATAATCTATAATACAATTCAATAATACAATTTAATAATCAATAAAATTATGAAATATAGTAAGAAAAACAAAAAATAATATTAAAACTACGTTGAAAAATACAACAAAAATAATGTTTAAATAATTTCTAAGAAGTGTCTGACCCGGTGGAGGAAATTTATTTGCGCTATGCCAGCTATCCCCCAACTCACAGTCATGTGTGGTCAGAGACTTAAAATGCAAAAAGCGCCGCCAGTCCATCCAAAAAACTATTATCCAAGCCGCTGTAAGCGATCAGCTTCGCGTAGGTAACGTAGAATGGTTGCATTAATTGTCATGAAAGAGATTTCAGGTGACAGGACGTGGTATATATTATTAAAATTAAAGCATAATACGCGAAACGGATCATGAAGAGCAAAGTAAGTTGTACATCTGTGCAAGAATATAGGCACAAAGTTTCTAGATGTGCGCCGCGGGACGCTAAAACTAATCCGACTGAGTAGGTCTGAGGAATCAACTAAACCAATAACCAATTTATGGAGAAAAACAGCCCCTAAAACAATCCTGCGATTTGCTAGAGACGGAAGGTCAATGAGAAGGAACCTGTCATGGTATGATGGTAATCTGGTATAAGGATTCCAATTCAGGCCACGAAGTGCAAAAAGGAGAAATTGTTTCTGAACTGACTCAAGAATAGGACGCACAAGTGACGTCAAAAGAAGTTTTGTGATAAAAGGGTCGTTCAATTCTTTAGACCAGCGTTTAATGAATCCAAAAACACCTTTTGCCTTATTAACGACAGTTGCCGGGAACAAACCAAGGGTGCGGGAATGGAGGGTGCTCGATCAGCCGTCATTATCGGACCATAGGTACATCAGCTTTAAGCTGATGCTTTCAACGGAGCGGCCGGCTGGGCTTCGTCTGAATCCCAGAAATACGGACTGGGCGATCTATGGTACGTCAGTGGAGAGCAGACTCCCAAACTGCAGGGGTGTGAGAACTGAGAAGGACATAGAGAGAGGTCGAAAGGTCCTGACCGGCACACTGGACAGTGCATATAAAGAAGCATGCAAACCCACTCTCCCTATGCGACGTTCTCTTCCAGTCTGGAGGAACAAGGAACTCGCAGAGATGAGAAGGTATTTGAAGGAGCTGTTTAAGGCAACCAAAAATGTGGACGATGACATGATACGGCTAGAGTATAAGGACAGACTTAGACTGTATAAGAATTTAATTCGTAGAGCGAGAAGGTCCTCCTGGAGGGATTTCTGCTCAAACTTAGAAAAGACTGCGGAAACCGCGAGGCTCAGGAAGATACTCTCCAGCGCCCCGGCGATGGAGAGTCAACTTCGGAAAGCAGATGGAAACTGGGCAGATGGCTGTCCAAAAACACCTTTTGCCTTATTAACGACAGTTGCCGGGAACAAACCAAGGGTGCGGGAATGGAGGGTGCTCGATCAGCCATCATTATCGGACCATAGGTACATCAGCTTTAAGCTGATGCTTTCAACGGAGCGCCCGGCTGGGCTTCGTCTGAATCCCAGAAATACGGACTGGGCGATCTATGGTACGTCAGTGGAGAGCAGACTCCCAAACTGCAGGGGTGTGAGAACTGAGAAGGACATAGAGAGAGGTCTAAAGGTCCTGACCGGCACACTGGACAGTGCATATAAAGAAGCATGCAAACCCACTCTCCCTATGCGACGTTCTCTTCCAGTCTGGAGGAACAAGGAACTCGCAGAGATGAGAAGGTATTTGAAGGAGCTGTTTAAGGCAACCAAAAATGTGGACGATGACATGATACGGCTAGAGTATAAGGACAGACTTAGACTGTATAAGAATTTAGTTCGTAGAGCGAGAAGGTCCTCCTGGATTGATTTCTGCTCAAACTTAGAAAAGACTGCGGAAACCGCGAGGCTCAGGAAGATACTCTCCAGCGCTCCGGCGATGGAGAGTCAACTTCGGAAAGCAGATGGAAACTGGGCAGATGGCTGTGAAGAGGCGCTGGAGTCTCTTCTAGAACAGCATTTTCCAGGGCCTTCAGCCCACCCAGAGCCATCTACCGGAGGGACTGATAACGAGAACTAAGGTCCAATGGGCAATTGACTCGTTCGAGGCGTACAAGTCGCCAGGGCTAGACGGGATCTTCCCGGCTATGCTTCAGAAAGCCAAGAATGCAGTGGTACCCTGGGTGACTGCGATCTTTAAGAAGTGTGTTCAACTAAGGTACGTACCAAAGCCGTAGAGGACGGCAAGAGTGGTCTTCCTACCAAAAACGGGGAAATGCAGCCACCTGTACCCCAAGGACTTCAGACCTATCAGTCTGACGTCCTTCATGTTAAAAACATTAGAAAAGCTGCTGGATGTGTTCATAAGATGCACACTGCATGTCGCTCCAAATCAGCACGCGTATACCAGAGGGAAATCAGTGGACTCTGCTCTTCACTCCCTGGTCGCTAACATTGAAACGGCTCTTCATCATAAAGAATATGCCTTGGGCGCCTTCGTAGATGTATCCGGCGCTTTTAACAACGTTGCAACGACAGCAATAATTCGGGCATTACAAGCGGCTAATGTACCCGTAGTTATAACCCGTTGGATCATACGACTCTTGAGCATGAGACGTATAAAAGCCACATAGGGAGCGGCCACGACAGAGAAGGATGCACACAGGGGCACCCCACAGGGAGGGGTGCTATCGCCGTTGCTGTGGAACCTTGTCGTGAACGAACTACTCATAACCATGGCAGGTAGCGACCCCAAGATTACAGCCTATGCCGACGACATCAAGTGTCGAGGTGGGCGGAAGGAGCAGGCTTGTCCATAAATCCAGATAAAACCGAGCTAGTAATGTTCACTAGAAGGTATAAAGTTCCTAAATGGATACCACCAAAAATAAACGGTGTGAGGCTAAAACCTGTAACACACACGAAGTACCTCGGTGTCGTGTTGGACAGTAAACTGACGTGGAAGCTCCAAGTTGAAGAGAGGGTGAAGAGGGCAACTGTGGCGCTCTATGCATCCAAGAAGATGCTAGGCAGCAGATGGGGTCTCTCCCCCCGACTGATGCATTGGATCTTCACAGCAGTGGTGCAGCTAACTATGTTCTACGGGGTATGCGTTGGTGGCATGCCCTCCAGAGACGAACGTATGCAAATGCGCGAGGCTGACTGCCCAACGGACGCTGCAGCGTCTGGCTGCGGCAGGCAATCTCGTGCGGTGTGCCCAGGGACATTGTGCAAAAACAAATAGCTTAATGAGGGAGTCGGACTACTTGGTACCAATCTCCCAATTCGAAACGATAGTCAAGGTTTCCCTGAACCCCACTGAATGGCAGAAATGCCAGAGAAGAAGGCCAAGAACAGTAAACATATACACAGACGGATCCAAGATGGACTGTGGTGTAGGTGCGGCGGCTTACTGCATGGAGAGCGGTGAGAGCCATTTCTACAGGCTGCCGGATCAGAGCAGCATTTTCCGGCGTTGAGGGCGATGGCATCCGCCACCATAAGTTCCAGATGTGTGCTGGAAAGCAGGAAGGCAGTAAGGGCCTTACGCAGTGACAGGAGGGTTATACTGGGTTCCAAGCCATCAGGACATAGATGGAAATGAAATGGCGGATAGGCTGGCCAAAGAGGGTGCCCAACTGCCAGGCGATGAAGCGCAACCCATGGGGGTGCCCATAAGATGTCTGTATGGCATTACAGAAGAATGTAGGAGACACGTAGATCGTGCATGGAGAGACACGACCACGCGCAAATTAACCAGGAAGCTGTGTGGAAGTGCGTGCGCCAAGCGCACGAAGTTCCTACTGTCTCTGGAAAGGGCCAAGTGCCGTCTACTAGTAGGCCTGCTGACGGGGCACTGTTTGACAGCAGTTCATGCTAAGAATATGAGCCTTACACGGGATGATGGCTGCAGGAAATGCAGAGAGCCTGGAGTGAGAGAAACACTGGAGCATCTAATATGTCAGTGTCCAGCCCTTAGGAGGCAAAGGCTTGATCTTCTAGGCAAGCCGAACCTGGAGTCACTGGAAGCAGTGGAGAAAGGACACTACATCATGCTGCTCAGGTTTGCACTAAAAGCAAACCTGGTAGCGGACACAATTACTTGAACTAAGCCGTCTATGTACTACCGGTAAGCTAAGGACCGACGCGGTCTATGCGAAGATCTCTCTTGGATCATCGGATCAACCTTCCTTTTGTCCATATAAAAAACTATTAATTCTGAATAAAACGCTGCCCATTTATGCAATTAAAAAAATTTAAATGTCTCTTATTAGATAAGGCATATTTTCGTCTCATAAGGTACTTCTTTCTCAATGATTTCGAGGATATTTTAGTTTTGATCACAAAAATTTTATTTCTTACGACTTTTCGTAAAATATGTTAGTGACATCTGAAAGAGGAACAGATAAGCTTTCCATCGAGCTCTTAGTCGAAGAAGTCGGTCGAAGGATGCAAGAGTTATTAGCAAAAAACTAAATGGTGAGCAACACCATTCCGTCCTACTGCTGATTGTTTTCGCAAAGTACTTTTCTATAATTCTAGTATTTAATGGGTAAAAATTAAACGAATTTTTTGTCCATATCAAAAACTATTAAGTCTGAATAAAGTGCCGCCCATTTATGCAATTCACAACCAGTAAGGACGCTATCTTCAGCAAGGCTGAAGCTATAATACTTTTCACGTTGTGTCACTATATAAAAAAAAAGTAAATGAATAGTTTTCATGCCTCCCTAACAACATAACTGTAAGGTTTCAAGTCAATTGGTTAAAAAACAAAAAAGTTTTCGATACAACGGGTCAAGTTTAGCTAAAAGTGGGCCATGCCCACTTTTGGTCAAAATAGTTTTCATTCCTTTAAGAACATAACTGTAAAGTTTCAAATCAATTGGTTGTAAAGAAAAGTTGTCCATTCAACGACGTGAATATGGCTTCTCTTCCTCTTCTTCATTTTGTATGGGGGCTACCAGTTCCATTCGTCCAATCTCAATGAAACTTTCAGGCATGTAGTCGGACTATGTAGAATTACTATCTTTAAAAATTCAGCACTCTATCATACACAACAAAAAAGTTTTCCTTACAACGATTCAAGTTTTGTTCACTTTTCTTCTTCTTTTCGTATGGGGGCTACCAGTTCCAGTGGTCCGATATGGCTGGATCCGACAAATGAGTTGACTGCACGAATAAGAAGTCTCTGTGCAAAATTTCAGCTCGATATCTTCAAAACTGTGGGATGAGATTGTATATATACAGACAGACGGTCAGACGGACAGACGAACATGGCTAAATGAACTCGTCTTGTCGTCCTGATCAAGAATATATATACTTTATATAGTTGGAAGTGAATATTTCGATCTGTTACAAACTTCAGCACAAATTTAATACACTATTTCAAATACGTGAAAAGTATAAAAAATTTAAATGTCTCTTTTTAGATAAGGCATATTTTCGTCTGATAAGGCACTTCTTTTTCAATGATTTCGAGGATATTTTAGTTTTGATCAAAAAACTTTTATTTCTTACGACTTTTCGTAAATTATGTTAATGCCATCTGAAAGAGGAAAAGATAAGCTTTCCATCGAGCTCTTAGTCGAAGAAGTCGGTCGAAGGATGCAAGAGTTATTAGCAAAAAACTACTCGGCAGTCAACACGTTTCCGTCGTACTGCCGACTCTTTTCGCAAAATACTTTTTTATAATTCTAGTATTTAATGGGAAAAAATTAAACGAATTTTTTGTCCATGTAAAAAACTATTAATTCTGAATAAAATGCCGCCCATTTATGCAATTAAAAAAATTTAAATGTCTCTTATTAGATAAGGCATATTTTCGTCTGATAAGGTCCGTCTTTTTCAATGATTTCGAGGTTATTTTAGTTTTGATCAAAAAAATTATATTTCTTACGACTTTTCGTAAATTATGTAAATGCCATCTGAAAGAGGAACAGATAAGCTTTCCATCGAGCTCTTAGTCGAAGAAGTCGGTCGAAGGATGCAAGAGTTATAAGCAAAAAACTACTCGGTGGTCAACACGTTTCCGTCCTACTGCCGACTCTTTTCGCAAAATACTTTTCTATAATTGTAGTATTTAATAGGACAAAAATTAAACGAATTTTTTGTCCATTTAAAAACTAATTTATTAATTCTGAATAAAATGCCGCCCATTTATGCAATTAAAAAAATTTAAATGTCTCTTATTAGATAAGGCATATTTTCGTCTGATAAGGTACTTCTTTTTCAATGATTTCGAGGTTATTTTAGTTTTGATCACAAAAAATTTTATTTCTTACATTTCTTCGTAAAATATGTTAATGCCATCTGAATGATGGCATATTTTCGTCTGATAAAGTATTTCCTTTTCAATGTTATCGAGGATATTTTAGTTTCGATCAAAAAAAATTTTATTTCTTACGTTTCTTCGTAAAATATTTTAATGCCATCTGAATGATGGCATATTTTCGTCTGATAAAGTATTTCCTTTTCAATGTTTTCGAGGATATTTTAGTTTTGATCAAATAATTTTATTTCTTATGACTTTTCGTGAAGTATGTTAATGCCATCTGAAAGAGGTACAGATAAGCTTTCCATCGAGCTCTTAGTCGAAGAAGTCGGTCGAAGGATGCAACAGTTATTAGCAAAAAACTAACCGGTTGTCAAAACGTTTCCGTCTTACGCCGATTCTTTTCTAATATTTAATAGGAAAAAATTAAACGAATTTTTTGTCCATGTAAAAAACTATTAATTCTGAATAAAATGCCGCCCATTTATGCATTTAAAAAAATTTAAATGTCTGTTATTAGATAAGGCATATTTTCGTCTGATAAGGTACTTCCTTTTCAATGTTTTCGAGGATATTTTAGTTTTGATCAAAAAAATTTTATTTCTTATGACTTTTCGTGAAGTATGTTAATGCCATCTGAAAGAGGAACAGATAAGCTTTCCATCGAGCTCTTAGTCGAAGAAGTCGGTCGAAGGATGCAAGAGTTATTAGCAAAAAACTAATCAGTTGTCAACACGTTTCCGTCCTACAGCCGATTCTTTTCGCAAAGTACTTTTCTATAATTCTAGTATTTAATGGGAAAAAATTAAACAAATTTTTTGTCCATGTAAAAAACTATTAATTCTGAATAAAATGCCGCCCATTTATGCAATTAAAAAAATTTAAATGTCTCTTATTAGATAAGGCATATTTTCATCTGATAAGGTACTTATTTTTCAATGATTTCGAAGATATTTTAGTTTTGATCAAAAAAATTGTATTTCTTACGATATTTCGTAAAATATGAAAATGCCATCTGAAAGATGAACAGATAAGCTTTCCATCGAGCTCTTAGTCGAAGAAGTCGGTCAAAGGATGCAAGAGTTATTAGCAAAAAACTAATCGGTGGTCAACACGATTCCGTCCTACTGCCGATTCTTTTTGCAAAGTACTTTTCTATAATTCTAGTATTTAATGGGAAAAAATTAAACGAATTTTTTGTCCATGTAAAAAACTATTAATTCTGAATAAAATGCCGCCCATTTATGCATTTAAAAAAATTTAAATGTCTGTTATTAGATAAGGCATATTTTCGTCTGATAAGGTACTTCCTTTTCAATGTTTTCGAGGATATTTTAGTTTTGATCAAAAAAATTTTATTTCTTATGACTTTTCGTGAAGTATGTTAATGCCATCTGAAAGAGGAACAGATAAGCTTTCCATCGAGCTCTTAGTCGAAGAAGTCGGTCGAAGGATGCAAGAGTTATTAGCAAAAAACTAATCAGTAGTCAACACGTTTCCGTCCTACAGCCGATTCTTTTCGCAAAGTACTTTTCTATAATTCTAGTATTTAATGGGAAAAAATTAAACGAATTTTTTGTCCATGTAAAAAACTATTAATTCTGAATAAAATGCCGCCCATTTATGCAATTAAAAAAATTTAAATGTCTCTTATTAGATAAGGCATATTTTCGTCTAATAAGGTACTTCTTCTTCAATGATTTCAAGGATATTTTAGTTTTGATCAAAAAAATTTTATTTCTTACGACATTTCGTAAAATATGTTAATGCTATCTGAAAGAGGAACAGATAAGCTTTCCATCGAGCTCTTAGTCGAAGAAGTCGGTCGAAGGATGCAAGAGTTATTAGCAAAAACTAATCGGTGGTCAACACGTTTCCGTCCTACTGCCGATTCTTTTCGCAGAGTACTTTTCTATAATTCTAGTATTTATTGGGAAAAAATTAAACGAATTTTTTCTCCATGTAAAAAAACTATTAATTCTGAATAAAATGCCGCCCATTTATGCAATTAAAAAAATTTTAAATGTCTCTTATTAGATAAGGCATATTTTTATCTTATAAGGTACTTCTTTTTCAATGATTTCGAGAATATTTTACTTTTGATCAAAAAAATTTAATTTCTTACGACTTTTCGTAAAATATGTTAATGCCATCTGAAAGAGGAACAGATAAGCTTTCCATCGAGCTCTTAGTCGAAGAAGTCGGTCGAAGGATGCAACAGTTATTAGCAAAAAACTAACCGGTTGTCAAAACGTTTCCGTCTTACGCCGATTCTTTTCTAATATTTAATAGGGAAAAATTAAACGAATTTTTTGTCCATGTAAAAAACTATTAATTCTGAATAAAATGCCGCACATTTATGCAATTAAAAAAATTTAAATGTCTCTTATTAGATAAGCGTATTTTCGTCTGATAAGGTACTTATTTTTCAATGATTTCGAAGATATTTTGGTTTTGATCAAAAAAATTTTATTTCTTACGACTTTTTGTAAAATATGTTAATGCCATCTGAAAGAGGAACAGATAAGCTTTCCATCGAGCTCTTAGTCGAAGAAGTCGGTCGAAGGATGCAAGAGTTCTTAGCAAACAACTAATCGGTGGTCAACACGTTTCCGTCCTACTGCCGATTCTTTTCGCAAAATACTTTTCTATAATTCTAGTATTTAATAGAAAAAAATTAAACGAATTTTTTGTCCATGTAAAAAACTATTAATTCTGAATAAAATGCCGCCCATATATGCAATTAAAAAAATTTAAATGTCTCTTATTAGATAAGGCATATTTTCGTCTGATAAGGTACTTATTTTTCAATGATTTCGAAGATATTTTAGTTTTGATCAAAGAAATTGTATTTCTTACGATATTTCGTAAAATATGAAAATGCCATCTGAAAGAGGAACAGATAAGCTTTCCATCGAGCTCTTAGTCGAAGAAGTCGGTCGAAGGATGCAAGAGTTATTAGCAAAAAACTAATCAGTAGTCAACATGTTTCCGTCCTACAGCCGATTCTTTTCGCAAAGTACTTTTCTATAATTCTAGTATTTAATGGGAAAAAATTAAACGAATTTTTTGTCCATGTAAAAAACTATTTATTCTGAATAAAATGCCGCCCATTTATGCATTTAAAAAAATTTAAATGTCTGTTATTAGATAAGGCATATTTTCATCTTATAAGGTACTTCCTTTTCAATGTTTTCGAGGATATTTTAGTTTTGATCAAAAAAATTTTATTTCTTATGACTTTCCGTAAAATATGTTAATGCCATCTGAAAGAGAGACAGATAAGCTTCCCATCGAGCTCTTAGTCGAAGAAGTTGGTCGAAAGATGCAAGAGTTATTAGCAAAAAACTACTCGGTGGTCAACACGTTTCCGGCGTACTGCCGACTATTTTCGCAAAATACTTTTTTAAAATTCTAGTATTTAATGGGAAAAAATTAAACGAATTTTTTGTCCATGTAAAAAACTATTAATTCTGAATAAAATGCCGCCCATTTATGCAATTAAAAAAATTTAAATGTCTCTTATTAGATAAGGCATATTTTCATCTTATAAGGTACTTCTTTTTCAATGATTTCGAGGTTATTTTAGTTTTGATCAAAAAAAATTTTATTTCTGACGTTTCTTCGTAAAATATTTTAATGCCATCTGAATGATGGCATATTTTCGTCTGATAAAGTATTTCCTTTTCAATGTTTTCGAGGATATTTTAGTTTTGATCAAAAAAATTTTTTTTCTTATGACTTTTCGTGAAGTATGTTAATGCCATCTGAAAGAGGTACAGATAAGCTTTCCATAGAGCTCTTAGTCGAAGAAGTCGGTCGAAGGATGCAACAGTTATTAGCAAAAAACTAACCGGTTGTCAAAACGTTTCCGTCTTACGCCGATTCTTTTCTAATATTTAATAGGAAAAAATTAAACGAATTTTTTGTCCATGTAAAAAACTATTAATTCTGAATAAAATGCCGCACATTTATGCAATTAAAAAAATTTAAATGTCTCTTATTAGATAAGCGTATTTTCGTCTGATAAGGTACTTATTTTTCAATGATTTCGAAGATATTTTGGTTTTGATCAAAAAAATTTTATTTCTTACGACTTTTTGTAAAATATGTTAATGCCATCTGAAAGAGCAACAGATAAGCTTTCCATCGAGCTCTTAGTCGAAGAAGTCGGTCGAAGGATGCAAGAGTTCTTAGCAAAAAACTAATCGGTGGTCAACACGTTTCCGTCCTACTGCCGATTCTTTTCGCAAAATACTTTTCTATAATTCTAGTATTTAATAGAAAAAAATTAAACGAATTTTTTGTCGATGTAAAAAACAATTAATTCTGAATAAAATGCCGCCCATATATGCAATTAAAAAAATTCAAATGTCTCTTATTAGATAAGGCATATTTTCGTCTGATAAGGTACTTCCTTTTCAATGTTTTCGAGGATATTTTAGTTTTGATCAAAAAAATTTTATTTCTTATGACTTTTCGTGAAGTATGTTAATGCCATCTGAAAGAGGAACAGATAAACTTTCCATCGAGCTCTTAGTCGAAGAAGTCGGTCGAAGGATGCAAGAGTTATTAGCAAAAAACTAATCAGTAGTCAACACGTTTCCGTCATACAGCCGATTCTTTTCGCAAAGTACTTTTCTATAATTCTAGTATTTAATGGGAAAAAATTAAACGAATTTTTTTTCCATGTAAAAAACTATTAATTCTGAATAAAATGCCGCCCATTTATGCAATTAAAAAAATTTAAATGTCTCTTATTAGATAAGGCATATTTTCATCTTATAAGATACTTCTTTTTCAATGATTTCGCGATATTTTAGTTTTGATCAAAAAAATTTTATTTCTTACGACTTTTCGTAAAATATGTTAATGCCATCTGAAAGAGAGACAGATAAGCTTTCCATCGAGCTCTTAGTCGAAGAAGTTGGTCGAAAGATGCAAGAGTTATTAGCAAAAAACTACTCGGTGGTCAACACGTTTCCGGCGTACTGCCGACTATTTTCGCAAAATACTTTTTTAAAATTCTAGTATTTAATGGGAAAAAATTAAACGAATTTTTTGTCCATGTAAAAAACTATTAATTCTGAATAAAATGCCGCCCATTTATGCAATTAAAAAAATTTAAATGTCTCTTATTAGATAAGGCATATTTTCATCTTATAAGGTACTTCTTTTTCAATGATTTCGAGAATATTTTACTTTTGATCAAAAAAATTTAATTTCTTACGACTTTTCGTAAAATATGTTAATGCCATCTGAAAGAAGAACAGATAAGCTTTCCATCGAGCTCTTAGTCGAAGAAGTCGGTCGAAGGATGCAACAGTTATTAGCAAAAAACTAACCGGTTGTCAAAACGTTTCCGTCTTACGCCGATTCTTTTCTAATATTTAATAGGAAAAAACTAAACGAATTTTTTGTCCATGTAAATAACTATTAATTCTGAATAAAATGCCGCACATTTATGCAATTAAAAAAATTTAAATGTCTCTTATTAGATAAGCGTATTTTCGTCTGATAAGGTACTTATTTTTCAATGATTTCGAAGATATTTTGGTTTTGATCAAAAAAATTTTATTTCTTACGACTTTTTGTAAAATATGTTAATGCCATCTGAAAGAGCTACAGATAAGCATTCCATCGAGCTCTTAGTCGAAGAAGTCGGTCGAAGGATGCAAGAGTTCTTAGCAAAAAACTAATCGGTGGTCAACACGTTTCCGTCCTACTGCCGATTCTTTTCGCAAAATACTTTTCTATAATTCTAGTATTTAATAGAAAAAAATTAAACGAATTTTTTGTCCATGTAAAAAACTATTAATTCTGAATAAAATGCCGCCCATATATGCAATTAAAAAAATTTAAATGTCTCTTATTAGATAAGGCATATTTTCGTCTGATAAGGTACTTATTTTTCAATGATTTCGAAGATATTTTAGTTTTGATCAAAAAAATTGTATTTCTTACGATATTTTGTAAAATATGAAAATGCCATCTGAAAGATGAACAGATAAGCTTTCCATCGAGCTCTTAGTCGAAGAAGTCGGTCAAAGGATGCAAGAGTTATTAGGAAAAAACTAATCGGTGGTCAACACGATTCCGTCCTACTGCCGATTCTTTTTGCAAAGTACTTTTCTATAATTCTAGTATTTAATGGGAAAAAATTAAACGAATTTTTTGTCCATGTAAAAAACTATTAATTCTGAATAAAATGCCGCCCATTTATGCATTTAAAAAAATTTAAATGTCTGTTATTAGATAAGGCATATTTTCGTCTGATAAGGTACTTCCTTTTCAATGTTTTCGAGGATATTTTAGTTTTGATCAAAAAAATTTTATTTCTTATGACTTTCCGTGAAGTATGCTAATGCCATCTGAAAGAGGAACAGATAAGCTTTCCATCGAGCTCTTAGTCGAAGAAGTCGGTCGAAGGACGCAAGAGTTATTAGCAAAAAACTAATCAGTAGTCAACACGTTTCCGTCCTACAGCCGATTCTTTTCGCAAAGTACTTTTCTATAATTCTAGTATTTAATGGGAAAAAATTAAACGAATTTTTTGTCCATGTAAAAAACTATTAATTCTGAATAAAATGCCGCCCATTTATGCAATTAAAAAAATTTAAATGTCTCTTATTAGATAAGGCATATTTTCATCTTATAAGATACTTCTTTTTCAATGATTTCGCGATATTTTAGTTTTGATCAAAAAAATTTTATTTCTTACGACTTTTCGTAAAATATGTTAATGCCATCTGAAAGAGAGACAGATAAGCTTTCCATCGAGCTCTTAGTCGAAGAAGTTGGTCGAAAGATGCAAGAGTTATTAGCAAAAAACTACTCGGTGGTCAACACGTTTCCGTCGTACTGCCGTCTCTTTTCGCAAAATACTTTTTTAAAATTCTAGTATTTAAAGGGAAAAAATTAAACGAATTTTTTGTCCATTTAAAAACTATTAATTCTGAATAAAATACCGCCCATTTATGGAATTAAAGAAATTTAAATGTCTCTTATTAGATAAGGCATATTTTCGTCTGATAAGGTACTTCTTTTTCAATGATTTCGAGGTTATTTTAGTTTTGATCAAAAAAAATGTTATTTCTTATGTTTCTTCGTAAAATATTTTAATGCCATCTGAATGATGGCATATTTTCGTCTAATAAAGTATTTCCTTTTCAATGTTTTCGAGGATATTTTAGTTTTGATCAAAAAAATTTTATTTCTTATGACTTTTCGTGAAGTATATTAATGCCATCTGAAAGAGGTACAGATAAGCTTTCCATCGAGCTCTTAGTCGAAGAAGTCGGTCGAAGGATGCAAGAGTTATTAGCAAAAAACTAATCGGTAGTCAACACGTTTCCGTCCTACTGCCGATTCTTTTCGCAAAGTACTTTTCTATAATTCTAGTATTTAATGGGAAAAAATTAAACGAATTTTTTGTCCATGTAAAAAACTATTAATTCTGAATAAAATGCCACCCATTTATGCAATTATAAAAATTTAAATGTCTCTTATTAGATAAGGCATATTTTCATCTTATAAGGTACTTCTTTTTCAATGATTTCGAGAATATTTTACTTTTGATCAAAAAAATTTAATTTCTTACGACTTTTCGTAAAATATGTTAATGCCATCTGAAAGAGGAACAGATAAGCTTTCCATCGAGCTCTTAGTCGAAGAAGTCGGTCGAAGGATGCAACAGTTATTAGCAAAAAACTAACCGGTTGTCAAAACGTTTCCGTCTTACGCCGATTCTTTTCTAATATTTAATAGGAAAAAATTAAACGAATTTTTTGTCCATGTAAAAAACTATTGATTCTGAATAAAATGCCGCACATTTATGCAATTAAAAAAATTTAAATGTCTCTTATTAGATAAGCGTATTTTCGTCTGATAAGGTACTTATTTTTCAATGATTTCGAAGATATTTTGGTTTTGATCAAAAAAATTTTATTTCTTACGACTTTTTGTAAAATATGTTAATGCCATCTGAAAGAGCAACAGATAAGCTTTATATCGAGCTCTTAATCGAAGAAGTCGGTCGCAGGATGCAAGAGTTCTTAGCAAAAAACTAAACGGTGGTCAACACGTTTCCGTCCTACTGCCGATTCTTTTCGCAAAATACTTTTCTATAATTATAGTATTTAATGGGAAAAAATTAAACGAATTTTTTGTCCATGTAAAAAACTATTAATTCTGAATAAAATGCCGCCCATATATGCAATTAAAAAAATTTAAATGTCTCTTATTAGATAAGGCATATTTTCGTCTGATAAGGTACTTATTATTCAATGATTTCGAAGATATTTTAGTTTTGATCAAAAAAATTGTATTTCTTAAGATATTTCGTAAAATATGAAAATGCCATCTGAAAGATGAACAGATAAGCTTTCCATCGAGCTCTAATAAAGTATTTCCTTTTCAATGTTTTCGATGATATTTTAGTTTTGATCAAAAAAATTTTATTTCTTATGACTTTTCGTGAAGTATGTTAATGCCATCTGAAAGAGGAACAGATAAGCTTTCCATCGAGCTCTTAGTCGAAGAAGTCGGTCGAAGGATGCAAGGGTTATTAGCAAAAAACTGATCGGTGGTCAAAACGATTCCGTCCTACTGCCGATTCTTTTCGCAAAGTACTTTTCTATAATTCTAGTATTTAATGGGAAAAAATTAAACGAATTTTTTGTCCATGTAAAAAACTATTAATTCTGAATAAAATGCCGCCCATTTATGCAATTAAAAAAATTTAAATGTCTCTTATTAGATAAGGCATATTTTCATCTGATAAGGTACTTCTTCTTCAATAATTTTGAGGATATTTTAGTCTTGATCAAAAAAATCTTATTTCTTACGACATTTCGTAAAATATGGTAATGCTATCTGAAAGAGGAACAGATAAGCTTTCCATCGAGCTCTTAGTCGAAGAAGTCGGTCGAAGGATGCAAGAGTTATAAGCAAACCAGTAAGGACGCTATCTTCAGCAAGGCTGAAGCTATAATACTTTTCACTTTGTGTCACTATAAAAAAAACTAAATGAATAGTTTTCATGCCTCCCTAACAACATAACTGTAATGTTTCAAGTCAATTCGTTAAAAAACAAAAAATGTTTCCATACAACGGTTCAAGTTTTGCGATAAGTGGGCGTAGCCATGCCCACATTTGGTCAAAATAGTTTTTATTCCTCCCTAAGAACATAACAGTAAAGCTTCAAGTCAATTGGTTAAAAAACAAAAAAGTTTTCCATACAAAGGGTCAATTTTCGCTATAAAAGGGCGTGGCCACGCCCACTTTTGATCAAAATAGTTTTCATTCCTCCCTAAGAGCATAACTGCAAAGTTTCAAGTCAATTGGTTAAAAAACAAAAAAGTTTTCCATACAACGGGTCAATTTTTGCTATAAGTAGGCGTGGCTACGCCCACTTTTGGTCAAAATAGTTTTCATTCCTCTCTAGGAACATAACTGTAAAGTTTTAAGTCAATTGGTTTAAAAAACAAAAAAGTTTTCCATACAAAGGGTCAATTTTCGCTATAAGTGGGTGTGGCCATGCCCACTTTTGATCAAAATAGTTTTCATTCCTCCCTAAGAGCATAACTGCAAAGTTTCAAGTCAATTGGTTAAAAAACAAAAAAGTTTTCCATACAACGGGTCAATTTTCGCTATAAGTGGGCGTGGCCACGCCCACTTTTGATCAAAATAGTTTTCATTCCTCCCTAAGAGCATAACTGCAAAGTTTCAAGTCAATTGGTTAAAAAACAAAAAAGTTTTCCATACAACGGGTCAATTTTTGCTATAAGTAGGCGTGGCTACGCCCACTTTTGGTCAAAATAGTTTTCATTCCTCTCTAGGAACATAACTGTAAAGTTTTAAGTCAATTGGTTTAAAAAACAAAAAAGTTTTCCATACAAAGGGTCAATTTTCGCTATAAAAGGGCGTGGCCACGCCCACTTTTGATCAAAATAGTTTTCATTCCTCCCTAAGAGCATAACTGCAAAGTTTCAAGTCAATTGGTTAAAAAACAAAAAAGTTTTCCATACAACGGGCCAATTTTTGCTATAAGTAGGCGTGGCTACGCCCACTTTTCGTCAAAATAGTTTTCATTCCTCCCTAAGAACATAACTGTAAAGTTTCAAGTCAATTGATTAAAAAACCAAAAAGTTTTCCATACAAAGGGTCAAGTTAAGCTATAAGTGGGTGTGGCCATGCCCACTTTTGATCAAAATAGTTTTCATTCCTCCCTAAGAGCATAACTGCAAAGTTTCAAGTCAATTGGTTAAAAAACAAAAAAGTTTTCCATACAACGGGTCAATTTTCGCTATAAGTGGGCGTGGCTACGCCTGGCTACGCCCACTTTTGGTCAAAATAGTTTTCATTCCTCTCTAAGAACATAACTGTAAAGTTTCAAGTCAATTGGTTAAAAAACAAAAAAGTTTTCCATACAACGGGTCAATTTTCGCTATAAGTGGGCGTGGCTACGCCTGGCTACGCCCACTTTTGGTCAAAATAGTTTTCATTCCTCTCTAAGAACATAACTTTAAAATTTCAAGTCAATTGGTTAAGAAACAAAAAAGTTTTCCATACAACGACGTGAATATTCCTTCTCTTCCTCTTCTTCATTTTGTATGGGAGCTACCAGTTCCAGATGTCCAATCTCAATGAAACTTTCAAGCATGTAGTCGGACCATGTAAAACTACTATGTTTAAAATTTCAGCACTCTATTGTACAAAACAAAAAAGTTTTCCATACAACGATTCAAGTTTTGTTCACTTTTCTTCTTCTTTTCGTATGGGAGCTACCTGTTCCAATAATCCGATCATACTGGTTCCGACGAATGATTCATCGTAATAAATTCTAAGACTCTGTGCAAAGTTTCAGCTCGATAGCTTCAAAACTGAGGGACTAGTTTGCATACATACAGACAGACAGACAGACAGACAGACAGACCGACAGACAGACGGACAGACGGACATGGCTAAATCAACTCGTCTTGTCGTCCTTATCAAGAATGTATATACTTTATATAGTCGGAAATTAATATTTCGATCTGTTACAAACTCCGTGACAAAGTTAATATACTATTTCACATAAGTGAAAAGTATAAAAACTAATCGGTGGTCAACACGATTCCGTCCTACTGCCGATTCTTTTCGCAAAATACTTTTCTATAATTCTAGTATTTAATGGGAAAAAATTAAACGAATTTTTTGTCCATGTAAAAAACTATTAATTCTGAATAAAATGACGCCCATTTATGCAATTAAAAAAATTTAAATTTCGAGTATATTTTAGTTTTGATCAAAAAAATTTTATTTTTTACGATATTTCGTAAAATATGATAATGCCAATGAAAGATGAACAGATAAGCTTTCCATCGAGCTCTTAGTCGAAGAAGTCGGTCAAAGGATGCAAGAGTTATTAGCAAAAAACTAATCGGTGGTCAACACGATTCCGTCCTACTGCCGATTCTTTTTGCAAAGTATTTTTCTATAATTCTAGTATTTAATGGGAAAAAATTAAACGAATTTTTTGTCCATGTAAAAAACTATTAATTCTGAATAAAATACCGCCCATTTATGCATTTAAAAAAATTTAAATGTCTCTTATTAGATAAGGCCTATTTTCGTCTGATAAGGTACTTCTTTTTCAATGATTTCTAGGATATTTTAGTTTTGATCAAGAAAAATTTTATTTCTTACCACTTTTCGTAAAATATGATAATGCCATCTGAAAGAGGAACAGATAAGCTTTCCATCGAGCTCTTATTCAAAGAAGTCGGTCGAAGGATGCAAGAGTAATTAGCAAAAAACTAATCGGTGGTCAACACGATTCCGTCCTACTGCCGATTCTTTTCGCAAAATACTTTTCCATAATTCTAGTATTTAATGGAAAAAAATTAAGCGAATTTTTTGTCCATGTAAAAAACTATTAATTCTGAATAAAATGCCGCCCATTTATGCAATTAAAACCAGTAAGGACGCTATCTTCAGCAAGGCTGAAGCTATAATACTTTTCACTTTGTGTCACTATAAAAAAAACTAAATGAATAGTTTTCATGCCTCCCTAACAACATAACTGTAATGTTTCAAGTCAATTCGTTAAAAAACAAAAAATGTTTCCATACAACGGTTCAAGTTTTGCGATAAGTGGGCGTAGCCATGCCCACATTTGGTCAAAATAGTTTTTATTCCTCCTTAAGAACATAACAGTAAAGTTTCAAGTCAATTGGTTAAAAAACAAAAAAGTTTTCCATACAAAGGGTCAATTTTCGCTATAAAAGGGCGTGGCCACGCCCACTTTTGATCAAACTAGTTTTCATTCCTCCCTAAGAGCATAACTGCAAAGTTTCAAGTCAATTGGTTAAAAAACAAAAAAGTTTTCCATACAACGGGTCAATTTTTGCTATAAGTAGGCGTGGCTACGCCCACTTTTGGTCAAAATAGTTTTCATTCCTCTCTAGGAACATAACTGTAAAGTTTTAAGTCAATTGGTTAAAAAACAAAAAAGTTTTCCATACAAAGGGTCAATTTTTGCTATAAGTAGGCGTGGCTACGCCCACTTTTCGTCAAAATAGTTTTCATTCCTCCCTAAGAACATAACTGTAAAGTTTCAAGTCAATTGATTAAAAAACCAAAAAGTTTTCCATACAAAGGGTCAAGTTAAGCTATAAGTGGGTGTGGCCATGCCCACTTTTGATCAAAATAGTTTTCATTCCTCCCTAAGAGCATAACTGCAAAGTTTCAAGTCAATTGGTTAAAAAACAAAAAAGTTTTCCATACAACGGGTCAATTTTCGCTATAAGTGGGCGTGGCTACGCCTGGCTACGCCCACTTTTGGTCAAAATAGTTTTCATTCCTCTCTAAGAACATAACTGTAAAGTTTCAAGTCAATTGGTTAAAAAACAAAAAAGTTTTCCATACAACGGGTAAATTTTCGCTATAAGTGGGCGTGGCTACGCGTGGTTACGCCCACTTTTGGTCAAAATAGATTTCATTCCTCCCTAAGAACATAACTTTAAAATTTCAAGTCAATTGGTTAAGAAACAAAAAAGTTTTCCATACAACGACGTGAATATTCCTTCTCTTCCTCTTCTTCATTTTGTATGGGAGCTACCAGTTCCAGATGTCCAATCTCAATGAAACTTTCAAGCATGTAGTCGGACCATGTAAAACTACTATGTTTAAAATTTCAGCACTCTATTGTACAAAACAAAAAAGTTTTCCATACAACGATTCAAGTTTTGTTCACTTTTCTTCTTCTTTTCGTATGGGAGCTACCTGTTCCAATAATCCGATCATGCTGGTTCCGACGAATGATTCATCGTAATAAATTCTAAGACTCTGTGCAAAGTTTCAGCTCGATAGCTTCAAAACTGAGGGACTAGTTTGCATACATACAGACAGACAGACAGACAGACAGACCGACAGACAGACGGACAGACGGACATGGCTAAATCAACTCGTCTTGTCGTCCTGATCAAGAATATATATACTTTATATAGTCGGAAATTAATATTTCGATCTGTTACAAACTCCGTGACAAAGTTAATATACTATTTCACATAAGTGAAAAGTATAAAAATTTAAATGTCTCTTATTAGATAAGGCATATTTTCGTCTGATAAGGTACTTCTTCTTCAATGATTTCGAGGATATTTTAGCTTTCATCAAAAAAATTGTATTTCTTATGTTTTTTCGTAAAATACGTTAATGCCATCTGAAAGAGGAACAGATTAGCTTTCCATCGAGCTCTTAGTCGAAGAAGTCGGTCGAAGGATGCAAGAGTTCTTAGCAAAAAACTAATCGGTGGTCAACACGTGTCCGTCCTACTGCCGATTCTTTTCGCAAAGTACTGTTCTATAAGGAAAAAATTAAACGAATTTTTTGTCCATGTAAATAAATATAAATTCCGAATTCAATGCCATCCATTATGAAATTAAAACCAGTAAGGACGCTATCTTCAGCAAGGCTGAAGCTATAATACTTTTCACGTTGTGTCACTAAAAAACTAAATGAATAGTTTTCATGCTTCCCAAACAACATAACTGTAAGGTTTCAAGTCAATTGGTTAAAAAACAAAAAAGTTTTCCATACAGCGGTTTAAGTTTTGCGATAAGTGGTCGTAGCCATGCCCACTTTTTGTCAAAATAGTTTTCATTCCTCCCTAAGAACATAACTGCAAAGTTTCAAGTCAATTGGTTGAAAAACAAAAAAGTTTTCCATACAACGGGTCAAATTTCGCTAGAAGTGGGCGTGGCTACGCTCACTTTGGGTCAAAATAGTTTTCATGCCTCCCTAAGAACATAACTGTAAAGTTTCAAGTCAATTGGTTAAAAAACAAAAAAGTTTTCCATACAACGGGTCAATTTTCACTAAAAAAGGGCGTGGCCACGCCCACTTTTGGTCAACATTGTTTTCATTTCTCCCTAAGAACATAACTGTAAAGTTTCAAGTCAATTGGTTAAAAAACAAAAAAGTTTTTCATACAACGGGTCAATTTTCGCTAGAAGTGGGCGTGGCTACGCCCACTTTTGGTCAAAATAGTTTTCATTCCTCCCTAAGAAGATAACTGTAAGGTTTCAAGTCAATTGGTCAATTTTCGCTAAAAAAAAAGGCGTGGGCACGCCCACTTTTGGTCAAAATAGTTTTCATTCCTCCCTAAGAACATAACTGTAAAGTTTCAAGTCAATTGGTTAAAAAACAAAAAAGTTTTCCATACAACGGGTCAATTTTCGCTATAAGTGGGCGTGGCTACGCGTGGCTACGCCCACTTTTGGTCAAAATAGTTTTCATTCCTCCCTAAGAACATAACTTTAAAATTTCAAGTCAATTGGTTAAAAAACAAAAAAGTTTTTCATACAACGGGTCAATTTTCGCTAGAAGTGGGCGTGGCTACGCGTGGCTACGCCCACTTTTGGTCAAAATAGTTTTCATTCCTCCCCAAGAACATAACTTTAAAATTTCAAGTCAATTGGTGTAAAAACAAAAAAGTTGTCCATACAACGACGTGAATATTGCTTCTCTTCCTCTTCTTCATTTTGTATGGGAGCTACCAGTTCCAGATGTCCAATCTCAATGAAACTTTCAGGCATGTAGTCGGACTATGTAGAACTACTATGTTTAAAATTTCAGCACTCTATCATACAAAACAAAAAAGTTTTCCATACAACGATTCAAGTTTTGTTCATTTTTCTTCTTCTTTTCGTATGGGGGCTACCAGTTCCAGTGGTCCGATATGGCTGGATCCGACAAATGAGTTGACTGCACGAATAAGAAGTCTCTGTGCAAAATTTCAGCTCGATATCTTAAAAACTGTGGGAGGAGATTGTATATATACAGACAGACGGACAGACGGACATGGCTAAATCAACTCGTCTTGTCGTCCTGATCAAGAATATATATACTTTATATAGTCGGAAATGAATATTTCGATCTGTTACAAACTTCAGCACAAAGTTATTATACTATTTCACATACGTGAAAAGTATAAAAATTTAAATGTCTTTTATTATGTAAGCATCAGTATATTCAGCGCATATAAACGCTATTCAATCTATTCGAGACTTGGTTAAGGACTCAGATATGATGCTGGTCTGTGGAGACTTCAACATCCCTCATATTTCTTGGATTGCATCTGACAATTCAAATATCGTAACTCCCTTGTCTAGTAACGAATTTATTGATTGTTTACTTGAATCATCGTTTCACCAAATAAACAGCATACAAAATCCTAAGAATCGTATTGTAGATCTTGTTTTCATAAATAACATTGAGGGTGCATCACTTTGCAGATCCCCTCCATTTTCACAACCTGAAGACTCTTACCACCCAACGATGGAGCTTACAATTACACCAAACTTACTAACACATCCTCGTAAAAATTCTACTGGTTCCAAACCTAATCGTGTATTTTGCTTCAGAAAAACCGATTTTGAACGTCTTGGTCATTTGCTTTCTAACACTGATTGGTCATACATTCATAACACGTCCAACATTGAAAGGGCAGTTGAGTTTTTAAACGCGACTATGTATAAACTGCTTAAATTGTGCGTACCAAGAGTTAAGATTGTTACACAACAAAATAAACCGCCGTGGTTTTCAAAAGAATTATCTCGTCTAAAGAACTTAAAAAATAGATTATTTAAAAACCAGTAAGGGCGGTATAGTTGAGTATTCTCAACTATATAATACCCTGTACACACACCTATGTTGATAACACGTTAAACATTCGCCGACAGCAAAAGCAGTGTACCACGACATGGTTTGTGTATTTGCTAAGGAAAGGCATGGCTAAGAGTGCAATTTTGCCATTAGATGGCGCTTTAGTACGGATTTCGTTACAAAGCATTGCTGCAAAATTTTAGTGTGTTGGTCTTTGCGGGGAAAGTGGTAGTTTGTTGTACACAGTTTTAAAAAGGAATGTTATCTGAGTTTGCATACAAAATTTCAACATTGTATTCTTTATACTTTAGGAGATACAGCAATTTTAAGAAAAAAATGACCTTTTGTTGTGCTCGATGGGCGGGAAGGAATGGGCGTGGCAAAAATTCCTTCAAACTTCATCTAGTGTTCGACCACACGAGACTATCTTCCAAATTTCAAGTCTCTAGCTTTAATAGTTTTCGCAGTGTTAAGTACGGTTTTTGTTACAAATAGGATAAAGCAGTGTTCAAAGCGCAATTTATGCCAAATTTCAACTTGTTTGTCCTTGCGTTGTCACACAGCGTTAAAAATGAAAGTTTGTGGTATGCAGTTTTAAAAAGGTATGTTTACTGAGTTTGCATACAAAATTTCAGCATTGTATCTATTATAGTTTAGGAGATACAGCAATTTTCAGAAAACAACTTTTTGAGGGGAAACGAAGGGGAGGGGGAAAAAATGTGGTATGCAGTTTTGTAGAGCTATACATACTGAGTCTACATACTCATTTTCATGTTTCTAACTCATCAGGTTTTTGAGCTACAGCCTTTTGAAAAAATGGGTGGTGCTCGATGGGCGGGAAGGAGTGGGCGTGGCAAAAAATTCTTCAAACTTGATCTAGCGTTTGACCTCACGAGTCTATCCACCAAATTTCAAGTCTCTAGCTCTTATAGTTTTCGAGAACCATTGGTGAGGACGGACGGACGGACGGACGGACGGACGGACAGACAGGGCTATATCAATTCGTCTTGTCATCCTGATCAAGAATATATATACTTTATAGGGTCCCCCTCCCCTCCTTCTATGCGTTACATACAAACCGTCTCAAACAAACTTAATATACCCTGATACACAGTGTGTGGACAGGGTATAACCAGTAAGGACGGTATAGTCGAGTATACTCGACAATATAATACCCTGCATAAAAGTTAGTTGTAAACCAAATATTATAAAGAAAAAAAAGAATTTACTTAAATTTGCAAAAATATATCCGTTTTCTTTATTTATACAAATAGGAAGAATTCTCGTAAAAAAAGACGTGTTTTATTTACAAAATATACAGAAGCTAAAATTACCTTAACAGTTTTAACTAAATAAATAATCTACAAATACTACAAAGTTTTTATTATATATAGGTTTTACATAAATAGTGATTAAATGCTAGGTAAACTTAATAAGATAGCGTCATGAAAGCTATAGAGCGTTTCGTAAGTTCGAGAGTCTATGTCTTGGTCTAAATTTGTCAGAGCCCAGTCAATTTGCGTTCCAGCACTAGTTGTCTCAACGTCAAAATTTAAAAGAGACCTAAATCCTCTAGCTGAAAGACGATTTAAAAGATTATCAGATTCTGAGCGACTTCGAAAACATAAATTAAAATCTCCTATAACCAAAGAATCTGACCCTAGAAACGGAAACTGTTCGAAAACGTCTTCAAAGTCGGATATAAATTGTCGAAGTGGATACCTAGGGCTTCTATAAATGATTACAACACCTATCGACTTATAACGGAAAACTGAATATTCGAATACACCTAAATTGCTTTCTGTAAATTTTCGATGACTAGAGCAACAACTTATGTGTTGAAGAATTTCTTCCCGAACGTAAACGATTATTCCTCTTTTAGGACGGGTCTGAACATAGCATTCATTGCAATCAAGCCTTATTGCAATTCTGAATCCGGGAACCTCATAATTTTCTTGCGGATACGTTGATGTCTCCACAACCCAAACAATTGATGGCATTAACATAAGTTTGTCAGCTCGAATGTCATCAATGTGAGAAAACAAACTTTGAGTGTTGTGGTAACATATTTGTAGGCCTAACGGACTTATCAAATGATCGAAATGGGTGTTCAACAGTTTCTCATTACGTAACGTTTGTATTTCTACATGAACAAAGTCACTTTCCGAAAGAGGTTTAGGTGGGTTGAATTGACCAACCAAAAAGAGTCCTGCTGCATTTGTAGCTCTACTGCAAGCAACATAAAGGGCAGCTCGTGGCATACGTTTACTTGTGTGAACTGCAACAAGTGAATATGTAGCGCCTTGACTCTTATGAATTGTAATACCTTCGGCAGGTACTACTGGAAACTGTTTTCGGTCAATACAAACTTGTTCGTTTCGTTTGTATTGAAAGGTTCGAATTATTTTTTGAACCGGTGTCCAACTAAGTTCAGTGGCGTGCGAGTTTTGATTTCTCGCATTTTGGCCCATTGACATTTCGACATTGACAGTCATCATATACTTGATGGTGGTTTTTAAAAGAAGACTATTGGTGAGACCTTGCGTCTCAGAGGTCTTGAAATGCTGAATTGCTTCAAGAATTCGCTCTTTACTTTCATTAGTAAGACCTGTGGCCTTAATGACATCTTCGGAGTTTGAAACAAACTGCTGCAGAGCAACTGAATTTAGTTTGAAAGAATTATAGCAGTCTGCTTCATTATTTGTCAACAATAAATGAATGGCATCACTCTGAATATTTGATGCTGACACAATTCGGGAACGTAAAAGTTCAATATCAAAAGGTGTCATTGCACCAGATGCCATGTTGTTAAGAGCAATAGCGAATGATTGGTCTCCACGTTGGCGCATTATCTCTGTAAGTTCGAAATATTTGAAAAGGTCCCACAGAGATGAACCAAACAACGTATGGTATGGATCGTTTGAATTAGACTGAAATACCCATTTATCCGCAACAGGTGAAAGTTGTCTGAGGTCCCCGAAAACTACAACAGAAACACTGCCGAATGGAGAGGTACTTTTAAAAATTTGTCTTAGACGAGCATCTAAATTCGAAAACATTTTGGCACCGACCATTGAAACCTCGTCAATGATCAGCACCTTGAGATCTAGCAAGTTTGTGTGTAAGGTATTACACAAATCGTGGCTTAATGGCATTAGTTCCGAGCTCGACTGGTTCACTGGAAGTGAAAACATGGAATGTAAAGTAGATCCACTTATGGCAAAAGCAGCTTTTCCAGTTGGAGCACATAAAAGAACTCGTACAGAGTTCGGATTACTTCCAGGTACACTATTGTACCTGTAAGTAAGGGACTGAAAAATGGCGGATATCAACCTACTCTTTCATACTCCGGCTCCACCACTTACAAACTCATGAAAAACAAATTTGCATTTGACATTATGCAGCAAATGAGTTAAGTAAACTCTTTGTTTAAAGTTGAGAGACCTAACAATTGTCAGCAAATTTTCTTTTGCGATGATGGGAGGAAGATTAATGTGTCGAATGGTATTGTCAGATTGGTCTTGATTTATCTTTGGATCATTTAGATTTAGAACGCTTAAGCGTGGTGGCACTTCAGGTATTGCTAGTGCCCGAAATTGTTCATCTAAATCCTGATCCGAGCGATGCACATCTTCATTGTTGTCATTTTCGATGTCTTGCAATCGATCCAAAACTTCTTCCAACTCTCTATCATCTAAAACATTAAACCTCCTCCTGATTGCATCAATCGTTCCCTGATTTTCGCGACAAATAACCTCACAATCTTTATTAAGAATGTCTACCGTCTCGTTTCTCCAAGGGACATACAACATAACTAGTTCTAGTAAGGAGTTCTTACGATCCTTATCAACGTTAAATCGCCTATATCTAATAACACAGAGCTTTGTACGTTTTCTTACAAAGCCACTGTTATCTATAAGAGGAAAAGCTATCGTTCCAACGACTTCAACCTCAACTTCTTCAGAAGCCTCAGCAACGTCCGTCTTCGAATACCGGTAATTCGCTGCAATATCCGCTAAACATAGGTCACTCAAGGTATTGGGACGATGAACATAATGTTCTAGCAAACCTGTCTGAAAGATATTCGTTGAATCTTGCGGCATGTCTTGCAACTCGCCTCTAGGCTTCAGCATTCTAACGCGCTGCTCTGGATGAGAGGTATTAATATATATTTCAGCATTACTACTTTCAGACATATGCAAACATAGGCAACAGTATGCAGCTTCTTGAGCAGATATTTCACTTCCCGAAATGAATTTGTGACCAATGTGCTGAAGTTTTTGTTTAGTAGTAAAATTGCAGCGATGAATTTCTTCAACAGCTTCGCGTAACAATTTTGAAACACCTCGATTTGATTTGTTTATGTAATTCACAATATAACTACAACATGCATAGGCGTCCAAAATGAACTGGATGTCCATGTTGGCCCTATGCAATGCGAGGATGTCCTTGTTATATGCGTTGAGCATTTTACTATTAGTACTTCTACGCAAAAATATTTGTGGCTTCTTAAGGCTTGATCTTAAAGCCAACTTATACTCTTCATAATTCATATTCAGAGTATTGTGAGCCAAAAATTGATCGAAATTAGAAAAATTCAGATCTGCTGACAATAGATCTTGAATTTTTTGATAATTTTCACAATGTTGGTCACGGTGTTCAAATTCATCAGGAAATGGCGTTAGAATTTCAGTTTGTGGCATTGGGGGATAAGGCATCCCCAAACGGCAACCTCTACCTTGTCGACGACAGGAATGTCCATGGCTATGTTTTTGATAATCAATGAATTCTTGCACACTAGGCTCATTACTTTCAGTAGAAATGAAAGTGTCAATGAAGGTTATGACAGCCTGATATGTGCTATGATCATTGAGATCAATTTTTGGGGCATCTTTCAGCCAATACATACCATGGACGTGTGGTGAACCTCTATGCTGAAACTCGATGCGCCAATAATATTTTATGACGGGCTAATTACCAAAAATACATTCGTCGGTTTTCATTAATAAAAACAACTGACGAAATCTAAAGTCAAAATATCTAGCGCAAGTAACAGCATCTGTTCGTATGAGTCTGGCCTTCTCATTGAAATGCATTGTAGCCGCCTGTTCTTCTGAAATTGTAATGCGGTCTACATTTTGCTTCAATAAAACTAAGAGTTCGGTCCACTTTGTTTCAGCAGCTGACAATGTAATAAAAAAAGTGGGAAGATCGAACTGCCTAATCATGGCCAAGACTTTTTTTTCTCCGCTTGCCAGTGAGCTGGAGATGAGCGAACACCTTTTAGTACCCTGTAGCCATCATCGTGAAGAATTAAACGGTTTACAAAATCATCATTTAAGACGTTGTTCACGGTGATGGTTGTAGGCGCCCTATTTTTTCGCAAACAAATTGAAGTATTGTTTGCGGTATTTATATTTTCAAGCTTCTTATAATTGTAAAAAAGCTTGTCTAACCGAACGCCTCTTCTATCAAAATTACGAAGCTCAGACCTAACTATTTGGGTGAATGTTTCACAACATTGACGCTTACGACCTCCATATATGGACGCAAACGACAATTCCTCAGAGTGTTCATCTATAACCATATCTAAAGGACGCCGACCTTCACCAGGAGCCATTATAACTCTTTGTAATTGAATGTTTTCAATTGGATTATTATCCATCAAAGTTTCTTGGCCTCCTGGATTAAGATCGTTCTCAATCTGATTGTCTTGCTCATTTGCATTATGGTTTTCGTTATCATTTCTGATACGAGTGTTCGAAATAGACTGAACTATGTCAACATCAGATGTTGAAACTACAAAAGGTACATTTTCCGAAACAAACGAAGAAATCCATTGTTCGTCTAAAGATATTTGATGCTTTCTATACAGTTCTGTACTGCATAAATATCTTACTGCTTCCAGAACTTTAGCAGGTCATATGGTTTCTGTCATGAAATCATGACTGTACTGCATACGCCGCCTGAGATGCAGTTGAATAACTTCAGATTGATCGAAAGTTCGAGGGAGAGTTGTAACTGTATTGGTTACCGAAATTGGAACATTTACAACAGCTCCTCGAATGGCACTTTGCCGCTCGAACCCTAAAGGAACAATCCTCATGAATGGAAGGCGTGGGCACACAATTCTTTCTATATTACGCAGATTTTCTCTAGACCGATTGCTAGGAACAGATCGATAAACAGAAACTCTCCTACCTATTTGCCTTACTGCATCATTTTGCATTCGTCTGGCTAACGCTCTAGCTTCGCTTCTCTGAACTCTATTTCTCAGTCGATTCTCTGCCCGATTTGCTTCATTTGCACGGCTTAAGGAATGCTCTAAAGTATTTTGACGCTGTTCTTGTTCGTGGTAACGTTCGTTAAGCCTACGGATTGATCGCCGAAGTGTATCGCGAGCCCGTTCGATTTGGCGGATACGGGGATTTGTACGACGCGACGCATGTTCGACAGTGTTACTTTCTTGTTCCTGCGCACGGTACACAGGATCGCGTCTACGATAAGAACGTCGTGTAGTATTTCGCGTTTCTTCGAGGTGTCGAACTTCGAGGTTTGCACGCCGCGATGAGTGTTCGATGGTGTTGTGTTCTTGTTCCTGTGCACGGTACACAGGATCGCGTCTACGATTAGAACGTCGTGTAGTATTTCGCGTTTATTCGAGCTGTCGAACTTCGAGGTTTGAACGCCGCGATGAGTGTTCGATGGTGTTGTGTTCTTGTTCCTGTGCACGATACACAGGATCGCGTCTACGATTAGAACGTCGAGTAGTATTTCGCGTTTGTTCGAGCTGACGAACTTCGAGGTTTGCCCGTTGCGACGAATGTGCGACTGTGTTGTTTTGTTGTTCGCGAGCACGATAATTCCGACCGCGTCTACGAGTTGAACGTCGCAGCGAATCACGTGACTGCTCCATTTCTCTGGTTTCGGAATTTTCGCGACGGTTTTGTTGTAGTTGCGTATGTCGTTCGCGAATTTGGTCATTGTCGTTGCGTAGTGCGTCCCTGTCTCTACGTCTCTGTATAGTTTGAGCAACAGTTTGTCTCCTAAGTCTTGGCATTTTGTCTTCTTTTGAAACACTAAGTACAATTTTTGGAAATTAATTTATATACAAACACAGTATGTTTATAGGGTATAATAATGAAAAACAAAATAGTAAAAATAAGAATATAGTATTAACAAATTAACAATAAATAGTAATAATTATTATAATATAAAACTGTCTCAATCAAGATCCAGGCGGCTAAATGGTTGGTCTAAAATGTATAAATTTAAATCATCTATGCGAAAACTAAACTCTAGTATAGAAGAATTTAATAAATTTCACTGAGTAGTCTCTATTATCTTCACGAAGTTATCTCAAAACTTAATAATTATCTAACTATTTGCAGCGCATTTTGTTTATTTTAGTGAATATTTTGTTTGGTAAAAAAAAAAAACCAAATCTAATTTATATCATCTATCTATCAAATTGGGTATTACGGGTTTACTAATAAACATGACAAAGAACTTGTTGAATCGTTCAGTGCTTGACATTCGTATGTTACTTGTAACTTAACGTAGGATAAGAGCTTATGTTATTTATTGCTGTTTATTTTTGACTCACGCATCACGTAGAGTAATTATTACATAGAGTGGAAAATCAACTCTTTTCGCGTTCTGTGTGTCTGTCATGCACAGCTACGGTCCGCATCTCGGTTTGAGTTCGATCCTTATTCAGCGACTAAGTAGCGTATGTTGATTAGGATTTGTGTGTATACATACTAATTTCCGTAGAAAAAACAAAAACCCAAGGCATTTGTATCGAACTCTTATGTATACATACAATTCCTAACAACATACGCTACGCTACTGAGAAAAAACAATCGAACTCAAACCGTTGTGCGGACCCTAACTGTGTATGACTCGCAAAAAGCGAAGAGTTAATTTTCCACTCTATGTAATAATTACTCTATGAAGCCACACAAAATATATGATAGTGGGAAATCAAACTCGATCAACTTTGAGTGTCAGACTTCCACATGTTTCATGTGATCCAAGGTAATATAGGAGGTTATACTATTTATTATTTATTTTTCAAAATCATACATACACAAACCCAATCACAAACACGTCAGTCGAATACAAACTTTACGATCAATTTTAAATGTTAGACTATCGTATCTTACATATTGGTAAACGTAACATAAGAGCCTTTTAATTTGATTTTCTACTCCAAAGTCAAAGTTGACCGCGCAGCAAATACGGCAGTCGAACATTAAATTTGAAAACGAAGCTTAAGTACTAGACCGTCGCACAGAGGGGCCTTAGATACATTCAGCTTGCAAAAATCAAAAATTTCATGAACGCTTTCGATAAAACAAATATATGTGTCTGATAGAGAATTTTCCAGAGATTAAGGAAATATTAACCTTAACGAAATCGGAATTATAGTTTGGAAGATATACGCACTCAAAGTTGACCTTTTTTTCAACTTTCAATGATATACTAATTTTTTTAAAAATTCGGCATCTTTGAGTTGGAATAAAAACGAAATTATAACTCGAATCATTATCGAATTGATTTCTATTTTTAGGTAGCCATATTATAGTGTTATACTATAAATACCAAGTTTTTAGCATTTATAGTTTACTAGAGGAGGCTGTTTTTCGAACTATCTATTTTTTGGGTATTTTTCAAATTTGGTGGACAATTAAAGAAAACGGTAAAATATGATAACCGCCAAATTTTGCAATTATGTTTATTGAACATTCCTTAATCTATGTTCAAAATTTCAGCTGCCCATATTTGCTCTTTTGGTTTTTAAAGCAAAAAAACGGCCGCAACATCACACAAAAAATCAGTGAAAAAGGCGATGCTGCGGGTATAAGAAGAAGAATGAATAGTGGGTAAATTTGCTGTGACAGCTTTAATATGTTAATAAAGTGAGCAAATGTTGTTATAGGAAGAAACTTGTCGTATTTGCTATGCAGGTGGTGGCTAAAATTTATCGTAGGCGGTGTGAAGGGGGTAAAATGTCTTGATTTTGTTCATTTTGTATGGCAGGTACCGTTTTTAGTGGTCCGATCTCAATGAAACTTATAAACAATTGGCCTGAGTATGAAAGAAGACTACCTTTTAAATTTCAGCCCTCTATTTTGAAAGCCAAAAAAGTTTTCAATACAACGATTTACCTTTGCTTCTCTTCCTCTTCTTCATTTTGTATGGCAGGTACCAGTTCAAGTTGCCCGATCTCAATGAAACTTTCAGGAATTGTGTCAGACTATGTAAAACTTTTAGGTGTGAAATTTCAGTCGTCTATCTTCAAAAACAAAAAAGTTTTCCACACAACAAATCAAGTTTTGTTCACTTTTCTTCTTCTTTTCGTATGGGGGCTACCAGTTCCAATAGTCCGATCATGCCGATTCTGACATATGAGTTGATCGCATAGAAAAGAAAACTCTGTGCAAAATTTCAGGTCGATAACTTCAAAATTGTGGGAGATATTTTATAAATACTGAAAGACGGACAGACGGACGAACGGACATGGCTACACCAACTCGTATTGTCATACTGATCAAGAATATATATACTTTGTACAATCGCAGGTTTCTAAGTTTGTATAAAATGATAAACTAGTGATTTTCTGACGCTTATACTGCACCGGAAACAAATTCTGACTTTGACAACCTACTATGCCGCTCCCAGATATCGTAGCATATTGAACGATGGCTTGTTTTAAAGCTTAAGGAATTCAATTTTAAACAAAACTTATTTCATGCAATTATCTTTATTCGTTCAGAAGATATGATTTTTGCAATGCAAAAACTCAGAAGGCCCCACTGTGCGTCGTATGTTACACGTGGCTCAACATAACATATGAGATTGTGTTTTGCTTATTTACTTTGCTATATAGCAAATACCGCGAGCATGCACTAAAATTTTAGCTCAAAATTTAAGTACTGGACACGTATGTCACAATGGGTCAATGTTATATGTTAATTGTAGTTTGCAAATTTCTGCGTTACATTGTACCATAAAACAGTCGAGTATAAAACTGGATGACCAAGTTTTAGTGCTGGGCTAGCGTATGTCACCTATAACCCTATGTAACATAGATGTGTATGTATAAATTGACTACTTCAAAAAAGGTAGCTAAAATTATGAGGAGCTGACTTAACTGAGTCACACGGACATACAGAGAAATCGAAATGAACATTTTTCTTAATATGTACAAGTAATGTGAGCCTGAAGTATATTAAAAACCTGGCTAGATACTTCGTGAAGATTATAATATTACACAATTTACATGGGGTTTTTAACTCACGGCGAATGTCTTATGTTTACATCTAACAACATAGGCTAATTAGCTTGAAACGCCGCGCGTCAAAACCCCTCATGTAAATTGGGTATAGGTGGCTGTGACTGTGATTTCTTTTCAAATTCGAACCGAAACCGTTTGCAACTTTGAACGACGAATCAATATGAACCGCACTAGACTTTATAAGAAACGAAAGATTTGCGAATCGATATATTTGCACAAAAAGAATTTTAATCAATTTGGCGCAAATTTATAAACTGGCGCGAATCTCTTAGAGTTGTCGAAACATTTGTTAAAATGGGGGAGTCAATTTTAAATTGAACAACTCTATACCAGGGATTCAAGGCTCCACTCATAATTTATAGTGTTGAAAAAGAAATAGGTTAATGATTAACATTCAAACGATCAAATGACCTAATTTTATATATATTTGGTCATTAGTTAAAACATATGTAAATGCTTTGTCATGCGTTACTAGAATATTCGACGTTATCATGGTAACTAAATATGTGTTTTATATATTTATACATACATATATATAATTAACATTTTATATGTTTATGCTAATTTTGAATAATTTTAAAAATGTATATAACAATTTGCGTTTAAATAAAAAGTCTTATTGGAAAATTCTTATTGGACAATTTTTGCTGTGTTCATACAAAATATATTTGACAGCAATTTTAATAAAACCATAATTTGTAGGGAAATGAGGAAAATATGCAAAAGTTGTGGTATGCCATTTGGTAGGGCTATGTCTACTAAGTCTAGAAAACAATTTTCATGTTTCTACATTATAATTTATAAAACATTTCATCGAAAGAGCTCAATAAACGTTAGTTTTTAAGGTTTTTTTAGTTTGATGGACTTTGAGGGGCATCCATGAAAAAGAGGGATGTATTGTTATATGCAATTTTAAAGCGGTATATTTACTGAGCCTGCATAAAAAATTTCAGGCTCGTAACTATTATAGTTTTGGAGATATTTAATTTTTAAGAAAACAACTGGGGGAGGGGAAATCAAGGGAAAGGGGGAAAATTTTTGTATGCAGTTTTTTAGAGACACTTTTATTGAGTCTACATACCGACTTTCATGTTTCTATCTCTTTGGATGTTTGAGTTATAGCGATTTAAAAAAGTGGGTAGGGCTGGATGGGCAGGAAGGAGTGGGCGTGGCACAAAAAAAAAATAAACTTGATCTGCTGCCAACCATCACGAGTCTACCCTCCAAATTTCAAGTCTCTGGCTCTTACAGTTTCCGAGATCCATTGGTGAATACAGACGGACGGACGGACGGACGGACATGGCTCAATCACTTTCTCTTGTCGTCCTGATCGAGAATATATATACTTTATGGGGTCCCCCTCCCTTCCTTCTATGCGTTACATACATTTCGTTCAAACAAACTTAATATACCCTGACACACTTTATGTGCAGGGTATAAATATAAAAGAACCGGTTCTCTTGTTGATTATGCAAACTATACAACAGTTTGCTATAGATTCACTTTATGTAACAAAAGAAATTATGATTTATATTTAGTTAAATTAAAATCCAATATATACCGTGATCCAAAAAAATTTTTTAATATCATCAAATACAAGTCTAATTCCAACTCATATCCTTCATGTATGAAACTCAATGGTGAGGAAGGAAATGATGATGCAACGATATCCGACCTCTTTGCTGAATTTTTCTAAAGCACCTATAATGACTATTCATACCATGAATAGCAAATTAGGCTTGTCGTTAAAAAGTCTTTGTCCAATGCGCTGGAACACACTCTTTTATTTACTCAAATCCGTTGAGGAAAATTGGGTGGATATAACCAATATGTCCAATCTCAATGAAACTTTCAGGCATGTAGTCGGACTATGTAAAACTACTATGTTTAAAATTTCAGCACTCTATTGTACAAAACAAAAAAGTTTTCCATACAACGATTCAAGTTTTGTTCACTTTTCTTCTTCTTTTCGTATGGGAGCTACTTGTTCCAATAATCCGATCATGCTGGTTCCGACGAATGATTCATTGTAATAAATTCTAAGACTCTGTGCAAAGTTTCAGCTCGATAGCTTCAAAACTGAGGTACTAGTTTGCATACATACAGACAGACAGACAGACCGACAGACAGACGGACAGACGGACATGGCTAAATCAACTCGTCTTGTCGTCCTGATAAAGAATATATATACTTTATATAGTCGGAAATTAATATTTCGATCTGTTACAAACTCCGTGACAAAGTTAATATACTATTTCACATAAGTGAAAAGTATAAAAAACCAAATAGACAGAATAGAAGACATAAACATAACGCATTTAAGTTCCGTCGTTCGACTGTTATCAGTTTTCGAAGAAGCTTCAAAAAAACTTGAAAGTAGTAGTTTACCAACCATCCATTTAACAATACCCTACATTCACAAATTAAAAAAAAACTGCGTCACTGATACGAGCGATAATATACTGACTAAGGAGCTAAAAAAAGTTTTAGATGAGTTGTTAACATCTACAGTATTAACAAATATGACCAAATTTCATAGAATTGGCCTTTTTTTATTCCCACCTACAAATAAACTTCTTCAATTTTCGGATGTTGAAAAGGACAATACAATCAAAGAGTGCAAAGAAATAACGTCAACATATTTGAAAGACGGAGATGACGACCAATGTACGAATCCGGATTTAAAAGAAAATGTTTTGGCTGATTTTATTGAAATTCGAAATGATGGTATTGCTGACAAAATAGACAAAGAAATCAAGAGTTATTCGAATATGGTGGTAGGATACTCTGAAGACTTTGAATGCATTCAATGGTGGAATTTCCACAAAAATTCTTTTCCGCTTTTGTACAAATGTAGTTGCAAAATTTTATCAATACCAGCTAGCAGCGCTGCTTCCGAAAGAGCCTTTTCAGAAGCAAGAAATCTAATTACCGAAAAACGGTGTGTTGTTGTTACAAATTCGGACAACGTTAATAAAATAATGTTTCTACATTCAAACATGTAAATAATATCAATAAAAATATCAATTACTTATTCATTGAAATTTTCTTCATATTTACGTTTGCTTAAAAAACTAATAACTCTTCCTCTTTTTCCCAATATACTTTGTGTACAACAGTGTAAAACTCAATATAACTGAATATATAGGAAACATTGTGATCCGTTCAGAATTCATAGTACGCTTTTCGAAGTCGTTCGAATGTTATGAATGTTTTACTCTCTCAATATTCAAACACACTCAATCCGTTTGAGTGAATGACGAGAACTCACTCATTCGTTTTTCGTATGAATGTCTCGAACTTGATTTTGAATGCATTCATGGAGACCTCTAGTTTGTACCTTTGTTTCATGTATATTTCCCTTTACAAGGGGGATTATATGAAAGTTATCCTTTCCAATAAGCTCGATAAATTTGCTGACTAAGGCGTTGCAGCTTTTTTCACGGATGTAAATAAGTGGTGGCTTTGGCATTCTTTTAACGCTTTCTGTTTCGGGGGACAGATCAGTAGTGTTATCTGCCAGAATTTTGAACCTGTTCGTATTATCAGGCATTTCGCTTGCTGGTAGACTGAAGCTAATACGGGTAATTTTCGGCTTCGAGTTTAGGGGGCTCAACTTTCTTTTAAATTGAATGTAGCGATCCATTCCAGTCTGTACGGCCGGCCTTTTTGTTTCTTTGTTTGATTTCTTTAGGTAATGTTGCGCCGGTTATATTTGCATTGGCAATTGGACGGGCAGTTGATACCGTTGAAGTTGTTGTTGTACTTACTGTTGAGGTAGTTAGTGACATTGTTGTACTAGTCGTCGTAGATGGGCCAATACATATCTGCTGATGAGCGGACACGGCGCTCTGCGGCGTTTGAGACTTGGACGGTAGCGACGGAGAGCAAGAACGCGCTCTCCCGCTCGCTACGTGCAATAGTTCGTGCTCTGCATTGGTCATTGCCCTCGATCGCTCTAGAGCTGCAGTATTTTCGGTTGACGCGGCGTTATAGGTGAAATAAGCGTTGTTCCGTTGCAAAGAGAGCCGACGCTCGTCTTGCTTACGCTGCAGTTCACTGCGAGTTTCGATTTGTTTTGTACTCATTGTATTAATTGAGATTTAGTTTTAATTGTTTTTTATTGTTTATTGTGGCTAATCAATTGATTAATTAGTTGATAGATTTGTGCGAATTTATCGCACTAAGCGTCTTTTCGCTATATACACTAATTATTATTCGATCTTTCACTGCACTGATGGGTTTTAAGTTAATTTTTCCTGAGCACACGAAAAACACGTCCGTACTTGACGGAATTCGCGCAGTGGTAGTTCTAGTATTTAATGGGAAAAAATTAAACGAATTTTTTGCCCATGTAAAAAACTATTAATTCTGAATAAAATGCCGCCCATTTATGCAATAAAAAAAATTAAATGTCTCTGATTAGGTAAGGCATATTTTCGTCTTATAAGGTATTTCTTCTTCAATGATTTCGAGGATCTTTTAGTTTTGATCAAAAAAATTTTATTTTTTACGACTTTTCATAAAATATGTTAATGCCATCTGAAAGAAGAACAGATAAGCTTTCAATCAAGCTCTTAGTCGAAGAAGTCGGTCGAAGGATGCAACAGTTATTAGCAAAAAACTATCGGTGGTCAACACGTTTCCATCCTACTGCCGTTTCTTTTTGCAGAGTACTTTTCTATAATTTTAGTATTTAATGGGAAAAAATTAAACGAATTTTTAGTCCATGTAAAAAACTATTAATTCTGAATAAAATGACTCCCATTTATGCAATTAAAAAAATTTAAATGTCTCTTATTAGATAAGGCATATTTTCGTCTGATAAGGTACTTCTTTTTCAATGATTTCGAGGTTATATTAGTTTTCATCAAAAAAATTTTATTTCTTTCGACTTTTCGTAAAATATGATAATGCCATCTGAAAGAGGAACAGATAAGCTTTCTAACTCTCAGTCGAAGAAGTTGGTCGAAGGATGCAAGAGTTATTAGCAAAAAACTTATCGGTGGTCAACACGTTTCCGTCCTACTGCCGATTCTTTTTGCAAAGTACTTTTCTATAATTCTAGTATTTAATGGGAAAAAATTAGACGAATTTTTTGCCCATGTAAAAAACTACTAATTCTGAATAAAATGCCGCCCATTTATGCAATAAAAAAAATTAAATGTCTCTGATTAGATAAGGCATATTTTCGTCTTATAAGGTATTTCTTCTTCAATGATTTCGATGATCTTTTAGTTTTGATCAAAAAAATTTTATTTTTTACGACTTTTCATAAAATATGTTAATGCCATCTTAAAGAAGAACAGATAAGCTTTCAATCAAGCTCTTAGTCGAAGAAGTCGGTCGAAGGATGCAACAGTTATTAGCAAAAAACTAATCGGTGGTCAACACATTTCCGTCCTACTGCCGATTCTTTTTGCAAAGTACTTTTCTGTAATTTTAGTATTTAATGGGAAAAAATTAAACGAATTTTTAGTCCATGTAAAGAACTATTAATTCTGAATAAAATGTCGCCCATTTATGCAATTAAAAAAATTTAAATGGCTCTTATTAGATAAGGCATATTTTCGTCTGATAAGGTACTTCTTTTTCAATGATTTCGAGGATATTTTAAATTTGATCAAAAAATTTTATTTCTTCGGACTTTTCGTAAAATATGATAATGCCATCTGAAAGAGGAACAGATAAGCTTTCCATCGAGCTCTTAGTCGAAGAAGTCGGTCGAAGGATGCAAGAGTTATTAGCAACAAATTTATCGGTGGTCAACACGTTTCCGTCCAACTGCCTATTCTTTTCGTAAAGTACTTTTCTATAATTGTAGTATTTAGTGGAAAAATATTAAACGAATTTTTTGTCCATGTAAAAAACTATTAATTCTGAATTAAATGCCGCCCATTTATGCAATTAAAAAAATTTAAATGTCTCTTATTAGATAAGGCATATTTTCGTCTAATAAGGTACTTCTTCTGCAATGATTTAGAGGATATTTTAGTTTTGATCAAAAAAATTTAATTTCTTACGATTTTTCGTAAAATATGTTAATGCCATCTGACAGAGGAACAGATAAGCTTTCCATCGAGCTATTAGTCGAAGAATTCGGTCGAAGGATGCAAGAGTTATTAGCAAAAAACTAATCGGTGGTCAAACACGTTTCCGTCCTACTGCCGATTCTTTTGGCAAAGTATTTTTCTATAATTCTAGTATTCAATGGGAAAAAATTAAACGAATTTTTTGCCCATGTAAAAAACTATTAATTCTGAATAAAATGCCGCCAATTTATGCCATTAAAAAAATTTAAATGTCTCTTATTAGATAAGGCATATTTTCGTCTGATAAGGTACTTCTTCTGCAATGATTTAGAGGATATTTTTGTTTTGATCAAAAAAATTTAATTTCTTACGACTTTTCGTAAAATATGTTAATGCAATCTGACAGAGGAACAGATAAGCTTTCCATCGAGCTATTAGTCGAAGAAGTCGGTCGAAAGATGCAAGAGTTATAAGCAAAAGACTAATCGGTCGTCAACACGTTTCCGTCCTACTGCCGATTCTTTTTGCAAGGTACTTTTCTATAATTCTAGTATTTAATGGGAAAAAATTAAACGAATTTTTTGCCCATGTAAAGAACTATTAATTCTGAATAAAATGCCGCCCATTTATGCAATTAAAAAAATTTAAATCTCTCTTATTAGATAAGGCATATTTTCGTCTGATAAGGTACTTCTTTTTCAATGATTTCGAGGTTATATTAGTTTTGATCAAAAAAATTTTATTTCTTACGACTTTTCGTAAAATATGATAATGCCATCTGAAAGAGGAACAGATAAGCTTTCCATCGAGCTCTCAGTCGAAGAAGTTGGTCGAAGGATGCAAGAGTTATTAGCAAAAAACTAATCGGTGGTCAACACATTTCCGTCCTACTGCCGATTCTTTTTGCAAGGTACTTTTCTATAATTGTAGTATTTAATGGGAAAAAATTAAACGAATTTTTAGTCCATGTAAAGAACTATTAATTCTGAATAAAATGTCGCCCATTTATGCAATTAAAAAAATTTAAATGGCTCTTATTAGATAAGGCATATTTTCGTCTGATAAGGTACTTCTTTTTCAATGATTTCGAGGATATTTTAGTTTTGATCAAAAAATTTTATTTCTTCGGACTTTTCGTAAAATATGATAATGCCATCTGAAAGAGGAACAGATAAGCTTTCCATCGAGCTCTCAGTCGAAGAAGTCGGTCGAAAGATGCAAGAGTTATTATCAAAAAACTAATCGGTGGTCAACACGTTTCCGTCCTACTGCCGATTCTTTTCGCAAAGTACTTTTCTATAATTCTAGTATTCAATGGGAAAAAATTAAACGAATTTTTTTTCCATGTAAAACACTATTAATTCTAAATAAAATGCCGCCCATTTATGCAATTAAATAAATTTAAATGTCTCTTATTAGATAAGGCATATTTTCGTCTGATAAGGTACTTCTTCTTCAATGATTTCGAGGATATTTTAGTTTTGATCAAAAAAATTTTATTTCTTACGACTTTTCGTAAAATATGTTAATGCCATCTGAAAGAAGAACAGATAAGCTTTCTATCGAGCTCTTAGTCAAAGAAATCGGTCGAAGGATGCAAGAGTTATTAGCAAAAAACTAATCGGTGGTCAACACGATTCCGTCCTACTGCCGATTCTTTTCGCAAAGTACTTTTCTATAATTCTAGTATTTAATGGTAAAAAATTAAACGAATTTTTTGCCCATGTAAAGAACTATTAATTCTGAATAAAATGCCGCCCATTAATGCAATTAAAAAAATTTAAATGTCTCTTATTAGATAAGGCATATTTTCGTCTGATAAGGTACTTCTTTTTCAATGATTTCGAGGTTATATTAGTTTTGATCAAAAAAATTTTATTTCTTACGACTTTTCGTAAAATATGATAATGCCATCTGAAAGAGGAACAGATAAGCTTTCCATCGAGCTCTCAGTCGAAGAAGTTGGTCGAAGGATGCAAGAGTTATTAGCAAAAAACTAATCGGTGGTCAACACATTTCCGTCCTACTGCCGATTCTTTTTGCAAGGTACTTTTCTATAATTGTAGTATTTAATGGGAAAAAATTAAACGAATTTTTAGTCCATGTAAAGAACTATTAATTCTGAATAAAATGTCGCCCATTTATGCAATTAAAAAAATTTAAATGGCTCTTATTAGATAAGGCATATTTTCGTCTGATAAGGTACTTCTTTTTCAATGATTTCGAGGATATTTTAAATTTGATCAAAAAATTTTATTTCTTCGGACTTTTCGTAAAATATGATAATGCCATCTGAAAGAGGAACAGATAAGCTTTCCATCGAGCTCTTAGTCGAAGAAGTCGGTCGAAGGATGCAAGAGTTATTAGCAACAAATTTATCGGTGGTCAACACGTTTCCGTCCAACTGCCTATTCTTTTCGTAAAGTACTTTTCTATAATTGTAGTATTTAGTGGAAAAATATTAAACGAATTTTTTGTCCATGTAAAAAACTATTAATTCTGAATTAAATGCCGCCCATTTATGCAATTAAAAAAATTTAAATGTCTCTTATTAGATAAGGCATATTTTCGTCTAATAAGGTACTTCTTCTGCAATGATTTAGAGGATATTTTAGTTTTGATCAAAAAAATTTAATTTCTTACGATTTTTCGTAAAATATGTTAATGCCATCTGACAGAGGAACAGATAAGCTTTCCATCGAGCTATTAGTCGAAGAATTCGGTCGAAGGATGCAAGAGTTATTAGCAAAAAACTAATCGGTGGTCAAACACGTTTCCGTCCTACTGCCGATTCTTTTGGCAAAGTATTTTTCTATAATTCTAGTATTCAATGGGAAAAAATTAAACGAATTTTTTGCCCATGTAAAAAACTATTAATTCTGAATAAAATGCCGCCAATTTATGCCATTAAAAAAATTTAAATGTCTCTTATTAGATAAGGCATATTTTCGTCTGATAAGGTACTTCTTCTGCAATGATTTAGAGGATATTTTTGTTTTGATCAAAAAAATTTAATTTCTTACGACTTTTCGTAAAATATGTTAATGCCATCTGACAGAGGAACAGATAAGCTTTCCATCGAGCTATTAGTCGAAGAAGTCGGTCGAAAGATGCAAGAGTTATAAGCAAAAGACTAATCGGTGGTCAACACGTTTCCGTCCTACTGCCGATTCTTTTTGCAAGGTACTTTTCTATAATTCTAGTATTTAATGGGAAAAAATTAAACGAATTTTTTGCCCATGTAAAGAACTATTAATTCTGAATAAAATGCCGCCCATTTATGCAATTAAAAAAATTTAAATCTCTCTTATTAGATAAGGCATATTTTCGTCTGATAAGGTACTTCTTTTTCAATGATTTCGAGGTTATATTAGTTTTGATCAAAAAAATTTTATTTCTTACGACTTTTCGTAAAATATGATAATGCCATCTGAAAGAGGAACAGATAAGCTTTCCATCGAGCTCTCAGTCGAAGAAGTTGGTCGAAGGATGCAAGAGTTATTAGCAAAAAACTAATCGGTGGTCAACACACTTCCGTCCTACTGCCGATTCTTTTTGCAAGGTACTTTTCTATAATTGTAGTATTTAATGGGAAAAAATTAAACGAATTTTTAGTCCATGTAAAGAACTATTAATTCTGAATAAAATGTCGCCCATTTATGCAATTAAAAAAATTTAAATGGCTCTTATTAGATAAGGCATATTTTCGTCTGATAAGGTACTTCTTTTTCAATGATTTCGAGGATATTTTAGTTTTGATCAAAAAATTTTATTTCTTCGGACTTTTCGTAAAATATGATAATGCCATCTGAAAGAGGAACAGATAAGCTTTCCATCGAGCTCTCAGTCGAAGAAGTCGGTCGAAAGATGCAAGAGTTATTATCAAAAAACTAATCGGTGGTCAACACGTTTCCGTCCTACTGCCGATTCTTTTCGCAAAGTACTTTTCTATAATTCTAGTATTCAATGGGAAAAAATTAAACGAATTTTTTTTCCATGTAAAACACTATTAATTCTAAATAAAATGCCGCCCATTTATGCAATTAAATAAATTTAAATGTCTCTTATTAGATAAGGCATATTTTCGTCTGATAAGGTACTTCTTCTTCAATGATTTCGAGGATATTTTAGTTTTGATCAAAAAAATTTTATTTCTTACGACTTTTCGTAAAATATGTTAATGCCATCTGAAAGAAGAACAGATAAGCTTTCTATCGAGCTCTTAGTCAAAGAAATCGGTCGAAGGATGCAAGAGTTATTAGCAAAAAACTAATCGGTGGTCAACACGATTCCGTCCTACTGCCGATTCTTTTCGCAAAGTACTTTTCTATAATTCTAGTATTTAATGGGAAAAAATTAAACGAATTTTTTGCCCATGTAAAGAACTATTAATTCTGAATAAAATGCCGCCCATTTATGCAATTAAAAAAATTGAAATCTCTCTTATTAGATAAGGCATATTTTTGTCTGATAAGGTACTTCTTTTTCAATGATTTCGAGGTTATATTAGTTTTGATCAAAAAAATTTTATTTCTTACGACTTTTCGTAAAATATGATAATGCCATCTGAAAGAGGAACAGATAAGCTTTCCATCGAGCTCTCAGTCGAAGAAGTTGGTCGAAGGATGCAAGAGTTATTAGCAAAAAACTAATCGGTGGTCAACACATTTCCGTCCTACTGCCGATTCTTTTTGCAAGGTACTTTTCTATAATTGTAGTATTTAATGGGAAAAAATTAAGAGAATTTTTAGTCCATGTAAAGAACTATTAATTCTGAATAAAATGTCGCCCATTTATGCAATTAAAAAAATTTAAATGGCTCTTATTAGATAAGGCATATTTTCGTCTGATAAGGTACTTCTTTTTCAATGATTTCGAGGATATTTTAGTTTTGATCAAAAAATTTTATTTCTTCGGACTTTTCGTAAAATATGATAATGCCATCTGAAAGAGGAACAGATAAGCTTTCCATCGAGCTCTCAGTCGAAGAAGTCGGTCGAAGGATGCAAGAGTTATTATCAAAAAACTAATCGGTGGTCAACACGTTTCCGTCCTACTGCCGATTCTTTTTGCAAAGTACTTTTCTATAATTCTAGTATTTAATGGGAAAAAATTAGACGAATTTTTTGTCCATGTAAAAGACTATTAATTCTGAATAAAATGCCGACCATTTATGCAATTAAAAAAATTTAAATGGCTCTTATTAGATAAGGCATATTTTCGTCTGATAAGGTACTTCTTTTTCAATGATTTCGAGGATATTTTAGTTTTGATCAAAAAAATTTTATTTCTTACGACTTTTCGTAAAATATGATAATGCCATCTGAAAGAGGAACAGATAAGCTTTCCATCGAGCTCTTAGTCGAAGAAGTCGGTCGAAGGATGCAAGAGTTATTAGCAACAAACTTATCGGTGGTCAACACGTTTCCGTCCTACTGCCTATTCTTTTCGTAAAGTACTTTTCTATAATTGTAGTATTTAATGGGAAAAAATTAAACGAATTTTTTGTCCATGTAAAAGACTATTAATTCTGAATAAAATGCCGACCATTTATGCAATTAAAAAAATTTAAATGGCTCTTATTAGATAAGGCATATTTTCGTCTGATTAGGTACTTCTTTTTCAATGATTTCGAGGATATTTTAGTTTTGATCAAAAAAATTTTATTTCTTACGACTTTTCGTAAAATATGATAATGCCATCTGAAAGAGGAACAGATAAGTTTTCCATCGAGCTCTTAGTCGAAGAAGTCGGTCGAAGGATGCAAGAGTTATTAGCAACAAACTTATCGGTGGTCAACACGTTTCCATCCTACTGCCGATTCTTTTCGCAAAATACTTTTCTATAATTCTAGTATTTAATGGGAAAAAATTAGACGAATTTTTTGCCCATGTAAAAAACTATTAATTCTGAATAAAATGCCGCCCATTTATGCAATAAAAAAAATTAAATGTCTCTGATTAGGTAAGGCATATTTTCGTCTTATAAGGTATTTCTTCTTCAATGATTTCGAGGATCTTTTAGTTTTGATCAAAAAAATTTTATTTCTTACGACTTTTCGTAAAATATGATAATGCCATCTGAAAGAGGAACAGATAAGTTTTCCATCGAGCTCTTAGTCGAAGAAGTCGGTCGAAGGATGCAAGAGTTATTAGCAATAAACTTATCGGTGGTCAACACGTTTCCATCCTACTGCCTATTCTTTTCGTAAAGTACTTTTCTATAATTGTAGTATTTAATGGGAAAAAATTAAACGAATTTTTTGTCCATGTAAAAGACTATTAATTCTGAATAAAATGCCGACCATTTATGCAATTAAAAAAATTTAAATGGCTCTTATTAGATAAGGCATATTTTCGTCTGATTAGGTACTTCTTTTTCAATGATTTCGAGGATATTTTAGTTTTGATCAAAAAAATTTTATTTCTTACGACTTTTCGTAAAATATGATAATGCCATCTGAAAGAGGAACAGATAAGCTTTCGAGCTCTCAGTCGAAGAAGTTGGTCGAAGGATGCAAGAGTTATTAGCAAAAAACTAATCGGTGGTCAACACGTTTCCGTCCTACTGCCGATTCTTTTTGCAAAGTACTTTTCTATAATTCTAGTATTTAATGGGAAAAAATTAGACGAATTTTTGGCCCATGTAAAAAACTATTAATTCTGAATAAAATGCCGCCCATTTATGCAATAAAAAAAATTAAATGTCTCTGATTAGGTAAGGCATATTTTCGTCTTATAAGGTATTTCTTCTTCAATGATTTCGAGGATCTTTTAGTTTTGATCAAAAAAATTTTATTTCTTACGACTTTTCGTAAAATATGATAATGCCATCTGAAAGAGGAACAGATAAGCTTTCCATCGAGCTCTCAGTCGAAGAAGTTGGTCGAAGGATGCAAGAGTTATTAGCAAAAAACTAATCGGTGGTCAACACATTTCCGTCCTACTGCCGATTCTTTTTGCAAGGTACTTTTCTATAATTGTAGTATATAATGGGAAAAAATTAAACGAATTTTTAGTCCATTTATGCAATTAAAAAAATTTAAATGGCTCTTATTAGATAAGGCATATTTTCGTCTGATAAGGTACTTCTTTTTCAATGATTTCGAGGATATTTTAGTTTTGATCAAAAAATTTTATTTCTTCGGACTTTTCGTAAAATATGATAATGCCATCTGAAAGAGGAACAGATAAGCTTTCCATCGAGCTCTTAGTCGAAGAAGTCGGTCGAAGGATGCAAGAGTTATTAGCAACAAATTTATCGGTGGTCAACACGTTTCCGTCCAACTGCCTATTCTTTTCGTAAAGTACTTTTCTATAATTGTAGTATTTAGTGGAAAAATATTAAACGAATTTTTTGTCCATGTAAAAAACTATTAATTCTGAATAAAATGCCGCCCATTTATGCAATTAAAAAAATTTAAATGTCTCTTATTAGATAAGGCATATTTTCGTCTAATAAGGTACTTCTTCTGCAATGATTTAGAGGATATTTTAGTTTTGATCAAAAAAATTTAATTTCTTACGACTTTTCGTAAAATATGTTAATGCCATCTGACAGAGGAACAGATAAGCTTTCCATCGAGCTCTTAGTCGAAGAATTCGGTCGAAGGATGCAAGAGTTATTAGCAAAAAACTAATCGGTGGTCAAACACGTTTCCGTCCTACTGCCGATTCTTTTGGCAAAGTATTTTTCTATAATTCTAGTATTCAATGGGAAAAAATTAAACGAATTTTTTGCCCATGTAAAAAACTATTAATTCTGAATAAAATGCCGCCAATTTATGCCATTAAAAAAATTTAAATGTCTCTTATTAGATAAGGCATATTTTCGTCTGATAAGGTACTTCTTCTGCAATGATTTAGAGGATATTTTAGTTTTGATCAAAAAAATTTAATTTCTTACGACTTTTCGTAAAATATGTTAATGCCATCTGTTAGAGGAACAGATAAGCTTTCCATCGAGCTATTAGTCGAAGAAGTCGGTCGAAAGATGCAAGAGTTATAAGCAAAAGACTAATCGGTGGTCAACACGTTTCCGTCCTACTGCCGATTCTTTTCGCAAAGTACTTTTCTATAATTCTAGTATTCAATGGGAAAAAATTAAACGAATTTTTTTTCCATGTAAAACACTATTAATTCTTAATAAAATGCCGCCCATTTATGCAATTAAATAAATTTAAATGTCTCTTATTAGATAAGGCATATTTTCGTCTGATAAGGTACTTCTTCTTCAATGATTTCGAGGATATTTTAGTTTTGATCAAAAAAATTTTATTTCTTACGACTTTTCGTAAAATATGTTAATGTCATCTGAAAGGGGAACAGATAAGCTTTCTATCGAGCTCTTAGTCAAAGAAATCGGTCGAAGGATGCAAGAGTTATTAGCAAAAAACTAATCGGTGGTCAACACGATTCCGTCCTACTGCCGATTCTTTTCGCAAAGTACTTTTCTATAATTCTAGTATTTAATGGGAAAAAATTAAACGAATTTTTTGCCCATGTAAAGAACTATTAATTCTGAATAAAATGCCGCCCATTTATGCAATTAAAAAAATTGAAATCTCTCTTATTAGATAAGGCATATTTTCGTCTGATAAGGTACTTCTTTTTCAATGATTTCGAGGTTATATTAGTTTTGATCAAAAAAATTTTATTTCTTACGACTTTTCGTAAAATATGATAATGCCATTTGAAAGAGGAACAGATAAGCTTTCCATCGAGCTCTCAGTCGAAGAAGTTGGTCGAAGGATGCAAGAGTTATTAATAAAAAACTAATCGGTGGTCAACACATTTCCGTCCTACTGCCGATTCTTTTTGCAAGGTACTTTTCTATAATTGTAGTATTTAATGGGAAAAAATTAAACGAATTTTTAGTCCATGTAAAGAACTATTAATTCTGAATAAAATGTCGCCCATTTATGCAATTAAAAAAATTTAAATGGCTCTTATTAGATAAGGCATATTTTCGTCTGATAAGGTACTTCTTTTTCAATGATTTCGAGGATATTTTAGTTTTGATCAAAAAATTTTATTTCTTCGGACTTTTCGTAAAATATGATAATGCCATCTGAAAGAGGAACAGATAAGCTTTCCATCGAGCTCTCAGTCGAAGAAGTCGGTCGAAGGATGCAAGAGTTATTATCAAAAAACTAATCGGTGGTCAACACGTTTCCGTCCTACTGCCGATTCTTTTTGCAAAGTACTTTTCTATAATTCTAGTATTTAATGGGAAAAAATTAGACGAATTTTTTGTCCATGTAAAAGACTATTAATTCTGAATAAAATGCCGACCATTTATGCAATTAAAAAAATTTAAATGGCTCTTATTAGATAAGGCATATTTTCGTCTGATAAGGTACTTCTTTTTCAATGATTTCGAGGATATTTTAGTTTTGATCAAAAAAATTTTATTTCTTACGACTTTTCGTAAAATATGATAATGCCATCTGAAAGAGGAACAGATAAGTTTTCCATCGAGCTCTTAGTCGAAGAAGTCGGTCGAAGGATGCAAGAGTTATTAGCAACAAACTTATCGGTGGTCAACACGTTTCCGTCCTACTGCCTATTCTTTTCGTAAAGTACTTTTCTATAATTGTAGTATTTAATGGGAAAAAATTAAACGAATTTTTTGTCCATGTAAAAAACTATTAATTCTGAATGAAATGCCGCCCATTTATGCAATTAAAAAAATTTAAATGTCTCTTATTAGATAAGGCATATTTTCGTCTTATAAGGTACTTCTTCTGCAATGATTTAGAGGATATTTTAGTTTTCATCAAAAAAATTTAATTTCTTACGACTTTTCGTAAAATATGTTAATGCCATCTGACAGAGGAACAGATAAGCTTTCCATCGAGCTATTAGTCGAAGAAGTCGGTCGAAAGATGCAAGAGTTATAAGCAAAAGACTAATCGGTGGTCAACAGGTTTCCGTCCTACTGCCGATTCTTTTCGCAAAGTACTTTTCTATAATTCTAGTATTCAATGGGAAAAAATTAAACGAATTTTTTTTCCATGTAAAACACTATTAATTCTAAATAAAATGCCGCCCATTTATGCAATTAAAAAAATTTAAATGGCTCTTATTAGATAAGGCATATTTTCGTCTGATAAGGTACTTCTTCTTCAATGATTTCGAGGATATTTTAGTTTTGATCAAAAAAATTTTATTTCTTACGACTTTTCGTAAAATATGTTAATGCCATCTGAAAGAAGAACAGATAAGCTTTCTATCGAGCTCTTAGTCACAGAAATCGGTCGAAGGATGCAAGAGTTATTAGCAAAAAACTAATCGGTGGTCAACACGATTCCGTCCTACTGCCGATTCTTTTCGCAAAGTACTTTTCTATAATTCTAGTATTTAATGGGAAAAAATTAAACGAATTTTTTGCCCATGAAAAGAACTATTAATTCTGAATAAAATGCCGCCCATTTATGCAATTAAAAACATTGAAATCTCTCTTATTAGATAAGGCATATTTTCGTCTGATAAGGTACTTCTTTTTCAATGATTTCGAGGTTATATTAGTTTTGATCAAAAAAATTTTATTTCTTACGACTTTTCGTAAAATATGAAAATGAAAGAGGAACAGATAAGCTTTCCATCGAGCTCTCAGTCGAAGAAGTTGGTCGAAGGATGCAAGAGTTATTAGCAAAAAACTAATCGGTGGTCAACACATTTCCGTCCTACTGCCGATTCTTTTTGCAAGGTACTTTTCTATAATTGTAGTATTTAATGGGAAAAAATTAAACGAATTTTTAGTCCATGTAAAGAACTATTAATTCTGAATAAAATGTCGCCCATTTATGCAATTAAAAAAATTTAAATGGCTCTTATTAGATAAGGCATATTTTCGTCTGATAAGGTACTTCTTTTTCAATGATTTCGAGGATATTTTAGTTTTGATCAAAAAATTTTATTTCTTCGGACTTTTCGTAAAATATGATAATGCCATCTGAAAGAGGAACAGATAAGCTTTCCATCGAGCTCTCAGTCGAAGAAGTCGGTCGAAGGATGCAAGAGTTATTATCAAAAAACTAATCGGTGGTCAACACGTTTCCGTACTACTGCCGATTCTTTTTGCAAAGTACTTTTCTATAATTCTAGTATTTAATGGGAAAAAATTAGACGAATTTTTTGTCCATGTAAAAAACTATTAATTCTGAATAAAATGCCGACCATTTATGCAATTAAAAAAATTTAAATGGCTCTTATTAGATAAGGCATATTTTCGTCTGATAAGGTACTTCTTTTTCAATGATTTCGAGGATATTTTAGTTTTGATCAAAAAAATTTTATTTCCTACGACTTTTCGTAAAATATGATAATGCCATCTGAAAGAGGATCAGATAAGCTTTCCATCGAGCTCTTAGTCGAAGAAGTCGGTCGAAGGATGCAAGAGTTATTAGCAACAAACTTATCGGTGGTCAACACGTTTCCGTCCTACAGCCTATTCTTTTCGTAAAGTACTTTTCTATAATTGTAGTATTTAATGCGAAAAAATTAAACGAATTTTTTGTCCATGTAAAAAACTATTAATTCTGAATGAAATGCCGCCCATTTATGCAATTAAAAAAATTTAAATGTCTCTTATTAGATAAGGCATATTTTCGTCTTATAAGGTACTTCTTCTGCAATGATTTAGAGGATATTTTAGTTTTCATCAAAAAAATTTAATTTCTTACGACTTTTCGTAAAATATGTTAATGCCATCTGACAGAGGAACAGATAAGCTTTCCATCGAGCTATTAGTCGAAGAAGTCGGTCGAAGGATGCAAGAGTTATTAGCAAAAAACTAATCGGTGGTCAAACACGTTTCCGTCCTACTGCCGATTCTTTTGGCAAAGTATTTTTCTATAATTCTAGTATTTAATGAAAAAAACTAAACGAATTTTTTGTCCATGTAAAAAACTATTAATTTTGAATAAAATGCCGCCCATTTATGCAATTAAAAAAATTTAAGTGTCTCTTATTAGATAAAGCATATTTTCGTCTTATAAGGTGCTTCTTTTTCAATGATTTCGAGGATATTTTAGTTTTGATCAAAAAAATTTTATTTCTTACGACTTTTCGTAAAATATGATAATGCCATCTGAAAGAGGAACAGATAAGCTTTCCATCGAGCTCTTAGTCGAAGAAGTCGGTCGAAGGATGCAAGAGTTATTAGCAACAAACTTATCGGTGGTCAACACGTTTCCGTCCTACTGCCTATTCTTTTCGCAAAGTACTTTTCTATAATTGTAATATTTAATGGGAAAAAATGAATCGAATTTTTTGTCCATGTAAAAAACTATTAATTCTGAATAAAATGCCGCCCATTTATGCAATTAAAAAAATTTAAATGTCTCTTATTAGATAAGGCATATTTTCGTCTGATAAGGTATTTAGTTTTGATCAAAAAAATTTTATTTCTTACGACTTATCGTAAAATATGTTAATGTCATCTGAAAGGGAAACAGATAAGCTCTCCATCGAGCATTTAGTCAAAGAAATCGGTCGAAGGATGCAAGAGTTATTAGCAAAAAACTAATCGGTGGTCAACACGATTCCGTCCTACTGCCGATTCTTTTCGCAAAGTACTTTTCTATAATTCTAGTATTTAATGGGAAAAAATTAAACGAATTTTTTGTCCATGTAAAAAACTATTAATTCTGAATAAAATGCCGCCCATTTATGCAATTAAAAAAATTTAAATCTCTCTTATTAGATAAGGCACATTTTCGTCCTATAAGGAACTTCTTTTTCAATGATTTCGAGGATATTTTAGTTTTGATCAAAAAAATTTTATTTCTTACGACTTTTCGTAAAATATGTTAATGTCATCTGAAAGGGAAACAGATAAGCTCTCCATCGAGCATTTAGTCGAAGAAGTCGGTCGAAGGATGCAAGAGTTATTAGCAACAAACTTATCGGTGGTCAACACGTTTCCGTCCTACTGCCTATTCTTTTTGCAAAGTACTTTTCTATAATTGTAATATTTAATGGGAAAAAATTAATCGAATTTTTTGTCCATGTAAAAAACTATTAATTCTGAATAAAATGCCGCCCATTTATGCAAATAAAAAAATTTAAATCTCTCTTATTAGATAAGGCATATTTTCGTCCTATAAGGAACTTCTTTTTCAATGATTTCGAGGATATTTTAGTTTTGATCAAAAAATTTTTATTTTTTACGATTTTTCATAAAATATGTTAATGCCATCTCAGAGAGGAACAGACAAGCTTTCCATCGAGCTGTTAGTCGAAGAAGTCGGTCGAAGGATGCAAGAGTTATTAGCAAAAAACTAATCGGTGGTCAAACACGTTTCCGTCCTACTGCCGATTCTTTTGGCAAAGTATTTTTCTATAATTCTAGTATTTAATGAAAAAAACTAAACGAATTTTTGTCCATGTAAAAAACTATTAATTCTGAAAAAAATGCCGCCCATTTATACAATTAAAAAATTTTAAATGTCTCTTATTAGATAAGGCATATTTGCGTTTAATAAGGTACTTCTTCTTCAATGATTTCGAAGATATTTTAGTTTTGATCAAAAAAATTGTCTTTCTTACGACTTTTCGTAAAATATGTTAATGCCATCTGAAAGAGGAACAGATAAGCTTTCCATCGAGCTCTTAGTCGAAGAAGTCGGTCGAAGGATGCAAGAGTTATTAGCAGAAAACTAATCGGTGGTCAACACGTTTCCGTCCTACTGCCGACAATTTTCGCAAAGTACTTTTTTATAATTCTAGTATTTAATGGAAAAAAATTGAACGAATTTTTTGCCCATGTAAAAAACTATTAATTCTGAATAAAATGCCGCCCATTTATGCCATTAAAAAAATTTAAATGTCTCTTATTAGATAAGGCATAGTTTCGTCTGATAAGGTACTTCTTCTTCAATGATTTCGATGATATTTTAGTTTTGATCAAAAAAATTTTATCTCTTATGACTTTTCGTAAAACATATTAATGCCATCTGAAAGAGGAATAGATAAGCTTTCCATCGAGCTCTTAGTCGAAGAAGTCGGTCGAAGGATGCAAGAGTTATTAGCAAAAAACTAATCGGTGGTCAACACGATTCCGTCCTACTGACGATTTTTTTCGCAAGGTACTTTTCTATAATTCTAGTATTTAATTGGAAAAAATTAAACGAATTTTAAGTCCATGTAAATAACTATTAATTCTGAAAAAAATGCCGCCCATTTATGCAATTAAAAAATTTTAAATGTCTCTTATTAGATAAGGCATATTTTCGTTTAATAAGGTACTTCTTCTTCAATGATTTCGAGGATATTTTAGTTTTGATCTAAAAAACTTTATTATACTCTTGCAAGAGTAAATTAACTTTGTCGTGAAGTTTGCGACGCAGAGAAGCAGACATCTCCGATTATATAAAGTACATATATTCTTGATCAGCACGACGAGACGAGTTCAAATAGCCATGTCTGTCTGTCTGTCTGTCTGTCCGTCTGTTTCAATGCGAACTCCTCCCAGAGTTTTGAAGTTAGCAAAAAAATTTAAACGCAGAAAATTTTCTTTTCATTGCAGGCAGTTTATATGTAGAAACCAGCTTGATCGGAATACTATAGCATATAGCTGCCATAGGAACGATCGGTTAAAAATGAGGTTTTTGCTCAATTAACTCTTTGATTTCAAAGCTATTGCTTCGATTTTTTGCACAAGAACATCTTGGTCGTAAATTAAGGCACACTGCAAAGCTGGTGAAGATCGGATAAATGTAGCATATAGCTCCCATAGGAACAATCGGTCAAAAATTCGGTTTTCGTTAGAAAACCTTTTTTGTTCTCAACTATAAACAGATAAAACCTTGCAGTAACGCGTTTTAAAGAATCTTTGACTATATTACAAAGTTTCATAAAAATCGGACATAAGGGCGTGGCACCACCCATATAGAGAAAAACTTAAAAATGTGATTTATCTACAAGCAGACAAGATAGAAAATCGTAAACTGAAGTATAGAATGATTGCACTGTACTACTTAAAAAAAATTAGAAAATGGGCGGTGTTACGCCCCTTTATCTTTCTAAACTTATAAGATTCTTATTGGAAAAACTATAAGACGGATTTTCCAAATGCTTGCAAGAGTATATAAGTTTCAGCAACGCTGAAAATAGCTCCCTTACTGGTTTTTTAGGACTTTTCATAAAATATTTTAATGCCATCTGAAACAGGAACAGATAAGCTTTCCATCGAGTCGAAGATGGAAAACTAATCGGTGGTCAACACGTTTCCGTCCTACTGCCGATTTTCTTCGCAAAGTACTTTTCTATAATTCTAGTATTTAATCGGAACAAATTAAACGAATTTTTTATCCATGTAAAAAACTATTAATTCTGAATAAAATGCCGCCCATTTACGCAATTATAAAAATTTAAATGTCTCTTATTAGATAAGGCATACTTTTGTCTGATAAGGTACTTCTTCTTCAATGATTTCGACGATATTTTAGTTTTGATCAAAAAAATTTTATTTCTTACGACTATTAGAACTATTATTAGATAAAGCATATTTTCGTCTTATAAGGAACTTCTTTTTCAATGATTTCGAGGATATTTTAGTTTTGATAAAAAAAATTTAATTTTTTACAACTTTTCATAAAATATGTTAATGCCATGTGAAAGAAGAACAGATAAGCCTTCCATCGAGCTCCTAGTCGAAGAAGTCGGTCGAAGGTTGCAAGAGTTATTAGCAAAAAACTAATCGGTGGTCAACACGTTTCCATCCTACTGCCGTTTCTTTTCGCAAAGTACTTTTCTATAATTCTAGTATTTAATCGGAACAAATTAAACGAATTTTTTATCCATGTAAAAAACTATTAATTCTGAATAAAATGCCGCCCATTTACGCAATTATAAAAATTTAAATGTCTCTTATTAGATAAGGCATACTTTTGTCTGATAAGGTACTTCTTCTTCAATGATTTCGAGGATATTTTAGTTTTGATCAAAAAAATTTTATTTCTTACGACTTTTCGCAAAATATGTTAATGCCATCTGAAAGAGAAATAGATAAGCCTTCCATCGAGCTCCTAGTCGAAGAAGTCAGTCGAAGGTTGCAAGAGTTATTAGCAAAAAACTAATCGGTGGTCAACACGGTTCCGTCCTACTGCGGATTCTTTTCGCAAAGTACTTTTCTATAATTCTAGTTTTTAATGGGAAAAAATTAAACGAATTTTTTGTCCATGTAAAAAACTATTAATTCTGAATAAAATGCCGCCCATTTATGCAATTAAAAAAATTTAAATCTCTCTTATTAGATAAGGCATATTTTCGTCTTATAAGGTACTTCTTTTTCAATGATTTCGAGGATATTTTAGTTTTGATCAAAAAAATTTTATTTTCTACGATTTTTCATAAAATATGTTAATGCCATCTGAAAAAGGAACAGATAAGCCTTCCATCGATTTCTTAGTCGAAGAAGTCGGTCGAAGGATGCAAGAGTTATTAGCAGAAAACTAATCGGTGGTCAACACGTTTCCGTCCTACTGCCGACCCTTTTCGCAAAGTATTTTTTTATAATTCTAGTATTTAATGGAAAAAAATTGAACGAATTTTTTGCCAATGTAAAAAACTATTAATTCTGAATAAAATGCCGCCCATTTATGCCATTAAAAAAATTTAAATGTCTCTTATTAGATAAGGCATATTTTCGTCTGATAAGGTACTTCTTCTTCAATAATTTCGATGATATTTTAGTTTTGATCAAAAAAATTTTATTTCTTATGACTTTTCGTAAGACATGTTAATGCCATCTGAAAGAGGAATAGATATGCTTTCCATCGAGCTCTTAGTCGAAGAAGTCGGTCGAAGGATGCAAGAGTTATCAGCAAAAAACTAATCGGTGGTCAAACATTTTTCCGTCCTACTGCCGATTCTTTTGGCAAAGTATTTTTCTATAATTCTAGTATTTAATGAAAAAAACTAAACGAATTTTTTGTCCATGTAAAAAACTATTAATTTTGAATAAAATGCCGCCCAATTATGCAATTAAAAAAATTTAAGTGTCTCTTATTAGATAAAGCATATTTTCGTCTTATAAGGTACTTCTTTTTCAATGATTTCGAGTATATTTTAGTTTTAATAAAAAAAATTTTATTTTTTACAACTTTTCATAAAATATGTTAATGCCATGTGAAAGAAGAACAGATAAGCTTTCCATCGAGCTCTTAGTCGAAGAAGTCGGTCGAAGGATGCAAGAGTTATTAGCAAAAAACTTATCGGTGGTCAACACGATTCCGTCCTACTGACGATTTTTTTCGCAAAGTACTTTTCTATAATTCTAGTATTTAATAGGAATAAATTAAACGAATTTTTAGTCTATTTAAAAAACTGTTAATTCTGAAAAAAAAGCCGCCCATTTATACAATTAAAAAATTTTAAATGTCTCTTATTAGATAAGGCATATTTGCGTTTAATAAGGTACTTCTTCTTCAATGATTTCGAAGATATTTTAGTTTTGATAAAAAAAATTTTATTTCTTACGACTTTTCGTAAAATATGTTAATGCCATCTGAAAAAGGAACAGATAAGCCTTCCATCGATTTCTTAGTCGAAGAAGTCGGTCGAAGGATGCAAGAGTTATTAGCAGAAAACTAATCGGTGGTCAACACGTTTCCGTCCTACTGCCGATTCTTTTCGCAAAGTATTTTTTTATAATTGTAGTATTTAATGGGAAAAAATTAAACGAATTTTTTGTCCATGTAAAAAAACTATTAATTCTGAATAAAATGCCACCCATTTATGCAATTAAAAAAATTTAAATGTCTCTTATTAGATAAGGCATATTTTCGTCTGATAAGGTACTTCTTTTTCAATGATTTCGAGGATATTTTAGTTTTGATAAAAAAAATTTTATTTTTTACGACTTTCCGTAAAAAATGTTATACCAACTGAAAGAGGAATAGATAAGCATTCCATCGAGCTGTTGTCGAAGAAGTCGGTCGAAGGATGCAAGAGTTATTAGCAAAAAACTAATCGGTGGTCAACACGTTTCCGTCCTACTGCCGATTCTTTTCGCAAAGTACTTTTCTATAATTCTAGTATTTAATGGGAAAAAATTAAACGAATTTTTTGTCCATGTAAAAAACTATTAATTCAAAATAAAATGCCACCCATTTATGAAAAAAATTTAAATGTCTCTTATTAGATAAGGCATATTTTCGTCTGATAAGGTACTTCTTTTTCAATGATTTCGAGGATATTTTAGTTTCGATCAAAAAAATTTTATTTCTTACGACTTTTCGTAAAATATGATAATGCCATCTGAAAGAGGAACCATCGAGCTCTTAGTCGAAGAAGTCGGTCGAAGGATGCAAGAGTTATTAGCAACAAACTTATCGGTGGTCAACAAGTTTCCGTCCTAATGCCTATTCATTTCGTAAAGTACTTTTCTATAATTGTAGTATTTAATGGGAAAAAATTAAACGAATTTTTTGTCCATGTAAAAAACTATTAATTCTGAATGTAATGCCGCCCATTTATGCAATTAAAAAAATTTAAATGTCTCTTATTAGATAAGGCATATTTTCGTCTTATAAGGTACTTCTTCTGCAATGATTTAGAGGATATTTTAGTTTTCATCAAAAAAATTTAATTTCTTAATTTCAATGTAAAAAACTATTAATTTTGAATAAAATGCCGCCCATTTATGCAATTAAAAAAATTTAAGTGTCTCTTATTAGATAAAGCATATTTTCGTCTTATAAGGTGCTTCTTTTTCAATGATTTCGACGATATTTTAGTTTTGATCAAAAAAATTTTATTTCTTACGACTTTTCGTAAAATATGATAATGCCATCTGAAAGAGGAACAGATAAGCTTTCCATCGAGCTCTTAGTCGAAGAAGTCGGTCGAAGGATGCAAGAGTTATTAGCAACAAACTTATCGGTGGTCAATACGTTTCCGTCCTACTGCCTATTCTTTTCGCAAAGTACTTTTCTATAATTGTAGTATTTAATGGGAAAAAATTAATCGAATTTTTTGTCCATGTAAAAAAATTTTAATTCTGAATAAAATGCCAACCAGTTTTGATAAAAAAAATTTTATTTTTTACGACTTTTCGTAAAAAATGTTATACCAACTGAAAGAGGAATAGATAAGCATTCCATCGAGCTGTTGTCGAAGAAGTCGGTCGAAGGATGCAAGAGTTATTAGCAAAAAACTAATCGGTGGTCAACACGATTCCGTCCTACTGCCGATTCTTTTCGTAAAGTACTTTTCTATAATTCTAGTATTTAATGAGAAGAAATTAAACGAATTTTTTGTCCATGTAAAAAACTATTAATTCTAAATAAAATGCCGCCCATTTAGATAATTAAAAAAGTTTAAATGTCTAATATTAGATAAGGCATATTTTCGTCTGATAAGGTACTTCTTTTTCAATGATTTCGAGGATATTTTAGTTTTGATCAAAAAAATTTTATTTCTTACGACTTTTCGTAAAATATGATAATGAAAGAGGAACAGATAAGCATTCCATCGAGCTGTTGTCGAAGAAGTCGGGCGAAGGATGCAAGAGTTATAAGCAAAAAACTAATCGGTGGTCAACACGTTTCCGTCCTACTGCCGATTCTTTTCGCAAAGTACCTTTCTATAATTCTAGTATTTAATGGGAAAAAACTAAACGAATTTTTTGTCCATGTAAAAAACTATTAATTCAATATAAAATGCCACCCATTTATGAAAAAAATTTTAATGTCTCTTATTAGATAAGGCATATTTTCGTCTGATAAGGTACTTCTTTTTCAATGATTTCGAGGATATTTTAGTTTCGATCAAAAAAATTTTATTTCTTACGACTTTTCGTAAAATATGTTAATGCCATCTGAAAGAGGAACCATCGAGCTCTTAGTCGAAGAAGTCGGTCGAAGGATGCAAGAGTTATTAGCAAAAAACTAATCGGTGGCCAACACGTTTCCGTCCTACTGCCGATTCTTTTCGCAAAGTACTTTTCTAAAATTCTAGTATTTAATGAGATAAAATTAAACGAATTTTTTGTCCATGTAAAAAACTATTAATTCTGAATAAAATGCCGCCCATTTATGCAATTCAAAAAATGTAAATGTCTCTTATTAGATAAGGCATATTTTCGTCTGATAAGGTACTTCTTCTTCAATTATTTCGAGGATATTTTAGTTTTGATAAAAAAAATTTTATTTCTCATGACTTTTCGTAGAATATGTTAATGCCATCTGAAAGAGAAACAGATAAGCTTTCCATCGAGCTCTTAGTCGAAGAAGTCGGTTGAAGGATGCAAGAGTTATTAGCAAAAAACTAATCGGTGGTCAACACGATTCCGTCCTACTGTCGATTCTTTTCGCAAAGTACTTTTGTAAAATTCTAGTATTTAATGGGAACAAATTAAACGAATTTTTTGTCCATGTAAAAAACTATCAATTCTGAATAAAATGTCGCCCATTTATGCAATTAAAAAAAATTTAAATGTCTCTTAGTAGATAAGGCATATTTTTGACTGATAAGGTACATCTTTTTCAATGATTTCGAGAATATTTTAGTTTTGATCCAAAACATTTTATATTTTACGACTTTTCGTAAGATATGTTTATGTCATCTGAAAGAGGAACAGATAAGCTTTCCATCGTAAAATATGTTAATGATATCTGAAAGAGGAACAGATAAGCTTTCCATCGAGCTCTTAGTCGAAGAAGTCGGTCGAAGGATGCAAAAGTTATTAGCAAAAAACTAATCGGTGGTCAACACGTTTCCGTCCTAATGCCTATTCATTTCGTAAAGTACTTTTCTATAATTGTAGTATTTAATGGGAAAAAATTAAACGAATTTTTTGTCCATGTAAAAAAATATTAATTCTGAATGTAATGCCGCCCATTTATGCAATTAAAAAAATTTAAATGTCTCTTATTAGATAAGGCATATTTTCGTCTTATAAGGTACTTCTTCTGCAATGATTTAGAGGATATTTTAGTTTTCATCAAAAAAATTTAATTTCTTAATTTCAATGTAAAAAACTATTAATTTTCAATAAAATGCCGCCCATTTATGCAATTAAAAAAATTTAAGTGTCTCTTATTAGATAAAGCATATTTTCGTCTTATAAGGTGCTTCTTTTTCAATGATTTCGAGGATATTTTAGTTTCGATCAAAAAAATTTTATTTCTTACGACTTTTCGTAAAATATGTTAATGCCATCTGAAAGAGGAACCATCGAGCTCTTAGTCGAAGAAGTCGGTCGAAGGATGCAAGAGTTATTAGCAAAAAACTAATCGGTGGTCAACACGATTCCGTCCTACTGCCGATTCTTTTCGTAAAGTACTTTTCTAAAATTCTAGTATTTAATGGGAAAAAAATAAACGAATTTTTTGTCCATGTAAAAAAATATTAATTGTGAATAAAATGTCGCCCATTTATGCAATTAAAAAAAATTTAAATGTCTCTTAGTAGATAAGGCATATTTTTGGCTGATAAGGTACATCTTTTTCAATGATTTCGAGAATATTTTAGTTTTGATCCAAAACATTTTATATTTTAAGACTTTTCGTAAGATATGTTTATGTCATCTGAAAGAGGAACAGATAAGCTTTCCATCGTAAAATATGTTAATGCTATCTGAAAGAGGAACAGATAAGCTTTCCATCGAGCTCTTAGTCGAAGAAGTCGGTCGAAGGATGCAAAAGTTATTAGCAAAAAACTAATCGGTGGTCAACACGATTCCGTCCTACTGCCGATTCTTTTCGTAAAGTACTTTTCTAAAATTCTAGTATTTAATGGGAAAAAATTAAACGATTTTTTGTCCATGTAAAAAAATATTAATTGTGAATAAAATGTCGCCCATTTATGCAATTAAAAAAATTTAAATGTCTCTTAGTAGATAAGGCATACTTTTGACTGATAAGGTACTTCTTTTTCAATGATTTCGAGAATATTTTAGTTTTGATCCAAAACATTTTATATTTTACGACTTTTCGTAAGATATGTTTATGTCATCTGAAAGAGGATCAGATAAGCTTTCCATCGTAAAATATGTTAATGATATCTGAAAGAGGAACAGATAAGCTTTCCAGCGAGCTCTTAGTCGAAGAAGTCGGTCGAAGGATGCAAGAGTTATAGCAAAAAACTAATCGGTGGTCCACACGATTCCGTCCTATTGCCGATTCTTTTCGCAAAGTACTTTTTTATAATTCTAGTATTTAATGGGAAAAAATTAAATTAATTTTTTGTCCATGTAAAAAACTATTAATTCTGAATAAAATGCCGCCCATTTATGCAATTCAAAAAATGTAAATGTCTCTTATTAGATAAGGCATATTTTCGTCTGAAAAGGTAATTCTTCTTCAATGATTTCGAGGATATTGTAGTTTTGATAATACAAATTTTTTTTCTTATGACTTTTCGTAAAATATGTTAATGCCATCTGAAAGAGGAACAGATAAACTTTCCATCGAGCTCTTAGTCGAAGAAGTCGGTCGAAGGATGCAAGAGTTATTAGCAAAAAACTAATCGGTTGTCAAAACGATTCCGTCCTACTGCCGATTCTTTTCGCAAAGTACTTTTCTATTATTCTAGTATTTAATGGAAAAAAATTAAACGAATTTTTTGTCCATGTAAAAAACTATTAATTCTGAATAAAATGTCGCCCATTTATGCAATTAAAAAAATTTAAATGTCTCTTTTAGATAAGGCATATTTTCGTCTGATAAGGTTCTTCTTCTTGAATGATTTCGAGAATATTTTAGTTTTGATCCAAAAAATTTTATTTCTTATGACTTTTCGTAAAATATGTTAATGCCATCTGAAAGAGGAACAGATAAGCTTTCCATCGAGCTCTTAAACGAAGAAGTCGATCGATTGATGCAAGAGTTATTAGCAAAAAACTAATCGGTGGTCAACACGATTCCGTCCTACTGCCTATTCTTTTCGCAAAGTACTTTTCTAAAATTCTAGTATTTAATGGGAAAAAATTAAACGAATTTTTTGTCTATGTAAAAAACTATTAATTCTGAATAAAATGTCGCCCATTTATGCAATTAAAAAAAATTAAATGTCTCTTATTAGATAAGGCTGATTTTCGTCTGATAAGGTACTTCTTCTTCAATGATTTCGATGATATGTTAGTTTTGATCCAAAAACTTTTATTTCATACGACTTTTCGTAAAATATGTTAACGCCATCTGAAAGAGGAATAGATAAGCTTTCCATCGTAAAATATGTTAATGCTATCTGAAAGAGGAACAGATAAGCTTTCCATCGAGCTCTTAGTCGAAGAAGTCGGTCGAAGGATGCAAGAGTTATTAGCAAAAAACTAATCGGTGGTCAATACGATTCCGTCCTACTGCCGATTCTTTTCGCAAAGTACTTTTGTAAAATTCTAGTATTTAATGGGAAAAAATTAAACGAATTTTTTGTCCATGTAAAAAACTATTAATTCTGAATAAAATGTCGCCCATTTATGCAATTAAAAAAATTTAAATGTCTCTTATTAGATAAGGCATATTTTCGTCTAATAAGGTACTTCTTCTTCAATGATTTCGAGGATATGTTTGTTTTGATCAAAAAAAAGTTTTTTTCGTACGACTTTTCGTAAAATATGTTAATGCCATCTGAAAGAGGAACAGATAAGCTTTACATCGAGCTCTTAGTCGAAGAAGTCGGTCGAAGGATGCAAGAGTTATTAGCAAAAAACTAATCGGTGGTCAACACGATTCCGGCCTACTGCCGATTCTTTTCGCAAAGTACTTTTGTAAAATTCTAGTATTTAATGGGAACAAATTAAACGATTTTTTTGTCCATGTAAAAAAATATTAATTGTGAATAAAATCTCGCCCATTTATGCAATTAAAAAAATTTAAATGTCTCTTATTAGATAAGGCATATTTTCGTGTGATAAGGTACTTATTTTTCAATGATTTCGAGGATATTTTAGTTTTGATCAAAAAAATTTTATTTTTTACGACTTTTCGTAAGATATGTTAATGTCATCTAAAAGAGGAACAGATAAGCTTTCCATCGTAAAATATGTTAATGCTATCTGAAAGAGGAACAGATAAGCTTTCCATCAAGCTCTAAGTTGAAGAAGTCGGTCGAAGGATGCAAGAGTTATTAGCAAAAACTAATCGGTGGTTCACACGATTCCGTCCTATTGCCGGTTCTTTTCGCAAAGTACTTTTCTATAATTCTAGTATTTAATGGGAAAAAATTAAACGAATTTTTTGTCCATGTAAAAAACTATCAATTCTGAATAAAATGTCGCCCATTTATGCAATTAAAAAAAGTTAAATGTCTCTTATTAGATAAGGCATACTTTCGTCTGATAAGGTCCTTCTTCTTCAATGATTTTGAGGATATTTTAGTTTTGATCAAAACAATTATATTTTATACGACTTTTCGTAAAATATGTTAATATTTTAAATAATCTCAATGTGTTTTGTTATTGTAATTTAACAATTGTGCGGTCACTAACTTTCGTGTGTAATTGTTGCTTTAACAAACATCTGGTGAGTGTTTTTTTTGCGTCTGTGCTTTACACCGGTCTTCTTATCAGCTTTGATTTGTTATTATACTTTTCACTTATGTGAAATAGTATATTAACTTTGTCACGGAGTTTGTAACAGATCGAAATATTAATTTCCGACTATATAAAGTATATATATTCTTGATCAGGACGACAAGACGAGTTGATTTAGCCATGTCCGTCTGTCCGTCTGTCCGTCTGTCTGTCTGTCTGTTTGTATGCAAACTAGTCCCTCAGTTTTGAAGCTATCGATCTGAAACTTTGCACAGAGTCTTAGAATTTATTACGATGAATCATTCGTCGGAACCAGCATGATCGGATTATTGGAACAGGTAGCTCCCATACGAAAAGAAGAAGAAAAGTGAACAAAACTTGAATCGTTGTATGGAAAACTTTTTTGTTTTGTACAATAGAGTGCTGAAATTTTAAACATAGTAGTTTTACATGGTCCGACTACATGCCTGAAAGTTTCATTGAGATTGGACATCTGGAACTGGTAGCTCCCATACAAAATGAAGAAGAGGAAGAGAAGCCATATTCACGTCGTTGTATGGAAAACTTTTTTGCTTCTTAACCAATTGACTTGAAATTTTAAAGTTATGTTCTTAGGGAGGAATGAAAATTGACACTTTGTATGGAAAACTTTTTTGTTTTTTAACCAATTGACTTGAAACTTTACAGTTATGTTCTTAGAGAGGAATGAAAACTATTTTGACCAAAAGTGGGCGTAGCCACGCCCACTTATAGCGAAAATTTATCCTTTGTATGGAAAACTTTTTTGTTTTTTAACCAATTGACTTGAAACTTTGCAGTTGTGCTCTTAGGGAGGAATGAAAACTATTTTTTGTTTTTTAACGAATTGACTTGAAACATTACAGTTATGTTGTTAGGGATGCATGAAAACTATTCATTTAGTTTTTTTTATAGTGACACAAAGTGAAAAGTATTATAGCTTCAGCCTTGCTGAAGATAGCGTCCTTACTGTTTTTTTTTTTTTTTGCTCTTACAAGAGTTTTGATTAGTGCTCTCATTTGTAAGAGAGATCAATACTCTTAATTAGTTTCAGCAACAAAAATCGGTGTGATTTTCTTTTTTGTCTTTTTTATTAATTAATTGTTTTTGTGTCAATATGCCTTGCTGTTTTGAAAAATGCCCAATAAAGGGTGATAAAGAACTTTTGGTGGCATGTTGGATTTGCGAGTCTACTGCTCATTTAAAATGCGCCGAGTTAAACGGCCGAATTGCTGACATTTTGGGAAAAAATATAGGCCTTCACTGGTGCTGTCCAAAATGTCGGTCTTCAGATATTGAGTTACGTAAGTGGCTCAATGTTATGCATAATGCCTATAAGGATATTTCGAAAGATTTCGAGCGACTTAACGAAAAATTTAAGTCGTTTGATAAGTCTTTTTCCAGCTTTAAGTCAGTTGAACCTTCCCCTAAGCGAAAAAGGCCTCATCCACCGCTCAAGATTTCTATTCCGACAACCTTAAGTCTTCCGGATGAGACCACGAATTTCTTTTCGCCGCTTCCGTCACCTAATGTTCCGATAGTTGTCACAGCGTCAGAAGGTTCATATGCTTCCGTTGCCAAAAACAACAATTCGGTTGCTTCCGAAGTTATTCAAACCGCTTCTGGAAGTAATATCGTTCATGGGGATCAAGAGCCAAAAAAACTTGTTGTTGTGCCACCTGCGCCTCAAAAGAAATTTATTTTTCTATCCCGCTTAGCTGCGGATACTTCTGAAAGTGATATAAATCACTTTATTACTTCCAAGATAAAATCTGTCACGAATTTAACAATTTCTAAATTTAAATTCAGCTCAGCTCGATCTATTTCATCTTTTAAAATCTCAGTGCCAGAATCTTTCTTCAACGATTTAGTTGACTCAAATTTCTGGCCTGATGGTTGCGTCGTGCATGAGTTCAAATTTAAAGTCCGTACTAATACGGTGAATACGGCCAAGCCTTCTGTGTCAAAAAACTGATTACTTCCCATAACTCCCCTTCAGTTTTGACTGTAAGTTTTCAAAATGTCAGAGGATTAAACTCAAAACTAATTTCTCTCTATTTAAAAAGTTTTTCATTATCTTCTGATATCATTGTCTTTGTTGAAACATGGCTTCGCCCTGATGTTTTAAACTCTGAACTTTTCTGTGACAGCTTTATTACTTTTCATAAAGATCGTCTTGGCAAAATTGGTGGTGGAGTTCTGATCTCTGTTGCTGTTCAACACACATCGGAACAAATTTGTTTGATAGGTACTGACGATATTGAGCTAATATGCATTAAAATAACTCTTGCAAAGACTCACGTTTTCATTACGTGCTGCTACATTCCACCACAGTCAGAACCATCAGTATATTCTGCTCATATAAAGGCTATTCAATCTGTACTAGACTTGGTTAAGGATTCAGATACGATACTGATTTTTGGAGACTTCAACCTCCCTCACATTTCTTGGATTGCATCCGACAATTCAAATATAGTATCTCCTTTGTCTAGTAATGAATTTATTGATTATTTTCTTGAATCATCTTTAAACCAAATAAACAGCATAAAAAATTCTAAAGATCGAATTTTAGATCTTGTTTTTATAAATAACATTGAGGGTGCATCGCTTTGCAGATCCCCTCCAATATCACAACCTGAAGACTCTTACCACCCAACGTTGGAGCTTACAATTACACTAAACTTACTAACACATCATTGTCAAAATCCTCTAAATACCAAGCTTAACCGTGTATATTGTTTCAGAAAAACTGATTTTGAACGACTTGGTGATTTGCTTTCTAACACAGATTGGTCATACATTCAAAACACGTCCAACATTGTACAGGCAGTAGAGTTTTTTAACGCAACTATGTATAAACTATTTAAATTGTGCGTACCAAGAGTTAAGATTGTTTCACAACAAAATAAACCCCCGTGGTTTTCAAGAGAATTATCTCGTCTAAAGAACTGAAAAAATAGATTATTTAAAAAATATAAGGGAACCGGTTCTCTTGTCGATTATGCAAACTATGCGAAAGCTCGATATAAATTAACTTTATGTAATAAACGAGATTACGATTTTTACTTAATTAAATTAAAATCCAATATATATCGCGATCCTAAAATTTTTTTAATATAATTAAATACAAGTCTAACTCTAGTTCATTTCCTTTGTGTATGAAATTCAATGGTGTGGAAGGAAACGATGATGCAACGATATCCAACCTCTTTGCTGAATTTTTCCAAAGCACCTATAATGACTACTCATACCAAAACGTTACTTACCCCTACTTTATCAAAGATAGAAATAATATAAATGTGCCGGTTATTGAAAATGAAACAATTCTTAGATTTTTAAAATTAATGAAACCAACTTTTACCGCTGGTCCAGATAATATTCCTGGTTGCGTTCTAAGGCACTGTGCCGAGATGTTGTTTATTCCATTATGCAGGCTTTTTAACATGTCGTTAAGTTCTTCTGTTGTCCCCAAAATTTGTAAAGAGTCTTACATTATACCCCTTTATAAAAAAGGCAGTAAGGTAGACATCTCGAATTACAGAGGCATTGCAAAGCTATGTGCTATTCCAAAACTGCTTGAACAGATCATTACGGAACAGCTACAGCACTTTGTGCCATCACTTCTAAATTTGTCTAAGCATGGCTTTCTCAAGAAACGGTCAACAGTAACTAACTTATTAGAATTCTTTTCAATTGTCAATCGAAGTTTCTCGTCCGGCTGCCAAACCGATGTTGTGTACACTGATTTCAGTAAAGCATTTGATTGTGTTTGTCACTCTCTGCTTTTAAAAAAACTCGATACCTATGGTTTTCCACCATCGTTAGTCCGTTGGCTGTCGTCTTATCTTGAATTTTAAACACAATGTGTTCTTTTTAAAACATCAGTTTCGAGACGAATTTTTGTTACTTAAGGGGTTCCTCAAGGTAGTCACCTTGGCCCCTTATTATTTAATATATTTATAAATGACTTGCCTACTGTGATAAAGAACTGTCATGTTTTAATGTATGCTGATGACGTGAAATTATGCCTGACCGTTAATTCTATAGATCAGCAGAATCTGCTTCAGTCTGATCTTGACTCTCTCTCACAATGGTGTGCTGTAAACAATTTATTGTTAAACAGTGAGAAATGCAAGTTAATGTCTTTTTATAGAAAAAAACTAATTGTTTGCACGTACAAGTTAAATAATTTGTACCTTGAACGTATCTCTCAGTTCAATGACCTAGGTGTTTTGATGGATCCGAAACTTCATTTCGCATCACATATTTTGCTGTCCGTTAATAAGGCTAAAGGCGTACTGGGTTTCATCAAAAGATGGTCCAAGGAATTTAATGACCCGTACACAACTAAATTGCTTTACACTTCTTTAGTACGGCCCATTTTGGAATATGCATCGTGTGTTTGGGATCCTCAGTGTGAAAAGTATAAGAACCAAATTGAGTCTGTTCAGAAACAGTTCCTTCTGTTTGCTCTTAGGAATCTACACTGGGACCCTTGTGTTCACCTTCCTCCCTATAGTAGTCGGTTGAAGCTTATTAATTTACCATCATTGTCTAGTCGTAGAACTATGCTTGGTACTTTGTTTTTGCATAACCTAATAAATGGCTCTATATTCTCCCCTACATTGTTGGCGTGTATACAGTTCAGTGTCCCCGCTAGAGTTACCAGAAATTTTAGTCCGATCTGTCTCAGTACCTGCAGATCGACATATTTAGAGCATGACTCGTTTCGTGTTTTATGTAGGTATTATAACAAATATTTTAGTTTAATGGAGGACTGCTCCTCTAATAACCTTATAAAACGTAGTATTCTAACATATTTAAATAAGTAAAATTTTGTTTATTAAAACTACATAACATAACTAATTGCGTAACTTAGTAGTATTAAAGAAATTGTTTAAAAAATAGTTTATTAGTTTTCTTATTTTGTGTAGAGTAAGTAGTAAAGCGACTGTTGACTTTGTCTGTAGTCGCGGAACAGGCTGACCTGGTGTCGCAAGTCCACTTGAGGGTAGTGCGCTACCACAACGTCTTGCGCCTGTAGTTAGTTAACAAAAAAAAAAAAAAAAAAAAAAAAAAACACGATTCCGTCCTACTGCCAATTCTTTTCGCAAAGTACTTTTCTAAAATTCTAGTATTTAATGGGAAAAAATTAAACGAATTTTTTGTCCATGTAAAAAACTTTTAATTCTGAATAAAATGCCGCCCATTTATGCAATTAAAAAAAAGAGGAACAGATAAGCTTTCCATCGAGCTCTTAGTCGAAGAAGTCGGTCGAAGGATGCAAGAGTTATTAGTAAACCAGTAAGGACGCTATCTTCAGCAAGGCTGAAGCTATAATACTTTTCACGTTGTGTCACTAAAAAACTAAATGAATAGTTTTCATGCCTCCCTAACAACATAACAGTAAGGTTTCAAGTCAATTGGTTAAAAAACAAAAAAGTTTTCCATACAACGGGTCAATTTTCGCTATAAAAGAACGTGGACACGCCCAGTTTTGGTCAAAATTGTTTTCATTCCTCCCTAAGAACATAACTGTAAAGTTTCAAGTCAATTGGTTAAAAAACAAAAATGTTTTCCATACAACGGGTCAATTTTCGCTATAAAATTCCACGCCCACTTTTGGTCAAAATTGTTTTCATTCCTCCCTAAGAACATAACTGTAAAGTTTCAAGTCAATTGGTTAAAAACAAAAAAGTTTTCCATACAACGGGTCAATTTTCGCTATAAAAGGGCGTGGCCACGCCTACTTTTGGTAAAAATTGTTTTCATTCCTCCCTAAGAACATAACTGTAAAGTTTCAAGTCAATTGGTTAAAAAACAAAAAAGTTTTCCATGCAACGGGTCAATTTTCGCCATAAGTGGGCGTGGCTACGCCCACTTTTGGTCAAAATAGTTTTCATTCCTCTCTAAGAACATAACTGTAAAGTTTCAAGTCAATTGGTTAAAAAACAAAAAAGTTTTCCATACAACGGGTAAATTTTCGCTATAAGTGGGTGTGGCTACGCCCACTTTTGATCAAAATTGTTTTCATTCCTCCCTAAGAACATAACTGTAAAGTTTCAAGTCAATTGGTTAAAAAACAAAAATGTTTTCCATACAACGGGTCAATTTTCGTTATAAAAGAGCGTGGACACGCCCAGTTTTGGTCAAAATTGTTTTCATTCCTCCCTAAGAACATAACTGTAAAGTTTCAAGTCAATTGGTTAAAAAACAAAAAAGTTTTCCATGCAACGGGTCAATTTTCGCCATAAGTGGGCGTGGCTACGCCCACTTTTGGTCAAAATAGTTTTCATTCCTCTCTAAGAACATAACTGTAAAGTTTCAAGTCAATTGGTTAAAAAACAAAAAAGTTTTCCATACAACGGGTAAATTTTCGCTATAAGTGGGTGTGGCTACGCCCACTTTTGGTCAAAATTGTTTTCATTCCTCCCTAAGAACATAACTGTAAAGTTTCAAGTCAATTGGTTAAAAAACAAAAAAGTTTTCCATACAACGGGTCAATTTTCGCTATAAAAGGGCGTGGCCACGCCTACTTTTGGTAAAAATTGTTTTCATTCCTCCCTAAGAACATAACTGTAAAGTTTCAAGTCAATTGGTTAAAAAACAAAAAAGTTTTCCATGCAACGGGTCAATTTTCGCCATAAGTGGGCGTGGCTACGCCCACTTTTGGTCAAAATAGTTTTCATTCCTCTCTAAGAACATAACTGTAAAGTTTCAAGTCAATTGGTTAAAAAACAAAAAAGTTTTCCATACAACGGGTAAATTTTCGCTATAAGTGGGTGTGGCTACGCCCACTTTTGGTCAAAATTGTTTTCATTCCTCTCTAAGAACATAACTGTAAAGTTTCAAGTCAATTGGTTAAAAAACAAAAATGTTTTCCATACAACGGGTCAATTTTCGTTATAAAAGAGCGTGGACACGCCCAGTTTTGGTCAAAATTGTTTTCATTCCTCCCTAAGAACATAACTGTAAAGTTTCAAGTCAATTGGTTAAAAAACAAAAAAGTTTTCCATACAACGGGTCAATTTTCGCTATAAAAGGCCAAAATTGTTTTCATTCCTCTCTAAGAACATAACTGTAAAGTTTCAAGTCAATTGGTTAAAAAACAAACAAGTTTTCCATACAACGGGTCAATTTTCGCTATAAAAGGGCGTGGCCACGCCCACTTTTGGTCAAAATTGTTTTCATTCCTCGATAAGAACATAACTGTAAAGTTTCAAGTCAATTGGTTAAAAAACAAAAAAGTTTTCCATACAACGACGTGAATATTGTTTCTCTTCCTCTTCTTCATTTTGTATGGGAGCTACCAGTTCCAGATGTCCAATCTCAATGAAACTTTCAGACATGTGGTCGGACTATGTAAAACTACTATGTTTAAAATTTCAGCACTCTATCATACAAAACAAAAAAGTTTTCCTTACAACGATTCAAGTTTTGTTCATTTTTCTTCTTCTTTTCGTATGGGGGCTACCAGTTCCAGTGGTCCGATATGGCTGGATCCGACAAATGAGTTGATCGCACAAATAAGAAGTCTCTGTGCAAAATTTCAGCTCGATATCTTCAAAACTGTGGGAGGAGATTGTATATATACAGACAGACGGACGGACGGACAGACGGACAGACGGACATGGCTAAATCAACTCATCTTGTCGTCCTGATCAAGAATATATATACTTTATATGGTCGGAAATGAATATTTCGATCTGTTACAAACTTCAGCACAAAGTTATTATACTGTTTCACATACGTGAAAAGTATAAAAACTATTAACTCTGAATAAAATGCCACCCATTTGTGCAATTAAAAACCAGTAAGGACGCTATCTTCAGCAAGGCTGAAGCTATAATACTTTTCACGTTGTGTCACTAAAAAACTAAATGAATAGTTTTCATGCCTCCCTAACAACATACCAGTAAGGTTTCAAGTCAATTGGTTAAAAAACAAAAAAGTTTTCCATACAACGGGTCAATTTTCGTTATAAAAGAGCGTGGACACGCCCAGTTTTGGTCAAAATTGTTTTCATTCCTCCCTAAGAACATAACTGTAAAGTTTCAAGTCGATTGGTTAAAAAACAAAAAAGTTTTCCATACAACGGGTCAATTTTCGCTATAAAAGGGCACGCCCACTTTTGGTCAAAATAGTTTTCATTCCTTCCTAAGAACATAACTGTAAAGTTTCAAGTCAATTGGTTAAAAAACAAAAAAGTTTTCCATACAACGGGTCAATTTTCGCTATAAAAGGCTACGCCCACTTTTGGTCAAAATAGTTTTCATTCCTTCCTAAGAACATAACTGTAAAGTTTCAAGTCAATTGGTTAAAAAACAAAAAAGTTTTCCATACAACGGGTCAATTTTCGCTATAAAAGGCCACGCCCACTTTTGGTCAAAATTGTTTTCATTCCTCCCTAAGAACATAACTGTAAAGTTTCAAGTCAATTGGTTAAAAAACAAAAAAGTTTTCCATACAACGGGTCAATTTTCGCTATAAAAGGGCGTGGTTACGCCCACTTTTGGTCAAAATTGTTTTCATTCCTCCCTAAGAACATAACTGTAAAGTTTCAAGTCAATTGGTTAAAAAACAAAAATGTTTTCCATACAACGGGTCAATTTTCGCTATAAAAGGGCGTGGCCACGCCCACTTTTGGTCAAAATTGTTTTTATTCCTCCCTAAGAACATAACTGTAAAGTTTCAAGTCAATTGGTTAAAAAACAAAAAAGTTTTCCATACAACAGGTCAATTTTCGCTATAAAAGGGCGTGGCCACGCCCACTTTTGGTCAAAATAGTTTTTATTCCTTCGTAAGAACATAACTGTAAAGTTTCATGTCAATTGGTTAAAAAATAAAAAAGTTTTCCATACAACGAGTCAATTTTCGCTAGAAGTGGGCGTGGCTACGCGTGGCTACGCCCACTTTTGGTCAAAATAGTTTTCATTCCTTCCTAAGAACATAACTGTAAAGTTTCAAGTCAATTGGTTAAAAAACAAAAAAGTTTTCCATACAACGGGTCAATTTTCGCTATAAAAGGCCACGCCCACTTTTGGTCAAAATTGTTTTCATTCCTCCCTAAGAACATAACTGTAAAGTTTCAAGTCAATTGGTTAAAAAACAAAAAAGTTTTCCATACAACGGGTCAATTTTCGCTATAAGTGGGTGTGGCTACGCCCACTTTTGGTCAAAATTGTTTTCATTCCTCCCTAAGAACATAACTGTAAAGTTTCAAGTCAATTGGTTAAAAAACAAAAAAGTTTTCCATACAACGGGTCAATTTTCGCTATAAGTGGGTGTGGCTACGCCCACTTATGGTCAAAATTGTTTTCATTCCTCCCTAAGAACATAACTGTAAAGTTTCAAGTCAATTGGTTAAAAAACAAAAAAGTTTTCCATACAACGGGTCAATTTTCGCTAGAAGTGGGCGTGGCTACGCGTGGCTACGCCCACTTTCCTAAGAACATAACTCTAAAGTTTCAAGTCAATTGGTTAAAAAACAAAAAAGTTTTCCATACAACGGGTCAATTTTTGCTATAAAAGGCCACGCCCACTTTTGGTCAAAATTGTTTTCATTCCTCTCTAAGAACATAACTGTAAAGTTTCAAGTCAATTGTTTAAAAAACAAAAATGTTTTCCATACAACGGGTCAATTTTCGTTATAAAAGAGCGTGGACACGCCCACTTTTGGTCAAAATTGTTTTCATTCCTCCCTAAGAACATAACTGTAAAGTTTTAAGTCAATTGGTTAAAAAACAAAAATGTTTTCCATACAACGGGTCAATTTTCGTTATAAAAGACCGTGGCTACGCCCACTTTTGGTCAAAATAGTTTTCATTCCTCTCTAAGAACATAACTGTAAAGTTTCAAGTCAATTGGTTAAAAAACAAAAAAGTTTTCCATACAACGGGTAAATTTTCGCTATAAGTGGGTGTGGCTACGCCCACTTTTGGTCAAAATTGTTTTCATTCCTCCCTAAGAACATAACTGTAAAGTTTCAAGTCAATTGTTTAAAAAACAAAAATGTTTTCCATACAACGGGTCAATTTTCGTTATAAAAGAGCGTGGACACGCCCACTTTTGGTCAAAATTGTTTTCATTCCTCCCTAAGAACATAACTGTAAAGTTTTAAGTCAATTGGTTAAAAAACAAAAATGTTTTCCATACAACGGGTCAATTTTCGTTATAAAAGACCGTGGACACGCCCAGTTTTGGTCAAAATTGTTTTCATTCCTCCCTAAGAACATAACTGTAAGGTTTCAAGTCGATTGGTTAAAAAACAAAAATGTTTTCCATACAACGGGTCAATTTTCGTTATAAAAGACCGTGGACACGCCCAGTTTTGGTCAAAATTGTTTTCATTCCTCCCTAAGAACATGACTGTAAAGTTTCAAGTCGATTGGTTAAAAAACAAAAAAGTTTTCCATACAACGGGTCAATTTTCGCTATAAAAGGCCACGCCCACTTTTGGTCAAAATAGTTTTCATTCCTCTCTAAGAACATAACTGTAAAGTTTCAAGTCAATTGGTTAAAAAACAAAAAAGTTTTCCATACAACGGGTAAATTTTCGTTATAAAAGACCGTGGACACGCCCACTTTTGGTCAAAATAGTTTTAATTCTTCCCAAAGAACATAACTGTAAAGTTTTAAGTCAATTGGTTAAAAAACAAAAATGTTTTCCATACAACGGGTCAATTTTCGCTATAAAAGGGCGTGGCCACGCCCACTTTTGGTCAAAATTGTTTTTATTCCTCCCTAAGAACATAACTGTAAAGTTTCAAGTCAATTGGTTAAAAAACAAAAAAGTTTTCCACACAACAGGTCAATTTTCGCTATAAAAGGGCGTGGCCACGCCCACTTTTGGTCAAAATAGTTTTTATTCCTTCGTAAGAACATAACTGTAAAGTTTCATGTCAATTGGTTAAAAAATAAAAAAGTTTTCCATACAACGAGTCAATTTTCGCTAGAAGTGGGCGTGGCTACGCGTGGCTACGCCCACTTTTGGTCAAAATAGTTTTCATTCCTTCCTAAGAACATAACTGTAAAGTTTCAAGTCAATTGGTTAAAAAACAAAAAAGTTTTCCATACAACGGGTCAATTTTCGCTATAAAAGGCCACGCCCACTTTTGGTCAAAATTGTTTTCATTCCTCCCTAAGAACATAACTGTAAAGTTTCAAGTCAATTGGTTAAAAAACAAAAAAGTTTTCCATACAACGGGTAAATTTTCGCTATAAGTGGGTGTGGCTACGCCCACTTTTGGTCAAAATTGTTTTCATTCCTCCCTAAGAACATAACTGTAAAGTTTCAAGTCAATTGGTTAAAAAACAAAAAAGTTTTCCATACAACGGGTCAATTTTCGCTATAAGTGGGTGTGGCTACGCCCACTTTTGGTCAAAATTGTTTTCATTCCTCCCTAAGAACATAACTGTAAAGTTTCAAGTCAATTGGTTAAAAAACAAAAAAGTTTTCCATACAACGGGTCAATTTTCGCTAGAAGTGGGCGTGGCTACGCGTGGCTACGCCCACTTTCCTAAGAACATAACTGTAAAGTTTCAAGTCAATTGGTTAAAAAACAAAAAAGTTTTCCATACAACGGGTCAATTTTCGCTATAAAAGGCCACGCCCACTTTTGGTCAAAATTGTTTTCATTCCTCTCTAAGAACATAACTGTAAAGTTTCAAGTCAATTGTTTAAAAAACAAAAATGTTTTCCATACAACGGGTCAATTTTCGTTATAAAAGAGCGTGGACACGCCCACTTTTGGTCAAAATTGTTTTCATTCCTCCCTAAGAACATAACTGTAAAGTTTTAAGTCAATTGGTTAAAAAACAAAAATGTTTTCCATACAACGGGTCAATTTTCGTTATAAAAGACCGTGGCTACGCCCACTTTTGGTCAAAATAGTTTTCATTCCTCTCTAAGAACATAACTGTAAAGTTTCAAGTCAATTGGTTAAAAAACAAAAAAGTTTTCCATACAACGGGTAAATTTTCGCTATAAGTGGGTGTGGCTACGCCCACTTTTGGTCAAAATTGTTTTCATTCCTCCCTAAGAACATAACTGTAAAGTTTCAAGTCAATTGTTTAAAAAACAAAAATGTTTTCCATACAACGGGTCAATTTTCGTTATAAAAGAGCGTGGACACGCCCACTTTTGGTCAAAATTGTTTTCATTCCTCCCTAAGAACATAACTGTAAAGTTTTAAGTCAATTGGTTAAAAAACAAAAATGTTTTCCATACAACGGGTCAATTTTCGTTATAAAAGACCGTGGACACGCCCAGTTTTGGTCAAAATTGTTTTCATTCCTCCCTAAGAACATAACTGTAAGGTTTCAAGTCAATTGTTTAAAAAACAAAAATGTTTTCCATACAACGGGTCAATTTTCGTTATAAAAGAGCGTGGACACGCCCACTTTTGGTCAAAATTGTTTTCATTCCTCCCTAAGAACATAACTGTAAAGTTTTAAGTCAATTGGTTAAAAAACAAAAATGTTTTCCATACAACGGGTCAATTTTCGTTATAAAAGACCGTGGCTACGCCCACTTTTGGTCAAAATAGTTTTCATTCCTCTCTAAGAACATAACTGTAAAGTTTCAAGTCAATTGGTTAAAAAACAAAAAAGTTTTCCATACAACGGGTAAATTTTCGCTATAAGTGGGTGTGGCTACGCCCACTTTTGGTCAAAATTGTTTTCATTCCTCCCTAAGAACATAACTGTAAAGTTTCAAGTCGATTGGTTAAAAAACAAAAATGTTTTCCATACAACGGGTCAATTTTCGTTATAAAAGACCGTGGACACGCCCAGTTTTGGTCAAAATTGTTTTCATTCCTCCCTAAGAACATAACTGTAAAGTTTCAAGTCGATTGGTTAAAAAACAAAAAAGTTTTCCATACAACGGGTCAATTTTCGCTATAAAAGGCCACGCCCACTTTTGGTCAAAATAGTTTTCATTCCTCTCTAAGAACATAACTGTAAAATTTCAAGTCAATTGGTTAAAAAACAAAAAAGTTTTCCATACAACGGGTAAATTTTCGTTATAAGTGGGTGTGGCTACGCCCACTTTTGGTCAAAATTGTTTTCATTCCTCCCTAAGAACATAACTGTAAAGTTTCAAGTCAATTGGTTAAAAAACAAAAATGTTTTCCATACAACGGGTCAATTTTCGCTATAAAAGGCCACGCCCACTTTTGGTCAAAATTGTTTTTATTCCTCCCTAAGAACATAACTGTAAAGTTTCAAGTCAATTGGTTAAAAAACAAAAAAGTTTTCCATACAACAGGTCAATTTTCGCTATAAAAGGGCGTGGCCACGCCCACTTTTGGTCAAAATAGTTTTTATTCCTTCGTAAGAACATAACTGTAAAGTTTCATGTCAATTGGTTAAAAAATAAAAAAGTTTTCCATACAACGGGTCAATTTTCGCTAGAAGTGGGCGTGGCTACGCGTGGCTACGCCCACTTTCCTAAGAACATAACTGTAAAGTTTCAAGTCAATTGGTTAAAAAACAAAAAAGTTTTCCATACAACGGGTCAATTTTCGCTATAAAAGGCCACGCCCACTTTTGGTCAAAATTGTTTTCATTCCTCCCTAAGAACATAACTGTAAAGTTTCAAGTCAATTGGTTAAAGAACAAAAAAGTTTTCCATACAACGGGTAAATTTTCGCTATAAGTGGGTGTGGCTACGCCCACTTTTGGTCAAAATTGTTTTCATTCCTCCCTAAGAACATAACTGTAAAGTTTCAAGTCAATTGGTTAAAAAACAAAAAAGTTTCCCATACAACGGGTCAATTTTCGCTATAAGTGGGCGTGGCTACCCCTGGCTACGGCCACTTTTGGTCAAAATAGTTTTCATTCCTCCCTAAGAACATAACTGTAAAGTTTCAATTCAATTGGTTAAAAAACAAAAAAGTTTTCCATACAACGGGTCAATTTTCGCTATAAAAGGGCGGGGCCACGCCCACTTTTGGTCAAAATTGTTTTCATTCCTCCCTAAGAACATAACTGTAAAGTTTCAAGTCAATTGGTTAAAAAACAAAAATGTTTTCCATACAACGGGTCAATTTTCGTTATAAAAGACCGTGGACACGCCCACTTTTGGTCAAAATAGTTTTAATTCTTCCCAAAGAAAATAACTGTAAAGTTTCAAGTCAATTGGTTAAAAAACAAAAAAGTTTGCCATACAACGGGTCAATTTTCGCTATAAAAGGCCACGCCCACTTTTGGTCAAAATTGTTTTCATTCCTCCCTAAGAACATAACTGTAAAGTTTCAATTCAATTGGCTAAAAAACAAAAAAGTTTTCCATACAACGGGTCAATTTTCGCTATAAAAAGCCACGCCCACGTTTGGTCAAAATTGTTTTCATTCCTCCCTAAGAACATAACTGTAAAGTTTCAAGTCAATTGGTTAAAAAACAAAAAAGTTTTCCATACAACGGGTCAATTTTCGCTATAAAAGGGCGTGGCCACGCCCACTTTTGGTCAAAATTGTTTTTATTCCTCCCTAAGAACATAACTGTAAAGTTTCAAGTCAATTGGTTAAAAAACAAAAAAGTTTTCCATACAACGGGTCAATTTTCGCTATAAGTGGGCGTGGCTTCGCCTGGCTACGCCGACTTTTGGTCAAAATAGTTTTTATTCCTTCGTAAGAACATAACTGTAAAGTTTCATGTCAATTGGTTAAAAAATAAAAAAGTTTTCCATACAACGGGTCAATTTTCGCTAGAAGTGGGCGTGGCTACGCGTGGCTACGCCCACTTTTGGTCAAAATAGTTTTCATTCCTTCCTAAGAACATAACTGTAAAGTTTCAAGTCAATTGGTTAAAAAACAAAAAAGTTTTCCATACAACGGGTCAATTTTCGCTATAAAAGGCCACGCCCACTTTTGGTCAAAATTGTTTTCATTCCTCCCTAAGAACATAACTGTAAAGTTTCAAGTCAATTGGTTAAAAAACAAAAAAGTTTTCCATACAACGGGTCAATTTTCGCTATAAAAGGGCGTGGTTACGCCCACTTTTGGTCAAAATTGTTTTCATTCCTCCCTAAGAATATAACTGTAAAGTTTCAAGTCAATTGGTTAAAAAACAAAAAAGTTTTCCATACAACGGGTCAATTTTCGCTATAAAAGGGCGTGGTTACGCCCACTTTTGGTCAAAATTGTTTTCATTCCTCCCTAAGAACATAACTGTAAAGTTTCAAGTCAATTGGTTAAAAAACAAAAAAGTTTTCCATACAACGGGTCAATTTTCGCTATAAAAGGGCGTGGACACGCCCACTTTTGGTCAAAATTGTTTTCATTCTTCCCTAAGAACATAACTGTAAAGTTTCAAGTCAATTGGTTAAAAAACAAAAATGTTTTCTATACAACGGGTCAATTTTCGCTATAAAAGGCCACGCCCATTTTGGTCAAAATTGTTTTCATTCCTCCCTAAGAACATAACTGTAAAGTTTCAAGTCAATTGGTTAAAAAACAAAAAAGTTTTCCATACAACGGGTCAATTTTCGCTATAAAAGGGCGTGGCCACGCCCACTTTTGGTCAAAATAGTTTTTATTCCTTCGTAAGAACATAACTGTAAAGTTTCAAGTCAATTGGTTAAAAAACAAAAAAGTTTTCCATACAACGGGTCAATTTTCGCTATAAAAGGGCGTGGCCACGCCCACTTTTGGTCAAAATTGTTTTTATTCCTCCCTAAGAACATAACTGTAAAGTTTCAAGTCAATTGGTTAAAAAACAAAAAAGTTTTCCATACAACAGGTCAATTTTCGCTATAAAAGGGCGTGGCCACGCCCACTTTTGGTCAAAATAGTTTTTATTCCTTCGTAAGAACATAACTGTAAAGTTTCATGTCAATTGGTTAAAAAATAAAAAAGTTTTCCATACAACGGGTAAATTTTCGCTATAAGTGGGTGTGGCTACGCCCACTTTTGGTCAAAATTGTTTTCATTCCTCCCTAAGAACATAACTGTAAAGTTTCAAGTCAATTGGTTAAAAAACAAAAAAGTTTCCCATACAACGGGTCAATTTTCGCTATAAGTGGGCGTGGCTACCCCTGGCTACGGCCACTTTTGGTCAAAATAGTTTTCATTCCTCCCTAAGAACATAACTGTAAAGTTTCAATTCAATTGGTTAAAAAACAAAAAAGTTTTCCATACAACGGGTCAATTTTCGCTATAAAAGGGCGGGGCCACGCCCACTTTTGGTCAAAATTGTTTTCATTCCTCCCTAAGAACATAACTGTAAAGTTTCAAGTCAATTGGTTAAAAAACAAAAATGTTTTCCATACAACGGGTCAATTTTCGTTATAAAAGACCGTGGACACGCCCACTTTTGGTCAAAATAGTTTTAATTCTTCCCAAAGAAAATAACTGTAAAGTTTCAAGTCAATTGGTTAAAAAACAAAAAAGTTTTCCATACAACGGGTCAATTTTCGCTATAAAAGGCCACGCCCACTTTTGGTCAAAATTGTTTTCATTCCTCCCTAAGAACATAACTGTAAAGTTTCAATTCAATTGGTTAAAAAACAAAAAAGTTTTCCATACAACGGGTCAATTTTCGCTATAAAAAGCCACGCCCACGTTTGGTCAAAATTGTTTTCATTCCTCCCTAAGAACATAACTGTAAAGTTTCAAGTCAATTGGTTAAAAAACAAAAAAGTTTTCCATACAACGGGTCAATTTTCGCAATAAAAGGGCGTGGCCACGCCCACTTTTGGTCAAAATTGTTTTCATTCCTCCCTAAGAACATAACTGTAAAGTTTCAAGTCGATTGGTTAAAAAACAAAAAAGTTTTCCATACAACGGGTCAATTTTCGCTATAAAAGGCCACGCCCACTTTTGGTCAAAATAGTTTTCATTCCTCTCTAAGAACATAACTGTAAAATTTCAAGTCAATTGGTTAAAAAACAAAAAAGTTTTCCATACAACGGGTAAATTTTCGTTATAAGTGGGTGTGGCTACGCCCACTTTTGGTCAAAATTGTTTTCATTCCTCCCTAAGAACATAACTGTAAAGTTTCAAGTCAATTGGTTAAAAAACAAAAATGTTTTCCATACAACGGGTCAATTTTCGCTATAAAAGGGCGTGGCCACGCCCACTTTTGGTCAAAATTGTTTTTATTCCTCCCTAAGAACATAACTGTAAAGTTTCAAGTCAATTGGTTAAAAAACAAAAAAGTTTTCCATACAACAGGTCAATTTTCGCTATAAAAGGGCGTGGCCACGCCCACTTTTGGTCAAAATAGTTTTTATTCCTTCGTAAGAACATAACTGTAAAGTTTCATGTCAATTGGTTAAAAAATAAAAAAGTTTTCCATACAACGGGTCAATTTTCGCTAGAAGTGGGCGTGGCTACGCGTGGCTACGCCCACTTTCCTAAGAACATAACTGTAAAGTTTCAAGTCAATTGGTTAAAAAACAAAAAAGTTTTCCATACAACGGGTCAATTTTCGCTATAAAAGGCCACGCCCACTTTTGGTCAAAATTGTTTTCATTCCTCCCTAAGAACATAACTGTAAAGTTTCAAGTCAATTGGTTAAAGAACAAAAAAGTTTTCCATACAACGGGTAAATTTTCGCTATAAGTGGGTGTGGCTACGCCCACTTTTGGTCAAAATTGTTTTCATTCCTCCCTAAGAACATAACTGTAAAGTTTCAAGTCAATTGGTTAAAAAACAAAAAAGTTTCCCATACAACGGGTCAATTTTCGCTATAAGTGGGCGTGGCTACCCCTGGCTACGGCCACTTTTGGTCAAAATAGTTTTCATTCCTCCCTAAGAACATAACTGTAAAGTTTCAATTCAATTGGTTAAAAAACAAAAAAGTTTTCCATACAACGGGTCAATTTTCGCTATAAAAGGGCGGGGCCACGCCCACTTTTGGTCAAAATTGTTTTCATTCCTCCCTAAGAACATAACTGTAAAGTTTCAAGTCAATTGGTTAAAAAACAAAAATGTTTTCCATACAACGGGTCAATTTTCGTTATAAAAGACCGTGGACACGCCCACTTTTGGTCAAAATAGTTTTAATTCTTCCCAAAGAAAATAACTGTAAAGTTTCAAGTCAATTGGTTAAAAAACAAAAAAGTTTTCCATACAACGGGTCAATTTTCGCTATAAAAGGCCACGCCCACTTTTGGTCAAAATTGTTTTCATTCCTCCCTAAGAACATAACTGTAAAGTTTCAATTCAATTGGCTAAAAAACAAAAAAGTTTTCCATACAACGGGTCAATTTTCGCTATAAAAAGCCACGCCCACGTTTGGTCAAAATTGTTTTCATTCCTCCCTAAGAACATAACTGTAAAGTTTCAAGTCAATTGGTTAAAAAACAAAAAAGTTTTCCATACAACGGGTCAATTTTCGCTATAAAAGGGCGTGGCCACGCCCACTTTTGGTCAAAATTGTTTTTATTCCTCCCTAAGAACATAACTGTAAAGTTTCAAGTCAATTGGTTAAAAAACAAAAAAGTTTTCCATACAACAGGTCAATTTTCGCTATAAAAGGGCGTGGCCACGCCCACTTTTGGTCAAAATAGTTTTTATTCCTTCGTAAGAACATAACTGTAAAGTTTCATGTCAATTGGTTAAAAAATAAAAAAGTTTTCCATACAACGGGTCAATTTTCGCTAGAAGTGGGCGTGGCTACGCGTGGCTACGCCCACTTTTGGTCAAAATAGTTTTCATTCCTTCCTAAGAACATAACTGTAAAGTTTCAAGTCAATTGGTTAAAAAACAAAAAAGTTTTCCATACAACGGGTCAATTTTCGCTATAAAAGGCCACGCCCACTTTTGGTCAAAATTGTTTTCATTCCTCCCTAAGAACATAACTGTAAAGTTTCAAGTCAATTGGTTAAAAAACAAAAAAGTTTTCCATACAACGGGTCAATTTTCGCTATAAAAGGGCGTGGTTACGCCCACTTTTGGTCAAAATTGTTTTCATTCCTCCCTAAGAATATAACTGTAAAGTTTCAAGTCAATTGGTTAAAAAACAAAAAAGTTTTCCATACAACGGGTCAATTTTCGCTATAAGTGGGCGTGGCTACCCCTGGCTACGGCCACTTTTGGTCAAAATAGTTTTCATTCCTTCCTAAGAACATAACTGTAAAGTTTCAAGTCAATTGGTTAAAAAACAAAAAAGTTTTCCATACAACGGGTCAATTTTCGCTATAAAAGGGCGTGGACACGCCCACTTTTGGTCAAAATTGTTTTCATTCTTCCCTAAGAACATAACTGTAAAGTTTCAAGTCAATTGGTTAAAAAACAAAAATGTTTTCTATACAACGGGTCAATTTTCGCTATAAAAGGCCACGCCCATTTTGGTCAAAATTGTTTTCATTCCTCCCTAAGAACATAACTGTAAAGTTTCAAGTCAATTGGTTAAAAAACAAAAAAGTTTTCCATACAACGGGTCAATTTTCGCTATAAAAGGGCGTGGCCACGCCCACTTTTGGTCAAAATAGTTTTTATTCCTTCGTAAGAACATAACTGTAAAGTTTCAAGTCAATTGGTTAAAAAACAAAAAAGTTTTCCATACAACGGGTCAATTTTCGCTATAAAAGGGCGTGGCCACGCCCACTTTTGGTCAAAATTGTTTTTATTCCTCCCTAAGAACATAACTGTAAAGTTTCAAGTCAATTGGTTAAAAAACAAAAAAGTTTTCCATACAACAGGTCAATTTTCGCTATAAAAGGGCGTGGCCACGCCCACTTTTGGTCAAAATAGTTTTTATTCCTTCGTAAGAACATAACTGTAAAGTTTCATGTCAATTGGTTAAAAAATAAAAAAGTTTTCCATACAACGGGTAAATTTTCGCTATAAGTGGGTGTGGCTACGCCCACTTTTGGTCAAAATTGTTTTCATTCCTCCCTAAGAACATAACTGTAAAGTTTCAAGTCAATTGGTTAAAAAACAAAAAAGTTTCCCATACAACGGGTCAATTTTCGCTATAAGTGGGCGTGGCTACCCCTGGCTACGGCCACTTTTGGTCAAAATAGTTTTCATTCCTCCCTAAGAACATAACTGTAAAGTTTCAATTCAATTGGTTAAAAAACAAAAAAGTTTTCCATACAACGGGTCAATTTTCGCTATAAAAGGGCGGGGCCACGCCCACTTTTGGTCAAAATTGTTTTCATTCCTCCCTAAGAACATAACTGTAAAGTTTCAAGTCAATTGGTTAAAAAACAAAAATGTTTTCCATACAACGGGTCAATTTTCGTTATAAAAGACCGTGGACACGCCCACTTTTGGTCAAAATAGTTTTAATTCTTCCCAAAGAAAATAACTGTAAAGTTTCAAGTCAATTGGTTAAAAAACAAAAAAGTTTTCCATACAACGGGTCAATTTTCGCTATAAAAGGCCACGCCCACTTTTGGTAAAAATTGTTTTCATTCCTCCCTAAGAACATAACTGTAAAGTTTCAATTCAATTGGTTAAAAAACAAAAAAGTTTTCCATACAACGGGTCAATTTTCGCTATAAAAAGCCACGCCCACGTTTGGTCAAAATTGTTTTCATTCCTCCCTAAGAACATAACTGTAAAGTTTCAAGTCAATTGGTTAAAAAACAAAAAAGTTTTCCATACAACGGGTCAATTTTCGCAATAAAAGGGCGTGGCCACGCCCACTTTTGGTCAAAATTGTTTTTATTCCTCCCTAAGAACATAACTGTAAAGTTTCAAGTCAATTGGTTAAAAAACAAAAAAGTTTTCCATACAACAGGTCAATTTTCGCTATAAAAGGGCGTGGCCACGCCCACTTTTGGTCAAAATAGTTTTTATTCCTTCGTAAGAACATAACTGTAAAGTTTCATGTCAATTGGTTAAAAAATAAAAAAGTTTTCCATACAACGGGTCAATTTTCGCTAGAAGTGGGCGTGGCTACGCGTGGCTACGCCCACTTTTGGTCAAAATAGTTTTCATTCCTTCCTAAGAACATAACTGTAAAGTTTCAAGTCAATTGGTTAAAAAACAAAAAAGTTTTCCATACAACGGGTCAATTTTCGCTATAAAAGGCCACGCCCACTTTTGGTCAAAATTGTTTTCATTCCTGCCTAAGAACATAACTGTAAAGTTTCAAGTCAATTGGTTAAAAAACAAAAAAGTTTTCCATACAACGGGTCAATTTTCGCTATAAAAGACCGTGGACACGCCCACTTTTGGTCAAAATTGTTTTCATTCCTCCCTAAGAATATAACTGTAAAGTTTCAAGTCAATTGGTTAAAAAACAAAAAAGTTTTCCATACAACGGGTCAATTTTCGCTATAAGTGGGCGTGGCTACCCCTGGCTACGGCCACTTTTGGTCAAAATAGTTTTCATTCCTTCCTAAGAACATAACTGTAAAGTTTCAAGTCAATTGGTTAAAAAACAAAAAAGTTTTCCATACAACGGGTCAATTTTCGCTATAAAAGGGCGTGGACACGCCCACTTTTGGTCAAAATTGTTTTCATTCTTCCCTAAGAACATAACTGTAAAGTTTCAAGTCAATTGGTTAAAAAACAAAAATGTTTTCTATACAACGGGTCAATTTTCGCTATAAAAGGCCACGCCCATTTTGGTCAAAATTGTTTTCATTCCTCCCTAAGAACATAACTGTAAAGTTTCAAGTCAATTGGTTAAAAAACAAAAAAGTTTTCCATACAACGGGTCAATTTTCGCTATAAAAGGGCGTGGCCACGCCCACTTTTGGTCAAAATTGTTTTCATTCCTCCCTAAGAACATAACTGTAAAGTTTCAAGTCAATTGGTTAAAAAACAAAAAAGTTTTCCATACAACGGGTCAATTTTCGCTATAAAAGGCCACGCCCACTTTTGGTCAAAATTGTTTTCATTCCTCCCTAAGAACATAACTGTAAAGTTTCATTGTCAATTGGTTAAAAAACAAAAAAGTTTCCCATACAACGGGTCAATTTTCGCTATAAGTGGGCGTGGCTACCCCTGGCTACGGCCACTTTTGGTCAAAATAGTTTTCATTCCTCCCTAAGAACATAACTGTAAAGTTTCAATTCAATTGGTTAAAAAACAAAAAAGTTTTCCATACAACGGGTCAATTTTCGCTATAAAAGGCCACGCCCACTTTTGGTAAAAATTGTTTTCATTCCTCCCTAAGAACATAACTGTAAAGTTTCAAGTCAATTGGTTAAAAAACAAAAAAGTTTTCCATACAACGGGTCAATTTTCGCTATAAAAGGCCACGCCCACTTTTGGTCAAAATTGTTTTCATTCCTCCCTAAGAACATAACTGTAAAGTTTCATTGTCAATTGGTTAAAAAACAAAAAAGTTTCCCATACAACGGGTCAATTTTCGCTATAAGTGGGCGTGGCTACCCCTGGCTACGGCCACTTTTGGTCAAAATAGTTTTCATTCCTCCCTAAGAACATAACTGTAAAGTTTCAATTCAATTGGTTAAAAAACAAAAAAGTTTTCCATACAACGGGTCAATTTTCGCTATAAAAGGCCACGCCCACTTTTGGTAAAAATTGTTTTCATTCCTCCCTAAGAACATAACTGTAAAGTTTCAAGTCAATTGGTTAAAAAACAAACAAGTTTTCTATACAACGGGTCAATTTTCGCTATAAAAGGGCGTGGCCACGCCCACTTTTGGTCAAAATTGTTTTCATTCCTCCCTAAGAACATAACTGTAAAGTTTCAAGTCAATTGGTTAAAAAACAAACAAGTTTTCCATACAACGGGTCAATTTTCGCTATAAAAGGGCGTGGCCACGACCACTTTTGGTCAAAATTGTTTTCATTCCTCGATAAGAACATAACTGTAAAGTTTCAAGTCAATTGGTTGAAAAACAAAAAAGTTTTCCATACAACGACGTGAATATTATTTCTCTTCCTCTTCTTCATTTTGTATGGGAGCTACCAGTTCCAGATGTCCAATCTCAATGAAACTTTCAGACATGTAGTCGGACTATGTAAAACTACTATGTTTAAAATTTCAGCACTCTATCATACAAAACAAAAAAGTTTTCCATACAACGATTCAAGTTTTGTTCATTTTTCTTCTTCTTTTCGTATGGGGGCTACCAGTTCCAGTGGTCCGATATGGCTGGATCCGACAAATGAGTTGATCGCACAAATAAGAAGTCTCTGTGCAAAATTTCAGCTCGATATCTTCAAAACTGTGGGAGGAGATTGTATATATACAGACAGACGGACGGACAGACGGACATGGCTAAATCAACTCGTCTTGTCGTCCTGATCAAGAATATATATACTTTATATGGTCGGAAATGAATATTTCGATCTGTTACAAACTTCAGCACAAAGTTATTATACTGTTTCACATACGTGAAAAGTATAAAAACTATTAACTCTAAATAAAATGCCACCCATTTTTGCAATTAAAAACCAGTAAGGACGCTATCTTCAGCAAGGCTGAAGCTATAATACTTTTAACGTTGTGTCACTAAAAAACTAAATGAATAGTTTTCATGCCTCCCTAACAACATAACTGTATGGTTTCAAGTCAATTGGTTAAAAAACAAAAAAGTTTTCCATACAACGGTTAAAGTTTTGCGATAATTGGGCGTAGCCATGCCCATTTTTGATCAAAATAGTTTTAATTCTTCGCAAAGAAAATAACTGTAAAGTTTCAAGTCAATTGGTTAAAAAACAAAAAAGTTTTCCATACAACGGGTCAATTTTCGCTATAAAAGGCCACGCCCACTTTTGGTCAAAATTGTTTTCATTCCTCCCTAAGAACATAACTGTAAAGTTTCAAGTCAATTGGTTAAAAAACAAAAAAGTTTTCCATACAACGGGTCAATTTTCGCTATAAAAGGCCACGCCCACGTTTGGTCAAAATTGTTTTCATTCCTCCCTAAGAACATAACTGTAAAGTTTGAAGTCAATTGGTTAAAAAACAAAAAAGTTTTCCATACAACGGGTCAATTTTCGCTAGAAGTGGGCGTGGCTACGCGTGGCTACGCCCACTTTTGGTCAAAATAGTTTTCATTCCTCCCTAAGAACATAACTGTAAAGTTTCAAGTCAATTGGTTAAAAAACAAAAAATTTTCCATACAACGACGTGAATATTGCTTCTCTTCCTCTTCTTCATTTTGTATGGGAGCTACCAGTTCCAGATGTCCAATCTCAATGAAACTTTCAGGCATGTAGTCGGACTATGTAAAACTACTATGCTTAAAATTTCAGCACTCTATCATACAAAACAAAAAAATTTTCCATACAACGATTCAAGTTTTGTTCATTTTTCTTCTTCTTTTCGTATGGGGGCTACCAGTTCCAGTGTTCCGATTTGGCTGGATCGTACAAATGAGTTGATCGCACAAATAAGAAGTCTCTGTGCAAAATTTCAGCTCGATATCTTCAAAACTGTGGGAGGAGATTGTATGGTATATATACAGACAGACGGACGGAAAGACGGACAGACGGACATGGCTAAACCAACTCGTCTTGTCGTCCTGATCAAGAATATATATACTTTATATGGTCGGAAATTAATATTTCGATCTGTTACAAACTTCAGCACAAAGTTATTACGAGCCCCGACCACTATTAATTCCTGCGGCATGCTTTTTTGTGTGCAATGTTTATCAAACGCTATTTCCAATGCTAATGCAGATATCACACTCAATTATATTTTTTTCTGATACATAATTGTATTCTCTTTACTATAGAAAAAAAAACAACTTGTTGTAATTTCAACAACAACAATAACATTAAGGGGTTACGCCTCCCTGGCATGAGTTAGAAACATGAAAATGAGTATGTAGACTCAGTATGTACAGCTCTACAAAACTGCATACCACATTTTTCCCCCCTCCCCTTCGTTTCCCCTCAAAAAGTTGTTTTCTGAAAATTGCTGTATCTCCTAAACTATAAGAGATACAATGCTGAAATTTTGTATGCAAACTCAGTAAACATACTTTTTTAAAACTGCATACCACAAACTTTCATTTTTAACGCTGTTTGACAACGCAAAGACAAACAAGTTGAAATTTGGCATAAATTGCGCTTTGAACACTGCTTTATCCTATTTGTAACAAAAACCGTACTTAACACTGCGAAAACTATTAAAGCTAGAGACTTGAAATTTGGAAGATAGACTCGTGTGGTCGAACACTAGATCAAGTTTGAAGGAATTTTTGCCACGCCCATTCCTTCCCGCCCATCGAGCACAACAAAAGGTACTTTTTTTTTTCTTAAAATTGCTGTATCTCCTAAAGTATAAAGAATACAATGCTGAAATTTGGTATGCAAACTCAGGTAACATACCTTTTTAAAACTGCGTACAATAAACTACCACTTTCCCCACAAAGACCAACACACTAAAATTTTGCAGCAATGCTTTGTAACAAAATCCGTACTAAAGCGCCATCTAATGGCAACATTGCACTGTGAGCCCTGCCTCAGTATTAGCAAATACACAAACCATATCGTGGTACACTGCTTTTGCTGTCGGCGAATGTTTAACGTGTTATCAACATAGGTGTGTGTACAGGGTATTATATAGTTGAGAATACTCAACTATACCGCCCTTACTGGTTTTTAATATGTTTAAATGTGCATATATAGCAACATCTTAAGTTGGTTTAAAAAAAAAACCGTATACAACAAAATTAAATATAACCGATGTTAAGAGCCAACAAGTAGAGCCCTTTTTTGAAAATCCATTTTGTTGGTGTACACGATATCTCGATCTGCAATCATCTTAAAAATGTGGAATGAATTTTATTTCATTAAGAAATAAAATATCTAGGGCGATACAAGAGGAAAACAAATTTAATTTTTTTTTTTTTTAAATTACAGGTGTTCAAAAAAAATTATTTTTATTTTCGTGATATTTTTTTATAATCTATACAATAACTTTTGAACAAAGTCTTGAATTGAAAAACCCCCTCGTATCGCCTTAGGTATTGTCCCTAAGAATATATCCTCCAAATTTTAGCAAGATCGGTCAAGTAGTTTTTGAGATATGATGTACACCAGTTTGAAAAAAGTAGTATCGAGAAAAATGCAAAAGAAGAATCACTACGCCGTATGGGCCCTTCTGTGTGTCGGGCTTATAATTGCTTCTGCAAAAAATTCGAATTCGAAAACTGGTAAAGGCTTAACATGTTTTTCAAAGCGTAAACAATTTATTAAGCCAACAAAAAAAAATTTGATATTTGGAAAATCTCAGGGTGGCCCTTAATTTGAAGAAGTGCATTGCTTAACGAAAATAAATCTTTTTTGTACCTTCTGCATTGTTTATAATTTCTAGATTATAACTAGATACTGATTGTGTTACCCTGTTTGCTATTGTTTTGATTTTCTTACGATTTAAAGCTAAGCTTAAGCAGCGTACGAATTAATAGTGGTCACATATATTTTATCAGTTAGTTTTTCAAATTAATTTTATTATTGTTGTTGTTGAAATTACAACAAGTTGTTTTATTCTATAGTATAGAGAATAAAATTATATTTCAGAAAAAAATATATTTAAGTGAGATATCTGCATTAGCATTGGAAATATCGTCTGTTAAACATTGCATATGGGTAAAAAAGCTTGCCGTACGAATTAATAGTGGTCGGGGCTCGTATACTGTTTCACATACGTGAAAAGTATAAAAATTAAATGTCTCTTATTAGATAAGGCATATTTTCGTCTGATAAGGTACTTCTTCATCAATGATTTCGATGATATTTTAGTTTTGATCAAAAATATTTTATTTTTATAGACTTTTCGTAAAATATAATAATGCCATCTGAAAGAGGAACAGATCAGCTTTCCATCGAGCTCTGAGTCGAAGAAGTCGGTCGAAGGATGCAAGAGTTATTAGCAAAAAACTAATCGGTGGACAACACGATTCCGTCCTACTGCCGATGCTTTTTGCAAAGTACTTTTATAAAATTCTTGTATTTAATGGGAAAAAATTAAACGATTTTTTTGTCCATGTAAAAAACTATTAACTCTGAATAAAATGCCACCCATTAATGCAATTAAAAAAATTTAAATGTCTCTTATTAGATAAGGCATATTTTCGTGTGATAAGGTACTTCTTTTTCAATGATTCCGAGGATATTTTAGTTTTGATCAAAAAAAATGTATTTCTTACGACTTTTCGTAAAATATGTGAATGCCATCTGAAAGAGGAATAGATAAGCTTTCCATCGAGCTCTTAAACGAAGAAGTCGATTGATGGATGCAAGAGTTATTAGCAAAAAACTTATCGGTGGTCAACACGATTCCAACCTTCTGCCGATTCTTTTCGCAAAGTACTTTTCTAAAATTCTAGTATTTAATGGTAAAAAATTAAACGAATTTTTTGTTCATGTAAAAATATTAATTCTGAATAAAATGTCGCCCATTTATGCAATTAAAAAAATTTAAATGTCTCTTATTAGATAAGGCATATTTTCGTCTGATAAGGTACTTCTTCTTCAATGATTTTGAGGATATTTTAGTTTTGATCAAAAAAATTTTATTTTTATCGACTTTTCGTAAAATATGTTAATGCCATCTGAAAGAGGAATAGATAAGCTTTCCATCGAGGTCTTAAACGAAGAAGTTGATTGATGGATGCAAGAGTTATTTTGTTTTTTTTTTTTTTTTTTTTTTTTATTAAAACTTTGCTTTATTTATTGAATCTTCTCTTTATGAGACTAACAATAAGTTTGCAGATCTTATGCCTATATATTAACTAGCAGTTCTTTTGAACTGCAGATAGGTTGCGGGGCCCTAGGGTCTATCGCTGGGTTGGAAGGTCATTTCGACGAAGACGGGATTGGCTGCTCAACCTTGTTAATCTTCTGGCGAGATGGTTAGGGTGCGAAGAAAGCTTGCTGTAGTATTGTTCCTTGAGTTCTGCTATTACATCTCTGACTGGTTGAATATTTAAATCTTTTTGTATGTTTTCGTTTCGAACATACCACGGTGCCCCGGTGATGGTTCTCAATATCTTTGACTGGGTTCTCTGAATGATTTCAATGTTGCTACTGCTAGCGTTTCCCCATAACTGGGAGCCGTAGGTCCAGATAGGTTTGAGAACAGAATTGTAGAGCAGGACTTTGTAGTCAAGACTAAGGGAAGAGCGAGCGTTGATAAGCCAATGGAGGCTATTTGCTTTTAGTTTTAAATGCGTTCTCTTGGCCTCGATGTGCCTGCGCCATGTGAGTCTTCTATCGAGATGTACTCCGAGGTATGTCACTTCGTTTGTTTGCGGAAGCGTAGTGTTGTTTAACATCAGCGGTGGGCAATCTTGCCTGTTTAGAGTGAACGTAACGTGTTTGCATTTTTGTTCGTTGACTTTTATTCGCCAGTCAGCTAGCCATTTTTCTATGTCGACCAGGTGAAGAGCTAACTGCGCTGTTGCTTGCATAGGGCATCTGGAACGGCTGAGAATAGCTGTATCGTCAGCAAAGGTGGATGTTGTTAGACGTCTGCTTGTTGGGATGTCTGATGTGTAGAGGACATATAACGTAGGACCGAGTACGCTACCTTGAGGAACTCCAGCTCTAATGGTGTGGTCGTCGGACATATCACTGTTACATCTCACTGTAAACTTCCTGTCGTAGAGGTATGACTTTAGTAGCTTGTGCGTGTTGTTTGGAAGCATTGTTTTAATTTTATGCATTAAACCGTCTAACCAAACTCTGTCGAATGCTTGTGAGACATCCAAAAATATTGCTGTGCAGTATTCTCGATTTTCAAACGCGCTTCGTATTTCTGATGTTATGCGATTAACCTGCTCAATAGTTCCGTGTTTTTCACGAAAGCCGAACTGGTGTGAAGGGATTTTGTTGTGTGTTCTCAGGAATGAGTTGATCCGAGTTAGCACGCATTTTTCGAAAAGTTTTGATAGACACGATAATAAACTTATAGGTCTGTACGACGAGGGAATCGTGTGGTCTTTTCCTGGCTTTGGTATCATTATGATGATAGACTTTTTCCATCTTTCTGGAAAATAGCCAAGTTTAGTGATGGCATTGAAGAGCTTCGCGATAGTGCAAACAGCACAATATGGGAGCTCAATAATCATTTTTGGGGTTATTAAATCGCAGCCCGGTGATTTTTTTGGGTTCAGTTCCTTTTTGATAATATTAGCGATTTCGTTTGGTCGAAACTCGATTGGGTCACGTTGAGGCTCGGCGTCGTTTGTTAATGCTGGTAGTGTAGTCGCATTTGTGCAAGGATTTGGTTGAAACACATTTTCAAGGTGGGCGGCAAATGTTCTTGCTCTATCTTCGTCGCTGCGGGCCCAGCCGCCTGCAGGGTTTCTTATAGGCATCACTGTTTCTGTCGGTAAGCTTAGGGTTGGGTGAGCTCTCCACAGTGAGTTTCTTGTACTGGATGTGGATAGTTGTTCTATGTACCGGCGTTGGGTATATGCTTCTTCTTGCTTTAACGCTTTAGAGAGGTTGCGTGCGGCGCTCTTAAGCCTATGTCGTGCAGATGGCGATCTGGTTGATTGCCATTCTCGACGTAAGCGTCGCTTTTCGATAACGAGCTGCTCGATTTGTAGATTCGTCTTCTTTTGGTTACGTGGAGCTTGCGCCGTTTGAGGTGTTGAGATACGAGCTGCGGTAACGAAGACTGATTCTAGATTGTTTACGAAGCTGTCGATCTCAGCTGCAACGGTTAGGGGAGGATCTAGCTCAATGTGTGAGCTAAAATATTTTTTGTAACTGACCCAGTTGGTTTTATGCGAGGTCAATCTAATTGGTTGATCTACGGTTTTTGGATGTCGAAGTAGGTTAATTAATACAGGCGAGTGATCAGACGAGAGATCTGAAAGACTTTCGGCGCTTAGCAGGGTTCGGGGAATATTTTTTGTTATTGCAAAGTCAATTAGGTCGGGTAGTTTATTGGGGTCAGCCGGCCAGTATGTTGGTCTGCCGGGAGAGAGATGGTCGAGCTTATTGCTGGCTTTTATAATTGCATTGTATAATTGTTTTCCTTTTGGGGACACTAGACGAGATCCCCAGTGAGTGTGCTTGGCATTGTAATCTCCTGCTGCTATGAAGTGTTCTCCGAGTGTGTTAAAGAACTGCATGAACTCAGTTTCAGATATATTGAAGCGAGGTGGGCAGTATACGGCGGCTAGTGTTAGATGGTTACCACTATCTAATTGTATGTTTATAGATGTGGCCTGTAGATAGTTTTCTGCAAATCTTTTATGGCAGTGGTGTTTGAGACGGTTTCTAATCAGAATACCAGTCCCCCCATGTGCTTTACCATCAAGATGGTTTGTTCCATAAAATACGTAGCCTCGTATGTTAAAATTATATTTGTTTGTGAGGTGTGTTTCTGAGAGTAGCATTACGTCAATGTGTTTGTCAAGTAGAAATTGAGCTAGCTCAAGTTTGTGCTGTGAGACGCCATTAGCATTCCACGTAGATATGCGTAGGGAAGGCATGGTTTATTTGGACTGTTGTGAAATCAGCATTTGTATCAGTAGATTTTGGTTACGCATTAAATCCTGCATAGTTGTCCGCATAAAAGACATAAACTCCATTAGACTTTGCTGCATGGTTGATAACATTGCTTCAAAGTTGCTTTGTTGCTGCCCCGGCATTTGGTGGTGTTGAGTCGCGTTTAAATCTGCATGTGCTAGTTGTGGGTTCGGCGTGTTTGGGGTAGGGGGAACAGGTCCTGATTTTAGAGCACTGGCAAATGTCACGTTTTTGGTTGAGATTCCGCCAAGTGAAGATCTGGCTGCGGTCGAAAAGAAAACGTCTGGGTTTAATTTAGATGGTGTAAATGTAGGCTGTGCGTTTTGAGAGCGTGTAGTGGTCACTCGCTGGTGGATTCGTGTTTTCAGTTCCTTGTATATTGGGCAACCTTTATAGTTAGCTGTGTGGTTACCACCACAGTTGGCGCATTTTTTTGTGCTGGCGTCGTCTTTGCTCGCTGGGCAGTGTGTAATGTCGTGAAGCTCTCCACAAGCTACACACACGGGGCGCAGAGTACAATACGACCTTGTATGGCCATATTCTTGGCAATTCGTACATTGTACGGGACCATTGCGTTTGTGCGGTTCTTCTACGGTGATTCTGCGGTGCAGTAGAAATTGAAGTTTGTATATCGGGTGCACTTCGTTTTTCTTTAGCGGCTTGCTTTCTGGATTAAGTTCTACCTTAAAGAGTGGTTGTGGCTTTCTATCCTTATTTTTGATGTTGAAAACAGTTTTGGCACTGAATCTTTTTTCTTGTAACGCGTTGATTACTTCCGCAGGAGTGACTTCAGGCTCTATGCCCTTTAGTACGACTTGCAGGCCTTTGCTGCTTTTTAGCTGGTACGTATAGAAGTTCTTTTTGTTGTCGCTCAGGTACTTCGACAGTACTCTGTAGTTATCTTCGGACTTAGTTTGTACCTTTGTTTCATGTATATTTCCCTTTACAAGGGGGATTATATGAAAGTTGTCCTTTCCAATAAGCTCGATAAATTTGCTGACTAAGGCGTTGCAGCTTTTTTCACGGATGTAAATTGGTGGTGGCTTTGGCATTCTTTTAACGCTTTCTGTTTCGGGGGCCAGATCAGAAGTGTTATCTGCCAGAATTTTGAACCTGTTGGTATTATCAGGCGTTTCGCTTGGTGGTAGGCTGAAGCTAACACGGGTAATTTTCGGCTTCGAGTTTAGGGGACTCAACTTTCTTTTAAATCGAATGTAGCGATCCATTCCAGTCTGTACGGCCGGCCTTTTTGTTTCTTTGTTTGCGTTTTCTTTAGGTAATGTTGCGCCAGTTATATTTGCATTGGCAATTGGACTGGCAGTTGATACCGTTGAAGTTGTTGTTACACTTACTGTTGAGGTAGTTAGTGACATTGTTGTACTAGTCGTCGTAGATGGGCACAGGTCTCTCTGGCCAGTACATATCTGCTGATGAGCGGACACGGCGCTCTGTGGCGTTTGAGACGTAGACGGTAGCGACGGAGAGCAAGAACGCGCTCTCCCGCTCGCTACGTGCAATAGTTCGTGCGCTACATTGGTCATTGCCCTCGATCGCTCTAGAGCTGTAGTATTTTCGGTTGACGCGGCGTTATAGGTGAAATACGCGTTGTTCCGTTGCAACGAGAGCCGACGCTCGTCTTGCTTACGCTGCAGTTCACTGCGAGTTTCGATTTCTTTTTTACTCATTGTATTAATAGAGATTTGGTTTTAATTGTTTTTTTTTTGAGTGCAAGAGTTATTAGCAAAAAACTTATCGGTGGTCAACGCGATTCCAACCTTCTGCCGATTCTTTTCGCAAAGTACTTTTCTAAAATTCTAGTATTTAATGGTAAAAAATTAAACGAATTTTTTGTTCATGTAAAAATATTAATTCTGAATTAAATGTCGCCCATTTATGCAATTAAAAAAATTTAAATGTCTCTTATTAGATAAGGCATATTTTCGTGTGATAAGGTACTTCTTTTTCAATGATTCCGACGATATTTTAGTTTTGATCCAAAAAATTTTATTTTTATCGACTTTTCGTAAAATATAATAATGCCATCTGAAAGAGGAACAGATAAGCTTTCCATCGAGCTCTTAGTCGAAGAAGTTGGTCGATGGGTGCAAGAGTTATTAGTAAAAAACTATTAACTCTCAATAAACTGCCACCCATTTATGCAATTAAAAATAATTAAATGTCTCTTATTATAGTTTTCCATACAACGATTCAAGTTTTGTTCATTTTTCTTCTTTTTTTCGTATGGGGGCTACCAGTACCAGTGGTCCGATTTGGCTGGATCCTACAAATGAGTTGATCGCACAAATAAGAAGTCTCTGTGCAAAATTTCAGCTCGATATCTTCAAAACTGTGGGAGGAGATTGTATATATACAGACAGACGGACGGAAAGACGGACAGACGGACATGGCTAAATCAACTCGTCTTGTCGTCCTGATCAAGAATATATATACTTTATATGGTCGGAAATGAATATTTCGATCTATTACAAACTTCAGCACAAAGTTATTACGAGCCCCGACCACTATTAATTCGTACGGCATGCTTTTTTGTGTGCAATGTTTATCAAACGCTATTTCCAATGCTAATGCAGATATCACACTCAATTATATTTTTTTCTGATACATAATTGTATTCTCTTTACTATAGAAAAAAAACAACTTGTTGTAATTTCAACAACAACAATAACATTAAGGGGTTACGCCTCCCTGGCACTCGAAAAAATAGTCACATAAGTAATAAATTTTTTTGACACAAGTATTAATTTTTATACCCTGTACACACACTGTGTATCAGGGTATATTAAGTTTGTTTGAGACGGTTTGTATGTAACGCATAGAAGGAGGGGAGGGGGGCCCTATAAAGTATATATATTCTTGATCAGGATGACAAGACGAATTGATATAGCCCTGTCTGTCCGTCCGTCCGTCCTCACCAATGGTTCTCGAAAACTATAAGAGCTAGAGACTTGAAATTTGGTGGATAGACTCGTGAGGTCAAACGCTAGATCAAGTTTGAAGTATTTTTTGCCACGCCCACTCCTTCCCGCCCATCGAGCACCACCCATTCTTTCAAAAGGCTGTAGCTCGAAAACCTGATGAGTTAGAAACATGAAAATGAGTATGTAGACTCAGTATGTATAGCTCTACAAAACTGCATACCCTCCCCTTCGTTTCCCCTCAAAAAGTTGTTTTCTTAAAATTGCTGTATCTCCTAAACTATAATAGATACAATGCTGAAATTTTGTATGCAAACTCAGTAAACATACTTTTTTAAAACTGCATGCCACAAACTTTCATTTTTAACGCTGTGTGACAACGCAAAGACAAACAAGTTGAAATTTGGCATAAATTGCGCTTTGAACACTGCTTTATCCTATTTGTAACAAAAACCGTACTTAACACTGCGAAAACTATTAAAGCTAGAGACTTGAAATTTGGAAGATAGACTCGTGTGGTCGAACACTAGATCAAGTTTGAAGGAATTTTTGCCACGCCCATTCCTTCCCGCCCATCGAGCACAACAAAAGGTACTTTTTTTCTTAAAATTGCTGTATCTCCTAAAGTATAAAGAATACAATGCTGAAATTTGGTATGCAAACTCAGGTAACATACCTTTTTAAAACTGCGTACAATCAACTACCACTTTCCCCACAAAGACCAACACACTAAAATTTTGCAGCAATGCTTTGTAACAAAATCCGTACTAAAGCGCCATCTAATGGCAACATTGCACTGTGAGCCCTGCCTCAGTATTAGCAAATACACAAACCATATCGTGGTACACTGCTTTTGCTGTCGGCGAATGTTTAACGTGTTATCAACATAGGTGTGTGTACAGGGTATTATATAGTTGAGAATACTCAACTATACCGCCCTTACTGGTTTTTAATATGTTTAAATGTGCATATATAGCAACATCTTAAGTTGGTTTAAAAAAAAAACCGTATACAACAAAATTAAATATAACCGATGTTAAGAGCCAACAAGTAGAGCCCTTTTTTGAAAATCCATTTTGTTGGTGTACACGATATCTCGATCTGCAATCATCTTAAAAATGTGGAATGAATTTTATTTCATTAAGAAATAAAATATCTAGGGCGATACAAGAGGAAAACAAATTTAATTTTTTTTTTTTTTAAATTACAGGTGTTCAAAAAAAATTATTTTTATTTTCGTGATATTTTTTTATAATCTATACAATAACTTTTGAACAAAGTCTTGAATTGAAAAACCCCCTCGTATCGCCTTAGGTATTGTCCCTAAGAATATATCCTCCAAATTTTAGCAAGATCGGTCAAGTAGTTTTTGAGATATGATGTACACCAGTTTGAAAAAAGTAGTATCGAGAAAAATGCAAAAGAAGAATCAATACGCCGTATGGGCCCTTCTGTGTGTCGGGCTTATAATTGCTTCTGCAAAAAATTCGAATTCGAAAACTGGTAAAGGCTTAATATGTTTTTCAAAGCGTAAACAATTTATTAAGCCAACAAAAAAAAATTTGATATTTGGAAAATCTCAGGGTGGCCCTTAATTTGAAGAAGTGCATTGCTTAACGAAAATAAATCTTTTTTGTACCTTCTGCATTGTTTATAATTTCTAGATTATAACTAGATACTGATTGTGTTACCCTGTTTGCTATTGTTTTGATTTTCTTACGATTTAAAGCTAAGCTTAAGCAGCGTACGAATTAATAGTGGTCACATATATTTTATCAGTTAGTTTTTCAAATTAATTTTATTATTGTTGTTGTTGAAATTACAACAAGTTGTTTTATTCTATAGTATAGAGAATAAAATTATATTTCAGAAAAAAATATATTTAAGTGAGATACCTGCATTAGCATTGGAAATATCGTCTGTTAAACATTGCATATGGGTAAAAAAGCTTGCCGCACGAATTAATAGTGGTCGGGGCTCGTATACTGTTTCACATACGTGAAAAGTATAAAAATTAAATGTCTCTTATTAGATAAGGCATATTTTCGTCTGATAAGGTACTTCATCTTCAATGATTTCGAGGATATTTTAGTTTTGATCAAATAATTTTTATTTTTATCGACTTTTCGTAAAATATAATAATGCCATCTGAAAGAGGAACAAATCAGCTTTCCATCGAGCTCTGAGTCGAAGAAGTCGGTCGAAGGATGCAAGAGTTATTAGCAAAAAACTAATCGGTGGTCAACACGATTCCGTCCTACTGCCGATGCTTTTTGCAAAGTACTTTTATAAAATTCTTGTATTTAATGGGAAAAAATTAAACGAATTTTTTGTTCATGTAAAAATATTAATTCTGAATAAAATGTCGCCCATTTATGCAATTAAAAAAATTTTAATGTCTCTTATTAGATAAGGCATATTTTCGTCTGATAAGGTACTTCTTCTTCAATGATTTTGAGGATATTTTAGTTTTGATCAAAAAAATTTTATTTTTATCGACTTTTCGTAAAATATGTTAATGCCATCTGAAAGAGGAATAGATAAGCTTTCCATCGAGGTCTTAAACGAAGAAGTCGATTGATGGATGCAAGAGTTATTAGCAAAAAACTTATCGGTGGTCAACACGATTCCAACCTTCTGCCGATTCTTTTCGCAAAGTACTTTTCTAAAATTCTAGTTTTTAATGGTAAAAAATTAGACGAATTTTTTGTTCATGTAAAAATATTAATTCTGAATAAAATGTCGCCCATTTATGCAATTAAAAAAATTTAAATGTCTCTTATTAGATAAGGCATATTTTCGTCTGATAAGGTACTTCATCTTCAATGATTTTGAGGATATTTTAGTTTTGATCAAAAAAATTTTATTTTTATCGACTTTTCGTAAAATATGTTAATGCCATCTGAAAGAGGAACAGATAAGCTTTCCATCGAGCGCTTAAACGAAGAAGTCAATCGATGGATGCAAGAGTTGTGCAAAAAAATTTTATTTCTTACAATTTTTCGTAAAATATGTTAATGCCATCTGAAAGAGGAACAGATAAGCTTTCCATCGAGCTGTTAGTCGAGCAAGTCGGTCGAAGGATGCAAGTGTTATAAGCAAGAAACTAATCGGTGGTCAACACGATTCCGTCCTACTGCCGATTCTTTTTACAAAGTACTTTTCTTTAATTATTGTATATAATGGGAAAAAATTAAACGATTTTTTTGTCCATGTAAGAAACTATTAACTCTGAATAAAATGCCACCCATTAATGCAATTAAAAAAATTTAAATGTCTCTTATTAGATAAGGCATATTTTCGTGTGATAAGGTACTTCTTTTTCAATGATTCCGAGGATATTTTAGTTTTGATCCAAAAAATTTTATTTTTATCGACTTTTCGTAAAATATAATAATGCCATCTGAAAGAGGAACAGATAAGCTTTCCATCGAGCTCTTAGTCGAACAAGTTGGTCGATGGGTGCAAGAGTTATTTGTAAAAAACTATTAACTCTGAATAAACTGCCACCCATTTATGCAATTAAAAAAAATTAAATGTCTCTTATTAGATAAGGCATATTTTCGTCTTATTAGGTACTTCTTTTTCAATGATTTCGAGGATATTTTAGTTTTGATCAACAAAATTTTATTTCTTATGACTTTTCGTAAAATATGTTAATGCCATCTGAAAGATGAACACATAAGCTTTCCATCGAGCTCTTAGTCGAAGAAGTCGGTCGAAGGATGCAAGAGTTATTAGCAAAAAACTAATCGGTGTTAAACACGTTTCCGTCCTACTGCCGATTCTTTTTGCAAAGTACTTTTCTATAATATTAGTATTTAATGGGAAAAAATTAAACGAATTTCTTGTCCATGTTAAAAACTGTTAATTCTGAATAAAATGCCGCCCATTTATGCAATTAAAAAAATGTAAATGTCTTTTATTAGATAAGGCATATTTTCTTCTTATAAGGTACTTCATCTTCAATGATTTCGAGGATATTTTAGTTTTGATCAACAAAATTTTATTTCTTATGACTTTTCGTAAAATATGTTAGTGCCATCTGAAAGATGAACAGATAAGCTTTGCATCGAGCTCTTAGTCGGAGAGTCGGTCGAAGGATGCAAGAGTAATTAGCAAAAAACTTATCGGTGGTCAACACGTTTCCGTCCTATTGCCGATTCTTTTCGCAAAGTACTTTTCTATAATTCTAGTATTTAGGCCCAGTTTCACAGTCTAGGGTTAACCCAGACTTAAGTTAACTCGAATTTAACCCTTATCCGGAGTTAACTCTGACTTTCAGTTCCACAGTGACGAGTTAACTCTAGTTATATAAGTATGGCAACATTCTATTTTTTGATAATAATGTTTTACAACATTGAACATCTTCTTACCAAACACTGTTTATTTTTTCAGTTATTTTAAAAATCACCTTTAATTAGTAATGGATAACTGAAGAGAATCCAATAGAACAAGCGTTGAAATGTTGACTCAATTATGTCTAATTGTATATTTTACCATTACAAAGGGGCGGGCAGTTACTTTGCACAACGAAAGTAAACCGCACTCTTCGAATGGTGCAATAGTACGTAGTTATGTTAGTTTCGTGTAAAACACAACATGGGTACAATACTCATAGAAATCACAAAAGGAAACTTTGTATAAATTATGCATATCTGCTCCCAATGAAAAGTAAACGACTGCCGATATCAGTAACTCCATATGATGTGGGACTACCTGGTGGACTGCTGCTATACAAGCTCAATTCATTTCTATTGATTGGGTCATATATAATTTTTATTTTTTTGACAGACAAATTAAGTTCTGTTTTGACATAGAAAAACATAAATAGAAAAGTTTAAACAGAGTAGTTAACTCGGGGTTAACCCTAGAATGTAGTAGGGTTAACTCAGGGGTTAACTACTAAGTGTGAAACTGAAAAATTGTTACTCGGAGTTAACCTTGTGTTAACTTTGTCTGTAAAACTGGGACTTAATGGAAAAAAATTAAACAAATTTTTCGTCCATGTAAAAAACTATTAATTGTGAATAAAATGCCGCCCATTTATGCAATTAAAAAAATTTAAATGTCTCTTATTAGATAAGGCATATTTTCGTCGTATAAGGTACATCTTTTTCAATGATTTCGAGGATATTTTAGTTTTGTTAAAAAAATATTTTGTTTTTTACGACTTTTCATAAAATATGTTAATGCCATCTGAAAGAGGAACAGATAAGCTTTCCACCGAGCTCTAAGTCGAAGAAGTCGGTCAAAGGATGCAAGAGTTATTAGCAAAAAACTAATCGGTGGTCAACACGTTTCCGTCCTACTGCCGATTCTTTTTGCAAAGTACTTTTCTATAATTGTAGTATTCAATGGGAAAAAATTAAACGAATTTTTTGTCCATGTAAAAAACTATTAATTTTGAATAAAATGCCGCCCATTTATGCAATTAAAAAAATTTAAATGTCTCTTATTAGATAAGGCATATTTTCGTCGTATAAGGTACATCTTTTTCAATGATTTCGAGGATATTTTAGTTTTGTTAAAAAAATATTTTGTTTTTTACGACTTTTCATAAAATATGTTAATGCCATCTGAAAGAGGAACAGATAAGCTTTCCATCGAGCTCTTATTCGAAGAAGTCAGTCGAAGGATGCAAGAGTTATTATCAAAAAACTAATCGGTGGTCAACACGATTCCGTCCTACTGCCGATTCTTTTTGCAAAGTACTTTTCTATAATTCTAGTATTCAATGGGAAAAAATTAAACGAATTTTTTGTCCATGTGAAAAACTATTAATTCTGAATAAAATACCGCCCATTTATGCAATTAAAAAAATTTAAATGTCTCTTATTAGATGAGGCATATTTTTGTCTTATAAGGTACTTGTTTTTCAATGATTTCGACGATCTTTTCGCAAAGTACTTTTCTATAATTCTAGTATTTAATGGAAAAAAATTAAACGAATTTTTTGTCCATGTAAAAAACTATTAATTCCGAATAAAATGTCGCCCATTTATGCAATTAAATAAATTTAAATGTCTCTTATTAGATAAGGCATATTTTCGTCCTATAAAGTACTTGTTTTTCAATTATTTCGAGGATATGTTAGTTTTGATCAAAAAAATTTTATTTTTTACGACTTTTCATAAAATATGTTATTGTCATCTGAAAGAAGAACAGATAAGCTTTCCACCGAGCTCTTAGTCGAAGAAGTCGGTCAAAGGATGCAAGAGTTATTAGCAAAAAACTAATCGGTGGTCAACACGTTTCCGTTCTACTGCCAATTCTTTTTGCAAAGTACTTTTCTATAATTCTAGTATTTAATGGGAAAAAATTAGACGAATTTTTTGTCCATGTAAAAAACTATTAATTCTGAATAAAATGCCGCCCATTTCTGCAATTAAATAAATTTAAATGTCTCTTATTTGATAAGGCATATTTTCGTCTGATAAGGTACTTCTTTTTCAATGATTTCGAGGATATTTTAGTTTGGATCAAAAAAAATTTATTTCTTACGACTTTTCGTAAAATATGTTAATGCCATCTGAAAGAGGAATAGATAAGCTTTCCATCGAGGTCTTAAACGAAGAAGTCGATTGATGGATGCAAGAGTTATTAGCAAAAAACTTATCGGTGGTCAACACGATTCCAACCTTCTGCCGATTCTTTTCGCAAAGTACTTTTCTAAAATTCTAGTATTTAATGATAAAAAATTAAACGAATTTTTTGTTCATGTAAATATATTAATTGTGAATAAAATGTCGCCCATTTATGCAATTAAAAAAATTTAAATGTCTCTTATTAGATAAGGCATATTTTCGTCTGATAAGGTACTTCTTCTTCAATGATTTTGAGGATATTTTAGTTTTGATCAAAAAAATTTTATTTTTATCGACTTTTCGTAAAATATGTTAATGCCATCTGAAAGAGGAATAGATAAGCTTTCCATCGAGGTCTTAAACGAAGAAGTCGATTGATGGATGCAAGAGTTATTAGCAAAAAACTTATCGGTGGTCAACACGATTCCAACCTTCTGCCGATTCTTTTCGCAAAGTACTTTTCTAAAATTCTAGTATTTAATGATAAAAAATTAAACGAATTTTTTGTTCATGTAAAAATATTAATTCTGAATAAAATGTCGCCCATTTATGCAATTAAAAAAATTTAAATGTCTCTTATTAGATAAGGCATATTTTCGTCTGATAAGGTACTTCTTCTTCAATGATTTTGAGGATATTTTAGTTTTGATCAAAAAAATTTTATAAGTTTTCCATCGAGCTCTTAATCGAAGAAGTCGGGTGAAGGATGCAAGAGTTATAAGCAAAAAACTTATCGGTGGTCAACACGATTCCGTCCTACTGCCGATTCTTTTCGCAAAGTACTTTTCTATAATTCTAGTATTTAGGCCCAGTTTCACAGTCTAGGGTTAACCCAGAGTAAAGTTAACTCGAATTTAACCCTTACCCGGAGTTAACTCTGACTTTCAGTTCCACAGTGACGAGTTAACTCTAGTTATATATGGTAAGTATGGCAACATTCTATTTTTTGAGAATAATGTTTTACAACATTGAACATCTTCTTACCAAACACTGTTTATTTTTTCGGTTATTTTAAAAATCACCTTTAATTAGTAATGGATAACTGAAGAGAATCCAATAGAACAAGAGTTGAAATGTTGACTCAATTATGTCTAATTGTATATTTTACCATTACAAAGGGGCGGGCAGTTACTCTGCACAACGAAAGTAAACCGCACTCTTCAAATGGTGCAATAGTACGTAGTTATGTTAGTTTCGTGTAAAACACAACATGGGTACAATACTCATAGCAATCACAAAAGGAAACTTTGTATAAATTATGCATATCTGCTCCCAATGAAAAGTAAACGACTGCCGATATCAGTAACTCCATATGATGTGGGACTACCTGGTGGACTGCTGCTATACAAGCTCAATTCATTTCTATTGATTGGGTCATATTTAATTTTTATTTTTTTGACAGACAAATTAAGTTCCGTTTTGACATAGAAAAACATAAATAGTAAAGTTAAAACAGAGTAGTTAACTCGGGGTTAACCCTAGAATGTAGTAGGGTTAACTCAGGGGTTAACTACTAAGTGTGAAACTGAAAAATTGTTACTCGGAGTTAACCCTGGGTTAACTTTGACTGTGAAACTGGGACTTAATGGGAAAAAATTAAACAAATTTTTTGTCCATGTAAAAAACTATTAATTGTGAATAAAATGCCGCCCATTTATGCAATTAAAAAAAATTAACTGTCTCTTATTAGATAAGGCATATTTTCGTCTGATAAGGTACTTCTTTTTCAATGACTTCAAGGATATTTTAGTTTTGATCAAAAAAATTTTATTTTTTACGTCTTTTCATAAAATATGTTAATGTCATCTGAAAGAGGAACAGATAAGATTTCCATCGAGCTCTTAGTCGAAGAAGTCGGTCAAAGGATGCAAGAGTTATTAGCAAAAAACTAATCGGTGGTCAACACGTTTCTGTCCTACTGCCAATTCTTTTTGCAAAGTACTTTTCTATAATTCTAGTATTTAATGGGAAAAAATTAGACGAATTTTTTGTCCATGTAAAAAACTATCAATTCTGAATAAAATGCCGCCCATTTATGCAATTAAAAAAATTTAAATGTCTCTTATTAGATAAGGCATATTTTCGTCGTATAAGGTACTTGTTTTTCAATGATTTCGAGGATATTTTAGTTTTGATCAAAAAAATTTTATTTTTTACGACTTTTCATAAAATATGTTAATGTCATCTGAAAGAGGAACAGATAAGCTTTCCACCGAGCTCTTAGTCGAAGAAGTCGGTCAAAGGATGCAAGAGTTATTAGCAAAAAACTAATCGGTGGTCAAGACGTTTCCGTCCTACTGCCGATTCTTTTTGCAAAGTACTTTTCTATAATTCTAGTATTTAATGGGAAAAAATTAAACGAATTTTTTGTCCATGTAAAAAACTATTAATTCTGAATAAAATGCCGCCTATTTATGCAATTAAATAAATTTAAATGTCTCTTATTAGATAAGGCATATTTTCGTCTGATAAGGTGCTTCTTTTTCAATGATTTCGAGGATATTTTAGTTTGGATCAAAAAAATTTTATTTCATACGACTTTTCGTAAAATATGTTAATGCCATCTGAAGAGGAACAGATAAGCTTTCCAGCGAGCTCTTAGTCGAAGAAGTCGGTCGAAGGATGCAAGAGTTATTAGCAGAAAACTAATCGGTGGTCAAGACGTTTCCGTCCTACTGCCGATTCTTTTTGCAAAGTACTTTTCTATAATTCTAGTATTTAATGGGAAAAAATTAGACGAATTTTTTGTCCATGTAAAAAACTATTAATTCTGAATAAAATGCCGCCCATTTATGCAATTAAATAAATTTAAATGTCTCTTATTAGATAAGGCATATTTTCGTCTGATAAGGTACTTCTTCTTCAATGATTTCGGGGATATTTTAGTTTTGATCAAAAAAATTTTATTTCTTACGACTTTTCGTAAAATATGTTAATGTCATCTGAAAGAGGAACAGATAAGCTTTCCATCGAGCTCTTAGTCGAAGAAGTCGGTCGAAGGATGCAAGAGTTATTAGCAAAAAACTAATCGGTGGTCAAGAAGTTTCCGTCCTACTGCCGATTCTTTTTGCAAAGTACTTTTCTATAATTCTAGTATTTAATGGGAAAAAATTAAACGAATTTTCTGTCCATGTAAAAAACTATTAATTCTGAATAAAATGCCGCCTATTTATGCAATTAAATAAATTTAAATGTCTCTTATTAGATAAGGCATATTTTCGTCTGATAAGGTGCTTCTTTTTCAATGATTTCGAGGATATTTTAGATTGGATCAAAAAAAATTTATTTCATACGACTTTTCGTAAAATATGTTAATGCCATCTGAAGAGGAACAGATAAGCTTTCCAGCGAGCTCTTAGTCGAAGAAGTCGGTCGAAGGATGCAAGAGTTATTAGCAAAAAACTAATCGGTGTTCAAGACGTTTCCGTCCTACTGCCGATTCTTTTTGCAAAGTACTTTTCTATAATTCTAGTATTTAATGGGAAAAAATTAGACGAATTTTTTGTCCATGTAAAAAACTATTAATTCTGAATAAAATGCCGCCCATTTATGCAATTAAATAAATTTAAATGTCTCTTATTAGATAAGGCAGATTTTCGTCTGATAAGGTACTTCTTCTTCAATGATTTCGAGGATATTTTAGTTTTGATCAAAAAAATTTTATTTTTTACGACTTTTCATAAAATATGTTAATGTCATCTGAAAGAGGAACAGATAAGCTTTCCACCGAGCTCTTAGTCGAAGAAGTCGGTCAAAGGATGCAAGAGTTATTAGCAAAAAACTAATCGGTGGTCAAGACGTTTCCGTCCTACTGCCGATTCTTTTTGCAAAGTACTTTTCTATAATTCTAGTATTTAATGGGAAAAAATTAGACGAATTTTTTGTCCATGTAAAAAACTATTAATTCTGAATAAAATGCCGCCCATTTATGCAATTAAATAAATTTAAATGTCTCTTATTAGATAAGGCATATTTTCGTCTGATAAGGTACTTCTTCTTCAATGATTTCGGGGATATTTTAGTTTTGATCAAAAAAATTTTATTTCTTACGACTTTTCGTAAAATATGTTAATGTCATCTGAAAGAGGAACAGATAAGCTTTCCATCGAGCTCTTAGTCGAAGAAGTCGGTCGAAGGATGCAAGAGTTATTAGCAAAAAACTAATCGGTGGTCAAGACGGTTCCGTCCTACTGCCGATTCTTTTTGCAAAGTACTTTTCTATAATTCTAGTATTTAATGGGAAAAAATTAAACGAATTTTTTGTCCATGTAAAAAACTATTAATTCTGAATAAAATGCCGCCTATTTATGCAATTAAATAAATTTAAATGTCTCTTATTAGATAAGGCATATTTTCGTCTGATAAGGTACTTCTTTTTCAATGATTTCGAGGATATTTTAGTTTTGATGAAAAAAATTTTATTTTTTACGACTTTTCGTAAAATATGTTAATGCCATCTGAAAGAGGAACAGATAAGCTTTCCATCGAGCTCTCAGTCGAAGAAGTCGGTCGAAGGATGCAAGAGTTATTAGCAAAAAACTAATCGGTGGTCAACACGATTCCGTCCTACTGCCGATTCTTTTCGCAAAGTACCTTTCTCTAATTCTAGTATTTAATGGGAAAAAATTAAACGAATTTTTTGTCCATGTAAAAAACTATTAATTCTGAATAAAATGACGCCCATTTATGCAATTAAAAGAATTTAAATGTCTCTTATTAGATAAGGCATATTTTCGTCTTATTAGGTACTTCTTTTTCAATGATTTCGAGGATATTTTAGTTTTGATCAAAAAAATTTTATTTTTACGACTTTTCATAAAATATGTTAATGCCATCTGAAAGAGGAACAGATAAGTTTTCCATCGAGCTCTTAATCGAAGAAGTCGGGTGAAGGATGCAAGAGTTATAAGCAAAAAACTTATCGGTGGTCAACACGATTCCGTCCTACTGCCGATTCTTATTGCAAAGTACTTTTCTATAATTCTAGTATTTAATGGGAAAAAATTAAACGATTTTTTTGTCCATGTAAAAAACTATTAATTCTGAATAAAATGCCACCCATTTATGCAATTAAAAAAATTAAAATGTCTCTTATTAGATAAGGCATATTTTCGTCTTATAAGGTACTTCTTTTTCAATGATTTCGAGGATATTTTAGTTTTGATCAAAAAAATTTTATTTTTACGACTTTTTATAAAATATGTTAATGCCATCTGAAAGAGAAACAGATAAGTTTTCCATCGAGCTCTCAGTCGAAGAAGTCGGTCGAAGGATGCAAGAGTTATTAGCAAAAAACTAATCGGTGGTCAACACGATTCCGTCCTACTGCCGATTCTTTTCGCAAAGTACCTTTCTCTAATTCTAGTATTTAATGGGAAAAAATTAGACGAATTTTTTGTCCATGTAAAAAACTATTAATTCTGAATAAAATGACGCCCATTTATGCAATTAAAAGAATTTAAATGTCTCTTATTAGATAAGGCATATTTTCGTCTTATTAGGTACTTCTTTTTCAATGATTTCGAGGATATTTTAGTTTTGATCAAAAAAATTTTATTTTTACGACTTTTCATAAAATATGTTAATGCCATCTGAAAGAGGAACAGATAAGTTTTCCATCGAGCTCTTAATCGAAGAAGTCGGGTGAAGGATGCAAGAGTTATAAGCAAAAAACTTATCGGTGGTCAACACGATTCCGTCCTACTGCCGATTCTTTTCCCAAAGTACTTTTCTATAATTCTAGTATTTAATGGGAAAAAATTAAACGAATTTTTTGTCCATGTAAAAGACTATTAATTCTGAATAAAATGCCACCCATTTATGCAATTAAAAAAATTAAAATGTCTCTTATTAGATAAGGCATATTTTCGTCTTATTAGGTACTTCTTTTTCAATGATTTCGAGGATATTTTAGTTTTGATCAAAAAAATTTTATTTCTTATGACTTTTCGTAAAATATGTTAGTGCCATCTGAAAGATGAACAGATAAGCTTTGCATCGAGCTCTTAGTAGAAGAGTCGGTCGAAGGATGCAAGAGTAATTAGCAAAAAACTTATCGGTGGTCAACACGTTTCCGTCCTATTGCCGATTCTTTTCGCAAAGTACTTTTCTATAATTCTAGTATTTAGGCCCAGTTTCACAGTCTAGGGTTAACCCAGACTTAAGTTAACTCGAATTTAACCCTTATCCGGAGTTAACTCTGACTTTCAGTTCCACAGTGACGAGTTAACTCTAGTTATGTAAGTATGGCAACATTCTATTTTTTGATAATAATGTTTTACAACATTGAACATCTTCTTACCAAACACTGTTTATTTTTTCAGTTATTTTAAAAATCACCTTTAATTAGTAATGGATAACTGAAGAGAATCCAATAGAACAAGCGTTGAAATATTGACTCAATTATGTCTAATTGTATATTTTACCATTACAAAGGGGCGGGCAGTTACTTTGCACAACGAAAGTAAACCGCACTCTTCGAATGGTGCAATAGTACGTAGTTATGATAGTTTCGTGTAAAACACAACATGGGTACAATACTCATAGAAATCACAAAAGGAAACTTTGTATAAATTATGCATATCTGCTCCCAATGAAAAGTAAACGACTGCCGATATCAGTAACTCCATATGATGTGGGACTACCTGGTGGACTGCTGCTATACAAGCCCAATTCATTTCTATTGATTGGGTCATATTTAAATTTTATTTTTTTGACAGACAAATTAAGTTCCGTTTTGACATAGAAAAACATAAATAGAAAAGTTAAAACAGAGTAGTTAACTCGGGGTTAACCCTAGAATGTAGTAGGGTTAACTCAGGGGTTAACTACTAAGTGTGAAACTGAAAAATTGTTACTCGGAGTTAACCCTGGGTTAACTTTGACTGTGAAACTGGGACTTAATGGGAAAAAATTAAACAAATTTTTTGTCCATGTAAAAAACTATTAATTGTGAATAAAATGCCGCCCATTTATGCAATTAAAAAAAATTAACTGTCTCTTATTAGATAAGGCATATTTTCGTCTGATAAGGTACTTCTTTTTCAATGACTTCAAGGATATTTTAGTTTTGATCAAAAAAATTTTATTTTTTACGTCTTTTCATAAAATATGTTAATGTCATCTGAAAGAGGAACAGATAAGATTTCCATCGAGCTCTTAGTCGAAGAAGTCGGTCAAAGGATGCAAGAGTTATTAGCAAAAAACTAATCGGTGGTCAACACGTTTCCGTCCTACTGCCAATTCTTTTTGCAAAGTACTTTTCTATAATTCTAGTATTTAATGGGAAAAAATTAGACGAATTTTTTGTCCATGTAAAAAACTATCAATTCTGAATAAAATGCCGCCCATTTATGCAATTAAAAAAATTTAAATGTCTCTTATTAGATAAGGCATATTTTCGTCGTATAAGGTACTTGTTTTTCAATGATTTCGAGGATATTTTAGTTTCGATCAAAAAAATTTTATTTTTTACGACTTTTCATAAAATATGTTAATGTCATCTGAAAGAGGAACATATAAGCTTTCCACCGAGCTCTTAGTCGAAGAAGTCGGTCAAAGGATGCAAGAGTTATTAGCAAAAAACTAATCGGTGGTCAAGACGTTTCCGTCCTACTGCCGATTCTTTTTGCAAAGTACTTTTCTATAATTCTAGTATTTAATGGGAAAAAATTAAACGAATTTTTTGTCCATGTAAAAAACTATTAATTCTGAATAAAATGCCGCCTATTTATGCAATTAAATAAATTTAAATGTCTCTTATTAGATAAGGCATATTTTCGTCTGATAAGGTGCTTCTTTTTCAATGATTTCGAGGATATTTTAGTTTGGATCAAAAAAATTTTATTTCATACGACTTTTCGTAAAATATGTTAATGCCATCTGAAGAGGAACAGATAAGCTTTCCAGCGAGCTCTTAGTCGAAGAAGTCGGTCGAAGGATGCAAGAGTTATTAGCAAAAAACTAATCGGTGGTCAAGACGTTTCCGTCCTACTGCCGATTCTTTTTGCAAAGTACTTTTCTATAATTCTAGTATTTAATGGGAAAAAATTAGACGAATTTTTTGTCCATGTAAAAAACTATTAATTCTGAATAAAATGCCGCCCATTTATGCAATTAAATAAATTTAAATGTCTCTTATTAGATAAGGCAGATTTTCGTCTGATAAGGTACTTCTTCTTCAATGATTTCGAGGATATTTTAGTTTTGATCAAAAAAATTTTATTTTTTACGACTTTTCATAAAATATGTTAATGTCATCTGAAAGAGGAACAGATAAGCTTTCCACCGAGCTCTTAGTCGAAGAAGTCGGTCGAAGGATGCAAGAGTTATTAGCAAAAAACTAATCGGTGGTCAAGACGTTTCCGTCCTACTGCCGATTCTTTTTGCAAAGTACTTTTCTATAATTCTAGTATTTAATGGGAAAAAATTAAACGAATTTTTTGTCCATGTAAAAAACTATTAATTCTGAATAAAATGCCGCCTATTTATGCAATTAAATAAATTTAAATGTCTCTTATTAGATAAGGCATATTTTCGTCTGATAAGGTGCTTCTTTTTCAATGATTTCGAGGATATTTTAGATTGGATCAAAAAAAATTTATTTCATACGACTTTTCGTAAAATATGTTAATGCCATCTGAAGAGGAACAGATAAGCTTTCCAGCGAGCTCTTAGTCGAAGAAGTCGGTCGAAGGATGCAAGAGTTATTAGCAAAAAACTAATCGGTGGTCAAGACGTTTCCGTCCTACTGCCGATTCTTTTTGCAAAGTACTTTTCTATAATTCTAGTATTTAATGGGAAAAAATTAGACGAATTTTTTGTCCATGTAAAAAACTATTAATTCTGAATAAAATGCCGCCCATTTATGCAATTAAAAAAATTTAAATGTCTCTTATTAGATAAGGCAGATTTTCGTCTGATAAGGTACTTCTTCTTCAATGATTTCGAGGATATTTTAGTTTTGATCAAAAAAATTTTATTTTTTACGACTTTTCATAAAATATGTTAATGTCATCTGAAAGAGGAACAGATAAGCTTTCCACCGAGCTCTTAGTCGAAGAAGTCGGTCAAAGGATGCAAGAGTTATTAGCAAAAAACTAATCGGTGGTCAAGACGTTTCCGTCCTACTGCCGATTCTTTTTGCAAAGTACTTTTCTATAATTCTAGTATTTAATGGGAAAAAATTAAACGAATTTTTTGTCCATGTAAAAAACGATTAATTCTGAATAAAATGCCGCCTATTTATGCAATTTAATAAATTTAAATGTCTCTTATTAGATAAGGCATATTTTCGTCTGATAAGGTGCTTCTTTTTCAATGATTTCGAGGATATTTTAGTTTGGATCAAAAAAATTTTATTTCATACGACTTTTCGTAAAATATGTGAATGCCATCTGAAGAGGAACAGATAAGCTTTCCAGCGAGCTCTTAGTCGAAGAAGTCGGTCGAAGGATGCAAGAGTTATTAGCAAAAAACTAATCGGTGGTCAAGACGTTTCCGTCCTACTGCCGATTCTTTTTGCAAAGTACTTTTCTATAATTCTAGTATTTAATGGGAAAAAATTAGACGAATTTTTTGTCCATGTAAAAAACTATTAATTCTGAATAAAATGCCGCCCATTTATGCAATTAAATAAATTTAAATGTCTCTTATTAGATAAGGCATATTTTCGTCTGATAAGGTACTTCTTCTTCAATGATTTCGGGGATATTTTAGTTTTGATCAAAAAAATTTTATTTCTTACGACTTTTCGTAAAATATGTTAATGTCATCTGAAAGAGGAACAGATAAGCTTTCCATCGAGCTCTTAGTCGAAGAAGTCGGTCGAAGGATGCAAGAGTTATTAGCAAAAAACTAATCGGTGGTCAAGACGTTTCCGTCCTACTGCCGATTCTTTTTGCAAAGTACTTTTCTATAATTCTAGTATTTAATGGGAAAAAATTAAACGAATTTTTTGTCCATGTAAAAAACTATTAATTCTGAATAAAATGCCGCCTATTTATGCAATTAAATAAATTTAAATGTCTCTTATTAGATAAGGCATATTTTCGTCTGATAAGGTACTTCTTCTTCAATGATTTCGAGGATATTTTAGTTTTGATCAAAAAAATTTAATTTTTTACGACTTTTCGTAAAATATGTTAATGCCATCTGAAAGAGGAACAGATAAGCTTTCCATCGAGCTCTCAGTCGAAGAGGTCGGTCGAAGGATGCAAGAGTTATTAGCAAAAAACTAATCGGTGGTCAACACGATTCCGTCCTACTGCCGATTCTTTTCGCAAAGTACCTTTCTCTAATTCTAGTATTTAATGGGAAAAAATTAAACGAATTTTTTGTCCATGTAAAAAACTATTAATTCTGAATAAAATGACGCCCATTTATGCAATTAAAAGAATTTAAATGTCTCTTATTAGATAAGGCATATTTTCGTCTTATTAGGTACTTCTTTTTCAATGATTTCGAGGATATTTTAGTTTTGATCAAAAAAATTTTATTTTTACGACTTTTCATACAATATGTTAATGCCATCTGAAAAAGGAACAGATAAGTTTTCCATCGAGCTCTTAATCGAAGAAGTCGGGTGAAGGATGCAAGAGTTATAAGCAAAAAACTTATCGGTGGTCAACACGATTCCGTCCTACTGCCGATTCTTTTCGCAAAGTACTTTTCTATAATTCTAGTATTTAATGGGAAAAAATTAAACGATTTTTTTGTCCATGTAAAAAACTATTAATTCTGAATAAAATGCCACCCATTTATGCAATTAAAAAAATTAAAATGTCTCTTATTAGATAAGGCATATTTTCGTCTTATAAGGTACTTCTTTTTCAATGATTTCGAGGATATTTTAGTTTTGATCAAAAAAATTTTATTTTTACGACTTTTTATAAAATATGTTAATGCCATCTGAAAGAGAAACAGATAAGTTTTCCATCGAGCTCTCAGTCGAAGAAGTCGGTCGAAGGATGCAAGAGTTATTAGCAAAAAACTAATCGGTGGTCAACACGATTCCGTCCTACTGCCGATTCTTTTCGCAAAGTACCTTTCTCTAATTCTAGTATTTAATGGGAAAAAATTAAACGAATTTTTTGTCCATGTAAAAAACTATTAATTCTGAATAAAATGACGCCCATTTATGCAATTAAAAGAATTTAAATGTCTCTTATTAGATAAGGCATATTTTCGTCTTATAAGGTACTTCTTTTTCAATGATTTCGAGGATATTTTAGTTTTGATCAAAAAAATTTTATTTTTACGACTTTTTATAAAATATGTTAATGCCATCTGAAAGAGAAACAGATAAGTTTTCCATCGAGCTCTCAGTCGAAGAAGTCGGTCGAAGGATGCAAGAGTTATTAGCAAAAAACTAATCGGTGGTCAACACGATTCCGTCCTACTGCCGATTCTTTTCGCAAAGTACCTTTCTCTAATTCTAGTATTTAATGGGAAAAAATTAGACGAATTTTTTGTCCATGTAAAAAACTATTAATTCTGAATAAAATGCCGCCCATTTATGCAATTAAAAAAATTTAAATGTCTCTTATTAGATAAGGCATATTTTCGTCTGATAAGGTACTTCTTTTCGAGGATATTTTAGTTTTGATCAAAAAAATTTTATTGCTTACGACTTTTCGTAAAATATGATAATGCCATCTGAAAGAGGAACAGATAAGCTTTTCATCGAGCATTTAGTCGAAGAAGTCGGTCAAAGAATGCAAGAGTTATTAGCAAAAAACTAATCGGTGGTCAACACGTTTCCGTCCTACTGCCGATTCTTTTTGCAAAGTACTTTTCTATAATTCTAGTATTTAATGGGAAAAAATTAAACGAATTTTTAGTCCATGTAAAAAACTATTAATTCTGAATAAAATGTCGCCCATTTATGCAATTAAAAAAATTTAAATGTCTCTTATTAGATAAGGCATATTTTCGTCTGATAAGGTACTTGTTTTTCAATAATTTCGACGATCTTTTCGCAAAGTACTTTTCTATAATTCTAGTATTTAATGGGAAAAAATTAAACGAATTTTTTGTCCATGTAAAAAACTATTAATTCCGAATAAAATGTCGCCCATTTATGGAATTAAAAGAATTTAAATGTCTCTTATTAGGTAAGGTATATTTTCGTATGATAAGGTACTTCTTTTTTAATGATTTCGAGGATATTTTAGTTTTGATCAAAAAAATTTTATTTTTTACGACTTTTCATAAAATATATTAATGCCATATGAAAGAGGAACAGATAACCATTCCATCGAGCTCTTAAACGAAGAAGTCGATCGATGGACGCAAGAGTTATTAGCATAAAACTAATCGGTGGTCAACACGATTCCGTCCTACTGCCGATTCTTTTCGCAAAGTACTTTTCTATAATTCTAGTATTTAATCGGAAAAAATTAGACGAATTTTTTGTCTTTTCATAAAATATGTTAATGTCATCTGAAAGAAGAACAGATAAGCTTTGCATCGAGCTCTTAGTCGAAGAAGTCGGTTAAAGAATGAAAGAGTTATTAGCAAAAAACTAATCGGTGGTCAACACGTTTCCGTCCTACTGCCTATTCTTTTCCGCAAAGTACTTTTCTGTAATTCTAGTATTTAATGGGAAAAAATTAAACGAATTTTTTGTCCATGTAAAAAACTATTAATTCCGAATAAAATGTCGCCCATTTATGCAATTAAAAAAATTTAAATGTCGCTTATTAGATAAGGCATATTTTCGTCTGATAAGGTACTTCTTTTTCAATGATTTCGAGGATATTTTAGTTTTGATCAAAAAAATTTTATTTTTTACGACTTTTCATAAAATATATTAATGCCATATGAAAGAGGAACAGATAACCATTCCATCGAGCTCTTAAACGAAGAAGTCGATCGATGGACGCAAGAGTTATTAGCATAAAACTAATCGGTGGTCAACACGATTCCGTCCTACTGCCGATTCTTTTCGCAAAGTACTTTTCTATAATTCTAGTATTTAATCGGAAAAAATTAGACGAATTTTCTGTCCATGTAAAAAACTATTAATTCTGAATAAAATGCCGCCCATTTATGGAATTAAAAAAATTTGAATGTCTCTTATTAGGTAAGGTATATTTTCGTCTGATAAGGTACTTCTTTTTTAATGATTTCGAGGATATTTTAGTTTTGATCAAAAAAATTTTATTTTTTACGACTTTTCATAAAATATATTAATGCCATCTGAAAGAGGAACAGATAAGCTTTCCATCGAGCTCTTAGTCGAAGAAGTCGGTTAAAGAATGCAAGAGTTATTAGCAAAAAACTAATCGGTGGTCAACACGTTTCCGTCCTACTGCCTATTCTTTTCGCAAAGTACTTTTCTGTAATTCTAGTATTTAATGGGAAAAAATTAAACGAATTTTTTGTCCATGTAAAAAACTATTAATTCTGAATAAAATGTCGCCCATTTATGCAATTAAAAAAATTTAAATGTCGCTTATTAGATAAGGCATATTTTCGTCTGATAAGGTACTTCTTTTTCAATGATTTCGAGGATATTTTAGTTTTGATCAAAAAAATTTTATTTTTTACGACTTTTCATAAAATATATTAATGCCATATGAAAGAGGAACAGATAACCATTCCATCGAGCTCTTAAACGAAGAAGTCGATCGATGGACGCAAGAGTTATTAGCATAAAACTAATCGGTGGTCAACATGATTCCGTCCTACTGCCGATTCTTTTCGCAAAGTACTTTTCTATAATTCTAGTATTTAATCGGAAAAAATTAGACGAATTTTCTGTCCATGTAAAAAACTATTAATTCTGAATAAAATGCCGCCCATTTATGCAATTAAAAAAATTTGAATGTCTCTTATTAGGTAAGGTATATTTTCGTCTGATAAGGTACTTCTTTTTTAATGATTTCGAGGATATTTTAGTTTTGATCAAAAAAATTTTATTTTTTACGACTTTTCATAAAATATATTAATGCCATCTGAAAGAGGAACAGATAAGCTTTCCATCGAGCTCTTAGTCGAAGAAGTCGGTTAAAGAATGCAAGAGTTATTAGCAAAAAACTAATCGGTGGTCAACACGTTTCCGTCCTACTGCCTATTCTTTTCGCAAAGTACTTTTCTGTAATTCTAGTATTTAATGGGAAAAAATTAAACGAATTTTTTGTCCATGTAAAAAACTATTAATTCTGAATAAAATGTCGCCCATTTATGCAATTAAAAAAATTTAAATGTCGCTTATTAGATAAGGCATATTTTCGTCGTATAAGGTACTTCTTTTTCAATGATTTCGAGGATATTTTAGTTTTGATCAAAAAAATTTTATTTTTTACGACTTTTCATAAAATATGTTAATGTCATCTGAAAGAGGAACAGATAAGCTTTGCATCGAGCTCTTAGTCGAAGAAGTCGGTCAAAGAATGCAAGAGTTATTAGCAAAAAACTAATCGGTGGTCAACACGTTTCCGTCCTACTGCCTATTCTTTTCGCAAAGTACTTTTCTGTAATTCTAGTATTTAATGGGAAAAAATTAAACGAATTTTTTGTCCATGTAAAATACTATTAATTCTGAATAAAATGTCGCCCATTTATGCAATTAAAAAAATTTAAATGTCTCTTATTAGGTAAGGCATATTTTCGTCGTATAAGGTACTTCTTTTTTAATGATTTCGAGGATATTTTAGTTTTGATCAAAAAAATTTTATTTTTTACGACTTTTCATAAAATATGTTAATGTCATCTGAAAGAGGAACAGATAAGCTTTCCACCGAGCTCTTAGTCGAAGAAGTCGGTCAAAGGATGCAAGAGTTATTAGCAAAAAACTAATCGGTGGTCAAGACGTTTCCGTCCTACTGCCGATTCTTTTTGCAAAGTACTTTTCTATAATTCTAGTATTTAATGGGAAAAAATTAAACGAATTTTTTGTCCATGTAAAAAACGATTAATTCTGAATAAAATGCCGCCTATTTATGCAATTTAATAAATTTAAATGTCTCTTATTAGATAAGGCATATTTTCGTCTGATAAGGTGCTTCTTTTTCAATGATTTCGAGGATATTTTAGTTTGGATCAAAAAAATTTTATTTCATACGACTTTTCGTAAAATATGTGAATGCCATCTGAAGAGGAACAGATAAGCTTTCCAGCGAGCTCTTAGTCGAAGAAGTCGGTCGAAGGATGCAAGAGTTATTAGCAAAAAACTAATCGGTGGTCAAGACGTTTCCGTCCTACTGCCGATTCTTTTTGCAAAGTACTTTTCTATAATTCTAGTATTTAATGGGAAAAAATTAGACGAATTTTTTGTCCATGTAAAAAACTATTAATTCTGAATAAAATGCCGCCCATTTATGCAATTAAATAAATTTAAATGTCTCTTATTAGATAAGGCATATTTTCGTCTGATAAGGTACTTCTTCTTCAATGATTTCGGGGATATTTTAGTTTTGATCAAAAAAATTTTATTTCTTACGACTTTTCGTAAAATATGTTAATGTCATCTGAAAGAGGAACAGATAAGCTTTCCATCGAGCTCTTAGTCGAAGAAGTCGGTCGAAGGATGCAAGAGTTATTAGCAAAAAACTAATCGGTGGTCAAGACGTTTCCGTCCTACTGCCGATTCTTTTTGCAAAGTACTTTTCTATAATTCTAGTATTTAATGGGAAAAAATTAAACGAATTTTTTGTCCATGTAAAAAACTATTAATTCTGAATAAAATGCCGCCTATTTATGCAATTAAATAAATTTAAATGTCTCTTATTAGATAAGGCATATTTTCGTCTGATAAGGTACTTCTTCTTCAATGATTTCGAGGATATTTTAGTTTTGATCAAAAAAATTTAATTTTTTACGACTTTTCGTAAAATATGTTAATGCCATCTGAAAGAGGAACAGATAAGCTTTCCATCGAGCTCTCAGTCGAAGAGGTCGGTCGAAGGATGCAAGAGTTATTAGCAAAAAACTAATCGGTGGTCAACACGATTCCGTCCTACTGCCGATTCTTTTCGCAAAGTACCTTTCTCTAATTCTAGTATTTAATGGGAAAAAATTAAACGAATTTTTTGTCCATGTAAAAAACTATTAATTCTGAATAAAATGACGCCCATTTATGCAATTAAAAGAATTTAAATGTCTCTTATTAGATAAGGCATATTTTCGTCTTATTAGGTACTTCTTTTTCAATGATTTCGAGGATATTTTAGTTTTGATCAAAAAAATTTTATTTTTACGACTTTTCATAAAATATGTTAATGCCATCTGAAAAAGGAACAGATAAGTTTTCCATCGAGCTCTTAATCGAAGAAGTCGGGTGAAGGATGCAAGAGTTATAAGCAAAAAACTTATCGGTGGTCAACACGATTCCGTCCTACTGCCGATTCTTTTCGCAAAGTACTTTTCTATAATTCTAGTATTTAATGGGAAAAAATTAAACGATTTTTTTGTCCATGTAAAAAACTATTAATTCTGAATAAAATGCCACCCATTTATGCAATTAAAAAAATTAAAATGTCTCTTATTAGATAAGGCATATTTTCGTCTTATAAGGTACTTCTTTTTCAATGATTTCGAGGATATTTTAGTTTTGATCAAAAAAATTTTATTTTTACGACTTTTTATAAAATATGTTAATGCCATCTGAAAGAGAAACAGATAAGTTTTCCATCGAGCTCTCAGTCGAAGAAGTCGGTCGAAGGATGCAAGAGTTATTAGCAGAAAACTAATCGGTGGTCAACACGATTCCGTCCTACTGCCGATTCTTTTCGCAAAGTACCTTTCTCTAATTCTAGTATTTAATGGGAAAAAATTAAACGAATTTTTTGTCCATGTAAAAAACTATTAATTCTGAATAAAATGACGCCCATTTATGCAATTAAAAGAATTTAAATGTCTCTTATTAGATAAGGCATATTTTCGTCTTATAAGGTACTTCTTTTTCAATGATTTCGAGGATATTTTAGTTTTGATCAAAAAAATTTTATTTTTACGACTTTTTATAGAATATGTTAATGCCATCTGAAAGAGAAACAGATAAGTTTTCCATCGAGCTCTCAGTCGAAGAAGTCGGTCGAAGGATGCAAGAGTTATTAGCAAAAAACTAATCGGTGGTCAACACGATTCCGTCCTACTGCCGATTCTTTTCGCAAAGTACCTTTCTCTAATTCTAGTATTTAATGGGAAAAAATTAAACGAATTTTTTGTCCATGTAAAACACTATTAATTCTTAATAAAATGCCGCCCATTTATGCAATTAAAAAAATTTAAATGTCTCTTATTAGATAAGGCATATTTTCGTCTGATAAGGTACTTCTTCTTCAATGATTTCGAGGATATTTTAGTTTTGATCAAAAAAATTTTATTTCATACGACTTTTCGTAAAATATGTTAATGTCATCTGAAAGGGGAACAGATAAGCTTTCTATCGAGCTCTTAGTCGAAGAAGTCGGTCAAAGAATGCAAGAGTTATTAGCAAAAAACTAATCGGTGGTCAACACGTTTCCGTCCTACTGCCGATTCTTTTTGCAAAGTACTTTTCTATAATTCTAGTATTTAATGGGAAAAAATTAAACGAATTTTTAGTCCATGTAAAAAACTATTAATTCTGAATAAAATGTCGCCCATTTATGCAATTAAAAAAATTTAAATGTCTCTTATTAGATAAGGCATATTTTCGTCTGATAAGGTACTTGTTTTTCAATAATTTCGACGATCTTTTCGCAAAGTACTTTTCTATAATTCTAGTATTTAATGGGAAAAAATTAAACGAATTTTTTGTCCATGTAAAAAACTATTAATTCCGAATAAAATGTCGCCCATTTATGGAATTAAAAGAATTTAAATGTCTCTTATTAGGTAAGGTATATTTTCGTATGATAAGGTACTTCTTTTTTAATGATTTCGAGGATATTTTAGTTTTGATCAAAAAAATTTTATTTTTTACGACTTTTCATAAAATATATTAATGCCATATGAAAGAGGAACAGATAACCATTCCATCGAGCTCTTAAACGAAGAAGTCGATCGATGGACGCAAGAGTTATTAGCATAAAACTAATCGGTGGTCAACACGATTCCGTCCTACTGCCGATTCTTTTCGCAAAGTACTTTTCTATAATTCTAGTATTTAATCGGAAAAAATTAGACGAATTTTTTGTCTTTTCATAAAATATGTTAATGTCATCTGAAAGAAGAACAGATAAGCTTTGCATCGAGCTCTTAGTCGAAGAAGTCGGTTAAAGAATGAAAGAGTTATTAGCAAAAAACTAATCGGTGGTCAACACGTTTCCGTCCTACTGCCTATTCTTTTCGCAAAGTACTTTTCTGTAATTCTAGTATTTAATGGGAAAAAATTAAACGAATTTTTTGTCCATGTAAAATACTATTAATTCTGAATAAAATGTCGCCCATTTATGCAATTAAAAAAATTTAAATGTCGCTTATTAGATAAGGCATATTTTCGTCTGATAAGGTACTTCTTTTTCAATGATTTCGAGGATATTTTAGTTTTGATCAAAAAAATTTTATTTTTTACGACTTTTCATAAAATATATTAATGCCATATGAAAGAGGAACAGATAACCATTCCATCGAGCTCTTAAACGAAGAAGTCGATCGATGGACGCAAGAGTTATTAGCATAAAACTAATCGGTGGTCAACACGATTCCGTCCTACTGCCGATTCTTTTCGCAAAGTACTTTTCTATAATTCTAGTATTTAATCGGAAAAAATTAGACGAATTTTCTGTCCATGTAAAAAACTATTAATTCTGAATAAAATGCCGCCCATTTATGGAATTAAAAAAATTTGAATGTCTCTTATTAGGTAAGGTATATTTTCGTCTGATAAGGTACTTCTTTTTTAATGATTTCGAGGATATTTTAGTTTTGATCAAAAAAATTTTATTTTTTACGACTTTTCATAAAATATATTAATGCCATCTGAAAGAGGAACAGATAAGCTTTCCATCGAGCTCTTAGTCGAAGAAGTCGGTTAAAGAATGCAAGAGTTATTAGCAAAAAACTAATCGGTGGTCAACACGTTTCCGTCCTACTGCCTATTCTTTTCGCAAAGTACTTTTCTGTAATTCTAGTATTTAATGGGAAAAAATTAAACGAATTTTTTGTCCATGTAAAAAACTATTAATTCTGAATAAAATGTCGCCCATTTATGCAATTAAAAAAATTTAAATGTCGCTTATTAGATAAGGCATATTTTCGTCTGATAAGGTACTTCTTTTTCAATGATTTCGAGGATATTTTAGTTTTGATCAAAAAAATTTTATTTTTTACGACTTTTCATAAAATATATTAATGCCATATGAAAGAGGAACAGATAACCATTCCATCGAGCTCTTAAACGAAGAAGTCGATCGATGGACGCAAGAGTTATTAGCATAAAACTAATCGGTGGTCAACACGATTCCGTCCTACTGCCGATTCTTTTCGCAAAGTACTTTTCTATAATTCTAGTATTTAATCGGAAAAAATTAGACGAATTTTCTGTCCATGTAAAAAACAATTAATTCTGAATAAAATGCCGCCCATTTATGGAATTAAAAAAATTTGAATGTCTCTTATTAGGTAAGGTATATTTTCGTCTGATAAGGTACTTCTTTTTTAATGATTTCGAGGATATTTTAGTTTTGATCAAAAAAATTTTATTTTTTACGACTTTTCATAAAATATATTAATGCCATCTGAAAGAGGAACAGATAAGCTTTCCATCGAGCTCTTAGTCGAAGAAGTCGGTTAAAGAATGCAAGAGTTATTAGCAAAAAACTAATCGGTGGTCAACACGTTTCCGTCCTACTGCCTATTCTTTTCGCAAAGTACTTTTCTGTAATTCTAGTATTTAATGGGAAAAAATTAAACGAATTTTTTGTCCATGTAAAAAACTATTAATTCTGAATAAAATGTCGCCCATTTATGCAATTAAAAAAATTTAAATGTCGCTTATTAGATAAGGCATATTTTCGTCGTATAAGGTACTTCTTTTTCAATGATTTCGAGGATATTTTAGTTTTGATCAAAAAAATTTTATTTTTTACGACTTTTCATAAAATATGTTAATGTCATCTGAAAGAGGAACAGATAAGCTTTGCATCGAGCTCTTAGTCGAAGAAGTCGGTCAAAGAATGCAAGAGTTATTAGCAAAAAACTAATCGGTGGTCAACACGTTTCCGTCCTACTGCCTATTCTTTTCGCAAAGTACTTTTCTGTAATTCTAGTATTTAATGGGAAAAAATTAAACGAATTTTTTGTCCATGTAAAATACTATTAATTCTGAATAAAATGTCGCCCATTTATGCAATTAAAAAAATTTAAATGTCTCTTATTAGGTAAGGCATATTTTCGTCTGATAAGGTACTTCTTTTTTAATGATTTCAAGGATATTTTAGTTTTGATCAAAAAAATTTTATTTTTTACGACTTTTCATAAAGTATATTAATGCCATATGAAAGAGGAACAGATAAGCTTTCCATCGAGCTCTTAGTCGAAGAAGTCGGTCGAAGGATGCAAAAATTATTAGCAAAAAACTAATCGGTTGTCAACACGTTTTCGTCCTACTGCCGATTCTTTTTGCAAAGTACTTTTCTATAATTCTAGTATTTAGTGGGAAAAAATTAAACGAATTTTTTGTCCATGTAAAAAACTATTAATTCTGAATAAAATGCTACCCATTTATGCAATTAAAAAAATTTAAATGTCTCTTATTAGATAGGGCATATTTTCGTCTTATAAGGTACTTCTTTTTCAATGAGTTCGAGGATATTTTAGTTTTGATCAAAAAAATTTTATTTTTTACGACTTTTCATAAAATATATTAATGCCATATGAAAGAGGAACAGATAACCATTCCATCGAGCTCTTAAACGAAGAAGTCGATCGATGGACGCAAGAGTTATTAGCATAAAACTAATCGGTGGTCAACACGATTCCGTCCTACTGCCGATTCTTTTCGCAAAGTACTTTTCTATAATTCTAGTATTTAATCGGAAAAAATTAGACGAATTTTCTGTCCATGTAAAAAACTATTAATTCTGAATAAAATGCCGCCCATTTATGGAATTAAAAAAATTTGAATGTCTCTTATTAGGTAAGGTATATTTTCGTCTGATAAGGTACTTCTTTTTTAATGATTTCGAGGATACTTTAGTTTTGATCAAAAAAATTTTATTTTTTACGACTTTTCATAAAATATATTAATGCCATCTGAAAGAGGAACAGATAAGCTTTCCATCGAGCTCTTAGTCGAAGAAGTCGGTTAAAGAATGCAAGAGTTATTAGCAAAAAACTAATCGGTGGTCAACACGTTTCCGTCCTACTGCCTATTCTTTTCGCAAAGTACTTTTCTGTAATTCTAGTATTTAATGGGAAAAAATTAAACGAATTTTTTGTCCATGTAAAAAACTATTAATTCTGAATAAAATGTCGCCCATTTATGCAATTAAAAAAATTTAAATGTCTCTTATTAGATAGGGCATATTTTCGTCTTATAAGGTACTTCTTTTTCAATGAGTTCGAGGATATTTTAGTTTTGATCAAAAAAATTTTATTTTTTACGACTTTTCATAAAATATATTAATGCCATATGAAAGAGGAACAGATAACCATTCCATCGAGCTCTTAAACGAAGAAGTCGATCGATGGACGCAAGAGTTATTAGCATAAAACTAATCGGTGGTCAACACGATTCCGTCCTACTGCCGATTCTTTTCGCAAAGTACTTTTCTATAATTCTAGTATTTAATCGGAAAAAATTAAACGAATTTTTTGTCCATGTAAAAAACTATTAATTCTGAATAAAATGCCGCCCATTTATGCAATTAAAAAAAATTTAAATGTCGCTTATTAGATAAGGCATATTTTCGTCGTATAAGGTACTTCTTTTTCAATGATTTTGAGGATATTTTGGTTTTGATCAAAAAAATTTTATTTTTTACGACTTTTCATAAAATATGTTAATGTCATCTGAAAGAAGAACAGATAAGCTTTGCATCGAGCTCTTAGTCGAAGAAGTCGGTCAAAGAATGCAAGAGTTATTAGCAAAAAACTAATCGGTGGTCAACACGTTTCCGTCCTACTGCCGCTTCTTTTTGCAAAGTACTTTTCTATAATTCTAGTATTTAATGGGAAAAAATTAAACGAATTTTTAGTCCATTAACTATTAATTCTGAATAAAATGTCGCCCATTTATGCAATTAAAAAAATTTAAATGTCTCTTATTAGATAAGGCATATTTTCGTCTGATAAGGTACTTGTTTTTCAATGATTTCGACGATCTTTTCGCAAAGTACTTTTCTATAATTCTAATATTTAATGGGAAAAAATTAAACGAATTTTTTGTCCATGTAAAAAACTATTAATTCTGAATAAAATGCTACCCATTTATGCAATTAAAAAAATTTAAATGTCTCTTATTAGATAAGGCATATTTTCGTCTTATAAGGTACTTCTTTTTCAATGAGTTCGAGGATATTTTAGTTCTGATCAAAAAAATTTTATTTTTTACGACTTTTCATAAAATATATTAATGCCATATGAAAGAGGAACAGATAAGCATTCCATCGAGCTCTTAAACGAAGAAGTCGATCGATGGACGCAAGAGTTATTAGCATAAAACTAATCGGTGGTCAACACGATTCCGTCCTACTGCCGATTCTTTTCGCAAAGTACTTTTCTATAATTCTAGTATTTAATGGGAAAAAATTAGACGAATTTTTTGTCCATGTGAAAAACTATTAATTCTGAATAAAATGCCGTCCATTTATGCAATTAAAAAAATTTAAATGTCGCTTATTAGATAAGGCATATTTTCGTCGTATAAGGTACTTCTTTTTCAATGATTTCGAGGATATTTTAGTTTTGATCAAAAAAATTTTATTTTTTACGACTTTTCATAAAATATGTTAATGTCATCTGAAAGAAGAAGAGATAAGCTTTGCATCGAGCTCTTAGTCGAAGAAGTCGGTCAAAGAATGCAAGAGTTATTAGCAAAAAACTAATCGGTGGTCAACACGTTTCCGTCCTACTGCCGCTTCTTTTTGCAAAGTACTTTTCTATAATTCTAGTATTTAATGGGAAAAAATTAAACGAATTTTTAGTACATTAACTATCAATTCTGAATAAAATGTCTTCCATTTATGCAAGTACTTGTTTTTCAATGATTTCGACGATCTTTTCGCAAAGTACTTTTCTATAATTCTAATATTTAATGGGAAAAAATTAAACGAATTTTTTGTCCATGTGAAAAACTATTAATTCCGAATAAAATGTCGCCCATTTATGGAATTAAAAAAATTTAAATGTCTCTTATTAGGTAAGGTATATTTTCGTCTGATAAGGTACTTCTTTTTTAATGATTTCGAGGATATTTTAGTTTTGATCAAAAAAATTTTATTTTTTACGACTTTTCATAAAATATATTAATGCCATCTGAAAGAGGAACAGATAAGCTTTCCATCGAGCTCTTAGTCGAAGAAGTCGGTCAAAGAATGCAAGAGTTATTAGCAAAAGACTAATCGGTGGTCAACACGATTCCGTCCTACTGCCGATTCTTTTTGCAAAGTACTTTTCTATAATTCTAGTATTTAATGGGAAAAAATTAAACGAATTTTTTGTCCATGTAAAAAACTATTAATTCTGAATAAAATGCCGCCCATTTATGCAATTAAAAAAATTTAAATGTCTCTTATTAGATAAGGCATATTTTCGTCTTATAAGGTACTTCTTTTTCAATGAGTTCGAGGATATTTTAGTTTTGATCAAAAAAATTTTATTTTTTACGACTTTTCATAAAATATATTAATGCCATATGAAAGAGGAACAGATAACCATTCCATCGAGCTCTTAAACGAAGAAGTCGATCGATGGACGCAAGAGTTATTAGCATAAAACTAATCGGTGGTCAACACGATTCCGTCCTACTGCCGATTCTTTTCGCAAAGTACTTTTCTATAATTCTAGTATTTAATCGGAAAAAATTAGACGAATTTTTTGTCTTTTCATAAAATATGTTAATGTCATCTGAAAGAAGAACAGATAAGCTTTGCATCGAGCTCTTAGTCGAAGAAGTCGGTCAAAGAATGCAAGAGTTATTACCTAAAAACTAATCGGTGATCAACACGTTTCCGTCCTACTGCCGCTTCTTTTTGCAAAGTACTTTTCTATAATTCTAGTATTTAATGGGAAAAAATTAAACGAATTTTTAGTCCATTAACTATTAATTCTGAATAAAATGTCGCCCATTTATGCAATTAAAAAAATTTAAATGTCTCTTATTAGATAAGGCATATTTTCGTCTGATAAGGTACTTGTTTTTCAATGATTTCGACGATCTTTTCGCAAAGTACTTTTCTATAATTCTAATATTTAATGGGAAAAAATTAAACGAATTTTTTGTCCATGTGAAAAACTACTAATTCCGAATAAAATGTCGCCCATTTATGGAATTAAAAAAATTTAAATGTCGCTTATTAGATAAGGCATATTTTCGTCGTATAAGGTACTTCTTTTTCAATGATTTCGAGGATATTTTAGTTTTGATCAAAAAAATTTTATTTTTTACGACTTTTCATAAAATATATTAATGCCATATTAAAGAGGAACAGATAACCATTCCATCGAGCTCTTAAACGAAGAAGTCGATCGATGGACGCAAGAGTTATTAGCATAAGACTAATCGGTGGTCAACACGATTCCGTCCTACTGCCGATTCTTTTCGCAAAGTACTTTTCTATAATTCTAGTATTTAATCGGAAAAAATTAGACGAATTTCTTGTCCATGTAAAAAACTATTAATTCTGAATAAAATGCCGCCCATTTATGCAATTAAAAAAATTTAAATGTCGCTTATTAGATAAGGCATATTTTCGTCGTATAAGGTACTTCTTTTTCAATGATTTCGAGGATATTTTAGTTTTGATCAAAAAAATTTTATTTTTTACGACTTTTCATAAAATATGTTAATGTCATCTGAAAGAAGAACAGATAAGCTTTGCATCGAGCTCTTAGTCGAAGAAGTCGGTCAAAGAATGCAAGAGTTATTAGCAAAAAACTAATCGGTGGTCAACACGTTTCCGTCCTACTGCCGCTTCTTTTTGCAAAGTACTTTTCTATAATTCTGGTATTTAATGGGAAAAAATTAAACGAATTTTTAGTCCATTAACTATTAATTCTGAATAAAATGTCGCCCATTTATGCAAGTACTTGTTTTTCAATGATTTCGACGATCTTTTCGCAAAGTACTTTTCTATAATTCTAATATTTAATGGGAAAAAATTAAACGAATTTTTTGTCCATGTGAAAAACTATTAATTCCGAATAAAATGTCGCCCATTTATGGAATTAAAAAAATTTAAATGTCTCTTATTAGGTAAGGTATATTTTCGTCTGATAAGGTACTTCTTTTTTAATGATTTGGAGGATATTTTAGTTTTGATCAAAAAAATTTTATTTTTTACGACTTTTCATAAAATATATTAATGCCATCTGAAAGAGGAACAGATAAGCTTTCCATCGAGCTCTTAGTCGAAGAAGTCGGTCAAAGAATGCAAGAGTTATTAGCAAAAAACTAATCGGTGGTCAACACGATTCCGTCCTACTGCCGATTCTTTTTGCAAAGTACTTTTCTATAATTCTAGTGTTTAATGGGAAAAAATTTAACGAATTTTTTGTCCATGTAAAAAACTATTAATTCTGAATAAAATGCCGCCCATTTATGCAATTAAAAAAATTTAAATGTCGCTTATTAGATAAGGCATATTTTCGTCGTATAAGGTACTTCTTTTTCAATGATTTCGAGGATATTTTAGTTTTGATCAAAAAAATTTTATTTTTTACGTGTTTTCATAAAATATGTTAATGTCATCTGAAAGAAGAACAGATAAGCTTTGCATCGAGCTCTTAGTCGAAGAAGTCGGTCAAAGAATGCAAGAGTTATTAGCAAAAAACTAATCGGTGGTCAACACGTTTCCGTCCTACTGCTGCTTCTTTTTGCAAAGTACTTTTCTATAATTCTAGTATTTAATGGGAAAAAATTAAACGAATTTTTAGTCCATTAACTATTAATTCTGAATAAAATGTTGCCCATTTATGCAATTAAAAAAATTTAAATGTCTCTTATTAGATAAGGCATATTTTCGTCCGATAAGGTACTTGTTTTTCAATGATTTCGACGATCTTTTCGCAAAGTACTTTTCTATAATTCTAATATTTAATGGGAAAAAATTAAACGAATTTTTTGTCCATGTAAAAAACTATTAATTCTGAATAAAATGCCGTCCATTTATGCAATTAAAAAAATTTAAATGTCGCTTATTAGATAAGGCATATTTTCGTCGTATAAGGTACTTCTTTTTCAATGATTTCGAGGATATTTTAGTTTTGATCAAAAAAAATTTTATTTTTTACGACTTTTCATAAAATATGTTAATGTCATCTGAAAGAGGAACAGATAAGCTTTGCATCGAGCTCTTAGTCGAAGAAGTCGGTCAAAGAATGCAAGAGTTATTAGCAAAAAACTAATCGGTGGTCAACACGTTTCCATCCTACTGCCGCTTCTTTTTGCAAAGTACTTTTCTACAATTCTAGTATTTAATGGGAAAAAATTAAACGAATTTTTAGTCCATTAACTATTAATTCTGAATAAAATGTCGCCCATTTATGCAATTAAAAAAATTTAAATATCTCTTATTAGATAAGGCATATTTTCGTCTGATAAGGTACTTGTTTTTCAATGATTTCGACGATCTTTTCGCAAAGTACTTTTCTATAATTCTAATATTTAATGGGAAAAAATTAAACGAATTTTTTGTCCATGTAAAAAACTGTTAATTCCGAATAAAATGTCGCCCATTTATGGAATTAAAAAAATTTAAATGTCTCTTATTAGGTAAGGTATATTTTCGTCTGATAAGGTTCTTCTTTTTTAGTGATTTCGAGGATATTTTAGTTTTGATCAAAAAAATTTTATTTTTTACGACTTTTCATTAAATATATTAATGCCATCTGAAAGAGGAACAGATAAGCTTTCCATCGAGCTCTTAGTCGAAGAAGTCGGTCAAAGAATGCAAGAGTTATTAGCAAAAAACTAATCGGTGGTCAACACGTTTCCGTCCTACTGCCGATTCTTATTGCAAAGTACTTTTCTATAATTCTAGTATTTAGTGGGAAAAAATTAAACGAATTTTTTGTTCATGTAAAAAACTATTAATTCTAAATAAAATGCTACCCATTTATGCAATTAAAAAAATTTAAATGTCTCTTATTAGATAAGGCATATTTTCGTCTTATAAGGTACTTCTTTTTCAATGAGTTCGAGGATATTTTAGTTTTGATCAAAAAAATTTTATTTTTTACGACTTTTCATAAAATTTATTAATGCCATATGAAAGAGGAACAGATAACCATTCCATCGAGCTCTTAAACGAAGAAGTCGATCGATGGACGCAAGAGTTATTAGAATAAAACTAATCGGTGGTCAACACGATACCGTCCTACTGCCGATTCTTTTCGCAAAGTACTTTTCTATAATTCTAGTATTTAATGGGAAAAAATTAGACGAATTTTTTGTCCATGTAAAAAATTATTAATTCTGAACAAAATGCCGCCCATTTATGCAATTAAAAAAATTTAAATGTCGCTTATTAGATAAGGCATATTTTCGTCGTATAAGGTACTTCTTTTTTAATGATTTCGAGGATATTTTAGTTTTGATCAAAAAAATTTTATTTCTTACGACTTTGCATAAAATATGTTAATGTCATCTAAAAGAGGAACAGATAAGCTTTGCATCGAACTCTTAGTCAAAGAAGTCGGTCAAAGGAAGCAAGAGTAATTACCAAAAAACTAATCGGTGGTCAACACGTTTCCGTCCTTCTGCCAATTCTTTTTGCAAAGTACTTTTCTATAATTCTAGTATTTAATGGGAAAAAATTAGACGAATTTTTTGTCCATGTAAAAAACTATTAATTCTGAATAAAATGCCGCCCATTTATGCAATTAAATAAATTTAAATGTCTCTTATTAGATATGGCATATTTTCGTCTGATAAGGTACTTCTTCTTCAATGATTTCGGGGATATTTTAGTTTTGATGAAAAAAATTTTTTTTCTTACGACTTTTCGTAAAATAGGTAAATGTCATCTGAAAGAGGAACAGATAAGCTTTCCATCGAGCATTTAGTCGAAGAAGTCGGTCAAAGAATGCAAGAGTTATTAGCAAGAAACTAATCAGTTGTCAACACGTTTCCGTCCTACTGCCGATTCTTTTTGCAAAGTACTTTTCTATAATTCTAGTATTTAATGGGAAAAAATTAAACGAATTTTTAGTCCATGTAAAAAACTATTAATTCTGAATAAAATGTCGCCCATTTATGCAGTTAAATAAATTCAAATGTCTCTTATTAGATATGGCATATTTTCGTCTTATAAGGTACTTCTTTTTCAATGAGTTCGAGGATATTTTAGTTTTGATCAAAAAAATTTTATTTTTTACGACTTGTAATGGTCGCGTATTCATAATTGGTTTTCCTGCCAACTGTAGTAGGCAGTAAAATAATTCTTGTTGATCGCTTTTAAAATAAACGGTCATATATGTTAGCGCCATCTATGGTCAAAAATTTGCGTTTGATGATTGCCCCTTTTCGGACCATAAAAATACCAAGATATCCTAGCGCCATCTATGGCAACGTCAAATCCTAGCAGTGGCAAGGTTTGCGTATAAGCTGTCATAGGACGGAAATTAAAGTTTTGACGAAGCTAAGCTTAGGTATATATCTGCTAGCCAGATCTTAATTCTTTCTTTTGCCATCGAACCAGCGATCGAACAAGTCGTTCGACTTGAAAACACCTATAAAAAAATAAATAAATTAAGGAATTCAAATAAACAAGATATTCGTTTTGAATAGCGTGGGTTAAAATACCTTAAATTGCCAACAATTAATTTATAATTAATTGGCAATTCGCTAAAAACGAATAATTTCAAATAAAATAAATATTCTACACGAATTTGAATATATTTTGGTAAGTGGATTTATTAATCTCTCATCGTCCATGTGCGACTGAGAGAAAATATAACTAAATCCCTAACCATTATTTTAATTCTCATCAATAGCACCTATTATTGGCACAAAAACTGTTTCTCGGAAGGAACAGCCAACGAATTTCGGAAAATCCGCACGGATTGGCGTGATATTTCCTGATTGCCAAAGAACGATTTGCCACCGGAGAACTCCGTAGCCAACACGGCTCGTGTCTTTTAAAGGGTCCCGGATGGTTATATTTGGCCATTGAGCTATATCAAGTTACATCGGGCTACATCAATTTTGTTTTTGAGCCTGGAAGACAAAAAGTCTCAAAAAATCGGAGCCTTGGGAGAAGCGGATGAGCTGCAGCATTTAAAATTAAGTGTAGTGTATAGTGAAGAAAAAAAAAAAAAAAAAAAATATAAGATAAAAACAAAAATTTGGTTGGAAGAAAAAAAAAAAAAAACGTTTTAAAACCTAAGTAAAGTTAGTGTTAGTGAGACGCAAGAAAATTGAACAAGTGAAGTCGCTAGTGCATGCAAAAAGAACAAAATATAGAAAAAGTGTTGTTTGGGAAAATATGAATTGAAAAAAAAAAAAAAAATAAGTAAAATAATTCATAAGATAATGAAAAAATTGACATACAAAAGTCACATATAGTGAATCTGTTCCATCGATATCCCTTTCTTAAGAAAATAAAGAAGAGAAAAATAAAGTGAGAAAAAAAAAAAAAAATGTTTAAATTCTAAACAAAGTTAGAGAAGATAATAAATAAAGTCTAACTAAAAAGTTAATAGTAAGGAAAAACAAAAACAACACGACAAGAATTAAAATCAAGAACCCAAGAATTTTGAAAAAGAAAAAAAAAAAAAAAACATAAAATAATAAAATTTAAGCGCAACATATAATTTCAAGAAACCATACCCAGCTACAGCTACATGGTTCCAGCGAAAGATCTTTCGACGAGGACATCAAAGTAAGTTGCTGTTTTTATTATTTCTTTATTTGCCCTTTGATTTGCTTATTTAAAAGAAAAAAAAAAAAAAAAAAAAAAATTAATAATTTTGAAGTGCGTGCAAAATAATATGCATTACTATTCGGAGGTATCCCCTACGAATGTTCGACTCAGCATATGCAAGCTGAATTCGACAAGATGACCAGTTACAAGTCCAAAACAAGAGAGCACACACAATAATAATGAATATGAAATAAAATCTTAAATTAATAAAAAAAAAAAAAAAAAAAAAAAGACATAAGAAGCACTGTACAAACAAATAAAACAAACCAAAACCAAAATGCAACAACAACAATAACAGCACATCGAACGCTAGAAGTTTGCATTTGCTTTGCGCTATGTTCGTAGGCTTTCGAGATGTTTGCTTTTGAATTGCTCTTGTTGCTTTTGTTTTTGCGTTTGCTGCACCTGTCGTTTTGTTTTGCATTTCTTTGCGTTTGCACTTGTTTACCGACTTCTATGAAAACTGTACCCAATATGCAATAGATTTTTTTATTATCTTTCTTTTCTTTCTTTAATTCAGTTTGTTTAGTTTCATGAATTAACAACTTTGTATTGTCAAGTTATGGTGACTTAAAATTCTCCTACCCCATGCCCATATTAAAAATAAAACCAGAATAAAAGAACATGAATTAATAAGTAACTACGTAGTCACTATAAGCTGAAAGAAGTAAATTCAAGACACAAAGATTATAACTTAAACCAAACAACACTTATAATAATATAACTATATACCGATATAAATAATAACATGCAACAAAAATATATTTACACTATCCTATTTATATTCATTATATTATATTTATAACATTCATAAACTTTACTTTTCAGCACTTCACTTGTTCATAGATAGAGTTTTTTTTTTATATACAATAATTAAACGCTTTGTAAATGGAGAGTTCAATTCTTTTATTAGAGACCTTTGTTCTAAATAAAACCTTTTATATATGATTGTAGATATGATAAATTAATTTTGTTTTTATTTCCTGACATGAGAACCTAAAGAAAGAAGAGGAGTAGGTTAAAACACAAAAGGGGTTCTTAAAATGTTTTCATTTCATTTAAAGGCCAAGGTAGGGTGGGTACAGACCAAGAGTGGCGATTAACACCATAGCCACACCAACATTTTGCCGTGTAGGAACATTCATTCTTTTGCCTATTTAGTTTTTTTGTTTCCAGATAGTCTTTGGCAATGCTGTCTCAGACTAGTCGTTTGTGTGTCTGTTGCAGACTTGAAGTGTATGACTTCATTAGATTTCGTAGGGACTCTATAATAATAAAGTTCGTAGTGTAGGATATTGACGTCAGCAAAAACCCCCCCAAGCCGAGAAGAGCTAGAATTTCAAAGGGTCCCGCCGTCGCTGACTAGTTAATATCCCTGGCCCGTACAAGTGTAGCGTTTCTACATTGTACGCATATTATTTTCCATCTAGGCCGATGATATACAAAATCGTTTTATTGTGATTTTTATCATTTACTTTGTTGGTTTATTAAAACAAACCTCCATACTACACCGCTACAGACTTTTCATAAAATATATTAATGCCATATGAAAGAGGAACAGATAACCATTCCATCGAGCTCTTAAACGAAGAAGTCGATCGATGGACGCAAGAGTTATTAGCATAAAACTAATCGGTGGTCAACACGATTCCGTCCTACTGCCGATTCTTTTCGCAAAGTACTTTTCTATAATTCTAGTATTTAATCGGAAAAAATTAGACGAATTTTTTGTCCATGTAAAAAACTATTAATTCTGAATAAAATGCCGCCCATTTATGCAATTAAAAAAATTTAAATGTCGCTTATTAGATAAGGCATATTTTCGTCTGATAAGGTACTTGTTATACCCTGTACACACACTGTGTATCAGGGTATATTAAGTTTGTTTGAGACGGTTTGTATGTAACGCATAGAAGGAGGGGAGGGGGACCCTATAAAGTATATATATTCTTGATCAGGATGACAAGACGAATTGATATAGCCCTGTCTGTCCGTCCGTCCGTCCGTCCGTCCGTCCTCACCAATGGTTCTCGAAAACTATAAGAGCTAGAGACTTGATGGATAGACTCGTGAGGTCAAACGCTAGATCAAGTTTGAAGGATTTTTTGCCACGCCCACTCCTTCCCGCCCATCGAGCACCACCCATTTTTTCAAAAGGCTGTAGCTCGAAAACCTGATGAGTTAGAAACATGAAAATGAGTATGTAGACTCAGTATGTATAGCTCTACAAAACTGCATACCACATTTTTTCCCCCTCCCCTTCGTTTCCCCCTAAAAAGTTGTTTTCTTAAAATTGCTGTATCTCCTAAACTATAATAGATACAATACTGAAATTTTGTATGCAAACTCAGTAAACATACTTTTATCAAACTGCATACCACAAACTTTCATTTTCAACGCAGTGTACCCACGCAAAGACAAACAAGTTGAAATTTGGCATAAATTGCGCTTTGAACACTGCTTTATCCTATTTGTAAAAAAACCGTACTTAACACTGCGAAAACTATTAGAGCTAGAGACTTGAAATTTGGAAGATAGACTCGTGTGGTCGAACACTAGATCAAGTTTGAAGGAATTTTTGCCACGCCCATTCCTTCCCGCCCATCGAGCACAACAAAAGGTCATTTTTTTCTTAAAATTGCTGTATCTCCTAAAGTATAAAGAAACCCATGCTGAAATTTGGTATGCAAACTCAGTTAACATACCTTTTTAAAACTGCATACAACAAACTACCACTTTCCCCGCAAAGACCAACAAACTAAAATTTTGCAGCAATGCTTTGTAACGAAATCCGTACTAAAGCGCCATCTAATGGCAAAATTGCACTCTTAGCCATGCCTTTCCTTAGCAAATACACAAACCATGTCGTGGTACACTGCTTTTGCTGTCGGCGAATGTTTAACGTGTTATCAACATAGGTGTGTGTACAGGGTATTATATAGTTGAGAATACTCAACTATACCGCCCTTACTGGTTTTTCAATGATTTCGACGATCTTTTCGCAAAGTACTTTTCTATAATTCTAGTATTTAATGGAAAAAAATTAAACGAATTTTTTGTCCATGTAAAAAACTATTAATTCCGAATAAAATGTCGCCCATTTATGGAATTAAAAAAATTTAAATGTCTCTTATTAGGTAAGGTATATTTTCGTCTGATAAGGTACTTCTTTTTTAATGATTTCGAGGATATTTTAGTTTTGATCAAAAAAATTTTATTTTTTACGACTTTTCATAAAATATATTAATGTCATATGAAAAAGGAACATATAAGCTTTCCATCGAGCTCTTAGTCGAAGAAGTCGGTCGAAGGATGCAAGAGTTATTAGCAAAAAACTAATCGGTTGTCAACACGTTTCAGTCCTACTGCCGATTCTTTTTGCAAAGTACTTTTCTATAACTCTAGTATTTAGTGGGAAAAAATTAAACGAATTTTTTGTGCCTGTAAAAAACTATTAAATCTGAATAAAATGCCGCCCATTTATGCAATTAAAAAAATTTAAATGTTTCTTATTAGATAAGGCATATTTTCGTCTGATGAGGTACTTCTTTTTTAATGAATTAGAGGATATTTTAGTTTTGATCAAAAACATTTTATTTCTTACGATTTTTCGTAAAATATGATAATGCCATCTGAAAGAGGAACAGATAAGCTTTCCATCGAGCTCTTAGTCGAAGAAGTCGGTCAAAGAATGCAAGAGTTATTAGCAAAAAACTAATCGCTGGTCAACACGTTTCCGTCCTACTACCTATTCTTTTCGCCAAGTTCTTTTCTGTAATTCTAGTATTTAATGGGAAAAAATTAAACGAATTTTTTGTCCATGTAAAAAACTGTTAATTCTGAATAAAATGTCGCCCATTTATGGAATTAAAAAAATTTAAATGTCTGTTATTAGATAAGGCATATTTTCGTCTGATAAGGTACTTCTTTTTCAATGATTTCGAGGATATTTTAGTTTTGATCAAGAAAAATTTTATTTCTTACCACTTTTCGTAAAATATGATAATGCCATCTGAAAGAGGAACAGATAAGCTTTCCATCGAGCTCTTAGTCGAAGAAGTCGGTCGAAGGGTGCAAAAATTATTAGTATAAAACTAATCGGTTGTCAACACGTTTCCGTCCTACTGCCGATTCTTATTGCAAAGTACTTTTCTATAATTCTAGTATTTAGTGGGAAAAAATTAAACGAATTTTTTGTCCATGTAAAAAACTATTAATTCTGAATAAAATGCTACCCATTTAGGCAATTAAAAAAATTTAAATGTCTCTTATTAGATAAGGCATATTTTCGTCTTATAAGGTACTTCTTTTTCAATGAGTTCGAGGATATTTTAGTTTTGATCAAAAAAATTTTATTTTTTACGACTTTTCATAAAATATATTAATGCCATATGAAAAAGGAACAGATAACCATTCCATCGAGCTCTTAAACGAAGAAGTCGATCGATGGACGCAAGAGTTATTAGCATAAAACAAATCGGTGGTCAACACGATTCCGTCCTACTGCCGATTCTTTTCGCAAAGTACTTTTCTATAATTCTAGTATTTAATCGGAAAAAATTAGACGAATTTTTTGTCCATGTAAAAAACTATTAATTGTGAATAAAATGCCGCCCATTTATGCAATTAAAAAAATTTAAATGTCGCTTATTAGATAAGGCATATTTTCGTCTGATAAGGTACTTGTTATACCCTGTACACACACTGTGTATCAGGGTATATTAAGTTTGTTTGAGACGGTTTGTATGTAACGCATAGAAGGAGGGGAGGGGGACCCTATAAAGTATATATATTCTTGATCAGGATGACAAGACGAATTGATATAGCCCTGTCTGTCCGTCCGTCCGTCCGTCCGTCCTCACCAATGGTTCTCGAAAACTATAAGAGCTAGAGACTTGAAATTTGGTGGATAGACTCGTGAGGTCAAACGCTAGATCAAGTTTGAAGGATTTTTTGCCACGCCCACTCCTTCCCGCCCATCGAGCACCACCCATTTTTTCAAAAGGCTGTAGCTCGAAAACCTGATGAGTTAGAAACATGAAAATGAGTATGTAGACTCAGTATGTATAGCTCTACAAAACTGCATACCACATTTTTTCCCCCTCCCCTTCTTTTCCCCCTAAAAAGTTGTTTTCTTAAAATTACTGTATCTCCTAAACTATAATAGATACAATACTGAAATTTTGTATGCAAACTCAGTAAACATACTTTTATCAAACTGCATACCACAAACTTTCATTTTCAACGCAGTGTACCCACGCAAAGACAAACAAGTTGAAATTTGGCATAAATTGCGCTTTGAACACTGCTTTATCCTATTTGTAAAAAAAACCGTACTTAACACTGCGAAAACTATTAGAGCTAGAGACTTGAAATTTGGAAGATAGACTCGTGTGGTCGAACACTAGATCAAGTTTGAAGGAATTTTTGCCACGCCCATTCCTTCCCGCCCATCGAGCACAACAAAAGGTCATTTTTTTCTTAAAATTGCTGTATCTCCTAAAGTATAAAGAAACCCATGCTGAAATTTTGTATGCAAACTCAGTTAACATACCTTTTTAAAACTGCATACAACAAACTACCACTTTCCCCGCAAAGACCAACAAACTAAAATTTTGCATTAATGCTTTGTAACGAAATCCGTACTAAAGCGCCATCTAATGGCAACATTGCACTGTGAGCCCTGCCTCACTATTAGCAAATACACAAACCATGTCGTGGTACACTGTCTTTGCTGTCGGCGAATGTTTAACGTGTTATCAACATAGGTGTGTGTACAGGGTATTATATAGTTGAGAATACTCAACTATACCGCCCTTACTGGTTTTTCAATGATTTCGACGATCTTTTTGCAAAGTACTTTTCTATAACTCTAGTATTTAGTGGGAAAAAATTAAACGAATTTTTTGTGCCTGTAAAAAACTATTAAATCTGAATAAAATGCCGCCCATTTATGCAATTAAAAAAATTTAAATGTTTCTTATTAGATAAGGCATATTTTCGTCTGATGAGGTACTTCTTTTTTAATGAATTAGAGGATATTTTAGTTTTGATCAAAAACATTTTATTTTTTACGACTTTTCATAAAATATATTAATGCCATATGAAAGAGGAACAGATAACCATTCCATCGAGCTCTTAAACGAAGAAGTCGATCGATGGACGCAAGAGTTATTAGCATAAAACTAATCGGTGGTCAACACGATTCCGTCCTACTGCCGATTCTTTTCGCAAAGTACTTTTCTATAATTCTAGTATTTAATCGGAAAAAATTAGACGAATTTTCTGTCCATGTAAAAAACTATTAATTCTGAATAAAATGCCGCCCATTTATGCAATTAAAAAAATGTAAATGTCGCTTATTAGATAAGGCATATTTTCGTCGTATAAGGTACTTCTTTTTCAATGATTTCGAGGATATTTTAGTTTTGATCAAAAAAATTTTATTTTTTACGACTTTTCATAAAATATGTTAATGTCATCTGAAAGAGGAACAGATAAGCTTTCCATCGAGCTCTTAGTCGAAGAAGTCGGTCAAAGGAAGCAAGAGTTATTAGCAAAAAACTAATCGGTGGTCAACACGTTTCCGTCCTACTGCCGCTTCTTTTCGCAAAGTACTTTTCTATAATTCTAATATTTAATGGGAAAAAATTAAACGAATTTTTTGTCCATGTGAAAAACTATTAATTCCGAATAAAATGTCGCCCATTTATGCAATTAAAAAAATTTAAATGTCTCTTATTAGGTAAGGCATATTTTCGTCTGATAAGGTACTTCTTTTTTAATGATTTCGAGGATATTTTAGTTTTGATCAAAAAAATTTTATTTTTTACGACTTTTCATAAAATATATTAATGCCATATGAAAGAGGAACAGATAAGCTTTCCATCGAGCTCTTAGTCGAAGAAGTCGGTCGAAGGATGCAAGAGTTATTAGCAAAAAACTAATCGGTTGTCAACACGTTTCAGTCCTACTGCCGATTCTTTTTGCAAAGTACTTTTCTATAACTCTAGTATTTAGTGGGAAAAAATTAAACGAATTTTTTGTGCCTGTAAAAAACTATTAAATCTGAATAAAATGCCGCCCATTTATGCAATTAAAAAAATTTAAATGTTTCTTATTAGATAAGGCATATTTTCGTCTGATGAGGTACTTCTTTTTTAATGAATTAGAGGATATTTTAGTTTTGATCAAAAACATTTTATTTCTTACGATTTTTCGTAAAATATGATAATGCCATCTGAAAGAGGAACAGATAAGCTTTCCATCGAGCTCTTAGTCGAAGAAGTCGGTCAAAGAATGCAAGAGTTATTAGCAAAAAACTAATCGGTGGTCAACACGTTTCCGTCCTACTACCTATTCTTTTCGCAAAGTACTTTTCTGTAATTCTAGTATTTAATGGGAAAAAATTAAACGAATTTTTTGTCCATGTAAAAAACTATTAATTCTGAATAAAATGTCGCCCATTTATGGAATTAAAAAAATTTAAATGTCTGTTATTAGATAAGGCATATTTTCGTCTGATAAGGTACTTCTTTTTCAATGATTTCGAGGACATTTTAGTTTTGATCAAGAAAAATTTTATTTCTTACCACTTTTCGTAAAATATGATAATGCCATCTGAAAGAGGAACAGATAAGCTTTCCATCGAGCTCTTAGTCGATGAAGTCGGTCGAAGGATGCAAAAATTATTAGCATAAAACTAATCGGTTGTCAACACGTTTCCGTCCTACTGCCGATTCTTATTGCAAAGTACTTTTCTATAATTCTAGTATTTAGTGGGAAAAAATTAAACGAATTTTTTGTCCATGTAAAAAACTATTAATTCTGAATAAAATGCTACCCATTTATGCAATTAAAAAAATTTAAATGTCTCTTATTAGATAAGGCATATTTTCGTCTTATAAGGTACTTCTTTTTCAATGAGTTCGAGGATATTTTAGTTTTGATCAAAAAAATTTTATTTTTTACGACTTTTCATAAAATATATTAATGCCATATGAAAGAGGAACAGATAACCATTCCATCGAGCTCTTAAACGAAGAAGTCGATCGATGGACGCAAGAGTTATTAGCATAAAACTAATCGGTGGTCAACACGATTCCGTCCTACTGCCGATTCTTTTCGCAAAGTACTTTTCTATAATTCTAGTATTTAATCGGAAAAAATTAGACGAATTTTCTGTCCATGTAAAAAACTATTAATTCTGAATAAAATGCCGCCCATTTATGCAATTAAAAAAATTTAAATGTCGCTTATTAGATAAGGCATATTTTCGTCGTATAAGGTACTTCTTTTTCAATGATTTCGAGGATATTTTAGTTTTGATCAAAAAAATTTTATTTTTTACGACTTTTCATAAAATATGTTAATGTCATCTGAAAGAGGAACAGATAAGCTTTACATCAAGCTCTTAGTCAAAGAAGTCGGTCAAAGGAAGCAAGAGTTATTAGCAAAAAACTAATCGGTGGTCAACACGTTTCCGTCCTACTGCCGCTTCTTTTTGCAAAGTACTTTTCTATAATTCTAGTATTTAATGGGAAAAAATTAAACGAATTTTTAGTCCATTAACTATTAATTCTGAATAAAATGTCGCCCATTTATGCAATTAAAAAAATTTAAATGTCTCTTATTAGATAAGGCATATTTTCGTCTGATAAGGTACTTGTTTTTCAATGATTTCGACGATCTTTTCGCAAAGTACTTTTCTATAATTCTAATATTTAATGGGAAAAAATTAAACGAATTTTTTGTCCATGTGAAAAACTATTAATTCCGAATAAAATGTCGCCCATTTATGGAATTAAAAAAATTTAAATGTCTCTTATTAGGTAAGGTAGATTTTCGTCTGATAAGGTACTTCTTTTTTAATGATTTCGAGGATATTTTAGTTTTGATCAAAAAAATTTTATTTTTTACGACTTTTCATAAAATATATTAATGCCATCTGAAAGAGGAACAGATAAGCTTTCCATCGAGCTCTTAGTCGAAGAAGTCGGTCAAAGAATGCAAGAGTTATTAGCAAAAAACTAATCGGTGGTCAACACGTTTCCGTCCTACTGCCTATTCTTTTCGCAAAGTACTTTTCTGTAATTCTAGTATTTAATGGGAAAAAATTAAACGAATTTTTTGTCCATGTAAAAAAATATTAATTCTGAATAAAATGTCGCCCATTTATGCAATTAAAAAAATTTAAATGTCTCTTATTAGGTAAGGCATATTTTCGTCTGATAAGGTACTTTTTTTTAATGATTTCAAGGATATTTTAGTTTTGATCAAAAAAATTTTATTTTTTACGACTTTTCATAAAATATATTAATGCCATATGAAAGAGGAACAGATAAGCTTTCCATCGAGCTCTTATTCGAAGAAGTCAGTCGAAGGATGCAAAAATTATTAGCATAAAACTAATCGGTTGTCAACACGTTTCCGTCCTACTGCCGATTCTTATTGCAAAGTACTTTTCTATAATTCTAGTATTTAGTGGGAAAAAATTAAACGAATTTTTTGTCCATGTAAAAAACTATTAATTCTGAATAAAATGCTACCCATTAATGCAATTAAAAAAATTTAAATGTCTCTTATTAGATAAGGCATATTTTCGTCTTATAAGGTACTTCTTTTTCAATGAGTTCGAGGATATTTTAGTTTTGATCAAAAAAATTTTATTTTTTACGACTTTTCATAAAATATATTAATGCCATATGAAAGAGGAACAGATAACCATTCCATCGAGCTCTTAAACGAAGAAGTCGATCGATGGACGCAAGAGTTATTAGCATAAAACTAATCGGTGGTCAACACGATTCCGTCCTACTGCCGATTCTTATTGCAAAGTACTTTTCTATAATTCTAGTATTTAGTGGGAAAAAATTAAACGAATTTTTTGTCCATGTAAAAAACTATTAATTCTGAATAAAATGCTACCCATTTATGCAATTAAAAAAATTTAAATGTCTCTTATTAGATAAGGCATATTTTCGTCTTATAAGGTACTTCTTTTTCAATGAGTTCGAGGATATTTTAGTTTTGATCAAAAAAATTTTATTTTTTACGACTTTTCATAAAATATGTTAATGTCATCTGAAAGAAGAACAGATAAGCTTTGCATCGAGCTCTTAGTCGAAGAAGTCGGTCAAAGAATGCAAGAGTTATTAGCAAAAAACTAATCGGTGGTCAACACGTTTCCGTCCTACTGCCGCTTCTTTTTGCAAAGTACTTTTCTATAATTCTAGTATTTAATGGGAAAAAATTAAACGAATTTTTAGTCCATTAACTATTAATTCTGAATAAAATGTCGCCCATATATGCAATTAAAAAAATTTAAATGTCTCTTATTAGATAAGGCATATTTTCGTCTGATAAGGTACTTGTTTTTCAATGATTTCGACGATCTTTTCGCAAAGTACTTTTCTATAATTCTAATATTTAATGGGAAAAAATTAAACGAATTTTTTGTCCATGTAAAAAACTATTAATTCCGAATAAAATGTCGCCCATTTATGGAATTAAAAAACTTTAAATGTCTCTTATTAGGTAAGGTATATTTTCGTCTGATAAGGTACTTCTTTTTTAATGATTTCGAGGATATTTTAGTTTTGATCAAAAAAATTTTATTTTTTACGACTTTTCATAAAATATATTAATGCCATCTGAAAGAGGAACAGATAAGCTTTCCATCGAGCTCTTAGTCGAAGAAGTCGGTCAAAGAATGCAAGAGTTATTAGCAAAAAACTAATCGGTGGTCAACACGTTTCCGTCCTACTACCTATTCTTTTCGCAAAGTACTTTTCTGTAATTCTAGTATTTAATGGGAAAAAATTAAACGAATTTTTTGTCCATGTAAAAAACTATTAATTCTGAATAAAATGTCGCCCATTTATGGAATTAAAAAAATTTAAATGTCTGTTATTAGATAAGGCATATTTTCGTCTGATAAGGTACTTCTTTTTCAATGATTTCGAGGATATTTTAGTTTTGATCAAGAAAAATTTTATTTCTTACCACTTTTCGTAAAATATGATAATGCCATCTGAAAGAGGAACAGATAAGCTTTCCATCGAGCTCTTAGTCGAAGAAGTCGGTCGAAGGATGCAAAAATTATTAGCATAAAACTAATCGGTTGTCAACACGTTTCCGTCCTACTGCCGATTCTTATTGCAAAGTACTTTTCTATAATTCTAGTATTTAGTGGGAAAAAATTAAACGAATTTTTTGTCCATGTAAAAAACTATTAATTCTGAATAAAATGCTACCCATTTATGCAATTAAAAAAATTTAAATGTCTCTTATTAGATAAGGCATATTTTCGTCTTATAAGGTACTTCTTTTTCAATGAGTTCGAGGATATTTTAGTTTTGATCAAAAAAATTTTATTTTTTACGACTTTTCATAAAATATATTAATGCCATATGAAAGAGGAACAGATAACCATTCCATCGAGCTCTTAAACGAAGAAGTCGATCGATGGACGCAAGAGTTATTAGCATAAAACTAATCGGTGGTCAACACGATTCCGTCCTACTGCCGATTCTTTTCGCAAAGTACTTTTCTATAATTCTAGTATTTAATCGGAAAAAATTAGACGAATTTTTTGTCCATGTAAAAAACTATTAATTCTGAATTAAATGCCGCCCATTTATGCAATTAAAAAAATTTAAATGTCGCTTATTAGATAAGGCATATTTTCGTCGTATAAGGTACTTCTTTTTCAATGATTTCGAGGATATTTTAGTTTTGATCAAAAAAATTTTATTTTTTACGACTTTTCATAAAATATGTTAATGTCATCTGAAAGAGGAACAGATAAGCTTTACATCGAGCTCTTAGTCAAAGAAGTCGGTAAAAGGAAGCAAGAGTTATTAGCAAAAAACTAATCGGTGGTCAACACGTTTCCGTCCTACTGCCGCTTCTTTTTGCAAAGTACTTTTCTATAATTCTAGTATTTAATGGGAAAAAATTAAACGAATTTTTAGTCCATTAACTATTAATTCTGAATAAAATGTCGCCCATTTATGCAATTAAAAAAATTTAAATGTCTCTTATTAGATAAGGCATATTTTCGTCTTATAAGGTACTTCTTTTTCAATGAGTTCGAGGATATTTTAGTTTTGATCAAAAAAATTTTATTTTTTACGACTTTTCATAAAATATATTAATGCCATATGAAAGAGGAACAGATAACGATTCCATCGAGCTCTTAAACGAAGAAGTCGATCGATGGACGCAAGAGTTATTAGCATAAAACTAATCGGTGGTCAACACGTTTCCGTCCTACTGCCGCTTTTTTTGCAAAGTACTTTTCTATAATTCTAATATTTAATGGGAAAAAATTAAACGAATTTTTTTCCATGTGAAAAACTATTAATTCCGAATAAAATGTCGCCCATTTATGGAATTAAAAAAATGTAAATGTCTCTTATTAGGTAAGGTATATTTTCGTCTGATAAGGTACTTCTTTTTTAATGATTTCGAGGATATTTTAGTTTTGATCAAAAAAATTTAATTTTTACGACTTTTCATAAAATATATTAATGCCATCTGAAAGAGGAACAGATAAGCTTTCCATCGAGCTCTTAGTCGAAGAAGTCGGTCAAAGAATGCAAGAGTTATTAGCAAAAAACTAATCGGTGGTCAACACGTTTCCGTCCTACTGCGTATTCTTTTCGCAAAGTACTTTTCTGTAATTCTAGTATTTAATGGGAAAAAATTAAACGAATTTTTAGTCCATTAACTATTAATTCTGAATAAAATGTCGCCCATTTATGCAATTAAAAAAAATTAAATGTCGCTTATTAGATAAGGCATATTTTCGTCGTATAAGGTACTTCTTTTTCAATGATTTCGAGGATATTTTAGTTTTGATCAAAAAAATTTTATTTTTTACGACTTTTCATAAAATATGTTAATGTCATCTAAAAGAGGAACAGATAAGCTTTGCATCGAGCTCTTAGTCAAAGAAGTCGGTCAAAGGAAACAAGAGTAATTAGCAAAAAACTAATCGGTGGTCAACACGTTTCCGTCCTACTGCCTATTCTTTTCGCAAAGTACTTTTCTGTAATTCTAGAATTTAATGGGAAAAAATTAAACGAATTTTTTGTCCATGTAAAAAACTATTAATTCTGAATAAAATGTCGCCCATTTATGCAATTAAAAAAATTTAAATGTCTCTCATTAGGTAAGGCATATTTTCGTCTTATAAGGTACTTCTTTTTCAATGAGTTAGAGGATATTTTAGTTTTGATCAAAAAAATTTTATTTTTTACGACTTTTCATAAAATATGTTAATGTCATCTAAAAGAGGAACAGATAAGCTTTGCATCGAGCTCTTAGTCGAAGAAGTCGGTCGAAGGATGCAAGAGTTATTAACAAAAAACTAATCGGTGGTCAACACGTTTCCGTCCTACTGCCTATTCTTTTCGCAAAGTACTTTTCGGTAATTCTAGAATTTAATGGGAAAAAATTAAACGAATTTTTTGTCCATGTAAAAAACTATTAATTCTGAATAAAATGTCGCCCATTTATGCAATTAAAAAAATTTAAATGTCTCTCATTAGGTAAGGCATATTTTCGTCTTATAAGGTACTTCTTTTTCAATGAGTTAGAGGATATTTTAGTTTTGATCAAAAAAATTTTATTTTTTACGACTTTTCATAAAATATGTTAATGTCATCTAAAAGAGGAACAGATAAGCTTTGCATCGAGCTCTTAGTCAAAGAAGTCGGTCAAAGGAAGCAAGAGTAATTAGCAAAAAACTAATCGGTGGTCAACACGTTTCCGTCCTTCTGCCAATTCTTTTTGCAAAGTACTTTTCTGTAATTTTAGTATTTAATGGGAAAAAATTAAACGAATTTTTTTCCATGTGAAAAACTATTAATTCCGAATAAAATGTCGCCCATTTATGCAATTAAAAAAATTTAAATGTCTCTTATTAGGTAAGGTATATTTTCGTCTGATAAGGTACTTCTTTTTTAATGATTTCAATGATATTTTAGTTTTGATCAAAAAAATTTTATTTTTTACGACTTTTCATAAAATATATTAATGCCATATGAAAGAGGAACAGATAACCATTCCATCGAGCTCTCAAACGAAGAAGTCGATCGATGGACGCAAGAGTTATTAGCATAAAACTAATCGGTGGTCAACACGATTCCGTCCTACTGCCGATTCTTTTCGCAAAGTACTTTTCTGTAATTTTAGTATTTAATGGGAAAAAATTAAACGAATTTTTTGTCCATGTAAAAAACTATTAATTCTGAATAAAATGCCGCCCATTTATGCAATTAAATAAATTTAAATGTCTCTTATTAGATATGGCATATTTTCGTCTGATAAGGTACTTCTTCTTCAATGATTTCGGGGATATTTTAGTTTTGATCAAAAAAATTTTATTTCTTACGACTTTTCGTAAAATATGTAAATGTCATCTGAAAGAGGAACAGATAAGCTTTCCATCGAGCATTTAGTCGAAGAAGTCGGTCAAAGAATGCAAGAGTTATTAGCAAAAAACTAATCGGTTGTCAATACGTTTCCGTCCTACTGCCGATTCTTTTTGCAAAGTACTTTTCTATAATTCTAGTATTTAATGGGAAAAAATTAAACGAATTTTTAGTCCATGTAAAAAACTATTAATTCTGAATAAAATGTCGCCCATTTATGCAATTAAAAAAATTTAAATGTCTCTTATTAGGTAAGGTATATTTTCGTCTGATAAGGTACTTCTTTTTTAATGATTTCGAGGATATTTTAGTTTTGATCAAAAAAATTTTATTTTTTACGACTTTTCATAAAATATATTAATGCCATATGAAAGAGGAACAGATAAGCTTTCCATCGAGCTCTTAGTCGAAGAAGTCGGTCGAAGGATGCAAGAGTTATTAACAAAAAACTAATCGGTTGTCAACACGTTTCCGTCCTACTGCCGATTCTTTTTGCAAAGTACTTTTCTATAATTCTAGTGTTTAGTGGGAAAAAATTAAACGAATTTTTTGTCCATGTAAAAAACTATTAATTCTGAATAAAATGCTACCCATTTATGCAATTAAAAAAATTTATATGTTTCTTATAAGATAAGGCATATTTTCGTCTGATGAGGTACTTCTTTTTCAATGAGTTAGAGGATATTTTAGTTTTGATCAAAAAAATTTTATTTTTTACGACTTTTCATAAAATGTGTTAATGTCATCTGAAAGAGGAACAGATAAGCTTTGCATCGAGGTCTTAATCGAAGAAATCGGTCAAAAGATGCAAGAGTAATTAGCAAAAAACTAATCCGTGGTCACCACGTTTCCGTCCTACTGCCAATTCTTTTTGCAAAGTACTTTTCTGTAATTTTAGTATTTAATGGGAAAAAATTAAACGAATTTTTTGTCCATGTAAAAAACTATTAATTCTGAATAAAATGTCGCCCATTTATGCAATTAAAAAAATTTAAATGTCTCTCATTAGGTAAGGCATATTTTCGTCTTATAAGGTACTTCTTTTTCAATGAGTTAGAGGATATTTTAGTTTTGATCAAAAAAATTTTATTTTTTACGACTTTTCATAAAATATGTTAATGTCATCTAAAAGAGGAACAGATAAGCTTTGCATCGAGCTCTTAGTCGAAGAAGTCGGTCGAAGGATGCAAGAGTTATTAACAAAAAACTAATCGGTGGTCAACACGTTTCCGTCCTACTGCCTATTCTTTTCGCAAAGTACTTTTCTGTAATTCTAGAATTTAATGGGAAAAAATTAAACGAATTTTTTGTCCATGTAAAAAACTATTAATTCTGAATAAAATGTCGCCCATTTATGCAATTAAAAAAATTTAAATGTCTCTCATTAGGTAAGGCATATTTTCGTCTTATAAGGTACTTCTTTTTCAATGAGTTAGAGGATATTTTAGTTTTGATCAAAAAAATTTTATTTTTTACGACTTTTCATAAAATATGTTAATGTCATCTAAAAGAGGAACAGATAAGCTTTGCATCGAGCTCTTAGTCAAAGAAGTCGGTCAAAGGAAGCAAGAGTAATTAGCAAAAAACTAATCGGTGGTCAACACGTTTCCGTCCTTCTGCCAATTCTTTTTGCAAAGTACTTTTCTGTAATTTTAGTATTTAATGGGAAAAAATTAAACGAATTTTTTTCCATGTGAAAAACTATTAATTCCGAATAAAATGTCGCCCATTTATGCAATTAAAAAAATTTAAATGTCTCTTATTAGGTAAGGTATATTTTCGTCTGATAAGGTACTTCTTTTTTAATGATTTCAATGATATTTTAGTTTTGATCAAAAAAATTTTATTTTTTACGACTTTTCATAAAATATATTAATGCCATATGAAAGAGGAACAGATAACCATTCCATCGAGCTCTCAAACGAAGAAGTCGATCGATGGACGCAAGAGTTATTAGCATAAAACTAATCGGTGGTCAACACGATTCCGTCCTACTGCCGATTCTTTTCGCAAAGTACTTTTCTATAATTCTAGTATTTAGTGGGAAAAAATTAGACGAATTTTTTGTCCATGTAAAAAACTATTAATTCTGAATAAAATGCCGCCCATTTATGCAATTAAAAAAATTTAAATGTCGCTTATTAGATAAGGCATATTTTCGTCGTATAAGGTACTTCTTTTTCAATGATTTCGAGGATATTTTAGTTTTGATCAAAAAAATTTTATTTTTTACGACTTTTCATAAAATGTGTTAATGTCATCTGAAAGAGGAACAGATAAGCTTTGCATCGAGGTCTTAATCGAAGAAATCGGTCAAAAGATGCAAGAGTAATTAGCAAAAAACTAATCCGTGGTCACCACGTTTCCGTCCTACTGCCAATTCTTTTTGCAAAGTACTCTTTTATAATTCTAGTATTTAATGTGAAAAAATTAGACGAATTTTTAGTCCATGTAAAAAACTATTAATTCTGAATAAAATGTCGCCCATTTATGCAATTAAAAAAATTTAAATGTCTCTTATTAGGTAAGGCATATTTTCGTCTGATAAGGTACTTGTTTTTCAATGATTTCGACGATCTTTTCGCAAAATACTTTTCTATAATTCTAGTATTTAATGGAAAAAAATTAAACGAATTTTTTGTCCATGTAAAAAACTATTAATTCCGAATAAAATGTCGCCCATTTATGGAATTAAAAAAATTTAAATGCCTCTTATTAGGTAAGGTATATTTTCGTCTGATAAGGTACTTCTTTTTTAATGATTTCGAGGATATTTTAGTTTTGATCAAAAAAATTTTATTTTTTACGACTTTTCATAAAATATATTAATGACATCTGAAAGAGGAACAGATAAGCTTTCCATCGAGCTCTTAGTCGAAGAAGTCGGTCAAAGAATGCAAGAGTTATTTGCAAAAAACTAATCGGTGGTCAACACGATTCCGTCCTACTGCCGATTCTTTTCGCAAAGTACTTTTCTATAATTCTAGTATTTAATCGGAAAAAATTAGACGAATTTTTTGTCCATGTAAAAAACTATTAATTCTGAATAAAATGCCGCCCATTTATGCAATTAAAAAAATTTAAATGTCGCTTATTAGATAAGGCATATGTTCGTCGTATAAGGTACTTCTTTTTCAATGATTTCGAGGATATTTTAGTTTTGATCAAAAAAATTTTATTTTTTACGACTTTTCATAAAATATGTTAATGTCATCTGAAAGAAGAACAGATAAGCTTTGCATCGAGCTCTTAGTCGAAGAAGTCGGTCAAAGAATGCAAGAGTTATTAGCAAAAAACTAATCGGTGGTCAACACGTTTCCGTCCTACTGCCGCTTCTTTTTGCAAAGTACTTTTCTATAATTCTAGTATTTAATGGGAAAAAATTAAACGAATTTTTAGTCCATTAACTATTAATTCTGAATAAAATGTCGCCCATTTATGCAATTAAAAAAATTTAAATGTCTCTTATGAGATAAGGCATATTTTCGTCTTATAAGGTACTTCTTTTTCAATGAGTTAGAGGATATTTTAGTTTTGATCAAAAAAATTTTATTTTTTACGACTTTTCATAAAATATGTTAATGTCATCTAAAAGAGGAACAGATAAGCTTTGCATCGAGCTCTTAGTCAAAGAAGTCGGTCAAAGGAAGCAAGAGTAATTAGCAAAAAACTAATCGGTGGTCAACACGTTTCCGTCCTTCTGCCAATTCTTTTTGCAAAGTACTTTTCTGTAATTTTAGTATTTAATGGGAAAAAATTAAACGAATTTTTTGTCCATGTAAAAAACTATTAATTCTGAATAAAATGCCGCCCATTTATGCAATTAAATAAATTTAAATGTCTCTTATTAGATATGGCATATTTTCGTCTGATAAGGTACTTCTTCTTCAATGATTTCGGGGATATTTTAGTTTTGATCAAAAAAATTTTATTTCTTACGACTTTTCGTAAAATATGTAAATGTCATCTGAAAGAGGAACAGATAAGCTTTCCATCGAGCATTTAGTCGAAGAAGTCGGTCAAAGAATGCAAGAGTTATTAGCAAAAAACTAATCGGTTGTCAATACGTTTCCGTCCTACTGCCGATTCTTTTTGCAAAGTACTTTTCTATAATTCTAGTATTTAATGGGAAAAAATTAAACGAATTTTTAGTCCATGTAAAAAACTATTAATTCTGAATAAAATGTCGCCCATTTATGCAATTAAAAAAATTTAAATGTCTCTTATTAGGTAAGGTATATTTTCGTCTGATAAGGTACTTCTTTTTTAATGATTTCGAGGATATTTTAGTTTTGATCAAAAAAATTTTATTTTTTACGACTTTTCATAAAATATATTAATGCCATATGAAAGAGGAACAGATAAGCTTTCCATCGAGCTCTTAGTCGAAGAAGTCGGTCGAAGGATGCAAGAGTTATTAACAAAAAACTAATCGGTTGTCAACACGTTTCCGTCCTACTGCCGATTCTTTTTGCAAAGTACTTTTCTATAATTCTAGTGTTTAGTGGGAAAAAATTAAACGAATTTTTTGTCCATGTAAAAAACTATTAATTCTGAATAAAATGCTACCCATTTATGCAATTAAAAAAATTTATATGTTTCTTATAAGATAAGGCATATTTTCGTCTGATGAGGTACTTCTTTTTCAATGAGTTAGAGGATATTTTAGTTTTGATCAAAAAAATTTTATTTTTTACGACTTTTCATAAAATGTGTTAATGTCATCTGAAAGAGGAACAGATAAGCTTTGCATCGAGGTCTTAATCGAAGAAATCGGTCAAAAGATGCAAGAGTAATTAGCAAAAAACTAATCCGTGGTCACCACGTTTCCGTCCTACTGCCAATTCTTTTTGCAAAGTACTTTTCTGTAATTTTAGTATTTAATGGGAAAAAATTAAACGAATTTTTTGTCCATGTAAAAAACTATTAATTCTGAATAAAATGTCGCCCATTTATGCAATTAAAAAAATTTAAATGTCTCTCATTAGGTAAGGCATATTTTCGTCTTATAAGGTACTTCTTTTTCAATGAGTTAGAGGATATTTTAGTTTTGATCAAAAAAATTTTATTTTTTACGACTTTTCATAAAATATGTTAATGTCATCTAAAAGAGGAACAGATAAGCTTTGCATCGAGCTCTTAGTCGAAGAAGTCGGTCGAAGGATGCAAGAGTTATTAACAAAAAACTAATCGGTGGTCAACACGTTTCCGTCCTACTGCCTATTCTTTTCGCAAAGTACTTTTCTGTAATTCTAGAATTTAATGGGAAAAAATTAAACGAATTTTTTGTCCATGTAAAAAACTATTAATTCTGAATAAAATGTCGCCCATTTATGCAATTAAAAAAATTTAAATGTCCCTCATTAGGTAAGGCATATTTTCGTCTTATAAGGTACTTCTTTTTCAATGAGTTAGAGGATATTTTAGTTTTGATCAAAAAAATTTTATTTTTTACGACTTTTCATAAAATATGTTAATGTCATCTAAAAGAGGAACAGATAAGCTTTGCATCGAGCTCTTAGTCAAAGAAGTCGGTCAAAGGAAGCAAGAGTAATTAGCAAAAAACTAATCGGTGGTCAACACGTTTCCGTCCTTCTGCCAATTCTTTTTGCAAAGTACTTTTCTGTAATTTTAGTATTTAATGGGAAAAAATTAAACGAATTTTTTTCCATGTGAAAAACTATTAATTCCGAATAAAATGTCGCCCATTTATGCAATTAAAAAAATTTAAATGTCTCTTATTAGGTAAGGTATATTTTCGTCTGATAAGGTACTTCTTTTTTAATGATTTCAATGATATTTTAGTTTTGATCAAAAAAATTTTATTTTTTACGACTTTTCATAAAATATATTAATGCCATATGAAAGAGGAACAGATAACCATTCCATCGAGCTCTCAAACGAAGAAGTCGATCGATGGACGCAAGAGTTATTAGCATAAAACTAATCGGTGGTCAACACGATTCCGTCCTACTGCCGATTCTTTTCGCAAAGTACTTTTCTATAATTCTAGTATTTAGTGGGAAAAAATTAGACGAATTTTTTGTCCATGTAAAAAACTATTAATTCTGAATAAAATGCCGCCCATTTATGCAATTAAAAAAATTTAAATGTCGCTTATTAGATAAGGCATATTTTCGTCGTATAAGGTACTTCTTTTTCAATGATTTCGAGGATATTTTAGTTTTGATCAAAGAAATTTTATTTTTTACGACTTTTCATAAAATGTGTTAATGTCATCTGAAAGAGGAACAGATAAGCTTTGCATCGAGGTCTTAATCGAAGAAATCGGTCAAAAATTGCAAGAGTAATTAGCAAAAAACTAATCCGTGGTCACCACGTTTCCGTCCTACTGCCAATTCTTTTTGCAAAGTACTTTTTTATAATTCTAGTATTTAATGTGAAAAAATTAGACGAATTTTTAGTCCATGTAAAAAACTATTAATTCTGAATAAAATGTCGCCCATTTATGCAATTAAAAAAATTTAAATGTCTCTTATTAGGTAAGGCATATTTTCGTCTGATAAGGTACTTGTTTTTCAATGATTTCGACGATCTTTTCGCAAAATACTTTTCTATAATTCTAGTATTTAATGGAAAAAAATTAAACGAATTTTTTGTCCATGTAAAAAACTATTAATTCCGAATAAAATGTCGCCCATTTATGGAATTAAAAAAATTTAAATGCCTCTTATTAGGTAAGGTATATTTTCGTCTGATAAGGTACTTCTTTTTTAATGATTTCGAGGATATTTTAGTTTTGATCAAAAAAATTTTATTTTTTACGACTTTTCATAAAATATATTAATGACATCTGAAAGAGGAACAGATAAGCTTTCCATCGAGCTCTTAGTCGAAGAAGTCGGTCAAAGAATGCAAGAGTTATTTGCAAAAAACTAATCGGTGGTCAACACGATTCCGTCCTACTGCCGATTCTTTTCGCAAAGTACTTTTCTATAATTCTAGTATTTAATCGGAAAAAATTAGACGAATTTTTTGTCCATGTAAAAAACTATTAATTCTGAATAAAATGCCGCCCATTTATGCAATTAAAAAAATTTAAATGTCGCTTATTAGATAAGGCATATGTTCGTCGTATAAGGTACTTCTTTTTCAATGATTTCGAGGATATTTTAGTTTTGATCAAAAAAATTTTATTTTTTACGACTTTTCATAAAATATGTTAATGTCATCTGAAAGAAGAACAGATAAGCTTTGCATCGAGCTCTTAGTCGAAGAAGTCGGTCAAAGAATGCAAGAGTTATTAGCAAAAAACTAATCGGTGGTCAACACGTTTCCGTCCTACTGCCGCTTCTTTTTGCAAAGTACTTTTCTATAATTCTAGTATTTAATGGGAAAAAATTAAACGAATTTTTAGTCCATTAACTATTAATTCTGAATAAAATGTCGCCCATTTATGCAATTAAAAAAATTTAAATGTCTCTTATGAGATAAGGCATATTTTCGTCTTATAAGGTACTTCTTTTTCAATGAGTTCGAGGATATTTTAGTTTTGATCAAAAAAATTTTATTTTTTACGACTTTTCATAAAATATATTAATGCCATATGAAAGAGGAACAGATAACCATTCCATCGAGCTCTTAGTCGAAGAAGTCGGTCGAAGGATGCAAAAATTATTAGCAAAAAACTAATCGGTTGTCAACACGTTTCCGTCCTACTGCCGATTCTTATTGCAAAGTACTTTTCTATAATTCTAGTATTTAGTGGGAAAAAATTAAACGAATTTTTTGTCCATGTAAAAAACTATTAATTCTGAACAAAATGCCGCCCATTTATGCAATTAAAAAAATTTAAATGTCGCTTATTAGATAAGGCATATTTTCGTCGTATAAGGTACTTTTTTTTCAATGATTTCGAGGATATTTTAGTTTTGATCAAAAAAATTTTATTTTTTACGACTTTTCATAAAATATGTTAATGTCATCTAAAAGAGGAACAGATAAGCTTTGCATCGAGCTCTTAGTCAAAGAAGTCGGTCAAAGGAAGCAAGAGTAATTAGCAAAAAACTAATCGGTGGTCAACACGTTTCCGTCCTTCTGCCAAATCTTTTTGCAAAGTACTTTTCTATAATTCTAGTATTTAATGGGAAAAAATTAGACGAATTTTTTGTCCATGTAAAAAACTATTAATTCTGAATAAAATGCCGCCCATTTATGCAATTAAATAAATTTAAATGTCTCTTATTAGATATGGCATATTTTCGTCTGATAAGGTACTTCTTCTTCAATGATTTCGACGATCTTTTCGCAAAGTACTTTTCTATAATTCTAGTATTTAATGGAAAAAAATTAAACGAATTTTTTGTCCATGTAAAAAACTATTAATTCCGAATAAAATGCCGCCCATTTATGCAATTAAAAAAATTTAAATGTCGCTTATTAGATAAGGCATATTTTCGTCGTATAAGGTACTTCTTTTTCAATGATTTCGAGGATATTTTAGTTTTGATCAAAAAAATTTTATTTTTTACGACTTTTCATAAAATGTGTTAATGTCATCTGAAAGAGGAACAGATAAGCTTTGCATCGAGGTCTTAATCGAAGAAATCGGTCAAAAGATGCAAGAGTATTTAGCAAAAAACTAATCGGTGGTCAACACGTTTCCGTCCTACTGCCGATTCTTTTCGCAAAGTACTTTTCTGTAATTCTAGTATTTAATGGGAAAAAATTAAACGAATTTTTTGTCCATGTAAAAAACTATTAATTCTGAATAAAATGTCGCCCATTTATGCAATTAAAAAATTTAAATGTCTCTTATTAGGTAAGGTATATTTTCGTCTGATAAGGTACTTCTTTTTTAATGATTTCAAGGATATTTTAGTTTTGATCAAAAAAATTTTATTTTTTACGACTTTTTATAAAATATATTAATGCCATATGAAAGAGGAACAGATAACCATTCCATCGAGCTCTCAAACGAAGAAGTCGATCGATGGACGCAAGAGTTATTAGCATAAAACTAATCGGTGGTCAACACGATTCCGTCCTACTGCCGATTCTTTTCGCAAAATACTTTTCTATAATTCTAGTATTTAATGGAAAAAAATTAAACGAATTTTTTGTCCATGTAAAAAACTATTAATTCCGAATAAAATGTCGCCCATTTATGGAATTAAAAAAATTTAAATGCCTCTTATTAGGTAAGGTATATTTTCGTCTGATCAGGTACTTCTTTTTTAATGATTTCGAGGATATTTTAGTTTTGATCAAAAAAATTTTATTTTTTACGACTTTTCATAAAATATATTAATGCCATCTGAAAGAGGAACAGATAAGCTTTCCATCGAGCTCTTAGTCGAAGAAGTCGGTCAAAGAATGCAAGAGTTATTTGCAAAAAACTAATCGGTGGTCAACACGTTTCCGTCCTACTGCCTATTCTTTTCGCAAAGTACTTTTCTGTAATTCTAGTATTTAATGGGAAAAAATTAAACGATTTTTTTGTCCATGTAAAAAACTATTAATTCTGAATAAAATGTCGCCCATTTATGCAATTAAAAAATTTAAATGTCTCTTATTAGGTAAGGTATATTTTCGTCTGATAAGGTACTTCTATTTTAATGATTTCAAGGATATTTTAGTTTTGATCAAAAAAATTTTATTTTTTACGACTTTTCATAAAATATATTAATGCCATATGAAAGAGGAACAGATAACCATTCCATCGAGCTCTTAAACGAAGAAGCCGATCGATGGACGCAAGAGTTATTAGCATAAAACTAATCGGTGGTCAACACGATTCCGTCCTACTGCCGATTCTTTTCGCAAAGTACTTTTCTATAATTCTAGTATTTAATGGGAAAAAATTAGACGAATTTTTTGTCCATGTAAAAAACTATTAATTCTGAATAAAATGCCGCCCATTTATGCAACTACAAAAATTTAAATGTCGCTTATTAGATAAGGCATATTTTCGTCGTATAAGGTACTTCTTTTTCAATGATTTCGAGGATATTATAGTTTTGATCAAAAAAATTTTATTTTTTACGACTTTTCATAAAATGTGTTAATGTCATCTAAAAGAGGAACAGATAAGCTTTGCATCGAGCTCTTAGTCGAAGAAGTCGGTCAAAAGATGCAAGAGTAATTAGCAAAAAACTAATCGGTGGTCAACACGTTTCCGTCCTACTGCCAATTCTTTTTGCAAAGTACTTTTCTATAATTCTAGTATTTAATGTGAAAAAATTAGACGAATTTTTAGTCCATGTAAAAAACTATTAATTCTGAATAAAATGTCGCCCATTTATGCAATTAAAAAAATTTAAATGTCTCTTATTAGATAAGGCATATTTTCGTCTGATGAGGTAGTTCTTTTTTAATGATTTCGAGGATATTTTAGTTTTGATCAAAAAAATTTTATTTTTTACGACTTTTCATAAAATATATTAATGCCATATGAAAGAGGAACAGATAAGCTTTCCATCGAGCTCTTAGTCGAAGAAGTCGGTCGAAGGATGCAAGAGTTATTAGCAAAAAACTAATCGGTTGTCAACACGTTTCCGTACTACTGCCGATTCTTTTTGGAAAGTACTTTTCTGTAATTCTAGTATTTAATGGGAAAAAATTAAACAAATTTTTTGTCCATGTAAAAAACTATTAATTCTGAATAAAATGCCGCCCATTTATGCAATTAAAAAAATTTAAATGTCTCTTAATAGATAAGGCATATTTTCGTCTGATAAGGTACTTCTTCTTGAATGATTTCGGGAATATTTTAGTTTTGATCAAAAAAATTTTATTTCTTACGACTTTTCGTAAAATATGTTAATGCCATGAGGAACACATAATGTAATGTTAATATAATGAGGAACAGATAAGCTTTCCATCGAGCTCTTAGTCGAAGAAGTCGGTCGAAGGATGCAAGAGTTATTAGCAAAAAAAATCGCGTGCAACACAGTACACGTGTTCGAAGTGAAACTTTCTTTAAAAGAACCAAAAAAACTAGTAAGGACGCTATCTTCAGCCTTGCCACGCCCATTTTCTGGATTGAATTTCTCTTTATCTTAATATCCTATACATTCTATACAAATTATCAATTTTTGCTATAAGTGGGCGTTGCCATTCCCAATTTTTGATGAAAATATTTTTTATGCCTCTCTAAGTGTGAAGTTTCAAGTCAATTGATTAAGAAACAAAAACGTTTTCCATACAACGACGTAAATTTGCTTTTTATCCTCTCATTGATGATTTACGGTAATCAAATTGGAGGAACTGTGCAACATTTCAGGTCGATGATTTCAAAATAATCAAAAGGGAAATTTAGGTATCTGGGAAATCTTTTATAGATATTTTCACACCGTTACAAAATCTCTGACAATTTTCTCAGAGATTTTGTTAAATTCAGCCTTATTTTTAGTTGTTGTAAATAATTATGTACCAAGAAATAAACAATATGGTTTCCCCATTAATCTGCATTAAAACAATTCAATATTTTACATGTTTTCATTAATAAATCTGTATTAAAAAAACCCTTCCCAAATCAACCCAATTTTTTGAGCTGGAAAACAATCAATCTGCTTTTATCTTTATCGAAGATTGAGAAGTAAATTCGAATTAAATTCTTGAAATAATTTGACATAAAATTATGAAGTTGTATTTGAAATGGTTAAAAAAAAACTCATAAAAATAGTCAATTTTACAAAAATATGTATGTACCAACTATGTTATTTGGGCAAGTTGGAATGTGTATAGTTTTGAATGCATAAGTGCGAAAAAGGAGAATTAATTCAAATTTGCAGAGGGTCTCTCGAAGAACAGAGGAAAATTAACTACGAACGCTCCAATGTGTAGAATCTACTTGACTTTATTTATTGCACATAAAATTTATTAATAGTCTTCACTTTTGGAGTATTTTGAATTTGTAAGTTAAATGTTTTCATTTGCTAAGCACAGCAAAGGAAAGGGAAATTGTCAATTGCAAAATTGAACGGGCTCCAACATAATAGCGAATTGGAGATGAATTCGCGGCTCATATACAAATTATGAAGCTGATTAGTGACGTTGACGCTAAGTAGCGGGCAACAACAAACACAATGTATACGCTCAGACAGTGTTATAGGTAGCAACAACCACACTGTCCGACCAAACGGTGCATGCTTATGCCGAAAATGACAACAACAAGAAATGTTGTAATATTTGGAGTAAACAAGCCAGATAAGTTGTTGTTGCATATGCGCCAGATGGCGAAAATGACGATTGAAGAGGAATGCGAAAATTACAACTAAGCATGATGTTGTTCTTAGTTTTTTTTATGACTACTCAGTTTATGACTACAAACTGTCATTCTATATTCTATTTCATTTTCTCGCAGGCTAAATCATATAAATATATAGTTTGTCTCTTTCCCATGTCGTTTTTTCAAGTTTCAAATCACACCCATGCTAAAAAAGTTTCACTTCAAAAACTAATCGGTTGTCAACGCGTTTCCGTCCTACTGCCGATTCTTTTTGGAAAGTACTTTTCTGTAATTCTAGTATTTAATGGGAAAAAATTAAACGAATTTTTTGTCCATGTAAAAAACTATTAATTCTGAATAAAATGTCGCCCATTTATGCAATTAAAAAATTTAAATGTCTCTTGTTAGGTAAGGCATATTTTCGTCTGATGAGGTACTTCTTTTTTATTGAATTAGAGGATATTTTAGTTTTGATCAAAAACATTTTATTTCTTACGACTTTTCGTAAAATATTATAATGCCATCTGAAAGAGGAACAGATAAGCTTTCCATAGAGCTCTTAGTCGAAGAAGTCGGTCAAAGGATGCAAGAGTTATTAGCAAAAAACTAATCGGTTGTCAACACGTTTCCGTCCTACTGCCGATTCTTTTTGCAAAGTACTTTTCTGTAATTCTAGTATTTAATGGGAAAAAATTAAACGAATTTTTTGTCCATGTAAAAAACTATTAATTCTGAATAAAATGTCGCCCATTTATGCAATTAAAAAATTTAAATGTTTCTTATTAGATAAGGCATATTTTCGTCTGATGAGGAACTTCTTTTTCAATGATTTCGAGGATATTTTAGTTTTGATCAAAAAAATTTTATTTTTTACGACTTTTCATAAAATATATTAATGCCATATGAAAGAGGAACAGATAAGCTTTCCATCGAGCTCTTAGTCGAAGAAGTCGGTCGAAGGATGCAAGAGTTATTAGCAAAAAACTAATCGGTTGTCAACACGTTTCCGTCCTACTGCCGATTCTTTTTGCAAAGTACTTTTCTGTAATTCTAGTATTTAATGGGAAAAAATTAAACGAATTTTTTGTATATGTAAAAAACTATTAATTCTGAATAAAATGTCGCCCATTTATGCAATTAAAAAACTTAAATGTCTCTTATTAGGTAAGGCATATTTTCGTCTGATGAGGTACTTCTTTTTTAATGAATTAGAGGATATTTTAGTTTTGATCAAAAACATTTTATTTCTTACGACTTTTCGTAAAATATGATAATGCCATCTGAAAGAGGAACAGATAAGCTTTCCATCGAGCTCTTAGTCGAAGAAGTCGGTCGAAGGATGCAAGAGTTATTAGCAAAAAACTAATCGGTTGTCAACACGTTTCCGTCCTACTGCCGATTCTTTTTGCAAGGTACTTTTCTGTAATTCTAGTATTTAATGGGAAAAAATTAACGAATTTTTTGTCCATGTAAAAAACTATTAATTCTGAATAAAATGCCGCCCATTTATGCAATTAAAAAAATTGAAATGTTTCTTATTAGGTAAGGCATATTTTCGTCTGATGAGGTACTTCTTTTTTAATGAATTAGAGGATATTTTAGTTTTGATCAAAAACATTTTATTTCTTACGACTTTTCGTAAAATATGATAATGCCATCTGAAAGAGGAACAGATAAGCTTTCCATCGAGCTCTTAGTCGAAGAAGTCGGTCAAAGAATGCAAGAGTTATTAGCAAAAAACTTATCGGTGGTCAACACGTTTCCGTCCTACTGCCTATTCTTTTCGCAAAGTATTTTTCTGTAATTCTAGTATTTAATGGGAAAAAATTAAACGAATTTTTTGTCCATGTAAAAAACTATTAATTCTGAATAAAATGTCGCCCATTTATGCAATTAAAAAATTTAAATGTCTCTTATTAGGTAAGGTATATTTTTGTCTGATAAGGTACTTCTTTTTTAATGATTTCAAGGATATTTTAGTTTTGATCAAAAAAATTTTATTTTTTACGACTTTTCATAAAATATATTAATGCCATATGAAAGAGGAACAGATAACCATTCCATCGGGCTCTTAAACGCAGAAGTCGATCGATGGACGCAAGAGTTATTAGCATAAAACTAATCGGTGGTCAACACGATTCCGTCCTACTGCCGATTCTTTTCGCAAAGTACTTTTCTATAATTCTAGTATTTAATGGGAAAAAATTAGACGAATTTTTTGTCCATGTAAAAAACTATTAATTCTGAATAAAATGCCGCCCATTTATGCAATTAAAAAAATTTAAATGTCGCTTATTAGATAAGGCATATTTTCGTCGTATAAGGTACTTCTTTTTCAATGATTTCGAGGATATTTTGGTTTTGATCAAAAAAATTTTATTTTTTACGACTTTTCATAAAATGTGTTAATGTCATCTGAAAGAGGAACAGATAAGCTTTGCATCGAGCTCTTAGTCGAAGAAGTCGGTCAAAAGATGCAAGAGTAATTAGCAAAAAACTAATCGGTGGTCAACACGTTTCCGTCCTACTGCCGATTCTTTTTGCAAAGTACTTTTCTATAATTCTAGTATTTAATGGGAAAAATTAAACGAATTTTTTGTCCATGTAAAAAACTATTAATTCTGAATAAAATGTCGCCCATTTATGCAATTAAAAAATTTAAATGTCTCTTATTAGGTAAGGTATATTTTCGTCTGATAAGGTACTTCTTTTTTAATGATTTCAAGGATATTTTAGTTTTGATCACAAAAATTTTATTTTTTACGACTTTTCATAAAATATATTAATGCCATATGAAAGAGGAACAGATAACCATTCCATCGAGCTCTTAAACGAAGAAGTCGATCGATGGACGCAAGAGTTATTAGCATAAAACTAATCGGTGGTCAACACGTTTCCGTCCTACTGCCTATTCTTTTCGCAAAGTACTTTTCTGTAATTCTAGTATTTAATGGGAAAAAATTAAACGAATTTTTTGTCCATGTAAAAAACTATTAATTCTGAATTAAATGCCGCCCATTGATGCAATTAAAAAAATTTAAATGTCTCTTATTAGATAAGGCATATTTTCGTCTGATGAGGTCCTTCTTCTTCAATGATTTCGAGGATATTTTAGTTTTGATCAAAAAAATTTTATTTTTTACTACTTTTCATAAAATATGTTAATGCCATCTGAAAGAGGAACAGATAAGCTTTCCATCGAGCTCTTAGTCGAAGAAGTCGGTCGAAGGATGCAAGAGTTATTAGTAAAAAACTAATCGGTGGTCAACACGATTCCGTCCTACTGCCGATTCCTTTCGCAATGTACCTTTCTATAATTCTAGTATTTAATGGGAAAAATTAAACGAATTTTTTGTCCATGTAAAAAACTATTAATTCTGAATAAAATGCCGCCCATTTATGCAATTAAAAAAATTTAAATGTCTCTTATTAGATAAGGCATATTTTCGTCTGATGAGGTCCTTCTTCTTCAATGATTTCGAGGATATTTTAGTTTTGATCAAAAAAATTTTATTTTTTACTACTTTTCATAAAATATGTAAATGTCATCTGAAAGAGGAACAGATAAGCTTTCCATCGAGCTCTAAGTCGAAGAAGTCGGTCGAAGGATGAAGGAGTTATTAGAAAAAAACTAATCGGTGGTCAACACGATTCCGTCCTAATGCCGATTCTTTTTGCAAAGTACTTTTCTATAATTCTAGTATTTAATGGGAAAAAATTAAACGAATTTTTTGTCCATATAAAAAACTATTAATTCTGAATTAAATGCCGCCCATTGATGCAATTAAAAAAATTTAAATGTTTCTTATTGGATAAGGCATATTTTCGTCTGATGAGGTCCTTCTTCTTCAATGATTTCGGGGATATTTTAGTTTTGATACAAAAAATTTTATTTCTTACGACTTTTCGTAAAATATGATAATGCCATCTGAAAGAGGAACAGATAAGCTTTCCATCGAGCTCTTAGTTGAAGAAGTCGGTCGAAGGATGCGAGAGTTATTAGCAAAAAACTAATCGGTTGTCAACACGTTTCCGTCCTACTGCCGATTCTTTTTGCAAAGTACTTTTCTGTAATTCTAGTATTTAATGGGAAAAAATTAAACGAATTTTTTGTCCATTTAAAAAACTATTAATTCTGAATAAAATGTCGCCCATTTATGCAATTAAAAAAATTTAAATGTCTCTTATTAGATAAGGCATATTTTCGTCTGATGAGGTAGTTCTTTTTTAATGATTTCGAGGATATTTTAGTTTTGATCAAAAAAATTTTATTTTTTACGACTTTTCATAAAATATATTAATGCCATATGAAAGAGGAACAGATAAGCTTTCCATCGAGCTCTTAGTCGAAGAAGTCGGTCGAAGGATGCAAGAGTTATTAGCAAAAAACTAATCGGTTGTCAACACGTTTCCGTACTACTGCCGATTCTTTTTGGAAAGTACTTTTCTGTAATTCTAGTATTTAATGGGAAAAAATTAAACGAATTTTTTGTCCATGTAAAAAACTATTAATTCTGAATAAAATGCCGCCCATTTATGCAATTAAAAAAATTTAAATGTCTCTTAATAGATAAGGCATATTTTCGTCTGATAAGGTACTTCTTCTTGAATGATTTCGGGAATATTTTAGTTTTGATCAAAAAAATTTTATTTCTTACGACTTTTCGTAAAATATGTTAATGCCATGAGGAACACATAATGTAATGTTAATATAATGAGGAACAGATAAGCTTTCCATCGAGCTCTTTGTCCATGTAAAAAACTATTAATTCTGAATAAAATGTCGCCCATTTATGCAATTAAAAAATTTAAATGTCTCTTATTAGGTAAGGTATATTTTTGTCTGATAAGGTACTTCTTTTTTAATGATTTCAAGGATATTTTAGTTTTGATCAAAAAAATTTTATTTTTTACGACTTTTCATAAAATATATTAATGCCATCTGAAAGAGGAACAGATAAGCTTTCCATCGAGCTCTTAGTCGAAGAAGTCGGTCAAAGAATGCAAGAGTTATTAGCAAAAAACTTATCGGTGGTCAACACGTTTCCGTCCTACTGCCTATTCTTTTCGCAAAGTATTTTTCTGTAATTCTAGTATTTAATGGGAAAAAATTAAACGAATTTTTTGTCCATGTAAAAAACTATTAATTCTGAATAAAATGTCGCCCATTTATGCAATTAAAAAATTTAAATGTCTCTTATTAGGTAAGGTATATTTTTGTCTGATAAGGTACTTCTTTTTTAATGATTTCAAGGATATTTTAGTTTTGATCAAAAAAATTTTATTTTTTACGACTTTTCATAAAATATATTAATGCCATATGAAAGAGGAACAGATAACCATTCCATCGGGCTCTTAAACGCAGAAGTCGATCGATGGACGCAAGAGTTATTAGCATAAAACTAATCGGTGGTCAACACGATTCCGTCCTACTGCCGATTCTTTTCGCAAAGTACTTTTCTATAATTCTAGTATTTAATGGGAAAAAATTAGACGAATTTTTTGTCCATGTAAAAAACTATTAATTCTGAATAAAATGCCGCCCATTTATGCAATTAAAAAAATTTAAATGTCGCTTATTAGATAAGGCATATTTTCGTCGTATAAGGTACTTCTTTTTCAATGATTTCGAGGATATTTTGGTTTTGATCAAAAAAATTTTATTTTTTACGACTTTTCATAAAATGTGTTAATGTCATCTGAAAGAGGAACAGATAAGCTTTGCATCGAGCTCTTAGTCGAAGAAGTCGGTCAAAAGATGCAAGAGTAATTAGCAAAAAACTAATCGGTGGTCAACACGTTTCCGTCCTACTGCCGATTCTTTTTGCAAAGTACTTTTCTATAATTCTAGTATTTAATGGGAAAAATTAAACGAATTTTTTGTCCATGTAAAAAACTATTAATTCTGAATAAAATGTCGCCCATTTATGCAATTAAAAAATTTAAATGTCTCTTATTAGGTAAGGTATATTTTCGTCTGATAAGGTACTTCTTTTTTAATGATTTCAAGGATATTTTAGTTTTGATCACAAAAATTTTATTTTTTACGACTTTTCATAAAATATATTAATGCCATATGAAAGAGGAACAGATAACCATTCCATCGAGCTCTTAAACGAAGAAGTCGATCGATGGACGCAAGAGTTATTAGCATAAAACTAATCGGTGGTCAACACGTTTCCGTCCTACTGCCTATTCTTTTCGCAAAGTACTTTTCTGTAATTCTAGTATTTAATGGGAAAAAATTAAACGAATTTTTTGTCCATGTAAAAAACTATTAATTCTGAATTAAATGCCGCCCATTGATGCAATTAAAAAAATTTAAATGTCTCTTATTAGATAAGGCATATTTTCGTCTGATGAGGTCCTTCTTCTTCAATGATTTCGAGGATATTTTAGTTTTGATCAAAAAAATTTTATTTTTTACTACTTTTCATAAAATATGTTAATGCCATCTGAAAGAGGAACAGATAAGCTTTCCATCGAGCTCTTAGTCGAAGAAGTCGGTCGAAGGATGCAAGAGTTATTAGTAAAAAACTAATCGGTGGTCAACACGATTCCGTCCTACTGCCGATTCCTTTCGCAATGTACCTTTCTATAATTCTAGTATTTAATGGGAAAAATTAAACGAATTTTTTGTCCATGTAAAAAACTATTAATTCTGAATAAAATGCCGCCCATTTATGCAATTAAAAAAATTTAAATGTCTCTTATTAGATAAGGCATATTTTCGTCTGATGAGGTCCTTCTTCTTCAATGATTTCGAGGATATTTTAGTTTTGATCAAAAAAATTTTATTTTTTACTACTTTTCATAAAATATGTAAATGTCATCTGAAAGAGGAACAGATAAGCTTTCCATCGAGCTCTAAGTCGAAGAAGTCGGTCGAAGGATGAAGGAGTTATTAGAAAAAAACTAATCGGTGGTCAACACGATTCCGTCCTAATGCCGATTCTTTTTGCAAAGTACTTTTCTATAATTCTAGTATTTAATGGGAAAAAATTAAACGAATTTTTTGTCCATATAAAAAACTATTAATTCTGAATTAAATGCCGCCCATTGATGCAATTAAAAAAATTTAAATGTTTCTTATTGGATAAGGCATATTTTCGTCTGATGAGGTCCTTCTTCTTCAATGATTTCGGGGATATTTTAGTTTTGATACAAAAAATTTTATTTCTTACGACTTTTCGTAAAATATGATAATGCCATCTGAAAGAGGAACAGATAAGCTTTCCATCGAGCTCTTAGTTGAAGAAGTCGGTCGAAGGATGCGAGAGTTATTAGCAAAAAACTAATCGGTTGTCAACACGTTTCCGTCCTACTGCCGATTCTTTTTGCAAAGTACTTTTCTGTAATTCTAGTATTTAATGGGAAAAAATTAAACGAATTTTTTGTCCATTTAAAAAACTATTAATTCTGAATAAAATGTCGCCCATTTATGCAATTAAAAAAATTTAAATGTCTCTTATTAGATAAGGCATATTTTCGTCTGATGAGGTAGTTCTTTTTTAATGATTTCGAGGATATTTTAGTTTTGATCAAAAAAATTTTATTTTTTACGACTTTTCATAAAATATATTAATGCCATATGAAAGAGGAACAGATAAGCTTTCCATCGAGCTCTTAGTCGAAGAAGTCGGTCGAAGGATGCAAGAGTTATTAGCAAAAAACTAATCGGTTGTCAACACGTTTCCGTACTACTGCCGATTCTTTTTGGAAAGTACTTTTCTGTAATTCTAGTATTTAATGGGAAAAAATTAAACGAATTTTTTGTCCATGTAAAAAACTATTAATTCTGAATAAAATGCCGCCCATTTATGCAATTAAAAAAATTTAAATGTCTCTTAATAGATAAGGCATATTTTCGTCTGATAAGGTACTTCTTCTTGAATGATTTCGGGAATATTTTAGTTTTGATCAAAAAAATTTTATTTCTTACGACTTTTCGTAAAATATGTTAATGCCATGAGGAACACATAATGTAATGTTAATATAATGAGGAACAGATAAGCTTTCCATCGAGCTCTTAGTCGAAGAAGTCGGTCGAAGGATGCAAGAGTTATTAGCAAAAAAAAATCGCGTGCAACACAGTACACGTGTTCGAAGTGAAACTTTCTTTAAAAGAACCAAAAAAACTAGTAAGGACGCTATCTTCAGCCTTGCCACGCCCATTTTCTGGATTGAATTTCTCTTTATCTTAATATCCTATACATTCTATACAAATTATCAATTTTTGCTATAAGTGGGCGTTGCCATTCCCAATTTTTGATGAAAATATTTTTTATGCCTCTCTAAGTGTGAAGTTTCAAGTCAATTGATTAAGAAACAAAAACGTTTTCCATACAACGACGTAAATTTGCTTTTTATCCTCTCATTGATGATTTACGGTAATCAAATTGGAGGAACTGTGCAACATTTCAGGTCGATGATTTCAAAATAATCAAAAGGGAAATTTAGGTATCTGGGAAATCTTTTATAGATATTTTCACACCGTTACAAAATCTCAGACAATTTTCTCAGAGATTTTGTTAAATTCAGCCTTATTTTTAGTTGTTGTAAATAATTATGTACCAAGAAATAAACAATATGGTTTCCCCATTAATCTGCATTAAAACAATTCAATATTTTACATGTTTTCATTAATAAATCTGTATTAAAAAAACCCTTCCCAAATCAACCCAATTTTTTGAGCTGGAAAACAATCAATCTGCTTTTATCTTTATCGAAGATTGAGAAGTAAATTCGAATTAAATTCTTGAAATAATTTGACATAAAATTATGAAGTTGTATTTGAAATGGTTAAAAAAAAACTCATAAAAATAGTCAATTTTACAAAAATATGTATGTACCAACTATGTTATTTGGGCAAGTTGGAATGTGTATAGTTTTGAATGCATAAGTGCGAAAAAGGAGAATTAATTCAAATTTGCAGAGGGTCTCTCGAAGAACAGAGGAAAATTAACTACGAACGCTCCAATGTGTAGAATCTACTTGACTTTATTTATTGCACATAAAATTTATTAATAGTCTTCACTTTTGGAGTATTTTGAATTTGTAAGTTAAATGTTTTCATTTGCTAAGCACAGCAAAGGAAAGGGAAATTGTCAATTGCAAAATTGAACGGGCTCCAACATAATAGCGAATTGGAGATGAATTCGCGGCTCATATACAAATTATGAAGCTGATTAGTGACGTTGACGCTAAGTAGCGGGCAACAACAAACACAATGTATACGCTCAGACAGTGTTATAGGTAGCAACAACCACACTGTCCGACCAAACGGTGCATGCTTATGCCGAAAATGACAACAACAAGAAATGTTGTAATATTTGGAGTAAACAAGCCAGGTAAGTTGTTGTTGCATATGCGCCAGATGGCGAAAATGACGATTGAAGAGGAATGCGAAAATTACAACTAAGCATGATGTTGTTCTTAGTTTTTTTTATGACTACTCAGTTTATGACTACAAACTGTCATTCTATATTCTATTTCATTTTCTCGCAGGCTAAATCATATAAATATATAGTTTGTCTCTTTCCCATGTCGTTTTATCAAGTTTCAAATCATACCCATGCTAAAAAAGTTTCACTTCAAAAACTAATCGGTTGTCAACGCGTTTCCGTCCTACTGCCGATTCTTTTTGGAAAGTACTTTTCTGTAATTCTAGTATTTAATGGGAAAAAATTAAACGAATTTTTTGTCCATGTAAAAAACTATTAATTCTGAATAAAATGTCGCCCATTTATGCAATTAAAAAATTTAAATGTCTCTTGTTAGGTAAGGCATATTTTCGTCTGATGAGGTACTTCTTTTTTATTGAATTAGAGGATATTTTAGTTTTGATCAAAAACATTTTATTTCTTACGACTTTTCGTAAAATATTATAATGCCATCTGAAAGAGGAACAGATAAGCTTTCCATAGAGCTCTTAGTCGAAGAAGTCGGTCAAAGGATGCAAGAGTTATTAGCAAAAAACTAATCGGTTGTCAACACGTTTCCGTCCTACTGCCGATTCTTTTTGCAAAGTACTTTTCTGTAATTCTAGTATTTAATGGGAAAAAATTAAACGAATTTTTTGTCCATTTAAAAAACTATTAATTCTGAATAAAATGCCGCCCATTTATGCAATTAAAAAAATTTAAATGTTTCTTATTAGATAAGGCATATTTTCGTCTGATGAGGAACTTCTTTTTCAATGATTTCGAGGATATTTTAGTTTTGATCAAAAAAATTTTATTTTTTACGACTTTTCATAAAATATATTAATGCCATATGAAAGAGGAACAGATAAGCTTTCCATCGAGCTCTTAGTCGAAGAAGTCGGTCGAAGGATGCAAGAGTTATTAGCAAAAAACTAATCGGTTGTCAACACGTTTCCGTCCTACTGCCGATTCTTTTTGCAAAGTACTTTTCTGTAATTCTAGTATTTAATGGGAAAAAATTAAACGAATTTTTTGTATATGTAAAAAACTATTAATTCTGAATAAAATGTCGCCCATTTATGCAATTAAAAAACTTAAATGTCTCTTATTAGGTAAGGCATATTTTCGTCTGATGAGGTACTTCTTTTTTAATGAATTAGAGGATATTTTAGTTTTGATCAAAAACATTTTATTTCTTACGACTTTTCGTAAAATATGATAATGCCATCTGAAAGAGGAACAGATAAGCTTTCCATCGAGCTCTTAGTCGAAGAAGTCGGTCGAAGGATGCAAGAGTTATTAGCAAAAAACTAATCGGTTGTCAACACGTTTCCGTCCTACTGCCGATTCTTTTTGCAAAGTACTTTTCTGTAATTCTAGTATTTAATGGGAAAAAATTAAACGAATTTTTTGTCCATGTAAAAAACTATTAATTCTGAATAAAATGCCGCCCATTTATGCAATTAAAAAAATTGAAATGTTTCTTATTAGGTAAGGCATATTTTCGTCTGATGAGGTACTTCTTTTTTAATGAATTAGAGGATATTTTAGTTTTGATCAAAAACATTTTATTTCTTACGACTTTTCGTAAAATATGATAATGCCATCTGAAAGAGGAACAGATAAGCTTTCCATCGAGCTCTTAGTCGAAGAAGTCGGTCAAAGAATGCAAGAGTTATTAGCAAAAAACTTATCGGTGGTCAACACGTTTCCGTCCTACTGCCTATTCTTTTCGCAAAGTATTTTTCTGTAATTCTAGTATTTAATGGGAAAAAATTAAACGAATTTTTTGTCCATGTAAAAAACTATTAATTCTGAATAAAATGTCGCCCATTTATGCAATTAAAAAATTTAAATGTCTCTTATTAGGTAAGGTATATTTTTGTCTGATAAGGTACTTCTTTTTTAATGATTTCAAGGATATTTTAGTTTTGATCAAAAAAATTTTATTTTTTACGACTTTTCATAAAATATATTAATGCCATATGAAAGAGGAACAGATAACCATTCCATCGGGCTCTTAAACGAAGAAGTCGATCGATGGACGCAAGAGTTATTAGCATAAAACTAATCGGTGGTCAACACGATTCCGTCCTACTGCCGATTCTTTTCGCAAAGTACTTTTCTATAATTCTAGTATTTAATGGGAAAAAATTAGACGAATTTTTTGTCCATGTAAAAAACTATTAATTCTGAATAAAATGCCGCCCATTTATGCAATTAAAAAAATTTAAATGTCGCTTATTAGATAAGGCATATTTTCGTCGTATAAGGTACTTCTTTTTCAATGATTTCGAGGATATTTTGGTTTTGATCAAAAAAATTTTATTTTTTACGACTTTTCATAAAATGTGTTAATGTCATCTGAAAGAGGAACAGATAAGCTTTGCATCGAGCTCTTAGTCGAAGAAGTCGGTCAAAAGATGCAAGAGTAATTAGCAAAAAACTAATCGGTGGTCAACACGTTTCCGTCCTACTGCCGATTCTTTTTGCAAAGTACTTTTCTATAATTCTAGTATTTAATGGGAAAAATTAAACGAATTTTTTGTCCATGTAAAAAACTATTAATTCTGAATAAAATGTCGCCCATTTATGCAATTAAAAAATTTAAATGTCTCTTATTAGGTAAGGTATATTTTCGTCTGATAAGGTACTTCTTTTTTAATGATTTCAAGGATATTTTAGTTTTGATCACAAAAATTTTATTTTTTACGACTTTTCATAAAATATATTAATGCCATATGAAAGAGGAACAGATAACCATTCCATCGAGCTCTTAAACGAAGAAGTCGATCGATGGACGCAAGAGTTATTAGCATAAAACTAGTCGGTGGTCAACACGTTTCCGTCCTACTGCCTATTCTTTTCGCAAAGTACTTTTCTGTAATTCTAGTATTTAATGGGAAAAAATTAAACGAATTTTTTGTCCATGTAAAAAACTATTAATTCTGAATTAAATGCCGCCCATTGATGCAATTAAAAAAATTTAAATGTCTCTTATTAGATAAGGCATATTTTCGTCTGATGAGGTCCTTCTTCTTCAATGATTTCGAGGATATTTTAGTTTTGATCAAAAAAATTTTATTTTTTACTACTTTTCATAAAATATGTTAATGCCATCTGAAAGAGGAACAGATAAGCTTTCCATCGAGCTCTTAGTCGAAGAAGTCGGTCGAAGGATGCAAGAGTTATTAGTAAAAAACTAATCGGTGGTCAACACGATTCCGTCCTACTGCCGATTCTTTTCGCAATGTACCTTTCTATAATTCTAGTATTTAATGGGAAAAATTAAACGAATTTTTTGTCCATGTAAAAAACTATTAATTCTGAATAAAATGCCGCCCATTTATGCAATTAAAAAAATTTAAATGTCTCTTATTAGATAAGGCATATTTTCGTCTGATGAGGTCCTTCTTCTTCAATGATTTCGAGGATATTTTAGTTTTGATCAAAAAAATTTTATTTTTTACTACTTTTCATAAAATATGTAAATGTCATCTGAAAGAGGAACAGATAAGCTTTCCATCGAGCTCTAAGTCGAAGAAGTCGGTCGAAGGATGAAGGAGTTATTAGAAAAAAACTAATCGGTGGTCAACACGATTCCGTCCTAATGCCGATTCTTTTTGCAAAGTACTTTTCTATAATTCTAGTATTTAATGGGAAAAAATTAAACGAATTTTTTGTCCATATAAAAAACTATTAATTCTGAATTAAATGCCGCCCATTGATGCAATTAAAAAAATTTAAATGTTTCTTATTGGATAAGGCATATTTTCGTCTGATGAGGTCCTTCTTCTTCAATGATTTCGGGGATATTTTAGTTTTGATACAAAAAATTTTATTTCTTACGACTTTTCGTAAAATATGATAATGCCATCTGAAAGAGGAACAGATAAGCTTTCCATCGAGCTCTTAGTTGAAGAAGTCGGTCGAAGGATGCGAGAGTTATTAGCAAAAAACTAATCGGTTGTCAACACGTTTCCGTCCTACTGCCGATTCTTTTTGCAAAGTACTTTTCTGTAATTCTAGTATTTAATGGGAAAAAATTAAACGAATTTTTTGTCCATTTAAAAAACTATTAATTCTGAATAAAATGCCGTCCATTTATGCAATTAAAAAAATTTAAATGTTTCTTATTAGATAAGGCATATTTTCGTCGTATAAGGTACTTCTTTTTTAATGAATTAGAGGATATTTTAGTTTTGATCAAAAACATTTTATTTCTTACGACTTTTCGTAAAATATGATAATGCCATCTGAAAGAGGAACAGATAAGCTTTCCATCGAGCTCTTAGTCGAAGAAGTCGGTCAAAGAATGCAAGAGTTATTAGCAAAAAACTAATCGGTGGTCAATACGTTTCCGTCCTACTGCCTATTCTTTTCGGAAAGTACTTTTCTGTAATTCTAGTATTTAATGGGAAAAAATTAGACGAATTGTTTGTCCATGTAAAAAAGTATTAATTCTGAATAAAATGCCGCCCATTTATGCAATTAAAAAAATTTAAATGTCGCTTATTAGATAAGGCATATTTTCGTCTGATGAGGTACTTCTTTTTTAATGAATTAGAGGATATTTTAGTTTTGATCAAAAACATTTCATTTCTTACGACTTTTCGTAAAATATGATAATGCCATCTGAAAGAGGAACAGATAAGCTTTCCATCGAGCTCTTAGTCGAAGAAGTCGGTCGAAGGATGCAAGAGTTATTAGCAAAAAACTAATCGGTTGTCAATACGTTTCCGTCCTACTGCCGATTCTTTTTGCAAAGTACTTTTCTGTAATTCTAGTATTTAATGGGAAAAAATTAAACGAATTTTTTGTCCATGTAAAAAACTATTAATTCTGAATAAAATGCCGCCCATTTATGCAATTAAAAAAATTGAAATGTTTCTTATTAGGTAAGGCATATTTTCGTCTGATGAGGTACTTCTTTTTTAATGAATTAGAGGATATTTTAGTTTTGATCAAAAACATTTTATTTCTTACGATTTTTCGTAAAATATGATAATGCCATCTGAAAGAGGAACAGATAAGCTTTCCATCGAGCTCTTAGTCGAAGAAGTCGGTCAAAGAATGCAAGAGTTATTAGCAAAAAACTAATCGGTGGTCAACACGTTTCCGTCCTACTGCCTATTCTTTTCGCAAAGTACTTTTCTGTAATTCTAGTATTTAATGGGAAAAAATTAAACGAATTTTTTGTCCATGTAAAAAACTATTAATTATGAATAAAATGCCGCCCATTTATGCAATTAAAAAAATTTAAATGTCGCTTATTAGATAAGGCATATTTTCGTCGTATAAGGTACTTCTTTTTCAATGATTTCGAGGATATTTTAGTTTTGATCAAAAAAATTTTATTTTTTACGACTTTTCATAAAATGTGTTAATGTCATCTGAAAGAGGAACAGATAAGCTTTGCATCGAGCTCTTAGTCGAAGAAGTCGGTCAAAACATGCAAGAGTAATTAGCAAAAAACTAATCGGTGGTCAACACGATTCCGTCCTACTGCCGATTCTTTTTGCAAAGTACTTTTCTATAATTATAGTATTTAATGGGAAAAAATTAAACGAATTTTTTGTCCATGTAAAAAACTATTAATTCTGAATTAAATGCCGCCCATTGATGCAATTAAAAAAATTTAAATGTCTCTTATTAGATAAGGCATATTTTCGTCTGATGAGGTCCTTCTTCTTCAATGATTTCGAGGATATTTTAGTTTTGATCAAAAAAATTTTATTTTTTACTACTTTTCATAAAATATGTTAATGCCATCTGAAAGAGGAACAGATAAGCTTTCCATCGAGCTCTTAGTCGAAGAAGTCGGTCGAAGGATGCAAGAGTTATTAGCAAAAAACTAATCGGTGGTCAACACGATTCCGTCCTACTGCCGATTCTTTTCGCAATGTACCTTTCTATAATTCTAGTATTTAATGGGAAAAATTAAACGAATTTTTTGTCCATGTAAAAAACTATTAATTCTGAATAAAATGCCGCCCATTTATGCAATTAAAAAAATTTAAATGTCTCTTATTAGATAAGGCATATTTTCGTCTGATGAGGTCCTTCTTCTTCAATGATTTCGAGGATTTTTTAGTTCTGATCAAAAAAATTTTATTTTTTACTACTTTTCATAAAATATGTAAATGTCATCTGAAAGAGGAACAGATAAGCTTTCCATCGAGCTCTAAGTCGAAGAAGTCGGTCGAAGGATGCAAGAGTTATTAGCAAAAAACTAATCGGTGGTCAACACGATTCCGTCCTACTGCCGATTCTTTTTGCAAAGTACTTTTCTATAATTCTAGTATTTAATGGGAAAAAATTAAACGAATTTTTTGTCCATATAAAAAACTATTAATTCTGAATTAAATGCCGCCCATTGATGCAATTAAAAAAATTTAAATGTCTCTTATTGGATAAGGCATATTTTCGTCTGATGAGGTCCTTCTTCTTCAATGATTTCGGGGATATTTTAGTTTTGATACAAAAAATTTTATTTCTTACGACTTTTCGTAAAATATGTAAATGTCATCTGAAAGAGGAACAGATAAGCTTTCCATCGAGCTCTAAGTCGAAGAAGTCGGTCGAAGTATGCAAGAGTTATTAGCAAAAAACTAATCGGTGGTCAATACGATTCCGTCCTACTGCCGATTCTTTTTGCAAAGTACTTTTCTATAATTCTAGTATTTAATGGGAAAAAATTAAACGAATTTTTTGTCCATGTAAAAAACTATTAATTCTGAATTAAATGCCGCCCATTGATGCAATTAAAAAAATTTAAATGTCTCTTATTAGATAAGGCATATTTTCGTCTGATGAGGTCCTTCTTTAAATGTCTCTTATTAGATAAGGCATATTATCGTCTGATGAGGTACTTCATCTTCAATGATTTCGAGGATATTTTAATTTTGATCAACAAAATTTTATTTCTTATGACTTTTCGTAAAATATGTTAATGCCATCTGAAAGATGAACATATAAGCTTTCCATCGAGCTCTTAGTCGAAGAAGTCGGTCGAAGGATGCAAGAGTAATTAGCAAAAAACTTATCGGTGGTCAACACGTTTCCGTCCTATTGACGATTCTTTTCGCAAAGTACTTTTCTATAATTCTAGTATTTAGGCCCAGTTTCACAGTCTAGGGTTAACCCAGACTAAAGCTAACTCGAATTTAACCTTTATCCGGAGTTAACTCTGACTTTCAGTTCCACAGTGACGAGTTGACTCTAGTTATATAAGTATGGCAACATTCTATTTTTTGATAATAATGTTTTACAACATTGAACATCTTCTTACCAAACACTGTTTATTTTTTCAGTTATTTTAAAAATCACCTTTAATTAGTAATGGATAACTGAAGAGAATCCAATAGAACAAGCGTTGAAATGTTGACTTAATAATGTCTAATTGTATATTTTACCATTACAACGGGACGGGCAGTTACTCTGCACAACGAAAGTAAACCGCAGTCTTCAAATGGTGCAATAGTACGTAGTTATGTTAGTTTCGTATAAAACACAACATGGGTACAATACTCATAGCAATCACACAAGGAAACTTTGTATAAATTATGCATATCTGCTCCCAATGAAAAGTAAACGACTGCCGATGTCAGTAATTCCATATGATGTGGGACTACCTGGTGGACTGCTGCTATACAAGCTCAATTCATTTCTGTTGAATGGGATATATTTAATGTTTATTTTTTTGACAGACAAATTAAGTTCTGTTTTGACATAGAAAAACATAAATAGAAAAGTTAAAACAGAGTAGTTAATTCGGGGATAACCCTAGAATGTAGTAGGGTTAACTCAGGGGTTAACTCCTAAGTGTGAAACTGAAAAATTGTTACTCGGAGTTAACCTTGGGTTAACTTTGTCTGTAAAACTGGGACTTAATGGGAAAAAATCAAACAAATTTTTTGTCCATGTAAAAAACTATTAAATCTGAATAAAATGCCGCCCATTTATGCAATTAAAAAAAATTAACTGCCTCTTATTAGATAAGGCATATTTTCGTCTGATAAGGTACTTCTTCTTAAATGATTTCGAGGATATTTTAGTTTTGATCAAAAAAATTTTATTTCTTACGACTTTTCGTAAAATATGTTAATGCCATCTGGAAGAGGAACAGATAAGCTTTCCATCGAGCTATTAGTCGAAGAAGTCGGTCGAAAGATGCAAGAGTTATTAGCAAAAAACTAATTGGTGGTCAACACGTTTCCGTCCTACTGCCGATTCTTTTCGCACAGTACTTTTCTATAATTCTAGTATTCAATGGGAAAAAATTAAACAAATTTTTTGTCCATGTAAAAAACTATTAATTCTGAATACAATGCCGCCCATTTATGAAATTAAAAAAATTTAAATGATTCTTTTAAGATAAGGCATATTTTCGTCTGATGAGGTACTTCTTTTTTAATGAATTCGAGGATATTTTAGTTTTGATCAAAAAAATTTTATTTCTTACGACTTTTCATAAAATATATTAATGCCATATGAAAGAGGAACAGATAAGCTTTCCATCGAGCTCTTAGTCGAAGAAGTCGGTCGAAGGATGCAAGAGTTATTAGCAAAAAACTAATCGGTTGTCAACACGTTTCCGTCCTACTGCCGATTATTTTTGCAAAGTACTTTTCTATAACTCTAGTATTTAGTGGGAAAAAATTAAACGAATTTTTTGTCCATGTAAAAAACTATTAATTCTGAATAAAATGCCACCCATTTATGCAATTAAAAAAATTTAAATGTCTCTTATTAGATAAGGCATATTTTCGTCTTATAAGGTATTTCTTTTTCAATGAGTTCGAGGATATTTTAGTTTTGATCAAAAAAATTTTATTTTTTACAACTTTTCATAACATATATTAATGCCATATGAAAGAGGAACAGATAAGCTTTCCATCGAGCTCTTAGTCGAAGAAGTCGGTCGAAGGATGCAAGAGTTTTTTTTTTTTTTTTTTATTAAAACTTTGCTTTATTTATTGAATCTTCTCTTTATGAGACTAACAATAAGTTTGCAGATCTTATGCCTATATATTAACTAGCAGTTCTTTTGAACTGCAGATAGGTTGCGGGGCCCTAGGGTCTATCGCTTGGTTGGAAGGTCATTTCGACGAAGACGGGATTGGCTGCTCAACCTTTTTAATCTTCTAGCGAGATGGTTAGGGTGCGTAGAAAGCTTGCTGTAGTATTGTTCCTTTAGTTCTGCTATTACATCTCTGACTGGTTGAATATTTAAATATTTTTGTATGTTTTCGTTTCGAACATACCACGGTGCCCCGGTGATGGTTCTCAATATCTTTGACTGGGTTCTCTGAATGATTTCAATGTTGCTACTGCCAGCGTTTCCCCATAACTGGGAGCCGTAGGTCCAGATAGGTTTGAGAACAGAATTGTAGAGCAGGACTTTGTAGTCAAGACTAAGGGAAGAGCGAGCGTTGATAAGCCAATGGAGGCTATTTGCTTTTAGTTTTAAATGCGTTCTCTTGGCCTCGATGTGCCTGCGCCATGTGAGTCTTCTATCGAGGTGTACTCCGAGGTATGTCACTTCGTTTGTTTGCGGAAGCGTAGTGTTGTTTAACATCAGCGGTGGGCAGTCTTGCCTGTTTAGAGTGAACGTAACGTGTTTGCATTTTTGTTCGTTGACTTTTATTCGCCAGTCAGCTAGCCATTTTTCTATGTCGACCAGGTGAAGAGCTAACTGCGCTGTTGCTTGCATAGGGCATCTGGAACGGCTGAGAATAGCTGTATCGTCAGCAAAGGTGGATGTTGTTAGACGTCTGCTTGTTGGGATGTCTGATGTGTAGAGGACATATAACGTAGGACCGAGTACGCTACCTTGAGGAACTCCAGCTCTAATGGTGTGGTCGTCGGACATATCACTGTTACAGCTCACTGTAAACTTCCTGTCGTAGAGGTATGACTTTAGTAGCTTGTGCGTGTTGTTTGGAAGCATTGTTTTAATTTTATGCATTAAACCGTCTAACCAAACTCTGTCGAATGCTTGTGAGACATCCAAAAATATTGCTGTGCAGTATTCTCGATTTTCAAACGCGCTTCGTATTTCTGATGTTATGCGATTAACCTGCTCAATAGTTCCGTGTTTTTCACGAAAGCCGAACTGGTGTGAAGGGATTTTGTTGTGTGTTCTCAGGAATGAGTTGATCCGAGTTAGCACGCATTTTTCGAAAAGTTTAGATAGACACGATAATAAACTTATAGGTCTGTACGACGAGGGAATCGTGTGATCTTTTCCTGGCTTTGGTATCATTATGATGATAGACTTTTTCCATCTTTCTGGAAAATAGCCAAGTTTAGTGATGGCATTGAAGAGCTTCGCGATAGTGCAAACAGCACAATATGGGAGCTCAATAATCATTTTTGGGGTTATTAAATCGCAGCCCGGTGACTTTTTTGGGTTCAGTTCCTTTTTGATAATACTAGCGATTTTGTTTGGTCGAAACTCGATTGGGTCACGTTGAAGCTCGGCGTCGTTTGTTAATGCTGGTAGTGTAGTCGCATTTGTGCAAGGATTTGGTTGAAACACATTTTCAAGGTGGGCGGCAAATGTTCTTGCTCTATCTTCGTCGCTGCGGGCCCAGCCGCCTGCAGGGTTTCTTATAGGCATCACGGTTTCTGTCGGTGAGCTTAGGGTTGGGTGAGCTCTCCACAGTGAGTTTCTTGTACTGGATGTGGATAGTTGTTCTATGTACCGGCGTTGGGTATATGCTTCTTCTTGCTTTAACGCTTTAGAGAGGTTGCGTGCGGCGCTCTTAAGCCTATGTCGTGCAGATGGCGATCTGGTTGATTGCCATTCTCGACGTAAGCGTCGCTTTTCGATAGCGAGCTGCTTTGTAGATTCGTCTTCTTTTGGTTATGAGGACCTTGTGCCGTTTGAGGTGTTGAGATACGAGCTGCGGTAACGAAGACTGATTCTATACTGTTTACGAAGCTGTCGATCTTAGCTTCAACGGTTAGGGGAGGATCTAGCTCAATGTGTGAGCTAAAATATTTTTTGTATCTGACCCAGTTGGTTTTATTCGAGGTCAATCTACTTGGTTGATCTACGGTTTTTGGATGTCGAAGTAGGTTAATTAATACAGGCGAGTGATCACACGAGAGATCTGAAAGACCTTCGGCGCTTAGCAGGGTTCGGGGAATATTATTTGTTATTGCAAAGTCAATTAGGTCGGGTAGTTTATTGAGGTCAGCCGGCCAGTATGTTGGTCTGCCGGGAGAGAGATGGTCGAGCTTATTGCTGGCTTTTATAATTGCATTGTATAATCGTTTTCCTTTTGGGGTCACTAGACGAGATCCCCAGTGAGTGTACTTGGCATTGTAATCTCCTGCTGCTATGAAGTGTTCTCCGAGTGTGTTCAAGAACTGCATGAACTTAGCTTCAGATATATTAAAGCGATGTGGGCAGTATACGGCAGCTAGTGTTAGATGGTTACCACTATCTAATTGTATGTTTATAGATGTGGCCTGTAGATAGTTTTCAGCAAATCTTTTATGGCAGTGGTGTTTGAGACGGTTTCTAATCAGAATACCAGTCCCCCCCATGTGCTTTACCATCAGGATGGTTTGTTCCGTAAAATACGTAGCCTCGTATGTTAAAATTATACTTGTTTGTAAGGTGTGTTTCTGAGAGTACCATAACGTCAATGTGTTTGTCAAGTAGAAATTGAGCTAGCTCAAGTTTGTGCTGTGAGACGCCATTAGCATTCCACGTAGATATGCGTAGGGAAGGCATGGTTTATTTGGACTGTTGTGAAATCAGCATTTGTATCAGTAGATTTTGGTTACGCATTAAATCCTGCATAGTTGTCCGCATAAAAGACATAAACTCCATTAGACTTTGCTGCATGGTTGATAACATTGCTTCAAAGTTGCTTTGTTGCTGTCCCGGCATTTGGTGGTGTAGAGTCGCGTTTAAATTTACATGTGCTAGTTGTGGGTTCGGCGTATTTGGGGTAGGGGGGACCAGTCCTGATTTTAGAGCACTGGCAAATGTCACGTTTTTGGTTGAGATTCCGGGGCCAAGTGAAGATCTGGTTGCGGTCGAAAAGAAGACGTCTGCGTTTAATTTAGATGGTGTAAATGTAGGCTGTGCGTTTTGAGAGCGTGTAGTGATCACTCGCTGGTGGATTCGTGTTTTCAGTTCCTTGTATATTGGGCAACCTTTATAGTTAGCTGTGTGTATACCACCACAGTTGGCGCATTTTTTTGTGCTGGCGTCGTCTTTGCTCGCTGGGCAGTGTGTAATGTCGTGAAGCTCTCCACAAGCTACACACACGGGGCGCAGAGTAGAATACGACCTTGTATGGCCATATTCTTGGCAATTCGTACATTGTACGGGACCATTGCGTTTGTGCGGTTCTTCTACGGTGATTCTGCGGTGCAGTAGAAATTGAAGTTTGTATATCAGGTGCACTTCGTTTTTCTTTAGCGGCTTGCTTTCTGGATTAAGTTCTACCTTAAAGAGTGGTTGTGGCTTTCTATCCTTATTTTTGATGTTGAAAACAGTTTTGGCACTGAATCTTTTTTCTTGTAACGCGTTGATTACTTCCGCAGGAGTGACTTCAGGCTCTATGCCCTTTAGTACGACTTACAGGCCTTTGCCGCTTTTTAGCTGGTACGTATAGAAGTTCTTTTTGTTGTCGCTCAGGTACTTCGACAGTACTCTGTAGTTATCTTCGGACTTAGTTTGTACCTTTGTTTCATGTATATTTCCCTTTACAAGGGGGATTATATGAAAGTTATCCTTTCCAATAAGCTCGATAAATTTGCTGACTAAGGCGTTGCAGCTTTTTTCACGGATGTAAATTAGTGGTGGCTTTGGCATTCTTTTAACGCTTTCTGTTTCGGGGGCCAGATCAGTAGTGTTATCCGCCAGAATTTTGAACCTGTTGGTATTATCAGGCATTTCGCTTGCTGGTAGGCTGAAGCTAACACGGGTAATTTTCGGCTTCGAGTTTAGGGGGCTCAACTTTCATTTAAATTGAATGTAGCGATCCATTCCAGTCTGTACGGCCGGCCTTTTTGTTTCTTTGTTTGCGTTTTCTTTAGGTAATGTTGCGCCAGTTATATTTGCATTGGCAATTGGACGGGCAGTTGATACCGTTGAAGTTGTTGTTGTACTTACTGTTGAGGTAGTTAGTGACATTGTTGTACTAGTCGTCGTAGATGGGCCAATACATATCTGCTGATGAGCGGACACGGAGAGCAAGAACGCGCTCTCCCGCTCGCTACGTGCAATAGTTCGTGCTCTGCATTGGTCATTGCCCTCGATCGCTCTAGAGCTGGAGTATTTTCGGTTTACGCGGCGTTATAGGTGAAATAAGCGTTGTTCCGTTGCAAAGAGAGCCGACGCTCGTCTTGCTTACGCTGCAGTTCACTGCGAGTTTCGATTTCTTTTGTACTTATTGTATTAATTGAGATTTAGTTTTAATTGTTTTTTATTGTTTATTGTGGCTAATCAATTGATTAATTAGTTGATAGATTTGTGCGAATTTATCGCACTAAGCGTCTTTTCGCTATATACACTAATTATTATTCGATCTTTCATTGCACTGATGGGTTTTAAGTTAATTTTTCCTGAGCACACGAAAAACACGTCCGTACTTGACGGAATTCGCGCGGTGGTAATTCTAGTATTTAATTGGAAAAAATTAAACGAATTTTATGCCCATGTAAAAAACTATTAATTCTGAATAAAATGCCGCCCATTTATGCAATAAAAAAAATTAAATATCTCTGATTAGGTAAGGCATATTTTCGTCTTATAAGGTATTTCTTCTTCAATGATTTCGAGGATCTTTTAGTTTTGATCAAAAAAATTTTATTTTTTACGACTTTTCATAAAATATGTTAATGCCATCTGAAAGAAGAACAGATAAGCTTTCAATCGAGCTCTTAGTCGAAGAAGTCGGTCGAAGGATGCAAGAGTTATTAGCAAAAAACTTATCGGTGGTCAACACGTTTCCATCCTACTGCCGTTTCTTTTTGAAGAGTACTTTTCTATAATTTTAGTATTTAATGGGAAAAAATTAAACGAATTTTTAGTCCATGTAAAAAACTATTAATTCTGAATAAAATGTCGCCCATTTATGCAATTAAAAAAATTTAAATGTCTTTTATTAGATAAGGCATATTTTCGTCTGATAAGGTACTTCTTTTTCAATGATTTCGAGGTTATTTGAGTTTTGATCAAAAAAATTTTATTTCTTACGACTTTTCGTAAAATATGATAATGCCATCTGAAAGAGGAACAGATAAGCTTTCCATTGAGTTCTCAGTCGAAGAAGTCGGTCGAAGGATGCAAGAGTTATAAGCAAAAAACTAATCGGTGGTCAACACGTTTCCGTCCTACTGCCGATTCTTTTTGCAAAGTACTTTTCTATAATTCTAGTATTTAATGGGAAAAAATTAAACGAATTTTTTGTCCATGTAAAAAACTATTAATTTTGGTTAAAATGCTGCCCATTTATGCAATTAAAAAAATTTAAATGTCTCTTATTAGATAAGGCATATTTTCGTCTGATAAGGTACTTCTTTTTCAATGATTTCGAGGATATTTTAGTTTTGATCAAAAAAATTTATATCTTACGACTTTTCGTAAAATATGATAATGCCATCTGAAAGAAGAACAGATAAGCTTTCCATCGAGCTCTCAGTCGAAGAAGTCGGTCGAAGGATGCAAGAGTTATTAGCATTAAACTAATCGGTGGTCAACACGTTTCCGTCCTACTGCCGATTCTTTTTGCAAAGTACTTTTCTATAATTCTAGTATTTAATGGGAAAAAATTAAACGAGTTTTTTTTCCATGTAAAAAACTATGAATTCTGAATAAAATGCTGCCCATTTATGCAATTAAAAAAATTTAAATGTCTCTTATTAGATAAGGCATATTTTCGTCTGATAAGGTACTTCTTTTTCAATGATTTCGACGATCTTTTCGCAAAGTACTTTTCTATAATTCTAGTATTTAATGAAAAAAAATGAAACGAATTTTTGTTTTTCGAACGCGCTTCGTATTTCTGATGTTATGCGATTAACCTGCTCAATAGTTCCGTGTTTTTCACGAAAGCCGAACTGGTGTGAAGGGATTTTGTTGTGTGTTCTCAGGAATGAGTTGATCCGAGTTAGCACGCATTTTTCGAAGAGTTTTGATAGACACGATAATAAACTTATAGGTCTGTATGATGAGGGAATCGTGTGATCTTTTCCTGGCTTTGGTATCAGTATGATGAAAGACTTTTTCCATCTTTCTGGAAAATAGCCAAATTTAGTGATGGCATTGAAGAGCTTCGCGATAGTGCAAACAGCACAATATGGGAGCTTAATAATCATTTTTGGGGTTAATTAATCGGAGCCCGGTGATTTTTTTGGGTTCATTTCCTTTTTGATAATATTAGCGATTTCGTTTGGTCGAAACTCGATTGGGTCACGTTGAAGCTTGGCGTTGTTTGTTAATGCTGGTAGTGTAGTCGCATTTGTGCAAGGATTTGGTTGAAACACATTTTCAAGGTGGGCGGCAAATGTTCTTGCTCTATCTTCGTCGCTGCGGGCCCAGCCGCCTGCAGGGTTTCTTATAGGCATCACGGTTTCTGTCGGTGAGCTTAGGGTTGGGTGAGCTCTCCACAGTGAGTTTCTTGTACTGGATGTTGATAGTTGTTCTATGTAACGGCGTTGGCTATATGCTTCTTCTTGCTTTAACGCTTTAGAGAGGTTGCGTGCGGCACTCTTAAGCCTATGTCGTGCAGATGGCGATCTGGTTGATTGCCATTCTCGACGTAAGCGTCGCTTTTCGATAGCGAGCTGCTTTGTAGATTCGTCTTCTTTTGGTTATGAGGACCTTGTGCCGTTTGAGGTGTTGAGATACGAGCTGCGGTAACGAAGACTGATTCTATACTGTTTACGAAGCTGTCGATCTTAGCTTCAACGGTTAGGGGAGGATCTAGCTCAATGTGTGAGCTAAAATATTTTTTGTATCTGACCCAGTTGGTTTTATTCGTGGTCAATCTACTTGGTTGATCTACGGTTTTTGGATGTCGAAGTAGGTTAATTAATACAGGCGAGTGATCACACGAGAGATCTGAAAGACCTTCGGCGCTTAGCAGGGTTCGGGGAATATTTTTTGTTATTGCAAAGTCAATTAGGTTGGGTAGTTTATTGAGGTCAGCCGGCCAGTATGTTGGTCTGCCGGGAGAGAGATGGTCGAGCTTATTGCTGGCTTTTATAATTGCATTGTATAATCGTTTTCCTTTTGGGGTCACTAGACGAGATCCCCAGTGAGTGTACTTGGCATTGTAATCTCCTGCTGCTATGAAGTGTTCTCCGAGTGTGTTAAAGAACTGCATGAACTCAGCTTCAGATATATTAAAGCGAGGTGGGCAGTATACGGCGGCTAGTATAAGATGGTTACCACTATCTAATTATATGTTTATAGATGTGGCCTGTAGATAGTTTTCAGCAAATCTTCTATGGCAGTGGTGTTTGAGACGGTTTCTAATCAGAATACCAGTCCCCCCATGTGCTTTACCATCAGGATGGTTTGTTCCGTAAAATACGTAGCCTCGTATGTTAAAATTATATTTGTTTGTAAGGTGTGTTTCTGAGAGTACCTTAACGTCAATGTGTTTGTCAAGTAGAAATTGAGCTAGCTCAAGTTTGTGCTGTGAGACGCCATTAGCATTCCACATAGATATGCGTAGGGAAGGCATGGTTTATTTGGACTGTTGTGAAATCAGCATTTGTATCAGTAGATTTTGGTTACGCATTAAATCCTGCATAGTTGTCCGCATAAAAGACATAAACTCCATTAGACTTTGCTGCATGGTTGATAACATTGCTTCAAAGTTGCTTTGTTGCTGTCCCGGCATTTGGTGGTGTAGAATCGCGTTTAAATTTACATGTGCTAGTTGTGGGTTCGGCGTATTTGGGGTAGGGGGGACCAGTCCTGATTTTAGAGCACTGGCAAATGTCACGTTTTTGGTTGAGATTCCGGGGCCAAGTGAAGATCTGGCTGCGGTCGAAAAGAAGACGTCTGCGTTTAATTTAGATGCTGTAAATGTAGGCTGTGCGTTTTGAGAGCGTGTAGTGATCACTCGCTGGTGGATTCGTGTTTTCAGTTCCTTGTATATTGGGCAACCTTTATAGTTAGCTGTGTGGTTACCACCACAGTTGGCGCATTTTTTTGTGCTGGCATCGTCTTTGCTCGCTGGGCAGTGTGTAATGTCGTGAAGCTCTCCACAAGCTACACACACGGGGCGCAGAGTAGAATACGACCTTGTGTGGCCATATTCTTGGCAATTCGTACATTGTACGGGACCATTGCATTTGTGCGGTTCTTCTACGGTGATTCTGCGGTGCAGTAGAAATTGAAGTTTGTATATCAGGTGCACATCGTTTTTCTTTAGCGGCTTGCTTTCTGGATTAAGTTCTACCTTAAAGAGTGGTTGTGGCTTTCTATCCTTATTTTGGATGTTGAAAACAGTTTTGGCACTGAATCTTTTCTCTTGTAACGCGTTGATTACTTCCGCAGGAGTGACTTCAGGCTCTATGCCCTTTAGTACGACTTGCAGGCCTTTGCCGCTTTTTAGCTGGTACGTATAGAAGTTCTTTTTGTTGTCGCTCAGGTACTTCGACCTTTGTTTCATGTATATTTCCCTTTACAAGGGGGACTATATGAAAGTTATCCTTTCCAATAAGCTCGATAAATTTGCTGACTAAGGCGTTGCAGCTTTTTTCACGGATGTAAATTAGTGGTGGCTTTGGCATTATTTTAACGCTTTCTGTTTCGGGGGACAGATCAGTAGTGTTATCTGCCAAAATTTTGAACCTGTTCGTATTATCAGGCAGTGGTCCATGAGTTTGTCCCTAAAAAAAGGCCGATTCTTACTGCACCGGTGCTTGGCTCGTCATCGTCTATTCCTACTACTGCTCCAAAAAACTAGGTTCGCATTCTGAACGCCTTACTTTTGTTTATCAAAATGTAAGGGGTCTCTTGTCCAAACTCCCTAATTTGTACAGGAATAGTTTTTGTTTCGATTTCGATCTTATTGCGTTTTCTGAGACTTGGCTTAATTTCTCTATTCTGAGCAATGAAGTCTTTTGCAACAAATTCGTTTCTTTCAGACGTGACCGTCCTGATCGCCGAGGAGGGGGAATTCTTGTTGCAGTTGATTCATCCCTTCGTTCTGAACTTGTTGAAATTCAAGGAACCGATGATATTGAAGTTATTGGAGTCAAAGTTAGTTTGCTCATATTACAGTTTTTGTTAGTTGCTCATATATTCCACCAGGCTCCGGACTAGATGTCTATATGAAGCATTTTGAGGCTATAAACTCGTTAAATGACCTTACACAGGACAGAGATTTTGTCATTGTGCTTGGTGATTTCAACCTTCCTCATATATCTTGGTCGTACTTCAATGATTCAAATTTCCTGATACCCTCTGGACAACATGAATTTCTTAACAGGTTGCTTGATTTACCTTTGTTTCAGACAAATTGGGTCATGAATTCAATTAATAGATCTCTTGATCTTGTGTTGACCAATGATAGCAACGGCATAGTTGTGTCAAGATGCAACCCTTTGTCTCTACCTGAAGATCCTTTTCACCCTTCGCTGGAAATCTCTCTTGGTCTAACTTCGCCCACTTCCTTTTCGCCTAGTTCTTCTCCTCAGCGACGAATGTGTTTTCGTAAAGCTAACCTCGATTTACTAAACTCGTTAATTGCTCAGACTGATTGGTCCGTCTTAAATAGTTGTAATGACATAATGGTTGCCACAAAATTCTTCTATGAGACCCTAAATGACATTCTCAATATTTGCGTCCCATTGAGAACCTCAACAGGGCCGTCATTAAAACCACCCTGGTTTTCCCGCCGTTTGTCTAACCTGAAAAATATTAAGTCCAGACTTTACAAAAAGTTTAAATCATCTGGTTCACTGACGGACTTTTCCAGGTATTCTGTAGCCCGATCGCAGTTTCTTACGATCAACAACATCTGCTATCAGAACTATCTGAGTCGTTGCAAAAATCAATTTCTGAGCGACCCTAAAACATTTTTTAGCTTCGTTAATTCTAAGCGTAAGTCTGCGTTATACCCGTCCTCATTCTTCTTGGACGTTAAATTAGCGAGTGATGATCTAGGAATTTCTAATTTGTTCGCCGAGTTCTTCCAAACGACTTATTCGTCTACATTATTCACGGGAACATCGTATCCATATCCTATAAGCTCTATCAATGGTCCTTGTTCCCTTGTACTCGATGAAGACATTATTTTCAAAAACTTAATGGCTGTGAAGAATTCTTATTCCCCCGGTCCTGACAATGTGCCTGGCTGCATTCTTAAAGGTTGTGCAAAAACTTTGTGAAAGCCTTTATTAATGCTTTTTAATCTCTCGCTTCTCAATGCTTCGTTTCCCCCAATTTGGAAAGAGTCTTTCATAATTCCGCTTCATAAAAAGGGTAATAAGTCAGATATCACCAATTATAAAGGTATAGCCAAGTTATCTGCAATTCCCAAACTTTTTGAGAAAATTATTATTGGTAGCATGCAGCATTTTTGCAAACCTATTATGTCACCTTTTCAACATGGTTTCCTAAAAATGAGATCAGCATGCACCAACCTTCTTGAATTCACAAGTGTTGTTAATCGAGGTTTTGCTAGTCAGTTTCAAACTGATGTAATACATACTGATTTCAGCAAAGCTTTTGAGTCAGTTAACCACGATTTGCTTTTATTGAAATTGAATATCTTGGGTTTTCCGCCGGTTCTTCTAAATTGGATTAAATCCTATTTATCTAACAGATCTCAACGAGTATTGTTTCGATCTGCTATGTCCGAGGTTGTTCAAGTTACTTCTGGTGTTCCTCAAGGCAGTCATCTTGGCCCACTCTTGTTTAATCTGTTCATTAATGATCTCCCCCAATCGTTATCATACTCTCGGGTACTTATGTACGCTGATGATGTTAAATTGTGTCTTTCTTATAACGATCCTGCTTCTTATGTCCTATTGCAGGCTGATCTGAACTCATTACAATCTTGGTGTTCACTTAACTTGCTTTTGCTGAATTGTTCTAAATCTAAGTTTATGACTTATCATCGTAGTAAACCTCACTTGTTTACTTATTTGATTGATAACGTCCAATTAGAACGAGTCCCTGTTTTTAACGACCTCGGTGTTCTCTTTGATCCCAAACTTTGCTTCATTCAACATGTTTCAACTGTCGTTAATAAGGCGAAAGGTGTTTTTGGATTCATTAAACGCTGGTCTAAAGAATTCAATGACCCCTATATCACCAAACTTCTTTTCACGTCACTTTTACGTCCACTTCTCGAATATTGTTGCTGCGTGTGGTCTCCACAGTACAAAAAACATCAGGATCGCATTGAGTCAGTTCAGAAGCAATTTCTCCTCTTTGCGCTTCGAGGCCTTAATTGGAATCCAAATACTAGGTTACCATCATACATGGACAGACTTCTACTCATTGACCTTCCATCTCTACATCATCGCAGGATAGTTTTAGGGACTATTTTCCTTCACAAACTCATTCTTGGATTGATTGATTCTTCAGACCTACTCAGTCGGATTAGTTTTAGCGTCCCACGACGCACTACTAGAAACTTTGTCCCTTTAGCTTTGCAAAGATGCACAACTAACTATGCCCTTCACGATCCGTTTCGCGTATTATGTATGAATTATAATAATTTTTATCACGCCCTCTCACCTGAAATCTCTCTCACTTCACTTAACTCAACCATTCTACGCTACCTTCGTGAAGCTCAAAGCTCAAATCGGCATGGATGATCGTTTCTGGATGGACTGGTGGCGCTCGTTAAAGTTAAGTCTCTGACCACAAACGGCTGTGAGTCGGGGCATAGCCTGCGTAGCGCAAATAAATTTCCCCCAACGGGTCAGAGACTTCTCAGCTTTAATTCAATTAGTTTTCTAGTTTCTAACTGCGAAGTTTTTTTTTCCTTGCTATTTTTTCTTTCATTATACATATTTAATCATTCATTATCATATTTTTTGAATATCAAATTTTTTTATCTTTATTTTTATCATCATAATTATTATATATGTATATATTTCTGTTTAATTTTAATAATTTAATTTTTGGAACGAAGTTCCTTTAAGGAGCTTACATGTAGACTGAAATGAGAGAAAATTTCAAAATCGTCACGTAACAAAATGAGTTTTTTGTGTATGTATGTGTGGGACTATAATGCTATTAAATAAAAAGATTTCTTCCCTACTACTAAGTGGCTCAGTGGCATAGTGGGTAGAGGTGTTTCTCTTCAAGTCGAAGTCGGTTCGATGCCCAATTTAACTAATTAAACTTTTGAAATTTTTATTTTATTTTTAAATGTTTGTTTGAAGATACCAAGGTAGAGCTGTTGCTCGCCATATAGAACGGCAATAGTAGAATATTGTTTCCCTATATACATATATTTTAGTATAACAAAACAATAATTGTAATACAATAATACAATCAATGATAAAATTATACATATAGTGATTCTGTGGCTTGTTGGGTAGATGTGTTCGAATTCAACACCCGGTTAAGCTATACAAGAATTTTAATTTTATTATTTTTGAAGTTAACTTCTTCTTCGACTTCCAAAACGTTAAACGTTAAATATTTAACGCTATATTTATGTTATGACAATCAAAACTTCAATATTGTCAAAAAAATTTAAACGCGGCTATAGTCCAGTTGAAGAATACATGACCGCCAATCCGAAAGTCAAAGATTCAAATCCCGGTCAAGCCAAAACTTTTTTGAAGTAAAACTTCTTCTTCGACTTCCAAAACGTATATATTGTCATGAAATAAACAACCAACAAGGATCAGTGGTAGTTGACTAAGCTGCTAATCGAGATGTTGCAGGTTTGACTCCCGGCCGAAGTAGAAAAATCTTTTTTAGTTTTTTTATAATTTCTTTTTAGTATTCAACTCTTTTATTATATTCTGACAGTCAAAACTGCGATATTGACCAGAAAATTATCAAGTCAATGGTCCAGTGGTAAAATACAAGGCCGGCAATCGAGAGGTCCGGTGTTCGACGCTTGGTGTAGGCAATAATTTTTTTTTTTTATATTATTTTTTAAGTTTTGATTTTTATATCATTTTTATAATTTTGTGTGTTTTTAATTATTTTAAAGAATATTTTAATAGTTTCTGATCTAGAAATTTTTAAATAAATATTCATTACAAATTTATTCTTCTATCTAGTGGTAGAGCACAAGGCTAGCAATCGAGATGTTCCAGGTTCGATGACCGGTCAATGCAATCATTTTTTTTTTAATTATATTTTTTTAATTTATTGTCCAATATTTTTATTATTTTGTGTGTTTTTAATTATTTTTAAGAACATTTTAATCGTTTCTGATCTAGAATGAAAGATCAAAATGAGTGACAATGATCTTAAAGAAAACTCTGCAGATTCAGGGTTATAGTATTACTACAAAAAATCGAAACAACCTCCGCTTATATTTTTAAAGTGGGAGGTTTACTTCATCCGCGCTGAGGGACTCCACGCACCAGTTTTTTTGTACTTTTCACGTATGTGAAACAGTCTAATAACTTTGTGCTGAAGTTTGTAACACATAGAAATATTCACTTGCGACTATATAAAGTATATATATTCTTGATCAGGACGACAAGACGAGTTGATTTAGCCATGTCCATTTGTCCGTCTGTCTGTATATATACAAACTCCTCCCACAGTTTTGAAGATATCGAGTTGAAATTTTGCACAGAGACTTCTTATTCGTGCAGTCAACTCATTTGTCGGATCCAGCCATATCGGACCACTTGAACTGGTAGCCCCCATACGAAAAGAAGAAGAAAAGTGAACAAAACTTGAATCGTTGTATGGAAAACTTTTTTGTTTTGTACGATAGAGTGCTGAAATTTTAAACATACACAGAGAAAAAAATTCAAGTACATTGTACTTAAATTGACACAATTCGGTGTTGAAAGTCCGCCAAGCACGAATCTTGTCAAATCAAGTAAAATGTTCTCAATTCAAGCACTATTTTTAAGTACAAAAAATCTTGAATTGAGTAAATTTTGTTACATTTTCAAGAACACTTTAAGCTTAATATGATACCAACAAAACTTAATCCGAGTCAATGTTGTTTTAGAAATAAGTTTACATTTTACTTGAATCAAGAACCAACCATACTTAAACTGTAACAAAAAAAAACTTACACCGAGACCTTTTTCTTCTTAAAGCAAGTGAATATTGTACTGGAATCAAGAACCGACTAAACTTAAATTATAACTAAAAAAAATTTTTGCGAGATCACGACCACTTTTTCGTTCAAGTAAGTTTACATTGTTCTTGAATCAAGGCCCAGTAGTTTTGCAAACTATTCCGGTTATTATCTCAATTTGATTGATTTTATTTAATATAAGTAATTGTTACAGTTAATTTAATAAACATTTAAACAACATATAAATATTACAATTAAATGGTAATTGGTGATTATTTATATCATAAACAGTAAGACTTTGGTGTACCAGGGGATTTGAACCTCTTACCTTCCGTTTCGTAAAACAACACACTAAGCTCTGAGCCATAGGAAGCGACATAGGAACACATGATATTTCATAAATTTTATTTATTGAAATCATTTTTGTTCCAAGAGAACAAAAAACAAAAAAAACTCTGGGCTTGCTGGGGATTGAACCTCATATCTTTGGTATCATAGTTAAACACACTAAACTCTGAGCTACAGCAAGCAACATAGAAACATATGATATTTGATAAATTTGAATTGTCGTAACATTTTTGTTCAAAGGAGTAAGAGAGAAAGAAAGTATAAGAAGAAAGCGTTGTCATTTCAAGTTTGTTTGGTTTCGGTTCAAATTTTTGTGTTCTTGTTTTGCTTTCAAGTATAAAACGTGTATGAATTGACATTTTGTAGTTGATTCAAATCCATTTTGCTGTCGATTTTGATGTTAAGTACAAATCTTACTTATTTCGAAAACATTTAGACCAATTACAACTTAATTTGGTCTGTTGTTGATTCAAGTACAATCTGTGCTGTTCTCAGACCGGACTTTTTTTCTCTGTGTAGTAGTTTTACATAGTACGACTACATGCCTGACAGTTTCATTGAGTTTCATAGCCACGCCCACTTCTAGCGAAAATTGACCCGTTGTATGGAAAACTTTTTTGTTTTCTAACCAATTGACTTGAAATTTTAAAGTTATGTTCTTAGGGAGGAATGAAAACTATTTTGACCAAAAGTGGGCGTAGCCTCTCCCACTTCTAGCGAAAATTGACCCGTTGTATGGAAAACTTTTTTGTTTTTTAACCAATTGACTTGAAACTTTACAGTTATGTTCTTAGGGAGGAATGAAAACTATTTTGACCAAAAGTGGGCGCGGCCACGCCCTTTTATAGCGAAAATTGACCCGTTGTATGGAAAACTTTTTTGTTTTTTAACCAATTGACTTGAAACTTTACAGTTATGTTCTTAGGGAGGAATGAAAACTATTTTGACCAAAAGTGGGCGTAGCCACGCCCACTAATAGCGAAAATTGACCCGTTGTATGGAAAACTTTTTTGTTTTTTAACCAATTGACTTGAAACTTTGCAGTTATGTTCTTAGGGAGGAATGAAAACTATTTTGACCAAAAGTGGGCGTAGCCACGCCCACTAATAGCGAAAATTGACCCGTTGTATGGAAAACTTTTTTGTTTTTTAACCAATTGACTTGAAACTTTGCAGTTATGTTCTTAGGGAGGAATGAAAACTATTCATTTACTTTTTTTTATAGTGACACAACGTGAAAAGTATTATAGCTTCAGCCTTGCTGAAGATTGCGTCCTTACTGGTTTTTTTTTTTTAATGTTAGAATGAAAATAATTTGGTTCGAAACCTAAACTCGAAGTTTATGCCGGCACGAATGAAAATGATTTTGGTTTTCACACTTTATTTCTTTTTGCGAGGACGATACTTTATCAACTGAGACATCACAAAGTTGAAATTTTAGTTAAAAATATATCTATAAGCTATTTGGTTATTTTGTGATAAGTTCCCCAAACGTTTCATATTTGTTTCGTTTTTCATTTCATAATTGAAAATAACGACAAAAAACTAAAATATTGATAACTTTTGAGGACCGATTAATAGATTGTGACATGTCTATATAAAGCAAATTATCCAGAACTAAATAGAAATTATTATCAATCTAAGTAGTCCAGAACTGAATAGAAAATATCCATATTTTCTCACATTCTGTTGAGTGATTGAAAATTAGTTTAACAAAATGGAATCTCGAAAACGGACAACAAGAAATTAATGGTTAAAACAAAAAGCAAAAAAAAAATATTCAACGACAACAAAAATTCCGTTATATTCAACAAAAAAAGACAAGTTTCATTCGGCAATTTACAATGCAGCTACACCGAAAGGAACTTCGTTCCTGGTTGGGGTCCCGTGACCGCACAAATTTTTTAAATATTATCTTATTATATTATTCTAAGTCACATAACAGTCAATTTGTTATTATATGAAATAAATAAATAAATTTCGCTTGCTGGTAGACTGAAGCTAACACGGGTAATTTTCGGCTTCGAGTTTAGGGGGCTCAACTTTCTTTTAAATTGAATGTAGCGATCCATTCCAGTATGTACGGCCGGCCTTTATGTTTCTTTGTTTGCGTTTTCTTTAGGTAATGTTGCGCCGGTTATATTTGCATTAGCAATTGGACGGGCAGTTGATACCGTTGAAGTTGTTGTTGTACTTACTGTTGAGGTAGTTAGTGACATTATTGTACTAGTCGTCGTTGATGGGCCAATACATATCTGCTGATGAGCGGACACGGCGCTCTGCGGCGTTTGAGACGTGGACGGCAGCGACGGAGAGCAAGAACGCGCTCTCCCGCTCGCTACGTGCAATAGTTCGTGCTCTGCATTGGTCATTGCCCTCGATCGCTCTAGAGCTGGAGTATTTTCGGTTGACGCGGCGTTATAGGTGAAATAAGCGTTGTTCCGTTGCAAAGAGAGCCGAAGCTCGTCTTGCTTACGCTGCAGTTCACTGCGAGTTTCGATTTATTTTGTACTCATTGTATTAATTGAGATTTAGTTTTAATTGTTTTTTATTGTTTATTGTGGCTAATCAATTGATTAATTAGTTGATAGATTTGTGCGAATTTATCGCACTAAGAGTCTTTTCGCGATATACACTAATTATTATTCGATCTTTCACTGCACTGATGGGTTTTAAGTTAATTTTTCCGGAGCACAAGAAAAACACGTCCGTAATTGACGGAATTCGCGTGGTGGTAATTCAAGTATTTAATGGGAAAAAATTAAACGAATTTTTTGCCCATGTAAAAAACTATTAATTCTGAATAAAATGCCGCCCATTTATGCAATAAAAAAAATTAAATGTCTCTGATTAGATAAGGCATATTTTCGTCTTATAAGGTATTTCTTCGCCAATGATTTCGAGGATCTTTTAGTTTTGATCAAAAAAAATTTTTTTTTAAAGAAGAAAGAAGAACAGATAAGCTTTCAATCGAGCTCTTAGTCGAAGAAGTCGGTCGAAGGATGCAAGAGTTATTAGCAAAAAACTAATCGGTGGTCAACACGTTTCCGTCCTACTGCCGATTCTTTTTGCAAAGTACTTTTCTGTAATTTTAGTATTTAATGGGAAAAAATTAAACGAATTTTTAGTCCATGTAAAAAACTATTAATTCTGAATAAAATGTCGCCCATTTATGCAATTAAAAAAATTTAAATGTCTCTTATTAGATAAGGCATATTTTCGTCTTATAAGGTATTTCTTCTTCAATGATTTCGAGGATCTTTTAGTTTTGATCAAAAAAATTTTATTTTTTACGACTTTTCGTAAAATATGTTAATGCCATCTGAAAGAAGAACAGATAAGCTTTCCATCGAGCTCTTAGTCGAAGAAGTCGGTCGAAGGATGCAAGAGTTATTAGCAAAAAACTAATCGGTGGTCAACACGTTTCCGTCCTACTGCCGATTCTTTTTGCAAAGTACTTTTGTAGTTGATTCAAATCCATTTTGCTGTCGATTTTGATGTTAAGTACAAATCTTACTTATTTCGAAAACATTTAGACCAATTACAACTTAATTTGGTCTGTTGTTGATTCAAGTACAATCTGTGCTGTTCTCAGACCGGACTTTTTTTCTCTGTGTAGTAGTTTTACATAGTACGACTACATGCCTGACAGTTTCATTGAGTTTCATAGCCACGCCCACTTCTAGCGAAAATTGACCCGTTGTATGGAAAACTTTTTTGTTTTCTAACCAATTGACTTGAAATTTTAAAGTTATGTTCTTAGGGAGGAATGAAAACTATTTTGACCAAAAGTGGGCGTAGCCTCTCCCACTTCTAGCGAAAATTGACCCGTTGTATGGAAAACTTTTTTGTTTTTTAACCAATTGACTTGAAACTTTACAGTTATGTTCTTAGGGAGGAATGAAAACTATTTTGACCAAAAGTGGGCGCGGCCACGCCCTTTTATAGCGAAAATTGACCCGTTGTATGGAAAACTTTTTTGTTTTTTAACCAATTGACTTGAAACTTTACAGTTATGTTCTTAGGGAGGAATGAAAACTATTTTGACCAAAAGTGGGCGTAGCCACGCCCACTAATAGCGAAAATTGACCCGTTGTATGGAAAACTTTTTTGTTTTTTAACCAATTGACTTGAAACTTTGCAGTTATGTTCTTAGGGAGGAATGAAAACTATTTTGACCAAAAGTGGGCGTAGCCACGCCCACTAATAGCGAAAATTGACCCGTTGTATGGAAAACTTTTTTGTTTTTTAACCAATTGACTTGAAACTTTGCAGTTATGTTCTTAGGGAGGAATGAAAACTATTCATTTACTTTTTTTTATAGTGACACAACGTGAAAAGTATTATAGCTTCAGCCTTGCTGAAGATTGCGTCCTTACTGGTTTTTTTTTTTTAATGTTAGAATGAAAATAATTTGGTTCGAAACCTAAACTCGAAGTTTATGCCGGCACGAATGAAAATGATTTTGGTTTTCACACTTTATTTCTTTTTGCGAGGACGATACTTTATCAACTGAGCCATCACAAAGTTGAAATTTTAGTTAAAAATATATCTATAAGCTATTTGGTTATTTTGTGATAAGTTCCCCAAACGTTTCATATTTGTTTCGTTTTTCATTTCATAATTGAAAATAACGACAAAAAACTAAAATATTGATAACTTTTGAGGACCGATTAATAGATTGTGACATGTCTATATAAAGCAAATTATCCAGAACTAAATAGAAATTATTATCAATCTAAGTAGTCCAGAACTGAATAGAAAATATCCATATTTTCTCACATTCTGTTGAGTGATTGAAAATTAGTTTAACAAAATGGAATCTCGAAAACGGAAAAATATTGGACAACAAGAAATTAATGGTTAAAACAAAAAGCAAAAAAAAAATATTCAACGACAACAAAAATTCCGTTATATTCAACAAAAAAAAACAAGTTTCATTCGGCAATTTACAATGCAGCTACACCGAAAGGAACTTCGTTCCTGGTTGGGGTCCCGTGACCGCACAAATTTTTTAAATATTATCTTATTATATTATTCTAAGTCACATAACAGTCAATTTGTTATTATATGAAATAAATAAATAAATTTCGCTTGCTGGTAGACTGAAGCTAACACGGGTAATTTTCGGCTTCGAGTTTAGGGGGCTCAACTTTCTTTTAAATTGAATGTAGCGATCCATTCCAGTATGTACGGCCGGCCTTTATGTTTCTTTGTTTGCGTTTTCTTTAGGTAATGTTGCGCCGGTTATATTTGCATTGGCAATTGGACGGGCAGTTGATACCGTTGAAGTTGTTGTTGTACTTACTGTTGAGGTAGTTAGTGACATTATTGTACTAGTCGTCGTTGATGGGCCAATACATATCTGCTGATGAGCGGACACGGCGCTCTGCGGCGTTTGAGACGTGGACGGCAGCGACGGAGAGCAAGAACGCGCTCTCCCGCTCGCTACGTGCAATAGTTCGAGCTCTGCATTGGTCATTGCCCTCGATCGCTCTAGAGCTGGAGTATTTTCGGTTGACGCGGCGTTATAGGTGAAATAAGCGTTGTTCCGTTGCAAAGAGAGCTGAAGCTCGTCTTGCTTACGCTGCAGTTCACTGCGAGTTTCGATTTATTTTGTACTCATTGTATTAATTGAGATTTAGTTTTAATTGTTTTTTATTGTTTATTGTGGCTAATCAATTGATTAATTAGTTGATAGATTTGTGCGAATTTATCGCACTAAGAGTCTTTTCGCGATATACACTAATTATTATTCGATCTTTCACTGCACTGATGGGTTTTAAGTTAATTTTTCCGGAGCACAAGAAAAACACGTCCGTAATTGACGGAATTCGCGTGGTGGTAATTCAAGTATTTAATGGGAAAAAATTAAACGAATTTTTTGCCCATGTAAAAAACTATTAATTCTGAATAAAATGCCGCCCATTTATGCAATAAAAAAAATTAAATGTCTCTGATTAGATAAGGCATATTTTCGTCTTATAAGGTATTTCTTCGCCAATGATTTCGAGGATCTTTTAGTTTTGATCAAAAAAAATTTTTTTTTAAAGATGAAAGAAGAACAGATAAGCTTTCAATCGAGCTCTTAGTCGAAGAAGTCGGTCGAAGGATGCAAGAGTTATTAGCAAAAAACTAATCGGTGGTCAACACGTTTCCGTCCTACTGCCGATTCTTTTTGCAAAGTACTTTTCTGTAATTTTAGTATTTAATGGGAAAAAATTAAACGAATTTTTAGTCCATGTAAAAAACTATTAATTCTGAATAAAATGTCGCCCATTTATGCAATTAAAAAAATTTAAATGTCTCTTATTAGATAAGGCATATTTTCGTCTTATAAGGTATTTCTTCTTCAATGATTTCGAGGATCTTTTAGTTTTGATCAAAAAAATTTTATTTTTTACGACTTTTCGTAAAATATGTTAATGCCATCTGAAAGAAGAACAGATAAGCTTTCCATCGAGCTCTTAGTCGAAGAAGTCGGTCGAAGGATGCAAGAGTTATTAGCAAAAAACTAATCGGTGGTCAACACGTTTCCGTCCTACTGCCGATTCTTTTTGCAAAGTACTTTTGTAGTTGATTCAAATCCATTTTGCTGTCGATTTTGATGTTAAGTACAAATCTTACTTATTTCGAAAACATTTAGACCAATTACAACTTAATTTGGTCTGTTGTTGATTCAAGTACAATCTGTGCTGTTCTCAGACCGGACTTTTTTTCTCTGTGTAGTAGTTTTACATAGTACGACTACATGCCTGACAGTTTCATTGAGTTTCATAGCCACGCCCACTTCTAGCGAAAATTGACCCGTTGTATGGAAAACTTTTTTGTTTTCTAACCAATTGACTTGAAATTTTAAAGTTATGTTCTTAGGGAGGAATGAAAACTATTTTGACCAAAAGTGGGCGTAGCCTCTCCCACTTCTAGCGAAAATTGACCCGTTGTATGGAAAACTTTTTTGTTTTTTAACCAATTGACTTGAAACTTTACAGTTATGTTCTTAGGGAGGAATGAAAACTATTTTGACCAAAAGTGGGCGCGGCCACGCCCTTTTATAGCGAAAATTGACCCGTTGTATGGAAAACTTTTTTGTTTTTTAACCAATTGACTTGAAACTTTACAGTTATGTTCTTAGGGAGGAATGAAAACTATTTTGACCAAAAGTGGGCGTAGCCACGCCCACTAATAGCGAAAATTGACCCGTTGTATGGAAAACTTTTTTGTTTTTTAACCAATTGACTTGAAACTTTGCAGTTATGTTCTTAGGGAGGAATGAAAACTATTTTGACCAAAAGTGGGCGTAGCCACGCCCACTAATAGCGAAAATTGACCCGTTGTATGGAAAACTTTTTTGTTTTTTAACCAATTGACTTGAAACTTTGCAGTTATGTTCTTAGGGAGGAATGAAAACTATTCATTTACTTTTTTTTATAGTGACACAACGTGAAAAGTATTATAGCTTCAGCCTTGCTGAAGATTGCGTCCTTACTGGTTTTTTTTTTTTAATGTTAGAATGAAAATAATTTGGTTCGAAACCTAAACTCGAAGTTTATGCCGGCACGAATGAAAATGATTTTGGTTTTCACACTTTATTTCTTTTTGCGAGGACGATACTTTATCAACTGAGCCATCACAAAGATGAAATTTTAGTTAAAAATATATCTATAAGCTATTTGGTTATTTTGTGATAAGTTCCCCAAACGTTTCATATTTGTTTCGTTTTTCATTTCATAATTGAAAATAACGACAAAAAACTAAAATATTGATAACTTTTGAGGACCGATTAATAGATTGTGACATGTCTATATAAAGCAAATTATCCAGAACTAAATAGAAATTATTATCAATCTAAGTAGTCCAGAACTGAATAGAAAATATCCATATTTTCTCACATTCTGTTGAGTGATTGAAAATTAGTTTAACAAAATGGAATCTCGAAAACGGACAACAAGAAATTAATGGTTAAAACAAAAAGCAAAAAAAAAATATTCAACGACAACAAAAATTCCGTTATATTCAACAAAAAAAGACAAGTTTCATTCGGCAATTTACAATGCAGCTACACCGAAAGGAACTTCGTTCCTGGTTGGGGTCCCGTGACCGCACAAATTTTTTAAATATTATCTTATTATATTATTCTAAGTCACATAACAGTCAATTTGTTATTATATGAAATAAATAAATAAATTTCGCTTGCTGGTAGACTGAAGCTAACACGGGTAATTTTCGGCTTCGAGTTTAGGGGGCTCAACTTTCTTTTAAATTGAATGTAGCGATCCATTCCAGTATGTACGGCCGGCCTTTATGTTTCTTTGTTTGCGTTTTCTTTAGGTAATGTTGCGCCGGTTATATTTGCATTGGCAATTGGACGGGCAGTTGATACCGTTGAAGTTGTTGTTGTACTTACTGTTGAGGTAGTTAGTGACATTATTGTACTAGTCGTCGTTGATGGGCCAATACATATCTGCTGATGAGCGGACACGGCGCTCTGCGGCGTTTGAGACGTGGACGGCAGCGACGGAGAGCAAGAACGCGCTCTCCCGCTCGCTACGTGCAATAGTTCGTGCTCTGCATTGGTCATTGCCCTCGATCGCTCTAGAGCTGGAGTATTTTCGGTTGACGCGGCGTTATAGGTGAAATAAGCGTTGTTCCGTTGCAAAGAGAGTCGAAGCTCGTCTTGCTTACGCTGCAGTTCACTGCGAGTTTCGATTTATTTTGTACTCATTGTATTAATTGAGATTTAGTTTTAATTGTTTTTTATTGTTTATTGTGGCTAATCAATTGATTAATTAGTTGATAGATTTGTGCGAATTTATCGCACTAAGAGTCTTTTCGCGATATACACTAATTATTATTCGATCTTTCACTGCACTGATGGGTTTTAAGTTAATTTTTCCGGAGCACAAGAAAAACACGTCCGTAATTGACGGAATTCGCGTGGTGGTAATTCAAGTATTTAATGGGAAAAAATTAAACGAATTTTTTGCCCATGTAAAAAACTATTAATTCTGAATAAAATGCCGCCCATTTATCCAATAAAAAAAATTAAATGTCTCTGATTAGATAAGGCATATTTTCGTCTTATAAGGTATTTCTTCGCCAATGATTTCGAGGATCTTTTAGTTTTGATCAAAAAAAATTTTTTTTTACGACTTTTCATAAAATATGTTAATGCCATCTGAAAGAAGAACAGATAAGCTTTCAATCGAGCTCTTAGTCGAAGAAGTCGGTCGAAGGATGCAAGAGTTATTAGCAAAAAACTAATCGGTGGTCAACACGTTTCCGTCCTACTGCCGATTCTTTTTGCAAAGTACTTTTCTGTAATTTTAGTATTTAATGCGAAAAAATTAAACGAATTTTTAGTCCATGTAAAAAACTATTAATTGTGAATAAAATGTCGCCCATTTATGCAATTAAAAAAATTTAAATGTCTCTTATTAGATAAGGCATATTTTCGTCTTATAAGGTATTTCTTCTTCAATGATTTCGAGGATCTTTTAGTTTTGATCAAAAAAATTTTATTTTTTACGACTTTTCGTAAAATATGTTAATGCCATCTGAAAGAAGAACAGATAAGCTTTCCATCGAGCTCTTAGTCGAAGAAGTCGGTCGAAGGATGCAAGAGTTATTAGCAAAAAACTAATCGGTGGTCAACACGTTTCCGTCCTACTGCCGATTCTTTTTGCAAAGTACTTTTCGGTAATTTTAGTATTTAATGGGAAAAAATTAAACGAATTTTTAGTCCATGTAAAAAACTATTAATTCTGAATAAAATGTCGCCCATATATGCAATTAAAAAAATTGAAATGTCTCTTATTAGATAAGGCATATTTTCGTCTGATAAGGTACTTCTTTTTCAATGATTTCGAGGATATTTTAGTTTTGATCAAAAAAAATTTTATTTCTTACGACTTTTCGTAAAATATGTTAATGCCATCTTAAAGAAAAACAGATAAGCTTTCCATCGAGCTCTTAGTCGAAGAAGTCGGTCGAAGGATGCAAGAGTTATTAGCAAAAAACTAATCGGTGGTCAACACGTTTCCGTCCTACTGCCGATTCTTTTTGCAAAGTACTTTTCTATAATTCTAGTATTTAATGGGAAAAAATTAGACGAATTTTTTGTCCATGTAAAAAACTATTAATTCTGAATAAAATGCTGCCCATTTATGCAATTAAAAAAATTAAAATGTTTCTTATTTGATAAGGTATATTTTCGTCTTATAATGTACTTCTTTTTCAATGATTTCGAGGTTATTTTAGTTTTGATCAAAAAAATTTTATTTTTTACGATTTTTCATAAAATATGTTAATGCCATCTGAAAGAAGAACAGATAAGCTTTCCATCGAGCTATTAGTCGAAGAAGTCGGTCGAAGGATGCAAGAGTTATTAGCAAAAAACTAATCGGTGGTCAACACGTTTCCGTCCTACTGCCGATTCTTTTCGCAAAGTGCCTTTCTATAATTCAAGTATTCAATGGGAAGAAATTAAACGAATTTTTTGTCCATGTAAAAAACTATTTATTCTGAATAAAATGCCGCCCATTTATGCAATTAAAAAAATTAAATGTCTCTTATGAGATAAGGCATATTTTCGTCTTATACGGTACTTCTTTTTCAATGATTTCGACGATCTTTTCGTAAAGTACAGTCTATAATTCTAGTATTTAAAAAAAAAAAATTAAGCGAATTTTTTGTCCATGTAAGAAACTATTAATTCTGAATAAAATGCCGCCCATTTATGCAATTAAAAAAATTTAACTGTCTCTAATTAGATAAGGCATATTTTCGTCTTATAAGGTACTTATTATACCCTGTACACATACTGTGTATCGGGGTATATTGTGTTTGTTTGAGCGAAATGTATGTAACGCACAGAAATATTCACTTGCGACTATATAAAGTATATATATTCTTGATCAGGACTTCAAGAGAAATTGATTAAGCTATGTCCGTCCGTCTGTCCGTCTGTCCGTCTGTCCGTCCGTCCGTCCGTCCGTCCGTATTCACCAATGGTTTTCAGAAACTATAATAGCTAGAGACTTGAAATTTGGAGGGTAGACTCGTGATGTTCGGCAGCAGATCAAGTTTGAACGGTTTTGTGCCACGCCCACTCCTTCCCGCCCATCCAGCACCACCCACTTTTTTAAAACGCTATAACTCGAACATCGAAAGAAATAGAAACATGAAAGACGGTATGTAGACTCAGTATAAGTAGCTTTACAAAACTGCATACCACAATTTTTCCCGCTCCCCTTCATTTCCCCTCCCGCGGGTGTTTTCTTAAATTTCCTGTATCTTCAAAACTATTAAAGATACGATTCTGAAATTTTGTGTACAAGCGCAGTAAATATTTATCTTTAAAACTGCATGCCACTAAATTCCCTTCTTTTTGATGGTTACCCCTCAATGACCAACAAACTCAAATTTTTCGTGAATTCCACATTTTTTGACCGATTTGCTTGATATTTTGAACACTATTTGATCGGGCGATGTCAAATCAACATTTTTTTGTAGATTTGGGGTGTTGCACTGCCTACTGTGTGTGCAGGGTATTATATTGTCGAGTATACTCGACTATAGCGTCCTTACTGGTTTTTCAATGATTTCGAGGATATTTTAGTTTTGATCAAAAAAATTTTATTTTTTACCACTTTTCATAAAATATGTTAATGCCATCTAAAAGAAGAACAGATAAGCTTTCCATCGAGCTATTAGTCGAAGAAGTCGGTCGAAGGATGCAAAAGTTATTAGCAAAAAACTAATCGGTGATCAAACACGTTTCCGTCCTACTGCCGATTCTTTTGGCAAAGTATTTTTCTAAAATTCTAGTATTTATTGGGAAAAAATTAAACGAATTTTAAGTCCATGTAAATAACTATTAATTCTGAAAAAAATGCCGCCCATTTATGCAATTAAAAATTTTTAAATGTCTCTTATTAGATAAGGCATATTTTCGTTTAATAAGGTACTTCTTCTTCAATGATTTCGAGGATATTTTAGTTTTGATCTAAAAAATTTTATTATACTCTTGCAAGAGTATATTAACTTTGTCGTGAAGTTTGCAACGCAGAGAAGCAGACATCTCCGATTATATAAAGTACATATATTCTTGATCAGCACGACGAGACGAGTTTAAATAGCCTTGTCTGTCTGTCTGTCCGTCTGTTTCAATGCGAACTCCTCCCAGAGTTTTGAAGTTAGCAAAAAAATTTAAACGCAGAAAATTTTCTTTTCATTGCAGGCAGTTTATATGTAGAAACCAGCTTGATCGGAATACTACAGCATATAGCTGCCATAGGAACGATCGGTTAAAAATTAGGTTTTTGCTTAATTAACTCTTTGATTTTAAAACTATCGCCTCGATTTTTTGCACAAGAACATCTTGGACGTAAATTAAGGCACACTGCAAAGCTGGTGAAGATTGGATAAATATAGCATATAGCTCCCATAGGAACAATCGGTCAAAAATTCGGTTTTCGTTAGAAAACCTTTTTTGTTCTCAACTATAAACAGATGAAACCTTGCAGTAACGCGTTTATAAGAATCTTTGACTATATTACAAAGTTTCATAAAAATCGGACATAAGGGCGTTGCACCACCCATATAGAGAAAAACTTAAAAATGTGATTTATCTACAAGCAGACAAGATAGAAAATCGTAAACTGAAGTTTAGAATGATTGCATTGTACTACTTAAAAAAGATTAGAAAATGGGCGGGGTTACCCCCCTTTATCTTTGTAAACTTATAAGATTCTTATTGGAAAAACTATAAGACGAATTTTCCAAATGCTTGCAAGAGTATATAAGTTTCAGCAACGCTGAAAATAGCTCCCTTACTGGTTTTTTACGACTTTTCGTAAAATATGTTAATGCCATCTGAAACAGGAACAGATAAGCTTTCCATCGAGTCGAAGATGGAAAACTAATCGGTGGTCAACACGTTTCCGTCCTACTGCCGATTTTCGTCGCAAAGTACTTTTCTATAATTCTAGTATTTAATGGGAAAAATTAAACGAATTTTTTGTCCATGTAAAAAACTACTAATTCTGAATAAAATGCCGCCCATTTATGCAATTAAAAAAATTTAAATGAATCTCATTTGATAAGCATATTTTTGTCTGATGATCAATGACTTCGAGGATATTTTAGTTTTGATAAAAAAAATTTTACTTCTTACGACTTTTCGCAAAATATGTTAATGCCATCCGAAAGAGAAATAGATAAGCCTTCCATCGAGCTCTTAGTCGAAGAAGTCGCTCGAAGGATGCAAGAGTTATTAGCAAAAACTAATCGGTGGTCAACACGTTTCCGTCCTACTGCCGATTCTTTTCGCAGAGTACTTTTCTGTAATTTTAGTATTTAATGGGAAAAAATTAAACGAATTTTTAGTCCATGTAAAAAACTATTAATTCTGAATAAAATGTCGCCCATTAATGCAATTAAAAAAATTTAAATGTCTCTTATTTGATAAGGTATATTTTCGTCTTATAAGGTACTTATTTTTCAATGATTTCGAGGATATTTTAGTTTTGATCAAAAAAATTTTATTTTTTACGATTTTTCATAAAATATGTTAATGCCATCTGAAAGAAGAACAGATAAGCTTTCCATCGAGCTATTAGTCGAAGAAGTCGGTCGAAGGATGCAAGAGTTATTAGCAAAAATCTAATCGGTGGTCAACACGTTTCCGTCCTACTGCCGATTCTTTTCGCAAAGTGCCTTTCTATAATTCAAGTATTCAATGGGAAAAAATTAAACGAATTTTTTGTCCATGTAAAAAACTATTAATTCTGAATAAAATGCCGCCCATTGATGCAATTAAAAAAATTTAACTGTCTCTTATTAGATAAGGCACATTTTCGTCTTATAAGGTACTTATTTTTCAATGATTTCGAGGATATTTTAGTTTTGATCAAAAAAATTTTATTTTTTACGACTTTTCATAAAATATGTTAATGCCATCTAAAAGAAGAACAGATAAGCTTTTCATCGAGCTATTAGTCGAAGAAGTCGGTCGAAGGATGCAAGAGTTATTAGCAAAAAACTAATCGGTGATCAAACACGTTTCCGTCCTACTGCCGATTCTTTTGGCAAAGTATTTTTCTATAATTCTAGTATTTAATGAAAAAAACTAAACGAATTTTTTGTCCATGTAAAAAACTATTAATTTTGAATAACATCCCGCCCATTTATGCAATTAAAAAAATTTAAAAGTCTCTTATTAGATAAGGCATATTTTCGTCTTATAAGGTACTTATTTTTCAATGATTTGGAGGATATTTTAGTTTTGATCAAAAAAATTTTTTTTTTTACGACTTTTCATAAAATATGTCAATGCCATCTGAAAGAGGAACAGATAAGCTTTCCATCGAGCTCTTAGTCGAAGAAGTCGGTCAAAGGATGCAAGAGTTATTAGCAAAAAACTAATCGGTGGTCAACACGATTCCGTCCTACTGACGATTTTTTTCGCAAGGTACTTTTCTATAATTCTAGTATTTAATGGGAAAAAATTAAGCGAATTTTTAGTCCATGTAAAAAACTATTAATTCTGAAAAAAATGCCGCCCATTTATGCAATTAAAAAATTTTAAATGTCTCTTATTAGATATGTCATATTTGCGTTTAATAAGGTACTTCTTCTTCAATGATTTCGAGGATATTTTAGTTTTGATAAAAAAAATTTTATTTCTTACGACTTTTCGTAAAATATGTTAATGCCATCTGAAAGAGGAACAGATAAGCCTTCCATCGAGCTCTTAGTCGAAGAAGTCGGTCAAAGGATGCAAGAGTTATTAGCAAAAAACTAATCGGTGGTCAACACGTTTCCGTCCGACTGCCGATTCTTTTCGCAGAGTACTTTTCTGTAATTTTAGTATTTAATGGGAAAAAATTAAACGAATTTTTTACCCATGTAAAAAACTATTAATTCTGAATAAAATGCCGCCCATTTATGCCATTAAAAAAATTTAAATGCCTCTTATTAGATAAGGCATATTTTCGTCTGATAAGGTACTTCTTCTTCAATGATTTCGAGGATATTTTAGTTTTGATCAAAAAAATTTTATTTCTTATGACTTTTCGTAAAACATGTTTCGTAAACACCCACGAAGTGGGTTGTACAGAATTGTCGGCCATTCAGCATTATAAATGACTCTGGAATTAAACCTCTTATATCGCTTGCAATCGAAATTGGAAGTCGTTTTGGACCTAATGTTAATGTAAATAATCTCCTACCTCATCCAACAACGGTATCTAGAAACGTCACGGACCTATACAATTACTAACTGTCTTCTCTGATGAACGAAATTGCATTTATTAAAGCAAATGGTTATGCAGTCACGTCAGACGGGTGGACGGACAGTTTTTCATTCAAAATAGCATTAAAAACCGATTGTTAGCAATGCTATGCATGAATGGTGAATCTGCAACAGGTGCGTGCATAAAATTTCTTTACATATACGTATGTATACAAAGTTTTCTTGAAAATCTATTTATTTGCAGGAATAGTTATTCGCACTAAGGTTGAAACGTGTTTGGAGTCTTTCGGTTTAAATTTAGATGATGCCATTATCGTCACAGACCGTGGCTCGAACATGATAGCTGCCTTTCATGATTTAGCCCAAATTCGCTGCATTAATCACTTATTGAATAATGTTGTTGAAAAATCATTCAAGCAGGTTCCGGAACTACTTGAAATGAAAAAAATGCGCAAAACTGGCGAAGTATTTCAAGAGATCTGGCCAAAATTCAAAACTTGATTTCAGTTTGAAGGGTGTTTGTCAGACGAGATGGAACACCATTTTTTATACTATGAAATCTATCGAAGACAATTGGCATGACATCAACATCATTTTAATGGAAAAAAACGAAATGCATCGTATTGATAGTTTAAGTTTGAGCGATTTAAAGTCAGTGACACAAGTTCTTTCTAAAATAGAAGAAACATCTTAATTTCTAGAAGGGGATACTTACCCAACTATTCAATGGGTTATCCCAAGAATACATGCAGTACAAAAATTTATAAAAGAGTATAACACTGACAAAGATATTATTCTTAAACTGACGTCATCCCTAGACTATTATATCGATTCAGTTGTTTATAAGTACATAATTAAGTACCACAGGATTGCGCTATTCCTATTTCCTCCAACAAATCAACTTAGACAAGTCGATTCTAAACAAACTATTGACGAGTGTAAAGCCATGATGACGCTATTTTTGAGAAATGATAATGAAATTAATGAATTGGAATCGAATGTCTCAAGCAAATATCACGAAATTTTAGCTGATTTCATTGAACCACTCTCAGCAGAGTCAGACGGGGACATAATAACTAGAGAAATAGTAGCGTACTCCAACATACGAGTTCCAATAAATGATGAATTCAATGTATTGAATTGGTGGAGCGAAAACGAATCGCAGTTTCCTCTTTTATATAAAGTAAGTCGGAAAATATTTTCAGTACCGGCATCGTCAGCCTCTTCAGAAAAAGTGTTTTCACAAGCAAGAAACCTCATTTGCGAAAAAAGAAGTTCCATTGCAGGAAATGAAGAGATGGTAAACAAAATTATGTTTTTAAATATAAATATGTAAAATTTAAACATTAAATAATTATAAAGTATTAATGTGAAATAAATCTAAGCGCATCTTAAATAACCTTCGAAAAAACATTGATTTTCATTTCTAAATACTTGTTTGAAGTATTTAGTAAACAAAACTAAGCATGAGGCACTAAAATCAGACAACACACTATTACTGTCATTGAACTATACTGTTCACAGTATCAACACTGTCAACAGTTTAGTTGAATAAGAGAGTAAGTGTTTGTTCTCTGCTTTTGCTTGCCTATGCATACTCAAAATTTTTCGCTCACACGAATTACTTTGACTTTGTTTACGAGTTCAACAAAATCATTGCCTCTCCACACCACACGATTTGCGTGCGAAAGTATTCGTACAGACAATGTGCGTATTGATTCTGATGCGTGTAGAACACGAATCGTTTAAAAGAGAGAGGATAATTTTTCGTTTAGTGTGCACTCGTGCAGGGCTCTATGGTCAACACGATTCCGTCCTACTGACGATTTTTTTCGCAAGGTACTTTTCTATAATTCTAGTATTTATTGGGAAAAAATTAAACGAATTTTAAGTCCATGTAAATAACTATTAATTCTGAAAAAAATGCCGCCCATTTATGCAATTAAAAATTTTTAAATGTCTCTTATTAGATAAGGCATATTTTCGTTTAATAAGGTACTTCTTCTTCAATGATTTCGAGGATATTTTAGTTTTGATCTAAAAAATTTTATTATACTCTTGCAAGAGTATATTAACTTTGTCGTTAAGTTTGCAACGCAGAGAAGCAGACATCTCCGATTATATAAAGTACATATATTCTTGATCAGCACGACGAGACGAGTTTAAATAGCCTTGTCTGTCTGTCTGTCCGTCTGTTTCAATGCGAACTCCTCCCAGAGTTTTGAAGTTAGCAAAAAAATTTAAACGCAGAAAATTTTCTTTTCATTGCAGGCAGTTTATATGTAAAAACCAGCTTGATCGGAATACTACAGCATATAGCTGCCATAGGAACGATCGGTTAAAAATTAGGTTTTTGCTTAATTAACTCTTTGATTTTAAAACTATCGCCTCGATTTTTTGCACAAGAACATCTTGGACGTAAATTAAGGCACACTGCAAAGCTGGTGAAGATTGGATAAATATAGCATATAGCTCCCATAGGAACAATCGGTCAAAAATTCGGTTTTCGTTAGAAAACCTTTTTTGTTCTCAACTATAAACAGATGAAACCTTGCAGTAACGCGTTTTAAAGAATCTTTGACTATATTACAAAGTTTCATAAAAATCGGACATAAGGGCGTGGCACCACCCATATAGAGAAAAACTTAAAAATGTGATTTATCTACAAGCAGACAAGATAGAAAATCGTAAACTGAAGTTTAGAATGATTGCATTGTACTACTTAAAAAAGATTAGAAAATGGGCGGGGTTACCCCCCTTTATCTTTGTAAACTTATAAGATTCTTATTGGAAAAACTATAAGACGAATTTTCCAAATGCTTGCAAGAGTATATAAGTTTCAGCAACGCTGAAAATAGCTCCCTTACTGGTTTTTTACGACTTTTCGTAAAATATGTTAATGCCATCTGAAACAGGAACAGATAAGCTTTCCATCGAGTCGAAGATGGAAAACTAATCGGTGGTCAACACGTTTCCGTCCTACTGCCGATTTTCGTCGCAAAGTACTTTTCTATAATTCTAGTATTTAATGGGAAAAATTAAACGAATTTTTTGTCCATGTAAAAAACTACTAATTCTGAATAAAATGCCGCCCATTTATGCAATTAAAAAAATTTAAATGAATCTCATTTGATAAGCATATTTTTGTCTGATGATCAATGACTTCGAGGATATTTTAGTTTTGATAAAAAAAATTTTACTTCTTACGACTTTTCGCAAAATATGTTAATGCCATCCGAAAGAGAAATAGATAAGCCTTCCATCGAGCTCTTAGTCGAAGAAGTCGGTCGAAGGATGCAAGAGTTATTAGCAAAAACTAATCGGTGGTCAACACGTTTCCGTCCTACTGCCGATTCTTTTCGCAGAGTACTTTTCTGTAATTTTAGTATTTAATGGGAAAAAATTAAACGAATTTTTAGTCCATGTAAAAGACTATTAATTCTGAATAAAATGTCGCCCATTTATGCAATTAAAAAAATTTAAATGTCTCTTATTTGATAAGGTATATTTTCGTCTTATAAGGTACTTATTTTTCAATGATTTCGAGGATATTTTAGTTTTGATCAAAAAAATTTTATTTTTTACGATTTTTCATAAAATATGTTAATGCCATCTGAAAGAAGAACAGATAAGCTTTCCATCGAGCTATTAGTCGAAGAAGTCGGTCGAAGGATGCAAGAGTTATTAGCAAAAATCTAATCGGTGGTCAACACGTTTCCGTCCTACTGCCGATTCTTTTCGCAAAGTGCCTTTCTATAATTCAAGTATTCAATGGGAAAAAATTAAACGAATTTTTTGTCCATGTAAAAAACTATTAATTCTGAATAAAATGCCGCCCATTGATGCAATTAAAAAAATTTAACTGTCTCTTATTAGATAAGGCACATTTTCGTCTTATAAGGTACTTATTTTTCAATGATTTCGAGGATATTTTAGTTTTGATCAAAAAAATTTTATTTTTTACGACTTTTCATAAAATATGTTAATGCCATCTAAAAGAAGAACAGATAAGCTTTTCATCGAGCTATTAGTCGAAGAAGTCGGTCGAAGGATGCAAGAGTTATTAGCAAAAAACTAATCGGTGATCAAACACGTTTCCGTCCTACTGCCGATTCTTTTGGCAAAGTATTTTTCTATAATTCTAGTATTTAATGAAAAAAACTTAACGAATTTTTTGTCCATGTAAAAAACTATTAATTTTGAATAACATCCCGCCCATTTATGCAATTAAAAAAATTTAAAAGTCTCTTATTAGATAAGGCATATTTTCGTCTTATAAGGTACTTATTTTTCAATGATTTGGAGGATATTTTAGTTTTGATCAAAAAAATTTTATTTTTTACGACTTTTCATAAAATATGTCAATGCCATCTGAAAGAGGAACAGATAAGCTTTCCATCGAGCTCTTAGTCGAAGAAGTCGGTCAAAGGATGCAAGAGTTATTAGCAAAAAACTAATCGGTGGTCAACACGATTCCGTCCTACTGACGATTTTTTTCGCAAGGTACTTTTCTATAATTCTAGTATTTAATGGGAAAAAATTAAGCGAATTTTTAGTCCATGTAAAAAACTATTAATTCTGAAAAAAATGCCGCCCATTTATGCAATTAAAAAATTTTAAATGTCTCTTATTAGATATGTCATATTTGCGTTTAATAAGGTACTTCTTCTTCAATGATTTCGAGGATATTTTAGTTTTGATAAAAAAAATTTTATTTCTTACGACTTTTCGTAAAATATGTTAATGCCATCTGAAAGAGGAACAGATAAGCCTTCCATCGAGCTCTTAGTCGAAGAAGTCGGTCGAAGGATGCAAGAGTTATTAGCAAAAAACTAATCGGTGGTCAACACGTTTCCGTCCGACTGCCGATTCTTTTCGCAGAGTACTTTTCTGTAATTTTAGTATTTAATGGGAAAAAATTAAACGAATTTTTTACCCATGTAAAAAACTATTAATTCTGAATAAAATGCCGCCCATTTATGCCATTAAAAAAATTTAAATGCCTCTTATTAGATAAGGCATATTTTCGTCTGATAAGGTACTTCTTCTTCAATGATTTCGAGGATATTTTAGTTTTGATCAAAAAAATTTTATTTCTTATGACTTTTCGTAAAACATGTTTCGTAAACACCCACGAAGTGGGTTGTACAGAATTGTCGGCCATTCAGCATTATAAATGACTCTGGAATTAAACCTCTTATATCGCTTGCAATCGAAATTGGAAGTCGTTTTGGACCTAATGTTAATGTAAATAATCTCCTACCTCATCCAACAACGGTATCTAGAAACGTCACGGACCTATACAATTACTAACTGTCTTCTCTGATGAACGAAATTGCATTTATTAAAGCAAATGGTTATGCAGTCACGTCAGACGGGTGGACGGACAGTTTTTCATTCAAAATAGCATTAAAAACTGATTGTTAGCAATGCTATGCATGAATGGTGAATCTGCAACAGGTGCGTGCATAAAATTTCTTTACATATACGTATGTATACAAAGTTTTCTTGAAAATCTATTTATTTGCAGGAATAGTTATTCGCACTAAGGTTGAAACGTGTTTGGAGTCTTTCGGTTTAAATTTAGATGATGCCATTATCGTCACAGACCGTGGCTCGAACATGATAGCTGTCTTTCATGATTTAGCCCAAATTCGCTGCATTAATCACTTATTGAATAATGTTGTTGAAAAATCATTCAAGCAGGTTCCGGAACTACTTGAAATGAAAAAAAATGCGCAAAACTGGCGAAGTATTTCAAGAGATCTGGCCAAAATTCAAAACTTGATTTCAGTTTGAAGGGTGTTTGTCAGACGAGATGGAACACCATTTTTTATACTATGAAATCTATCGAAGACAATTGGCATGACATCAACATCATTTTAATGGAAAAAAACGAAATGCATCGTATTGATAGTTTAAGTTTGAGCGATTTAAAGTCAGTGACACAAGTTCTTTCTAAAATAGAAGAAACATCTTAATTTCTAGAAGGGGATACTTACCCAACTATTCAATGGGTTATCCCAAGAATACATGCAGTACAAAAATTTATAAAAGAGTATAACACTGACAAAGATATTATTCTTAAACTGACGTCATCCCTAGACTATTATATCGATTCAGTTGTTTATAAGTACATAATTAAGTACCACAGGATTGCGCTATTCCTATTTCCTCCAACAAATCAACTTAGACAAGTCGATTCTAAACAAACTATTGACGAGTGTAAAGCCATGATGACGCTATTTTTGAGAAATGATAATGAAATTAATGAATTGGAATCGAATGTCTCAAGCAAATATCACGAAATTTTAGCTGATTTCATTGAACCACTCTCAGCAGAGTCAGACGGGGACATAATAACTAGAGAAATAGTAGCGTACTCCAACATACGAGTTCCAATAAATGATGAATTCAATGTATTGAATTGGTGGAGCGAAAACGAATCGCAGTTTCCTCTTTTATATAAAGTAAGTCGGAAAATATTTTCAGTACCGGCATCGTCAGCCTCTTCAGAAAAAGTGTTTTCACAAGCAAGAAACCTCATTTGCGAAAAAAGAAGTTCCATTGCAGGAAATGAAGAGATGGTAAACAAAATTATGTTTTTAAATATAAATATGTAAAATTTAAACATTAAATAATTATAAAGTATTAATGTGAAATAAATCTAAGCGCATCTTAAATAACCTTCGAAAAAACATTGATTTTCATTTCTAAATACTTGTTTGAAGTATTTAGTAAACAAAACTAAGCATGAGACACTAAAATCAGACAACACACTATTACTGTCATTGAACTATACTGTTCACAGTATCAACACTGTCAACAGTTTAGTTGAATAAGAGAGTAAGTGTTTGTTCTCTGCTTTTGCTTGCCTATGCATACTCAAAATTTTTCGCTCACACGAATTACTTTGACTTTGTTTACGAGTTCAACAAAATCATTGCCTCTCCACACCACACGATTTGCGTGCGAAAGTATTCGTACAGACAATGTGCGTATTGATTCTGATGCGTGTAGAACACGAATCGTTTAAAAGAGAGAGGATAATTTTTCGTTTAGTGTGCACTCGTGCAGGGCTCTATGGTCAACACGATTCCGTCCTACTGACGATTTTTTTCGCAAGGTACTTTTCTATAATTCTAGTATTTATTGGGAAAAAATTAAACGAATTTTAAGTCCATGTAAATAACTATTAATTCTGAAAAAAATGCCGCCCATTTATGCAATTAAAAATTTTTAAATGTCTCTTATTAGATAAGGCATATTTTCGTTTAATAAGGTACTTCTTCTTCAATGATTTCGAGGATATTTTAGTTTTGATCTAAAAAATTTTATTATACTCTTGCAAAACTATATTAACTTTGTCGTTAAGTTTGCAACGCAGAGAAGCAGACATCTCCGATTATATAAAGTACATATATTCTTGATCAGCACGACGAGACGAGTTTAAATAGCCTTGTCTGTCTGTCTGTCCGTCTGTTTCAATGCGAACTCCTCCCAGAGTTTTGAAGTTAGCAAAAAAATTTAAACGCAGAAAATTTTCTTTTCATTGCAGGCAGTTTATATGTAAAAACCAGCTTGATCGGAATACTACAGCATATAGCTGCCATAGGAACGATCGGTTAAAAATTAGGTTTTTGCTTAATTAACTCTTTGATTTTAAAACTATCGCCTCGATTTTTTGCACAAGAACATCTTGGACGTAAATTAAGGCACACTGCAAAGCTGGTGAAGATTGGATAAATATAGCATATAGCTCCCATAGGAACAATCGGTCAAAAATTCGGTTTTCGTTAGAAAACCTTTTTTGTTCTCAACTATAAACAGATGAAACCTTGCAGTAACGCGTTTTAAAGAATCTTTGACTATATTACAAAGTTTCATAAAAATCGGACATAAGGGCGTGGCACCACCCATATAGAGAAAAACTTAAAAATGTGATTTATCTACAAGCAGACAAGATAGAAAATCGTAAACTGAAGTCTAGAATGATTGCATTGTACTACTTAAAAAAAATTAGAAAATGGGCGGGGTTACGCCCCTTTATCTTTGTAAACTTATAAGATTCTTATTGGAAAAACTATAAGACGAATTTTCCAAATGCTTGCAAGAGTATATAAGTTTCAGCAACGCTGAAAATAGCTCCCTTACTGGTTTTTTACGACTTTTCGTAAAATATGTTAATGCCATCTGAAACAGGAACAGATAAGCTTTCCATCGAGTCGAAGATGGAAAACTAATCGGTGGTCAACACGTTTCCGTCCTACTGCCGATTTTCGTCGCAAAGTACTTTTCTATAATTCTAGTATTTAATGGGAAAAATTAAACGAATTTTTTGTCCATGTAAAAAACTATTAATTCTGAATAAAATGCCGCCCATTTATGCAACTAAAAAAATTTAAATGAATCTCATTTGATAAGGCATATTTTTGTCTGATGATCAATGACTTCGAAGATATTTTAGTTTTGATCAAAAAAATTTTTTTCTTACGACTTTTCGCAAAATATGTTAATGCCATCCGAAAGAGAAATAGATAAGCCTTCCATCGAGCTCTTAGTAGAAGAAGTCGGTCGAAGGTTGCAAGAGTTATTAGCAAAAACTAATCGGTGGTCAACACGTTTCAGTCCTACTGCCGATTCTTTTCGCAGACTACTTTTCTATAATTCTAGTATTTAATGGGAAAAAATTAAACGAATTTTTTGTCCATGTAAAAAACTATTAATTCTGAATAAAATGCCGACCATTTATGCAATTAAAAAAATTTAAATGTCTCCTATTAGATAAGGCATATTTTCGTCTGATAAGGTACTTCTTCTTGAATGATTTCGGGGATATTTTAGTTTTGATCAAAAAAATTTTATTTCTTATGAAAGAATGCCTTAACTTTTGTCTGATAAGGTACTTCTTCTTCAATGATTTCGAGGATATTTTAGTTTTGATCAAAAAAATTTTATTTCTTACGACTTTTCGTAAAATATGTTAACGCCATCTGAAAGAGGAACAGATAAGCTTTCCATCAAGCTCTTAATCGAAGAAGTCGGTCAAAGGATGCAAGAGTTATTAGCAAAAAACTAATCGGTGGTTAACACGTTTCTGTCCTACTGCCGATTCTTTTCGCAAAGTACTTTTCTATAATTCTAGTATTTAATGGGAACAAATTAAACGAATTTTTTATCCATGTAAAAAACTATTAATTCTGAATAAAATGCCGCCCATTTATGCAATTAAAAAAATTTAAATGTCTCTTATTAGATAAGGCATATTTTCGTCTGATAAGGTACTTCTTCTTGAATGATTTCGGGGATATTTTAGTTTTGATCAAAACAATTTTATTTCTTGTGACTTTTCGTAAAATATGTTAATGCCATCTGAAAAAAAAACAGATAGGCTTTCCATCGAGCTCTTAGTCGAAGAAGTTAGTCGAAGGATGCAAGAGTTATTAGCATAAAACTAATCGGTGGTCAACACGATTCCGTCCTACTGCCGATTCTTTTCGCAAGGTACTTTTCTATAATTCTGGTATTTAATGGGAAAAAGTTAAACGAATTTTTTGTCCATGTAAAAAACTATTAATTCTGAATAAAATGCCGCCCATTTATGCAATTAAAAAAATGTAAATGTCTCTTATTAGATAAGGCATATTTTCGTCTGATAAGGTACTTCTTCTTTAATGATTTCGAGGAAATTTAAGTTTTGATCAAAAAAATTTTATTTCTTATGACTTTTCGTAAAATATGTTAATGCCATCTGAAAAAGAAACAGATAGGCTTTCCATCGAGCTCTTAGTCGAAGAAGTCGGTCAAAGGATGCAAGAGTTATTAGCAATAACGAATTTTTTGTCCAAGTAAAAAACTATTAATTCTGAATAAAATGCCGCCCATTTATGCAATTAAAAAAATTGAAATGTCTCTTATTAGATAAGGCATATTTTCTTCTGATAAGGTACTTCTTTTTCAATGATTTCGAGGGTATTTTAGTTTTTATGAAAAAAATGTTCTTTCTTATGACTTTTCGTAAAATATGTTAATGCCATCTGACAGAGGAGCAGACTAGCTTTCCATCAAGCTCTTAGTCGACGAAGTCGGTCGAAGGATGCAAGAGTTATTAGCAAAAATCTAATCGGTGGTCAATACGTTTCCGTCCTACTGCCGATTCTCTTCGCAAAGTACTTTTGAATAATTCTAGTATTTAATGGGAAAAATTAAACGAATTTTTTGTCCATGTAAAAAACTATTAATTCTGAATAAAATGCCGCCCATTTATGCAATTAAAATTATTTTAATGTATCTCAGTAGATAAGGCATATTTTTGTCTGATTAGGTACTTCTTCTTCAATGATTTCGAGGATATTTTAGTTTTGATCAAAAAAATTTTATTTCTTACGACTTTTCGTAAAGTATGTTAATGCCATGAGGAACACATAATGTAATGTTAATATAGTGAGGAACAGATAAGCTTTCCATCGAGCTCTTAGTCGAAGAAGTCGGTCGAAGGATGCAAGAGTTATGAGCAAAAAACTAATCGGTGGTCAATACGTTTCCGTCCTACTGCCGATTCTCTTCGCAAAGTACTTTTCAATAATTCTAATATTTAATGGGAAAAATTAAACGAATTTTTTGTCCATGTAAAAAACTATTAATTCTGAATAGAATGCCGCCCATTTATGCAATTAAAAAAATTTAAATGTTTCTTATTAGATAAGGCATATTTTCGTCTGATAAGGTACTTCTTCTTCAATGACTTCGAGGATTTTTCAATGATTTTGAGGATTTTAGTTTTGATCAAAAAAATTGTATTTCTTACGACTTTTCGTAAAATATGTTAATGCCATCTGAAAGATGAACAGATAAACATTCCATCGAGCTCTTAGTCGACGAAGTCGGTCGAAGGATGCAAGAGTTATAAGCAAAAATCTAATCGGTGGTCAATACGTTTCCGTCCTACTGCCGATTCTCTTCGCAAAGTACTTTTCAATAATTCTAATATTTAATGGGAAAAATTAAACGAATTTTTTGTCCATGTAAAAAACTATTAATTCTGAATACAATGCCGCCCATTTATGCAATTAAAAAAATTTAAGTCTCTTATTAGATAAGGAATTATTTCGTCTGATAAGGTACTTCTTCTTCAATGATTTCGAGGATTTTTCAATGATTTTGAGGATTTTAGTTTTGATCAAAAAAATTGTATTTCTTACGACTTTTCGTAAAATATGTTAAAGCCATCTGAAAGAGGAACAGATAAGCTTTCCATCGAGCTCTTAGTCGAAGAAGTCGGTCGAAGGATGCAAGAGTTATTAGCAAAAAACTAATCGGTGGTCAACACGATTCCGTCCTACTGACGATTCTTTTCGCAAAGTACTTTTCTATAATTCTAGTATTTAATGGGAAAGAATTAAACGAATTTTTTGTCCATGTAAAAAACTATTAATTCTGAATAAAATGCCGCCCATTTATGCAATTAAAAAAATTTAAATGTCTCTTATTAGATAAGGCATATTTTCGTCTGATAAGGTACTTCTTCTTCAATGATTTCGAGGATATATTAGTTTTGATCAAAAAAATTTTATTTCTTACGACTTTTCGTAAAATATGTTAATGCCATGAGGAACAGATAATGTAATGTTAATATAATGAGGAACAGATAAGCTTTCCATCGAGCTCTTAGTCGAAGAAGTCGGTCGAAGGATGCAAGAGTTATTAGCAAAAAACTAATCGGTGGTCAATACGTTTCCGTCCTATTGCCAATTCTCTTCGCAAAGTACTTTTCAATAATTCTAATATTTAATGGGAAAAATTAAACGAATTTTTTGTCCATGTAAAAAACTATTAATTCTGAATAGAATGCCGCCCATTTATGCAATTAAAAAAATTTAAGTCTCTTATTAGATAAGGAATATTTTCGTCTGATAAGGTACTTCTTCTTCAATGATTTCGAGGATTTTTCAATGATTTTGAGGATTTTAGTTTTGATCAAAAAAATTGTATTTCTTACGACTTTTCGTAAAATATGTTAAAGCCATCTGAAAGAGGAACAGATAAGCTTTCCATCGAGCTCTTAGTCGAAGAAGTCGGTCGAAGGATGCAAGAGTTATTAGCAAAAATCTAATCGGTGGTCAATACGTTTCCGTCCTACTGCCGATTCTCTTCGCAAAGTACTTTTCAATAATTCTAATATTTAATGGGAAAAATTAAACGAATTTTTTGTCCATGTAAAAAACTATTAATTCTGAATAGAATGCCGCCCATTTATGCAATTAAAAAAATTTAAGTCTCTTATTATATAAGGAATATTTTCGTCTGATAAGGTACTTCTTCTTCAATGATTTCGAGGATTTTTCAATGATTTTGAGGATTTTAGTTTTGATCAAAAAAATTGTATTTCTTACGACTTTTCGTAAAATATGTTAAAGCCATCTGAAAGAGGAACAGATAAGCTTTCCATCGAGCTCTTAGTCGAAGAAGTCGGTCGAAGGATGCAAGAGTTATTAGCAAAACACTCATCGGTGGTCAACACGATTCCGTCCTACTGACGATTCTTTTCGCAAAGTACTTTTCTATAATTCTAGTATTTAATGGGAAAGAATTAAACGAATTTTTTGTCCATGTAAAAAACTATTAATTCTGAATAAAATGCCGCCCATTTATGCAATTAAAAAAATTTGAATGTTTCTTATTAGATAAGGCATATTTTCGTCTGATAAGGTACTTCTTCTTCAATGATTTCGAGGATTTTTCAATGATTTTGAGGATTTTAGTTTTGATCAAAATATTGTATTTCTTACGACTTTTCATAAAATATGTTAATGCCATCTGAAAGATGAACAGATAAACTTTCCATCGAGCTCTTAGACGACGAAGTCGGTCGAAGGATGCAAGAGTTATTAGCAAAAATCTAATCGGTGGTCAATACGTTTCCGTCCTACTGCCGATTCTCTTCGCAAAGTACTTTTCAATATTTCTAATATTTAATGGGAAAAATTAAACGAATTTGTTGTCCATGTAAAAAACTATTAATTCTGAATAAAATGCCGCCCATTTATGCAATTAAAAAAATTTATATGTTTCTTATTAGATAAGGCATATTTTCGTCTGATAAGGTACTTCTTCTTCAATGATTTCGAGGATTTTTCAATGATTTTGAGGATTTTAGTTTTGATCAAAAAAATTGTATTTCTTACGACTTTTCGTAAAATATGTTAACGCCATCTGAAAGATGAACAGATAAACATTCCATCGAGCTCTTAGTCGACGAAGTCGGTCGAAGGATGCAAGAGTTATTAGCGAAAATCTAATCGGTGGTCAATACATTTCCGTCCTACTGCCGATTCTCTTCGCAAAGTACTTTTCAATAATTCTAGTATTTAATGGGAAAAATTAAACGAATTTTTTGTCCATGTAAAAAACTATTAATTCTGAATAAAGTGCCGCCCAATTATGCAATTAAAAAAATTTATATGTTTCTTATTAGATAAGGCATATTTTCGTCTGATAAGGTACTTCTTCTTCAATGATTTCGAGGATTTTTCAATGATTTTGAGGATTTTAGTTTTGATCAAAAAAATTGTATTTCTTACGACTTTTCGTAAAATATGTTAATGCCATCTGAAAGATGAACAGATAAACATTCCATCGAGCTCTTAGTCGACGAAGTCGGTCGAAGGATGCAAGAGTTATTAGCAAAACACTCATCGGTGGTCAACACGATTCCGTCCTACTGACGATTCTTTTCGCAAAGTACTTTTCTATAATTCTAGTATTTAATGGGAAAGAATTAAACGAATTTTTTGTCCATGTAAAAAACTATTAATTCTGAATAAAATGCCGCCCATTTATGCAATTAAAAAAATTTGAATGTTTCTTATTAGATAAGGCATATTTTCGTCTGATAAGGTACTTCTTCTTCAATGATTTCGAGGATTTTTCAATGATTTTGAGGATTTTAGTTTTGATCAAAAAAATTGTATTTCTTACGACTTTTCGTAAAATATGTTAATGCCATCTAAAAGAAGAACAGATAAGCTTTTCATCGAGCTATTAGTCGAAGAAGTCGGTCGAAGGATGCAAGAGTTATTAGCAAAAAACTAATCGGTGATCAAACACGTTTCCGTCCTACTGCCGATTCTTTTGGCAAAGTATTTTTCTATAATTCTAGTATTTAATGAAAAAAACTAAACGAATTTTTTGTCCATGTAAAAAACTATTAATTTTGAATAACATCCCGCCCATTTATGCAATTAAAAAAATTTAAAAGTCTCTTATTAGATAAGGCATATTTTCGTCTTATAAGGTACTTATTTTTCAATGATTTGGAGGATATTTTAGTTTTGATCAAAAAAATTTTATTTTTTACGACTTTTCATAAAATATGTCAATGCCATCTGAAAGAGGAACAGATAAGCTTTCCATCGAGCTCTTAGTCGAAGAAGTCGGTCAAAGGATGCAAGAGTTATTAGCAAAAAACTAATCGGTGGTCAACACGATTCCGTCCTACTGACGATTTTTTTTGCAAGGTACTTTTCTATAATTCTAGTATTTAATGGGAAAAAATTAAGCGAATTTTTAGTCCATGTAAAAAACTATTAATTCTGAAAAAAATGCCGCCCATTTATGCAATTAAAAAATTTTAAATGTCTCTTATTAGATATGTCATATTTGCGTTTAATAAGGTACTTCTTCTTCAATGATTTCGAGGATATTTTAGTTTTGATAAAAAAAATTTTATTTCTTACGACTTTTCGTAAAATATGTTAATGCCATCTGAAAGAGGAACAGATAAGCCTTCCATCGAGCTCTTAGTCGAAGAAGTCGGTCGAAGGATGCAAGAGTTATTAGCAAAAAACTAATCGGTGGTCAACACGTTTCCGTCCGACTGCCGATTCTTTTCGCAGAGTACTTTTCTGTAATTTTAGTATTTAATGGGAAAAAATTAAACGAATTTTTTACCCATGTAAAAAACTATTAATTCTGAATAAAATGCCGCCCATTTATGCCATTAAAAAAATTTAAATGTCTCTTATTAGATAAGGCATATTTTCGTCTGATAAGGTACTTCTTCTTCAATGATTTCGAGGATATTTTAGTTTTGATCAAAAAAATTTTATTTCTTATGACTTTTCGTAAAACATGTTTCGTAAACACCCACGAAGTGGGTTGTACAGAATTGTCGGCCATTCAGCATTATAAATGACTCTGGAATTAAACCTCTTATATCGCTTGCAATCGAAATTGGAAGTCGTTTTGGACCTAATGTTAATGTAAATAATCTCCTACCTCATCCAACAACGGTATCTAGAAACGTCACGGACCTATACAATTACTAACTGTCTTCTCTGATGAACGAAATTGCATTTATTAAAGCAAATGGTTATGCAGTCACGTCAGACGGGTGGACGGACAGTTTTTCATTCAAAATAGCATTAAAAACTGATTGTTAGCAATGCTATGCATGAATGGTGAATCTGCAACAGGTGCGTGCATAAAATTTCTTTACATATACGTATGTATACAAAGTTTTCTTGAAAATCTATTTATTTGCAGGAATAGTTATTCGCACTAAGGTTGAAACGTGTTTGGAGTCTTTCGGTTTAAATTTAGATGATGCCATTATCGTCACAGACCGTGGCTCGAACATGATAGCTGCCTTTCATGATTTAGCCCAAATTCGCTGCATTAATCACTTATTGAATAATGTTGTTGAAAAATCATTCAAGCAGGTTCCGGAACTACTTGAAATGAAAAACCAGTAAGGGCGGTATAGTTGAGTATTCTCAACTATATAATACCCTGTACACACACCTATGTTGATAACACGTTAAACATTCGCCGACAGCAAAAGCAGTGTACCACGATATGGTTTGTGTATTTGCTAATAGTGAGGAAGGGCTCACAGTGCAATGTTGCCATTAGATGGCGCTTTAGTACGGGTTTTGTTACAAAGCATTGCTGCAAAATTTTAGTGTGTTGGTCTTTGCGGGGAAAGTGGTAGTTTGTTGTATGCAGTTTTAACCAGTAAGGACGCTATAGTCGAGTATACTCGACAATATAATACCCTGCACACATGGTAGGCGGTGCCACACCTTCAAGTTACAAAAACATATTGATCTGACGTCGCATATTCAAATAGTGTCCAAAATTTCAAGAAAATCGGTCAAAAAATGTGGATTTTACGAAAAATTTAAGTTTGTCGGCCTCTGAGGGGTAGCCATCAAAGAGGGGGGAAGTTTGTGGTATGCAGTTTTTAAGATGTGTTATCACTGAGCTTGTATACAAATTTTCAGGGTCGTACCTTTGTTAATTTTGGAGATATAGCAATTTTTAGAAACTAACTGGGGGAGGGGAAATAAAAAGCAGGGGGAGATTTTGTGGTATGCAGTTTTGTAGGGCTATACATACTGAGTCTACATACCGATTTTCATGTTTCTATCTCTTTGGATGTTTGAGTTATAGGTATTTAAAAAAGTGGGTGTGGCTGGATGGGCGGGAAGGAGTGGGCGTGGCAAAAAAAAAAAATAAACTTGATCTGCTGCCGAGCATCACGAGTCTACCCTCCAAATTTCAAGTCTCTAGCTCTTATAGTTTCCGAGAACCGTTGGTGAGGACGGACGGACGGACAGACGGACAGACGGACAGACGGACGGACATGGCTCAATCAATTTCTCTTGTCGTCCTGATCAAGAATATATATACTTTATGGGGTCCCCCTCCCCTCCTTCTGTGCGTTACATACATTTCGCTCAAACAAACACAATATACCCTGATACACAGTATGTGTACAGGGTATAAAAATGCGCAAAACTGGCGAAGTATTTCAAGAGATCTGGCCAAAATTCAAAACTTGATTTCAGTTTGAAGGGTGTTTGTCAGACGAGATGGAACACCATTTTTTATACTATGAAATCTATCGAAGACAATTGGCATGACATCAACATCATTTTAATGGAAAAAAACGAAATGCATCGTATTGATAGTTTAAGTTTGAGCGATTTAAAGTCAGTGACACAAGTTCTTTCTAAAATAGAAGAAACATCTTAATTTCTAGAAGGGGATACTTACCCAACTATTCAATGGGTTATCCCAAGAATACATGCAGTACAAAAATTTATAAAAGAGTATAACACTGACAAAGATATTATTCTTAAACTGACGTCATCCCTAGACTATTATATCGATTCAGTTGTTTATAAGTACATAATTAAGTACCACAGGATTGCGCTATTCCTATTTCCTCCAACAAATCAACTTAGACAAGTCGATTCTAAACAAACTATTGACGAGTGTAAAGCCATGATGATGCTATTTTTGAGAAATGATAATGAAATTAATGAATTGGAATCGAATGTCTCAAGCAAATATCACGAAATTTTAGCTGATTTCATTGAACCACTCTCAGCAGAGTCAGACGGGGACATAATAACTAGAGAAATAGTAGCGAACTCCAACATACGAGTTCCAATAAATGATGAATTCAATGTATTGAATTGGTGGAGCGAAAACGAATCGCAGTTTCCTCTTTTATATAAAGTAAGTCGGAAAATATTTTCAGTACCGGCATCGTCAGCCTCTTCAGAAAAAGTGTTTTCACAAGCAAGAAACCTCATTTGCGAAAAAAGAAGTTCCATTGCAGGAAATGAAGAGATGGTAAACAAAATTATGTTTTTAAATATAAATATGTAAAATTTAAACATTAAATAATTATAAAGTATTAATGTGAAATAAATCTAAGCGCATCTTAAATAACCTTCGAAAAAACATTGATTTTCATTTCTAAATACTTGTTTGAAGTATTTAGTAAACAAAACTAAGCATGAGACACTAAAATCAGACAACACACTATTACTGTCATTGAACTATACTGTTCACAGTATCAACGCTGTCAACAGTTTAGTTGAATAAGAGAGTAAGTGTTTGTTCTCTGCTTTTGCTTGCCTATGCATACTCAAAATTTTTCGCTCACACGAATTACTTTGACTTTGTTTACGAGTTCAACAAAATCATTGCCTCTCCACACCACACGATTTGCGTGCGAAAGTATTCGTACAGACAATGTGCGTATTGATTCTGATGCGTGTAGAACACGAATCGTTTAAAAGAGAGAGGATAATTTTTCGTTTAGTGTGCACTCGTGCAGGGCTCTATGGTCAACACGATTCCGTCCTACTGACGATTTTTTTCGCAAGGTACTTTTCTATAATTCTAGTATTTATTGGGAAAAAATTAAACGAATTTTAAGTCCATGTAAATAACTATTAATTCTGAAAAAAATGCCGCCCATTTATGCAATTAAAAATTTTTAAATGTCTCTTATTAGATAAGGCATATTTTCGTTTAATAAGGTACTTCTTCTTCAATGATTTCGAGGATATTTTAGTTTTGATCTAAAAAATTTTATTATACTCTTGCAAGAGTATATTAACTTTGTCGTTAAGTTTGCAACGCAGAGAAGCAGACATCTCCGATTATATAAAGTACATATATTCTTGATCAGCACGACGAGACGAGTTTAAATAGCCTTGTCTGTCTGTCTGTCCGTCTGTTTCAATGCGAACTCCTCCCAGAGTTTTGAAGTTAGCAAAAAAATTTAAACGCAGAAAATTTTCTTTTCATTGCAGGCAGTTTATATGTAAAAACCAGCTTGATCGGAATACTACAGCATATAGCTGCCATAGGAACGATCGGTTAAAAATTAGGTTTTTGCTTAATTAACTCTTTGATTTTAAAACTATCGCCTCGATTTTTTGCACAAGAACATCTTGGACGTAAATTAAGGCACACTGCAAAGCTGGTGAAGATTGGATAAATATAGCATATAGCTCCCATAGGAACAATCGGTCAAAAATTCGGTTTTCGTTAGAAAACCTTTTTTGTTCTCAACTATAAACAGATGAAACCTTGCAGTAACGCGTTTTAAAGAATCTTTGACTATATTACAAAGTTTCATAAAAATCGGACATAAGGGCGTGGCACCACCCATATAGAGAAAAACTTAAAAATGTGATTTATCTACAAGCAGACAAGATAGAAAATCGTAAACTGAAGTCTAGAATGATTGCATTGTACTACTTAAAAAAAATTAGAAAATGGGCGGGGCTACGCCCCTTTATCTTTGTAAACTTATAAGATTCTTATTGGAAAAACTGTAAGACGAATTTTCCAAATGCTTGCAAGAGTATATAAGTTTCAGCAACGCTGAAAATAGCTCCCTTACTGGTTTTTTACGACTTTTCGTAAAATATGTTAATGCCATCTGAAACAGGAACAGATAAGCTTTCCATCGAGTCGAAGATGGAAAACTAATCGGTGGTCAACACGTTTCCGTCCTACTGCCGATTTTCGTCGCAAAGTACTTTTCTATAATTCTAGTATTTAATGGGAAAAATTAAACGAATTTTTTGTCCATGTAAAAAACTATTAATTCTCAATAAAATGCCGCCCATTTATGCAACTAAAAAAATTTAAATGAATCTCATTTGATAAGGCATATTTTTGTCTGATGATCAATGACTTCGAAGATATTTTAGTTTTGATCAAAAAAATTTTTTTCTTACGACTTTTCGCAAAATATGTTAATGCCATCCGAAAGAGAAATAGATAAGCCTTCCATCGAGCTCTTAGTAGAAGAAGTCGGTCGAAGGTTGCAAGAGTTATTAGCAAAAACTAATCGGTGGTCAACACGTTTCTGTCCTACTGCCGATTCTTTTCGCAGACTACTTTTCTATAATTCTAGTATTTAATGGGAAAAAATTAAACGAATTTTTTGTCCATGTAAAAAACTATTAATTCTGAATAAAATGCCGACCATTTATGCAATTAAAAAAATTTAAATGTCTCCTATTAGATAAGGCATATTTTCGTCTGATAAGGTACTTCTTCTTGAATGATTTCGGGGATATTTTAGTTTTGATCAAAAAAATTTTATTTCTTATGAAAGAATGCCTTAACTTTTGTCTGATAAGGTACTTCTTCTTCAATGATTTCGAGGATATTTTAGTTTTGATCAAAAAAATTTTAGTTCTTACGACTTTTCGTAAAATATGTTAACGCCATCTGAAAGAGGAACAGATAAGCTTTCCATCAAGCTCTTAGTCGAAGAAGTCGGTCAAAGGATGCAAGAGTTATTAGCAAAAAACTCATCGGTGGTTAACACGTTTCTGTCCTACTGCCGATTCTTTTCGCAAAGTACTTTTCTATAATTCTAGTATTTAATGGGAACAAATTAAACGAATTTTTTATCCATGTAAAAAACTATTAATTCTGAATAAAATGCCGCCCATTTATGCAATTAAAAAAATTTAAATGTCTCTTATTAGATAAGGCATATTTTCGTCTGATAAGGTACTTCTTCTTGAATGATTTCGGGGATATTTTAGTTTTGATCAAAAAAATTTTATTTCTTGTGACTTTTCGTAAAATATGTTAATGCCATCTGAAAAAAAAACAGATAGGCTTTCCATCGAGCTCTTAGTCGAAGAAGTTAGTCGAAGGATGCAAGAGTTATTAGCATAAAACTAATCGGTGGTCAACACGATTCCGTCCTACTGCCGATTCTTTTCGCAAGGTACTTTTCTATAATTCTGGTATTTAATGGGAAAAAGTTAAACGAATTTTTTGTCCATGTAAAAAACTATTAATTCTGAATAAAATGCCGCCCATTTATGCAATTAAAAAAATGTAAATGTCTCTTATTAGATAAGGCATATTTTCGTCTGATAAGGTACTTCTTCTTTAATGATTTCGAGGAAATTTAAGTTTTGATCAAAAAAATTTTATTTCTTATGACTTTTCGTAAAATATGTTAATGCCATCTGAAAAAGAAACAGATAGGCTTTCCATCGAGCTCTTAGTCGAAGAAGTCGGTCAAAGGATGCAAGAGTTATTAGCAATAACGAATTTTTTGTCCAAGTAAAAAAATATTAATTCTGAATAAAATGCCGCCCATTTATGCAATTAAAAAAATTGAAATGTCTCTTATTAGATAAGGCATATTTTCTTCTGATAAGGTACTTCTTTTTCAATGATTTCGAGGGTATTTTAGTTTTTATGAAAAAAATGTTCTTTCTTATGACTTTTCGTAAAATATGTTAATGCCATCTGACAGAGGAGCAGACTAGCTTTCCATCAAGCTCTTAGTCGACGAAGTCGGTCGAAGGATGCAAGAGTTATTAGCAAAAATCTAATCGGTGGTCAATACGTTTCCGTCCTACTGCCGATTCTCTTCGCAAAGTACTTTTGAATAATTCTAGTATTTAATGGGAAAAATTAAACGAATTTTTTGTCCATGTAAAAAACTATTAATTCTGAATAAAATGCCGCCCATTTATGCAATTAAAATTATTTTAATGTATCTCAGTAGATAAGGCATATTTTTGTCTGATTAGGTACTTCTTCTTCAATGATTTCGAGGATATTTTAGTTTTGATCAAAAAAATTTTATTTCTTACGACTTTTCGTAAAGTATGTTAATGCCATGAGGAACACATAATGTAATGTTAATATAGTGAGGAACAGATAAGCTTTCCATCGAGCTCTTAGTCGAAGAAGTCGGTCGAAGGATGCAAGAGTTATGAGCAAAAAACTAATCGGTGGTCAATACGTTTCCGTCCTACTGCCGATTCTCTTCGCAAAGTACTTTTCAATAATTCTAATATTTAATGGGAAAAATTAAACGAATTTTTTGTCCATGTAAAAAACTATTAATTCTGAATAGAATGCCGCCCATTTATGCAATTAACAAAATTTAAATGTTTCTTATTAGATAAGGCATATTTTCGTCTGATAAGGTACTTCTTCTTCAATGACTTCGAGGATTTTTCAATGATTTTGAGGATTTTAGTTTTGATCAAAAAAATTGTATTTCTTACGACTTTTCGTAAAATATGTTAATGCCATCTGAAAGATGAACAGATAAACATTCCATCGAGCTCTTAGTCGACGAAGTCGGTCGAAGGATGCAAGAGTTATAAGCAAAAATCTAATCGGTGGTCAATACGTTTCCGTCCTACTGCCGATTCTCTTCGCAAAGTACTTTTCTATAATTCTAGTATTTAATGGGAAAGAATTAAACGAATTTTTTGTCCATGTAAAAAACTATTAATTCTGAATAAAATGCCGCCCATTTATGCAATTAAAAAAATTTAAATGTCTCTTATTAGATAAGGCATATTTTCGTCTGATAAGGTACTTCTTCTTCAATGATTTCGAGGATATATTAGTTTTGATCAAAAAAATTTTATTTCTTACGACTTTTCGTAAAATATGTTAATGCCATGAGGAACAGATAATGTAATGTTAATATAATGAGGAACAGATAAGCTTTCCATCGAGCTCTTAGTCGAAGAAGTCGGTCGAAGGATGCAAGAGTTATTAGCAAAAAACTAATCGGTGGTCAATACGTTTCCGTCCTATTGCCAATTCTCTTCGCAAAGTACTTTTCAATAATTCTAATATTTAATGGGAAAAATTAAACGAATTTTTTGTCCATGTAAAAAACTATTAATTCTGAATAGAATGCCGCCCATTTATGCAATTAAAAAAATTTAAGTCTCTTATTAGATAAGGAATTATTTCGTCTGATAAGGTACTTCTTCTTCAATGATTTCGAGGATTTTTCAATGATTTTGAGGATTTTAGTTTTGATCAAAAAAATTGTATTTCTTACGACTTTTCGTAAAATATGTTAAAGCCATCTGAAAGAGGAACAGATAAGCTTTCCATCGAGCTCTTAGTCGAAGAAGTCGGTCGAAGGATGCAAGAGTTATTAGCAAAAAACTAATCGGTGGTCAACACGATTCCGTCCTACTGATGATTCTTTTCGCAAAGTACTTTTCTATAATTCTAGTATTTAATGGGAAAGAATTAAACGAATTTTTTGTCCATGTAAAAAACTATTAATTCTGAATAAAATGCCGCCCATTTATGCAATTAAAAAAATTTAAATGTCTCTTATTAGATAAGGCATATTTTCGTCTGATAAGGTACTTCTTCTTCAATGATTTCGAGGATATATTAGTTTTGATCAAAAAAATTTTATTTCTTACGACTTTTCGTAAAATATGTTAATGCCATGAGGAACAGATAATGTAATGTTAATATAATGAGGAACAGATAAGCTTTCCATCGAGCTCTTAGTCGAAGAAGTCGGTCGAAGGATGCAAGAGTTATTAGCAAAAAACTAATCGGTGGTCAATACGTTTCCGTCCTATTGCCAATTCTCTTCGCAAAGTACTTTTCAATAATTCTAATATTTAATGGGAAAAATTAAACGAATTTTTTGTCCATGTAAAAAACTATTAATTCTGAATAGAATGCCGCCCATTTATGCAATTAAAAAAATTTAAGTCTCTTATTAGATAAGGAATATTTTCGTCTGATAAGGTACTTCTTCTTCAATGATTTCGAGGATTTTTCAATGATTTTGAGGATTTTAGTTTTGATCAAAAAAATTGTATTTCTTACGACTTTTCGTAAAATATGTTAAAGCCATCTGAAAGAGGAACAGATAAGCTTTCCATCGAGCTCTTAGTCGAAGAAGTCGGTCGAAGGATGCAAGAGTTATTAGCGAAAATCTAATCGGTGGTCAATACATTTCCGTCCTACTGCCGATTCTCTTCGCAAAGTACTTTTCAATAATTCTAATATTTAATGGGAAAAATTAAACGAATTTGTTGTCCATGTAAAAAACTATTAATTCTGAATAAAATGCCGCCCATTTATGCAATTAAAAAAATTTATATGTTTCTTATTAGATAAGGCATATTTTCGTCTGATAAGGTACTTCTTCTTCAATGATTTCGAGGATTTTTCAATGATTTTGAGGATTTTAGTTTTGATCAAAAAAATTGTATTTCTTACGACTTTTCGTAAAATATGTTAATGCCATCTGAAAGATGAACAGATAAACATTCCATCGAGCTCTTAGTCGACGAAGTCGGTCGAAGGATGCAAGAGTTATTAGCGAAAATCTAATCGGTGGTCAATACATTTCCGTCCTACTGCCGATTCTCTTCGCAAAGTACTTTTCAATAATTCTAGTATTTAATGGGAAAAATTAAACGAATTTTTTGTCCATGTAAAAAACTATTAATTCTGAATAAAATGCCGCCCATTTATGCAATTAAAAAAATTTATATGTTTCTTATTAGATAAGGCATATTTTCGTCTGATAAGGTACTTCTTCTTCAATGATTTCGAGGATTTTTCAATGATTTTGAGGATTTTAGTTTTGATCAAAAAAATTGTATTTCTTACGACTTTTCGTAAAATATGTTAATGCCATCTGAAAGATGAACAGATAAACATTCCATCGAGCTCTTAGTCGACGAAGTCGGTCGAAGGATGCAAGAGTTATTAGCGAAAATCTAATCGGTGGTCAATACATTTCCGTCCTACTGCCGATTCTCTTCGCAAAGTACTTTTCAATAATTCTAGTATTTAATGGGAAAAATTAAACGAATTTTTTGTCCATGTAAAAAACTAATAATTCTGAATAAAATGCCGCCCATTTATGCAATTAAAAAAATTTAAATGTCTCTTATTATATAAGGAATATTTTCGTCTGATAAGGTACTTCTTCTTCAATGATTTCGAGGATATTTTAGTTTTGATCAAAAAAATTATATTTCTTACGACTTTCCGTAAAATATGTTAAAGCCATCTGAAAGAGGAACAGATAAGCTTTCCATCGAGCTCTTAGTCGAAGAAGTCGGTCAAAGGATGCAAGAGTTATTAGCAAAAAACTAATCGGTGGTCAATACGATTCCGTCCTACTGCCGATTCTTTTCGCAGAGTACTTTTTTAAAATTCTAGTATTTAATGGGAAAAAATTAAACGAATTTTTGGTCCATGTTAAAAACTATAAATTCTGAATAAAACGCCGCCCATTTCTGCAATTAAAAAAATTTAAATGTCTCTTATTATATAAGGAATATTTTCGTTTGATAAGGTACTTCTTCTTCAATGATTTCGAGGATATTTTAGTTTTGATCAAAAAAATTATATTTCTTACGACTTTCCGTAAAATATGTTAAAGCCATCTGAAAGATGAACAGATAAGGTTTCCATCGAGCTCTTAGTCGAAGAAGTCGGTCAAAGGATGCAAGAGTTATTAGCAAAAAACTAATCGGTGGTCAACACGATTCCGACCTGCTGCCGATTCTTTTCGCAAAGTACTTTTCTATAATTCTAGTATTTAATGGGAAAAAATTAAACGAATTTTTAGTCCATGTAAAAAACTATTAATTCTGAATAAAATGCCGCCCATTTATGCAATTAAAAAAATTTAAATGTCTCTTATTAGATAAGGCATATTTTCGTCTTATAAGGTACTTCTTCTTCAATGATTTCGAAGATATTTTAGTTTTGATCAAAAAAATTTTATTTCTTACGACTTTTCGTAAAATATGTTAAAGCCATGAGGAACAGATAATGTAATGTTAATGTAATGAGGAACAGATAAGCTTTCCATCGTGCTATGCAAGAGTTATTAGCAAAAAACTAATCGGTGGTCAACACGTTTCCGTCGTACTGCCGATTCTCTTCGCAAAGTACTTTTCTATAATTCTAGTATTTAATGGGAAAAAATTAAACGAATTTTTTGTCCATGTAAAAAACTATAAATTCTGAATAAAACGCCGCCCATTTATGCAATTAAAAAAAATTTAAATGTCTCTTATTAGATAAGGCATATTTTCGTCTTATAAGGTACTTCTTCTTCAATGATTTTTGATCAAAAAAATTTTATTTCTTATGACTTTTCGTAAAATATGTTAATGCCGTCTGAAAAAGAAACAGATAGGCTTTCCATCGAGCTCTTAGTCGAAGAAGTCGGTCAAAGGATGCAAGAGTTATAAGCAAAAAACTAATCGGTGGTCAACACGATTCCGTCCTACTGCCGATTCTTTTTGCAAAGTACTTTTCTATAATTCTAGTATTTAATGGGAAAACATTAAACGAATTTTTTGTCCATGTAAAAAACTATTAATTCTGAATAAAATGTCGCCCATTTATGCAATTAAAAAAATTTAAATGTAAGGTACTTCTTCTTCAATGATTTCGAGGATATTTTAGTGTTGATCAAAAAAATTGTATTTCTTACGACTTTTCGTGAAATATGTTAAAGCCATGAGGAACAGATAATGTAATGTTAATGTAATGAGGAACAGATAAGCTTTCCATCGAGCTCTTAGTCGAAGAAGTCGGTCGAAGGATGCAAGAATTATTAGCAAAAAACTAATCGGTAACTTTCAAAAAGAGGGGATTTTGTATGCACTTTTGAAGATATATATTTACTGAGCTTGTATACGAAATATCAGGCTTGTACCTTCAATAGTTTCGGAGATATAGCATTTCTAAGATAACAACTGAGAGAGGGGAAATAAAGGGGTGGGGTAAAAATTGGGAAATGCAGTTTTGTAGATCTATACATACTGAGTCTACGTACCGACTTTCATGTTTGTACCTGTTATAGTTTGGAAGATGTAGTAATTTTAAATAAAATAAAGTAGATTATATTAAAAATTTCAATTTGTATGTCTCTGAGGGGTAACAATCAATTAGAGGGGAAATTTGTGATACGCAGTTTTAAAGATATATATTAACTGAGCTTGTATACAAAACATCAGGCTTGTACCTTTAATAGTTTCGGAGGTATAGCATTTTAAAGAAAACAACAGGGGGAAGGGAAATGAAGTGGTGGGCGAAAAATTGTGGTATGCAGTTTTGTAGAGCTATGTTTCTATCTCTTTGGATGTTCGAGTTATAGCGTTTTAAAAAAGTGGGCGGTGCTGGATGGGCGGGAAGGAGTGGGCGTGGCACAAAACCGTTCAAACTTGATCTGCTGCCGAGCATCACGAGTCTACCCTCCAAATTTCAAGACTTTAGCTTTGAGTCTTTAGTTTCTGAGAACCATTGGTGAATACGGACGGACAGACGGACGGACAAGGCTTAGTCAATTTCTCTTGTCGTTCTGATCAAGAATATATATACTTTATATAGTCGCAAGTAAACATTTCTGTGCGTTACATACATTTCGCTCAAGCAAACACAATATACTTTGATACACAGTATGTGTACAGGGTATAAAAATTTAAATGTCTCTTATTAGATAAGGCATATTTTCGTGTGATAAGGTACTTCTTCTTCAATGATTTCGAGGATATTTTAGTTTTGAACAAAAAAATCGAAGGATGCAAGAGTTATTAGCAAAAAACTAATCGATGGTCAACACGTTTCCGTCCTACTGCCGATTCTTTTCGCAAAGCACTTTTCTATAATTCTAGTATTTAATGGGAAAAAATTAAACGAATTTTTTGTCCATGTGAAAAACTATTAATTCTGAATAAAATGCCGCCCATTTATGCAATTAAAAAAATTTAAATCTCTCTTATTAGATAAGGCATATTTTCGTCCTATAAGGAACTTCTTTTTCAATGATTTCGAGGATATTTTAGTTTTGATCAAAAAAATTTTATTTCTTACGACTTTTCGTAAAATATGTTAATGCCATCTGAAAGACGAACAGATAAGCTATTAGATAAGGCATATTTTCGTCTGATAAGGTACTTCTTCTTCAATGATTTCGGGGATATTTTAGTTTTGACCCAAAAAATTTTATTTCTTACGACTTTTCGTAAAATATGTTAACGCCATCTGAAAGAGGAACAGATAAGCTTTCCATCGAGCTCTTAGTCGAAGAAGTCGGTCAAAGGATGCAAGAGTTATTAGCAAAAAACTAATCGGTGGTCACCACGTTTCCGTCCTACTGCCGATTCTTTTCGCAAAGTACTTCTCTAAAATTCTAGTATTTAATGGGAAAAAATTAAACGAATTTTTTGTCCATGTAAAAAACTATTAATTCTGAATAAAATGCCGCCCATTTATGCAATTAAAAAAATTTAAATGTCTCCTATTAGATAAGGTGGTCAACACAATTCCGTCCTACTGCCGATTCTTTTCGCAAAGTACTTTTCTATAATTCTAGTATTTAATGGCTAAAAATTAAACGAATTTTTTGTCCATGTGAAAAACTATTAATTCTGAATAAAATGCCGCCCATTTATGCAATTAAAAAAATTTAAATCTCTCTTATTAGATAAGGCATATTTTCGTCCTATAAGGAACTTCTTTTTCAATGATTTCGAGGATATTTTAGTTTTGATCAAAAAAATTTTATTTCTTAAGACTTTTCGTAAAATATGTTCCATGAGGAACAGATAATGTAATGTTAATATAATGAGGAACAGATAAGCTTTCCATCGAGCTCTTAGTCGAAGAAGTCGGTCGAAGGATGCAAGAGTTATTAGCAAAAAACTAATCGGTGGTCAACACGTTTCCGTCCTACTGCCGACTCTTTTCGCAAAGTACTTTTCTATAATTCTATTATTTAATGGGAAAAAGTTAAACGAATTTTTTGTCCAAGTAAAAAACTATTAATTCTGAATAAAATGCCACCTATTTATGCAATTAAAACAAGCACCAAAAAATAAAAAATATAAAAAAGCAAACAGTAAGAAAAATTGTTAGAACAAATATAACATACAAAGAACAAAACAAAGCAGGAAACAAGATCATAAATTGATGACAACGAGCAGCTGTGCGCCTCTGCTCTTGAGTCTCATTCTCATGGGTGAGCATGGAAGTAATTTGAGCACAAAAACAAAAACTTTAAATGCAATTGCCATAAAATGATTACGGATGACAGGTTAATGTCAATATTAGCACAAATAATTTATTTGCGCCAAAGTTGTTGCTAAATGAAACGACAATGGTACAATAGAAAGGAAGAAAGAAACGGATAAAAAAAACAGTAAGGACGCTATAGTCGAGTATACTCGACAATACTGCACACACAGTAGGCGGAGCAACACCCCAAGTCTACAAAAAAAATTTTGATTTGACATCGCCCGATCAAAGAGTGTTCAAAATATCAAGTAAATCGGTCAAAAAATGTGGAATTTACGAAAAATTTGAGTTTGTCGGTCATTGAGGGGTAACTATCAAAAAGAGGGGAACTTTGTGGTATGCAGTTTTTAAGATACGTATATACTGAGTTTGTATACAAAATTTCAAGTTCGCATCTTTAATAGTTTTGAAGATACATCAATTTTAAGAAAACTGTGGTATGCAGTTTTGTAGTGCTACTTATACTAAGTCTACATACCGACTTTAATGTTTCTATCTCTTTGGATGTTTGAGTTATAGCGTTTTCAAAAAGTAGGTGGTGCTGGATGGGCGGGAAGGAGTGGGCGTGGCACAAAACCGTTCAAACTTGATCTGCTGCCGAGCATTACGAGTCTACCCACCAAATTTCAAGTCTCTAGCTATTATAGTTTCTGAGAACCATTGGTGAATACGGACGGACAGACGGACAGACAGACGGACGGACAGACGGACGGACATGGCTTAATCAATTCGTCTTGTCATCCTGATCAAGAATATATATACTTTATAAAGTCGCAAGTGAATATTTCAGTGCGTTACATACATTTCGCTCAAACAAACACAATATACCCCGATACACAGTATGTGTACAGGGTTTAAAAATTGAAATGTCTCTTATTAGATAAGGCATATTTTCTTCTGATAAGGTACTTCTCTTTCAATGATTTCGAGGGTATTTTAGTTTTGATGAAAAAAATATTATTTCTTATGACTTTTCGTAAAATATGTTAATGCCATCTGAAAGAGGAGCAGACTAGCTTTCCATCGAGCTCTTAGTCGACGAAGTCGGTCGAAGGATGCAAGAGTTATTAGCAAAAATCTAATCGGTGGTCAATACGTTTCCGTCCTACTGCCGATTCTCTTCGCAAAGTACTTTTCAATAATTCTAGTATTTAATGGGAAAAATTAAACGAATTTTTTGTCCATGTAAAAAACTATTAATTCTGAATAAAATGCCGCCCATTTATGCAATTAAAATTATTTTAATGTATCTCATTAGATAAGGCATATTTTTGTCTGATTAGGTACTTCTTCTTCAATGATTTCGAGGATATTTTAGTTTTGATCAAAAAAATTTTATTTCTTACGACTTTTGGTAAAATATGTGAATGCCATGAGGAACACATAATGTAATGTTAATATAATGAGGAACAGATAAGCTTTCCATCGAGCTCTTAGTCGAAGAAGTCGGTCGAAGGATGCAAGAGTTATTAGCAAAAAACTAATCGGTGGTCAACACGATTCCGTCCTACTGCTGATTATTTTCGCAAAGTACTTTTCTATAATTCTAGTATTTAATGGGAAAAAATTAAACGAATTTTTTGTCCATATAAAAAACTATTAATTCTGAATAAAATGCCGCCCATTTATGCAATTAAAAAAATTTAAATGTTTCTTATTAGATAAGGCATATTTTCGTCTGATAAGGTACTTCTTTTTCAATGATTTCGAGGATTTTTCAATGATTTTGAGGATTTTAGTTTTGATCAAAAAAATTGTATTTCTTACGACTTTTCGCAAAATATGTTAATGCCATCTGAAAGATGAACAGATAAACTTTCCATCGAGCTCTTAGTCGACGAAGTCGGTCGAAGGATGCAAGAGTTATTAGCAAAAATCTAATCGGTGGTCAATACGTTTCCGTCCTACTGCCGATTATCTTCGCAAAGTACTTTTCAATAATTCTAGTATTTAATGGGAAAAATTAAACGAATTTTTTGTCCATGTAAAAAACTATTAATTCTGAATAAAATGCCGCCCATTTATGCAATTAAAATTATTTTAATGTATCTCATTAAATAAGGCATATTTTTGTCTGATTAGGTACTTCTTCTTCAATGATTTCAAGGATATTTTAGTTTTGATCAAAAAAATTTTATTTCTTACGACTTTTCGTAAAATATGTTAATGCCATGAGGAACACATAATGTAATGTTAATATAATGAGGAACAGATAAGCTTTCCATCGAGCTCTTAGTCGAAGAAGTCGGTCGAAGGATGCAAGAGTTATTAGCAAAAAACTAATCGGTGGTCAACACGATTCCGTCCTACTGCCGATTCTTTTCGCAAAGTACATTTCTATAATTCTAGTATTTAATGGGAAAAAATTAAACGAATTTTTTGTCCATGTAAAAAACTATTAATTCTGAAAAAAATGCCGCCCATTTATGCAATTAAAAAAATTTAAATGTCTCTTATTAGATAAGGCAAATTTCGTCTTATAAGGTACTTCTTTTTCAATGATTTCGAGGATATTTTAGTTTTGATCAAAAAAATTTTATTTCTTACGACTTTTCGTAAAATATGTTAATGCCATCTGAAAGAGGAACAGATAAACTTTCCATCGAGCTCTTAGTTGAAGAAGTCGCACGAAGGATGCAAGAGTTATTATCATAAAACTAATCGGTGGTCAACACGATTCCGTCCTACTGCCGATTCTTTTCGCAAAGTACTTTTCTATAATTCTAGTATTTAATGGGAAAAAGTTAAACGAATTTTTTGTCCATGTCAAAAACTTTTAACTCTGAATAAAATGCCGCCCATTTATGCAATTAAAAAAAATTAAATGTCTCTTATTAGATAAGGCATATTTTCGTCTGATAAGGTACTTGTTCTTCAATGATTTCGAGGATATTTTAGTTTTGATCAAAAAAATTTAATTTCTTACGACTTTTCGTAAAATATGTTAAAGCCATGAGGAACAGATAATGTAATGTTAATGTAATGAGGAACAGATAAGCTTTCCATCGAGCTATGCAAGAGTTATTAGCAAAAAACTAATCGGTGGTCAACACGTTTCCGTCCTTCTGCCGATTATCTTCGCAAAGTACTTTTCTATAATTCTAGTATTTAATGGGAAAAAATTAAACGAATTTTTTGTCCATGTAAAAAACTATATATTCTGAATAAAATGCCGCCCATTTATGCAATTAAAAAAATTTAAATGTCTCCTATTAGATAAGGCATATTTTCGTCTTATAAGGTACTTCTTCTTCAATGATTTCGGGGATATTTTAGTTTTGATCAAAAAAATTCTGTTTCTAATGACTTTTCGTAAAATATGTTAATGCCATCTGAAAAAGAAACAGATAGGCTTTCCATCGAGCTCTTAGTCGAAGAAGTCGGTCAAAGGATGCAAGAGTTATAAGCAAAAAACTAATCGGTGGTCAACACGATTCTGTCCCACTGCCGACTCTTTTTGCAAAGTACTTTTCTACAATTCTAGTATTTAATGGGAAAAAATTAAATGAATTTCTTGTCCATGTAAAAAACTATTAATTCTGAATAAAATGTCACCCATTTATGCAATTAAAAAAATTTAAATGTCTCTTATTAGATAAGACATATTTTCGTCTTATAAGGTACTTCTTCTTCAATGATTTCGAGGATATTTTAGTTTTGATCAAAAAAATTTTATTTCTTACGACTTTTCGTAAAATATGTTAAAGCCATGAGGAACAGATTATGAAATGTTAATGTAATGAGGAAAAGATAAGCTTTCCATCGAGCTCTTAGTCGAAGAAGAAGGTCGAAGGATGCAAGAATTATTAGCAAAAAACTAATCGGTAACTTTCAAAAAGAGGGGATTTTGTGGTATGCACTTTTAAAGATATATATTTACTGAGCTTGTATACGAAATATCAGGCTTGTACCTTCAATAGTTTCGGAGATATAGCATTTCTAAGATGACATCTGTGAGAGGGGAAATGAAGGGGTGAGGTAAAAATTGGGAAATGCAGTTTTGTAGATCTATACATACTGAGTCTACGTACCGACTTTCATGTTTGTACCTGTTATAGTTTGGAAGATGTAGTAATTTTAAATAAAATAAAGTAGAATATATTAAAAATTTCAATTTGTATGTCTCTGAGGGGTAACAATCAATTGGAGGGGAAATTTGTGATACGCAGTTTTAAAGATGTATATTTACTGAGTTTGTATACAAAACATCAGGCTTGTACCTTTAATAGTTTTAAAAAAGTGGGCGGTGCTGGATGGGCGGGAAGGAGTGGGCGTGGCACAAAACCGTTCAAACTTGATCTGCTGCCGAGCATCACGAGTCTACCCTCCAAATTTCAAGTCTTTAGTTTTGAGTCTTTAGTTTCTGAGAACCATTGGTGAATACGGACGGACAGACGGACGGATATGGCTTAGTCAATTTCTCTTGTCGTTCTGATCAAGAATATATATACTTTATATAGTCGCAAGTATACATTTCTGTGCGTTACATACATTTCGCTCAAACAAACACAATATACTCTGATACACAGTATGTGTACAGGGTATAAAAATTTAAATGTCTCTTATTAGATAAGGCATATTTTCGTCTGATAAGGTACTTCTTCTTCAATGATTTCGAGGATATTTTAGTTTTGATCAAAAAAATTTTATATCTTACGACTTTTCGTAAAATATGTTAACACCATCTGAAAGAGGAACAGATAAGCCTTCCATCGAGCTCTTAGTCGAAGAAGTCGGTCAAAAGATGCAAGAGTTATTAGCAAAAAACTAATCGGTGGTCAACACGATTCCGTCCTACTGCCGATTCTTTTCGCAAAGTACTTTTCTATAATTCTAGTATTTAATGGGAAAAAATTAAACGAATTTTTTGTCCATGTAAAAAACTATTAATTCTGAATAAAATGCCGCCCATTTATGCAATTAAAAAAATTTAAATGTCTCTTATTAGATAAGGCATATTTTCGTCTGATAAGGTACTTTTTCTTCAATGATTTCGAGGATATTTTAGTTTTGATCAAAAAAATTTTATTTCTTACGACTTTTCGTAAAATATGTTAATGCCATGAGGAACACATAATGTAATGTTAATATAATGAGGAACAGATAAGCTTTCCATCGAGCTCTTAGTCGAAGAAGTCGGTCGAAGGATGCAAGAGTTATTAGCAAAAAACTAATCGGTGGTCAACACGATTCCGTCCTACTGCCGATTCTTTTCGCAAAGTACTTTTCTATAATTCTAGTATTTAATGGGAAAAAATTAAACGAATTTTTTGTCCATGAAAAAAACTATTAATTCTGAATAAAATGCCGCCCATTTATGCAATTAAAAAAATTTAAATGTCTCCTATTAGATAAGGCATATTTTCGTCTTATAAGGTACTTCTTCTTCAATGATTTCGGGGATATTTTAGTTTTGATCAAAAAAATTTTGTTTCTAATGACTTTTCGTAAAATATGTTAATGCCATCTGAAAAAGAAACAGATAGGCTTTCCATCGAGCTCTTAGTCGAAGAAGTCGGTCAAAGGATGCAAGAGTTATAAGCAAAAAACTAATCGGTGGTCAACACGATTCTGTCCTACTGCCGACTCTTTTTGCAAAGTACTTTTCTACAATTCTAGTATTTAATGGGAAAAAATTAAATGAATTTTTTGTCCATGTAAAAAACTATTAATTCTGAATAAAATGTCACCCATTTATGCAATTAAAAAAATTTAAATGTCTCTTATTAGATAAGGCATATTTTCGTCTTATAAGGTACTTCTTCTTCAATGATTTCGAGGATATTTTAGTTTTGATCAAAAAAATTTTATTTCTTACGACTTTTCGTAAAATATGTTAAAGCCATGAGGAACAGATAATGTAATGTTAATGTAATGAGGAACAGATAAGCTTTCCATCAAGCTCTTAGTCGAAGAAGAAGGTCGAAGGATGCAAGAATTATTAGCAAAAAACTAATCGGTAACTTTCAAAAAGAGGGGATTTTGTGGTATGCACTTTTAAAGATATATATTTACTGAGCTTGTATACGAAATATCAGGCTTGTACCTCCAATAGTTTCGGAGATATAGCATTTCTCAGATAACAACTGTGAGAGGGGAAATGAAGGGGTGAGGTAAAAATTGGGAAATGCAGTTTTGTATATCTATACATACTGAGTCTACGTACCGACTTTCATGTTTGTACCTGTTATAGTTTGGAAGATGTAGTAATTTTAAATAAAATAAAGTAGAATATATTAAAAATTTCAATTTGTATGTATCTGAGGGGTAACAATCAATTAGAGGGGAAATTTGTGATACGCAGTTTTAAAGATGTATATTTACTGAGTTTGTATACAAAACATCAGGCTTGTACCTTTAATAGTTTTAAAAAAGTGGGCGGTGCTGGATGGGCGGGAAGGAGTGGGCGTGGCACAAAACCGTTCAAACTTGATCTGCTGCCGAGCATCACGAGTCTACCCTCCAAATTTCAAGTCTTTAGTTTTGAGTCTTTAGTTTCTGAGAACCATTGGTGAATACGGACGGACAGACAGACGGATATGGCTTAGTCAATTTCTCTTGTCGTTCTGATCAAGAATATATATACTTTATATAGTCGCAAGTAAACATTTCTGTGCGTTACATACATTTCGCTCAAACAAACACAATATACTCTGATACACAGTATGTGTACAGGGTATAAAAATTTAAATGTCTCTTATTAGATAAGGCATATTTTCGTCTGATAAGGTACTTCTTCTTCAATGTTTTCGATGATATTTTAGTTTTGATCAAAAAAATTTTATTTCTTACGACTTTTCGTAAAATATGTTAACGCCATCTGAAAGAGGAACAGATAAGCCTTCCATCGAGCTCTTAGTCGAAGAAGTCGGTCAAAGGATGCAAGAGTTATTAGCAAAACACTAATCGGTGGTCAACACGTTTCCGTGCTTCTGCCGATTCTCTTCGCAAAGTACATTTCTATAATTCTAGTATTTAATGGGAAAAAATTAAACGAATTTTTTGTCCATGTAAAAAACTATAAATTCTGAATAAAATGCCGCCCATTTATGCAACTAAAAAAATTTAAATGTCTCCTATTAGATAAGGCATATTTTCGTCTTATAAGGTACTTCTTCTTCAATGTTTTCGAGGATATTTTAGTTTTGATCAAAAAAATTTTATTTCTTACGACTTTTCGTAAAATATGTTAACGCCATCTGAAAGAGGAACAGATAAGCCTTCCATCGAGCTCTTAGTCGAAGAAGTCGGTCAAAGGATGCAAGAGTTATTAGCAAAAAACTAATCGGTGGTCAACACGATTCCGTCCTACTGCCGATTCTTTTCGAAGAGTACTTTTCTAAAATTCTTGTATTTAATGGGAAAAAATTAAACGAATTTTTTGTCCATGTAAAAAACTATTAATTCTGAATAAAATGCCGCCCATTTATATAATTAAAAAAATTTAAATATCTCCTATTAGATAAGGCATATTTTCGTCTGATAAGGTACTTCTTCTTCAATGATTTCGGGGATATTTAAGTTTTGATCCAAAAAATTTTATTTCTTATGACTTTTCGTAAAATATGTTAACGCCATCTGAAAGAGGAACAGATAAGCTTTCCATCGAGCTCTTAGTCGAAGAAGTTGGTCAAAGGATGCAAGAGTTATTAGCAAAAAACTAATCGGTGGTCAACACGATTCCGTCCTACTGCCGATTCTTTTCGCAGAGTACTTTTCTAAAATTCTAGTATTTAATGGGAAAAAATTAAACGAATTGTTTTTCCATGTAAAAAACTATTCATTCTGAATAAAATGCCGCCCATTTATGCAATTAAAAATATTTAAATTTCTCTTATTAGATAAGGCATATTTTCGTCTGATAAGGTACTTCTTCTTTAATAATTTCGATGATATTTTAGTTTTGATCAAAAAAATGTTATTTCTTACGACTTTTCGTAAAATATGTTAATGCCATCTGAAACACGAACAGATAAACTTTCCATCGAGCACTTAGTCGAAGAAGTCGGTCAAAGGATGCAAGAGTTATTAGCAAAAAACTAATCGGTGGTCAACACGTTTCCGTCCTACTGCCGACTCTTTTCGCAAAGTACTTTTCTATAATTCTAGTATTTAATGGGAAAAAGTTAAACGAACTTTTTGTCCATGTAAAAAACTATTAATTCTGAATAAAATGCCGCCCATTTATGCAATTAAAAAAAATTAAATTTCTCTTATTAGATAAGGCATATTTTCGTCTGATAAGGTACTTCTTCTTCAATGATTTCGGGGATATTTAAGTTTTGATCCAAAAAATTTTATTTCTTATGACTTTTCGTAAAATATGTTAACGCCATCTGAAAGAGGAACAGATAAGCCTTCCATCGAGCTCTTAGTCGAAGAAGTCGCTCGAAGGAAGCAAGAGTTATTAGCAAAAAACAAATCGGTGGTCAACACGTTTCCGTCCTACTGCCGACTCTTTTCGCAAAGTACTTTTCTATAATTCTAGTATTTAATGGGAAAAAGTTAAACGAATTGTTTTTCCATGTAAAAAACTATTCATTCTGAATAAAATGCCGCCCATTTATGCAATTAAAAAAATTTAAATTTCTCTTATTAGATAAGGCATATTTTCGTCTGATAAGGTACTTCTTCTTTAATAATTTCGATGATATTTTAGTTTTGATCAAAAAAATGTTATTTCTTACGACTTTTCGTAAAATATGTTAATGCCATCTGAAACACGAACAGATAAACTTTCCATCGAGCTCTTAGTCGAAGAAGTCGGTCAAAGGATGCAAGAGTTATTAGCAAAAAACTAATCGGTGGTCAACACGTTTCCGTCCTACTGCCGACTCTTTTCGCAAAGTACTTTTCTATAATTCTAGTATTTAATGGGAAAAAGTTAAACGAACTTTTTGTCCATGTAAAAAACTATTAATTCTGAATAAAATGCCGCCCATTTATGCAATTAAAAAAAATTAAATTTCTCTTATTAGATAAGGCATATTTTCGTCTGATAAGGTACTTCTTCTTTAATAATTTCGAGGATATTTTAGTTTTGATCAAAAAAATTGTATTTCTTACGACTTTTCGTAAAATATGTTAATGCCATCTGAAACACGAACAGATAAACTTTCCATCGAGCTCTTAGTCGAAGAAGTCGGTCGAAGGATGCAAGAGTTATTAGCAAAAAACTAATCGGTGGTCAACACGATTCCGTCCTACTGCCGATTCTTTTCGCAAAGTACTTTTCTATAATTCTAGTATTTAATGGGAAAAAATTAAACGAATTTTTTGTCCATGAAAAAAACTATTAATTCTGAATAAAATGCCGCCCATTTATGCAATTAAAAAAATTTAAATGTCTCCTATTAGATAAGGCATATTTTCGTCTTATAAGGTACTTCTTCTTCAATGATTTCGGGGATATTTTAGTTTTGATCAAAAAAATTTTGTTTCTAATGACTTTTCGTAAAATATGTTAATGCCATCTGAAAAAGAAACAGATAGGCTTTCCATCGAGCTCTTAGTCGAAGAAGTCGGTCAAAGGATGCAAGAGTTATAAGCAAAAAACTAATCGGTGGTCAACACGATTCTGTCCTACTGCCGACTCTTTTTGCAAAGTACTTTTCTACAATTCTAGTATTTAATGGGAAAAAATTAAATGAATTTTTTGTCCATGTAAAAAACTATTAATTCTGAATAAAATGTCACCCATTTATGCAATTAAAAAAATTTAAATGTCTCTTATTAGATAAGGCATATTTTCGTCTTATAAGGTACTTCTTCTTCAATGATTTCGAGGATATTTTAGTTTTGATCAAAAAAATTTTATTTCTTACGACTTTTCGTAAAATATGTTAAAGCCATGAGGAACAGATAATGTAATGTTAATGTAATGAGGAACAGATAAGCTTTCCATCAAGCTCTTAGTCGAAGAAGAAGGTCGAAGGATGCAAGAATTATTAGCAAAAAACTAATCGGTAACTTTCAAAAAGAGGGGATTTTGTGGTATGCACTTTTAAAGATATATATTTACTGAGCTTGTATACGAAATATCAGGCTTGTACCTCCAATAGTTTCGGAGATATAGCATTTCTAAGATAACAACTGTGAGAGGGGAAATGAAGGGGTGAGGTAAAAATTGGGAAATGCAGTTTTGTATATCTATACATACTGAGTCTACGTACCGACTTTCATGTTTGTACCTGTTATAGTTTGGAAGATGTAGTAATTTTAAATAAAATAAAGTAGAATATATTAAAAATTTCAATTTGTATGTCTCTGAGGGGTAACAATCAATTAGAGGGGAAATTTGTGATACGCAGTTTTAAAGATGTATATTTACTGAGTTTGTATACAAAACATCAGGCTTGTACCTTTAATAGTTTTAAAAAAGTGGGCGGTGCTGGATGGGCGGGAAGGAGTGGGCGTGGCACAAAACCGTTCAAACTTGATCTGCTGCCGAGCATCACGAGTCTACCCTCCAAATTTCAAGTCTTTAGTTTTGAGTCTTTAGTTTCTGAGAACCATTGGTGAATACGGACGGACAGACAGACGGATATGGCTTAGTCAATTTCTCTTGTCGTTCTGATCAAGAATATATATACTTTATATAGTCGCAAGTAAACATTTCTGTGCGTTACATACATTTCGCTCAAACAAACACAATATACTCTGATACACAGTATGTGTACAGGGTATAAAAATTTAAATGTCTCTTATTAGATAAGGCATATTTTCGTCTGATAAGGTACTTCTTCTTCAATGTTTTCGATGATATTTTAGTTTTGATCAAAAAAATTTTATTTCTTACGACTTTTCGTAAAATATGTTAACGCCATCTGAAAGAGGAACAGATAAGCCTTCCATCGAGCTCTTAGTCGAAGAAGTCGGTCAAAGGATGCAAGAGTTATTAGCAAAACACTAATCGGTGGTCAACACGTTTCCGTGCTTCTGCCGATTCTCTTCGCAAAGTACATTTCTATAATTCTAGTATTTAATGGGAAAAAATTAAACGAATTTTTTGTCCATGTAAAAAACTATAAATTCTGAATAAAATGCCGCCCATTTATGCAACTAAAAAAATTTAAATGTCTCCTATTAGATAAGGCATATTTTCGTCTTATAAGGTACTTCTTCTTCAATGTTTTCGAGGATATTTTAGTTTTGATCAAAAAAATTTTATTTCTTACGACTTTTCGTAAAATATGTTAACGCCATCTGAAAGAGGAACAGATAAGCCTTCCATCGAGCTCTTAGTCGAAGAAGTCGGTCAAAGGATGCAAGAGTTATTAGCAAAAAACTAATCGGTGGTCAACACGATTCCGTCCTACTGCCGATTCTTTTCGCAGAGTACTTTTCTAAAATTCTTGTATTTAATGGGAAAAAATTAAACGAATTTTTTGTCCATGTAAAAAACTATTAATTCTGAATAAAATGCCGCCCATTTATATAATTAAAAAAATTTAAATATCTCCTATTAGATAAGGCATATTTTCGTCTGATAAGGTACTTCTTCTTCAATGATTTCGGGGATATTTAAGTTTTGATCCAAAAAATTTTATTTCTTATGACTTTTCGTAAAATATGTTAACGCCATCTGAAAGAGGAACAGATAAGCTTTCCATCGAGCTCTTAGTCGAAGAAGTTGGTCAAAGGATGCAAGAGTTATTAGCAAAAAACTAATCGGTGGTCAACACGATTCCGTCCTACTGCCGATTCTTTTCGCAGAGTACTTTTCTAAAATTCTAGTATTTAATGGGAAAAAATTAAACGAATTGTTTTTCCATGTAAAAAACTATTCATTCTGAATAAAATGCCGCCCATTTATGCAATTAAAAAAATTTAAATTTCTCTTATTAGATAAGGCATATTTTCGTCTGATAAGGTACTTCTTCTTTAATAATTTCGATGATATTTTAGTTTTGATCAAAAAAATGTTATTTCTTACGACTTTTCGTAAAATATGTTAATGCCATCTGAAACACAAACAGATAAACTTTCCATCGAGCTCTTAGTCGAAGAAGTCGGTCAAAGGATGCAAGAGTTATTAGCAAAAAACTAATCGGTGGTCAACACGTTTCCGTCCTACTGCCGACTCTTTTCGCAAAGTACTTTTCTATAATTCTAGTATTTAATGGGAAAAAGTTAAACGAACTTTTTGTCCATGTAAAAAACTATTAATTCTGAATAAAATGCCGCCCATTTATGCAATTAAAAAAAATTAAATTTCTCTTATTAGATAAGGCATATTTTCGTCTGATAAGGTACTTCTTCTTCAATGATTTCGGGGATATTTAAGTTTTGATCCAAAAAATTTTATTTCTTATGACTTTTCGTAAAATATGTTAACGCCATCTGAAAGAGGAACAGATAAGCCTTCCATCGAGCTCTTAGTCGAAGAAGTCGCTCGAAGGAAGCAAGAGTTATTAGCAAAAAACAAATCGGTGGTCAACACGTTTCCGTCCTACTGCCGACTCTTTTCGCAAAGTACTTTTCTATAATTCTAGTATTTAATGGGAAAAAGTTAAACGAATTGTTTTTCCATGTAAAAAACTATTCATTCTGAATAAAATGCCGCCCATTTATGCAATTAAAAAAATTTAAATTTCTCTTATTAGATAAGGCATATTTTCGTCTGATAAGGTACTTCTTCTTTAATAATTTCGATGATATTTTAGTTTTGATCAAAAAAATGTTATTTCTTACGACTTTTCGTAAAATATGTTAATGCCATCTGAAACACGAACAGATAAACTTTCCATCGAGCTCTTAGTCGAAGAAGTCGGTCAAAGGATGCAAGAGTTATTAGCAAAAAACTAATTGGTGGTCAACACGTTTCCGTCCTACTGCCGACTCTTTTCGCAAAGTACTTTTCTATAATTCTAGTATTTAATGGGAAAAAGTTAAACGAACTTTTTGTCCATGTAAAAAACTATTAATTCTGAATAAAATGCCGCCCATTTATGCAATTAAAAAAAATTAAATTTCTCTTATTAGATAAGGCATATTTTCGTCTGATAAGGTACTTCTTCTTTAATAATTTCGAGGATATTTTAGTTTTGATCAAAAAAATTGTATTTCTTACGACTTTTCGTAAAATATGTTAATGCCATCTGAAACACGAACAGATAAACTTTCCATCGAGCTCTTAGTCGAAGAAGTCGGTCAAAGGATGCAAGAGTTATTAGCAAAAAACTAATCGGTGGTCAACACGTTTCCGTCCTACTGCCGACTCTTTTCGCAAAGTACTTTTCTATAATTCTAGTATTTAATGGGAAAAAGTTAAACGAATTGTTTGTCCATGTAAAAAACTATTCATTCTGAATAAAATGCCGCCCATTTATGCAATTAAAAAAATTTAAATTTCTCTTATTAGATAAGGCATATTTTCGTCTGATAAGGTACTTCTTCTTTAATAATTTCGAGGATATTTTAGTTTTGATCAAAAAAATTTTATTTCTTACGACTTTTCGTAAAATATATTAATGCCATCTGAAAGACGAACAGATAAACTTTCCATCGAGCTCTTAGTCGAAGAAGTCGGTCAAAGGATGCAAGAGTTATTAGCAAAAAACTAATCGGTGGTCAACACGATTCCGTCCTACTGCCGATTCTTTTTGCAAAGTACTTTCCTATAATTCTAGTATTTAATGGGAAAAAGTTAAACGAACTTTTTGTCCATGTAAAAAACTATTAATTCTGAATAAAATGCCGCCCATTTATGCAATTAAAAAAAATTAAATTTCTCTTATTAGATAAGGCATATTTTCGTCTGATAAGGTACTTCTTCTTTAATAATTTCGAGGATATTTTAGTTTTGATCAAAAAAATTGTATTTCTTACGACTTTTCGTAAAATATGTTAATGCCATCTGAAACACGAACAGATAAACTTTCCATCGAGCTCTTAGTCGAAGAAGTCGGTCAAAGGATGCAAGAGTTATTAGCAAAAAACTAATCGGTGGTCAACACGTTTCCGTCCTACTGCCGACTCTTTTCGCAAAGTACTTTTCTATAATTCTAGTATTTAATGGGAAAAAGTTAAACGAACTTTTTGTCCATGTAAAAAACTATTAATTCTGAATAAAATGCCGCCCATTTATGCAATTAAAAAAAATTAAATTTCTCTTATTAGATAAGGCATATTTTCGTCTGATAAGGTACTTCTTCTTTAATAATTTCGATGATATTTTAGTTTTGATCAAAAAAATGTTATTTCTTACGACTTTTCGTAAAATATGTTAATGCCATCTGAAACACGAACAGATAAACTTTCCATCGAGCTCTTAGTCGAAGAAGTCGGTCAAAGGATGCAAGAGTTATTAGCAAAAAACTAATCGGTGGTCAACACGTTTCCGTCCTACTGCCGACTCTTTTCGCAAAGTACTTTTCTATAATTCTAGTATTTAATGGGAAAAAGTTAAACGAACTTTTTGTCCATGTAAAAAACTATTAATTCTGAATAAAATGCCGCCCATTTATGCAATTAAAAAAAATTAAATTTCTCTTATTAGATAAGGCATATTTTCGTCTGATAAGGTACTTCTTCTTCAATGATTTCGGGGATATTTAAGTTTTGATCCAAAAAATTTTATTTCTTATGACTTTTCGTAAAATATGTTAACGCCATCTGAAAGAGGAACAGATAAGCCTTCCATCGAGCTCTTAGTCGAAGAAGTCGCTCGAAGGAAGCAAGAGTTATTAGCAAAAAACAAATCGGTGGTCAACACGTTTCCGTCCTACTGCCGACTCTTTTCGCAAAGTACTTTTCTATAATTCTAGTATTTAATGGGAAAAAGTTAAACGAATTGTTTTTCCATGTAAAAAACTATTCATTCTGAATAAAATGCCGCCCATTTATGCAATTAAAAAAATTTAAATTTCTCTTATTAGATAAGGCATATTTTCGTCTGATAAGGTACTTCTTCTTTAATAATTTCGATGATATTTTAGTTTTGATCAAAAAAATGTTATTTCTTACGACTTTTCGTAAAATATGTTAATGCCATCTGAAACACGAACAGATAAACTTTCCATCGAGCTCTTAGTCGAAGAAGTCGGTCAAAGGATGCAAGAGTTATTAGCAAAAAACTAATCGGTGGTCAACACGTTTCCGTCCTACTGCCGACTCTTTTCGCAAAGTACTTTTCTATAATTCTAGTATTTAATGGGAAAAAGTTAAACGAACTTTTTGTCCATGTAAAAAACTATTAATTCTGAATAAAATGCCGCCCATTTATGCAATTAAAAAAAATTAAATTTCTCTTATTAGATAAGGCATATTTTCGTCTGATAAGGTACTTCTTCTTTAATAATTTCGAGGATATTTTAGTTTTGATCAAAAAAATTGTATTTCTTACGACTTTTCGTAAAATATGTTAATGCCATCTGAAACACGAACAGATAAACTTTCCATCGAGCTCTTAGTCGAAGAAGTCGGTCAAAGGATGCAAGAGTTATTAGCAAAAAACTAATCGGTGGTCAACACGTTTCCGTCCTACTGCCGATTCTTTTCGCAAAGTACTTTTCTATAATTCTAGTATTTAATGGGAAAAAGTTAAACGAATTGCTTGTCCATGTAAAAAACTATTCATTCTGAATAAAATGCCGCCCATTTATGCAATTAAAAAAATTTAAATTTCTCTTATTAGATAAGGCATATTTTCGTCTGATAAGGTACTTCTTCTTTAATAATTTCGAGGATATTTTAGTTTTGATCAAAAAAATTTTATTTCTTACGACTTTTCGTAAAATATGTTAATGCCATCTGAAAGACGAACAGATAAACTTTCCATCGAGCTCTTAGTCGAAGAAGTCGGTCAAAGGATGCAAGAGTTATTAGCAAAAAACTAATCGGTGGTCAACACGATTCCGTCCTACTGCCGATTCTTTTTGCAAAGTACTTTCCTATAATTCTAGTATTTAATGGGAAAAAATTAAACGAATTTTTTGTCAATGTAAAAAACTATTAATTTTGAATAAAATGACGCCCATTTATGCAATTAAAAAAATTTAAATGTCTCTTATTAGATAAGGCATATTTTCGTCTGATAAGGTACTTCTTCGTCAATGATTTCGAGGATATTTTAGTTTGATCAAAAAAATTTTATTTCTTACGACTTTTCGTAAAATATGTTAATGCAATCTGAAAGATGAACAGATAAGCTTTCCATCGAGCTCTTAGTTGAAGAAGTCGGTCAAAGGTTGCAAGAGTTATTATCAAAAAACTAATCGGTGGTCAACACGTTTCCATCCTACTGCCGATTCTTTTTGCAAAGTACTTTTCTATAATTCTAGTATTTAATGGGAAAAAATTTAACGAATTTTTTGTCCATGTAAAAAACTATTAATTCTGAATAAAATGCCGCCCATTTATGCAATTAAAAAAATTTAAATATCTCTTAATAGATAAGGCATAATTTCTTCTTCAATGATTTCGAGGATATTTTAGTTTTGATCAAAAAAATTTTATTTCTTACGACTTTTCGTAAGATATGTTAATGCCATCTGAAAGATGAACAGATAAGCTTTCTATCGAGCTCTTAGTCGAAGAAGTCGGTCAAAGGATGCAAGAGTTATTAGCAAAAAACTAATCGATGGTCAACACGATTCCGTCCTACTGCCGATTCTTTTTGCAAAGTACTTTTCTAAAATTCTAGTATTTAATGGAAAAAAATTAAACGAATTTTTTGTCCATGTAAAAAACTATTAATTCTGAATAAAATGACCCCATTTATGCAATTAAAAAAATTTAAATGTCTCTTATTAGATAAGGCATATTTTCGTCTGATAAGGTACTTCTTTTTCAATGATTTCAAGGATATTTAAGTTTGATCAAAAAAATTGTATTTATTACGACTTTTCGTAAAATATCTTAATGCCATCTGAAAGATGAACAGATAAGCTTTCCATCGAGCTCTTAGTCGAAGAAGTCGGTCAAAGGATGCAAGAGTTATTAGCAAAAAACTAATCGGTGGTCAAAACGATTCCGTCCTACTGCCGATTCTTTTTGCAAAGTACTTTTCTATAATTCTAGTATTTAATGGGAAAAAATTAAACGAATTTTTTGTCCATGTAAAAAACTATTAATTCTGAATAAAATGCCGCCCATTTATGCAATTAAAAAAATTTAAATTTCTCTTATTAGATAAGGCATATTTTCGTCTGATAAGGTACTTCTTCTTTAGTAATTTCGAGGATATTGTAGTTTTGATCAAAAAAATTTTGTTTCTAATGACTTTTCGTAAAATATGTTAATGCCATCTGAAAAAGAAACAGATAGGCTTTCCATCGAGCTCTTAGTCGAAGAAGTCGGTCAAAGGATGCAAGAGTTATAAGCAAAAAACTAATCGGTGGTCAACACGATTCTGTCCTACTGCCGACTCTTTTTGCAAAGTACTTTTCTACAATTCTAGTATTTAATGGGAAAAAATTAAATGAATTTTTTGTCCATGTAAAAAACTATTAATTCTGAATAAAATGTCACCCATTTATGCAATTAAAAAAATTTAAATGTCTCTTATTAGATAAGGCATATTTTCGTCTTATAAGGTACTTCTTCTTCAATGATTTCGAGGATATTTTAGTTTTGATCAAAAAAATTTTGTTTCTAATGACTTTTCGTAAAATATGTTAATGCCATCTGAAAAAGAAACAGATAGGCTTTCCATCGAGCTCTTAGTCGAAGAAGTCGGTCAAAGGATGCAAGAGTTATAAGCAAAAAACTAATCGGTGGTCAACACGATTCTGTCCTACTGCCGACTCTTTTTGCAAAGTACTTTTCTACAATTCTAGTATTTAATGGGAAAAAATTAAATGAATTTTTTGTCCATGTAAACAACTATTAATTCTGAATAAAATGTCACCCATTTATGCAATTAAAAAAATTTAAATGTCTCTTATTAGATAAGGCATATTTTCGTCTTATAAGGTACTTCTTCTTCAATGATTTCGAGGATATTTTAGTTTTGATCAAAAAAATTTTATTTCTTACGATTTTTCGTAAAATATGTTAAAGCCATTAGGAACAGATAATGAAATGTTAATGTAATGAGGAAAAGATAAGCTTTCTATCGAGCTCTTAGTCGAAGAAGAAGGTCGAAGGATGCAAGAATTATTAGCAAAAAACTAATCGGTAACTTTCAAAAAGAGGGGATTTTGTGGTATGCACTTTTAAAGATATATATTTACTGAGCTTGTATACGAAATATCAGGCTTGTACCTTCAATAGTTTCGGAGATATAGCATTTCTAAGATGACAACTGTGAGAGGGGAAATGAAGGGGTGAGGTAAAAATTGGGAAATGCAGTTTTGTAGATCTATACATACTGAGTCTACATACCGACTTTCATGTTTGTACCTGTTATAGTTTGGAAGATGTAGTAATTTTAAATAAAATAAAGTAGAATATATTAAAAATTTCAATTTGTATGTCTCTGAGGGGTAACAATCAATTAGAGGGGAAATTTGTGATACGCAGTTTTAAAGATATATATTTACTGAGTTTGTATACAAAACATCAGGCTTGTACCTTTAATAGTTTTAAAAAAGTGGGCGGTGCTGGATGGGCGGGAAGGAGTGGGCGTGGCACAAAACCGTTCAAACTTGATCTGCTGCCGAGCATCACGAGTCTACCCTCCAAAATTTCAAGTCTTTAGCTTTGAGTCTTTAGTTTCTGAGAACCATTGGTGAATACGGACGGACAGACGGACGGATATGGCTTAGTCAATTTCTCTTGTCGTTCTGATCAAGAATATATATACTTTATATAGTCGCAAGTAAACATTTCTGTGCGTTACATACATTTCGCTCAATCAAACACAATATACTCTGATACACAGTATGTGTACAGGGTATAAAAATTTAAATGTCTCTTATTAGATAAGGCATATTTTCGTCTGATAAGGTACTTCTTCTTCAATGATTTCGAGGATATTTTAGTTTTGAACAAAAAAATCGAAGGATGCAAGAGTTATTAGCAAAAAACTAATCGATGGTCAACACGTTTCCGTCCTACTGCCGATTCTTTTCGCAAAGTACTTTTCTATAATTCTAGTATTTAATGGGAAAAAATTAAACAAATTTTTTGTCCATGTAAAAAACTATTAATTCTGAATAAAATGACGCCCATTTATGCAATTAAAAAAATTTAAATTTCTCTTATTAGATAAGGCATATTTTCGTCTGATAAGGTACTTCTTCTTCAATGATTTCGATGATATTTTAGTTTTGATCAAAAATATTTTATTTCTTACGACTTTTCGTAAAATATGTTAATGCCATCTGAAAGACGAACAGATAAGCTATTAGATAAGGCATATTTTCGTCTGATAAGGTACTTCTTCTTCAATGATTTCGGGGATATTTTAGTTTTGATCCAAAAAATTTTATTTCTTATGACTTTTCGTAAAATATGTTAACGCCATCTGAAAGAGGAACAGATAAGCTTTCCATCGAGCTCTTAGTCGAAGAAGTCAAAGGATGCAAGAGTTATTAGCAAAAAACTAATCGGTGGTCACCACGTTTCCGTCCTACTGCCGATTCTTTTCGCAAAGTACTTTTCTATAATTCTAGTATTTAATGGGAAAAAGTTAAACGAATTTTTTGTCCATGTAAAAAACTATTCATTCTGAATAAAATGCAGCCCATTTATATAATTAAAAAAATTTAAATGTCTCCTATTAGATAAGGTGGTCAACACAATTCCGTCCTACTGCCGATTCTTTTCGCAAAGTACTTTTCTATAATTCTAGTATTTAATGGCTAAAAATTAAACCAATTTTTTGTCCATGTAAAAAACTATTAGTTCTGAATAAAATGCCGCCCATTTATGCAATTAAAAAAATTTAAATGTCTTTTATTAGATAAGGCATATTTTCGTCTGATAAGGTACTTCTTCTTCAATGATTTCGAGGATATTTTAGTTTTGATCAAAAATATTTTATTTCTTACGACTTTTCGTAAAATATGTTCCATGAGGAACAGATAATGTAATGTTAATATAATGAGGAACAGATAAGCTTTCCATCGAGCTCTTAGTCGAAGAAGTCGGTCGAAGGATGCAAGAGTTATTAGCAAAAAACTAATCGGTGGTCAACACGATTCCGTCCTACTGCCGATTCTTTTTGCAAAGTTCTTTTCTATAATTCTAGTATTTAATGGGAAAAAATTAAACGAATTTTTTGTCCATGTAAAAAACTATTAATTCTGAATAAAATGCCGCCCATTTATGCAATTAAAAAAATTTAAATATCTCTTAATAGATAAGGCATATTTTCGTCTGATAAGGTACTTCTTCGTCAATGATTTCAAGGATATTTAAGTTTGATCAAAAAAATTGTATTTATTACGACTTTTCGTAAAATATCTTAATGCCATCTGAAAGATGAACAGATAAGCTTTCCATCGAGCTCTTAGTCGAAGAAGTCGGTCAAAGGATGCAAGAGTTATTAGCAAAAAACTAATCGGTGGTCAAAACGATTCCGTCCTACTGCCGATTCTTTTTGCAAAGTACTTTTCTATAATTCTAGTATTTAATGGGAAAAAATTAAACGAATTTTTTGTCCATGTAAAAAACTATTAATTCTGAATAAAACGCCGCCCATTTATGCAATTAAAAAAATTTAAATTTCTCTTATTAGATAAGGCATATTTTCGTCTGATAAGGTACTTCTTCTTTAGTAATTTCGAGGATATTGTAGTTTTGATCAAAAAAATTTTGTTTCTAATGACTTTTCGTAAAATATGTTAATGCCATCTGAAAAAGAAACAGATAGGCTTTCCATCGAGCTCTTAGTCGAAGAAGTCGGTCAAAGGATGCAAGAGTTATAAGCAAAAAACTAATCGGTGGTCAACACGATTCTGTCCTACTGCCGACTCTTTTTGCAAAGTACTTTTCTACAATTCTAGTATTTAATGGGAAAAAATTAAATGAATTTTTTGTCCATGTAAAAAACTATTAATTCTGAATAAAATGTCACCCATTTATGCAATTAAAAAAATTTAAATGTCTCTTATTAGATAAGGCATATTTTCGTCTTATAAGGTACTTCTTCTTCAATGATTTCGAGGATATTTTAGTTTTGATCAAAAAAATTTTGTTTCTAATGACTTTTCGTAAAATATGTTAATGCCATCTGAAAAAGAAACAGATAGGCTTTCCATCGAGCTCTTAGTCGAAGAAGTCGGTCAAAGGATGCAAGAGTTATAAGCAAAAAACTAATCGGTGGTCAACACGATTCTGTCCTACTGCCGACTCTTTTTGCAAAGTACTTTTCTACAATTCTAGTATTTAATGGGAAAAAATTAAATGAATTTTTTGTCCATGTAAACAACTATTAATTCTGAATAAAATGTCACCCATTTATGCAATTAAAAAAATTTAAATGTCTCTTATTAGATAAGGCATATTTTCGTCTTATAAGGTACTTCTTCTTCAATGATTTCGAGGATATTTTAGTTTTGATCAAAAAAATTTTATTTCTTACGATTTTTCGTAAAATATGTTAAAGCCATTAGGAACAGATAATGAAATGTTAATGTAATGAGGAAAAGATAAGCTTTCTATCGAGCTCTTAGTCGAAGAAGAAGGTCGAAGGATGCAAGAATTATTAGCAAAAAACTAATCGGTAACTTTCAAAAAGAGGGGATTTTGTGGTATGCACTTTTAAAGATATATATTTACTGAGCTTGTATACGAAATATCAGGCTTGTACCTTCAATAGTTTCGGAGATATAGCATTTCTAAGATGACAACTGTGAGAGGGGAAATGAAGGGGTGAGGTAAAAATTGGGAAATGCAGTTTTGTAGATCTATACATACTGAGTCTACATACCGACTTTCATGTTTGTACCTGTTATAGTTTGGAAGATGTAGTAATTTTAAATAAAATAAAGTAGAATATATTAAAAATTTCAATTTGTATGTCTCTGAGGGGTAACAATCAATTAGAGGGGAAATTTGTGATACGCAGTTTTAAAGATATATATTTACTGAGTTTGTATACAAAACATCAGGCTTGTACCTTTAATAGTTTTAAAAAAGTGGGCGGTGCTGGATGGGCGGGAAGGAGTGGGCGTGGCACAAAACCGTTCAAACTTGATCTGCTGCCGAGCATCACGAGTCTACCCTCCAAAATTTCAAGTCTTTAGCTTTGAGTCTTTAGTTTCTGAGAACCATTGGTGAATACGGACGGACAGACGGACGGATATGGCTTAGTCAATTTCTCTTGTCGTTCTGATCAAGAATATATATACTTTATATAGTCGCAAGTAAACATTTCTGTGCGTTACATACATTTCGCTCAATCAAACACAATATACTCTGATACACAGTATGTGTACAGGGTATAAAAATTTAAATGTCTCTTATTAGATAAGGCATATTTTCGTCTGATAAGGTAATTCTTCTTCAATGATTTCGAGGATATTTTAGTTTTGAACAAAAAAATCGAAGGATGCAAGAGTTATTAGCAAAAAACTAATCGATGGTCAACACGTTTCCGTCCTACTGCCGATTCTTTTCGCAAAGTACTTTTCTATAATTCTAGTATTTAATGGGAAAAAATTAAACAAATTTTTTGTCCATGTAAAAAACTATTAATTCTGAATAAAATGACGCCCATTTATGCAATTAAAAAAATTTAAATTTCTCTTATTAGATAAGGCATATTTTCGTCTGATAAGGTACTTCTTCTTCAATGATTTCGAGGATATTTTAGTTTTGATCAAAAATATTTTATTTCTTACGACTTTTCGTAAAATATGTTAATGCCATCTGAAAGACGAACAGATAAGCTATTAGATAAGGCATATTTTCGTCTGATAAGGTACTTCTTCTTCAATGATTTCGGGGATATTTTAGTTTTGATCCAAAAAATTTTATTTCTTATGACTTTTCGTAAAATATGTTAACGCCATCTGAAAGAGGAACAGATAAGCTTTCCATCGAGCTCTTAGTCGAAGAAGTCAAAGGATGCAAGAGTTATTAGCAAAAAACTAATCGGTGGTCACCACGTTTCCGTCCTACTGCCGATTCTTTTCGCAAAGTACTTTTCTATAATTCTAGTATTTAATGGGAAAAAGTTAAACGAATTTTTTGTCCATGTAAAAAACTATTCATTCTGAATAAAATGCAGCCCATTTATATAATTAAAAAAATTTAAATGTCTCCTATTAGATAAGGTGGTCAACACAATTCCGTCCTACTGCCGATTCTTTTCGCAAAGTACTTTTCTATAATTCTAGTATTTAATGGCTAAAAATTAAACCAATTTTTTGTCCATGTAAAAAACTATTAGTTCTGAATAAAATGCCGCCCATTTATGCAATTAAAAAAATTTAAATGTCTTTTATTAGATAAGGCATATTTTCGTCTGATAAGGTGCTTCTTCTTCAATGATTTCGAGGATATTTTAGTTTTGATCAAAAATATTTTATTTCTTACGACTTTTCGTAAAATATGTTCCATGAGGAACAGATAATGTAATGTTAATATAATGAGGAACAGATAAGCTTTCCATCGAGCTCTTAGTCGAAGAAGTCGGTCGAAGGATGCAAGAGTTATTAGCAAAAAACTAATCGGTGGTCAACACGATTCCGTCCTACTGCCGATTCTTTTTGCAAAGTTCTTTTCTATAATTCTAGTATTTAATGGGAAAAAATTAAACGAATTTTTTGTCCATGTAAAAAACTATTAATTCTGAATAAAATGCCGCCCATTTATGCAATTAAAAAAATTTAAATATCTCTTAATAGATAAGGCATATTTTCGTCTGATAAGGTACTTCTTCGTCAATGATTTCGGGGATATTTTTGTTTGATCAAAAAAATTTTATTTCATACGACTTTTCGTAAAATATGTTAATGCCATCTGAAAGATGAACAGATAAGCTTTCCATCGAGCTCTTAGTTGAAGAAGTCGGTCAAAGGATACAAGAGTTATTAGCAAAAAACTAATCGGTGGTCAACACGTTTCCATCCTACTGCCGATTCTTTTCGCAGAGTACTTTTTTTAAATTCTAGTATTTAATGGGAAAAAATTAAACGAATTTTTTGTCCATGTAAAAAACTATAAATTCTGAATAAAATGCCGCCCATTTATGCAATTAAAAAAATTTAAATGTCTCCTATTAGATAAGGAATATTTTCGTCTGATAAGGTACTTCCTCTTCAATGATTTCGAGGATATTTTAGTTTTGATCAAAAAAATTGTATTTATTACGACTTTTCGTAAAATATGTTAATGCCATCTGAAAGAGGAACAGATAAACTTTCCATCGAGCTCTTAGTCGAAGAAGTCGCTCGAAGGATGCAAGAGTTATTAGCAAAAAACAAATCGGTGGTCAACACGATTCCGTCCTACTGCCGACTCTTTTCGCAAAGTACTTTTCTATAATTCTAGTATTTAATGGGAAAAAGTTAAACGAATTTTTTGTCCATATAAAAAACTATAAATTCTGAATAAAACGCCGCCCATTTATGCAATTAAAAAAATTTAAATGTCTCCTATTAGATAAGGAATATTTTCGTCTGATAAGGTACTTCCTCTTCAATGATTTCGAGGATGTTTTAGTTTTGATCAAAAAAATTGTATTTATTACGACTTTTCGTAAAATATGATAATGCCATCTGAAAGAGGAACAGATAAGCTTTCCATCGAGCTCTTAGTCGAAGAAGTCGGTCAAAGGATGCAAGAGTTATTAGCAAAAAACTAATCGGTGGTCAACACGATTCCGTCCTACTGCCGATTCTTTTCGCAGAGTACTTTTTTAAAATTCTAGTATTAAATGGGAAAAAATTAAACGAGTTTTTTGTCCATGTAAAAAACTATAAATTCTGAATAAAACGCCGCCAATTTATGCAATTAAAAAAATTTAAATGTCTCTTATTAGATAAGGCATATTTTCGTCTTATAAGGTACTTCTTCTTCAATGATTTCGAGGATATTTTAGTTTTGATCAAAAAAATTTTGTTTCTAATGACTTTTCGTAAAATATGTTAATGCCATCTGAAAAAGAAACAGATAGGCTTTCCATCGAGCTCTTAGTCGAAGAAGTCGGTCAAAGGATGCAAGAGTTATAAGCAAAAAACTAATCGGTGGTCAACACGATTCTGTCCTACTGCCGACTCTTTTTGCAAAGTACTTTTCTACAATTCTAGTATTTAATGGGAAAAAATTAAATGAATTTTTTGTCCATGTAAACAACTATTAATTCTGAATAAAATGTCACCCATTTATGCAATTAAAAAAATTTAAATGTCTCTTATTAGATAAGGCATATTTTCGTCTTATAAGGTACTTCTTCTTCAATGATTTCGAGGATATTTTAGTTTTGATCAAAAAAATTTTATTTCTTACGATTTTTCGTAAAATATGTTAAAGCCATTAGGAACAGATAATGAAATGTTAATGTAATGAGGAAAAGATAAGCTTTCTATCGAGCTCTTAGTCGAAGAAGAAGGTCGAAGGATGCAAGAATTATTAGCAAAAAACTAATCGGTAACTTTCAAAAAGAGGGGATTTTGTGGTATGCACTTTTAAAGATATATATTTACTGAGCTTGTATACGAAATATCAGGCTTGTACCTTCAATAGTTTCGGAGATATAGCATTTCTAAGATAACAACTGTGAGAGGGGAAATGAAGGGGTGAGGTAAAAATTGGGAAATGCAGTTTTGTAGATCTATACATACTGAGTCTACGTACCGACTTTCATGTTTGTAACTGTTATAGTTTGGAAGATGTAGTAATTTTAAATAAAATAAAGTAGAATATATTAAAAATTTCAATTTGTATGTCTCTGAGGGGTAACAATCAATTAGAGGGGAAATTTGTGATACGCAGTTTTAAAGATGTATATTTACTGAGTTTGTATACAAAACATCAGGCATGTACCTTTAATAGTTTTAAAAAAGTGGGCGGTGCTGGATGGGCGGGAAGGAGTGGGCGTGGCACAAAACCGTTCAAACTTGATCTGCTGCCGAGCATCACGAGTCTACCCTCCAAATTTCAAGTCTTTAGTTTTGAGTCTTTAGTTTCTGAGAACCATTGGTGAATACGGACGGACAGACGGACGGATATGGCTTAGTCAATTTCTCTTGTCGTTCTGATCAAGAATATATATACTTTATATAGTCGCAAGTAAACATTTCTGTGCGTTACATACAGTTCGCTCAAACAAACACAATATACTCTGATACACAGTATGTGTACAGGGTATAAAAATTTAAATGTCTCTTATTAGATAAGGCATATTTTCGTCTGATAAGGTACTTCTTCTTCAATGATTTCGAGGATATTTTAGTTTTGATCAAAAAAATTTTATTTCTTACGACTTTTCGTAAAATATGTTAACGCCATCTGAAAGAGGAACAGATAAGCCTTCCATCGAGCTCTTAGTCGAAGAAGTCGGTCAAAAGATGCAAGAGTTATTAGCAAAAAACTAATCGGTGGTCAACACGATTCCGTCCTACTACCGATTCTTTTCGCAGAGTACTTTTCTAAAATTCTAGTATTTAATGGGAAAAAATTAAACGAATTTTTTGTCCATGTAAAAAACTATTAATTCTGAATAAAATGCCGCCCATTTATGCAATTAAAACTATTTTAATGTATCTCTTTAAATAAGGCATATTTTTGTCTGATTAGGTACTTCTTCTTCAATGATTTCGAGGATATTTTAGTTTTGATCAAAAAAATTTTATTTCTTACGACTATTCGTAAAATATGTTAACGCCATCTGAAAGAGGAACAGATAAGCCTTCCATCGAGCTCTTAGTCGAAGAAGTCGGTCGAAGGATGCAAGAGTTATTAGCAAAAAACTAATCGGTGGTCAACACGATTCCGTCCTACTGCCGATTCTTTTCGCAAAGTACTTTTCTATAATTCTAGTATTTAATGGGAAAAAATTAAACGAATTTTTTGTCCATGTAAAAAACTATTAATTCTGAATAAAATGCCGCCCATTTATGCAATTAAAATTATTTTAATGTATCTCATTAAATAAGGCATATTTTCGTCTGATAAGGTACTGCTTCTTTAATAATTTCGAGGATATTTTAGTTTTGATCAAAAAAATTTTATTTCTTACGACTTTTCATAAAATATGTTAATGCCATCTGAAAGACGAACAGATAAACTTTCCATCGAGCTCTTAGTCGAAGAAGTCGGTCAAAGGATGCAAGAGTTATTATCAAAAAACTAATCGGTGGTCAACACGATTCCGTCTTACTGCCGATTCTTTTTGCAAAGTACTTTCCTATAATTCTAGTATTTAATGGGAAAAAATTAAACGAATTTTTTGTCCATGTAAAAAACTATTAATTCTGAATAAAATGACGCCCATTTCTGCAATTAAAAAAATTTAAATGTCTCTTATTAGATAAGGCATATTTTCGTCTGATAAGGTACTTCTTCGTCAATGATTTCGACGATATTTTAGTTTGATCAAAAAAATTTTTTTTCTTACGACTTTTCGTAAAATATGTTAATGCCATCTGAAAGATGAACAGATAAGCTTTCCATCGAGCTCTAAGTTGAAGAAGTCGGTCAAAGGATGCAAGAGTTATTAGCAAAAAACTAATCGGTGGTCAACACGTTTCCATCCTACTGCCGATTCTTTTTGCAAAGTACTTTTCTATAATTCTAGTATTTAATGGGAAAAAATTAAACGAATTTTTTGTCCATGTAAAAAACTATTAATTCTGAATAAAATGCCGCCCATTTATGCAATTAAAAAAATTTAAATATCTCTTAATAGATAAGGCATATTTTCGTCTGATAAGGTACTTCTTCGTCAATGATTTCGGGGATATTTTTGTTTGATCAAAAAAATTTTATTTCATACGACTTTTCGTAAAATATGTTAATGCCATCTGAAAGATGAACAGATAAGCTTTCCATCGAGCTCTTAGTTGAAGAAGTCGGTCAAAGGATACAAGAGTTATTAGCAAAAAACTAATCGGTGGTCAACACGTTTCCATCCTACTGCCGATTCTTTTCGCAGAGTACTTTTTTTAAATTCTAGTATTTAATGGGAAAAAATTAAACGAATTTTTTGTCCATGTAAAAAACTATAAATTCTGAATAAAATGCCGCCCATTTATGCAATTAAAAAAATTTAAATGTCTCCTATTAGATAAGGAATATTTTCGTCTGATAAGGTACTTCCTCTTCAATGATTTCGAGGATATTTTAGTTTTGATCAAAAAAATTGTATTTATTACGACTTTTCGTAAAATATGTTAATGCCATCTGAAAGAGGAACAGATAAACTTTCCATCGAGCTCTTAGTCGAAGAAGTCGCTCGAAGGATGCAAGAGTTATTAGCAAAAAACAAATCGGTGGTCAACACGATTCCGTCCTACTGCCGACTCTTTTCGCAAAGTACTTTTCTATAATTCTAGTATTTAATGGGAAAAAGTTAAACGAATTTTTTGTCCATATAAAAAACTATAAATTCTGAATAAAACGCCGCCCATTTATGCAATTAAAAAAATTTAAATGTCTCCTATTAGATAAGGAATATTTTCGTCTGATAAGGTACTTCCTCTTCAATGATTTCGAGGATGTTTTAGTTTTGATCAAAAAAATTGTATTTATTACGACTTTTCGTAAAATATGATAATGCCATCTGAAAGAGGAACAGATAAGCTTTCCATCGAGCTCTTAGTCGAAGAAGTCGGTCAAAGGATGCAAGAGTTATTAGCAAAAAACTAATCGGTGGTCAACACGATTCCGTCCTACTGCCGATTCTTTTCGCAGAGTACTTTTTTAAAATTCTAGTATTAAATGGGAAAAAATTAAACGAGTTTTTTGTCCATGTAAAAAACTATAAATTCTGAATAAAACGCCGCCAATTTATGCAATTAAAAAAATTTAAATGTCTCTTATTAGATAAGGCATATTTTCGTCTTATAAGGTACTTCTTCTTCAATGATTTCGAGGATATTTTAGTTTTGATCAAAAAAATTTTGTTTCTAATGACTTTTCGTAAAATATGTTAATGCCATCTGAAAAAGAAACAGATAGGCTTTCCATCGAGCTCTTAGTCGAAGAAGTCGGTCAAAGGATGCAAGAGTTATAAGCAAAAAACTAATCGGTGGTCAACACGATTCTGTCCTACTGCCGACTCTTTTTGCAAAGTACTTTTCTACAATTCTAGTATTTAATGGGAAAAAATTAAATGAATTTTTTGTCCATGTAAACAACTATTAATTCTGAATAAAATGTCACCCATTTATGCAATTAAAAAAATTTAAATGTCTCTTATTAGATAAGGCATATTTTCGTCTTATAAGGTACTTCTTCTTCAATGATTTCGAGGATATTTTAGTTTTGATCAAAAAAATTTTATTTCTTACGATTTTTCGTAAAATATGTTAAAGCCATTAGGAACAGATAATGAAATGTTAATGTAATGAGGAAAAGATAAGCTTTCTATCGAGCTCTTAGTCGAAGAAGAAGGTCGAAGGATGCAAGAATTATTAGCAAAAAACTAATCGGTAACTTTCAAAAAGAGGGGATTTTGTGGTATGCACTTTTAAAGATATATATTTACTGAGCTTGTATACGAAATATCAGGCTTGTACCTTCAATAGTTTCGGAGATATAGCATTTCTAAGATAACAACTGTGAGAGGGGAAATGAAGGGGTGAGGTAAAAATTGGGAAATGCAGTTTTGTAGATCTATACATACTGAGTCTACGTACCGACTTTCATGTTTGTAACTGTTATAGTTTGGAAGATGTAGTAATTTTAAATAAAATAAAGTAGAATATATTAAAAATTTCAATTTGTATGTCTCTGAGGGGTAACAATCAATTAGAGGGGAAATTTGTGATACGCAGTTTTAAAGATGTATATTTACTGAGTTTGTATACAAAACATCAGGCATGTACCTTTAATAGTTTTAAAAAAGTGGGCGGTGCTGGATGGGCGGGAAGGAGTGGGCGTGGCACAAAACCGTTCAAACTTGATCTGCTGCCGAGCATCACGAGTCTACCCTCCAAATTTCAAGTCTTTAGTTTTGAGTCTTTAGTTTCTGAGAACCATTGGTGAATACGGACGGACAGACGGACGGATATGGCTTAGTCAATTTCTCTTGTCGTTCTGATCAAGAATATATATACTTTATATAGTCGCAAGTAAACATTTCTGTGCGTTACATACAGTTCGCTCAAACAAACACAATATACTCTGATACACAGTATGTGTACAGGGTATAAAAATTTAAATGTCTCTTATTAGATAAGGCATATTTTCGTCTGATAAGGTACTTCTTCTTCAATGATTTCAAGGATATTTTAGTTTTGATCAAAAAAATTTTATTTCTTACGACTTTTCGTAAAATATGTTAACGCCATCTGAAAGAGGAACAGATAAGCCTTCCATCGAGCTCTTAGTCGAAGAAGTCGGTCAAAAGATGCAAGAGTTATTAGCAAAAAACTAATCGGTGGTCAACACGATTCCGTCCTACTACCGATTCTTTTCGCAGAGTACTTTTCTAAAATTCTAGTATTTAATGGGAAAAAATTAAACGAATTTTTTGTCCATGTAAAAAACTATTAATTCTGAATAAAATGCCGCCCATTTATGCAATTAAAACTATTTTAATGTATCTCTTTAAATAAGGCATATTTTTGTCTGATTAGGTACTTCTTCTTCAATGATTTCGAGGATATTTTAGTTTTGATCAAAAAAATTTTATTTCTTACGACTTTTCGTAAAATATGTTAACGCCATCTGAAAGAGGAACAGATAAGCCTTCCATCGAGCTCTTAGTCGAAGAAGTCGGTCGAAGGATGCAAGAGTTATTAGCAAAAAACTAATCGGTGGTCAACACGATTCCGTCCTACTGCCGATTCTTTTCGCAAAGTACTTTTCTATAATTCTAGTATTTAATGGGAAAAAATTAAACGAATTTTTTGTCCATGTAAAAAACTATTAATTCTGAATAAAATGCCGCCCATTTATGCAATTAAAATTATTTTAATGTATCTCATTAAATAAGGCATATTTTCGTCTGATAAGGTACTGCTTCTTTAATAATTTCGAGGATATTTTAGTTTTGATCAAAAAAATTTTATTTCTTACGACTTTTCATAAAATATGTTAATGCCATCTGAAAGACGAACAGATAAACTTTCCATCGAGCTCTTAGTCGAAGAAGTCGGTCAAAGGATGCAAGAGTTATTATCAAAAAACTAATCGGTGGTCAACACGATTCCGTCTTACTGCCGATTCTTTTTGCAAAGTACTTTCCTATAATTCTAGTATTTAATGGGAAAAAATTAAACGAATTTTTTGTCCATGTAAAAAACTATTAATTCTGAATAAAATGACGCCCATTTCTGCAATTAAAAAAATTTAAATGTCTCTTATTAGATAAGGCATATTTTCGTCTGATAAGGTACTTCTTCGTCAATGATTTCGACGATATTTTAGTTTGATCAAAAAAATTTTATTTCTTACGACTTTTCGTAAAATATGTTAATGCCATCTGAAAGATGAACAGATAAGCTTTCCATCGAGCTCTAAGTTGAAGAAGTCGGTCAAAGGATGCAAGAGTTATTAGCAAAAAACTAATCGGTGGTCAACACGTTTCCATCCTACTGCCGATTCTTTTTGCAAAGTACTTTTCTATAATTCTAGTATTTAATGGGAAAAAATTAAACGAATTTTTTGTCCATGTAAAAAACTATTAATTCTGAATAAAATGCCGCCCATTTATGCAATTAAAAAAATTTAAATATCTCTTAATAGATAAGGCATATTTTCGTCTGATAAGGTACTTCTTCGTCAATGATTTCGGGGATATTTTTGTTTGATCAAAAAAATTTTATTTCATACGACTTTTCGTAAAATATGTTAATGCCATCTGAAAGATGAACAGATAAGCTTTCCATCGAGCTCTTAGTTGAAGAAGTCGGTCAAAGGATACAAGAGTTATTAGCAAAAAACTAATCGGTGGTCAACACGTTTCCATCCTACTGCCGATTCTTTTCGCAGAGTACTTTTTTTAAATTCTAGTATTTAATGGGAAAAAATTAAACGAATTTTTTGTCCATGTAAAAAACTATAAATTCTGAATAAAATGCCGCCCATTTATGCAATTAAAAAAATTTAAATGTCTCCTATTAGATAAGGAATATTTTCGTCTGATAAGGTACTTCCTCTTCAATGATTTCGAGGATATTTTAGTTTTGATCAAAAAAATTGTATTTATTACGACTTTTCGTAAAATATGTTAATGCCATCTGAAAGAGGAACAGATAAACTTTCCATCGAGCTCTTAGTCGAAGAAGTCGCTCGAAGGATGCAAGAGTTATTAGCAAAAAACAAATCGGTGGTCAACACGATTCCGTCCTACTGCCGACTCTTTTCGCAAAGTACTTTTCTATAATTCTAGTATTTAATGGGAAAAAGTTAAACGAATTTTTTGTCCATATAAAAAACTATAAATTCTGAATAAAACGCCGCCCATTTATGCAATTAAAAAAATTTAAATGTCTCCTATTAGATAAGGAATATTTTCGTCTGATAAGGTACTTCCTCTTCAATGATTTCGAGGATGTTTTAGTTTTGATCAAAAAAATTGTATTTATTTCGACTTTTCGTAAAATATGATAATGCCATCTGAAAGAGGAACAGATAAGCTTTCCATCGAGCTCTTAGTCGAAGAAGTCGGTCAAAGGATGCAAGAGTTATTAGCAAAAAACTAATCGGTGGTCAACACGATTCCGTCCTACTGCCGATTCTTTTCGCAGAGTACTTTTTTAAAATTCTAGTATTAAATGGGAAAAAATTAAACGAGTTTTTTGTCCATGTAAGAAACTATAAATTCTGAATAAAACGCCGCCAATTTATGCAATTAAAAAAATTTAAATGTCTCCTATTAGATAAGGAATATTTTCGTCTGATAAGGTTTTTCCTCTTCAATGATTTCGAGGATATTTTAGTTTTGATCAAAAAAATTGTATTTATTACGACTTTTCGTAAAATATGTTAATGCCATCTGAAAGAGGAACAGATAAACTTTCCATCGAGCTCTTAGTCGAAGAAGTCGCTCGAAGGATGCAAGAGTTATTAGCAAAAAACAAATCGGTGGTCAACACGTTTCCGTCCTACTGCCGACTCTTTTCGCAAAGTACTTTTATATAATTCTAGTATTTAATGGGAAAAAGTTAAACGAATTTTTTGTCCATGTAAAAAACTATAAATTCTGAATAAAACGCCGCCCATTTATGCAATTAAAAAAATTTAAATGCCTCCTATTAGATAAGGAATATTTTCGTCTGATAAGGTACTTCCTCTTCAATGATTTCGAGGATATTTTAGTTTTGATCAAAAAAATTGTATTTATTACGACTTTTCGTAAAATATCTTAATGCCATCTGAAAGATGAACAGATAAGCTTTCCATCGAGCTCTTAGTCGAAGAAGTCGGTCAAAGGATGCAAGAGTTATTAGCAAAAAACTAATCGGTGGTCAACACGATTCCGTCCTACTGCCGATTCTTTTTGCAAAGTACTTTTCTATAATTCTAGTATTTAATGGGAAAAAATTAAACGAATTTTTTGTCCATGTAAAAAACTATTAATTCTGAATAAAATGCCGCCCATTTATGCAATTAAAAAAATTTTAAATATCTCTTAATAGATAAGGCATATTTTCTTCTTCAATGATTTCGATGATATTTTAGTTTTGATCAAAAAAATTTTATTTCTTACGACTTTTCGTAAAATATGTTAATACCATCTGAAAGATGAACAGATAAGCTTTCCATCGAGCTCTTAGTCGAAGAAGTCGGTCAAAGGATGCAAGAGTTATTAGCAAAAAACTAATCGGTGGTCAATACGATTCAGTCCTACTGCCGATTCTTTTCGCAGAGTACTTTTTTAAAATTCTAGTATTTAATGGGAAAAAATTAAACGAATTTTTGGTCCATGTTAAAAACTATAAATTCTGAATAAAACGCCGCCCATTTCTGCAATTAAAAAAATTTAAATGTCTCCTATTAGATAAGGAATATTTTCGTCTGATAAGGTACTTCCTCTTCAATGATTTCGAGGATATTTTAGTTTTGATCAAAAAAATTGTATTTATTACGACTTTTCGTAAAATATGTTAATGCCATCTGAAAGAGGAACAGATAAACTTTCCATCGAGCTCTTAGTTGAAGAAGTCGGTCAAAGGATACAAGAGTTATTAGCAATAAACAAATCGGTGGTCAACACGTTTCCGTCATACTGCCGACTCTTTTCGCAAAGTACTTTTTTATAATTCTAGTATTTAATGGGAAAAAGTTAAACGAATTTTTTGTCCATGTAAAAAACTATAAATTCTGAATAAAACGCCGCCCATTTATGCAATTAAAAAAATTTAAATGTCTCCTATTAGCTAAGGAATATTTTCGTCTGATAAGGTACTTCCTCTTCAATGATTTCGAGGATATTTTAGTTTTGATCAAACAAATTGTATTTATTACGACTTTTCGTAAAATATCTTAATGCCATCTGAAAGATGAACAGATAAGCTTTCCATCGAGCACTTAGTCGAAGAAGTCGGTCAAAGGATGCAAGAGTTATTAGCAAAAAACTAATCGGTGGTCAACACGATTCCGTCCTACTGCCGATTCTTTTTGCAAAGTACTTTTCTATAATTCTAGTATTTAATGGGAAAAAATTAAATGAATTTTTTGTCCATGTAAAAAACTATTAATTCTGAATTAAATGATGCCCATTTATGCATTTAACAAAATTTAAATGTCTCTTATTAGATAAGGCATATTTTTGTCTGATAAGGTACTTCTTCGTCAATGATTTTGAGGATATTTTAGTTTGATCAAAAAAATTTTATTTCATACGACTTTTCGTAAAATATGTTAATGCCATCTGAAAGATGAACAGATAAGCTTTCCATCGAGCTCTAAGTTGAAGAAGTCGGTCAAAGGATGCAAGAGTTATTAGCAAAAAACTAATCGGTGGTCAACACGTTTCCATCCTACTGCCGATTCTTTTTGCAAAGTACTTTTCTATAATTCTAGTATTTAATGGGAAAAAATTAAACGAATTTTTTGTCCATGTAAAAAACTATTAATTATGAATAAAATGCCGCCCATTTATGCAATTAAAAAAATTTAAATATCTCTTAATAGATAAGGCATATTTTCTTCTTCAATGATTTCGAGGATATTTTAGTTTTGATCAAAAAAATTTTATTTCTTACGACTTTTCGTAAAATATGTTAATGCCATCTGAAAGATGAACAGATAAGCTTTCCATCGAGCTCTTAGTCGAAGAAGTCGGTCAAAGGATGCAAGAGTTATTAGCAAAAAACTAATCGGTGGTCAACACGATTCCGTCCTACTGCCGATTCTTTTCGCAGAGTACTTTTTTAAAATTCTAATATTTAATGGGAAAAAATTAAACGAATTTTTGGTCCATGTTAAAAACTATAAATTCTGAATAAAACGCCGCCCATTTCTGCAATTAAAAAAATTTAAATGTCTCCTATTAGATAAGGAATATTTTCGTCTGATAAGGTACTTCCTCTTCAATGATTTCGAGGATATTTTAGTTTTGATCAAAAAAATTGTATTTATTACGACTTTTCGTAAAATATGTTAATGCCATCTGAAAGAGGAACAGATAAACTTTCCATCGAGCTCTTAGTTGAAGAAGTCGGTCAAAGGATACAAGAGTTATTAGCAATAAACAAATCGGTGGTCAACACGTTTCCGTCATACTGCCGACTCTTTTCGCAAAGTACTTTTTTATAATTTAGTATTTAATGGGAAAAAGTTAAACGAATTTTTTGTCCATGTAAAAAACTATAAATTCTGAATAAAACGCCGCCCATTTATGCAATTAAAAAAATTTAAATGTCTCCTATTAGCTAAGGAATATTTTCGTCTGATAAGGTACTTCCTCTTCAATGATTTCGAGGATATTTTAGTTTTGATCAAACAATTTGTATTTATTACGACTTTTCGTAAAATATCTTAATGCCATCTGAAAGATGAACAGATAAGCTTTCCATCGAGCACTTAGTCGAAGAAGTCGGTCAAAGGATGCAAGAGTTATTAGCAAAAAACTAATCGGTGGTCAACACGATTCCGTCCTACTGCCGATTCTTTTTGCAAAGTACTTTTCTATAATTCTAGTATTTAATGGGAAAAAATTAAATGAATTTTTTGTCCATGTAAAAAACTATTAATTCTGAATTAAATGATGCCCATTTATGCATTTAACAAAATTTAAATGTCTCTTATTAGATAAGGCATATTTTTGTCTGATAAGGTACTTCTTCGTCAATGATTTTGAGGATATTTTAGTTTGATCAAAAAAATTTTATTTCATACGACTTTTCGTAAAATATGTTAATGCCATCTGAAAGATGAACAGATAAGCTTTCCATCGAGCTCTAAGTTGAAGAAGTCGGTCAAAGGATGCAAGAGTTATTAGCAAAAAACTAATCGGTGGTCAACACGTTTCCATCCTACTGCCGATTCTTTTTGCAAAGTACTTTTCTATAATTCTAGTATTTAATGGGAAAAAATTAAACGAATTTTTTGTCCATGTAAAAAACTATTAATTCTGAATAAAATGCCGCCCATTTATGCAATTAAAAAAATTTAAATATCTCTTAATAGATAAGGCATATTTTCTTCTTCAATGATTTCGAGGATATTTTAGTTTTGATCAAAAAAATTTTATTTCTTACGACTTTTCGTAAAATATGTTAATGCCATCTGAAAGATGAACAGATAAGCTTTCCATCGAGCTCTTAGTCGAAGAAGTCGGTCAAAGGATGCAAGAGTTATTAGCAAAAAACTAATCGGTGGTCAACACGATTCCGTCCTACTGCCGATTCTTTTCGCAGAGTACTTTTTTAAAATTCTAATATTTAATGGGAAAAAATTAAACGAATTTTTTGTCCATGTAAAAAACTATAAATTCTGAATAAAACGCCGCCCATTTATGCAATTAAAAAAATTTAAATGTCTCCTATTGGATAAGGAATATTTTCAACTGATAAGGTACTTCCTCTTCAATGATTTCGAGGATATTTTAGTTTTGATCAAAAAAATTGTATTTATTACGACTTTTCGTAAAATATGTTAATGCCATCTGAAAGAGGAACAGATAAACTTTCCATCGAGCTCTTAGTCGAAGAAGTCGCTCGAAGGATGCAAGAGTTATTAGCAAAAAACAAATCGGTGGTCAACACGTTTCCGTCCTACTGCCGATTCTTTTCGCAAAGTACTTTTCTATAATTCTAGTATTTAATGGGAAAAAGTTAAACGAATTTTTTGTCCATGTAAAAAACTATTAATTCTGAATAAAATGCCGCCCATTTATGCAATTAAAAAAATTTAAATGTCTCTTATTAGATAAGGCATATTTTCGTCTGATAAGGTACTTCTTCTTCAATGATTTCGAGGATATTTAAGTTTGATCAAAAAAATTTTATTTCTTACGACTTTTCGTAAAATATCTTAATGCCATCTGAAAGATGAACAGATAAGCTTTCCATCGAGCTCTTAGTCGAAGAAGTCGGTCAAAGGATGCAAGAGTTATTAGCAAAAAACTAATCGGTGGTCAACACGATTCCGTCCTACTGCCGATTCTTTTTGCAAAGTACTTTTCTATAATTCTAGTATATAATGGGAAAAAATTAAACGAATTTTTTGTCCATGTAAAAAACTATTAAATCTGAATAAAATGACGCCCATTTATGCAATTAAAAAAATTTAAATGTCTCTTATTAGATAAGGCTTATTTTCGTCTGATAAGGTACTTCTTCGTCAATGATTTCGAGGATATTTTAGTTTGATCAAAAAAATTTTATTTCTTACGACTTTTCGTAAAATATGTTAATGCCATCTGAAAGATGAACAGATAAGCTTTCCATCGAGCTCTTAGTTGAAGAAGTCGGTCAAAGGATGCAAGAGTTATTAGCAAAAAACTAATCGGTGGTCAACACGATTCCATCCTACTGCCGATTCTTTTTGCAAAGTACTTTTCTATAATTCTAGTATTTAATGGGAAAAAATTAAACGAATTTTTTGTCCATGTAAAAAACTAATAATTCTGAATAAAATGCCGCCCATTTATGCAATTAAAAAAATTTAAATATCTCTTAATAGATAAGGCATATTTTCTTCTTCAATGATTTCGAGGATATTTTAGTTTTGATCAAAAAAATTTTATTTCTTACGACTTTTCGTAAAATATGTTAATGCCATCTGAAAGAGGAACAGATAAGCTTTCCATCGAGCTCTTAGTTGAAGAAGTCGGTCAAAGGATGCAAGAGTAATTAGCAAAAAACTAATCGATGGTCAACACGATTCCGTCCTACTGCCGATTCTTTTTGCAAAGTACTTTTCTATAATTCTAGTATTTAATGGGAAAAAATTAAACGAATTTTTGTCCATGTAAAAAACTATTAATTCTGAATAAAATTCCGCCCATTTATGCAATTAAAAAAATTTAAATGTCTCTTATTAGATCAGGCATATTTTCGTCTGATAAGGTACTTCTTCTTTAATAATTTCGAGGATATTTTAGTTTTGATCAAAAAAATTTTATTTCTTACGACTTTTCGTAAAATATGTTAATGCCATCTGAAAGAAGAACAGATAAACTTTCCATCGAGCTCTTAGTCGAAGAAGTCTCTCGAAGGATGCAAGAGTTATTAGCAAAAAACTAATTGGTGCTCAACACGATTCCGCCATACTGCCGATTCTTTTTGCAGAGTACTTTTCTATAATTCTAGTATTTAATGGAAAAAAATTAAACGAACTTTTTGTCCATGTAAAAAACTATTAATTCTGAATCAAATGCCGCCCATTTATGCAATTAAAAAAATTTAAATATCTCTTAATAGATAAGGCATATTTTCGTCTGATAAGGTACTTCTTTTTCAATGATTTCGAGGATATTTAAGTTTGATCAAAAAAATTTTATTTCTTACGACTTTTCGTAAAATATCTTAATGCCATCTGAAAGATGAACAGATAAGCTTTCCATCGAGCTCTTAGTCGAAGAAGTCGGTCAAAGGATGCAAGAGTTATTAGCAAAAAACTAATCGGTGGTCAACACGATTCCGTCCTACTGCCGATTCTTTTTGCAAAGTACTTTTCTATAATTCTAGTATTTAATGGGAAAAAATTAAACGAATTTTTTGTCCATATAAAAAACTATTAATTCTGAATAAAATGACGCCCATTTATGCAATTAAAAAAATTTAAATGTCTCTTATTAGATAAGGCATATTTTCGTCTGATAAGGTACTTCTTCGTCAATGATTTCGAGGATATTTTAGTTTGATCAAAATAATTTTATTTCTTACGACTTTTCGTAAAATATGTTAATGCCATCTGAAAGATGAACAGATAAGCTTTCCATCGAGCTCTTAGTTGAAGAAGTCGGTCAAAGGATGCAAGAGTTATTAGCAAAAAACTAATCGGTGGTCAACACGTTTCCGCCCTATTGCCGATCCTTTTTGCAAAGTACTTTTCTATAATTCTAGTATTTAATGGAAAAAAATTAAATGAACTTTTTGTCCATGTAAAAAACTATTAATTCTGAATAAAATGCCGCCCATTTATGCAATTAAAAAAATTTAAATGTCTCTTATTAGATAAGGCATATTTTCGTCTGATAAGGTACTTCTTCTTCAATGATTTCGAGGATATTTAAGTTTGATCAAAAAAATTTTATTTCTTACGACTTTTCGTAAAATATCTTAATGCCATCTGAAAGATGAACAGATAAGCTTTCCATCGAGCTCTTAGTCGAAGAAGTCGGTCAAAGGATGCAAGAGTTATTAGCAAAAAACTAATCGGTGGTCAACACGATTCCGTCCTATTGCCGATTCTTTTCGCAAAGTACTTTTCTATAATTCTAGTATTTAATGGGAAAAAGTTAAACGAATTTTTTGTCCATGTAAAAAACTATTCATTCTGAATAAAATGCCGCCCATTTATGCAATTAAAAAAATTTAAATGTCTCTTATTAGATAAGGCATATTTTCGTCTGATAAGGTACTTCTTCTTCAATGATTTCGAGGATATTTAAGTTTGATCAAAAAAATTTTATTTCTTACGACTTTTCGTAAAATATCTTAATGCCATCTGAAAGATGAACAGATAAGCTTTCCATCGAGCTCTTAGTCGAAGAAGTCGGTCAAAGGATGCAAGAGTTATTAGCAAAAAACTAATCGGTGGTCAACACGATTCCGTCCTATTGCCGATTCTTTTCGCAAAGAACTTTTCTATAATTCTAGTATTTAATGGGAAAAAGTTAAACGAATTTTTTGTCCATGTAAAAAACTATTCATTCTGAATAAAATGCCGCCCATTTATGCAATTAAAAAAATTTAAATGTCTCTTATTAGATAAGGCATATTTTCGTCTGATAAGGTACTTCTTCGTCAATGATTTCGAGGATATTTTAGTTTGATCAAAATAATTTTATTTCTTACGACTTTTCGTAAAATATGTTAATGCCATCTGAAAGAGGAACAGATAAGCTTTCCATCGAGCTCTTAGTCGAAGAAGTCGGTCAAAGGATGCAAGAGTTATTAGCAAAAAACTAATCGGTGGTCAACACGATTCCGTGCTACTGCCGATTCTTTTCGCAGAGTACTTTTTTAAAATTCTAGTATTAAATGGGAAAAAATTAAACGAGTTTTTTGTCCATGTAAAAAACTATAAATTCTGAATAAAACGCCGCCAATTTATGCAATTAAAAAAATTTAAATGTCTCCTATTAGATAAGGAATATTTTCGTCTGATAAGGTACTTCCTCTTCAATGATTTCGAGGATATTTTAGTTTTGATCAAAAAAATTGTATTTATTACGACTTTTCGTAAAATATGTTAATGCCATCTGAAAGAGGAACAGATAAACTTTCCATCGAGCTCTTAGTCGAAGAAGTCGCTCGAAGGATGCAAGAGTTATTAGCAAAAAACAAATCGGTGGTCAACACGTTTCCGTCCTACTGCCGACTCTTTTCGCAAAGTACTTTTATATAATTCTAGTATTTAATGGGAAAAAGTTAAACGAATTTTTTGTCCATGTAAAAAACTATAAATTCTGAATAAAACGCCGCCCATTTATGCAATTAAAAAAATTTAAATGTCTCCTATTAGATAAGGAATATTTTCGTCTGATAAGGTACTTCCTCTTCAATGATTTCGAGGATATTTTAGTTTTGATCAAAAAAATTGTATTTATTACGACTTTTCGTAAAATATCTTAATGCCATCTGAAAGATGAACAGATAAGCTTTCCATCGAGCTCTTAGTCGAAGAAGTCGGTCAAAGGATGCAAGAGTTATTAGCAAAAAACTAATCGGTGGTCAACACGATTCCGTCCTATTGCCGATTCTTTTCGCAAAGTACTCTTCTATAATTCTAGTATTTAATGGGAAAAAGTGAAACGAATTTTTTGTCCATGTAAAAAACTATTCATTCTGAATAAAATGCCGCCCATTTATGCAATTAAAAAAATTTAAATGTCTCTTATTAGATAAGGCATATTTTCGTCTGATAAGGTACTTCTTCGTCAATGATTTCGAGGATATTTTAGTTTGATCAAAATAATTTTATTTCTTACGACTTTTCGTAAAATATGTTAATGCCATCTGAAAGAGGAACAGATTAGCTTTCCATCGAGCTCTTAGTCGAAGAAGTCGGTCAAAGGATGCAAGAGTTATTAGCAAAAAACTAATCGGTGGTCAACACGATTCCGTCCTACTGCCGATTCTTTTCGCAGAGTACTTTTTTAAAATTCTAGTATTAAATGGGAAAAAATTAAACGAGTTTTTTGTCCATGTAAAAAACTATAAATTCTGAATAAAACGCCGCCAATTTATGCAATTAAAAAAATTTAAATGTCTCCTATTAGATAAGGAATATTTTCGTCTGATAAGGTACTTCCTCTTCAATGATTTCGAGGATATTTTAGTTTTGATCAAAAAAATTGTATTTATTACGACTTTTCGTAAAATATGTTAATGCCATCTGAAAGAGGAACAGATAAACTTTCCATCGAGCTCTTAGTCGAAGAAGTCGCTCGAAGGATGCAAGAGTTATTAGCAAAAAACAAATCGGTGGTCAACACGTTTCCGTCCTACTGCCGACTCTTTTCGCAAAGTACTTTTATATAATTCTAGTATTTAATGGGAAAAAGTTAAACGAATTTTTTGTCCATGTAAAAAACTATAAATTCTGAATAAAACGCCGCCCATTTATGCAATTAAAAAAATTTAAATGTCTCCTATTAGATAAGGAATATTTTCGTCTGATAAGGTACTTCCTCTTCAATGATTTCGAGGATATTTTAGTTTTGATCAAAAAAATTGTATTTATTACGACTTTTCGTAAAATATCTTAATGCCATCTGAAAGATGAACAGATAAGCTTTCCATCGAGCTCTTAGTCGAAGAAGTCGGTCAAAGGATGCAAAAGTTATTAGCAAAAAACTAATCGGTGGTCAACACGATTCCGTCCTACTGCCGATTCCTTTCGCAAAGTACTTTTCTATAATTCTAGTATTTAATGGGAAAAAATTAAACGAATTTTTTGTCCATGTAAAAAACTATTAATTCAGAATAAAATGACGCCCATTTATGCAATTAAAAAAATTTAAATGTCTCTTATTAGATAAGGCATATTTTCGTCTGATAAGGTACTTCTTCGTCAATGATTTCGAGGATATTTTAGTTTGATCAAAAAAATTTTATTTCATACGACTTTTCGTAAAATATGTTAATGGCATTTGAAAGATGAACAGATAAGCTTTCCATCGAGTTCTTAGTTGAACAAGTCGGTCAAAGGAGTTATTAGCAAAAAATTAATCGGTGGTCAACACGTTTCCATCCTACTGCCGATTATTTTGCAAAGTACTTTTCTATAATTCTAGTATTTAATGGGAAAAAATTAAACGAATTTTTTGTCCATGTAAAAAACTATTAATTCTGAATAAAATGCCGCCCATTTATGCAATTAAAAAAATTTAAAATATCTCTTAATAGATAAGGCATATTTTCTTCTTCAATGATTTCGATGATATTTTAGTTTTGATCAAAAAAATTTTATTTCTTACGACTTTTCGTAAAATATGTTAATGCCATCTGAAAGATGAACAGATAAGCTTTCCATCGAGCTCTTAGTCGAAGAAGTCGGTCAAAGGATGTAAGAGTTATTAGCAAAAAACTAATCGGTGGTCAATACGATTCCGTCCTACTGCCGATTCTTTTCGCAGAGTACTTTTTTAAAATTCTAGTATTTAATGGGAAAAAATTAAACGAATTTTTGGTCCATGTAAAAAATTATAAATTCTGAATAAAACGCCGCCCATTTCTGCAATTAAAAAAATTTAAATGTCTCCTATTAGATAAGGAATATTTTCGTCTGATAAGGTACTTCTTCGTCAATGATTTCGAGGATATTTTAGTTTTGATCAAAAAAATTTTATTTCTTACGACTTTTCGTAAAATATGTTAATGCCATCTGAAAGATGAACAGATAAGCTTTCCACCGAGCTCTTAGTCGAAGAAGTCGGCCAAAAGAAGGCAAGAGTTATTAGCAAAAAACTAATCGGTGGTCAACACGATTCCGTCCTACTGCCGATTCTTTTCGCAGAGTACTTTTTTAAAATTCTAGTATTTAATGGGAAAAAATTAAACGAATTTTTTGTCCATGTAAAAAACTATTAATTCTGAATAAAACGCCGCCCATTTATGCAATTAAAAAAATTTAAATGTCTCCTATTAGATAAGGAATATTTTCGTCTGATAAGGTACTTCCTCTTCAATGATTTCGAGGATATTTTAGTTTTGATCAAAAAAATTGTATTTATTACGACTTTTCGTAAAATATCTTAATGCCATCTGAAAGATGAACAGATAAGCTTTCCATCGAGCACTTAGTCGAAGAAGTCGGTCAAAGGATGCAAGAGTTATTAGCAAAAAACTAATCGGTGGTCAACACGATTCCGTCCTACTGCCGATTCTTTTTGCAAAGTACTTTTCTATAATTCTAGTATTTAATGGGAAAAAATTAAATGAATTTTTTGTCCATGTAAAAAACTCTTAATTCTGAATAAAATGATGCCCTTTTATGCAATTAACAAAATTTAAATGTCTCCTATTGGATAACGAATATTTTCGTCTGATAAGGTACTTCCTCTTCAATGATTTCGAGGATATTTTAGTTTTGATCAAAAAAATTGTATTTATTACGACTTTTCGTAAAATATGTTAATGCCATCTGAAAGAGGAACAGATAAACTTTCCATCGAGCTCTTAGTCGAAGAAGTCGCTCGAAGGATGCAAGAGTTATTAGCAAAAAACTAATCGGTGGTCAACACGATTCCGTCCTACTGCCGATTCTTTTCGCAAAGTACTTTTCTATAATTCTAGTATTTAATGGGAAAAAATTAAACGAATTTTTTGTCCATGAAAAAAACTATTAATTCTGAATAAAATGCCGCCCATTTATGCAATTAAAAAAATTTAAATGTCTCCTATTGGATAAGGAATATTTTCGTCTGATAAGGTACTTCCTCTTCAATGATTTCGAGGATATTTTAGTTTTGATCAAAAAAATTGTATTTATTACGACTTTTCGTAAAATATGTTAATGCCATCTGAAAGAGGAACAGATAAACTTTCCATCGAGCTCTTAGTCGAAGAAGTCGCTCGAAGGATGCAAGAGTTATTAGCAAAAAACAAATCGGTGGTCAACACGTTTCCGTCCTACTGCCGATTCTTTTCGCAAAGTACTTTTCTATAATTCTAGTATTTAATGGGGAAAAGTTAAACGAATTTTTTGTCCATGTAAAAAACTATTAATTCTGAAGAAAATGCCGCCCATTTATGCAATTAAAAAAATTTAAATGTCTCTTATTAGATAAGGCATATTTTCGTCTGATAAGGTACTTCTTCTTCAATGATTTCGAGGATATTTAAGTTTGATCAAAAAAATTTTATTTCTTACGACTTTTCGTAAAATATCTTAATGCCATCTGAAAGATGAACAGATAAGCTTTCCATCGAGCTCTTAGTCGAAGAAGTCGGTCAAAGGATGCAAGAGTTATTAGCAAAAAACTAATCGATGGTCAACACGATTCCGTCCTACTGCCGATTCTTTTTGCAAAGTACTTTTCTATAATTCTAGTATTTAATGGGAAAAAACTAAACGAATTTTTTGTCCATGTAAAAACTATTAAATCTGAATGAAATGACGCCCATTTATGCAATTAAAAAAATTTAAATGTCTCTTATTAGATAAGGCATATTTTCGTCTGATAAGGTACTTCTTCGTCAATGATTTCGAGGATATTTTAGTTTGATCAAAAAAATTTTATTTCTTACGACTTTTCGTAAAATATGTTAATGCCATCTGAAAGATGAACAGATAAGCTTTCCATCGAGCTCTTAGTTGAAGAAGTCGGTCAAAGGATGCAAGAGTTATTAGCAAAAACTAATCGGTGGTCAACACGTTTCCATCCTACTGCCGATTCTTTTTGCAAAGTACTTTTCTATAATTCTAGTATTTAATGGGAAAAAATTAAACGAATTTTTTGTCCATGTAAAAAACTAATAATTCTGAATAAAATGCCGCCCATTTATGCAATTAAAAAAATTTAAATATCTCTTAATAGATAAGGCATATTTTCTTCTTCAATGATTTCGAGGATATTTTAGTTTTGATCAAAAAAATTTTATTTCTTACGACTTTTCGTAAAATATGTTAATGCCATCTGAAAGATGAACAGATAAGCTTTCCATCGAGCTCTTAGTTGAAGAAGTCGGTCAAAGGATGCAAGAGTAATTAGCAAAAAACTAATCGATGGTCAACACGATTCCGTCCTACTGCCGATTCTTTTTGCAAAGTACTTTTCTATAATTCTAGTATTTAATGGGAAAAAATTAAACGAATTTTTGTCCATGTAAAAAACTATTAATTCTGAATAAAATTCCGCCAATTTATGCAATTAAAAAAATTTAAATGTCTCTTATTAGATAAGGCATATTTTCGTCTGATAAGGTACTTCTTCTTTAATAATTTCGAGGATATTTTAGTTTTGATCAAAAAAATTTTATTTCTTACGACTTTTCGTAAAATATGTTAATGCCATCTGAAAGAAGAACAGATAAACTTTCCATCGAGCTCTTAGTCGAAGAAGTCTCTCGAAGGATGCAAGAGTTATTAGCAAAAAACTAATTGGTGCTCAACACGATTCCGCCATACTGCCGATTCTTTTTGCAGAGTACTTTTCTATAATTCTAGTATTTAATGGAAAAAAATTAAACGAACTTTTTGTCCATGTAAAAAACTATTAATTCTGAATAAAATGCCGCCCATTTATGCAATTAAAAAAATTTAAATGTCTCTTATTAGATAAGGCATATTTTCGTCTGATAAGGTACTTCTTTTTCAATGATTTCGAGGATATTTAAGTTTGATCAAAAAAATTTTATTTCTTACGACTTTTCGTAAAATATCTTAATGCCATCTGAAAGATGAACAGATAAGCTTTCCATCGAGCTCTTAGTCGAAGAAGTCGGTCAAAGGATGCAAGAGTTATTAGCAAAAAACTAATCGGTGGTCAACACGATTCCGTCCTACTGCCGATTCTTTTTGCAAAGTACTTTTCTATAATTATAGTATTTAATGGGAAAAAATTAAACGAATTTTTTGTCCATATAAAAAACTATTAATTCTGAATAAAATGACGCCCATTTATGCAATTAAAAAAATTTAAATGTCTCTTATTAGATAAGGCATATTTTCGTCTGATAAGGTACTTCTTCGTCAATGATTTCGAGGATATTTTAGTTTGATCAAAATAATTTTATTTCTTACGACTTTTCGTAAAATATGTTAATGCCATCTGAAAGATGAACAGATAAGCTTTCCATCGAGCTCTTACTTGAAGAAGTCGGTCAAAGGATGCAAGAGTTATTAGCAAAAAACTAATCGGTGGTCAACACGTTTCCGCCCTATTGCCGATTCTTTTTGCAAAGTACTTTTCTATAATTCTAGTATTTAATGGAAAAAAATTAAACGAACTTTTTGTCCATGTAAAAAACTATTAATTCTGAATAAAATGCCGCCCATTTATGCAATTAAAAAAATTTAAATGTCTCTTATTAGATAAGGCATATTTTCGTCTGATAAGGTACTTCTTCTTCAATGATTTCGAGGATATTTAAGTTTGATCAAAAAAATTTTATTTCTTACGACTTTTCGTAAAATATCTTAATGCCATCTGAAAGATGAACAGATAAGCTTTCCATCGAGCTCTTAGTCGAAGAAGTCGGTCAAAGGATGCAAGAGTTATTAGCAAAAAACTGATCGGTGGTCAACACGTTTCCATCCTACCGCCGATTCTTTTTGCAAAGTACTTTTCTATAATTCTAGTATTTAATGGGAAAAAATTAAACGAATTTTTTGTCCATGTAAAAAACTATTAATTCTGAATAAAATGCCGCCCATTTATGCAATTAAAAAAATTTAAATATCTCTTAATAGATAAGGCATATTTTCTTCTTCAATGATTTCGGGGATATTTTAGTTTTGATCAAAAAAATTTTATTTCTTACGACTTTTCGTAAAATATCTTAATGCCATCTGAAAGATGAACAGATAAGCTTTCCATCGAGCTCTTAGTCGAAGAAGTCGGTCAAAGGATGCAAGAGTTATTAGCAAAAAACTAATCGATGGTCAACACGATTCCGTCCTACTTTCCGATTCCTTTTGCAAAGTACTTTTCTATAATTCTAGTATTTAATGGGAAAAAATTAAACGAATTTTTTGTCCATGTAAAAAACTATTAATTCTGAATAAAATGACGCCCATTTATGCAATTAAAAAAATTTAAATGTCTCTTATTAGATAAGGCATATTTTCGTCTGATAAGGTACTTCTTCTTCAATGATTTCGAGGATATTTAAGTTTGATCAAAAAAATTTTATTTCTTACGACTTTTCGTAAAATATCTTAATGCCATCTGAAAGATGAACAGATAAGCTTTCCATCGAGCTCTTAGTCGAAGAAGTCGGTCAAAGGATGCAAGAGTTATTAGCAAAAAACTAATCGGTGGTCAACACGTTTCCATCCTACTGCCGATTCTTTTTGCAAAGTACTTTTCTATAATTCTAGTATTTAATGGGAAAAAATTAAACGAATTTTTTGTCCATGTAAAAAACTATTAATTCTGAATAAAATGCCGCCCATTTATGCAATTAAAAAAATTTAAATATCTCTTAATAGATAAGGCATATTTTCTTCTCCAATGATTTCGAGGATATTTTAGTTTTGATCAAAAAAATTGTATTTCTTACGACTTTTCGTAAAATATCTTAATGCCATCTGAAAGATGAACAGATAAGCTTTCCATCGTGCTCTTAGTCGAAGAAGTCGGTCAAAGGATGCAATAGTTATTAGCAAAAAACTAATCGATGGTCAACACGATTCCGTCCTACTGCCGATTCCTTTTGCAAAGTACTTTTCTATAATTCTAGTATTTAATGGGAAAAAGTTAAACGAATTTTTTGTCCATGTAAAAAACTATTAATTCTGAATAAAATGCCGCCCATTTACGCAATTAAAAAAAATTAAATGTCTCTTATTAGATAAGGCATATTTTCGTCTGATAAGGTACTTATTTTTCAATGATTTCGAGGATATTTTAGTTTTGATCAAAAAAATTTTATTTCTTACGACTTTTCGTAAAATATGTTAAAGCCATGAGGAACAGATAATGTAATGTTAATGTAATGAGGAACAGATAAGCTTTCCATCGAGCTATGCAAGAGTTATTAGCAAAACACTAATCGGTGGTCAACACGTTTCCGTCCTTCTGCCGATTCTCTTCGCAAAGTAATTTTCTATAATTCTAGTATTCAATGGGAAAAAATTAAACGAATTTTTTGTCCATGTAAAAAACTATAAATTCTGAATAAAATGCCGCCCATTTATGCAATTAAAAAAATTTAAATGTCTTCTATTAGATAAGGCATATTTTCGTCTTATAAGGTACTTCCTCTTCAATGATTTCGAGGATATTTTAGTTTTGATCAAAAAAATTGTATTTATTACGACTTTTCGTAAAATATGTTAATGCCATCTGAAAGAGGAACAGATAAACTTTCCATCGAGCTCTTAGTCGAAGAAGTCGCTCGAAGGATGGAAGAGTTATTAGCAAAAAACAAATCGGTGGTCAACACGTTTCCGTCCTACTGCCGACTCTTTTCGCAAAGTACTTTTCTATAATTCTAGTATTTAATGGGAAAAAATTAAACGAATTTTTTGTCCATGTAAAAAACTATTCATTCTGAATAAAATGCCGCCCATTTATGCAATTAAAAAAATTTAAATGTCTCTTATTAGATAAGGCATATTTTCGTCTGATAAGGTACTTCTTCTTTAATAATTTCGAGGATATTTTAGTTTTGATCAAAAAAATTTTATTTCTTACGACTTTTCGTAAAATATGTTAATGCCATCTGAAAGATGAACAGATAAACTTTCCATCGAGCTCTTAGTCGAAGAAGTCTCTCGAAGGATGCAAGAGTTATTAGCAAAAAACTAATCGGTGGTCAACACGATTCCGCCCTACTGCCGATTCTTTTTGCAAAGTACTTTTCTATAATTCTAGTATTTAATGGAAAAAAATTAAACGAACTTTTTGTCCATGTAAAAATTATTAATTCTGAATAAAATGCCGCCCATTTATGCAATTAAAAAAAGTTAAATGTCTCTTATTAGATAAGGCATATTTTCGTCTGATAAGGTACTTCTTCTTCAATGATTTCGAGGATATTTAAGTTTGATCAAAAAAATTTTATTTCTTACGACTTTTCGTAAAATATGTTAATGCCATCTGAAAGATGAACAGATAAACTTTCCATCGAGCTCTTAGTCGAAGAAGTCTCTCGAAGGATGCAAGAGTTATTAGCAAAAAAATAATCGGTGGTCAACACGATTCCGTCCTACTGCCGATTCTTTTCGAAGAGCACTTTTCTATAATTCTAGTATTTAATGGAAAAAAATTAAACGAACTTTTTGTCCATGTAAAAAACTATTAATTCTGAATAAAATGACGCCCATTTATGCAATTAAAAAAATTTAAATGTGTCTTATTAGATAAGGCATATTTTCGTCTGATAAGGTACTTCTTCTTCAATGATTTCGAGGATATTTAAGTTTGATCAAAAAAATTTTATTTCTTACGACTTTTCGTAAAATATGTTAATGCCATCTGAAAGATGAACAGATAAGCTTTCCGTCGAGCTCTTAGTTGAAGAAGTCGGTCAAAGGATGCAAGAGTTATTAGCAAAAAACTAATCGGTGGTCAACATGTTTCCATCCTACTGCCGATTCTTTTTGCAAAGTACTTTTCTATAATTCTAGTATTTAATGGGAAAAAATTAAACGAATTTTTTGTCCATGTAAAAAACTATTAATTCTAAATAAAATGCCGCCCATTAATGCAATTAAAAAAATTTAAATATCTCTTAATAGATAAGGCATATTTTCTTCTTCAATGATTTCGAGGATATTTTAGTTTTGATAAAAAAAATTTTATTTCTTACGACTTTTCGTAAAATATGTTAATGCCATCTGAAAGATGAACAGATAAGCTTTCCATCGAGCTCTTAGTCGAAGAATTCGGTCAAAGGATGCAAGAGTTATTAGCAAAAAACTAATCGATGGTCAACACGATTCCGTCCTACTGCCGATTCTTTTTGCAAAGTACTTTTTTATAATTCTAGTATTTAATGGGAAAAAATTAAACGAATTTTTGTCCATGTAAAAAACTATTAATTCTGAATAAAATGACGCCCATTTATGCAATTAAAAAAATTTAAATGTCTCTTATTAGATAAGGCATATTTGCGTCTGATAATGTACTTCTTCTTCAATGATTTCGAGGATATTTAAGTTTTGATCACAAAAATTTTATTTCTTACGACTTTTCGTAAAATATGTTAATGCCATCTGAAAGACGAACAGATAAACTTTCCATCGAGCTCTTAGTCGTAGAAGTCGGTCAAAGGATGCAAGAGTTATTAGCAAAAAACTAATCGGTGGTCAATACGATTCCGTCCTACTGCCGATTCTTTTCGCAAAGTACTTTTCTATAATTCTAGTATTTAATGGGAAAAAGTTAAACGAATTTTTTGTCCATGTAAAAAACTATTCATTCTGAATAAAATGCCGCCCATTTATGCAATTAAAAAAATTTAAATTTCTCTTATTAGATAAGGCATATTTTCGTCTGATAAGGTACTTCTTCTTTAATAATTTCGAGGATATTTTAGTTTTGATCAAAAAAGTTTTATTTCTTACGACCTTTCGTAAAATATGTTAATGCCATCTGAAAGACGAACAGATAAACTTTCCATCGAGCTCTTAGTCGAAGAAGTCTCTCGAAGGATGCAAGAGTTATTAGCAAAAAACTAATTGGTGGTCAACACGATTCCGCCCTACTGCCGATTCTTTTTGCAAAGTACTTTTCTATAATTCTAGTATTTAATGGAAAAAAATTAAACGAACTTTTTGTCCATGTAAAAAACTATTAATTCTGAATAAAATGCCGCCCATTTATGCAATTAAAAAAATGTAAATGTCTCTTATTAGATAAGGCATGTTTTCGTCTGATAAGGTACTTCTTCTTCAATGATTTCGAGGATATTTAAGTTTGATCAAAAAAATTTTATTTCTTACGACTTTTCGTAAAATATCTTAATGCCATCTGAAAGATGAACAGATAAGCTTTCCATCGAGCTCTTAGTCGAAGAAGTCGGTCGAAGGATGAAAGAGTTATTAGCAAAAAACTAATCGAAGGTCAACACGATTCCGTCCTACTGCCGATTCTTTTTGCAAAGTACTTTTCTATAATTCTAGTATTTAATGCGAAAAAATTAAACGAATTTTTTGTCCATGTTAATAACTATTAATTCTGAATAGAATGACGCCCATTTATGCAATTAAAAAAATTTAAATGTCTCTTATTAGATAAGGCATATTTTCGTCTGATAAGGTACTTCTTCGTCAATGATTTCGAAGATATTTTAGTTTGATGAAAAAAATTTTATTTCTTACGACTTTTCGTAAAATATCTTAATGCCATCTGAAAGATGAACAGATAAGCTTTCCATCGAGCTTTTAGTTGAAGAAGTCGGTCAAAGGATGCAAGAGTTATTAGCAAAAAACTAATCGGTGGTCAACACGTTTCCATCCTACTTCCGATTCTTTTTGCAAAGTACTTTTCTATAATTCTAGTATTTAATGGGAAAAAATTAAACGAATTTTTTGTCCATGTAAAAAACTATAAATTCTGAATAAAATGCCGCCCATTTATGCAATTAAAAAAATTTAAAAATATCTCTTAATAGATAAGGCATATTTTCTTCTTCAATGATTTCGAGGATATTTTAGTTTTGATCAAAAATATTTCATTTGTTACGACTTTTCGTAAAATATGTTAATGCCATCTGAAAGACGAACAGATAAGCTTTCCATCGAGCTTTTAGTTGAAGAAGTCGGTCAAAGGATGCAAGAGTTATTAGCAAAAAACTAATCGGTGGTCAACACGTTTCCATCCTACTTCCGATTCTTTTTGCAAAGTACTTTTCTATAATTCTAGTATTTAATGCGAAAAAATTAAACGAATTTTTTGTCCATGTAAAAAACTATTAATTCTGAATAAAATGACGCCCATTTATGCAATTAAAAAAATTTAAATGTCTCTTATTAGATAAGGCATATTTTCGTCTGATAAGGTACTTCTTTTTCAATGATTTCGAGGATATTTTAGTTTTGATCAAAAAAATTTTATTTCTTATGACTTTTCTTAAAATATGTTAATGCCATCTGAAAGAGGAACAGATAAGCTTTCCATCGAGCTCTTAGCCGAAGAAGTCTCTCGAAGGATGCAAGAGTTATTAGCAAAAAACTAATCGGTGGTCAACACGATTCCGTCCTACTGCCGATTCTTTTTCCAAAGTACTTTTCTATAATTCTAGTATTTAATGGGAAAAAATTAAACGAATTTTTTGTCCATGTAAAAAACTATTAATTCTGAATAAAATGCCGCCCATTTATGCAATTAAAAAAATGTAAATATCTCTTAATAGATAAGGCATATTTTCTTCTTCAATGATTTCGAGGATATTTTAGTTTTGATCAAAAAAATTTTATTTCTTACGACTTTTCGTAAAATATGTTAATGCCATCTGAAAGACGAACAGATAAACTTTCCATCGAGCTCTTAGTCGTAGAAGTCGGTCAAAGGATGCAAGTGTTATTAGCAAAAAACTAATCGGTGGTCAATACGATTCTGTCCTACTGCCGATTCTTTTCGCAAAGTACTTTTCTATAATTCTAGTATTTAATGGGAAAAAGTTAAACGAATTTTTTGTCCATGTAAAAAACTATTCATTCTGAATAAAATGCCGCCCATTTATGCAATTAAAAAAATTTAAATTTCTCTTATTAGATAAGGCATATTTTCGTCTGATAAGGTACTTCTTCTTCAATGATTTCGAGGATATTTTAGTTTTATTAAAAAAAATTGTATTTCTTACGACGTTTTGTGAAATATGTTAATGCCATCTGAAAGAGGAACAGATAAGCTTTCCATCGAGCTCTTAGTCGAAGAATTCTCTCGAAGGATGCAAGAGTTATTAGCAAAAAACTAATTGGTGGTCAACACGATTTCGCCCTACTGCCGATTCTTTTTGCAAAGTACTTTTCTATAATTCTAGTATTTAATGGAAAAAAATTAAACGAACTTTTTGTCCATGTAAAAAACTATTAATTCTGAATAAAATGCCGCCCATTTATGCAATTAAAAAAATTTAAATGTCTCGTATTAGATAAGGCATATTTTCGTCTGATAAGGTACTTCTTCTTCAATGATTTCGAGGATATTTAAGTTTGATCAAAAAAATTTTATTTCTTACGACTTTTCGTAAAATATCTTAATGCCTGAAAGATGAACAGATAAGCCTTCCATCGAGCTCTTAGTCGAAGAAGTCGGTCGAAGGATGAAAGAGTTATTAGCAAAAAACTAATCGAAGGTCAACACGATTCCGTTCTACTGCCGATTCTTTTTGCAAAGTACTTTTCTATAATTCTAGTATTTAATGCGAAAAAATTAAACGAATTTTTTGTCCATGTAAAAAACTATTAATTCTGAATAAAATGCCGCCCATTTATGCAATTAAAAAAATTTAAATGTCTCTTATTAGATAAGGCATATTTTCGTCTGATAAGGTACTTCTTCGTCAATGATTTCGATGATATTTTAGTTTGATGAAAAAAATTTTATTTCTTACGACTTTTCGTAAAATATGTTAATGCCATCTGAAAGATGAAAAGATAAGCTTTCCATCGAGCTTTTAGTTGAAGAAGTCGGTCAAAGGATGCAAGAGTTATTAGCAAAAAACTAATCGGTGGTCAACACGTTTCCATCCTACTTCCGATTCTTTTTGCAAAGTACTTTTCTATAATTCTAGTATTTAATGGGAATAAATTAAACGAATTTTTTGTCCATGTAAAAAACTATTAATTCTGAATAAAATGCCGCCCATTTATGCAATTAAAAAAATTTAAAAATATCTCTTAATAGATAAGGCATATTTTCTTCTTCAATGATTTCGAGGATATTTTAGTTTTGATCAAAAATATTTCATTTGTTACGACTTTTCGTAAAATATGTTAATGCCATCTGAAAGATGAACAGATAAGCTTTCCATCGAGCTCTTAGTCGAAGAAGTCGGTCAAAGGATGCAAGAGTTATTAGCAAAAAACTAATCGATGGTCAACACGATTCCGTCCTACTGCCGATTCTTTTTGCAAAGTACTTTTCTTTAATTCTAGTATTTAATGGGAAAAAATTAAACGAATTTTTTGTCCATGTAAAAAACTATTAATTCTGAATAAAATGACGCCCATTTATGCATTAAAAAAAATTTAAATGTGTCTTATTAGATAAGGCATATTTTCGTCTGATAAGGTAGTTCTTCTTCAATGATTTCGAGGATATTTTAGTTTTGATCAAAAAAATTTTATTTCTTACGACTTTTCGTAAAATATGTTAATGCCATCTTAAAGACGAACAGATAAACTTTCCATCGAGCTCTTAGTCGTAGAAGTCGGTCAAAGGATGCAACAGTTATTAGCAAAAAACTAATCGGTGGTCAACACGCTTCCGTCCTACTGCCGATTCTCTTCGCAAAGTACTTTTCTATAATTCTAGTATTTAATGGGAAAAAATTAAACGAATTTTTTGTCCATGTAAAAAACTATTAATTCTGAATAAAATGACGCCCATTTATGCAATTAAAAAAGTTTAAATGTCTCTTATTAGATAAGGCATATTTTCGTCTGATAAGGTACTTCTTCTTCAATGATTTCGAGGATATTTTAGTTTTGATCAAAAAAATTTTATTTCTTACGACTTTTCGTAAAATATGTTAATGCCATCTGAAAGATGAACAGATAAGCTTTCCATCGAGCTCTTAGTCGAAGAAGTCGCTCGAAGAATGCAAGAGTTATTAGCAAAAAATTAATCGGTGGTCAACACGATTCCGTCCTACTGCCGACTCTTTTCGCAAAGTTCTTTTCTATAATTCTAGTATTTAATGGGAAAAAGTTAAACGAATTTTTTGTCCATGTAAAAAACTATTAATTCTAAATAAAATGCCGCCCATTAATGCAATTAAAAAAATTTAAATATCTCTTAATAGATAAGGCATATTTTCTTCTTCAATGATTTCGAGGATATTTTAGTTTTGATAAAAAAAATTTTATTTCTTACGACTTTTCGTAAAATATGTTAATGCCATCTGAAAGATGAACAGATAAGCTTTCCATCGAGCTCTTAGTCGAAGAATTCGGTCAAAGGATGCAAGAGTTATTAGCAAAAAACTAATCGATGGTCAACACGATTCCGTCCTACTGCCGATTCTTTTTGCAAAGTACTTTTCTATAATTCTAGTATTTAATGGGAAAAAGTTAAACGAATTTTTTGTCCATGTAAAAAACTATTAATTCTAAATAAAATAACGCCCATTTACGCAATTAAAAAAAATTAAATGTCTCTTATTAGATAAGGCATATTTTCGTCTGATAAGGTACTTCTTTTTCAATGATTTCGAGGATATTTTAGTTTTGATCAAAAAAATTTTATTTCTTACGACTTTTCTTAAAATATGTTAATGCCATCTGAAAGAGGAACAGATAAGCTTTCCATCGAGCTCTTAGTCGAAGAAAACTCTCGAAGGATGCAAGAGTTATTAGCAAAAAACTAATCGGTGGTCAACACGATTCCGTCCTACTGCCGATTCTTTTTGCAAAGTACTTTTCTATAATTCTAGTATTTAATGGGAAAAAATTAAACGAATTTTTTGTCCATGTAAAAAACTAATAATTCTGAATAAAATGCCGCCCATTTATGCAATTAAAAAAATTTAAATATCTCTTAATAGATAAGGCATATTTTCTTCTTCAATGATTTCGAGGATATTTTAGTTTTGATCAAAAAAATTTTATTTCTTACGACTTTTAGTAAAATATGTTAATGCCATCTGAAAGGTGAACAGATAAGCTTTCCATCGAGCTTGTAGTCGAAGAAGTCTCTCGAAGGATGCAAGAGTTATTAGCAAAAAACTAATCGGTGGTCAACACGATTCCGTCCTACTGCCGATTCTTTTTGCAAAGTACTTTTCTATAATTCTAGTATTTAATGGGAAAAAATTAAACGAATCTTTTGTCCATGTAAAAAACTATTAATTCTGAATAAAATGACGCCCATTTATGCAATTAAAAAAATTTAAATGTCTCTTATTAGATAAGGCATATTTTCGTCTGATAAGGTACTTCTTCTTCAATGATTTCGAGGATATTTAAGTTTGATCAAAAAAATTTTATTTCTTACGACTTTTCGTAAAATATCTTAATGCCATCTGAAAGATAAGCAGATAAGCTTTCCATCGAGCTCTTAGTCGAAGAAGTCGGTCAAAGGATGCAAGAGTTATTAGCAAAAAACTAATCGGTGGTCAACACGATTCCGTCGTACTGCCGATTCTTTTTGCAAAGTACTTTTCTATAATTCTAGTATTTAATGGGAAAAAATTAAACGAATTTTTTGTCCATGTAAAAAACTATTAATTCTGAATAAAATGCCGCCCATTTATGCAATTAAAAAAAATTAAATGTCTCTTAATAGATAAGGCATATTTTCGTCTGATAAGGAACTTATTCTTCAATGATTTCGAGGATATTTTAGTTTTGATCAAAAAAATTTTATTTCTTACGACTTTTCGTAAAATATGATAATGCCATCTGAAAGATGAACAGATAAGCTTTCCATCGAGCTCTTAGTCGAAGAAGTTGGTCAAAGGATGCAAGAGTTATTACCAAAAAACTAATCGGTGGTCAACACGATTCCGTCCTACTGCCGATTCTTCTCGCAAAGTACTTTTCTATAATTCTAGTATTTAATGGGAAAAAATTAAACGAATTTTTTGTCCATGTAAAAAACTATTAATTGTGAATAAAATGCCGCCCATTTATATAATTAAAAAAATTTAAATGTCTCTTATTTGATAAGGCATATTTTCTTCTGATAAGGTACTTCTTCTTCAATGATTTCGAGGATATTTTAGTTTTGATCAAAAAAATTTAATTTGTTACGACTTTTCGTAAACTATGTTAATGCCATCTGAAAGACGACCAGATAAACTTTCCATCGTGCTCTTAGTCGTAGAAGTTGGTCAAAGGATGCAAGAGTTATTACCAAAAAACTAATCGGTGGTCAACACGATTCCGTCCTACTGCCGATTCTTCTCGCAAAGTACTTTTCTATAATTCTAGTATTTAATGGGAAAAAGTTAAACGAATTTTTTGTCCATGTAAAAAACTATTATTTCTGAATAAAATGCCGCCCATTTATGCAATTAAAAAAATTTAAATGTCTCTTATTAGATAAGGCATATTTTCGTCTGATAAGGTACTTCTTCTTTAATGATTTCGAGGATATTTTAGTTTGATCAAAAAAATTTTATTTCTCACGACTTTTCGTAAAATATGTTAATGCCATCTGAAAGATGAACAGATAAGCTTTCCATCGAGCTCTTAGTCGAAGAAGTCGGTCAAAGGATGCAAGAGTTATTAGCAAAAAAATTAATCGGTGGTCAACACGATTCCGTCCTACTGCCGACTCTTTTCGTAAAGTTCTTTTCTACAATTCTAGTATTTAATGGGAAAAAATGAAACGAATTTTTTGTCCATGTAAAAAACTATTAATTCTGAATAAAATGACGCCCATTTATGCAATTAAAAAAATTTAAATATCTCTTAATAGATAAGGCATATTTTCTTCTTCAATGATTTCGAGGATATTTTAGTTTTGATCAAAAAAATTTAATTTGTTACGACTTTTCGTAAACTATGTTAATGCCATCTGAAAGACGACCAGATAAACTTTCCATCGAGCTCTTAGTCGTAGAAGTCGGTCAAAGGATGCAAGAGTTATTAGCAAAAAAATTAATCGGTGGTCAACACGATTCCGTCCTACTGCCGACTCTTTTCGCAAAGTTCTTTTCTATAATTCTAGTATTTAATGGGAAAAAATTAAACGAATTTTTTGTACATGTAAAAAACTAATAATTCTGAATAAAATGCCGCCCATTTATGCAATTAAAAAAATTTAAATATCTCTTAATAGATAAGGCATATTTTCTTCTTCAATGAGGATATTTTAATTTGATCAAAAAAATTTTATTTCTTACGACTTTTCGTAAAATATGTTAACGCCATCTGAAAGATGAACAGATAAGCTTTCCATCGAGCTCTTAGTCGAAGAAGTCGGTCAAAGGATGCAAGAGTTATTAGCAAAAAACTAATCGGTGGTCAACACGATTCCGTCCTACTGCCGATTCTTTTTGCAAAGTACTTTTCTATAATTCTAGTATTTAATGGGAAAAAGTTAAACGAATTTTTTGTCCATGTAAAAAACTATTAATTCTGAATAAAATGCCGCCCATTTATGCAATTAAAAAAATTTAAATGTCTCTTATTAGATAAGGCATATTTTCGTCTGATAAGGTACTTCTTCTTCAATGATTTCGAGGATATTTTAGTTTGATCAAAAAAATTTTATTTCTTACGACTTTTCGTAAAATATGTTAATGCCATCTGAAAGATGAACAGATAAGGTTTCCATCGAGCTCTTAGTCGAAGAAGTCGGTCAAAGGATGCAAGAGTTATTAGCAAAAAACTAATCGGTGGTCAACACGATTCCGTCCTACTGCCGATTCTTTTTGCAAAGTACTTTTCTATAATTCTAGTATTTAATGGGAAAAAGTTAAACGAATTTTTTGTCCATGTAAAAAACTATTAATTCTGAATAAAATGCCGCCCATTTATGCAATTAAAAAAATTTAAATGTCTCTTATTAGATAAGGCATATTTTCGTCTGATAAGGTACTTCTTCTTCAATAATTTCGAGGATATTTTAATTTGATCAGAAAAATGTTATTTCTTACGACTTTTCGTAAAATATGTTAATGCCATCTGAAAGATGAACAGATAAGCTTTCCATCGAGCTCTTAGTCGAAGAAGTCGGTCAAAGGATGCAAGAGTTATTAGCAAAAAACTAATCGGTGTTCAACACGATTCCGTCCTATTGCCGATTCTTTTTGCAAAGTACTTTTATATAATTCTAGTATTTAATGGGAAAAAATTAAACGAATTTTTTGTCCATGTAAAAAACTAATAATTCTGAATAAAATGCCGCCCATTTATGCAATTAAAAAAATTTAAATGTCTCTTAATTGATAAGGCATATTTTCTTCTTCAATGATTTCGAGGATATTTTAGTTTTGATCAAAAAAATTTTATTTCTTACGACTTTTCGTAAAATATGTTAATGCCATCTGAAAGATGAACAGATAAGCTTTCCATCGAGCTCTTAGTCGAAGAAGTCGGTCAAAGGATGCAAGAGTTATTAGCAAAAAACTAATCGGTGGTCAACACGATTCCGTCCTACTGCCGATTCTTTTTGCAAAGTACTTTTCTATAATTCTAGTATTTAATGGGAAAAAATTAAACGAATTTTTTGTCCATGTAAAAAACTATTAATTCTGAATAAAATGCCGCCCATTTATGCAATTAAAAAAAATTTAAATGTCTCTTATTAGATAAGGCATATTTTCGTCTGATAAGGTACTTCTTCTTCAATAATTTCGAGGATATTTTAATTTGATCAGAAAAATGTTATTTCTTACGACTTTTCGTAAAATATGTTAATGCCATCTGAAAGATGAACAGATAAGCTTTCCATCGAGCTCTTAGTCGAAGAAGTCGGTCAAAGGATGCAAGAGTTATTAGCAAAAAACTAATCGGTGTTAAACACGATTCCGTCCTACTGCCGATTCTTTTTGCAAAGTACTTTTATATAATTCTAGTATTTAATGGGAAAAAATTAAACGAATTTTTTGTCCATGTAAAAAACTAATAATTCTGAATAAAATGCCGCCCATTTATGCAATTAAAAAAATTTAAATGTCTCTTAATTGATAAGGCATATTTTCTTCTTCAATGATTTCGAGGATATTTTAGTTTTGATCAAAAAAATTGTATTTCTTACGACTTTTCGTAAAATATGTTAATGCCATCTGAAAGATGAACAGATAAGCTTTCCATCGAGCTCTTAGTCGAAGAAGTCGGTCAAAGGATGCAAGAGTTATTAGCAAAAAACTAATCGGTGGTCAACACGATTCCGTCCTACTGCCGATTCTTTTTGCAAAGTACTTTTCTATAATTCTAGTATTTAATGGGAAAAAATTAAACGAATTTTTTGTCCATGTAAAAAACTATTAATTCTGAATAAAATGCCGCCCATTTATGCAATTAAAAAAAATTTAATCTCTCTTATTAGATAAGGCATATTTTCGTCTGATAAGGTACTTCTTCTTCAATGATTTCGAGGATATTTTAGTTTTGATCAAAAAAATTTAATTTCTTACGATTTTTCGTAAAATATGTTAATGCCATCTGAAAGATGAACAGATAAGCTTTCCATCGAGCTCTTAGTCGAAGAAGTCGGTCAAAGGATGCAAGAGTTATTAGCAAAAAACTAATCGTTGGTCAACACGAATCCGTCCTTCTGCCGATTCTTTTCGCAAAGTACTTTTCTATAATTCTAGTATTTAATGGGAAAAAATTAAACGAATTTTTTGTCCATGTAAAAAACTATTAATTCTGAATAAAATGCCGCCCATTTATGCAATTAAAAAAATTTAAATGTCTCTTATTAGATAAGGCATATTTTCGTCTGATAAGGTACTTCTTCTTCAATGATTTCGAGGATATTTTAGTTTGATCAAAAAAATTTTATTTCTTATGACTTTTCGTAAAATATGTTAATGCCATCTAAAAGATGAACAGATAAGCTTTCCATCGAGCTCTTAGTCGAAGAAGTCGGTCAAAGGATGCAAGAGTTATTAGCAAAAAACTAATCGGTGGTCAACACGATTCCGTCCTACTGCCGATTCTTTTTGCAAAGTACTTTTCTATAATTCTAGTATTTAATGGGAAAAAATTAAACGAATTTTTTGTCCATGTAAAAAACTATTAATTCTGAATAAAATGCCGCCCATTTATGCAATTAAAAAAATTTAAATGTCTCTTATTAGATAAGGCATATTTTCGTCTGATAAGGTACTTCTTCTTCAATGATTTCGAGGATATTTTAGTTTGATCAAAAAAATTTTATTTCTTACGACTTTTCGTAAGATATGTCAATGCCATCTAAAAGATGAACAGATAAGCTTTCCATCGAGCTCTTAGTCGAAGAAGTCGGTCAAAGGATGCAAGAGTTATTAGCAAAAAACTAATCGGTGGTCAACACGATTCCGTCCTACTGCCGATTCTTTTTGCAAAGTACTTTTCTATAATTCTAGTATTTAATGGGAAAAAATTAAACGAATTTTTCGTCCATGTAAAAAACTATTAATTCTGAATAAAATGCCGCCCATTTATGCAATTAAAAAAATTTAAATGTCTCTTATTAGATAAGGCATATTTTCGTCTGATAAGGTACTTCTTCTTCAATGATTTCGAGGTTATTTTAATTTGATCAAAAAAAATTTTATTTCTTACGACTTTTCGTAAAATATGTTAATGCCATCTGAAAGATGAACAGATAAGCTTTCCATCGAGCTCTTTGTCGAAGAAGTCGGTCAAAGGATGCAAGAGTTATTAGCAAAAAACTAATCGGTGGTCAACACGATTCCGTCCTACTGCCGATTCTTTTTGCAAAGTACTTTTCTATAATTCTAGTATTTAATGGGAAAAAATTAAACGAATTTTTTGTCCATGTAAAAAACTATTAATTCTGAATAAAATGCCGCCCATTTATGCAATTTAAAAAAATTTAAATGTATCTTATTAGATAAGGCATATTTTCGTCTGATAAGGTACTTCTTTTTCAATGATTTCGAGGATATTTTAGTTTCGATCAAAAAAATTTTAATTCTAGTATTTAATGGGAAAAAATTAAACGAATTTTTTGTCCATGTAAAAAACTATTAATTCTGAATAAAATGCCGCCCATTATGCAATTAAAAAAATTTTAATTTCTCTTATTAGATAAGGCATATTTTCGTCTGATAAGGTACTTCTTCTTCAATGATTTCGAGGATATTTTAGTTTTGATCAAAAAAATTTCATTTCTTACGACTTTTCGTAAAATATGTTAATGCCATCTGAAAGACGAACAGATAAACTTTCCATCGAGCTCTTAGTCGAAGAAGTCGGTCAAAGGATGCAAGAGTTATTAGCAAAAAACTAATCGGTGGTCAACACGATTCCGTCCTACTGCCGATTCTTTTTGCAAAGTACTTTTCTATAATTCTTGTATTTAATGGGAAAAAATTAAACGAATTTTTTGTCCAAGTAAAAAATTATTAATTCTGAATAAAATGCCGCCCATTTATGCAATTAAAAAAATTTTAATTTCTCTTATTAGATAAGGCATATTTTCGTCTGATAAGGTACTTCTTCTTCAATGATTTCGAGGATATTTTAGTTTTGATCAAAAAAATTTCATTTCTTACGACTTTTCGTAAAGTATGTTAATGCCATCTGAAAGATGAACAGATTAGCCTTCCATCGAGCCCTTAGTCGAAGAAGTCGGTCAAAGGATGCAAGAGTTATTAGCAAAAAACTAATCGGTGGTTAACACGATTCCGTCCTACTGCCGATTCTTTTTGCAAAGTACTTTTCTATAATTCTAGTATTTAATGGGAAAAAATTAAACGAATTTTTTGTCCATGTAAAAAACTATTAATTCTGAATAAAATGCCGCCCATTATGCAATTAAAAAAATTTTAATTTCTCTTATTAGATAAGGCATATTTTCGTCTGATAAGGTACTTCTTCTTCAATGATTTCCAGGATATTTTAATTTGATCAAAAAAATTTTATTTCTTACGACTTTTCGTAAAATATGTTAATGCCATCTGAAAGATGAACAGATAAGCTTTCCATCGAGCTCTTTGTCGAAGAAGTCGGTCAAAGGATGCAAGAGTTATTAGCAAAAAACTAATCGGTGTTCAACACGATTCCGTCCTACTGCCGATTCTTTTTGCAAAGTACTTTTATATAATTCTAGTATTTAATGGGAAAAAATTAAACGAATTTTTTGTCCATGTAAAAAACTAATAATTCTGAATAAAATGCCGCCCATTTATGCAATTAAAAAAATTTAAATGTCTCTTAATTGATAAGGCATATTTTCTTCTTCAATGATTTCGAGGATATTTTAGTTTTGATCAAAAAAATTGTATTTCTTACGACTTTTCGTAAAATATGTTAATGCCATCTGAAAGATGAACAGATAAGCTTTCCATCGAGCTCTTAGTCGAAGAAGTCGGTCAAAGGATGCAAGAGTTATTAGCAAAAAACTAATCGGTGGTCAACACGATTCCGTCCTACTGCCGATTCTTTTTGCAAAGTACTTTTCTATAATTCTAGTATTTAATGGGAAAAAATTAAACGAATTTTTTGTCCATGTAAAAAACTATTAATTCTGAATAAAATGCCGCCCATTTATGCAATTAAAAAAAATTTAATCTCTCTTATTAGATAAGGCATATTTTCGTCTGATAAGGTACTTCTTCTTCAATGATTTCGAGGATATTTTAGTTTTGATCAAAAAAATTTAATTTCTTACGATTTTTCGTAAAATATGTTAATGCCATCTGAAAGATGAACAGATAAGCTTTCCATCGAGCTCTTAGTCGAAGAAGTCGGTCAAAGGATGCAAGAGTTATTAGCAAAAAACTAATCGTTGGTCAACACGAATCCGTCCTACTGCCGATTCTTTTCGCAAAGTACTTTTCTATAATTCTAGTATTTAATGGGAAAAAATTAAACGAATTTTTTGTCCATGTAAAAAACTATTAATTCTGAATAAAATGCCGCCCATTTATGCAATTAAAAAAATTTAAATGTCTCTTATTAGATAAGGCATATTTTCGTCTGATAAGGTACTTCTTCTTCAATGATTTCGAGGATATTTTAGTTTGATCAAAAAAATTTTATTTCTTATGACTTTTCGTAAAATATGTTAATGCCATCTAAAAGATGAACAGATAAGCTTTCCATCGAGCTCTTAGTCGAAGAAGTCGGTCAAAGGATGCAAGAGTTATTAGCAAAAAACTAATCGGTGGTCAACACGATTCCGTCCTACTGCCGATTCTTTTTGCAAAGTACTTTTCTATAATTCTAGTATTTAATGGGAAAAAATTAAACGAATTTTTTGTCCATGTAAAAAACTATTAATTCTGAATAAAATGCCGCCCATTTATGCAATTAAAAAAATTTAAATGTCTCTTATTAGATAAGGCATATTTTCGTCTGATAAGGTACTTCTTCTTCAATGATTTCGAGGATATTTTAGTTTGATCAAAAAAATTTTATTTCTTACGACTTTTCGTAAGATATGTCAATGCCATCTAAAAGATGAACAGATAAGCTTTCCATCGAGCTCTTAGTCGAAGAAGTCGGTCAAAGGATGCAAGAGTTATTAGCAAAAAACTAATCGGTGGTCAACACGATTCCGTCCTACTGCCGATTCTTTTTGCAAAGTACTTTTCTATAATTCTAGTATTTAATGGGAAAAAATTAAACGAATTTTTCGTCCATGTAAAAAACTATTAATTCTGAATAAAATGCCGCCCATTTATGCAATTAAAAAAATTTAAATGTCTCTTATTAGATAAGGCATATTTTCGTCTGATAAGGTACTTCTTCTTCAATGATTTCGAGGTTATTTTAATTTGATCAAAAAAAATTTTATTTCTTACGACTTTTCGTAAAATATGTTAATGCCATCTGAAAGATGAACAGATAAGCTTTCCATCGAGCTCTTTGTCGAAGAAGTCGGTCAAAGGATGCAAGAGTTATTAGCAAAAAACTAATCGGTGGTCAACACGATTCCGTCCTACTGCCGATTCTTTTTGCAAAGTACTTTTCTATAATTCTAGTATTTAATGGGAAAAAATTAAACGAATTTTTTGTCCATGTAAAAAACTATTAATTCTGAATAAAATGCCGCCCATTTATGCAATTTAAAAAAATTTAAATGTATCTTATTAGATAAGGCATATTTTCGTCTGATAAGGTACTTCTTTTTCAATGATTTCGAGGATATTTTAGTTTCGATCAAAAAAATTTTAATTCTAGTATTTAATGGGAAAAAATTAAACGAATTTTTTGTCCATGTAAAAAACTATTAATTCTGAATAAAATGCCGCCCATTATGCAATTAAAAAAATTTTAATTTCTCTTATTAGATAAGGCATATTTTCGTCTGATAAGGTACTTCTTCTTCAATGATTTCGAGGATATTTTAGTTTTGATCAAAAAAATTTCATTTCTTACGACTTTTCGTAAAATATGTTAATGCCATCTGAAAGACGAACAGATAAACTTTCCATCGAGCTCTTAGTCGAAGAAGTCGGTCAAAGGATGCAAGAGTTATTAGCAAAAAACTAATCGGTGGTCAACACGATTCCGTCCTACTGCCGATTCTTTTTGCAAAGTACTTTTCTATAATTCTTGTATTTAATGGGAAAAAATTAAACGAATTTTTTGTCCAAGTAAAAAATTATTAATTCTGAATAAAATGCCGCCCATTTATGCAATTAAAAAAATTTTAATTTCTCTTATTAGATAAGGCATATTTTCGTCTGATAAGGTACTTCTTCTTCAATGATTTCGAGGATATTTTAGTTTTGATCAAAAAAATTTCATTTCTTACGACTTTTCGTAAAGTATGTTAATGCCATCTGAAACAGATTAGCCTTCCATCGAGCCCTTAGTCGAAGAAGTCGGTCAAAGGATGCAAGAGTTATTAGCAAAAAACTAATCGGTGGTTAACACGATTCCGTCCTACTGCCGATTCTTTTTGCAAAGTACTTTTCTATAATTCTAGTATTTAATGGGAAAAAATTAAACGAATTTTTTGTCCATGTAAAAAACTATTAATTCTGAATAAAATGCCGCCCATTTATGCAATTAAAAAAATTTAAATGTCTCTTATTAGATAAGGCATATTTTCGTCTGATAAGGTACTTCTTCTTCAATGATTTCCAGGATATTTTAATTTGATCAAAAAAATTTTATTTCTTACGACTTTTCGTAAAATATGTTAATGCCATCTGAAAGATGAACAGATAAGCTTTCCATCGAGCTCTTAGTCGAAGAAGTCGGTCAAAGGATGCAAGAGTTATTAGCAAAAAACTAATCGGTGGTCAACACGATTCCGTCCTACTGCCGATTCTTTTTGCAAAGTACTTTTCTATAATTCTAGTATTTAATGGGAAAAAATTAAACGAATTTTTTGTCCATGTAAAAAACTATTAATTCTGAATAAAATGCCGCCCATTTATGCAATTAAAAAAATTTAAATGTCTCTTATTAGATAAGGCATATTTTCGTCTGATAAGGTACTTCTTTTTCAATGATTTCGAGGATATTTTAGTTTCGATCAAAAAAATTTTAATTCTAGTATTTAATGGGAAAAAATTAAACGAATTTTTTGTCCATCTAAAAAACTAATAATTCTGAATAAAATGCCGCCCATTTATGCAATTAAAAAAATTTAAATGTCTCTTAATAGATAAGGCATATTTTCTTCTTCAATGATTTCGAGGATATTTTAGTTTTGATCAAAAAAATTTTATTTCTTACGACTTTTCGTAAAATATGTTAATGCCATCTGAAAGATGAACAGATAAGCTTTCCATCGAGCTCTTAGTCGAAGAAGTCGGTCAAAGGATGCAAGAGTTATTAGCAAAAAACTAATCGGTGGTCAACACGATTCCGTCCTACTGCCGATTCTTTTTGCAAAGTACTTTTCTATAATTCTAGTATTTAATGGGAAAAAATTTAACGAATCTTTTGTCCATGTAAAACACTATTAATTCTGAATAAAATGACGCCCATTTATGCAATTACAAAAATTTAAATGTCTCTTATTAGATAAGGCATATTTTCGTCTGATAAGGTACTTCTTCTTCAATGATTTCGAGGATATTTTAGTTTTGATCAAAAAAATTTCATTTCTTACGACTTTTCGTAAAATATGTTAATGCCATCTGAAAGACGAACAGATAAACTTTCCATCGAGCTCTTAGTCGAAGAAGTCGGTCAAAGGATGCAAGAGTTATTAGCAAAAAACTAATCGGTGGTCAACACGATTCCGTCCTACTGCCGATTCTTTTTGCAAAGTACTTTTCTATAATTCTTGTATTTAATGGGAAAAAATTAAACGAATTTTTTGTCCAAGTAAAAAATTATTAATTCTGAATAAAATGCCGCCCATTTATGCAATTAAAAAAATTTTAATTTCTCTTATTAGATAAGGCATATTTTCGTCTGATAAGGTACTTCTTCTTCAATGATTTCGAGGATATTTTAGTTTTGATCAAAAAAATTTCATTTCTTACGACTTTTCGTAAAGTATGTTAATGCCATCTGAAACAGATTAGCCTTCCATCGAGCCCTTAGTCGAAGAAGTCGGTCAAAGGATGCAAGAGTTATTAGCAAAAAACTAATCGGTGGTTAACACGATTCCGTCCTACTGCCGATTCTTTTTGCAAAGTACTTTTCTATAATTCTAGTATTTAATGGGAAAAAATTAAACGAATTTTTTGTCCATGTAAAAAACTATTAATTCTGAATAAAATGCCGCCCATTTATGCAATTAAAAAAATTTAAATGTCTCTTATTAGATAAGGCATATTTTCGTCTGATAAGGTACTTCTTCTTCAATGATTTCCAGGATATTTTAATTTGATCAAAAAAATTTTATTTCTTACGACTTTTCGTAAAATATGTTAATGCCATCTGAAAGATGAACAGATAAGCTTTCCATCGAGCTCTTAGTCGAAGAAGTCGGTCAAAGGATGCAAGAGTTATTAGCAAAAAACTAATCGGTGGTCAACACGATTCCGTCCTACTGCCGATTCTTTTTGCAAAGTACTTTTCTATAATTCTAGTATTTAATGGGAAAAAATTAAACGAATTTTTTGTCCATGTAAAAAACTATTAATTCTGAATAAAATGCCGCCCATTTATGCAATTAAAAAAATTTAAATGTCTCTTATTAGATAAGGCATATTTTCGTCTGATAAGGTACTTCTTTTTCAATGATTTCGAGGATATTTTAGTTTCGATCAAAAAAATTTTAATTCTAGTATTTAATGGGAAAAAATTAAACGAATTTTTTGTCCATCTAAAAAACTAATAATTCTGAATAAAATGCCGCCCATTTATGCAATTAAAAAAATTTAAATGTCTCTTAATAGATAAGGCATATTTTCTTCTTCAATGATTTCGAGGATATTTTAGTTTTGATCAAAAAAATTTTATTTCTTACGACTTTTCGTAAAATATGTTAATGCCATCTGAAAGATGAACAGATAAGCTTTCCATCGAGCTCTTAGTCGAAGAAGTCGGTCAAAGGATGCAAGAGTTATTAGCAAAAAACTAATCGGTGGTCAACACGATTCCGTCCTACTGCCGATTCTTTTTGCAAAGTACTTTTCTATAATTCTAGTATTTAATGGGAAAAAATTTAACGAATCTTTTGTCCATGTAAAACACTATTAATTCTGAATAAAATGACGCCCATTTATGCAATTACAAAAATTTAAATGTCTCTTATTAGATAAGGCATATTTTCGTCTGATAAGGTACTTCTTCTTCAATGATTTCGAGGATATTTTAGTTTTGATCAAACAAATTTTATTTCTTACGACTTTTCGTAAAATATGTTAATGCCATCTGAAAGATGAACAGATAAGCTTTCCATCGAGCTCTTAGTCGAAGAAGTCGGTCAAAGGATGCAAGAGTTATTAGCAAAAAACTAATCGGTGGTCAACACGATTCCGTCCTACTGCCGATTCTTTTCGCAAAGTACTTTTCTATAATTCTAGTATTTAATGGGAAAAAGTTAAACGAATTTTTTGTCCATGTAAAAAACTATTAATTCTGAATAAAATGCCGCCCATTTATGCAATTAAAAAAATTTAAATGTCTCTTATTAGATAAGGCATATTTTCGTCTGATAAGGTACTTCTTTTTCAATGATTTCGAGGATATTTTAGTTTCGATCAAAAAAATTTTAATTCTAGTATTTAATGGGAAAAAATTAAACGAATTTTTTGTCCATGTAAAAAACTAATAATTCTGAATAAAATGCCGCCCATTTATGCAATTAAAAAAATTTAAATGTCTCTTAATAGATAAGGCATATTTTCTTCTTCAATGATTTCGAGGATATTTTAGTTTTGCTCAAAAAAATTTTATTTCCTACGACTTTTCGTAAAATATCTTAATGCCATCTGAAAGATGAACAGATAAGCTTTCCATCGAGCTCTTAGTCGAAGAAGTCGGTCAAAGGATGCAAGAGTTATTAGCAAAAAACTAATCGGTGGTCAACACGATTCCGTCCTACTGCCGATTCTTTTTGCAAAGTACTTTTCTATAATTCTAGTATTTAATGGGAAAAAATTAAACGAATTTTTTGTCCATGTAAAAAACTATTACTTCTGAATAAAATGCCGCCCATTTATGCAATTAAAAAAATTTAAATGTCTCTTATTAGATAAGCCATATTTTCGTCTGATAAGGTACTTCTTTTTCAATGATTACGAGGATATTTTAGTTTCGATCAAAAAAATTTTAATTCTAGTATTTAATGGGAAAAAATTAAACGAATTTTTTGTCCATGTAAAAAACTAATAATTCTGAACAAAATGCCGCCCATTTATGCAATTAAAAAAATTTAAATGTCTCTTAATAGATAATTCATATTTTCTTCTTCAATGATTTCGAGGATATTTTAGTTTTGATCAAAAAAATTTTATTTCTTACGACTTTTCGTAAAATATCTTAATGCCATCTGAAAGATGAACAGATAAGCTTTCCATCGAGCTCTTAGTCGAAGAAGTCGGTCAAAGGATGCAAGAGTTATTAGCAAAAAACTAATCGGTGGTCAACACGATTCCGTCCTACTGCCGATTCTTTTTGCAAAGTACTTTTCTATAATTCTACTATTTAATGGGAAAAAATTAAACGAATTTTTTGTCCATGTAAAAAACTATTAATTCTGAATAAAATGCCGCCCATTTATGCAATTAAAAAAATTTAAATGTCTCTTATTAGATAAGGCATATTTTCGTCTGATAAGGTACTTCTTCTTCAATGATTTCGAGGATATTTTAATTTGATCAAAAAAATTTTATTTCTTACGACTTTTCGTAAAATATGTTAATGCCATCTGAAAGATGAACAGATAAGCTTTCCATCGAGCTCTTAGTCGAAGAAGTCGGTCAAAGGATGCAAGAGTTATTAGCAAAAAACTAATCGATGGTCAACACGATTCCGTCCTACTGCCGATTCTTTTTGCAAAGTACTTTTCTATAATTCTAGTATTTAATGGGAAAAAATTAAACGAATTTTTTGTCCATGTAAAAAACTATTAATTCTGAATAAAATGCCGCCCATTTATGCAATTAAAAAAATATAAATATCTTTTAATAGATAAGGCATATTTTCTTCTTCAATGATTTCGAGGAAATTTAATTTTGATCAAAAAAATTTTATTTCTTACGACTTTTCGTAAAATATGTTAATGCCATCTGAAAGATGAACAGATAAGCTTTCCATCGAGCTCTTTGTCGAAGAAGTCGGTCAAAGGATGCAATAGTTATTAGCAAAAAACTAATCGATGGTCAACACGATTCCGTTCTACTGCCGATTCTTTTTGCAAAGTACTTTTCTATAATTCTAGTATTTAATGGGAAAAAATTAAACGAATTTTTTGTCCATGTAAAAAACTATTAATTCTGAATAAAATTCTGAAAAATTTATGCAATTAAAAAAATTTAAATGTCTCTTATTAGATAAGGCATATTTTCGTCTGATAAGGTAGTTCTTCTTCAATGATTTCGAGGATGTTTTAGTTTTGATCAAAAAAATTTTATTTCTTACGACTTTTCGTAAAATATGTTAATGCCATCTGAAAGATGAACAGATAAGGTTTCCATCGAGCTCTTTGTCGAAGAAGTCGGTCAAAGGATGCAAGAGTTATTAGCAAAAAACTAATCGGTGGTCAACACGATTCCGTCCTACTGCCGATTCTTTTCGCAAAGTACTTTTCTATAATTCTAGTATTTAATGGGAAAAAGTTAAACGAATTTTTTGTCCATGTAAAAAACTATTAATTCTGAATAAAATGCCGCCCATTTATGCAATTAAAAAAATTTAAATGTCTCTTATTAGATAAGGCATATTTTCGTCTGATAAGGTACTTCTTCTTCAATGATTTCGAGGAAATTTTAATTTGATCAAAAAAATTTTATTTCTTACGACTTTTCGTAAAATATGTTAATGCCATCTGAAAGATGAACAGATAAGCTTTCCATCGAGCTCTTAGTCGAAGAAGTCGGTCAAAGGATGCAAGAGTTATTAGCAAAAAACTAATCGGTGGTCAACACGATTCCGTCCTACTGCCGATTCTTTTTGCAAAGTACTTTTCTATAATTCTAGTATTTAATGGGAAAAAATTAAACGAATTTTTTGTCCATGTAAAAAACTATTACTTCTGAATAAAATGCCGCCCATTTATGCAATTAAAAAAATTTAAATGTCTCTTATTAGATAAGGCATATTTTCGTCTGATAAGGTACTTCTTTTTCAATGATTTCGAGGATATTTTAGTTTCGATCAAAAAAATTTTAATTCTAGTATTTAATGGGAAAAAATTAAACGAATTTTTTGTCCATGTAAAAAACTAATAATTCTGAACAAAATGCCGCCCATTTATGCAATTAAAAAAATTTAAATGTCTCTTAATAGATAAGGCATATTTTCTTCTTCAATGATTTCGAGGATATTTTAGTTTTGATCAAAAAAATTTTATTTCTTACGACTTTTCGTAAAATATCTTAATGCCATCTGAAAGATGAACAGATAAGCTTTCCATCGAGCTCTTAGTCGAAGAAGTCGGTCAAAGGATGCAAGAGTTATTAGCAAAAAACTAATCGGTGGTCAACACGATTCCGTCCTACTGCCGATTCTTTTTGCAAAGTACTTTTCTATAATTCTAGTATTTAATGGGAACAAATTAAACGAATTTTTTGTCCTTGTAAAAAACTATTAATTCTGAATAAAATGCCGCCCATTTATGCAATTAAAAAAATTTTAATTTCTCTTATTAGATAAGCATATTTTCGTCTGATAAGGTACTTCTTCTTCAATGATTTCGAGGATATTTTAGTTTTGATCAAAAAAATTTCATTTCTTACGACTTTTCGTAAAGTTTGTTAATGCCATCTGAAAGATGAACAGATAAGCTTTCCATCGAGCTCTTAGTCGAAGAAGTCGGTCAAAGGATGCAAGAGTTATTAGAAAAAAACTAATCGGTGGTCAACACGATTCCGTCCTACTGCCGATTCTTTTTGCAAAGTACTTTTCTATAATTCTAGTATTTAATGGGAAAAAATTGAACGAATTTTTTGTCCATGTAAAAAACTATTAATTCTGAATAAAATGCCGCCCATTTATGCAATTAAAAAAATTTAAATGTCTCTTATTAGATAAGGCATATTTTCGTCTGATAAGGTTCTTCTTCTTCAATGATTTCGAGGATATTTTAATTTGATCAAAAAAATTTTATTTCTTACGACTTTTCGTAAAATATGTTAATGCCATCTGAAAGATGAACAGATAAGCTTTCCATCGAGCTCTTAGTCGAAGAAGTCGGTCAAAGGATGCAAGAGTTATTAGCAAAAAACTAATCGATGGTCAACACGATTCCGTCCTACTGCCGATTCTTTTTGCAAAGTACTTTTCTATAATTCTAGTATTTAATGGGAAAAAATTAAACGAATTTTTTGTCCATGTAAAAAACTATTAATTCTGAATAAAATGCCGCCCATTTATGCAATTAAAAAAATATAAATATCTTTTAATAGATAAGGCATATTTTCTTCTTCAATGATTTCGAGGATATTTTAGTTTTGAAAAAAAAAATGTTATTTCTTACGACTTTTCGTAAAATATGTTAATGCCATCTGAAAGATGAACAGATAAGCTCTCCATCGAGCTCTTAGTCGAAGAAGTCGGTCAAAGGATGCAAGAGTTATTAGCAAAAAACTAATCGGTGGTCAACACGATTCCGTCCTACTGCCGATTCTTTTTGCAAAGTACTTTTCTATAATTCTAGTATTTAATGGGAAAAAATTAAACGAATTTTTTGTCCATGTAAAAAACTATTAATTCTGAATAAAATGCCGCCCATTTATGCAATTAAAAAAATTTAAATGTCTCTTATTAGATAAGGAATATTTTCGTCTTATAAGGTACTTCTTCTTCAATGATTTCGAGGATATTTTAGTTTGATCAAAAAAATTTTATTTCTTACGACTTTTCGTAAAATATGTTAATGCCATCTGAAAGATGAACAGATAAGCTTTCCATCGAGCTCTTAGTCGAAGAAGTCGGTCAAAGGATGCAAGAGTTATTAGCAAAAAACTAATCGGTGGTCAACACGATTCCGTCCTACTGCCGATTCTTTTTGCAAAGTACTTTTCTATAATACTAGTATTTAATGGGAAAAAGTTAAACGAATTTTTTTTCCATGTAAAAAACAATTAATTCTGAATAAAATGACGCCCATTTATGCAATTAAAAAAATTTAAATTTCTCTTACTAGACAAGGCATATTTTCGTCTGATAAGGTACTTCTTCTTCAATGATTTCGAGGATATTTTAGTTTGATCAAAAAAATTTTATTTCTTACGACTTTTCGTAAAATATGTAGATGCCATCTGAAAGATGAACAGATAAGCCTTCCATCGAGCCTTTAGTCGAAGAAGTCGGTCAAAGGATGCAAGAGTTATTAGCAAAAAAGTAATCGGTGGTCAACACGATTCCGTCCTACTGCCGATTGTTTTTGCAAAGTACTTTTCTATAATTCTAGTATTTAATGGGAAAAAATTAAACGAATTTTTTGTCCATGTAAAAAACTATTAATTCTGAATAAAATGCCGCCAATTTATGCAATTAAAAAAATGTAAATGTCTCTTATTAGATAAGGCATACTTTCGTCTGATAAGGTAATTCTTCTTCAATGATTTCGAGGATATTTTATTTTGATCAAAAAAATTTTATTTCTTACGACTTTTCGTAAAATATGTTAATTCCATCTGAAAGATGAACAGATAAGCTCCCCATCGAGCTCTGAGTCGAAGAAGTCGGTCAAAGGATGCAAGAGTTTTTAGCAAAAAACTAATCGGTGGTCAACACGTTTCCATCCTACTGCCGATTCTTTTTGCAAAGTACTTTTCTATAATACTAGTATTTAATGGGAAAAAGTTCAACGAATTTTTTTTCCATGTAAAAAACAATTAATTCTGAATAAAATGACGCCCATTTATGCAATTAAAAAAATTTAAATTTCTCTTACTAGACAAGGCATATTTTCGTCTGATAAGGTACTTCTTCTTCAATGATTTCGAGGATATTTTAGTTTGATCAAAAAAATTTTATTTCTTACGACTTTTCGTAAAATATGTAGATGCCATCTGAAAGATGAACAGATAAGCCTTCCATCGAGCCTTTAGTCGAAGAAGTCGGTCAAAGGATGCAAGAGTTATTAGCAAAAAAGTAATCGGTGGTCAACACGATTCCGTCCTACTGCCGATTGTTTTTGCAAAGTACTTTTCTATAATTCTAGTATTTAATGGGAAAAAATTAAACGAATTTTTTGTCCATGTAAAAAACTATTAATTCTGAATAAAATGCCGCCAATTTATGCAATTAAAAAAATGTAAATGTCTCTTATTAGATAAGGCATACTTTCGTCTGATAAGGTAATTCTTCTTCAATGATTTCGAGGATATTTTATTTTGATCAAAAAAATTTTATTTCTTACGACTTTTCGTAAAATATGTTAATTCCATCTGAAAGATGAACAGATAAGCTCCCCATCGAGCTCTGAGTCGAAGAAGTCGGTCAAAGGATGCAAGAGTTTTTAGCAAAAAACTAATCGGTGGTCAACACGTTTCCATCCTACTGCCGATTCTTTTTGCAAAGTACTTTTCTATAATTCTAGTATTTAATGGGAAAAAATTAAACCAATTTTTTAACCATGTAAAAAACTATTAATTCTGAATAAAATGCCGCCCATTAATGCAATTAAAAAAATTTAAATATCTCTTAATAGATACGGCATATTTTCTTCTTCAATGATTTCGAGGATATGTTAATGCCATCTGAAAGATGAACAGATAAGCTCTCCATCGAGCTCTAAGTCGAAGAAGTCGGTCAAAGGATGCAAGAGTTATTAGCAAAAAACTAATCGATGGTCAACACGATTCCGTCCTACTGCCGATTCTTTTTGCAAAGTAGTTTTCTATAATTCTAGTATTTAATGGGAAAAAATTAAACGAATTTTTTGTCCATGTAAAAAACTATTAATTCTGAATAAAATGCCGCCCATTTATGCAATTAAAAAAATTTAAATGTCTCTTATTAGATAAGGCATATTTTCGTCTGATAAGGTACTTCTTCTTCAATGATTTCGAGGATATTTTATTTTGATCAAAAAAATTTTATTTCTTACGACTTTTCGTAAAATATGTTAATGCCATCTGAAAGATGAACAGATAAGCTCTCCATCGAGCTCTGAGTCGAAGAAGTCGGTCAAAGGATGCAAGAGTTTTTAGCAAAAAACTAATCGGTGGTCAACACGTTTCCATCCTACTGCCGATTCTTTTTGCAAAGTACTTTTCTATAATTCTAGTATTTAATGGGAAAAAATTAAACCAATTTTTTAACCATGTAAAAAACTATTAATTCTGAATAAAATGCCGCCCATTAATGCAATTAAAAAAATTTAAATATCTCTTAATAGATACGGCATATTTTCTTCTTCAATGATTTCGAGGATATGTTAATGCCATCTGAAAGATGAACAGATAAGCTCTCCATCAAGCTCTTAGTCGAAGAAGTCGGTCAAAGGATGCAAGAGTTATTAGCAAAAAACTAATCGATGGTCAACACGATTCCGTCCTACTGCCGATTCTTTTTGCAAAGTAGTTTTCTATAATTCTAGTATTTAATGGGAAAAAATTAAACGAATTTTTTGTCCATGTAAAAAACTATTAATTCTGAATAAAATGACGCCCATTTATGCAATTAAAAAAATTTAAATGTCTCTTATTAGATAAGGCATATTTTCGTCTGATAAGGTACTTCTTCTTCAATGATTTCGAGGATATTTTAGTTTTGATCAAAAAAATTTTATTTCTTACGACTTTTCGTAAAATATGTTAATGCCATCTGAAAGACGAACAGATAAACTTTCCATCGAGCTCTAAGTCAAAGAAGTCGGTCAAAGGATGCAAGAGTTATTAGCAAAAAACTAATCGATGGTCAACACGATTCCGTCTTACTGGCGATTCTTTTTGCAAAGTAGTTTTCTATAATTCTAGTATTTAATGGGAAAAAATTAAACGAATTTTTTGTCCATGCAAAAAACTATTAGTTCTGAATAAAATGCCGCCCATTAATGCAATTAAAAAAATTTAAATATCTCTTAATAGATACGGCATATTTTCTTCTTCAATGATTTCGAGGATATTTTATTTTGATCAAAAAAATTTTATTTCTTACGACTTTTCGTAAAATATGTTAATGCCATCTGAAAGATGAACAGATAAGCTCTCCATCGAGCTCTAAGTCGAAGAAGTCGGTCAAAGGATGCAAGAGTTATTAGCAAAAAACTAATCGATGGTCAACACGATTCCGTCTTACTGCCGATTCTTTTTGCAAAGTTGTTTTCTATAATTCTAGTATTTAATGGGAAAAAGTTAAACGAATATTTTGTCCTTGTAAAAAACTATTAATTCTGAATAAAATGCCGCCCATTTATGCAATTAAAAAAATTTAAATGTATTTAATGGGAAAAAATTAAACGAATTTTTTGTCCATGTAAAAAACTATTAATTCTGAATAAAATGACGCCCATTTATGCAATTAAAAAAATTTAAATGTCTCTTATTAGATAAGGCATATTTTCGTCTGATAAGGTACTTCTTCTTCAATGATTTCGAGGATATTTTAGTTTTGATCAAAAAAATTTTATTTCTTACGACTTTTCGTAAAATATGTTAACGCCATCTGAAAGACGAACAGATAAGCTCTCCATCGAGCTCTAAGTCGAAGAAGTCGGTCAAAGGATGCAAGAGTTATTAGCAAAAAACTAATCGATGGTCAACACGATTCCGTCTTACTGCCGATTCTTTTTGCAAAGTTGTTTTCTATAATTCTAGTATTTAATGGGAAAAAGTTAAACGAATATTTTGTCCTTGTAAAAAACTTTTAATTCTGAATAAAATGCCGCCCATTTATGCAATTAAAAAAATTTAAATGTATTTAATGGGAAAAAATTAAACGAATTTTTTAACCATGTAAAAAACTATTAATTCTGAATAAAATGCCGCCCATTAATGCAATTAAAAAAATTTAAATATCTCTTAATAGATACGGCATATTTTCTTCTTCAATGATTTCGAGGATATGTTAATGCCATCTGAAAGATGAACAGATAAGTTCTCCATCGAGCTCTTAGTCAAAGAAGTCGGTCAAAGGATGCAAGAGTTATTAGCAAAAAACTAATCGGTGGTCAACACGATTCCGTCCTACTGCCGATTCTTTTTGCAAAGTACTTTTCTATAATTCTAGTATTTAATGGGAAAAAATTAAACCAATTTTTTAACCATGTAAAAAACTATTTATTCTGAATAAAATGCCGCCCATTAATGCAATTAAAAAAATTTAAATATCTCTTAATAGATACGGCAAATTTTCTTCTTCAATGATTTCGCGGATATTTTATTTTGATCAAAAAAATTTTATTTCTTACGACTTTTCGTAAAATATGTTAATGCCATCTGAAAGATGAACAGATAAGCTCTCCATCGAGCTCTTAGTCGAAGAAGTCGGTCAAAGGATGCAAGAGTTATTAGCAAAAAACTAATCGATGGTCAACACGATTCCGTCTTACTGCCGATTCTTTTTGCAAAGTAGTTTTCTATAATTCTAGTATTTAATGGGAAAAAGTTAAACGAATTTTTTGTCCATGTAAAAAACTATTAATTCTGAATAAAATGCCGCCCATTTATGCAATTAAAAAAATTTAAATGTATTTAATGGGAAAAAATTAAACGAATTTTTTGTCCATGCAAAAAACTATTAATTCTGAATAAAATTCCGCCCATTTACGCAATTAAAAAAAATTAAATGTCTCTTATTAGATAAGGCATATTTTCGTCTGATAAGGTACTTCTTTTTCAATGATTTCGAGGATATTTTAATTTGATCAAAAAAATTTTATTTCTTACGACTTTTCGTAAAATATGTTAATGCCATCTGAAAGATTAACAGATAAGCTTTCCATCGAGCTCTAAGTCGAAGAAGTCGGTCAAAGGATGCAAGAGTTATTAGCAAAAAACTAATCGGTGGTCAACACGATTCCGTCCTACTGCCGATTCTTTTTGCAAAGTACTTTTCTATAATTCTAGTATTTAATGGGAAAAAATTAAACGAATTTTTTGTCCATGTAAAAAACTAATAATTCTGAATAAAATGCCGCCCATTTATGCAATTAAAAAAATTTAAATGTCTCTTAATAGATAAGGCATATTTTCTTCTTCAATGATTTCGAGGATATTTTAGTTTTGATCAAAAAAATTTTATTTCTTACGACTTTTCGTAAAATATGTTAATGCCATCTGAAAGATGAACCGAGAAGCTTTCCATCGAGCTCTTAGTCGAAGAAGTCGGTCAAAGGATGCAAGAGTTATTAGCAAAAAAACGATTCCGTTCTACTGCCGATTCTTTTTGCAAAGTACTTTTCTATAATTCTAGTATTTAATGGGAAAAAATTTAACGAATCTTTTGTCCATGTAAAAAACTATTAATTCTGAATAAAATGACGCCCATTTATGCAATAACAAAAATTTAAATGTCTCTTATGTACTTCTTCTTCAATAATTTCGAGGATATTTTAGTTTGATCAAAAAATTTTATTTTTTACGACTTTTCGTAAAATATGTTAATGCCATCTGAAAGATGAACAGATAAGCTTTCCATCGAGCTCTTAGTCGAAGAAGTCGGTCAAAGGATGCAAGAGTTATTAGCAAAAAACTAATCGGTGGTCAACACGATTCCGTCCTACTGCCGATTCTTTTTGCAAAATACTTTTCTATAATTCTAGTATTTAATGGGAAAAAATTAGACGAATTTTTTGTCCATGTAAAAAACTATTAATTCTAAATAAAATGACGCCCATTTATGCAATTAAAAAATTTTAAATGTCTCTTAATAGATAAGGCATATTTTCGTCTGATAAAGTACTTCTTCTTCAATGATTTCGAGGATATTTTAGTTTTGATCACAAAAATTTTATTTCTTACGACTTTTCGTAAAATATGTTAATGCCATCTGAATAGTGAACAGATAAGCTTTCATTGAGCTCTTAGTCGAAGAAGTCGGTCAAAGGATGCAAGAGTTATTAGCAAAAAACTAATCGGTGGTCAACACGATTCCGTCCTACTGCCGATTCTTTTTGCAAAATACTTTTCTATAATTCTAGTATTTAATGAGAAAAAATTAAACGAATTTTTTGTCCATGTAAAAAACTATTAATTCTGAATAAAATGACGCCCATTTATGCAATTAAAAAAATGTAAATGTCTCTAATTAGATAAGGCATATTTTCGTCTGATAAGGTACTTCTTCTTCAATGATTTCGAGGTTATTTTAATTTGATCAAAAAAATTTTATTTCTTACGACTTTTCGTAAAATATGTTAATGCCATCTGAAAGATGAACAGATAAGCTTTCCATCGAGCTCTTAGTCGAAGAAGTCGGTCGAAGGATGTAAGAGTTATTAGCAAACAACAAATCGGTGTTCAACACGATTCCGTCCTACTGCCGATTCTTTTTGCAAAGTACTTTTCTATAATTCTAGTATTTAATGGGAAAAAATTAAACGAATTTTTTGTCCATGTAAAAAACTAATAATTCTGAATAAAATGCCGCCCATTTATGCAATTAAAAAAATTTAAATGTCTCTTAATAGATAAGGCATATTTTCTTCTTCAATGATTTCGAGGATATTTTAGTTTTGATCAAAAAAATTTTATTTCTTACGACTTTTCGTAAAATATGTTAATGCCATCTGAAAGATGAACCGAGAAGCTTTCCATCGAGCTCTTAGTCGAAGAAGTCGGTCAAAGGATGCAAGAGTTATTAGCAAAAAACTAATCGGTTGTCAAAACGATTCCGTCCTACTGCCGATTCTTTTTGCAAAGTACTTTTCTATAATTCTAGTATTTAATGGGAAAAAATTTAACGAATCTTTTGTCCATGTAAAACACTATTAATTCTGAATAAAATGACGCCCATTTATGCAATTACAAAAATTTAAATGTCTCTTATTAGATAAGGCATATTTTCGTCTGATAAGGTACTTCTTCTTCAATGATTTCGAGGATATTTTAGTTTTGATCAAACAAATTTTATTTCTTACGACTTTTCGTAAAATATGTTAATGCCATCTGAAAGATGAACAGATAAGCTTTCCATCGAGCTCTTAGTCGAAGAAGTCGGTCAAAGGATGCAAGAGTTATTAGCAAAAAACTAATCGGTGGTCAACACGATTCCGTCCTACTGCCGATTCTTTTTGCAAAGTACTTTTCTATAATTCTAGTATTTAATGGGAAATAATTAAACGAATTTTTTGTCCATGTAAAAACCTATTAATTCTGAATAAAATGCCGCCCATTTATGCAATTAAAAAAATTTTAATTTCTCTTATTAGATAAGGCATATTTTCGTCTGATAAGGTACTTCTTCTTCAATGATTTCGAGGATATTTTAGTTTTGATCAAAAAAATTTCATTTCTTACGACTTTTCGTAAAGTATTTTAATGCCATCTGAAAGATGAACAGATAAGCTTTCCATCGAGCTCTTAGTCGAAGAAGTCGGTCAAAGGATGCACGAGTTATTAGCAAAAAACTAATCGGTGGTCAACACGATTCCGTCCTACTGCCGATTCTTTTTGCAAAGTACTTTTCTATAATTCTAGTATTTAATGGGAAAAAATTAAACGAATTTTTTGTCCATGTAAAAAACTATTAATTCTGAATAAAATGCCGCCCATTTATGCAATTAAAAAAATTTAAATGTCTCTTATTAGATAAGGCATATTTTCGTCTGATAAGGTACTTCTTCTTCAATGATTTCGAGGATATTTTAATTTGATCAAAAAAATTTTATTTCTTACGACTTTTCGTAAAATATGTTAATGCCATCTGAAAGATGAACAGATAAGCTTTCCATCGAGCTCTTTGTCGAAGAAGTCGGTCAAAGGATGCAAGAGTTATTAGCAAAAAACTAATCGATGGTCAACACGATTCCGTCCTACTGCCGATTCTTTTTGCAAAGTACTTTTCTATAATTCTAGTATTTAATGGGAAAAAATTAAACGAATTTTTTGTCCATGTAAAAAACTAATAATTCTGAATAAAATGCCGCCCATTTATGCAATTAAAAAAATTTAAATGTCTTTTAATAGATAAGGCATATTTTCTTCTTCAATGATTTCAAGGATATTTTAGTTTTCATCAAAAAAATTTTATTTCTTACGACTTTTCGTAAAATATGTTAATGCCATCTGAAAGATGAACAGATAAGCTTTCCATCGAGCTCTTAGTCGAAGAAGTCGGTCAAAGGATGCAAGAGTTATTAGCAAAAAACTAATCGGTGTTCAACACGATTCCGTCCTACTGCCAATTCTTTTCGCAAAGTACTTTTCTATAATTCTAGTATTTAATGGGAAAAAGTTAAACGAATTTTTTGTCCATGTAAAAAACTATTAATTCTGAATAAAATGCCGCCCATTTATGCAATTAAAAAAATTTAAATGTCTCTTATTAGATAAGGCATATTTTCTTCTTCAATGATTTCGAGGATATTTTAGTTTTGATCAAAAAAATTTTATTTCTTACGACTTTTCGTAAAATATGTTAATGCCATCTGAAAGATGAACAGATAAGCTTTCCATCGAGCTCTTAGTCGAAGAAGTCGGTCAAAGGATGCAAGAGTTATTAGCAAAAAACTAATCGGTGTTCAACACGATTCCGTCCTACTGCCGATTCTTTTTGCAAAGTACTTTTCTATAATTCTAGTATTTAATGGGAAAAAATTAAACGAATTTTTTGTCCATGTAAAAAACTAATAATTCTGAATAAAATGCCGCCCATTTGTGCAATTTAAAATATTTAAATGTCTCTTAATAGATAAGGCATATTTTCTTCTTCAATGATTTCGAGGATATTTTAGTTTTGATCAAAAAAATTTTATTTCTTACGACTTTTCGTAAAATATGTTAATGCCATCTGAAAGATGAACCGAGAAGCTTTCCATCGAGCTCTTAGTCGAAGAAGTCGGTCAAAGGATGCAAGAGTTATTAGCAAAAAACTAATCGGTTGACAAAACGATTCCGTCCTACTGCCGATTCTTTTTGCAAAGTACTTTTCTATAATTCTAGTATTTAATGGGAAAAAATTTAACGAATCTTTTGTCCATGTAAAAAACTATTAATTCTGAATAAAATGACGCCCATTTATGCAATTACAAAAATTTAAATGTCTCTTATTAGATAAGGCATATTTTCGTCTGATAAGGTACTTCTTCTTCAATGGTTTCGAGGATATTTTAGTTTTGATCAAACAAATTTTATTTCTTACGACTTTTCGTAAAATATGTTAATGCCATCTGAAAGATGAACAGATAAGCTTTCCATCGAGCTCTTAGTCGAAGAAGTCGGTCAAAGGATGCAAGAGTTATTAGCAAAAAACTAATCGGTGGTCAACACGATTCCGTCCTACTGCCGATTCTTTTTGCAAAGTACTTTTCTATAATTCTAGTATTTAATGGGAAAAAATTAAACGAATTTTTTGTCCATGTAAAAAACTATTAATTTTGAATAAAATGCCGCCCATTTATGCAATTAAAAAAATTTTAATTTCTCTTATTAGATAAGGCATATTTTCGTCTGATAAGGTACTTCTTCTTCAATGATTTCGAGGATATTTTAGTTTTGATCAAAAAAATTTAATTTCTTACGACTTTTCGTAAAGTATGTTAATGCCATCTGAAAGATGAACAGATAAGCTTTCCATCCAGCATTTAGTCGAAGAAGTCGGTCAAAGGATGCAAGAATTATTAGCAAAAAACTAATCGGTGGTCAACACGATTCCGTCCTACTGCCGATTCTTTTTGCAAAGTACTTTTCTATAATTCTAGTATTTAATGGGAAAAAATTAAACGAATTTTTTGTCCATGTAAAAAACTATTAATTCTGAATAAAATGCCGCCCATTTATGCAATTAAAAAAATTTAAATGTCTCTTATTAGATAAGGCATATTTTCGTCTGATAAGGTACTTCTTCTTCAATGATTTCGAGGATATTTTAATTTGATCAAAAAAATTTTATTTCTTACGACTTTTCGTAAAATATGTTAATGCCATCTGAAAGATGAACAGATAAGCTTTCCATCGAGCTCTTAGTCGAAGAAGTCGGTCAAAGGATGCAAGAGTTATTAGCAAAAAACTAATCGATGGTCAACACGATTCCGTCCTACTGCCGATTCTTTTTGCAAAGTACTTTTCTATAATTCTAGTATTTAATGGGAAAAAATTAAACGAATTTTTTGTCCATGTAAAAAACTATTAATTCTGAATAAAATGCCCCCCATTTATGCAATTAAAAAAATATAAATATCTTTTAATAGATAAGGCATATTTTCTTCTTCAATGATTTCGAGGATATTTTAGTTTTGATCAAAAAAATTTTATTTCTTACGACTTTTCGTAAAATATGTTAATGCCATCTGAAAGATGAACAGATAAGATTTCCATCGAGCTCTTTGTCGAAGAAGTCGGTCAAAGGATGCAAGAGTTATTAGCAAAAAACTAATCGGTGGTCAACACGATTCCGTCCTACTGCCGATTCTTTTTGCAAAGTACTTTTCTATAATTCTAGTATTTAATGGGAAATAATTAAACGAATTTTTTGTCCATGTAAAAACCTATTAATTCTGAATAAAATGCCGCCCATTTATGCAATTAAAAAAATTTAAATGTCTTTTAATAGATAAGGCATATTTTCTTCTTCAATGATTTCGAGGATATTTTAGTTTTGATCAAAAAAATTTTATTTCTTACGACTTTTCGTAAAATATGTTACTGCCATCTGAAAGATGAACCGAGAAGCTTTCCATCGAGCTCTTAGTCGAAGAAGTCGGTCAAAGGATGCAAGAGTTATTAGCAAAAAACTAATCGATGGTCAACACGATTCTGTCCTACTGCCGATTCTTTTTGCAAAGTACTTTTCTATAATTCTAGTATTTAATGGAAAAAATTAAACGAATTTTTTGTCCATGTAAAAAACTATTAATTCTGAATAAAATGCCGCCCATTTATGCAATTAAAAAAATATAAATATCTTTTAATAGATAAGGCATATTCTCTTCTTCAATGATTTCGAGGATATTTTAGTTTTGATCAAAAAAATTTTATTTCTTACGACTTTTCGTAAAATATGTGAATGCCATCTGAAAGATGAACAGATAAGCTTTCCATCGAGCTCTTAGTCGAAGAAGTCGGTCAAAGGATGCAAGAGTTATTAGCAAAAAACTAATCGGTGGTCAACACGATTCCGTCCTACTGCCGATTCTTTTCGCAAAGTACTTTTCTATAATTCTAGTATTTAATGGGAAAAAGTTAAACGAATTTTTTGTCCATGTAAAAAACTATTAATTCTGAATAAAATGCCGCCCATTTATGCAATTAAAAAAATTTAAATGTCTCTTATTAGATAAGGAATATTTTCGTCTGATAAGGTACTTCTTCTTCAATGATTTCGAGGATATTTTAGTTTGATCAAAAAAATTTTATTTCTTACGACTTTTCGTAAAATATGTTAATGCCATCTGTAAGATGAACAGATAAGCTTTCCATCGAGCTCTTAGTCGAAGAAGTCGGTCAAAGGATGCAAGAGTTATTAGCAAAAAACTAATCGGTGGTCAACACGATTCCGTCCTACTGCCGATTCTTTTTGCAAAGTACTTTTCTATAATTCTAGTATTTAATGGGAAAAAATTAAACGAATTTTTGTCCATGTAAAAAACTATTAATTCTGAATAAAATGCCGCCCATTTATGCAATTAAAAAAATTTTAATTTCTCTTATTAGATAAGGCATATTTTCGTCTGATAAGGTACTTCTTCTTCAATGATTTCGAGGATATTTTAGTTTGATCAAAAAAATTTTATTTCTTACGACTTTTCGTAAAATATGTTAATGCCATCTGTAAGATGAACAGATAAGCTTTCCATCGAGCTCTTAGTCGAAGAAGTCGGTCAAAGGATGTAAGAGTTATTAGCAAAAAACTAATCGGTGGTCAACACGATTCCGTCCTACTGCCGATTCTTTTTGCAAAGTACTTTTCTATAATTCTAGTATTTAATGGGAAAAAATTAAACGAATTTTTGTCCATGTAAAAAACTATTAATTCTGAATAAAATGCCGCCCATTAATGCAATTAAAAAAATCTAAATATCTCTTAATAGATACGGCATATTTTCTTCTTCAATGATTTCGAGGATATTTTATTTTGATCAAAAAAATTTTATTTCTTACGACTTTTCGTAAAATATGTTAATGCCATCTGAAAGTTGAACAGATAAGCTCTCCATCGAGCTCTTAGTCGAAGAAGTCGGTCAAAGGATGCAAGAGTTATTAGCAAAAAAATAATCGGTGGTCAACACGATTCCGTCCTACTGCCGATTCTTTTTGCAAAGTACTTTTCTATAATTCTAGTATTTAATGGGAAAAAATTAAACGAATTTTTTGTCCATGTAAAAAACTATTAATTCTGAATAAAATGCCGCCCATTTATGCAATTAAAAAAATTTAAATGTCTCTTATTAGATAAGGCATATTTTCGTCTGATAAGGTACTTCTTCTTCAATGATTTCGAGGATATTTTAGTTTGATCAAAAAAATTTTATTTCTTACGACTTTTCGTAAAATATGTTAATGCCATCTGAAAGATGAACAGATAAGCTTTCCATCGAGCTCTTAATCGGAGAAGTCGGTCAAAGGATGCAAGAGTTTTTAGCAAAAAACTAATCGGTGGTCAACACGTTTCCATCCTACTGCCGATTCTTTTTGCAAAGTACTTTTCTATAATTCTAGTATTTAATGGGAAAAAATTAAACCAATTTTTTAACCATGTAAAAAACTGTTAATTCTGAATAAAATGCCGCCCATTAATGCAATTAAAAAAATTTAAATATCTCTTAATAGATACGGCATATTTTCTTCTTCAATGATTTCGAGGCTATTTTATTTTGATCAAAAAAATTTTATTTCTTACGACTTTTCGTAAAATATGTTAATGCCATCTGAAAGATGAACAGATAAGCTCTCCATCGAGCTCTAAGTCGAAGAAGTCGGTCAAAGGATGCAAGAGTTATTAGCAAAAAACTAATCGATGGTCAACACGATTCCGTCTTACTGCCGATTCTTTTTGCAAAGTAGTTTTCTATAATTCTAGTATTTAATGGGAAAAAATTAAACGAATTTTTTGTCCATGTAAAAAACTATTAATTCTGAATAAAGTGACGCCCATTTATGCAATTAAAAAAATTTAAATGTCTCTTATTAGATAAAGCATATTTTCGTCTGATAAGGTACTTCTTCTTCAATGATTTCGAGGATATTTTAGTTTTGATCAAAAAAATTTTATTTCTTACGACTTTTCGTAAAATATGTTAACGCCATCTGAAAGACGAACAGATAAACTTTCCATCGAGCTCTTAGTCAAAGAAGTCGGTCAAAGGATGCAAGAGTTATTAGCAAAAAACTAATCGGTGGTCAACACGATTCCGTCCTACTGCCGATTCTTTTCGCAAAGTTCTTTTCTATAATTCTAGTATTTAATGGGAAAAAATTAAACGAATTTTTTGTCCATGTAAAAAACTATTAATTCTGAATAAAATGCCGCCCATTTAAGCAATTAAAAAAATTTAAATGTCTCTTAATAGATAAGGCATATTTTCTTCTTCAATGATTTCGAGGATATTTTAGTTTTGATCAAAAAAATTTTATTTCTTACGACTTTTCGTAAAATATGTTAATGTCATCTGAAAGATGAACAGATAAGCTTTCCATCGAGCTCTTAGTCGAAGAAGTCGGTCAAAGGATGCAAGAGTTATTAGCAAAGAACTAATCGGTGGTCAACACGATTCCGTCCTACTGCCGATTCTTTTTGCAAAGTACTTTTCTATAATTCTAGTATTTAATGGGAAAAAATTAAACGAATTTTTTGTCCATGTAAAAAACTATTAATTCTGAATAAAATGCCGCCCATTTATGCAATTAAAAAAATTTTAATTTCTCTTATTAGATAAGGCATATTTTCGTCTGATAAGGTACCTCTTCTTCAATGATTTCGAGGATATTTTAGTTTTGATCAAAAAAATTTTATTTCTTACGACTTTTCGTAAAATATGTTAATGCCATCTGAAAGATGAACAGATAAGCTTTCCATCGAGCTCTTAGTCGAAGAAGTCGGTCAAATGATGCAAGAGTTATTAGCAAAAAACTAATCGGTGGTCAACACGATTCCGTCCTACTGCCGATTCTTTTCGCAAAGTTCTTTTCTATAATTCTAGTATTTAATGGGAAAAAATTAAACGAATTTTTTGTCCATGTAAAAAACTATTAATTCTGAATAAAATGCCGCCCATTTATGCAATTAAAAAAATGTAAATGTCTCTTATTAGATAAGGCATATTTTCGTCTGATAAGGTACCTCTTCTTCAATGATTTCGAGGATATTTTAGTTTTTATCAAAAAAATTTCATTTTTTACGACTTTTCGTAAAATATGTTAATGCCATCTGAAAGATGAACAGATAAGCTTTCCATCGAGCTCTTAATCGGAGAAGTCGGTCAAAGGATGCAAGAGTTTTTAGCAAAAAACTAATCGGTGGTCAACACGTTTCCATCCTACTGCCGATTCTTTTTGCAAAGTACTTTTCTATAATTCTAGTATTTAATGGGAAAAAATTAAACCAATTTTTTAACCATGTAAAAAACTGTTAATTCTGAATAAAATGCCGCCCATTAATGCAATTAAAAAAATTTAAATATCTCTTAATAGATACGGCATATTTTCTTCTTCAATGATTTCGAGGCTATTTTATTTTGATCAAAAAAATTTTATTTCTTACGACTTTTCGTAAAATATGTTAATGCCATCTGAAAGATGAACAGATAAGCTCTCCATCGAGCTCTAAGTCGAAGAAGTCGGTCAAAGGATGCAAGAGTTATTAGCAAAAAACTAATCGATGGTCAACACGATTCCGTCTTACTGCCGATTCTTTTTGCAAAGTAGTTTTCTATAATTCTAGTATTTAATGGGAAAAAATTAAACGAATTTTTTGTCCATGTAAAAAACTATTAATTCTGAATAAAATGACGCCCATTTATGCAATTAAAAAAATTTAAATGTCTCTTATTAGATAAAGCATATTTTCGTCTGATAAGGTACTTCTTCTTCAATGATTTCGAGGATATTTTAGTTTTGATCAAAAAAATTTTATTTCTTACGACTTTTCGTAAAATATGTTAACGCCATCTGAAAGACGAACAGATAAACTTTCCATCGAGCTCTTAGTCAAAGAAGTCGGTCAAAGGATGCAAGAGTTATTAGCAAAAAACTAATCGGTGGTCAACACGATTCCGTCCTACTGCCGATTCTTTTCGCAAAGTTCTTTTCTATAATTCTAGTATTTAATGGGAAAAAATTAAACGAATTTTTTGTCCATGTAAAAAACTATTAATTCTGAATAAAATGCCGCCCATTTAAGCAATTAAAAAAATTTAAATGTCTCTTAATAGATAAGGCATATTTTCTTCTTCAATGATTTCGAGGATATTTTAGTTTTGATCAAAAAAATTTTATTTCTTACGACTTTTCGTAAAATATGTTAATGTCATCTGAAAGATGAACAGATAAGCTTTCCATCGAGCTCTTAGTCGAAGAAGTCGGTCAAAGGATGCAAGAGTTATTAGCAAAGAACTAATCGGTGGTCAACACGATTCCGTCCTACTGCCGATTCTTTTTGCAAAGTACTTTTCTATAATTCTAGTATTTAATGGGAAAAAATTAAACGAATTTTTTGTCCATGTAAAAAACTATTAATTCTGAATAAAATGCCGCCCATTTATGCAATTAAAAAAATTTTAATTTCTCTTATTAGATAAGGCATATTTTCGTCTGATAAGGTACCTCTTCTTCAATGATTTCGAGGATATTTTAGTTTTGATCAAAAAAATTTTATTTCTTACGACTTTTCGTAAAATATGTTAATGCCATCTGAAAGATGAACAGATAAGCTTTCCATCGAGCTCTTAGTCGAAGAAGTCGGTCAAATGATGCAAGAGTTATTAGCAAAAAACTAATCGGTGGTCAACACGATTCCGTCCTACTGCCGATTCTTTTCGCAAAGTTCTTTTCTATAATTCTAGTATTTAATGGGAAAAAATTAAACGAATTTTTTGTCCATGTAAAAAACTATTAATTCTGAATAAAATGCCGCCCATTTATGCAATTAAAAAAATGTAAATGTCTCTTATTAGATAAGGCATATTTTCGTCTGATAAGGTACCTCTTCTTCAATGATTTCGAGGATATTTTAGTTTTTATCAAAAAAATTTCATTTTTTACGACTTTTCGTAAAATATGTTAATGCCATCTGAAAGATGAACAGATAAGCTTTCCATCGAGCTCTTAGTCGAAGAAGTCGGTCAAATGATGCAAGAGTTATTAGCAAAAAACTAATCGGTGGTCAACACGATTCCGTCCTACTGCCGATTCTTTTTGCAAAGTACTTTTCTATAATTCTAGTATTTAATGGGAAAAAATTAAACGAATTTTTTGTCCATGTAAAAAACTATTAATTCTGAATAAAATGCCGCCCATTTATGCAATTAAAAAAATTTAAATGTCTCTTATTAGATAAGGCATATTTTCGTCTGATAAGGTACTTCTTCTTCAATGATTTCGAGGATATTTTAATTTGATCAAAAAAATTTTATTTCTTACGACTTTTCGTAAAATATGTTAATGCCATCTGAAAGATGAACAGATAAGCTTTCCATCGAGCTCTTAGTCGAAGAAGTCGGTCAAAGGATGCAAGAGTTATTAGCAAAAAACTAATCGATGGTCAACACGATTCCGTCCTACTGCCGATTCTTTTTGCAAAGTACTTTTCTATAATTCTAGTATTTAATGGGAAAAAATTAAACGAATTTTTTGTCCATGTAAAAAACTATTAATTCTGAATAAAATGCCGCCCATTTATGCAATTAAAAAAATTTAAATGTCTCTTAATATATAAGGCATATTTTCTTCTTCAATGATTTCGAGGATATTTTAGTTTTGATCAAAAAAATTTTATTTCTTACGACTTTTCGTAAAATATGTTACTGCCATCTGAAAGATGAACCGAGAAGCTTTCCATCGAGCTCTTAGTCGAAGAAGTCGGTCAAAGGATGCAAGAGTTATTAGCAAAAAACTAATCGATGGTCAACACGATTCTGTCCTACTGCCGATTCTTTTTGCAAAGTACTTTTCTATAATTCTAGTATTTAATGGAAAAAATTAAACGAATTTTTTGTCCATGTAAAAAACTATTAATTCTGAATAAAATGCCGCCCATTTATGCAATTAAAAAAATATAAATATCTTTTAATAGATAAGGCATATTCTCTTCTTCAATGATTTCGAGGATATTTTAGTTTTGATCAAAAAAATTTTATTTCTTACGACTTTTCGTAAAATATGTGAATGCCATCTGAAAGATTAACAGATAAGCTTTCCATCGAGCTCTTAGTCGAAGAAGTCGGTCAAAGGATGCAAGAGTTATTAGCAAAAAACTAATCGGTGGTCAACACGATTCCGTCCTACTGCCGATTCTTTTCGCAAAGTACTTTTCTATAATTCTAGTATTTAATGGGAAAAAGTTAAACGAATTTTTTGTCCATGTAAAAAACTATTAATTCTGAATAAAATGCCGCCCATTTATGCAATTAAAAAAATTTAAATGTCTCTTATTAGATAAGGAATATTTTCGTCTGATAAGGTACTTCTTCTTCAATGATTTCGAGGATATTTTAGTTTGATCAAAAAAATTTTATTTCTTACGACTTTTCGTAAAATATGTTAATGCCATCTGTAAGATGAACAGATAAGCTTTCCATCGAGCTCTTAGTCGAAGAAGTCGGTCAAAGGATGCAAGGGTTATTAGCAAAAAACTAATCGGTGGTCAACACGATTCCGTCCTACTGCCGATTCTTTTTGCAAAGTACTTTTCTATAATTCTAGTATTTAATGGGAAAAAATTAAACGAATTTTTGTCCATGTAAAAAACTATTAATTCTGAATAAAATGCCGCCCATTTATGCAATTAAAAAAATTTTAATTTCTCTTATTAGATAAGGCATATTTTCGTCTGATAAGGTACTTCTTCTTCAATGATTTCGAGGATATTTTAGTTTGATCAAAAAAATTTTATTTCTTACGACTTTTCGTAAAATATGTTAATGCCATCTGTAAGATGAACAGATAAGCTTTCCATCGAGCTCTTAGTCGAAGAAGTCGGTCAAAGGATGTAAGAGTTATTAGCAAAAAACTAATCGGTGGTCAACACGATTCCGTCCTACTGCCGATTCTTTTTGCAAAGTACTTTTCTATAATTCTAGTATTTAATGGGAAAAAATTAAACGAATTTTTGTCCATGTAAAAAACTATTAATTCTGAATAAAATGCCGCCCATTAATGCAATTAAAAAAATCTAAATATCTCTTAATAGATACGGCATATTTTCTTCTTCAATGATTTCGAGGATATTTTATTTTGATCAAAAAAATTTTATTTCTTACGACTTTTCGTAAAATATGTTAATGCCATCTGAAAGTTGAACAGATAAGCTCTCCATCGAGCTCTTAGTCGAAGAAGTCGGTCAAAGGATGCAAGAGTTATTAGCAAAAAAATAATCGGTGGTCAACACGATTCCGTCCTACTGCCGATTCTTTTTGCAAAGTACTTTTCTATAATTCTAGTATTTAATGGGAAAAAATTAAACGAATTTTTTGTCCATGTAAAAAACTATTAATTCTGAATAAAATGCCGCCCATTTATGCAATTAAAAAAATTTAAATGTCTCTTATTAGATAAGGCATATTTTCGTCTGATAAGGTACTTCTTCTTCAATGATTTCGAGGATATTTTAGTTTGATCAAAAAAATTTTATTTCTTACGACTTTTCGTAAAATATGTTAATGCCATCTGAAAGATGAACAGATAAGCTTTCCATCGAGCTCTTAATCGGAGAAGTCGGTCAAAGGATGCAAGAGTTTTTAGCAAAAAACTAATCGGTGGTCAACACGTTTCCATCCTACTGCCGATTCTTTTTGCAAAGTACTTTTCTATAATTCTAGTATTTAATGGGAAAAAATTAAACCAATTTTTTAACCATGTAAAAAACTGTTAATTCTGAATAAAATGCCGCCCATTAATGCAATTAAAAAAATTTAAATATCTCTTAATAGATACGGCATATTTTCTTCTTCAATGATTTCGAGGCTATTTTATTTTGATCAAAAAAATTTTATTTCTTACGACTTTTCGTAAAATATGTTAATGCCATCTGAAAGATGAACAGATAAGCTCTCCATCGAGCTCTTAGTCGAAGAAGTCGGTCAAAGGATGCAAGAGTTATTAGCAAAAAACTAATCGATGGTCAACACGATTCCGTCTTACTGCCGATTCTTTTTGCAAAGTAGTTTTCTATAATTCTAGTATTTAATGGGAAAAAATTAAACGAATTTTTTGTCCATGTAAAAAACTATTAATTCTGAATAAAATGACGCCCATTTATGCAATTAAAAAAATTTAAATGTCTCTTATTAGATAAAGCATATTTTCGTCTGATAAGGTACTTCTTCTTCAATGATTTCGAGGATATTTTAGTTTTGATCAAAAAAATTTTATTTCTTACGACTTTTCGTAAAATATGTTAACGCCATCTGAAAGACGAACAGATAAACTTTCCATCGAGCTCTTAGTCAAAGAAGTCGGTCAAAGGATGCAAGAGTTATTAGCAAAAAACTAATCGGTGGTCAACACGATTCCGTCCTACTGCCGATTCTTTTCGCAAAGTTCTTTTCTATAATTCTAGTATTTAATGGGAAAAAATTAAACGAATTTTTTGTCCATGTAAAAAACTATTAATTCTGAATAAAATGCCGCCCATTTAAGCAATTAAAAAAATTTAAATGTCTCTTAATAGATAAGGCATATTTTCTTCTTCAATGATTTCGAGGATATTTTAGTTTTGATCAAAAAAATTTTATTTCTTACGACTTTTCGTAAAATATGTTAATGTCATCTGAAAGATGAACAGATAAGCTTTCCATCGAGCTCTTAGTCGAAGAAGTCGGTCAAAGGATGCAAGAGTTATTAGCAAAGAACTAATCGGTGGTCAACACGATTCCGTCCTACTGCCGATTCTTTTTGCAAAGTACTTTTCTATAATTCTAGTATTTAATGGGAAAAAATTAAACGAATTTTTTGTCCATGTAAAAAACTATTAATTCTGAATAAAATGCCGCCCATTTATGCAATTAAAAAAATTTTAATTTCTCTTATTAGATAAGGCATATTTTCGTCTGATAAGGTACCTCTTCTTCAATGATTTCGAGGATATTTTAGTTTTGATCAAAAAAATTTTATTTCTTACGACTTTTCGTAAAATATGTTAATGCCATCTGAAAGATGAACAGATAAGCTTTCCATCGAGCTCTTAGTCGAAGAAGTCGGTCAAATGATGCAAGAGTTATTAGCAAAAAACTAATCGGTGGTCAACACGATTCCGTCCTACTGCCGATTCTTTTCGCAAAGTTCTTTTCTATAATTCTAGTATTTAATGGGAAAAAATTAAACGAATTTTTTGTCCATGTAAAAAACTATTAATTCTGAATAAAATGCCGCCCATTTATGCAATTAAAAAAATGTAAATGTCTCTTATTAGATAAGGCATATTTTCGTCTGATAAGGTACCTCTTCTTCAATGATTTCGAGGATATTTTAGTTTTTATCAAAAAAATTTCATTTTTTACGACTTTTCGTAAAATATGTTAATGCCATCTGAAAGATGAACAGATAAGCTTTCCATCGAGCTCTTAGTCGAAGAAGTCGGTCAAATGATGCAAGAGTTATTAGCAAAAAACTAATCGGTGGTCAACACGATTCCGTCCTACTGCCGATTCTTTTTGCAATGTACTTTTCTATAATTCTAGTATTTAATGGGAAAAAATTAAACGAATTTTTTGTCCATGTAAAAAACTATTAATTCTGAATAAAATGCCGCCCATTTATGCAATTAAAAAAATTTAAATGTCTCTTAATAGATAAGGCATATTTTCTTCTTCAATGATTTCGAGGATATTTTAGTTTTGATCAAAAAAATTTTATTTCTTACGACTTTTCGTAAAATATGTTAATGTCATCTGAAAGATGAACAGATAAGCTTTCCATCGAGCTCTTAGTCGAAGAAGTCGGTCAAAGGATGCAAGAGTTATTAGCAAAGAACTAATCGGTGGTCAACACGATTCCGTCCTACTGCCGATTCTTTTTGCAAAGTACTTTTCTATAATTCTAGTATTTAATGGGAAAAAATTAAACGAATTTTTTGTCCATGTAAAAAACTATTAATTCTGAATAAAATGCCGCCCATTTATGCAATTAAAAAAATTTAAATGTCTCTTATTAGATAAGGCATATTTTCGTCTGATAAGGTACTTCTTCTTCAATGATTTCGAGGATATTTTAGTTTGATCAAAAAAATTTTATTTCTTACGACTTTTCGTAAAATATGTTAATGCCATCTGAAAGATGAATAGATAAGCTTTCCATCGAGCTCTTAGTCGAAGAAGTCGGTCAAAGGATGCAAGAGTTTTTAGCAAAAAACTAATTGGTGGTCAACACGTTTCCATCCTACTGCCGATTCTTTTTGCAAAGTACTTTTCCATAATTCTAGTATTTAATGGGAAAAAATTAAACCAATTTTTTAACCATGTAAAAAACTATTAATTCTGAATAAAATGCCGCCCATTAATGCAATTAAAAAAATTTAAATATCTCTTAATAGATACGGCATATTTTCTTCTTCAATGATTTCGAGGATATTTTATTTTGATCAAAAAAATTTTATTTCTTACGACTTTTCGTAAAATATGTTAATGCCATCTGAAAGATGAACAGATAAGCTCTCCATCGAGCTCTTAGTCGAAGAAGTCGGTCAAAGGTTGCAAGAGTTATTAGCAAAAAACTAATCGATGGTCAACACGATTCCGTCTTACTGCCGATTCTTTTTGCAAAGTAGTTTTCTATAATTCTAGTATTTAATGGGAAAAAATTAAACGAATTTTTTGTCCATGTAAAAAACTATTAATTCTGAATAAAATGACGCCCATTTATGCAATTAAAAAAATTTAAATGTCTCTTATTAGATAAGGAATATTTTTGTCTGATAAGGTACTTCTTCTTCAATGATTTCGATGATATTTTAGTTTTGATCAAAAAAATTTTATTTCTTACGACTTTTCGTAAAATATGTTAACGCCATCTGAAAGACGAACAGATAAACTTTCCATCGAGCTCTTAGTCAAAGAAGTCGGTCAAAGGATGCAAGAGTTATTAGCAAAGAACTAATCGGTGGTCAACACGATTCCGTCCTACTGCCGATTCTTTTTGCAAAGTACTTTTCTATAATTCTAGTATTTAATGGGAAAAAATTAAACGAATTTTTTGTCCATGTAAAAAACTATTAATTCTGAATAAAATGCCGCCCATTTATGCAATTAAAAAAATTTTAATATCTCTTATTAGATAAGGCATATTTTCGTCTGATAAGGTACCTCTTCTTCAATGATTTCGAGGATATTTTAGTTTTGATCAAAAAAATTTCATTTTTTACGACTTTTCGTAAAATATGTTAATGCCATCTGAAAGATGAACAGATAAGCTTTCCATCGAGCGCTTAGTCGAAGAAGTCGGTCAAATGATGCAAGAGTTATTAGCAAAAAACTAATCGGTGGTCAACACGATTCCGTCCTACTGCCGATTCTTTTCGCAAAGTTCTTTTCTATAATTCTAGTATTTAATGGGAAAAAATTAAACGAATTTTTTGTCCATGTAAAAAACTATTAATTCTGAATAAAATGCCGCCCATTTATGCAATTAAAAAAATGTAAATGTCTCTTATTAGATAAGGCATATTTTCGTCTGATAAGGTACCTCTTCTTCAATGATTTCGAGGATATTTTAGTTTTTATCAAAAAAATTTCATTTTTTACGACTTTTCGTAAAATATGTTAATGCCATCTGAAAGATGAACAGATAAGCTTTCCATCGAGCTCTTAGTCGAAGAAGTCGGTCAAATGATGCAAGAGTTATTAGCAAAAAACTAATCGGTGGTCAACACGATTCCGTCCTACTGCCGATTCTTTTTGCAATGTACTTTTCTATAATTCTAGTATTTAATGGGAAAAAATTAAACGAATTTTTTGTCCATGTAAAAAACTATTAATTCTGAATAAAATGCCGCCCATTTATGCAATTAAAAAAATTTAAATGTCTCTTAATAGATAAGGCATATTTTCTTCTTCAATGATTTCGAGGATATTTTAGTTTTGATCAAAAAAATTTTATTTCTTACGACTTTTCGTAAAATATGTTAATGTCATCTGAAAGATGAACAGATAAGCTTTCCATCGAGCTCTTAGTCGAAGAAGTCGGTCAAAGGATGCAAGAGTTATTAGCAAAGAACTAATCGGTGGTCAACACGATTCCGTCCTACTGCCGATTCTTTTTGCAAAGTACTTTTCTATAATTCTAGTATTTAATGGGAAAAAATTAAACGAATTTTTTGTCCATGTAAAAAACTATTAATTCTGAATAAAATGCCGCCCATTTATGCAATTAAAAAAATTTAAATGTCTCTTATTAGATAAGGCATATTTTCGTCTGATAAGGTACTTCTTCTTCAATGATTTCGAGGATATTTTAGTTTGATCAAAAAAATTTTATTTCTTACGACTTTTCGTAAAATATGTTAATGCCATCTGAAAGATGAATAGATAAGCTTTCCATCGAGCTCTTAGTCGAAGAAGTCGGTCAAAGGATGCAAGAGTTTTTAGCAAAAAACTAATTGGTGGTCAACACGTTTCCATCCTACTGCCGATTCTTTTTGCAAAGTACTTTTCCATAGTTCTAGTATTTAATGGGAAAAAATTAAACCAATTTTTTAACCATGTAAAAAACTATTAATTCTGAATAAAATGCCGCCCATTAATGCAATTAAAAAAATTTAAATATCTCTTAATAGATACGGCATATTTTCTTCTTCAATGATTTCGAGGATATTTTATTTTGATCAAAAAAATTTTATTTCTTACGACTTTTCGTAAAATATGTTAATGCCATCTGAAAGATGAACAGATAAGCTCTCCATCGAGCTCTTAGTCGAAGAAGTCGGTCAAAGGATGCAAGAGTTATTAGCAAAAAACTAATCGATGGTCAACACGATTCCGTCTTACTGCCGATTCTTTTTGCAAAGTAGTTTTCTATAATTCTAGTATTTAATGGGAAAAAATTAAACGAATTTTTTGTCCATGTAAAAAACTATTAATTCTGAATAAAATGACGCCCATTTATGCAATTAAAAAAATTTAAATGTCTCTTATTAGATAAGGAATATTTTTGTCTGATAAGGTACTTCTTCTTCAATGATTTCGATGATATTTTAGTTTTGATCAAAAAAATTTTATTTCTTACGACTTTTCGTAAAATATGTTAACGCCATCTGAAAGACGAACAGATAAACTTTCCATCGAGCTCTTAGTCAAAGAAGTCGGTCAAAGGATGCAAGAGTTATTAGCAAAGAACTAATCGGTGGTCAACACGATTCCGTCCTACTGCCGATTCTTTTTGCAAAGTACTTTTCTATAATTCTAGTATTTAATGGGAAAAAATTAAACGAATTTTTTGTCCATGTAAAAAACTATTAATTCTGAATAAAATGCCGCCCATTTATGCAATTAAAAAAATTTTAATTTCTCTTATTAGATAAGGCATATTTTCGTCTGATAAGGTACCTCTTCTTCAATGATTTCGAGGATATTTTAGTTTTGATCAAAAAAATTTCATTTTTTACGACTTTTCGTAAAATATGTTAATGCCATCTGAAAGATGAACAGATAAGCTTTCCATCGAGCTCTTAGTCGAAGAAGTCGGTCAAATGATGCAAGAGTTATTAGCAAAAAACTAATCGGTGGTCAACACGATTCCGTCCTACTGCCGATTCTTTTCGCAAAGTTCTTTTCTATAATTCTAGTATTTAATGGGAAAAAATTAAACGAATTTTTTGTCCATGTAAAAAACTATTAATTCTGAATAAAATGCCGCCCATTTATGCAATTAAAAAAATGTAAATGTCTCTTATTAGATAAGGCATATTTTCGTCTGATAAGGTACCTCTTCTTCAATGATTTCGAGGATATTTTAGTTTTTATCAAAAAAATTTCATTTTTTACGACTTTTCGTAAAATATGTTAATGCCATCTGAAAGATGAACAGATAAGCTTTCCATCGAGCTCTTAGTCGAAGAAGTCGGTCAAATGATGCAAGAGTTATTAGCAAAAAACTAATCGGTGGTCAACACGATTCCGTCCTACTGCCGATTCTTTTTGCAATGTACTTTTCTATAATTCTAGTATTTAATGGGAAAAAATTAAACGAATTTTTTGTCCATGTAAAAAACTATTAATTCTGAATAAAATGCCGCCCATTTATGCAATTAAAAAAATTTAAATGTCTCTTAATAGATAAGGCATATTTTCTTCTTCAATGATTTCGAGGATATTTTAGTTTTGATCAAAAAAATTTTATTTCTTACGACTTTTCGTAAAATATGTTAATGTCATCTGAAAGATGAACAGATAAGCTTTCCATCGAGCTCTTAGTCGAAGAAGTCGGTCAAAGGATGCAAGAGTTATTAGCAAAGAACTAATCGGTGGTCAACACGATTCCGTCCTACTGCCGATTCTTTTTGCAAAGTACTTTTCTATAATTCTAGTATTTAATGGGAAAAAATTAAACGAATTTTTTGTCCATGTAAAAAACTATTAATTCTGAATAAAATGCCGCCCATTTATGCAATTAAAAAAATTTAAATGTCTCTTATTAGATAAGGCATATTTTCGTCTGATAAGGTACTTCTTCTTCAATGATTTCGAGGATATTTTAGTTTGATCAAAAAAATTTTATTTCTTACGACTTTTCGTAAAATATGTTAATGCCATCTGAAAGATGAATAGATAAGCTTTCCATCGAGCTCTTAGTCGAAGAAGTCGGTCAAAGGATGCAAGAGTTTTTAGCAAAAAACTAATTGGTGGTCAACACGTTTCCATCCTACTGCCGATTCTTTTTGCAAAGTACTTTTCCATAGTTCTAGTATTTAATGGGAAAAAATTAAACCAATTTTTTAACCATGTAAAAAACTATTAATTCTGAATAAAATGCCGCCCATTAATGCAATTAAAAAAATTTAAATATCTCTTAATAGATACGGCATATTTTCTTCTTCAATGATTTCGAGGATATTTTATTTTGATCAAAAAAATTTTATTTCTTACGACTTTTCGTAAAATATGTTAATGCCATCTGAAAGATGAACAGATAAGCTCTCCATCGAGCTCTTAGTCGAAGAAGTCGGTCAAAGGATGCAAGAGTTATTAGCAAAAAACTAATCGATGGTCAACACGATTCCGTCTTACTGCCGATTCTTTTTGCAAAGTAGTTTTCTATAATTCTAGTATTTAATGGGAAAAAATTAAACGAATTTTTTGTCCATGTAAAAAACTATTAATTCTGAATAAAATGACGCCCATTTATGCAATTAAAAAAATTTAAATGTCTCTTATTAGATAAGGAATATTTTTGTCTGATAAGGTACTTCTTCTTCAATGATTTCGATGATATTTTAGTTTTGATCAAAAAAATTTTATTTCTTACGACTTTTCGTAAAATATGTTAACGCCATCTGAAAGACGAACAGATAAACTTTCCATCGAGCTCTTAGTCAAAGAAGTCGGTCAAAGGATGCAAGAGTTATTAGCAAAGAACTAATCGGTGGTCAACACGATTCCGTCCTACTGCCGATTCTTTTTGCAAAGTACTTTTCTATAATTCTAGTATTTAATGGGAAAAAATTAAACGAATTTTTTGTCCATGTAAAAAACTATTAATTCTGAATAAAATGCCGCCCATTTATGCAATTAAAAAAATTTTAATTTCTCTTATTAGATAAGGCATATTTTCGTCTGATAAGGTACCTCTTCTTCAATGATTTCGAGGATATTTTAGTTTTGATCAAAAAAATTTCATTTTTTACGACTTTTCGTAAAATATGTTAACGCCATCTGAAAGACGAACAGATAAACTTTCCATCGAGCTCTTAGTCAAAGAAGTCGGTCAAAGGATGCAAGAGTTATTAGCAAAAAACTAATCGGTGGTCAACACGATTCCGTCCTACTGCCGATTCTTTTCGCAAAGTTCTTTTCTATAATTCTAGTATTTAATGGGAAAAAGTTAAACGAATTTTTTGTCCATGCAAAAAACTATTAATTCTGAATAAAATGCCGCCCATTAATGCAATTAAAAAAATTTAAATATCTCTTAATAGATACGGCATATTTTCTTCTTCAATGAATTCGAGGATATTTTATTTTGATCAAAAAAATTTTATTTCTTACGACTTTTCGTAAAATATGTTAATGCCATCTGAAAGATGAACAGATAAGCTCTCCATCGAGCTCTTAGTCGAAGAAGTCGGTCAAAGGATGCAAGAGTTATTAGCAAAAAACTAATCGATGGTCAACACGATTCCGTCTTACTGCCGATTCTTTTTGCAAAGTAGTTTTCTATAATTCTAGTATTTAATGGGAAAAAGTTAAACGAATTTTTTGTCCATGTAAAAAACTATTAATTCTGAATAAAATGCCGCCCATTTATGCAATTAAAAAAATTTAAATGTATTTAATGGGAAAAAATTAAACGAATTTTTTGTCCATGTAAAAAACTATTAATTCTGAATAAAATGCCGCCCATTTATGCAATTAAAAAAATTTTAATTTCTCTTATTAGATAAGGCATATTTTCGTCTGATAAGGTACTTCTTCTTCAATGATTTCGAGGATATTTTAGTTTTGATCAAAAAAATTTTATTTCTTACGACTTTTCGTAAAATATGTTAACGCCATCTGAAAGACGAACAGATAAACTTTCCATCGAGCTCTTAGTCAAAGAAGTCGGTCAAAGGATGCAAGAGTTATTAGCAAAAAACTAATCGGTGGTCAACACGATTCCGTCCTACTGCCGATTCTTTTCGCAAAGTTCTTTTCTATAATTCTAGTATTTAATGGGAAAAAATTAAACGAATTTTTTGTCCATGTAAAAAACTATTAATTCTGAATAAAATGCCGCCCATTTAAGCAATTAAAAAAATTTAAATGTCTCTTAATAGATAAGGCATATTTTCTTCTTCAATGATTTCGAGGATATTTTAGTTTTGATCAAAAAAATTTTATTTCTTACGACTTTTCGTTAAATATGTTAATGTCATCTGAAAGATGAACAGATAAGCTTTCCATCGAGCTCTTAGTCGAAGAAGTCGGTCAAAGGATGCAAGAGTTATTAGCAAAAAACTAATCGGTGGTCAACACGATTCCGTCCTACTGCCGATTCTTTTCGCAAAGTTCTTTTCTATAATTCTAGTATTTAATGGGAAAAAGTTAAACGAATTTTTTGTCCATGTAAAAAACTATTAATTCTGAATAAATTGACGCCCATTTATGCAATTAAAAAAATTTAAATGTCTCCTATTAAATAAGGCATATTTTCGTCTGATAAGGTACTTCTTCTTCTTAGTTTTGATCAAAAAATTTTATTTCTTATGACTTTTCGTAAAATATAAAAATGTCATCTTAAAGATGAACAGATAAACTTTCCATCGAGCACTTAGTCGAAGAAGTCGGTCAAAGGATGCAAGAGTTATTAGCAAAAAACTAATCGGTGGTCAACACGTTTCCGTCCTACTGCCGATTCTTTTCGAAAAGTACTTTTCTATAATTGTAGTATTTAATGGGAAAAAATTAAACGAATTTTTTGTCCATGTAAAAAACTATTAATTCTGAATAAAATGCCGCCCATTTATGCAATTAAAAAAATTTAAATGTCTCTTATTAGATAAGGCATATTTTCGTCTGATAAGGTACTTCTTCTTCAATGATTTCGAGGATATTTTAGTTTGATCAAAAAAATTTTATTTCTTACGACTTTTCGTAAAATATGTTAATGCCATCTAAAAGATGAACAGATAAGCTTTCCATCGAGCTCTTAGTCGAAGAAGTCTTTCAAAGGATGCAAGAGTTATTAGCAAAGAACTAATCGGTGGTCAACACGATTCCGTCCTACTGCCGATTCTTTTTGCAAAGTACTTTTCTATAATTCTAGTATTTAATGGGAAAAAATTAAACGAATTTTTTGTCCATGTAAAAAACTATTAATTCTGAATAAAATGCCGCCCATTTATGCAATTAAAAAAATTTTAATTTCTCTTATTAGATAAGGCATATTTTCGTCTGATAAGGTACTTCTTCTTCAATGATTTCGAGGATATTTTAGTTTGATCAAAAAAATTTTATTTCTTACGACTTTTCGTAAAATATGTTAATGCCATCTAAAAGATGAACAGATAAGCTTTCCATCGAGCTCTTAGTCGAAGAAGTCGGTCAAAGGATGCAAGAGTTATTAGCAAAGAACTAATCGGTGGTCAACACGATTCCGTCCTACTGCCGATTCTTTTCGCAAAGTTCTTTTCTATAATTCTAGTATTTAATGGGAAAAAATTAAACGAATTTTTTGTCCATGTAAAAAACTATTAATTCTGAATAAAATGCCGCCCATTTAAGCAATTAAAAAAATTTAAATGTCTCTTAATAGATAAGGCATATTTTCTTCTTCAATGATTTCGAGGATATTTTAGTTTTGATCAAAAAAATTTTATTTCTTACGACTTTTCGTAAAATATGTTAATGTCATCTGAAAGATGAACAGATAAGCTTTCCATCGAGCTCTTAGTCGAAGAAGTCGGTCAAAGGATGCAAGAGTTATTAGCAAAGAACTAATCGGTGGTCAACACGATTCCGTCCTACTGCCGATTCTTTTTGCAAAGTACTTTTCTATAATTCTAGTATTTAATGGGAAAAAATTAAACGAATTTTTTGTCCATGTAAAAAACTATTAATTCTGAATAAAATGCCGCCCATTTATGCAATTAAAAAAATTTAAATGTCTCTTATTAGATAAGGCATATTTTCGTCTGATAAGGTACTTCTTCTTCAATGATTTCGAGGATATTTTAGTTTGATCAAAAAAATTTTATTTCTTACGACTTTTCGTAAAATATGTTAATGCCATCTGAAAGATGAATAGATAAGCTTTCCATCGAGCTCTTAGTCGAAGAAGTCGGTCAAAGGATGCAAGAGTTTTTAGCAAAAAACTAATTGGTGGTCAACACGTTTCCATCCTACTGCCGATTCTTTTTGCAAAGTACTTTTCCATAATTCTAGTATTTAATGGGAAAAAATTAAACCAATTTTTTAACCATGTAAAAAACTATTAATTCTGAATAAAATGCCGCCCATTAATGCAATTAAAAAAATTTAAATATCTCTTAATAGATACGGCATATTTTCTTCTTCAATGATTTCGAGGATATTTTATTTTGATCAAAAAAATTTTATTTCTTACGACTTTTCGTAAAATATGTTAATGCCATCTGAAAGATGAACAGATAAGCTCTCCATCGAGCTCTTAGTCGAAGAAGTCGGTCAAAGGATGCAAGAGTTATTAGCAAAAAACTAATCGATGGTCAACACGATTCCGTCTTACTGCCGATTCTTTTTGCAAAGTAGTTTTCTATAATTCTAGTATTTAATGGGAAAAAATTAAACGAATTTTTTGTCCATGTAAAAAACTATTAATTCTGAATAAAATGACGCCCATTTATGCAATTAAAAAAATTTAAATGTCTCTTATTAGATAAGGAATATTTTTGTCTGATAAGGTACTTCTTCTTCAATGATTTCGATGATATTTTAGTTTTGATCAAAAAAATTTTATTTCTTACGACTTTTCGTAAAATATGTTAACGCCATCTGAAAGACGAACAGATAAACTTTCCATCGAGCTCTTAGTCAAAGAAGTCGGTCAAAGGATGCAAGAGTTATTAGCAAAGAACTAATCGGTGGTCAACACGATTCCGTCCTACTGCCGATTCTTTTTGCAAAGTACTTTTCTATAATTCTAGTATTTAATGGGAAAAAATTAAACGAATTTTTTGTCCATGTAAAAAACTATTAATTCTGAATAAAATGCCGCCCATTTATGCAATTAAAAAAATTTTAATTTCTCTTATTAGATAAGGCATATTTTCGTCTGATAAGGTACCTCTTCTTCAATGATTTCGAGGATATTTTAGTTTTGATCAAAAAAATTTCATTTTTTACGACTTTTCGTAAAATATGTTAACGCCATCTGAAAGACGAACAGATAAACTTTCCATCGAGCTCTTAGTCAAAGAAGTCGGTCAAAGGATGCAAGAGTTATTAGCAAAAAACTAATCGGTGGTCAACACGATTCCGTCCTACTGCCGATTCTTTTCGCAAAGTTCTTTTCTATAATTCTAGTATTTAATGGGAAAAAGTTAAACGAATTTTTTGTCCATGCAAAAAACTATTAATTCTGAATAAAATGCCGCCCATTAATGCAATTAAAAAAATTTAAATATCTCTTAATAGATACGGCATATTTTCTTCTTCAATGAATTCGAGGATATTTTATTTTGATCAAAAAAATTTTATTTCTTACGACTTTTCGTAAAATATGTTAATGCCATCTGAAAGATGAACAGATAAGCTCTCCATCGAGCTCTTAGTCGAAGAAGTCGGTCAAAGGATGCAAGAGTTATTAGCAAAAAACTAATCGATGGTCAACACGATTCCGTCTTACTGCCGATTCTTTTTGCAAAGTAGTTTTCTATAATTCTAGTATTTAATGGGAAAAAGTTAAACGAATTTTTTGTCCATGTAAAAAACTATTAATTCTGAATAAAATGCCGCCCATTTATGCAATTAAAAAAATTTAAATGTATTTAATGGGAAAAAATTAAACGAATTTTTTGTCCATGTAAAAAACTATTAATTCTGAATAAAATGCCGCCCATTTATGCAATTAAAAAAATTTTAATTTCTCTTATTAGATAAGGCATATTTTCGTCTGATAAGGTACTTCTTCTTCAATGATTTCGAGGATATTTTAGTTTTGATCAAAAAAATTTTATTTCTTACGACTTTTCGTAAAATATGTTAACGCCATCTGAAAGACGAACAGATAAACTTTCCATCGAGCTCTTAGTCAAAGAAGTCGGTCAAAGGATGCAAGAGTTATTAGCAAAAAACTAATCGATGGTCAACACGATTCCGTCTTACTGCCGATTCTTTTTGCAAAGTAGTTTTCTATAATTCTATTATTTAATGGGAAAAAGTTAAACGAATTTTTTGTCCATGTAAAAAACTATTAATTCTGAATAAAATGCCGCCCATTTATGCAATTAAAAAAATTTAAATGTATTTAATGGGAAAAAATTAAACGAATTTTTTGTCCATGTAAAAAACTATTAATTCTGAATAAAATGCCGCCCATTTATGCAATTAAAAAAATTTTAATTTCTCTTATTAGATAAGGCATATTTTCGTCTGATAAGGTACTTCTTCTTCAATGATTTCGAGGATATTTTAGTTTTGATCAAAAAAATTTTATTTCTTACGACTTTTCGTAAAATATGTTAACGCCATCTGAAAGACGAACAGATAAACTTTCCATCGAGCTCTTAGTCAAAGAAGTCGGTCAAAGGATGCAAGAGTTATTAGCAAAAAACTAATCGGTGGTCAACACGATTCCGTCCTACTGCCGATTCTTTTCGCAAAGTTCTTTTCTATAATTCTAGTATTTAATGGGAAAAAATTAAACGAATTTTTTGTCCATGTAAAAAACTATTAATTCTGAATAAAATGCCGCCCATTTAAGCAATTAAAAAAATTTAAATGTCTCTTAATAGATAAGGCATATTTTCTTCTTCAATGATTTCGAGGATATTTTAGTTTTGATCAAAAAAATTTTATTTCTTACGACTTTTCGTTAAATATGTTAATGTCATCTGAAAGATGAACAGATAAGCTTTCCATCGAGCTCTTAGTCGAAGAAGTCGGTCAAAGGATGCAAGAGTTATTAGCAAAAAACTAATCGGTGGTCAACACGATTCCGTCCTACTGCCGATTCTTTTCGCAAAGTTCTTTTCTATAATTCTAGTATTTAATGGGAAAAAGTTAAACGAATTTTTTGTCCATGTAAAAAACTATTAATTCTGAATAAATTGACGCCCATTTATGCAATTAAAAAAATTTAAATGTCTCCTATTAAATAAGGCATATTTTCGTCTGATAAGGTACTTCTTCTTCTTAGTTTTGATCAAAAAATTTTATTTCTTATGACTTTTCGTAAAATATAAAAATGTCATCTTAAAGATGAACAGATAAACTTTCCATCGAGCACTTAGTCGAAGAAGTCGGTCAAAGGATGCAAGAGTTATTAGCAAAAAACTAATCGGTGGTCAACACGTTTCCGTCCTACTGCCGATTCTTTTCGAAAAGTACTTTTCTATAATTGTAGTATTTAATGGGAAAAAATTAAACGAATTTTTTGTCCATGTAAAAAACTATTAATTCTGAATAAAATGCCGCCCATTTATGCAATTAAAAAAATTTAAATGTCTCTTATTAGATAAGGCATATTTTCGTCTGATAAGGTACTTCTTCTTCAATGATTTCGAGGATATTTTAGTTTGATCAAAAAAATTTTATTTCTTACGACTTTTCGTAAAATATGTTAATGCCATCTAAAAGATGAACAGATAAGCTTTCCATCGAGCTCTTAGTCGAAGAAGTCGGTCAAAGGATGCAAGAGTTATTAGCAAAGAACTAATCGGTGGTCAACACGATTCCGTCCTACTGCCGATTCTTTTTGCAAAGTACTTTTCTATAATTCTAGTATTTAATGGGAAAAAATTAAACGAATTTTTTGTCCATGTAAAAAACTATTAATTCTGAATAAAATGCCGCCCATTTATGCAATTAAAAAAATTTTAATTTCTCTTATTAGATAAGGCATATTTTCGTCTGATAAGGTACCTCTTCTTCAATGATTTCGAGGATATTTTAGTTTTGATCAAAAAAATTTCATTTTTTACGACTTTTCGTAAAATATGTTAATGCCATCTGAAAGATGAACAGATAAGCTTTCCATCGAGCTCTTAGTCGAAGAAGTCGGTCAAATGATGCAAGAGTTATTAGCAAAAAACTAATCGGTGGTCAACACGATTCCGTCCTACTGCCGATTCTTTTTGCAATGTACTTTTCTATAATTCTAGTATTTAATGGGAAAAAATTAAACGAATTTTTTGTCCATGTAAAAAACTATTAATTCTGAATAAAATGCCGCCCATTTATGCAATTAAAAAAATTTAAATGTCTCTTATTAGATAAGGCATATTTTCGTCTGATAAGGTACTTCTTCTTCAATGATTTCGAGGATATTTTAATTTGATCAAAAAAATTTTATTTCTTACGACTTTTCGTAAAATATGTTAATGCCATCTGAAAGATGAACAGATAAGCTTTCCATCGAGCTCTTTGTCGAAGAAGTCGGTCAAAGGATGCAAGAGTTATTAGCAAAAAACTAATCGGTGGTCAACATGATTCCGTCCTACTGCCGATTCTTTTTGCAAAGTACTTTTCTATAATTCTAGTATTTAATGGGAAAAAATTAAACGAATTTTTTGTCCATGTAAAAAACTATTAATTCTGAATAAAATGCCGCCCATTTATGCAATTAAAAAAATTTAAATGTCTCTTATTAGATAAGGCATATTTTCGTCTGATAAGGTACTTCTTTTTCAATGATTTCGACGATATTTTAGTTTGATCAAAAAAATTTTATTTCTTACGACTTTTCGTAAAATATGTTAATGCCATCTGAAAGATGAACAGATAAGCTTTCCATCGAGCTCTTAGTCGAAGAAGTCGGTCAAAGGATGCAAGAGTTTTTAGCAAAAAACTAATTGGTGGTCAACACGTTTCCATCCTACTGCCGATTCTTTTTGCAAAGTACTTTTCCATAATTCTAGTATTTAATGGGAAAAAATTAAACCAATTTTTTAACCATGTAAAAAACTATTAATTCTGAATAAAATGCCGCCCATTAATGCAATTAAAAAAATTTAAATGTCTCTTATTAGATAAGGCATATTTTTGTCTGATAAGGTACTTCTTCTTCAATGATTTCGATGATATTTTAGTTTTGATCAAAAAAATTTTATTTCTTACGACTTTTCGTAAAATATGTTAACGCCATCTGAAAGACGAACAGATAAACTTTCCATCGAGCTCTTAGTCAAAGAAGTCGGTCAAAGGATGCAAGAGTTATTAGCAAAAAACTAATCGGTGGTCAACACGATTCCGTCCTACTGCCGATTCTTTTCGCAAAGTTCTTTTCTATAATTCTAGTATTTAATGGGAAAAAGTTAAACGAATTTTTTGTCCATGTAAAAAACTATTAATTCTGAATAAAATGCCGCCCATTTATGCAATTAAAAAAATTTAAATGTCTCTTATTAGATAAGGCATATTTTCGTCTGATAAGGTACTTCTTCTTCAATGATTTCGAGGATATTTTAGTTTGATCAAAAAAATTTTATTTCTTACGACTTTTCGTAAAATATGTTAATGCCATCTGAAAGATGAATAGATAAGCTTTCCATCGAGCTCTTAGTCGAAGAAGTCGGTCAAAGGATGCAAGAGTTTTTAGCAAAAAACTAATTGGTGGTCAACACGTTTCCATCCTACTGCCGATTCTTTTTGCAAAGTACTTTTCCATAATTCTAGTATTTAATGGGAAAAAATTAAACCAATTTTTTAACCATGTAAAAAACTATTAATTCTGAATAAAATGCCGCCCATTAATGCAATTAAAAAAATTTAAATATCTCTTAATAGATACGGCATATTTTCTTCTTCAATGATTTCGAGGATATTTTATTTTGATCAAAAAAATTTTATTTCTTACGACTTTTCGTAAAATATGTTAATGCCATCTGAAAGATGAACAGATAAGCTCTCCATCGAGCTCTTAGTCGAAGAAGTCGGTCAAAGGATGCAAGAGTTATTAGCAAAAAACTAATCGATGGTCAACACGATTCCGTCTTACTGCCGATTCTTTTTGCAAAGTAGTTTTCTATAATTCTAGTATTTAATGGGAAAAAATAAAACGAATTTTTTGTCCATGTAAAAAACTATTAATTCTGAATAAAATGACGCCCATTTATGCAATTAAAAAAATTTAAATGTCTCTTATTAGATAAGGAATATTTTTGTCTGATAAGGTACTTCTTCTTCAATGATTTCGATGATATTTTAGTTTTGATCAAAAAAATTTTATTTCTTACGACTTTTCGTAAAATATGTTAACGCCATCTGAAAGACGAACAGATAAACTTTCCATCGAGCTCTTAGTCAAAGAAGTCGGTCAAAGGATGCAAGAGTTATTAGCAAAGAACTAATCGGTGGTCAACACGATTCCGTCCTACTGCCGATTCTTTTTGCAAAGTACTTTTCTATAATTCTAGTATTTAATGGGAAAAAATTAAACGAATTTTTTGTCCATGTAAAAAACTATTAATTCTGAATAAAATGCCGCCCATTTATGCAATTAAAAAAATTTTAATTTCTCTTATTAGATAAGGCATATTTTCGTCTGATAAGGTACCTCTTCTTCAATGATTTCGAGGATATTTTAGTTTTGATCAAAAAAATTTCATTTTTTACGACTTTTCGTAAAATATGTTAACGCCATCTGAAAGACGAACAGATAAACTTTCCATCGAGCTCTTAGTCAAAGAAGTCGGTCAAAGGATGCAAGAGTTATTAGCAAAAAAACTAATCGGTGGTCAACACGATTCCGTCCTACTGCCGATTCTTTTCGCAAAGATCTTTTCTATAATTCTAGTATTTAATGGGAAAAAGTTAAACGAATTTTTTGTCCATGCAAAAAACTATTAATTCTGAATAAAATGCCGCCCATTAATGCAATTAAAAAAATTTAAATATCTCTTAATAGATACGGCATATTTTCTTCTTCAATGAATTCGAGGATATTTTATTTTGATCAAAAAAATTTTATTTCTTACGACTTTTCGTAAAATATGTTAATGCCATCTGAAAGATGAACAGATAAGCTCTCCATCGAGCTCTTAGTCGAAGAAGTCGGTCAAAGGATGCAAGAGTTATTAGCAAAAAACTAATCGATGGTCAACACGATTCCGTCTTACTGCCGATTCTTTTTGCAAAGTAGTTTTCTATAATTCTAGTATTTAATGGGAAAAAGTTAAACGAATTTTTTGTCCATGTAAAAAACTATTAATTCTGAATAAAATGCCGCCCATTTATGCAATTAAAAAAATTTAAATGTATTTAATGGGAAAAAATTAAACGAATTTTTTGTCCATGTAAAAAACTACTAATTCTGAATAAAATGCCGCCCATTTATGCAATTAAAAAAATTTTAATTTCTCTTATTAGATAAGGCATATTTTCGTCTGATAAGGTACTTCTTCTTCAATGATTTCGAGGATATTTTAGTTTTGATCAAAAAAATTTTATTTCTTACGACTTTTCGTAAAATATGTTAACGCCATCTGAAAGACGAACAGATAAGCTTTCCATCGAGCTCTTAGTCGAAGAAGTCGGTCAAAGGATGCAAGAGTTATTAGCAAAGAACTAATCGGTGGTCAACACGATTCCGTCCTACTGCCGATTCTTTTTGCAAAGTACTTTTCTATAATTCTAGTATTTAATGGGAAAAAATTAAACGAATTTTTTGTCCATGTAAAAAACTATTAATTCTGAATAAAATGCCGCCCATTTAAGCAATTAAAAAAATTTAAATGTCTCTTAATAGATAAGGCATATTTTCTTCTTCAATGATTTCGAGGATATTTTAATTTGATCAAAAAAATTTTATTTCTTACGACTTTTCGTAAAATATGTTAATGCCATCTGAAAGATGAACAGATAAGCTTTCCATCGAGCTCTTTGTCGAAGAAGTCGGTCAAAGGATGCAAGAGTTATTAGCAAAAAACTAATCGGTGGTCAACATGATTCCGTCCTACTGCCGATTCTTTTTGCAAAGTACTTTTCTATAATTCTAGTATTTAATGGGAAAAAATTAAACGAATTTTTTGTCCATGTAAAAAACTATTAATTCTGAATAAAATGCCGCCCATTTATGCAATTAAAAAAATTTAAATGTCTCTTATTAGATAAGGCATATTTTCGTCTGATAAGGTACTTCTTCTTCAATGATTTCGAGGATATTTTAGTTTGATCAAAAAAATTTTATTTCTTACGACTTTTCGTAAAATATGTTAATGCCATCTGAAAGATGAACAGATAAGCTCTCCATCGAGCTCTTAGTCGAAGAAGTCGGTCAAAGGATGCAAGAGTTTTTAGCAAAAAACTAATTGGTGGTCAACACGTTTCCATCCTACTGCCGATTCTTTTTGCAAAGTACTTTTCCATAATTCTAGTATTTAATGGGAAAAAATTAAACCAATTTTTTAACCATGTAAAAAACTATTAATTCTGAATAAAATGCCGCCCATTAATGCAATTAAAAAAATTTAAATGTCTCTTATTAGATAAGGCATATTTTTGTCTGATAAGGTACTTCTTCTTCAATGATTTCGATGATATTTTAGTTTTGATCAAAAAAATTTTATTTCTTACGACTTTTCGTAAAATATGTTAACGCCATCTGAAAGACGAACAGATAAACTTTCCATCGAGCTCTTAGTCAAAGAAGTCGGTCAAAGGATGCAAGAGTTATTAGCAAAAAACTAATCGGTGGTCAACACGATTCCGTCCTACTGCCGATTCTTTTCGCAAAGTTCTTTTCTATAATTCTAGTATTTAATGGGAAAAAGTTAAACGAATTTTTTGTCCATGCAAAAAACTATTAATTCTGAATAAAATGCCGCCCATTAATGCAATTAAAAAAATTTAAATATCTCTTAATAGATACGGCATATTTTCTTCTTCAATGAATTCGAGGATATTTTATTTTGATCAAAAAAATTTTATTTCTTACGACTTTTCGTAAAATATGGTAATGCCATCTGAAAGATGAAAGATGGGAAAAAGTTAAACGAATTTTTTGTCCATGTAAAAAACTATTAATTCTGAATAAAATGCCGCCCATTTATGCAATTAAAAAAATTAAAATGTATTTAATGGGAAAAAATTAAACGAATTTTTTGTTTTGTAAAAAACTATTAATTCTGAATAAAATGACGCCCATTTATGCAATTAAAAAAATTTAAATGTCTCTTATTAGATAAGGCATATTTTCGTCTGATAAGGTACTTCTTCTTCAATGATTTCGAGGATATTTTAGTTTTGATCAAAAAAATTTTATTTCTTACGTTTTTTCGTAAAATATGTTAACGCCATCTGAAAGACGAACAGATAAACTTTCCATCGAGCTCTTAGTCAAAGAAGTCGGTCAAAGGATGCAAGAGTTATTAACAAAAAACTAATCGGTGGTCAACACGATTCCGTCCTACTGCCGATTCTTTTTGCAAAGTACTTTTCTATAATTCTAGTATTTAATGGGAAAAAATTAAACGAATTTTTTAACCATGTAAAAAACTATTAATTCTGAATAAAATGCCGCCCATTAATGCAATTAAAAAAATTTAAATATCTCTTAATAGATACGGCATATTTTCTTCTTCAATGATTTCGAGGATATTTTATTTTGATCAAAAAAATTTTATTTCTTACGACTTTTCGTAAAATATGTTAATGCCATCTGAAAGATGAACAGATAAGCTCTCCATCGGGCTCTTAGTCGAAGAAGTCGGTCAAAGGATGCCAGAGTTATTAGCAAAAAACTAATCGATGGTCAACACGACTCCGTCTTACTGCCGATTCTTTTTGCAAAGTAGTTTTCTATAATTCTAGTATTTAATGGGAAAAAGTTAAACGAATTTTTTGTCCATGTAAAAAACTATTAATTCTGAATAAAATGCCGCCCATTTATGCAATTAAAAAAATTTAAATGTATTTAATGGGAAAAAATTAAACGAATTTTTTGTCCATGTAAAAAACTATTAATTCTGAATAAAATGACGCCCATTTATGCAATTAAAAAAATTTAAATGTCTCTTATTAGATAAGGCATATTTTCGTCTGATAAGGTACTTCTTCTTCAATGATTTCGAGGATATTTTAGTTTTGATCAAAAAAATTTTATTTCTTACGACTTTTCGTAAAATATGTTAATGCCATCTGAAAGACGAACAGATAAACTTTCCATCGAGCTCTTAGTCGAAGAAGTCGCTCGAAGGATGCAAGAGTTGTTAGCAAAAATTTAATCGGTGGTCAACACGATTCCGTCCTACTGCCGACTCTTTTCGCAAAGTTCTTTTATATAATTCTAGTATTTAATGGGAAAAAGTTAAACGAATTTTTTGTCCATTCAAAAAAACTATTAATTCTGAATAAAATTCCGCCCATTTACGCAATTAAAAAAAAATTAAATGTCTCTTATTAGATAAGGCATATTTTCGTCTGATAAGGTACTTCTTTTTCAATGATTTCGAGGATATTTTAATTTGATCAAAAAAATTTTATTTCTTACGACTTTTCGTGAAATATGTTAATGCCATCTGAAAGATGAACAGATAAGCTTTCCATCGAGCTCTTAGTCGAAGAAGTCGGTCAAAGGATGCAAGAGTTATTAGCAAAAATCTGATCGGTGTTCAACACGATTCCGTCCTACTGCCGATTCTTTTTGCAAAGTACTTTTCTCTAATTCTAGTATTTAATGGGAAAAAGTTAAACGAATTTTTTGTCCATGCAAAAAACTATTAATTCTGAATAAAATGCCGCCCATTAATGCAATTAAAAAAATTTAAATATCTCTTAATAGATACGGCATATTTTCTTCTTCAATGAATTCGAGGATATTTTATTTTGATCAAAAAAATTTTATTTCTTACGACTTTTCGTAAAATATGTTAATGCCATCTGAAAGATGAACAGATAAGCTCTCCATCGAGCTCTTAGTCGAAGAAGTCGGTCAAAGGATGCAAGAGTTATTAGCAAAAAACTAATCGATGGTCAACACGATTCCGTCTTACTGCCGATTCTTTTTGCAAAGTAGTTTTCTATAATTCTAGTATTTAATGGGAAAAAGTTAAACGAATTTTTTGTCCATGTAAAAAACTATTAATTCTGAATAAAATGCCGCCCATTTATGCAATTAAAAAAATTTAAATGTATTTAATGGGAAAAAATTAAACGAATTTTTTGTCCATGTAAAAAACTACTAATTCTGAATAAAATGCCGCCCATTTATGCAATTAAAAAAATTTTAATTTCTCTTATTAGATAAGGCATATTTTCGTCTGATAAGGTACTTCTTCTTCAATGATTTCGAGGATATTTTAGTTTTGATCAAAAAAATTTTATTTCTTACGACTTTTCGTAAAATATGTTAACGCCATCTGAAAGACGAACAGATAAGCTTTCCATCGAGCTCTTAGTCGAAGAAGTCGGTCAAAGGATGCAAGAGTTATTAGCAAAGAACTAATCGGTGGTCAACACGATTCCGTCCTACTGCCGATTCTTTTTGCAAAGTACTTTTCTATAATTCTAGTATTTAATGGGAAAAAATTAAACGAATTTTTTGTCCATGTAAAAAACTATTAATTCTGAATAAAATGCCGCCCATTTAAGCAATTAAAAAAATTTAAATGTCTCTTAATAGATAAGGCATATTTTCTTCTTCAATGATTTCGAGGATATTTTAATTTGATCAAAAAAATTTTATTTCTTACGACTTTTCGTAAAATATGTTAATGCCATCTGAAAGATGAACAGATAAGCTTTCCATCGAGCTCTTTGTCGAAGAAGTCGGTCAAAGGATGCAAGAGTTATTAGCAAAAAACTAATCGGTGGTCAACATGATTCCGTCCTACTGCCGATTCTTTTTGCAAAGTACTTTTCTATAATTCTAGTATTTAATGGGAAAAAATTAAACGAATTTTTTGTCCATGTAAAAAACTATTAATTCTGAATAAAATGCCGCCCATTTATGCAATTAAAAAAATTTAAATGTCTCTTATTAGATAAGGCATATTTTCGTCTGATAAGGTACTTCTTCTTCAATGATTTCGAGGATATTTTAGTTTGATCAAAAAAATTTTATTTCTTACGACTTTTCGTAAAATATGTTAATGCCATCTGAAAGATGAACAGATAAGCTCTCCATCGAGCTCTTAGTCGAAGAAGTCGGTCAAAGGATGCAAGAGTTTTTAGCAAAAAACTAATTGGTGGTCAACACGTTTCCATCCTACTGCCGATTCTTTTTGCAAAGTACTTTTCCATAATTCTAGTATTTAATGGGAAAAAATTAAACCAATTTTTTAACCATGTAAAAAACTATTAATTCTGAATAAAATGCCGCCCATTAATGCAATTAAAAAAATTTAAATGTCTCTTATTAGATAAGGCATATTTTTGTCTGATAAGGTACTTCTTCTTCAATGATTTCGATGATATTTTAGTTTTGATCAAAAAAATTTTATTTCTTACGACTTTTCGTAAAATATGTTAACGCCATCTGAAAGACGAACAGATAAACTTTCCATCGAGCTCTTAGTCAAAGAAGTCGGTCAAAGGATGCAAGAGTTATTAGCAAAAAACTAATCGGTGGTCAACACGATTCCGTCCTACTGCCGATTCTTTTCGCAAAGTTCTTTTCTATAATTCTAGTATTTAATGGGAAAAAGTTAAACGAATTTTTTGTCCATGCAAAAAACTATTAATTCTGAATAAAATGCCGCCCATTAATGCAATTAAAAAAATTTAAATATCTCTTAATAGATACGGCATATTTTCTTCTTCAATGAATTCGAGGATATTTTATTTTGATCAAAAAAATTTTATTTCTTACGACTTTTCGTAAAATATGGTAATGCCATCTGAAAGATGAAAGATGGGAAAAAGTTAAACGAATTTTTTGTCCATGTAAAAAACTATTAATTCTGAATAAAATGCCGCCCATTTATGCAATTAAAAAAATTAAAATGTATTTAATGGGAAAAAATTAAACGAATTTTTTGTTTTGTAAAAAACTATTAATTCTGAATAAAATGACGCCCATTTATGCAATTAAAAAAATTTAAATGTCTCTTATTAGATAAGGCATATTTTCGTCTGATAAGGTACTTCTTCTTCAATGATTTCGAGGATATTTTAGTTTTGATCAAAAAAATTTTATTTCTTACGTTTTTTCGTAAAATATGTTAACGCCATCTGAAAGACGAACAGATAAACTTTCCATCGAGCTCTTAGTCAAAGAAGTCGGTCAAAGGATGCAAGAGTTATTAACAAAAAACTAATCGGTGGTCAACACGATTCCGTCCTACTGCCGATTCTTTTTGCAAAGTACTTTTCTATAATTCTAGTATTTAATGGGAAAAAATTAAACGAATTTTTTAACCATGTAAAAAACTATTAATTCTGAATAAAATGCCGCCCATTAATGCAATTAAAAAAATTTAAATATCTCTTAATAGATACGGCATATTTTCTTCTTCAATGATTTCGAGGATATTTTATTTTGATCAAAAAAATTTTATTTCTTACGACTTTTCGTAAAATATGTTAATGCCATCTGAAAGATGAACAGATAAGCTCTCCATCGGGCTCTTAGTCGAAGAAGTCGGTCAAAGGATGCCAGAGTTATTAGCAAAAAACTAATCGATGGTCAACACGACTCCGTCTTACTGCCGATTCTTTTTGCAAAGTAGTTTTCTATAATTCTAGTATTTAATGGGAAAAAGTTAAACGAATTTTTTGTCCATGTAAAAAACTATTAATTCTGAATAAAATGCCGCCCATTTATGCAATTAAAAAAATTTAAATGTATTTAATGGGAAAAAATTAAACGAATTTTTTGTCCATGTAAAAAACTATTAATTCTGAATAAAATGACGCCCATTTATGCAATTAAAAAAATTTAAATGTCTCTTATTAGATAAGGCATATTTTCGTCTGATAAGGTACTTCTTCTTCAATGATTTCGAGGATATTTTAGTTTTGATCAAAAAAATTTTATTTCTTACGACTTTTCGTAAAATATGTTAATGCCATCTGAAAGACGAACAGATAAACTTTCCATCGAGCTCTTAGTCGAAGAAGTCGCTCGAAGGATGCAAGAGTTGTTAGCAAAAATTTAATCGGTGGTCAACACGATTCCGTCCTACTGCCGACTCTTTTCGCAAAGTTCTTTTATATAATTCTAGTATTTAATGGGAAAAAGTTAAACGAATTTTTTGTCCATTCAAAAAAACTATTAATTCTGAATAAAATTCCGCCCATTTACGCAATTAAAAAAAAATTAAATGTCTCTTATTAGATAAGGCATATTTTCGTCTGATAAGGTACTTCTTTTTCAATGATTTCGAGGATATTTTAATTTGATCAAAAAAATTTTATTTCTTACGACTTTTCGTGAAATATGTTAATGCCATCTGAAAGATGAACAGATAAGCTTTCCATCGAGCTCTTAGTCGAAGAAGTCGGTCAAAGGATGCAAGAGTTATTAGCAAAAATCTGATCGGTGTTCAACACGATTCCGTCCTACTGCCGATTCTTTTTGCAAAGTACTTTTCTCTAATTCTAGTATTTAATGGGAAAAAATTAAACGAATTTTTTGTCCATGTAAAAAACTAATAATTCTGAATAAAATGCCGGCCATTTATGCAATTAAAAAAATTTAAATGTCTCTTAATAGATAAGGCATATTTTCTTCTTCAATGATTTCGAGGATATTTTAGTTTTGATCAAAAAAATTTTATTTCTTACGACTTTTCGTAAAATATGTTAATGCCATCTGAAAGATGAACAGATAAGCTTTCCATCGAGCTCTTAGTCGAAGAAGTCGCTCGAAGGATGCAAGAGTTATTAGTAAAAAACTAATCGGTGGTCAATACGATTCCGTCCTACTGACGATTCTTTTTGCAAAGTACTTTTCTATAATTCTAGTATTTAATGCGAAAAAATTAGACTAATTTTTTGTCCATGTAAAAAACTATTAATTCTGAATAAAATGCCGCCCATTTATGCAATTAAAAAATTTTAAATGTCTCTTAATAGATAAGGCATATTTTCGTCTGATAAGGTACTTCTTCTTCAATGATTTCGAGGATATTTTAGTTTTGATCACAAAAATTTTATTTCTTACGACTTTTCGTAAAATATGTTAATGCCATCTGAAAGGTGAACAGATAAGCTTTCATTGAGCTCTTAGTTGAAGAAGTTGGTCAAAGGATGCAAGAGTTATTAGCAAAAAACTAATCGGTGGTCAACACGATTCCGTCCTACTGCCGATTCTTTTTGCAAAATACTTTTCTATAATTCTAGTATTTAATGGGAAAAAATTAAACGAATTTTTTGTCCATGTAAAAAACTATTAATTCTGAATAAAATGCCGCCCATTTATGCAATTAAAAAAATGTAAATGTCTCTTATTAGATAAGGCATATTTTCGTCTGATAAGGTACTTCTTCTTCAATGATTTCGAGGATATTTTAGTTTTATCAAAAAAATTTTATTTTTTACGACTTTTCGTAAAATATGTTAATGCCATCTGAAAGATGAACAGATAAGCTTTCCATCGAGCTCTTAGTCGAAGAAGTCGGTCAAAGGATGCAAGAGTTATTAGCAAAAAACTAATCGGTGGTCAACACGATTCCGTCCTACTGCCGATTCTTTTTGCAAAGTACTTTTCTATAATTCTAGTATTTAATGGGAAAAAATTAGACGAATTTTTTGTCCATGTAAAAATTTATTAATTCTGAATAAAATGACGCCCATTTATGCAATTAAAAAATTTTAAATGTCTCTTAATAGATAAGGCATATTTTCGTCTGATAAGGTACTTCTTCTTCAATGATTTCGAGGATATTTTAGTTTTGATCACAAAAATTTTATTTCTTCCGAATTTTCGTAAAATATGTTAATGCCATCTGAATAGTGAACAGATAAGCTTTCATTGAGCTCTTAGTCGAAGAAGTCGGTCAAAGGATGCAAGAGTTATTAGCAAAAAACTAATCGGTGGTCAACACGATTCCGTCCTACTGCCGATTCTTTTTGCAAAATACTTTTCTATCATTCTAGTATTTAATGGGAAAAAATTAAACGAATTTTTTGTCCATGTAAAAAACTATTAATTCTGAATAAAATGCCGCCCATTTATGCAATTAAAAAAATGTAAATGTCTCTTATTAGATAAGGCATATTTTCGTCTGATAAGGTACTTCTTCTTCAATGATTTCGAGGATATTTTAATTTGATCAAAAAAATTTTATTTCTTACGACTTTTCGTAAAATATGTTAATGCCATCTGAAAGATGAACAGATAAGCTTTCCATCGAGCTCTTAGTCGAAGAAGTCGGTCAAAGGATGCAAGAGTTATTAGCAAAAAACTAATCGGTGGTCAACACGATTCCGACCTACTGCCGATTCTTTTTGCAAAGTACTTTTCTATAATTCTAGTATTTAATGGGAAAAAATTAAACGAATTTTTTGTCCATGTAAAAAACTATTAATTCTGAATAAAATGCCGCCCATTTATGCAATTATAACCAGTAAGGACGCTATCTTCAGCAAGGCTGAAGCTATAATACTTTTCACATTGTGTCACTATAAAAAAAACTAAATGAATAGTTTTCATGCATCCCTAACAACATAACTGTAATGTTTCAAGTCAATTCGTTAAAAAACAAAAATTTTTTCCATACAACGGTTCAAGTTTTGCGATAAGTGGGCGTAGCCATGCCCACATTTGGTCAAAATAGTTTTTATTCCTCCCTAAGAACATAACTGTAAAGTTTCAAGTCAATTGGTTAAAAAACAAAAAAGTTTTCCATACAAAGGGTCAATTTTCGCTATAAAAGGGCGTAGCCACGCCCACTTTTGATCAAAACAGTTTTCATTCCTCCCTAAGAGCATAACTGCAAAGTTTCAAGTCAATTGGTTAAAAAACAAAAAAGTTTTCCATACAACGGGTCAATTTTCGCTATAAGTAGGCGTGGCTACGCCCACTTTTGGTCAAAATAGTTTTTATTCCTCCCTAGGAACATAACTGTAAAGTTTTAAGTCAATTGGTTAAAAAACAAAAAAGTTTTCCATACAAAGCGTCAAGTTAAGCTATAAGTGGGCGTGGCCATGCCCACTTTTGATCAAAATAGTTTTCATTCCTCCCTAAGAGCACAACTGCAAAGTTTCAAGTCAATTGGTTAAAAAACAAAAAAGTTTTCCATACAACGGATAAATTTTCGCTATAAGTGGGCATACATACAGACAGACAGACAGACAGACAGACGGACATGGCTAAATCAACTCGTCTTGTCGTCCTGATCAAGAATATATATACTTTATATAGTCGGAAATTAATATTTCGATCTGTTACAAACTCCGTGACAAAGTTAATATACTATTTCACATAAGTGAAAAGTATAAAAATTTAAATGTCTCTTATTAGATAAGGCATATTTTCGTCTGATAAGGTACTTCTTCTTCAATGATTTCGAGGATATTTTAGTTTGATCAAAAAAATTTTATTTCTTACGACTTTTCGTAAAATATGTTAATGCCATCTGAAAGATGAATAGATAAGCTTTCCATCGAGCTCTTAGTCGAAGAAGTCGGTCAAAGGATGCAAGAGTTTTTAGCAAAAAACTAATTGGTGGTCAACACGTTTCCATCCTACTGCCGATTCTTTTTGCAATGTACTTTTCCATAATTCTAGTATTTAATGGGAAAAAATTAAACCAATTTTTTAACCATGTAAAAAACTATTAATTCTGAATAAAATGCCGCCCATTAATGCAATTAAAAAAATTTAAATATCTCTTAATAGATACGGCATATTTTCTTCTTCAATGATTTCGAGGATATTTTATTTTGATCAAAAAAATTTTATTTCTTACGACTTTTCGTAAAATATGTAAATGCCATCTGAAAGATGAACAGATAAGCTTTCCATAGAGCTCTTAGTCGAAGAAGTCGGTCAAAGGATGCAAGAGTTATTACAAAAAAACTAATCGGTGGTCAACACGATTCCGTCCTACTGCCGATTCTTTTTGCAAAGTACTTTTCTATAATTCTAGTATTTAATGGGAAAAAATTAAACGAATTTTTTGTCCATGTAAAAAACTATTAATTCTGAATAAATTGACGCCCATTTATGCAATTAAAAAAATTTAAATGTCTCTTATAAGATAAGGCATATTGTCGTCTGATAAGGTACTTCTTCTTCAATGATTTCGAGGATATTTTAGTTTTGATCAAAAAAATTTTATTTCTTACGACTTTTCGTAAAATATGTTAATGCCATCTGAAAGATGAACAGATGAGCTTTCCATCGAGCTCTTAGTCGAAGAAGTCGGTCGAAGGATGCAACAGTTATTAGCAAAAAACTAATCGGTGGTCAACACGTTTCCGTCCAACTGCTGATTCTTTTCGAAAAGTACTTTTCTATAATTGTAGTACTTAATGGGAAAAAATTAAACGAATCTTTTGTCCATGTAAAAACCTTTTAATTCTGAATAAAATGCCGCCCATTTATGCAATTAAAATATTTTAAATGTCTCTTAATAGATATGGCATATTTTAGTCTGATAAGGTACTTCTTCTTCAATGATTTCGAGGATATTTTAGTTTTGATCAAAAAAATTTTATTTCTTACGACTTTTCGTAAAATATGTTAATGCCATCTGAAAGATGAACAGATAAGCTTTCCATCGAGCTCTTAGTCGAAGAAGTCGGTCAAAGGATGCAAGAATTATTAGCAAAAAACTAATCGGTGGTCAACACGATTCCGTCCTACTGCCGATTCTTTTTGCAAAGTACTTTTCTATAATTCTAGTATTTAATGGGAAAAAATTAGACGAATTTTTTGTCCATGTAAAAAACTATTAATTCTGAATAAAATGCCGCCCATTTATGCAATTAAAAAAATTTAAATGTCTCCTATTAAATAAGGCATATTTTCGTCTGATAAGGTACTTCTTCTTCTTAGTTTTGATCAAAAAAATTTTATTTCTTACGACTTTTCGTAAAATATGTTAATGCCATCTGAAAGATGAACAGATAAGCTTTCCATCGAGCTCTTAGTCGAAGAAGTCTGTCGAAGGATGCAATAATTATTAGCAAGAAACTAATCGGTGGTCAATACATTTCCGTCCTACTGCCAATTCTTTTCGCAAAGTACTTTTCTATAATTCTAGTATTTAATGGGAAAAAATTTAACGAATTTTTTGTCAATGTAAAAAACTATTAATTCTGAATAAAATGCCGCCCATTTATGCAATTAAAGAAATTTAATGTCTCTAAATAGATAAGGCATATTTTCGTCTGATAAGGTACTTCTTCTTCAATGATTTCGAGGATATTTTAGTTTGATCAAAAAAATTTTATTTCTTACGACTTTTCGTAAAATATGTTAATGCCATCTGAAAGATGAACAGATAAGCTTTCCATCGAGCTCTTAGTCGAAGAAGTCGGTCAAAGGATGCAAGAATTATTAGCAAAAAACTAATCGGTGGTCAACACGATTCCGTCCTACTGCCGATTCTTTTTGCAAAGTACTTTTCTATAATTCTAGTATTTAATGGGAAAAAATAAGACGAATTTTTTGTCCATGTAAAAAACTATTAATTCTGAATAAAATGCCGCCCATTTATGCAATTAAAAAAATTTAAATGTCTCCTATTAAATAAGGCATATTTTCGTCTGATAAGGTACTTCTTCTTCTTAGTTTTGATCAAAAAAATTTTATTTCTTACGACTTTTCGTAAAATATGTTAATGCCATCTGAAAGATGAACAGATGAGCTTTCCATCGAGCTCTTAGTCGAAGAAGTCGGTCGAAGGATGCAACAGTTATTAGCAAAAAACTAATCGGTGGTCAACACGTTTCCGTCCAACTGCTGATTCTTTTCGAAAAGTACTTTTCTATAATTGTAGTACTTAATGGGAAAAAATTAAACGAATCTTTTGTCCATGTAAAAACCTTTTAATTCTGAATAAAATGCCGCCCATTTATGCAATTAAAATATTTTAAATGTCTCTTAATAGATATGGCATATTTTAGTCTGATAAGGTACTTCTTCTTCAATGATTTCGAGGATATTTTAGTTTTGATCAAAAAAATTTTATTTCTTACGACTTTTCGTAAAATATGTTAATGCCATCTGAAAGATGAACAGATAAGCTTTCCATCGAGCTCTTAGTCGCAGAAGTCGGTCAAAGGATGCAAGAGTTATTAGCAAAAAACTAATTGGTGGTCAACACGATTCCGTCCTACTGCCGATTCTTTTTGCAAAGTACTTTTCTATAATTCTAGTATTTAATGGGAAAAAATTAAACGAATTTTTTGTCCATGTAAAAAACTATTAATTCTGAATAAAATGCCGCCCATTTATGCAATTAAAAAAATTTAAATGTCTCTTATTAGATAAGGCATATTTTCGTCTGATAAGGTACTTCTTCTTCAATGATTTCGAGGATATTTTAGTTTGATCAAAAAAATTTTATTTCTTACGACTTTTCGTAAAATATGTTAATGCCATCTTAAAGATGAACAGATAAGCTTTCCATCGAGCTCTTAGTCGCAGAAGTCGGTCAAAGGATGCAAGAGTTATTAGCAAAAAACTAATCGGTGGTCAACACGATTCCGTCCTACTGCCGATTCTTTTTGCAAAGTACCTTTCTATAATTCTAGTATTTAATGGGAAAAAGTTAAACGAATTTCTTGTCCATGTAAAAAACTATTAATTCTGAATAAAATGCCGCCCATTTATGCAATTAAAAAAATTTAAATGTCTCTTATAAGATAATGCATATTTTCGTCTGATAAGGTACTTCTTCTTCAATGATTTCGAGGATATTTTAGTTTTGATCAAAAAAATTTTATTTCTTACGACTTTTCGTAAAATATGTTAATGCCATCTGAAAGACGAACAGATAAACTTTCCATCGAGCGCTTAGTCGAAGAAGTCGGTCAAAGGATGCAAGAGTTATTAGCAAAAATCTAATCGGTGGTCGACACGATTCCGTCCTACTGCCGATTCTTTTCGCAAAGTACTTTTCTATAATTCTAGTATTTCATTGGAAAAAGTTAAACGAATTTTTTGTCCATGTAAAAAACTATAAATTCTGAATAAAACGCCGCCCATTTCTGCAATTAAAAAAATTTAAATGTCTCCTATTAGATAAGGAATATTTTCGTCTGATAAGGTACTTCTTCTTCAATGATTTCGAGGATATTTTAGTTTGATCAAAAAAATTTTATTTCTTACGACTTTTCGTAAAATATGTTAATGCCATCTTAAAGATGAACAGATAAGCTTTCCATCGAGCTCTTAGTCGAAGAAGTCGCTCGAAGGATGCAAGAGTTATTAGCAAAAAATTAATCGTTGGTCAACACGATTCCGTCCTACTGCCGACTCTTTTCGCAAAGTTCTTTTCTATAATTCTAGTATTTAATGGGAAAAAGTTAAACGAATTTTTTGTCCATGTAAAAAACTATTAATTCTGAATAAATTGACGCCCATTTATGCAATTAAAAAATTTAAATGTCTCCTATTAAATAAGGCATATTTTCGTCTGATAAGGTACTTCTTCTTCTTAGTTTTGATCAAAAAATTTTATTTCTTATGACTTTTCGTAAAATATAAAAATGCCATCTTAAAGATGAACAGATAAACTTTCCATCGAGCACTTAGTCGAAGAAGTCGGTCAAAGGATGCAAGAGTTATTAGCAAAAAACTAATCGGTGGTCAACACGTTTCCGTCCTACTGCCGATTCTTTTCGAAAAGTACTTTTCTATAATTGTAGTATTTAATTGGAAAAAATTAAACGAATCTTTTGTCCATGTAAAAAACTATTAATTCTGAATAAATTGACGCCCATTTATGCAATTAAAAAAATTTAAATGTCTCCTATTAAATAAGGCATATTTTCGTCTGATAAGGTACTTCTTCTTCTTAGTTTTGATCAAAAAATTTTATTTCTTATGACTTTTCTTAAAATATGTTAATGCCATCTGAAAGAGGAACAGACTAGCTTTCCATCGAGCTCTTAGTCGAAGAAGTCGGTCGAAGGATGGAACAGTTATTAGCAAAAAACTAATCGGTGGTCAACACGTTTCCGTCCTACTGCCGATTCTTTTCGAAAAGTACTTTTCTATAATTGTAGTATTTAATTGGAAAAAATTAAACGAATTTTTTGTCCATGTAAAAAACTATTAATTCTGAATAAAATGCCGCCCATTTAAGCAATTAAAAAAATTTAAATGTCTCTTATTAGATAAGGCATATTTTCGTCTGATAAGGTACTTCTTCTTCAATGATTTCGAGGATATTTTAGTTTGATCAAAAAAATTTTATTTCTTACGACTTTTCGTAAAATATGTTAATGCCATCTAAATAATGAACAGATAAGCTTTCCATCGAGCTCTTAGTCGAAGAAGTCGGTCGAAGGATGGAACAGTTATTAGCAAAAAACTAATCGGTGGTCAACACGTTTCCGTCCTACTGCCGATTCTTTTCGAAAAGTACTTTTCTATAATTGTAGTATTTAATTGGAAAAAATTAAACGAATTTTTTGTCCATGTAAAAAACTATTAATTCTGAATAAAATGCCGCCCATTTATGCAATTAAAAAAATTTAAATGCCTCTTATTAGATAAGGCATATTTTCGTCTGATAAGGTACTTCTTCTTCAATGATTTCGAGGATATTTTAGTTTGATCAAAAAAATTTTATTTCTTACGACTTTTCGTAAAATATGTTAATGCCATCTTAAAGATGAACAGATAAGCTTTCCATCGAGCTCTTAGTCGAAGAAGTCGCTCGAAGGATGCAAGAGTTATTAGCAAAAAATTAATCGTTGGTCAACACGATTCCGTCCTACTGCCGACTCTTTTCGCAAAGTTCTTTTCTATAATTCTAGTATTTAATGGGAAAAAGTTAAACGAATTTTTTGTCCATGTAAAAAACTATTAATTCTGAATAAATTGACGCCCATTTATGCAATTAAAAAAATTTAAATGTCTCCTATTAAATAATGCATATTTTCGTCTGATAAGGTACTTCTTCTTCTTAGTTTTGATCAAAAAATTTTATTTCTTATGACTTTTCGTAAAATATAAAAATGTCATCTTAAAGATGAACAGATAAACTTTCCATCGAGCACTTAGTCGAAGAAGTCGGTCAAAGGATGCAAGAGTTATTAGCAAAAAACTAATCGGTGGTCAACACGTTTCCGTCCTACTGCCGATTCTTTTCGAAAAGTACTTTTCTATAATTGTAGTATTTAATGGGAAAAAATTAAACGAATTTTTTGTCCATGTAAAAAACTATTAATTCTGAATAAAATGCCGCCCATTTATGCAATAAAAAAAATTTAAATGTCTCTTATTAGATAAGGCATATTTTCGTCTGATAAGGTACTTCTTCTTCAATGATTTCGAGGATATTTTAGTTTGATCAAAAAAATTTTATTTCTTACGACTTTTCGTAAAATATGTTAATGCCATCTAAAAGATGAACAGATAAGCTTTCCATCGAGCTCTTAGTCGAAGAAGTCGGTCAAAGGATGCAAGAGTTATTAGCAAAAAACTAATCGGTGGTCAACACGATTCCGTCCTACTGCCGATTCTTTTTGCAAAGTACTTTTCTATAATTCTAGTATTTAATGGGAAAAAATTAAACGAATTTTTTGTCCATGTAAAAAACTATTAATTCTGAATAAAATGCCGCCCATTTATGCAATTAAAAAAATTTAAATGTCTCTTATTAGATAAGGCATATTTTCGTCTGATAAGGTACTTCTTCTTCTTAGTTTTGATCAAAAAATTTTATTTCTTACGACTTTTCGTAAAATATGTTAATGCCATCTGAAAGACGAACAGATAAACTTTCCATCGAGCGCCTAGTCGCAGAAGTCGGTCAAAGGATGCAAGAGTTATTACAAAAAAACTAATCGGTGGTCAACACGATTCCGTCCTACTGCCGATTCTTTTCGCAAAGTACTTTTCTATAATTCTAGTATTTAATGTGAAAAAGTTAAACGAATTTTTTGTCCATATAAAAAAATATTATTTCTGAATAAAATGACGCCCATTTATGCAATTAAAAAAATTTAAATGTCTCTAATTAAATAAGGCATATTTTCGTCTGATAAGGTACTTCTTCTTCTTAGTTTTGATCAAAAAATTTTATTTCTTATGACTTTTCTTAAAATATGTTAATGCCATCTGAAAGAGGAACAGACTAGCTTTCCAGCGAGCTCTTAGTCGAAGAAGTCGGTCGAAGGATACAACAGCTATTAGCAAAAAACTAATCGGTGGTCAACACGTTTCCGTCCTACTGCCGATTCTTTTCGAAAAGTACTTTTCTATAATTGTAGTATTTAATTGGAAAAAATTAAACGAATCTTTTGTCCATGTAAAAAACTATTAATTCTGAATAAAATGCCGCCCATTTATGCAATTAAAAAAATTTAAATGTCTCTTATTAGATAAGGCATATTTTCGTCTGATAAGGTACTTCTTCTTCAATGATTTCGAGGATATTTTAGTTTGATCAAAAAAATTTTATTTCTTACGACTTTTCGTAAAATATGTTAATGCCATCTTAAAGATGAACAGATAAGCTTTCCATCGAGCTTTTAGTCGAAGAAGTCGCTCGAAGTATGCAAGAGTTATTAGGAAAAAATTAATCGGTGGTCAACACGATTCCGTCCTACTGCCGACTCTTTTCGCAAAGTTCTTTTCTATAATTCTAGTATTTAATGGGAAAAAGTTAAACGAATTTTTTGTCCATGTAAAAACTATTGATTCTGAATAAATTGACGCCCATTTATGCAATTAAAAAAATTTAAATGTCTCTTATAAGATAAGGCATATTTTCGTCTGATAAGGTACTTCTTCTTCAATGATTTCGAGGATATTTTAGTTTTGATCAAAAAAATTTTATTTCTTACGACTTTTCGTAAAATATGTTAATGCCATCTTAAAGATGAACAGATAAGCTTTCCATCAAGCTTTAAGTCGAAGAAGTCGCTCGAAGTATGCAAGAGTTATTAGCAAAAAATTAATCGGTGGTCAACACGATTCCGTCCTACTGCCGACTCTTTTCGCAAAGTTCTTTTCTATAATTCTAGTATTTAATGGGAAAAAGTTAAACGAATTTTTTGTCCATGTAAAAACGATTAATTCTGAATAAATTGACGCCCATTTATGCAATTAAAAAAATTTAAATGTCTCCTATTAAATAAGGCATATTTTCGTCTGATAAGGTACTTCTTCTTCTTAGTTTTGATCAAAAAAATTTTATTTCTTATGACTTTTCTTAAAATATGTTAATGCCATCTGAAAGAGCAACAGATGGGCTTTCCATCGAGCTCTTAGTCGAAGAAGTCGGTCGAAGGATGCAATAATTATTAGCATGAAACTAATCGGTGGTCAACACATTTCCGTCCTACTGCCAATTCTTTTCGCAAAGTACTTTTCTATAATTCTAGTATTTAATGGGAAAAAATTTAACGAATTTTTTGTCCATGTAAAAAACTATTAATTCTGAATAAAATGCCGCCCATTTATGCAATTAAAAAATTTTAAATGTCTCTTAATAGATATGGCATATTTTAGTCTGATAAGGTACTTCTTCTTCAATGATTTCGAGGATATTTTAGTTTTGATCAAAAAAATTTTATTTCTTACGACTTTTCGTAAAATATGTTAATGCCATCTTAAAGATGAACAGATAAGCTTACCATCGAGCTCTTAGTCGAAGAAGTCGCTCGAAGGATGCAAGAGTTATTAGCAAAAAATTAATCGGTGGTCAACACGATTCCGTCCTACTGCCGACTCTTTTCGCAAAGTTCTTTTCTATAATTCTAGTATTTAATGGGAAAAAGTTAAACGAATTTTTTGTCCATGTAAAAACTATTAATTCTGAATAAATTGACGCCCATTTATGCAATTAAAAAAATTTAAATGTCTCTTATAAGATAAGGCATATTTTCGTCTGATAAGGTACTTCTTCTTCAATGATTTCGAGGATATTTTAGTTTTGATCAAAAAAATTTTATTTCTTACGACTTTTCGTAAAATATAAAAATGCCATCTTAAAGATGAACAGATAAACTTTCCACCGAGCACTTAGTCGAAGAAGTCGGTCAAAGGATGCAAGAGTTATTAGCAAAAAACTAATCGGTGGTCAACACGATTCCGTCCTACTGCCGATTCTTTTCGCAAAGTTTTTTTCTATAATTCTAGTATTTAATGGGAAAAAGTCAAACGAATTTTTTGTCCATATAAAAAAATATTATTTCTGAATAAAATGACGCCCATTTATGCAATTAAAAAAATTTAAATGTCTCCTATTAAATAAGGCATATTTTCGTCTGATAAGGTACTTCTTCTTCTTAGTTTTGATCAAAAAATTTTATTTCTTATGACTTTTCTTAAAATATGTTAATGCCATCTGAAAGAGCAACAGATGGGCTTTCCATCGAGCTCTTAGTCGAAGAAGTCGGTCGAAGGATGCAATAATTATTAGCAAGAAACTAATCGGTGGTCAACACATTTCCGTCCTACTGCCAATTCTTTTCGCAAAGTACTTTTCTATAATTCTAGTATTTAATGGGAAAAAGTCAACGAATTTTTTGCCCATGTAAAAAACTATTTATTCTGAATAAAATGCCGCCCATTTATGCAACTAAAAAAATTTAATGTCTCTTATTAGATAAGGCATATTTTCGTCTGATAAGGTACTTTTTCTTCAATGATTTCGAGGATATTTTAGTTTTGATCAAAACAATTTTATTTCTTTCGACTTTTCGTAAAATATGTTAACGCTATCTGAAAGAGAAATAGATAAGCTTTAAATCGAGCTCTCAGTCGAAGAAGTCGGTCGAAGGATGCAATAGTTATTAGCAAAAAACTAATGGGTGGTCAACACGATTCCGTCCTACTGCCGATTCTTATCGCAAAGTACTTTTCTATAATTCTAGTATTTAATGGGAAAAAATTTAACGAATTTTTTGTCCATGTAAAAAACTATTAATTCTGAATAAAATGCCGCCCATTTATGCAATTAAAAAATTTTAAATGTCTCTTAATAGATATGGCATATTTTAGTCTGATAAGGTACTTCTTCTTCAATGATTTCGAGGATATTTTAGTTTTGATCAAAAAAATTTTATTTCTTACGACTTTTCGTAAAATATGTTAATGCCATCTTAAAGATGAACAGATAAGCTTACCATCGAGCTCTTAGTCGAAGAAGTCGCTCGAAGGATGCAAGAGTTATTAGCAAAAAATTAATCGGTGGTCAACACGATTCCGTCCTACTGCCGACTCTTTTCGCAAAGTTCTTTTCTATAATTCTAGTATTTAATGGGAAAAAGTTAAACGAATTTTTTGTCCATGTAAAAACTATTAATTCTGAATAAATTGACGCCCATTTATGCAATTAAAAAAATTTAAATGTCTCTTAAAAGATAAGGCATATTTTCGTCTGATAAGGTACTTCTTCTTCAATGATTTCGAGGATATTTTAGTTTTGATCAAAAAAATTTTATTTCTTACGACTTTTCGTAAAATATAAAAATGCCATCTTAAAGATGAACAGATAAACTTTCCACCGAGCACTTAGTCGAAGAAGTCGGTCAAAGGATGCAAGAGTTATTAGCAAAAAACTAATCGGTGGTCAACACGATTCCGTCCTACTGCCGATTCTTTTCGCAAAGTACTTTTCTATAATTCTAGTATTTAATGGGAAAAAGTCAAACGAATTTTTTGTCCATATAAAAAAATATTATTTCTGAATAAAATGACGCCCATTTATGCAATTAAAAAAATTTAAATGTCTCCTATTAAATAAGGCATATTTTCGTCTGATAAGGTACTTCTTCTTCTTAGTTTTGATCAAAAAATTTTATTTCTTATGACTTTTCGTAAAATATGTTAATGCCATCTGAAAGAGCAACAGATGGGCTTTCCATCGAGCTCTTAGTCGAAGAAGTCGGTCGAAGGATGCAATAATTATTAGCAAGAAACTAATCGGTGGTCAACACATTTCCGTCCTACTGCCAATTCTTTTCGCAAAGTACTTTTCTATAATTCTAGTATTTAATGGGAAAAAGTCAACGAATTTTTTGCCCATGTAAAAAACTATTTATTCTGAATAAAATGCCGCCCATTTATGCAACTAAAAAAAATTAATGTCTCTTATTAGATAAGGCATATTTTCGTCTGATAAGGTACTTTTTCTTCAATGATTTCGAGGATATTTTAGTTTTGATCAAAAAAATTTTATTTCTTACGACTTTTCGTAAAATATGTTAACGCTATCTGAAAGAGAAATAGATAAGCTTTAAATCGAGCTCTCAGTCGAAGAAGTCGGTCGAAGGATGCAATAGTTATTAGCAAAAAACTAATGGGTGGTCAACACGATTCCGTCCTACTGCCGATTCTTATCGCAAAGTACTTTTCTATAATTCTAGTATTTAATGGGAAAAAATTTAACGAATTTTTTGTCCATGTAAAAAACTATTAATTCTGAATAAAATGCCGCCCATTTATGCAATTAAAAAAATGTAAATGTCTCTTATCAGATAAGGCATACTTTCGTCTGATAAGGTACTTCTTCTTCAATGATTTCGAGGATATTTTAGTTTTGATCAAAAAAATTGTATTTCTTACGACTTTTCGTAAAATATGTTAATGCCATCTGAAAGAGGAACAGACAAGCTTTCCATCGAGCTCTTAGTCGAAGAAGTCGGTCGAAGGATGCAACAGTTATTAGCAAAAAACTAATCGGTGGTCAACACGTTTCCGTCCTACTGCCGATTCTTTTCGAAAAGTACTTTTCTATAATTGTAGTATTTAATGGGAAAAAATTAAACGAATCTTTTGTCCATGTAAAAAACTATTAATTCTGAATAAAATGACGCCCATTTATGCAATTAAAAAAATTTAAATGTCTCTTATTAGATAAGGCATATTTTCGTCTGATAAGGTACTTCATTTTCAATGATTTCGAGGATATTTTAGTTTGATCAAAAAAATTTTATTTCTTACGACTTTTCGTAAAATATGTTAATGCCATCTGAAAGATGAACAGATAAGCTTTCCATCGAGCTCTTAGTCGAAGAAGTCGGTCAAAGGATGCAAGAATTATTAGCAAAAAACTAATCGGTGGTCAACACGATTCCGTCCTACTGCCGATTCTTTTTGCAAAGTACTTTTCTATAATTCTAGTATTTAATGGGAAAAAATTAGACGAATTTTTTGTCCATGTAAAAAACTATTAATTCTGAATAAAATGCCGCCCATTTATGCAATTAAAAAATTTTAAATGTCTCTTAATAGATATGGCATATTTTCGTCTGATAAGGTACCTCTTCTTCAATGATTTCGAGGATATTTTAGTTTTGATCAAAAAAATTTTATTTCTTACGACTTTTCGTAAAATATGTTAATGCCATCTGAAAGATGAACAGATAAGCTTTCCATCGAGCTCTTAGTCGAAGAAGTCGGGCAAAGGATGCAAGAGTTATTAGCAAAAAACTAATCGGTGGTCAACACGATTCCGTCCTACTGCCGATTCTTTTTGCAAAGTACTTTTCTATAATTCTAGTATTTAATGGGAAAAAATTAAACGAATCTTTTGTCCATGTAAAAAACTATTAATTCTGAATAAAATGACGCCCATTTATGCAATTAAAAAAATTTAAATGTCTCTTATTAGATAAGGCATATTTTCGTCTGATAAGGTACTTCTTCTTCAATGATTTCGGGGATATTTTAGTTTTGATCAAAAAAATTTTAATTCTTATGACTTTTCGTAAAATATGTTAATGCCATCTGAAAGATGAACAGATAAGCTTTCCATCGAGCTCTTAGTCGAAGAAGTCGGTCGAAGGATGCAAGAATTATTAGCAAAAAACTAATCGGTTGTCAACACGATTCCGTCTTACTGCCGATTCTTTTTGCAAAGTACTTTTCTATAATTCTAGTATTTAATGGGAAAAAATTAGAAGAATTTTTTGTCCATGTAAAAAACTATTAAATCTGAATAAAATGCCGCCCATTTATGCAATTAAAAAATTTTAAATGTCTCTTAATAGATAAGGCATATTTTCGTCTGATAAGGTACTTCTTCTTCAATAATTTCGAGGATATTTTAGTTTTGATCAAAAAAAATTTATTTCTTACGACTTTTCGTAAAATATGTTAACGCCATTGAAAGATGAACAGATAAGCTTTCTATCGAGGTCTAAGTCGAAAAAGTCGGTCAAAGGATGCAAGAGTTATTAACAAAAAACTAATCGGTGGTCAACACGATTCCGTCCTACTGCCGATTCTTTTTGCAAAGTACTTTTCTATAATTCTAGTATTTAATGGGAAAAAATTAAACGAATTTTTTGTCCATGTAAAAAACTATTAATTCTGAATATAATGCCGCCCATTTATGTAATTAAAAAAATTTAAATGTCTTATAAGGTACTTCTTCTTCAATGATTTCGAGGATATTTTAGTTTTGATCAAAAAAATTTTATTTCTTACGACTTTTCGTAAAATATATTGAAGCCATGAGGAACAGATAATGTAATGTTAATGTAATGAGGAACAGATCAGCTTTCCATCGAGCTCTTAGTCGAAGAAGTCGGTCGAAGGATGCAAGAATTATTAGCAAAAAACTAATCGGTAACTATCAAAAAGAGGGGGATTTTGTGGTATGCACTTTTAAAGATATATATTTACTGAGCTTGTATACGAAATATCAGGCTTGTACCTTCAATAGTTTCGGAGATATAGCATTTCTAAAAAAACAACTAGGAGAGGGGAAATGAAGGGGTGGGGTAAGAATTGGGGAATGCAGTTTTGTAGATCTATACATACTGAGTCTACGTACCGACTTTCATGTTTGTACCTGTTATAGTTTGGAAGATGTAGTAATTTTAAATAAAATAAAGTAGAATATATAAAAAATTTCAATTTGTATGTCTCTGAGGGGTAACAATCAATTAGAGGGGAAATTTGTGATGCGCAGTTTTAAAGATATATATTTACTGAGCTTGTATACAAAACATCAGGCTTGTACTCTTAATAGTTTCGGAGGTATAGCATTTTAAAGAAAACAACAGGGGGAAGGGAAATGAAGTGGTGGGCGAAAAATTGTGGTATGCAGTTTTGTAGAGCTATGTTTCTATCTCTTTGGATGTTCGAGTTATAGCGTTTTAAAAAAGTGGGTGGTGCTGGATGGGCGGGAAGGAGTGGGCGTGGCACAAAACCGTTCAAACTTGATCTGCTGCCGAGCATCACGAGTCTACCCTCCAAATTTCAAGTCTTTAGCTTTGAGTCTTTAGTTTCTGAGAACCATTGGTGAATACGGACGGACACCCGGACGGACATGGCTTAATCAATTTCTCTTGTCGTTCTGATCAAGAATATATATACTTTATATAGTCGCAAGTAAACATTTCTGTGCGTTACATACATTTCGCTCAAACAAACACAATATACTCCGATACACAGTATGTGTACGGGTTATACAAATTTAAATGCTTATTAGATAAGGCATATTTTCGTGTGATAAGGTACTTCTTCTTCAATGATTTCGAGGATATTTTAGTTTTGATCAAAAAAATCGAAGGATGCAAGAGTTATTAGCAAAAAACTAATCGGTGGTCAACACGTTTCCGTCCTACTGCCGACTCTTTTTGCAAAGTACTTTTCTATAATTCTAGTATTTAATGGCTAAAAATTAAACGAATTTTTTGTCCATGTAAAAAACTATTAATTCTGAATAAAATGCCGCCCATTTATGCAATTAAAAAAATTTAAATGTCTCTTATTAGATAAGGCATATTTTCGTCTGATAAGGTACTTGTTCTTCAATGATTTCGAGGATATTTTAGTTTTGATCAAAAAAATTTTATTTCTTACGACTTTTCGTAAAATATGTTAACGCCATCTGAAAGATGAACAGATAAGCTTTCTATCGAGGTCTAAGTCGAAGAAGTCGGTCAAAGGATGCAAGAGTTATTAACAAAAAACTAATCGGTGGTCAACACGATTCCGTCCTACTGCCGATTCTTTTTGCAAAGTACTTTTCTATAATTCTAGTATTTAATGGGAAAAAATTAAACGAATTTTTTGTCCATGTAAAAAACTATTAATTCTGAATATAATGCCGCCCATTTATGCAATTAAAAAAATTTAAATGTCTTATAAGGTACTTCTTCTTCAATGATTTCAAGGATATTTTAGTTTTGATCAAAAAAATTTTATTTCTTACGACTTTTCGTTAAATATATTGAAGCCATGAGGAACAGATAATGTAATGTTAATGTAATGAGGAACAGATCAGCTTTCCATCGAGCTCTTAGTAGAAGAAGTCAGTCGAAGGATGCAAGAGTTATTAGCAAAAAACTAATCGGTGGTCAACACGATTCCGTCCTACTGCCGATTCTTTTCGCAAAGTACTTTTCTATAATTCTAGTATTTAATAGGAAAAATTAAACGAATTTTTTGTCCATGTAAAAAAATATTAATTCTGAATAAAATGCCGCCAATTTATCCAATTAAAAAAATTTAAATGTCTCCTATTAAATAAGGCATATTTTCGTCTGATAAGGTACTTCTTCTTCTGAGTTTTGATCAAAAAAATTTTATTTCTTATGACTTTTTTTAAAATATGTTAATGCCATCTGAAAGAGGAACAGATGGGCTTTCCATCGAGCTCTTAGTCGAAGAAGTCGGTCGAAGGATGCAATAATTATTAGCAAGAAACTAATCGGTGGTCAACACATTTCCGTCCTACTGCCAATTCTTTTCGCAAAGTACTTTTCTATAATTGTAGTATTTAATGGGAAAAAATTAAACGAATTTTTTGTCCATGTAAAAAACTATTTATTCTGAATAAAATGACGCCCATTTATGCAACTAAAAAAATTTAATGTCTCTTATTAGTTAAGGCATATTTTCGTCTGATAAGGTACTTTTTCTTCAATGATTTCGATGATATTTTAGTTTTGATTAAAAAAATTTTATTTCTTACGACTTTTCGTAAAATATGTTAACGCCATCTGAAAGAGAAATAGATAAGCTTTCCATCGAGCTCTCAGTCGAAGAAGTCGGTCGAAGGATGCAATAGTTATTAGCAAAAAACTAATGGGTGGTCAACACGTTTCTGTCCTACTGCCGATTCTTTTCGCAAAGTACTTTTCTATAATTCTAGTATTTAATGGGAAAAAATTAAACGAATTTTTTGTCCATGTAAAAAACTGTTTATTCTGAATAAAATGCCGCCCATTTATGCAACTAAAAAAATTTAATGTTTCTTATTAGATAGGGCATATTTTCGTCTGATAAGGTACTTTTTCTTCAATGATTTCGAGGATATTTTAGTTTTGATTAAAAAAATTTTATTTCTTACGACTTTTCGTAAAATATGTTAACGCCATCTGAAAGAGGAACAGGTAAGCTTTCCATCGAGCTCTCAGTCGAAGAAGTCGGTCGAAGGATGCAATAGTTATTAGCAAAAAACTAATGGGTGGTCAACACGATTCCGTCTTACTGCCGATTCTTATCGCAAAGTACTTTTCTATAATTCTAGTATTTAATGGGAAAAAATTTAACGATTTTTTTGTCCATGTAAAAAACTATTAATTCTGAATAAAATGCCGCCCATTTCTGCAATTAAAGAAATTTAAATGTCTCTTATCAGATAAGGCATACTTTCGTCTGATAAGGTACTTCTTCTTCAATGATTTCGAGGATATTTTAGTTTTGATCAAAAAAATTGTATTTCTTACGACTTTTCGTAAAATATGTTAATGCCATCTGAAAGAGGAACAGACAAGCTTTCCATCGAGCTCTTAGTCGAAGAAGTCGGTCGAAGGATGCAAGAGTTATTAGCAAAAAACTAATCGGTGGTCAACACGATTCCGTCCTACTGCCGATTCTTTTCGCAAAGTACTTTTCTATAATTCTAGTATTTAATGAAAAAAAATTAAACGAATTTTTTGTCCATGTAAAAAACTATTAATTCTGAATAAAATGCCGCCCATTTATGCAATTAAAAAAATTTAAATGTCTCTTATTAGATAAGGCATATTTTCGTCTGATAAGGTACTTCTTCTTCAATGATTTCGAGGATATTTTAGTTTTGATCAAAAAAATTTTATTTCTTACGGCTTTTCGTAAAATATGTGAATGCCATCTGAAAGAGGAACAGATAAGCTTTCCATCGAGCTCTTTGTCGAAGAAGTCGGTCGAAGGATGCAACAGTTACTAGCAAAAAACTAATCGGTGGTAAACACGTTTCCGTCCTACTGCCGATTCTTTTCGCAAAGTACTTATCTATAATTCTAGTATTTAATGAAAAAAAATTAAACGAATTTTTTGTCCATGTAAAAAACTATTAATTCTGAATAAAATGCCGCCCATTTATGCAATTAAAAAAATTTAAATCTCTCTTATTAGATAAGGCATATTTTCGTCTCATAATGTACTTCTTCTTCAATGATTTCGAGGATATTTTAGTTTTGATCAAAAAAATTTTATTTCTTACGACTTTTCGAAAAATATGTTAATGCCATCTGAAAGAAGAACAGACAAGCTTTCCTTCGAGCTCTTAGTCGAAGAAGTAGGTCGAAGGATGCAAGAGTTATTAGCAAAAAACTAATCGGTGGTCAACACGATTCCGTCCTACTGCCGATTCTTTTCGCAAAGTACTTTTCTATAATTCTTGTATTTAATGGGAAAAAATTAAACGAATTTTTTGTCCATGTTAAAAACTATTAGTTCTGAATTAAATGCCGCCCATTTTTGCAATTAAAAAAATTTATATGAAAGGCATATTTATAGAAAAGACATATTTTCGTCTAAAAAGTACTTCTTCTTCAATGATTTCGAGGATATTTTAGTTTTGATCAAAAAAATTTTATTTCTTACGACTTTTCGAAAAATATGTTAATGCCATCTGAAAGAAGAACAGACAAGCTTTCCATCGAGCTCTTAGTCGAAGAAGTAGGTTGAAGGATGCGAGAGTTATTAGCAAAAAACTAATCGGTGGTCAACACGATTCCGTCCTACTGCCGATTCTTTTCGCAAAGTACTTTTTTATAATTCTAATATTTAATGGGAAAAAATTAAACGAATTTTTTGTCCATGTAAAAAACTATTAATTCTAAATAAAATGCCGCCCATTTATGCAATTAAAAAAATTTTAATGTCTCTTATTAGATAAGGCGTATTTTCGTCTGATAAGGTATTTCTTTTTCAATGGTTTCGAGGATATTTTAGTTTTAATAAAAAAATTGTATTTCTTATGACTTTTCGTAAAATATGTTAATGCCATCTGAAAGAGGAACAGATAAGCTTTCCATCGAGCTCTTAGTCGAAGAAGTCGGTCGAAGGATGCAAGAGTTATTAGCAAAAAACTAATCGGTGGTCAACACGATTCCGTCCTACTGCCGATTCTTTTCGCAAAGTACTTTTCTATAATTCTAGTATTTAATGGGAAAAAATTAGACGAATTTTTTGTCCATGTAAAAAACTATTAATTCTGAATAAAATGCCGCCCATTTATGCAATTAAAAAATTTTAAATGTCTCTTAATAGATATGGCATATTTTCGTCTGATAAGGTACCTCTTCTTCAATGATTTCGAGGATATTTTAGTTTTGATCAAAAAAATTTTATTTCTTACGACTTTTCGTAAAATATGTTAATGCCATCTGAAAGATGAACAGTTAAGCTTTCCATCGAGCTCTTAGTCGAAGAAGTCGGGCAAAGGATGCAAGAGTTATTAGCAAAAAACTAATCGGTGGTCAACACGATTCCGTCCTACTGCCGATTCTTTTCGCAAAGTACTTTTCTATAATTCTAGTATTTAATGGGAAAAAGTCAAACGAATTTTTTGTCCATATAAAAAAATATTATTTCTGAATAAAATGACGCCCATTTATCCAATTAAAAAAATTTAAATGTCTCCTATTAAATAAGGCATATTTTCGTCTGATAAGGTACTTCTTCTTCTTAGTTTTGATCAAAAAAATTTTATTTCTTATGACTTTTCTTAAAATATGTTAATGCCATCTGAAAGAGGAACAGATGGGCTTTCCATCGAGCTCTTAGTCGAAGAAGTCGGTCGAAGGATGCAATAATTATTAGCAAGAAACTAATCGGTGGTCAACACATTTCCGTCCTACTGCCAATTCTTTTCGCAAAGTACTTTTCTATAATTCTAGTATTTAATGGGAAAAAATTAAACGAATTTTTTGTCCATGTAAAAAACTATTTATTCTGAATAAAATGACGCCCATTTATGCAACTAAAAAAATTTAATGTCTCTTATTAGATAAGGCGTATTTTCGTCTGATAAGGAATTTCTTTTTCAATGGTTTCGAGGATATTTTAGTTTTAATAAAAAAATTGTATTTCTTATGACTTTTCGTAAAATATGTTAATGCCATCTGAAAGAGGAACAGATAAGCTTTCCATCGAGCTCTTAGTCGAAGAAGTCGGTCGAAGGATGCAAGAGTTATTAACAAAAAACTAATCGGTGGTCAACACGATTCCGTCCTACTGCCAATTCTTTTCGCAAAGTACTTTTCTATAATTCTAGTATTTAATGGGAAAAAATTAAACGAATTTTTTGTCCATGTAAAAAACTATTTATTCTGAATAAAATGACGCCCATTTATGCATCTAAAAAAATTTAATGTCTCTTATTAGTTAAGGCATATTTTCGTCTGATAAGGTACTTTTTCTTCAATGATTTCGATGATATTTTAGTTTTGATTAAAAAAATTTTATTTCTTACGACTTTTCGTAAAATATGTTAACGCCATCTGAAAGAGAAATAGATAAGCTTTCCATCGAGCTCTCAGTCGAAGAAGTCGGTCGAAGGATGCAATAGTTATTAGCAAAAAACTAATGGGTGGTCAACACGTTTCTGTCCTACTGCCGATTCTTTTCGCAAAGTACTTTTCTATAATTCTAGTATTTAATGGGAAAAAATTAAACGAATTTTTTGTCCATGTAAAAAACTGTTTATTCTGAATAAAATGCCGCCCATTTATGCAACTAAAACAATTTAATGTCTCTTATTAGATAGGGCATATTTTCGTCTGATAAGGTACTTTTTCTTCAATGATTTCGAGGATATTTTAGTTTTGATTAAAAAAATTTTATTTCTTACGACTTTTCGTAAAATATGTTAACGCCATCTGAAAGAGGAACAGGTAAGCTTTCCATCGAGCTCTCAGTCGAAGAAGTCGGTCGAAGGATGCAATAGTTATTAGCAAAAAACTAATGGGTGGTCAACACGATTCCGTCTTACTGCCGATTCTTATCGCAAAGTACTTTTCTATAATTCTAGTATTTAATGGGAAAAAATTTAACGATTTTTTTGTCCATGTAAAAAACTATTAATTCTGAATAAAATGCCGCCCATTTCTGCAATTAAAGAAATTTAAATGTCTCTTATCAGATAAGGCATACTTTCGTCTGATAAGGTACTTCTTCTTCAATGATTTCGAGGATATTTTAGTTTTGATCAAAAAAATTGTATTTCTTACGTTTTTTCGTAAAATATGTTAATGCCATCTGAAAGAGGAACAGACAAGCTTTCCATCGAGCTCTTAGTCGAAGAAGTCGGTCGAAGGATGCAACAGTTATTAGCAAAAAACTAATCGGTGGTCAACACGTTTCCGTCCTACTGCCGATTCTTTTCGCAAAGTACTTTTCTATAATTGTAGTATTTAATGGGAAAAAATTAAACGAATTTTTTGTCCATGTAAAAAACTATTAATTCTGAATAAAATGCCGCCCATTTATGCAATTAAAAAATTGTAAATCTCTCTTTTTAGATAAGCCATATTTTCGTCTGATAAGGTACTTCTTCTTCAATGACTTCGAGGATATTTTAGTTTTGATCAAAAAAATTTTATTTCTTACGGCTTTTCGTAAAATATGTGAATGCCATCTGAAAGAGGAACAGACAAGCTTTCCATCGAGCTCTTAGTCGAAGAAGTCGGTCGAAGGATGCAAGAGTTATTAGCAAAAAACTAATCGGTGGTCAACACGATTCCGTCCTACTGCCGATTCTTTTCGCAAAGTACTTTTCTATAATTCTAGTATTTAATGAAAAAAAAATTAAACGAATTTTTTGTCCATGTAAAAAACTATTAATTCTGAATAAAATGCCACCCATTTATGCAATTAAAAAAATTTAAATGTCTCTTATTAGATAAGGCATATTTTCGTCTGATAAGGTACTTCTTCTTCAATGATTTCGAGGATATTTTAGTTTTGATCAAAAAAATTTTATTTCTTACGGCTTTTCGTAAAATATGTGAATGCCATCTGAAAGAGGAACAGATAAGCTTTCCATCGAGCTCTTTGTCGAAGAAGTCGGTCGAAGGATGCAACAGTTACTAGCAAAAAACTAATCGGTGGTAAACACGTTTCCGTCCTACTGCCGATTCTTTTCGCAAAGTACTTATCTATAATTCTAGTATTTAATGAAAAAAAAATTAAACGAATTTTTGGTCCATGTAAAAAACTATTAATTCTGAATAAAATGCCGCCCATTTATGCAATTAAAAAAATTTAAATCTTTCTTATTAGATAAGGCATATTTTCGTCTCATAATGTACTTCTTCTTCAATGATTTCGAGGATATTTTAGTTTTGATCAAAAAAATTTTATTTCTTACGACTTTTCGAAAAATATGTTAATGCCATCTGAAAGAAGAACAGACAAGCTTTCCTTCGAGCTCTTAGTCGAAGAAGTAGATCGAAGGATGCAAGAGTTATTAGCAAAAAACTAATCGGTGGTCAACACGATTCCGTCCTACTGCCGATTCTTTTCGCAAAGTACTTTTCTATAATTCTTGTATTTAATGGGAAAAAATTAAACGAATTTTTTGTCCATGTTAAAAACTATTAGTTCTGAATTAAATGCCGCCCATTTTTGCAATTAAAAAAATTTATATGAAAGGCATTGTTATAGAAAAGACATATTTTCGTCTAATAAGGTACTTCTTCTTCAATGATTTCGAGGATATTTTAGTTTTGATCAAAAAAATTTTATTTCTTACGACTTTTCGAAAAATATGTTAATGCCATCTGAAAGAAGAACATACAAGCTTTCCATCGAGCTTTTAGTCGAAGAAGTAGGTCGAAGGATGCGAGAGTTATTAGCAAAAAACTAATCGGTGGTCAACACGATTCCGTCCTACTGCCGATTCTTTTCGCAAAGTACTTTTTTATAATTCTAATATTTAATGGGAAAAAATTAAACGAATTTTTTGTCCATGTAAAAAACTATTAATTCTAAATAAAATGCCGCCCATTTATGCAATTAAAAAAATTTTAATGTCTCTTATTAGATAAGGCGTATTTTCGTCTGATAAGGTATTTCTTTTTCAATGGTTTCGAGGATATTTTAGTTTTAATAAAAAAATTGTATTTCTTATGACTTTTCGTAAAATATGTTAATACCATCTGAAAGAGGAACAGATAAGCTTTCCATCGAGCTCTTAGTCGAAGAAGTCGGTCGAAGGATGCAACAGTTACTAGCAAAAAACTAATCGGTGGTAAACACGTTTCCGTCCTACTGCGGATTCTTTTCGCAAAGTACTTATCTATAATTCTAGTATTTAATGAAAAAAAAATTAAACGAATTTTTTGTCCATGTAAAAAACTATTAATTCTGAATAAAATGCCGCCCATTTATGCAATTAAAAAAATTTAAATGTCTCTTATTAGATAAGGCATATTTTCGTCTGATAAGGTACTTCTTCTTCAATGATTTCGAGGATATTTTAGTTTTGATCAAAAAAATTTTATTTCTTACGGCTTTTCGTAAAATATGTGAATGCCATCTGAAAGAGGAACAGATAAGCTTCCCATCGAGCTCTTAGTCGAAGAAGTCGGTCGAAGAATGCAATAGTTATTAGCAAAAAACTAATGGGTGGTCATCACGTTTCCGTCCTACTGCCGATTCTTTTCGCAAAGTACTTTTCTATAATTCTAGTATTTAATGGGAAAAAAATTAAACGAATTTTTTGTCCATGTAAAAAACTATTAATTCTGAATAAAATACCGCCCATTTATGCAATTAAAAAAATATAAATGTCTCTTATTAGATAAGGAATATTTTCGTCTGATAAGGTACTTCTTCTTCAATGATTTCGAGGATATTTTAGTTTTGATCAAAAAAATTTTATTTCTTACGACTTTTCGAAAAATATGTTAATGCCATCTGAAAGAGGAACAGATAAGCTTTCCATCGAGCTCTTTGTCGAAGAAGTCGGTCGAAGGATGCAACAGTTACTAGCAAAAAACTAATCGGTGGTAAACACGTTTCCGTCCTACTGCCGATTCTTTTCGCAAAGTACTTATCTATAATTCTAGTATTTAATGAAAAAAAATTAAACGAATTTTTTGTCCATGTAAAAAACTATTAATTCTGAATAAAATGCCGCCCATTTATGCAATTAAAAAAATTTAAATCTCTCTTATTAGATAAGGCATATTTTCGTCTCATAATGTACTTCTTCTTCAATGATTTCGAGGATATTTTAGTTTTGATCAAAAAAATTTTATTTCTTACGACTTTTCGAAAAATATGTTAATGCCATCTGAAAGAAGAACAGACAAGCTTTCCTTCGAGCTCTTAGTCGAAGAAGTAGGTCGAAGGATTCAAGAGTTATTAACAAAAAACTAATCGGTGGTCAACACGATTCCGTCCTACTGCCGATTCTTTTCGCAAAGTACTTTTCTATAATTCTTGTATTTAATGGGAAAAAATTAAACGAATTTTTTGTCCATGTTAAAAACTATTAGTTCAGAATTAAATGCCGCCCATTTTTGCAATTAAAAAAATTTATATGAAAGGCATATTTATAGAAAAGACATATTTTCGTCTAATAAGGTACTTCTTCTTCAATGATTTCGAGGATATTTTAGTTTTGATCAAAAACATTTTATTTCTTACGACTTTTCGAAAAATATGTTAATACCATCTGAAAGAAGAACAGACAAGCTTTCCATCGAGCTCTTACTCGAAGAAGTCGGTCGAAGGATGCAAGAGTTATTAGCAAAAAACTAATCGGTGGTCAACACGTTTCCGTCCTACTGCCGATTCTTTTCGCAAAGTACTTTTCTATAATTCTAGTATTTAATGGGAAAAAATTAAACGAATTTTTTGTCCATGTAAAAAACTATTAATTCTGAATCAAATGCCGTCCATTTATGCAATTAAAAAAATTTTAATGTCTCTTATTAGATAATGCATATTTTCGTCCGATAAGGTACTTCTTCTTCAATGATTTCGAGGATATTTTAGTTTTGATCAAAAAAATTTTATTTCTTATGACTTTTCGTAAAATATGTTAATGCCATCTGAAAGAGGAACAGATAAGCTTTCCATCGAGCTCTTAGTCGAAGAAGTCGGTCAAAGGATGCAAAAGTTAGTAGCAAAAAACTAATCGGTGGTCAACACGTTTCCGTCCTACTGCCGATTCTTTTCGCAAAGTACTTGTCTATAATTCTAGTATTTAATGAAAAAAAATTTAACGAATTTTTTGTCCATGCAAAAAACTATTACTTCTGAATAAAATGCCGCCCATTTATGCAATTAAAAAAATTTAAATCACTCTTATTAGATAAGGCATATTTTCATCTGATAAGGTACTTCTTCTTCAATGATTTCGAGGATATTTTAGTTTTGATCAAAAAAATGTTATTTCTTACGACTTTTCGAAAAATATATTAATGCCATCTGAAAGATGAACGGCACGTTTCCGTCCTACTGCCGATTGTTTTCGCAAAGTACTTTTCTTTAATTCTAGTATTTAATGGGAAAAAGTTAAACGAATTTTTAAATGTCTCTTATTAGATAAAGCATATTTTCGTCTCATAAGGTACTTCTTCATCAATGATTTCGAGGATATTTTAGTTTTGATCAAAAAAATTTTATTTCTTACGACTTTTCATAAAATATGTTAATGCCATCTGAAAGATGAACAGATAAACTTTCCATCGAGCTCTTAGTCGAAGAAGTCGGTCAAAGGATGCAAGAGTTATTAGCAAAAAACTAATCGGTGGTTATCACGATTCCGTCCTACTGCCGATTCTTTTTGCAAAGTACTTTTCTATAATTCTAGTATTTAATGGGAAAAAATTCAACGAATTTTTTGTCCATGTAAAAAACTATTAATTCTGAATAAAATGCCGCCCATTTATGCAATTAAAAAAATTTAAATGTCTCTTATTAGATAAGGCATATTTTCGTCTTATAAGGTTCTTCTTCTTCAATGATTTCGAGGATATTTTAGTTTTGATCAAAAAAATTTTATTTCTTACGGCTTTTCGTAAAATATGTGAATGCCATCTGAAAGAGGAACAGATAAGCTTTCCATCGAGCTCTTTGTCGAAGAAGTCGGTCGAAGGATGCAACAGTTACTAGCAAAAAACTAATCGGTGGTAAACACGTTTCCGTCCTACTGCCGATTCTTTTCGCAAAGTACTTATCTATAATTCTAGTATTTAATGAAAAAAAATTAAACGAATTTTTTGTCCATGTAAAAAACTATTAATTCTGAATAAAATGCCGCCCATTTATGCAATTAAAAAAATTTAAATCTTTCTTATTAGATAAGGCATATTTTCGTCTCATAATGTACTTCTTCTTCAATGATTTCGAGGATATTTTAGTTTTGATCAAAAAAATTTTATTTCTTACGACTTTTCGAAAAATATGTTAATGCCATCTGAAAGAAGAACAGACAAGCTTTCCTTCGAGCTCTTAGTCGAAGAAGTAGATCGAAGGATGCAAGAGTTTTTAGCAAAAAACTAATTGGTGGTCAACACGTTTCCATCCTACTGCCGATTCTTTTTGCAATGTACTTTTCCATAATTCTAGTATTTAATGGGAAAAAATTAAACCAATTTTTTAACCATGTAAAAAACTATTAATTCTGAATAAAATGCCGCCCATTAATGCAATTAAAAAAATTTAAATATCTCTTAATAGATACGGCATATTTTCTTCTTCAATGATTTCGAGGATATTTTATTTTGATCAAAAAAATTTTATTTCTTACGACTTTTCGTAAAATATGTAAATGCCATCTGAAAGATGAACAGATAAGCTTTCCATAGAGCTCTTAGTCGAAGAAGTCGGTCAAAGGATGCAAGAGTTATTACAAAAAAACTAATCGGTGGTCAACACGATTCCGTCCTACTGCCGATTCTTTTTGCAAAGTACTTTTCTATAATTCTAGTATTTAATGGGAAAAAATTAAACGAATTTTTTGTCCATGTAAAAAACTATTAATTCTGAATAAATTGACGCCCATTTATGCAATTAAAAAAATTTAAATGTCTCTTATAAGATAAGGCATATTGTCGTCTGATAAGGTACTTCTTCTTCAATGATTTCGAGGATATTTTAGTTTTGATCAAAAAAATTTTATTTCTTACGACTTTTCGTAAAATATGTTAATGGCATCTGAAAGACGAACAGATAAACTTTCCATCGAGCTCTTAGTCGAAGAAGTCGGTCAAAGGATGCAAGAGTTATTAGTAAAAATCTAATCGGTGGTCGACACGATTCCGTCCTACTGCCGATTCTTTTCGCAAAGTACTTTTCTATAATTCTAGTATTTAATTGGAAAAAGTTAAACGAATTTTTTGTCCATGTAAAAAACTATTAATTCTGAATAAAATGCCGCCCATTTATGCAATTAAAGAAATTTAATGTCTCTAAATAGATAAGGCATATTTTCGTCTGATAAGGTACTTCTTCTTCAATGATTTCGAGGATATTTTAGTTTGATCAAAAAAATTTTATTTCTTACAACTTTTCGTAAAATATGTTAATGCCATCTTAAAGATGAACAGATAAACTTTCCATCGAGCTCTTATTTGAAGAAGTCGGTCAAAGGATGCAAGAGTTATTAGCAAAAAACTAATCGGTGGTCAACACGATTCCGTCCTACTGCCGATTCTTTTTGCAAAGTACTTTTCAATAATTCTAGTATTTAATGTGAAAAAATTAAACGAATCTTTTGTCCATATAAAAAAATATTAATTCTGAATAAAATGACGCCCATTTATGCAATTAAAAAAATATAAATGTCTCTTATTAGATAAGGCATATTTTCGTCTGATAAGGTACTTCTTCTTCAATGATTTCGAGGATATTTTAGTTTGATCAAAAAAATTTTATTTCTTACGACTTTTCGTAAAATATGTTAATGCCATCTGAAAGATGAACAGATAAGCTTTCCATCGAGCTCTTAGTCGAAGAAGTCGGTCAAAGGATGCAAGAATTATTAGCAAAAAACTAATCGGTGGTCAACACGATTCCGTCCTACTGCCGATTCTTTTTGCAAAGTACTTTTCTATAATTCTAGTATTTAATGGGAAAAAATTAGACGAATTTTTTGTCCATGTAAAAAACTATTAATTCTGAATAAAATGCCGCCCATTTATGCAATTAAAAAAATTTAAATGTCTCCTATTAAATAAGGCATATTTTCGTCTGATAAGGTACTTCTTCTTCTTAGTTTTGATCAAAAAAATTTTATTTCTTACGACTTTTCGTAAAATATGTTAATGCCATCTGAAAGATGAACAGATAAGCTTTCCATCGAGCTCTTAGTCGAAGAAGTCTGTCGAAGGATGCAATAATTATTAGCAAGAAACTAATCGGTGGTCAATACATTTCCGTCCTACTGCCAATTCTTTTCGCAAAGTACTTTTCTATAATTCTAGTATTTAATGGGAAAAAATTTAACGAATTTTTTGTCAATGTAAAAAACTATTAATTCTGAATAAAATGCCGCCCATTTATGCAATTAAAGAAATTTAATGTCTCTAAATAGATAAGGCATATTTTCGTCTGATAAGGTACTTCTTCTTCAATGATTTCGAGGATATTTTAGTTTGATCAAAAAAATTTTATTTCTTACGACTTTTCGTAAAATATGTTAATGCCATCTGAAAGATGAACAGATAAGCTTTCCATCGAGCTCTTAGTCGAAGAAGTCGGTCAAAGGATGCAAGAATTATTAGCAAAAAACTAATCGGTGGTCAACACGATTCCGTCCTACTGCCGATTCTTTTTGCAAAGTACTTTTCTATAATTCTAGTATTTAATGGGAAAAAATAAGACGAATTTTTTGTCCATGTAAAAAACTATTAATTCTGAATAAAATGCCGCCCATTTATGCAATTAAAAAAATTTAAATGTCTCCTATTAAATAAGGCATATTTTCGTCTGATAAGGTACTTCTTCTTCTTAGTTTTGATCAAAAAAATTTTATTTCTTACGACTTTTCGTAAAATATGTTAATGCCATCTGAAAGATGAACAGATGAGCTTTCCATCGAGCTCTTAGTCGAAGAAGTCGGTCGAAGGATGCAACAGTTATTAGCAAAAAACTAATCGGTGGTCAACACGTTTCCGTCCAACTGCTGATTCTTTTCGAAAAGTACTTTTCTATAATTGTAGTACTTAATGGGAAAAAATTAAACGAATCTTTTGTCCATGTAAAAACCTTTTAATTCTGAATAAAATGCCGCCCATTTATGCAATTAAAATATTTTAAATGTCTCTTAATAGATATGGCATATTTTAGTCTGATAAGGTACTTCTTCTTCAATGATTTCGAGGATATTTTAGTTTTGATCAAAAAAATTTTATTTCTTACGACTTTTCGTAAAATATGTTAATGCCATCTGAAAGATGAACAGATAAGCTTTCCATCGAGCTCTTAGTCGCAGAAGTCGGTCAAAGGATGCAAGAGTTATTAGCAAAAAACTAATTGGTGGTCAACACGATTCCGTCCTACTGCCGATTCTTTTTGCAAAGTACTTTTCTATAATTCTAGTATTTAATGGGAAAAAATTAAACGAATTTTTTGTCCATGTAAAAAACTATTAATTCTGAATAAAATGCCGCCCATTTATGCAATTAAAAAAATTTAAATGTCTCTTATTAGATAAGGCATATTTTCGTCTGATAAGGTACTTCTTCTTCAATGATTTCGAGGATATTTTAGTTTGATCAAAAAAATTTTATTTCTTACGACTTTTCGTAAAATATGTTAATGCCATCTTAAAGATGAACAGATAAGCTTTCCATCGAGCTCTTAGTCGCAGAAGTCGGTCAAAGGATGCAAGAGTTATTAGCAAAAAACTAATCGGTGGTCAACACGATTCCGTCCTACTGCCGATTCTTTTTGCAAAGTACCTTTCTATAATTCTAGTATTTAATGGGAAAAAGTTAAACGAATTTCTTGTCCATGTAAAAAACTATTAATTCTGAATAAAATGCCGCCCATTTATGCAATTAAAAAAATTTAAATGTCTCTTATAAGATAATGCATATTTTCGTCTGATAAGGTACTTCTTCTTCAATGATTTCGAGGATATTTTAGTTTTGATCAAAAAAATTTTATTTCTTACGACTTTTCGTAAAATATGTTAATGCCATCTGAAAGACGAACAGATAAACTTTCCATCGAGCGCTTAGTCGAAGAAGTCGGTCAAAGGATGCAAGAGTTATTAGCAAAAATCTAATCGGTGGTCGACACGATTCCGTCCTACTGCCGATTCTTTTCGCAAAGTACTTTTCTATAATTCTAGTATTTCATTGGAAAAAGTTAAACGAATTTTTTGTCCATGTAAAAAACTATAAATTCTGAATAAAACGCCGCCCATTTCTGCAATTAAAAAAATTTAAATGTCTCCTATTAGATAAGGAATATTTTCGTCTGATAAGGTACTTCTTCTTCAATGATTTCGAGGATATTTTAGTTTGATCAAAAAAATTTTATTTCTTACGACTTTTCGTAAAATATGTTAATGCCATCTTAAAGATGAACAGATAAGCTTTCCATCGAGCTCTTAGTCGAAGAAGTCGCTCGAAGGATGCAAGAGTTATTAGCAAAAAATTAATCGTTGGTCAACACGATTCCGTCCTACTGCCGACTCTTTTCGCAAAGTTCTTTTCTATAATTCTAGTATTTAATGGGAAAAAGTTAAACGAATTTTTTGTCCATGTAAAAAACTATTAATTCTGAATAAATTGACGCCCATTTATGCAATTAAAAAAATTTAAATGTCTCCTATTAAATAAGGCATATTTTCGTCTGATAAGGTACTTCTTCTTCTTAGTTTTGATCAAAAAATTTTATTTCTTATGACTTTTCGTAAAATATAAAAATGCCATCTTAAAGATGAACAGATAAACTTTCCATCGAGCACTTAGTCGAAGAAGTCGGTCAAAGGATGCAAGAGTTATTAGCAAAAAACTAATCGGTGGTCAACACGTTTCCGTCCTACTGCCGATTCTTTTCGAAAAGTACTTTTCTATAATTGTAGTATTTAATTGGAAAAAATTAAACGAATCTTTTGTCCATGTAAAAAACTATTAATTCTGAATAAATTGACGCCCATTTATGCAATTAAAAAAATTTAAATGTCTCCTATTAAATAAGGCATATTTTCGTCTGATAAGGTACTTCTTCTTCTTAGTTTTGATCAAAAAATTTTATTTCTTATGACTTTTCTTAAAATATGTTAATGCCATCTGAAAGAGGAACAGACTAGCTTTCCATCGAGCTCTTAGTCGAAGAAGTCGGTCGAAGGATGGAACAGTTATTAGCAAAAAACTAATCGGTGGTCAACACGTTTCCGTCCTACTGCCGATTCTTTTCGAAAAGTACTTTTCTATAATTGTAGTATTTAATTGGAAAAAATTAAACGAATTTTTTGTCCATGTAAAAAACTATTAATTCTGAATAAAATGCCGCCCATTTAAGCAATTAAAAAAATTTAAATGTCTCTTATTAGATAAGGCATATTTTCGTCTGATAAGGTACTTCTTCTTCAATGATTTCGAGGATATTTTAGTTTGATCAAAAAAATTTTATTTCTTACGACTTTTCGTAAAATATGTTAATGCCATCTAAATAATGAACAGATAAGCTTTCCATCGAGCTCTTAGTCGAAGAAGTCGGTCGAAGGATGGAACAGTTATTAGCAAAAAACTAATCGGTGGTCAACACGTTTCCGTCCTACTGCCGATTCTTTTCGAAAAGTACTTTTCTATAATTGTAGTATTTAATTGGAAAAAATTAAACGAATTTTTTGTCCATGTAAAAAACTATTAATTCTGAATAAAATGCCGCCCATTTATGCAATTAAAAAAATTTAAATGTCTCTTATTAGATAAGGCATATTTTCGTCTGATAAGGTACTTCTTCTTCAATGATTTCGAGGATATTTTAGTTTGATCAAAAAAATTTTATTTCTTACGACTTTTCGTAAAATATGTTAATGCCATCTTAAAGATGAACAGATAAGCTTTCCATCGAGCTCTTAGTCGAAGAAGTCGCTCGAAGGATGCAAGAGTTATTAGCAAAAAATTAATCGTTGGTCAACACGATTCCGTCCTACTGCCGACTCTTTTCGCAAAGTTCTTTTCTATAATTCTAGTATTTAATGGGAAAAAGTTAAACGAATTTTTTGTCCATGTAAAAAACTATTAATTCTGAATAAATTGACGCCCATTTATGCAATTAAAAAAATTTAAATGTCTCCTATTAAATAATGCATATTTTCGTCTGATAAGGTACTTCTTCTTCTTAGTTTTGATCAAAAAATTTTATTTCTTATGACTTTTCGTAAAATATAAAAATGTCATCTTAAAGATGAACAGATAAACTTTCCATCGAGCACTTAGTCGAAGAAGTCGGTCAAAGGATGCAAGAGTTATTAGCAAAAAACTAATCGGTGGTCAACACGTTTCCGTCCTACTGCCGATTCTTTTCGAAAAGTACTTTTCTATAATTGTAGTATTTAATGGGAAAAAATTAAACGAATTTTTTGTCCATGTAAAAAACTATTAATTCTGAATAAAATGCCGCCCATTTATGCAATAAAAAAAATTTAAATGTCTCTTATTAGATAAGGCATATTTTCGTCTGATAAGGTACTTCTTCTTCAATGATTTCGAGGATATTTTAGTTTGATCAAAAAAATTTTATTTCTTACGACTTTTCGTAAAATATGTTAATGCCATCTAAAAGATGAACAGATAAGCTTTCCATCGAGCTCTTAGTCGAAGAAGTCGGTCAAAGGATGCAAGAGTTATTAGCAAAAAACTAATCGGTGGTCAACACGATTCCGTCCTACTGCCGATTCTTTTTGCAAAGTACTTTTCTATAATTCTAGTATTTAATGGGAAAAAATTAAACGAATTTTTTGTCCATGTAAAAAACTATTAATTCTGAATAAAATGCCGCCCATTTATGCAATTAAAAAAATTTAAATGTCTCTTATTAGATAAGGCATATTTTCGTCTGATAAGGTACTTCTTCTTCTTAGTTTTGATCAAAAAATTTTATTTCTTACGACTTTTCGTAAAATATGTTAATGCCATCTGAAAGACGAACAGATAAACTTTCCATCGAGCGCCTAGTCGCAGAAGTCGGTCAAAGGATGCAAGAGTTATTACAAAAAAACTAATCGGTGGTCAACACGATTCCGTCCTACTGCCGATTCTTTTCGCAAAGTACTTTTCTATAATTCTAGTATTTAATGTGAAAAAGTTAAACGAATTTTTTGTCCATATAAAAAAATATTATTTCTGAATAAAATGACGCCCATTTATGCAATTAAAAAAATTTAAATGTCTCTAATTAAATAAGGCATATTTTCGTCTGATAAGGTACTTCTTCTTCTTAGTTTTGATCAAAAAATTTTATTTCTTATGACTTTTCTTAAAATATGTTAATGCCATCTGAAAGAGGAACAGACTAGCTTTCCATCGAGCTCTTAGTCGAAGAAGTCGGTCGAAGGATACAACAGCTATTAGCAAAAAACTAATCGGTGGTCAACACGTTTCCGTCCTACTGCCGATTCTTTTCGAAAAGTACTTTTCTATAATTGTAGTATTTAATTGGAAAAAATTAAACGAATCTTTTGTCCATGTAAAAAACTATTAATTCTGAATAAAATGCCGCCCATTTATGCAATTAAAAAAATTTAAATGTCTCTTATTAGATAAGGCATATTTTCGTCTGATAAGGTACTTCTTCTTCAATGATTTCGAGGATATTTTAGTTTGATCAAAAAAATTTTATTTCTTACGACTTTTCGTAAAATATGTTAATGCCATCTTAAAGATGAACAGATAAGCTTTCCATCGAGCTTTTAGTCGAAGAAGTCGCTCGAAGTATGCAAGAGTTATTAGGAAAAAATTAATCGGTGGTCAACACGATTCCGTCCTACTGCCGACTCTTTTCGCAAAGTTCTTTTCTATAATTCTAGTATTTAATGGGAAAAAGTTAAACGAATTTTTTGTCCATGTAAAAACTATTGATTCTGAATAAATTGACGCCCATTTATGCAATTAAAAAAATTTAAATGTCTCTTATAAGATAAGGCATATTTTCGTCTGATAAGGTACTTCTTCTTCAATGATTTCGAGGATATTTTAGTTTTGATCAAAAAAATTTTATTTCTTACGACTTTTCGTAAAATATGTTAATGCCATCTTAAAGATGAACAGATAAGCTTTCCATCAAGCTTTAAGTCGAAGAAGTCGCTCGAAGTATGCAAGAGTTATTAGCAAAAAATTAATCGGTGGTCAACACGATTCCGTCCTACTGCCGACTCTTTTCGCAAAGTTCTTTTCTATAATTCTAGTATTTAATGGGAAAAAGTTAAACGAATTTTTTGTCCATGTAAAAACGATTAATTCTGAATAAATTGACGCCCATTTATGCAATTAAAAAAATTTAAATGTCTCCTATTAAATAAGGCATATTTTCGTCTGATAAGGTACTTCTTCTTCTTAGTTTTGATCAAAAAAATTTTATTTCTTATGACTTTTCTTAAAATATGTTAATGCCATCTGAAAGAGCAACAGATGGGCTTTCCATCGAGCTCTTAGTCGAAGAAGTCGGTCGAAGGATGCAATAATTATTAGCATGAAACTAATCGGTGGTCAACACATTTCCGTCCTACTGCCAATTCTTTTCGCAAAGTACTTTTCTATAATTCTAGTATTTAATGGGAAAAAATTTAACGAATTTTTTGTCCATGTAAAAAACTATTAATTCTGAATAAAATGCCGCCCATTTATGCAATTAAAAAATTTTAAATGTCTCTTAATAGATATGGCATATTTTAGTCTGATAAGGTACTTCTTCTTCAATGATTTCGAGGATATTTTAGTTTTGATCAAAAAAATTTTATTTCTTACGACTTTTCGTAAAATATGTTAATGCCATCTTAAAGATGAACAGATAAGCTTACCATCGAGCTCTTAGTCGAAGAAGTCGCTCGAAGGATGCAAGAGTTATTAGCAAAAAATTAATCGGTGGTCAACACGATTCCGTCCTACTGCCGACTCTTTTCGCAAAGTTCTTTTCTATAATTCTAGTATTTAATGGGAAAAAGTTAAACGAATTTTTTGTCCATGTAAAAACTATTAATTCTGAATAAATTGACGCCCATTTATGCAATTAAAAAAATTTAAATGTCTCTTATAAGATAAGGCATATTTTCGTCTGATAAGGTACTTCTTCTTCAATGATTTCGAGGATATTTTAGTTTTGATCAAAAAAATTTTATTTCTTACGACTTTTCGTAAAATATAAAAATGCCATCTTAAAGATGAACAGATAAACTTTCCACCGAGCACTTAGTCGAAGAAGTCGGTCAAAGGATGCAAGAGTTATTAGCAAAAAACTAATCGGTGGTCAACACGATTCCGTCCTACTGCCGATTCTTTTCGCAAAGTTTTTTTCTATAATTCTAGTATTTAATGGGAAAAAGTCAAACGAATTTTTTGTCCATATAAAAAAATATTATTTCTGAATAAAATGACGCCCATTTATGCAATTAAAAAAATTTAAATGTCTCCTATTAAATAAGGCATATTTTCGTCTGATAAGGTACTTCTTCTTCTTAGTTTTGATCAAAAAATTTTATTTCTTATGACTTTTCTTAAAATATGTTAATGCCATCTGAAAGAGCAACAGATGGGCTTTCCATCGAGCTCTTAGTCGAAGAAGTCGGTCGAAGGATGCAATAATTATTAGCAAGAAACTAATCGGTGGTCAACACATTTCCGTCCTACTGCCAATTCTTTTCGCAAAGTACTTTTCTATAATTCTAGTATTTAATGGGAAAAAGTCAACGAATTTTTTGCCCATGTAAAAAACTATTTATTCTGAATAAAATGCCGCCCATTTATGCAACTAAAAAAATTTAATGTCTCTTATTAGATAAGGCATATTTTCGTCTGATAAGGTACTTTTTCTTCAATGATTTCGAGGATATTTTAGTTTTGATCAAAACAATTTTATTTCTTTCGACTTTTCGTAAAATATGTTAACGCTATCTGAAAGAGAAATAGATAAGCTTTAAATCGAGCTCTCAGTCGAAGAAGTCGGTCGAAGGATGCAATAGTTATTAGCAAAAAACTAATGGGTGGTCAACACGATTCCGTCCTACTGCCGATTCTTATCGCAAAGTACTTTTCTATAATTCTAGTATTTAATGGGAAAAAATTTAACGAATTTTTTGTCCATGTAAAAAACTATTAATTCTGAATAAAATGCCGCCCATTTATGCAATTAAAAAATTTTAAATGTCTCTTAATAGATATGGCATATTTTAGTCTGATAAGGTACTTCTTCTTCAATGATTTCGAGGATATTTTAGTTTTGATCAAAAAAATTTTATTTCTTACGACTTTTCGTAAAATATGTTAATGCCATCTTAAAGATGAACAGATAAGCTTACCATCGAGCTCTTAGTCGAAGAAGTCGCTCGAAGGATGCAAGAGTTATTAGCAAAAAATTAATCGGTGGTCAACACGATTCCGTCCTACTGCCGACTCTTTTCGCAAAGTTCTTTTCTATAATTCTAGTATTTAATGGGAAAAAGTTAAACGAATTTTTTGTCCATGTAAAAACTATTAATTCTGAATAAATTGACGCCCATTTATGCAATTAAAAAAATTTAAATGTCTCTTAAAAGATAAGGCATATTTTCGTCTGATAAGGTACTTCTTCTTCAATGATTTCGAGGATATTTTAGTTTTGATCAAAAAAATTTTATTTCTTACGACTTTTCGTAAAATATAAAAATGCCATCTTAAAGATGAACAGATAAACTTTCCACCGAGCACTTAGTCGAAGAAGTCGGTCAAAGGATGCAAGAGTTATTAGCAAAAAACTAATCGGTGGTCAACACGATTCCGTCCTACTGCCGATTCTTTTCGCAAAGTACTTTTCTATAATTCTAGTATTTAATGGGAAAAAGTCAAACGAATTTTTTGTCCATATAAAAAAATATTATTTCTGAATAAAATGACGCCCATTTATGCAATTAAAAAAATTTAAATGTCTCCTATTAAATAAGGCATATTTTCGTCTGATAAGGTACTTCTTCTTCTTAGTTTTGATCAAAAAATTTTATTTCTTATGACTTTTCGTAAAATATGTTAATGCCATCTGAAAGAGCAACAGATGGGCTTTCCATCGAGCTCTTAGTCGAAGAAGTCGGTCGAAGGATGCAATAATTATTAGCAAGAAACTAATCGGTGGTCAACACATTTCCGTCCTACTGCCAATTCTTTTCGCAAAGTACTTTTCTATAATTCTAGTATTTAATGGGAAAAAGTCAACGAATTTTTTGCCCATGTAAAAAACTATTTATTCTGAATAAAATGCCGCCCATTTATGCAACTAAAAAAAATTAATGTCTCTTATTAGATAAGGCATATTTTCGTCTGATAAGGTACTTTTTCTTCAATGATTTCGAGGATATTTTAGTTTTGATCAAAAAAATTTTATTTCTTACGACTTTTCGTAAAATATGTTAACGCTATCTGAAAGAGAAATAGATAAGCTTTAAATCGAGCTCTCAGTCGAAGAAGTCGGTCGAAGGATGCAATAGTTATTAGCAAAAAACTAATGGGTGGTCAACACGATTCCGTCCTACTGCCGATTCTTATCGCAAAGTACTTTTCTATAATTCTAGTATTTAATGGGAAAAAATTTAACGAATTTTTTGTCCATGTAAAAAACTATTAATTCTGAATAAAATGCCGCCCATTTATGCAATTAAAAAAATGTAAATGTCTCTTATCAGATAAGGCATACTTTCGTCTGATAAGGTACTTCTTCTTCAATGATTTCGAGGATATTTTAGTTTTGATCAAAAAAATTGTATTTCTTACGACTTTTCGTAAAATATGTTAATGCCATCTGAAAGAGGAACAGACAAGCTTTCCATCGAGCTCTTAGTCGAAGAAGTCGGTCGAAGGATGCAACAGTTATTAGCAAAAAACTAATCGGTGGTCAACACGTTTCCGTCCTACTGCCGATTCTTTTCGAAAAGTACTTTTCTATAATTGTAGTATTTAATGGGAAAAAATTAAACGAATCTTTTGTCCATGTAAAAAACTATTAATTCTGAATAAAATGACGCCCATTTATGCAATTAAAAAAATTTAAATGTCTCTTATTAGATAAGGCATATTTTCGTCTGATAAGGTACTTCATTTTCAATGATTTCGAGGATATTTTAGTTTGATCAAAAAAATTTTATTTCTTACGACTTTTCGTAAAATATGTTAATGCCATCTGAAAGATGAACAGATAAGCTTTCCATCGAGCTCTTAGTCGAAGAAGTCGGTCAAAGGATGCAAGAATTATTAGCAAAAAACTAATCGGTGGTCAACACGATTCCGTCCTACTGCCGATTCTTTTTGCAAAGTACTTTTCTATAATTCTAGTATTTAATGGGAAAAAATTAGACGAATTTTTTGTCCATGTAAAAAACTATTAATTCTGAATAAAATGCCGCCCATTTATGCAATTAAAAAATTTTAAATGTCTCTTAATAGATATGGCATATTTTCGTCTGATAAGGTACCTCTTCTTCAATGATTTCGAGGATATTTTAGTTTTGATCAAAAAAATTTTATTTCTTACGACTTTTCGTAAAATATGTTAATGCCATCTGAAAGATGAACAGATAAGCTTTCCATCGAGCTCTTAGTCGAAGAAGTCGGGCAAAGGATGCAAGAGTTATTAGCAAAAAACTAATCGGTGGTCAACACGATTCCGTCCTACTGCCGATTCTTTTTGCAAAGTACTTTTCTATAATTCTAGTATTTAATGGGAAAAAATTAAACGAATCTTTTGTCCATGTAAAAAACTATTAATTCTGAATAAAATGACGCCCATTTATGCAATTAAAAAAATTTAAATGTCTCTTATTAGATAAGGCATATTTTCGTCTGATAAGGTACTTCTTCTTCAATGATTTCGGGGATATTTTAGTTTTGATCAAAAAAATTTTAATTCTTATGACTTTTCGTAAAATATGTTAATGCCATCTGAAAGATGAACAGATAAGCTTTCCATCGAGCTCTTAGTCGAAGAAGTCGGTCGAAGGATGCAAGAATTATTAGCAAAAAACTAATCGGTTGTCAACACGATTCCGTCTTACTGCCGATTCTTTTTGCAAAGTACTTTTCTATAATTCTAGTATTTAATGGGAAAAAATTAGAAGAATTTTTTGTCCATGTAAAAAACTATTAAATCTGAATAAAATGCCGCCCATTTATGCAATTAAAAAATTTTAAATGTCTCTTAATAGATAAGGCATATTTTCGTCTGATAAGGTACTTCTTCTTCAATAATTTCGAGGATATTTTAGTTTTGATCAAAAAAAATTTATTTCTTACGACTTTTCGTAAAATATGTTAACGCCATTGAAAGATGAACAGATAAGCTTTCTATCGAGGTCTAAGTCGAAAAAGTCGGTCAAAGGATGCAAGAGTTATTAACAAAAAACTAATCGGTGGTCAACACGATTCCGTCCTACTGCCGATTCTTTTTGCAAAGTACTTTTCTATAATTCTAGTATTTAATGGGAAAAAATTAAACGAATTTTTTGTCCATGTAAAAAACTATTAATTCTGAATATAATGCCGCCCATTTATGTAATTAAAAAAATTTAAATGTCTTATAAGGTACTTCTTCTTCAATGATTTCGAGGATATTTTAGTTTTGATCAAAAAAATTTTATTTCTTACGACTTTTCGTAAAATATATTGAAGCCATGAGGAACAGATAATGTAATGTTAATGTAATGAGGAACAGATCAGCTTTCCATCGAGCTCTTAGTCGAAGAAGTCGGTCGAAGGATGCAAGAATTATTAGCAAAAAACTAATCGGTAACTATCAAAAAGAGGGGGATTTTGTGGTATGCACTTTTAAAGATATATATTTACTGAGCTTGTATACGAAATATCAGGCTTGTACCTTCAATAGTTTCGGAGATATAGCATTTCTAAAAAAACAACTAGGAGAGGGGAAATGAAGGGGTGGGGTAAGAATTGGGGAATGCAGTTTTGTAGATCTATACATACTGAGTCTACGTACCGACTTTCATGTTTGTACCTGTTATAGTTTGGAAGATGTAGTAATTTTAAATAAAATAAAGTAGAATATATAAAAAATTTCAATTTGTATGTCTCTGAGGGGTAACAATCAATTAGAGGGGAAATTTGTGATGCGCAGTTTTAAAGATATATATTTACTGAGCTTGTATACAAAACATCAGGCTTGTACTCTTAATAGTTTCGGAGGTATAGCATTTTAAAGAAAACAACAGGGGGAAGGGAAATGAAGTGGTGGGCGAAAAATTGTGGTATGCAGTTTTGTAGAGCTATGTTTCTATCTCTTTGGATGTTCGAGTTATAGCGTTTTAAAAAAGTGGGTGGTGCTGGATGGGCGGGAAGGAGTGGGCGTGGCACAAAACCGTTCAAACTTGATCTGCTGCCGAGCATCACGAGTCTACCCTCCAAATTTCAAGTCTTTAGCTTTGAGTCTTTAGTTTCTGAGAACCATTGGTGAATACGGACGGACACCCGGACGGACATGGCTTAATCAATTTCTCTTGTCGTTCTGATCAAGAATATATATACTTTATATAGTCGCAAGTAAACATTTCTGTGCGTTACATACATTTCGCTCAAACAAACACAATATACTCCGATACACAGTATGTGTACGGGTTATACAAATTTAAATGCTTATTAGATAAGGCATATTTTCGTGTGATAAGGTACTTCTTCTTCAATGATTTCGAGGATATTTTAGTTTTGATCAAAAAAATCGAAGGATGCAAGAGTTATTAGCAAAAAACTAATCGGTGGTCAACACGTTTCCGTCCTACTGCCGACTCTTTTTGCAAAGTACTTTTCTATAATTCTAGTATTTAATGGCTAAAAATTAAACGAATTTTTTGTCCATGTAAAAAACTATTAATTCTGAATAAAATGCCGCCCATTTATGCAATTAAAAAAATTTAAATGTCTCTTATTAGATAAGGCATATTTTCGTCTGATAAGGTACTTGTTCTTCAATGATTTCGAGGATATTTTAGTTTTGATCAAAAAAATTTTATTTCTTACGACTTTTCGTAAAATATGTTAACGCCATCTGAAAGATGAACAGATAAGCTTTCTATCGAGGTCTAAGTCGAAGAAGTCGGTCAAAGGATGCAAGAGTTATTAACAAAAAACTAATCGGTGGTCAACACGATTCCGTCCTACTGCCGATTCTTTTTGCAAAGTACTTTTCTATAATTCTAGTATTTAATGGGAAAAAATTAAACGAATTTTTTGTCCATGTAAAAAACTATTAATTCTGAATATAATGCCGCCCATTTATGCAATTAAAAAAATTTAAATGTCTTATAAGGTACTTCTTCTTCAATGATTTCAAGGATATTTTAGTTTTGATCAAAAAAATTTTATTTCTTACGACTTTTCGTTAAATATATTGAAGCCATGAGGAACAGATAATGTAATGTTAATGTAATGAGGAACAGATCAGCTTTCCATCGAGCTCTTAGTAGAAGAAGTCAGTCGAAGGATGCAAGAGTTATTAGCAAAAAACTAATCGGTGGTCAACACGATTCCGTCCTACTGCCGATTCTTTTCGCAAAGTACTTTTCTATAATTCTAGTATTTAATAGGAAAAATTAAACGAATTTTTTGTCCATGTAAAAAAATATTAATTCTGAATAAAATGCCGCCAATTTATCCAATTAAAAAAATTTAAATGTCTCCTATTAAATAAGGCATATTTTCGTCTGATAAGGTACTTCTTCTTCTGAGTTTTGATCAAAAAAATTTTATTTCTTATGACTTTTTTTAAAATATGTTAATGCCATCTGAAAGAGGAACAGATGGGCTTTCCATCGAGCTCTTAGTCGAAGAAGTCGGTCGAAGGATGCAATAATTATTAGCAAGAAACTAATCGGTGGTCAACACATTTCCGTCCTACTGCCAATTCTTTTCGCAAAGTACTTTTCTATAATTGTAGTATTTAATGGGAAAAAATTAAACGAATTTTTTGTCCATGTAAAAAACTATTTATTCTGAATAAAATGACGCCCATTTATGCAACTAAAAAAATTTAATGTCTCTTATTAGTTAAGGCATATTTTCGTCTGATAAGGTACTTTTTCTTCAATGATTTCGATGATATTTTAGTTTTGATTAAAAAAATTTTATTTCTTACGACTTTTCGTAAAATATGTTAACGCCATCTGAAAGAGAAATAGATAAGCTTTCCATCGAGCTCTCAGTCGAAGAAGTCGGTCGAAGGATGCAATAGTTATTAGCAAAAAACTAATGGGTGGTCAACACGTTTCTGTCCTACTGCCGATTCTTTTCGCAAAGTACTTTTCTATAATTCTAGTATTTAATGGGAAAAAATTAAACGAATTTTTTGTCCATGTAAAAAACTGTTTATTCTGAATAAAATGCCGCCCATTTATGCAACTAAAAAAATTTAATGTTTCTTATTAGATAGGGCATATTTTCGTCTGATAAGGTACTTTTTCTTCAATGATTTCGAGGATATTTTAGTTTTGATTAAAAAAATTTTATTTCTTACGACTTTTCGTAAAATATGTTAACGCCATCTGAAAGAGGAACAGGTAAGCTTTCCATCGAGCTCTCAGTCGAAGAAGTCGGTCGAAGGATGCAATAGTTATTAGCAAAAAACTAATGGGTGGTCAACACGATTCCGTCTTACTGCCGATTCTTATCGCAAAGTACTTTTCTATAATTCTAGTATTTAATGGGAAAAAATTTAACGATTTTTTTGTCCATGTAAAAAACTATTAATTCTGAATAAAATGCCGCCCATTTCTGCAATTAAAGAAATTTAAATGTCTCTTATCAGATAAGGCATACTTTCGTCTGATAAGGTACTTCTTCTTCAATGATTTCGAGGATATTTTAGTTTTGATCAAAAAAATTGTATTTCTTACGACTTTTCGTAAAATATGTTAATGCCATCTGAAAGAGGAACAGACAAGCTTTCCATCGAGCTCTTAGTCGAAGAAGTCGGTCGAAGGATGCAAGAGTTATTAGCAAAAAACTAATCGGTGGTCAACACGATTCCGTCCTACTGCCGATTCTTTTCGCAAAGTACTTTTCTATAATTCTAGTATTTAATGAAAAAAAATTAAACGAATTTTTTGTCCATGTAAAAAACTATTAATTCTGAATAAAATGCCGCCCATTTATGCAATTAAAAAAATTTAAATGTCTCTTATTAGATAAGGCATATTTTCGTCTGATAAGGTACTTCTTCTTCAATGATTTCGAGGATATTTTAGTTTTGATCAAAAAAATTTTATTTCTTACGGCTTTTCGTAAAATATGTGAATGCCATCTGAAAGAGGAACAGATAAGCTTTCCATCGAGCTCTTTGTCGAAGAAGTCGGTCGAAGGATGCAACAGTTACTAGCAAAAAACTAATCGGTGGTAAACACGTTTCCGTCCTACTGCCGATTCTTTTCGCAAAGTACTTATCTATAATTCTAGTATTTAATGAAAAAAAATTAAACGAATTTTTTGTCCATGTAAAAAACTATTAATTCTGAATAAAATGCCGCCCATTTATGCAATTAAAAAAATTTAAATCTCTCTTATTAGATAAGGCATATTTTCGTCTCATAATGTACTTCTTCTTCAATGATTTCGAGGATATTTTAGTTTTGATCAAAAAAATTTTATTTCTTACGACTTTTCGAAAAATATGTTAATGCCATCTGAAAGAAGAACAGACAAGCTTTCCTTCGAGCTCTTAGTCGAAGAAGTAGGTCGAAGGATGCAAGAGTTATTAGCAAAAAACTAATCGGTGGTCAACACGATTCCGTCCTACTGCCGATTCTTTTCGCAAAGTACTTTTCTATAATTCTTGTATTTAATGGGAAAAAATTAAACGAATTTTTTGTCCATGTTAAAAACTATTAGTTCTGAATTAAATGCCGCCCATTTTTGCAATTAAAAAAATTTATATGAAAGGCATATTTATAGAAAAGACATATTTTCGTCTAAAAAGTACTTCTTCTTCAATGATTTCGAGGATATTTTAGTTTTGATCAAAAAAATTTTATTTCTTACGACTTTTCGAAAAATATGTTAATGCCATCTGAAAGAAGAACAGACAAGCTTTCCATCGAGCTCTTAGTCGAAGAAGTAGGTTGAAGGATGCGAGAGTTATTAGCAAAAAACTAATCGGTGGTCAACACGATTCCGTCCTACTGCCGATTCTTTTCGCAAAGTACTTTTTTATAATTCTAATATTTAATGGGAAAAAATTAAACGAATTTTTTGTCCATGTAAAAAACTATTAATTCTAAATAAAATGCCGCCCATTTATGCAATTAAAAAAATTTTAATGTCTCTTATTAGATAAGGCGTATTTTCGTCTGATAAGGTATTTCTTTTTCAATGGTTTCGAGGATATTTTAGTTTTAATAAAAAAATTGTATTTCTTATGACTTTTCGTAAAATATGTTAATGCCATCTGAAAGAGGAACAGATAAGCTTTCCATCGAGCTCTTAGTCGAAGAAGTCGGTCGAAGGATGCAAGAGTTATTAGCAAAAAACTAATCGGTGGTCAACACGATTCCGTCCTACTGCCGATTCTTTTCGCAAAGTACTTTTCTATAATTCTAGTATTTAATGGGAAAAAATTAGACGAATTTTTTGTCCATGTAAAAAACTATTAATTCTGAATAAAATGCCGCCCATTTATGCAATTAAAAAATTTTAAATGTCTCTTAATAGATATGGCATATTTTCGTCTGATAAGGTACCTCTTCTTCAATGATTTCGAGGATATTTTAGTTTTGATCAAAAAAATTTTATTTCTTACGACTTTTCGTAAAATATGTTAATGCCATCTGAAAGATGAACAGTTAAGCTTTCCATCGAGCTCTTAGTCGAAGAAGTCGGGCAAAGGATGCAAGAGTTATTAGCAAAAAACTAATCGGTGGTCAACACGATTCCGTCCTACTGCCGATTCTTTTCGCAAAGTACTTTTCTATAATTCTAGTATTTAATGGGAAAAAGTCAAACGAATTTTTTGTCCATATAAAAAAATATTATTTCTGAATAAAATGACGCCCATTTATCCAATTAAAAAAATTTAAATGTCTCCTATTAAATAAGGCATATTTTCGTCTGATAAGGTACTTCTTCTTCTTAGTTTTGATCAAAAAAATTTTATTTCTTATGACTTTTCTTAAAATATGTTAATGCCATCTGAAAGAGGAACAGATGGGCTTTCCATCGAGCTCTTAGTCGAAGAAGTCGGTCGAAGGATGCAATAATTATTAGCAAGAAACTAATCGGTGGTCAACACATTTCCGTCCTACTGCCAATTCTTTTCGCAAAGTACTTTTCTATAATTCTAGTATTTAATGGGAAAAAATTAAACGAATTTTTTGTCCATGTAAAAAACTATTTATTCTGAATAAAATGACGCCCATTTATGCAACTAAAAAAATTTAATGTCTCTTATTAGATAAGGCGTATTTTCGTCTGATAAGGAATTTCTTTTTCAATGGTTTCGAGGATATTTTAGTTTTAATAAAAAAATTGTATTTCTTATGACTTTTCGTAAAATATGTTAATGCCATCTGAAAGAGGAACAGATAAGCTTTCCATCGAGCTCTTAGTCGAAGAAGTCGGTCGAAGGATGCAAGAGTTATTAACAAAAAACTAATCGGTGGTCAACACGATTCCGTCCTACTGCCAATTCTTTTCGCAAAGTACTTTTCTATAATTCTAGTATTTAATGGGAAAAAATTAAACGAATTTTTTGTCCATGTAAAAAACTATTTATTCTGAATAAAATGACGCCCATTTATGCATCTAAAAAAATTTAATGTCTCTTATTAGTTAAGGCATATTTTCGTCTGATAAGGTACTTTTTCTTCAATGATTTCGATGATATTTTAGTTTTGATTAAAAAAATTTTATTTCTTACGACTTTTCGTAAAATATGTTAACGCCATCTGAAAGAGAAATAGATAAGCTTTCCATCGAGCTCTCAGTCGAAGAAGTCGGTCGAAGGATGCAATAGTTATTAGCAAAAAACTAATGGGTGGTCAACACGTTTCTGTCCTACTGCCGATTCTTTTCGCAAAGTACTTTTCTATAATTCTAGTATTTAATGGGAAAAAATTAAACGAATTTTTTGTCCATGTAAAAAACTGTTTATTCTGAATAAAATGCCGCCCATTTATGCAACTAAAACAATTTAATGTCTCTTATTAGATAGGGCATATTTTCGTCTGATAAGGTACTTTTTCTTCAATGATTTCGAGGATATTTTAGTTTTGATTAAAAAAATTTTATTTCTTACGACTTTTCGTAAAATATGTTAACGCCATCTGAAAGAGGAACAGGTAAGCTTTCCATCGAGCTCTCAGTCGAAGAAGTCGGTCGAAGGATGCAATAGTTATTAGCAAAAAACTAATGGGTGGTCAACACGATTCCGTCTTACTGCCGATTCTTATCGCAAAGTACTTTTCTATAATTCTAGTATTTAATGGGAAAAAATTTAACGATTTTTTTGTCCATGTAAAAAACTATTAATTCTGAATAAAATGCCGCCCATTTCTGCAATTAAAGAAATTTAAATGTCTCTTATCAGATAAGGCATACTTTCGTCTGATAAGGTACTTCTTCTTCAATGATTTCGAGGATATTTTAGTTTTGATCAAAAAAATTGTATTTCTTACGTTTTTTCGTAAAATATGTTAATGCCATCTGAAAGAGGAACAGACAAGCTTTCCATCGAGCTCTTAGTCGAAGAAGTCGGTCGAAGGATGCAACAGTTATTAGCAAAAAACTAATCGGTGGTCAACACGTTTCCGTCCTACTGCCGATTCTTTTCGCAAAGTACTTTTCTATAATTGTAGTATTTAATGGGAAAAAATTAAACGAATTTTTTGTCCATGTAAAAAACTATTAATTCTGAATAAAATGCCGCCCATTTATGCAATTAAAAAATTGTAAATCTCTCTTTTTAGATAAGCCATATTTTCGTCTGATAAGGTACTTCTTCTTCAATGACTTCGAGGATATTTTAGTTTTGATCAAAAAAATTTTATTTCTTACGGCTTTTCGTAAAATATGTGAATGCCATCTGAAAGAGGAACAGACAAGCTTTCCATCGAGCTCTTAGTCGAAGAAGTCGGTCGAAGGATGCAAGAGTTATTAGCAAAAAACTAATCGGTGGTCAACACGATTCCGTCCTACTGCCGATTCTTTTCGCAAAGTACTTTTCTATAATTCTAGTATTTAATGAAAAAAAAATTAAACGAATTTTTTGTCCATGTAAAAAACTATTAATTCTGAATAAAATGCCACCCATTTATGCAATTAAAAAAATTTAAATGTCTCTTATTAGATAAGGCATATTTTCGTCTGATAAGGTACTTCTTCTTCAATGATTTCGAGGATATTTTAGTTTTGATCAAAAAAATTTTATTTCTTACGGCTTTTCGTAAAATATGTGAATGCCATCTGAAAGAGGAACAGATAAGCTTTCCATCGAGCTCTTTGTCGAAGAAGTCGGTCGAAGGATGCAACAGTTACTAGCAAAAAACTAATCGGTGGTAAACACGTTTCCGTCCTACTGCCGATTCTTTTCGCAAAGTACTTATCTATAATTCTAGTATTTAATGAAAAAAAAATTAAACGAATTTTTGGTCCATGTAAAAAACTATTAATTCTGAATAAAATGCCGCCCATTTATGCAATTAAAAAAATTTAAATCTTTCTTATTAGATAAGGCATATTTTCGTCTCATAATGTACTTCTTCTTCAATGATTTCGAGGATATTTTAGTTTTGATCAAAAAAATTTTATTTCTTACGACTTTTCGAAAAATATGTTAATGCCATCTGAAAGAAGAACAGACAAGCTTTCCTTCGAGCTCTTAGTCGAAGAAGTAGATCGAAGGATGCAAGAGTTATTAGCAAAAAACTAATCGGTGGTCAACACGATTCCGTCCTACTGCCGATTCTTTTCGCAAAGTACTTTTCTATAATTCTTGTATTTAATGGGAAAAAATTAAACGAATTTTTTGTCCATGTTAAAAACTATTAGTTCTGAATTAAATGCCGCCCATTTTTGCAATTAAAAAAATTTATATGAAAGGCATTGTTATAGAAAAGACATATTTTCGTCTAATAAGGTACTTCTTCTTCAATGATTTCGAGGATATTTTAGTTTTGATCAAAAAAATTTTATTTCTTACGACTTTTCGAAAAATATGTTAATGCCATCTGAAAGAAGAACATACAAGCTTTCCATCGAGCTTTTAGTCGAAGAAGTAGGTCGAAGGATGCGAGAGTTATTAGCAAAAAACTAATCGGTGGTCAACACGATTCCGTCCTACTGCCGATTCTTTTCGCAAAGTACTTTTTTATAATTCTAATATTTAATGGGAAAAAATTAAACGAATTTTTTGTCCATGTAAAAAACTATTAATTCTAAATAAAATGCCGCCCATTTATGCAATTAAAAAAATTTTAATGTCTCTTATTAGATAAGGCGTATTTTCGTCTGATAAGGTATTTCTTTTTCAATGGTTTCGAGGATATTTTAGTTTTAATAAAAAAATTGTATTTCTTATGACTTTTCGTAAAATATGTTAATACCATCTGAAAGAGGAACAGATAAGCTTTCCATCGAGCTCTTAGTCGAAGAAGTCGGTCGAAGGATGCAACAGTTACTAGCAAAAAACTAATCGGTGGTAAACACGTTTCCGTCCTACTGCGGATTCTTTTCGCAAAGTACTTATCTATAATTCTAGTATTTAATGAAAAAAAAATTAAACGAATTTTTTGTCCATGTAAAAAACTATTAATTCTGAATAAAATGCCGCCCATTTATGCAATTAAAAAAATTTAAATGTCTCTTATTAGATAAGGCATATTTTCGTCTGATAAGGTACTTCTTCTTCAATGATTTCGAGGATATTTTAGTTTTGATCAAAAAAATTTTATTTCTTACGGCTTTTCGTAAAATATGTGAATGCCATCTGAAAGAGGAACAGATAAGCTTCCCATCGAGCTCTTAGTCGAAGAAGTCGGTCGAAGAATGCAATAGTTATTAGCAAAAAACTAATGGGTGGTCATCACGTTTCCGTCCTACTGCCGATTCTTTTCGCAAAGTACTTTTCTATAATTCTAGTATTTAATGGGAAAAAAATTAAACGAATTTTTTGTCCATGTAAAAAACTATTAATTCTGAATAAAATACCGCCCATTTATGCAATTAAAAAAATATAAATGTCTCTTATTAGATAAGGAATATTTTCGTCTGATAAGGTACTTCTTCTTCAATGATTTCGAGGATATTTTAGTTTTGATCAAAAAAATTTTATTTCTTACGACTTTTCGAAAAATATGTTAATGCCATCTGAAAGAGGAACAGATAAGCTTTCCATCGAGCTCTTTGTCGAAGAAGTCGGTCGAAGGATGCAACAGTTACTAGCAAAAAACTAATCGGTGGTAAACACGTTTCCGTCCTACTGCCGATTCTTTTCGCAAAGTACTTATCTATAATTCTAGTATTTAATGAAAAAAAATTAAACGAATTTTTTGTCCATGTAAAAAACTATTAATTCTGAATAAAATGCCGCCCATTTATGCAATTAAAAAAATTTAAATCTCTCTTATTAGATAAGGCATATTTTCGTCTCATAATGTACTTCTTCTTCAATGATTTCGAGGATATTTTAGTTTTGATCAAAAAAATTTTATTTCTTACGACTTTTCGAAAAATATGTTAATGCCATCTGAAAGAAGAACAGACAAGCTTTCCTTCGAGCTCTTAGTCGAAGAAGTAGGTCGAAGGATTCAAGAGTTATTAACAAAAAACTAATCGGTGGTCAACACGATTCCGTCCTACTGCCGATTCTTTTCGCAAAGTACTTTTCTATAATTCTTGTATTTAATGGGAAAAAATTAAACGAATTTTTTGTCCATGTTAAAAACTATTAGTTCAGAATTAAATGCCGCCCATTTTTGCAATTAAAAAAATTTATATGAAAGGCATATTTATAGAAAAGACATATTTTCGTCTAATAAGGTACTTCTTCTTCAATGATTTCGAGGATATTTTAGTTTTGATCAAAAACATTTTATTTCTTACGACTTTTCGAAAAATATGTTAATACCATCTGAAAGAAGAACAGACAAGCTTTCCATCGAGCTCTTACTCGAAGAAGTCGGTCGAAGGATGCAAGAGTTATTAGCAAAAAACTAATCGGTGGTCAACACGTTTCCGTCCTACTGCCGATTCTTTTCGCAAAGTACTTTTCTATAATTCTAGTATTTAATGGGAAAAAATTAAACGAATTTTTTGTCCATGTAAAAAACTATTAATTCTGAATCAAATGCCGTCCATTTATGCAATTAAAAAAATTTTAATGTCTCTTATTAGATAATGCATATTTTCGTCCGATAAGGTACTTCTTCTTCAATGATTTCGAGGATATTTTAGTTTTGATCAAAAAAATTTTATTTCTTATGACTTTTCGTAAAATATGTTAATGCCATCTGAAAGAGGAACAGATAAGCTTTCCATCGAGCTCTTAGTCGAAGAAGTCGGTCAAAGGATGCAAAAGTTAGTAGCAAAAAACTAATCGGTGGTCAACACGTTTCCGTCCTACTGCCGATTCTTTTCGCAAAGTACTTGTCTATAATTCTAGTATTTAATGAAAAAAAATTTAACGAATTTTTTGTCCATGCAAAAAACTATTACTTCTGAATAAAATGCCGCCCATTTATGCAATTAAAAAAATTTAAATCACTCTTATTAGATAAGGCATATTTTCATCTGATAAGGTACTTCTTCTTCAATGATTTCGAGGATATTTTAGTTTTGATCAAAAAAATGTTATTTCTTACGACTTTTCGAAAAATATATTAATGCCATCTGAAAGATGAACGGCACGTTTCCGTCCTACTGCCGATTGTTTTCGCAAAGTACTTTTCTTTAATTCTAGTATTTAATGGGAAAAAGTTAAACGAATTTTTAAATGTCTCTTATTAGATAAAGCATATTTTCGTCTCATAAGGTACTTCTTCATCAATGATTTCGAGGATATTTTAGTTTTGATCAAAAAAATTTTATTTCTTACGACTTTTCATAAAATATGTTAATGCCATCTGAAAGATGAACAGATAAACTTTCCATCGAGCTCTTAGTCGAAGAAGTCGGTCAAAGGATGCAAGAGTTATTAGCAAAAAACTAATCGGTGGTTATCACGATTCCGTCCTACTGCCGATTCTTTTTGCAAAGTACTTTTCTATAATTCTAGTATTTAATGGGAAAAAATTCAACGAATTTTTTGTCCATGTAAAAAACTATTAATTCTGAATAAAATGCCGCCCATTTATGCAATTAAAAAAATTTAAATGTCTCTTATTAGATAAGGCATATTTTCGTCTTATAAGGTTCTTCTTCTTCAATGATTTCGAGGATATTTTAGTTTTGATCAAAAAAATTTTATTTCTTACGGCTTTTCGTAAAATATGTGAATGCCATCTGAAAGAGGAACAGATAAGCTTTCCATCGAGCTCTTTGTCGAAGAAGTCGGTCGAAGGATGCAACAGTTACTAGCAAAAAACTAATCGGTGGTAAACACGTTTCCGTCCTACTGCCGATTCTTTTCGCAAAGTACTTATCTATAATTCTAGTATTTAATGAAAAAAAATTAAACGAATTTTTTGTCCATGTAAAAAACTATTAATTCTGAATAAAATGCCGCCCATTTATGCAATTAAAAAAATTTAAATCTTTCTTATTAGATAAGGCATATTTTCGTCTCATAATGTACTTCTTCTTCAATGATTTCGAGGATATTTTAGTTTTGATCAAAAAAATTTTATTTCTTACGACTTTTCGAAAAATATGTTAATGCCATCTGAAAGAAGAACAGACAAGCTTTCCTTCGAGCTCTTAGTCGAAGAAGTAGATCGAAGGATGCAAGAGTTATTAGCAAAAAACTAATCGGTGGTCAACACGATTCCGTCCTACTGCCGATTCTTTTCGCAAAGTACTTTTCTATAATTCTTGTATTTAATGGGAAAAAATTAAACGAATTTTTTGTCCATGTTAAAAACTATTAGTTCTGAATTAAATGCCGCCCATTTTTGCAATTAAAAAAATTTATATGAAAGGCATTGTTATAGAAAAGACATATTTTCGTCTAATAAGGTACTTCTTCTTCAATGATTTCGAGGATATTTTAGTTTTGATCAAAAAAATTTTATTTCTAACGACTTTTCGAAAAATATGTTAATGCCATCTGAAAGAAGAACATACAAGCTTTCCATCGAGCTCTTAGTCGAAGAAGTAGGTCGAAGGATGCGAGAGTTATTAGCAAAAAACTAATCGGTGGTCAACACGATTCCGTCCTACTGCCGAATCTTTTCGCAAAGTACTTTTTTATAATTCTAATATTTAATGGGAAAAAATTAAACGAATTTTTTGTCCATGTAAAAAACTATTAATTCTAAATAAAATGCCGTCCATTTATGCAATTAAAAAAATTTTAATGTCTCTTATTAGATAAGGCGTATTTTCGTCTGATAAGGTATTTCTTTTTCAATGGTTTCGAGGATATTTTAGTTTTAATATAAAAATTGTATTTCTTATGACTTTTCGTAAAATATGTTAATACCATCTGAAAGAGGAACAGATAAGCTTTCCATCGAGCTCTTAGTCGAAGAAGTCGGTCGAAGGATGCAACAGTTACTAGCAAAAAACTAATCGGTGGTAAACACGTTTCCGTCCTACTGCGGATTCTTTTCGCAAAGTACTTATCTATAATTCTAGTATTTAATGAAAAAAAATTAAACGAATTTTTTGTCCATGTAAAAAACTATTAATTCTGAATAAAATGCCGCCCATTTATGCAATTAAAAAAATTTAAATCTCTCTTATTAGACAAGGCATATTTTCGTCTCACAATGTACTTCTTCTTCAATGATTTCGAGGATATTTTAGTTTTGATCAAAAAAATTTTATTTCTTACGACTTTTCGAAAAATATGTTAATGCCATCTGAAAGAAGAACAGACAAGCTTTCCTTCGAGCTCTTAGTCGAAGAAGTAGGTCGAAGGATTCAAGAGTTATTAACAAAAAACTAATCGGTGGTCAACACGATTCCGTCCTACTGCCGATTCTTTTCGCAAAGTACTTTTCTATAATTCTTGTATTTAATGGGAAAAAATTAAACGAATTTTTTGTCCATGTTAAAAACTATTAGTTCTGAATTAAATGCCGCCCATTTTTGCAATTAAAAAAATTTATATGAAAGGCTTATTTATAGAAAAGACATATTTTCGTCTAATAAGGTACTTCTTCTTCAATGATTTCGAGGATATTTTAGTTTTGATCAAAAACATTTTATTTCTTACGACTTTTCGAAAAATATGTTAATGCCATCTGAAAGAAGAACAGACAAGCTTTCCATCGAGCTCTTACTCGAAGAAGTCGGTCGAAGGATGCAAGAGTTATTAGCAAAAAACTAATCGGTGGTCAACACGTTTCCGTCCTACTGCCGATTCTTTTCGCAAAGTACTTTTCTATAATTCTAGTATTTAATGGGAAAAAATTAAACGAATTTTTTGTCCATGTAAAAAACTATTAATTCTGAATCAAATGCCGTCCATTTATGCAATTAAAAAAATTTTAATGTCTCTTATTAGATAATGCATATTTTCGTCCGATAAGGTACTTCTTCTTCAATGATTTCGAGGATATTTTAGTTTTGATCAAAAAAATTTTATTTCTTATGACTTTTCGTAAAATATGTTAATGCCATCTGAAAGAGGAACAGATAAGCTTTCCATCGAGCTCTTAGTCGAAGAAGTCGGTCAAAGGATGCAAAAGTTAGTAGCAAAAAACTAATCGGTGGTCAACACGTTTCCGTCCTACTGCCGATTCTTTTCGCAAAGTACTTGTCTATAATTCTAGTATTTAATGAAAAAAAATTTAACGAATTTTTTGTCCATGTAAAAAACTATTACTTCTGAATAAAATGCCGCCCATTTATGCAATTAAAAAAATTTAAATCACTCTTATTAGATAAGGCATATTTTCATCTGATAAGGTACTTCTTCTTCAATGATTTCGAGGATATTTTAGTATTGATCAAAAAAATGTTATTTCTTACGACTTTTCGAAAAATATATTAATGCCATCTGAAAGATGAACGGCACGTTTCCGTCCTACTGCCGATTGTTTTCGCAAAGTACTTTTCTTTAATTCTAGTATTTAATGGGAAAAAGTTAAACGAATTTTTAAATGTCTCTTATTAGATAAAGCATATTTTCGTCTCATAAGGTACTTCTTCATCAATGATTTCGAGGATATTTTAGTTTTGATCAAAAAAATTTTATTTCTTACGACTTTTCATAAAATAAGTTAATGCCATCTGAAAGATGAATAGATAAGCTTTCCATCTTCTTGTAAAAAACTTTTAATTCTGAATGAAATGCCACCCATTTATGCCATTAAAGAAATTTAAATGTCTCTTCTTAAATAAGGCATATTTTAGTCTGATAAGGTACTTCTTCTTCTATGATTTCGAGGATATTTTAGTTTTGATCAAAAAAATTTTATTTCTTACGACTTTTCGAAAAATATGTTAATGCCATCTGAAAGATGAATAGATAAGCTTTCCATCTTCTTGTAAAAAACTTTTAATTCTGAATGAAATGCCACCCATTTATGCCATTAAAGAAATTTAAATGTCTCTTCTTAAATAAGGCATATTTTAGTCTGATAAGGTACTTCTTCTTCTATGATTTCGAGGATATTTTAGTTTTGATCAAAAAAATTTTATTTCTTACGACTTTTCGAAAAATATGTTAATGCCATCTGAAAGATGAAGGGCACGTTTCCGTCCTACTGCCGATTGTTTTCGCAAAGTACTTTTCTTTAATTCTAGTATTTAATGGGAAAAAATTAAACGAATTTTTTGTCCATGTAAAAACTATAAATTCTGAATAAAATACCGCCCATTTATGCAATTAAAAAAAATTTAAATGTCTCTTATTAGATAAAGCTTATTTTCGTCTTATAAGGTTCTTCTTCTTCAATGATTTCGAGGATATTTTAGTTTTGATCAAAAAAATTTTATTTCTTACGACTTTTCGAAAAATATGTTAATGCCATCTGAAAGAAGAACAGATAAGCTTTCCATCGAGCTCTTACTCGAAGAAGTCGGTCGAAGGATGCAAGAGTTATTAGCAAAAAACTAATCGGTGGTCAACACGTTTCCGTCCTACTGCCGATTCTTTTCGCAAAGTACTTTTCTATAATTCTAGTATTTAATGGGAAAAAATTAAACGAATTTTTTGTCCATGTAAAAAACTATTACTTCTGAATAAAATGCCGCCCATTTATGCAATTAAAAAAATTTAAATCACTCTTATTAGATAAGGCATATTTTCATCTGATAAGGTACTTCTTCTTCAATGATTTCGAGGATATTTTAGTTTTGATCAAAAAAATGTTATTTCTTACGACTTTTCGAAAAATATATTAATGCCATCTGAAAGATGAACGGCACGTTTCCGTCCTACTGCCGATTGTTTTCGCAAAGTACTTTTCTTTAATTCTAGTATTTAATGGGAAAAAGTTAAACGAATTTTTAAATGTCTCTTATTAGATAAAGCATATTTTCGTCTCATAAGGTACTTCTTCATCAATGATTTCGAGGATATTTTAGTTTTGATCAAAAAAATTTTATTTCTTACGACTTTTCATAAAATAAGTTAATGCCATCTGAAAGATGAATAGATAAGCTTTCCATCTTCTTGTAAAAAACTTTTAATTCTGAATGAAATGCCACCCATTTATGCCATTAAAGAAATTTAAATGTCTCTTCTTAAATAAGGCATATTTTAGTCTGATAAGGTACTTCTTCTTCTATGATTTCGAGGATATTTTAGTTTTGATCAAAAAAATTTTATTTCTTACGACTTTTCGAAAAATATGTTAATGCCATCTGAAAGATGAATAGATAAGCTTTCCATCTTCTTGTAAAAAACTTTTAATTCTGAATGAAATGCCACCCATTTATGCCATTAAAGAAATTTAAATGTCTCTTCTTAAATAAGGCATATTTTAGTCTGATAAGGTACTTCTTCTTCTATGATTTCGAGGATATTTTAGTTTTGATCAAAAAAATTTTATTTCTTACGACTTTTCGAAAAATATGTTAATGCCATCTGAAAGATGAAGGGCACGTTTCCGTCCTACTGCCGATTGTTTTCGCAAAGTACTTTTCTTTAATTCTAGTATTAAATGGGAAAAAATTAAACGAATTTTTTGTCCATGTAAAAACTATAAATTCTGAATAAAATACCGCCCATTTATGCAATTAAAAAAAATTTAAATGTCTCTTATTAGATAAAGCTTATTTTCGTCTTATAAGGTTCTTCTTCTTCAATGATTTCGAGGATATTTTAGTTTTGATCAAAAAAATTTTATTTCTTACGACTTTTCGAAAAATATGTTAATGCCATCTGAAAGAAGAACAGATAAGCTTTCCATCGAGCTCTTACTCGAAGAAGTCGGTCGAAGGATGCAAGAGTTATTAGCAAAAAACTAATCGGTGGTCAACACGTTTCCGTCCTACTGCCGATTCTTTTCGCAAAGTACTTTTCTATAATTCTAGTATTTAATGGGAAAAAATTAAACGAATTTTTTGTCCATGTAAAAAACTATTAATTCTGAATCAAATGCCGTCCATTTATGCAATTAAAAAAATTTTAATGTCTCTTATTAGATAATGCATATTTTCGTCCGATAAGGTCCTTCTTCTTCAATGATTTCGAGGATATTTTAGTTTTGATCAAAAAAATTTTATTTCTTATGACTTTTCATAAAATATGTTAATGCCATCTGAAAGATGAACAGATAAACTTTCCATCGAGCTCTTAGTCGAAGAAGTCGGTCAAAGGATGCAAGAGCTATTAGCAAAAAACTAATCGGTGGTTATCACGATTCCGTCCTACTGCCGATTCTTTTTGCAAAGTACTTTTCTATAATTCTAGTATTTAATGGGAAAAAATTCAACGAATTTTTTGTCCATGTAAAAAACTATTAATTCTGAATAAAATGCCGCCCATTTATGCAATTAAAAAAATTTAAATGTCTCTTATTAGATAAGGCATATTTTCGTCTTATAAGGTTCTTCTTCTTCAATGATTTCGAGGATATTTTAGTTTTGATCAAAAAAATTTTATTTCTTACAACTTTTCATAAAATAAGTTAATGCCATCTGAAAGATGAATAGATAAGCTTTCCATCTTCTTGTAAAAAACTTTTAATTCTGAATGAAATGCCACCCATTTATGCCATTAAAGAAATTTAAATGTCTCTTCTTAAATAAGGCATATTTTAGTCTGATAAGGTACTTCTTCTTCTATGATTTCGAGGATATTTTAGTTTTGATCAAAAAAATTTTATTTCTTACGACTTTTCGAAAAATATGTTAATGCCATCTGAAAGATGAATAGATAAGCTTTCCATCTTCTTGTAAAAAACTTTTAATTCTGAATGAAATGCCACCCATTTATGCCATTAAAGAAATTTAAATGTCTCTTCTTAAATAAGGCATATTTTAGTCTGATAAGGTACTTCTTCTTCTATGATTTCGAGGATATTTTAGTTTTGATCAAAAAAATTTTATTTCTTACGACTTTTCGAAAAATATGTTAATGCCATCTGAAAGATGAAGGGCACGTTTCCGTCCTACTGCCGATTGTTTTCGCAAAGTACTTTTCTTTAATTCTTGTATTTAATGGGAAAAAATTAAACGAATTTTTTGTCCATGTAAAAACTATAAATTCTGAATAAAATACCGCCCATTTATGCAATTAAAAAAAATTTAAATGTCTCTTATTAGATAAAGCTTATTTTCGTCTTATAAGGTTCTTCTTCTTCAATGATTTCGAGGATATTTTAGTTTTGATCAAAAAAATTTTATTTCTTACGACTTTTCGAAAAATATGTTAATGCCATCTGAAAGAAGAACAGATAAGCTTTCCATCGAGCTCTTACTCGAAGAAGTCGGTCGAAGGATGCAAGAGTTATTAGCAAAAAACTAATCGGTGGTCAACACGCTTCCGTCCTACTGCCGATTCTTTTCGCAAAGTACTTTTCTATAATTCTAGTATTTAATGGGAAAAAATTAAACGAATTTTTTGTCCATGTAAAAAACTATTAATTCTGAATCAAATGCCGTCCATTTATGCAATTAAAAAAATTTTAATGTCTCTTATTAGATAATGCATATTTTCGTCCGATAAGGTACTTCTTCTTCAATGATTTCGAGGATATTTTAGTTTTGATCAAAAAAATTTTATTTCATATGACTTTTCGTAAAATATGTTAATGCCATCTGAAATAGGAACAGATAAGCTTTCCATTGAGCTCTTAGTGTAAGAAGGCGGTCAAAGGATGCAAAAGTTATTAGCAAAAAACTAATCGGTGGTCAACACGTTTCCGTCCTACTACCGATTCTTTTCGCAAAGTACTTATCTATAATTCTAGTATTTAATGAAAAAAAATTTAACGAATTTTTTGTCCATGTAAAAAACTATTACTTCTGAATAAAATGCCGCCCATTTATGCAATTAAAAAAATTTAAATCTCTCTTATTAGATAAGGCATATTTTCATCTGATAAGGTACTTCTTCTTCAATGATTTCGAGGATATTTTAGTTTTGATCAAAAAAATTTTATTTCTTACGACTTTTCGAAAAATATATTAATGCCATCTGAAAGATGAACGGCACGTTTCCGTCCTACTGCCGATTGTTTTCGCAAAGTACTTTTCATTAATTCTAGTATTTAATGGGAAAAAGTTAAACGAATTTTTAAATGTCTCTTATTAGATAAAGCATATTTTCGTCTCATAAGGTACTTCTTCTTCAATGATTTCGAGGATATTTTAGTTTTGATCAAAAAAATTTTATTTCTTACGATTTTTCGAAAAATATTTTATTGCCATCTGAAAGAGGAACATATAAGCTTTCCATCGAGCTCTTAGTCGAAGAAGTCGGTCGAAGGATGCAACAGTTATTAGCAAAAAACTAATCGGTGGTTAACACAATTCCGACCTACTGCCGATTCTTTTTGCAAAGTACTTTTCTATAATTCTAGTATTTAATGGGAAAAAATTCAACGAATTTTTTGTCCATGTAAAAAACTATTAATTTTGAATAAAATGCCGCCCATTTATGCAATAAAAAAAATTTAAATGTCTCTTATCAGATAAGGCATATTTTCATCTGATAAGGTACTTCTTCTTCAATGATTTCGAGGATATTTTAGTTTTGGTCAAAAAAATTTTATTTCTTACGACTTTTCGAAAAATATGTTAATGCCATCTGAAAGATGAACAACACGTTTCCGTCCTACTGCCGATTGTTTTCGCAAAGTACTTTTCTTTAATTCTAGTATTTAATGGGAAAAAATTAAACGAATTTTTTGTCCATGTAAAAACTATAAATTCTGAATAAAATACCGCCCATTTATGCAATTAAAAAAAATTTAAATGTCTCTTATTAGATAAAGCATATTTTCGTCTCATAAGGTACTTCTTCTTCAATGATTTCGACGATATTTTAGTTTTGATAAAAAAAATTTTATTTCTTACGACTTTTCGAAAAATATGTTAATGCCATCTGAAAGATGAACAGATAAGCTTTCCATCGAGCTCTTAGTCGAAGAAGTCGGTCAAAGGATGCAAGAGTTATTAGCAAAAAACTAATCGGTGGTTAACACGATTCCGTCCTACTGCCGATTCATTTTGCAAAGTACTTTTCTATAATTCTAGTATTTAATGGGAAAAATTCAACGAATTTTTTGTCCATGTAAAAAACTATTAATATTGAATAAAATGCCGCCCATTTATGCAATTAAAAAAATTTAAATGTCTCTTATTAGATAAGGCATATTTTCGTCTTATAAGGTACTTCTTCTTCAATGATTTCGAGGATATTTTAGTTTTGATCAAAAAAATTTTATTTCTTACGACTTTTCGTAAAATATGTTAATGCCATCTGAAAGATGAATGATAAGCTTTCCATCTTCTTGTAAAAAACTTTTAATTCTGAATAAAATGCCACCCATTTATGCAATTAAAAAAATTTAAATGTCTCTTATTAGATAAGGCATATTTTCGTCTGATAAGGTTCTTCTTCTTCAATGATTTCGAGGATATGTTAGTTTTGATCAAAAAAATTTTATTTCTTACGACTTTTCGTAAAATATTTTGATGCCATCTGAAAGAGGAACGGATAAGCTTTCCATCGAGCTGTTTGTCGAAGAAGTCGGTCGAAGCATGCAAGAGTTATTAGAAAAAAAATAATCGGTGGTCGACACGATTCCTTCCTACTGCGGACTATTTTCGCAAGGTACTTTTCTATAATTCTAGCATTTAAAGCGAAAAAACTAAACAACTTTTTTGTCCATGTAAAAAACTATTAATTCTGAATAAAATACCGCCCATTTATGAAATTAAAAAAAATTTAAATGTCTCTTATTAGATAAAGCATATTTTCGTCTCATAAGGTACTTCTTCTTCAATGATTTTGAGGATATTTTAGTTTTGATCAAAAAAATTTTATTTCTTACGACTTTTCATAAAATATGTTAATGCCATCTGAAAGATGAACAGATAAACTTTCCATCGAGCTCTTAGTCGAATAAGTCGGTCAAAGGATGCAAGAGTTATTAGCAAAAAACTAATCGGTGGTTATCACGATTCCGTCCTACTGCCGATTCTTTTTGCAAAGTACTTTTCTATAATTCTAGTATTTAATGGGAAAAAATTCAACGAATTTTTTGTCCATGTAAAAAACTATTAATTCTGAATAAAATGCCGCCCATTTATGCAATTAAAAAAATTTAAATGTCTCTTATTAGATAAGGCATATTTTCGTCTTATAAGGTTCTTCTTCTTCAATGATTTCGAGGATATTTTAGTTTTGATCAAAAAAATTTTATTTCTTACGACTTTTCATAAAATAAGTTAATGCCATCTGAAAGATGAACAGATAAGCTTTCCATCTTCTTGTAAAAAACTTTTAATTCTGAATAAAATGCCACCTATTTATGCCATTGAAGAAATTTAAATGTCTCTTCTTAAATAAGGCATATTTTAGTCTGATAAGGTACTTCTTCTTCTATGATTTCGAGGATATTTTAGTTTTGATCAAAAAAATTTTATTTCTTACGACTTTTCGTAAAATTTTTTTTCGCCATCTGAAAGAGGAACGGATAAGCTTTCCATCGAGCTGTTAGTCGAAGAAGTCGTTCGAAGGATGCAAGAGTTATTAGCAAAAAACTAATCGGTGGTCGACATGTTTCCGTCCTACTGCCGATTCTTTTCGCAAAGTACTTTGCTATAATTCTAGTATTTAATGGGAAAAAATTAAACGAATTATTTGTCCATTTAAAAACCTTTTAATTCTGAATTAAGTGCCGCCAATTTATGCAATTAACCGGTAAGGACGCTATAGTCGTGTATACTCGACAATATAATACCCTGCACACACAGTAGGTGGTGCAACACCCTAAATCTACAAAAAATTTTTGATTTGACATCGCCCGATCAAATAGTGATCAAAATATCAAGTAAATTGGTCAAAAAAAGTGGAATTTACGAAAAATTTGAGTTTGTTGGTCATTGAGGGGTAACTTTCGAACAGAGGGGAATTTTGTGGTATACAGTTTTAAAGATATATATTTACTGAGCTTGTATACAAAATTTCATGTTCATATCTTTATTAGTTTTGGGTTTATTGCTTTTTAGAGAAAACAACTCGGTGAGGGGAAACGAAGGGGAGGGGGAAAAATTGTGGTATGCAGTTTTGTAGAGCTCTTCATGCTAAGTCTACATACCGACTTTCATGTTTCTATCTCTTCGGGTGTTCGAGTTACAACGTTTTAAAAAAGTGGGCGATGGTGGATGGGCGGGAAGGAGTGGGCGTGGCACAAAACCGTTTAAACTTGATGTAGTGCCAAGCATCACGAGTCTACCCTCCAAATTTCAAGTCTCTAGCTTTTACAGTTTCCGAGAACCAGGACAGACCGGACAGACGGACAGGGCTTAATCGATTTCTCTTGTCATCCTGATCAAGAATATATATACTTTATGGGGCCCCCCTCCCCTCCTTCTGTGCGTTACATACATTTCGTTCAAACAAACTTAATATACCCTGACACACTGTATGTGCAGGGTATAAAAAAATTTAAATGTCTCTTACTAGATAAGGCATATTTTTGTCTGATATGGTACTTGTTTTTCAATGATTTCGAGGATATTTTAGTTTTGATCAAAAAAGATTTTATTTCTTACGACTTTTCGTCAAATATGTTAATGCTATCTGAAAGAGAAACAGATAAGCCTCCAATCGAGCTCTTAGTCGAAGAAGTCGGTCGAAGGATGCAAGAGTTATTAGCAAAAAACTAATCGGTGGTCAACACGTTTCCGTCCTACTGCCGATTCTTTTCGCAAAGTACTTTTCTATAATTCTAGTATTTAATGGGAAAAAATTAAACGAATTTTTTGTCCATGTAAAAAACTATTAATTCTGAATAAAATGCCGCCTATTTATGCAATTAAAAAAATGGAAATGTCTCTTATTAGATAAGGAATATTTTCGTCTGCTAAGGTACTTCTCCTTCAACGATTTCGAGGATATTTTAGTTTTGATGAAAAAAATTTTATTTCTTACGACTTTTCGTGAAATATGTTAATGCTATCTGAAAGAAGAACAGATAAGCCTTCCATCGAGCTCTTAGTCGAAGAAATCGGTCGAAGGATGCAAGAGTTATTAGCAAAAAACTAATCGGTGATCAACACGTTTCCGTTCTACTGCGGATTATTTTCCCAAAGTACTTTTCTATAATTCTAGCATTTAAAGAGAAACCAGTAAGGACGCTATCTTCAGCAAGGCTGAAGCTATAATACTTTTCACGTTGTGTCACTAAAAAACTAAATGAATAGTTTTCATGCCTCCCTAACAACATAACTGTAAGGTTTCAAGTCAATTGGTTAAAAAACACAAAAGTTTTCCATACAACGGTTCAAGTTTTGCGATAAGTGGGCGTAGCCATGCCCACTTTTGGTCAAAATAGTTTTCATTCCTCCCTAAGAAGATAACTGTAAGGTTTCAAGTCAATTGGTCAATTTTCGCTAAAAAAAGGCGTGGGCACGCCCACTTTTGGTCAAAATTGTTTTCATTCCTCCCTAAGAACATAACTGTAAAGTTTCAAGTCAATTGGTTAAAAAACAAAAAAGTTTTCCATACAACGGGTCAAATTTCGCTATAAAAGGGCGTGGCCGCGCCCACTTTTGGTCAAAATTGTTTTCATTCCTCCCTAAGAACATAACTGTAAAGTTTCAAGTCAATTGGTTAAAAAACACAAAAGTTTTCCATACAACGGATCAAATTTCGCTATAAAAGGGCGTGGCCACGCCCACTTTTGGTCAAAATAGTTTTCATTCCTCCCTAAGAACATAACTGTAAAGTTTCAAGTCAATTCGTTGAAAAACAAAAAAGTTTTCCATACAACGGGTCAATTTTTGCTATAAGTGGGCGTGGCTACGCCCACTTTTGGTCAAAATAGTTTTCATTCCTCCCTAAGAACATAACTGTAAAGTTTCAAGTCAATTGGTTAAAAAACAAAAACGTTTTCCATACAACGGGTCAATTTTCGCTATAAGTGGGCGTGGCTACGCCCACTTTTGGTCAAAATAGTTTTCATTCCTTCCTAAGAACATAACTTTTAAATTTCAAGTCAATTGGTTAAAAAACAAAAAAGTTTTTCATACAACGGGTCAATTTTCGCTAGAAGTGGGCGTGGCTACGCGTGGCTTCGCCCATTTTTGGTCAAAATAGTTTTCATTCCTCCCCAAGAACATAACTTTAAAATTTCAAGTCAATTGGTTGAAAAACAAAAAAGTTGTCCATACAACGACGTGAATATTGCTTCTCTTCCTCTTCTTCATTTTGTATGGGAGCTACCAGTTCCAGATGTCCAATCTCATTGAAACTTTCAGGTATGTAGTCGGACTATGTAGAACTACTATGTTTAAAATTTCAGCACTCTATCATACAAAACAAAAAACTTTTCCATACAACGACTCAAGTTTTGTTCATTTTTCTTCTTCTTTTCGTATGGGGGCTACCAGTTCCAGTGGTCCGATATGGCTGGATCCGACAAATGAGTTGATCGCACAAATAAGCAGTCTCTGTGCAAAATTTCAGCTCAATATCTTCAAAACTGTTTGAGGAGATTGTATATATACAGACAGACGGACGGACAGACGGACAGACGGACATAGCTAAATCAACTCGTCTTGTCGTCCTGATCAAGAATATATATACTTTATATAGTCGGAAATGAATATTTCGATCTGTTACAAACTTCAGCACAAAGTTATTATACTATTTCACATACGTGAAAAGTATAAAAACTAAACAACTTTTTTGTCCATGTAAAAAACTATTAATTCTGAATAAAATGCCGCCCATTTATGCAATTAAAAAAATTTAAATGTCTCTTATTAGATAAGGCATATTTTCGTCCGATAAGGTACTTCTTCTTCAATGATTTCGAGGATATTTTAGTTTTGATCAAAAATATTTGATTTCTAATGACTTTTCGTAAAATATGTTAATGCCATCTGAAAGAGGAGCAGATAAGCTTTCCATCGAGCACTTAGTGTAAGAAGTCGGTCAAAGGATGCAAGAGTTATTAGCAAAAAACTGATCAGTGGTCAACACGATTCCGTCCTACTGCCGATTGTTTTTTTTTTTTTTTTTTTTTTTTTTGAACAAACTACAGGCGCAAGACGTTGTGGTAGCGCACCACCCTCAAGTGGATTTGCGACACCAGGTCAGCCTGTTCCGCGACTACAGACAAAGTCAACAGTCGCTTTACTACTTACTCTACACACAATAAGAATACCAATAAACTAATTTTTAAACAATTTCTTTAATACTACTATGTTACGCAATTAGTTATGCTATGTAGTTTTAATAAACAAAATTTTACTTATTTAAATATGTTAGAATACTACGTTTTATAAGGTTATTAGAGGAGCAGTCCTCCATTAAACTAAAATATTTGTTATAATACCTACATAAAACACGAAATGAGTTATGATCTAAATATGTCGATCTGCAGGTACTAAGACAGATCGGACTAAAATTTCTGGTTACTCTAGCGGGGACATTGAACTCTATATACGCCAACAATGTAGGAGAGAATATCATGCCATTTATTAGGTTATGCAAAAATGCATAGTTCTATGACTAGATAATGATGGCAAATTAATAAGCTTCAACTGACTACTATAGGGAGGAAGGTGAACACAGGGGTCCCAGTGTAGATTCCTAAGAGCAAACAGAAGGAACTGTTTCTGAACAGACTCAATTTGGTTCTTATACTTTTCACACTGAGGATCCCAAACACACGATGCATATTCCAAGATGGGCCGTACTAAAGAAGTGTAAAGCAATTTAGTTGTGCACGGGTCATAAAATTCCTTGGACCATCTTTTGATGAAACCCAGTACGCCTTTAGCCTTATTAACAGACAGCGAAATATGTGAAGCGAAATGAAGTTTTGGATCCATCAAAACACCAAGGTCATTAAACTGAGAGATACGCTCCAGGTACAGATTATTTAACTTGTACGTGCAAACAATTAGTTTTTTTCTATAAAAAGACATTAACTTGCATTTCTCACTGTTCAACAATAAATTGTTTACAGCACACCATTGTGAGAGAGAGTCAAGATCAGACTGGAGCAGATTCTGCTGATCTATAGAATTAACGGTTAGACATAATTTCACGTCATCAGCATACATTAAAACATGACAGTGTTTGATCACAGAAGGCAAGTCCTTTATAAATATATTAAACAATAAGGGGCCAAGGTGACTACCTTGAGGAACCCCTGAAGTAACAAAAATTCGTCACGAAACCGATGTTTTAAAAAGAACACATTGAGTTCGAGATTCAAGATAGGACGACAGCCAACAGACTAATGATGGTGGAAAACCATAAGTTTCGAGTTTTGCTAAAAGCAGAGAGTGACAAACACAATCAAATGCTTTACTGAAATCTGTGTACACAACATCGGTTTGGAAGCCGGAGGAAAAATTTCGATTGATAATTGAAGTGAATTCCAATAAGTTAGTTACCGTCGAACGTTTCTTGAGAAAGCCATGCTGAGACAAATTTAGAAGTGATGGCACAAAGTGCGTAGCTGTTCCGTAATGATCTGTTCAAATAGTTTTGGAATAGCACACAGTTTAGCAATGCCTCTGTAATTAGAAATGTCAACCTTACTGCCTTTTTTTTAAAGGGGTATAATGTAAGACTCTTTCCAAATGGTGGGCACAATAGAATTTTTAAGCGACATGTTGAAAAGCGTACATAATGGATAAAACAACATTTCAGCGCAGTGCTTTAAAACGCAACTAGGAATATTATCTGGACCAGCAGTAAAAGATGACTTAATTAATTTCAAGTGTCTAAGAACTGTTTCATTCTCAATAACTGGCACATTGATATGAGTCCTATCATTGATGAAGTATGGATAAGTTACGTTTTGGTATGAATAGTTATTATAGGTGCTTTGGAAAAATTCAGCAAAGAGGTTGGATATCGTTGCATCATCATTTCCTTCCACACCATTGAATTTCATACATGACGGAAATGAGTTAGAGTTAGACTTGTATTTAATTATATTAAAAAAATTTTTAGGATCGCGATATATATTGGATTTTAATTTAATTAGGTAAAAATCGTAATCTCGTTTATTACATAAAGTGAATTTATAACGAGCTTTTGCATAGTTTACATAATCAACAAGAGATCCGGTTCTCTTATATTTTTTAAATAATCTATTTTTTAAGTTCTTTAGACGAGATAATTCTTTTGAAAACCACGGCGGTTTATTTACGTGTGATATCATCTTAACTCTTGGTACGCACAATTTAAACAGTTTATACATAGTTGCGTTAAAAAACTTTACTGCCTGTTCAATGTTGGGCGTGTTATGAATGTACGACCAATCAGTGTTAGAAAGCAAAAGACCAAGTCGTTCAAAATCGGTTTTTCTAAAACAAAAAACAAGATTACGTTTGGCATCTAGAGGATTTTGTCGAGGATTTGTTAGTGAGTTTAGTGTAATTGTAAGCTCCAACGTTGGATGGTAAGAGTCTTCAGGTTGTGATACTGGAGGGCATCTGCAAAGTGATGCGAAGTCAATGTTGTTTATAAAAACAAGATCTAAAATTCGATCTTTCGAATTTTTTATGCTGTTTATTTGGTTAAATGATGATTCAAGCAAAGAATCAATAAAATCATTACTACACAAAGGAGATACTATATTTGAATTATCGGATGCAATCCAAGAAATGTGAGGGAGGTTGAAGTCTCCAAAGATAAGCGTTGTATCTGAATCCTTAACCAAGTCTAGTACAGATTGAATAGCCTTTATATGTGCAGAATAAACAGATGGTTCTGATTTTGGTGGAACGTAAGAGCACGTAATGAAAACGTGAGTCTTTGCAAGAGTTATTTTAATGCATATTAGCTCAATATCGTCAGTACCTATCACACAAATTTGTTCCGATGTGTGTTGAACAGCAACAGAGATCATAACTCCACCACCAATTTTGCCAAGACGATCTTTGCGAAAAGTAATAAAGCTGTCACAGAAAAGTTCCGAGTTTAAAACATCAGTGCGAAGCCATGTTTCAACAAAGACAATGATATCAGAAGATAATGAAAAACTTTTTAAATGAAGAGAAGTTAGTTTTGAGTTTAACCCTCTGACATTTTGAAAGCTTAGTGTCAAAACCAGAGCTCGTAAAATACGGTCAATCAATTTTTTCAAAGCTGTCTTGTGACGACGAAAACAGAGAAACATGAAGTAGGCTTGCTCTCTCTCAGAACAGAACACTTTTTTTTGGTTCGTTCGTGTTCTCTGTCTAGTGTTTTTGATTGAGCAAAACACACGAAAGTGTCTTGCTATGACAGCTCAAACAAAGACACATTGTCTTGTTTTCATGAAATATGTGTTTTTTAATGAGCAAAACGACTAAAGTGTTGACAAAAAGTGTCTTTCTATATATAATGTAAAACAAGTGTATGCAGCTATAAAAGATGTTTGACCGTCAAATGGCGCCTCTTATTTGTAATATGCTTGCCGGTCAACTCCACACCTCATACGTTGCATACCGACATGTTTCTATCTACGTCGAATTTAAAAAATACATGCACTTTTTTATTGCAGTCCCGATTCATATCACACAATATTTTATATTTGATCCAAACGAAAACGTATTGCTTGTTAGTATAATTTATTTTCAGTTTTCACACAAAAACACACATACACAGGAAAAAGACACTTTTTTTGTTTGTGCTCAGAAAATCTGTCTTTGGAAGACACGAGAAAAATTAAAATAAAACAAAGTGTTAATGCTTGATCATTCAACTCATTAATCAAAAACAGAATTGAGTGTGTTTTCTCTCTCCCTCTTTTCATAGTGTCCGAATGAAACAGTTTTTTTTCTGACAGTTTGAAAATGTTGACAGTTTTTTACATGCTCTGGTCAAAACTGAAGGGGTGTTACGGGGAGTAATCAGTTTTTTGACCCAGAAGGCTTGACCGTATTTCCCGTATTAGTACGGTCTTTAAATTTGAACTCATGCACAACGCAACCATCAGACCAGAAATTTGAGTCAACTAAAGCGTTGAAGAAAGATTCTGGCACTGAGATTTTGAAGGATGAAATAGATCGCGCTGAGTTAAATTTAAATTTAGAAATTGTTAAATTTGTGACAGATTTTATCTTGGAAGTGATAAAATGATTTATATCACTTTCAGAAGTGTCCGCAGCTAAGCGGGATAGAAAAATGAATTTCTTTTGTGGCGCAGGTGGCACAACAACAAGCTTTTTGGGCTGTTGATCCCCTTGAGGAATATGTATTTCAGAAGCGGTTTGAATAAGTTCGGGAGGAACGATATTGTTGGTTTTGGCAACTGAAGCATAAGTACTTTCTGATGCTGTGACAACAATAGGCGGAACAATAGGCGAAGGAAGCGGGGAAAAGAATTCCATGGTCTCATCCGGCAGACAAAGAGTTGTCGGAATGGGAATGTTTAGTGCCGGATGGGGCTTCTTTCGCTTAGGTGAAGGTTCAACGGACTTGAGGGTAGAGAGAGACTTATCAAACGACTTAAATTTTTCGTTAAGTCGTTCGAAATCACTCGAAATATCTTTGTATGCATTGTGCATAAGATTGACCCACTTGCGTAACGCAATCTCTGACGAGCGACATTTTGGACAGCACCAGTGAAGTCCAATGTTTTTCTCCAAAATGTCAGCAATGCGGCCGTTTAGTTCGGCACATTTTAGGTGAGCAGTAGACTCACACATCCAACAAGCCACTAAGAGTTCTTTTTCACTCTTAATTGGGCACTTAGGCAAACAGCAAGGCATATTTTATTTTAATAATAATGAAAAATAAAAATATAAATAAAAAAAAACAACAAGAATATTAATGAAAAATGAAGTGTTGAAATTTGCTTGCTTGACGTTAACGGGTTAACGATTAAGAGTGTAGGATTTTATTTCAAGATAAACAATCACGACTCTTATAAAAACAAGCAGAACAGAGCGAATCACAACACAAAAGAAACTCTCACCAGATGTTCGATGAAACAACAATTACAACGCAAGTGTTATTTTACAAAAACAAAAACACTTGTAATTATTTAAAATAGTGAAATCTAATTAAGTTTTGATTAAAAACATAAACAAATTTTCAAAAAACACAATCAAGACAATAATTAATTTTTTAAATCAAATTTCACAACGTTTTAAACAAAAATAAGTGAGAGGTTAATAAAAAACACAGGACAAATTTGGGAAAAATTAAACGAATTTTTTGTCCATGTAAAAAACTATTAATTCTGAATAAAATGCCGCCCATTTATGCAATTAAAAAAATTTAAATGTCTCTTATTAGATAAGGCATATTTTCGTCTGATAAGGTACTTCTTCTTCAATGATTTCGAGGATATTTTGGATTTGATCAAAAAAATTGTATTTCTTACGTTTTTTCGTAAAATATGTTAATGCCATCTGAAAGAGGAATAGATAAGCTTTCAATCTTCTTGTAAAAAACTTTTATTTCTGAATAAAATGCCACCCATTTATGCCATTAACGAAATTTAAATATATCTTCTTAAGTAAGGCATACTTTCGTCTGATAAAGTACTTCTTCTTCAATGATTTCGAGGATATTTTAGTTTTAAACAAAAAAATTTTATTTTTTACGACTTTTTGTAAAATATGTTAATTCCATCTGAAAGAGGAACAGATAAGCTTTACATCGAGCTCTTAGTCGAAGAAGACGGTCGAAGGATTCAAGAGTTATTAGCAAAAAACTAATCGGTGGTCGACACGATTCCGTCCTACTGTCGATTCTTTTCGCAAAGTACTTTTCTATAATTCTAGTATTTAATGGGAAAAAATTAAACGAATTTTTTGTCCATGTAAAAAACTATTTATTCTGAATAAAATGCCGCCCATTTATGCAATTAAAAATATTTAAATGTCTCTTATTAGATAAGGCATACTTTCGTCTGATAAGGTACTTTTTCTTCAATGATTTCGAGGATATTTTAGTTTTGATCAAAAAAATTGTATTTCTTACGACTTTTCGTAAAATTTTTTAATGCCATCTGAAAGACGAACAGATAAGCTTTCCATTGAGCTGTTAGTCGAAGAAGTCGGTCGAAGGATGCAAGAGTTATTAGCAAAAATCTAATCGGTGGTCGACAGGATTCCGTCCTACTGCGGATTCTTTTCGCAAAGTACTTTTCTAAAATTCTAGCATTTAAAGGGAAAAAATTAAACAACTTTTTTGTCCATGTAAAAAACTATTAATTCTGAATAAAATGCCGCCCATTTATGCAATTAAAAAAATTTAAATGTCTCTTATTAGATAAAGCATATTTTCGTCCGATAAGGTACTCGTTCTTCAATGATTTTGAGGATATTTTAGTTTTGATCAAAAAAATTTTATTTCTTACGACTTTTCGTATAATACTTTAATGCCATCTGAAAGAGGAACAGATAAGCTTTCCATCGAGCTCTTAGTCGAAGAAGTGGGTCGAAGGATTCAAGAGTTATTAGCAAAAAACTAATCGGTGGTCAACACGTTTCCGTCCTACTGCCGATTCTCTTCGCAAAGTACTTTTCTATAATTCTTGTATTTAATGGGAAAAAATTAAACGAGGATATTTTAGTTTTAAACAAAAAAATTTTATTTTTTACGACTTTTTGTAAAATATGTTAATTCCATCTGAAAGATGAGCAGATAAGCTTTACATCGAGCTCTTAGTCGAAGAAGACGGTCGAAGGATTCAAGAGTTATTAGCAAAAAACTAATCGGTGGTCGACACGATTCCGTCCTACTGTCGATTCTTTTCGCAAAGTACTTTTCTATAATTCTAGTATTTAATGGGAAAAAATTAAACGAATTTTTTGTCCATGTAAAAAACTATTTATTCTGAATAAAATGCCGCCCATTTATGCAATTAAAAATATTTAAATGTCTCTTATTAGATAAGGCATACTTTCGTCTGATAAGGTACTTTTTCTTCAATGATTTCGAGGATATTTTAGTTTTGATCAAAAAAATTGTATTTCTTACGACTTTTCGTAAAATTTTTTAATGCCATCTGAAAGAGGAACAGATAAGCTTTCCATTGAGCTGTTAGTCGAAGAAGTCGGTCGAAGGATGCAAGAGTTATTAGCAAAAATCTAATCGGTGGTCAACAGGATTCCGTCCTACTGCGGATTCTTTTCGCAAAGTACTTTTCTAAAATTCTAGCATTTAAAGGGAAAAAATTAAACAACTTTTTTGTCCATGTAAAAAACTATTAATTCTGAATAAAATGCCGCCCATTTATGCAATTAAAAAAATTTAAATGTCTCTTATTAGATAAAGCATATTTTCGTCCGATAAGGTACTCGTTCTTCAATGATTTTGAGGATATTTTAGTTTTGATCAAAAAAATTTTATTTCTTACGACTTTTCGTATAATACTTTAATGCCATCTGAAAGAGGAACAGATAAGCTTTCCATCGAGCTCTTAGTCGAAGAAGTCGGTCGAAGGATGCAAGAGTTATTATCAAAAAAACTAATCGGTGGTTAACACGCTTCCGTCCTACTGCCGATTCTCTTCGCAAAGTACTTTTCTATAATTCTAGTATTTAATGGGAAAAAATTAAACGAATTTTTTGTCCATGTAAAAAACTATTAATTCTGAATAAAATGCCGCCCATTTATGCAATTAAAAATATTAAAATATTTCTTATTAGATAAGGCATACTTTCGTCTGATAAGGTACTTTTTCTTCAATGATTTCGAGGATATTTTAATTTTGATCAAAAAAATTTTATTTCTTACGACTTTTCGTATAATACTTTAATGGCATCTGAAAGAGGAACAGATAAGCTTTCCATCGAGCTGTTAGTCGAAGAAGTCGGTCGAAGGATGCAAGAGTTATTAGCAAAAAACCAATTGGTGGTCGACAGGATTCCGTCCTACTGCCGATTCTTTTCGCAAAGTACTTTTCTATAATTCTTGTATTTAATGGGAAAAAATTAAACGAATTTTTTGTCCATGTAAAAAACTATTAATTCTGAATAAAATGCCGCCCATTTATGCAATTAAAAAAATTTAAATCTCTCTTATTAGATAAGGCATATTTTCGTCTGATAAGGTACTTCTTCTTCAATGATTTCGAGGATATTTTAGATTTGATCAAAAAAATTTTATTTCTTACTTTTTTTCGTAAAATATGTTAATGCCATCTGAAAGAGGAATAGATAAGCTTTCAATTTTCTTGTAAAAAACTTTTATTTCTGAATAAAATGCCACCCATTTATGCCATAAACGAAATTTAAATATCTCTTCTTAAGTAAGGCATACTTTCGTCTGATAAGGTACTTCTTCTTCAATGATTTCGAGGATTTTTTAGTTTTAAACAAAAAAATTTTATTTTTTACGACTTTTTGTAAAATATGTTAATGCCATATGAAAGAGGAACAGATAAGCTTTCCATCGAGCTCTTAGTCGATGAAGTCGGTCGAAGGATTCAAGAGTTATTACCAAAAAACTAATCGGTGGTCGACACGATTCCGTTTTACTGCCGATTCTTTTCGCAAAGTACTTTTCTATAATTCTAGTATTTAATGGGAAAAAATAAAAGGAATTTTTTGTCCATGCAAAAAACAATTAATTCTGAATAAAATGCCGCCCATTTTTGCAATTAAAAAAATTTAAATGTCTCTTATTAGATAAGGCATATTTTCGTCTGATAAAAAAAATTTCGTTCTTTTTTATTAGTATATTTTACTTTTCGTAAAATATACTAAATTTACTATACTAATTTTACTACTAATTTTACTTTTCGTAAAATATACTAATGCCATCTGAAAGAGGAACAGATAAGCTTTCCATCGAGCTCTTAGTCGAAGAAGTCGGTCGAAGGATGCAAGAGTTATTATCAAAAAAACTAATCGGTGGTTAACACGCTTCCGTCCTTCTGCCGATTCTCTTCGCAAAGTACTTTTCTATAATTCTAGTATTTAATGGGAAAAAATTGAACGAATTTTTTGTCCATGTAAAAAACTATTAATTCTGAATAAAATGCCGCCCATTTATGCAATTAAAAATATTAAAATATTTCTTATTAGATAAGGCATACTTTCGTCTGATAAGGTACTTTTTCTTCAATGATTTCGAGGATATTTTAATTTTGATCAAAAAAATTTTATTTCTTACGACTTTTCGTATAATACTTTAATGCCATCTGAAAGAGGAACAGATAAGCTTTCCATCGAGCTCTTATTTGAAGAAGTCGGTCGAAGGATGCAAGAGTTATTAGCAAAAAACTAATTGGTGGTCGACAGGATTCCGTCCTACTGCCGATTCTTTTCGCAAAGTACTTTTCTATAATTGTAGTATTTAATGGGAAAAAATTAAACGAATTTTTTGTCCATGTAAAAAACTATTAATTCTGAATAAAATGCCGCCCATTTATGCAATTAAAAAAATGTAAATCTCTCTTTTTAGATAAGCCATATTTTCGTCTGATAAGGTACTTCTTCTTCAATGACTTCGAGGATATTTTAGTTTTGATCAAAAAAATTTTATTTCTTACGGCTTTTCGTAAAATATGTTAATGCCATCTGAAAGGGGAACAGATAAGCTTTCCATCGAGCTGTTAGTCGAAGAAGTCGGTCGAAGGATGCAAGAGTTATTAGCAAAAATCTAATCGGTGGTCGACACGATTCCGTCCTACTGCGGATTCTTTTCGCAAAGTACTTTTCTATAATTCTAGCATTTAAAGGGAAAAAATTAAACAACTTTTTTGTCCATGTAAAAAACTATTAATTCTGAATAAAATGCCGCACATTTATGCAATTAAAACCAGTAAGGGCGGTATAGTTGAGTATTCTCAACTATATAATACCCTGTACACACACCTTTGTTGATAACACGTTAAACATTCGCCGATAGCAAAAGCGGTGTACCGCGATATGGTTTGTGTATTTGCTAAGGTGAGGCAGGGCTCACAGTGCAATGTTGCTATGAGATGGTGCTTTAGTACGGATTTTGTTACAAAGCATTTCTGCAAAATTTTAGTGTGCTGGTCTTTGCGGGGAAAGTGGTAGTTTGTTGTATACAGTTTTAAAAAGGTATGTTATCTGAGTTTGCATACAAAATTTCAGCATTGGATTCTTTATACTTTAGGAGATACAGCAATTTTAAGAAAAAAATTACCTTTTGTTGTGCTCGATGGGCGGGAAGGAATGGGCGTAGCAAAAATTCCCTCAAACTTGATCTAGTGTTCGACCACACGAGCCTATCTTCCAAATTTCAAGTCTCTAGCTTTAATAGTTTTCGCAGTGTTAAGTACGGTTTTTGTTACAAATAGGATAAAGCAGTGTTCAAAGCGCAATTTACGCCAAATTTCAACTTGTTTGTCTTTGCATTGTCACACAGCATTGCAAGAGTTATTAGCAAAAAACTAGTCGGTGGTCTAGTATTTAATGGGAAAAAATTAAACGAATTTTTTTCCATGTCAAAAACTGTTAATTCTAAATAAAATGCCGCCCATTTATGCAATTAAGAAAATTTAAATGTCTCTTATTAGGTAAGGCATATTTTCGTCTTACAAGGTACTTCTTCTTCAGTGATTTCGAGGATATTTTAGTTTTGATCAAAAAAATTTTATTTCTTACGACTTTTCGAAAAATATTTTAATGCCATCTGAAAGAGGAACATATAAGCTTTCCATCGAGCTTTTAGTCGAAGAAGTCGGTCGAAGGATGCAAGAGTTAATAGCAAAAAACTAATCGGTGGTCAACACGATTCCGTCCTACTGCCGATTCTTTTCACAAAGTACTTTTCTATAATTCTAGTATTTAATGGGAAAAAATTAAACGAATTTTTTGTCCATGTGAAAAACTTTTAATTCTGAATAAAATGCCGCCCGTTTATGCAATTAAAAAAATTTCAATGTCTCTCATTAGATAAGGCATATTTTCGTCTGATAAGGTACTTCTTCTTCAATGATTTCGAGGATATTTTAGTTTTGATCAAAAAAATTTTATTTCTTACGACTTTTCGTAAAATATGTTAATGCCATCTGAAAGAGGAACAGATAAGCTTTCTCTTAGTCGAAGAAGTCGGTCGAAGGATGCAAGAGTTATTAGCAAAAAACTAATCGGTGGTCAACACGTTTCCATTCTACTGCCGATTCTTTTCGAAAAGTACTTTTCTGTAATTCTAGTATTTAATGGGAAAAAATTAAACGAATTTTTTGTCCATGTGAAAAACTTTTAATTCTGAATAAAATGCCACACATTTACGCCATTAAAGAAATTTAAATGTCTCTTATTAGATAAGGCATATTTTCGTCTTATAAGGTTCTTCTTCTTCAATGATTTCAAGGATATTTTAGTTTTGATCAAAAAAATTGTATTTCTTACGACTTTTCGTAAAATATGTTAATGCCATCTGAAAGAGGAACAGATAAGCTTTCCATGTTCTTGTAAAAAACTTTTAATTCTGAATAAAATGCTACCCATTTATGCCATTAAAGAAATTTGAATGTCTCTTATTAAATAAGGCATACTTTCGTCTGATAAGGCACTTCTTCTTCAATGATTTCGACGATATTTTAGTTTTAAACAAAAAAATTTTATTTTTTACGACTTTTTGTAAAATATGTTAATGCCATATGAAAGAGGAACAGATAAGCTTTCCATCGAGCTCTTAGTCGATGAAGTCGGTCGAAGGATTCAAGAGTTATTACCAAAAAACTAATCGGTGGTCGACACGATTCCGTTTTACTGCCGATTCTTTTCGCAAAGTACTTTTCTATAATTCTAGTATTTAATGGGAAAAAATAAAAGGAATTTTTTGTCCATGCAAAAAACAATTAATTCTGAATAAAATGCCGCCCATTTTTGCAATTAAAAAAATTTAAATGTCTCTTATTAGATAAGGCATATTTTCGTCTGATAAAAAAAATTTCGTTCTTTTTTATTAGTATATTTTACTTTTCGTAAAATATACTAAATTTACTATACTAATTTTACTACTAATTTTACTTTTCGTAAAATATACTAATGCCATCTGAAAGAGGAACAGATAAGCTTTCCATCGAGCTCTTAGTCGAAGAAGTCGGTCGAAGGATGCAAGAGTTATTATCAAAAAAACTAATCGGTGGTTAACACGCTTCCGTCCTTCTGCCGATTCTCTTCGCAAAGTACTTTTCTATAATTCTAGTATTTAATGGGAAAAAATTAAACAAATTTTTTGTCCATGTAAAAAACTATTAATTCTGAATAAAATGCCGCCCATTTATGCAATTAAAAATATTAAAATATTTCTTATTAGATAAGGCATACTTTCGTCTGATAAGGTACTTTTTCTTCAATGATTTCGAGGATATTTTAATTTTGATCAAAAAAATTTTATTTCTTACGACTTTTCGTATAATACTTTAATGCCATCTGAAAGAGGAACAGATAAGCTTTCCATCGAGCTCTTATTTGAAGAAGTCGGTCGAAGGATGCAAGAGTTATTAGCAAAAAACTAATTGGTGGTCGACAGGATTCCGTCCTACTGCCGATTCTTTTCGCAAAGTACTTTTCTATAATTGTAGTATTTAATGGGAAAAAATTAAACGAATTTTTTGTCCATGTAAAAAACTATTAATTCTGAATAAAATGCCGCCCATTTATGCAATTAAAAAAATGTAAATCTCTCTTTTTAGATAAGCCATATTTTCGTCTGATAAGGTACTTCTTCTTCAATGACTTCGAGGATATTTTAGTTTTGATCAAAAAAATTTTATTTCTTACGGCTTTTCGTAAAATATGTTAATGCCATCTGAAAGGGGAACAGATAAGCTTTCCATCGAGCTGTTAGTCGAAGAAGTCGGTCGAAGGATGCAAGAGTTATTAGCAAAAATCTAATCGGTGGTCGACACGATTCCGTCCTACTGCGGATTCTTTTCGCAAAGTACTTTTCTATAATTCTAGCATTTAAAGGGAAAAAATTAAACAACTTTTTTGTCCATGTAAAAAACTATTAATTCTGAATAAAATGCCGCACATTTATGCAATTAAAACCAGTAAGGGCGGTATAGTTGAGTATTCTCAACTATATAATACCCTGTACACACACCTTTGTTGATAACACGTTAAACATTCGCCGATAGCAAAAGCGGTGTACCGCGATATGGTTTGTGTATTTGCTAAGGTGAGGCAGGGCTCACAGTGCAATGTTGCTATGAGATGGTGCTTTAGTACGGATTTTGTTACAAAGCATTTCTGCAAAATTTTAGTGTGCTGGTCTTTGCGGGGAAAGTGGTAGTTTGTTGTATACAGTTTTAAAAAGGTATGTTATCTGAGTTTGCATACAAAATTTCAGCATTGGATTCTTTATACTTTAGGAGATACAGCAATTTTAAGAAAAAAATTACCTTTTGTTGTGCTCGATGGGCGGGAAGGAATGGGCGTAGCAAAAATTCCCTCAAACTTGATCTAGTGTTCGACCACACGAGCCTATCTTCCAAATTTCAAGTCTCTAGCTTTAATAGTTTTCGCAGTGTTAAGTACGGTTTTTGTTACAAATAGGATAAAGCAGTGTTCAAAGCGCAATTTACGCCAAATTTCAACTTGTTTGTCTTTGCATTGTCACACAGCATTGCAAGAGTTATTAGCAAAAAACTAGTCGGTGGTCTAGTATTTAATGGGAAAAAATTAAACGAATTTTTTTCCATGTCAAAAACTGTTAATTCTAAATAAAATGCCGCCCATTTATGCAATTAAGAAAATTTAAATGTCTCTTATTAGGTAAGGCATATTTTCGTCTTACAAGGTACTTCTTCTTCAGTGATTTCGAGGATATTTTAGTTTTGATCAAAAAAATTTTATTTCTTACGACTTTTCGAAAAATATTTTAATGCCATCTGAAAGAGGAACATATAAGCTTTCCATCGAGCTTTTAGTCGAAGAAGTCGGTCGAAGGATGCAAGAGTTAATAGCAAAAAACTAATCGGTGGTCAACACGATTCCGTCCTACTGCCGATTCTTTTCACAAAGTACTTTTCTATAATTCTAGTATTTAATGGGAAAAAATTAAACGAATTTTTTGTCCATGTGAAAAACTTTTAATTCTGAATAAAATGCCGCCCGTTTATGCAATTAAAAAAATTTCAATGTCTCTCATTAGATAAGGCATATTTTCGTCTGATAAGGTACTTCTTCTTCAATGATTTCGAGGATATTTTAGTTTTGATCAAAAAAATTTTATTTCTTACGACTTTTCGTAAAATATGTTAATGCCATCTGAAAGAGGAACAGATAAGCTTTCTCTTAGTCGAAGAAGTCGGTCGAAGGATGCAAGAGTTATTAGCAAAAAACTAATCGGTGGTCAACACGTTTCCATTCTACTGCCGATTCTTTTCGAAAAGTACTTTTCTGTAATTCTAGTATTTAATGGGAAAAAATTAAACGAATTTTTTGTCCATGTGAAAAACTTTTAATTCTGAATAAAATGCCACACATTTACGCCATTAAAGAAATTTAAATGTCTCTTATTAGATAAGGCATATTTTCGTCTTATAAGGTTCTTCTTCTTCAATGATTTCAAGGATATTTTAGTTTTGATCAAAAAAATTGTATTTCTTACGACTTTTCGTAAAATATGTTAATGCCATCTGAAAGAGGAACAGATAAGCTTTCCATGTTCTTGTAAAAAACTTTTAATTCTGAATAAAATGCTACCCATTTATGCCATTAAAGAAATTTGAATGTCTCTTATTAAATAAGGCATACTTTCGTCTGATAAGGCACTTCTTCTTCAATGATTTCGACGATATTTTAGTTTTAAACAAAAAAATTTTATTTTTTACGACTTTTCTTAAAATATGTTAATGCCATCCGAAAGAGGAACAGATAAGCTTTCCATCGAGCTCTTAGTCGAAGAAGACGGTCGAAGGATTCAAGAGTTATTAGCAAAAAACTAATCGGTGGTCAACACGTTTCCGTTCTACTGCCGATTCTTTTCGAAAAGTACTTTTCTGTAATTCTAGTATTTAATGTGAAAAAATTAAACGAATTTTTTGTCCATGTGAAAAACTTTTAATTCTGAATAAAATGCCACCCACTTACGCTATTAAAGAAATTTAAATGTCTCTTATTAGATAAAACATATTTTCGTCTTATAAGGTTCTTATTCTTCAATGATTTCGAGGATATTTTAGTTTTGATCCAAAAAATTTTATTTTTTACGACTTTTCGTAAAATATACTAATGCCATCTGAAAGAGGAACAGATCAGCTTTCCATCGAGCTCTTAGTCGAAGAAGTCGGTCGAAGGATGCAAGAGTTATTAGCAAAAATCTAATCGGTGGTCGACACGATTCCGTCCTACTGCGGATTCTTTTCGCAAAGTACTTTTCTATAATTCTAGCATTTAAAGGGAAAAAATTAAACAACTTTTTTGTCCATGTAAAAAACTATTAATTCTGAATAAAATGCCGCCTATTTATGCAATTAAAACCAGTAAGGGCGATATAGTTGAGTATTCTCAACTATATAATACCCTGTACACACACCTATGTTGATAACACGTTAAACATTCGCCGACAGCAAAAGCAGTGTACCACGATATGGTTTGTGTATTTGCTAAGGTGAGGCAGGGCTCACAGTGCAATGTTGCCATGAGATGGTGCTTTAGTACGGATTTTGTTACAAAGCATTGACGAAAAATTTTAGTGTGCTGGTCTTTGCGGGGAAAGTGGTAGTTTGTTATATGCAGTTTTAAAAAGGTTTGTTATCTGAGTTTGCATACAAAATTTCAGCATTGTATTCTTTATACTTTAGAAGATACAGCAATTTTAAGAAAAAAATGACCTTTTGTTGTGCTCGATGGGCGGGAAGGAATGGGCGTAGCAAAAATTCCTTTAAACTTGATCTAGTGTTCGACACGAGTCTATCTTGCAAATTTCAAGTCACTAGCTTTAATAGTTTTCGCAGTGTTAAGTAGGGTTTTTGTTACAAATAGGATAAAGCAGTGTTCAAAGCGCAATTTACGCCAAATTTCAACTTGTTTGTCTTTGCATTGTCACACAGCATTTTTGCAATAAAAAAAAATTTAAATGTCTCTTATTAGATAAGGCATATTTTCGTCTGATAAGGTACTTCTTCTTCAATGATTTCGAGGATATTTTAGTTTTGATCAAAAAAATTTTATTTTTTACGACTTTTCGTAAAATATGTTAATGCCATCCGAAAGAGGAACAGATAAGCTTTCCATCGAGCTCTTAGTCGAAGAAGTCGGTCGAAGGATTCAAGAGTTATTAGCAAAAAACTAATCGGTGGTCAACACGTTTCCGTTCTACTGCCGATTCTTTTCGAAAAGTACTTTTCTATAATTCTAGTATTTAATGGGAAAAAATTAAACGAATTTTTTGTCCATGTGAAAAACTTTTAATTCTGAATAAAATGCCGCCCGTTTATGCAATTAAAAAAATTTCAATGTCTCTCATTAGATAAGGCATATTTTCGTCTGATAAGGTACTTCTTCTTCAATGATTTCGAGGATATTTTAGTTTTGATCAAAAAAATTTTATTTCTTACGACTTTTCGTAAAATATGTTAATGCCATCTGAAAGAGGAACAGATAAGCTTTCTCTTAGTCGAAGAAGTCGGTCGAAGGATGCAAGAGTTATTACCAAAAAACTAATCGGTGGTCAACACGTTTCCATTCTACTGCCGATTCTTTTCGAAAAGTACTTTTCTGTAATTCTAGTATTTAATGGGAAAAAATTAAACGAATTTTTTGTCCATGTGAAAAACTTTTAATTCTGAATAAAATGCCACACATTTACGCCATTAAAGAAATTTAAATGTCTCTTATTAGATAAGGCATATTTTCGTCTTATAAGGTTCTTCTTCTTCAATGATTTCAAGGATATTTTAGTTTTGATCAAAAAAATTGTATTTCTTACGACTTTTCGTAAAATATGTTAATGCCATCTGAAAGAGGAACAGATAAGCTTTCCATGTTCTTGTAAAAAACTTTTAATTCTGAATAAAATGCTACCCATTTATGCCATTAAAGAAATTTGAATGTCTCTTATTAAATAAGGCATACTTTCGTCTGATAAGGCACTTCTTCTTCAATGATTTCGACGATATTTTAGTTTTAAACAAAAAAATTTTATTTTTTACGACTTTTCTTAAAATATGTTAATGCCATCCGAAAGAGGAACAGATAAGCTTTCCATCGAGCTCTTAGTCGAAGAAAACGGTCGAAGGATTCAAGAGTTATTAGCAAAAAACTAATCGGTGGTCAACACGTTTCCGTTCTACTGCCGATTCTTTTCGAAAAGTACTTTTCTGTAATTCTAGTATTTAATGTGAAAAAATTAAACGAATTTTTTGTCCATGTGAAAAACTTTTAATTCTGAATAAAATGCCACCCACTTACGCTATTAAAGAAATTTAAATGTCTCTTATTAGATAAGGCATATTTTCGTCTGATAAGGTACTTCTTCTTCAATGATTTCGAGGATATTTTAGTTTTGATGAAAAAAATTTTATTTCTTACGACTTTTCGAAAAATATGTTAATGCCATCTGAAAGAGGAACAGACAAGCTTTCCATCGAGCTGTTAGTCGAAGAAGTCGGTCGAAGGATGCAAGAGTTATTAGCAAAAAAATAATCGGTGGTCGACACGATTCCGTCCTACTGCGGATTCTTTTCGAAAAGTACTTTTTTATAATTCTAGCATTTCAAGGGAAAAAATTAAACAACTTTTTTGTCCATGTAAAAAACTATTAATTCTGAATAAAATGCCGCCCATTTATGCAATTAAAACCAGTAAGGGCGGTATAGTTGAGTATTCTCAACTATATAATACCCTGTACACACACCTATGTTGATAACACGTTAAACATTCGCCGACAGCAAAAGCAGTGTACCACGATATGGTTTGTGTATTTGCTAAGGTGAGGCAGGGCTCACAGTGCAATGTTGCCATGAGATGGTGCTTTAGTACGGATTTTGTTACAAAGCATTGACGAAAAATTTTAGTGTGCTGGTCTTTGCGGGGAAAGTGGTAGTTTGTTATATGCAGTTTTAAAAAGGTTTGTTATCTGAGTTTGCATACAAAATTTCAGCATTATATTCTTTATACTTTAGAAGATACAGCAATTTTAAGAAAAAAATGACCTTTTGTTGTGCTCGATGGGCGGGAAGGAATGGGCGTAGCAAAAATTCCTTTAAACTTGATCTAGTGTTCGACACGAGTCTATCTTGCCAATTTCAAGTCACTAGCTTTAATAGTTTTCGCAGTGTTAAGTAGGGTTTTTGTTACAAATAGGATAAAGCAGTGTTCAAAGCGCAATTTACGCCAAATTTCAACTTGTTTGTCTTTGCATTGTCACACAGCATTTTTGCAATAAAAAAAAATTTAAATGTCTCTTATTAGATAAGGCATATTTTCGTCTGATAAGGTACTTCTTCTTCAATGATTTCGAGGATATTTTAGTTTTGATCAAAAAAATTTTATTTTTTACGACTTTTCGTAAAATATGTTAATGCCATCCGAAAGAGGAACAGATAAGCTTTCCATCGAGCTCTTAGTCGAAGAAGTCGGTCGAAGGATTCAAGAGTTATTAGCAAAAAACTAATCGGTGGTCAACACGTTTCCGTTCTACTGCCGATTCTTTTCGAAAAGTACTTTTCTATAATTCTAGTATTTAATGGGAAAAAATTAAACGAATTTTTTGTCCATGTGAAAAACTTTTAATTCTGAATAAAATGCCACCCATTTATGCAATTAAAAAAATTTAAATGTCTCTTATTAGATAAGGCATATTTTCGTCTGATAAGGTACTTCGTCTTGAATGATTTCGAGGATATTTTAGTTTTGATCAAAAAAATTTTATTTCTTACGACTTTTCGTAAAATATGTTAATGCCATCTGAAAGAGGAACAGATAAGCTTTCCATGTTCTTGTAAAAAACTTTTAATTCTGAATAAAATGCTACCCATTTATGCCATTAAAGAAATTTGAATGTCTCTTATTAAATAAGGCATACTTTCGTCTGATAAGGCACTTCTTCTTCAATGATTTCGACGATATTTTAGTTTTAAACAAAAAAATTTTATTTTTTACGACTTTTCTTAAAATATGTTAATGCCATCCGAAAGAGGAACAGATAAGCTTTCCATCGAGCTCTTAGTCGAAGAAGACGGTCGAAGGATTCAAGAGTTATTAGCAAAAAACTAATCGGTGGTCAACACGATTCCGTCCTACTGCGGATTCTTTTCGCAAAGTACTTTTCTATAATTCTAGCATTTAAAGGGAAAAAATTAAACAACTTTTTTGTCCATGTAAAAAACTATTAATTCTGAATAAAATGCCGCCCATTTATGCAATTAAAACCAGTAAGGGCGGTATAGTTGAGTATTCTCAACTATATAATACCCTGTACACACACCTATGTTGATAACACGTTAAACATTCGCCGACAGCAAAAGCAGTGTACCACGATATGGTTTGTGTATTTGCTAAGGTGAGGCAGGGCTCACAGTGCAATGTTGCCATGAGATGGTGCTTTAGTACGGATTTTGTTACAAAGCATTGACGAAAAATTTTAGTGTGCTGGTCTTTGCGGGGAAAGTGGTAGTTTGTTATATGCAGTTTTAAAAAGGTTTGTTATCTGAGTTTGCATACAAAATTTCAGCATTATATTCTTTATACTTTAGAAGATACAGCAATTTTAAGAAAAAAATGACCTTTTGTTGTGCTCGATGGGCGGGAAGGAATGGGCGTAGCAAAAATTCCTTTAAACTTGATCTAGTGTTCGACACGAGTCTATCTTGCCAATTTCAAGTCACTAGCTTTAATAGTTTTCGCAGTGTTAAGTAGGGTTTTTGTTACAAATAGGATAAAGCAGTGTTCAAAGCGCAATTTACGCCAAATTTCAACTTGTTTGTCTTTGCATTGTCACACAGCATTTTTGCAATAAAAAAAAATTTAAATGTCTCTTATTAGATAAGGCATATTTTCGTCTGATAAGGTACTTCTTCTTCAATGATTTCGAGGATATTTTAGTTTTGATCAAAAAAATTTTATTTTTTACGACTTTTCGTAAAATATGTTAATGCCATCCGAAAGAGGAACAGATAAGCTTTCCATCGAGCTCTTAGTCGAAGAAGTCGGTCGAAGGATTCAAGAGTTATTAGCAAAAAACTAATCGGTGGTCAACACGTTTCCGTTCTACTGCCGATTCTTTTCGAAAAGTACTTTTCTATAATTCTAGTATTTAATGGGAAAAAATTAAACGAATTTTTTGTCCATGTGAAAAACTTTTAATTCTGAATAAAATGCCACCCATTTATGCAATTAAAAAAATTTAAATGTCTCTTATTAGATAAGGCATATTTTCGTCTGATAAGGTACTTCGTCTTGAATGATTTCGAGGATATTTTAGTTTTGATCAAAAAAATTTTATTTCTTACGACTTTTCGTAAAATATACTAATGCCATCTGAAAGATGAACAGATAAGCTTTCCATCGAGCTCTTAGTCGAAGAAGTCGGTCGAAGGATGCAAGAGTTATTAGCAAAAAACTAATCGGTGGTCAACACGATTCCGTCCTACTGCCGATTCTTTTCGCAAAGTACTTTTCTATGATTCTAGTATTTAATGGGAAAAAATTTAACTAAACTATTAATTCTGAAAAAAACTATTTTTGCAATAAAAAAAAATTTGAATGTCTCTTATTAAATAAGGCATATTTTCGTCTGATAAGGCACTTCTTCTTCAATGATTTCGAGGATATTTTAGTTTTAAACAAAAAAATTTTATTTTTTACGACTTTTCGTTAAATATGTTAATGCCATCCGAAAGAGGAACAGATAAGCTTTCCATCGAGCTGTTAGTCGAAGAAGTCGGTCGAGGGATGCAAGAGTTATTAGCAAAAAACTAATCGGTGGTCAACACGATTCCGTCCTACTGCCGATTCTTTTCGCAAAGTACTTTTTTATAATTCTAATATTTAATGGGAAAAAATTAAACGAATTTTTTGTCCATGTAAAAAACTATTAATTCTAAATAAAATGCCGCCCATTTATGCAATTAAAAAAATTTAAATGTCTCTTATTAGGTAAGGCATATTTTCGTCTGATAAGGTACTTCTTCTTCAATGATTTCGAGGATATTTTAGTTTTGATGAAAAAAATTTTATTTCTTACGACTTTTCGAAAAATATGTTAATGCCATCTGAAAGAGGAACAGACAAGCTTTCCATCGAGCTGTTAGTCGAAGAAGTCGGTCGAAGGATGCAAGAGTTATTAGCAAAAAAATAATCGGTGGTCGACACGATTCCGTCCTACTGCGGATTCTTTTCGAAAAGTACTTTTTTATAATTCTAGCATTTCAAGGGAAAAAATTAAACAACTTTTTTGTCCATGTAAAAAACTATTAATTCTGAATAAAATGCCGCCCATTTATGCAATTAAAACCAGTAAGGGCGGTATAGTTGAGTATTCTCAACTATATAATACCCTGTACACACACCTATGTTGATAACACGTTAAACATTCGCCGACAGCAAAAGCAGTGTACCACGATATGGTTTGTGTATTTGCTAAGGTGAGGCAGGGCTCACAGTGCAATGCGCCATTAGATGGCGCTTTAGTACGGATTTTGTTACAAAGCATTGCTGCAGAATTTTAGTGTGTTGGTCTTTGCGGGGAAAGTGGTAGTTTGTTATATGCAGATTTAAAAAGGTATGTTATCTGAGTTTGCATACAAAATTTCAGCATTGTATTCTTTATACTTTAGGAGATACAGCAATTTTAAGAAAAAAACCAGTAAGGGCGGTATAGTTGAGTATTCTCAACTATATAATACCCTGTACACACACCTATGTTGATAATACGTTAAACATTCGCCGACAGCAAAAGCAGTGTACCACGATATGGTTTGTGTATTTGCTAATAGTGAGGCAGGGCTCACAGTGCAATGTTGCCATTAGACGGCGCTTTAGTACGGGTTTTGTTACAAAGCATTGCTGCAAAATTTTAGTGTGTTGGTCTTTGCGGGGAAAGTGGTAGTTTGTTGTATGCAGTTTTAAAAAGGTATGTTATCTGAGTTTGCATACAAAATTTCAGCATAGTATTCTTTATACTTTAGGAGATACAGCAATTTTAAGAAAAAAATGACCTTTTGTTGTGCGCGATGTGCGGGAAGGAATGGGCGTGGCAAAAATTCCTTTAAACTTGATCTAGTGTTCGGCCACACGAGTCTATTTTCCAAATTTCAAGTCTCTAGCTTTAATAGTTTTCGCAGTGTTAAGTAGGGTTTTTGTTACAAATAGGATAAAACAGTGTTCAAAGCGCAATTTATGCCAAATTTCAAATTGTTTGTCTTTGCGTTGTCACACAGCGTCATAAATTAAAGTTTGTTGTATGCAGTTTTAAAAAGGTATGTTTACTGAGTTTGCATACAAAATTTCAGCATTGTATCTATTATAGTTTAGGAGATACAGCAATTTTAAGAAAACAACTTTTTGTGGGGAAACGAAGGGAAGGGGAAAAAAATTTGTTTCTAACTCATCAGGTTTTCGAGCTACAGCCTTTTGAAAAAATGGGTGGTGCTCGATGGGCGGGAAGGAGTGGGCGTGGCAAAAAATCCTTCAAACTTGATCTAGCGTTTGACCTCACGAGTCTATCCACCAAACTTCAAGTCTCTAGCTCTTATAGTTTTCGAGAACCATTGGTGAGGACGGACGGACGGACGGACAGACAGGGCTATATCAATTCGTCTTGTCATCCTGATCAAGAATTTATATACTTTATAGGGTCCCCCTCCCCTCCTTCTATGCGTTACATACAAACCGTCTCAAACAAACTTAATATACCCTGATACACAGTGTGTGTACAGGGTATAATGACCTTTTGTTGTGCTCGATGGGCGGGAAGGAATGGGCGTAGCAAAAATTCCTTTAAACTTGATCTAGTGTTCGACACGAGTCTATCTTGCAAATTTCAAGTTTCTAGCTTTAATAGTTTTCGCAGTGTTAAGTAGGGTTTTTGTTACAAATAGGATAAAACAGTGTTCAAAGCGCAATTTACGCCAAATTTCAATTTGTTTGTCTTTGCATTGTCACACAAATTTAAAAATTAAAGTTTGTGGTATGCAGTTTTAAAAAGGTATATTTACTGAGTTTGCATACAAAATTTCAGCATTGTATCTATTATATTTTAAGAGATACAGCAATTTTAAGAAAACAAATTTTTGAGGGGAAACGAAGGGAAGGGGAAAAAAATTTGGTATGCAGTTTTGTAGAGCTATACATACTGAATCTACATACTCATTTTCATATTCTAACTGATCAGGTTTTCGAGCTACAGCCTTTTGAAAAAATGGGTGGTGCTCGATGGGCGGGAAAGAGTGGGCGTGGTAAAAAATCCTTCAAACTTGATCTAGCATTTGACCTCACGACTCTATCCACCAAATTTCAAGTCTCTAGCTCTTATAGTTTTCGAGAACCATTGGTGAGGACGGACGGACGGACAGACAGGGTTATATCAATTCGTCTTGTCATCCTGATCAAGAATATATATACTTTATAGGGTCCCCCTCCCCTCCTTCTATGTGTTACATACAAACCGTCTCAAACAAACTTAATACCCTGATACACAGTGTGTGTACAGGGTATAAAAATTTAAATGTCTTAGTCGAAGAAGTCGGTCGAAAGATGCAAGAGTTATTAGCAAAAAACTAATCGGTGGTCAACAAGATTCCGTCCTACTGCCGATTCTTTTCGCAGTACTTTTCTATAATTCTAGTATTTAATGGAAAAAAAATTAAACGAATTTTTTGTCCATGTAAAAAACTATTAATTCTGAATAAAATGCCGCACATTTATGCAATTAAGAAAATTCAAATGTCTCTTATTAGATAAGGCATATTTTCGTCTGATAAGGTACTTCTCCTTCAATGATTTCGAGGATATTTTAGTTTTGATCAAAAAAATTTTATTTCTTACGACTTTGCGTAAAATATGTTAATGCCATCCGAAAGAGGAACAGATAAGCTTTCCATCGAGCTCTTAGTCGAAGAAGTCGGTCGAAGGATTTAAGAATAATTAGCAAAAAACTAATCGGTGGTCAACACGTTTCCGTTCTACTGCCGATTTTTTTCGAAAAGTACTTTTCATATAATTCTAGCATTTAAAGGGAAAAAATTAAACAACTTTTTTGTCCATGTAAAAAACTATTAATTCTGAATAAAATGCCGCCCATTTATGCAATTAAAACCAGTAAGGGCGGTATAGTTGAGTATTCTCAACTATATAATACCCTGTGCACACACCTATGTTGATAACACGTTAAACATTCGCCGACAGCAAAAGCGGTGTACCACGATATGGTTTGTGTATTTGCTAAGGTGAGGCAGGCGCTTTAGTACGGATTTTGTTACAAAGCATTGCTGCAGAATTTTAGTGTGTTGGTCTTTGCGGGGAAAGTGGTAGTTTGTTATATGCAGTTTTAAAAAGGTATGTTATCTGAGTTTGCATACAAAATTTCAGCATTGTATTCTTTATACTTTAGGAGATACAGCAATTTTAAGAAAAAAATGACCTTTTGTTGTGCTCGATGGGCGGGAAGGAATGGGCGTAGCAAAAATTCCTTTAAACTTGATCTAGTGTTCGACACGAGTCTATCTTGCAAATTTCAAGTCTCTAGCTTTAATAGTTTTCGCAGTGTTAAGTAGGGTTTTTGTTACAAATAGGATAAAACAGTGTTCAAAGCGCAATTTAAGCTAAATTTCAATTTGTTTGTCTTTGCATTGTCACACAACATTAAAAATTAAAGTTTGTGGTATGCAGTTTTAAAAAGGTATATTTACTGAGTTTGCATACAAAATTTCAGCATTGTATCTATTATATTTTAAGAGATACAGCAATTTTAAGAAAACAAATTTTTGAGGGGAAACGAAGGGAAGGGGAAAAAAATTTGGTATGCAGTTTTGTAGAGCTATACATACTGAATCTACATACTCATTTTCATGTTCTAACTGATCAGGTTTTCGAGCTACAGCCTTTTGAAAAAATGGGTGGTGCTCGATGGGCGGGAAAGAGTGGGCGTGGTAAAAAATCCTTCAAACTTGATCTAGCATTTGACCTCACGACTCTATCCACCAAATTTCAAGTCTCTAGCTCTTATAGTTTTCGAGAACCATTGGTGAGGACGGACGGACGGACAGACAGGGTTATATCAATTCGTCTTGTCATCCTGATCAAGAATATATATACTTTTGTGAGGACTCGAATTGCAGATGAATTCGCGGCTCACAGATTATGAGGTTGATTAGCGATGCTGATTAGCGACGCTGATTAGCGACGTTGAGTAGCGACGTTGATTTGGCAGCAACGCTGAGTAGCGAGCAACAACAAACACATTGCATGCGTTCGGGCACTGAGTGACCTAACGGTGCGTGCTTGTGTCGAAAAGTATTACAACAAGAATTGTTGTAATATTTGGCGTGATCAAGTCAGCTTGGTTGTTGTTGCATATGCGCCAGATGGCGAAAGTGACGGTGAAAGAAGAATGCCAAAATTACAAATATGCATGTTGTTGTTGTTATTTGTTGTTTGATGACTACTGAGTTGGTGACTTTTGTCATGTAAATAGCAACAACGGGAACAGGTATTTGGCAGGAACATCGTCACTGACGCAGGCGACGTTTCGTCAATTCATCGAATCGCCAGTCCAGCACATATATTGTGTTGTTGCTTTGGCACTGTAGATCTGCATAAATCAAAGTAAGTTTGTGAATTTTGTCATGTAAAAGCAACAACATTAACTGGTATTTGGCAGGAGCGTCGTCATTGACGCAAGCGACGCCGCGTCAATTCATCGAAACGCCAGTCGAGCACATGTATTGTGTTGTTGCTTTGGCGCGATAGATCTGCAAAGATCAAAATAACTCGCTTGCCGGCAAACAACAACAATAAGGACGATTGTCGCACTTGACGCGTTCGTCGCGGTGTGGAATTGACGTTGCGTCAGCTCATCGAAACGTCAGTCCAGCGCGTATATTGTGTTGTTGCTTTGGCGCGATAGATCTGCATAGATCAGAATAACTCGCTTGCCGGCAAACAACAACAATAGGGACGATTGTCGCACTTGACGCGGGCGTCTGCATAACGTGGCGTCGGAGCGTCAGTTGAGTGCAGTCATATGCTAGTGTTAGCGTATGATTTGTTCTTTGTTGGGTCACTGACCTCGTTTGGCGGCAGCGTTGGATGTTCAGTCGTTTTGCGTGGACAACTGCGCAGTTCTGCCGTTCGCCACATAGCCAATGACAGTAGGCTGTGTGATGCGACGACGTCACTGCAGGCTGTTTGCAGTCGGTACAGTGGTGGCGGTAATAATGAAACAATGTATTTGTTCTTGTTTCAAGTTGCTGCGCGCTATTTCACGCCGTCCACTGCTTGTAAGTCAACAGTTGGCGTCGCAGCCAGTGCATCGAACTGACATGTTTAGTGTTTGCGCCAGCAGCGTAGCGTTGGGTGAACTTAGAATTCACAACCAGTTCAGGCGGCATTCGACTAGGCTTGTCAGCCGGTGGCAAACTACGCTCTCTTTCTTTTGGTGTGACCAAGCAAATCTTTGCTCAGAATCGAAGCGCTCTATATAGCTGCAAGCGAAACTGACCAAGGCAGGTAACATTTAAAACTTAGATTGTAGCATTTGATTTGGTTCCAAAGTGGAACAAAATCAACCAAGTTGCGCGTTGATACGCTGACATTAGGTGGAATCCAAGGACAAGGTCCTTGTAGTATTCCAATCGGCAGCTGGTGAGGATTCCCAGCGCCAGCCAACCCTAGGTGACCCCATCGGGCGACTGGGTGCGACCTGAAGCTACGTGCGTGGCGCTAAGTCGAGGTGAACAGGCCATCCGACTTGCGCAGACGTGAGCATCAGCGGTTCGCAACAGGAGCGGCCCATTTGGAACCCAGAGGGACGACTGGCCGGAATCCGACTAAGACGAGGGTGGAGGACGACTCCCCACGAGAAGCGGCACCGGACAACAAAAACCAACTAGTCCTAAGAATTAGAAATAAGCATTTGTTTCAATTGTTCACAATAAAAACCATATTATATTTTTCAAGCAAAAATTTGTGTGTCATTATTTTTGACAGCGCTCAAGGGTCCGGCAGAAATACAAATTATTGTAGAGCCGGCTCCTTGGTCACTCTGAGTTGCCCCAGCCTAAAGACATGGGCGTGAACCGGGAGTCCTTTATAGGGTCCTCCTCCCCTCCTTCTATGTGTTACATACAAACCGTCTCAAACAAACTTAATACCCTGATACACAGTGTGTGTACAGGGTATAAAAATGTAAATGTCTTAGTCGAAGAAGTCGGTCGAAAGATGCAAGAGTTATTAGCAAAAAACTAATCGGTGGTCAACAAGATTCCGTCCTACTGCCGATTCTTTTTGCAGTACTTTTCTATAATTCTAGTATTTAATGGAAAAAAAATTAAACGAATTTTTTGTCCATGTAAAAAACTATTAATTCTGAATAAAATGCCGCACATTTATGCAATTAAAAAAATTTAAATGTCTGTTATTAGATAAGGCATATTTTCGTCTGATAAGGTACTTCTCTTTCAATGATTTCGAGGATATTTTAGTTTTGATCAAAAAAATTTTATTTCTTACGACTTTTCGAAAAATATGTTAATGCCATCTGAAAGAGGAACAGACAAGCTTTCCATCGACCTCTTAGTCGAAGAAGTTGGTTGAAGGATGCAAGAGGAGTTATTAGCAAAAAACTAATCGGTCGTCAACACGTGTCCGTCCTACTGCCGATTCTTTTCGCAAAGTACTTTTCTATAATTCTAGTATTTAATGGAAAAAAATTAAACGAAGTTTTTGTCCATGTAAAAAACTATTAATTCTGAATAAAATGCCGCCCATTTATGCAATTAAAAAAATTTAAATGTCTCTTATTAGATAAGGCATATTTTCGTCTGATAAGGTTCTTCTTCATCAATGATTTCGAGGATATTTTAGTTTTGATCAAAAAAATTTTATTTCTTACGACTTTTCGTAAAATATGTTAATGCCATCTGAAAGAGGAACAGACAAGCTTTCCATCGACCTCTTAGTCGAAGAAGTCGGTCGAAGGATGCAAGAGAAACAGATAAGCTTTCCATCGAGCTCTTAGTCGAAGAAGTCGGTCGAAGGATGCAAGAGTTATTAGAAGAAATCTAATCGGTGGTCAACACATTTCCGTCCTACTGCCGATTCTTTTCGCAAAGTACTTTTCTATAATTCTAGTATATAATGGGAAAAAATTAAACGAATTTATTGTCCATGTAAAAAACTATTAATTCTGAATAAAATGCCGACCATTTATGCAATTAAAAAAACTTAAATGTCTCTTATTAGATAAGGCATACTTTCGTCTTATAAGGTACTTCTTCTTCAATGATTTTGAGGATATTTTAGTTTTGATAAAAAAAATTGTATTTCTCACGACTTTTCGTAAAATATGTTAATGCCATCTGAAAGATAAACAGATAAGTTTTCCATCGAGCTCTTAGTCGAAGAAGTCGGTCGAAGGATGCAAGAGTTATTAGCAAAAAACTTATCGGTGGTCAACACGATTCCGTCCTACTGCCGATTCTTTTCGCAAAGTACTTTTCTATAATTCTAGTATTTAATGGGAAAAATTTAACGAATTTTTTGTCCATGTAAAAAACTATTAATTCTGAATAAAATGCCGCCCGTTTATGCAATTAAAAAAATTTAAATGTCTCTTATTAAATAAGGCATATTTTCGTCTGATAAGGTACTTCTTCTTCAATGATTTCGAGAATATTTTAGTTTTGATCAAAAAAATTTTATTTTTTACGACTTTTCGTAAAATATGTTAATGCCATCCGAAAGAGGAACAGATAAGCTTTCCATCGAGCTCTTAGTCGAAGAAGTCGGTCGAAGGATTCAAGAGTTATTATCAAAAAACTAATCGGTGGTCAATACGTTTCCGTTCTACTGCCGACTCTTTTCAAAAAGTACTTTTCTATAATTCTAGTATTGAATGGGAAAAAATTAAACGAATTTTTTGTCCATGTGAAAAACTTTTAATTCTGAATAAAATGCCACCCATTTATGCAATTAAAAAAATATAAATGTCTCTTATTAGATAAGGCATGTTTTCGTCTGATAAGGTACTTCGTCTTGAATGATTTCGAGGATATTTTAGTTTTGATCAAAAATATCTTATTTCTTAGGACTTTTCGTAAAATATACTAATGCCATCTGAAAGAGGAACAGATAAGCTTTCCATCGAGCTCTTAGTCGAAGAAGTCGGTCGAAGGATGCAAGAGTTATTAGCAAAAAACTAATCGGTGGTCAACACGGTTCCGTCCTACTTCCGATTCTTTTCGCAAAGTACTTTTCTATAATTCTAGTATTTAATGTGAAAAAATTTAACGAATTTTTTGTCCATGTAAAAAACTATTAATTCTGAATAAAATGCCGCCCATTTTTTAAATAAAAAAAAATTTAAATGTCTCTTATTAAATAAGGCATACTTTCGTCTGATAAGGCACTTCTTCTTCAATGATTTCGAGGATATTTTAGTTTTAAACAAAAAAATTTTATTTTTTACGACTTTTCGTAAAATATGTTAATGCCATCCGAAAGAGGAACAGATAAGCTTTCCATCGAGCTCTTAGTCGAAGAAGTCGGTCGAAGGATTCAAGAGTTATTAGCAAAAAACTAATCGGTGGTCAACACGTTTCCGTTCTACTGCCGATTCTTTTCGAAAAGTACTTTTCTATAATTCTAGTATTTAATGGGAAAAAATTAAACGAATTTTTTGTCCATGGAAAAAACTATTAATTCTGAATAAAATGCCACCCATTTACGCCATTAAAGAAATTTAAATGTCTCCTATTAGATAAGGCATATTTTCGTCTTATAAGGTTCTTATTCTTCAATGATTTCGAGGATATTTTAGTTTATATCAAAAAAATTTTATTTCTTACGACTTTTCGTAAAATATACTAATGCCATCTGAAAGAGGAACAGATCAGCTTTCCATCGATGTTTTAGTCGAAGAAGTCGGTCGAAGGATGCATGAGTTATTAGCAAAAAACTAATCGGTGGTCAATGCCATCTGAAAGAGGAACAGATAAGCTTTTCATCGAGATGTTAGTCGAAGAAGTGGGTCGAAGGATGCAAGAGTTATTAGCAAAAAACTAATCGGTGGTCAACACGATTCCGTCCTACTGCCGATTCTTTTCGCAAAGTACTTTTTTATAATTCTAATATTTAATGGGAAAAAATTAAACGAATTTTTTGTCCATGTGAAAAACTATTAATTCTGAATAAAATGCCGCCCATTTATGCAATTAAAATAATTTAAATGTCTCTTATTAGATAAGGTATATTTTCGTCTGATAAGGTACTTCTTCTTCAATGATTTCGAGGATATTTTAGTTTTGATGAAAAAAATTTTATTTTTTACGACTTTTCGTAAAATATGTTAATGCCATCCGAAAGAGGAACAGATAAGCTTTCCATCGAGCTCTTAGTCGAAGAAGTCGGTCGAAGGATTCAAGAGTTATTAGCAAAAAACTAATCGGTGGTCAACACGTTTCCGTTCTACTGCCGATTCTTTTCGAAAAGTACTTTTCTATAATTCTAGTATTCAATGGGAAAAAATTAAACGAATTTTTTGTCCATGTGAAAAACTTTTAATTCTGAATAAAATGCCACCCATTTACGCCATTAAAGAAATTTAAATGTCTCCTATTAGATAAGGCATATTTTCGTCTTATAAGGTTCTTATTCTTCAATGATTTCGAGGATATTTTAGTTTATATCAAAAAAATTTTATTTCTTACGACTTTTCGTAAAATATACTAATGCCATCTGAAAGAGGAACAGATCAGCTTTCCATCGATGTCTTAGTCGAAGAAGTCGGTCGAAGGATGCATGAGTTATTAGCAAAAAACTAATCGGTGGTCAATGCCATCTGAAAGAGGAACAGATAAGCTTTCCATCGAGATGTTAGTCGAAGAAGTGGGTCGAAGGATTTAAGAGTTATTAGCAAAAAACTAATCGGTGGTCAACACGATTCCGTCCTACTGCCGATTCTTTTCGCAAAGTACTTTTTTATAATTCTAATATTTAATGGGAAAAAATTAAACGAATTTTTTGTCCATGTGAAAAACTATTAATTCTGAATAAAATGCCGCCCATTTATGCAATTAAAATAATTTAAATGTCTCTTATTAGATAAGGTATATTTTCGTCTGATAAGGTACTTCTTCTTCAATGATTTCGAGGATATTTTAATTTTGATCAAAAAAATTTTATTTATTACGACTTTTCGTAAAATATGTTAATGCCATATGAAAGAGGAACAGATAAGCTTTCCATCGAGCTTTTAGTCAAAGAAGTCGGTCGAAGGATGCAAGAGTTATTAGCAAACAACTAATCGGTGGTCAACACGATTCCGTCCTACTGCCGATTCTTTTCGCAAAGTACTTTTCTATAATTCTAATATTTAATGGGAAAAAATTAAACGAATTTTTTGTCCACGTAAAAAACTATTAATTCTAAATAAAATGCCGCCCATTTATGCAATTAAAAAAATTTAAATGTCTCTTATTAGGTAAGGCATATTTTCGTCTGATAAGGTACTTCTTCTTCAATGATTTCGAGGATATTTTAGTTTTGATGAAAAAAATTTTATTTCTTACGACTTTTCGAAAAATATGTTAATGCCGTCTGAAAGAGGAACAGACAAGCTTTCCATCGAGCTGTTAGTCGAAGAAGTCGGTCGAAGTATGCAAGAGTTATTAGCAAAAAAATAATCGGTGGTCGACACGATTCCGTCCTACTGCTGATTCTTTTCGCAAAGTACTTTTCTATAATTCTAGCATTTCAAGGGAAAAAATTTAACAACTTTTTTGCCGATGTAAAAAACTATTAAATCTAAATAAAATGCCGCCCATTTATGCAATTAAAAAAATTTAAATGTCTCTTATTAGGTAAGGCATATTTTCGTCTGATTAGGTACTTCTTCTTCAATGATTTCGAGGATATTTTAGTTTTGATGAAAAAAATTTAATTTCTTACGACTTTTCGAAAAATATGTTAATGCCGTCTGAAAGAGGAACAGATAAGCTTTCCATCGAGCTTTTAGTCAAAGAAGTCGGTCGAAGGATGCAAGAGTTATTAAAAAAAATCTAATCGGTGGTCAACACATTTCCGTCCTACTGCCGATTCTTTTCGCAAAGTACTGTTCTATAATTCTAGTATATAATGGGAAAAAAATTAAACGAATTTATTGTCCATGTAAAAAACTATTAATTCTGAATAAAATGCCGACCATTTATGCAATTAAAAAAATTTAAATGACTCTTTTAGATGAGGCATATTTTCGTCTGGTACTTCTTCTTCAATGATTTCGAGGATATTTTAGTTTTGATCAAAAAAGCTTTATTTCTTACGACTTTTCGTAAAATATGTCAATGCCATCTGAAAGAGGAACAGATAAGCTTTCCATCGAGCTCTTAGTTGAAGAAGTCGGTCGAAGGATGCAAGAGTTATTAGCAAAAAACTAATGGGTGGTCAACACGTTTCCGTCCTACTGCCGATTCTTTTCGCAAAGTACTTTTCTATAATTCTAGTATTTAATGGGAAAAAATTAAATGAATTTTTTGTCCATGTGAAAAACTTTTAATTCTGAATAAAATGCCACCCATTTATGCAATTAAAAAAATTTAAATGTCTCTTATTAGATAAGGCATGTTTTCGTCTGATAAGGTACTTCGTCTTGAATGATTTCGAGGATATTTTAGTTTTGATCAAAAATATCTTATTTCTTACGACTTTTCGTAAAATATACTAATGCCATCTGAAAGAGGAACAGATAAGCTTTCCATCGAGCTCTTAGTCGAAGAAGTCGGTCGAAGGATGCAAGAGTTATTAGCAAAAAACTAATCGGTGGTCAACACGGTTCCGTCCTACTTCCGATTCTTTTCGCAAAGTACTTTTCTATAATTCTAGTATTTAATGGGAAAAAATTTAACGAATTTTTTGTCCATGTAAAAAACTTTTAATTCTGAATAAAATGCCACCCATTTATGCAATTAAAAAAATTTAAATGTCTCTTATTAAATAAGGCATACTTTCGTCTGATAAGGCACTTCTTCTTCAATGATTTCGAGGATATTTTAGTTTTAAACAAAAAAATTTTATTTTTTACGACTTTTCGTAAAATATGTTAATGCCATCCGAAAGAGGAACAGATAAGCTTTCCATCGAGCTCTTAGTCGAAGAAGTCGGTCGAAGGATTCAAGAGTTATTAGCAAAAAACTAATCGGTGGTCAACACGTTTCCGTTCTACTGCCGATTCTTTTCGAAAAGTACTTTTCTATAATTCTAGTATTTAATGGGAAAAAATTAAACGAATTTTTTGTCCATGTGAAAAACTTTTAATTCTGAATAAAATGCCACCCATTTACGCCATTAAAGAAATTTAAATGTCTCCTATTAGATAAGGCATATTTTCGTCTTATAAGGTTCTTATTCTTCAATGATTTCGAGGATATTTTAGTTTTGATCAAAAAAATTTTATTTCTTACGACTTTTCGTAAAATATACTAATGCGATCTGAAAGAGGAACAGATCAGCTTTCCATCGATGTCTTAGTCGAAGAAGTCGGTCGAAGGATGCATGAGTTATTAGCAAAAAACTAATCGGTGGTCAATGCCATCTGAAAGAGGAACAGATAAGCTTTCCATTGAGCTTTTAGTCAAAGAAGTCGGTCGAAGATGCAAGAGTTATTAGCAAAAAACTAATGGGTGGTCAACACGTTTCCGTCCTACTGCCGATTCTTTTCGCAAAGTACTTTTCTATAATTCTAGTATTTAATGGGAAAAAATTAAACGAATTTTTTGTCCATGTAAAAAACTATTAATTCTGAATAAAATGCCGCCCATTTATGCAATTAAAAAAATTTAAATGTCTGTTATTAGAAAAGGCATAGTTTCGTCTGATAAGGTACTTCTCCTTCAATGACTTCGAGGATATTTTAGTTTTGATCAAAAAAACTTTATTTCTTACGACTTTTCGTAAAATATGTCATTGCCATCTGAAAGAGGAACAGATAAGCTTTCCATCGAGCTCTTAGTTGAAGAAGTCGGTCGAAGGATGCAAGAGTTATTAGCAAAAAACTAATGGGTGGTCAACACGTTTCCGTCCTACTGCCGATTCTTTTCGCAAAGTACTTTTCTATAATTCTAGTATTTAATGGGAAAAAATTAAATGAATTTTTTGTCCATGTGAAAAACTTTTAATTCTGAATAAAATGCCACCCATTTATGCAATTAAAAAAATTTAAATGTCTCTTATTAGATAAGGCATGTTTTCGTCTGATAAGGTACTTCGTCTTGAATGATTTCGAGGATATTTTAGTTTTGATCAAAAATATCTTATTTCTTACGACTTTTCGTAAAATATACTAATGCCATCTGAAAGAGGAACAGATAAGCTTTCCATCGAGCTCTTAGTCGAAGAAGTCGGTCGAAGGATGCAAGAGTTATTAGCAAAAAACTAATCGGTGGTCAACACGGTTCCGTCCTACTTCCGATTCTTTTCGCAAAGTACTTTTCTATAATTCTAGTATTTAATGGGAAAAAATTTAACGAATTTTTTGTCCATGTAAAAAACTTTTAATTCTGAATAAAATGCCACCCATTTATGCAATTAAAAAAATTTAAATGTCTCTTATTAAATAAGGCATACTTTCGTCTGATAAGGCACTTCTTCTTCAATGATTTCGAGGATATTTTAGTTTTAAACAAAAAAATTTTATTTTTTACGACTTTTCGTAAAATATGTTAATGCCATCCGAAAGAGGAACAGATAAGCTTTCCATCGAGCTCTTAGTCGAAGAAGTCGGTCGAAGGATTCAAGAGTTATTAGCAAAAAACTAATCGGTGGTCAACACGTTTCCGTTCTACTGCCGATTCTTTTCGAAAAGTACTTTTCTATAATTCTAGTATGTAATGGGAAAAAATTAAACGAATTTTTTGTCCATGTGAAAAACTTTTAATTCTGAATAAAATGCCACCCATTTACGCCATTAAAGAAATTTAAATGTCTCCTATTAGATAAGGCATATTTTCGTCTTATAAGGTTCTTATTCTTCAATGATTTCGAGGATATTTTAGTTTTGATCAAAAAAATTTTATTTCTTACGACTTTTCGTAAAATATACTAATGCCATCTGAAAGAGGAACAGATCAGCTTTCCATCGATGTCTTAGTCGAAGAAGTCGGTCGAAGGATGCATGAGTTATTAGCAAAAAACTAATCGGTGGTCAATGCCATCTGAAAGAGGAACAGATAAGCTTTCCATCGAGCTGTTAGTCGAAGAAGTGGGTCGAAGGATGCAAGAGTTATTAGCAAAAAACTAATCGGTGGTCAACACGATTCCGTCCTACTGCCGATTCTTTTCGCAAAGTGCTTTTTTATAATTCTAATATTTAATGGGAAAAAATTAAACGAATTTTTTGTCCATGTAAAAAACTATTAATTCTGAATAAAATGCCGCCCATTTATGCAATTAAAATAATTTAAATGTCTCTTATTAGATAAGGTATATTTTCGTCTGATAAGGTACTTCTTCTTCAATGATTTCGAGGATATTTTAATTTTGATCAAAAAAATTTTATTTCTTACGACTTTTCGTAAAATATGTTAATGCCATATGAAAGAGGAACAGATAAGCTTTACATCGAGCTTTTAGTCAAAGAAGTCGGTCGAAGGATGCAAGAGTTATTAGCAAACAACTAATCGGTGGTCAACACGATTCCGTCCTACTGCCGATTCTTTTCGCAAAGTACTTTTCTATAATTCTAATATTTAATGGGAAAAAATTAAACGAATTTTTTGTCCATGTAAAAAACTATTAATTCTAAATAAAATGCCGCCCATATATGCAATTAAAAAAATTTAAATGTCTCTTATTAGGTAAGGCATATTTTCGTCTGATAAGGTACTTCTTCTTCAATGATTTCGAGGATATTTTAGTTTTGATGAAAAAAATTTTATTTCTTACGACTTTTCGAAAAATATGTTAATGCCGTCTGAAAGAGGAACAGACAAGCTTTCCATCGAGCTGTTAGTCGAAGAAGTCGGTCGAAGTATGCAAGAGTTATTAGCAAAAAAATAATCGGTGGTCGACACGATTCCGTCCTACTGCTGATTCTTTTCGCAAAGTACTTTTCTATAATTCTAGCATTTCAAGGGAAAAAATTTAACAACTTTTTTGCCCATGTAAAAAACTATTAATTCTAAATAAAATGCCGCCCATTTATGCAATTAAAAAAATTTAAATGTCTCTTATTAGGTAAGGCATATTTTCGTCTGATTAGGTACTTCTTCTTCAATGATTTCGAGGATATTTTAGTTTTGATGAAAAAAATTTTATTTCTTACGACTTTTCGAAAAATATGTTAATGCCGTCTGAAAGAGGAACAGATAAGCTTTCCATCGAGCTTTTAGTCAAAGAAGTCGGTCGAAGGATGCAAGAGTTATTAAAAAAAATCTAATCGGTGGTCAACACATTTCCGTCCTACTGCCGATTCTTTTCGCAAAGTACTTTTCTATAATTCTAGTATATAATGGGAAAAAAATTAAACGAATTTATTGTCCATGTAAAAAACTATTAATTCTGAATAAAATGCCGACCATTTATGCAATTAAAAAAATTTAAATGTTTCTTTTAGATGAGGCATATTTTCGTCTGGTACTTCTTCTTCAATGATTTCGAGGATATTTTAGTTTTGATCAAAAAAACTTTATTTCTTACGACTTTTCGTAAAATATGTCAATGCCATCTGAAAGAGGAACAGATAAGCTTTCCATCGAGCTCTTAGTTGAAGAAGTCGGTCGAAGGATGCAAGAGTTATTAGCAAAAAGCTAATGGGTGGTCAACACGTTTCCGTCCTACTGCCGATTCTTTTCGCAAAGTACTTTTCTATAATTCTAGTATTTAATGGGAAAAAATTAAACGAATTTTTTGTCCATGTAAAAAACTATTAATTCTGAATAAAATGCCGCCCATTTATGCAATTAAAAAATTTAAATGTCTGTTATTAGAAAAGGCATATTTTCGTCTGATAAGGTACTTCTTCTTCAATGATTTCGAGGATATTTTAGTTTTGATGAAAAAAATTTTATTTCTTACGACTTTTCGAAAAATATGTTAATGCCGTCTGAAAGAGGAACAGACAAGCTTTCCATCGAGCTGTTAGTCGAAGAAGTCGGTCGAAGTATGCAAGAGTTATTAGCAAAAAAATAATCGGTGGTCGACACGATTCCGTCCTACTGCTGATTCTTTTCGCAAAGTACTTTTCTATAATTCTAGCATTTCAACGGAAAAAATTTAACAACTTTTTTGCCCATGTAAAAAACTATTAATTCTAAATAAAATGCCGCCCATTTATGCAATTAAAAAAATTTAAATGTCTCTTATTAGGTAAGGCATATTTTCGTCTGATTAGGTACTTCTTCTTCAATGATTTCGAGGATATTTTAGTTTTGATGAAAAAAATTTTATTTCTTACGACTTTTCGAAAAATATGTTAATGCCGTCTGAAAGAGGAACAGATAAGCTTTCCATCGAGCTTTTAGTCAAAGAAGTCGGTCGAAGGATGCAAGAGTTATTAAAAAAAATCTAATCGGTGGTCAACACATTTCCGTCCTACTGCCGATTCTTTTCGCAAAGTACTTTTCTATAATTCTAGTATATAATGGGAAAAAAATTAAACGAATTTATTGTCCATGTAAAAAACTATTAATTCTGAATAAAATGCCGACCATTTATGCAATTAAAAAAATTTAAATGTTTCTTTTAGATGAGGCATATTTTCGTCTGGTACTTCTTCTTCAATGATTTCGAGGATATTTTAGTTTTGATCAAAAAAACTTTATTTCTTACGACTTTTCGTAAAATATGTCAATGCCATCTGAAAGAGGAACAGATAAGCTTTCCATCGAGCTCTTAGTTGAAGACGTCGGTCGAAGGATGCAAGAGTTATTAGCAAAAAGCTAATGGGTGGTCAACACGTTTCCGTCCTACTGCCGATTCTTTTCGCAAAGTACTTTTCTATAATTCTAGTATTTAATGGGAAAAAATTAAACGAATTTTTTGTCCATGTAAAAAACTATTAATTCTGAATAAAATGCCGCCCATTTATGCAATTAAAAAATTTAAATGTCTGTTATTAGAAAAGGCATATTTTCGTCTGATAAGGTACTTCTCCTTCAATGATTTCGAGGATATTTTAGTTTTGATCAAAAAAACTTTATTTCTTACGACTTTTCGTAAAATATGTCCTTGCCATCTGAAAGAGGAACAGATAAGCTTTCCATCGAGCTCTTAGTTGAAGAAGTCGGTCGAAGGATGCAAGAGTTATTAAAAAAAAACTAATGGGTGGTCAACACATTTCCGTCCTACTGCCGATTCTTTTCGCAAAGTACTTTTCTATAATTCTAGTATTCAATGGGAAAAAGTTAAACGAATTTTTTGTCCATGTAAAAAACTATTAATTCTGAATAAAATGCCGCCCATTTATGCAATTAAAAAATTTGAATATCTCTTATTAGATAAGGCATATTTTCGTCTGATAAGGTTCTTCTTCATCAATGATTTCGAGGATATTTTAGTTTTGATCAAAAAAATTTTATTTCTTACGACTTTTCGTAAAATATGTTAATGCCATCTGAAAGAGGAACAGACAAGCTTTCCATCGACCTCTTAGTCGAAGAAGTCGGTCGAAGGATGCAAGAGAAACAGATAAGCTTTCCATCGAGCTCTTAGTCGAAGAAGTCGGTCGAAGGATGCAAGAGTTATTAGAAGAAATCTAATCGGTGGTCAACACATTTCCGTCCTACTGCCGATTCTTTTCGCAAAGTACTTTTCTATAATTCTAGTATATAATGGGAAAAAATTAAACGAATTTATTGTCCATGTAAAAAACTATTAATTCTGAATAAAATGCCGACCATTTATGCAATTAAAAAAATTTAAATGTCTCTTATTAGATGAGGCATATTTTCGTCTGCTAAGGTACTTCTTCTTCAATGATTTCGAGGATATTTTAGTTTTGATGAAAAAAATTTTATTTCTTACGACTTTTCGTAAAATATGTTAATGCCATATGAAAGAGGAACAGATAAGCTTTCCATCGAGCTCTTAGTCGAATAAGTCGGTCGAACGATGCAAGAGTTATAAGCAAACAACTAATCGGTGGTCAACACGATTCCGTCCTACTGCCGATTCTTTTCGCAAAGTACTTTTCTATAATTCTAGTATTTAATGGGAAAAAATTAAACGAATTTTTTGTCCATGTAAAAAACTATTAATTCTGAATAAAATGCCGCCCATTTACGCAATTAAAAAAAATTAAATGTCTCTTATTAGATAAGGTATAATTTCGTCTGATAAGGTACTTCTTCTTCAATGATTTCGAGGATATTTTAATTTTGATCAAAAATATCTTATTTCTTACGACTTTTCGTAAAATATGTTAATGCCATATGAAAGAGGAACAGATAAGCTTTCCATCGAGCTTTTAGTCGAAGAAGTCGGTCGAAGGATGCAAGAGTTATTAGCAAACAACTAATCGGTGGTCAACACGATTCCGTCCTACTGCCGATTCTTTTCGCAAAGTACTTTTCTATAATTCTAATATTTAATGGGAAAAAATTAAACGAATTTTTTGTCCATGTTAAAAACTATTAATTCTAAATAAAATGCCGCCCATTTATGCAATTAAAAAAATTTAAATGTCTCTTATTAGGTAAGGCATATTTTCGTCTGATAAGGTACTTCTTCTTCAATGATTTCGAGGATATTTTAGTTTTGATGAAAAAAATTTTATTTCTTACGACTTTTCGAAAAATATGTTAATGCCATCTGAAAGAGGAACAGACAAGCTTTCCATCGACCTGTTAGTCGAAGAAATCGGTCGAAGTATGCAAGAGTTATTAGCAAAAAAATAATCGGTGGTCGACACGATTCCGTCCTACTGCGGATTCTTTTCGCAAAGTACTTTTTTATAATTCTAGCATTTAATGGGAAAAAATTAAACAACTTTTTTGTCCATGTAAAAAACTATTAATTCTGAATAAAATGCCGCCCATTTACGCAATTAAAAAAAATTAAATGTCTCTTATTAGATAAGGTATAATTTCGTCTGATAAGGTACTTCTTCTTCAATGATTTCGAGGATATTTTAATTTTGATCAAAAATATCTTATTTCTTACGACTTTTCGTAAAATATGTTAATGCCATATGAAAGAGGAACAGATAAGCTTTCCATCGAGCTTTTAGTCGAAGAAGTCGGTCGAAGGATGCAAGAGTTATTAGCAAACAACTAATCGGTGGTCAACACGATTCCGTCCTACTGCCGATTCTTTTCGCAAAGTACTTTTCTATAATTCTAATATTTAATGGGAAAAAATTAAACGAATTTATTGTCCATGTAAAAAACTATTAATTCTGAATAAAATGCCGACCATTTATGCAATTAAAAAAATTTAAATGTCTCTTATTAGATGAGGCATATTTTCGTCTGCTAAGGTACTTCTTCTTCAATGATTTCGAGGATATTTTAGTTTTGATGAAAAAAATTTTATTTCTTACGACTTTTCGAAAAATATGTTAATGCCATCTGAAAGAGGAACAGACAAGCTTTCCATCGAGCTGTTAGTCGAAGAAGTCGGTCGAAGGATGCAAGAGTTATTAGCAAAAAAATAATCGGTGGTCGACACGATTCCGTCCTACTGCGGATTCTTTTCGAAAAGTACTTTTTTATAATTCTAGCATTTCAAGGGAAAAAATTAAACAACTTTTTTGTCCATGTAAAAAACTATTAATTCTGAATAAAATGCCGCCCATTTATGCAATTAAAACCAGTAAGGGCGGTATAGTTGAGTATTCTCAACTATATAATACCCTGTACACACACCTATGTTGATAACACGTTAAACATTCGCCGACAGCAAAAGCAGTGTACCACGATATGGTTTGTGTATTTGCTAAGGTGAGGCAGGGCTCACAGTGCAATGCGCCATTAGATGGCGCTTTAGTACGGATTTTGTTACAAAGCATTGCTGCAGAATTTTAGTGTGTTGGTCTTTGCGGGGAAAGTGGTAGTTTGTTGTATGCAGTTTTAAAAATGTATGTTATCTGAGTTTGCATACAAAATTTCAGCATTGTATTCTTTATACTTTAGGAGATACAGCAATTTTAAGATAAAAATGACCTTTTGTTGTGCTCGATGGGCGGGAAGGAATGGGCGTAGCAAAAATTCCTTCAAACTTGATCTAGTGTTCGACTACACGAGTCTATCTTCCAAATTTTAAGTCTCTAGCTTTAATAGTTTTCGCAGTGTTAAGTAGGGTTTTTGTTACAAATAGGATAAAGCAGTGTTCAAAGTGCAATTTACGCCAAATTTCAACTTGTTTTTCTTTGCATTGTCACACAGCATTAAAAATGAAAGTTTGTGTTATGCAGTTTTAAAAAGGTATGTTTATTGAGTTTGCATACAAAATTTCAGCATTGTTTCTATTATAGTTTAGGAGATACAGCAAATTTAAAAAAAAACAACTTTTTAAGGGGGAACGAAGGGGAGGGGGAAAAATGTGGTATGCAGTTTTGTAGAGCTATACATACTGAGTCTACATACTCATTTTCATGTTTCTAACTGATCAGGTTTTCGAGCTACAGCCTTTTGAAAAAATGGGTGGTGCTCGATGGGCGGGAAGTTGTGGGCGTGGTGAAAAATCCTTCAAACTTGATCCAGCGTTTGACCTCACGACTCTATCCACCAAATTTCAAGTCTCTAGCTCTTTTAGTTTTCGAAAACCATTGGTGAGGACGGACGGACGGACAGACAGGTCTATATCAATTCGTCCTGTCATCCTGATCAAGAATATATATACTTTATAGGGTCCCCCTCCCCTCCTTCTATGTGTTAAATACAAACCGTCTCAAACAAACTTAATATACCCTGATACACATTGTGTGTATACATATTAATATATATAAAAAAAATGTATAAAAATTTAAATGTCTTAGTCGAAGAATTCGGTCGAAAGATGCAAGAGTTATTAGCAAAAAACTAATCGGTGGTCAACACGTTTCCGTCCTACTGCCGATTCTTTTCGCAATGTACTTTTCTATAATTCTAGTATTCAATGGGAAAAAATTAAACGAATTTTTTGTCCAAGTAAAAAACTATTAAATCTGAATAAAATGCCGCCCATTTATGCAATTAAATAAATTTAAATGTCTTTTATTAGATAAGGCATATTTATGTCTTATATGGTACTTCTTCTTCAATGATTTCGAGGATATTTTAGTTTTGATCAAAAAAATTTTATTTCTTACGACTTTTCGTAAAATATGTTAATGCCATCTGAAAGAGGAACAGATAAGCTTTCCATCGAGCTCTTAGTCGAAGAAGTCGGTCGAAGGAAGCAAGAGTTATTAGCAAAAAACTAATCGGTGGTCAACACGTTTCCGTCCTACTGCCAATTCTTTTCGCAAAGTACTTTTCTATAATTCTAGTATTTAATGGGAAAAAATTAAACGAAATTTTTGTCCATGTAAAAAACTATTAATTCTGAATAAAATGCCGCCCATTTATGCAATTGAAAAAATTTAAATGTCTCTTATTAGGTAAGGCATATTTTCGTCTGATAAGGTACTTCTTCTTCAATAATTTCGATGATATTTTAGTTTTGATCAAAAAAATTTTATTTCTTACGACTTTTCGAAAAATATTTTAATGCCGTCTGAAAGAGGAACAGACAAGCTTTCCATCGAGCTCTCAGTCGAAGAAGTCGGTCGAAGAAGTCGGTCGAAGAAGTCGGTCGAAGGATGCAAGAGTTATTAGCAAAAAAATAATCGGTGGTCAACACGTTTCGGTCCTACTACCGAATCTTTTCGCAAAGTACTTTTCTATAATTCTAGTATTTAATGGAAAAAAATGAAACGAATTTTTTGTCCATATAAAAAACTATTAATTCTGAATAAAATGCCGCCCATTTATGCAATTAAAAAAATTTAAATGACTCTTATTGGATAAGGCATATTTTCGTCTGATAAGGTACTTCTTCATCAATGATTTCGAGGATAGTTTAGTTTTGATCAAAAAAATTTTATTAATTACGACTTTTCGAAAAATATTTTAATGCCATCTGAAAGAGGAACAGACAAGCTTTCCATCGAGCTCTTAGTCGAAGAAGTCGGTCGAAGGATGCAAGAGTTATTAGCAAAAATCTAATCGGTGGTCAACACATTTCCGTCCTACTGCTAATTCTTTTCGCAAAGTAGTTTTCTATAATTCTAGTATATAATGGGAAAAAAATAAACGAATTTATTGTCCATGTAAAAAACTATTAATTCTGAATAAAATGCCGACCATTTATGCAATTAAAGAAATTTAAATGTCTCTTATTAGATAAGGCATATTTTCGTCTGCTAAGGTACTTCTCCTTCAATGATTTCGAGGATATTTTAGTTTTGATCACAAAAGTTTTATTTCTTACGACTTTTCGTAAAATATGTTAATGCCATCTGAAACAGGAACAGGTAAGCTTTCCATCGAGCTATTAGTCGAAGAAGTCGGTCGAAGGATGCAAGAGTTATTAGCAAAAAACTAATCGGTGGTCAACACGATTTCGTCGTACTGCCGATTCTTTTCGCAAAGTACTTTTTTATAATTCTAGTATTTAATGGGAAAAAATTAAACGAATTTTTTGTCCATGTAAAAAACTATTAATTCTGAGTAAAATGCCGCCCATTTATGCAATTAAAAAAATTTAAATGTCTCTTATTAGATAAGACATATTTTCGTCTGATAAGGTACTTCTTCTTCAATGATTTCGAGGGTATTTTAGTTTTGATCAAAAAAATTTCATTTCTTACAACTTTCCGTTAAATATGTTAACGCCATCTGAAAGAGAAAGAGATAAGGTTTCCATTGAGCTCTTAGTCGAAGAAGTCGGTCGAAGGATGCAAGAGTTATTAGCAAAAAACTAATCGGTGGTCAACACGATTCCGTTCTTCTGCCGATTCTTTTCGCAATGTACTTTTCTATAATTCTAGTATTTAATGGGAAAAAATTAAACGAATTTTTTGTCCATGTAAAAAACTATTTATTCTGAAGAAAATGCCGCCCATTTATGCATTTAAAAAAATTTGAATGCCTCTTATTAAATAAGGCATATTTTCGTCTGATAAGGTACTTCTTCTTCAATGATTTCGAGGATATTTTAATTTTGATCAAAAAAATTTTATTTTTTACGACTTTTCGTAAAATATGTTAATGCCATCTGAAAGAGGAACAGATAAGCTTTCCATCGAGTTTTTAGTCGAAGAAGTCGGAGGATGCAAGAGTTATTAGCAAACAAATAATCGGTGGTCAACACGATTCCGTCCTACTGCCGATTCTTTTCGCAAAGTACTTTTCTGTAATTCTAATATTTAATGGGAAAAAATTAAACGAATTTTTTGTCCATGTAATAAACTATTAATTCTAAATAAAATGCCGCCCATTTATGCAATTAACAAAATTAAAATGTCTCTTATTAGGTAAGGCATATTTTCGTCTTATAAGGTACTCCTTCTTCAATGATTTCGAGGATATTTTAGTTTTGATCAAAAAAATTTTATTTTTTACGACTTTTCGTAAAATATGTTAATGCCATCTGAAAGAGGAACAGATAAGCTTTCCATCGAGCTTTTAGTCGAAGAAGTCGGTCGGAGGATGCAAGAGTTATTAGCAAACAAATAATCGGTGGTCAACACGATTCCGTCCTACTGCCGATTCTTTTCGCAAAGTACTTTTCTATAATTCTAATATTTAATGGGAAAAAATTAAACGAATTTTTTGTCCATGTAATAAACTATTAATTCTAAATAAAATGCCGACCATTTATGCAATTAAAGAAATTTAAATGTCTCTTATTAGATAAGGCATATTTTCGTCTGCTAAGGTACTTCTCCTTCAATGATTTCGAGGATATTTTAGTTTTGATCAAAAAAGTTTTATTTCTTACGACTTTTCGTAAAATATGTTAATGCCATCTGAAAGAGGAACAGGTAAGCTTTCCATCGAGCTCTTAGTCGAAGAAGTCGGTCGAAGAATGCAAGAGTTATTAGCAAAAAACTAATCGGTGGTCAACACGATTCCGTCCTACTGCCGATTCTTTTCGCAAAGTACTTTTCTATAATTCTAGTATTTAATGGGAAAAAATTAAACGAATTTTTTGTCCATGTAAAAAACTATTAATTCTGAATAAAATGCCGCCCATTTATGCAATTAAAAAAATTTAAATGTCTCTTATTAGATAAGACATATTTTCGTCTGATAAGGTACTTCTTCTTCAATGATTTCGAGGATATTTTAGTTTTGATCAAAAAAATTTCATTTCTGACAACTTTTCGTTAAATATGTTAATGCCATCTGAAAGAGAAAGAGATAAGCTTTCCATTGAGCTCTTAGTCGAAGAAGTCGGTCGAAGGATGCAAAAGTTATTAGCAAAAAACTAATCGGTGGTCAACACGATTCCGTTCTTCTGCCGATTCTTTTCGCAATGTACTTTTCTATAATTCTAGTATTTAATGGGAAAAAATTAAACGAATTTTTTGTCCATGTAAAAAACTATTTATTCTGAATAAAATGCCGCCCATTTATGCAATTAAAAAAATTTGAATGCCTCTTATTAGATAAGGCATATTTTCGTTTGATAAAGTACTTCTTCTTCAATGATTTCGAGGATATTTTAATTTTGATCAAAAAAATTTTATTTTTTACGACTTTTCGTAAAATATGTTAATGCCATCTGAAAGAGTAACAGATAAGCTTTCCATCGAGCTTTTAGTCGAAGAAGTCGGTCGGTGGATGCAAGAGTTATTAGCAAACATATAATCGGTGGTCAACACGATTCCGTCCTACTGCCGATTCTCTTCGCAAAGTACTTTTCTATAATTCTAATATTTAATGGGAAAAAATTAAACGAATTTTTTGTCCATGTAAAAAACTATTAATTCTGAATAAAATGCCGCCCATTTATGCAATTAAAAAAATTTAAATGTCTCTTATTAGATAATACATATTTTCGTCTGATAAGGTACTTCTTCTTCAATGATTTCGAGGGTATTTTAGTTTTGATCAAAAAAATTTCATTTCTTACAACTTTTCGTTAAATATGTTAATGCCATCTGAAAGAGAAAGAGATAAGGTTTCCATTGAGCTCTTAGTCGAAGAAGTCGGTCGAAGGATGCAAGAGTTATTAGCAAAAAACTAATCGGTGGTCAACACGATTCCGTTCTTCTGCCGATTCTTTTCGCAATGTACTTTTCTATAATTCTAGTATTTAATGGGAAAAAATTAAACGAATTTTTTGTCCATGTAAAAAACTATTTATTCTGAATAAAATGCCGCCCATTAATCATTTAAAAAAATTTGAATGCCGCTTAATAGATAAGGCATATTTTCGTCTGATTAGGTACTTCTTCTTCAATGATTTCGAGGATATTTTAATTTTGATCAAAAAAATTTCATTTCTTACAACTTTCCGTTAAATATGTTAACGCCATCTGAAAGAGAAAGAGATAAGGTTTCCATTGAGCTCTTAGTCGAAGAAGTCGGTCGAAGGATGCAAGAGTTATTAGCAAAAAACTAATCGGTGGTCAACACGATTCCGTTCTTCTGCCGATTCTTTTCGCAATGTACTTTTCTATAATTCTAGTATTTAATGGGAAAAAATTAAACGAATTTTTTGTCCATGTAAAAAACTATTTATTCTGAAGAAAATGCCGCCCATTTATGCATTTAAAAAAATTTGAATGCCTCTTATTAAATAAGGCATATTTTCGTCTGATAAGGTACTTCTTCTTCAATGATTTCGAGGATATTTTAATTTTGATCAAAAAAATTTTATTTTTTACGACTTTTCGTAAAATATGTTAATGCCATCTGAAAGAGGAACAGATAAGCTTTCCATCGAGTTTTTAGTCGAAGAAGTCGGAGGATGCAAGAGTTATTAGCAAACAAATAATCGGTGGTCAACACGATTCCGTCCTACTGCCGATTCTTTTCGCAAAGTACTTTTCTGTAATTCTAATATTTAATGGGAAAAAATTAAACGAATTTTTTGTCCATGTAATAAACTATTAATTCTAAATAAAATGCCGCCCATTTATGCAATTAACAAAATTAAAATGTCTCTTATTAGGTAAGGCATATTTTCGTCTTATAAGGTACTCCTTCTTCAATGATTTCGAGGATATTTTAGTTTTGATCAAAAAAATTTTATTTTTTACGACTTTTCGTAAAATATGTTAATGCCATCTGAAAGAGGAACAGATAAGCTTTCCATCGAGCTTTTAGTCGAAGAAGTCGGTCGGAGGATGCAAGAGTTATTAGCAAACAAATAATCGGTGGTCAACACGATTCCGTCCTACTGCCGATTCTTTTCGCAAAGTACTTTTCTATAATTCTAATATTTAATGGGAAAAAATTAAACGAATTTTTTGTCCATGTAATAAACTATTAATTCTAAATAAAATGCCGACCATTTATGCAATTAAAGAAATTTAAATGTCTCTTATTAGATAAGGCATATTTTCGTCTGCTAAGGTACTTCTCCTTCAATGATTTCGAGGATATTTTAGTTTTGATCAAAAAAGTTTTATTTCTTACGACTTTTTGTAAAATATGTTAATGCCATCTGAAAGAGGAACAGGTAAGCTTTCCATCGAGCTCTTAGTCGAAGAAGTCGGTCGAAGGATGCAAGAGTTATTAGCAAAAAACTAATCGGTGGTCAACACGATTCCGTCCTACTGCCGATTCTTTTCGCAAAGTACTTTTCTATAATTCTAGTATTTAATGGGAAAAAATTAAACGAATTTTTTGTCCATGTAAAAAACTATTAATTCTGAATAAAATGCCGCCCATTTATGCAATTAAAAAAATTTAAATGTCTCTTATTAGATAAGACATATTTTCGTCTGATAAGGTACTTCTTCTTCAATGATTTCGAGGATATTTTAGTTTTGATCAAAAAAATTTCATTTCTGACAACTTTTCGTTAAATATGTTAATGCCATCTGAAAGAGAAAGAGATAAGCTTTCCATTGAGCTCTTAGTCGAAGAAGTCGGTCGAAGGATGCAAAAGTTATTAGCAAAAAACTAATCGGTGGTCAACACGATTCCGTTCTTCTGCCGATTCTTTTCGCAATGTACTTTTCTATAATTCTAGTATTTAATGGGAAAAAATTAAACGAATTTTTTGTCCATGTAAAAAACTATTTATTCTGAATAAAATGCCGCCCATTTATGCAATTAAAAAAATTTGAATGCCTCTTATTAGATAAGGCATATTTTCGTTTGATAAAGTACTTCTTCTTCAATGATTTCGAGGATATTTTAATTTTGATCAAAAAAATTTTATTTTTTACGACTTTTCGTAAAATATGTTAATGCCATCTGAAAGAGTAACAGATAAGCTTTCCATCGAGCTTTTAGTCGAAGAAGTCGGTCGGTGGATGCAAGAGTTATTAGCAAACAAATAATCGGTGGTCAACACGATTCCGTCCTACTGCCGATTCTCTTCGCAAAGTACTTTTCTATAATTCTAATATTTAATGGGAAAAAATTAAACGAATTTTTTGTCCATGTAAAAAACTATTAATTCTGAATAAAATGCCGCCCATTTATGCAATTAAAAAAATTTAAATGTCTCCTCGATTCTTTTCGCAAAGTACTTTTCTATAATTCTAATATTTAATGGGAAAAAATTAAACGAATTTTTTGTCCATGTAATAAACTATTAATTCTAAATAAAATGCCGCCCATTTATGCAATTAACAGAATTTAAATGTCTCTTATTAGGTAAGGCATATTTTCGTCTGATAAGGTACTTCTTCTTCAATGATTTCGAGGATATTTTAATTTTGATCAAAAAAAATTTTATTTCTTACGACTTTTCGTAAAATATGTTAATGCCATCTGAAACAGGAACAGGTAAGCTTTCCATCGAGCTCTTAGTCGAAGAAGTCGGTCGAAGGATGCAAGAGTTATTAGCAAAAAACTAATCGGTGGTCAACGCGATTCCGTCCTACTGCCGATTCTTTTCGCAAAGTACTTTTCTATAATTCTAGTATTTAATGGGAAAAAATTAAACGAATTTTTTGTCCATGTAAAAAACTATTAATTCTGAATAAAATGCCGCCCATTTATGCAATTAAAAAAATTTAAATGTCTCTTATTAGATAAGACATATTTTCGTCTGATAAGGTACTTCTTCTTCAATGATTTCGAGGGTATTTTAGTTTTGATCAAAAAAATTTCATTTCTTACAACTTTTCGTTAAATATGTTAATGCCATCTGAAAGAGAAAGAGATAAGGTTTCCATTGAGCTCTTAGTCGAAGAAGTCGGTCGAAGGATGCAAGAGTTATTAGCAAAAAACTAATCGGTGGTCAACACGATTCCGTTCTTCTGCCGATTCTTTTCGCAATGTACTTTTCTATAATTCTAGTATTTAATGGGAAAAAATTAAACGAATTTTTTGTCCATGTAAAAAACTATTTATTCTGAATAAAATGCCGCCCATTTATGCATTTAAAAAAATTTGAATGCCTCTTAATAGATAAGGCATATTTTCGTCTGATAAGGTACTTCTTCTTCAATGATTTCGAAGATATTTTAATTTTGATCAAAAAAATTTTATTTTTTACGACTTTTCGTAAAATATGTTAATGCCATCTGAAAGAGGAACAGATAAACTTTCCATCGAGCTTTTAGTCGAAGAAGTCGTTCGGAGGATGCAATAGTTATTAGCAAACAAATAATCGGTGGTCAACACGTTTCCGTTCTACTGCGGATTCTTTTCGAAAAGTACTTTTCTATAATTCTAGTATTTAATGGGAAAAAATTAAACGAATTTTTTGTCCATGTAATAAACTATTTATTCTAAATAAAATGCCGCCCATTTATGCAATTAACAAAATTTAAATGTCTCTTATTAGGTAAGGCATATTTTCGTCTGATAAGGTACTTCTTCTTCAATGATTTCGAGGATATTTTAATTTTGATCAAAAAAATTTTATTTTTTACGGCTTTTCGTAAAATATGTTAATGCCATCTGAAAGAGGAACAGATAAGCTTTCCATCGAGCTTTTAGTCGAAGAAGTCGGTCGGAGGATGCAAGAGTTATTAGCAAACAAATAAGCGGTGGTCAACACGATTCCGTCCTACTGCCGATTCTTTTCGCAAAGTACTTTTCTATAATTCTAATATTTAATGGGAAAAAATTAAACGAATTTTTTGTCCATGTAATAAACTATTAATTCTAAATAAAATGCCGCCCATTTATGCAATTAACAAAATTTAAATGTCTCTTATTAGGTAAGGCATATTTTCATCTTATAAGGTACTCCTTCTTCAATGATTTCGAGGATATTTTAGTTTTGATCAAAAAAATTTTATTTCTTACGACTTTTCGTAAAATATGTTAATGCCATCTGAAAGAGGAACAGGTAAGCTTTCCATCGAGCTCTTAGTCGAAGAGGTCGGTCGAAGGATGCAAGAGTTATTAGCAAAAAACTAATCGGTGGTCAACACGATTCCGTCCTACTGCCGATTCTTTCCGCAAAGTACTTTCTATAATTCTAGTATTTAATGGGAAAAAATTAAACGAATTTTTTGTCCATGTAAAAAACTATTAATTCTGAATAAAATGACGCCCATTTATGCAATTAAAAAAATTTAAATGTCTCTTATTAGATAAGACATATTTTCGTCTGATAAGGTACTTCTTCTTCAATGATTTCGAGGATATTTTAATTTTGATCAAAAAAATTTCATTTCTTACAACTTTTCGTTAAATATGTTAATGCCACCTGAAAGAGAAAGAGATAAGCTTTCCATTGAGCTCTTAGTCGAAGAAGTCAGTCGAAGGATGCAAGAGTTATTAGCAAAAAACTAATCGATGGTCAACACGATTCCGTTCTTCTGCCGATTCTTTTCGCAAAGTACTTTTCTATAATTCTAGTATTTAATGGGAAAAAATTAAACGAATTTTTTGTCCATGTAAAAAACTATTTATTCTGAATAAAATGCCGCCCATTTATGCAATTAAAAAAATTTGAATGCCTCTTATTAGATAAGGCATATTTTCGTCTGATAAGGTACTTCTTCTTCAATGATTTCGAGGATGTTTTTATTTTGATCAAAAAAATTTTATTTTTTACGACTTTTCGTAAAATATGTTAATGCCATCTGAAAGAGGAACAGATAAGCTTTCCATCGAGCTTTTAGTCGAAGAAGTCGGTCGGAGGATGCAAGTGTTATTAGCAAACAAATAATCGGTGGTCAACACGATTCCGTCATACTGCCGATTCTTTTCGCAAAGTACTTTTCTATAATTCTAATATTTAATGGGAAAAAATTAAACGAATTTTTTGTCCATGTAATAAACTATTAATTCTAAATAAAATGCCGCCCATTTATGCAATTAACAAAATTTGAATGTCTCTTATTAGGTAAGGCATATTTTCGTCTTATAAGGTACTCCTTCTTCAATGATTTCGAGGATATTTTAGTTTTGATGAAAAAAATTTTATTTCTTACGACTTTTCGTAAAATATGTTAATGCCATCTGAAAGAGGAAAAGATAAGCTTTCCATCGAGCTCTTAGTCGAAGAAGTCGGTCGAAGGATGCAAGAGTTATTAGCAAAAAACTAATCGGTGGTCAACACGATTCCGTTCTTCTGCCGATTCTTTTCGCAAAGTACTTTTCTATAATTCTGGTATTTAATGGGAAAAAATTAAATGAATTTTTTGTCCATGTAAAAAACTATTTATTCTGAAGAAAATGCCGCCCATTTATGCAATTAAAAAAATTTGAATGCCTCTTATTAGATAAGGCATATTTTCGTCTGATAAGGTACTTCTTCTTCAATGATTTCGAGGATATTTTAATTTTGATCAAAAAAATTTTATTTTTTACGATTTTTCGTAAAATGTGTTAATGCCATCTGAAAGAGGAACAGATAAGCTTTCCATCGAGCTTTTATTCGAAGAAGTCGGTTGGAGGATGCAAGAGTTATTAGCAAACAAATAATCGGCGGTCAACACGATTCCGTCCTACTGCCGATTCTTTTCGCAAAGTAGTTTTCTATAATTCTAGTATTTAATGGGAAAAAATTAAACGAATTTTTTGTCCATGTAATAAACTATTAATTCTAAATAAAATGGCGCCCATTTATGCAATTAACAAAATTTAAATGTCTCTTATCAGGTAAGGCATATTTTCGTCTGATAAGGTACTTCTTCTTCAATGATTTCGAGGATATTTTAATTTTGATCAAAAAAATTTTATTTTTTACGACTTTTCGTAAAATATGTTAATGCCATCTGAAAGAGGAACAGATAAGCTTTCCATCGAGCTCTTAGTCGAAGAAGTCGGTCGAAGGATGCAAGAGTTATTAGCAAACAAATAATCGGTGGTCAACACGATTCCGTCCTACTGCCGATTCTCTTCGCAAAGTACTTTTCTATAATTCTAATATTTAATGGGAAAAAATTAAACGAATTTTTTGTCCATGTAAAAAACTATTAATTCTGAATAAAATGCCGCCCATTTATGCAATTAAAAAAATTTGAATGCCTCTTATTAGATAAGGCATATTTTCGTTTGATAAAGTACTTCTTCTTCAATGATTTCGAGGATATTTTAATTTTGATCAAAAAAATTTTATTTTTTACGACTTTTCGTAAAATATGTTAATGCCATCTGAAAGAGTAACAGATAAGCTTTCCATCGAGCTTTTAGTCGAAGAAGTCGGTCGGTGGATGCAAGAGTTATTAGCAAACAAATAATCGGTGGTCAACACGATTCCGTCCTACTGCCGATTCTCTTCGCAAAGTACTTTTCTATAATTCTAATATTTAATGGGAAAAAATTAAACGAATTTTTTGTCCATGTAAAAAACTATTAATTCTGAATAAAATGCCGCCCATTTATGCAATTAAAAAAATTTAAATGTCTCCTCGATTCTTTTCGCAAAGTACTTTTCTATAATTCTAATATTTAATGGGAAAAAATTAAACGAATTTTTTGTCCATGTAATAAACTATTAATTCTAAATAAAATGCCGCCCATTTATGCAATTAACAGAATTTAAATGTCTCTTATTAGGTAAGGCATATTTTCGTCTGATAAGGTACTTCTTCTTCAATGATTTCGAGGATATTTTAATTTTGATCAAAAAAAATTTTATTTCTTACGACTTTTCGTAAAATATGTTAATGCCATCTGAAACAGGAACAGGTAAGCTTTCCATCGAGCTCTTAGTCGAAGAAGTCGGTCGAAGGATGCAAGAGTTATTAGCAAAAAACTAATCGGTGGTCAACGCGATTCCGTCCTACTGCCGATTCTTTTCGCAAAGTACTTTTCTATAATTCTAGTATTTAATGGGAAAAAATTAAACGAATTTTTTGTCCATGTAAAAAACTATTAATTCTGAATAAAATGCCGCCCATTTATGCAATTAAAAAAATTTAAATGTCTCTTATTAGATAAGACATATTTTCGTCTGATAAGGTACTTCTTCTTCAATGATTTCGAGGGTATTTTAGTTTTGATCAAAAAAATTTCATTTCTTACAACTTTTCGTTAAATATGTTAATGCCATCTGAAAGAGAAAGAGATAAGGTTTCCATTGAGCTCTTAGTCGAAGAAGTCGGTCGAAGGATGCAAGAGTTATTAGCAAAAAACTAATCGGTGGTCAACACGATTCCGTTCTTCTGCCGATTCTTTTCGCAATGTACTTTTCTATAATTCTAGTATTTAATGGGAAAAAATTAAACGAATTTTTTGTCCATGTAAAAAATTATTTATTCTGAATAAAATGCCGCCCATTTATGCATTTAAAAAAATTTGAATGCCTCTTAATAGATAAGGCATATTTTCGTCTGATAAGGTACTTCTTCTTCAATGATTTCGAGGATATTTTAATTTTGATCAAAAAAATTTTATTTTTTACGACTTTTCGTAAAATATGTTAATGCCATCTGAAAGAGGAACAGATAAACTTTCCATCGAGCTTTTAGTCGAAGAAGTCGGTCGGAGGATGCAAGAGTTATTAGCAAACAAATAATCGGTGGTCAACACGTTTCCGTTCTACTGCGGATTCTTTTCGAAAAGTACTTTTCTATAATTCTAGTATTTAATGGGAAAAAATTAAACGAATTTTTTGTCCATGTAATAAACTATTAATTCTAAATAAAATGCCGCCCATTTATGCAATTAACAAAATTTAAATGTCTCTTATTAGGTAAGGCATATTTTCGTCTGATAAGGTACTTCTTCTTCAATGATTTCGAGGATATTTTAATTTTGATCAAAAAAATTTTATTTTTTACGACTTTTCGTAAAATATGTTAATGCCATCTGAAAGAGGAACAGATAAGCTTTCCATCGAGCTTTTAGTCGAAGAAGTCGGTCGGAGGATGCAAGAGTTATTAGCAAACAAATAAGCGGTGGTCAACACGATTCCGTCCTACTGCCGATTCTTTTCGCAAAGTACTTTTCTATAATTCTAATATTTAATGGGAAAAAATTAAACGAATTTTTTGTCCATGTCATAAACTATTAATTCTAAATAAAATGCCGCCCATTTATGCAATTAACAAAATTTAAATGTCTCTTATTAGGTAAGGCATATTTTCATCTTATAAGGTACTCCTTCTTCAATGATTTCGAGGATATTTTAGTTTTGATCAAAAAAATTTTATTTCTTACGACTTTTCGTAAAATATGTTAATGCCATCTGAAAGAGGAACAGGTAAGCTTTCCATCGAGCTCTTAGTCGAAGAAGTCGGTCGAAGGATGCAAGAGTTATTAGCAAAAAACTAATCGGTGGTCAACACGATTCCGTCCTACTGCCGATTCTTTCCGCAAAGTACTTTCTATAATTCTAGTATTTAATGGGAAAAAATTAAACGAATTTTTTGTCCATGTAAAAAACTATTAATTCTGAATAAAATGACGCCCATTTATGCAATTAAAAAAATTTAAATGTCTCTTATTAGATAAGACATATTTTCGTCTGATAAGGTACTTCTTCTTCAATGATTTCGAGGATATTTTAATTTTGATCAAAAAAATTTCATTTCTTACAACTTTTCGTTAAATATGTTAATGCCACCTGAAAGAGAAAGAGATAAGCTTTCCATTGAGCTCTTAGTCGAAGAAGTCAGTCGAAGGATGCAAGAGTTATTAGCAAAAAACTAATCGATGGTCAACACGATTCCGTTCTTCTGCCGATTCTTTTCGCAAAGTACTTTTCTATAATTCTAATATTTAATGGGAAAAAATTAAACGAATTTTTTGTCCATGTAATAAACTATTAATTCTAAATAAAATGCCGCCCATTTATGCAATTAACAAAATTTAAATGTCTCTTATTAGGTAAGGCATATTTTCGTCTTATAAGGTACTCCTTCTTCAATGATTTCGAGGATATTTTAGTTTTGATGAAAAAAATTTTATTTCTTACGACTTTTCGTAAAATATGTTAATGCCATCTGAAAGAGGAAAAGATAAGCTTTCCATCGAGCTCTTAGTCGAAGAAGTCGGTCGAAGGATGCAAGACTTATTAGCAAAAAACTAATCGGTGGTCAACACGATTCCGTTCTTCTGCCGATTCTTTTCGCAAAGTACTTTTCTATAATTCTGGTATTTAATGGGAAAAAATTAAATGAATTTTTTGTCCATGTAAAAAACTATTTATTCTGAAGAAAATGCCGCCCATTTATGCAATTAAAAAAATTTGAATGCCTCTTATTAGACAAGGCATATTTTCGTCTGATAAGGTACTTCTTCTTCAATGATTTCGAGGATATTTTAATTTTGATCAAAAAAATTTTATTTTTTACGATTTTTCGTAAAATGTGTTAATGCCATCTGAAAGAGGAACAGATAAGCTTTCCATCGAGCTTTTATTCGAAGAAGTCGGTCGGAGGATCCAAGAGTTATTAGCAAACAAATAATCGGTGGTCAACACGTTTCCGTCCTACTGCCGATTCTTTTCGCAAAGTACTTTTCTATAATTCTAGTATTTAATGGGAAAAAATTAAACGAATTTTTTGTCCATGTAAAAAACTATTAATTCTGAATAAAATGCCGCCCATTTATGCAATTAACAAAATTTAAATGTCTCCTAATAGGTAAGGCATATTTTCGTCTTATAAGGTACTCCTTCTTCAATGATTTCGAGGATATTTTAATTTTTATCAAAAAAATTTTATTTTTTACGACTTTTCGTAAAATATGTTAATGTTATCTGAAAGAGAAACAGAGAAGCTTTCCATCGAGCCTTTAGTCGAAGAAGTCGATCGGAGGATGCAAGAGTTATTAGCAAACAAATAATCGGCGGTCAACACGATTCCGTCCTACTGCCGATTCTTTTCGCAAAGTATTTTTCTATAATTCTAATATTTAATGGGAAAAAATTAAACGAATTTTTTGTCCATGTAAAAAACTATTAATTCTGAATAAAATGCCGCCCATTTATGCAATTAACAAAATTTAAATGTCTCCTAATAGGTAAGGCATATTTTCGTCTTATAAGGTACTCCTTCTTCAATGATTTCGAGGATATTTTAATTTTTATCAAAAAAATTTTATTTTTTACGACTTTTCGTAAAATATGTTAATGTTATCTGAAAGAGGAACAGATTAGCTTTCCATCGAGCTCTTAGTCGAAGAAGTCGGTCGAAGGATGCAAGAGTTATCAGCAAAAAAGTAATCGGTGGTCAACACGATTCCGTCCTACTGCCGATTCTTTTCGCAAAGTACTTTTCTATAATTCTAATATTTAATTTTTTGTCCATGTAATAAACTATTAATTCTAAATAAAATGCCGCCCATTTATGCAATTAACAAAATTTAAATGTCTCTTATTAGGTAAGGCATATTTTCGTCTGATAAGGTACTTCTTCTTCAATGATTTCGATGATATTTTAATTTTGATCAAAAAAATTTTATTTTTTACGACTTTTCGTAAAATATGTTAATGCCATCTGAAAGAGGAACAGATAAGCTTTCTTTCGAGCTTTTTGTCGAAGAAGTCGGTCGGAGGATTCAAGAGTTATTAGCAAACAAATAACCGGTGGTCAACACGATTCCGTCCTACTGCCGATTCTTTTCGCAAAGTACTTTTCTATAATTCTAGTATTTAATGGGAAAAAATTAAACGAATTTTTTGTCCATGTAAAAAACTATTAATTCTAAATAAAATGCCGCCCATTTATGCAATTAACAAAATTTAAATGTCTCTTATTAGGTAAGGCATATTTTCGTCTTATAAGGTACTCCTTCTTCAATGATTTCGAGGATATTTTAATTTTTATCAAAAAAATTTTATTTTTACGACTTTTCGTAAAATATGTTAATGTTATCTGAAAGAGGAACAGAGAAGCTTTCCATCGAGCCTTTAGTCGAAGAAGTCGGTCGGAGGATGCAAGAGTTATTAGCAAACAAATAATCGGCGGTCAACACGATTCCGTCCTACTGCCGATTCTTTTCGCAAAGTATTTTTCTATAATTCTAATATTTAATGGGAAAAAATTAAACGAATTTTTTGTCCATGTAATAAACTATTAATTGTAAATAAAATGCCGCCCATTTATGCAATTAACAAAATTTAAATGTCTCTTATTAGGTAAGGCATATTTTCGTCTGATAAGGTACTTCTTCTTCAATGATTTCGATGATATTTTAATTTTGATCAAAAAAATTTTATTTTTTACGACTTTTCGTAAAATATGTTAATGCCATCTGAAAGAGGAACAGATAAGCATTCCATCGAGCTTTTAGTCGAAGAAGTCGGTCGGAGAATGCAAGAGTTATAAGCAAACAAATAATCGGTGGTCAACACGATTCCGTCCTACTGCCGATTATTTTCGCAAAGTACTTTTCTATAATTCTAATATTTAATGGGAAAAAATTAAACGAATTTTTTGTCCATGTAATAAACTATTAATTCTAAATAAAATGCCGCCCATTTATGCAATTAACAAAATTTAAATGTCTCTTATTAGGTAAGGCATATTTTCGTCTTATAAGGTACTCCTTCTTCAATGATTTCGAGGATATTTTAGTTTTGATGAAAAAAATTTACGACTTTTCGTAAAATATGTTAATGCCATCTGAAAGAGGAAAAGATAAGCTTTCCATCGAGCTCTTAGTCGAAGAAGTCGGTCGAAGGATGCAAGAGTTATTAGCAAAAAACTAATCGGTGGTCAACACGATTCCGTTCTTCTGCCGATTCTTTTCGCAAAGTACTTTTCTATAATTCTGGTATTTAATGGGAAAAAATTAAATGAATTTTTTGTCCATGTAAAAAACTATTTATTCTGAATAAAATGCCGCCTATTTATGCAATTAAAAAAATTTGAATGTCTCTTATCAGGTAAGGCATATTTTCGTCTGATAAGGTACTTCTTCTTCAATGATTTCGAGGATATTTTAATTTTGATCAAAAAAATTTTATTTTTTACGATTTTTCGTAAAATGTGTTAATGCCATCTGAAAGAGGAACAGATAAGCTTTCCATTGAGCTTTTATTCGAAGAAGTCGGTCGGAGGATCCAAGAGTTATTAGCAAACAAATAATCGGTGGTCAACACGATTCCGTCCTACTGCCGATTCTTTTCGCAAAGTACTTTTCTATAATTCTAGTATTTAATGTGAAAAAATTAAACGAATTTTTTGTCCATGGAAAAAACTATTAATTCTGAATAAAATGCCACCCATTAATGCAATAAACAAAATTTAAATGTCTCTTATTAGATAAGACATATTTTCGTCTGATAAGGTACTTCTTCTTCAATGATTTCGAGGATATTTTAGTTTTGATCAAAAAAATTTCATTTCTTACAACTTTTCGTTAAATATGTTAATGCCATCTGAAAGAGAAAGAGATAAGCTTTCCATCGAGCTTTTAGTCGAAGAAGTCGGTCGGAGGATGCAAGAGTTATTAGCAAACAAATAATCGGTGGTCAACACGATTCCGTCCTACTGCCGATTCTTTTCGCAAAGTACTTTTCTATAATTCTAATATTTAATGGGAAATAATTAAACGAATTTTTTGTCCATGTAATAAACTATTAATTGTAAATAAAATGCCGCCCATTTATGCAATTAACAAAATTTAAATGTCTCTTATTAGGTAAGGCATATTTTCGTCTGATAAGGTACTTCTTCTTCAATGATTTCGATGATATTTTAATTTTGATCAAAAAAATTTTATTTTTTACGACTTTTCGTAAAATATGTTAATGCCATCTGAAAGAGGAACAGATAAGCATTCCATCGAGCTTTTAGTCGAAGAAGTCGGTCGGAGGATGCAAGAGTTATTAGCAAACAAATAATCGGTGGTCAACACGATTCCGTCCTACTGCCGATTCTTTTCGCAAAGTACTTTTCTATAATTCTAATATTTAATGGGAAAAAATTAAACGAATTTTTTGTCCATGTAATAAACTATTAATTCTAAATAAAATGCCGCCCATTTATGCAATTAACAAAATTTAAATGTCTCTTATTAGGTAAGGCATATTTTCGTCTTATAAGGTACTCCTTCTTCAATGATTTCGAGGATATTTTAGTTTTGATGAAAAAAATTTTATTTCTTACGACTTTTCGTAAAATATGTTAATGCCATCTGAAAGAGGAAAAGATAAGCTTTCCATCGAGCTCTTAGTCGAAGAAGTCGGTCGAAGGATGCAAGACTTATTAGCAAAAAACTAATCAGTGGTCAACACGATTCCGTTCTTCTGCCGATTCTTTTCGCAAAGTACTTTTCTATAATTCTGGTATTTAATGGGAAAAAATTAAATGAATTTTTTGTCCATGTAAAAAACTATTTATTCTGAATAAAATGCCGCCTATTTATGCAATTAAAAAAATTTGAATGCCTCTTATTAGATAAGGCATATTTTCGTCTGATAAGGTACTTCTTCTTCAATGATTTCGAGGATATTTTAATTTTGATCAAAAAAATTTTATTTTTTACGATTTTTCGTAAAATGTGTTAATGCCATCTGAAAGAGGAACAGATAAGCTTTCCATCGAGCTTTTATTCGAAGAAGTCGGTCGGAGGATCCAAGAGTTATTAGCAAACAAATAATCGGTGGTCAACACGATTCCGTCCTACTGCCGATTCTTTTCGCAAAGTAGTTTTCTATAATTCTAGTATTTAATGGGAAAAAATTAAACGAATTTTTTGTCCATGTAATAAACTATTAATTCTTAATAAAATGGCGCCCATTTATGCAATTAACAAAATTTAAATGTCTCTTATCAGGTAAGGCATATTTTCGTCTGATAAGGTACTTCTTCTTCAATGATTTCGAGGATATTTTAATTTTGATCAAAAAAATTTTATTTTTTACGATTTTTCGTAAAATGTGTTAATGCCATCTGAAAGAGGAACAGATAAGCTTTCCATCGAGCTTTTATTCGAAGAAGTCGGTCGGAGGATCCAAGAGTTATTAGCAAACAAATAATCGGTGGTCAACACGATTCCGTCCTACTGCCGATTCTTTTCGCAAAGTACTTTTCTATAATTCTAGTATTTAATGTTAAAAAATTAAACGAATTTTTTGTCCATGGAAAAAACTATTAATTCTGAATAAAATGCCACCCATTAATGCAATAAACAAAATTTAAATGTCTCTTATTAGATAAGACATATTTTCGTCTGATAAGGTACTTCTTCTTCAATGATTTCGAGGATATTTTAGTTTTGATCAAAAAAATTTCATTTCTTACAACTTTTCGTTAAATATGTTAATGCCATCTGAAAGAGAAAGAGATAAGCTTTCCATCGAGCTTTTAGTCGAAGAAGTCGGTCGGAGGATGCAAGAGTTATTAGCAAACAAATAATCGGTGGTCAACACGATTCCGTCCTACTGCCGATTCTTTTCGCAAAGTACTTTTCTATAATTCTAATATTTAATGGGAAATAATTAAACGAATTTTTTGTCCATGTAATAAACTATTAATTGTAAATAAAATGCCGCCCATTTATGCAATTAACAAAATTTAAATGTCTCTTATTAGGTAAGGCATATTTTCGTCTGATAAGGTACTTCTTCTTCAATGATTTCGATGATATTTTAATTTTGATCAAAAAAATTTTATTTTTTACGACTTTTCGTAAAATATGTTAATGCCATCTGAAAGAGGAACAGATAAGCATTTCATCGAGCTTTTAGTCGAAGAAGTCGGTCGGAGGATGCAAGAGTTATTAGCAAACAAATAATCGGTGGTCAACACGATTCCGTCCTACTGCCGATTCTTTTCGCAAAGTACTTTTCTATAATTCTAATATTTAATGGGAAAAAATTAAACGAATTTTTTGTCCATGTAATAAACTATTAATTCTAAATAAAATGCCGCCCATTTATGCAATTAACAAAATTTAAATGTCTCTTATTAGGTAAGGCATATTTTCGTCTTATAAGGTACTCCTTCTTCAATGATTTCGAGGATATTTTAGTTTTGATGAAAAAAATTTTATTTCTTACGACTTTTCGTAAAATATGTTAATGCCATCTGAAAGAGGAAAAGATAAGCTTTCCATCGAGCTCTTAGTCGAAGAAGTCGGTCGAAGGATGCAAGACTTATTAGCAAAAAACTAATCAGTGGTCAACACGATTCCGTTCTTCTGCCGATTCTTTTCGCAAAGTACTTTTCTATAATTCTGGTATTTAATGGGAAAAAATTAAATGAATTTTTTGTCCATGTAAAAAACTATTTATTCTGAATAAAATGCCGCCTATTTATGCAATTAAAAAAATTTGAATGCCTCTTATTAGATAAGGCATATTTTCGTCTGATAAGGTACTTCTTCTTCAATGATTTCGAGGATATTTTAATTTTGATCAAAAAAATTTTATTTTTTACGATTTTTCGTAAAATGTGTTAATGCCATCTGAAAGAGGAACAGATAAGCTTTCCATCGAGCTTTTATTCGAAGAAGTCGGTCGGAGGATCCAAGAGTTATTAGCAAACAAATAATCGGTGGTCAACACGATTCCGTCCTACTGCCGATTCTTTTCGCAAAGTAGTTTTCTATAATTCTAGTATTTAATGGGAAAAAATTAAACGAATTTTTTGTCCATGTAATAAACTATTAATTCTAAATAAAATGGCGCCCATTTATGCAATTAACAAAATTTAAATGTCTCTTATCAGGTAAGGCATATTTTCGTCTGATAAGGTACTTCTTCTTCAATGATTTCGAGGATATTTTAATTTTGATCAAAAAAATTTTATTTTTTACGACTTTTCGTAAAATATGTTAATGCCATCTGAAAGAGGAACAGATAAGCTTTCCATCGAGCTCTTAGTCGAAGAAGTGGGTCGAAGGATGCAAGAGTTATTAGCAAAAAAGTAATCGGTGGTCAACACGTTTCCGTCCTACTGCCGATTCTTTTCGCAAAGTACTTTTCTATAATTCTAGTATTTAATGGGAAAAAATTAAACGAATTTTTTGTCCATGTAAAAAACTATTAATTCTGAATAAAATGCCGCCCATTTATGCAATTAACAAAATTTAAATGTCTCTTATTAGGTAAGGCATATTTTCGTCTTATAAGGTACTCCTTCTTCAATGATTTCGAGGATATTTTAATTTTGATCAAAAAAATTTTATTTTTTACGACTTTTCGTAAAATATGTTAATGCCATCTGAGAGAGGAACAGATAAGCTTTCCATCGAGCTTTTAGTCGAAGAAGTCGGTCGAACGATGCAAGAGTTATTAGCAAACAACTAATCGGTGGTCAACACGATTCCGTTCTTCTGCCGATTCTTTTCGCAAAGTACTTTTCTATAATTCTAGTATTTAATGGGAAAAAATTAAACGAATTTTTTGTCCATGTAAAAAACTATTTATTCTGAATAAAATGCCGCCCATTTATGCAATTAAAAAAATTTGAATGCCTCTTATTAGATAAGGCATATTTTCGTCTGATAAGGTACTTCTTCTTCAATGATTTCGAGGATATTTTAATTTTTATCAAAAAAATTTTATTTTTTACGACTTTTCATAAAATATGTTAATGTTATCTGAAAGAGGAACAGAGAAGCTTTCCATCGAGCCTTTAGTCAAAGAAGTCGGTCGGAGGATGCAAGAGTTATTAGCAAACAAATAATCGGCGGTCAACACGATTCCGTCCTACTGCCGATTCTTTTCGCAAAGTATTTTTCTATAATTCTAATATTTAATGGGAAAAATTAAACGAATTTTTTGTCCATGTAATAAACTATTAATTCTAAATAAAATGCCGCCCATTTATGCAATTAACAAAATTTAAATGTCTCTTATTAGGTAAGGCATATTTTCATCTGATAAGGTACTTCTTCTTCAATGATTTCGAGGATATTTTAATTTTGATCAAAAAAATTTTATTTTTTACGACTTTTCGTAAAATATGCTAATGCCATCTGAAAGAGGAACAGATAAGCTTTCCATCGAGATTTTAGTCGAAGAAGTCGGTTGGAGGATGCAAGAGTTATTAGCAAACAACTACTCGGTGGTCAACACGATTCCGTCCTACTGCCGATTCTTTTCGCAAAGTACTTTTCTATAATTCTAATATTTAATGGGAAAAAATTAAACGAATTTTTTTTCCATGTAATAAACTATTAATTCTAAATAAAATGCCGCCCATTTATGCAATTAACAAAATATAAATGTCTCTTATTAGGTGAGGCATATTTTCGTCTTATAAGGTACTTCTTCTTCAATGATTTCGAGGATATTTTAGTTTTGATAAAAAAAATTTTATTTTTTACGACTTTTCGTAAAATATGTTAATTCCATCTGAAAGAGGAACAGATAAGCTTTCCATCGAGCTTTTATTCGAAGAAGTCGGTCGGAGGATCCAAGAGTTATTAGCAAACAAATAATCGGTGGTCAACACGATTCCGTCCTACTGCCGATTCTTTTCGCAAAGTAGTTTTCTATAATTCTAGTATTTAATGGGAAAAAATTAAACGAATTTTTTGTCCATGTAATAAACTATTAATTCTAAATAAAATGGCGCCCATTTATGCAATTAACAAAATTTAAATGTCTCTTATCAGGTAAGGCATATTTTCGTCTGATAAGGTACTTCTTCTTCAATGATTTCGAGGATATTTTAATTTTGATCAAAAAAATTTTATTTTTTACGACTTTTCGTAAAATATGTTAATGCCATCTGAAAGAGGAACAGATAAGCTTTCCATCGAGCTCTTAGTCGAAGAAGTGGGTCGAAGGATGCAAGAGTTATTAGCAAAAAAGTAATCGGTGGTCAACACGTTTCCGTCCTACTGCCGATTCTTTTCGCAAAGTACTTTTCTATAATTCTAGTATTTAATGGGAAAAAATTAAACGAATTTTTTGTCCATGTAAAAAACTATTAATTCTGAATAAAATGCCGCCCATTTATGCAATTAACAAAATTTAAATGTCTCTTATTAGGTAAGGCATATTTTCGTCTTATAAGGTACTCCTTCTTCAATGATTTCGAGGATATTTTAATTTTGATCAAAAAAATTTTATTTTTTACGACTTTTCGTAAAATATGTTAATGCCATCTGAGAGAGGAACAGATAAGCTTTCCATCGAGCTTTTAGTCGAAGAAGTCGGTCGAACGATGCAAGAGTTATTAGCAAACAACTAATCGGTGGTCAACACGATTCCGTTCTTCTGCCGATTCTTTTCGCAAAGTACTTTTCTATAATTCTAGTATTTAATGGGAAAAAATTAAACGAATTTTTTGTCCATGTAAAAAACTATTTATTCTGAATAAAATGCCGCCCATTTATGCAATTAAAAAAATTTGAATGCCTCTTATTAGATAAGGCATATTTTCGTCTGATAAGGTACTTCTTCTTCAATGATTTCGAGGATATTTTAATTTTTATCAAAAAAATTTTATTTTTTACGACTTTTCGTAAAATATGTTAATGTTATCTGAAAGAGGAACAGAGAAGCTTTCCATCGAGCCTTTAGTCAAAGAAGTCGGTCGGAGGATGCAAGAGTTATTAGCAAACAAATAATCGGCGGTCAACACGATTCCGTCCTACTGCCGATTCTTTTCGCAAAGTATTTTTCTATAATTCTAATATTTAATGGGAAAAAATTAAACGAATTTTTTGTCCATGTAATAAACTATTAATTCTAAATAAAATGCCGCCCATTTATGCAATTAACAAAATTTAAATGTCTCTTATTAGGTAAGGCATATTTTCATCTGATAAGGTACTTCTTCTTCAATGATTTCGAGGATATTTTAATTTTGATCAAAAAAATTTTATTTTTTACGACTTTTCGTAAAATATGTTAATGCCATCTGAAAGAGGAACAGATAAGCTTTCCATCGAGATTTTAGTCGAAGAAGTCGGTTGGAGGATGCAAGAGTTATTAGCAAACAACTACTCGGTGGTCAACACGATTCCGTCCTACTGCCGATTCTTTTCGCAAAGTACTTTTCTATAATTCTAATATTTAATGGGAAAAAATTAAACAAATTTTTTTTCCATGTAATAAACTATTAATTCTAAATAAAATGCCGCCCATTTATGCAATTAACAAAATATAAATGTCTCTTATTAGGTGAGGCATATTTTCGTCTTATAAGGTACTTCTTCTTCAATGATTTCGAGGATATTTTAGTTTTGATAAAAAAAATTTTATTTTTTACGACTTTTCGTAAAATATGTTAATTCCATCTGAAAGAGGAACAGGTAAGCTTTCCATCGATCTCTTAGTCGAAGAAGTCGGTCGAAGGATGCAAGAGTTATTAGCAAAAAACTAATCAGTGGTCAATACGATTCCGTCCTACTGCCGATTCTTTTCGCAAAGTACTTTTCTATAATTCTAATATTTAATGGGAAAAAATTAAACGAATTTTTTGTCCATGTAATAAACTATTAATTCTAAATAAAATGCCGCCCATTTATGCAATTAAAAAAATTTAAATGTCTCTTATTAGATAAGACATATTTTCGTCTGATAAGGTACTTCTTCTTCAATGATTTCGAGGATATTTTAGTTTTGATCAAAAAAATTTCATTTCTTACAACTTTTCGTTAAATATGTTAATGCCATCTGAAAGAGAAAGAGATAAGGTTTCCATTGAGCTCTTAGTCGAAGAAGTCGGTCGAAGGATGCAAGAGTTATTAGCAAACAACAAATCGGTGGTCAACACGATTCCGTTCTTCTGCCGATTCTTTTCGCAAAGTACTTTTCTATAATTCTAGTATTTAATGTGAAAAAATTAAACGAATTTTTTGTCCATGGAAAAAACTATTAATTCTGAATAAAATGCCAGCCATTAATGCAATTAACAAAATTTAAATGTCTCTTATTAGGTAAGGCATATTTTCGTCTGATAAGGTACTTCTTCTTCAATGATTTCGAGGATATTTTAATTTTGATCAAAAAAATTTTATTTTTTACGACTTTTCGTAAAATATGTTAATGCCATCTGAAAGAGGAACAGATAAGCTTTCCATCGAGCTTTTTGTCAAAGAAGTCGGTCGGAGGATGCAAGAGTTATTAGCAAACAAATAACCGGTGGTCAACACGATTCCGTCCTACTGCCGATTTTTTTCGCAAAGTACTTTTCTATAATTCTAATATTTAATTTTTTGTCCATGTAATAAACTATTAATTCTAAATAAAATGCCGCCCATTTATGCAATTAACAAAATTTAAATGTCTCTTATTAGGTAAGGCATATTTTCGTCTTATAAGGTACTCCTTCTTCAATGATTTCGAGGATATTTTAGTTTTGATGAAAAAAATTTGATTTCTTACGACTTTTCGTAAAATATGTTAATGCCATCTGAAAGAGGAAAAGATAAGCTTTCCATCGAGCTCTTAGTCGAAGAAGTCGGTCGAAGGATGCAAGAGTTAATAGCAAAAAAGGAATCGGTGGTCAACACGTTTCCGTCCTACTGCCGATTCTTTTCGCAAAGTACTTTTCTATAATTCTAGTATTTAATGGGAAAAAATTAAACGAATTTTTTGTCCATGTAAAAAACTATTAATTCTGAATAAAATGCCGCCCATTTATGCAATTAACAAAATTTAAATGTCTCTTATTAGGTAAGGCATATTTTCGTCTTATAAGGTACTTCTTCTTCAATGATTTCGAGGATATTTTAATTTTGATCAAAAAAATTTTATTTTTTACGACTTTTCGTAAAATATGTTAATGCCATCTGAAAGAGGAACAGATAAGCTTTCCATCGAGATTTTAGTCGAAGAAGTCGGTTGGAGGATGCAAGAGTTATTAGCAAACAACTACTCGGTGGTCAACACGATTCCGTCCTACTGCCGATTCTTTTCGCAAAGTACTTTTCTATAATTCTAATATTTAATGGGAAAAAATTAAACAAATTTTTTTTCCATGTAATAAACTATTAATTCTAAATAAAATGCCGCCCATTTATGCAATTAACAAAATATAAATGTCTCTTATTAGGTGAGGCATATTTTCGTCTTATAAGGTACTTCTTCTTCAATGATTTCGAGGATATTTTAGTTTTGATAAAAAAAATTTTATTTTTTACGACTTTTCGTAAAATATGTTAATTCCATCTGAAAGAGGAACAGGTAAGCTTTCCATCGATCTCTTAGTCGAAGAAGTCGGTCGAAGGATGCAAGAGTTATTAGCAAAAAACTAATCAGTGGTCAATACGATTCCGTCCTACTGCCGATTCTTTTCGCAAAGTACTTTTCTATAATTCTAATATTTAATGGGAAAAAATTAAACGAATTTTTTGTCCATGTAATAAACTATTAATTGTAAATAAAATGCCGCCCATTTATGCAATTAAAAAAATTTAAATGTCTCTTATTAGATAAGACATATTTTCGTCTGATAAGGTACTTCTTCTTCAATGATTTCGAGGATATTTTAGTTTTGATCAAAAAAATTTCATTTCTTACAACTTTTCGTTAAATATGTTAATGCCATCTGAAAGAGAAAGAGATAAGGTTTCCATTGAGCTCTTAGTCGAAGAAGTCGGTCGAAGGATGCAAGAGTTATTAGCAAACAACAAATCGGTGGTCAACACGATTCCGTTCTTCTGCCGATTCTTTTCGCAAAGTACTTTTCTATAATTCTAGTATTTAATGTGAAAAAATTAAACGAATTTTTTGTCCATGGAAAAAACTATTAATTCTGAATAAAATGCCAGCCATTAATGCAATTAACAAAATTTAAATGTCTCTTATTAGGTAAGGCATATTTTCGTCTGATAAGGTACTTCTTCTTCAATGATTTCGAGGATATTTTAATTTTGATCAAAAAAATTTTATTTTTTACGACTTTTCGTAAAATATGTTAATGCCATCTGAAAGAGGAACAGATAAGCTTTCCATCGAGCTTTTTGTCAAAGAAGTCGGTCGGAGGATGCAAGAGTTATTAGCAAACAAATAACCGGTGGTCAACACGATTCCGTCCTACTGCCGATTTTTTTCGCAAAGTACTTTTCTATAATTCTAATATTTAATTTTTTGTCCATGTAATAAACTATTAATTCTAAATAAAATGCCGCCCATTTATGCAATTAACAAAATTTAAATGTCTCTTATTAGGTAAGGCATATTTTCGTCTTATAAGGTACTCCTTCTTCAATGATTTCGAGGATATTTTAGTTTTGATGAAAAAAATTTGATTTCTTACGACTTTTCGTAAAATATGTTAATGCCATCTGAAAGAGGAAAAGATAAGCTTTCCATCGAGCTCTTAGTCGAAGAAGTCGGTCGAAGGATGCAAGAGTTAATAGCAAAAAAGGAATCGGTGGTCAACACGTTTCCGTCCTACTGCCGATTCTTTTCGCAAAGTACTTTTCTATAATTCTAGTATTTAATGGGAAAAAATTAAACGAATTTTTTGTCCATGTAAAAAACTATTAATTCTGAATAAAATGCCGCCCATTTATGCAATTAACAAAATTTAAATGTCTCTTATTAGGTAAGGCATATTTTCGTCTTATAAGGTACTCCTTCTTCAATGATTTCGAGGATATTTTAATTTTGATCAAAAAAATTTTATTTTTTACGACTTTTCGTAAAATATGTTAATGCCATCTGAAAGAGGAACAGATAAGCTTTCCATCGAGCTTTTAGTCGAAGGAGTCGGTCGAACGATGCAAGAGTTATTAGCAAACAACTAATCGGTGGTCAACACGATTCCGTTCTTCTGCCGATTCTTTTCGCAAAGTACTTTTCTATAATTCTAGTATTTAATGGGAAAAAATTAAACGAATTTTTTGTCCATGTAAAAAACTATTTATTCTGAATAAAATGCCGCCCATTTATGCATTTAAAAAAATTTGAATGCCTCTTATTAGATAAGGCATATTTTCGTCTGATAAGGTACTTCTTTTTCAATGATTTCGAGGATATTTTAATTTTGATCAAAAAAATTTTATTTTTTACGACTTTTCGTAAAATATGTTAATGCCATCTGAAAGAGGAACAGAGAAGCTTTCCATCGAGCCTTTAGTCGAAGAAGTCGGTCGGAGGATGCAAGAGTTATTAGCAAACAAATAATCGGCGGTCAACACGATTCCGTCCTACTGCCGATTCTTTTCGCAAAGTATTTTTCTATAATTCTAATATTTAATGGGAAAAAATTAAACGAATTTTTTGTCCATGTAATAAACTATTAATTCTAAATAAAATGCCGCCCATTTATGCAATTAACAAAATTTAAATGTCTCTTATTAGGTAAGGCATATTTTCATCTGATAAGGTACTTCTTCTTCAATGATTTCGAGGATATTTTAATTTTGATCAAAAAAATTTTATTTTTTACGACTTTTCGTAAAATATGTTAATGCCATCTGAAAGAGGAACAGATAAGCTTTCCATCGAGATTTTAGTCGAAGAAGTCGGTTGGAGGATGCAAGAGTTATTAGCAAACAACTACTCGGTGGTCAACACGATTCCGTCCTACTGCCGATTCTTTTCGCAAAGTACTTTTCTATAATTCTAATATTTAATGGGAAAAAATTAAACGAATTTTTTGTCCATGTAATAAACTATTAATTCTAAATAAAATGCCGCTCATTTATGCAATTAACAAAATATAAATGTCTCTTATTAGGTGAGGCATATTTTCGTCTTATAAGGTACTTCTTCTTCAATGATTTCGAGGATATTTTAGTTTTGATAAAAAAAATTTTATTTCTTACGACTTTTCGTAAAATATGTTAATTCCATCTGAAAGAGGAACAGGTAAGCTTTCCATCGAGCTCTTAGTCGAAGAAGTCGGTCGAAGGATGCAAGAGTTATTAGCAAAAAACTAATCAGTGGTCAATACGATTCCGTCCTACTGCCGATTCTTTTCGCAAAGTACTTTTCTATAATTCTAATATTTAATGGGAAAAAATTAAACGAATTTTTTGTCCATGTAATAAACTATTAATTCTAAATAAAATGCCGCCCATTTATGCAATTAAAAAAATTTAAATGTCTCTTATTAGATAAGACATATTTTCGTCTGATAAGGTACTTCTTCTTCAATGATTTCGAGGATATTTTAGTTTTGATCAAAAAAATTTCATTTCTTACAACTTTTCGTTAATATGTTAATGCCATCTGAAAGAGAAAGAGATAAGGTTTCCATTGAGCTCTTTGTCGAAGAAGTCGGTCGAAGGATGCAAGAGTTATTAGCAAAAAACTAATCGGTGGTCAACACGATTCCGTTCTTCTGCCGATTCTTTTCGCAAAGTACTTTTCTATAATTCTAGTATTTAATGTGAAAAAATTAAACGAATTTTTGGTCCATGGAAAAAACTATTAATTCTGAATAAAATGCCACCCATTAATGCAATTAACAAAATTTAAATGTCTCTTATTAGGTAAGGCATATTTTCGTCTGATAAGGTACTTCTTCTTCAATGATTTCGAGGATATTTTAATTTTGATCAAAAAAATTTTATTTTTTACGACTTTTCGTAAAATATGTTAATGCCATCTGAAAGAGGAACAGATAAGCTTTCCATCGAGCTTTTTGTCGAAAAAGTCGGTCGGAGGATGCAAGAGTTATTAGCAAACAAATAACCGGTGGTCAACACGATTCCGTCCTACTGCCGATTCTTTTCGCAAAGTACTTTTCTATAATTCTAATATTTAATTTTTTGTCCATGTAATAAACTATTAATTCTAAATAAAATGCCGCCCATTTATGCAATTAACAAAATTTAAATGTCTCTTATTAGGTAAGGCATATTTTCGTCTTATAAGGTACTCCTTCTTCAATGATTTCGAGGATATTTTAGTTTTGATGAAAAAAATTTGATTTCTTACGACTTTTCGTAAAATATGTTAATGCCATCTGAAAGAGGAAAAGATAAGCTTTCCATCGAGCTCTTAGTCGAAGAAGTCGGTCGAAGGATGCAAGAGTTATTAGCAAAAAAGTAATCGGTGGTCAACACGTTTCCGTCCTACTGCCGATTCTTTTCGCAAAGTACTTTTCTATAATTCTAATATTTAATGGGAAAAAATTAAACGAATTTTTTGTCCATGTAATAAACTATTAATTCTAAATAAAATGCCGCCCATTTATGCAATTAACAAAATTTAAATGTCTCTTATTAGGCAAGGCATATTTTCATCTGATAAGGTACTTCTTCTTCAATGATTTCGAGGATATTTTAATTTTGATAAAAAAAATTTTATTTTTTACGACTTTTCGTAAAATATGTTAATGCCATCTGAAAGAGGAACAGATAAACTTTCCATCGAGCTCTTAGTCGAAGAAGTAGGTCGAAGGATGCAAGAGTTATTAGCAAAAAACTAATCAGTGGTCAATACGATTCCGTCCTACTGCCGATTCTTTTCGCAAAGTACTTTTCTATAATTCTAATATTTAATGGGAAAAAATTAAACGAATTTTTTGTCCATGTAATAAACTATTAATTGTAAATAAAATGCCGCCCATTTATGCAATTAAAAAAATTTAAATTTCTCTTATTAGATAAGACATATTTTCGTCTGATAAGGTACTTCTTCTTCAATGATTTCGAGGATATTTTAGTTTTGATCAAAAAAATTTCATTTCTTACAACGTTTCGTTAATATGTTAATGCCATCTGAAAGAGAAAGAGATAAGGTTTCCATTGAGCTCTTAGTCGAAGAAGTCGGTCGAAGGATGCAAGAGTTATTAGCAAAAAACTAATCGGTGGTCAACACGATTCCGTTCTTCTGCCGATTCTTTTCGCAAAGTACTTTTCTATAATTCTAGTATTTAATGTGAAAAAATTAAACGAATTTTTGGTCCATGGAAAAAACTATTAATTCTGAATAAAATGCCACCCATTAATGCAATTAACAAAATTTAAATGTCTCTTATTAGGTAAGGCATATTTTCGTCTGATAAGGTACTTCTTCTTCAATGATTTCGAGGATATTTTAATTTTGATCAAAAAAATTTTATTTTTTACGACTTTTCGTAAAATATGTTAATGCCATCTGAAAGAGGAACAGATAAGCTTTCCATCGAGCTTTTTGTCGAAAAAGTCGGTCGGAGGATGCAAGAGTTATTAGGAAACAAATAACCGGTGGTCAACACGATTCCGTCCTACTGCCGATTCTTTTCGCAAAGTACTTTTCTATAATTCTAATATTTAATTTTTTGTCCATGTAATAAACTATTAATTCTAAATAAAATGCCGCCCATTTATGCAATTAACAAAATTTAAATGTCTCTTATTAGGTAAGGCATATTTTCGTCTTATAAGGTACTCCTTCTTCAATGATTTCGAGGATATTTTAGTTTTGATGAAAAAAATTTGATTTCTTACGACTTTTCGGAAAATATGTTAATGCCATCTGAAAGAGGAAAAGATAAGCTTTCCATCGAGCTCTTAGTCGAAGAAGTCGGTCGAAGGATGCAAGAGTTATTAGCAAAAAAGTAATCGGTGGTCAACACGTTTCCGTCCTACTGCCGATTCTTTTCGCAAAGTACTTTTCTATAATTCTAGTATTTAATGGGAAAAAACTAAACGAATTTTTTGTCCATGTAAAAAACTATTAATTCTGAATAAAATGCCGCCCATTTATGCAATTAACAAAATTTAAATGTCTCTTATTAGGTAAGGCATATTTTCGTCTTATAAGGTACTCCTTCTTCAATGATTTCGAGGATATTTTAGTTTTGATAAAAAAAATTTTATTTCTTACGACTTTCCGTAAAATATGTTAATGCCATCTGAAAGAGGAACAGATAAGCTTTCCATCGAGCTTTTAGTCGAAGAAGTCTGTCGGAGGATGCAAGAGTTATTAGCAAACAACTAATCGGTGGTCAACACGATTCCGTCCTACTGCCGATTCTTTTCGCAAAGTACTTTTCTATAATTCTAATATTTAATGGGAAAAAATTAAACGAATTTTTTGTCCATGTAATAAACTATTAATTCTAAATAAAATGCCGCCCATTTATGCAATTAACAAAATTTAAATGTCTCTTATTAGGTAAGGCATATTTTCATCTGATAAGGTACTTCTTCTTCAATGATTTCGAGGATATTTTAATTTTGATCAAAAAAATTTTATTTTTTACGACTTTTCGTAAAATATGTTAATGCCATCTGAAAGAGGAACAGATAAGCTTTCCATCGAGATTTTAGTCGAAGAAGTCGGTTGGAGGATGCAAGAGTTATTAGCAAACAACTACTCGGTGGTCAACACGATTCCGTCCTACTGCCGATTCTTTTCGCAAAGTACTTTTCTATAATTCTAATATTTAATGGGAAAAAATTAAACGAATTTTTTGTCCATGTAATAAACTATTAATTCTAAATAAAATGCCGCCCATTTATGCAATTAACAAAATATAAATGTCTCTTATTAGGTGAGGCATATTTTCGTCTTATAAGGTACTTCTTCTTCAATGATTTCGTGGATATTTTAGTTTTGATAAAAAAAAATTTTATTTCTTACGACTTTTCGTAAAATATGTTAATTCCATCTGAAAGAGGAACAGGTAAGCTTTCCATCGAGCTCTTAGTCGAAGAAGGCGGTCGAAGGATGCAAGAGTTATTAGCAAAAAACTAATCAGTGGTCAATACGATTCCGTCCTACTGCCGATTCTTTTCGCAAAGTACTTTTCTATAATTCTAATATTTAATGGGAAAAAATTAAACGAATTTTTTGTCCATGTAATAAACTATTAATTCTGAATAAAATGCCGCCCATTTATGCAATTAACAAAATTTAAATGTCTCTTATTAGGTAAGGCATATTTTCGTCTTATAAGGTACTCCTTCTTCAATGATTTCGAGGATATTTTAGTTTTGATAAAAAAAATTTTATTTCTTACGACTTTCCGTAAAATATGTTAATGCCATCTGAAAGAGGAACAGATAAGCTTTCCATCGAGCTTTTAGTCGAAGAAGTCTGTCGGAGGATGCAAGAGTTATTAGCAAACAACTAATCGGTGGTCAACACGATTCCGTCCTACTGCCGATTCTTTTCGCAAAGTACTTTTCTATAATTCTAATATTTAATGGGAAAAAATTAAACGAATTTTTTGTCCATGTAATAAACTATTAATTCTAAATAAAATGCCGCCCATTTATGCAATTAACAAAATTTAAATGTCTCTTATTAGGTAAGGCATATTTTCATCTGATAAGGTACTTCTTCTTCAATGATTTCGAGGATATTTTAATTTTGATCAAAAAAATTTTATTTTTTACGACTTTTCGTAAAATATGTTAATGCCATCTGAAAGAGGAACAGATAAGCTTTCCATCGAGATTTTAGTCGAAGAAGTCGGTTGGAGGATGCAAGAGTTATTAGCAAACAACTACTCGGTGGTCAACACGATTCCGTCCTACTGCCGATTCTTTTCGCAAAGTACTTTTCTATAATTCTAATATTTAATGGGAAAAAATTAAACGAATTTTTTGTCCATGTAATAAACTATTAATTCTAAATAAAATGCCGCCCATTTATGCAATTAACAAAATATAAATGTCTCTTATTAGGTGAGGCATATTTTCGTCTTATAAGGTACTTCTTCTTCAATGATTTCGTGGATATTTTAGTTTTGATAAAAAAAAATTTTATTTCTTACGACTTTTCGTAAAATATGTTAATTCCATCTGAAAGAGGAACAGGTAAGCTTTCCATCGAGCTCTTAGTCGAAGAAGGCGGTCGAAGGATGCAAGAGTTATTAGCAAAAAACTAATCAGTGGTCAATACGATTCCGTCCTACTGCCGATTCTTTTCGCAAAGTACTTTTCTATAATTCTAATATTTAATGGGAAAAAATTAAACGAATTTTTTGTCCATGTAATAAACTATTAATTCTAAATAAAATGCCGCCCATTTATGCAATTAAAAAAATTTAAATGTCTCTTATTAGATAAGACATATTTTCGTCTGATAAGGTACTTCTTCTTCAATGATTTCGAGGATATTTTAGTTTTGATCAAAAAAATTTCATTTCTTACAACTTTTCGTTAAATATGTTAATGCCATCTGAAAGAGAAAGAGATAAGGTTTCCATTGAGCTCTTAGTCGAAGAAGTCGGTCGAAGGATGCAAGAGTTATTAGCAAAAAACTAATCGGTGGTCAACACGATTCCGTTCTTCTGCCGATTCTTTTCGCAAAGTACTTTTCTATAATTCTAGTATTTAATTTGAAAAAATTAAACGAATTTTTTGTCCATGGAAAAAACTATTAATTCTGAATAAAATGTCACCCATTAATGCAATTAACAAAATTTAAATGTCTCTTATTAGGTAAGGCATATTTTCGTCTTATAAGGTACTCCTTCTTCAATGATTTCGAGGATATTTTAGTTTTGATGAAAAAAATTTGATTTCTTACGACTTTTCGTAAAATATGTTAATGCCATCTGAAAGAGGAAAAGATAAGCTTTCCATCGAGCTCTTAGTCGAAGAAGTCGGTCGAAGGATGTAAGAGTTATTAGCAAAAAAGTAATCGGTGGTCAACACGTTTCCGTCCTACTGCCGATTCTTTTCGCAAAGTACTTTTCTTTAATTCTAGTATTTAATGGGAAAAAATTAAACGAATTTTTTTTCCATGTAAAAAACTATTAATTCTGAATAAAATGCCGCCCATTTATGCAATTAACAAAATTTAAATGTCTCTTATTAGGTAAGGCATATTTTCGTCTTATAAGGTACTCCTTCTTCAATGATTTCGAGGATATTTTAGTTTTGATAAAAAAAATTTTATTTCTTACGACTTTCCGTAAAATATGTTAATGCCATCTGAAAGAGGAACAGATAAGCTTTCCATCGAGCTTTTAGTCGAAGAATTCGGTCGGAGGATGCAAGAGTTATTAGGAAACAACTAATCGGTGGTTAACACGATTCCGTCCTACTGCCGATTCTTTTCGCAAAGTACTTTTCTATAATTCTAATAATTAATGGGAAAAAATTAAACGAATTTTTTGTCCATGTAATAAACTATTAATTATAAATAAAATGCCGCCCATTTATGCAATTAAAAAAATTTAAATGTCTCTTATTAGGTAAGGCATATTTTCATCTTATAAGGTACTCCTTCTTCAATGATTTCGAGGATATTTTAGTTTTGATAAAAAAAATTTTATTTCTTACGACTTTTCGTAAAATATGTTCATGCCATTTGAAAGAAGTATATATATACTTTCCATCGAGCTCTTAGTCGAAGAAGTCGGTCGAAGGATGCAAGAGTTGTTAGCAAAAAACTAATCGGTGGTCAACACGATTCCGTTCTTCTGCCGATTCTTTTCGCAAAGTACTTTTCTATAATTCTAGTATTTAATGGGAAAAAATTAAACGAATTTTTTGTCCATGTAAAAAACTATTTATTCTGAATAAAATGCCGCCCATTTATGCAAATAAAAAAATTTGAATGCCTCTTATTAGATAAGGCATATTTTCGTCTGATAAGGTACTTCTTCTTCAATGATTTCGAGGATATTTTAATTTTGATCAAAAAAATTTTATTTTTTATGACTTTTCGTAAAATATGTTAATGCCATCTGAAAGAGGAACAGATAAGCTTTCCATCGAGCTTTTAGTCGAAGAAGTCGGTCGGAGGATGCAAGAGTTATTAGCAAACAAATAATCGGTGGTCAACACGATTCCGTCCTACTGCCGATGCTTTTCGCAAAGTACTTTTCTATAATTCTAATATTTAATGGGAAAAAATTAAACGAATTTTTTATCCATGTAATAAACTATTAATTCTAAATAAAATGCCGCCCATTTATGCAATTAACAAAATTTAAATGTCTCTTATTAGGTAAGGCATATTTTCGTCTTATAAGGTACTCCTTCTTCAATGATTTCGAGGATATTTTAGTTTTGATCAAAAAAATTTTATTTGTTTGTAGCTATTACATTTTATTTATTTATTTATTTATTGACAAAAAATATTAACAAATTACTGCTAATAGAAATATACAAAGTAGACTATACACTAAACAAAGTAAGTAGTATTAAAACTAATATACAAACAACTTATAAATAATCTTAAGTATAATCACTCTCTGACCCGTTGGGGGGAATTTATTTGCGATACGCGAGCTATGCCCCTACTCACAGCCATGTGTGGTCAGAGAAGTGAAGTTTATAGAGGTCCAACTGTTGTCGGGAATCGTCAACCAGAAATAGAGTTTCCGGAACCACGGAGGTACCGACGAACCAGGATGCTAAGAGCAGTCGGTGTGATTTCAGGTGAGCCGATTTCATGTAATTTATTGTAATTTGCGCATAAGACGCGAAAAGGATCATGAAGGGCAAAGTTAGTTGTGCATCTCTGTAAGGCTAATGGAACGAAATTCCTAGTTGTACGCCTTGGGACACAAAAACTAAGTTGACTAAGGAGGTCGGTAGAATCAATTAGGCCAACAACAAGTTTATGAAGAAAAACGGATCCTAAAACAATTCTGCGATGTGCCAATGATGGAAGGTCTATAAGAAGGAGCCTATCCTGGTATGAAGGCAACCTTCTGCTAGGATCCCAGTTTAGGTTACGGAGAGCAAATAAGAGGAACTGCTTCTGAATTGACTCAATACGATCTTGGTGGATTTTATACTGTGGGGCCCAAACACAGCAACAATATTCCAGAAGTGGGCGTACAAGTGACGTGAAGAGGACTTTTGTGATGTAAGGGTCATTGAATTCCTTAGACCAACGCTTAACGAATCCAAAAACCCCTTTCGCCTTATTAACAACAGTAGAAATTTGAAGACTGAAGTTAAGTTTTGGGTCGAAAATAACACCGAGGTCATTAAAGTTGGAAACACGCTCTAATTCGACATTATCTATCGTATAAGTAAACAAGTGGGGAGTACTTCGATGATAAGTCATGAACTTGCACTTAGAACAGTTGAGATATAGTAAGTTAGACAAACACCAAGAGTGAAGTGAGTCCAGATCAGATTGCAATTGAATATGTGAAGACGAGTTATTGTATGACAAACACAATTTGACGTCATCAGCATACATTAGAACGCGAGAATACGACAACGCAAGTGGGAGATCATTAATAAAGAGATTGAATAAAAGTGGACCAAGATGACTACCTTGGGGAACACCAGATGTGACTTGAACAAGATTAGATAAAGAAGAACGAAACAAGACACGTTGAAATCTGTTCTTTAAGTAAGATTTAATCCATCTTAAAAATGACGGAGGAAGCCCCAGAAGGTATAACTTCAACAGAAGGAGATCATGATTAACCGAGTCAAAAGCTTTACTGAAATCAGTATATATGACATCGGTTTGAAATCGCTTAACGAAACCACAATTAACAAAGCAAGTGAATTCAAGTAGGTTAGTGACCGCTGACCTCTTTTTAAGAAATCCATGTTGAGATGGTGAAATGACGGATTTGCAGAAATGTTGCATACTACCTATGACAATTTTTTCAAGTAATTTGGGTATAGCCGACAATTTGGAAATACCTCGATAATTAGCGACATCCGATTTGTTACCTTTTTTGTGAAGTGGAATGATAAAAGATTCCTTCCAAATCGGCGGAAATGAGCCACATAGAAGCGAAAGGTTAAAAAGCTTAAGTAAGGGCTTGCATAAAGAGTTTGCACACATTTTAAGCACACAACTAGGAACGTTGTCAGCACCAGGGGAATAAGAACTTTTGAGAGTCATCAAACTTTGGACAATATGCTCCTCCTCAAGTAAAGGGAGAACAAAGTTATTAATACGATGAATAGGATATGGGTATGAGGAATGCGTAAATTCTGCGGAAGAGTACGTCGTTTGGAAGAACTCTCCAAATAGATTTGCAATTCCAAGATCGTCGCTAGCCTGCTTTTCTCCAAGATGAAGCGACGACGGGTACAGCCCTGATCTACGCTTAGAATTAACAAAGCTGTAAAACCGTTTAGGATCGCGCTTGAATTGGGCTTTACATTTATTCAAATAAATTTCATAGCACACGCTATTATGTGTTAAAAATTGAGAGCGGGCAACCGAATAACTTGTAAAATCAACCGACGATCCAGACTTCTTAAATTTCTTATAAAGTCTCGATTTGACATTTTTTAACATTGCAAGGTGATGAGTGAACCATGGTGGCTTTAACGTGACAATTGGGGGGGGACACAAAGGAACACAAGATGCAAAGATAGCATTAAGGGTATCATAAAAAAAATCAGCGGCAGTAGACATATTTTCACAGCAATATAGGAATGACCAATCCGTCTCATTAATGAGGGAATTCATTTGCACAAAATTAGCTTTACGAAAGCAAAGACGACCTGGGGGAGATGTGAACGACGGTATACGAGACAAGTTAGAGATGCAAAGAGCGATTTCCAAAGTAGGGTGGAAACTGTCTTCAGGTAGAGATACTGGGTGACACCTTGACACAACCATACTACTGGAGTCATTACTAAACACAAGATCAAGTGATCTGTTAAGTGCATTGACTACGAAATTAAGTTGAAACAACGGGAGTTCAAGCAGAATATCGAGGAAATCAAGTTGACCAGAAGGAAGTAAAAAATTTGACTCATTGTTGAATGACCAAGAGATGTTAGGAAGATTAAAATCACCAAGCACGATAAAAAAATCCCTATCATGGGTAAGGTCATAAATTGATTTAATCGCTACTGCATGTTTAGAATAAATTTCAAAGGTAGAACCAGGCGGAATGTATGAGCATGAAACAAAAATAGACAAGTGAGCAAGACTAATTTTTATACAGACGAATTCAATATCATCAGGCAGATTGGTATAAACAATTTCAGAGCGAAGACTACAACCAACAGCAATAAGAACTCCGCCTCCACGACGATCAGGGCGGTCACGTCTATAGGAAACATATCTATTACAAAATATCTCATTATTCAGAACACTAGGATTTAACCAAGTTTCTGTGAAGACAATAATGTCGACATCTAATGTAAAACTATCCTTATGCAAGTTGCAAAGTTTAGACAAAAGGCCCCTTACATTTTGGTATACAAAAGTAAGGCGTTCAGAAGACGAACTTAGTTTTTTGAGACTGTTTTTGGGGCAGAAGATGAAGCACCAATAACTACAGGTCGAGATCTCCTCTTTGGCTTGAATTCATGGACCACCATGTGTGCGGGCCAAAATGATGGATCGCACAGCAAATCAAATGCATCATTTGGTACACTGATTTTAAAAGATGAAATCTCTCTTGGTTGAGAGAATGAAAATTTTAAAATTTGTACATCAACATTTGCCTTACTTGCGATGTATTTTGCAATCGCCTCACAGGTGGTATCCGAAGAAAGCCGTGAGATGAAAACCTGTTTCCGAGGGGCAACGACAGAAAGGGGTTCAAGTTGAGGCGTGCCCTCAACGACCGCGGACTGTGTCACAAAGGAACACTCTGGAACAGGCTCAGAATCGACAGCTGAGATGGACTCAGCAGCTGGCAAACTAGGCAGACTCGGCGGAGGTGGAGTCATCGACAATGCAGGCTGAAGCACAGTCTTGGCCTTAGATTTTTTACGCTTTGGATGGACACCTGTTGAAGATTGGGGGGAAGTGGGCTTGGGTTGATTGGCACTATTACCACCATTACTTCCTCCATCAGATGTAGCAAGATCAGATGGTGTAGTAGGATCAGGAATAGAATGGATAGGAACAACAATAGGATAAACAGGAGATAAAGGAGCTGGAAGTACAAGCGGTGGAGGAGCAAGAAGGGAAAAGGGGGAAGGTGATAAGGACACAAGAGGCGGCTCAAAGTCGTAATTGCTGAGAAGTTCTGAACTAGCGTCAAACTCAGAAGCTAATTCAGAAGACAACTTGTGCAACTTTAAAAATTTCTCACGCACACGCCGATACATGATCGAGAAATCCGTTTGCCGCTTTAAACATGCCGGGCATGACCATTTATAGCCACCGCAGAAAGACTTTGGGTCACTATAAAGCCGGTCGTAATCACGGCCTGTAATGCCAGCACATTTAAAATGGCAAACATTATCACAAAGCCAGCAAAGAATGGCACGCTTATTGTCCCCATCAAATGTGTTTTTGTTTTTGCACGAAATATTGCAACAACTCATGATGGACTTCGAGATAAACGACGAAAAAAAAAAAAAAAAATGATAGTGAAAATGGCACACAAAAGGCAGGAGATGTATAAACACCCTAACAAAACAATGTTGTGTAAACGGGGTTTTGGAAAGTTAGGTGAGCAATGAACACAAGAGAGCGCGAGCAGAAGGTACGCAAACAAATGCACTTGACACTGTAAGTCGCACCAACAATTTTTAAAAACAGAAAAAAAAAAAAACAAAAACTAACGAACAGATGTTCGACTCAAAAAAAATTGACACAACGCACGGGAATAACAACAAGAAAACCAAATGAGAAATGCTTACCAATTGCAAAAACAACAAAGAGAAGACAGCCGTCTGAGTAAACAAAAATATAAAAAATTGATACACTGACGCACTCAAAATAATTGAATTTGTGAAATTAAAAATTAACCAAACACAGATTTAGCACAGCTAACAAATAGCTTCACTAGGCACAGTATAATTAATATGTTAATAATTTTATATAGGGTAGAAAAAGGAAAATATTTAATTATCTCAGAGCTAAGAGCAAAGACAACCGTCTCACTTGAAATCACACTCGACATACTTTCTTACGACTTTTCGTAAAATATGTTAATGCCATCTGAAAGAGGAACAGGTAAGCTTTCTATCGAGCTCTTAGTCGAAGAAGTCGGTCGAAGGATGCAAGAGTTATTAGCAAAAAACTAATCGGTGGTCAACACGATTCCGTCCTACTGCCGATTCTTTTCGCAAAGTACTTTTCTATAATTCTAGTATTTAATGGGAAAAAATTAAACGAATTTTTTGTCCATGTAAAAAACTATTAATTCTGAATAAAATGCCGCCCATTTATGCAATTAAAAAAATTTAAATGTCTCTTATTAGATAAGACATATTTTCGTCTGATAAGGTACTTCTTCTTCAATGATTTCGAGGATATTTTAGATTTGATCAAAAAAATTTCATTTCTTACAACTTTTCGTTAAATATGTTAATGCCATCTGAAAGAGAGAGTTATAAGGTTTCCATTGAGCTCTTAGTCGAGAGTTATTACAAAAAACTAATCGGTGGTCAACACGATTCCGTGTTTCTGCCGATTCTTTTCGCAAAGTACTTTTCTATAATTCTAGTATTTAATGGGAAAAAATTAAACCAATTTTTGGTCCATGTAAAAAACTATTTATTCTGAATAAAATGCCGCCCATTTATGCAATTAAAAAAATTTGAATGCCTCTTATTAGATAAGGCATAATTTCGTCTGATAAGGTACTTTTTCTTCAATGATTTCGAGGATATTTAAATTTTGATCAAAAAAAATTTATTTTTTACGACTTTTCGTAAAATATGTTAATGTTATCTGGAAGAGGAACAGATAAGCTCTCCATCGAGCTTTTAGTCGAAGAAGTCGGTCGGAGGATGCAAGAGTTATTAGCAAACAACTAATCGGTGGTCAACACGATTCCGTCCTACTGCCGATTCTTTTCGCAAAGTACTTTTCTATAATTCTAATAATTAATGGGAAAAAATTAAACGAATTTTTTGTCCATGTAATAAACTATTAATTCTAAATAAAATGCCGCCCATTTATGCAATTAACAAAATTTAAATGTCTCTTATTAGGTAAGGCATATTTTCATCTTATAAGGTACTCCTTCTTCAATGATTTCGAGGATATTTTAGTTTTGATCAAAAAAATTTTATTTCTTACGACTTTTCGTAAAATATGTTCATGCCATTTGAAAGAAGTATATATATACTTTCCATCGAGCTTTTAGTCGAAGAAGTCGGTCGGAGGATGCAAGAGTTATTAGCAAACAACTAATCGGTGGTCAACACGATTCCGTCCTACTGCCGATTCTTTTCGCAAAGTACTTTTCTATAATTCTAATAATTAATGGGAAAAAATTAAACGAATTTTTTGTCCATGTAATAAACTATTAATTCTAAATAAAATGCCGCCCATTTATGCAATTAACAAAATTTAAATGTCTCTTATTAGGTAAGGCATATTTTCGTCTTATAAGGTACTTCTTCTTCAATGATTTCGAGGATATTTTAATTTTGATCAAAAAAATTTTATTTTTTACGACTTTTCGTAAAATATGTTAATGCCATCTGAAAGAGGAACAGATAAGATTTCCATCGAGCTTTTAGTCGAAGAAGTCGGTCGGAGGATGCAAGAGTTATTAGCAAACAAATAATCGGTGGTCAACACGATTCCGTCCTACTGCCGATTCTTCTCGCAAAGTACTTTTCTATAATTCTAATATTTAATGGGAAAAAATTAAACGAATTTTTTGTCCATGTAAAAAACTATTAATTCTGAATAAAATGCCGCCCATTTATGCAATTAACAAAATTTAAATGACTCTTATTAGGTAAGGCATATTTTCGTCTTATAAGGTACTCCTTCTTCAATGATTTCGAGGATATTTTAGTTTTGATCAAAAAAATTTTATTTTTTACGACTTTTCGTAAAATATGTTCATGCCATCTGAAAGAAGAATATATATACTTTCCATCGAGCTCTTAGTCGAAGAAGTCGGTCGAAGGATGCAAGAGTTATTAGCAAAAAACTAATCGGTGGTCAACACGATTCCGTCCTACTGCCGATTCTTTTCGCAAAGTACTTTTCTATAATTCTAGTATTTAATGGGAAAAAATTAAACGAATTTTTCGTCCATGTAAAAAACTATTAATTCTGAATAAAATGCCGCCCATTTATGCAATTAAAAAAATTTAAATGTCTCTTATTAGATAAGACATATTTTCGTCAGATAAGGTACTTCTTCTTCAATGATTTCGAGGATATTTTAGTTTTGATCAAAAAAATTTCATTTCTTACAACTTTTCGTTAAATATGTTAATGCCATCTGAAAGAGAAAGAGATAAGGTTTCCATTGAGCTCTTAGTCGAAGAAAACGGTCAAAGGATGCAAGAGTTATTAGCAAAAAACTAATCGGTGGTCAACACGATTCCCTTCTTCTGCCGATTCTTTTCGCAAAGTACTTTTCTATAATTCTAGTATTTAATGGGAAAAAATTAAACGAATTTTTTGTCCATGTAAATCTATTTATTCTGAATAAAATGCCGCCCATTTATGCAATTAAAAAAATTTGAATGCCTCTTATTAGATAAGGCATATTTTCGTCTGATAAGGTACTTCTTCTTCAATGATTTCGAGGATATTTTAATTTTGATCAAAAAAATTTTATTTTTTACGACTTTTCGTAAAATATGTTAATGCCATCTGAAAAAGGAACAGATAAGCTTTCCATCGAGCTTTTAGTCGAAGAAGTCGGTCGGAGGATGCAAGAGTTATTAGCAAGCAACTACTCGGTGGTCAACACGATTCCCTTCTTCTGCCGATTCTTTTCGAAAAGTACTTTTCTATAATTCTAGTATTTAATGGGAAAAAATTAAACGAATTTTTTGTCCATGTAAATCTATTTATTGTGAATAAAATGCCGCCCATTTATGCAATTAAAAAAATTTGAATGCCTCTTATTAGATAAGGCATATTTTCGTCTGATAAGGTACTTCTTCTTCAATGATTTCGAGGATATTTTAATTTTGATCAAAAAAATTTTATTTTTTACGACTTTTCGTAAAATATGTTAATGCCAACTGAAAGAGGAACAGATAAGCTTTCCATCGAGCTTTTAGTCGAAGAAGTCGGTCGGAGGATGCAAGAGTTATTAGCAAACAACTACTCGGTGGTCAACACGATTCCGTCCTACTGCCGATTCTTTTCGCAAAGTACTTTTCTATAATTCTAATATTTAATGGGAAAAAATTAAACGAATTTTTTGTCCATGTAATAAACTATTAATTCTAAATAAAATGCCGCCCGTTTATGCAATTAACAAAATTTAAATGTCTCTTATTAGGTAAGGCATATTTTCGTCTTATAAGGTACTCCTTCTTCAATGATTTCGAGGATATTTTAGTTTTGATCAAAAAAATTTTATTTCTTACGATTTTTCGTAAAATATGTTAATGCCATCTGAAAGAGGAACAGGTAAGCTTTCCATCGAGCTCGTAGTCGAAGAAGTCGGTCGAAGGATGCAAGAGTTATTAGCAAAAAACTAATCGGTGGTCAACACGATTCCGTCCTACTGCCGATTCTTTTCGCAAAGTACTTTTCTATAATTCTAGTATTAAAAAAACTATTAATTCTGAAAAAAATGCCGCCCATTTATGCAATTAAAAAAATTTAAATGTCTCTTATTAGATAAGACATATTTTCGTCTGATAAGGTACTTCTTCTTCAATGATTTCGAGGATATTTTAGTTTTGATCAAAAAAATTTCATTTCTTACAACTTTTCGTTAAATATGTTAATGCCATCTGAAAGAGAAAGATATAAGGTTTCCATTGAGCTCTTAGTCGAAGAAGTCGGTTGAAGGATGCAAGAGATATTAGCAAAAAACTAATCGGTGGTCAACACGATTCCGTTCTTCTGCCGATTCTTTTCGCAAAGTACTTTTCTATAATTCTAGTATTTAATGGGAAAAATTAAACGAATTTTTTGTCCATGTAAAAAACTATTTATTCTGAATAAAATGCCGCCCATTTATGCAATTAAAAAAATTTGAATGCCTCTTATTAGATAAGGCATACTTTCGTCTGATAAGGTACTTCTTCTTCAATGATTTCGAGGATATTTTAATTTTGATCAAAAAAATTTTATTTTTTACGACTTTTCGTAAAATATGTTAATGCCATCTGAAAGAGGAACAGATAAGCTTTCCATCGAGCTTTTAGTCGAAGAAGTCGGTCGGAGGATGCAAGAGTTATTAGCAAACAAATAATCGGTGGTCAACACGATTCCGTCCTACTGCCGATTCTTTTCGCAAAGTACTTTTCTATAATTCTAATATTTAATGGGAAAAAATTAAACAAATTTTTTGTCCATGTAATAAACTATTAATTCTAAATAAAATGCCGCCCATTTATGCAATTAACAAAATTTAAATGTCTCTTATTAGGTAAGGCATATTTTCGTCTTATAAGGTACTCCTTCAATGATTTCGAGGATATTTTAGTTTTGATGAAAAAAATTTTATTTCTTACGACTTTTCGTAAAATATGTTAATGCCATCTGAAAGAGGAACAGGTAAGCTTTCCATTGAGCTCTTAGTCGAAGAAGTCGGTCGAAGGATGCAAGAGTTATTAGCAAAAAACTAATCGGTGGTCAACACGATTCCGTCCTACTGCCGATTCATTTCGCAAAGTACTTTTCTATAATTCTAGTATTTAATGGGAAAAAATTAAACGAATTTTTTGTCCATGTAAAAAACTATTAATTCTAAATAAAATGCCGCCTATTTATGCAATTAAAAAAATTTAAATGTCTCTTATTAGATAAGACATATTTTCGTCTGATAAGGTACTTCTTCTTCAATGATTTCGAGGATATTTTAGTTTTGATCAAAAAAATTTCATTTCTTACAACTTTTCGTTAAATATGTTAATGCCATCTGAAAGAGAAAGAGATAAGGTTTCCATTGAGCTCTTAGTCGAAGAAGTCGGTCGAAGGATGCAAGAGTTATTAGCAAAAAACTAATCGGTGGTCAACACGATTCCCTTCTTCTGCCGATTCTTTTCGCAAAGTACTTTTCTATAATTCTAGTATTTAATGGGAAAAAATTAAACGAATTTTTTGTCCATGTAAATCTATTTATTCTGAATAAAATGCCGCCCATTTATGCAATTAAAAAAATTTGAATGCTTCTTGTTAGATAAGGCATATTTTCGTCTGATAAGGTACTTCTTCTTCAATGATTTCGAGGATATTTTAATTTTGATCAAAAAAATTTTATTTTTTACGACTTTTCGTAAAATATGTTAATGCCATCTGAAAGAGGAACAGATAAGCTTTCCATCGAGCTTTTAGTCGAAGAAGTCGGTCAAAGGATGCAAGAGTTATTAGCAAAAAACTAATCGGTGGTCAACACGATTCCCTTCTTCTGCCGATTCTTTTCGCAAAGTACTTTTCTATAATTCTAGTATTTAATGGGAAAAAATTAAACGAATTTTTTGTCCATGTAAATCTATTTATTCTGCATAAAATGCCGCCCATTTATGCAATTAAAAAAATTTGAATGCCTCTTATTAGATAAGGCATATTTTCGTCTGATAAGGTACTTCTTCTTCAATGATTTCGAGGATATTTTAATTTTGATCAAAAAAATTTTATTTTTTACGACTTTTCGTAAAATATGTTAATGCCAACTGAAAGAGGAACAGATAAGCTTTCCATCGAGCTTTTAGTCGAAGAAGTCGGTCGGAGGATGCAAGAGTTATTAGCAAACAACTACTCGGTGGTCAACACGATTCCGTCCTACTGCCGATTCTTTTCGCAAAGTACTTTTCTATAATTCTAATATTTAATGGGAAAAAATTAAACGAATTTTTTGTCCATGTAATAAACTATTAATTCTAAATAAAATGCCGCCCATTTATGCAATTAACAAAATTTAAATGTCTCTTATTAGGTAAGGCATATTTTCGTCTGATAAGGTACTCCTTCTTCAATGATTTCGAGGATATTTTAGTTTTGATCAAAAAAATTTTATTTCTTACGATTTTTCGTAAAATATGTTAATGCCATCTGAAAGAGGAACAGGTAAGCTTTCCATCGAGCTCTTAGTCGAAGAAGTCGGTCGAAGGATGCAAGAGTTATTAGCAAAAAACTAATCGGTGGTCAACACGATTCCGTCCTACTGCCGATTCTTTTCGCAAAGTACTTTTCTATAATTCTAGTATTAAAAAAACTATTAATTCTGAAAAAAATGCCGCCCATTTATGCAATTAAAAAAATTTAAATGTCTCTTATTAGATAAGACATATTTTCGTCTGATAAGGTACTTCTTCTTCAATGATTTCGAGGATATTTTAGTTTTGATCAAAAAAATTTCATTTCTTACAACTTTTCGTTAAATATGTTAATGCCATCTGAAAGAGAAAGATATAAGGTTTCCATTGAGCTCTTAGTCGAAGAAGTCGGTTGAAGGATGCAAGAGATATTAGCAAAAAACTAATCGGTGGTCAACACGATTCCGTTCTTCTGCCGATTCTTTTCGCAAAGTACTTTTCTATAATTCTAGTATTTAATGGGAAAAATTAAACGAATTTTTTGTCCATGTAAAAAACTATTTATTCTGAATAAAATGCCGCCCATTTATGCAATTAAAAAAATTTGAATGCCTCTTATTAGATAAGGCATATTTTCGTCTGATAAGGTACTTCTTCTTCAATGATTTCGAGGATATTTTAATTTTGATCAAAAAAATTTTATTTTTTACGACTTTTCGTAAAATATGTTAATGCCATCTGAAAGAGGAACAGATAAGCTTTCCATCGAGCTTTTAGTCGAAGAAGTCGGTCGGAGGATGCAAGAGTTATTAGCAAACAAATAATCGGTGGTCAACACGATTCCGTCCTACTGCCGATTCTTTTCGCAAAGTACTTTTCTATAATTCTAATATTTAATGGGAAAAAATTAAACAAATTTTTTGTCCATGTAATAAACTATTAATCTATAATATAAAAATGAATCGCAAAATGTGTTGGTAAGCGCATAACTCAACAACGCCTGGACCAATTTGGCCAATTCTTTTTTTTAAATGTTCGTTAAAGTTCAAAGATGGTTTTTACGGCGAGAAAAATTCAAATAATTGCCGGAAAAACCCTAAAAACAGACCTTTTCTTTTTCCCATACAAACTTGCGACGTCGCAAGCATTAAACGTAACATGCTATGCTTCTTCTTATACGACAGTATTGTTATGTGTTTGTTGATTGAAAGAGAACAAGAAAACTTTGAGAGAACGTACAAGCCAGAGAGTATTAAAATTAATTAATACTCTTTGCAAATTACACGCACTAATGTGTAAACAATGCAGGTATGTACGGCTTGAAGGATTTGACTCCAAGTCATGTCAAATTAAAAAAAAGTTGAAACAACAACAAACTGTCAATGTCAGTGTTGTTTTTCTTGGATTTTCACTACTGAGTTTGCTTTTGTCAACTGATACACGAAACAAACCGTAGCTATGTATATCGTGTTTAGTGCAGTGTTTAGTTACCTATGATCACTTATTATTGAATGTGAGACAATAATCTATAGTATAATAAAAATGAATCGAAAAATATGTTGATAAGCGCATAACTCAAAAACAGCTTCCGATTTAATGAAATTTTCAGTTAATCTTTAGATGGACCTCCTGAAGGTTGTTATAATGTTTTGGTATCAATCCGACCATTTTAACTGGTAGCCTCCATACGGAAAGAAGAAGAAAAATAAACAATATTAAGATTTTGTGGACGCAAGCTCGTACCATTCTTTGCTTCTTCTTACACTTTTGTATTGGTATGAGTGTGTTGTTTGCAAAGAGAACAAGAGAACGGTGAGAAAACGGAGGAGCATTCCCTATCGGACTTTTCACCGTGAAAAACGTACAATTTCTCAGTTCTTTTTTCATGTAGAACTACGTGAAAATTTGTGAAATTTTCTTTTCATTTTATCATTGAGTGTCCTAGGCCTGTAACTGTTCTTTTAGAATGTTTTTTCATGTGGATATTCACGTAGATTTATCTGGTTGACTGGCTTCGGGTTTCATTTGAAGTTCCTCTTTACAGAATCAGTATGACAGACCTACTAATTTTAGCAGGGTTATTCTCATGTGAAGTTGATGAAGTTCATGCTAACAAATTCACAGTGCCATTTGCAGTGAAAAATTGGGGCTAAATTTCATGTAGTTTTTGTTTAGCTCAATGAATAGTGTATTGTACTCTTAAGCCAAAGGGCGCGGGTTCAAATCCCAGCTATGCCAAGTCAAAATTTTTTTATTTCTTTGTAATATAAAGGAAAACTTATGGTTAAACAATTGTATACAACAAAACGAATGAATCCAAAAATTAAAAGAAAAATTGGAACTCCAACCATGCCATAGATGTACTATTTATATTTTTATTTGTTATTATCATGAAAATTAACTTTGAAACGTGATATTATTATTTAAAACTGACACTCATTACACTGAAATGACCATACATGTATAAACCTTCCGTGGTTGCTGGGAGTTGAACCCGATGTCAACTTCCAAATAACTATGTTTTTCACAGCTCGAACAACTGAGCTACCTGTCCGCGCGAAAAGAGTATGGTTGTTTGTAATGAAAGCAAAACTAATCGGAAAACGCAAGACTAACGTTTCGCGTTTCTTCGAGAATATTCTAAAAAGTTTTCTTTTAAATTTCAATTTACAAAAGAACAGTGCCAAACACACTGAGTAAAGGAAGGAACATTTTCATGTATCAGTTTTTTTTTTAGCTTTCTAAAGTAACGTAGATATTTTCTTATATGGAGAAGTAGGCTTTGAATTTTTTTGAATTTTTTGAAAAGCATGCAAAACAAAATGAGTATAGAAGTGACATTTTCATGTATTGCTCCTTTTCAGCCATACAGAGTAACGTATATGTTTACCTTATCTGACAAAATCGTCTTCGGACTCATTCGTATTTATTTTTTTAAATCAGCTTGCTAAACATACTGAGTATAGAAGCGACATTTCCATGTATCGCTGCTTTTCAGCCTTACGAAGAAACGTAAGTGTTTGCCTAACAAAATCGTCTTCGGGCAAGCTCCCCTACTCTTTGTTCTAAAAGAACCGTGAAAAACCCACTTAGCTTAGAAGCTACGTTTTCATGTATCGGTGCCATTTAACCTTCTAAAATAACGTAGATGACTGCTTCATAGTCCTTTTTGCCTTATTGGCACACTGAAAACTACATCAGTGATTTTTTCCTTTTAGAAAGAACGGTGAAAAACTTGCTAATTTTTGTCACTAAGCTACTGAAGGTCCGGCTGGGTTACTTTCGAAATTGTGCTTCACTTCTTCTTCATCTTTTACATACAGCCGCATATGTACACATATTAGTGTTTTTATACTCTTCACGTATGTAAATATTATTATGACTTTGTCACGGAGTTTGTAACCCCCAGAAGGAGAAATCTCCGACTATTGACCTGAAATTTTACAGCTTTACCACCATAAATCATTTGTCGGAACTGCAATGATCAGACCATTAGAACTGGTAGCACCCATACAGAATGAAGAAGAAAAATGAACAGAACTTAAATCGTTGAATGGAAAACTTTTTCGTTTTGGAAGATAGAGGGATGAAAAAAACATAAACAAACATAGTAACTTTACATACGCAGACTAAATTTCTGGAATTGTCATTAAGATCGGACCACTGAAACTGGTACTTATCATACAAAGTGAAGAAGAGGAAAAGACAGAAAATTTAAAGAAATGAAAGGAAAACTTTTTTTTTTCTTAATTAATTGACTTACAACTTCAGAAGCTAATATCAATAAATTGCAAGTTTCCATGTTAGCTTAAACAATGAAAATTGGTATATAGGCTATTAAAGTAAAGAGAAAGCAGATTCAATCCAAAAAATTGGCGTGGCATAAAAAGAGCGTGAAAAGTAAATAGTCTTCAGCAAGGCTGAATAGCGCCGACCACATAAAGCATATATTATCTTCACAAGACGAATTAACACAGTCATGTCCATATGTCTGCTTCAATACCAACTGCGAGCTCAGTTTTAACGATTTCAAAAAAAATAAAACGCAGAAAATTATCTTATCCTTTCAGGCAGTTTGTATGTAAAAAATCTGCATGATTTGATTGCTATTACATTTAGCTGCCGGTTAAAAATTAGGTTTTTTAAATCTACCACCTTAGTTTGTTGTACAAAAACTTTTAAGACGTCAAAAAAGGCACTCTGCGAAAGAAACAATCGGTAAAAACAAGATTTTTGTTAGAAAAATGTTTTATTAATTTTTAACTTTTTTCCAAAATTTTATTAGAATCGAACATAAAGGCGTGGCCCCGACCATATAGAGAAACATCTTCAAAATAACATTTTGCTGTAAGCAAAATCGCCAGAAGGCTGTAAAGTGGAGAGTATTTTTCATTTTGCTAAAATGGAACAAAGGAACAATTAGTCAAAAATATGGTTTTGTTGTTCTTAAATATAAACAGATGGAATTTTGCAATCACATGTTTGTAAAGGTAATTATATATCACTGCAAAGTAAGAAATTTGCCATAATTGCAAGGAACCCAACAAGAATTGATAAATGAACGTGGCTGCTGCAACATATAATAAAAATTTAAAACGCCTATGTACCTGTATCTATAAGTCTGACAAGAAGAAAATTTAGGAACAAATTGTGATAGAGTGTTAAAAGATTTAATCCTGGGCTATATGCAACAGTTCATCATACTTTGAGGGCGTAGCAAAGCGCGCCGGGTCAGCTAGTTCTAAATAAAATGCCGCCCATTTATGCAATTAACAAAATTTAAATGTCTCTTATTAGGTAAGGCATATTTTCGTCTTATAAGGTACTCCTTCAATGATTTCGAGGATATTTTAGTTTTGATGAAAAAAATTTTATTTCTTACGACTTTTCGTAAAATATGTTAATGCCATCTGAAAGAGGAACAGGTAAGCTTTCCATTGAGCTCTTAGTCGAAGAAGTCGGTCGAAGGATGCAAGAGTTATTAGCAAAAAACTAATCGGTGGTCAACACGATTCCGTCCTACTGCCGATTCTTTTCGCAAAGTACTTTTCTATAATTCTAGTATTTAATGGGAAAAAATTAAACGAATTTTTTGTCCATGTAAAAAACTATTAATTCTCAATAAAATGCCGCCCATTTATGCAATTAAAAAAATTTAAATGTCTCTTATTAGATAAGACATATTTTCGTCTGATAAGGTACTTTTTCTTCAATGATTTCGAGGATATTTTAATTTTGATCAAAAACATTTCATTTCTTACAACTTTTCGTTAAATATGTTAATGCCATCTGAAAGAGAAAGAGATAAGGTTTCCATTGAGCTCTTAGTCGAAGAAGTCGGTCGAAGGATGCAAGAGTTATTAGCAAAAAACTAATCGGTGGTCAACACGATTCCGTTCTTCTGCCGATTCTTTTCGCAAAGTACTTTTCTATAATTCTAGTTTTTAATGGGAAAAAATTAAACGAATTTTTTGTCCATGTAAAAAACTATTTATTCTGAATAAAATGCCGCCCATTTATGCAATTAAAAAAATTTGAAAGCCTCTTATTAGATAAGGCATATTTTCGTATGATAAGGTACTTCTTCTTCAATGATTTCGAGGATATTTTAATTTTGATAAAAAAAATTTTATTTTTTACGACTTTTCGTAAAATATGTTAATGCCATCTGAAAGAGGAACAGATAAGCTTTCCATCGAGCTTTTAGTCGAAGAAGTCGGTCGGAGGATGCAAGAGTTATTAGCAAACAAATAATCGGTGGTCAACACGATTCCGTCCTACTGCCGATTCTTTTCGCAAAGTACTTTTCTATAATTCTAATATTTAATGGGAAAAAATTAAACGAACTTTTTGTCCATGTAATAAACTATTAATTCTAAATAAAATGCCGCCCATTTATGCAATTAACAAAATTTAAATGTCTCTTATTAGGTAAGGCATATTTTCGTCTTATAAGGTACTCCTTCTTCAATGATTTCGAGGATATTTTAGTTTTGATCAAAAAAATTGTATTTCTTACGACTTTTCGTAAAATATGTTAATGCCATCTGAAAGAGGAACAGATAAGCTTTCCATTGAGCTCTTAGTCGAAGAAGTCGATCGAAGGATGCAAGAGTTATTAGCAAAAAACTCATCGGTGGTCAACACGATTCCGTCCTACTGCCGATTCTTTTCGCAAAGTACTTTTCTATAATTCAAGTATTTAATGGGAAAAAATTAAACGAATTTTTTGTCCATGTAAAAAAACTATTAATTCTGAATAAAATGCCGCCCATTTATGCAATTAAAAAAATTTAAATGTCTCTTATTAGATAAGGCATATTTTCGTCTGATAAGGTACTTCTTCTTCAATGATTTCGAGGATATTTTAGTTTTGATCAAAAAAATTTTATTTTTTACGACTTTTCGTAAAATATGTTAATGCTATCTGAAAGAGGAACAGATAAGCTTTCTATCGAGCTCTTAGTCGAAGAAGTCCGTCGAAGGATGGAATAGTTATTAGCAAAAAACTAATCGGTGGTCAACACGATTCCGTCCTACTGCCGATTCTTTTCGCAAAGTACTTTTCTATAATTCAAGTATTTAATGGGAAAAAATTAAACGAATTTTTTGTCCATGTAAAAAAACTATTAATTCTGAATAAAATGCCGCCCATTTATGCAATTAAAAAAATTTAAATGTCTCTTATTAGATAAGGCATATTTTCGTCTGATAAGGTACTTCTTCTTCAATGATTTCGAGGATATTTTAATTTTGATCAAAAAAATTTTATTTTTTACGACTTTTCGTAAAATATGTTAATGCCAACTGAAAGAGGAACAGATAAGCTTTCCATCGAGCTTTTAGTCAAAGAAGTCGGTCGGAGGATGCAAGAGTTATTAGCAAACAAATAATCGGTGGTCAACACGATTCCGTCCTACTGCCGATTCTTTTCGCAAAGTACTTTTCTATAATTCTAATATTTAATGGGAAAAAATTAAACGAATTTTTTGTCCATGTAATAAACTATTAATTCTAAATAAAATGATGCCCATTTATGCAATTAACAAAATTTAAATGTCTCTTATTAGGTAAGGCATGTTTTCGTCTGATAAGGTACTTCTTCTTCAATGATTTCGAGGATATTTTAGTTTTGATCAAAAAAATTTCATTTCTTACGACTTTTCGTAAAATATGTTAATGCCACCTGAAAGAGGAACAGATAAGCCTTCCGTCGAATTTTAAGTTGAAGAAGTCGGTCAAAGGATGCAAGAGTTATTAGCAAACAACTAGTCGGTGGTCAACACGATTCCGTCTTACTGCCGATTCTTTTCGCAAAGTACTTTTCTATAATTGTAGTATTTAATGGGAAAAATATTAACGAATTTTTTGTCTATGTAAAAAACTATTAATTCTGAATAAAATGCCGCCCATTAATGCAATTAAAGAAATTTAAATGTCTCTTATTAGATAAGGCATATTTTCGTCTGATAAGGTACTCCTTCTTCAATGATTTCGAGGATATTTTAGTTTTGATGAAAAAAATTTTATTTCTTACGAATTTTCGTAAAATATGTTAATGCCATCTGAAAGAGGAAAAGATAAGCTTTCCATCGAGCTCTTAGTCGAAGAAGTCGGTCGGAGGATGCAAGAGTTATTAGCAAACAAATAATCGATGGTCAACACGATTCCGTCCTACTGCCGATTCTTTTCGCAAAGTACTTTTCGATAATTCTAATATTTAATGGGAAAAAATTAAACGAATTTTTTGTCCATGTAATAAACTATTAATTCTAAATAAAATGCCGCCCATTTATGCAATTAAACAAATTTAAATGTCTCTTATTAGGTAAGGCATATTTTCGTCTTATAAGGTACTCCTTCTTCAATGATTTCGAGGATATTTTAGTTTTGATGAAAAAAATTTTATTTCTTACGAATTTTCGTAAAATATGTTAATGCCATCTGAAAGAGGAAAAGATAAGCTTTCCATCGAGCTCTTAGTCGAAGAAGTCGGTCGAAGGATGCAAGAGTTATTAGCAAAAAAGTAATCGGTGGTCAACACGTTTCCGTCCTACTGCCGATTCTTTTCGCAAAGTACTTTTCAATTATTCTAGTATTAATTGGGAAAAAATTAAACGAATTTTTTGTCCATGTAAAAAACTATTTATGCAATTAAAAAAATTTAAATGTCTCTTATTAGATAAGACATATTTTCGTCTGATAAGGTACTTCTTCTTCAATGATTTCGAGGATATTTTAGTTTTGATCAAAAAAAATTTATTTCTTACGACTTTTCGTAAAATATGTTAATGCCATCTGAAAGAGGAACAGGTAAGCTTTCCATCGAGCTTTTAGTCGAACAAGTCGGTCGAAGGATGCAAGAGTTATTAGCAAACAACTAATCGGTGGTCAACACGATTCCGTCCTACTGCCGATTCTTTTCGTAAAGTACTTTTATATAATTCTAATATTTAATGGGAAAAAATTAAACGAATTTGTTGTCCATGTAGAAAACTATTAATTCTGAATAAAATGTCGCCCGTTTATGCAATTAAAAAAATTTAAATGTCTCTTATTAGATAAGACATATTTTCGTCTGATAAGGTACTTCTTCTTCAATGATTTCGAGGATATTTTAGTTTTGATCAAAAAAATTTCATTTCTTACAACTTTTCGTTAAATATGTTAATGCCATCTGAAAGAGAAAGAGATAAGGTTTCCATTGAGCTCTTAGTCGAAGAAGTCGGTCGAAGGATGCAAGAGTTATTAGCAAAAAACTAATCGGTGGTCAACACGATTCCGTTCTTCTGCCGATTCTTTTCGCAAAGTACTTTTCTATAATTCTAGTATTTAATGGGAAAAAATTAAACGAATTTTTTGTCCATGTAAAAAACTATTTATTCTGAATAAAATGCCGCCCATTTATGCAATTAAAAAAATTTGAATGCCTCTTATTAGATAAGGCATATTTTCGTCTGATAAGGTACTTCTTCTTCAATGATTTCGAGGATATTTTAGTTTTGATCAAAAAAATTTTATTTTTTACGACTTTTCGTAAAATATGTTAATGCTATCTGAAAGAGGAACAGATAAGCTTTCTATCGAGCTCTTAGTCGAAGAAGTCCGTCGAAGGATGGAATAGTTATTAGCAAAAAACTAATCGGTGGTCAACACGTTTCCGTCGTACTGCCGATTCTTTTCGCAAAGTACTTTTCTATAATTCTAGTATTAAATGGGAAAATTTTTTGTCCATGTAAAAAACTATTAATTCTGAAAAAAACGCCGCCCATTTATGCAATTAAAAAAATTTAAATGTCTCTTATTAGATAAGGCATATTTTCGTTTGATAAGGTACTTCTACTTCAATGATTTCGAGAATATTTTAGTTTTGATAAAAAAAATTGTATTTCTTACGACTTTTCGTAAAATATGTTAATGCCATCTGAAAGAGGAATAGATAAGCTCGAGCTCTCAGTCGAATAAGTCGGTGGAAGGATGCAAGAGTTATTAGCAAACAAGAAATCGGTGGTCAACAAGATTCCGTCCTACTGCCGATTTTTTTCGCAAAGTACTTTTCTATAATTCTAGTATTTAATGGAAAAAAAATTAAACGAATTTTTTGTCCATGTAAAAAACTATTTATGCAATTAAAAAAATTTAAATGTCTCTTATTAGATAAGACATATTTTCGTCTGATAAGGTACTTCTTCTTCAATGATTTCGAGGATATTTTAGTTTTGATCAAAAAAATTTTATTTCTTACGACTTTTCGTAAAATATGTTAATGCCATCTGAAAGAGGAACAGGTAAGCTTTCCATCGAGCTTTTAGTCGAACAAGTCGGTCGAAGGATGCAAGAGTTATTAGCAAACAACTAATCGGTGGTCAACACGATTCCGTCCTACTGCCGATTCTTTTCGCAAAGTACTTTTCTATAATTGTAATATTTAATGGGAAAAAATTAAACGAATTTTTTGTCCATGTAAAAAACTATTAATTCTGAATAAAATGCCGCCCATTTATGCAATTAAAAAAATTTAAATGTCTCTTATTAGATAAGACATATTTTCGTCTGATAAGGTACTTCTTCTTCAATGATTTCGAGGATATTTTAGTTTTGATCAAAAAAATTTCATTTCTTACAACTTTTCGTTAAATATGTTAATGCCATCTGAAAGAGAAAGAGATAAGGTTTCCATTGAGCTTTAGTCGAAGAAGTCGGTCGAAGGATGCAAGAGTTATTAGCAAAAAAATAATCGGTGGTCAACACGATTCCGTTCTTCTGCCGATTCTTTTCGCAAAGTACTTTTCTATAATTCTAGTATTTAATGGGAAAAAATTAAACGAATTTTTTGTCCATGTAAAAAACTATTTATTCTGAATAAAATGCCGCCCATTTATGCAATTAAAAAAATTTGAATGCCTCTTATTAGATAAGGCAGATTTTCGTCTGATAAGGTACTTCTTCTTCAATGATTTCGAGGATATTTTAGTTTTGATCAAAAAAATTGTATTTCTTACGACTTTTCGTAAAATATGTTAATGCTATCTGAAAGAGGAACAGATAAGCTTTCCATCGAGCTCTTAGTCGAAGAAGTCCGTCGAAGGATGGAATAGTTATTAGCAAAAAACTAATCGGTGGTCAACACGTTTCCGTCCTACTGCCGATTCTTTTCGCAAAGTACTTTTCTATAATTCTAGTATTAAATGGGAAAATTTTTTGTCCATGTAAAGAACTATTAATTCTGAAAAAAACGCCGCCCATTTATGCAATTAAAAAAATTTAAATGTCTCTTATTAGATAAGGCATATTTTCGTTTGATAAGGTACTTCTACTTCAATGATTTCGAGGATATTTTAGTTTTGATCAAAAAAATTGTATTTCTTACGACTTTTCGTAAAATATGTTAATGCTATCTGAAAGAGGAATAGATAAGCTTTCCATCGAGCTCTTAGTCGAATAAGTCGGTCGAAGGATGGAATAGTTATTAGCAAACAAGAAATCGGTGGTCAACAAGATTCCGTCCTGATAAGGTACTTCTTCTTCAATGATTTCGAGGATATTTTAGTTTTGTTCAAAAAAATTTCATTTCTTACGACTTTTCCTAAAATATGTTAATGCCATCTGAAAGAGAAAGAGATAAGGTTTCCATTGAGCTCTTAGTCGAAGAAGTCGGTCGAAGGATGCAAGAGTTATTAGCAAAAAACTAATCGGTGGTCAACACGATTCCGTTCTTCTGCCGATTCTTTTCGCAAAGTACTTTTCTATAATTCTAGTATTATATGGGAAAATTTATTGTCCATGTAAAAAACTATTAATTCTGAATAAAATGCCGCCCATTTATGCAATTAAAAAAATTTCAATGTCTCTTGTTAGATAAGGTATATTTTCGTCTTATAAGGTACTTCTTCTTCAATGATTTCGAGGATATTTTAGTTTTGATAAAAAAAAAATTTATTTCTTACGACTTTTCGTAAAATATGTTAAAGCCATCTGAAAGAGGAACAGATAAGCTTTCCATCGAGCTCTTAGTCGAAGAAGTAGGTCGAAGGATGCAGGAGTTATTAGCAAAAAACTAATCGGTGGTCAACACGATTCCGTCCTACTGCCGATTCTTTACGCAAAGTACTTTTCTATAATTCTAGTATTTAATGGGAAAAATTTAAACAAATTTTTTGTCCATGTAAAAAACTATTAATTCTAAATAAAATGCCGCCCATTTATGCAATTAAAAAAATTTAAATGGGTCTTATTAGATAAGGCATATTTTCGTCTGATAAGGTACTTCTTCTTCAATGATTTCGAGGAGATTTTAGTTTTGATCAAAAAAATTTTATATCTTACGACTTTTCGTAAAATATGTTAAGCTTTCCATCGAGCTCTTAGTCGATGAAGTCGGTCGAAGGATGCAAGAGTTATTAGCAAAAAACTAATCGGTGGTTAACACGATTCCGTCCTACTGCCGATTCTTTTCGCAAAGTACTTTTTTATAATTCTAGTATTTAATGGGAAAATATTAAACGAATTTTTTGTCCACGTAAAAAACTATTAATTCTGAATAAAAAGCCGCCCATTTATGAAATTAAAAAAATTTAAATGCCTCTTAGTTTTGATCCAAAAAATTTTATATTTTACGACTTTTCGTAAAATATGTTAATGACATCTGAAAGAGGAACAGATAAGCTTTCCATCGAGCTCTTAGTCGAAGAATTCGGTCAAAGGATGCAAGAGTTATTAGCAAACAACAAATCGGTGGTCAACAAGATTCCGTCCTACTGCCGATTCTTGTCGCAAAGTACTTTTCTATAATTCTAGTATTATATGGGAAAATTTCTTGTCCATGTAAAAAACTATTAATTCTGAAAAAAAACGCAGCCCATTTATGCAATTAAAAAAATTTAAATGTCTCTTATTAGATAAGGCATATTTTCGTTTGATAAGGTACTTCTACTTCAATGATTTCGAGGATATTTTAGTTTTGATCAAAAAAATTGTATTTCTTACGACTTTTCGTAAAATATGTTAATGCCATCTGAAAGAGAAAGAGATAAGCTTTCCATCGAGCTCTTAGTCGAATAAGTCGGTGGAAGGATGCAAGAGTTATTAGCAAACAAGAAATCGGTGGTCAACAAGATTCCGTCCTACTGCCGATTCTTTTCGCAAAGTACTTTTCTATAATTCTAGTATTTAATGGAAAAAAAATTAAACGAATTTTTTGTCCATGTAAAAAACTATTAATTCTGAATAAAATGCCGCCCATTTACGCAATTAAAAAAATTTAAATGACTCTTATTAGATAAGGCATATTTTCGTCTGATAAGGTACTTCTTCTTCAATGATTTCGAGGAGATTTTAGTTTTGATCAAAAAAATTTCATTTCTTACAACTTTTCGTAAAATATGTTAATGCCATCTGAAAGAGAAAGAGATAAGCTTTCCATCGAGATCTTAGTCGAAGAAGTCCGTCGAAGGATGCAAGAGTTATTAGCAAACCAGTAAGGACGCTATCTTCAGCAAGGCTGAAGCTATAATACTTTTCACTCTGTGTCACTATAAAAAATATGAATAGTTTTCATGCCTCCCTAACAACATAACTGTAATGTTTCAAGTCAATTCGTTAAAAAACAAAAAAGTTTTCCATACAACGGTTCAAGTTTTGCGATAAGTGGGCGTAGCCATGCCCACTTTTGGTCAAAATAGTTTTCATGCCTCCCTAACAACATAACTGTAATGTTTCAAGTCAATTCGTTAAAAAACAAAAAAGTTTTCCATACAACGGTTCAAGTTTTGCGATAAGTGGGCGTAACCATGCCCACTTTTGGTCAAAATAGTTTTCATTCCTCCCTAAGAACATAACTGTAATGTTTCAAGTCAATTCGTTAAAAAACAAAAAAGTTTTCCATACAACGGTTCAAGTTTTGCGATAAGTGGGCGTAGCCATGCCCACTTTTGGTCAAAATAGTTTTCATTCCTCCCTAAGAACATAACTGTAATGTTTCAAGTCAATTCGTTAAAAAACAAAAAAGTTTTCCATACAACGGTTCAAGTTTTGCGATAAGTGGGCGTAGCCATGCCCACTTTTGGTCAAAATAGTTTTCATTCCTCCCTAAGAACATAACTGTAAAGTTTCAAGTCAATTGGTTAAAAAACAAAAAAGTTTTCCGTACAAAGGGTCAAGTTAAGCTATACTTGGTGACTTTTGGTCAAAATAGTTTTCATTCCTCCCTAAGAACATAACATTAAAATTTCAAGTCAATTGGTTAAGAAACAAAAAGTTTTCCACACAACGACGTGAATATGGCTTCCCTTCCTCTTCTTCATTTTGTATGGGAGTTACCAGTTCCAGATGTCCAATCTCAATGAAACTTTCAGGCATGTAGTCGGACTATGTAAAACTACTATGTTTAAAATTTCAGCACTCTATTGTACAAAACAAAAAAGTTTTCCATACAACGATTCAAGTTTTGTTCACTTTTCTTCTTCTTTTCGTATGGGAGCTACCTGTTCCAGTAATCCGATCATGCTGATTCCGACGAATGATTCATCGTAATAAATTCTAAGACTCTGTGCAAAGTTTCAGCTCGATAGCTTCAAAACTGAGGGACTAGTTTGCATACATACAGACAGACAGACAGACAGACGGACAGACGGACATGGCTAAATCAACTCGTCTTGTCGTCCTGATCAAGAATATATATACTTTGTATAGTCGGAAATTAATATTTCGATCTGTTACAAACTCCGTGACAAAGTTAATATACTATTTCACATAAGTGAAAAGTATAAAAACTAATCGGTGGTCAACACGTTTCCGTCCTACTGCCGATTCTTTTCGCAAAGTACTTTTCTGTAATTCTAGTATTTAATGGGAAAAAATTAAACGAATTTTTTGTCCATGTAAAAAACTATTAATTCTGAATAAAATACCGCCCATTTATGCGATTAAAAAAATTTAAATGGCTCTTATTAGGTAAGGCATATTTTCGTCTGATAAGGTACTTCTTCTTCAATGATTTCGAGGATGTTTTAGTTTTGATCAAAAAAATTTCATTTCTTACGACTTTTCCTAAAATATGTTAATGCCATCTGAAAGAGAAAGAGATAAGGTTTCCATTGAGCTCTTAGTCGAAGAAGTCGGTCGAAGGATGCAAGAGTTATTAGCAAAAAACTAATCGGTGGTCAACACGATTCCGTTCTTCTGCCGATTCTTTTTGCAAAGTACTTTTCTATAATTCTAGTATTATATGGGAAAATTTTTTGTACATGTAAAAAACTATTAATTCTGAATAAAATGCCGCCCATTTATGCAATTAAAAACATTTAAATGTCTCTTATTAGATAAGGTATATTTTCGTCTTATAAGGTACTTCTTCTTCAATGATTTCGAGGATATTTTAGTTTTGATGAAAAAAAATTTATTTCTTACGACTTTTCGTAAAATATGTTAAAGCCATCTGAAAGAGGAACAGATAAGCTTTCCATCGAGCTCTTAGTCGAAGAAGTCGGTCGAAGGATGCAAGAGTTATTAGCAAAAAACTAATCGGTGGTCAACACGATTCCGTCCTACTGCCGATTCTTTTCGCAAAGTACTTTTCTATAATTCTAGTATTTAATGGGAAAAATTTAAACAAATTTTTTGTCCATGTAAAAAACTATTAATTCTAAATAAAATGCCGCCCATTTATGCAATTAAAAAAATTTAAATGTCTCTTATTAGATAAGGCATATTTTCGTCTGATAAGGTACTTCTTCTTCAATGATTTCGAGGAGATTTTAGTTTTGATCAAAAAAATTTTATATCTTACGACTTTTCGTAAAATATGTTAAGCTTTCCATCGAGCACTTAGTCGAAGAAGTCGGTCGAAGGATGCAAGAGTTATTAGCAAAAAACTAATCGGTGGTCAACACGATTCCGTCCTACTGCCGCTTCTTTTCGCAATGTACTTTTTTATAATTCTAGTATTTAATGGGAAAGAATTAAACGAATTTTTTGTCCACGTAAAAAACTATTAATTCTGAATAAAATGCCGCCCATTTTGCAATTAAAAAAATTTAAATGTCTCTTAGTTTTGATCCAAAAAATTTTATATTTTACGAATTTTCGTAAAATATGTTAATGCCATCTGAAAGAGGAACAGATAAGCTTTCCATCCAGCTCTTAGTCGAAGAATTCGGTCAAAGGATGCAAGAGTTATTAGCAAAAAACTAATCGGTGGTCAACATGTTTCCGTCCTACTGCCAATTCTTGTCGCAATGTACTTTTCTATAATTCTAGTATTACATGCGAAAATTTTTTGTCCATGTAAAAAACTATTAATTCTGAAAAAAATGCCGCCCATTTATGCAATCAAAAAAATTTAAATGTCTCTTGTTAGATAAGGCATATTTTCGTTTGATAAGGTACTTCTACTTCAATGATTTCGAGGATATTTTAGTTTTGATCAAAAAAATTGTATTTCTTCCGACTTTTCGTAAAATATGTTAATGCCATCTGAAAGAGGAACAGATAAGCTTTCCATCGAGCTCTTAGTCGAAGAATTCGGTCAAAGGATGCAAGAGTTATTGGCAAACAACAAATCGGTGGTCAACAAGATTCCGTCCGATTCTTGTCGCAAAGTACTTTTCTATAATTCTAGTATTATAAGGGAAAATTTTTTGTCCATGTAAAAAACTATTAATTCTGAAAAAAAACGCCGCCCATTTATGCAATTAAAAAAATTTAAATGTCTCTTATTAGATAAGGCATATTTTCGTTAGATAAGGTACTTCTACTTCAATGATTTCGAGGATATTTTAGTTTTGATCAAAAAAATTGTGTTTCTTACGACTTTTCGTAAAATATGTTAATGCTATCTGAAAGAGGAATAGATAAGCTTTCCATCGAGCTCTTAGTCGAATAAGTCGGTGGAAGGATGCAAGAGTTATTAGCAAACAAGAAATCGGTGGTCAACAAGATTCCGTCCTACTGCCGATACTTTTCGCAAAGTACTTTTCTATAATTCTAGTATTTAATGGAAAAAAATTAAACGAATTTTTTGTCCATGTAAAAAACTATTAATTCTGAATAAAATGCCACCCATTTATGCAATTAAAAAAATTTAAATGACTCTTATTAGATAAGGCATATTTTCGTCTGATAAGGTACTTCTTCTTCAATGATTTCGAGGAGATTTTAGTTTTGATCAAAAAAATTTCATTTCTTACAACTTTTCGTAAAATATGTTAATGCCATCTGAAAGAGAAAGAGATAAGCTTTCCATCGAGATCTTAGTCGAAGAAGTCCGTCGAAGGATGCAAGAGTTATTAGCAAACCAGTAAGGACGCTATCTTCAGCAAGGCTGAAGCTATAATACTTTTCACTTTGTGTCACTATAAAAAATATGAATAGTTTTCATGCCTCCCTAACAACATAACTGTAATGTTTCAAGTCAATTCGTTAAAAAACAAAAAAGTTTTCCATACAACGGTTCAAGTTTTGCGATAAGTGGGCGTAGCCATGCCCACTTTTGGTCAAAATAGTTTTCATGCCTCCCTAACAACATAACTGTAATGTTTCAAGTCAATTCGTTAAAAAACAAAAAAGTTTTCCATACAACGGTTCAAGTTTTGCGATAAGTGGGCGTAGCCATGCCCACTTTTGGTCAAAATAGTTTTCATTCCTCCCTAAGAACATAACTGTAATGTTTCAAGTCAATTCGTTAAAAAACAAAAAAGTTTTCCATACAACGGTTCAAGTTTTGCGATAAGTGGGCGTAGCCATGCCCACTTTTGGTCAAAATAGTTTTCATTCCTCCCTAAGAACATAACTGTAAAGTTTCAAGTCAATTGGTTAAAAAACAAAAAAGTTTTCCGTACAAAGGGTCAAGTTAAGCTATAAGTGGGCGTGGCTACGCCCACTTTTGGTCAAAATAGTTTTCATTCCTCTCTAAGAACATAACTGTAAAGTTTCAAGTCAATTGGTTAACAAACAAAAAAGTTTTCCATACAACGGTTCAAGTTTTGCGATAAGTGGGCGTAGCCATGCCCACTTTTGGTCAAAATAGTTTTCATGCCTCCCTAACAACATAACTGTAATGTTTCAAGTCAATTCGTTGAAAAACAAAAAAGTTTTCCATACAACGGATCAAGTTTTGCGATAAGTGGGCGTAGCCATGCCCACTTTTGGTCAAAATAGTTTTCATGCCTCCCTAACAACATAACTGTAATGTTTCAAGTCAATTCGTTAAAAAACAAAAAAGTTTTCCATACAACGGTTCAAGTTTTGCGATAAGTGGGCGTAACCATGCCCACTTTTGGTCAAAATAGTTTTCATTCCTCCCTAAGAACATAACTGTAATGTTTCAAGTCAATTCGTTAAAAAACAAAAAAGTTTTCCATACAACGGTTCAAGTTTTGCGATAAGTGGGCGTAGCCATGCCCACTTTTGGTCAAAATAGTTTTCATTCCTCCCTAAGAACATAACTGTAAAGTTTCAAGTCAATTGGTTAAAAAACAAAAAAGTTTTCCGTACAAAGGGTCAAGTTAAGCTATAAGTGGGCGTGGCTACGCCTGGCTACGCCCACTTTTGGTCAAAATAGTTTTCATTCCTCTCTAAGAACATAACTGTAAAGTTTCAAGTCAATTGGTTAACAAACCAAAAAGTTTTCCACACAACAAGTAAATTTTCGCTATAAGTGGGCGTTGCTACGCGTGGCTACGCCCACTTTTGGTCAAAATAGTTTTCATTCCTCCCTAAGAACATAACATTAAAATTTCAAGTCAATTGGTTAAGAAACAAAAAGTTTTCCATACAACGACGTGAATATGGCTTCCCTTCCTCTTCTTCATTTTGTATGGGAGTTACCAGTTCCAGATGTCCAATCTCAATGAAACTTTCAGGCATGTAGTCGGACTATGTAAAACTACTATGTTTAAAATTTCAGCACTCTATTGTACAAAACAAAAAAGTTTTCCATACAACGATTCAAGTTTTGTTCACTTTTCTTCTTCTTTTCGTATGGGAGCTACCTGTTCCAGTAATCCGATCATGCTGATTCCGACGAATGATTCATCGTAATAAATTCTAAGACTCTGTGCAAAGTTTCAGCTCGATAGCTTCAAAACTGAGGGACTAGTTTGCATACATACATACAGACAGACAGACAGACAGACGGACAGACGGACATGGCTAAATCAACTCGTCTTGTCGTCCTGATCAAGAATATATATACTTTGTATAGTCGGAAATTAATATTTCGATCTGTTACAAACTCCGTGACATAAGTGAAAAGTATAAAAACTAATCGGTGGTCAACACGTTTCCGTCCTACTGCCGATTCTTTTCGCAAAGTACTTTTCTGTAATTCTAGTATTTAATGGGAAAAAATTAAACGAATTTTTTGTCCATGTAAAAAACTATTAATTCTGAATAAAATACCGCCCATTTATGCGATTAAAAAAATTTAAATGGCTCTTATTAGGTAAGGCATATTTTCGTCTGATAAGGTACTTCTTCTTCAATGATTTCGAGGATGTTTTAGTTTTGATCAAAAAAATTTCATTTCTTACGACTTTTCCTAAAATATGTTAATGCCATCTGAAAGAGGAACAGGTAAGCTTTCCATTGAGCTCTTAGTCGAAGAAGTCGGTCGAAGGATGCAAGAGTTATTAGCAAAAAACTAATCGGTGGTCAACACGATTCCGTCCTACTGCCGATTCATTTCGCAAAGTACTTTTCTATAATTCTAGTATTTAATGGGAAAAAATTAAACGAATTTTTTGTCCATGTAAAAAACTATTAATTCTGAATAAAATGCCGCCCATTTATGCAATTAAAAAAATTTAAATGTCTCTTATTAGATAAGACATATTTTCGTCTGATAAGGTACTTCTTCTTCAATGATTTCGAGGATATTTTAGTTTTGATCAAAAAAATTTATTTCTTACGACTTTTCGTAAAATATGTTAAAGCCATCTGAAAGAGGAACAGATAAGCTTTCCATCGAGCTCTTAGTCGAAGAAGTCGGTCGAAGGATGCAAGAGTTATTAGCAAAAAACTAATCGGTGGTCAACACGATTCCGTTCTTCTGCCGATTCTTTTCGCAAAGTACTTTTCTATAATTCTAGTATTATATGGGAAAATTTATTGTACATGTAAAAAACTATTAATTCTGAATAAAATGCCGCCCATTTATGCAATTAAAAACATTTAAATGTCTCTTATTAGATAAGGTATATTTTCGTCTTATAAGGTACTTCTTCTTCAATGATTTCGAGGATATTTTAGTTTTGATGAAAAAAAATTTATTTCTTACGACTTTTCGTAAAATATGTTAAAGCCATCTGAAAGAGGAACAGATAAGCTTTCCATCGAGCTCTTAGTCGAAGAAGTCGGTCGAAGGATGCAAGAGTTATTAGCAAAAAACTAATCGGTGGTCAACACGATTCCGTCCTACTGCCGATTCTTTTCGCAAAGTACTTTTCTATAATTCTAGTATTTAATGGGAAAAATTTAAACAAATTTTTTGTCCATGTAAAAAACTATTAATTCTAAATCAAATGCCGCCCATTTATGCAATTAAAAAAATTTAAATGTCTCTTATTAGATAAGGCATATTTTCGTCTGATAAGATACTTCTTCTTCAATGATTTCGAGGAGATTTTAGTTTTGATCAAAAAAATTTTATATCTTACGACTTTTCGTAAAATATGTTAAGCTTTCCATCGAGCACTTAGTCGAAGAAGTCGGTCGAAGGATGCAAGAGTTATTAGCAAAAAACTAATCGGTGGTCAACACGATTCCGTCCTACTGCCGCTTCTTTTCGCAATGTACTTTTTTATAATTCTAGTATTTAATGGGAAAGAATTAAACGAATTTTTTGTCCACGTAAAAAACTATTAATTCTGAATAAAATGCCGCCCATTTTGCAATTAAAAAAATTTAAATGTCTCTTAGTTTTGATCCAAAAAATTTTATATTTTACGAATTTTCGTAAAATATGTTAATGCCATCTGAAAGAGGAACAGATAAGCTTTCCATCCAGCTCTTAGTCGAAGAATTCGGTCAAAGGATGCAAGAGTTATTAGCAAAAAACTAATCGGTGGTCAACATGTTTCCGTCCTACTGCCGATTCTTGTCGCAATGTACTTTTCTATAATTCTAGTATTACATGCGAAAATTTTTTGTCCATGTAAAAAACTATTAATTCTGAAAAAAATGCCGCCCATTTATGCAATCAAAAAAATTTAAATGTCTCTTGTTAGATAAGGCATATTTTCGTTTGATAAGGTACTTCTACTTCAATGATTTCGAGGATATTTTAGTTTTGATCAAAACAATTGTATTTCTTCCGACTTTTCGTAAAATATGTTAATGCCATCTGAAAGAGGAACAGATAAGCTTTCCATCGAGCTCTTAGTCGAAGAATTCGGTCAAAGGATGCAAGAGTTATTAGCAAACAACAAATCGGTGGTCAACAAGATTCCGTCCTACTGCCGATTCTTGTCGCAAAGTACTTTTCTATAATTCCAGTATTATAAGGGAAAATTTTTTGTCCATGTAAAAAACTATTAATTCTGAAAAAAAACGCCGCCCATTTATGCAATTAAAAAAATTTAAATGTCTCTTATTAGATAAGGCATATTTTCGTTAGATAAGGTACTTCTACTTCAATGATTTCGAGGATATTTTAGTTTTGATCAAAAAAATTGTATTTCTTACGACTTTTCGTAAAATATGTTAATGCTATCTGAAAGAGGAATAGATAAGCTTTCCATCGAGCTCTTAGTCGAATAAGTCGGTGGAAGGATGCAAGAGTTATTAGCAAACAAGAAATCGGTGGTCAACAAGATTCCGTCCTACTGCCGATACTTTTCGCAAAGTACTTTTCTATAATTCTAGTATTTAATGGAAAAAAAATTAAACGAATTTTTTGTCCATGTAAAAAACTATTAATTCTGAATAAAATGCCACCCATTTATGCAATTAAAAAAATTTAAATGACTCTTATTAGATAAGGCATATTTTCGTCTGATAAGGTACTTCTTCTTCAATGATTTCGAGGAGATTTTAGTTTTGATCAAAAAAATTTCATTTCTTACAACTTTTCGTAAAATATGTTAATGCCATCTGAAAGAGAAAGAGATAAGCTTTCCATCGAGATCTTAGTCGAAGAAGTCCGTCGAAGGATGCAAGAGTTATTAGCAAACCAGTAAGGACGCTATCTTCAGCAAGGCTGAAGCTATAATACTTTTCACTTTATGTCACTATAAAAAATATGAATAGTTTTCATGCCTCCCTAACAACATAACTGTAATGTTTCAAGTCAATTCGTTAAAAAACAAAAAAGTTTTCCATACAACGGTTCAAGTTTTGCGATAAGTGGGCGTAGCCATGCCCACTTTTGGTCAAAATAGTTTTCATGCCTCCCTAACAACATAACTGTAATGTTTCAAGTCAATTCGTTAAAAAACAAAAAAGTTTTCCATACAACGGTTCAAGTTTTGCGATAAGTGGGCGTAGCCATGCCCACTTTTGGTCAAAATAGTTTTCATTCCTCCCTAAGAACATAACTGTAATGTTTCAAGTCAATTCGTTAAAAAACAAAAAAGTTTTCCATACAACGGTTAAAGTTTTGCGATAAGTGGGCGTAGCCATGCCCACTTTTGGTCAAAATAGTTTTCATTCCTCCCTAAGAACATAACTGTAAAGTTTCAAGTCAATTGGTTAAAAAACAAAAAAGTTTTCCGTACAAAGGGTCAAGTTAAGCTATAAGTGGGCGTGGCTACGCCTGGCTACGCCCACTTTTGGTCAAAATAGTTTTCATTCCTCTCTAAGAACATAACTGTAAAGTTTCAAGTCAATTGGTTAACACACAAAAAAGTTTTCCATACAACGGTTCAAGTTTTGCGATAAGTGGGCGTAGCCATGCCCACTTTTGGTCAAAATAGTTTTCATGCCTCCCTAACAACATAACTGTAATGTTTCAAGTCATTTCGTTAAAAAACAAAAAAGTTTTCCATACAACGGTTCAAGTTTTGCGATAAGTGGGCGTAGCCATGCCCACTTTTGGTCAAAATAGTTTTCATGCCTCCCTAACAACATAACTGTAATGTTTCAAGTCAATTCGTTAAAAAACAAAAAATTTTTCCATACAACGGTTCAAGTTTTGCGATAAGTGGGCGTAACCATGCCCACTTTTGGTCAAAATAGTTTTCATTCCTCCCTAAGAACATAACTGTAATGTTTCAAGTCAATTCGTTAAAAAACAAAAAAGTTTTCCATACAACGGTTCAAGTTTTGCGATAAGTGGGCGTAGCCATGCCCACTTTTGGTCAAAATAGTTTTCATTCCTCCCTAAGAACATAACTGTAATGTTTCAAATCAATTCGTTAAAAAACAAAAAAGTTTTCCATACAACGGTTCAAGTTTTGCGATAAGTGGGCGTAGCCATGCCCACTTTTGGTCAAAATAGTTTTCGTTCCTCCCTAAGAACATAACTGTAAAGTTTCAAGTCAATTGGTTAAAAAACAAAAAAGTTTTCCGTACAAAGGGTCAAGTTAAGCTATAAGTGGGCGTGGCTACGCCTGGCTACGCCCACTTTTGGTCAAAATAGTTTTCATTCCTCTCTAAGAACATAACTGTAAAGTTTCAAGTCAATTGGTTAACAAACAAAAAAGTTTTCCACACAACGGGTAAATTTTCGCTATAAGTGGGCGTTGCTACGCGTGGCTACGCCCACTTTTGGTCAAAATAGTTTTCATTCCTCCCTAAGAACATAACATTAAAATTTCAAGTCAATTGGTAAAGAAACAAAAAGTTTTCCATACAACGACGTGAATATGGCTTCCCTTCCTCTTCTTCATTTTGTATGGGAGTTACCAGTTCCAGATGTCCAATCTCAATGAAACTTTCAGGCATGTAGTCGGACTATGTAAAACTACTATGTTTAAAATTTCAGAACTCTATTGTACAAAACAAAAAAGTTTTCCATACAACGATTCAAGTTTTGTTCACTTTTCTTCTTCTTTTCGTATGGGAGCTACCTGTTCCAGTAATCCGATCATGCTGATTCCGACGAATGATTCATCGTAATAAATTCTAAGACTCTGTGCAAAGTTTCAGCTCGATAGCTTCAAAACTGAGGGACTAGTTTGCATACATACAGACAGACAGACAGACGGACAGACGGACATGGCTAAATCAACTCGTCTTGTCGTCCTGATCAAGAATATATATACTTTGTATAGTCGGAAATTAATATTTCGATCTGTTACAAACTCCGTGACAAAGTTAATATACTATTTCACATAAGTGAAAAGTATAAAAACTAATCGGTGGTCAACACGTTTCCGTCCTACTGCCGATTCTTTTCGCAAAGTACTTTTCTGTAATTCTAGTATTTAATGGGAAAAAATTAAACGAATTTTTTGTCCATGTAAAAAACTATTAATTCTGAATAAAATACCGCCCATTTATGCGATTAAAAAAATTTAAATGGCTCTTATTAGGTAAGGCATATTTTCGTCTGATGAGGTACTTCTTCTTCAATGATTTCGAGGATATTTTAGTTTTGATCAAAAAAATTTATTTCTTACGACTTTTCGTAAAATGTGTTAAAGCCATCTGAAAGAGGAACAGATAAGCTTTCCATCGAGCTCTTAGTCGAAGAAGTCGGTCGAAGGATGCAAGAGTTATTAGCAAAAAACTAATCGGTGGTCAACACGATTCCGTTCTTCTGCCGATTCTTTTCGCAAAGTACTTTTCTATAATTCTAGTATTATATGGGAAAATTTTTTGTACATGTAAAAAACTATTAATTCTGAATAAAATGCCGCCCATTTATGCAATTAAAAACATTTAAATGTCTCTTATTAGATAAGGTATATTTTCGTCTTATAAGGTACTTCTTCTTCAATGATTTCGAGGATATTTTAGTTTTGATGAAAAAAAATTTATTTCTTACGACTTTTCGTAAAATATGTTAAAGCCATCTGAAAGAGGAACAGATAAGCTTTCCATCGAGCTCTTAGTCGAAGAAGTCGGTCGAAGGATGCAAGAGTTATTAGCAAAAAACTAATCGGTGGTCAACACGATTCCGTCCTACTGCCGATTCTTTTCGCAAAGTACTTTTTTATAATTCTAGTATTTAATGGGAAAGATTTAAACGAATTTTTTGTCCACGTAAAAAACTATTAATTCTGAATAAAATGCCGCCCATTTTGCAATTAAAAAAATTTAAATGTCACTTAGTTTTGATCCAAAAAATTTTATATTTTACGAATTTTCGTAAAATATGTTAATGCCATCTGAAAGAGGAACAGATAAGCTTTCCATCGAGCTCTTAGTCGAAGAATTCGGTCAAAGGATGCAAGAGTTATTAGCAAAAAACTAATCGGTGGTCAACATGTTTCCGTCCTACTGCCGATTCTTGTCGCAATGTACTTTTCTATAATTCTAGTATTACATGCAAAAAATTTTTGTCCATGTAAAAAACTATTAATTCTGAAAAAAATGCCGCCCATTTATGCAATCAAAAAAATTTGAATGTCTCTTGTTAGATAAGGCATATTTTCGTTTGATAAGGTACTTCTACTTCAATGATTTCGAGGATATTTTAGTTTTGATCAAAAAAATTGTATTTCTTCCGACTTTTCGTAAAATATGTTAATGCCATCTGAAAGAGGAACAGATAAGCTTTCCATCGAGCTCTTAGTCGAAGAATTCGGTCAAAGGATGCAAGAGTTATTAGCAAACAACAAATCGGTGGTCAACAAGATTCCGTCCTACTGCCGATTCTTGTCACAAAGTACTTTTCTATAATTCTAGTATTATATGGAAAAATTTTTTGTCCATGTAAAAAACTATTAATTCTGAAAAAAAACGCCGCCCATTTATGCAATTAAAAAAATTTAAATGTCTCTTATTAGATAAGGCATATTTTCGTTTGATAAGGTACTTCTACTTCAATGATTTCGAGGATATTTTAGTTTTGATCAAAAAAATTGTATTTCTTCCGACTTTTCGTAAAATATGTTAATGCCATCTGAAAGAGAAAGAGATAAGCTTTCCATCGAGATCTTAGTCGAAGAAGTCCGTCAAAGGATGCAAGAGTTATTAGCAAAAAACTAATCGGTGGTCAACACGTTTCCGTCCTACTGCCGATTCTTTTCGCAAAGTACTTTTCTATAATTCTAGTATTTAATGGGAAAAAATTAAACGAATTTTTTGTCCATGTAAAAAACTATTAATTCTGAATAAAATGCCGCCCATTTATGCAATTAAAAAAATTTAAATGTCTCTTATTAGATAAGGTATATTTTCGTCTTATAAGGTACTTCTTCTTCAATGATTTCGAGGATATTTTAGTTTTGATGAAAAAAAATTTATTTCTTACGACTTTTCGTAAAATATGTTAAAGCCATCTGAAAGAGGAACAGATAAGCTTTCCATCGAGCTCTTAGTCGAAGAAGTCGGTCGAAGGATGCAACAGTTATTAGCAAAAAACTAATCGGTGGTCAACACGTTTCCGTCCTACTGCCGATTCTTTTCGCAAAGTACTTTTCTATAATTCTAGTAGTTAATGGGAAAAATTTAAAAAAATTTTTTGTCCATGTAAAAAACTATTAATTCTAAATAAAATGCCGCCCATTTATGCAATTAAAAAAATTTAAATGTCTCTTATTAGATAAGGCATATTTTCGTCTGATAAGGTACTTCTTCTTCAATGATTTCGAGGAGATTTTAGTTTTGATCAAAAAAATTTTATATCTTACGAGTTTTCATAAAATATGTTAATGCCATCTGAAAGAGGAACAGATAAGCTTTCCATCGAGCTCTTGATCGAAGAAGTCGGTCGAAGGATGCAAGAGTTATTAGCAAAAAACTAATCGGTGGTCAACACGATTCCGTCCTACTGTCGATTCTTTTCGCAAAGTACTTTTTTATAATTCTAGTATTTAATGGGAAAAAATTAAACGAATTTTTTGTCCATGTAAAAAACTATTAATTCTGAATAAAATGCCGCCCATTTATGCAATTAAAAAATTTTAAATGTCTCTTAGTTTTGATCCAAAAAATTTTATATTTTACGACTTTTCGTAAAATATGTTAATGCCATCTGAAAGAGGAACAGATAAGCTTTCCATCGAGCTCTTAGTCGAATAAGTCGGTGGAAGGATGCAAGAGTTATAAGCAAACAACAAATCGGTGATCAACAACATTCCGTCCTAATGCCGATTCTTTTCGCAAAGTACTTTTCTATAATTCTAGTATTTAATGGAAAAAAAATTAAACGAATTTTTTGTCCATGTAAAAAACTATTAATTCTGAATAAAATGCCGCCCATTTATGCAATTAAAAAAATTTAAATGTCTCTTATTAGATAAGGCATATTTTCGTCTGATAAGGTACTTCTTCTTCAATGATTTCGAGGAGATTTTAGTTTTGATCAAAAAAATTTCATTTCTTACAATTTTTCGTAAAATATGTTAATTCCATCTGAAAGAGAAACAGATAAGCTTTCCATCGAGATCTTAGTCGAAGAAGTCCGTCGAAGGATGCACGAGTTATTAGCAAAAAACTAATCGGGGGTCAACACGTTTCGCCCTACTGCCGATTCTTTTCGCAAAGTACTTTTCTATAATTCTAGTATTTAATGGGAAAAAATTAAACGAATTTTTTGTCCATGTAAAAAACTATTAATTCTGAATAAAATACCGCTCATTTATGCAATTAAAAAAATTTAAATGTCTCTTATTAGATAAGGCATATTTTCGTCTTATAAGGTACTTCTTCTTCAATGATTTCGAGGATATTTTAGTTTTGATCAAAAAAGTTTTATTTCTTACGACTTTTTGTAAAATATGTTAATGCCGTCTGAAAGAGGAACAGATAAGCTTTCCATCGAGCTCTTAGGCGCAGAAGTCGGTCGAACGATGCAAGAGTTATTAGCAAAAAACTAATCGGGGGTCAACACGTTTCCGTCCTTCAGCCTATTCTTTTTGCAAAGTACTTTTCTATAATTCTAGTATTTAATGGGAAAAAATTCCATGTCCATGTAAAAAACTATTAATTCTGAATAAAATGCCGCCCATTTATGCAATTAAAAAAATTTAAATGTCTCTTATTAGGTAAGGCATATTTTCGTCGTATAAGGTCTTCTTCTTCAATGATTTCGAGGGTATTTTAGTTTTGATCAAAAAAGTTTTATTTCTTACGACTTTTCGTAAAATATGTTAATGCCGTCTGAAAGAGGAACATATAAGTTTTCCATCAAGCTCTTAGGCGAAGAAGTCGGTCGAAGGATGCAAGAGTTATTTGCAAACAACAAATAGGTGGTCAACACAATTCCGTCCTACTGCCGATTCTTTTCTCAAAGTACTTTTCTATAATTCTAGTATTTAATGGGAAAAAATTAAACGAATTTTTATCCATGTAAAAAACTATTAATTCTGAATAAAATGCCGCCCATTTATGCAATTAAAAAAATTTAAATGTCTCTTATTAGGTAAGGCATATTTTCGTCTTATAAGGTACTTATCCTTCAATGATTTCGATGATATTTTAGTTTTGATCAAAAAAATTTTATTTCTTACGACTTTTCGTAAAATATGTTAATGCCATCTGAAAGAGGAACAGATAAGCTTTTCATCGAGCTCTTAGTCGAAGAAGTCGGTCGAACGATGCAAGAGTTATTAGCAAAAAACTAATCGGTGGTCAACACGTTTCCGTCCTACTGCCGATTCTTTTCGCAAAGTACTTTTCTGTAATTCTAGTATTTAATGGGAAAAAATTAAACGAATTTTTTGTCCATGTAAAAAACTATTAATTTTGAATAAAATGCCGCCCGTTTATGCAATTAAAAAAATTTAAATGTCTCTTAATAGATGAGGTATATTTTCGTCTTATAAGGTACTTCTTTTTCAATGATTTCGAGGATATTTTAGTATTGATCAAAAAAATTGTATTTCTTACGACTTTTCGTAAAATATGTTAATGCCATCTGAAAGAGGAACAGATAAGCTTTCCATCGAGCTCTTAATTGAAGAAGTCGGTCGAAAGTTGAAAGAGTTATTAGCAAAAAACTAATCGGTGGTCACCACGATTCCGTCCTACTGCCGATTCTTTTCGCAAAGTACTTTTCTATAATTCTAGTATTTAATGGAAAAAAAATTAAACGAATTTTTTGTCCATGTAAAAAACTATTAATTCTGAATAAAATGCCGCCCATTTATGCAATTAAAAAAATTTAAATGTCTCTTAGTTTTGATCAAAAAAATTTTATATCTTACGACTTTTCGTAAAATATGTTAATGTCATCTGAAAGAGGAACAGATAAACTTTCCATCGAGCTCTAAGTCGAAGAAGTCGGTCAAAGGATGCAAGACTTATTAGCAAAAAACTAATCGGTGGTCAACATGTTTCCATCCTACTGCCGATTCTTGTCGCAAAGTACTTTTCTATAATTCAAGTATTAAATGGGAAAATTTTTTGTCCATGTAAAAAACTATTAATTCTGAAAAAAATGCTGCCCATTTATGCAATTAAAAAAATTTAAATGTCTCTTATTAGATAAGGCATATTTTCGTTTGATAAGGTACTTCTACTTCAATGATTTCGAGGATATTTTAGTTTTGATCAAAAAAATTGTATTTCTTACGACTTTTCGTAAAATATGTTAATGCCATCTGAAAGCGGAACAGATAAGCTTTCCATCGAGCTCTTAGTCGACGAAGTCGGTGGAAGGATGCAAGAGTTATTAGCAAACAACAAAATGGTGGTCAACAAGATTCCGTCCTATTGCCGATTCTTTTCGCAAAGTACTTTTCTATAATTCTAGTATTTAATGGAAAAATTTTTTGTCCATGTAAAAAAATATTAATTCTGAAAAAAACGCTGCCCATTTATGCAATTAAAAAAATTTAAATGTCTCTTAGTTTTGATCAAAAAAATTTTATATCTTACGACTTTTCGTAAAATTTGTTAATGTCATCTGAAAGAGGAACAGATAAGCTTTCCATCGAGCTCTAAGTCGAAGAAGTCGGTCAAAGGATGCAAGAGTTATTAGCAAAAAACTAATCGGTGGTCAACATGTTTCCGTCCTACTGCCGATTCTTGTCGCAAAGTACTTTTCTATAATTCAAGTATTAAATGGGAAAATTTTTTGCCCATGTAAAAAACTATTAATTCTGAAAAAAATGCTGCCCATTTATGCAATTAAAAAAATTTAAATGTCTCTTATTAGATAAGGCATATTTTCGTTTGATTAGGTACTTCTACTTCAATGATTACGAGGATATTTTAGTTTTGATCAAAAAAATTGTATTTCTTCCGAATTTTCGTAAAATATGTTAATGCCATCTGAAAGAGGAACAGATAAGCTTTCCATCGAGCTTTAGTCAAATAAGTCGGTGGAAGGATGCAAGAGTTATTAGCAAACAACAAATCGGTGGTCAACAAGATTCCGTCCTACTGCCGATTCTTTTCGCAAAGTACTTTTCTATAATTCTACTATTTCATGGAAAAAAAATTAAACGAATTTTTTGTCCATGTAAAAAACTATTAATTCTGAATAAAATGCCGCCCATTTATGCAATTAAAAAAATTTAAATGTCTCTTATTAGATAAGGCATATTTTCGTCTGATAAGGTACTTTTTCTTCAATGATTTCGAGGATATTTTAGTTTTGATCAAAAAAATTTAATTTCTTACAACTTTTCGTAAAATATGTTAATGCCATCTGAAAGAGAAAGAGATAAGCTTTCCATCGAGATCTTAGTCGAAGAAGTCCGTCGAATGATGCAAGAGTTATTAGCAAAAAACTAATCGGTGGTCAACAACATTCCGTCCTTCTGCCAATTCTGTTCGCAAAGTACTTTTCTATAATTCTAGTATTTAATGGGAAAAAATTCCATGTCCATGTAAAAAACTATTAATTCTGTATAAAATACCGCCCATTTTTGCAAATAAAAAAATTTAAATGTCTCTTATTAGGTAAGACATATTTTCGTCTGATAACGTACTTTTTCTTCAATGATTTCGAGGATATTTTAGTTTTGATCAAAAAAATTTCATTTCTTACAACTTTTCGTAAAATATGTTAATGCCATCTGAAAGAGAAAGAGATAAGCTTTCCATCGAGATCTTAGTCGAAGAAGTCGGTCGAACGATGCAAGAGTTATTAGCAAAAAACTAATCGGGGGTCAACAAGTTTCCGTCCTACTGCCGATTCTTTTCGCAAAGTACTTTTCTATAATTCTAGTATTTAATGGAAAAAAATTAAACGAATTTTTTGTCCATGTAAAAAACTATTAATTCTGAATAAAATGCCGCCCATTTATGCAATTAAAAAAATTTAAATGTCTCTTATTAGGTAAGGCATATTTTCGTCTTATAAGGTACTTCTTCTTCAATGATTTCGAGGATATTTTAGTTTTGATCAAAAAAGTTTTATTTCTTACGACTTTTCGTAAAATATGTTTATGCCGTCTGAAAGAGGAATATATAAGCTTTCCATCGAGCTCTTAGGCGAAGAAGTCAGTCGAACGATGCAAGAGTTATTAGCAAACAACAAATCGGTGGTCAACAAGATTCCGTCCTATTGCCGATTCTTTTCGCAAAGTACTTTTCTATAATTCTAGTATTTAATGGAAAAATTTTTTGTCCATGTAAAAAAATATTAATTCTGAAAAAAACGCTGCCCATTTATGCAATTAAAAAAATTTAAATGTCTCTTATTAGATAAGGCATATTTTCGTTTGATAAGGTACTTCTACTTCAATGATTTCGAGGATATTTTAGTTTTGATCAAAAAAATTGTATTTCTTCCGAATTTTCGTAAAATATGTTAATGCCATCTGAAAGAGGAACAGATAAGCTTTCCATCGAGGTCTTAGTCAAATAAGTCGGTGGAAGGATGCAAGAGCTATTAACAAACAACAAATCGGTGGTCAACAAGATTCCGTCCTACTGCCGATTCTTTTCGCAAAGTACTCTTCTATAATTCTACTATTTAATGGAAAAAAAATTAAACGAATTTTTTGTCCATGTAAAAAACTATTAAATCTGAATAAAATGCCGCCCATTTATGCAATTAAAAAAATTTAAATGTCTCTTAGTTTTGACCAAAAAAATTTTATATTTTACGACTTTTCGTAAAATATGTTAATGCCATCTGAAAGAGGAACAGATAAGCTTTCCATCGAGCTCTTAGGCGAAGAAGTCGGTCAAAGGATGCAAGAGTTATTAGCAAAAAACTAATCGGTGGTCAACATGTTTCCGTCCTACTGCCGATTCTTGTCGCAAAGTACTTTTCTATAATTCTAGTATTAAATGGGAAAATTTTTTGTCCATGTAAAAAACTATTAATTCTGAAAAAAACGCCGCCCATTTATGCAATTAAAAAAAAGTAAATGTCTCTTATTAGATAAGGCATATTTTCGTTTGATAAGGTACTTCTACTTCAATAATTTCGAGGATATTTTAGTTTTGCTCAAAAAAATTGTATTTCTTCCGAATTTTCGTAAAATATGTTAATGCCATCTGAAAGAGGAACAGATAAGCTTTCCATCGAGCTCTTAGTCAAATAAGTCGGTGGAAGGATGCAAGAGTTATTAGCAAACAACAAATCGGTGGTCAACAAGATTCCGTCCTACTGCCGATTCTTTTCGCAAAGTACTTTTCTATAATTCTACTATTTAATGGAAAAAAAATTAAACGAATTTTTTGTACATGTAAAAAACTATTAATTCTGAATAAAATGCCGCCCATTTATGCCATTAAAAAAATTTAAATGTCTCTTAGTTTTGACCAAAAAAATGTTATATTTTACTTTTAGGATGCAAGAGTTATTAGCAAACAACAAATCGGTGGTCAACACTTTTCCGTCCTACTACCGATTCTTTTCTCAAAGTACTTTTCTATAATTCTAGTATTTAATTGGAAAAAATTGAACGAATTTTTATCCATGTAAAAAACTATTAATTCTGAATAAAATGCCGCCCATTTATGCAATTAAAAAAATTTAAATGTTTCTTATTAGGTAAGGCATGTTTTCGTCTTATAAGGTACTTCTCCTTCAATGATTTCGAGGATATTTTAGTTTTGATCAAAAAAATTTTATTTCTTACGACTTTTCGTAAAATATGTTAATGCCATCTGAAAGAGGAACAGATAAGCTTTCCATCGAGCTCTTAGTCGAAGAAGTCGGTCGAAAGATGCAAGAGTTATTAGCAAAAAACCAATCGGTGGTCAACACGTTTCCGTCCTACTGCCGATTCTTTTCGCAAAGTACTTTTCTATAATTCTAGTATTTAATGGAAAAAAAATTAAACGAATTTTTTGTCCATGTAAAAAACTATTAATTCTGAATAAAATGCCGCCCATTTATGCAATTAAAAAAATTTAAATGTCTCTTATTAGATAAGGCATATTTTCGTCTGATAAGGTACTTTTTCTTCAATGATTTCGAGGATATTTTAGTTTTGATCAAAAAAGTTTTATTTCTTACGACTTTTTGTAAAATATGTTAATGCCGTCTGAAAGAGCAACATATAAGCTTTTCATCGAGCTCTTAGGCGAAGAAGTCGGTCGAACGATGCAAGAGTTATTAGCAAAAAACTAATCGGGGGTCAACAAGTTTCCGTCCTACTGCCGATTCTTTTCGCAAAGTACTTTTCTATAATTCTAGTATTTAATGGAAAAAAATTAAACGAATTTTTTGTCCATGTAAAAAACTATTAATTCTGAATAAAATGCCGCCCATTTATGCAATTAAAAAAATTTAAATGTCTCTTATTAGGTAAGGCATATTTTCGTCTTATAAGGTACTTCTTCTTCAATGATTTCGAGGATATTTTAGTTTTGATCAAAAAAGTTTTATTTCTTACGACTTTTCGTAAAATATGTTTATGCCATCTGAAAGAGGAACAGATAAGCTTTCCATCGAGCTCTTAGTCGAAGAAGTCGGTCGAAAGATGCAAGAGTTATTAGCAAAAAACTAATCGGTGGTCAACACGTTTCCGTCCTACTGCCGATTCTTTTCGCAAAGTACTTTTCTATAATTCTAGTATTTAATGGAAAAAAAATTAAACGAATTTTTTGTCCATGTAAAAAACTATTAATTCTGAATAAAATGCCGCCCATTTATGCAATTAAAAAAATTTAAATGTCTCTTATTAGATAAGGCATATTTTCGTCTGATAAGGTACTTTTTCTTCAATGATTTCGAGGATATTTTAGTTTTGATCAAAAAAGTTTTATTTCTTACGACTTTTTGTAAAATATGTTAATGCCGTCTGAAAGAGCAACATATAAGCTTTTCATCGAGCTCTTAGGCGAAGAAGTCGGTCGAACGATGCAAGAGTTATTAGCAAAAAACTAATCGGGGGTCAACAAGTTTCCGTCCTACTGCCGATTCTTTTCGCAAAGTACTTTTCTATAATTCTAGTATTTAATGGAAAAAAATTAAACGAATTTTTTGTCCATGTAAAAAACTATTAATTCTGAATAAAATGCCGCCCATTTATGCAATTAAAAAAATTTAAATGTCTCTTATTAGGTAAGGCATATTTTCGTCTTATAAGGTACTTCTTCTTCAATGATTTCGAGGATATTTTAGTTTTGATCAAAAAAGTTTTATTTCTTACGACTTTTCGTAAAATATGTTTATGCCGTCTGAAAGAGGAACATATAAGCTTTCCATCGAGCTCTTGGGCGAAGAAGTCAGTCGAACGATGCAAGAGTTATTAGCAAACAACAAATCGGTGGTCAACACGTTTCCGTCCTACCGCCGATTCTTTTCGCAAAGTACTTTTCGATAATTCTAGTATTTAATGGGAAAATTTTTTGTCCATGTAAAAAACTATTAACTCTGAAAAAAACGCCGCCCATTTATGCAATTAAAAAAATTTAAATGTCTCTTATTAGATAAGGCATATTTTCGATTGATAAGGTACTTCTACTTCAATGATTTCGAGGATATTTTAGTTTTGATCAAAAAAATTGTATTTCTTCCGAATTTTCGTAAAATATGTTAATGCCATCTGAAAGAGGAACAGATAAGCTTTCCATCGAGGTCTTAGTCAAATAAGTCGGTGGAAGGATGCAAGAGTTATTAACAAACAACAAATCGGTGGTCAACAAGATTCCGTCCTACTGCCGATTCTTTTCGCAAAGTACTTTTCTATAATTCTACTATTTAATGGAAAAAAAATTAAACGAATTTTTTGTCCATGTAAAAAACTATTAATTCTGAATAAAATGCCGCCCATTTATGCAATTAAAAAAATTTAAATGTCTCTTAGTTTTGACCAAAAAAATTTTATATTTTACGACTTTTCGTAAAATATGTTAATGCCGTCTGAAAGAGGAACATATAAGCTTTCCATCGAGCTCTTAGGCGAAGAAGTCGGTCGAACGATGCAAGAGTTATTAGCAAAAAACTAATCGGTGGTCAACACGTTTCCGTCCTACTGCCGATTCTTTTCGCAAAGTACTTTTCTATAATTCTAGTATTTAATGGAAAAAAAATTAAACGAATTTTTTGTCCATGTAAAAAACTATTAATTCTGAATAAAATGCCGCCCATTTATGCAATTAAAAAAATTTAAATGTCTCTTAGTTTTGATCAAAAAAATTTTATATCTTACGACTTTTCGTAAAATATGTTAATGTCATCTGAAAGAGGAACAGATAAACTTTCCATCGAGCTCTAAGTCGAAGAAGTCGGTCAAAGGATGCAAGACTTATTAGCAAAAAACTAATCGGTGGTCAACATGTTTCCATCCTACTGCCGATTCTTGTCGCAAAGTACTTTTCTATAATTCAAGTATTAAATGGGAAAATTTTTTGTCCATGTAAAAAACTATTAATTCTGAAAAAAATGCTGCCCATTTATGCAATTAAAAAAATTTAAATGTCTCTTATTAGATAAGGCATATTTTCGTTTGATAAGGTACTTCTACTTCAATGATTTCGAGGATATTTTAGTTTTGATCAAAAAAATTGTATTTCTTACGACTTTTCGTAAAATATGTTAATGCCATCTGAAAGAGGAACAGATAAGCTTTCCATCGAGCTCTTAGTCGACGAAGTCGGTGGAAGGATGCAAGAGTTATTAGCAAACAACAAAATGGTGGTCAACAAGATTCCGTCCTATTGCCGATTCTTTTCGCAAAGTACTTTTCTATAATTCTAGTATTTAATGGAAAAATTTTTTGTCCATGTAAAAAAATATTAATTCTGAAAAAAACGCTGCCCATTTATGCAATTAAAAAAATTTAAATGTCTCTTAGTTTTGATCAAAAAAATTTTATATCTTACGACTTTTCGTAAAATATGTTATTGTCATCTGAAAGAGGAACAGATAAGCTTTCCATCGAGCTCTAAGTCGAAGAAGTCGGTCAAACGATGCAAGAGTTATTAGCAAAAAACTAATCGGTGGTCAACATGTTTCCGTCCTACTGCCGATTCTTGTCGCAAAGTACTTTTCTATAATTCAAGTATTAAATGGGAAAATTTTTTGCCCATGTAAAAAACTATTAATTCTGAAAAAAATGCTGCCCATTTATGCAATTAAAAAAATTTAAATGTCTCTTATTAGATAAGGCATATTTTCGTTTGATTAGGTACTTCTACTTCAATGATTACGAGGATATTTTAGTTTTGATCAAAAAAATTGTATTTCTTCCGAATTTTCGTAAAATATGTTAATGCCATCTGAAAGAGGAACAGATAAGCTTTCCATCGAGCTTTAGTCAAATAAGTCGGTGGAAGGATGCAAGAGTTATTAGCAAACAACAAATCGGTGGTCAACAAGATTCCGTCCTACTGCCGATTCTTTTCGCAAAGTACTTTTCTATAATTCTACTATTTCATGGAAAAAAAATTAAACGAATTTTTTGTCCATGTAAAAAACTATTAATTCTGAATAAAATGCCGCCCATTTATGCAATTAAAAAAATTTAAATGTCTCTTATTAGATAAGGCATATTTTCGTCTGATAAGGTACTTTTTCTTCAATGATTTCGAGGATATTTTAGTTTTGATCAAAAAAATTTAATTTCTTACAACTTTTCGTAAAATATGTTAATGCCATCTGAAAGAGAAAGAGATAAGCTTTCCATCGAGATCTTAGTCGAAGAAGTCCGTCGAATGATGCAAGAGTTATTAGCAAAAAACTAATCGGTGGTCAACAACATTCCGTCCTTCTGCCAATTCTGTTCGCAAAGTACTTTTCTATAATTCTAGTATTTAATGGGAAAAAATTCCATGTCCATGTAAAAAACTATTAATTCTGTATAAAATACCGCCCATTTTTGCAAATAAAAAAATTTAAATGTCTCTTATTAGGTAAGACATATTTTCGTCTGATAAAGTACTTTTTCTTCAATGATTTCGAGGATATTTTAGTTTTGATCAAAAAAATTTCATTTCTTACAACTTTTCGTAAAATATGTTAATGCCATCTGAAAGAGAAAGAGATAAGCTTTCCATCGAGATCTTAGTCGAAGAAGTCGGTCGAACGATGCAAGAGTTATTAGCAAAAAACTAATCGGGGGTCAACAAGTTTCCGTCCTACTGCCGATTCTTTTCGCAAAGTACTTTTCTATAATTCTAGTATTTAATGGAAAAAAATTAAACGAATTTTTTGTCCATGTAAAAAACTATTAATTCTGAATAAAATGCCGCCCATTTATGCAATTAAAAAAATTTAAATGTCTCTTATTAGGTAAGGCATATTTTCGTCTTATAAGGTACTTCTTCTTCAATGATTTCGAGGATATTTTAGTTTTGATCAAAAAAGTTTTATTTCTTACGACTTTTCGTAAAATATGTTTATGCCGTCTGAAAGAGGAACATATAAGCTTTCCATCGAGCTCTTAGGCGAAGAAGTCAGTCGAACGATGCAAGAGTTATTAGCAAACAACAAATCGGTGGTCAACAAGATTCCGTCCTATTGCCGATTCTTTTCGCAAAGTACTTTTCTATAATTCTAGTATTTAATGGAAAAATTTTTTGTCCATGTAAAAAAATATTAATTCTGAAAAAAACGCTGCCCATTTATGCAATTAAAAAAATTTAAATGTCTCTTAGTTTTGATCAAAAAAATTTTATATCTTACGACTTTTCGTAAAATATGTTAATGTCATCTGAAAGAGGAACAGATAAGCTTTCCATCGAGCTCTAAGTCGAAGAAGTCGGTCAAAGGATGCAAGAGTTATTAGCAAAAAACTAATCGGTGGTCAACATGTTTCCGTCCTACTGCCGATTCTTGTCGCAAAGTACTTTTCTATAATTCAAGTATTAAATGGGAAAATTTTTTGCCCATGTAAAAAACTATTAATTCTGAAAAAAATGCTGCCCATTTATGCAATTAAAAAAATTTAAATGTCTCTTATTAGATAAGGCATATTTTCGTTTGATTAGGTACTTCTACTTCAATGATTACGAGGATATTTTAGTTTTGATCAAAAAAATTTTATTTCTTCCGAATTTTCGTAAAATATGTTAATGCCATCTGAAAGAGGAACAGATAAGCTTTCCATCGAGCTTTAGTCAAATAAGTCGGTGGAAGGATGCAAGAGTTATTAGCAAACAACAAATCGGTGGTCAACAAGATTCCGTCCTACTGCCGATTCTTTTCGCAAAGTACTTTTCTATAATTCTACTATTTCATGGAAAAAAAATTAAACGAATTTTTTGTCCATGTAAAAAACTATTAATTCTGAATAAAATGCCGCCCATTTATGCAATTAAAAAAATTTAAATGTCTCTTATTAGATAAGGCATATTTTCGTCTGATAAGGTACTTTTTCTTCAATGATTTCGAGGATATTTTAGTTTTGATCAAAAAAATTTAATTTCTTACAACTTTTCGTAAAATATGTTAATGCCATCTGAAAGAGAAAGAGATAAGCTTTCCATCGAGATCTTAGTCGAAGAAGTCCGTCGAATGATGCAAGAGTTATTAGCAAAAAACTAATCGGTGGTCAACAACATTCCGTCCTTCTGCCAATTCTGTTCGCAAAGTACTTTTCTATAATTCTAGTATTTAATGGGAAAAAATTCCATGTCCATGTAAAAAACTATTAATTCTGAATAAAATACCGCCCATTTTTGCAAATAAAAAAATTTAAATGTCTCTTATTAGGTAAGACATATTTTCGTCTGATAACGTACTTCTTCTTCAATGATTTCGAGGATATTTTAGTTTTGATCAAAAAAGTTTTATTTCTTACGACTTTTCGTAAAATATGTTTATGCCGTCTGAAAGAGGAACATATAAGATTTCCATCGAGCTCTTAGGCGAAGAAGTCGGTCGAACGATGCAAGAGTTATTAGCAAACAACAAATCGGTGGTCAACACGTTTCCGTCCTACCGCCGATTCTTTTCGCAAAGTACTTTTCTATAATTCTAGTATTTAATGGGAAAATTTTTTGTCCATGTAAAAAACTATTAACTCTAAAAAAAACGCCGCCCATTTATGCAATTAAAAAAATTTAAATGTCTCTTATTAGATAAGGCATATTTTCGTTTGATAAGGTACTTCTACTTCAATGATTTCGAGGATATTTTAGTTTTGATCAAAAAAATTGTATTTCTTCCGAATTTTCGTAAAATATGTTAATGCCATCTGAAAGAGGAACAGATAAGCTTTCCATCGAGGTCTTAGTCAAATAAGTCGGTGGAAGGATGCAAGAGCTATTAACAAACAACAAATCGGTGGTCAACAAGATTCCGTCCTACTGCCGATTCTTTTCGCAAAGTACTTTTCTATAATTCTACTATTTAATGGAAAAAAAATTAAACGAATTTTTTGTCCATGTAAAAAACTATTAAATCTGAATAAAATGCCGCCCATTTATGCAATTAAAAAAATTTAAATGTCTCTTAGTTTTGACCAAAAAAATTTTATATTTTACGACTTTTCGTAAAATATGTTAATGCCATCTGAAAGAGGAACAGATAAGCTTTCCATCGAGCTCTTAGGCGAACAAGTCGGTCAAAGGATGCAAGAGTTATTAGCAAAAAACTAATCGGTGGTCAACATGTTTCCGTCCTACTGCCGATTCTTGTCGCAAAGTACTTTTCTATAATTCTAGTATTAAATGGGAAAATTTTTTGTCCATGTAAAAAACTATTAATTCTGAAAAAAAAACCGCCCATTTATGCAATTAAAAAAAAGTAAATGTCTCTTATTAGATAAGGCATATTTTCGTTTGATAAGGTACTTCTACTTCAATAATTTCGAGGATATTTTAGTTTTGCTCAAAAAAATTGTATTTCTTCCGAATTTTCGTAAAATATGTTAATGCCATCTGAAAGAGGAACAGATAAGCTTTCCATCGAGCTCTTAGTCAAATAAGTCGGTGGAAGGATGCAAGAGTTATTAGCAAACAACAAATCGGTGGTCAACAAGATTCCGTCCTACTGCCGATTCTTTTCGCAAAGTACTTTTCTATAATTCTACTATTTAATGGAAAAAAAATTAAACGAATTTTTTGTACATGTAAAAAACTATTAATTCTGAATAAAATGCCGCCCATTTATGCCATTAAAAAAATTTAAATGTCTCTTAGTTTTGACCAAAAAAATGTTATATTTTACTTTTAGGATGCAAGAGTTATTAGCAAACAACAAATCGGTGGTCAACACTTTTCCGTCCTACTACCGATTCTTTTCTCAAAGTACTTTTCTATAATTCTAGTATTTAATTGGAAAAAATTGAACGAATTTTTATCCATGTAAAAAACTATTAATTCTGAATAAAATGCCGCCCATTTATGCAATTAAAAAAATTTAAATGTTTCTTATTAGGTAAGGCATGTTTTCGTCTTATAAGGTACTTCTCCTTCAATGATTTCGAGGATATTTTAGGTTTGATCAAAAAAATTTTATTTCTTACGACTTTTCGTAAAATATGTTAATGCCATCTGAAAGAGGAACAGATAAGCTTTCCATCGAGCTCTTAGTCGAAGAAGTCGGTCGAAAGATGCAAGAGTTATTAGCAAAAAACTAATCGGTGGTCAACACGTTTCCGTCCTACTGCCGATTCTTTTCGCAAAGTACTTTTCTATAATTCTAGTATTTAATGGAAAAAAAATTAAACGAATTTTTTGTCCATGTAAAAAACTATTAATTCTGAATAAAATGCCGCCCATTTATGCAATTAAAAAAATTTAAATGTCTCTTATTAGATAAGGCATATTTTCGTCTGATAAGGTACTTTTTCTTCAATGATTTCGAGGATATTTTAGTTTTGATCAAAAAAGTTTTATTTCTTACGACTTTTTGTAAAATATGTTAATGCCGTCTGAAAGAGCAACATATAAGCTTTTCATCGAGCTCTTAGGCGAAGAAGTCGGTCGAACGATGCAAGAGTTATTAGCAAAAAACTAATCGGGGGTCAACAAGTTTCCGTCCTACTGCCGATTCTTTTCGCAAAGTACTTTTCTATAATTCTAGTATTTAATGGAAAAAAATTAAACGAATTTTTTGTCCATGTAAAAAACTATTAATTCTGAATAAAATGCCGCCCATTTATGCAATTAAAAAAATTTAAATGTCTCTTATTAGGTAAGGCATATTTTCGTCTTATAAGGTACTTCTTCTTCAATGATTTCGAGGATATTTTAGTTTTGATCAAAAAAGTTTTATTTCTTACGACTTTTCGTAAAATATGTTTATGCCATCTGAAAGAGGAACAGATAAGCTTTCCATCGAGCTCTTAGTCGAAGAAGTCGGTCGAAAGATGCAAGAGTTATTAGCAAAAAACTAATCGGTGGTCAACACGTTTCCGTCCTACTGCCGATTCTTTTCGCAAAGTACTTTTCTATAATTCTAGTATTTAATGGAAAAAAAATTAAACGAATTTTTTGTCCATGTAAAAAACTATTAATTCTGAATAAAATGCCGCCCATTTATGCAATTAAAAAAATTTAAATGTCTCTTATTAGATAAGGCATATTTTCGTCTGATAAGGTACTTTTTCTTCAATGATTTCGAGGATATTTTAGTTTTGATCAAAAAAGTTTTATTTCTTACGACTTTTTGTAAAATATGTTAATGCCGTCTGAAAGAGCAACATATAAGCTTTTCATCGAGCTCTTAGGCGAAGAAGTCGGTCGAACGATGCAAGAGTTATTAGCAAAAAACTAATCGGGGGTCAACAAGTTTCCGTCCTACTGCCGATTCTTTTCGCAAAGTACTTTTCTATAATTCTAGTATTTAATGGAAAAAAATTAAACGAATTTTTTGTCCATGTAAAAAACTATTAATTCTGAATAAAATGCCGCCCATTTATGCAATTAAAAAAATTTAAATGTCTCTTATTAGGTAAGGCATATTTTCGTCTTATAAGGTACTTCTTCTTCAATGATTTCGAGGATATTTTAGTTTTGATCAAAAAAGTTTTATTTCTTACGACTTTTCGTAAAATATGTTTATGCCGTCTGAAAGAGGAACATATAAGCTTTCCATCGAGCTCTTAGGCGAAGAAGTCGGTCGAACGATGCAAGAGTTATTAGCAAACAACAAATCGGTGGTCAACACGTTTCCGTCCTACTGCCGATTCTTTTCGCAAAGTACTTTTCTATAATTCTAGTATTTAATGGGAAAATTTTTTGTCCATGTAAAAAACTATTAATTCTGAAAAAAAACGCCGCCCATTTATGCAATTAAAAAAAATTAAATGTCTCTTATTAGATAAGGCATATTTTCGTTTGATATGGTACTTCTACTTCAATGATTTCGAGGATATTTTAGTTTTGATCAAAAAAATTGTATTTCTTCCGAATTTTCGTAAAATATGTTAATGCCATCTGAAAGAGGAACAGATAAGCTTTCCATCGAGCTGTTAGTCATATAAGTCGGTGGAAGGTTGCAAGAGTTATTAACAAACAACAAATCGGTGGTCAACAAGATTCCTTCCTACTGCCGATTCTTTTCGCAAAGTACTTTTCTATAATTCTACTATTTAATGGAAAAAAAATTAAACGAATTTTTTTTCCATGTAAAAAAACTATTAATTCTGAATAAAATGCCGCCCATTTATGCAATTAAAAAAATTTAAATGTCTCTTAGTTTTGACCAAAAAAATTTTATATTTTACGACTTTTCGTAAAATATGTTAATGCCATCTGAAAGAGGAACAGATAAGCTTTCCATCGAGCTCTTAGGCGAAGAAGTCGGTCAAAGGATGCAAGAGTTATTAGCAAAAAACTAATCGGTAGTCAACATGTTTCCGTCCTACTGCCGATTCTTGTCGCAAAGTACTTTTCTATAATTCTAGTATTAAATGGGAAAATTTTTTGTCCATGTAAAAAACTATTAATTCTGAAAAAACGCCGCCCATTTATGCAATTAAAAAAAAGTAAATGTCTCTTATTAGATAAGGCATATTTTCGTCTGATAAGGTACTTCTTCTTCAATGATTTCGAGGAGATTTTAGTTTTGATCAAAAAAATTTCATTTCTTACAGCTTTTCGTAAAATATGTTAATGCCATCTGAAAGAGGAACAGATAAGCTTTCCATCGAGCTCTTAGTCGAAGAAGTCGGTCGAAGGATGCAAGAGTTATTAGCAAAAAACTAATCGGTGGTCAACACGTTTCCGTCCTAGTGCCGATTCTTTTCGCAAAGTACTTTTCTATAATTCTAGTATTTAATGGGAAAAAATTAAACGAATTTTTTGTCCATGTAAAAAACTATTAATTCTGAATAAAATGCCGCCCATTTATGCAATTAAAAAAATTTAAATGTCTCTTAGTTTTGACCAATAAAATTTTATATTTTACGACTTTTCGTAAAATATGTTAATGTCGTGTGAAAGAGGAACATATAAGCTTTCCATCGAGCTCTTAGGCGAAGAAGTCGGTCGAACGATGCAAGAGTTATTAGCAAACAACAAATCGGTGGTCAACATGTTTCCGTCCTACTGCCGATTCTTTTCGCAAAGTACTTTTCTATAATTCTAGTATTTAATGGGAAAATTTTTTGTCCATGTAAAAAACTATTAATTCTGAAAAAAAACGCCGCCCATTTATGCAATTAAAAAAAATTAAATGTCTCTTATTAGATAAGGCATATTTTCGTTTGATATGGTACTTCTACTTCAATGATTTCGAGGATATTTTAGTTTTGATCAAAAAAATTGTATTTCTTCCGAATTTTCCTAAAATATGTTAATGCCATCTGAAAGAGGAACAGATAAGCTTTCCATCGAGCTGTTAGTCATATAAGTCGGTGGAAGGTTGCAAGAGTTATTAACAAACAACAAATCGGTGGTCAACAAGATTCCGTCCTACTGCCGATTCTTTTCGCAAAGTACTTTTCTATAATTCTACTATTTAATGGAAAAAAAATTAAACGAATTTTTTTTCCATGTAAAAAACTATTAATTCTGAATAAAATGCCGCCCATTTATGCAATTAAAAAAATTTAAATGTCTCTTAGTTTTGACCAAAAAAATTTTATATTTTACGACTTTTCGTAAAATATGTTAATGCCATCTGAAAGAGGAACAGATAAGCTTTCCATCGAGCTCTTAGGCGAAGAAGTCGGTCAAAGGATGCAAGAGTTATTAGCAAAAAACTAATCGGTAGTCAACATGTTTCCGTCCTACTGCCGATTCTTGTCGCAAAGTACTTTTCTATAATTCTAGTATTAAATGGGAAAATTTTTTGTCCATGTAAAAAACTATTAATTCTGAAAAAACGCCGCCCATTTATGCAATTAAAAAAAAGTAAATGTCTCTTATTAGATAAGGCATATTTTCGTCTGATAAGGTACTTCTTCTTCAATGATTTCGAGGAGATTTTAGTTTTGATCAAAAAAATTTCATTTCTTACAGCTTTTCGTAAAATATGTTAATGCCATCTGAAAGAGGAACAGATAAGCTTTCCATCGAGCTCTTAGTCGAAGAAGTCGGTCGAAGGATGCAAGAGTTATTAGCAAAAAACTAATCGGTGGTCAACACGTTTCCGTCCTGGTGCCGATTCTTTTCGCAAAGTACTTTTCTATAATTCTAGTATTTAATGGGAAAAAATTAAACGAATTTTTTGTCCATGTAAAAAACTATTAATTCTGAATAAAATGCCGCCCATTTATGCAATTAAAGAAATTTAAATGTCTCTTAGTTTTGACCAATAAAATTTTATATTTTACGACTTTTCGTAAAATATGTTAATGTCGTGTGAAAGAGGAACATATAAGCTTTCCATCGAGCTCTTAGGCGAAGAAGTCGGTCGAACGATGCAAGAGTTATTAGCAAACAACAAATCGGTGGTCAACATGTTTCCGTCCTACTGCCGATTCTTTTCGCAAAGTACTTTTCTATAATTCTAGTATTTAATGGGAAAATTTTTTGTCCATGTAAAAAACTATTAATTCTGAAAAAAAACGCCGCCCATTTATGCAATTAAAAAAATTTAAATGTCTCTTATTAGATAAGGCATATTTTCGTTTGATATGGTACTTCTACTTCAATGATTTCGAGGATATTTTAGTTTTGATCAAAAAAATTGTATTTCTTCCGAATTTTCCTAAAATATGTTAATGCCATCTGAAAGAGGAACAGATAAGCTTTCCATCGAGCTGTTAGTCATATAAGTCGGTGGAAGGATGCAAGAGTTATTAACAAACAACAAATCGGTGGTCAACAAGATTCCGTCCTACTGCCGATTCTTTTCGCAAAGTACTTTTCTATAATTCTACTATTTAATGGAAAAAAAATTAAACGAATTTTTTGTCCATGTAAAAAACTATTAATTCTGAATAAAATGCCGCCCATTTATGCAATTAAAACCAGTAAGGACGCTATCTTCAGCAAGGCTGAAGCTATATTACTTTTCACTTTGTGTCACTATAAAAAAAACTAAATGAATAGTTTTCATGCATCCCTAACAACATAACTGTAATGTTTCAAGTCAATTCGTTAAAAAACAAAAAATTTTTCCATACAACGGTTCAAGTTTTGCGATAAGTGGGCGTAGCCATGCCCACATTTGGTCAAAATAGTTTTTATTCCTCCCTAAGAACATAACAGTAAAGTTTCAAGTCAATTCGTTAAAAAACAAAAAAGTTTTCCATACAAAGGGTCAATTTTCGCTACAAAATAGTTTTCATTCCTCCCTAAGAGCATAACTGCAAAGTTTCAAGTCAATTGGTTAAAAAACAAAAAAGTTTTCCATACAACGGGTCAATTTTTGCTATAAGTAGGCGTGGCTACGCCCACTTTTGGTCAAAATAGTTTTCATTCCTCTCTAGGAACATAACTGTAAAGTTTTAAGTCAACTGGTTAAAAAACAAAAAAGTTTTCCATACAAAGGGACAATTTTCGCTATAAAAGGGCGTGGCTACGCCCACTTTTCGTCAAAATAGTTTTCATTCCTCCCTAAGAACATAACTGTAAAGTTTCAAGTCAATTGATTAAAAAACCAAAAAGTTTTCCATACAAAGGGCCAAGTTAAGCTATAAGTGGGCGTGGCCATGCCCACTTTTGATCAAAGTAGTTTTCATTCCTCCCTAAGAGCATAACTGCAAAGTTTCAAGTCAATTGGTTAAAAAACCAAAAAGTTTTCCATACAACGGGTCAATTTTCGCTATAAGTAGGCGTGGCTGCGCCCACTTTTGGTTAAAATAGTTTTCATTCCTCCCTAAGAACATAACTGTAAAGTTTCAAGTCAATTGGTTAAAAAACAAAAAAGTTTTCCATACAAAGGGTCAAGTTAAGCTATAAGTGGGCGTGGCCCCGCCCACTTTTGATCAAAATAGTTTTCATTCCTCCCTAAGAGCATAACTGCAAAGTTTCAAGTCAATTGGTTAAGAAACAAAAAAGTTTTCCATACAACGGGTCAATTTTCGCTTTAAGTGGGCGTGGCTACGCCTGGCTACGCCCACTTTTGGTCAAAATAGTTTTCATTCCTCTCTAAGAACATAACTGTAAAGTTTCAAGTCAATTGGTTAAAAAACAAAAAAGTTTTCCATACAACGGGTAAATTTTCGCTATAAGTGGGCGTGGCTACGCGTGGTTACGCCCACATTTGGTCAAAATAGATTTCATTCCTCCCTAAGAACATAACTTTAAAATTTCAAGTCAATTGGTTAAGAAACAAAAAAGTTTTCCATACAACGACGTGAATATGGCTTCTCTTCCTCTTCTTCATTTTGTATGGGAGCTACCAGTTCCAGATGTCCAATCTCAATGAAACTTTCAGGCATGTAGTCGGACCATGTAAAACTACTATGTTTAAAATTTCAGCACTCTATTGTACAAAACAAAAAAGTTTTCCATACAACGATTCAAGTTTTGTTCACTTTTCTTCTTCTTTTCATATGGGAGCTACCTGTTCCAATAATCCGATCATGCTGGTTCCGACGAATGATTCATTGTAAAAAATTCTAAGACTCTGTGCAAAGTTTCAGCTCGATAGCTTCAAAACTGAGGGACTAGTTTGCATACATACAGACAGACAGACAGACAGACCGACAGACAGACAGACAGACGGACAGACGGACATGGCTAAATCAACTCGTCTTGTCGTCCTGATCAAGAATATATATACTTTATATAGTCGGAAATTAATATTTCGATCTGTTACAAACTCCGTGACAAAGTTATTATACTATTTCACATAAGTGAAAAGTATAAAAATTTAAATGTCTCTTAGTTTTGACCAAAAAAATTTTATATTTTACGACTTTTCGTAAAATATGTTAATGCCATCTGAAAGAGGAACAGATAAGCTTTCCATCGAGCTCTGAGTCGAAGAAGTCGGTCGAAGGATGCAAGAGTTATTAGCAAAAAACTAATCGGTGGTCAACACGTTTCCGTCCTAGTGCCGATTCTTTTCGCAAAGTACTTTTCTATAATTCTAGTATTTAATGGGAAAAAATTAAACGAATTTTTTGTCTATGTAAAAAACTATTAATTCTGAATAAAATGCCGCCCATTTATGCAATTAAAAAAATTTAAATGTCTCTTATTAGGTAAGGCATATTTTCGTCTTATAAGGTACTTCTTCTTCAATGATTTCGAGGATATTTTAGTTTTGATCAAAAAAGTTTTATTTCTTACGACTTTTCGTAAAATATGTTAATGCCGTCTGAAAGAGGAACATATAAGCTTTCCATCGAGCTCTTAGGCGAAGAAGTCGGTCGAACGATGCAAGAGTTATTAGCAAACAACAAATCGGTGGTCAACACTATTCCGTCCTACTACCGATTCTTTTCTCAAAGTACTTTTCTATAATTCTAGTATTTAATGGGAAAAAATTAAACGAATTTTTATCCATGTAAAAAACTATTAATTCTGAATAAAATGCCGCCCATTTATGCAATTAAAAAAATTTAAATGTCTCTTATTAGGTAAGGCATATTTTCGTCTTATATGGTACTTCTCCTTCAATGATTTCGAGGATATTTTAGTTTTGATCAAAAAAATTTTATTTCTTACGACTTTTCGTAAAATATGTTAATGCCATCTGAAAGAGGAACAGATAAGCTTTCCATCGAGCTCTTAGACGAAGAAGTCGGTCGAAGGATGCAAGAGTTATTAGCAAAAAACTAATCGGTGGTCAACACGTTTCCGTCCTACTGCCGATTCTTTTCGCAAAGTACTTTTCTATAATTCTAGTATTTAATGGGTAAAAATTAAACGAATTTTTTGTCCATGTAAAAAACTATTAATTCTGAAAAAATGTCGCCCGTTTATGCAATTAAAAAAATTTAAATGTCTCTTAATAGATGAGGTATATTTTCGTCTTATAAGGTACTTCTTTTTCACTGATTTCGAGGATATTTTAGTTTTGATCAAAAAAATTTTATTTCTTACGACTTTTCGTAAAATATGTTATTGCCATCTGAAAGAGGAACAGATAAGCTTTCCAACGAGCTCTTAGTCGAAGAAGTCGGTCGAAGGATGCAAGAGTTATTAGCAAAAAACTAATCGGTGGTCAACACTATTCCGTCCTACTACCGATTCTTTTCTCAAAGTACTTTCTATAATTCTAGTATTTAATGGAAAAAATTAAACGAATTTTTATCCATGTAAAAAACTATTAATTCTGAATAAAATGCCGCCCATTTATGCAATTAAAAAAATTTAAATGTCTCTTATTAGGTAAGGCATATTTTCGTCTTATAAGGTATAATTTCGAGGATATTTTAGTTTTGATCAAAAAAGTTGTATTTCTTACCACTTTTCGTAAAATATGTTAATGCCATCTGAAAGATGAACAGATAATTTTTCCATCGAGCTCTTAGTCGAAGAAGTCGGTCAAAGGATGCAAGAGTTTCCAGCAAAAAACTAATCCGTGGTCAACACGATTCCGTCTTACTGCCGATTCTTTTCGCAAAGTACTTTTCTATAATTCTAGTATTTAATGGGAAAAAATTCAACGAATTTTTTGTCCATGTAAAAAACTATTAATTCTGAATAAAATGCCGCCCATTTATGCAATTAAAAAAATTTAGATGTCTCTTATAAGATAAGGCATATTTTCGTCTGATAAGGTACTTCTTCTTCAATGATTTCGAGGATATTTTAGTTTTGATCAAAAACATTGTATTTCTTACGACTTTTCGTAAAATATGTTAGTGCCATCTGAAAGAGGAACAGATAAGCTTTCCATCGAGCTCTTAGTCGAAGAAATCGGTCGAAGGATGCAAGAGTTATTAGCAAAAAACTAATCGGTGGACAACACGATTCCGTCCTACTGCCTATTCCATTCGCAAGGTACTTTTCTGTAATTCTAGTATTTAATGGGAAAAAATTAAACGAATTTTTTGTCAATGGATAAAACTATTAATTCTGAATAAAATGCCACCCATTTTTGCAATTAAAAAAATTTAAATGTCTCTTATTAGGTAAGGCGTATTTTCGTCTTATAAGGTACTTCTCCTTCAATAATTTCGAGGATATTTTAGTTTTGATCAAAAAAGTTGTATTTCTTACCACTTTTCGTAAAATATGTTAATGCCATCTGAAAGAGGAACAGATAAGCTTTCCATCGAGCTCTTAGTCGAAGAAGTCGGTCAAAGGATGCAAGAGTTTCCAGCAAAAAACTAATCCGTGGTCAACACGATTCCGTCTTACTGCCGATTCTTTTCGCAAAGTACTTTTCTATAATTCTAGTATTTAATGGGAAAAAATTCAACGAATTTGTTGTCCATGTAAAAAACTATTAATTCTGAATAAAATGCCGCCCATTTATGCAATTAAAAAAATTTAGATGTCTCTTATAAGATAAGGCATATTTTCGTCTGATAAGGTACTTCTTCTTCAATGATTTCGAGGATATTTTAGTTTTGATCAAAAAAATTGTATTTCTTACGACTTTTCGTAAAATATGTTAATGCCATCTGAAAGAGGAACAGATAAGCTTTCCATCGAGCTCTTAGACGAAGAAGTCGGTCGAAGGATGCAAGAGTTATTAGCAAAAAACTAATCGGTGGTCAACACGTTTCCGTCCTACTGCCGATTCTTTTCGCAAAGTACTTTTCTATAATTCTAGTATTTAATGGGTAAAAATTAAACGAATTTTTTGTCCATGTAAAAAACTATTAATTCTGAATAAAATGCCGCCCGTTTATGCAATTAAAAAAATTTAGATGTCTCTTAATAGATGAGGTATATTTTCGTCTTATAAGGTACTTCTTTTTCAATGATTTCGAGGATATTTTAGTTTTGATCAAAAAAATTTTATTTCTTACGACTTTTCGTAAAATATGTTATTGCCATCTGAAAGAGGAACAGATAAGCTTTCCAACGAGCTCTTTGTCGAAGAAGTCGGTCGAAGGATGCAAGAGTTATTAGCAAAAAACTAATCGATGGTCAACACTATTCCGTCCTACTACCGATTCTTTTCTCAAAGTACTTTTCTATAATTCTAATATTTAATGGGAAAAAATTAAACGAATTTTTATCCATGTAAAATACTATTAATTCTGAATAAAATGCCGCCCATTTATGCAATTAAAAAAATTTAAATGTCTCTTATTAGGTAAGGCATATTTTCGTCTTATAAGGTACTTCTCCTTCAATAATTTCGACGATATTTTAGTTTTGATCAAAAAAATTTTATTTCATACGTTTTTTCGTAAAATATGTTAATGCCATCTGAAAGAGGAACAGATAAGCTTTCCATCGAGCTCTTAGTCAAAGAAGTCGGAAGAAAGTTGAAAGAGTTATTAGCAAAAAACTAATCGGTGGTCACCACGATTGCGTCCTACTGCTGATTCTTTTCACAAAGTACTTTTCTATAATTCTAGTATTTAATGGGAAAAAATTAAACGAATTTTTTGTCCATGGAAAAAACTATTAATTCTGAATAAAATGCCACCCATTTATGCAATTAAAAAAATTTAAATGTCTCTTATTAGGTAAGGCATATTTTCGTCTTACAAGGTACTTCTTCTTCAATGATTTCGAGGATATTTTAGTTTTGATCAAAAAAATTTCATTTCTTACGACTTTTCGTAAAATATGTTAATGCCATCTGAAAGATGAACAGATAAACTTTCCATCGAGCTCTTAGTCGAAGAAGTCGGTGGAAGGATGCAAGAGTTATTAGCAACCAACAAATCGGTGGTCAACAAGATTCCGTCCTACTGCCGAATCTTTTCGCAAAGTATTTTTCTATAATTCTAGTATTTAATGGAAAAAAAATTAAGCGAATTTTTTGTCCATGTAAAAAACTATTAATTCTGAATAAAATACCGCCCATTTATGCAATTAAAAAAATTTAAATGTTTCTTATTAGATAAGGCAGATTTTCGTCTGATAAGGTACTTCTTCTTCAATGATTCCGAGGATATTTTAGTTTTGATAAAAAAATTTTATTTTTATACTTTTCACGTATGTGAAATAGTATATTAACTTTGTCACGGAGTTTGTAACAGATCGAAATATTAATTTCCGACTATATAAAGTATATATATTCTTGATCAGGACGACAAGACGAGTTGATTTAGCCATGTCCGTCTGTCCGTCTGACTGTCTGTCGGTCTGTCTGTCTGTATGTATGCAAACTAGTCCCTCAGTTTTGAAGCTATCGAGCTGAAACTTTGCACAGAGTCTTAGAATTTATTACGATGAATCATTCGTCGGAACCAGCATGATCGGATTATTGGAACAGGTAGCTCCCATACGAAAAGAAGAAGAAAAGTGAACAAAACTTGAATCGTTGTATGGAAAACTTTTTTGTTTTGTACAATAGAGTGCTGAAATTTTAAACATAGTAGTTTTACATGGTCCGACTACATGCCTGAAAGTTTCATTGAGATTGGACATCTGGAACTGGTAGCTCCCATACAAAATGAAGAAGAGGAAGAGAAGCCATATTCACGTCGTTGTATGGAAAACTTTTTTGTTTCTTAACCAATTGACTTGAAATTTTAAAGTTATGTTCTTAGAGAGGAATGAAAACTATTTTGACCAAAAGTGGGCGTAGCCAGGCGTGGCCACGCCCACTTATAGCTTAACTTGACCCTTTGTATGGAAAACTTTTTTGTTTTTTAACCAATTGACTTGAAACTTTACAGTTATGTTCTTAGGGAGGAATGAAAACTATTTTAACCAAAACTGGGCGTAGCCACGCCTACTTATAGCGAAAATTGACCCGTTGTATGGAAAACTTTTTTGTTTTTTAACCAATTGACTTGAAACTTTGCAGTTATGCTCTTAGGGAGGAATGAAAACTATTTTGATCAAAAGTGGGCATGGCCACGCCCACTTATAGCTTAACTTGACCCTTTGTATGGAAAACTTTTTGGTTTTTTAATCAATTGACTTGAAACTTTACAGTTATGTTCTTAGGGAGGAATGAAAACTATTTTGATGAAAAGTGGGCGTAGCCACGCCCTTTTATAGCGAAAATTGACCCTTTGTATGGAAAACTTTTTTGTTTTTTAACCAATTGACTTAAAACTTTACAGTTATGTTCCTAGAGAGGAATGAAAACTATTTTGACCAAAAGTGGGCGTAGCCACGCCTACTTATAGCAAAAATTGACCCGTTGTATGGAAAACTTTTTTGTTTTTTAACCAATTGACTTGAAACTTTGCAGTTATGCTCTTAGGGAGGAATGAAAACTATTTTATAGCGAAAATTGACCCTTTGTATGGAAAACTTTTTTGTTTTTTAACCAATTGACTTGAAACTTTACAGTTATGTTCTTAGGGAGGAATAAAAACTATTTTGACCAAATGTGGGCATGGCTACGCCCACTTATCGCAAAACTTGAACCGTTGTATGGAAAAATTTTTTGTTTTTTAACGAATTGACTTGAAACATTACAGTTATGTTGTTAGGGATGCATGAAAACTATTCATTGAGTTTTTTTTATAGTGACACAAAGTGAAAAGTATTATAGCTTCAGCCTTGCTGAAGATAGCGTCCTTACTGGTTTTTTTTTAATTTTTTTTTTTTATTAATATTAACTATAATAAATTTATACAAACAATATTATAATTAATAATGAGCAAAAGAGAGCACTAGCGTCGGGGCCTTCAGCTCTGCTTTAACTTAATTAAATTAAATTAAATAAATTGCATTTTTGAAAAAAGTTGTAAATTCTCTCTATATTATCCAATGTGACTGTCAATAGATGGGATGATGGAACTGCGTTGGGGAAAAGAGCTTTTCTGACACTTTCCAAATGGTGACAAGTGTCAAGCAGGTGCAATGTTGTCAGGTCTTCTCCACATAGATGGCAAGGAGTTTTGGTTTCTCCACTGATCAAATGGGTGTGTGTGGCGGTGCTGTGTCCAATGCGAAGACGGCAGAAAATGCGACACTTCGTTCGCGAGCAGTTTGTCGGGTATCGCAACTTCCCCAAACATGGGTTAAAGTTCTTGTACCTATGCTGGAAGGTACCCCAGTTTTCAAGTTCCAAAGAGCGCAAATATGAAATAATTGCTAATTGTATATCCTTTTTTATAGGTGGGATCACTGTGACTGTGGGCGATATAGCAATTAGTTTGGCAGCGGTATCAGCCATTTCGTTTCCGATTATTCCCTTGTGGCTAGGCACCCAGAGAAGTAGAAGCTTGGAAGGTGTTTTAATTAAAGCGTCCCGTATTTGGCAAATTATGGGGTTTTGGTTTGAAATATTGTTTATAGCTTCCACAGTGGATAGACTGTCAGTGCAAATGACAAATTTCCCAGTTTGCCCTTGTGTGTAGTGAACTGAAGTGTTCTGCCAAAATGCATTTTATCGGTGATGTTGGAAAAGCGTTAATGCTCCGTCGTACTGCCGTGTGGTAAGCAGTTTTGAACAGTTTTAAATGTGCCTTGGCGCACCAACCAAATATGGGAAGCCCATATTCTATTTTGGAAAGAATTAATGCTCTGGTGACATGGATTAAACTGTTTACATGAATAAGAGAGTGTTTAGATGAAATATATTTAATTAAGCTAACTTTCTTTTCAAGACTTTCTCTTAAATATAGGCTATGACTTCTGAATGTAAATCGTTTGTCAAAATAAACACCAAGTATTCGGAGTGTATCAACGCAATCTATGATAATATCATTGAAACTTAAATGAGGGTAAATGCAATGAGTTTTCTTACAGATATGCAATATCTTACATTTAGTAGGTGAAAGAGTTGCGCCGGAGCCGAGTCCCCAATTATGTATGTCCCTTAGTATAATATTAAAAATGTTGTTAAGCTTGACTAAATCCTTGATTTTACTCACAATTATGGCATCATCTGCATACATTATTACTTTGATGTTTCTATGTTTCATGATTATTTTATTAATATGTTCAAAAGCTATAATGAATAGAACTACGGACAACGGCGATCCTTGGGGGATACCGTTATATACATTATAGTATTCAGAGAGAACATTATTAATCCTGACTCGAAATGAACGCTGGGTCATAAAAGCCTTCACTAAATTGAAGGTCTTTACACCCACCCCCCATGTCACCAGTTGTTGAAGAACAGTATGAATACCCACGCGATCGAATGCTCTTTCAAAATCTGTCGCCAAAAGGGTAACATGATTTTTACTAGAAAGAGCATCGGACACGAAATGTTGTAAAACAAGCAGAGAGTCCATTGTGGAATGCTTAGGCTTAAAACCCGCCTGGTTTGGGCTAATGAAATTGTTTCTGGTTATATACCACATCAGTCTAGATGCTATCATTTTTTCGAGTGTTTTACTCAGGCATGAGAGAAGCGAAATCGGACGGAAACTAGTTATTTCCCCGGGTGGTTTGTTGGGTTTTGGGATGGGTATAACAATTGCCTATTTCCAGACATGAAGATAGCGACCTTCGTTGAAAATACAGTTGTATACAGACAGGAGTCTAGTTTTTGTTAAAGCTGGCAAATGTTTGAGCATATGGTAACAAATTCGATCACATCCTGGTGTTTTCCCTTTGGCCTTCTGTAGTGCTATTTCTAATTCAACTTGTGTAAAGTCATCTTCGAGTTGACGAGCTGACAAGCTGAGATTATTGTTAGTGTGCTGATAGTGAAGAAGTGTTCCTTTTTGTCGTGTATATTCGTTATCAAAGTTACTGTCTGAAGAATATTCAGACCAGTTCCTTGCAAATTGGTTCGCGATATCTTTTGAGTCAGTGATTAGCCCATTGTTGGACCTTATGTACTTTAATTGTGAAGGCGGTACCCCAATGAGTGATTTTATATCTGCCCAAATTTTTTTTGTTGTAGACTGAGGGGTAATTTTGGATGTGAATGCACCAAAGCATGTTCTTTTCGCCTCTTTAACTGCACGCTTGAAAAAAGCATTACCTCTTTTATATTCTAATAAGTTGACGTCAGACATTGTGGATTTGTAGGTCTGCCAGAGCCGTTGTTTCTTGTCTCTAAGTTTACTTAAATTTGTGTTCCACCAGCGTAAATTTTTTTTGTATGTAGGGGGCTTAGTTTGTGGTATGGCAATATTAGCAGCGATCCTAATTGTTTAGTTAGCTTGGCAACTTGTTGCTGAATGTCTCCACTGGGAGTATAATGTGAGTTACGTTCACAGGTCAAACTGAAAAGTTCCCAATTAGCTAAATCAGTTTTGTATTTGGGCGAAAATTTAATTTTTTCAAAGTTAATTTGCTGGTTTATTTGGGTCTCTATTGGGAAGTGGTCGCTACCGTGAAGATCAGGTACGGCCGTCCATTTGCAAAGGGGGAAAAGAGAGGAAGTTATGAATGTGAGATCAACATGCGTAAATGTTTGATGGGTGGAAAAGTGTGTTGGGGAGCCGTCGTTAAGAATTGATAAATTTGAGGCAGCAATTGCATCCATTATTTTTTTTACCTCTATTATTTGTGCTGTTGGAACCCCATGCAAAACTCCAGGCATTGAAATCACCTACTAGCATTAGCGGTGGGCTCATATCACTTATAATGGTAGAAAGTTCCCAAGAAGAAAAGGACTGGTCTGGCGGGATATAGATATTGCCAATTGTTAATTTTTGGTTAAAGTTAAACTGAACCGCGATATGTAAAATATTGGTCGTGGAATTGACATTAAGTAAGTGTGAGGAAGGTGTCTTTTTACAAGAATCCCTATCCCTTGTTTTGCTGAACGAATAAAAGGTAAATTGGTGAAATAACACGAATATTGTTTGGGACAAACTATGTTTTTTGCATTGTAAGGTAAATGGGTTTCCTGAAGACATGTAATATCAGGGGATATATTATTAATTAATATTGTAAGTTCATCATAGTTATTTATGTATCCTTTTAAATTCCATTGAATTATTTTAATTAACATGAAAGAGAGTTAATTTTATATGTCTTCAGTTTTGAGTTAATATTTTTTATACCCTGCACATACAGTGTGTCAGGGTATATTAAGTTTGTTTGAACGAAATGTATGTAACGCACAGAAGGAAGGGAGGGGGACCCCATAAAGTATATATATTCTTGATCAGGACGACAAGAGAAATTGATTGAGCCATGTCCGTCCGTCTGTCCGTCCGTCCGTCCGTCTGTCCGTCCGTCTGTATTCACCAATGGATCTCGGAAACTGTAAGAGCTAGAGACTTGAAATTTGGAGGGTAGACTCGTGATGCTTGGCAGCAGATCAAGTTTATTTTTTTTTTTGTGCCACGCCCACTCCTTCCCGCCAATCCAGCCCTAACCACTTTTTTAAATCGCTATAACTCTAACATCCAAAGAGATAGAAACATGAAAGTCGGTATGTAGACTCAGTATGAGTGGCTCTACAAAACTGCATACCACAAAATCCCCCCCTCATTTTCATTTCCCCTCCCCCAGTAATTTTCTCTAAATTGCTTTATCTCCAAAATTAACAAAGGTATGAACCTGAAATTTTGTATACAAGCTCAGTGATAATACATTTTAAAAACTGCATACCACAAATTTCCCCTCTCTTTGATGGCTACCCCTCAGAGACCTACAAACTTAAATTTTTCGTAAAATCCACATTTTTTGACCGATTTTCTTTGTATTTTGAACACTATTTGAAAAGGCGACGTCAGATCAATATGTTTTTGTAGATCGAGGGTGTAGCACTGCCTACCATGTGTGCAGGGTATTATATTGTCGAGTATACTCGACTATACCGCCCTTACTGGTTTTTTTTTTTATTTTATTTTTTTTATTTTTTTTATTTATAACAGTGCTACTGACTCTTCAGAGTCAATAGCAGTGTTAGAAATATTAGAAGATGCGTTATTATGTGTTGAGAATGAATGATTAGATTTTGTGTGTATGTTGTCGTTAGTAGTAGAGTTTGTGTTTTCTACAGCGTTGTTTGTTGTTTTGTCAGTATGTGTTGTGAAGCAAGGTGACGAATTAGTAAAAGAGAAGGATGGGGAAATGGAAGAGGGGGTCGAGGAAAGCAGAGTAGTTGAATGGAAGGGGTATCCAGAGGGAGATGAGTTCCCGCCCGAGAGACTACGTTCAGCACAGTCACGAGTCGCGCTCTCATCAGCAGTTGGTTTCATATTGTTTTTGTCTTTTATTTTGTTTACGATTTGATTTGTTGAAGCGACTGCAGCGTAGCTGCTGGGGTTGGAGGGTTTGGGCAGAGAAGCTTTGTAATAATTTTTAGCTTCGCGCATAGAGCATTTTTTTGTTGTTTTTATTTTTAGAATTTCTTTTTGTTGTTTGAATGCTTTGCATACCTTATCGGAAGCAGCATGGTTTTCGGCGCAGTTAACGCATTTGGGAATGCAGGTACCGTTATGTGGAGAAAGACCACAGGAATTACATGCTGGTTGGTTTTTGCAATGCTTTTGTGTATGACCAAGTTTTTGGCAAGATTTGCAACGCATTGGATTTGGAATATATTTCGACACCTTAACAGTGTGCCAGCATATGTCCAGTTTTGATGGTATATTGTAAAGTTGGAATGTTAGGAGCAAAACACCGCTAGGTTGAGAAACACCATCGGCTTGCTTGGTGAACTTGTAAACAGAAGTAACTTTTTGGGAGCTGAGCTCTTCTACAATCTCCGCTTCAGGGATGTTTATTAGGTATGGAGCATAAATAGTACCCTTTACAGAATTTAAAGTTTCGTGAAGCTTACATTCAATTTTGCAAATACCTGGAAGTTCGGTTGCGTTTATGAATTTGTTGGCATCGAGCTCTGAGTGAACTAACATGAGCAAATTTCCATCTTTTAGATTCGAAATAGAAGCAATATTTTTGTTGATCAGCTTAAGTGCTTTATGCACCGCAAAACAGGAATATTCGGAGATCGGTTTAACACTATCTTTAGCCGCAATTATTAGGTATTTGGGATTTAAAGTGTTAGGCATTGGAAGTTCGGGGAAATCGTCAACCAGTTTTTGCGGTTGACGACGTTTTTTTACGGGGGGACTTTCGGCCAGCGCACTGAACCGATTATTGCCCAGGTTGGGAGGCCCCGGGCCGACCATGTTGAAGGATTGAGGTTAAACTAACCTTTAATAACTTTAGTTGAATGCACGTGGAAGAAAAAGAAAGAAGATTGTGTGGAAGAAAAAAAAAAAACAAAAGAAGACGCGAAAAAACTGATAAGAACGCGATCGTTTAGCAACTGACGTCTGCTCGCGAAGAGTGTTAGTCGGGAACTGAAAAAAAAAAAAAAAAAAAAAATTTATTTCTTACGACTTTCCGTAAAATATGTTAATGCCATCTGAAAGATGAACAGATAAGCTTTCCATCGAGCTCTTAGTCGAAGAAGTCGGTGGAAGGATGAAAGAGTTATTAGCAAAAAACTAATCGGTGGTCACCACCTTTCCGTCTTACTGCCGATTCTTTTCGCAAAGTACTTTTCTATAATTCTAGCATTTAATGGAAAAAAAATTAAGCGAATTTTTGTCCATGTAAAAAACTATTAATTCTGAATAAAATGCCGCCCATTTATGCAATTAAAAAAATTTAAATGTCTCTTACTAGATATGCCATATTTTCGTTTGATAAGGTACTTCTTCTTCAATGATTTCGAGGATATTTTAGTTTTGATATAAAAAATTGTATTTCTTACGACTTTTTGTAAAATATGTTAATGCCATCTGAAAGAGAAACAGATAAGCTTTCCATCGAGCACTTAGTCGAAGAAGTCGGTCGAAGGATGCAAGAGTTATTAGCAAAAAACTAATCGATGGTCAACACGTTTCCGTCCTACTGCCGATTCTTTTCGTAAAGTACTTTTCTATAATTCTAGTATTTAATGGGAAAAAATTAAACGAATTTTTTGTCCATGGAAAAAACTATTAATTCTGAATAAAATGCCACCCATTTATGCAATTAAAAAAATTTAAATGTCTCTTATTAGGTAAGGCATATTTTCGTCTTACAAGGTACTTCTTCTTCAATGATTTCGAGGATATTTTAGTTTTGATCAAAAAAGTTTTATTTCTTACGACTTTTCGTAAAATATGTTAATGTCGTCTGAAAGAGGAACATATAAGCTTTCCATCGAGCTCTTAGTCGAAGAAGTCGGTGGAAGGATGCAAGAGTTATTAGCAACCAACAAATCGGTGGTCAACAAGATTCCGTCCTACTGCCGATTCTTTTCGCAAAGTATTTTTCTATAATTCTAGTATTTAATGGAAAAAAAATTAAGCGAATTTTTTGTCCATGTAAAAAACTATTAATTCTGAATAAAATACAGCCCACTTATGCAATTAAAAAAATTTAAATGTTTCTTATTAGATAAGGCAGATTTTCGTCTGATAAGGTACTTCTTCTTCAATGATTTCGAGGATATTTTAGTTTTGATAAAAAAAATTTTATTTCTTACGACTTTCCGTAAAATATGTTAATGCCATCTGAAAGAGGAACAGATAAGCTTTCCATCGAGCTCTTAGTCGAAGAAGTCGGTCGAAGGATGCAAGAGTTATTAGCAAAAAACTAGTCGGTGGTCTAGTATTTAATGGGAAAAAATTAAACGAATTTTTGTCCATGTCAAAAACTGTTAATTCTAAATAAAATGCCGCCCATTTATGCAATTAAGAAAATTTAAATGTCTCTTATTAGGTAAGGCATATTTTCGTCTTACAAGGTACTTCTTCTTCAATGATTTCGAGGATATTTTAGTTTTGATATAAAAAATTGTATTTCTTACGACTTTTTGTAAAATATGATAATGCCATCTGAAAGAGAAACAGATAAGCTTTCCATCGAGATCTTAGTCGAAGAAGTCGGTCGAAGGATGCAAGAGTTATTAGCAAAAAACTAATCGGTGGTCAACACGTTTCCGTCCTACTGCCGATTCTTTTCGTAAAGTACTTTTCTATAATTCTAGTATTTAATGGGAAAAAATTAAACGAATTTTTTGTCCATGGAAAAAACTATTAATTCTGAACAAAATGCCACCCATTTATGCAATTAAAAAATGTAAATGTCTCTTATTAGGTAAGGCATATTTTCGTCTTACAAGGTACTTCTTCTTCAATGATTTCGAGGATATTTTAGTTTTGATATAAAAAATTTTATTTCTTACGACTTTCCGTAAAATATGTTAATGCCATCTGAAAGAGGAACAGATAAGCTTTCCATCGAGCTCTTAGTCGAAGAAGTCGGTCGAAGGATGCAAGAGTTATTAGCAAAAAACTAGTCGGTGGTCTAGTATTTAATGGGAAAAAATTAAACGAATTTTTTGTCCACGTAAAAAACTATTAATTCTGAATAAAATACCGCCCATTTATGCAATTAAAAAAATTTAAATGTTTCTTATTAGATAAGGCAGATTTTCGTCTGATAAGGTACTTCTTCTTCAATGATTTCGAGGATGTTTTAGTTTTGATAAAAAAAATTTTATTTCTTACGACTTTCCGTAAAATATGTTAATGCCATCTGAAAGATGAACAGATAAGCTTTCCATCGAGCTCTTAGTCGAAGAAGTCGGTGGAAGGATGAAAGAGTTATTAGCAAAAAACTAATCGGTGGTCACCACCTTTCCGTCTTACTGCCGATTCTTTTCGCAAAGTACTTTTCTATAATTCTAGTATTTAATGGAAAAAAAATTAAGCGAATTTTTTGTCCATGTAAAAAACTATTAATTCTGAATAAAATACCGCACACTTATGCAATTAAAAAAATTTAAATGTTTCTTATTAGATAAGGCAGATTTTCGTCTGATAAGGTACTTCTTCTTCAATGATTTCGAGGATATTTTAGTTTTGATAAAAAAAATTTTATTTCATACGACTTTCCGTAAAATATGTTAATGCCATCTGAAAGAGGAACAGATAAGCTTTCCATCGAGCTCTTAGTCGAAGAAGTCGGTCGAAGGATGCAAGAATTATTAGCAAAAAACTAGTCGGTGGTCTAGTATTTAATGGGAAAAAATTAAACGAATTTTTGTCCATGTCAAAAACTGTTAATTCTAAATAAAATGCCGCCCATTTATGCAATTTAGAAAATTTAAATGTCTCTTATTAGGTAAGGCATATTTTCGTCTTACAAGGTACTTCTTCTTCAATGATTTCGAGGATATTTTAGTTTTGATATAAAAAATTGTATTTCTTACGACTTTTTGTAAAATATGTTAATGCCATCTGAAAGAGAAACAGATAAGCTTTCCATCGAGATCTTAGTCGAAGAAGTCGGTCGAAGGATGCAAGAGTTATTAGCAAAAAACTAATCGGTGGTCAACACGTTTCCGTCGTACTACCGATTCTTTTCTCAAAGTACTTTTCTATAATTCTAGTATTTAATGGGAAAAAAATTAAACGAATTTTTTCCATGTAAAAAACTATTAATTCTGAATAAAATGCCGCCCATTTATGCAATTAAAAAAATTTAAATGTCTCTTATCAGGTAAGGCATATTTTCGTCTTATAAGGTACTTCTCCTTCAATGATATCGAGGATATTTTAGTTTTGATCAAAAAAATTTTATTTCTTACGACTTTTCGTAAAATATGTTAATGCCACCTGAAAGAGGAACAGATAAGCTTTCCATCGAGCTCTTAGTCGAAGAAGTCGGTCGAAGGATGCAAGAGTTATTATCAAAAAACTAATCGGTGGTCAACACGTTTCCATCCTACTGCCGATTCTTTTCGCAAAGTACTTTTCTATAATTCTAGTATTTAATGGGTAAAAATTAAACGAATTTTTTGTCCATGTAAAAAACTATTAATTCTGAATAAAATGCCGCCCGTTTATGCAATTAAAAAAATTTAAATGTCTCTTAATAGATGAGGTATATTTTCGTCTTATAAGGTACTTCTTTTTCAATGATTTCGAGGATATTTTAGTTTTGATCAAAAAAATTTTATTTCTTACGACTTTTCGTCAAATATGTTATTGCCATCTGAAAGAGGAACAGATAAGCTTTCCAACGAGATCTTAGTCGAAAAAGTCGGTCGAAGGATGCAAGAGTTATTAGCAAAAAACTAATCGGTGGACAACACGATTCCGTCCTACTGCCGATTCCATTCGCAAGGTACTTTTCTATAATTCTAGTATTTAATGGGAAAAAATTAAACGAATTTTTTGTCAATGGAAAAAACTATTAATTCTGAATAAAATGCCACCCATTTATGCAATTAAAAAAATTTAAATGTCTCTTATTAGGTAAGGCATATTTTCGTCTTACAAGGTACTTCTTTTTCAATGATTTCGAGGATATTTTAGTTTTGATCAAAAAAATTTTATTTCATACGACTTTTCGTAAAATATGTTAATGCCATCTGAAAGAGGAACAGATAAGCTTTCCATCGAGCTCTTAGTCAAAGAAGTCGGTCGAAAGTTGAAAGAGTTATTAGCAAAAAACTAATCGGTGGTCACCACGATTGTGTCCTACTGCCGATTCTTTTCACAAAGTACTTTTCTATAATTCTAGTATTTAATGGGAAAAAATTAAACGAATTTTTTGTCCATGTAAAAAACTATTAATTCTAAATAAAATGCCGCCCATTTAAGCAATTTAGAAAATTTAAATGTCTCTTACTAGATATGGCATATTTTCGTCTGATAAGGTACTTCTTCTTCAATGATTTCGAGGATATTTTAGTTTTGATATAAAAAATTGTATTTCTTACGACTTTTTATACCCTGTACACACACTGTGTATCAGGGTATATTAAGTTTGTTTGAGACGGTTTGTATGTAACGCATAGAAGGAGGGGAGGGGGACCCTATAAAGTATATATATTCTTGATCAGGATGACAAGACGAATTGATATAGCCCTGTCTGTCCGTCCGTCCGTCCGTCCGTCCTCACCAATGGTTCTCGAAAACTATAAGAGCTAGAGACTTGAAATTTGGTGGATAGACTCGTGAGGTCAAACGCTAGATCAAGTTTGAAGGATTTTTTGCCACGCCCACTCCTTCCCGCCCATCGAGCACCACCCATTTTTTCAAAAGGCTGTAGCTCAAAAACCTGATGAGTTAGAAACATGAAAATGAGTATGTAGACTCAGTATGTACAGCTCTACAAAACTGCATACCACATTTTTTCCCCCTTCCCTTCGTTTCCCCTCAAAAAGTTGTTTTCTTAAAATTGCTGTATCTCCTAAACTATAATAGATACAATGCTGAAATTTTGTATGCAAACTCAGTAAACATACCTTTTTAAAACTGCATACCACAAACTTTCATTTTTAACGCTGTGTGACAACGCAAAGACAAACAATTTGAAATTTGGCATAAATTGCGCTTTGAACACTGCTTTATCCTATTTGTATCAAAAACCGTACTTAACACTGCGAAAACTATTAAAGCTAGAGACTTGAAATTTGGAAGATAGCCTCGTGTGGTCGAATACTAGACGAAGTTTGAAGGAATTTTTGCCACGCCCATTCCTTCCCGCCCATCGAGCACAACAAAAGGTAATTTTTTTCTCAAAATTGCTATATCTCCTAAAGTATAAAGAATACAATGCTGAAATTTTGTATGCAAACTCAGATAACATACCTTTTTAAAACTGCATACAACAAACTACCACTTTCCCCGCAAAGACCAACACACTAAAATTTTGCAGCAATGCTTTGTAACAAAACCCGTACTAAAGCGCCATCTAATGGCAACATTGCACTGTGAGCCCTGCCTTACTATTAGCAAATACACAAACCATATCGTGGTACACTGCTTTTGCTGTCGGCGAATGTTTAACGTGTTATCAACATAGGTGTGTGTACAGGGTATTATATAGTTGAGAATACTCAACTATACCGCCCTTACTGGTTGTAAAATATGTTAATGCCATCTGGAAGAGAAACAGATAAGCTTTCCATCGAGCACTTAGTCGAAGAAGTCGGTCGAAGGATGCAAGAGTTATTAGCAAAAAACTAATCGATGGTCAACACGTTTCCGTCCTACTGCCGATTCTTTTCCCAAAGTACTTTTCTATAATTCTAGTATTTAATGGGAAAAAATTAAACGAATTTTTTGTCCATGGAAAAAACTATTAATTCTGAATAAAATGCCACCCATTTATGCAATTAAAAAAATTTAAATGTCTCTTATTAGGTAAGGCATATTTTCGTCTTACAAGGTACTTCTTCTTCAATGATTTCGAGGATATTTTAGTTTTGATATAGAAAATTGTATTTCTTACGACTTTTCGTAAAATATGTTAATGTCATCTGAAAGATGAACAGATAAACTTTCCATCGAGCTCTTAGTCGAAGAAGTCGGTGGAAGGATGCAAGAGTTATTAGCAACCAACAAATCGGTGGTCAACAAGATTCCGTCCTACTGCCGATTCTTTTCGCAAAGTATTTTTCTATAATTCTAGTATTTAATGGAAAAAAAATTAAGCGAATTTTTTGTCCATGTAAAAAACTATTAATTCTGAATAAAATACCGTGCACTTATGCAATTAAAAAAATTTAAATGTTTCTTATTAGATAAGGCAGATTTTCGTCTGATAAGGTACTTCTTCTTCAATGATTTCGAGGATATTTTAGTTTTGATAAAAAAAATTTTATTTCTTACGACTTTCCGTAAAATATGTTAATGCCATCTGAAAGATGAACAGATAAGCTTTCCATCGAGCTCTTAGTCGAAGAAGTCGGTGGAGGGATGAAAGAGTTATTAGCAAAAAACAAATCGGTGGTCACCACCTTTCCGTCTTACTGCCGATTCTTTTCGCAAAGTACTTTTCTATAATTCTAGTATTTAATGGTAAAAAAATTAAGCGAATTTTTTGTCCATGTAAAAAACTATTAATTCTGAATAAAATACCGCCCACGTATGCAATTAAAAAAATTTAAATGTTTCTTATTAGATAAGGCAGATTTTCGTCTGATAAGGTACTTCTTCTTCAATGATTTCGAGGATATTTTAGTTTTGATAAAAAAAATTTTATTTCTTACGACTTTCCGTAAAATGTGTTAATGCCATCTGAAAGAGAAACAGATAAGCTTTCCATCGAGATCTTAGTCGAAGAAGTCGGTCGAAGGATGCAAGAGTTATTAGCAAAAAACTAATCGGTGGTCAACACGTTTCCGTCCTACTACCGATTCTTTTCTCAAAGTACTTTTCTATATATCTAGTATTTAATGGGAAAAAAATTAAGCGAATTTTTTGTCCATGTAAAAAACTATTAATTCTGAATTAAATGCCGCCCTGTTATGCAATTAAAAAAATTTAAATGTCTCTTATCAGGTAAGGCATATTTTCGTCTTATAAGGTACTTCTCCTTCAATGATATCGAGGATATTTTAGTTTTGATCAAAAAAATTTTATTTCTTACGACTTTTCGTAAAATATGTTAATGCCATCTGAAAGAGGAACAGATAAGCTTTCCATCGAGCTCTTAGTCGAAGAAGTCGGCCGAAGGATGCAAGAGTTATTATCAAAAAACTAATCGGTGGTCAACACGTTTCCATCCTACTGCCGATTCTTTTCGCAAAGTACTTTTCTATAATTCTAGTATTTAATGGGTAAAAATTAAACGAATTTTTTGTCCATGTAAAAAACTATTAATTCTGAATAAAATGCCGCCCGTTTATGCAATTAAAAAAATTTAAATGTCTCTTAATAGATGAGGTATATTTTCGTTTTATAAGGTACTTCTTTTTCAATGATTTCGAGGATATTTTAGTTTTGATCAAAAAAATTTTATTTCTTACGACTTTTCGTAAAATATGTTATTGCCATCTGAAAGAGGAACAGATAAGCTTTCCAACGAGATCTTAGTCGAAGAAGTCGGTCGAAGGATGCAAGAGTTATTAGCAAAAAACTAATCGGTGGACAACACGATTCCGTCCTACTGCCGATTCCATTCGCAAGGTACTTTTCTATAATTCTAGTATTTAATGGGAAAAAATTAAACGAATTTTTTGTCAATGGAAAAAACTATTAATTCTGAATAAAATGCCACCCATTTATGCAATTAAAAAAATTTAAATGTCTCTTATTAGGTAAGGCATATTTTCGTCTTACAAGGTACTTCTTTTTCAATGATTTCGAGGATATTTTAGTTTTGATCAAAAAAATTTTATTTCATACGACTTTTCGTAAAATATGTTAATGCCATCTGAAAGAGGAACAGATAAGCTTTCCATCGAGCTCTTAGTCAAAGAAGTCGGTCGAAAGTTGAAAGAGTTATTAGCAAAAAACTAATCGGTGGTCACCACGATTGCGTCCTACTGCCGATTCTTTTCACAAAGTACTTTTCTATAATTCTAGTATTTAATGGGAAAAAATTAAACGAATTTTTTGTCCATGTAAAAAACTATTAATTCTAAATAAAATGCCGCCCATTTATGCAATTAAGAAAATTTAAATGTCTCTTACTAGATATGGCATATTTTCGTCTGATAAGGTACTTCTTCTTCAATGATTTCGAGGATATTTTAGTTTTGATATAAAAAATTGTACTTCTTACGACTTTTTGTAAAATATGTTAATGCCATCTGAAAGAGAAACAGATAAGCTTTCCATCGAGCACTTAGTCGAAGAAGTCGGTCGAAGGATGCAAGAGTTGTTAGCAAAAAACTAATCGATGGTCAACACGTTTCCGTCCTACTGCCGATTCTTTTCGTAAAGTACTTTTCTATAATTCTAGTATTTAATGGAAAAAAATTAAACGAATTTTTTGTCCATGTAAAAAACTATTAATTCTGAATAAAATACCGCGCACTTATGCAATTAAAAAAATTTAAATGTTTCTTATTAGATAAGGCAGATTTTCGTCTGATAAGGTACTTCTTCTTCAATGATTTCGAGGATATTTTAGTTTTGATAAAAAAAATTTTATTTCTTACGACTTTCCGTAAAATATGTTAATGCCATCTGAAAGATGAACAGATAAGCCTTCCATCGAGCTCTTAGTCGAAGAAGTCGGTGGAAGGATGAAAGAGTTATTAGCAAAAAACAAATCGGTGGTCACCACCTTTCCGTCTTACTGCCGATTCTTTTCGCAAAGTACTTTTCTATAATTCTAGTATTTAATGGTAAAAAAATTAAGCGAATTTTTTGTCCATGTAAAAAACTATTAATTCTGAATAAAATACCGCCCACTTATGCAATTAAAAAAATTTAAATGTTTCTTATTAGATAAGGCAGATTTTCGTCTGATAAGGTACTTCTTCTTCAATGATTTCGAGGATATTTTAGTTTTGATATAAAAAATTGTATTTCTTACGACTTTTTATACCCTGTACACACACTGTGTATCAGGGTATATTAAGTTTGTTTGAGACGGTTTGTATGTAACGCATAGAAGGAGGGGAGGGGGACCCTATAAAGTATATATATTCTTGATCAGGATGACAAGACGAATTGATATAGCCCTGTCTGTCCGTCCGTCCGTCCGTCCGTCCTCACCAATGGTTCTCGAAAACTATAAGAGCTAGAGACTTGAAATTTGGTGGATAGACTCGTGAGGTCAAACGCTAGATCAAGTTTGAAGGATTTTTTGCCACGCCCACTCCTTCCCGCCCATCGAGCACCACCCATTTTTTCAAAAGGCTGTAGCTCAAAAACCTGATGAGTTAGAAACATGAAAATGAGTATGTAAACTCAGTATGTACAGCTCTACAAAACTGCATACCAAATTTTTTCCCCCTTCCCTTCGTTTCCCCTCAAAAAGTTGTTTTCTTAAAATTGCTGTATCTCCTAAACTATAATAGATACAATGCTGAAATTTTGTATGCAAACTCAGTAAACATACCTTTTTAAAACTGCATACCACAAACTTTCATTTTTAACGCTGTGTGACAACGCAAAGACAAACAATTTGAAATTTGGCATAAATTGCGCTTTGAACACTGCTTTATCCTATTTGTAACAAAAACCGTACTTAACACTGCGAAAACTATTAAAGCTAGAGACTTGAAATTTAGAAGATAGCCTCGTGTGGTCGAATACTAGACGAAGTTTGAAGGAATTTTTGCCACGCCCATTCCTTCCCGCCCATCGAGCACAACAAAAGGTAATTTTTTTCTCAAAATTGCTATATCTCCTAAAGTATAAAGAATACAATGCTGAAATTTTGTATGCAAACTCAGATAACATACCTTTTTAAAACTGCATACAACAAACTACCACTTTCCCCGCAAAGACCAACACACTAAAATTTTGCAGCAATGCTTTGTAACAAAACCCGTACTAAAGCGCCATCTAATGGCAACATTGCACTGTGAGCCCTGCCTTACTATTAGCAAATACACAAACCATATCGTGGTACACTGCTTTTGCTGTCGGCGAATGTTTAACGTGTTATCAACATAGGTGTGTGTACAGGGTATTATATAGTTGAGAATACTCAACTATACCGCCCTTACTGGTTGTAAAATATGTTAATGCCATCTGGAAGAGAAACAGATAAGCTTTCCATCGAGCACTTAGTCGAAGAAGTCGGTCGAAGGATGCAAGAGTTATTAGCAAAAAACTAATCGATGGTCAACACGTTTCCGTCCTACTGCCGATTCTTTTCGTAAAGTACTTTTCTATAATTCTAGTATTTAATGGGAAAAAATTAAACGAATTTTTTGTCCATGGAAAAAACTATTAATTCTGAATAAAATGCCACCCATTTATGCAATTAAAAAAATTTAAATGTCTCTTATTAGGTAAGGCATATTTTCGTCTTACAAGGTACTTCTTCTTCAATGATTTCGAGGATATTTTAGTTTTGATATAGAAAATTGTATTTCTTACGACTTTTCGTAAAATATGTTAATGTCATCTGAAAGATGAACAGATAAACTTTCCATCGAGCTCTTAGTCGAAGAAGTCGGTGGAAGGATGCAAGAGTTATTAGCAACCAACAAATCGGTGGTCAACAAGATTCCGTCCTACTGCCGATTCTTTTCGCAAAGTATTTTTCTATAATTCTAGTATTTAATGGAAAAAAAATTAAGCGAATTTTTTGTCCATGTAAAAAACTATTAATTCTGAATAAAATACCGCGCACTTATGCAATTAAAAAAATTTAAATGTTTCTTATTAGATAAGGCAGATTTTCGTCTGATAAGGTACTTCTTCTTCAATGATTTCGAGGATATTTTAGTTTTGATAAAAAAAATTTTATTTCTTACGACTTTCCGTAAAATGTGTTAATGCCATCTGAAAGAGAAACAGATAAGCTTTCCATCGAGATCTTAGTCGAAGAAGTCGGTCGAAGGATGCAAGAGTTATTAGCAAAAAACTAATCGGTGGTCAACACGTTTCCGTCCTACTACCGATTCTTTTCTCAAAGTACTTTTCTATATATCTAGTATTTAATGGGAACAAAATTAAACGAATTTTTTCCATGTAAAAAACTATTAATTCTGAATTAAATGCCGCCCTGTTATGCAATTAAAAAAATTTAAATGTCTCTTATCAGGTAAGGCATATTTTCGTCTTATAAGGTACTTCTCCTTCAATGATATCGAGGATATTTTAGTTTTGATCAAAAAAATTTTATTTCTTACGACTTTTCGTAAAATATGTTAATGCCATCTGAAAGAGGAACAGATAAGCTTTCCATCGAGCTCTTAGTCGAAGAAGTCGGCCGAAGGATGCAAGAGTTATTATCAAAAAACTAATCGGTGGTCAACACGTTTCCATCCTACTGCCGATTCTTTTCGCAAAGTACTTTTCTATAATTCTAGTATTTAATGGGTAAAAATTAAACGAATTTTTTGTCCATGTAAAAAACTATTAATTCTGAATAAAATGCCGCCCGTTTATGCAATTAAAAAAATTTAAATGTCTCTTAATAGATGAGGTATATTTTCGTCTTATAAGGTACTTCTTTTTCAATGATTTCGAGGATATTTTAGTTTTGATCAAAAAAATTTTATTTCTTACGACTTTTCGTAAAATATGTTATTGCCATCTGAAAGAGGAACAGATAAGCTTTCCAACGAGATCTTAGTCGAAGAAGTCGGTCGAAGGATGCAAGAGTTATTAGCAAAAAACTAATCGGTGGACAACACGATTCCGTCCTACTGCCGATTCCATTCGCAAGATACTTTTCTATAATTCTAGTATTTAATGGGAAAAAATTAAACGAATTTTTTGTCAATGGAAAAAACTATTAATTCTGAATAAAATGCCACCCATTTATGCAATTAAAAAAATTTAAATGTCTCTTATTAGGTAAGGCATATTTTCGTCTTACAAGGTACTTCTTTTTCAATGATTTCGAGGATATTTTAGTTTTGATCAAAAAAATTTTATTTCATACGACTTTTCGTAAAATATGTTAATGCCATCTGAAAGAGGAACAGATAAGCTTTCCATCGAGCTCTTAGTCAAAGAAGTCGGTCGAAAGTTGAAAGAGTTATTAGCAAAAAACTAATCGGTGGTCACCACGATTGCGTCCTACTGCCGATTCTTTTCACAAAGTACTTTTCTATAATTCTAGTATTTAATGGGAAAAAATTAAACGAATTTTTTGTCCATGTAAAAAACTATTAATTCTAAATAAAATGCCGCCCATTTATGCAATTAAGAAAATTTAAATGTCTCTTACTAGATATGGCATATTTTCGTCTGATAAGGTACTTCTTCTTCAATGATTTCGAGGATATTTTAGTTTTGATATAAAAAATTGTACTTCTTACGACTTTTTGTAAAATATGTTAATGCCATCTGAAAGAGAAACAGATAAGCTTTCCATCGAGCACTTAGTCGAAGAAGTCGGTCGAAGGATGCAAGAGTTGTTAGCAAAAAACTAATCGATGGTCAACACGTTTCCGTCCTACTGCCGATTCTTTTCGTAAAGTACTTTTCTATAATTCTAGTATTTAATGGAAAAAAATTAAACGAATTTTTTGTCCATGGAAAAAACTATTAATTCTGAATAAAATGCCACCCATTTATGCAATTAAAAAAATTTAAATGTCTCTTATTAGGTAAGGCATATTTTCGTCTTACAAGGTACTTCTTCTTCAATGATTTCGAGGATATTTTAGTTTTGATAAAAAAAATTGTATTTCTTACGACTTTTCGTAAAATATGTTAATGCCATCTGAAAGATGAACAGATAAACTTTCCATCGCGCTCTTAGTCGAAGAAGTCGGTGGAAGGATGCAAGAGTTATTAGCAAAAAGCTAATCGGTGGTCAACAAGATTCCGTCCTACTGCCGATTCTTTTCGCAAAGTATTTTTCTATAATTCTAGTATTTAATGGAAAAAAATTAAGCGAATTTTTTGTCCATGTAAAAAACTATTAATTCTGAATAAAATACCGCGCACTTATGCAATTAAAAAAATTTAAATGTTTCTTATTAGATAAGGCAGATTTTCGTCTGATAAGGTACTTCTTCTTCAATGATTTCGAGGATATTTTAGTTTTGATAAAAAAAATTTTATTTCTTACGACTTTCCGTAGAATATGTTAATGCCATCTGAAAGATGAACAGATAAGCTTTCCATCGAGCTCTTATTCGAAGAAGTCGGTGGAAGGATGAAAGAGTTATTAGCAAAAAACTAATCGGTGGTCACCACCTTTCCGTCTTACTGCCGATTCTTTTCGCAAAGTACTTTTCTATAATTCTAGTATTTAATGGAAAAAAAATTAAGCGAATTTTTTGTCCATGTAAAAAACTATTAATTCTGAATAAAATACCGCCCACTTATGCAATTAAAAAAATTTAAATGTTTCTTATTAGATAAGGCAGATTTTCGTCTGATAAGGTACTTCTTCTTCAATGATTTCGAGGATATTTTAGTTTTGATAAAAAAAATTTTATTTCTTACGACTTTCCGTAAATTATGTTATTGCCATCTGAAAGAGGAACAGATAAGCTTTCCATCGAGCTCTTAGTCGAAGAAGTCGGTCGAAGGAGGCAAGAGTTATTAGCAAAAAACTAGTCGGTGGTCTAGTATTTAATGGGAAAAAATTAAACGAATTTTTGTCCATGTCAAAAACTGTTAATTCTAAATAAAATGCCGCCCATTTATGCAATTAAGAAAATTTAAATGTCTCTTATTAGATAAGGCAGATTTTCGTCTTACAAGGTACTTCTTCTTCAATGACTTCGAGGATATTTTAGTTTTGATATAAAAAATTTTATTTCTTACGACTTTTTGTAAAATATGTTAATGCCATCTGAAAGAGAAACAGATAAGCTTTCCATCGAGCTCTTAGTCAAAGAAGTCGGTCCAAAGTTGAAAGAGTTATTAGCAAAAAAACTAATCGGTGGTCACCACGATTGCGTCCTACTGCCGATTCTTTTCACAAAGTACTTTTCAATAATTCTAGTATTTAATGGGAAAAAATTAAACGAATTTTTTGTCCATGTAAAAAACTATGAATTCTAAATAAAATGCCGCCCATTTATGCAACTAAGAAAATTTAAATGGCTCTTACTAGATATGGCATATTTTCGTCTGATAAGGTACTTCTTCTTCAATGATTTCGAGGATATTTTAGTTTTGATATAAAAAATTTTATTTCTTACGACTTTTTGTAAAATATGTTATTGCCATCTGAAAGAGGAACAGATAAGCTTTCCATCGAGCTCTTAGTCGAAGAAGTCGGTCGAAGGATGCAAGAGTTATTAGCAAAAAACTAATCGGTGGTCAACACGTTTCCGTCCTACTGCCGATTCTTTTCGTAAAGTACTTTTCTATAATTCTAGTATTTAATGGGAAAAAATTAAACGAATTTTTTGTCCATGGAAAAAACTGTTAATTCTAAATAAAATGCCGCCCATTTATGCAATTAAGAAAATTTAAATGTCTCTTATTAGATAAGGCAGATTTTCGTCTTACAAGGTACTTCTTCTTCAATGATTTTGAGGATATTTTAGTTTTGATATAAAAAATTGTATTTCTTACGACTTTTTGTAAAATATGTTAATGCCATCTGAAAGAGAAACAGATAAGCTTTCCATCGAGCTCTTAGTCAAAGAAGTCGGTCCAAAGTTGAAAGAGTTATTAGCAAAAAAACTAATCGGTGGTCACCACGATTGCGTCCTACTGCCGATTCTTTTCACAAAGTACTTTTCAATAATTCTAGTATTTAATGGGAAAAAATTAAACGAATTTTTTGTCCATGTAAAAAACTATGAATTCTAAATAAAATGCCGCCCATTTATGCAACTAAGAAAATTTAAATGGCTCTTACTAGATATGGCATATTTTCGTCTGATAAGGTACTTCTTCTTCAATGATTTCGAGGATATTTTAGTTTTGATATAAAAAATTTTATTTCTTACGACTTTTTGTAAAATATGTTATTGCCATCTGAAAGAGGAACAGATAAGCTTTCCATCGAGCTCTTAGTCGAAGAAGTCGGTCGAAGGATGCAAGAGTTATTAGCAAAAAACTAATCGGTGGTCAACACGTTTCCGTCCTACTGCCGATTCTTTTCGTAAAGTACTTTTCTATAATTCTAGTATTTAATGGGAAAAAATTAAACGAATTTTTTGTCCATGGAAAAAACTATTAATTCTGAATAAAATGCCACCCATTTATGCAATTAAAAAAATTTAAATGTCTCTTATTAGGTAAGGCATATTTTCGTCTTACAAGGTACTTCTTTTTCAATGATTTCGAGGATATTTTAGTTTTGATCAAAAAAATTTTATTTCTTACGACTTTTCGTAAAATATGTTTATGCCATCTGAAAGAGGAACAGATAAGCTTTCCATCGAGCTCTTAGTCAAAGAAGTCGGTCCAAAGTTGAAAGAGTTATTAGCAAAAAAACTAATCGGTGGTCACCACGATTGCGTCCTACTGCCGATTCTTTTCACAAAGTACTTTTCAATAATTCTAGTATTTAATGGGAAAAAATTAAACGAATTTTTTGTCCATGTAAAAAACTATGAATTCTAAATAAAATGCCGCCCATTTATGCAACTAAGAAAATTTAAATGGCTCTTACTAGATATGGCATATTTTCGTCTGATAAGGTACTTCTTCTTCAATGATTTCGAGGATATTTTAGTTTTGATATAAAAAATTGTATTTTTTACGACTTTTTGTAAAATATGTTAATGCCATCTGAAAGAGAAACAGATAAGCTTTCCATCGAGCTCTTAGTCGAAGAAGTCGGTCGAAGGATGCAAGAGCTATTAGCAAAAAACTAATCGGTGGTCAACACGTTTCCGTCCTACTGTCGAATCTTTTCGTAAAGTACTTTTCTATAATTCTAGTATTTAATGGGAAAAAATTAAACGAATTTTTTGTCCATGGAAAAAACTATTAATTCTGAATAAAATGCCACCCATTTATGCAATTAAAAAAATTTAAATGTCTCTTATTAGGTAAGGCATATTTTCGTCTTACAAGGTACTTCTTCTTCAATGATTTCGAGGATATTTTAGTTTTGATAAAAAAAATTTTATTTCTTACGACTTTCCGTAAAATATGTTAATGCCATCTGAAAGAGGAACAGATAAGCTTTCCATCGAGCCCTTAGTCGAAGAAGTCGGTCGAAGGATGCAAGAGTTATTAGCAAGAAACTAGTCGGTGGTCTAGTATTTAATGGGAAAAAATTAAACGAATTTTTGTCCATGTCAAAAACTGTTAATTCTAAATAAAATGCCGCCCATTTATGCAATTAAGAAAATTTAAATGTCTCTTATTAGGTAAGGCTTATTTTCGTCTTACAAGGTACTTCTTCTTCAATGATTTCGAGGATATATTAGTTTTGATATAAAAAATTGTATTTCTTACGACTTTTTGTAAAATATGTTAATGCCATCTGAAAGAGAAACAGATAAGCTTTCCATCGAGCTCTTAGTCGAAGAAGTCGGTCGAAGGATGCAAGAGTTATTAGCAAAAAACTAATCGGTGGTCAACACGTTTCCGTCCTACTGCCGATTCTTTTCGCAAAGTACTTTTCTATAATTCTAGTATTTAATGGGAAAAAATTAAACGAATTTTTTGTCCATGGAAAAAACTATAAATTCTGAATAAAATGCCACCCATTTATGCAATTAAAAAAATTTAAATGTCTCTTATTAGGTAAGGCATATTTTCGTCTTACAAGGTACTTCTTTTTCAATGATTTCGAGGATATTTTAGTTTTGATAAAAAAAATTTTATTTCTTCCGTTTTTCCGTAAAATATGTTAATGCCATCTGAAAGAGGAACAGATAAGCTTTCCATCGAGCTCTTAGTCGAAGAAGTCGGTCGAAGGATGCAAGAGTTATTAGCAAAAATCTAGTCGGTGGTCTAGTATTTAATGGGAAAAAATTAAACGAATTTTTTTCCATGTCAAAAACTGTCAATTCTAAATAAAATGCCGCCCATTTATGCAATTAAGAAAATTTAAATGTCTCTTATTAGGTAAGGCATATTTTCGACTTACAAGGTACTTCTTCTTCAATGATTTCGAAGATATTTTAGTTTTGATATAAAAAATTGTATTTCTTACGACTTTTTGTAAAATATGTTAATGCCATCTGAAAGAGAAACAGATAAGCTTTCCATCGAGCTCTTAGTCGAAGAAGTCGGTCGAAGGATGCAAGAGTTATTAGCAAAAAACTAATCGGTGGTCAACACATTTCCGTCCTACTGCCGATTCTTTTCGTAAAGTACTTTTCTATAATTCTAGTATTTAATGGGAAAAAATTAAACGAATTTTTTGAGCATGGAAAAAACTATTAATTCTGAATAAAATGCCACCCATTTATGCAATTAAAAAAATTTAAATGTCTCTTATTAGGTAAGGCATATTTTCGTCTTACAAGGTACTTCTTTTTCAAAGATTTCGAGGATATTTTAGTTTTGATCAAAAAAATTTTATTTCATACGACTTTTCGTAAAATATGTTAATGCCATCTGAAAGATGAACAGAAAAACTTTCCATCGAGCTATTAGTCGAAGAAGTCGGTCGAAGGATGCAAGAGTTATTAGCAAAAAGCTAATCGGTGGTCAACACGTTTCCGTCCTACTGCCGATTCTTTTCGCAAAGTACTTTTCTATAATTCTAGTATTTAATGGGAAAAAATTAAACGAATTTTTTGTCCATGTAAAAAACTATTAATTCTGAATAAAATGCCACCCATTTATGCAATTAAAAAAATTTAAATGTCTCTTATTAGGTAAGGCATATTTTCGTCTTACAAGGTACTTTCTCTTCAATGATTTCGAGGATATTTTAGTTTTGATCAAAAAATTTTATTTCTTACGACTTTTCGTAAAATATGTTAATGACATCTGAAAGATGAACAGATAAACTTTCCATCGAGCTCGTAGTCGAAGAAGTCGGTGGAAGGATGCAAGAGTTATTAGCAAACAACTAATCGCTGGTCACCACCTTTCCGTCCTACTGCCGATTCTTTTCGCAAAGTACTTTTCTATAATTCTAGTATTTAATGGAAAAAAAATTAAGCGAATTTTTTGTCCATGTAAAAAACTATTAATTCTGAATAAAATGCCACCCATTTATGCAATTAAAAAAATTTAAATGTTTCTTATTAAATAAGGCAGATTTTCGTCTGATAAGGTACTTCTTCTTCAATGATTTCGAGGATATTTTAGTTTTGATAAAAAAAATTTTATTTCTTACGACTTTCCGTAAAATATGTTAATGCCATCTGAAAGAGGAACAGATAAGCCTTCCATCGAGCTCTTAGTCGAAGAAGTCGGTCGAAGGATGCAAGAGTTATTAGCAAAAAACTAGTCGGTGGTCTAGTATTTAATGGGAAAAAATTAAACGAATTTTTTTCCATGTCAAAAACTGTCAATTCTAAATAAAATGCCGCCCATTTATGCAATTAAGAAAATTTAAATGTCTCTTATTAGGTAAGGCATATTTTCGACTTACAAGGTACTTCTTCTTCAATGATTTCGAAGATATTTTAGTTTTGATATAAAAAATTGTATTTCTTACGACTTTTTGTAAAATATGTTAATGCCATCTGAAAGAGAAACAGATAAGCTTTCCATCGAGCTCTTAGTCGAAGAAGTCGGTCGAAGGATGCAAGAGTTATTAGCAAAAAACTAATCGGTGGTCAACACATTTCCGTCCTACTGCCGATTCTTTTCGTAAAGTACTTTTCTATAATTCTAGTATTTAATGGGAAAAAATTAAACGAATTTTTTGAGCATGGAAAAAACTATTAATTCTGAATAAAATGCCACCCATTTATGCAATTAAAAAAATTTAAATGTCTCTTATTAGGTAAGGCATATTTTCGTCTTACAAGGTACTTCTTTTTCAAAGATTTCGAGGATATTTTAGTTTTGATCAAAAAAATTTTATTTCGTACGACTTTTCGTAAAATATGTTAATGCCATCTGAAAGATGAACAGAAAAACTTTCCATCGAGCTATTAGTCGAAGAAGTCGGTCGAAGGATGCAAGAGTTATTAGCAAAAAGCTAATCGGTGGTCAACACGTTTCCGTCCTACTGCCGATTCTTTTCGCAAAGTACTTTTCTATAATTCTAGTATTTAATGGGAAAAAATTAAACGAATTTTTTGTCCATGTAAAAAACTATTAATTCTGAATAAAATGCCACCCATTTATGCAATTAAAAAAATTTAAATGTCTCTTATTAGGTAAGGCATATTTTCGTCTTACAAGGTACTTTCTCTTCAATGATTTCGAGGATATTTTAGTTTTGATCAAAAAATTTTATTTCTTACGACTTTTCGTAAAATATGTTAATGACATCTGAAAGATGAACAGATAAACTTTCCATCGAGCTCGTAGTCGAAGAAGTCGGTGGAAGGATGCAAGAGTTATTAGCAAACAACTAATCGCTGGTCACCACTATTCCGTCCTACTGCCGATTCTTTTCGCAAAGTACTTTTCTATAATTCTAGTATTTAATGGAAAAAAAATTAAGCGAATTTTTTGTCCATGTAAAAAACTATTAATTCTGAATAAAATGCCACCCATTTATGCAATTAAAAAAATTTAAATGTTTCTTATTAAATAAGGCAGATTTTCGTCTGATAAGGTACTTCTTCTTCAATGATTTCGAGGATATTTTAGTTTTGATAAAAAAAATTTTATTTCTTACGACTTTCCGTAAAGCAGGCCATCCATTGTCGAATTTGTTTGACGAATTTGTTATGTTTGACGAAATATTCGTCGTTAGTGGTAGTGTTCGTTTTCAAATTTTGTGTTTGATGTTTTGTTCGAGAAAAATAGAAATTATTTTATCTTGACTTTGTTTGTCGAACAAATTTGACAGTGGATGGCAATGTTCATTTGTAAAAAGTTTTCCTAGCGTGAAGACGTGTATAAAATGTCGAAAAAATTTTTGCTAGAATTTATTAATTGCCTGCAAAATGATGTTTGCAAACAATGTTTGAACTAGTTTGTGGCAAAATGTTTTTTTGTTCGACAAACAGTTTTTCAAACAAATTCGACAATGGATGGCCTGCTTAAAATATGTTAATGCCATCTTAAAGAGGAACAGATAAGCCTTCCATCGAGCTCTTAGTCGAAGAAGTCGGTCGAAGGATGCAAGAGTTATTAGCAAAAAACTAGTCGGTGGTCTAGTATTTAATGGGAAAAAATTAAACGAATTTTTGTCCATGTCAAAAACTGTTAATTCTAAATAAAATGCCGCCCATTTATGCAATTAAAAAAATTTAAATGTCTCTTATTAGGTAAGGCATATTTTCGTCTGATAAGGTACTTCTTCTTCTATGATTGCGTGGATATTTTAGTTTTGATCAAAAAAATTTTATTTTTATACTTTTCACGTATGTGAAACAGTATAATAACTTTGTGCTGAAGTTTGTAACAGATCGAAATATTAATTTCCGACTATATAAAGTATATATATTCTTGATCAGGACGACAAGACGAGTTGATTTAGCCATGTCCGTCTGTCCGTCTGTCCGTCTGACCGTCTGTCCGTCTGTCTGTATATATACAATCTCCTGCCACAGTTTTGAAGATATCGAGCTGAAATTTTGCACAGAGACTTCTCATTCGTGCAGTCAACTCATTTGTCGGATCCAGCCATATCGGACCACTGGAACTGGTAGCCCCCATACGAAAAGAAGAAGAAAAATTAACAAAACTTGAATCGTTGTATGGAAAACTTTTTTGTTTTGTACGATAGAGTGCTGAAATTTTAAACATAGTAGTTTTACATGGTCCGACTACATGCCTGAAAGTTTCATTGAGATTGGACATCTGGAACTGGTAGCTCCCATACAAAATGAAGAAGAGGAAGAGAAGCCATATTCACGTCGTTGTATGGAAAACTTTTTTGTTTCTTAACCAATTGACTTGAAATTTTAAAGTTATGTTCTTAGGGAGGAATGAAATCTATTTTGACCAAATGTGGGCGTAACCACGCGTAACCACGCCCACTTATAGCGAAAATTTACCCGTTGTATGGAAAACTTTTTTGTTTTTTAACCAATTGACTTGAAACTTTACAGTTATGTTCTTAGAGAGGAATGAAAACTATTTTGACCAAAAGTGGGCGTAGCCACGCCCACTTATAGCGAAAATTGACCCGTTGTATGGAAAACTATTTTGTTTTTTAACCAATTGACTTGAAACTTTACATTTATGTTCTTAGGGAGGCATGAAAACTATTTAGACCAAATGTGGGCATGACCACGCCCACTTATAGCGAAAATTGACCCGTTGTATGGAAAACTTTTTTGTTTTTTAACCAATTGACTTGAAACTTTACATTTATGTTCTTAGGGGGGAATGAAAACTATTTTGACAAAAAGTGGGCATAGCCACGCCCACTTATAGCGAAAATTGACCCGTTGTATGGAAAACTATTTTGTTTTTTAACCAATTGACTTGAAACTTTACAGTTATGTTCTTAGGGAGGAATGAAAGCTATTTTGACAAAAAGTGGGCATAGCCACGCCCACTTACAGCGAAAATTGACCCGTTGTATGGAAAACTATTTTGTTTTTTAACCAATTGACTTGAAACTTTACATTTATGTTCTTAGGGAGGCATGAAAACTATTTAGACCAAAAGTGGGCATGACCACGCCCACTTATAGCGAAAATTGACCCGTTGTATGGAAAACTTTTTTGTTTTTTAACCAATTGACTTGAAACCTTACAGTTATGTTCTTAGGGAGGAATGAAAACTATTTAGACCAAAAGTGGGCATGACCACGCCCACTTACAGCAAAAAATCACCCGTTGTATGGAAAACTTTTTTGTTTTTTAACCAATTGACTTGAAACCTTACAGTTATGTTCTTAGGGAGGCATGAGAACTATTCATTTAGTTTTTTTTATAGTGACACAACGTGAAAAGTATTATAGCTTCAGCCTTGCTGAAGATAGCGTCCTTACTGGTTTTTATTTGCAAGAGTTATTAGCAAACAACAAATCGGTGGTCAACAAGATATCGTCCTACTGCCGATTCTTTTCGCAAAGTACTTTTCTATAATTCTAGTATTTAATGAAAAAAAAATTAAACGAATTTTTTGTCCATGTAAAAAACTATTAATTCTGAATAAAATACCGCCCATTTATGCAATTAAAAAAATTTAAATGTCTCTTATTAGGTAAGGCATATTTTCGTCTGATAAGGTACTTCTTCTTCAATGATTTCGAGGATATTTTAGTTTTGATATAAAAAATTTTATTTCTTAAAAAAAAATTAAATGTCTCTTATTAGGTAAGGCATATTTTCGTCTTACAAGGTACTTCTTTTTCAATGATTTCGAGGATATTTTAGTTTTGATCAAAAAAATTTTATTTCTTACGACTTTTCGTAAAATATGTTAATGCCATCTGAAAGAGGAACAGATAAGCTTTCCATCGAGCTCTTAGTCAAAGAAGTCGGTCCAAAGTTGAAAGAGTTATTAGCAAAAAAACTAATCGGTGGTCACCACGATTGCGTCCTACTGCCGATTCTTTTCACAAAGTACTTTTCTATAATTCTAGTATTTAATGGGAAAAAATTAAACGAATTTTTTGTCCATGTAAAAAACTATTAATTCTAAATAAAATGCCGCCCATTTATGCAATTAAGAAAATTTAAATGGCTCTTACTAGATATGGCATATTTTCGTCTGATAAGGTACTTCTTCTTCAATGATTTCGAGGATATTTTAGTTTTGATATAGAAAACTGTATTTCTTACGACTTTTTGTAAAATATGTTAATGCCATCTGAAAGAGAAACAGATAAGCTTTCCATCGAGCTCTTAGTCGAAGAAGTCGGTCAAAGGATGCAAGAGTTATTAGCAAGAAACTAGTCGGTGGTCTAGTATTTAATGGGAAAAAATTAAACGAATTTTTGTCCATGTCAAAAACTGTTAATTCTAAATAAAATGCCGCCCATTTATGCAATTAAGAAAATTTAAATGTCTCTTATTAGGTAAGGCATATTTTCATCTTACAAGGTACTTCTTCTTCAATGATTTCGAGGATATTTTAGTTTTTATATAAAAAATTGTATTTCTTACGACTTTTTGTAAAATATGTTAATGCCATCTGAAAGAGAAACAGATAAGCTTTCCATCGAGCTCTTAGTCGAAGAAGTCGGTCGAAGGATGCAAGAGTTAATAGCAAACAACTAATCGCTGGCCACCACCTTTCCGTCCTACTGCCGATTCTTTTCGCAATGTACCTTTCTATAATTCTAGTATTTAATGGAAAAATAATTAAGCGAATTTTTTGTCCATGTAAAAAACTATTAATTCTGAATAAATTGCCACCCATTTATGCAATTAAAAAAATTTAAATGTTTCTTATTAAATAAGGCAGATTTTCGTCTGATAAGGTACTTCTTCTTCAATGATTTCAAGGATATTTTAGTTTTGATAAAAAAAATTTTATTTCTTACGACTTTCCGTAAAATATGTTAATGCCATCTGAAAGAGGAACAGATAAGCTTTCCATCGAGCTCTTAGTCGAAGAAGTCGGTCGAAGGATGCAAGAGTTATTAGCAAAAAACTAGTCGGTGGTCTAGTATTTAATGGGAAAAAATTAAACGAATTTTTTTCCATGTCAAAAACTGTTAATTCTAAATAAAATGCCGCCAATTTATGCACTTAAGAAAATTTAAATGTCTCTTATTAGGTAAGGCATATTTTCGTCTTACAAGGTACTTCTTCTTCAATGATTTCGAGGATATTTTAGTTTTGATATAAAAAATTGTATTTCTTACGACTTTTTGTAAAATATGTTAATGCCATCTGAAAGAGAAACAGATAAGCTTTCCATCGAGCTCTTAGTCGAAGAAGTCGGTCGAAGGATGCAAGAGTTATTAGCAAAAAACTAATCGGTGGTCAACACGTTTCCGTCCTACTGCCGATTCTTTTCGTAAAGTACTTTTCTATAATTCTAGTATTTAATGGGAAAAAATTAAACGAATTTTTTGTGCATGGAAAAAACTATTAATTCTGAATAAAATGCCACCCATTTATGCAATTAAAAAAATTTAAATGGCTCTTATTAGGTAAGGCATATTTTCGTCTGATAAGGTACTTCTTCTTCAATGATTTCGTGGATATTTTAGTTTTGATCAAAAAAATTTTATTTCTTACGACTTTTTGTAGAATATGTTAATGCCATCTGAAAGAGGAACAGATAAGCTTTCCATCGAGCTCTTAGTCGAAGAAGTAGGTGGAAGGATGCAAGAGTTAGAGCAAACAACAAATCGGTGGTCAACACGATTCCGTCCTACTGCCGATTCTTTTCGCAAAGTACTTTTCTATAATTCTAGTATTTAATGGAAAAAAAATTAAAGGAATTTTTTGTCCATGTAAAAAACTATTAATTCTGAATAAAATACCGCCCATTTATGCAATTAAAAAAATTTAAATGTCTTTTATTAGATAAGGCAGATTTTCGTCTGATAAGGTACTTCTTCTTCAATGATTTCGAAGATATTTTAATTTTGATCAAAAAAATTTTGTTTCTTACGACTTTTTGTAAAATATGTTAATGCCATCTGAAAGAGGAACGGATAAGCTTTCCATCGAACTCTTAGACGAAGAAGTCGGTCAAAGGACGCAAGAGTTATTGGCAAACAACTAATCGGTGGTCAACACGATTCCGTCCTACTGCCGATTCTTTTCGCAAAGTACTTTTCTATAATTCTAGTGTTTAATGAAAATAAAATTAAACGAATTTTTTGTCCATGTAAAAAACTATTAATTCTGAATAAAATACCGCCCATTTATGCATTTAAAAAAATTTAAATGTCTCTTATTAGGTAAGGCATATTTTCGGCTGATAAGGTACTTCTTCCTCAATGATTTCGAGGATATTTTAGTTTTGATATAAAAAATTTTATTTCTTACGACTTTTTGTAAAATATGTTAATGCCATCTGAAAGAGAAACATATAAGCTTTCCATCGAGCTATGAGTCGAAGAAGTCGGTCGAAGGATGCAAGAGTTATTAGCAAACAACCAATCGGTGGTCAACAAGATTCCGTCCTACTGCCGATTCTTTTCGCAAAGTACTTTTCTATAATTCTAGTATTTAATGGGAAAAAATTAAACGAATTTTTTGTCCATGTACAAAACTATTAATTCTAAATAAAATATCATGTACTTCAATGATTTCGTGGATATTTTAGTTTTGATCAAAAAAATTTTATTTCTTACGACTTTTTGTAAAATATGTTAATGCCATCTGAAAGAGGAACAGATAAGCTTTCCATCGAGACGAAGAAGTCGGTCGAAGAACGCAAGAGTTATTAGCAAACAGCTAATCGGTGGTCAACACGATTCCGTCCTACTGCCGATTCTTTTCGCAAAGTACTTTTCTATAATTCTAGTATTTAATGTAAAAAACTATTAATTCTGAATAAAATTCCGCCCATTTATGCAATTAAAAAAATTAAATGTCTCTTATTAGGTAAGGCATATTTTCGTCTGATAAGGTACTTCTTCTTCAATGATTTCGAGGATATTTTAGTTTTGATATAAAAAATTGTATTTCTTACGACTTTTTGTAAAATATGTTAATGCCATCTGAAAGATGAACAGATAAGCTTTCCATCGAGCTCTTAGTCGAAAAAGTCGGTGGAAGGATGCAAGAGTTATTAGCAAACAACAAATCGGTGGTCAACAAGATATCGTCCTACTGCCGACTCTTTTTGCAAAGTACTTTTCTATAATTCTAGTGTTTAATGAAAATAAAATTAAACGAATTTTTTGTCCATGTAAAAAACTATTAATTCTGAATAAAATACCGCCCATTTATGCATTTAAAAAAATTTAAATGTCTCTTATTAGGTAAGGCATATTTTCGGCTGATAAGGTACTTCTTCCTCAATGATTTCGAGGATATTTTAGTTTTGATATAAAAAATTTTATTTCTTACGACTTTTTGTAAAATATGTTAATGCCATCTGAAAGAGAAACATATAAGCTTTCCATCGAGCTATGAGTCGAAGAAGTCGGTCGAAGGATGCAAGAGTTATTAGCAAACAACCAATCGGTGGTCAACAAGATTCCGTCCTACTGCCGATTCTTTTCGCAAAGTACTTTTCTATAATTCTAGTATTTAATGGGAAAAAATTAAACGAATTTTTTGTCCATGTACAAAACTATTAATTCTAAATAAAATATCATGTACTTCAATGATTTCGTGGATATTTTAGTTTTGATCAAAAAAATTTTATTTCTTACGACTTTTTGTAAAATATGTTAATGCCATCTGAAAGAGGAACAGATAAGCTTTCCATCGAGACGAAGAAGTCGGTCGAAGAACGCAAGAGTTATTAGCAAACAGCTAATCGGTGGTCAACACGATTCCGTCCTACTGCCGATTCTTTTCGCAAAGTACTTTTCTATAATTCTAGTATTTAATGTAAAAAACTATTAATTCTGAATAAAATGCCGCCCATTTATGCAATTAAAAAAATTAAATGTCTCTTATTAGGTAAGGCATATTTTCGTCTGATAAGGTACTTCTTCTTCAATGATTTCGAGGATATTTTAGTTTTGATATAAAAAATTGTATTTCTTACGACTTTTTGTAAAATATGTTAATGCCATCTGAAAGATGAACAGATAAGCTTTCCATCGAGCTCTTAGACGAAGAAGTCGGTCGAAGGACGCAAGAGTTATTAGCAAACAGCTAATCGGTGGTCAACACGATTCCGTCCTACTGCCGATTCTTTTCGCAAAGTACTTTTCTATAATTCTAGTATTTAATGGGAAAAAATTAAACGAATTTTTTGTCCATGGAAAAAACTATTAATTCTGAATAAAATGCCACCCATTTATGCAATTAAAAAAATTTTAATGTCTCTAATTAGGTAAGGCATATTTTCGTCTTACAAGGTACTTCTTTTTCAATGATTTCGAGGATATTTTAGTTTTGATCAAAAAAATTTTATTTCTTACGACTTTTCGTAAAATATGTTTATGCCATCTGAAAGAGGAACAGATAAGCTTTCCATCGAGCTCTTAGTCAAAGAAGTCGGTCCAAAGTTGAAAGAGTTATTAGCAAAAAAACTAATCGGTGGTCACCACGATTGCGTCCTACTGCCGATTCTTTTCACAAAGTACTTTTCTATAATTCTAGTATTTAATGGGAAAAAATTAAACGAATTTTTTGTCCATGTAAAAAACTATGAATTCTAAATAAAATGCCGCCCATTTATGCAATTAAGAAAATTTAAATGGCTCTTACTAGATATGGCATATTTTCGTCTGATAAGGTACTTCTTCTTCAATGATTTCGAGGATATTTTAGTTTTGATATAAAAAATTGTACTTTTTACGACTTTTTGTAAAATATGTTAATGCCATCTGAAAGAGAAACAGATAAGCTCTCCATCGAGCTTTTAGTCGAAGAAGTCGGTCGAAGGATGCAAGAGCTATTAGCAAAAAACTAATCGGTGGTCAACACGTTTCCGTCCTACTGTCGATTCTTTTCGTAAAGTACTTTTCTATAATTCTAGTATTTAATGGGAAAAAATTAAACGAATTTTTTGTCCATGGAAAAAACTATTAATTCTGAATAAAATGCCACCCATTTATGCAATTAAAAAAATTTAAATGTCTCTTATTAGGTAAGGCATATTTTCGTCTTACAAGGTACTTCTTCTTCAATGATTTCGAGGATATTTTAGTTTTGATAAAAAAAATTTTATTTCTTACGACTTTCCGTAAAATATGTTAATGCCATCTGAAAAAGGAACAGATAAGCTTTCCATCGAGCTCTTAGTCGAAGAAGTCGGTCGAAGGATGCAAGAGTTATAAGCAAAAAACTAGTCGGTGGTCTAGTATTTAATGGGAAAAAATTAAACGAATTTTTTGTGCATGGAAAAAACTATTAATTCTGAATAAAATGCCACCCATTTATGCAATTAAAAAAATTTAAATGGCTCTTATTAGGTAAGGCATATTTTCGTCTGATAAGGTACTTCTTCTTCAATGATTTCGTGGATATTTTAGTTTTGATCAAAAAAATTTTATTTCTTACGACTTTTTGTAAAATATGTTAATGCCATCTGAAAGAGGAACAGATAAGCTTTCCATCGAGCTCTTAGTCGAAGAAGTAGGTGGAAGGATGCAAGAGTTAGAGCAAACAACAAATCGGTGGTCAACACGATTCCGTCCTACTGCCGATTCTTTTCGCAAAGTACTTTTCTATAATTCTAGTATTTAATGGAAAAAAAATTAAAGGAATTTTTTGTCCATGTAAAAAACTATTAATTCTGAATAAAATACCGCCCATTTATGCAATTAAAAAAATTTAAATGTCTTTTATTAGATAAGGCAGATTTTCGTCTGATAAGGTACTTCTTCTTCAATGATTTCGAAGATATTTTAATTTTGATCAAAAAAATTTTGTTTCTTACGACTTTTTGTAAAATATGTTAATGCCATCTGAAAGAGGAACGGATAAGCTTTCCATCGAACTCTTAGACGAAGAAGTCGGTCAAAGGACGCAAGAGTTATTGGCAAACAACTAATCGGTGGTCAACACGATTCCGTCCTACTGCCGATCCTTTTCGCAAAGTACTTTTCTATAATTCTAGTATTTAATGTAAAAAACTATTAATTCTGAATAAAATTCCGCCCATTTATGCAATTAAAAAAATTAAATGTCTCTTATTAGGTAAGGCATATTTTCGTCTGATAAGGTACTTCTTCTTCAATGATTTCGAGGATATTTTAGTTTTGATATAAAAAATTGTATTTCTTACGACTTTTTGTAAAATATGTTAATGCCATCTGAAAGATGAACAGATAAGCTTTCCATCGAGCTCTTAGTCGAAAAAGTCGGTGGAAGGATGCAAGAGTTATTAGCAAACAACAAATCGGTGGTCAACAAGATATCGTCCTACTGCCGATTCTTTTTGCAAAGTACTTTTCTATAATTCTAGTGTTTAATGAAAATAAAATTAAACGAATTTTTTGTCCATGTAAAAAACTATTAATTCTGAATAAAATACCGCCCATTTATGCATTTAAAAAAATTTAAATGTCTCTTATTAGGTAAGGCATATTTTCGGCTGATAAGGTACTTCTTCCTCAATGATTTCGAGGATATTTTAGTTTTGATATAAAAAATTTTATTTCTTACGACTTTTTGTAAAATATGTTAATGCCATCTGAAAGAGAAACATATAAGCTTTCCATCGAGCTATGAGTCGAAGAAGTCGGTCGAAGGATGCAAGAGTTATTAGCAAACAACCAATCGGTGGTCAACAAGATTCCGTCCTACTGCCGATTCTTTTCGCAAAGTACTTTTCTATAATTCTAGTATTTAATGGGAAAAAATTAAACGAATTTTTTGTCCATGTACAAAACTATTAATTCTAAATAAAATATCATGTACTTCAATGATTTCGTGGATATTTTAGTTTTGATCAAAAAAATTTTATTTCTTACGACTTTTTGTAAAATATGTTAATGCCATCTGAAAGAGGAACAGATAAGCTTTCCATCGAGACGAAGAAGTCGGTCGAAGAACGCAAGAGTTATTAGCAAACAGCTAATCGGTGGTCAACACGATTCCGTCCTACTGCCGATTCTTTTCGCAAAGTACTTTTCTATAATTCTAGTATTTAATGTAAAAAACTATTAATTCTGAATAAAATGCCGCCCATTTATGCAATTAAAAAAATTAAATGTCTCTTATTAGGTAAGGCATATTTTCGTCTGATAAGGTACTTCTTCTTCAATGATTTCGAGGATATTTTAGTTTTGATATAAAAAATTGTATTTCTTACGACTTTTTGTAAAATATGTTAATGCCATCTGAAAGATGAACAGATAAGCTTTCCATCGAGCTCTTAGTCGAAGAAGTCGGTGGAAGGATGCAAGAGTTATCAGCAAACAACAAATCGGTGGTCATCAAGATTCCGTCCTACTGCCGATTCTTTTCGCAAAGTACTTTTCTATAATTCTAGTATTTAATGGAAAAAAAATTAAACGAATTTTTTGTCCATGTAAAAAACTATTAATTCTGAATAAAATACCGCCCATTTATGCAATTAAAAAAATTTAAATGTCTCTTATTAGATAAGGCAGATTTTCGTCTGATAAGGTACTTCTTCTTCAATGATTTCGAAGATATTTTATTTTTGATCAAAAAAATTTTGTTTCTTACGACTTTTTGTAAAATATGTTAATGCCATCTAAAAGAGGAACGGATAAGCTTTCCATCGAGCTCTTAGACGAAGAAGTCGGTCGAAGGACGCAAGAGTTATTAGGAAACAGCTAATCGGTGGTCAACACGATTCCGTCCTACTGCCGATTCTTTTCGCAAAGTACTTTTCTATAATTCTAGTATTTAATGGGAAAAAATTAAACGAATTTTTTGTCCATGGAAAAAACTATTAATTCTGAATAAAATGCCACCCATTTATGCAATTAAAAAAATTTTAATGTCTCTAATTAGGTAAGGCATATTTTCGTCTTACAAGGTACTTCTTTTTCAATGATTTCGAGGATATTTTAGTTTTGATCAAAAAAATTTTATTTCTTACGACTTTTCGTAAAATATGTTTATGCCATCTGAAAGAGGAACAGATAAGCTTTCCATCGAGCTCTTAGTCAAAGAAGTCGGTCCAAAGTTGAAAGAGTTATTAGCAAAAAAACTAATCGGTGGTCACCACGATTGCGTCCTACTGCCGATTCTTTTCACAAAGTACTTTTCTATAATTCTAGTATTTAATGGGAAAAAATTAAACGAATTTTTTGTCCATGTAAAAAACTATGAATTCTAAATAAAATGCCGCCCATTTATGCAATTAAGAAAATTTAAATGGCTCTTACTAGATATGGCATATTTTCGTCTGATAAGGTACTTCTTCTTCAATGATTTCGAGGATATTTTAGTTTTGATATAAAAAATTGTACTTTTTACGACTTTTTGTAAAATATGTTAATGCCATCTGAAAGAGAAACAGATAAGCTCTCCATCGAGCTTTTAGTCGAAGAAGTCGGTCGAAGGATGCAAGAGCTATTAGCAAAAAACTAATCGGTGGTCAACACGTTTCCGTCCTACTGTCGATTCTTTTCGTAAAGTACTTTTCTATAATTCTAGTATTTAATGGGAAAAAATTAAACGAATTTTTTGTCCATGGAAAAAACTATTAATTCTGAATAAAATGCCACCCATTTATGCAATTAAAAAAATTTAAATGTCTCTTATTAGGTAAGGCATATTTTCGTCTTACAAGGTACTTCTTCTTCAATGATTTCGAGGATATTTTAGTTTTGATAAAAAAAATTTTATTTCTTACGACTTTCCGTAAAATATGTTAATGCCATCTGAAAGAGGAACAGATAAGCTTTCCATCGAGCTCTTAGTCGAAGAAGTCGGTCGAAGGATGCAAGAGTTATAAGCAAAAAACTAGTCGGTGGTCTAGTATTTAATGGGAAAAAATTAAACGAATTTTTTTCCATGTCAAAAACTGTTAATTCTAAATAAAATGCCGCCCATTTATGCAATTAAAAAAATTTAAATGTCTCTTATTAGGTAAGGGATATTTTCGTCTTACAAGGTACTTCATCTTCAATGATTTCGAGGATATTTTAGTTTTGATATAAAAAATTGTATTTCTTACGACTTTTTGTAAAATATGTTAATGCCATCTGAAAGAGGAACAGATAAGCTTTCCATCGAGCTCTTAGTCGAAGAAGTCGGTCGAAGGATGCAAGAGTTATTAGCAAGAAACTAGTCGGTGGTCTAGTATTTAATGGGAAAAAATTAAACGAATTTTTGTTCATGTCAAAAACTGTTAATTCTAAATAAAATGCCGCCCATTTATGCAATTAAGAAAATTTAAATGTCTCTTATTAGGTAAGGCATATTTTCGTCTTACAAGGTACTTCTTCTTCAATGATTTCGAGGATATTTTAGTTTTGATATAAAAAATTGTATTTCTTACGACTTTTTGTAAAATATGTTAATGCCATCTGAAAGAGAAACAGATAAGCTTTCCATCGAGCTCTTAGTCGAAGAAGTCGGTCGAAGGATGCAAGAGTTATTAGCAAAAAACTAATCGGTGGTCAACACGTTTCCGTCCTACTGCCGATTCTTTTCGCAAAGTACTTTTCTATAATTCTAGTATTTAATGGGTAAAAATTAAACGAATTTTTTGTCCATGGAAAAAACTATTAATTCTGAATAAAATGCCACCCATTTATGCAATTAAATAAATTTAAATGTCTCTTATTAGGTAAGGCATATTTTCGTCTTACAAGGTACTTCTTTTTCAATGATTTCGAGGATATTTTAGTTTTGATAAAAAAAAATTTTATTTTTTCCGACTTTCCGTAAAATATGTTAATGCCATCTGAAAGAGGAACAGATAAGCTTTCCATCGAGCTCTTAGTCGAAGAAGTCGGTCGAAGGATGCAAGAGTTATAAGCAAAAAACTAGTCGGTGGTCTAGTATTTAATGGGAAAAAATTAAACGAATTTTTTTCCATGTCAAAAACTGTTAATTCTAAATAAAATGCCGCCCATTTATGCAATTAAGAAAATTTAAATCTCTTATTAGGTAAGGCATATTTTCGTCTTACAAGGTACTTCTTCTTCAATGATTTCGAAGATATTTTAGTTTTGATATAAAAAATTGTATTTCTTACGACTTTTTGTAAAATATGTTAATGCCATCTGAAAGAGAAACAGATAAGCTTTCCATCGAGCTCTTAGTCGAAGAAGTCGGTCGAAGGATGCAAGAGTTATTAGCAAAAAACTAATCGGTGGTCAACACATTTCCGTCCTACTGCCGATTCTTTTCGTAAAGTACTTTTCTATAATTCTAGTATTTAATGGGAAAAAATTAAACGAATTTTTTGAGCATGGAAAAAACTATTAATTCTGAATAAAATGCCACCCATTTATGCAATTAAAAAAATTTAAATGTCTCTTATTAGGTAAGGCATATTTTCGTCTTACAAGGTACTTCTTTTTCAATGATTTCGAGGATATTTTAGTTTTGATCAAAAAAATTTTATTTCATACGACTTTTCGTAAAATATGTTAATGCCATCTGAAAGATGAACAGAAAAACTTTCCATCGAGCTCTTAGTCGAAGAAGTCGGTCGAAGGATGCAAGAGTTATTAGCAAAAAGCTAATCGGTGGTCAACACGTTTCCGTCCTACTGCCGATTCTTTTCGCAAAGTACTTTTCTATAATTCTAGTATTTAATGGGAAAAAATTAAACGAATTTTTTGTCCATGTAAAAAACTATTAATTCTGAATAAAATGCCACCCATTTATGCAATTAAAAAAATTTAAATGTCTCTTATTAGGTAAGGCATATTTTCGTCTTACAAGGTACTTTCTCTTCAATGATTTCGAGGATATTTTAGTTTTGATCAAAAAAATTTTATTTCTTACGACTTTTCGTAAAATATGTTAATGACATCTGAAAGATGAACAGATAAACTTTCCATCGAGCTCGTAGTCGAAGAAGTCGGTGGAACGATGCAAGAGTTATTAGCAAACAACTAATCGCTGGTCACCACCTTTCCGTCCTACTGCCGATTCTTTTCGCAAAGTACTTTTCTATAATTCTAGTATTTAATGGAAAAAAAATTAAGCGAATTTTTTGTCCATGTAAAAAACTATTAATTCTGAATAAAATGCCACCCATTTATGCAATTAAAAAAATTTAAATGTTTCTTATTAAATAAGGCAGATTTTCGTCTGATAAGGTACTTCTTCTTCAATGATTTCGAGGATATTTTAGTTTTGATAAAAAAAATTTTATTTCTTACGACTTTCCGTAAAGCTTTCAAATTTTGTGTTTGATGTTTTGTTCGAGAAAAATAGAAATTATTCTATCTTGACTTTGTTTGTCGAACAAATTTGACAGTGGATGGCAATGTTCATTTGTAAAAAGTTTTCCTAGCGTGAAGACGTGTATAAAATGTCGAAAAAATTTTTCCTAGAATTTATTAATTGCCTGCAAAATGATGTTTGCAAACAATGTTTGAACTAGTTTGTGGCAAAATGTTTTTTTGTTCGACAAACAGTTTTTCAAACAAATTCGACAATGGATGGCCTGCTTAAAATATGTTAATGCCATCTTAAAGAGGAACAGATAAGCCTTCCATCGAGCTCTTAGTCGAAGAAGTCGGTCGAAGGATGCAAGAGTTATTAGCAAAAAACTAGTCGGTGGTGTAGTATTTAATGGGAAAAAATTAAACGAATTTTTGTCCATGTCAAAAACTGTTAATTCTAAATAAAATGCCGCCCATTTATGCAATTAAAAAAATTTAAATGTCTCTTATTAGGTAAGGGATATTTTCGTCTGATAAGGTACTTCTTCTTCTATGATTGCGTGGATATTTTAGTTTTGATCAAAAAAATTTTATTTTTATACTTTTCACGTATGTGAAACAGTATAATAACTTTGTGCTGAAGTTTGTAACAGATCGAAATATTAATTTCCGACTATATAAAGTATATATATTATTGATCAGGACGACAAGACGAGTTGATTTAGCCATGTCCGTCTGTCCGTCTGACCGTCTGTCCGTCTGTCTGTATATATACAATCTCCTCCCACAGTTTTGAAGATATCGAGCTGAAATTTTGCACAGAGACTTCTCATTCGTGCAGTCAACTCATTTGTCGGATCCAGCCGTATCGGACCACTGGAACTGGTAGCCCCCATACGAAAAGAAGTAGAAAAATTAACAAAACTTGAATCGTTGTATGGAAAACTTTTTTGTTTTGTACGATAGAGTGCTGAAATTTTAAACATAGTAGTTTTACATAGTCCGACTACATGCCTGAAAGTTTCATTGAGATTGGACATCAGGAACTGGTAGCCCCCATACAAAATGAAGAAGAGGAAGAGAAGCAATATTCACGTCGTTGTATGGAGAACTTTTTTGTTTTTTAACCAATTGACTTGAAACTTTACAGTTATTTTCTTAGGGGGGAATGAAAACTATTTTGACCAAAAGTGGGCGTGGCCACGCCCTTTTATAGCGAAAATTGACCCGTTGTATGGAAAACTTTTTTGTTTTTTAACCAATTGACTTGAAACTTTACAGTTATGTTCTTAGGGAGGAATGAAAGCTATTTTGACAATAAGTGGGCATAGCCACGCCCACTTATAGCGAAAATTGACCCGTTGTAAGGAAAACTTTTTTGTTTTTTAACCAATTGACTTGAAACTTTACATTTATGTTCTTAGGGAGGCATGAAAACTATTTAGACCAAAAGTGGGCATGACCACGCCCACTTATAGCGAAAATTGACCCGTTGTATGGAAAACTTTTTTGTTTTTTAACCAATTGACTTGAAACCTTACAGTTATGTTCTTAGGGAGGAATGAAAACTATTTAGATCAAAAGTGGGCATGACCACACCCACTTATAGCGAAAATTGACCCGTTGTATGGAAAAATTTTTGGTTTTTTAACCAATTGACTTGAAACTTTACAGTTATGTTCTTAGGGAGGAATGAAAACTATTAAAACCAAAAGTGGGAAAGACCACGCCCACTTTCAGCAAAAATTCACCCGTTGTATGGAAAACTTTTTTGTTTTTTAACCAATTGACTTGAAACATTACAGTTATGTTGTTAGGGATGCATGAGAACTATTCATTTAGTTTTTTTTATAGTGACACAACGTGAAAAGTATTATAGCTTCAGCCTTGCTGAAGATAGCGTCCTTACTGGTTTTTATTCGCAAGAGTTATTAGCAAACAACAAATCGGTGGTCAACAAGATATCGTCCTACTGCCGATTCTTTTCGCAAAGTACTTTTCTATAATTCTAGTATTTAATGAAAAAAAAATTAAACGAATTTTTTGTCCATGTAAAAAACTATTAATTCTGAAAATACCGCCCATTTATGCAATTAAAAAAATTTAAATGTCTCTTATTAGGTAAGGCATATTTTCGTCTGATAAGGTACTTCTTCTTCAATGATTTCGAGGATATTTTAGTTTTGATATAAAAAATTTTATTTCTTAAAAAAAATTTAAATGTTTCTTATTAGGTAAGGCATATTTTCGTCTTACAAGGTACTTCTTTTTCAATGATTTCGAGGATATTTTAGTTTTGATCAAAAAAATTTTATTTCTTACGACTTTTCGTAAAATATGTTAATGCCATCTGAAAAAGGAACAGATAAGCTTTCCATCGAGCTCTTAGTCAAAGAAGTCGGTCCAAAGTTGAAAGAGTTATTAGCAAAAAAACTAATCGGTGGTCACCACGATTGCGTCCTACTGCCGATTCTTTTCACAAAGTACTTTTCTATAATTCTAGTATTTAATGGGAAAAAATTAAACGAATTTTTTGTCCATGTAAAAAACTATTAATTCTAAATAAAATGCCGCCCATTTATGCAATTAAGAAAATTTAAATGGCTCTTACTAGATATGGCATATTTTCGTCTGATAAGGTACTTCTTCTTCAATGATTTCGAGGATATTTTAGTTTTGATATAGAAAATTGTATTTCTTACGACTTTTTGTAAAATATGTTAATGCCATCTGAAAGAGAAACAGATAAGCTTTCCATCGAGCTCTTAGTCGAAGAAGTCGGTCAGAGGATGCAAGAGTTATTAGCAAGAAACTAGTCGGTGGTCTAGTATTTAATGGGAAAAATTTAACGAATTTTTGTCCATGTCAAAAACTGTTAATTCTTAATAAAATGCCGCCCATTTATGCAATTAAGAAAATTTAAATGTCTCTTATTAGGTAAGGCATATTTTCGTCTTACAAGGTACTTCTTCTTCAATGATTTCGAGGATATTTTAGTTTTGATATAAAAAATTGTATTTCTTACGACTTTTTGTAAAATATGTTAATGCCATCTGAAAGAGAAACAGATAAGCTTTCCATCGGGCTCTTAGTCGAAGAAGTCGGTCGAAGGATGCAAGAGTTAATAGCAAACAACTAATCGCTGGTCACCACCTTTCCGTCCTACTGCCGATTCTTTTCGCAAAGTACTTTTCTATAATTCTAGTATTTAATGGAAAAAAAATTAAGCGAATTTTTTGTCCATGTAAAAAACTATTAATTCTGAATAAATTGCCACATATTTATGCAATTAAAAAAATTTAAATGTTTCTTATTAAATAAGGCGGATTTTCGTCTGATAAGGTACTTCTTCTTCAATGATTTCAAGGATATTTTAGTTTTGATAAAAAAAATTTTATTTCTTACGACTTTCCGTAAAATATGTTAATGCCATCTGAAAGAGGAACAGATAAGCTTTCCATCGAGCTCTTAGTCGAAGAAGTCGGTCGAAGGATGCAAGAGTTATTAGCAAAAAACTAGTCGGTGGTCTAGTATTTAATGGGAAAAAATTAAACGAATTTTTTTCCATGTCAAAAACTGTTAATTCTAAATAAAATGCCGCCCATTTATGCACTTAAGAAAATTTAAATGTCTCTTATTAGGTAAGGCATATTTTCGTCTTACAAGGTACTTCTTCTTCAATGATTTCGAGGATATTTTAGTTTTGATATAAAAAATTGTATTTCTTACGACTTTTTGTAAAATATGTTAATGCCATCTGAAAGAGAAACAGATAAGCTTTCCTTCGAGCTCTTAGTCGAAGAAGTCGGTCGAAGGATGCAAGAGTTATTAGCAAAAAACTAATCGGTGGTCAACACATTTCCGTCCTACTGCCGATTCTTTTCGTAAAGTACTTTTCTATAATTCTAGTATTTAATGGGAAAAAATTAAACGAATTTTTTGTGCATGGAAAAAACTATTAATTCTGAATAAAATGCCACCCATTTATGCAATTAAAAAAATTTAAATGGCTCTTACTAGATATGGCATATTTTCGTCTGATAAGGTACTTCTTCTTCAATGATTTCGAGGATATTTTAGTTTTGATATAAAAAATTGTATTTCATACGACTTTTCGTAAAATATGTTAATGCCATCTGAAAGATGAACAGAAAAACTTTCCATCGAGCTCTTAGTCGAAGAAGTCGGTCGAAGGATGCAAGAGTTATTAGCAAAAAGCTAATCGGTGGTCAACACGTTTCCGTCCTACTGCCGATTCTTTTCGCAAAGTACTTTTCTATAATTCTAGTATTTAATGGGAAAAAATTAAACGAATTTTTGTCCATGTCAAAAACTGTTAATTCTAAATAAAATGCCGCCCATTTATGCAATTAAAAAAATTTAAATGTCTCTTATTTTCGTCTGATAAGGTACTTCTTCTTCAATGATTTCGTGGATATTTTAGTTTTGATCAAAAAAATTTTATTTCTTACGACTTTTTGTAAAATATGTTAATGCCGTCTGAAAGAGGATCAGATAAGCTTTCCATCGAGCTCTTAGTCGAAGAAGTAGGTGGAAGGATGCAAGAGTTAGAGCAAACAACAAATCGGTGGTCAACACGATTCCGTCCTACTGCCGATTCTTTTCGCAAAGTACTTTTCTATAATTCTAGTATTTAATGGAAAAAAAATTAAAGGAATTTTTTGTCCATGTAAAAAACTATTAATTCTGAATAAAATACCGCCCATTTATGCAATTAAAAAAATTTAAATGTCTCTTATTAGATAAGGCAGATTTTCGTCTGATAAGGTACTTCTTCTTCAATGATTTCGAAGATATTTTAATTTTGATCAAAAAAATTTTGTTTCTTACGACTTTTTGTAAAATATGTTAATGCCATCTGAAAGAGGAACGGATAAGCTTTCCATCGAACTCTTAGACGAAGAAGTCGGTCAAAGGACGCAAGAGTTATTGGCAAACAACTAATCGGTGGTCAACACGATTCCGTCCTACTGCCGATCCTTTTCGCAAAGTACTTTTCTATAATTCTAGTATTTAATGTAAAAAACTATTAATTCTGAATAAAATTCCGCCCATTTATGCAATTAATAAAATTTAAATGTCTCTTATTAGGTAAGGCATATTTTCGTCTGATAAGGTACTTCTTCTTCAATGATTTCAAGGATATTTTAGTTTTGATATAAAAAATTGTATTTCTTACGACTTTTTGTAAAATATGTTAATGCCATCTGAAAGATGAACAGATAAGCTTTCCATCGAGCTCTTAGTCGAAAAAGTCGGTGGAAGGATGCAAGAGTTATTAGCAAACAACAAATCGGTGGTCAACAAGATATCGTCCTACTGCCGATTCTTTTTGCAAAGTACTTTTCTATAATTCTAGTATTTAATGAAAATAAAATTAAACGAATTTTTTGTCCATGTAAAAAACTATTAATTCTGAATAAAATACCGCCCATTTATGCATTTAAAAAAATTTAAATGTCTCTTATTAGGTAAGGCATATTTTCGGCTGATAAGGTACTTCTTCTTCAATGATTTCGAGGATATTTTAGTTTTGATATAAAAAATTTTATTTCTTACGACTTTTTGTAAAATATGTTAATGCCATCTGAAAGAGAAACATATAAGCTTTCCATCGAGCTCTGAGTCGAAGAAGTCGGTCGAAGGATGCAAGAGTTATTAGCAAACAACAAATCGGTGGTCAACAAGATTCCGTCCTACTGCCGATTCTTTTCGCAAAGTACTTTTCTATAATTCTAGTATTTAATGGGAAAAAATTAAACGAATTTTTTGTCCATGTACAAAACTATTAATTCTAAATAAAATATCATGTACTTCAATGATTTCGTGGATATTTTAGTTTTGATCAAAAAAATTTTATTTCTTACGACTTTTTGTAAAATATGTTAATGCCATCTGAAAGAGGAACAGATAAGCTTTCCATCGAGACGAAGAAGTCGGTCGAAGAACGCAAGAGTTATTAGCAAACAGCTAATCGGTGGTCAACACGATTCCGTCCTACTGCCGATTCTTTTCGCAAAGTACTTTTCTATAATTCTAGTATTTAATGTAAAAAACTATTAATTCTGAATAAAATGCCGCCCATGTATGCAATTAAAAAAATTAAATGTCTCTTATTAGGTAAGGCATATTTTCGTCTGATAAGGTACTTCTTCTTCAATGATTTCGAGGATATTTTAGTTTTGATATAAAAAATTGTATTTCTTACGACTTTTTGTAAAATATGTTACAAATGCCATCTGAAAGATGAACAGATAAGCTTTCCATCGAGCTCTTAGTCGAAGAAGTCGGTGGAAGGATGCAAGAGTTATCAGCAAACAACAAATCGGTCGTCATCAAGATTCCGTCCTACTGCCGATTCTTTTCGCAAAGTACTTTTCTATAATTCTAGTATTTAATGGAAAAAAAATTAAACGAATTTTTTGTCCATGTAAAAAACTATTAATTCTGAATAAAATACCGCCCATTTAAGCAATTAAAAAAATTTAAATGTCTCTTATTAGGTAAGGCATATTTTCGTCTGATAAAGTACTTCTTCTTCAATGATTTCGAGGATATTTTAGTTTTGATATAAAAAATTTTATTTCTTACGACTTTTTGTAAAATATGTTAATGCCATCTGAAAGAGGAACATATAAGCTTTCCATCGAGCTCTGAGTCGAAGAAGTCGGTCGAAGGATGTAAGAGTTATTAGCAAACAACAAATCGGTGGTCAACAAGTTTCCGTCCTACTGCCGATTTTTTTCGCAAAGTACTTTTCTATAATTCTAGTATTTAATGGGAAAAAATTAAAAGAATTTTTTGTCCATGTAAAAAACTATTAATTCTAAATAAAATGCCGCCCATTCAAGCAATTAAAACCAGTAAGGACGCTATCTTCAGCAAGGCTGAAGCTATAATACTTTTCACGTTGTGTCACTAAAAAACTAAATGAATAGTTTTCATGCCTCCCTAACAACATAACTGTAAGGTTTCAAGTCAATTGGTTAAAAAACAAAAAAGTTTTCCATACAGCAGTTCAAGTTTTGCGATAAGTGGTCGTAGCCATGCCCAGTTGTGGTCAAAATAGTTTTCATTCCTCCCTAAGAAGATAACTGTAAGGTTTCAAGTCAATTGGTCAATTTTCGCTAAAAAAAGGCGTGGGCACGCCCACTTTTGGTCAAAATAGTTTTCATGCCTCCCTAAGAACATAACTGTAAAGTTTCAAGTCAATTCGTTGGAAAACAAAAAAGTTTTCCATGCAACGGGTCAATTTTTGCTACGCCCACTTTTGGTTAAAATAGTTTTCATTCCTCCCCAAGAACATAACTTTAAAATTTCAAGTCAATTGGTTGAAAAACAAAAAAGTTGTCCATACAACGGGTCAATTTTCGCTAGAAGTGGGCGTGGCTACGCGTGGCTACGCCCACTTTTGGTTAAAATAGTTTTCATTCCTCCCCAAGAACATAACTTTAAAATTTCAAGTCAATTGGTTGAAAAACAAAAAAGTTGTCCATACAACGACGTGAATATTGCTTCTCTTCCTCTTCTTCATTTTGTATGGGAGCTACCAGTTCCAGATGTCCAATCTCAATGAAACTTTCAGGCATGTAGTTGGACTATGTAGAACTACTATGTTTAAAATTTCAGCACTCTATCATACAAAACAAAAAAGTTTTCCATACAACGATTCAAGTTTTGTTCATTTTTCTTCTTCTTTTCGTATGGGGGCTACCAGTTCCAGTGGTCCGATATGGCTGGATCCGACAAATGAGTTGACTGCACGAATAAGAAGTGTCTGTGCAAAATTTCAGCTCGATATCTTAAAAACTGTGGGAGGAGATTGTATATATACAGACAGACGGACAGACGGACAGACGGACATGGCTAAATCAACTCGTCTTGTCGTCCTGATCAAGAATATATATACTTTATATAGTCGGAAATGAATATTTCGATCTGTTACAAACTTCAGCACAAAGTTATTATACTATTTCACATACGTGAAAAGTATAAAAATTAAATGTCTCTTATTAGGTAAGGCATATTTTCGTCTGATAAGGTAGTTCTTCTTCAATGATTTCGAGGATATTTTAGTTTTGATATAAAAAATTGTATTTCTTACTACTTTTTGTAAAATATGTTAATGCCATCTGAAAGATGAACAGATAAGCTTTCCATCGAGCTCTGAGTCGAAAAAGTCGGTGGAAGGATGCAAGAGTTATTAGCAAACAACACATCGGTGGTCAACAAGATTCCGTCCTACTGCCGATTCTTTTCGCAAAGTACTTTTCTATAATTCTAGTATTTAATGGAAAAAAAATTAAACGAATTTTTTGTCCATGTAAAAAACTATTAATTCTAAATAAAATGCCGCCCATTCAAGCAATTAAAACCAGTAAGGACGCTATCTTCAGCAAGGCTGAAGCTATAATACTTTTCACGTTGTGTCACTAAAAAACTAAATGAATAGTTTTCATGCCTCCCTAACAACATAACTGTAAGGTTTCAAGTCAATTGGTTAAAAAACAAAAAAGTTTTCCATACAGCAGTTCAAGTTTTGCGATAAGTGGTCGTAGCCATGCCCACTTGTGGTCAAAATAGTTTTCATTCCTCCCTAAGAAGATAACTGTAAGGTTTCAAGTCAATTGGTCAATTTTCGCTAAAAAAAGACGTGGGCACGCCCACTTTTGGTCAAAATAGTTTTCATGCCTCCCTAAGAACATAACTGTAAAGTTTCAAGTCAATTCGTTGGAAAACAAAAAAGTTTTCCATGCAACGGGTCAATGTTTGCTATAAGTGGGCGTGGCTACGCCCACTTTTGGTTAAAATAGTTTTCATTCCTCCCCAAGAACATAACTTTAAAATTTCAAGTCAATTGGTTGAAAAACAAAAAAGTTGTCCATACAACGGGTCAATTTTCGCTAGAAGTGGGCGTGGCTACGCGTGGCTACGCCCACTTTTGGTCAAAATAGTTTTCATTCCTCCCCAAGAACATAACTTTAAAATTTCAAGTCAATTGGTTGAAAAACAAAAAAGTTGTCCATACAACGACGTGAATATTGCTTCTCTTCCTCTTCTTCATTTTGTATGGGAGCTACCAGTTCCAGATGTCCAATCTCAATGAAACTTTCAGGCATGTAGTCGGACTATGTAGAACTACTATGTTTAAAATTTCAGCACTCTATCATACAAAACAAAAAAGTTTTCCATACAACGATTCAAGTTTTGTTCATTTTTCTTCTTCTTTTCGTATGGGGGCTACCAGTTCCAGTGGTCCGATATGGCTGGATCCGACAAATGAGTTGACTGCACGAATAAGAAGTGTCTGTGCAAAATTTCAGCTCGATATCTTAAAAACTGTGGGAGGAGATTGTATATATACAGACAGACGGACAGACGGACAGACGGACATGGCTAAATCAACTCGTCTTGTCGTCCTGATCAAGAATATATATACTTTATATAGTCGGAAATGAATATTTCGATCTGTTACAAACTTCAGCACAAAGTTATTATACTATTTCACATACGTGAAAAGTATAAAAATTAAATGTCTCTTATTAGGTAAGGCATATTTTCGTCTGATAAGGTACTTCTTCTTCAATGATTTCGAGGATATTTTAGTTTTGATATAGGAAATTGTATTTCTTACGACTTTTTGTAAAATATGTTAATGCCATCTGAAAGATGAACAGATAAGCTTTCCATCGAGCTATTAGTCGAAGAAGTCGGTGGAAGGATGCAAGAGTTATTAGCAAACAACAAATCGGTGGTCAACAAGATTCCGTCCTACTGCCGATTCTTTTCGCAAAGTACTTTTCTATAATTCTAGTATTTAATGGAAAACAAATTAAACGAATTTTTTGTCCATGTAAAAAACTATTAATTCTGAATAAAATACCGCCCATTTATGCAATTAAAAAATTTAAATGTCTCTTATTAGATAAGGCAGATTTTCGTCTGATAAGGTGCTTCTTCTTCAGTGATTTCGAAGATATTTTAATTTTGATCAAAAAAATTTTGTTTCTTACGACTTTTTGTAAAATATGTTAATGCCATCTGAAAGAGGAACGGATAAGCTTTCCATCGAGCTCTTAGACGAAGAAGTCGGTCGAAGGACGCAAGAGTTATTAGCAAACAGCTAATCGGTGGTCAACACGATTCCGTCCTACTGCCGATTCTTTTCGCAAAGTACTTTTCTATAATTCTAGTATTTAATGTAAAAAACTATTAATTCTGAATAAAATGCCGCCCATTTATGCAATTAAAAAAATTAAATGTCTCTTATTAGGTAAGGCATATTTTCGTCTGATAAGGTACTTCTTCTTCAATGATTTCGAGGATATTTTAGTTTTGATATAAAAAATTGTATTTCTTACGACTTTTTGTAAAATATGTTAATGCCATCTGAAAGATGAACAGATAAGCTTTCCATCGAGCTCTTAGTCGAAGAAGTCGGTGGAAGGATGCAAAAGTTATTAGCAAACAACAAATCGGTGGTCAACAAGATTCCGTCCTACTGCTGAATCTTTTCGCAAAGTACTTTTCTATAATTCTAGTATTTAATGGAAAAAAAATTAAACGAACTTTTTGTCCATGTAAAAAACTATTAATTCTGAATAAAATACCGCCCATTTATGCAATTAAAAAAATTTAAATGTCTCTTATTAGATAAGGCAGATTTTCGTCTGATAAGGTACTTCTTCTTCAATGATTTCGAAGATATTTTAATTTTGATCAAAAAAATTTTGTTTCTTACGACTTTTTGTAAAATATGTTAATGCCATCTGAAAGAGGAACGGATAAGCTTTCCATCGAGCTCTTAGACGAAGAAGTCGGTCGAAGGACGCAAGAGTTATTAGCAAACAGCTAATCGGTGGTCAACACGATTCCGTCCTACTGCCGATTCTTTTCGCAAGATCCTTTTCTATAATTCTAGTATTTAATGTAAAAAACTATTAATTCTGAATAAAATGCCGCCCATTTATGCAATTAAAAAAATTAAATGTCTCTTATTAGGTAAGGCATATTTTCGTCTGATAAGGTACTTCTTCTTCAATGATTTCGACGATATTTTAGTTTTGATATAAAAAATTGTATTTCTTACGACTTTTTGTAAAATATGTTAATGCCATCTGAAAGATGAACAGATAAGGTTTCCATCGAGCTCTTAGTCGAAGAAGTCGGTGGAAGGATGCAAGAGTTATTAGCAAACAACAAATCGGTGGTCAACAAGATTCCGTCCTACTGCCGATTCTTTTCGCAAAGTACTTTTCTGTAATTCTAGTATTTAATGGAAAAAAAATTAAACGAATTTTTTGTCCATGTAAAAAACTATTAATTCTGAATAAAATACCGCCCATTTAAGCAATTAAAAAAATTTAAATGTCTCTTATTAGGTAAGGCATATTTTCGTCTGATAAGGTACTTCTTCTTCAATGATTTCGAGGATATTTTAGTTTTGATCAAAAAAATTGTATATCTTACGACTTTTCGTAAAATATGTTAATGCCATCTGAAAGAGGAACAGATAAGCTTTCCATCGAGCTCTTAGTCGAAGAAGTCGGTCAAAGGATGCAAGAGTTATTAGCAAACAACTAATCGCTGGTCAACACGATTCCGTCCTACTGCCGATTCTTTTCGCAAAGTACTTTTCTATAATTCTAGTATTTAATGGGAAAAAATTAAACGAATTTTTTGTCCATGTACAAAACTATTAATTCTAAATAAAATGTCGCCCATTTATTCAATTAAAAAAATTTAAATGTTTCTTATTAGACAAGGCAGATTTTCGTCTGATAAGGTACTTCTTCTTCAATGATTTCGAGGATATTTTAGTTTTGATAAAAAAAATTTTATTTCTTACGACTTTCCGTAAAATATGTTAATGCCATCTGAAAGAGGAACAGATAAGCTTTCCCTCGAGCTCTTAGTCGAAGAAGTCGGTCGAAGGATGCAAGAGTTATTAGCAAACAACTAATCGCTGGTCAACACGATTCCGTCCTACTGCCGATTCTTTTCGCAAAGTACTTTTCTATAATTCAAGTATTTAATGGGAAAAAATTAAACGAATTTTTTGTCCATGTAAAAAACTATTAATTCTAAATAAAATGCCGCCCATTTATGCAAATAAAACCAGTAAGGGAGCTATTTTCAGCTTTGCTGAAACTTATATACTCTTGCAAGCATTTGGAAAATACGTTTTATAGTGTTGGCAATAAGAATCTTATAAGTTTATAAAGATAAAGGGGCGTAACCCCGCCCATTTTCTACTTTTTTTAACGAATACAATGCAATCATTCTACACTTCATTTTACGATTTTCCATCTCGTCTGCTTATAGATAAATCACATTTTTAAGTTTTCTCTATATGGGCGGTGCCACGCCCTTATGTCCGATTCTTATGAAACTTTGTAATATGGTCAAGAATTCTTAAAAACGCGCAACTGCAATGTTTCATCTGTTTATAGTTGAAAACAAAAAAGTTTTTCTAACGAAAACCGAATTTTTAACCGATTGTTCCTATGGGAGCTATATGCTATATTTACCCGATCTTCACCAATTTTGCAGTGAGCCTTCATTTACGAGATATTCTTGTGCAAAAAATTGGGGCGATAACTTGAAAAACAAAGAGTTTATTGAGCAAAAACCTCATTTTTGACCGATCGTTCCTATGGCAGCTATATGCTGTAGTTATCCGATATGCACCAAATTTGCAGTGTATTTTGACTGACGTCCAACATGTCTCTGTGCAAAAAATTGAAGTGATAGCTTTAAAATCACAGCGTTTTTAAAGAAAAAACCTCATTTTTAACCGATCGTTCCTATGGCAGTTATATGCTATTGTGTTCCGATCAGGCTGGTTTCTACATATAAACTGCCTGCAAGGAAAAGAAAATTTTCTGCATTTAAATTTTTTTGCTAACTTCAAAACTCTGGGAGGAGTTCGCATTGAAACAGACAGACGGACAGACGGACATGGCTATTTGAACTCGTCTCGTCGTGCTGATTAAGAATATATATACTTTATATAGTCGGTGATGTTTCCTTCTCTGCGTTGGAAACTTCATGACAAAGTTAATATACTCTTGCGAGAGTATAAAAATTTAAATGTTTCTTATTAGGTAAGGCATATTTTCGTCTGATAAGGTACTTCTTCTTCAATGATTTCGAAGATATTTTAATTTTGATCAAAAAAATTTTGTTTCTTACGACTTTTTGTAAAATATGTTAATGCCATCTGAAAGAGGAACGGATAAGCTTTCCATCGAGCTCTTAGACGAAGAAGTCGGTCGAAGGACGCAAGAGTTATTAGCAAACAGCTAATCGGTGGTCAACACGATTCCGTCCTACTGCCGATTCTTTTCGCAAAGTACTTTTCTATAATTCTAGTATTTAATGTAAAAAACTATTAATTCTGAATAAAATGCCGCCCATTTATGCAATTAAAAAAATTAAATGTCTCTTATTAGGTAAGGCATATTTTCGTCTGATAAGGTACTTCTTCTTCAATGATTTCGAGGATATTTTAGTTTTGATATAAAAAATTGTATTTCTTACGACTTTTTGTAAAATATGTTAATGCCACCTGAAAGATGAACAGATAAGCTTTCCATCGTGCTCTTAGTCGAAGAAGTCGGTGGAAGGATGCAAGAGTTATTAGCAAACAACAAATCGGTGGTCAACAAGATTCCGTCCTACTGCCGATTCTTTTCGCAAAGTACTTTTCTATAATTCTAGTATTTAATGGAAAAACCAGTAAGGGAGCTATTTTCAGCTTTGCTGAAACTTATATACTCTTGCAAGCAGTTGGAAAATACGTTTTATAGTTTTGCCAGTAAGAATCTTATAAGTTTATAAAGATAAAGGGGCGTAACCCCGTCCATTTTCTACTTTTTTGAAAGAATACAATGCAATCATTCTACACTTCATTTTACGATTTTCTATCTCGTCTGCTTATAGATAAATCACATTTTTAAGTTTTTCTCTATATGGGCGGTGCCACGCCCTTATGTCCGATTTTTACGAAACTTTGGAATATGGTCAAGGATTCATAAAAACGCGTAACTGCAAAGTTTTATCCGTTTATATTTAAGAACAAAAAAGTTTTTCTAACAAAAACCGAATTTTTGACCGATTGTTCCTATGGGAGCTATATGCTATATTTATCCGATCATCACCAATTTTGCTGTGTGCCTTAAATTACGTCCAAGATGTTCTTGTCCAAAAAATTGAGGCGATATCTTGAAAAACAAAGAGTTTATTGAACAAAAACCTCGTTTTTGACCGATCGTTCCTATGGCAGCTATATGCTATAGTATTCCGATCAGGCTGGTTTCTACATATAAACTGCCTGCAAGGAAAAGAAAATTTTCTGCGTTTAAATTTTTTTGCTAACTTCAAAACTCTGGGAGGAGTTCGCATTGAAACAGACAGACGGACAGACGGACAGACAGACAGACGGACATGGCTATCTGAACTCGTCTCGTCGTGCTGATCAAGAATATATATACTTTATATAGTCGGAGATGTCTCCTTCTCTGCGTTGCAAACTTCACGACAAAGTTAATATACTCTTGCAAGAGTATAAAAATTAAACGAATTTTTTGTCATGTAAAAAACTATTAATTCTGAATAAAATACCGCCCATTTAAGCAATTAAAAAAATTTAAATATCTCTTATTAGGTAAGGCAGATTTTCGTCTGATAAGGTACTTCTTCTTCAATGATTTCGAGGATATTTTAGTTTTGATATAAAAAATTTTATTTCTTACGACTTTTTGTAAAATATGTAAATGCCATCTGAAAGAGGAACATATAAGCTTTCCATCGAGCTCTGAGTCGAAGAAGTCGGTCGAAGGATGTAAGAGTTATTAGCAAACAACAAATCGGTGGTCAACAAGATTCCGTCCTACTGCCGATTTTTTTCGCAAAGTACTTTTCTATAATTCTAGTATTTAATGGGAAAAAATTAAACGAATTTTTTGTCCATGTAAAAAACTATTAATTCTAAATAAAATGCCGCCCATTTAAGCAATTAAAAAAATTTAAATGTCTCTTATTAGATAAGGCATATTTTCATCTGATATGGTACTTCTTCTTCAATGATTTCGAGGATATTTTAGTTTTTATCAAAAAAATTTTATTTCTTACGACTTTTCGTAAAATATGTTAATGTCATCTGAAAGAGGAACAGATAAGCTTTCCATCGAGCTCTTAGTCGAAGAAGTCGGTCGAAGGATGCAAGAGTTATTACCAAAAAACTAATCGGTGGTCAACACGTTTCCGTCCTACTGCCGATTCTTTTAGCAAAGTACTTTTCTATAATTCTAGTATTTAATGGGAAAAAATTAAACGAATATTTTGTCCATGTACAAAACAATTAATTCTAAATAAAATGTCGCCCATTTATGCAATTAAAAAAATTTAAATGTTTCTTATTAGACAAGGCAGATTTTCGTCTGATAAGGTACTTCTTCTTCAATGATTTCGAGGATATTTTAGTTTTGATAAAAAAAATTTTATTTCTTACGACTTTCCGTAAAATATGTTAATGCCATCTGAAAGAGGAACAGATGCCATCTGAAAGAGGAACATATAAGCTTTCCATCGAGCTCTGAGTCGAAGAAGTCGGTCGAAGGATGTAAGAGTTATTAGCAAACAACAAATCGGTGGTCAACAAGATTCCGTCCTACTGCCGATTCTTTTCGCAAAGTACTTTTCTATAATTGTAGTATTTAATGGAAAAAAAATTAAACGAATTTTTTGTCCATGTAAAAAACTATTAATTCTGAATAAAATACCGCCCATTTAAGCAATTAAAAAAATTTAAATGTCTCTTATTAGGTAAGGCATATTTTCGTCTGATAAGGTACTTCTTCTTCAATGATTTCGAGGATATTTTAGTTTTGATATAAAAAATTTTATTTCTTACGACTTTTTGTAAAATATGTAAATGCCATCTGAAAGAGGAACATATAAGCTTTCCATCGAGCTCTGAGTCGAAGAAGTCGGTCGAAGGATGTAAGAGTTATTAGCAAACAACAAATCGGTGGTCAACAAGATTCCGTCCTACTGCCGATTTTTTTCGCAAAGTACTTTTCTATAATTCTAGTATTTAATGGGAAAAAATTAAACGAATTTTTTGTCCATGTAAAAATCTATTAATTCTAAATAAAATGCCGCCCATTTAAGCAATTAAAAAAATTTAAATGTCTCTTATTAGATAAGGCATATTTTCATCTGATAAGGTACTTCTTCTTCAATGATTTCGAGGATATTTTAGTTTTTATCAAAAAAATTTTATTTCTTACGACTTTTCGTAAAATATGTTAATGTCATCTGAAACAGGAACAGATAAGCTTTCCATCGAGCTCTTAGTCGAAGAAGTCGGTCGAAGGATGCAAGAGTTATTAGCAAACAACTAATTGCTGGTCAACACGATTCCGTCCTGCTGCCGATTCTTTTCGCAAAGTACTTTTGTATAATTCTAGTATTTAATGGGAAAAAATTAAACGAATATTTTGTCCATGTACAAAACAATTAATTCTAAATAAAATGTCGCCCATTTATGCAATTAAAAAAATTTACATGTCTCTAAGGCATATTTTCGTCTGATAAGGTACTTCTTCTTCAATGATTTCGAGGATATTTTAGTTTTGATAAAAAAAATTTTATTTCTTACGACTTTCCGTAAAATATGTTAATGCCATCTGAAAGAGGAACAGATAAGCTTTCCCTCGAGCTCTTAGTCGAAGAAGTCGGTCGAAGGATGCAAGAGTTATTAGCAAACAACTAATCGCTGGTCAACACTATTCCGTCCTACTGCCGATTCTTTTCGCAAAGTACTTTTCTATAATTCTAGTATTTAATGGGAAAAAATTAAACGAATTTTTTGTCCATGTAAAAAACTATTAATTCTAAATAAAATGCCGCCCGTTTAAGCAATTAAAAAAATTTAAATGTCTCTTATTAGATAAGGCATATTTTCATCTGATAAGGTACTTCTTCTTCAATGATTTCGAGGATATTTTAGTTTTTATCAAAAAAATTGTATTTCTTACGACTTTTCGTAAAATATGTTAATGCCATCTGAAAGAGGAACAGATAAGCTTTCCATCGAGCTCTTAGTCGAAGAAGTCGGTCGAAGTATGCCAAAGTTATTAGCAAACAACTAATCGCTGGTCAACACGATTCCGTCCTACTGCCGATTCTTTTCACAAAGTGCTTTTCTATAATTCAAGTATTTAATGGGAAAAAATTAAACGAATTTTTTGTCCATGTACAAAACTATTAATTCTAAATAAAATGCCGCCCATTTATGCAATTAAAAAAATTTAAATGTTTCTTATTAGATAAGGCATATTTTCGTCTGATAAGGTACTTCTTCTTCAATGATTTCGTGGATATTTTAGTTTTGATCAAAAAAATTTTATTTCTTACGACTTTTTGTAAAATATGTTAATGCCATCTGAAAGAGGAACGGATAAGCTTTCCATCGAGCTCTTAGACGAAGAAGTCGGTCGAAGGACGCAAGAGTTATTCGCAAACAGCTAATCGGTGGTCAACACGATTCCGTCCTACTGCCGATTCTTTTCGCAAAGTACTTTTCTATAATTCTAGTATTTAATGTAAAAAACTATTAATTCTGAATAAAATGCCGCCCATTTATGCAATTAAAAAAATTAAATGTCTCTTATTAGGTAAGGCATATTTTCGTCTGATAAGGTACTTCTTCTTCAATGATTTCGAGGATATTTTAGTTTTGATATAGGAAATTGTATTTCTTACGACTTTTTGTAAAATATGTTAATGCCATCTGAAAGATGAACAGATAAGCTTTCCATCGAGCTATTAGTCGAAGAAGTCGGTGGAAGGATGCAAGAGTTATTAGCAAACAACAAATCGGTGGTCAACAAGATTCCGTCCTACTGCCGATTCTTTTGCGCAAAGTACTTTTCTATAATTCTAGTATTTAATGGAAAAAAAATTAAACGAATTTTTTGTCCATGTAAATAACTATTAATTCTGAATAAAATACCGCTCATTTAAGCAATTAAAATAAATTTAAATGTCTCTTATTAGGTAAGGCATATTTTCGGCTGATAAGGTACTTCTTCTTCAATGATTTCGAGGATATTTTAGTTTTGATATAAAAAATTTTATTTCTTACGACTTTTTGTAAAAAATGTTAATGCCATCTGAAAGAGGAACATATAAGCTTTCCATCGAGCTCTGAGTCGAAGAAGTCGGTCGAAGGATGCAAGAGTTATTAGCAAACAACAAATCGGTGGTCAACAAGATTCCGTCCTACTGCCGATTTTTTTCGCAAAGTACTTTTCTATAATTCTAGTATTTAATGGGAAAAAATTAAACGAATTTTTTGTCCATGTAATAAACTATTAATTCTAAATAAAATGCCGCCCATTTATGCAATTAACAAAATTTAAATGTCTCTTATTAGCTAAGGCATATTTTCGTCTTATAAGGTACTCCTTCTTCAATGATTTCGAGGATATTTTAGTTTTGATAAAAAAAATTTTATTTCTTACGACTTTCCGTAAAATATGTTAATGCCATCTGAAAGAGGAACAGATAAGCTTTCCCTCGAGCTCTTATTCGAAGAAGTCGGTCGAAGGATGCAAGAGTTATTAGCAAACAACTAATCGCTGGTCAACAAGATTCCGTCCTACTGCCGATTCTTTTCGCAAAGTACTTTTCTATAATTCTAGTATTTAATGGAAAAAAATTAAACGAATTTTTTGTCCATGTAAAAAACTATTAATTCTAAATAAAATGCCGCCCATTTATGCAATTAAAAAAATTTAAATGTTTCTTATTAGATAAGGCATATTTTCGTCAGATAAGGTACTTCTTCTTCAATGATTTCGAGGATATTTTAGTTTTGATAAAAAAAAATTGTATTTCTTACGACTTTTTGTAAAATATCTTAATGCCATCTGAAAGAGGAACAGATATGCTTTCCATCGAGCTCTTAGTCGAAGAAGTCGGTCGAAGGATGCAAGAGTTATTAGCAAAAAACTAATCGGTGGTCAACACGTTTCCGTCCTACTGCCGATTCTTTTCGCAAAGTACTTTTCTATAATTCTAGTATTTAATGGGAAAAAATTAAACGAATTTTTTGTCCATGGAAAAAACTATTAATTCTGAATAAAATGCCACCCATTTATGCAATTAAAAAAATTTAAATGTCTCTTATTAGGTAAGGCATATTTTCGTCTTACAAGGTACTTCTTCTTCAATGATTTCGAGGATATTTTAGTTTTGATCAAAAAAATTTTATTTCTTACGACTTTTCGTAAAATATGTTAATGCCATCTGAAAGATGAACAGATAAACTTTCCATCGAGCTCTTAGTCGAAGAAGTCGGTGGAAGGATGCAAGAGTTATTAGCAACCAACAAATCGGTGGTCAACAAGATTCCGTCCTACTGCCGATTCTTTTCGCAAAGTACTTTTCTATAATTCTAGTATTTAATGGAAAAAAAATTAAGCGAATTTTTTGTCCATGTAAAAAACTATTAATTCTGAATAAAATGCCGCCCATTTATGCAGTTAAAAAAATTTAAATGTCTCTTATTAGATAAGGCATATTTTCGTCTGATAAGGTACTTCTTCTTCAATGATTTCGAGGATATTTTAGTTTTGATCAAAAAAATTTTATTTCTTACGTCTTTTCGTAAAATATGTTAATGCCATCTGAAAGAGGAATAGATAAGCTTTCCATCGAGTTCTTAGTTGAAGAAGTCGGTCGAAGGATGCAAGAGTTATTAGCAAAAAAACTAGTCGGTGGTCTAGTATTTAATGGGAAAAAATTAAACGAATTTTTGTCCATGTCAAAAACTCTTAAATCTAAATAAAATGCCGCCCATTTATGCAGTTAAAAAAATTTAAATGTCTCTTATTAGGTAAGGCATATTTTCGTCTTACAAGGTACTTCTTCTTCAATGATTTCAAGGATATTTTAGTTTTGATCAAAAAAATTATATTTCTTACGACTTTTCGTATAATATGTTAATGCCATCTGAAAGATGAACAGATAAACTTTCCATCGAGCTCTTAGTCGAAGAAGTCAGTCGAAGGATGCAAGAGTTATTAGCAAAAAACTAATCGGTGGTCAACACGTTTCCGTCCTACTGCCGATTCTTTTCGCAAAGTACTTTTCTATAATTCTAGTATTTAATGGGAAAAAATTAAACGAATTTTTTGTCCATGGAAAAAACTATTAATTCTGAATAAAATGCCGCCCATTTATGCAATTTAAAAAATTAAATGTCTCTTATTAGGTAAGGCATATTTTCGTCTGATAAGGTACTTCTTCTTCAATGATTTCGAGGATATTTTAGTTTTGATATAAAAAATTTTATTTCTTACGACTTTTTGTAAATTATGTTAATGCCATCTGAAAGATGAACAGATAAGCTTTCCATCGAGCTTTTAGTCGAAGAAGTCGGTGGAAGTATGCAAGAGTTATTAGCAAACAACAAATTGGGGGTCAACAAGATTCCGTCCTACTGCCGATTCTTTTCGCAAAGTACTTTTCTATAATTCTTGTATTTAATGGAAAAAAAATTAAACGAATTTTTTGTCCATGTAAAAAACTATTAATTTTGAATAAAATACCGCTCATTTAAGCAATTAAAAAAATTTAAATGTCTCTTATTAGGTAAGGCATATTTTCGTCTGATAAGGTACTTCTTCTTCAATGATTTCGAGGATATTTTAGTTTTGATATAAAAAATTGTATTTCTTACGACTTTTTATAAAATATGTTAATGCCATCTGAAAGAGGAACAGATAATCTTTCCATCGAGCTCTGAGTCGAAGAAGTCGGTCGAAGGATGCAAGAGTTATTAGCAAACAACAAATCGGTGGTCAACAAGATTCCGTCCTACTGCCGATTTTTTTCGCAAAGTACTTTTCTATAATTCTAGTATTTAATGGGAAAAAATTAAACGAATTTTTTGTCCATGTAAAAAACTATTAATTCTAAATAAAATGCCGCCCATTTAAGAAATTAAAAAAATTTAAATGTCTCTTATTAGATAAGGCATATTTTCATATGATAAGGTACTTCTTCTTCAATGATTTCGAGGATATTTTAGTTTTGATCAAAAAAATTTTATTTCTTACGACTTTTCGTAAAATATGTGAATGCCATCTGAAAGATGAACAGAAAAACTTTCCAGCGAGCTCTTAGTCGAAGAAGTCGGTCGAAGGATGCAAGAGTTATTAGCAAACAACTAATCGCTGGTCAACACGATTCCGTCCTACTGCCGATTCTTTCCGCAAAGTACTTTTCTATAATTCTAGTATTTAATGGGAAAAAATTAAACGAATTTTTTGTCCATGTAAAAAACTATTTATTCTAAGTAAAATGCCGCCCATTTATGCAATTTAGAAAACTTTAATGTCTCTTATTAGATAAGGCAGATTTTCGTCTTACAAGGTACGTCTTTTTCAATGATTTCGAGGATATTTTAGTTTTGATATAAAAAATTGTATTTCTTACGACTTATCGTAAAATATGTTAATGCCATCTGAAAAAGGAAAAGATAAACTTTCCATCGAGCTCTTAGTCGAAGAAGTCGGTCGAAGGATGCAAGAGTTATAACCAAAAAACTAATCGGTGGTCAACACGTTTCCGTCCTACTGCCGATTCTTTTCGCAAAGTACTTTTCTATAATTCTAGTATTTAATGGGAAAAAATTAAACGAATTTTTTTTCCATGTTAAAAACTATTAATTCTGAATAGAATGCCACCCATTTATGCAATTAAAAAAATTTAAATGCCTCTTATTAGATAAGGCATAGTCTGATAATGTACTTCTTCTTCAATGATTTAGAGGATATTTTAGTTTTGATCAAAAAAATTTTATTTCTTATGTCTTTTCGTAAAATATGTTAATGCCATCTGAAAGAGAAACAGATAAGCTTTCCATCGAGCTCTTAGTCGAAGAAGTCGGTCGAAGGACGCAAGAGTTATTAGCAAACAACTAATCGGTGGTCAACACGATTCCCTCCTACTGCCGATTCTTTTCGCAAAGTACTTTTCTATAATTCTAGTATTTAATGAAAAAAACTATTAATTCTGAATAAAATGCCGCCCATTTATGCAATTAAAAAAATTAAATGTCTCTTATTAGGTAAGGCATATTTTCGTCTGATAAGGTACTTCTTCTTCAATGATTTCGACGATATTTTAGTTTTGATATAAAAAATTGTATTTCTTACGACTTTTTGTAAAATATGTTAATGCCATCTGAAAGATGAACAGATAAGCTTTCCATCGAGCTCTTAGTCGAAGAAGTCGGTCGAAGGATGCAAGAGTTATTAGCAAAAAACTAATCGGTGGTCAACACGATTCCGTCCTACTGCCGATTCTTTTCGCAAAGTACTTTTCTATAATTCTAGTATTTAATGTAAAAAACTATTAATTCTGAATAAAATGCCGCCCATTTATGCAATTAAAACCAGTAAGGACGCTATCTTCAGCAAGGCTGAAGCTATAATACTTTTCACTTTGTGTCACTATAAAAAAAACTCAATGAATAGTTTTCATGCATCCCTAACAACATAACTGTAATGTTTCAAGTCAATTCGTTAAAAAACAAAAAATTTTTCCATACAACGGTTCAAGTTTTGCGATAAGTGGGCGTAGCCATGCCCACATTTGGTCAAAATAGTTTTTATTCCTCCCTAAGAACATAACTGTAAAGTTTCAAGTCAATTGGTTAAAAAACAAAAAAGTTTTCCATACAAAGGGTCAATTTTCGCTATAAAATAGTTTTCATTCCTCCCTAAGAGCATAACTGCAAAGTTTCAAGTCAATTGGGTAAAAAACAAAAAAGTTTTCCATACAACGGGTCAATTTTTGCTATAAGTAGGCGTGGCCACGCCCACTTTTGATCAAAATAGTTTTCATTCCTCCCTAAGAGCATAACTGCAAAGTTTCAAGTCAATTGGTTAAAAAACAAAAAAAGTTTTCCACACAACGGGTCAATTTTCGCTATAAGTAGGCGTGGCTACGCCCAGTTTTGATCAAAATAGTTTTCATTCCTCCCTAAGAACATAACTGTAAAGTTTTAAGTCAATTGGTTAAAAAACAAAAAAGTTTTCCATACAAAGGGTCAATTTTCGCTATAAAAGGGCGTGTCTACGCCCACTTTTCGTCAAAATAGTTTTCATTCCTCCCTAAGAACATAACTGTAAAGTTTCAAGTCAATTGGTTAAAAAACAAAAAAGTTTTCCATACAAAGGGTCAAGTTAAGCTATAAGTGGGCGTGGCCACGCCCACTTTTGATCAAAATAGTTTTCATTCCTCCCTAAGAGCATAACTGCAAAGTTTCAAGTCAATTGGTTAAGAAACAAAAAAGTTTTCCATACAACGTGTCAATTTTCGCTATAAGTGGGCGTGGCTACGCCTGACTACGCCCACTTTTGGTCAAAATAGTTTTCATTCCTCTCTAAGAACATAACTGTAAAGTTTCAAGTCAATTGGTTAAAAAACAAAAAAGTTTTCCATACAACGGGTAAATTTTCGCTATAAGTGGGCGTGCCTACGCGTGGTTACGCCCACATTTGGTCAAAATAGATTTCATTCCTCCCTAAGAACATAACTTTAAAATTTCAAGTCAATTGGTTAAGAAACAAAAAAGTTTTCCATACAACGACGTGAATATGGCTTCTCTTCCTCTTCTTCATTTTGTATAGGAGCTACCAGTTCCAGATGTCCAATCTCAATGAAACTTTCAGGCATGTAGTCGGACCATGTAAAACTACTATGTTTAAAATTTCAGCACTCTATTGTACAAAACAAAAAAGTTTTCCATACAACGATTCAAGTTTTGTTCACTTTTCTTCTTCTTTTCGTATGGGAGCTACCTGTTCCAATAATCCGATCATGCTGGTTCCGACGAATGATTCATCGTAATAAATTCTAAGACTCTGTGCAAAGTTTCAGCTCGATAGCTTCAAAACTGAGGGACTAGTTTGCATACATACAGACAGACCGACAGACAGACAGACAGACAGACAGACAGACAGACAGACGGACAGACGGACATGGCTAAATCAACTCGTCTTGTCGTCCTGATCAAGAATATATATACTTTATATAGTCGGAAATTAATATTTCGATCTGTTACAAACTCCGTGACAAAGTTAATATACTATTTCACATAAGTGAAAAGTATAAAAATTAAATGTCTCTTATTAGGTAAGGCATATTTTCGTCTGATAAGGTACTTCTTCTTCAATGATTTCGAAGATATTTTAGTTTTATTATAAAAAATTGTATTTCTTACGACTTTTTGTAAATTATGTTAATGCCATCTGAAAGATGAACAGATAAGCTTTCCATCGAGCTTTTAGTCGAAGAAGTCGGTGGAAGGATGCAAGAGTTATTAGCAAACAACAAATTGGGGGTCAACAAGATTCCGTCCTACTGCCGATTCTTTTCGCAAAGTACTTTTCTATAATTCTTGTATTTAATGGAAAAAAAATTAAACGAATTTTTTGTCCATGTAAAAAACTATTAATTTTGAATAAAATACCGCTCATTTAAGCAATTAAAAAAATTTAAATGTCTCTTATTAGGTAAGGCATATTTTCGTCTGATAAGGTACTTCTTCTTCAATGATTTCGAGGATATTTTAGTTTTGATATAAAAAATTGTATTTCTTACGACTTTTTATAAAATATGTTAATGCCATCTGAAAGAGGAACAGATAATCTTTCCATCGAGCTCTGAGTCGAAGAAGTCGGTCGAAGGATGCAAGAGTTATTAGCAAACAACAAATCGGTGGTCAACAAGATTCCGTCCTACTGCCGATTTTTTTCGCAAAGTACTTTTCTATAATTCTAGTATTTAATGGGAAAAAATTAAACGAATTTTTTGTCCATGTAAAAAACTATTAATTCTAAATAAAATGCCGCCCATTTAAGAAATTAAAAAAATTTAAATGTCTCTTATTAGATAAGGCATATTTTCATCTGATAAGGTACTTCTTCTTCAATGATTTCGAGGATATTTTAGTTTTGATCAAAAAAATTTTATTTCTTACGACTTTTCGTAAAATATGTGAATGCCATCTAAAAGATGAACAGATAAGCTTTCCATCGAGCTCTTAGTCGAAGAAGTCGGTCGAAGGATGCAAGAGTTATTAGCAAACAACTAATCGCTGGTCAACACGATTCCGTCCTACTGCCGATTCTTTCCGCAAAGTACTTTTCTATAATTCTAGTATTTAATGGGAAAAAATTAAACGAATTTTTTGTCCATGTAAAAAACTATTTATTCTAAATAAAATGCCGCCCATTTATGCAATTTAGAAAACTTTAATGTCTCTTATTAGATAAGGCAGATTTTCGTCTTACAAGGTACGTCTTTTTCAATGATTTCGAGGATATTTTAGTTTTGATATAAAAAATTGTATTTCTTACGACTTATCGTAAAATATGTTAATGCCATCTGAAAAAGGAAAAGATAAACTTTCCATCGAGCTCTTAGTCGAAGAAGTCGGTCGAAGGATGCAAGAGTTATAACCAAAAAACTAATCGGTGGTCAACACGTTTCCGTCCTACTGCCGATTCTTTTCGCAAAGTACTTTCTATAATTCTAGTATTTAATGGGAAAAAATTAAACGAATTTTTTTTCCATGTAAAAAACTATTAATTCTGAATAGAATGCCACCCATTTATGCAATTAAAAAAATTTAAATGCCTCTTATTAGATAAGGCATAGTCTGATAATGTACTTCTTCTTCAATGATTTAGAGGATATTTTAGTTTTGATCAAAAAAATTTTATTTCTTATGTCTTTTCGTAAAATATGTTAATGCCATCTGAAAGAGAAACAGATAAGCTTTCCATCGAGCTCTTAGTCGAAGAAGTCGGTCGAAGGACGCAAGAGTTATTAGCAAACAACTAATCGGTGGTCAACACGATTCCCTCCTACTGCCGATTCTTTTCGCAAAGTACTTTTCTATAATTCTAGTATTTAATGTAAAAAACTATTAATTCTGAATAAAATGCCGCCCATTTATGCAATTAAAAAAATTAAATGTCTCTTATTAGGTAAGGCATATTTTCGTCTGATAAGGTACTTCTTCTTCAATGATTTCGAGGATATTTTAGTTTTGATATAAAAAATTGTATTTCTTACGACTTTTTGTAAAATATGTTAATGCCATCTGAAAGATGAACAGATAAGCTTTCCATCGAGCTCTTAGTCGAAGAAGTCGGTCGAAGGATGCAAGAGTTATTAGCAAAAAACTAATCGGTGGTCAACACGATTCCGTCCTACTGCCGATTCTTTTCGCAAAGTACTTTTCTATAATTCTAGTATTTAATGTAAAAAACTATTAATTCTGAATAAAATGCCGCCCATTTATGCAATTAAAACCAGTAAGGACGCTATCTTCAGCAAGGCTGAAGCTATAATACTTTTCACTTTGTGTCACTATAAAAAAAACTCAATGAATAGTTTTCATGCATCCCTAACAACATAACTGTAATGTTTCAAGTCAATTCGTTAAAAAACAAAAAATTTTTCCATACAACGGTTCAAGTTTTGCGATAAGTGGGCGTAGCCATGCCCACATTTGGTCAAAATAGTTTTTATTCCTCCCTAAGAACATAACTGTAAAGTTTCAAGTCAATTGGTTAAAAAACAAAAAAGTTTTCCATACAAAGGGTCAATTTTCGCTATAAAATAGTTTTCATTCCTCCCTAAGAGCATAACTGCAAAGTTTCAAGTCAATTGGGTAAAAAACAAAAAAGTTTTCCATACAACGGGTCAATTTTTGCTATAAGTAGGCGTGGCTACGCCCACTATTGGTCAAAATAGTTTTCATTCCTCTCTAGGAACATAACTGTAAAGTTTTAAGTCAATTGGTTAAAAAACAAAAAAGTTTTCCATACAAAGGGTCAATTTTCGCTATAAAAGGGCGTGGCTACGCCCACTTTTCGTCAAAATAGTTTTCATTCCTCCCTAAGAACATAACTGTAAAGTTTCAAGTCAATTAGTTAAAAAACAAAAAAATTTCCATACAAAGGGTCAAGTTAAGCTATAAGTGGGCGTGGCCACGCCCACTTTTGATCAAAATAGTTTTCATTCCTCCCTAAGAGCATAACTGCAAAGTTTCAAGTCAATTGGTTAAAAAACAAAAAAAGTTTTCCACACAACGGGTCAATTTTCGCTATAAGTAGGCGTGGCTACGTCCAGTTTTGATCAAAATAGTTTTCATTCCTCCCTAAGAACATAACTGTAAAGTTTTAAGTCAATTGGTTAAAAAACAAAAAAGTTTTCCATACAAAGGGTCAATTTTCGCTATAAAAGGGCGTGTCTACGCCCACTTTTCGTCAAAATAGTTTTCATTCCTCCCTAAGAACATAACTGTAAAGTTTCAAGTCAATTGGTTAAAAAACAAAAAAGTTTTCCATACAAAGGGTCAAGTTAAGCTATAAGTGGGCGTGGCCACGCCCACTTTTGATCAAAATAGTTTTCATTCCTCCCTAAGAGCATAACTGCAAAGTTTCAAGTCAATTGGTTAAGAAACAAAAAAGTTTTCCATACAACGTGTCAATTTTCGCTATAAGTGGGCGTGGCTACGCCTGACTACGCCCACTTTTGGTCAAAATAGTTTTCATTCCTCTCTAAGAACATAACTGTAAAGTTTCAAGTCAATTGGTTAAAAAACAAAAAAGTTTTCCATACAACGGGTAAATTTTCGCTATAAGTGGGCGTGCCTACGCGTGGTTACGCCCACATTTGGTCAAAATAGATTTCATTCCTCCCTAAGAACATAACTTTAAAATTTCAAGTCAATTGGTTAAGAAACAAAAAAGTTTTCCATACAACGACGTGAATATGGCTTCTCTTCCTCTTCTTCATTTTGTATAGGAGCTACCAGTTCCAGATGTCCAATCTCAATGAAACTTTCAGGCATGTAGTCGGACCATGTAAAACTACTATGTTTAAAATTTCAGCACTCTATTGTACAAAACAAAAAAGTTTTCCATACAACGATTCAAGTTTTGTTCACTTTTCTTCTTCTTTTCGTATGGGAGCTACCTGTTCCAATAATCCGATCATGCTGGTTCCGACGAATGATTCATCGTAATAAATTCTAAGACTCTGTGCAAAGTTTCAGCTCGATAGCTTCTGAGGGACTAGTTTGCATACATACAGACAGACCGACAGACAGACAGACGGACAGACGGACATGGCTAAATCAACTCGTCTTGTCGTCCTGATCAAGAATATATATACTTTATATAGTCGGAAATTAATATTTCGATCTGTTACAAACTCCGTGACAAAGTTAATATACTATTTCACATAAGTGAAAAGTATAAAAATTAAATGTCTCTTATTAGGTAAGGCATATTTTCGTCTGATAAGGTACTTCTTCTTCAATGATTTCGAAGATATTTTAGTTTTATTATAAAAAATTGTATTTCTTACGACTTTTTGTAAAATATGTTAATGCCATCTGAAAGATGAACATATAAACTTTCCATCGAGCTCTTAGTCGAAGAAGTCGGTCGAAGGATGCAAGAGTTATTAGCAAAAAACTAATCGGTGGTCAACACGATTCCGTCCTACTGCCGATTCTTTTCGCAAAGTACTTTTCTATAATTCTAGTATTTAATGTAAAAAACTATTAATTCTGAATAAAATGCCGCCCATTTATGCAATTAAAAAAATTAAATGTCTCTTATTAGGTAAGGCATATTTTCGTCTGATAAGGTACTTCTTCTTCAATGATTTCGAGGATATTTTAGTTTTATTATAAAAAATTGTATTTCTTACGACTTTTTGTAAAATATGTTAATGCCATCTGAAAGATGAACAGATAAACTTTCCATCGAGCTGTTAGTCGAAGAAGTCGGTCGAAAGATGCAAGAGTTTCCAGCAAAAAACTAATCCGTGGTCACCACGATTGCGTCCTACTGCCGATTCTTTTCACAAAGTACTTTTCTATAATTCTAGTATTTAATGGGAAAAAATTAAACGAATTTTTTGTCCATGTAAAAAACTATTAATTCTAAATAAAATGCCTCCCATTTATGCAATTAAGAAAATTTAAATGTCTCTTGCTAGATATGGCATATTTTCGTCTGATAAGGTACTTCTTCTTCAATGATTTCGAGGATATTTTAGTTTTGACATAAAAAATTGTATTTCTTACGACTTTTTGTAAAATGCCATCTGAAAGAGGAACAGATAAGCTTTCCATCGAGCTTTTAGTCGAAGAAGTCGGTCGAAGGATGCAAGAGTTATTATCAAAATACTAATCGGTGGTCAACACTTTTCCGTCCTACTGCCGATTCTTTTCGCAAAGTACTTTTCTATAATTCTAGTATTTATTGCGGAAAAAATTAAACGAATTTTTTGTCCATGTAAAAAACTATTAATTCTGAATAAAATGGCGCCCATTTATGCAATTAAAAAAATTTAAATGTCTCTTATTAGGTAAGGCATATTTTCGTCTTACAAGGTACTTCTTCTTCAATGATTTCGAGGATATTTTAGTTTTGATCAAAAAATTTTTATTTCTTACGACTTTTCGTAAAATATGTTAATGCCATCTGAAAGAGGAACAGATAAACTTTCCATCGAGCTCTTAGTCGAAGAAGTCGGTGGAAGGATGCAACAGTTATTAGCAAACAACAAATCGGTGGTCAACAAGATTCCGTCCTACTGCCGATTCTTTTCGCAAAGTACTTTTCTATAATTCTAGTATTTAATGGAAAAAAAATTAAACGAATTTTTTGTCCATGTAAAAAACTATTAATTCTGAACAAAATGCCGCACATTTATGCAATTAAAAAAATTTAAATGTCTCTTATTAGGTAAGGCATATTTTCGTCATACAAGGTACTTCTTCTTCAATGATTTCGAGGATACTTTAGTTTTGATCAAAAAAATTTTATTTCTTACGACTTGTCGTAAAATATGTTAATGCCATCCGAAAGAGGAACAGATAAACTTTCCATCGAACTGTTAGTCGAAGAAGTCGGTCGAAAGATGCAAGAGTTTCCAGCAAAAAACTAATCCGTGGTCACTACGATTGCGTCCTACTGCCGATTCTTTTCACAAAGTACTTTTCTATAATTCTAGTATTTAATGGGAAAAAATTAAACGAATTTTTTGTCCATGTAAAAATCTATTAATTCTAAATAAAATGCCGCCCATTTAAGCAATTAAAAAAATTTAAATGTCTCTTATTAGATAAGGCATATTTTCATCTGATAAGGTACTTCTTCTTCATTGATTTCGAGGATATTTTAGTTTTTATCAAAAAAATTTTATTTCTTACGACTTTTCGTAAAATATGTTAATGTCATCTGAAAGAGGAAAAGATAAATTTTCCATCGAGCTCTTAGTCGAAGAAGTCGGTCGAAGGATGCAAGAGTTATTAGCAAAAAACTAATCGGTGGTCAACACGATTCCGTCCTACTGCCGATTCTTTTCGCAAAGTACTTTTCTATAATTCTAGTATTTAATGTAAAAAACTATTAATTCTGAATAAAATGCCGCCCATTTATGCAATTAAAAAAATTAAATGTCTCTTATTAGGTAAAGCATATTTTCGTCTGATAAGGTACTTCTTCTTCAATGATTTCGAAGATATTTTAGTTTTATTATAAAAAATTGTATTTCTTACGACTTTTTGTAAAATATGTTAATGCCATCTGAAAGATGAACATATAAACTTTCCATCGAGCTCTTAGTCGAAGAAGTCGATCGAAGGATGCAAGAGTTATTAGCAAACAACTAATCGCTGGTCAACACGATTCCGTCCTACTGCCGATTCTTTCCGCAAAGTACTTTTCTATAATTCTAGTATTTAATGGGAAAAAATTAAACGAATTTTTTGTCCATGTAAAAAACTATTTATTCTAAATAAAATGCCGACCATTTATGCAATTTAGAAAATTTTAATGTCTCTTATTAGATAAGGCAGATTTTCGTCTTACAAGGTACGTCTTTTTCAATGATTTCGAGGATATTTTAGTTTTGATATAAAAAATTGTATTTCTTACGACTTATCGTAAAATATGTTAATGCCATCTGAAAGAGGAAAAGATAAACTTTCCATCGAGCTCTTAGTCGAAGAAGTCGGTCGAAGGATGCAAGAGTTATAAGCAAACAACAAATCGGTGGTCAACAAGATTCCGTCCTACTGCCGATTTTTTTCGCAAAGTACTTTTCTATAATTCTAGTATTTAATGGAAAAAAAATTAAACGAATTTTTTGTCCATGTAAAAAACTATTAATTCTGAACAAAATGCCGCACATTTATGCAATTAAAAAAATTTAAATGTCTCTTACTAGATATGCCATATTTTTGTCTGATAAGGTACTCCTTCTTCAATGATTTCGAGGATACTTTAGTTTTGATCAAAAAAATTTTATTTCTTACGACTTGTCGTAAAATATGTTAATGCCATCCGAAAGAGGAACAGATAAACTTTCCATCGAACTGTTAGTCGAAGAAGTCGGTCGAAAGATGCAAGAGTTTCCAGCAAAAAACTAATCCGTGGTCACTACGATTGCGTCCTACTGCCGATTCTTTTCACAAAGTACTTTTCTATAATTCTAGTATTTAATGGGAAAAAATTAAACGAATTTTTTTTCCATGTAAAAAACTATTAATTTTAAATAAAATGCCGCCCATTTATGCAATTAAGAAAATTTAAATGTCTCTTGCCAGATATGGCATATTTTCGTCTGATAAGGTACTTCTTCTTCAATGATTTCGAGGATATTTTAGTTTTGACATAAAAAATTGTATTTCTTACGACTTTTTGTAAAATGCCATCTGAAAGAGGAACAGATAAGCTTTCCATCGAGCTCTTAGTCGAAGAAGTCGGTCGAAGGATGCAAGAGTTATTAGCAAACAACTAATCGCTGGTCAACACGATTCCGTCCTACTGCCGATTCTTTCCGCAAAGTACTTTTCTATAATTCTAGTATTTAATGGGAAAAAATTAAACGAATTTTTTGTCCATGTAAAAAACTATTTATTCTAAATAAAATGCCGACCATTTATGCAATTTAGAAAATTTTAATGTCTCTTATTAGATAAGGCAGATTTTCGTCTTACAAGGTACGTCTTTTTCAATGATTTCGAGGATATTTTAGTTTTGATATAAAAAATTGTATTTCTTACGACTTATCGTAAAATATGTTAATGCCATCTGAAAGAGGAAAAGATAAACTTTCCATCGAGCTCTCAGTCGAAGAAGTCGGTCGAAGGATGCAAGAGTTATTAGCAAAAAACTAATCGGTGGTCAACACGTTTCCGTCCTACTGCCGATTCTTTTCGCAAAGTACTTTTCTATAATTCTAGTATTTAATGGGAAAAAATTAAACGAATTTTTTGTCCATGTAAAAAACTATTAATTCTAAATAAAATGCCGCCAATTTATGCAATTAAGAAAATTTAGATGTCTCTTACTAGATATGCCATATTTTTGTCTGATAAGGTACTTCTTCTTCAATGATTTCGAAGATATTTTAGTTTTGATATAAAAAATTGTATTTCTTACGACTTTTTGTAAAATATGTTAATGCCATCTGAAAGATGAACAGATAAGCTTTCCATCGAGCTCTTAGTCGAAGAAGACGGTCGAAGGATGCAAGAGTTATTAGCAAAAAACTAATCGGTGGTCAACACGATTCCGTCCTACTGCCGATTCTTTTCGCAAAGTACTTTTTTGTAATTCTAGTATTTAATGTAAAAACTATTAATTCTGAATAAAATGCCGCCCATTTACGCAATTAAAAAAATTAAATGTCTCTTATTAGGTAAGGCATATTTTCGTCTGATAAGGTACTTCTTCTTCAATGATTTCGAGGATATTTTAGTTTTATTATAAAAAATTGTATTTCTTACGACTTTTTGTAAAATATGTTAATGCCATCTGAAAGATGAACAGATAAACTTTCCATCGAGCTGTTAGTCGAAGAAGTCGGTCGAAAGATGCAAGAGTTTCCAGCAAAAAACTAATCGGTTGTCACCACGATTGCGTCCTACTGCCGATTCTTTTCACAAAGTACTTTTCTATAATTCTAGTATTTAATGGGAAAAAATTAAACGAATTTTTTGTCCATGGAAAAAACTATTAATTCTGAATAAAATGCCGCACATTTATGCAATTAAGAAAATTTAAATGTCTCTTGCTAGATATGGCATATTTTCGTCTGATAAGGTACTTCTTCTTCAATGATTTCAAGGATATTTTAGTTTTGACATAAAAAATTGTATTTCTTACGACTTTTTGTAAAATGCCATCTGAAAGAGGAACAGATAAGCTTTCCATCGAGCTTTTAATCGAAGAAGTCGGTCGAAGGATGCAAGAGTTATTAGCAAAATACTAATCGGTGGTCAACACATTTCCGTCCTACTGCCGATTCTTTTCACAAAGTACTTTTCTATAATTCTAGTATTTATTGGGGAAAAAATTAAACGAATTTTTTGTCCATGTAAAAAACTATTAATTTTAAATAAAATGCCGCCCATTTATGCAATTAAGAAAATTTAAATGTCTCTTGCCAGATATGGCATATTTTCGTCTGATAAGGTACTTCTTCTTCAATGATTTCGAGGATATTTTAGTTTTGACATAAAAAATTGTATTTCTTACGACTTTTTGTAAAATGCCATCTGAAAGAGGAACAGATAAGCTTTCCATCGAGCTCTTAGTTGAACAAGTCGGTCACAGGATGCAAGAGTTATTAGCAAACAACTAATCGCTGGTCAACACGATTCCGTCCTACTGCCGATTCTTTCCGCAAAGTACTTTTCTATAATTCTAGTATTTAATGGGAAAAAATTAAACGAATTTTTTGTCCATGTAAAAAACTATTTATTCTAAATAAAATGTCGACCATTTATGCAATTTAGAAAATTTTAATGTCTCTTATTAGATAAGGCAGATTTTCGTCTTACAAGGTACGTATTTTTCAATGATTTCGAGGATATTTTAGTTTTGATATAAAAAATTGTATTTCTTACGACTTATCGTAAAATATGTTAATGCCATCTGAAAGAGGAAAAGATAAACTTTCCATCGAGCTCTTAGTCGAAGAAGTCGGTCGAAGGATGCAAGAGTTATTAGCAAAAAACTAATCGGTGGTCAACACGTTTCCGTCCTACTGCCGATTCTTTTCGCAAAGTACTTTTCTATAATTCTAGTATTTAATGGGAAAAAATTAAACGAATTTTTTGTCCATGTAAAAAACTATTAATTCTAAATAAAATGCCGCCAATTTATGCAATTAAGAAAATTTAAATGTCTCTTACTAGATATGCCATATTTTTGTCTGATAAGGTACTTCTTCTTCAATGATTTCGAGGATATTTTAGTTTTGATATAAAAAATTTTATTTCTTACGACTTTTTGTAAAATATGTTAATGCCATCTGAAAGATGAACAGATAAGCTTTCCATCGAGCTCTTAGTCGAAGAAGACGGTCGAAGGATGCAAGAGTTATTAGCAAAAAACTAATCGGTGGTCAACACGATTCCGTCCTACTGCCGATTCTTTTCGCAAAGTACTTTTCTATAATTCTAGTATTTAATGTAAAAACTATTAATTCTGAATAAAATGCCGCCCATTTACGCAATTAAAAAAATTAAATGTCTCTTATTAGGTAAGGCATATTTTCGTCTGATAAGGTACTTCTTCTTCAATGATTTCGAGGATATTTTAGTTTTATTATAAAAAATTGTGTTTCTTACGACATTTGTAAAATATGTTAATGCCATCTGAAAGATGAACAGATAAACTTTCCATCGAGCTGTTAGTCGAAGAAGTCGGTCGAAAGATGCAAGAGTTTCCAGCAAAAAACTAATCGGTGGTCACCACGATTGCGTCCTACTGCCGATTCTTTCCACAAAGTACTTTTCTATAATTCTAGTATTTAATGGGAAAAAATTAAACGAATTTTTTGTCCATGGAAAAAACTATTAATTCTGAATAAAATGCCGCACATTTATGCAATTAAGAAAATTTAAATGTCTCTTGCTAGATATGGCATATTTTCGTCTGATAAGGTACTTCTTCTTCAATGATTTCAAGGATATTTTAGTTTTGACATAAAAAATTGTATTTCTTACGACTTTTTGTAAAATGCCATCTGAAAGAGGAACAGGTAAGCTTTCCATCGAGCTTTTAATCGAAGAAGTCGGTCGAAGGATGCAAGAGTTATTAGCAAAATACTAATCGGTGGTCAACACATTTCCGTCCTACTGCCGATTCTTTTCACAAAGTACTTTTCTATAATTCTAGTATTTATTGGGGAAAAAATTAAACGAATTTTTTGTCCATGTAAAAAACTATTAATTTTAAATAAAATGCCGCCCATTTATGCAATTAAGAAAATTTAAATGTCTCTTGCTAGATATGGCATATTTTCGTCTGATAAGGTACTTCTTCTTCAATGATTTCGAGGATATTTTAGTTTTGACATAAAAAATTGTATTTCTTACGACTTTTTGTAAAATGTCATCTGAAAGAGGAACAGATAAGCTTTCCATCGAGCTCTTAGTCGAAGAAGTCGGTCGAAGGATGCAAGAGTTATTAGCAAACAACTAATCGCTGGTCAACACGATTCCGTCCTACTGCCGATTCTTTCCGCAAAGTACTTTTCTATAATTCTAGTATTTAATGGGAAAAAATTAAACGAATTTTTTGTCCATGTAAAAACTATTTATTCTAAATAAAATGCCGCCCATTTATGCAATTTAGAAAATTTTAATGTCTCTTATTAGATAAGGCAGATTTTCGTCTTAAAAGGTACGTCTTTTTCAATGATTTCGAGGATATTTTAGTTTTGATATAAAAAATTGTATTTCTTACGACTTATCGTTAAATATGTTAATGACATCTGAAAGAGGAAAAGATAAACTTTCCATCGAGCTCTTAGTCGAAGAAGTCGGTCGAAGGATGCAAGAGTTATTAGCAAAAAACTAATCGGTGGTCAACACGTTTCCGTCCTACTGCCGATTCTTTTCACAAAGTACTTTTCTATAATTCTAGTATTTATTGGGGAAAAAATTAAACGAATTTTTTGTCCATGTAAAAAACTATTAATTTTAAATAAAATGCCGCCCATTTATGCAATTAAGAAAATTTAAATGTCTCTTGCTAGATATGGCATATTTTCGTCTGATAAGGTACTTCTTCTTCAATGATTTCGAGGATATTTTAGTTTTGACATAAAAAATTGTATTTCTTACGACTTTTTGTAAAATGTCATCTGAAAGAGGAACAGATAAGCTTTCCATCGAGCTCTTAGTCGAAGAAGACGGTCGAAGGATGCAAGAGTTATTAGCAAACAACTAATCGCTGGTCAACACGATTCCGTCCTACTGCCGATTCTTTCCGCAATGTACTTTTCTATAATTCTAGTATTTAATGGGAAAAAATTAAACGAATTTTTTGTCCATGTAAAAACTATTTATTCTAAATAAAATGCCGCCCATTTATGCAATTTAGAAAATTTTAATGTCTCTTATTAGATAAGGCAGATTTTCGTCTTAAAAGGTACGTCTTTTTCAATGATTTCGAGGATATTTTAGTTTTGATATAAAAAATTGTATTTCTTACGACTTATCGTTAAATATGTTAATGCCATCTGAAAGAGGAAAAGATAAACTTTCCATCGAGCTCTTAGTCGAAGAAGTCGGTCGAAGGATGCAAGAGTTATTAGCAAAAAACTAATCGGTGGTCAACACGTTTCCGTCCTACTGCCGATTCTTTTCGCAAAGTACTTTTCTATAATTCTAGTATTTAATGGGAAAAAATTAAACGAATTTTTTGTCCATGTAAAAAACTATTAATTCTAAATAAAATGCCGCCAATTATGCAATTAAGAAAATTTAAATGTCTCTTACTAGATATGCCATATTTTTGTCTGATAAGGTACTTCTTCTTCAATGATTTCGAGGATATTTTAGTTTTGATATAAAAAATTGTATTTCTTACGACTTTTTGTAAAATATGTTAATGCCATCTGAAAGATGAACAGATAAGCTTTCCATCGAGCTCTTAGTCGAAGAAGACGGTCGAAGGATGCAAGAGTTATTAGCAAAAAAACTAATCGGTGGTCAACACGATTCCGTCCTACTGCCGATTCTTTTCGCAAAGTACTTTTCTATAATTCTAGTATTTAATGTAAAAACTATTAATTCTGAATAAAATGCCGCCCATTTATGCAATTAAAAAAATTAAATGTCTCTTATTAGGTAAGGCATATTTTCGTCTGATAAGGTTCTTCTTCTTCAATGATTTCGAGGATATTTTAGTTTTATTATAAAAAATTGTATTTCTTACGACTTTTTGTAAAATATGTTAATGCCATCTGAAAGATAAACAGATAAACTTTCCATCGAGCTGTTAGTCGAAGAAGTCGGTCGAAAGATGCAAGAGTTTCCAGCAAAAAACTAATCGGTGGTCACCACGATTGCGACCTACTGCCGATTCTTTTCACAAAGTACTTTTCTATAATTCTAGTATTTAATGGGAAAAAATTAAACGAATTTTTTGTCCATGGAAAAAACTATTAATTCTGAATAAAATGCCGCACATTTATGCAATTAAGAAAATTTAAATGTCTCTTGCTAGATATGGCATATTTTCGTCTGATAAGGTACTTCTTCTTCAATGATTTCAAGGATATTTTAGTTTTGACATAAAAAATTGTATTTCTTACGACTTTTTGTAAAATGCCATCTGAAAGAGGAACAGATAAGCTTTCCATCGAACTGTTAGTCGAAGAAGTCGGTCGAAAGATGCAAGAGTTTCCAGCAAAAAACTAATCCGTGGTCACTACGATTGCGTCCTACTGCCGATTCTTTTCACAAAGTACTTTTCTATAATTCTAGTATTTAATGGGAAAAAACTAAACGAATTTTTTGTCCATGTAAAAAACTATTAATTCTAAATAAAATGCAGCCCATTTATGCAATTAAAAAAATTTAAATGTCTCTTATTAGGTAAGGCATATTTTCGTCTGATAAAGTACTTCTTCTTCAATGATTTCGAGGATATTTTAGTTTTGATCAAAAAAATTTTATTTCTTACGACTTTTCGTAAAATATGTTAATGCCATCTGAAAGAGGAAGAGATAAGCTTTCCATCGAGCTCTTAGTGGAAGAAGTCGGTCGAACAATGCAAGAGTTATTAGCAAAAAACTAATCGGAGGTCAACACGATTCCGTCCTACTGCCGATTCTTTTCGCAAAGTACGTTTCTATAATTCTAATATTTAATAGGAAAAAATTAAACGAATTTTTTGTCCATGTAAAAAACTATTAATTCTAAATAAAATGCCGCCTATTTATGCAATTAAAAAAATTTAAATGTCTCTTATTAGATAAGGCACATTTTCGTCTGATAAGGTACTTCTTCCTCAATGATTTCGAGGATATTTTAGTTTTGATCAAAAAAACTTTATTTCTTACGACGTTTCAAAAAATATGTTAATGCCATCTGAAAGAGGAACAGGTAAGCTTGCCATCGACCTCTTAGTCGAAGGAGTCGGTCGAAGGATGCAAGAGGAACAGATAAGCTTTCCATCGAGCTCTTAGTCGAAGAAGTCGGTCGATGGTTGTAAGAGTTATTTGCATAAACTAATCGGTGGTCAACACGTTTCCGTCCTTCTGCCGATTCTGTTAGCAAAGTAGTTTTCTGTAATTATAGTATTTAATGGGAAAAAATTAAACGAATTTTTTCTCCATGTGAAAAACTATTAATTCTGAATAAAATGCCGCCCATTTATGCAATTTAAAAAAAAAATTAAATGTCTCTTATTAGATAAGGCATATTTTCGTCTGATAAGGAACTTCTTCTTCAATGATTTCGACGATATTTTAGTTTTGATCAAAAAAATTTTATTTCTTACGACTTTTCGTAAAATATGTTAATGCCATCTGAAAGAGAAGCAGATAAGCTTTCCATCGAGCTCTTAGTCGATGAAGTCGGTCGAAGGATGCAAGAGTTACTAGCAAAAAACTTATCGGTGGTCAACACATTTGCGTCCTACTGCCGATTCATTTAGCAAAGTTCTTTTCTATAATTCAAGTTTTTAATGGGAAAAAATTAAACGATTTTTTTGTCCATGTAAAAAACTATAAATTCTGAATTAAATGCCGCCCATTTATGCAATTGAAAAAATTAAATGTCTCTGATTAGTTAAGGCATATTTTCATCTGATAAGGTACTTCTTCTTCAATGATTTCGAGGATATTTTAGTTTTGATCAAAAAAATTGTATTTCTTACGACTTTTCGTAAAATATGTTAATGCCATCTGAAAGAGAAGCAGATAAGCTTTCCATCGAGCTCTTAGTCGATGAAGTCGGTCGAAGGATGCAAGAGTTACTAGCAAAAAACTAATCGCTGGTCAACACGTTTCGTTCCTTCTGCCGATTCTTTTAGCAAAGTAGTTTTCTGTAATTCTAGTATTTAATGGGAAAAAATTAAACGAATTTTTTCTCCATGTAAAAAACTATTAATTCTGAATAAAATGCCGCCCATTTATGCAATTTAAAAAAAATTAAATGTCTCTTATTAGATAAGGCATATTTTCGTCTGATAAGGTACTTCTTCTTCAATGATTTCGAGGATATTTTAGTTTTGATCAAAAAAATTGTATTTCTTACGACTTTTCGTAAAATATGTTAATTCCATCTGAAAGAGGAACAGATAAGCTTTCCATCGAGCTCTTAGTCGAAGAATTCGGTCGAAGGATGCAAAAGGAACAGATAAGCTTTCCATCGAGCTCTTAGTCGAAGAATTCGGTCGAATGATGCAAGAGTGATTAGCAAAATACTTATGGCTGGTCAACACGTTTCCGTCCTACTGTCGATTCTTTTAGCAAAGTTCTTTTCTATAATTCAAGTTTTTAATGAGAAAAAATTAAACAATTTTTTTGTCCATGTCAAAAACTATAAATTCTGAATTAAATGCCGCCCATTTATGCAATTGAAAAAATTAAATGTCTCTGGTAAGTTAAGGCATATTTTCGTCTGATAAGGAACTTCTTCTTCAATGATTTCGACGATATTTTAGTTTTGATCAAAAAAATTGTATTTCTTATGACTTTTAGTGAAATATGTTAATGCCATCTGAAAGAGGAACAGATAAGCTTTCCATCGAGCTCTTAGTCGAAGAAGTCGGTTGAAGGATGCAAGAGTTATTAGCAAAAAACTAATCGGTGGTCAACACGTTTCCCTCCTACTGTCGATTCTTTTCGCAAAGTACTTTTCTATAATTCTAGTATTTAATGGGAAAATATTAAACGAATTTTTTGTCCATGTGAAAAACTATTAATTCTGAATAAAATGCCGTTCATTTATGAAATTAAAACCAGTAAGGACGGTATCTTCAGCAAGGCTGAAGCTATAATACTTTTCGCTTTGTGTCACTATAAAAAAAAAGTAAATGAATAGTTTTCAAGCCTCCCTTACAACATAACTGTAAGATTTCAAGTCAATTGGTTAAAAAACAAAAATGTTTTCCATACAACGAATCAATTTTCGCTATAAATGGGCGTGGCTACGCCTACTTTTGGTCAAAATAGTTTTCATTCCTCCCTAATATCATAACTGTAAGGTTTCATGTCAATTGGTTGAAAAACAAAAAAGTTTTCCATACAAGGGGTCAAGTTTAGCTATCAGGGGCGTGGCTACGCCCACTTTTAGACAAAATAGTTTTCATTCCTCCCTAAGAACATTACTGTAAAGTTTTAAGTCAATTGGTTAAAAAACAAAAAAGTTTTCCCTACAACGGGTCAAGTTTCGCTATAAGGGGGCGTGGCTACTCCCACTTTTACGCAAAATAGTTTTCATTCCTCCCTAAGAACATAACTGTAAGGTTTTAAGTCAATTGGTTAAAAAACAAAAAAGTTTTCCATACAAGGGGTCAAGTTTAGCTATCAGGGGCGTGGCTACGCCCACTTTTAGACAAAATAGTTTTCATTCCTCCCTAAGAACATTACTGTAAAGTTTTAAGTCAATTGGTTAAAAAACAAAAACTTTTCCATACAACGGGTCAAGTTTAGCTATAAGTTGGCGTGGCTACGCACACTTTTGGTCAAAATAGTTTTCATTCCTCACTAAGAACATAACTGTAAAGTTTCAAGTCAATTGGTTAAAAAACAAAAAAGTTGTCCATACAACGACGTGAATATTGCTTCTCTTCCTCTTCTTCATTTTGTATGGGAGCTACCAGTTCCATTTGTCCAATCTCAATGAAACTTTCAGGCATGTAGTCGGACTATGTAGAACTACTATGTTTAAAATTTCAGCACTCTATCACACAAAACAAAAAAGTTTTCCGTACAACGATTCAAGTTTTGTTCACTTTTCTTCTTGTTTTCGTATTGGGGCTACCAGTTCCAGAGGTCCGATATGGCTGGATCCTACAAATGAGTTGACTGCACAAATAAAAAGTCTATGTGCAAAATTTCAGCTCGATATCTTCAAATCTGTGGGAGGAGATTGTATATATAAAGACAGACGAACATGGCTGAATCAACTCGTCTTCTTGTCCTGATCAATAATATATATACTTTATATAGTCGCAAGTGAATATGTCTGTGTGTTACAAACTTCAGCACAAAGTTAATATACTATTTCACATACGTGAAAATTAAAAAAAATTAAATGTCTCTTATTAGATAAGGCATATTTTCGTCTGATAAGGTACTTCTTCTTCAATGATTTCGAGGATATTTTAGTTTTGATGAAAAAAATTTTATTTCTTACGGCTTTTCGTAAAATATGTTAATGCCATCTGAAAGAGGAACAGATAAGCTTTCCATCAAGCTCTTAGTCGAAGAAGTCGGTCGAAGGATGCAAGAGTTATTAGCAAAAAACTAATCGGTGGTCAACACGTTTCCGTTCTACTGCCAATTCTTTTCGCAAAGTACTTTTCTATAATTGTAGTATTTAATGGGAAAAAATTAAACGAACTTTTTGTCCATGTAAAAAACTATTAATTCTGAATAAAATAACGCCCATTTATGCAATAAAAAAATTTCAACGTCTCTTATTAGATAAGGCATATTTTTCAATGTTTCGATGGATTACTTTAGATTTTTTTAAAATCTATGCAAAAAATAAAAATTTATTATTTTAAAAGGAACCATGATTTTTTGTTTCTTTTAGTTAGTTTATGGTTACAAACACTACAAAAGTACATTTCAATGGATGACTTTAGATATTTTTAAAATCCATGCATAAAAATTAAAATTGAATATTTTAAGAGGAACCATGATTTTTTGTTTCTTTTAGTTAGTTTATGATTACATACATTACAAAATAACATTTCAGTGGATCATTTTTGATTTTACATACACTACAAAAGTACATTTCAATGGATGACTTTGGATTTTTTGAAAATCTATGCATAAAAATTAAAATTGAATATTTTAAAAGGAACCATGATTTTTTGTTTCTTTTAGTTAGTTTATGATTACATACACTACAAAAGTATTTTTCAATGGATGACTTCAGATTTTTTTTAAATCTATGCATTAAAATAAAAATTGAATATTTCTTAAAAGTAACCATGATTTTTTGTTTCTTTTAGGTAGTTTATGATACCATATACTACAAAAGTACATTTCAATGGATGACTTTAGATATTTTTAAAATCCATGCATAAAAATTAAAATTGAATATTTTAAAAGGAACCCTGATTTTTTGTTTCTTTTAGTTAGTTTATGATTACATACATTACAATATAACTTTTCAGTGGATGATTTTTAGATTTTTTTTTAAATCTATGCCTTAAAATTAAAATTAAATATATTTTTTAAAAGGAACCATGATTTTTTGTTTCTTTTAGTTAGTTTATAAATACATATACTACAAAAGTAGATTTCAATGGATGACTTCAGATATTTTTAAAATCCATGCATAAAAATTAAAATTGAATATTTTAAGAGGAACCATGATTTTTTGTTTCTTTTAGTTAGTTTATGATTACATACATTACAAAATAACATTTCAGTGGATGATTTTTAGATTTTTTTTTAAATCTATGCCTTAAAATTAAAATTAATATATTTTTTAAAAGGAACCATGATTTTTTGTTTCTTTTAGTTAGTTTATGATTACATACATTACAAAATAACATTTCAGTGCATGATTTTACATTTTTTTTTAAATCTATGCCCTAAAATTAAAATTGAATATTTTGAAAAAGAAACCATGTTTTTTTGTTTCTTTTAGTTAGTTTATGATTACATACACTACAAAAGAACATGATTTTAGATTTTTTTATATCTATGCATTAATATAAAAATTGAATATTTCTTAAATGTAACCATGATTATACCCTGTACACATACTGTGTATCGGGGTATATTGTGTTTGTTTGAGCGAAATGTATGTAACGCACAGAAATATTCACTTGCGACTATATAAAGTATATATATTCTTGATCAGGATGACAAGAGAAATTGATTAAGCCATGTCCGTCCGTCTGTCCGTCCGTCCGTCTGTCCGTCCGTATTCACCAATGGTTCTCAGAAACTATAATAGCTAGAGACTTGAAATTTGGAGGGTAGACTCGTGATGCTCGGCAGCAGATCAAGTTTGAACGGTTTTGTGCCACGCCCACTCCTTCCCGCCCATCCAGCACCGCCCACTTTTTTAAAACGCTATAACTCGAACATCCAAAGAGATAGAAATATTAAAGTCGGTATGTAGACTCAGTATAAGTAGCACTACAAAACTGCATACCACAATTTTTCCCCCTCCTCTTCATTTCCCCTCCCCCAGTTGTTTTCTATAAAAAGCAATATCTCTAAAACTAACAAAGGTATGAACCTGAAATTTTGTATACAAGCTCAGTGATAATACATCTTAAAAACTGCATACCACAAATTTCCCCTCCCTTTGATGGCTACCCCTCAGAGGCCTACAAACTTAAATTTTTCGTAAAATCCACATTTTTTGCCCGGTTTTCTTGATATTTTGAACGCTATTTGAATAGGCGACGTCAGATCAATATGTTTTTGTAGATTGAGGGTGTGGCACCGCCTACCATGTGTGCAGGGTATTATATTGTCGAGTATACTCGACTATACCGCCCTTACTGGTTTTTTTTATTTTTTGTTTCTTTTAGGTAGTTTATGATACCATATACTACAAAAGTACATTTCAATGGATGACTTTAGATATTTTTAAAATCCATGCATAAAAATTAAATTGAATATTTTAAAAGGAACCATGATTTTTTGTTTCTTTTAGTTAGTTTATGATTACATACATTACAAAATAACATTTCAGTGGATGATTTTTAGATTTTTTGAAGTGAAACTTCTTTAGCATGGGTGCGATTTGAAACTCGATGAAACGACATGAGAAAGAGACAGACTATACATTTATATGATGTAGCCTGCGAGAGAATGAAATAGAACATAGAATGACAGTCTGTAGTCATAAACTGAGTAGTCATAAAGAAACCAACAACAACAACATGCTTAGTTGTAATTTTCGCATTCCTCTTCAATCGTCACTTTCGCCATCTGGCGAATATGCAACAACAACTAACCTGGCTTGTTTACTCCAAATATTACAACAATTCTTGTTGTTGTTATTTTCGGCATAAGCATGCACCGTTAGGTCGGACAGTGTGGTTGTTGCTACCTATGACACTGTCTGGGCGTATACATTGTGTTTGTTGTTGCCCGCTACTTAACATTGCTAATCAACGTCACTAATCAGCTTCATAATGTACGAGCCGCGAATTCATCTCCAATTCGCGTCCTCACAATTATGTTGAAGCCCGTTTTATTTTGCAATTGCCAATTAACCTTTCCTTTGCTGTGCTTACCAAATGAAAACAATTAACTTACAAATTCAAATTAATCCAAAAGTGAACACTAATAATAAATTATATACATACATATATATGTATGCAATAAATAAAGTCAGGTAGATTCTACACATTAGAGCATTGGTAGTTAACTTGCCTTTGTTATTCGGGGGACTCTCTGCACATTTAAATTAATTCTTCTTTTTCGCACTTATGCATTAAAAACTGAACACATTCCAATTTGCCCAAATATCATAGTTTATACATACATTTTTTCATAAAATTTACTATTTTTACAAGTTTTTTTTAACCATTTCAAATACAACTTTATAATTTTAAAATTATTTCAACAATTTAATTCGAATGAACTTCTCAATCTTCGAAAATAGACACAAGCATGATGGTGAGGCATTACACTGATTTTTTCCAGCTCAAAACATTGGGTTGATTTGGGAAGCGTTTTTTATTAATGAAAATATATAAAATATTGAATAGTTTTGATGCAGAAACCATAAAGTTTATTTCTTGGTACATAATTGTTTATAATAACTTAAAGTGAAGCTGAATTCAATAAAATCTCTGAGAAAATTGTCAGAGATTTTGTAACGGCAACGCCCACTTATAGCAAAAATTGATAATTTGCATATCTCAGGTAGGCAATGAGCTAAAATAATGAAAATTAGTGTATAGGATATTAAGATAAAAAGAAATTCAATCCAAAAAATGGGCGTGGCAAGGCTGAAGATAGCGTCCTTACTGGTTTTTTGGTTCTTTTAAAGAAAGTTTCACTTCGAACACGTGTACTGTGTTGCACGCGATTTTTTTTTTTTAAATCTTTGCCTTAAAATTAAAATTAAATATATTTTTTAAAAGGAACCATGATTTTTTGTTTCTTTTAGTTAGTTTATGATTACATACATTACAAAATAACATTTCAGTGGATGATTTTAGATTTTTTTTTAAATCTATGCCTTAAAATTAAAATTGAATATTTTTTAAAAGGAACCATGATTTATTGTTTCTTTTAGTTAGTCTATGATAACATAAACCACAAAAGTACATTTCAATGGATGACTTTAGATATTCTTAAAATCTATGCATAAAAATTAAAATTGTATATTTTAAAAGGAACCATGATTTTTTGTTTTTTTTTAGGTAGTTTCTAAATACATACACTACAAAAGTACATTTCAATGGATGACTTTAGATTTTTTTAAAATCTATGCATAAAAATTAGTATTGAATATTTTTAAAAGGAAACATGCTTTTTGTTTCGTTAAGTTAGTTTATGATTACAATCACTAAAAAAAGAGCACTTCAATGGATCTTTTTTGATTTATTTTAAATCTATGCATAAAAATTAAAATTGAATATTTAAAAAAGGAACCATATTTTTTTTTTTTTAGTTATTTTATGTTAACGCTCACTAAAAAAGAGCATTACAATGGATGATTTTTGATTTTTTTTTAAATCTATGCATAAAAATTAATAATGAATATTTTTAAAAGGAACCATGTTTTTTTGTTTCGTTTAGTTAGTTTATGATTACAATCACTAAAAAAGAGCATTTCAATGGATCATTTTTGATTTTACATACACTACAAAAGTACATTTCAATGGATGACTTTGGATTTTTTTAAAATCTATGCATAAAAATGAAAATTGAATATTTTAAAAGGAACCATGATACATAACAAAAGAACATTTCAGTGGATGATTTTAGATTTTTTTAAATCTATGCATTAAAATAAAAATTGAATATTTTTTAAAAGGAACCATGATTTTTTGTTTCTTTTAGTTAGTTTATGATTACAAACACTACAAAAGTACATTTCAATGAATGACTTTAGATATTTTTAAAATCTATGCATAAAAATTAAAATTGACTATCTTAAAAGCAACCATGATTTTTTGTTTCTTTTAGTTAGTTTATGATTACATACACTACAAAAGTATTTTTCAATGGATGACTTCTGATTTTTTTTTAAATCTATGCATTAAAATAAAAATTGAATATTTCTTAAAAGTAACCATGATTTTTTGTTTCTTTTAGGTAGTTTATGATACCATATACTACAAAAGTACATTTCAATGGATGACTTTAGATATTTTTAAAATCCATGCATAAAAATTAAATTGAATATTTTAAAAGTAACCATGATTTTTTGTTTCTTTTAGTTAGTTTATGATTACATACATTACAAAATAACATTTCAGTGGATGATTTTTAGATTTTTTTTTAAATCTATGCCTTAAAATTAAAATTAAATATATTTTTTAAAAGGAACCATGATTTTTTGTTTCTTTTAGTAGTTTATGACTACATACACTACAAAAGAACATTTCAATGGAGATAAAAATCCATATTGAATATTTTCAAAAAGAACAATGTTTTTTTGTTTCTTTTAGTTAGTTTCTGATTACAATCTCTAAAAAAGTACATTTCAATGGATGACTTTGAATTTTTGAAAATCTATGCATAAAAATTAAAATTGAATATTTTAAAAGGAACCATGATGCATAAAAAAAGAACATTTCAGTGGATGATTTTAGATTTTTTTTAAATCTAAACATTAAAATAAAAATTGAATATTTTTTAAAAGGAACCATGATTTTTGGTTTCTTTTAATTAGTTTATGATTACATACACTACAAAAGTACATTTCAATGGATGACTTTAGATATTTTTAAAATCTATGCATACAAATTAAAATTGAATATTTTTAAAGGAACCATGATTTTTTGTTTCTTTTTGTTAGTTTATGATTACATACACTACAAAAGTACTTTTCAATGGATGACTTTAGATATTTTTAAAATCTATGCATAAAAATTAAAATTGTATATTTTAAAAGGAACCTTGATTTTTTGTTTCTTTTAGTTAGTTTATAATTACATATACTACAAAAGTAGATTTCAATGGATGACTTTAGATTTTTTTAAACCTATGCATTAAAATTTAAATTGAATATATTTTAAAAGTAACCATGATTTTTTTTTTCTTTTAGGTAGTTTATGATACCATATACTAAAAAAGTACATTTTAATGGATGATTTTAGATATTTTTAAAATCTATGCATAAAAATTAAAATTGAATATTTTAAAAGGAACCATGATTTTTTGTTTCTTTTAGTTAGTTTGTGATTACGTTCACTAAAAAAGAGCATTACAATGAATGATTTAAGATTTATTTTTTTTTTTTAATTTATGCATAAAAATTAATAATGAATATTTTTAAAAAGAACCATGATTTTTTGTTTCCTTTAGTTAGTTTATGATTACATACATTACAAAATAACATTTCAGTAAACTAATTTAAAGAAACAAAAAAACATGGTTCCTTTTAAAAATTTTCAGTACTAATTTTTATGCATGGTTAGGTTGAACAGGCAGCTCGACAAAAGTCGAGAGCACCCGGTGACCATTGTTTTGCCTGATTTATATACTGAAATGATTAGATGGGATTGGGTAGGGTTGCTGGGATAATGAATGGGAGAAGGGTCATACCGTTTTCTCCTGGTTCTAATGGCCAGTCCCATTGGGCTTCGGCAGCCCGCGGAACCACCCAGTAGAATCCAGTAAGAGTCCCAGGTCCCTAGGTGCGCGTTCGCTAGACTGCCCAGTTCGTCAAAGAAGGGTCTTCCTAAAAATTGGGTTCTCCTCCTCAGAAGTGCAGGGCAGTTGCAGAAAAGGTGTTGGACACTCTCAATCTCTTCTTCGTAGCAATGTCTCGTTAAGACTCCTGTCAACATCCTTATCCTGTTCTTTGTTAAGTGTAGGAGCTCGGAAGTGCGCTTCGAATTGTATCTTGGCCATAATGCCTTGGACACCTCGCAGCCCAGTACTGCTGTCCAGTGTTCGGCAGCCATAGTCCTCATGGTACTGTCAAGTTCCGATAGGACGTACTGGATTGGCCTTTTAATATCTTTCACTACGGGACTTGTTGCTAACGCTGAACCGGATCTAGCGCACTCGTCAGCCGCCTCCAGCCACACCCATGTGGCCCGGTACCCAGGCCAGTCTGGTTGAGTGCGGTTGACACCGATTCAGTACCAAAACCGTGTCCCGGATGAGTTTACTCTTTACCGTGTTCGACGAGAGAGCTTTAAGCGCTGCTTGGCTATCAACGTAGATCGATACGTTCCTCGGGCTCTCACTCAAGGTGTGTATCAATTTAGCCGCCTGCCAAACGGCGTAGATCTCCGCTTGGAACACGCTACAATAGTCAGGAAGATGAAAGGAGAGTTGAACCGAAAGGTCATCAGAGTAGACCCCCGGTCCAGTTCCTTCCTCCGTCTTCGAGCCGTCTGTATAGATTGACAGCTCGTTCTGCCTCAAGGGAGTTTCTAGTTGCAATCTGCTCTATTAGGAAATTCGACAGTAAATTCGTCTTCCCATTTGAGATCTGAAACCCAGTAGTCGTTCTCATCTGCCACAGAGGTTCCTACTGAGCGTCGGATTGACCCGTAACCGGCTTAAGAAGGCCCTGGGCTAGCAGCCTGACTGCACTTCTTGCTGCCACGTGCTTGAGGGAGACTCCAATTGGTTCCAGATTCAACATCACATCAAGCGCTGCCTGGGGGGTAGAACGAATGCATCCTGTTACTCCCAAGCAAGCGAGTCTTTGTACTTTGCGGAGGTTGTTTAGATGGCAGTTGGTGTGACCCGCCTCCCACCAAACCAGCGTTCCATAAGTAAGTATAGGTCTGACGACTGCTGTGTAAAACCAATGAATGATATGCGGTTGCAGTCCCCATCCCTTACCGAATGTCTTTTTGCAAACAAAAAAGGCCTGTAGTGCCTTTTTCGTCCTCTCCTCAGAGTTCCTCCTCCAGGAGAGTTTAGAGTCGAGGATTACTCCAAGGTACTTGGCCTCCTTTGAAAGCACAAGCTCCGTTCCGCCCAGTGTCGGGAGTTTGAAGCTTGGAATCTTATATTTCCGGGTGAACAAAACCAGCTCGGTCTTTTGTGGGTTGGCCCCCAGACCGTTCTGCTCTGCCCATCGAAGAGTTATGCTCAATGCGCCGTTTAGGAGCTCACTGATTGTAGGCAGGAATCTGCCTGTTACCATGAGCACCAGGTCGTCTGCATAGGCCGTCACTCTACATCCCCTATTTTCCAGTTTTAGGAGAAGATCATTAAGGACAAGGTTCCACAGCAGGGGAGATATGACACCCCCTTGCGGAGTTCTCCTGACCACCTTTCTCCTAATTGTCGAGGTGCAGAGGTGGGCGTTTATCACTCTGTGGCAAAGCATGTTGCTAAGCCATCGAGTGATTGTCGGGTGTGAGCCAATTTTGACAAGTGCAGTCGTTATGGACTCGATCCTGACATTGTTGAAGGCACCTTCTATATCCAGAAAAGCCGCCAAGGTTAACTCCTTTCTCCGCAATGTTTTTTCAATTGTGCTAACTACCTCGTGCAAAGCGGTGTCAACTGATCTACCTTTAAGATAGGCGTGTTGAGATCCGCTGAAAGTGTGAGGTGTCAGCTTACTTCTGAGATGCAGGTCCAGAAGTCTTTCCAATGTTTTCAATAACAACGATGAAAGACTAATGGGCGTATAATCTTTTGGTGAGCAATGGTTGATCTTTCCTGCTTTGGGAATGAAAGCCACCCTCACTTCTCTCCAGTACCTTGGGATGTATCCTGTGAGGAGACATCCCCTGAAGATTTCCAGTAGCCAGTGCGACAGGTGCTCACTCACCGCTTGCATCATGGCTGGCCTGATGTCATCCGGTCCAGCTGATTTGTTGGGATGGAACGACTTGATAGCCCAGATTATCTTTTCTTTGGTAAGGATTTCCCTTACTACGGCCTCACCCTCCAGGTCCACTGCCTGTTCCGGCTCTTCGCTGATGCTAAACCCAGATTCATCATCAGCTTACAAGCATCCCGGAAAGTGTGTGTTCATGAGGAGTTGTAGAGACTCCTGGCTGTCTTTAGCGAATTTGCCATCCAGATCGCAAAGCAAGCCGGGTGTGGCTGGATCATTCGCTAGCAACTTTCGAAGTCTGGACGCTTCTGTGGTGCTGGTCAGATCCTCGCAGAAAGCGGCCAAGAATCTCTTTTGGCCTTCCTACATTCTTTCTTGAAGACTTTGAAACTGAGGTGGTAGGCGTCCCAGTCCACCTGGCAGTTTCTGTCTTTCGCTGTATTGCAGAGTCTTCTCGTTTCCTTCCGTATCCTTTACCTGTTGCGTTTTGACTTTGGAGGATGGCTGATAGGGCAGGATTTGATGAAGGCCTTACATAGAGCTTCCGTGACGGTCCTGGTCGATTTCTCCAGTTTGTCCGGGTTGTCCAGCCTACCCAGTGGGTGGTTTGGGAGTAACTCCTTGACAAGTTGAGAGAACTTGACCAGTCAGTTCGTTTTGGGTTACTGAAGGGGCGTTTGGTCTCTCTGAACCATTCCACTTCGAACACTATCCTGTAATGGTCCGAGAAGGAACATTCCGTGGATACGTGCCAGTCTACAACAGAGAGGGAGTCACTGTTGGTCGCTAGGGTTATGTCAATAACCCCAGCATGGTTCTTATTGCGGAATGTGGGGTGGTCACCCCGGTTAAACACATTAAGATTTGTGCACGACATGAATTCACACAGCGATTCTCCTCTCACGTTAATATCTTTGCTTTCCCACATAGTGTGGTGAGCATTGGCATCACACCCCAGGATTAAGTCAGTGCTCTCCTCCTGCGCATGCCGAATAAGGGCTCGGACGCTCTCTGACGGTGGATCCCTCTCTTCGTACGGTAGATATGCCGAGGCCAGGTATAGTTTGGGACCGTTTCTTCGCTCGCATAACACTACCGTCAGGTCGTTATTGCTGTAACGGGAAGAGAAAAGAGCATTAAGTCCGGTTCTTACCACGATACAGGTTCTGGACTTACCTACAGGTGTTGGGACAAGGAGATTGTAGCCGCGGGCACCTAAACCGCAAACCCTTTCACTCACGATCCAGGGCTCCTGGATAAGAGCCACGTCTACCCTCTCCCTGTTCATCCACCGGTCGATCTCGGGGACCCTTGAATGATGCAGATTAATCTGCACCATCTTAAGTCTCTCCGGTTGACCTATCATCCTCGCGCCCGGCGCCTCCAGGAATGATTGCCCGAAGGCAACCCATTCCCATCTTCAGACGGCCCTGCCTGCTCAGGAGTTGGCGTCTGGACTCCGGACCAATACTGATCCAGAGGTCCTTGCCGTTTCCCTTGTCGCGGGCCAGCCCTCTCTTGATTGTCCAGTCCCCGGTGTCGCAGTCCGCGTTCTGGCTCTTGATCAATAAAAGGGTTGTTCCATCCTCCATAATTGGGGGTATGATCCAGACCTTAATAATCGTTCGGGCCGGAATTTGGTCCCCGGGGACGACGTCAATCTTAGCACCCGGCCAGGGAGCGTCTAGTTTCAGCAATGTGTCCTTGAGGAACCGCAGGGAGTCCTCATTGGCACATGCCACAACCTTGACATCCTTGTACCAGTTGATACCATCAAACTCTGCCACGAAGGGATTTTCTGGCCGAGTGATGGCATCTGCTATCGCCTGGTTGATAGACCCTTCGAGAATGAGCCAGTTCTCGTAGGTGAGTTTCCCTTCCGGGTCCCTCCTATCGATAATGGCCACCTGCAGCTCCGGCTTCGAGGTTAAGCTTGCCAGAAATTCCCCTGGACGTTTCCGCTTGCTCTCCGAAGCCTTCGCCGAGTCATCAGACCTTTGTCTCTTATTGGCCGGTGCGGTACTCTTGCTAGCCGTTCCCTCCTTTACGGGGGGTGTGGCTGCGGCAGGTTTACCTCGGCACTGAGCACTCGTACTTTGTGCGGCGGTCTGAGTGTTGCCAGGCGAGCCAGCAAGTCTCAGATACAGTCGCACGTTGTACTCATGCTTTTTGCGCAGTCTCTTCTCTCGGCCGCTCAGCGAACCCGGGCCGCGATCCTCCAGTCCCTTAAGGAACTTTAGAGAGGTCTTGTACCCAGACAGCCGTTTGCGTTTGAGATCATCGTCTGCTATGATCTTTTTGGGTTGTCCCTGGACAACGGTCACTTCACCTTCATCTGTGCTCGATGACTCAAGCGCTAGCTCGGCAGCCGGCATCGATGGGCCTGTGAACACAAACTCCGACTCCGTGGCAGTTGGTTCCAGCTCTGTACCCTCCTGGCGACGGAGCGCACTCGCGCGCGTTCCGTCACAGTGACCACTGGCTACACGCAGAGAGGATTGCTCTTCCCCGTGCCCGCCGGTGGTAGTGGTCAAACCTCCCACCGACGTTTGGGCTGACATCCCAGCCCGTGTTGCTCCTCTGCTCTTACGTCCCATCATTCGGGTAATGCAGTTTATACTTGCTGCCAAGTACCTCTGACCATGGCTTCGGGCCCAAGCCCCTCAGACTAGGTTTGAGAGACTTGGGTCTGTCACGTTTGCTAGACACTGCAAGGTCCTGCGGACAGGCAAGAGATGCTAGCATCCCTCGGTTGCCCGAGACAATGCAGTATCCATTCCCCAGCCGGCACCCTCGGGGAGGGTTCAGTCAGAGGAGTTTTCGCCGACCAATTTTTATGCATAGATTTAAGAAAAATCTAAAATCACCCATTTAAATGTTCTTTTGTAGTGAATGTAATCATAAACTAACTTAAAGCAACAAAAAATCATGGTTCCTTTTAAAAAATATTCAATTTTAATTTTTATGCATAGATTTTAAAAAATCTTAAATCATCCATTAAAGTGCACTTTTGTAGTGTATGTTATCATAAGCTAACTAAAAGAAACAAAAAAACATGGTTTCTTTTTCAAAATATTCAATATTAATTGTTATGCATTATTTTTATTAAAAAAACAAAAAAACATGGTTCCATTTCAAAATATTCAATATTAAATTTATGCGTAAATTAAAAAAAAAATCAAAAATTATCCATTGAAATGCTCTTTTTTATTGATTGTAATCATAAACTTACTTTATGCATAGATTTAAAAAAAATCTAAAATCATCCATTGGAATGTTCTTTTGTAGTGTATGTTATTATAAACTAACTAAAAGAAACAAAAAAAAAACATGAAAATTAAATATAAACAATTGAGCTTAATTGGCCATATTTGTACTGTATATGAAAACAATATACTATTATATATTTATTATCCAAAAAATACTTTTACATACAAAAGAGTATCAAATATGTATATTGACTTTATATATAATTGATGTTTATCATTAATTAAATTTATTTTAAACTTTACGTGTTGCTTATTTTATAATAATTGATGCATTGTCATTCGAAAAGTGTGTTAAACGAACGCCCATTAATTTTTCATTTAAATATCATATCGAACATCGAACAAAGTGTAAACTAAGTTAAAATTAATAATAAAAATAAAAACTAAGTTTGCGTTTTGAGCCTAGACCTTTTCTATGCCCACAGCGAGGCAGAGCAAAAACAGCACTGAACACAGCAGTCACGAGCACGGTGATCGGTGTTTGCGGCCCAGCTTCAATTTCACAATCCTTGCGCTGTTTAACTACAATATCCAATGACTTTGCTGAACTATTCTCTGCTTGCGGTGCGTAGATTAAAATTTATATGTGACTCTTTGCCGTCTGCAATGCCGAACCTTCGCGATAGATCATATAGAGAGCAATAAACGTCCAATCGCATTGCTGACATCATTGCCGCCTCTTTGCATCAACGGCACTTTGCTCGAGTTTGGTGACAATGTGGTAGACATCACCATTTCTAGACTGTTGTTACTATCAATGACTTTTTGATTAGTTTGGTTTGCGCCTCATTGTGGTATCCTTATTTGTTGTTGTCACCAGGGCAGTGTTCGCATTGTTATTATTGTTGGCAGTTGCACTCACTGTGCTTGGTGTTGTTTTTGTTGTTGCGTTGGTGTCACCATTCGACTGCTCCACTTCGCTTGTCTTCTCATCGTGCTGCTGCTCCTGTTGTTGTTGTTGTTTAAAGCATTCTTGCAGTGTATTGGCTTTGCCTTTACTATAACAACCGTATTGCTGTTTCTGTTGTTGCTGCTAATGACTCAATTGAATCTTCAAAGTTAAATTTTACTGGATTCTGCACGCGTAATTGTTTGGCAATCTTACGCTTCTTCATGGGCACAAGGAACAATTGAGTGAGCAAAGCAACCAACAGACCCAAAGCCACACTAGCGCAGATCGCAATCCAAGTTGGTATATTATCCATGTAAACCAACTTTAGCCCATCCAACACAACGCTAATGACATTAATAATGAAGAATGTAAAGCCACACAAAATCGTCAATGAACGCAAAGTTGACTTGAGCGGATCATTTGCTCGCAATATGAAAGAGTAATTAAGCCGGATCGAAATAGAATAAACACGACCGCACATAATCAATAAAAAGGAAATTCGTAACAAAGAAACTATTTTTTATAGGTTCCATACTAATATTGTATTTAGAGATGGTTAAAATTTTTATGTATGTTATCGAACACTTTATATTTCCAATTCACAAATTTATGCCAACTATTTACTATGGGTGTTCATGAAAAAAACTTGTTATTATTTCAACTATTAGAAGTTAATCATATAAAAAAAAGAAAAGAAAATTTTCCAATATGCTATTGGAAATCGACTATAAGCTTTTGAATATATCATTAAAGAAGTCTCTCTGCAAAATTTCAGCTCGATATATTCAAAACTGTGGGAGGAGATTGTATATATACAGACATTGTATATATACAAAAAAATGTATCATTATAACATGAATAATACTATTTACATAAGTGAAGAGTATAATTAAAGGGGCAAGGAAAACAAACATTAGTTGCAGCGATGCAAACCAACTTGTGTAGCTCATAAGCATTTTTGAAAATTATGAATGAAAATGAAATAGCTTCGCCTATGTTGAGCAGTCATACACAACACATACGACAATTTAACGCAAATATGTATATCTTGTGTGCGCTATGAAACATAAGCAAAGCAAATTGTGTATCAACCCTTTCAATTGAGCTGTGTGCGCACATGCATAGCAGTGAAACACACACACAAATGCACGAATGGATTTGTGCGCATGTGTGTGTGCTTACCTGCTATGCATGTGCGCACACAAGCCAATTCCTTTTGCTTCCCGCTCAAAGCAAGCGAAATAACAGCAGAAACGTATTGGCATTGCTGTTCGCCTGGTATATTTAATTTTTGCGCTGAGCCTTTTAACTATAAAATCACACTAACTTATACACAATTAGTTAGTGTTTTATTATAAAATGCTGAAAAATATATAACAATAATGTTATCATTTTGTGGTGGTGGTGCGGCTACAGCCGGTGGTGGCGCTGCTACAGCCGGTTGTGCCGCTGCTACAGCCGGCGGTACAGCTGCGGTTGATGCCCTTTCTAAGGCGCGACGCTGTAGACGGCGTTCTCTCGAATTTGTAAACGGGATGCGACCTCCGCGACCTCCACGTCCACCGCAGCCACCACGTCCACCGCGGCCACCACGTTTACCGCGCCAGCCCTGCCACCACGGCCTCTAAAATCCGAGGCTATCATGGCTGCATCTCGGTGGGGGGCCATCTGTGGCGGCACAGAATTATTCTAATGGCAGTTCGGTGCTCCTCCACTGGCCATCTGTTGCGGCTGAGAGAGGCTGCTATTTTGGCAGCTAAAACAGGATGGAGGCCCCCAGTTTACCGTTTGTGGTGGCACGGCTGGGCCTCCTGAGTAGAAATTATATTGGCTCATCTGGAAAGGAAGAAAATTAATATTATAAAATTTTTTATTTTTTTTTAATACCACTTACCTTGCTTCTTAGAGATCTGTTTAGAAAGTGACTGCAGCTTGTTTAGAAAACATAAAAGGTGTGCTTTGTATTTGCAAATTTACTTCGCCAAATACAACATTAGGTGTGTCTATGTTACCCTGCGATAATATGTAACATAGACGTACTTTATGTTCCATATTTGAAATTAACGATCGAATTCATAGTTCTTTGCCATTTCTCCACTAAATTTCACTAAGTGGCAAATTATTGATATATTATATGTGAATGCCTTAAATATTTTTTTCCGTCAAAAAAATTGTAAAATGTAACAAAATAAGTATACATTTAGCCTTTATCATACATTTTACATTAAATTCTGTAATCAATTAAAAGCAAACACAAATGTTTACAAATATAAAACGATTGACATGATCGGTCAATTAAGCTTCAATTCAGAAATTCAATGCCATCCTGCAGTATGTGTCGTATGATTCTTTCTAACATACAACATTATGCGTTTTAAACATCTCATTTTTGCTAAACTTTTGCTAATCAAATAAATTCGTAATAGCAATTCAATCAGTTCAATTCAAACTTGTCAAGTTTGAATGTACTAACAAAGTCGATTGAGAAATAAATAAATTTGAGATTAAGTGTCGCTAGTTAGCGTCAAACCTTACTCAACATAGACCAGTACAATGTTAATTTAAGAGTGGGTTTATTTCGTTTCGTTATACGTATTATGTTTGTATGCCTGTGTGTTTGTATGTATTCACATGCACGAATTGATTTTGGTCGTGTGTTCTTCCACTAGACCACCGTCTTGCTTAAATTTTTGTGACAATATTGAAGCTTTGATTGTCATAACATAAATTTGGCGTTAAATATTTAAAGTTTTTGAAGTTCAAATAAGTTTTTGAACTTTTAATAATTAATAATAATAATTTATAAATGTATTTAGTATTAAACAAAAACAAACAAACAAAAACTAGTGATATTCATTTTATTTTGTTTTAAAACAAAAAAGTTTTCCATACAACGGTTCAAGTTTTCTTCTTCTTTTCGTATGGGAGCTACCTGTTCCAATAATCCGGTCATGCTGAATCCGACGAATGATTCATCGTATTAAATTCTAAGACTCTGTGCAAAGTTGCAGCTCGATAGCTTCAAAACTGAGGGACTAGTTTGCATACATACAGACAGACAGATAAACGGACAGACGGACATGGCTAAATAAACTCGTCTTGTCGTCCTGATCAAGAATATATATACTTTATATAGTCGGAAATTAATATTTCGATCTGTTACAAACTCCGTGACAAAGTTATAATACTATTCACTAACGTGAAGAGTATAAAAACTAATCGGTGGTCAACACGTTTCCGTCCTACTGCCGATTCTTTTCGCAAATTACTTTTCTATAATTCTAGTTTTTAATGGGAAAAAGTTAAACGAATTTTTTGTCCATGTAAAAAACTATTAATTCTGAATAAAATGCCTCCCATTTATGCAATTAAAAAAATTTAAATGTCTCTTATTAGATAAGGCATATTTTCGTCTGATAAGGTACTTCTTCTTCAATGATTTCGAGGATATTTTAGTTTTGATCAAAAAAATTTTATTTCTTACGACTTTTCACAAAATATGTTAATGCCATCTGAAAGAGGAACAGATAAGCTTTCCACCGAGCTCTTAGTCGAAGAAGTCGGTCGAAGGATGCAAGAGTTATTAGCAAAAAACATATGGCTGGTCAACACGTTTCCGTCCTACTGCCGATTCTTTCAGCAAAGTATTTTTCAATAATTCAAGTTTTTAATGGGAAAAAATTAAACGAATTTTTTGTCCATGTAAAAAACTATTAATTCTGAATAAAATGCTGCCCATTTATGCCATTAAAAAAATTAAATGTCTCTTATTAGATAAGGCATATTTTCGTCTGATAAGGTACTTCTTCCTCAATGATTTTGAGGATATTTTAGTTTTGATCAAAAAAATTTTATTTCTTACGACTTTTCACAAAATATGTTAATGCCATCTGAAAGAGGAACAGATTAGCTTGCCATCGACCTCTTAGTCGAAGGATGCAAGAGTTATAAGCAAAAAACTAATCGGTGGTCAACACGTTTCTGTCCAACTGCCGATTGTTTTAGCAAAGTATTTAATGGGAAAAAATTAAACGAATTTTTTCTCCATGTAAAAAACTATTAATTCTGAATAAAATGCCGCCCATTTATGCAAATAAAATAATAAAATGTCTCTTATTACATAAGGCATATTTTCGTCTGATTAGGTACTTCTTCTTCAATGATTTCGAGGATGTTTTAGTTTTGATCAAAAAAATTTTATTTCTTACGACTTTTCGTAAAATATGTTAATGCCATCTGAAAGAGGAACAGATGAGCTTGCCATCGAGCTCTTAGTCGAAGAAGTCGGTCGATGGTTGTAAGAGTTATTAGCAAAAAACTAATCGGTGGTCAACACGTTTCCGTCCTTCTGCTGATTCTTTTAGCAAAGTAGTTTTCTGTAATTCTAGTGTTTAATGAGAAAAAATTAAACGAATTTTTTCTCCATGTAAAATACTATTAATTCTAAATGAAATGCCACCCATTTATGCAATTAAAAAAATTAAATGTCTCTTATTAGATAAAGCATATTTTCGTCTGATAAGGTACTTCTTCTTCAATGATTTCGAGGATATTTTAGTTTTGATCAAAAAAATTTTATTTCTTACGACTTTTCGTAAACCATGTTAATGCCATCTGGAAGAGAAACAGATAAGCTTTCCATCGAGCACTTAGTCGAAGAAGTCGGTCGATGGTTGCAAGAGTTATTAGCACAAAATAATCGGTGGTCAACACGTTTCCGTCCTACTGCTGATTCTTTTCGCAAAGTACTTTTCTATAATTCAAGTTTTTAATGGGAAAAAATTAAACGAATTTTTTGTCCACGTAAAAAACTATTAATTCTGAATTAAATGCCACCCATTTATGCAATTAAAAAAATTAAATGTCTTTTATTAGATAAGGCATATTTTCGTCTGATAAGGTACATCTTCTTCAATGATTTCGAGGATATTTTAGTTTTGATCAAAAAAATTTTATTTCTTACGACTTTTCGTAAAATATGTTCATGCCATCTGAAAGAGGAACAGATAAGCTTTCCATCGAGCTCTTAGTCGAAGAAGTCGGTCGAAGGATGCAAGAGTTATTAGCAAAAAACTAATCGGTGGTCAACACGTTTCCGTCCTACTGCCGATTCTTTTCGCAAAGTACTTTTCTATAATTCTAGTATTTAATGGGAAAATGTTAAACGAATTTTTTGTCCATGTAAAAAACTATTAATTCTGAATAAAATGCCACTCATTTATGCAATTAAAAAAATTAAATGTCTCTTATTACATAAGGCATATTTTCGTCTGATAAGGTACTTCTTCTTCAATGATTTCGAGGATATTTTAGTTTTGATCAAAAAAATTTTATTTCTTACGACTTTTCGTAAAATATGTTCATGCCATCTGAAAGAGGAACTGATAAGTTTTCCATCGAGCTCTTAGTCGAAGGAGTCGGTCGAAGGGTGCAAGAATTATTAGCAAAAAACTAATCTGTGGTCAACACGTTTCCGTCCTACTACCGATTGTTTTAGCAAAGTATTTAATGGGAAAAAATTAAACGAATTTTTTGTCCATGTAAAAAACTATTAATTCTGAATAAAATGCCGCCTATTTATGCAATTAATAAAATTTTAATGTCTCTTATTATATAAGGCATATTTTCGTCTGATAAGGTACTTCTTCTTCAATGATTTCGAGGATATTTTAATTTTGATCAAAAAAATTTTATTTCTTACGACTTTTCACAAAATATGTTAATGCCATCTGAAAGAAGAACAGATTAGCTTTCCATCGACCTCTTAGTCGAAGAAGTCGGTCGAAGGATGCAAGAGTTATTAGCAAAAAACTAATCTGTGGTCAACACGTTTCTGTCCAACTGCCGATTGTTTTAGCAAAGTATTTAATGGGAAAAAATTAAACGAATTTTTTCTCCATGTAAAAAACTATTAATTCTGAATAAAATGCCGCCCATTTATGCAAATAAAATAATAAAATGTCTCTTATTACATAAGGCATATTTTCGTCTGATTAGGTACTTCTTCTTCAATGATTTCGAGGATGTTTTAGTTTTGATCAAAAAAATTTTATTTCTTACGACTTTTCGTAAAATATGTTAATGCCATCTGAAAGAGGAACAGATGAGCTTGCCATCGAGCTCTTAGTCGAAGAAGTCGGTCGAAGGATGCAAGAGTTATTAGCAAAAAACTTATGGCTGGTCAACACGTTTCCGTCCTACTGCCGATTCTTTTAGCAAAGTACTTTTCTATAATTCAAGTTTTTAATGGGAAAAAATTAAACGAGTTTGTTGTCCACGTAAAAAACTATTAATTCTGAATTAAATGCCACCTATTTATGCAATTAAAAAAATTAAATGTCTTTTATTAGATAAGGCATATTTTCGTCTGATAAGGTACTTCTTCGTCAATGATTTCGAGGATATTTTAGTTTTGATCAAAAAAACTTTATTTCTTACGACTTTTCGTAAAATATGTTAGTGCCATCTGAAAGAGAAACAGAAAAGCTTTCCATCGAGCTCTTAGTCGAAGAAGTCGGTCGATGGTTGTAAGAGTTATTAGCAAAAAACTAATCGGTGGTCAACACGTTTCCGTCCTTCTGCTGATTCTTTTAGCAAAGTAGTTTTCTGTAATTCTAGTGTTTAATGAGAAAAAATTAAACGAATTTTTTCTCCATGTAAAATACTATTAATTCTAAATGAAATGCCACCCATTTATGCAATTAAAAAAATTAAATGTCTCTTATTAGATAAAGCATATTTTCGTCTGATAAGGTACTTCTTCTTCAATGATTTCGAGGATATTTTAGTTTTGATCAAAAAAATTTTATTTCTTACGACTTTTCGTAAACTATGTTAATGCCATCTGAAAGAGAAACAGATAAGCTTTCCATCGAGCACTTAGTCGAAGAAGTCGGTCGATGGTTGCAAGAGTTATTAGCACAAAATAATCGGTGGTCAACACGTTTCCGTCCAACTGCTGATTCTTTTCGCAAAGTACTTTTCTATAATTCAAGTTTTTAATGGGAAAAAATTAAACGAATTTTTTGTCCACGTAAAAAACTATTAATTCTGAATTAAATGCCACCCATTTATGCAATTAAAAAAATTAAATGTATTTTATTAGATAAGGCATATTTTCGTCTGATAAGGTACATCTTCTTCAATGATTTCGAGGATATTTTAGTTTTGATCAAAAAAATTTTATTTCTTACGACTTTTCGTAAAATATGTTAATGCCATCTGAAAGAGTAACAGATAAGCTTTCCATCGAGCTCTTAGTCGAAGAAGTCGGTCGAAGGATGCAAGAGTTATTAGCAAAAAACTAATCGGTGGTCAACACGTTTCCGTCCTACTGCAGATTGTTTTAGCAAAGTATTGAATGGGAAAAAATTAAACGAATTTTTTCTCCATGTAAAAAACTAGTAATTCTGAATAAAATGCCGCCCATTTATGCAATTAAAAAAATTAAATGTCTCTTATTACATAAGGCATATTTTCGTCTGATAAGGTACTTCTTCTTCAATGATTTCGAGGATATTTTAGTTTTGATCAAAAAAATTTTATTTCTTACGACTTTTCGTAAAATATGTTAATGCCATCTGAAAGAGGAACAGATAAGCTTTCCATCGAGCTCTTAGTCGAAGAAGTCGGTCGAAGGATGCAAGAGTTATTAGCAAAAAACTAATCGGTGGTCAACACGTTTCCGTCCTACTGCCGATTCTTTTCGCAAAGTACTTTTCTATAATTCTAGTATTTAATGGGAAAATGTTAAACGAATTTTTTGTCCATGTAAAAAACTATTAATTCTGAATAAAATGCCACTCATTTATGCAATTAAAAAAATTAAATGTCTCTTATTACATAAGGCATATTTTCGTCTGATAAGGTACTTCTTCTTCAATGATTTCGAGGATATTTTAGTTTTGATCAAAAAAATTTTATTTCTTACGACTTTTCGTAAAATATGTTCATGCCATCTGAAAGAGGAACTAATAAAATTTTAATATCTCTTATTAGATAAGGCATATTTTCGTCTGATAAGGTACTTCTTCTTCAATGATTTCGAGGATATTTTAATTTTGATCAAAAAAATTTTATTTCTTACGACTTTTCACAAAATATGTTAATGCCATCTGAAAGAAGAACAGATTAGCTTTCCATCGACCTCTTAGTCGAAGAAGTCGGTCGAAGGATGCAAGAGTTATTAGCAAAAAACTAATCTGTGGTCAACACGTTTCCGTCCTACTGCCGATTGTTTTAGCAAAGTATTGAATGGGAAAAAATTAAACGAATTTTTTCTCCATGTAAAAAACTAGTAATTCTGAATAAAATGCCGCCCATTTATGCAATTAAAAAAATTAAATGTCTCTTATTACATAAGGCATATTTTCGTCTGATAAGGTACTTCTTCTTCAATGATTTCGAGGATATTTTAGTTTTGATCAAAAAAATTTTATTTCTTACGACTTTTCACAAAATATGTTAATGCCATCTGAAAGAAGAACAGATTAGCTTTCCATCGACCTCTTAGTCGAAGAAGTCGGTCGAAGGATGCAAGAGTTATTAGCAAAAAACTAATCTGTGGTCAACACGTTTCTGTCCAACTGCCGATTGTTTTAGCAAAGTATTTAATGGGAAAAAATTAAACGAATTTTTTCTCCATGTAAAAAACTATTAATTCTGAATAAAATGCCGCCCATTTATGCAAATAAAATAATAAAATGTCTCTTATTACATAAGGCATATTTTCGTCTGATTAGGTACTTCTTCTTCAATGATTTCGAGGATGTTTTAGTTTTGATCAAAAAAATTTTATTTCTTACGACTTTTCGTAAAATATGTTAATGCCATCTGAAAGAGGAACAGATGAGCTTGCCATCGAGCTCTTAGTCGAAGAAGTCGGTCGAAGGATGCAAGAGTTATTAGCAAAAAACTTATGGCTGGTCAACACGTTTCCGTCCTACTGCCGATTCTTTTAGCAAAGTACTTTTCTATAATTCAAGTTTTTAATGGGAAAAAATTAAACGAGTTTGTTGTCCACGTAAAAAACTATTAATTCTGAATTAAATGCCACCTATTTATGCAATTAAAAAAATTAAATGTCTTTTATTAGATAAGGCATATTTTCGTCTGATAAGGTACTTCTTCGTCAATGATTTCGAGGATATTTTAGTTTTGATCAAAAAAACTTTATTTCTTACGACTTTTCGTAAAATATGTTAGTGCCATCTGAAAGAGAAACAGAAAAGCTTTCCATCGAGCTCTTAGTCGAAGAAGTCGGTCGATGGTTGTAAGAGTTATTAGCAAAAAACTAATCGGTGGTCAACACGTTTCCGTCCTTCTGCTGATTCTTTTAGCAAAGTAGTTTTCTGTAATTCTAGTGTTTAATGAGAAAAAATTAAACGAATTTTTTCTCCATGTAAAATACTATTAATTCTAAATGAAATGCCACCCATTTATGCAATTAAAAAAATTAAATGTCTCTTATTAGATAAAGCATATTTTCGTCTGATAAGGTACTTCTTCTTCAATGATTTCGAGGATATTTTAGTTTTGATCAAAAAAATTTTATTTCTTACGACTTTTCGTAAACTATGTTAATGCCATCTGAAAGAGAAACAGATAAGCTTTCCATCGAGCACTTAGTCGAAGAAGTCGGTCGATGGTTGCAAGAGTTATTAGCACAAAATAATCGGTGGTCAACACGTTTCCGTCCAACTGCTGATTCTTTTCGCAAAGTACTTTTCTATAATTCAAGTTTTTAATGGGAAAAACTTAAACGAATTTTTTGTCCACGTAAAAAACTATTAATTCTGAATTAAATGCCACCCATTTATGCAATTAAAAAAATTAAATGTATTTTATTAGATAAGGCATATTTTCGTCTGATAAGGTACATCTTCTTCAATGATTTCGAGGATATTTTAGTTTTGATCAAAAAAATTTTATTTCTTACGACTTTTCGTAAAATATGTTAATGCCATCTGAAAGAGGAACAGATAAGCTTTCCATCGAGCTCTTAGTCGAAGAAGTCGGTCGAAGGATGCAAGAGTTATTAGCAAAAAACTAATCGGTGGTCAACACGTTTCCGTCCTACTGCAGATTGTTTTAGCAAAGTATTGAATGGGAAAAAATTAAACGAATTTTTTCTCCATGTAAAAAACTAGTAATTCTGAATAAAATGCCGCCCATTTATGCAATTAAAAAAATTAAATGTCTCTTATTACATAAGGCATATTTTCGTCTGATAAGGTACTTCTTCTTCAATGATTTCGAGGATATTTTAGTTTTGATCAAAAAAATTTTATTTCTTACGACTTTTCGTAAAATATGTTAATGCCATCTGAAAGAGGAACAGATAAGCTTTCCATCGAGCTCTTAGTCGAAGAAGTCGGTCGAAGGATGCAAGAGTTATTAGCAAAAAACTAATCGGTGGTCAACACGTTTCCGTCCTACTGCCGATTCTTTTCGCAAAGTACTTTTCTATAATTCTAGTATTTAATGGGAAAATGTTAAACGAATTTTTTGTCCATGTAAAAAACTATTAATTCTGAATAAAATGCCACTCATTTATGCAATTAAAAAAATTAAATGTCTCTTATTACATAAGGCATATTTTCGTCTGATAAGGTACTTCTTCTTCAATGATTTCGAGGATATTTTAGTTTTGATCAAAAAAATTTTATTTCTTACGACTTTTCGTAAAATATGTTCATGCCATCTGAAAGAGGAACTGATAAGTTTTCCATCGAGCTCTTAGTCGAAGGAGTCGGTCGAAGGGTGCAAGAATTATTAGCAAAAAACTAATCTGTGGTCAACACGTTTCCGTCCTACTACCGATTGTTTTAGCAAAGTATTTAATGGGAAAAAATTAAACGAATTTTTTGTCCATGTAAAAAACTATTAATTCTGAATAAAATGCCGCCTATTTATGCAATTAATAAAATTTTAATGTCTCTTATTAGATAAGGCATATTTTCGTCTGATAAGGTACTTCTTCTTCAATGATTTCGAGGATATTTTAATTTTGATCAAAAAAATTTTATTTCTTACGACTTTTCACAAAATATGTTAATGCCATCTGAAAGAAGAACAGATTAGCTTTCCATCGACCTCTTAGTCGAAGAAGTCGGTCGAAGGATGCAAGAGTTATTAGCAAAAAACTAATCTGTGGTCAACACGTTTCCGTCCTACTGCCGATTGTTTTAGCAAAGTATTGAATGGGAAAAAATTAAACGAATTTTTTCTCCATGTAAAAAACTAGTAATTCTGAATAAAATGCCGCCCATTTATGCAATTAAAAAAATTAAATGTCTCTTATTACATAAGGCATATTTTCGTCTGATAAGGTACTTCTTCTTCAATGATTTCGAGGATATTTTAGTTTTGATCAAAAAAATTTTATTTCTTACGACTTTTCGTAAAATATGTTAATGCCATCTGAAAGAGGAACAGATAAGCTTTCCATCGAGCTCTTAGTCGAAGAAGTCGGTCGAAGGATGCAAGAGTTATTAGCAAAAAACTAATCGGTGGTCAACACGTTTCCGTCCTACTGCCGATTCTTTTCGCAAAGTACTTTTCTATAATTCTAGTATTTAATGGGAAAATGTTAAACGAATTTTTTGTCCATTTAAAAAACTATTAATTCTGAATAAAATGCCACCCATTTATGCAATTAAAAAAATTATATGTCTCTTATTACACAAGGCATATTTTCGTCTGATAAAGTACTTCTTCTTCAATGATTTCGAGGATATTTTAGTTTTGATCAAAAAAATTTTATTTCTTACGACTTTTCACAAAATATGTTAATGCCATCTGAAAGAGGAACAGATTAGCTTTCCATCGACCTCTTAGTCGAAGAAGTCGGTCGAAGGATGCAAGAGTTATTAGCAAAAAACTAATCTGTGGTCAACACGTTTCCGTCCTACTGCCGATTGTTTTAGCAAAGTATTGAATGGGAAAAAATTAAACGAATTTTTTCTCCATGTAAAAAACTAGTAATTCTGAATAAAATGCCGCCCATTTATGCAATTAAAAAAATTAAATGTCTCTTATTACATAAGGCATATTTTCGTCTGATAAGGTACTTCTTCTTCAATGATTTCGAGGATATTTTAGTTTTGATCAAAAAAATTTTATTTCTTACGACTTTTCGTAAAATATGTTAATGCCATCTGAAAGAGGAACAGATAAGCTTTCCATCGAGCTCTTAGTCGAAGAAGTCGGTCGAAGGATGCAAGAGTTATTAGCAAAAAACTAATCGGTGGTCAACACGTTTCCGTCCTACTGCCGATTCTTTTCGCAAAGTACTTTTCTATAATTCTAGTATTTAATGGGAAAATGTTAAACGAATTTTTTGTCCATGTAAAAAACTATTAATTCTGAATAAAATGCCACTCTTTTATGCAATTAAAAAAATTAAATGTCTCTTATTACATAAGGCATATTTTCGTCTGATAAGGTACTTCTTCTTCAATGATTTCGAGGATATTTTAGTTTTGATCAAAAAAATTTTATTTCTTACGACTTTTCGTAAAATATGTTCATGCCATCTGAAAGAGGAACTGATAAGTTTTCCATCGAGCTCTTAGTCGAAGGAGTCGGTCGAAGGGTGCAAGAATTATTAGCAAAAAACTAATCTGTGGTCAACACGTTTCCGTCCTACTACCGATTGTTTTAGCAAAGTATTTAATGGGAAAAAATTAAACGAATTTTTTGTCCATGTAAAAAACTATTAATTCTGAATAAAATGCCGCCTATTTATGCAATTAATAAAATTTTAATGTCTGTTATTAGATAAGGCATATTTTCGTCTGATAAGGTACTTCTTCTTCAATGATTTCGAGGATATTTTAGTTTTGATCAAGAAAATTTTATTTCTTACGACTTTTCGTAAAATATGTTCATGCCATCTGAAAGAGGAACTGATAAGTTTTCCATCGAGCTCTTAGTCGAAGGAGTCGGTCGAAGGGTGCAAGAATTATTAGCAAAAAACTAATCTGTGGTCAACACGTTTCCGTCCTACTACCGATTGTTTTAGCAAAGTATTTAATGGGAAAAAATTAAACGAATTTTTTGTCCATGTAAAAAACTATTAATTCTGAATAAAATGCCGCCTATTTATGCAATTAATAAAATTTTAATGTCTCTTATTAGATAAGGCATATTTTCGTCTGATAAGGTACTTCTTCTTCAATGATTTCGAGGATATTTTAATTTTGATCAAAAAAATTTTATTTTTTACGACTTTTCACAAAATATGTTAATGCCATCTGAAAGAAGAACAGATTAGCTTTCCATCGACCTCTTAGTCGAAGAAGTCGGTCGAAGGATGCAAGAGTTATTAGCAAAAAACTAATCTGTGGTCAACACGTTTCCGTGCTACTGCCGATTGTTTCAGCAAAGTATTTAATGGGAAAAAATTAAACGAATTTTTTCTCCATGTAAAAAACTAGTAATTCTGAATAAAATGCCGCCCATTTATGCAATTAAAAAAATTTAAATGTCTCTTATTATATAAGGCATATTTTCGCCTGATAAGGTACTTCTTCTTCAATGATTTCGAGTATATTTTAGTTTTGATAAAAAAAATTTTATTTCTTACGACATTTCGTGAAATATGTTAATTCCATCTGAAAGAGGAATAGATAAGCTTTCCATCGAGCTCTTAGTCGAAGAAGTCGGTCGAAGGATGCAAGAGTTATTAGCAAAAAACTAATCGGTGGTCAACACGTTTCCGTCCTACTGCCGATTCTTTTCGCAAAGTACTTTTCTATAATTCTAGTATTTAATGGGAAAATGTTAAACGAATTTTTTGTCCATGTAAAAAACTATTAATTCTGAATAAAATGCCACCCATTTATGCAATTAAAAAAATTAAATGTCTCTTATTACATAAGGCATATTTTCGTCTGATAAGGTACTTCTTCTTCAATGATTTCGAGGATATTTTAGTTTTGATCAAAAAAATTTTATTTCTTACGACTTTTCGTAACATATGTTCATGCCATCTGAAAGAGGAACTGATAAGTTTTCCATCGAGCTCTTAGTCGAAGGAGTCGGTCGAAGGGTGCAAGAATTATTAGCAAAAAACTAATCTGTGGTCAACACGTTTCCGTCCTACTACCGATTGTTTTAGCAAAGTATTTAATGGGAAAAAATTAAACGAATTTTTTGTCCATGTAAAAAACTATTAATTCTGAATAAAATGCCGCCTATTTATGCAATTAATAAAATTTTAAAGTCTCTTATTAGATAAGGCATATTTTCGTCTGATAAGGTACTTCTTCTTCAATGATTTCGAGGATATTTTAATTTTGATCAAAAAAATTTTATTTCTTACGACTTTTCACAAAATATGTTAATGCCATCTGAAAGAAGAACAGATTAGCTTTCCATCGACCTCTTAGTCGAAGAAGTCGGTCGAAGGATGCAAGAGTTATTAGCAAAAAACTAATCTGTGGTCAACACGTTTCCGTCCTACTGCCGATTGTTTTAGCAAAGTATTTAATGGGAAAAAATTAAACGAATTTTTTCTCCATGTAAAAAACTAGTAATTCTGAATTAAATGCCACTCATTTATGCAATTAAAAAAATTAAATGTCTCTTATTAGATAAGGCATATTTTCGTCTGATAAGGTACTTCTTCTTCAATGATTTCGAGGATATTTTAGTTTTGAACAAAAAAACTTTATTTCTTACGACTTTTCGTAAAATATGTTAATGCCATCTGAAAGAGTAACAGATAAGCTTTCCATCGAGCATTTAGTCGAAGAAGTCGGTCGAAGGATGCAAGAGTTATTAGCAAAAAACTAATCGGTGGTCAACACGTTTCCGTCCTACTGCCGATTCTTTTCGCAAAGTACTTTTCTATAATTCTAGTATTTACTGGGAAAATGTTAAACGAATTTTTTGTCCATGTAAAAAACTATTAATTCTGAATAAAATGCCACTCATTTATGCAATTAAAAAAATTAAATGTCTCTTATTACATAAGGCATATTTTCGTCTGATAAGGTACTTCTTCTTCAATGATTTCGAGGATATTTTAGTTTTGATCAAAAAAATTTTATTTCTTACGACTTTTCGTAAAATATGTTCATGCCATCTGAAAGAGGAACTGATAAGTTTTCCATCGAGCTCTTAGTCGAAGAAGTCGGTCGAAGGGTGCAAGAATTATTAGCAAAAAACTAATCTGTGGTCAACACGTTTCCGTCCTACTACCGATTGTTTTAGCAAAGTATTTAATGGGAAAAAATTAAACGAATTTTTTGTCCATGTAAAAAACTATTAATTCTGAATAAAATGCCGCCTATTTATGCAATTAATAAAATTTTAATGTCTCTTATTAGATAAGGCATATTTTCGTCTGATAAGGTACTTCTTCTTCAATGATTTCGAGGATATTTTAGTTTTGATCAAGAAAATTTTATTTCTTACGACTTTTCGTAAAATATGTTCATGCCATCTGAAAGAGGAACTGATAAGTTTTCCATCGAGCTCTTAGTCGAAGGAGTCGGTCGAAGGGTGCAAGAATTATTAGCAAAAAACTAATCTGTGGTCAACACGTTTCCGTCCTACTACCGATTGTTTTAGCAAAGTATTTAATGGGAAAAAATTAAACGAATTTTTTGTCCATGTAAAAAACTATTAATTCTGAATAAAATGCCGCCTATTTATGCAATTAATAAAATTTTAATGTCTCTTATTAGATAAGGCATATTTTCGTCTGATAAGGTACTTCTTCTTCAATGATTTCGAGGATATTTTAATTTTGATCAAAAAAATTTTATTTTTTACGACTTTTCACAAAATATGTTAATGCCATCTGAAAGAAGAACAGATTAGCTTTCCATCGACCTCTTAGTCGAAGAAGTCGGTCGAAGGATGCAAGAGTTATTAGCAAAAAACTAATCTGTGGTCAACACGTTTCCGTGCTACTGCCGATTGTTTTAGCAAAGTATTTAATGGGAAAAAATTAAACGAATTTTTTCTCCATGTAAAAAACTAGTAATTCTGAATAAAATGCCGCCCATTTATGCAATTAAAAAAATTTAAATGTCTCTTATTATATAAGGCATATTTTCGCCTGATAAGGTACTTCTTCTTCAATGATTTCGAGTATATTTTAGTTTTGATAAAAAAAATTTTATTTCTTACGACATTTCGTGAAATATGTTAATTCCATCTGAAAGAGGAATAGATAAGCTTTCCATCGAGCTCTTAGTCGAAGAAGTCGGTCGAAGGATGCAAGAGTTATTAGCAAAAAACTAATCGGTGGTCAACACGTTTCCGTCCTACTGCCGATTCTTTTCGCAAAGTACTTTTCTATAATTCTAGTATTTAATGGGAAAATGTTAAACGAATTTTTTGTCCATGTAAAAAACTATTAATTCTGAATAAAATGCCACCCATTTATGCAATTAAAAAAATTAAATGTCTCTTATTACATAAGGCATATTTTCGTCTGATAAGGTACTTCTTCTTCAATGATTTCGAGGATATTTTAGTTTTGATCAAAAAAATTTTATTTCTTACGACTTTTCGTAAAATATGTTAATGCCATCTGAAAGAGGAACAGATAAGCTTTCCATCGAGCTCTTAGTCGAAGAAGTCGGTCGAAGGATGCAAGAGTTATTAGCAAAAAACTAATCGGTGGTCAACACGTTTCCGTCCTACTGCCGATTCTTTTCGCAAAGTACTTTTCTATAGTTCTAGTATTTAATGGGAAAATGTTAAACGAATTTTTTGTCCATGTAAAAAACTATTAATTCTGAATAAAATGCCACCCATTTATGCAATTAAAAAAATTAAATGTCTCTTATTACATAAGGCATATTTTCGTCTGATAAGGTACTTCTTCTTCAATGATTTCGAGGATATTTTAGTTTTGATCAAAAAAATTTTATTTCTTACGACTTTTCGTAACATATGTTCATGCCATCTGAAAGAGGAACTGATAAGTTTTCCATCGAGCTCTTAGTCGAAGGAGTCGGTCGAAGGGTGCAAGAATTATTAGCAAAAAACTAATCTGTGGTCAACACGTTTCCGTCCTACTACCGATTGTTTTAGCAAAGTATTTAATGGGAAAAAATTAAACGAATTTTTTGTCCATGTAAAAAACTATTAATTCTGAATAAAATGCCGCCTATTTATGCAATTAATAAAATTTTAAAGTCTCTTATTAGATAAGGCATATTTTCGTCTGATAAGGTACTTCTTCTTCAATGATTTCGAGGATATTTTAATTTTGATCAAAAAAATTTTATTTCTTACGACTTTTCACAAAATATGTTAATGCCATCTGAAAGAAGAACAGATTAGCTTTCCATCGACCTCTTAGTCGAAGAAGTCGGTCGAAGGATGCAAGAGTTATTAGCAAAAAACTAATCTGTGGTCAACACGTTTCCGTCCTACTGCCGATTGTTTTAGCAAAGTATTTAATGGGAAAAAATTAAACGAATTTTTTCTCCATGTAAAAAACTAGTAATTCTGAATTAAATGCCACCCATTTATGCAATTGAAAGAATTAAATGTCTCTTATTAGATAAGGCATATTTTCGTCTGATAAGGTACTTCTTCTTCAATGATTTCGAGGATATTTTAGTTTTGAACAAAAAAACTTTATTTCTTACGACTTTTCGTAAAATATGTTAATGCCATCTGAAAGAGTAACAGATAAGCTTTCCATCGAGCATTTAGTCGAAGAAGTCGGTCGAAGGATGCATGAGTAATTAGCAAAAATTTAATCGCTGGTCAACACGTTTCCGTCCAACTGCCGATTCTTTTCGCAAAGTACTTTTCTATAATTCTAGTATTTAATGGGGAAAAATTAAACGAATTTTTTATCCATGTAAAAAACTATTAATTTTCAATAAAATGCCGCCCATTTATGCAATTTAAAAAAATTTAAATGTCTCTTATTAGATAAGGCATATTTTCGACTGATAAGGTACTTCTTCTTCAATGATTTCGAGTATATTTTAGTTTTGATCAAAAAAATTTTATTTCTTACGACTTTTCGTAAAATATGTTAATTCCATCTGAAAGAGGAACAGATAAGCTTTCCATCGAGCTCTTAGTCGAAGAAGTCGGTTGAAGGATGCAAGAGTTATTAGCAAAAAACTTATCGGTGGTCAACACATTTCCGTCCTACTGCCGATTATTTTCGCAAAGTACTTTTCTATGATTCTAGTATTTAATGGGAAAAAATTAAACGAATTTTTTGTCCATGTAAAAAACTATTAATTCTAAATAAAATGCCACCCAATTATGCAATTAAAATAATTTAAATGTCTCTTATTAGATAAAATATGTTAATTCCATCTGAAAGAGGAACAGATAAGCTTTCCATCGAGCTCTTAGTCGAAGAAGTCGGTTGAAGGATGCAAGAGTTATTAGCAAAAAACTTATCGGTGGTCAACACATTTCCGTCCTACTGCCGATTCTTTTCGCAAAGTACTTTTCTATGATTCTAGTATTTAATGGGAAAAAATTAAACGAATTTTATGTCCATGTAAAAAACTATTAATTCGGAATAAAATGCCACCCATTTATGCAATTAAAAAAATTTAAATGTCTCTTGTTAGATAAGGCATATTTTCGTCTCATAAGGTACTTCTTCCTCAATGATTTCGAGGATATTTTAGTTTTGATCAAAAAAATTTTATTTCTTAGGACTTTTCACAAAATATGTTCATGCCATCTGAAAGAGGAACAGATAAGCTTGCCATCGACCTCTTAGTCGAAGAAGTCGGTCGAATGATGCAAGAGGAACAGATAAGCTTTCCATCAAGCTCTTAGTCGAAGAAGTCGGTCGAAGGATGCAAGAGTTATTAGCAAAAAACTAATCTGTGGTCAACACGTTTCCGTCATACTACCGATTGTTTTAGCAAAGTATTTAATGGGAAAAAATTAAACGAATTTTTTGTCCATAATAAAAACTATTAATTTTGAATAAAATGCCGCCCATTTATGCAATTAATAAAATTTAAATGTCTCTTATTAGATAAGGCATATTTTCGTCTGATAAGGTACTTCTTCTTCAGTGATTTCGAGGATATTTTAGTTTTGATCAAAAAAATTTTTTTTAATACGACTTTTCGTTAATGCCATCTGAAAGAGAAACACATAAGCTTTCCATCGAGCTCTTAGTCGAAGAAGTCGGTCGATGGTTGCAAGAATTATTAGCAAAATACTAATCGGTGGTCAACACGTTTCCGTCCTACTGCCGATTCTTTTTGCAAAGTAGTTTTCTATAATTCTAGTATTTAATGGGAAAAAATTAAACGAATTTTTTCTCCATGTAAAAAACTATTAATTCTGAATAAAATGCCGCCTATTTATGCAATTAAAAAAATTTAAATGTCTCTTATTAGATAAGGCATATTTTCGTCTGATAAGGTACTTCTTCCTCAATGATTTTGAGGATATTATAGTTTTGATCAAAAAAATTTTATTTCTTACGACTTTTCACAAAATATGTTCATGCCATCTGAAAGAGGAACAGATTAGCTTGCCAACGAGCTCTTAGTCGAAGAAGTCGGTCGAAGGATGCAAGAGTTATTAGCAAAAAACTAATCGGTGGTCAACACGTTTCCGTCCTACTGCCGATTCTTTTTGCAAAGTACTTTTCTATAATTCTAGTATTTAAAGGGAAAAAATTAAACGAATTTTTTCTCCATGTAAAAAACTATTAATTCTGAATAAAATGCCGCCCATTTATGCAATTAATAAAATTTAAATGTCTCTTATTAGATAAGAAATTTTATTTATTACGACTTTTCGTTAATGCCATCTGAAAGTGAATCAGATAAGCTTTCCATCGAGCTCTTAGTCGAAGAAGTCGGTCGATGGTTGCAAGAGTTTTTAGCAAAAAACTAATCGGTTTTCAACACGTTTCCGTCCTACTGCCGATTCTTTTTGCAATGTAGTTTTCTATAATTCTAGTATTTAATGGGAAAAAATTAAACGAATTTTTTCTCCATGTAAAAAACTATTAATTCTGAATAAAATGCCGCCCATTTATGCAATTAATAAAATTTAAATGTCTCTTATAAGATAAGGCATATTTTCGTCCGATAAGGTACATCTTCTTCAATGATTTCGAGGATATTTAAGTTTTGATCAAAAAAATTTTATTTATTACGACTTTTCGTTAATGCCATCTGAAAGAGAAACAGATAAGCTTTCCATCGAGCTCTTAGTCGAAGAAGTCGGTCGATGGTTGCAAGAGTAATTAGCAAAAAACTAATCGGTGGTCAACACGTTTCCGTCCTACTGCCGATTATTTTTGCAAAGTAGTTTTTTATAATTCTAGTATTTAATGGGAAAAAATTAAACGAATTTTTTCTCCATGTAAAAAACTATTAATTTTGAATAAAATGCCGCCCATTTATGCAATTAAAAAAATTTAAATGTCTCTTATTATATAAGGCATATTTTCGCCTGATAAGGTACTTCTTCTTCAATGATTTCGAGTATATTTTAGTTTTGATAAAAAAAATTTTATTTCTTACGACATTTCGTGAAATATGTTAATTCCATCTGAAAGAGGAATAGATAAGCTTTCCATCGAGCTCTTAGTCGAAGAAGTCGGTGGAAGGATGTAAGAGTTATTAGAGAAAAAATTAAACGAATTTTTTCTCCATGTAAAAAACTATTAATTTTGAATAAAATGCCGCCCATTTATGCAATTAAAAAACTTTAAATGTCTCTTATTAGATAAGGCATTATTTCGTCTGATAAGGTACTTCTTCCTCAATGATTTCGAGGATATTTTAGCTTTAATCAAAAAAATTTTATTTCTTACGACTTTTCGTAAAATATGTTAATGCAATCTGAAAGAGGAACAGATAAGCTTTCCATCGAGCTCTTAGTCGAAGAAGTCGGTCGAAGGATGCAAGAGGAACAGATAAGCTTTCCATCGAGCTCTTAGTCGAAAGATGCAAGAGTTATTAGCAAAAAACTAACCGGTGGTCAACACGTTTCCGTCCCACTGCCGTTTCTTTTAGCAAAGTACTTTTCTATCTTTCTAGTATTTAATGGGAAAAAATTAATGGAATTTTTTGTCCATTTAAAAAACTATTAATTCTGAATAAAATGCCGCTCATTTATGCAATTAAAAAAATTTAAATGTCTCTTATTAGATAAGGCATATTTTCGTCTTATATGGTACTTCTTCAATGATTTCGAGCATATTTTAGTTTTGATCAAGAAAATTTTATTTCTTACGAATTTTCGTAAAATTTGTTAATGCCATGAGGAACAGATTATGTAATGTTAATATAATGCGGAACAGATAAGCTTTCCATCGAGCTCTTAGTCGAAGAAGTTGGTCGAAGGATGCAAGAGGTATTAGCAAAAAAACTAATCGATGGTCAACACGTTTCGGTCCTACTGGCAATTCTTTTCGCAAAGTACTTTTCTATAATTCTAGTATTTAATGGGAAAAAATTAAACGAACTTTTTGTCCATGTAAAAAACTATTAATTCTGAAGAAAATGCCGTCCATTTATGCAATTAAATACATTTAAATGTCTCTTATTAGATAAGGCATATTTTCGTCTGATAAGGTACTTCTTCTTCCATGATTTCGAGGATATTTTAGTTGTGATCAAAAAAATTTTATTTCTTACGACTTTTCGTAAAATATGTTAATACCATCTGAAAGAGGAACAGATAAGCTTTCCATCGAGCTCTTAGTCGAAGAAGTTATTAGCAAAAAACTAATCGGTGGTCAACACGATTCCGTCCTACTGCCGATTCTTTTCGCAAAGTACTTTTCTATAATTCTAGTATTTAGTGGGAAGGTTAGGTTAAGTTAGGTTGAACAGGCAGCTCGACAGAAGTCGAGAGCACCCGGTGACCATTAGGTCTATTGTGTTGCCTGATTTATATACTGTAAGGATTAGATGGGATTTGGTAGAGTTGCTAGGATAAAGGATGGGAGAAGGGTCTTGCCGTTTTCTCCTGGTTCTAATGGCCAGTCCCATTGGGCTTCGGCAGCCCGCGGAAGCACCCAGTAGAATCCTGGAAGAGTGCCAGGTCCTCCTTGTTCGCGTTCGCTAAACTGCCCAATTCGTCAAAGAAGGGTCTTCCCAAAAATTGGTTCTCCTCCTCAGAAGTGCGGGGCAGTCGCAGAGAAGGTGTTGGACACCTTCAATGTCTCCTTCGTTTTCGCAGCTGCGAGAGTAGTCTTGTGGGGATACGCCGTACCGTTGGGCCATACGCCCAATGTAGCAGTGTCCCGTTAAGACTCCTGTCAACATCCTTATCCTGTTCTTTGTTAAGTGTAGGAGCTCGGAAGTGCGCTTTGAATTGTATCTTGGCCATAATGCCTTGGACACCTCGCAGCCCAGTACTGCTGTCCAGTGTTCGGCAGCCACAGTCCTCATGGTACTGTCAAGTTCCGCTAGGTCGTACTGGATTAGCCTTTTAATATCTTTCACCACGAGACTTGTTGCTAACGCTGAACCGGATCTAGCGCACTCGTCAGCCGCCTCGTTACCAGGCACAGCCATGTGGCCCGGTACCCAGACCAGTCTAATTGAGTGCGGTTGACACCGGTTCAGTGCCAAAACCGTGACCCGGATGAGTTTACTCTTTACCGTGTTCGACGAGAGAGTTTTAAGCGCTGCTTGGCTATCGACGTAGATCGATACGTTCCTCGGGCTCTCACTCAAGGTGTGTATCAATTTAGCCGCCTCCCAAACGGCGTAGATCTCCGCTTGGAACGCGCTACAATAGTCAGGAAGTTTAGATGGCAGTTGGTGTGACCCGCCTCCCACCAAACCAGCGCTCCATAAGTATGTATAGGTCTGACGACTGCTGTGTAAAACCAATGAATGATATACGGTTGCAGTCCCCATCCTTTACCGAAAGTCTTTTTGCATACAAAAAAGGCCTGTAGTGCCTTTTTCATCCTCTCCTCCGAGTTCCTCCTCTAGGAGAGTTTAGAGTCGAGGATTACTCCAAGGTACTTGGCCTCCTTTGAAAGCTCAAGCTCCGTTCCGACCAGTGTCGGGAGTTTAAAGCTTGGAATCTTATATTTCCGGGTGAACAAAACCAGCTCGGTCTTTTGTGGGTTGGCCCCCAGACCGTTCTGCTCTGCCCATCGAAGAGTTAGGCTCAATGCGCCGTTTAGGAGCTCACTGATTGTAGGCAGGAATCTGCCTGTTACCATAAGCACCAGGTCGTCTGCATAGGCCGTCACTCTACATCCCCTATTTTCCAGTTTTAGGAGAAGATCATTAAGCACAAGGTTCCACAGCAAGGGAGATATGACACCCCCATGCGGAGTTCCCCTGACCACCTTTCTCCTAATTGTCGAGGTGCAGAGTTGGGCGTTTATCACTCTATGGCAAAGCATGTTGCTAAGCCATCGAGTGATTGTCGGGTGTGAGCCAATATTGACAAGTGCAGTCGTTATGGACTCGATCCTGACATTGTTGAAGGCACCTTCTATATCCAGAAAAGCCGCCAAGGTTAACTCCTTTCTCCGCAATGTTTTTTCAATTGTGCTAACTACCTCGTGCAAAGCGGTCTCAACTGATCTACCCTTAAGATAGGCGTGTTGAGATCCGCTGAAAGTGTGAGGTGTCAGCTTACTTTTGAGATGCAGGTCCAGAAGTCTCTCCAATGTTTTTAATAAAAACGATGAAAGACTAATGAGCCTATAATCTTTTGGTGAGCAATGGTTGATCTTTCCTGCTTTGGGAATGAAAGCCACCCTCACTTCTCTCCAGTACCTTGGGATGTATCCTGTGAGGAGACATCCCCTGAAGATTTCCAGTAGCCAGTGCGACAGGTACTCACTCACCGCTTGCATCATGGCTGGTCTGATGTCATCCGGTCCAGCTGATTTGTTGGGATGGAACGACTTGATAGCCCAGATTATCTTTTCTTTGGTAAGGATTTCCCTTACTACGGCCTCACCCTCCAGGTCCACTGCCTGTTCCGGCTCTTCGCTGATGCTAAACCCAGGTTCATCATCAGCTTCCAAGCATCCCGGAAAGTGTGTGTTCATGAGGAGTTGTAGAGACTCCTGGCTGTCTTTAGCGAATTTGCCATCCAGATCGCAAAGCAAGCCGGGTGTGGCTGGATCATTCGCTAGCAACTTTCGAAGTCTGGACGCTTCTGTGGTGCTGGTCAGATCCTCGCAGAAAGCGGCCCAAGAATCTCTTTTGGCCTTCCTACATTCTTTCTTGAAGACTTTGAAACTGAGGTGGTAGGCGTCCCAGTCCACTTGGCAGTTTCTGTCTTTCGCTGTATTGCAGAGTCTTCTCGTTTCCTTCCGTATCCTTTACCTGTTGCGTTTTGACTTTGGAGGACGGCTGATAGGGCAGGATTTGATGAAGGCCTTACATAGAGCTTCCGTGACGGTCCTGGTCGATTTCTCCAGTTTGTCCGGGTTGTCCAGCCTACCCACTGGGTGTTTTGGGAGTAACTCCTTGACAAGTTGAGAGAACTCTCTGAACCATTCCACTTCGAACACTATCCTGTAATGATCCGAGAAAGAACATTCCGTGGATACGTGCCAGTCTACCACAGAGAGGGAGTCACTGTTGGTCGCTAGGGTTATGTCAATAACCCCAGCATGGTTCTTATTGCGGAATGTGGGGTGGTCACCCCGGTTACACACATTAAGATTTGTGCACGACATGAATTCACACAGCGATTCTCCTCTCACGTTAATATCTTTACTTTCCCACATAGTGTGGTGAGCATTGGCATCACACCCCAGGATTAAGTCAGTGCTCTCCTCCTGCGCATGCCGAATAAGGGCTCGGACGCTCCCTGACGGTGGATCCCTCTCTTCGTACGGTAGATATGCCGAGGCCAGGTATAGTTTGGGACCGTTTCTTCGCTCGCATAACACTACCGTCAGGTCGTTATTGCTGTAACGGGAAGAGAGAAGAACATTAACTCCGGTTCTTACCACGATACAGGTTCCGGACTTACCTACAGTTGTAGGGACAAGGAGATTGTAGCCGCGGGCACCTAAACCGCAAACCCTTCCACTCACGATCCAGGGCTCCTGGATAAGAGCCACGTCTACCCTCTCCCTGTCCATCCACCGTAGTAGGTCGATCCAGGGGACCCTTGAAAGATGCAGATTAATCTGCACCATCTTAAGTCTCTCCGGTTGACCTATCATCCTCGCGCCCGGCGCCTCCAGGAATGATTGCCCGAAGGCAACATATTCCCATCTTCAGACGGCCCTGCCTGCTCAGGAGTTGGCGTCTGGACTCCGGACCAATACTGATCCAGAGGTCCTTGCCGTTTCCCTTGTCGCGGGCCAGCCCTCTCTTGATTGTCCAGTCCCCGGTGTCGCAGTCCGCGTTCTGGCTCTTGATCAATAAAAGGGTGGTTCGATCCTCCATAGTTGGGGGTATGATCCAGACCTTAATAATCGTTCGGGCCGGAATTTGGTCCCCAGGGACGACGTCAATCTTAGCACCCGGCCAGGGGGCGTCTAGTTTCAGCAATGTGTCCTTGAGGAATCGCAGGGAGTCCTCATTGGCACATGCCACAACCTTGACACCCTTGTACCAGTTGATACCATCAAACTCTGCCACGAAGGGATTTTCTGGCCGAGTGATGGCATCTGCTATCGCCTGGTTGATAGACCCTTCGAGAATGAGCCAGTTCTCGTAGGTGAGTTTCCCTTCCGGGTCCCTTCTATCGATAATGGCCACCTGCAGCTCCGGCTTCGAGGTTAAGCTTGCCAGAAATTCCCCTGGACGTTTCCGCTTGCTCTCCGAAGCCTTCGCCGAGTCATCAGACCTTTGTCTCTTATTGGCCGGTGCGGTACTCTTGCTAGCCGTTCCCTCCTTTACGGGGGGTGTGGCTGCGGCAGGTTTACCTCGGCACTGAGCACTCGTACTTTGTGCGGCGGTCTGAGTGTTGCCAGGCGAGCCAGCAAGTCTCAGATACAGTCGCACGTTGTACTCATGCTTTTTGCGCAGTCTCTTCTCTCGGCCGCTCAGCGAACCCGGGTCGCGATCCTCCAGTCCCTTAAGGAACTTTAGAGAGGTCTTGTACCCAGACAGCCGTTTGCGTTTGAGATCATCGTCTGCTATGATCTTTTTGGGTTGTCCCTGGACAACGGTCACTTCACCTTCATCTGTGCTCGATGACTCATCGTCTAGCAGCGGCTCCGCTAGCGCAAGCGCTAGCTCGGCAGCCGGCATCGATGGGCCTGTGAACACAAACTCCGACTCCATGGCAGTTGGTTCCAGCTCTGTACCCTCCTGGCGACGGACCGTACTCGCGCGCGTTCCGTCACAGTGACCACTGGCGACACGCAGAGAGGATTGCTCCTCCCCGTGCCCGCCGGTGGTAGTGGTCAAACCTCCCACCGACGTTTGGGCTGACATCCCAGCCCGTGTTGCTCCTCTGATCTTACGTCCCATCATTCGGGTAATGCAGTTTATACTTGCTGCCAAGTACCTCTGACCATGGCTTCGGGCCCAAGCCCCTCAGACTGGGTCTGAGAGACTTGGGTCCGTCACCTTTGCTAGACACTGCAATGTCCTGCGGACAGGCAAGAGATGCTAGCATCCCTCGGTTGCCCGAGACAATGCAGTATCCATTCCCCAGCCGGCACCCTCGGGGAGGGTTCAGTCAGAGGAGTTTTCGCCGACCAATTTTTATGCATAGATTTAAGAAAAATCTAAAATCACCCATTTAAATGTTCTTTTGTAGTGAATGTAATCATAAACTAACTTAAAGCAACAAAAAATCATGGTTCCTTTTAAAAAATATTCAATTTTAATTTTTATGCATAGATTTTAAAAAATCTTAAATCATCCATTAAAGTGCACTTTTGTAGTGTATGTTATCATAAGCTAACTAAAAGAAACAAAAAAACATGGTTTCTTTTTCAAAATATTCAATATTAATTGTTATGCATTATTTTTATTAAAAAAACAAAAAAACATGGTTCCATTTCAAAATATTCAATATTAAATTTATGCATAAATTAAAAAAAAAATCAAAAATTATCCATTGAAATGCTCTTTTTTATTGATTGTAATCATAAACTTACTTTATGCATAGATTTAAAAAAAATCTAAAATCATCCATTGGAATGTTCTTTTGTAGTGTATGTTATTATAAACTAACTAAAAGAAACAAAAAAAAAACATGAAAATTAAATATAAACAATTGAGCTTAATTGGCCATATTTGTACTGTATATGAAAACAATATACTATTATATATTTATTATCCAAAAAATACTTTTACATACAAAAGAGTATCAAATATGTATATTGACTTTATATATAATTGATGTTTATCATTAATTAAATTTATTTTAAACTTTACGTGTTGCTTATTTTATAATAATTGATGCATTGTCATTCGAAAAGTGTGTTAAACGAACGCCCATTAATTTTTCATTTAAATATCATATCGAACATCGAACAAAGTGTAAACTAAGTTAAAATTAATAATAAAAATAAAAACTAAGTTTGCGTTTTGAGCCTAGACCTTTTCTATGCCCACAGCGAGGCAGAGCAAAAACAGCACTGAACACAGCAGTCACGAGCACGGTGATCGGTGTTTGCGGCCCAGCTTCAATTTCGCAATCCTTGCGCTGTTTAACTACAATATCCAATGACTTTGCTGAACTATTCTCTGCTTGCGGTGCGTAGATTAAAATTTATATGTGACTCTTTGCCGTCTGCAATGCCGAACCTTTTTGTCCATGTAAAAAACTATTAATTCTGAAGAAAATGCCGTCCATTTATGCAATTAAATACATTTAAATGTCTCTTATTAGATAAGGCATATTTTCGTCTGATAAGGTACTTCTTCTTCCATGATTTCGAGGATATTTTAGTTGTGATCAAAAAAATTTTATTTCTTACGACTTTTCGTAAAATATGTTAATACCATCTGAAAGAGGAACAGATAAGCTTTCCATCGAGCTCTTAGTCGAAGAAGTTATTAGCAAAAAACTAATCGGTGGTCAACACGATTCCGTCCTACTGCCGATTCTTTTCGCAAAGTACTTTTCTATAATTCTAGTATTTAGTGGGAAGGTTAGGTTAAGTTAGGTTGAACAGGCAGCTCGACAGAAGTCGAGAGCACCCGGTGACCATTAGGTCTATTGTGTTGCCTGATTTATATACTGTAAGGATTAGATGGGATTTGGTAGAGTTGCTAGGATAAAGGATGGGAGAAGGGTCTTGCCGTTTTCTCCTGGTTCTAATGGCCAGTCCCATTGGGCTTCGGCAGCCCGCGGAAGCACCCAGTAGAATCCTGGAAGAGTGCCAGGTCCTCCTTGTTCGCGTTCGCTAAACTGCCCAATTCGTCAAAGAAGGGTCTTCCCAAAAATTGGTTCTCCTCCTCAGAAGTGCGGGGCAGTCGCAGAGAAGGTGTTGGACACCTTCAATGTCTCCTTCGTTTTCGCAGCTGCGACAGTAGTCTTGTGGGGATACGCCGTACCGTTGGGCCATACGCCCAATGTAGCAGTGTCCCGTTAAGACTCCTGTCAACATCCTTATCCTGTTCTTTGTTAAGTGTAGGAGCTCGGAAGTGCGCTTTGAATTGTATCTTGGCCATAATGCCTTGGACACCTCGCAGCCCAGTACTGCTGTCCAGTGTTCGGCAGCCACAGTCCTCATGGTACTGTCAAGTTCCGCTAGGACGTACTGGATTAGCCTTTTAATATCTTTCACCACGAGACTTGTTGCTAACGCTGAACCGGATCTAGCGCACTCGTCAGCCGCCTCGTTACCAGGCACAGCCATGTGGCCCGGTACCCAGACCAGTCTAATTGAGTGCGGTTGACACCGGTTCAGTGCCAAAACCGTGACCCGGATGAGTTTACTCTTTACCGTGTTCGACGAGAGAGTTTTAAGCGCTGCTTGGCTATCGACGTAGATCGATACGTTCCTCGGGCTCTCACTCAAGGTGTGTATCAATTTAGCCGCCTCCCAAACGGCGTAGATCTCCGCTTGGAACGCGCTACAATAGTCAGGAAGTTTAGATGGCAGTTGGTGTGACCCGCCTCCCACCAAACCAGCGCTCCATAAGTATGTATAGGTCTGACGACTGCTGTGTAAAACCAATGAATGATATACGGTTGCAGTCCCCATCCTTTACCGAAAGTCTTTTTGCATACAAAAAAGGCCTGTAGTGCCTTTTTCATCCTCTCCTCCGAGTTCCTCCTCTAGGAGAGTTTAGAGTCGAGGATTACTCCAAGGTACTTGGCCTCCTTTGAAAGCTCAAGCTCCGTTCCGACCAGTGTCGGGAGTTTAAAGCTTGGAATCTTATATTTCCGGGTGAACAAAACCAGCTCGGTCTTTTGTGGGTTGGCCCCCAGACCGTTCTGCTCTGCCCATCGAAGAGTTAGGCTCAATGCGCCGTTTAGGAGCTCACTGATTGTAGGCAGGAAACTGCCTGTTACCATAAGCACCAGGTCGTCTGCATAGGCCGTCACTCTACATCCCCTATTTTCCAGTTTTAGGAGAAGATCATTAAGCACAAGGTTCCACAGCAAGGGAGATATGACACCCCCATGCGGAGTTCCCCTGACCACCTTTCTCCTAATTGTCGAGGTGCAGAGTTGGGCGTTTATCACTCTATGGCAAAGCATGTTGCTAAGCCATCGAGTGATTGTCGGGTGTGAGCCAATATTGACAAGTGCAGTCGTTATGGACTCGATCCTGACATTGTTGAAGGCACCTTCTATATCCAGAAAAGCCGCCAAGGTTAACTCCTTTCTCCGCAATGTTTTTTCAATTGTGCTAACTACCTCGTGCAAAGCGGTCTCAACTGATCTACCCTTAAGATAGGCGTGTTGAGATCCGCTGAAAGTGTGAGGTGTCAGCTTACTTTTGAGATGCAGGTCCAGAAGTCTCTCCAATGTTTTTAATAAAAACGATGAAAGACTAATGAGCCTATAATCTTTTGGTGAGCAATGGTTGATCTTTCCTGCTTTGGGAATGAAAGCCACCCTCACTTCTCTCCAGTACCTTGGGATGTATCCTGTGAGGAGACATCCCCTGAAGATTTCCAGTAGCCAGTGCGACAGGTACTCACTCACCGCTTGCATCATGGCTGGTCTGATGTCATCCGGTCCAGCTGATTTGTTGGGATGGAACGACTTGATAGCCCAGATTATCTTTTCTTTGGTAAGGATTTCCCTTACTACGGCCTCACCCTCCAGGTCCACTGCCTGTTCCGGCTCTTCGCTGATGCTAAACCCAGGTTCATCATCAGCTTCCAAGCATCCCGGAAAGTGTGTGTTCATGAGGAGTTGTAGAGACTCCTGGCTGTCTTTAGCGAATTTGCCATCCAGATCGCAAAGCAAGCCGGGTGTGGCTGGATCATTCGCTAGCAACTTTCGAAGTCTGGACGCTTCTGTGGTGCTGGTCAGATCCTCGCAGAAAGCGGCCCAAGAATCTCTTTTGGCCTTCCTACATTCTTTCTTGAAGACTTTGAAACTGAGGTGGTAGGCGTCCCAGTCCACTTGGCAGTTTCTGTCTTTCGCTGTATTGCAGAGTCTTCTCGTTTCCTTCCGTATCCTTTACCTGTTGCGTTTTGACTTTGGAGGACGGCTGATAGGGCAGGATTTGATGAAGGCCTTACATAGAGCTTCCGTGACGGTCCTGGTCGATTTCTCCAGTTTGTCCGGGTTGTCCAGCCTACCCACTGGGTGTTTTGGGAGTAACTCCTTGACAAGTTGAGAGAACTCTCTGAACCATTCCACTTCGAACACTATCCTGTAATGATCCGAGAAAGAACATTCCGTGGATACGTGCCAGTCTACAACAGAGAGGGAGTCACTGTTGGTCGCTAGGGTTATGTCAATAACCCCAGCATGGTTCTTATTGCGGAATGTGGGGTGGTCACCCCGGTTACACACATTAAGATTTGTGCACGACATGAATTCACACAGCGATTCTCCTCTCACGTTAATATCTTTACTTTCCCACATAGTGTGGTGAGCATTGGCATCACACCCCAGGATTAAGTCAGTGCTCTCCTCCTGCGCATGCCGAATAAGGGCTCGGACGCTCCCTGACGGTGGATCCCTCTCTTCGTACGGTAGATATGCCGAGGCCAGGTATAGTTTGGGACCGTTTCTTCGCTCGCATAACACTACCGTCAGGTCGTTATTGCTGTAACGGGAAGAGAGAAGAACATTAACTCCGGTTCTTACCACGATACAGGTTCCGGACTTACCTACAGTTGTAGGGACAAGGAGATTGTAGCCGCGGGCACCTAAACCGCAAACCCTTCCACTCACGATCCAGGGCTCCTGGATAAGAGCCACGTCTACCCTCTCCCTGTCCATCCACCGTAGTAGGTCGATCCAGGGGACCCTTGAAAGATGCAGATTAATCTGCACCATCTTAAGTCTCTCCGGTTGACCTATCATCCTCGCGCCCGGCGCCTCCAGGAATGATTGCCCGAAGGCAACATATTCCCATCTTCAGACGGCCCTGCCTGCTCAGGAGTTGGCGTCTGGACTCCGGACCAATACTGATCCAGAGGTCCTTGCCGTTTCCCTTGTCGCGGGCCAGCCCTCTCTTGATTGTCCAGTCCCCGGTGTCGCAGTCCGCGTTCTGGCTCTTGATCAATAAAAGGGTGGTTCGATCCTCCACAATTGGGGGTATGATCCAGACCTTAATAATCGTTCGGGCCGGAATTTGGTCCCCAGGGACGACGTCAATCTTAGCACCCGGCCAGGGGGCGTCTAGTTTCAGCAATGTGTCCTTGAGGAATCGCAGGGAGTCCTCATTGGCACATGCCACAACCTTGACACCCTTCTACCAGTTGATACCATCAAACTCTGCCACGAAGGGATTTTCTGGCCGAGTGATGGCACGTTGTACTCATGCTTTTTGCGCAGTCTCTTCTCTCGGCCGCTCAGCGAACCCGGGTCGCGATCCTCCAGTCCCTTAAGGAACTTTAGAGAGGTCTTGTACCCAGACAGCCGTTTGCGTTTGAGATCATCGTCTGCTATGATCTTTTTGGGTTGTCCCTGGACAACGGTCACTTCACCTTCATCTGTGCTCGATGACTCATCGTCTAGCAGCGGCTCCGCTAGCGCAAGCGCTAGCTCGGCAGCCGGCATCGATGGGCCTGTGAACACAAACTCCGACTCCATGGCAGTTGGTTCCAGCTCTGTACCCTCCTGGCGACGGACCGTACTCGCGCGCGTTCCGTCACAGTGACCACTGGCGACACGCAGAGAGGATTGCTCCTCCCCGTGCCCGCCGGTGGTAGTGGTCAAACCTCCCACCGACGTTTGGGCTGACATCCCAGCCCGTGTTGCTCCTCTGATCTTACGTCCCATCATTCGGGTAATGCAGTTTATACTTGCTGCCAAGTACCTCTGACCATGGCTTCGGGCCCAAGCCCCTCAGACTAGGCTTGAGAGACTTGGGTCTGTCACCTTTGCTAGACACTGCAAGGTCCTGCGGACAGGCAAGAGATGCTAGCATCCCTCGGTTGCCCGAGACAATGCAGTATCCATTCCCCAGCCGGCACCCTCGGGGAGGGTTCAGTCAGAGGAGTTTTCGCCGACCAATTTTTATGCATAGATTTAAGAAAAATCTAAAATCACCCATTTAAATGTTCTTTTGTAGTGAATGTAATCATAAACTAACTTAAAGCAACAAAAAATCATGGTTCCTTTTAAAAAATATTCAATTTTAATTTTTATGCATAGATTTTAAAAAATCTTAAATCATCCATTAAAGTGCACTTTTGTAGTGTATGTTATCATAAGCTAACTAAAAGAAACAAAAAAACATGGTTTCTTTTTCAAAATATTCAATATTAATTGTTATGCATTATTTTTATTAAAAAAACAAAAAAACATGGTTCCATTTCAAAATATTCAATATTAAATTTATGCATAAATTAAAAAAAAAATCAAAAATTATCCATTGAAATGCTCTTTTTTATTGATTGTAATCATAAACTTACTTTATGCATAGATTTAAAAAAAATCTAAAATCATCCATTGGAATGTTCTTTTGTAGTGTATGTTATTATAAACTAACTAAAAGAAACAAAAAAAAAACATGAAAATTAAATATAAACAATTGAGCTTAATTGGCCATATTTGTACTGTATATGAAAACAATATACTATTATATATTTATTATCCAAAAAATACTTTTACATACAAAAGAGTATCAAATATGTATATTGACTTTATATATAATTGATGTTTATCATTAATTAAATTTATTTTAAACTTTACGTGTTGCTTATTTTATAATAATTGATGCATTGTCATTCGAAAAGTGTGTTAAACGAACGCCCATTAATTTTTCATTTAAATATCATATCGAACATCGAACAAAGTGTAAACTAAGTTAAAATTAATAATAAAAATAAAAACTAAGTTTGCGTTTTGAGCCTAGACCTTTTCTATGCCCACAGCGAGGCAGAGCAAAAACAGCACTGAACACAGCAGTCACGAGCACGGTGATCGGTGTTTGCGGCCCAGCTTCAATTTCGCAATCCTTGCGCTATTTAACTACAATATCCAATGACTTTGCTGAACTATTCTCTGCTTGCGGTGCGTAGATTAAAATTTATATGTGACTCTTTGCCGTCTGCAATGCCGAACCTTCGCGATAGATCATATAGAGAGCAATAAACGTCCAATCGCATTGCTGACATCATTGCCGCCTCTTTGCATCAACGGGACTTTGCTCGAGTTTGGTGACAATGTGGTAGACATCACCATTTCTAGACTGTTGTTACTATCAACGACTTTTTGATTAGTTTGGTTTGCGCCTCATTGTGGTATCCTTATTTGTTGTTGTCACCAGGGCAGTGTTCGCATTGTTATTATTGTTGGCAGTTGCACTCACTGTGCTTGGTGTTGTTTTTGTTGTTGCGTTGGTGTCACCATTCGACTGCTCCACTTCGCTTGTCTTCTCATCATGCTGCTGCTCCTGTTGTTGTTGTTGTTTAAAGCATTCTTGCAGTGTATTGGCTTTGCCTTTACTATAACAACCGTATTGCTGTTTCTGTTGTTGCTGCTGATGACTCAATTGAATCTTCAAAGTTAAATTTTACTGGATTCTGCACGCGTAATTGTTTGGCAATCTTACGCTTCTTCATGGGCACAAGGAACAATTGAGTGAGCAAAGCAACCAACAGACCCAAAGCCACACTAGCGCAGATCGCAATCCAAGTTGGTATATTATCCATGTAAACCAACTTTAGCCCATCCAACACAACGCTAATGACATTAATAATGAAGAATGTAAAGCCACACAAAATCGTCAATGAACGCAAAGTTGACTTGAGCGGATCATTTGCTCGCAATATGAAAGAGTAATTAAGCCGGATCGAAATAGAATAAACACGACCGCACATAATCAATAAAAAGGAAATTCGTAACAAAGAAACTATTTTTTATAGGTTCCATACTAATATTGTTTTTAGAGATGGTTAAAATTGTTATGTATGTTATCGAACACTTTATATTTCCAATTCACAAATTTATGCCAACTATTTACTATGGGTGTTCATGAAAAAATCTTGTTATTATTTCAACTATTAGAAGTTAATCATATAAAAAAAAGAAAAGAAAATTTTCCAATATGCTATTGGAAATCGACTATAAGCTTTTGTATATATCATTAAAGAAGTCTCTGTGCAAAATTTCAGCTCGATATATTCAAAACTGTGGGAGGAGATTGTATATATACAGACATTGTATATATACAAAAAAATGTATCATTATAACATGAATAATACTATTTACATAAGTGAAGAGTATAATTAAAGGGGCAAGGAAAACAAACATTAGTTGCAGCGATGCAAACCAACTTGTGTAGCTCATAAGCATTTTTGAAAATTATGAATGAAAATGAAATAGCTTCGCCTATGTTGAGCAGTCATACACAACACATACGACAATTTAACGCAAATATGTATATCTTGTGTGCGCTATGAAACATAAGCAAAGCAAATTGTGTATCAACCCTTTCAATTGAGCTGTGTGCGCACATGCATAGCAGTGAAACACACACACAAATGCACGAATGGATTTGTGCGCATGTGTGTGTGCTTACCTGCTATGCATGTGCGCACACAAGCCAATTCCTTTTGCTTCCCGCTCAAAGCAAGCGAAATAACAGCAGAAACGTATTGGCATTGCTGTTCGCCTGGTATATTTAATTTTTGCGCTGAGCCTTTTAACTATAAAATCACACTAACTTATACACAATTAGTTAGTGTTTTATTATAAAATATATATATACTAAAAAAAAAAAATTTGATTTGAAATTATTATTTTGTTTTATTTTATTTTCATATTTTATTAGTCAATAACAATAATGTTATCATTTTGTGGTGGTGGTGCGGCTACAGCCGGTGGTGGCGCTGCTACAGCCGGTGGTGCCGCTGCTACAGCCGGCGGTACAGCTGCGGTTGATGCCCTTTCTAAGGCGCGACGCTGTAGACGGCGTTCTCTCGAATTTGTAAACGGGATGCGACCTCCGCGACCTCCACGTCCACCGCAGCCACCACGTCCACCGCGGCCACCACGTTTACCGCGCCAGCCCTGCCACCACGGCCTCTAAAATCCGAGGCTATCATGGCTGCATCTCGGTGGGGGGCCATCTGTGGCGGCACAGAATTATTCTAATGGCAGTTCGGTGCTCCTCCACTGGCCATCTGTTGCGGCTGAGAGAGGCTGCTATTTTGGCAGCTAAAACAGGATGGAGGCCCCCAGTTTACCGTTTGTGGTGGCACGGCTGGGCCTCCTGAGTAGAAATTATATTGGCTCATCTGGAAAGGAAGAAAATTAATATTATAAAATTTTTTATTTTTTTTTAATACCACTTACCTTGCTTCTTAGAGATCTGTTTAGAAAGTGACTGCAGCTTGTTTAGAAAACATAAAAGGTGTGCTTTGTATTTGCAAATTTACTTCGCCAAATACAACATTAGGTGTGTCTATGTTACCCTGCGATAATATGTAACATAGACGTACTTTATGTTCCATATTTGAAATTAACGATCGAATTCATAGTTCTTTGCCATTTCTCCACTAAATTTCACTAAGTGGCAAATTATTGATATATTATATGTGAATGCCTTAAATATTTTTTTCCGTCAAAAAAATTGTAAAATGTAACAAAATAAGTATACATTTAGCCTTTATCATACATTTTACATTAAATTCTGTAATCAATTAAAAGCAAACACAAATGTTTACAAATATAAAACGATTGACATGATCGGTCAATTAAGCTTCAATTCAGAAATTCAATGCCATCCTGCAGTATGTGTCGTATGATTCTTTCTAACATACAACATTATGCGTTTTAAACATCTCATTTTTGCTAAACTTTTGCTAATCAAATAAATTCGTAATAGCAATTCAATCAGTTCAATTCAAACTTGTCAAGTTTGAATGTACTAACAAAGTCGATTGAGAAATAAATAAATTTGAGATTAAGTGTCGCTAGTTAGCGTCAAACCTTACTCAACATAGACCAGTACAATGTTAATTTAAGAGTGGGTTTATTTCGTTTCGTTATACGTATTATGTTTGTATGCCTGTGTGTTTGTATGTATTCACATGCACGAATTGATTTTGGTCGTGTGTTCTTCCACTAGACCACCGTCTTGCTTAAATTTTTGTGACAATATTGAAGCTTTGATTGTCATAACATAAATTTGGCGTTAAATATTTAAAGTTTTTGAAGTTCAAATAAGTTTTTGAACTTTTAATAATTAATAATAATAATTTATAAATGTATTTAGTATTAAACAAAAACAAACAAACAAAAACTAGTGATATTCATTTTATTTTGTTTTAAAACAAAAAAGTTTTCCATACAACGGTTCAAGTTTTCTTCTTCTTTTCGTATGGGAGCTACCTGTTCCAATAATCCGGTCATGCTGAATCCGACGAATGATTCATCGTATTAAATTCTAAGACTCTGTGCAAAGTTGCAGCTCGATAGCTTCAAAACTGAGGGACTAGTTTGCATACATACAGACAGACAGATAAACGGACAGACGGACATGGCTAAATAAACTCGTCTTGTCGTCCTGATCAAGAATATATATACTTTATATAGTCGGAAATTAATATTTCGATCTGTTACAAACTCCGTGACAAAGTTATAATACTATTCACTAACGTGAAGAGTATAAAAACTAATCGGTGGTCAACACGTTTCCGTCCTACTGCCGATTCTTTTCGCAAATTACTTTTCTATAATTCTAGTTTTTAATGGGAAAAAGTTAAACGAATTTTTTGTCCATGTAAAAAACTATTAATTCTGAATAAAATGCCTCCCATTTATGCAATTAAAAAAATTTAAATGTCTCTTATTAGATAAGGCATATTTTCGTCTGATAAGGTACTTTTTCTTCAATGATTTCGAGGATATTTTAGTTTTGATCAAAAAAATTGTATTTCTTACGACTTTTCACAAAATATGTTAATGCCATCTGAAAGAGAAACAGATAAGCTTTCCATCGAGCTCTTAGTCGAAGAAGTCGGTCGAAGGATGCAAGAGTTATTAGCAAAAAACATATGGCTGGTCAACACGTTTCCGTCCTACTGTTGATTCTTTTAGCAAAGTATTTTTCAATAATTCAAGTTTTTAATGGGAAAAAATTAAACGAATTTTTTGTCCATGTAAAAAACTATTAATTCTGAATAAAATGCTGCCCATTTATGCCATTAAAAAAATTAAATGTCTCTTATTAGATAAGGCATATTTTCGTCTGATAAGGTACTTCTTCCTCAATGATTTTGAGGATATTTTAGTTTTGATCAAAAAAATTTTATTTCTTACGACTTTTCACAAAATATGTTAATGCCATCTGAAAGAGGAACAGATTAGCTTGCCATCGACCTCTTAGTCGAAAAAGTCGGTCGAAGGATGCAAGAGTTATTAGCAAAAAACTAATCGGTGGTCAACACGTTTCCGTCTTACTGCCGATTCTTTTAGCAAAGTACTTTTCTATAATTCTAGTATTTAATGGGAAAAAATTAAACGAATTTTTTGTCCATGTAAAAAACTTTTAATTCTGAATAAAATGCCGCCCATTTATGCAATTAAAAAAATTTAAATGTCTCTTAGTTTTGATCAAAAAAATTTTATATCTTACGACTTTTCGTAAAATACGTTAATGTCATCTGAAAGAGGAGCAGATAAGCTTTCCATCGAGCTCTTAGTCGAAGAAGTTGGTCAAAGGATGCAAGAGTTATTAGCAAAAAACTAATCGGTGGTCAACATGTTTCCGTCCTACTGCCGATTCTTTTCACAAAGTACTTTTCTATGAATCTAGTATTTAATGGGGAAAAATTAAACGAATTTTTTTTCCATGTAAAAAACTATTAATTCTCAATAAAATGCCGCCCATTTATGCAATTTAAAAAAATTTAAATGTCTCTTATTAGATAACGCATATTTTCGTCTGATAAGGTACTTCTTCTTCAATGATTTCGAGTATATTTTAGTTTTGATCAAAAAAATTTTATTTCTTACGACTTTTCGTAAAATATGTTAATTCCATCTGAAAGAGGAACAGATAAGCTTTCCATAGAGCTCTTAGTCGAAGAAGTCGGTCGAAGGATTCAAGAGTTATTAGCAAAAAACTAATAGCTGGTCAACACGTTTCCGTCCTACTGCCGATTTTTTTCGTTAAGTACTTTTCTATAATTCTAGTATATAATGGGCAAAAATTAAACGAATTTTTTGTCCATTTAAAAAACTATTAATTCTTAATAAAATGCCGCCCATTTATGCAATTAAAACCAGTAAGGACGCTATCTTCAGCAAGGCTGAAGCTATAATACTTTTCACGTTGTGTCACTAAAAAACTGAATGAATAGTTTTCATGCATCCCTCACAACATAACTGTAAAGTTTCAAGTCAATTGGTTAAAAAACAAAAAAGTTTTCCATACAACAGGTCAAGTTTTGCTATAAGTGGGCGTGGCTACGCCCACTTTTGGTCAAAATTGTTTTCATTCCTCCGTATGAACATAACTGTAAAATTTCAAGTCAATGGGTTAAAAAACAAACAAGTTGTCCATACAACGGGTCAAGTTTAGCTATAAGAGGGCGTGGCTACGCCCACTTTTGGTCAAAATAGTTTTCATTCCTCCCTAAGAACATAACTGTAAGGTTTCAAGTCAATTGGTTAAAAAAAAAAAAAAAAATTTTCATACAACTGGTCAAGTTTAGCTATAAGAGGGCGTGGCTACGCCCACTTTTGGTCAAAATAGTTTTCATTCCTTCCTAAGAACATAACTGTAAAGTTTCAAGTCAATTGGTTGCAAAACAAAAAAGTTTTCCATACAACGGGTCAAGTTTAGCTATAAGAGGGCGTGGCTACGCACACTTTTGGTCAAAATAGTTTTTATTCCTCCCTAAGAACATATCTGTAAAGTTTCAAGTCAATTGGTTAAAAAACAAGAATTTTTTCCATACAACGGGTCAAGTTTCGCTATAAGTGGGCGTCGCTACATAGGACATAGCTGTAAAGTTTCAAGTCAATTGATTAAAAAACAAAAAAATTTTTCATACAACGGGTCAAGTTTAGCTATAAGAGGGCGTGGGAATGCCCACTTTTGGTCAAAATAGTTTTCATTCCTCCCTAAGAACATAACTGTAAGGTTTCAAGTCAATTGGTTAAAAACCAAAAAATTTTTCCATACAACGGGTCAAGTTTCTATAAGTGGGCTACGCCCACTTTTGGTCAAAATAGTTTTAATGCCTCCCTAAGAACATAACTGTAAAGTTTCAAGTCAATTGGTTAAAACACAAAAAAGTTTTGCATACAACGGGTCAAGTTTCGCTATAAGTGGGCGTGGCTACGCCCACTTTTGGTCAAAATAGTTTTCATTCCTCCCTAAGAACATAACTGTAAGGTTTCAAGTCAATTGGTTAAAAAACAAAAAAGTTTTCCATACAACGGGTCAAGTTTCGCTATAAGTGGGCGTGGCTACGCCCACTTTTGGTCAAAATAGTTTTCATTCCTCCCTAAGAACATAACTGTAAAGTTTCAAGTCAACTGGTTAAACAACAAAAAAGTTTTCCATCCAACGGGTCAAGTTTAGCTGTAAGAGGACGTGGCTACGCCCACTTTTGGTCAAAATAGTTTTCATTCCTCCCTAAGAACATAACTGTAAAGTTTCAAGTCAATTGGTTAAAAACCAAAAAAGTTTTCCATACAACGGGTCAAGTTTCGCTATAAGTGGGAGTCGCTACGCCCACTTGTGGTCAAAATAGTTTTCATTCTTCCCTAAGGACATAGCTGTAAAGTTTCAAGTCAATTGGTTAAAAAACACAAAAGTTTTTTATACAACGGGTCAAGTTTAGCTGTAAGAGGACGTGGTTACGCCCACTTTTGCTCAAAATAGTTTTCATTCCTCCCTAAGAACATAACTGTAAAGTTTCAAGTCAATTCGTTGAAAAACAAAAAAGTTTTCCATACAACGGGTCAAGTTTCGCTATAAGTGGGCGTGGCTACGCCCACTTTTGGTCAAAATAGTTTTCATTCCTCCCTAAGAACATAACTGTAAAGTTTTAAGTCAATTGGTTAAAAAACAAAAAAGTTTTCTATACAACGACGTGAATATTGCTTCTCTCCCACTTCTTCATTTTGTATGGGAGCTACCAGTTCGAGTAGTCCAATCTCAATGAAACTTTCAGGCATGTAGTCGGACTATGTAGAACTACTATGTTTAAAATTTCAGAACTCTATCATACAAAATAAAAAAGTTTTCCATACAACGATTCAAGTTTTGTTCACTTTTCTTCTTCTTTTCGTATGGGGACCAGTTCCAGTGGTCCGATATGGCAGGATCCGACAAATGAGTTGATCGCACAAATAAAAAGTCTCTGTGCAAAATTTCAGCTCGATATCTTCAAAACTGTGGGAGGAGATTGTATATATACAGACAGACGGACAGATGGACGGACAGACGGACATGGCTAGATCAACTCGTCTTGTCGTCCTGATCAAGAATTTATGTACTTTATATAGTCGGAAATTAATATTTCGATCTGTTACAAACTTCAGCACAAAGTTAATATACTACTTCACATACGTGAAAAGTATAAAAATTTAAATGTCTCTTATTAGATAAGGCAGATTTTCGTCTGATAAGGGACTTCTTCTTCAATGATTTTGAATATATTTTAGTTTTGATCAAAAGAATTTTATTTCTTATGACTTTTCGTAAAATATGTTAATTCCGTCTGAAAGAGGAACAGATAAGCTTTCTATCGAGCTCTTAGTCGAAAAAGTCGATCGAAGGATGCAACAGTTATTAGCAAAAAAATAGTCGGTGGTCAACACGTTTCCGTCCTACTGCCGATTCTTTTCGCAAAGTACTTTTCTATAATTCTAATATTTAATGGGAAATAATTAAACGAATTTTGGTCCATGTAAAAAACTATTAATTCTGAATTAAATGCCGCCCATTTATGCAATTAAAAAAATTTAAATGTCTCTTATAAGATAAGGCAGATTTTCGTCTGATAATGTACTTCTTCTTCAATGATTTCGACGATATTTTAGTTTTGATCAAAAAAATTGTATTTCTTACGACTTTTCGTAAAATATGTTAATGCCATCTGAAAGAGTAACAGATAAGCTTTCTGAATTCTGAATAAAATGCAGCCCATTTATGCAATTAAAAAAATTTAAATGTCTCTTATTAGATAAGGCATATTTTCAACTGATAAGGTACTTCTTCTTCAATGATTTCGAGGATATTTTAGTTTTGATCAAAAAAATTGTATTTCTTACGACTTTTCGTAAAATATGTTAATGCAATCTGAAAGAGGAACAGATAAGCTTTCCATCGAGCTCTTAGTCGAAGAAGTCGGTCGAAGGATGCAAGAGTTCTTAGCAAAAAACTAATCGGTGGTCAACACGATTCCGTCCTACTGCCGATTCTTTTCGCAAAATACTTTGCTATAATTCTAGTATTTAGTGGGAAAAAATTAAACGAATTTTTTGTCCATGTAAATAAATATAAATTCCGAATACAATGCCATCCATTATGAAATTAAAAAAATTTAAATGTCTCTTATTAGGTAAGCATCAGTATATTCAGCGCATATAAACGCTATTCAATCTATTCGAGACTTGGTTAAGGACTCAGATATGATGCTGGTCTGTGGAGACTTCAACATCCCTCATATTTCTTGGATTGCATCTGACAATTCAAATATCGTAACTCCCTTGTCTAGTAACGAATTTATTGATTGTTTACTTGAATCATCGTTTCACCAAATAAACAGCATACAAAATTCTAAGAATCGTATTGTAGATCTTGTTTTCATAAATAACATTGAGGGTGCATCACTTTGCAGATCCCCTCCATTTTCACAACCTGAAGACTCTTACCACCCAACGATGGAGCTTACAATTACACCAAACTTACTAACACATCCTCGTAAAAATTCTACTGGTTCCAAACCTAATCGTGTATTTTGCTTCAGAAAAACCGATTTTGAACGTCTTGGTCATTTGCTTTCTAACACTGATTGGTCATACATTCATAACACGTCCAACATTGAAAGGGCAGTTGAGTTTTTAAACGCGACAATGTATAAACTGCTTAAATTGTGCGTACCAAGAGTTAAGATTGTTACACAACAAAATAAACCGCCGTGGTTTTCAAAAGAATTATCTCGTCTAAAGAACTTAAAAAATAGATTATTTAAAAACCAGTAAGGGCGGTATAGTTGAGTATTCTCAACTATATAATACCCTGTACACACACCTATGTTGATAACACGTTAAACATTCGCCGACAGCAAAAGCAGTGTACCACAATATGGTTTGTGTATTTGCTAATAGTGAGGCAGGGCTCACAGTGCAATGTTGCCATTAGATGGCGCTTTAGTACGGGTTTTGTTACAAAGCATTGCTGCAAAATTTTAGTGTGTTGGTCTTTGCGGGGAAAGTGGTAGTTTGTGGTATGCAGTTTTAAAAAGGTATGTTTACTGAGTTTGCATACAAAATTTCTGCATTGTATCTATTATAGTTTAGGAGATACAGCAATTTTAAGAAAACAACTTTTTGAGGGGATAAGGCATATTTTCGTCTGATAAAGTTCTTCTTCTTCATTTATTTCGAGGATATTTTAGTTTTGATAAGAAAATTTGTATTTCTTACGACTTTTCGTAAAATATGTTAATTCCATCTGAAAGAGGAACAGATAAGCTTTCCATAGAGCTCTTAGTCGAAGAAGTCGGTCGAAGGATTCAAGAGTTATTAGCAAAAAACTAATAGCTGGTCAACACGTTTCCGTCCTACTGCCGATTTTTTTCGTTAAGTACTTTTCTATAATTCTAGTATATAATGGGCAAAAATTAAACGAATTTTTTGTCCATTTAAAATACTATTAATTCTTAATAAAATGCCGCCCATTTATGCAATTAAAACCAGTAAGGACGCTATCTTCAGCAAGGCTGAAGCTATAATACTTTTCACGTTGTGTCACTAAAAAACTGAATAAATAGTTTTCATGCATCCCTCACAACATAACTGTAAAGTTTCAAGTCAATTGGTTAAAAAACAAAAAAGTTTTCCATACAACAGGTCAAGTTTAGCTATAAGTGGGCGTGGCTACGCCCACTTTTGGTCAAAATAGTTTTCATTCCTCCGTATGAACATAACTGTAAAATTTCAAGTCAATGGGTTAAAAAACAAACAAGTTGTCCATACAACGGGTCAAGTTTAGCTATAAGAGGGCGTGGCTACGCCCACTTTTGGTCAAAATAGTTTTCATTCCTCCCTAAGAACATAACTGTAAGGTTTCAAGTCAATTGGTTAAAAAAAAAAAAAAATTTTTTCATACAACGGGTCAAGTTTAGCTATAAGAGGGCGTGGCTACGCCCACTTTTGGTCAAAATAGTTTTCATTCCTTCCTAAGAACATAACTGTAAGGTTTCAAGTCAATTGGTTAAAAAACAAAGAAATTTCCATACAACGGGTAGAGTTTCGTTATAAGTGGGCGTGGCTACGCCCACTTTTGGTCAAAATAGTTTTCATTCCCCCCTAAGAACATAACTGTAAAGTTTCATGTCAATTGGTTGCAAAAAAAAAAATTTTCCATACAACGGGTCAAGTTTAGCTCTAAGAGGGCGTGGCTACGCACACTTTTGGTCAAAATAGTTTTTATTCCTCCCTAAGAACATAACTGTAAAGTTTCAAGTCAATTGGTTAAAAAACAAGAATTTTTTCCATACAACGGGTCAAGTTTCGCTATAAGTGGGCGTCGCTACATAGGACATAGCTGTAAAGTTTCAAGTCAATTGATTAAAAAACAAAAAATTTTTCATACAACGGGTCAAGTTTAGCTATAAGAGGGCGTGGGAATGCCCACTTTTGGTCAAAATAGTTTTCATTCCTCCCTAAGAACATAACTGTAAAGTTTCAAGTCAATTGGTTAAAACACAAAAAAGTTTTGCATACAACGGGTCAAGTTTCGCTATAAGTGGGCGTGGCTACGCCCACTTTTGGTCAAAATAGTTTTCATTCCTCCCTAAGAACATAACTGTAAGGTTTCAAGTCAATTGGTTAAAAAACAAAAAAGTTTTCCATACAACGGGTCAAGTTTCGCTATAAGTGGGCGTGGCTACGCCCACTTTTGGTCAAAATAGTTTTCATTCCTCCCTAAGAACATAACTGTAAAGTTTCAAGTCAACTGGTTAAACAACAAAAAAGTTTTCCATCCAACGGGTCAAGTTTAGCTGTAATAGGACGTGGCTACGCCCACTTTTGGTCAAAATAGTTTTCATTCCTCCCTAAGAACATAACTGTAAAGTTTCAAGTCAATTGGTTAAAAACCAAAAAAGTTTTCCATACAACGGGTCAAGTTTCGCTATAAGTGGGAGTCGCTACGCCCACTTGTGGTCAAAATAGTTTTCATTCTTCCCTAAGGACATAGCTGTAAAGTTTCAAGTCAATTGGTTAAAAAACACAAAAGTTTTTTATACAACGGGTCAAGTTTAGCTATAAGAGGGCGTGGTTACGACCACTTTTGCTCAAAATAGTTTTCATTCCTCCCTAAGAACATAACTGTAAGGTATCAAGTCAGTTGGTTAAAAAACAAAAAAGTTTTCCATACAACGGGTCAAGTTTCGCTATAAGTGGGCGTGGATACGCCCACTTTTGGTTAAAATAGTTTTCATTCCTCCCTAAGAACATAACTGTAAAGTTTTAAGTCAATTGGTTAAAAAACAAAAAAGTTTTCTATACAACGACGTGAATATTGCTTCTCTCCCACTTCTTCATTTTGTATGGGAGCTACCAGTTCGAGTAGTCCAATCTCAATGAAACTTTCAGGCATGTAGTCGGACTATGTAGAACTACTATGTTTAAAATTTCAGAACTCTATCATACAAAATAAAAAAGTTTTCCATACAACGATTCAAGTTTTGTTCACTTTTCTTCTTCTTTTCGTATGGGGACCAGTTCCAGTGGTCCGATATGGCAGGATCCGACAAATGAGTTGATCGCACAAATAAAAAGTCTCTGTGCAAAATTTCAGCTCGATATCTTCAAAACTGTGGGAGGAGATTGTATATATACAGACAGACGGACAGATGGACGGACAGACGGACATGGCTAGATCAACTCGTCTTGTCGTCGTGATCAAGAATTTATGTACTTTATATAGTCGGAAATTAATATTTCGATCTGTTACAAACTTCAGCACAAAGTTAATATACTACTTCACATACGTGAAAAGTATAAAAATTTAAATGTCTCTTATTAGATAAGGCAGATTTTCGTCTGATATGGGACTTCTTCTTCAATGATTTTGAATATATTTTAGTTTTGATCAAAAGAATTTTATTTCTTATGACTTTTCGTAAAATATGTTAATTCCGTCTGAAAGAGGAACAGATGAGCTTTCCATCGAGCTCTTAGTCGAAAAAGTCGATCGAAGGATGCAAGAGTTATTAGCAAAAAAATAGTCGGTGGTCAACACGTTTCCGTCCTACTGCCGATTCTTTTGGCAAAGTACTTTTCTATAATTCTAATATTTAATGGGAAATAATTAAACGAATTTTGGTCCATGTAAAAAACTATTAATTCTGAATTAAATGCCGCCCATTTATGCAATTAAAACCAGTAAGGGCGGTATAGTTGAGTATTCTCAACTATATAATACCCTGTACACGCACCTATGTTGATAACACGTTAAACATTCGCCGACAGCAAAAGCAGTGTACCACGATATGGTTTGTGTATTTGCTAATAGTGAGGCAGGGCTCACAGTGCAATGTTGCCATTAGATGGCGCTTTAGTACGGGTTTTGTTACAAAGCATTGCTGCAAAATTTTAGTGTGTTGGTCTTTGCGGGGAAAGTGGTAGTTTGTTGTATGCAGTTTTAAAAAGGTATGTTATCTGAGTTTACATACAAAATTTCAGCATTGTATTCTTTATACTTTAGGAGATACAGCAATTTTAAGAAAAAAATGACCTTTTATTGTGCTCGATGGGCGGGAAGGAATGGGCGTGGCAAAAATTCCTTCAAACTTCATCTAGTATTCGACCACACGAGACTATCTTCCAAATTTCAAGTCTCTAGCTTTAATAGTTTTCGCAGTGTTAAGTACGGTTTTTGTTACAAATAGGATAAAGCAGTGTTCAAAGCGCAATTTATGCCAAATTTTAACTTGTTTGTCTTAGCGTTGTCACACAGCGTTAAAAATGAAAGTTTGTGGTATGCAGTTTTAAAAAGGTATGTTTACTGAGTTTGCATACAAAATTTCAGCATTGTATCTATTATAGTTTAGGAGATACAGCAATTTTCAGAAAACAACTTTTTGAGGGGAAACGAAGGGGACGGGGAAAAAATGTGGTATGCAGTTTTGTAGAGCTATACATACTGAGTCTACATACTCATTTTCATGTTTCTAACTCATCAGGTTTTTGAGCTACAGCCTTTTGAAAAAATGGGTGGTGCTCGATGGGCGGGAAGGAGTGGGCGTGGCAAAAAATCCTTCAAACTTGATCTAGCGTTTGACCTCACGAGTCTATCCACCAAATTTCAAGTCTCTAGCTCTTATAGTTTTCGAGAACCATTGGTGAGGACGGACGGACGGACAGACAGGGCTATATCAATTCGTCTTGTCATCCTGATCAAGAATATATATACTTTATAGGGTCCCCCTCCCCTCCTTCTATGCGTTACATACAAACCGTCTCAAACAAACTTAATATACCCTGATACACAGTGTGTGTACAGGGTATAAAAATTTAAATGTCTCTTATAAGATAAGGCAGATTTTCGTCTGATAATGTACTTCTTCTTCAATGATTTCGACGATATTTTAGTTTTGATCAAAAAAATTGTATTTCTTACGACTTTTCGTAAAATATGTTAATGCCATCTGAAAGAGGAACAGATAAGCTTTCTGAATTCTGAATAAAATGAAGCCCATTTATGCAATTAAAAAAATTTAAATGTCTCTTATTAGATAAGGCATATTTTCATCTGATAAGGTACTTCTTCTTCAATGATTTCGAGGATATTTTAGTTTTGAACAAAAAAATTTTATTTCTTATGACTTTTCGTAAAATATGTTAATGCCATCTGAAAGAGGAACAGATAAGTTTTCCATAGAGCTCTTAGTCGAAGAAGTCGGTCGAAGGATGCAAGAGTTATTAGCAAAAAACTAATCGGTAGTCAACACGATTCCGTCCTACTGCCGATTCTTTTCGCAAAGTACTTTTCTATAATTCTAGTATTTAATGGGAAAAAATTAAACGAATTTTTTGTCCATGTAAAAAACAATTAATTCTTAATAAAATGCCGCCCATTTAGACAATTAAAAAAGTTTAAATGTCTAATATTAGATTAGGCATATTTTCGTCTGATAAGGTACTTCTTCTTCAATGATTTCGAGTATATTTTAGTTTTGATCAAAAAAATTTTATTTCTTACGACTTTTCGTAAAATATGTTAATGCCATCTGAAAGAGGAACAGATAAGCTTTCCATCGAGCTCTTGGTCGAAAAAGGTTGGTCGAAGGATGCAAGAGTTATTAGCAAAAAACTTATCGGTGGTCATCACGATTCCGTCCTACTGCCGATTCGCAAAGTACTTTTCTATAATTCTAGTATTTATAGAAAAAAATTAAACGAATTTTTTGTTGATGTAAAAAACTATTAATTCTGAATAAAATGCCGCCCATTGATGCAATTAAAACCAGTAAGGGAGCTATTTTCAGCTTTGCTGAAACTTATATACTCTTGCAAGCATTTGGAAAATATGTTTTATAGTTATGCCAATAAGAATCTTATAAGTTTATAAAGATAATGAGGCGTAACCCCGCCCATTTTCTACTTTTTTTTAACGAATACAATGCAATCATTCTACACTTCATTTTACGATTTTCTATCTCGTCTGCTTATAGATAAATCACATTTTTAAGTTTTTCTCTATATGGGCGGTGCCACGCCCTTATGTCCGATTCTTATGAAACTTTGTAATATGGTCAAGAATTCTTAAAAACGTGCAACTGCAATGTTTCATCTGTTTATAGTTGAAAACAAAAAAGTTTTTCTAACGAAAACCGAATTTTTAACCGATTGTTCCTATGGGAGCTATATGCTATATTTATCCGATCTTCACCAATTTAGCAGTGAGCCTTAATTTACGTCCGAGATATTCTTGTGCAAAAAATTGGGGCGATAACTTGAAAAACAAGGAGTTTATTGAGCGTAAACCTCATTTTTGACCGATCGTTCCTATGGCAGCTATATGCTATGGTTATCCGATCTGCACCAAATTTGCAGTGTATTTTGACTGACGTCCAACATGTCTCTGTGCAAAAAATTGAAGTGATAGCTTTAAAATCACAGCGTTTTTAAAGAAAAAACCTCATTTTTAACCGATCGTTCGTATGGCAGCTATATGCTATAGTATTCCGATCAGGCTGGTTTCTACATATATACTGCTTGCAAGGAAAAGAAAATTTTCTGCATTTAAATTTTTTTGCTAACTTCAAAACTCTGGGAGGAGTTCGCATTTAAACAGACAGAAGGACAGACAGACGGACAGACAGACAGACGGACAGACGGACATGGCTATTTGAACTCGTCTCGTCGTGCCGATCAAGAATATATATACTTTATATAGTCGGAGATGTCTCCTTCTCTGCGTTGCAAACTTCATGACAAAGTTAATATACTCTTGCAGGAGTATAAAAATTTAAATGTCTCTTATTAGATAAAGCATATTTTCGTCTGATAAGGTACTTCTTCTTCAATGATTTTGAGGATATTTTAGTTTTGATTAAAAAAATTGTATTTCTTACGACTTTTCATAAAATATGTTAATGCGATTCCGTCCTACTGCCGATTCTTTTCGCAAAGTACTTTTCTATAATTCTAGTATTTATAGAAAAATATTAAACGAATTTTTTGTGGATGTAAAAAACTATTAATTCTGAATAAAATGCCGCCCATTTATGCAATTAAAAAAATTTAAATGTCTCTTATTAGATAAGGCATATTTTCGTCTGATAAGGTACTTCTTCTTCAATGATTTCGAGTATATTTTAGTTTTGATCAAAAAAGTTTTATTTCTTACGACTTTTCGTAAAATATGTTAATGCCATCTGAAAGAGGAACAGATAAGCTTTCCATCGAGCACTTGGTCGAAAAAGTTGGTCGAAGGATGCAAGAGTTATTAGCAAAAAACTAATCGGTGGTCAACACGTTTCCGTTCTACTGCAGATCCTCTTCGCAAAGTACTTTTCTATAATTCTAGTATTTATAGAAAAAAATTAAACGAATTTTTGTCCATGCAAAAAACTATTAATTCTTAATAAAATGCCGCCCATTTATGCAATTAAAAAAATGTAGATGTCTCTTATTAGATAAGGTACTTCTTCTTCAATGATTTTGAGGATATTTTAGGTTTGAACCAAAAAAATTTTATTACTTATGACTTTTCGTAAAATATGTTAATGCCATCTGAAAGAGGAACATATATGGTTTCAATAGAGCTCTTAGTCGAAGAAGTCGGTCGAAGGATGCAAGAGTTATTAGCAAAAAACTAATCGGTAGTCAACACGATTCCGTCCTACTGCCGATTTTTTTCGCAAAGTACTTTTCTATAATTCTAGTATTTAATGGTAAAAAATTAAACGAATTTTTTGTCCATGTAAAAAACTATTAATTCTGAATAAAATGCCGCCCATTTATGCAATTAAAAAAATTTAAATGTCTCTTATTATATAAGGCATATTTTCGTCTGATAAGGTACTTGTTCTTGAATGATTTCGAGGATATTTTAGTTTTGATCAAAAAAATTGTATTTCTTACGACTTTTCATAAAATATGTTAATGCCATCTGAAACAGGAACAGATAAGCTTTCCATCGAGCTCTTAGGCGAAAAAGTCGGTCGAAGGATGCAAGAGTTATTAGCAAAAAACTAATCGGTGGTCAACACGTTTCCGTCCTACTGCAGATTCTCTTCGCAAAGTACTTTTCTATAATTCTAGTATTTAATGGGAAAAATTTTGTCCATGTAAAAAATTATTAATTCTGAATAAAATGCCGCCTATTTAGACAATTAAAAAAGTTTAGATGTCTCTTATTAGATAAGGTACTTCTTCTTCAATGATTTTGAGGATATTTTAGTTTTGAACAAAAAAATTTTATTTCTTATGATTTTTCGTAAAATATGTTAATGCCGTGTGTTAATGTTTAAGGTTTTAAAATAGCCTCTAGTACAAACTAGTGACTGGGAGTTGCCGCAACCGATACTTGAATCGGGTGAGCTCGGAGAAAAGTGAGTAGAAGGAACAGAAAGCTAGTTGCTTTGTTGAGTTCGTATTTCGTGCTGATTTTATTCTTAACCAGTAAGGGAGCTATTTTCAGCTTTGCTGAAACTTATATACTCTTGCAAGCTTTTGGAAAATCCGTTTTATAGTTTTTCTAATAAGAATCTTATAAGTTTATAAAGATAAAGGGGCATAGCCCCGCCCATTTTCTAACTTGTTTTTAAGAGTACAATGCAATCATTCTACACTTAATTTTACGATTTTCTATCCCGTCTGCTAATAGATAAATCACATTTTTAAGTTTTTCTCTATATGGGCGGTGCCACGCCCTTATGTCCGATTCTTATGAAACTTTGTAATATGGTCAAAAATTCTAAAAAACGCGTAACTGCAAGGTTTCATTTGTTAATAGTTAAAAAAAAACAAGTTTTTCTAACAAAAACCGAATATTTAACCAATTGTTCCTATGGGAGCTATATGCTATATTTATCCGATCTTCACCAATTTTGCAGTGTGTCTTAATTTACGTCCAAGATGTTCTTGTGCAAAAAATCGATGCGATAGCTTTAAAATCAAAGATTTTATTGAGCAAAAACCTAATTTTTGACCGATCGTTCCTATGGCAGCTATATGCTATAGTATTCCGATCAAGCTGGTTTCTACATATAAACTGCATGCAAGGAAAAGAAAATTTTCTGCGTTTAAATTTTTTTGCTAACTTCAAAACTCTGGGAGGAGTTCGCATTGAAACAGACAGACAGACAGACGGACAGACAGACAGACGGACAGACGGACATGGCTATTTGAACTCGTCTCGTCGTGCTGATCAAGAATATATATACTTTATATAGTCGGAGATGTCTCCTTCTCTGCGTTGCAAACTTCACGACAAAGTTAATATACTCTTGCAAGAGTATAAAAAGACAGAATTTATATACAATTCTTAAACTATACAGTCTTATGCCACTTATTAGGTAACATTTACATGTATCAGTGTAAACACTTAAAATTTGGTGATAATGTGACATAACTTACAACTACCTTGACAGCATCATAAAACGTACATAGCCCTTGACCATTCAAGAGTGGCTTGTGCATTCTAATTGATGATATTTGGTGATAGAAAAACTGCAGTGCTGAGTGAATCACAAATGTCGACAGCGGCCAGGTCATTTACCAGCAGACACAGCTAGTTAGCATAATTAGTCAATCCACTTGCACGCATAGCAATAAAAGAAAAGGTCGAAGCATGGGTCACACAATGCATAACAATCACTTTACAGCAAGCGATTGATCGTTGTTCGATGCATTTTATGCTCAAGAATTTTATTAGGCACGTAGAGTGTTAAAAGTAATTCTATGCTAATGTTCTCAGCTCAAACATGCGTGGGAAACAATAGCTAACTCTTAACATACTCCCTTAACATATTACAGGTTGATCGTCAAGGGCTCCAATTCCGGCATCGTGTTGGTAGTGTTGGCGCGTGCTGGTTGCCTCTGTTGGTTGTCTCGATGTTTCTTTACCATATACAGGATGAAGATGATCAGGCAGGATAGTAACCAGCAGTATGATACTATGCGGTCACGCTCCACCTTGTCCAAGCTGAAAGGGAGAGATAGGTTCCCGATCGGTAGCCATTGCTGCTGCATTCGGAACAGTTCTTCATATCCTAGTTTCTTAGGTTGACCTGACACGTTGAACGCTGAACATGAATTTATCGTAAAGTTAAGCGTCAAATTACTGAAGCGAGCATACGATGTTTGAATCGTGCGTGTCGTAGAAGCGTGACCGGTAACCATTAGGTTAGGTCCTCGAAGACTGCATCCTTCATCAAGCGTCAATAGCCCAGCTTGACGAAGTTGTATGCTGAAGACTTCTTCTTTGCATACAATAGACATGTCCATAGGCGAGAGAGTTGCGAAAACCCACTGGTTGTTGTGCCACATCGATGACCAAGCAAAGGTTTTGTTGGTCGTTGATATTTGACATGTCGATGGTGTTTTGTTGTTGAACAGCTGAAGTTCACATTGGTCACGTATACCAAACATGGTCTGCTTGTGATAACACACGTAGTCATCTGTGTTGATCATGCGACATTTGTTTATGTCATCCGTCGAGAATCCTGCGAATTGATTCCGATTTTCGTTGATAGCCATAAGCTGATGATCTGGCTTAATCGTGGTTAAGCCGTATGCGATTGTTGCTGGAATGGGTACGAGGTTGTACAGCTCCAACGATCGTGTCGAAAGCAACGGTAACGTTATTTTGAACACAACTGTATTACCTACGACAGTTCCTTCAGCTTCAATGAGCTTATAGAGCTGAAGGATGTTGCCATTCACGGAAGGAAGAGTTTGCCCTTGCAGCATGTGTTTCCTTATCTGCTCCAGCTGATCGCTTAGCTGACGAGGAGATATCAGTATTGGACTGATTGTGTTGTGTCGAATGTCCGTTAGAACGTTGATTATTTCCGATTGTGTACGTTGCAAATTGGACGCAATTAACGTATGTTGAGTGGACAGTGATATGTACCATTGCACCAGTTGCGCATGGTCTATTTCATAGGCTATGTTGCTCATTTGTTGCTCCATGTGGTCCAGACGCTTGGCAGTAGCGACTTCGTCACGTTTAATAACGTTAACTGTGGCATCGATAACTGATGTCTGGTTTTGCAGCAGTTTCAACAAGTGGTCTTCATTGCCTTTGACATGTTGAATTGTGATTGGAGTGCTGTTGCTTTCTTCACGCTGACGTTTTTCGGCAAGTTCCTCTTCGCATGGTAATGGCGCCAGTCTATGAATTGATCGTTTGTATACTCCCGTTGCTGTTTTGACATCAACAACACGTATGAAGTTGTCTGGGCCAGTATACAGTTTCACAATTCTACCCATTGGCCATTGAGGAACTGGAATGTTGTCTTCTTTAATCAGAACCATCGTCCCTTCTTTCACGTTGGACGAGGATTGCTTCCATTTATGGCGTTGTTGCAGCTGCTGAAGGTAATCTGAGACCATTGCGTCCAGAAATTATGTTTCAGCTTCGAAACTGTTTGCCATCTTTGTGTCAACGACTTCGGCTGTTGACTCGGCTCAGCATCAGCTTGCGCGGTGAGAGCTTCTCCAATTAGGAAATGACCTGGTGTTAATGCTGATAAGTCATTTGGGTCATTTGATAATGGCGTTATTGGCCGTGAATTTAGAATGGCCTCAATCTCGACTATCACGGTCTCGAGCTCTTCGTAAGTTAATGAAGCTGTTGCGACATTCTTTAACAGCAGCTGCTTTGCAGACTTCACTGCTGCTTCCCATAAGCCACCAAAGTGTGGTGCACGAGGAGGGATAAATTGAAAGTCTACTCCCTTTCTATTGCAGACTTCAATTATTTGTGTTTTGGCTTTGTCGGCAAATATGGCTTCCTCTAGTTCAGCCAATTTGTTCCTTGCGCCGACAAAATTCGTTGCGTTGTCGCAATGCAAAGTCTTGCATTTTCCTCGACGACTGATAAACCGTCTTAAGGCTGCCAGAAATGCTTCTGTTGTCAGATCACTGACCAGTTCCAGATGAACCGCCTTTGATGCAAAACAACAAAAGACTGCAATGTATGCCTTGTGCGGCTTCTTGCCTCGAATCTTATAGTGTACCCAGAACGGACCGCAATAGTCTACTCCAGCGTTTAAGAACGGTCGAGCCTGAGTCACTCGTAATGGAGGAAGATTCCCCATGATCTGCTCGAACAACTTCGGACGCGCTCTAGTACACCTCACACAGTTTTGCACTATGTTTCTTGCCATGGATTTTCCTTTTAAAATCCAAAACCTTTGGCGAGATAAGGCCAACAGTGCTTGTGGTCCACAATGCATATTTTCTTCATGCATTTGTCGTAGCAACATCTTCACAATTTGATCGTTGTATGGTAACAACATCGGATGTTTTGCGTCATAGGACATTGTGGCTGCTTCGAGTCTACCTCCAACTCGTATTACTCCGTTGTGGTCCATAAACGGAGTCAAACTCACACATGAACTGTTTATGTCCACAGCTCCGTGTTTGTTGAGGCATTTGACTTCCTCTGCGAAGTCACTTCGTTGCACAGTTCTCACTATTACTTGCAACGCTTGGTTCAACTCATCACAAGTTATTTGAGATGAGCGTCTATCAGTTCGTTTAAAACGGAGCATGTAGGCAATGATTCGCTGAAGTTTTGCAAATGAATTGCCGTGGTCAACTTCGTAGATCATCTGTGGTCCTTTGCTAGCGACCATTGTTTTTAGCATTTTGGTTTTTCTTTCCAAAACTGAGTCACTGACTGTATTTTTGTCAAACTCAGCTGGCCATCTTGATTGGCAGCCATGTAGAAACAGCGGACCATTGAACCACAAACTATTGTCGCTAAACCTTGGTGCGGATATTGCTCGTGACACTACATCTGCCGGGTTTTGTTTTGATGAGACGTGCCTCCATTGTTTTGGCAATGACTTCTCGTGGATTTTTGCCACTCTGTTAGCCACAAACGTGTGAAACGATGATGCAGACGAGTTTATCCAGGACAGCACTACTGTTGAGTCTGTCCAAAAGTACGCTGGAGCAGAAGACAGCTTCAGATACATTATCACTCTTGCTGCCAGTTCTGCTCCCAAGACTGCCGCACACAACTCGAGGCGAGGCAGTGTTTGTTTTGCTAACGGTGAGACTCTTGACTTAGCGCAGAGAAGTCGCTCAGTTATCTGGTTGCTCATATGGACAGCTCTTAAGTATACAGCTGCCCCATATGCCTTTTCGGATGCATCCACGAATGTGTGAATTTCATTAAGCTTTGGAATTTGGCCGTTGAAAATGTGCCGGGGAATCTTGACCTTGTTGAGAGAGTCAAGCGGTAAAGCTTCCATTCTTCTTGAAGCTGGGCATCTAGCTCATCATCCCAGTCGATTTTATGCTCCCATAGATGCTGCATAAATATTTTTGCTCTCACAACGACTGGAGCAAAGAGTCCAAGAGGGTCAAATATTTGTGACAGCTCGGAACACACAACACGTTTTGTGATTTTCGTTGTTGCCACTATTTTCGACCTTCCACACAGACTGTCAGTGTTGGGCATCCAAGATAGACCCAAAGTTTTGATGCGATAATCTTGAGAATCACTCAACTCCACATCAGATACCCTGTCTTCAATCGGGAAGTGCTCCAGAAGATCTTTGTGGTTGGCGCAGCACTTTCGTAGCTTGACACCTGACGGCAACAGAATTTGATTTAATTCGTGCTGTATCCGCAATGCCTCTGGCAATGTATCTGCGCCAGTTAGACAATCGTCGACGTAAAAATCTTCTTCTAGCGCCTTGGCTCCCAAAGCAAGATGTTTTCTGTTTTTGACTGCAAGGTGTTGCAGATACGTTGTTGCTAAGTAGGGAGCCGAAGTTGTGCCATAGGTTACAGTCTTGAGACGGTAACATTTCATGTCTTCTGCTGGATGATTTCTCCAGACTATCATCTGATAGAATTGATCAGCTGGATTCATCCACACTTGCCGATACATTTTCTCAATGTATGCAGTAAAGACATATTTGTGCAATCTAAACCGCAGCAAAATTGAAAACAGCTCGTTTTGAACGGTGGGCCCTGAATGAATGATGTCATTAAGGGCTTTGCCGGATGATGTTTTGGCAGATGCATCAAACACTACACGTAGCTTTGTTGTCTGACTGTCCGGCCGTAACACGCAATGATGAGGAATGAAGTAGTGTGTAGATGGTATATCTTGAGATCGAACTTGCTTCATATGTCCAAGTTTCTCATACTCCTTCATAAAATCGACATACCCGTTGCGAGTGGCAGTATCTCGAGACAAACGCCTTTCCAATGCTAGGAATCATCGAACCGCGATTTCGCGAGACTCCCCCAGGGCTGAAGGATTTTCAGCAAATGGCAATCTAACAATGAATCTGCCATCTGATGCTGTTTGATGATGTTGCAAAAAGTGTTTTTCGCAATAAATTTCATTCGGCGAATATTTTTCTTCTGACGTTTCAAAATTGTCTAATTTCCAGAACCGTTCCATTAGGTTGTGTGTGTTTTCTGCTCCTGTGAGCACTCCACAGATGGATGTTGATGTGGTTGATGCATTAACCCTTCCTGCAACAATCCATCCCAGCTCTGAATTTTGAAGTTGTGGTAACCTTGAACTTGTCACCAACTTCTCGGACCGCATTATTGTAAAATAATGCTCAGCTCCCAATAATATGTCGATCCGTCCTGGTTTGTCAAATTCAGGATCGGCCAATGTAAGATGCGGCGGCAGATTTGACGCAACTCCTTGAAGATGCTGCGTTGGCTGATCTGCCACAATGTGCGCTAGAACGAAGGCCTCCAGCCTCGTGCTGAAGTCACCTTGGTTCGACTTTAGAAGAACGTTCACCCGTTTACTCGTTGTTCTGGTTTGTCCTCCTACGCCTTCGATACGCATTATTGAACTAATTCCCTTCAATGCTAATTTTTTAACAACTCGTTCTGAAATCAGGTTTACTTGAGATCCCGAATCCAGAAGAGCTCGAAATTCGCCGATTTGGCCATTGTTGCCTTGTAGCGTTACTTTTGCCAATAGGACATATTTCGAATTCCCATGGACAGCAGCAACTGTTGATGTATTTTTGTGTACATTGGACTTATCACCAATGTGCAACAAAGTGCTGTGCTTCTTATCGAACTTATAACAGCTTCTTGAAGAGCATGTTTTTGCCATATGGTCATTCGAAAAGCAGTTGAAGCACATTCTTTGACCTTGCACCCATTTCACTCTGTCCACTACAGGCGTGTCACGGAAGTTGTCGCATTGAAAAATGCGGTGACTTGCCTTTTTACAAAACGGGCACAATGATTTTTGTGCTGTTGATGATGCACATGTCTTCCGCTTTTCCTTAACTTCGTGACGTCCACCAATAAATTCCAATGCAAGGAACCGTTGTTCAAGGAATGCAATGAAACTTTCAATTAGTTGCAAGTTCTTTGTATCCTTTATGGACTGCTCGTAGAGTGTGTGTGTCAAGCGATCTAATTTCCTGGTTAGCAAGAAAAGCAGAATAGGATCCCAGTTGATGGTATCAATGTCCATATTCTTCAATTCTTCTAGAGTTTAATGAATGTTGTCATGAAAATTGTGTTTGGTTGGTCCAAAACCTTTTGGAGTAAGGCTGAGCTGAGGACTCGTCTGTTATGAAAGCGATCCTGCAAAATTTCCCAAGCCGTTTCATAGTTCGCCTCTGTCAAGGAGAAATGACGAATTAACCTTACTGCCTCTCCAGCAAGGTTAGACTTCAAATACCACATTTTCTGAATGCTTGGTATTTGAGTTTCATGAATCATTTTTTTGAAAATATCATGAAATTGTTGCCACTTCAAATAATTGCCGTCAAACTTAGGTATTGAAACCTTTGGCAATTGTAGCGATGACTGAGGCATAGCTAGTTGCGTATCTGCCTTAGAATTTACATTTGTCGCCACTTGCAATTGGATGATTGCATTCTCAGCCGACGTAAAACTTTTGATATCGTATCCACGCTGGACTGGATCCTCACACAAGCTGTGGGAATGACTCTTTGAGATTGTTTAATTTTGACAATCTATCTCTGCAGTAGGTACTTGTTTTCCTACTCGCGGAATCCTTTTTGTAGTTTGGGATGATGTTCTGTATTTCTTCACCAGTGGCTAGTTGCTTGGTGAAGAACTGTTCAATGTTGGCCATCTTAAATGCCTTTACAATTGCTTTTCTATATTTCTGAAAATACCTGACCCGTTGGAGGTTAATTTATTTTGTCTTGATGACAGGATATGCCTCGACTCACATCCAAATAAATGGTCAACGGTACTCGGAAATATTAAGCAAAGTCTGTGTTATTGGTCTTCAATTGGCCAGTTGTGTACAGTGACTAATCGCCTGGTTGATTAGCCTGTATCTCGTGACTTGCGTAAAGTCTCAAATGTCCTGTACGTCTGTGAAGTTGATCGCCTAGTTGACCAATTTCCGTAGCAGGAGTCGTTGTCCACCAACCTTGTGTTGCTGTAGACTCTCGTGAAGGATTATCAATTTGTCACCTCAATGTGACAAACTTGATGCGTATGATCGTCACCTAACTGGTATCACGTTCTCGAAGTGAGTACCAAGTATATGATGATCACGTCGGGGTCACCAAGAAATGTTAATCTTTAGGGTTTTAAAATAGCCTCTAGTACAAACTAGTGACTGGGAGTTGCCGCAACCGATACTTGAATCGGGTGAGCTCGGAGAAAAGTGAGTAGAAGGAACAGAAAGCTAGTTGCTTTGTTGAGTTCGTATTTCGTACTGATTTTATTCTTAAAAAGACAGAGTTTATATACAATTCTTAAACTATACAGTCTTATGCAACTTATTAGGTAACATTTACATGTATCAGTGTAAACACTTAAAATTTGGTGATAATGTGACATAACTTACAACTACCTTGACAGCATCATAAAACGTACATAGCCCTTGACCATTCAAGAGTGGCTTGTGCATTCTAATTGATGATATTTGGTGATAGAAAAACTGCAGTGCTGAGTGAATCACAAATGTCGACAGCGGCCAGGTCATTTACCAGCAGACACAGCTAGTTAGCATAATTAGTCAATCCACTTGCACGCACAGCAATAAAAGAAAAGTATTTATGGGAAAAAATTAAACGAATTTTTTGTCTATGTAAAAAACTTTAAATTCTGAATAAAATGCCGCCCATTTAGACAGTTAAAAAAGTTGAAATGTCTAATATTAGATAAGGCATATTTTCGTCTGATAAGGTACTTCTTCTTGAATGATTTCGAGGATATTTTAGTTTTGATGAAAAAAATTGTATTTCTTACGACTTTTCATAAAATATGTTAATGCCATCTGAAACAGGAACAGATAATCTTTCCATCGAGCTCTTAGTCGAAGAAGTCGGTCGAAGGATGCAAGAGTTATTAGCAAAAAACTAATCGGTGGTCAACACGTTTCCGTCCTACTGCAGATTCTCTTCGCAAAGTACTTTTCTATAAGTCTAGTATTTATAAAAAAAAATAAAACGAATTTTTGTCCATGCAAAAAACTATTAATTTTTAATAAAATGCCGCCCATTTATGCAATTAAAAAAATGTAGATGTCTCTTATTAGATAAGGTACTTCTTCTTCAATGATTTTAGGATATTTTAGTTTTGAACAAAAAAATTTTATTTCTTATGACTTTTCGTAAAATATGTTAATGTCATCTGAAAGAGGAACATATAAGGTTTCAATAGAGCTCTTAGTCGAAGAAGTCGGTCGAAGGATCCAAGAGTTATTAGCAAAAAACTAATCGGTAGTCAACACGATTCCGTCTTACTGCCGATTCTTTTCGCAAAGTACTTTTCTATAATTCTAGTATTTAATGGGAAAAAATGAAACGAATTTTTTGTCCATGTAAATAACTTTAAATTCTGAATAAAATGCCGCCCATTTAGACAATTAAAAAAGTTTAAATGTCTAATATTAGATAAGGCATATTTTCGTCTGATAAGGTACTTCTTCTTCAATGATTTCGAGTATATTTTAGATTTGATCAAAAAAATTGTATTTCTTACGACTTTTCGTTAAATATGTTAATGCCATCTGAAAGAGGAACAGATAAGCTTTCCATCAAGCTCTTGGTCGAAAAAGTCGGTCGAAGGATGCAAGAGTTATTAGCAAAAAACTTATCGGTGGTCAACACGATTCTCGTCGCAAAGTACTTTTCTATAATTCTAGTATTTATAGAAAAAAATTAAACAAATTTTTTGTTGATGTAAAAAACTATTAATTCTGAATAAAATGCCGCCCATTTATGCAATTAAAAAAAATCAATAGAGCTCTTAGTCGAAGAAGTCGGTCGAAGGATGCAAGAGTTATTAGCAAAAAACTAATCGGTAGTCAACACGATTCCGTCCTACTGCCGATTCTTTTCGCAAAGTACTTTTCTATAATTCTAGTATTTAATGGGAAAAAATGAAACGAATTTTTTGTCCATGTAAAAAACTTTAAATTCTGAATAAAATGCCGCCCATTTAGACAATTAAAAAAGTTTAAATGTCTAATATTAGATAAGGCATATTTTCGTCTGATAAGGTACTTCTTCTTCAATGATTTCGAGGATATTTTAGTTTTGATGAAAAAAATTGTATTTCTTACGATTTTTCATAAAATATGTTAATGCCATCTGAAAGAAAAGAAACGAACAGATAAGCTTTCCATCGAGCTCTTAGTCGAAGAAGTCGGTCGAAGGATGCAAGAGTTTTTAGCAAAAAACTATTCGGTGGTCAACACGTTTCCGTCCTACTGCAGATTATCTTCGCAAAGTACTTTTCTATAATTCTAGTATTTATAGAAAAAAATTAAACGAATTTTTTGTCCATGCAAAAAACTATTAATTCTTAATAAAATGCCGCCCATTTATGCAACTAAAAAAAATTTAGATGTCTCTTATTAGATAAGGTACTTCTTCTTCAATGATTTAGAGGATATTTTAGTTTTGATCAAGAAAATTGTATTGCTTACGACTTTTCATAAAATATGTTAATGCGATTCCGTCCTACTGCCGATTCCTTTCGCAAAGTACTTTTCTATAATTCTAGTATTTATAGAAAAAAATTAAACGAATTTTTTGTTGATATAAAAAAATAAAATGCCGCTTATTTGTGCAATTAAAAAAATTTAAATGTTTCTTATTAGATAAGGCATATTTTCGTCTAATAAGGTACTTTTTCTTCAATGATTTTGAGGATATTTTAGTTTTCATCAAAAAAATTTTATTTCTTACGACTTTTCGGAAAATATGTTAATGCCATCTGAAACAGGAACAGATCAGCTTTCCATTGAGCTCTTAGTCGAAGAAGTCGGTCGAAGGATGCAAGAGTTATTAGCAAAAAACTAATCGGTAGTCAACACGATTCCGTCATACTGCCGGTTCTTTTCGCAAAGTACTTTTCTAAAATTCTAGTATTTAATGGGAAAAAATGAAACGAATTTTTTGTCCATGTAAATAACTTTAAATTCTGAATAAAATGCCGCCCATTTAGACAATTAAAAAAGTTTAAATGTCTAATATTAGATAAGGCATATTTTCGTCTGATAAGGTACTTCTTCTTCAATGATTTCGAGTATATTTTAGATTTGATCAAAAAAATTGTATTTCTTACGACTTTTCGTTAAATATGTTAATGCCATCTGAAAGAGGAACAGATAAGCTTTCCATCAAGCTCTTGGTCGAAAAAGTCGGTCGAAGGATGCAAGAGTTATTAGCAAAAAACTTATCGGTGGTCAACACGATTCTCGTCGCAAAGTACTTTTCTATAATTCTAGTATTTATAGAAAAAAATTAAACAAATTTTTTGTTGATGTAAAAAACTATTAATTCTGAATAAAATGCCGCCCATTTATGCAATTAAAAAAAATCAATAGAGCTCTTAGTCGAAGAAGTCGGTCGAAGGATGCAAGAGTTATTAGCAAAAAACTAATCGGTAGTCAACACGATTCCGTCCTACTGCCGATTCTTTTCGCAAAGTACTTTTCTATAATTCTAGTATTTAATGGGAAAAAATGAAACGAATTTTTTGTCCATGTAAAAAACTTTAAATTCTGAATAAAATGCCGCCCATTTAGACAATTAAAAAAGTTTAAATGTCTAATATTAGATAAGGCATATTTTCGTCTGATAAGGTACTTCTTCTTCAATGATTTCGAGGATATTTTAGTTTTGATGAAAAAAATTGTATTTCTTACGATTTTTCATAAAATATGTTAATGCCATCTGAAAGAAAAGAAACGAACAGATAAGCTTTCCATCGAGCTCTTAGTCGAAGAAGTCGGTCGAAGGATGCAAGAGTTTTTAGCAAAAAACTATTCGGTGGTCAACACGTTTCCGTCCTACTGCAGATTATCTTCGCAAAGTACTTTTCTATAATTCTAGTATTTATAGAAAAAAATTAAACGAATTTTTTGTCCATGCAAAAAACTATTAATTCTTAATAAAATGCCGCCCATTTATGCAACTAAAAAAAATTTAGATGTCTCTTATTAGATAAGGTACTTCTTCTTCAATGATTTAGAGGATATTTTAGTTTTGATCAAGAAAATTGTATTGCTTACGACTTTTCATAAAATATGTTAATGCGATTCCGTCCTACTGCCGATTCCTTTCGCAAAGTACTTTTCTATAATTCTAGTATTTATAGAAAAAAATTAAACGAATTTTTTGTTGATATAAAAAAATAAAATGCCGCTTATTTGTGCAATTAAAAAAATTTAAATGTTTCTTATTAGATAAGGCATATTTTCGTCTAATAAGGTACTTTTTCTTCAATGATTTTGAGGATATTTTAGTTTTCATCAAAAAAATTTTATTTCTTACGACTTTTCGGAAAATATGTTAATGCCATCTGAAACAGGAACAGATCAGCTTTCCATTGAGCTCTTAGTCGAAGAAGTCGGTCGAAGGATGCAAGAGTTATTAGCAAAAAACTAATCGGTAGTCAACACGATTCCGTCATACTGCCGGTTCTTTTCGCAAAGTACTTTTCTAAAATTCTAGTATTTAATGGGAAAAAATTAAACGAATTCTTTGTCCATGTAAAAAACTTTATATTCTAAATAAAATGCCGCCCATTTAGACAATTAAAAAAGTTTAAATGTCTAATATTAGATAAGGCATATTTTCGTCTGATAAGGTACTTCTTCTTCAATGATTTCGAGGATATTTTAGTTTTGATCAAAAAAATTGTATTTCTTACGACTTTTCGTAAAATATATTAATGCCATCTGAAAGAGGAACAGATAAGCTTTCCATCGAGCTCTTGGTCGAAAAAGTCGGTCGAACGATGCAAGAGTTATTAGCAAAAAACTTATCGGTGGTCAACACGATTCCGTCCTACTGCCGATCCTCCTCGCAAAGTACTTTTCTATAATTCTAGTGTTTATAGAAAAAAGTTAAACGAATTTTTTGTTGATGTAAAAAACTATTTATTCTGAATAGAATGCCGCCATTTATGCAATTAAAAAAATTTAAATGTCTCTTATTAGATAAAGCATATTTTCGTCTGATAAGGTTCTTCTTCAATGATTTTGAGGATATTTTAGTTTTGACCAAAAAAATTGTATTTCTTACGACTATTCATAAAATATGTTAATGCGATTCCGTCCTACTGCCGATTCTTTTCGCAAAGTACTTTTCTATAATTCTAGTATTTATAGAAAAAAATTAAACGAATTTTTTGTTGATGTAAAAAACTATTAATTCTGAATAAAATGCCGCCCATTTATGCAATTAAAAAAATTTAAATGTCTCTTATGACTTTTCGTAAAATATGTTAATGTCATCTGAAAGAGGAACATATAAGGTTTCAATAGAGCTCTTAGTCGAAGAAGTCGGTCGAAGGATGCAAGAGTTATTAGCAAAAAACTAATCGGTAGTCAACACGATTCCGTCTTACTGCCGATTCTTTTCGCAAAGTACTTTTCTATAATTCTAGTATTTAATGGGAAAAAATTAAACGAATTTTTTGTCCATGTAAAAAACTTTAAATTCTGAATAAAATGCCGCCCATTTAGACAATTAAAAAAGTTTAAATGTCTAATATTAGATAAGGCATATTTTCGTCTGATAAGGTACTTCTTCTTCAATGATTTCGAGTATATTTTAGATTTGATAAAAAAAATTGTATTTCTTACGACTTTTCGTTAAATATGTTAATGCCATCTGAAAGAGGAACAGATAAGCTTTCCATCGAGCTCTTGGTCGAAAAAGTCGGTCGAAGGATGCAAGAGTTATTAGCAAAAAACTTATCGGTGGTCAACACGATTCTCGTCGCAAAGTACTTTTCTATAATTCTAGTACTTATAGAAAAAAATTAAACAAATTTTTTGTTGATGTAAAAAACTATTAATTCTGAATAAAATGCCGCCCATTTATGCAATTAAAAAAAATCAATAGAGCTCTTTGTCGAAGAAGTCGGTCGAAGGATGCAAGAGTTATTAGCAAAAAACTAATCGGTAGTCAACACGATTCCGTCCTACTGCCGATTCTTTTCGCAAAGTACTTTTCTATAATTCTAGTATTTAATGGGAAAAAATGAAACGAATTTTTTGTCCATGTAAAAAACTTTAAATTCTGAATAAAATGCCGCCCATTTAGACAATTAAAAAAGTTTAAATGTCTAATATTAGATAAGGCATATTTTCGTCTGATAAGGTACTTCTTCTTCAATGATTTCGAGGATATTTTAGTTTTGATGAAAAAAATTGTATTTCTTACGATTTTTCATAAAATATGTTAATGCCATCTGAAAGAGGAACAGATAAGCTTTCCATCGAGCTCTTAGTCGAAGAAGTCGGTCGAAGGATGCAAGAGTTATTAGCAAAAAACTAATCGGTGGTCAACACGTTTCCGTCCTACTGCAGATTCTCTTCGCAAAGTACTTTTCTATAATTCTAGTATTTATAGAAAAAAATTAAACGAATTTTTTGTCCATGCAAAAAACTATTAATTCTTAATAAAATGCCGCCCATTTATGCAACTAAAAAAAATTTAGATGTCTCTTATTAGATAAGGTACTTCTTCTTCAATGATTTAGAGGATATTTTAGTTTTGATCAAGAAAATTGTATTGCCTACGACTTTTCATAAAATATGTTAATGCGATTCCGTCCTACTGCCGATTCTTTTCGCAAAGTACTTTTCTATAATTCTAGTATTTATAGAAAAAAATTAAACGAATTTTTTGTTGATATAAAAAACTATTAATTCTGAATAAAATGCCGCTTATTTGTGCAATTAAAAAAATTTAAATGTTTCTTATTAGATAAGGCATATTTTCGTCTGATAAGGTACTTTTTCTTCAATGATTTCGAGTATATTTTAGTTTTGATCAAAAAAATTGTATTTCTTACGACTTTTCGTAAAATATATTAATGCCATCTGAAAGAGGAACAGATTAGCTTTCCATCGAGCTCTTGGTCGAAAAAGTCGGTCGAACGATGGAAGAGTTATTAGCAAAAAACTTATCGGTGGTCAACACGATTCCGTCCTACTGCCGATCCTCCTCGCAAAGTACATTTCTATAATTCTAGTGTTTATAGAAAAAAGTTAAACGAATTTTTTGTTGATGTAAAAAACTATTAATTCTGAATAAAATGCCGCCATTTATGCAATTAAAAAAATGTAAATGTCTCTTATTAGATAAAGCATATTTTCGTCTGATAAGGTTCTTCTTCAATGATTTTGAGGATATTTTAGTTTTGATCAAAAAAATTGTATTTCTTACGACTATTCATAAAATATGTTAATGCGATTCCGTCCTACTGCCGATTCTTTTCGCAAAGTACTTTTCTATAATTCTAGTATTTATAGAAAAAAATTAAACGAATTTTTTGTCCATGTAAAAAACTTTAAATTCTGAAAAAAATGCCGCCCATTTAGACAATTAAAAAAGTTTAAATGTCTAATATTAGATAAGGCATATTTTCGTCTGATAAGGTACTTCTTCTTCAATGATTTCGAGGATATTTTAGTTTTGATCAAAAAAATTGTATTTCTTACGACTTTTCATAAAATATGTAGTTGCCATCTGAAACAGGAACAGATAAGCTTTCCATCGAGCTCTTAGTCGAAGAAGTCGGTCGAAGGATGCAAGAGTTATTAGCAAAAAACTAATCGGTGGTCAACACGTTTCCGTTCTACTGCAGATTCTCTTCGCAAAGTACTTTTCAATAATTCTAGTATTTAATGGGAAAAATTAATCTAACATTTTGTCCATGTAAAAAACTATTAATTCTGAATAAAATGCCGCCCATTTGTGCAATTAAAAAAATTTAAATGTCTCTTATTAGATAAGGCATATTTTCGTCTGATAAGGTACTACTTCTTGAATGATTTCGAGGATATTTTAGTTTTGATCAAAAAAATTGTATTTCTTACGACTTTTCATAAAATATGTAGTTGCCATCTGAAACAGGAACAGATAAGCTTTCCATCGAGCTCTTAGTCGAAGAAGTCGGTCGAAGGATGCAAGAGTTATTAGCAAAAAACTAATCAGTGGTCAACACGTTTCCGTCCTACTGCCGATTCTCTTCGCAAAGTACTTTTCAATAATTCTAGTATTGAATGGGAAAAATTAATCTAACATTTTGTCCATGTAAAAAACTATTAATTCTGAATAAAATGCCGCCCATTTGTGCAATTAAAAAAATTTAAATGTCTCTTATTAGATAAGGCATATTTTCGTCTAATAAGGTACTTTTTCTTCAATGATTTTGAGGATATTTTAGTTTTGATCAAAAAAATTTTATTTCTTACGACTTTTCGGAAAATATGTTAATGCCATCTGAAACAGGTACAGATAAGCTTTCCATCGAGCTCTTAGTCGAAGAAGTCGGTCGAAGGATGCAAGAGTTATTAGAAAAAACTAATCGGTGGTCAACACGTTTCCGTTCTACTGCAGATTCTCTTCGCAAAGTACTTTTCAATAATTCTAGTATTTAATGGGAAAAATTAATCTAACATTTTGTCCATGTAAAAAACTATTAATTCAGAAAAAAATGCCGCCCATTTATGCAATTAAAAAAATTTAAATGTCTCTTATTAGATAAGGCATATTTTCGTATGATAAGGTACTTCTTCTTCAATGATTTCGAGGATATTTTAGTTTTGATCAAAAAAATTTTATTTCTTATGACTTTTCGTAAAATATGTTAATGCCATCTGGAAGAGGAACAGATCGAGCTCTTAGTCGAAGAAGTCAGTTATTAACAAAAAAATAATCAGTGGTCAACACGTTTCCGTCCTACTGCCGATTCTTTTCGCAGAGTACTTTTCTATAATTCTAGTATTTAATGGGAAAAAATTAATCGAATTTTTTGTCCATGTAAAAAACTATTAATTCTTAATAAAATGCCGCCCATTTATGCAATTAAATACATTTAAATGTCTCTTATTAGATAAGGCATATTTTCTTCTGATAAGGTACTTCTTCTTCAATGATTTCGAGGATATTTTAGTTTTGACCAAAAAAATTGTATTTCTTACGTTTTTTCGTAAAATCTGTTAATGCCATCTGAAAGAGGAACAGATAAGGTTTCCATCGAGCTCTTAGTCGAACAATTCGATCGAACGATGCAAGAGTTATAAGCAAAAAACTAATCGGTGTTCAACACGATTCCGTCCTACTGCCGATTCTTTTTGCAAAGTACTTTTCTATAATTCTAGTATTTAATGGGAAAAAATTAAACGAATTTTTTGTCCATGTAAAAAACTATTAATTCTGAATAAAATGCCGCCATTTATGCAATTAAAAAAATTTAAATGTCTCTTATTAGATAAAGCATATTTTCGTCTGATAAGGTTCTTCTTCAATGATTTTGAGGATATTTTAGTTTTGATCAAAAAAATTGTATTTCATACGACTTTTCATAAAATATGTTAATGCGATTCCGTCCTACTGCCGATTCTTTTCGCAAAGTACTTTTCTATAATTCTAGTATTTATAGAAAAAAATTAAACGAATTTTTTGTTGATGTAAAAAACTATTAATTTTGAATAAAATGCCGTCCATTTATGCAATTAAAAAAATTTAAATGTCTCTTATTAGATAAGGCATATTTTCGTCTGATAAGGTACTACTTCTTGAATTATTTCGAGGATATTTTAGTTTTGATCAAAAAAATTGTATTTCTTACGACTTTTCATAAAATATGTAGTTGCCATCTGAAACAGGAACAGATAAGCTTTCCATCGAGCTCTTAGTCGAAGAAGTCGGTCGAAGGATGCAAGAGTTATAAGCAAAAAACTAATCGGTGTTCAACACGATTCCGTCCTACTGCCGATTCTTTTTGCAAAGTACTTTTCTATAATTCTAGTATTTAATGGGAAAAAATTAATCGAATTTTTTGTCCATGTAAAAAACTATTAATTCTGAATAAAATGCCGCCCATTTGTGCAATTAAAAAAATTTAAATGTCTCTTATTATATAAGACATATTTTCGTCTAATAAGGTACTTTTTCTTCAATGATTTTGAGGATATTTTAGTTTTGATCAAAAAAATTTTATTTCTTACGACTTTTCGGAAAATATGTTAATGCCATCTGAAACAGGTACAGATAAGCTTTCCATCGAGCTCTTAGTCGAAGAAGTTGGTCGAAGGATGCAAGAGTTATTAAAAAAAACTAATCGGTGGTCAACACGTTTCCGTCCTACTACCGATTCTTTTCGCAAAGTACTTTTCTATAATTCTTGTATTTAATGGGAAAAAAATAAACGAATTTTGTGTCCATGTAAAAAACTATTAATTCTGAATAAAATGCCGCCCATTTGTGCAATTAAAAAAATTTAAATGTCTCTTATTAGATAAGGCATATTTTCGTATGATAAGGTACTTTTTCTTCAATGATTTTGAGGATATTTTAGTTTTGATCAAAAAAATTTTATTTCTTACGACTTTTCGGAAAATATGTTAATGCCATCTGAAACAGGTACAGATAAGCTTTCCATCGAGCTCTTAGTCGAAGAAGTCGGTCGAAGGATGCAAGAGTTATAAGCAAAAAACTAATCGGTGTTCAACACGATTCCGTCCTACTGCCGATTCTTTTTGCAAAGTACTTTTCTATAATTCTAGTATTTAATGGGAAAAAATTAATCGAATTTTTTGTCTATGTAAAAAACTATTAATTCTGAATAAAATGCCGCCCATTTGTGCAATTAAAAAAATTTAAATGTCTCTTATTATATAAGACATATTTTCGTCTAATAAGGTACTTTTTCTTCAATGATTTTGAGGATATTTTAGTTTTGATCAAAAAAATTTTATTTCTTACGACTTTTCGGAAAATATGTTAATGCCATCTGAAACAGGTACAGATAAGCTTTCCATCGAGCTCTTAGTCGAAGAAGTCGGTCGAAGGATGCAAGAGTTATAAGCAAAAAACTAATCGGTGTTCAACACGATTCCGTCCTACTGCCGATTCTTTTTGCAAAGTACTTTTCTATAATTCTAGTATTTAATGGGAAAAAATTAATCGAATTTTTTGTCCATGTAAAAAACTATTAATTCTGAATAAAATGCCGCCCATTTGTGCAATTAAAAAAATTTAAATGTCTCTTATTATATAAGACATATTTTCGTCTAATAAGGTACTTTTTCTTCAATGATTTCGAGGATATTTTAGTTTTGATCAAAAAAATTTTATTTCTTATGACATTTCGTAACATATGTTAATGCCATCTGGAAGAGGAACAGATAAGCTTTCCATCGAGCTCTTAGTCGAAGAAGTCGGTTATTAACAAAAAAATAATCGGTGGTCAACACGTTTCCGTCCTACTGCCGATTCTTTTCGCAGAGTACTTTTCTATAATTCTAGTAATTAATGGGAAAAAATTAATCGAATTTTTTGTCCATGTAAAAAACTATTAATTCTGAATAAAATGCCGCCCATTTATGCAATTAAATACATTTAAATGTCTCTTATTAGATAAGGCATATTTTCGTCTGATAAGGTACTTCTTCTTCAATGATTTCGAGGATATTTTAGTTTTGATAAAAAAAATTGTATTTCTTACGACTTTTCGTAAAATATGTTAATGCCATCTGAACCTAGATCAGATAAGCTTTCCATCGAGCTCTTAGTCGAAGAAGTCGGTCGAAGGATGTAAGAGTTATTAGCAAAAAACTAATCGGTGGTCAACACGATTCCGTCCTACTGCCGATTCTTTTCGCAAAGTACTTTTCTATTATTCTAGTATTTAATGGGAAGGTTAGATTAGGTTAGGTTGAACAGGCAGCTCGACAGAAGTCGAGAGCACCCGGTGACCATTAGGTCCATTGTGTTGCCTGATTTTTATACTGTAAGGATTAGATGGGATTTGGTAGAGTTGCTGGGATAAAGGATGGGAGAAGGGTCGTGCCGTTTTCTCCTGGTTCTAATGGCCAGTCCCATTGGGCTTCGGCAGCCCGCGGAACCACCCAGTAGAATCCAGGAAGAGTGCCAGGTCCTCCATGTGCGCGTTCGCTAGACTGCCCAATTCGTCAAAGAAGGGTCTTCCCAAAAATTGGTTCTCCTCCGAGTGCAGGGCAGTCGCAGAGAAGGTGTTGGACACTCTCAATGTCTTCTTCGTTGCCCGTCATGTGGCCCGCTATTGACATTAATAATGAAGAATGTAAAGAGCTTTAAGCGCTGCTTGGCTATCAACGTAGATCGATACGTTCCTCGGGCTCTCACTCAAGGTGTGTATCAATTTAGCCGCCTGCCAAACGGCGTAGATCTCCGCTTGGAACACGCTACAATAGTCAGGAAGATGAAAGGAGAGTTGAACCAAAAGGTCATCAGAGTAGACCCCCGGTCCAGTTCCTTCCTCCGTCTTCGAGCCGTCTGTATAGATTGACAGCTCGTTCTGCCTCAAGGGAGTTTCGAGTTGCAATCTGCTCTATTAGGAAATTCGACAGTAAATTCGTCTTCCCATTTGAGATCTGAAACCCAGTAGTCGTTCTCATCTGCCACAGAGGTTCCTACTGAGCGTCGGATTGACCCGTAACCGGCTTAAGAAGGCCCTGGGCTAGCAGCCTGACTGCACTTCTTGCTGCCACGTGCTTGAGGGAGACTCCAATTGGTTCCAGATTCAACATCACATCAAGCGCTGCCTGGGGGGTAGAACGAATGCATCCTGTTACTCCCAAGCAAGCGAGTCTTTGTACTTTGCGGAGGTTGTTTAGATGGCAGTTGGTGTGACCCTCCTCCCACCAAACCAGCGCTCCATAAGTAAGTATAGGTCTGACGACTGCTGTGTAAAACCAATGAATGATATGCGGTTGCAGTCCCCATCCCTTACCGAATGTCTTTTTGCAAACAAAAAAGGCCTGTACTGCCTTTTTCGTCCTCTCCTCAAAGTTCCTCCTCCAGGAGAGTTTAGAGTCGAGGATTACTCCAAGGTCTTTGGCCTCCTTTGAAAGCACAAGCTCCGTTCCGCCCAGTGTCGGGAGTTTGAAGCTTGGGATCTTGTATTTCCGGGTGAACAAAACCAGCTCGGTCTTTTGTGGGTTGGCCCCCAGACCGTTCTGCTCTGCCCATCGAAGAGTTAGGCTCAATGCGCCGTTTAGGAGCTCACTGATTGTAGGCAGGAATCTGCCTGTTACCATGAGCACCAGGTCGTCTGCATAGGCCGTCACTCTACAGCCCCTATTTTCCAGTTTTAGGAGAAGATCATTAAGGACAAGGTTCCACAGCAGGGGAGATATGACACCCCCTTGCGGAGTTCCCCTGACCACCTTTCTCCTAATTGTCGAGGTGCAGAGTTGGGCGTTTATCACTCTATGGCAAAGCATGTTGCTAAGCCATCGAGTGATTGTCGGGTGTGAGCCAATATTGACAAGTGCAGTCGTTATGGACTCGATCCTGACATTGTTGAAGGCACCTTCTATATCCAGAAAGCCGCCAACGTAAACTCCTTTCTCCGCAATGTTTTTTCAATTGTGCTAACTACCTCGTGCAAAGCGGTCTCAACTGATCTACCCTTAGGATAGGCGTGTTGAGATCCGCTGAAAGTGTGAGGTGTCAGCTTACTTTTGAGATGCAGGTCCAGAAGTCTCTCCAATGTTTTTAATAAAAACGATGAAAGACTAATGGGCCTATAATCTTTTGGTGAGCAATGGTTGATCTTTCCTGCCTTGGGAATAAAAGCCACCTTCACTTCTCTCCAGTACCTTGGGATGTATCCTGTAAGGAGACATCCTCTGAAGATTTCCAGTAGCCAGTTCGACAGGTACTCACTCACCGCTTGCATCATGGCTGGTCTGATGTCATCCGGTCCAGCTGATTTGTTGGGATGGAACGACTTGATAGCCCAGATTATCTTTTCTTTGGTAAGGATTTCCCTTGCTACGGCCTCACCCTCCAGGTCCACTGCCTGTTCCGGCTCTTCGCTGATGCTAAACCCAGGTTCATCATCAGCTTCCAAGCATCCCGGAAAGTGTGTGTTCATGAGGAGTTGTAGATACTCCTGGCTGTCTTTAGCGAATTTGCCATCCAGATCGCAAAGCAAGCCGGGTGTGGCTGGATCATTCGCTAGAAATTTTCGAAGTCTGGACGCTTCTGTGGTGCTGGTTAGATCCTCGCAGAAAGCGGCCCAAGAATATCTTTTGGCCTTCCTACATTCTTTCTTGAAGACTTTGAAACTGAGGTGGTAGGCGTCCCAGTCCACCTGGCAGTTTCTGTCTTTCGCTGTATTGCAGAGTCTTCTCGTTTCCTTCCGTATCCTTTACCTGTTGCGTTTTGACTTTGGAGGACGGCTGATAGGGCAGGATTTGATGAAGGCCTTACATAGAGCTTCCGTGACGGTCCTGGTCGATTTCTCCAGTTTGTCCGGGTTGTCCAGCCTACCCACTGGGTGGTTTGGGAGTAACTCCTTGACAAGTTGAGAGAACTCTCTGAACCATTCCACTTCGAACACTATCCTGCAATGGTCCGAGAAGGAACATTCCGTGGATACGTGCCAGTCTACAACAGAGAGGGAGTCACTGTTGGTCGCTAGGTTTACGTCAATAACCTCAGCATGGTTCTTATTGCGGAATGTGGGGTGGACACCCCGGTTACACACATTAAGATTTGTGCACGACATGAATTCACACAGGGATTCTCCTATCACGTTAATATCTTTGCTTTCCCACATAGTGTGGTTAGCATTGGCATCACACCCCAGGATTAAGTCAGTGCTCTCCTCCTGCGCATGCAGAATTAGGGCTCGGACGCTCTCTGACGGTGGATCCCTCTCTTCGTACGGTAGATATGCCGAGGCCAGGTATAGTTTGGGACCGTTTCTTCGCTCGCATAACACTACCGTCAGGTCGTTATTGCTGTAACGGGAAGAGAGAAGAACATTAACTCCGGTTCTTACCACGATACAGGTTCCGGACTTACCTACAGTTGTAGGGACAAGGAGATTGTAGCCGCGGGCACCTAAACCGCAAACCCTTCCACTCACGATCCAGGGCTCCTGGATAAGAGCCACGTCTACCCTCTCCCTGTCCATCCACCGTAGTAGGTCGATCCAGGGGACCATTGAATGATGCAGATTAATCTGCACCATCTTAAGTCTCTCCGGTTGACCTATCATCCTCGCGCCCGGCGCCTCCAGGAATGATTGCCCGAAGGCAACCCATTCCCATCTTCAGACGGCCCTGCCTGCTCAGGAGTTGGCGTCTGGACTCCGGACCAATACTGATCCAGAGGTCCTTGCCGTTTCCCTTGTCGCGGGCCAGCCCTCTCTTGATTGTCCAGTCCGCGGTGTCGCAGTCCGCGTTCTGGCTCTTGATCAATAAAAGGGTGGTTCGATCCTCCATAGTTGGGGGTATGATCCAGACCTTAATAATCGTTCGGGCCGGAATTTGGTCCCCGGGGACGACGTCAATCTTAGCACCCGGCCAGGGGGAGTCTAGTTTCGGCAATGTGTCCTTCAGAAACCGCAGGGACTCCAAATTGGCACATGCCACAACCTTGACACCCTTGTACCAGTTGATACCATCAAACTCTGCCACGAAGGGATTTTCTGGCCGAGTGATGGCATCTGCTATCGCCTGGTTGATAGACCCTTCAAGGATGAGCCAGTTCTCGTTGGTGAGTTTCCCTTCCGGGTCCCTCCTATCGATAATGGCCACCTGCAGCTCCAGCTTCGAGCTTAAGCTTGCAGGAAATTCCCCTGGACGTTTCCGCTTGCTCTCCGAAGCCTTCACCGAGTCATCAGACTTTTGTCTCTTATTGGCCGGTGCGGTACTCTTGCTAGCCGTTCCCTCCTTTACGGGGGGTGTGGCTGCGGCAGGTTTACCTCGGCACTGAGCACTCGTACTTTGTGCGGCGGTCTGAGTGTTGCCAGGCGAGCCAGCAAGTCTGAGATACAGTCGCACGTTGTACTCATGCTTTTTGCGCAGTCTCTTCTCTCGGCCGCTCAGCGAACCCGGGTCGCGATCCTCCAGTCCCTTAAGGAACTTTAGAGAGGTCTTGTACCCAGACAGCCGTTTGCGTTTGAGATCATCGCGCGCATTCCATCACAGTGACCACTGGCGACACGCAGAGAGGATTGCTCCTCCCCGTGCCCGCCGGTGGTAGCGGTCACACCTCCCACCGACGTGTGGGCTGACATCCCAGCCCGTGTTACTCCTCTGTTCTTACGTCCCATCATTCGGGTAATGCAGTTTATACTTGCTGCCAAGTACCTCTGACCATGGCATCGGGCCCAAGCCCCTGAGACTGGGTCTGAGAAACTTGGGTCCGTCACCTTTGCTAGACACTGCAAGGTCCTGCGGACAGGCAAGAGATGCTAGCATCCCTCGGTTGCCCGAGACAATGCAGTATCCATTGCCCAGCCGGCACCCTCGGGGAGGGTTCAGTCAGAGGAGTTTTCGCCGACCATTTAATGGGAAAAAATTAAACGAATTTTTTGTCCATGTAAAAAAACTTTAAATTCTGAATAAAATGCCGCCCATTTATGCAATTAAAAAAATGTAAATGTCTCTTATTAGATAAGGCATATTTTCGTCTGATAAGGTACTTCTTCTTTAATGATTTCGAGCATATTTTAGTTTTGATAAAAAAAATTTTATTTCTTACGACTATTCGTAAAATATGTAAATGCCATCTGAAAAAGAAACAGATAAGCTTTCAATCGAGCTCTCAGTCGAAGAAGTCGGTCGAAGGATGCAAAAGTTATTAGCAAAAAACTAATCGGCGGTCAATACGATTCCGTCCTACTGCCGATTCTTTTCTCAAAGGACTTTTCTATAATTCTAGTATTTAATGGGAAAAAATTAAACGAATTTTGTGTCCATGTAAAAACTACTAATTCTGAATAAAATGCTGCCCATTTGTGCAATTAAAAAAATGTAAATGTCTCTTATTAGATAAGGTATATTTTCGTTTGATAAAGTACTTCTTCTTCATTGATTTCGAGGATATTTTAGTTTTGATAAAAAAATTTGTATTTCTTACGACTTTTCGTAAAATATGTTAATGCCATCTGAAAGAGGAACAGATAAGCTTTCCATTGAGCTCTTAGTCGAAGAAGTCGGTCGAAGGATGCAAGAGTTATTAGCAAAAAAAATAATAGCTGGTCAACACGTTTCCGTCGTACTGCCGATTCTTTTCTTAAAGTACTTTTCTATAATTCTAGTATTTAATGGGAAAAAATTAAACGAATTTTTTGTCCATGTAAAAAACTATTAATTCTGAACAAAATACTGCCCATTTGTGCAATTAAAAAAATGTAAATGTCTTTTATTAGATAAGGCATATTTTCGTCTGATAAAGTACTTCTTCTTCATTGATTTCGATGATATTTTAGTTTTGATAAAAAAATTTGTATTTCTTACGACTTTTCGTAAAATATGTTAATTCAATAATGATTAGCAGGCTCGAGGTCAATTTTGATACACCAAATTTGTAATCAAAAAGTTTTGGCAGTTTTAACAACAAACAATATTGCAAGAACTAGCTCAAAAGCTAGCAGCAGGCAGATCGTACAGCTGTTTCGGGAGTTGCCAAACTCCTTCATCAGCGATCTTTGCTTAACGATGAACGGATTATCAGCACTCCCCATACGTTTTTTTGATAAACTGCATGAGAATTGCAAGTTATCAAACGAAAAACCCTGAGAAATGCTGCTTCGATCATCGCCTTGCAATATTGTTGTAGTTGTGGGCTACCGCTGTTTGTTGGAGTCAAGTCTTGACTCACGTCAACTGCTTGTGGACCAAATTTAGAAAAATAAAACAAAAATTTTATTTTTCAAGTTTCTGTCATACTACACAATTATGTGGATGACTACGGCGTGCCTTCCGTTTTAGTTAAAAAGTGTTCTGTTTTACGACCTATACAAGTAATTCAATAATGATTAGCAGGCTCGGGGTCAATTTTGATACACCAAATTTGTAATCAAAAAGTTTTGGCAGTTTTAACAACAAACAATATTGCAAGAACTAGCTCAAAAGCTAGCAGCAGGCAGATCGTACAGCTGTTTCGGGAGTTGCCAAACTCCTTCATCAGCGATCTTTGCTTGGTGTATCAAAATTGACCTCGAGCCTGCTAATCATTATTGAATTACTTGTATAGGTCGTAAAACAGAACACTTTTTAAATATGTTAATGCCATCTGAGAGAGGAACAGATAAGCTTTCCATAAAACTCTAGGTCGAAGAAGTCGGTCGAAGGATGCAAGAGTTATTAGGAAAAAAATAATAGCTGGTCAACACGTTTCCGTCCTACTGCCGATTCTTTTCTTAAAGTACTTTTCTATAATTCTACTATATAATGGGAAAAAATGATACGAATTTTTTGTCCATGTAAAAAACTATTAATTCTTAATAAAATGCCGCCCATTTATGCAATTAAAACCAGTAAAGACGCTATCTTCAGCAAGGCTGAAGCTATAATACTTTTCACGTTGTGTCACTAAAAAACTGAATGAATAGTTTTCATGCATCCCTCACAACATAACTGTAAAGTTTCAAGTCAAGTGGTTAAAAAACAAAAAAGTTTTTCATACAACGGGACAAGTTAAGCTCTAAGAGGGCGTGGCTATGCCCACTTTTGGTCAAAATAGTTTTCATTCTTCCCTAAGAAAGTTTCAAGTCAATTGGTTAAAAAACAAAAAAGTTTTCCATACAACGGGTCAATTTTCGCTATAAGTGGGCGTGGCTACAAGTTTTCCATACAACGGGTCAAGTTTAGCTATAAGAGGATGTGGCTACGCCCACTTTTGGTCAAAATAGTTTTCATTCCTCCCTGAGAACATAACTGTAAAGTTTCAAGTCAATTGGTTAAAAAACAAAAAAGTTTTCCATACAACGGGTCAATTTTCGCTATAAGTGGGCGTGGCTACGCACACTTTACGTCAAAATAGTTTTCATTCCTCCCTTACAACATAACTGTAAAGTTTCAAGTCAATTGGTTAAAAACAAAAAAGTTTTCCATACAACGGGTCAAGTTTAGCTATAAGTGGGCGTGGCTATGCCCACGTTTGGTCAAAATAGTTTTCATTCCTCCCTAACAACATAACTGTAAAGTTTCAAGTCAATTGGTTAAAAAAAAAAAAGTTTTCCATACAACGGGTCAAGTTTAGCTATAAGTGGGCGTGGCCATGCCCACGTTTGGTCAAAATAGTTTTCATTCCCCCCTAAGAACCTAACTGTAAAGTTTCAAGTCAATTGGTTAAAAAACAAAAAAGTTTTCCATACAACGGGTCAAGTTTAGCTATAAGAGGGCGTGGCTACGCCCACTTTTTGTCAAAATAGGTTTCATTCCTCCCTAAGAACATAACTGTAAAGTTTCAAGTCAATTAGTTAAAAAACAAGAATTTTTTCCGTGAAAGTTTCATAATATTAATGCGGGCTATATAGGTCACATTTGATTGGGAAATAACAATCAAATTTTAGTTTTTGACACACAACCAATGTCACAAGAACTTGCTCTCTGTTTAGCAAGCAGCGGGCAGATCGTACAGCTGTTTCGGGAGTCGCCACACTCCTTCATCAGCGATCTTTTTTGCTTGACCACCAATCCATTTCAATATCTATTTATATTTATGCATTGCCGAAAACATTCTTGAGAAGTGTAAGAATGCAATGGTAATACAAGTTCAGATTTTGATCGATAGATGGCCTTGTGATTGATTGGTTGGTGTCAAGGATCATTTTAAGCGCAGGTGGTGTCAATCTTTGACTGGTCACTGCAATGAACCTTATATATATTAATTAGATTTCAGCGTTGATGAGTTCAATGCTGAGTTTTTGTGTTTTGTTTTTGAAATGCGGTAAGCCCTCCGCAGGAATTTATATTTGTATTTAATAGCATAGACCAATTGCGTTATTATTGTGAAAGTTTCATAATATTAATGCGGGCTATATAGGTCACATTTGATTGGGAAATAACAATCAAATTTTAGTTTTTGACACACAACCAATGTCACAAGAACTTGCTCTCTGTTTAGCAAGCAGCAGGCAGATCGTACAGCTGTTTCGGGAGTCGCCACACTCCTTCATCAGCGATCTTTTTTGCTTGACCACCAATCCATTTCAATATCTATTTATATTTATGCATTGCCGAAAACATTCTTGAGAAGTGTAAGAATGCAATGGTAAAACAAGTTCAGATTTTGATCTGCCTGCTGCATGCTAAACAGAGAGCAAGTTCTTGTGACATTGGTTGTGTGTCAAAAACTAAAATTTGATTGTTATTTCCCAATCAAATGTGACCTATATAGCCCGCATTAATATTATGAAACTTTCACAATAATAACGCAATTGGTCTATGCTATTAAATACAAATATAAATTCCTGCGGAGGGCTTACCGCATTTCAAAAACAAAACACAAAAACTCAGCATTGAACTCATCAACGCTGAAATCTAATTAATATATATAAGGTTCATTGCAGTGACCAGTCAAAGATTGACACCACCTGCGCTTAAAATGATCCTTGACACCAACCTATCAATCACAAGGCCATCTATCGATCAAAATCTGAACTTGTATTACCATTGCATTCTTACACTTCTCAAGAATGTTTTCGGCAATGCATAAATATAAATAGATATTGAAATGGATTGGTGGTCAAGCAAAAAAGATCGCTGATGAAGGAGTGTGGCGACTCCCGAAACAGCTGTACGATCTGCCTGCTGCTTGCTAAACAGAGAGCAAGTTCTTGTGACATTGGTTGTGTGTCAAAAACTAAAATTTGATTGTTATTTCCCAATCAAATGTGACCTATATAGCCCGCATTAATATTATGAAACTTTCACAATAATAACGCAATTGGTCTATGCTATTAAATACAAATATAAATTCCTGCGGAGGGCTTACCGCATTTCAAAAACAAAACACAAAAACTCAGCATTGAACTCATCAACGCTGAAATCTAATTAATATATATAAGGTTCATTGCAGTGACCAGTCAAAGATTGACACCACCTGCGCTTAAAATGATCCTTGACACCAACCAATCAATCACAAGGCCATCTATCGATCAAAATCTGAACTTGTATTACCATTGCATTCTTACACTTCTCAAGAATGTTTTCGGCAATGCATAAATATAAATAGATATTGAAATGGATTGGTGGTCAAGCAAAAAAGATCGCTGATGAAGGAGTGTGGCGACTCCCGAAACAGCTGTACGATCTGCCTGCTGCTTGCTAAACAGAGAGCAAGTTCTTGTGACATTGGTTGTGTGTCAAAAACTAAAATTTGATTGTTATTTCCCAATCAAATGTCACCTATATAGCCCGCATTAATATTATGAAACTTTCACAATAATAACGCAATTGGTCTATGCTATTAAATACGAATTTTTTCCATAAAACGGGTCAAGTTTCTTTTGGTCAAAATAGTTTTCATTCCTCCCTAAGAACATAACTGTAAAGTTTCAAGTCAATTGGTCAAAAAACCAAAAAGTTTTCCATACAACGGGTCAAGTTTCGCTATATTCATTCCTCCCTAAGAACATAACTGTAAAGTTTTAAGTGAATTGGTTAAAAAACAAAAAAGTTTTCTATACAACGACGTGAATATTGCTTCTCTCCCACTTCTTCATTTTGTATGGGAGCTACCAGTTCGAGTAGTCCAATCTCAATTAAACTTTCAGGCATGTAGTCGGACTATGTAGAACTACTATGTTTAAAATTTCAGAACTCTATCATACAAAATAAAAAAGTTTTCCATACAACGATTTAAGTTTTGTTCACTTTTCTTCTTCTTTTCGTATGGGGACCAGTTCCAGTGGTCCGATATGGCTGGATCCGACAAATGAGTTGATCGCACAAATAAAAAGCCCCTGTGCAAAATTTCAGCTCGATATCTTCAAAACTGTGGGAGGAGATTGTATATATACAGACAGACGGACAGATGGACGGACAGACGGACGGACAGACGGACATGGCTAGATCAACTCGTCTTGTCGTCCTGATCAAGAATATATGTACTTTATATAGTCGGAAAAGAATATTTCGATCTGTTACAAACTTCAGCACAAAGTTAATATACTATTTCACATACGTGAAAAGTATAAAAATTTAAATGTCTCTTATTAGATAATGCATATTTTCGTCTGATAAGGTACTTCTTCTTCAATGATTTTGAGGATATTTTAGTTTTGATCAAAAGAATTTTATTTCTTATGACTTTTCGTAAAATATGTTAATTCCATCTGAAAGAGGAACAGATAAGCTTTCCATCGAGCTCTTAGTCGAAAAAGTCGATCGAAGGATGCAAGTTTTATTAGCAAAAAAATAATCAGTGGTCAACACGTTTCCGTCCTACTGCCGATCCTTTTCGCAAAGTACTTTTCTATAATTCTAGTATTTAATGGGAAATAATTAAACGAATTTTGGTTCACGTAAAAAACTATTAATTCTGAATGAAATGCCGCCCATTTATGCAATTAAAAAAATTAAAATGTCTCTTATAAGATAATGCATATTTTCGTCTGATAAGGTACTTCTTCTTCAATGATTTTGAGGATATTTTAGTTTTGATCAAAAAAATTATATTTCTTACGACTTTTCGTAGAATATGTTAATGCCATCTGAAAGAGGAACAGATAAGCTTTCTGAATTCTTAATAAAATGCAGCCCATTTATGCAATTAAAAAAATTTAAATGTCTCTTATTAGATAAGGCATATATTCATCTGATAAGGTACTTCTTCTTCAATGATTTCGAGGATATTTTAGTTTTGATCAAAAAAATTGTATTTCTTACGACTTTTCGTAAAATATTTTAATGCCATCTGAAAAAGGAACAGATAAGCTTTCCATCGAGCTCTTAGTCGAAGAAGTCGGTCGAAGGATGCAAGAGTTATTAGCAAAAAACTAATCGGTGTTCAACACGATTCCGTCCTACTGCCGATTTTTTTCGCAAAGTACTTTTCTATAATTTTAGTATTTGATGGGAAAAAATGAAACGAATCTTTTGTCGATATAAAAAACTATTAACTCTGAATAAACTGCCGCCCATTAATGCAATTAAAAAAATTAAAATGTCTCTTATTAGATAAGGCATATTTTCGTCTGATAAGGTACTTCTTCTTCAATGATTTTGAGGATATTTTAGTTTTGAACAAAAAAATTGTATTTCTTATGACTTTTCGTAATCGTAAAATATGTTAATGCCATCAGAAAAAGGAACATATAAGGTTTCAAACAAGCTCTTAGTCGAAGAAGTCGGTCGAAGGATGCAAGAGTTATTAGCAAAAAACTAATCGGTAGTCAACACGATTCCGTCCTACTGCCGATTCTTTTCGCAAAGTACTTTTCTATAATTCTAGTATTTAATGGGAAAAAATTAAACGAATTTTTTGTCCATGAAAAAAACTTTAAATTCTGAATAAAATGTCGCCCATTTAGACAATTAAAAAAGTTTTAATGTCTTATATTAGATAAGGCATATTTTCGTCTGATAAGGTACATCTTCTTCAATGATTTCGAGGATATTTTAGTTTTGATCAAAAAAATTTTATTTCTTACGACTTTACATAAAATATGTTAATGCCATCTGAAACAGGAACAGATAAGCTTTCCATCGAGCTCTTAGTCGAAGAAGTTGGTCGAAGCATGCAAGAGTTATTAGCAAAAAACTAATCGGTGGTCAACACGTCTCCGTCCTACTGCAGATTCTCTTCGCAAAGTACTTTTCTATAATTGTAGTATTTAATGGGAAAAATTAATCGAATATTTTGTCCATGTAAAAAACTATTAATTCTAAATAAAATGCCGCCCATTTGAGCAATTAAAAAAATTTAAATGTCGCTTATTAGATAAGGCATATTTTCGTCTAATAAGGTACTTTTTCTTCAATGATTTTGCGGATATTTTGGTTTTGATCAAAAAAATTTTATGTCTAACGACTTTTCGTAAACTATGTTAATGTCATCTGAAAGAGGAACAGATAAGCTTTCCATCGAGCTCTTAGTCGAAGAAGTCGGTCGAAGGATGCAAGAGTTATTAGCAAAAAACTCATCGGTGGTCAACACGTTTCCATCCTTCTGCCGATGTTTTTCGCATAGTACTTTTCTATAATTCTAGTATTTAATGGGAAAAAATAAAACGAATTTTTTGTCCATGTAAAAAACTATTAATTCTGAATAAAATGCCGCCCATTTATGCAATTTAAAATATTTAAATGTCTCCTATTAGATAAGGCATATTTTCGTCTAATAAGGTACTTCTTCTTCAATGATTTTGGGGATATTTTAGTTCTTATCAAAAAAATTTTATTTCTTATGACTTTTCGTAAAATATGTTAATGCCATCTGAAAGAGGATCAAATAAGCTTTCCATCGAGCTCTTAGTCGAAGAAGTCGATCGAAGGATGCAAGAGTTATTAGCAAAAAAATAATCGGTGGTCAACACGTTTCCGTCCTACTGCCGATTCTTTTCGCAAAGTACTTTTCTATAATTATAGTATTTAAACGGAAAAAATTAAACGAATTTTTTTACCATGTCAAAAACTATTAATTCTGGATAAAATGCTGCCCATTTATGCAATTGAAAAATTTAAATGTCTCTTATTAGATAAGGCATATTTTCGTCTGATAAAGTACTTCTTCTTTAATGATTTTGAGGATATGTTTGTTTTGATCAAAAAAATTTTATTTCTTATAACTTTTCGAAAAATATGTTAATGCCATCTGAAAGAGGAACAGATAAGCTTTCCATCGAGCTCTTAGTCGAAGAAGTCGATCGAAGGAGGCAAGAGTTATTAGCAAAAAAATAATCGGTGGTCAACACGTTTCCGTCCTACTGCCGATTCTTTTCGCAAAGTAGTTTTCAATAATTCTAGTATTTAAACGGAAAAAATTAAACGAATTTTTTGTCCATGTAAAAAACTATTAATTCTGAATAAAATGCTGCCCATTTATGGAATTAAAAAAATTTAAATGTCTCTTATTTGATAAGGCAGATTTTCGTCTGTTTAGGTTCTTCTTCTTCAATGATTTCGAGGATATATTAGTTTTGATCAAAAAAATTGAATTTCTTACGACTTTTCGTAAAATGTGTTAATGCCATCTGAAACTGGAACAGATAAGCTTTCCATCGAGCTCTTAGTCCAAGAAGTCGGTCGAAGGATGCACGAGTTATTAGCAAGAAACTAATCGGTGTTCAAGACGATTCCATCCTTCTGCCGATTTTTTTCGCAAAGTACTTTTCTATAATTCTAGTATTTAATGGGAAAAAATTAAACGAATTTTTTGTCCATGTAAAAAACTATTAATTCTGAATAAAATGCCGCCCATTTATGCAATTAAAAAAATTTAAATGTCTGTTATTAGATAAGGCACATTTTTGTCTGATAAGGTACTTCTTCTTCAATGATTTTGAGGATCTTTTAGTTTTGATCAAAAAAATTGTATTTCTTACGACTTTTCGTAAAATATGTTAATGCCATCTGAAACTAGAATAGATAAGCTTTCCATTGAGCTCTTAGTCGAAGAAGTCGATCGAAGGAGGCAAGAGTTATTAGCAAAAAACTAATAGCTGGTTAACACGTTTCCGTCCTACTGCCGATTCTTTTCGCAAAGTACTTTTCAATAATTCTAGTATTTAAAAGGAAAAAATTAAACGAATTTTTTGTCCATGTAAAAAACTATTAATTCTGAATAAAATGCTGCCCATTTATGCAATTAAAAAAATTTAAGTGTCTCTTAATTGAGAAGGCAGATTTTCGACTGATAAGGTACTTCTTCTTCAATGATTTTGAGGATCTTTTAGTTTTTATCAAAAAAATTGTATTTCTTATGACTTTTCGTGAAATATGTTAATGCCATCTGAAACAGGAACAGATATGCTTTCCATCGAGCTCTTAGTCGAAGAAGTCGGTCGAAGGATGCAAGAGTTATTAGCAAAAAACTAATCGGTGGTCAACACGTTTCCGTCATACTGCCGATTCTTTTCGCAAAGTACTTTTCTATAATTCTAGTATTTAAACGGAAAAAATTAAACGAATTTTTTGTCCATGTAAAAAACTATTAATTCTTAATAAAATTCCGCCCATTTATACAATTAAAAAAATTTACATGTCTCTTATTAGATAAGGCATATTTTCGTCTGATAAGGTACTTCTTCTTCAATGATGTCGAGGATATTTTAGTTTTGATCAAAAAAATTGTATTTCTTACGACTTTTCTTAAAATATGATAATGCCATCTGTAACTAGAACAGATAAGCTTTCCATCGAGCTCATAGTCGAAGAAGTCGGTCGAAGGATGCACGAGTTATTAGCAAGAAACTAATCGGTGTTCAACACGAGTCCATCCTTCTGCCGATTTTTTTCGCAAAGTACTTTTCTATAATTCTAGTATTTAATGGGAAAAAATTAAAGGAATTTTTTGTCCATGTAAAAAACTATTAATTCTGAATAAAATGCCGCCCATTTATGCAATTACAAAAATTTAAATGTCTGTTATTAGATAAGGCACATTTTTGACATATAAGGTACTTGTTCTTCAATGATTTTGAGGATCTTTTATTTTTTATTAAAAAAATTGTATTTCTTACGGCTTTTCTTAAAATATGTTAATGCCATCTGAAACTAGAACAGATAAGCTTTCCATTGAGCTCTTAGTCGAAGAAGTCGACCGAAGGAGGCAAGAGTTATTAGCAAAAAAATAATCGGTGGTCAACACGTTTCCGTCCTACTGCCGATTTTTTTCGCAAAGTACTTTACTATAATTCTAGTATTTAATAGGAAAAAATTAATCGAATTTTTTGTCCATGTAAAAAACTATTAATTCTTAATAAAATTCCGCCCATTTATACAATTAAAAAAATTTAAATGTCTCTTATTAGATAAGGCAGATTTTCGTCTGATAAGGTACTTCTTCTTCAATGATTTCGATTATATTTTAGTTTTGATAAAAAAAATTGTATTTCTTACGACTTTTCTTAAAATATGTTAAAGCCATCTGAAACTAGAACAGATAAGCTTTCCATCGAGCTCATAGTCGAAGAAGTCGGTCGAAGGATGCACGAGTTATTAGCAAGAAACTAATCGGTGTTCAAGACGATTCCATCCTTCTGCCGATTTTTTTCGCAAAGTACTTTTCTATAATTCTAGTATTTATTGGGAAAAAATTAAACGAATTTTTTGTCCATGTAAAAAACTATTAATTCTGAATAAAATGCCACCCATTTATGCAATTAAAAAAATTTAAATGTCTGTTATTAGATAAGGCACATTTTTGTCTGATAAGGTACTTCTTCTTCAATGATTTTGAGGATCTTTTAGTTTTGATCAAAAAAATTGTATTTCTTACGACTTTTCGTAAAATATGTTAATGCCATCTGAAACTAGAACAGATAAGCTTTCCATTGAGCTCTTAGTCGAATAAGTCGATCGAAGGAGGCAAGAGTTATTAGCAAAAAACTAATAGCTGGTTAACACGTTTCCGTCCTACTGCCGATTCTTTTCGCAAAGTACTTTTCAATAATTCTAGTATTTAAAAGGAAAAAATTAAACGAATTTTTTGTCCATGTAAAAAACTATTAATTCTGAATAAAATGCTGCCCATTTATGCAATTAAAAAAATTTAAGTGTCTCTTAATTGAGAAGGCAGATTTTCGACTGATAAGGTACTTGTTCTTCAATGATTTTGAGGATCTTTTAGTTTTTATCAAAAAAATTGTATTTCTTACGACTTTTCGTAAAATATGTTAATGCCATCTGAAACAGGAACAGATAAGCTTTCCATCGAGCTCTTAGTCGAAGAAGTCGGTCGAAGGATGCAAGAGTTATTAGCAAAAAACTAATCGGTGGTCAACACGTTTCCGTCCTACTGCCGATTCTTTTCGCAAAGTACTTTTTAATAATTCTAGTATTTAAACGGAAAAAATTAAACGAATTTTTTGTCCATGTAAAAAACTATTAATTCTGAATAAAATGCCGCCCATTTATGCAATTAAAAAAATTTTAATGTCTCTTATTAGATAAGGCATATTTTCGTCTGATAAGGTACTTCTTTTTTAACGATTTCGAGGATATTTTAGTTTTGATCAAAAAAATTTTATTTTTTACGACTTTTTGTAAAATATGTTAATGCCATCTGAAAGAGGATCAGATAAGCTTTCCATCGAGCTCTTAGTCGAAGAAATCGATCGAAGGATGCAAGAGTTATTAGCAAAAAAATAATCGGTGGTCAACACGTTTCCGTCCTACTGCCGATTCTTTTCGCAAAGTACTTTTCTATAATTATAGTATTTAAACGGAAAAAATTAAACGAATTTTTTTACCATGTCAAAAACTATTAATTCAGGATAAAATGCTGCCCATTTATGCATTTGAAAAATTTAAATGTCTCTTATTAGATAAGGCATATTTTCGTCTGATAAAGTACTTCTTCTTTAATGATTTCGAGGATATGTTAGTTTTGATCAAAAAAATTTTATTTCTTATAACTTTTCGAAAAATATGTTAATGCCATCTGAAAGAGGAACAGATAAGCTTTCCATCGAGCTCTTAGTCGAAGAAGTCGATCGAAGGAGGCAAGAGTTATTAGCAAAAAAATAATCGGTGGTCAACACGTTTCCGTCCTACTGCCGATTCTTTTCGCAAAGTAGTTTTCAATAATTCTAGTATTTAAACGGAAAAAATTAAACGAATTTTTTGTCCATGTAAAAAACTATTAATTCTGAATAAAATGCTGCCCATTTATGCAATTAAAAAAATTTAAATGTCTCTTATTTGATAAGGCAGATTTTCGTCTCTTTAGGTTCTTCTTCTTCAATGATTTCGAGGATATTTTAGTTTTGATCAAAAAAATTGAATTTCTTACGACTTTTCGTAAAATATGTTAATGCCATCTGAAACTGGAACAGATAAGCTTTCCATCGAGCTCTTACTCGAAGAAGTCGGTCGAAGGATGCACGAGTTATTAGCAAGAAACTAATCGGTGTTCAAGACGATTCCATCCTTCTGCCGATTTTTTTCGCAAAGTACTTTTCTATAATTCTAGTATTTAATGGGAAAAAATTAAACGAATTTTTTGTCCATGTAAAAAACTATTAATTCTGAATAAAATGCCGCCCATTTATGCAATTAAAAAAATTTAAATGTCTGTTATTAGATAAGGCACATTTTTGTCTGATAAGGTACTTCTTCTTCAATGATTTTGAGGATCTTTTAGTTTTGATCAAATAAATTTTATTTCTTACGACTTTTCGTAAAATATGTTAATGCCATCTGAAACTAGAACAGATAAGCTTTCCATTGAGCTCTTAGTCGAAGAAGTCGATCGAAGGAGGCAAGAGTTATTAGCAAAAAACTAATAGCTGGTTAACACGTTTCCGTCCTACTGCCGATTCTTTTCGCAAAGTACTTTTCAATAATTCTAGTATTTAAACGGAAAAAATTAAACGAATTTTTTGTCCATGTAAAAAACTATTAATTCTGAATAAAATGCTGCCCATTTATGCAATTAAAAAAATTTAAATGTCTCTTATTTGATAAGGCAGATTTTCGTCTCTTTAGGTTCTTCTTCTTCAATGATTTCGATTATATTTTAGTTTTGATAAAAAAAATTGTATTTCTTACGACTTTTCTTAAAATATGTTAATGCCATCTGTAACTGGAACAGATAAGCTTTCCATCGAGCTCATAGTCGAAGAAGTCGGTCGAAGGATGCACGAGTTATTAGCAAGAAACTAATCGGTGTTCAAGACGATTCCATCCTTCTGCCGATTTTTTTCGCAAAGTACTTTTCTATAATTCTAGTATTTAATGGGAAAAAATTAAACGAATTTTTTGTCCATGTAAAAAACTATTAATTCTGAATAAAATGCCGCCCATTTATGCAATTAAAAAAATTTAAATGTCTGTTATTAGATAAGGCACATTTTTGTCTGATAAGGTACTTCTTCTTCAATGATTTTGAGGATCTTTTAGTTTTGATCAAAAAAATTGTATTTCTTACGACTTTTCGTAAAATATGTTAATGCCATCTGAAACTAGAACAGATAAGCTTTCCATTGAGCTCTTAGTCGAAGAAGTCGATCGAAGGAGGCAAGAGTTATTAGCAAAAAACTAATAGCTGGTTAACACGTTTCCGTCCTACTGCCGATTCTTTTCGCAAAGTACTTTTCAATAATTCTAGTATTTAAAAGGAAAAAATTAAACGAATTTTTTGTCCATGTAAAAAACTATTAATTCTGAATAAAATGCTGCCCATTTATGCAATTAAAAAAATTTAAGTGTCTCTTAATTGAGAAGGCAGATTTTCGACTGATAAGGTACTTGTTCTTCAATGATTTTGAGGATCTTTTAGTTTTTATCAAAAAAATTGTATTTCTTACGGCTTTTCGTAAAATATGTTAATGCCATCTGAAACAGGAACAGATAAGCTTTCCATCGAGCTCTTAGTCGAAAAAGTCGGTCGAAGGATGCAAGAGTTATTAGCAAAAAACTAATCGGTGGTCAACACGTTTCCGTCCTACTGCCGATTCTTTTCGCAAAGTACTTTTCAATAATTCTAGTATTTAAAAGGAAAAAATTAAACGAATTTTTTGTCCATGTAAAAAACTATTAATTCTGAATAAAATGCCGCCCATTTATGCCATTAAAAAAATTTTAATGTCTCTTATTAGATAAGGCATATTTTCGTCTGATAAGGTACTTCTTTTTTAACGATTTCGAGGATATTTTAGTTTTGATCAAAAAAATTTTATTTTTTACGACTTTTTGTAAAATATGTTAATGCCATCTGAAAGAGGATCAGATAAGCTTTCCATCGAGCTCTTAGTCGAAGAAGTCGATCGAAGGATGCAAGAGTTATTAGCAAAAAAATAATCGGTGGTCAACACGTTTCCGTCCTACTGCCGATTCTTTTCGCAAAGTACTTTTCTATAATTATAGTATTTAAACGGAAAAAATTAAACGAATTTTTTTACCATGTCAAAAACTATTAATTCAGGATAAAATGCTGCCCATTTATGCATTTGAAAAATTTGAATGTCTCTTATTAGATAAGGCATATTGTCGTCTGATAAAGTACTTCTTCTTTAATGATTTCGAGGATATGTTAGTTTTGATCAAAAAAATTTTATTTCTTATAACTTTTCGAAAAATATGTTAATGCCATCTGAAAGAGGAACAGATAAGCTTTCCATCGAGCTCTTAGTCGAAGAAGTCGATCGAAGGAGGCAAGAGTTATTAGCAAAAAAATAATCGGTGGTCAACACGTTTCCGTCCTACTGCCGATTCTTTTCGCAAAGTACTTTTTAATAATTCTAGTATTTAAACGGAAAAAATTAAACGAATTTTTTGTCCATGTAAAAAACTATTAATTCTGAATAAAATGCTCCCCATTTATGCAATTAAAAAAATTTAAATGTCTCTTATTAGATAAGGCAGATTTTCGTCTGATAAAGTACTTCTTCTTTAATGATTTCGAGGATATGTTAGTTTTGATCAAAAAAATTTTATTTCTTATAACTTTTCGAAAAATATGTTAATGCCATCTGAAAGAGGAACAGATAAGCTTTCCATCGAGCTCTTAGTCGAAGAAGTCGATCGAAGGAGGCAAGAGTTATTAGCAAAAAAATAATCGGTGGTCAACACGTTTCCGTCCTACTGCCGATTCTTTTCGCAAAGTAGTTTTCAATAATTCTAGTATTTAAACGGAAAAAATTAAACGAATTTTTTGTCCATGTAAAAAACTATTAATTCTGAATAAAATGCTGCCCATTTATGCAATTAAAAAAAATTAAATGTCTCTTATTTGATAAGGCAGATTTTCGTCTCTTTAGGTTCTTCTTCTTCAATGATTTCGAGGATATTTTAGTTTTGATCAAAAAAATTGAATTTCTTACGACTTTTCGTAAAATATGTTAATGCCATCTGAAACTGGAACAGATAAGCTTTCCATCGAGCTCTTACTCGAAGAAGTCGGTCGAAGGATGCACGAGTTATTAGCAAGAAACTAATCGGTGTTCAAGACGATTCCATCCTTCTGCCGATTTTTTTCGCAAAGTACTTTTCTATAATTCTAGTATTTAATGGGAAAAAATTAAACGAATTTTTTGTCCATGTAAAAAACTATTAATTCTGAATAAAATGCCGCCCATTTATGCAATTAAAAAAATTTAAATGTCTGTTATTAGATAAGGCACATTTTTGTCTGATAAGGTACTTCTTCTTCAATGATTTTGAAGATCTTTTAGTTTTGATCAAAAAAATTTTATTTCTTACGACTTTTCGTAAAATATGTTAATGCCATCTGAAACTAGAACAGATAAGCTTTCCATTGAGCTCTTAGTCGAAGAAGTCGATCGAAGGAGGCAAGAGTTATTAGCAAAAAACTAATAGCTGGTTAACACGTTTCCGTCCTACTGCCGATTCTTTTCGCAAAGTACTTTTCAATAATTCTAGTATTTAAACGGAAAAAATTAAACGAATTTTTTGTCCATGTAAAAAACTATTAATTCTGAATAAAATGCTGCCCATTTATGCAATTAAAAAAATTTAAATGTCTCTTATTTGATAAGGCAGATTTTCGTCTCTTTAGGTTCTTCTTCTTCAATGATTTCGATTATATTTTAGTTTTGATAAAAAAAATTGTATTTCTTACGACTTTTCTTAAAATATGTTAATGCCATCTGTAACTGGAACAGATAAGCTTTCCATCGAGCTCATAGTCGAAGAAGTCGGTCGAAGGATGCACGAGTAATTAGCAAGAAACTAATCGGTGTTCAAGACGATTCCATCCTTCTGCCGATTTTTTTCGCAAAGTACTTTTCTATAATTCTAGTATTTAATGGGAAAAAATTAAACGAATTTTTTGTCCATGTAAAAAACTATTAATTCTGAATAAAATGCCACCCATTTATGCAATTAAAAAAATTTAAATGTCTGTTATTAGATAAGGCACATTTTTGTCTGATAAGGTACTTCTTCTTCAATGATTTTGAGGATCTTTTAGTTTTGATCAAAAAAATTGTATTTCTTACGACTTTTCGTAAAATATGTTAATGCCATCTAAAACTAGAACAGATAAGCTTTCCATTGAGCTCTTAGTCGAAGAAGTCGATCGAAGGAGGCAAGAGTTATTAGCAAAAAACTAATAGCTGGTTAACACGTTTCCGTCCTACTGCCGATTCTTTTCGCAAAGTAGTTTTCAATAATTCTAGTATTTAAACGGAAAAAATTAAACGAATTTTTGGTCCATGTAAAAAACTATTAATTCTGAATAAAATGCTGCCCATTTATGCAATTAAAAAAATTTAAGTGTCTCTTAATTGAGAAGGCAGATTTTCGACTGATAAGGTACTTGTTCTTCAATGATTTTGAGGATCTTTTAGTTTTTATCAAAAAAATTGCATTTCTTACGACTTTTCGTAAAATATGTTAATGCCATCTGAAACAGCAACAGATAAGCTTTCCATCGAGCTCTTAGTCGAAGAAGTCGGTCGAAGGATGCAAGAGTTATTAGCAAAAAACTAATCGGTGGTCAACACGTTTCCGTCCTACTGCCGATTCTTTTCGCAAAGTACTTTTCAATAATTCTAGTATTTAAAAGGAAAAAATTAAACGAATTTTTTGTCCATGTAAAAAACTATTAATTCTGAATAAAATGCCGCCCATTTATGCCATTAAAAAAATTTTAATGTCTCTTATTAGATAAGGCATATTTTCGTCTGATAAGGTACTTCTTTTTTAACGATTTCGAGGATATTTTATTTTTGATCAAAAAAATTTTATTTTTTACGACTTTTTGTAAAATATGTTAATGCCATCTGAAAGAGGATCAGATAAGCTTTCCATCGAGCTCTTAGTCGAAGAAGTCGATCGAAGGATGCAAGAGTTATTAGCAAAAAAATAATCGGTGGTCAACACGTTTCCGTCCTACTGCCGATTCTTTTCGCAAAGTACTTTTCTATAATTATAGTATTTAAACGGAAAAAATTAAACGAATTTTTTTACCATGTCAAAAACTATTAATTCAGGATAAAATGCTGCCCATTTATGCATTTGAAAAATTTAAATGTCTCTTATTAGATAAGGCATATTTTCGTCTGATAAAGTACTTCTTCTTTAATGATTTCGAGGATATGTTAGTTTTGATCAAAAAAATTTTATTTCTTATAACTTTTCGAAAAATATGTTAATGCCATCTGAAAGAGGAACAGATAAGCTTTCCATCGAGCTCTTAGTCGAAGAAGTCGATCGAAGGAGGCAAGAGTTATTAGCAAAAAAATAATCGGTGGTCAACACGTTTCCGTCCTACTGCCGATTCTTTTCGCAAAGTAGTTTTCAATAATTCTAGTATTTAAACGGAAAAAATTAAACGAATTTTTTGTCCATGTAAAAAACTATTAATTCTGAATAAAATGCTCCCCATTTATGCAATTAAAAAAATTTAAATGTCTCTTATTTGATAAGGCAGATTTTCGTCTCTTTAGGTTCTTCTTCTTCAATGATTTCGAGGATATTTTAGTTTTGATCAAAAAAATTGAATTTCTTACGACTTTTCGTAAAATATGTTAATGCCATCTGAAACTGGAACAGATAAGCTTTCCATCGAGCTCTTACTCGAAGAAGTCGGTCGAAGGATGCACGAGTTATTAGCAAGAAACTAATCGGTGTTCAAGACGATTCCATCCTTCTGCCGATTTTTTTCGCAAAGTACTTTTCTATAATTCTAGTATTTAATGGGAAAAAATTAAACGAATTTTTTGTCCATGTAAAAAACTATTAATTCTGAATAAAATGCCGCCCATTTATGCAATTAAAAAAATTTAAATGTCTGTTATTAGATAAGGCACATTTTTGTCTGATAAGGTACTTCTTCTTCAATGATTTTGAGGATCTTTTAGTTTTGATCAAAAAAATTTTATTTCTTACGACTTTTCGTAAAATATGTTAATGCCATCTGAAACTAGAACAGATAAGCTTTCCATTGAGCTCTTAGTCGAAGAAGTCGATCGAAGGAGGCAAGAGTTATTAGCAAAAAACTAATAGCTGGTTAACACGTTTCCGTCCTACTGCCGATTCTTTTCGCAAAGTACTTTTCTATAATTATAGTATTTAAACGGAAAAAATTAAACGAATTTTTTGTCCATGTAAAAAACTATTAATTCTGAATAAAATGCTGCCCATTTATGCAATTAAAAAAATTTAAATGTCTCTTATTTGATAAGGCAGATTTTCGTCTCTTTAGGTTCTTCTTCTTCAATGATTTCGATTATATTTTAGTTTTGATAAAAAAAATTGTATTTCTTACGACTTTTCTTAAAATATGTTAATGCCATCTGTAACTGGAACAGATAAGCTTTCCATCGAGCTCATAGTCGAAGAAGTCGGTCGAAGGATGCACGAGTTATTAGCAAGAAACTAATCGGCGTTCAAGACGATTCCATCCTTCTGCCGATTTTTTTCGCAAAGTACTTTTCTATAATTCTAGTATTTAATGGGAAAAAATTAAACGAATTTTTTGTCCATGTAAAAAACTATTAATTCTGAATAAAATGCCACCCATTTATGCAATTAAAAAAATTTAAATGTCTGTTATTAGATAAGGCACATTTTTGTCTGATAAGGTACTTCTTCTTCAATGATTTTGAGGATCTTTTAGTTTTGATCAAAAAAATTGTATTTCTTACGACTTTTCGTAAAATATGTTAATGCCATCTGAAACTAGAACAGATAAGCTTTCCATTGAGCTCTTAGTCGAAGAAGTCGATCGAAGGAGGCAAGAGTTATTAGCAAAAAACTAATAGCTGGTTAACACGTTTCCGTCCTACTGCCGATTCTTTTCGCAAAGTACTTTTCAATAATTCTAGTATTTAAAAGGAAAAAATTAAACGAATTTTTTGTCCATGTAAAAAACTATTAATTCTGAATAAAATGCTGCCCATTTATGCAATTAAAAAAATTTAAGTGTCTCTTAATTGAGAAGGCAGATTTTCGACTGATAAGGTACTTGTTCTTCAATGATTTTGAGGATCATTTAGTTTTTATCAAAAAAATTGTATTTCTTACGACTTTTCGTAAAATATGTTAATGCCATCTGAAACAGGAACAGATAAGCTTTCCATCGAGCTCTTAGTCGAAGAAGTCGGTCGAAGGATGCAAGAGTTATTAGCAAAAAACTAATCGGTGGTCAACACGTTTCCGTCCTACTGCCGATTCTTTTCGCAAAGTACTTTTCAATAATTCTAGTATTTAAAAGGAAAAAATTAAACGAATTTTTTGTCCATGTAAAAAACTATTAATTCTGAATAAAATGCCGCCCATTTATGCCATTAAAAAAATTTTAATGTCTCTTATTAGATAAGGCAGATTTTCGTCTGATAAGGTACTTATTTTTTAACGATTTCGAGGATATTTTAGTTTTGATCAAAAAAATTTTATTTTTTACGACTTTTTGTAAAATATGTTAATGCCATCTGAATGAGGATCAGATAAGCTTTCCATCGAGCTCTTAGTCGAAGAAGTCGATCGAAGGATGCAAGAGTTATTAGCAAAAAAATAATCGGTGGTCAACACGTTTCCGTCCTACTGCCGATTCTTTTCGCAAAGTACTTTTCTATAATTATAGTATTTAAACGGAAAAAATTAAACGAATTTTTTTACCATGTCAAAAACTATTAATTCAGGATAAAATGCTGCCCATTTATGCATTTGAAAAATTTAAATGTCTCTTATTAGATAAGGCATATTTTCGTCTGATAAAGTACTTCTTCTTTAATGATTTCGAGGATATGTTAGTTTTGATCAAAAAAATTTTATTTCTTATAACTTTTCGAAAAATATGTTAATGCCATCTGAAAGAGGAACAGATAAGCTTTCCATCGAGCTCTTAGTCGAAGAAGTCGATCGAAGGAGGCAAGAGTTATTAGCAAAAAAATAATCGGTGGTCAACACGTTTCCGTCCTACTGCCGATTCTTTTCGCAAAGTAGTTTTCAATAATTCTAGTATTTAAACGGAAAAAATTAAACGAATTTTTTGTCCATGTAAAAAACTATTAATTCTGAATAAAATGCTCCCCATTTATGCAATTAAAAAAATTTAAATGTCTCTTATTTGATAAGGCAGATTTTCGTCTCTTTAGGTTCTTCTTCTTCAATGATTTCGAGGATATTTTAGTTTTGATCAAAAAAATTGAATTTCTTACGACTTTTCGTAAAATATGTTAATGCCATCTGAAACTGGAACAGATAAGCTTTCCATCGAGCTCTTACTCGAAGAAGTCGGTCGAAGGATGCACGAGTTATTAGCAAGAAACTAATCGGTGTTCAAGACGATTCCATCCTTCTGCCGATTTTTTTCGCAAAGTACTTTTCTATAATTCTAGTATTTAATGGGAAAAAATTAAACGAATTTTTTGTCCATGTAAAAAACTATTAATTCTGAATAAAATGCCGCCCATTTATGCAATTAAAAAAATTTAAATGTCTGTTATTAGATAAGGCACATTTTTGTCTGATAAGGTACTTCTTCTTCAATGATTTTGAGGATCTTTTAGTTTTGATCAAAAAAATTTTATTTCTTACGACTTTTCGTAAAATATGTTAATGCCATCTGAAACTAGAACAGATAAGCTTTCCATTGAGCTCTTAGTCGAAGAAGTCGATCGAAGGAGGCAAGAGTTATTAGCAAAAAACTAATAGCTGGTTAACACGTTTCCGTCCTACTGCCGATTCTTTTCGCAAAGTACTTTTCTATAATTATAGTATTTAAACGGAAAAAATTAAACGAATTTTTTGTCCATGTAAAAAACTATTAATTCTGAATAAAATGCTGCCCATTTATGCAATTAAAAAAATTTAAATGTCTCTTATTTGATAAGGCAGATTTTCGTCTCTTTAGGTTCTTCTTCTTCAATGATTTCGATTATATTTTAGTTTTGATAAAAAAAATTGTATTTCTTACGACTTTTCTTAAAATATGTTAATGCCATCTGTAACTGGAACAGATAAGCTTTCCATCGAGCTCATAGTCGAAGAAGTCGGTCGAAGGATGCACGAGTTATTAGCAAGAAACTAATCGGCGTTCAAGACGATTCCATCCTTCTGCCGATTTTTTTCGCAAAGTACTTTTCTATAATTCTAGTATTTAATGGGAAAAAATTAAACGAATTTTTTGTCCATGTAAAAAACTATTAATTCTGAATAAAATGCCACCCATTTATGCAATTAAAAAAATTTAAATGTCTGTTATTAGATAAGGCACATTTTTGTCTGATAAGGTACTTCTTCTTCAATGATTTTGAGGATCTTTTAGTTTTGATCAAAAAAATTGTATTTCTTACGACTTTTCGTAAAATATGTTAATGCCATCTGAAACTAGAACAGATAAGCTTTCCATTGAGCTCTTAGTCGAAGAAGTCGATCGAAGGAGGCAAGAGTTATTAGCAAAAAACTAATAGCTGGTTAACACGTTTCCGTCCTACTGCCGATTCTTTTCGCAAAGTACTTTTCAATAATTCTAGTATTTAAAAGGAAAGAATTAAACGAATTTTTTGTCCATGTAAAAAACTATTAATTCTGAATAAAATGCTGCCCATTTATGCAATTAAAAAAATTTAAGTGTCTCTTAATTGAGAACGCAGATTTTCGACTGATAAGGTACTTGTTCTTCAATGATTTTGAGGATCATTTAGTTTTTATCAAAAAAATTGTATTTCTTACGACTTTTCGTAAAATATGTTAATGCCATCTGAAACAGGAACAGATAAGCTTTCCATCGAGCTCTTAGTCGAAGAAGTCGGTCGAAGGATGCAAGAGTTATTAGCAAAAAACTAATCGGTGGTCAACACGTTTCCGTCCTACTGCCGATTCTTTTCGCAAAGTACTTTTCAATAATTCTAGTATTTAAAAGGAAAAAATTAAACGAATTTTTTGTCCATGTAAAAAACTATTAATTCTGAATAAAATGCCGCCCATTTATGCCATTAAAAAAATTTTAATGTCTCTTATTAGATAAGGCAGATTTTCGTCTGATAAGGTACTTATTTTTTAACGATTTCGAGGATATTTTAGTTTTGATCAAAAAAATTTTATTTTTTACGACTTTTTGTAAAATATGTTAATGCCATCTGAATGAGGATCAGATAAGCTTTCCATCGAGCTCTTAGTCGAAGAAGTCGATCGAAGGATGCAAGAGTTATTAGCAAAAAAATAATCGGTGGTCAACACGTTTCCGTCCTACTGCCGATTCTTTTCGCAAAGTACTTTTCTATAATTATAGTATTTAAACGGAAAAAATTAAACGATTTTTTTTACCATGTCAAAAACTATTAATTCAGGATAAAATGCTGCCCATTTATGCATTTGAAAAATTTAAATGTCTCTTATTAGATAAGGCATATTTTCGTCTGATAAAGTACTTCTTCTTTAATGATTTCGAGGATATGTTAGTTTTGATCAAAAAAATTTTATTTCTTATAACTTTTCGAAAAATATGTTAATGCCATCTGAAAGAGGAACAGATAAGCTTTCCATCGAGCTCTTAGTCGAAGAAGTCGATCGAAGGAGGCAAGAGTTATTAGCAAAAAAATAATCGGTGGTCAACACGTTTCCGTCCTACTGCCGATTCTTTTCGCAAAGTAGTTTTCAATAATTCTAGTATTTAAACGGAAAAAATTAAACGAATTTTTTGTCCATGTAAAAAACTATTAATTCTGAATAAAATGCTGCCCATTTATGCAATTAAAAAAATTTAAATGTCTCTTATTTGATAAGGCAGATTTTCGTCTCTTTAGGTTCTTCTTCTTCAATGATTTCGAGGATATTTTAGTTTTGATCAAAAAAATTGAATTTCTTACGACTTTTCGTAAAATATGTTAATGCCATCTGAAACTGGAACAGATAAGCTTTCCATCGAGCTCTTAGTCGAAGAAGTCGGTCGAAGGATGCACGAGTTACTAGCAAGAAACTAATCGGTGTTCAAGACGATTCCATCCTTCTGCCGATTTTTTTCGCAAAGTACTTTTCTATAATTCTAGTATTTAATGGGAAAAAATTAAACGAATTTTTTGTCCATGTAAAAGACTATTAATTCTGAATAAAATGCCGCCCATTTATGCAATTAAAAAAATTTAAATGTCTGTTATTAGATAAGGCACATTTTTGTCTGATAAGGTACTTCTTCTTCAATGATTTTGAGGATCTTTTAGTTTTGATCAAAAAAATTGTATTTCTTACGACTTTTCGTAAAATATGTTAATGCCATCTGAAACTAGAACAGATAAGCTTTCCATTGAGCTCTTAGTCGAAGAAGTCGATCGAAGGAGGCAAGAGTTATTAGCAAAAAACTAATAGCTGGTTAACACGTTTCCGTCCTACTGCCGATTCTTTTCGCAAAGTACTTTTCAATAATTCTAGTATTTAAAACGAAAAAATTAAACGAATTTTTTGTCCATGTAAAAAACTATTAATTCTGAATAAAATGCTGCCCATTTATGCAATTAAAAAAATTTAAGTGTCTCTTAATTGAGAAGGCAGATTTTCGACTGATAAGGTACTTGTTCTTCAATGATTTCGAGGATCTTTTAGTTTTTATCAAAAAAATTGTATTTCTTACGACTTTTCGTGAAATATGTTAATGCCATCTGAAACAGGAACAGATAAGCTTTCCATCGAGCTCTTAGTCGAAGAAGTCGGTCGAAGGATGCAAGAGTTATTAGCAAAAAACTAATCGGTGGTCAACACGTTTCCGTCCTACTGCCGATTCTTTTCGCAAAGTACTTTTCAATAATTCTAGTATTTAAAAGGAAAGAATTAAACGAATTTTTTGTCCATGTAAAAAACTATTAATTCTGAATAAAATGCTGCCCATTTATGCAATTAAAAAAATTTAAGTGTCTCTTAATTGAGAACGCAGATTTTCGACTGATAAGGTACTTGTTCTTCAATGATTTTGAGGATCATTTAGTTTTTATCAAAAAAATTGTATTTCTTACGACTTTTCGTAAAATATGTTAATGCCATCTGAAACAGGAACAGATAAGCTTTCCATCGAGCTCTTAGTCGAAGAAGTCGGTCGAAGGATGCAAGAGTTATTAGCAAAAAACTAATCGGTGGTCAACACGTTTCCGTCCTACTGCCGATTCTTTTCGCAAAGTACTTTTCAATAATTCTAGTATTTAAAAGGAAAAAATTAAACGAATTTTTTGTCCATGTAAAAAACTATTAATTCTGAATAAAATGCCGCCCATTTATGCCATTAAAAAAATTTTAATGTCTCTTATTAGATAAGGCAGATTTTCGTCTGATAAGGTACTTATTTTTTAACGATTTCGAGGATATTTTAGTTTTGATCAAAAAAATTTTATTTTTTACGACTTTTTGTAAAATATGTTAATGCCATCTGAATGAGGATCAGATAAGCTTTCCATCGAGCTCTTAGTCGAAGAAGTCGATCGAAGGATGCAAGAGTTATTAGCAAAAAAATAATCGGTGGTCAACACGTTTCCGTCCTACTGCCGATTCTTTTCGCAAAGTACTTTTCTATAATTATAGTATTTAAACGGAAAAAATTAAACGATTTTTTTTACCATGTCAAAAACTATTAATTCAGGATAAAATGCTGCCCATTTATGCATTTGAAAAATTTAAATGTCTCTTATTAGATAAGGCATATTTTCGTCTGATAAAGTACTTCTTCTTTAATGATTTCGAGGATATGTTAGTTTTGATCAAAAAAATTTTATTTCTTATAACTTTTCGAAAAATATGTTAATGCCATCTGAAAGAGGAACAGATAAGCTTTCCATCGAGCTCTTAGTCGAAGAAGTCGATCGAAGGAGGCAAGAGTTATTAGCAAAAAAATAATCGGTGGTCAACACGTTTCCGTCCTACTGCCGATTCTTTTCGCAAAGTAGTTTTCAATAATTCTAGTATTTAAACGGAAAAAATTAAACGAATTTTTTGTCCATGTAAAAAACTATTAATTCTGAATAAAATGCTGCCCATTTATGCAATTAAAAAAATTTAAATGTCTCTTATTTGATAAGGCAGATTTTCGTCTCTTTAGGTTCTTCTTCTTCAATGATTTCGAGGATATTTTAGTTTTGATCAAAAAAATTGAATTTCTTACGACTTTTCGTAAAATATGTTAATGCCATCTGAAACTGGAACAGATAAGCTTTCCATCGAGCTCTTAGTCGAAGAAGTCGGTCGAAGGATGCACGAGTTACTAGCAAGAAACTAATCGGTGTTCAAGACGATTCCATCCTTCTGCCGATTTTTTTCGCAAAGTACTTTTCTATAATTCTAGTATTTAATGGGAAAAAATTAAACGAATTTTTTGTCCATGTAAAAGACTATTAATTCTGAATAAAATGCCGCCCATTTATGCAATTAAAAAAATTTAAATGTCTGTTATTAGATAAGGCACATTTTTGTCTGATAAGGTACTTCTTCTTCAATGATTTTGAGGATCTTTTAGTTTTGATCAAAAAAATTGTATTTCTTACGACTTTTCGTAAAATATGTTAATGCCATCTGAAACTAGAACAGATAAGCTTTCCATTGAGCTCTTAGTCGAAGAAGTCGATCGAAGGAGGCAAGAGTTATTAGCAAAAAACTAATAGCTGGTTAACACGTTTCCGTCCTACTGCCGATTCTTTTCGCAAAGTACTTTTCAATAATTCTAGTATTTAAAACGAAAAAATTAAACGAATTTTTTGTCCATGTAAAAAACTATTAATTCTGAATAAAATGCTGCCCATTTATGCAATTAAAAAAATTTAAGTGTCTCTTAATTGAGAAGGCAGATTTTCGACTGATAAGGTACTTGTTCTTCAATGATTTCGAGGATCTTTTAGTTTTTATCAAAAAAATTGTATTTCTTACGACTTTTCGTGAAATATGTTAATGCCATCTGAAACAGGAACAGATAAGCTTTCCATCGAGCTCTTAGTCGAAGAAGTCGGTCGAAGGATGCAAGAGTTATTAGCAAAAAACTAATCGGTGGTCAACACGTTTCCGTCCTACTGCCGATTCTTTTCGCAAAGTACTTTTCTATAATTCTAGTATTTAAACGGAAAAAATTGAACGAATTTTTTGTCCATGTAAAAAACTATTAATTCTTAATAAAATTCCGCCCATTTATACAATTAAAAAAATTTACATGTCTCTTATTAGATAAGGCATATTTTCGTCTGATAAGGTACTTCTTCTTCAATTATTTCGAGGATATTTTAGTTTTGATCAAAAAAATTGTATTTCTTACGACTTTTCTTAAAATATGTTAATGCCATCTGTAACTAGAACAGATAAGCTTTCCATCGAGCTCATAGTCGAAGAAGTCGGTCGAAGGATGCACGAGTTATTAGCAAGAAACTAATCGGTGTTCAACACGAGTCCATCCTTCTGCCGATTTTTTTTCGCAAAGTACTTTTCTATAATTCTAGTATTTAATGGGAAAAAATTAAAGGAATTTTTTGTCCATGTAAAAAACTATTAATTCTGAATAAAATGCCGCCCATTTATACAATTAAAAAAATTTAAATGTCTGTTATTAGATAAGGCACATTTTTGACATATAAGGTACTTGTTCTTCAATGATTTTGAGGATCTTTTGGTTTTTATTAAAAAAATTGTATTTCTTACGACTTTTCTTAAAATATGTTAATGCCATCTGAAACTAGAACAGATAAGCTTTCCATTGAGCTCTTAGTCGAAGAAGTCGATCGAAGGAGGCAAGAGTTATTAGCAAAAAAATAATCGGTGGTCAACACGTTTCCGTCCTACTGCCGATTTTTTTCGCAAAGTACTTAACTATAATTCTAGTATTTAATGGGAAAAAATTAAACGAATTTTTTGTCCATGTAAAAAACTATTAATTCATAATAAAATTGCGCCCATTTATACAATTAAAAAAATTTACATGTCTCTAAGGCATATTTTCGTTTGATAAGGTACTTCTTCTTCAATGATTTCGATTATATTTTAGTTTTGATAAAAAAAATTGTATTTCTTACGACTTTTCTTAAAATATGTTAATGCCATCTGTAACTAGAACAGATAAGCTTTCCATCGAGCTCATAGTCGAAGAAGTCGGTCGAAGGATGCACGAGTTATTAGCAAAAAACTAATCGGTGTTCAACACGAGTCCATCCTTCTGCCGATTTTTTTCGCAAAGTACTTTTCTATAATTCTAGTATTTAATGGGAAAAAATTAAAGGAATTTTTTGTCCATGTAAAAAACTATTAATTCTGAATAAAATGCTGCCCATTTATGAAATTGAAAAAATTTACATGTCTCTTATTAGATAAGGCATATTTTCGTCTGATAAGGTACTTCTTCTTCAATGATTTTGAGGATCTTTTAGTTTTGATCAAAAAAATTGTATTTCTTACGACTTTTCGTAAAATATGTTAATGCCATCTGAAACTAGAACAGATAAGCTTTCCATTGAGCTCTTAGTCGAAGAAGTCGATCGAAGGACGCAAGAGTTATTAGCAAAAAACTAATAGCTGGTTAACACGTTTCCGCCCTACTGCCGATTCTTTTCGCAAAGTACTTTTCAATAATTCTAGTATTTAAAAGGAAAAAATTAAACGAATTTTTTGTCCATGTAAAAAACTAATAATTCTGAATAAAATGCTGCCCATTTATGCAATTAAAAAAATTTAAGTGTCTCTTAATTGAGAAGGCAGATTTTCGACTGATAAGGTACTTGTTCTTCAATGATTTTGAGGATCTTTTAGTTTTTATCAAAAAAATTTTATTTCTTACGACTTTTCGAAAAATATGTTAATGCCATCTGAAAGACGAACAGATAAGCTTTTCATCGAGCTCTTAGTCGAAAAAGCCGATCGAAGGAGGCAAGAGTTATTAGCAAAAAAATAATCGGTGGTAAACACGTTTCCGTCATACTGCCGATTTTTTTTCGCAAAGTACTTTACTATAATTCTAGTATTTAATGGGAAAAAATTAAACGAATTTTTTGTCCATGTAAAAAACTATTAATTCTTAATAAAATTCCGCCCATTTATACAATTAAATAAATTTACATGTCTCTTATTAGATAAGGCATATTTTCGTCTGATAAGGTACTTCTTCTTCAATGATTTCGAGGATATTTTAGTTTTGATCAAAAAAATTGTATTTCTTACGACTTTTCTTAAAATATGTTAATGCCATCTGTAACTAGAACAGATAAGCTTTCCATCGAGCTCATAGTCGAAGAAGTCGGTCGAAGGATGCACGAGTTATTAGCAAGAAACTAATCGGTGTTCAACACGAGTCCATCCTTCTGCCGATTTTTTTCGCAAAGTACTTTTCTATAATTCTAGTATTTAATGGGAAAATGTTAAACGAATTTTTTGTCCATGTAAAATACTATTAATTCTGAATAAAATGCCGCCCATTTATGCAATTAAAAAACTTTAAATGTCTGTTATTAGATAAGGCACATTTTTGTCTGATAAGGTACTTCTTCTTCAATGATTTTGAGGATCTTTTAGTTTTGATCAAAAAAATTGTATTTCTTACGACTTTTCGTAAAATATGTTAATGCCATCTGAAACTAGAACAGATAAGCTTTCCATTGAGCTCTTAGTCGAAGAAGTCGATCGAAGGACGCAAGAGTTATTAGCAAAAAACTAATAGCTGGTTAACACGTTTCCGTCCTACTGCCGATTCTTTTCGCAAAGTACTTTTCAATAATTCTAGTATTTAAAAGGAAAAAATTAAACGAATTTTTTGTCCATGTAAAAAACTATTAATTCTGAATAAAATGCTGCCCATTTATGCAATTAAAAAAATTTAAGTGTCTCTTAATTGAGAAGGCAGATTTTCGACTGATAAGGTACTTGTTCTTCAATGATTTTGAGGATCTTTTAGTTTTTATCAAAAAAATTGTATTTCTTACGACTTTTCGTGAAATATGTTAATGCCATCTGAAACAGGAACAGATAAGCTTTCCATCGAGCTCTTAGTCGAAGAAGTCGGTCGAAGGATGCAAGAGTTATTAGCAAAAAACTAATCGGTGGTCAACACGTTTCCGTCCTACTGCCGATTCTTTTCGCAAAGTACTTTTCTATAATTCTAGTATTTAAACGGGAAAAATTAAACGAATTTTTTGTCCATGTAAAAACTATTAATTCTTAATAAAATTCCGCCCATTTATACAATTAAAAAAATTTACATGTCTCTTATTAGATAAGGCATATTTTCGTCTGATAAGGTACTTCTTCTTCAATGATTTTGAGGATATTTTAGTTTTGATGAAAAAAATTGTATTTCTTACGACTTTTCGTAAAATATGTTAATGCCATCTGTAACTAGAACAGATAAGCTTTCCATCGAGCTCATAGTCGAAGAAGTCGGTCGAAGGATGCACGAGTTATTAGCAAGAAACTAATCGGTGTTCAACACGAGTCCATCCTTCTGCCGATTTTTTTCGCAAAGTACTTTTCTATAATTCTAGTATTTAATGGGAAAAAATTAAAGGAATGTTTTGTCCATGTAAAAAACTATTAATTCTGAATAAAATGCTGCCCATTTATGAAATTGAAAAAATTTACATGTCTCTTATTAGATAAGGCATATTTTCGTCTGATAAGGTACTTCTTCTTCAATGATTTTGAGGATCTTTTAGTTTTGATCAAAAAAATTGTATTTCTTACGACTTTTCGTAAAATATGTTAATGCCATCTGAAACTAGAACAGATAAGCTTTCCATTGAGCTCTTAGTCGAAGAAGTCGATCGAAGGACGCAAGAGTTATTAGCAAAAAACTAATAGCTGGTTAACACGTTTCCGCCCTACTGCCGATTCTTTTCGCAAAGTACTTTTCAATAATTCTAGTATTTAAAAGGAAAAAATTAAACGAATTTTTTGTCCATGTAAAAAACTAATAATTCTGAATAAAATGCTGCCCATTTATGCAATTAAAAAAATTTAAGTGTCTCTTAATTGAGAAGGCAGATTTTCGACTGATAAGGTACTTGTTCTTCAATGATTTTGAGGATCTTTTAGTTTTTATCAAAAAAATTTTATTTCTTACGACTTTTCGAAAAATATGTTAATGCCATCTGAAAGACGAACAGATAAGCTTTTCATCGAGCTCTTAGTCGAAAAAGCCGATCGAAGGAGGCAAGAGTTATTAGCAAAAAAATAATCGGTGGTAAACACGTTTCCGTCCTACTGCCGATTTTTTTTCGCAAAGTACTTTACTATAATTCTAGTATTTAATGGGAAAAAATTAAACGAATTTTTTGTCCATGTAAAAAACTATTAATTCTTAATAAAATTCCGCCCATTTATACAATTAAATAAATTTACATGTCTCTTATTAGATAAGGCATATTTTCGTCTGATAAGGTACTTCTTCTTCAATGATTTCGAGGATATTTTAGTTTTGATCAAAAAAATTGTATTTCTTACGACTTTTCTTAAAATATGTTAATGCCATCTGTAACTAGAACAGATAAGCTTTCCATCGAGCTCATAGTCGAAGAAGTCGGTCGAAGGATGCACGAGTTATTAGCAAGAAACTAATCGGTGTTCAAGACGATTCCATCCTTCTGCCGATTTTTTTCGCAAAGTACTTTTCTATAATTCTAGTATTTAATGGGAAAATGTTAAACGAATTTTTTGTCCATGTAAAATACTATTAATTCTGAATAAAATGCCGCCCATTTATGCAATTAAAAAACTTTAAATGTCTGTTATTAGATAAGGCACATTTTTGTCTGATAAGGTACTTCTTCTTCAATGATTTTGAGGATCTTTTAGTTTTGATCAAAAAAATTGTATTTCTTACGACTTTTCGTAAAATATGTTAATGCCATCTGAAACTAGAACAGATAAGCTTTCCATTGAGCTCTTAGTCGAAGAAGTCGATCGAAGGACGCAAGAGTTATTAGCAAAAAACTAATAGCTGGTTAACACGTTTCCGTCCTACTGCCGATTCTTTTCGCAAAGTACTTTTCAATAATTCTAGTATTTAAAAGGAAAAAATTAAACGAATTTTTTGTCCATGTAAAAAACTATTAATTCTGAATAAAATGCTGCCCATTTATGCAATTAAAAAAATTTAAGTGTCTCTTAATTGAGAAGGCAGATTTTCGACTGATAAGGTACTTGTTCTTCAATGATTTTGAGGATCTTTTAGTTTTTATCAAAAAAATTGTATTTCTTACGACTTTTCGTGAAATATGTTAATGCCATCTGAAACAGGAACAGATAAGCTTTCCATCGAGCTCTTAGTCGAAGAAGTCGGTCGAAGGATGCAAGAGTTATTAGCAAAAAACTAATCGGTGGTCAACACGTTTCCGTCCTACTGCCGATTCTTTTCGCAAAGTACTTTTCTATAATTCTAGTATTTAAACGGGAAAAATTAAACGAATTTTTTGTCCATGTAAAAACTATTAATTCTTAATAAAATTCCGCCCATTTATACAATTAAAAAAATTTACATGTCTCTTATTAGATAAGGCATATTTTCGTCTGATAAGGTACTTCTTCTTCAATGATTTTGAGGATATTTTAGTTTTGATGAAAAAAATTGTATTTCTTACGACTTTTCGTAAAATATGTTAATGCCATCTGTAACTAGAACAGATAAGCTTTCCATCGAGCTCATAGTCGAAGAAGTCGGTCGAAGGATGCACGAGTTATTAGCAAGAAACTAATCGGTGTTCAACACGAGTCCATCCTTCTGCCGATTTTTTTCGCAAAGTACTTTTCTATAATTCTAGTATTTAATGGGAAAAAATTAAAGGAATTTTTTGTCCATGTAAAAAACTATTAATTCTGAATAAAATGCCGCCCATTTATGCAATTAAAAAAAATTAAATGTCTGTTATTAGATAAGGCACATTTTTGACATATAAGGTACTTGTTCTTCAATGATTTTGAGGATCTTTTAGTTTTTATTAAAAAAATTGTATTTCTTACGACTTTTCTTAAAATATGTTAATGCCATCTGAAACTAGAACAGATAAGCTTTCCATTGAGCTCTTAGTCGAAGAAGTCGATCGAAGGAGGCAAGAGTTATTAGCAAAAAAATAATCGGTGGTCAACACGTTTCCGTCCTACTGCCGATTTTTTTCGCAAAGTACTTTACTATAATTCTAGTATTTAATGGGAAAAAATTAAACGAATTTTTTGTCCATGTAAAAAACTATTAATTCTTAATAAAATTCCGCCCATTTATACAATTAAAAAAATTTACATGTCTCTAAGGCATATTTTCGTCTGATAAGGTACTTCTTCTTCAATGATTTCGATTATATTTTAGTTTTGATAAAAAAAATTGTATTTCTTACGACTTTTCTTAAAATATGTTAATGCCATCTGTAACTAGAACAGATAAGCTTTCCATCGAGCTCATAGTCGAAGTAGTCGGTCGAAGGATGCACGAGTTATTAGCAAAAAACTAATCGGTGTTCAACACGAGTCCATCCTTCTGCCGATTTTTTTCGCAAAGTACTTTTCTATAATTCTAGTATTTAATGGGAAAAAATTAAAGGAATTTTTTGTCCATGTAAAAAACTATTAATTCTTAATAAAATTCCGCCCATTTATACAATTAAAAAAATTTACATGTCTCTAAGGCATATTTTCGTCTGATAAGGTACTTCTTCGTCAATGACTTCGAGGATATTTTAGTTTTGATCAAAAAAATTGTATTTGTTACGACTTTTCGTAAAATATGTTAATGCCATCTGAAACTAGAACAGATAAGCTTTCCATTGAGCTCTTAGTCGAAGAAGTCGATCGAAGGACGCAAGAGTTATTAGCAAAAAACTAATAGCTGGTTAACACGTTTCCGTCCTACTGCCAATTCTTTTCGCAAAGTACTTTTCAATAATTCTAGTATTTAAAAGGAAAAAATTAAACGAATTTTTTGTCCATGTAAAAAACTATTAATTCTGAATAAAATGCTGCCCATTTATGCAATTAAAAAAATTTAAGTGTCTCTTAATTGAGAAGGCAGATTTTCGACTGATAAGGTACTTGTTCTTCAATGATTTTGAGGATCTTTTAGTTTTTATCAAAAAAATTTTATTTCTTACGACTTTTCGTGAAATATGTTAATGCCATCTGAAACAGGAACAGATAAGCTTTCCATCGAGCTCTTAGTCGAAGAAGTCGATCGAAGGAGGCAAGAGTTATTAGCAAAAAAATAATCGGTGGTCAACACGTTTCCGTCCTACTGCCGATTCTTTTCGCAAAGTAGTTTTCAATAATTCTAGTATTTAAACGGAAAAAATTAAACGAATTTTTTGTCCATGTAAAAAACTATTAATTCTGAATAAAATGCTGCCCATTTATGCAATTAAAAAAATTTAAATGTCTCTTATTTGATAAGGCAGATTTTCGTCTCTTTAGGTACTTCTTCTTCAATGATTTTGAGGATCTTTTAGTTTTGATCAAAAAAATTGTATTTCTTACGACTTTTCGTAAAATATGTTAATGCCATCTGAAACTAGAACAGATAAGCTTTCCATTGAGCTCTTAGTCGAAGAAGTCGATCGAAGGACGCAAGAGTTATTAGCAAAAAACTAATAGCTGGTTAACACGTTTCCGCCCTACTGCCGATTCTTTTCGCAAAGTACTTTTCAATAATTCTAGTATTTAAAAGGAAAAAATTAAACGAATTTTTTGTCCATGTAAAAAACTAATAATTCTGAATAAAATGCTGCCCATTTATGCAATTAAAAAAATTTAAGTGTCTCTTAATTGAGAAGGCAGATTTTCGACTGATAAGGTACTTGTTCTTCAATGATTTTGAGGATCTTTTAGTTTTTATCAAAAAAATTTTATTTCTTACGACTTTTCGAAAAATATGTTAATGCCATCTGAAAGACGAACAGATAAGCTTTTCATCGAGCTCTTAGTCGAAAAAGCCGATCGAAGGAGGCAAGAGTTATTAGCAAAAAAATAATCGGTGGTAAACACGTTTCCGTCCTACTGCCGATTTTTTTTCGCAAAGTACTTTACTATAATTCTAGTATTTAATGGGAAAAAATTAAACGAATTTTTTGTCCATGTAAAAAACTATTAATTCTTAATAAAATTCCGCCCATTTATACAATTAAATAAATTTACATGTCTCTTATTAGATAAGGCATATTTTCGTCTGATAAGGTACTTCTTCTTCAATGATTTCGAGGATATTTTAGTTTTGATCAAAAAAATTGTATTTCTTACGACTTTTCTTAAAATATGTTAATGCCATCTGTAACTAGAACAGATAAGCTTTCCATCGAGCTCATAGTCGAAGAAGTCGGTCGAAGGATGCACGAGTTATTAGCAAGAAACTAATCGGTGTTCAAGACGATTCCATCCTTCTGCCGATTTTTTTCGCAAAGTACTTTTCTATAATTCTAGTATTTAATGGGAAAATGTTAAACGAATTTTTTGTCCATGTAAAATACTATTAATTCTGAATAAAATGCCGCCCATTTATGCAATTAAAAAACTTTAAATGTCTGTTATTAGATAAGGCACATTTTTGTCTGATAAGGTACTTCTTCTTCAATGATTTTGAGGATCTTTTAGTTTTGATCAAAAAAATTGTATTTCTTACGACTTTTCGTAAAATATGTTAATGCCATCTGAAACTAGAACAGATAAGCTTTCCATTGAGCTCTTAGTCGAAGAAGTCGATCGAAGGACGCAAGAGTTATTAGCAAAAAACTAATAGCTGGTTAACACGTTTCCGTCCTACTGCCGATTCTTTTCGCAAAGTACTTTTCAATAATTCTAGTATTTAAAAGGAAAAAATTAAACGAATTTTTTGTCCATGTAAAAAACTATTAATTCTGAATAAAATGCTGCCCATTTATGCAATTAAAAAAATTTAAGTGTCTCTTAATTGAGAAGGCAGATTTTCGACTGATAAGGTACTTGTTCTTCAATGATTTTGAGGATCTTTTAGTTTTTATCAAAAAAATTGTATTTCTTACGACTTTTCGTGAAATATGTTAATGCCATCTGAAACAGGAACAGATAAGCTTTCCATCGAGCTCTTAGTCGAAGAAGTCGGTCGAAGGATGCAAGAGTTATTAGCAAAAAACTAATCGGTGGTCAACACGTTTCCGTCCTACTGCCGATTCTTTTCGCAAAGTACTTTTCTATAATTCTAGTATTTAAACGGGAAAAATTAAACGAATTTTTTGTCCATGTAAAAACTATTAATTCTTAATCAAATTCCGCCCATTTATACAATTAAAAAAATTTACATGTCTCTTATTAGATAAGGCATATTTTCGTCTGATAAGGTACTTCTTCTTCAATGATTTTGAGGATATTTTAGTTTTGATGAAAAAAATTGTATTTCTTACGACTTTTCGTAAAATATGTTAATGCCATCTGTAACTAGAACAGATAAGCTTTCCATCGAGCTCATAGTCGAAGAAGTCGGTCGAAGGATGCACGAGTTATTAGCAAGAAACTAATCGGTGTTCAACACGAGTCCATCCTTCTGCCGATTTTTTTCGCAAAGTACTTTTCTATAATTCTAGTATTTAATGGGAAAAAATTAAAGGAATTTTTTGTCCATGTAAAAAACTATTAATTCTGAATAAAATGCCGCCCATTTATGCAATTAAAAAAAATTAAATGTCTGTTATTAGATAAGGCACATTTTTGACATATAAGGTACTTGTTCTTCAATGATTTTGAGGATCTTTTAGTTTTTATTAAAAAAATTGTATTTCTTACGACTTTTCTTAAAATATGTTAATGCCATCTGAAACTAGAACAGATAAGCTTTCCATTGAGCTCTTAGTCGAAGAAGTCGATCGAAGGAGGCAAGAGTTATTAGCAAAAAAATAATCGGTGGTCAACACGTTTCCGTCCTACTGCCGATTTTTTTCGCAAAGTACTTTACTATAATTCTAGTATTTAATGGGAAAAAATTAAACGAATTTTTTGTCCATGTAAAAAACTATTAATTCTTAATAAAATTCCGCCCATTTATACAATTAAAAAAATTTACATGTCTCTAAGGCATATTTTCGTCTGATAAGGTACTTCTTCTTCAATGATTTCGATTATATTTTAGTTTTGATAAAAAAAATTGTATTTCTTACGACTTTTCTTAAAATATGTTAATGCCATCTGTAACTAGAACAGATAAGCTTTCCATCGAGCTCATAGTCGAAGTAGTCGGTCGAAGGATGCACGAGTTATTAGCAAAAAACTAATCGGTGTTCAACACGAGTCCATCCTTCTGCCGATTTTTTTCGCAAAGTACTTTTCTATAATTCTAGTATTTAATGGGAAAAAATTAAAGGAATTTTTTGTCCATGTAAAAAACTATTAATTCTTAATAAAATTCCGCCCATTTATACAATTAAAAAAATTTACATGTCTCTAAGGCATATTTTCGTCTGATAAGGTACTTCTTCGTCAATGACTTCGAGGATATTTTAGTTTTGATCAAAAAAATTGTATTTGTTACGACTTTTCGTAAAATATATTAATGCCATCTGAAACTAGAACAGATAAGCTTTCCATTGAGCTCTTAGTCGAAGAAGTCGATCGAAGGACGCAAGAGTTATTAGCAAAAAACTAATAGCTGGTTAACACGTTTCCGTCCTACTGCCAATTCTTTTCGCAAAGTACTTTTCAATAATTCTAGTATTTAAAAGGAAAAAATTAAACGAATTTTTTGTCCATGTAAAAAACTATTAATTCTGAATAAAATGCTGCCCATTTATGCAATTAAAAAAATTTAAGTGTCTCTTAATTGAGAAGGCAGATTTTCGACTGATAAGGTACTTGTTCTTCAATGATTTTGAGGATCTTTTAGTTTTTATCAAAAAAATTTTATTTCTTACGACTTTTCGTGAAATATGTTAATGCCATCTGAAACAGGAACAGATAAGCTTTCCATCGAGCTCTTAGTCGAAGAAGTCGATCGAAGGAGGCAAGAGTTATTAGCAAAAAAATAATCGGTGGTCAACACGTTTCCGTCCTACTGCCGATTCTTTTCGCAAAGTAGTTTTCAATAATTCTAGTATTTAAACGGAAAAAATTAAACGAATTTTTTGTCCATGTAAAAAACTATTAATTCTGAATAAAATGCTGCCCATTTATGCAATTAAAAAAATTTAAATGTCTCTTATTTGATAAGGCAGATTTTCGTCTCTTTAGGTTCTTCTTCTTCAATGATTTCGATTATATTTTAGTTTTGATAAAAAAAATTGTATTTCTTACGACTTTTCTTAAAATATGTTAATGCCATCTGTAACTGGAACAGATAAGCTTTCCATCGAGCTCATAGTCGAAGAAGTCGGTCGAAGGATGCACGAGTTATTAGCAAGAAACTAATCGGTGTTCAAGACGATTCCATCCTTCTGCCGATTTTTTTCGCAAAGTACTTTTCTATAATTCTAGTATTTAATGGGAAAAAATTAAACGAATTTTTTGTCCATGTAAAAAACTATTAATTCTGAATAAAATGCCGCCCATTTATGCAATTAAAAAAATTTAAATGTCTGTTATTAGATAAGGCACATTTTTGTCTGATAAGGTACTTCTTCTTCAATGATTTTGAGGATCTTTTAGTTTTGATCAAAAAAATTGTATTTCTTACGACTTTTCGTAAAATATGTTAATGCCATCTGAAAGAGGATCAGATAAGTTTTCCATCGAGCTCTTAGTCGAAGAAGTCGATCGAAGGATGCAAGAGTTATTAGCAAAAAAATAATCGGTGGTCAACACGTTTCCGTCCTACTGCCGATTCTTTTCGCAAAGTACTTTTCTATAATTATAGTATTTAAACGGAAAAAATTGAACGAATTTTTTTACCATGTCAAAAACTATTAATTCAGGATAAAATGCTGCCCATTTATGCATTTGAAAAATTTAAATGTCTCTTATTAGATAAGGCATATTTTCGTCTGATAAAGTACTTCTTCTTTAATGATTTCGAGGATATGTTAGTTTTGATCAAAAAAATTTTATTTCTTATAACTTTTCGAAAAATATGTTAATGCCATCTGAAAGAGGAACAGATAAGCTTTCCATCGAGCTCTTAGTCGAAGAAGTCGATCGAAGGAGGCAAGAGTTATTAGCAAAAAAATAATCGGTGGTCAACACGTTTCCGTCCTACTGCCGATTCTTTTCGCAAAGTAGTTTTCAATAATTCGAGTATTTAAACGGAAAAAATTAAACGAATTTTTTGTCCATGTAAAAAACTATTAATTCTGAATAAAATGCTGCCCATTTATGCAATTAAAAAAATTTAAATGTCTCTTATTTGATAAGGCAGATTTTCGTCTCTTTAGGTTCTTCTTCTTCAATGATTTCGAGGATATTTTAGTTTTGATCAAAAAAATTGTATTTCTTACGATTTTTCATAAAATATGTTAATGCCATCTGAAAGAAAAGAAACGAACAGATAAGCTTTCCATCGAGCTCTTAGTCGAAGAAGTCGGTCGAAGGATGCAAGAGTTTTTAGCAAGAAACTAATCGGTGTTCAAGACGATTCCATCCTTCTGCCGATTTTTTTCGCAAAGTACTTTTCTATAATTCTAGTATTTAATGGGAAAAAATTAAACGAATTTTTTGTCCATGTAAAAAACTATTAATTCTGAATAAAATGCCGCCCATTTATGCAATTAAAAAAATTTAAATGTCTGGTAGATAAGGCACATTTTTGTCTGATAAGGTACTTCTTCTTCAATGATTTTGAGGATCTTTTAGTTTTGATCAAAAAAATTGTATTTCTTACGACTTTTCGTAAAATATGTTAATGCCATCTGAAACTAGAACAGATAAGCTTTCCATTGAGCTCTTAGTCGAAGAAGTCGATCGAAGGAGGCAAGAGTTATTAGCAAAAAACTAATAGCTGGTTAACACGTTTCCGTCCTACTGCCGATTCTTTTCGCAAAGTAGTTTTCAATAATTCGAGTATTTAAACGGAAAAAATTAAACGAATTTTTTGTCCATGTAAAAAACTATTAATTCTGAATAAAATGCTGCCCATTTATGCAATTAAAAAAATTTAAATGTCTCTTATTTGATAAGGCAGATTTTCGTCTCTTTAGGTTCTTCTTCTTCAATGATTTCGAGGATATTTTAGTTTTGATCAAAAAAATTGTATTTCTTACGATTTTTCATAAAATATGTTAATGCCATCTGAAAGAAAAGAAACGAACAGATAAGCTTTCCATCGAGCTCTTAGTCGAAGAAGTCGGTCGAAGGATGCAAGAGTTTTTAGCAAGAAACTAATCGGTGTTCAAGACGATTCCATCCTTCTGCCGATTTTTTTTCGCAAAGTACTTTTCTATAATTCTAGTATTTAATGGGAAAAAATTAAACGAATTTTTTGTCCATGTAAAAAACTATTAATTCTGAATAAAATGCCGCCCATTTATGCAATTAAAAAAATTTAAATGTCTGGTAGATAAGGCACATTTTTGTCTGATAAGGTACTTCTTCTTCAATGATTTTGAGGATCTTTTAGTTTTGATCAAAAAAATTGTATTTCTTACGACTTTTCGTAAAATATGTTAATGCCATCTGAAACTGGAACAGATAAGCTTTCCATCGAGCTCTTAGTCGAAGAAGTCGGTCGAAGGATGCACGAGTTATTAGCAAGAAACTAATCGGTGTTCAAGACGATTCCATCCTTCTGCCGATTTTTTTCGCAAAGTACTTTTCTATAATTCTAGTATTTAATGGGAAAAAATTAAACGAATTTTTTGTCCATGTAAAAAACTATTAATTCTGAATAAAATGCCGCCCATTTATGCAATTAAAAAAATTTAAATGTCTGGTAGATAAGGCACATTTTTGTCTGATAAGGTACTTCTTCTTCAATGATTTTGAGGATCTTTTAGTTTTGATCAAAAAAATTGTATTTCTTACGACTTTTCGTAAAATATGTTAATGCCATCTGAAACTAGAACAGATAAGCTTTCCATTGAGCTCTTAGTCGAAGAAGTCGATCGAAGGAGGCAAGAGTTATTAGCAAAAAACTAATAGCTGGTTAACACGTTTCCGTCCTACTGCCGATTCTTTTCGCAAAGTACTTTTCAATAATTCTAGTATTTAAAAGGAAAAAATTAAACGAATTTTTTGTCCATGTAAAAAAAACTAATAATTGTGAATAAAATGCCACCCATTTATGCAATTAAAAAAATTTAAATGTCTCTTATTAGATAAGGCATATTGTCGTCTGATAAGGTACTTCTTCTTCAATGATTTCGAGGATATTTTAGTTTTGATCAAAAAAATTTTATTTCTTATGACTTTTCGTAAAATATGTTAATGCCATCTGAAAGAGGAACAGATAAGCCTTCTATCGAGCTCTTAGTCGAAGAACTCGGTCGAAGGATGCAAGAGTTATTAGCAAGAAACTAATCGGTGTTCAAGACGATTCCATCCTTCTGCCGATTTTTTTCGCAAAGTACTTTTCTATAATTCTAGTATTTAATGGGAAAAAATTAAACGAATTTTTTGTCCATGTAAAAAACTATTAATTCTGAATAAAATGCCGCCCATTTATGCAATTAAAAAAATTTAAATGTCTGTTATTAGATAAGGCACATTTTTGTCTGATAAGGTACTTCTTCTTCAATGATTTTGAGGATCTTTTAGTTTTGATCAAAAAAATTGTATTTCTTACGACTTTTCGTAAAATATGTTAATGCCATCTGAAACTAGAACAGATAAGCTTTCCATTGAGCTCTTAGTCGAAGAAGTCGATCGAAGGAGGCAAGAGTTATTAGCAAAAAACTAATAGCTGGTTAACACGTTTCCGTCATACTGCCGATTCTTTTCGCAAAGTACTTTTCAATAATTCTAGTATTTAAAAGGAAAAAATTAAACGAATTTTTTGTCCATGTAAAAAACTATTAATTCTGAATAAAATGCTGCCCATTTATGCAATTAAAAAAATTTAAGTGTCTCTTAATTGAGAAGGCAGATTTTCGACTGATAAGGTACTTGTTCTTCAATGATTTCGAGGATCTTTTAGTTTTTATCAAAAAAATTGTATTTCTTACGACTTTTCGTGAAATATGTTAATGCCATCTGAAACAGGAACAGATAAGCTTTCCATCGAGCTCTTAGTCGAAGAAGTCGGTCGAAGGATGCAAGAGTTATTAGCAAAAAACTAATCGGTGGTCAACACGTTTCCGTCCTACTGCCGATTCTTTTCGCAAAGTACTTTTCTATAATTCTAGTATTTAAACGGAAAAAATTGAACGAATTTTTTGTCCATGTAAAAAACTATTAATTCTTAATAAAATTCCGCCCATTTATACAATTAAAAAAATTTACATGTCTCTTATTAGATAAGGCATATTTTCGTCTGATAAGGTACTTCTTCTTCAATTATTTCGAGGATATTTTAGTTTTGATCAAAAAAATTGTATTTCTTACGACTTTTCTTAAAATATGTTAATGCCATCTGTAACTAGAACAGATAAGCTTTCCATCGAGCTCATAGTCGAAGAAGTCGGTCGAAGGATGCACGAGTTATTAGCAAGAAACTAATCGGTGTTCAACACGAGTCCATCCTTCTGCCGATTTTTTTTCGCAAAGTACTTTTCTATAATTCTAGTATTTAATCGGAAAAAATTAAAGGAATTTTTTGTCCATGTAAAAAACTATTAATTCTGAATAAAATGCCGCCCATTTATGCAATTAAAAAAATTTAAATGTCTGTTATTAGATAAGGCACATTTTTGACATATAAGGTACTTGTTCTTCAATGATTTTGAGGATCTTTTGGTTTTTATTAAAAAAATTGTATTTCTTACGACTTTTCTTAAAATATGTTAATGCCATCTGAAACTAGAACAGATAAGCTTTCCATTGAGCTCTTAGTCGAAGAAGTCGATCGAAGGAGGCAAGAGTTATTAGCAAAAAAATAATCGGTGGTCAACACGTTTCCGTCCTACTGCCGATTTTTTTCGCAAAGTACTTTACTATAATTCTAATATAGTATTTAATGGGAAAAAATTAAACGAATTTTTTGTCCATGTAAAAAACTATTAATTCTTAATAAAATTGCGCCCATTTATACAATTAAAAAAATTTACATGTCTCTAAGGCATATTTTCGTTTGATAAGGTACTTCTTCTTCAATGATTTCGATTATATTTTAGTTTTGATAAAAAAAATTGTATTTCTTACGACTTTTCTTAAAATATGTTAATGCCATCTGTAACTAGAACAGATAAGCTTTCCATCGAGCTCATAGTCGAAGAAGTCGGTCGAAGGATGCACGAGTTATTAGCAAGAAACTAATCGGTGTTCAACACGAGTCCATCCTTCTGCCGATTTTTTTCGCAAAGTACTTTTCTATAATTCTAGTATTTAATGGGAAAAAATTAAAGGAATTTTTTGTCCATGTAAAAAACTATTAATTCTGAATAAAATGCTGCCCATTTATGAAATTGAAAAAATTTACATGTCTCTTATTAGATAAGGCATATTTTCGTCTGATAAGGTACTTCTTCTTCAATGATTTTGAGGATCTTTTAGTTTTGATCAAAAAAATTGTATTTCTTACGACTTTTCGTAAAATATGTTAATGCCATCTGAAACTAGAACAGATAAGCTTTTCATTGAGCTCTTAGTCGAAGAAGTCGATCGAAGGAGGCAAGAGTTATTAGCAAAAAACTAATAGCTGGTTAACACGTTTCCGCCCTACTGCCGATTCTTTTCGCAAAGTACTTTTCAATAATTCTAGTATTTAAAAGGAAAAAATTAAACGAATTTTTTGTCCATGTAAAAAACTATTAATTCTGAATAAAATGCTGCCCATTTATGCAATTAAAAAAATTTAAGTGTCTCTTAATTGAGAAGGCAGATTTTCGACTGATAAGGTACTTGTTCTTCAATGATTTTGAGGATCTTTTAGTTTTTATCAAAAAAATTTTATTTCTTACGACTTTTCGAAAAATATGTTAATGCCATCTGAAAGAGGAACAGATAAGCTTTCCATCGAGCTCTTAGTCGAAAAAGCCGATCGAAGGAGGCAAGAGTTATTAGCAAAAAAATAATCGGTGGTAAACACGTTTCCGTCCTACTGCCGATTTTTTTTCGCAAAGTACTTTACTATAATTCTAGTATTTAATGGGAAAAAATTAAACGAATTTTTTGTCCATGTAAAAAACTATTAATTCTTAATAAAATTCCGCCCATTTATACAATTAAATAAATTTACATGTCTCTTATTAGATAAGGCATATTTTCGTCTGATAAGGTACTTCTTCTTCAATGATTTCGAGGATATTTTAGTTTTGATCAAAAAAATTGTATTTCTTACGACTTTTCTTAAAATATGTTAATGCCATCTGTAACTAGAACAGATAAGCTTTCCATCGAGCTCATAGTCGAAGAAGTCGGTCGAAGGATGCACGAGTTATTAGCAAGAAACTAATCGGTGTTCAAGACGATTCCATCCTTCTGCCGATTTTTTTCGCAAAGTACTTTTCTATAATTCTAGTATTTAATGGGAAAATGTTAAACGAATTTTTTGTCCATGTAAAATACTATTAATTCTGAATAAAATGCCGCCCATTTATGCAATTAAAAAAATTTAAATGTCTGTTATTAGATAAGGCACATTTTTGTCTGATAAGGTACTTCTTCTTCAATGATTTTGAGGATCTTTTAGTTTTGATCAAAAAAATTGTATTTCTTACGACTTTTCGTAAAATATGTTAATGCCATCTGAAACTAGAACAGATAAGCTTTCCATTGAGCTCTTAGTCGAAGAAGTCGATCGAAGGACGCAAGAGTTATTAGCAAAAAACTAATAGCTGGTTAACACGTTTCCGTCCTACTGCCGATTCTTTTCGCAAAGTACTTTTCAATAATTCTAGTATTTAAAAGGAAAAAATTAAACGAATTTTTTGTCCATGTAAAAAACTATTAATTCTGAATAAAATGCTGCCCATTTATGCAATTAAAAAAATTTAAGTGTCTCTTAATTGAGAAGGCAGATTTTCGACTGATAAGGTACTTGTTCTTCAATGATTTTGAGGATCTTTTAGTTTTTATCAAAAAAATTTTATTTCCTACGACTTTTCGTGAAATATGTTAATGCCATCTGAAACAGGAACAGATAAGCTTTCCATCGAGCTCTTAGTCGAAGAAGTCGGTCGAAGGATGCAAGAGTTATTAGCAAAAAACTAATCGGTGGTCAACACGTTTCCGTCCTACTGCCGATTCTTTTCGCAAAGTACTTTTCTATAATTCTAGTATTTAAACGGGAAAAATTAAACGAATTTTTTGTCCATGTAAAAAACTATTAATTCTTAATAAAATTCCGCCCATTTATACAATTAAAAAAATTTACATGTCTCTTATTAGATAAGGCATATTTTCGTCTGATAAGGTACTTCTTCTTCAATGATTTTGAGAATATTTTAGTTTTGATGAAAAAAATTGTATTTCTTACGACTTTTCGTAAAATATGTTAATGCCATCTGTAACTAGAACAGATAAGCTTTCCATCGAGCTCTTAGTCGAAGAAGTCGGTCGAAGGATGCACGAGTTATTAGCAAGAAACTAATCGGTGTTCAACACGAGTCCATCCTTCTGCCGATTTTTTTCGCAAAGTACTTTTCTATAATTCTAGTATTTAATGGGAAAAAATTAAAGGAATTTTTTGTCCATGTAAAAAACTATTAATTCTGAATAAAATGCCGCCCATTTATGCAATTAAAAAAAATTAAATGTCTGTTATTAGATAAGGCACATTTTTGACATATAAGGTACTTGTTCTTCAATGATTTTGAGGATCTTTTAGTTTTTATTAAAAAAATTGTATTTCTTACGACTTTTCTTAAAATATGTTAATGCCATCTGAAACTAGAACAGATAAGCTTTCCATTGAGCTCTTAGTCGAAGAAGTCGATCGAAGGAGGCAAGAGTTATTAGCAAAAAAATAATCGGTGGTCAACACGTTTCCGTCCTACTGCCGATTTTTTTCGCAAAGTACTTTACTATAATTCTAGTATTTAATGGGAAAAAATTAAACGATTTTTTGTCCATGTAAAAAACTATTAATTCTTAATAAAATTCCGCCCATTTATACAATTAAAAAAATTTACATGTCTCTAAGGCATATTTTCGTCTGATAAGGTACTTCTTCTTCAATGATTTCGATTATATTTTAGTTTTGATAAAAAAAATTGTATTTCTTACGACTTTTCTTAAAATATGTTAATGCCATCTGTAACTAGAACAGATAAGCTTTCCATCGAGCTCATAGTCGAAGTAGTCGGTCGAAGGATGCACGAGTTATTAGCAAAAAACTAATCTGTGTTCAACACGAGTCCATCCTTCTGCCGATTTTTTTCGCAAAGTACTTTTCTATAATTCTAGTATTTAATGGGAAAAAATTAAAGGAATTTTTTGTCCATGTAAAAAACTATTAATTCTTAATAAAATTCCGCCCATTTATACAATTAAAAAAATTTACATGTCTCTAAGGCATATTTTCGTCTGATAAGGTACTTCTTCGTCAATGATTTCGAGGATATTTTAGTTTTGATCAAAAAAATTGTATTTCTTACGACTTTTCGTAAGAAACAGATAAGCTTTCCATTGAGCTCTTAGTCGAAGAAGTCGATCGAAGGACGCAAGAGTTATTAGCAAAAAACTAATAGCTGGTCAACACGTTTCCGTCCTACTGCCGATTTTTTTCGCAAAGTACTTTACTATAATTCTAGTATTTAATGGGAAAAAATTAAACGAATTTTTTGTCCATGTAAAAAACTATTAATTCTGAATAAAATGCTGCCCATTTATGCAATTAAAAAAATTTAAGTGTCTCTTAATTGAGAAGGCAGATTTTCGACTGATAAGGTACTTGTTCTTCAATGATTTTGAGGATCTTTTAGTTTTTATCAAAAAAATTTTATTTCTTACGACTTTTCGTGAAATATGTTAATGCCATCTGAAACAGGAACAGATAAGCTTTCCATCGAGCTCTTAGTCGAAGAAGTCGGTCGAAGGATGCAAGAGTTATTAGCAAAAAACTAATCGGTGGTCAACACGTTTCCGTCCTACTGCCGATTCTTTTCGCAAAGTACTTTTCTATAATTCTAGTATTTAAACGGAAAAAATTAAACGAATTTTTTGTCCATGTAAAAAACTATTAATTCTTAATAAAATTCCGCCCATTTATACAATTAAAAAAATTTACATGTCTCTTATTAGATAAGGCATATTTTCGTCTGATAAGGTACTTCTTCTTCAATGATTTCGAGGATATTTTAGTTTTGATCAAAAAAATTGTATTTGTTACGACTTTTCTTAAAATATGTTAATGCCATCTGTAACTAGAACAGATAAGCTTTCCATCGAGCTCATAGTCGAAGAAGTCGGTCGAAGGATGCACGAGTTATTAGCAAGAAACTAATCGGTGTTCAACACGAGTCCATCCTTCTGCCGATTTTTTTCGCAAAGTACTTTTCTATAATTCTAGTATTTAATGGGAAAAAATTAAAGGAATTTTTTGTCCATGTAAAAAACTATTAATTCTGAATAAAATGCCGCCCATTTATGCAATTAAAAAAATTTAAATGTCTGTTATTAGATAAGGCACATTTTTGACATATAAGGTACTTGTTCTTCATTGATTTTGAGGATCTTTTAGTTTTTATTAAAAAAATTGTATTTCTTACGACTTTTCTTAAAATATGTTAATGCCATCTGAAACTAGAACAGATAAGCTTTCCATTGAGCTCTTAGTCGAAGAAGTCGATCGAAGGAGGCAAGAGTTATTAGCAAAAAAATAATCGGTGGTCAACACGTTTCCGTCCTACTGCCGATTTTTTTCGCAAAGTACTTTACTATAATTCCAGTATTTAATGGGAAAAAATTAAACGAATTTTTTGTCCATGTAAAAAACTATTAATTCTGAATAAAATGCTGCCCATTTATGCAATTAAAAAAATTTAAGTGTCTCTTAATTGAGAAGTCAGATTTTCGACTGATAAGGTACTTGTTCTTCATTGATTTTGAGGATCTTTTAGTTTTTATTAAAAAAATTGTATTTCTTACGACTTTTCTTAAAATATGTTAATGCCATCTGAAACTAGAACAGATAAGCTTTCCATTGAGCTCTTAGTCGAAGAAGTCGATCGAAGGAGGCAAGAGTTATTAGCAAAAAAATAATCGGTGGTCAACACGTTTCCGTCCTACTGCCGATTTTTTTCGCAAAGTACTTTACTATAATTCTAGTATTTAATGGGAAAAAATTAAACGAATATTTTGTCCATGTAAAAAACTATTAATTCTTAATAAAATTGCGCCCATTTATACAATTAAAAAAATTTACATGTCTCTAAGGCATATTTTCGTCTGATAAGGTACTTCTTCTTCAATGATTTCGATTATATTTTAGTTTTGATAAAAAAAAAATTGTATTTCTTACGACTTTTCTTAAAATATGTTAATGCCATCTGTAACTAGAACAGATAAGCTTTCCATCGAGCTCATAGTCGAAGAAGTCGGTCGAAGGATGCACGAGTTATTAGCAAGAAACTAATCGGTGTTCAACACGAGTCCATCCTTTTGCCGATTTTTTTCGCAAAGTACTTTTCTATAATTCTAGTATTTAATGGGAAAAAATTAAAGGAATTTTTTGTCCATGTAAAAAACTATTAATTCTGAATAAAATGCCGCCCATTTATGCAATTAAAAAAATTTAAATGTCTGTTATTAGATAAGGCACATTTTTGACATATAAGGTACTTGTTCTTCAATGATTTTGAGGATCTTTTGGTTTTTATTAAAAAAATTGTATTTCTTACGACTTTTCTTAAAATATGTTAATGCCATCTGAAACTAGAACAGATAAGCTTTCCATTGAGCTCTTAGTCGAAGAAGTCGATCGAAGGAGGCAAGAGTTATTAGCAAAAAACTAATCGGTGGTCAACACGTTTCCGTCCTACTGCCGATTTTTTTCGCAAAGTACTTTACTATAATTCTAGTATTTAATGGGAAAAAATTAAACGAATTTTTTGTCCATGTAAAAAACTATTAATTCTTAATAAAATTGCGCCCATTTATACAATTAAAAAAATTTACATGTCTCTAAGGCATATTTTCGTCTGATAAGGTACTTCTTCTTCAATGATTTCGAGGATATTTTAGTTTTGATCAAAAAAATTGTATTTCTTACGACTTTTCGTGAAATATGTTAATGCCATCTGAAACAGGAACAGATAAGCTTTCCATCGAGCTCTTAGTCGAAGAAGTCGGTCGAAGGATGCAAGAGTTATTAGCAAAAAACTAATCGGTGGTCAACACGTTTCCGTCCTACTGCCGATTCTTTTCGCAAAGTACTTTTCTATAACTCTAGTATTTAAACGGAAAAAATTAAACGAATTTTTTGTCCATGTAAAAAACTATTAATTCTTAATAAAATTCCGCCCATTTATACAATTAAAAAAATTTACATGTCTCTTATTAGATAAGGCATATTTTCGTCTGATAAGGTACTTCTTCTTCAATTATTTCGAGGATATTTTAGTTTTGATCAAAAAAATTGTATTTCTTACGACTTTTCTTAAAATATGTTAATGCCATCTGTAACTAGAACAGATAAGCTTTCCATCGAGCTCATAGTCGAAGAAGTCGGTCGAAGGATGCACGAGTTATTAGCAAGAAACTAATCGGTGTTCAACACGAGTCCATCCTTCTGCCGATTTTTTTCGCAAAGTACTTTTCTATAATTCTAGTATTTAATGGGAAAAAATTAAAGGAATTTTTTGTCCATGTAAAAAACTATTAATTCTGAATAAAATGCCGCCCATTTATGCAATTAAAAAAATTTAAATGTCTGTTATTAGATAAGGCACATTTTTGACATATAAGGTACTTGTTCTTCAATGATTTTGAGGATCTTTTGGTTTTTATTAAAAAAATTGTATTTCTTACGACTTTTCTTAAAATATGTTAATGCCATCTGAAACTAGAACAGATAAGCTTTCCATTGAGCTCTTAGTCGAAGAAGTCGATCGAAGGAGGCAAGAGTTATTAGCAAAAAAATAATCGGTGGTCAACACGTTTCCGTCCTACTGCCGATTTTTTTCGCAAAGTACTTTACTATAATTCTAGTATTTAATGGGAAAAAATTAAACGAATATTTTGTCCATGTAAAAAACTATTAATTCTTAATAAAATTGCGCCCATTTATACAATTAAAAAAATTTACATGTCTCTAAGGCATATTTTCGTCTGATAAGGTACTTCTTCTTCAATGATTTCGAGGATATTTTAGTTTTGATCAAAAAAATTGTATTTCTTACGACTTTTCGTGAAATATGTTAATGCCATCTGAAACAGGAACAGATAAGCTTTCCATCGAGCTCTTAGTCGAAGAAGTCGGTCGAAGGATGCAAGAGTTATTAGCAAAAAACTAATCGGTGGTCAACACGTTTCCGTCCTACTGCCGATTCTTTTCGCAAAGTACTTTTCTATAACTCTAGTATTTAAACGGAAAAAATTAAACGAATTTTTTGTCCATGTAAAAAACTATTAATTCTTAATAAAATTCCGCCCATTTATACAATTAAAAAAATTTACATGTCTCTTATTAGATAAGGCATATTTTCGTCTGATAAGGTACTTCTTCTTCAATTATTTCGAGGATATTTTAGTTTTGATCAAAAAAATTGTATTTCTTACGACTTTTCTTAAAATATGTTAATGCCATCTGTAACTAGAACAGATAAGCTTTCCATCGAGCTCATAGTCGAAGAAGTCGGTCGAAGGATGCACGAGTTATTAGCAAGAAACTAATCGGTGTTCAACACGAGTCCATCCTTCTGCCGATTTTTTTCGCAAAGTACTTTTCTATAATTCTAGTATTTAATGGGAAAAAATTAAAGGAATTTTTTGTCCATGTAAAAAACTATTAATTCTGAATAAAATGCCGCCCATTTATGCAATTAAAAAAATTTAAATGTCTGTTATTAGATAAGGCACATTTTTGACATATAAGGTACTTGTTCTTCAATGATTTTGAGGATCTTTTGGTTTTTATTAAAAAAATTGTATTTCTTACGACTTTTCTTAAAATATGTTAATGCCATCTGAAACTAGAACAGATAAGCTTTCCATTGAGCTCTTAGTCGAAGAAGTCGATCGAAGGAGGCAAGAGTTATTAGCAAAAAAATAATCGGTGGTCAACACGTTTCCGTCCTACTGCCGATTTTTTTCGCAAAGTACTTTACTATAATTCTAGTATTTAATGGGAAAAAATTAAACGAATATTTTGTCCATGTAAAAAACTATTAATTCTTAATAAAATTGCGCCCATTTATACAATTAAAAAAATTTACATGTCTCTAAGGCATATTTTCGTCTGATAAGGTACTTCTTCTTCAATGATTTCGATTATATTTTAGTTTTGATAAAAAAAAAATTGTATTTCTTACGACTTTTCTTAAAATATGTTAATGCCATCTGTAACTAGAACAGATAAGCTTTCCATCGAGCTCATAGTCGAAGAAGTCGGTCGAAGGATGCACGAGTTATTAGCAAGAAACTAATCGGTGTTCAACACGAGTCCATCCTTTTGCCGATTTTTTTCGCAAAGTACTTTTCTATAATTCTAGTATTTAATGGGAAAAAATTAAAGGAATTTTTTGTCCATGTAAAAAACTATTAATTTTGAATAAAATGCCGCCCATTTATGCAATTAAAAAAATTTAAATGTCTGTTATTAGATAAGGCACATTTTTGACATATAAGGTACTTGTTCTTCAATGATTTTGAGGATCTTTTGGTTTTTATTAAAAAAATTGTATTTCTTACGACTTTTCTTAAAATATGTTAATGCCATCTGAAACAGGAACAGATAAGCTTTCCATCGAGCTCTTAGTCGAAGAAGTCGGTCGAAGGATGCAAGAGTTATTAGCAAAAAACTTATCGGTGGTCAACACGTTTCCGTCCTACTGCCGATTCTTTTCGCAAAGTACTTTTCTATAATTCTAGTATTTAAACGGAAAAAATTAAACGAATTTTTTGTCCATGTAAAAAACTATTAATTCTTAATAAAATTGCGCCCATTTATACAATTAAAAAAATTTACATGTCTCTAAGGCATATTTTCGTCTGATAAGGTACTTCTTCTTCAATGATTTCGAGGATATTTTAGTTTTGATCAAAAAAATTGTATTTGTTACGACTTTTCTTAAAATATGTTAATGCCATCTGTAACTAGAACAGATAAGCTTTCCATCGAGCTCATAGTCGAAGAAGTCGGTCGAAGGATGCACGAGTTATTAGCAAGAAACTAATCGGTGTTCAACACGAGTCCATCCTTCTGCCGATTTTTTTCGCAAAGTACTTTTCTATAATTCTAGTATTTAATGGGAAAAAATTAAAGGAATTTTTTGTCCATGTAAAAAACTATTAATTCTTAATAAAATTGCGCCCATTTATACAATTAAAAAAATTTACATGTCTCTAAGGCATATTTTCGTCTGATAAGGTACTTCTTCTTCAATGATTTCGATTATATTTTAGTTTTGATAAAAAAAAATTGTATTTCTTACGACTTTTCTTAAAATATGTTAATGCCATCTGTAACTAGAACAGATAAGCTTTCCATCGAGCTCATAGTCGAAGAAGTCGGTCGAAGGATGCATGAGTTATTAGCAAGAAACTAATCGGTGTTCAACACGAGTCCATCCTTCTGCCGATTTTTTTCGCAAATTACTTTTCTGTAATTCTAGTATTTAATGGGAAAAAATTAAACGAATTTTCTGTCCATGTAAAAAACTATTAATTCTGAATAAAATGCCGCCCATTTATGAAATTGAAAAAATTTAAATGTCTCTTATTAGATAAGGCATATTTTCGTCATATAAGGTACTTGTTCTTCAATGATTTTGAGGATCTTTTAGTTTTTATCAAAAAAATTTTATTTCTTATAACTTTTCGAAAAATATGTTAATGCCATCTGAAAGAGGAACAGATAAGCTTTCCATCGAGCTCTTAGTCGAAAAAGCCGATCGAAGGAGGCAAGAGTTATTAGCAAAAAAATAATCGGTGGTAAACACGTTTCCGTCCTACTGCCGATTTTTTTTCGCAAAGTACTTTACTATAATTCTAGTATTTAATGGGAAAAAATTAAACGAATTTTTTGTCCATGTAAAAAACTATTAATTCTTAATAAAATTCCGCCCATTTATACAATTAAATAAATTTACATGTCTATTATTAGATAAGGCATATTTTCGTCTGATAAGGTACTTCTTCTTCAATGATTTCGAGGATATTTTAGTTTTGATCAAAAAAATTGTATTTCTTACGACTTTTCTTAAAATATGTTAATGCCATCTGTAACTAGAACAGGTAAGCTTTCCATCGAGCTCATAGTCGAAGAAGTCGGTCGAAGGATGCACGAGTTATTAGCAAGAAACTAATCGGTGTTCAAGACGATTCCATCCTTCTGCCGATTTTTTTCGCAAAGTACTTTTCTATAATTCTAGTATTTAATGGGAAAATGTTAAACGAATTTTTTGTCCATGTAAAATACTATTAATTCTGAATAAAATGCCGCCCATTTATGCAATTAAAAAAATTTAAATGTCTGTTATTAGATAAGGCACATTTTTGTCTGATAAGGTACTTCTTCTTCAATGATTTTGAGGATCTTTTAGTTTTGATCAAAAAAATTGTATTTCTTACGACTTTTCGTAAAATATGTTAATGCCATCTGAAACTAGAACAGATAAGCTTTCCATTGAGCTCTTAGTCGAAGAAGTCGATCGAAGGAGGCAAGAGTTATTAGCAAAAAAATAATCGGTGGTCAACACGTTTCCCTCCTACTGCCGATTTTTTTCGCAAAGTACTTTACTATAATTCTAGTATTTAATGGGAAAAAATTAAACGAATTTTTTGTCCATGTAAAAAACTATTAATTCTTAATAAAATTGCGCCCATTTATACAATTAAAAAAATTTACATGTCTCTAAGGCATATTTTCGTCTGATAAGGTACTTCTTCTTCAATGATTTTGAGGATATTTTAGTTTTGATCAAAAAAATTGTATTTCTTACGACTTTTCGTAAAATATGTTAATGCCATCTGAAACTAGAACCGATAAGCTTTCCATTGAGCCCTTAGTCGAAGAAGTCGATCGAAGGAGGCAAGAGTTATTAGAAAAAAATAATCGGTGCTCAACACGTTTCCGTCCTACTGCCGATTCTTTTCGCAAAGTACTTTTCAATAATTCTAGTATATAAACGGAAAAAATTAAACGAATTTTTTGTCCATGTAAAAAACTATTAATTCTGAATAAAATGCTGCCCATTTATGCAATTAAAAAAATTAAAATGTCTCTTATTAGATAAGGCAGATTTTCGTCTGATAAGGTACTTCTTCTTCAATGATTTCGAGGATATTTTAGTTTTGATCAAAAAAATTGTATTTCTTACGACTTTTCGTAAAATATGTTAATGCCATCTGAAAGAGGAACAGATAAGCTTTCCATCGAGCTATTGGTCGAAAAAGTCGGTCGAAGGATGCAAGAGTTATTAGCAAAAAACTAATCGGTGTTCAACACGATTCCATCCTTCTGCCGATTCTTTTCGCAAAGTACTTTTCTATAATTCTAGTATTTAATGGGAAAAAATTAAACGAATTTTTTGTCCATGTAAAAAACTATTAATTCTGAATAAAACGCGGCCCATTTATGCAATTAAAAAAATTTAAATGTCTCTTATTTGATAAGGCAGATTTTCGTCTGATAAGGTTCTTCTTCTTCAATTATTTCGAGGATATTTTAGTTTTGATCAAAAAAATTGTATTTCTTACGACTTTTCGTAAAATATGTTAATGCCATCTGAAAGAGGAACAGATAAGCTTTCCATCGAGCTATTGGTCGAAAAAGTCGGTCGAAGGATGCAAGAGTTATTAGCAAAAAACTAATCGGTGGTCAAAACGTTTCCGTCCTACTGCCGATTCTTTTCCCAAAGTACTTTTCTATAACTCTAGTTTTTAATGTGAAAAAATTAAACAAATTTTTTGTCCATGTAAAAAACTATTAATTCTGAATAAAATGCCGCCCATTTATGCAATTAAAAAAATTTAAATATCTCTTATTAGATAAGGCATATTTTCGTCTGATAAGGTACTTCTTCTTCAATGATTTTGAGGATATTTTAGTTCTTATCAAAAATTTTTTATTTCTTATGACTTTTCGTAAAATATGTTAATGCCATCTTGAACTAGAACAGATAAGCTTTCCATTGAGCTCTTAGTCGAAGAAGTCGATCGAAGGAGGCAAGAGTAATTAGCAAAAAAATAATCGGTGGTCAACACTTTTCCGTCCTACTGCCGATTCTTTTCGCAAAGTACTTTTCAATAATTCTAGTATTTAAACGGAAAAAATTAAACAAATTTTTCGTCCATGTAAAAAACTATTAATTCTGAATAAAATGCTGCCCATTTATGCAATTAAAAAAATTAAAATGTCTCTTATTAGATAAGGCAGATTTTCGTCTAATAAGGTACTTCTTCTTCAATGATTTCGAGGATATTTTAGTTTTAATCAAAAAAATTGTATTTCTTACGACTTTTCGTAAAATATGTTAATGCCATCTGAAAGAGGAACAGATAAGCTTTCCATCGAGCTCTTAGTCGAAGAAGTCGGTCGAAGGATGCAAGAGTAATTAGCAAAAAAATAATCGGTGGTCAACACGTTTCCGTCCTACTGCCGATTCTTTTCGCAAAGTACTTTTCAATAATTCTAGTATTTAAACGGAAAAAATTCAACGAATTTTTTGTCCATGTAAAAAACTATTAATTCTGAATAAAATGCTGCCCATTTATGCAATTAAAAAAATTTAAATGTCTGGTATTAGATAAGGCACATTTTTGTCTGATAAGGTACTTCTTCTTCAATGATTTTGAGGATATTTTAGTTTTGATAAAAAAAATTGTATTTCTTACGACTTTTCGTAAAATATGTTAATGCCATCTGAAACTATAACAGATAAGCTTTCCATTGAGCTCTTAGTCGAAGAAGTCGATCGAAGGAGGCAAGAGTTTTGAGCAAAAAAATAATCGGTGGTCAACACTTTTCCGTCCTACTGCCGATTCTTTTCGCAAAGTACTTTTCAATAATTCTAGTATTTAAACGGAAAAAATTAAACGAATTTTTTGTCCATGTAAAAAATTATTAATTCTGAATAAAATACCGCCCATTTATGCAATTAAAAAAGTTTAAATGCCTCTTATTAGATAAGGCATATTTTCGTCTGATAAGGTACTTCTTTTTCAATGATTGCGAGGATATTTTAGTTTTGATCAAAAAAATTTTATTTCTTACGACTTTTCGTAAAATATGTTAATGTCATCTGAAACTAGAACAGATAAGGTTTCCATCGAGCTCTTAGTCGAAGAAGTCGGTCGAAGGATGCAAGAGTTATTAGCAAAAAACTAATCGGTGTTCAACACGATTCCATCCTTCTGCCGATTCTTTTCGCAAAGTACTTTTCTATAATTCTAGTATTTAATGGGAAAAAATTAAACGAATTTTTTGTCCATGTAAAAAACTATTAATTCTGAATAAAATGCCGCCCATTTATGCAATTAAAAAAATGCAAATGTCTGTTATTAGATAAGGCATATTTTTGTCTGATAAGGTACTTCTTCTTCAATGATTTTGAGGATATTTTAGTTTTGATGAAAAAAATTGTATTTCTTACGACTTTTCGTAAAATATGTTAATGCCATCTGAAAGAGGAATAGATAAGCTTTCCATCGACCTCTTAGTCGAATAAGTCGGTCAAAGGATGCAAGAGTAATTAGCAAAAAAATAATCGGTGGTCAACACTTTTCCGTCCTACTGCCGATTCTTTTCGCAAAGTACTTTTCAATAATTCTAGTATATAAACGGAAAAAATTAAACAAATTTTTCGTCCATGTAAAAAACTATTAATTCTGAATAAAATGCTGCCCATTTATGCAATTAAAAAAATTAAAATGTCTCTTATTAGATAAGACAGATTTTCGTCTGATAAGGTACTTCTTCTTCAATGATTTCGAGGATATTTTAGTTTTAATCAAAAAAATTGTATTTCTTACGACTTTTCGTAAAATATGTTAATGCCATCTGAAAGAGGAACAGATAAGCTTTCCATCGAGCTCTTAGTCGAAGAAGTCGGTCGAAGGATGCAAGAGTTATTAGCAAAAAAATAATCGGTGGTCAACACGTTTCCGTCCTACTGCCGATTCTTTTCGCAAAGTACTTTTCAATAATTCTAGTATTTAAACGGAAAAAATTAAACGAATTTTTTGTCCATGTAAAAAACTATTAATTCTGAATAAAATGCTGCCCATTTATGCAATTAAAAAAATTTAAATGTCTGTTATTAGATAAGGCACATTTTTGTCTGATAAGGTACTTCTTCTTCAATGATTTTGAGGATATTTTAGTTTTGATAAAAAAAATTGTATTTCTTACGACTTTTCGTAAAATATGTTAATGCCATCTGAAACTATAACAGATAAGCTTTCCATTGAGCTCTTAGTCGAAGAAGTCGATCGAAGGAGGCAAGAGTTTTGAGCAAAAAAATAATCGGTGGTCAACACTTTTCCGTCCTACTGCCGATTCTTTTCGCAAAGTACTTTTCAATAATTCTAGTATTTAAACGGAAAAAATTAAACGAATTTTTTGTCCATGTAAAAAATTATTAACTCTGAATAAAATACCGCCCATTTATGCAATTAAAAAAGTTTAAATGCCTCTTATTAGATAAGGCTTTCTGAATAAAATGCCGCCCATTTATGCAATTAAAAAAATGCAAATGTCTGTTATTAGATAAGGCATATTTTTGTCTGATAAGGTACTTCTTCTTCAATGATTTTGAGGATATTTTAGTTTTGATGAAAAAAATTGTATTTCTTACGACTTTTCGTAAAATATGTTAATGCCATCTGAAAGAGGAATAGATAAGCTTTCCATCGACCTCTTAGTCGAATAAGTCGGTCAAAGGATGCAAGAGTTATTAGCAAAAAACTAATCGGTGGTCAACACGTTTCCGTCCTACTGCCGATTCTTTTCGCAAAGTACTTTTCTATAATTCTAGTATTTAATGGGAAAAAATTAAACGAATTTTTTGTCCATGTAAAAAACTATTAATTCTGAATAAAATGCTGCCCATTTATGCAATTAAAAAAATTTAAATGTCTCTTGTTAGATAAGGCATATTTTCGTATGATAAGGTACTTCTTATTCAATGATTTCGAGGATATTTTAGTTTTGATCAAAAAAATTGTATTTTTCATGACTTTTCGTAAAATATGTTAATGCCATCTGAAAGAGCAACAGATAAGCTTTCCATCGAGCTCTTAGTCGAAGAAGTCGGTCGAAGGATGCAAGAGTTATTAGCAAAAAACTAATCGGTGGTCAACACGTTTCCGTCCTACTGACGATTCTTTTCGCAAAATGCTTTTCTATAATTGTAGTATTTAATGGGAAAAAATTAAACGAATTTTTTGTCCATGTAAAAAAACTATTAATTGTTAATAAAATGCCACCCATTTATGCAATTAAAAAAATTTAAATGTCTCTTATTAGATAAGGCATATTTTCGTATGATAAGGTACTTCTTTTTCAATGATTTCGATGATATTTTAGTTTTGATCAAAAAAATTGTATTTCTTATGACTTTTCTTAAAATATGTTAATGCCATCTGAAAGAGGAACAGATAAGCTTTCCATCGAGCTCTTAGTCGAAGAAGTCGGTCGAAGGATGCAAAAAAACTAATCGGTGGTCAACACGATTCCGTCCTACTGCCGATTCTTTTCGCAAAATGCTTTTCTATAATTGTAGTATTTAATGGGAAAAAATTAAACGAATTTTTTGTCCATGTAAAAAAACTATTAATTCTGAATAAAATGCCACCTATTTATGCAATTAACAAAATTTATATGTCTCTTATTAGATAAGGCATATTTTCGTATGATAAGGTACTTCTTTTTCAATGATTTCGAGGATATTTTAGTTTTGATCAAAAAAATTGTATTTCTTACGACTTTTCGTAAAATATGTTAATGCCATCTGAAAGAGGAACAGATAAGCTTTCCCTCGAGCTTTTAGTCGAAGAAGTCGGTCGAAGGATGCAAGAGTTATTAGCAAAAAACTTATCGGTGGTCAACACGATTCCGTCTTACTGCCGATACTTTTCGCAAAGTACTTTTCTATAATTCTAGTATTTAATGAGAAAAAATTAAACGAATTTTTTGTCCATGTTAAAAAACTATTAATTGTGAATAAAATGCCACCCATTTATGAAATAAAAAAAATTTAAATGTCTCTTATTAGATAAGGCATATTTTCGTATGATAAGGTACTTCTTTTTCAATGATTTCAAGGATATTTTAGTTTTGATCAAAACAATTTTATTTCTCATGACTTTTCGTAAAATATGTTAATGCCATCTGAAAGAGGAACAGATAAGCTTTCCATCGAGCTCTTAGTCGAAGAAGTCGGTCGAAGGATGCAAGAGTTATTAGCAAAAAACTAATCGGTGGTCAACACGATTCCGTCCTACTGCCGATTCTTTTCGCTAAGTACTTTTCCATAATTGTAGTATTTAATGGGAAAAAATTAAACGAATTTTTTGTCCATGTAAAAAACTATTAATTCTGAATAAAATGCCACCCATTTATGAAATTAAAAAAATTTAAATGTCTCTTATTAGATAAGGCATATTTTCGTATGATAAGGTACTTCTTTTTCAATGATTTCGAGGATATTTTAGTTTTGATCAAGAGAATTTTATTTCTTACGACTTTTCGTAAAATATGTTATTGCCATCTGAAAGAGGAACAGATAAGCTTTCCATCGAGCTTTTACTCGAAGAAGTCGGTCGAAGGATGCAAGAGTTATTAGCAAAAAACTAATCGGTGGTCAATACGATTCCGTCCTACTGCCGATTCTTTTCGCAAAGTACTTTTCTATAATTCTAGTATTTAATGGGAAAAAATTAAACGAATTTTGTGTCCATGTAAAAAAACTATTAATTCTGAATAAAATGACACCCATTTATGCAATTAAAAAAATTTAAATGTCTCTTATTAGATAAGGCATATTTTCGTATGATAAGGCACTTCTTTTTCAATGATTTCGAGGATATTTTAGTTTTGATCAAAAAAATTGTATTTCTCATGACTTTTCGTAAAATATGTTAATGCCATCTGAAAGAGGAACAGATAAGCTTTCCATCGAGCTCTTAGTCGAAGACGTCGGTCGAAGGATGCAAGAGTTATTAGCAAAAAACTAATCGGTGGTCAACACGAAAAAATTAAACGAATTTTTTGTCCATGTAAAAAAAACTAATAATTGTGAATAAAATGCCACCCATTTATGCAATTAAAAAAATTTAAATGTCTCTTATTAGATAAGGCATATTTTCGTATGATAAGGTACTTCTTTTTCAATGATTTCGAGGATATTTTAGTTTTGATCAAAAAAATTTTATTTCTTACGACTTTTCGTAAAATATGTTAATGCCATCTGAAAGAGGAATAGATAAGCTTTCCATCGAGCTTTTAGTCGAAGAAGTCGGTCGAAGGATGCAAGAGGTATTAGCAAAAAACTAATCGGTGGTCAACACGTTTCCGTCCTACAGCCGATTCTTTTCGCAAAGTACTTTTCTATAATTCTAAAATTTAATGGGAAAAAATTAAACGAATTTTTTGTCCATGTAAAAAACTATTAATTCTGAATAAAATGCCACCCATTTATGAAATACAAAAAATTTAAATGTCTCTTATTAGATAAGGCATATTTTCGTCTGATAAGGTACTTCTTTTTCAATGATTTCAAGGATATTTCAGTTTTGATCAAAAAAATTTTATTTCTCATGACTTTTCGTAAAATATATTAATGCCATCTGAAAGAGGAACAGATAAGCTTTCCATCGAGCTCTTAGTCGAAGAAGTCGGTGTAAGGAACCAAGAGTTATTAGCAAAAAACTAATCGGTGGTCAACACGTTTCCGTCCTACTGCCGATTCTTTTCGCAAAGTACTTTTCTATAATTCTAATATTTAATGGGAAAAAATTAAACGAATTTTTCGTCCATGTTAGAAACTATTAATTCTGAATAAAATGCCACCCATTTATGAAATTAAAAAAATTTAAATGTCTCTTATTAGATAAGGCATATTTTCGTATGATAAGGTACTTCTTTTTCAATGATTTCGAGGATATTTTAGTTTTGATCAAAAAAATTTTATTTCTTACGACTTTTCGTAAAAAATGTTAATGCCAACTGAAAGAGGAATAGATAAGCTTTCCATCGAGCTCTAAGTCGAAGAAGTCGGTGGAAGGATGCAAGAGTTATTAGCAAAAAACTAATGGGTGCTCAACACGTTTCCGTCCTACTGCCAATTCTTTTCGCAAAATGCTTTTCTATAATTCTAGTATTTAATGGGAAAAAATTAAACGAATTTTTTGTCCATGTAAAAAAACTATTAATTCTGAATAAAATGCCACCCATTTATGAAATTAAAAAAATTTAAATGTCTCTTATTACATAAGGCATATTTTCGTCTGATAAGGTAGTTCTTTTTCAATGATTTCGAGGATATTTTAGTTTTGATCAAAAAAATTGTATTTCTCATGACTTTTCGTAAAATATGTTAATGCCATCTGAAAGAGGAACAGATAAGCTTTCCATCGAGCTTTTAGTCGAAGAAGTCGGTCGAAGGATGCAAGAGTTATTAGCAAAAAACTAATCGGTGGTCAACACGTTTCCGTCCTACTGACGATTCTTTTCGCAAAATGCTTTTCTATAATTGTAGTATTTAATGGGAAAAAAATAAACGAATTTTTTGTCCATGTAAAAAAACTATTAATTCTGAATAAAATGCCACCCATTTATGCAATTAAAAAAATGTAAATGTCTCTTATTAGATAAGGCATATTTTCGTATGAAAAGGTACTTCTTTTTCAATGATTTCGAGGATATTTTAGTTTTGATAAAAAAAATTTTATTTCTTACGACTTTTCGTAAAATATGTTAATGCCATCTGAAAGAGGAACAGATAAGCTTTCCATCGAGCTTTTAGTCGAAGAAGTCGGTCCAAGTATGCAAGAGTCATTAGCAAAAAACTAATCGGTGTGCAACACGTTTCCGTCCTACTGACGATTCTTTTCGCAAAATGCTTTTCTATAATTCTAGTATTTAATGAGAAAAAATTAAACGAATTTTTTGTCCATGTAAAAAAACTATTAATTGTTAATAAAATGCCACCCATTTATGCAATTAAAAAAATTTAAATGTCTCTTATTAGATAAGGCATATTTTCGTATGATAAGGTACTTCTTTTTCAATGATTTCGATGATATTTTAGTTTTGATCAAAAAAATTGTATTTCTTATGACTTTTCTTAAAATATGTTAATGCCATCTGAAAGAGGAACAGATAAGCTTTCCATCGAGCTCTTAGTCGAAGAAGTCGGTCGAAGGATGCAAAAAAACTAATCGGTGGTCAACACGATTCCGTCCTACTGCCGATTCTTTTCGCAAAATGCTTTTCTATAATTGTAGTATTTAATGGGAAAAAATTAAACGAATTTTTTGTCCATGTAAAAAAACTATTAATTCTGAATAAAATGCCACCTATTTATGCAATTAACAAAATTTATATGTCTCTTATTAGATAAGGCATATTTTCGTATGATAAGGTACTTCTTTTTCAATGATTTCGAGGATATTTTAGTTTTGATCAAAAAAATTGTATTTCTTACGACTTTTCGTAAAATATGTTAATGCCATCTGAAAGAGGAACAGATAAGCTTTCCATCGAGCTTTTAGTCGAAGAAGTCGGTCGAAGGATGCAAGAGTTATTAGCAAAAAACTTATCGGTGGTCAACACGATTCCGTCTTACTGCCGATACTTTTCGCAAAGTACTTTTCTATAATTCTAGTATTTAATGAGAAAAAATTAAACGAATTTTTTGTCCATGTTAAAAAACTATTAATTGTGAATAAAATGCCACCCATTTATGAAATAAAAAAAATTTAAATGTCTCTTATTAGATAAGGCATATTTTCGTCTGATAAGGTACTTCTTTTTCAATGATTTCAAGGATATTTTAGTTTTGATCAAAACAATTTTATTTCTCATGACTTTTCGTAAAATATGTTAATGCCATCTGAAAGAGGAACAGATAAGCTTTCCATCGAGCTCTTAGTCGAAGAAGTCGGTCGAAGGATGCAAGAGTTATTAGCAAAAAACTAATCGGTGGTCAACACGATTCCGTCCTACTGCCGATTCTTTTCGCTAAGTACTTTTCCATAATTGTAGTATTTAATGGGAAAAAATTAAACGAATTTTTTGTCCATGTAAAAAACTATTAATTCTGAATAAAATGCCACCCATTTATGAAATTAAAAAAATTTAAATGTCTCTTATTAGATAAGGCATATTTTCGTATGATAAGGTACTTCTTTTTCAATGATTTCGAGGATATTTTAGTTTTGATCAAGAGAATTTTATTTCTTACGACTTTTCGTAAAATATGTTAATGCCATCTGAAAGAGGAACAGATAAGCTTTCCATCGAGCTTTTACTCGAAGAAGTCGGTCGAAGGATGCAAGAGTTATTAGCAAAAAACTAATCGGTGGTCAATACGATTCCGTCCTACTGCCGATTCTTTTCGCAAAGTACTTTTCTATAATTCTAGTATTTAATGGGAAAAAATTAAACGAATTTTGTGTCCATGTAAAAAAACTATTAATTCTGAATAAAATGACACCCATTTATGCAATTAAAAAAATTTAAATGTCTCTTATTAGATAAGGCATATTTTCGTATGATAAGGCACTTCTTTTTCAATGATTTCGAGGATATTTTAGTTTTGATCAAAAAAATTGTATTTCTCATGACTTTTCGTAAAATATGTTAATGCCATCTGAAAGAGGAACAGATAAGCTTTCCATCGAGCTCTTAGTCGAAGACGTCGGTCGAAGGATGCAAGAGTTATTAGCAAAAAACTAATCGGTGGTCAACACGAAAAAATTAAACGAATTTTTTGTCCATGTAAAAAAAACTAATAATTGTGAATAAAATGCCACCCATTTATGCAATTAAAAAAATTTAAATGTCTCTTATTAGATAAGGCATATTTTCGTATGATAAGGTACTTCTTTTTCAATGATTTCGAGGATATTTTAGTTTTGATCAAAAAAATTTTATTTCTTACGACTTTTCGTAAAATATGTTAATGCCATCTGAAAGAGGAATAGATAAGCTTTCCATCGAGCTTTTAGTCGAAGAAGTCGGTCGAAGGATGCAAGAGGTATTAGCAAAAAACTAATCGGTGGTCAACACGTTTCCGTCCTACAGCCGATTCTTTTCGCAAAGTACTTTTCTATAATTCTAAAATTTAATGGGAAAAAATTAAACGAATTTTTTGTCCATGTAAAAAACTATTAATTCTGAATAAAATGCCACCCATTTATGAAATACAAAAAATTTAAATGTCTCTTATTAGATAAGGCATATTTTCGTCTGATAAGGTACTTCTTTTTCAATGATTTCAAGGATATTTCAGTTTTGATCAAAAAAATTTTATTTCTCATGACTTTTCGTAAAATATATTAATGCCATCTGAAAGAGGAACAGATAAGCTTTCCATCGAGCTCTTAGTCGAAGAAGTCGGTGTAAGGAACCAAGAGTTATTAGCAAAAAACTAATCGGTGGTCAACACGTTTCCGTCCTACTGCCGATTCTTTTCGCAAAGTACTTTTCTATAATTCTAATATTTAATGGGAAAAAATTAAACGAATTTTTCGTCCATGTTAGAAACTATTAATTCTGAATAAAATGCCACCCATTTATGAAATTAAAAAAATTTAAATGTCTCTTATTAGATAAGGCATATTTTCGTATGATAAGGTACTTCTTTTTCAATGATTTCGAGGATATTTTAGTTTTGATCAAAAAAATTTTATTTCTTACGACTTTTCGTAAAAAATGTTAATGCCAACTGAAAGAGGAATAGATAAGCTTTCCATCGAGCTCTAAGTCGAAGAAGTCGGTGGAAGGATGCAAGAGTTATTAGCAAAAAACTAATGGGTGCTCAACACGTTTCCGTCCTACTGCCAATTCTTTTCGCAAAATGCTTTTCTATAATTCTAGTATTTAATGGGAAAAAATTAAACGAATTTTTTGTCCATGTAAAAAAACTATTAATTCTGAATAAAATGCCACCCATTTATGAAATTAAAAAAATTTAAATGTCTCTTATTACATAAGGCATATTTTCGTCTGATAAGGTACTTCTTTTTCAATGATTTCGAGGATATTTTAGTTTTGATCAAAAAAATTGTATTTCTCATGACTTTTCGTAAAATATGTTAATGCCATCTGAAAGAGGAACAGATAAGCTTTCCATCGAGCTTTTAGTCGAAGAAGTCGGTCGAAGGATGCAAGAGTTATTAGCAAAAAACTAATCGGTGGTCAACACGTTTCCGTCCTACTGACGATTCTTTTCGCAAAATGCTTTTCTATAATTGTAGTATTTAATGGGAAAAAAATAAACGAATTTTTTGTCCATGTAAAAAAACTATTAATTCTGAATAAAATGCCACCCATTTATGCAATTAAAAAAATGTAAATGTCTCTTATTAGATAAGGCATATTTTCGTATGAAAAGGTACTTCTTTTTCAATGATTTCGAGGATATTTTAGTTTTGATAAAAAAAATTTTATTTCTTACGACTTTTCGTAAAATATGTTAATGCCATCTGAAAGAGGAACAGATAAGCTTTCCATCGAGCTTTTAGTCGAAGAAGTCGGTCCAAGTATGCAAGAGTCATTAGCAAAAAACTAATCGGTGTGCAACACGTTTCCGTCCTACTGACGATTCTTTTCGCAAAATGCTTTGCTATAATTGTAGTATTTAATGGGAAAAAATTAAACGGAGTTTTTGTTTATGTAAAAAACTATTAATTCTGAATAAAATGCCACCCATTTATGCAATTAAAAAAATTTAAATGTCTCTTGTTAGATAAGGCATATTTTCGTATGATAAGGTACTTCTTATTCAATGATTTCGAGGATATTTTAGTTTTGATCAAAAAAATTGTATTTTTCATGACTTTTCGTAAAATATGGTAATGCCATCTGAAAGAGGAACAGATAAGCTTTCCATCGAGCTCTTAGTCGAAGAAGTCGGTCGAAGGATGCAAGAGTTATTAGCAAAAAACTAATCGGTGGTCAACACGTTTCAGTCCTACTGACGATTCTTTTCGCAAAACGCTTTTCTATAATTGTAGTATTTAATGGGAAAAAATTAAACGAATTTTTTGTCCATGTAAAAAAACTATTAATTGTTAATAAAATGCCACCCATTTATGCAATTAAAAAAACTTAAATGTCTCTTATTAGATAAGGCATATTTTCATATGATAAGGTACTTCTTTTTCAATGATTTCGAGGATATTTTAGTTTTGATCAAAAAAATTGTATTTCTTATGACTTTTCTTAAAATGTGTTAATGCCATCTGAAAGAGGAACAGATAAGCTTTCCATCGAGCTCTTAGTCGAAGAAGTCGGTCGAAGGATGCAAAAAACTAATCGGTGGTCAACACGATTCCGTCCTACTGCCGATTCTTTTCGCAAAATGCTTTTCTATAATTGTAGTATTTAATGGGAAAAAATTAAACGAATTTTTTGTCCATGTAAAAAAACTATTAATTCTGAATAAAATGCCACCTATTTATGCAATTAACAAAATTTATATGTCTCTTATTAGATAAGGCATATTTTCGTATGATAAGGTACTTCTTTTTCAATGATTTCGAGGATATTTTAGTTTTGATCAAAAAAATTTTATTTCTTACGACTTTTCGTAAAATATGTTAATGCCATCTGAAAGAGGAACAGATAAGCTTTCCATCGAGCTTTTAGTCGAAGAAGTCGGTCGAAGGATGCAAGAGTTATTAGCAAAAAATTTATCGGTGGTCAACACGATTCCGTCCTAATTTTCTATAATTGTAGTATTTAATGGGAAAAAATTAAACGGAGTTTTTGTTTATGTAAAAAACTATTAATTCTGAATAAAATGCCACCCATTTATGCAATTAAAAAAATTTAAATGTCTCTTGTTAGATAAGGCATATTTTCGTATGATAAGGTACTTCTTATTCAATGATTTCGAGGATATTTTAGTTTTGATCAAAAAAATTGTATTTTTCATGACTTTTCGTAAAATATGGTAATGCCATCTGAAAGAGGAACAGATAAGCTTTCCATCGAGCTCTTAGTCGAAGAAGTCGGTCGAAGGATGCAAGAGTTATTAGCAAAAAACTAATCGGTGGTCAACACGTTTCCGTCCTACTGACGATTCTTTTCGCAAAATGCTTTTCTATAATTGTAGTATTTAATGGGAAAAAATTAAACGAATTTTTTGTCCATGTAAAAAAACTATTAATTGTTAATAAAATGCCACCCATTTATGCAATTAAAAAAATTTAAATGTCTCTTATTAGATAAGGCATATTTTCGTATGATAAGGTACTTCTTTTTCAATGATTTCGATGATATTTTAGTTTTGATCAAAAAATTGTATTTCTTATGACTTTTCTTAAAATATGTTAATGCCATCTGAAAGAGGAACAGATAAGCTTTCCATCGAGCTCTTAGTCGAAGAAGTCGGTCGAAGGATGCAAAAAAACTAATCGGTGGTCAACACGATTCCGTCCTACTGCCGATTCTTTTCGCAAAATGCTTTTCTATAATTGTAGTATTTAATGGGAAAAAATTAAACGAATTTTTTGTCCATGTAAAAAAACTATTAATTCTGAATAAAATGCCACTTATTTATGCAATTAACAAAATTTATATGTCTCTTATTAGATAAGGCATATTTTCGTATGATAAGGTACTTCTTTTTCAATGATTTCGAGGATATTTTAGTTTTGATCAAAAAAATTTTATTTCTTACGACTTTTCGTAAAATATGTTAATGCCATCTGAAAGAGGAACAGATAAGCTTTCCATCGAGCTTTTAGTCGAAGAAGTCGGTCGAAGGATGCAAGAGTTATTAGCAAAAAACTTATCGGTGGTCAACACGATTCCGTCTTACTGCCGATACTTTTCGCAAAGTACTTTTCTATAATTCTAGTATTTAATGAGAAAAAATTAAACGAATTTTTTGTCCATGTTAAAAAACTATTAATTGTGAATAAAATGCCACCCATTTATGAAATAAAAAAAATTTAAATGTCTCTTATTAGATAAGGCATATTTTCGTCTGATAAGGTACTTCTTTTTCAATGATTTCAAGGATATTTTAGTTTTGATCAAAACAATTTTATTTCTCATGACTTTTCGTAAAATATGTTAATGCCATCTGAAAGAGGAACAGATAAGCTTTCCATCGAGCTCTTAGTCGAAGAAGTCGGTCGAAGGATGCAAGAGTTATTAGCAAAAAACTAATCGGTGGTCAACACGATTCCGTCCTACTGCCGATTCTTTTCGCTAAGTACTTTTCCATAATTGTAGTATTTAATGGGAAAAAATTAAACGAATTTTTTGTCCATGTAAAAAACTATTAATTCTGAATAAAATGCCACCCATTGATGAAATTAAAAAAATTTAAATGTCTCTTATTAGATAAGGCATATTTTCGTATGATAAGGTACTTCTTTTTCAATGATTTCGAGGATATTTTAGTTTTGATCAAGAGAATTTTATTTCTTACGACTTTTCGTAAAATATGTTAATGCCATCTGAAAGAGGAACAGATAAGCTTTCCATCGAGCTTTTACTCGAAGAAGTCGGTCGAAGGATGCAAGAGTTATTAGCAAAAAACTAATCGGTGGTCAATACGATTCCGTCCTACTGCCGATTCTTTTCGCAAAGTACTTTTCTATAATTCTAGTATTTAATGGGAAAAAATTAAACGAATTTTGTGTCCATGTAAAAAAACTATTAATTCTGAATAAAATGACACCCATTTATGCAATTAAAAAAATTTAAATGTCTCTTATTAGATAAGGCATATTTTCGTATGATAAGGCACTTCTTTTTCAATGATTTCGAGGATATTTTAGTTTTGATCAAAAAAATTGTATTTCTCATGACTTTTCGTAAAATATGTTAATGCCATCTGAAAGAGGAACAGATAAGCTTTCCATCGAGCTCTTAGTCGAAGACGTCGGTCGAAGGATGCAAGAGTTATTAGCAAAAAACTAATCGGTGGTCAACACGAAAAAATTAAACGAATTTTTTGTCCATGTAAAAAAAACTAATAATTGTGAATAAAATGCCACCCATTTATGCAATTAAAAAAATTTAAATGTCTCTTATTAGATAAGGCATATTTTCGTATGATAAGGTACTTCTTTTTCAATGATTTCGAGGATATTTTAGTTTTGATCAAAAAAATTGTATTTCTTACGACTTTTCGTAAAATATGTTAATGCCATCTGAAAGAGGAACAGATAAGCTTTCCATCGAGCTTTTACTCGAAGAAGTCGGTCGAAGGATGCAAGAGTTATTAGCAAAAAACTAATCGGTGGTCAATACGATTCCGTCCTACTGCCGATTCTTTTCGCAAAGTACTTTTCTATAATTCTAGTATTTAATGGGAAAAAATTAAACGAATTTTGTGTCCATGTAAAAAAACTATTAATTCTGAATAAAATGACACCCATTTATGCAATTAAAAAAATTTAAATGTCTCTTATTAGATAAGGCATATTTTCGTATGATAAGGCACTTCTTTTTCAATGATTTCGAGGATATTTTAGTTTTGATCAAAAAAATTGTATTTCTCATGACTTTTCGTAAAATATGTTAATGTCATCTGAAAGAGGAACAGATAAGCTTTCCATCGAGCTCTTAGTCGAAGACGTCGGTCGAAGGATGCAAGAGTTATTAGCAAAAAACTAATCGGTGGTCAACACGTTTCCGTCCTACTGCCGATTCTTTTCGCAAAATGCTTTTCGATAATTGTAGTATTTAATGGGAAAAAATTAAACGAATTTTTTGTCCATGTAAGAAAACTATTAATTCTGAATAAAATGACACCCATTTATGCAATTAAAAAAATTTAAATGTCTCTTATTAGATAAGGCATATTTTCGTATGATAAGGTACTTCTTTTTCAATGATTTCGAGGATATTTTAGTTTTGATCAAAAAAATTGTATTTCTCATGACTTTTCGTAAAATATGTTAATGCCATCTGAAAGAGGAACAGATAAGTTTTCCATCGAGCTCTTAGTCGAAGAAGTCGGTCGAAGGATGCAAGAGTTATTAGCAAAGAACTAATCGGTGGTCAACACGTTTCCGTCCTACTGACGATTCTTTTCGCAAAATGCTTTTCTATAATTGTAGTATTTAATGGGAAAAAATTAAACGAATTTTTTGTCCATGTAAAAAAAACTAATAATTGTGAATAAAATGCCACCCATTTATGCAATTAAAAAAATTTAAATGTCTCTTATTAGATAAGGCATATTTTCGTATGATAAGGTACTTCTTTTTCAATGATTTCGAGGATATTTTAGTTTTGATCAAAAAAATTTTATTTCTTACGACTTTTCGTAAAATATGTTAATGCCATCTGAAAGAGGAATAGATAAGCTTTCCATCGAGCTTTTAGTCGAAGAAGTCGGTCGAAGGATGCAAGAGGTATTAGCAAAAAACTAATCGGTGGTCAACACGTTTCCGTCCTACAGCCGATTCTTTTCGCAAAGTACTTTTCTATAATTCTAAAATTTAATGGGAAAAAATTAAACGAATTTTTTGTCCATGTAAAAAACTATTAATTCTGAATAAAATGCCACCCATTTATGAAATACAAAAAATTTAAATGTCTCTTATTAGATAAGGCATATTTTCGTCTGATAAGGTACTTCTTTTTCAATGATTTCAAGGATATTTCAGTTTTGATCAAAAAAATTTTATTTCTCATGACTTTTCGTAAAATATATTAATGCCATCTGAAAGAGGAACAGATAAGCTTTCCATCGAGCCCTTAGTCGAAGAAGTCGGTCGAAGGATGCAAGAGTTATTAGCAAAAAACTAATCGGTGGTCAACACGTTTCGGTCCTACTGCCGATTCTTTTCGCAAAATGCTTTTCTATAATTGTAGTATTTAATGGGAAAAAATTAAACGAATTTTTTGTCCATGTAAAAAAACTATTAATCCTGAATAAAATGCCACCCATTTTTGCGATTAAAAAAATTTAAATGTCTCTTATTAGATAAGGCATATTTTCGTATGATAAGGTACTTCTTTTTCAATGGTTTCGAGGATATTTTAGTTTTGATCAAAAAAATTGTATTTCTTATGACTTTTCGTAAAATATGTTAATGCCATCTGAAAGAGGAACAGATAAGCTTTCCATGGAGCTTTTAGTTGAAGAAGTCGGTCGAAGGATGCAAGAGTTATTAGCAAAAAACTAATCGGTGTTCAACACGATTCCGTCGTACTGCCGATTCTTTTCGCAAAGTACTTTTCTATAATTCTAGTAATTAATGGGAAAAAATTAAACGAATTTTTTGTCCATGTAAAAAACTACTAATTCTGAATTAAATGCCACCCATTTATGAATTTATAAAAATTTAAATGTCTCTTATTAGATAAGGCATATTTTCGTCTGATAAGGTACTTCTTTTTCAATGGTTTCGAGGATATTTTAGTTTTGATCAAAAAAATTGTATTTCTTATGACTTTTCGTAAAATATGTTAATGCCATCTGAAAGAGGAACAGATAAGCTTTCCATGGAGCTTTTAGTTGAAGAAGTCGGTCGAAGGATGCAAGAGTTATTAGCAAAAAACTAATCGGTGTTCAACACGATTCCGTCGTACTGCCGATTCTTTTCGCAAAGTACTTTTCTATAATTCTAGTAATTAATGGGAAAAAATTAAACGAATTTTTTGTCCATGTAAAAAACTACTAATTCTGAATTAAATGCCACCCATTTATGAATTTATAAAAATTTAAATGTCTCTTATTAGATAAGGCATATTTTCGTCTGATAAGGTACTTCTTTTTCAATGATTTCGAGGATATTTTAGTTTTGATAAAAAAAATTTTATTTCTTACGACTTTTCGTAAAATATGTTAATGCCATCTGAAAGAGGAACAGATAAGCTTTCCATCGAGCTTTTAGTCGAAGAAGTCGGTCCAAGTATGCAAGAGTCATTAGCAAAAAACTAATCGGTGTGCAACACGTTTCCGTCCTACTGACGATTCTTTTCGCAAAATGCTTTTCTATAATTGTAGTATTTAATGGGAAAAAATTAAACGGAGTTTTTGTTTATGTAAAAAACTATTAATTCTGAATAAAATGCCACCCATTTATGCAATTAAAAAAATTTAAATGTCTCTTGTTAGATAAGGCATATTTTCGTATGATAAGGTACTTCTTATTCAATGATTTCGAGGATATTTTAGTTTTGATCAAAAAAATTGTATTTTTCATGACTTTTCGTAAAATATGGTAATGCCATCTGAAAGAGGAACAGATAAGCTTTCCATCGAGCTCTTAGTTGAAGAAGTCGGTCGAAGGATGCAAGAGTTATTAGCAAAAAACTAATCGGTGGTCAACACGTTTCAGTCCTACTGACGATTCTTTTCGCAAAACGCTTTTCTATAATTGTAGTATTTAATGGGAAAAAATTAAACGAATTTTTTGTCCATGTAAAAAAACTATTAATTGTTAATAAAATGCCACCCATTTATGCAATTAAAAAAATTTAAATGTCTCTTATTAGATAAGGCATATTTTCGTATGATAAGGTACTTCTTTTTCAATGATTTCGAGGATATTTTAGTTTTGATCAAAAAAATTGTATTTCTTATGACTTTTCTTAAAATATGTTAATGCCATCTGAAAGAGGAACAGATAAGCTTTCCATCGAGCTCTTAGTCGAAGAAGTCGGTCGAAGGATGCAAAAAACTAATCGGTGGTCAACACGATTCCGTCCTACTGCCGATTCTTTTCGCAAAATGCTTTCCTAAAATTGTAGTATTTAATGGGAAAAAATTAAACGAATTTTTTGTCCATGTAAAAAAACTATTAATTCTGAATAAAATGCCACCTATTTATGCAATTAAAAAAATTTATATGTCTCTTATTAGATAAGGCATATTTTCGTATGATAAGGTACTTCTTTTTCAATGATTTCGAGGATATTTTAGTTTTGATCAAAAAAATTTTATTTCTTACGACTTTTCGTAAAATATGTTAATGCCATCTGAAAGAGGAACAGATAAGCTTTCCATCGAGCTTTTAGTCGAAGAAGTCGGTCGAAGGATGCAAGAGTTATTAGCAAAAAATTTATCGGTGGTCAACACGATTCCGTCCTAATTTTCTATAATTGTAGTATTTAATGGGAAAAAATTAAACGGAGTTTTTGTTTATGTAAAAAACTATTAATTCTGAATAAAATGCCACCCATTTATGCAATTAAAAAAATTTAAATGTCTCTTGTTAGATAAGGCATATTTTCGTATGATAAGGTACTTCTTATTCAATGATTTCGAGGATATTTTAGTTTTGATCAAAAAAATTGTATTTTTCATGACTTTTCGTAAAATATGGTAATGCCATCTGAAAGAGGAACAGATAAGCTTTCCATCGAGCTCTTAGTCGAAGAAGTCGGTCGAAGGATGCAAGAGTTATTAGCAAAAAACTAATCGGTGGTCAACACGTTTCCGTCCTACTGACGATTCTTTTCGCAAAATGCTTTTCTATAATTGTAGTATTTAATGGGAAAAAATTAAACGAATTTTTTGTCCATGTAAAAAAACTATTAATTGTTAATAAAATGCCACCCATTTATGCAATTAAAAAAATTTAAATGTCTCTTATTAGATAAGGCATATTTTCGTATGATAAGGTACTTCTTTTTCAATGATTTCGATGATATTTTAGTTTTGATCAAAAAAATTGTATTTCTTATGACTTTTCTTAAAATATGTTAATGCCATCTGAAAGAGGAACAGATAAGCTTTCCATCGAGCTCTTAGTCGAAGAAGTCGGTCGAAGGATGCAAAAAAACTAATCGGTGGTCAACACGATTCCGTCCTACTGCCGATTCTTTTCGCAAAATGCTTTTCTATAATTGTAGTATTTAATGGGAAAAAATTAAACGAATTTTTTGTCCATGTAAAAAAACTATTAATTCTGAATAAAATGCCACCTATTTATGCAATTAACAAAATTTATATGTCTCTTATTAGATAAGGCATATTTTCGTATGATAAGGTACTTCTTTTTCAATGATTTCGAGGATATTTTAGTTTTGATCAAAAAAATTTTATTTCTTACGACTTTTCGTAAAATATGTTAATGCCATCTGAAAGAGGAACAGATAAGCTTTCCATCGAGCTTTTAGTCGAAGAAGTCGGTCGAAGGATGCAAAAAAACTAATCGGTGGTCAACACGATTCCGTCCTACTGCCGATTCTTTTCGCAAAATGCTTTTCTATAATTGTAGTATTTAATGGGAAAAAATTAAACGAATTTTTTGTCCATGTAAAAAAACTATTAATTCTGAATAAAATGCCACCTATTTATGCAATTAACAAAATTTATATGTCTCTTATTAGATAAGGCATATTTTCGTATGATAAGGTACTTCTTTTTCAATGATTTCGAGGATATTTTAGTTTTGATCAAAAAAATTTTATTTCTTACGACTTTTCGTAAAATATGTTAATGCCATCTGAAAGAGGAACAGATAAGCTTTCCATCGAGCTCTTAGTCGAAGAAGTCGGTCGAAGGATGCAAGAGTTATTAGCAAAAAACTAATCGGTGGTCAACACGATTCCGTCCTACTGCCGATTCTTTTCGCTAAGTACTTTTCCATAATTGTAGTATTTAATGGGAAAAAATTAAACGAATTTTTTGTCCATGTAAAAAACTATTAATTCTGAATAAAATGCCACCCATTTATGAAATTAAAAAAATTTAAATGTCTCTTATTAGATAAGGCATATTTTCGTATGATAAGGTACTTCTTTTTCAATGATTTCGAGGATATTTTAGTTTTGATCAAGAGAATTTTATTTCTTACGACTTTTCGTAAAATATGTTAATGCCATCTGAAAGAGGAACAGATAAGCTTTCCATCGAGCTTTTACTCGAAGAAGTCGGTCGAAGGATGCAAGAGTTATTAGCAAAAAACTAATCGGTGGTCAATACGATTCCGTCCTACTGCCGATTCTTTTCGCAAAGTACTTTTCTATAATTCTAGTATTTAATGGGAAAAAATTAAACGAATTTTGTGTCCATGTAAAAAAACTATTAATTCTGAATAAAATGACACGCATTTATGCAATTAAAAAAATTTAAATGTCTCTTATTAGATAAGGCATATTTTCGTATGATAAGGCACTTCTTTTTCAATGATTTCGAGGATATTTTAGTTTTGATCAAAAAAATTGTATTTCTCATGACTTTTCGTAAAATATGTTAATGCCATCTGAAAGAGGAACAGATAAGCTTTCCATCGAGCTCTTAGTCGAAGACGTCGGTCGAAGGATGCAAGAGTTATTAGCAAAAAACTAATCGGTGGTCAACACGAAAAAATTAAACGAATTTTTTGTCCATGTAAAAAAAACTAATAATTGTGAATAAAATGCCACCCATTTATGCAATTAAAAAAATTTAAATGTCTCTTATTAGATAAGGCATATTTTCGTATGATAAGGTACTTCTTTTTCAATGATTTCGAGGATATTTTAGTTTTGATCAAAAAAATTTTATTTCTTACGACTTTTCGTAAAATATGTTAATGCCATCTGAAAGAGGAACAGATAAGCTTTCCATCGAGCTTTTACTCGAAGAAGTCGGTCGAAGGATGCAAGAGTTATTAGCAAAAAACTAATCGGTGGTCAATACGATTCCGTCCTACTGCCGATTCTTTTCGCAAAGTACTTTTCTATAATTCTAGTATTTAATGGGAAAAAATTAAACGAATTTTGTGTCCATGTAAAAAAACTATTAATTCTGAATAAAATGACACCCATTTATGCAATTAAAAAAATTTAAATGTCTCTTATTAGATAAGGCATATTTTCGTATGATAAGGTACTTCTTTTTCAATGATTTCGAGGATATTTTAGTTTTGATCAAAAAAATTGTATTTCTCATGACTTTTCGTAAAATATGTTAATGCCATCTGAAAGAGGAACAGATAAGCTTTCCATCGAGCTCTTAGTCGAAGACGTCGGTCAAAGGATGCAAGAGTTATTAGCAAAAAACTAATCGGTGGTCAACACGTTTCCGTCCTACTGCCGATTCTTTTCGCAAAATGCTTTTCGATAATTGTAGTATTTAATGGGAAAAAATTAAACGAATTTTTTGTCCATGTAAGAAAACTATTAATTCTGAATAAAATGACACCCATTTATGCAATTAAAAAAATTTAAATGTCTCTTATTAGATAAGGCATATTTTCGTATGATAAGGTACTTCTTTTTCAATGATTTCGAGGATATTTTAGTTTTGATCAAAAAAATTGTATTTCTCATGACTTTTCGTAAAATATGTTAATGCCATCTGAAAGAGGAACAGATAAGTTTTCCATCGAGCTCTTAGTCGAAGAAGTCGCTCGAAGGATGCAAGAGTTATTAGCAAAGAACTAATCGGTGGTCAACACGTTTCCGTCCTACTGACGATTCTTTTCGCAAAATGCTTTTCTATAATTGTAGTATTTAGTGGGAAAAAATTAAACGAATTTTTTGTCCATGTAAAAAAAACTAATAATTGTGAATAAAATGCCACCCATTTATGCAATTAAAAAAATTTAAATGTCTCTTATTAGATAAGGCATATTTTCGTATGATAAGGTACTTCTTTTTCAATGATTTCGAGGATATTTTAGTTTTGATCAAAAAAATTTTATTTCTTACGACTTTTCGTAAAATATGTTAATGCCATCTGAAAGAGGAACAGATAAGCTTTCCATCGAGCTTTTAGTCGAAGAAGTCGGTCGAAGGATGCAAGAGGTATTAGCAAAAAACTAATCGGTGGTCAACACGTTTCCGTCCTACAGCCGATTCTTTTCGCAAAGTACTTTTCTATAATTCTAAAATTTAATGGGAAAAAATTAAACGAATTTTTTGTCCATGTAAAAAACTATTAATTCTGAATAAAATGCCACCCATTTATGAAATACAAAAAATTTAAATGTCTCTTATTAGATAAGGCATATTTTCGTCTGATAAGGTACTTCTTTTTCAATGATTTCAAGGATATTTCAGTTTTGATCAAAAAAATTTTCTTTCTCATGACTTTTCGTAAAATATATTAATGCCATCTGAAAGAGGAACAGATAAGCTTTCCATCGAGCCCTTAGTCGAAGAAGTCGGTCGAAGGATGCAAGAGTTATTAGCAAAAAACTAATCGGTGGTCAACACGTTTCGGTCCTACTGCCGATTCTTTTCGCAAAATGCTTTTCTATAATTGTAGTATTTAATGGGAAAAAATTAAACGAATTTTTTGTCCATGTAAAAAAACTATTAATCCTGAATAAAATGCCACCCATTTTTGCGATTAAAAAAATTTAAATGTCTCTTATTAGATAAGGCATATTTTCGTATGATAAGGTACTTCTTTTTCAATGGTTTCGAGGATATTTTAGTTTTGATCAAAAAAATTGTATTTCTTATGACTTTTCGTAAAATATGTTAATGCCATCTGAAAGAGGAACAGATAAGCTTTCCATGGAGCTTTTAGTTGAAGAAGTCGGTCGAAGGATGCAAGAGTTATTAGCAAAAAACTAATCGGTGTTCAACACGATTCCGTCGTACTGCCGATTCTTTTCGCAAAGTACTTTTCTATAATTCTAGTAATTAATGGGAAAAAATTAAACAAATTTTTTGTCCATGTAAAAAACTACTAATTCTGAATTAAATGCCACCCATTTATGAATTTATAAAAATTTAAATGTCTCTTATTAGATAAGGCATATTTTCGTCTGATAAGGTACTTCTTTTTCAATGATTTCGAGGATATTTTATTTTTGATCAAAAAAATTTTATTTCTTACGACTTTTCGCAAAATATGTTAGAGCCATCTGAAAGAAGAACAGATAAGCTTTCCATCGAGCTTTTAGTCGAAGAAGTCGGTCGAAATATGCAAGAGTTATTAGCAAAAAACTAATCGGTGGTCAACACGATTCCGTCCTACTGCCGATTCTTTTCGCAAAATGCTTTTCTATAATTCTAGTATTTAGGCCCAGTTTCACAGTCTAGGGTTAACCCAGAGTAAAGTTAACTCGAATATAACCCTTACCCGGAGTTAACTCTGACTTTCAGTTCCACAGTGACGAGTTAACTCTAGTTATATAAGTATTGCAACATTCTATTTTTTGAGAATAATGTTTTACAACATTGAACATCTACTTACCAAACACTGTTTATTTTTTCAGTTATTTTAAAAATCACCTTCAATTAGTAATGGATAGGAGAAGAGAATCCTATATAAAAAGCGGTGAAACGTTGACTCGATTATGACTAATTGTATATTTTACCATTACAAAGGGGCGGGCAGTTACTCTGCACAACGAAAGTAAACCGTACTCTTTAAATGGTACAATAGTACGTAGTTATTTTAGTTTTGTGTAAAACACAACATGGGTGCAATACACATAGCAATCACACAAGGAAACTTTGTATAAATGATGCATATCTTCTCCCAATGAAAATTAAACGACTTCCGATGTCAGTAATTCCATATGATGTGAGACTACCTGGTTGAATGCTGCTATACAAGCTCATTTATCAAATTCATTTCGATTGATTGGGACATATTTAATTTTTATTCTTTTGACAGACAAATTTTGTTCTGTTTTGACATTAAAAAACATAAATAGAAAAAGTTAAAACAGAGTAGTTAACTCGGGGTTAACCCTAGAACATAGTAGGGTTAATTCAGGGGTTAACTACTAAGTGTGAAACTGAAAAATTGTTACTCGGAGTTAACCCTGGGTTAACTTTGACTGTGAAACTGGGCCTCAATGGGGAAAAATTAAACGGAGTTTTTGTTTATGTAAAAAACTATTAATTCTGAATAAAATGCCACCCATTTATGCAATTAAAAAAATTCAATTGTCTCATATTAGATAAGGCATATTTTCGTGTGATAAAGTACTTCTTTTTCAATGATTTCAAGGATATTTTAGTTTTGATCAAAAAAATTTTATTTCTTACGACTTTTCATAAATCATGTTAATGCCATCTGAAAGATGAACAGATAAGCTTTCCATGGAGCTCTTAGTCGAAGAAGTCGGTCGAAGGATGCAAGAGTTATTAGCAAAAAACTAATCGGTGGTCAACTCGTTTCCGTCCTACTGCCGATTCTTTTCGCAAAATGCTTTTCTATAATTGTAGTATTTAATGGGAAAAAATTAAACGAATTTTTTGTCCATGTAAAATAACTATAAATTGTGAATAAAATGCCACCCATTTATGCAATTAAAAAATTTAAATGTCTCTTATTAGATAAGGCATATTTTCGTATGATAAGGTGCTTCTTTTTCAATGATTTCGAGGATATTTTAGTTTTGATCAAAAAAATTTTATTTCTTACGACTTTTCGTAAAAAATGTTAATGCCATCTGAAAGAGGAACAGATAAGCTCTCCATCGAGCTCTTAGTCGAAGAAGTCGGTCGAAGGATGCAAGAGTTATTAGCAAAAAACTAATCGGTGGTCAACACGATTCCGTCCTACTGCCGATTCTTTTCGCAAAGTACTTTTCTATAATTGTAGTATTTAATGGGAAAAAATTAAACGAATTTTTTGGCAATAGAAAAAACTATTAATTCTGAATAAAATGCCACCCATTTATGCAATTAAAAAAATTTAAATGTCTCTTATTAGATAAGGCATATTTTCGTATGATAAGGTACTTCTTTTTCAATGATTTCGAGGATATTTTAGTTTTGATCAAAAAAATTTCTCATGACTTTTCGTAAACTATGTTAATGCCATCTGAAAGAGGAATAGATAAGCTTTTCATCGAGCTCTTAGTCGAAGAAGTCGGTCGAAGGATGCAAGAGTTATTAGCAAAAAACTAATCAGTGGTCAACACGTTTCCGTCCTACAGCCGATTCTTTTCGCAAAATTCTTTTCTATAATTGTAGTATTTAATGGACAAAAATTAAACGAATTTTTTGTCCATGTAAAAAAACTATTAATTCTGAATAAAATGCCACGCATTTATGCAATTAAAAAAATTTAAATGTCTCTTATTAGATAAGGCATATTTTCGTATGATAAGGTACTTCTTCTTCAATGATTTCAAGGATATTTTAGTTTTGATCAAAAAAATTTAATTTCTTGCGACTTTTCGTAAAATATGTTAATGCCATCTGAAAGAGGAACAGATAAGCTTTCCATCGAGCTCTTAGTCGAAGAAGTCGGTCGAAGGATGCAAGAGTTATTAGCAAAAAACTAATCGGTGGTCAACACGTCTCCGTCCTACTGCCTATTCTTTTCGCAAAATGCTTTTCTATAATTGTAGTATTTAATGGGAAAAAATTAAACGAATTTTTAGTCCATGTAAAAAAACTATTAATTATGAATAAAATGCCACGCATTTATGCAATTAAAAAAATTTAAATGTCTCTTATTAGATAAGGCACATTTTCGTCTGATAAGGTACTTCTTTTTCAATAGTTTCGAGGATATTTTAGTTTTGATCAAAAAAATTTTATTTCTTACGACTTTTCGTAAAAAATGTTAATGCCAACTGAAAGAGGAATAGATAAGCTTTCCATCGAGCTCTTAGTCGAAGAAGTCGTTCGAAGGATGCAAGAGTTGTTAGCAAAAAACCAATCGGTGGTCAACACGATTCCGTCCTACTGCCGATTCTTTTCGCAAAATTCTTTTCTATAATTGTAGTATTTAATGGACAAAAATTAAACGAATTTTTTGTCCATGTAAAAAAACTATTAATTCTGAATAAAATGCCACGCATTTATGCAATTAAAAAAATTTAAATGTCTCTTATTAGATAAGGCATATTTTCGTATGATAAGGTACTTCTTTTTCAATGATTTCGAGGATATTTTAGTTTTGATCAAAAATATTTTATTTCTTACGGCTTTTCGTAAAATATGTTAATGCCATCTGAAAGAGGAACAGATAAGCTTTCCATCGAGCTTTTAGTCGAAGAAGTCGGTAAAAGGATGCAAGAGTTATCAGCAAAAAATTAATCGGTGGTCAACACGATTCCGTCCTACTGCCGATTCTTTTCGCAAAGTACTTTTCTATAATTGTAGTATTTAATGGGAAAAAATTAAACGAATTTTTTGTCCATGTAAAAAACTATTAATTCTGAATAAAATGCCGCCTATTAATGCAATTAAAAAAGTTTAAATGTCTCTTATTAGATAAGACATATTTTCGTCTGATAAGGTACTTCTTCTTCAATGATTTCGAGGATATTTTAGTTTTGATCAAAAAAATTTAATTTCTTGCGACTTTTCGTAAAATATGTTAATGCCATCTGAAAGAGGAACAGATAAGCTTTCCATCGAGCTCTTAGTCGAAGAAGTCGGTCGAAGGATCCAAGAGTTATTAGCAAAAAACTAATCGGTGGTCAACACGATTCCGTCCTACTGCCGATTCTTTTCGCAAAGTACTTTTCTATAATTGTAGTATTTAATGGGAAAAAATTAAACGCATTTTTTGTCCATGTAAAAAACTATTAATTCTGAATAAAATGCCGCCTATTAATGCAATTAAAAAAGTTTAAATGTCTCTTATTAGATAAGACATATTTTCGTCTGATAATGTACTTCTTCTTCAATGATTTCGAGGATATTTTAGTTTTGATCAAAAAAATTTAATTTCTTGCGACTTTTCGTAAAATATGTTAATGCCATCTAAAAGAGGAACAGATAAGCTTTCCATCGAGCTCTTAGTCGAAGAAGTCGGTCGAAGGATGCAAGAGTTATTAGCAAAAAACTAATCGGTGGTCAACACGTCTCCGTCCTACTGCCTATTCTTTTCGCAAAATGCTTTTCTATAATTGTAGTGTTAAATGGGAAAAAATTAAACGAATTTTTAGTCCATGTAAAAAAACTATTAATTCTGAATAAAATGCCACGCATTTATGCAATTAAAAAAATTTAAATGTCTCTTATTAGATAAGGCATATTTTCGTATGATAAGGTACTTCTTTTTCAATGATTTCGAGGATATTTTAGTTTTGATCAAAAAAATTTTATTTCTCATGACTTTTCGTAAAATATGTTAATGCCATCTGAAAGAGGAACAGATAAGCTTTCCATCGAGCTCTTAGTCGAAGAAGTCGGTCGAAGGATGCAAGAGTTATTAGCAAAAAACTAATCGGTGGTCAACACGTTTCCGTCCTACTGCCGATTCTTTTCGCAAAATTCTTTTCTATAATTGTAGTATTTAATGGACAAAAATTAAACGAATTTTTTGTCCATGTAAAAAAACTATTAATTCTGAATAAAATGCCACGCATTTATGCAATTAAAAAAATTTAAATGTCTCTTATTAGATAAGGCATATTTTCGTATGATAAGGTACTTCTTTTTCAATGATTTCGAGGATATTTTAGTTTTGATCAAAAAAATTTTATTTCTTACGACTTTTCGTAAAATATGTTAATGCCATCTGAAAGAGAAACAGATAAGCTTTCCATCGAGCTCTTAGTCGAGGAAGTCGGTCGAGAGTTATTAGCAAAAAATTAATCGGTGGTCAACATGTTTGCCTCCTACTGCCGATTCTTTTCGCAAAGTACTTTTCTATAATTCTAGTATTTAATGGGAAAAAATTAAACAAATTTTTTGTCCATGTAAAAAACTATTAATTCTGAATAAAATGCCACCCATTTATGAAATTAAAACAATTTAAATGTCTCTTATTAGATAAGGCATATTTTCGTCTGGTAAGGTACTTCTTATTCAATGATTTCGAGGATATTTTAGTTTTGATCAAAAAAATTTTATTTCTTACGACTTTTCGTAAAAAATGTTAATGCCAACTGAAAGAAGAATAGATAAGCTTTACATCGAGCTCTTAGTCGAAGAAGTCGGTCGAAGGATGCAAGAGTTATTAGCAAAAAACTAATCGGAGGTCAACACGTTTCCGTCCTACTGCCGATTCTTTTCGCAAAATGCTTTTCTATAATTGAAGTATTTAATGGGAAAAAATTAAACAAATTTTTTGTTCATGTAAAAAACCATTAAATCTGAAATGAATGTCACCAATTTATGCAATTAAAAAAATTTAAATGTATCTTATTAGAAAAGGCATATTTTCGTCTGATAAGGTACTTCGTTTTCAATGATTTCGAGGATATTTTAGTTTTGATCAAAAAAATTTTATTTCTCATGACTTTTCGTAAAATATGTTAATGCCATCTGAAAGAGGAACAGATAAGCTTTCCATCGAGCTCTTAGTCGAAGAAGTCGGTCGAAGGATGCAAGAGTTATTAGCAAAAAACTAATCGGTGGTCAACACGATTCCGTCCTACTGCCGATTCTTTTCGCAAAGTACTTTTCTATAATTGTAGTATTTAATGGGAAAAAATTAAACGAATTTTTTGTCCATGTAAAAAAACTATTAATTGTGAAAAAAATGCCACCCATTTATGCAATTAAAAAAATTTTAATGTATCTTATTAGATAAGGCATATTTTCGTATGATAAGGTACTTCTTTTTCAATGATTTCGAGGATATTTTAGTTTTGATCAAAAAAATTTTATTTCTGATGACTTTGCGTAAAATATGTTAATGCCATCTGAAAGAGGAACAGATAAGCTTTCCATCGAGCTCTTAGTCGAAGAAGTCGGTCGAAGGATGCAAGAGTTATTAGCAAAAAACTAATCGGTGGTCAACACGATTCCGTCCTACTGCCGATTCTTTTCGCAAAGTACTTTTCTATAATTGTAGTATTTAATGGGAAAAAATTAAACGAATTTTTTGTCCATGTAAAAAAACTATTAATTCTGAATAAAATGCCGCCTATTAATGCAATTAAAAAAGTTTAAATGTCTCTTATTAGATAAGCCATATTTTCGTCTGATAAGGTACTTCTTCTTCAATGATTTCGAGGATATTTTAGTTTTGATCAAAAATATTTAATTTCTTGCGACTTTTCGTAAAATAAGTTAATGCCATCTGAAAGAGGAACAGATAAGCTTTCCATCGAGCTCTTAGTCGAAGAAGTCGGTCGAAGGATGCAAGAGTTATTAGCAAAAAACTAATCGGTGGTCAACACGTTTCCGTCCTACTGCCTATTCTTTTCGCAAAATGCTTTTCTATAATTCTAGTATTTAATGGGAAAAAATTAAACGAATTTTTTGTCCATGTAAAAAAACTATTAATTCTGAATAAAATGCCACGCATTTATGCAATTAAAAAAATTTAAATGTCTCTTATTAGATAAGGCATATTTTCGTATGATAAGGTACTTCTTTTTCAATGATTTCGAGGATATTTTGGTTTTGATCAAAAAAATTTTATTTCTTACGACTTTTCGTAAAAAATGTTAATGCCATCTGAAAGAGGAACAGATAAGCTTTCCATCGAGCTCTTAGTCGAAGAAGTCGGTCGAAGGATGCAAGAGTTATTAGCAAAAAACTAATCGGTGGTCAACACGATTCCGTCCTACTGCCGATTCTTTTCGCAAAGTACTTTTCTATAATTGTAGTATTTAATGGGAAAAAATTAAACGAATTTTTTGTCCATGTAAAAAAACTATTAATTGTGAATAAAATGCCACCCATTTATGCAATTAAAAAAATTTAAATGTCTCTTATTAGATAAGGCATATTTTCGTATGATAAGGTACTTCTTTTTCAATGATTTCGAGGATATTTTAGTTTTGATCAAAAAAATTTAATTTCTCATGACTTTTCGTAAAATATGTTAATGCCATCTGAAAGAGGAATAGATAAGCTTTTCATCGAGTTCTTAGTCGAAGAAGTCGGTCGAAGGATGCAAGAGTTATTAGCAAAAAACTAATCGGTGGTCAACACGTTTCCGTCCTACTGCCTATTCTTTTCGCAAAATGCTTTTCTATAATTGTAGTATTTAATGGGAAAAAATTAAACGAATTTTTAGTCCATGTAAAAAAACTATTAATTCTGAATAAAATGCCACGCATTTATGCAATTAAAAAAATTTAAATGTCTCTTATTAGATAAGGCATATTTTCGTATGCTAAGGTACTTCTTTTTCAATGATTTCGAGGATATTTTAGTTTTGATCAAAAAAATTTTATTTCTTACGACTTTTCGTAAAATATGTTAATGCCATCTGAAAGAGGAACAGATAAGCTTTCCATCGAGCTTTTAGTCGAAGAAGTCGGTCGAAGGATGCAAGAGTTATTAGCAAAAAACTAATCGGTGGCCAACACGATTCCGTCCTACTGCCGATTCTTTTCGCAAAGTACTTTTCTATAATTGTAGTATTTAATGGGAAAAACTTAAACGAATTTTTTGTCCATGTAAAAAAACTATTAATTCTGAATAAAATGCCGCCTATTAATGCAATTAAAAAAGTTTAAATGTCTCTTATTAGATAAGACATATTTTCGTCTGATAAGGTACTTCTTCTTCAATGATTTCGAGGATATTTTAGTTTTGATCAAAAAAATTTTATTTCTCATGACTTTTCGTAAAATATGTTAATGCCATCTGAAAGAGGAACAGATAAGCTTTCCATCGAGCTCTTAGTCGAAGAAGTCGGTCGAAGGATGCAAGAGTTATTAGCAAAAAACTAATCGGTGGTCAACACGTTTCCGTCCTACTGCCGATTCTTTTCGCAAAGTACTTTTCTATAATTGTAGTATTTAATGGGAAAAAATTAAACGAATTTTTTGTCCATGTAAAAAAACTATTAATTGTGAATAAAATGCCACCCATTTATGCAATTAAAAAAATTTAAATGTCTCTTATTAGATAAGGCATATTTTCGTATGATAAGGTACTTCTTTTTCAATGATTTCGAGGATATTTTAGTTTTGATCAAAAAAATTTCTCATGACTTTTCGTAAAATATGTTAATGCCATCTGAAAGAGGAATAGATAAGCTTTTCATCGAGCTCTTAGTCGAAGAAGTCGGTCGAAGGATGCAAGAGTTATTAGCAAAAAACTAATCGGTGGTCAACACGTTTCCGTCATTTCTTTTCGCAAAATTCTTTTCTATAATTGTAGTATTTAATGGACAAAAATTAAACGAATTTTTTGTCCATGTAAAAAAACTATTTATTGTGAATAAAATGCCACCCATTTATGCAATTAAAAAAATTTAAATGTCTCTTATTAGATAAGGCATATTTTCGTATGATAAGGTACTTCTTTTTCAATGATTTCGAGGATATTTTAGTTTTGATCAAAAAAATTTCTCATGACTTTTCGTAAAATATGTTAATGCCATCTGAAAGAGGAATAGATAAGCTTTCCATCGAGCTCTTAGTCGAAGAAGTCGGTCGAAGAATGCAAGAGTTATTAGCAAAAAACTAATCGGTGGTCAACACGTTTCCGTCCTACTGCCTATTCTTTTCGCAAAATGCTTTTCTATAATTGTAGTATTTAATGGGAAAAAATTAAACGAATTTTTAGTCCATGTAAAAAAACTATTAATTCTGAATAAAATGCCACGCATTTATGCAATTAAAAAAATTTAAATTTCTCTTATTAGATAAGGCATATTTTCGTATGATAAGGTACTTCTTCTTCAATGATTTCAAGGATATTTTAGTTTTGATCAAAAAAATTTAATTTCTTGCGACTTTTCGTAAAATATGTTAATGCCATCTGAAAGAGGAATAGATAAGCTTTTCATCGAGCTCTTAGTCGAAGAAGTCGGTCGAAGGATGCAAGAGTTATTAGCAAAAAACTAATCGGTGGTCAACACGTTTCCGTCCTACTGCCTATTCTTTTCGCAAAATGCTTTTCTATAATTGTAGTATTTAATGGGAAAAAATTAAACGAATTTTTAGTCCATGTAAAAAAACTATTGATTCTGAATAAAATGCCACCCATTTATGCAATTAAAAAAATTTAAATGTCTCTTATTAGATAAGGCATATTTTCGTATGATAAGGTACTTCTTTTTCAATGATTTCGAGGATATTTGAAGTTAGATCAAAAAAATTTTATTTCTCATGACTTTTCGTAAAATATGTTAACGCCATCTGAAAGAGGAACAGATAAGCCTTCCATCGAGCTCTTAGTCGAAGAAGTCGGTCGAAGGATGCAAGAGTTATTAGCAAAAAACTAATCGGTGGTCAACACGATTCCGTCCTACTGCCGATTCTTTTCGCAAAGTACTTTTCTATAATTGTAGTATTTAATGGGAAAAAATTAAACGAATTTTTTGTCCATGTAAAAAAACTTTTAATTGTGAATAAAATGCCACCCATTTATGCAATTAAAAAAATTTAAATGTCTCTTATTGGATAAGGCATATTTTCGTATGATAAGGTACTTCTTTTTCAATGATTTCGAGGATATTTTAGTTTTGATCAAAAACATTTTATTTCTCATGACTTTTCGTAAAATATGTTATTGCCATCTGAAAGAGGAACAGATAAGCTTTCCATCGAGCTCTTAGTCGAAGAAGTCGGTCGAAGGATGCAAGAGTTATTAGCAAAAAACTAATCGGTGGTCAACACGATTCCGTCCTACTGCCGATTCTTTTCGCAAAGTACTTTTCTATAATTGTAGTATTTAATGGGAAAAAATTAAACGAATTTTTTGTCCATGTAAAAAAACTATTAATTGTGAAAAAAATGCCACCCATTTATGCAATTAAAAAAATTTTAATGTATCTTATTAGATAAGGCATATTTTCGTATGATAAGGTACTTCTTTTTCAATGATTTCGAGGATATTTTAGTTTTGATCAAAAAAATTTTATTTCTGATGACTTTGCGTAAAATATGTTAATGCCATCTGAAAGAGGAACAGATAAGCTTTCCATCGAGCTCTTAGTCGAAGAAGTCGGTCGAAGGATGCAAGAGTTATTAGCAAAAAACTAATCGGTGGTCAACACGTTTCCGTCCTACTGCCGATTCTTTTCGCAAAATTCTTTTCTATAATTGTAGTATTTAATGGGAAAAAATTAAACGAATTTTTTGTCCATGTAAAAAAACTATTAATTCTGAATAAAATGCCACGCATTTATGCAATTAAAAAAATTTAAATGTCTCTTATTAGACAAGGCATATTTTCGTATGATAAGGTACTTCTTTTTCAATGATTTCGAGGATATTTGAAGTTAGATCAAAAAAATTTTATTTCTGATGACTTTGCGTAAAATATGTTAATGCCATCTGAAAGAGGAACAGATAAGCTTTCCATCGAGCTCTTAGTCGAAGAAGTCGGTCGAAGGATGCAAGAGTTATTAGCAAAAAACTAATCGGTGGTCAACACGATTCCGTCCTACTGCCGATTCTTTTCGCAAAGTACTTTTCTATAATTGTAGTATTTAATGGGAAAAACTTAAACGAATTTTTTGTCCATGTAAAAAAACTATTAATTCTGAATAAAATGCCGCCTATTAATGCAATTAAAAAAGTTTAAATGTCTCTTATTAGATAAGACATATTTTCGTCTGATAAGGTACTTCTTCTTCAATGATTTCGAGGATATTTTAGTTTTGATCAAAAAAATTTTATTTCTCATGACTTTTCGTAAAATATGTTAATGCCATCTGAAAGAGGAACAGATAAGCTTTCCATCGAGCTCTTAGTCGAAGAAGTCGGTCGAAGGATGCAAGAGTTATTAGCAAAAAACTAATCGGTGGTCAACACGTTTCCGTCCTACTGCCGATTCTTTTCGCAAAATTCTTTTCTATAATTGTAGTATTTAATGGGAAAAAATTAAACGAATTTTTTGTCCATGTAAAAAAACTATTAATTGTGAATAAAATGCCACCCATTTATGCAATTAAAAAAATTTAAATGTCTCTTATTAGATAAGGCATATTTTCGTATGATAAGGTACTTCTTTTTCAATGATTTCGAGGATATTTTAGTTTTGATCAAAAAAATTTCTCATGACTTTTCGTAAAATATGTTAATGCCATCTGAAAGAGGAACAGATAAGCTTTCCATCGAGCTCTTAGTCGAAGAAGTCGGTCGAAGGATGCAAGAGTTATTAGCAAAAAACTAATCGGTGGTCAACACGTTTCCGTCCTACTGCCTATTCTTTTCGCAAAATGCTTTTCTATAATTGTAGTATTTAATGGGAAAAAATTAAACGAATTTTTTGTCCATGTAAAAAAACTATTAATTCTGAATAAAATGCCACGCATTTATGCAATTAAAAAAATTTAAATGTCTCTTATTAGAGAAGGCATATTTTCGTATGATAAGGTACTTCTTTTTCAATGATTTCGAGGATATTTTAGTTTTGATCAAAAAAATTTAATTTCTCATGACTTTTCGTAAAATATGTTAATGCCATCTGAAAGAGGAATAGATAAGCTTTTCATCGAGCTCTTAGTCGAAGAAGTCGGTCGAAGGATGCAAGAGTTATTAGCAAAAAACTAATCGGTGGTCAACACGTTTCCGTCCTACTGCCTATTCTTTTCGCAAAATGCTTTTCTATAATTGTAGTATTTAATGGGAAAAAATTAAACGAATTTTTAGTCCATGTAAAAAAACTATTAATTCTGAATAAAATGCCACGCATTTATGCAATTAAAAAAATTTAAATGTCTCTTATTAGATAAGGCATATTTTCGTATGCTAAGGTACTTCTTTTTCAATGATTTCGAGGATATTTTAGTTTTGATCAAAAAAATTTTATTTCTTACGACTTTTCGTAAAATATGTTAATGCCATCTGAAAGAGGAACAGATAAGCTTTCCATCGAGCTCTTAGTCGAAGAAGTCGGTCGAAGGATGCAAAAGTTATTAGCAAAAAACTAATCGGTGGTCAACACGATTCCGTCCTACTGCCGATTCTTTTCGCAAAGTACTTTTCTATAATTGTAGTATTTAATGGGAAAAAATTAAACGAATTTTTTTTCCATGTAAAAAAACTATTAATTGTGAATAAAATGCCACCCATTTATGCAATTAAAAAAATTTAAATGTCTCTTATTAGATAAGGCATATTTTCGTATGATAAGGTACTTCTTTTTCAATGATTTCGAGGATATTTTAGTTTTGATCAAAAAAATTTCTCATGACTTTTCGTAAAATATGTTAATGCCATCTGAAAGAGGAATAGATAAGCTTTTCATCGAGCTCTTAGTCGAAGAAGTCGGTCGAAGGATGCAAGAGTTATTAGCAAAAAACTAATCGGTGGTCAACACGTTTCCGTCCTTTCTTTTCGCAAAATTCTTTTCTATAATTGTAGTATTTAATGGACAAAAATTAAACGAATTTTTTGTCCATGTAAAAAAACTATTAATTGTGAATAAAATGCCACCCATTTATGCAATTAAAAAAATTTAAATGTCTCTTATTAGATAAGGCATATTTTCGTATGATAAGGTACTTCTTTTTCAATGATTTCGAGGATATTTCAGTTTTGATCAAAAAAATTTCTCATGACTTTTCGTAAAATATGTTAATGCCATCTGAAAGAGGAATAGATAAGCTTTCCATCGAGCTCTTAGTCGAAGAAGTCGGTCGAAGGATGCAAGAGTTATTAGCAAAAAACTAATCGGTAGTCAACACGATTCCGTAATACTGCCGAATCTTTTCGCAAAGTACTTTTCTATAATTGTAGTATTTAATGGGAAAAAATTAAACGAATTTTTTGTCCATGTAAAAAACTATTAATTCTGAATAAAATGCCGCCTAATAATGCAATTAAAAAAGTTGAAATGTCTCTTATTAGATAAGACATATTTTCGTCTGATAAGGTACTTCTTCTTCAATGATTTCGAGGATATTTTAGTTTTGATCAAAAAAATTTAATTTCTTGCGACTTTTCGTAAAATATGTTAATGCCATCTGAAAGAGGAACAGATAAGCTTTCCATCGAGCTCTTAGTCGAAGAAGTCGGTCGAAGGATGCAAGAGTTATTAGCAAAAAACTAATCGGTGGTCAACACGTTTCCGTCCTACTGCCTATTCTTTTCGCAAAATGCTTTTCTATAATTCTAGTATTTAATGGGAAAAAATTAAAAAAATTTTTTGTTCATGTAAAAAACTATTAATTCTGAATAAAATGCCACTCATTTATGAAATTAAAAAAATTTAAATGTCTCTTATTAGATAAGGCACATTTTCGTCTGATAAGGTACTTCTTTTTCAATGGTTTCGAGGATATTTTAGTTTTGAACAAAAAAGTTTTATTTCTTACGACTTTTCGTAAAAAATGTTAATGCCATCTGAAAGAGGAACAGATAAGCTTTCCATCAAGCTCTTAGTCGAAGAAGTCGGTCGAAGGATGCAAGAGTTATTAGCAAAAAACTAATCGGTGGTCAACACGTTTCCGTCCTACTGCCGATTCTTTTCGCAAAATACTTTTCTATAATTGTAGTATTTAATGGGACAAAAATTAAACGAATTTTTTGTCCATGTAAAAAACTATTAATTCTGAATAAAATGCCGCCCATTTATGCAATTAAAAAAATTTAAATGTCTCTTATTAGATAAGGCATATTTTCGTATGATAAGGTACTTCTTTTTCAATGGTTTCGAGGATATTTTAGTTTTGAACAAAAAAGTTTTATTTCTTACGACTTTTCGTAAAAAATGTTAATGCCAACTGAAAGAGGAATAGATAAGCTTTCCATCGAGCTCTTAGTCGAAGAAGTCGTTCGAAGGATGCAAGAGTTGTTAGCAAAAAACCAATCGGTGGTCAACACGATTCCGTCCTACTGCCGATTCTTTTCGCAAAATTCTTTTCTATAATTGTAGTATTTAATGGACAAAAATTAAACGAATTTTTTGTCCATGTAAAAAAACTATTAATTCTGAATAAAATGCACGCATTTATGCAATTAAAACCAGTAAGGACGCTATCTTCAGCAAGGCTGAAGCTATAATACTTTTCACTTTGTGTCACTATAAAAAAAACTCAATGAATAGTTTTCATGCATCCCTAACAACATAACTGTAATGTTTCAAGTCAATTCGTTAAAAAACAAAAAATTTTTCCATACAACGGTTCAAGTTTTGCGATAAGTGGGCGTAGCCATGCCCACATTTGGTCAAAATAGTTTTTATTCCTCCCTAAGAACATAACTGTAAAGTTTCAAGTCAATTGGTTAAAAAACAAAAAAGTTTTCCATACAAAGGGTCAATTTTCGCTATAAAATAGTTTTCATTCCTCCTTAAGAGCATAACTGCAAAGTTTCAAGTCAATTGGTTAAAAAACAAAAAAGTTTTCCATACAACGGGTCAATTTTTGCTATAAGTTGGCGTGTCTACGCCCACTTTTGGTCAAAATAGTTCTCATTCCTCTCTAGGAACATAACTGTAAAGTTTTAAGTCAATTGGTTAAAAAGCAAAAAAGTTTTCCATACAAAGGGTCAATTTTCGCTATAAAAGGGCGTGGCTACGCCCACTTTTCGTCAAAATAGTTTTCATTCCTCCCTAAGAACATAACTGTAAAGTTTCAAGTCAATAGATTAAAAAACCAAAAAGTTTTCCATACAAAGGGTCAAGTTAAGCTATAAGTGGGCGTGGCCATGCCCACTTTTGAACAAAATAGTTTTCATTCGTCCCTAAGAGCATAACTGCAAAGTTTCAAGTCAATTGGTTAAAAAACAAAAAAGTTTTCCATACAACGGGTCAATTTTCGCTATAAGTGGGCGTGGCCATGCCCACTTTTGAACAAAATAGTTTTCATTCCTCCCTAAGAGCATAACTGCAAAGTTTCAAGTCAATTGGTTAAAAAGCAAAAAAGTTTTCCATACAAAGGGTCAATTTTCGCTATAAAAGGGCGTGGCTACGCCCACTTTTCGTCAAAATAGTTTTCATTCCTCCCTAAGAACATAACTGTAGAGTTTGAAGTCAATTCGTTAAAAAACAAAAAAGTTTTCCATACAAAGGGTCAAGTTAAGCTATAAGTGGGCGTGGCCACGCCCACTTTTGATCAAAATAGTTTTCATTCCTCCCTAAGAGCATAACTGCAAAGTTTCAAGTCAATTGGTTAAGAAACAAAAAAGTTTTCCATACAACGGGTCAATTTTCGCTATAAGTGGGCGTGGCTACGCCTGGCTACGCCCACTTTGGGTCAAAATAGTTTTCATTCCTCTCTAAGAACATAACTGTAAAGTTTCAAGTCAATTGGTTAAAAAACAAAAAAGTTTTCCATACAACGGGTAAATTTTCGCTATTAGTGGGCGTGGCTATGCGTGGTTACGCCCACATTTGGTCAAAATAGATTTCATTCCTCCCTAAGAACATAACTTTAAAATTTCAAGTCAATTGGTTAAGAAACAAAAAAGTTTTCCATACAACGGGTAAATTTTCGCTATAAGTGGGCGTGGCTACGCCTGGCTACGCCCACATTTGGTCAAAATAGATTTCATTCCTCTCTAAGAACATAACTGTAAAGTTTCAAGTCAATTGGTTAAAAAACAAAAAAGTTTTCCATACAACGGGTCAATTTTTGCTATAAGTAGGCGTGGCTACGCCCACTTTTGGTCAAAATAGTTTTCATTCCTCCCTAAGAGCATAACTGCAAAGTTTCAAGTCAATTGGTTAAAAAACAAAAAAGTTTTCCATACAACGGGTCAATTTTCGCTATAAAAGGGCGTGACCACGCCTACTTTTGATCAAAATAGTTTTCATTCCTCCCTAAGAGCATAACTGCAAAGTTTCAAGTCAATTGGTTAAAAAACAAAAAAGTTTTCCATACAACGGGTCAATTTTCGCTATAAGTAGGCGTGGCTACGCCCACTTTTGGTTAAAATAGTTTTCATTCCTCCCTAAGAACATAACTGTAAAGTTTCAAGTCAATTGGTTAAAAAACAAAAAAGTTTTCCATACAAAGGGTCAAGTTAAGCTATAAGTGGGCGTGGCCACGCCCACTTTTGATCAAAATAGTTTTCATTCCTCCCTAAGAGCATAACTGCAAAGTTTCAAGTCAATTGGTTAAGAAACAAAAAAGTTTTCCATACAACGGGTCAATTTTCGCTATAAGTGGGCGTGGCTACGCCTGGCTACGCCCACTTTTGGTCAAAATAGTTTTCATTCCTCCCTAAGAGCATAACTGCAAAGTTTCAAGTCAATTGGTTAAAAAACAAAAAAGTTTTCCATACAACGGGTCAATTTTCGCTATAAGTAGGCGTGGCTACGCCCACTTTTGGTTAAAATAGTTTTCATTCCTCCCTAAGAACATAACTGTAAAGTTTCAAATCAATTGGTTAAAAAACAAAAAAGTGTTCCATACAAAGGGTCAAGTTAAGCTATAAGTGGGCGTGGCCACGCCCACTTTTGATCAAAATAGTTTTCATTCCTCCCTAAGAGCATAACTGCAAAGTTTCAAGTCAATTGGTTAAAAAACAAAAAAGTTTTCCATACAACGGGTAAATTTTCGCTATAAGTGGGCGTGGCTATGCGTGGTTACGCCCACATTTGGTCAAAATAGATTTCATTCCTCCCTAAGAACATAACTTTAAAATTTCAAGTCAATTGGTTAAGAAACAAAAAAGTTTTCCATACAACGACGTGAATATGTCTTCTCTTCCTCTTCTTCATTTTGTATGGGAGCTACCAGTTCCAGATGTCCAATCTCAATGAAACTTTCAGGCATGTAGTCGGACCATGTAAAACTACTATGTTTAAAATTTCAGCACTCTATTGTACAAAACAAAAAAGTTTTCCATACAACGATTCAAGTTTTGTTCACTTTTCTTCTTCTTTTCGTATGGGAGCTACCTGTTCCAATAATCCGATCATGCTGGTTCCGACGAATGATTCATCGTAATAAATTCTAAGACTCTGTGCAAAGTTTCAGCTTGATAGCTTCAAAACTGAGGGACTAGTTTGCATACATACAGACAGACAGACAGACAGACCGACAGACAGACAGACAGACGGACAGACGGACATGGCTAAATCAACTCGTCTTGTCGTCCTGATCAAGAATATATATACTTTATATAGTCGGAAATTAATATTTCGATCTGTTACAAACTCCGTGACAAAGTTAATATACTATTTCACATAAGTGAAAAGTATAAAAATTTAAATGTCTCTTATTAGATAAGGCATATTTTCGTATGATAAGGTACTGCTTTTTCAATGATTTCGATGATATTTTAGTTTTGATCAAAAAAATTTTATTTCTCATGACTTTTCGTAAAATATATTAATGCCATCTGAAAGAGGAACAGATAAGCTTTCCATCGAGCTCTTAGTCGAAGAAGTCGGTCGAAGGATGCAAAAGTTATTAGCAAAAAACTAATCGGTGGTCAACACGATTCCGTCCTACTGCCGATTCTTTTCGCAAAGTACTTTTCTATAATTGTAGTATTTAATGGGAAAAAATTAAACGAATTTTTTGTCCATGTAAAAAAACTATTAATTCTGAATAAAATGCTACCCATTTATGCAATTAAAAAAATTTAAATGTCTCTTATTAGATAAGGCATATTTTCGTATGATAAGGTACTTCTTTTTCAATGATTTCGAGGATATTTTAGTTTTGATCAAAAAAATTTCTCATGACTTTTCGTAAAATATGTTAATGCCATCTGAAAGAGGAATAGATAAGCTTTTCATCGAGCTCTTAGTCGAAGAAGTCGGTCGAAGGATGCAAGAGTTATTAGCAAAAAACTAATCGGTGGTCAACACGTTTCCGTCCTACTGCCGATTCTTTTCGCAAAATTCTTTTCTATAATTGTAGTATTTAATGGACAAAAATTAAACGAATTTTTTGTCCATGTAAAAAAACTATTAATTCTGAATAAAATGCCACGCATTTATGCAATTAAAAAAATTTAAATGTCTCTTATTAGATAAGGCATATTTTCGTATGATAAGGTACTTCTTCTTCAATGATTTCAAGGATATTTTAGTTTTGATCAAAAAAATTTAATTTCTTGCGACTTTTCGTAAAATATGTTAATGCCATCTGAAAGAGGAACAGATAAGCTTTCCATCGAGCTCTTAGTCGAAGAAGTCGGTCGAAGGATGCAAGAGTTATTAGCAAAAAACTAATCGGTGGTCAACACGTTTCCGTCCTACTGCCTATTCTTTTCGCAAAATGCTTTTCTATAATTGTAGTATTTAATGGGAAAAAATTAAACGAATTTTTAGTCCATGTAAAAAAACTATTAATTCTGAATAAAATGCCACGCATTTATGCAATTAAAAAAATTTAAATGTCTCTTATTAGATAAGGCATATTTTCGTATGATAAGGTACTGCTTTTTCAATGATTTCGAGGATATTTTAGTTTTGATCAAAAAAATTTTATTTCTCATGACTTTTCGTAAAATATGTTAATGCCATCTGAAAGAGGAACAGATAAGCTTTCCATCGAGCTCTTAGTCGAAGAAGTCGGTCGAAGGATGCAAAAGTTATTAGCAAAAAACTAATCGGTGGTCAACACGCTTCGGTCCTACTGCCGATTCTTTTCGCAAAGTACTTTTCTATAATTGTAGTATTTAATGGGAAAAAATTAAACGAATTTTTTGTCCATGTAAAAAAACTATTAATTGTGAATAAAATGCCACCCATTTATGCAATTAAAAAAATTTAAATGTCTCTTATTAGATAAGGCATATTTTCGTATGATAAGGTACTTCTTTTTCAATGATTTCGAGGATATTTTAGTTTTGATCAAAAAAATTTCTCATGACTTTTCGTAAAATATGTTAATGCCATCTGAAAGAGGAATAGATAAGCTTTTCATCGAGCTCTTAGTCGAAGAAGTCGGTCGAAGGATGCAAGAGTTATTAGCAAAAAACTAATCGGTGGTCAACACGTTTCCGTCCTACTGCCGATTCTTTTCGCAAAATTCTTTTCTATAATTGTAGTATTTAATGGACAAAAATTAAACGAATTTTTTGTCCATGTAAAAAAACTATTAATTCTGAATAAAATGCCACGCATTTATGCAATTAAAAAAATTTAAATGTCTCTTATTAGATAAGGCATATTTTCGTATGATAAGGTACTTCTTCTTCAATGATTTCAAGGATATTTTAGTTTTGATCAAAAAAATTTAATTTCTTGCGACTTTTCGTAAAATATGTTAATGCCATCTGAAAGAGGAACAGATAAGCTTTCCATCGAGCTCTTAGTCGAAGAAGTCGGTCGAACGATGCAAGAGTTATTAGCAAAAAACTAATCGGTGGTCAACACGTTTCCGTCCTACTGCCTATTCTTTTCGCAAAATGCTTTTCTATAATTGTAGTATTTAATGGGAAAAAATTAAACGAATTTTTAGTCCATGTAAAAAAACTATTAATTCTGAATAAAATGCCACGCATTTATGCAATTAAAAAAATTTAAATGTCTCTTATTAGATAAGGCATATTTTCGTCTGATAAGGTACTTCGTTTTCAATGATTTCGAGGATATTTTAGTTTTGATCCAAAAAATTTTATTTCTCATGACTTTTTGTAAAATATGTTAATGCCATCTGAAAGAGGAATAGATAAGCTTTCCATCGAGCTCTTAGTCGAAGAAGTCGGTCGAAGGATGCAAGAGTTATTAGCAAAAAACTAATCGGTGGTCAACACGATTCCGTCCTACTGCCGATTCTTTTCGCAAAGTACTTATCTATAATTCTAGTATTTAATGGGAAAAAATTAAACGAATTTTTTGTCCATGTAAAAAACTATTAATTCTGAATAAAATGCCACCCATTTATGAAATTAAAAAAATTTAAATGTCTCTTATTAGATAACGCATATTTTCGTCTGATAAGGTACTTCGTTTTCAATGATTTCGAGGATATTTTAGTTTTGATCCAAAAAATTTTATTTCTCATGACTTTTTGTAAAATATGTTAATGCCATCTGAAAGAGGAATAGATAAGCTTTCCATCGAGCTCTTAGTCGAAGAAGTCGGTCGAAGGATGCAAGAGTTATTAGCAAAAAACTAATCGGTGGTCAACACGTTTCCGTCCTACTGCCGATTATTTTCGCAAAATGCTTTTCTATAATTGTAGTATTTAATGGGAAAAAAATTAAACGAATTTTTTGTCCATGTAAAAAACTATTAATTCTGAATAAAATGTCACCCATTTATGCAATTAAAAAAATTTAAATGTCTCTTATTAGATAAGGCATATTTTCATATGATAAGGAACTTCTTTTTCAATGATTTCGAGGATGTTTTAGTTTAGATCAAAAAAAATTTTATTCTTACGACTTTTCGTAACATATGTTAATGCCATCTGAAAGAGGAACAGATAAGCTTTGATCGAAGGATGCAAGAGTTATTAGCAAAAAACTAATCGGTGGTCAACACGATTCCGTCCTACTGCCGATTCCTTTCGCAAAGTATTTTCTATAATTCTAGTATTTAATGGGAAAAAATTAAACGAATTTTTTGTCCATGTAAAAAACTATTAATTCTGAATAAAGTGCCACCCATTTATACAATTAAAAAAATTTAAATGTCTCTTATTAGATAAGGCATATTTTCGTCTGATAAGGTACTTCGTTTTCAATGATTTCGAGGATATTTTAGTTTTGATCAAAAAAATTTCATTTCTTACGACTTTTATTAACATATGTTAATGCCATCTGAAAGAGGAACAGATAAGCTTTCCATCGAGTTTTTAGTCGAAGAAGTCGGTCGAAGGATGCAAGAGTTATTAGCAAAAAACTAATCGGTGGTCAACACGATTCCGTCCTACTGCCGATTCTTTTCGCAAAGTACTTTTCTATAATTCTAGTATTTAATGGGAAAAAATTAAACGAATTTTTTGTCCATGTAAAAAACTATTAATTCTGAATAAAATGCAACCCATTTATGAAATTAAAAAAATTTAAATGTCTCTTATTAGATAAGGCATATTTTCGTCTAATAAGGTACTTCGTTTTCAATGATTTCGAGGATATTTTAGTTTTGATCAAAAAAAATTTTATTTCTTACGACTTTTCGTAAAAAATGTTAATGCCAACTGAAAGAGGAGTAGATAAGCTTTCCATCGAGCTCTTAGTCGAAGAAGTCGGTCGAAGGATGCAAGAGTTATTAGCAAAAAACTAATCGGTGGTCAACACGTTTCCGTCCTACTGCCGATTCTTTTCGCAAAATGCTTTTCTATAATTGTAGTATTTAATCGGAAAAAATTAAACGAATTTTTCGTCCATGTTAAAAACTATTAATTCTGAATAAAATGCCACCCATTTATGAAATTAAAAAAATTTAAATGTCTCTTATTAGATAAGGCATATTTTCGTATGATAAGGTACTTCTTTTTCAATGATTTCGAGGATATTTTAGTTTCGATCAAAAAAAATTTTTTTTCTTACGACTTTTCGTAAAATATGTTAATGCCATCTGAAAGAGGAACAGATAAGCTTTCCATCGAGTTTTTGGTCGAAGAAATTGGTCGAAGGATGCAAGAGTTATTAGCAAAAAACTAATCGGTGGTCAACACGATTCCGTCCTACTGCCGATTCTTTTCGCAAAGTACTTTTCTATAATTCTAGAATTTAATGGGAAAAAATTAAACGAATTTTTTGTCCATGTAAAAAACTAATAATTCTGAATAAAATGCCACCCATTTATGAAATTAAAAAAATATAAGTCTCTTATTAGATAAGGCATATTTTCGTCTGATAAGGTACTTCGTTTTCAATGATTTCCAGGATATTTAAGTTTTGATCAAAAAAATTTTATTTCTTACGACTTTTCGTAAAAAATGTTAATGCCAACTGAAAGAGGAATAGATAAGCTTTCCATCAAGCTCTTAGTCGAAGAAGTCGGTCGAAGGAACCAAGAGTTATTAGCAAAAAACTAATCGGTGGTCAACACGTTTCCGTCCTACTGCCGATTCTTTTCGCAAAATACTTTTCTATAATTGTAGTATTTAATAGGACAAAAATTAAACGAATTTTTTGTCCATGTAAAAAACTATTAATTCTGAATAAAATGGCACCTATTTATGCAATTAAAAAAATTTAAATGTCTCTTATTAGATAAGGCATATTTTCGTCTGATAAGGTACTTCGTTTTCAATGATTTCGAGGATATTTTAGTTTTGATCAAAAAAATTTTATTTCTTACGACTTTTCGTAAAAAATGTTAATGCCAACGGAAAGAGGAATAGATAAGCTTCGGTCGAAGGATGCAAGAGTTATTAGCAAAAAACTAATCGGTGGTCAACACGATTCCGTCCTACTGCCGATTCTTTTCGCAAAGTACTTTTCTATAATTCTAGTATTTAATGGGAAAAAATTAAACGAATTTTTTGTCCATGTAAAAAACTATCAATTCTGAATAAAATGCCACCCATTTATGAAATTAAAAAAATTTAAATGTCTCTTATTAGATAAGGCATATTTTCGTATGATAAGGTACTTCTTTTTCAATGATTTCGAGGATATTTTAGTTTTGATCCAATAAATTTTATTTCTCATGACTTTTTGTAAAATATGTTAATGCCATCTGAAAGAGGAATAGATAAGCTTTCCATCGAGCTCTTATTTGAAGAAGTCGGTCGAAGGATGCAAGAGTTATTAGCAAAAAACTAATCGGTGGTCAACACGATTGCGTCCAACTGCCGATTCTTTTCGCAAAGTACTTTTTTATAATTCTAGTATTTAATGGGACAAAAATTAAACGAATTTTTTGTCCATGTAAAAAACTATTAATTCTGAATAAAATGCCACCTATTTATGCAATTAAAAAAATTTAAATGTCTCTTATTAGATAAGGCATATTTTCGTATGATAAGGTACTTCTTTTTCAATGATTTCGAGGATATTTTAGTTTCGATCAAAAAAATTTTTTTTCTTACGACTTTTCGTAAAATATGTTAATGCCATCTGAAAGAGGAACAGATAAGCTTTCCATCGAGTTTTTGGTCGAAGAAATCGGTCGAAGGATGCAAGAGTTATTAGCAAAAAACTAATCGGTGGTCAACACGATTCCGTCCTACTGCCGATTCTTTTCGCAAAGTACTTTTCTATAATTCTAGTATTTAATGGGAAAAAATTAAACGAATTTTTTGTCCATGTAAAAAACTAATAATTCTGAATAAAATGCCACCCATTTATGAAATTAAAAAAATATAAGTCTCTTATTAGATAAGGCATATTTTCGTCTGATAAGGTACTTCGTTTTCAATGATTTCGAGGATATTTAAGTTTTGATCAAAAAAATTTTATTTCTTACGACTTTTCGTAAAAAATGTTAATGCCAACTGAAAGAGGAATAGATAAGCTTTCCATCAAGCTCTTAGTCGAAGAAGTCGGTCGAAGGAACCAAGAGTTATTAGCAAAAAACTAATCGGTGGTCAACACGTTTCCGTCCTACTGCCGATTCTTTTCGCAAAATACTTTTCTATAATTGTAGTATTTAATAGGACAAAAATTAAACGAATTTTTTGTCCATGTAAAAAACTATTAATTCTGAATAAAATGGCACCTATTTATGCAATTAAAAAAATTTAAATGTCTCTTATTAGATAAGGCATATTTTCGTCTGATAAGGTACTTCGTTTTCAATGATTTCGAGGATATTTTAGTTTTGATCAAAAAAATTTTATTTCTTACGACTTTTCGTAAAAAATGTTAATGCCAACGGAAAGAGGAATAGATAAGCTTCGGTCGAAGGATGCAAGAGTTATTAGCAAAAAACTAATCGGTGGTCAACACGATTCCGTCCTACTGCCGATTCTTTTCGCAAAGTACTTTTCTATAATTCTAGTATTTAATGGGAAAAAATTAAACGAATTTTTTGTCCATGTAAAAAACTATCAATTCTGAATAAAATGCCACCCATTTATGAAATTAAAAAAATTTAAATGTCTCTTATTAGATAAGGCATATTTTCGTATGATAAGGTACTTCTTTTTCAATGATTTCGAGGATATTTTAGTTTTGATCCAATAAATTTTATTTCTCATGACTTTTTGTAAAATATGTTAATGCCATCTGAAAGAGGAATAGATAAGCTTTCCATCGAGCTCTTATTTGAAGAAGTCGGTCGAAGGATGCAAGAGTTATTAGCAAAAAACTAATCGGTGGTCAACACGATTGCGTCCAACTGCCGATTCTTTTCGCAAAGTACTTTTTTATAATTCTAGTATTTAATGGGACAAAAATTAAACGAATTTTTTGTCCATGTAAAAAACTATTAATTCTGAATAAAATGCCACCTATTTATGCAATTAAAAAAATTTAAATGTCTCTTATTAGATAAGGCATATTTTCGTATGATAAGGTACTTCTTTTTCAATGATTTCGAGGATATTTTAGTTTAGATCAAAAAATTTTTTTTTCTTACGACTTTTCGTAAAATATGTTAATGCCATCTGAAAGAGGAACAGATAAGCTTCGGTCGAAGGATGCAAGAGTTATTAGCAAAAAACTAATCGGTGGTCAACACGTTTCCGTCCTACTGCCGATTCCTTTCGCAAAGTATTTTCTATAATTCTAGTATTTAATGGGAAAAAATTAAACGAATTTTTTGTCCATGTAAAAAACTATTAATTCTGAATAAAATGCCACCCATTTATACAATTAAAAAAATTTAAATGTCTCTTATTAGATAAGGCATATTTTCGTCTGATAAGGTACTTCGTTTTCAATGATTTCGAGGATATTTTAGTTTTGATCAAAAAAATTTTATTTCTTACGACTTTTCGTAACATATGTTAATGCCATCTGAAAGAGGAACAGATAAGCTTTCCATCGAGTTTTTAGTCGAAGAAGTCGGTCGAAGGATGCAAGAGTTATTAGCAAAAAACTAATCGGTGGTCAACACGATTCCGTCCTACTGCCGATTCTTTTCGCAAAATGCTTTTCTATAATTGTAGTATTTAATCGGAAAAAATTAAACGAATTTTTCGTCCATGTTGAAAAATATTAATTCTGAATAAAATGCCACCCATTTATGAAATTAAAGAAATTTAAATGTCTCTTATTAGATAAGGCATATTTTCGTCTGATAAGGTACTTCGTTTTCAATGATTTCGAGGATATTTTAGTTTTGATCAAAAAAAATTTATTTCTTACGACTTTTCGTAAAAAATGTTAATGCCAACTGAAAGAGGAATAGATAAGCTTTCCATCAAGCTCTTAGTCGAAGAAGTCGGTCGAAGGATGCAAGAGTTATTAGCAAAAAACTAATCGGTGGTCAACACGTTTCCGTCCTACTGCCGATTCTTTTCGCAAAATACTTTTCTATAATTGTAGTATTTAATGGGACAAAAATTAAACGAATTTTTTGTCCATGTAAAAAACTATTAATTCTGAATAAAATGGCACCCATTTATGCAATTAAAAAAATTTAAATGTCTCTTATTAGATAAGGCATATTTTCGTCTGATAAGGTACTTCGTTTTCAATGATTTCGAGGATATTTTAGTTTTGATCAAAAAAATTTTATTTCTTACGACTTTTCGTAAAAAATGTTAATGCCAACTGAAAGAGGAATAGATAAGCTTCGGTCGAAGGATGCAAGAGTTATTAGCAAAAAACTAATCGGTGGTCAACACGATTCCGTCCTACTGCCGATTCTTTTCGCAAAGTACTTTTCTATAATTCTAGTATTTAATGGGAAAAAATTAAACGAATTTTTTGTCCATGTAAAAAACTATTAATTCTGAATAAAATGCCACCCATTTATGAAATTAAAAAAATTTAAATGTCTCTTATTAGATAACGCATATTTTCGTCTGATAAGGTACTTCGTTTTCAATGATTTCGAGGATATTTTGGTTTTGATCCAAAAAATTTTATTTCTCATGACTTTTTGTAAAATATGTTAATGCCATCTGAAAGAGGAATAGATAAGCTTTCCATCGAGCTCTTAGTCGAAGAAGTCGGTCGAAGGATGCAAGAGTTATTAGCAAAAAACTAATCGGTGGTCAACACGTTTCCGTCCTACTGCCGATTATTTTCGCAAAAGGCTTTTCTATAATTGTAGTATTTAATGGGAAAAAAATTAAACGAATTTTTTGTCCATGTAAAAAACTATTAATTTTGAATAAAATGTCACCCATTTATGCAATTAAAAAAATTTAAATGTCTCTTATTAGATAAGGCATATTTTCATATGATAAGGAACTTCTTTTTCAATGATTTCGAGGATGTTTTAGTTTAGATCAAAAAAAATTTTATTCTTACGACTTTTCGTAAAATATGTTAATGCCATCTGAAAGAGGAACAGATAAGCTTCGGTCGAAGGATGCAAGAGTTATTAGCAAAAAACTAATCGGTGGTCAACACGATTCCGTCCTACTGCCGATTCCTTTCGCAAAGTATTTTCTATAATTCTAGTATTTAATGGGAAAAAATTAAACGAATTTTTTGTCCATGTAAAAAACTATTAATTCTGAATAAAATGCCACCCATTTATACAATTAAAAAAATGTAAATGTCTCTTATTAGATAAGGCATATTTTCGTCTGATAAGGTACTTCGTTTTCAATGATTTCGAGGATATTTTAGTTTTGATCAAAAAAATTTCATTTCTTACGACTTTTCGTAACATATGTTAATGCCATCTGAAAGAGGAACAGATAAGCTTTCCATCGAGTTTTTAGTCGAAGAAGTCGGTCGAAGGATGCAAGAGTTATTAGCAAAAAACTAATCGGTGGTCAACACGATTCCGTCCTACTGCCGATTCTTTTCGCAAAGTACTTTTCTATAATTCTAGTATTTAATAGGAAAAAAATTAAACGAATTTTTTGTCCATGTAAAAAACTATTAATTCTGAATAAAATGCAACCCATTTATGAAATTAAAAAAATTTAAATGTCTCTTATTAGATAAGGCATATTTTCGTCTGATAAGGTACTTCGTTTTCAATGATTTCGAGGATATTTTAGTTTTGATCAAAAAAATTTTATTTCTTACGACTTTTCGTAAAAAATGTTAATGCCAACTGAAAGAGGAATATATAAGCTTTCCATCGAGCTCTTAGTCGAAGAAGTCGGTCGAAGGATGCAAGAGTTACTAGCAAAAAACTAATCGGTGGTCAACACGTTTCCGTCCTACTGCCGATTCTTTTCGCAAAGTGCTTTTCTATAATTGTAGTATTTAATCGGAAAAAATTAAACGAATTTTTCGTCCATGTTAAAAACTATTAATTCTGAATAAAATGCCACCCATTTATGAAATTAAAAAAAATTTAAATGTCTCTTATTAGATAAGGCATATTTTCGTATGATAAGGTACTTCTTTTTCAATGATTTCGAGGATATTTTAGTTTCGATCAAAAAAATTTTTTTTCTTACGACTTTTCGTAAAATATGTTAATGCCATCTGAAAGAGGAACAGATAAGCTTTCCATCGAGTTGTTAGTCGAAGAAGTCGGTCGAAGGATGCAAGAGTTATTAGCAAAAAACTAATCGGTGGTCAACACGATTCCGTCCTACTGCCGATTCTTTTCGCAAAGTACTTTTCTATAATTCTAGTATTTAATGGGAAAAAATTAAACGAATTTTTTGTCCATGTAAAAAACTAATAACTCTGAATAAAATGCCACCCATTTATGAAATTAAAAAAATATAAGTCTCTTATTAGATAAGGCATATTTTCGTCTGATAAGGTACTTCGTTTTCAATGATTTCGAGGATATTTAAGTTTTGATCAAAAAAATTTTATTTCTTACGACTTTTCGTAAAAAATGTTAATGCCAACTGAAAGAGGAATAGATAAGCTTTCCATCAAGCTCTTAGTCGAAGAAGTCGGTCGAAGGAACCAAGAGTTATTAGCAAAAAACTAATCGGTGGTCAACACGTTTCCGTCCTACTGCCGATTCTTTTCGCAAAATACTTTTCTATAATTGTAGTATTTAATAGGACAAAAATTAAACGAATTTTTTGTCCATGTAAAAAACTATTAATTCTGAATAAAATGGCACCTATTTATGCAATTAAAAAAATTTAAATGTCTCTTATTAGATAAGGCATATTTTCGTCTGATAAGGTACTTCGTTTTCAATGATTTCGAGGATATTTTAGTTTTGATCAAAAAAATTTTATTTCTTACGACTTTTCGTAAAAAATGTTAATGCCAACGGAAAGAGGAATAGATAAGCTTCGGTCGAAGGATGCAAGAGTTATTAGTAAAAAACTAATCGGTGGTCAACACGATTCCGTCCTACTGCCGATTCCTTTCGCAAAGTATTTTCTATAATTCTAGTATTTAATGGGAAAAAATTAAACGAATTTTTTGTCCATGTAAAAAACTATTTATTCTGAATAAAATGCCACCCATTTATACAGTTAAAAAAATTTAAATGTCTCTTATTAAATAAGGCATATTTTCATCTGATAAGGTACTTCGTTTTCAATGATTTCGAGGATATTTTAGTTTTGATCAAAAATATTTTATTTCTTACGACTTTTCGTAAAAAATGTTAATGCCAACTGAAAGAGGAGTAGATAAGCGTTCCATCGAGCTCTTAGTCGAAGAAGTCGGTCGAAGGATGCAAGAGTTATTAGCAAAAAACTAATCGGTGGTCAACACGTTTCCGTCCTACTGCCGATTCTTTTCGCAAAATGCTTTTCTATAATTGTAGTATTTAATGGGAAAAAATTAAACGAATTTTTCGTCCATGTTAAGACTATTAATTCTGAATAAAATGCCACCCATTTATGAAATTAAAAAAATTTAAATGTCTCTTATTAGATAAGGCATATTTTCGTATGATAAGGTACTTCTTTTTCAATGATTTCGAGGATATTTTAGTTTCGATTAAAAACATTTTTTTTCTTACGACTTTTCCTAAAATATGTTAATGCCATCTGAAAGAGGAACAGATCAGCTTTCCATCGAGTTTTTAGTCGAAGAAGTCGGTCGAAGGATGCAAGAGATATTAGCAAAAAACTAATCGGTGGTCAACACGATTCCGTCCTACTGCCGATTCTTTTCCCAAAGTACTTTTCTATAATTCTAGTATTTAATGGGAAAAAATTAAACGAATTTTTTTTCCATGTAAAAAACTATTAATTCTGAATAAAATGCCACCCATTTATGAAATTAAAAAAATTTATATGTCTCTTATTAGATAAGGCATATTTTCGTATGATAAGGTTCTTCTTTTTCAATGATTTCGAGGATATTTTAGTTTTGATCCAAAAAATTTTATTTCTCATGACTTTTTGTAAAATATGTTAATGCCATCTGAAAGAGGAATAGATAATCTTTCCATCGAGCTCTTATTCGAAGAAGTCGGTCGAAGGATGCAAGAGTTATTAGCAAAAAACTAATCGGTGGTCAACACGATTCCGTCCAACTGCCGATTCTTTTCGCAAAGTACTTTTCTATAATTCTAGTATTTAATGGGAAAAAATTAAACGAATTTTTTGTCCATGTAAAAAAACTATTAATTCTGAATAAAATGCCGCCTGTTTATGCAATTAAAAAAATTTAAATGTCTCTTATTAGATAAGGCATATTTTCGTATGATAAGGTACTTCGTTTTCAATGATTTCGAGGATATTTTAGTTTTGATCAAAAAAATTTTATTTCTTTCTACTTTTCGTAAAAAATGTTAATGCCAACTGAAAGAGGAATAGATAAGCTTCGGTCGAAGGATGCAAGAGTTATTAGCAAAAAACTAATCGGTGGTCAACACGTTTCCGTCCTACTGCCGATTCTTTTCGCAAAGTACTTTTCTATAATTGTAGTATTTAATGGGAAAAAATTAAACGAATTTTTTGTCCATGTAAAAAACTATTAATTCTGAATAAAATGCCACCCATTTATGCAATTAAAAAAATTTAAATGTCTCTTATTAGATAAGGCATATTTTCGTACGATAAGGAACTTCTTTTTCAATGATTTCGAGGATATTTTAGTTTTGATCCAAAAAATTTTATTTCTCATGACTTTTTGTAAAATATGTTAATGCCATCTGAAAGAGGAATAGATAAGCTTTCCATCGAGCTCTTATTCGAAGAAGTCGGTCGAAGGATGCAAGAGTTATTAGCAAAAAACTAATCGGTGGTCAACACGATTCCGACCAACTGCCGATTCTTTTCGCAAAGTACTTTTCTATAATTCTAGTATTTAATGGGAAAAAATTAAACGAATTTTTTGTCCATATAAAAAACTATTAATTCTGAATAAAATGCCGCCTGTTTATGCAATTAAAAAAATTTAAATGTCTCTTATTAGATAACGCATATTTTGGTATGATAAGGTACTTCTTTTTCAATGATTTCGAGGATATTTTAGTTTTGATCCAAAAAATTTTATTTCTCATGACTTTTTGCAAAATATGTTAATGCCATCTGAAAGAGGAACAGATAAGCTTTCCATCGAGCTCTTATTCGAAGAAGTCGGTCGAAGGATGCAAGAGTTATTAGCAAAAAACTAATCGGTGGTCAACACGATTGCGTCCTACTGCCGATTCTTTTCGCAAAGTACTTTTCTATAATTCTAGTATTTAATGGGAAAAAATTAAACGAATTTTTTGTCCATGTAAAAAACTATTAATTCTGAATAAAATGCCACCCATTTATGAAATTAAAAAAATTTAAATGTCTCTTATTAGATAAGGCATATTTTCGTCTGATAAGGTACTTCGTTTTCAATGATTTCGAGGATATTTTAGTTTTGATCAAAAAAATTTTATTTCTTGCGACTTTTCGTAAAAAATGTTAATGCCAACTGAATGAGGAATAGATAAGCTTTCCATCGAGCTCTTAGTCGAAGAAGTCGGTCGAAGGTTGCAAGAGTTATTAGCAAAAAACTAATCGGTGGTCAACACGTTTCCGTCCTACTGCCGATTCTTTTCGCAAAATGCTTTTCTATAATTGTAGTATTTAATGGGACAAAAATTAAACGAATTTTTTGTCCATGTAAAAAAACTATTAATTCTGAATAAAATGCCGCCTGTTTATGCAATTAAAAAAATTTAAATGTCTCTTATTAGATAAGGCATATTTTCGTATGATAAGGTACTTCGTTTTCAATGATTTCGAGGATATTTTAGTTTTGATCAAAAAAATTTTATTTCTTACTACTTTTCGTAAAAAATGTTAATGCCATCTGAAAGAGGAACAGATAAACTTTCCATCGAGCTTTTAGTGGAAGAAGTCGGTTGAAGGATGCAAGAGTTATTAGCAAAAAACTAATCGGTGGTCAACACGTTTCCGTCCTACTGCCGATTCTTTTCGCAAAATGCTTTTCTCTAACTGTAGTATTTAATGGGAAAAAAATTAAACGAAATTTTTTGTCCATGTAAAAAAACTTTTAATTCTGAATAAAATGCCACCCATTTATGCAATTAAAAAAATTTAAATATCTCTTATTAGATAAGGCATATTTTCGTATGATAAGGTACTTCTTTTTAATGATTTCGAGGATATTTTAGTTTCGATCAAAAAAATTTTTTTTCTTACGACTTTTCGTAAAATATGTTAATGCCATCTGAATGAGGAACAGATAAGCTTTCCATCGAGCTCTTAGTCGAAGAAGTCGGTCGAAGGATGCAAGAGTTATTAGCAAAAAACTAATCGGTGGTCAACACGATTCCGTCCAACTGCCGATTCTTTTCGCAAAGTACTTTTCTATAATTCTAGTATTTAATGGGAAAAAATTAAACGAATTTTTTGTCCATGTAAAAAACTATTAATTCTGAATAAAATGCCACCCATTTATGAAATTAAAAAAATTGAAATGTCTCTTATTTTATTTCTTACGACTTTTCGTAAAAAATGTTATTGCCAACTGAAAGAGGAATAGATATGCTTTCCATCGAGCTCTTAGTCGAAGAAGTCGGTCGAAGGTTGCAAGAGTTATTAGCAAAAAACTAATCGGTGGTCAACACGTTTCCGTCCTACTGCCGATTCTTTTCGCAAAATGCTTTTCTATAATTGTAGTATTTAATGGGACAAAAATTAAACGAATTTTTTGTCCATGTAAAAAACTATTAATTCTGAATAAAATGCCACCCATTTATGCAATTAAAAAAATTTAAATGTCTCTTATTAGATAAGGCATATTTTCGTATGATAAGGTACTTCTTTTTCAATGATTTCGAGGATATTTTAGTTTCGATCAAAAAAATTTTATTTCTCATGACTTTTCGTAAAATATGTTAATGCAATCTGAAAGAGGAACAGATAAGCTTTCCATCGAGCTCTTAGTCGAAGAAGTCGGTCGAAGGATGCAAGAGTTATTAGCAAAAAACTAATCGGTGGTCAACACGATTCCGTCCTACTGCCGATTCTTTTCGCAAAGTACTTTTCTATAATTCTAGTATATAATGGGAAAAAATTAAACGAATTTTTTGTCCATGTAAAAAACTATTAATTCTGAATAAAATGCCACCCATTTATGAAATTAAAAAAATTTAAATGTCTCTTATTAGATAAGGCATATTTTCGTCTGATAAGGTACTTCGTTTTCAATGATTTCGAGGATATTTTAGTTTTGATCAAAAAAATTTTATTTCTTACGACTTTTCGTAAAAAATGTTAATGCCAACTGAAAGAGGAATAGATAAGCTTTCCATCGAGCTCTTAGTCGAAGAAGTCGGTCGAAGGATGCAAGAGTTATTAGCAAAAAACTAATCGGTGGTCAACACGTTTCCGTCCTACTGCCGATTCTTTTCGCAAAATGCTTTTCTATAATTGTAGTATTTAATGGGACAAAAATTAAACGAATTTTTTGTCCATGTAAAAAACTATTAATTCTGAATAAAATGCCACCCATTTATGCAATTAAAAAAATTTAAATGTCTCTTATTAGATAAGGCATATTTTCGTATGATAAGGTACTTCTTTTTCAATGATTTCGAGGATATTTTAAGTTAGATCAAAAAAATTTTTTTTCTTACGACTTTTCGTAAAATATGTTAATGCCATCTGAAAGAGGAACAGATAAGCTTTCCATCGAGCTTTTAGTCGAAGAAGTCGGTCGAAGGATGCAAGAGTTATTAGCAAAAAACTAATCGGTGGTCAACACGATTCCGTCCTACTGCCGATTCTTTTCGCAAAGTACTTTTCTATAATTCTAGTATTTAATGGGAAAAAATTAAACGAATTTTTTGTGTATATAAAAAACTATTAATTCTGAATAAAATGCCACCCATTTATGAAATTAAAAAAATGTAAATGTCTCTTATTAGATAAGGCATATTTTCGTATGATAAGGTACTTCTTTTTAATGATTTCGAGGATATTTTAGTTTCGATCAAAAAAATTTTTTTTCTTACGACTTTTCGTAAAATATATTAATGCCATCTGAATGAGGAACAGATAAGCTTTCCATCGAGCTCTTAGTCGAAGAAGTCGGTCGAAGGATGCAAGAGTTATTAGCAAAAAACTAATCGGTGGTCAACACGATTCCGTCCAACTGCCGATTCTTTTCGCAAAGTACTTTTCTATAATTCTAGTATTTAATGGGAAAAAATTAAACGAATTTTTTGTCCATGTAAAAAACTATTAATTCTGAATAAAATGCCACCCATTTATGAAGTTAAAAAATTTGAAATGTCTCTTATTTTATTTCTCATGACTTTTTCTAAAATATGTTAATGCCATCTGAAAGAGGAACAGATAAGCTTTCCATCGAGCTCTTAGTCGAAGAAGTCGGTTGAAGGATGCAAGAGTTATTAGCAAAAAACTAATCGGTGGTCAACACGTTTCCGTCCTACTGCTGATTCTTTTCGCAAAATGCTTTTCTATAATTGTAGTATTTAATGGGACAAAAATTAAACGAATTTTTTGTTCATGTAAAAAACTATTAATTCCGAATAAAATGCCACCCATTTATGCAATTAAAAAAATTTAAATGTCTCTTATTAGATAAGGCATATTTTCGTATGATAAGGTACTTCTTTTTCAATGATTTCGAGGATATTTTAAGTTAGATCAAAAACAATTTTTCTTCTTACGACTTTTCGTAAAATATGTTAATGCCATCTGAAAGAGGAATAGATAAGCTTTCCATCAAGCTCTTAGTCGAAGAAGTCGGTCGAAGGATGCAAGAGTTATTAGCAAAAAACTAATCGGTGGTCAACACGTTTCCGTCCTACTGCCGATTCTTTTCGCAAAATGCTTTTCTATAATTGTAGTATTTAATGAGAAAAAAATTAAACGAATTTTTTGTCCATGTTAAAAACTATTAATTCTGAATAAATGCCACCCATTTATGCATTTAAAAAAATTTAAATGTCTCTTATTAGATAAGGCATATTTTCGTATGATAAGGTACTTCTTTTTCAATGATTTCGAGGATATTTTAGTTTCGATCAAAAAATTTTTATTTCTCATGACTTTTCGTAAAATATGTTAATGCCATCTGAAAGAGGAACAGATAAGCTTTCCATCGAGCTCTTAGTCGAAGAAGTCGGTCGAAGGATGCAAGAGTTATTAGCAAAAAACTAATCGGTGGTCAACACGATTCCGTCCTACTGCCGATTCTTTTCGCAAAGTACTTTTCTATAATTCTAGTATATAATGGGAAAAAATTAAACGAATTTTTTGTCCATGTAAAAAACTATTAATTCTGAATAAAATGCCACCCATTTATGAAATTAAAAAAATTTAAATGTCTCTTATTAGATAAGGCATATTTTCGTCTGATAAGGTACTTCGGTTTCAATGATTTCGAGGATATTTTAGTTTTGATCAAAAAAATTTTATTTCTTACGACTTTTCGTAAAAAATGTTAATGCCAACTGAAAGAGGAATAGATAAGCTTTCCATCGAGCTCTTAGTCGAAGAAGTCGGTCGAAGGATGCAAGAGTTATTAGCAAAAAACTAATCGGTGGTCAACACGTTTCCGTCCTACTGCCGATTCTTTTCGCAAAATGCTTTTCTATAATTGTAGTATTTAATGGGATAAAAATTATACGAATTTTTTGTCCATGTAAAAAACTATTAATTCTGAATAAAATGCCACCCATTTATGCAATTAAAAAAATTTAAATGTCTCTTATTAGATAAGGCATATTTTCGTATGATAAGGTACTTCTTTTTCAATGATTTCGAGGATATTTTAAGTTAGATCAAAAAAATTTTTTTTCTTACGACTTTTCGTAAAATATGTTAATGCCATCTGAAAGAGGAACAGATAAGCTTTCCATCGAGCTTTTAGTCGAAGAAGTCGGTCGAAGGATGCAAGAGTTATTAGCAAAAAACTAATCGGTGGTCAACACGATTCCGTCCTACTGCCGATTCTTTTCGCAAAGTACTTTTCTATAATTTTAGTATTTAATGGGAAAAAAATTAAACGAATTTTTTGTCCATGTAAAAAACTATTAATTCTGAATAAAATAACACCCATTTATGAAATTAAAAAAATTTAAATGTCTCTTATTAGATAAGGCATATTTTCGTCTGATAAGGTACTTCGTTTTCAATGATTTCGAGGATATTTTAGTTTTGATCAAAAAAATTTTATTTCTTACGACTTTTCGTAAAAAATGTTAATGCCAACTGAAAGAGGAATAGATAAGCTTTCCATCGAGCTCTTAGTCGAAGAAGTCGGTCGAAGGATGCAAGAGTTATTAGCAAAAACTAATCGGTTGTCAACACGTTTCCGTCCTACTGCCGATTCTTTTCGCAAAGTACTTTTCTATAATTCTAGTATATAATGGGAAAAAATTAAACGAATTTTTTGTCCATGTAAAAAACTATTAATTCTGAATAAAATGCCACCCATTTATGAAATTAAAAAAATTTAAATGTCTCATATTAGATAAGGCATATTTTCGTCTGATAAGGTACTTCGGTTTCAATGATTTCGAGGATATTTTAGTTTTGATCAAAAAAATTTTATTTCTCATGACTTTTCGTAAAATATGTTAATGCCATCTGAAAGAGGAACAGATAAGCTTTCCATCGAGCTCTTAGTCGAAGAAGTCGGTGGAAGGAACCAAGAGTTATTAGCAAAAAACTAATCGGTGGTCAACACGTTTCCGTCCTACTGCCGATTCTTTTCGCAAAGTACTTTTCTATAATTCTAGTATTTAATGGGAAAAAATTAAACGAATTTTTCGTCCATGTTAAAAACAATTAATTCTGAATAAAATGCCACCCATTTATGAAATTAAAAAAATTTAAATGTCTCTTATTAGATAAGGCATATTTTCGTATGATAAGGTACTTCTTTTTCAATGATTTCGAGGATATTTTAGTTTCGATCAAAAAAATTTTTTTTCTTACGACTTTTCGTAAAATATGTTAATGCCATCTGAATGAGGAACAGATAAGCTTTCCATCGAGCTTTTAGTCGAAGAAGTCGGTCGAAGGATGCAAGAGTTATTAGCAAAAAACTAGTCGGTGGTCAACACGATTCCGTCCTACTGCCGATTCTTTTCGCAAAGTACTTTTCTATAATTCTAGTATTTAATGGGAAAAAATTAAACGAATTTTTCGTCCATGTTAAAAACTATTAATTCTGAATAAAATGCCACCCATTTATGAAATTAAAAAAATTTAAATGTCTCTTATTAGATAAGGCATATTTTCGTATGATAAGGTACTTCTTTTTCAATGATTTCGAGGATATTTTAGTTTCGATCAAAAAAATTTTATTTCTCATGACTTTTCGTAAAATATGTTAATGCCATCTGAAAGAGGAACAGATAAGCTTTCCATCGAGCTCTTAGTCGAAGAAGTCGGTGGAAGGAACCAAGAGTTATTAGCAAAAAACTAATCGGTGGTCAACACGTTTCCGTCCTACTGCCGATGCTTTTCGCAAAGTACTTTTCTATAATTCTAGTATATAATGGGAAAAAATTAAACGAATTTTTTGTCCATGTAAAAAACCATTAATTCTGAATAAAATGCCACCCATTTATGAAATTAAAAAAATTTAAATGCCTCTAATTAGATAAGGCATATTTTCGTCTGATAAGGTACTTCGTTTTCAATGATTTCAAGGATATTTTAGTTTTGATCAAAAAAATTTTATTTCTTACGACTTTTCGTAAAAAATGTTAATGCCAACTGAAAGAGGAATAGATAAGCTTTCCATCGAGCTCTTAGTCGAAGAAGTCGGTCGAAGGATGCAAGAGTTATTAGCAAAAAACTAATCGGTGGTCAACGTTTCCGTCCTACTGCCGATTCTTTTCGCAAAATGCTTTTCTATAATTGTAGTATTTAATGGGACTAAAATTAAACGAATTTTTTGTCCATGTAAAAAACTATTAATTCTGAATAAAATGCCACCCATTTATGCAATTAAAAAAATTTAAATGTCTCTTATTAGATAAGGCATATTTTCGTATGATAAGGTACTTCTTTTTCAATGATTTCGATGATATTTTAAGTTAGATCAAAAAAATTTTTTTTCTTACGACTTTTCGTAAAATATGTTAATGCCATCTGAAAGAGGAACAGATAAGCTTCGGTCGAATGATGCAAGAGTTATTAGCAAAAAACTAATCGGTGGTCAACACGTTTCCGTCCTACTGCCGATGCCTTTCGCAAAGTACTTTTCTATGATTCTAGTATATAATGGGACAAAAATTAAACGAATGTTTTGTCCATGTAAAAAACTATTAATTCTGAATAAAATAACACCCATTTATGAAATGAAAAAAATTTAAATGTCTCTTATTAGATAAGGCATATTTTCGTCTGATAAGGTACTTCGTTTTCAATGATTTCGAGGATATTTTAGTTTTGATCAAAAAAATTTTATTTCTTACGACTTTTCGGAAAAAATGTTAATGCCAACTGAAAGAGGAATAGATAAGCTTTCCATCGAGCTCTAAGTCGAAGAAGTCGGTGGAAGGATGCAAGAGTTATTAGCAAAAAACTAATGGGTGGTCAACACGTTTCCGTCCTACTGCCGATTCTTTTCGCAAAATGCTTTTCCATAATTGTAGTATTTAATGGGAAAAAATTAAACGAATTTTTTTTCCATGTAAAAAAACTATTAATTCTGAATAAATTCCACCCATTTATGCAATTAAAAAAATTTAAATGTCTCTTATTAGATAAGGCATATTTTCGTATGATAAAGTACTTCTTTTTCAATGATTTCGAGGATATTTTAGTTTAGATCAAAAAAATTTTATTTCTCATGACTTTTCGTAAAATATGTTAATGCCATCTGAAAGAGGAACAGATAAGCTTTCCATCGAGCTCTTAGTCGAAGAAGTCGGTGGAAGGAACCAAGAGTTATTAGCAAAAAACTAATCGGTGGTCAACACGTTTCCGTCCTACTGCCGATTCTTTTCGGAAAGTACTTTTCTATAATTCTAATATTTAATGGGAAAAAATTAAACGAATTTTTCGTCCATGTTAAAAACTCTTAATTCTGAATAAAATGCCACCCATTTATGAGATTAAAAAAATTTAAATGTCTCTTATTAGATAAGGCATATTTTCGTATGATAAGGTACTTCTTTTTCAATGATTTCGAGGATATTTTAGTTTCGATCAAAAAAATTTTTTTTCTTACGGTTTTTCGTAAAATATGTTAATGCCATCTGAATGGGGAACAGATAAGCTTTCCATCGAGCTTTTAGTCGAATAAGTCGGTCGAAGGATGCAAGAGTTATTAGCAAAAAACTAGTCGGTGTCAACACGATTCCGTCCTACTGCCGATTCTTTTCGCAAAGTACTTTTCTATAATTCTAGTATTTAATGGGAAAAAATTAAACGAATTTTTCGTCCATGTTAAAAACTATTAATTCTGAATAAAATGCCACCCATTTATGAAATTAAAAAAATTTAAATGTCTCTTATTAGATAAGGCATATTTTCGTATGATAAGGTACTTCTTTTTCAATGATTTCGAGGATATTTTAGTTTCGATCAAAAAAATTTTATTTCTCATGACTTTTCGTAAAATATGTTAATGCCATCTGAAAGAGGAACAGATAAGCTTTCCATCGAGCTCTTAGTCGAAGAAGTCGGTGGAAGGAACCAAGAGTTATAAGCAAAAAACTAATCGGTGGTCAACACGTTTCCGTCCTACTGCCGATTCTTTTCGCAAAGTACTTTTCTATAATTCTAGTATATAATGGGAAAAAATTAAACGAATTTTTTGTCCATGTAAAAAACTATTAATTCTGAATAAAATGCCACCCATTTATGAAATTAAAAAAATTTAAATGTCTCTTATTAGATAAGGCATATTTTCGTCTGATAAGGTACTTCGTTTTCAATGATTTCGAGGATATTTTAGTTTTGATCAAAAAAATTTTATTTCTTACGACTTTTCGTAAAAAATGTTAATGCCAACTGAAAGAGGAATAGATAAGCTTTCCATCGAGCTCTTAGTCGAAGAAGTCGGTCGAAGGATGCAAGAGTTATTAGCAAAAAACTGATCGGTGGTCAACACGTTTCCGTCCTACTGCCGATTCTTTTCGCAAAATGCTTTTCTATAATTGTAGTATTTAATGGGACAAAAATTAAACGAATTTTTTGTCCATGTAAAAAACTATTAATTCTGAATAAAATGCCACCCATTTATGCAATTAAAAAAATTTAAATGTCTCTTATTAGATAAGGCATATTTTCGTCTGATAAGGTACTTCTTTTTCAATGATTTCGAGGATATTTTAGTTTTGATCAAAAAAATGTTATTTCTCATGACTTTTCGTAAAATATGTTAATGCCATCTGAAAGAGGACCAGATAAGCTTTCCATCGAGCTCTTATTCGAAGAAGTCGGTCAAAGGATGCAAGAGTTATTAGCAAAAAACTAATCGGTGGTCAACACGTTTCCGTCCTACTGCCGATTCTTTTCGCCAAATGCCTTTCTATAATTGTAGTATTTAATGGGAAAAAATTAAACGAATTTTTTGTCCATGTAAAAAAACTATTAATTCTGAATAAAATGCCACCCATTTATGAAATTAAAAAAATTTAAATGTCTCTTATTAGATAAGGTATATTTTCGTCTGATAAGGTACTTCTTTTTCAATGATTTCGAGGATATTTTAGTTTTGATCAAAAAAATTTTATTTCTTACGACTTTTCGTAAAAAATGTTAATGCCAACTGAAAGAGGAATAGATAAGCTTTCCATCGAGCTCTAAGTCGAAGAAGTCGGTGGAAGGATGCAAGAGTTATTAGCAAAAAACTAATGGGTGCTCAACACGTTTCCGTCCTACTGCCGATTCTTTTCGCAAAATGCTTTTCTATAATTCTAGTATTTAATGCGAAAAAATTAAACAAATTTTTTGTCCATGTAAAAAAACTATTAATTCTGAATAAAATGCATCCCATTTATGAAATTAAAAAAATTTAAATGTCTCTTATTAGATAAGGTATATTTTCGTCTGATAAGGTACTTCTTTTTCAATGATTTCGAGGATATTTTAGTTTTGATCAAAAAAATTTTATTTCTTACGACTTTTCGTAAAATATGTTAATGCCATCTGAAAGAGGAACAGATAAGCTTTCCATCGAGCTCTTAGTCGAAGAAGTCGGTCAAAGGATGCAAGAGTTATTAGCAAAAAACTAATCGGTGGTCAACACGATTCCGTCCTACTGCCGATTCTTTTCGCAAAGTACTTTTCTATAATTGTAGTATTTAATGGGAAAAAATTAAACGAATTTTTTGTCCATGTAAAAAACTATTAATTCTGAATAAAATGCCGCCTGTTTATGCAATTAAAAAAATTTAAATGTCTCTTAATAGATAAGGCATATTTTCGTCTGATAAGGTACTTCTTTTTCAATGATTTCGAGAATATTTTAGTTTTGATCAAAAAAATGTTATTTCTCATGACTTTTCGTAAAATATGTTAATGCCATCTGAAAGAGGACCAGATAAGCTTTCCATCGAGCTCTTATTCGAAGAAGTCGGTCGAAGGATGCAAGAGTTATTAGCAAAAAACTAATCGGTGGTCAACACGTTTCCGTCCTACTGCCGATTCTTTTCGCCAAATGCCTTTCTATAATTGTAGTATTTAATGGGAAAAAATTAAACGAATTTTTTGTCCATGTAAAAAACTATTAATTCTGAATAAAATAACACCCATTTATGAAATTAAAAAAATTTAAATGTCTCTTATTAGATAAGGCATATTTTCGTCTGATAAGGTACTTCGTTTTCAATGATTTCGAGGATATTTTAGTTTTGATCAAAAAAATTTTATTTCTTACGACTTTTCGTAAAAAATGTTAATGCCAACTGAAAGAGGAATAGATAAGCTTTCCATCGAGCTCTAAGTCGAAGAAGTCGGTGGAAGGATGCAAGAGTTATTAGCAAAAAACTAATCGGTGGTCAACACGATTCCGTCCTACTGCCGATTCTTTTCGCAAAGTACTTTTCTATAATTGTAGTATTTAATGGGAAAAAATTAAACGAATTTTTTGTCCATGTAAAAAACTATTAATTCTGAATAAAATGCCGCCTGTTTATGCAATTAAAAAAATTTAAATGTCTCTTATTAGATAAGGCATATTTTCGTCTGAAAAGGTACTTCTTTTTCAATGATTTCGAGGATATTTTAGTTTTGATCAAAAAAATGTTATTTCTCATGACTTTTCGTAAAATATGTTAATGCCATCTGAAAGAGGACCAGATAAGCTTTCCATCGAGCTTTTATTCGAAGAAGTCGGTCGAAGGATGCAAGAGTTATTAGCAAAAAACTAATCGGTGGTCAACACGTTTCCGTCCTACTGCCGATTCTTTTCGCCAAATGCCTTTCTATAATTGTAGTATTTAATGGGAAAAAATTAAACGAATTTTTTGTCCATGTAAAAAACTATTAATTCTGAATAAAATGCCGCCTGTTTATGCAATTAAAAAAATTTAAATGTCTCTTATTAGATAAGGCATATTTTCGTCTGATAAGGTATTTCTTTTTCAATGATTTCGAGAATATTTTAGTTTTGATCAAAAAAATAATATTTCTCATGACTTTTCGTAAAATATGTTAATGCCATCTGAAAGAGGAACAGATAAGCTTTCCATCGAGCTCTTAGTCGAAGAAGTCGGTCGAAGGATGCAAGAGTTATTAGCAAAAAACTAATCGGTGGTCAATACGTTTCCGTCCTACTGCCGCTTCTTTTCGCCAAATGCCTTTCTATAATTGTAGTATTTAATGGGAAAAAATTAATCGAATTTTTTGTCCATGTAAAAAAACTATTAATTATGAATAAAATGACACCCATTTATGCAATTAAAAAAATTTAAATGTCTCTTATTAGATAAGGCATATTTTCGTATGATAAGGTACTTCTTTTTCAATGATTTCGAGGATATTTTAGTTTTGATCAAAAAAATTTTATTTCTCATGACTTTTCGTAAAATATGTTAATGCCATCTGAAAGAGGAACAGATAAGCTTTCCATCGAGCTCTTAGTCGAAGAAGTCGGTCGAAGGATGCAAGAGTTATTAGCAAAAAACTAATCGGTGGTCAACACGTTTCCGTCCTACTGCCGATTCTTTTCGCAATGTACTTTTCTATAATTCTAGTATTTAATGGGAAAAAATTAAACGAATTTTTTGTCCATGTAAAAAACTATTAATTCTGAATAAAATGCCACCCATTTATGCGATTAAAAAAATTTAAATGTCTCTTATTACATAAGGCATATTTTCGTCTGATAAGGTACTTCTTTTTCAATGATTTCGAGGATATTTTAGTTTTGATCAAAAAAATTGTATTTCTCATGACTTTTCGTAAAATATGTTAATGCCATCTGAAAGAGGAACAGATAAGCTTTCCATCGAGCTTTTAGTCGAAGAAGTCGGTCGAAGGATGCAAGAGTTATTAGCAAAAAACTAATCGGTGGTCAACACGTTTCCGTCCTACTGACGATTCTTTTCGCAAAATGCTTTTCTATAATTGTGGTATTTAATGGGAAAAAAATAAACGAATTTTTTGTCCATGTAAAAAAACTATTAATTCTGAATAAAATGCCACCCATTTATGCAATTAAAAAAATTTAAATGTCTCTTATTAGATAAGGCATATTTTCGTATGAAAAGGTACTTCTTTTTCAATGATTTCGAGGATATTTTAGTTTTGATAAAAAAAATTTTATTTCTTACGACTTTTCGTAAAATATGTTAATGCCATCTGAAAGAGGAACAGATAAGCTTTCCATCGAGCTTTTAGTCGAAGAAGTAGGTCGAAGTATGCAAGAGTCATTAGCAAAAAACTAATCGGTGGTCAACACGTTTCCGTCCTACTGACGATTCTTTTCGCAAAATGCTTTTCTATAATTGTAGTATTTAATGGGAAAAAATTAAACGAATTTTTTGTCCATGTAAAAAAACTATTAATTGTTAATAAAATGCCACCCATTTATGCAATTAAAAAAATTTAAATGTCTCTTATTAGATAAGGCATATTTTCGTATGATAAGGTACTTCTTTTTCAATGATTTCGAGGATATTTTAGTTTTGATCAAAAAAATTGTATTTCTTATGACTTTTCTTAAAATATGTTAATGCCATCTGAAAGAGGAACAGATAAGCTTTCCATCGAGCTCTTAGTCGAAGAAGTCGGTCGAAGGATGCAAAAAACTAATCGGTGGTCAACACGATTCCGTCCTACTGCCGATTCTTTTCGCAAAATGCTTTTCTATAATTGTAGTATTTAATTGGAAAAAATTAAACGAATTTTTGTCCATGTAAAAAAACTATTAATTCTGAATAAAATTCCACCCATTTATGCAATTAAAAAAATTTAAATGTCTCTTATTAGATAAGGCATATTTTCGTATGATAAAGTACTTCTTTTTCAATGATTTCGAGCATATTTTAGTTTCGATCAAAAAAATTTTATTTCTCATGACTTTTCGTAAAATATGGTAATGCCATCTGAAAGAGGAACAGATAAGCTTTCCATCGAGCTCTTAGTCGAAGCAGTCGGTGGAAGGAACCAAGAGTTATTAGCAAAAAACTAATCGGTGGTCAACACGTTTCCGTTCTACTGCCGATTCTTTTCGCAAAGTACTTTTCTATAATTCTAATATTTAATGGGAAAAAATTAAACGAATTTTTCGTCCATGTTAAAAACTATTAATTCTGAATAAAATGCCACCCATTTATGAAATTAAAAAAATTTAAATGTCTCTTATTGGATAAGGCATATTTTCGTATGATAAGGTACTTCTTTTTCAATGATTTCGAGGATATTTTAGTTTTGATCAAAAAAATTTTATTTCTTACGACTTTTCGTAAAAAATGTTCATGCCAACTGAAAGAGGAATAGATAAGCTTTCCATCGAGCTCTAAGTCGAAGAAGTCGGTGGAAGGATGCAAGAGTTATTAGCAAAAAACTAATGGGTGCTCAACACGTTTCCGTCCTACTGCCAATTCTTTTCGCAAAATGCTTTTCTATAATTCTAGTATTTAATGGGAAAAAATTAAACGAATTTTTGTCCATGTAAAAAAACTATTAATTCTGAATAAAATGCCACCCATTTATGAAATTAAAAAAATTTAAATGTCTCTTATTAGATAAGGTATATTTTCGTCTGATAAGGTACTTCTTTTTCAATGATTTCGAGGATATTTTAGTTTTGATCAAAAAAATTTTATTTCTTACGACTTTTCGTAAAATATGTTAATGCCATCTGAAAGAGGAACAGATAAGCTTTCCATCGAGCTCTTAGTCGAAGAAGTCGGTCAAAGGATGCAAGAGTTATTAGCAAAAAACTAATCGGTGGTCAACACGATTCCGTCCTACTGCCGATTCTTTTCGCAAAGTACTTTTCTATAATTGTAGTATTTAATGGGAAAAAATTAAACGAATTTTTTGTCCATGTAAAAAACTATTAATTCTGAATAAAATGCCGCCTGTTTATGCAATTAAAAAAATTTAAATGTCTCTTAATAGATAAGGCATATTTTCGTCTGATAAGGTACTTCTTTTTCAATGATTTCGAGAATATTTTAGTTTTGATCAAAAAAATGTTATTTCTCATGACTTTTCGTAAAATATGTTAATGCCATCTGAAAGAGGACCAGATAAGCTTTCCATCGAGCTCTTATTCGAAGAAGTCGGTCGAAGGATGCAAGAGTTATTAGCAAAAAACTAATCGGTGGTCAACACGTTTCCGTCCTACTGCCGATTCTTTTCGCCAAATGCCTTTCTATAATTGTAGTATTTAATGGGAAAAAATTAAACGAATTTTTTGTCCATGTAAAAAACTATTAATTCTGAATAAAATAACACCCATTTATGAAATTAAAAAAATTTAAATGTCTCTTATTAGATAAGGCATATTTTCGTCTGATAAGGTACTTCGTTTTCAATGATTTCGAGGATATTTTAGTTTTGATCAAAAAAATTTTATTTCTTACGACTTTTCGTAAAAAATGTTAATGCCAACTGAAAGAGGAATAGATAAGCTTTCCATCGAGCTCTAAGTCGAAGAAGTCGGTGGAAGGATGCAAGAGTTATTAGCAAAAAACTAATCGGTGGTCAACACGATTCCGTCCTACTGCCGATTCTTTTCGCAAAGTACTTTTCTATAATTGTAGTATTTAATGGGAAAAAATTAAACGAATTTTTTGTCCATGTAAAAAACTATTAATTCTGAATAAAATGCCGCCTGTTTATGCAATTAAAAAAATTTAAATGTCTCTTATTAGATAAGGCATATTTTCGTCTGAAAAGGTACTTCTTTTTCAATGATTTCGAGGATATTTTAGTTTTGATCAAAAAAATGTTATTTCTCATGACTTTTCGTAAAATATGTTAATGCCATCTGAAAGAGGACCAGATAAGCTTTCCATCGAGCTCTTATTCGAAGAAGTCGGTCGAAGGATGCAAGAGTTATTAGCAAAAAACTAATCGGTGGTCAACACGTTTCCGTCCTACTGCCGATTCTTTTCGCCAAATGCCTTTCTATAATTGTAGTATTTAATGGGAAAAAATTAAACGAATTTTTTGTCCATGTAAAAAACTATTAATTCTGAATAAAATGCCGCCTGTTTATGCAATTAAAAAAATTTAAATGTCTCTTATTAGATAAGGCATATTTTCGTCTGATAAGGTATTTCTTTTTCAATGATTTCGAGAATATTTTAGTTTTGATCAAAAAAATAATATTTCTCATGACTTTTCGTAAAATATGTTAATGCCATCTGAAAGAGGAACAGATAAGCTTTCCATCGAGCTCTTAGTCGAAGAAGTCGGTCGAAGGATGCAAGAGTTATTAGCAAAAAACTAATCGGTGGTCAATACGTTTCCGTCCTACTGCCGCTTCTTTTCGCCAAATGCCTTTCTATAATTGTAGTATTTAATGGGAAAAAATTAATCGAATTTTTTGTCCATGTAAAAAAACTATTAATTATGAATAAAATGACACCCATTTATGCAATTAAAAAAATTTAAATGTCTCTTATTAGATAAGGCATATTTTCGTATGATAAGGTACTTCTTTTTCAATGATTTCGAGGATATTTTAGTTTTGATCAAAAAAATTTTATTTCTCATGACTTTTCGTAAAATATGTTAATGCCATCTGAAAGAGGAACAGATAAGCTTTCCATCGAGCTCTTAGTCGAAGAAGTCGGTCGAAGGATGCAAGAGTTATTAGCAAAAAACTAATCGGTGGTCAACACGTTTCCGTCCTACTGCCGATTCTTTTCGCAATGTACTTTTCTATAATTCTAGTATTTAATGGGAAAAAATTAAACGAATTTTTTGTCCATGTAAAAAACTATTAATTCTGAATAAAATGCCACCCATTTATGCGATTAAAAAAATTTAAATGTCTCTTATTACATAAGGCATATTTTCGTCTGATAAGGTACTTCTTTTTCAATGATTTCGAGGATATTTTAGTTTTGATCAAAAAAATTGTATTTCTCATGACTTTTCGTAAAATATGTTAATGCCATCTGAAAGAGGAACAGATAAGCTTTCCATCGAGCTTTTAGTCGAAGAAGTCGGTCGAAGGATGCAAGAGTTATTAGCAAAAAACTAATCGGTGGTCAACACGTTTCCGTCCTACTGACGATTCTTTTCGCAAAATGCTTTTCTATAATTGTGGTATTTAATGGGAAAAAAATAAACGAATTTTTTGTCCATGTAAAAAAACTATTAATTCTGAATAAAATGCCACCCATTTATGCAATTAAAAAAATTTAAATGTCTCTTATTAGATAAGGCATATTTTCGTATGAAAAGGTACTTCTTTTTCAATGATTTCGAGGATATTTTAGTTTTGATAAAAAAAATTTTATTTCTTACGACTTTTCGTAAAATATGTTAATGCCATCTGAAAGAGGAACAGATAAGCTTTCCATCGAGCTTTTAGTCGAAGAAGTAGGTCGAAGTATGCAAGAGTCATTAGCAAAAAACTAATCGGTGGTCAACACGTTTCCGTCCTACTGACGATTCTTTTCGCAAAATGCTTTTCTATAATTGTAGTATTTAATGGGAAAAAATTAAACGAATTTTTTGTCCATGTAAAAAAACTATTAATTGTTAATAAAATGCCACCCATTTATGCAATTAAAAAAATTTAAATGTCTCTTATTAGATAAGGCATATTTTCGTATGATAAGGTACTTCTTTTTCAATGATTTCGAGGATATTTTAGTTTTGATCAAAAAAATTGTATTTCTTATGACTTTTCTTAAAATATGTTAATGCCATCTGAAAGAGGAACAGATAAGCTTTCCATCGAGCTCTTAGTCGAAGAAGTCGGTCGAAGGATGCAAAAAACTAATCGGTGGTCAACACGATTCCGTCCTACTGCCGATTCTTTTCGCAAAATGCTTTTCTATAATTGTAGTATTTAATTGGAAAAAATTAAACGAATTTTTGTCCATGTAAAAAAACTATTAATTCTGAATAAAATTCCACCCATTTATGCAATTAAAAAAATTTAAATGTCTCTTATTAGATAAGGCATATTTTCGTATGATAAAGTACTTCTTTTTCAATGATTTCGAGCATATTTTAGTTTCGATCAAAAAAATTTTATTTCTCATGACTTTTCGTAAAATATGGTAATGCCATCTGAAAGAGGAACAGATAAGCTTTCCATCGAGCTCTTAGTCGAAGAAGTCGGTGGAAGGAACCAAGAGTTATTAGCAAAAAACTAATCGGTGGTCAACACGTTTCCGTTCTACTGCCGATTCTTTTCGCAAAGTACTTTTCTATAATTCTAATATTTAATGGGAAAAAATTAAACGAATTTTTCGTCCATGTTAAAAACTATTAATTCTGAATAAAATGCCACCCATTTATGAAATTAAAAAAATTTAAATGTCTCTTATTGGATAAGGCATATTTTCGTATGATAAGGTACTTCTTTTTCAATGATTTCGAGGATATTTTAGTTTTGATCAAAAAAATTTTATTTCTTACGACTTTTCGTAAAAAATGTTAATGCCAACTGAAAGAGGAATAGATAAGCTTTCCATCGAGCTCTAAGTCGAAGAAGTCGGTGGAAGGATGCAAGAGTTATTAGCAAAAAACTAATGGGTGCTCAACACGTTTCCGTCCTACTGCCAATTCTTTTCGCAAAATGCTTTTCTATAATTCTAGTATTTAATGGGAAAAAATTAAACGAATTTTTGTCCATGTAAAAAAACTATTAATTCTGAATAAAATGCCACCCATTTATGAAATTAAAAAAATTTAAATGTCTCTTATTAGATAAGGTATACTTTCGTCTGATAAGGTACTTCTTTTTCAATGATTTCGAGGATATTTTAGTTTCGATCAAAAAAATTTTATTTCTCATGACTTTTCGTAAAATATGTTAATGCCATCTGAAAGAGGAACAGATAAGCTTTCCATCGAGCTCTTAGTCGAAGAAGTCGCTGTAAGGAACCAAGAGTTATTAGCAAAAAACTAATCGGTGGTCAACACGTTTCCGTCCTACTGCCGATTCTTTTCGCAAGGTACGTTTGTATAATTCTAATATTTAATGGGAAAAAATTAAACGAATTTTTCGTCCATGTTAGAAACTATTAATTCTGAATAAAATGCCACCCATTTATGAAATTAAAAAAATTTAAATGTCTCTTATTAGATAAGGCATATTTTCGTATGATAAGGTACTTCTTTTTCAATGATTTCGAGGATATTTTAGTTTTGATCAAAAAAATTTTATTTCTTACGACTTTTCGTAAAAAATGTTAATGCCAACTGAAAGAGGAATAGATAAGCTTTCCATCGAGCTCTAAGTCGAAGAAGTCGGTGGAAGGATGCAAGAGTTATTAGCAAAAAACTAATGGGTGCTCAACACGTTTCCGTCCTACTGCCAATTCTTTTCGCAAAATGCTTTTCTATAATTCTAGTATTTAATGAGAAAAAATTAAACGAATTTTTTGTCCATGTCAAAAAACTATTAATTGTGAATAAAATGCCACCCATTTATGAAATAAAAAAAATTTAAATGTCTCTTATTAGATAAGGCATATTTTCGTCTGATAAGGTACTTCTTTTTCAATGATTTCAAGGATATTTTAGTTTTGATCAAAACAATTTTATTTCTCATGACTTTTCGTAAAATATGTTAATGCCATCTGAAAGAGGAACAGATAAGCTTTCCATCGAGCTTTTAGTCGAAGAAGTCGGTCGAAGGATGCAAGAGTTATTAGCAAAAAACTAATCGGTGGTCAACACGTTTCCGTCCTACTGACGATTCTTTTCGCAAAATGCTTTTCTATAATTGTAGTATTTAATGGGAAAAAAATAAACGAATTTTTTGTCCATGTAAAAAAACTATTAATTCTGAATAAAATGCCACCCATTTATGCAATTAAAAAAATTTAAATGTCTCTTATTAGATAAGGCATATTTTCGTATGAAAAGGTACTTCTTTTTCAATGATTTCGAGGATATTTTAGTTTTGATAAAAAAAATTTTATTTCTTACGACTTTTCGTAAAATATGTTAATGCCATCTGAAAGAGGAACAGATAAGCTTTCCATCGAGCTTTTAGTCGAAGAAGTCGGTCCAAGTATGCAAGAGTCATTAGCAAAAAACTAATCGGTGTGCAACACGTTTCCGTCCTACTGACGATTCTTTTCGCAAAATGCTTTTCTATAATTGTAGTATTTAATGGGAAAAAATTAAACGGAGTTTTTGTTTATGTAAAAAACTATTAATTCTGAATAAAATGCCACCCATTTATGCAATTAAAAAAATTTAAATGTCTCTTGTTAGATAAGGCATATTTTCGTATGATAAGGTACTTCTTATTCAATGATTTCGAGGATATTTTAGTTTTGATCAAAAAAATTGTATTTTTCATGACTTTTCGTAAAATATGGTAATGCCATCTGAAAGAGGAACAGATAAGCTTTCCATCGAGCTCTTAGTCGAAGAAGTCGGTCGAAGGATGCAAGAGTTATTAGCAAAAAACTAATCGGTGGTCAACACGTTTCCGTCCTACTGACGATTCTTTTCGCAAAATGCTTTTCTATAATTGTAGTATTTAATGGGAAAAAATTAAACGAATTTTTTGTCCATGTAAAAAAACTATTAATTGTTAATAAAATGCCACCCATTTATGCAATTAAAAAAATTTATATGTCTCTTATTAGATAAGGCATATTTTCGTATGATAAGGTACTTCTTTTTTTTTCTCTGACTTCGAGGATATTTTAGTTTTGATCAAAAAAATTGTATTTCTTATGACTTTTCTTAAAATATGTTAATGCCATCTGAAAGAGGAACAGATAAGCTTTCCATCGAGCTCTTAGTCGAAGAAGTCGGTCGAAGGATGCAAAAAACTAATCGGTGGTCAACACGATTCCGTCCTACTGCCGATTCTTTTCGCAAAATGCTTTTCTATAATTGTAGTATTTAATGGGAAAAAATTAAACGAATTTTTTGTCCATGTAAAAAACTATTAATTCTGAATAAAATGCCACCTATTTATGCAATTAACAAAATTTATATGTCTCTTATTAGATAAGGCATATTTTCGTATGATAAGGTACTTCTTTTTCAATGATTTCGAGGATATTTTAATTTTGATCAAACAAATTTTATTTCTTACGACTTTTCGTAAAATATGTTAATGCCATCTGAAAGAGGAACAGATAAGCTTTCCATCGAGCTTTTAGTCGAAGAAGTCGGTCGAAGGATGCAAGAGTTATTAGCAAAAAACTTATCGGTGGTCAACACGATTCCGTCCTACTGCCGATACTTTTCGCAAAGTACTTTTCTATAATTCTAGTATTTAATGAGAAAAAATTAAACGAATTTTTTGTCCATGTTAAAAAACTATTAATTGTGAATAAAATGCCACCCATTTATGAAATAAAAAAAATTTAAATGTCTCTTATTAGATAAGGCATATTTTCGTCTGATAAGGTACTTCTTTTTCAATGATTTCAAGGATATTTTAGTTTTGATCAAAACAATTTTATTTCTTATGACTTTTCGTAAAATATGTTAATGCCATCTGAAAGAGGAACAGATAAGCTTTCCATCGAGCTCTTAGTCGAAGAAGTCGGTCGAAGGATGCAAGAGTTATTAGCAAAAAACTAATCGGTGGTCAACACGATTCCGTCCTACTGCCGATTCTTTTCGCTAAGTACTTTTCCATAATTGTAGTATTTAATGGGAAAAAATTAAACGAATTTTTTGTCCATGTAAAAAAACTATTAATTCTGAATAAAATGCCACCCGTTTATGAAATTAAAAAAATTTAAATGTCTCTTATTAGATAAGGCATATTTTCGTATGATAAGGTACTTCTTTTTCAATGATTTCGAGGATATTTTAGTTTTGATCAGAGAATTTTATTTCTTACGACTTTTCGTAAAATATGTTAATGCCATCTGAAAGAGGAACAGATAAGCTTTCCATTGAGCTTTTACTCGAAGAAGTCGGTCGAAGGATGCAAGAGTTATTAGCAAAAAACTAATCGGTGGTCAATACGATTCCGTCCTACTGCCGATTCTTTTCGCAAAGTACTTTTCTATAATTCTAGTATTTAATGGGAAAAAATTAAACGAATTTTGTGTCCATGTAAAAAAACTATTAATTCTGAATAAAATGACACCCATTTATGCAATTAAAAAAATTTAAATGTCTCTTATTAGATAAGGCATATTTTCGTATGATAAGGCACTTCTTTTTCAATGATTTCGAGGATATTTTAGTTTTGATCAAAAAAATTGTATTTCTCATGACTTTTCGTAAAATATGTTAATGCCATCTGAAAGAGGAACAGATAAGTTTTCCATCGAGCTCTTAGTCGAAGAAGTCGGTCGAAGGATGCAAGAGTTATTAGCAAAGAACTAATCGGTGGTCAACACGTTTCCGTCCTACTGACGATTCTTTTCGCAAAATGCTTTTCTATAATTGTAGTATTTAATGGGAAAAAATTAAACGAATTTTTTGTCCATGTAAAAAAAACTAATAATTGTGAATAAAATGCCACCCATTTATGAAATTAAAAAAATTTAAATGTCTCTTATTAGATAAGGCATATTTTCGTATGATAAGGTACTTCTTTTTCAATGATTTCGAGGATATTTTAGTTTTGATCAAAAAAATTTTATTTCTTACGACTTTTCGTAAAATATGTTAATGCCATCTGAAAGAGGAACAGATAAGCTTTCCATCGAGCTTTTAGTCGAAGAAGTCGGTCGAAGGATGCAAGAGGTATTAGCAAAAAACTAATCGGTGGTCAACACGTTTCCGTCCTACAGCCGATTCTTTTCGCAAAGTACTTTTCTATAATTCTAAAATTTAATGGGAAAAAATTAAACGAATTTTTTGTCCATGTAAAAAACTATTAATTCTGAATAAAATGCCACCCATTTATGAAATACAAAAAATTTAAATGTCTCTTATTAGATAAGGCATATTTTCGTCTGATAAGGTACTTCTTTTTCAATGATTTCAAGGATATTTCAGTTTTGATCAAAAAAATTTTATTTCTCATGACTTTTCGTAAAATATGTTAATGCCATCTGAAAGAGGAACAGATAAGCTTTCCATCGAGCCCTTAGTCGAAGAAGTCGGTCGAAGGATGCAAGAGTTATTAGCAAAAAACTAATCGGTGGTCAACACGTTTCCGTCCTACTGCCGATTCTTTTCGCAAAATGCTTTTCTATAATTGTAGTATTTAATAGGAAAAAATTAAACGAATTTTTTGTCCATGTAAAAAAACTATTAATCCTGAATAAAATGCCACCCATTTTTGCGATTAAAAAAATTTAAATGTCTCTTATTAGATAAGGCATATTTTCGTATGATAAGGTATTTCTTTTTCAATGGTTTCGAGGATATTTTAGTTTTGATCAAAAAAATTGTATTTCTTATGACTTTTCGTAAAATATGTTAATGCCATCTGAAAGAGGAACAGATAAGCTTTCCATGGAGCTTTTAGTTGAAGAAGTCGGTCGAAGGATGCAAGAGTTATTAGCAAAAAACTAATCGGTGTTCAACACGATTCCGTCGTACTAACGATTCTTTTCGCAAAGTACTTTTCTATAATTCTAGTAATTAATGGGAAAAAATTAAACGAATTTTTTGTCCATGTAAAAAACTATTAATTCTGAATTAAATGCCACCCATTTATGAATTTATAAAAATTTAAATGTCTCTTATTAGATAAGGCATATTTTCGTCTGATAAGGTACTTCTTTTTCAATGATTTCGAGGATATTTTATTTTTGATCAAAAAAATTTTATTTCTTACGATTTTTCGTAAAATATGTTAATGCCATCTGAAAGAGGAACAGATAAGCTTTCCATCGAGCTCTTAGTCGAAGAAGTCGGTCGCAGGATCCAAGAGTTATTAGCAAAAAACTAATCGGTGGTCATCACGTTTCCGTCCCACTGACGATTCTTTCCGCAAAATGCTTTTCTATAATTGTAGTATTTAATGGGAAAAAATTAAACGAATTTTTTGTCCATGTAAAAAAACTATTAATTGTGAATAAAATGCCACCCATTTATGCAATTAAAAAAATTTAAATGTCTCTTATTAGATAAGGCATATTTTCGTATGATAAGGTACTTCTTTTTCAATGATTTCGAGGATATTTTAGTTTTGATAAAAAAAATTTTATTTCTTACGACTTTTCGCAAAATATGTTAGAGCCATCTGAAAGAAGAACAGATAAGCTTTCCATCGAGCTTTTAGTCGAAGAAGTCGGTCGAAATATGCAAGAGTTATTAGCAAAAAACTAATCGGTGGTCAACACGATTCCGTCCTACTGCCGATTCTTTTCGCAAAATGCTTTTCTATAATTCTAGTATTTAGGCCCAGTTTCACAGTCTAGGGTTAACCCAGAGTAAAGTTAACTCGAATATAACCCTTACCCGGAGTTAACTCTGACTTTCAGTTCCACAGTGACGAGTTAACTCTAGTTATATAAGTATTGCAACATTCTATTTTTTGAGAATAATGTTTTACAACATTGAACATCTACTTACCAAACACTGTTTATTTTTTCAGTTATTTTAAAAATCACCTTCAATTAGTAATGGATAGGAGAAGAGAATCCTATATAAAAAGCGGTGAAACGTTGACTCGATTATGACTAATTGTATATTTTACCATTACAAAGGGGCGGGCAGTTACTCTGCAAAACGAAAGTAAACCGTACTCTTTAAATGGTACAATAGTACGTAGTTATTTTAGTTTTGTGTAAAACACAACATGGGTGCAATACACATAGCAATCACACAAGGAAACTTTGTATAAATGATGCATATCTTCTCCCAATGAAAATTAAACGACTTCCGATGTCAGTAATTCCATATGATGTGAGACTACCTGGTTGAATGCTGCTATACAAGCTCATTTATCAAATTCATTTCGATTGATTGGGACATATTTAATTTTTATTCTTTTGACAGACAAATTTTGTTCTGTTTTGACATTAAAAAACATAAATAGAAAAAGTTAAAACAGAGTAGTTAACTCGGGGTTAACCCTAGAACATAGTAGGGTTAACTCAGGGGTTAACTACTAAGTGTGAAACTGAAAAATTGTTACTCGGAGTTAACCCTGGGTTAACTTTGACTGTGAAACTGGGCCTTAATGGGGAAAAATTAAACGGAGTTTTTGTTTATGTAAAAAACTATTAATTCTGAATAAAATGCCACCCATTTATGCAATTAAAAAAATTCAAATGTCTCATATTAGATAAGGCATATTTTCGTGTGATAAAGTACTTCTTTTTCAATGATTTCAAGGATATTTTAGTTTTGATCAAAAAAATTTTATTTCTTACGACTTTTCATAAATCATGTTAATGCCATCTGAAAGATGAACAGATAAGCTTTCCATGGAGCTCTTAGTCGAAGAAGTCGGTCGAAGGATGCAAGAGTTATTAGCAAAAAACTAATCGGTGGTCAACACGTTTCCGTCCTACTGCCGATTCTTTTCGCAAAATGCTTTTCTATAATTGTAGTATTTAATGGGAAAAAATTAAACGAATTTTTTGTCCATGTAAAATAACTATAAATTGTGAATAAAATGCCACCCATTTATGCAATTAAAAAAATTTAAATGTCTCTTATTAGATAAGGCATATTTTCGTCTGATAAGGTACTTCTTTTTCAATGATTTCGAGGATATTTTAGTTTTGATCAAAAAAATTTTATTTCTTACGACTTTTCGTAAAAAATGTTAATGCCATCTGAAAGAGGAACAGATAAGCTCTCCATCGAGCTCTTAATCGAAGAAGTCGGTCGAAGGATGCAAGAGTTATTAGCAAAAAACTAATCGGTGGTCAACACGTTTCCGTCCTACTGCCTATTCTTTTCGCAAAATGCTTTTCTATAATTGTAGTATTTAATGGGAAAAAATTAAACGAATTTTTTGTCCATGTAAAAAAACTATTAATTCTGAATAAAATGCCACGCATTTATGCAATTAAAAAAATTTAAATGTCTCTTATTAGATAAGGCATATTTTCGTATGATAAGGTGCTTCTTTTTCAATGATTTCGAGGATATTTTAGTTTTGATCAAAAAAATTTTATTTCTTACGACTTTTCGTAAAAAATGTTAATGCCATCTGAAAGAGGAACAGATAAGCTCTCCATCGAGCTCTTAGTCGAAGAAGTCGGTCGAAGGATGCAAGAGTTATTAGCAAAAAACTAATCGGTGGTCAACGCGATTCCGTCCTACTGCCGATTCTTTTCGCAAAGTACTTTTCTATAATTGTAGTACTTAATGGGAAAAAATTAAACGAATTTTTTGTCCATGTAAAAAAACTTTTAATTGTGAATAAAATGCCACCCATTTATGCAATTAAAAAATTTAAATGTCTCTTATTGGATAAGGCATATTTTCGTATGAAAAGGTACTTCTTTTTCAATGATTTCGAGGATATTTTAGTTTTGATCAAAAAAATTTTATTTCTGATGACTTTTCGTAAAATATGTTAATGCCATCTGAAAGAGGAACAGATAAGCTTTCCATCGAGCTCTTAGTCGAAGAAGTCGGTCGAAGGATGCAAGAGTTATTAGCAAAAAACTAATCGGTTTCCGTCCTACTGCCGATTCTTTTCGCAAAGTACTTTTGTATAATTGTAGTATTTAATGGGAAAAAATTAAACGAATTTTTTTTCCATGTAAAAAAACTATTAATTGTGAATAAAATGCCACCCATTTATGCAATTAAAAAAATTTAAATGTCTCTTATTAGATAAGGCATATTTTCGTATGATAAGGTACTTCTTTTTCAATGATTTCGAGGATATTTTAGTTTTGATCAAAAAAATTTAATTTCTCATGACTTTTCGTAAAATATGTTAATGCCATCTGAAAGAGGAATAGATAAGCTTTTCATCGAGCTCTTAGTCGAAGAAGTCGGTCGAAGGATGCAAGAGTTATTAGCAAAAAACTAATCGGTGGTCAACACGTTTCCGTCCTACTGCCGATTCTTTTCGCAAAATTCTTTTCTATAATTGTAGTATTTAATGGACAAAAATTAAACGAATTTTTTGTCCATGTAAAAAAACTATTAATTCTGAATAAAATGCCACGCATTTATGCAATTAAAAAAATTTAAATGTCTCTTATTAGATAAGGCATATTTTCGTATGCTAAGGTACTTCTTTTTCAATGATTTCGAGGATATTTTAGTTTTGATCAAAAAAATTGTATTTCTTACGACTTTTCGTAAAATATGTTAATGCCATCTGAAAGAGGAACAGATAAGCTTTCCATCGAGCTTTTAGTCGAAGAAGTCGGTCGAAGGATGCAAGAGTTATTAGCAAAAAACTAATCGGTGGTCAACACGATTCCGTCCTACTGCCGATTCTTTTCGCAAAGTACTTTTCTATAATTGTAGTATTTAATGGGAAAAAATTAAACGAATTTTTTGTCCATGTAAAAAACTATTAATTCTGAATAAAATGCCGCCTTTTAATGCAATTAAAAAAGTTTAAATGTCTCTTATTAGATAAGACATGTTTTCGTCTGATAAGGTACTTCTTCTTCAATGATTTCGAGGATATTTTAGTTTTGATCAAAAACATTTTATTTCTCATGACTTTTCGTAAAATATGTTAATGCCATCTGAAAGAGGAACAGATAAGCTTTCCATCGAGCTCTTAGTCGAAGAAGTCGGTCGAAGGATGCAAGAGTTATTAGCAAAAAATTAATCGGTGGTCAACACGATTCCGTCCTACTGCCGATTCTTTTCGCAAAGTACTTTTCTATAATTGTAGTATTTAATGGGAAAAAATTAAACGAATTTTTTGTCCATGTAAAAAAACTATTAATTCTGAATAAAATGCCACCCATTTATGCAATTAAAAAAATTTAAATGTCTCTTATTAGATAAGGCATATTTTCGTATGATAAGGTACTTCTTTTTCAATGATTTCGAGGATATTTTAGTTTTGATCAAAAAAATTTCTCATGACTTTTCGTAAACTATGTTAATGCCATCTGAAAGAGGAATAGATAAGCTTTCCATCGAGCTCTTAGTCGAAGAAGTCGGTCGAAGGATGCAAGAGTTATTAGCAAAAAATTAATCGGTGGTCAACACGATTCCGTCCTACTGCCGATTCTTTTCGCAAAGTACTTTTCTATAATTGTAGTATTTAATGGGAAAAAATTAAACGAATTTTTTGTCCATGTAAAAAAACTATTAATTCTGAATAAAATGCCACCCATTTATGCAATTAAAAAAATTTAAATGTCTCTTATTAGATAAGGCATATTTTCGTATGATAAGGTACTTCTTCTTCAATGATTTCAAGGATATTTTAGTTTTGATCAAAAAAATTTAATTTCTTGCGACTTTTCGTAAAATATGTTAATGCCATCTGAAAGAGGAACAGATAAGCTTTCCATCGAGCTCTTAGTCGAAGAAGTCGGTCGAAGGATGCAAGAGTTATTAGCAAAAAACTAATCGGTGGTCAACACGTCTCCGTCCTACTGCCTATTCTTTTCGTAAAATGCTTTTCTATAATTCTAGTATTTAATGGGAAAAAATTAAACGAATTTTTAGTCCATGTAAAAAAACTATTAATTCTGAATAAAATGCCACGCATTTATGCAATTAAAAAAATTTAAATGTCTCTTATTAGATAAGGCATATTTTCGTATGATAAGGTACTTCTTCTTCAATGATTTCGAGGATATTTTAGTTTTGATCAAAAAAATTTTATTTCTTACGACTTTTCGTAAAAAATGTTAATGCCAACTGAAAGAGGAATAGATAAGCTTTCCATCGAGCTCTTAGTCGAAGAAGTCGTTCGAAGGATGCAAGAGTTGTTAGCAAAAAACCAATCGGTGGTCAACACGATTCCGTCCAACTGCCGATTCTTTTCGCAAAATTCTTTTCTATAATTGTAGTATTTAATGGACAAAAATTAAACGAATTTTTTGTCCATGTAAAAAAACTATTAATTCTGAATAAAATGCCACGCATTTATGCAATTAAAAAAATTTAAATGTCTCTTATTAGATAAGGCATATTTTCGTATGATAAGGTACTTCTTTTTCAATGATTTCGAGGATATTTTAGTTTTGATCAAAAAAATTTTATTTCTTACGACTTTTCGTAAAATATGTTAATGCCATCTGAAAGAGGAACAGATAAGCTTTCCATCGAGCTTTTAGTCGAAGAAGTCGGTCGAAGGATGCAAGAGTTATTAGCAAAAAATTAATCGGTGGTCAACACGATTCCGTCCTACTGCCGATTCTTTTCGCAAAGTACTTTTCTATAATTGTAGTATTTAATGGGAAAAAATTAAACGAATTTTTTGTCCATGTAAAAAACTATTAATTCTGAATAAAATGCCGCCTATTAATGCAATTAAAAAAGTTTAAATGTCTCTTATTAGATAAGACATATTTTCGTCTGATAAGGTACTTCTTCTTCAATGATTTCGAGGATATTTTAGTTTTGATCAAAAAAATTTAATTTCTTGCGACTTTTCGTAAAATATGTTAATGCCATCTGAAAGAGGAACAGATAAGCTTTCCATCGAGCTTTTAGTCGAAGAAGTCGGTCGAAGGATGCAAGAGTTATTAGCAAAAAACTAATCGGTGGTCAACACGATTCCGTCCTACTGCCGATTCTTTTCGCAAAGTACTTTTCTATAATTGTAGTATTTAATGGGAAAAAATTAAACGAACTTTTTGTCCATGTAAAAAACTATTAATTCTGAATAAAATGCCACGCATTTATGCAATTAAAAAAATTTAAATGTCTCTTATTAGATAAGGCATATTTTCGTCTGATAAGGTACTTCTTCTTCAATGATTTCGAGGATATTTTAGTTTTGATCAAAAAAATTTAATTTCTTGCGACTTTTCGTAAAATATGTTAATGCCATCTAAAAGAGGAACAGATAAGCTTTCCATCGAGCTCTTAGTCGAAGAAGTCGGTCGAAGGATGCAAGAGTTATTAGCAAAAAATTAATCGGTGGTCAACACGATTCCGTCCTACTGCCGATTCTTTTCGCAAAGTACTTTTCTATAATTGTAGTATTTAATGGGAAAAAATTAAACGAATTTTTTGTCCATGTAAAAAACTATTAATTCTGAATAAAATGCCGCCTATTAATGCAATTAAAAAAGTTTAAATGTCTCTTATTAGATAAGACATATTTTCGTCTGATAAGGTACTTCTTCTTCAATGATTTCGAGGATATTTTAGTTTTGATCAAAAAAATTTAATTTCTTGCGACTTTTCGTAAAATATGTTAATGCCATCTGAAAGAGGAACAGATAAGCTTTCCATCGAGCTTTTAGTCGAAGAAGTCGGTCGAAGGATGCAAGAGTTATTAGCAAAAAACTAATCGGTGGTCAACACGTCTCCGTCCTACTGCCTATTCTTTTCGCAAAATGCTTTTCTATAATTGTAGTGTTAAATGGGAAAAAATTAAACGAATTTTTAGTCCATGTAAAAAAACTATTAATTCTGAATAAAATGCCACGCATTTATGCAATTAAAAAAATTTAAATGTCTCTTATTAGATAAGGCATATTTTCGTATGATAAGGTACTTCTTTTTCAATGATTTCGAGGATATTTTAGTTTTGATCAAAAAAATTTTATTTCTCATGACTTTTCGTAAAATATGTTAATGCCATCTGAAAGAGGAACAGATAAGCTTTCCATCGAGCTCTTAGTCGAAGAAGTCGGTCGAAGGATGCAAGAGTTATTAGCAAAAAACTAATCGGTGGTCAACACGTTTCCGTCCTACTGCCGATTCTTTTCGCAAAATGCTTTTCTATAATTGTAGTATTTAATGGACAAAAATTAAACGAATTTTTTGTCCATGTAAAAAAACTATTAATTCTGAATAAAATGCCACGCATTTATGCAATTAAAAAAATTTAAATGTCTCTTATTAGATAAGGCATATTTTCGTATGATAAGGTACTTCTTTTTCAATGATTTCGAGGATATTTTAGTTTTGATCAAAAAAATTTTATTTCTTACGACTTTTCGTAAAATATGTTAATGCCATCTGAAAGAGAAACAGATAAGCTTTCCATCGAGCTCTTAGTCGAGGAAGTCGGTCGAGAGTTATTAGCAAAAAATTAATCGGTGGTCAACATGTTTGCCTCCTACTGCCGATTCTTTTCGCAAAATTCTTTTCTATAATTGTAGTATTTAATGGACAAAAATTAAACGAATTTTTTGTCCATGTAAAAAAACTATTAATTCTGAATAAAATGCCACGCATTTATGCAATTAAAAAAATTTAAATGTCTCTTATTAGATAAGGCATATTTTCGTATGATAAGGTACTTCTTTTTCAATGATTTCGAGGATATTTTCGTTTTGATCAAAAAAATTTTATTTCTTACGACTTTTCGTAAAATATGTTAATGCCATCTGAAAGAGAAACAGATAAGCTTTCCATCGAGCTCTTAGTCGAGGAAGTCGGTCGAGAGTTATTAGCAAAAAATTAATCGGTGGTCAACATGTTTGCCTCCTACTGCCGATTCTTTTCGCAAAGTACTTTTCTATAATTCTAGTATTTAATGGGAAAAAATTAAACAAATTTTTTGTCCATGTAAAAAACTATTAATTCTGAATAAAATGCCACCCATTTATGAAATTAAAACAATTTAAATGTCTCTTATTAGATAAGGCATATTTTCGTCTGGTAAGGTACTTCTTATTCAATGATTTCGAGGATATTTTAGTTTTGATCAAAAAAATTTTATTTCTTACGACTTTTCGTAAAAAACGTTAATGCCAACTGAAAGAAGAATAGATAAGCTTTACATCGAGCTCTTAGTCGAAGAAGTCGGTCGAAGGATGCAAGAGTTATTAGCAAAAAACTAATCGGTGGTCAACACGTTTCCGTCCTACTGCCGATTCTTTTCGCAAAATGCTTTTCTATAATTGTAGTATTTAATGGGAAAAAATTAAACGAATTTTTTGTCCATGTAAAAAACTATTAATTCTGAAATAAATGTCACCCATTTATGCAATTAAAAAAATTTAAATGTATCTTATTAGAAAAGGCATATTTTCGTCTGATAAGGTACTTCGTTTTCAATGATTTCGAGGATATTTTAGTTTTCATCAAACAAATTTTATTTCTTACGACTTTTCGTAAAAAATGTTAATGCCAACTGAAAGAGGAATAGATAAGCTTTCCATCGAGCTCTTAGTCGAAGAAGTCGGTCAAAGGATGCAAGAGTTATTAGCAAAAAACTAATCGGTGGTCAACACGTTTCCGTCATACTGCCGATTCTTTTCGCAAAATGCTTTTCTATAATTGAAGTATTTAATGGGAAAAAATTAAACAAATTTTTTGTTCATGTAAAAAACCATTAAATCTGAAATGAATGTCACCCATTTATGCAATTAAAAAAATTTAAATGTATCTTATTAGAAAAGGCATATTTTCGTCTGATAAGGTACTTCGTTTTCAATGATTTCGAGGAAATTTTAGTTTTGATCAAACAAATTTTATTTCTTACGACTTTTCGTAAAAAATGTTAATGCCAACTGAAAGAAGAATAGATAAGCTTTACATCGAGCTCTTAGTCGAAGAAGTCGGTCGAAGGATGCATGAGTTATTAGCAAAAAACTAATCGGTGGTCAACACGTTTCCGTCCTACTGCCGATTCTTTTCGCAAAATTCTTTTCTATAATTGTAGTATTTAATGGACAAAAATTAAACGAATTTTTTGTCCATGTAAAAAAACTATTAATTCTGAATAAAATGCCACGCATTTATGCAATTAAAAAAATTTAAATGTCTCTTATTAGATAAGGCATATTTTCGTATGCTAAGGTACTTCTTTTTCAATGATTTCGAGGATATTTTTGTTTTGATCAAAAAAATTTTATTTCTTACGACTTTTCGTAAAATATGTAAATGCCATCTGAAAGAGGAACAGATAAGCTTTCCATCGAGCTTTTAGTCGAAGAAGTCGGTCGAAGGATGCAAGAGTTATTAGCAAAAAACTAATCGGTGGTCAACACCATTCCGTCCTACTGCCGATTCTTTTCGCAAAGTACTTTTCTATAATTGTAGTATTTAATGGGAAAAAATTAAACGAATTTTTTGTCCATGTAAAAAACTATTAATTCTGAATAAAATGCCGCCTATTAATGCAATTAAAAAAGTTTAAATGTCTCTTATTAGATAAGACATGTTTTCGTCTGATAAGGTACTTCTTCTTCAATGATTTCGAGGATATTTTAGTTTTGATCAAAAAAATTTAATTTCTTGCGACTTTTCGTAAAATATGTTAATGCCATCTGAAAAAGGAACAGATAAGCTTTCCATCGACCTCTTAGCCGAAGAAGTCGGTCGAAGGATGCAAGAGTTATTAGCAAAAAACTAATCGGTGGTCAACACGTCTCCGTCCTACTGCCTATTCTTTTCGCAAAATGCTTTTCTATAATTGTAGTATTTAATGGGAAAAAATTAAACGAATTTTTAGTCCATGTAAAAAAACTATTAATTCTGAATAAAATGCCACGCATTTATGCAATTAAAAAAATTTTAATGTATCTTATTAGATAAGGCATATTTTCGTATGATAAGGTACTTCTTTTTCAATGATTTCGAGGATATTTTAGTTTTGATCAAAAAAATTTTATTTCTGATGACTTTGCGTAAAATATGTTAATGCCATCTGAAAGAGGAACAGATAAGCTTTCCATCGAGCTCTTAGTCGAAGAAGTCGGTCGAAGGATGCAAGAGTTATTAGCAAAAAACTAATCGGTGGTCAACACGTTTCCGTCCTACTGCCGATTCTTTTCGCAAAATTCTTTTCTATAATTGTAGTATTTAATGGGAAAAAATTAAACGAATTTTTTGTCCATGTAAAAAAACTATTCATTGTGAATAAAATGCCACCCATTTATGCAATTAAAAAAATTTAAATGTCTCTTATTAGATAAGGCATATTTTCGTCTGATAAGGTACTTCTTCTTCAATGATTTCGAGGATATTTTAGTTTTGATCAAAAATATTTAATTTCTTGCGACTTTTCGTAAAATAAGTTAATGCCATCTGAAAGAGGAACAGATAAGCTTTCCATCGAGCTCTTAGTCGAAGAAGTCGGTCGAAGGATGCAAGAGTTATTAGCAAAAAACTAATCGGTGGTCAACACGTTTCCGTCCTACTGCCTATTCTTTTCGCAAAATGCTTTTCTATAATTGTAGTATTTAATGGGAAAAAATTAAACGAATTTTTTGTCCATGTAAAAAAACTATTAATTCTGAATAAAATGCCACGCATTTATGCAATTAAAAAAATTTAAATGTCTCTTATTAGATAAGGCATATTTTCGTATGATAAGGTACTTCTTTTTCAATGATTTCGAGGATATTTTGGTTTTGATCAAAAAAATTTTATTTCTTACGACTTTTCGTAAAAAATGTTAATGCCATCTGAAAGAGAAACAGATAAGCTTTCCATCGAGCTCTTAGTCGAAGAAGTCGGTCGAAGGATGCAAGAGTTATTAGCAAAAAACTACTCGGTGGTCAACACGATTCCGTCCTACTGCCGATTCTTTTCGCAAAGTACTTCTCTATAATTGTAGTATTTAATGGGAAAAAATTAAACGAATTTTTTGTCCATGTAAAAAAACTATTAATTGTGAATAAAATGCCACCCATTTATGCAATTAAAAAAATTTAAATGTCTCTTATTAGATAAGGCATATTTTCGTACGATAAGGTACTTCTTTTTCAATGATTTCGAGGATATTTTAGTTTTGATCAAAAAAATTTAATTTCTCATGACTTTTCGTAAAATATGTTAATGCCATCTGAAAGAGGAATAGATAAGCTTTTCATCGAGCTCTTAGTCGAAGAAGTCGGTCGAAGGATGCAAGAGTTATTAGCAAAAAACTAATCGGTGGTCAACACGTTTCCGTCCTACTGCCTATTCTTTTCGCAAAATGCTTTTCTATAATTGTAGTATTTAATGGGAAAAAATTAAACGAATTTTTAGTCCATGTAAAAAAACTATTAATTCTGAATAAAATGCCACGCATTTATGCAATTAAAAAAATTTAAATGTCTCTTATTAGATAAGGCATATTTTCGTATGCTAAGGTACTTCTTTTTCAATGATTTCGAGGATATTTTAGTTTTGATCAAAAAAATTTTATTTCTTACGACTTTTCGTAAAATATGTTAATGCCATCTGAAAGAGGAACAGATAAGCTTTCCATCGAGCTTTTAGTCGAAGAAGTCGGTCGAAGGATGCAAGAGTTATTAGCAAAAAACTATTCGGTGGTCAACACCATTCCGTCCTACTGCCGATTCTTTTCGCAAAGTACTTTTCTATAATTGTAGTATTTAATGGGAAAAACTTAAACGAATTTTTTGTCCATGTAAAAAAACTATTAATTCTGAATAAAATGCCGCCTATTAATGCAATTAAAAAAGTTTAAATGTCTCTTATTAGATAAGACATATTTTCGTCTGATAAGGTACTTCTTCTTCAATGATTTCGAGGATATTTTAGTTTTGATCAAAAAAATTTTATTTCTCATGACTTTTCGTAAAATATGTTAATGCCATCTGAAAGAGGAACAGATAAGCTTTCCATCGAGCTCTTAGTCGAAGAAGTCGGTCGAAGGATGCAAAAGTTATTAGCAAAAAATTAATCGGTGGTCAACACGATTCCGTCCTACTGCCGATTCTTTTCGCAAAGTACTTTTCTATAATTGTAGTATTTAATGGGAAAAAATTAAACGAATTTTTTGTCCATGTAAAAAAACTATTAATTGTGAATAAAATGCCACCCATTTATGCAATTAAAAAAATTTAAATGTCTCTTATTAGATAAGGCATATTTTCGTATGATAAGGTACTTCTTTTTCAATGATTTCGAGGATATTTTAGTTTTGATCAAAAAAATTTCTCATGACTTTTCGTAAAATATGTTAATGCCATCTGAAAGAGGAATAGATAAGCTTTTCATCGAGCTCTTAGTCGAAGAAGTCGGTCGAAGGATGCAAGAGTTATTAGCAAAAAACTAATCGGTGGTCAACACGTTTCCGTCCTTTCTTTTCGCAAAATTCTTTTCTATAATTGTAGTATTTAATGGACAAAAATTAAACAAATTTTTTGTCCATGTAAAAAAACTATTAATTGTGAATAAAATGCCACCCATTTATGCAATTAAAAAAATTTAAATGTCTCTTATTAGATAAGGCATATTTTCGTATGATAAGGTACTTCTTTTTCAATGATTTCGAGGATATTTTAGTTTTGATCAAAAAAATTTCTCATGACTTTTCGTAAAATATGTTAATGCCATCTGAAAGAGGAATAGATAAGCTTTCCATCGAGCTCTTAGTCGAAGAAGTCGGTCGAAGAATGCAAGAGTTATTAGCAAAAAACTAATCGGTGGTCAACACGTTTCCGTCCTACTGCCTATTCTTTTCGCAAAATGCTTTTCTATAATTGTAGTATTTAATGGAAAAAAATTAAACGAATTTTTAGTCCATGTAAAAAAACTATTAATTCTGAATAAAATGCCACGCATTTATGCAATTAAAAAAATTTAAATTTCTCTTATTAGATAAGGCATATTTTCGTATGATAAGGTACTTCTTCTTCAATGATTTCAAGGATATTTTAGTTTTGATCAAAAAAATTTAATTTCTTGCGACTTTTCGTAAAATATGTTAATGCCATCTGAAAGAGGAATAGATAAGCTTTTCATCGAGCTCTTAGTCGAAGAAGTCGGTCGAAGGATGCAAGAGTTATGAGCAAAAAACTAATCGGTGGTCAACACGTTTCCGTCCTACTGCCTATTCTTTTCGCAAAATGCTTTTCTATAATTGTAGTATTTAATGGGAAAAAATTAAACGAATTTTTAGTCCATGTAAAAAAACTATTGATTCTGAATAAAATGCCACCCATTTATGAAATTAAAAAAATTTAAATGTCTCTTATTAGATAAGGCATATTTTCGTATGATAAGGTACTTCTTTTTCAATGATTTCGAGGATATTTGAAGTTAGATCAAAAATATTTTATTTCTCATGACTTTTCGTAAAATATGTTAACGCCATCTGAAAGAGGAACAGATAAGCCTTCCATCGAGCTCTTAGTCAAAGAAGTCGGTCGAAGGATGCAAGAGTTATTAGCAAAAAACTAATCGGTGGTCAACACGTTTCCGTCCTACTGCCGATTCTTTTCGCAAAGTACTTTTCTATAATTGTAGTATTTAATGGGAAAAAATTAAACGAATTTTTTGTCCATGTAAAAAAACTTTTAATTGTGAATAAAATGCCACCCATTTATGCAATTAAAAAAATTTAAATGTCTCTTATTGGATAAGGCATATTTTCGTATGATAAGGTACTTCTTTTTCAATGATTTCGAGGATATTTTAGTTTTGATCAAAAACATTTTATTTCTCATGACTTTTCGTAAAATATGTTAATACCATCTGAAAGAGGAACAGATAAGCTTTCCATCGAGCTCTTAGTCGAAGAAGTCGGTCGAAGGATGAAAGAGTTATTAGCAAAAAACTAATCGGTGGTCAACACGATTCCGTCCTACTGCCGATTCTTTTCGCAAAGTACTTTTCTATAATTGTAGTATTTAATGGGAAAAAATTAAACGAATTTTTTGTCCATGTAAAAAAACTATTAATTGTGAAAAAAATGCCACCCATTTATGCAATTAAAAAAATTTTAATGTATCTTATTAGATAAGGCATATTTTCGTATGATAAGGTACTTCTTTTTCAATGATTTCGAGGATATTTTAGTTTTGATCAAAAAAGTTTTATTTCTGATGACTTTGCGTAAAATATGTTAATGCCATCTGAAAGAGGAACAGATAAGCTTTCCATCGAGCTCTTAGTCGAAGAAGTCGGTCGAAGGATGCAAGAGTTATTAGCAAAAAACTAATCGGTGGTCAACACGTTTCCGTCCTACTGCCGATTCTTTTCGCAAAATTCTTTTCTATAATTGTAGTATTTAATGGGAAAAAATTAAACGAATTTTTTGTCCATGTAAAAAAACTATTAATTCTGAATAAAATGCCGCCTATTAATGCAATTAAAAAAGTTTAAATGTCTCTTATTAGATAAGACATATTTTCGTCTGATAAGGTACTTCTTCTTCAATGATTTCGAGGATATTTTAGTTTTGATCAAAAATATTTAATTTCTTGCGACTTTTCGTAAAATAAGTTAATGCCATCTGAAAGAGGAACAGATAAGCTTTCCATCGAGCTCTTAGTCGAAGAAGTCGGTCGAAGGATGCAAGAGTTATTAGCAAAAAACTAATCGGTGGTCAACACGTTTCCGTCCTACTGCCTATTCTTTTCGCAAAATGCTTTTCTATAATTGTAGTATTTAATGGGAAAAAATTAAACGAATTTTTTGTCCATGTAAAAAAACTATTAATTCTGAATAAAATGCCACGCATTTATGCAATTAAAAAAATTTAAATGTCTCTTATTAGATAAGGCATATTTTCGTATGATAAGGTACTTCTTTTTCAATGATTTCGAGGATATTTGAAGTTAGATCAAAAAAATTTTATTTCTGATGACTTTGCGTAAAATATGTTAATGCCATCTGAAAGAGGAACAGATAAGCTTTCCATCGAGCTCTTAGTCGAAGAAGTCGGTCGAAGGATGCAAGAGTTATTAGCAAAAAACTAATCGGTGGTCAACACGTTTCCGTCCTACTGCCGATTCTTTTCGCAAAATTCTTTTCTATAATTGTAGTATTTAATGGGAAAAAATTAAACGAATTTTTTGTCCATGTAAAAAAACTATTAATTGTGAATAAAATGCCACCCATTTATGCAATTAAAAAAATTTAAATGTCTCTTATTAGATAAGGCATATTTTCGTATGATAAGGTACTTCTTTTTCAATGATTTCGACGATATTTTAGTTTTGATCAAAAAAATTTCTCATGACTTTTCGTAAAATATGTTAATGCCATCTGAAAGAGGAACAGATAAGCTTTCCATCGAGCTCTTAGTCGAAGAAGTCGGTCGAAGGATGCAAGAGTTATTAGCAAAAAACTAATCGGTGGTCAACACGTTTCCGTCCTACTGCCTATTCTTTTCGCAAAATGCTTTTCTATAATTGTAGTATTTAATGGGAAAAAATTAAACGAATTTTTTGTCCATGTAAAAAAACTATTAATTCTGAATAAAATGCCACGCATTTATGCAATTAAAAAAATTTAAATGTCTCTTATTAGATAAGGCATATTTTCGTATGATAAGGTACTTCTTTTTCAATGATTTCGAGGATATTTTAGTTTTGATCAAAAAAATTTAATTTCTCATGACTTTTCGTAAAATATGTTAATGCCATCTGAAAGAGGAATAGATAAGCTTTTCATCGAGCTCTTAGTCGAAGAAGTCGGTCGAAGGATGCAAGAGTTATTAGCAAAAAACTAATCGGTGGTCAACACGTTTCCGTCCTACTGCCTATTCTTTTCGCAAAATGCTTTTCTATAATTGTAGTATTTAATGGGAAAAAATTAAACGAATTTTTAGTCCATGTAAAAAAACTATTAATTCTGAATAAAATGCCACGCATTTATGCAATTAAAAAAATTTAAATGTCTCTTATTAGATAAGGCATATTTTCGTATGCTAAGGTACTTCTTTTTCAATGATTTCGAGGATATTTTAGTTTTGATCAAAAAAATTTTATTTCTTACGACTTTTCGTAAAATATGTTAATGCCATCTGAAAGAGGAACAGATAAGCCTTCCATCGAGCTTTTAGTCGAAGAAGTCGGTCGAAGGATGCAAGAGTTATTAGCAAAAAACTAATCGGTGGTCAACACCATTCCGTCCTACTGCCGATTCTTTTCGCAAAGTACTTTTCTATAATTGTAGTATTTAATGGGAAAAAATTAAACGAATTTTTTGTCCATGTAAAAAAACTATTAATTCTGAATAAAATGCCGCCTATTAATGCAATTAAAAAAGTTTAAATGTCTTTTATTAGATAAGACATATTTTCGTCTGATAAGGTACTTCTTCTTCAATGATTTCGAGGATATTTTAGTTTTGATCAAAAAAATTTTATTTCTCATGACTTTCCGTAAAATATGTTAATGCCATCTGAAAGAGGAACAGATAAGCTTTCCATCGAGCTCTTAGTCGAAGAAGTCGGTCGAAGGATGCAAAAGTTATTAGCAAAAAACTAATCGGTGGTCAACACGATTCCGTCCTACTGCCGATTCTTTTCGCAAAGTACTTTTCTATAATTGTAGTATTTAATGGGAAAAAATTAAACGAATTTTTTTTCCATGTAAAAAAACTATTAATTGTGAATAAAATGCCACCCATTTATGCAATTAAAAAAATTTAAATGTCTCTTATTAGATAAGGCATATTTTCGTATGATAAGGTACTTCTTTTTCAATGATTTCGAGGATATTTTAGTTTTGATCAAAAAAATTTCTCATGACTTTTCGTAAAATATGTTAATGCCATCTGAAAGAGGAATAGATAAGCTTTTCATCGAGCTCTTAGTTGAAGAAGTCGGTCGAAGGATGCAAGAGTTATTAGCAAAAAACTAATCGGTGGTAAACACGTTTCCGTCCTTTTTTTTCGCAAAATTCTTTTCTATAATTGTAGTATTTAATGGACAAAAATTAAACGAATTTTTTGTCCATGTAAAAAAACTATTAATTGTGAATAAAATGCCACCCATTTATGCAATTAAAAAAATTTAAATGTCTCTTATTAGATAAGGCATATTTTCGTATGATAAGGTACTTCTTTTTCAATGATTTCGAGGATATTTTAGTTTTGATCAAAAAAATTTCTCATGACTTTTCGTAAAATATGTTAATGCCATCTGAAAGAGGAATAGATAAGCTTTCCATCGAGCTCTTAGTCGAAGAAGTCGGTCGAAGGATGCAAGAGTTATTAGCAAAAAACTAATCGGTGGTCAACACGATTCCGTCATACTGCCGAATCTTTTCGCAAAGTACTTTTCTATAATTGTAGTACTTAATGGGAAAAAATTAAACGAATTTTTTGTCCATGTAAAAAACTATTAATTCTGAATAAAATGCCACCTAATAATGCAATTAAAAAAGTTGAAATGTCTCTTATTAGATAAGACATATTTTCGTCTGATAAGGTACTTCTTTTTCAATGATTTCAATGATATTTTAGTTTTGATCAAAAAAATTTAATTTCTTGCGACTTTTCGTAAAATATGTTAATGCCATCTGAAAGAGGAACAGATAAGCTTTCCATCGAGCTCTTAGTCGAAGAAGTCGGTCGAAGGATGCAAGAGTTATTAGCAAAAAACTAATCGGTGGTCAACACGTTTCCGTCCTACTGCCTATTCTTTTCGCAAAATGCTTTTCTATAATTCTAGTATTTAATGGGAAAAAATTAAAAAAATTTTTTGTTCATGTAAAAAACTATTAATTCTGAATAAAATGCTACTCATTTATGAAATTAAAAAAATTTAAATGTCTCTTATTAGATAAGGCACATTTTCGTCTGATAAGGTACTTCTTTTTCAATGATTTCGAGGATATTTTAGTTTTGATCAAAAAAATTTTATTTCTTACGACTTTTCGTAAAATATGTTAATGCCATCTGAAAGAGGAACAGATAAGCCTTCCATCGAGCTTTTAGTCGAAGAAGTCGGTCGAAGGATGCAAGAGTTATTAGCAAAAAACTAATCGGTGGTCAACACCATTCCGTCCTACTGCCGATTCTTTTCGCAAAGTACTTTTCTATAATTGTAGTATTTAATGGGAAAAAATTAAACGAATTTTTTGTCCATGTAAAAAAACTATTAATTCTGAATAAAATGCCGCCTATTAATGCAATTAAAAAAGTTTAAATGTCTTTTATTAGATAAGACATATTTTCGTCTGATAAGGTACTTCTTCTTCAATGATTTCGAGGATATTTTAGTTTTGATCAAAAAAATTTTATTTCTCATGACTTTTCGTAAAATATGTTAATGCCATCTGAAAGAGGAACAGATAAGCTTTCCATCGAGCTCTTAGTCGAAGAAGTCGGTCGAAGGATGCAAAAGTTATTAGCAAAAAACTAATCGGTGGTCAACACGATTCCGTCCTACTGCCGATTCTTTTCGCAAAGTACTTTTCTATAATTGTAGTATTTAATGGGAAAAAATTAAACGAATTTTTTTTCCATGTAAAAAAACTATTAATTGTGAATAAAATGCCACCCATTTATGCAATTAAAAAAATTTAAATGTCTCTTATTAGATAAGGCATATTTTCGTATGATAAGGTACTTCTTTTTCAATGATTTCGAGGATATTTTAGTTTAGATCAAAAAAATTTCTCATGACTTTTCGTAAAATATGTTAATGCCATCTGAAAGAGGAATAGATAAGCTTTTCATCGAGCTCTTAGTCGAAGAAGTCGGTCGAAGGATGCAAGAGTTATTAGCAAAAAACTAATCGGTGGTAAACACGATTCCGTCCTTTCTTTTCGCAAAATTCTTTTCTATAATTGTAGTATTTAATGGACAAAAATTAAACGAATTTTTTGTCCATGTAAAAAAACTATTAATTGTGAATAAAATGCCACCCATTTATGCAATTAAAAAAATTTAAATGTCTCTTATTAGATAAGGCATATTTTCGTATGATAAGGTACTTCTTTTTCAATGATTTCGAGGATATTTTAGTTTTGATCAAAAAAATTTCTCATGACTTTTCGTAAAATATGTTAATGCCATCTGAAAGAGGAATAGATAAGCTTTCCATCGAGCTCTTAGTCGAAGAAGTCGGTCGAAGGATGCAAGAGTTATTAGCAAAAAACTAATCGGTGGTCAACACGATTCCGTCATACTGCCGAATCTTTTCGCAAAGTACTTTTCTATAATTGTAGTACTTAATGGGAAAAAATTAAACGAATTTTTTGTCCATGTAAAAAACTATTAATTCTGAATAAAATGCCGCCTAATAATGCAATTAAAAAAGTTGAAATGTCTCTTATTAGATAAGACATATTTTCGTCTGATAAGGTACTTCTTTTTCAATGATTTCAAGGATATTTTAGTTTTGATCAAAAAAATTTAATTTCTTGCGACTTTTCGTAAAATATGTTAATGCCATCTGAAAGAGGAACAGATAAGCTTTCCATCGAGCTCTTAGTCGAAGAAGTCGGTCGAAGGATGCAAGAGTTATAAGCAAAAAACTAATCGGTGGTCAACACGTTTCCGTCCTACTGCCTATTCTTTTCGCAAAATGCTTTTCTATAATTCTAGTATTTAATGGGAAAAAATTAAAAAAATTTTTTGTTCATGTAAAAAACTATTAATTCTGAATAAAATGCTACTCATTTATGAAATTAAAAAAATTTAAATGTCTCTTATTAGATAAGGCACATTTTCGTCTGATAAGGTACTTCTTTTTCAATGGTTTCGAGGATATTTTAGTTTTGAACAAAAAAGTTTTATTTCTTACGACTTTTCGTAAAAAATGTTAATGCCATCTGAAAGAGGAATAGATAAGCTTTTCATCGAGCTCTTAGTCGAAGAAGTCGGTCGAAGGATGCAAGAGTTATTAGCAAAAAACTAATCGGTGGTCAACACGTTTCCGTCCTACTGCCTATTCTTTTCGCAAAATGCTTTTCTATAATTGTAGCATTTAATGGGAAAAAATTAAACGAATTTTTAGTCCATGTAAAAAAACTATTGATTCTGAATAAAATGCCACCCATTTATGCAATTAAAAAAATTTAAATGTCTCTTATTAGATAAGGCATATTTTCGTATGATATGGTACTTCTTTTTCAATGATTTCGAGGATATTTGAAGTTAGATCAAAAAAATTTTATTTCTCATGACTTTTCGTAAAATATGTTAACGCCATCTGAAAGAGGAACAGATAAGCCTTCCATCGAGCTCTAAGTCGAAGAAGTCGGTCGAAGGATGCAAGAGTTATTAGCAAAAAACTAATCGGTGGTCAACACGATTCCGTCATACTGCCGAATCTTTTCGCAAAGTACTTTTCTATAATTGTAGTATTTAATGGGAAAAAATTAAACGAATTTTTTGTCCAAGTAAAAAACTATTAATTCTGAATATAATGCCGCCTAATAATGCAATTAAAAAAGTTGAAATGTCTCTTATTAGATAAGACATATTTTCGTCTGATAAGGTACTTCTTCTTCAATGATTTCGAGGATATTTTAGTTTTGATCAAAAAAATTTAATTTCTTGCGACTTTTCGTAAAATATGTTAATGCCATCTGAAAGAGGAACAGATAAGCTTTCCATCGAGCTCTTAGTCGAAGAAGTCGGTCGAAGGATGCAAGAGTTATTAGCAAAAAACTAATCGGTGGTCAACACGTTTCCGTCCTACTGCATATTCTTTTCGCAAAATGCTTTTCTATAATTCTAGTATTTAATGGGAAAAAATTAAAAAAATTTTTTGTTCATGTAAAAAACTATTAATTCTGAATAAAATGCCACTCATTTATGAAATTAAAAAAATTTAAATGTCTCTTATTAGATAAGGCACATTTTCGTCTGATAAGGTACTTCTTTTTCAATGGTTTCGAGGATATTTTAGTTTTGAACAAAAAAGTTTTATTTCTTACGACTTTTCGTAAAAAATGTTAATGCCAACTGAAAGAGGAATAGATAAGCTTTCCATCGAGCTCTTAGTCGAAGAAGTCGTTCGAAGGATGCAAGAGTTGTTAGCAAAAAACCAATCGGTGGTCAACACGATTCCGTCCTACTGCCGATTCTTTTCGCAAAATTCTTTTCTATAATTGTAGTATTTAATGGACAAAAATTAAACGAATTTTTTGTCCATGTAAAAAAACTATTAATTCTGAATAAAATGCACGCATTTATGCAATTAAAAAAATTTAAATGTCTCTTATTAGATAAGGCATATTTTCGTATGATAAGGTACTGCTTTTTCAATGATTTCGAGGATATTTTAGTTTTGATCAAAAAAATTTTATTTCTCATGACTTTTCGTAAAATATATTAACGCCATCTGAAAGAGGAACAGATAAGCTTTCCATCGAGCTCTTAGTCGAAGAAGTCGGTCGAAGGATGCAAAAGTTATTAGCAAAAAACTAATCGGTGGTCAACACGATTCCGTCCTACTGCCGATTCTTTTCGCAAAGTACTTTTCTATAATTGTAGTATTTAATGGGAAAAAATTAAACGAATTTTTTGTCCATGTAAAAAAACTATTAATTGTGAATAAAATGCCACCCATTTATGCAATTAAAAAAATTTAAATGTCTCTTATTATATAAGGCTTATTTTCGTCTGATAAGGTACTTCTTTTTCAATGATTTCAAGGATATTTTAGTTTTGATCAAAAAAATTTAATTTCTTGCGACTTTTCGTAAAATATGTTAATGCCATCTGAAAGAGGAACAGATAAGCTTTCCATCGAGCTTTAAGTCGAAGAAGTCGGTCGAAGGATGCAAGAGTTATTAGCAAAAAACTAATCGGTGGTCAACACGTTTCCGTCCTACTGCCGATTCTTTTCGCAAAATTCTTTTCTATAATTGTAGTATTTAATGGACAAAAATTAAACGAATTTTTTGTCCATGTAAAAAAACTATTAATTCTGAATAAAATGCCACGCATTTATGCAATTAAAAAAATTTAAATGTCTCTTATTAGATAAGGCATATTTTCGTATGATAAGGTACTTCTTCTTCAATGATTTCAAGGATATTTTAGTTTTGATCAAAAAAATTTAATTTCTTGCGACTTTTCGTAAAATATGTTAATGCCATCTGAAAGAGGAACAGATAAGCTTTCCATCGAGCTCTTAGTCGAAGAAGTCGGTCGAAGGATGCAAGAGTTATTAGCAAAAAACTAATCGGTGGTCAACACGTTTCCGTCCTACTGCCTATTCTTTTCGCAAAATGCTTTTCTATAATTGTAGTATTTAATGGGAAAAAATTAAACGAATTTTTAGTCCATGTAAAAAAACTATTAATTCTGAATAAAATGCCACGCATTTATGCAATTAAAAAAATTTAAATGTCTCTTATTAGATAAGGCATATTTTCGTATGATAAGGTACTTCTTCTTCAATGATTTCAAGGATATTTTAGTTTTGATCAAAAAAATTTAATTTCTTGCGACTTTTCGTAAAATATGTTAATGCCATCTGAAAGAGGAATAGATAAGCTTTTCATCGAGCTCTTAGTCGAAGAAGTCGGTCGAAGGATGCAAGAGTTATTAGCAAAAAACTAATCGGTGGTCAACACGTTTCCGTCGTACTGCCTATTCTTTTCGCAAAATGCTTTTCTATAATTGTAGTATTTAATGGACAAAAATTAAACGAATTTTTGTCCATGTAAAAAAACTATTAATTCTGAATAAAATGCACGCATTTATGCAATTAAAAAAATTTAAATGTCTCTTATTAGATAAGGCATATTTTCGTATGATAAGGTACTGCTTTTTCAATGATTTCGAGGATATTTTAGTTTTGATCAAAAAAATTTTATTTCTCATGACTTTTCGTAAAATATGTTAATGCCATCTGAAAGAGGAACAGATAAGCTTTCCATCGAGCTCTTAGTCGAAGAAGTCGGTCGAAGGATGGAAAAGTTATTAGCAAAAAACTAATCGGTGGTCAACACGATTCCGTCCTACTGCCGATTCTTTTCGCAAAGTACTTTTCTATAATTGTAGTATTTAATGGGAAAAAATTAAACGAATTTTTTGTCCATGTAAAAAAACTATTAATTGTGAATAAAATGCCACCCATTTATGCAATTAAAAAAATTTAAATGTCTCTTATTAGATAAGGCATATTTTCGTATGATAAGGTACTTCTTTTTCAATGATTTCGAGGATATTTTAGTTTTGATCAAAAAAATTTCTCATGACTTTTCGTAAAATATGTTAATGCCATCTGAAAGAGGAATAGATAAGCTTTTCATCGAGCTCTTAGTCGAAGAAGTCGGTCGAAGGATGCAAGAGTTATTAGCAAAAAACTAATCGGTGGTCAACACGTTTCCGTCCTACTGCCTATTCTTTTCGCAAAATGCTTTTCTATAATTGTAGTATTTAATGGGAAAAAATTAAACGAATTTTTAGTCCATGTAAAAAAACTATTAATTCTGAATAAAATGCCACGCATTTACGCAATTAAAAAAATTTAAATGTCTCTTATTAGATAAGGCATATTTTCGTATGATAAGGTACTTCTTCTTCAATGATTTCAAGGATATTTTAGTTTTGATCAAAAAAATTTAATTTCTTGCGACTTTTCGTAAAATATGTTAATGCCATCTGAAAGAGGAATAGATAAGCTTTTCATCGAGCTCTTAGTCGAAGAAGTCGGTCGAAGGATGCAAGAGTTATTAGCAAAAAACTAATCGGTGGTCAACACGTTTCCGTCCTACTGCCTATTCTTTTCGCAAAATGCTTTTCTATAATTGTAGTATTTAATGGGAAAAAATTAAACGAATTTTTAGTCCATGTAAAAAAACTATTGATTCTGAATAAAATGCCACCCATTTATGCAATTAAAAAAATTTAAATGTCGCTTATTAGATAAGGCATATTTTCGTATGATAAGGTACTTCTTTTTCAATGATTTCGAGGATATTTGAAGATAAAATTTTATTTCTCATGACTTTTCGTAAAATATGTTAACGCCATCTGAAAGAGGAACAGATAAGCTTTCCATCGTGCTCTTAGTCGAAGAAGTCGGTCGAAGGATGCAAGAGTTATTAGCAAAAAACTAATCGGTGGTCAACACGATTCCGTCCTACTGCCGATTCTTTTCGCAAAGTACTTTTCTATAATTGTAGTATTTAATGGGAAAAAATTAAACGAATTTTTTGTCCATGTAAAAAACTATTAATTCTGAATAAAATGCCGCCTAATAATGCAATTAAAAAAGTTTAAATGTCTCTTATTAGATAAGACATATTTTCGTCTGATAAGGTACTTCTTCTTCAATGATTTCGAGGATATTTTAGTTTTGATCAAAAAAATTTAATTTCTTGCGACTTTTCGTAAAATATGTTAATGCCATCTGAAAGAGGAACAGATAAGCTTTCCATCGAGCTCTTAGTCGAAGAAGTCGGTCGAAGGATGCAAGAGTTATTAGCAAAAAACTAATCGGTGGTCAACACGTTTCCGTCCTACTGCCTATTCTTTTCGCAAAATGCTTTTCTATAATTCTAGTATTTAATGGGAAAAAATTAAAAAAATGTTTTGTTCATGTAAAAAACTATTAATTCTGAATAAAATGCCACTCATTTATGAAATTAAAAAAATTTAAATGTCTCTTATTAGATAAGGCACATTTTCGTCTGATAAGGTACTTCTTTTTCAATGGTTTCGAGGATATTTTAGTTTTGAACAAAAAAGTTTTATTTCTTACGACTTTTCGTAAAAAATGTTAATGCCAACTGAAAGAGGAATAGATAAGCTTTCCATCGAGCTCTTAGTCGAAGAAGTCGTTCGAAGGATGCAAGAGTTGTTAGCAAAAAACCAATCGGTGGTCAACACGATTCCGTCCTACTGCCGATTCTTTTCGCAAAATTCTTTTCTATAATTGTAGTATTTAATGGACAAAAATTAAACGAATTTTTTGTCCATGTAAAAAAACTATTAATTCTGAATAAAATGCCACGCATTTATGCAATTAAAAAAATTTAAATGTCTTTTATTAGATAAGGCATATTTTCGTATGATAAGGTACTTCTTTTTCAATGATTTCGAGGATATTTTAGTTTTGATCAAAAAAATTTTATTTCTTACGACTTTTCGTAAAATATGTTAATGCCATCTGAAAGAGGAACAGATAAGCTTTCCATCGAGCTTTAAGTCGAAGAAGTCGGTCGAAGGATGCAAGAGTTATTAGCAAAAAACTAATCGGTGGTCAACACGATTCCGTCCTACTGCCGATTCTTTTCGCAAAGTACTTTTCTATAATTGTAGTATTTAATGGGAAAAAATTAAACGAATTTTTTGTCCATGTAAAAAACTATTAATTCTGAATAAAATGCCGCCTATTAATGCAATTAAAAAAGATTAAATGTTTTTTATTAGATAAGACATATTTTCGTCTGATAAGGAACTTCTTCTTCAATGATTTCGAGGATATTTTAGTTTTGATCAAAAAAATTTAATTTCTTGCGACTTTTCGTAAAATATGTTAATGCCATCTGAAAGAGGAACAGATAAGCTTTCCATCGAGCTCTTAGTCGAAGAAGTCGGTCGTAGGATGCAAGAGTTATTAGCAAAAAACTAATCGGTGGTCAACACGTTTCCGTCCTCCTGCCGATTCTTTTCGCAAAATTCTTTTCTATAATTGTAGTATTTAATGGACAAAAATTAAACGAATTTTTTGTCCATGTAAAAAAACTATTAATTCTGAATAAAATGCCACGCATTTATGCAATTAAAAAAATTTAAATGTCTCTTATTAGATAAGGCATATTTTCGTATGATAAGGTACTTGTTTTTCAATGATTTCGAGGATATTTTAGTTTTGATAAAAAAAATTTTATTTCATACGACTTTTCGTAAAATATGTTAATGCCATCTGAAAGAGAAACAGATAAGCTTTCCATCGAGCTCTTAGTCGAGGAAGTCGGTCGAGAGTTATTAGCAAAAAATTAATCGGTGGTCAACATGTTTCCCTCCTACTGCCGATTCTTTTCGCAAAGTACTTTTCTATAATTGTAGTATTTAATGGGAAAAAATTAAACAAATTTTTTGTCCATGTAAAAAACTATTAATTCTGAATAAAATGCCACCCATTTATGAAATTAAAACAATTTAAGTGTCTCTTATTAGATAAGACATATTTTCGTCTGGTAAGGTACTTCTTATTCAATGATTTCGAGGATATTTTAGTTTTGATCAAAAAAATTTTATTTCTTACGACTTTTCGTAAAAAATGTTAATGCCAACTGAAAGAAGAATAGATAAGCTTTACATCGAGCTCTTAGTCGAAGAAGTCGGTCGAAGGATGCAAGAGTTATTAGCAAAAAACTAATCGGTGGTCAACACGTTTCCGTCCTACTGCCTATTCTTTTCGCAAAATGCTTTTATATAATTGTAGTATTTAATGGGAAAAAATTAAACGAATTTTTTGTCCATGTAAAAAACTATTTATTCTGAAATAAATGTCACCCATTTATGCAATTAAAAAAATTTAAATGTATCTTATTAGAAAAGGCATATTTTCGTCTGATAAGGTACTTCGTTTTCAATGATTTCGAGGAAATTTTAGTTTTGATCAAACAAATTTTATTTCTTACGACTTTTCGTAAAAAATGTTAATGCCAACTGAAAGAGGAATAGATAAGCTTTCCATCGAGCTCTTAGTCGAAGAAGTCGGTCAAAGGATGCAAGAGTTATTAGCAAAAAACTAATCGGTGGTCAACACGTTTCCGTCCTACTGCCGATTCTTTTCGCAAAATGCTTTTCTATAATTGAAGTATTTAATGGGAAAAAATTAAACGAATTTTTTGTTCATGTAAAAAACTATTAATTCTGAAATGAATGTCACCCATTTATGCAATTAAAAAAATTTAAATGTATCTTATTAGAAAAGGCATATTTTCGTCTGATAAGGTACTTCGTTTTCAATGATTTCGAGGAAATTTTAGTTTTGATCAAACAAATTTTATTTCTTACGACTTTTCGTAAAAAATGTTAATGCCAACTGAAAGAAGAATAGATAAGCTTTACATCGAGCTCTTAGTCGAAGAAGTCGGTCGAATTATGCATGAGTTATTAGCAAAAAACTAATCGGTGGTCAACACGTTTCCGTCCTACTGCCGATTCTTTTCGCAAAATGCTTTTCTATAATTGTAGTATTTAATGGGAAAAAATTAAACGAATTTTTTGTCCATGTAAAAAACTATTAATTCTGAATAAAATGCCGCCTAATAATGCAATTAAAAAAGTTTAAATGTCTCTTATTAGATAAGACATATTTTCGTCTGATAAGGTACTTCTTCTTCAATGATTTCGAGGATATTTTAGTTTTGATCAAAAAAATTTAATTTCTTGCGACTTTTCGTAAAATATGTTAATGCCATCTGAAAGAGGAACAGATAAGCTTTCCATCGAGCTCTTAGTCGAAGAAGTCGGTCGAAGGATGCAAGAGTTATTAGCAAAAAACTAATCGGTGGTCAACACGTTTCCGTCCTACTGCCTATTCTTTTCGCAAAATGCTTTTCTATAATTCTAGTATTTAATGGGAAAAAATTAAAAAAATTTTTTGTTCATGTAAAAAACTATTAATTCTGAATAAAATGCCACTCATTTATGAAATTAAAAAAATTTAAATGTCTCTTATTAGATAAGGCACATTTTCGTCTGATAAGGTACTTCTTTTTCAATGGTTTCGAGGATATTTTAGTTTTGAACAAAAAAGTTTTATTTCTTACGACTTTTCGTAAAAAATGTTAATGCCAACTGAAAGAGGAATAGATAAGCTTTCCATCGAGCTCTTAGTCGAAGAAGTCGTTCGAAGGATGCAAGAGTTGTTAGCAAAAAACCAATCGGTGGTCAACACGATTCCGTCCTACTGCCGATTCTTTTCGCAAAATTCTTTTCTATAATTGTAGTATTTAATGGACAAAAATTAAACGAATTTTTTGTCCATGTAAAAAAACTATTAATTCTGAATAAAATGCCACGCATTTATGCAATTAAAAAAATTTAAATGTATCTTATTAGATAAGGCATATTTTCGTATGATAAGGTACTTCTTTTTCAATGATTTCGAGGATATTTTAGTTTTGATCAAAAAAATTTTATTTCTTACGACTTTTCGTAAAATATGTTAATGCCATCTGAAAGAGGAACAGATAAGCTTTCCATCGAGCTCTTAGTCGAAGAAGTCGGTCAAAGGATGCAAGAGTTATTAGCAAAAAACTAATCGGTGGTCAACACGTTTCCGTCCTACTGCCGATTCTTTTCGCAAAATGCTTTTCTATAATTGAAGTATTTAATGGGAAAAAATTAAACGAATTTTTTGTTCATGTAAAAAACTATTAATTCTGAAATGAATGTCACCCGTTTATGCAATTAAAAAAATTTAAATGTATCTTATTAGAAAAGGCATATTTTCGTCTGATAAGGTACTTCGTTTTCAATGATTTCGAGGAAATTTTAGTTTTGATCAAACAAATTTTATTTCTCACGACTTTTCGTAAAAAATGTTAATGCCAACTGAAAGAAGAATAGATAAGCTTTACATCGAGGTCTTAGTCGAAGAAGTCGGTCGAATTATGCATGAGTTATTAGCAAAAAACTAATCGGTGGTCAACACGTTTCCGTCCTACTGCCGATTCTTTTCGCAAAATGCTTTTCTATAATTGTAGTATTTAATGGGAAAAAATTAAACGAATTTTTTGTCCATGTAAAAAAACTATTAATTCTGAATAAAATGCCGCCTATTAATGCAATTAAAAAAGTTTAAATGTCTCTTATTAGATAAGACATATTTTCGTCTGATAAGGTACTTCTTCTTCAATGATTTCGAGGATATTTTAGTTTTGATCAAAAAAATTTAATTTCTTGCGACTTTTCGTAAAATATGTTAATGCCAACTGAAAGAAGAATAGATAAGCTTTACATCGAGCTCTTAGTCGAAGAAGTCGGTCGAAGGATGCAAGAGTTATTAGCAAAAAACTAATCGGTGGTCAACACGTTTCCGTCCTACTGCCTATTCTTTTCGCAAAATGCTTTTATATAATTGTAGTATTTAATGGGAAAAAATTAAACGAATTTTTTGTCCATGTAAAAAACTATTAATTCTGAAATAAATGTCACCCATTTATGCAATTAAAAAAATTTAAATGTATCTTATTAGAAAAGGCATATTTTCGTCTGATAAGGTACTTCGTTTTCAATGATTTCGAGGAAATTTTAGTTTTGATCAAACAAATTTTATTTCTTACGACTTTTCGTAAAAAATGTTAATGCCAACTGAAAGAGGAATAGATAAGCTTTCCATCGAGCTCTTAGTCGAAGAAGTCGTTCGAAGGATGCAAGAGTTGTTAGCAAAAAACCAATCGGTGGTCAACACGATTCCGTCCTACTGCCGATTCTTTTCGCAAAATTCTTTTCTATAATTGTAGTATTTAATGGACAAAAATTAAACGAATTTTTTGTCCATGTAAAAAAACTATTAATTCTGAATAAAATGCCACGCATTTATGCAATTAAAAAAATTTAAATGTCTTTTATTAGATAAGGCATATTTTCGTATGATAAGGTACTTCTTTTTCAATGATTTCGAGGATATTTTAGTTTTGATCAAAGAAATTTTATTTCTTACGACTTTTCGTAAAATATGTTAATGTCATCTGAAATAGGAACAGATAAGCTTTCCATCGAGCTTTTAGTCGAAGAAGTCGGTCGAAGGATGCAAGAGTTATTAGCAAAAAACTAATCGGTGGTCAACACGATTCCGTCCTACTGCCGATTCTTTTCGCAAAGTACTTTTCTATAATTGTAGTATTTAATGGGAAAAAATTAAACGAATTTTTTGTCCATGTAAAAAACTATTAATTCTGAATAAAATGCCGCCTATTAATGCAATTAAAAAAGTTTAAATGTCTCTTATTAGATAAGACATATTTTCGTCTGATAAGGAACTTCTTCTTCAATGATTTCGAGGATATTTTAGTTTTGATCAAAAAAATTTAATTTCTTGCGACTTTTCGTAAAATATGTTAATGCCATCTGAAAGAGGAACAGATAAGCTTTCCATCGAGCTCTAAGTCGAAGAAGTCGGTCGAAGGATGCAAGAGTTATTAGCAAAAAACTAATCGGTGGTCAACACGTTTCCGTCCTACTGCCGATTCTTTTCGCAAAATTCTTTTCTATAATTGTAGTATTTAATGGACAAAAATTAAACGAATTTTTTGTCCATGTAAAAAACTATTAATTCTGAAATAAATGTCACCCATTTATGCAATTAAAAAAATTTAAATGTCTCTTATTAGATAAGGCATATTTTCGTATGATAAGGTACTTCTTTTTCAATGATTTCGAGGATATTTTAGTTTTGATCAAAAAAATTTTATTTCTTACGACTTTTCGTAAAAAATGTTAATGCCAACTGAAAGAAGAATAGATAAGCTTTACATCGAGCTCTTAGTCGAAGAAGTCGGTCGAAGGATGCAAGAGTTATTAGCAAAAAACTAATCGGTTGTCAACACGTTTCCGTCCTACTGCCTATTCTTTTCGCAAAATGCTTTTATATAATTGTAGTATTTAATGGGAAAAAATTAAACGAATTTTTTGTCCATGTAAAAAACTATTAATTCTGAAATAAATGTCACCCATTTATGCAATTAAAAAAATTTAAATGTATCTTATTAGAAAAGGCATATTTTCGTCTGATAAGGTACTTCGTTTTCAATGATTTCGAGGAAATTTTAGTTTTGATCAAACAAATTTTATTTCTTACGACTTTTCGTAAAAAATGTTAATGCCAACTGAAAGAAGAATAGATAAGCTTTACATCGAGCTCTTAGTCGAAGAAGTCGGTCGAATTATGCATGAGTTATTAGCAAAAAACTAATCGGTGGTCAACACGTTTCCGTCCTACTGCCGATTCTTTTCGCAAAATGCTTTTCTATAATTGAAGTATTTAATGGGAAAAAATTAAACGAATTTTTTGTTCATGTAAAAAACTATTAATTCTGAAATGAATGTCACCCATTTATGCAATTAAAAAAATTTAAATGTATCTTATTAGAAAAGGCATATTTTCGTCTGATAAGGTACTTCGTTTTCAATGATTTCGAGGAAATTTTAGTTTTGATCAAACATATTTTATTTCTTACGACTTTTCGTAAAAAATGTTAATGCCAACTGAAAGAGGAATAGGTAAGCTTTCCATCGAGCTCTTAGTCGAAGAAGTCGGTCAAAGGATGCAAGAGTTATTAGCAAAAAACTAATCGGTGGTCAACACGTTTCCGTCCTACTGCCGATTCTTTTCGCAAAATGCTTTTCTATAATTGAAGTATTTAATGGGAAAAAATTAAACGAATTTTTTGTTCATGTAAAAAACTATTAATTCTGAATAAAATGCCACTCATTTATGAAATTAAAAAAATTTAAATGTCTCTTATTAGATAAGGCATATTTTCGTCTGATAAGGTACTTCTTTTTCAATGGTTTCGAGGATATTTTAGTTTTGATCAAAAAAGTTTTATTTCTTACGACTTTTCGTAAAAAATGTTAATGCCAACTGAAAGAGGAATAGATAAGTTTTCCATCGAGCTCTTAGTCGAAGAAGTCGTTCGAAGGATGCAAGAGTTGTTAGCAAAAAACCAATCGGTGGTCAACACGATTCCGTCCTACTGCCGATTGTTTTCGCAAAATACTTTTCTATAATTGTAGTATTTAATGGGAAAAAATTAAACGAATTTTTTGTCCATGTAAAAAACTATTAATTCTGAATAAAATGCCGCCTGTTTATGCAATTAAAAAAATTTAAATGTCTCCTATTAGATAAGGCATATTTTCGTCTGATAAGGTACTTCTTTTTCAATGGTTTCGAGGATATTTTAGTTTTGATCAAAAAAGTTTTATTTCTTACGACTTTTCGTAAAATATGTTAATGCCATCTGAAAGAGGAACAGATAAGATTTCCATCGAGCTCTTAGTCGAAGAAGTCGGTCGAAGGATGCAAGAGTTATTAGCAAAAAACTAATCGGTGGTCAACATGTTTCCGTCCTACTGCCGATTCTTTTCGCAAAGTACTTTTCTATAATTCTAGTATTTAATGGGAAAAAATTAAACGAATTTTTTGTCCATGTTAAAAACATTTAATTCTGAATAAAATGCCACCCATTTATGAAATTAAAAAAATTTAAATGTCTCTTATTAGATAAGGCATATTTTCGTATGATAAGGTACTTCTTTTTCAATGATTTCGAGGATATTTTAGTTTTGATCAAAAAAATTTTATTTTTCATGACTTTTCGTAAAATATGTTAATGCCATCTGAAAGAGGAACAGATAAACTTTCCATCGAGCTTTTAGTGGAAGAAGTCGGTCGAAGGATGCAAGAGTTATTAGCAAAAAACTAATCGGTGGTCAACACGATTCCGTCCTACTGCCGATTCTTTCGCAAAATGCTTTTCTATAATTGTAGTATTTAATGGGAAAAAAATAAACGAATTTTTTGTCCATGTAAAAAAACTATTGATTCTGAATAAAATGCCACCCATTTATGAAATTGAAAATTTTAAATGTCTCTTATTAGATAAGGCATATTTTCGTCTGATAAGGTGCTTCGTTTTCAATGATTTCGAGGAAATTTTAGTTTTGATCAAACAGATTTTATTTCTTACGACTTTTCGTAAAAAATGTTAATGCCAACTGAAAGAGGAATAGATGAGCTTTCCATCGAGCTCTTAGTCGAAGAAGTCGGTCGAAGGATGCAAGAGTTATTAGCAAAAAACTAATCGGTGGTCAACACGTTTCCGTCCTACTGCCAATTCTTTTCGCAAAGTACTTTTCTATAATTCTAGTATTTAATGGGAAAAAATTAAAAAAATTTTTTGTCCATTAATTATGAATAAAATGCCACTCATTTATGAAATTAAAAAAATTTAAATGTCTCTTATTAGATAAGGCATATTTTCGTCTGATAAGGTACTTCGTTTTCAATAATTTCGAGGAAATTTTAGTTTTGATCAAAAAAATTTTATTTCTTGCGACTTTTCGTAAAAAATGTTAATGCCAACTGAAAGAAGAATAGATAAGCTATCCATCGAGCTCTTAGTCGAAGAAGTCGGTCGAAGGATGCAAGAGTTATTAGCAAAAAACTAATCGGTGGTCAACACGATTCCGTCATACTGCCGATTCTCTTCGCAAAGTACTTTTCTATAATTCTAGTATTTAATAGGAAAAAATTAAACGAATTTTTTGTCCATGTAAAAAACTATTAATTCTGAATAAAATGCCGCCTATTAATGCAATTAAAAAAGTTTAAATGTCTCTTATTAGATAAGGCATATTTTCGTCTGATAAGGTACTTCTTCTTCAATGATGTCGAGGATATTTTAGTTTTGATCAAAAAAATTTTATTTCTTGCGACTTTTCGTAAAATATGTTAATGCCATCTGAAAGAGAAACAGATAAGCTTTCCATCGAGCTCTTAGTCGAAGAAGTCGGTCGAAGGATGCAAGAGTTATTAGCAATTTCGGCAAATTAGCAAATTAATCGGTGGTCAACATGTTTCCCTCCTACTGCCGATTCTTTTCGCAAAGTACTTTTCTATAATTCTAGTATTTAATGGGAAAAAATTAAACAAATTTTTTGTCCATGTAAAAAACTATTAATTCTGAATAAAATGCCACCCATTTATGAAATTAAAACAATTTAAATGTCTCTGATTAGACAAGGCATATTTTCGTCTGATAAGGTACTTCTTATTCAATGATTTCGAGGATATTTTAGTTTTGATCAAAAAAATTTTATTTCTTACGACTTTTCGTAAAAAATGTTAATGCCAACTGAAAGAAGAATAGATAAGCTTTAGATCGAGCTCTTAGTCGAAGAAGTCGGTCGAAGGATGCAAGAGTTATTAGCAAAAAACTAATCGGTGGTCAACACGTTTCCGTCCTACTGCCGATTCTTTTCGCAAAGTACTTTTCTATAATTCTAGTATTTAATGGGAAAAAATTAAACGAATTTTTTGTCCATGTTAAAAACATTTAATTCTGAATAAAATGCCACCGATTTATGAAATTAAAAAAATTTAAATGTCTCTTATTAGATAAGGCACATTTTCGTATGATAAGGTACTTCTTTTTCAATGATTTCGAGGATATTTTAGTTTTGATCAAAAAAATTTTATTTTTCATGAGTTTTCGTAAAATATGTTAATGCCATCTGAAAGAGGAACAGATAAACTTTCCATCGAGCTTTTAGTGGAAGAAGTCGGTCGAAGGATGCAAGAGTTATTAGCAAAAAACTAATCGGTGGTCAACACGATTCCGTCCTACTGCCGATTCTTTCGCAAAATGCTTTTCTATAATTGTACTATTTAATGGGAAAAAAATAAACGAATTTTTTGTCCATGTAAAAAAACTATTAATTCTGAATAAAATGCCACCCATTTATGAAATTGAAAATTTTAAATGTCTCTTATTAGATAAGGCATATTTTCGTCTGATAAGGTGCTTCGTTTTCAATGATTTCGAGGAAATTTTAGTTTTGATCAAACAGATTTTATTTCTTACGACTTTTCGTAAAAAATTTTAATGCCAACTGAAAGAGAAATAGATGAGCTTTCCATCGAGCTCTTAGTCGAAGAAGTCGGTCGAAGGATGCAAGAGTTATTAGCAAAAAACTAATCGGTGGTCAACACGTTTCCGTCCTACTGCCGATTCTTTTCGCAAAGTACTTTTCTATAATTCTAGTATTTAATGGGAAAAAATTAAAAAAATTTTTTGTCCATTAATTATGAATAAAATGCCACTCATTTATGAAATTAAAAAAATTTAAATGTCTCTTATTAGATAAGGCATCTTATCGTATGATAAGGTACTTCTTTTTCAATGATTTCGAGGATATTTTAGTTTTGATCAAAAAAATTTTATTTCTCATGACTTTTCGTAAAAAATGTTAATGCCAACTGAAAGAGGAATAGATAAGCTTTCCATCGAGCTCTTAGTCGAAGAAGTCGGTCGAAGGATGCAAGAGTTATTAGCAAAAAACTAATCGGTGGTCAACACGTTTCCGTCCTACTGCCGATTCTTTTCGCAAAGTACTTTTCTATAATTCTAGTATTTAATGGGAAAAAATTAAACGAATTTTTTGTCCTTGTAAAAGAACTATTAATTCTGAATTAAATTCCACCCATTTATGCAATTAAAAAAATTGTAATGTATCTTATTAGATAAGGCATATTTTCGTATGATAAGGTACTTCTTTTTCAATGATTTCTAGGATATTTTAGTTTTGATCAAAAAAATTTTATTTCTTACGACTTTTCATAAAATATGTTAATGCCATCTGAAAGAGGAACAGATAAACTTTCCATCGAGCTTTTAGTGGAAGAAGTCGGTCGAAGGATGCAAGAGTTATTAGCAAAAAACTAATCGGTGGTCAACACGATTCCGTCCTACTGCCGATTCTTTCGCAAAATGCTTTTCTATAATTGTAGTATTTAATGGGAAAAAATTAAACGAATTTTTAGTCCATGTAAAAAACTATTAATTCTGAAATGAATGTCACCCATTTATGCAATTAAAAAAATTTAAATGTATCTTATTAGAAAAGGCATATTTTCGTCTGATAAGGTACTTCGTTTTCAATGATTTCGAGGAAATTTTAGTTTTGATCAAACAAATTTTATTTCTTACGACTTTTCGTAAAAAATGTTAATGCCAACTGAAAGAAGAATAGATAAGCTTTACGTCGAGCTCTTAGTCGAAGAAGTCGGTCGAAGGATGCATGAGTTATTAGCAAAAAACTAATCGGTGGTCAACACGTTTCCGTCCTACTGCCGATTCTTTTCGCAAAATGCTTTTCTATAATTGTAGTATTTAATGGGAAAAAATTAAACGAATTTTTTGTCCTTGTAAAAAAACTATTAATTCTGAATTAAATGCCACCCATTTATGCAATTAAAAAAATTTTAATGTATCTTATTAGATAAGGCATATTTTCGTATGATAAGGTACTTCTTTTTCAATGATTTCGAGGAAATTTTAGTTTTGATCAAACAAATTTTATTTCTTACGACTTTTCGTAAAAAATGTTAATGCCAACTGAAAGAAGAATAGATAAGCTTTACGTCGAGCTCTTAGTCGAAGAAGTCGGTCGAAGGATGCATGAGTTATTAGCAAAAAACTAATCGGTGGTCAACACGTTTCCGTCCTACTGCCGATTCTTTTCGCAAAATGCTTTTCTATAATTGTAGTATTTAATGGGAAAAAATTAAACGAATTTTTTGTCCTTGTAAAAAAACTATTAATTCTGAATTAAATGCCACCCATTTATGCAATTAAAAAAATTTTAATGTATCTTATTAGATAAGGCATATTTTCGTATGATAAGGTACTTCTTTTTCAATGATTTCGAGGATATTTTAGTTTTGATCAAAAAAATTTTATTTCTACGACTTTTCGTAAAATATGTTAATGCCATCTGAAAGAGGAACAGATAAGTTTTCCATCGAGCTCTTAGTCGAAGAAGTCGGTCGAAGGATGCAAGAGTTATTAGCAAAAAACTAATCGGTGGTCAACACGTTTCCGTCCTACTGCCGATTCCTTTCGCAAAATGCTTTTCTATAATTGTAGTATTTAATGGGAAAAAATTAAACGAATTTTTTGTCCATGTAAAAAACTATAAATTCTGAAATAAATGTCACCCATTTATGCAATTAAAAAAATTTAAATGTATCTTATTAGAAAAGGCATATTTTCGTCTGATAAGGTACTTCGTTTTCAATGATTTCGAGGAAATTTTAGTTTTGATCAAACATATTTTATTTCTTACGACTTTTCGTAAAAAATGTTAATGCCAACTGAAAGAGGAATAGATAAGCTTTCCATCGAGCTCTTAGTCGAAGAAGTCGGTCAAAGGATGCAAGAGTTATTAGCAAAAAACTAATCGGTGGTCAACACGTTTCCGTCCTACTGCCGATTCTTTTCGCAAAATGCTTTTCTATAATTGAAGTATTTAATGGGAAAAAATTAAACGAATTTTTTGTTCATGTAAAAAACTATTAATTCTGAATAAAATGCCACTCATTTATGAAATTAAAAAAATTTAAATGTCTCTTATTAGATAAGGCATATTTTCGTCTGATAAGGTACTTCTTTTTCAATGGTTTCGAGGATATTTTAGTTTTGATCAAAAAAGTTTTATTTCTTACGACTTTTCGTAAAAAATGTTAATGCCAACTGAAAGAGGAATAGATAAGTTTTCCATCGAGCTCTTAGTCGAAGAAGTCGTTCGAAGGATGCAAGAGTTGTTAGCAAAAAACCAATCGGTGGTCAACACGATTCCGTCCTACTGCCGATTGTTTTCGCAAAATACTTTTCTATAATTGTAGTATTTAATGGGAAAAAATTAAACGAATTTTTTGTCCATGTAAAAAACTATTAATTCTGAATAAAATGCCGCCTGTTTATGCAATTAAAAAAATTTGAATGTCTCCTATTAGATAAGGCATATTTTCGTCTGATAAGGTACTTCGTTTTCAATGGTTTCGAGGATATTTTAGTTTTGATCAAAAAAGTTTTATTTCTTACGACTTTTCGTAAAATATGTTAATGCCATCTGAAAGAGAAACAGATAAGCTTTCCATCGAGCTCTTAGTCGAAGAAGTCGGTCGAAGGATGCAAGAGTTATTAGCAAAAAACTAATCGGTGGTCAACATGTTTCCGTCCTACTGCCGATTCTTTTCGCAAAGTACTTTTCTATAATTCTAGTATTTAATGGGAAAAAATTAAACGAATTTTTTGTCCATGTTAAAAACATTTAATTCTGAATAAAATGCCACCCATTTATGAAATTAAAAAAATTTAAATGTCTCTTATTAGATAAGGCATATTTTCGTATGATAAGGTACTTCTTTTTCAATGATTTCGAGGATATTTTAGTTTTGATCAAAAAAATTTTATTTTTCATGACTTTTCGTAAAATATGTTAATGCCATCTGAAAGAGGAACAGATAAACTTTCCATCGAGCTTTTAGTGGAAGAAGTCGGTCGAAGGATGCAAGAGTTATTAGCAAAAAACTAATCGGTGGTCAACACGATTCCGTCCTACTGCCGATTCTTTCGCAAAATGCTTTTCTATAATTGTAGTATTTAATGGGAAAAAAATAAACGAATTTTTTGTCCATGTAAAAAAACTATTGATTCTGAATAAAATGCCACCCATTTATGAAATTGAAAATTTTAAATGTCTCTTATTAGATAAGGCATATTTTCGTCTGATAAGGTGCTTCGTTTTCAATGATTTCGAGGAAATTTTAGTTTTGATCAAACAGATTTTATTTCTTACGACTTTTCGTAAAAAATGTTAATGCCAACTGAAAGAGGAATAGATGAGCTTTCCATCGAGCTCTTAGTCGAAGAAGTCGGTCGAAGGATGCAAGAGTTATTAGCAAAAAACTAATCGGTGGTCAACACGTTTCCGTCCTACTGCCAATTCTTTTCGCAAAGTACTTTTCTATAATTCTAGTATTTAATGGGAAAAAATTAAAAAAATTTTTTGTCCATTAATTATGAATAAAATGCCACTCATTTATGAAATTAAAAAAATTTAAATGTCTCTTATTAGATAAGGCATATTTTCGTCTGATAAGGTACTTCGTTTTCAATAATTTCGAGGAAATTTTAGTTTTGATCAAAAAAATTTTATTTCTTGCGACTTTTCGTAAAAAATGTTAATGCCAACTGAAAGAAGAATAGATAAGCTATCCATCGAGCTCTTAGTCGAAGAAGTCGGTCGAAGGATGCAAGAGTTATTAGCAAAAAACTAATCGGTGGTCAACACGATTCCGTCATACTGCCGATTCTCTTCGCAAAGTACTTTTCTATAATTCTAGTATTTAATAGGAAAAAATTAAACGAATTTTTTGTCCATGTAAAAAACTATTAATTCTGAATAAAATGCCGCCTATTAATGCAATTAAAAAAGTTTAAATGTCTCTTATTAGATAAGGCATATTTTCGTCTGATAAGGTACTTCTTCTTCAATGATGTCGAGGATATTTTAGTTTTGATCAAAAAAATTTTATTTCTTGCGACTTTTCGTAAAATATGTTAATGCCATCTGAAAGAGAAACAGATAAGCTTTCCATCGAGCTCTTAGTCGAAGAAGTCGGTCGAAGGATGCAAGAGTTATTAGCAATTTCGGCAAATTAGCAAATTAATCGGTGGTCAACATGTTTCCCTCCTACTGCCGATTCTTTTCGCAAAGTACTTTTCTATAATTCTAGTATTTAATGGGAAAAAATTAAACAAATTTTTTGTCCATGTAAAAAACTATTAATTCTGAATAAAATGCCACCCATTTATGAAATTAAAACAATTTAAATGTCTCTGATTAGATAAGGCATATTTTCGTCTGATAAGGTACTTCTTATTCAATGACTTCGAGGATATTTTAGTTTTGATCAAAAAAATTTTATTTCTTACGACTTTTCGTAAAAAATGTTAATGCCAACTGAAAGAAGAATAGTTAAGCTTTAGATCGAGCTCTTAGTCGAAGAAGTCGGTCGAAGGATGCAAGAGTTATTAGCAAAAAACTAATCGGTGGTCAACACGTTTCCGTCCTACTGCCGATTCTTTTCGCAAAGTACTTTTCTATAATTCTAGTATTTAATGGGAGAAAATTAAACGAATTTTTTGTCCATGTTAAAAACATTTAATTCTGAATAAAATGCCACCGATTTATGAAATTAAAAAAATTTAAATGTCTCTTATTAGATAAGGCATATTTTCGTATGATAAGGTACTTCTTTTTCAATGATTTCGAGGATATTTTAGTTTTGATCAAAAAAATTTTATTTTTCATGACTTTTCGTAAAATATGTTAATGCCATCTGAAAGAGGAACAGATAAACTTTCCATCGAGCTTTTAGTGGAAGAAGTCGGTCGAAGGATGCAAGAGTTATTAGCAAAAAACTAATCGGTGGTCAACACGATTCCGTCCTACTGCCGATTCTTTCGCAAAATGCTTTTCTATAATTGTACTATTTAATGGGAAAAAAATAAACGAATTTTTTGTCCATGTAAAAAAACTATTAATTCTGAATAAAATGCCACCCATTTATGAAATTGAAATTTTTAAATGTCTCTTATTAGATAAGGCATATTTTCGTCTGATAAGGTGCTTCGCTTTCAATGATTTCGAGGAAATTTTAGTTTTGATCAAACAGATTTTATTTCTTACGACTTTTCGTAAAAAATTTTAATGCCAACTGAAAGAGAAATAGATGAGCTTTCCATCGAGCTCTTAGTCGAAGAAGTCGGTCGAAGGATGCAAGAGTTATTAGCAAAAAACTAATCGGTGGTCAACACGTTTCCGTCCTACTGCCGATTCTTGTCGCAAAGTACTTTTCTATAATTCTAGTATTTAATGGGAAAAAATTAAAAAAATTTTTTGTCCATTAATTATGAATAAAATGCCACTCATTTATGAAATTAAAAAAATTTAAATGTCTCTTATTAGATAAGGCATCTTATCGTATGATAAGGTACTTCGTTTTCAATAATTTCGAGGAAATTTTAGTTTTGATCAAAAAAATTTTATTTCTTGCGACTTTTCGTAAAAAATGTTAATGCCAACTGAAAGAAGAATAGATAAGCTATCCATCGAGCTCTTAGTCGAAGAAGTCGGTCGAAGGATGCAAGAGTTATTAGCAAAAAACTAATCGGTGGTCAACACGATTCCGTCATACTGCCGATTCTCTTCGCAAAGTACTTTTCTATAATTCTAGTATTTAATAGGAAAAAATTAAACGAATTTTTTGTCCATGTAAAAAACTATTAATTCTGAATAAAATGCCGCCTATTAATGCAATTAAAAAAGTTTAAATGTCTCTTATTAGATAAGGCATATTTTCGTCTGATAAGGTACTTCTTCTTCAATGATGTCGAGGATATTTTAGTTTTGATCAAAAAAATTTTATTTCTTGCGACTTTTCGTAAAATATGTTAATGCCATCTGAAAGAGAAACAGATAAGCTTTCCATCGAGCTCTTAGTCGAAGAAGTCGGTCGAAGGATGCAAGAGTTATTAGCAATTTCGGCAAATTAGCAAATTAATCGGTGGTCAACATGTTTCCCTCCTACTGCCGATTCTTTTCGCAAAGTACTTTTCTATCATTCTAGTATTTAATGGGAAAAAATTAAACAAATTTTTTGTCCATGTAAAAAACTATTAATTCTGAATAAAATGCCACCCATTTATGAAATTAAAACAATTTAAATGTCTCTGATTAGATAAGGCATATTTTCGTCTGATAAGGTACTTCTTATTCAATGACTTCGAGGATATTTTAGTTTTGATCAAAAAAATTAAAAAAATTTTTTGTCCATGTAAAAAACTATTAATTCTGAATAAAATGCCACCCATTTATAAAATTAAAACAATTTAAATATCTCTGATTAGATAAGGCATATTTTCGTCTGATAAGGTACTTCTTATTCAATGACTTCGAGGATATTTTAGTTTTGATCAAAAAAATTTTATTTCTTACGACTTTTCGTAAAAAATGTTAATGCCAACTGAAAGAAGAATAGTTAAGCTTTAGATCGAGCTCTTAGTCGAAGAAGTCGGTCGAAGGATGCAAGAGTTATTAGCAAAAAACTAATCGGTGGTCAACACGTTTCCGTCCTACTGCCGATTCTTTTCGCAAAGTACTTTTCTATAATTCTAGTATTTAATGGGAGAAAATTAAACGAATTTTTTGTCCATGTTAAAAACATTTAATTCTGAATAAAATGCCACCGATTTATGAAATTAAAAAAATTTAAATGTCTCTTATTAGATAAGGCATATTTTCGTATGATAAGGTACTTCTTTTTCAATGATTTCGAGGATATTTTAGTTTTGATCAAAAAAATTTTATTTTTCATGACTTTTCGTAAAATATGTTAATGCCATCTGAAAGAGGAACAGATAAACTTTCCATCGAGCTTTTAGTGGAAGAAGTCGGTCGAAGGATGCAAGAGTTATTAGCAAAAAACTAATCGGTGGTCAACACGATTCCGTCCTACTGCCGATTCTTTCGCAAAATGCTTTTCTATAATTGTACTATTTAATGGGAAAAAAATAAACGAATTTTTTGTCCATGTAAAAAAACTATTAATTCTGAATAAAATGCCACCCATTTATGAAATTGAAATTTTTAAATGTCTCTTATTAGATAAGGCATATTTTCGTCTGATAAGGTGCTTCGCTTACAATGATTTCGAGGAAATTTTAGTTTTGATCAAACAGATTTTATTTCTTACGACTTTTCGTAAAAAATTTTAATGCCAACTGAAAGAGAAATAGATGAGCTTTCCATCGAGCTCTTAGTCGAAGAAGTCGGTCGAAGGATGCAAGAGTTATTAGCAAAAAACTAATCGGTGGTCAACACGTTTCCGTCCTACTGCCGATTCTTGTCGCAAAGTACTTTTCTATAATTCTAGTATTTAATGGGAAAAAATTAAAAAAATTTTTTGTCCATTAATTATGAATAAAATGCCACTCATTTATGAAATTAAAAAAATTTAAATGTCTCTTATTAGATAAGGCATCTTATCGTATGATAAGGTACTTCTTTTTCAATGATTTCGAGGATATTTTAGTTTTGATCAAAAAAATTTTATTTCTCATGACTTTTCGTAAAAAATGTTAATGCCAACTGAAAGAGGAATAGATAAGCTTTCCATCGAGCTCTTAGTCGAAGAAGTCGGTCGAAGGATGCAAGAGTTATTAGCAAAAAACTAATCGGTGGTCAACACGTTTCCGTCCTACTGCCGATTCTTTTCGCAAAATGCTTTTCTATAATTGTAGTATTTAATGGGAAAAAATTAAACGAATTTTTTGTCCATGTAAAAAACTATTAATTCTGAATTAAATTCCACCCATTTATGCAATTAAAAAAATTGTAATGTATCTTATTAGATAAGGCATATTTTCGTATGATAAGGTACTTCGTTTTCAATGATTTCGAGGAAATTTTAGTTTCGATCAAACAAATTTTATTTCTTACGACTTTTCGTAAAAAATGTTAATGCCAACTGAAAGAGGAATAGATAAGCTTTCCATCGAGCTCTTAGTCGAAGAAGTCGGTAGAAGGATGCAAGAGTTATTAGCAAAAAACTAATCGGTGGTCAACACGTTTCCGTCCTACTGCCGATTCTTTTCGCAAAGTACTTTTCTATAATTCTAGTATTTAATGGGAAAAAATTTAACGAATTTTTTGTCCATGTTAAAAACTATTAATTCTGAATAAAATGCTACCCATTTATGAAATTAAAAAAATTTAAATGTCTCTTATTAGATAAGGCATCTTATCGTATGATAAGGTACTTCTTTTTCAATGATTTCGAGGATATTTTAGTTTTGATCAAAAAAATTTTATTTCTCATGACTTTTCGTAAAATATGTTAATGCCATCTGAAAGAGGAACAGATAAGCTTTCCATCGAGCTTTTAGTGGAAGAAGTCGGTCAAAGGATGCAAGAGTTATTAGCAAAAAACTAATCGGTGGTCAATACGTTTCCGTCCTACTGCCGATTCTTTCGCAAAATGCTTTTCTATAATTGTAGTATTTAATGGGAAAAAATTAAACGAATTTTTAGTCCATGTAAAAAACTATTAATTCTGAATAAAATGCCACCCATTTATGCAATTAAAAAAATTTAAATGTCTCTTATTAGATAAAGCATATTTTCGTCTGATAAGGTATTTCGTTTTCAATGATTTCGAGGAAATTTAAGTTTTGATCAAAAAAATTTTATTTCTTGCGACTTTTCGTAAAATATGTTAATGCCAACTGAAAGAAGAATAGATAAGCTTTAGATCGAGCTCTTAGTCAAAGAAGTCGGTCGAAAGATGCAAGAGTTATTAGCAAAAAACTAATTGGTGGTCTGTACGTTTCCGTCCTACTGCCGATTCTTTTCGCATAATGCTTTTCTATAATTCTAGTATTTAATGGGAAAAAATTAAAAAAATTTTTTGTCCATTAATTATGAATAAAATGCCACTCATTTATGAAATTAAAAAAATTTAAATGTCTCTTATTAGATAAGGCATCTTATCGTATGATAAGGTACTTCTTTTTCAATGATTTCGAGGATATTTTAGTTTTGATCAACAAAATTTTATTTCTCATGACTTTTCGTAAAAAATGTTAATGCCAACTGAAAGAGGAATAGATAAGCTTTCCATCGAGCTCTTAGTCGAAGAAGTCGGTCGAAGGATGCAAGAGTTATTAGCAAAAAACTAATCGGTGGTCAACACGTTTCCGTCCTACTGCCGATTCTTTTCGCAAAGTACTTTTCTATAATTATAGTATTTAATGGGAAAAAATTAAACGAATTTTTTGTCCTTGTAAAAAAACTATTAATTCTGAATTAAATTCCACCCATTTATGCAATTAAAAAAATTGTAATGTATCTTATTAGATAAGGCATATTTTCGTATGATAAGGTACTTCTTTTTCAATGATTTCTAGGATATTTTAGTTTTGATCAAAAAAATTTTATTTCTTACGACTTTTCATAAAATATGTTAATGCCATCTGAAAGAGGAACAGATAAGCTTTCCATCGAGCTCTTAGTCGAAGAAGTCGGTCGAAGGATGCAAGAGTTATTAGCAAAAAACTAATCGGTGGTCAACACGTTTCCGTCCTACTGCCGATTCTTTTCGCAAAATGCTTTTCTATAATTGTAGTATTTAATGGGAAAAAATTAAACGAATTTTTTGTCCATGTAAAAAACTATTAATTCTGAAATAAATGTCACCCATTTATGCAATTAAAAAAATTTAAATGTATCTTATTAGATAAGGCATATTTTCGTCTGATAAGGTACTTCGTTTTCAATGATTTCGAGGAAATTTTAGTTTCGATCAAACAAATTTTATTTCTTACGACTTTTCGTAAAAAATATTAATGCCAACTGAAAGAGGAATAGATAAGCTTTCCATCGAGCTCTTAGTCGAAGAAGTCGGTCGAAGGATGCAAGAGTTATTAGCAAAAAACTAATCGGTGGTCAACACGTTTCCGTCCTACTGCCGATTCTTTTCGCAAAGTACTTTTCTATAATTCTAGTATTTAATGGGAAAAAATTTAACGAATTTTTTGTCCATGTTAAAAACTATTAATTCTGAATAAAATGCTACCCATTTATGAAATTAAAAAAATTTAAATGTCTCTTATTAGATGAGGCATCTTATCGTATGATAAGGTACTTCTTTTTCAATGATTTCGACGATATTTTAGTTTTGATCAAAAAAATTTTATTTCTCATGACTTTTCGTAAAATATGTTAATGCCATCTGAAAGATGAACAGATAAGCTTTCCATCGAGCTTTTAGTGGAAGAAGTCGGTCAAAGGATGCAAGAGTTATTAGCAAAAAACTAATCGGTGGTCAATACGTTTCCGTCCTACTGCCGATTCTTTTCGCAAAGTACTTTTCTATAATTCTAGTATTTAATGGGAAAAAATTAAACGAATTTTTAGTCCATGTAAAAAACTATTAATTCTGAATAAAATGCCACCCATTTATGCAATTAAAAAAATTTAAATGTCTCTTATTAGATAAAGCATATTTTCGTCTGATAAGGTATTTCGTTTTCAATGATTTCGAGGAAATTTAAGTTTTGATCAAAAAAATTTTATTTCTTGCGACTTTTCGTAAAATATGTTAATGCCAACTGAAAGAAGAATAGATAAGTTTTAGATCGAGCTCTTAGTCAAAGAAGTCGGTCGAAAGATGCAAGAGTTATTAGCAAAAAACTAATTGGTGGTCTGTACGTTTCCGTCCTACTGCCGATTCTTTTCGCAAAATGCTTTTCTATAATTGTAGTATTTAATGGGAAAAAATTAAACGAATTTTTTGTCCTTGTAAAAAAACTATTAATTCTGAATTAAATTCCACCCATTTATGCAATTAAAAAATTTGTAATGTATCTTATTAGATGAGGCATATTTTCGTCTGATAAGGTACTTCGTTTTCAATGATTTCGAGGAAATTTTAGTTTTGATCAAACAAATTTTATTTCTTACGACTTTTCGTAAAAAATGTTAATGCCAACTGAAAGAGGAATAGATAAGCTTTCCATCGAGCTCTTAGTCGAAGAAGTCGGTCGAAGGATGCAAGAGTTATTAGCGAAAAACTAATCGGTGGTCAACACGTTTTCGTCCTACTGCCGATTCTTTTCGCAAAATGCTTTTCTATAATTCTAGTATTTAATGGGAAAAAATTAAACGAATTTTTTGTCCATGTTAAAAACTATTAATTCTGAATAAAATGCTACCCATTTATGAAATTAAAAAAATTTAAATGTCTCTTATTAGATAAGGCATCTTTTCGTATGATAAGGTACTTCTTTTTCAATGATTTCGAGGATATTTTAGTTTTGATCAAAAAAATTTTATTTCTCATGACTTTTCTTAAAATATGTTAATGCCATCTGAAAGAGGAACAGATAAGCTTTCCATCGAGCTTTTAGTGGAAGAAGTCGGTCAAAGGATGCAAGAGTTATTAGCAAAAAACTAATCGGTGGTCAACACGTTTCCGTCCTACTGCCGATTCTTTCGCAAAATGCTTTTCTATAATTGTAGTATTTAATGGGAAAAAATGAAACGAATTTTTTGTCCATGTAAAAAAACTATTAATTCTGAATAAAATGCCACCCATTTATGCAATTAAAAAAATTTAAATGTCTCTTATTAGATAAGGCATATTTTCGTCTGATAAGGTATTTCGTTTTCAATGATTTCGAGGAAATTTTAGTTTTGGTCAAACAAATTTTATTTCTTACGACTTTTCGTAAAAAATGTTAATGCCAACTGAAAGAAGAATAGATAAGCTTTCCATCGAGCTCTTAGTCGAAGAAGTCGGTCGAAGGATGCAAGAGTTATTAGCAAAAAACTAATCGGTGGTCAACACGTTTCCGTCCTACTGCCGATTCTTTTCGCAAAGTACTTTTCTATAATTCTAGTATTTAATGGGAAAAAATTAAACGAATTTTTTGTCCATGTAAAAAACTATTAATTCTGAATAAAATGCCACTCATTTATGAAATTAAAAAAATTTAAATGTCTCTTATTAGATAAGGCATATTTTCGTCTGATAAGGTACTTCGTTTTCAATGATTTCGAGTATATTTTAGTTTTGATCAAAAAAATTTTATTTCTTACGACTTTTCGTAAAATATGTTAATGCCATCTGAAAGAGGAACAGATAAGCTTTCCATCGAGCTTTTAGTGGAAGAAGTCGGTCAAAGGATGCAAGAGTTATTAGCAAAAAACTAATCGGTGGTCAACACGTTTCCGTCCTACTGCCGATTCTTTCGCAAAATGCTTTTCTATAATTGTAGTATTTAATGGGAAAAAATTAAACGAATTTTTTGTCCATGTAAAAAAACTATTAATTCTGAATAAAATGCCACCCATTTATGCAATTAAAAAAATTTAAATGTCTCTTATTAGATAAGGCATATTTTCGTCTGATAAGGTATTTCGTTTTCAATGATTTCGAGGAAATTTTAGTTTTGATCAAACAAATTTTATTTCTTACGACTTTTCGTAAAAAATGTTAATGCCAACTGAAAGAGGAATAGATAAGCTTTCCATCGAGCTCTTAGTCGAAGAAGTCGGTCGAAGGATGCAAGAGTTATTAGCAAAAAACTAATCGGTGGTCAACACGTTTCCGTCCTACTGCCGATTCTTTTCGCAAAGTACTTTTCTATAATTGTAGTATTTAATGGGAAAAAATTAAACGAATTTTTTGTCCATGTAAAAAACTATTAATTCTGAATAAAATGCCGCCTGTTTATGCAATTAAAAAAATTTAAATGTCTCCTATTAGATAAGGCATATTTTCGTCTGATAAGGTACTTCTTTTTCAATGGTTTCGAGGATATTTTAGTTTTGATCAAAAAAGTTTTATTTCTTACGACTTTTCGTAAAATATGTTAATGCCATCTGAAAGAGGAACAGATAAGATTTCCATCGAGCTCTTAGTCGAAGAAGTCGGTCGAAGGATGCAAGAGTTATTAGCAAAAAACTAATCGGTGGTCAACATGTTTCCGTCCTACTGCCGATTCTTTTCGCAAAGTACTTTTCTATAATTCTAGTATTTAATGGGAAAAAATTAAACGAATTTTTTGTCCATGTTAAAAACATTTAATTCTGAATAAAATGCCACCCATTTATGAAATTAAAAAAATTTAAATGTCTCTTATTAGATAAGGCATATTTTCGTATGATAAGGTACTTCTTTTTCAATGATTTCGAGGATATTTTAGTTTTGATCAAAAAAATTTTATTTTTCATGACTTTTCGTAAAATATGTTAATGCCATCTGAAAGAGGAACAGATAAACTTTCCATCGAGCTTTTAGTGGAAGAAGTCGGTCGAAGGATGCAAGAGTTATTAGCAAAAAACTAATCGGTGGTCAACACGATTCCGTCCTACTGCCGATTCTTTCGCAAAATGCTTTTCTATAATTGTAGTATTTAATGGGAAAAAAATAAACGAATTTGTTGTCCATGTAAAAAAACTATTGATTCTGAATAAAATGCCACCCATTTATGAAATTAAAAATTTTAAATGTCTCTTATTAGATAAGGCATATTTTCGTCTGATAAGGTGCTTCGTTTTCAATGATTTCGAGGAAATTTTAGTTTTGATCAAACAGATTTTATTTCTTACGACTTTTCGTAAAAAATGTTAATGCCAACTGAAAGAGGAATAGATGAGCTTTCCATCGAGCTCTTAGTCGAAGAAGTCGGTCGAAGGATGCAAGAGTTATTAGCAAAAAACTAATCGGTGGTCAACACGTTTCCGTCCTACTGCCGATTCTTTTCGCAAAGTACTTTTCTATAATTGTAGTATTTAATGGGAAAAAATTAAACGAATTTTTTGTCCATGTAAAAAACTATTAATTCTGAATAAAATGCCACTCATTTATGAAATTAAAAAAATTTAAATGTCTCTTATTAGATAAGGCATATTTTCGTCTGATAAGGTACTTCGTTTTCAATGATTTCGAGGATATTTTAGTTTTGATCAAAAAAATTTTATTTCTTACGACTTTTCGTAAAATATGTTAATGCCATCTGAAAGAGGAACAGATAAGCTTTCCATCGAGCTTTTAGTGGAAGAAGTCGGTCAAAGGATGCAAGAGTTATTAGCAAAAAACTAATCGGTGGTCAACACGTTTCCGTCCTACTGCCGATTCTTTCGCAAAATGCTTTTCTATAATTGTAGTATTTAATGGGAAAAAATTAAACGAATTTTTTGTCCATGTAAAAAAACTATTAATTCTGAATAAAATGCCACCCATTTATGCAATTAAAAAAATTTAAATGTCTCTTATTAGATAAGGCATATTTTCGTCTGATAAGGTATTTCGTTTTCAATGATTTCGAGGAAATTTTAGTTTTGATCAAACAAATTTTATTTCTTACGACTTTTCGTAAAAAATGTTAATGCCAACTGAAAGAGGAATAGATAAGCTTTCCATCGAGCTCTTAGTCGAAGAAGTCGGTCGAAGGATGCAAGAGTTATTAGCAAAAAACTAATCGGTGGTCAACACGTTTCCGTCCTACTGCCGATTCTTTTCGCAAAGTACTTTTCTATAATTGTAGTATTTAATGGGAAAAAATTAAACGAATTTTTTGTCCATGTAAAAAACTATTAATTCTGAATAAAATGACGCCTGTTTATGCAATTAAAAAAATTTAAATGTCTCCTATTAGATAAGGCATATTTTCGTCTGATAAGGTACTTCTTTTTCAATGGTTTCGAGGATATTTTAGTTTTGATCAAAAAAGTTTTATTTCTTACGACTTTTCGTAAAATATGTTAATGCCATCTGAAAGAGGAACAGATAAGATTTCCATCGAGCTCTTAGTCGAAGAAGTCGGTCGAAGGATGCAAGAGTTATTAGCAAAAAACTAATCGGTGGTCAACATGTTTCCGTCCTACTGCCGATTCTTTTCGCAAAGTACTTTTCTATAATTCTAGTATTTAATGGGAAAAAATTAAACGAATTTTTTGTCCATGTTAAAAACATTTAATTCTGAATAAAATGCCACCCATTTATGAAATTAAAAAAATTTAAATGTCTCTTATTAGATAAGGCATATTTTCGTATGATAAGGTACTTCTTTTTCAATGATTTCGAGGATATTTTAGTTTTGATCAAAAAAATTTTATTTTTCATGACTTTTCGTAAAATATGTTAATGCCATCTGAAAGAGGAACAGATAAACTTTCCATCGAGCTTTTAGTGGAAGAAGTCGGTCGAAGGATGCAAGAGTTATTAGCAAAAAACTAATCGGTGGTCAACACGATTCCGTCCTACTGCCGATTCTTTCGCAAAATGCTTTTCTATAATTGTAGTATTTAATGGGAAAAAAATAAACGAATTTTTTGTCCATGTAAAAAAACTATTGATTCTGAATAAAATGCCACCCATTTATGAAATTAAAAATTTTAAATGTCTCTTATTAGATAAGGCATATTTTCGTCTGATAAGGTGCTTCGTTTTCAATGATTTCGAGGAAATTTTAGTTTTGATCAAACAGATTTTATTTCTTACGACTTTTCGTAAAAAATGTTAATGCCAACTGAAAGAGGAATAGATGAGCTTTCCATCGAGCTCTTAGTCGAAGAAGTCGGTCGAAGGATGCAAGAGTTATTAGCAAAAAACTAATCGGTGGTCAACACGTTTCCGTCCTACTGCCGATTCTTTTCGCAAAGTACTTTTCTATAATTCTAGTATTTAATGGGAAAAAATTAAAAAAATTTTTTGTCCATTAATTATGAATAAAATGCCACTCATTTATGAAATTAAAAAAATTTAAATGTCTCTTATTAGATAAGGCATATTTTCGTCTGATAAGGTACTTCGATTTCAATAATTTCGAGGAAATTTTAGTTTTGATCAAAAAAATTTTATTTCTTGCGACTTTTCGTAAAAAATGTTAATGCCAACTGAAAGGAGAATAGATAAGCTATCCATCGAGCTCTTAGTCGAAGAAGTCGGTCGAAGGATGCAAGAGTTATTAGCAAAAAACTAATCGGTGGTCAACACGATTCCGTCCTACTGCCGATTCTCTTCGCAAAGTACTTTTCTATAATTCTAGTATTTAATAGGAAAAAATTAAACGAATTTTTTGTCCATGTAAAAAACTATTAATTCTGAATAAAATGCCGCCTATTAATGCAATTAAAAAAGTTTAAATGTCTCTTATTAGATAAGGCATATTTTCGTCTGATAAGGTACTTCTTCTTCAATGATGTCGAGGATATTTTAGTTTTGATCAAAAAAATTTTATTTCTTGCGACTTTTCGTAAAATATGTTAATGCCATCTGAAAGAGAAACAGATAAGCTTTCCATCGAGCTCTTAGTCGAAGAAGTCGGTCGAAGGATGCAAGAGTTATTAGCAATTTCGGCAAATTAGCAAATTAATCGGTGGTCAACATGTTTCCCTCCTACTGCCGATTCTTTTCGCAAAGTACTTTTCTATAATTCTAGTATTTAATGGGAAAAAATTAAACAAATTTTTTGTCCATGTAAAAAACTATTAATTCTGAATAAAATGCCACCCATTTATGAAATTAAAACAATTTAAATGTCTCTGATTAGATAAGGCATATTTTCGTCTGATAAGGTACTTCTTATTCAATGATTTCGAGGATATTTTAGTTTTAATCAAAAAAATTTTATTTCTTACTACTTTTCGTAAAAAATGTTAATGCCAACTGAAAGAAGAATAGGTAAGCTTTAGATCGAGCTCTTAGTCGAAGAAGTCGGTCGAAGGATGCAAGAGTTATTAGCAAAAAACTAATCGGTGGTCAACACGTTTCCGTCCTACTGCCGATTCTTTTCGCAAAGTACTTTTCTATAATTCTAGTATTTAATGGGAAAAAATTAAACGAATTTTTTGTCCATGTTAAAAACATTTAATTCTGAATAAAATGCCACCCATTTATGAAATTAAAACAATTTAAATGTCTCTGATTAGATAAGGCATATTTTCGTCTGATAAGGTACTTCTTATTCAATGATTTCGAGGATATTTTAGTTTTGATCAAAAAAATTTTATTTCTTACGACTTTTCGTAAAAAATGTTAATGCCAACTGAAAGAAGAATAGATAAGCTTTAGATCGAGCTCTTAGTCGAAGAAGTCGGTCGAAGGATGCAAGAGTTATTAGCAAAAAACTAATCGGTGGTCAACACGTTTCCGTCCTACTGCCGATTCTTTTCGCAAAGTACTTTTCTATAATTCTAGTATTTAATGGGAAAAAATTAAACGAATTTTTTGTCCATGTTTAAAACATTTAATTCTGAATAAAATGCCACCGATTTATGAAATTAAAAAAATTTAAATGTCTCTTATTAGATAAGGCATATTTTCGTATGATAAGGTACTTCTTTTTCAATGATTTCGAGGATATTTTAGTTTTGATCAAAAAAATTTTATTTTTCATGACTTTTCGTAAAATATGTTAATGCCATCTGAAAGAGGAACAGATAAACTTTCCATCGAGCTTTTAGTGGAAGAAGTCGGTCGAAGGATGCAAGAGTTATTAGCAAAAAACTAATCGGTGGTCAACACGTTTCCGTCCTACTGCCGATTCTTTTCGCAAAGTACTTTTCTATAATTCTAGTATTTAATGGGAAAAAATTAAAAAAATTTTTTGTCCATTAATTATGAATAAAATGCCACTCATTTATGAAATTAAAAAAATTTAAATGTCTCTTATTAGATAAGGCATATTTTCGTCTGATAAGGTACTTCGTTTTCAATAATTTCGAGGAAATTTTAGTTTTGATCAAAAAAATTTTATTTCTTGCGACTTTTCGTAAAAAATGTTAATGCCAACTGAAAGAAGAATAGATAAGCTATCCATCGAGCTCTTAGTCGAAGAAGTCGGTCGAAGGATGCAAGAGTTATTAGCAAAAAACTAATCGGTGGTCAACACGTTTCCGTCCTACTGCCGATTCTCTTCGCAAAGTACTTTTCTATAATTCTAGTATTTAATAGGAAAAAATTAAACGAATTTTTTGTCCATGTAAAAAACTATTAATTCTGAATAAAATGCCGCCTATTAATGCAATTAAAAAAGTTTAAATGTCTCTTATTAGATAAGGCATATTTTCGTCTGATAAGGTACTTCTTCTTCAATGATGTCGAGGATATTTTAGTTTTGATCAAAAAAATTTTATTTCTTGCGACTTTTCGTAAAATATGTTAATGCCATCTGAAAGAGAAACAGATAAGTTTTCCATCGAGCTCTTAGTCGAAGAAGTCGGTCGAAGGATGCAAGAGTTATTAGCAATTTCGGCAAATTAGCAAATTAATCGGTGGTCAACATGTTTCCCTCCTACTGCCGATTCTTTTCGCAAAGTGCTTTTCTATAATTCTAGTATTTAATGGGAAAAAATTAAACAAATTTTTTGTCCATGTAAAAAACTATTAATTCTGAATAAAATGCCACCCATTTATGAAATTAAAACAATTTAAATGTCTCTGATTAGATAAGGCATATTTTCGTCTGATAAGGTTCTTCTTATTCAATGATTTCGAGGATATTTTAGTTTTGATCAAACAAATTTTATTTCTTACGACTTTTCGTAAAAAATGTTAATGCCAACTGAAAGAAGAATAGATAAGCTTTAGATCGAGCTCTTAGTCGAAGAAGTCGGTCGAAGGATGCAACAGTTATTAGCAAAAAACTAATCGGTGGTCAACACGTTTCCGTCCTACTGCCGATTCTTTTCGCAAAGTACTTTTCTATAATTCTAGTATTTAATGGGAAAAAATTAAACGAATTTTTTGTCCATGTTAAAAACATTTAATTCTGAATAAAATGCCACCGATTTATTAAATTAAAAAAATTTAAATGTCTCTTATTAGATAAGGCATATTTTCGTATGATAAGGTACTTCTTTTTCAATGATTTCGAGGATATTTTAGTTTTGATCAAAAAAATTTTATTTTTCATGACTTTTCGTAAAATATGTTAATGCCATCTGAAAGAGGAACAGATAAACTTTCCATCGAGCTTTTAGTGGAAGAAGTCGGTCGAAGGATGCAAGAGTTATTAGCAAAAAACTAATCGGTGGTCAACACGATTCCGTCCTACTGCCGATTCTTTCGCAAAATGCTTTTCTATAATTGTAGTCTTTAATGGGAAAAAAATAAACGAATTTTTTGTCCATGTAAAAAAACTATTAATTCTGAATAAAATGCCACCCATTTATGAAATTGAAAATTTTAAATGTCTCTTATTAGATAAGGCATATTTTCGTCTGATAAGGTGCTTCGTTTTCAATGATTTCTGGGATATTTTAGTTTTGATCAAAAAAATTTTATTTCTTACGACTTTTCATAAAATATGTTAATGCCATCTGAAAGAGGAACAGATAAGCTTTCCTTCGAGCTCTTAGTCGAAGAAGTCGGTCGAAGGATGCAAGAGTTATTAGCAAAAAACTAATCGGTGGTCAACACGTTTCCGTCCTACTGCCGATTCTTTTCGCAAAGTACTTTTCTATAATTCTAGTATTTAATGGGAAAAAATTAAACGAATTTTTTGTCCATGTAAAAAACTATTAATTCTGAATAAAATGCCGCCTATTAATGCAATTAAAAAAGTTTAAATGTCTCTTATTAGATAAGGCATATTTTCGTCTGATAAGGTACTTCTTCTTCAATGATGTCGAGGATATTTTAGTTTTGATCAAAAAAATTTTATTTCTTGCGACTTTTCGTAAAATATGTTAATGCCATCTGAAAGAGAAACAGATAAGTTTTCCATCGAGCTCTTAGTCGAAGAAGTCGGTCGAAGGATGCAAGAGTTATTAGCAATTTCGGCAAATTAGCAAATTAATCGGTGGTCAACATGTTTCCCTCCTACTGCCGATTCTTTTCGCAAAGTGCTTTTCTATAATTCTAGTATTTAATGGGAAAAAATTAAACAAATTTTTTGTCCATGTAAAAAACTATTAATTCTGAATAAAATGCCACCCATTTATGAAATTAAAACAATTTAAATGTCTCTGATTAGATAAGGCATATTTTCGTCTGATAAGGTACTTCTTATTCAATGATTTCGAGGATATTTTAGTTTTGATCAAAAAAATTTTATTTCTTACGACTTAAAAAAATTTAAATGTCTCTTAAAAAAATTTAAATGTCTCTTATTAGATAAGGCATATTTTCGTATGATAAGGTACTTCTTTTTCAATGATTTCGAGGATATTTTAGTTTTGATCAAAAAAATTTTATTTTTCATGACTTTTCGTAAAATATGTTAATGCCATCTGAAAGAGGAACAGATAAACTTTCCATCGAGCTTTTAGTGGAAGAAGTCGGTCGAAGGATGCAAGAGTTATTAGCAAAAAACTAATCGGTGGTCAACACGATTCCGTCCTACTGCCGATTCTTTCGCAAAATGCTTTTCTATAATTGTAGTATTTAATGGGAAAAAAATAAACGAATTTTTTGTCCATGTAAAAAAACTATTAATTCTGAATAAAATGCCACCCATTTATGAAATTGAAAATTTTAAATGTCTCTTATTAGATAAGGCATATTTTCGTCTGATAAGGTGCTTCGTTTTCAATGATTTCTGGGATATTTTAGTTTTGATCAAAAAAATTTTATTTCTTACGACTTTTCATAAAATATGTTAATGCCATCTGAAAGAGGAACAGATAAGCTTTCCATCGAGCTCTTAGTCGAAGAAGTCGGTCGAAGGATGCAAGAGTTATTAGCAAAAAACTAATCGGTGGTCAACACGTTTCCGTCCTACTGCCGATTCTTTTCGCAAAGTACTTTTCTATAATTCTAGTATTTAATGGGAAAAAATTAAAAAAATTTTTTGTCCATTAATTATGAATAAAATGCCACTCATTTATGAAATTAAAAAAATTTAAATGTCTCTTATTAGATAAGGCATATTTTCGTCTGATAAGGTACTTCGTTTTCAATAATTTCGAGGAAATTTTAGTTTTGATCAAAAAAATTTTATTTCTTGCGACTTTTCGTAAAAAATGTTAATGCCAACTGAAAGAAGAATAGATAAGCTATCCATCGAGCTCTTAGTCGAAGAAGTCGGTCGAAGGATGCAAGAGTTATTAGCAAAAAACTAATCGGTGGTCAACACGATTCCGTCCTACTGCCGATTCTCTTCGCAAAGTACTTTTCTATAATTCTAGTATTTAATGGGAAAAAATTAAACGAATTTTTTGTCCATGTTAAAAACATTTAATTCTGAATAAAATGCCACCGATTTATGAAATTAAAAAAATTTAAATGTCTCTTATTAGATAAGGCATATTTTCGTATGATAAGGTACTTCTTTTTCAATGATTTCGAGGATATTTTAGTTTTGATCAAAAAAATTTTATTTTTCATGACTTTTCGTAAAATATGTTAATGCCATCTGAAAGAGGAACAGATAAACTTTCCATCGAGCTTTTAGTGGAAGAAGTCGGTCGAAGGATGCAAGAGTTATTAGCAAAAAACTAATCGGTGGTCAACACGATTCCGTCCTACTGCCGATTCTTTCGCAAAATGCTTTTCTATAATTGTAGTATTTAATGGGAAAAAAATAAACGAATTTTTTGTCCATGTAAAAAAACTATTAATTCTGAATAAAATGCCACCCATTTATGAAATTGAAAATTTTAAATGTCTCTTATTAGATAAGGCATATTTTTGTCTGATAAGGTGCTTCGTTTTCAATGATTTCTGGGATATTTTAGTTTTGATCAAAAAAATTTTATTTCTTACGACTTTTCATAAAATATGTTAATGCCATCTGAAAGAGGAACAGATAAGCTTTCCATCGAGCTCTTAGTCGAAGAAGTCGGTCGAAGGATGCAAGAGTTATTAGCAAAAAACTAATCGGTGGTCAACACGTTTCCGTCCTACTGCCGATTCTTTTCGCAAAGTACTTTTCTATAATTCTAGTATTTAATGGGAAAAAATTAAAAAAATTTTTTGTCCATTAATTATGAATAAAATGCCACTCATTTATGAAATTAAAAAAATTTAAATGTCTCTTATTAGATAAGGCATATTTTCGTCTGATAAGGTACTTCGTTTTCAATAATTTCGAGGAAATTTTAGTTTTGATCAAAAAAATTTTATTTCTTGCGACTTTTCGTAAAAAATGTTAATGCCAACTGAAAGAAGAATAGATAAGCTATCCATCGAGCTCTTAGTCGAAGAAGTCGGTCGAAGGATGCAAGAGTTATTAGCAAAAAACTAATCGGTGGTCAACACGATTCCGTCCTACTGCCGATTCTCTTCGCAAAGTACTTTTCTATAATTCTAGTATTTAATAGGAAAAAATTAAACGAATTTTTTGTCCATGTAAAAAACTATTAATTCTGAAATAAATGTCACCCATTTATGCAATTAAAAAAATTTAAATGTATCTTATTAGATAAGGCATATTTTCGTCTGATAAGGTACTTCGTTTTCAATGATTTCGAGGAAATTTTAGTTTCGATCAAACAAATTTTATTTCTTACGACTTTTCGTAAAAAATGTTAATGCCAACTGAAAGAGGAATAGATAAGCTTTCCATCGAGCTCTTAGTCGAAGAAGTCGGTTGAAGGATGCAAGAGTTATTAGCAAAAAACTAATCGGTGGTCAACACGTTTCCGTCCTACTGCCGATTCTTTTCGCAAAGTGCTTTTCTATAATTCTAGTATTTAATGGGAAAAAATTAAACAAATTTTTTGTCCATGTAAAAAACTATTAATTCTGAATAAAATGCCACCCATTTATGAAATTAAAACAATTTAAATGTCTCTGATTAGATAAGGCATATTTTCGTCTGATAAGGTACTTCTTATTCAATGATTTCGAGGATATTTTAGTTTTGATCAAAAAAATTTTATTTCTTACGACTTTTCGTAAAAAATGTTAATGCCAACTGAAAGAAGAATAGATAAGCTTTAGATCGAGCTCTTAGTCGAAGAAGTCGGTCGAAGGATGCAAGAGTTATTAGCAAAAAACTAATCGGTGGTCAACACGTTTCCGTCCTACTGCCGATTCTTTTCGCAAAGTACTTTTCTATAATTCTAGTATTTAATGGGAAAAAATTAAACGAATTTTTTGTCCATGTTAAAAACATTTAATTCTGAATAAAATGCCACCGATTTATGAAATTAAAAAAATTTAAATGTCTCTTATTAGATAAGGCATATTTTCGTATGATAAGGTACTTCTTTTTCAATGATTTCGAGGATATTTTAGTTTTGATCAAAAAAATTTTATTTTTCATGACTTTTCGTAAAATATGTTAATGCCATCTGAAAGAGGAACAGATAAACTTTCCATCGAGCTTTTAGTGGAAGAAGTCGGTCGAAGGATGCAAGAGTTATTAGCAAAAAACTAATCGGTGGTCAACACGATTCCGTCCTACTGCCGATTCTTTCGCAAAATGCTTTTCTATAATTGTAGTATTTAATGGGAAAAAAATAAACGAATTTTTTGTCCATGTAAAAAAACTATTAATTCTGAATAAAATGCCACCCATTTATGAAATTGAAAATTTTAAATGTCTCTTATTAGATAAGGCATATTTTCGTCTGATAAGGTGCTTCGTTTTCAATGATTTCTGGGATATTTTAGTTTTGATCAAAAAAATTTTATTTCTTACGACTTTTCATAAAATATGTTAATGCCATCTGAAAGAGGAACAGATAAGCTTTCCATCGAGCTCTTAGTCGAAGAAGTCGGTCGAAGGATGCAAGAGTTATTAGCAAAAAACTAATCGGTGGTCAACACGTTTCCGTCCTACTGCCGATTCTTTTCGCAAAGTACTTTTCTATAATTCTAGTATTTAATGGGAAAAAATTAAAAAAATTTTTTGTCCATTAATTATGAATAAAATGCCACTCATTTATGAAATTAAAAAAATTTAAATGTCTCTTATTAGATAAGGCATATTTTCGTCTGATAAGGTACTTCGTTTTCAATAATTTCGAGGAAATTTTAGTTTTGATCAAAAAAATTTTATTTCTTGCGACTTTTCGTAAAAAATGTTAATGCCAACTGAAAGAAGAATAGATAAGCTATCCATCGAGCTCTTAGTCGAAGAAGTCGGTCGAAGGATGCAAGAGTTATTAGCAAAAAACTAATCGGTGGTCAACACGATTCCGTCCTACTGCCGATTCTCTTCGCAAAGTACTTTTCTATAATTCTAGTATTTAATGGGAAAAAATTAAACGAATTTTTTGTCCATGTTAAAAACATTTAATTCTGAATAAAATGCCACCGATTTATGAAATTAAAAAAATTTAAATGTCTCTTATTAGATAAGGCATATTTTCGTATGATAAGGTACTTCTTTTTCAATGATTTCGAGGATATTTTAGTTTTGATCAAAAAAATTTTATTTTTCATGACTTTTCGTAAAATATGTTAATGCCATCTGAAAGAGGAACAGATAAACTTTCCATCGAGCTTTTAGTGGAAGAAGTCGGTCGAAGGATGCAAGAGTTATTAGCAAAAAACTAATCGGTGGTCAACACGATTCCGTCCTACTGCCGATTCTTTCGCAAAATGCTTTTCTATAATTGTAGTATTTAATGGGAAAAAAATAAACGAATTTTTTGTCCATGTAAAAAAACTATTAATTCTGAATAAAATGCCACCCATTTATGAAATTGAAAATTTTAAATGTCTCTTATTAGATAAGGCATATTTTCGTCTGATAAGGTGCTTCGTTTTCAATGATTTCTGGCATATTTTAGTTTTGATCAAAAAAATTTTATTTCTTACGACTTTTCATAAAATATGTTAATGCCATCTGAAAGAGGAACAGATAAGCTTTCCATCGAGCTCTTAGTCGAAGAAGTCGGTCGAAGGATGCAAGAGTTATTAGCAAAAAACTAATCGGTGGTCAACACGTTTCCGTCCTACTGCCGATTCTTTTCGCAAAGTACTTTTCTATAATTCTAGTATTTAATGGGAAAAAATTAAAAAAATTTTTTGTCCATTAATTATGAATAAAATGCCACTCATTTATGAAATTAAAAAAATTTAAATGTCTCTTATTAGATAAGGCATATTTTCGTCTGATAAGGTACTTCGTTTTCAATAATTTCGAGGAAATTTTAGTTTTGATCAAAAAAATTTTATTTCTTGCGACTTTTCGTAAAAAATGTTAATGCCAACTGAAAGAAGAATAGATAAGCTATCCATCGAGCTCTTAGTCGAAGAAGTCGGTCGAAGGATGCAAGAGTTATTAGCAAAAAACTAATCGGTGGTCAACACGATTCCGTCCTACTGCCGATTCTCTTCGCAAAGTACTTTTCTATAATTCTAGTATTTAATAGGAAAAAATTAAACGAATTTTTTGTCCATGTAAAAAAACTATTAATTCTGAATAAAATGCCACCCATTTATGAAATTGAAAATTTTAAATGTCTCTTATTAGATAAGGCATATTTTTGTCTGATAAGGTGCTTCGTTTTCAATGATTTCTGGGATATTTTAGTTTTGATCAAAAAAATTTTATTTCTTACGACTTTTCATAAAATATGTTAATGCCATCTGAAAGAGGAACAGATAAGCTTTCCATCGAGCTCTTAGTCGAAGAAGTCGGTCGAAGGATGCAAGAGTTATTAGCAAAAAACTAATCGGTGGTCAACACGTTTCCGTCCTACTGCCGATTCTTTTCGCAAAGTACTTTTCTATAATTCTAGTATTTAATGGGAAAAAATTAAAAAAATTTTTTGTCCATTAATTATGAATAAAATGCCACTCATTTATGAAATTAAAAAAATTTAAATGTCTCTTATTAGATAAGGCATATTTTCGTCTGATAAGGTACTTCGTTTTCAATAATTTCGAGGAAATTTTAGTTTTGATCAAAAAAATTTTATTTCTTGCGACTTTTCGTAAAAAATGTTAATGCCAACTGAAAGAAGAATAGATAAGCTATCCATCGAGCTCTTAGTCGAAGAAGTCGGTCGAAGGATGCAAGAGTTATTAGCAAAAAACTAATCGGTGGTCAACACGATTCCGTCCTACTGCCGATTCTCTTCGCAAAGTACTTTTCTATAATTCTAGTATTTAATAGGAAAAAATTAAACGAATTTTTTGTCCATGTAAAAAACTATTAATTCTGAAATAAATGTCACCCATTTATGCAATTAAAAAAATTTAAATGTATCTTATTAGATAAGGCATATTTTCGTCTGATAAGGTACTTCGTTTTCAATGATTTCGAGGAAATTTTAGTTTCGATCAAACAAATTTTATTTCTTACGACTTTTCGTAAAAAATGTTAATGCCAACTGAAAGAGGAATAGATAAGCTTTCCATCGAGCGCTTAGTCGAAGAAGTCGGTTGAAGGATGCAAGAGTTATTAGCAAAAAACTAATCGGTGGTCAACACGTTTCCGTCCTACTGCCGATTCTTTTCGCAAAGTGCTTTTCTATAATTCTAGTATTTAATGGGAAAAAATTAAACAAATTTTTTGTCCATGTAAAAAACTATTAATTCTGAATAAAATGCCACCCATTTATGAAATTAAAACAATTTAAATGTCTCTGATTAGATAAGGCATATTTTCGTCTGATAAGGTACTTCTTATTCAATGATTTCGAGGATATTTTAGTTTTGATCAAAAAAATTTTATTTCTTACGACTTTTCGTAAAAAATGTTAATGCCAACTGAAAGAAGAATAGATAAGCTTTAGATCGAGCTCTTAGTCGAAGAAGTCGGTCGAAGGATGCAAGAGTTATTAGCAAAAAACTAATCGGTGGTCAACACGTTTCCGTCCTACTGCCGATTCTTTTCGCAAAGTACTTTTCTATAATTCTAGTATTTAATGGGAAAAAATTAAACGAATTTTTTGTCCATGTTAAAAACATTTAATTCTGAATAAAATGCCACCGATTTATGAAATTAAAAAAATTTAAATGTCTCTTATTAGATAAGGCATATTTTCGTATGATAAGGTACTTCTTTTTCAATGATTTCGAGGATATTTTAGTTTTGATCAAAAAAATTTTATTTTTCATGACTTTTCGTAAAATATGTTAATGCCATCTGAAAGAGGAACAGATAAACTTTCCATCGAGCTTTTAGTGGAAGAAGTCGGTCGAAGGATGCAAGAGTTATTAGCAAAAAACTAATCGGTGGTCAACACGATTCCGTCCTACTGCCGATTCTTTCGCAAAATGCTTTTCTATAATTGTAGTATTTAATGGGAAAAAAATAAACGAATTTTTTGTCCATGTAAAAAAACTATTAATTCTGAATAAAATGCCACCCATTTATGAAATTGAAAATTTTAAATGTCTCTTATTAGATAAGGCATATTTTCGTCTGATAAGGTGCTTCGTTTTCAATGATTTCTGGGATATTTTAGTTTTGATCAAAAAAATTTTATTTCTTACGACTTTTCATAAAATATGTTAATGCCATCTGAAAGAGGAACAGATAAGCTTTCCATCGAGCTCTTAGTCGAAGAAGTCGGTCGAAGGATGCAAGAGTTATTAGCAAAAAACTAATCGGTGGTCAACACGTTTCCGTCCTACTGCCGATTCTTTTCGCAAAGTACTTTTCTATAATTCTAGTATTTAATGGGAAAAAATTAAAAAAATTTTTTGTCCATTAATTATGAATAAAATGCCACTCATTTATGAAATTAAAAAAATTTAAATGTCTCTTATTAGATAAGGCATATTTTCGTCTGATAAGGTACTTCGTTTTCAATAATTTCGAGGAAATTTTAGTTTTGATCAAAAAAATTTTATTTCTTGCGACTTTTCGTAAAAAATGTTAATGCCAACTGAAAGAAGAATAGATAAGCTATCCATCGAGCTCTTAGTCGAAGAAGTCGGTCGAAGGATGCAAGAGTTATTAGCAAAAAACTAATCGGTGGTCAACACGATTCCGTCCTACTGCCGATTCTCTTCGCAAAGTACTTTTCTATAATTCTAGTATTTAATGGGAAAAAATTAAACGAATTTTTTGTCCATGTTAAAAACATTTAATTCTGAATAAAATGCCACCGATTTATGAAATTAAAAAAATTTAAATGTCTCTTATTAGATAAGGCATATTTTCGTATGATAAGGTACTTCTTTTTCAATGATTTCGAGGATATTTTAGTTTTGATCAAAAAAATTTTATTTTTCATGACTTTTCGTAAAATATGTTAATGCCATCTGAAAGAGGAACAGATAAACTTTCCATCGAGCTTTTAGTGGAAGAAGTCGGTCGAAGGATGCAAGAGTTATTAGCAAAAAACTAATCGGTGGTCAACACGATTCCGTCCTACTGCCGATTCTTTCGCAAAATGCTTTTCTATAATTGTAGTATTTAATGGGAAAAAAATAAACGAATTTTTTGTCCATGTAAAAAAACTATTAATTCTGAATAAAATGCCACCCATTTATGAAATTGAAAATTTTAAATGTCTCTTATTAGATAAGGCATATTTTCGTCTGATAAGGTGCTTCGTTTTCAATGATTTCTGGCATATTTTAGTTTTGATCAAAAAAATTTTATTTCTTACGACTTTTCATAAAATATGTTAATGCCATCTGAAAGAGGAACAGATAAGCTTTCCATCGAGCTCTTAGTCGAAGAAGTCGGTCGAAGGATGCAAGAGTTATTAGCAAAAAACTAATCGGTGGTCAACACGTTTCCGTCCTACTGCCGATTCTTTTCGCAAAGTACTTTTCTATAATTCTAGTATTTAATGGGAAAAAATTAAAAAAATTTTTTGTCCATTAATTATGAATAAAATGCCACTCATTTATGAAATTAAAAAAATTTAAATGTCTCTTATTAGATAAGGCATATTTTCGTCTGATAAGGTACTTCGTTTTCAATAATTTCGAGGAAATTTTAGTTTTGATCAAAAAAATTTTATTTCTTGCGACTTTTCGTAAAAAATGTTAATGCCAACTGAAAGAAGAATAGATAAGCTATCCATCGAGCTCTTAGTCGAAGAAGTCGGTCGAAGGATGCAAGAGTTATTAGCAAAAAACTAATCGGTGGTCAACACGATTCCGTCCTACTGCCGATTCTCTTCGCAAAGTACTTTTCTATAATTCTAGTATTTAATAGGAAAAAATTAAACGAATTTTTTGTCCATGTAAAAAACTATTAATTCTGAAATAAATGTCACCCATTTATGCAATTAAAAAAATTTAAATGTATCTTATTAGATAAGGCATATTTTCGTCTGATAAGGTACTTCGTTTTCAATGATTTCGAGGAAATTTTAGTTTCGATCAAACAAATTTTATTTCTTACGACTTTTCGTAAAAAATGTTAATGCCAACTGAAAGAGGAAGAGATAAGCTTTCCATCGAGCTCTTAGTCGAAGAAGTCGGTTGAAGGATGCAAGAGTTATTAGCAAAAAACTAATCGGTGGTCAACACGTTTCCGTCCTACTGCCGATTCTTTTCGCAAAGTACTTTTCTATAATTCTAGTATTTAATGGGAAAAAATTTAACGAATTTTTTGTCCATGTTAAAAACTATTAATTCTGAATAAAATGCTACCCATTTATGAAATTAAAAAAATTTAAATGTCTCTTATTAGATAAGGCATCTTATCGTATGATAAGGTACTTCTTTTTCAATGATTTCGAGGATATTTTAGTTTTGATCAAAAAAATTTTATTTCTCATGACTTTTCGTAAAATATGTTAATGCCATCTGAAAGAGGAACAGATAAGCTTTCCATCGAGCTTTTAGTGGAAGAAGTCGGTCAAAGGATGCAAGAGTTATTAGCAAAAAACTAATCGGTGGTCAATACGTTTCCGTCCTACTGCCGATTCTTTCGCAAAATGCTTTTCTATAATTGTAGTATTTAATGGGAAAAAATTAAACGAATTTTTTGTCCATGTAAAAAACTATTTATTCTGAATAAAATGCCACCCATTTATGCAATTAAAAAAATTTAAATGTCTCTTTTTAGATAAAGCATATTTTCGTCTGATAAGGTATTTCGTTTTCAATGATTTCGAGGAAATTTAAGTTTTGATCAAAAAAATTTTATTTCTTGCGACTTTTCGTAAAATATGTTAATGCCAACTGAAAGAAGAATAGATAAGCTTTAGATCGAGCTCTTAGTCGAAGAAGTCGGTCGAAAGATGCAAGAGTTATTAGCAAAAAACTAATCAGTGGTCTGCACGTTTCCGTCCTACTGCCGATTCTTTTCGCAAAATGCTTTTCTATAATTATAGTATTTAATGGGAAAAAATTAAACGAATTTTTTGTCCTTGTAAAAAAACTATTAATTCTGAATTAAATTCCACCCATTTATGCAATTAAAAAATTTGTAATGTATCTTATTAGATAAGGCATATTTTTGTATGATAAGGTACTTCTTTTTCAATGATTTCGAGGATATTTTAGTTTTGATCAAAAAAATTTTATTTCTTACGACTTTTCATAAAATATGTTAATGCCATCTGAAAGAGGAACAGATAAGCTTTCCATCGAGCACTTAGTCGAAGAAGTCGGTCAAAGGATGCAAGAGTTATTAGCAAAAAACTAATCGGTGGTCAACACGTTTCCGTCCTACTGCCGATTCTTTTCGCAAAATGCTTTTCTATAATTGTAGTATTTAATGGGAAAAAATTAAACGAATTTTTTGTCCATGTAAAAAACTATTAATTCTGAAATAAATGTCACCCATTTAAGCAATTAAAAAAATTAAAATGTATCTTATTAGATAAGGCATATTTTCGTCTGATAAGGTACTTCGTTTTCAATGATTTCGAGGAAATTTTAGTTTCGATCAAACAAATTTTATTTCTTATGACTTTTCGTAAAAAATGTAAATGCCAACTGAAAGAGGAATAGATAAGCTTTCCATCGAGCTCTTAGTCGAAGAAGTCGGTCGAAGGATGCAAGAGTTATTAGCAAAAAACTAATCGGTGGTCAACACGTTTCCGTCCTACTGCCGATTCTTTTCGCAAAGTACTTTTCTATAATTCTAGTATTTAATGGGAAAAAATTAAACGAATTTTTTGTCCATGTTAAAAACATTTAATTCTGAATAAAATGCCACCCATTTATGAAATTAAAAAAATTTAAATGCCTCTTATTAGATAAGGCATATTTTCGTATGATAAGGTACTTCTTTTTCAATGATTTCGAGGATATTTTAGTTTTGATCAAAAAAATTTTATTTTTCATGACTTTTCGTAAAATATGTTAATGCCATCTGAAAGAGGAACAGATAAACTTTCCATCGAGCTTTTAGTGGAAGAAGTCGGTCGAAGGATGCAAGAGTTATTAGCAAAAAACTAATCGGTGGTCAACACGATTCCGTCCTACTGCCGATTCTTTCGCAAAATGCTTTTCTATAATTGTAGTATTTAATGGGAAAAAAATAAACGAATTTTTTGTCCATGTAAAAAAACTATTGATTCTGAATAAAATGCCACCCATTTATGAAATTGAAAATTTTAAATGTCTCTTATTAGATAAGGCATATTTTCGTCTGATAAGGTGCTTCGTTTTCAATGATTTCGAGGAAATTTTAGTTTTGATCAAACATATTTTATTTCTTACGACTTTTCGTAAAAAATGTTAATGCCAACTGAAAGAGGAATAGATGAGCTTTCCATCGAGCTCTTAGTCGAAGAAGTCGGTCGAAGGATGCAAGAGTTATTAGCAAAAAACTAATCGGTGGTCAACACGTTTCCGTCCTACTGCCGATTCTTTTCGCAAAGTACTTTTCTATAATTCTAGTATTTAATGGGAAAAAATTAAAAAAATTTTTTGTCCATTAATTATGAATAAAATGCCACTCATTTATGAAATTAAAAAAATTTAAATGTCTCTTATTAGATAAGGCATATTTTCGTCTGATAAGGTACTTCGTTTTCAATAATTTCGAGGAAATTTTAGTTTTGATCAAAAAAATTTTATTTTTCATGACTTTTCGTAAAATATGTTAATGCCATCTGAAAGAGGAACAGATAAACTTTCCATCGAGCTTTTAGTGGAAGAAGTCGGTCGAAGGATGCAAGAGTTATTAGCAAAAAACTAATCGGTGGTCAACACGATTCCGTCCTACTGCCGATTCTTTCGCAAAATGCTTTTCTATAATTGTAGTATTTAATGGGAAAAAAATAAACGAATTTTTTGTCCATGTAAAAAAACTATTGATTCTGAATACAATGCCACCCATTTATGAAATTGAAAATTTTAAATGTCTCTTATTAGATAAGGCATATTTTCGTCTGATAAGGTGCTTCGTTTTCAATGATTTCGAGGAAATTTTAGTTTTGATCAAACAGATTTTATTTCTTACGACTTTTCGTAAAAAATGTTAATGCCAACTGAAAGAGGAATAGATGAGCTTTCCATCGAGCTCTTAGTCGAAGAAGTCGGTCGAAGGATGCAAGAGTTATTAGCAAAAAACTAATCGGTGGTCAACACGTTTCCGTCCTACTGCCGATTCTTTTCGCAAAGTACTTTTCTATAATTCTAGTATTTAATGGGAAAAAATTAAAAAAATTTTTTGTCCATTAATTATGAATAAAATGCCACTCATTTATGAAATTAAAAAAATTTAAATGTCTCTTATTAGATAAGGCATATTTTCGTCTGATAAGGTACTTCGTTTTCAATAATTTCGAGGAAATTTTAGTTTTGATCAAAAAAATTTTATTTCTTACGACTTTTCGTAAAATATGTTAATGCCATCTGAAAGAGGAACAGATAAGCTTTCCATCGAGCTCTTATTCGAAGAAGTCGGTCGAAGGATGCAAGAGTTATTAGCAAAAAACTAATCGGTGGTCAACACGATTCCGTCCTACTGCCGATTCTTTCGCAAAATGCTTTTCTATAATTATAGTATTTAATGGGAAAAAATTAAACGAATTTTTTGTCCATGTAAAAAACTATCAATTCTGAATAAAATGCCGCCTGTTATTAGCAAAAAACTGATCGGTGGTCAACACGATTCCGTCCTACAGCCGATTATTTTCGCAAAATACGTTTCTATAATTGTAGTATTTAATCGGAACAAATTAAACGAATTTTTTGTCCATGTAAAAAACTATTAATTCTGAATAAAATGCCGCCTGTTTATGCAATTAAAAAAATTTAAATGTCTCTTATTAGATAAGGCATATTTTCGTCTGATAAGGTACTTCTTTTTCAATGATTTCGAGGATATTTTAGTTTTGATCAAAAAAATTTTATTTCTTACGACTTTTCGTAAAATATGTTAATGCCATCTGAAAGAGGATCAGCTAAGCTTTCCATCGAGCTCTTGATCGAGGAAGTCGGTCGAAGGATGCAAGAGTTATTAGCAAAAAACTAATCGGTGGTCAACACGATTCCGTCCTACTGCCGATTATTTTCGCAAAGTACTTTTCTATAATTAGAGTATTTATTGGGAAAAAATTAAACGGAGTTTTTGTTTATGTAAAAAACTATTAATTCTGAATAAAATGCCACCCATTTATGCATTTAAAAAAATTTAAATGTCTCTTATTAGATAAGGCATATTTTCGTCTGATAAGGTACATCTTCTTCAATGATTTCGAGGATATTTTAGTTTTGATCAAAAAAATTTTATTTCTTATGACTTTTCGTAAAATATGTTAATGCCATCTGAAAGAGGAACAGATAAGCTTTCCATCTAGCTCTTATTCGAAGAAGTCGGTCGAAGGATGCAAGAGTTATTAGCAAAAAACTAATCGGTGGTCAACACGATGCCGTCCTTCTGCCGATTCTTTTCGCAAAATGCTTTTCTATAATTGAAGTATTTAATGGGAAAAAATTAAACGAATTTTTTGTCCATGTAAAAAAACTATTAATTCTAAATAAAAAGCCACTCATTTATGCAATTAAAAAAATTTAAATGTCTCTTATTAGATAAGGCATATTTTGGTCTTATAAGGTACTTATTTTTCAATGATTTCGAGGATATTTTAGTTTTGATCAAAAAAATTTTATTTCTTACGACTTTTCGTAAAATATGTTAATGCCATCTGAAAGAGGAACAGATAAGCTTTCCATCGAGCATTTAGTCGAAGAAGTCGGTTGAAGGATGCAAGAGTTATTAGCAAATAACTAATCGGTGGTCAACACGTTTCCGTCCTACTGCCGATTCTTTTCGCAAAATGCTTTCCTATAATTGTTGTATTTAATGGGAAAAAATTAAACGAATTTTTTGTCCATGTAAAAAAACTATTAATTCTGAATAAAATGCCACCCATTTATGCATTTAAAAAAATTTAAATGTCTCTTATTAGATAAGGCATATTTTGGTCTTATAGGGTACTTATTTTTCAATGATTTCGAGGATATTTTAGTTTTGATCAAAAAAATTGTATTTCTCATGACTTTTCGTAAAATATGTTAATGCCATCTGAAAGAGGAACAGATAAGCTTTCCATCGAGCTCTTAGTCGAAGAAGTCGGTCGAAGATGCAAGAGTTATTAGCAAAAAACTAATCGGTGGTCAACACGATTCCGTCTTACTGCCGATTCTTTTCGCAAAATCCTTTCCTATAATTGTTGTATTTAATGGAAAAAAATTAAACGAATTTTTTGTCCATGTAAAAAAACTATTAATTCTTAATAAAAAGCCACCCATTTATGCAATCAAAACCAGTAAGGGCGGTATAGTTGAGTATTCTCAACTATATAATGCCCTGTACACACACCTATGTTGATAACACGTTAAACATTCGCCGACAGCAAAAGCAGTGTACCACGATATGGTTTGTGTATTTGCTAATAGTGAGGCAGGGCTCACAGTGCAATGTTGCCATTAGATGGCGCTTTAGTAATGGTTTTGTTACAAAGCATTGCTGCAAAATTTTAGTGTGTTGGTCTTTGCGGGGAAAGTGGTAGTTTGTGGTATGCAGTTTTAAAAAGGTATGTTTACTGAGTTTGCATACAAATTTTCAGCATTGTATCTATTATAGTTTAGGAGATACAGCAATTTTAAGAAAACAACTTTTTGAGGAGAAACGAAGGGGAGGGGGAAAAAATGTGGTATGCAGTTTTGTAGAGCTATACATACTGAGTCTACATACTCATTTTCATGTTTCTAACTCATCAGGTTTTCGAGCTACAGCCTTTTGAAAAAATGGGTGGTGCTCGATGGGCGGGAAGGAGTGGGCGTGGCAAAAAATCCTTCAAACTTGATCTAGCGTTTGACCTCACGAGTCTATCCACCAAATTTCAAGTCTCTAGCTCTTATAGTTTTCGAGAACCATTGGTGAGGACGGACGGACGGACGGACGGACGGACGGACGGACGGACGGACGGACAGACAGGGCTATATCAATTCGTCTTGTCATCCTGATCAAGAATATATATACTTTATAGGGTCCCCCTACCCTCCTTCTATGCGTTACATACAAACCGTCTCAAACAAACTTAATATACCCTGATACACAGTGTGTGTACAGGGTATAAAAATTTAAATGTCTCTTATTAGATAAGGCATATTTTCGTATCATAAGGTACTTCTTCTTCAATGATTTCGAGGATATTTTAGTTTTGATCAAATAAATTTTATTTCTCATGACTTTTCGTAAAATATGTTAATGCCATCTGAAAGAGGAACAGATAAGCTTTCCATCGAGCTCTTACTCGATGAAGTCGGTTGAAGGATGCAAGAGTTATTAGAAAAAAACTAATCGGTGGTCAACACGATTCCGTCCTACTGCCGATTCTTTTCGCAAAATGCTCTTCTATAATTGTAGTATTTAATGGGAAAAAATTAAACGAATTTTTTGTCCATGTAAAAAAACTATTAATTCTGAATAAAATGCCACCCATTTATGCAATTAAAAAAATTTAAATGTCTCTTATTAGATAAGGCATATTTTTGTATGATAAGGTACTTCTTCTTCAATTATTTCGAGGATATTTTAGTTTTGATCAAAAAAATTTTATTTCTCATGTTTTTTCGTAAAATATGTTAATGCCATCTGAAAGAGGAACAGATAAGCTTTCCATCGAGCTCTTAGTCGAAGAAGTCGGTTGAAGGATGCAAGAGTTATTAGCAAAAAACTAATCGGTGGTCAACACGATTCCGTCCTACTGCCGATTTTTTCGCAAAATGCTTTTCTATAATTGTAGTATTTAATGGGAAAAAATTAAACGAATTTTTTGTCCATGTAAAAAAACTATTAATTCTAAATAAAAAGCCACCCATTTATGCAATTAAAAAAATTTAAATGTCTCTTATTAGATAAGGCATATTTTGGTCTTATAAGGTACTTATTTTGAAATGATTTCGAGGATATTTTAGTTTTGATCAAAAAAATTGTATTTCTCATGACTTTTCGTAAAATATGTTAATGCCATCTGAAAGAGGAACAGATAAGTTTTCCATCGAGCTCTTAGTCGAAGAAGTCGGTCGAAGATGCATGAGTTATTAGCAAAAAACTAATCGGTGGTCAACACGTTTCCGTCCTACTGCCGATTCCTTTCGCAAAATCCTTTCCTATAATTGTTGTATTTAATGGAAAAAATTAAACGAATTTAAAAAAATTTAAATCTCTCTTATTAGATAAGTCATATTTTCGTATGATAAGGTACTTCTTTTTCAATGATTTCGAGGATATTTTAGTTTTGATCAAAAAAATGTTATTTCTTACGACTTTTCATAAAATATGTTAATGCCATCTGAAAGAGGAACAGATAAGCTTTCCATCGAGCTCTTATTCGAAGAAGTCGGTCGAAGGATGCAAGAGTTATTAGCAAAAAACTAATCGGTGGTCAACACGATTCCGTCCTACTGCCGATTCTTTTCGCAAAGTACTTTTCTATAATTATAGTATTTAATGGGAAAAAATTAAACGAATTTTTTGTCCATGTAAAAAACTATCAATTCTGAATAAAATGCCGCCTGTTTATGCAATTAAAAAAATTTAAATGTCTCTTATTAGAAAAGGCATATTTTCGTCTGATAAGGGACTTCTTTTTCAATGATTTCGAGGATATTTTAGTTTTGATCAAAAAAATTTTATTTCTTACGACTTTTCATAAAATATGTTAATGCCATCTGAAAGAGGAACAGATAAGCTTTCCATCGAGGTCTTAGTCGAAGAAGTCGGTCGAAGGATGCAAGAGTAATTCGTAAAAAACTAATCGGTGGTCAACACGTTTCCGTCCTACTGCCGATTCTTTTCGCAAAATACTTTTTATACCCTGTACACACACGGTGTATCAGGTTATATTAAGTTTGTTTGAGACGGTTTGTATGCAACGCATAGAAGGAGGGAAGGGGGACCCTATAAAGTATATATATTCTTGATCAGGATGACAAGACGAATTGATATAGTCCTGTCTTTCCGTCCGTCCGTCCGTCCTCACCAATGGTTCTCGAAAACTATAAGAGCTAGAGACTTGAAATTTGGTGGATAGACTCGTGAGGTCAAACCCTAGATCAAGTGTGAAGGATTTTTTGCCACGCCCACTCCTTCCCGCCCATCGAGCACCACCCATTTTTTCAAAAGGCTGTAGCTCGAAAACCTGATGAGTTAGAAACATGAAAATGAGTATGTAGACTCAGTATGTATAGCTCTACAAAACTGCATACCACACTTTTTCCGCTCCCCTTCGTTTCCCCTCAAAAAGTTGTTTTCTTAAAATTGCTGTATCTCCTAAACTATAATAGATACAATGCTGAAATTGTATGCAAACTCAGTAAACATACCTTTTTAAAACTGCATACCACAAACTTTCATTTTTAACGCTGTGTGACAACGCAAAGACAAACAAGTTGAAATTTGGCATAAATTGCGCTTTGAACACTGCTTTATCCTCTTTGTAACAAAAACCGTACTTAACACTGCGAAAACTATTAAAGCTAGAGACTTGAAATTTGGAAGATAGTCTCGTGTGGTCGAACACTAGATGAAGTTCGAAGGAATTTTTGCCACGCCCATTCCTTCCCGCCCATCGAGCACAACAAAATGTCATTTTTTTCTTAAAATTGCTGTATCTCCTAAAGTATAAAGAATACAATACTGAAATTTGGTATGCAAACTCAGGTACAAAACCCGTACTAAAGCGCCATCTAATGGCAACATTGCACTGTGAGCCCTGCCTCACTATTAGCAAATACACAAACCATATCGTGGTACACTGCTTTTGCTGTCGGCGAATGTTTAACGTGTTATGAACATAGGTGTGTGTACAGGGTATTATATAATTGAGAATACTCCACTATACCGCCCTTACTGGTTTATAATTGTAGTATTTAATGGGAAAAAATTAAACGAATTTTTTGTCCATGTAAAAAACTAGTAATTCTGAATAAAATGCCACCCATTTATGAAATTAAAAAAATTTAAATGTCTCTTATTAGATAAGGCATATTTTCGTCTGATAAGGTACTTCTTTTTCAATGATTTCGAGGATATTTTGGTTTTGATCAAAAAAATTTTATTTCTTACGACTTTTCGTAAAATATATTAATGCCATCTGCAAGAGGATCAGCTAAGCTTTCCATCGAGCTCTTGATCGAGGAAGTCGGTCGAAGGATGCAAGAGTTATTAGCAAAAAACTTATCGGTGGTCAACCCGATTCCGTCCTACTGCCGATTATTTTCGCAAAGTACTTTTCTATAATTAGAGTATTTAATGGGAAAAAATTAAACGGAGTTTTTGTTTATGTAAAAAACTATTAATTCTGAATAAAATGCCACCCATTTATGCATTTAAAAAAATTTAAATGTCTCTTATTAGATAGGGCAAATTTTCGTCTGATAAGGTACTTCTTTTTCAATGATTTCGAGGATATTTTAGTTTTGATCAAAAAAATTTTATTTCTTATGACTTTTCGTAAAATATGTTAATGCCATCTGAAAGAGGAACAGATAAGCTTTCCATCGAGCTCTTAGTCGAAGAAGTCGGTCGAAGATGCAAGAGTTATTAGCAAAAAACAAATCGGTGGTCAACACGTTTCCGTCCTATTGCCGATTCTTTTCGCAAAATGCTTTCCTATAATTGTTGTATTTAATGGGCAAAAATTAAACGAATTTTTTGTCCATGTAAAAAAACTATTAATTCTAAATAAAAAGCCACCCATTTATGCAATTAAAAAAATTTAAATGTCTCTTATTAGATAAGGCATATTTTGGTCTTATAAGGTACTTATTTTTCAGTGATTTCGAGGATATTTTAGTTTTGATCAAAAAAATTTTATTTCTCATGACTTTTCGTAAAATATGTTAAAGAGGAACAGATAAGCTTTCCATCGAGCATTTGATCGAGGAAGTCGGTCGAAGGATGCAAGAGTTATTAGCAAAAAACTAATCGGTGGTCAACACGATTCCGCCCTACTACCGATTCTTTTCGCAAAGTACTTTTCTATAATTATAGTATTTAATGGGAAAAAATTAAACGGAGTTTTTGTTTATGTAAAAAACTATTTATTCTGAATAAAATGCCACCCATTTATGCATTTAAAAAAATTTAAATGTCTCTTATTAGATAAGGCATATTTTCGTCTGATAAGGTACTTCTTCTTCAATGATTTCGAGGATATTTTAGTTTTGATCAAAAAAATTTTATTTCTCATGACTTTTCGTAAAATATGTTAATGCCATCTGAAAAAGGAACAGATAAGCTTTCCATCGAGCTCTTAGTCGAAGAAGTCGGTCGAAGATGCAAGAGATATTAGCAAAAAACTAATCGGTGGTCAACACGTTTCCGTCCTACTGCCGATTCTTTTCGCAAAATGCTTTTCTATAATTGTTGTATTTAATGGGAAAAAATTAAACGAATTTTTTGTCCATGTAAAAAACAATTAAATCTGAATAAAAAGCCACCCATTTATGCAATTAAAAAAATTTAAATGTCTCTTATTAGATAAGGCATATTTTCGTATGATAAGGTACTTCTTTTTCAATGATTTCGAGGATATTTTAGTTTTGATCAAAAAAATTTTATTTCTCATGACTTTTCGTAAAATATGTTAATGCCATCTGAAAGAGGAACAGATAAGCTTTCCATCGAGCTCTTAGTCGAAGAAGTCGGTCGAAGGATGCAAGAGTTATTAGCAAAAAACTAATCGGTGGTCAACACGTTTCCGTCCTACTGCCGATTCTTTTCGCAAAATGCTTTTCTATAATTGTAGTATTTAATGGGAAAAAATTAAACGAATTTTTTGTCCATATAAAAAAACTATTAATTTTAAATAAAAAGCCACCCATTTACGCAATTAAAAAAATTTAAATGTCTCTTATTAGATAAGGCATATTTTGGTCTTATAAGGTACTTATTTTTCAATGATTTCGAGGATATTTTAGTTTTGATCAAAAAAATTTTATTTCTTACGACTTTTCGTAAAATATGTTAATGCCATCTGAAAGAGAAACAGATAAGCTTTCCATCGAGCTCTTAGTCGAATAAGTCGGTCGAATGATGCAAGAGTGATTCGCAAAAAACTAATCGGTGGTCAACACGTTTCCGTCCTACTGCCGATTCTTTTCGCAAAATGCTTTCCTATAATTGTTGTATTTAATGGGAAAAAATTAAACGCATTTTTTGTCCATGTAAAAAAACTCTTAATTCTAAATAAAAAGCCACCCATTTATGCAATTAAAAAAATTTAAATGTCTCTTATTAGATAAGGCATATTTTCGTATGATAAGGTACTTCTTTTTCAATGATTTCGAGGATATTTTAGTTTTGATCAAAAAAATTTTATTTCTTACGACTTTTCGTAAATTATGTTAATGCCATCTGAAAGAGGAACAGATAAGCTTTCCATCGAGCTTTTAGTGGAAGAAGTCGGTGGAAAGATGCAAGAGTTGTTAGCAAAAAACCAATCGGTGGTCAACACGATGCCGTCCTTCTGCCGATTCTTTTCGCAAAATGCTTTTCTATAATTGTAGTATTTAATGGGAAAAAATTAAACGAATTTTTCGTCCATGTAAAAAAACTATTAATTCTAAATAAAAAGCCACCCATTAACGCAATTAAAAAAATTTAAATGTCTCTTATTAGATAAGGCATATTTTGGTCTTATAAGGTACTTATTTTTCAATGATTTCGAGGATATTTTAGTTTTGATCAAAAAAATTTTATTTCTTACGACTTTTCGTAAAATATGTTAATGCCATCGGAAAGAGAAACAGATAAGCTTTCCATCGAGCTCTTAGTCGAATAAGTCGGTCGAAGGATGCAAGAGTGATTCGCAAAAAACTAATCGGTGGTCAACACGTTTCCGTCCTACTGCCGATTCTTTTCGCAAAATGCTTTCCTATAATTGTTGTATTTAATGGGAAAAAATTAAACGCATTTTTTATCCATGTAAAAAAACTATTAATTCTAAATAAAAAGCCACCCATTTATGCAATTAAAGAAATTTAAATGTCTCTTATTAGATAAGGCATATTTTCGTATGATAAGGTACTTCTTTTTCAATGATTTCGAGGATATTTTAGTTTTGATCAAAAAAATTTTATTTCTTACGACTTTTCGTAAAATATGTTAATGCCATCTGAAAGAGGAACAGATAAGCTTTCCTTCGAGCTCTTATTCGAAGAAGTCGGTCGAAGGATGCAAGAGTTTTTAGCAAACAACCAATCGGTCGTCAACACGATGCCGTCCTACTGCCGATTCTTTTTGCAAAATGCTTTTCTATAATTGTAGTATTTAATGGGAAAAAATTAAATGAATTTTTTGTCCATGTAAAAAAACTATTAATTCTAAATAAAAAGCCACCCATTTATGCAATTAAAAAAATTTAAATGTCTCTTATTAGATAACGCATATTTTCGTCTGATAAGTTTCTTCGTTTTCAATGATTTCGAGGATAGTTTAGTTTTATTCAAAAAAATTTTATTTCTTACGACTTTTAATAAAATATGTTAATGCCATCTGAAAGAGAAACAGATAAGCTTTCCATCGAGCTCTTAGCCGAAGAAGTCGGTCGAAGGATGCAAGAGTTATTCGCAAAAAACTAATCGGTGGTCAACACGTTTCCGTCCTACTGCCGATTCTTTTCGCAAAATACTTTTTTATAATTGTAGTATTTAATGGGAAAAAATTAAACGAATTTTTTGTCCATGTAAAAAACTATTAATTCTGAATAAAATGCCGCCTGTTTATGCAACTAAAAAAATTTAAATGTCTCTTATTAAATTAAGCATATTTTCGTCTGATAAGGTACTTCTTCTTCAATGATTTCGAGGATATTTTAGTTTTGATCAAAAAAATTTTATTTCTCATGACTTTTCGTAAAATATGTTAATGCCATCTGAAAGGGGAACAGATAAGCTTTCCATCGAGCTCTTAGTCGAAGAAGTCGGTCGAAGGATGCAAGAGTTATTAGCAAAAAACTAATCGGTGGTCAACACGTTTCCGTCCTACTGCCGATTCTTTTCGCAAAATGCTTTTCTATAATAGTAGTATTTAATGGGAAAAAATTAAACGAATTTTTTGTCCATGTAAAAAAACTATTAATTCTGAATAAAATGCCGGCCATTTATGTAATTAAAAAAATTTAAATGTCTCTTATTATATTAGGCATATTTTCGTCTGATAAGGTACTTCGTTTTCAATGATTTCGAGGATATTTTAGTTTTGATCAAAAAAATGTTATTTCTTATGACTTTTCGAAAAATAGTAAATGCCATCTGAAAGAGCAACAGATAAGCTTTCCATCGAGGTCTTAGTCGAAGAAGTCGGTCGAAGGATGCAAGAGTTGTTAGCAAAAAACTAATCGGTGGTCAACACGTTTCCGTCCTACTGCCGATTCTTTTCGCAAAATGCTTTTCTATAATTGTAGTATTTAATGGGAAAAAATTAAACGAATTTTTTGTCCATGTAAAAAAACTATGAATTCTGAATAAAATGCCACCCATTTATGAAATTAAAAAAATTTAAATGTCTCTTATTAGATAAGGCATATTTTCGTCTGATAAGGTACTTCTTTTTCAATGATTTCGAGGAAATTTTAGTTTTGATCAAACAGATTTTATTTCTTACGACTTTTCGTAAAAAATGTTAATGCCAACTGAAAGAGGAATAGATGAGCTTTCCATCGAGCTCTTAGTCGAAGAAGTCGGTCGAAGGATGCAAGAGTTATTAGCAAAAAACTAATCGGTGGTCAACACCTTTCCGTCCTACTGCCGATTCTTTTCGCAAAGTACTTTTCTATAATTCTAGTATTTAATGGGAAAAAATTAAAAAAAATTTTTGTCCATTAATTATGAATAAAATGCCACTCATTTATGAAATTAAAAAAATTTAAATGTCTCTTATTAGATAAGGCATATTTTCGTCTGATAAGGTACTTCGTTTTCAATAATTTCGAGGAAATTTTAGTTTTGATCAAAAAAATTTTATTTCTTGCGACTTTTCGTAAAAAATGTTAATGCCAACTGAAAGAAGAATAGATAAGCTATCCATCGAGCTCTTAGTCGAAGAAGTCGGTCGAAGGATGCAAGAGTTATTAGCAATTTCGGCAAATTAGCAAATTAATCGGTGGTCAACATGTTTCCCTCCTACTGCCGATTCTTTTCGCAAAGTACTTTTCTATAATTCCAGTATTTAATGGGAAAAAATTAAACGAATTTTTTGTCCATGTAAAAAACTATTAATTCTGAATAAAATGCCACCCATTTATGAAATTAAAACAATTTAAATGTCTCTGATTAGATAAGGCATATTTTCGTCTGATAAGGTACTTCTTATTCAATGATTTCGAGGATATTTTAGTTTTGATCAAAAAAATTTTATTTCTTACGACTTTTCGTAAAAAATGTTAATGCCAACTGAAAGAAGAATAGATAAGCTTTAGATCGAGCTCTTAGTCGAAGAAGTCGGTCGAAGGATGCAAGAGTTATTAGCAAAAAACTAATCGGTGGTCAACACGTTTCCGTCCTACTGCCGATTCTTTTCGCAAAGTACTTTTCTATAATTCTAGTATTTAATGGGAAAAAATTAAACAAATTTTTTGTCCTTGTAAAAAAACTATTAATTCTGAATAAAATGCCGGCCATTTATGTAATTAAAAAAATTTAAATGTCTCTTATTATATAAGGCATTTTTTCGTCTGATAAGGTACTTCTTTTTCAATGATTTCGAGGATATTTTAGTTTTGATGAACAAAATTGTATTTCTTACGATTTTTCGTAAAATATGTTAATGCCAACTGAAAGAAGAATAGATAAGCTATCCATCGAGCTCTTAGTCGAAGAAGTCGGTCGAAGGATGCAAGAGTTATTAGCAATTTCGGCAAATTAGCAAATTAATCGGTGGTCAACATGTTTCCCTCCTACTGCCGATTCTTTTCGTAAAGTACTTTTCTATAATTCTAGTATTTAATGGGAAAAAATTAAACAAATTTTTTGTCCATGTAAAAAACTATTAATTCTGAATAAAATGCCGGCCATTTATGTAATTAAAAAAATTTAAATGTCTCTGATTAGATAAGGCATATTTTCGTCTGATAAGGTACTTCTTATTCAATGATTTCGAGGATATTTTAGTTTTGATCAAAAAAATTTTATTTCTTACGACTTTTCGTAAAATATGTTAATGCCATCTGAAAGAGGAACAGATAAGCTTTCCATCGAGCTCTTAGTCGAAGAAGTCGGTCGAAGGATGCAAGAGTTATTAGCAAAAAACTAATCGGTGGTCAACACGTTTTCGTCCTACTGCCGATTCTTTTCGCAAAATGCTTTTCTATAATTGTAGTATTTAATGGGAAAAAATTAAACGAATTTTTTGTCCATGTAAAAAACTATTAATTCTGAATAAAATGCCACCCATTTACGAAATTAAAAAAAATTTAAATGTCTCTTATTAGATAAGGCATATTTTCGTCTGATAAGGTACTTCGTTTTCAATGATTTCGAGGATATTTTAGTTTCGATCAAAAAAATTTTATATCTTACGACTTTTCGTAAAATATGTTAATGCCATCTGAAAGAGGAACAGATAAGCTTTCCATCGAGCTTTTAGTCAAAGAAGTCGATCGAAGGATGCAAGAGTTATTAGCAAAAAACTAATCGGTGGTCAACACGATTCCGTCCTACTGCCGATTCTTTTCGCAAAATACTTTTCTATAATTGCAGTATTTAATGGGAAAAAATTAAACGGAGTTTTTGTCCATGTAAAAAACTATTAATTCTGAAAAAAATGCCACCCATTTATGCCATTAAAAAAATTTTAATGTCTCTTATTAGATAAGGGATATTTTCGTCTCATAAGGTACTTCTTTTTCAATGATTTCGAGGATAGTTTAGTTTTGAATTTCTTTTTTATGCCGCCCATTTATGAAATTAAAAAAATTTAAATGTCTCTTATTAGATAAGGCATATTTTCGTCTGATAAGGTACTTCTTTTTCAATGATTTCGAGGATATTTTAGTTTTGATCAAAAAAATTTTATTTCTTACGACTTTTCGTAAAACTGCCGATTCTTTTCGCAAAGTACTTTTCTATAATTATAGTATTTAATGGGAAAAAATTAAACGAATTTTGTGTCCATGTAAAAAACTATTAATTCTGAATAAAATGCCACCCATTTATGCAATTAAAAAAATTTAAATGTCTCTTATTAGATAAGGGATATTTTCGTCTCATAAGGTACTTCTTTTTCAATGATTTCGAGGATAGTTTAGTTTTGAATTTCTTTTTTATGCCGCCCATTTATGAAATTAAAAAAATTTAAATGTCTCTTATTAGATAAGGCATATTTTCGTCTGATAAGGTACTTCTTTTTCAATGATTTCGAGGATATTTTAGTTTTGATCAAAAAAATTTTATTTCTTACGACTTTTCGTAAAATATGTTAATGCCATCTGAAAGAGGAACAGATAAGCTTTCCATCGAGCTCTTAGTCGAAGAAGTCGGTCGAAGGATGCGAAGTTATTAGCAAAAAACTAATCGGTGGTCAACAGGTTTCCGTCCTACTGCCGATTCTTTTCGCAAAATGCTTTTCTATAATTGTAGTATTTAATGGAAAAAAATTAAACGAATTTTTTGTCCATGTAAAAAAACTGTTAATTCTGAATAAAATGCCACGCATATATGAAATTAAAAAAATTTAAATGTCTCTTATTAGATAAGGCATATTTTCGTCTGATAAGGTACTTCTTTTTCATTGATTTCGAGGAAATTTTAGTTTTGATCAAAAAAAATTTATTTCTTACGACTTTTCGTAAAAAATGTTAATGCCAACTGAAAGAGGAACAGATAAGCTTTCCATCGAGCTCTTAGTCGAAGAAGTCGGTCGAAGGATGCAAAAGTTATTAGCGAAAAACTAATCGGTGGTCAACACGTTTCCGTCCTACTGCCGATTCTTTTCGTAAAGTACTTTTCTATAATTGTAGTATTTAATGGGAAAAAATTAAACGAATTTTTTGTCCATATAAAAAAACTGTTAATTCTGAATAAAATGCCACCCATTTATGCAATTAAAAAAATTTAAATGTCTCTTATTAGATAAGACATATTTTCGTCTGATAAGGTACTTCTTTTTCAATGATTTCGAGGATATTTTAGTTTCGATCAAAAAAATTTTATTTCTTACGACTTTTCGTAAAACTACCGATTCTTTTCGCAAAGTACTTTTCTATAATTATAGTATTTAATGGGAAAAAATTAAACGAATTTTTTGTCCATGTAAAAAACTATTAATTCTGAATAAAATGCCACCCATTTATGCAATTAAAAAAATTTAAATGTCTCTTATTAGATAAGGCATATTTTCGTCTCATAAGGTACTTCTTTTTCAATGATTTCGAGGATATTTTAGTTTTGATCAAAAAAATGTTATTTCTTACGACTTTTCGTAAAATATGTTAATGCCATCTGAAAGAGGAATAGATAAGCTTTTCATCGAGCTTTTAGTCGAAGAAGTCGGTCGAAGGATGCAAGAGTTATTAGCAAAAAACTAATCGGTGGTCAACAGGTTTCCGTCCTAATGCCGATTCTTTTCGCAAAATGCTTTTCTATATTTGAAGTATTTAATGGGAAAAAATTAAACGAATTTTTTGTCCATATAAAAAAACTGTTAATTCTGAATAAAATGCCACCCATTTATGCAATTAAAAAAATTTAAATGTCTCTTATTAGATAAGGCATATTTTCGTCTGATAAGGTACTTCGTTTTTAATGATTTCGATGATATTTTAGTTTTGATCAAAAAAATTTTATTTCTTACGACTTTTCGTAAAAAATGTTAATGCCAACTGAAAGAGGAACAGATAAGCTTTCCATCGAGCTCTTAGTCGAATAAGTCGGTCCAAGGATGCAAGAGATATTAGCAAAAAACTAATCGGTGGTCAACACGTTTCCGTCCTACTGCCGATTCTTTTCGCAAAATACTTTTCTATAATTGTAGTATTTAATGGGAAAAATTAAACGAATTTTTTCTCCATGTAAAAAAACTATTAATTCTGAATAAAATGCCACGCATTTATGAAATTAAAAAAATTTAAATGTCTCTTATTAGACAAGGCATTTTTCGTCTGATAAGGTACTTCTTTTTCAATGATTTCGGGGATATTTTAGTTTTGATAAAAAAATTTTATTTCTTACGATTTTTCGTAAAATATGTTAATGCCATCTGAAAGAGGAACAGATAAGCCTTCCATCGAGCTCTTAGTCGAAGAAGTCGGTCGAAGGATGCAAGAGTTATTAGCAAAAAACTAATCGGTGGTCAACAAGTTTCCGTCCTACTGCCGATTCTTTTCGCAAAGTACTTTTCTATAATTCTAGTATTTAATGGGAAAAATTAAACGAATTTTTTCTCCATGTAAAAAAACTATTAATTCTGATTAAAATGCCACCCATTTACGAAATTAAAAAAATTTAAATGTCTCTTATTAGATAAGGCATATTTTCGTCTGATAAGGTACTTCTTTTTCAATGATTTCGAGATATTTTAGTTTCGATCAAAAAAATGTTATTTCTTACGACTTTTCGTAAAATATGTTAATGCCATCTGAAAGAGGAATAGATAAGCTTTCCATCGAGCTTTTAGTCGAAGAAGTCGGTCGAAGGATGCAAGAGTTATTAGCAAAAAACTAATCGGTGGTCAACACGATTCCGTCCTACTGCCGATTCTTTTCGCAAAATACTTTTCTATAATTGTAGTATTTAATGGGAAAAAATTAAGCGAATTTTTTGTCCATGAAAAAAACTTTTAATTCTGAATAAAATGCCACCCATTTACGAAATTAAAAAAACTTAAATGTCTCTTATTAGATAAGGCATTTTTTCGTCTGATAAGGTACTTCTTTTTCAATGATTTCGAGGATATTTTAGTTTTGAATTTCTTTTTTATGCCGCCCATTTATGAAATTAAAAAAATTTAAATGTCTCTTATTAGATAAGGCATATTTTCGTCTGATAAGGTACTTCGTTTTCAATGATTTCGAGGATATTTTAGTTTCGATCAAAAAAATTTTATATCTTACGACTTTTCGTAAAATATGTTAATGCCATCTGAAAGAGGAACAGATAAGCTTTCCATCGAGCTCTTATTCGAAGAAGTCGGTCGAAGGATGCGAAGTTATTAGCAAAAAACTAATAGGTGGTCAACAGGTTTTCGTCCTACTGCCGATTCTTTTCGCAAAATGCTTTTCTATAATTGTAGTATTTAATGGGAAAAAATTAAACGAATTTTTTGTCCATATAAAAAAAACTATTAATTCTGAATAAAATGCCACGCACTTATGAAATTAAAAAAATTTAAATGTCTCTTATTAGATAAGGCATTTTTTCGTCTGCTAAGGTACTTCTTTTTCAATGATTTCGAGGATATTTTAGTTTCGATCAAAAAAATTTTATTTCTTACGACTTTTCGTAAAATATGTTAATGCCATCTGAAAGAGGAACAGATAAGCTTTCCATCGAGCTTTTAGTCAACGAAGTCGGTCGAAGGATGCAAGAGATATTAGCAAAAAACTAATCGGTGGTCAACACGATTCCGTCCTACTGCCGATTCTTTTCGCAAAATACTTTTCTATAATTGTAGTATTTTTTTTTTTTTTTTTTTTTTTTTTTACTTTGCTTTATTTATTGGATCTTCTCTTTCATATGAGACTAACAATAAGTTTGCAGATCTTAAGACTAAACGTTAATTAACAGTTCTTTTGAACTGTAGTTTGCTCGTGGGGCCCTAGGGTCTATCGCTGGGTTGGAAGGTCATTTCGACGAAGACGGGATTGGCTGCACAACCTTGCTAATCTTCTGGCGAGATGGTTAGGGTACGTAGAAAGCTTGCTGTAGTATTGTTCCTTGAGTTCTGCTATTACATCTCTGACTGGTTGAATATTTAAATCTTTTTGTATGTTTTCGTTTCGAACATACCACGGTGCCCCGGTGATGGTTCTCAATATCTTTGACTGGGTTCTCTGGATGATGTCAATGTTGCTACTGCTAGCATTTCCCCATAACTGGGAGCCGTAGGTCCAGATAGGTTTGAGAACAGAATTGTAGAGCAGGACTTTGTAGTCAAGACTAAGTGAAGAGCGAGCGTTGATAAGCCAGTGGAGGCTATTAGCTTTTAGTTTTAAATGCGTTCTCTTGGCCTCGATGTGCCTGCGCCATGTGAGTCTTCTATCGAGGTGTACTCCGAGGTATGTCACTTCGTTTGTTTGCGGAAGCGTAGTGTTGTTTAACATCAGCGGTGGGCAGTCTTGCCTGTTTAGAGTGAACGTAACGTGTTTGCATTTTTGTTCGTTGACTTTTATTCGCCAGTCAGCTAGCCATTTTTTTATGTCGACCAGGTGAAGAGCTAACTGCGCTGTTGCTTGCGTAGGGCATCTGGAACGGCTGAGAATAGCTGAATCATCAGCAAAGGTGGATGTTGTTAGTCGTCTGCTTATTGGGATGTCTGATGTGTAGAGGACATATAGCGTTGGACCAAGTACGCTACCTTGAGGAACTCCAGCTCTAATGATGTGGTCATCGGACATATCACTGTTACATCTCACTGTAAATTTCCTGTCGTAGAGGTATGACTTTAGTAGCTTGTGCGTGTTGTTTGGAAGCATTGTTTTAATTTTATGCATTAAGCCGTCCAACCAAACTCTGTCGAATGCTTGTGAGACATCCAAAAATATTGCTGTGCAGTATTCTCGGTTTTCAAACGCGCTTCGTATTTCTGATGTTATGCGATTAACCTGCTCAATAGTTCCGTGTTTTTCACGAAAGCCGAACTGGTGTGAGGGGATTTTGTTGTGTGTTCTCAGGAATGAGTTGATCCGAGTTAGCACGCATTTTTCGAAGAGTTTTGATAGACACGATAATAAACTTATAGGTCTGTAAGACGAGGGAATCGTGTGATCTTTTCCTGGCTTTGGTATCATTATGATGATAGACTTTTTCCATCTTTCTGGAAAATAGCCAAGTTTAGTGATGGCATTGAAGAGCTTCGCGATAGTGCAAACAGCACAATATGGGAGCTCAATAATCATTTTTGGGGTTGAAGCTCGGCGTCGTTTGTTAATGCTGGTAGTGTAGTCGCATTTGTGCAAGGATTTGGTTGAAACACATTTTCAAGGTGGGCTGCAAATGTTCTCGCTCTATCTTCGTCGCTGCGGGCCCAGCCGCCTGCAGGGTTTCGTATAGGCATCACGGTTTCTGTCGGTGAGCTTAGGGATGGGTGAGCTCTCCACAGTGAGTTTCTTGTACTGGATGTTGATAGTTGTTCTATGTACCGGCGTTGGGTATATGCTTCTTCTTGCTTTAACGCTTTAGAGAGGTTGCGTGTGGCGCTCTTAAGCCTATGTCGTGCAGATGGCGATCTGGTTGATTGCCATTCTCGACGTAAGCGTCGCTTTTCGATAACAAGCTGCTCGATTTGTAGGTTAGTCTTCTTTTGGTTACGTGGAGCTTGTGCCGTTTGGGGTGTTGAGATACGAGCTGCGGTAACGAAGACTGATTCTAGATTGTTTACGAAGCTGTCGATCTCAGCTTCAACGGTTAGGGGAGGATCAAGCTCAATGTGTGAGCTAAAATATTTTTTGTAACTGACCCAGTTGGTTTTGTGCGAGGTCAATCTACTTGGTTGATCTACGGTTTTTGGATGTCGAAGTAGGTTAATTAATACAGGCGAGTGATCAGATGAGAGATCTGAAAGACTTTCGGCGCTTAGCAAGGTTCGGGGAATGTTTTTTGTTATTGCAAAGTCAATTAGGTCGGGTAGTTTATTGGGGTCAGCCGGCCAGTATGTTGGTCTGCCGGGAGAGAGATGGTCGAGCTTATTGCTGGCTTTTATAATTGCATTGTATAATTGTTTTCCTTTTGGGGTCACTAGACGAGATCCCCAGTGAGTGTGCTTAGCATTGTAATCACCTGCTGCTATGAAGTGTTCTCCGAGTGTGTTAAAGAACTGCATGAACTCAGCTTCAGATATATTGAAGCGAGGGGGGCAGTATACGGCGGCTAGTGTTAGATGGTTACCACTATCTAATTGTATGTTTATAGATGTGGCCTGTAGATAGTTTTCAGCAAATCTTCTATGGCAGTGGTGTTTGAGACGGTTTCTAATCAGAATACCAGTCCCCCCATGTGCTTTACCATCAGGATGGTTTGTTCCATAAAATACGTAGCCTCGTATGTTAAAATTATATTTGTTTGTAAGGTGTGTTTCTGAGAGTAGCATTACGTCAATGTGTTTGTCAAGTAGAAATTGAGCTAGCTCAAGTTTGTGCTGTGAGACGCCATTAGCATTCCACGTAGATATGCGTAGGGAAGCCATTGATTATTTAGACTGCTGAGATATCAGCATTTGAATTAGCAGATTTTGGTTTCGCATTAGATCCTGCATTGTTGTCCGCATAAATGACATAAACTCCATAAGGCTTTGCTGCATAGTTGATAGCATTACTTCAAAGCTGCTTTGTTGCTGCTCCGATGGTTGGTACTGTTGGGCCGCATTTAGGTCTACATGTGTTGGTTGTGAGTGAAGCGTATTTGAGGTAGGGGGAACCAATCCGGATTTAAGAGCGCTCGCAAATGATACGCTTTTGGGTGAGATTTCAGGGGCAAGTGAAGATCTGGCTGCAGTCGAGAAGTACACGTCTGGGTTGGATTTGGTTGGAGTGGTATTAGTCGGTACGTTCCGGGAGCGTGCAGTGGTCACTCGCTGCTGGAGTCGACTCTTCAGTTCCTTGTATATTGGGCAACCTTTGTAGTTAGCAGTGTGATTACCGCCACAGTTGGCGCACTTTTTTATGTTGGCGTCTTGTTTGCTCGCTGGGCAGTTTGTGGTATTATGGAGCTCTCCACAAGCTACACATACCGGGCGTAGGGTGCAGTACGACCTTGTATGGCCATATTCTTGGCAATTCGTACATTGTACGGGACCATTGCGTTTGTGCGGTTCTTCTACAGAGATTCTGCGGTGCAGTAGAAATTGAAGTTTGTATATCGGGTGCACTTCGTTTTTCTTGAGCGGCATGATTTCTGGATTAAGTTCAACCTTGAAGAGTGGTTGCGGCTTTCTATCCTTATTTAGTATATTGAAAGCAGTTTTTACACTAAATCCTTTCTCTTTTAGCGCATTGATAACTTCTGCAGGAGTTACTTCAGGCTCTATGCCCTTTAGTACGACTTGCAGGCCTTTGCTGCTTTTTAGCTGGTACGTATAGAAGTTCTTTTTGTTGTCGCTCAGGTACTTCGACAGTACTCTGTAGTTGTCTTCGGACTTAGTTTGTACCTTCGTTTCATGGATATTTCCCTTTACAAGCGGAATTATGTGGAAACTGTCCTTCCCAATGAGCTCGACAAATTTGCTAACGAGAGCATTAGAGCTTTTTTCTCGAATGTATATTGGTGGAGGCTTTGGCTTCCTTCTCACACCTTCTGCTTCGGGAGCCAGATCATCACATTTGTCTTCTAGAATTTTAAACCTGTTGCTATTATCAGGCATTTCATTTTTTTCTGGGCTGGAGTTGCCACGGACAATTTTTGGCTTCGAGTTTAGGGGGCTCGACTTTCGCTTTATTTGAATGTAGCGATCCATTCCAGTCTGCACGGCCGGCCTAATATTTTCCTTCGCATTCTGTTTTGCTGAGAGCGCGCCGTTCGTAGTGTTTTGTTGCGCCTTACTTGATGGCTCTTGCATAGCGGGTGTTATGATCGAGCAGGCAGTTGATACAGTTGAAGTTGTTGTTGTATTTACCGTTGCGGTAGTTAAAGAGATTGTTGTGCTGGTCGCAGTTGATAAGCACAGGTCTCTCTGGCCAGTACATACCTGCATAGAAGCGCTTACGGCGCTCTGCTGCTTTTGATGCGCGGACGGTAGCGACGGAGAGCAAGATCGCGCTCTTTCGTTCGCTGTATGCAAGAGCTCGATCGTTGCAGGTCTCGCTCGTTGTGTGGCTGTGGTGTTTTCGGTAGGCGCGGCGACGAATGTGAAGTATGCGTTGTTCCGTTGCAGAGAGAGCCAGCGCTCGTCTTGCTCGCGCTGCAGTTGTTTGCGAAGTTCGTTTTGATTGTTTTTACCACTCATTGTCACGTTGGTTTAATTGTTTTTTTTTTTTTTTTTTTTTTTCAGTGTTATTAATACTAATTAACTAATTAATTATTGATTAATTAGTTAATGAGTTGTGCGGTTTTATCGGACTTAGCGTCTTTTCGCGATTTTCACTATTTATTAGTAAGTTTTTTTTCACTGCACTGATGAGTTTTAGAATTTATTTTTCGGAGCACAAAAAAAAAAAAAATAAACACGTCAGCATGCGACGGCAGTTCCATTTGTGTAGTATTTAATGGGAAAAAATTAAACGGAGTTTTTGTCCATGTAAAAAACTATTAATTCTGAAAAAAATGCCACCCATTTATGCAATTAAAAAAAATTAAATGTCTCTTATTAGATAAGGCATATTTTCGTCTGATAAGGTACTTTTTCCTCAAAGATTCCGAGGATATTTTAGTTTTGATCAAAAAAATTTTATTTCTCATGACTTTTCGTAAAATATGTTAATGCCATCTGAAAGAGGAACAGATAATCTTTCGATCGAGCTCTTATTCGAAGAAGTCGGTCGAAGGATGCAAGAGTTGTTAGCAAAAAACCAATCGGTGGTCAACACGATTCCGTCCTACTGCCGATTCTTTTCGCAAAATGCTTTTCTATAATTGTAGTATTTAATGGGAAAAAATTAAACGGATTTTTTGTCCATGTAAAAAAACTATTAATTCTAAATAAAATGCCACCCATTTATGCAATTAAAAAAATTTAAATGTCTCTTATTAGATAAGGCATATTTTCGTCTGATAAGGTACTTCTTTTTTTATGATTTCGAGGATATTTTAGTTTCGATCAAAAAAATTTAATTTCTTACGACTTTTCGTAAAACTGCTGATTCTTTCCGCAAAGTACTTTTCTATAATTGTAGTATTTAATGGGAAAAAATTAAACGAATTTTTTGTCAAGTAAAAAACTATTAATTCTGAAAAAAATGCCACCCATTTATGAAATTAAAAAAATTTAAATGTCTTTTATTAGATAAGGCATATTTTCGTCTGATAAGGTACTTCTTTTTTTATGATTTCGAGGATATTTTAGTTTTGAATTTCTTTTTTATGCCACCCATTTATGAAATTAAAAAAATTTAAATGTCTCTTATTAGATAAGGCATATTTTCGTCTGATAAGGTACGTCGTTTTCAATGATTTCGAGAATATTTTAGTTTTGATCAAAAAAATTTTATTTCTTACGACTTTTCGTAAAAAATGTTAATGCCAACTGAAAGAGGAATAGATAAGCTTTCCATCGAGCTCTTAGTCGAAGAAGTCGGTCGAAGGATGCAAGAGTTATTAGCAAAAAACTAATCGGTGGTCAACACGTTTCCGTCCTACTGGCGATTCTTTTCGCAAAGTACTTTTCTATAATTGTAGTATTTAATGGGAAAAATTAACCGAATTTTTTCTCCATGTAAAAAAACTATTAATTCTGAATAAAATATCACCCATTTACGAAATTAAAAAAATTTAAATGTCTCTTATTAGATAAGGCATATTTTCGTCTGATAAGGTACTTCGTTTTCAATGATTTCGAGGATATTTTAGTTTCGATCAAAAAAATGTTATTTCTTACGACTTTTCGTAAAATATGTTAATGCCATCTGAAAGAGGAACAGATAAGCTTTCCGTCGAGCTTTTAGTCGAAGAAGTCGGTCGAAGGATGCAAGAGTTATAAGCAAAAAACTAATCGGTGGTCAACACGATTCCGTCCTACTTCCGATTCTTTTTGCAAAATACTTTTCTATAATTGTAGTATTTAATGGGAAAAAATTAAACGAATTTTTTGTCCATATAAAAAAACTATTAATTCTGAATAAAATGCTACGCACTTATGAAATTCAAAAAATTTAAATGTCTATTATTAGATAAGGCATTTTTTCGTCTGCTAAGGTACTTCTTTTTCAATGATTTCGAGGATATTTTAGTTTCAATCAAAAAAATTTTTTTTCTTATGACTTTTCGTAAAATATGTTAATGCCATCTGAAAGAGGAACAGATAATCTTTCCATCGAGCTCTTATTCGAAGAAGTCGGTCGAAGGATGCAAGAGTTGTTAGCAAAAAACCAATCGGTGGTCAACACGATTCCGTCCTACTGCCGATTCTTTTCGCAAAATGCTTTTCTATAATTGTAGTATTTAATGGCAAAAAATTAAACGGAATTTTTGTCCATGTAAAAAAACTATTAATTCTGAATAAAATGCCACCCATTTATGCAATTAAAAAAATTTAAATGTCTCTTATTAGATAAGGCATATTTTCGTCTGATAAGATACTTCTTTTTCAATGATTTCGAGGATATTTTAGTTTTGATGAAAAAAATTTTATTTCTTACGACTTTTCGTAAAATATCTTAATGCCATCTGAAAGAGGAATAGATAAGCTTTCCATCGAGTTCTTAGTCGAAGAAGTCGGTCGAAGGATGCAAGAGTTATTAGCAAAAAAATAATCGGTGGTCAACACGTTTCCGTCCTACTGCCGATTCTTTTCGCAAAGTACTTTTCTATAATTGTAGTATTTAATGGGAAAAAATTAAACGAAATTTTTGTCATGTAAAAAACTATTAATTCTGAATAAAATGCCACCCATTTATGAAATTAAAAAAATTTAAATGTCTCTTATTAGATAAGGCATATTTTCGTCTGATAAGGTACTTCTTTTTCAATGATTTCGAGGATATTTTAGTTTCGATCAAAAAAATTTTATTTCTTACAACTTTTCGTAAAACTGCCGATTCTTTTCGCAAAGTACTTTTCTATAATTATAGTATTTAATGGGAAAAAATTAAACGAATTTTTTGTCCATGTAAAAAACTATTAATTCTGAATAAAATGCCACCCATTTATGCAATTAAAAAAATTTAAATGTCTCTTATTAGATAAGGCATATTTTCGTCTGATAAGGTACTTCTTTTTCAATGATTTCGAGGATATTTTAGTTGTGAATTTCTTTTTTATGCCGCCCATTTACGAAATTAAAAAAATTTAAATGTCTCTTATTAGATAAGACATATTTTCGTCTGATAAGGTACTTCTTTTTCAATGATTTCGAGGATATTTTAGTTTTGATGAAAAAAATTTTATTTCTTACGACTTTTCGTAAAATATGTTAATGCCATCTGAAAGAGGAATAGATAAGCTTTCCATCGAGCTCTTATTCGAAGAAGTCGGTCGAAGGATGCAAGAGTTGTTAGCAAAAAAACCAATCGGTGGTCAAGACGAGTCCGTCCTACTGCCGATTCGTTTCGCAAAATGCTTTTCTATAATTGTAGTATTTAATGGCAAAAAATTAAACGAATTTTTTGTCCATGTAAAAAAACTGTTAATTCTGAATAAAATACCACCCATTTATGCAATTAAAAAAATTTAAATGTCTCTTATTAGATAAGGCATATTTTCGTCTGATAAGGTACTTTTTCCTCAAAGATTCCGAGGATATTATAGTTTTGATCAAAAAAATTTTATTTCTCATGACTTTTCGTAAAATATGTTAATGCCATCTGAAAGAGGAATAGATAAGCTTTCCATCGAGCTCTTATTCGAAGAAGTCGGTCGAAGGATGCAAGAGTTGTTAGCAAAAAACCAATCGGTGGTCAACACGATTCCGTCCTACTGCCGATTCTTTTCGCAAAATGCTTTTCTATAATTGTAGTATTTAATGGGAAAAAATTAAACGAATTTTTTGTCCATGTAAAAAAACTATTAATTCTGAATAAAATGCCACCCATTTATGCAATTAAAAAAATTTAAATGTCTCTTATTAGATAAGGCATATTTTCGTCTGATAAGGTACTTCGTTTTCAATGATTTCGAGGATATTTTAGTTTTGATCAAAAAAATTTTATTTCTTACGACTTTTCGTAAAAAATGTTAATGGCAACTGAAAGAGGAATAGATAAGCTTTCCATCGAGCTCTTAGTCGAAGAACTCGGTCGAAGGATGCAAGAGTTATTAGCAAAAAACTAATCGGTGGTCAACACGTTTCCGTCCTACTGCCGATTCTTTTCGCAAAGTACTTTTCTATAATTCTAGTATTTAATGGAAAAATATTAAACGAATTTTTTGTCATGTAAAAAACTATTAATTCTGAATAAAATGCCACCCATTTATGAAATTAAAAAAATTTAAATGTCTCTTATTAGATAAGGCATATTTTCGTCTGATAAGGTACTTCTTTTTTTATGATTTCGAGGATATTTTAGTTTCGATCAAAAAAATTTTATTTCTTACGACTTTTCGTAAAAAATGTTAATGGCAACTGAAAGAGGAATAGATAAGCTTTCCATCGAGCTCTTAGTCGAAGAACTCGGTCGAAGGATGCAAGAGTTATTAGCAAAAATCTAATCGGTGGTCAACACGTTTCCGTCCTACTGCCGATTCTTTTCGCAAAGTACTTTTCTATAATTCTAGTATTTAATGGAAAAATATTAAACGAATTTTTTGTCATGTAAAAAAATATTAATTCTGAATAAAATGCCACCCATTTATGAAATTAAAAAAATTTAAATGTCTCTTATTAGATAAGGCATATTTTCGTCTGATAAGGTACTTCTTTTTTTATGATTTCGAGGATATTTTAGTTTCGATCAAAAAAATTTTATTTCTTACGACTTTTCGTAAAACTGCCGATTCTTTTCGCAAAGTACTTTTCTATAATTATAGTATTTAATGGGAAAAAATTAAACGAATTTTTGTCCATGTAAAAAAACTATTAATTCTGAATAAAATGCCACCCATTTATGCAATTAAAAAAATTTAAATGTCTCTTATTAGATAAGGCATATTTTCGTCTGATAAGATACTTCTTTTTCAATGATTTCGAGGATATTTTAGTTTTGATGAAAAAAATTTTATTTCTTACGACTTTTCGTAAAATATCTTAATGCCATCTGAAAGAGGAATAGATAAGCTTTCCATCGAGTTCTTAGTCGAAGAAGTCGGTCGAAGGATGCAAGAGTTATTAGCAAAAAAATAATCGGTGGTCAACACGTTTCCGTCCTACTGCCGATTCTTTTCGCAAAGTACTTTTCTATAATTGTAGTATTTAATGGGAAAAAATTAAACGAAATTTTTGTCATGTAAAAAACTATTAATTCTGAATAAAATGCCACCCATTTATGAAATTAAAAAAATTTAAATGTCTCTTATTAGATAAGGCATATTTTCGTCTGATAAGGTACTTCTTTTTCAATGATTTCGAGGATATTTTAGTTTCGATCAAAAAAATTTTATTTCTTACAACTTTTCGTAAAACTGCCGATTCTTTTCGCAAAGTACTTTTCTATAATTATAGTATTTAATGGGAAAAAATTAAACGAATTTTTTGTCCATGTAAAAAACTATTAATTCTGAATAAAATGCCACCCATTTATGCAATTAAAAAAATTTAAATGTCTCTTATTAGATAAGGCATATTTTCGTCTGATAAGGTACTTCTTTTTCAATGATTTCGAGGATATTTTAGTTGTGAATTTCTTTTTTATGCCGCCCATTTACGAAATTAAAAAAATTTAAATGTCTCTTATTAGATAAGACATATTTTCGTCTGATAAGGTACTTCTTTTTCAATGATTTCGAGGATATTTTAGTTTTGATGAAAAAAATTTTATTTCTTACGACTTTTCGTAAAATATGTTAATGCCATCTGAAAGAGGAATAGATAAGCTTTCCATCGAGCTCTTATTCGAAGAAGTCGGTCGAAGGATGCAAGAGTTGTTAGCAAAAAAACCAATCGGTGGTCAAGACGAGTCCGTCCTACTGCCGATTCGTTTCGCAAAATGCTTTTCTATAATTGTAGTATTTAATGGCAAAAAATTAAACGAATTTTTTGTCCATGTAAAAAAACTGTTAATTCTGAATAAAATACCACCCATTTATGCAATTAAAAAAATTTAAATGTCTCTTATTAGATAAGGCATATTTTCGTCTGATAAGGTACTTTTTCCTCAAAGATTCCGAGGATATTATAGTTTTGATCAAAAAAATTTTATTTCTCATGACTTTTCGTAAAATATGTTAATGCCATCTGAAAGAGGAATAGATAAGCTTTCCATCGAGCTCTTATTCGAAGAAGTCGGTCGAAGGATGCAAGAGTTGTTAGCAAAAAACCAATCGGTGGTCAACACGATTCCGTCCTACTGCCGATTCTTTTCGCAAAATGCTTTTCTATAATTGTAGTATTTAATGGGAAAAAATTAAACGAATTTTTTGTCCATGTAAAAAAACTATTAATTCTGAATAAAATGCCACCCATTTATGCAATTAAAAAAATTTAAATGTCTCTTATTAGATAAGGCATATTTTCGTCTGATAAGGTACTTCGTTTTCAATGATTTCGAGGATATTTTAGTTTTGATCAAAAAAATTTTATTTCTTACGACTTTTCGTAAAAAATGTTAATGGCAACTGAAAGAGGAATAGATAAGCTTTCCATCGAGCTCTTAGTCGAAGAACTCGGTCGAAGGATGCAAGAGTTATTAGCAAAAAACTAATCGGTGGTCAACACGTTTCCGTCCTACTGCCGATTCTTTTCGCAAAGTACTTTTCTATAATTCTAGTATTTAATGGAAAAATATTAAACGAATTTTTTGTCATGTAAAAAACTATTAATTCTGAATAAAATGCCACCCATTTATGAAATTAAAAAAATTTAAATGTCTCTTATTAGATAAGGCATATTTTCGTCTGATAAGGTACTTCTTTTTTTATGATTTCGAGGATATTTTAGTTTCGATCAAAAAAATTTTATTTCTTACGACTTTTCGTAAAAAATGTTAATGGCAACTGAAAGAGGAATAGATAAGCTTTCCATCGAGCTCTTAGTCGAAGAACTCGGTCGAAGGATGCAAGAGTTATTAGCAAAAATCTAATCGGTGGTCAACACGTTTCCGTCCTACTGCCGATTCTTTTCGCAAAGTACTTTTCTATAATTCTAGTATTTAATGGAAAAATATTAAACGAATTTTTTGTCATGTAAAAAAATATTAATTCTGAATAAAATGCCACCCATTTATGAAATTAAAAAAATTTAAATGTCTCTTATTAGATAAGGCATATTTTCGTCTGATAAGGTACTTCTTTTTTTATGATTTCGAGGATATTTTAGTTTCGATCAAAAAAATTTTATTTCTTACGACTTTTCGTAAAACTGCCGATTCTTTTCGCAAAGTACTTTTCTATAATTATAGTATTTAATGGGAAAAAATTAAACGAATTTTTTGTCCATGTAAAAAACTATTAATTCTGAATAAAATGCCACCCATTTACGCAATTAAAAAAATTTAAATGTCTCTTATTAGATAAGGCATATTTTCGTCTGATAAGGTACTTATTTTTCAATGATTTCGAGGATATTTTAGTTGTGAATTTCTTTTTTATGCCGCCCATTTATGAAATTAAAAAAATTTAAATATCTCTTCTTAGATAAGGCATATTTTCGTCTGATAAGGGACTTCTTTTTCAATGATTTCGAGGATATTTTAGTTTTGATGAAAAAAATTTTATTTCTTACGACTTTTCGTAAAAAATGTTAATGGCAACTGAAAGAGGAATAGATAAGCTTTCCATCGAGCTCTTAGTCGAAGAAGTCGGTCGAAGGATGCAAGAGTTATTAGCAAAAAACTAATCGGTGGTCAACACGTTTCCGTCCTACTGCCGATTCTTTTCGCAAAGTACTTTTCTATAATTGTAGTATTTAATGGGAAAAAATTAAACAAATTTTTTGTCATGTAAAAAACTATTAATTCTGAATAAAACGGCACCCATTTATGAAATTAAAAAAATTTAAATGTCTCTTATTAGATAAGGCATATTTTCGTCTGATAAGGTACTTCTTTTTTTATGATTTCGAGGATATTTTAGTTTCGATCAAAAAAATTTTATTTCTTACGACTTTTCGTAAAACTGCCGATTCTTTTCGCAAAGTACTTTTCTAAAATTATAGTATTTAATGGGAAAAAATTAAACGAATTTTTTGTCCATGTAAAAATCTATTAATTCTGAATAAAATGCCACCCATTTACGCAATTAAAAAAATTTAAATGTCTCTTATTAGATAAGGCATATTTTCGTCTGATAAGGTACTTCTTTTTCAATGATTTCGAGGATATTTTAGTTTTGAATTTCTTTTTTATGCCGCCCATTTATGAAATTAAAAAAATTTAAATATCTCTTCTTAGATAAGGCATATTTTCGTCTGATAAGGGACTACTTTTTCAATGATTTCGAGGATATTTTAGTTTTGATGAAAAAAATTTTATTTCTTACGACTTTTCGTAAAATATGTTAATGCCATCTGAAAGAGGAACAGATAAGCTTTCCATCGAGCTCTTAGTCGAAGAAGTCGGTCAAAGGATGCAAGAGTTATTAGCAAAAAACTAATCGGTGGTCAACACGTTTCCGTCCTACTGCCGATTCTTTTCGCAAAGTACTTTTCTATAATTATAGTATTTAATGGGAAAAAATTAAACGAATGTTTTGTCCATGTAAAAAACTATTAATTCTGAATAAAATGCCACCCATTTACGAAATTAAACAAATTTAAATGTCTCTTATTAGATAAGGCATATTTTCGTCTGATAAAGTACTTCGTTTTCAATGATTTCGAGGATATTTTAGTTTCGATCAAAAAAATTGTATTTCTTACGACTTTTCGTAAAATATGTTAATGCCATCTGAAAGAGGAACAGATGAGCTTTCCATCGAGCTTTTAGTGGAAGAAGTCGGTCGAAGGATGCAAGAGTTATTAGCAAAAAACTAATCGGTGGTCAACACGATTCTGTCCTACTGCCGATTCTTTTCGAAAAATACTTTTCTATAGTTGTGGTATTTAATGGGAAAAAATTAAACGGAGTTTTTGTCCATGTAAAAAACTATTAATTCTGAAAAAAATGCCACCCATTTATGCAATTAAAAAAATTTAAATGTCTCTTATTAGATAAGGCATATTTTCGTCTGATAAGGTACTTTTTCCTCAAATATTCCGAGGATATTTTAGTTTTGATCAAAAAAATTTTATTTCTCATGACTTTTCGTAAAATATGTTAAAGCCATCTGAAAGAGGAGCAGATAAGCTTTCCATCGAGCTTCTAGTCGAAGAAGTCGGTCGAAGGATGCAAGAGTTATTAGCAAAAAACAAATCGGTGGTCAACACGTTTCCGTCCTACTGCCGATTCTTTTCGCAAAATGCTTTTCAATAATTAAAGTATTTAATGGGAAAAAATTAAACGAATGTTTTGTCCATGTAAAAAACTATTAATTCTGAATAAAATGCCACCCATTTACGAAATTAAACAAATTTAAATGTCTCTTATTAGATAAGGCATATTTTCGTCTGATAAAGTATTTCTTCTTCAATGATTTCGACGATATTTTAGTTTTGATCAAAAAAATTTTATTTCTTACGACTTTTCGTGAAATATGTAAATGCCATCTGAAAAATGAACAGATAAGCTTTCCATCGAGCTTTTAGTCGAAGAAGTCGGTCGAAGGATACAAGAGTTATTAGCAAAAAACTTATCGGTGGTCAACACGTTTCCGTCCTACTGCCGATTCTTTTCGCAAAGTACTTTTCTATAATTATAGTATTTAATGGGAAAAAATTAAACGAATGTTTTGTCCATGTAAAAAACTATTAATTCTGAATAAAATGCCACCCATTTACGAAATTAAACAAATTTAAATGTCTCTTATTAGATAAGGCATATTTTCGTCTGATAAGGTACTTCTTTTTCAATGATTTCGAGGATATTTTAGTTTTGAATTTCTTTTTTATGCCGCCCATTTATGAAATTAAAAAAATTTAAATATCTCTTCTTAGATAAGGCATATTTTCGTCTGATAAGGGACTTCTCTTTCAATGATTTCGAGGATATTTTAGTTTTGATGAAAAAAATTTTATTTCTTACGACTTTTCGTAAAATATGTTAATGCCATCTGAAAGAGGAACAGATAAGCTTTCCATCGAGCTCTTAGTCGAAGAAGTCGGTCAAAGGATGCAAGAGTTATTAGCAAAAAACTAATCGGTGGTCAACACGTTTCCGTCCTACTGCCGATTCTTTTCGCAAAGTACTTTTCTATAATTATAGTATTTAATGGGAAAAAATTAAACGAATGTTTTGTCCATGTAAAAAACTATTAATTCTGAATAAAATGCCACCCATTTACGAAATTAAACAAATTTAAATGTCTCTTATTAGATAAGGCATATTTTCGTCTGATAAAGTACTTCGTTTTCAATGATTTCGAGGATATTTTAGTTTCGATCAAAAAAATTGTATTTCTTACGACTTTTCGTAAAATATGTTAATGCCATCTGAAAGAGGAACAGATGAGCTTTCCATCGAGCTTTTAGTGGAAGAAGTCGGTCGAAGGATGCAAGAGTTATTAGCAAAAAACTAATCGGTGGTCAACACGTTTCCGTCCTACTGCCGATTCTTTTCGCAAAGTACTTTTCTATAATTGTAGTATTTAATGGGAAAAAATTAAACAAATTTTTTGTCATGTAAAAAACTATTAATTCTGAATAAAACGGCACCCATTTATGAAATTAAAAAAATTTAAATGTCTCTTATTAGATAAGGCATATTTTCGTCTGATAAGGTACTTCGTTTTCAATGATTTCGGGGATATTTTAGTTTCGATCAAAAAAAATTTAATTCTTACGACTTTTCGTAAAATATGTTAAGGCCATCTGAAAGAGGAACAGATAAGCTTTCCATCGAGCTTTTAGTCGAAGAAGTCGGTCGAAGGATACAAGAGTTATTAGCAAAAAACTTATCGGTGGTCAACAGGTTTCCGTCCTACTGCCGATTCTTTTCGCAAAATGCTTTTCAATAATTGTAGTATCTAATGGGAAAAAATTAAACGAATTTTTTGTCCATTTAAAAAAACTATTAATTCTGAATAAAATGCCACCCATTTATGCAATAAAAAAATTTAAATGTCTCTTTTTAGATAAGGCATATTTTCGTCTGATAAAGTATTTCTTCTTCAATGATTTCGACGATATTTTAGTTTTGATCAAAAAAATTTTATTTCTTACGACTTTTCGTGAAATATGTAAATGCCATCTGAAAAATGAACAGATAAGCTTTCCATCGAGCTCTTACTCGAAGAAGTCGGTCGAAGGATGCGAAGTTATTAGCAAAAAACTAATCGGTGGTCAACAGGTTTCCGTCCTACTGCCGATTCTTTTCGCAAAATGCTTTTCAATAATTAAAGTATCTAATGGGAAAAAATTAAACGAATTTTTTGTCCATTTAAAAAAACTATTAATTCTGAATAAAATGCCACCCATTTATGCAATTAAAAATATTTAAATGTCTCTTATTAGATAAGGCATATTTTCGTCTAATAAGGGACTTCTTTTTCAATGATTTCGAGGATATTTTAGTTTTGATGAAAAAAATTTTATTTCTTATGACTTTTCGTAAAATATGTTAATGCCATCTGAAAGAGGAACAGATAAGCTTTCCATCGAGCTCTTAGTCGAAGAGGTCGGTCGAAGGATACAAGAGTTATTAGCAAAAAACGTATCGGTGGTGAACACGTTTCCGTCCTAATGCCGATTTTTTTCGCAAAGTACTTTTCTATAATTCTAGTATTTAATGGGAAAAAATTAAACGAATTTTTTGTCCATGTAAAAAACTATTAATTCTGAATAAAATGCAACCCATTTATGAAATTAAAAAAATTTAAATGTCTCTTATTAGATAAGGCATATTTTCGTCTGATAAGGTACTTCGTTTTCAATGATTTCGGGGATATTTTAGTTTCGATCAAAAAAAATTTATTTCTTACGACTTTTCGTAAAATATGTTAATGCCATCTGAAAGAGGAACAGATAAGCTTTCCATCGAGCTTTTAGTCGAAGAAGTCGGTCGAAGGATGCGAAGTTATTAGCAAAAAACTAATCGGTGGTCAACAGGTTTCCGTCCTACCGCCGATTCTTTTCGCAAAATGCTTTTCTATAATTGTAGTATTTAATGGAAAAAAAATTAAACGAATTTTTTGTCCATTTAAAAAAACTATTACTTCTGAATAAAATGCCACCCATTTATGCAATTAAAAAAATTTAAATGACTCTTATTAGATAAGGCATATTTTCGTCTGATAAGGTACTTCTTTTTCAATGATTTCGAGGATATTTTAGTTTTGATGAAAAAAATTTTATTTCTTACGACTTTTCGTAAAATATGTTAATGCCATCTGAAAGAGGAACAGATAAGCTTTCCATTGAGCTCTTATTCGAAGAAGTCGGTCGAAGGATGCAAGAGTTGTTAGCAAAAAAACCAATCGGTGGTCAAGACGAGTCCGTCCTACTGCCGATTCTTTTCGCAAAATGCTTTTCTATAATTGTAGTATTTAATGGCAAAAAATTAAACGAATTTTTTGTCCATGTAAAAAAACTATTAATTCTGAATAAAATACCACCCATTTATGCAATTAAAAAAATTTAAATGTCTCTTATTAGATAAGGCATATTTTCGTCTGATAAGGTACTTTTTCCTCAAAGATTCCGAGGATATTTTAGTTTTGATCAAAAAAATTTTATTTCTCATGACTTTTCGTAAAATATGTTAATGCCATCTGAAAGAGGAACAGATAAGCTTTCCATCGAGCTCTTATTCGAAGAAGTCGGTCGAAGGATGCAAGAGTTGTTAGCAAAATACCAATCGGTGGTCAACACGATTCCGTCCTACTGCCGATTCTTTTCGCAAAATGCTTTTCTATAATTGCAGTATTTAATGGGAAAAAATTAAACGAATTTTTTGTCCATGTAAAAAAACTATTAATTCTGAATAAAATGCCACCCATTTATGCAATTAAAAAAATTTAAATGTCTCTTATTAGATAAGGCATATTTTCGTCTGATAAGGTACTTCGTTTTCAATGATTTCGAGGAAATTTTAGTTTTGATCAAAAAAATTTTATTTCTTACGACTTTTCGTAAAAAATGTTAATGGCAACTGAAAGAGGAATAGATAAGCTTTCCATCGAGCTCTTAGTCGAAGAACTCGGTCGAAGGATGCAAGAGTTATTAGCAAAAATCTAATCGGTGGTCAACACGTTTCCGTCCTACTGCCGATTCTTTTCGCAAAGTACTTTTCTATAATTCTAGTATTTAATGGGAAAAAATTAAACGAATTTTTTGTCATGTAAAAAACTATTAATTCTGAATAAAATGCCACCCATTTATGAAATTAAAAAAATTTAAATGTCTCTTATTAGATAAGGCATATTTTCGTCTGATAAGGTACTTCTTTTTTTATGATTTCGAGGATATTTTAGTTTCGATCAAAAAAATTTTATTTCTTACGACTTTTCGTAAAACTGCCGATTCTTTTCGCAAAGTACTTTTCTATAATTTTAGTATTTAATGGGAAAAAATTAAACGAATTTTTTGTCCATATAAAAAACTATTAATTCTGAATAAAATGCCACCCATTTATGCAATTAAAAAAATTCAAATGTCTCTTATTAGATAAGGCATATTTTCGTCTGATAAGGGACTTCTTTTTCAATGATTTCGAGGATATTTTAGTTGTGAATTTCTTTTTTATGCTGCCCATTTATGAAATTAAAAAAATTTAAATATCTCTTATTAGATAAGGCATATTTTCGTCTGATAAGGGACTTCTTTTTCAATGATTTCGAGGATATTTTAGTTTTGATGAAAAAAATTTTATTTCTTACGACTTTTCGTAAAAAATGTTAATGGCAACTGAAAGAGGAATAGATAAGCTTTCCATCGAGCTCTTAGTCGAAGAAGTCGGTCGAAGGATGCAAGAGTTATTAGCAAAAAACTAATCGGTGGTCAACACGTTTCCGTCCTACTGCCGATTCTTTTCGCAAAGTACTTTTCTATAATTGTAGTATTTAATGGGAAAAAATTAAACAAATTTTTTGTCATGTAAAGAACTATTAATTCTGAATAAAATGCCACCCATTTATGAAATTAAAAAAATTTAAATGTCTCTTATTAGATAAGGCATATTTTCGTCTGATAAGGTACTTCTTTTTCAATGATTTCGAGGATATTTTAGTTTTGAATTTCTTTTTTATACCGCCCATTTATGAAATTAAAAAAATTTAAATATCTCTTCTTAGATAAGGCATATTTTCGTCTGATAAGGGACTTCTTTTTCAATGATTTCGAGGATATTTTAGTTTTGATGAAAAAAATTTTATTTCTTACGACTTTTCTTAAAATATGTTAATGCCATCTGAAAGAGGAACAGATAAGCTTTCCATCGAGCTCTTAGTCGAAGAAGTCGGTCAAAGGATGCAAGAGTTATTAGCAAAAAACTAATCGGTGGTCAACACGTTTCCGTCCTACTGCCGATTCTTTTCGCAAAGTACTGTTCTATAATTCTAGTATTTAATGGGAAAAAATTAAACGAATTTTTTGTCATGTATAAAACTATTAATTCTGAATAAAATGCCACCCATTTACGAAATTAAACAAATTTAAATGTCTCTTATTAGATAAGGCATATTTTCGTCTGATAAGGTACTTCGTTTTCAATGATTTCGAGGATATTTTAGTTTCGATCAAAAAAATTGTATTTCTTACGACTTTTCGTAAAATATGTTAATGCCATCTGAAAGAGGAACAGATAAGCTTTCCATCGAGCTTTTAGTCGAAGAAGTCGGTCGAAGGATGCAAGAGTTATTAGCAAAAAACTAATCGGTGGTCAACACGATTCCGTCCTACTGCCGATTCTTTTCGCAAAATACTTTTCTATCATTGTGGTATTTAATGGGAAAAAATTAAACGGAGTTTTTGTCCATGTAAAAAACTATTAATTTTGAAAAAAATGCCACCCATTTATGCAATTAAAAAAATTTAAATGTCTCTTATTAGATAAGGCATATTTTCGTCTGATAAGGTACTTTTTCCTCAAAGATTCCGAGGATATTTTAGTTTTGATCAAAAAAATTTTATTTCTCATGACTTTTCGTAAAATATGTTAAAGCCATCTGAAAGAGGAGCAGATAAGCTTTCCATCGAGCTTCTAGTCGAAGAAGTCGGTCGAAGGATGCAAGAGTTATTAGCAAAAAACAAATCAGTGGTCAACACGTTTCCGTCCTACTGCCGATTCTTTTCGCAAAATGCTTTTCTATAATTGTAGTATTTAATGGAAAAAAATTAAACGAATTTTTTGTCCATTTAAAAAAACTATTAATTCTGAATAAAATGCCACCCATTTATGCAATTAAAAAAATTTAAATGTCTCTTATTAGATAAGGCATATTTTCGTCTAATAAGGGACTTCTTTTTCAATGATTTCGAGGATATTTTAGTTTTGATGAAAAAAATTTTATTTCTTATGACTTTTCGTAAAATATGTTAATGCCATCTGAAAGAGGAACAGATAAGCTTTCCATCGAGCTCTTAGTCGAAGAGGTCGGTCGAAGGATACAAGAGTTATTAGCAAAAAACAAATCGGTGGTCAACACGTTTCCGTCCTACTGCCGATTCTTTTCGCAAAATGCTTTTCTATAATTGTAGTATTTAATGGGAAAAAATTAAACGAATTTTTTGTCAATGTAAAAAACTATTAATTCTGAATAAAATGCAACCCATTTATGAAATGAAAAAAATTTAAATGTCTCTTATTAGATAAGGCATATTTTCGTCTGATAAGGTACTTCTTCTTGAATGATTTCGACGATATTTAAGTTTTGAATTTCTTTTTTATGCCGCCCATTTATGAAATTAAAAAAATTTATATATCTCTTCTTAGATAAGGCATATTTTCGTCTGATAAGGGACTTCTTTTTCAATGATTTCGAGGATATTTAAGTTTTGATGAAAAAAATTTTATTTCTTATGACTTTTCGTAAAATATGTTAATGCTATCTGAAAGAGGAACAGATAAGCTTTCCATCGAGCTCTTAGTCGAAGAGGTCGGTCGAAGGATACAAGAGTTATTAGCAAAAAACGTATCGGTGGTCAACACGTTTCCGTCCTAATGCCGATTTTTTTCGCAAAGTACTTTTCTATAATTCTAGTATTTAATGGGAAAAAATTAAACGAATTTTTTGTCCATATAAAAAACTATTAATTCTGAATAAAATGCAACCCATTTATGAAATGAAAAAAATTTAAATGTCTCTTATTAGATAAGGCATATTTTCGTCTGATAAGGTACTTCTTTTTCAATGATTTCGAGGATATTTTAGTTTTGAATTTCTTTTTTATGCCGCCCATTTATGAAATTAAAAAAATTTAAATATCTCTTCTTAGATAAGGCATATTTTCGTCTGATAAGGGACTTCTTTTTCAATGATTTCGAGGATATTTTAGTTTTGATGAAAAAAATTTTATTTCTTACGACTTTTCGTAAAATATGTTAATGCCATCTGAAAGAGGCACAGATAAGCTTTCCATCGAGCTGTTAGTCGAAGAAGTCGGTCAAAGGATGCAAGAGTTATTAGCAAAAAACTAATCGGTGGCCAACACGTTTCCGTCCTACTGCCGATTCTTTTCGCAAAGTACTTTTCTATAATTCTAGTATTTAATGGGAAAAAATTAAACGAATGTTTTTTCCATGTAAAAAACTATTAATTCTGAATAAAATGCCACCTATTTACGAAATTAAACAAATTTAAATGTCTCTTATTAGATAAGGCATATTTTCGTCTGATAAGGTACTTTTTCCTCAATGATCCCGAGGATATTTTAGTTTTGATCAAAAAAATTTTATTTCTCATGACTTTTCGTAAAATATGTTAAAGCCATCTGAAAGAGGAGCAGATAAGTTTTCCATCGAGCTTCTAGTCGAAGAAGTCGGTCGAAGGATGCAAGAGTTATTACCAAAAAACAAATCGGTGGTCAACACGTTTCCGTCCTACTGCCGATTCTTTTCGCAAAATGCTTTTCTATAATTGTAGTATTTAATGGAAAAAAATTAAACGAATTTTTTGTCCATTTAAAACAACTATTAATTCTGAATAAAATGCCACCCATTTATGCAATTAAAAAAATTTAAATGTCTCTTATTAGATAAGGCATATTTTCGTCTGATAAGGTACTTCTTCTTCAATGATTTCGACGATATTTTAGTTTTGATCAAAAAAATTTTATTTCTTACAACTTTTCGTGAAATATGTAAATGCCATCTGAAAAAGGAACAGATAAGCTTTCCATCGAGCTCTTACTCGAAGAAGTCGGTCGAAGGATGCGAAGTTATTAGCAAAAAACTAATCGGTGGTCAACAGGTTTCCGTCCTACTGCCGATTCTTTTCGCAAAATGCTTTTCAATAATTGTAGTATCTAATGGGAAAAAATTAAACGAATTTTTTGTCCATTTAAAAAAACTATTAATTCTGAATAAAATGCCACCCATTTATGCAATTAAAAAAATTTAAATGTCTCTTATTAGATAAGGCATATTTTCGTCTAATAAGGGACTTCTTTTTCAATGATTTCGAGGATATTTTAGTTTTGATGAAAAAAATTTTATTTCTTATGACTTTTATGTTAAATGCCATCTGAAAGAGGAACAGATAAGCTTTCCATCGAGCTCTTAGTGGAAGAGGTCGGTCGAAGGATACAAGAGTTATTAGCAAAAAACGTATCGGTGGTCAACACGTTTCCGTCCTAATGCCGATTCTTTTCGCAAAATACTTTTCTATAATTGTAGCATTTAATGGAAAAAATTAAACGAATTTTTTGTCCATTTAAAAAAACTATTAATTCTGAATAAAATGCGACCCATTTATGCAATTAAAAAAATTTAAAAGTCGCTTATTAGATAAGGCATATTTTCGTCTGATAAGGTACTTCTTCTTGAATGATTTCGACGATATTTTAGTTTTGAATTTCTTTTTTATGCCGCCCATTTATGAAATTAAAAAAATTTAAATATCTCTTCTTAGATAAGGCATATTTTCGTCTGATAAGGGACTTCTTTTTCAATGATTTCGAGGATATTTTAGTTTTGATGAAAAAAATTTTATTTCTTACGACTTTTCGTAAAATATGTTAATGCCATCTGAAAGAGGAACAGATAATCTTTCCATCGAGCTCTTAGTCGAAGAAGTCGGTCAAAGGATGCAAGAGTTATTAGCAAAAAACGTATCGGTGGTCAACACGTTTCCGTCCTAATGCCGATTTTTTTCGCAAAGTACTTTTCTATAATTCTAGTATTTAATGGGAAAAAATTAAACGAATTTTTTGTCCATGTAAAAAACTATTAATTCTGAATAAAATGCAACCCATTTATGAAATGAAAAAAATTTAAATGTCTCTTATTAGATAAGGCATATTTTCGTCTGATAAGGTACTTCGTTTTCAATGATTTCGGGGATATTTTAGTTTCGATCAAAAAAAAATTTATTTCTTACGACTTTTCGTAAAATATGTTAATGCCATCTGAAAGAGGAACAGATAAGCTTTCCATCGAGCTTTTAGTCGAAGAAGTCGGTCGAAGGATACAAGAGTTATTAGCAAAAAACTTATCGGTGGTCAACACGTTTCCGTCCTAAAGCCGATTCTTTTCGCAAAATACTTTTCTATAATTGTAGCATTTAATGGGAAAAAATTAAACGAATTTTTTGTCCATGTAAAAAACTATTTATTCTGAATAAAATGCCACCCATTTATGCAATTAAAAAAATTTAAATGTCTCTTATTAGATAAGGTATATTTTCGTCTAATAAGGTACTTCGTTTTCAATGATTTCGAGGATATTTTAGTTTTGATCAAAAAAATTTTATTTCTTACGACTTTTCGTAAAAAATGTTAATGCCAACTGAAAGAGGAATAGATAAGCTTTCCATCGAGCTCTTAGTCGAAGAAGTCGGTCGAAGGATGCGAAGTTATTAGAAAAAAACTAATCGGTGGTCAACAGGTTTCCGTCCTACTGCCGATTCTTTTCGCAAAATGCTTTTCTATAATTGTAGTATTTAATGGACAAAAAAATTAAACGAATTTTTTGTCAATTTAAAAAAAACTATTACTTCTGAATAAAATGCAACCCATTTATGAAATAAAAAAAAAATGTAAATGTCTATTATTAGATAACGAATATTTTCGTCTGATAAGGTACTTCGTTTTCAATGATTTCGAGTATATTTTAGTTTCGATCAAAAAAATTTTATTTCTTACAACTTTTCGTAAAATATGTTAATGCCATCTGAAAGAGGAACAGATAAGCTTTCCATCGAGCTTTTAGTCGAAGAAGTCGGTCGAAGGATGCAAGAGTTATTAGCAAAAAACTAATCGGTGGTCAACACGATTCCGTCCTACTGCCGATTCTTTTCGCAAAATACTTTTCTATAATTGTAGTATTTAATGGGAAAAAATTAAACGGAGTTTTTGTCCATGTAAAAAACTATTAATTCTGAATAAAATGCCACCCATTTATGCAATTAAAAAAATTTAAATGTCTCTTATTAGATTAGGCATATTTTCGTCTGATAAGGTACTTTTTCCTCAAAGATTCCGAGGATATTTTAGTTTTGATCAAAAAAATTTTATTTCTCATGACTTTTCGTAAAATATGTTAATGCCATCTGGAAGAGGAACAGATAAGCTTTCCATCGAGCTCTTATTCGAAGAAGTCGGTCGAAGGATGCAAGAGTTGTTAGCAAAAAACCAATCGGTGGTCAACACGATTCCGTCCTACTGCCGATTCTTTTCGCAAAGTACTTTTCTATAATTCTAGTATTTAATGGGAAAAATTAAACGAATTTTTTGTCCATGTAAAAACTATTAATTCTGAATAAAATGCCACCCATTTATGCAATTAAAAAAATTTAAATGTCTCTTTTTAGATAAGGCATATTTTCGTCTGATAAGGTACTTCGTTTTCAATGATTTCGAGGATATTTTAGTTTTGATCAAAAAAAATTTATTTCTTACAGCTTTTCGTTAAAAATGTTAATGCCAACTGAAAGAGGAATAGATAAGCTTTCCATCGAGGTCTTAGTCGAAGAAGTCGGTCGAAGGATGCAAGAGTTATTAGCAAAAAACTAATCGGTGGTCAACACGTTTCCGTCCTACTGCCGATTCTTTTCGCAAAGTACTTTTCTATAATTCTAGTATTTAATGGGAAAAATTAAACGAATTTTTTGTCCATGTAAAAAACTATTAATTCTGAATAAAATGCCACCCATTTATGAAATTGAAAAAATTTAAATGTCTCTTATTCGATAAGGCATATTTTCGTCCGATAAGGTACTTCTTTTTCAATGATTTCGAGGAGATTTTAGTTTCGATCAAAAAAATTTTATTTCTTACGACTTTTCGTCTCGTGTCTCTTATTCGATAAGGCATATTTTCGTCTGATAAGGTACTTCGTTTTCAAGGATTTCGAGGATATTTTAGTTTTGAATTTCTTTTTTATGCCGCCTATTTATGCAATTAAAAGAATTTAAATGTCTCTTATTAGATAAGGCATATTTTCGTCTGATAAGGTACTTCGTTTTCAATGATTTCGATGATATTTTAGTTTTGATGAAAAAAATTTTATTTCTTACGACTTTTCGTAAAATATGTTAATGCCATCTGAAAGTGGAACAGATAAGCTTTCCATCGAGCTCTTAGTCGAAGAAGTCGGTCGAAGGATACAAGAGTTATTAGCAAAAAACTTATCGGAGGTCAACACGATTCCGTCCTACTGCCGATTCTTTTCGCAAAATACTTTTCTATAATTGTAGTATTTAATGGGAAAAAATTAAACGGAGTTTTTGTCCATGTAAAAAACTATTAATTCTGAATAAAATGCCACCCATTTATGCAATGAAAAAAATTTAAATGTCTCTTATTAGATAAGGCATATTTTCGTCTGATAAGGTACTTTTACCTCAAAGATTCCGAGGATATTTTAGTTTTGATCAAAAAAATTTTATTTCTCATGACTTTTCGTAAAATATGTTAATGCCATCTGGAAGAGGAACAGATAAGCTTTCCATCGAGCCGTTACTCGAAGAAGTCGGTCGAAGGATGCAAGAGTTATTAGCAAAAAACTAATCGGTGGTCAACACGATTCCGTCCTACTGCCGATTCTTTTCGCAAAATACTTTTCTATAATTGTAGTATTTAATGGGAAAAAATTAAACGGAGTTTTTGTCCATGTAAAAAACTATTAATTCTGAATAAAATGCCACCCATTTATGCAATTAAAAAAATTTAAATGTCTCTTATTAGATTAGGCATATTTTCGTCTGATAAGGTACTTTTTCCTCAAAGATTCCGAGGATATTTTAGTTTTGATCAAAAAAATTTTATTTCTCATGACTTTTCGTAAATTATGTTAATGCCATCTGGAAGAGGAACAGATAAGCTTTCCATCGAGCTCTTATTCGAAGAAGTCGGTCGAAGGATGCAAGAGTTATTAGCAAAAAACCAATCGGTGGTCAACACGATTCCGTCCTACTGCTGATTCTTTTCGCAAAATGCTTTTCTATAATTGTAGCATTTAATGGGAAAAAATTAAACGAATTTTTTGTCCGTGTAAAAAACTATTAATTCTGAATAAAATGCCACCCATTTATGCAATTAAAAAAATTTAAATGTCTCTTATTAGATAAGGCATATTTTCGTCTGATAAGGTACTTCTTCTTCAATGATTTCGACAATATTTTAGTTTTGATCAAAAAAATTTTATTTCTTACGTCTTTTCGTAAAATATGTAAATGCCATCTGAAAAAGGAACAGATAAGCTTTCCATCGAGCTCTTACTCGAAGAAGTCGGTCGAAGGATGCAAGAGTTATTAGCAAAAAACTAATCGGTGGTCAACACGTTTCCGTCCTACTGCCGATTCTTTTCGCAAAATGCTTTTCTATAGTTGTAGTATTTAATGGGAAAAAATTAAACGGAGTTTTTGTCCATGTAAAAAACTATTAATTCTGAATAAAATGCCACCCATTTATGCAATTAAAAAAATTTAAATGTCTCTTATTAGATAAGGCATATTTTCGTCTGATAAGGGACTTCTTTTTCAATGATTTCGAGGATATTTTAGTTTTGATGAAAAAAATTTTATTTCTAACGGCTTTTCGTAAAATATGTTAGTGCCATCTGAAAGAGGAACAGATAAGCTTTCCATCGAGCTCTTAGTCGAAGAAGTCGGTCGAAGGATGCAAGAGTTATTAGCAAAAAACTAATCGGTGGTCAACACGTTTCCGTCCTACTGCCGATTCTTTTCGCAAAGTACTTTTCTATAATTCTAGTTTTTAATGGGAAAAAATTAAACGAATATTTTGTCCATGTAAAAAACTTTTAATTCTGAATAAAATAAAATAAAATTTCCCATTTACGAAATTAAACAAATTTAAATGTCTCTTATTAGATAAGGCATATTTTCGTCTGATAAGGTACTTCGTTTTCAATGATTTCGAGGATATTTTAGTTTCGATCAAAAAAATTTTATTTCTTACGACTTTTCGTAAAATATGTTAATGCCATCTGAAAGAGGAACAGATAAGCTTTCCATCGAGCTCTTATTCGAAGAAGTCGGTCGAAGGATGCAAGAGTTGTTAGCAAAAAACAAATCGGTGGTCAACACGATTCCGTCCTACTGCTGATTCTTTTCGCAAAATGCTTTTCTATAATTGTAGCATTTAATGGGAAAAAATTAAACGAATTTTTTGTCCATGTAAAAAACTATTACTTCTGAATAAAATGCCACCCATTTATGCAATTAAAAAAATTTAAATGTCTCTTATTAGATAAGGCATATTTTCGTATGATAAGGTCCTTCTTTTTCAATGACTTCGAGGATATTTTAGTTTTGATGAAAAAAATTTTATTTCTTACGACTTTTCGTAAAATATGTTAATGCCATCTGAAAGAGGAACAGATAAGCTTTCCATCGAGCTCGTATTCGAAGAAGTCGGTCGAAGGATACAAGAGTTATTAGCAAAAAACTGATCGGAGGTCAACACGTTTCCGTCCTAATGCCGATTCTTTTCGCAAAGTACTTTTCTATAATTCTAGTATTTAATGGGAAAAAATTAAACGAATTTTTTGTCCATGTAAAAAACTATTAACTTTGAATAAAATGCAACCCATTTATGAAATGAAAAAAATTTATATGTCTCTTATTAGATAAGGCATATTTTCGTCTGATAAGGTACTTCGTTTTCAATGACTTCGAGTATATTTTAGTTTCGATCAAAAAAATTTTATTTTTTACAACTTTTCGTAAAATATGTTAATGCCATCTGAAAGAGGAACAGATAAGCTTTCCATCGAGCTTTTAGTCGAAGAAGTCGGTCGAAGGATGCAAGAGTTATTAGCAAAAAACTAATCGGTGGTCAACACGATTCCGTCCTACTGCCGATTCTTTTCGCAAAATACTTTTCTATAATTGTAGTATTTAATGGAAAAAAATTAAACGGAGTTTTTGTCCATTTAAAAAACTATTACTTCTGAATAAAATGCCACCTCTTAATGCAATTAAACAAATTTAAATGTCTCTTATTAGATAAGGCATATTTTCGTCTGATAAGGTACTTCGTTTTCAATGATTTCGAGGATATTTTAGTTTCGATCAAAAAAATTTTATTTCTTACGACTTTTCGTAAAATATGTTAATGCCATCTGAAAGAGGAACAGATAAGCTTTCCATCGAGCTCTTATTCGAAGAAGTCGGTCGAAGGATGCAAGAGTTGTTAGCAAAAAACAAATCGGTGGTCAACACGATTCCGTCCTACTGCTGATTCTTTTCGCAAAATGCTTTTCTATAATTGTAGCATTTAATGGGAAAAAATTAAACGAATTTTTTGTCCATGTAAAAAAACTATTAATTCTGAATAAAATTCCACCCATTTATGAAATTAAAAAAATTTAAATGTCTCTTATTAGATAAGGCATATTTTCATCTGATAAGGTACTTCTTTTTCAATGACTTCGAGGATATTTTAGTTTTGATGAAAAAAATTTTATTTCTTACGACTTTTCGTAAAATATGTTAATGCCATCTGAAAGAGGAACAGATAAGCTTTCCATCGAGCTCTTAGTCGAAGAAGTCGGTCGAAGGATACAAGAGTTATTAGCAAAAAACTGATCGGAGGTCAACACGTTTCCGTCCTAATGCCGATTCTTTTCGCAAAGTACTTTTCTATAATTCTAGTATTTAATGGGAAAAAATTAAACGAATTTTTTGTCCATGTAAAAAACTATTAATTTTTAATAAAATGCAACCCATTTATGAAATGAAAAAAATTTAAATGTCTCTTATTAGATAAGGCATATTTTCGTCTGATAAGGTACTTCGTTTTCAATGACTTCGAGTATATTTTAGTTTCGATCAAAAAAATTTTATTTTTTACAACTTTTCGTAAAATATGTTAATGCCATCTGAAAGAGGAACAGATAAGCTTTCCATCGAGCTTTTAGTCGAAGAAGTCGGTCGAAGGATGCAAGAGTTATTAGCAAAAAACTAATCGGTGGTCAACACGATTCCGTCCTACTGCCGATTCTTTTCGCAAAATACTTTTCTATAATTGTAGTATTTAATGGAAAAAAATTAAACGGAGTTTTTGTCCATTTAAAAAACTATTACTTCTGAATAAAATGCCACCCCTTTATGCAATTAAAAAAATTTAAATGTCTCTTATTAGATAAGGCATATTTTCGTATGATAAGGTCCTTCTTTTTCAATGACTTCGAGTATATTTTAGTTTCGATCAAAAAAATTTTATTTTTTACAACTTTTCGTAAAATATGTTAATGCCATCTGAAAGAGGAACAGATAAGCTTTCCATCGAGCTTTTAGTCGAAGAAGTCGGTCGAAGGATGCAAGAGTTATTAGCAAAAAACTAATCGGTGGTCAACACGATTCCGTCCTACTGCCGATTCTTTTCGCAAAATACTTTTCTATAATTGTAGTATTTAATGGAAAAAAATTAAACGGAGTTTTTGTCCATTTAAAAAACTATTAATTCTGAATAAAATGCCACCCATTTATGCAATGAAAAAAATTTAAATGTCTCTTATTAGATAAGGCATATTTTCGTCTGATAAGGTACTTTTTCCTCAAAGATTCCGAGGATATTTTAGTTTTGATCAAAAAAATTTTATTTCTCATGACTTTTCGTAAAATATGTTAATGCCATCTGGAAGAGGAACAGATAAGCTTTCCATCGAGCTCTTATTCGAAGAAGTCGGTCGAAGGATGCAAGAGTTGTTAGCAAAAAACCAATCGGTGGTCAACACGATTCCGTCCTACTGCTGATTCTTTTCGCAAAATGCTTTTCTATAATTGTAGCATTTAATGGGAAAAAATTAAACGAATTTTTTGTCCATGTAAAAAACTATTAATTCTGAATAAAATGCCACCCATTTATGCAATTAAAAAAGTTTAAATGTCTCTTATTAGATAAGGCATATTTTCGTCTGATAACGTACTTCGTTTTCAATGATTTCGAGCATATTTTAGTTTTGATCAAAAAAAATTTATTTCTTACAACTTTTCGTAAAATATGTAAATGCCATCTGAAAAAGGAACAGATAAGCTTTCCATCGAGCTCTTACTCGAAGAAGTCGGTCGAAGGATGCAAGAGTTATTAGCAAAAAACTAATCGGTGGTCAACACGTTTCCGTCCTACTGCCGATTCTTTTCGCAAAATGCTTTTCTATAGTTGTAGTATTTAATGGGAAAAAATTAAACGGAGTTTTTGTCCATGTAAAAAACTATTAATTCTGAATAAAATGCCACCCATTTATGCAATTAAAAAAATTTAAATGTCTCTTATTAGATAAGGCATATTTTCGTCTGATAAGGGACTTCTTTTTCAATGATTTCGAGGATATTTTAGTTTTGATGAAAGAAATTTTATTTCTTACGACTTTTCGTAAAATATGTTAATGCCATCTGAAAGAGGAACAGATAAGCTTTCCATCGAGCTCTTATTCGAAGAAGTCGGTCGAAGGATGCAAGAGTTGTTAGCAAAAAACCAATCGGTGGTCAACACGATTCCGACCTACTGCTGATTCTTTTCGCAAAATGCTTTTCTATAATTGTAGCATTTAATGGGAAAAAATTAAACGAATTTTTTGTCCATGTAAAAAACTATTACTTCTGAATAAAATGCCACCCATTTATGCAATTAAAAAAATTTAAATGTCTCTTATTAGATAAGGCATATTTTCGTATGATAAGGTCCTTCTTTTTCAATGACTTCGAGTATATTTTAGTTTTGATGAAAAAAATTTTATTTTTTACAACTTTTCGTAAAATATGTTAATGCCATCTGAAAGAGGAACAGATAAGCTTTCCATCGAGCTTTTAGTCGAAGAAGTCGGTCGAAGGATGCAAGAGTTATTAGCAAAAAACTAATCGGTGGTCAACACGATTCCGTCGTACTGCCGATTCTTTTCGCAAAATACTTTTCTATAATTGTAGTATTTAATGGGAAAAAATTAAACGGAGTTTTTGTCTATGTAAAAAACTATTAATTCTGAATAAAATGCCACCCATTTATGCAATGAAAAAAATTTAAATGTCTCTTATTAGATAAGGCATATTTTCGTCTGATAAGGTACTTTTTCCTCAAAGATTCCGAGGATATTTTAGTTTTGATCAAAAAAATTTTATTTCTCATGACTTTTCGTAAAATATGTTAATGCCATCTGGAAGAGGAACAGATAAGCTTTCCATCGAGGTTTAAATCAAGTCGGTCAAAGGATGCAAGAGTTATTAGCAAAAAACTAATCGGTGGTCAACACGTTTCCGTCCTACTGCCGATTCTTTTCGCAAAATGCTTTTCTATAGTTGTAGTATTTAATGGGAAAAAATTAAACGGAGTTTTTGTCCATGTGAAAAACTATAAATTCTGAATAAAATGCCACCCATTTATGCAATTAAAAAAATTTAAATGTCTCTTATTAGATAAGGCATATTTTCGTCTGATAAGGGACTTCTTTTTCAATGATTTCGAGGATATTTTAGTTTTGATGAAAGAAATTTTATTTCTTACGACTTTTCGTAAAATATGTTAATGCCATCTGAAAGAGGAACAGATAAGCTTTCCATCGAGCTCTTAGTCAAAGAAGTCGGTCGAAGGATGCAAGAGTTGTTAGCAAAAAACCAATCGGTGGTCAACACGATTCCGACCTACTGCTGATTCTTTTCGCAAAATGCTTTTCTATAATTGTAGCATTTAATGGGAAAAAGTTAAACGAATTTTTTGTCCATGTAAAAAACTATTACTTCTGAATAAAATGCCACCCATTTATGCAATTAAAAAAATTTAAATGTCTCTTATTAGATAAGGCATATTTTCGTATGATAAGGTCCTTCTTTTTCAATGACTTCGAGGATATTTTAGTTTTGATGAAAAAAGTTTTATTTCTTACGACTTTTCGTAAAATATGTTAATGCCATCTGAAAGAGGAACAGATAAGCTTTCCATCGAGCTCTTAGTCGAAAAAGTCGGTCGAAGGATACAAGAGTTATTAGCAAAAAACTGATCGGAGGTCAACACGTTTCCGTCCTAATGCCGATTCTTTTCGCAAAGTACTTTTCTATAATTCTAGTATTTAATGGGAAAAAATTAAACGAATTTTTTGTCCATGTAAAAAACTATTAATTTTGAATAAAATGCAACCCATTTATGAAATGAAAAAAATTTAAATGTCTGTTATTAGATAAGGCATATTTTCGTCTTATAAGGTACTTCGTTTTCAATGATTTCGAGTATATTTTAGTTTCGATCAAAAAAATTTTATTTTTTACAACTTTTCGTAAAATATGTTAATGCCATCTGAAAGAGGAACAGATAAGCTTTCCATCGAGCTTTTAGTCGAAGAAGTCGGTCGAAGGATGCAAGAGTTATTAGCAAAAAACTAATCGGTGGTCAACACGATTCCGTCCTACTGCCGATTCTTTTCGCAAAATACTTTTCTATAATTGTAGTATTTAATGGGAAAAAATTAAACGGAGTTTTTGTCCATGTAAAAAACTATTAATTCTGAATAAAATGCCACCCATTTATGCAATGAAAAAAATTTAAATGTCTCTTATTAGATAAGGCAAATTTTCGTCTGATAAGGTACTTTTTCCTCAAAGATTCCGAGGATATTTTAGTTTTGATCAAAAAAATTTTATTTCTCATGACTTTTCGTAAAATATGTTAATGCCATCTGGAAGAGGAACAGATAAGCTTTCCATCGAGGTTTAAGTCGAAGAAGTCGGTCGAAGGATGCAAGAGTTATTAGCAAAAAACTAATCGGTGGTCAACACGATTCCGTCCAACTGCCGATTCTGTAAAAAACTATTAATTCTGAATAAAATGCCACCCATTTATGCAATTGAAAAAATTTAAATGTCTCTTATTAGATAAGGCATATTTTCGTCTGATAACGTACTTCGTTTTCAATGATTTCGAGCATATTTTAGTTTTGATCAAAAAAAATTTATTTTTTACAACTTTTCGTAAAATATGTAAATGCCATCTGAAAAAGGAACAGATAAGCTTTCCATCGAGCTCTTACTCGAAGAAGTCGGTCGAAGGATGCAAGAGTTATTAGCAAAAAACTAATCGGTGGTCAACACGTTTCCGTCCTACTGCCGATTCTTTTCGCAAAATGCTTTTCTATAGTTGTAGTATTTAATGGAAAAAAATTAAACGGAGTTTTTGTCCATGTAAAAAACTATTAATTCTGAATAAAATGCCACCCATTTATGCAATTAAAAAAATTTAAATGTCTCTTATTAGATAAGGCATATTTTCGTCTGATAAGGGACTTCTTTTTCAATGATTTCGAGGATATTTTAGTTTTGATGAAAGAAATTTTATTTCTTACGACTTTTCGTAAAATATGTTAATGCCATCTGAAAGAGGAACAGATAAGCTTTCCATCGAGCTCTTATTCGAAGAAGTCGGTCGAAGGATGCAAGAGTTGTTAGCAAAAAACCAATCGGTGGTCAACACGATTCCGACCTACTGCTGATTCTTTTCGCAAAATGCTTTTCTATAATTGTAGCATTTAATGGGAAAAAATTAAACGAATTTTTTGTCCATGTAAAAAACTATTACTTCTGAATAAAATGCCACCCATTTATGCAATTAAAAAAATTTAAATGTCTCTTATTAGATAAGGCATATTTTCGTATGATAAGGTCCTTCTTTTTCAATGACTTCGAGTATATTTTAGTTTTGATGAAAAAAATTTTATTTTTTACAACTTTTCGTAAAATATGTTAATGCCATCTGAAAGAGGAACAGATAAGCTTTCCATCGAGCTTTTAGTCGAAGAAGTCGGTCGAAGGATGCAAGAGTTATTAGCAAAAAACTAATCGGTGGTCAACACGATTCCGTCCTACTGCCGATTCTTTTCGCAAAATACTTTTCTATAATTGTAGTATTTAATGGGAAAAAATTAAACGGAGTTTTTGTCTATGTAAAAAACTATTTATTCTGAATAAAATGCCACCCATTTATGCAATGAAAAAAATTTAAATGTCTCTTATTAGATAAGGCATATTTTCGTCTGATAAGGTACTTTTTCCTCAAAGATTCCGAGGATATTTTAGTTTTGATCAAAAAAATTTTATTTCTCATGACTTTTCGTAAAATATGTTAATGCCATCTGGAAGAGGAACAGATAAGCTTTCCATCGAGGTTTAAATCAAGTCGGTCAAAGGATGCAAGAGTTATTAGCAAAAAACTAATCGGTGGTCAACACGTTTCCGTCCTACTGCCGATTCTTTTCGCAAAATGCTTTTCTATAGTTGTAGTATTTAATGGGAAAAAATTAAACGGAGTTTTTGTCCATGTGAAAAACTATTAATTCTGAATAAAATGCCACCCATTTATGCAATTAAAAAAATTTAAATGTCTCTTATTAGATAAGGCATATTTTCGTCTGATAAGGGACTTCTTTTTCAATGATTTCGAGGATATTTTAGTTTTGATGAAAGAAATTTTATTTCTTACGACTTTTCGTAAAATATGTTAATGCCATCTGAAAGAGGAACAGATAAGCTTTCCATCGAGCTCTTATTCGAAGAAGTCGGTCGAAGGATGCAAGAGTTGTTAGCAAAAAACCAATCGGTGGTCAACACGATTCCGACCTACTGCTGATTCTTTTCGCAAAATGCTTTTCTATAATTGTAGCATTTAATGGGAAAAAGTTAAACGAATTTTTTGTCCATGTAAAAAACTATTACTTCTGAATAAAATGCCACCCATTTATGCAATTAAAAAAATTTAAATGTCTCTTATTAGATAAGGCATATTTTCGTATGATAAGGTCCTTCTTTTTCAATGACTTCGAGGATATTTTAGTTTTGATGAAAAAAGTTTTATTTCTTACGACTTTTCGTAAAATATGTTAATGCCATCTGAAAGAGGAACAGATAAGCTTTCCATCGAGCTCTTAGTCGAAAAAGTCGGTCGAAGGATGCAAGAGTTATTAGCAAAAAACTAATCGGTGGTCAACACGATTCCGTCCTACTGCCGATTCTTTTCGCAAAATACTTTTCTATAATTGTAGTATTTAATGGGAAAAATTTAAACGGAGTTTTTGTCCATGTAAAAAACTATTAATTCTGAATAAAATGCCACCCATTTATGCAATGAAAAAAATTTAAATGTCTCTTATTAGATAAGGCATATTTTCGTCTGATAAGGTACTTTTTCCTCAAAGATTCCGAGGATATTTTAGTTTTGATCAAAAAAATTTTATTTCTCATGACTTTTCGTAAAATATGTTAATGCCATCTGGAAGAGGAACAGATAAGCTTTCCATCGAGGTTTAAGTCGAAGAAGTCGGTCGAAGGATGCAAGAGTTATTAGCAAAAAACTAATCGGTGGTCAACACGATTCCGTCCAACTGCCGATTCTTTTCGCAAAGTACTTTTCTATAATTATAGTATTTAATGGGAAAAAATTAAACGGAGTTTTTGTCCATGTAAAAAACTTTTAATTCTGAATAAAATGCCACCCATTTATGCAATTAAAAAAATTTAAATGTCTCTTATTAGATAAGGCATATTTTCGTCTGATAAGGTACTTCGTTTTCAATGATTTCGAGGATATTTTAGTTTTGAATTTCTTTTTTATGCCGCCTATTTATGCAATTAAAAAAATTTAAATGTCTCTTATAAATGTCTGATAAGGTACTTTTTCCTCAAAGATTCCGAGGATATTTTAGTTTTGATCAAAAAAATTTTATTTCTCATGACTTTTCGTAAAATATATTAATGCCATCTGGAAGAGGAACAGATAAGCTTTCCATCGAGCTCTTACTCGAAGAAGTCGGTCGAAGGATGCAAGAGTTATTAGCAAAAAACTAATCGGTGGTCAACACGTTTCCGTCCTACTGCCGATTCTTTTCGCAAAGTACTTTTCTATAATTCTAGTATTTAATGCGAAAAATTAAACGAATTTTTTGTCCATGTAAAAAACTATTAATTCTGAATAAAATGTCACCCATTTATGAAATTAAAAAAATTTAAATGTCTCTTATTCGATAAGGCATATTTTCGTCTGATAAGGTACTTCTTCTTCAATGATTTCGACAATATTTTAGTTTTGATCAAAAAAATTTTACTTCTTACGACTTTTCGTAAAATATGTAAATGCCATCTGAAAAAGGAACAGATAAGCTTTCCATCGAGCTCTTTGTCGAAGAAGTCGGTCGAAGGATGCAAGAGTTATTAGCAAAAAGCTAATCGGTGGTCAACACGATTCCGTCCAACTGCCGATTCTTTTCGCAAAGTACTTTTCTATAATTATAGTATTTAATGGGAAAAAATTAAACGGAGTTTTTGTCCATGTAAAAAACTTTTAATTCTGAATAAAATGCCACCCATTTATGCAATTAAAAAAATTTAAATGTCTCTTATTAGATAAGGCATATTTTCGTCTGATAAGGTACTTTGTTTTCAATGATTTCGAGGATATTTTAGTTTTGAATTTCTTTTTTATGCCGCCTATTTATGCAATTAAAAAAATTTAAATGTCTCTTATAAATGTCTGATAAGGTACTTTTTCCTCAAAGATTCCGAGGATATTTTAGTTTTGACCAAAAAAATTTTATTTCTCATGTCTTTTCGTAAAATATGTTAATGCCATCTGGAAGAGGAACAGATAAGCTTTCCATCGAGCTCTTACTCGAAGAAGTCGGTCGAAGGATGCAAGAGTTATTAGCAAAAAACTAATCGGTGGTCAACACGTTTCCGTCCTACTGCCGATTGTTTTCGCAAAATGCTTTTCTATAATTGTAGTATTTAATGGGAAAAAATTAAACGGAGTTTTTGTCCATGTAAAAAACTATTAATTCTGAATAAAATGCCACCCATTTATGCAATTAAAAAATTTTAAATGTCTCTTATTAGATAAGGCATATTTTCGTCTTATAAGGGACTTCTTTTTCAATGATTTCGAGGATATTTTAGTTTTGATGAAAAAAATTTTATTTCTTACAACTTTTCGTAAAATATGTTAATGCCATCTGAAAGAGGAACAGATAAGCTTTCCATCGAGCTCTTAGTCGAAGAAGTCGGTCGAAGGATGCAAGAGTTATTAGCAAAAAACTAATCGGTGGTCAACACGATTTCGTCCAACTGCCGATTCTTTTCGCAAAGTACTTTTCTATAATTATAGTATTTAATGGGAAAAAATTAAACGGAGTTTTTGTCCATGTAAAAAACTTTTAATTCTGAATAAAATGCCACCCTTTTATGCAATTAAAAAAATTTAAACGTCTCTTATTAGATAAGGCATATTTTCGTCTGATAAGGTACTTCGTTTTCAATGATTTCGAGGATATTTTAGTTTTGAATTTCTTTTTTATGCCGCCTATTTATGCAATTAAAAAAATTTAAATGTCTCTTATAAATGTCTGATAAGGTACTTCTTCTTCAATGATTTCGACAATATTTTAGTTTTGATCAAAAAAATTTTATTTCTTACAACTTTTCGTAAAATATGTTAATGCCATCTGAAAGAGGAACAGATAAGCTTTCCATCGAGCTCTTAGTCGAAGAAGTCGGTCGAAGGATGCAAGAGTTATTAGCAAAAAACTAATCGGTGGTCAACACGTTTCCGTCCTACTGCCGATTCTTTTCGCAAAATGCTTTTCTATAGTTGTAGTATTTAATGGGAAAAAATTAAACGGAGTTTTTGTCCATGTAAAAAACTATTAATTCTGAATAAAATGCCACCCATTTATGCAATTAAAAAAATTTAAATGTCTCTTATTAGATAAGGCATATTTTCGTCTGATAAGGGACTTCTTTTTCAATGATTTCGAGGATATTTTAGTTTTGATGAAAGAAATTTTATTTCTTACGACTTTTCGTAAAATATGTTAATGCCATCTGAAAGAGGAACAGATAAGCTTTCCATCGAGCTCTTATTCGAAGAAGTCGGTCGAAGGATGCAAGAGTTGTTAGCAAAAAACCAATCGGTGGTCAACACGATTCCGACCTACTGCTGATTCTTTTCGCAAAATGCTTTTCTATAATTGTAGCATTTAATGGGAAAAAATTAAACGAATTTTTTGTCCATGTAAAAAACTATTGCTTCTGAATAAAATGCCACCCATTTATGCAATTAAAAAAATTTAAATGTCTCTTATTAGATAAGGCATATTTTCGTATGATAAGGTCCTTCTTTTTCAATGACTTCGAGGATATTTTAGTTTTGATGAAAAAAGTTTTATTTCTTACGACTTTTCGTAAAACATGTTAATGCCATCTGAAAGAGGAACAGATAAGCTTTCCATCGAGCTCTTAGTCGAAGAAGTCGGTCGAATGATACAAGAGTTATTAGCAAAAAACTGATCGGAGGTCAACACGTTTCCGTCCTAATGCCGATTCTTTTCGCAAAGTACTTTTCTATAATTCTAGTATTTAATGGGAAAAAATTAAACGAAGTTTTTGTCCATGTAAAAAACTATTAATTTTGAATAAAATGCAACCCATTTATGAAATGAAAAAAATTTAAATGTCTCTTATTAGATAAGGCATATTTTCGTCTGATAAGGTACTTCGTCTTCAATGATTTCGAGTATATTTTAGTTTCGATCAAAAAAATTTTATTTTTTACAACTTTTCGTAAAATATGTTAATGCCATCTGAAAGAGGAACAGATAAGCTTTCCATCGAGCTTTTAGTCGAAGAAGTCGGTCGAAGGATGCAAGAGTTATTAGCAAAAAACTAATCGGTGGTCAACACGATTCCGTCCTACTGCCGATTCTTTTCGCAAAATACTTTTCTATAATTGTAGTATTTAAAGGTAAAAAATTAAACGGAGTTTTTGTCCATGTAAAAAACTATTAATTCTGAATAAAATGCCACCCATTTATGCAATGAAAAAAATTTAAATGTCTCTTATTAGATAAGGCATATTTTCGTCTGATAAGGTACTTTTTCCTCAAAGATTCCGAGGATATTTTAGTTTTGATCAAAAAAATTTTATTTCTCATGACTTTTCGTAAAATATGTTAATGCCATATGGAAGAGGAACAGATAAGCTTTCCATCGAGGTTTAAGTCGAAAAAGTCGGTCGAAGGATGCAAGAGTTATTAGCAAAAAACTAATCGGTGGTCAACACGATTCCGTCCAACTGCCGATTCTTTTCGCAAAGTACTTTTCTATAATTCTAGTATTTACTGGGAAAAAATTAAACGAGTTTTTTGTCCATGTAAAAAACTTTTAATTCTGAATAAAATGCCACCCATTTATGCAATTAAAAAAATTTAAATGTCTCTTATTAGATAAGGCATATTTTCGTCTGATAAGGTACTTCGTTTTCAATGATTTCGAGGATATTTTAGTTTTGAATTTCTTTTTTATGCCGCCTATTTATGCAATTAAAAAAATTTAAATGTCTCTTATAAATGTCTGATAAGGTACTTTTTCCTCAAAGATTCCGAGGATATTTTAGTTTTGATCAAAAAAATTTTATTTCTCATGACTTTTCGTAAAATATGTTAATGCCAACTGGAAGAGGAACAGATAAGCTTTCCATCGAGCCGTTACTCGAAGAAGTCGGTCGAAGGATGCAAGAGTTATTAGCAAAAAACTAATCGGTGGTCAACACGTTTCCGTCCTACTGCCGATTCTTTTCGCAAAGTACTTTTCTATAATTCTAGTATTTAATGGGAAAAATTAAACGAATTTTTTGTCCATGTAAAAAACTATTAATTCTGAATAAAATGCCACCCATTTATGAAATTAAAAAAATTTAAATGTCTCTTATTCGATAAGGCATATTTTCGTCTGATAAGGTACTTCTTCTTCAATGATTTCGACAATATTTTAGTTTTGATCAAAAAAATTTTATTTCTTACGACTTTTCGTAAAATATGTAAATGCCATCTGAAAAAGGAACAGATAAGCTTTCCATCGAACTCTTTGTCGAAGAAGTCGGTCGAAGGATGCAAGAGTTATTAGCAAAAAGCTAATCGGTGGTCAACACGATTCCGTCCAACTGCCGATTCTTTTCGCAAAGTACTTTTCTATAATTATAGTATTTAATGGGAAAAAATTAAACGGAGTTTTTGTCCATGTAAAAAACTTTTAATTCTGAATAAAATGCCACCCATTTATGCAATTAAAAAAATTTAAATGTCTCTTATTAGATAAGGCATATTTTCGTATGATAAGGTACTTCGTTTTCAATGATTTCGAGGATATTTTAGTTTTGAATTTCTTTTTTATGCCGCCTATTTATGCAATTAAAAAAATTTAAATGTCTCTTATAAATGTCTGATAAGGTACTTTTTCCTCAAAGATTCCGAGGATATTTTAGTTTTGACCAAAAAAATTTTATTTCTCATGACTTTTCGTAAAATATGTTAATGCCATCTGGAAGAGGAACAGATAAGCTTTCCATCGAGCTCTTACTCGAAGAAGTCGGTCGAAGGATGCAAGAGTTAATAGCAAAAAACTAATCGGTGGTCAACACGTTTCCGTCCTACTGCCGATTCTTTTCGCAAAATGCTTTTCTATAATTGTAGTATTTAATGGGAAAAAATTAAACGGAGTTTTTGTCCATGTAAAAAACTATTAATTCTGAATAAAATGCCACCCATTTATGCAATTAAAAAAATTTAAATGTCTCTTATTAGATAAGGCATATTTTCGTCTGATAAGTGACTTCTTTTTCAATGATTTCGAGGATATTTTAGTTTTGATGAAATAATTTTATTTCTTACAACTTTTCGTAAAATATGTTAATGCCATCTGAAAGAGGAACAGATAAGCTTTCCATCGAGCTCTTAGTCGAAGAAGTCGGTCGAAGGATGCAAGAGTTATTAGCAAAAAACTAATCGGTGGTCAACACGATTCCGTCCAACTGCCGATTCTTTTCGCAAAGTACTTTTCTATAATTATAGTATTTAATGGGAAAAAATTAAACGGAGTTTTTGTCCATGTAAAAAACTTTTAATTCTGAATAAAATGCCACCCATTTATGCAATTAAAAAAATTTAAATGTCTCTTATTAGATAAGGCATATTTTCGTCTGATAAGGAATTTCTTTTTCAATGATTTCGAGGATATTTTAGTTTTGAATTTCTTTTTTATGCCGCCTATTTATGCAATTAAAAAAATTTAAATGTCTCTTATAAATGTCTGATAAGGTACTTTTTCCGCAAAGATTCCGAGGATATTTTAGTTTTGACCAAAAAAATTTTATTTCTCATGACTTTTCGTAAAATATGTTAATGCCATCTGGAAGAGGAACAGATAAGCTTTCCATCGAGCTCTTACTCGAAGAAGTCGGTCGAAGGATGCAAGAGTAATTAGCAAAAAACTAATCGGTGGTCAACACGTTTCCGTCCTACTGCCGATTCTTTTCGCAAAATGCTTTTCTATAATTGTAGTATTTAATGGGAAAAAATTAAACGGAGTTTTTGTCCATGTAAAAAACTATTAATTCTGAATAAAATGCCGCCCATTTATGCAATTAAAAAAATTTAAATGTCTCTTATTAGATAAGGCATATTTTCGTCTGATAAGGGACTTCTTTTTCAATGATTTCGACAATATTTTAGTTTTGATCAAAAAAATTTTATTTCTTACGACTTTTCGTAAAATATGTAAATGCCATCTGATAAAGGAACAGATAAGCTTTCCATCGAGCTCTTACTCGAAGAAGTCGGTCGAAGGATGCAAGAGTTATTAGCAAAAAAATAATCGGTGGTCAACACGTTTCCGTCCTACTGCCGATTCTTTTCGCAAAATGCTTTTCTATAATTGTAGTATTTAATGGGAAAAAATTAAACGGAGTTTTTGTCCATGTAAAAAACTATTAATTCTGAATAAAATGCCACCCATTTATGCAATTAAAAAAATTTAAATGTCTCTTATTAGATAAGGCATATTTTCGTCTGATAAGGGACTTCTTTTTCAATGATTTCGAGGATATTTTAGTTTTGATGAAAAAAATTTTATTTCTTACAACTTTTCGTAAAATATGTTAATGCCATCTGAAAGAGGAACAGATAAGCTTTCCATCGAGCTCTTACTCGAAGAAGTCGGTCGAAGGATGCAAGAGTTATTAGCAAAAAACTAATCGGTGGTCAACACGTTTCCGTCCTACTGCCGATTCTTTTCGCAAAATGCTTTTCTATAATTGTAGTATTTAATGGGAAAAAATTAAACGGAGTTTTTGTCCATGTAAAAAACTATTAATTCTGAATAAAATGCCACCCATTTATGAAATTAAAAAAATTTAAATGTCTCTTATTCGATAAGGCATATTTTCGTCTGATAAGGTACTTCTTCTTCAATGATTTCGACAATATTTTAGTTTTGATCAAAAAAATTTTATTTCTTACGACTTTTCGTAAAATATGTAAATGCCATCTGAAAGAGGAACAGATAAGCTTTCCATCGGGCTCTTAGTCGAAGAAGTCGGTCGAAGGATGCAAGAGTTACTAGCAAAAAGCTAATCGGTGGTCAACACGATTCCGTCCAACTGCCGATTCTTTTCGCAAAGTACTTTTCTATAATTATAGTATTTAATGGGAAAAAATTAAACGGAGTTTTTGTCCATGTAAAAAACTTTTAATTCTGAATAAAATGCCACCCATTTATGCAATTAAAAAAATTTAGATGTCTCTTATTAGATAAGGCATATTTTCGTCTGATATGGTACTTCGTTTTCAATGATTTCGAGGATATTTTAGTTTTGGATTTCTTTTTTATGCCGCCTATTTATGCAATTAAAAAAATTTAAATGTCTCTTATAAATGTCTGATAAGGTACTTTTTCCTCAAAGATTCCGAGGATATTTTAGTTTTGATCAAAAAAATTTTATTTCTCATGACTTTTCGTAAAATATGTTAATGCCATCTGGAAGAGGAACAGATAAGCTTTCCACCGAGCACTTAGTTTAAGAAGTCGGTCGAAGGATGCAAGAGTTGTTAGCGAAAAACCAATCGGTTGTCAACACGATTCCGTCCTACTGCCGATTCTTTTCGCAAAGTACTTTTCTATAATTCTAGTATTTAATGGGAAAAATTAAACGAATTTTTTGTCCATGTAAAAAACTATTAATTCTGAATAAAATGCCACCCATTTATGCAATTAAAAAAATCTAAATGTCTCTTATTAGATAAGGCATATTTTCGTCTGATAAGGTACTTCTTTTTCAATGATTTCGAGGATATTTTAGTTTTGATCAAAAAAATTTTATTTCTTACGAATTTTTGTAAAAAATGTTAATGCCAACTGAAAGAGGAATAGATAAGCTTTCCATCGAGCTCTTAGTTTAAGAAGTCGGTCGAAGGATGCAAGAGTTATTAGCAAAAAACTAATCGGTGGTCAACACGTTTCCGTCCTACTGCCGATTCTTTTCGCAAAGTACTTTTCTATAATTCTAGTATTTAATGGGAAAAATTAAACGAATTTTTTGTCCATGTAAAAAACTATTAATTCTGAATAAAACGCCACCCATTTATGAAATTAAAAAAATTTAAATGTCTCTTATTAGATAAGGCATATTTTCGTCTGATAAGGTACTTCCTTTTCAATGATTTCGAGAATATTTTAGTTTTGATCAAAAAAATTTTATTTCTTACGACTTTTCGTAAAATATGTTAATGCCATCTGAAAGAGGAACAGATAAGCTTTCCATCGAGCTCTTAGTCGAAGAAGTCGGTCGAAGGATGCAAGAGTTATTAGCAAAAAACTAATCGGTGGTCAACTGGTTTCCGTCCTACCGCCGATTCTTTTCGCAAAGTACTTTTCTATAATTCTCGTATTTAATGGGAAAAAATTAAATGAAAATTTTGTCGATGTAAAAAACTATTAATTCTGAATAAAATGCCACCCATTTATGAAATTAAAAAAATTTAAATGTCTCTTATTAGATAAGGCATATTTTCGTCTGATAAGGTACTTCTTTTTCAATGATTTCGAGGATATTTTAGTTTTGGATTTCTTTTTTATGCCGCCTATTTATGCAATTAAAAAAATTTAAATGTTTCTTATAAATGTCTGATAAGGTACTTTTTCCTCAAAGATTCCGAGGATATTTTAGTTTTGATCAAAAAAATTTTATTTCTCATGACTTTTCGTAAAATATGTTAATGCCATCTGGAAGAGGAACAGATAAGCTTTCCATCGAGCTCTTACTCGAAGAAGTCGGTCGAAGGATGCAAGAGTAATTAGCAAAAAACTAATCGGTGGTCAACACGTTTCCGTCCTACTGCCGATTCTTTTCGCAAAATGCTTTTCTATAATTGTAGTATTTAATGGGAAAAAATTAAACGGAGTTTTTGTCCATGTAAAAAACTATTAATTCTGAATAAAATGCCACCCATTTATGCAATTAAAAAAATTTAAATGTCTCTTATTAGATAAGGCATATTTTCGTCTGATAAGGGACTTCTTTTTCAATGATTTCGAGGATATTTTAGTTTTGATGAAAAAAATTTTATTTCTTACAACTTTTCGTAAAATATATTAATGCCATGTGAAAGAGGAACAGATAAGCTTTCCATCGAGCTCTTATTCGAAGAAGTCGGTCGAAGGATGCAAGAGCTATTAGCAAAAAACTAATCGGTGGTCAACACGTTTCCGTCCTACTGCCGATTCTTTTCGCAAAATGCTTTTCTATAATTGTTGTATTTAATGGGAAAAAATTAAACGGAGTTTTTGTCCATGTAAAAAACTATTAATTCTGAATAAAATGCCACCCATTTATGCAATTAAAAAAATTTAAATGTCTCTTATTAGATAAGGCATATTTTCGTCTGATAAGGGACTTCTTTTTCAATGATTTCGAGGATATTTTAGTTTTGATGAAAAAAATTTTATTTCTTACAACTTTTCGTAAAATATGTTAATGCCATCTGAAAGAGGAACAGATAAGCTTTCCATCGAGCTTTTAGTCGAAGAAGTCGGTCGAAGGATGCAAGAGTTATTAGCAAAAAACTAATCGGTGGTCAACACGATTCCGTCCTACTGCCGATTCTTTTCGCAAAATACTTTTCTATAATTGTAGTATTTAATGGGAAAAAATTAAACGGAGTTTTTGTCCATGTAAAAAACTATTAATTCTGAATAAAATGCCACCCATTTATGCAATTAAAAAAATTTAAATGTCTCTTATTAGATAAGGCATATTTTCGTCTGATATGGTACTTCGTTTTCAATGATTTCGAGGATATTTTAGTTTTGAATTTCTTTTTTATGCCGCCTATTTATGCAATGAAAAAAATTTAAATGTCTCTTATTAGATAAGGCATATTTTCGTCTGATAAGGTACATCGTTTTCAATGATTTCGAGGATATTCTAGTTTTGATCAAAAAAATTTTATTTCTTACGACTTTTCGTAAAATATGTTAATGCCATCTGAAAGAGGAACAGATAAGCTTTCCATCGAGCTCTTAGTCGAAGAAGTCGGTCGAAGGATGCAAGAGTTATTAGCAAAAAACTAATCGGTGGTCAACACGTTTCCGTCCTACTGCCGATTCTTTTCCCAAAGTACTTTTCTATAATTCCAGTATTTAATGGGAAACAATTAAACGAATTTTTTGTTCATGTTAAAAAATATTAATTCTGAATAAAATGCCACCCATTTATGCAATTAAAAAAATTTAAATGTCTCTTATTAGATAAGGCATATTTTCGTCTGATAAGGTACTTCTTTTTCAATGATTTCGAGAATATTTTAGTTTTGTTAAAAAAAATTTTATTTCTTACGTCTTTTCGTAAAATATGTTAATGCCATCTGAAAGAGGAACAGATAAGCTTTCCATCGAGCTCTTAGTCGAAGAAGTCGGTCGAAGGATGCAAGAGTTATTAGCAAAAAACTAATCGGTGGTCAACTGGTTTCCGTCCTACCGCCGATTCTTTTCGCAAAGTACTTTTCTATAATTCTCGTATTTAATGGGAATAAATTAAATGAATTTTTTGTCGATGTAAAAAACTATTAATTCTGAATAAAATGCCACCCATTTATGAAATTAAAAAAATTTAAATGTCTGTTATTAGATAAGGCATATTTTCGTCTGATAAGGTACTTCTTCTTCAATGATTTCGACGATATTTTAGTTTTGATCAAAAAAATTTTATTTCTTACGACTTTTCGTAAAATATGTTAATGCCATCTGAAAGAGGAACAGATAAGCTTTCTATCGAGCTCTTAGTCGAAGAAGTCGGTCGAAGGATGCAAGAGTTATTAGCAAAAAACTAATCGGTGGTCCACACGTTTCCGTCCTACTGCCGATTCTTTTCGCAAAGTACTTTTCTATAATTCTAGTATTAAATGGGAAAAAATTAAACGAATTTTTTGTTCATGTTAAAAACTATTAATTCTGAATAAAATGCCACCCATTTATGAAATTAAAAAAATTTAAATGTCCCTTATTAGATAAGGCATATTTTCGTCTGATAAGGTACTTCTTTTTCAATGATTTCGAGGATATTTTAGTTTTGATCAAAAAAATTTTTTTTCTTACGACTTTTCGTAAAATATGTTAATGCCATCTAAAAGAGGAACAGATAAGCTTTCCATCGAGCTCTTAGTCGAAGAAGTCGGTCGAACGATGCAAGAGTTATTAGCAAAAAACTAATCGGTGGTCAACACTTTTCCGTCCTACTGCCGATTCTTTTCGCAAAGTACTTTTCTTTAATTCTAGTATTCAATGGGAAAAAATTAAACGAATTTTTTGTCCATGTAAAAAACTATTCATTCTGAATAAAATGCCACCCATTTATGAAATTAAAAAAATTTAAATGTCTCTTATTAGATAAAGCATACTTTCGTCTGATAAGGTACTTCGTTTTCAATGATTTCGAGGATGTTTTAGTTTTGATCAAAAAAATTTTATTTCTTACGACTTTTCGTAAAAAATGTTAATGCCAACTGAAAGAGAAATAGATAAGCTTTCCATCGAGCTTTTAGTCGAAGAAGTCGGTCGAAGGATGCAAGAGTTATTAGCAAAAAACTAATCGGTGGTCAACACGTTTCCGTCCTACTGCCGATTCTTTTCGCAAAGTACTTTTCTATAATTCCAGTATTTAATGGGAAACAATTAAACGAATTTTTGGTCCATGTAAAAAAACTATTAATTCTGAATAAAATGCCACCCATTTATGCAATTAAAAAAATGTAAATGTCTCTTATTCGATAAAGCATATTTTCGTCTGATAAGGTACTTATTTTTCAATGATTTCGAGAATTAGTTTTGATCAAAAAAATTTTATTTCTTACGACTTTTCGTAAAATATGTTAATGCCATCTGAAAGAGGAACAGATAAGCTTTCCATCGAGCTCTTAGTCGAAGAAGTCGGTCGAAGGATGCAAGAGTTATTAGCAAAAAACTAATCGGTGGTCAACACGTTTCCGTCCTACTGCCGATTCTTTTCGCAAAGTACTTTTCTATAATTCCAGTATTTAATGGGAAACAATTAAACGAATTTTTGGTCCATGTAAAAAAACTATTAATTCTGAATAAAATGCCACCCATTTATGCAATTAAAAAATGTAAATGTCTCTTATTCGATAAAGCATATTTTCGTCTGATAAGGTACTTATTTTTCAATGATTTCGAGAATTAGTTTTGATCAAAAAAATTTTATTTCTTACGACTTTTCGTAAAATATGTTAATGCCATCTGAAAGAGGAACAGATAAGCTTTCCATCGAGCTCTTAGTCGAAGAAGTCGGTCGAAGGATGCAAGAGTTATTAGCAAAAAACTAATCGGTGGTCAACACGTTTCCGTCCTACTGCCGATTCTTTTCCCAAAGTACTTTTCTATAATTCTAGTATTTAATGCGAAAAAATTAAACGAATTTTTTGTCCATGTTAAAAACTATTAATTCTGAATAAAATGCCACCCATTTATGAAATTAAAAAAATTTAAATATCTCTTATTAGATAAGGCATATTTTCGTCTGATATTTAAAAAAACTATTAATTCTGAATAAAATGCCACCCATTTATGCAATTAAAAAAATTTAAATGTCTCTTATTAGATAAGGCATATTTTCGTCTAATAAGGGACTTCTTTTTCAATGATTTCGAGGATATTTTAGTTTTGATCAAAAAAATTTTATTTCTTACGACTTTTCGTAAAATATGTTAATGCCATCTGAAAGAGGAACAGGTAAGCTTTCCATCGAGCTCTTATTCGAAGAAGTCGGTCGAAGGATGCAAGATTTGTTAGCAAAAAACCAATCGGTGGTCAACACGATTCCGTCCTACTGCCGATTCTTTTCGCAAAATGCTTTTCTATAATTGTAGTATTTAATGGAATAAATTAAACGAATTTTTTGTCCATGTATAAAAACTATTAAATCTGAATAAAATGCAACCCATTTATGAAATTAAAAAAATTTAAATGTCTCTTATTAGATAAGGCATATTTTCGTCTGATAAGGTACTTTTTCTTCAATAATTCCGAAGATATTTTAGTTTTGATCAAAAAAATTTTATTTCTCATGACTTTTCGTAAAATATGTTAATGCCATCTGAAAGAGGAACAGGTAAGCTTTCCATCGAGCTCTTATTCGAAGAAGTCGGTCGAAGGATGCAAGATTTGTTAGCAAAAAACCAATCGGTGGTAAACACGATTCCGTCCTACTGCCGATTCTTTTCGCAAAATGCTTTTCTATAATTATAGTATTTAATGTGAAAAAATTAAACGGAGTTTTTGTCCATGTAAAAAATTTTTAATTCTGAATAAAATTCCACCCATTTATGCAATTAAAAAAATTTAAATGTCTCTTATTAGATAAGGCATATTTTCGTCTGATAAGGTACTTCGTTTTCAATGATTTCGAGGATATTTTGGTTTTGAATTTCTTTTTTATGCCGCCTATTTATGCAATTAAAAAAATTTAAATGTCTGTTATTAGATAAGGCATATTTTCGTCTGATAAGGTACTTCTTCTTCAATGATTTCGACGATATTTTAGTTTTGATCAAAAAAATTTTATGTCTTACGACTTTTCGTAAAATATGTAAATGCCATCTGAAAAAGGAAAAGATAAGCTTTCCATCGAGCTCTTACTCGAAGAAGTCGTTCGAAGGATGCAAGAGTTATTAGCAAAAAGCTATTCGGTGGTCAACACGTTTCCGTCCTACTGCCGATTCTTTTCGCAAAATGCTTTTCTATAATTGTAGTATTTAATGGGAAAAAATTAAACGAATTTTTTGTCCATTTAAAAAAACTATTAATTCTGAATAAAATGCCACCCATTTATGCAATTAAAAAAATTTAAATGTCTCTTATTAGATAAGGCATATTTTCGTCTAATAAGGGACTTATTTTTCAATGATTTCGAGGATATTTTAGTTTTGATGAAAAAAATTTTATTTCTTACGACTTTTCGTAAAATATGTTAATGCCATCTGAAAGAGGAACAGATAAGCTTTCCATCGAGCTCTTATTCGAAGAAGTCGGTCGGAGGATGCAAGATTTGTTAGCAAAAAACCAATCGGTGGTCAACACGATTCCGTCCTACTGCCGATTCTTTTCGCAAAATGCTTTTCTATAATTGTAGTATTTAATGGGAAAAAATTAAACGAATTTTTTGTCCATGTAAAAAAACTATTAAATCTGAATAAAATGCAACCCATCTATGAAATTAAAAAAATTTAAATGTCTCTTATTAGATAAGGCATATTTTCGTCTGATAAGGTACTTCGTTTTCAATGATTTCGAGAATAATTTAAGTTTTGATCAAAAAAATTTTATTTCTTACGACTTTTCGTAAAAAATTTTAATGCCAACTGAAAGAGGAATAGATTAGCTTTCCATCGAGCTCTTAGTCGAAGAAGTCGGTCGAAAGATACAAGAGTTATTAGCAAAAAACTAATCGGTGGTCAACACGTTTCCGTCCTACTGCCGATTCTTTTCGCAAAGTAATTTTCTATAATTCTAGTATTTAATGGGAAAAAATTAAACGAATTTTTTGGCCATGTTTAAAACTATTAATTCTGAATAAAATGCCACCCATTTATGCAATTAAAAAAATTTAAATGTCTCTTATTAGATAAGGCATATTTTCGTCTGATAAGGTACTTCTTTTTCAATGATTTCGAGGATATTTTAGTTTCGATCAAAAAAATTTTATTTCCTACGACTTTTCGTAAAATATGTTAATGCCATCTGAAAGAGGAACAGGTAAGCTTTCCATCGAGCTCTTATTCGAAGAAGTCGGTCGAAGGATGCAAGATTTGTTAGCAAAAAACTAATCGGTGGTCAACACGTTTCCGTCCTACTGCCGCTTCTTTTCGCAAAGTAATTTTCTATAATTCTAGTATTTAATGGGAAAAAATTAAACGAATTTTTTGTCCATGTTAAAAACTATTAATTCTGAATAAAATGCCACCCATTTATGAAATTAAAAAAATTTAAATGTCTCTTATTAGATAAGGCATATTTTCGTCTGATAAGGTACTTCGTTTTCAATGATTTCGAGGATATTTTAGTTTCGATCAAAAAAATTTTATTTCCTACGACTTTTCGTAAAATATGTTAATGCCATCTGAAAGAGGAACGGATAAGCTTTCCATCGAGCTCTTAGTCGAAGAAGTCGGTCGAAGGATACAAGAGTTATTAGCAAAAAACTAATCGGTGGTCAACACGTTTCCGTACTACTGCCGATTCTTTTCGCAAAGTACTTTTCTATAATTCTAGTATTTAATGGGAAAAAATTAAACGAATTTTTTGTCCATGTAAAAAACTATTAATTATGAATAAAATGCAACCCATTTATGAAATTAAAAAAATTTAAATGTCTCTTATTAGATAAGGCTTATTTTCGTCTGATAAGGTACTTCTTTTTCAATGATTTCGGGGATATTTTAGTTTCGATCAAAAAAATTTTATTTCTTACGACTTTTCGTAAAAAATTTTAATGCCAACTGAAAGAGGAATAGATAAGCTTTCCATCGAGCTCTTAGTCGAAGAAGTCGGTCGAAGGATACAAGAGTTATTAGCAAAAAACTAATCGGTGGTCAACACGTTTCCGTCCTACTGCCGATTCTTTTCGCAAAGTAATTTTCTATAATTCTAGTATTTAATGGGAAAAAATTAAACGAATTTTTTGTCCATGTTAAAAACTATTAATTCTGAATAAAATGCCACCCATTTATGAAATTAAAAAAATTTAAATGTCTCTTATTAGATAAGGCATATTTTCGTCTGATAAGGTACTTCGTTTTCAATGATTTCGAGGATATTTTAGTTTCGATCAAAAAAATTTTATTTCCTACGACTTTTCGTAAAATATGTTAATGCCATCTGAAAGAGGAACGGATAAGCTTTCCATCGAGCTCTTAGTCGAAGAAGTCGGTCGAAGGATACAAGAGTTATTAGCAAAAAACTAATCGGTGGTCAACACGTTTCCGTACTACTGCCGATTCTTTTCGCAAAGTACTTTTCTATAATTCTAGTATTTAATGGGAAAAAATTAAACGAATTTTTTGTCCATGTAAAAAACTATTAATTATGAATAAAATGCAACCCATTTATGAAATTAAAAAAATTTAAATGTCTCTTATTAGATAAGGCTTATTTTCGTCTGATAAGGTACTTCTTTTTCAATGATTTCGGGGATATTTTAGTTTCGATCAAAAAAATTTTATTTCTTACGACTTTTCGTAAAATATGTTAATGCCATCTGAAAGAGGAACAGATAAGCTTTCCATCGAGCTCTTATTCGCAGAAGTCGGTCGAAGGATGCAAGAGTTGTTAGCAAAAAACCAATCGGTGGTCAACACGTTTCCGTCCTACTGCCGATTCTTTTCGCAAAGTACTTTTCTATAATTATAGTATTTAATGGGAAAAAATTAAACGAATTTTTTGTCCATGTAAAAAACTATTAGTTCTGAATAAAATGCCACCCATTTATGAAATTAAGAAAATTTAAATGTCTCTTATTAGATAAGGCATATTTTCGTCTGATAAGGTACTTCTTTTTCAATGATTTCGAGGATATTTTAGTTTCGATCAAAAAAATTTTATTTCTTACGACTTTTCGTAAAATATGTTAATGCCATCTGAAAGAGGAACAGATAAGCTTTCCATCGAGCTCTTAGTCGAAGAGGTCGGTCGAAGGATGCAAGAGTTATTAGCAAAAAACTAATCGGTGGTCAACACGTTTCCATCCTACTGCCGATTCTTTTCGCAAAGTACTTTTCTATAATTCTAGTATTTAATGGGAAAAAATTAAACGAATTTTTTGTCCATGTAAAAAACTATTAATTCTGAATAAAATGCCACCCATTTATGAAATTAAAAAAATTTAAATGTCTCTTATTAGATAAGGCATATTTTCGTCTGATAAGGTACTTCTTCTTCAATGATTTCGACGATATTTTAGTTTTGATTAAAAAAATTTTATTTCTTGCGACTTTTCGTTAAATATGTTAATGCCATCTGAAAGAGGAACAGGTAAGCTTTCCATCGAGCTCTTATTCGAAGAAGTCGGTCGAAGGATGCAAGATTTGTTAGCAAAAAACCAATCGGTGGTCAACACGATTCCGTCCTACTGCCGATTCTTTTCGCAAAATGCTTTTCTATAATTGTAGTATTTAATGGAAAAAATTAAACGAATTTTTTGTCCATGTAAAAAAACTATTAATTCTGAATAAAATGCCACCCATTTCTGCAATTAAAAAAATTTAAATGTCTCTTATTAGATAAGGCATATTTTCGTCTGATAAGGTACTTCGTTTTCAATGATTTCGAGAATAATTTAAGTTTTGATCAAAAAAATTTTATTTCTTACGACTTTTCGTAAAAAATTTTAATGCCAACTGAAAGAGGAATAGATAAGCCTTCCATCGAGCTCTTAGTCGAAGAAGTCGGTCGAAGGATACAAGAGTTATTAGCAAAAAACTAATCGCTGGTCAACACGTTTCCGTCCTACTGCCGATTCTTTTCGCAAACTAATTTTCTATAATTCTAGTATTTAATGGGAAAAAATTAAACGAATTTTTTGTCCATGTTAAAAACTATTAATTCTGAATAAAATGCCACCCATTTATGAAATTAAAAAAATTTAAATGTCTCTTATTAGATAAGGCATATTTTCGTCTGATAAGGTACTTCGTTTTAAATTATTTCGAGGATATTTTAGTTTCGATCAAAAAAATTTTATTTCCTACGACTTTTCGTAAAATATGTAAATGCCATCTGAAAGAGGAACAGGTAAGCTTTCCATCGAGCTCTTATTCGAAGAAGTCGGTCGAAGGATGCAAGATTTGTTAGCAAAAAACCAATCGGTGGTCAACACGATTCCGTCCTACTGCCGATTCTTTTCGCAAAATGCTTTTCTATAATTGTAGTATTTAATGGGAAAAAATTAAACGAATTTTTTGTCCATTTAAAAAAACTATTAATTCTGAATAAAATGCCACCCATTTATGCAATTAAAAAAATTTAAATGTCTCTTATTAGATAAGGCATATTTTCGTCTAATAAGGTACTTCTTTTTCAATGATTTCGAGGATATTTTAGTTTTGATGAAAAAAATTTTATTTTTTACGACTTTTCGTAAAATATGTTAATGCCATCTGAAAGAGGAACAGATAAGCTTTCCATCGAGCTCTTATTCGAAGAAGTCGGTCGAAGGATGCAAAATTTTTAGCAAAAAACCAATCGGTGATCAACACGATTCCGTCCTACTGCCGATTCTTTTCGCAAAATGCTTTTCAATAATTGTAGTATTTAATGGAAAAAATTAAACGAATTTTTTGTCCATGTATAAAAACTATTAAATCTGAATAAAATGCAACCCATTTATGAAATTAAAAAAATTTAAATGTCTCTTATTAGATAAGGCATATTTTCGTCTGATAAGGTACTTTTTCTTCAATGATTCCGAAGATACTTTAGTTTTGATCAAAAAAATTTTATTTCTCATGACTTTTCGTAAAATATGTTAATGCCATCTGAAAGAGGAACAGGTAAGCTTTCCATCGAGCTCTTATTCGAAGAAGTCGGTCGAAGGATGCAAGATTTGTTAGCAAAAAACCAATCGGTGGTCAACACGATTCCGTCCTACTGCCGATTCTTTTCGCAAAATGCTTTTCTATAATTGTAGTATTTAATGGAAAAAATTAAACGAATTTTTTGTCCATGTAAAAAAACTATTAATTCTGAATAAAATGCCACCCATTTCTGCAATTAAAAAAATTTAAATGTCTCTTACTAGATAAGGCATATTTTCGTCTGATAAGGTACTTCGTTTTCAATGATTTCGAGAATAATTTAAGTTTTGATCAAAAAAATTTTATTTCTTACGACTTTTCGTAAAAAATTTTAATGCCAACTGAAAGAGGAATAGATAAGCTTTCCATCGAGCTCTTAGTCGAAGAAGTCGGTCGAAGGATACAAGAGTTATTAGCAAAAAACTAATCGGTGGTCAACACGTTTCCGTCCTACTGCCGATTCTTTTCGCAAAGTAATTTTCTATAATTCTAGTATTTAATGGGAAAAAATTAAACGAATTTTTTGTCCATGTTTAAAACTATTAATTCTGAATAAAATGCCACCCATTTATGAAATTAAACAAATTTAAATGTCTTTTATTAGATAAGGCATATTTTCGTCTGATAAGGTACTTCGTTTTCAATGATTTCGAGGATATTTTAGTTTCGATCAAAAAAATTTTATTTCTTACGACTTTTCGTAAAATATGTTAAAGCCATCTGAAAGAGGAACAGGTAAGCTTTCCATCGAGCTCTTATTCGAAGAAGTCGGTCGAAGGATGCAAGATTTGTTAGCAAAAACCAATCGGTGGTCAACACGATTCCGTCCTACTGCCGATTCTTTTCGCAAAATGCTTTTCTATAATTGTAGTATTTAATGGAAAAAATTAAACGAATTTTTTGTCCATGTAAAAAAACTATTAATTCTGAATAAAATGCCACCCATTTCTGCAATTAAAAAAATTTAAATGTCTCTTATTAGATAAGGCATATTTTCGTCTGATAAGGTACTTCGTTTTCAATGATTTCGCGAATAATTTAAGTTTTGATCAAAAAAATTTTATTTCTTACGACTTTTCATAAAAAATTTTAATGCCAACTGAAAGAGGAATAGATAAGCTTTCCATCGAGCTCTTAGTCGAAGAAGTCGGTCGAAGGATACAAGAGTTATTAGCAAAAAACTAATCGGTGGTCAACACGTTTCCGTCCTACTGCCGATTCTTTTCGCAAAGTAATTTTCTATAATTCTAGTATTTAATGGGAAAAAATTAAACGAATTTTTTGTCCATGTTAAAAACTATTAATTCTGAATAAAATGCCACCCATTTATGAAATTAAAAAAATTTAAATGTCTCTTATTAGATAAGGCATATTTTCGTCTGATAAGGTACTTCGTTTTCAATGATTTCAAGGATATTTTCGTTTCGATCAAAAAAATTTTATTTCCTACGACTTTTCGTAAAATATGTTAATGCCATCTGAAAGAGGAACGGATAAGCTTTCCATCGAGCTTTTAGTCGAAGAAGGCGGTCGAAGGATACAAGAGTTATTAGCAAAAAACTAATCGGTGGTCAACACGTTTCCGTACTACTGCCGATTCTTTTCGCAAAGTACTTTTCTATAATTCTAGTATTTAATGGGAAAAAATTAAACGAATTTTTTGTCCATGTAAAAAACTATTAATTATGAATAAAATGCAACCCATTTATGAAATTAAAAAAATTTAAATGTCTCTTATTAGATAAGGCTTATTTTCGTCTGATAAGATACTTCTTTTTCAATGATTTCGGGGATATTTTAGTTTCGATCAAAAAAATTTTATTTCTTACGACTTTTCGTAAAAAATCTTAATGCCAACTGAAAGAGGAATAGATAAGCTTTCCATCGAGCTCTTAGTCGAAGAAGTCGGTCGAAGGATACAAGAGTTATTAGCAAAAAACTAATCGGTGGTCAACACGTTTCCGTCCTACTGCCGATTCTTTTCGCAAAGTAATTTTCTATAATTCTAGTATTTAATGGGAAAAAATTAAACGAATTTTTTGTCCATGTTAAAAACTATTAATTCTGAATAAAATGCCACCCATTTATGAAATTAAAAAAATTTAAATGTCTCTTATTAGATAAGGCATATTTTCGTCTGATAAGGTACTTCGTTTTCAATGATTTCGAGGATATTTTAGTTTCGATCAAAAAAATTTTATTTCCTACGACTTTTCGTAAAATATGTTAATGCCATCTGAAAGAGGAACGGATAAGCTTTCCATCGAGCTCTTAGTCGAAGAAGTCGGTCGAAGGATACAAGAGTTATTAGCAAAAAACTAATCGGTGGTCAACACGTTTCCGTACTACTGCCGATTCTTTTCGCAAAGTACTTTTCTATAATTCTAGTATTTAATGGGAAAAAATTAAACGAATTTTTTGTCCATGTAAAAAACTATTAATTATGAATAAAATGCAACCCATTTATGAAATTAAAAAAATTTAAATGTCTCTTATTAGATAAGGCTTATTTTCGTCTGATAAGGTACTTCTTTTTCAATGATTTCGGGGATATTTTAGTTTCGATCAAAAAAATTTTATTTCTTACGACTTTTCGTAAAATATGTTAATGCCATCTGAAAGAGGAACAGATAAGCTTTCCATCGAGCTCTTATTCGAAGAAGTCGGTCGAAGGATGCAAGAGTTGTTAGCAAAAAACCAATCGGTGGTCAACACGTTTCCGTCCTACTGTCGATTCTTTTCGCAAAGTACTTTTCTATAATTATAGTATTTAATGGGAAAAAATTAAACGAATTTTTTGTCCATGTAAAAAACTATTACTTCTGAATAAAATGCCACTCATTTATGAAATTAAGAAAATTTAAATGTCTCTTATTAGATAAGGCATATTTTCGTCTGATAAGGTACTTCTTTTTCAATGATTTCGAGGATATTTTAGTTTCGATCAAAAAAATTTTATTTCTTACGACTTTTCGTAAAATATGTTAATGCCATCTGAAAGAGGAACAGATAAGCTTTCCATCGAGCTCTTAGTCGAAGAGGTCGGTCGAAGGATGCAAGAGTTATTAGCAAAAAACTCATCGGTGGTCAACACGTTTCCGTCCTACTGCCGATTCTTTTCGCAAAGTACTTTTCTATTATTCTAGTATTTAATGGGAAAAAATTAAACGAATTTTTTGTCCATGTAAAAAACTATTAATTCTGAATAAAATGCCACCCATTTATGAAATTAAAAAAATTTAAATGTCTCTTATTAGATAAGGCATATTTTCGTCTGATAAGGTACTTCTTCTTCAATGATTTCGACGATATTTTAGTTCTGATTAAAAAAATTTTATTTCTTGCGACTTTTCGTTAAATATGTTAATGCCGTCTGAAAGAGGAACAGGTAAGCTTTCCATCGAGCTCTTATTCGAAGAAGTCGGTCGAAGGATGCAAGATTTGTTAGCAAAAAACCAATCGGTGGTCAACACGATTCCGTCCTACTGCCGATTCTTTTTGCAAAATGCTTTTCTATAATTGTAGTATTTAATGGAAAAAATTAAACGAATTTTTTGTCCATGTAAAAAAACTATTAATTCTGAATAAAATGCCACCCATTTCTGCAATTAAAAAAATTTAAATGTCTCTTATTAGATAAGGCATATTTTCGTCTGATAAGGTACTTCGTTTTCAATGATTTCGAGAATAATTTAAGTTTTGATCAAAAAAATTTTATTTCTTACGACTTTTCGTAAAAAATTTTAATCCCAACTGAAAGAGGAATAGATAAGCCTTCCATCGAGCTCTTAGTCGAAGAAGTCGGTCGAAGGATACAAGAATTATTAGCAAAAAACTAATCGCTGGTCAACACGTTTCCGTCCTACTGCCGATTCTTTTCGCAAACTAATTTTCTATAATTCTAGTATTTAATGGGAAAAAATTAAACGAATTTTTTGTCCATGTTAAAAACTATTAATTCTGAATAAAATGCCACCCATTTATGAAATTAAAAAAATTTAAATGTCTCTTATTAGATAAGGCATATTTTCGTCTGATAAGGTACTTCGTTTTCAATGATTTCGAGGATATTTTAGTTTCGATCAAAAAAATTTTATTTCCTACGACTTTTCGTAAAATATGTTAATGCCATCTGAAAGAGGAACAGGTAAGCTTTCCATCGAGCTCTTATTCGAAGAAGTCGGTCGAAGGATGCAAGATTTGTTAGCAAAAAACCAATCGGTGGTCAACACGATTCCGTCCTACTGCCGATTCTTTTCGCAAAATGCTTTTCTATAATTGTAGTATTTAATGGAAAAAATTAAACGAATTTTTTGTCCATGTAAAAAAACTATTAATTCTGAATAAAATGCCACCCATTTCTGCAATTAAAAAAATTTAAATGTCTCTTATTAGATAAGGCATATTTTCGTCTGATAAGGTACTTCGTTTTCAATGATTTCGAGAATAATTTAAGTTTTGATCAAAAAAATTTTATTTCTTACGACTTTTCGTAAAAAATTTTAATGCCAACTGAAAGAGGAATAGATAAGCTTTCCATCGAGCTCTTAGTCGAAGAAGTCGGTCGATGGATACAAGAGTTAGTAGCAAAAAACTAATCGGTGGTCAACACGTTTCCGTCCTACTGCCGATTCTTTTCGCAAAGTAATTTTCTATAATTCTAGTATTTAATGGGAAAAAATTAAACGAATTTTTTGTCCATGTTAAAAACTATTAATTCTGAATAAAATGCCACCCATTTATGAAATTAAAAAAATTTAAATGTCTCTTATTAGATAAGGCATATTTTCGTCTGATAAGGTACTTCGTTTTCAATGATTTCGAGGATATTTTAGTTTCGATCAAAAAAATTTTATTTCCTACGACTTTTCGTAAAATATGTTAATGCCATCTGAAAGAGGAACAGATAAGCTTTCCATCGAGCTCTTAGTCGAAGAAGTCGGTCGAAGGATACAAGAGTTATTAGCAAAAAACTAATCGGTGGTCAACACGTTTCCGTCCTACTGCCGATTCTTTTCGCAAAGTAATTTTCTATAATTCTAGTATTTAATGGGAAAAAATTAAACGAATTTTTTGTCCATGTTAAAAACTATTAATTCTGAATAAAATGCCACCCATTTATGAAATTAAAAAAATTTAAATGTCTCTTATTAGATAAGGCATATTTTCGTCTGATAAGGTACTTCGTTTTCAATGATTTCGAGGATATTTTAGTTTCGATCAAAAAAATTTTATTTCCTACGACTTTACGTAAAATATGTTAATGCCATCTGAAAGAGGAACGGATAAGCTTTCCATCGAGCTCTTAGTCGAAGAAGTCGGTCGAAGGATACAAGAGTTATTAGCAAAAAACTAAACGGTGGTCAACACGTTTCCGTACTGCTGCCGATTCTTTTCGCAAAGTACTTTTCTATAATTCTAGTATTTAATGGGAAAAAATTAAACGAATTTTTTGTCCATGTAAAAAACTATTAATTATGAATAAAATGCAACCCATTTATGAAATTAAAAAAATTTAAATGTCTCTTATTAGATAAGGCTTATTTTCGTCTGATAAGGTACTTCTTTTTCAATGATTTCGGGGATATTTTAGTTTCGATCAAAAAAATTTTATTTCTTACGACTTTTCGTAAAATATGTTAATGCCATCTGAAAGAGGAACAGATAAGCTTTCCATCGAGCTCTTAATCGAAGAGGTCGGTCGAAGGATGCAAGAGTTATTAGCAAAAAACTCATCGGTGGTCAACACGTTTCCGTCCTACTGCCGATTCTTTTCGCAAAGTACTTTTCTATTATTCTAGTATTTAATGGGAAAAAATTAAACGAATTTTTTGTCCATGTAAAACACTATTAATTCTGAATAAAATGCCACCCATTTATGAAATTAAAAAAATTTAAATGTCTCTTATTAGATAAGGCATATTTTCGTCTGATAAGGTACTTCTTCTTCAATGATTTCGACGATATTTTAGTTTTTATTAAAAAAATTTTATTTCTTGCGACTTTTCGTTAAATATGTTAATGCCATCTGAAAGAGGAACAGGTAAGCTTTCCATCGAGCTCTTATTCGAAGAAGTCGGTCGAAGGATGCAAGATTTGTTAGCAAAAAACCAATCGGTGGTCAACACGATTCCGTCCTACTGCCGATTCTTTTCGCAAAATGCTTTTCTATAATTGTAGTATTTAATGGAAAAAATTAAACGAATTTTTTGTCCATGTAAAAAAACTATTAATTCTGAATAAAATGCCACCCATTTCTGCAATTAAAAAAATTTAAATGTCTCTTATTAGATAAGGCATATTTTCGTCTGATAAGGTACTTCGTTTTCAATGATTTCGAGAATAATTTAAGTTTTGATCAAAAAAATTTTATTTCTTACGACTTTTCGTAAAAAATTTTAATGCCAACTGAAAGAGGAATAGATAAGCCTTCCATCGAGCTCTTAGTCGAAGAAGTCGGTCGAAGGATACAAGAGTTATTAGCAAAAAACTAATCGCTGGTCAACACGTTTCCGTCCTACTGCCGATTCTTTTCGCAAACTAATTTTCTATAATTCTAGTATTTAATGGGAAAAAATTAAACGAATTTTTTGTCCATGTTAAAAACTATTAATTCTGAATAAAATGCCACCCATTTTTGAAATAAAAGAAATTTAAATGTCTCTTATTAGATAAGGCATATTTTCGTCTGATAAGGTACTTCGTTTTCAATGATTTCGAGGATATTTTAGTTTCGATCAAAAAAATTTTATTTCCTACGACTTTTCGTAAAATATGTTAATGCCATCTGAAAGAGGAACAGGTAAGCTTTCCATCGAGCTCTTATTCGAAGAAGTCGGTCGAAGGATGCAAGATTTATTAGCAAAAAACCAATCGGTGGTCAACACGATTCCGTCCTACTGCCGATTCATTTCGCAAAATGCTTTTCTATAATTGTAGTATTTAATGGAAAAAATTAAACGAATTTTTTGTCCATGTAAAAAAACTATTAATTCTGAATAAAATGCCACCCATTTCTGCAATTAAAAAAATTTAAATGTCTCTTATTAGATAAGGCATATTTTCGTCTGATAAGGTACTTCGTTTTCAATGATTTCGAGAATAATTTAAGTTTTGATCAAAAAAATTTTATTTCTTACGACTTTTCGTAAAAAATTTTAATGCCAAGTGAAAGAGGAATAGATAAGCTTTCCATCGAGCTCTTAGTCGAAGAAGTCGGTCGATGGATACAAGAGTTATTAGCAAAAAACTAATCGGTGGTCAACACGTTTCCGTCCTACTGCCGATTCTTTTCGCAAAGTAATTTTCTATAATTATAGTATTTAATGGGAAAAAATTAAACGAATTTTTTGTCCATGTTAAAAACTATTAATTCTGAATAAAATGCCACCCATTTATGAAATTAAAAAAATTTAAATGTCTCTTATTAGATAAGGCATATTTTCGTCTGATAAGGTACTTCGTTTTCAATGATTTCGAGGATATTTTAGTTTCGATCAAAAAAATTTTATTTCTTACGACTTTTCGTAAAATATGTTAATGCCATCTGAAAGAGGAACAGATAAGCTTTCCATCGAGCTCTTATTCGAAGAAGTCGGTCGAAGGATGCAAGAGTTGTTAGCAAAAAACCAATCGGTGGTCAACACGTTTCCGTCCTACTGCCGATTCTTTTCGCAAAGTACTTTTCTATAATTATAGTATTTAATGGGAAAAAATTAAACGAATTTTTTGTCCATGTAAAAAACTATTAGTTCTGAATAAAATGCCACCCATTTATGAAATTAAGAAAATTTAAATGTCTCTTATTAGATAAGGCATATTTTCGTCTGATAAGGTACTTCGTTTTCAATGATTTCGAGGATATTTTAGTTTCGATCAAAAAAATTTTATTTCCTACGACTTTTCGTAAAATATGTTAATGCCATCTGAAAGAGGAACAGGTAAGCTTTCCATCGAGCTCTTATTCGAAGAAGTCGGTCGAAGGATGCAAGATTTGTTAGCAAAAACCAATCGGTGGTCAACACGATTCCGTCCTACTGCCGATTCTTTTCGCAAAATGCTTTTCTATAATTGTAGTATTTAATGGAAAAAATTAAACGAATTTTTTGTCCATGTAAAAAAACTATTAATTCTGAATAAAATGCCACCCATTTCTGCAATTAAAAAAATTTAAATGTCTCTTATTAGATAAGGCATATTTTCGTCTGATAAGGTACTTCGTTTTCAATGATTTCGAGAATAATTTAAGTTTTGATCAAAAAAATTTTATTTCTTACGACTTTTCGTAAAAAATTTTAATGCCAACTGAAAGAGGAATAGATAAGCTTTCCATCGAGCTCTTAGTCGAAGAAGTCGGTCGAAGGATACAAGAGTTATTAGCAAAAAACTAATCGGTGGTCAACACGTTTCCGTCCTACTGCCGATTCTTTTCGCAAAGTAATTTTCTATAATTCTAGTATTTAATGGGAAAAAATTAAACGAATTTTTTGTCCATGTTAAAAACTATTAATTCTGAATAAAATGCCACCCATTTATGAAATTAAAAAAATTTAAATGTCTCTTATTAGATAAGGCATATTTTCGTCTGATAAGGTACTTCGTTTTCAATGATTTCGAGGATATTTTAGTTTCGATCAAAAAAATTTTATTTCCTACGACTTTTCGTAAAATATGTTAATGCCATCTGAAAGAGGAACCGATAAGCTTTTCATCGAGCTCTTAGTCGAAGAAGTCGGTCGAAGGATACAAGAGTTATTAGCAAAAAACTAATCGGTGGTCAACACGTTTCCGTACTACTGCCGATTCTTTTCGCAAAGTACTTTTCTATAATTCTAGTATTTAATGGGAAAAAATTAAACGAATTTTTTGTCCATGTAAAAAACTATTAATTATGAATAAAATGCAACCCATTTATGAAATTAAAAAAATTTAAATGTCTCTTATTAGATAAGGCTTATTTTCGTCTGATAAGGTACTTCTTTTTCAATGATTTCGGGGATATTTTAGTTTCGATCAAAAAAATTTTATTTCATACGACTTTTCGTAAAATATGTTAATGCCATCTGAAAGAGGAACAGATAAGCTTTCCATCGAGCTCTTAGTCGAAGAGGTCGGTCGAAGGATGCAAGAGTTATTAGCAAAAAACTAATCGGTGGTCAATACGTTTCCGTCCTACTGCCGATTCTTTTCGCAAAGTACTTTTCTATAATTCTAGTATCTAATGGGAAAAAATTAAACGAATTCGTTGTCCATGTAAAAAACTATTAATTCTGAATAAAATGCCACCCATTTATGAAATTAAAAAAATTTAAATGTCTCTTATTAGATAAGGCATATTTTCGTCTGATAAGGTACTTTTTCTTCAATGATTCCGAGGATATTTTAGTTTTGATCAAAAAAATTTTATTTCTCATGACTTTTCGTAAAATATGTTAATGCCATCTGAAAGAGGAACAGATAAGCTTTCCATCGAGCTTTTAGTCGAAGAAGTCGGTCGAAGGATGCAAGAGTTATTAGCAAAAAACTATTCGGTGGTCAACACGATTCCGTCCTACTGCCGATTCTTTTCGCAAAATACTTTTCTATAATTGTAGTATTTAATGGGAAAAAATTAAACGGAGTTTTTGTCCATGTAAAAACTATTAATTCTGAATAAAATGCCACCCATTTATGCAATTAAAAAAATTAAAATGTCTCTTATTAGATAAGGCATTTTTTCGTCTGATAAGGTACTTTTTCTTCAATGACTCCGAGGATATTTTAGTTTTGATCAAAAAAATTTTATTTCTCATGACTTTTCGTAAAATATCTTAATGACATCTGAAAGAGGAACAGATAAACTTTCCATCGAGCTCTTATTCGAAGAAGTCGGTCGAAGGATGCAAGAGTTATTAGCAAAAAACTAATCGGTGGTCAACACGTTTCCGTCCGACTGCCGATTCTTTACGCAAAATGCTTTTCTATAATTGTAGTATTTAATGGGAAAAAATTAAACGAATTTTTTGCCATGTAAAAAACTATTAATTCTGAATAAAATGCCACCCATTTATGAAATTAAAAAAATTTAAATGTCTCTTATTAGATAAGGCATATTTTCGTCTAATAAGGTACTTCTTTTTCAATGATTTCGAGGATATTTTAGTTTCGATCAAAAAAATTGTATTTCTTACGACTTTTCGTAAAATATGTTAATGCCATCTGAAAGAGGAACAGATAAGCTTTCCATCGAGCTCTTATTCGAAGAAGTCGGTCGAAGGATGCGAAGTTATTAGCAAAAAACTAATCGGTGGTCAACAGGTTTCCGTTCTACTGCCGATTCTTTTCGCAAAGTACTTTTCTATAATTCTAGTATTTAATGGGAAAAAATTAAACGAATTTTTTGTCCATGTAAAAAACTATTAATTCTGAATAAAATGCCACCCATTTATGCAATTAAAAAAATTTAAATGTCTCTTATTAGATAAGGCATATTTTCGTCTGATAAGGTACTTCGTTTTCAATGATTTCGAGGATATTTTAGTTTTGAATTTCTTTTTTATGCCGCCTATTTATGCAGTTAAAAAAATATAAATGTCTCTTATTAGATAAGGCATATTTTCGTCTGATAAGGTACTTCTTCTTCAATGATTTCGACGATATTTTAGTTTTGATCAAAAAAATTTTATTTCTTACGACTTTTCGTAAAATATGTAAATGCCATCTGAAAAAGGAACAGATAAGCTTTCCATCGAGCTCTTATTCGAAGAAGTCGGTCGAAGGATGCGAAGTTATTATAGTATTTAATTCTGAATAAAATGCCACCCATTTATGCAATTAAAAAAATTTAAATGTCTCTTATTAGATAAGGCATATTTTCGTCTGATAAGGTACTTCGTTTTCAATGATTTCGAGGATATTTTAGTTTTGAATTTCTTTTTTATGCCGCCTATTTATGCAATTAAAAAAATATAAATGTCTCTTATTAGATAAGGCATATTTTCGTCTGATAAGGTACTTCTTCTTCAATGATTTCGACGATATTTTAGTTTTGATCAAAACAATTTTATTTCTTACGACTTTTCGTAAAATATGTAAATGCCATCTGAAAAAGGAACAGATAAGCTTTCCATCGAGCTCTTATTCGAAGAAGTCGGTCGAAGGATGCGAAGTTATTAGCAAAAAACTAATCGGTGGTCAACAGGTTTCCGTTCTACTGCCGATTCTTTTCGCAAAATGCTTTTCTATAATTGTAGTATTTAATGGGAAAAAATTAAACGAATTTTTTGTCCATATAAAAAAACTATTAATTCTGAATAAAATGCCACCCATTTATGAAATTAAAAAAATTTAAATGTCTCTTATTAGATAAGGCATATTTTCGTCTGATAAGGTACTTCTTTTTCAATGATTTCGAGAATATTTTAGTTTCGATCAAAGAAATTTGATTTCTTACGACTTTTCGTAAAATATATTAATGCCATCTGAAAGAGGAACATATAAGCTTTCCATCGAGCTTTTAGTCGAAGAAGTCGGTCGAAGGATGCAAGAGTTATTAGCAAAAAACTAATCGGTGGTCAACACGATTCCGTCCAACTGCCGATTCTTTTCGCAAAGTACTTTTCTATAATTATAGTAATTAATGGGAAAAAATTAAACGGAGTTTTTGTCCATGTAAAAAACTATTAATTCTGAATAAAATGCCACCCATTTATGCAATTATAAAAATTTAAATGTGTCTTATTAGATAAGGCATATTTTCGTCTGATAAGGTACTTCGTTTTCAATGATTTCGATATCAAAAAAATTTTATTTCTTACGACTTTTCGTAAAAAATGTTAATGCCAACTGAAAGAGGAATGATAAGCATTCCATCGAGCTCTTAGTCGAAGAAGTCGGTCGAAGGATGCAAGAGTTATTTGCAAAAAACTAATCGGTGGTCAACTCGTTTCCATCCGACTGCCGATTCTTTTCGCAAAATGCTTTTCTATAATTGTAGTATTTACTGGGAAAAAATTAAACGAATTTTTTGTCTATGTAAAAAACTATTAATTCTGAATAAAATGCCACCCATTTATGCAATTAAAAAAATTTAAATGTCTCTTATTAGATAAGGCTTATTTTCGTCTGATAAGGTACTTATTTTTCAATGATTTCGAGGATATTTTAGTTTTGATAAAAAAAAATTGTATTTCTCATGACTTTTAGTAAAATATGTTAATGCCATCTGAAAGAGGAACAGATAAGCTTTCCATCGAGCTCTTAGTCAAAGAAGTCGGTCGAAGGATGCAAGAGTTATTAGCAAAAAACTAATTGGTGGTCAACACGTTTCCATCCGACTGCCGATTCTTTTCGCAAAATGCTTTTCTATAATTGTAGTATTTACTGGGAAAAAATTAAACGAATTTTTTGTCCATGTAAAAAAACTATTAATTCTGAATAAAATGCCACCCATTTATGCAATTAAAAAAATTTAAATGTCTCTTATTAGATAAGGCTTATTTTCGTCTGATAAGGTACTTCTTTTTCAATGATTTCGAGGATATTTTAGTTTCGATCAAAAAAATTTTATTTCTTACGACTTTTCGTAAAATATTTTAATGCCATCTGAAATAGGAACAGATAAGCTTTCAATCGAGCTCTTAGTCGAAGAAGTCGGTCGAAGGATGCAAGAGTTATTAGCAAAAAACTAATCGGTGGTCAACACGTTTCCGTCCTACTGCCGATTCTTTTCGCAAAGTACTTTTCTATAATTCTAGTATTTAATGGGAAAAAATTAAACGAATTTTTTGTCTATGTAAAAAACTATTAATTCTGAATAAAATGCCACCCATTTATGAAATTAAAAAAATGTAAATGTCTCTTATTAAATAAGGCATATTTTCGTATGATAAGGTACTTTTTTTTCAATGATTTCGAGGATATTTTAGTTTTGATCCAAAAAATTTTATTTCTCATGACTTTTTGTAAAATATGTTAATGCCATCTGAAAGAGGAACAGAAAAACTTTCCATCGAGCTCTTATTCGAATAAGTCGGTCGAAGGATGCAAGAGTTATTAGCAAAAAACTAATCGGTGGTCAACACGATTCCGTCCTACTGCCGATTCTTTTCGCAAAGTACTTTTCTATAATTCTAGTATTTAATGGGAAAAAATTAAACGAATTTTTTGTCCATGTAAAAAAACTATTAATTCTGAATAAAATGCTACCCATTTATGCAATTAATAAATTTAAATGTCTCTTAATAGATAAGGCATATTTTCGTATGATAAGGTACTTCTTTTTCAATGATTTCGAGGATATTTTAGTTTTGATCAAAAAAATTTTATTTCTTACGACTTTTCGTAAAAAATGTTAAAGCCAACTGAAAGAGGAATAGAAAAGCTTTCCATCGAGCTCTTAGTCGAAGAAGTCGGTCGAAGGATGCAAGAGTTATTAGCAAAAAACTAATCGGTGGTCAACACGTTTCCGTCCTACTGCCGATTCTTCTCGCAAAGTACTTTTCTATAAATCCAGTATTTAATGGGAAAAAATTAAACGAATTTTTTGTCGATGTAAAAAACTATTAATTCTGAATAAAATGCCACCCATTTATGAAATTAAAAAAATTTAAATGTCTCTTATTAGATAAGGCATATTTTCGTCTGATAAGGTACTTATTTTTTAATGATTTCGAGGTTATTTTAGTTTTTATCAAAAAAATTTTATTTCTTACGACTTTTCGTAAAATATGTTAATGCCATCTGAAAGAGGAACAGATAAGCTTTCCATCGAGCTCTTAGTCGAAGAAGTCGGTCGAAGGATGCAAGAGTTATTAGCAAAAAACTAATCGGTGGTCAACACGTTTCCGTCCTACTGCCGATTCTTTTCGCAAAGTATTTTTCTATAATTGTAGTATTTAATGGGAAACAATTAAATGGATTTTTTGTCGATGTAAAAAACTATTAATTCTGAATAAAATGCCACCCATTTATTAAATTAAAAAAATTTAAATGTACCTTATTAGATAAGGCATATTTTCGTCTGATAAGGTACTTCTTTTTCAATGATTTCGAGAATATTTTAGTTTTGATAAAAAAAATTTTATTTCTTACGACTTTTCGTAAAATATGTTAATGCCATCTGAAAAAGGAACAGATAAGCTTTCCATCGAGCTCTTATTCGAAGAAGTCGGTCGAAGGATTCGAAGTTATTAGCAAAAAACTAATCGGTGGTCAACAGGTTTCCGTTCTACTGCCGATTCTTTTCGCAAAATGCTTTTCTATAATTGTAGTATTTAATGGGAAAAAATTAAACGAATTTTTTGTCCATATAAAAAAACTATTAATTCTGAATAAAATGCCACCCATTTATGAAATTAAAAAAATTTAAATGTCTCTTATTAGATAAGGCATATTTTCGTCTGACAAGGTACTTCTTTTTCAATGATTTCGAGGATATTTTAGTTTTGATCAAAAAAATTTTTTTTCTTACGACTTTTCGTAAAATATGTTAATGCCATCTGAAAGAGGAACAGATAAGCTTTCCATCGAGCTCTTAGTCGAAGAAGTCGGTCGAAGGATGCAAGAGTTATTAGCAAAAAACTAATCGGTGGTCAACACGTTTCCGTCCTACTGCCGATTCTTTTCGCAAAATGCTTTTCTATTATTGTAGCATTTAGTGGGAAAAAATTAAACGAAATTTTTGTCCATGTAAAAAAACTATTAATTCTGAATAAAATGCCTCCCATTTATGCAATTAAAAAAATTTAAATGTCTCTTATTAGATAATGCATATTTTCGTATGATAAGGTACTTATTTTTCAATGATTTCGAGGATATTTTAGTTTTGATCAAAAAAATTGTATTTCTCATGACTTTTAGTAAAATATGTTAATGCCATCTGAAAGAGGAACAGATAAGCTTTCCATCGAGCTCTTAGTCAAAGAAGTCGGTCGAAGGATGCAAGAGTTATTAGCAAAAAACTAATCGGTGGTCAACACGTTTCCATCCGACTGCCGATTCTTTTCGCAAAATGCTTTTCTATAATTGTAGTATTTACTGGACAAAAATTAAACGAATTTTTTGTCCATGTAAAAAAACTATTAATTCTGAATAAAATGCCACCCATTTATGCAATTAAAAAAATTTAAATGTCTCTTATTAGATAAGGCTTATTTTCGTCTGATAAGGTACTTCTTTTTCAATGATTTCGAGGATATTTTAGTTTCGATCAAAAAAATTTTATTTCATACGACTTTTCGTAAAATATGTTAATGGCATCTGAAATAGGAACAGATAAGCTTTCAATCGAGCTCTTAGTCGAAGAAGTCGGTCGAAGGATGCAAGAGTTATTAGCAAAAAACTAATCGGTGGTCAACACGTTTCCGTCCTACTGCCGATTCTTTTCGCAAAGTACTTTTCTATAATTCTAGTATTTAATGGGAAAAAATTAAACGACTTTTTTGTCTATGTAAAAAACTATTAATTCTGAATAAAATGCCACCCATTTATGAAATTAAAAAAATGTAAATGTCTCTTATTAAATAAGGCATATTTTCGTATGATAAGGTACTTCTTTTTCAATGATTTCGAGGATATTTTAGTTTTGATCCAAAAAATTTTATTTCTCATGACTTTTTGTAAAATATGTTAATGCCATCTGAAAGAGGAACAGAAAAACTTTCCATCGAGCTCTTATTCCAAGAAGTCGGTCGAAGGATGCAAGAGTTATTAGCAAAAAACTAATCGGTGGTCAACACGTTTCCGTCCTACTGCAGATTCTTTTCGCAAAGTACTTTTCTATAATTCCAGTATTTAATGGGAAAAAATTAAACGAATTTTTTGTCGATGTAAAAAACTATTAATTCTGAATAAAATGCCACCCATTTATGAAATTAAAAAAATTTAAATGTCTCTTATTAGATAAGGCATATTTTCGTCTGATAAGGTACTTATTTTTTAATGATTTCGATGTTATTTTAGTTTTGATCAAAAAAATTTTATTTCTTACGACTTTTCGTAAAATATGTTAATGCCATCTGAAAGAGGAACAGATAAGCTTTCCATCGAGCTCTTAGTCGAAGAAGTCGGTCGAAGGATGCAAGAGTTATTAGCAAAAAACTAATCGGTGGTCAACACGTTTCCGTCCTACTGCCGATTCTTTTCGCAAAGTACTTTTCTATAATTCCAGTATTTAATGGGAAAAAATTAAACGAATTTTTTGTCGATGTAAAAAACTATTAATTCTGAATAAAATGCCACCCATTTATGAAATTAAAAAAATTTAAATGTCTCTTATTAGATAAGGCATATTTTCGTCTGATAAGGTACTTATTTTTTAATGATTTCGAGGTTATTTTAGTTTTGATCAAAAAAATTTTATTTCTTACGACTTTTCGTAAAATATGTTAATGCCATCTGAAAGAGGAACAGATAAGCTTTCCATCGAGCTCTTAGTCGAAGAAGTCGGTCGAAGGAAGCAAGAGTTATTAGCAAAAAACTAATCGGTGGTCAACACGTTTCCGTCCTACTGCCGATTCTTTTCGCAAAGTATTTTTCTATAATTCTAGCATTTAATTGGAAACAATTAAATGAATTTTTTGTCGATGTAAAAAACTATTAATTCTGAATAAAATGCCACCCATTTATGAAATTAAAAAAATTTAAATGTCCCTTATTAGATAAGGCATATTTTCGTCTGATAAGGTACTTCTTTTTCAATGATTTCGAGAATATTTTAGTTTTGATCAAAAAAATTTTATTTCTTACGACTTTTCGTAAAATATGTTAATGCCATCTGAAAAAGGAACAGATAAGCTTTCCATCGAGCTCTTATTCGAAGAAGTCGGTCGAAGGATGCGAAGTTATTAGCAAAAAACTAATCGGTGGTCAACAGGTTTCCGTTCTACTGCCGATTCTTTTCGCAAAATGCTTTTCTATAATTGTAGTATTTAATGGGAAAAAATTAAACGAATTTTTTGTCCATATAAAAAAACTATTAATTCTTAATAAAATGCCACCCATTTATGAAATTAAAAAAACTTAAATGTCTCTTATTAGATAAGGCATATTTTCGTCTGATAAGGTACTTCTTTTTCAATGATTTCGAGGATATTTTAGTTTTTATCAAAAAAATTTTTTTTCTTACGACTTTTCGTAAAATATGTTAATGCCATCTGAAAGAGGAACAGATAAGCTTTCCATCGAGCTCTTAGTCGAAGAAGTCGGTCGAAGGATGCAAGAGTTATTAGCAAAAAACTAATCGGTGGTCAACACGTTTCCGTCCTACTGCCGATTCTTTTCGCAAAGTACTTTTCTATAATTCTAGTATTTAATGGGAAAAAATTAAACGAATTTTTTGTCCATGTTAAAAACTATTAATTCTGAATAAAATGCCACCCATTTATGAAATTAAAAAAATTTAAATGTCTCTTATTAGATAAGGCATATTTTCGTCTGATAAGGTACTTCTTTTTCAATGATTTCGAGGATATTTTAGTTTTGATCAAAAAAATTTTATTTCTTACGACTTTTCGTAAAATATGTTAATGCCATCTGAAAGAGGAACAGAAAAACTTTCCATCGAGCTCTTATTCGAAGAAGTCGGTCGAAGGATGCAAGAGTTATTAGCAAACCAGTAAGGACGCTATCTTCAGCAAGGCTGAAGCTATAATACTTTTCACTTTGTGTCACTATAAAAAAAACTAAATGAATAGTTTTCATGAATCCCTAAAAACATAACTGTAATGTTTCAAGTCAATTCGTTAAAAAAACAAAAAATTTTTCCATACAACGGTTCAAGTTTTGCGATAAGTGGGCGTAGCCATGCCCACATTTGGTCAAAATAGTTTTTATTCCTCCCTAAGAACATAACTGTAAAGTTTCAAGTCAATTGGTTAAAAAACAAAAAAGTTTCCCATACAAAGGGTCAATTTTCGCTATAAAAGGGCGTGGCCGCGCCCACTTTTGATCAAAATAGTTTTCATTCCTCTCTAAGAACATAACTGTAAAGTTTCAAGTCAATTCGTTAAAAAACAAAAAAATTTTCCATACAACGGGTCAATTTTCGCTATAAGTAGGCGTGGCTACGCCCACTTTTGATCAAAATAGTTTTCATTCCTCTCTAAGAACATAACTGTAAAGTTTCAAGTCAATTGGTTAAAAAACAAAAAAGTTTTCCATACAAAGGGTCAATTTTCGCTATAAAAGGGCGTGGCTACGCCCACTTTTGGTCAAAATAGTTTTCATTCCTCTCTAAGAACATAACTGTAAAGTTTCAAGTCAATTGATTAAAAAAAAAAAAATTTTTCCATACAAAGGGTCAAGTTAAGCTATAAGTGGGCGTGGCCACGCCCACTTTTGATCAAAATAGTTTTCATTCCTCCCTAAGAACATAACTGTAAAGTTTCAAGTCAATTGATTAAAAAACAAAAAAGTTTTCCATACAACGGGTCAATTTTCGCTATAAGTAGGCGTGGCTACGCCCACTTTTGGTTAAAATAGTTTTCATTCCTCCCTAAGAACATAACTGTAAAGTTTCAAGTCAATTGATTAAAAAACAAAAAAGTTTTCCATACAAAGGGTCAAGTTAAGCTATAAGTGGGCGTGGCCCCGCCCACTTTTGATCAAAGTAGTTTTCATTCCTCCCTAAGAGCATAACTGCAAAGTTTCAAGTCAATTGGTTAAAAAACAAAAAAGTTTTCCATACAACGGGTAAATTTTCGCTAGAAGTGGGCGTGGCTACGCGTGGTTACGCCCACTTTTGGTCAAAATAGTTTTCATTCCTCCCTAAGAACATAACTTTAAAATTTCAAGTCAATTGGTTAAGAAACAAAAAAGTTTTCCATACAAAGGGTCAAGTTAAGCTATAAGTGGGCGTGGCCACGCCCACTTTTGATCAAAATAGTTTTCATTCCTCCCTAAGAACATAACTGTAAAGTTTCAAGTCAATTGATTAAAAAACAAAAAAGTTTTCCATACAACGGGTCAATTTTCGCTATAAGTAGGCGTGGCTACGCCCACTTTTGGTTAAAATAGTTTTCATTCCTCCCTAAGAACATAACTGTAAAGTTTCAAGTCAATTGATTAAAAAACAAAAAAGTTTTCCATACAAAGGGTCAAGTTAAGCTATAAGTGGGCGTGGCCCCGCCCACTTTTGATCAAAGTAGTTTTCATTCCTCCCTAAGAGCATAACTGCAAAGTTTCAAGTCAATTGGTTAAAAAACAAAAAAGTTTTCCATACAACGGGTAAATTTTCGCTAGAAGTGGGCGTGGCTACGCGTGGTTACGCCCACTTTTGGTCAAAATAGTTTTCATTCCTCCCTAAGAACATAACTTTAAAATTTCAAGTCAATTGGTTAAGAAACAAAAAAGTTTTCCATACAAAGGGTCAAGTTAAGCTATAAGTGGGCGTGGCCACGCCCACCTTTGGTCAAAATAGTTTTCGTTCCTCTCTAGGAACATAACTGTAAAGTTTTAAGTCAATTGGTTAAAAAACAAAAAAGTTTTCCATACAAAGGGTCAATTTTCGCTATAAAAGGGCGTGGCTACGCCCACTTTTCGTCAAAATAGTTTTCATTCCTCCCTAAGAACATAACTGCAAAGTTTCAAGTCAATTGGTTAAGAAACAAAAAAGTTTTCCATACAACGGGTCAATTTTCGCTATAAGTGGGCGTGGCTACGCCTGGCTACGCCCACTTTTGGTCAAAATAGTTTTCATTCCTCCCTAAGAGCATAACTGCAAAGTTTCAAGTCAATTGGTTAAAAAACAAAAAAGTTTGCCATACAACGGGTCAATTTTCGCTATAAGTAGGCGTGGCTACGCCCACTTTTGGTTAAAATAGTTTTCATTCCTCCCTAAGAACATAACTGTAAAGTTTCAAGTCAATTGGTTGAAAAACAAAAAAGTTTTCCATACAAAGGGTCAAGTTAAGCTATAAGTGGGCGTGGCCACGCCCACTTTTGATCAAAATAGTTTTCATTCCTCCCTAAGAGCATAACTGCAAAGTTTCAAGTCAATTGGTTAAGAAACAAAAAAGTTTTCCATACAATGGGTCAATTTTCGCTATAAGTGGGCGTGGCTACGCCTGGCTACGCCCACTTTTGGTCAAAATAGTTTTCATTCCTCTCTAAGAACATAACTGTAAAGTTTCAAGTCAATTGGTTAAAAAACAAAAAAAGTTTTCCATACAACGGGTAAATTTTCGCTATAAGTGGGCGTGGCTACGCGTGGTTACGCCCACATTTGGTCAAAATAGATTTCATTCCTCCCTAAGAACATAACTTTAAAATTTCAAGTCAATTGGTTAAGAAACAAAAAAGTTTTCCATACAACGACGTGAATATTCCTTCTCTTCCTCTTCTTCATTTTGTATGGGAGCTACCAGTTCCAGATGTCCAATCTCAATGAAACTTTCAGGCATGTAGTCGGACCATGTAAAACAACTATGTTTAAAATTTCAGCACTCTATTGTACAAAACAAAAAAGTTTTCCATACAACGATTCAAGTTTTGTTCACTTTTCTTCTTCTTTTCGTATGGGAGCTACCTGTTCCAATAATCCGATCATGCTGGTTCCGACGAATGATTCATCGTAATAAATTCTAAGACTCTGTGCAAAGTTTCAGCTCGATAGCTTCAAAACTGAGGGACTAGTTTGCATACATACAGACAGACAGACAGACAGACCGACAGACAGACAGACAGACGGACAGACGGACATGGCTAAATCAACTCGTCTTGTCGTCCTGATCAAGAATATATATATTTTATATAGTCGGAAATTAATATTTCGATCTGTTACAAACTCCGTGACAAAGTTAATATACTATTTCACATAAGTGAAAAGTATAAAAACTAATCGGTGGTCAACACGATTCCGTCCTACTGCCGATTCTTTTCGCAAAGTACTTTTCTATAATTCTAGTATTTAATGGGAAAAAATTAAACGAATTTTTTGTCCATGTAAAAAAACTATTAATTCTGAATAAAATGCTACCCATTTATGCAATTAAAAAAATTTAAATGTCTCTTATTAGATAAGGCATATTTTCGTATGATAAGGTACTTCTTTTTCAATGATTTCGAGGATATTTTAGTTTTGATCAAAAAAATTTTATTTCTTACGACTTTTCGTAAAAAATGTTAATGCCAACTGAAAGAGGAATAGAAAAGCTTTCCATCGAGCTCTTAGTCGAAGAAGTCGGTCGAAGGATGCAAGAGTTATTAGCAAAAAACTAATCGGTGGTCAACACGTTTCCGTCCTACTGCCGATTCTTTTCGCAAAGTACTTTTCTATAATTCCAGTATTTAATGGGAAAAAATTAAACGAATTTTTTGTCGATTTAAAAAAATATTAATTCTGAATAAAATGCCACCCATTTATGAAATTAAAAAAATTTAAATGTCTCTTATTAGATAAGGCATATTTTCGTCTGATAAGGTACTTATTTTTTAATGATTTCGAGGTTATTTTAGTTTTGATCAAAAAAATTTTATTTCTTACGACTTTTCGTAAAATATGTTAATGCCATCTGAAAGAGGAACAGATAAGCTTTCCATCGAGCTCTTAGTCAAAGAAGTCGGTCGAAGGATGCAAGAGTTATTAGCAAAAAACTAATCGGTGGTCAACACGTTTCCATCCGACTGCCGATTCTTTTCGCAAAATGCTTTTCTATAATTGTAGTATTTACTGGACAAAAATTAAACGAATTTTTTGTCCATGTAAAAAAACTATTAATTCTGAATAAAATGCCACCCATTTATGCAATTAAAAAAATTTAAATGTCTCTTATTAGATAAGGCTTATTTTCGTCTGATAAGGTACTTCTTTTTCAATGATTTCGAGGATATTTTAGTTTCGATCAAAAAAATTTTATTTCATACGACTTTTCGTAAAATATGTTAATGGCATCTGAAATAGGAACAGATAAGCTTTCAATCGAGCTCTTAGTCGAAGAAGTCGGTCGAAGGATGCAAGAGTTATTAGCAAAAAACTAATCGGTGGTCAACACGTTTCCGTCCTACTGCCGATTCTTTTCGCAAAGTACTTTTCTATAATTCTAGTATTTAATGGGAAAAAATTAAACGACTTTTTTGTCTATGTAAAAAACTATTAATTCTGAATAAAATGCCACCCATTTATGAAATTAAAAAAATGTAAATGTCTCTTATTAAATAAGGCATATTTTCGTATGATAAGGTACTTCTTTTTCAATGATTTCGAGGATATTTTAGTTTTGATCCAAAAAATTTTATTTCTCATGACTTTTTGTAAAATATGTTAATGCCATCTGAAAGAGGAACAGAAAAACTTTCCATCGAGCTCTTATTCCAAGAAGTCGGTCGAAGGATGCAAGAGTTATTAGCAAAAAACTAATCGGTGGTCAACACGTTTCCGTCCTACTGCAGATTCTTTTCGCAAAGTACTTTTCTATAATTCCAGTATTTAATGGGAAAAAATTAAACGAATTTTTTGTCGATGTAAAAAACTATTAATTCTGAATAAAATGCCACCCATTTATGAAATTAAAAAAATTTAAATGTCTCTTATTAGATAAGGCATATTTTCGTCTGATAAGGTACTTATTTTTTAATGATTTCGATGTTATTTTAGTTTTGATCAAAAAAATTTTATTTCTTACGACTTTTCGTAAAATATGTTAATGCCATCTGAAAGAGGAACAGATAAGCTTTCCATCGAGCTCTTAGTCGAAGAAGTCGGTCGAAGGATGCAAGAGTTATTAGCAAAAAACTAATCGGTGGTCAACACGTTTCCGTCCTACTGCCGATTCTTTTCGCAAAGTACTTTTCTATAATTCCAGTATTTAATGGGAAAAAATTAAACGAATTTTTTGTCGATGTAAAAAACTATTAATTCTGAATAAAATGCCACCCATTTATGAAATTAAAAAAATTTAAATGTCTCTTATTAGATAAGGCATATTTTCGTCTGATAAGGTACTTATTTTTTAATGATTTCGAGGTTATTTTAGTTTTGATCAAAAAAATTTTATTTCTTACGACTTTTCGTAAAATATGTTAATGCCATCTGAAAGAGGAACAGATAAGCTTTCCATCGAGCTCTTAGTCGAAGAAGTCGGTCGAAGGAAGCAAGAGTTATTAGCAAAAAACTAATCGGTGGTCAACACGTTTCCGTCCTACTGCCGATTCTTTTCGCAAAGTATTTTTCTATAATTCTAGCATTTAATTGGAAACAATTAAATGAATTTTTTGTCGATGTAAAAAACTATTAATTCTGAATAAAATGCCACCCATTTATGAAATTAAAAAAATTTAAATGTCCCTTATTAGATAAGGCATATTTTCGTCTGATAAGGTACTTCTTTTTCAATGATTTCGAGAATATTTTAGTTTTGATCAAAAAAATTTTATTTCTTACGACTTTTCGTAAAATATGTTAATGCCATCTGAAAAAGGAACAGATAAGCTTTCCATCGAGCTCTTATTCGAAGAAGTCGGTCGAAGGATGCGAAGTTATTAGCAAAAAACTAATCGGTGGTCAACAGGTTTCCGTTCTACTGCCGATTCTTTTCGCAAAATGCTTTTCTATAATTGTAGTATTTAATGGGAAAAAATTAAACGAATTTTTTGTCCATATAAAAAAACTATTAATTCTTAATAAAATGCCACCCATTTATGAAATTAAAAAAACTTAAATGTCTCTTATTAGATAAGGCATATTTTCGTCTGATAAGGTACTTCTTTTTCAATGATTTCGAGGATATTTTAGTTTTTATCAAAAAAATTTTTTTTCTTACGACTTTTCGTAAAATATGTTAATGCCATCTGAAAGAGGAACAGATAAGCTTTCCATCGAGCTCTTAGTCGAAGAAGTCGGTCGAAGGATGCAAGAGTTATTAGCAAAAAACTAATCGGTGGTCAACACGTTTCCGTCCTACTGCCGATTCTTTTCGCAAAGTACTTTTCTATAATTCTAGTATTTAATGGGAAAAAATTAAACGAATTTTTTGTCCATGTTAAAAACTATTAATTCTGAATAAAATGCCACCCATTTATGAAATTAAAAAAATTTAAATGTCTCTTATTAGATAAGGCATATTTTCGTCTGATAAGGTACTTCTTTTTCAATGATTTCGAGGATATTTTAGTTTTGATCAAAAAAATTTTATTTCTTACGACTTTTCGTAAAATATGTTAATGCCATCTGAAAGAGGAACAGAAAAACTTTCCATCGAGCTCTTATTCGAAGAAGTCGGTCGAAGGATGCAAGAGTTATTAGCAAACCAGTAAGGACGCTATCTTCAGCAAGGCTGAAGCTATAATACTTTTCACTTTGTGTCACTATAAAAAAAACTAAATGAATAGTTTTCATGAATCCCTAAAAACATAACTGTAATGTTTCAAGTCAATTCGTTAAAAAAACAAAAAATTTTTCCATACAACGGTTCAAGTTTTGCGATAAGTGGGCGTAGCCATGCCCACATTTGGTCAAAATAGTTTTTATTCCTCCCTAAGAACATAACTGTAAAGTTTCAAGTCAATTGGTTAAAAAACAAAAAAGTTTCCCATACAAAGGGTCAATTTTCGCTATAAAAGGGCGTGGCCGCGCCCACTTTTGATCAAAATAGTTTTCATTCCTCTCTAAGAACATAACTGTAAAGTTTCAAGTCAATTCGTTAAAAAACAAAAAAATTTTCCATACAAAGGGTCAATTTTCGCTATAAAAGGGCGTGGCTACGCCCACTTTTGATCAAAATGGTTTTCATTCCTCTCTAAGAACATAACTGTAAAGTTTCAAGTCAATTGGTTAAAAAACAAAAAAGTTTTCCATACAAAGGGTCAATTTTCGCTATAAAAGGGCGTGGCTACGCCCACTTTTGGTCAAAATAGTTTTCATTCCTCTCTAAGAACATAACTGTAAAGTTTCAAGTCAATTGATTAAAAAAAAAAAAATTTTTCCATACAAAGGGTCAAGTTAAGCTATAAGTGGGCGTGGCCACGCCCACTTTTGATCAAAATAGTTTTCATTCCTCCCTAAGAACATAACTGTAAAGTTTCAAGTCAATTGATTAAAAAACAAAAAAGTTTTCCATACAACGGGTCAATTTTCGCTATAAGTAGGCGTGGCTACGCCCACTTTTGGTTAAAATAGTTTTCATTCCTCCCTAAGAACATAACTGTAAAGTTTCAAGTCAATTGATTAAAAAACAAAAAAGTTTTCCATACAAAGGGTCAAGTTAAGCTATAAGTGGGCGTGGCCCCGCCCACTTTTGATCAAAGTAGTTTTCATTCCTCCCTAAGAGCATAACTGCAAAGTTTCAAGTCAATTGGTTAAAAAACAAAAAAGTTTTCCATACAACGGGTAAATTTTCGCTAGAAGTGGGCGTGGCTACGCGTGGTTACGCCCACTTTTGGTCAAAATAGTTTTCATTCCTCCCTAAGAACATAACTTTAAAATTTCAAGTCAATTGGTTAAGAAACAAAAAAGTTTTCCATACAAAGGGTCAAGTTAAGCTATAAGTGGGCGTGGCCACGCCCACTTTTGATCAAAATAGTTTTCATTCCTCCCTAAGAACATAACTGTAAAGTTTCAAGTCAATTGATTAAAAAACAAAAAAGTTTTCCATACAACGGGTCAATTTTCGCTATAAGTAGGCGTGGCTACGCCCACTTTTGGTTAAAATAGTTTTCATTCCTCCCTAAGAACATAACTGTAAAGTTTCAAGTCAATTGATTAAAAAACAAAAAAGTTTTCCATACAAAGGGTCAAGTTAAGCTATAAGTGGGCGTGGCCCCGCCCACTTTTGATTAAAGTAGTTTTCATTCCTCCCTAAGAGCATAACTGCAAAGTTTCAAGTCAATTGGTTAAAAAACAAAAAAGTTTTCCATACAACGGGTAAATTTTCGCTAGAAGTGGGCGTGGCTACGCGTGGTTACGCCCACTTTTGGTCAAAATAGTTTTCATTCCTCCCTAAGAACATAACTTTAAAATTTCAAGTCAATTGGTTAAGAAACAAAAAAGTTTTCCATACAAAGGGTCAAGTTAAGCTATAAGTGGGCGTGGCCACGCCCACTTTTGATCAAAATAGTTTTCATTCCTCCCTAAGAACATAACTGTAAAGTTTCAAGTCAATTGATTAAAAAACAAAAAAGTTTTCCATACAACGGGTCAATTTTCGCTATAAGTAGGCGTGGCTACGCCCACTTTTGGTTAAAATAGTTTTCATTCCTCCCTAAGAACATAACTGTAAAGTTTCAAGTCAATTGATTAAAAAACAAAAAAGTTTTCCATACAAAGGGTCAAGTTAAGCTATAAGTGGGCGTGGCCCCGCCCACTTTTGATCAAAGTAGTTTTCATTCCTCCCTAAGAGCATAACTGCAAAGTTTCAAGTCAATTGGTTAAAAAACAAAAAAGTTTTCCATACAACGGGTAAATTTTCGCTAGAAGTGGGCGTGGCTACGCGTGGTTACGCCCACTTTTGGTCAAAATAGTTTTCATTCCTCCCTAAGAACATAACTTTAAAATTTCAAGTCAATTGGTTAAGAAACAAAAAAGTTTTCCATACAAAGGGTCAAGTTAAGCTATAAGTGGGCGTGGCCACGCCCACCTTTGGTCAAAATAGTTTTCGTTCCTCTCTAGGAACATAACTGTAAAGTTTTAAGTCAATTGGTTAAAAAACAAAAAAGTTTTCCATACAAAGGGTCAATTTTCGCTATAAAAGGGCGTGGCTACGCCCACTTTTCGTCAAAATAGTTTTCATTCCTCCCTAAGAACATAACTGCAAAGTTTCAAGTCAATTGGTTAAGAAACAAAAAAGTTTTCCATACAACGGGTCAATTTTCGCTATAAGTGGGCGTGGCTACGCCTGGCTACGCCCACTTTTGGTCAAAATAGTTTTCATTCCTCCCTAAGAGCATAACTGCAAAGTTTCAAGTCAATTGGTTAAAAAACAAAAAAGTTTGCCATACAACGGGTCAATTTTCGCTATAAGTAGGCGTGGCTACGCCCACTTTTGGTTAAAATAGTTTTCATTCCTCCCTAAGAACATAACTGTAAAGTTTCAAGTCAATTGGTTGAAAAACAAAAAAGTTTTCCATACAAAGGGTCAAGTTAAGCTATAAGTGGGCGTGGCCACGCCCACTTTTGATCAAAATAGTTTTCATTCCTCCCTAAGAGCATAACTGCAAAGTTTCAAGTCAATTGGTTAAGAAACAAAAAAGTTTTCCATACAATGGGTCAATTTTCGCTATAAGTGGGCGTGGCTACGCCTGGCTACGCCCACTTTTGGTCAAAATAGTTTTCATTCCTCTCTAAGAACATAACTGTAAAGTTTCAAGTCAATTGGTTAAAAAACAAAAAAAGTTTTCCATACAACGGGTAAATTTTCGCTATAAGTGGGCGTGGCTACGCGTGGTTACGCCCACATTTGGTCAAAATAGATTTCATTCCTCCCTAAGAACATAACTTTAAAATTTCAAGTCAATTGGTTAAGAAACAAAAAAGTTTTCCATACAACGACGTGAATATTCCTTCTCTTCCTCTTCTTCATTTTGTATGGGAGCTACCAGTTCCAGATGTCCAATCTCAATGAAACTTTCAGGCATGTAGTCGGACCATGTAAAACAACTATGTTTAAAATTTCAGCACTCTATTGTACAAAACAAAAAAGTTTTCCATACAACGATTCAAGTTTTGTTCACTTTTCTTCTTCTTTTCGTATGGGAGCTACCTGTTCCAATAATCCGATCATGCTGGTTCCGACGAATGATTCATCGTAATAAATTCTAAGACTCTGTGCAAAGTTTCAGCTCGATAGCTTCAAAACTGAGGGACTAGTTTGCATACATACAGACAGACAGACAGACAGACCGACAGACAGACAGACAGACAGACGGACAGACGGACATGGCTAAATCAACTCGTCTTGTCGTCCTGATCAAGAATATATATATTTTATATAGTCGGAAATTAATATTTCGATCTGTTACAAACTCCGTGACAAAGTTAATATACTATTTCACATAAGTGAAAAGTATAAAAACTAATCGGTGGTCAACACGATTCCGTCCTACTGCCGATTCTTTTCGCAAAGTACTTTTCTATAATTCTAGTATTTAATGGGAAAAAATTAAACGAATTTTTTGTCCATGTAAAAAAACTATTAATTCTGAATAAAATGCTACCCATTTATGCAATTAAAAAAATTTAAATGTCTCTTATTAGATAAGGCATATTTTCGTATGATAAGGTACTTCTTTTTCAATGATTTCGAGGATATTTTAGTTTTGATCAAAAAAATTTTATTTCTTACGACTTTTCGTAAAAAATGTTAATGCCAACTGAAAGAGGAATAGAAAAGCTTTCCATCGAGCTCTTAGTCGAAGAAGTCGGTCGAAGGATGCAAGAGTTATTAGCAAAAAACTAATCGGTGGTCAACACGTTTCCGTCCTACTGCCGATTCTTTTCGCAAAGTACTTTTCTATAATTCCAGTATTTAATGGGAAAAAATTAAACGAATTTTTTGTCGATTTAAAAAAATATTAATTCTGAATAAAATGCCACCCATTTATGAAATTAAAAAAATTTAAATGTCTCTTATTAGATAAGGCATATTTTCGTCTGATAAGGTACTTATTTTTTAATGATTTCGAGGTTATTTTAGTTTTGATCAAAAAAATTTTATTTCTTACGACTTTTCGTAAAATATGTTAATGCCATCTGAAAGAGGAACAGATAAGCTTTCCATCGAGCTCTTAGTCGAAGAAGTCGGTCGAAGGATGCAAGAGTTATTAGCAAAAAACTAATCGGTGGTCAACACGTTTCCGTCCTACTGCCGATTCTTTTCGCAAAGTACTTTTCTATAATTCTAGTATTTAATGGGAAAAAATTAAACGAATTTTTTGTCGATGTAAAAAACTATTATTTCTGAATAAAATGCCACCCATTTATGAAATTAAAAAAATTTAAATGTCCCTTATTAGATAAGGCATATTTTCGTCTGATAAGGTACTTCTTTTTCAATGATTTCGAGAATATTTTAGTTTTGATCAAAAAAATTTTATTTCTTACGACTTTTCGTAAAATATGTTAATGCCATCTGAAAGAGGAACAGATAAGCTTTCCATCGAGCTCTTAGTCGAAGAAGTCGGTCGATGGATGCAAGAGTTATTAGCAAACCAGTAAGGACGCTATCTTCAGCAAGGCCGAAGCTATAATACTTTTCACTTTGTGTCACTATAAAAAAAACTAAATGAATAGTTTTCATGAATCCCTAAAAACATAACTGTAATGTTTCAAGTCAATTCGTTAAAAAAACAAAAAATTTTTCCATACAACGGTTCAAGTTTTGCGATAAGTGGGCGTAGCCATGCCCACATTTGGTCAAAATAGTTTTTATTCCTCCCTAAGAACATAACTGTAAAGTTTCAAGTCAATTGGTTAAAAAACAAAAAAGTTTCCCATACAAAGGTTCAATTTTCGCTATAAAAGGGCGTGGCCACGCCCACTTTTGATCAAAATAGTTTTCATTCCTCTCCAAGAACATAAGTGTAAAGTTTCAAGTCAATTGGTTAAAAAACAAAAAAGTTTGCCATACAACGGGTCAATTTTCGCTATAAGTAGGCGTGGCTACGCCCACTTTTGGTTAAAATAGTTTTCATTCCTCCCTAAGAACATAACTGTAAAGTTTCAAGTCAATTGGTTAAAAAACAAAAAAAGTTTTCCATACAACGGGTAAATTTTCGCTATAAGTGGGCGTGGCTACGCGTGGTTACGCCCACATTTGGTCAAAATAGATTTCATTCCTCCCTAAGAACATAACTTTAAAATTTCAAGTCAATTGGTTAAGAAACAAAAAAGTTTTCCATACAACGACGTGAATATTCCTTCTCTTCCTCTTCTTCATTTTGTATGGGAGCTACCAGTTCCAGATGTCCAATCTCAATGAAACTTTCAGGCATGTAGTCGGACCATGTAAAACAACTATGTTTAAAATTTCAGCACTCTATTGTACAAAACAAAAAAGTTTTCCATACAACGATTCAAGTTTTGTTCACTTTTCTTCTTCTTTTCGTATGGGAGCTACCTGTTCCAATAATCCGATCATGCTGGTTCCGACGAATGATTCATCGTAATAAATTCTAAGACTCTGTGCAAAGTTTCAGCTCGATAGCTTCAAAACTGAGGGACTAGTTTGCATACATACAGACAGACAGACAGACCGACAGACAGACAGACAGACAGACAGACAGACGGACAGACGGACAGACGGACATGGCTAAATCAACTCGTCTTGTCGTCCTGATCAAGAATATATATATTTTATATAGTCGGAAATTAATATTTCGATCTGTTACAAACTCCGTGACAAAGTTAATATACTATTTCACATAAGTGAAAAGTATAAAAACTAATCGGTGGTCAACACGTTTCCGTCCTACTGCCGATTCTTTTCGCAAAGTACTTTTCTATAATTTTAGTATTTAATGGGAAAAAATTAAACGAATATTTTGTCCATATAAAAAAACTATTAATTCTGAATAAAATGCCACCCATTTATGAAATTAAAAAAATTTAAATGTCTCTTATTAGATAAGGCATATTTTCGTCTGATAAGGTACTTATTTTTTAATGATTTCGAGGTTATTTTAGTTTTCATCAAAAAAATTTTATTTCTTACGACTTTTCGTAAAATATGTTAATGCCATCTGAAAGAGGAACAGATAAGCTTTCCATCGAGCTCTTAGTCGAAGAAGTCGGTCGAAGGATGCAAGAGTTATTAGCAAAAAACTAATCGGTGGTCAACACGTTTCCGTCCTACTGCCGATTCTTTTCGCAAAGTACTTTTCTATAATTCTAGTATTTAATGGGAAAAAATTAAACGAATTTTTTGTCGATGTAAAAAACTATTATTTCTGAATAAAATGCCACCCATTTATGAAATTAAAAAAATTTAAATGTCCCTTATTAGATAAGGCATATTTTCGTCTGATAAGGTACTTCTTTTTCAATGATTTCGAGAATATTTTAGTTTTGATCAAAAAAATTTTATTTCTTACGACTTTTCGTAAAATATGTTAATGCCATCTGAAAGAGGAACAGATAAGCTTTCCATCGAGCTCTTAGTCGAAGAAGTCGGTCGATGGATGCAAGAGTTATTAGGAAACCAGTAAGGACGCTATCTTCAGCAAGGCTGAAGCTATAATACTTTTCACTTTGTGTCACTATAAAAAAAACTAAATGAATAGTTTTCATGAATCCCTAAAAACATAACTGTAATGTTTCAAGTCAATTCGTTAAAAAAACAAAAAATTTTTCCATACAACGGTTCAAGTTTTGCGATAAGTGGGCGTAGCCATGCCCACATTTGGTCAAAATAGTTTTTATTCCTCCCTAAGAACATAACTGTAAAGTTTCAAGTCAATTGGTTAAAAAACAAAAAAGTTTCCCATACAAAGGGTCAATTTTCGCTATAAAAGGGCGTGGCCACGCCCACTTTTGATCAAAATAGTTTTCATTCCTCTCTAAGAACATAACTGTAAAGTTTCAAGTCAATTCGTTAAAAAACAAAAAAATTTTCCATACAAAGGGTCAATTTTCGCTATAAAAGGGCGTGGCCACGCCCACTTTTGATCAAAATAGTTTTCATTCCTCTCTAAGAACATAACTGTAAAGTTTCAAGTCAATTGGTTAAAAAACAAAAAAGTTTTCCATACAAAGGGTCAATTTTCGCTATAAAAGGGCGTGGCTACGCCCACTTTTGGTCAAAATAGTTTTCATTCCTCTCTAAGAACATAACTGTAAAGTTTCAAGTCAATTGATTAAAAAAAAAAAATTTTTCCATACAAAGGGTCAAGTTAAGCTATAAGTGGGCGTGGCCACGCCCACTTTTGATCAAAATAGTTTTCATTCCTCCCTAAGAACATAACTGTAAAGTTTCAAGTCAATTGATTAAAAAACAAAAAAGTTTTCCATACAACGGGTCAATTTTCGCTATAAGTAGGCGTGGCTACGCCCACTTTTGGTTAAAATAGTTTTCATTCCTCCCTAAGAACATAACTGTAAAGTTTCAAGTCAATTGATTAAAAAACAAAAAAGTTTTCCATACAAAGGGTCAAGTTAAGCTATAAGTGGGCGTGGCCCCGCCCACTTTTGGTCAAAATAGTTTTCATTCCTCCCTAAGAGCATAACTGCAAAGTTTCAAGTCAATTGGTTAAAAAACAAAAAAGTTTTCCATACAACGGGTAAATTTTCGCTAGAAGTGGGCGTGGCTACGCGTGGTTACGCCCACTTTTGGTCAAAATAGTTTTCATTCCTCCCTAAGGACATAACTTTAAAATTTCAAGTCAATTGGTTAAGAAACAAAAAAGTTTTCCATACAAAGGGTCAAGTTAAGCTATAAGTGGGCGTGGCCACGCCCACTTTTGATCAAAATAGTTTTCATTCCTCCCTAAGAACATAACTGTAAAGTTTCAAGTCAATTGATTAAAAAACAAAAAAGTTTTCCATACAACGGGTCAATTTTCGCTATAAGTAGGCGTGGCTACGCCCACTTTTGGTTAAAATAGTTTTCATTCCTCCCTGAGAACATAACTGTAAAGTTTCAAGTCAATTGATTAAAAAACAAAAAAGTTTTCCATACAAAGGGTCAAGTTAAGCTATAAGTGGGCGTGGCCCCGCCCACTTTTGATCAAAGTAGTTTTCATTCCTCCCTAAGAGCATAACTGCAAAGTTTCAAGTCAATTGGTTAAAAAACAAAAAAGTTTTCCATACAACGGGTCAATTTTCGCTATAAGTAGGCGTGGCTACGCCCACTTTTCGTTAAAATAGTTTTCATTCCTCCCTAAGAACATAACTGTAAAGTTTCAAGTCAATTGGTTAAAAAACAAAAAAGTTTTCCATACAAAGGGTCAATTTTCGCTATAAAAGGGCGTGGCTACGCCCACTTTTCGTCAAAATAGTTTTCATTCCTCCGTAAGAACATAACTGCAAAGTTTCAAGTCAATTGGTTAAGAAACAAAAAAGTTTTCCATACAACGGGTCAATTTTCGCTATAAAAGGGCGTGGCTACGCCCACTTTTCGTCAAAATAGTTTTCATTCCTCCCTAAGAACATAACTGCAAAGTTTCAAGTCAATTGGTTAAGAAACAAAAAAGTTTTCCATACAACGGGTCAATTTTCGCTATAAGTGGGCGTGGCTACGCCTGGCTACGCCCACTTTTGGTCAAAATAGTTTTCATTCCTCCCTAAGAGCATAACTGCAAAGTTTCAAGTCAATTGGTTAAAAAACAAAAAAGTTTTCCATACAACGGGTCAATTTTCGCTATAAGTAGGCGTGGCTACGCCCACTTTTCGTTAAAATAGTTTTCATTCCTCCCTAAGAACATAACTGTAAAGTTTCAAGTCAATTGATTAAAAAACAAAAAAGTTTTCCATACAACGGGTCAATTTTCGCTATAAGTAGGCGTGGCTACGCCCACTTTTGGTTAAAATAGTTTTCATTCCTCCCTGAGAACATAACTGTAAAGTTTCAAGTCAATTGATTAAAAAACAAAAAAGTTTTCCATACAAAGGGTCAAGTTAAGCTATAAGTGGGCGTGGCCCCGCCCACTTTTGATCAAAGTAGTTTTCATTCCTCCCTAAGAGCATAACTGCAAAGTTTCAAGTCAATTGGTTAAAAAACAAAAAAGTTTTCCATACAACGGGTCAATTTTCGCTATAAGTAGGCGTGGCTACGCCCACTTTTCGTTAAAATAGTTTTCATTCCTCCCTAAGAACATAACTGTAAAGTTTCAAGTCAATTGGTTAAAAAACAAAAAAGTTTTCCATACAAAGGGTCAATTTTCGCTATAAAAGGGCGTGGCTACGCCCACTTTTCGTCAAAATAGTTTTCATTCCTCCCTAAGAACATAACTGCAAAGTTTCAAGTCAATTGGTTAAGAAACAAAAAAGTTTTCCATACAACGGGTCAATTTTCGCTATAAGTGGGCGTGGCTACGCCTGGCTACGCCCACTTTTGGTCAAAATAGTTTTCATTCCTCCCTAAGAGCATAACTGCAAAGTTTCAAGTCAATTGGTTAAAAAACAAAAAAGTTTGCCATACAACGGGTCAATTTTCGCTATAAGTAGGCGTGGCTACGCCCACTTTTGGTTAAAATAGTTTTCATTCCTCCCTAAGAACATAACTGTAAAGTTTCAAGTCAATTGGTTGAAAAACAAAAAAGTTTTCCATACAAAGGGTCAAGTTAAGCTATAAGTGGGCGTGGCCACGCCCACTTTTGATCAAAATAGTTTTCATTCCTCCCTAAGAGCATAACTGCAAAGTTTCAAGTCAATTGGTTAAGAAACAAAAAAGTTTTCCATACAATGGGTCAATTTTCGCTATAAGTGGGCGTGGCTACGCCTGGCTACGCCCACTTTTGGTCAAAATAGTTTTCATTCCTCTCTAAGAACATAACTGTAAGGTTTCAAGTCAATTGGTTAAAAAACAAAAAAAGTTTTCCATACAACGGGTAAATTTTCGCTATAAGTGGGCGTGGCTACGCGTGGTTACGCCCACATTTGGTCAAAATAGATTTCATTCCTCCCTAAGAACATAACTTTAAAATTTCAAGTCAATTGGTTAAGAAACAAAAAAGTTTTCCATACAACGACGTGAATATTCCTTCTCTTCCTCTTCTTCATTTTGTATGGGAGCTACCAGTTCCAGATGTCCAATCTCAATGAAACTTTCAGGCATGTAGTCGGACCATGTAAAACAACTATGTTTAAAATTTCAGCACTCTATTGTACAAAACAAAAAAGTTTTCTATACAACGATTCAAGTTTTGTTCACTTTTCTTCTTCTTTTCGTATGGGACCTGTTCCAATAATCCGATCATGCTGGTTCCGTCGAATGATTCATCGTAATAAATTCTAAGACTCTGTGCAAAGTTTCAGCTCGATAGCTTCAAAACTGAGGGACTAGTTTGCATACATACAGACAGACAGACAGACCGACAGACAGACAGACCGACAGACAGACAGACAGACGGACAGACGGACAGACGGACATGGCTAAATCAACTCGTCTTGTCGTCCTGATCAAGAATATATATATTTTATATAGTCGGAAATTAATATTTCGATCTGTTACAAACTCCGTGACAAAGTTAATATACTATTTCATATAAGTGAAAAGTATAAAAACTAATCGGTGGTCAACACGTTTCCGTCCTACTGCCGATTCTTTTCGCAAAGTACTTTTCTATAATTCTAGTATTTAATGGGAAAAAATTAAACGAATATTTTGTCCATGTAAAAAAACTATTAATTCTGAATAAAATGCCACCCATTTATGCAATTAAAAAAATGTAAATGTCTCTTATTAGATAATGCATATTTTCGTATGATAAGGTACTTATTCTTCAATGATTTCGAGGATATTTTAGTTTTGATCAAAAAAATTGTATTTCTCATGACTTTTAGTAAAATATGTTAATGCCATCTGAAAGAGGAACAGATAAGCTTTCCATCGAGCTCTTAGTCGAAGAAGTCGGTCGAAGGATGCAAGAGTTATTAGCAAAAAACTAATCGGTGGTCAACACGTTTCCGTCCTACTGCCGATTCTTTTCGCAAAGTACTTTTCTATAATTATAGTATTTAATGGGAAAAAATTAAACGAATTTTTTGTCTATGTAAAAAACTATTAATTCTGAATAAAATGCCACCCATTTATGAAATTAAAAAAATGTAAATGTCTCTTATTAAATAAGGCATATTTTCGTATGATAAGGTACTTCTTTTTCAATGATTTCGAGGATATTTTAGTTTTGATCCAAAAAATTTTATTTCTCATGACTTTTTGTAAAATATGTTAATGCCATCTGAAAGAGGAACAGAAAAACTTTCCATCGAGCTCTTAGTCGAAAACGTGGTCAACACGTTTCCGTCCTACTGCCGATTCTTTTCGCAAAGTACTTTTCTATAATTCCAGTATTTAATGGGAAAAAATTAAACGACTTTTTTGTCTATGTAAAAAACTATTAATTCTGAATAAAATGCCACCCATTTATGAAATTAAAAAAATTTAAATGTCTCTTATTAAATAAGGCATATTTTCGTATGATAAGGTACTTCTTTTTCAATGATTTCGAGGATATTTTAGTTTTGATCCAAAAAATTTTATTTCTCATGACTTTTTGTAAAATATGTTAATGCCATCTGAAAGACGAACAGAAAAACTTTCCATCGAGCTCTTATTCGAAGAAGTCGGTCGAAGGATGCAAGAGTTATTAGCAAAAAACTAATCGGTGGTCAACACGATTCCGTCCTACTGCCGATTCTTTTTGCAAAGTACTTTTCTATAATTCCAGTATTTAATGGGAAAAAATTAAACGAATTTTTTGTCGATGTAAAAAACTATTAATTCTGAATAAAATGCCACCCATTTATGAAATTAAAAAAATTTAAATGTCTCTTATTAGATAAGGCATATTTTCGTCTGATAAGGTACTTCTTTTTCAATGAATTCGAGGATATTTTAGTTTTGATCCAAAAAATTTTATTTCTCATGACTTTTTGTAAAATATGTTAATGCCATCTGAAAGAGGAACAGAAAAACTTTCCATCGAGCTCTTAGTCGAAAACGTGGTCAACACGTTTCCGTCCTACTGCCGATTCTTTTCGCAAAGTACTTTTCTATAATTCCAGTATTTAATGGGAAAAAATTAAACGACTTTTTTGTCTATGTAAAAAACTATTAATTCTGAATAAAAAGCCACCCATTTATGAAATTAAAAAAATTTAAATGTCTCTTATTAAATAAGGCATATTTTCGTATGATAAGGTACTTCTTTTTCAATGATTTCGAGGATATTTTAGTTTTGATCCAAAAAATTTTATTTCTCATGACTTTTTGTAAAATATGTTAATGCCATCTGAAAGAGGAACAGAAAAACTTTCCATCGAGCTCTTATTCGAAGAAGTCGGTCGAAGGATGCAAGAGTTATTAGCAAAAAACTAATCGGTGGTCAACACGATTCCGTCCTACTGCCGATTCTTTTCGCAAAGTACTTTTCTATAATTCTAGTATTTAATGGGAAAAAATTAAACGATTTTTTTGTCCATGTAAAAAAACTATTAATTCTGAATAAAATGCTACCCATTTATGCAATTAAAAAAATTTAAATGTCTCTTATTAGATAAGGCATATTTTCGTATGATAAGGTACTTCTTTTTCAATGATTTCGAGGATATTTTAGTTTTGATCAAAAAAATTTTATTTCTTACGACTTTTCGTAAAAAATGTTAATGCCAACTGAAAGAGGAATAGAAAAGCTTTCCATCGAGCTCTTAGTCGAAGAAGTCGGTCGAAGGATGCAAGAGTTATTAGCAAAAAACTAATCGGTGGTCAACACGTTTCCGTCCTACTGCCGATTCTTTTTGCAAAGTACTTTTCTATAATTCCAGTATTTAATGGGAAAAATTAAACGAATTTTTTGTCGATGTAAAAAACTATTAATTCTGAATAAAATGCCACCCATTTATGAAATTAAAAAAATTTAAATGTCTCTTATTAGATAAGGCATATTTTCGTCTGATAAGGTACTTATTTTTTAATGATTTCGAGGTTATTTTAGTTTTGATCAAAAAAATTTTATTTCTTACGACTTTTCGTAAAATATGTTAATGCCATCTGAAAGAGGAATAGAAAAGCTTTCCATCGAGCTCTTAGTCGAAGAAGTCGGTCGAAGGATGCAAGAGTTATTAGCAAAAAACTAATCGGTGGTCAACACGATTCCGTCCTACTGCCGATTCTTTTCGCAAAGTACTTTTCTATAATTCTAGTATTTAATGGGAAAAAATTAAACGAATTTTTTGTCCATGTAAAAAAACTATTAATTCTGAATAAAATGTTACCCATTTATGCAATTAAAAAAATTTAAATGTCTCTTATTAGATAAGGCATATTTTCGTATGATAAGGTACTTCTTTTTCAATGATTTCGAGGATATTTTAGTTTTGATCAAAAAAATTTTATTTCTTACGACTTTTCGTAAAAAATGTTAATGCCAACTGAAAGAGGAATAGAAAAGCTTTCCATCGAGCTCTTAGTCGAAGAAGTCGGTCGAAGGATGCAAGAGTTATTAGCAAAAAACTAATCGGTGGTCAACACGTTTCCGTCCTACTGCCGATTCTTTTCGCAAAGTACTTTTCTATACTTCCAGTATTTAATGGGAAAAAATTAAACGAATTTTTTGTCGATTTAAAAAAATATTAATTCTGAATAAAATGCCACCCATTTATGAAATTAAAAAAATTTAAATGTCTCTTATTAAATAAGGCATATTTTCGTATGATAAGGTACTTCTTTTTCAATGATTTCGAGGATATTTTAGTTTTGATCCCAAAAATTTTATTTCTCATGACTTTTTGTAAAATATGTTAATGCCATCTGAAAGAGGAACAGATAAGCTTTCCATCGAGCTCTTATTCGAAGAAGTCGGTCGAAGGATGCAAGAGTTATTAGCAGAAAACTAATCGGTGGTCAACACGATTCCGTCCTACTGCCGATTCTTTTCGCAAAGTACTTTTCTATTATTGTAGTATTTAGTGGGAAAAAATTAAACGAAATTTTTGTCCATGTAAAAAAACTATTAATTCTGAATAAAATGCCACCCATTTATGCAATTAAAAAAATTTATATGTCTCTTATTAGATAATGCATATTTTCGTATGATATGGTACTTCTTTTTCAATGATTTCGAGGATATTTTAGTTTTGATGAAAAAAATTTTATTTCTCATGACTTTTAGTAAAATATGTTAATGCCATCTGAAAGAGGAACAGATAAGCTTTCCATCGAGCTCTTAGTCAAAGAAGTCGGTCGAAGGATGCAAGACTTATTAACAAAAAACTAATCGGTGGTCAACACGATTCCGTCTTACTGCCGATTCTTTTCGCAAAGTACTTTTCTATAATTCTAGTATTTAATGGGAAAAAATTAAACGAATTTTTTGTCCATGTAAAAAAACTATTAATTCTGAATAAAATGCTACCCATTTATGCAATTAAAAAAATTTAAATGTCTCTTATTAGATAAGGCATATTTTCGTATGATAAGGTACTTCTTTTTCAATGATTTCGAGGATATTTTAGTTTTGATCAAAAAAATTTTATTTCTCATGACTTTTTGTAAAATATGTTAATGTCATCTGAAAGAGGAACAGATAAGCTTTCCATCGAGCTCTTAGTCAAAGAAGTTGGTCGAAGGATGCAAGAGTTATTAGCAAAAAACTAATCGGTGGTCAACACGTTTCCGTCCTACTGCCGATTCTTTTCGCAAAATGCTTTTCTATAATTGTAGTATTTAGTGGGAAAAAATTAAACGAATTTTTTGTCGATGTAAAAAAACTATTAATTCTGAATAAAATGCCACCCATTTATGCAATTAAAAAAATGTAAATGTCTCTTATTAGATAAGGCATATTTTCGTCTGATAAGAAACTTCTTTTTCATTGATTTCGAGGATATTTTAGTTTCGATCAAAAAAATTTTATTTCTTACGACTTTTCGTAAAATATGTTAATGCCATCTGAAAGAGGAACAGATAAGCTTTCCATCGAGCTCTTAGTCGAAGAAGTCGGTCGAAGGATGCAAGAGTTATTAGCAAAAAACTAATCGGTGGTCAACACGTTTCCGTCCTACTGCCGATTCTTTTTGCAAAGTACTTTTCTATAATTGTAGTATTTAATGGGAAAAAATTAAACGAATTTTTTGTCCATGTAAAAAACTATTAATTCTGAATAAAATGCCACCCATTTATGAAATTAAAAACATTTAAATGTCTCTTATTAGATAAGGCATATTTTCGTCTGATAAGGTACTTCTTTTTCAATGATTTCGAGGATATTTTAGTTTTGATCCAAAAAATTTTATTTCTCATGACTTTTTGTAAAATATGTTAATGTCATCTGAAAGAGGAACAGATAAGCTTTCCATCGAGCTCTTAGTCGAAGAAGTCGGTCGAAGGATGCAAGAGTTATTAGCAAAAAACTAATCGGTGGTCAACACGTTTCCGTCCTACTGCCGATTCTTTTCGCAAAATACTTTTCTATAATTGTAGTATTTAATGGGAAAAAAATTAAACGAATTTTTTGTCCATGTAAAAAACTATTAATTCTGAATAAAATGCCACCCATTTATGAAATTAAAAAAATTTAAATGTCTCTTATTAGATAATGCATATTTTCGTATGATATGGTACTTCTTTTTCAATGATTTCGAGGATATTTTAGTTTTGATCAAAAAAATTTTATTCTTTACGACTTTTCGTAAAAAATGTTAATGCCAACTGAAAGAGGAATAGATAAGCTTTCCATCGAGCTCTTATTCGAAGAAGTCGGTCGAAGGATGCAAGAGTTATTAGCAGAAAACTAATCGGTGGTCAACACGACTCCGTCCTACTGCCGATTCTTTTCGCAAAGTACTTTTCTATTATTGTAGTATTTAGTGGGAAAAAATTAAACGAAATTTTTGTCCATGTAAAAAAACTATTAATTCTGAATAAAATTCCACCCATTTATGCAATTAAAAAAATTTAAATGTCTCTTATTAGATAATGCATATTTTCGTATGATATGGTACTTCTTTTTCAATGATTTCGAGGATGTTTTAGTTTTGATCAAAAAAATTTTATTTCTCATGACTTTTAGTAAAATATGTTAATGCCATCTGAAAGAGGAACAGATAAGCTTTTCATCGAGCTCTTAGTCAAAGAAGTCGGTCGAAGGATGCAAGAATTATTAACAAAAAACTAATCGGTGGTCAACACGATTCCGTCTTACTGCCGATTCTTTTCGCAAAGTACTTTTCTATAATTCTAGTATTTAATGGGAAAAAATTAAACGAATTTTTTGTCCATGTAAAAAAACTATTAATTCTGAATAAAATGCTACCCATTTATGCAATTAAAAAAATTTAAATGTCTCTTATTAGATAAGGCATATTTTCGTCTTATAGGGTTCTTCTTTTTCAATGAATTCGAGGATATTTTAGTTTTGATCAAAAAAATTTTATTTCTCATGACTTTTAGTAAAATATGTTAATGCCATCTGAAAGAGGAACAGATAAGCTTTTCATCGAGCTCTTAGTCAAAGAAGTTGGTCGAAGGATGCAAGAGTTATTAGCAAAAAACTAATCGGTGGTCAACACGTTTCCGTCCTACTGCCGATTCTTTTCGCAAAATGCTTTTCTATAATTGTAGTATTTAGTGGGAAAAAATTAAACGAATTTTTTGTCGATGTAAAAAAACTATTAATTCTGAATAAAATGCCACCCATTTATGCAATTAAAAAAATGTGAATGTCTCTTATTAGATAAGGCATATTTTCGTCTGATAAGAAACTTCTTTTTCATTGATTTCGAGGATATTTTAGTTTCGATCAAAAAAATTTTATTTCTTACGACTTTTCGTAAAATATGTTAATGCCATCTGAAAGAGGAACAGATAAGCTTTCCATCGAGCTCTTAGTCGAAGAAGTCGGTCGAAGGATGCAAGAGTTATTAGCAAAAAACTAATCGGTGGTCAACACGTTTCCGTCCTACTGCCGATTCTTTTCGCAAAATACTTTTCTATAATTGTAGTATTTAATGGGAAAAAATTAAACGAATTTTTTGTCCATGTAAAAAACTATTAATTCTGAATAAAATGCCACCCATTTATGAAATTAAAAACATTTAAATGTCACTTATTAGATAAGGCATATTTTCGTCTGATAAGGTACTTCTTTTTCAATGATTTCGAGGATATTTTAGTTTTGATCCAAAAAATTTTATTTCTCATGACTTTTTGTAAAATATGTTAATGTCATCTGAAAGAGGAACAGATAAGCTTTCCATCGAGCTCTTAGTCGAAGAAGTCGGTCGAAGGATGCAAGAGTTATTAGCAAAAAACTAATCGGTGGTCAACACGTTTCCGTCCTACTGCCGATTCTTTTCGCAAAATACTTTTCTATAATTGTAGTATTTAATGGGAAAAAAATAAAACGAATTTTTTGTCCATGTAAAAAACTATTAATTCTGAATAAAATGCCACCCATTTATGAAATTAAAAAAATGTAAATGTCTCTTAAAAAAATGTAAATGTCTCTTATTAAATAAGGCATATTTTCGTATGATAAGGTACTTCTTTTTCAATGATTTCGAGGATATTTTAGTTTTGATCCCAAAAATTGTATTTCTCATGACTTTTTGTAAAATATGTTAATGCCATCTGAAAGAGGAACAGATAAGCTTTCCATCGAGCTCTTATTCGAAGAAGTCGGTAGAAGGATGCAAGAGTTATTAGCAGAAAACTAATCGGTGGTCAACACGATTCCGTCCTACTGCCGATTCTTTTCGCAAAGTACTTTTCTATTATTGTAGTATTTAGTGGGAAAAAATTAAACGAAATTTTTGTCCATGTAAAAATACTATTAATTCTGAATATAATGCCACCCATTTATGCAATTAAAAAAATTTAAATGTCTCTTATTAGATAATGCATATTTTCGTATGATATGGTACTTCTTTTTCAATGATTTCGAGGATATTTTAGTTTTGATGAAAAAAATTTTATTTCTCATGACTTTTAGTAAAATATGTTAATGCCATCTGAAAGAGGAACAGATAAGCTTTCCATCGAGCTCTTAGTCGAAGAAGTCGGTCGAAGGATGCAAGAGTTATTAGCAAAAATCTAATCGGTGGTCAACTCGTTTCCGTCCTACTGCCGATTTTTTCGCAAAGTACTTTTCTATAATTCTAGTATTTAATGGGAAAAAATTAAATGAATTTTTTGTCGATGTAAAAAACTATTAATTCTGAATAAAATGCCACACATTTATGAAATTAAAAACATTTAAATGTCTCTTATTAGATAAGGCATATTTTCGTCTGATAAGGTTCTTCTTTTTCAATGATTTCGAGGATATTTTAGTTTTGATCGAAAAAATTTTATTTCTCATGACTTTTTGTAAAATATGTTAATGTCATCTGAAAGAGGAACAGATAAGCTTTCCATCGAGCTCTTAGTCAAAGAAGTCGGTAGAAGGATGCAAGAGTTATTAGCAAAAAACTAATCGGTGGTCAACACGTTTCCGTCCTACTGCCGATTCTTTTCGCAAAATGCTTTTCTATAATTGTAGTATTTAGTGGGAAAAAATTAAACGAATTTTTTGTCGATGTAAAAAAACTATTAATTCTGAATAAAATGCCACCCATTTATGCAATTAAAAAAATGTAAATGTCTCTTATTAGATAAGGCATATTTTCGTCTGATAAGGAACTTCTTTTTCAATGATTTCGAGGATATTTTAGTTTCGATCAAAAAAATTTTATTTCTTACGACTTTTCGTAAAATATGTTAATGCCATCTGAAAGAGGAACAGATAAGCTTTCCATCGAGCTCTTAGTCAAAGAAGTCGGTCGAAGGATGCAAGAGTTATTAGCAAAAAACTAATCGGTGGTCAACACGTTTCCGTCCTACTGCCGATTCTTTTCGCAAAATACTTTTCTATAATTGTAGTATTTAATGGGAAAAAATTAAACGAATTTTTTGTCCATGTAAAAAACTATTAATTCTGAATAAAATGCCACCCATTTATGAAATTAAAAAAATGTAAATGTCTCTTATTAAATAAGGCATATTTTCGTATGATAAGGTACTTCTTTTTCAATGATTTCGAGGATATTTTAGTTTTGATCAAAAAAATTTTATTTCTCATGACTTTTCGTAAAAAATGTTAATGCCAACTGAAAGAGGAATAGATAAGCTTTCCATCGAGCTCTTAGTCGAAGAAGTCGGTCGAAGGATGCAAGAGTTATTAGCAAAAATCTAATCGGTGGTCAACTCGTTTCCGTCCTACTGCCGATTTTTTCGCAAAGTACTTTTCAAAAATTCTAGTATTTAATGGGAAAAAATTAAATGAATTTTTTGTCGATGTAAAAAACTATTAATTCTGAATAAAATGCCACCCATTTATGCAATTAAAAAAATGTAAATGTCTCTTATTAGATAAGGCATATTTTCGTCTGATAAGGAACTTCTTTTTCAATGATTTCGAGGATATTTTAGTTTCGATCAAAAAAATTTTATTTCTTACGACTTTTCGTAAAATATGTTAATGCCATCTGAAAGAGGAACAGATAAGCTTTCCATCGAGCTCTTAGTCGAAGAAGTCGGTCGAAGGATGCAAGAGTTATTAGCAAAAAACTAATCGGTGGTCAACACGTTTCCGTCCTACTGCCGATTCTTTTCGCAAAATACTTTTCTATAATTGTAGTATTTAATGGGAAAAAATTAAACGAATTTTTTGTCCATGTAAAAAACTATTAATTCTGAATAAAATGCCGCCCATTTATGAAATTAAAAAAATGTAAATGTCTCTTATTAAATAAGGCATATTTTCGTATGATAAGGTACTTCTTTTTCAATGATTTCGAGGATATTTTAGTTTTGATCAAAAAAATTTTATTTCTCATGACTTTTTGTAAAATATGTTAATGTCATCTGAAAGAGGAACAGATAAGCTTTCCATCGAGCTCTTAATCAAAGAAGTCGGTCGAAGGATGCAAGAGTTATAAGCAAAAAACTAATCGGTGGTCAACACGTTTCCGTCCTACTGCCGATTCTTTTCGCAAAATGCTTTTCTATAATTCTAGTATTTAGTGGGAAAAAATTAAACGAATTTTTTGTCGATGTAAAAAAACTATTAATTCTGAATAAAATGCTACCCATTTATGCAATTAAAAAAATTTAAATGTCTCTTATTAGATAAGGCATATTTTCGTATGATAAGGTACTTCTTTTTCAATGATTTCGAGGATATTTTAGTTTTGATCAAAAAAATTTTATTTTTTACGACTTTTCGTAAAAAATGTTAATGCCAACTGAAAGAGGAACAGATAAGCTTTCCATCGAGCTCTTAGTCGAAGAAGTCGGTCGAAGGATGCAAGAGTTATTAGCAAAAATCTAATCGGTGGTCAACTCGTTTCCGTCCTACTGCCGATTTTTTCGCAAAGTATTTTTCTATAATTCTAGTATCTAATGGGAAAAAATTAAATGAATTTTTTGTCGATGTAAAAAACTATTAATTCTGAATAAAATGCCACCCATTTATGAAATTAAAAACATTTAAATGTCTCTTATTAGATAAGGCATATTTTCGTCTGATAAGCTTCTTCTTTTTCAATGATTTCGAGGATATTTTAGTTTTGATCCAAAAAATTTTATTTCTCATGACTTTTTGTAAAATATGTTAATGTCATCTGAAAGAGGAACAGATAAGCTTTCCATCGAGCTCTTAGTCAAAGAAGTCGGTCGAAGGATGCAAGAGTTATTAGCAAAAAACTAATCGGTGGTCAACACGTTTCCGTCCTACTGCCGATTCTTTTCGCAAAATGCTTTTCTATAATTGTAGTATTTAGTGGGAAAAAATTAAACGAATTTTTTGTCGATGTAAAAAAACTATTAATTCTGAATAAAATGCCACCCATTTATGCAATTAAAAAAATGTAAATGTCTCTTTTTAGATAAGGCATATTTTCGTCTGATAAGGAACTTCTTTTTCAATGATTTCGAGGATATTTTAGTTTCGATCAAAAAAATTTTATTTCTTACGACTTTTCGTAAAATATGTTAATGCCATCTGAAAGAGGAACAGATAAGCTTTCCATCGAGCTCTTAGTCGAAGAAGTCGGTCGAAGGATGCAAGAGTTATTAGCAAAAAACTAATCGGTGGTCAACACGTTTCCGTCCTACTGCCGATTCTTTTCGCAAAATACTTTTCTATAATTGTAGTATTTAATGGGAAAAAATTAAACGAATTTTTTGTCCATGTAAATAACTATTAATTCTGAATAAAATGCCACCCATTTATGAAATTAAAAAAATGTAAATGTCTCTTATTAAATAAGGCATATTTTCGTATGATAAGGTACTTCTTTTTCAATGATTTCGAGGATATTTTAGTTTTGATCAAAAAAATTTTATTTCTCATGACTTTTTGTAAAATATGTTAATGCCATCTGAAAGAGGAACAGATAAGCTTTCCATCGAGCTCTTATTCGAAGAAGTCGGTCGAAGGATGCAAGAGTTATTAGCAAAAAACTAGTCGGTGGTCAACACGTTTCCGTCCTACTGCCGATTCTTTTCGCAAAATGTTTTTCTATTATTGTAGTATTTAGTGGGAAAAAATTAAACGAAATTTTTGTCCATGTAAAAAAACTATTAATTCTGAATAAAATGCCACCCATTTATGCAATTAAAAAAATTTAAATGTCTCTTATTAGATAATGCATATTTTCGTATGATATGGTACTTCTTTTTCAATGATTTCGAGGATATTTTAGTTTTGATCAAAAAAATTTTATTTCTCATGACTTTTAGTAAAATATGTTAATGCCATCTGAAAGAGGAACAGATAAGCTTTCCATCGAGCTCTTAGACAAAGAAGTCGGTCGAAGGATGCAAGAGTTATTGACAAAAAACTAATCGGTGGTCAACACGTTTCCGTCCTACTGCCGATTCTTTTCGCAAAGTACTTTTCTATAATTCTAGTATTTAATGGGAAAAAATTAAACGAATTTTTTGTCCATGTAAAAAAACTATTAATTCTGAATAAAATGCTACCCATTTATGCAATTAAAAAAATTTAAATGTCTCTTATTAGATAAGGCATATTTTCGTATGATAAGGTACTTCTTTTTCAATGATTTCGAGGATATTTTAGTTTTGATCAAAAAACTTTTATTTCTTACGACTTTTCGTAAAAAATTTTAATGCCAACTGAAAGAGGAATAGATAAGCTTTCCATCGAGCTCTTAGTCGAAGAAGTCGGTCGAAGGATGCAAGAGTTATTAGCAAAAATCTAATCCGTGGTCAACTCGTTTCCGTCCTACTGCCGATTTTTTCGCAAAGTACTTTTCTATAATTCTAGTATTTAGTGGGAAAAAATTAAACGAATTTTTTGTCGATGTAAAAAAACTATTAATTCTGAATAAAATGCCACCCATTTATGCAATTAAAAACATTTAAATGTCTCTTATTAGATAAGGCATATTTTCGTCTGATAAGGTACTTCTTTTTCAATGATTTCGAGGATATTTTAGTTTTGATCCAAAAAATTTTATTTTTCATGACTTTTTGTAAAATATGTTAATGTCATCTGAAAGAGGAACAGATAAGCTTTCCATCGAGCCTTAGTCAAAGAAGTCGGTCGAAGGATGCAAGAGTTATTAGCAAAAAACTAATCGGTGGTCAACACGTTTCCGTCCTACTGCCGATTCTTTTCGCAAAATGCTTTTCTATAATTGTAGTATTTAGTGGGAAAAAATTAAACGAATTTTTTGTCGATGTAAAAAAACTATTAATTCTGAATAAAATGCCACCCATTTATGCAATTAAAAAAATGTAAATGTCTCTTATTAGATAAGGCATATTTTCGTCTGATAAGGAACTTCTTTTTCAATGATTTCGAGGATATTTTAGTTTCGATCAAAAAAATTTTATTTCTTACGACTTTTCGTAAAATATGTTAATGCCATCTGAAAGAGGAACAGATAAGCTTTCCATCGAGCTCTTAGTCGAAGAAGTCGGTCGAAGGATGCAAGAGTTATTAGCAAAAAACTAATCGGTGGTCAATACGTTTCCGTCCTACTGCCGATTCTTTTCGCAAAATACTTTTCTATAATTGTAGTATTTAATGGGAAAAAATTAAACGAATTTTTTGTCCAGGTAAAAAACTATTAATTCTGAATAAAATGCCACCCATTTATGAAATTAAGAAAATGAAAATGTCTCTTATTAAATAAGGCATATTTTCGTATGGTAAGGTACTTCTTTTTCAATGATTTCGAGGATATTTTAGTTTTGATCCCAAAAATTTTATTTCTCATGACTTTTTGTAAAATATGTTAATGCCATCCGAAAGAGGAACAGATAAGCTTTCCATCGAGCTCTTATTCGAAGAAGTCGGTCGAAGGATGCAAGAGTTATTAGCAGCAAACTAATCGGTGGTCAACACGATTCCGTCCTACTGCCGATTCTTTTTGCAAAGTACTTTTCTATAATTCTAGTATTTAATGGGAAAAAATTAAATTAATTTTTTGTCGATGTAAAAAACTATTAATTCTGAATAAAATGCCACCCATTTTTGAAATTAAAAAAATTTAAATGTCTCTTATTAGATAAGGCATATTCTCGTCAGATAAGGAACTTCTTTTTCAATGATTTCGAGTATATTTTAGTTTTGATCCAAAAAATGTTATTTCTCATTACTTTTTGTAAAATATGTTAATGCCATCTGAAAGAGGAACAGATAAGCTTTCCATCGAGCTCTTAGTCGAAGAAGTCGGTCGAAGGATGCAAGAGTTATTAGCAAAAAACTAATCGGTGGTCAACACGTTTCCGTCCTACTGCCGATTCTTTTTGCAAAGTACTTTTCTATAATTCTAGTATTTAATGGGAAAAAATTAAATGAATTTTTTGTCGATGTAAAAAACTATTAATTCTGAATAAAATGCCACCCATTTTTGAAATTAAAAAAATTTAAATGTCTCTTATTAGATAAGGCATATTCTCGTCAGATAAGGTACTTCTTTTTCAATGATTTCGAGGATATTTTAGTTTTGATCCAAAAAATTTTATTTCTCATGACTTTTTGTAAAATATGTTAATGCCATCTGAAAGAGGAACAGATAAGCTTTCCATCGAGCTCTTAGTCGAAGAAGTCGGTCGAAGGATGCAAGAGTTATTAGCAAAAAACTAATCGGTGGTCAACACGTTTCCGTCCTACTACCGATTCTTTTTGCAAAGTACTTTTCTATAATTCTAGTATTTAATGGGAAAAAATTAAACGAATTTTTTGTCCATGTAAAAAACTTTGAATTCTGAATAAAATGCCACCCATTTATGCAATAAAAACAAATTTAAATGTCTCTTATTAGATAAGGCATATTTTCGTATTATAAGGTACTTCTTTTTCAATGATTTCGAGGATATTTTAGTTTTGATCCAAAAAATTTTATTTCTCATGACTTTTTGTAAAATATGTTAATGCCATCTGAAAGAGGAACAGATAAGCTTTCCATCGAGCTCTTAGTCGAAGAAGTCGGTCGAAGGATGCAAGAGTTATTAGCAAAAAACTAATCGGTGGTCAACACGTTTCCGTCCTACTGCCGATTCTTTTCTCAAAGTACTTTTCTATAATTGTAGTATTTAATGGGAAAAAATTAAACGAATTTTTTGTCCATGTAAAAAACTTTTAATTCTGAATAAAATGCCACCCATTTATGCAATAAAAAAAAATTTAAATGTCTCTTATTAGATAAGGCATATTTTCGTATGATAAGGTAGTTCTTTTTTAATGATTTCGAGTATATTTTAGTTTTGATCAAAAAACTTTTATTTCTTACGTTTTTTCGTAAAAAATGTTAATGCCAACTGAAAGAGGAATAGATAAGCTTTCCATCGAGCTCTTAGTCGAAGAAGTCGGTCGAAGGATGCAAGAGTTATTAGCAAAAAACTAATCGGTGGTCAACTCGTTTCCGTCCTACCGCCGATTCTTTTCGCAAAGTACTTTTCTATAATTCTAGTATTTAATGGGAAAAAATTAAATGAATTTTTTGTTCTTGTTAAAAACTATTAATTCTGAATAAAATGCCACCCATTTATGAAATTAAAAAAATTTAAATGTCCCTTATTAGATAAGGCATATTTTCGTCTGATAAGGTACTTCTTTTTCAATGATTTCGAGGATATTTTAGTTTTGATCAGAAAAATTTTTTTTTCTTACGACTTTTCGTAAAATATGTTAATGCCATCTGAAAGAGTAACAGATAAGCTTTCCATCGAGCTATTAGTCGAAGAAGTCGATCGAAGGATGCAAGAGTTATTAGCAAAAACCTAATCGGTGGGCAACACATTTCCGTCCTACTGCCGATTCTTTTCGCAAAATGCTTTTCTATTATTGTAGTATTTAGTGGGAAAAAATTAAACGAAATTTTTGTCCATGTAAAAAAATTATTAATTCTGAATAAAATGCCACCCATTTATGCAATTAAAAAAATTTAAATGTCTCTTATTAGATAATGCATATTTTCGTATGATAAGGTACTTCTTTTTCAATGATTTCGAGGATATTTTAGTTTTGATCAAAAAAATTTTATTTCTCATGAGTTTTAGTAAAATATGTTAATGCCATCTGAAAGAGGAACAGATAAGCTTTCCATCGAGCTCTTAGTCAAAGAAGTCGGTCGAAGGATGCAAGAGTTATTAGCAAAAAACTAATCGGTGGTCAACACGTTTCCGTCCTACTGCCGATTCTTTTCGCAAAATGCTTTTCTATAATTGTAGTATTTAGTGGGAAAAAATTAAACGAATTTTTTGTCCATGTAAAAAAACTATTAATTCTGAATAAAATGCCACCCATTTATCCAATTAAAAAAATTTAAATGTCTCTTATTAGATAAGGCTTATTTTCGTCTGATAAGGTACTTCTTTTTCAATGATTTCGGGGATATTTTAGTTTCGATCAAAAAAATTTTATTTCTTACGACTTTTCGTAAAATATGATAATTTCATCTGAAAGAGGAACAGATAAGCTTGCCATCGAGCTCTTAGTCGAAGAAGTCGGTCGAAGGATGCAAGAGTTATTAGCAAAAAACTTTTCGGTGGTCAACACGTTTCCGTCCTACTGCCGATTCTTTTTGCAAAGTACTTTTCTATAATTCTAGTATTTAATGGGAAAAAATTAAACGAATTTTTTGTCCATGTAAAAAACTATTAATTCTGAATAAAATGCCACCCATTTATGAAATTAAAAAAATGTAAATGTCTCTTATTAAATAAGGCATATTTTCGTATGATAAGGTACTTCTTTTTCAATGACTTCGAGGATATTTTAGTTTTGATCCAAAAAATTTTATTTCTCATGACTTTTTGTAAAATATGTTAATGCCATCTGAAAGAGGAACAGATAAGCTTTCCATCGAGCTCTTATTAAAAGAAGTCATTCGAAGGATGCAAGAGTTATTAGCAAAAAACTAATCGGTGGTCAACACGATTCCGTCCTACTGCCGATTCTTTTCGCAAAGTACTTTTCTATAATTCTAGTATATAATGGGAAAAAATTAAACGAATTTTTTGTCCATGTAAAAAACTATTAATTCTGAATAAAATGCCGCCCATTTATGCAATTAAAAAAATTTAAATGTCTCTTATTAGATAAGGCATATTTTCGTATGATAAGGTACTTCTTTTTCAATGATTTCGAGGATATTTTAGTTTTGATCAAAAAAATTTTATTTCTTACGACTTTTCGTAAAAAATGTTAATGCCAACTGAAAAAGGAATAGATAAGCTTTCCATCGAGCTCTTAGTCGAAGAAGTCGGTCGAAGGATGCAAGAGTTATTAGCAAAAATCTAATCGGTGGTCAACTCGTTTCCGTCCTACTGCCGATTTTTTCGCAAAGTACTTTTCTATAATTGTAGTATTTAGTGGGAAAAAATTAAACGAAATTTTTGTCCATGTAAAAAAACTATTAATTCTGAATAAAATGCCACCCATTTATGCAATTAAAAAAATTTAAATGTCTCTTATTAGATAAGGCATATTTTCGTCTGATAAGGTACTTCTTTTTCAATGATTTCGAGGATATTTTAGTTTCGATCAAAAAAATTTTATTTCTTACGACTTTTCGTAAAATATGTTAATGCCATCTGAAAGAGGAACAGATAAGCTTTCCATCGAGCTCTTAGTCGAAGAAGTCGGTCGAAGGATGCAAGAGTTATTAGCAAAAAACTAATCGGTGGTCAACACGTTTCCGTCCTACTGCCGATTCTTTTCGCAAAATACTTTTCTTTAATTGTAGTATTTAATGGGAAAAAATTAAACGAATTTTTTGTCCATGTAAAAAACTATTAATTCTGAATAAAATGCCACCCATTTATGAAATTAAAAAAATGTAAATGTCTCTTATTAAATAAAGCATTTTTTCGTATGATAAGGTACTTCTTTTTCAATGATTTCGAGGATATTTTAGTTTTGATCCAAAAAATTTTATTTCTTATGACTTTTTGTAAAATATGTTAATGCCATCTGAAAGAGGAACAGATAAGCTTTCCATCGAGCTCTTATTCGAAGAAGTCGGTCGAAGGATGCAAGAGTTATTAGCAGAAAACTAATCGGTGGTCAACACGATTCCGTCCTACTGCCGATTCTTTTTGCAAAGTACTTTTCTATAATTCTAGTATTTAATGGGAAAAAATTAAACGAATTTTTTGTCCATGTAAAAAAACTATTAATTCTGAATAAAATGCCACCCATTTATCCAATTAAAAAAATTTAAATGTCTCTTATTAGATAAGGCTTATTTTCGTCTGATAAGGTACTTCTTTTTCAATGATTTCGGGGATATTTTAGTTTCGATCAAAAAAATTTTATTTCTTACGACTTTTCGTAAAATATGTTAATGCCATCTGAAAGAGGAACAGATAAGCTTTCCATCGAGCTCTTAGTCGAAGAAGTCGGTCGAAGGATGCAAGAGTTATTAGCAAGAAACTAATCGGTGGTCAATACGTTTCCGTCCTACTGCCGATTCTTTTCGCAAAATACTTTTCTATAATTGTAGTATTTAATGGGAAAAAATTAAACGAATTTTTTGTCCAGGTAAAAAACTATTAATTCTGAATAAAATGCCACCCATTTATGAAATTAAGAAAATGAAAATGTCTCTTATTAAATAAGGCATATTTTCGTATGGTAAGGTACTTCTTTTTCAATGATTTCGAGGATATTTTAGTTTTGATCCCAAAAATTTTATTTCTCATGACTTTTTGTAAAATATGTTAATGCCATCCGAAAGAGGAACAGATAAGCTTTCCATCGAGCTCTTATTCGAAGAAGTCGGTCGAAGGATGCAAGAGTTATTAGCAGCAAACTAATCGGTGGTCAACACGATTCCGTCCTACTGCCGATTCTTTTTGCAAAGTACTTTTCTATAATTCTAGTATTTAATGGGAAAAAATTAAATGAATTTTTTGTCGATGTAAAAAACTATTAATTCTGAATAAAATGCCACCCATTTTTTAAATTAAAAAAATTTAAATGTCTCTTATTAGATAAGGCATATTCTCGTCAGATAAGGAACTTCTTTTTCAATGATTTCGAGTATATTTTAGTTTTGATCCAAAAAATTTTATTTCTCATGACTTTTTGTAAAATATGTTAATGCCATCTGAAAGAGGAACAGATAAGCTTTCCATCGAGTTCTTAGTCGAAGAAGTCGGTCGAAGGATGCAAGAGTTATTAGCAAAAAACTAATCGGTGGTCAACACGTTTCCGTCCTACTGCCGATTCTTTTTGCAAAGTACTTTTCTATAATTCTAGTATTTAATGGGAAAAAATTAAATGAATTTTTTGTCGATGTAAAAAACTATTAATTCTGAATAAAATGCCACCCATTTTTGAAATTAAAAAAATTTAAATGTCTCTTATTAGATAAGGCATATTCTCGTCAGATAAGGTACTTCTTTTTCAATGATTTCGAGGATATTTTAGTTTTGATCCAAAAAATTTTATTTCTCATGACTTTTTGTAAAATATGTTAATGCCATCTGAAAGAGGAACAGATAAGCTTTCCATCGAGCTCTTAGTCGAAGAAGTCGGTCGAAGGATGCAAGAGTTATTAGCAAAAAACTAATCGGTGGTCAACACGTTTCCGTCCTACTGCCGATTCTTTTTGCAAAGTACTTTTCTATAATTCTAGTATTTAATGGGAAAAAATTAAACGAATTTTTTGTCCATGTAAAAAACTTTTAATTCTGAATAAAATGCCACCCATTTATGCAATAAAAACAAATTTAAATGTCTCTTATTAGATAAGGCATATTTTCGTATGATAAGGTACTTCTTTTTCAATGATTTCGAGGATATTTTAGTTTTGATCCAAAAAATTTTATTTCTCATGACTTTTTGTAAAATATGTTAATGCCATCTGAAAGAGGAACAGATAAGCTTTCCATCGAGCTCTTAGTCGAAGAAGTCGGTCGAAGGATGCAAGAGTTATTAGCAAAAAACTAATCGGTGGTCAACTCGTTTCCGTCCTACCGCCGATTCTTTTCGCAAAGTACTTTTCTATAATTCTAGTATTTAATGGGAAAAAATTAAATGAATTTTTTGTTCTTGTTAAAAACTATTAATTCTGAATAAAATGCCACCCATTTATGAAATTAAAAAAATTTAAATGTCCCTTATTAGATAAGGCATATTTTCGTCTGATAAGGTACTTCTTTTTCAATGATTTCGAGGATATTTTAGTTTTGATCAGAAAAATTTTTTTTCTTACAACTTTTCGTAAAATATGTTAATGCCATCTGAAAGAGTAACAGATAAGCTTTCCATCGAGCTATTAGTCGAAGAAGTCGATCGAAGGATGCAAGAGTTATTAGCAAAAAACTAATCGGTGGGCAATACATTTCCGTCCTACTGCCGATTCTTTTCGCAAAATGCTTTTCTATTATTGTAGTATTTAGTGGGAAAAATTAAACGAAATTTTTGTCCATGTAAAAAAATTATTAATTCTGAATAAAATGCCACCCATTTATGCAATTAAAAAAATTTAAATGTCTCTTATTAGATAATGCATATTTTCGTATGATAAGGTACTTCTTTTTCAATGATTTCGAGGATATTTTAGTTTTGATCAAAAAAATTTTATTTCTCATGAGTTTTAGTAAAATATGTTAATGCCATCAGAAAGAGGAACAGATAAGCTTTCCATCGAGCTCTTAGTCAAAGAAGTCGGTCGAAGGATGCAAGAGTTATTAGCAAAAAACTAATCGGTGGTCAACACGTTTCCGTCCTACTGCCGATTCTTTTCGCAAAATGCTTTTCTATAATTGTGGTATTTAGTGGGAAAAAATTAAACGAATTTTTTGTCCATGTAAAAAAACTATTAATTCTGAATAAAATGCCACCCATTTATCCAATTAAAAAAATTTAAATGTCTCTTATTAGATAAGGCTTATTTTCGTCTGATAAGGTACTTCTTTTTCAATGATTTCGGGGATATTTTAGTTTCGATCAAAAAAATTTTATTTCTTACGACTTTTCGTAAAATATGTTAATGCCATCTGAAAGAGGAACAGATAAGCTTTCCATCGAGCTCTTAGTCGAAGAAGTCGGTCGAAGGATGCAAGAGTTATTAGCAAAAAACTAATCGGTGGTCAACACGTTTCCGTCCTACTGCCGATTCTTTTTGCAAAGTACTTTTCTATAATTCTAGTATTTAATGGGAAAAAATTAAACGAATTTTTTGTCCATGTAAAAAACTATTAATTCTGAATAAAATGCCACCCATTTATGAAATTAAAAAAATGTAAATGTCTCTTATTAAATAAGGCATATTTTCGTATGATAAGGTACTTCTTTTTCAATGACTTCGAGGATATTTTAGTTTTGATCCAAAAAATTTTATTTCTCATGACTTTTTGTAAAATATGTTAATGCCATCTGAAAGAGGAACAGATAAGCTTTCCATCGAGCTCTTAGTCGAAGAAGTCATTCGAAGGATGCAAGAGTTATTAGCAAAAAACTAATCGGTGGTCAACACGATTCCGTCCTACTGCCGATTCTTTTCGCAAAGTACTTTTCTATAATTCTAGTATATAATGGGAAAAAATTAAACGAATTTTTTGTCCATGTAAAAAACTATTAATTCTGAATAAAATGCCGCCCATTTATGCAATTAAAAAAATTTAAATGTCTCTTATTAGATAAGGCATATTTTCGTATGATAAGGTACTTCTTTTTCAATGATTTCGAGGATATTTTAGTTTTGATCAAAAAAATTTTATTTCTTACGACTTTTCGTAAAAAATGTTAATGCCAACTGAAAAAGGAATAGATAAGCTTTCCATCGAGCTCTTAGTCGAAGAAGTCGGTCGAAGGATGCAAGAGTTATTAGCAAAAATCTAATCGGTGGTCAACTCGTTTCCGTCCTACTGCCGATTTTTTCGCAAAGTACTTTTCTATAATTGTAGTATTTAGTGGGAAAAAATTAAACGAAATTTTTGTCCATGTAAAAAAACTATTAATTCTGAATAAAATGCCACCCATTTATGCAATTAAAAAAATTTAAATGTCTCTTATTAGATAAGGCATATTTTCGTCTGATAAGGTACTTCTTTTTCAATGATTTCGAGGATATTTTAGTTTCGATCAAAAAAATTTTATTTCTTACGACTTTTCGTAAAATATGTTAATGCCATCTGAAAGAGGAACAGATAAGCTTTCCATCGAGCTCTTAGTCGAAGAAGTCGGTCGAAGGATGCAAGAGTTATTAGCAAAAAACTAATCGGTGGTCAACACGTTTCCGTCCTACTGCCGATTCTTTTCGCAAAATACTTTTCTTTAATTGTAGTATTTAATGGGAAAAAATTAAACGAATTTTTTGTCCATGTAAAAAACTATTAATTCTGAATAAAATGCCACCCATTTATGAAATTAAAAAAATGTAAATGTCTCTTATTAAATAAAGCATTTTTTCGTATGATAAGGTACTTCTTTTTCAATGATTTCGAGGATATTTTAGTTTTGATCCCAAAAATTTTATTTCTTATGACTTTTTGTAAAATATGTTAATGCCATCTGAAAGAGGAACAGATAAGCTTTCCATCGAGCTCTTATTCGAAGAAGTCGGTCGAAGGATGCAAGAGTTATTAGCAGAAAACTAATCGGTGGTCAACACGATTCCGTCCTACTGCCGATTCTTTTTGCAAAGTACTTTTCTATAATTCTAGTATTTAATGGGAAAAAATTAAACGAATTTTTTGTCCATGTAAAAAAACTATTAATTCTGAATAAAATGCCACCCATTTATCCAATTAAAAAAATTTAAATGTCTCTTATTAGATAAGGCTTATTTTCGTCTGATAAGGTACTTCTTTTTCAATGATTTCGGGGATATTTTAGTTTCGATCAAAAAAATTTTATTTCTTACGACTTTTCGTAAAATATGTTAATGCCATCTGAAAGAGGAACAGATAAGCTTTCCATCGAGCTCTTAGTCGAAGAAGTCGGTCGAAGGATGCAAGAGTTATTAGCAAAAAACTTTTCGGTGGTCAACACGTTTCCGTCCTACTGCCGATTCTTTTTGCAAAGTACTTTTCTATAATTCTAGTATTTAATGGGAAAAAATTAAACGAATTTTTTGTCCATGTAAAAAACTATTAATTCTGAATAAAATGCCACCCATTTATGAAATTAAAAAAATGTAAATGTCTCTTATTAAATAAGGCATATTTTCGTATGATAAGGTACTTCTTTTTCAATGACTTCGAGGATATTTTAGTTTTGATCCAAAAAATTTTATTTCTCATGACTTTTTGTAAAATATGTTAATGCCATCTGAAAGAGGAACAGATAAGCTTTCCATCGAGCTCTTATTAAAAGAAGTCATTCGAAGGATGCAAGAGTTATTAGCAAAAAACTAATCGGTGGTCAACACGATTCCGTCCTACTGCCGATTCTTTTCGCAAAGTACTTTTCTATAATTCTAGTATTAATGGGAAAAAATTAAACGAATTTTTTGTCCATGTAAAAAACTATTAATTCTGAATAAAATGCCGCCCATTTATGCAATTAAAAAAATTTAAATGTCTCTTATTAGATAAGGCATATTTTCGTATGATAAGGTACTTCTTTTTCAATGATTTCGAGGATATTTTAGTTTTGATCAAAAAAATTTTATTTCTTACGACTTTTCGTAAAAAATGTTAATGCCAACTGAAAAAGGAATAGATAAGCTTTCCATCGAGCTCTTAGTCGAAGAAGTCGGGCGAAGGATGCAAGAGTTATTAGCAAAAATCTAATCGGTGGTCAACTCGTTTCCGTCCTACTGCTGATTTTTTCGCAAAGTACTTTTCTATAATTGTAGTATTTAGTGGGAAAAAATTAAACGAATTTTTTGTCCATGTAAAAAAACTATTAATTCTGAATAAAATGCCACCCATTTATGCAATTAAAAAAATTTAAATGTCTCTTATTAGATAAGGCATATTTTCGTCTGATAAGGTACTTCTTTTTCAATGATTTCGAGGATATTTTAGTTTCGATCAAAAAAATTTTATTTCTTACGACTTTTCGTAAAATATGTTAATGCCATCTGAAAGAGGAACAGATAAGCTTTCCATCGAGCTCTTAGTCGAAGAAGTCGGTCGAAGGATGCAAGAGTTATTAGCAAAAAACTAATCGGTGGTCAACACGTTTCCGTCCTACTGCCGATTCTTTTCGCAAAATACTTTTCTTTAATTGTAGTATTTAATGGGAAAAAATTAAACGAATTTTTTGTCCATGTAAAAAACTATTAATTCTGAATAAAATGCCACCCATTTATGAAATTAAAAAAATGTAAATGTCTCTTATTAAATAAAGCATTTTTTCGTATGATAAGGTACTTCTTTTTCAATGATTTCGAGGATATTTTAGTTTTGATCCCAAAAATTTTATTTCTCATGACTTTTTGTAAAATATGTTAATGCCATCTGAAAGAGGAACAGATAAGCTTTCCATCGAGCTCTTATTCGAAGAAGTCGGTCGAAGGATGCAAGAGTTATTAGCAGAAAACTAATCGGTGGTCAACACGATTCCGTCCTACTGCCGATTCTTTTTGCAAAGTACTTTTCTATAATTCTAGTATTTAATGGGAAAAAATTAAACGAATTTTTTGTCCATGTAAAAAAACTATTAATTCTGAATAAAATGCCACCCATTTATCCAATTAAAAAAATTTAAATGTCTCTTATTAGATAAGGCTTATTTTCGTCTGATAAGGTACTTCTTTTTCAATGATTTCGGGGATATTTTAGTTTCGATCAAAAAAATTTTATTTCTTACGACTTTTCGTAAAATATGTTAATGCCATCTGAAAGAGGAACAGATAAGCTTTCCATCGAGCTCTTAGTCGAAGAAGTCGGTCGAAGGATGCAAGAGTTATTAGCAAAAAACTTTTCGGTGGTCAACACGTTTCCGTCCTACTGCCGATTCTTTTTGCAAAGTACTTTTCTATAATTCTAGTATTTAATGGGAAAAAATTAAACGAATTTTTTGTCCATGTAAAAAACTATTAATTCTGAATAAAATGCCACCCATTTATGAAATTAAAAAAATGTAAATGTCTCTTATTAAATAAGGCATATTTTCGTATGATAAGGTACTTCTTTTTCAATGACTTCGAGGATATTTTAGTTTTGATCCAAAAAATTTTATTTCTCATGACTTTTTGTAAAATATGTTAATGCCATCTGAAAGAGGAACAGATAAGCTTTCCATCGAGCTCTTATTCGAAGAAGTCGGTCGAAGGATGCAAGAGTTATTAGCAAAAATCTAATCGGTGGTCAACTCGTTTCCGTCCTACTGCCGATTTTTTCGCAAAGTACTTTTCTATAATTGTAGTATTTAGTGGGAAAAAATTAAACGAATTTTTTGTCGATGTAAAAAAACTATTAATTCTGAATAAAATGCCACCCATTTATGCAATTAAAAAAATTTAAATGTCTCTTATTAGATAAGGCATATTTTCGTCTGATAAGGTACTTCTTTTTCAATGATTTCGAGGATATTTTAGTTTCGATCAAAAAAATTTATTTCTTACGACTTTTCGTAAAATATGTTAATGCCATCTGAAAGAGGAACAGATAAGCTTTCCAACGAGCTCTTAGTCGAAGAAGTCGGTCGAAGGATCCAAGAGTTATTAGCAAAAAACTAATCGGTGGTCAACACGTTTCCGTCCTACTGCCGATTCTTTTCGCAAAATACTTTTCTATAATTGTAGTATTTAATGGGAAAAAATTAAACGAATTTTTTGTCCATGTAAAAAACAATTAATTCTGAATAAAATGCCACCCATTTATGAAATTAAAAAAATGTAAATGTCTCTTATTAAATAAAGCATTTTTTCGTATGATAAGGTACTTCTTTTTCAATGATTTCGAGGATATTTTAGTTTTGATCCCAAAAATTTTATTTCTCATGACTTTTTGTAAAATATGTTAATGCCATCTGAAAGAGGAACAGATAAGCTTTCCATCGAGCTCTTATTCGAAGAAGTCGGTCGAAGGATGCAAGAGTTATTAGCAGAAAACTAATCGGTGGTCAACACGATTCCGTCCTACTGCCGATTCTTTTCGCAAAGTACTTTTCTATAATTCTAGTATTTAATGGAAAAAAATTAAACGAATTTTTTGTCCATGTAAAAAAACTATTAATTCTGAATAAAATGCTACCCATTTATGCAATTAAAAAAATTTAAAAGTCTCTTATTAGATAAGGCATATTTTCGTATGATAAGCTACTTCTTTTTCAATGATTTCGAGGATATTTTAGTTTTGATCAAAAAAATTTTATTTCTTACGACTTTTCGTAAAAAATGTTAATGCCAACTGAAAGAGGAATAGATAAGCTTTCCATCGAGCTCTTAGTCGAAGAAGTCGGTCGAAGGATGCAAGAGTTATTAGCAAAAAACTAATCGGTGGTCAACTCGTTTCCGTCCTACTGCCGATTCTTTTTGCAAAGTACTTTTCTATATTTCTAGTATTTAATGGCAAAAAATTAAATGAATTTTTTGTCGATGTAAAAAACTATTAATTCTGAATAAAATGCCACCCATTTATGAAATTAAAAAAATTTAAATGTCTCTTATTAGATAAGGCATATTTTCGTCTGATAAGCTACTTCTTTTTCAATGATTTCGAGGATATTTTAGTTTTGATCAAAAAAATTTTATTTCTTACGACTTTTCGTAAAAAATGTTAATGCCAACTGAAAGAGGAATAGATAAGCTTTCCATCGAGCTCTAAGTCGAAGAAGTCGGTCGAAGGATGCAAGAGTTATTAGCAAAAAACTAATCGGTGGTCAACTCGTTTCCGTCCTACTGCCGATTCTTTTTGCAAAGTACTTTTCTATAATTCTAGTATTTAATGGCAAAAAATTAAATGAATTTTTTGTCGAAGTAAAAAACTATTAATTCTGAATAAAATGCCACCCATTTATGAAATTAAAAAAATTTAAATGTCTCTTATTAGATAAGGCATATTTTCGTCTGATAAGGTACTTCTTTTTCAATGATTTCGAGGATATTTTAGTTTTGATCCAAAAAATTTTATTTCTCATGACTTTTTGTAAAATATGTTAATGCCATCTGAAAGAGGAACAGATAAGCTTTCCATCGAGCTCTTAGTCGAAGAAGTCGGTCGAAGGATGCAAGAGTTATTAGCAAAAAACTAATCGGTGGTCAACACGTTTCCGTCCTGCTGCCGATTCTTTTTGCAAAGTACTTTTCTATAATTCTAGTATTTAATGGGAAAAAATTAAACGAATTTTTTGTCCATGTAAAAAACTTTTAATTCTGAATAAAATGCCACCCATTTTATGCAATAAAAAAAAATTTAAATGTCTCTTATTAGATAAGGCATATTTTCGTATGATAAGGTACTTCTTTCAGAACAGATAAGCTTTCCATCGAGCTCTTATTCGAAGAAGTCGGTCGAAGGATGCAAGAGTTATTAGCAGAAAACTAATCGGTGGTCAACACGATTCCGTCCTACTGCCGATTCTTTTCGCAAAGTACTTTTCTATAATTTTAGTATTTAATGGAAAAAAATTAAACGAATTTTTTGTCCATGTAAAAAAACTATTAATTCTGAATAAAATGCTACCCATTTATGCAATAAAAAAAAATTTAAATGTCTCTTATTAGATAAGGCATATTTTCGTATGATAAGGTACTTCTTTTTCAATGATTTCGAGGATATTTTAGTTTTGATCCAAAAAATTTTATTTCTCATGACTTTTTGTAAAATATGTTAATGCCATCTGAAAAAGGAACAGATAAGCTTTCCATCGAGCTCTTAGTCGAAGAAGTCGGTCGAAGGATGCAAGAGTTATTAGCAAAAAACTAATCGGTGGTCAACACGTTTCCGTCCTACTGCCGATTCTTTTTGCAAAGTACTTTTCTATAATTCTAGTATTTAATGGGAAAAAATTAAACGAATTTTTTGTCCATGTAAACAACTTTTAATTCTGAATAAAATGCCACCCATTTATGCAATAAAAAAAAATTTAAATGTCTCTTATTAGATAAGGCATTTTTTCGTATGATAAGGAACTTCTTTTTTAATGATTTTGAGTATATTTTAGTTTTGATCAAAAAAATTTTATTTCTTACGACTTTTCGTAAAAAATGTTAATGCCAACTGAAAGAGGAATAGATAAGCTTTCCATCGAGCTCTTAGTCGAAGAAGTCGGTCGAAGGATGCAAGAGTTATTAGCAAAAAACTAATCGGTGGTCAACACGTTTCCGTCCTACTGCCGATTCTTTTCGCAAAATGCTTTTCTATAATTGTAGTATTTAGTGGGAAAAAATTAAACGAATTTTTTGTCCATGTAAAAAACTATTAATTCTGAATAAAATGCCACCCATTTATGAAATTAAAAAAATGTAAATGTCTCTTATTAAATAAAGCATTTTTTCGTATGATAAGGTACTTCTATTTCAATGATTTCGAGGATATTTTAGTTTTGATCCCAAAAATTTTATTTCTTATGACTTTTTGTAAAATATGTTAATGCCATCTGAAAGAGGAACAGATAAGCTTTCCATCGAGCTCTTATTCGAAGAAGTCGGTCGAAGGATGCAAGAGTTATTAGCAGAAAACTAATCGGTGGTCAACACGATTCCGTCCTACTGCCGATTCTTTTCGCAAAGTACTTTTCTATAATTTTAGTATTTAATGGAAAAAAATTAAACGAATTTTTTGTCCATGTAAAAAAACTATTAATTCTGAATAAAATGCTACCCATTTATGCAATTAAAAAAATTTAAATGTCTCTTATTAGATAAGGCATATTTTCGTATGATAAGCTACTTCTTTTTCAATGATTTCGATGATATTTTAGTTTTGATCAAAAAAATTTTATTTCTTACGACTTTTCGTAAAAAATGTTAATGCCAACTGAAAGAGGAATAGATAAGCTTTCCATCGAGCTCTTAGTCGAAGAAGTCGGTCGAAGGATGCAAGAGTTATTAGCAAAAAACTAATCGGTGGTCAACTCGTTTCCGTCCTACTGCCGATTCTTTTTGCAAAGTACTTTTCTATAATTCTAGTATTTAATGGCAAAAAATTAAATGAATTTTTTGTCGAAATAAAAAAATATTAATTCTGAATAAAATGCCACCCATTTATGAAATTAAAAAAATTTAAATGTCTCTTATTAGATAAGGCATATTTTCGTCTGATAAGGTACTTCTTTTTCAATGATTTCGAGGATATTTTAGTTTTGATCCAAAAAATTTTATTTCTCATGACTTTTTGTAAAATATGTTAATGCCATCTGAAAGAGGAACAGATAAGCTTTCCATCGAGCTCTTAGTCGAAGAAGTCGGTCGAAGGATGCAAGAGTTATTAGCAAAAAACTAATCGGTGGTCAACACGTTTCCGTCCTGCTGCCGATTCTTTTTGCAAAGTACTTTTCTATAATTCTAGTATTTAATGGGATAAAATTAAACGAATTTTTTGTCCATGTAAAAAACTTTTAATTCTGAATAAAATGCCACCCATTTTATGCAATAAAAAAAAATTTAAATGTCTCTTATTAGATAAGGCATATTTTCGTATGATAAGGTACTTCTTTTTCAATGATTTCGAGGATATTTTAGTTTTGATCCAAAAAATTTTATTTCTCATGACTTTTTGTAAAATATGTTAATGCCATCTGAAAAAGGAACAGATAAGCTTTCCATCGAGCTCTTAGTCGAAGAAGTCGGTCGAAGGATGCAAGAGTTATTAGCAAAAAACTAATCGGTGGTCAACACGTTTCCGTCCTACTGCCGATTCTTTTTGCAAAGTACTTTTCTATAATTCTAGTATTTAATGGGAAAAAATTAAACGAATTTTTTGTCCATGTAAAAAACTTTTAATTCTGAATAAAATGCCACCCATTTATGCAATAAAAAAAAAATTTAAATGTCTCTTATTAGATAAGGCATATTTTCGTATGATAAGGTACTTCTTTTTTAATGATTTCGAGTATATTTTAGTTTTGATCAAAAAAATTTTATTTCTTACGACTTTTCGTAAAAAATGTTAATGCCAACTGAAAGAGGAATAGATAAGCTTTCCATCGAGCTCTTAGTCGGAGAAGTCGGTCGAAGGATGCAAGAGTTATTAGCAAAAAACTAATCGGTGGTCAACTCGTTTCCGTCCTACCGCCGATTCTTTTCGCAAAGTACTTTTCTATAATTCTAGTATTTAATGGGAAAAAATTAAATGAATTTTTTGTTCATGTTAAAAACTATTAATTCTGAATAAAATGCCACCCATTTATGAAATTAAAAAAATTTAAATGTCCCTTATTAGATAAGGCTTATTTTCGTCTGATAAGGTACTTCTTTTTCAATGATTTCGGGGATATTTTAGTTTCGATCAAAAAAATTTTATTTCTTACGACTTTTCGTAAAATATGTTAATGCCATCTGAAAGAGGAACAGATAAGCTTTCCATCGAGCTATTAGTCGAAGAAGTCGGTCGAAGGATGCAAGAGTTATTAGCAAAAAACTAATCGGTGGTCAACACGTTTCCGTCCTACTGCCGATTCTTTTCGCAAAATGCTTTTCTATAATTGTAGTATTTAGTGGGAAAAAATTAAACGAATTTTTTGTCCATGTAAAAAAACTATTAATTCTGAATAAAATGCCACCCATTTATCCAATTAAGAAAACTTAAATGTCTCTTATTAGATAAGGCATATTTTCGTATGATAAGGTACTTCTTTTTCAATGATTTCGAGGATATTTTAGTTTTGATCCAAAAAATTTTATTTCTCATGACTTTTTGTAAAATATGTTAATGCCATCTGAAAAAGGAACAGATAAGCTTTCCATCGAACTCTTAGTCGAAGAAGTCGGTCGAAGGATGCAAGAGTTATTAGCAAAAAACTAATCGGTGGTCAACTCGTTTCCGTCCTACTGCCGATTCTTTTTGCAAAGTACTTTTCTATAATTCTAGTATTTAATGGGAAAAAATTAAATGAATTTTTTGTCGATGTAAAAAACTATTAATTCTGAATAAAATGCCACCCATTTATGAAATTAAAAAAATTTAAATGTCTCTTATTAGATAAGGCATATTTTCGTCTGATAAGGTACTTCTTTTTCAATGATTTCGAGGATATTTTAGTTTTGATGCAAAAAATTTTATTTCTCATGACTTTTTGTAAAATATGTTAATGCCATCTGAAGGAGGAACAGATAAGCTTTCCATCGAGCTCTTAGTCGAAGAAGTCGGTCGAAGGATGCAAGACTTATTAGCAAAAAACTAATCGGTGGTCAACACGTTTCCGTCCTACTGCCGATTCTTTTTGCAAAGTACTTTTCTATAATTCTAGTATTTAATGGGAAAAAATTAAACTAATTTTTTGTCCATGTAAAAAACTTTTAATTCTGAATAAAATGCCACCCATTTATGCAATAAAAAAAAAATGTAAATGTCTCTTATTAGATAAGGCATATTTTCGTATGATAAGGTACTTCTTTTTCAATGATTTCGAGGATATTTTAGTTTTGATCCAAAAAATTTTATTTCTCATGACTTTTTGTAAAATATGTTAATGCCATCTGAAAGAGGAACAGATAAGCTTTCCATCGAGCTCTTAGTCGAAGAAGTCGGTCGAAGGATGCAAGAGTTATTAGCAAAAAACTAATCGGTGGTCAACACGTTTCCGTCCTACTGCCGATTGTTTTTGCAAAGTACTTTTCTATAATTCTAGTATTTAATGGGAAAAAATTAAACGAATTTTTTGTCCATGTAAAAAACTTTTAATTCTGAATAAAATGCCACCCATTTATGCAACAAAAAAAAATTTAAATGTATCATATTAGATAAGGCATATTTTCGTATGATAAGGTACTTCTTTTTTAATGATTTCGAGTATATTTTAGTTTTGATCAAAAAAATTTTATTTCTTACGACTTTTCGTAAAAAATGTTAATGCCAACTGAAAGAGGAATAGATAAGCTTTCATCGCGCTCTTAGTCGAAGAAGTCGGTCGAAGGATGCAAGAGTTATTAGCAAAAAACTAATCGGTGGTCAACTCGTTTCCGTCCTACCGCCGATTCTTTTCGCAAAGTACTTTTCTATAATTCTAGTATTTAATGGGAAAAGATTAAATGAATTTTTTTTTCATGTTAAAAACTTTTAATTCTGAATAAAATGCCACCCATTTATGAAATTAAAAAGATTTAAATGTCCCTTATTAGATAAGGCATATTTTCGTCTGATAAGGTACTTCTTTTTCAATGATTTCGAGGATATTTTAGTTTTGATCAAAAAAATTTTATTTCTCATGACTTTTAGTAAAATATGTTAATGCCATCTGAAAGAGGAACAGATAAGCTTTCCATCATGCTCTTAGTGAAAGAAGTCGGTCGAAGGATGCAAGAGTTATTAGCAAAAAACTAATCGGTGGTCAACACATTTCCGTCCTACTGCCGATTCTTTTCGTAAAATGCTTTTCTATAATTGTAGTATTTAGTGGGAAAAAATTAAACGAATTTTTTGTCCATGTAAAAAAACTATTAATTCTGAATAAAATGACACCCATTCATCCAATTAAAAAAATTTAAATGTCTCTTATTAGATAAGGCTTATTTTCGTCTGATAAGGTACTTCTTTTTCAATGATTTCGGGGATATTTTAGTTTCGACCAAAAAAATTTTATTTCTTACGACTTTTCGTAAAATATGTTAATGCCATCTGAAAGAGGAACAGATAAGCTTTCCATCGAGCTCTTAGTCGAAGAAGTCGGTCGAAGGATGCAAGAGTTATTAGCAAAAAACTTATCGGTGGTCAACACGTTTCCGTCCTACTGCCGATTCTTTTTACGAAGTACTTTTCTATAATTCTAGTATTTAATGGGAAAAAATTAAACGAATTTTTTGTCCATGTAAAAAACTATTAATTCTGAATAAAATGCCACCAATTTATGAAATTAAAAAAATGTAAATGTCTCTTATTAAATAAGGCATATTTTCGTATGATAAGGTACTTCTTTTTCAATAATTTCGAGGATATTTTAGTTTTGATCAAAAACATTTTATTTCTTACGACTTTTCGTAAAAAAATGTTAATGCCAACTGAAAGAGGAATAGATAAGCTTTCCATCGAGCTCTTAGTCGAAGAAGTCGGTCGAAGGATGCAAGAGTTATTAGCAAAAAACTAATCGGTGGTCAACTCGTTTCCGTCCTACCGCCGATTATTTTCGCAAAGTACTTTTCTATAATTCTAGTATTTAATGGGAAAAGATTAAATGAATTTTTTTTTCATGTTAAAAACTATTAATTCTGAACAAAATGCCACCCATTTATGAAATTCAAAAAATTTAAATGTCCCTTAATAGATAAGGCATATTTTCGTCTGATAAGGTACTTCTTTTTCAATGATTTCGAGGATATTTTAGTTTTGATCAAAAAAAATTTTTTTCTTACGACTTTTCGTAAAATATGTTAATGCCATCTGAAAGAGGAACAGATAAGCTTTCCATCGAGCTATTAGTCGAAGAAGTCGGTCGAAGGATGCAAGAGTTATTAGCAAAAAACTAATCGGTGGGCAACACATTTCCGTCATACTGCCGATTCTTTTCGCAAAATGCTTTTCTATTATTGTAGTATTTAGTGGGAAAAAATTAAACGAAATTTTTGTCCATGTAAAAAAATTATTAATTCTGAATAAAATGCCACCCATTTATGCAATTAAAAAAATTTAAATGTCTCTTATTAGATAATGCATATTTTCGTATGATAAGGTACTTCTTTTTCAATGATTTCGGGGATATTTTAGTTTTGATCAAAAAAATTTTATTTCTCATGACTTTTAGTAAAATATGTTAATGCCATCTGAAAGAGGAACAGATAAGCTTTCCAGAATGCTCTTAGTGAAAGAAGTCGGTCGAAGGATGCAAGAGTTATTAGCAAAAAACTAGTCAACACATTTCCGTCCTACTGTCGATTCTTTTCGCAAAATGCTTTTCTATAATTGTAGTATTTAGTGGGAAAAAATTAAACGAATTTTTTGTCCATGTAAAAAAACTATTAATTCTGAATAAAATGCCACCCATTTATCCAATTAAAAAAATTTAAATGTCTCTTATTAGATAAGGCTTATTTTCGTCTGATAAGGTACTTCTTTTTCAATGATTTCGGGGATATTTTAGTTTCGATCAAAAAAATTTTATTTCTTATGACTTTTCGTAAAATATGTTAATGCCATCTGAAAGAGGAACAGATAAGCTTTCCATCGAGCTCTTAGTCGAAGAAGTCGGTCGAAGGATGCAAGAGTTATTAGCAAAAAACTTATCGGTGGTCAACACGTTTCCGTCCTACTGCCGATTCTTTTTGCAAAGTACTTTTCTATTATTGTAGTATTTAGTGGGAAAAAATTAAACGAAATTTTTGTCCATGTAAAAAAACTATTAATTCTGAATAAAATGCCACCCATTTATGGAATTAAAAAAATTTAAATGTCTCTTATTAGATAATGCATATTTTCGTATGATAAGGTACTTCTTTTTCAATGATTTCGAGGATATTTTAGTTTTGATCAAAAAAATTTTATTTCTCATGACTTTTAATAAAATATGTTAATGCCATCTGAAAGAGGAACAGATAAGCTTTCCATCGAGCTCTTAGTCGAAGAAGTCGGTCGAAGGATGCAAGAGTTATTAGCAAAAAACTAATCGGTGGTCAACACGTTTCCGTCCTACTGCCGATTCTTTTCGCAATATGCTTTTCTATTATTGTAGTATTTAGTAAGAAAAAATTAAACGAAATTTTTGTCCATGTAAAAAAACTATTAATTCTGAATAAAATGCCACCCATTTATTCAATTAAAAAAATTTAAATGTCTCTTATTAGATAATGCATATTTTCGTATGATAAGGTACTTCTTTTTCAATGATTTCGAGGATATTTTAGTTTTGATCAAAAAAATTTTATTTCTCATGACTTTTAATAAAATATGTTAATGCCATCTGAAAGAGGAACAGATAAGCTTTCCATCGAGCTCTTAGTCGAAGAAGTCGGTCGAAGGATGCAAGAGTTATTAGCAAAAAACTAATCGGTGGTCAACACGTTTCCGTCCTACTGCCGATTCTTTTCGCAAAGTACTTTTCTATAATTATAGTATTTAATGGGAAAAAATTAAACGAATTTTTTGTCCATGTAAAAAAACTATTAATTCTGAATAAAATGACACCCATTCATCCAATTAAAAAAATTTAAATGTCTCTTATTAGATAAGGCTTATTTTCGTCTGATAAGGTACTTCTTTTTCAATGATTTCGGGGATATTTTAGTTTCGATCAAAAAAATTTTATTTCTTACGACATTTCGTAAAATATGTTAATGCCATCTGAAAGAGGAACAGATAAGCTTTCCATCGAGCTCTTAGTCGAAGAAGTCGGTCGAAGGATGCAAGAGTTATTAGCAAAAAACTAATCGGTGGTCAACACGTTTCCGTCCTACTGCCGATTCTTTTCGCAAAGTACTTTTCTATAATTCTAGTATTTAATGGGAAAAAATTAAACGAATTTTTTGTTCATGTTAAAAACTATTAATTCTGAATAAAATGCCACCCATTTATGAAATTAAAAAAATTTAAATGTCCCTTATTAGATAAGGCATATTTTCGTCTGATAAGGTACTTCTTTTTCAATGATTTCGGGGATATTTTAGTTTCGATCAAAAACATTTTATTTCTTACGACTTTTCGTAAAAATGTTAATGCCAACTGAAAGAGGAATAGATAAGCTTTCCATCGAGCTCTTAGTCGAAGAAGTCGGTCGAAGGATGCAAGAGTTATTAGCAAAAAACTAATCGGTGGTCAACTCGTTTCCGTCCTACTGCCGATTCATTTCGCAAAGTACTTTTCTATAATTCTAGTATTTAATGGGAAAAAATTAAATGAATTTTTTGTCGATGTAAAAAACTATCAATTCTGAATAAAATGCAACCCATTTATGAAATTAAAAAAACTTAAATGTCTCTTATTAGATAAGGCATATTTTCGTATGATAAGGTACTTCTTTTTCAATGATTTCGAGGATATTTTAGTTTCGATCAAAAAAATTTTATTTCTTACGACTTTTCGTAAAATATGTTAATGCCATCTGAAAGAGGAACAGATAAGCTTTCCATCGAGCTCTTAGTCAAAGAAGTCGGTCGAAGGATGCAAGAGTTATTAGCAAAAAACTAATCGGTAGTCAACACGTTTCCGTCCTACTGCCGATTCTTATTGCAAAGTACTTTTCTATAATTCTAGTATTTAATGGGAAAAATTAAACGAATTTTTTGTCCATGTAAAAAACTATTAATTCTGAATAAAATGCCACCCATTTATGAAATTAAAAAAATTTAAATGTCTCTTATTAGATAAGGCATATTTTCGTATGATAAGGTACTTCTTTTTCAATGATTTCGAGGATATTTTAGTTTTAATCCAAAAAATTTTATTTCTCATGACTTTTTGTAAAATATGTTAATGCCATCTGAAAGAGGAACACATAAGCTTTCCATCGAGCTCTTATTCGAAGAAGTCGGTCGAAGGATGCAAGAGTTATTAGAAAAAAACTAATCGGTGGTCAACACGATTCCGTCCAACTGCCGATTCTTTTCGCAAAGTACTTTTCTATAATTCTAGTATTTAATGGGAAAAAATTAAACGAATTTTTGGTCCATGTAAAAAAACTATTAATTCTGAATAAAATGCCGCCTGTTTATGCAATTAAAAAAATTAAAATGTCTCTTATTAGATAAGGCATATTTTCGTATGATAAGGTACTTCTTTTTCAATGATTTCGAGGATATTTTAGTTTTGATCAAAAAAATTTTATTTCTTACGACTTTTCGTAAAAAATGTTAATGCCAACTGAAAGAGGAATAGATAAGCTTTCCATCGAGCTCTTAGTCGAAGAAGTCGGTCGAAGGATGCAAGAGTTATTACCACAAAACTAATCGGTGGTCAACACGTTTCCGTCCTATTGCCGATTCTTTTTGCAAAGTACTTTTCTATAATTCTAGTATTTAATGGGAAAAAATTAAACGAATTTTTTGTCCATGTAAAAAACTTTTAATTCTGAATAAAATGCCTTCCATTTATGCAATTAAAAAAATTTAAATGTCTCTTATTAGATAAGGCATATTTTCGTCTGATAAGGTACTTCTTTTTCAATGATTTCGAGAATATTTTAGTTTTGATCAAAAAAATTTTATTTCTTACGACTTTTCGTAAAATATGTTAATGCCATCTGAAAGAGGAACAGATAAGCTTTCCATCGAGCTCTTAGTCGAAGAAGTCGGTCGAAGGATGCAAGAGTTATTAGCAAAAAACTAATCGGTGGTCAACACGTTTCCGTCCTACTGCCGATTCTTTTCGCAAAGTACTTTTCTATAATTCTAGTATTTAATGGGAAAAAATTAAACGAATTTTTTGTTAATGTAAAAAACTATTAATTCTGAATAAAATGCCACCCATTTATGAAATTAAAAAAATTTAAATGTCCCTTATTAGATAAGGCATATTTTCGTCTGATAAGGTACTTCTTTTTCAATGATTTTGAGGATATTTTAGATTTGATCAAAAAAAATTTTATTTCTTACGACTTTTCGTAAAATATTTTAATGCCAACTGAAAGAGGAATAGATAAGCTTTCCATCGAGCTCTTATTCGAAGAAGTCGGTCGAAGGATGCAAGAGTTATTAGCAAAAAACTAATCGGTGGTCAACACGATTCCATCCTACTGCCGATTCTTTTTGCAAAGTACTTTTCTATAATTCTAGTATTTAATGGGAAAAAATTAAACGAATTTTTTGTCCATGTAAAAAAACTATTAATTCTGAATAAAATGCTACCCATTTATGCAATTAAAAAAATTTAAATGTCTCTTATTGGATAAGGCATATTTTCGTATGATAAGGTACTTCTTTTTCAATGATTTCGAGGATATTTTAGTTTTGATCAAAAAAATTTTATTTCTCATGACTTTTCGTAAAATATGTTAATGCCATCTGAAAGAGGAACAGATAAGCTTTCCATCGAGCTCTTAGTCGAAGAAGTCGGTCGAAGGATGCAAGAGTTATTAGCAAAAAACTAACCGGTGGTCAACTCGTTTCCGTCCTACTGCCGATTCTTTTCGCAAAATGCTTTTCTATAATTCTAGTATTTAATGGGAAAAAATTAAACGAATTTTTTGTCCATGTAAAAAACTATTAATTCTGAATAAAATGGCATCCATTTATTAAATTAAAAAAATTTAAATGTCCCTTATTAGATAAGGCATATTTTCGTCTGATAAGGTTCTTCTTTGTCAATGATTTTGAGGATATTTTAGATTTTATCAAAAAAAATGTTATTTCTTACGACTTTTCGTAAAATATTTTAATGCCAACTGAAAGAGGAATAGATAAGCTTTCCATCGAGCTCTTATTCGAAGAAGTCGGTCGAAGGATGCAAGAGTTATTAGCAAAAAACTAATCGGTGGTCAACACGATTCCGTCCTACAGCCGATTCTTTTCGCAAAATACTTTTCAATAATTGTAGTATTTAATGGGAAAAAATTAAACGAATTTTTTGTCTATGTAAAAAACTATTAATTCTGAATAAAATGCTGCCTGTTTATGCAATTAAAAAAATGTAAATGTCTCTTTTTAGATAAGGCATATTTTTGTCTGATAAGGTATTTCGTTTTCAATGATTTTGAGGATATTTTAGATTTGATCAAAAAAAAAAATTTATTTCTTACGACTTTTCGTAAAAAATGTTAATGCCAACTGAAAGAGGAATAGATAAGCTTTCCATCGAGCTCTTAGTCGAAGAAGTCGGTCGAAGGATGCAAGAGTTAGTAGCAAAAAACTAATCGGTGGTCAACTCGTTTCGATTCTTTTCGCAAAATGCTTTTCTATAATTGTAGTATTTAATGGGAAAAAATTAAACGAATTTTTTGTCCATGTAAAAAAACTATTAATTCTGAATAAAATGCCACCCATTTATGAAATTAAAAAAATTTAAATGTCTCTTATAAGATAAGGCATATTTTCGTCTGATAAGGTACTTCTTTTTCAATGATTTCGAGAATATTTTAGTTTTGATCAAAAAAATTTTATTTCTTACGACTTTTCGTAAAATATGTTAATGCCATCTGAAAGAGGAACAGATAAGCTTTCCATCGAGCTCTTAGTCGAAGAAGTCGGTCGAAGGATGCAAGAGTTATTAGCAAAAAACTAATCGGTGGTCAACACGATTCCGTCCTACAGCCGATTCTTTTCGCAAAATACTTTTCAATAATTGTAGTATTTAATGGGAAAAAATTAAACGAATTTTTTGTCCATGTAAAAAACTATTAATTCTGAATAAAATGCCGCCTGTTTATGCAATTAAAAAAATTTAAATGTCTCTTATTAGATAAAGCATATTTTTGTCTGATAAGGTATTTCGTTTTCAATGATTTTGAGGATATTTTAGATTTGATCAAAAAAAATTTTATTTCTTACGACTTTTCGTAAAAAATGTTAATGCCAACTAAAAGAGGAATAGATAAGCTTTCCATCGAGCTCTTAGTCGAAGAAGTCGGTCGAGGGATGCAAGAGTTATAAGCAAAAAACTAATCGGTGGTCAACACGTTTCCGTCCTACTGCCGATTCTTTTCGCAAAGTACTTTTCTATAATTCTAGTATTTAATGGGAAAAAATGAAACGAATTTTTTGTCCATGTAAAAAACTATTAATTCTGAATAAAATGCCACCCATTTATGAAATTAAAAAAATTTAAATGTCTTTTATTAGATAAGGCATATTTTCGTCTGATAAGGTACTTCTTTTTCAATGATTTCGAGGATATTTTAGTTTCGATCAAAAAAATTTTATTTCTTACGACTTTTCGTCAAATATGTTAATGCCATCTGAAAGAGGAACAGATAAGCTTTCCATCGAGCTTTTAGTCGAAGAAGTTGGTCGAACGATGCAAGAGTTATTAGCAAAAAACTAATCGGTGGTCAACGCGATTCCGTCCTACTGCCGATTCTTTTCGCAAAGTACTTTTCTATAATTCTAGTATTCAATGGGAAAAAATTAAACGAATTTTTTGTCCATGTAAAAAACTATTAATTCTGAATAAAATGCCACCCATTTATGAAATTAAAAAAATTTAAATGTCTCTTATTAGATAAGGCATATTTTCGTCTGATAAGGTACTTCTTTTCAATGATTTCGAGGATATTTTAGTTTCGATCAAAAAAATTTTATTTCTTACGACTTTTCGTAAAATATGTTAATGGCATCTGAAAGAGGAACAAATAAGCTTTTCATCGAGCTCTAATCCGAAGAAGTCGGTCGAAGGATGCAAGAGTTGTTAGCAAAAAACCAATCGGTGGTAAACACGATTCCGTCCTACAGCTAGGAATCCTACAGATTCTTTTCGCAAAATACTTTTCAATAATTGTAGTATTTAATGGGAAAAAATTAAACGAATTTTTTGTCCATGTAAAAAACTATTAATTCTGAATAAAATGCCGCCTGTTTATGCAATTAGAAAAATTTAAATGTCTCTTTTTAGATAAGGCATATTTTTGTCTGATAAGGTACTTCGTTTTCAATGATTTTCAGGATATTTTAGATTTGATCAAAAAAAATTTTATTTCTTACGACTTTTCGTAAAAAATGTTAATGCCAACTAAAAGAGGAATAGATAAGCTTTCCATCGAGCTCTTAGTCGAAGAAGTCGGTCGAAGGATGCAAGAGTTATTAGCAAAAAACTAATCGGTGGTCAACACGTTTCCGTCGTACTGCCGATTCTTTTCGCAAAGTACTTTTCTATTATTCTAGTATTCAATGGGAAAAAATTAAACGAATTTTTTGTCCATGTAAAAAACTATTAATTCTGAATAAAATGCCACCCATTTATGAAATTAAAAAAATTTAAATGTCTCTTATTAGATAAGGCATATTTTCGTCTGATAAGGTACTTCTTTTTCAATGATTTCGAGGATATTTTAGTTTCGATCAAAAAAATTTTTTTTCTTACGACTTTTTGTAAAATATGTTAATGGCATCTGAAAGAGGAACAAATAAGCTTTCCATCGAGCTCTTATCCGAAGAAGTCGGTCGAAGGATGCAAGAGTTGTTAGCAAAAAACCAATCGGTGGTCAACACGATTCCGTCCTACAGCTAGGAATCCTACAGATTCTTTTCGCAAAATACTTTTCAATAATTGTAGTATTTAATGGGAAAAAATTAAACGAATTTTTTGTCCATGTAAAAAACTATTAATTCTGAATAAAATGCCGCCTGTTTATGCAATTAAAAAAATTTAAATGTCTCTTTTTAGATAAGGCATATTTTTGTCTGATAAGGTACTTCGTTTTCAATGATTTTCAGGATATTTTAGATTTGATAAAAAAAAATTTTATTTCTTACGACTTTTCGTAAAAAATGTTAATGCCAACTAAAAGAGGAATAGATAAGCTTTCCATCGAGCTCTTAGTCGAAGAAGTCGGTCGAGGGATGCAAGAGTTATAAGCAAAAAACTAATCGGTGGTCAACACGTTTCCGTCCTACTGCCGATTCTTTTCGCAAAGTACTTTTCTATAATTCTAGTATTTAATGGGAAAAAATGAAACGAATTTTTTGTCCATGTAAAAAACTATTAATTCTGAATAAAATGCCACCCATTTATGAAATTAAAAAAATTTAAATGTCTTTTATTAGATAAGGCATATTTTCGTCTGATAAGGTACTTCTTTTTCAATGATTTCGAGGATATTTTAGTTTCGATCAAAAAAATTTTATTTCTTACGACTTTTCGTCAAATATGTTAATGCCATCTGAAAGAGGAACAGATAAGCTTTCCATCGAGCTTTTAGTCGAAGAAGTTGGTCGAACGATGCAAGAGTTATTAGCAAAAAACTAATCGGTGGTCAACACGATTCCGTCCTACTGCCGATTCTTTTCGCAAAGTACTTTTCTATAATTCTAGTATTCAATGGGAAAAAATTAAACGAATTTTTTGTCCATGTAAAAAACTATTAATTCTGAATAAAATGCCACCCATTTATGAAATTAAAAAAATTTAAATGTCTCTTATTAGATAAGGCATATTTTCGTCTGATAAGGTACTTCTTTTCAATGATTTCGAGGATATTTTAGTTTCGATCAAAAAAATTTTATTTCTTACGACTTTTCGTAAAATATGTTAATGGCATCTGAAAGAGGAACAAATAAGCTTTTCATCGAGCTCTAATCCGAAGAAGTCGGTCGAAGGATGCAAGAGTTGTTAGCAAAAAACCAATCGGTGGTAAACACGATTCCGTCCTACAGCTAGGAATCCTACAGATTCTTTTCGCAAAATACTTTTCAATAATTGTAGTATTTAATGGGAAAAAATTAAACGAATTTTTTGTCCATGTAAAAAACTATTAATTCTGAATAAAATGCCGCCTGTTTATGCAATTAAAAAAATTTAAATGTCTCTTTTTAGATAAGGCATATTTTTGTCTGATAAGGTACTTCGTTTTCAATGATTTTCAGGATATTTTAGATTTGATCAAAAAAAATTTTATTTCTTACGACTTTTCGTAAAAAATGTTAATGCCAACTGAAAGAGGAATAGATAAGCTTTCCATCGAGCTCTTAGTCGAAGAAGTCGGTCGAAGGATGCAAGAGTTATAAGCAAAAAACTAATCGGTGGTCAACATGTTTCCGTCCTACTGCCGATTCTTTTCGCAAAGTACTTTTCTATAATTCTAGTATTTAATGGGAAAAAATGAAACGAATTTTTTGTCCATGTAAAAAACTATTAATTCTGAATAAAATGCCACCCATTTATGAAATTAAAAAAATTTAAATGTCTTTTATTAGATAAGGCATATTTTCGTCTGATAAGGTACTTCTTTTTCAATGATTTCGAGGATATTTTAGTTTCGATCAAAAACATTTTATTTCTTACGACTTTTCGTCAAATATGTTAATGCCATCTGAAAGAGGAACAGATAAGCTTTCCATCGAGCTTTTAGTCGAAGAAGTCGGTCGAACGATGCAAGAGTTATTAGCAAAAAATTAATCGGTGGTCAACACGATTCCGTCCTACTGCCGATTCTTTTCGCGAAGTACTTTTCTATAATTCTAGTATTCAATGGGAAAAAATTAAACGAATTTTTTGTCCATGTAAAAAACTATTAATTCTGAATAAAATGCGACCCATTTATGAAATTAAAAAAATTTAAATGTCTCTTATTAGACAAGGTATATTTTCGTCTGATAAGGTACTTTTTTTCGATGATTTCGAGGATATTTTAGTTTTGATCAAAAAAATTTTATTTCTTACGACTTTTCGTAAAATATGTTAATGCCATCTGAAAGAGGAACAAATAAGCTTTCCATCGAGCTCTTATCCGAAGAAGTCGGTCGAAGGATGCAAGAGTTGTTAGCAAAAAACCAATCGGTGGTCAACACGATTCCGTCCTACAGCCGATTCTTTTCGCAAAATACTTTTCTATAATTGTAGTATTTAACGGGAAAAAATTAAACGAATTTTTTGTCCATGTAAAAAACTATTAATTCTGAATAAAATGCCGCCCATTTATTAAACTAAAAAAATTTAAATGTCTCTTATTAGATAAGGCATATTTTCGTCTGACAAGGTACTTATTTTTCAATGATTTCGAGAATTAGTTTTGATCAAAAAAATTTTATTTCTTACGACTTTTCGTAAAATATGTTAATGCCATCTGAAAGAGGAACAGATAAGCTTTCCATCGAGCTCTTAGTCGAAGAAGTCGGTCAATGGATGCAAGAGTTATTAGCAAAAAACTAATCGGTGGTCAACACTTTTCCGTCCTACTGCCGATTCTTTTCGCAAAGTACTTTTCTATAATTCTAGTATTCAATGGGAAAAAATTAAACGAATTTTTTGTCCATGTAAAAAACTATTAATTCTGAATAAAATGCCACCCATTTATGAAATTAAAAAAATTTAAATGTCTCTTGTTAGATAAGGCATATTTTCGTCTGATAAGGTACTTCTTTTTCAATGATTTCGAGGATATTTTAGTTTCGATCAAAAAAATTTATTTCTTACGACTTTTCGTAAAATATGTTAATGCCATCTGAAAGAGGAACAAATAAGCTTTCCATCGAGCTCTTATCCGAAGAAGTCGGTCGAAGGATGCAAGAGCTATTAGCAAAAAACTAATCGGTGGTCAACACGTTTCCGTCCTACTGCCGATTCTTTTCGCAAAGTACTTTTCTATAATTCTAGTATTTAATGGGAAAAAATTAAACGAATTTTTTGTCCATGTTAAAAACTATTAATTCTGAATAAAATGCCACCCATTTATGAAATTAAAAAAGTTTAAATGTCTCTTATTAAATAAGGCATATTTTCGTCTGATAAGGTACTTCTTTTTCAATGATTTCGAGGATATTTTAGTTTTGATCAAAAAAATTTTATTTCTTACGACTTTTCGTAAGATATGTTAATGCCATCTGAAAGAGGAACAGATAAGCTTTCCATCGAGCTCTTAGTCGAAGAAGTCGGTCGAAGGATGCAAGAGTTATTAGCAAAAAACCAATCGGTGGTCAACACGATTCCGTCCTACTGCCGATTCTTTTCGCAAAGTACTTTTCTATAATTCTAGTATTCAATGGGACAAAATTTAACGATTTTTTTGTCCATGTAAAAAACTATTAATTCTGAATAAAATGCCACCCATTTATGAACCTAAAAAAATTTAAATGTCTCTTATTAGATAAGGCATATTTTCGTCTGATAAGGTACTTCTTTTTCAATGATTTCGAGGATATTTTAGTTTTGATCAAAAAAAATTTTATTTCTTACGATTTTTCGTAAAATATGTTAATGCCATCTGATAGAGGAACAAATAAGCTTTCCATCGAGCCTTTATCCGAAGAAGTCGGTCGAAGGATGCAAGAGTTGCTAGCAAAAAACCAATCGGTGGTCAACACGATTCCGTCCTTATGCAATTAAAAAAATTTAAATGTTTCTTATTAGATAAGGCATATTTTCGTCTGACAAGGTACTTCGTTTTCAATGATTTTGAGGATATTTTAGTTTTGATCAAAAAAATTTATTTCTTACGACTTTTCGTAAAAAATCTTAATGTCAACTGAAAGAGGAATAGATAAGCTTTCCATCGAGCTCTTAGTCGAAGAAGTCGGTCGAAGGATGCAAGAGTTATTAGCAAAAAACTAATCGGTGGTCAACACGTTTCCGTCCTACCGCCGATTCTTTTCGCAAAGTACTTTTCTATAATTCTAGTATTTAATGGGAAAAAATTAAACGAATTTTTTGTCCATGTAAAAAACTTTTAATTCTGAATAAAATGCCTTCCATTTATGCAATTAAAAAAATTTAAATGTCTCTTATTAGATAAGGCATATTTTCGTCTGATAAGGTACTTCTTTTTCAATGATTTCGAGAATATTTTAGTTTTGATCAAAAAAATTTTATTTCTTACGACTTTTCGTAAAATATGTTAATGCCATCTGAAAGAGGAACAGATAAGCTTTCCATCGAGCTCTTAGTCGAAGAAGTCGGTCGAAGGATGCAAGAGTTATTAGCAAAAAACTAATCGGTGGTCAACACGTTTCCGTCCTACTGCCGATTCTTTTCGCAAAGTACTTTTCTATAATTCTAGTATTTAATGGGAAAAAATTAAACGAATTTTTTGTCCATGTAAAAAACTATTAATTCTGAATAAAATGCCACCCATTTATGAAATTAAAAAAATGTAAATGTCTCTTATAAAATAAAGCATTTTTTCGTATGATAAGGTACTTCTTTTTCAATGATTTCGAGGATATTTTAGTTTTGATCCCAAAAATTTTATTTCTTATGACTTTTTGTAAAATATGTTAATGCCATCTGAAAGAGGAACAGATAAGCTTTCCATCGAGCTCTTATTCGAAGAAGTCGGTCGAAGGATGCAAGAGTTATTAGCAGAAAACTAATCGGTGGTCAACACGATTCCGTCCTACTGCCGATTCTTTTCGCAAAGTACTTTTCTATAATTCTAGTATTTAATGGAAAAAAATTAAACGAATTTTTTGTCCATGTAAAAAAACTATTAATTCTGAATAAAATGCTACCCATTTATGCAATTAAAAAAATTTAAATGTCTCTTATTAGATAAGGCATATTTTCGTATGATAAGCTACTTCTTTTTCAATGATTTCGATGATATTTTAGTTTTGATCAAAAAAATTTTATTTCTTACGACTTTTCGTAAAAAATGTTAATGCCAACTGAAAGAGGAATAGATAAGCTTTCCATCGAGCTCTTAGTCGAAGAAGTCGGTCGAAGGATGCAAGAGTTATTAGCAAAAAACTAATCGGTGGTCAACTCGTTTCCGTCCTACTGCCGATTCTTTTTGCAAAGTACTTTTCTATAATTCTAGTATTCAATGGCAAAAAATTAAATGAATTTTTTGTCGAAATAAAAAAATATTAATTCTGAATAAAATGCCACCCATTTATGAAATTAAAAAAATTTAAATGTCTCTTATTAGATAAGGCATATTTTCGTCTGATAAGGTACTTCTTTTTCAATGATTTCGAGGATATTTTAGTTTTGATCCAAAAAATTTTATTTCTCATGACTTTTTGTAAAATATGTTAATGCCATCTGAAAGAGGAACAGATAAGCTTTCCATCGAGCTCTTAGTCGAAGAAGTCGGTCGAAGGATGCAAGAGTTATTAGCAAAAAACTAATCGGTGGTCAACACGTTTCCGTCCTGCTGCCGATTCTTTTTGCAAAGTACTTTTCTATAATTCTAGTATTTAATGGGATAAAATTAAACGAATTTTTTGTCCATGTAAAAAACTTTTAATTCTGAATAAAATGCCACCCATTTTATGCAATAAAAAAAAATTTAAATGTCTCTTATTAGATAAGGCATATTTTCGTATGATAAGGTACTTCTTTTTCAATGATTTCGAGGATATTTTAGTTTTGATCCAAAAAATTTTATTTCTCATGACTTTTTGTAAAATATGTTAATGCCATCTGAAAAAGGAACAGATAAGCTTTCCATCGAGCTCTTAGTCGAAGAAGTCGGTCGAAGGATGCAAGAGTTATTAGCAAAAAACTAATCGGTGGTCAACACGTTTCCGTCCTACTGCCGATTCTTTTTGCAAAGTACTTTTCTATAATTCTAGTATTTAATGGGAAAAAATTAAACGAATTTTTTGTCCATGTAAAAAACTTTTAATTCTGAATAAAATGCCACCCATTTATGCAATAAAAAAAAATTTAAATGTCTCTTATTAGATAAGGCATATTTTCGTATGATAAGGTACTTCTTTTTTAATGATTTCGAGTATATTTTAGTTTTGATCAAAAAAATTTTATTTCTTACGACTTTTCGTAAAAAATGTTAATGCCAACTGAAAGAGGAATAGATAAGCTTTCCATCGAGCTCTTAGTCGAAGAAGTCGGTCGAAGGATGCAAGAGTTATTAGCAAAAAACTAATCGGTGGTCAACTCGTTTCCGTCCTACCGCCGATTCTTTTCGCAAAGTACTTTTCTATAATTCTAGTATTTAATGGGAAAAAATTAAATGAATTTTTTGTTCATGTTAAAAACTATTAATTCTGAATAAAATGGCACCCATTTATGAAATTAAAAAAATTTAAATGTCCCTTATTAGATAAGGCTTATTTTCGTCTGATAAGGTACTTCTTTTTCAATGATTTCGGGGATATTTTAGTTTCGATCAAAAAAATTTTATTTCTTACGACTTTTCGTAAAATATGTTAATGCCATCTGAAAGAGGAACAGATAAGCTTTCCATCGAGCTATTAGTCGAAGAAGTCGGTCGAAGGATGCAAGAGTTATTAGCAAAAAACTAATCGGTGGTCAACACGTTTCCGTCCTACTGCCGATTCTTTTCGCAAAATGCTTTTCTATAATTGTAGTATTTAGTGGGAAAAAATTAAACGAATTTTTTGTCCATGTAAAAAAACTATTAATTCTGAATAAAATGCCACCCATTTATCCAATTAAGAAAACTTAAATGTCTCTTATTAGATAAGGCATATTTTCGTATGATAAGGTACTTCTTTTTCAATGATTTCGAGGATATTTTAGTTTTGATCCAAAAAATTTTATTTCTCATGACTTTTTGTAAAATATGTTAATGCCACCTGAAAAAGGAACAGATAAGCTTTCCATCGAACTCTTAGTCGAAGAAGTCGGTCGAAGGATGCAAGAGTTATTAGCAAAAAACTAATCGGTGGTCAACTCGTTTCCGTCCTACTGCCGATTCTTTTTGCAAAGTACTTTTCTATAATTCTAGTATTTAATGGGAAAAAATTAAATGAATTTTTTGTCGATGTAAAAAACTATTAATTCTGAATAAAATGCCACCCATTTATGAAATTAAAAAAATTTAAATGTCTCTTATTAGATAAGGCATATTTTCGTCTGATAAGGTACTTCTTTTTCAATGATTTCGAGGATATTTTAGTTTTGATGCAAAAAATTTTATTTCTCATGACTTTTTGTAAAATATGTTAATGCCATCTGAAGGAGGAACAGATAAGCTTTCCATCGAGCTCTTAGTCGAAGAAGTCGGTCGAAGGATGCAAGACTTATTAGCAAAAAACTAATCGGTGGTCAACACGTTTCCGTCCTACTGCCGATTCTTTTTGCAAAGTACTTTTCTATAATTCTAGTATTTAATGGGAAAAAATTAAACTAATTTTTTGTCCATGTAAAAAACTTTTAATTCTGAATAAAATGCCACCCATTTATGCAATAAAAAAAAATGTAAATGTCTCTTATTAGATAAGGCATATTTTCGTATGATAAGGTACTTCTTTTTCAATGATTTCGAGGATATTTTAGTTTTGATCCAAAAAATTTTATTTCTCATGACTTTTTGTAAAATATGTTAATGCCATCTGAAAGAGGAACAGATAAGCTTTCCATCGAGCTCTTAGTCGAAGAAGTCGGTCGAAGGATGCAAGAGTTATTAGCAAAAAACTAATCGGTGGTCAACACGTTTCCGTCCTACTGCCGATTCTTTTTGCAAAGTACTTTTCTATAATTCTAGTATTTAATGGGAAAAAATTAAACGAATTTTTTGTCCATGTAAAAAACTTTTAATTCTGAATAAAATGCCACCCATTTATGCAACAAAAAAAAATTTAAATGTATCTTATTAGATAAGGCATATTTTCGTATGATAAGGTACTTCTTTTTTAATGATTTCGAGTATATTTTAGTTTTGATCAAAAAAATTTTATTTCTTACGACTTTTCGTAAAAAATGTTAATGCCAACTGAAAGAGGAATAGATAAGCTTTCCATCGAGCTCTTAGTCGAAGAAGTCGGTCGAAGGATGCAAGAGTTATTAGCAAAAAACTAATCGGTGGTCAACTCGTTTCCGTCCTACCGCCGATTCTTTTCGCAAAGTACTTTTCTATAATTCTAGTATTTAATGGGAAAAGATTAAATGAATTTTTTTTTCATGTTAAAAACTTTTAATTCTGAATAAAATGCCACCCATTTATGAAATTAAAAAGATTTAAATGTCCCTTATTAGATAAGGCATATTTTCGTCTGATAAGGTACTTCTTTTTCAATGATTTCGAGGATATTTTAGTTTTGATCAAAAAAATTTTATTTCTCATGACTTTTAGTAAAATATGTTAATGCCATCTGAAAGAGGAACAGATAAGCTTTCCATCATGCTCTTAGTGAAAGAAGTCGGTCGAAGGATGCAAGAGTTATTAGCAAAAAACTAATCGGTGGTCAACACATTTCCGTCCTACTGCCGATTCTTTTCGTAAAATGCTTTTCTATAATTGTAGTATTTAGTGGGAAAAAATTAAACGAATTTTTTGTCCATGTAAAAAAACTATTAATTCTGAATAAAATGACACCCATTCATCCAATTAAAAAAATTTAAATGTCTCTTATTAGATAAGGCTTATTTTCGTCTGATAAGGTACTTCTTTTTCAATGATTTCGGGGATATTTTAGTTTCGACCAAAAAAATTTTATTTCTTACGACTTTTCGTAAAATATGTTAATGCCATCTGAAAGAGGAACAGATAAGCTTTCCATCGAGCTCTTAGTCGAAGAAGTCGGTCGAAGGATGCAAGAGTTATTAGCAAAAAACTTATCGGTGGTCAACACGTTTCCGTCCTACTGCCGATTCTTTTTGCGAAGTACTTTTCTATAATTCTAGTATTTAATGGGAAAAAATTAAACGAATTTTTTGTCCATGTAAAAAACTATTAATTCTGAATAAAATGCCACCCATTTATGAAATTAAAAAAATGTAAATGTCTCTTATTAAATAAGGCATATTTTCGTATGATAAGGTACTTCTTTTTCAATAATTTCGAGGATATTTTAGTTTTGATCAAAAACATTTTATTTCTTACGACTTTTCGTAAAAAAATGTTAATGCCAACTGAAAGAGGAATAGATAAGCTTTCCATCGAGCTCTTAGTCGAAGAAGTCGGTCGAAGGATGCAAGAGTTATTAGCAAAAAACTAATCGGTGGTCAACTCGTTTCCGTCCTACCGCCGATTATTTTCGCAAAGTACTTTTCTATAATTCTAGTATTTAATGGGAAAAGATTAAATGAATTTTTTTTTCATGTTAAAAACTATTAATTCTGAACAAAATGCCACCCATTTATGAAATTCAAAAAATTTAAATGTCCCTTAATAGATAAGGCATATTTTCGTCTGATAAGGTACTTCTTTTTCAATGATTTCGAGGATATTTTAGTTTTGATCAAAAAAAATTTTTTTCTTACGACTTTTCGTAAAATATGTTAATGCCATCTGAAAGAGGAACAGATAAGCTTTCCATCGAGCTATTAGTCGAAGAAGTCGGTCGAAGGATGCAAGAGTTATTAGCAAAAAACTAATCGGTGGGCAACACATTTCCGTCATACTGCCGATTCTTTTCGCAAAATGCTTTTCTATTATTGTAGTATTTAGTGGGAAAAAATTAAACGAAATTTTTGTCCATGTAAAAAAATTATTAATTCTGAATAAAATGCCACCCATTTATGCAATTAAAAAAATTTAAATGTCTCTTATTAGATAATGCATATTTTCGTATGATAAGGTACTTCTTTTTCAATGATTTCGGGGATATTTTAGTTTTGATCAAAAAAATTTTATTTCTCATGACTTTTAGTAAAATATGTTAATGCCATCTGAAAGAGGAACAGATAAGCTTTCCAGAATGCTCTTAGTGAAAGAAGTCGGTCGAAGGATGCAAGAGTTATTAGCAAAAAACTAGTCAACACATTTCCGTCCTACTGTCGATTCTTTTCGCAAAATGCTTTTCTATAATTGTAGTATTTAGTGGGAAAAAATTAAACGAATTTTTTGTCCATGTAAAAAAACTATTAATTCTGAATAAAATGCCACCCATTTATCCAATTAAAAAAATTTAAATGTCTCTTATTAGATAAGGCTTATTTTCGTCTGATAAGGTACTTCTTTTTCAATGATTTCGGGGATATTTTAGTTTCGATCAAAAAAATTTTATTTCTTATGACTTTTCGTAAAATATGTTAATGCCATCTGAAAGAGGAACAGATAAGCTTTCCATCGAGCTCTTAGTCGAAGAAGTCGGTCGAAGGATGCAAGAGTTATTAGCAAAAAACTTATCGGTGGTCAACACGTTTCCGTCCTACTGCCGATTCTTTTTGCAAAGAACTTTTCTATTATTGTAGTATTTAGTGGGAAAAAATTAAACGAAATTTTTGTCCATGTAAAAAAACTATTAATTCTGAATAAAATGCCACCCATTTATGGAATTAAAAAAATTTAAATGTCTCTTATTAGATAATGCATATTTTCGTATGATAAGGTACTTCTTTTTCAATGATTTCGAGGATATTTTAGTTTTGATCAAAAAAATTTTATTTCTCATGACTTTTAATAAAATATGTTAATGCCATCTGAAAGAGGAACAGATAAGCTTTCCATCGAGCTCTTAGTCGAAGAAGTCGGTCGAAGGATGCAAGAGTTATTAGCAAAAAACTAATCGGTGGTCAACACGTTTCCGTCCTACTGCCGATTCTTTTCGCAATATGCTTTTCTATTATTGTAGTATTTAGTGGGAAAAAATTAAACGAAATTTTTGTCCATGTAAAAAAACTATTAATTCTGAATAAAATGCCACCCATTTATTCAATTAAAAAAATTTAAATGTCTCTTATTAGATAATGCATATTTTCGTATGATAAGGTACTTCTTTTTCAATGATTTCGAGGATATTTTAGTTTTGATCAAAAAAATTTTATTTCTCATGACTTTTAATAAAATATGTTAATGCCATCTGAAAGAGGAACAGATAAGCTTTCCATCGAGCTCTTAGTCGAAGAAGTCGGTCGAAGGATGCAAGAGTTATTAGCAAAAAACTAATCGGTGGTCAACACGTTTCCGTCCTACTGCCGATTCTTTTCGCAAAGTACTTTTCTATAATTATAGTATTTAATGGGAAAAAATTAAACGAATTTTTTGTCCATGTAAAAAAACTATTAATTCTGAATAAAATGACACCCATTCATCCAATTAAAAAAATTTAAATGTCTCTTATTAGATAATGCATATTTTCGTCTGATAAGGTACTTCTTTTTCAATGATTTCGGGGATATTTTAGTTTCGATCAAAAAAATTTTATTTCTTACGACTTTTCGTAAAAATGTTAATGCCAACTGAAAGAGGAATAGATAAGCTTTCCATCGAGCTCTTAGTCGAAGAAGTCGGTCGAAGGATGCAAGAGTTATTAGCAAAAAACTAATCGGTGGTCAACTCGTTTCCGTCCTACTGCCGATTCATTTCGCAAAGTACTTTTCTATAATTCTAGTATTTAATGGGAAAAAATTAAATGAATTTTTTGTCGATGTAAAAAACTATCAATTCTGAATAAAATGCCACCCATTTATGAAATTAAAAAAACTTAAATGTCTCTTATTAGATAAGGCATATTTTCGTATGATAAGGTACTTCTTTTTCAATGATTTCGAGGATATTTTAGTTTCGATCAAAAAAATTTTATTTCTTACGACTTTTCGTAAAATATGTTAATGCCATCTGAAAGAGGAACAGATAAGCTTTCCATCGAGCTCTTAGTCAGAGAAGTCGGTCGAAGGATGCAAGAGTTATTAGCAAAAAACTAATCGGTAGTCAACACGTTTCCGTCCTACTGCCGATTCTTATTGCAAAGTACTTTTCTATAATTCTAGTATTTAATGGGAAAAATTAAACGAATTTTTTGTCCATGTAAAAAACTATTAATTCTGAATAAAATGCCACCCATTTATGAAATTAAAAAAATTTAAATGTCTCTTATTAGATAAGGCATATTTTCGTATGATAAGGTACTTCTTTTTCAATGATTTCGAGGATATTTTAGTTTTAATCCAAAAAATTTTATTTCTCATGACTTTTTGTAAAATATGTTAATGCCATCTGAAAGAGGAACAGATAAGCTTTCCATCGAGCTCTTATTCGAAGAAGTCGGTCGAAGGATGCAAGAGTTATTAGAAAAAAACTAATCGGTGGTCAACACGATTCCGTCCAACTGCCGATTCTTTTCGCAAAGTACTTTTCTATAATTCTAGTATTTAATGGGAAAAAATTAAACGAATTTTTGGTCCATGTAAAAAAACTATTAATTCTGAATAAAATGCCGCCTGTTTATGCAATTAAAAAAATTAAAATGTCTCTTATTAGATAAGGCATATTTTCGTATGATAAGGTACTTCTTTTTCAATGATTTCGAGGATATTTTAGTTTTGATCAAAAAAATTTTATTTCTTACGACTTTTCGTAAAAAATGTTAATGCCAACTGAAAGAGGAATAGATAAGCTTTCCATCGAGCTCTTAGTCGAAGAAGTCGGTCGAAGGATGCAAGAGTTATTACCACAAAACTAATCGGTGGTCAACACGTTTCCGTCCTATTGCCGATTCTTTTTGCAAAGTACTTTTCTATAATTCTAGTATTTAATGGGAAAAAATTAAACGAATTTTTTGTCCATGTAAAAAACTTTTAATTCTGAATAAAATGCCTTCCATTTATGCAATTAAAAAAATTTAAATGTCTCTTATTAAATAAGGCATATTTTCGTCTGATAAGGTACTTCTTTTTCAATGATTTCGAGAATATTTTAGTTTTGATCAAAAAAATTTTATTTCTTACGACTTTTCGTAAAATATGTTAATGCCATCTGAAAGAGGAACAGATAAGCTTTCCATCGAGCTCTTAGTCGAAGAAGTCGGTCGAAGGATGCAAGAGTTATTAGCAAAAAACTAATCGGTGGTCAACACGTTTCCGTCCTACTGCCGATTCTTTTCGCAAAGTACTTTTCTATAATTCTAGTATTTAATGGGAAAAAATTAAACGAATTTTTTGTTAATGTTAAAAACTATTAATTCTGAATAAAATGCCACCCATTTATGAAATTAAAAAAATTTAAATGTCCCTTATTAGATAAGGCATATTTTCGTCTGATAAGGTACTTCTTTTTCAATGATTTTGAGGATATTTTAGATTTGATCAAAAAAAATTTTATTTCTTACGACTTTTCGTAAAATATTTTAATGCCAACTGAAAGAGGAATAGATAAGCTTTCCATCGAGCTCTTATTCGAAGAAGTCGGTCGAAGGATGCAAGAGTTATTAGCAAAAAACTAATCGGTGGTCAACACGATTCCATCCTACTGCCGATTCTTTTTGCAAAGTACTTTTCTATAATTCTAGTATTTAATGGGAAAAAATTAAACGAATTTTTTGTCCATGTAAAAAATCTATTAATTCTGAATAAAATGCTACCCATTTATGCAATTAAAAAAATTTAAATGTCTCTTATTGGATAAGGCATATTTTCGTATGATAAGGTACTTCTTTTTCAATGATTTCGAGGATATTTTAGTTTTGATCAAAAAAATTTTATTTCTCATGACTTTTCGTAAAATATGTTAATGCCATCTGAAAGAGGAACAGATAAGCTTTCCATCGAGCTCTTAGTCGAAGAAGTCGGTCGAAGGATGCAAGAGTTATTAGCAAAAAACTAATCGGTGGTCAACTCGTTTCCGTCCTACTGCCGATTCTTTTCGCAAAATGCTTTTCTATAATTCTAGTATTTAATGGGAAAAAATTAAACGAATTTTTTGTCCATGTAAAAAACTATTAATTCTGAATAAAATGGCATCCATTTATTAAATTAAAAAAATTTAAATGTCCCTTATTAGATAAGGCATATTTTCGTCTGATAAGGTACTTCTTTGTCAATGATTTTGAGGATATTTTAGATTTGATCAAAAAAAATGTTATTTCTTACGACTTTTCGTAAAATATTTTAATGCCAACTGAAAGAGGAATAGATAAGCTTTTCATCGAGCTCTTATTCGAAGAAGTCGGTCGAAGGATGCAAGAGTTATTAGCAAAAAACTAATCGGTGGTCAACACGATTCCGTCCTACAGCCGATTCTTTTCGCAAAATACTTTTCAATAATTGTAGTATTTAATGGGAAAAAATTAAACGAATTTTTTGTCTATGTAAAAAACTATTAATTCTGAATAAAATGCTGCCTGTTTATGCAATTAAAAAAATGTAAATGTCTCTTTTTAGATAAGGCATATTTTTGTTTGATAAGGTATTTCGTTTTCAATGATTTTGAGGATATTTTAGATTTGATCAAAAAAAAATTTATTTCTTACGACTTTTCGTAAAAAATGTTAATGCCAACTGAAAGAGGAATAGATAAGCTTTCCATCGAGCTCTTAGTCGAAGAAGTCGGTCGAAGGACGCAAGAGTTAGTAGCAAAAAACTAATCGGTGGTCAACTCGTTTCGATTCTTTTCGCAAAATGCTTTTCTATAATTGTAGTATTTAATGGGAAAAAATTAAACGAATTTTTTGTCCATGTAAAAAAACTATTAATTCTGAATAAAATGCCACCCATTTATGAAATTAAAAAAATTTAAATGTCTCTTATAAGATAAGGCATATTTTCGTCTGATAAGGTACTTCTTTTTCAATGATTTCGAGAATATTTTAGTTTTGATCAAAAAAATTTTATTTCTTACGACTTTTCGTAAAATATGTTAATGCCATCTGAAAGAGGAACAGATAAGCTTTCCATCGAGCTCTTAGTCGAAGAAGTCGGTCGAAGGATGCAAGAGTTATTAGCAAAAAACTAATCGGTGGTCAACACGATTCCGTCCTACAGCCGATTCTTTTCGCAAAATACTTTTCAATAATTGTAGTATTTAATGGGAAAAAATTAAATGAATTTTTTGTCCATGTAAAAAACTATTAATTCTGAATAAAAGGCCGCCTGTTTATGCAATTAAAAAAATTTAAATGTCTCTTATTAGATAAAGCATATTTTTGTCTGATAAGGTATTTCGTTTTCAATGATTTTGAGGATATTTTAGATTTGATCAAAAAAAATTTTATTTCTTACGACTTTTCGTAAAAAATGTTAATGCCAACTGAAAGAGGAATAGATAAGCTTTCCATCGAGCTCTTAGTCGAAGAAGTCGGTCGAAGGATGCAAGAGTTATAAGCAAAAAACTAATCGGTGGTCAACACGTTTCCGTCCTACTGCCGATTCTTTTTGCAAAGTACTTTTCTATAATTCTAGTATTTAATGGGAAAAATTAAACGAATTTTTTGTCCATGTAAAAAACTTTTAATTCTGAATAAAATGCCACCCATTTATGCAATTAAAAAAATTTAAATGTTTCTTATTAGATAAGGCATATTTTCGTATGATAAGGTACTTCTTTTTCAATGATTTCGAGGATATTTTAGTTTTGATCAAAAAAATTTTATTTCTCATGACTTTTCGTAAAATATGTTAATGCCATCATAAAGAGGAACAGATAAGCTTTCCATCGAGCTCTTAGTCGAAGAAGTCGGTCGAAGGATGCAAGAGTTATTAGCAAAAAACTAATCGGTGGTCAACTCGTTTCCGTCCTACTGCCGATTCTTTTCGCAAAGTACTTTTCTATAATTCTAGTATTCAATGGGAAAAAATTAAACGAATTTTTTGTCGATTTAAAAAACTATTAATTCTGAATAAAATGCCGCCTGTTTATGCAATTAAAAAAATTAAAATGTCTCTTATTAGATAAGGCATACTTTCGTCTGATAAGGTTCTTCTTTTTCAATGATTTCGAGAATATTTTAGTTTTGATCAAAAAAATTTTATTTCTTACGACTTTTCGTAAAATATGTTAATGCCATCTGAAAAAGGAACAGATAAGCTTTCCATCGAGCTCTTAGTCGAAGAAGTCGGTCGAAGGATGCAAGAGTTATTAGCAAAAAACTAATCGGTGGTCAACTCGTTTCCGTCCTACTGCCGATTCTTTTCGCAAAGTACTTTTCTATAATTCTAGTATTCAATGGGAAAAAATTAAACGAATTTTTTGTCGATGTAAAAAACTATTAATTCTGAATAAAATGCCGCCTGTTTATGCAATTAAAAAAATTAAAATGTCTCTTATTAGATAAGGCATATTTTCGTCTGATAAGGTTCTTCTTTTTCAATGATTTCGAGAATATTTTAGTTTTGATCAAAAAAATTTTATTTCTTACGACTTTTCGTAAAATATGTTAATGCCATCTGAAAAAGGAACAGATAAGCTTTCCATCGAGCTCTTAGTCGAAGAAGTCGGTCGAAGGATGCAAGAGTTATTAGCAAAAAACTAATCGGTGGTCAACACGTTTCCGTCGTACTGCCGATTCTTTTCGCAAAGTACTTTTCTATAATTCTAGTATTCAATGGGAAAAAATTAAACGAATTTTTTGTCCATGTAAAAAACTATTAATTTTGAATAAAATGCCACCCATTTATGAAATTAAAAAAATTTAAATGTCTCTTATTAGATAAGGCATATTTTCGTCTGATAAGGTACTTCTTTTTCAATGATTTCGAGGATATTTTAGTTTCGATCAAAAAAATTTTTTTCTTACGACTTTTTGTAAAATATGTTAATGGCATCTGAAAGAGGAACAAATAAGCTTTCCATCGAGCTCTTATCCGAAGAAGTCGGTCGAAGGATGCAAGAGTTGTTAGCAAAAAACCAATCGGTGGTCAACACGATTCCGTCCTACAGCTAGGAATCCTACAGATTCTTTTCGCAAAATACTTTTCAATAATTGTAGTATTTAATGGGAAAAAATTAAACGAATTTTTTGTCCATGTAAAAAACTATTAATTCTGAATAAAATGCCGCCTGTTTATGCAATTAAAAAAATTTAAATGTCTCTTTTTAGATAAGGCATATTTTTGTCTGATAAGGTACTTCGTTTTCAATGATTTTCAGGATATTTTAGATTTGATAAAAAAAAATTTTATTTCTTACGACTTTTCGTAAAAAATGTTAATGCCAACTAAAAGAGGAATAGATAAGCTTTCCATCGAGCTTTTAGTCGAAGAAGTTGGTCGAACGATGCAAGAGTTATTAGCAAAAAACTAATCGGTGGTCAACACGATTCCGTCCTACTGCCGATTCTTTTCGCAAAGTACTTTTCTATAATTCTAGTATTCAATGGGAAAAAATTAAACGAATTTTTTGTCGATGTAAAAAAACTATTAATTCTGAATAAAATGCTACCCATTTATGCAATTAAAAAAATTTAAATGTCTCTTATTAGATAAGGCATATTTTCGTCTGATAAGGTACTTCTTTTCAATGATTTCGAGGATATTTTAGTTTCGATCAAAAAAATTTTATTTCTTACGACTTTTCGTAAAATATGTTAAAGGCATCTGAAAGAGGAACAAATAAGCTTTTCATCGAGCTCTAATCCGAAGAAGTCGGTCGAAGGATGCAAGAGTTGTTAGCAAAAAACCAATCGGTGGTAAACACGATTCCGTCCTACAGCTAGGAATCCTACAGATTCTTTTCGCAAAATACTTTTCAATAATTGTAGTATTTAATGGGAAAAAATTAAACGAATTTTTTGTCCATGTAAAAAACTATTAATTCTGAATAAAATGCCGCCTGTTTATGCAATTAGAAAAATTTAAATGTCTCTTTTTAGATAAGGCATATTTTTGTCTGATAAGGTACTTCGTTTTCAATGATTTTCAGGATATTTTAGATTTGATCAAAAAAAATTTTATTTCTTACGACTTTTCGTAAAAAATGTTAATGCCAACTTAAAGAGGAATAGATAAGCTTTCCATCGAGCTCTTAGTCGAAGAAGTCGGTCGAAGGATGCAAGAGTTATTAGCAAAAAACTAATCGGTGGTCAACACGTTTCCGTCGTACTGCCGATTCTTTTCGCAAAGTACTTTTCTATTATTCTAGTATTCAATGGGAAAAAATTAAACGAATTTTTTGTCCATGTAAAAAACTATTAATTCTGAATAAAATGCCACCCATTTATGAAATTAAAAAAATTTAAATGTCTCTTATTAGATAAGGCATATTTTCGTCTGATAAGGTACTTCTTTTTCAATGATTTCGAGGATATTTTAATTTCGATCAAAAAAATTTTTTTTCTTACGACTTTTTGTAAAATATGTTAATGGCATCTGAAAGAGGAACAAATAAGCTTTCCATCGAGCTCTTATCCGAAGAAGTCGGTCGAAGGATGCAAGAGTTGTTAGCAAAAAACCAATCGGTGGTCAACACGATTCCGTCCTACAGCTAGGAATCCTACAGATTCTTTTCGCAAAATACTTTTCAATAATTGTAGTATTTAATGGGAAAAAATTAAACGAATTTTTTGTCCATGTAAAAAACTATTAATTCTGAATAAAATGCCGCCTGTTTATGCAATTAAAAAAATTTAAATGTCTCTTTTTAGATAAGGCATATTTTTGTCTGATAAGGTACTTCGTTTTCAATGATTTTCAGGATATTTTAGATTTGATAAAAAAAAATTTTATTTCTTACGACTTTTCGTAAAAAATGTTAATGCCAACTAAAAGAGGAATAGATAAGCTTTCCATCGAGCCCTTAGTCGAAGAAGTCGGTCGAGGGATGCAAGAGTTATAAGCAAAAAACTAATCGGTGGTCAACACGTTTCCGTCCTACTGCCGATTCTTTTCGCAAAGTACTTTTCTATAATTCTAGTATTTAATGGGAAAAAATGAAACGAATTTTTTGTCCATGTAAAAAACTATTAATTCTGAATAAAATGCCACCCATTTATGAAATTAAAAAAATTTAAATGTCTTTTATTTGATAAGGCATATTTTCGTCTGATAAGGTACTTCTTTTTCAATGATTTCGAGGATATTTTAGTTTCGATCAAAAAAATTTTATTTCTTACGACTTTTCGTCAAATATGTTAATGCCATCTGAAAGAGGAACAGATAAGCTTTCCATCGAGCTTTTAGTCGAAGAAGTTGGTCGAACGATGCAAGAGTTATTAGCAAAAAACTAATCGGTGGTCAACACGATTCCGTCCTACTGCCGATTCTTTTCGCAAAGTACTTTTCTATAATTCTAGTATTCAATGGGAAAAAATTAAACGAATTTTTTGTCCATGTAAAAAACTATTAATTCTGAATAAAATGCCACCCATTTATGAAATTAAAAAAATTTAAATGTCTCTTATTAGATAAGGCATATTTTCGTCTGATAAGGTACTTCTTTTCAATGATTTCGAGGATATTTTAGTTTCGATCAAAAAAATTTTATTTCTTACGACTTTTCGTAAAATATGTTAATGGCATCTGAAAGAGGAACAAATAAGCTTTTCATCGAGCTCTAATCCGAAGAAGTCGGTCGAAGGATGCAAGAGTTGTTAGCAAAAAACCAATCGGTGGTAAACACGATTCCGTCCTACAGCTAGGAATCCTACAGATTCTTTTCGCAAAATACTTTTCAATAATTGTAGTATTTAATGGGAAAAAATTAAACGAATTTTTTGTCCATGTAAAAAACTATTAATTCTGAATAAAATGCCGCCTGTTTATGCAATTAAAAAAATTTAAATGTCTCTTTTTAGATAAGGCATATTTTTGTCTGATAAGGTACTTCGTTTTCAATGATTTTCAGGATATTTTAGATTTGATCAAAAAAAATTTTATTTCTTACGACTTTTCGTAAAAAATGTTAATGCCAACTGAAAGAGGAATAGATAAGCTTTCCATCGAGCTCTTAGTCGAAGAAGTCGGTCGAAGGATGCAAGAGTTATAAGCAAAAAACTAATCGGTGGTCAACATGTTTCCGTCCTACTGCCGATTCTTTTCGCAAAGTACTTTTCTATAATTCTAGTATTTAATGGGAAAAAATGAAACGAATTTTTTGTCCATGTAAAAAACTATTAATTCTGAATAAAATGCCACCCATTTATGAAATTAAAAAAATTTAAATGTCTTTTATTAGATAAGGCATATTTTCGTCTGATAAGGTACTTCTTTTTCAATGATTTCGAGGATATTTTAGTTTCGATCAAAACCATTTTATTTCTTACGACTTTTCGTCAAATATGTTAATGCCATCTGAAAGAGGAACAGATAAGCTTTCCATCGAGCTTTTAGTCGAAGAAGTCGGTCGAACGATGCAAGAGTTATTAGCAAAAAATTAATCGGTGGTCAACACGATTCCGTCCTACTGCCGATTCTTTTCGCGAAGTACTTTTCTATAATTCTAGTATTCAATGGGAAAAAATTAAACGAATTTTTTGTCCATGTAAAAAACTATTAATTCTGAATAAAATGCGACCCATTTATGAAATTAAAAAAATTTAAATGTCTCTTATTAGACAAGGGATATTTTCGTCTGATAAGGTACTTTTTTTCGATGATTTCGAGGATATTTTAGTTTTGATCAAAAAAATTTTATTTCTTACGACTTTTCGTAAAATATGTTAATGCCATCTGAAAGAGGAACAAATAAGCTTTCCATCGAGCTCTTATCCGAAGAAGTCGGTCGAAGGATGCAAGAGTTGTTAGCAAAAAACCAATCGGTGGTCAACACGATTCCGTCCTACAGCCGATTCTTTTCGCAAAATACTTTTCTATAATTGTAGTATTTAACGGGAAAAAATTAAACGAATTTTTTGTCCATGTAAAAAACTATTAATTCTGAATAAAATGCCGCCCATTTATTAAACTAAAAAAATTTAAATGTCTCTTATTAGATAAGGCATATTTTCGTCTGACAAGGTACTTATTTTTCAATGATTTTCAGGATATTTTAGATTTGATCAAAAAAAATTTTATTTCTTACGACTTTTCGTAAAATATGTTAATGCCATCTGAAAGAGGAACAGATAAGCTTTCCGTCGAGCTCTTAGTCGAAGAAGTCGGTCAATGGATGCAAGAGTTATTAGCAAAAAACTAATCGGTGGTCAACACTTTTCCGTCCTACTGCCGATTCTTTTCGCAAAGTACTTTTCTATAATTCTAGTATTCAATGGGAAAAAATTAAACGAATTTTTTGTCCATGTAAAAAACTATTAATTCTGAATAAAATGCCACCCATTTATGAAATTAAAAAAATTTAAATGTCTCTTGTTAGATAAGGCATATTTTCGTCTGATAAGGTACTTCTTTTTCAATGATTTCGAGGATATTTTAGTTTCGATCAAAAAAATTTATTTCTTACGACTTTTCGTAAAATATGTTAATTTTAGTTTTTTAGCAGGCTCGAGGTCGTTATTTATTATTTCCAAAAAGAAAAGACAAATTTTTTCTCTTTTTTAATAATAATTTAATTTTTATCCCGATATATTTCGGACTCCACCGGAGTTCGTCTTCAGGGGCTACAACATTTATAGTTAGACATTTTATTAGTTTAGTGAATATAATTTTTATATAATTATAAATGCCTACTTAACACGGCGTCTTTACAGGTCGTCGCGGAGTTCGTCACTGATTTGGTTTTTGTCAGTTTTTTCTGAGTTTGTCGTCAAGTAAGTGTCTGTATATGTGAGCGCAATTCTCCGTGTCTGTTTTGTAATTAATTCTAATGTTTGTTGGTATGTTTATAATGTGCAGCATTTCTATCATGAAGCGTTTATTGTAATGCTCTTCATGTTGTAACACCTTCACTGCGTCGAAGTTCGGTGTGTGCCGATGTTCTATGCAATGAGTTGCAAGGGCTGTTTTTTGTGCACTTCCGTCATTCCTTCTTTTTATGTCCGATTTATGTCCAGATAATCTTGTTTTTAATTTTGTCTTTGTCGTACCAACATATATTTTATTACATATGTTCGTCCCGTCACCAGCGCAAGGTATCTGGTATATGACATTGTGTTTGTCCATTAATTTTATTTTTGCTTTGGTGTTACTAAATAGCATTCCCGTCGTATATGCTGGCTTATGAGCTATCCTTATCATTTCTCGGTTGTAGCAGTTCGATGCACCTAGTCTTTCAGAAAATTGTGGAATATACGTCACAGATTTGTAAATTGTCGGGGTGTCAAGTCTTTTTTCTCCGCTTATTTCCTTCATCGTCTTTATAATAGTCCTTATTACTCCATCGGGAAAGTCATTCATTTTTAATATGCGTTTTATACGTTTTACGTTGTCATCATAGAAAATTTCGTCACTTGTGTCCATTACTTTTCTTGCATAATTTTTGGCAGTGTTTAAAATCATAGTCCTTGGGTGTTTTGAGAAATAATTAAGAATCCGTCCGGACGCCATTGGTTTTTTGTACCAATTTACTTTTAAAATGTTGTCTATTCTATGCACAACCGCGTCTAAAAATGGTATTCTTTGGTCCGATTCTAATTCTAAGGTAAACTTTATGTTTGGGTGGTAAGCGTTTAATGTTTTAAGTGTTTCGTCTATTTCGTCTTCTTTTACTATTGCAAAGATGTCATCAACGTACTTCGTCAGTAGCCGCGTCCTTAGTATTTTTGTTAGGATATCTTCCATTATCAAATCCGCAATTATCGGGGAAGCTGGTGATCCCATTGGAAGTCCTTTTTGTTGTTTGTATATTTTGTCCTCAAACTTGAAAAATCTGTTTTCTTGTATGCAGAAAACGACAATGTCCATAAATAATTTTTCGGTCATTTTTGTATGTTTTTTTATGTAAAAGAAGACGAAATAGACGAAACACTTAAAACATTAAACGCTTACCACCCAAACATAAAGTTTACCTTAGAATTAGAATCGGACCAAAGAATACCATTTTTAGACGCGGTTGTGCATAGAATAGACAACATTTTAAAAAGTAAATTGGTACAAAAAACCAATGGCGTCTGGACGGATTCTTAATTATTTCTCAAAACACCCAAGGACTATGATTTTAAACACTGCCAAAAATTATGCAAGAAAAGTAATGGACACAAGTGACGAAATTTTCTATGATGACAACGTAAAACGTATAAAACGCATATTAAAAATGAATGACTTTCCCGATGGAGTAATAAGGACTATTATAAAGACGATGAAGGAAATAAGCGGAGAAAAAAGACTTGACACCCCGACAATTTACAAATCTGTGACGTATATTCCACAATTTTCTGAAAGACTAGGTGCATCGAACTGCTACAACCGAGAAATGATAAGGATAGCTCATAAGCCAGCATATACGACGGGAATGCTATTTAGTAACACCAAAGCAAAAATAAAATTAATGGACAAACACAATGTCATATACCAGATACCTTGCGCTGGTGACGGGACGAACATATGTAATAAAATATATGTTGGTACGACAAAGACAAAATTAAAAACAAGATTATCTGGACATAAATCGGACATAAAAAGAAGGAATGACGGAAGTGCACAAAAAACAGCCCTTGCAACTCATTGCATAGAACATCGGCACACACCGAACTTCGACGCAGTGAAGGTGTTACAACATGAAGAGCATTACAATAAACGCTTCATGATAGAAATGCTGCACATTATAAACATACCAACAAACATTAGAATTAATTACAAAACAGACACGGAGAATTGCGCTCACATATACAGACACTTACTTGACGACAAACTCAGAAAAAACTGACAAAAACCAAATCAGTGACGAACTCCGCGACGACCTGTAAAGACGCCGTGTTAAGTAGGCATTTATAATTATATAAAAATTATATTCACTAAACTAATAAAATGTCTAACTATAAATGTTGTAGCCCCTGAAGACGAACTCCGGTGGAGTCCGAAATATATCGGGATAAAAATTAAATTATTATTAAAAAAGAGAAAAAATTTGTCTTTTCTTTTTGGAAATAATAAATAACGACCTCGAGCCTGCTAAAAAACTAAAATTATAAGAAAAAGGTCGCCAAACTCAAACTTAAATATGTTAATGCCATCTGAAAGAGGAACAAATAAGCTTTCCATCGAGCTCTTATCCGAAGAAGTCGGTCGAAGGATGCAAGAGCTATTAGCAAAAAACTAATCGGTGGTCAACACGTTTCCGTCCTACTGCCGATTCTTTTCGCAAAGTACTTTTCTATAATTCTAGTATTTAATGGGAAAAAATTAAACGAATTTTTTGTCCATGTTAAAAACTATTAATTCTGAATAAAATGCCACCCATTTATGAAATTAAAAAAGTTTAAATGTCTCTTATTAGATAAGGCATATTTTCGTCTGATAAGGTACTTCTTTTTCAATGATTTCGAGGATATTTTAGTTTTGATCAAAAAAATTTTATTTCTTACGACTTTTCGTAAGATATGTTAATGCCATCTGAAAGAGGAACAGATAAGCTTTCCATCGAGCTCTTAGTCGAAGAAGTCGGTCGAAGGATGCAAGAGTTATTAGCAAAAAACCAATCGGTGGTCAACACGATTCCGTCCTACTGCCGATTCTTTTCGCAAAGTACTTTTCTATAATTCTAGTATTCAATGGGACAAAATTTAACGATTTTTTTGTCCATGTAAAAAACTATTAATTCTGAATAAAATGCCACCCATTTATGAACCTAAAAAAATTTAAATGTCTCTTATTAGATAAGGCATATTTTCGTCTGATAAGGTACTTCTTTTTCAATGATTTCGAGGATATTTTAGTTTTGATCAAAAAAAATTTTATTTCTTACGATTTTTCGTAAAATATGTTAATGCCATCTGATAGAGGAACAAATAAGCTTTCCATCGAGCCTTTATCCGAAGAAGTCGGTCGAAGGATGCAAGAGTTGCTAGCAAAAAACCAATCGGTGGTCAACACGATTCCGTCCTTATGCAATTAAAAAAATTTAAATGTTTCTTATTAGATAAGGCATATTTTCGTCTGACAAGGTACTTCGTTTTCAATGATTTTGAGGATATTTTAGTTTTGATCAAAAAAATTTATTTCTTACGACTTTTCGTAAAAAATCTTAATGCCAACTGAAAGAGGAATAGATAAGCTTTCCATCGAGCTCTTAGTCGAAGAAGTCGGTCGAAGGATGCAAGAGTTATTAGCAAAAAACTAATCGGTGGTCAACACGTTTCCGTCCTACTGCCGCTTCTTTTCGCAAAGTTTTTTCTATAATTCTAGTATTTAATAGGAAAGAATTAAACGAATTTTTTGTCCATGTAAAAAACTATTAATTCTGAATAAAATGCCACCCATTTATGTAATTAAAAAAATTTAAATGTCTCTTATTAGATAAGGCATATTTTCGTATGATAAGGTACTTCTTTTTCAATGATTTCGAGGATATTTTAGTTTCGATCAAAAAAATTTTATTTCTTACGACTTTTCGTAAAATATGTTAATCCATCTGAAAGAGGAACAGATAAGCTTTCCATCGAGCTTTTAGTCAAAGAAGTCGGTCGAAGGATGCAAGAGTTATTAGCAAAAAACTAATCGGTGGTCAACACAATTCCGTCGTACTGTCGATTCTTTTCGCAAAGTACTTTTCTATAATTATAGTATTTAATGGGAAAAAATTAAACGAATTTTTTGTCCATGTAAAAAAACTATTAATTCTGAATAAAATGCCACCCATTTATGCAATTAAAAAAATTTAAATGTCTCTTATTAGATAAGGCATATTTTCGTCTGATAAGGTACTTCGTTTTCAATGATTTCGCGGATATTTTAGTTTTGATAAAAAAAAATTTATTTCTCACGACTTTTCGTAAAAAATGTTAATGCCAACTGAAAGAGGAATAGATAAGCTTTCCATCGAGCTCTTAGTCGAAGAAGTCGGTCGAAGGATGCAAGAGCTATTAGCAAAAAACTAATCGGTGGTCAACACGTTTCCGTCCTACTGCCGATTCTTTTCGCAAAGTTTTTTTTTATAATTCTAGTATTTAATGGGAAAAAATTAAACGAATTTTTTGTCCATGTTAAAAACTATTAATTCTGAATAAAATGCCACCCATTTATGAAATTAAAAAAGTTTAAATGTCTCTTATTAGATAAGGCATATTTTAGTATGATAAGGTACTTCTTTTTCAATGATTTCGAGGATATTTTAGTTTTGATCAAAAAAATTTTATTTCTTACGACTTTTCGTAAAATATGTTAATGCCATCTGAAAGAGGAACAGATAAGCTTTCCATCGAGCTCTTATCCGAAGAAGTCGGTCGAAGGATGCAAGAGTTGTTAGCAAAAAACCAATCGGTGGTCAACACGATTCCGTCCTACAGCCGATTCTTTTCGCAAAACACTTTTCTATAATTGTAGTATTTAATGGGAAAAAATTAAACGAATTTCTGTCCATGTAAAAAACAATTAATTCTGAATAAAATGCCGCCTGTTTATGCAATTAAAAAAATTTAAATGTCTCTTATTAGATAAGGCATATTTTCGTCTGATAAGGTACTTCGTTTTCAATGATTTCGACGGTATTTTAGATTTGATCAAAAAAATTTTATTTCTCATGACTTTTCGTAAAATATGTTAATGCCATCTGAAAGAGGAACAGATAAGCTTTCCATCGAGCTCTTAGTCGAAGAAGTCGGTCGAAGGATGCAAGAGTTATTAGCAAAAAACTAATCGGTGGTCAACACGTTTCCGTCCTACTGCCGATTCTTTTCGCAAAGTACTTTTCTATAATTCTAGTATTTAATGGGAAAAAATTAAACGAATTTTTTCTCAATGTAAAAAAATATAAATTCTGAATAAAATGCTGCCCATTGATGCAATAAAAAAAATTTAAATGTCTCTTATTAGATAAGGCATATTTTCGTATGATAAGGTACTTCATTTTCAATGATTTCGAGGATATTTTAGTTTTGATCAAAAAAATTTTATTTCTTACGACTTTTCGTAAAATATGTTAATGCCATCTGAAAGAGGAACTGATAAGCTTTCCATCGAGCTCGTAGTCGAAGAAGTCGGTCGAAGGATGCAAGAGTTATTAGGAGAAAACTAATCGGTGGTCAACACGTTTCCGTCCTACTGCCGATTCTTTTCGCAAAATGCTTTTCTATAATTGTAGTATTTAATGGGAAAAAATTAAACGAATTTTTTGTCCATGTAAAAAAACTATGAATTCTGAATAAAATGCCACCCATTTATGCAATTAAAAATATTTAAATGTCTCTTATTAGATAAGGCATATTTTCGTATGATAAGGTACTCCTTTTTCAATGATTTCGAGGATATTTGAGTTTTGATCAAAAACATTTTATTTCTTACGACTTTTCGTAAAATATGTTAATGCCATCTGAAAGAGGAACAGATAAGCTTTCCATCGAGCGCTTATTCGAAGAAGTCGGTCGAAGGATGCAAGAGTTGTTAGCAAAAAACCAATCGGCGGTCAACACGTTTCCGTCCTACTGCCGATTCTTTTCGCAAAATGCTTTTCTATAATTGTAGTATTTAATGGGAACAAATTAAACGAATTTTTTGTCCATGTAAAAAAAACTATTAATTCTGAATAAAATGCCACCCATTTATGCAATTAAAAAAATTTAAATGTCTCTTATTAGATAAGGCATATTTTCGTATGATAAGGTACTTCTTTTTCAATGATTTTGAGGATATTTTAGTTTTGATCAAAAAAATTTTATTTCACATGGCTTTTCGTAAAATATGTTAATGCCATCTGAAAGAGGAACAGATAAGCTTTCCATCGAGCTCTTATTCGAAGAAGTCGGTCGAAGGATGCAAGAGTTGTTAGCAAAAAACCAATCGGTGGTCAACACGTTTCCGTCCTACTGCCGATTCTTTTCGCAAAATGCTTTTCTATAATTGTAGTATTTAATGGGAAAAAATTAAACGAATTTTTTGTCCATGTAAAAAAACTATTAATTCTGAATAAAATGCCACCCATTTATGCAATTAAAAAAATTTAAATGTCTCTTATTAGATAAGGCATATTTTCGTATGATAAGGTACTTCTTTTTCAATGATTTCGAGGATATTTTAGTTTTGATCAAAAAAATTTTATTTTTCATGACTTTTCGTAAAATATGTTAATGCCATCTGAAAGAGGAACAGATAAGCTTTCCATCGAGCACTTAGTCGAAAAAGTCGGTCGAAGGATGCAAGAGTTATTAGCAAAAAACTAATCGGTGGTCAACACGTTTCCGTCCTACTGCCGATTCTTTTCGCAAAATGCTTTTCTATAATTATAGTATTTAATGGGAAAAAATTAAACGAATTTTTTGTCCATGTAAAAAAACTATTAATTCTGAATAAAATGCCACCCATTTATGCAATTAAAAAAATTTAAATGTCTCTTATTAGATAAGGCATATTTTCGTCTGATAAGGTACTTCTTTTTCAATGATTTCGAGGATATTTTAGTTTCGATCAAAAAAATTTTATTTCTTACGACTTTTCGTAAAATATGTTAATGCCATCTGAAAGAGGAACAGATAAGCTTTCCATCGAGCTTTTAGTCGAAGAAGTCGGTCGAAGGATGCAAGAGTTGTTACCAAAAAACCAATCGGTGGTCAACACGATTCCGTCGTACTGCCGATTCTTTTCGCAAAGTACTTTTCTATAATTCTAGTATTCAATGGGAAAAAATTTAACGAATTTATTGTCCATGTAAAAAAACTATTAATTCTGAATAAAATGCCAACCATTTATGCAATTAAAAAATTTAAATGTCTCTTATTAGATAAGGCATATTTTCGTATGATAAGGTACTTCTTTTTCAATGATTTCGAGGATATTTTAGTTTTGATCAAAATAAATTGTATTTCTCATGACTTTTAGTAAAATATGTTAATGCCATCTAAAAGAGGAACAGATAAGCTTTCCATCGAGCTCTTAGTCAAAGAAGTCGGTCGAAGGATGCAAGAGTTATTAGCAAAAAACCAATCGGTGGTCAACACGTTTCCGTCCTACTGCCGATTCTTTTCGCAAAATGCTTTTCTATAATTGTAGTATTTAATGGGAAAAAATTAAACGAATTTTTTGTCCATGTAAAAAAACTATTAATTCTGAATAAAATGCCACCCATTTATGCAATTAAAAAAATTTAAATGTCTCTTATTAGATAAGGCATATTTTCGTATGATAAGGTACTTCTTTTTCAATGATTTCGAGGATATTTTAGTTTTGATCAAAAAAATTTTATTTTTCATGACTTTTCGTAAAATATGTTAATGCCATCTGAAAGAGGAACAGATAAGCTTTCCATCGAGCACTTAGTCGAAAAAGTCGGTCGAAGGATGCAAGAGTTATTAGCAAAAAACTAATCGGTGGTCAACACGTTTCCGTCCTACTGCCGATTCTTTTCGCAAAATGCTTTTCTATAATTATAGTATTTAATGGGAAAAAATTAAACGAATTTTTTGTCCATGTAAAAAAACTATTAATTCTGAATTAAATGCCACCCATTTATGCAATTAAAAAAATTTAAATGTCTCTTATTAGATAAGGCATATTTTCGTATGATAAGGTATTTCTTTTTCAATGATTTCGAGGATATTTTAGTTTTGATCAAAATAAATTGTATTTCTCATGACTTTTAGTAAAATATGTTAATGCCATCTAAAAGAGGAACAGATAAGCTTTCCATCGAGCTTTTAGTCGAAGAAGTCGGTCGAAGGATGCAAGAGTTGTTACCAAAAAACCAATCGGTGGTCAACACGATTCCGTCGTACTGCCGATTCTTTTCGCAAAGTACTTTTCTATAATTCTAGTATTCAATGGGAAAAAATTTAACGAATTTTTTGTCCATGTAAAAAACTATTAATTCTGAATAAAATGCCACCCATTTATGCAATTAAAAAAATTTAAATGTCTCCTATTAGATAAGGCATATTTTCGTATGATAAGGTACTTCTTTTTCAATGATTTCGAGGATATTTTAGTTTTGATCAAAATAAATTGTATTTCTCATGACTTTTAGTAAAAGAGGAACAGATAAGCTTTCCATCGAGCTCTTAGTCAAAGAAGTCGGTCGAAGGATGCAAGAGTTATTAGCAAAAAACTAATCGGTGGTCAACACGTTTCCGTCCTACTGCCGATTCTTTTCGCAAAATGCTTTTCTATAATTGTAGTATTTAGTGGGAAAAAATTTAACGAATTTATTGTCCATGTAAAAAAACTATTAATTCTGAATAAAATGCCAACCATTTATGCAATTAAAAAATTTAAATGTCTCTTATTAGATAAGGCTTATTTTCGTCTGATAAGGTACTTCTTTTTCAATGATTTCGAGGATATTTTAGTTTCGATCAAAAAAATTTTATTTCTTACGACTTTTCGTAAAATACGTTAATGCCATCTGAAAGAGGAACAGATAAGCTTTCCATCGAGCTCTTAGTCGAAGAAGTCGGTCGAAGGATGCAAGAGTTATTAGCAAAAAACTAATCGGTGGTCAACACGTTTCCGTCCTACTGCCGATTCTTTTCGCAAAATGCTTTTCTATAATTGTAGTATTCAATGGGAAAAAATTAAACGAATTTTTTGTCCATGTAAAAAAAATATTAATTCTGAACAAAATGCCACCCATTTATGAAATTAAAAAAATTTAAATGTCTCTTATTAGATAAGGCATATTTTCGTATGATAAGGTACTTCTTTTTTTTTGCTATGATTTCGAGGATATTTTAGTTTTGATCAAAAAAATTTTATTTCTTACGACTTTTCGTAAAATATGTTAATGCCATCTGAAAGAGGAACAGATAAGCTTTCCATCGAGCTCTTATTTGAAGAAGTCGGTCGAAGGATGCAAGAGTTGTTAGAAAAAAACCAATCGGTTGTCAACACGTTTCCGTCCTACTGCCGATTCTTTTCGCAAAATGCTTTTCTATAATTGTAGTATTTAATGGGAAAAAATTAAACGAATTTTTTGTCCATGTAAACAAACTATTAATTCTGAATAAAATGCCACCCATTTATGCAATTAAAAAAATTTAAATGTCTCTTATTAGATAATGCATGTTTTCGTATGATAATGTACTTCTTTTCCAATGATTTCGAGGATATTTTAGTTTTGATCAAAAAAATTTTATTTTTCATGACTTTTCGTAAAATATGTTAACGCCATCTGAAAGAGGAACAGATAAGCTTTCCATCGAGCTCTTAGTCGAAGAAGTCGGTCGAAGGATGCAAGAGTTATTAGCAAAAAACCAATCAGTGGTCAACACGATTTCGTCCTACTGCCGATTCTTTTCGCAAAATGCTTTTCTATAATTGTAGTATTCAATGGGAAAAAATTAAATGAATTTTTTGTCCATGTAAAAAGTTATTAGTTCTGAATAAAATGCCACCCATTTATGAAATTAAAAAAAATTAAATGTCTCTTATTAGATAAGGCATATTTTTATCCATCTGAAAGAGGAACAGATAAGCTTTCCATCGAGCTCTTATTCGAAGAAGGCGGTCGAAGGATGCAAGAGTTGTTAGCAAAAAACCAATCGGTGGTCAACACGATTCCGTCCTACTGCCGATTCTTTTCGCAAAATGCTTTTCTATAATTGTAGTATTCAATGGGAAAAAATTAAATGAATTTTTTGTCCATGTAAAAAAACTATTAATTCTGAACAAAATGCTACAAATTTATGAAATTAAAAAAATTTAAATGTCTCTTATTAGATAAGGCATGTTTTCGTATGATAAGGTACTTCTTTTTCAATGATTTCGATGATATTTTAGTTTTGATCAAAAAAAATTTTATTTCTCATGACTTTTCGTAAAATATGTTAATGCCATCTGAAAGAGGAACAGATAAGCTTTCCATCGAGCTCTTAGTCGAAGAAGTCGGTCGAAGGATGCAAGAGTTATTAGCAAAAAACCAATCAGTGGTCAACACGATTCCGTCCTACTGCCGATTCTTTTCGCAAAGTACTTTTCTATAATTCTAGTATTCAATGGGAAAAAATTAAACGAATTTTTTGTCCATGTAAAAAAACTATTAATTCTGAATAAAATGCCACCCATTTATGCAATTAAAAAAATTTAAATGTCTCTTATTAGATAAGGCATATTTTCGTCTGATGAGGTACTTCTTTTTCAATGATTTCGAGGATATTTTAGTTTCGCTCAAAAAAATTTTATTTCTTACGACTTTTCGTAAAATATGTTAATGCCATCTGAAAGACGAACAGATAAGCTTTCCATCGAGCTCTTATTCGAAGAAGTCGGTCGAAGGATGCAAGAGTTGTTAGCAAAAACCAATCGGTGGTCAACACGTTTCCGTCCTACTGCCGATTCTTTTCGCAAAATGCTTTTCTATAATTGTAGTATTTAAAAACGAATTTAAAAACGAATTTTTTGTCCATGTAAAAATACTATTAATTCTGAATAAAATGCCACCCATTTATGCAATTAAAAAAATTTAAATGTCTCTTATTAGATAAGGCATATTTTCGTATGATAAGGTACTTCTTTTTCAATGATTTCGAGGATATTTTAGTTTTGATCAAAAAAATTTTATTTCTCATGACTTTTAGTAAAATATGTTAGTGCCATCTGAAAGAGGAACAGATAAGCTTTCCATCGAGCTCTTAGTCGAAGAAGTCGGTCGAAGGATGCAAGAGTTATTAGCAAAAAACTAATCGGTGGTCAACACGTTTCCGTCCTACTGCCGATTCTTTTCGCAAAATGCTTTTCTATAATTGTAGTATTTAGTGGGAAAAAATTAAACGAATTTTTTGTCCATGTAAAAAAACTATTAATTCTGAATAAAATGCCATCCATTTATGCAATTAAAAAAATTTAAATGTCTCTTATTAGATAAGGCTTATTTTCGTCTGATAAGGTACTTCTTTTTCATTGATTTCGAGGATATTTTAGTTTCGATCAAAAAAGTTTTATTTCTTACGACTTTTCGTAAAATACGTTAATGCCATCTGAAAGAGGAACAGATAAGCTTTCCATCGAGCTCTTAGTCGAAGAAGTCGGTCGAAGGATGCAAGAGTTATTAGCAAAAAACTAATCGGTGGTCAACACGTTTCCGTCCTACAACCGATTCTTTTCGCAAAATGCTTTTCTATAATTGTAGTATTTAATGGGAACAAATTAAACGATTTTTTTGTACATGTAAAAAAACTATTAATTCTGAATAAAATGCCACCCATTTATGCAATTAAAAAAATTTAAATGTCTCTTATTAGATAAGGCATATTTTCGTATGATAAGGTACTTATTATACCCTGTACACCCACTGTGTATCAGGGTATATTAAGTTTGTTTGAGACGGTTTGTATGTAACGCATAGAAGGAGGGGAGGGGGACCCTATAAAGTATATATATTCTTGATCAGGATGACAAGACGAATTGATATGGCCCTGTCTGTCCGTCCGTCCGTCCTCACCAATGGTTCTCGAAAACTATAAGAGCTAGAGACTTGAAATTTGGTGGATTGACTCGTGAGGTCAAACGCTAGATCAAATTTGAAGGATTTTTTGCCACGCCCACTCCTTCATGCCCATCGAGCACCACCCATTTTTTCAAAAGGCTGTAGCTCGAAAACCTGGTGAGTTAGAAACATGAAAATGAGTATGTAGACTCAGTATGTATAGCTCTACAAAACTGCATACCACATTTTTCCCCCTCCCCTTCATTTCCCCTCAAAAAGTTGTTTTCTTAAAATTGCTGTATCTCCTAAACTATAATAGATACAATGCTGAAATTTTGTATGCAAACTCAGTAAACATACCTATTTAAAACTGCATACCACAAACTTTCATTTTTAACGCTGAGTGACAACGCAAAGACAAACAAATTGAAATTTGGCATAAATTGCGCTATGAACACTGCTTTATCCTATTTGTAACAAAAACCGTACTTAACACTGCGAAAACTATTAAAGCTAGAGACTTGAAATTTGGAAGATAGTCTCGTGTGGTCGAACACTAGATGAAGTTTGAAGGAATTTTTGCCACGCCCATTCCTTCCCGCCCATCGAGCACAACAAAAGGTCATTTTTTTCTTAAAATTGCTGTATCTCCTAAAGTATAAAGAATACAATGCTGAAATTTTGTATGCAAACTCAGATAACATACCTTTTTAAAACTGCATACAACAAACTACCACTTTCCCCGCAAAGACCAACACACTAAAATTTTGCAGCAATGCTTTGTAACAAAATCCGTACTAAAGCGCCATCTAATGGCAACATTGCACTGTGAACCCTGCCTGTTAGCAAATACACAAACCATATCGTGGTACACTGGTTTTGCTGTCGGCGAGTGTTTAACGTGTTATCAATATAGGTGTGTGTACAGGGTATTATATAGTTGAGAATACTCAACTATACTGCCCTTACTGGTTATACCCTGCACATACAGTGTGTCAGGGTATATTAAGTTTGTTTGAACGAAATGTATGTAACGCACAGAAAGAAGGGAGGGGGACCCCATAAAGTATATATATTCTTGATCAGGACGACAAGAGAAATTGATTAAGCCATGTCCGTCCGTCTGTCCGTCCGTCCGTCCGTCCGTCTGTCCGTCTGTCCGTCCGTCTGTATTCACCAATGGATCTCGGAAACTGTAAGAGCTAGAGACTTGAAATTTGGAGGGTAGACTCGTGATGCTTGGCAGCAGATCAAGTTTATTTTTTTTTTGTGCCACGCCCACTCCTTCCCGCCCTTCCAGCCCTGCCCACTTATTTAAATCGCTATAACTCTAACATCCAAAGAGATAGAAACATGAAAGTCGGTATGTAGACTCAGTATGAGTGGCTCTAGAAAACTGCATACCACAAAATCCCCCCCTCATTTTCAGTTCCCCTCCCCCAGTAATTTTCTCTAAATTGTTATATCTCCAAAATTAACAAAGGTATGAACCTGAAATTTTGTATACAAGCTCAGTGATAATACATCTTAAAAACTGCATACCACAAATTACCCCTCTCTTTGATGGCTACCCCTCAGAGACCTACAAACTTAAATTTTTCGTAAAAACCACATTTTTTGACCGATTTTCTTTGTATTTTGAACACTATTTGAAAAGGCGACGTCAGATCAATATGTTTTTGTAGATTGAGGGTGTAGCACTGCCTACCATGTGTGCAGGGTATTATATTGTCGAGTATACTCGACTATACCGCCCTTACTGGTTTTTCAATGATTCCGAGGATATTTTAGTTTTGATCAAAACAATTTTATTTCTCATGACTTTTCGTAAAATATGTTAATGCCATCTGAAAGAGGAACAGATAAGCTTTCCAGCGAGCTCTTAGTCGAAGAAGTCGGTCGAAGAATGCAAGAGTTATTAGCAAAAAACTAATCGGTGGTCAACACGATTCCGTCCTACTGCCGATTCTTTTCGCAAAATGCTTTTCTATAATTGTAGTATTCAATGGGAAAAAATTAAACGAATTTTTTGTCCATGTAAAAAAAATATTAATTCTGAACAAAATGCCACCCATTTATGAAATTAAAAAAATTTAAGTGTCTCTTATTAGATAAGGCATATTTTCGTCTGATAAGGTACTTCTTTTATTTTCTATGATTTCGAGGATATTTTAGTTTTGATCAAAAAAATTTTATTTCTTACGACTTTTCGTAAAATATGTTAATGCCATCTGAAAGAGGAACAGATAAGCTTTCCATCGAGCTCTTATTCGAAGAAGTCGGTCGAAGGATGCAAGAGTTGTTAGCAAAAAACCAATCGGTTGTCAACACGTTTCCGTCCTACTGCCGATTCTTTTCGCAAAATGCTTTTCTATAATTGTAGTATTTAATGGGAAAAGATTAAATGAATTTTTTGTCCATGTAAAAAAACTATTAATTCTGAATAAAATGCCGCCCATTTATGCAATTAAAAAAATTTAAATGTCTTTTATTAGATAAGGCATGTTTTCGTATGATAAGGTACTTCTTTTTCAATGATTTCGAGGATATTTTAGTCTTGATCAAAAAAATTATATTTCTCATGACTTTTTGTAAAATATGTTAATGCCATCTGAAAGAGGAACAGATAAGCTTTCCATCGAGCACTTATTCGAAGAAGTCGGTCGAAGGATGCAAGAGTTATTAGCAAAAAACTAATCGGTGGTCAACTCGTTTCCGTCCTACCGCCGATTCTTTTTGCAAAGTACTTTTCTATAATTCTAGTATTTAATGGCAAAAAATTAAATGAATTTTTTGTCGAAGTAAAAAACTATTAATTCTGAATAAAATACCACCCATTTATGCAATTAAAAAAATTTAAATGTCTTTTATTAGATAAGGCATGTTTTCGTATGATAAGGTACTTCTTTTTCAATGATTTCGAGGATATTTTAGTCTTGATCAAAAAAATTATATTTCTCATGACTTTTTGTAAAATATGTTAATGCCATCTGAAAGAGGAACAGATAAGCTTTCCATCGAGCTATTAGTCGAAGAAGTCGGTCGAAGGATGCAAGAGTTATTAGCAAAAAACCAATCGGTGGTCAACACGATTCCGTCCTACTGCCGATTCTTTTCGCAAAGTACTTTTCTATAATTGTAGTATTTTATGGGAAAAAATTAAACGAATTTTTAGTCCATGTAAAAAAAATATTAATTCTGAACAAAATGGCACCCATTTATGAAATTAAAAAAATTTAAATGTCTCTTATTAGATAAGGGATGTTTTCGTATGATAAGGTACTTCTTTTTCAATGATTTCGAGGATATTTTAGTTTTGATCAAAAAAATTTTATTTCTCATGACTTTTCGTAAAATATGTAAATGCCATCTGAAAGAGGAACAGATAAGCTTTCCGTCGAGCTCTTAGTCGAAGAAGTCGGTCGAAGGATGCAAGAGTTATTAGCAAAAAACCAATCAGTGGTCAACACGATTCCGTCCTACTGCCGATTCTTTTCGCAAAGTACTTTTCTATAATTCTAGTATTCAATGGGAAAAAATTAAACGAATTTTTGGTCCATGTAAAAAATTATTAATTCTGAATAAAATACCACCCATTTATGAAATTCAAAAAATTTAAATGTCTTTTATTAGATAAGGCATGTTTTCGTATGATAAGGTACTTCTTTTTCAATGATTTCGAGGATATTTTAGTCTTGATCAAAAAAATTTTATTTCTCATGACTTTTCGTAAAATATGTTAATGCCATCTGAAAGAGGAACAGATAAGCTTTCCATCGAGCTCTTAGTCGAAGAAGTCGGTCGAAGGATGCAAGAGTTATTAGCCAAAAACTAATCGGTGGTCAACACGATTCCGTCCTACTGCCGATTCTTTTCGCAAAGTACTTTTATATAATTGTAGTATTTAATGGGAAAAAGTTAAACGAATTTTTTGTCCATGTAAAAAAAATATTAATTCTGAACTAAATGCCACCCATTTATGAAATTAAAAAAATTTAAATGTCTCTTATTAGATAAGGCATATTTTCGTCTGATAAGTTACTTCTTTTATTTTCTATGATTTCGAGGATATTTTAGTTTTGATCAAAAAAATTTTATTTCTTACGACTTTTCGTAAAATATGTTAATGCCATCTGAAAGAGGAACAGATAAGCTTTCCATCGAGCTCTTATTCGAAGAAGTCGGTCGAAGGATGCAAGAGTTGTTAGCAAAAAACCAATCGGTTGTCAACACGTTTCCGTCCTACTGCCGATTCTTTTCGCAAAATGCTTTTCTATAATTGTAGTATTCAATGGGAAAAAATAAAATGAATTTTTTGTCCATGTAAAAAAACTATTAATTCTGAACAAAATGCTACTCATTTATGAAATTAAAAAAATTTAAATGTCTCTTATTAGATAAGGCATGTTTTCGTATGATAAGGTACTTCTTTTTCAATGATCTCGAGGATATTTTAGTTTTGATCAAAAAAATTTTATTTCTCATGACTTTTCGTAAAATATGTTAATGCCATCTGAAAGAGGAACAGATAAGCTTTCCGTCGAGCTCTTAGTCGAAGAAGTCGGTCGAAGGATGCAAGAGTTATTAGCAAAAAACCAATCAGTGGTCAACACGATTCCGTCCTACTGCCGATTCTTTTCGCAAAGTACTTTTCTATAATTCTAGTATTCAATGGGAAAAAATTAAACGAATTTTTGGTCCATGTAAAAAATTATTAATTCTGAATAAAATACCACCCATTTATGAAATTCAAAAAATTTAAATGTCTTTTATTAGATAAGGCATGTTTTCGTATGATAAGGTACTTCTTTTTCAATGATTTCGAGGATATTTTAGTCTTGATCAAAAAAATTTTATTTCTCATGACTTTTCGTAAAATATGTTAATGCCATCTGAAAGAGGAACAGATAAGCTTTCCATCGAGCTCTTAGTCGAAGAAGTCGGTCGAAGGATGCAAGAGTTATTAGCCAAAAACTAATCGGTGGTCAACACGATTCCGTCCTACTGCCGATTCTTTTCGCAAAGTACTTTTATATAATTGTAGTATTTAATGGGAAAAAATTAAACGAATTTTTTGTCCATGTAAAAAAAATATTAATTCTGAACAAAATGGCACCCATTTATGAAATTAAAAAAATTTAAATGTCTCTTATTAGATAAGGCATATTTTCGTCTGATAAGGTACTTCTTTTATTTTCTATGATTTCGAGGATATTTTAGTTTTGATCAAAAAAATTTTATTTCTTACGACTTTTCGTAAAATATGTTAATGCCATCTGAAAGAGGAACAGATAAGCTTTCCATCGAGCTCTTATTCGAAGAAGTCGGTCAAAGGATGCAAGAGTTGTTAGCAAAAAACCAATCGGTTGTCAACACGTTTCCGTCCTACTGCCGATTCTTTTCGCAAAATGCTTTTCTATAATTGTAGTATTTAATGGGAACAAATTAAACGAATTTTTTGTCCATGTAAAAAAAACTATTAATTCTGAATAAAATACCACCCATTTATGCAATTAAAAAAATTTAAATGTCTTTTATTAGATAAGGCATGTTTTCGTATGATAAGGTACTTCTTTTTCAATGATTTCGAGGATATTTTAGTCTTGATCAAAAAAATTATATTTCTCATGACTTTTCGTAAAATATGTTAATGCCATCTGAAAGAGGAACAGATAAGCTTTCCATCGAGCTCTTAGTCGAAGAAGTCGGTCGAAGGATGCAAGAGTTATTAGCAAAAAACCGATCAGTGGTCAACACGATTCCGTCCTACTGCCGATTCTTTTCGCAAAGTACTTTTCTATAATTCTAGTATTCAATGGGAAAAAAATTAAACGAATTTTTTGTCCATGTAAAAAGTTATTAATTCTGAATAAAATACCACCCATTTATGAAATTAAAAAAAATTAAATGTCTCTTATTAGATAAGGCATATTTTTATCCATCTGAAAGAGGAACAGATAAGCTTTCCATCGAGCTCTTATTTGATGAAGGCGGTCGCAGGATGCAAGAGTTGTTAGCAAAAAACCAATCGGTGGTCAACACGATTCCGTCCTACTGCCGATTCTTTTCGCAAAATGCTTTTCTAAAATTGTAGTATTCAATGGGAAAAAATTAAACGAATTTTTTGTCCATGTAAAAAATTATTTATTCTGAATAAAATACCACCCATTGAAATTAAAAAAATTTAAATGTCTTTTATTAGATAAGGCATGTTTTCGTATGATAAGGTACTTCTTTTTCAATGATTTCGACGATATTTTAGTCTTGATCAAAAAAATTTTATTTCTCATGACTTTTCGTAAAATATGTTAATGCCATCTGAAAGAGGAACAGATAAGCTTTCCATCGAGCTCTTATTCGAAGAAGTCGGTCGAAGGATGCAAGAGCTGTTAGCAAAAAACCAATCGGTTGTCAACACGTTTCCGTCCTACAGCCGATTCTTTTCGCAAAATGCTTTTCTATAATTGTAGTATTTAATGGGAACAAATTAAATGAATTTTTTGTCCATGTAAAAAAACTATTAATTCTGAATAAAATACCACCCATTTATGCAATTAAAAAAATTTAAATGTCTTTTATTAGATAAGGCATGTTTTCGTATGATAAGGTACTTCTTTTTCAATGATTTCGAGGATATTTTAGTCTTGATCAAAAAAATTATATTTCTCATGACTTTTTGTAAAATATGTTAATGCCATCTGAAAGAGGAACAGATGAGCTTTCCATCGAGCTATTAGTCGAAGAAGTCGGTCGAAGGATGCAAGAGTTATTAGCAAAAAACCAATCAGCGGTCAACACGATTCCGTCCTACTGCCGATTCTTTTCGCAAAGTACTTTTCTATAATTCTAGTATTCAATGGGAAAAAAATTAAACGAATTTTTTGTCCATGTAAAAAGTTATTAATTCTGAATAAAATGCCACCCATTTATGAAATTAAAAAAAAATTAAATGTCTCTTATTAGATAAGGCATATTTTTATCCATCTGAAAGAGGAACAGATAAGCTTTCCATCGAGCTCTTATTCGATGAAGGCGGTCGAAGGATGCAAGAGTTGTTAGCAAAAAACCAATCGGTGGTCAACACGATTCCGTCCTACTGCCGATTCTTTTCGCAAAATGCTTTTCTAAAATTGTAGTATTCAATGGGAAAAAATTAAATGAATTTTTTGTCCATGTAAAAAAACTATTAATTCTGAACAAAATGCTACCCATTTATGAAATTAAAAAAATTTAAATGTCTCTTATTAGATAAGGCATGTTTTCGTATGATAAGGTATTTCTTTTTCAATGATTTCGAGGATATTTTAGTTTTGATCAAAAAAATTTTATTTCTCATGACTTTTCGTAAAATGCGTTAATGCCATCTGAAAGAGGAACAGATAAGCTTTCCATCGAGCTCTTATTCGGTGAAGGCGGTCGAAGGATGCAAGAGTTGTTAGCAAAAAACCAATCGGTGGTCAACACGATTCCGTCCTACTGCCGGTTCTTTTCGCAAAATGCTTTTCTAAAATTGTAGTATTCAATGGGAAAAAATTAAACGAATTTTTTGTCCATGTAAAAAATTATTAATTCTGAATAAAATGCCACCCATTTATGAAATTAAAACCAGTAAGGACGCTATCTTCAGCAAGGCTGAAGCTATAATACTTTTCACGTTGTGTCACTATAAAAAAAACTGAAATGAATAGTTTTCATGCCTCTCTAACAACATAACTGTAATGTTCCAAGTCAATTGGTTAAAAAACATAAAAGTTTTCCATACAGCGGGTCAAGTTTAGCTATTACTGGGCGTGGCCATGCCCACTTTTGGTCAAAATAGTTTTCATTCCTTCCTAAGAACATAACTGTAGAGTTTCAAGTCAATTGGTTAAAAAACAAAAAAGTTTTCCATACAACGGGTCAAGTTTCGCTATAAGTGGGCGTGGCTATGCCCACTTTTGGTCAAAATAGTTTTCAATCTTCCCTAAGAATATAACTGTAAAGTTTCAAGTCAATTGGTTAAAAAACAAAAAAGTTTTCCATACAACGGATCAAGTTTAGCTATTAGTGGGCGTGGCCATGCCCACTTTTGGTCAAAATAGTTTTCATTCCTTCCTAAAAACATAACTGTAAAGTTTCAAGTCAATTGGTTAAAAAACAAAAAAGTTTTCCATACAACGGGTCAAGTTTCGCTATAAGTGGGCGTGGCTACGCCCACTTTTGGTCAAAATAGTTTTCATTCCTCCCTAAGAACATCAATGTAAAGTTTCAAATCAATTGGTTAAAAAACAAAAAAGTTTTCCATACAACGGGTCAAGTTTAGCTATAAGTGGGCGTGGCTACGCCCTCTTTTGGTCAAAATAGTTTTCATGCCTCCCTAAGAACGTAACTGTAAAGTTTCTAGTCAATTGGTTAAAAAACAAAAAAGTTCTCCATACAACGGGTCAAGTTTCGCTATAAGTGGGCGTGGCTACGCCCACTTTTGGTCAAAATAGTTTTCATTCCTCTCTAGGAACATAACTGTAAAGTATTAAGTCAATTGGTTAAAAAACAAAAAAGTTTTCCATACAAAGGGTCAATTTTCGCTATAAAAGGGCGTGGCTACGCCCACTTTTCGTCAAAATAGTTTTCATTCCTCCCTAAGAACATAACTGCAAAGTTTCAAGTCAATTGGTTAAGAAACAAAAAAGTTTTCCATACAACGGGTCAATTTTCGCTATAAGTGGGCGTGGCTACGCCTGGCTACGCCCACTTTTGGTCAAAATAGTTTTCATTCCTCCCTAAGAGCATAACTGCAAAGTTTCAAGTCAATTGGTTAAAAAACAAAAAAGTTTTCCATACAACGGGTCAATTTTCGCTATAAGTAGGCGTGGCTACGCCCACTTTTGGTTAAAATAGTTTTCATTCCTCCCTGAGAACATAACTGTAAAGTTTCAAGTCAATTGGTTGAAAAACAAAAAAGTTTTCCATACAAAGGGTCAAGTTAAGCTATAAGTGGGCGTGGCCACGCCCACTTTTGATCAAAATAGTTTCCATTCCTCCCTAAGAGCATAACTGCAAAGTTTCAAGTCAATTGGTTAAGAAACAAAAAAGTTTTCCATACAACGGGTCAATTTTCGCTATAAGTGGGCGTGGCTACGCCTGGCTACGCCCACTTTTGGTCAAAATAGTTTTCATTCCTCTCTAAGAACATAACTGTAAAGTTTCAAGTCAATTGGTTAAAAAACAAAAAAGTTTTCCATACAACGGGTAAATTTTCGCTTTAAGTGGGCGTGGCTACGCGTGGTTACGCCCACATTTGGTCAAAATAGATTTCATTCCTCCCTAAGAACATAACTTTAAAATTTCAAGTCAATTGGTTAAGAAACAAAAAAGTTTTCCATACAACGACGTGAATATTCCTTCTCTTCCTCTTCTTCATTTTGTATGGGAGCTACCAGTTCCAGATGTCCAATCTCAATGAAACTTTCAGGCATGTAGTCGGACCATGTAAAACAACTATGTTTAAAATTTCAGCACTCTATTGTACAAAACAAAAAAGTTTTCCATACAACGATTCAAGTTTTGTTCACTTTTCTTCTTCTTTTCGTATGGGAGCTACCTGTTCCAATAATCCGATCATGCTGGTTCCGACGAATGATTCATCGTAATAAATTCTAAGACTCTGTGCAAAGTTTCAGCTCGATAGCTTCAAAACTGAGGGACTAGTTTGCATACATACAGACAGACAGACAGACAGACAGACAGACAGACCGACAGACAGACAGACGGACATGGCTAAATCAACTCGTCTTGTCGTCCTGATCAAGAATATATATACTTTATATAGTCGGAAATTAATATTTCGATCTGTTACAAACTCCGTGACAAAGTTAATATACTATTTCACATAAGTGAAAAGTATAAAAATTTAAATGTCACTTATTAGATAAGGCATATTTTCGTCTGATAAGGTACTTCCTTTTTTATACTTTTCACTTATGTGAAATAGTATATTAACTTTGTCACGGAGTTTGTAACAGATCGAAATATTAATTTCCGACTATATAAAGTATATATATTCTTGATCAGGACGACAAGACGAGTTGATTTGGCCATGTCCGTCTGTCCGTCTGTCTGTCGGTCTGTCTGTCTGTCTGTCTGTCTGTCTGTATGTATGCAAACTAGTCCCTCAGTTTTGAAGCTATCGAGCTGAAACTTTGCACAGAGTCTTAGAATTTATTACGATGAATCATTCGTCGGAACCAGCATGATCGGATTATTGGAACAGGTAGCTCCCATACGAAAAGAAGAAGAAAAGTGAACAAAACTTGAATCGTTGTATGGAAAACTTTTTTGTTTTGTACAATAGAGTGCTGAAATTTTAAACATAGTAGTTTTACATAGTCCGACTACATGCCCGAAAGTTTCATTGAGATTGGACATCTGGAACTGGTAGCTCCCATACAAAATGAAGAAGAGGAAGAGAAGGAATATTCTCGTCGTTGTATGGAAAACTTTTTTGTTTCTTAACCAATTGACTTGAAATTTTAAAGTTATGGTCTTAGGGAGGAATGAAAACTATTTTGACCAAAAGTGGGCGTAGCCACGCGTAGCCACGCCCACTTATAGCGAAAATTGACCCGTTGTATGGAAAACTTTTTTGTTTTTTAACCAATTGAATTGAAACTTTACAGTTATGTTCTAAGAGAGGAATGAAAACTATTTTGACCAAAAGTGGGCGTAGCCACGCCCACTTATAGCGAAAATTGACCCGTTGTATGGAAAACTTTTTTGTTTTTTAACCAATTGAATTGAAACTTTACAGTTATGTTCTAAGAGAGGAATGAAAACTATTTTGACCAAAAGTGGGCGTAGCCACGCCCACTTATAGCGAAAATTGACCCGTTGCATGGATTACTTTTTTGTTTTTTAACCAATTGACTTGAAACTTTTTAGTTATGTTCTTAGGAAGGAATCAAAACTATTTTGACCAAAAGTTGGCGTGGCCACGCCCTTTTATAGCGAAAATTTACCCGTTGTATGGAAAACTTTTTTGCTTATTAACCAACTGACTTGAAACTTTACAGGATTGTTCTTAGGGTGGAATGAAAACAGTTTTGACCAAAAGTGGGCGTGGCCATGCCCTTTTATAGCGAAAATTGACCCGTTGTATGGAAAACTTTTTTGTTTTTTAACCAATTGACTTGAAACTTTGCAGTTATGCTCTTAGGGAGGAATGAAAACTATTTTGATCAAAATTGGGCATGGCCACGCCCACTTATAGCTTAACTTGACCCTTTGTATGGAAAACTTTTTTGTTTTTTAACCAATTGACTTGAAACCTTACAGTTATGTTCTTAGAGAGGAATGAAAACTATTTTAACCAAAAGTGGGCGTAGCCACGCCTACTTATAGCGAAAATTGACCCGTTGTATGGAAAACTTTTTTGTTTTTTAACCAACTGACTTGAAACTTTACAGTTATGTTCTTAGGGAGGAATGAAAACTATTTTGACCAAATTTGGGCATGGCTACGCCCACTTATCGCAAAACTTGAACCGTTGTATGGAAAAATTTTTTGTTTTTTAACGAATTGACTTGAAACATTACAGTTATGTTGTTAGGGAGGCATGAAAACTATTCATTTAGTTTTTTTTATAGTGACACAAAGTGAAAAGTATTATAGCTTCAGCCTTGCTGAAGATAGCGTCTTTACTGGTTTTTCTATGATTTCGAGGATATTTTAGTGTTGATCAAAAAAATTTTATTTCTTACGACTTTTCGTAAAATATGTTAATGCCATCTGAAAGAGGAACAGATAAGCTTTCCATCGAGCTCTTAGTCGAAGAAGTCGGTTGAAGGATGCAAGAGTTGTTAGCAAAAAACCAATCGGTTGTCAACACGATTCCGTCATTCTGCCGATTCTTTTCGCAAAATGCTTTTCTATAATTGTAGTATTTAATGGGAAAAAATTAAACGAATTTTTTGTCCATGTAAAAAATTATTAATTCTGAATAAAATGCCACCCATTTATGAAATTAAAAAAAAATATATGTCTCTTATTAGGTAAGGCATATTTTTATCCATCTGAAAGAGGAACAGATAAGCTTTCCATCGAGCTCTTATTCGAAGAAGGCGGTCGAAGGATGCAAGAGTTGTTAGCAAAAAACCAATCGGTGGTCAACACGATTCCGTCCTACTGCCGATTCTTTTCGCAAAATGCTTTTCTATAATTGTAGTATTCAATGGGAAAAAATTAAACGAATTTTTTGTCCATGTAAAAAAAATATTAATTCTGACCAAAATGCCACCCATTTATGAAATTAAAAAAATTTAAATGTCTCTTATTAGATAAGGCATATTTTCGTCTGATAAGGTACTTCTTTTTTTTTCTCTGATTTCGAGGATATTTTAGTTTTGATCAAAAAAATTTTATTTCTTACGACTTTTCGTAAAATATGTTAATGCCATCTGAAAGGGGAACAGATAAGCTTTCCATCGAGCTCTTATTCGAACAAGTCGGTCGAAGGATGCAAGAGTTGTTAGCAAAAAACCAATCGGTTGTCAACACGATTCCGTCCTTCTGCCGATTCTTTTCGCAAAATGCTTTTCTATAATTGTAGTATTTAATGGGAAAAAATTAAACGAATTTGTTGTCCATGTAAAAAAACTATTAATTCTGAATAAAATGCCACCCATTTATGCAATTAAAAAAATTTAAATGCCTCTTATTAGATAAGGCATATTTTCGTATGATAAGGTACTTCTTTTTCAATGATTTCGAGGATATTTTAGTTTTGATCAAAAACATTTTATTTCTTACGACTTTTCGTAAAATACGTTAATGCCATCTGAAGGAGGAACAGATAAGCTTTCCATCGAGCTCTTATTCGAAGAAGTCGGTCGAAGGTTGCAAGAGTTGTTAGCAAAAAACCAATCGGTGGTCAACACGTTTCCGTCCTACAGCCGATTCTTTTCGCAAAGTACTTTTCTATAATTCTAGTATTTAATGGGAAAAAAATTAAACGAATTTTTTGTCCACGTAAAAAATTATTAATTCTGAATAAAATGCCACCCATTTATGAAATTAAAAAAAAATAAATGTCTCTTATTAGGTAAGGCATACTTTTATCCATCTGAAAGAGGAACAGATAAGCGTTCCATCGAGCTCTTATTCGAAGAAGGCGGTCGAAGGATGCAAGAGTTGTTAGCAAAAAACCAATCGGTGGTCAACACGATTCCGTCCTACTGCCGATTCTTTTCGCAAAATGCTTTTCTATAATTGTAGTATTCAATGGGAAAAAATTAAACGAATTTTTTGTCCATGTAAAAAACTATTAATTCTGAATAAAATGCCACCCATTTATGAAATTAAAAAAATTTTAATGTCTCTTATTAGATAAGGCATGTTTTCGTATGATAAGGTACTTCTTTTTCAATGATTTCGAGGATATTTTAGTTTTGATCAAAAAAATTTTATTTCTCATGACTTTTCGTAAAATATGTTAATGCCATCTGAAAGAGGAACAGATAAGCTTTCCATCGAGCTCTTAGTCGAAGAAGTCGGTCGAAGGATGCAAGAGTTATTAGCAAAAAACCAATCAGTGGTCAACACGATGCCGTCCTACTGCCGATTATTTTCGCAAAGTACTTTTCTATAATTCTAGTATTCAATGGGGAAAAAATTAAACGAATTTTTTGTCCACATAAAAAGTTATTAACTCTGAATAAAATGCCACCCATTTATGAAATTAAAAAAAATTAAATGTCTCTTATTAGATAAGGCATATTTTTATCCATCTGAAAGAGGAACAGATAAGCTTTCCATTGAGCTCTTATTCGAAGAAGGCGGTCGAAGGATGCAAGAGTTGTTAGCAAAAAACCAATCGGTGGTCAACACGATTCCGTCCTACTGCCGATTCTTTTCGCAAAATGCTTTTCTATAATTGTAGTATTCAATGGGAAAAAATTAAACGAATTTTTTGTCCATGTAAAAAACTATTAATCCTGAATAAAATGCCACCCATTTATGAAATTAAAAAAATTTAAATGTCTCTTATTAGATAAGGCATGTTTTCGTATGATAAGGTACTTCTTTTTCAATGATTTCGTGGATATTTTAGTTTTGATCAAAAAAATTTTATTTCTTACGACTTTTCGTAAAATATGTTAATGCCATCTGAAAGAGGAACAGATAAGCTTTCCATCAAGCTCTTATTCGAAGAAGTCGGTCGAAGAATGCAAGAGTTGTTAGCAAAAAACCAATCGGTTGTCAACACGATTCCGTCCTTCTGCCGATTCTTTTCGCAAAATGCTTTTCTATAATTGTAGTATTTAATGGGAAAAAATTAAACGAATTTTTTGTCCATGTAAAAAATTATTAATTCTGAATAAAATGCCACCCATTTATGAAATTAAAAAAAAATATATGTCTCTTATTAGGTAAGGCATATTTTTATCCATCTGAAAGAGGAACAGATAAGCGTTCCATCGAGCTCTTATTCGAAGAAGGCGGTCGAAGGATGCAAGAGTTGTTAGCAAAAAACCAATCGGTGGTCAACACGATTCCGTCCTACTGCCGATTCTTTTCGCAAAATGCTTTTCTATAATTGTAGTATTCAATGAGAAAAAATTAAACGAATGTTTTGTCCATGTAAAAAACTATTAATTCTGAATAAAATGCCACCCATTTATGAAATTAAAAAAAAAAATAAATGTCTCTTATTAGGTAAGGCATATTTTTATCCATCTGAAAGAGGAACAGATAAGCTTTCCATCGAGCTCTTATTCGAAGAAGGCGGTCGAAGGATGCAAGAGTTGTTAGCAAAAAACCAATCGTTGGTCAACACGATTCCGTCCTAATGCCGATTCTTTTCGCAAAATGCTTTTCTATAATTGTAGTATTCAATGGGAAAAAATTAAACGAATTTTTTGTCCATGTAAAAAAAATATTAATTCTGACCAAAATGCCACCCATTTATGAAATTAAAAAAATTTAAATGTCTCTTATTAGATAAGGCATATTTTCGTCTGATAAGGTACTTCTTTTTCAATGATTTCGAGGATATTTTAGTTTTGATCAAAAAAATTTTATTTCTCATGACTTTTCGTAAAATATGTTAATGCCATCTGAAAGAGGAACAGATAAGCTTTCCATCGAGCTCTTAGTCGAAGAAGTCGGTCGAAGGATGCAAGAGTTATTAGCAAAAAACCAATCAGTGGTCAACACGATTCCGTCCTACTGCCGATTATTTTCGCAAAGTACTTTTCTATAATTCTAGTATTCAATGTGAAAAAAATTAAACGAATTTTTTGTCCACATAAAAAGTTATTAACTCTGAATAAAATGCCACCCATTTATGAAATTAAAAAAAATTAAATGTCTCTTATTAGATAAGGCATATTTTTATCCATCTGAAAGAGGAACAGATAAGCTTTCCATCGAGCTCTTATTCGAAGAAGGCGGTCGAAGGATGCAAGAGTTGTTAGCAAAAAACCAATCGGTGGTCAACACGATTCCGTCCTACTGCCGATTCTTTTCGCAAAATGCTTTTCTATAATTGTAGTATTCAATGGGAAAAAATTAAACGAATTTTTTGTCCATGTAAAAAACTATTAATTCTGAATAAAATGCCACCCATTTATGAAATTAAAAAAATTTAAATGTCTCTTATTAGATAAGGCATGTTTTCGTATGATAAGGTACTTCTTTTTCAATGATTTCGAGGATATTTTAGTTTTGATCAAAAAAATTTTATTTCTCATGACTTTTCGTAAAATATGTTAATGCCATCTGAAAGAGGAACAGATAAGCTTTCCATCGAGCTCTTAGTCGAAGAAGTCGGTCGAAGGATGCAAGAGTTATTAGCAAAAAACCAATCAGTGGTCAACACGATGCCGTCCTACTGCCGATTATTTTCGCAAAGTACTTTTCTATAATTCTAGTATTCAATGGGGAAAAAATTAAACGAATTTTTTGTCCACATAAAAAGTTATTAACTCTGAATAAAATGCCACCCATTTATGAAATTAAAAAAAATTAAATGTCTCTTATTAGATAAGGCATATTTTTATCCATCTGAAAGAGGAACAGATAAGCTTTCCATTGAGCTCTTATTCGAAGAAGGCGGTCGAAGGATGCAAGAGTTGTTAGCAAAAAACCAATCGGTGGTCAACACGATTCCGTCCTACTGCCGATTCTTTTCGCAAAATGCTTTTCTATAATTGTAGTATTCATTGGGAAAAAATTAAACGAATTTTTTGTCCATGTAAAAAACTATTAATCCTGAATAAAATGCCACCCATTTATGAAATTAAAAAAATTTAAATGTCTCTTATTAGATAAGGCATGTTTTCGTATGATAAGGTACTTCTTTTTCAATGATTTCGTGGATATTTTAGTTTTGATCAAAAAAATTTTATTTCTTACGACTTTTCGTAAAATATGTTAATGCCATCTGAAAGAGGAACAGATAAGCTTTCCATCAAGCTCTTATTCGAAGAAGTCGGTCGAAGAATGCAAGAGTTGTTAGCAAAAAACCAATCGGTTGTCAACACGATTCCGTCCTTCTGCCGATTCTTTTCGCAAAATGCTTTTCTATAATTGTAGTATTTAATGGGAAAAAATTAAACGAATTTTTTGTCCATGTAAAAAATTATTAATTCTGAATAAAATGCCACCCATTTATGAAATTAAAAAAAAATATATGTCTCTTATTAGGTAAGGCATATTTTTATCCATCTGAAAGAGGAACAGATAAGCGTTCCATCGAGCTCTTATTCGAAGAAGGCGGTCGAAGGATGCAAGAGTTGTTAGCAAAAAACCAATCGGTGGTCAACACGATTCCGTCCTACTGCCGATTCTTTTCGCAAAATGCTTTTCTATAATTGTAGTATTCAATGAGAAAAAATTAAACGAATTTTTTGTCCATGTAAAAAACTATTAATTCTGAATAAAATGCCACCCATTTATGAAATTAAAAAAAAAAATAAATGTCTCTTATTAGGTAAGGCATATTTTTATCCATCTGAAAGAGGAACAGATAAGCTTTCCATCGAGCTCTTATTCGAAGAAGGCGGTCGAAGGATGCAAGAGTTGTTAGCAAAAAACCAATCGTTGGTCAACACGATTCCGTCCTAATGCCGATTCTTTTCGCAAAATGCTTTTCTATAATTGTAGTATTCAATGGGAAAAAATTAAACGAATTTTTTGTCCATGTAAAAAAAATATTAATTCTGACCAAAATGCCACCCATTTATGAAATTAAAAAAATTTAAATGTCTCTTATTAGATAAGGCATATTTTCGTCTGATAAGGTACTTCTTTTTCAATGATTTCGAGGATATTTTAGTTTTGATCAAAAAAATTTTATTTCTCATGACTTTTCGTAAAATATGTTAATGCCATCTGAAAGAGGAACAGATAAGCTTTCCATCGAGCTCTTAGTCGAAGAAGTCGGTCGAAGGATGCAAGAGTTATTAGCAAAAAACCAATCAGTGGTCAACACGATTCCGTCCTACTGCCGATTATTTTCGCAAAGTACTTTTCTATAATTCTAGTATTCAATGGGAAAAAAATTAAACGAATTTTTTGTCCACATAAAAAGTTATTAACTCTGAATAAAATGCCACCCATTTATGAAATTAAAAAAAATTAAATGTCTCTTATTAGATAAGGCATATTTTTATCCATCTGAAAGAGGAACAGATAAGCTTTCCATCGAGCTCTTATTCGAAGAAGGCGGTCGAAGGATGCAAGAGTTGTTAGCAAAAAACCAATCGGTGGTCAACACGATTCCGTCCTACTGCCGATTCTTTTCGCAAAATGCTTTTCTATAATTGTAGTATTCAATGGGAAAAAATTAAACGAATTTTTTGTCCATGTAAAAAACTATTAATTCTGAATAAAATGCCACCCATTTATGAAATTAAAAAAATTTAAATGTCTCTTATTAGATAAGGCATATTTTCGTATGATAAGGTACTTCTTTTTCAATGATTTCGAGGATATTTTAGTTTTGATCAAAAAAATTTTATTTCTTACGACTTTTCGTAAAATATGTTAATGCCATCTGAAAGAGGAACAGATAAGCTTTCCATCAAGCTCTTATTCGAAGAAGTCGGTCGAAGAATGCAAGAGTTGTTAGCAAAAAACCAATCGGTTGTCAACACGATTCCGTCCTTCTGCCGATTCTTTTCGCAAAATGCTTTTCTATAATTGTAGTATTTAATGGGAAAAAATTAAACGAATTTTTTGTCCATGTAAAAAAACTATTAATTCTGAATAAAATGCCACCCATTTATGCAATTAAAAAAATTTAAATGTCTCTTATTAGATAAGGCATATTTTCGTATGATAAGGTACTTCTTTTACAATGATTTCGAGGTTGATTTTATTTCTTACGACTTTTCGTAAAATATGTTAATGCCATCTGAAAGAGGAACAGATAAGCTTTCCATCGAGCTCTTAGTCGAAGAAGTCGGTCGAAGGTTGCAAGAGTTGTTAGCAAAAAACCAATCGGTGGTCAACACGTTTCCGTCCTACAGCCGATTCGTTTCGCAAAATGCTTTTCTATAATTGTAGTATTCAATGGGAAAAAATTAAACGAATTTTTTGTCCATGTAAAAAAACTATTAATTCTGAATAAAATGCCACCCATTTATGCAATTAAAAAAATTTAAATGTCTCTTATTAGATAAGGCATATTTTCGTATGATAAGGTACTTCTTTTACAATGATTTCGAGGTTGATTTTATTTCTTACGACTTTTCGTAAAATATGTTAATGCCATCTGAAAGAGGAACAGATAAGCTTTCCATCGAGCTCTTATTCGAAGAAGTCGGTCGAAGGTTGCAAGAGTTGTTAGCAAAAAACCAATCGGTTGTCAACACGATTCCGTCCTTCTGCCGATTCTTTTCGCAAAATGCTTTTCTATAATTGTAATATTTAATGGAAAAAAATTAAACGAATTTTTTGTCCATGTAAAAAAACTATTAATTCTGAATAAAATGCCACCCATTTATGCAATTAAAAAAATTTAAATGTCTCTTATTAGATAAGGCATATTTTCGTATGATAAGGTACTTCTTTTACAATGATTTCGAGGTTGATTTTATTTCTTACGACTTTTCGTAAAATATGTTAATGCCATCTGAAAGAGGAACAGATAAGCTTTCCATCGAGCTCTTATTCGAAGAAGTCGGTCGAAGGTTGCAAGAGTTGTTAGCAAAAAACCAATCGGTGGTCATCACGTTTCCGTCCTACAGCCGATTCGTTTCGCAAAATGCTTTTCTATAATTGTAGTATTCAATGGGAAAAAATTAAACGAAATTTTTGTCCATGTAAAAAAAATATTAATTCTGAACAAAATGCCACCCATTTATGAAATTAAAAAAATTTAAATGTCTCTTATTAGATAAGGCATATTTTCGTCTGATAAGGTACTTCTTTTTCAATGATTTCGAGGATATTTTAGTTTTGATCAAAAAAATTTTATTTCTTACGACTTTTCGTAAAATATGTTAATGCCATCTGAAAGAGGAACAGATAAGCTTTCCATCAAGCTCTTATTCGAAGAAGTCGGTCGAAGAATGCAAGAGTTGTTAGCAAAAAACCAATCGGTGGTCAACACGATTCCGTCCTTCTGCCGATTCTTTTCGCAAAATGCTTTTCTATAATTGTAGTATTTAATGGGAAAAAATTAAACGAATTTTTTGTCCATGTAAAAAAACTATTAATTCTGAATAAAATGCCACCCATTTATGCAATTAAAAAAATTTAAATGTCTCTTATTAGATAAGGCATATTTTCGTATGATAAGGTACTTCTTTTACAATGATTTCGAGGTTGATTTTATTTCTTACGACTTTTCGTAAAATATGTTAATGCCATCTGAAAGAGGAACAGATAAGCTTTCCATCGAGCTCTTATTCGAAGAAGTCGGTCGAAGGTTGCAAGAGTTGTTAGCAAAAAACCAATCGGTGGTCAACACGTTTCCGTCCTACAGCCGATTCGTTTCGCAAAATGCTTTTCTATAATTGTAGTATTCAATGGGAAAAAATTAAACGAATTTTTTGTCCATGTAAAAAACTATTAATTCTGAATAAAATGCCGCCTGTTTATGCAAGTAAAAAAATTTAAATGTCTCTTATTAGATAAGGCATATTTTCGTATGATAAGGTACTTCTTTTTCAATGATTTCGAGGATATTTTAGTTTTGATCAAAAAAATTTTATTTCTTACGACTTTTCGTAAAATATGTTAATGCCATCTGAAAGAGGAACAGATAAGCTTTCCATCAAGCTCTTATTCGAAGAAGTCGGTCGAAGAATGCAAGAGTTGTTAGCAAAAAACCAATCGGTTGTCAACACGATTCCGTCCTTCTGCCGATTCTTTTCGCAAAATGCTTTTCTATAATTGTAGTATTTAATGGGAAAAAATTAAACGAATTTTTTGTCCATGTAAAAAAACTATTAATTCTGAATAAAATGCCACCCATTTATGCAATTAAAAAAATTTAAATGTCTCTTATTAGATAAGGCATATTTTCGTATGATAAGGTACTTCTTTTACAATGATTTCGAGGTTGATTTTATTTCTTACGACTTTTCGTAAAATATGTTAATGCCATCTGAAAGAGGAACAGATAAGCTTTCCATCGAGCTCTTAGTCGAAGAAGTCGGTCGAAGGTTGCAAGAGTTGTTAGCAAAAAACCAATCGGTGGTCAACACGTTTCCGTCCTACAGCCGATTCGTTTCGCAAAATGCTTTTCTATAATTGTAGTATTCAATGGGAAAAAATTAAACGAATTTTTTGTCCATGTAAAAAAACTATTAATTCTGAATAAAATGCCACCCATTTATGCAATTAAAAAAAATTTAAATGTCTCTTATTAGATAAGGCATATTTTCGTATGATAAGGTACTTCTTTTACAATGATTTCGAGGTTGATTTTATTTCTTACGACTTTTCGTAAAATATGTTAATGCCATCTGAAAGAGGAACAGATAAGCTTTCCATCGAGCTCTTATTCGAAGAAGTCGGTCGAAGGTTGCAAGAGTTGTTAGCAAAAAACCAATCGGTTGTCAACACGATTCCGTCCTTCTGCCGATTCTTTTCGCAAAATGCTTTTCTATAATTGTAATATTTAATGGAAAAAAATTAAACGAATTTTTTGTCCATGTAAAAAAACTATTAATTCTGAATAAAATGCCACCCATTTATGCAATTAAAAAAATTTAAATGTCTCTTATTAGATAAGGCATATTTTCGTATGATAAGGTACTTCTTTTACAATGATTTCGAGGTTGATTTTATTTCTTACGACTTTTCGTAAAATATGTTAATGCCATCTGAAAGAGGAACAGATAAGCTTTCCATCGAGCTCTTATTCGAAGAAGTCGGTCGAAGGTTGCAAGAGTTGTTAGCAAAAAACCAATCGGTGGTCATCACGTTTCCGTCCTACAGCCGATTCGTTTCGCAAAATGCTTTTCTATAATTGTAGTATTCAATGGGAAAAAATTAAACGAAATTTTTGTCCATGTAAAAAAAATATTAATTCTGAACAAAATGCCACCCATTTATGAAATTAAAAAAATTTAAATGTCTCTTATTAGATAAGGCATATTTTCGTCTGATAAGGTACTTCTTTTTCAATGATTTCGAGGATATTTTAGTTTTGATCAAAAAAATTTTATTTCTTACGACTTTTCGTAAAATATGTTAATGCCATCTGAAAGAGGAACAGATAAGCTTTCCATCAAGCTCTTATTCGAAGAAGTCGGTCGAAGAATGCAAGAGTTGTTAGCAAAAAACCAATCGGTGGTCAACACGATTCCGTCCTTCTGCCGATTCTTTTCGCAAAATGCTTTTCTATAATTGTAGTATTTAATGGGAAAAAATTAAACGAATTTTTTGTCCATGTAAAAAAACTATTAATTCTGAATAAAATGCCACCCATTTATGCAATTAAAAAAATTTAAATGTCTCTTATTAGATAAGGCATATTTTCGTATGATAAGGTACTTCTTTTACAATGATTTCGAGGTTGATTTTATTTCTTACGACTTTTCGTAAAATATGTTAATGCCATCTGAAAGAGGAACAGATAAGCTTTCCATCGAGCTCTTATTCGAAGAAGTCGGTCGAAGGTTGCAAGAGTTGTTAGCAAAAAACCAATCGGTGGTCAACACGTTTCCGTCCTACAGCCGATTCGTTTCGCAAAATGCTTTTCTATAATTGTAGTATTCAATGGGAAAAAATTAAACGAATTTTTTGTCCATGTAAAAAACTATTAATTCTGAATAAAATGCCGCCTGTTTATGCAAGTAAAAAAATTTAAATGTCTCTTATTAGATAAGGCATATTTTCGTCTGATAAGGTACTTCTTTTTCAATGATTTCGAGGATATTTTAGTTTTGATCAAAAACATTTTATTTCTTACGACTTTTCGTAAAATATGTTAATGCCATCTAAAAGAGGAACAGATAAGCTTTCCATCGAGCTCTTATTCGAAGAAGTCGGTCGAAGGATGCAAGAGTTGTTAGCAAAAAGCCAATCGGTGGTCAACACGATTCCGTCCTACTGCCGATTCTTTTCGCAAAATGCTTTTCTATAATTGTAGCATTCAATGGGAAAAAATTAAACGAATTTTTTGTCCATGTAAAAAACTATTAATTCTGAAAAAAATGCCGCCTGTTTATGCAAGTAAAAAAATTTAAATGTCTCTTATTAGATAAGGCATATTTTCGTCTGATAAGGTACTTCGTTTTCAATGATTTCGGGGATATTTTAGTTTTGATAAAAAAAATTTTATTTCTTACGACTTTTCGTAAAAAATGTTAATGCCAACTGAAAGAGGAATGGATAAGCTTTCCATCGAGCTCTTAGTCGAAGAAGTCGGTCAATGGATGCAGGAGTTATTAGCAAAAAACTAATCGGTGGTCAACACGTTTCCGTCCTACTGCCGATTCTTTTCGCAAAGTACTTTTCTATAATTGTAGTATTTAATGGGAAAAAATTAAGCGAATTTTTTGTCCATGTAAAAAACTATTAATTCTGAATAAAATGCCACACATTTATGAAATTAAAAAAATTTAAATGTCTCTTATTCGATAAGGCACATTTTCGTCTGATAAGGTACTTCTTTTTCAATGATTTCGAGGATATTTTAGTTTCGATCAAAAAAATTTTATTTCTTACGACTTTTCGTAAAATATGTTAATGCCATCTGAAAGAGGAACAGATAAGCTTTCCATCGAGCTTTTAGTCGAAGAAGTCGGTCGAAGAATGCAAGAGTTATTAGCAAACCAGTAAAGACGCTATCTTCAGCAAGGCTGAAGCTATAATACTTTTCACTTTGTGTCACTATAAAAAAAACTAAATGAATAGTTTTCATGCATCCCTAACAACATAACTGTAATGTTTCAAGTCAATTCGTTAAAAAACAAAAAATTTTTCCATACAACGGTTCAATTTTCGCTATAAGTAGGCGTGGCTGCGCCCACTTTTGGTTAAAATAGTTTTCATTCCTCCCTAAGAACATAACTGTAAAGTTTCAAGTCAATTGGTTAAAAAACAAAAAAGTTTTCCATACAAAGGGTCAAGTTAAGCTATAAGTGGGCGTGGCCACGCCCACTTTTGATCAAAATAGTTTTCATTCCTCCCTAAGAGCATAACTGCAAAGTTTCAAGTCAATTGGTTAAGAAACAAAAAAGTTTTCCATACAACGGGTCAATTTTCGCTATAAGTGGGCGTGGCTACGCCTGGCTACGCCCTTTTTTGGTCAAAATAGTTTTCATCTCTCTCTAAGAACATAACTGTAAAGTTTCAAGTCAATTGGTTAAAAAACAAAAAAGTTTTCCATACAACGGGTAAATTTTCGCTATAAGTGGGCGTGGCTACGCGTGGTTATGCCCACATTTGGTCAAAATAGATTTCATTCCTCCCTAAGAACATAACTTTAAAATTTCAAGTCAATTGGTTAAGAAACAAAAAAGTTTTCCATACAACGACGTGAATATGGCTTCTCTTCCTCTTCTTCATTTTGTATGGGAGCTACCAGTTCCAGATGTCCAATCTCAATGAAACTTTCAGGCATGTAGTCGGACCATGTAAAACTACTATGTTTAAAATTTCAGCACTCTATTGTACAAAACAAAAAAGTTTTCCATACAACGATTCAAGTTTTGTTCACTTTTCTTCTTCTTTTCGTATGGGAGCTACCTGTTCCAATAATCCGATCATGCTGGTTCCGACGAATGATTCATCGTAATAAATTCTAAGACTCTGTGCAAAGTTTCAGCTCGATAGCTTCCAAACTGAGGGACTAGTTTGCATACATACAGACAGACAGACAGACAGACAGACAGACCGACAGACAGACAGATAGACAGACAGACGGACAGACGGACATGGCTAAATCAACTCGTCTTGTCGTCCTGATCAAGAATATATATACTTTATATAGTCGGAAATTAATATTTCGATCTGTTACAAACTCCGTGACAAAGTTATTATACTATTTCACATAAGTGAAAAGTATAAAAACTAATCGGTGGTCAACACGTTTCCGTCCTACTGCTGATTGTTTTCGCAAAGTACTTTTCTATAATTCCAGTATTTAATGGGAAAAAATTAAACGAATTTTTTCTCCATGTAAAAAAACTATTAATTATGAATAAAATGCCACCCATTTATGCAATTAAAAAAATTTAAATGTCTCTTATTCGATAAGGCATATTTTCGTCTGATAAGGTACTTGGTTTTCAATGATTTCGAGGATATTTTAGTTTTGATCAAAAAAATGTTATTTCTTACGACTTTTTGTAAAATATGTTAATGCCATCTGAAAGAGGAACAAATAAGCTTTCCATCGAGCCTTTATTCGAAGAAGTCGGTCGAAGGATGCAAGAGTTATTAGCAAAAAACTAATCGGTGGTCAACACGTTTCCGTCCTACTGCCGATTCTTTTTGCAAAATGCTTTTCTATAATTGTAGTATTCAATCGGAAAAAATTAAACGAATTTTTTCTCCATGTAAAAAAACTATTAATTATGAATAAAATGCCACCCATTTATGAAATTAAATAAATTTAAATGTCTCTTATTAGATAAGGCATATTTTTATCCATCTGAAAGAGGAACAGATAAGCTTTCCATCGAGCTCTTATTCGAAGAAGTTGGTCGAAGGATGCAAGAGTTGTTAGCAAAAAACCAATCAGTGGTCAACACGATTCCGTTCTACTGCCGATTCTTTTCGCAGAATGCTTTTCTATAATTGTAGTATTCAATCGGAAAAAATTAAACGAATTTTTTGTCCATGTAAAAAAACTATTAATTCTGAATAAAATGCCACCCATTTATGAAATTAAAAAAATTTAAATGTCTCTTATTAGATAAGGCATATTTTCGTCTGATAAGGTACTTCTTTTTTTTCTATGATTTCGAGGATATTTTAGTTTTGATCAAAAAAATTTTATTTCTTACGACTTTTTGTAAAATATGTTGATGCCATCTGAAAGAGGAACAGATAAGCTTTCCATCGAGCTCTTATTCGAAGAAGTCGGTCGAAGGATGCAAGAGTTGTTAGCAAAAAACCAATCGGTTGTCAACACGATTCCGTTCTACTGCCGATTCTTTTCGCAAAGTACTTTTCTATATTTGTAGTATTTAATGGGAAAAAATTAAGCGAATTTTTTGTCCATGTAAAAAACTATTAATTCCGAATAAAATGCCACCCATTTATGAAATTAAAAAAATTTAAATGTCTCTTATTCGATAAGGCACATTTTCGTCTGATAAGGTACTTCTTATTCAATGATTTCGAGGATATTTTAGTTTCGATCAAAAAAATTTTATTTCTTACGACTTTTCGTAAAATATGTTAATGCCATCTGAAAGAGGAACAGATAAGCTTTCCATCGAGCTTTTAGTCGAAGAAGTCGGTCGAAGGATGAAAGAGTTATTAGCAAAAAACTAATCAGTGGTCAACACGTTTCCGTCCTACTGCCGATTCTTTTCGCAAAGTACTTTTCTATAATTCCACTATTTAATGGGAAAAAATTAAACGAATTTTTTCTCCATGTAAAAAAACTATTAATTATGAATAAAATGCCACCCATTTATGAAATTAAAAAAATTTAAATGTCTCTTATTAGATAAGGCATATTTTTATCCATCTGAAAGAGGAACAGATAAGCTTTCCATCGAGCTCTTATTCGAAGAAGTCGGTCGAAGGATGCAAGAGTTGTTAGCAAAAAACCAATCAGTGGTCAACACGATTCCGTTCTACTGCCGATTCTTTTCGCAGAATGCTTTTCTATAATTGTAGTATTCAATCGGAAAAAATTAAACGAATTTTTTGTCCATGTAAAAAACTATTAATTCTGAATAAAATGCCACCCATTTATGAAATTAAAAAAATTTAAATGTCTCTTATTCGATAAGGCATATTTTCGTATGATAAGGTACTTCTTTTTCAATGATTTCGAGGATATTTTAGTTTTGATCAAAAAAATTTTATTTCTTACGACTTTTCGTAAAAAATGTTAAAGCCAACTGAAAGAGGAATAGATAAGCTTTCCATCGAGCTCTTAGTCGAAGAAGTCGGTCGAAGGATGCGATTCTTTTCGCAAAATGCTTTTCTATAATTAAAGTATTTAATGGGAAAAAATTAAACGAATTTTTTGTCCATGTAAAAAAACTATTAATTCTGAATAAAATGCCACCCATTTATGAAATTAAAAAAATTTAAATGTCTCTTATTCGATAAGGCATATTTTCGTCTGATAAGGTACTTGGTTTTCAATGATTTCGAGGATATTTTAGTTTTGATCAAAAACATTTTATTTCTTACGACTTTTCGTAAAATATGTTAATGCCATCTGAAAGAGGAACAGATAAGCTTTCCATCGAGCTCTTATTCGAAGAAGTCGGTCGAAGGTTGCAAGAGTTGTTAGCAAAAAACCAATCGGTGGTCAACACGTTTCCGTCCTACAGCCGATTCTTTTCGCAAAGTACTTTTTTATAATTGTAGTATTTAATGGGAAAAAATTAAGCGAATTTTTTGTCCATGTAAAAAACTATTAATTCTGAATAAAATGCCACCCATTTATGAAATTAAAAAAATTTAAATGTCTCTAATTCGATAAGGCACATTTTCGTCTGATAAGGTACTTCTTTTTCAATGATTTCGAGGATATTTTAGTTTTGATCAAAAAAATTTTATTTCTTACGACTTTTCGTAAAAAATGTTAATGCCAACTGAAATAGGAATGGATAAGCTTTCCATCGAGCTCTTAGTCGAAGAAGTCGGTCAATGGATGCAAGAGTTATTAGCAAAAAACTAATCGGTGGTCAACACGTTTCCGTCCTACTGCCGATTCTTTTCGCAAAGTACTTTTTTATAATTGTAGTATTTAATGGGAAAAAATTAAGCGAATTTTTTGTCCATGTAAAAAACTATTAATTCTGAATAAAATGCCACCCATTTATGAAATTAAAAAAATTTAAATGTCTCTAATTCGATAAGGCACATTTTCGTCTGATAAGGTACTTCTTTTTCAATGATTTCGAGGATATTTTAGTTTTGATCAAAAAAATTTTATTTCTTACGACTTTTCGTAAAATATGTTAATGCCATCCAAAAGAGGAACAGATAAGCTTTCCATCGAGCTTTTAGTCGAAGAAGTCGGTCGAAGAATGCAAGAGTTATTAGCAAAAAACTAATCGGTGGTCAACACGTTTCCGTCCTACTGCCGACTCTTTTCGCAAAGTACTTTTCTATAATTCCAGTATTTAATGGGAAAAAATTAAACGAATTTTTTCTCCATGTAAAAAAACTATTAATTATGAATAAAATGCCACCCATTTATGCAATTAAAAAAATTTAAATGTCTCTTATTCGATAAGGCATATTTTCGTCTGATAAGGTACTTGGTTTTCAATGATTTCGAGGATATTTTAGTTTTGATCAAAAAAATGTTATTTCTTACGACTTTTCGTAAAATATGTTAATGCCATCTGAAAGAGGAACAGATAAGCTTTCCATCGAGCTCTTATTCGAAGAAGTCGGTGGAAGGATGCAAGAGTTATTAGCAAAAAACTAATCGGTGGTCAACACGTTTCCGTCCTACTGCCGATTCTTTTCGCAAAATGCTTTTCTATAATTGTAGTATTCAATCGGAAAAAATTAAACGAATTTTTTCTCCATGTAAAAAAACTATTAATTATGAATAAAATGCCACCCATTTATAAAATTAAAAAAATTTAAATGTCTCTTATTAGATAAGGCATATTTTTATCCATCTGAAAGAGGAACAGATAAGCTTTCCATCGAGCTCTTATTCGAAGAAGTCGGTCGAAGGATGCAAGAGTTGTTAGCAAAAAACCAATCGGTTGTGAACACGATTCCGTCCTACAGCCGATTCTTTTCGCAAAATGCTTTTCTATAATTGTAGTATTTAATGGGAAAAAATTAAACGAATTTTTTGTCCATGTAAAAAAACTATTTATTCTGAATAAAATGCCACCCATTTATGAAATTAAAAAAATGTAAATGTCTCTTATTAGATAAGGCATATTTTCGTATGATAAGGTACTTCTTTTTCAATGATTTCGAGGATATTTTAGTTTTGATCAAAAACATTTTATTTCTTACGACTTTTCGTAAAATACGTTAATGCCATCTGAAAGAGGAACAGATAAGCTTTCCATCGAGATCTTATTCGAAGAAGTCGGTCGAAGGATGCAAGAGTTGTTAGCAAAAAACCAATCGGTGGTCAACACGATTCCGTCCTACAGCCGATTCTTTTCGCAAAGTACTTTTCTATAATTCTAGTATTTAATGGAAAAAAATTAAACGAATTTTTTGTCCATGTAAAAAATTATTAATTCTGTATAAAATGCCGCCTGTTTATGCAAGTAAAAAAATTTAAATGTCTCTTATTAGATAAGGCATATTTTCGTCTGATAAGGTACTTCGTTTTTAATGATTTCGGGGATATTTTAGTTTTGATAAAAAAAATTTTATTTCTTACGACTTTTCGTAAAAAATGTTAATGCCAACTGAAAGAGGAATGGATAAGCTTTCCATCGAGCTCTTAGTCGAAGAAGTCGGTAAATGGATGCAAGAGTTATTAGCAAAAAACTAATCGGTGGTCAACACGTTTCCGTCCTACTGCCGATTCTTTTCGCAACGTACTTTTCTATAATTGTAGTATTTAATGGGAAACAATTAAGCGAATTTTTTGTCCATGTAAAAAACTATTAATTCTGAATAAATTGCCACCCATTTATGAAATTAAAAAAATTTAAATGTCTCTTATTCGATAAGGCACATTTTCGTCTGATAAGGTACTTGGTTTTCAATGATTTCGAGGATATTTTAGTTTTGATCAAAAAAATTTTATTTCTTACGACTTTTCGTAAAATATGTTAATGCCATCTGAAAGAGGAACAGATAAGCTTTCCATCGAGCTCTTATTCGAAGAAGTCGGTCGAAGGATGCAAGAGTTATTAGCAAAAAACTAATCGGTGGTCAACACGTTTCCGTCCTACTGCCGATTCTTTTCGCAAAATGCTTTTCTATAATTGTAGTATTCAATCGGAAAAAATTAAACGAATTTTTTCTCCATGTAAAAAAACTATTAATTATGAATAAAATGTCACCCATTTATGAAATTAAAAAAATTTAAATGTCTCTTATTAGATAAGGCATATTTTTATCCATCTGAAAGAGGAACAGATAAGCTTTCCATCGAGCTCTTATTCGAAGAAGTCGGTCGAAGGATGCAAGAGTTGTTAGCAAAAAACCAATCGGTTGTCAACACGATTCCGCCCTACAGCCGATTCTTTTCGCAAAATGCTTTTCTATAATTGTAGTATTTAATGGGAAAAAATAAACAAATTTTTTGTCCATGTAAAAAAACTATTAATTCTGAATAAAATGCCACCCATTTATGAAATTAAAAAAATTTAAATGTCTCTTATTAGATAAGGCATATTTTCGTATGATAAGGAACTTCTTTTTCAATGATTTCGAGGATATTTTAGTTTTGATCAAAAACATTTTATTTCTTACGACTTTTCGTAAAATACGTTGATGCCATCTGAAAGAGGAACAGATAAGCTTTCCATCGAGGTCTTATTCGAAGAAGTCGGTCGAAGGATGCAAGAGTTGTTAGCAAAAAACCAATCGGTGGTCAACACGATTCCGTCCTACAGCCGATTCTTTTCGCAAAATGCTTTTCTATAATTGTAGTATTTAATGCGAAAAAATTAAACGAATTTTTTGTCCATGTAAAAAACTATAAATTCTGAATAAAATGCCACCCATTTATGCAATTAAAAAAATTTAAATGTCTCTTATTAGATAAGGCATATTTTCGTCTGAAAAGGTACTTCTTTTTCAATGATTTCGAGGATATTTTAGTTTTGATCAAAAAAATTTTATTTCTTACGACTTTTCGTAAAAAATGTTAAAGCCAACTGAAAGAGGAATAGATAAGCTTTCCATCGAGCTCTTAGTCGAAGAAGTCGGTCGAAGGATGCGATTCTTTCCGCAACATGCTTTTCTATAATTGTAGTATTTAATGGGAAAAAATTAAACGAATTTTTTGTCCATGTAAAAAACTATTAATTCTGAATAAAATGCCACCTATTTATGAAATTAAAAAAATTTAAATGTCTCTTATTAGATAAGGCATATTTTCGTCTGATAAGGTACTTCGTTTTCAATGATTTCGAGGATATTTTAGTTTTGATCAAAAAAATTTTATTTCTTACGACTTTTCGTAAAAAATGTTAATGCCAACTGAAAGAGGAATAGATAAGCTTTCCATCGAGCTCTTAGTCGAAGAAGTCGGTCGAAGGATGCAAGAGTTATTAGCAAAAAACTAATCGGTGGTCAACACGTTTCCGTCCTACTGCCGATTCTTTTCGCAAAATGCTTTTCTATAATTGTAGTATTTAATGGGAAAAAATTAAACGAATTTTTTGTCCATGTAAAAAACTATTAATTCTGAATAAAATGCCACCCATTTATGAAATTAAAAAAATTTTAATGTCTCTTATTAGATAAGGCATATTTTCGTCTGATAAGGTACTTCGTTTTCAATGATTTCGAGGATATTTTAGTTTTGATCAAAAACATTTTATTTCTTACGACTTTTCGTAAAATATGTTAATGCCATCTGAAAGAGGAACAGATAAGCTTTCCATCGAGCTTTCCATCGGTGGTCAACACGTTTCCGTCCTACTGCCGATTCTTTTCGCAAAATGCTTTTCTATAATTCTAGTATTTAATGGGAAAAAATTAAACGAATTTTTTGTCCATGTAAAAAACTATTAATTCTGAATAAAATGCCACCCATTTATGAAATTAAAAAAATTTAAACGTCTCTTATTAGATAAGACATATTTTCGTCTGATAAGGTACTTCGTTTTCAATGATTTCGAGGATATTTTAGTTTTGATCAAAAAAATGTTATTTCTTACGACTATTCGTAAAAAATGTTAATGCCAACTGAAAGAGGAATAGATAAGCTTTCCATCGAGCTCTTAGTCGAAGAAGTCGGTCGAAGGATGCAAGAGTTATTAGCAAAAAACTAATCGGTGGTCAACACGATTCCGTCCTACTGCCGATTCTTTTCGCAAAGTACTTTTCTATAATTCTAGTATTTAATGGGAAAAAATTAATCGAATTTTTTGTCCATGTAAAAAAAACTATTAATTCTGAATAAAATGCCACCCATTTATGCAATTAAAAAAATTTAAATGTCTCTTATTAGATAAGGCATATTTTCGTCTGAAAAGGTACTTCTTTTTCAATGATTTCGAGGATATTTTAGTTTTGATCAAAAAAATATGTTAATGCCATCTGAAAGAGGAACAGATCAGCTTTTCATCGAGCTCTTAGTCGAAGAAGTCGGTCGAAGGATGCAAGAGTTATTAGCAAAAAACTAATCGGTGGTCAACACGTTTCCGTCCTACTGCCGATTCTTTTCGCAAAATGCTTTTCTATAATTGTAGTATTTAATGGGAAAAAATTAAACGAATTTTTTCTCTATGTAAAAAAACTATTAATTCTGAATAAAATGCCACCCATTTATGCAATTAAAAAAATTTAAATGTCTCTTATTAGATATGGCATATTTTCGTATGATAATGTACTTCTTTTTCAATGATTTCGAGGATATTTTAGTTTTGATCGAAATAAATTTTATTTCTCATGACTTTTCGTAAAATATTTTAATGCCATCTGAAAGAGGAACAGATAAGCTTTCCATCGAGCTCTTAGTCGAAGAAGTCGGTCGAAGGATGCAAGAGTTATTAGCAAAAAACTTATCGGTGGTCAACACGTTTCCGTCCTACTGCCGATTCTTTTCGCAAAATGCTTTTCTATAATTGTAGTATTTAATGGGAAAAAATTAAACGAATTTTTTCTCCATGTAAAAAAACTATTAATTATGAATAAAATGCCACCCATTTATGCAATTAAAAAAATTTAAATGTCTCTTATTCGATAAGGCATATTTTCGTCTGATAAGGTACTTGGTTTTCAATGATTTCGAGGATATTTTAGTTTTGATCAAAAAAATGTTATTTCTTACGACTTTTCATAAAATATGTTAATGCCATCTGAAAGAGGAACAGATAAGCTTTCCATCGAGCTCTTATTCGAAGAAGTCGGTGGAAGGATGCAAGAGTTATTAGCAAAAAACTAATCGGTGGTCAACACGTTTCCGTCCTACTGCCGATTCTTTTCGCAAAATGCTTTTCTATAATTGTAGTATTCAATCGGAAAAAATTAAACGAATTTTTTCTCCATGTAAAAAAACTATTAATTATGAATAAAATGCCACCCATTTATAAAATTAAAAAAATTTAAATGTCTCTTATTAGATAAGGCATATTTTTATCCATCTGAAAGAGGAACAGATAAGCTTTCCATCGAGCTCTTATTCGAAGAAGTCGGTCGAAGGATGCAAGAGTTGTTAGCAAAAAACCAATCGGTTGTGAACACGATTCCGTCCTACAGCCGATTCTTTTCGCAAAATGCTTTTCTATAATTGTAGTATTTAATGGGAAAAAATTAAACGAATTTTTTGTCCATGTAAAAAAACTATTTATTCTGAATAAAATGCCACCCATTTATGAAATTAAAAAAATGTAAATGTCTCTTATTAGATAAGGCATATTTTCGTATGATAAGGTACTTCTTTTTCAATGATTTCGAGGATATTTTAGTTTTGATCAAAAACATTTTATTTCTTACGACTTTTCGTAAAATACGTTAATGCCATCTGAAAGAGGAACAGATAAGCTTTCCATCGAGATCTTATTCGAAGAAGTCGGTCGAAGGATGCAAGAGTTGTTAGCAAAAAACCAATCGGTGGTCAACACGATTCCGTCCTACAGCCGATTCTTTTCGCAAAGTACTTTTCTATAATTCTAGTATTTAATGGAAAAAAATTAAACGAATTTTTTGTCCATGTAAAAAATTATTAATTCTGTATAAAATGCCGCCTGTTTATGCAAGTAAAAAAATTTAAATGTCTCTTATTAGATAAGGCATATTTTCGTCTGATAAGGTACTTCGTTTTTAATGATTTCGGGGATATTTTAGTTTTGATAAAAAAAATTTTATTTCTTACGACTTTTCGTAAAAAATGTTAATGCCAACTGAAAGAGGAATGGATAAGCTTTCCATCGAGCTCTTAGTCGAAGAAGTCGGTAAATGGATGCAAGAGTTATTAGCAAAAAACTAATCGGTGGTCAACACGTTTCCGTCCTACTGCCGATTCTTTTCGCAAAGTACTTTTCTATAATTGTAGTATTTAATGGGAAACAATTAAGCGAATTTTTTGTCCATGTAAAAAACTATTAATTCTGAATAAATTGCCACCCATTTATGAAATTAAAAAAATTTAAATGTCTCTTATTCGATAAGGCACATTTTCGTCTGATAAGGTACTTGGTTTTCAATGATTTCGAGGATATTTTAGTTTTGATCAAAAAAATTTTATTTCTTACGACTTTTCGTAAAATATGTTAATGCCATCTGAAAGAGGAACAGATAAGCTTTCCATCGAGCTCTTATTCGAAGAAGTCGGTCGAAGGATGCAAGAGTTATTAGCAAAAAACTAATCGGTGGTCAACACGTTTCCGTCCTACTGCCGATTCTTTTCGCAAAATGCTTTTCTATAATTGTAGTATTCAATCGGAAAAAATTAAACGAATTTTTTCTCCATGTAAAAAAACTATTAATTATGAATAAAATGCCACCCATTTATGAAATTAAAAAAATTTAAATGTCTCTTATTAGATAAGGCATATTTTTATCCATCTGAAAGAGGAACAGATAAGCTTTCCATCGAGCTCTTATTCGAAGAAGTCGGTCGAAGGATGCAAGAGTTGTTAGCAAAAAACCAATCGGTTGTCAACACGATTCCGCCCTACAGCCGATTCTTTTCGCAAAATGCTTTTCTATAATTGTAGTATTTAATGGGAAAAAATAAACAAATTTTTTGTCCATGTAAAAAAACTATTAATTCTGAATAAAATGCCACCCATTTATGAAATTAAAAAAATTTAAATGTCTCTTATTAGATAAGGCATATTTTCGTATGATAAGGAACTTCTTTTTCAATGATTTCGAGGATATTTTAGTTTTGATCAAAAACATTTTATTTCTTACGACTTTTCGTAAAATACGTTGATGCCATCTGAAAGAGGAACAGATAAGCTTTCCATCGAGGTCTTATTCGAAGAAGTCGGTCGAAGGATGCAAGAGTTGTTAGCAAAAAACCAATCGGTGGTCAACACGATTCCGTCCTACAGCCGATTCTTTTCGCAAAATGCTTTTCTATAATTGTAGTATTTAATGCGAAAAAATTAAACGAATTTTTTGTCCATGTAAAAAACTATAAATTCTGAATAAAATGCCACCCATTTATGCAATTAAAAAAATTTAAATGTCTCTTATTAGATAAGGCATATTTTCGTCTGAAAAGGTACTTCTTTTTCAATGATTTCGAGGATATTTTAGTTTTGATCAAAAAAATTTTATTTCTACGACTTTTCGTAAAAAATGTTAAAGCCAACTGAAAGAGGAATAGATAAGCTTTCCATCGAGCTCTTAGTCGAAGAAGTCGGTCGAAGGATGCGATTCTTTCCGCAACATGCTTTTCTATAATTGTAGTATTTAATGGGAAAAAATTAAACGAATTTTTTGTCCATGTAAAAAACTATTAATTCTGAATAAAATGCCACCTATTTATGAAATTAAAAAAATTTAAATGTCTCTTATTAGATAAGGCATATTTTCGTCTGATAAGGTACTTCGTTTTCAATGATTTCGAGGATATTTTAGTTTTGATCAAAAAAATTTTATTTCTTACGACTTTTCGTAAAAAATGTTAATGCCAACTGAAAGAGGAATAGATAAGCTTTCCATCGAGCTCTTAGTCGAAGAAGTCGGTCGAAGGATGCAAGAGTTATTAGCAAAAAACTAATCGGTGGTCAACACGTTTCCGTCCTACTGCCGATTCTTTTCGCAAAATGCTTTTCTATAATTGTAGTATTTAATGGGAAAAAATTAAACGAATTTTTTGTCCATGTAAAAAACTATTAATTCTGAATAAAATGCCACCCATTTATGAAATTAAAAAAATTTTAATGTCTCTTATTAGATAAGGCATATTTTCGTCTGATAAGGTACTTCGTTTTCAATGATTTCGAGGATATTTTAGTTTTGATCAAAAACATTTTATTTCTTACGACTTTTCGTAAAATATGTTAATGCCATCTGAAAGAGGAACAGATCAGCTTTACATCGAGCTCTTAGTCGATGAAGTCGGTCGAAGGATGCAAGAGTTATTAGCAAAAAACTAATCGGTGATCAACACGTTTCCGTCCTACTGCCGATTCTTTTCGCAAAATGCTTTTCTATAATTGTAGTATTTAATGGGAAAAAATTAAACGAATTTTTTGTCTATGTAAAAAAACTATTAATTCTGAATAAAATGCCACCCATCTATGCAATTAAAAAAATTTAAATGTCTCTTATTAGATATGGCATAATTTGTGTGATAAGGTACTTCTTTTTCAATGATTTCGAGGATATTTTAGTTTTGATCAAAATAAATTTTATTTCTCATGACTTTTCGTAAAATATGTTAATGCCATCTGAAAGAGGAACAGATAAGCTTTCCATCGAGCTTTCCATCGGTGGTCAACACGTTTCCGTCCTACTGCCGATTCTTTTCGCAAAATGCTTTTCTATAATTCTAGTATTTAATGGGAAAAAATTAAACGAATTTTTTGTCCATGTAAAAAACTATTAATTCTGAATAAAATGCCACCCATTTATGAAATTAAAAAAATTTAAACGTCTCTTATTAGATAAGACATATTTTCGTCTGATAAGGTACTTCGTTTTCAATGATTTCGAGGATATTTTAGTTTTGATCAAAAAAATGTTATTTCTTACGACTATTCGTAAAAAATGTTAATGCCAACTGAAAGAGGAATAGATAAGCTTTCCATCGAGCTCTTAGTCGAAGAAGTCGGTCGAAGGATGCAAGAGTTATTAGCAAAAAACTAATCGGTGGTCAACACGATTCCGTCCTACTGCCGATTCTTTTCGCAAAGTACTTTTCTATAATTCTAGTATTTAATGGGAAAAAATTAATCGAATTTTTTGTCCATGTAAAAAAAACTATTAATTCTGAATAAAATGCCACCCATTTATGCAATTAAAAAAATTTAAATGTCTCTTATTAGATAAGGCATATTTTCGTCTGAAAAGGTACTTCTTTTTCAATGATTTCGAGGATATTTTAGTTTTGATCAAAAAAATATGTTAATGCCATCTGAAAGAGGAACAGATCAGCTTTTCATCGAGCTCTTAGTCGAAGAAGTCGGTCGAAGGATGCAAGAGTTATTAGCAAAAAACTAATCGGTGGTCAACACGTTTCCGTCCTACTGCCGATTCTTTTCGCAAAATGCTTTTCTATAATTGTAGTATTTAATGGGAAAAAATTAAACGAATTTTTTCTCTATGTAAAAAAACTATTAATTCTGAATAAAATGCCACCCATTTATGCAATTAAAAAAATTTAAATGTCTCTTATTAGATATGGCATATTTTCGTATGATAATGTACTTCTTTTTCAATGATTTCGAGGATATTTTAGTTTTGATCGAAATAAATTTTATTTCTCATGACTTTTCGTAAAATATTTTAATGCCATCTGAAAGAGGAACAGATAAGCTTTCCATCGAGCTCTTAGTCGAAGAAGTCGGTCGAAGGATGCAAGAGTTATTAGCAAAAAACTTATCGGTGGTCAACACGTTTCCGTCCTACTGCCGATTCTTTTCGCAAAATGCTTTTCTATAATTGTAGTATTTAATGGGAAAAAATTAAACGAATTTTTTGTCCATGTAAAAAACTATTAATTCTGAATAAAATGCCACCCATTTATGAAATTAAAAAAATTTAAATGTCTCTTATTAGATAAGGCATATTTTCGTCTGATAAGGTACTTCGTTTTCAATGATTTCGAGGATATTTTAGTTTTGATCAAAAACATTTTATTTCTTACGACTTTTCATAAAATATGTTAATGCCATCTGAAAGAGGAACAGATCAGCTTTACATCTAGCTCTTAGTCGAAGAAGTCGGTCGAAGGATGCAAGAGTTATTAGCAAAAAACTAATCGGTGATCAACACGTTTCCGTCCTACTGCCGATTCTTTTCGCAAAATGCTTTTCTATAATTGTAGTATTTAATGGGGAAAAATTAAACGAATTTTTTGTCTATGTAAAAAAACTATTAATTCTGAATAAAATGCCACCCATTTATGAAATTAAAAAAATTTTAATGTCTCTTATTAGATATGGCATATTTTCGTATGATAAGGTACTTCTTTTTCAATGATTTCGAGGATATTTTAGTTTTGATCAAAATAAATTTTATTTCTCATGACTTTTCGTAAAATATGTTAATGCCATCTGAAAGAGGAACAGATAAGCTTTCCATCGAGCTCTTAGTCGAAGACGTCGGTCGAAGGATGCAAGAATTATTAGCAAAAAACTAATCAGTGGTCAACACGTTTCCGTCCTACTGCCGATTCTTTTCGCAAAGTACTTTTCTATAATTGTAGTATTTAATGGGAAAAAATTAAACGAATTTTTTGTCCATGTAAAAAACTATTAATTCTGAATAAAATGCCACCCATTTATGCAATTAAAAAAATTTAAATGTCTCTTATTAGATAAGGCATATTTTCGTATGATAAGGTACTTCATTTTCAATGATTTCGAGGATATTTTAGTTTTGATCAAAAAAATTTTATTTCTTACGACTTTTCATAAAATATGTTAATGCCATCTGAAAGAGGTACAGATAAGCTTTCCATCTAGCTCTTAGTCGAAGAAGTCGGTCGAAGGATGCAAGAGTTGTTAGCAAAAAACCAATCGGTTGTCAACACGATTCCGTCCTACTGCCGATTCTTTTCGCAAAGTACTTTTCTATAATTCTAGTATTCAATGGCAAAAATTAAACGAATTTTTTGTCCATTTAAAAAACTATTAATTCTGAATAAAATGCCACCCATTTATGAAATTAAAAAAATTTAAATGTCTCTTATTAGATAAGGCATATTTTCGTTTGATAAGGGACTTCGTTTTCAATCATTTCGAGGATATTTTAGTTTCGATCAAAAAAATATGTTAATGCCATCTGAAAGAGGAACAGATAAGCTTTCCATCGAGCTTTTAGTCGAAGAAGTCGGTCGAAGGATGCAAGAGTTATTAGCAAAAAACTAATCGGTGGTCAACACGATTCCGTCCTACTGCCGATTCTTTTCGCAAAGTACTTTACTATAATTCTAGTATTTAATGGGAAAAAATTAATCGAATTTTTTGTCCATGTAAAAAAAGTATTAATTCTGAATAAAATGCCACCCATTTATGCAATTAAAAAAATTTAAATGTCTCTTATTAGATAAGGCATATTTTCGTCTGAAAAGGTACTTCTTTTTCAATGATTTCGAGGATATTTTAGTTTTGATCAAAAAAATATGTTAATGCCATCTGAAAGAGGAACAGATCAGCTTTACATCGAGCTCTTAGTCGAAGAAGTCGGTCGAAGGATGCAAGAGTTATTAGCAAAAAACTAATCGGTGGTCAACACGTTTCCGTCCTACTGCCGATTCTTTTCGCAAAATGCTTTTCTATAATTGTAGTATTTAATGGGAAAAAATTAAACGAATTTTTTGGCTATGTAAAAAAACTATTAATTCTGAATAAAATGCCACCCAATTATGCAATTAAAAAAATTTAAATGTCTCTTATTAGATATGGCATATTTTCGTACTTCTTTTTCAATGATTTCGAGGATATTTTAGTTTTGATCAAAATAAATTTTATTTCTAATGACTTTTCGTAAAATATTTTAATGCCATCTCAAAGAGGAACAGATAAGCTTTCCATCGAGCTCTTAGTCGAAGAAGTCGGTCGAAGGATGCAAGAGTTATTAACAAAAAACTTATTGGTGGTCAACACGTTTCCGTCCTACTGCCGATTCTTTTCGCAAAGTACTTTTCTATAATTGTAGTATTTAATGGGAAAAAATTAAACGAATTTTTTGTCCATGTAAAAAACTATTAATTCTGAATAAAATGCCACCCATTTATGCAATTAAAAAAATTTAAATGTCTCTTATTAGATAAGGCATATTTTCGTATGATAAGGTACTTCTTTTTCAATGATTTCGAGGATATTTTAGTTTTGATCAAAAAAATTTTATTTCTTACGACTATTCATAAAATATGTTAATGCCATCTGAAAGAGGAACAGATAAGCTCTCCATCGAGCTCTTAGTCGAAGAAGTCGGTCGAAGGATGCAAGAGTTGTTAGCAAAAAACCAATCGGTGGTCAACACGATTCCGTCCTACTGCCGATTCTTTTCGCAAAGTACTTTTCTATAATTCTAGTATTCAATGGGAAAAAATTAAACGAATTTTTTGTCCATTTAAAAAACTATTAATTCTGAATAAAATGCCACCCATTTATGAAATTAAAAAAATTTAAATGTTTCTTATTAGATAAGGCATATTTTCGTCTGATAAGGTACTTCGTTTTCAATGATTTCGAGGATATTTTAGTTTTGATCAAAAAAATTTTATTTCTTACGACTATTCGTAAAAAATGTTAATGCCAACTGAAAGAGGAATAGATAAGCTTTCCATCGAGCTCTTAGTCGAAGACGTCGGTCGAAGGATGCAAGAATTATTAGCAAAAAACTAATCAGTGGTCAACACGTTTCCGTCCTACTGCCGATTCTTTTCGCAAAGTACTTTTCTATAATTGTAGTATTTAATGGGAAAAAATTAAACGAATTTTTTGTCCATGTAAAAAACTATTAATTCTGAATAAAATGCCACCCATTTATGCAATTAAAAAAATTTAAATGTCTCTTATTAGATAAGGCATATTTTCGTATGATAAGGTACTTCTTTTTCAATGATTTCGAGGATATTTTAGTTTTGATCAAAAAAATTTTATTTCTTACGACTTTTCATAAAATATGTTAATGCCATCTGAAAGAGGTACAGATAAGCTTTCCATCGAGCTCTTAGTCGAAGAAGTCGGTCGAAGGATGCAAGAGTTGTTAGCAAAAAACCAATCGGTCGTCAACACGATTCCGTCCTACTGCCGATTCTTTTCGCAAAGTACTTTTCTATAATTCTAGTATTCAATGGGAAAAAATTAAACGAATTTTTTGTCCATTTAAAAAACTATTAATTCTGAATAAAATGCCGACCATTTATGAAATTAAAAAAATTTAAATGTCTCTTATTAGATAAGGCATATTTTCGTTTGATAAGGGACTTCGTTTTCAATCATTTCGAGGATATTTTAGTTTCGATCAAAAAAATATGTTAATGCCATCTGAAAGAGGAACAGATAAGCTTTCCATCGAGCTTTTAGTCGAAGAAGTCGGTCGAAGGATGCAAGAGTTATTAGCAAAAAACTAATCGGTGGTCAACACGATTCCGTCCTACTGCCGATTATTTTCGCAAAGTACTTTTCTATAATTCTAGTATTTAATGGGAAAAAATTAATCGAATTTTTTGTCCATGTAAAAAAAGTATTAATTCTGAATAAAATGCCACCCATTTATGCAATTAAAAAAATTTAAATGTCTCTTATTAGATAAGGCATATTTTCGTCTGAAAAGGTACTTCTTTTTCAATGATTTCGAGGATATTTTAGTTTTGATCAAAAAAATATGTTAATGCCATCTGAAAGAGGAACAGATCAGCTTTACATCGAGCGCTTAGTCGAAGAAGTCGGTCGAAGGATGCAAGAGTTATTAGCAAAAAACTAATCGGTGTTCAACACGTTTCCGTCCTACTGCCGATTCTTTTCGCAAAATGCTTTTCTATAATTGTAGTATTTAATGGGAAAAAATTAAACGAATTTTTTGTCTATGTAAAAAAACTATTAATTCTGAATAAAATGCCACCCATTTATGCAATGAAAAAAATTTAAATGTCTCTTATTAGATATGGCATATTTTCGTATGATAAGGTACTTCTTTTTCAATGATTTCGAGGATATTTTAGTTTTGATCAAAATAAATTTTATTTCTCATGACTTTTCGTAAAATATTTTAATGCCATCTCAAAGAGGAACAGATAAGCTTTCCATCGAGCTCTTAGTCGAAGAAGTCGGTCGAAGGATGCAAGAGTTATTAGCAAAAAACTTATTGGTGGTCAACACGTTTCCGTCCTACTGCCGATTCTTTTCGCAAAGTACTTTTCTATAATTGTAGTATTTAATGGGAAAAAATTAAACGAATTTTTTGTCCATGTAAAAAACTATTAATTCTGAATAAAATGCCACCCATTTATGCAATTAAAAAAATTTAAATGTCTCTTATTAGATAAGGCATATTTTCGTATGATAAGGTACTTCTTTTTCAATGATTTCGAGGATATTTTAGTTTTGATCAAAAAAATTTTATTTCTTACGACTATTCATAAAATATGTTAATGCCATCTGAAAGAGGAACAGATAAGCTTTCCATCGAGCTCTTAGTCGAAGAAGTCTGTCGAAGGATGCAAGAGTTGTTAGCAAAAAACCAATCGGTGGTCAACACGATTCCGTCCTACTGCCGATTCTTTTCGCAAAGTACTTTTCTATAATTCTAGTATTCAATGGGAAAAAATTAAACGAATTTTTTGTCCATTTAAAAAACTATTAATTCTGAATAAAATGCCACCCATTTATGAAATTAAAAAAATTTAAATGTCTCTTATTAGATAAGGCATATTTTCGTTTGATAAGGTACTTCTTTTTCAATGATTTCGAGGATATTTTAGTTTTGATCAAAATAAATTTTATTTCTTACGACTATTCGTAAAAAATGTTAATGCCAACTGAAAGAGGAATAGATAAGCTTTCCATCGAGCTCTTAGTCGAAGACGTCGGTCGAAGGATGCAAGAATTATTAGCAAAAAACTTATTGGTGGTCAACACGTTTCCGTCCTACTGCCGATTCTTTTCGCAAAGTACTTTTCTATAATTGTAGTATTTAATGGGAAAAAATTAAACGAATTTTTGGTCCATGTAAAAAACTATTAATTCTGAATAAAATGCCACCCATTTATGCAATTAAAAAAATTTAAATGTCTCTTATTAGATAAGGCATATTTTCGTATGATAAGGTACTTCATTTTCAATGATTTCGAGGATATTTTAGTTTTGATCAAAAAAATTTTATTTCTTACGACTTTTCATAAAATATGTTAATGCCATCTGAAAGAGGTACAGATAAGCTTTCCATCGAGCTCTTAGTCGAAGAAGTCGGTCGAAGGATGCAAGAGTTGTTAGCAAAAAACCAATCGGTTGTCAACACGATTCCGTCCTACTGCCGATTCTTTTCGCAAAGTACTTTTCTATAATTCTAGTATTCAATGGGAAAAAATTAAACGAATTTTTTGTCCATTTAAAAAACTATTAATTCTGAATAAAATGCCACCCATTTATGCAATTAAAAAAATTTAAATGTCTCTTATTAGATAAGGCATATTTTCGTCTGAAAAGGTACTTCTTTTTCAATGATTTCGAGGATATTTTAGTTTTGATCAAAAAAATATGTTAATGCCATCTGAAAGAGGAACAGATAAGCTTTCCATCGAGCTTTTAGTCGAAGAAGTCGGTCGAAGGATGCAAGAGTTATTAGCAAAAAACTAATCGGTGGTCAACACGATTCCGTCCTACTGCCGATTCTTTTCGCAAAGTACTTTACTATAATTCTAGTATTTAATGGGAAAAAATTAATCGAATTTTTTGTCCATGTAAAAAAAGTATTAATTCTGAATAAAATGCCACCCATTTATGCAATTAAAAAAATTTAAATGTCTCTTATTAGATAAGGCATATTTTCGTCTGAAAAGGTACTTCTTTTTCAATGATTTCGAGGATATTTTAGTTTTGATCAAAAAAATATGTTAATGCCATCTGAAAGAGGAACAGATCAGCTTTACATCGAGCTCTTAGTCGAAGAAGTCGGTCGAAGGATGCAAGAGTTATTAGCAAAAAACTAATCGGTGGTCAACACGTTTCCGTCCTACTGCCGATTCTTTTCGCAAAATGCTTTTCTATAATTGTAGTATTTAATGGGAAAAAATTAAACGAATTTTTTGGCTATGTAAAAAAACTATTAATTCTGAATAAAATGCCACCCAATTATGCAATTAAAAAAATTTATATGTCTCTTATTAGATATGGCATATTTTCGTATGATAAGGTACTTCTTTTTCAATGATTTCGAGGATATTTTAGTTTTGATCAAAATAAATTTTATTTCTAATGACTTTTCGTAAAATATTTTAATGCCATCTCAAAGAGGAACAGATAAGCTTTCCATCGAGCTCTTAGTCGAAGAAGTCGGTCGAAGGATGCAAGAGTTATTAACAAAAAACTTATTGGTGGTCAACACGTTTCCGTCCTACTGCCGATTCTTTTCGCAAAGTACTTTTCTATAATTGTAGTATTTAATGGGAAAAAATTAAACGAATTTTTTGTCCATGTAAAAAACTATTAATTCTGAATAAAATGCCACCCATTTATGCAATTAAAAAAATTTAAATGTCTCTTATTAGATAAGGCATATTTTCGTATGATAAGGTACTTCTTTTTCAATGATTTCGAGGATATTTTAGTTTTGATCAAAAAAATTTTATTTCTTACGACTATTCATAAAATATGTTAATGCCATCTGAAAGAAGAACAGATAAGCTTTCCATCGAGCTCTTAGTCGAAGAAGTCGGTCGAAGGATGCAAGAGTTGTTAGCAAAAAACCAATCGGTGGTCAACACGATTCCGTCCTACTGCCGATTCTTTTCGCAAAGTACTTTTCTATAATTCTAGTATTCAATGGGAAAAAATTAAACGAATTTTTTGTCCATTTAAAAAACTATTAATTCTGAATAAAATGCCACCCATTTATGAAATTAAAAAAATTTAAATGTTTCTTATTAGATAAGGCATATTTTCGTCTGATAAGGTACTTCGTTTTCAATGATTTCGAGGATATTTTAGTTTTGATCAAAAAAATTTTATTTCTTACGACTATTCGTAAAAAATGTTAATGCCAACTGAAAGAGGAATAGATAAGCTTTCCATCGAGCTCTTAGTCGAAGACGTCGGTCGAAGGATGCAAGAATTATTAGCAAAAAACTAATCAGTGGTCAACACGTTTCCGTCCTACTGCCGATTCTTTTCGCAAAGTACTTTTCTATAATTGTAGTATTTAATGGGAAAAAATTAAACGAATTTTTTGTCCATGTAAAAAACTATTAATTCTGAATAAAATGCCACCCATTTATGCAATTAAAAAAATTTAAATGTCTCTTATTAGATAAGGCATATTTTCGTATGATAAGGTACTTCTTTTTCAATGATTTCGAGGATATTTTAGTTTTGATCAAAAAAATTTTATTTCTTACGACTTTTCATAAAATATGTTAATGCCATCTGAAAGAGGTACAGATAAGCTTTCCATCGAGCTCTTAGTCGAAGAAGTCGGTCGAAGGATGCAAGAGTTGTTAGCAAAAAACCAATCGGTCGTCAACACGATTCCGTCCTACTGCCGATTCTTTTCGCAAAGTACTTTTCTATAATTCTAGTATTCAATGGGAAAAAATTAAACGAATTTTTTGTCCATTTAAAAAACTATTAATTCTGAATAAAATGCCGACCATTTATGAAATTAAAAAAATTTAAATGTCTCTTATTAGATAAGGCATATTTTCGTTTGATAAGGGACTTCGTTTTCAATCATTTCGAGGATATTTTAGTGTCGATCAAAAATATATGTTAATGCCATCTGAAAGAGGTACAGATAAGCTTTCCATCGAGCTCTTAGTCGAAGAAGTCGGTCGAAGGATGCAAGAGTTGTTAGCAAAAAACCAATCGGTCGTCAACACGATTCCGTCCTACTGCCGATTCTTTTCGCAAAGTACTTTTCTATAATTCTAGTATTTAATGGGAAAAAATTAATCGAATTTTTTGTCCATGTAAAAAAAGTATTAATTCTGAATAAAATGCCACCCATTTATGCAATTAAAAAAATTTAAATGTCTCTTATTAGATAAGGCATATTTTCGTCTGAAAAGGTACTTCTTTTTCAATGATTTCGAGGATATTTTAGTTTTGATCAAAAAAATATGTTAATGCCATCTGAAAGAGGAACAGATCAGCTTTACATCGAGCGCTTAGTCGAAGAAGTCGGTCGAAGGATGCAAGAGTTATTAGCAAAAAACTAATCGGTGTTCAACACGTTTCCGTCCTACTGCCGATTCTTTTCGCAAAATGCTTTTCTATAATTGTAGTATTTAATGGGAAGAAATTAAACGAATTTTTTGTCTATGTAAAAAAACTATTAATTCTGAATAAAATGCCACCCATTTATGCAATTAAAAAAATTTAAATGTCTCTTATTAGATATGGCATATTTTCGTATGATAAGGTACTTCTTTTTCAATGATTTCGAGGATATTTTAGTTTTGATCAAAATAAATTTTATTTCTCATGACTTTTCGTAAAATATTTTAATGCCATCTCAAAGAGGAACAGATAAGCTTTCCATCGAGCTCTTAGTCGAAGAAGTCGGTCGAAGGATGCAAGAGTTATTAGCAAAAAACTTATTGGTGGTCAACACGTTTCCGTCCTACTGCCGATTCTTTTCGCAAAGTACTTTTCTATAATTGTAGTATTTAATGGGAAAAAATTAAACGAATTTTTTGTCCATGTAAAAAACTATTAATTCTGAATAAAATGCCACCCATTTATGCAATTAAAAAAATTTAAATGTCTCTTATTAGATAAGGCATATTTTCGTATGATAAGGTACTTCTTTTTCAATGATTTCGAGGATATTTTAGTTTTGATCAAAAAAATTTTATTTCTTACGACTATTCATAAAATATGTTAATGCCATCTGAAAGAGGAACAGATAAGCTTTCCATCGAGCTCTTAGTCGAAGAAGTCTGTCGAAGGATGCAAGAGTTGTTAGCAAAAAACCAATCGGTGGTCAACACGATTCCGTCCTACTGCCGATTCTTTTCGCAAAGTACTTTTCTATAATTCTAGTATTCAATGGGAAAAAATTAAACGAATTTTTTGTCCATTTAAAAAACTAATAATTCTGAATAAAATGCCACCCATTTATGAAATTAAAAAAATTTAAATGTCTCTTATTAGATAAGGCATATTTTCGTTTGATAAGGGACTTCGTTTTCAATCATTTCGAGGATATTTTAGTTTCGATCAAAAAAATATGTTAATGCCATCTGAAAGAGGAACAGATCAGCTTTTCATCGAGCTCTTAGTCGAAGAAGTCGGTCGAAGGATGCAAGAGTTATTAGCAAAAAACTAATCGGTGGTCAACACGTTTCCGTCCTACTGCCGATTCTTTTCGCAAAATGCTTTTCTATAATTGTAGTATTTAATGGGAAAAAATTAAACGAATTTTTTCTCTATGTAAAAAAACTATTAATTCTGAATAAAATGCCACCCATTTATGCAATTAAAAAAATTTAAATGTCTCTTATTAGATAAGGCATATTTTCGTCTGAAAAGGTACTTCTTTTTCAATGATTTCGAGGATATTTTAGTTTCGATCAAAAAAATTTTATTTCTTACGAATTTTCGTAAAATATGTTAATGCCATCTGAAAGAGAAACAGATCAGCTTTACATCGAGCTCTTAGTCGAAGAAGTCGGTCGAAGGATGCAAGAGTTATTAGCAAAAAACTAATCGGTGGTCAACACGTTTCCGTCCTACTGCCGATTCTTTTCGCAAAATGCTTTTCTATAATTGTAGTATTTAATGGGAAAAAATTAAACGAATTTTTTGTCTATGTAAAAAAACTATTAATTCTGAATAAAATGCCACCCATTTATGCAATTAAAAAAATTTAAATGTCTCTTATTAGATATGGCATATTTTCGTATGATAAGGTACTTCTTTTTCAATGATTTCGAGGATATTTTAGTTTTGATCAAAATAAATTTAATTTCTCATGACTTTTCGTAAAATATTTTAATGCCATCTCAAAGAGGAACAGATAAGCTTTCCATCGAGCCCTTAGTCGAAGAAGTCGGTCGAAGCATGCAAGAGTTATTAGCAAAAAACTTATTGGTGGTCAACACGTTTCCGTCCTACTGCCGATTCTTTTCGCAAAATGCTTTTCTATAATTGTAGTATTTAATGGGAAAAAATTAAACGAATTTTTTGTCCATGTAAAAAACTATTAATTCTGAATAAAATGCCACCCATTTATTAAATTAAAAAAATTTAAATGTCTCTTATTAGATAACGCATATTTTCGTCTGATAAGGTACTTCGTTTTCAATGATTTTGAGGATATTTTAGTTTTGATCAGAAAAATTTTATTTCTTACGACTTTTCGTAAAAAATGTTAATGCCAACTGAAAGAGGAATAGATAAGCTTTCCATCGAGCTCTTAGTCGAAGACGTCGGTCGAAGGATGCAAGAATTATTAACAAAAAACTAATCGGTGGTCAACACGTTTCCGTCCTACTGCCGATTCTTTTCGCAAAGTACTTTTCTATAATTCTAGTATTTAATGGGAAAAAATTAAACGAATTTTTGGTCCATGTAAAAAACTATTAATTCTGAATAAAATGCCACCCATTTATGAAATTAAAAAAATTGAAATGTCTCTTATTAGATAAGGCATATTTTCGTCTGATAAGGTACTTCGTTTTCAATGATTTCGAGGATATTTTAGTTTTGATCAAAAAAATTTTATTTCTTACGACTTTTCGTAAAAAATGTTAATGCCATCTGAAAGACGAACAGATCAGCTTTACATCGAGCTCTTAGTCGAAGAAGTCGGTCGAAGGATGCAAGAGTTATTAGCAAAAAACTTATCGGTGGTCAACACGTTTCCGTCCTACTGCCGATTCTTTTCGCAAAATGCTTTTCTATAATTGTAGTATTTAATGGGAAAAAATTAAACGAATTTTTTGTCCATGTAAAAAACTATTAATTCTGAATAAAATGCCACCCATTTATGAAATTAAAACAATTTAAATGTCTCTTATTAGATAAGGCATATTTTCGTCTGATAAGGTACTTCGTTTTCAATGATTTCGAGGATATTTTAGTTTTGATCAAAAATATTTTATTTCTTACGACTTTTCGTAAAAAATGTTAATGCCAACTGAAAGAGGAATAAATAAGCTTTCCATCGAGCTCTTAGTCGAAGAAGTCGGTCGAAGGATGCAAGAATTATTAGCAAAAAACTAATCGGTGGTCAACACGTTTCCGTCCTACTGCCGATTCTTTTCGCAAAGTACTTTTCTATAATTCTAGTATTTAATGGGAAAAAATTAAACGAATTTTTTGTCCATGTAAAAAACTATTAATTCTGAATAAAATGCCACCCATTTAAGAAATTAAAAAAATTTAAATGTCTCTTATTAGATAAGGCATACTTTTGTCTGATAAGGTACTTCGTTTTCAATGATTTCGAGGATATTTTAGATTTGATCTAAAAAATTGTATTTCTTACGAATTTTCGTAAAATATGTTAATGCCATCTGAAAGAGGAACAGATAAGCTTTCCTTAGAGCTCTTAGTCGAAGAAGTCGGTCGAAGGATGCAAGAGTTATTAGCAAATAACTTATCGGTGGTCAGCACGTTTCCGTTCTACTGCCGATTCTTTTCGCAAAGTACTTTTCTATAATTCTAGTATTTAATGGGAGAAAATTAAACGAATTTTTGGTCCATGTAAAAAACTATTAATTCTGAATAAAATGCCACCCATTTATGAAATTAAAAAAATTTAAATGTCTCTTATTAGATAAGGCCTATTTTCGTCTGATAAGGTTCTTCTTTTTCAATGATTTCGAGGATATTTTAGTTTCGATCAAAAATATTTTATTTCTTACGACTTTTCGTAAAAAATGTTAATGCCAACTGAAAGAGGAATAGATAAGCTTTCCATCGAGCTCTTAGTCGAAGAAGTTCGGTCGAAGGATGCAAGAATTATTAGCAAAAACTAATCGGTGGTCAACACGTTTCCGTCCTACTGGCGATTCTTTTCGCAAAGTACTTTTCTATAATTCTAGTATTTAATGGGAAAAAATTAAACGAATTTTTGGTCCATGTAAAAAACTAGATAGATAAGCTTTACATCGAGCTCTTAGTCGAAGAAGTCGGTCGAAGGATGCAAGAGTTATTAGCAAATAACTTATCGGTGGTCAGCACGTTTCCGTCCTACTGCCGATTTTTTTCGCAAAGTACTTTTCTATAATTCTAGTATTTAATGGGAGAAAATTAAACGAATTTTTGGTCCATGTAAGAAACTATTAATTCTGAATAAAATGCCACCCATTTATGAAATTAAAACAATTTAAATGTCTCTTATTAGATAAGGCATATTTTCGTCTGATAAGGTACTTCGTTTTCAATGATTTCGAGGATATTTTAGTTTTGATCAAAAATATTTTATTTCTTACGACTTTTCGTAAAAAATGTTAATGCCAACTGAAAGAGGAACAGATAAGCTTTCCATCGAGCTCTTAGTCGAAGAAGTCGGTCGAAGGATGCAACAATTATTAGCAAAAAACTAATCGGTGGTCAGCACGTTTCCGTCCTACTGCCGATTCTTTTCGCAAAGTACTTTTCTATAATTCTAGTATTTAATGGGAAAAAATTAAACGACTTTTTGGTCCATGTAAAAAACTATTAATTCTGAATAAAATGCCACCCATTTATGAAATTAAAAAAATTGAAATGTCTCTTATTAGATAAGGCATATTTCCGTCTGATAAGGTACTTCGTTTTCAATGATTTCGAGGATATTTTAGTTTGGATCAAAAAAACTTTATTTCTCATGACTTTTCGTAAAATATGTTAATGCCATCTGAAAGAGGAACAGATAAGCTTTCCATCGAGCTCTTAGTCGAAGAAGTCGGTCGACGGATGCAAGAGTTATTAGCAAATAACTTATCGGTGGTCAGCACGTTTCCGTCCTACTGCCGGTTCTTTTCGCAAAGTACTTTTCTATAATTCTAGTATTTAATGGAAAAAAATTAAACGAATTTTTGGTCCATGTAAAAAACTATTAATTCTGAATAAAAAGTACTGCAAAGTACTTTTCTATAATTCTAGTATTTAATGGGAAAAAATTAAACGAATTTTTTGTCCATGTAAAAAAACTATTAATTCTGAATAAAATGCCACCCATTTATGAAATTAAAAAAATTGAAATGTCTCTTATTAGATAAGGCATATTTTCGTCTGATAAGGTACTTCGTTTTCAATGAGTTCGACGATATTTTAGTTTTGATCAAAAAAATTTTATTTGTTACGACTTTTCGTAAAAAATGTTAATGCCAACTGAAAGAGGAACAGATAAGCTTTCCATCGAGCTCTTAGTCGAAGAAGTCGGTCGAAGGATGCAACAATTATTAGCAAAAAACTAATCGGTGGTCAACACGTTTCCGTTCTACTGCCGATTCTTTTAGCAAAGTACTTTTCTATAATTCTAGTATTTAATGGGAAAAAATTAAACGAATTTTTGGTCCATGTAAAAAACTATTAATTCTAAATAAAATGCCACCCATTTATGAAATTAAATAATTTATATGTCTCTTATTAGATATGGCATATTTTCGTATGATAAGGTACTTCTTTTTCAATGATTTCGAGGATATTTTAGTTTTGATCAAAATAAATTTTATTTCTCATGACTTTTCGTAAAATATGTTAATGCCATCTGAAAGAGGAACAGATAAGCTTTCCATCGAGCTCTTAGTCGAAGGATGCAAGAGTTATTAGCAAAAAACTAATCGGTGGTCAACACGTTTCCGTCCTACTGCCGATTCTTTTCGCAAAGTACTTTTCTATAATTGTAGTATTTAATGGGAAAAAATTAAACGAATTTTTTGTCCATGTAAAAAACTATTAATTCTGAATAAAATGCCACCCATTTATGAAATTAAAAAAATTTAAATGTCTCTTATTAAATAAGGCATATTTTCGTCTGATAAGGTACTTCGTTTTTAATGATTTCGAGGATATTTTAGTTTTGATCAAAAAAATTTTATTTCTTACGAATTTTCGTAAAAAATGTTAATGCCAACTGAAAGAGGAAAAGATAAGCTTTACATCGAGCTCTTAGTCGTAGAAGTCGGTCGAATGATGCAACAATTATTAGCAAAAAACTTATCGGTGGTCAACACGTTTCCGTCCTACTGCCGATTCTTTTCGCAAAGTACTTTTCTATAATTCTAGTATTTAATGGGAAAAAATTAAACGACTTTTTGGTCCATGTAAAAAACTATTAATTCTGAATAAAATGCCACCCATTTATGAAATTAAAAAAATTTAAATGTCTCTTATTAGATATGGCATATTTTCGTATGATAAGGTACTTCTTTTTCAATGATTTCGAGGATATTTTAGTTTTGATCAAAATAAATTTTATTTCTCATGACTTTTCGTAAAATATGTTAATGGCATCTGAAAGAGGAACAGATAAGCTTTCCATCGAGCTCTTAGTCGAAGGATGCAAGAGTTATTAGCAAAAAACTAATCGGTGGTCAACACGTTTCCGTCCTACTGCCGATTCTTTTCGCAAAATGCTTTTCTATAATTGTAGTATTTAATGGGAAAAAATTAAACGAATTTTTTTTCCATGTAAAAAACTATTAATTCTGAATAAAATGCCACCCATTTATGAAATTAAAAAAATTGAAATGTCTCTTATTAGATAAGGCATATTTTCGTCTGATAAGGTACTTCGTTTTCAATGATTTCGAGGATATTTTAGTTTTGATCAAAAAAATTTTATTTCTTACGACTTTTCGTAAAAAATGTTAATGCCAACTGAAAGAGGAATAGATAAGCTTTCCATCGAGCTCTTAGTCCAAGAAGTCAGTCGAAGGATGCAACAATTATAAGCAAAAAACTAATCGGTGGTCAACACGTTTCCGTCCTACTGCCGATTATTTTCGCAAAGTACTTTTCTATAATTCTAGTATTTAATGGGAAAAAATTAAACGAATTTTTGGTCCATGTAAAAAACTATTAATTCTGAATAAAAAGTACTGCAAAGTACTTTTCTATAATTCTAGTATTTAATGGGAAAAAATTAAACGAATTTTTTGTCCATGTAAAAAACTATTAATTCTGAATAAAATGCCACCCATTTATAAAATTAAAAAAATTGAAATGTCTCTTATTAGATAAGGCATATTGTCGTCTGATAAGGTACTTCGTTTTCAATGATTTCGACGATATTTTAGTTTTGATCAAAAAAATTTTATTTGTTACGAATTTTCGTAAAATATGTTAATGCCATCTGAAAGAGGAACAGATAAGCTTTCCTTAGAGCTCTTAGTCGAAGAAGTCGGTCGAAGGATGCAAGAGTTATTAGCAAATAACTTATCGGTGGTCAGCACGTTTCCGTTCTACTGCCGATTCTTTTCGCAAAGTACTTTTCTATAATTCTAGTATTTAATGGGAGAAAATTAAACGAATTTTTGGTCCATGTAAAAAACTATTAATTCTGAATAAAATGCCACCCATTTATGAAATTAAAAAAATTTAAATGTCTCTTATTAGATAAGGCCTATTTTCGTCTGATAAGGTTCTTCTTTTTCAATGATTTCGAGGATATTTTAGTTTCGATCAAAAATATTTTATTTCTTACGACTTTTCGTAAAAAATGTTAATGCCAACTGAAAGAGGAATAGATAAGCTTTCCATCGAGCTCTTAGTCGAAGAAGTTCGGTCGAAGGATGCAAGAATTATTAGCAAAAACTAATCGGTGGTCAACACGTTTCCGTCCTACTGGCGATTCTTTTCGCAAAGTACTTTTCTATAATTCTAGTATTTAATGGGAAAAAATTAAACGAATTTTTGGTCCATGTAAAAAACTAGATAGATAAGCTTTACATCGAGCTCTTAGTCGAAGAAGTCGGTCGAAGGATGCAAGAGTTATTAGCAAATAACTTATCGGTGGTCAGCACGTTTCCGTCCTACTGCCGATTTTTTTCGCAAAGTACTTTTCTATAATTCTAGTATTTAATGGGAGAAAATTAAACGAATTTTTGGTCCATGTAAAAAACTATTAATTCTGAATAAAATGCCACCCATTTATGAAATTAAAAAAATTTAAATGTCTCTTATTAGATAAGGCATACTTTCGTCTGATAAGGTACTTCGTTTTCAATGATTTCGAGGATATTTTAGTTTTGATCAAAAAAATTTTATTTCTTACGACTTTTCGTAAAAAATGTTAATGCCAACTGAAAGAGGAATAGATAAGCTTTCCATCGAGCTCTTAGTCGAAGAAGTTCGGTCGAAGGATGCAAGAATTATTAGCAAAAACTAATCGGTGGTCAACACGTTTCCGTCCTACTGGCGATTCTTTTCGCAAAGTACTTTTCTATAATTCTAGTATTTAATGGGAAAAAATTAAACGAATTTTTGGTCCATGTAAAAAACTAATAATTCTGAATAAAATGCCACCCATTTATGAAATTAAAAAAATTGAAATGTCTCTTATTAGATAAGGCATATTTTCGTCTGATAAGGTACTTCTTTTTCAATGATTTCGAGGATATTTTAGTTTCGATCAAAAAAATTTTATTTCTTACGTTTTTTCGTTAAATATGTTAATGCCATCTGAAAGAGGAACAGATCAGCTTTACATCGAGCTCTTAGTCGAAGAAGTCGGTCGAAGGATGCAAGAGTTATTAGCAAAAAACTAATCGGTGGTCAACACGTTTCCGTCCTACTGCCGATTCTTTTCGCAAAGTACTTTTCTATAATTCTAGTATTTAATGGGAAAAAATTAAACGAATTTTTTGTCCATGTAAAAAACTATTAATTCTGAATAAAATGCCACCCATTTATGAAATTAAAAAAATTTAAATGTCTCTTATTAGATAAGGCATACTTTCGTCTGATAAGGTACTTCGTTTTCAATGATTTCGAGGATATTTTAGATTTGATCTAAAAAATTTTATTTCTTACGACTTTTCGTACAATATGTTAATGCCATCTGAAAGAGGAACAGATAAGCTTTCCATCGAGCTCTTAGTCGAAGAAGTCGGTCGAAGGATGCAAGAGTTATTAGCAAATAACTTATCGGTGGTCAGCACGTTTCCGTCCTACTGCCGATTCTTTTCGCAAAGTACTTTTCTATAATTCTAGTATTTAATGGGAAAAAATTAAACGAATTTTTGGTCCATGTAAAAAACTAATAATTCTGAATAAAATGCCACCCATTTATGAAATTAAAAAAATTTAAATGTCTCTTATTAGATATGGCATATTTTCGTATGATAAGGTACTTCTTTTTCAATGATTTCGAGGATATTTTAGTTTTGATCAAAAAAAATTTTATTTCTCATGACTTTTCGTAAAATATGTTAATGCCATCTGAAAGAGGAACAGATAAGCTTTCCATCGAGCTCTTAGTCGAAGAAGTCGGTCGAAGGATGCAAGAGTTATTAGCAAATAACTTATCGGTGGTCAGCACGTTTCCGTCCTACTGCCGGTTCTTTTCGCAAAGTACTTTTCTATAATTCTAGTATTTAATGGGAAAAAATTAAACGAATTTTTGGTCCATGTAAAAAACTATTAATTCTGAATAAAATGCCACCCATTTATGAAATTAAAAAAATTTAAATGTCTCTTATTAGATAAGGCCTATTTTCGTCTGATAAGGTACTTCTTTTTCAATGATTTCGAGGATATTTTAGTTTCGATCAAAAAAATTTTATTTCTTACGACTTTTCGTAAAATATGTTAATGCCATCTGAAAGAGGAACAGATCAGCTTTACATCGAGCTGTTAGTCGAAGAAGTCGGTCGAAGGATGCAAGAGTTATTAGCAAAAAACTAATCGGTGGTCAACACGTTTCCGTCCTACTGCCGATGCTTTTCGCAAAGTACTTTTCTATAATTCTAGTATTTAATGGGAAAAAATTAAACGAATTTTTTGTCCATGTAAAAAACTATTAATTCTGAATAAAATGCCACCCATTTATGAAATTAAAAAAATTTAAATGTCTCTTATTAGATAAGGCATATTTTCGTCTGATAAGATACTTCGTTTTCAATGATTTCGACGATATTTTAGTTTTGATCAAAAAAATTTTATTTGTTACGACTTTTCGTAAAAAATTTTAATGCCAACTGAAAGAGGAACAGATAAGCTTTCCATCGAGCTCTTAGTCGAAGAAGTCGGTCGAAGGATGCAACAATTATTAGCAAAAAACTAATCGGTGGTCAGCACGTTTCCGTCCTACTGCCGATTCTTTTCGCAAAGTACTTTTCTATAATTCTAGTATTTAATGGGAAAAAATTAAACGACTTTTTGGTCCATGTAAAAAACTATTAATTCTGAATAAAATGCCACCCATTTATGAAATTAAAAAAATTGAAATGTCTCTTATTAGATAAGGCATATTTCCGTCTGATAAGGTACTTCGTTTTCAATGATTTCGAGGATATTTTAGTTTGGATCAAAAAAATTTTATTTCTCATGACTTTTCGTAAAATATGTTAATGCCATCTGAAAGAGGAACAGATAAGCTTTCCATCGAGCTCTTAGTCGAAGAAGTCGGTCGACGGATGCAAGAGTTATTAGCAAATAACTTATCGGTGGTCAGCACGTTTCCGTCCTACTGCCGGTTCTTTTCGCAAAGTACTTTTCTATAATTCTAGTATTTAATGGAAAAAAATTAAACGAATTTTTGGTCCATGTAAAAAACTATTAATTCTGAATAAAAAGTACTGCAAAGTACTTTTCTATAATTCTAGTATTTAATGGGAAAAAATTAAACGAATTTTTTGTCCATGTAAAAAAACTATTAATTCTGAATAAAATGCCACCCATTTATGAAATTAAAAAAATTGAAATGTCTCTTATTAGATAAGGCATATTTTCGTCTGATAAGGTACTTCGTTTTCAATGAGTTCGACGATATTTTAGTTTTGATCAAAAAAATTTTATTTGTTACGACTTTTCGTAAAAAATGTTAATGCCAACTGAAAGAGGAACAGATAAGCTTTCCATCGAGCTCTTAGTCGAAGAAGTCGGTCGAAGGATGCAACAATTATTAGCAAAAAACTAATCGGTGGTCAACACGTTTCCGTTCTACTGCCGATTCTTTTAGCAAAGTACTTTTCTATAATTCTAGTATTTAATGGGAAAAAATTAAACGAATTTTTGGTCCATGTAAAAAACTATTAATTCTAAATAAAATGCCACCCATTTATGAAATTAAATAATTTATATGTCTCTTATTAGATATGGCATATTTTCGTATGATAAGGTACTTCTTTTTCAATGATTTCGAGGATATTTTAGTTTTGATCAAAATAAATTTTATTTCTCATGACTTTTCGTAAAATATGTTAATGCCATCTGAAAGAGGAACAGATAAGCTTTCCATCGAGCTCTTAGTCGAAGGATGCAAGAGTTATTAGCAAAAAACTAATCGGTGGTCAACACGTTTCCGTCCTACTGCCGATTCTTTTCGCAAAGTACTTTTCTATAATTGTAGTATTTAATGGGAAAAAATTAAACGAATTTTTTGTCCATGTAAAAAACTATTAATTCTGAATAAAATGCCACCCATTTATGAAATTAAAAAAATTTAAATGTCTCTTATTAAATAAGGCATATTTTCGTCTGATAAGGTACTTCGTTTTTAATGATTTCGAGGATATTTTAGTTTTGATCAAAAAAATTTTATTTCTTACGAATTTTCGTAAAAAATGTTAATGCCAACTGAAAGAGGAAAAGATAAGCTTTACATCGAGCTCTTAGTCGTAGAAGTCGGTCGAATGATGCAACAATTATTAGCAAAAAACTTATCGGTGGTCAACACGTTTCCGTCCTACTGCCGATTCTTTTCGCAAAGTACTTTTCTATAATTCTAGTATTTAATGGGAAAAAATTAAACGACTTTTTGGTCCATGTAAAAAACTATTAATTCTGAATAAAATGCCACCCATTTATGAAATTAAAAAAATTTAAATGTCTCTTATTAGATATGGCATATTTTCGTATGATAAGGTACTTCTTTTTCAATGATTTCGAGGATATTTTAGTTTTGATCAAAATAAATTTTATTTCTCATGACTTTTCGTAAAATATGTTAATGGCATCTGAAAGAGGAACAGATAAGCTTTCCATCGAGCTCTTAGTCGAAGGATGCAAGAGTTATTAGCAAAAAACTAATCGGTGGTCAACACGTTTCCGTCCTACTGCCGATTCTTTTCGCAAAATGCTTTTCTATAATTGTAGTATTTAATGGGAAAAAATTAAACGAATTTTTTGTCCATGTAAAAAACTATTAATTCTGAATAAAATGCCACCCATTTATGAAATTAAAAAAATTGAAATGTCTCTTATTAGATAAGGCATATTTTCGTCTGATAAGGTACTTCGTTTTCAATGATTTCGAGGATATTTTAGTTTTGATCAAAAAAATTTTATTTCTTACGACTTTTCGTAAAAAATGTTAATGCCAACTGAAAGAGGAATAGATAAGCTTTCCATCGAGCTCTTAGTCCAAGAAGTCAGTCGAAGGATGCAACAATTATAAGCAAAAAACTAATCGGTGGTCAACACGTTTCCGTCCTACTGCCGATTATTTTCGCAAAGTACTTTTCTATAATTCTAGTATTTAATGGGAAAAAATTAAACGAATTTTTGGTCCATGTAAAAAACTATTAATTCTGAATAAAAAGTACTGCAAAGTACTTTTCTATAATTCTAGTATTTAATGGGAAAAAATTAAACGAATTTTTTGTCCATGTAAAAAACTATTAATTCTGAATAAAATGCCACCCATTTATAAAATTAAAAAAATTGAAATGTCTCTTATTAGATAAGGCATATTGTCGTCTGATAAGGTACTTCGTTTTCAATGATTTCGACGATATTTTAGTTTTGATCAAAAAAATTTTATTTGTTACGACTTTTCGTAAAAAATGTTAATGCCAACTGAAAGAGGAACAGATAAGCTTTCCATCGAGCTCTTAGTCGAAGAAGTCGGTCGAAGGATGCAACAATTATTAGCAAAAAACTAATCGGTGGTCAACACGTTTCCGTCCTACTGCCGATTCTTTTAGCAAAGTACTTTTCTATAATTCTAGTATTTAATGGGAAAAAATTAAACGAATTTTTTGTCCATGTAAAAAACTATTAATTCTGAATAAAATGCCACCCATTTATGAAATTAAAAAAATTTAAATGTCTCTTATTAGATAAGGCATATTTTCGTCTGATAAGGTACTTCGGTTTTAATGATTTCGAGGATATTTTAGTTTTGATCAAAAAAATTTTATTTCTTACGAATTTTCGTAAAAAATGTTAATGCCAACTGAAAGAGGAATAGATAAGCTTTCCATCGAGCTCTTAGTCGTAGAAGTCGGTCGAATGATGCAACAATTATTAGCAAAAAACTTATCGGTGGTCAACACGTTTCCGTCCTACTGCCGATTCTTTTCGCAAAGTACTTTTCTATAATTCTAGTATTTAATGGGAAAAAATTAAACGACTTTTTGGTCCATGTAAAAAACTATTAATTCTGAATAAAATGCCACCCATTTATGAAATTAAAAAAATTTAAATGTCTCTTATTAGATATGGCATATTTTCGTATGATAAGGTACTTCTTTTTCAATGATTTCGAGGATATTTTAGTTTTGATCAAAATAAATTTTATTTCTCATGACTTTTCGTAAAATATGTTAATGCCATCTGAAAGAGGAACAGATAAGCTTTCCATCGAGCTCTTAGTCGAAGGATGCAAGAGTTATTAGCAAAAAACTAATCGGTGGTCAACACGTTTCCGTCCTACTGCCGATTCTTTTAGCAAAGTACTTTTCTATAATTCTAGTATTTAATGGGAAAAAATTAAACGAATTTTTTGTCCATGTAAAAAACTATTAATTCTGAATAAAATGCCACCCATTTATGAAATTAAAAAAATTTAAATGTCTCTTATTAGATAAGGCATATTTTCGTCTGATAAGGTACTTCGGTTTTAATGATTTCGAGGATATTTTAGTTTTGATCAAAATAAATTTTATTTCTCATGACTTTTCGTAAAATATGTTAATGCCATCTGAAAGAGGAACAGATAAGCTTTCCATCGAGCTCTTAGTCGAAGGATGCAAGAGTTATTAGCAAAAAACTAATCGATGGTCAACACGTTTCCGTCCTACTGCCGATTCTTTTCGCAAAGTACTTTTCTATAATTGTAGTATTTAATGGGAAAAAATTAAACGAATTTTTTGTCCATGTAAAAAACTATTAATTCTGAATAAAAAGTACTGCAAAGTACTTTTCTATAATTCTAGTATTTAATGGGAAAAAATTAAACGAATTTTTTGTCCATGTAAAAAACTATTAATTCTGAATTAAATGCCACCCATTTATGAAATTAAAAAAATTGAAATGTCTCTTATTAGATAAGGCATATTGTCGTCTGATAAGGTACTTCGTTTTCAATGATTTCGAGGATATTTTAGTTTTGATCAAAAAAATTTTATTTCTTACGACTTTTCGTAAAAAATGTTAATGCCAACTGAAAAAGGAACAGATAAGCTTTCCATCGAGCTCTTAGTCGAAGAAGTCGGTCGAAGGATGCAACAATTATTAGCAAAAAACTAATCGGTGGTCAACACGTTTCCGTCCTACTGCCGATTCTTTTCGCAAAGTACTTTTCTATAATTCTAGTATTTAATGGGAAAAAATTAAACGAATTTTTTGTCCATGTACAAAACTATTAATTCTGAATAAAATGCCACCCATTTATGAAATTAAATAAATTTAAATGTCTCTTATAAGATAAGGCATATTTTCGTCTGATAAGGTACTTCGTTTTCAATGATTTCGAGGATATTTTAGTTTTGATCAAAAAAATTTTATTTCTTACGACTTTTCATTAAAAATGTTAATGCCAACTGAAAGAGGAACAGATAAGCTTTCCATCGAGCTCTTAGTCGAAGGATGCAAGAGTTATTAGCAAAAAACTAATCGGTGGTCAACGCGTCCGTCCTACTGCCGATTCTTTTCGCAAAATGGTTTTCTATAATTGTAGTATTTAATGGGAAAAAATTAAACGAATTTTTTGTCCATGTAAAAAACTATTAATTCTGAATAAAATGCCACCCATTTATGCAATTAAACAAATTTAAATGTCTCTTATTAGATAAGGCATATTTTCGTATGATAAGGTACTTCTATTTCAATGATTTCGAGGATATTTTAGTTTTGATCAAAAAAATTTTATTTCTTACGACTTTTGGTAAAATATGTTAATCCCAACTGAAAGAGGAATAGATAAGCTTTCCATCGAGCTCTTAGTCGAAGAAGTCGGTCGAAGGATGCAAGAAGTATTAGCAAAAACTAATCGGTGGTCAACACGTTTCCGTCCTACTGCCGATTCTTTTCGCAAAGTACTTTTCTATAATTCTAGTATTTAATGGGAAAAAATTAAACGAATTTTTTGTCCATGTAAAAAACTATTAATTCTGAATAAAATGCTACCCATTTATGAAATTAAAAAAATTGAAATGTCTCTTATTAGATAAGGCATATTTTCGTCTGATAAGGTACTTCTTTTTCAATGATTTCGAGGATATTTTAGTTTCGATCAAAAAAATTTTATTTCTTACGACTTTCCGTAAAATATGTTAATGCCATCTGAAAGAGGAACAGATAAGCCTTCCATCGAGCTTTTAGTCGAAGAAGTCGGTCGAAGGATGCAAGAGTTATTAGCAAAAAACTAATCGGTGGTCAACACGTTTCCGTCCTACTGCCGATTCTTTTCGCAAAATGCTTTTCTATAATTGTAGTATTTAATGGGAAATAATTAAACGAATTTTTTGTCCATGTAAAAAAACTATTAATTCTGAATAAAATGACACCCATTTATGCAATTAAAAAAATTTCAATGTCACTTATTAGATAAGGCATATTTTCGTCTGATAAGGTACTTCGTTTTCAATGATTTCGAGGATATTTTAGTTTTGATCAAAAAAATGTTATTTCTTACAAATTTTCTTAAAAAATGTTAATGCCAACTGAAAGAGGAATAGATAAGCTTTCCATCGAGCTCTTAGTCGAAGAAGTCGGTCGAAGGATGCAAGAGTTATTAGCAAAAAACTAATCGGTGGTCAACACGTTTCCGTCCTACTGCCGATTCTTTTCGCAAAGTACTTTTCTATAATTCTAGTATTTAATGGGAAAAATGAAACGAATTATTTGTCCATGTAGAAAATTATTAATTCTGAATAAAATGCCGCCCATTTATGAAATTAAAAAAATTTAAATGTCTCTTATTAGATAAGGCATGTTTTCGTCTGATAAGGTACTACTTTTTCAATGATTTCGAGGATATTTTAGTTTCGATCAAAAAAATATGCTAATGCCATCTGAAAGAGGAACAGATAAGCTTTCCATCGAGCTTTTAGTCGAAGAAGTCGGTCGAAGGATGCAAGAGTTATTAGCAAAAAACTAATCGGTGGTCAACACGATTCCGTCCTACTGCCGATTCTTTTCGCAAAGTACTTTTCTATAATTCTAGTATTTAATGGGAAAAAATTAAACGAATTTTTTGTCCATGTAAAAAAACTATTAATTCTGAATAAACTGCCACCCAATTATGCAATTAAAAAAATTTAAATGTCTCTTATTAGATAAGGCATATTTTCGTCTGATAAGGTACTTCTTTTTCAATGATTTCGAGGATATTTTAGTTTTGATCAAAAAAATGTTATTTCTTACGACTTTTCGTAAAATATGTTAATGCCATCTGAAAGAGGAACAGATAAGCTTTCCATCGAGGTCTTATTCGAAGAAGTCGGTCGAAGGATGCAAGAATTATTAGCAAAAAACTAATCGGTGGTCAACACGTTTCCGTCCTACTGCCGATTCTTTTCGCAAAGTACTTTTCTATAATTCTAGTATTTAATGGGAAAAAATTAAACGAATTTTTTGTCTATGTAAAAAACTATTAATTCTGAATAAAATGCCGCCCATTTATGAAATTAAAAAAATTGAAATGTCTCTTATTAGATAAGGCATATTTTCGTCTGATAAGGTACTTCTTTTTCAATGATTTCGAGGATATTTTAGTTTCGATCAAAAAAATTTTATTTCTTACGACTTTTCGTAAAATATGTTAATGCCATCTGAAAGAGGAACAGATAAGCTTTCCATCGAGCTTTTAGTGGAAGAAGTCGGTCGAAGGATGCAAGAGTTATTAGCAAAAAACTAATCGGTGGTCAACACGTTTCCGTCCTACTGCCGATTCTTTTCGCAAAATGCTTTTCTATAATTGTAGTATTTCATGGGAAAAAATTAAACGAATTTTTTGTCCATGTAAAAAACTATTAATTCTGAATAAAATGCCACCCATTTATGAAATTAAAAAAATTTAAATGTCTCTTATTAGATAAGGCATATTTTCGTCTGATAAGGTACTTCTTTTTCAATGATTTCGAGGATATTTTAGTTTCGATCAAAAAAATTTTATTTCTTACGACTTTTCGTAAAATATGTTAATGCCATCTGAAAGAGGAACAGATAAGCTTTCCATCGAGCTTTTATTCGAAGAATTCGGTCGAAGGATGCAAGAGTTATTAGCAAAAAACTAATCGGTGGTCAACACGTTTCCGTCCTACTGCCGATTCTTTTCGCAAAGTACTTTTCTATAATTCTAGTATTTAATGGGAGAAAATTAAACGAATTTTTTGTCCATGTAAAAAATATTAATTCTGAATAAAATGCCACCCATTTATGCAATTAAAAAAATTTAAATGTCTCTCATTAGATAAGGCATATTTTCGTATGATAAGGTACATCTTTTTCAATGATTTCGAGGATATTTTAGTTTTGATCAAAAAAATTTTATTTCTTACGACTTTTCATAAAATATGTTAATGCCATCTGAAAGAGGAACAGATAAGCTTTCCATCGAGTTTTTAGTCGAAGAAGTTGGTCGAAGGATGCAAGAGTTATTAGCAAAAAACTAATCGGTGGTCAACACGATTCCGTCCTACTGCCGACACTTTTCGCAAAGTACTTTTCTATAATTCTAGTATTCAATGGGAAAAAATTAAACGAATTTTTTGTCCATTTAAAAAACTATTAATTCTGAATAAAATGCCACCCATTTATGAAATTAAAAAAATTTAAATGTCTCTTATTAGATAAGGCATATTTTTGTCTGATAAGGAACTTCTTTTTCAATCATTTCGAGGATATTTTAGTTTTGATGAAAAAAATTTTTTTTCTTACGACTTTTCGTAAAATATGTTAATGCCATCTGAAAGAGGAACAGATCGGCTTTCCATCGAGGTCTTATTCGAAGAAGTCGGTCGAAGGATGCAAGAGTTGTTAGCAAAAAACCAATCGGTGGTCAACACGATTCCGACCTACAGACGATTTTTTTTGCAAAATACTTTTCTATAATTGTAGTATTTAATGGGAAAAAATTAAACGAATTTTTGTTCATGTAAAAAACTATTAATTCTGAATAAAATGCCGCCTGTTTATGCAATTAAAAAAATTTAAATGTCTCTTATTAGATAAGGCATATTTTCGTCTGATAAGTGACTTCGTTTTCAATGATTTCGAGGTTATTTTAGTTTTGATCAAAAAAATTTTATTTCTTACGACTTTTCGTAAAAAATGTTAATACAAACTGAAAGAGGAATAGATAAGCTTTCCATCGAGCTCTTAGTCGAAGAAGTCGGTCGAAGGATGCAAGAGTTATTAGCAAAAAACTAATCGGTGGTCAACACGTTTCCGTCCTACTGCCGATTCTTTTCGCAAAGTACTTTTCTATAATTCTAGTATTTAATGGGAAAAATGAAACGAATTATTTGTCCATGTAGAAAATTATTAATTCTGGATAAAATGCCACCCATTTATGAAATTAAAAAAATTTAAATGTCTCTTATTAGATAAGGCATATTTTTGTCTGATAAGGTACTTCTTTTTCAATGATTTCGAGGATATTTTAGTTTCGATCAAAAAAATTTTATTTCTTACGACCTTTCGTAAAATATGTTAATGCCATCTGAAAGAGGAACAGATAAGCTTTCCATCGAGCTCTTAGTCGAAGAACTTGGTCGAAAGATGCAAGAGTTATTAGCAAAAAACTAATCGGTGTTCAACTCGTTTCCGTCCTACTGCCGATTCTTTTCGCAAAGTACTTTTCTATAATTCTAGTATTTAATGGGAAAAAATTAAACAAATTTTTTGTCCATGTAAAAAACTATTAATTCTGAATAAAATGCCACCCATTTATGAAATTAAAAAAATTGAAATGTCTCTTATTAGATAAGGCATATTTTCGTCTGATAAGGTTCTTCTTTTTCAATGATTTCGATGATATTTTAGCTTCGATCAAAAAAATTTTATTTCTTACGACTTTTCGTAAAATATGTTAATGCCATCTGAAAGAGGAACAGATAAGCTTTCCATCGAGCTCTTAGTCGAAGAAGTCGGTCGAAGGATGCAAGAGTTATTAGCAAAAAACTAATCGGTGGTCAACACGTTTCCGTCCTACTGCCGATTCTTTTCGCAAAGTACTTTTCTATAATTCTAGTATTTAATGGGAAAAAATTAAACGAATTTTTTGTCCATGTAAAAAACTATTAATTCCGAATAAAATGCCACCCATTTATGCAATTAAAAAAATTTAAATGTCTCTTATTAGATAAGGCATATTTTCGTATGATAAGGTACTTCTTTTTCAGTGATTTCGGGGATATTTTAGTTTTGATCAAAATAAATTTTATTTCTCATAACTTTTCGTAAAATATGTTAATGCCATCTGAAAGAGGAACAGATAAGCTTTCCATCGAGCTCTTAGTCAAAGAAGTTGGTCGAAGGATGCAAGAGTTATTAGCAAAAAACTAATCGGTGGTCAACACGTTTCTGTCCCACTGCCGATTCTTTTCGCAAAATGCTTTTCTATAATTGTAGTATTTAATGGGAAGAAATTAAACGAATTTTTTGTCCATGTAAAAAAACTATTAATTCTGAATAAAATGCCACCCATTTATGCAATTAAAAAAATTTAAATGTCTCTTATTAGATAAGGCATATTTTCGTATGATAAGGTACTTCTTTTTCAATGATTTCGAGGATATTTTAGTTTTGATCAAAATAAATTTTATTTCTCATGACTTTTCGTAAAATATGTTAATGCCATCTGAAAGAGGAACAGATAAGCTTTCCATCGAGCTCTTAGTCGAAGAAGTCGGTCGAAGGATGCAAGAGTTATTAGCAAAAAACTAATCGGTGGTCAACACGTTTCCGTCCTACTGCCGATTCTTTTCGCAAAATGCTTTTCTATAATTGTAGTATTTAATGGGAAAAAATTAAACGAATTTTTTGTCCATGTAAAAAAACTATTAATTCTGAATAAAATGCCACCCATTTATGCAATTAAAAAAATTTAAATGTCTCTTATTAGATAAGGCATATTTTCGTCTGATAAGGTACTTCTTTTTCAATGATTTCGAGGATATTTTAGTTTCGATCAAAAAAATTTTATTTCTTACGACTTTTCGTAAAATATGTTAATGCCATCTGAAAGAGGAACAGATAAGCTTTCCATCGAGCTCTTAGTCGAAGAAGTCGGTCGAAGGATGCAAGAGTTATTAGCAAAAAACTAATCGGTGGTCAACACGATTCCGTCCTACTGCCGATACTTGTCGCAAAGTACTTTTCTATAATTCTAGTATTTAATGGGAAAAAATTAAACGAATATTTTGTCCATGTAAAAAACTATTAATTCTGAACAAAATGCCACCCATTTATGAAATTAAAACCAGTAAGGACGCTATCTTCAGCAAGGCTGAAGCTATAATACTTTTCACTTTGTGTCACTATAAAAAAAATAAATGAATAGTTTTCATGCCTCCCTAACAACATAACTGTAATGTTTCAAGTCAATTGGTTAAAAAACAAAAAAGTTTTCCATACAACGGGTAAATTTTCGCTATAAGTGGGCGTGGCTACGCGTGGCTACGTCCACTTTTGGTCAAAATAGTTTTCATTCCTCCCTAAGAACATAACTTTAAAATTTCAAGTCAATTGGTTAAGAAACAAAAAAGTTTTCCGTACAACGACAAGAATATTCCTTCTCTTCCTCTTCTTCATTTTGTATGGGAGCTACCAGTTCCAGATGTCCAATCTCAATGAAACTTTCAGGCCTGTAGTCGGACTATGTAAAACTACTATGTTTAAAATTTCAGCACTCTATTGTCAAAACAAAAAAGTTTTCTATACAACGATTCAAGTTTTGTTCACTTTTCTTCTTCTTTTCGTATGGGGGCTACCTGTTCCAATAATCCGATCATGCTGGTTCCGACGAATGATTCATCGTAATAAATTCTAAGTTTCAGCTCGATAGCTTCAAAACTGAGGGACTAGTTTGCATACATACAGACAGACAGACAGACAGACGGACATGGCTAAATCAACTCGTCTTGTCGTCCTGATCAAGAATATATATACTTTATATAGTCGGAAAATAATATTTCGATCTGTTACAAACTCCGTGACAAAGTTAATATACTATTTCACATAAGTGAAAAGTATAAAAATTGAAATGTCTCTTATTAGATAAGGCATATTTTCGTCTGCTAAGGTACTTCTTTTTCAATGATTTCGAGGATATTTTAGTTTTGATCAAAAAAATTGTATTTTTTACGACTTTTCGTAAAATATGTTAATGCCATCTGAAAGAGGAACAGATAAGCTTTCCATCGAGCTCTTAGTCGATGAAGTCGGTCGAAGGATGCAAGAGTTATTAGCAAAAAACTAATCGGTGGTCAACACGTTTCCGTCCTACTGCCGATTCTTTTCGCAAAGTACTTTTCTATAATTATAGTATTTAATGGGAAAAAATTAAACGAATATTTTGTCCATGTAAAAAACTATTAATTCTGAATAAAATGCCACCCATTTATGAAATTAAAAAAATTTAAATGTCTCTTATTAGATAAGGCATATTTTCGTCTGATAAGATACTTCTTTTTCAATGATTTCGAGGATATTTTAGTTTCGATCAAAAAAATTTTATTTCTTACGACTTTTCGTAAAATATGTTAATGCCATCTGAAAGAGGAACAGATAAGCTTTCCATCGAGCTTTTAGTCGAAGAAGTCGGTCGAAGGATGCAAGAGATATTAGCAAAAAACTAATCGGTGGTCAACACGTTTCCGTCCTACTGCCGATTCTTTTCGCAAAGTACTTTTCTATAATTCTAGTATTTAATGGGAAAAAATTAAATGAATTTTTTGGCGATATAAAAAACTATTAATTCTGAATAAAATGCCACCCATTTATGAAATTAAAAAAATTTAAATGTCTCTTATTAGATAAGGCATATTTTCGTCTGATAAGGTACTTCTTTTTCAATGATTTCGAGGATATTTTAGTTTTGATCAAAAATATTTTATTTCTTACGACTTTTCGTAAAATATGTTAATGCCATCTGAAAGAGGAACAGATAAGCTTTCCATCGAGCTCTTAGTCGAAGAAGTCGGTCGAAGGATGCAAGAGTTATTAGCAAAAAACTAATCGGTGTTCAACACGTTTCCGTCCTACTGCCGATTCTTTTCGCAAAGTACTTTTCTATAATTATAGTATTTAATGGGAAAAAATTAAACGAATTTTTTGTCCATATAAAAAAACTATTAATTCTGAATAAAATGCCACCCATTTATGAAATTAAAAAAATTTAAATGTCTCTTATTAGATAAGGCATATTTTCGTCTGATAAGGTACTTCGTTTTCAATGATTTCGAGGATATATTAGTTTTGATCAAAAAAATTTTATTTCTTACGACTTTTCGTAACATATGTTAATGCCATCTGAAAGAGGAACAGATAAGCTTTCCATCGAGCTCTTATTCAATCGGTGGTCAACACGTTTCCGTCGTACTGCCGATTGTTTTCGCAAAATGCTGTTCTATAATTGTAGTATTTAATGGGATAAAATTAAACGAATTTTTTGTCCATGAAAAAAAACTATTATTTCTGAATAAAATGCCACCCATTTATGCAATTAAAAAAATTTAAATGTCTCTTATTAGATAAGGCATATTTTCGTTTGATAAGGTACTTCTTTTTCAATGATTTCGAGGTTATTTTAGTTTTGATCAGCAAAATTTTATTTCTTACGACTTTTCGTAAAATATGTTAATGCCACCTGAAAGAGGAACAGATAAGCTTTCCATCGAGCTCATAGTCGAAGAAGTCGGTCGAAGGATGCAAGAGTTATTAGCAAAAAACTAATCGGTGGTCAACACGTTTCCGTCCTACTGCCGATTCTTTTCGCAAAATGCCTTTCTATAATTGTAGTATTTAATGGGAAACAATTAAACGAACTTTTTGTCCATGTAAAAAACTATTAATTCTGAATAAAATGCCACCCATTTATGCAATTAAAAAAATTTAAATGTCTCTTATTAGATAAGGCATATTTTCGTCTGATAAGGTACTTCTTTTTCAATGATTTCGAGGATATTTTAGTTTCGATCAAAAAAATTTTATTTCTTACGACTTTTCGTAAAATATGTTAATGCCATCTGAAAGAGGAACAGATAAGCTTTCCATCGAGCTCTTAGTCGAAGAAGTCGGTCGAAGGATGCAAGAGTTGTTCGCAAAAAACTAATCGGTGGTCAACACGTTTCCGTCCTACTGCCGATTCTTTTCGCAAAGTACTTTTCTATAATTCTAGTATTTAATGGGAAAAAATTAAATGAATTTTTTGTCGATGTAAAAAACTATTAATTCTGAATAAAATGCCACCCATTTATTAAATTAAAAAAAATTAAATGTCCCTTATTAAATAAGGCATATTTTTGTCTGATAAGGTACTTCTTTTTCAATGATTTCGAGAATATTTTAGTTTTGATCAAAAAAATTTTATTTCTTACGATTTTTCGTAAAATATGTTAATGCCATCTGAAAGAGGAACAGATAAGCTTTCCATCGAGCTCTTAGTCGAAGAAGTCGGTCGAAGGATGCAAGAGTTATTAGCAAAAAACTAATCGGTGGTCAACACGTTTCCGTCCTACTACCGATTCTTTTCGCAAAGTACTTTTCTATAATTCTAGTATTTAATGGGAAAAAATTAAACGAATTTTTTGTCCATGTAAAAAACTATTAATTCTGAATAAAATGCCACCCATTTATGCAATTAAAAAAATTTAAATGTCTCTTATTAGATAAGGCATATTTTCGTCAGATAAGATACTTCTTTTTCAATGATTTCGAGGATATTTTAGTTTTGATCCAAAAAGTTTTATTTCTCATGACTTTTTGTAAAATATGTTAATGCCATCTGAAAGAGGAACAGATAAGCTTTCCATCGAGCTCTTATTCGAAGAAGTCGGTCGAAGGGTGCAAGAGTTATTAGCAAAAAACTAATCGGTGGTCAACACGTTTCCGTCCTACTGCCGATTCTTTTCGCAAAGTACTTTTCTATAATTCTAGTATTTAATGGGAAAAAATTAAACGAATTTTTTGTCCATGTTAAAAACTATTAATTCTGAATAAAATGCCACCCATTTATGAAATTAAAAAAGTGTAAATGTCTTTTATTAGATAAGGCATATTTTCGTATGATAAGGTACTTCTTTTTCAATGATTTCGAGGATATTTTAGTTTTGATCAAAAAAATTGTTTTTCTCAAGACTTTTCGTAAAATATGTTAATGCCATCTGAAAGAGGAACAGATAAGCTTTCCATCGAGCTTTTAGTCGAAGAAGTCGGTCGAAGGATGCAAGAGTTATTAGCAAAAAATTAATCGGTGGTCAACACGATTCCGTCCTACTGCCGATTCTTTTCGCAAAGTACTTTTGTATAATTCTAGTATTTAATGGGAAAAAATTAAACGAATTTTTTGTCCATGTAAAAAAAACTATTAATTCTGAATAAAATACCACCCATTTATGCAATTAAAAAAATTTAAATGTCTCTTATTAGATAAGGCATATTTTCGTCTGATAAGGTACTTCGTTTTCAATGATTTCGAGGATATTTTAGTTTTGTTCAAAAAAATTTTATTTCTTACGATTTTTCGTAAAATATGTTAATGCCACCTGAAAGAGGAGCAGATAAGCTTTCCGTCGAGCTCTTATTCGAAAAAGTCGGTCGAAGGATGCAAGAGTTGTTAGCAAAAAACCAATCGGTGGTCAATACGATTCCGTCCTACAGCCGATTCTTTTTGCAAAGTACTTTTCTATAATTCTAGTATTTAATGGGAAAAAATTAAACGAATTTTTTGTCCATGTAAAAAACTATTAATTCTGAATAAAATGCCACCCATTTATGCAATTAAAAAAATTTAAATGTCTCTTATTAGATAAGGCATATTTTCGTATGATAAGGTACTTCGTTTTCAATGATTTCGAGGATATTTTAGTTTTGATCAAAAAATTTTTTTCTTACGACTTTTCGTAAACAATGTTAATGCCATCTGAAAGAGGAATAGATAAGCTTTCCATCGTCCTTTTAGTCGAAGAAGTCGGTCGAAGGATGCAAGAGTTATTAGCAAAAAACTAATCGGTGGTCAACACGATTCCGTCCTACTGCCGATTCTTTTCGCAAAGTACTTTTTTATAATTCTAGTATTTAATGGGAAAAAATTAAACGAATTTTGTGTCCATGTTAAAAACTATTAATTCTGAATAAAATGTCACCCATTTATGAAATTAAAAAAATTTAAATGTCTTTTATTAGATAAGGCATATTTTCGTCTGATAAGGTACTTCGTTTTCAATGATTTCGAGGATTTTTTAGTTTTGATCAAAAAAATTTTATTTCTTACGACTTTTCGTAAAAAATGTTAATGCCAGCTGAAAGAGCAATAGATAAGCTTTCCATCGAGCTCTTAGTCGAAGAAGTCGGTCGAAGGATGCAAGAGTTATTAGCAAAAAACTAATCGGTGGTCAACATGTTTCCGTCCTACTGCCGATTCTTTTCGCAAAGTACTTTTCTATAATTCTAGTATTTAATGGGAAAAAATTAAACGAATATTTTGTCCATGTAAAAAACTATTAATTCTGAATAAAATGCCACCCATTTATGAAATTAAAAAAATTTAAATGTCTCTTATTAGATAAGGCATATTTTCGTCTGATAAGGTACTTCTTTTTCAATGATTTCGATGATATTTTAGTTTTGATCAAAAAAATTGTATTTCTTACGACTTTTCGTAAAATATGTTAATGCCAACTGAAAGAGGAACAGATAAGCTTTCCATCGAGCTGTTATTCGAAGAAGTCGGTCGAAGGATGCAAGAGTTATTAGCAAAAAACTAATCGGTGGTCAACACGATTCCGTCCTACTGCCGATTCTTTTCGCAAAGTACTTTTCTATAATTCTAGTATTTAATGGGAAAAAATTAAACGAATTTTTTGTCCATGTAAAAAAACTATTATTTCTGAATAAAATGCCACTCATTTATGCAATTAAAAAAATTTAAATGTCTCTTATTAGATAAGGCATATTTTTGTATGATAAGGTACTTCTTTTTCAATGATTTCGAGGATATTTAAGTTTCGATTAAAAAAATTTTATTTCTCATGACTTTTCGTAAAATATGTTAATGCCATCTGAAAGAGGAACAGATAAGCTTTCCATCGAGCTCTTATTCGAAGATGTCGGTCGAAGGATGCAGAGTTATTAGCAAAAAACTAATCGGTGGTCAACACGATTCCGTCCTACTGCCGATTCTTGTCGCAAAGTACTTTTCTATAATTCTAGTATTTAATGGGAAAAAATTAAACGATTTTTTTGTCCATGTAAAAAAACTATTAATTCTGAATAAAATGCCACCCATTTATGAAATTAAAAAAATTTAAATGTCTCTTATTAGATAAGGCATATTTTCGTCTGATAAGGTACATCTTTTTCAATGATTTCGAGGATATTTTAGTTTTGATCAAAAAAATTGTATTTCTAACGACTTTTCGTAAAATATGTTAATGCCAACTGAAAGAGGAACAGATAAGCTTTCCATCGAGCACTTATTCGAAGAAGTCGGTCGAAGGATGCAAGAGTTATAGCAAAAAACTAATCGGTGGTCAACATGTTTCCGTCCTACTGCCGATTCTTTTCGCAAAGTACTTTTCTATAATTCTAGTATTTAATGGGAAAAAATTAAATGAATTTTTTGTCCATGTAAAAAACTATTAATTCTGAATAAAATGCCACCCATTTATGCAATTAAAAAAATTTAAATGTCTCTTATTAGATAAGGCATATTTTCGTCTGATAAGGTACATCTTTTTCAATGATTTCGAGGATATTTTAGTTTTGATCAAAAAAAATTGTATTTCTTACGACTTTTCGTAAAATATGTTAATGCCATCTGAAAGAGGAACAGATAAGCTTTCCATCGAGCTCTTAGTCGAAGAAGTCGGTCGAAGGATGCAAGAGGTTTTAGCAAAAAACTAATCGGTGGTCAACACGATTCCGTCCTACTGCCGATTCTTTTCGCAAAGTACTGTTCTATAATTCTAATATTTAATGGGAAAAAATTAAACGAATTTTTTGTCCATGTTAAAAACTATTAATTCTGAATAAAATGCCACCCATTTATGAAATTAAAAAAATTTAAATGTCTCTTATTAGAAAAGGCATATTTTCGTCTGATAAGGTACATCTTTTTCAATGATTTCGAGGATATTTTAGTTTTGATCAAAAAAATTGTATTTCTTACGACTTTTCGTAAAATATGTTAATGCCAACTGAAAGAGGAACAGATAAGCTTTCCATCGAGCACTTATTCGAAGAAGTCGGTCGAAGGATGCAAGAGTTATAGCAAAAAACTAATCGGTGGTCAACACGATTCCGTCCTACTGCCGATTCTTTTCGCAAAGTACTTTTCTATAATTCTAGTATTTAATGGGAAAAAATTAAACGAATTTTTTGTCCATGTAAAAAAACTATTATTTCTGAATAAAATGCCACCCATTTATGCAATTAAAAAAATTTAAATGTCTCTTATTAGATAAGGCATATTTTTGTATGATAAGGTACTTCTTTTTCAATGATTTCGATGATATTTTAGTTTTGATCAAAAAAATTGTATTTCTTACGACTTTACGTAAAATATGTTAATGCCAACTGAAAGAGGAACAGATAAGCTTTCCATCGAGCTGTTATTCGAAGAAGTCGGTCGAAGGATGCAAGAGTTATTAGCAAAAAACTAATCGGTGGTCAACACGATTCCGTCCTACTGCCGATTCTTTTCGCAAAGTACTTTTCTATAATTCTAGTATTTAATGGGAAAAAATTAAATGAATTTTTTGTCCATGTAAAAAACTATTAATTCTGAATAAAATGCCACCCATTTATGAAATTAAAAAAATTTAAATGTCTCTTATTAGATAAGGCATATTTTCGTCTGATAAAGTACTTCTTTTTCAATGATTTCGATGATATTTTAGTTTTGATCAAAAAAATTGTATTTCTTACGACTTTTCGTAAAATATGTTAATGCCAACTGAAAGAGGAACAGATAAGCTTTCCATCGAGCTGTTATTCGAAGAAGTCGGTCGAAGGATGCAAGAGTTATTAGCAAAAAACTAATCGGTGGTCAACACGATTCCATCCTACTGCCGATTCTTTTCGCAAAGTACTTTTCTATAATTCTAGTATTTAATGGGAAAAAATTAAACGAATTTTTTGTCCATGTAAAAAAACTATTATTTCTGAATAAAATGCCACCCATTTATGCAATTAAAAAAATTTAAATGTCTCTTATTAGATAAGGCATATTTTCGTATGATAAGGTACTTTTTTTTCAATGATTTCGAGGATATTTTAGTTTTGATCAAAAAAATTTTATTTCTCATGACTTTTCGTAAAATATGTTAATGCCATCTGAAAGAGGAACAGATAAGCTTTCCATCGAGCTCTTAGTCGAAGAAGTCGGTCGAAGGATGCAAGAGGTTTTAGCAAAAAACTAATCGGTGGTCAACACGATTCCGTCCTACTGCCGATTCTTTTCGCAAAGTACTTTTCTATAATTCTACTATTTAATGGGAAAAAATTAAACGAATTTTTTGTCCATGTTAAAAACTATTAATTCTGAATAAAATGCCACCCATTTATGAAATCAAAAAAATTTAAATGTCTCTTATTAGATAAGGCATATTTTCGTCTGATAAGGTACATCTTTTTCAATGATTTCGAGGATATTTTAGTTTTGATCAAAAAAATTGTATTTCTTACGACTTTTCGTAAAATATGTTAATGCCAACTGAAAGAGGAACAGATAAGCTTTCCATCGAGCACTTATTCGAAGAAGTCGGTCGAAGGATGCAAGAGTTATAGCAAAAAACTAATCGGTGGTCAACATGTTTCCGTCCTACTGCCGATTCTTTTCGCAAAGTACTCTTCTATAATTCTAGTATTTAATGGGAAAAAATTAAATGAATTTTTTGTCCATGTAAAAAACTATTAATTCTGAATAAAATGCCACCCATTTATGAAATTAAAAAAATTTAAATGTCTCTTATTAGATAAGGCATATTTTCGTCAGATAAGATACTTCTTTTTCAATGATTTCGAGGATATTTTAGTTTTGATCCAAAAAGTTTTATTTCTCATGACTTTTTGTAAAATATGTTAATGCCATCTGAAAGAGGAACAGATAAGCTTTCCATCGAGCTCTTATTCGAAGAAGTCGGTCGAAGGGTGCAAGAGTTATTAGCAAAAAACTAATCGGTGGTCAACACGTTTCCGTCCTACTGCCGATTCTTTTCGCAAAGTACTTTTCTATAATTCTAGTATTTAATGGGAAAAAATTAAACGAATTTTTTGTCCATGTTAAAAACTATTAATTCTGAATAAAATGCCACCCATTTATGAAATTAAAAAAGTTTAAATGTCTTTTATTAGATAAGGCATATTTTCGTATGATAAGGTACTTCTTTTTCAATGATTTCGAGGATATTTTAGTTTTGATCAAAAAAATTGTTTTTCTCAAGACTTTTCGTAAAATATGTTAATGCCATCTGAAAGAGGAACAGATAAGCTTTCCATCGAGCTTTTAGTCGAAGAAGTCGGTCGAAGGATGCAAGAGTTATTAGCAAAAAATTAATCGGTGGTCAACACGATTCCGTCCTACTGCCGATTCTTTTCGCAAAGTACTTTTGTATAATTCTAGTATTTAATGGGAAAAAATTAAACGAATTTTTTGTCCATGTAAAAAAACTATTATTTCTGAATAAAATGCCACCCATTTATGCAATTAAAAAAATTTAAATGTCTCTTATTAGATAAGGCATATTTTCGTATGATAAGGTACTTCTTTTTCAATGATTTCGAGGATATTTTAGTTTTGATCAAAAAAATTTTATTTCTCATGACTTTTCGTAAAATATGTTAATGCCATCTGAAAGAGGAACAGATAAGCTTTCCATCGAGCTCTTAGTCGAAGAAGTCGGTCGAAGGATGCAAGAGGTTTTAGCAAAAAACTAATCGGTGGTCAACACGATTCCGTCCTACTGCCGATTCTTTTCGCAAAGTACTTTTCTATAATTCTACTATTTAATGGGAAAAAATTAAACGAATTTTTTGTCCATGTTAAAAACTATTAATTCTGAATAAAATGGCACCCATTTATGAAATCAAAAAAATTTAAATGTCTCTTATTAGATAAGGCATATTTTCGTCTGATAAGGTACATCTTTTTCAATGATTTCGAGGATATTTTAGTTTTGATCAAAAAAATTGTATTTCTTACGACTTTTCGTAAAATATGTTAATGCCATCTGAAAGAGGAACAGATAAGCTTTCCATCGAGCTCTTAGTCGAAGAAGTCGGTCGAAGGATGCAAGAGTTATTAGCAAAAAACTAATCGGTGGTCAACACGTTTCCGTCCTACTACCGATTCTTTTCGCAAAGTACTTTTCTATAATTCTAGTATTTAATGGGAAAAAATTAAACGAATTTTTTGTCCATGTAAAAAACTATTAATTCTGAATAAAATGCCACCCATTTATGCAATTAAAAAAATTTAAATGTCTCTTATTAGATAAGGCATATTTTCGTCAGATAAGATACTTCTTTTTCAATGATTTCGAGGATATTTTAGTTTTGATCCAAAAAGTTTTATTTCTCATGACTTTTTGTAAAATATGTTAATGCCATCTGAAAGAGGAACAGATAAGCTTTCCATCGAGCTCTTATTCGAAGAAGTCGGTCGAAGGGTGCAAGAGTTATTAGCAAAAAACTAATCGGTGGTCAACACGTTTCCGTCCTACTGCCGATTCTTTTCGCAAAGTACTTTTCTATAATTCTAGTATTTAATGGGAAAAAATTAAACGAATTTTTTGTCCATGTTAAAAACTATTAATTCTGAATAAAATGCCACCCATTTATGAAATTAAAAAAGTTTAAATGTCTTTTATTAGATAAGGCATATTTTCGTATGATAAGGTACTTCTTTTTCAATGATTTCGAGGATATTTTAGTTTTGATCAAAAAAATTGTTTTTCTCAAGACTTTTCGTAAAATATGTTAATGCCATCTGAAAGAGGAACAGATAAGCTTTCCATCGAGCTTTTAGTCGAAGAAGTCGGTCGAAGGATGCAAGAGTTATTAGCAAAAAATTAATCGGTGGTCAACACGATTCCGTCCTACTGCCGATTCTTTTCGCAAAGTACTTTTGTATAATTCTAGTATTTAATGGGAAAAAATTAAACGAATTTTTTGTCCATGTAAAAAAAACTATTAATTCTGAATAAAATACCACCCATTTATGCAATTAAAAAAATTTAAATGTCTCTTATTAGATAAGGCATATTTTCGTCTGATAAGGTACTTCGTTTTCAATGATTTCGAGGATATTTTAGTTTTGTTCAAAAAAATTTTATTTCTTACGATTTTTCGTAAAATATGTTAATGCCACCTGAAAGAGGAGCAGATAAGCTTTCCGTCGAGCTCTTATTCGAAAAAGTCGGTCGAAGGATGCAAGAGTTGTTAGCAAAAAACCAATCGGTGGTCAATACGATTCCGTCCTACAGCCGATTCTTTTTGCAAAGTACTTTTCTATAATTCTAGTATTTAATGGGAAAAAATTAAACGAATTTTTTGTCCATGTAAAAAACTATTAATTCTGAATAAAATGCCACCCATTTATGCAATTAAAAAAATTTAAATGTCTCTTATTAGATAAGGCATATTTTCGTATGATAAGGTACTTCGTTTTCAATGATTTCGAGGATATTTTAGTTTTGATCAAAAAATTTTTTTCTTACGACTTTTCGTAAACAATGTTAATGCCATCTGAAAGAGGAATAGATAAGCTTTCCATCGTCCTTTTAGTCGAAGAAGTCGGTCGAAGGATGCAAGAGTTATTAGCAAAAAACTAATCGGTGGTCAACACGATTCCGTCCTACTGCCGATTCTTTTCGCAAAGTACTTTTTTATAATTCTAGTATTTAATGGGAAAAAATTAAACGAATTTTGTGTCCATGTTAAAAACTATTAATTCTGAATAAAATGTCACCCATTTATGAAATTAAAAAAATTTAAATGTCTTTTATTAGATAAGGCATATTTTCGTCTGATAAGGTACTTCGTTTTCAATGATTTCGAGGATTTTTTAGTTTTGATCAAAAAAATTTTATTTCTTACGACTTTTCGTAAAAAATGTAAATGCCAGCTGAAAGAGCAATAGATAAGCTTTCCATCGAGCTCTTAGTCGAAGAAGTCGGTCGAAGGATGCAAGAGTTATTAGCAAAAAACTAATCGGTGGTCAACATGTTTCCGTCCTACTGCCGATTCTTTTCGCAAAGTACTTTTCTATAATTCTAGTATTTAATGGGAAAAAATTAAACGAATATTTTGTCCATGTAAAAAACTATTAATTCTGAATAAAATGCCACCCATTTATGAAATTAAAAAAATTTAAATGTCTCTTATTAGATAAGGCATATTTTCGTCTGATAAGGTACTTCTTTTTCAATGATTTCGATGATATTTTAGTTTTGATCAAAAAAATTGTATTTCTTACGACTTTTCGTAAAATATGTTAATGCCAACTGAAAGAGGAACAGATAAGCTTTCCATCGAGCTGTTATTCGAAGAAGTCGGTCGAAGGATGCAAGAGTTATTAGCAAAAAACTAATCGGTGGTCAACACGATTCCGTCCTACTGCCGATTCTTTTCGCAAAGTACTTTTCTATAATTCTAGTATTTAATGGGAAAAAATTAAACGAATTTTTTGTCCATGTAAAAAAACTATTATTTCTGAATAAAATGCCACCCATTTATGCAATTAAAAAAATTTAAATGTCTCTTATTAGATAAGGCATATTTTTGTATGATAAGGTACTTCTTTTTCAATGATTTCGAGGATATTTAAGTTTCGATTAAAAAAATTTTATTTCTCATGACTTTTCGTAAAATATGTTAATGCCATCTGAAAGAGGAACAGATAAGCTTTCCATCGAGCTCTTATTCGAAGATGTCGGTCGAAGGATGCAAGAGTTATTAGCAAAAAACTAATCGGTGGTCAACACGATTCCGTCCTACTGCCGATTCTTTTCGCAAAGTACTTTTCTATAATTCTAGTATTTAATGGGAAAAAATTAAACGATTTTTTTGTCCATGTAAAAAAACTATTAATTCTGAATAAAATGCCACCCATTTATGAAATTAAAAAAATTTAAATGTCTCTTATTAGATAAGGCATATTTTCGTCTGATAAGGTACATCTTTTTCAATGATTTCGAGGATATTTTAGTTTTGATCAAAAAAATTGTATTTCTAACGACTTTTCGTAAAATATGTTAATGCCAACTGAAAGAGGAACAGATAAGCTTTCCATCGAGCACTTATTCGAAGAAGTCGGTCGAAGGATGCAAGAGTTATAGCAAAAAACTAATCGGTGGTCAACATGTTTCCGTCCTACTGCCGATTCTTTTCGCAAAGTACTTTTCTATAATTCTAGTATTTAATGGGAAAAAATTAAATGAATTTTTTGTCCATGTAAAAAACTATTAATTCTGAATAAAATGCCACCCATTTATGCAATTAAAAAAATTTAAATGTCTCTTATTAGATAAGGCATATTTTCGTCTGATAAGGTACATCTTTTTCAATGATTTCGAGGATATTTTAGTTTTGATCAAAAAAAATTGTATTTCTTACGACTTTTCGTAAAATATGTTAATGCCATCTGAAAGAGGAACAGATAAGCTTTCTATCGAGCTCTTATTCGAAGAAGTCGGTCGAAGGATGCAAGAGTTATTAGCAAAAAACTAATCGGTGGTCAACACGATTCCGTCCTACTGCCGATTCTTTTCGCAAAGTACTTTTCTATAATTCTAGTATTTAATGGGAAAAAATTAAACGATTTTTTTGTCCATGTAAAAAAACTATTATTTCTGAATAAAATGCCACCCATTTATGCAATTAAAAAAATTTAAATGTCTCTTATTAGATAAGGCATATTTTCGTATGATAAGGTACTTCTTTTTCAATGATTTCGAGGATATTTTAGTTTTGATCAAAAAAATTTTATTTCTCATGACTTTTCGTAAAATATGTTAATGCCATCTGAAAGAGGAACAGATAAGCTTTCCATCGAGCTCTTAGTCGAAGAAGTCGGTCGAAGGATGCAAGAGGTTTTAGCAAAAAACTAATCGGTGGTCAACACGATTCCGTCCTACTGCCGATTCTTTTCGCAAAGTACTGTTCTATAATTCTAATATTTAATGGGAAAAAATTAAACGAATTTTTTGTCCATGTTAAAAACTATTAATTCTGAATAAAATGCCACCCATTTATGAAATTAAAAAAATTTAAATGTCTCTTATTAGAAAAGGCATATTTTCGTCTGATAAGGTACATCTTTTTCAATGATTTCGAGGATATTTTAGTTTTGATCAAAAAAATTGTATTTCTTACGACTTTTCGTAAAATATGTTAATGCCAACTGAAAGAGGAACAGATAAGCTTTCCATCGAGCACTTATTCGAAGAAGTCGGTCGAAGGATGCAAGAGTTTTAGCAAAAAACTAATCGGTGGTCAACACGATTCCGTCCTACTGCCGATTCTTTTCGCAAAGTACTTTTCTATAATTCTAGTATTTAATGGGAAAAAATTAAACGAATTTTTTGTCCATGTAAAAAAACTATTATTTCTGAATAAAATGCCACCCATTTATGCAATTAAAAAAATTTAAATGTCTCTTATTAGATAAGGCATATTTTTGTATGATAAGGTACTTCTTTTTCAATGATTTCGATGATATTTTAGTTTTGATCAAAAAAATTGTATTTCTTACGACTTTTCGTAAAATATGTTAATGCCAACTGAAAGAGGAACAGATAAGCTTTCCATCGAGCTGTTATTCGAAGAAGTCGGTCGAAGGATGCAAGAGTTATTAGCAAAAAACTAATCGGTGGTCAACACGATTCCGTCCTACTGCCGATTCTTTTCGCAAAGTACTTTTCTATAATTCTAGTATTTAATGGGAAAAAATTAAATGAATTTTTTGTCCATGTAAAAAACTATTAATTCTGAATAAAATGCCACCCATTTATGAAATTAAAAAAATTTAAATGTCTCTTATTAGATAAGGCATATTTTCGTCTGATAAAGTACTTCTTTTTCAATGATTTCGATGATATTTTAGTTTTGATCAAAAAAATTGTATTTCTTACGACTTTTCGTAAAATATGTTAATGCCAACTGAAAGAGGAACAGATAAGCTTTCCATCGAGCTGTTATTCGAAGAAGTCGGTCGAAGGATGCAAGAGTTATTAGCAAAAAACTAATCGGTGGTCAACACGATTCCATCCTACTGCCGATTCTTTTCGCAAAGTACTTTTCTATAATTCTAGTATTTAATGGGAAAAAATTAAACGAATTTTTTGTCCATGTAAAAAAACTATTATTTCTGAATAAAATGCCACCCATTTATGCAATTAAAAAAATTTAAATGTCTCTTATTAGATAAGGCATATTTTCGTATGATAAGGTACTTCTTTTTCAATGATTTCGAGGATATTTTAGTTTTGATCAAAAAAATTTTATTTCTCATGACTTTTCGTAAAATATGTTAATGCCATCTGAAAGAGGAACAGATAAGCTTTCCATCGAGCTCTTAGTCGAAGAAGTCGGTCGAAGGATGCAAGAGGTTTTAGCAAAAAACTAATCGGTGGTCAACACGATTCCGTCCTACTGCCGATTCTTTTCGCAAAGTACTTTTCTATAATTCTACTATTTAATGGGAAAAAATTAAACGAATTTTTTGTCCATGTTAAAAACTATTAATTCTGAATAAAATGGCACCCATTTATGAAATCAAAAAAATTTAAATGTCTCTTATTAGATAAGGCATATTTTCGTCTGATAAGGTACATCTTTTTCAATGATTTCGAGGATATTTTAGTTTTGATCAAAAAAATTGTATTTCTTACGACTTTTCGTAAAATATGTTAATGCCAACTGAAAGAGGAACAGATAAGCTTTCCATCGAGCACTTATTCGAAGAAGTCGGTCGAAGGATGCAAGAGTTATAGCAAAAAACTAATCGGTGGTCAACATGTTTCCGTCCTACTGCCGATTCTTTTCGCAAAGTACTCTTCTATAATTCTAGTATTTAATGGGAAAAAATTAAATGAATTTTTTGTCCATGTAAAAAACTATTAATTCTGAATAAAATGCCACCCATTTATGAAATTAAAAAAATTTAAATGTCTCTTATTAGATAAGGCATATTTTGGTCTGATAAGGTACTTCTTTTTCAATGATTTCGATGATATTTTAGTTTTGATCAAAAAAATTGTATTTCTTACGACTTTTCGTATAATATGTTAATGCCAACTGAAAGAGGAACAGATAAGCTTTCCATCGAGCTGTTATTCGAAGAAGTCGGTTGAAGGATGCAAGAGTTATTAGCAAAAAACTAATCGGTGGTCAACACGATTCCGTCCTACTGCCGATTCTTTTCGCAAAGTACTTTTCTATAATTCTAGTATTTAATAGGAAAAAATTAAACGAATTTTTTGTCCATGTAAAAAAACTATTATTTCTGAATAAAATGCCACCCATTTATGCAATTAAAAAAATTTAAATGTCTCTTATTAGATAAGGCATATTTTCGTCTGATAAGGTACTTCGTTTTCAATGATTTCGAGGATATTTTAGTTTCGATAAAAAAAATTTTATTTCTTACGACTTTTCGTAAAATATGTTAATGCCATCGGAAAGAGGAACAGATAAGCTTTCTATCGAGCTCTTATTCGAAGAAGTCGGTCGAAGTATGCAAGAGTTATTAGCAAAAAACTAATCGGTGGTCAACACGATTCCGTCCTACTGCCGATTCTTTTCGCAAAGTACTTTTCTATAATTCTAGTATTTAATGGGAAAAAATTAAACGATTTTTTTGTCCATGTAAAAAAACTATTATTTCTGAATAAAATGCCACCCATTTATGCAATTAAAAAAATTTAAATGTCTCTTATTAGATAAGGCATATTTTCGTATGATAAGGTACTTCTTTTTCAATGATTTCGTGGATATTTTAGTTTTGATCAAAAAAATTTTATTTTTCATGACTTTTCGTAAAATATGTTAATGCCATCTCAAAGAGGAACAGATAAGCTTTCCATCGAGCTCTTAGTCGAAGAAGTCGGTCGAAGGATGCAAGAGGTTTTAGCAAAAAACTAATCGGTGGTCAACACGATTCCGTCCTACTGCCGATTCTTTTCGCAAAGTACTGTTCTATAATTCTAGTATTTAATGGGAAAAAATTAAACGAATTTTTTGTCCATGTTAAAAACTATTAATTCTGAATAAAATGCCACCCATTTATGAAATTAAAAAAATTTAAATGTCTCTTATTAGAAAAGGCATATTTTCGTCTGATAAGGTACATCTTTTTCAATGATTTCGAGGATATTTTAGTTTTGATCAAAAAAATTGTATTTCTTACGACTTTTCGTAAAATATGTTAATGCCAACTGAAAGAGGAACAGATAAGCTTTCCATCGAGCACTTATTCGAAGAAGTCGGTCGAAGGATGCAAGAGTTATTAGCAAAAAACTAATCGGTGATCAACACGTTTCCGTCCTACTGCCGATTCTTTTCGCAAAGTACTTTTCTATAATTCTAGTATTTAATGGGAAAAAATTAAACGAATTTTTTGTCCATGTAAAAAAACTATTATTTCTGAATAAAATGACACCCATTTATGCAATTAAAAAAATTTAAATGTCTCTTATTAGATAAGGCATATTTTCGTATGATAAGGTACTTCTTTTTCAATGATTTCGAGGATATTTTAGTTTTGATCAAAAAAATTTTATTTTTCATGACTTTTCGTAAAATATGTTAATGCCATCTGAAAGAGGAACAGATAAGCTTTCCATCGAGCTCTTAGTCAAAGAAGTCGGTCGAAGGATGCAAGAGTTATTAACAAAAAACTAATCGGTGGTCAACACGATTCCGTCCTACTGCCGATTCTTTTCGCAAAATGCTTTTCTATTATTGTAGTATTTAGTGGGAAAAAATTAAACGAAATATTTGTCCATGTAAAAAAACTATTAATTCTGACTAAAATGCTACCCATTTATGCAATTAAAAAAATTTAAATGTCTCTTATTAGATAAGGTATATTTTCGTATGATAAGGTACTTCTTTTTCAATGATTTCGAGGATATTTTAGTTTTGATCAAAAAAATTTTATTTCTTACGACTTTTCGTAAAAAATGTTAATGCCAACTGAAAGAGGAATAGATAAGCTTTCCATCGAGCTCTTAGTCGAAGAAGTCGGTCGAAGGATGCAAGAGTTATTAGCAAAAAACTAATCGGTGATCAACACGTTTCCGTCCTACTGCCGATTCTTTTCGCAAAGTACTTTTCTATAATTCTAGTATTTAATGGGAAAAAATTAAACGAATTTTTTGTCCATGTTAAAAACTATTAATTCTGAATAAAATGCCACCCATTTATGAAATTAAAAACATTTAAATGTCTCTTATTAGATAAGGCATATTTTCGTCTGATAAGGTACTTCTTTTTCAATGATTTCGAGGATATTTTAGTTTTGATCAAAAAAATTTTATTTTTCATGACTTTTCGTAAAATATGTTAATGCCATCTGAAAGAAGAACAGATAAGCTTTCCATCGAGCTCTTAGTCAAAGAAGTCGGTCGAAGGATGCAAGAGTTATTAACAAAAAACTAATCGGTGGTCAACACGATTCCGTCCTACTGCCGATTCTTTTCGCAAAATGCTTTTCTATTATTGTAGTATTTAGTGGGAAAAAATTAAACGAAATTTTTGTCCATGTAAAAAAACTATTAATTCTGACTAAAATGCTACCCATTTATGCAATTAAAAAAATTTAAATGTCTCTTATTAGATAAGGTATATTTTCGTATGATAAGGTACTTCTTTTTCAATGATTTCGAGGATATTTTAGTTTTGATCAAAAAAATTTTATTTCTTACGACTTTTCGTAAAAAATGTTAATGCCAACTGAAAGAGGAATAGATAAGCTTTCCATCGAGCTGTTAGTCGAAGAAGTCGGTCGAAGGATGCAAGAGTTATTAGCAAAAAACTAATCGGTGGTCAACACGTTTCCGTCCTACTGCCGATTCTTTTCGCAAAGTACTTTTCTATAATTCTAGAATTTAATGGGAAAAAATTAAACGAATTTTTTGTCCATGTTAAAAACTATTAATTCTGAATAAAATGCCACCCATTTATGCAATTAAAAAAATTTAAATGTCTCTTATTAGATAAGGCATATTTTCGTCTGATAAGGTACTTCGTTTTCAATGATTTCGAGGATATTTTAGTTTTGTTCAAAAAAATTTTATTTCTTACGATTTTTCGTAAAATATGTTAATGCCACCTGAAAGAGGAGCAGATAAGCTTTCCATCGAGCTCTTATTCGAAAAAGTCGGTCGAAGGATGCAAGAGTTGTTAGCAAAAAACCAATCGGTGGTCAATACGATTCCGTCCTACAGCCGATTCTTTTCGCAAAGTACTTTTCTATAATTCTAGTATTTAATGGGAAAAAATTAAACGCATTTTTTGTCCATGTAAAAAACTATTAATTCTGAATAAAATGCCACCCATTTATGCAATTAAAAAAATTTAAATGTCTCTTATTAGATAAGGCATATTTTCGTATGATAAGGTACTTCGTTTTCAATGATTTCGAGGATATTTTAGTTTTGATCAAAAAATTTTTTTCTTACGACTTTTCGTAAACAATGTTAATGCCATCTGAAAGAGGAATAGATAAGCTTTCCATCGTCCTTTTAGTCGAAGAAGTCGGTCGAAGGATGCAAGAGTTATTAGCAAAAAACTAATCGGTGGTCAACACGATTCCGTCCTACTGCCGATTCTTTTCGCAAAGTACTTTTTTATAATTCTAGTATTTAATGGGAAAAAATTAAACGAATTTTGTGTCCATGTTAAAAACTATTAATTCTGAATAAAATGTCACCCATTTATGAAATTAAAAAAATTTAAATGTCTTTTATTAGATAAGGCATATTTTCGTCTGATAAGGTACTTCGTTTTCAATGATTTCGAGGATTTTTTAGTTTTGATCAAAAAAATTTTATTTCTTACGACTTTTCGTAAAAAATGTTAATGCCAACTGAAAGAGCAATAGATAAGCTTTCCATCGAGCTCTTAGTCGAAGAAGTCGGTCGAAGGATGCAAGAGTTATTAGCAAAAAACTAATCGGTGGTCAACATGTTTCCGTCCTACTGCCGATTCTTTTCGCAAAGTACTTTTCTATAATTCTAGAATTTAATGGGAAAAAATTAAACGAAATTTTTGTCCATGTAAAAAAACTATTAATTCTGACTAAAATGCTACCCATTTATGCAATTAAAAAAATTTAAATGTCTCTTATTAGATAAGGTATATTTTCGTATGATAAGGTACTTCTTTTTCAATGATTTCGAGGATATTTTAGTTTTGATCAAAAAAATTTTATTTCTCATGACTTTTCGTAAAATATGTTAATGCCATCTGAAAGAGGAACAGATAAGCTTTCCATCGAGCTCTTAGTCGAAGAAGTCGGTCGAAGGATGCAAGAGGTTTTAGCAAAAAACTAATCGGTGGTCAACACGATTCCGTCCTACTGCCGATTCTTTTCGCAAAGTACTTTTCTATAATTCTACTATTTAATGGGAAAAAATTAAACGAATTTTTTGTCCATGTTAAAAACTATTAATTCTGAATAAAATGGCACCCATTTATGAAATCAAAAAAATTTAAATGTCTCTTATTAGATAAGGCATATTTTCGTCTGATAAGGTACATCTTTTTCAATGATTTCGAGGATATTTTAGTTTTGATCAAAAAAATTGTATTTCTTACGACTTTTCGTAAAATATGTTAATGCCAACTGAAAGAGGAACAGATAAGCTTTCCATCGAGCACTTATTCGAAGAAGTCGGTCGAAGGATGCAAGAGTTATAGCAAAAAACTAATCGGTGGTCAACATGTTTCCGTCCTACTGCCGATTCTTTTCGCAAAGTACTCTTCTATAATTCTAGTATTTAATGGGAAAAAATTAAATGAATTTTTTGTCCATGTAAAAAACTATTAATTCTGAATAAAATGCCACCCATTTATGAAATTAAAAAAATTTAAATGTCTCTTATTAGATAAGGCATATTTTGGTCTGATAAGGTACTTCTTTTTCAATGATTTCGATGATATTTTAGTTTTGATCAAAAAAATTGTATTTCTTACGACTTTTCGTATAATATGTTAATGCCAACTGAAAGAGGAACAGATAAGCTTTCCGTCGAGCTGTTATTCGAAGAAGTCGGTTGAAGGATGCAAGAGTTATTAGCAAAAAACTAATCGGTGGTCAACACGATTCCGTCCTACTGCCGATTCTTTTCGCAAAGTACTTTTCTATAATTCTAGTATTTAATAGGAAAAAATTAAACGAATTTTTTGTCCATGTAAAAAAACTATTATTTCTGAATAAAATGCCACCCATTTATGCAATTAAAAAAATTTAAATGTCTCTTATTAGATAAGGCATATTTTCGTCTGATAAGGTACTTCGTTTTCAATGATTTCGAGGATATTTTAGTTTCGATAAAAAAAATTTTATTTCTCATGACTTTTCGTAAAATATGTTAATGCCATCGGAAAGAGGAACAGATAAGCTTTCTATCGAGCTCTTATTCGAAGAAGTCGGTCGAAGTATGCAAGAGTTATTAGCAAAAAACTAATCGGTGGTCAACACGATTCCGTCCTACTGCCGATTCTTTTCGCAAAGTACTTTTCTATAATTCTAGTATTTAATGGGAAAAAATTAAACGATTTTTTTGTCCATGTAAAAAAACTATTATTTCTGAATAAAATGCCACCCATTTATGCAATTAAAAAAATTTAAATGTCTCTTATTAGATAAGGCATATTTTCGTATGATAAGGTACTTCTTTTTCAATGATTTCGTGGATATTTTAGGTTTGATCAAAAAAATTTTATTTCTCATGACTTTTCGTAAAATATGTTAATGCCATCTCAAAGAAAAACAGATAAGCTTTCCATCGAGCTCTTAGTCGAAGAAGTCGGTCGAAGGATGCAAGAGGTTTTAGCAAAAAACTAATCGGTGGTCAACACGATTCCGTCCTACTGCCGATTCTTTTCGCAAAGTACTGTTCTATAATTCTAGTATTTAATGGGAAAAAATTAAACGAATTTTTTGTCCATGTTAAAAACTATTAATTCTGAATAAAATGCCACCCATTTATGAAATTAAAAAAATTTAAATGTCTCTTATTAGAAAAGGCATATTTTCGTCTGATAAGGTACATCTTTTTCAATGATTTCGAGGATATTTTAGTTTTGATCAAAAAAATTGTATTTCTTACGACTTTTCGTAAAATATGTTAATGCCAACTGTCCATGTTAAAAACTATTAATTCTGAATAAAATGTCACCCATTTATGAAATTAAAAAAATTTAAATGTCTTTTATTAGATAAGGCATATTTTCGTCTGATAAGGTACTTCGTTTTCAATGATTTCGAGGATTTTTTAGTTTTGATCAAAAAAATTTTATTTCTTACGACTTTTCGTAAAAAATGTTAATGCCAACTGAAAGAGCAATAGATAAGCTTTCCATCGAGCTCTTAGTCGAAGAAGTCGGTCGAAGGATGCAAGAGTTATTAGCAAAAAACTAATCGGTGGTCAACATGTTTCCGTCCTACTGCCGATTCTTTTCGCAAAGTACTTTTCTATAATTCTAGAATTTAATGGGAAAAAATTAAACGAAATTTTTGTCCATGTAAAAAAACTATTAATTCTGACTAAAATGCTACCCATTTATGCAATTAAAAAAATTTAAATGTCTCTTATTAGATAAGGTATATTTTCGTATGATAAGGTACTTCTTTTTCAATGATTTCGAGGATATTTTAGTTTTGATCAAAAAAATTTTATTTCTCATGACTTTTCCTAAAATATGTTAATGCCATCTGAAAGAGGAACAGATAAGCTTTCCATCGAGCTCTTAGTCGAAGAAGTCGGTCGAAGGATGCAAGAGGTTTTAGCAAAAAACTAATCGGTGGTCAACACGATTCCGTCCTACTGCCGATTCTTTTCGCAAAGTACTTTTCTATAATTCTACTATTTAATGGGAAAAAATTAAACGAATTTTTTGTCCATGTTAAAAACTATTAATTCTGAATAAAATGGCACCCATTTATGAAATCAAAAAAATTTAAATGTCTCTTATTAGATAAGGCATATTTTCGTCTGATAAGGTACATCTTTTTCAATGATTTCGAGGATATTTTAGTTTTGATCAAAAAAATTGTATTTCTTACGACTTTTCGTAAAATATGTTAATGCCAACTGAAAGAGGAACAGATAAGCTTTCCATCGAGCACTTATTCGAAGAAGTCGGTCGAAGGATGCAAGAGTTATAGCAAAAAACTAATCGGTGGTCAACATGTTTCCGTCCTACTGCCGATTCTTTTCGCAAAGTACTCTTCTATAATTCTAGTATTTAATGGGAAAAAATTAAATGAATTTTTTGTCCATGTAAAAAACTATTAATTCTGAATAAAATGCCACCCATTTATGAAATTAAAAAAATTTAAATGTCTCTTATTAGATAAGGCATATTTTGGTCTGATAAGGTACTTCTTTTTCAATGATTTCGATGATATTTTAGTTTTGATCAAAAAAATTGTATTTCTTACGACTTTTCGTATAATATGTTAATGCCAACTGAAAGAGGAACAGATAAGCTTTCCATCGAGCTGTTATTCGAAGAAGTCGGTTGAAGGATGCAAGAGTTATTAGCAAAAAACTAATCGGTGGTCAACACGATTCCGTCCTACTGCCGATTCTTTTCGCAAAGTACTTTTCTATAATTCTAGTATTTAATAGGAAAAAATTAAACGAATTTTTTGTCCATGTAAAAAAACTATTATTTCTGAATAAAATGCCACCCATTTATGCAATTAAAAAAATTTAAATGTCTCTTATTAGATAAGGCATATTTTCGTCTGATAAGGTACTTCGTTTTCAATGATTTCGAGGATATTTTAGTTTCGATAAAAAAAATTTTATTTCTCATGACTTTTCGTAAAATATGTTAATGCCATCGGAAAGAGGAACAGATAAGCTTTCTATCGAGCTCTTATTCGAAGAAGTCGGTCGAAGTATGCAAGAGTTATTAGCAAAAAACTAATCGGTGGTCAACACGATTCCGTCCTACTGCCGATTCTTTTCGCAAAGTACTTTTCTATAATTCTAGTATTTAATGGGAAAAAATTAAACGATTTTTTTGTCCATGTAAAAAAACTATTATTTCTGAATAAAATGCCACCCATTTATGCAATTAAAAAAATTTAAATGTCTCTTATTAGATAAGGCATATTTTCGTATGATAAGGTACTTCTTTTTCAATGATTTCGTGGATATTTTAGTTTTGATCAAAAAAATTTTATTTCTCATGACTTTTCGTAAAATATGTTAATGCCATCTCAAAGAGGAACAGATAAGCTTTCCATCGAGCTCTTAGTCGAAGAAGTCGGTCGAAGGATGCAAGAGGTTTTAGCAAAAAACTAATCGGTGGTCAACACGATTCCGTCCTACTGCCGATTCTTTTCGCAAAGTACTGTTCTATAATTCTAGTATTTAATGGGAAAAAATTAAACGAATTTTTTGTCCATGTTAAAAACTATTAATTCTGAATAAAATGCCACCCATTTATGAAATTAAAAAAATTTAAATGTCTCTTATTAGAAAAGGCATATTTTCGTCTGATAAGGTACATCTTTTTCAATGATTTCGAGGATATTTTAGTTTTGATCAAAAAAATTGTATTTCTTACGACTTTTCGTAAAATATGTTAATGCCAACTGAAAGAGGAACAGATAAGCTTTCCATCGAGCACTTATTCGAAGAAGTCGGTCGAAGGATGCAAGAGGTTTTAGCAAAAAACTAATCGGTGGTCAACACGATTCCGTCCTACTGCCGATTCTTTTCGCAAAGTACTGTTCTATAATTCTAGTATTTAATGGGAAAAAATTAAACGAATTTTTTGTCCATGTTAAAAACTATTAATTCTGAATAAAATGCCACCCATTTGTGAAATTAAAAAAATTTAAATGTCTCTTATTAGAAAAGGCATATTTTCGTCTGATAAGGTACATCTTTTTCAATGATTTCGAGGATATTTTAGTTTTGATCAAAAAAATTTTATTTTTCATGACTTTTCGTAAAATATGTTAATGCCATCTGAAAGAGGAACAGATAAGCTTTCCATCGAGCTCTTAGTCAAAGAAGTCGGTCGAAGGATGCAAGAGTTATTAACAAAAAACTAATCGGTGGTCAACACGATTCCGTCCTACTGCCGATTCTTTTCGCAAAATGCTTTTCTATTATTGTAGTATTTAGTGGGAAAAAATTAAACGAAATATTTGTCCATGTAAAAAAACTATTAATTCTGACTAAAATGCTACCCATTTATGCAATTAAAAAAATTTAAATGTCTCTTATTAGATAAGGTATATTTTCGTATGATAAGGTACTTCTTTTTCAATGATTTCGAGGATATTTTAGTTTTGATCAAAAAAATTTTATTTCTTACGACTTTTCGTAAAAAATGTTAATGCCAACTGAAAGAGGAATAGATAAGCTTTCCATCGAGCTCTTAGTCGAAGAAGTCGGTCGAAGGATGCAAGAGTTATTAGCAAAAAACTAATCGGTGATCAACACGTTTCCGTCCTACTGCCGATTCTTTTCGCAAAGTACTTTTCTATAATTCTAGTATTTAATGGGAAAAAATTAAACGAATTTTTTGTCCATGTTAAAAACTATTAATTCTGAATAAAATGCCACCCATTTATGAAATTAAAAACATTTAAATGTCTCTTATTAGATAAGGCATATTTTCGTCTGATAAGGTACTTCTTTTTCAATGATTTCGAGGATATTTTAGTTTTGATCAAAAAAATTTTATTTTTCATGACTTTTCGTAAAATATGTTAATGCCATCTGAAAGAAGAACAGATAAGCTTTCCATCGAGCTCTTAGTCAAAGAAGTCGGTCGAAGGATGCAAGAGTTATTAACAAAAAACTAATCGGTGGTCAACACGATTCCGTCCTACTGCCGATTCTTTTCGCAAAATGCTTTTCTATTATTGTAGTATTTAGTGGGAAAAAATTAAACGAAATTTTTGTCCATGTAAAAAAACTATTAATTCTGACTAAAATGCTACCCATTTATGCAATTAAAAAAATTTAAATGTCTCTTATTAGATAAGGTATATTTTCGTATGATAAGGTACTTCTTTTTCAATGATTTCGAGGATATTTTAGTTTTGATCAAAAACATTTTATTTCTTACGACTTTTCGTAAAAAATGTTAATGCCAACTGAAAGAGGAATAGATAAGCTTTCCATCGAGCTGTTAGTCGAAGAAGTCGGTCGAAGGATGCAAGAGTTATTAGCAAAAAACTAATCGGTGGTCAACACGTTTCCGTCCTACTGCCGATTCTTTTCGCAAAGTACTTTTCTATAATTCTAGAATTTAATGGGAAAAAATTAAACGAATTTTTTGTCCATGTTAAAAACTATTAATACTGAATAAAATGCCACCCATTTATGCAATTAAAAAAATTTAAATGTCTCTTATTAGATAAGGCATATTTTCGTCTGATAAGGTACTTCGTTTTCAATGATTTCGAGGATATTTTAGTTTTGTTCAAAAAAATTTTATTTCTTACGATTTTTCGTAAAATATGTTAATGCCACCTGAAAGAGGAGCAGATAAGCTTTCCATCGAGCTCTTATTCTTAAAAGTCGGTTGAAGGATGCAAGAGTTGTTAGCAAAAAACCAATCGGTGGTCAATACGATTCCGTCCTACAGCCGATTCTTTCGCAAAGTACTTTTCTATAATTCTAGTATTTAATGGGAAAAAATTAAACGAATTTTTTGTCCATGTAAAAAACTATTAATTCTGAATAAAATGCCACCCATTTATGCAATTAAAAAAATTTAAATGTCTCTTATTAGATAAGGCATATTTTCGTATGATAAGGTACTTCGTTTTCAATGATTTCGAGGATATTTTAGTTTTGATCAAAAAATTTTTTTCTTACGACTTTTCGTAAACAATGTTAATGCCATCTGAAAGAGGAATAGATAAGCTTTCCATCGTCCTTTTAGTCGAAGAAGTCGGTCGAAGGATGCAAGAGTTATTAGCAAAAAACTAATCGGTGGTCAACACGATTCCGTCCTACTGCCGATTCTTTTCGCAAAGTACTTTTTTATAATTCTAGTATTTAATGGGAAAAAATTAAACGAATTTTGTGTCCATGTTAAAAACTATTAATTCTGAATAAAATGTCACCCATTTATGAAATTAAAAAAATTTAAATGTCTTTTATTAGATAAGGCATATTTTCGTCTGATAAGGTACTTCGTTTTCAATGATTTCGAGGATTTTTTAGTTTTGATCAAAAAAATTTTATTTCTTACGACTTTTCGTAAAAAATGTTAATGCCAACTGAAAGAGCAATAGATAAGCTTTCCATCGAGCTCTTAGTCGAAGAAGTCGGTCGAAGGATGCAAGAGTTATTAGCAAAAAACTAATCGGTGGTCAACATGTTTCCGTCCTACTGCCGATTCTTTTCGCAAAGTACTTTTCTATAATTCTAGTATTTAATGGGAAAAAATTAAACGAATATTTTGTCCATGTAAAAAACTATTAATTCTGAATAAAATGCCACCCATTTATGAAATTAAAAAAATTTAAATGTCTCTTATTAGATAAGGCATATTTTCGTCTGATAAGGTACTTCTTTTTCAATGATTTCGATGATATTTTAGTTTTGATCAAAAAAATTGTATTTCTAACGACTTTTCGTAAAATATGTTAATGCCAACTGAAAGAGGAACAGATAAGCTTTCCATCGAGCTGTTATTCGAAGAAGTCGGTCGAAGGATGCAAGAGTTATTAGCAAAAAACTAATCGGTGGTCAACACGATTCCGTCCTACTGCCGATTCTTTTCGCAAAGTACTTTTCTATAATTCTAGTATTTAATGGGAAAAAATTAAACGAATTTTTTGTCCATGTAAAAAAACTATTATTTCTGAATAAAATGCCACCCATTTATGCAATTAAAAAAATTTAAATGTCTCTTATTAGATAAGGCATATTTTTGTATGATAAGGTACTTCTTTTTCAATGATTTCGAGGATATTTAAGTTTCGATTAAAAAAATTTTATTTCTCATGACTTTTCGTAAAATATGTTAATGCCATCTGAAAGAGGAACAGATAAGCTTTCCATCGAGCTCTTATTCGAAGATGTCGGTCGAAGGATGCAAGAGTTATTAGCAAAAAACTAATCGGTGGTCAACACGATTCCGTCCTACTGCCGATTCTTTTCGCAAAGTACTTTTCTATAATTCTAGTATTTAATGGGAAAAAATTAAACGATTTTTTTGTCCATGTAAAAAAACTATTATTTCTGAATAAAATGCCACCCATTTATGCAATTAAAAAAATTTAAATGTCTCTTATTAGATAAGGCATATTTTCGTATGATAAGGTACTTCTTTTTCAATGATTTCGAGGATATTTTAGTTTTGATCAAAAAAATTTTATTTCTCATGACTTTTCGTAAAATATGTTAATGCCATCTGAAAGAGGAACAGATAAGCTTTCCATCGAGCTCTTAGTCGAAGAAGTCGGTCGAAGGATGCAAGAGGTTTTAGCAAAATACTAATCGGTGGTCAACACGATTCCGTCCTACTGCCGATTCTTTTCGCAAAGTACTTTTCTATAAATCTAGTATTTAATGGGAAAAAATTAAACGAATTTTTTGTCCATGTTAAAAACTATTAATTCTGAATAAAATGCCACCCATTTATGAAATTAAAAAAATTTAAATGTCTCTTATTAGATAAGGCATATTTTCGTCTGATAAGGTACATCTTTTTCAATGATTTCGAGGATATTTTAGTTTTGATCAAAAAAATTGTATTTCTAACGACTTTTCGTAAAATATGTTAATGCCAACTGAAAGAGGAACAGATAAGCTTTCCATCGAGCACTTATTCGAAGAAGTCGGTCGAAGGATGCAAAAGTTATAGCAAAAAACTAATCGGTGGTCAACATGTTTCCGTCCTACTGCCGATTCTTTTCGCAAAGTTCTTTTCTATAATTCTAGTATTTAATGGGAAAAAATTAAATGAATTTTTTGTCCATGTAAAAAACTATTAATTCTGAATAAAATGCCACCCATTTATGCAATTAAAAAAATTTAAATGTCTCTTATTAGATAAGGCATATTTTCGTCTGATAAGGTACATCTTTTTCAATGATTTCGAGGATATTTTAGTTTTGATCAAAAAAAATTGTATTTCTTACGACTTTTCGTAAAATATGTTAATGCCATCTGAAAGAGGAACAGATAAGCTTTCTATCGAGCTCTTATTCGAAGAAGTCGGTCGAAGGATGCAAGAGTTATTAGCAAAAAACTAATCGGTGGTCAACACGATTCCGTCCTACTGCCGATTCTTTTCGCAAAGTACTTTTCTATAATTCTAGTATTTAATGGGAAAAAATTAAACGATTTTTTTGTCCATGTAAAAAAACTATTATTTCTGAATAAAATGCCACCCATTTATGCAATTAAAAAAATTTAAATGTCTCTTATTAGATAAGGCATATTTTTGTATGATAAGGTACTTCTTTTTCAATGATTTCGATGATATTTTAGTTTTGATCAAAAAAATTGTATTTCTTACGACTTTTCGTAAAATATGTTAATGCCAACTGAAAGAGGAACAGATAAGCTTTCCATCGAGCTGTTATTCGAAGAAGTCGGTCGAAGGATGCAAGAGTTATTAGCAAAAAACTAATCGGTGGTCAACACGATTCCGTCCTACTGCCGATTCTTTTCGCAAAGTACTTTTCTATAATTCTAGTATTTAATGGGAAAAAATTAAATGAATTTTTTGTCCATGTAAAAAACTATTAATTCTGAATAAAATGCCACCCATTTATGAAATTAAAAAAATTTAAATGTCTCTTATTAGATAAGGCATATTTTCGTCTGATAAGGTACTTCTTTTTCAATGATTTCGATGAAATTTTAGTTTTGATCAAAAAAATTGTATTTCTTACGACTTTTCGTAAAATATGTTAATGCCAACTGAAAGAGGAATAGATAAGCTTTCCATCGAGCTGTTATTCGAAGAAGTCGGTCGAAGGATGCAAGAGTTATTAGCAAAAAACTAATCGGTGGTCAACACGATTCCTTCCTACTGCCGATTCTTTTCGCAAAGTACTTTTCTATAATTCTAGTATTTAATGGGAAAAAATTAAACGAATTTTTTGTCCATGTAAAAAAACAATTATTTCTGAATAAAATGCCACCCATTTATGCAATTAAAAAAATTTAAATGTCTCTTATTAGATAAGGCATATTTTCGTATGATAAGGTACTTCTTTTTCAATGATTTCGAGGATATTTTAGTTTTGATCAAAAAAATTTTATTTCTCATGACTTTTCGTAAAATATGTTAATGCCATCTGAAAGAGGAACAGATAAGCTTTCCATCGAGCTCTTAGTCGAAGAAGTCGGTCGAAGGATGCAAGAGGTTTTAGCAAAAAACTAATCGGTGGTCAACACGATTCCGTCCTACTGCCGATTCTTTTCGCAAAGTACTTTTCTATAATTCTACTATTTAATGGGAAAAAATTAAACGAATTTTTTGTCCATGTTAAAAACTATTAATTCTGAATAAAATGGCACCCATTTATGAAATCAAAAAAATTTAAATGTCTCTTATTAGATAAGGCATATTTTCGTCTGATAAGGTACATCTTTTTCAATGATTTCGAGGATATTTTAGTTTTGATCAAAAAAATTGTATTTCTTACGACTTTTCGTAAAATATGTTAATGCCAACTGAAAGAGGAACAGATAAGCTTTCCATCGAGCACTTATTCGAAGAAGTCGGTCGAAGGATGCAAGAGTTATAGCAAAAAACTAATCGGTGGTCAACATGTTTCCGTCCTACTGCCGATTCTTTTCGCAAAGTACTCTTCTATAATTCTAGTATTTAATGGGAAAAAATTAAATGAATTTTTTGTCCATGTAAAAAACTATTAATTCTGAATAAAATGCCACCCATTTATGAAATTAAAAAAATTTAAATGTCTCTTATTAGATAAGGCATATTTTCGTCTGATAAGGTACTTCTTTTTCAATGATTTCGATGATATTTTAATTGTGATCAAAAAAATTGTATTTCTTACGACTTTTCGTATAATATGTTAATGCCAACTGAAAGAGGAACAGATAAGCTTTCCATCGAGCTGTTATTCGAAGAAGTCGGTTGAAGGATGCAAGAGTTGTTAGCAAAAAACTAATCGGTGGTCAACACGATTCCGTCCTACTGCCGATTCTTTTCGCAAAGTACTTTTCTATAATTCTAGTATTTAATAGGAAAAAATTAAACGAATTTTTTGTCCATGTAAAAAAACTATTATTTCTGAATAAAATGCCACCCATTTATGCAATTAAAAAAATTTAAATGTCTCTTATTAGATAAGGCATATTTTCGTCTGATAAGGTACTTCTTTTCAATGATTTCGAGGATATTTTAGTTTCGATAAAAAAAATTTTATTTCTCATGACTTTTCGTAAAATATGTTAATGCCATCGGAAAGAGGAACAGATAAGCTTTCTATCGAGCTCTTATTCGAAGAAGTCGGTCGAAGTATGCAAGAGTTATTAGCAAAAAACTAATCGGTGGTCAACACGATTCCGTCCTACTGCCGATTCTTTTCGCAAAGTACTTTTCTATAATTCTAGTATTTAATGGGAAAAAATTAAACGATTTTTTTGTCCATGTAAAAAAACTATTATTTCTGAATAAAATGCCACCCATTTATGAAATTAAAAAAATTTAAATGTCTCTTATTAGATAAGGCATATTTTCGTATGATAAGGTACTTCTTTTTCAATGATTTCGTGGATATTTTAGTTTTGATCAAAAAAATTTTATTTCTCATGACTTTTCGTAAAATATGTTAATGCCATCTCAAAGAGGAACAGATAAGCTTTCCATCGAGCTCTTAGTCGAAGAAGTCGGTCGAAGGATGCAAGAGGTTTTAGCAAAAAACTAATCGGTGGTCAACACGATTCCGTCCTACTGCCGATTCTTTTCGCAAAGTACTGTTCTATAATTCTAGTATTTAATGGGAAAAAATTAAACGAATTTTTTGTCCATGTTAAAAACTATTAATTCTGAATAAAATGCCACCCATTTATGAAATTAAAAAAATTTAAATGTCTCTTATTAGAAAAGGCATATTTTCGTCTGATAAGGTACATCTTTTTCAATGATTTCGAGGATATTTTAGTTTTGATCAAAAAAATTGTATTTCTTACGACTTTTCGTAAAATATGTTAATGCCAACTGAAAGAGGAACAGATAAGCTTTCCATCGAGCACTTATTCGAAGAAGTCGGTCGAAGGATGCAAGAGTTATTAGCAAAAAACTAATCGGTGTTCAACACGATTCCGTCCTACTGCCGATTCTTTTCGCAAAGTACTTTTCTATAATTCTAGTATTTAATGGGAAAAAATTAAACGAATTTTTTGTCCATGTAAAAAAACTATTATTTCTGAATAAAATGACACCCATTTATGCAATTAAAAAAATTTAAATGTCTCTTATTAGATAAGGCATATTTTCGTATGATAAGGTACTTCTTTTTCAATGATTTCGAGGATATTTTAGTTTTGATCAAAAAAATTTTATTTTTCATGACTTTTCGTAAAATATGTTAATGCCATCTGAAAGAGGAACAGATAAGCTTTCCATCGAGCTCTTAGTCAAAGAAGTCGGTCGAAGGATGCAAGAGTTATTAACAAAAAACTAATCGGTGGTCAACACGATTCCGTCCTACTGCCGATTCTTTTCGCAAAATGCTTTTCTATTATTGTAGTATTTAGTGGGAAAAAATTAAACGAAATTTTTGTCCATGTAAAAAAACTATTAATTCTGAATAAAATGCTACCCATTTATGCAATTAAAAAAATTTAAATGTCTCTTATTAGATAAGGTATATTTTCGTATGATAAGGTACTTCTTTTTCAATGATTTCGAGGATATTTTAGTTTTGATCAAAAAAATTTTATTTCTTACGACTTTTCGTAAAAAATGTTAATGCCAACTGAAAGAGGAATAGATAAGCTTTCCATCGAGCTCTTAGTCGAAGAAGTCGGTCGAAGGATGCAAGAGTTATTAGCAAAAAACTAATCGGTGATCAACACGTTTCCGTCCTACTGCCGATTCTTTTCGCAAAGTACTTTTCTATAATTCTAGTATTTAATGGGAAAAAATTAAACGAATTTTTTGTCCATGTTAAAAACTATTAATTCTGAATAAAATGCCACCCATTTATGAAATTAAAAACATTTAAATGTCTCTTATTAGATAAGGCATATTTTCGTCTGATAAGGTACTTCTTTTTCAATGATTTCGAGGATATTTTAGTTTTGATCCAAAAAATTTTATTTCTCATGACTTTTTGTAAAATATGTTAATGTCATCTGAAAGAGGAACAGATAAGCTTTCTATCGAGCTCTTAGTCGAAGAAGTCGGTCGAAGGATGCAAGAGTTATTAGCAAAAAACTAATCGGTGATCAACACGTTTCCGTCCTACTGCCGATTCTTTTCGCAAAGTACTTTTCTATAATTCTAGTATTTAATGGGAAAAAATTAAACGATTTTTTTGTCCATGTAAAAAAACTATTATTTCTGAATAAAATGCCACCCATTTATGCAATTAAAAAAATTTAAATGTCTCTTATTAGATAAGGCATATTTTCGTATGATAAGGTACTTCTTTTTCAATGATTTCGAGGATATTTTAGTTTTGATCAAAAAAATTTTATTTCTCATGACTTTTCGTAAAATATGTTAATGCCATCTGAAAGAGGAACAGATAAGCTTTCCATCGAGCTCTTAGTCGAAGAAGTCGGTCGAAGGATGCAAGAGGTTTTAGCAAAAAACTAATCGGTGGTCAACACGATTCCGTCCTACTGCCGATTCTTTTCGCAAAGTACTGTTCTATAATTTTAGTATTTAATGGGAAAAAATTAAACGAATTTTTTGTCCATGTTAAAAACTATTAATTCTGAATAAAATGCCACCCATTTATGAAATTAAAAAAATTTAAATGTCTCTTATTAGAAAAGGCATATTTTCGTCTGATAAGGTACATCTTTTTCAATGATTTCGAGGATATTTTAGTTTTGATCAAAAAAATTGTATTTCTTACGACTTTTCGTAAAATATGTTAATGCCAACTGAAAGAGGAACAGATAAGCTTTCCATCGAGCACTTATTCGAAGAAGTCGGTCGAAGGATGCAAGAGTTATTAGCAAAAAACTAATCGGTGTTCAACACGATTCCGTCCTACTGCCGATTCTTTTCGCAAAGTACTTTTCTATAATTCTAGTATTTAATGGGAAAAAATTAAACGAATTTTTTGTCCATGTAAAAAAACTATTATTTCTGAATAAAATGACACCCATTTATGCAATTAAAAAAATTTAAATGTCTCTTATTAGATAAGGCATATTTTCGTATGATAAGGTACTTCTTTTTCAATGATTTCGAGGATATTTTAGTTTTGATCAAAAAAATTTTATTTTTCATGACTTTTCGTAAAATATGTTAATGCCATCTGAAAGAGGAACAGATAAGCTTTCCATCGAGCTCTTAGTCAAAGAAGTCGGTCGAAGGATGCAAGAGTTATTAACAAAAAACTAATCGGTGGTCAACACGATTCCGTCCTACTGCCGATTCTTTTCGCAAAATGCTTTTCTATTATTGTAGTATTTAGTGGGAAAAAATTAAACGAAATTTTTGTCCATGTAAAAAAACTATTAATTCTGAATAAAATGCTACCCATTTATGCAATTAAAAAAATTTAAATGTCTCTTATTAGATAAGGTATATTTTCGTATGATAAGGTACTTCTTTTTCAATGATTTCGAGGATATTTTAGTTTTGATCAAAAAAATTTTATTTCTTACGACTTTTCGTAAAAAATGTTAATGCCAACTGAAAGAGGAATAGATAAGCTTTCCATCGAGCTCTTAGTCGAAGAAGTCGGTCGAAGGATGCAAGAGTTATTAGCAAAAAACTAATCGGTGATCAACACGTTTCCGTCCTACTGCCGATTCTTTTCGCAAAGTACTTTTCTATAATTCTAGTATTTAATGGGAAAAAATTAAACGAATTTTTTGTCCATGTTAAAAACTATTAATTCTGAATAAAATGCCACCCATTTATGAAATTAAAAACATTTAAATGTCTCTTATTAGATAAGGCATATTTTCGTCTGATAAGGTACTTCTTTTTCAATGATTTCGAGGATATTTTAGTTTTGATCCAAAAAATTTTATTTCTCATGACTTTTTGTAAAATATGTTAATGTCATCTGAAAGAGGAACAGATAAGCTTTCTATCGAGCTCTTAGTCGAAGAAGTCGGTCGAAGGATGCAAGAGTTATTAGCAAAAAACTAATCGGTGATCAACACGTTTCCGTCCTACTGCCGATTCTTTTCGCAAAGTACTTTTCTATAATTCTAGTATTTAATGGGAAAAAATTAAACGATTTTTTTGTCCATGTAAAAAAACTATTATTTCTGAATAAAATGCCACCCATTTATGCAATTAAAAAAATTTAAATGTCTCTTATTAGATAAGGCATATTTTCGTATGATAAGGTACTTCTTTTTCAATGATTTCGAGGATATTTTAGTTTTGATCAAAAAAATTTTATTTCTCATGACTTTTCGTAAAATATGTTAATGCCATCTGAAAGAGGAACAGATAAGCTTTCCATCGAGCTCTTAGTCGAAGAAGTCGGTCGAAGGATGCAAGAGGTTTTAGCAAAAAACTAATCGGTGGTCAACACGATTCCGTCCTACTGCCGATTCTTTTCGCAAAGTACTGTTCTATAATTTTAGTATTTAATGGGAAAAAATTAAACGAATTTTTTGTCCATGTTAAAAACTATTAATTCTGAATAAAATGCCACCCATTTATGAAATTAAAAAAATTTAAATGTCTCTTATTAGAAAAGGCATATTTTCGTCTGATAAGGTACATCTTTTTCAATGATTTCGAGGATATTTTAGTTTTGATCAAAAAAATTGTATTTCTTACGACTTTTCGTAAAATATGTTAATGCCAACTGAAAGAGGAACAGATAAGCTTTCCATCGAGCTGTTATTCGAAGAAGTCGGTCGAAGGATGCAAGAGTTATTAGCAAAAAACTAATCGGTGGTCAACACGATTCCGTCCTACTGCCGATTCTTTTCGCAAAGTACTTTTCTATAATTCTAGTAATTCTAGTTTTGATCAAAAAAATTGTATTTCTTACGACTTTTCGTAAAATATGTTAATGCCAACTGAAAGAGGAACAGATAAGCTTTCCATCGAGCTGTTATTCGAAGAAGTCGGTCGAAGGATGCAAGAGTTATTAGCAAAAAACTAATCGGTGGTCAACACGATTCCGTCCTACTGCCGATTCTTTTCGCAAAGTACTTTTCTATAATTCTAGTATTTAATGGGAAAAAATTAAATGAATTTTTTGTCCATGTAAAAAACTATTAATTCTGAATAAAATGGCACCCATTTATGAAATTAAAAAAATTTAAATGTCTCTTATTAGATAAGGCATATTTTCGTCTGATAAGGTACATCTTTTTCAATGATTTCGAGGATATTTTAGTTTTGATCAAAAAAATTGTATTTCTTACGACTTTTCGTAAAATATGTTAATGCCAACTGAAAGAGGAACATATAAGCTTTCCATCGAGCACTTATTCGAAGAAGTCGGTCGAAGGATGCAAGAGTTATAGCAAAAAACTAATCGGTGGTCAACATGTTTCCGTCCTACTGCCGATTCTTTTCGCAAAGTACTCTTCTATAATTCTAGTATTTAATGGGAAAAAATTAAATGAATTTTTTGTCCATGTAAAAAACTATTAATTCTGAATAAAATGCCACCCATTTATGAAATTAAAAAAATTTAAATGTCTCTTATTAGATAAGGCATATTTTCGTCTGATAAGGTACTTCTTTTTCAATGATTTCGATGATATTTTAGTTTTGATCAAAAAAATTGTATTTCTTACGACTTTTCGTAAAATATGTTAATGCCAACTGAAAGAGGAACAGATAAGCTTTCCATCGAGCTGTTATTCGAAGAAGTCGGTCGAAGGATGCAAGAGTTATTAGCAAAAAACTAATCGGTGGTCAACACGATTCCGTCCTACTGCCGATTCTTTTCGCAAAGTACTTTTCTATAATTCTAGTATTTAATGGGAAAATATTAAACGAATTTTTTGTCCATGTAAAAAAAGTATTATTTCTGAATAAAATGCCACCCATTTATGCAATTAAAAAAATTTAAATGTCTCTTATTAGATAAGGCATATTTTTGTATGATAAGGTACTTCTTTTTCAATGATTTCGAGGATATTTTAGTTTCGATAAAAAAAATTTTATTTCTCATGACTTTTCGTAAAATATGTTAATGCCATCTGAAAGAGGAACAGATAAGCTTTCTATCGAGCTCTTATTCGAAGAAGTCGGTCGAAGGATGCAAGAGTTATTAGCAAAAAACTAATCGGTGGTCAACACGATTCCGTCCTACTGCCGATTCTTTTCGCAAAGTACTTTTCTATAATTCTAGTATTTAATGGGAAAAAATTAAACGATTTTTTTGTCCATGTAAAAAAACTATTATTTCTGAATAAAATGCCACCCATTTATGCAATTAAAAAAATTTAAATGTCTCTTATTAGATAAGGCATATTTTCGTATGATAAGGTACTTCTTTTTCAATGATTTCGAGGATATTTTAGTTTTGATCAAAAAAATTTTATTTCTCATGACTTTTCGTAAAATATGTTAATGCCATCTGAAAGAGGAACAGATAAGCTTTCCATCGAGCACTTATTCGAAGAAGTCGGTCGAAGGATGCAAGAGTTATAGCAAAAAACTAATCGGTGGTCAACATGTTTCCGTCCTACTGCCGATTCTTTTCGCAAAGTACTCTTCTATAATTCTAGTATTTAATGGGAAAAAATTAAATGAATTTTTTGTCCATGTAAAAAACTATTAATTCTGAATAAAATGCCACCCATTTATGAAATTAAAAAAATTTAAATGTCTCTTATTAGATAAGGCATATTTTCGTCTGATAAGGTACTTCTTTTTCAATGATTTCGATGATATTTTAGTTGTGATCAAAAAAATTGTATTTCTTACGACTTTTCGTATAATATGTTAATGCCAACTGAAAGAGGAACAGATAAGCTTTCCATCGAGCTGTTATTCGAAGAAGTCGGTTGAAGGATGCAAGAGTTGTTAGCAAAAAACTAATCGGTGGTCAACACGATTCCGTCCTACTGCCGATTCTTTTCGCAAAGTACTTTTCTATAATTCTAGTATTTAATAGGAAAAAATTAAACGAATTTTTTGTCCATGTAAAAAAACTATTATTTCTGAATAAAATGCCACCCATTTATGCAATTAAAAAAATTTAAATGTCTCTTATTAGATAAGGCATATTTTCGTCTGATAAGGTACTTCTTTTCAATGATTTCGAGGATATTTTAGTTTCGATAAAAAAAATTTTATTTCTCATGACTTTTCGTAAAATATGTTAATGCCATCGGAAAGAGGAACAGATAAGCTTTCTATCGAGCTCTTATTCGAAGAAGTCGGTCGAAGTATGCAAGAGTTATTAGCAAAAAACTAATCGGTGGTCAACACGATTCCGTCCTACTGCCGATTCTTTTCGCAAAGTACTTTTCTATAATTCTAGTATTTAATGGGAAAAAATTAAACGATTTTTTTGTCCATGTAAAAAAACTATTATTTCTGAATAAAATGCCACCCATTTATGCAATTAAAAAAATTTAAATGTCTCTTATTAGATAAGGCATATTTTCGTATGATAAGGTACTTCTTTTTCAATGATTTCGTGGATATTTTAGTTTTGATCAAAAAAATTTTATTTCTCATGACTTTTCGTAAAATATGTTAATGCCATCTCAAAGAGGAACAGATAAGCTTTCCATCGAGCTCTTAGTCGAAGAAGTCGGTCGAAGGATGCAAGAGGTTTTAGCAAAAAACTAATCGGTGGTCAACACGATTCCGTCCTACTGCCGATTCTTTTCGCAAAGTACTGTTCTATAATTCTAGTATTTAATGGGAAAAAATTAAACGAATTTTTTGTCCATGTTAAAAACTATTAATTCTGAATAAAATGCCACCCATTTATGAAATTAAAAAAATTTAAATGTCTCTTATTAGAAAAGGCATATTTTCGTCTGATAAGGTACATCTTTTTCAATGATTTCGAGGATATTTTAGTTTTGATCAAAAAAATTGTATTTCTTACGACTTTTCGTAAAATATGTTAATGCCAACTGAAAGAGGAACAGATAAGCTTTCCATCGAGCTCTTAGTCGAAGAAGTCGGTCGAAGGATGCAAGAGTTATTAGCAAAAAACTAATCGGTGTTCAACACGATTCCGTCCTACTGCCGATTCTTTTCGCAAAGTACTTTTCTATAATTCTAGTATTTAATGGGAAAAAATTAAACGAATTTTTTGTCCATGTAAAAAAACTATTATTTCTGAATAAAATGACACCCATTTATGCAATTAAAAAAATTTAAATGTCTCTTATTAGATAAGGCATATTTTCGTATGATAAGGTACTTCTTTTTCAATGATTTCGAGGATATTTTAGTTTTGATCAAAAAAATTTTATTTTTCATGACTTTTCGTAAAATATGTTAATGCCATCTGAAAGAGGAACAGATAAGCTTGCCATCGAGCTCTTAGTCAAAGAAGTCGGTCGAAGGATGCAAGAGTTATTAACAAAAAACTAATCGGTGGTCAACACGATTCCGTCCTACTGCCGATTCTTTTCGCAAAATGCTTTTCTATTATTGTAGTATTTAGTGGGAAAAAATTAAACGAAATTTTTGTCCATGTAAAAAAACTATTAATTCTGAATAAAATGCTACCCATTTATGCAATTAAAAAAATTTAAATGTCTCTTATTAGATAAGGTATATTTTCGTATGATAAGGTACTTCTTTTTCAATGATTTCGAGGATATTTTAGTTTTGATCAAAAAAATTTTATTTCTTACGACTTTTCGTAAAAAATGTTAATGCCAACTGAAAGAGGAATAGATAAGCTTTCCATCGAGCTCTTAGTCGAAGAAGTCGGTCGAAGGATGCAAGAGTTATTAGCAAAAAACTAATCGGTGATCAACACGTTTCCGTCCTACTGCCGATTCTTTTCGCAAAGTACTTTTCTATAATTCTAGTATTTAATGGGAAAAAATTAAACGAATTTTTTGTCCATGTTAAAAACTATTAATTCTGAATAAAATGCCACCCATTTATGAAATTAAAAACATTTAAATGTCTCTTATTAGATAAGGCATATTTTCGTCTGATAAGGTACTTCTTTTTCAATGATTTCGAGGATATTTTAGTTTTGATCCAAAAAATTTTATTTCTCATGACTTTTTGCAAAATATGTTAATGTCATCTGAAAGAGGAACAGATAAGCTTTCTATCGAGCTCTTAGTCGAAGAAGTCGGTCGAAGGATGCAAGAGTTATTAGCAAAAAACTAATCGGTGATCAACACGTTTCCGTCCTACTGCCGATTCTTTTCGCAAAGTACTTTTCTATAATTCTAGTATTTAATGGGAAAAAATTAAACGATTTTTTTGTCCATGTAAAAAAACTATTATTTCTGAATAAAATGCCACCCATTTATGCAATTAAAAAAATTTAAATGTCTCTTATTAGATAAGACATATTTTCGTATGATAAGGTACTTCTTTTTCAATGATTTCGAGGATATTTTAGTTTTGATCAAAAAAATTTTATTTCTCATGACTTTTCGTAAAATATGTTAATGCCATCTGAAAGAGGAACAGATAAGCTTTCCATCGAGCTCTTAGTCGAAGAAGTCGGTCGAAGGATGCAAGAGGTTTTAGCAAAAAACTAATCGGTGGTCAACACGATTCCGTCCTACTGCCGATTCTTTTCGCAAAGTACTGTTCTATAATTTTAGTATTTAATGGGAAAAAATTAAACGAATTTTTTGTCCATGTTAAAAACTATTAATTCTGAATAAAATGCCACCCATTTATGAAATTAAAAAAATTTAAATGTCTCTTATTAGAAAAGGCATATTTTCGTCTGATAAGGTACATCTTTTTCAATGATTTCGAGGATATTTTAGTTTTGATCAAAAAAATTGTATTTCTTACGACTTTTCGTAAAATATGTTAATGCCAACTGAAAGAGGAACAGATAAGCTTTCCATCGAGCACTTATTCGAAGAAGTCGGTCGAAGGATGCAAGAGTTATTAGCAAAAAACTAATCGGTGTTCAACACGATTCCGTCCTACTGCCGATTCTTTTCGCAAAGTACTTTTCTATAATTCTAGTATTTAATGGGAAAAAATTAAACGAATTTTTTGTCCATGTAAAAAAACTGTTATTTCTGAATAAAATGACACCCATTTATGCAATTAAAAAAATTTAAATGTCTCTTATTAGATAAGGCATATTTTCGTATGATAAGGTACTTCTTTTTCAATGATTTCGAGGATATTTTAGTTTTGATCAAAAAAATTTTATTTTTCATGACTTTTCGTAAAATATGTTAATGCCATCTGAAAGAGGAACAGATAAGCTTTCCATCGAGCTCTTAGTCAAAGAAGTCGGTCGAAGGATGCAAGAGTTATTAACAAAAAACTAATCGGTGGTCAACACGATTCCGTCCTACTGCCGATTCTTTTCGCAAAATGCTTTTCTATTATTGTAGTATTTAGTGGGAAAAAATTAAACGAAATTTTTGTCCATGTAAAAAAACTATTAATTCTGAATAAAATGCTACCCATTTATGCAATTAAAAAAATTTAAATGTCTCTTATTAGATAAGGTATATTTTCGTATGATAAGGTACTTCTTTTTCAATGATTTCGAGGATATTTTAGTTTTGATCAAAAAAATTTTATTTCTTACGACTTTTCGTAAAAAATGTTAATGCCAACTGAAAGAGGAATAGATAAGCTTTCCATCGAGCTCTTAGTCGAAGAAGTCGGTCGAAGGATGCAAGAGTTATTAGCAAAAAACTAATCGGTGATCAACACGTTTCCGTCCTACTGCCGATTCTTTTCGCAAAGTACTTTTCTATAATTCTAGTATTTAATGGGAAAAAATTAAACGAATTTTTTGTCCATGTTAAAAACTATTAATTCTGAATAAAATGCCACCCATTTATGAAATTAAAAACATTTAAATGTCTCTTATTAGATAAGGCATATTTTCGTCTGATAAGGTACTTCTTTTTCAATGATTTCGAGGATATTTTAGTTTTGATCCAAAAAATTTTATTTCTCATGACTTTTTGTAAAATATGTTAATGTCATCTGAAAGAGGAACAGATAAGCTTTCTATCGAGCTCTTATTCGAAGAAGTCGGTCGAAGGATGCAAGAGTTATTAGCAAAAAACTAATCGGTGATCAACACGTTTCCGTCCTACTGCCGATTCTTTTCGCAAAGTACTTTTCTATAATTCTAGTATTTAATGGGAAAAAATTAAACGATTTTTTTGTCCATGTAAAAAAACTATTATTTCTGAATAAAATGCCACCCATTTATGCAATTAAAAAAATTTAAATGTCTCTTATTAGATAAGGCATATTTTCGTATGATAAGGTACTTCTTTTTCAATGATTTCGAGGATATTTTAGTTTTGATCAAAAAAATTTTATTTCTCATGACTTTTCGTAAAATATGTTAATGCCATCTGAAAGAGGAACAGATTAGCTTTCCATCGAGCTCTTAGTCGAAGAAGTCGGTCGAAGGATGCAAGAGGTTTTAGCAAAAAACTAATCGGTGGTCAACACGATTCCGTCCTACTGCCGATTCTTTTCGCAAAGTACTGTTCTATAATTTTAGTATTTAATGGGAAAAAATTAAACGAATTTTTTGTCCATGTTAAGAACTATTAATTCTGAATAAAATGCCACCCATTTATGAAATTAAAAAAATTTAAATGTCTCTTATTAGAAAAGGCATATTTTCGTCTGATAAGGTACATGTTTTTCAATGATTTCGAGGATATTTTAGTTTTGATCAAAAAAATTGTATTTCTTACGACTTTTCGTAAAATATGTTAATGCCAACTGAAAGAGGAACAGATAAGCTTTCCATCGAGCTGTTATTCGAAGAAGTCGGTCGAAGGATGCAAGAGTTATTAGCAAAAAACTAATCGGTGGTCAACACGATTCCGTCCTACTGCCGATTCTTTTCGCAAAGTACTTTTCTATAATTCTAGTATTTAATGGGAAAAAATTAAACGAATTTTTTGTCCATGTAAAAAAACTATTATTTCTGAATAAAATGACACCCATTTATGCAATTAAAAAAATTTAAATGTCTCTTATTAGATAAGGCATATTTTCGTATGATAAGGTACTTCTTTTTCAATGATTTCGAGGATATTTTAGTTTCGATCAAAAAAATTTTATTTCTTACGACTTTTCGTAAAATATGTTAATGTCATCTGAAAGAGGAACATATAAGCTTTCCATCGAGCTCTTAGTCGAAGAAGTCGGTCGAAGTATGCAAGAGTTATTAGCAAAAAACTAATCGGTGGTCAACACGTTTCCGTCCTACTGCCGATTCTTTTCGCAAAATGCTTTTCTATTATTGTAGTATTTAATGGAAAAAAATTAAAAGAATTTTTTGTCCATGTAAAAAACTATTAATTCTGAATAAATTCCACCCATTTATGCAATTAAAAAAATTTAAATGTCTCTTATTAGATAATGCATATTTTCGTATGATATGGTACTTCTTTTTCAATGATTTCGAGGATATTTTAGTTTTGATCAAAAAAATTTTATTTCTCATGACTTTTAGTAAAATATGTTAATGCCATCTGAAAGAGGAACAGATAAGCTTTCCATCGAGCTCTTAGTCAAAGAAGTCGGTCGAAGGATGCAAGAGTTATTAACAAAAAACAAATCGGTGGTCAACACGATTCCGTCCTACTGCCGATTCTTTTCGCAAAGTACTTTTCTATAATTCTAGTATTTAATGGGAAAAAATGAAACGAATTTTTTGTCCATGTAAAAAACTATTAATTCTGAATAAAATGCCACCCATTTATGAAATTAAAAAAATTTAAATGTCTCTTATTAGATAAGGCATATTTTCGTCTGATAAGGTACTTCGTTTTCAATGATTTCGAGGATATTTTAGTTTTGATCAAATAAATTTTATTTCTTACGACTTTTCGTAAAAAATGTTAATGCCAACTGAAAGAGCAATAGATAAGCTTTCCATCGAGCTTTTAGTCGAAGAAGTCGGTCGAAGGATGCAAGAGTTATTAGCAAAAAACTAATCGGTGGTCAACACGTTTCCGTCCTACTGCCGATTCTTTTCGCAAAGTACTTTTCTATAATTCTAGTATTTAATGGGAAAAAATTAAACGAATTTTTTGTCCATGTAAAAAACTATTAATTCTGAATAAAATGCCACCCATTTATGCAATTAAAAAAATTTAAATGTCTCTTATTAGATAAGGCATATTTTCGTATGATAAGGTACTTCTTTTTCAATGATTTCGAGGATATTTTAGTTTTGATCAAAAAAATTTTATTTCTCATGACTTTTCGTAAAATATGTTAATGCCATCTGAAAGAGGAACAGATAAGCTTTCCATCGAGCTCTTAGTCGAAGAAGTCGGTCGAAGGATGCAAGAGGTTTTAGCAAAAAACTAATCGGTGGTCAACACGATTCCGTCCTACTGCCGATTCTTTTCGCAAAGTACTGTTCTATAATTCTAGTATTTAATGGGAAAAAATTAAACGAATTTTTTGTCCATGTTAAAAACTATTAATTCTGAATAAAATGCCACCCATTTATGAAATTAAAAAAATTTAAATGTCTCTTATTAGAAAAGGCATATTTTCGTCTGATAAGGTACATCTTTTTCAATGATTTCGAGGATATTTTAGTTTTGATCAAAAAAATTGTATTTCTTACGACTTTTCGTAAAATATGTTAATGCCAACTGAAAGAGGAACAGATAAGCTTTCCATCGAGCTCTTTTTCGAAGAAGTCGGTCGAAGGATGCAAGAGTTATTAGCAAAAAACTAATCGGTGGTCAACACGATTCCGTCCTACTGCCGATTCTTTTCGCAAAGTACTTTTCTATAATTCTAGTATTTAATGGGAAAAAATTAAACGAATTTTTTGTCCATGTAAAAAAACTATTATTTCTGAATAAAATGACACCCATTTATGCAATTAAAAAAATTTAAATGTCTCTTATTAGATAAGGCATATTTTCGTATGATAAGGTACTTCTTTTTCAATGATTTCGAGGATATTTTAGTTTTGATCAAAAAAATTTTATTTCTTACGACTTTTCGTAAAAAATGTTAATGCCAACTGAAAGAGGAATAGATAAGCTTTCCATCGAGCTCTTAGTCGAAGAAGTCGGTCGAAGGATGCAAGAGTTATTAGCAAAAATCTAATCGGTGGTCAACTCGTTGTCGTCCTACTGCCGATTTTTTCGCAAAGTACTTTTCTATTATTCTAGTATTTAATGAGAAAGAATTAAATGAATTTTTTGTCGATGTAAAAAACTATTAATTCTGAATAAAATGCCACCCATTTATGAAATTAAAAACATTTAAATGTCTCTTATTAGATAAGGCATATTTTCGTCTGATAAGGTACTTCTTTTTCAATGATTTCGAGGATATTTTCGTTTTGATCCAAAAAATTTTATTTCTCATGACTTTTTGTAAAATATGTTAATGTCATCTGAAAGAGGAACAGATAAGCTTTCTATCGAGCTCTTAGTCGAAGAAGTCGGTCGAAGGATGCAAGAGTTATTAGCAAAAAACTAATCGGTGATCAACACGTTTCCGTCCTACTGCCGATTCTTCTCGCAAAATGCTTTTCTATAATTGTAGTATTTAGTGGGAAAAAATTAAACGAATTTTTTGTCGATGTAAAAAACTATTAATTCTGAATAAAATGCCACCCATTTATGAAATTAAAAACATTTAAATGTCTCTTATTAGATAAGGCATATTTTCGTCTGATAAGGTACTTCTTTTTCAATGATTTCGAGGATATTTTCGTTTTGATCCAAAAAATTTTATTTCTCATGACTTTTTGTAAAATATGTTAATGTCATCTGAAAGAGGAACAGATAAGCTTTCTATCGAGCTCTTAGTCGACGAAGTCGGTCGAAGGATGCAAGAGTTATTAGCAAAAAACTAATCGGTGATCAACACGTTTCCGTCCTACTGCCGATTCTTTTCGCAAAATGCTTTTCTATAATTGTAGTATTTAGTGGGAAAAAATTAAACAAATTTTTTGTCGATGTAAAAAAACTATTAATTCTGAATAAAATGCCACCCATTTATGCAATTAAAAAACATTTAAATGTCTCTTATTAGATAAGGCATAATTTCGTTTGATAAGGTACTTCTTTTTCAATGATTTCGAGGATATTTTAGTTTCGATCAAAAAAATTTTATTTCTTACGACTTTTCGTAAAATATGTTAAAGCCATCTGAAAGAGGAACAGATAAGCTTTCCATCGAGCTCTTAGTCGAAGAAGTCGGTCGAAGGATGCAAGAGTTATTAGCAAAAAACTAATCGGTGGTCAACACGTTTCCGTCTTACTGCCGATTCTTTTCGCAAAATACTTTTCTATAATTGTAGTATTTAATGGAAAAAAATTAAAAGAATTTTTTGTCCATGTAAAAAACTATTAATTCTGAATAAATTCCACCCATTTATGCAATTAAAAAAATTTAAATGTCTCTTATTAGATAATGCATATTTTCGTATGATATGGTACTTCTTTTTCAATGATTTCGAGGATATTTTAGTTTTGATCAAAAAAATTTTATTTCTCATGACTTTTAGTAAAATATGTTAATGCCATCTGAAAGAGGAACAGATAAGCTTTCCATCGAGCTCTTAGTCAAAGAAGTCGGTCGAAGGATGCAAGAGTTATTAACAAAAAACAAATCGGTGGTCAACACGATTCCGTCCTACTGCCGATTCTTTTCGCAAAGTACTTTTCTATAATTCTAGTATTTAATGGGAAAAAATGAAACGAATTTTTTGTCCATGTAAAAAACTATTAATTCTGAATAAAATGCCACCCATTTATGAAATTAAAAAAATTTAAATGTCTCTTATTAGATAAGGCATATTTTCGTCTGATAAGGTACTTCGTTTTCAATGATTTCGAGGATATTTTAGTTTTGATCAAATAAATTTTATTTCTTACGACTTTTCGTAAAAAATGTTAATGCCAACTGAAAGAGCAATAGATAAGCTTTCCATCGAGCTTTTAGTCGAAGAAGTCGGTCGAAGGATGCAAGAGTTATTAGCAAAAAACTAATCGGTGGTCAACACGTTTCCGTCCTACTGCCGATTCTTTTCGCAAAGTACTTTTCTATAATTCTAGTATTTAATGGGAAAAAATTAAACGAATTTTTTGTCCATGTAAAAAACTATTAATTCTGAATAAAATGCCACCCATTTATGCAATTAAAAAAATTTAAATGTCTCTTATTAGATAAGGCATATTTTCGTATGATAAGGTACTTCTTTTTCAATGATTTCGAGGATATTTTAGTTTTGATCAAAAAAATTTTATTTCTCATGACTTTTCGTAAAATATGTTAATGCCATCTGAAAGAGGAACAGATAAGCTTTCCATCGAGCTCTTAGTCGAAGAAGTCGGTCGAAGGATGCAAGAGGTTTTAGCAAAAAACTAATCGGTGGTCAACACGATTCCGTCCTACTGCCGATTCTTTTCGCAAAGTACTGTTCTATAATTCTAGTATTTAATGGGAAAAAATTAAACGAATTTTTTGTCCATGTTAAAAACTATTAATTCTGAATAAAATGCCACCCATTTATGAAATTAAAAAAATTTAAATGTCTCTTATTAGAAAAGGCATATTTTCGTCTGATAAGGTACATCTTTTTCAATGATTTCGAGGATATTTTAGTTTTGATCAAAAAAATTGTATTTCTTACGACTTTTCGTAAAATATGTTAATGCCAACTGAAAGAGGAACAGATAAGCTTTCCATCGAGCTCTTTTTCGAAGAAGTCGGTCGAAGGATGCAAGAGTTATTAGCAAAAAACTAATCGGTGGTCAACACGATTCCGTCCTACTGCCGATTCTTTTCGCAAAGTACTTTTCTATAATTCTAGTATTTAATGGGAAAAAATTAAACGAATTTTTTGTCCATGTAAAAAAACTATTATTTCTGAATAAAATGACACCCATTTATGCAATTAAAAAAATTTAAATGTCTCTTATTAGATAAGGCATATTTTCGTATGATAAGGTACTTCTTTTTCAATGATTTCGAGGATATTTTAGTTTTGATCAAAAAAATTTTATTTCTCATGACTTTTCGTAAAATATGTTAATGCCATCTGAAAGAGGAACAGATAAGCTTTCCATCGAGCTCTTAGTCAAAGAAGTCGGTCGAAGGATGCAAGAGTTATTAACAAAAAACTAATCGGTGGTCATCACGATTCCGTCCTACTGCCGATTCTTTTCGCAAAATGCTTTTCTATTATTGTAGTATTTAGTGGGAAAAAATGAAACGAATTTTTTGTCCATGTAAAAAACTATTAATTCTGAATAAAATGCCACCCATTTATGAAATTAAAAAAATTTAAATGTCTCTTATTAGATAAGGCATATTTTCGTCTGATAAGGTACTTCGTTTTCAATGATTTCGAGGATATTTTAGTTTTGATCAAATAAATTTTATTTCTTACGACTTTTCGTAAAAAATGTTAATGCCAACTGAAAGAGCAATAGATAAGCTTTCCATCGAGCTTTTAGTCGAAGAAGTCGGTCGAAGGATGCAAGAGTTATTAGCAAAAAACTAATCGGTGGTCAACACGTTTCCGTCCTACTGCCGATTCTTTTCGCAAAGTACTTTTCTATAATTCTAGTATTTAATGGGAAAAAATTAAACGAATTTTTTGTCCATGTAAAAAACTATTAATTCTGAATAAAATGCCACCCATTTATGCAATTAAAAAAATTTAAATGTCTCTTATTAGATAAGGCATATTTTCGTATGATAAGGTACTTCTTTTTCAATGATTTCGAGGATATTTTAGTTTTGATCAAAAAAATTTTATTTCTCATGACTTTTCGTAAAATATGTTAATGCCATCTGAAAGAGGAACAGATAAGCTTTCCATCGAGCTCTTAGTCGAAGAAGTCGGTCGAAGGATGCAAGAGGTTTTACCAAAAAACTAATCGGTGGTCAACACGATTCCGTCCTACTGCCGATTCTTTTCGCAAAGTACTGTTCTATAATTCTAGTATTTAATGGGAAAAAATTAAACGAATTTTTTGTCCATGTTAAAAACTATTAATTCTGAATAAAATGCCACCCATTTATGAAATTAAAAAAATTTAAATGTCTCTTATTAGAAAAGGCATATTTTCGTCTGATAAGGTACATCTTTTTCAATGATTTCGAGGATATTTTAGTTTTGATCAAAAAAATTGTATTTCTTACGACTTTTCGTAAAATATGTTAATGCCAACTGAAAGAGGAACAGATAAGCTTTCCATCGAGCTCTTTTTCGAAGAAGTCGGTCGAAGGATGCAAGAGTTATTAGCAAAAAACTAATCGGTGGTCAACACGATTCCGTCCTACTGCCGATTCTTTTCGCAAAGTACTTTTCTATAATTCTAGTATTTAATGGGAAAAAATTAAACGAATTTTTTGTCCATGTAAAAAAACTATTATTTCTGAATAAAATGACACCCATTTATGCAATTAAAAAAATTTAAATGTCTCTTATTAGATAAGGCATATTTTCGTATGATAAGGTACTTCTTTTTCAATGATTTCGAGGATATTTTAGTTTTGATCAAAAAAATTTTATTTCTCATGACTTTTCGTAAAATATGTTAATGCCATCTGAAAGAGGAACAGATAAGCTTTCCATCGAGCTCTTAGTCAAAGAAGTCGGTCGAAGGATGCAAGAGTTATTAACAAAAAACTAATCGGTGGTCATCACGATTCCGTCCTACTGCCGATTCTTTTCGCAAAATGCTTTTCTATTATTGTAGTATTTAGTGGGAAAAAATGAAACGAATTTTTTGTCCATGTAAAAAACTATTAATTCTGAATAAAATGCCACCCATTTATGAAATTAAAAAAATTTAAATGTCTCTTATTAGATAAGGCATATTTTCGTCTGATAAGGTACTTCGTTTTCAATGATTTCGAGGATATTTTAGTTTTGATCAAATAAATTTTATTTCTTACGACTTTTCGTAAAAAATGTTAATGCCAACTGAAAGAGCAATAGATAAGCTTTCCATCGAGCTTTTAGTCGAAGAAGTCGGTCGAAGGATGCAAGAGTTATTAGCAAAAAACTAATCGGTGGTCAACACGTTTCCGTCCTACTGCCGATTCTTTTCGCAAAGTACTTTTCTATAATTCTAGTATTTAATGGGAAAAAATTAAACGAATTTTTTGTCCATGTAAAAAACTATTAATTCTGAATAAAATGCCACCCATTTATGCAATTAAAAAAATTTAAATGTCTCTTATTAGATAAGGCATATTTTCGTATGATAAGGTACTTCTTTTTCAATGATTTCGAGGATATTTTAGTTTTGATCAAAAAAATTTTATTTCTCATGACTTTTCGTAAAATATGTTAATGCCATCTGAAAGAGGAACAGATAAGCTTTCCATCGAGCTCTTAGTCGAAGAAGTCGGTCGAAGGATGCAAGAGGTTTTACCAAAAAACTAATCGGTGGTCAACACGATTCCGTCCTACTGCCGATTCTTTTCGCAAAGTACTGTTCTATAATTCTAGTATTTAATGGGAAAAAATTAAACGAATTTTTTGTCCATGTTAAAAACTATTAATTCTGAATAAAATGCCACCCATTTATGAAATTAAAAAAATTTAAATGTCTCTTATTAGAAAAGGCATATTTTCGTCTGATAAGGTACATCTTTTTCAATGATTTCGAGGATATTTTAGTTTTGATCAAAAAAATTGTATTTCTTACGACTTTTCGTAAAATATGTTAATGCCAACTGAAAGAGGAACAGATAAGCTTTCCATCGAGCTCTTTTTCGAAGAAGTCGGTCGAAGGATGCAAGAGTTATTAGCAAAAAACTAATCGGTGGTCAACACGATTCCGTCCTACTGCCGATTCTTTTCGCAAAGTACTTTTCTATAATTCTAGTATTTAATGGGAAAAAATTAAACGAATTTTTTGTCCATGTAAAAAAACTATTATTTCTGAATAAAATGACACCCATTTATGCAATTAAAAAAATTTAAATGTCTCTTATTAGATAAGGCATATTTTCGTATGATAAGGTACTTCTTTTTCAATGATTTCGAGGATATTTTAGTTTTGATCAAAAAAATTTTATTTCTCATGACTTTTCGTAAAATATGTTAATGCCATCTGAAAGAGGAACAGATAAGCTTTCCATCGAGCTCTTAGTCAAAGAAGTCGGTCGAAGGATGCAAGAGTTATTAACAAAAAACTAATCGGTGGTCATCACGATTCCGTCCTACTGCCGATTCTTTTCGCAAAATGCTTTTCTATTATTGTAGTATTTAGTGGGAAAAAATTAAACGAAATTTTTGTCCATGTAAAAAAACTATTAATTCTGAATAAAATGCTACCCATTTATGCAATTAAGAAAATTTAAATGTCTCTTATTAGATAAGGCATATTTTCGTATGATAAGGTACTTCTTTTTCAATGATTTCGAGGATATTTTAGTTTTGATCAAAAAAATTTTATTTCTTACGACTTTTCGTAAAAAATGTTAATGCCAACTGAAAGAGGAATAGATAAGCTTTCCATCGAGCTCTTAGTCGAAGAAGTCGGTCGAAGGATGCAAGAGTTATTAGCAAAAATCTAATCGGTGGTCAACTCGTTGTCGTCCTACTGCCGATTTTTTCGCAAAGTACTTTTCTATTATTCTAGTATTTAATGAGAAAGAATTAAATGAATTTTTTGTCGATGTAAAAAACTATTAATTCTGAATAAAATGCCACCCATTTATGAAATTAAAAACATTTAAATGTCTCTTATTAGATAAGGCATATTTTCGTCTGATAAGGTACTTCTTTTTCAATGATTTCGAGGATATTTTCGTTTTGATCCAAAAAATTTTATTTCTCATGACTTTTTGTAAAATATGTTAATGTCATCTGAAAGAGGAACAGATAAGCTTTCTATCGAGCTCTTAGTCGAAGAAGTCGGTCGAAGGATGCAAGAGTTATTAGCAAAAAACTAATCGGTGATCAACACGTTTCCGTCCTACTGCCGATTCTTCTCGCAAAATGCTTTTCTATAATTGTAGTATTTAGTGGGAAAAAATTAAACGAATTTTTTGTCGATGTAAAAAACTATTAATTCTGAATAAAATGCCACCCATTTATGAAATTAAAAACATTTAAATGTCTCTTATTAGATAAGGCATATTTTCGTCTGATAAGGTACTTCTTTTTCAATGATTTCGAGGATATTTTCGTTTTGATCCAAAAAATTTTATTTCTCATGACTTTTTGTAAAATATGTTAATGTCATCTGAAAGAGGAACAGATAAGCTTTCTATCGAGCTCTTAGTCGACGAAGTCGGTCGAAGGATGCAAGAGTTATTAGCAAAAAACTAATCGGTGATCAACACGTTTCCGTCCTACTGCCGATTCTTTTCGCAAAATGCTTTTCTATAATTGTAGTATTTAGTGGGAAAAAATTAAACAAATTTTTTGTCGATGTAAAAAAACTATTAATTCTGAATAAAATGCCACCCATTTATGCAATTAAAAAACATTTAAATGTCTCTTATTAGATAAGGCATAATTTCGTTTGATAAGATACTTCTTTTTCAATGATTTCGAGGATATTTTAGTTTCGATCAAAAAAATTTTATTTCTTACGACTTTTCGTAAAATATGTTAAAGCCATCTGAAAGAGGAACAGATAAGCTTTCCATCGAGCTCTTAGTCGAAGAAGTCGGTCGAAGGATGCAAGAGTTATTAGCAAAAAACTAATCGGTGGTCAACACGTTTCCGTCCTACTGCCGATTCTTTTCGCAAAATACTTTTCTATAATTGTAGTATTTAATGGGAAAAAATTAATCGAATTTTTTGTCCATGTAAAAAACTATTAATTCTGAATAAAATGCCACCCATTTATGCAATTAAAAAAATTTAAATGTCTCTTATTAGATAAGGCATATTTTCGTCTGATAAAGTACTTCTTTTTCAATGATTTCGAGGATATTTTAGTTTCGATCAAAAAAATTTTATTTCTTACGACTTTTCGTAAAATATGTTAATGTCATCTGAAAGAGGAACATATAAGCTTTCCATCGAGCTCTTAGTCGAAGAAGTCGGTCGAAGGATGCAAGAGTTATTAGCAAAAAACTAATCGGTGGTCAACACGTTTCCGTCCTACTGCCGATTCTTTTCGCAAAATGCTTTTCTATTATTGTAGTATTTAATGGAAAAAAATTAAAAGAATTTTTTGTCCATGTAAAAAACTATTAATTCTGAATAAATTCCACCCATTTATGCAATTAAAAAAATTTAAATGTCTCTTATTAGATAATGCATATTTTCGTATGATATGGTACTTCTTTTTCAATGATTTCGAGGATATTTTAGTTTTGATCAAAAAAATTTTATTTCTCATGACTTTTAGTAAAATATGTTAATGCCATCTGAAAGAGGAACAGATAAGCTTTCCATCGAGCTCTTAGTCAAAGAAGTCGGTCGAAGGATGCAAGAGTTATTAACAAAAAACAAATCGGTGGTCAACACGATTCCGTCCTACTGCCGATTCTTTTCGCAAAGTACTTTTCTATAATTCTAGTATTTAATGGGAAAAAATGAAACGAATTTTTTGTCCATGTAAAAAACTATTAATTCTGAATAAAATGCCACCCATTTATGAAATTAAAAAAATTTAAATGTCTCTTATTAGATAAGGCATATTTTCGTCTGATAAGGTACTTCGTTTTCAATGATTTCGAGGATATTTTAGTTTTGATCAAATAAATTTTATTTCTTACGACTTTTCGTAAAAAATGTTAATGCCAACTGAAAGAGCAATAGATAAGCTTTCCATCGAGCTTTTAGTCGAAGAAGTCGGTCGAAGGATGCAAGAGTTATTAGCAAAAAACTAATCGGTGGTCAACACGTTTCCGTCCTACTGCCGATTCTTTTCGCAAAGTACTTTTCTATAATTCTAGTATTTAATGGGAAAAAATTAAACGAATTTTTTGTCCATGTAAAAAATTATTAATTCTGAATAAAATGCCACCCATTTATTAAATTAAAAAAATTTAAATGTCTCTTATTAGATAAGGCATATTTTCGTCTGATAAGGTACTTCGTTTTCAATGATTTCGAGGATTTTTTAGTTTTGATCAAAAAAATTTTATTTCTTACGACTTTTCGTAAAATATGTTAATGCCATCTGAAAGAGGAACAGATAAACTTTCCATCGAGCTCTTATTCGAAGAAGTCGGTCGAAGGATGCAAAAGTTATTAGCAAACAACTAATCGGTGGTCAACACGATTCCGTCCTACTGCCGATTCTTTTCGCAAAGTACTTTTCTATAATTCTAGTATTTAATGGGAAAAAATTAAACGAATTTTTTGTCCATGTAAAAAAACTATTATTTCTGAATAAAATGTTACCCATTTATGCAATTAAAAAAATTTAAATGTCTCTTATTAGATAAGGCATATTTTCGTATGATAAGGTACTTCTTTTTCAATGATTTCGAGGATATTTTAGTTTTGATCAAAAAAATTTTATTTCTCATGACTTTTCGTAAAATATGTTAATGACATCTGAAAGAGGAACAGATAAGCTTTCCATCGAGCTCTTAGTCGAAGAAGTCGGTCGAAGGATGCAAGAGGTTTTAGCAAAAAACTAATCGGTGGTCAACACGATTCCGTCCTACTGCCGATTCTTTTCGCAAAGTACTTTTCTATAATTCTAGTATTTAATGGGAAAAAATTAAACGAATTTTTTGTCCATGTTAAAAACTATTAATTGTGAATAATATGCCACCCATTTATGAAATTAAAAAAATTTAAATGTCTCTTATTAGATAAGGCATATTTTCGTCTGATAAGGTACTTCTTTTTCAATGATTTCGAGGATATTTTAGTTTTGATCAAAAAAATTTTTTTCTTACGACTTTTCGTAAAATATGTTAATGCCAACTGAAAGAGGAACAGACAAGCTTTCCATCGAGCTCTTATTCGAAGAAGTCGGTCGAAGGATGCAAGAGTTATTAGCAAAAAACTAATCGGTGGTCAACACGATTCCGTCCTACTGCCGATTCTTTTCGCAAAGTACTTTTCTGTAATTATAGTATTTAATGGGAAAAAATTAAACGAATTTTTTGTCCATGTAAAAAACTATTAATTCTGAATAAAATGCCACCCATTTATGCAATTAAAAAAATTTAAATGTCTCTAATTAGATAAGGCATATTTTCGTCTGATAAGGTACTTCTTTTTCAATGATTTTGAGGATATTTTAGTTTTGATCCAAAAAATTTTATTTCTCATGACTTTTTGTAAAATATGTTAATGCCAACTGAAAGAGGAATAGATAAGCTTTCCATCGAGCTTTTAGTCGAAGAAGTCGGTCGAAGGATGCAAGAGTTATTAGCAAAAAACTAATCGGTGGTCAACACGTTTCCGTCCTACTGCCGCTTCTTTTCGCAAAGTACTTTTCTATAATTCTAGTATTCAATGGGAAAAAATTAAACGAATCTTTTGTCCATGTAAAAAACTATTAATTCTGAATAAAATGCCACCCATTTATGAAATTAAAAAAATTTAAATGTCTCTTATTAGATAAGGCATATTTTCGTCTGATAAGGTACTTCGTTTTCAATGATTTCGAGAATATTTTAGTTTTGATCAAAAAAATTTTTTTTCTTACGACTTTTCGTAAAAAATGTTAATGCCAACTGAAAGAGCAATAGATAAGCTTTCCATCGAGCTTTTAGTCGAAGAAGTCGGTCGAAGGATGCAAGAGTTATTAGCAAAAAACTAATCGGTGGTCAACACGTTTCCGTCCTACTGCCGATTCTTTTCGCAAAGTACTTTTCTATAATTCTAGTATTTAATGGGAAAAAATGAAACGAATTTTATGTCCATGTAAAAAACTATTAATTCTGAATAAAATGCCACCCATTTATGAAATTAAAAAAATTTAAATGTCTCTTATTAGATAAGGCATATTTTCGTCTGATAAGGTACTTCGTTTTCAATGATTTCGAGGATATTTTAGTTTTGATCAAAAAAATTGTATTTCTTACGACTTTTCGTAAAAAATGTTAATGCCAACTGAAAGAGGAATAGATAAGCTTTCCATCGAGCTCTTAGTCGAAGAAGTCGGTCGAAGGATGCAAGAGTTATTAGCAAAAAACTAATCGGTGGTCACCACGTTTCCGTCCTACTGCCGATTCTTTTCGCAAAGTACTTTTCTATAATTCCAGTATTTAATGGAAAACAATTAAACGAATTTTTTGTCCATGTAAAAAAACTTTTAATTCTGAATAAAATGCCACCCATTTATGCAATTAAAAAAATGTAAATGTCTCTTATTCGATAAGGATATTTTCGTCTGATAAGGTAATTCTTTTTCAATGATTTCGAGGATATTTTAGTTTTGATCAAAAAAATTTTATTTCTTACGACTTTTCGTAAAAAATGTTAATGCCAACTGAAAGAGGAATAGATAAGCTTTCCATCGAGCGTTTAGTCGAAGAAGTCGGTCGAAGGATGCAAGAGTTATTAGCAAAAAACTAATCGGTGGTCAACATGTTTCCGTCCTACTGCCGATTCTTTTCGCAAAGTACTTTTGTTTAATTCTTGTGTTTAATGGGAAAAAATGAAACGAATTTTTTGTCCATGTAAAAAACTATTAATTCTGAATAAAATGCCACCCATTTATGAAATTAAAAAAATTTAAATGTCTCTTATTAGATAAGGCATATTTTCGTCTGATAAGGTACTTCGTTTTCAATGATTTCGAGGATATTTTAGTTTTGATCCAAAAAATTTTATTTTTTACGACTTTTCGTGAAAAATGTTAATGCCAACTGAAAGAGAAACAGATAAGCTTTCCATCGAGCTCTTAGTCGAAGAAGTCGGTCGAAGGATGCAAGAGTTATTAGCAAAAAACTAATCGGTGGTCAACACGTTTCCGTCCTACTGCCGATTATTTTCGCAAAGTACTTTTCTATAATTCTAGTATTTAATGGAAAAAAATTAAACGAATTTTTTGTCCATGTTAAAAACTATTAATTCTGAATAAAATGCCACCCATTTATGAAATTAAAAAAATTTAAATGTCTCTTATTAGATAAGGCATATTTTCGTCTGATAAGGTACTTCGTTTTCAATGATTTCGAGGATATTTCAGTTTTGATCAAAAAAATTTTATTTCTTACGACTTTTCGTAAAAAATGTTAATGACAACTGAAAGAGGAATAGATAAGCTTTCCATCGAGCTCTTAGTCGAAGAAGTCGGTCGAAGGATGCAAGAGTTATTAGCAAAAAACTAATCGGTGGTCACCACGTTTCCGTCCTACTGCCGATTCTTTTCGCAAAGTACTTTTCTATAATTCCAGTATTTAATGGAAAACAATTAAACGAATTTTTTGTCCATGTAAAAAAACTATTAATTCTGAACAAAATGCCACCCATTTATGAAATTAAAAAAATTTAAATGTCTCTTATTAGATAAGGCATATTTTCGTCTGATAAGGTACTTCGTTTTCAATGATTTCGAGGATATTTTAGTTTTGATCAAAATAATTTTATTTCTTACGACTTTTCGTAAAAAATGTTAATGCCAACTGAAAGAGGAACAGATAAGCTTTCCATCGAGCTCTTAGTCGAAGAAGTCGGTCGAAGGATGCAAGAGTTATTAGCAAAAAACTAATCGGTGGTCAACACGTTTCCGTCCTACTGCCGATTATTTTCGCAAAGTACTTTTCTATAATTCTAGTATTTAATGGAAAAAAATTAAACGAATTTTTTGTCCATGTTAAAAACTATTAATTCTGAATAAAATGCCACCCATTTATGAAATTAAAAAAATTTAAATGTCTCTTATTAGATAAGGCATATTTTCGACTGATAAGGTACTTCGTTTTCAATGATTTCGAGGATATTTTAGTTTTGATCAAAAAAATTTTATTTCTTACGACTTTTCGTAAAAAATGTTAATGCCAACTGAAAGAGGAATAGATAAGCTTTCCATCGAGCTCTTAGTCGAAGAAGTCGGTCGAAGGATGCAAGAGTTATTAACAAAAAACTAATCGGTGGTCACCACGTTTCCGTCCTACTGCCGATTCTTTTCGCAAAGTACTTTTCTATAATTCTAGTATTTAATGGGAAAAAATTAAACGAATTTTTTGTCCATGTTAAAAACTATTAACTCTGAATAAAATGCCACCCATTTATGAAATTAAAAAAATTTAAATGTCTCTTATTAGATAAGGCATATTTTCGTATGATAAGGTACTTCTTTTTCAATGATTTTGAGGATATTTTAGTTTTGATCAAAAAAATTGTATTTCTTACGACTTTTCGTAAAATATGTTAATGCCAACTGAAAGAGGGACAGATAAGCTTTCCATCGAGCTCTTATTCGAAGAAGTCGGTCGAAGGATGCAAGAGTTATTAGCAAAAAAACTAATCGGTGGTCAACACGATTCCGTCCTACTGCCGATTCTTTTCGCAAAGTACTTTTCTATAATTCTAGTATTTAATGGGAAAAAATTAAACGAATTTTTTGTCCATGTAAAAAAACTATTATTTCTGAATAAAATGCCACCCATTTATGCAATTAAAAAAATTTAAATGTCTCTTATTAGATAAGGCATATTTTCGTATGATAAGGTACTTCTTTTTCAATGATTTCGAGGATATTTTAGTTTTGATCAAAAAAATTTTATTTCTCATGACTTTTCGTAAAATATTTTAATGCCATCTGAAAGAGGAACAGATAAGCTTTCCATCGAGCTCTTAGTCGAAGAAGTCGGTCGAAGGATGCAAGAGTTATTAGCAAAAAACTAATCGGTGGTCAACTCGTTTCCGTCCTACTGCCGATTCTTTTCGCAAAATGCTTTTCTATAATTGTAGTATTTAATGGGAAAAAATTAAACGAATTTTTTGTCCATATAAAAAAACTATTAATTCTGAATAAAATGCCACCCATTTATGAAATTAAAAAAATTTAAATGTCTCTTATTAGATAAGGCATATTTTCGTATGATAAGGTACTTCTTTTTCAATGATTTCGAGGATATTTTAGTTTTGATAAAAAAAATTGTATTTCTCATGACTTTTCGTAAAATATGTTCATGCCATCTGAAAGAGGAACAGATAAGCTTTCCATCGAGCTCTGAGTCGAAGAAGTCGGTCGAAGGATGCAAGAGTTATAAGCAAAAAACTAATCGGTGGTCAACACTTTTCCGTCCTACTGCCGATTCTTTTCGCAAAGTACTTTTCTATAATTCTAGTATTCAATGGGAAAAAATTAAACGAATTTTTTGTCCATGTAAAAAACTATGAATTCTGAATAAAATGCCACCCGTTTATGAAATTAAAAAAATTTAAATGTCTCTTATTAGATAAGGCATATTTTCGTCTGATAAAGTACTTCTTTTTCAATGATTTCGAGGATATTTTAGTTTCGATCAAAAAAATTTTATTTCTTACGACTTTTCGTAAAATATGTTAATGTCATCTGAAAGAGGAACATATAAGCTTTCCATCGAGCTCTTAGTCGAAGAAGTCGGTCGAAGGATGCAAGAGTTATTAGCAAAAAACTAATCGGTGGTCAACACGTTTCCGTCCTACTGCCGATTCTTTTCGCAAAATGCTTTTCTATTATTGTAGTATTTAATGGAAAAAAATTAAAAGAATTTTTTGTCCATGTAAAAAACTATTAATTCTGAATAAATTCCACCCATTTATGCAATTAAAAAAATTTAAATGTCTCTTATTAGATAAGGCATATTTTCGTCTGATAAGGTACTTCGTTTTCAATGATTTCGAGGATATTTTAGTTTTGATCAAAAAAATTTTATTTCTTACGACTTTTCGTAAAAAATGTTAATGCCAACTGAAAGAGCAATAGATAAGCTTTCCATCGAGCTCTTATTCGAAGAAGTCGGTCGAAGGATGCAAGAGTTATTAGCAAAAAACTAATCGGTGGTCAACACGTTTCCGTCCTACTGCCGATTCTTTTCGCAAAGTACTTTTCTATAATTCTAGTATTTAATGGGAAAAAATGAAACGAATTTTTTGTCCATGTAAAAAACTATTAATTCTGAATAAAATGCCACCCATTTATGAAATTAAAAAAATTTAAATGTCTCTTATTAGATAAGGCATATTTTCGTCTGATAAGGTACTTCGTTTTCAATGATTTCGAGGATATTTTAGTTTTGATCAAAAAAATTTTATTTCTTACGACTTTTCGTAAAAAATGTTAATGCCAACTGAAAGAGGAATAGGTAAGCTTTCCATCGAGCTCTTAGTCGAAGAAGTCGGTCGAAGGATGCAAGAGTTATTAGCAAAAAACTAATCGGAGGTCACCACGTTTCCGTCCTACTGCCGATTCTTTTCGCAAAGTACTTTTCTATAATTCCAGTATTTAATGGAAAACAATTAAACGAATTTTTTGTCCATGTAAAAAAACTATTAATTCTGAATAAAATGCCACCCATTTATGCAATTAAAAAAATGTAAATGTCTCTTATTCGATAAGGATATTTTCGTCTGATAAGGTACTTCGTTTTCAATGATTTCGAGGATATTTTAGTTTTGATCAAAAAAATTTTATTTCTTACGACTTTTCGTAAAAAATGTTAATGCCAACTGAAAGAGCAATAGATAAGCTTTCCATGGAGCTTTTAGTCGAAGAAGTCGGTCGAAGGATGCAAGAGTTATTAGCAAAAAACTAATCGGTGGTCAACACGTTTCCGTCCTACTGCCGATTCTTTTCGCAAAATGCTTTTCTATTATTGTAGTATTTAATGGAAAAAAATTAAAAGAATTTTTTGTCCATGTAAAAAACTATTAATTCTGAATAAATTCCACCCATTTATGCAATTAAAAAAATTTAAATGTCTCTTATTAGATAAGGCATATTTTCGTCTGATAAGGTACTTCGTTTTCAATGATTTCGAGGATATTTTAGTTTTGATCAAAAAAATTTTATTTCTTACGACTTTTCGTAAAATATGTTAATGTCATCTGAAAGAGGAACATATAAGCTTTCCATCGAGCTCTTAGTCGAAGAAGTCGGTCGAAGGATGCAAGAGTTATTAGCAAAAAACTAATCGGTGGTCAACACGTTTCCGTCCTACTGCCGATTCTTTTCGCAAAATGCTTTTCTATTATTGTAGTATTTAATGGAAAAAAATTAAAAGAATTTTTTGTCCATGTAAAAAACTATTAATTCTGAATAAATTCCACCCATTTATGCAATTAAAAAAATTTAAATGTCTCTTATTAGATAAGGCATATTTTCGTCTGATAAGGTACTTCGTTTTCAATGATTTCGAGGATATTTTAGTTTTGATCAAAAAAATTTTATTTCTTACGACTTTTCGTAAAAAATGTTAATGCCAACTGAAAGAGCAATAGATAAGCTTTCCATCGAGCTCTTATTCGAAGAAGTCGGTCGAAGGATGCAAGAGTTATTAGCAAAAAACTAATCGGTGGTCAACACGTTTCCGTCCTACTGCCGATTCTTTTCGCAAAGTACTTTTCTATAATTCTAGTATTTAATGGGAAAAAATGAAACGAATTTTTTGTCCATGTAAAAAACTATTAATTCTGAATAAAATGCCACCCATTTATGAAATTAAAAAAATTTAAATGTCTCTTATTAGATAAGGCATATTTTCGTCTGATAAGGTACTTCGTTTTCAATGATTTCGAGGATATTTTAGTTTTGATCAAAAAAATTTTATTTCTTACGACTTTTCGTAAAAAATGTTAATGCCAACTGAAAGAGGAATAGGTAAGCTTTCCATCGAGCTCTTAGTCGAAGAAGTCGGTCGAAGGATGCAAGAGTTATTAGCAAAAAACTAATCGGAGGTCACCACGTTTCCGTCCTACTGCCGATTCTTTTCGCAAAGTACTTTTCTATAATTCCAGTATTTAATGGAAAACAATTAAACGAATTTTTTGTCCATGTAAAAAAACTATTAATTCTGAATAAAATGCCACCCATTTATGCAATTAAAAAAATGTAAATGTCTCTTATTCGATAAGGATATTTTCGTCTGATAAGGTACTTCGTTTTCAATGATTTCGAGGATATTTTAGTTTTGATCAAAAAAATTTTATTTCTTACGACTTTTCGTAAAATATGTTAATGTCATCTGAAAGAGGAACATATAAGCTTTCCATCGAGCTCTTAGTCGAAGAAGTCGGTCGAAGGATGCAAGAGTTATTAGCAAAAAACTAATCGGTGGTCAACACGTTTCCGTCCTACTGCCGATTCTTTTCGCAAAATGCTTTTCTATTATTGTAGTATTTAATGGAAAAAAATTAAAAGAATTTTTTGTCCATGTAAAAAACTATTAATTCTGAATAAATTCCACCCATTTATGCAATTAAAAAAATTTAAATGTCTCTTATTAGATAAGGCATATTTTCGTCTGATAAGGTACTTCGTTTTCAATGATTTCGAGGATATTTTAGTTTTGATCAAAAAAATTTTATTTCTTACGACTTTTCGTAAAAAATGTTAATGCCAACTGAAAGAGCAATAGATAAGCTTTCCATCGAGCTCTTATTCGAAGAAGTCGGTCGAAGGATGCAAGAGTTATTAGCAAAAAACTAATCGGTGGTCAACACGTTTCCGTCCTACTGCCGATTCTTTTCGCAAAGTACTTTTCTATAATTCTAGTATTTAATGGGAAAAAATGAAACGAATTTTTTGTCCATGTAAAAAACTATTAATTCTGAATAAAATGCCACCCATTTATGAAATTAAAAAAATTTAAATGTCTCTTATTAGATAAGGCATATTTTCGTCTGATAAGGTACTTCGTTTTCAATGATTTCGAGGATATTTTAGTTTTGATCAAAAAAATTTTATTTCTTACGACTTTTCGTAAAAAATGTTAATGCCAACTGAAAGAGGAATAGGTAAGCTTTCCATCGAGCTCTTAGTCGAAGAAGTCGGTCGAAGGATGCAAGAGTTATTAGCAAAAAACTAATCGGAGGTCACCACGTTTCCGTCCTACTGCCGATTCTTTTCGCAAAGTACTTTTCTATAATTCCAGTATTTAATGGAAAACAATTAAACGAATTTTTTGTCCATGTAAAAAACTATTAATTCTGAATAAAATGCCACCCATTTATGAAATTAAAAAAATTTAAATGTCTCTTATTAGATAAGGCATATTTTCGTATGATAAGGTACTTCTTTTTCAATGATTTCGAGGATATTTTAGTTTTGATCAAAAAAATTTTATTTCTCATGACTTTTCGTAAAAAATGTTAATGCCAACTGAAAGAGCAATAGATAAGCTTTCCATGGAGCTTTTAGTCGAAGAAGTCGGTCGAAGGATGCAAGAGTTATTAGCAAAAAACTAATCGGTGGTCAACACGTTTCCGTCCTACTGCCGATTCTTTTCGCAAAGTACTTTTCTATAATTCTAGTATTTAATGGGAAAAAATTTAATGCATTTTTTGTCGATGTAAAAAACTATTAATTCTGAATAAAATGCCACCCATTTATGAAATTAAAAAAATTTAAATGTCTCTTATTAGATAAGGCATATTTTCGTCTGATAAGGTACTTATTTTTCAATGATTTCAAGAATTAGTTTTGATCAAAAAAATTTTATTTCTTATGACTTTTCGTAAAATATGTTAATGCCATCGGAAAGAGGAACAGATAAGCTTTCCATCGAGCTCTTAGTCGAAGAAGTCGGTCGAAGGATGCAAGAGTTATTAGCAAAAAACTAATCGGTGGTCAACACGTTTCCGTCCTACTGCCGATTCTTTTCGCAAAGTACTTTTCTATAATTCTAGTATTTAATGGGAAAAAATTAAACGAATTTTTTGTCCATGTTAAAAACTATAAATTCTGAATAAAATGCCACCCATTTATGAAATTAAAAAAATTTAAATGTCTCTTATTAGATAAGGCATATTTTCGTCTGATAAGGTACTTCTTTTTCAATGATTTTGAGGATATTTTAGTTTTGATCAAAAAAATTGTTTTTCTTACGACCTTTCGTAAAATATGTTAATGCCAACTGAAAGAGGAACAGATAAGCTTTCCATCGAGCTCTTATTCGAAGAAGTCGGTCGAAGGATGCAAGAGTTATTAGCAAAAAACTAATCGGTGGTCAACACGATTCCGTCCTAGTGCCGATTCTTTTCGCAAAGTACTTTTCTATAATTCTAGTATTTAATGGGAAAAAATTAAACGAATTTTTTGTCCATGTAAAAAAACTATTATATCTGAATAAAATGCCACCCATTTATGCAATTAAAAAAATTTAAATGTCTCTTATTAGATAAGGCATATTTTCGTATGATAAGGTACTTCTTTTTCAATGATTTCGAGGATATTTTAGTTTTGATCAAAAAAATTTTATTTCTCATGACTTTTCGTAAAATATGTTAATGCCATCTGAAAGAGGAACAGATAAGCTTTCCATCGAGCTCTTAGTCGAAGAAGTCGGTCGAAGGATACAAGAGTTATTAGCAAAAAACTAATCGGTGGCCAACTCGTTTCCGTCCTACTGCCGATTCTTTTCGCAAAATGCTTTTCTATAATTGTAGTATTTAATGGGAAAAAATTAAACGAATTTTTTGTCCATGTAAAAAACTATAAATTCTGAATAAAATGCCACCCATTTATGAAATTAAAAAAATTTAAATGTCTCTTATTAGATAAGGCATATTTTCGTCTGATAAGGTACTTCTTTTTCAATGATTTTGAGGATATTTTAGTTTTGATCAAAAAAATTGTATTTCTTACGACCTTTCGTAAAATATATTAATGCCAACTGAAAGACGAACAGATAAGCTTTCCATCGAGCTCTTATTCGAAGAAGTCGTTCGAAGGATGCAAGAGTTATTAGCAAAAAACTAATCGGTGGTCAACACGATTCCGTCCTAGTGCCGATTCTTTTCGCAAAGTACTTTTCTTTAATTCTAGTATTCAATGGGAAAAAATTAAACGAATTTTTTGTCCATGTAAAAAACTATTAATTCTGAATAAAATGCCACCCATTTATGAAATTAAAAAAATTGAAATGTCTCTTATTAGATAAGGCATACTTTCGTCTGATAAGGTACTTCGTTTTCAATGATTTCGAGGATGTTTTAGTTTTGATCAAAAAAATTTTATTTCTTACGACTTTTCGTAAAAAATGTAAATGCCAACTGAAAGAGAAATAGATAAGCTTTCCATCGAGCTTTTAGTCGAAGAAGTCGGTCAAAGGATGCAAGAGTTATTAGCAAAAAACTAATCGGTGGTCAACACGATTCCGTCCTAGTGCCGATTCTTTTCGCAAAGTACTTTTCTATAATTCTAGTATTTAATGGGAAAAAATTAAACGAATTTTTTGTCCATGTAAAAAACTATTAATTCTGAATAAAATGCCACCCATTTATGCAATTAAAAAAATTTAAATGTCTCTTATTAAATAAGGCATATTTTTGTATGAGGTACTTCTTTTTCAATGATTTCGAGGATATTTTAGTTTTGATCCAAAAAATTTTATTTCTCATGACCTTTCGTAAAATATGTTAATGCCAACTGAAAGAGGAACAGATAAGCTTTCCATCGAGCTCTTATTCGAAGAAGTCGGTCGAAGGATGCAAGAGTTATTAGCAAAAAACTAATCGGTGGTCAACACGATTCCGTCCTAGTGCCGATTCTTTTCGCAAAGTACTTTTCTATAATTCTAGTATTTAATGGGAAAAAATTAAACGAATTTTTTGTCCATGTAAAAAACTATTAATCCTGAATAAAATGCCACCCATTTATGAAATTAAAAAAATTTAAATGTCTCTTATTAGATAAGGCATATTTTCGTCTGATAAGGTACTTCGTTTTCAATGATTTCGAGGATATTTTAGTTTTGATCAAAAAAATTTTATTTCTTACGACTTTTCGTAAAAAATGTTAATGCCAACTGAAAGAGGAACAGATAAGCTTTCCATCGAGCTCTTATTCGAAGAAGTCGGTCGAAGGATGCAAGAGTTATTAGCAAAAAACTAATCGGTGGTCAACACGTTTCCGTCCTACTGCCGATTCTTTTCGCAAAGTACTTTTCTATAATTCTAGTATATAATGGGAAAAAATGAAACGAATTTTTTGTCCATGTAAGAAACTATTAATTCTGAATAAAATGCCACCCATTTATGAAATTCAAAAAATTTAAATTTCTCTTATTAGATAAGGCATATTTTCGTCTGATAAGGTACTTCCTTTTCAATGATTTCGAGGATATTTTAGTTTTGATCAAAAAAATTTTATTTCTTACGACTTTTCGTAAAAAATGTTAATGCCAACTGAAAGAGGAACAGATAAGCTTTCCATCGAGCTCTTAGTCGAAGAAGTCGGTCGAAGGATGCAAGAGTTATTAGCAAAAAACTAATCGGTGGTCAACACGTTTCCGTCCTACTGCCGATTATTTTCGCAAAGTACTTTTCTATAATTCTAGTATTTAATGGGAAAAAATTAAACGAATTTTTTGTCCATGTTAAAAACTATTAACTCTGAATAAAATGCCACCCATTTATGAAATTAAAAAAATTTAAATGTCTCTTATTAGATAAGGCATATTTTCGTCTGATAAGGTACTTCTTTTTCATTGATTTTGAGGATATTTTAGTTTTGATCAAAAAAATTGTATTTCTTACGACTTTTCGTAAAATATGTTAATGCCAACTGAAAGAGGAACAGATAAGCTTTCCATCGAGCTCTTATTCGAAGAAGTCGGTCGAATTATGCAAGAGTTATTAGCAAAAAACTAATCGGTGGTCAACACGATTCCGTCCTACTGCCGATTCTTTTCACAAAGTACTTTTCTATAATTCTAGTATTTAATGGGAAAAAATTAAACGAATTTTTTGTCCATGTAAAAAAACTATTATTTCTGAATAAAATGCCACCCATTTATGCAATTAAAAAAATTTAAATGTCTCTTATTAGATAAGGCATATTTTCGTATGATAAGGTACTTCTTTTTCAATGATTTCGAGGATATTTTAGTTTTGATCAAAAAAATTTTATTTCTCATGACTTTTCGTAAAATATTTTAATGCGATCTGAAAGAGGAACAGATAAGCTTTCCATCGAGCTCTTAGTCGAAGAAGTCGGTCGAAGGATGCAAGAGTTATTAGCAAAAAAACTAATCGGTGGTCAACTCGTTTCCGTCCTACCTCCGATTCTTTTCGCAAAATGCTTTTCTATAATTGTAGTATTTAATGGGAAAAAATTAAACGGATTTTTTGTCCATATAAAAAAACTATTAATTCTGAATTAAATGCTACCCATTTATGCAATTAAAAAACTTTAAATGTCTCTTATTAGATAAGGCATATTTTCGTATGATAAGGTACTTCTTTTTCAATGATTTCGAGGATATTTTAGTTTTGATAAAAAAAATTGTATTTCTCATGACTTTTCGTAAAATATGTTAATGCCATCTGAAAGAGGAACAGATAAGCTTTCCATCGAGCTCTTAGTCGAAGAAGTCGGTCGAAGGATGCAAGAGTTATTAGCAAAAAACTAATCGGTGGTCAACACTTTTCCGTCCTACTGCCGATTCTTTTCGCAAAGTACTTTCCTATAATTCTAGTATTCAATGGGAAAAAATTAAACGAATCTTTTGTCCATGTAAAAAACTATTAATTCTGAATAAAATGCCACCCGATTATGAAATTGAAAAAATTTAAATGTCTCTTATTAGATAAGGCATATTTTCGTCTGATAAGGTACTTCGTTTTCAATGATTTCGAGGATATTTTAGTTTTGATCAAAACAATTTTATTTCTTACGACTTTTCGTAAAAAATGTTAATGCCAACTGAAAGAGCAATAGATAAGCTTTCCATCGAGCTTTTAGTCGAAGAAGTCGGTCGAAGGATGCAAGAGTTATTAGTAAAAAACTAATCGGTGGTCAACACGTTTCCGTCCTACTGCCGATTCTTTTCGCAAAGTACTTTTCTATAATTCTAGTATTTAATGGGAAAAAATGAAACGAATTTTTTGTCCATGTAAAAAACTATTAATTCTGAATAAAATGCCACCCATTTATGAAATTAAAAAAATTTAAATGTCTCTTATTAGATAAGGCATATTTTCGTCTGATAAGGTACTTCGTTTTCAATGATTTCGAGGATATTTTAGTTTTGATCAAAAAAATTTTATTTCTTACGACTTTTCGTAAAAAATGTTAATGCCAACTGAAAGAGGAATAGATAAGCTTTCCATCGAGCTCTTAGTCGAAGAAGTCGGTCGAAGGATGCAAGAGTTATTAGCAAAAAACTAATCGGAGGTCACCACGTTTCCGTCCTACTGCCGATTCTTTTCGCAAAGTACTTTTCTATAATTCCAGTATTTAATGGAAAACAATTAAACGAATTTTTTGTCCATGTAAAAAAACTATTAATTCTGAATAAAATGCCACCCATTTATGCAATTAAAAAAATGTAAATGTCTCTTATTCGATAAGGATATTTTCGTCTGATAAGGTACTTCTTTTTCAATGATTTTGAGGATATTTTAGTTTTGATCAAAAAAATTGTATTTCTTACGACCTTTCGTAAAATATATTAATGCCAACTGAAAGACGAACAGATAAGCTTTCCATCGAGCTCTTATTCGAAGAAGTCGTTCGAAGGATGCAAGAGTTATTAGCAAAAAACTAATCGGTGGTCAACACGATTCCGTCCTAGTGCCGATTCTTTTCGCAAAGTACTTTTCTTTAATTCTAGTATTCAATGGGAAAAAATTAAACGAATTTTTTGTCCATGTAAAAAACTATTAATTCTGAATAAAATGCCACCCATTTATGAAATTAAAAAAATTGAAATGTCTCTTATTAGATAAGGCATACTTTCGTCTGATAAGGTACTTCGTTTTCAATGATTTCGAGGATGTTTTAGTTTTGATCAAAAAAATTTTATTTCTTACGACTTTTCGTAAAAAATGTAAATGCCAACTGAAAGAGAAATAGATAAGCTTTCCATCGAGCTTTTAGTCGAAGAAGTCGGTCAAAGGATGCAAGAGTTATTAGCAAAAAACTAATCGGTGGTCAACACGATTCCGTCCTAGTGCCGATTCTTTTCGCAAAGTACTTTTCTATAATTCTAGTATTTAATGGGAAAAAATTAAACGAATTTTTTGTCCATGTAAAAAACTATTAATTCTGAATAAAATGCCACCCATTTATGCAATTAAAAAAATTTAAATGTCTCTTATTAAATAAGGCATATTTTTGTATGAGGTACTTCTTTTTCAATGATTTCGAGGATATTTTAGTTTTAATCCAAAAAATTTTATTTCTCATGACCTTTCGTAAAATATGTTAATGCCAACTGAAAGAGGAACAGATAAGCTTTCCATCGAGCTCTTATTCGAAGAAGTCGGTCGAAGGATGCAAGAGTTATTAGCAAAAAACTAATCGGTGGTCAACACGATTCCGTCCTAGTGCCGATTCTTTTCGCAAAGTACTTTTCTATAATTCTAGTATTTAATGGGAAAAAATTAAACGAATTTTTTGTCCATGTAAAAAACTATTAATCCTGAATAAAATGCCACCCATTTATGAAATTAAAAAAATTTAAATGTCTCTTATTAGATAAGGCATATTTTCGTCTGATAAGGTACTTCGTTTTCAATGATTTCGAGGATATTTTAGTTTTGATCAAAAAAATTTTATTTCTTACGACTTTTCGTAAAAAATGTTAATGCCAACTGAAAGAGGAACAGATAAGCTTTCCATCGAGCTCTTATTCGAAGAAGTCGGTCGAAGGATGCAAGAGTTATTAGCAAAAAACTAATCGGTGGTCAACACGTTTCCGTCCTACTGCCGATTCTTTTCGCAAAGTACTTTTCTATAATTCTAGTATATAATGGGAAAAAATGAAACGAATTTTTTGTCCATGTAAGAAACTATTAATTCTGAATAAAATGCCACCCATTTATGAAATTCAAAAAATTTAAATTTCTCTTATTAGATAAGGCATATTTTCGTCTGATAAGGTACTTCCTTTTCAATGATTTCGAGGATATTTTAGTTTTGATCAAAAAAATTTTATTTCTTACGACTTTTCGTAAAAAATGTTAATGCCAACTGAAAGAGGAACAGATAAGCTTTCCATCGAGCTCTTAGTCGAAGAAGTCGGTCGAAGGATGCAAGAGTTATTAGCAAAAAACTAATCGGTGGTCAACACGTTTCCGTCCTACTGCCGATTATTTTCGCAAAGTACTTTTCTATAATTCTAGTATTTAATGGGAAAAAATTAAACGAATTTTTTGTCCATGTTAAAAACTATTAACTCTGAATAAAATGCCACCCATTTATGAAATTAAAAAAATTTAAATGTCTCTTATTAGATAAGGCATATTTTCGTCTGATAAGGTACTTCTTTTTCAATGATTTTGAGGATATTTTAGTTTTGATCAAAAAAATTGTATTTCTTACGACTTTTCGTAAAATATGTTAATGCCAACTGAAAGAGGAACAGATAAGCTTTCCATCGAGCTCTTATTCGAAGAAGTCGGTCGAATTATGCAAGAGTTATTAGCAAAAAACTAATCGGTGGTCAACACGATTCCGTCCTACTGCCGATTCTTTTCACAAAGTACTTTTCTATAATTCTAGTATTTAATGGGAAAAAATTAAACGAATTTTTTGTCCATGTAAAAAAACTATTATTTCTGAATAAAATGCCACCCATTTATGCAATTAAAAAAATTTAAATGTCTCTTATTAGATAAGGCATATTTTCGTATGATAAGGTACTTCTTTTTCAATGATTTCGAGGATATTTTAGTTTTGATCAAAAAAATTTTATTTCTCATGACTTTTCGTAAAATATTTTAATGCGATCTGAAAGAGGAACAGATAAGCTTTCCATCGAGCTCTTAGTCGAAGAAGTCGGTCGAAGGATGCAAGAGTTATTAGCAAAAAAACTAATCGGTGGTCAACTCGTTTCCGTCCTACCTCCGATTCTTTTCGCAAAATGCTTTTCTATAATTGTAGTATTTAATGGGAAAAAATTAAACGGATTTTTTGTCCATATAAAAAAACTATTAATTCTGAATTAAATGCTACCCATTTATGCAATTAAAAAAATTTAAATGTCTCTTATTAGATAAGGCATATTTTCGTATGATAAGGTACTTCTTTTTCAATGATTTCGAGGATATTTTAGTTTTGATAAAAAAAATTGTATTTCTCATGACTTTTCGTAAAATATGTTAATGCCATCTGAAAGAGGAACAGATAAGCTTTCCATCGAGCTCTTAGTCGAAGAAGTCGGTCGAAGGATGCAAGAGTTATTAGCAAAAAACTAATCGGTGGTCAACACTTTTCCGTCCTACTGCCGATTCTTTTCGCAAAGTACTTTCCTATAATTCTAGTATTCAATGGGAAAAAATTAAACGAATCTTTTGTCCATGTAAAAAACTATTAATTCTGAATAAAATGCCACCCGATTATGAAATTGAAAAAATTTAAATGTCTCTTATTAGATAAGGCATATTTTCGTCTGATAAGGTACTTCGTTTTCAATGATTTCGAGGATATTTTAGTTTTGATCAAAACAATTTTATTTCTTACGACTTTTCGTAAAAAATGTTAATGCCAACTGAAAGAGCAATAGATAAGCTTTCCATCGAGCTTTTAGTCGAAGAAGTCGGTCGAAGGATGCAAGAGTTATTAGTAAAAAACTAATCGGTGGTCAACACGTTTCCGTCCTACTGCCGATTCTTTTCGCAAAGTACTTTTCTATAATTCTAGTATTTAATGGGAAAAAATGAAACGAATTTTTTGTCCATGTAAAAAACTATTAATTCTGAATAAAATGCCACCCATTTATGAAATTAAAAAAATTTAAATGTCTCTTATTAGATAAGGCATATTTTCGTCTGATAAGGTACTTCGTTTTCAATGATTTCGAGGATATTTTAGTTTTGATCAAAAAAATTTTATTTCTTACGACTTTTCGTAAAAAATGTTAATGCCAACTGAAAGAGGAATAGATAAGCTTTCCATCGAGCTCTTAGTCGAAGAAGTCGGTCGAAGGATGCAAGAGTTATTAGCAAAAAACTAATCGGAGGTCACCACGTTTCCGTCCTACTGCCGATTCTTTTCGCAAAGTACTTTTCTATAATTCCAGTATTTAATGGAAAACAATTAAACGAATTTTTTGTCCATGTAAAAAAACTATTAATTCTGAATAAAATGCCACCCATTTATGCAATTAAAAAAATGTAAATGTCTCTTATTCGATAAGGATATTTTCGTCTGATAAGGTACTTCGTTTTCAATGATTTCGAGGATATTTTAGTTTTGATCAAAAAAAATTGTTTTTCTTACGACTTTTCGTAAAAAATGTTAATGCCAACTGAAAGAGCAATAGATAAGCTTTCCATCGAGCTTTTAGTCGAAGAAGTCGGTCGAGGGATGCAAGAGTTATTAGCAAAAAACTAATCGGTGTTCAACACGTTTCCGTCCTACTGCCGATTCTTTTCGCAAAGTACTTTTCTATAATTCTAGTATTTAATGGGAAAAAATTTAATGCATTTTTTGTCGATGTAAAAAACTATTAATTCTGAATAAAATGCCACCCATTTATGAAATTAAAAAAATTTAAATGTCTCTTATTAGATAAGGCATATTTTCGTCTGATAAGGTACTTATTTTTCAATGATTTCAAGAATTAGTTTTGATCAAAAAAATTTTATTTCTTACGACTTTTCGTAAAATATGTTAATGCCATCGGAAAGAGGAACAGATAAGCTTTCCATCGAGCTCTTAGTCGAAGAAGTCGGTCGAAGGATGCAAGAGTTATTAGCAAAAAACTAATCGGTGGTCAACACGTTTCCGTCCTACTGCCGATTCTTTTCGCAAAGTACTTTTCTATAATTCTAGTATTTAATGGGAAAAAATTAAACGAATTTCTTGTCCATGTTAAAAACTATAAATTCTGAATAAAATGCCACCCATTTATGCAATTAAAAAAATTTAAATGTCTCTTATTAGATAAGGCATATTTTCGTCTGATAAGGTACTTCTTTTTCAATGATTTTGAGGATATTTTAGTTTTGATCAAAAAAATTGTATTTCTTACGACCTTTCGTAAAATATGTTAATGCCAACTGAAAGAGGAACAGATAAGCTTTCCATCGAGCTCTTATTCGAAGAAGTCGGTCGAAGGATGCAAGAGTTATTAGCAAAAAACTAATCGGTGGTCAACACGATTCCGTCCTAGTTCCGATTCTTTTCGCAAAGTACTTTTCTATAATTCTAGTATTTAATGGGAAAAAATGAAACGAATTTTTTGTCCATGTAAAAAACTATTAATTCTGAACAAAATGCCACCCATTTATGAAATTAAAAAAATTTAAATGTCTCTTATTAGATAAGGCATATTTTCGTCTGATAAGGTACTTCGTTTTCAATGATTTCGAGGATATTTTAGTTTTGATCAAAAAAATTTTATTTCTTACGACTTTTCGTAAAATATGTTAATGCCAACTGAAAGAGGAACAGATAAGCTTTCCATCGAGCTCTTATTCGAAGAAGTCGGTCGAAGGATGCAAGAGTTATTAGCAAAAAACTAATCGGTGGTCAACACGATTCCGTCCTAGTTCCGATTCTTTTCGCAAAGTACTTTTCTATAATTCTAGTATTTAATGGGAAAAAATGAAACGAATTTTTTGTCCATGTAAAAAACTGTTAATTCTGAATAAAATGCCACCCATGAAATTAAAAAAATTTAAATGTCTCTAATTAGATAAGGCATATTTTCGTCTGATAAGGTACTTCTTTTTCAATGATTTTGAGGATATTTTAGTTTTGATCCAAAAAATTTTATTTCTCATGACTTTTTGTAAAATATGTTAAAGCCATCTGAAAGAGTAACAGATAAGCTTTCCATCGAGCTCTTAGTCGAAGAAGTCGGTCGAGGGATGCAAGAGTTATTAGCAAAAAACTAATCGGTGTTCAACACGTTTCCGTCCTACTGCCGATTCTTTTCGCAAAGTACTTTTCTATAATTCTAGTATTTAATGGGAAAAAATTTAATGCATTTTTTGTCGATGTAAAAAACTATTAATTCTGAATAAAATGCCACCCATTTATGAAATTAAAAAAATTTAAATGTCTCTTATTAGATAAGGCATATTTTCGTCTGATAAGGTACTTATTTTTCAATGATTTCAAGAATTAGTTTTGATCAAAAAAATTTTATTTCTTACGACTTTTCGTAAAATATGTTAATGCCATCGGAAAGAGGAACAGATAAGCTTTCCATCGAGCTCTTAGTCGAAGAAGTCGGTCGAAGGATGCAAGAGTTATTAGCAAAAAACTAATCGGTGGTCAACACGTTTCCGTCCTACTGCCGATTCTTTTCGCAAAGTACTTTTCTATAATTCTAGTATTTAATGGGAAAAAATTAAACGAATTTCTTGTCCATGTTAAAAACTATAAATTCTGAATAAAATGCCACCCATTTATGCAATTAAAAAAATTTAAATGTCTCTTATTAGATAAGGCATATTTTCGTCTGATAAGGTACTTCTTTTTCAATGATTTTGAGGATATTTTAGTTTTGATCAAAAAAATTGTATTTCTTACGACCTTTCGTAAAATATGTTAATGCCAACTGAAAGAGGAACAGATAAGCTTTCCATCGAGCTCTTATTCGAAGAAGTCGGTCGAAGGATGCAAGAGTTATTAGCAAAAAACTAATCGGTGGTCAACACGATTCCGTCCTAGTTCCGATTCTTTTCGCAAAGTACTTTTCTATAATTCTAGTATTTAATGGGAAAAAATGAAACGAATTTTTTGTCCATGTAAAAAACTATTAATTCTGAACAAAATGCCACCCATTTATGAAATTAAAAAAATTTAAATGTCTCTTATTAGATAAGGCATATTTTCGTCTGATAAGGTACTTCGTTTTCAATGATTTCGAGGATATTTTAGTTTTGATCAAAAAAATTTTATTTCTTACGACTTTTCGTAAAAAATGTTAATGCCAACTGAAAGAGGAATAGATAAGCTTTCCATCGAGCTCTTAGTCGAAGAAGTCGGTCGAAGGATGCAAGAGTTATTAGCAAAAAACTAATCGGAGGTCACCACGTTTCCGTCCTACTGCCGATTCTTTTCGCAAAGTACTTTTCTATAATTCCAGTATTTAATGGAAAACAATTAAACGAATTTTTTGTCCATGTAAAAAAACTATTAATTCTGAATAAAATGCCACCCATTTATGCAATTAAAAAAATGTAAATGTCTCTTATTCGATAAGGATATTTTCGTCTGATAAGGTACTTCGTTTTCAATGATTTCGAGGATATTTTAGTTTTGATCAAAAAAAATTGTTTTTCTTACGACTTTTCGTAAAAAATGTTAATGCCAACTGAAAGAGCAATAGATAAGCTTTCCATCGAGCTTTTAGTCGAAGAAGTCGGTCGAGGGATGCAAGAGTTATTAGCAAAAAACTAATCGGTGTTCAACACGTTTCCGTCCTACTGCCGATTCTTTTCGCAAAGTACTTTTCTATAATTCTAGTATTTAATGGGAAAAAATTTAATGCATTTTTTGTCGATGTAAAAAACTATTAATTCTGAATAAAATGCCACCCATTTATGAAATTAAAAAAATTTAAATGTCTCTTATTAGATAAGGCATATTTTCGTCTGATAAGGTACTTATTTTTCAATGATTTCAAGAATTAGTTTTGATCAAAAAAATTTTATTTCTTACGACTTTTCGTAAAATATGTTAATGCCAACTGAAAGAGAAATAGATAAGCTTTCCATCGAGCTTTTATTCGAAGAAGTCGTTCGAAGGATGCAAGAGTTATTAGCAAAAAACTAATCGGTGGTCAACACGTTTCCGTCCTACTGCCGATTCTTTTCGCAAAGTACTTTTCTATAATTCTAGTATTTAATGGGAAAAAATTAAACGAATTTTTTGTTCATGTTAAAAACTATTAATTCTGAATAAAATGCTACCCATTTATGAAATTAAAAAAATTTAAATGTCTCTTATTAGATAAGGCATATTTTCGTCAGATAAGGTACTTCTTTTTCAATGATTTCGAGAATATTTTAGTTTTGATCAAAAAAATTGTATTTCTTACGACTTTTCGTAAAATATGTTAATGCCATCTGAAAGAGGAACAGATAAGCTTTCCATCGAGCTCTTAGTCAAAGAAGTCGGTCGAAGGATGCAAGAGTTATTAGCAAAAAACTAATCGGTGGTCAACTGGTTTCCGTCCTACCGCCGATTCTTTTCGCAAAGTACTTTTCTATAATTCTAGTATTTAATGGGAAAAAAATAAATGAATTTTTTGTCGATGTAAAAAACTATTAATTCTGAATAAAATGCCACCCATTTATGAAATGAAAAAAATTTAAATGCCTCTTATTAGATAAGGCATATTTTCGTCTGATAAGGTACTTCTTTTTCAATGATTTCGAGAATATTTTAGTTTTGATCAAAAAAATTTTATTTCTTACGACTTTTCGTAAAATATGTTAATGCCATCTGAAAGAGGAACAGATAAGCTTTCTATCGAGCTCTTAGTCGAAGAAGTCGGTCGAAGGATGCAAGAGTTATTAGCAAAAAACTAATCGGTGGTCAACACGTTTCCGTCCTACTGCCGATTCTTTTCGCAAAGTACTTTTCTATAATTCTAGTATTTAATGGGAAAAAATTAAACGAATGTTTTGTTCATGTTAAAAACTATTAATTCTGAATAAAATGCCACCCTTTTATGAAATTAAAAAAATTTAAATGTCCCTTATTAGATAAGGCATATTTTCGTCTGATAAGGTACTTCTTTTTCAATGATTTCGAGGATATTTTAGATTTGATCAAAAAAATTTTTTTTCTTACGACTTTTCGTAAAATATGTTAATGCCATCTAAAAGAGGAACAGATAAGCTTTCCATCGAGCTCTTTGTCGAAGAAGTCGGTCGAAGGATGCAAGAGTTATTAGCAAAAAACTAATCGGTGGTCAACACGTTTCCGTCCTACTGCCGATTCTTTTCGCAAAATGCTTTTCTATTATTGTAGTATTTAGTGGAAAAAAATTAAACGAAATTTTTGTCCATGTAAAAAAACTATTAATTCTGAATAAAATGCCACCCATTTATGCAATTAAAAAAATTTAAATGTCTCTTATTAGATAAGGCATATTTTCGTATGATAAGGTACTTCTTTTTCAATGATTTCGAGGATATTTTAGTTTTGATAAAAAAAATTGTATTTCTCATGACTTTTCGTAAAATATGTTAATGCCATCTGAAAGAGGAACAGATAAGCTTTCCATCGAGCTCTTAGTCGAAGAAGTCGGTCGAAGGATGCAAGAGTTATTAGCAAAAAACTAATCGGTGGTCAACACTTTTCCGTCCTACTGCCGATTCTTTTCGCAAAGTACTTTTCTTTAATTCTAGTATTCAATGGGAAAAAATTAAACGAATTTTTTGTCCATGTAAAAAACTATTAATTCTGAATAAAATGCCACCCATTTATTAAATTAAAAAAATTTAAATATCTCTTATTAGATAAGGCATACTTTCGTCTGATAAGGTACTTCGTTTTCAATGATTTCGAGGATGTTTTAGTTTTGATCAAAAAAATTTTATTTCTTACGACTTTTCGTAAAAAATGTTAATGCCAACTGAAAGAGAAATAGATAAGCTTTCCATCGAGCTTTTAGTCGAAGAAGTCGGTCGAAGGATGCAAGAGTTATTAGCAAAAAACTAATCGGTGGTCAACATGTTTCCGTCCTACTGCCGATTCTTTTCGCAAAGTACTTTTCTATAATTCCAGTATTTAATGGGAAACAATTAAACGAATTTTTGGTCCATGTAAAAAAACTATTAATTCTGAATAAAATGCCACCCATTTATGCAATTAAAAAAATGTAAATGTCTCTTATTCGATAAGGCATATTTTTGTCTGATAAGGTACTTATTTTTCAATGATTTCGAGAATTAGTTTTGATCAAAAAAATTTTATTTCTTACGACTTTTCGTAAAATATGTTAATGCCATCTGAAAGAGGAACAGATAAGCTTTCCATCGAGCTCTTAGTCGAAGAAGTCGGTCGAAGGATGCAAGAGTTATTAGCAAAAAACTAATCGGTGGTCAACACGTTTCCGTCCTACTGCCGATTCTTTTCCCAAAGTACTTTTCTATAATTCTAGTATTTAATGCGAAAAAATTAAACGAATTTTTTGTCCATGTTAAAAACTATTAATTCTGAATAAAATGCCACCCATTTATGCAATTAAAAAAATTTAAATGTCTCTTATTAGATAATGCATATTTTCGTATGATAAGGTACTTCATTTTCAATGATTTCGAGGATATTTTAGTTTTGATCAAAAAAATTTTATTTCTCATGACTTTTAGTAAAATATGTTAATGCCATCTGAAAGAGGAACAGATAAGCTTTCTATCGAGCTCTAAGTCAAAGAAGGATGCAAGAGTTATTAGCAAAAAACTAATCGGTGGTCAACACGTTTCCGTCCTACTGCATATTCTTTTTGCAAAGTACATTTCTATAATTCTAGTATTTAATGGGAAAAAATTAAATGAATTTTTTGTCGATGTAAAAAACTATTAATTCTGATTAAAATGACACCCATGAAATTAAAAAAATTTAAATGTCTCTAATTAGATAAGGCATATTTTCGTCTGATAAGGTACTTCTTTTTCAATGATTTTGAGGATATTTTAGTTTTGATCCAAAAAATGCAAGAGTTATAAGCAAAAAACTTATCGGTGGTCAACACGTTTCCGTCCTACTGCATATTCTTTTTGCAAAGTACTTTTCTATAATTCTAGTATTTAACGGGAAAAAATTAAATGAATTTTTTGTCGATGTAAAAAACTATTAATTCTGAATAAAATGCCACCCATGAAATTAAAAAAATTTAAATGTCTCTAATTAGATAAGGCATATTTTGGTCTGATAAGGTACTTCTTTTTCAATGATTTTGAGGATATTTTAGTTTTGATCCAAAAAATTTTATTTCTCATGACTTTTTGTAAAATATGTTAAAGCCATCTGAAAGAGTAACAGATAAGCTTTCCATCGAGCTCTTAGTCGAAGAAGTCGGTCGAAGGATGCAAGAGTTATTAGCAAAAAACTAATCGGTGGTCAACACGTTTCCGTCCTACTGCCGATTCTTTTTGCAAAGTACTTTTCTATAATTCTAGTATTTAATGGGAAAAAATTAAACGAATTTTTTGTCCATGTAAAAAACTTTTAATTCTGAATAAAATGCCACCCATTTATGCAATTAAAAAAATTTTAATGTCTCATATTAGATAAGGCATATTTTCGTATGATAAGGTACTTCTTTTTCAATGACTTCGAGGATATTTTAGTTTTGATCAAAAAATTTTATTTTTCATGACTTTTCGTAAAATATGTTAATGCCATCTGAAAGAGGAACAGATAAGCTTTCCATCGAGCTCTTAGTCGAAGAAGTCGGTCGAAGGATGCAAGAGTTATTAGCAAAAAACTAATCGGTGGTCAACACGTTTCCGTCCTACTGCCGATTCTTTTCGCAAAGTACTTTTCTATAATTCTAGTATTTAATGGGAAAAAATTAAACGAATTTTTTGTTCATGTTAAAAACTATTAATTCTGAATAAAATGCCACCCATTTATGAAATTAAAAAAATTTAAATGTCTCTTATTAGATTAGGCATATTTTCGTCTGATAAGGTACTTCTTTTTCAATGATTTCGAGAATATTTTAGTTTTGATCAAAAAAATTTTATTTCTTACGACTTTTCGTAAAATATGTTAATGCCATCTGAAAGAGGAACAGATAAGCTTTCCATCGAGCTCTTAGTCAAAGAAGTCGGTCGAAGGATGCAAGAGTTATTAGCAAAAAACTAATCGGTGGTCAACTGGCTTCCGTCCTACTGCCGATTCTTTTCGCAAAATGCTTTTCTATAATTCTAGTATTTAATGGGAAAAAATTAAACGAATTTTTTGTCCATGTAAAAAAACTATTAATTCTGAATAAAATGCCACCCATTTATGCAATTAAAAAAATTTCAATGTCTCTTATTAGATAAGGCATATTTTCGTCTGATAAGGTACTTCTTTTTCAATGATTTCGAGGATATTTTAGTTTTGATCAAAAAAATTTTATTTCTTACGACTTTTCGTAAAAAATGTTAATGCCAACTGAAAGAGGAATAGATAAGCTTTCCATCGCGCTTTTAGTCGAAGAAGTCGGTCGAAGGATGCAAGAGTTATTAGCAAAAAACTAATCGGTGGTCAACACGTTTCCGTCCTACTGCCGATTCTTTCCGCAAAGTACTTTTCTATAATTCTAGTATTTAATGGGAAAAAATGAAACGAATTTTATGTCCATGTAAAAAACTATTAATTCTGAATAAAATGCCACCCATTTATGAAATTAAAAAAATTTAAATGTCTCTTATTAGATAAGGCATATTTTCGTCTGATAAGGTACTTCTTTTCAATGATTTCGAGAATATTTGAGTTTTGATCAACAAAATTTTATTTCTTACGACTTTTCGTAAAATATGTTAATGCCATCTGAAAGAGGAACAGATAAGCTTTCCATCGAGCTTTTAGTCGAAGAAGTCGGTCGAAGGATGCAAGAGTTATTAGCAAAAAACTAATCGGTGGTCAACTGGTTTCCGTCCTACCGCCGATTCTTTTCGCAAAGTACTTTTCTATAATTCTAGTATTTAATGGGAAAAAATTAAATGAATTTTTTGTCGATGTTAAAATCTATTAATTCTGAATAAAATGCCACCCATTTATGAAATTAAAAAAATTTAAATGTCTCTTATTAGATAAGTCATATTTTCGTCTGATAAGGTACTTCTTTTTCAATGATTTCGAGAATATTTTAGTTTTGATCAAAAAAATTTTATTTCTTACGACTTTTCGTAAAATATGTTAATGCCATCTGAAAGAGGAACAGATAAGCTTTCTATCGAGCTCTTAGTCGAAGAAGTCGGTTGAAGGATGCAAGAGTTATTAGCAAAAAACTAATCGGTGGTCAACACGTTTCCGTCCTACTGCCGATTCTTTTCGCAAAGTACTTTTCTATAATTCTAGTATTTAATGGGAAAAAATTAAACGAATTTTTTGTTCATGTTAAAAACTATTAATTCTGCATAAAATGCCACCCATTTATGAAATTAAAAAAATTTAAAGGTCTCTTATTAGATAAGGCATATTTTCGTCTGATAAGGTACTTCTTTTTCAATGATTTCGAGAATATTTTAGTTTTGATCAAAAAAATTTTATTTCTTACGACTTTTCGTAAAATATGTTAATGCCATCTGAAAGAGGAACAGATAAGCTTTCCATCGAGCTTTTAGTCAAAGAAGTCGGTCGAAGGATGCAAGAGTTATTGGCAAAAAACTAATCGGTGGTCAACTGGCTTCCGTCCTACCGCCGATTCTTTTCGCAAAGTACTTTTCTATAATTCTAGTATTTAATGGGAAAAAAATAAATGAATTTTTTGTCGATGTAAAAAACTATTAATTCTGAATAAAATGCCACCCATTTATGAAATTAAAAAAATGTAAATGCCTCTTATTAGATAAGGCATATTTTCGTCTGATAAGGTACTTCTTTTTCAATGATTTCGAGAATATTTTAGTTTTGATCAAAAAAATTTTATTTCTTACGACTTTTCGTAAAATATGTTAATGCCATCTGAAAGAGGCACAGATAAGCTTTCTATCGAGCTCTTAGTTGAAGAAGTCGGTCGAAGGATGAAAGAGTTATTAGCAAAAAACTAATCGGTGGTCAACACGTTTCCGTCCTACTGCCGATTCTTTTCGCAAAGTACTTTTCTATAATTCTAGTATTTAATGGGAAAAAATTAAACGAATTTTTTGTTCATTTTAAAAACTATTAATTCTGAATAAAATGCCACCCATTTATGAAATTAAAAAAATTTAAATGTCCCTTATTAGATAAGGCATATTTTCATCTGATAAGGTACTTCTTTTTCAATGATTTCGAGGCTATTTTAGTTTTGATCAAAAAAATTTTTTTTCTTACGACTTTTCGTAAAATATGTTAATGCCATCTAAAAGAGGAACAGATAAGCTTTCCATCGAGCTCTTTGTCGAAGAAGTCGGTCGAAGGATGCAAGAGTTATTAGCAAAAAACTAATCGGTGGTCAACACGTTTCCGTCCTACTGCCGATTCTTTTCGCAAAATGCTATTCTATTATTGTAGTATTTAGTGGAAAACAATTAAACGAAATTTTTGTCCATGTAAAAAACTATTAATTCTGAATAAAATGCCACCCATTTATGAAATTAAAAAAATTTAAATGTCTCTTATTAGATAAGGCATATTTTCGTCTGATAAGGTACTTCGTTTTCAATGATTTCGAGGATATTTTAGTTTTGATCAAAAACATTTTATTTCTTACGACTTTTCGTAAAAAATGTTAATGCCAACTGAAAGAGGAATAGATAAGCTTTCCATCGAGCTCTTAGTCGAAGAAGTCGGTCGAAGGATGCAAGAGTTATTAGCAAAAAACTAATCGGTGGTCACCACGTTTCCGTCCTACTGCCGATTCTTTTCGCAAAGTACTTTTCTATAATTCCAGTATTTAATGGAAAACAATTAAACGAATTTTTTGTCCATGTAAAAAAACTATTAATTCTGAATAAAATGCCACCCATTTATGAAATTAAAAAAATTTAAAAGTCTCTAATTAGATAAGGCATATTTTCGTCTGATAAGGTACTTCGTTTTCAATGATTTCGAGGATATTTTAGTTTTGATCAAAAAAATTTTATTTCTTACGACTTTTCGTAAAAAATGTTAATGCCAACTGAAAGAGGAATAGATAAGCTTTCCATCGAGCTCTTAGTCGAAGAAGTCGGTCGAAGGATGCAAGAGTTATTAGCAAAAAACTAATCGGTGGTCACCACGTTTCCGTCCTACTGCCGATTTTTTTCGCAAAGTACTTTTCTATAATTCCAGTATTTAATGGAAAACAATTAAACGAATTTTTTGTCCATGTAAAAAAACTATTAATTCTGAATAAAATGCCACCCATTTATGCAATTAAAAAAATGTAAATGTCTCTTATTCGATAAGGATATTTTCGTCTGATAAGGTACTTCTTTTTCAATGATTTCGAGGATATTTTAGTTTTGATCAAAAAAATGGTATTTCTTACGACTTTTCGTAAAATATGTTAATGCCAACTGAAAGAGGAATAGATAAGCTTTCCATCGAGCTCTTATTCGAAGAAGTCGGTCGAAGGATGCAAGAGTTATTAGCAAAAAACTAATCGGTGTTCAACACGATTCCGTCCTACTGCCGATTCTTTTCGCAAAGTACTTTTCAATAATTCTAGTATTTAATGGGAAAAAATGAAACGAATTTTTTGTCCATGTAAAAAAATAATAATTCTGAATAAAATGCCACCCATTTATGCAATTAAAAAAATGTAAATGTCTCTTATTAGATAAGGCATATTTTCGTCTGATAAGGTACTTCGTTTTCAATGATTTCGAGAATATTTTAGTTTTGATCAAAAAAATTGTATTTCTTACGACTTTTCGTAAAATATGTTAATGCCATCTGAAAGAGGATTAGATAAGCTTTCCATCGAGCTCTTAGTCGAAGAAGTCGGTCGAAGGATGCAAGAGTTATTAGCAAAAAACTAATCGGTGGTCAACACTTTTCCGTCCTACTGCCGATTCTTTTCGCAAAGTACTTTTCTATAATTCTAGTATTTAATGGAAAACAATTAAACGAATCTTTTGTCCATGTAAAAAACTATTAATTCTGAATAAAATGCCACCCATTTATGAAATTAAAAAAATTTGAATGTCTCTTATTAGATAAGGCATATTTTCGTCTGATAAGGTACTTCGTTTTCAATGATTTCGAGGATATTTTAGTTTTGATCAAAAAAATTTTATTTCTTACGACTTTTCGTAAAAAATGTTAATGCCAACTGAAAGAGGAATAGATAAGCTTTCCATCGAGCTTTTAGTCGAAGAAGTCGGTCGAAGGATGCAAGAGTTATTAGCAAAAAACTAATCGGTGGTCAACACGTTTCCGTCCTACTGCCGATTCTTTTCGCAAAGTACTTTTCTATAATTCTAGTATTTAATGGGAAAAAATGAAACGAATTTTATGTCCATGTAAAAAACTATTAATTCTGAATAAAATGCCACCCATATATGAAATTAAAAAAATTTAAATGTCTCTTATTAGATAAGGCATATTTTCGTCTGAAAAGGTACTTCGTTTTCAATGATTTCAAGGATATTTTAGTTTTGATCAAAAAAATTTTATTTCTTACGACTTTTCGTAAAAAATGTTAATGCCAACTGAAAGAGGAACAGATAAGCTTTCCATCGAGCTCTTAGTCGAAGAAGTCGGTTGAAGGATGCAAGAGTTATTAGCAAAAAGCTAATCGGTGGTCAACACGTTTCCGTCCTACTGCCGATTATTTTCGCAAAGTACTTTTCTATAATTCTAGTATTCAATGGGAAAAAATTAAACGAATTTTGTGTCCATGTTAAAAACTATTAATTCTGAATAAAATGCCACCCATTTATGAAATAAAAAAAATTTAAATGTCTCTTATTAGATAAGGCATATTTTCGTCTGATAAGGTACTTCGTTTTCAATGATTTCGAGGATATTTTAGTTTTGATCAAAAAAATTTTATTTCTTACGACTTTTCGTAAAAAATGTTAATGCCAACTGAAAGAGGAATAGATAAGCTTTCCATCGAGCTCTTAGTCGAAGAAGTCGGTCGAAGGATGCAAGAGTTATTAGCAAAAAACTAATCGGTGGTCACCACGTTTCCGTCCTACTGCCGATTCTTTTCGCAAAGTACTTTTCTATAATTCCAGTATTTAATGGAAAACAATTAAACGATTTTTTTGTCCATGTAAAAAAACTATTAATTCTGAATAAAATGCCACCCATTTATGCAATTAAAAAAATGTAAATGTCTCTTATTCGATAAGGATATTTTCGTCTGATAAGGTAAAAAATTGTATTTCTTACGACTTTTCGTAAAATATGTTAATGCCAACTGAAAGAGGAACAGATAAGCTTTCCATCGAGCTCTTATTCGAAGAAGTCGGTCGAAGGATGCAAGAGTTATTAGCAAAAAACTAATCGGTGGTCAACACTTTTCCGTCCTACTGCCGATTCTTTTCGCAAAGTACTTTTCAATAATTCTAGTATTTAATGGGAAAAAATGAAACGAATTTTTTGTCCATATAAAAAACTATTAATTCTGAATAAAATGCCACCCATTTATGCAATTAAAGCCAGTAAGGACGCTATCTTCAGCAAGGCTGAAGCTATAATACTTTTCACTTTGTGTCACTATAAAAAAAAACTAAATGAATAGTTTTCATGCCTCCCTAACAACATAACTGTAATGTTTCAAGTCAATTCGTTAAAAAACAAAAAATTTTTCCATACAACGGTTCAAGTTAGGATATAAGTGGGCATAGCCATGCCCACATTTGGTCAAAATAGTTTTCATTCCTCCCTAAGAACATAACTGTAAAGTTTCAAGTCAATTGGTTAAAAAACAAAAAAGTTTTCCATACAAAGGGTCAAGTTAGGATATAAGTGGGCGTGGCCATGCCCACTTTTGATCAAAATAGTTTTCATTCCTCCCTAAGAGCATAACTGCAAAGTTTCAAGTCAATTGGTTAAAAAACAAAAAAGTTTTCCATACAACGGGTCAATTTTCGCTATAAGTAGGCGTGGCCATGCCCACTTTTGATCAAAATAGTTTTCATTCCTCCCTAAGAGCATAACTGCAAAGTTTCAAGTCAGTTGGCTAAAAAGCAAAAAAGTTTTCCATACAACGGGTCAATTTTCGCTATAAAAGGGCGTGGCCACTCCCACTTTTGGTCAAAATAAATGTGATTCCTTCCTAAGAACATAACTGTAAAGTTTCCAGTCAATTGGTTAAAAAACAAAAAGGTTTCCATACAACGTGTCAATTTTCGCTATAAGTAGGCATGGTTACGCCCACTTTTGAATAAAATAGTTTTCATTCCTCCCTAAGAACATAACTGTAAGGTTTCAAGTCAATTGGTTAAAAAACAAAAAAGTTTTCCATACAACGGGTCAAGTTTAGCTATAAAAGGGCGTGGCCACGCCCACTTTTGGTCAAAACTGTTTTCATTCATTCACTAAGAACAATCCTGTAAAGTTTCGCGTCAGTTGGTTAAAAAGCCAAAAAGTTTTTCATACAACGGGTCAATTTTCGCTATAAAAGGGCGTGACCACGCCTACTTTTGATCAAAATAGTTTTTATTCCTCCCTAAGAGCATAACTGCAAAGTTTCAAGTCAATTGGTTAAAAAACAAAAAAGTTTTCCATACAACGGGTCAATTTTTGCTATAAGTAGGCATGGCTACGCCAACTTTTGGCCAAAATAGTTTTCATTCCTCCCTAAGAGCATAACTGCAAAGTTTCAAGTCAATTGGTTAAAAAGCAAAAAAGTTTTCCATACAACGGGTCAATTTTCGCTGTAAAAGGGCGTGGCCACGCCCACTTTTGATCAAAATAGTTTTCGTTCCTCCCTAAGAGCATAACTGCAAAGTTTCAAGTCAATTGGTTAAAAAACAAAAAAGTTTTCCATACAAAGGGTCAATTTAGGCTATAAGTGGGCGTGGCCATGCCCACTTTTGATCAAAATAGTTTTTATTCCTCCCTAAGAGCATAACTGCAAAGTTTCAAGTCAATTGGTTAAAAAACAAAAAAGTTTTCCATACAAAGGCTCAATTTTCGCTATAAAAGGGCGTGGCCACGCCCACTTTTGATCAAAATAGTTTTCATTACTCCCTAAGAGCATAACTGCAAAGTTTCAAGTCAATTGGTTAAAAAACAAAAAAGTTTTCCATACAACGGGTCAATTTTTGCTATAAGTAGGCGTGGCTGCGCCCACTTTTGGTCAAAATAGTTTTCATTCCTCTCTAGGAACATAACTGTAAAGTTTTAAGTCAATTGGTTAAAAAACAAAAAAGTTTTCCATACAAAGGGTCAATTTTCGCTATAAAAGGGCGTGGCAATGCCCACTTTTCGTCAAAATAGTTTTCATTCCTCCCTAAGAACATAACTGTAAAGTTTCAAGTCAATTGATTAAAAAACCAAAAAGTTTTCCATACAAAGGGTCAAGTTAAGCTATAAGTGGGCGTGGCCACGCATACTTTTGATCAAAATAGTTTTCATTCCTCCCTAAGAGCATAACTGCAAAGTTTCAAGTCAATTGGTTAAAAAACAAAAAAGTTTTCCATACAACGGGTCAATTTTCGCTATAAGTAGGCGTGGCTACGCCCACTTTTGGTTAAAATAGTTTTCATTCCTCCCTAAGAACATAACTGTAAAGTTTCAAGTCAATTGGTTAAAAAACAAAAAAGTTTTCCATACAAAGGGTCAAGTTAAGCTATAAGTGGGCGTGGCCACGCCCAGTTTTGATCAAAATAGTTTTCATTCCTCCCTAAGAGCATAACTGCAAAGTTTCAAGTCAATTGGTTAAAAAACAAAAAAGTTTTCCATACAACGGGTCAATTTTCGCTATAAGTGGGCGTGGCTACGCCTGGCTACGCCCACTTTTTGTCAAAATAGTTTTCATTCCTCTCTAAGAACATAACTGTAAAGTTTCAAGTCAATTGCTTAAAAAACAAAAAAGTTTTCCATACAACGGGTAAATTTTCGCTATAAGTGGGCGTGGCTACGCGTAGTTACGCCCACTTTTGGTCAAAATAGATTTCATTCCTCCCTAAGAACATAACTTTAAAATTTCAAGTCAATTGGTTAGGAAACAAAAAAGTTTTCCATACAACGACGTGAATATTCCTTCTCTTCCTCTTCTTCATTTTGTATGGGAGCTACCAGGTCCAGATATCCAATCTCAATGAAACTTTCAGGCATGTAATCGGACCATGTAAAACTACGATGTTTAAAATTTCAGCACTCTATTGTACAAAACAAAAAAGTTTTCCATACAACGATTCAAGTTTTGTTCACTTTTCTTCTTCTTTTCGTATGGGAGCTACCTGTTCCAATAATCCGATCATGCTGGTTCCGACGAATGATTCATCGTAATAAATTCTAAGACTCTGTGCAAAGTTTCAGCTCGATAGCTTCAAAACTGAGGGACTAGTTTGCATACATACAGACAGACCGACAGACAGACAGACAGACGGACAGACGGACATGGCTAAATCAACTCGTCTTGTCGTCCTGATCAAGAATATATATACTTTATATAGTCGGAAATTAATATTTCGATCTGTTACAAACTCCGTGACAAAGTTAATATACTATTTCACATAAGTGAAAAGTATAAAAATGTAAATGTCTCTTATTAGATAAGGCATATTTTCGTCTGATAAGGTACTTCGTTTTCAATGATTTCGAGAATATTTTAGTTTTGATCAAAAAAATTGTATTTCTTACGACTTTTCGTAAAATATGTTAATGCCATCTGAAAGAGGAACAGATAAGCTTTCCATCGAGCTCTTAGTTGAAGAAGTCGGTCGAAGGATGCAAGAGTTATTAGCAAAAAACTAATCGGTGGTCAACACTTTTCCGTCCTACTGCCGATTCTTTTCGCAAAGTACTTTTCTATAATTCTAGTATTTAATGGAAAACAATTAAACGAATCTTTTGTCCATGTAAAAAACTATTAATTCTGAATAAAATGCCACCCATTTATGAAATTAAAAAAATTTAAATGTCTCTTATTAGATAAGGCATATTTTCGTCTGATAAGGTACTTCGTTTTCAATGATTTCGAGGATATTTTAGTTTTGATCAAAAAAATTTTATTTCTTACGACTTTTCGTAAAAAATGTTAATGCCAACTGAAAGAGGAATAGATAAGCTTTCCATCGAGCTTTTAGTCGAAGAAGTCGGTCGAAGGATGCAAGAGTTATAAGCAAAAAACTAATCGGTGGTCAACACGTTTCCGTCCTACTGCCGATTCTTTTCGCAAAGTACTTTTCTATAATTCTAGTATTTAATGGGAAAAAATGAAACGAATTTTATGTCCATGTAAAAAACTATTAATTCTGAATAAAATGTCACCCATATATGAAATTAAAAAAATTTAAATGTCTCTTATTAGATAAGGCATATTTTCGTCTGATAAGGTACTTCGTTTTCAATGATTTCAAGGATATTTTAGTTTTGATCAAAAAAATTTTATTTCTTACGACTTTTCGTAAAAAATGTTAATGCCAACTGAAAGAGGAATAGATAAGCTTTCCATCGAGCTCTTAGTCGAAGAAGTCGGTCGAAGGATGAAAGAGATATTAGCAAAAAACTAATCGGTGGTCACCACGTTTCCGTCCTACTGCCGATTCTTTTCGCAAAGTACTTTTCTATAATTCCAGTATTTAATGGAAAACAATTAAACGAATTTTTTGTCCATGTAAAAAAACTATTAATTCTGAATAAAATGCCACCCATTTATGCAATTAAAAAAATGTAAATGTCTCTTATTAGATAAGGCATATTTTCGTCTGATAAGGTACTACGTTTTCAATGATTTCGAGAATATTTTAGTTTTGATCAAAAAAATTGTATTTCTTACGACTTTTCGTAAAATATGTTAATGCCAACTGAAAGAGGAACAGATAAGCTTTCCATCGAGCTCTTATTCGAAGAAGTCGGTCGAAGGATGCAAGAGTTATTAGCAAAAAACTAATCGGTGGTCAACACGATTCCGTCCTACTGCCGATTCTTTTCGCAAAGTACTTTTCTATAATTCTAGTATTTAATGGGAAAAAATGAAACGAATTTTTTGTCCATGTAAAAAACTATTAATTCTGAATAAAATGCCACCCATTTATGAAATTAAAAAAATTTAAATGTCTCTTATTAGATAAGGCATATTTTCGTCTGATAAGGTACTTCGTTTTCAATAATTTCGAGGATATTTTAGTTTTGATCAAAAAAATTTTATTTCTTACGACTTTTCGTAAAAACTGTTAATGCCAACTGAAAGAGCAATAGATAAGCTTTCCATCGAGCTTTTAGTCGAAGAAGTCGGTCGAAGGATGCAAGAGTTATTAGCAAAAAACTAATCGGTGGTCAACACATTTCCGTCCTACTGCCGATTCTTTTCGCAAAGTACTTTTCTATAATTCTAGTATTTAATGGGAAAAAATGAAACGAATTTTTTGTCCATGTAAAAAACTATTAATTCTGAATAAAATGCCACCCATTTATGAAATTAAAAAAATTTAAATGTCTCTTATTAGATAAGGCATATTTTCGTCTGATAAGGTACTTCGTTTTCAATGATTTCGAGGATATTTTAGTTTTGATCAAAAAAATTTTATTTCTTACGACTTTTCGTAAAATATGTTAATGCCAACTGAAAGAGGAACAGATAAGCTTTCCATCGAGCTCTTAGTCGAAGAAGTCGGTCGAAGGATGCAAGAGTTATTAGCAAAAAACTAATCGGTGGTCAACACGTTTCCGTCCTACTGCCGATTATTTTCGCAAAGTACTTTTCTATAATTCTAGTATTTAATGGGAAAAAATTAAACGAATTTTTTGTCCATGTTAAAAACTATTAATTCTGAATAAAATGCCACCCATTTATGAAATTAAAAAAATTTAAATGTCTCTTATTAGATAAGGCATATTTTCGTCTGATAAGGTACTTCGTTTTCAATGATTGCGAGGATATTTTAGTTTTGATCAAAAAAATTTTATTTCTTACGACTTTTCGTAAAAAATGTTAATGCCAACTGAAAGAGGAATAGATAAGCTTTCCATCGAGCTCTTAGTCGAAGAAGTCGGTCGAAGGATGCAAGAGTTATTAGCAAAAAACTAATCGATGGTCACCAAGTTTCCGTCCTACTGCCGATTCTTTTCGCAAAGTACTTTTCTATAATTCCAGTATTTAATGGAAAACAATTAAACGAATTTTTTGTCCATGTAAAAAAACTATTAATTCTGAATAAAATGCCACCCATTTATGAAATTAAAAAAATTTAAATGTCTCTTATTAGATAAGGCATATTTTCGTCTGATAAGGTACTTCTTTTTCAATGATTTCGAGGATATTTTAGTTTTGATCAAAAAAATTTTATTTCTTACGACTTTTCGTAAAATATGTTAATGCCAACTGAAAGAGGAACAGATAAGCTTTCCATCGAGCTCTTAGTCGAAGAAGTCGGTCGAAGGATGCAAGAGTTATTAGCAAAAAACTAATCGGTGGTCAACACGTTTCCGTCCTACTGCCGATTATTTTCGCAAAGTACTTTTCTATAATTCTAGTATTTAATGGGAAAAAATTAAACGAATTTTTTGTCCATGTTAAAAACTATTAATTCTGAATAAAATGCCACCCATTTATGAAATTAAAAAAATTTAAATGTCTCTTATTAGATAAGGCATATTTTCGTCTGATAAGGTACTTCGTTTTCAATGATTGCGAGGATATTTTAGTTTTGATCAAAAAAATTTTATTTCTTACGACTTTTCGTAAAAAATGTTAATGCCAACTGAAAGAGGAATAGATAAGCTTTCCATCGAGCTCTTAGTCGAAGAAGTCGGTCGAAGGATGCAAGAGTTATTAGCAAAAAACTAATCGATGGTCACCAAGTTTCCGTCCTACTGCCGATTCTTTTCGCAAAGTACATTTCTATAATTCTAGTATTTAATGGGAAAAAATGAAACGAATTTTATGTCCATGTAAAAAACTATTAATTCTGAATAAAATGCCACCCATTTATGAAATTAAAACCAGTAAGGACGCTATCTTCAGCAAGGCTGAAGCTATAATACTTTTCACGTTGTGTCACTAAAAAACTAAATGAATAGTTTTCATGCCTCCCTAACAACATTACTGTAAGGTTTCAAGTCAATTGGTTAAAAAACAAAAAAGTTTTCCATACAGCGGTTCAAGTTTTGCGATAAGTGGGCGTAGCCATGCCCACTTTTGGTCAAAATAGTTTTCATTCCTCCCTAAGAAGATAACTGTAAGGTTTCAAGTCAATTGGTCAATTTTCGCTAAAAAAAGGCGTGGGCACGCCCACTTTTGGTCAAAATTGTTTTCATTCCTCCCTAAGAACATAACTGTAAAGTTTCAAGTCAATTGGTTAAAAAACACAAAAGTTTTCCATACAACGGGTCAAATTTCGCTATAAAAGGGCGTGGCCACGCCCACTTTTGGTCAAAATAGTTTTCATTCCTCCCTAAGAACATAACTGTAAAGTTTCAAGTCAATTCGTTGAAAAACAAAAAAGTTTTCCATACAACGGTTCAATTTTTGCTATAAGTGGGCGTGGCGACGCCCACTTTTGGTCAACATTGTTTTCATTCCTCCCTAAGAACATAACTGTAAAGTTTCAAGTCAATTGGTTAAAAAACAAAAAAGTTTTCCATACAACGGGTCAAATTTCGCTATAAAAGGGCGTGGCCGCGCCCACTTTTGGTCAAAATTGTTTTCATTCCTCCCTAAACACATAACTGTAAAGTTTCAAGTCAATTGGTTAAAAAACACAAAAGTTTTCCATACAACGGGTCAAATTTCGCTATAAAAGGGCGTGGCTACGCCCACTTTTGGTCAAAATAGTTTTCATTCCTCCCAAAGAACATAACTGTAAAGTTTCAAGTCAATTCGTTGAAAAACAAAAAAGTTTTCCATACAACGGGTCAATTTTCGCTATAAGTGGGCGTGGCTACGCGTGGCTACGCCCACTTTTGGTCAAAATAGTTTTCATTCCTTCCTAAGAACATAACTTTAAAATTTCAAGTCAATTGGTTAAAAAAAAAAAAAAAGTTTTTCATACAACGGGTCAATTTTCGCTAGAAGTGGGCGTGGCTACGCGTGGCTACGCCCATTTTTGATCAAAATAGTTTTCATTCCTCACCAAGAACATATCTTTAAAATTTCAAGTCAATTGGTTGAAAAACAAAAAAGTTGTCCATACAACGACGTGAATATTGCTTCTCTTCCTCTTCTTCATTTTGTATGGGAGCTACCAGTTCCAGATGTCCAATCTCATTGAAACTTTCAGGCATGTAGTCGGAATATGTATAACTACTATGTTTAAAATTTCAGCACTCTATCATACAAAACAAAAAACTTTTCCATACAACGACTCAAGTTTTGTTCATTTTTCTTCTTCTTTTCGTATGGGGGCTACCAGTTCCAGTGGTCCGATATGGCTGGATCCGACAAATGAGTTGATCGCACAAATAAGCAGTCTCTGTGCAAAATTTCAGCTCAATATCTTCAAAACTGTGGGAGGAGATTGTATATATACAGACAGACGGACGGACAGACGGACAGACGGTCAGACGGACAGACGGACATGGCTAAATCAACTCGTCTTGTCGTCCTGATCAAGAATATATATACTTTATATAGTCGGAAATGAATATTTCGATCTGTTACAAACTTCAGCACAAAGTTATTATACTATTTCACATACGTGAAAAGTATAAAAATTTAAATGTCTCTTATTAGATAAGGCATATTTTCGTCTGATAAGGTACTTCGTTTTCAATGATTTCGAGGATATTTTAGTTTTGATCAAAAAAATTTTATTTCTTACGACTTTTCGTAAAAAATGTTAATGCCAACTGAAAGAGGAATAGATAAGCTTTCCATCGAGCTCTTAGTCGAAGAAGTCGGTCGAAGGATGCAAGAGGTTTTAGCAAAAAACTAATCGGTGGTCACCACGTTTCCGTCCTACTGCCGATTCTTTTCGCAAAGTACTTTTCTATAATTCCAGTATTTAATGGAAAACAATTAAACGAACTTTTTGTCCATGTAAAAAAACTATTAATTCTGAATAAAATGCCACCCATTTATGCAATTAAAAAAATGTAAATGTCTCTTATTAGATAAGGCATATTTTCGTCTGATAAGGTACTTCGTTTTCAATGATTTCGAGAATATTTTAGTTTTGATCAAAAAAATTGTATTTCTTACGACTTTTCGTAAAATATGTTAATGCCAACTGAAAGAGGAACAGATAAGCTTTCCATCGAGCTCTTATTCGAAGAAGTCGGTCGAAGGATGCAAGAGTTATTAGCAAAAAACTAATCGGTGGTCAACACGATTCCGTCCTACTGCCGATTCTTTTCGCAAAGTACTTTTCTATAATTCTAGTATTTAATGGGAAAAAATGAAACGAATTTTTTGTCCATGTAAAAAACTATTAATTCTGAATAAAATGCCACCCATTTATGAAATTAAAAAAATTTAAATGTCTCTTATTAGATAAGGCATATTTTCGTCTGATAAGGTACTTCGTTTTCAATGATTTCGAGGATATTTTAGTTTTGATCAAAAAAATTTTATTTCTTACGACTTTTCGTAAAAAATGTTAATGCCAACTGAAAGAGCAATAGATAAGCTTTCCATCGAGCTTTTAGTCGAAGAAGTCGGTCGAAGGATGCAAGAGTTATTAGCAAAAAACTAATCGGTGGTCAACACATTTCCGTCCTACTGCCGATTCTTTTCGCAAAGTACTTTTCTATAATTCTAGTATTTAATGGGAAAAAATGAAACGAATTTTTTGTCGATGTAAAAAACTATTAATTCTGAATAAAATGCCACCCATTTATGAAATTAAAAAAATTTAAATGTCTCTTATTAGATAAGGCATATTTTCGTCTGATAAGGTACTTCGTTTTCAATGATTTCGAGGATATTTTAGTTTTGATCAAAAAAATTTTATTTCTTACGACTTTTCGTAAAAAATGTTAATGCCAACTGAAAGAGGAACAGATAAGCTTTCCATCGAGCTCTTAGTCGAAGAAGTCGGTCGAAGGATGCAAGTGTTATTAGCAAAAAACTAATCGGTGGTCAACACGTTTCCGTCCTACTGCCGATTATTTTCGCAAAGTACTTTTCTATAATTCTAGTATTTAATGGAAAAAATTAAACGAATTTTTTGTCCTTGTTAAAAACTACTAATTCTGAATAAAATGCCACCCATTTATGAAATTAAAAAAATTAAAATGTCTCTTATTAGATAAGGCATATTTTCGTCTGATAAGGTACTTCGTTTTCAATGACTTCGAGGATATTTTAGTTTTGATCAAAAAAATTTTATTTCTTACGACTTTTCGTAAAAAATGTTAATGCCAACTGAAAGAGGAACAGATAAGCTTTCCATCGAGCTCTTATTCGAAGAAGTCGGTCGAAGGATGCAAGAGTTATTAGCAAAAAACTAATCTGTGGTCAACACGATTCCGTCCTACTGCCGATTCTTTTCGCAAAGTACTTTTCTATAATTCTAGTATTTAATGGGAAAAAATGAAACGAATTTTTTGTCCATGTAAAAAACTAATAATTCTGAATAAAATGCCACCCATTTATGAAATTAAAAAAATTTAAATGTCTCTTATTAGATAAGGCATATTTTCGTCTGATAAGGTACTTCGTTTTCAATGATTTCGAGGATATTTTAGTTTTGATCAAAAAAATTTTATTTCTTACGACTTTTCGTAAAAAATGTTAATTCCAACTGAAAGAGGAATAGATAAGCTTTCCATCGAGCTCTTAGTCGAAGAAGTCGGTCGAAGGATGAAAGAGTTATTAGCAAAAAACTAATCGGTGGTCAACACGTTTCCGTCCTACTGCCGATTCTTTTCGCAAAGTACTTTTCTATAATTCTAGTATTTAATGGGAAAAAGTGAAACGAATTTTTTGTCCATGTAAAAAACTATTAATTCTGAATAAAATGCCACCCATTTATGAAATTCAAAAAATTTAAATGTCTCTTATTAGATAAGGCATATTTTCGTCTGATAACTTCGTTTTCAATGATTTCGAGGATATTTTAGTTTTGATCAAAAAAATTTTATTTCTTACGACTTTTCGTAAAAAATGTTAATGCCAACTGAAAGAGCAATAGATAAGCTTTCCATCGAGCTTTTAGTCGAAGAAGTCGGTCGAAGGATGCAAGAGTTATTAGCAAAAAACTAATCGGTGGTCAACACGTTTCCGCTCTTCTGTCGATTCTTTTCGCAAAGTACTTTTCTATAATTCTAGTATTTAATGGGAAAAAATTAAACGAATTTTTTGTCCATGTAAAAAAACTATTATTTCTGAATAAAATGCCACCCATTTATGCAATTAAAAAAATTTAAATGTCTCTTATTAGATAAGGCATATTTTCGTATGATAAGGTACTTCTTTTTCAATGATTTCGAGGATATTTTAGTTTTGATCAAAAACATTTTATTTCTTACGACTTTTCGTAAAAAATGTTAATGCCAACTGAAACAGCAATAGATAAGCTTTCCATCGAGCTTTTAGTCGAAGAAGTCGGTCGAAGGATGCAAGAGTTATTAGCAAAAAACTAATCGGTGGTCAACATGTTTCCGTCCTACTGCCGATTCTTTTCGCAAAGTACTTTTCTATAATTCCAGTATTTAATGGGAAACAATTAAACGAATTTTTGGTCCATGTAAAAAAACTATTAATTCTGAATAAAATGCCACCCATTTATGCAATTAAAAAAATGTAAATGTCTCTTATTCGATAAGGCATATTTTTGTCTGATAAGGTACTTATTTTTCAATGATTTCGAGAATTAGTTTTGATCAAAAAAATTTTATTTCTTACGACTTTTCGTAAAATATGTTAATGCCATCTGAAAGAGGAACAGATAAGCTTTCCATCGAGCTCTTAGTCGAAGAAGTCGGTCGAAGGATGCAAGAGTTATTAGCAAAAAACTAATCGGTGGTCAACACGTTTCCGTCCTACTGCCGATTCTTTTCCCAAAGTACTTTTCTATAATTCTAGTATTTAATGCGAAAAAATTAAACGAATTTTTTGTCCATGTTAAAAACTATTAATTCTGAATAAAATGCCACCCATTTATGCAATTAAAAAAATTTAAATGTCTCTTATTAGATAATGCATATTTTCGTATGATAAGGTACTTCATTTTCAATGATTTCGAGGATATTTTAGTTTTGATCAAAAAAATTTTATTTCTCATGACTTTTAGTAAAATATGTTAATGCCATCTGAAAGAGGAACAGATAAGCTTTCTATCGAGCTCTAAGTCAAAGAAGGATGCAAGAGTTATTAGCAAAAAACTAATCGGTGGTCAACACGTTTCCGTCCTACTGCATATTCTTTTTGCAAAGTACATTTCTATAATTCTAGTATTTAATGGGAAAAAATTAAATGAATTTTTTGTCGATGTAAAAAACTATTAATTCTGAATAAAATGACACCCATGAAATTAAAAAAATTTAAATGTCTCTAATTAGATAAGGCATATTTTCGTCTGATAAGGTACTTCTTTTTCAATGATTTTGAGGATATTTTAGTTTTGATCCAAAAAATGCAAGAGTTATAAGCAAAAAACTTATCGGTGGTCAACACGTTTCCGTCCTACTGCATATTCTTTTTGCAAAGTACTTTTCTATAATTCTAGTATTTAACGGGAAAAAATTAAATGAATTTTTTGTCGATGTAAAAAACTATTAATTCTGAATAAAATGCCACCCATGAAATTAAAAAAATTTAAATGTCTCTAATTAGATAAGGCATATTTTGGTCTGATAAGGTACTTCTTTTTCAATGATTTTGAGGATATTTTAGTTTTGATCCAAAAAATTTTATTTCTCATGACTTTTTGTAAAATATGTTAAAGCCATCTGAAAGAGTAACAGATAAGCTTTCCATCGAGCTCTTAGTCGAAGAAGTCGGTCGAAGGATGCAAGAGTTATTAGCAAAAAACTAATCGGTGGTCAACACGTTTCCGTCCTACTGCCGATTCTTTTTGCAAAGTACTTTTCTATAATTCTAGTATTTAATGGGAAAAAATTAAACGAATTTTTTGTCCATGTAAAAAACTTTTAATTCTGAATAAAATGCCACCCATTTATGCAATTAAAAAAATTTTAATGTCTCATATTAGATAAGGCATATTTTCGTATGATAAGGTACTTCTTTTTCAATGACTTCGAGGATATTTTAGTTTTGATCAAAAAATTTTATTTTTCATGACTTTTCGTAAAATATGTTAATGCCATCTGAAAGAGGAACAGATAAGCTTTCCATCGAGCTCTTAGTCGAAGAAGTCGGTCGAAGGATGCAAGAGTTATTAGCAAAAAACTAATCGGTGGTCAACACGTTTCCGTCCTACTGCCGATTCTTTTCGCAAAGTACTTTTCTATAATTCTAGTATTTAATGGGAAAAAATTAAACGAATTTTTTGTTCATGTTAAAAACTATTAATTCTGAATAAAATGCCACCCATTTATGAAATTAAAAAAATTTAAATGTCTCTTATTAGATTAGGCATATTTTCGTCTGATAAGGTACTTCTTTTTCAATGATTTCGAGAATATTTTAGTTTTGATCAAAAAAATTTTATTTCTTACGACTTTTCGTAAAATATGTTAATGCCATCTGAAAGAGGAACAGATAAGCTTTCCATCGAGCTCTTAGTCAAAGAAGTCGGTCGAAGGATGCAAGAGTTATTAGCAAAAAACTAATCGGTGGTCAACTGGCTTCCGTCCTACTGCCGATTCTTTTCGCAAAATGCTTTTCTATAATTCTAGTATTTAATGGGAAAAAATTAAACGAATTTTTTGTCCATGTAAAAAAACTATTAATTCTGAATAAAATGCCACCCATTTATGCAATTAAAAAAATTTCAATGTCTCTTATTAGATAAGGCATATTTTCGTCTGATAAGGTACTTCTTTTTCAATGATTTCGAGGATATTTTAGTTTTGATCAAAAAAATTTTATTTCTTACGACTTTTCGTAAAAAATGTTAATGCCAACTGAAAGAGGAATAGATAAGCTTTCCATCGCGCTTTTAGTCGAAGAAGTCGGTCGAAGGATGCAAGAGTTATTAGCAAAAAACTAATCGGTGGTCAACACGTTTCCGTCCTACTGCCGATTCTTTCCGCAAAGTACTTTTCTATAATTCTAGTATTTAATGGGAAAAAATGAAACGAATTTTTTGTCGATGTTAAAATCTATTAATTCTGAATAAAATGCCACCCATTTATGAAATTAAAAAAATTTAAATGTCTCTTATTAGATAAGTCATATTTTCGTCTGATAAGGTACTTCTTTTTCAATGATTTCGAGAATATTTTAGTTTTGATCAAAAAAATTTTATTTCTTACGACTTTTCGTAAAATATGTTAATGCCATCTGAAAGAGGAACAGATAAGCTTTCTATCGAGCTCTTAGTCGAAGAAGTCGGTTGAAGGATGCAAGAGTTATTAGCAAAAAACTAATCGGTGGTCAACACGTTTCCGTCCTACTGCCGATTCTTTTCGCAAAGTACTTTTCTATAATTCTAGTATTTAATGGGAAAAAATTAAACGAATTTTTTGTTCATGTTAAAAACTATTAATTCTGCATAAAATGCCACCCATTTATGAAATTAAAAAAATTTAAAGGTCTCTTATTAGATAAGGCATATTTTCGTCTGATAAGGTACTTCTTTTTCAATGATTTCGAGAATATTTTAGTTTTGATCAAAAAAATTTTATTTCTTACGACTTTTCGTAAAATATGTTAATGCCATCTGAAAGAGGAACAGATAAGCTTTCCATCGAGCTTTTAGTCAAAGAAGTCGGTCGAAGGATGCAAGAGTTATTGGCAAAAAACTAATCGGTGGTCAACTGGCTTCCGTCCTACCGCCGATTCTTTTCGCAAAGTACTTTTCTATAATTCTAGTATTTAATGGGAAAAAAATAAATGAATTTTTTGTCGATGTAAAAAACTATTAATTCTGAATAAAATGCCACCCATTTATGAAATTAAAAAAATGTAAATGCCTCTTATTAGATAAGGCATATTTTCGTCTGATAAGGTACTTCTTTTTCAATGATTTCGAGAATATTTTAGTTTTGATCAAAAAAATTTTATTTCTTACGACTTTTCGTAAAATATGTTAATGCCATCTGAAAGAGGCACAGATAAGCTTTCTATCGAGCTCTTAGTTGAAGAAGTCGGTCGAAGGATGAAAGAGTTATTAGCAAAAAACTAATCGGTGGTCAACACGTTTCCGTCCTACTGCCGATTCTTTTCGCAAAGTACTTTTCTATAATTCTAGTATTTAATGGGAAAAAATTAAACGAATTTTTTGTTCATTTTAAAAACTATTAATTCTGAATAAAATGCCACCCATTTATGAAATTAAAAAAATTTAGATGTCCCTTATTAGATAAGGCATATTTTCATCTGATAAGGTACTTCTTTTTCAATGATTTCGAGGCTATTTTAGTTTTGATCAAAAAAATTTTTTTTCTTACGACTTTTCGTAAAATATGTTAATGCCATCTAAAAGAGGAACAGATAAGCTTTCCATCGAGCTTTTAGTCGAAGAAGTCGGTCGAAGGATGCAAGAGTTATAAGCAAAAAACTAATCGGTGGTCAACACGTTTCCGTCCTACTGCCGATTCTTTTCGCAAAGTACTTTTCTATAATTCTAGTATTTAGTGGAAAACAATTAAACGAAATTTTTGTCCATGTAAAAAACTATTAATTCTGAATAAAATGCCACCCATTTATGAAATTAAAAAAATTTAAATGTCTCTTATTAGATAAGGCATATTTTCGTCTGATAAGGTACTTCGTTTTCAATGATTTCGAGGATATTTTAGTTTTGATCAAAAACATTTTATTTCTTACGACTTTTCGTAAAAAATGTTAATGCCAACTGAAAGAGGAATAGATAAGCTTTCCATCGAGCTCTTAGTCGAAGAAGTCGGTCGAAGGATGCAAGAGTTATTAGCAAAAAACTAATCGGTGGTCACCACGTTTCCGTCCTACTGCCGATTCTTTTCGCAAAGTACTTTTCTATAATTCCAGTATTTAATGGAAAACAATTAAACGAATTTTTTGTCCATGTAAAAAAACTATTAATTCTGAATAAAATGCCACCCATTTATGAAATTAAAAAAATTTAAAAGTCTCTAATTAGATAAGGCATATTTTCGTCTGATAAGGTACTTCGTTTTCAATGATTTCGAGGATATTTTAGTTTTGATCAAAAAAATTTTATTTCTTACGACTTTTCGTAAAAAATGTTAATGCCAACTGAAAGAGGAATAGATAAGCTTTCCATCGAGCTCTTAGTCGAAGAAGTCGGTCGAAGGATGCAAGAGTTATTAGCAAAAAACTAATCGGTGGTCACCACGTTTCCGTCCTACTGCCGATTTTTTTCGCAAAGTACTTTTCTATAATTCCAGTATTTAATGGAAAACAATTAAACGAATTTTTTGTCCATGTAAAAAAACTATTAATTCTGAATAAAATGCCACCCATTTATGCAATTAAAAAAATGTAAATGTCTCTTATTCGATAAGGATATTTTCGTCTGATAAGGTACTTCTTTTTCAATGATTTCGAGGATATTTTAGTTTTGATCAAAAAAATGGTATTTCTTACGACTTTTCGTAAAATATGTTAATGCCAACTGAAAGAGGAATAGATAAGCTTTCCATCGAGCTCTTATTCGAAGAAGTCGGTCGAAGGATGCAAGAGTTATTAGCAAAAAACTAATCGGTGTTCAACACGATTCCGTCCTACTGCCGATTCTTTTCGCAAAGTACTTTTCAATAATTCTAGTATTTAATGGGAAAAAATGAAACGAATTTTTTGTCCATGTAAAAAAATAATAATTCTGAATAAAATGCCACCCATTTATGCAATTAAAAAAATGTAAATGTCTCTTATTAGATAAGGCATATTTTCGTCTGATAAGGTACTTCGTTTTCAATGATTTCGAGAATATTTTAGTTTTGATCAAAAAAATTGTATTTCTTACGACTTTTCGTAAAATATGTTAATGCCATCTGAAAGAGGATTAGATAAGCTTTCCATCGAGCTCTTAGTCGAAGAAGTCGGTCGAAGGATGCAAGAGTTATTAGCAAAAAACTAATCGGTGGTCAACACTTTTCCGTCCTACTGCCGATTCTTTTCGCAAAGTACTTTTCTATAATTCTAGTATTTAATGGAAAACAATTAAACGAATCTTTTGTCCATGTAAAAAACTATTAATTCTGAATAAAATGCCACCCATTTATGAAATTAAAAAAATTTGAATGTCTCTTATTAGATAAGGCATATTTTCGTCTGATAAGGTACTTCGTTTTCAATGATTTCGAGGATATTTTAGTTTTGATCAAAAAAATTTTATTTCTTACGACTTTTCGTAAAAAATGTTAATGCCAACTGAAAGAGGAATAGATAAGCTTTCCATCGAGCTTTTAGTCGAAGAAGTCGGTCGAAGGATGCAAGAGTTATTAGCAAAAAACTAATCGGTGGTCAACACGTTTCCGTCCTACTGCCGATTCTTTTCGCAAAGTACTTTTCTATAATTCTAGTATTTAATGGGAAAAAATGAAACGAATTTTATGTCCATGTAAAAAACTATTAATTCTGAATAAAATGCCACCCATATATGAAATTAAAAAAATTTAAATGTCTCTTATTAGATAAGGCATATTTTCGTCTGAAAAGGTACTTCGTTTTCAATGATTTCAAGGATATTTTAGTTTTGATCAAAAAAATTTTATTTCTTACGACTTTTCGTAAAAAATGTTAATGCCAACTGAAAGAGGAACAGATAAGCTTTCCATCGAGCTCTTAGTCGAAGAAGTCGGTTGAAGGATGCAAGAGTTATTAGCAAAAAGCTAATCGGTGGTCAACACGTTTCCGTCCTACTGCCGATTATTTTCGCAAAGTACTTTTCTATAATTCTAGTATTCAATGGGAAAAAATTAAACGAATTTTGTGTCCATGTTAAAAACTATTAATTCTGAATAAAATGCCACCCATTTATGAAATAAAAAAAATTTAAATGTCTCTTATTAGATAAGGCATATTTTCGTCTGATAAGGTACTTCGTTTTCAATGATTTCGAGGATATTTTAGTTTTGATCAAAAAAATTTTATTTCTTACGACTTTTCGTAAAAAATGTTAATGCCAACTGAAAGAGGAATAGATAAGCTTTCCATCGAGCTCTTAGTCGAAGAAGTCGGTCGAAGGATGCAAGAGTTATTAGCAAAAAACTAATCGGTGGTCACCACGTTTCCGTCCTACTGCCGATTCTTTTCGCAAAGTACTTTTCTATAATTCCAGTATTTAATGGAAAACAATTAAACGATTTTTTTGTCCATGTAAAAAAACTATTAATTCTGAATAAAATGCCACCCATTTATGCAATTAAAAAAATGTAAATGTCTCTTATTCGATAAGGATATTTTCGTCTGATAAGGTAAAAAATTGTATTTCTTACGACTTTTCGTAAAATATGTTAATGCCAACTGAAAGAGGAACAGATAAGCTTTCCATCGAGCTCTTATTCGAAGAAGTCGGTCGAAGGATGCAAGAGTTATTAGCAAAAAACTAATCGGTGGTCAACACTTTTCCGTCCTACTGCCGATTCTTTTCGCAAAGTACTTTTCAATAATTCTAGTATTTAATGGGAAAAAATGAAACGAATTTTTTGTCCATATAAAAAACTATTAATTCTGAATAAAATGCCACCCATTTATGCAATTAAAGCCAGTAAGGACGCTATCTTCAGCAAGGCTGAAGCTATAATACTTTTCACTTTGTGTCACTATAAAAAAAAACTAAATGAATAGTTTTCATGCCTCCCTAACAACATAACTGTAATGTTTCAAGTCAATTCGTTAAAAAACAAAAAATTTTTCCATACAACGGTTCAAGTTAGGATATAAGTGGGCATAGCCATGCCCACATTTGGTCAAAATAGTTTTCATTCCTCCCTAAGAACATAACTGTAAAGTTTCAAGTCAATTGGTTAAAAAACAAAAAAGTTTTCCATACAAAGGGTCAAGTTAGGATATAAGTGGGCGTGGCCATGCCCACTTTTGATCAAAATAGTTTTCATTCCTCCCTAAGAGCATAACTGCAAAGTTTCAAGTCAATTGGTTAAAAAACAAAAAAGTTTTCCATACAACGGGTCAATTTTCGCTATAAGTAGGCGTGGCCATGCCCACTTTTGATCAAAATAGTTTTCATTCCTCCCTAAGAGCATAACTGCAAAGTTTCAAGTCAGTTGGCTAAAAAGCAAAAAAGTTTTCCATACAACGGGTCAATTTTCGCTATAAAAGGGCGTGGCCACTCCCACTTTTGGTCAAAATAAATGTGATTCCTTCCTAAGAACATAACTGTAAAGTTTCCAGTCAATTGGTTAAAAAACAAAAAGGTTTCCATACAACGTGTCAATTTTCGCTATAAGTAGGCATGGTTACGCCCACTTTTGAATAAAATAGTTTTCATTCCTCCCTAAGAACATAACTGTAAGGTTTCAAGTCAATTGGTTAAAAAACAAAAAAGTTTTCCATACAACGGGTCAAGTTTAGCTATAAAAGGGCGTGGCCACGCCCACTTTTGGTCAAAACTGTTTTCATTCATTCACTAAGAACAATCCTGTAAAGTTTCGCGTCAGTTGGTTAAAAAGCCAAAAAGTTTTTCATACAACGGGTCAATTTTCGCTATAAAAGGGCGTGACCACGCCTACTTTTGATCAAAATAGTTTTTATTCCTCCCTAAGAGCATAACTGCAAAGTTTCAAGTCAATTGGTTAAAAAACAAAAAAGTTTTCCATACAACGGGTCAATTTTTGCTATAAGTAGGCATGGCTACGCCAACTTTTGGCCAAAATAGTTTTCATTCCTCCCTAAGAGCATAACTGCAAAGTTTCAAGTCAATTGGTTAAAAAGCAAAAAAGTTTTCCATACAACGGGTCAATTTTCGCTGTAAAAGGGCGTGGCCACGCCCACTTTTGATCAAAATAGTTTTCGTTCCTCCCTAAGAGCATAACTGCAAAGTTTCAAGTCAATTGGTTAAAAAACAAAAAAGTTTTCCATACAAAGGGTCAATTTAGGCTATAAGTGGGCGTGGCCATGCCCACTTTTGATCAAAATAGTTTTTATTCCTCCCTAAGAGCATAACTGCAAAGTTTCAAGTCAATTGGTTAAAAAACAAAAAAGTTTTCCATACAAAGGCTCAATTTTCGCTATAAAAGGGCGTGGCCACGCCCACTTTTGATCAAAATAGTTTTCATTACTCCCTAAGAGCATAACTGCAAAGTTTCAAGTCAATTGGTTAAAAAACAAAAAAGTTTTCCATACAACGGGTCAATTTTTGCTATAAGTAGGCGTGGCTGCGCCCACTTTTGGTCAAAATAGTTTTCATTCCTCTCTAGGAACATAACTGTAAAGTTTTAAGTCAATTGGTTAAAAAACAAAAAAGTTTTCCATACAAAGGGTCAATTTTCGCTATAAAAGGGCGTGGCAATGCCCACTTTTCGTCAAAATAGTTTTCATTCCTCCCTAAGAACATAACTGTAAAGTTTCAAGTCAATTGATTAAAAAACCAAAAAGTTTTCCATACAAAGGGTCAAGTTAAGCTATAAGTGGGCGTGGCCACGCATACTTTTGATCAAAATAGTTTTCATTCCTCCCTAAGAGCATAACTGCAAAGTTTCAAGTCAATTGGTTAAAAAACAAAAAAGTTTTCCATACAACGGGTCAATTTTCGCTATAAGTAGGCGTGGCTACGCCCACTTTTGGTTAAAATAGTTTTCATTCCTCCCTAAGAACATAACTGTAAAGTTTCAAGTCAATTGGTTAAAAAACAAAAAAGTTTTCCATACAAAGGGTCAAGTTAAGCTATAAGTGGGCGTGGCCACGCCCAGTTTTGATCAAAATAGTTTTCATTCCTCCCTAAGAGCATAACTGCAAAGTTTCAAGTCAATTGGTTAAAAAACAAAAAAGTTTTCCATACAACGGGTCAATTTTCGCTATAAGTGGGCGTGGCTACGCCTGGCTACGCCCACTTTTTGTCAAAATAGTTTTCATTCCTCTCTAAGAACATAACTGTAAAGTTTCAAGTCAATTGCTTAAAAAACAAAAAAGTTTTCCATACAACGGGTAAATTTTCGCTATAAGTGGGCGTGGCTACGCGTAGTTACGCCCACTTTTGGTCAAAATAGATTTCATTCCTCCCTAAGAACATAACTTTAAAATTTCAAGTCAATTGGTTAGGAAACAAAAAAGTTTTCCATACAACGACGTGAATATTCCTTCTCTTCCTCTTCTTCATTTTGTATGGGAGCTACCAGGTCCAGATATCCAATCTCAATGAAACTTTCAGGCATGTAATCGGACCATGTAAAACTACGATGTTTAAAATTTCAGCACTCTATTGTACAAAACAAAAAAGTTTTCCATACAACGATTCAAGTTTTGTTCACTTTTCTTCTTCTTTTCGTATGGGAGCTACCTGTTCCAATAATCCGATCATGCTGGTTCCGACGAATGATTCATCGTAATAAATTCTAAGACTCTGTGCAAAGTTTCAGCTCGATAGCTTCAAAACTGAGGGACTAGTTTGCATACATACAGACAGACCGACAGACAGACAGACAGACGGACAGACGGACATGGCTAAATCAACTCGTCTTGTCGTCCTGATCAAGAATATATATACTTTATATAGTCGGAAATTAATATTTCGATCTGTTACAAACTCCGTGACAAAGTTAATATACTATTTCACATAAGTGAAAAGTATAAAAATGTAAATGTCTCTTATTAGATAAGGCATATTTTCGTCTGATAAGGTACTTCGTTTTCAATGATTTCGAGAATATTTTAGTTTTGATCAAAAAAATTGTATTTCTTACGACTTTTCGTAAAATATGTTAATGCCATCTGAAAGAGGAACAGATAAGCTTTCCATCGAGCTCTTAGTTGAAGAAGTCGGTCGAAGGATGCAAGAGTTATTAGCAAAAAACTAATCGGTGGTCAACACTTTTCCGTCCTACTGCCGATTCTTTTCGCAAAGTACTTTTCTATAATTCTAGTATTTAATGGAAAACAATTAAACGAATCTTTTGTCCATGTAAAAAACTATTAATTCTGAATAAAATGCCACCCATTTATGAAATTAAAAAAATTTAAATGTCTCTTATTAGATAAGGCATATTTTCGTCTGATAAGGTACTTCGTTTTCAATGATTTCGAGGATATTTTAGTTTTGATCAAAAAAATTTTATTTCTTACGACTTTTCGTAAAAAATGTTAATGCCAACTGAAAGAGGAATAGATAAGCTTTCCATCGAGCTTTTAGTCGAAGAAGTCGGTCGAAGGATGCAAGAGTTATAAGCAAAAAACTAATCGGTGGTCAACACGTTTCCGTCCTACTGCCGATTCTTTTCGCAAAGTACTTTTCTATAATTCTAGTATTTAATGGGAAAAAATGAAACGAATTTTATGTCCATGTAAAAAACTATTAATTCTGAATAAAATGTCACCCATATATGAAATTAAAAAAATTTAAATGTCTCTTATTAGATAAGGCATATTTTCGTCTGATAAGGTACTTCGTTTTCAATGATTTCAAGTATATTTTAGTTTTGATCAAAAAAATTTTATTTCTTACGACTTTTCGTAAAAAATGTTAATGCCAACTGAAAGAGGAATAGATAAGCTTTCCATCGAGCTCTTAGTCGAAGAAGTCGGTCGAAGGATGAAAGAGATATTAGCAAAAAACTAATCGGTGGTCACCACGTTTCCGTCCTACTGCCGATTCTTTTCGCAAAGTACTTTTCTATAATTCCAGTATTTAATGGAAAACAATTAAACGAATTTTTTGTCCATGTAAAAAAACTATTAATTCTGAATAAAATGCCACCCATTTATGCAATTAAAAAAATGTAAATGTCTCTTATTAGATAAGGCATATTTTCGTCTGATAAGGTACTACGTTTTCAATGATTTCGAGAATATTTTAGTTTTGATCAAAAAAATTGTATTTCTTACGACTTTTCGTAAAATATGTTAATGCCAACTGAAAGAGGAACAGATAAGCTTTCCATCGAGCTCTTATTCGAAGAAGTCGGTCGAAGGATGCAAGAGTTATTAGCAAAAAACTAATCGGTGGTCAACACGATTCCGTCCTACTGCCGATTCTTTTCGCAAAGTACTTTTCTATAATTCTAGTATTTAATGGGAAAAAATGAAACGAATTTTTTGTCCATGTAAAAAACTATTAATTCTGAATAAAATGCCACCCATTTATGAAATTAAAAAAATTTAAATGTCTCTTATTAGATAAGGCATATTTTCGTCTGATAAGGTACTTCGTTTTCAATAATTTCGAGGATATTTTAGTTTTGATCAAAAAAATTTTATTTCTTACGACTTTTCGTAAAAACTGTTAATGCCAACTGAAAGAGCAATAGATAAGCTTTCCATCGAGCTTTTAGTCGAAGAAGTCGGTCGAAGGATGCAAGAGTTATTAGCAAAAAACTAATCGGTGGTCAACACATTTCCGTCCTACTGCCGATTCTTTTCGCAAAGTACTTTTCTATAATTCTAGTATTTAATGGGAAAAAATGAAACGAATTTTTTGTCCATGTAAAAAACTATTAATTCTGAATAAAATGCCACCCATTTATGAAATTAAAAAAATTTAAATGTCTCTTATTAGATAAGGCATATTTTCGTCTGATAAGGTACTTCGTTTTCAATGATTTCGAGGATATTTTAGTTTTGATCAAAAAAATTTTATTTCTTACGACTTTTCGTAAAATATGTTAATGCCAACTGAAAGAGGAACAGATAAGCTTTCCATCGAGCTCTTAGTCGAAGAAGTCGGTCGAAGGATGCAAGAGTTATTAGCAAAAAACTAATCGGTGGTCAACACGTTTCCGTCCTACTGCCGATTATTTTCGCAAAGTACTTTTCTATAATTCTAGTATTTAATGGGAAAAAATTAAACGAATTTTTTGTCCATGTTAAAAACTATTAATTCTGAATAAAATGCCACCCATTTATGAAATTAAAAAAATTTAAATGTCTCTTATTAGATAAGGCATATTTTCGTCTGATAAGGTACTTCGTTTTCAATGATTGCGAGGATATTTTAGTTTTGATCAAAAAAATTTTATTTCTTACGACTTTTCGTAAAAAATGTTAATGCCAACTGAAAGAGGAATAGATAAGCTTTCCATCGAGCTCTTAGTCGAAGAAGTCGGTCGAAGGATGCAAGAGTTATTAGCAAAAAACTAATCGATGGTCACCAAGTTTCCGTCCTACTGCCGATTCTTTTCGCAAAGTACTTTTCTATAATTCCAGTATTTAATGGAAAACAATTAAACGAATTTTTTGTCCATGTAAAAAAACTATTAATTCTGAATAAAATGCCACCCATTTATGAAATTAAAAAAATTTAAATGTCTCTTATTAGATAAGGCATATTTTCGTCTGATAAGGTACTTCTTTTTCAATGATTTCGAGGATATTTTAGTTTTGATCAAAAAAATTGTATTTCTTACGACTTTTCGTAAAATATGTTAATGCCAACTGAAAGAGGAACAGATAAGCTTTCCATCGAGCTCTTATTCGAAGAAGTCGGTCGAAGGATGCAAGAGTTATAAGCAAAAAACTAATCGGTGGTCAACACGTTTCCGTCCTACTGCCGATTCTTTTCGCAAAGTACTTTTCTATAATTCTAGTATTTAATGGGAAAAAATGAAACGAATTTTATGTCCATGTAAAAAACTATTAATTCTGAATAAAATGCCACCCATTTATGAAATTAAAACCAGTAAGGACGCTATCTTCAGCAAGGCTGAAGCTATAATACTTTTCACGTTGTGTCACTAAAAAACTAAATGAATAGTTTTCATGCCTCCCTAACAACATTACTGTAAGGTTTCAAGTCAATTGGTTAAAAAACAAAAAAGTTTTCCATACAGCGGTTCAAGTTTTGCGATAAGTGGGCGTAGCCATGCCCACTTTTGGTCAAAATAGTTTTCATTCCTCCCTAAGAAGATAACTGTAAGGTTTCAAGTCAATTGGTCAATTTTCGCTAAAAAAAGGCGTGGGCACGCCCACTTTTGGTCAAAATTGTTTTCATTCCTCCCTAAGAACATAACTGTAAAGTTTCAAGTCAATTGGTTAAAAAACACAAAAGTTTTCCATACAACGGGTCAAATTTCGCTATAAAAGGGCGTGGCCACGCCCACTTTTGGTCAAAATAGTTTTCATTCCTCCCTAAGAACATAACTGTAAAGTTTCAAGTCAATTCGTTGAAAAACAAAAAAGTTTTCCATACAACGGTTCAATTTTTGCTATAAGTGGGCGTGGCGACGCCCACTTTTGGTCAACATTGTTTTCATTCCTCCCTAAGAACATAACTGTAAAGTTTCAAGTCAATTGGTTAAAAAACAAAAAAGTTTTCCATACAACGGGTCAAATTTCGCTATAAAAGGGCGTGGCCGCGCCCACTTTTGGTCAAAATTGTTTTCATTCCTCCCTAAACACATAACTGTAAAGTTTCAAGTCAATTGGTTAAAAAACACAAAAGTTTTCCATACAACGGGTCAAATTTCGCTATAAAAGGGCGTGGCTACGCCCACTTTTGGTCAAAATAGTTTTCATTCCTCCCAAAGAACATAACTGTAAAGTTTCAAGTCAATTCGTTGAAAAACAAAAAAGTTTTCCATACAACGGGTCAATTTTCGCTATAAGTGGGCGTGGCTACGCGTGGCTACGCCCACTTTTGGTCAAAATAGTTTTCATTCCTTCCTAAGAACATAACTTTAAAATTTCAAGTCAATTGGTTAAAAAAAAAAAAAAAGTTTTTCATACAACGGGTCAATTTTCGCTAGAAGTGGGCGTGGCTACGCGTGGCTACGCCCATTTTTGATCAAAATAGTTTTCATTCCTCACCAAGAACATATCTTTAAAATTTCAAGTCAATTGGTTGAAAAACAAAAAAGTTGTCCATACAACGACGTGAATATTGCTTCTCTTCCTCTTCTTCATTTTGTATGGGAGCTACCAGTTCCAGATGTCCAATCTCATTGAAACTTTCAGGCATGTAGTCGGAATATGTATAACTACTATGTTTAAAATTTCAGCACTCTATCATACAAAACAAAAAACTTTTCCATACAACGACTCAAGTTTTGTTCATTTTTCTTCTTCTTTTCGTATGGGGGCTACCAGTTCCAGTGGTCCGATATGGCTGGATCCGACAAATGAGTTGATCGCACAAATAAGCAGTCTCTGTGCAAAATTTCAGCTCAATATCTTCAAAACTGTGGGAGGAGATTGTATATATACAGACAGACGGACGGACAGACGGACAGACGGTCAGACGGACAGACGGACATGGCTAAATCAACTCGTCTTGTCGTCCTGATCAAGAATATATATACTTTATATAGTCGGAAATGAATATTTCGATCTGTTACAAACTTCAGCACAAAGTTATTATACTATTTCACATACGTGAAAAGTATAAAAATTTAAATGTCTCTTATTAGATAAGGCATATTTTCGTCTGATAAGGTACTTCGTTTTCAATGATTTCGAGGATATTTTAGTTTTGATCAAAAAAATTTTATTTCTTACGACTTTTCGTAAAAAATGTTAATGCCAACTGAAAGAGGAATAGATAAGCTTTCCATCGAGCTCTTAGTCGAAGAAGTCGGTCGAAGGATGCAAGAGGTTTTAGCAAAAAACTAATCGGTGGTCACCACGTTTCCGTCCTACTGCCGATTCTTTTCGCAAAGTACTTTTCTATAATTCCAGTATTTAATGGAAAACAATTAAACGAACTTTTTGTCCATGTAAAAAAACTATTAATTCTGAATAAAATGCCACCCATTTATGCAATTAAAAAAATGTAAATGTCTCTTATTAGATAAGGCATATTTTCGTCTGATAAGGTACTTCGTTTTCAATGATTTCGAGAATATTTTAGTTTTGATCAAAAAAATTGTATTTCTTACGACTTTTCGTAAAATATGTTAATGCCAACTGAAAGAGGAACAGATAAGCTTTCCATCGAGCTCTTATTCGAAGAAGTCGGTCGAAGGATGCAAGAGTTATTAGCAAAAAACTAATCGGTGGTCAACACGATTCCGTCCTACTGCCGATTCTTTTCGCAAAGTACTTTTCTATAATTCTAGTATTTAATGGGAAAAAATGAAACGAATTTTTTGTCCATGTAAAAAACTATTAATTCTGAATAAAATGCCACCCATTTATGAAATTAAAAAAATTTAAATGTCTCTTATTAGATAAGGCATATTTTCGTCTGATAAGGTACTTCGTTTTCAATGATTTCGAGGATATTTTAGTTTTGATCAAAAAAATTTTATTTCTTACGACTTTTCGTAAAAAATGTTAATGCCAACTGAAAGAGCAATAGATAAGCTTTCCATCGAGCTTTTAGTCGAAGAAGTCGGTCGAAGGATGCAAGAGTTATTAGCAAAAAACTAATCGGTGGTCAACACATTTCCGTCCTACTGCCGATTCTTTTCGCAAAGTACTTTTCTATAATTCTAGTATTTAATGGGAAAAAATGAAACGAATTTTTTGTCGATGTAAAAAACTATTAATTCTGAATAAAATGCCACCCATTTATGAAATTAAAAAAATTTAAATGTCTCTTATTAGATAAGGCATATTTTCGTCTGATAAGGTACTTCGTTTTCAATGATTTCGAGGATATTTTAGTTTTGATCAAAAAAATTTTATTTCTTACGACTTTTCGTAAAAAATGTTAATGCCAACTGAAAGAGGAACAGATAAGCTTTCCATCGAGCTCTTAGTCGAAGAAGTCGGTCGAAGGATGCAAGTGTTATTAGCAAAAAACTAATCGGTGGTCAACACGTTTCCGTCCTACTGCCGATTATTTTCGCAAAGTACTTTTCTATAATTCTAGTATTTAATGGAAAAAATTAAACGAATTTTTTGTCCTTGTTAAAAACTACTAATTCTGAATAAAATGCCACCCATTTATGAAATTAAAAAAATTAAAATGTCTCTTATTAGATAAGGCATATTTTCGTCTGATAAGGTACTTCGTTTTCAATGACTTCGAGGATATTTTAGTTTTGATCAAAAAAATTTTATTTCTTACGACTTTTCGTAAAAAATGTTAATGCCAACTGAAAGAGGAACAGATAAGCTTTCCATCGAGCTCTTATTCGAAGAAGTCGGTCGAAGGATGCAAGAGTTATTAGCAAAAAACTAATCTGTGGTCAACACGATTCCGTCCTACTGCCGATTCTTTTCGCAAAGTACTTTTCTATAATTCTAGTATTTAATGGGAAAAAATGAAACGAATTTTTTGTCCATGTAAAAAACTAATAATTCTGAATAAAATGCCACCCATTTATGAAATTAAAAAAATTTAAATGTCTCTTATTAGATAAGGCATATTTTCGTCTGATAAGGTACTTCGTTTTCAATGATTTCGAGGATATTTTAGTTTTGATCAAAAAAATTTTATTTCTTACGACTTTTCGTAAAAAATGTTAATTCCAACTGAAAGAGGAATAGATAAGCTTTCCATCGAGCTCTTAGTCGAAGAAGTCGGTCGAAGGATGAAAGAGTTATTAGCAAAAAACTAATCGGTGGTCAACACGTTTCCGTCCTACTGCCGATTCTTTTCGCAAAGTACTTTTCTATAATTCTAGTATTTAATGGGAAAAAGTGAAACGAATTTTTTGTCCATGTAAAAAACTATTAATTCTGAATAAAATGCCACCCATTTATGAAATTCAAAAAATTTAAATGTCTCTTATTAGATAAGGCATATTTTCGTCTGATAACTTCGTTTTCAATGATTTCGAGGATATTTTAGTTTTGATCAAAAAAATTTTATTTCTTACGACTTTTCGTAAAAAATGTTAATGCCAACTGAAAGAGCAATAGATAAGCTTTCCATCGAGCTTTTAGTCGAAGAAGTCGGTCGAAGGATGCAAGAGTTATTAGCAAAAAACTAATCGGTGGTCAACACGTTTCCGCTCTTCTGTCGATTCTTTTCGCAAAGTACTTTTCTATAATTCTAGTATTTAATGGGAAAAAATTAAACGAATTTTTTGTCCATGTAAAAAAACTATTATTTCTGAATAAAATGCCACCCATTTATGCAATTAAAAAAATTTAAATGTCTCTTATTAGATAAGGCATATTTTCGTATGATAAGGTACTTCTTTTTCAATGATTTCGAGGATATTTTAGTTTTGATCAAAAACATTTTATTTCTTACGACTTTTCGTAAAAAATGTTAATGCCAACTGAAACAGCAATAGATAAGCTTTCCATCGAGCTTTTAGTCGAAGAAGTCGGTCGAAGGATGCAAGAGTTATTAGCAAAAAACTAATCGGTGGTCAACACGTTTCCGTCCTACTGCCGATTCTTTTCGCAAAGTACTTTTCTATAATTCTAGTATTTAATGGAAAAAAATGAAACGAATTTTTTGTCCATGTAAAAAACTATTAATTCTGAATAAAATGCCACCCATTTATGAAATTCAAAAAATTTAAATGTCTCTTATTAGATAAGGCATATTTTCGTCTGATAAGGTACTTCGTTTTCAATGATTTCGAGGATATTTTAGTTTTGATCAAAAAAATTTTATTTCTTACGACTTTTCGTAAAAAATGTTAATGCCAACTGAAAGAGGAATAGATAAGATTTCCATCGAGCTTTTAGTCGAAGAAGTCGGTCGAAGGATGCAAGAGTTATTAGCAAAAAACTAATCGGTGGTCAACACGTTTCCGTCATACTGCCGATTATTTTCGCAAAGTACTTTTCTATAATTCTAGTATTTAATGGGAAAAAATTAAACGAATTTTTTGTCCATGTTAAAAACTATTAACTCTGAATAAAATGCCACCCATTTATGAAATTAAAAAAATTTAAATGTCTCTTATTAGATAAGGCATATTTTCGTCTGATAAGGTACTTCTTTTTCAATGATTTTGAGGATATTTTAGTTTTGATCAAAAAAATTGTATTTCTTACGACTTTTCGTAAAATATGTTAATGGCAACTGAAAGAGGAACAGATAAGCTTTCCATCGAGCTCTTATTCGAAGAAGTCGGTCGAAGGATGCAAGAGTTATTAGCAAAAAACTAAACGGTGGTCAACACGTTTCCGTCCTACTGCCGATTCTTTTCGCAAAGTACTTTTCTATAATTCTAGTATTTAATGGGAAAAAATGAAACGAATTTTTTGTCCATGTAAAAAACTATTAATTCTGAATAAAATGCCACCCATTTATGAAATTAAAAAAATTTAAATGTCTCTTATTAGATAAGGCATATTTTCGTCTGATAAGGTACTTCGTTTTCAATGATTTCGAGGATATTTTAGTTTTGATCAAAAAAATTTTATTTCTTACGACTCGTAAAAAATGTTAATGCCAACTGAAAGAGGAATAGATAAGCTTTCCATCGAGCTCTTAGTCGAAGAAGTCGGTCGAAGGATGCAAGAGTTATTAGCAAAAAACTAATCGGAGGTCACCACGTTTCCGTCCTACTGCCGATTCTTTTCGCAAAGTACTTTTCTATAATTCCAGTATTTAATGGAAAACAATTAAACGAATTTTTTGTCCATGTAAAAAAACTATTAATTCTGAATAAAATGCCACCCATTTATGCAATTAAAAAAATGTAAATGTCTCTTATTCGATAAGGATATTTTCATCTGATAAGGAACTTCGTTTTCAATGATTTCGAGGATATTTTAGTTTTGATCAAAAAAATTTTATTTCTTACGACTTTTCGTAAAAAATGTTAATGCCAACTGAAAGAGCAATAGATAAGCTTTCCATCGAGCTTTTAGTCGAAGAAGTCGGTCGAAGGATGCAAGAGTTATTAGCAAAAAACTAATCGGAGGTCACCACGTTTCCGTCCTACTGCCGATTCTTTTCGCAAAGTACTTTTCTATAATTCTAGTATTTAATGGGAAAAAATTAAACGAATTTTTTGTCCATGTAAAAAAACTATTATTTCTGAATAATATGCCACCCATTTATGCAATTAAAAAAATTTAAATGTCTCTTATTAGATAAGACATATTTTCGTATGATAAGGTACTTCTTTTTCAATGATTTCGAGGATATTTTAGTTTTGATCAAAAAAATTTTATTTCTCATGACTTATCGTAAAATATGTTAATGCCATCTGAAAGAGGAACAAATAAGCTTTCCATCGAGCTCTTAGTCGAAGAAGTCGGTCGAAGGATACAAGAGTTATTAGCAAAAAACTAATCGGTGGTCAACTCGTTTCCGTCCTACTGCCGATTCTTTTCGCAAAATGCTTTTCTATAATTGTAGTATTTAATGGGAAAAAATTAAACGAGTTTTTGTCCATATAAAAAAACTTTTAATTCTGAATTAAATGCTACCCATTTATGCAATTAAAAAAATTTAAATGTCTCTTATTAGATAAGGCATATTTTCGTATGATAAGGTACTTCTTTTTCAATGATTTCGAGGATATTTTAGTTTTTATCAAAAAAATTGTATTTCTCATGACTTTTCGTAAAATATGTTAATGCCATCTGAAAGAGGAACAGACAAGCTTTCCATCGAGCTTTTAGTCGAAGAAGTCGGTCGAAGGATGCAAGAGTTATTAGCAAAAAACTAATCGGTGGTCAACAGTTTTCCGTCCTACTGCCGATTCTTTTCGCAAAGTACTTTTCTTTAATTCTAGTATTCAATGGGAAAAAATTAAACGAATTTTTTGTCCATGTAAAAAACTATTAATTCTGAATAAAATGCCACCCATTTATGAAATTAAAAAAATTTAAATGTCTCTTATTAGATAAGGCATATTTTCGTCTGATAAGGTACTTCGTTTTCAATGATTTCGAGGATATTTTAGTTTTGATCAAAAAAATTTTATTTCTTATGACTTTTCGTAAAAAATGTTAATGCCAACTGAAAGAGCAATAGATAAGCTTTCCATCGAGCTTTTAGTCGAAGAAGTCGGTCGAAGGATGCAAGAGTTATTAGCAAAAAACTAATCGGTGATCAACACGTTTCAGTCCTACTGCCGATTCTTTTCGCAAAGTACTTTTCTATAATTCTAGTATTTAATGGGAAAAAATGAAACGAATTTTTTGTCCATGTAAAAAACTATTAATTCTGAATAAAATGCCACCCATTTATGAAATTAAAAAAATTTAAATGTCTCTTATTAGATAAGGCATATTTTCGTCTGATAAGGTACTTCGTTTTCAATGATTTCGAGGATGTTTTAGTTTTGATCAAAAAAATTTTATTTCTTACGACTTTTCGTAAAAAATGTTAATGCCAACTGAAAGAGCAATAGATAAGCTTTCCATCGAGCTTTTAGTCGAAGAAGTCGGTCGAAGGATGCAAGAGTTATTAGCAAAAAACTAATCGGTGGTCAACACGTTTCCGTCCTACTGCCGATTCTTTTCGCAAAGTACTTTTCTATAATTCCAGTATTTAATGGGAAACAATTAAACGAATTTTTGGTCCATGTAAAAAACTATTAATTCTGAATAAAATGCCACCCATTTATGCAATTAAAAAAATGTAAATGTCTCTTATTAGATAAGGCATATTTTCGTCTGATAAGGTACTTATTTTTCAATGATTTCGAGAATTAGTTTTGATCAAAAAAATTTTATTTCTTACGACTTTTCGTAAAATATGTTAATGCCATCTGAAAGAGGAACATATAAGCTTTCCATCGAGCTCTTAGTCAAAGAAGTCGGTCGAAGGATGCAAGAGTTATTAGCAAAAAACTAATCGGTGGTCAACACGTTTCCGTCCTACTGCCGATTCTTTTCCCAAAGTACTTTTCTATAATTCTAGTATTTAATGCGAAAAAATTAAACCAATTTTTTGTCCATGTTAAAAACTATTAATTCTGAATAAAATGCCACCCATTTATGAAACTAAAAAAATTTAAATGTCTCTTATTAGATAAGGCATATTTTCGTCTGATAAGGTACTTCTTTTTCAATGATTTCGAGGATATTTTAGTTTTGATCAAAAAAATTTTTTTTCTTACGACTTTTCGTAAAATATGTTAATGCCATCTGAAAAAGGAACAGATAAATTTTCCATCGAGCTCTTAGTCGAAGAAGTCGGTCGAAGGATGCAATAGTTATTAGCAAATAACTAATCGGTGGTCAACACGTTTCCGTCCTACTGCCGATTCTTTTCGCAAAATGCTTTTCTATTATTGTAGTATTTAGTGGGAAAAAATTAAACGAAATTTTTGTCCATGTAAAAAAACTATTAATTCTGAATAAAATGCCACCCATTTATGCAATTAAAAAAATTTAAATGTCTGTTATTAGATAATGCATATTTTCGTATGATAAGGTACTTCTTTTTCAATGATTTCGAGGATATTTTAGTTTTGATCCAAAAAATTTTATTTCTCATGACTTTTAGTAAAATATGTTAATGCCATCTGAAAGAGGAACAGATAAGCTTTCCATCGAGCTCTAAGTCAAAGAAGGATGCAAGAGTTATTAGCAAAAAACTAATCGGTGGTCAACACGTTTCCGTCCTACTGCCGATTCTTTTCGCAAAATGCTTTTCTATAATTGTAGTATTTATTGGGAAAAAATTAAACGAATTTTTTGTCCATGTAAAAAAACTATTAATTCTGAATAAAATGCCACCCATTTATGAAATTAAAAAAATTTAAATGTCTCTAATTAGATAAGGCATATTTTCGTCTGATAAGGTACTTCTTTTTCAATGATTTCGAGGATATTTTAGTTTTGATCCAAAAAATTTTATTTCTCATGACTTTTTGTAAAATATGTTAATGCCATCTGAAAGAGGAACAGATAAGCTTTCCATCGAGCTCTTAGTCGAAGAAGTCGGTCGAAGGATGCAAGAGTTATTAGCAAAAAACTAATCGGTGGTCAACACGTTTCCGTCCTACTGCCGATTCTTTTTGCAAAGTACTTTTCTATAATTCTAGTATTTAATGGGAAAAAATTAAACGAATTTTTGGTCCATGTAAAAAACTTTTAATTCTGAATAAAATGCCACCCATTTATGCAATTAAAAAAATTTTAATGTCTCTTATTAGATAAGGCATATTTTCGTATGATAAGGTACTTCTTTTTCAATGACTTCGAGGATATTTTAGTTTTGATCAAAAAAATTTTATTTCTCATGACTTTTCGTAAAATATGTTAATGCCATCTGAAAGAGGAACAGATAAGCTTTCCATCGAGCTCTTAGTCGAAGAAGTCGGTCGAAGGATGCAAGAGTTATTAGCAAAAAACTAATCGGTGGTCAACTGGTTTCCGTCCTACCACCGATTCTTTTCGTAAAGTACTTTTCTATAATTCTAGTATTTAATGGGAAAAAATTAAATGAATTTTTTGTCGATGTAAAAAACTATTAATTCTGAATAAAATGCCACCCATTTATGAAATTAAAAAAATTTAAATGTCTCTTATTAGATAAGGCATATTTTCGTCTGATAAGGTACTTCTTTTTCAATGATTTCGAGAATATTTTAGTTTTGATCAAAAAAATTTTATTTCTTACGACTTTTCGTAAAATATGTTAATGCCATCTGAAAGAGGAACAGATAAGCTTTCTATCGAGCTCTTAGTCGAAGAAGTCGGTCGAAGGATGCAAGAGTTATTAGCAAAAAACTAATCGGTGGTCAACACGTTTCCGTCCTACTGCCGATTCTTTTCGCAAAGTACTTTTCTATAATTCTAGTATTTAATGGGAAAAAATTAAACGAATTTTTTGTTCATGTTAAAAACTATTAATTCTGAATAAAATGCCACCTATTTATGAAATTAAAAAAATTTAAATGTCTCTTATTAGATAATGCATATTTTCGTATGATAAGGTACTTCTTTTTCAATGATTTCGAGGATATTTTAGTTTTGATCAAAAAAATTTTTTTTCTTACGACTTTTCGTAAAATATGTTAATGCCATCTGAAAGAGGAACAGATAAGCTTTCCATCGAGCTCTTTGTCGAAGAAGTCGGTCGAAGGATGCAAGAGTTATTAGCAAAAAACTAATCGGTGGTCAACACGTTTCCGTCCTACTGCCGATTCTTTTCGCAAAATGCTTTTCTATTATTGTAGTATTTAGTGGGAAAAAATTAAACGAAATTCTTGTCCATGTAAAAAAACTATTAATTCTGAATAAAATGCCACCCATTTATGCAATTAAAAAAATTTAAATGTCTCTTATTAGATAATGCATATTTTCGTATGATAAGGTACTTCTTTTTCAATGATTTCGAGGATATTTTAGTTTTGATCAAAAAAATTTTATTTCTCATAACTTTTAGTAAAATATGTTAATGCCATCTGAAAGAGGAACAGATAAGCTTCCCATCGAGCTCTGAGTCAAAGAAGTCGGTCGAAGGATGCAAGAGTTATTAGCAAAAAACTAATCGGTGGTCAACACGTTTCCGTCCTACTGCCGATTCTTTTCGCAAAATGCTTTTCTATAATTCTAGTATTTAATGGGAAAAAATTAAACGAATTTTTTGTCCATGTAAAAAAACTATTAATTCTGAATAAAATGCCACCCATTTATGCAATTAAAAAAATTTCAATGTCTCTTATTAGATAATGCATATTTTCGTATGATAAGGTACTTCTTTTTCAATGATTTCGAGGATATTTTAGTTTTGATCAAAAAATTTTATTTCTCATGACTTTTAGTAAAATATGTTAATGCCATCTGAAAGAGCAACAGATAAGCTTTCCATCTAGCTCTTAGTCAAAGAAGTCGGTCGAAGGATGCAAGAGTTATTAGCAAAAAACTATTCGGTGGTCAACACGTTTCCGTCCTACTGCCGATTCTTTAAGCAAAATGCTTTTCTATAATTGTAGTATTTAGTGGGAAAAAATTAAACGAATTTTTTGTCCATGTAAAGAAACTATTAATTCTGAATAAAATGCCACCCATTTATGAAATTAAAAAAATTTAAATGTCTCTTATTAGATAAGGCTTATTTTCGTCTGATAAGGTACTTCTTTTTCAATGATTTCGAGGATATTTAAGTTTCGATCAAAAAAATTTTATTTCTTACGACTTTTCGTAAAATATGTTAATGCCATCTGAAAGAGGAACAGATAAGCTTTCCATCGAGCTCTTAGTCGAAGAAGTCGGTCGAAGGATGCAAGAGTTATTAGCAAAAAACTAATCGGTGGTCAACACGTTTCCGTCCTACTGCCGATTCTTTTTGCAAAGTACTTTTCTATAATTCTAGTATTTAATGGGAAAAAATTAAACGAATTTTTGGTCCATGTAAAAAACTTTTAATTCTGAATAAAATGCCACCCATTTATGCAATTAAAAAAATTTTAATGTCTCTTATTAGATAAGGCATATTTTCGTATGATAAGGTACTTCTTTTTCAATGACTTCGAGGATATTTTAGTTTTGATCAAAAAAATTTTATTTCTCATGACTTTTCGTAAAATATGTTAATGCCATCTGAAAGAGGAACAGATAAGCTTTCCATCGAGCTCTTAGTCGAAGAAGTCGGTCGAAGGATGCAAGAGTTATTAGCAAAAAACTAATCGGTGGTCAACTGGTTTCCGTCCTACCACCGATTCTTTTCGTAAAGTACTTTTCTATAATTCTAGTATTTAATGGGAAAAAATTAAATGAATTTTTTGTCGATGTAAAAAACTATTAATTCTGAATAAAATGCCACCCATTTATGAAATTAAAAAAATTTAAATGTCTCTTATTAGATAAGGCATATTTTCGTCTGATAAGGTACTTCTTTTTCAATGATTTCGAGAATATTTTAGTTTTGATCAAAAAAATTTTATTTCTTACGACTTTTCGTAAAATATGTTAATGCCATCTGAAAGAGGAACAGATAAGCTTTCTATCGAGCTCTTAGTCGAAGAAGTCGGTCGAAGGATGCAAGAGTTATTAGCAAAAAACTAATCGGTGGTCAACACGTTTCCGTCCTACTGCCGATTCTTTTCGCAAAGTACTTTTCTATAATTCTAGTATTTAATGGGAAAAAATTAAACGAATTTTTTGTTCATGTTAAAAACTATTAATTCTGAATAAAATGCCACCTATTTATGAAATTAAAAAAATTTAAATGTCTCTTATTAGATAATGCATATTTTCGTATGATAAGGTACTTCTTTTTCAATGATTTCGAGGATATTTTAGTTTTGATCAAAAAAATTTTTTTTCTTACGACTTTTCGTAAAATATGTTAATGCCATCTGAAAGAGGAACAGATAAGCTTTCCATCGAGCTCTTTGTCGAAGAAGTCGGTCGAAGGATGCAAGAGTTATTAGCAAAAAACTAATCGGTGGTCAACACGTTTCCGTCCTACTGCCGATTCTTTTCGCAAAATGCTTTTCTATTATTGTAGTATTTAGTGGGAAAAAATTAAACGAAATTCTTGTCCATGTAAAAAAACTATTAATTCTGAATAAAATGCCACCCATTTATGCAATTAAAAAAATTTAAATGTCTCTTATTAGATAATGCATATTTTCGTATGATAAGGTACTTCTTTTTCAATGATTTCGAGGATATTTTAGTTTTGATCAAAAAAATTTTATTTCTCATAACTTTTAGTAAAATATGTTAATGCCATCTGAAAGAGGAACAGATAAGCTTCCCATCGAGCTCTGAGTCAAAGAAGTCGGTCGAAGGATGCAAGAGTTATTAGCAAAAAACTAATCGGTGGTCAACACGTTTCCGTCCTACTGCCGATTCTTTTCGCAAAATGCTTTTCTATAATTCTAGTATTTAATGGGAAAAAATTAAACGAATTTTTTGTCCATGTAAAAAAACTATTAATTCTGAATAAAATGCCACCCATTTATGCAATTAAAAAAATTTCAATGTCTCTTATTAGATAATGCATATTTTCGTATGATAAGGTACTTCTTTTTCAATGATTTCGAGGATATTTTAGTTTTGATCAAAAAATTTTATTTCTCATGACTTTTAGTAAAATATGTTAATGCCATCTGAAAGAGCAACAGATAAGCTTTCCATCTAGCTCTTAGTCAAAGAAGTCGGTCGAAGGATGCAAGAGTTATTAGCAAAAAACTATTCGGTGGTCAACACGTTTCCGTCCTACTGCCGATTCTTTAAGCAAAATGCTTTTCTATAATTGTAGTATTTAGTGGGAAAAAATTAAACGAATTTTTTGTCCATGTAAAGAAACTATTAATTCTGAATAAAATGCCACCCATTTATGAAATTAAAAAAATTTAAATGTCTCTTATTAGATAAGGCTTATTTTCGTCTGATAAGGTACTTCTTTTTCAATGATTTCGAGGATATTTAAGTTTCGATCAAAAAAATTTTATTTCTTACGACTTTTCGTAAAATATGTTAATGCCATCTGAAAGAGGAACAGATAAGCTTTCCATCGAGCTCTTAGTCGAAGAAGTCGGTCGAAGGATGAAAGAGTAATTAGCAAAAAACTAATCGGTGGTCAACACGTTTCCGTCCTACTGCCGATTCTTTTTGCAAAGTACTTTTCTATAATTCTAGTATTTAATGGGAAAAAATTAAACGAATTTTTTGTCCATGTAAAAAACTATTAATTCTGAATAAAATGCCACCCATTTATGAAATTAAAAAAATTTAAATGTCTCTTATTAGATACGGCATATTTTCGTCTGATAAGGTACTTCTTTTTCAATGATTTCGAGGATATTTTAGTTTCGATCCAAAAAATTTTATTGCTCATGACTTTTTGTAAAATATGTTAATGCCATCTGAAAGAGGAACAGAAAAGCTTTCCATCGAGCTCTTAGTCAAAGAAGTCAAGAGTTATTAGCAAAAAGCTATTCGGTGGTCAACACGTTTCCGTCCTACTGCCGATTCTTTTCGCAAAATGCTTTTCTATAATTGTAGTACTTAGTGGGAAAAAATTAAACGAATTTTTTGTCAATGTAAAAAAACTATTAATTCTGAATAAAATGCCACCCATTTATGAAATTAAAAAAATTTAAATGTCTCTTATTAGATAAGGCTTATTTTCGTCTGATAAGGTACTTCTTTTTCAATGATTTCGATGATATTTTAGTTTCGATCAAAAAAATTTTATTTCTTACGACTTTTCGTAAAATATGTTAATGCCATCTGAAAGAGGAACAAATAAGCTTTCCATCGAGCTCTTAGTCGAAGAAGTCGGTCGAAGGATGAAAGAGTTATTAGAAAAAAACTAATCGGTGGTCAACACGTTTCCGTCCTACTGCCGATTCTTTCTGCATAGTACTTTTCTATAATTATAGTATTTAATGGGAAAAAATTAAACGAATTTTTTGTCCTTATTAGATAAGGCATATTTTCGTCTGATAAGGTACTTCTTTTTCAATGATTTCGAGGATATTTTAGTTTTGATCCAAAAAATTTTATTTCTCATGACTTTTTGTAAAATATGTTAATGCCATCTGAAAGAGGAGCAGATAAGCTTTCCATTGAGCTCTTAGTCAAAGAAGTCGGTCGAAGGATGCAAGAGTTATTAGCAAAAAACTATTCGGTGGTCAACACGTTTCCGTCCTACTGCCGATTCTTTTCGCAAAATGCTTTTCTATAATTGTAGTATTTAGTGGGAAAAAATTAAACGAATTTTTTGTCCATGTAAAAAAACTATTAATTCTGAATAAAATGCCACCCATTTATGAAATTAAAAAAATTTAAATGTCTGTTATTAGATAAGGCTTATTTTCGTCTGATAAGGTACTTCTTTTTCAATGATTTCGATGATATTTTAGTTTCGATCAAAAAAATTTTATTTCTTACGACTTTTCGTAAAATATGTTAATGCCATCTGAAAGAGGAACAGATAAGCTTTCCATCGAGCTCTTAGTCGAAGAAGTCGGTCGAAGGATGAAAGAGTTATTAGCAAAAAACTAATCGGTGGTCAACACGTTTCCGTCCTACTGCCGATTCTTTTTGCAAGGTACTTTTCTATAATTATAGTATTTAATGGGAAAAAATTAAACGAATTTTTTGTCCATGTAAAAAACTATTAATTCTGAATAAAATGCCACCCATTTATGAAATTAAAAAAATTTAAATGTCTCTTATTAGATAAGGCATATTTTCGTCTGATAAGGTACTTCTTTTTCAATGATTTCGAGGATATTTTAGTTTTGATCCAAAAAATTTTATTTCTCATGACTTTTTGTTAAATATGTTAATGCCATCTGAAAGAGGAACAGATAAGTTTTCCATCGAGCTCTTAGTCGAAGAAGTCGGTCGAAGGATGCAAGAGTTATTAGCAAAAAACTAATCGGTGGTCAACACGTTTCCGTCCTACTGCCGATTCTTTTCGCAAAATGCTTTTCTATAATTGTAGTATTTAGTGGGAAAAAATTAAACGAATTTTTTGTCCATGTAAAAAAACTATTAATTCTGAATAAAATGCCACCCATTTATGCAATTAAAATTTTTTGTCCATGTAAAAAAACTATTAATTCTGAATAAAATGCCACCCATTCATGCAATTAAAAAAATTTAAATGATTCTTATTAGATAAGGCTTACTTTCGTCTGATAAGGTACTTCTTTTTCAATGATTTCGAGGATATTTTAGTTTCGATCAAAAAAATTTTATTTCTTACGACTTTTCGTAAAAAATGTTAATGCCATCTGAAAAAGGAACAGATAAGCTTTCCATCGAGCTCTTAGTCGAAGAAGTCGGTCGAAGGATGCAAGAGTTATTAGCAAAAAACTAATCGGTGGTCAACACGATTCCGTCCTACTGCCGATTCTTTTCGCAAAGTACTTTTCTATAATTCTAGTATTTAATGGGAAAAAATTAAACGAATTTTTTGTCCATGTAAAAAAACTATTAATTCTGAATAAAACGCCACCCATTTATGCAATTAAAAAAATTTAAATGTCTCTTATTAGATAAGGCATATTTTCGTATGATAAGGTACTTCTTTTTCAATGATTTCGAGGATATTTCAGTTTTGATCCAAAAAATTTTATTTCTCATGACTTTTTGTTAAATATGTTAATGCCATCTGAAAGAGGAACAGATAAGTTTTCCATCGAGCTCTTAGTCGAAGAAGTCGGTCGAAGGATGCAAGAGTTATTAGCAAAAAACTAATCGGTGGTCAACACGTTTCCGTCCTACTGCCGATTCTTTTCGCAAAATGCTTTTCTATAATTGTAGTATTTAGTGGGAAAAAATTAAACGAATTTTTTGTCCATGTAAAAAAACTATTAATTCTGAATAAAATGCCACCCATTTATGCAATTAAAATTTTTTGTCCATGTAAAAAAACTATTAATTCTGAATAAAATGCCACCCATTTATGCAATTAAAAAAATTTAAATGTCTCTTATTATATAAGGCTTATTTTCGTCTGATAAGGTACTTCTTTTTCAATGATTTCGAGGATATTTTAGTTTCGATCAAAAAAATTTTATTTCTTACGACTTTTCGTAAAAAATGTTAATGCCATCTGAAAAAGGAACAGATAAGCTTTCCATCGAGCTCTTAGTCGAAGAAGTCGGTCGAAGGATGCAAGAGTTATTAGCAAAAAACTAATCGGTGGTCAACACGATTCCGTCCTACTGCCGATTCTTTTCGCAAAGTACTTTTCTATAATTCTAGTATTTAATGGGAAAAAATTAAACGAATTTTTTGTCCATGTAAAAAAACTATTAATTCTGAATAAAACGCCACCCATTTATGCAATTAAAAAAATTTAAATGTCTCTTATTAGATAAGGCATATTTTCGTATGATAAGGTACTTCTTTTTCAATGATTTCGAGGATATTTTAGTTTTGATCAAAAAAATTTTATTTCTCATGACTTTTCGTAAAATATGTTAATGCCATCTGAAAGAGGAACAGATAAGCTTTCCATCGAGCTCTTAGTCGAAGAAGTCGGTCGAAGGATGCAAGAGTTATTAGCAAAAAACTAATCGGTGGTCAACACGTTTCCGTCCTACTGCCGATTCTTTTCGCAAAATGCTTTTCTATAATTGTAGTATTTAGTGGGAAAAAATTAAACGAATTTTTTGTCCATGTAAAAAAACTATTAATTCTGAATAAAATGCCACCCATTCATGCAATTAAAAAAATTTAAATGATTCTTATTAGATAAGGCTTACTTTCGTCTGATAAGGTACTTCTTTTTCAATGATTTCGAGGATATTTTAGTTTCGATCAAAAAAATTTTATTTCTTTCGACTTTTCGTAGAATATGTTAATGCCATCTGAAAGAAAGCTCTTAGTTGAAGAAGTCGGTCGAAGGCTGCAAGAGTTATTAGCAAACAACTAATCGGTGGTCAACACGATTCCGTCCTACTGCCGATTCTTTTCGCAAAGTACTTTTCTATAATTCTAGTATTTAATGGGAAAAAATTAAACGAATTTTTTGTCCATGTAAAAAAACTATTAATTCTGAATAAAATGCCACCCATTTATGCAATTAAAAAAATTTCAATGTCTCTTATTAGATAAGGCATATTTTCGTCTGATAAGGTACTTCTTTTTCAATGATTTCGAGGATATTTTAGTTTTGATCCAAAAAATTTTATTTCTCATGACTTTTTGTAAAATATGTTAATGCCATCTGAAAGAGGAACAGATAAGCTTTCCATCGAGCTCTTAGTCGAAGAAGTCGGTCGAAGGATGCAAGAGTTATTAGCAAAAAACTAATCGGTGGTCAACACGTTTCCGTCCTACTGCCGATTCTTTTCGCAAAATGCTTTTCTATAATTGTAGTATTTAGTGGGAAAAAATTAAACGAATTTTTTGTCCATGTAAAGAAACTATTAATTCTGAATAAAATGCCACCCATTTATGAAATTAAAAAAATTTAAATGTCTCTTATTAGATAAGGCTTATTTTCGTCTGATAAGGTACTTCTTTTTCAATGATTTCGAGGATATTTTAGTTTCGATCAAAAAAATTTTATTTCTTACGACTTTTCGTAAAATATGTTAATGCCATCTGAAAGAGGAACAGATAAGCTTTCCATCGAGCTCTTAGTCGAAGAAGTCGGTCGAAGGATGAAAGAGTTATTAGAAAAAAACTAATCGGTGGTCAACACGTTTCCGTCCTACTGCCGATTCTTTCTGCATAGTACTTTTCTATAATTATAGTATTTAATGGGAAAAAATTAAACGAATTTTTTGTCCTTATTAGATAAGGCATATTTTCGTCTGATAAGGTACTTCTTTTTCAATGATTTCGAGGATATTTTAGTTTCGATCCAAAAAATTTTATTGCTCATGACTTTTTGTAAAATATGTTAATGCCATCTGAAAGAGGAACAGAAAAGCTTTCCATCGAGCTCTTAGTCAAAGAAGTCAAGAGTTATTAGCAAAAAGCTATTCGGTGGTCAACACGTTTCCGTCCTACTGCCGATTCTTTTCGCAAAATGCTTTTCTATAATTGTAGTACTTAGTGGGAAAAAATTAAACGAATTTTTTGTCAATGTAAAAAAACTATTAATTCTGAATAAAATGCCACCCATTTATGAAATTAAAAAAATTTAAATGTCTCTTATTAGATAAGGCTTATTTTCGTCTGATAAGGTACTTCTTTTTCAATGATTTCGATGATATTTTAGTTTCGATCAAAAAAATTTTATTTCTTACGACTTTTCGTAAAATATGTTAATGCCATCTGAAAGAGGAACAGATAAGCTTTCCATCGAGCTCTTAGTCGAAGAAGTCGGTCGAAGGATGAAAGAGTTATTAGAAAAAAACTAATCGGTGGTCAACACGTTTCCGTCCTACTGCCGATTCTTTCTGCATAGTACTTTTCTATAATTATAGTATTTAATGGGAAAAAATTAAACGAATTTTTTGTCCTTATTAGATAAGGCATATTTTCGTCTGATAAGGTACTTCTTTTTCAATGATTTCGAGGATATTTTAGTTTTGATCCAAAAAATTTTATTTCTCATGACTTTTTGTAAAATATGTTAATGCCATCTGAAAGAGGAGCAGATAAGCTTTCCATTGAGCTCTTAGTCAAAGAAGTCGGTCGAAGGATGCAAGAGTTATTAGCAAAAAACTATTCGGTGGTCAACACGTTTCCGTCCTACTGCCGATTCTTTTCGCAAAATGCTTTTCTATAATTGTAGTATTTAGTGGGAAAAAATTAAACGAATTTTTTGTCCATGTAAAAAAACTATTAATTCTGAATAAAATGCCACCCATTTATGAAATTAAAAAAATTTAAATGTCTGTTATTAGATAAGGCTTATTTTCGTCTGATAAGGTACTTCTTTTTCAATGATTTCGATGATATTTTAGTTTCGATCAAAAAAATTTTATTTCTTACGACTTTTCGTAAAATATGTTAATGCCATCTGAAAGAGGAACAGATAAGCTTTCCATCGAGCTCTTAGTCGAAGAAGTCGGTCGAAGGATGAAAGAGTTATTAGCAAAAAACTAATCGGTGGTCAACACGTTTCCGTCCTACTGCCGATTCTTTTTGCAAGGTACTTTTCTATAATTATAGTATTTAATGGGAAAAAATTAAACGAAATTTTTGTCCATGTAAAAAACTATTAATTCTGAATAAAATGCCACCCATTTATGAAATTAAAAAAATTTAAATGTCTCTTATTAGATAAGGCATATTTTCGTCTGATAAGGTACTTCTTTTTCAATGATTTCGAGGATATTTTAGTTTTGATCCAAAAAATTTTATTTCTCATGACTTTTTGTTAAATATGTTAATGCCATCTGAAAGAGGAACAGATAAGTTTTCCATCGAGCTCTTAGTCGAAGAAGTCGGTCGAAGGATGCAAGAGTTATTAGCAAAAAACTAATCGGTGGTCAACACGTTTCCGTCCTACTGCCGATTCTTTTCGCAAAATGCTTTTCTATAATTGTAGTATTTAGTGGGAAAAAATTAAACGAATTTTTTGTCCATGTAAAAAAACTATTAATTCTGAATAAAATGCCACCCATTTATGCAATTAAAATTTTTTGTCCATGTAAAAAAACTATTAATTCTGAATAAAATGCCACCCATTTATGCAATTAAAAAAATTTAAATGTCTCTTATTATATAAGGCTTATTTTCGTCTGATAAGGTACTTCTTTTTCAATGATTTCGAGGATATTTTAGTTTCGATCAAAAAAATTTTATTTCTTACGACTTTTCGTAAAAAATGTTAATGCCATCTGAAAAAGGAACAGATAAGCTTTCCATCGAGCTCTTAGTCGAAGAAGTCGGTCGAAGGATGCAAGAGTTATTAGCAAAAAACTAATCGGTGGTCAACACGATTCCGTCCTACTGCCGATTCTTTTCGCAAAGTACTTTTCTATAATTCTAGTATTTAATGGGAAAAAATTAAACGAATTTTTTGTCCATGTAAAAAAACTATTATTTCTGAATAAAACGCCACCCATTTATGCAATTAAAAAAATTTAAATGTCTCTTATTAGATAAGGCATATTTTCGTATGATAAGGTACTTCTTTTTCAATGATTTCGAGGATATTTTAGTTTTGATCCAAAAAATTTTATTTCTCATGACTTTTTGTTAAATATGTTAATGCCATCTGAAAGAGGAACAGATAAGTTTTCCATCGAGCTCTTAGTCGAAGAAGTCGGTCGAAGGATGCAAGAGTTATTAGCAAAAAACTAATCGGTGGTCAACACGTTTCCGTCCTACTGCCGATTCTTTTCGCAAAATGCTTTTCTATAATTGTAGTATTTAGTGGGAAAAAATTAAACGAATTTTTTGTCCATGTAAAAAAACTATTAATTCTGAATAAAATGCCACCCATTTATGCAATTAAAATTTTTTGTCCATGTAAAAAAACTATTAATTCTGAATAAAATGCCACCCATTTATGCAATTAAAAAAATTTAAATGTCTCTTATTATATAAGGCTTATTTTCGTCTGATAAGGTACTTCTTTTTCAATGATTTCGAGGATATTTTAGTTTCGATCAAAAAAATTTTATTTCTTACGACTTTTCGTAAAAAATGTTAATGCCATCTGAAAAAGGAACAGATAAGCTTTCCATCGAGCTCTTAGTCGAAGAAGTCGGTCGAAGGATGCAAGAGTTATTAGCAAAAAACTAATCGGTGGTCAACACGATTCCGTCCTACTGCCGATTCTTTTCGCAAAGTACTTTTCTATAATTGTAGTATTTAATGGGAAAAAATTAAACGAATTTTTTGTCCATGTAAAAAAACTATTAATTCTGAATAAAACGCCACCCATTTATGCAATTAAAAAAATTTAAATGTCTCTTATTAGATAAGGCATATTTTCGTATGATAAGGTACTTCTTTTTCAATGATTTCGAGGATATTTTAGTTTTGATCAAAAAAATTTTATTTCTCATGACTTTTCGTAAAATATGTTAATGCCATCTGAAAGAGGAACAGATAAGCTTTCCATCGAGCTCTTAGTCGAAGAAGTCGGTCGAAGGATGCAAGAGTTATTAGCAAAAAACTAATCGGTGGTCAACACGTTTCCGTCCTACTGCCGATTCTTTTCGCAAAATGCTTTTCTATAATTGTAGTATTTAGTGGGAAAAAATTAAACGAATTTTTTGTCCATGTAAAAAAACTATTAATTCTGAATAAAATGCCACCCATTCATGCAATTAAAAAAATTTAAATGATTCTTATTAGATAAGGCTTACTTTCGTCTGATAAGGTACTTCTTTTTCAATGATTTCGAGGATATTTTAGTTTCGATCAAAAAAATTTTATTTCTTTCGACTTTTCGTAGAATATGTTAATGCCATCTGAAAGAAAGCTCTTAGTTGAAGAAGTCGGTCGAAGGCTGCAAGAGTTATTAGCAAACAACTAATCGGTGGTCAACACGATTCCGTCCTACTGCCGATTCTTTTCGCAAAGTACTTTTCTATAATTCTAGTATTTAATGGGAAAAAATTAAACGAATTTTTTGTCCATGTAAAAAAACTATTAATTCTGAATAAAATGCCACCCATTTATGCAATTAAAAAAATTTCAATGTCTCTTATTAGATAAGGCATATTTTCGTCTGATAAGGTACTTCTTTTTCAATGATTTCGAGGATATTTTAGTTTTGATCCAAAAAATTTTATTTCTCATGACTTTTTGTAAAATATGTTAATGCCATCTGAAAGAGGAACAGATAAGCTTTCCATCGAGCTCTTAGTCGAAGAAGTCGGTCGAAGGATGCAAGAGTTATTAGCAAAAAACTAATCGGTGGTCAACACGTTTCCGTCCTACTGCCGATTCTTTTCGCAAAATGCTTTTCTATAATTGTAGTATTTAGTGGGAAAAAATTAAACGAATTTTTTGTCCATGTAAAGAAACTATTAATTCTGAATAAAATGCCACCCATTTATGAAATTAAAAAAATTTAAATGTCTCTTATTAGATAAGGCTTATTTTCGTCTGATAAGGTACTTCTTTTTCAATGATTTCGAGGATATTTTAGTTTCGATCAAAAAAATTTTATTTCTTACGACTTTTCGTAAAATATGTTAATGCCATCTGAAAGAGGAACAGATAAGCTTTCCATCGAGCTCTTAGTCGAAGAAGTCGGTCGAAGGATGAAAGAGTTATTAGAAAAAAACTAATCGGTGGTCAACACGTTTCCGTCCTACTGCCGATTCTTTCTGCATAGTACTTTTCTATAATTATAGTATTTAATGGGAAAAAATTAAACGAATTTTTTGTCCTTATTAGATAAGGCATATTTTCGTCTGATAAGGTACTTCTTTTTCAATGATTTCGAGGATATTTTAGTTTTGATACAAAAAATTTTATTTCTCATGACTTTTTGTAAAATATGTTAATGCCATCTGAAAGAGGAACAGATAAGCTTTCCATCGAGCTCTTAGTCAAAGAAGTCGGTCGAAGGATGCAAGAGTTATTAGCAAAAAACTATTCGGTGGTCAACACGTTTCCGTCCTACTGCCGATTCTTTTCGCAAAATGCTTTTCTATAATTGTAGTATTTAGTGGGACAAAATAAAACGAATTTTTTGTCCATGTAAAAAAACTATTAATTCTGAATAAAATGCCACCCATTTATGAAATTAAAAAAATTTAAATGTCTGTTATTAGATAAGGCTTATTTTCGTCTGATAAGGTACTTCTTTTTCAATGATATTTTAGTTTCGATCAAAAAAATTTTATTTCTTACGACTTTTCGTAAAATATGTTAATGCCATCTGAAAGAGGAACAGATAAGCTTTCCATCGAGCTCTTAGTCGAAGAAGTCGGTCGAAGGATGAAAGAGTTATTAGCAAAAAACTAATCGGTGGTCAACACGTTTCCGTCCTACTGCCGATTCTTTTTGCAAAGTACTTTTCTATAATTATAGTATTTAATGGGAAAAAATTAAACGAATTTTTTGTCCATGTAAAAAACTATTAATTCTGAATAAAATGCCACCCATTTATGAAATTAAAAAAATTTAAATGTCTCTTATTAGATAAGGCATATTTTCGTCTGATAAGGTACTTCTTTTTCAATGATTTCGAGGATATTTTAGTTTTGATCCAAAAAATTTTATTTCTCATGACTTTTTGTTAAATATGTTAATGCCATCTGAAAGAGGAACAGATAAGTTTTCCATCGAGCTCTTAGTCGAAGAAGTCGGTCGAAGGATGCAAGAGTTATTAGCAAAAAACTAATCGGTGGTCAACACGTTTCCGTCCTACTGCCGATTCTTTTCGCAAAATGCTTTTCTATAATTGTAGTATTTAGTGGGAAAAAATTAAACGAATTTTTTGTCCATGTAAAAAAACTATTAATTCTGAATAAAATGCCACCCATTTATGCAATTAAAATTTTTTGTCCATGTAAAAAAACTATTAATTCTGAATAAAATGCCACACATTTATGCAATTAAAAAAATTTAAATGTCTCTTATTATATAAGGCTTATTTTCGTCTGATAAGGTACTTCTTTTTCAATGATTTCGAGGATATTTTAGTTTCGATCAAAAAAATTTTATTTCTTACGACATTTCGTAAAAAATGTTAATGCCATCTGAAAAAGGAACAGATAAGCTTTCCATCGAGCTCTTAGTCGAAGAAGTCGGTCGAAGGATGCAAGAGTTATTAGCAAAAAACTAATCGGTGGTCAACACGATTCCGTCCTACTGCCGATTCTTTTCGCAAAGTACTTTTCTATAATTCTAGTATTTAATGGGAAAAAATTAAACGAATTTTTTGTCCATGTAAAAAAACTATTAATTCTGAATAAAACGCCACCCATTTATGCAATTAAAAAAATTTAAATGTCTCTTATTAGATAAGGCATATTTTCGTATGATAAGGTACTTCTTTTTCAATGATTTCGAGGATATTTTAGTTTTGATCAAAAAAATTTTATTTCTCATGACTTTTCGTAAAATATGTTAATGCCATCTGAAAGAGGAACAGATAAGCTTTCCATCGAGCTCTTAGTCGAAGAAGTCGGTCGAAGGATGCAAGAGTTATTAGCAAAAAACTAATCGGTGGTCAACACGTTTCCGTCCTACTGCCGATTCTTTTCGCAAAATGCTTTTCTATAATTGTAGTATTTAGTGGGAAAAAATTAAACGAATTTTTTGTCCATGTAAAAAAACTATTAATTCTGAATAAAATGCCACCCATTCATGCAATTAAAAAAATTTAAATGATTCTTATTAGATAAGGCTTACTTTCGTCTGATAAGGTACTTCTTTTTCAATGATTTCGAGGATATTTTAGTTTCGATCAAAAAAATTTTATTTCTTTCGACTTTTCGTAAAATATGTTAATGCCATCTGAAAGAGGAACAGATAAGCTTTCCATCGAGCTCTTAGTTGAAGAAGTCGGTCGAAGGCTGCAAGAGTTATTAGCAAACAACTAATCGGTGGTCAACACGATTCCGTCCTACTGCCGATTCTTTTCGCAAAGTACTTTTCTATAATTCTAGTATTTAATGGGAAAAAATTAAACGAATTTTTTGTCCATGTAAAAAAACTATTAATTCTGAATAAAATGCCACCCATTTATGCAATTAAAAAAATTTCAATGTCTCTTATTAGATAAGGCATATTTTCGTCTGATAAGATACTTCTTTTTCAATGATTTCGACGATATTTTAGTTTTGATCCAAAAAATTTTATTTCTCATGACTTTTTGTAAAATATGTTAATGCCATCTGAAAGAAGAACAGATAAGCTTTCCATCGAGCTCTTAGTCGAAGAAGTCGGTCAACACGTTTCCGTCCTACTGCCGATTCTTTTCGCAAAGTACTTTTCTATAATTCTAGTATTTAATGGGAAAAAATTAAACGAATTTTTTGTTCATGTTAAAAACTATTAATTCTGAATAAAATGCCACCCATTTATGAAATTAAAAAAATTTAAATGTCCCTTATTAGATAAGGCATATTTTCGTCTGATAAGGTACTTCTTTTTCAATGATTTCGAGGATATTTTAGTTTTGATCAAAAAAATTTTTTTTCTTACGACTTTTCGTAAAATATGTTAATGCCATCTGAAAGAGGAACAGATAAGCTTTCCATCGAGCTCTTTGTCGAAGAAGTCGGTCGAAGGATGCAAGAGTTATTAGCAAAAAACTAATCGGTGGTCAACACGTTTCCGTCCTACTGCCGATTCTTTTCGCAAAATGCTTTTCTATTATTGTAGTATTTAGTGGGAAAAAATTAAACGAAATTTTTGTCCTTGTAAAAAAACTATTAATTCTGAATAAAATGCCACCCATTTATGCAATTTAAATGTCTCTTATTAGATAATGCATATTTTCGTATGATAAGGTACTTCTTTTTCAATGATTTCGAGGATATTTTAGTTTTGATCAAAAAAATTTTATTTCTCATAACTTTTAGTAAAATATGTTAATGCCATCTGAAAGAGGAACAGATAAGCTTCCCATCGAGCTCTGAGTCAAAGAAGTCAGTCGAAGGATGCAAGAGTTATTAGCAAAAAACTAATCGGTGGTCAACACGTTTCCGTCCTACTGCCGATTCTTTTCGCAAAATGCTTTTCTATAATTCTAGTATTTAATGGGAAAAAATTAAACGAATTTTTTGTCCATGTAAAAAAACTATTAATTCTGAATAAAATGCCACCCATTTATGCAATTAAAAAAATTTCAATGTCTCTTATTAGATAATGCATATTTTCGTATGATAAGGTACTTCTTTTTCAATGATTTCGAGGATATTTTAGTTTTGATCAAAAAAATTTTATTTCTCATGACTTTTAGTAAAATATGTTAATGCCATCTGAAAGAGGAACAGATAAGCATTCCATCTAGCTCTTAGTCAAAGAAGTCGGTCGAAGGATGCAAGAGTTATTAGCAAAAAACTATTCGGTGGTCAACACGTTTCCGTCCTACTGCCGATTCTTTAAGCAAAATGCTTTTCTATAATTGTAGTATTTAGTGCGAAAAAATTAAACGAATTTTTTGTCCATGTAAAGAAACTATTAATTCTGAATAAAATGCCACCCATTTATGAAATTAAAAAAATTTAAATGTCTCTTATTAGATAAGGCATATTTTCGTCTGATAAGGTACTTCTTTTTCAATGATTTCGAGGATATTTTAGTTTTGATCCAAAAAATTTTATTTCTCATGACTTTTTGTTAAATATGTTAATGCCATCTGAAAGAGGAACAGATAAGTTTTCCATCGAGCTCTTAGTCGAAGAAGTCGGTCGAAGGATGCAAGAGTTATTAGCAAAAAACTAATCGGTGGTCAACACGTTTCCGTCCTACTGCCGATTCTTTTCGCAAAATGCTTTTCTATAATTGTAGTATTTAGTGGGAAAAAATTAAACGAATTTTTTGTCCATGTAAAAAAACTATTAATTCTGAATAAAATGCCACCCATTTATGCAATTAAAATTTTTTGTCCATGTAAAAAAACTATTAATTCTGAATAAAATGCCACACATTTATGCAATTAAAAAAATTTAAATGTCTCTTATTATATAAGGCTTATTTTCGTCTGATAAGGTACTTCTTTTTCAATGATTTCGAGGATATTTTAGTTTCGATCAAAAAAATTTTATTTCTTACGACATTTCGTAAAAAATGTTAATGCCATCTGAAAAAGGAACAGATAAGCTTTCCATCGAGCTCTTAGTCGAAGAAGTCGGTCGAAGGATGCAAGAGTTATTAGCAAAAAACTAATCGGTGGTCAACACGTTTCCGTCCTACTGCCGATTCTTTTTGCAAAGTAGTTTTCTATAATTATAGTATTTAATGGGAAAAAATTAAACGAATTTTTTGTCCATGTAAAAAACTATTAATTCTGAATAAAATGCCACCCATTTATGAAATTAAAAAAATTTAAATGTCTCTTATTAGATAAGGCATATTTTCGTCTGATAAGGTACTTCTTTTTCAATGATTTCGAGGATATTTTAGTTTTGATCCAAAAAATTTTATTTCTCATGACTTTTTGTTAAATATGTTAATGCCATCTGAAAGAGGAACAGATAAGTTTTCCATCGAGCTCTTAGTCGAAGAAGTCGGTCGAAGGATGCAAGAGTTATTAGCAAAAAACTAATCGGTGGTCAACACGTTTCCGTCCTACTGCCGATTCTTTTTGCAAAGTACTTTTCTATAATTATAGTATTTAATGGGAAAAAATTAAACGAATTTTTTGTCCATGTAAAAAACTATTAATTCTGAATAAAATGCCACCCATTTATGAAATTAAAAAAATTTAAATGTCTGTTATTAGATAAGGCTTATTTTCGTCTGATAAGGTACTTCTTTTTCAATGATATTTTAGTTTCGATCAAAAAAATTTTATTTCTTACGACTTTTCGTAAAATATGTTAATGCCATCTGAAAGAGGAACAGATAAGCTTTCCATCGAGCTCTTAGTCGAAGAAGTCGGTCGAAGGATGAAAGAGTTATTAGCAAAAAACTAATCGGTGGTCAACACGTTTCCGTCCTACTGCCGATTCTTTTTGCAAAGTACTTTTCTATAATTATAGTATTTAATGGGAAAAAATTAAACGAATTTTTTGTCCATGTAAAAAACTATTAATTCTGAATAAAATGCCACCCATTTATGAAATTAAAAAAATTTAAATGTCTCTTATTAGATAAGGCATATTTTCGTCTGATAAGGTACTTCTTTTTCAATGATTTCGAGGATATTTTAGTTTTGATCCAAAAAATTTTATTTCTCATGACTTTTTGTTAAATATGTTAATGCCATCTGAAAGAGGAACAGATAAGTTTTCCATCGAGCTCTTAGTCGAAGAAGTCGGTCGAAGGATGCAAGAGTTATTAGCAAAAAACTAATCGGTGGTCAACACGTTTCCGTCCTACTGCCGATTCTTTTCGCAAAATGCTTTTCTATAATTGTAGTATTTAGTGGGAAAAAATTAAACGAATTTTTTGTCCATGTAAAAAAACTATTAATTCTGAATAAAATGCCACCCATTTATGCAATTAAAATTTTTTGTCCATGTAAAAAAACTATTAATTCTGAATAAAATGCCACACATTTATGCAATTAAAAAAATTTAAATGTCTCTTATTATATAAGGCTTATTTTCGTCTGATAAGGTACTTCTTTTTCAATGATTTCGAGGATATTTTAGTTTCGATCAAAAAAATTTTATTTCTTACGACATTTCGTAAAAAATGTTAATGCCATCTGAAAAAGGAACAGATAAGCTTTCCATCGAGCTCTTAGTCGAAGAAGTCGGTCGAAGGATGCAAGAGTTATTAGCAAAAAACTAATCGGTGGTCAACACGATTCCGTCCTACTGCCGATTCTTTTCGCAAAGTACTTTTCTATAATTCTAGTATTTAATGGGAAAAAATTAAACGAATTTTTTGTCCATGTAAAAAAACTATTAATTCTAAATAAAACGCCACCCATTTATGCAATTAAAAAAATTTAAATGTCTCTTATTAGATAAGGCATATTTTCGTATGATAAGGTACTTCTTTTTCAATGATTTCGATGATATTTTAGTTTCGATCAAAAAAATTTTATTTCTTACGACTTTTCGTAAAATATGTTAATGCCATCTGAAAGAGGAACAGATAAGCTTTCCATCGAGCTCTTAGTCGAAGAAGTCGGTCGAAGGATGCAAGAGTTATTAGCAAAAAACTAATCGGTGGTCAACACGTTTCCGTCCTACTGCCGATTCTTTTCGCAAAATGCTTTTCTATAATTGTAGTATTTAGTGGGAAAAAATTAAACGAATTTTTTGTCCATGTAAAAAAACTATTAATTCTGAATAAAATGCCACCCATTCATGCAATTAAAAAAATTTAAATGATTCTTATTAGATAAGGCTTACTTTCGTCTGATAAGGTACTTCTTTTTCAATGATTTCGAGGATATTTTAGTTTCGATCAAAAAAATTTTATTTCTTTCGACTTTTCGTAAAATATGTTAATGCCATCTGAAAGAGGAACAGATAAGCTTTCCATCGAGCTATTAGTTGAAGAAGTCGGTCGAAGGATGCAAGACTTATTAGCAAAAAACTAATCGGTGGTCAACACGATTCCGTCCTACTGCCGATTCTTTTCGCAAAGTACTTTTCTATAATTCTAGTATTTAATGGGAAAAAATTAAACGAATTTTTTGTCCATGTAAAAAAACTATTAATTCTGAATAAAATGCCACCCATTTATGCAATTAAAAAAATTTCAATGTCTCTTATTAGATAAGGCATATTTTCGTCTGATAAGGTACTTCTTTTTCAATGATTTCGAGGATATTTTAGTTTCGATCAAAAAAATTTTATTTCTTTCGACTTTTCGTAAAATATGTTAATGCCATCTGAAAGAGGAACAGATAAGCTTTCCATCGAGCTCTTAGTTGAAGAAGTCGGTCGAAGGCTGCAAGAGTTATTAGCAAACAACTAATCGGTGGTCAACACGATTCCGTCCTACTGCCGATTCTTTTCGCAAAGTACTTTTCTATAATTCTAGTATTTAATGGGAAAAAATTAAACGAATTTTTTGTCCATGTAAAAAAACTATTAATTCTGAATAAAATGCCACCCATTTATGCAATTAAAAAAATTTCAATGTCTCTTATTAGATAAGGCATATTTTCGTCTGATAAGGTACTTCTTTTTCAATGATTTCGAAGATATTTTAGTTTTGATCAAAAAAATTTTTTTTCTTACGACTTTTCGTAAAATATGTTAATGCCATCTGAAAGAGGAACAGATAAGCTTTCCATCGAGCTCTTTGTCGAAGAAGTCGGTCGAAGGATGCAAGAGTTATTAGCAAAAAACTAATCGGTGGTCAACACGTTTCCGTCCTACTGCCGATTCTTTTCGCAAAATGCTTTTCTATTATTGTAGTATTTAGTGGGAAAAAATTAAACGAAATTTTTGTCCTTGTAAAAAAACTATTAATTCTGAATAAAATGCCACCCATTTATGCAATTTAAATGTCTCTTATTAGATAATGCATATTTTCGTATGATAAGGTACTTCTTTTTCAATGATTTCGAGGATATTTTAGTTTTGATCAAAAAAATTTTATTTCTCATAACTTTTAGTAAAATATGTTAATGCCATCTGAAAGAGGAACAGATAAGCTTCCCATCGAGCTCTGAGTCAAAGAAGTCAGTCGAAGGATGCAAGAGTTATTAGCAAAAAACTAATCGGTGGTCAACACGTTTCCGTCCTACTGCCGATTCTTTTCGCAAAATGCTTTTCTATAATTCTAGTATTTAATGGGAAAAAATTAAACGAATTTTTTGTCCATGTAAAAAAACTATTAATTCTGAATAAAATGCCACCCATTTATGCAATTAAAAAAATTTCAATGTCTCTTATTAGATAATGCATATTTTCGTATGATAAGGTACTTCTTTTTTAATGATTTCGAGGATATTTTAGTTTTGATCAAAAAAATTTTATTTCTCATGACTTTTAGTAAAATATGTTAATGCCATCTGAAAGAGGAACAGATAAGCATTCCATCTAGCTCTTAGTCAAAGAAGTCGGTCGAAGGATGCAAGAGTTATTAGCAAAAAACTATTCGGTGGTCAACACGTTTCCGTCCTACTGCCGATTCTTTTTGCAAAGTACTTTTCTATAATTCTAGTATTTAATGCGAAAAAATTAAACGAATTTTTTGTCCATGTAAAAAACTATTAATTCTGAATAAAATGCCACCCATTTATGAAATTAAAAAAATTTAAATGTCTCTTATTAGATAAGGCATATTTTCGTCTGATAAGGTACTTCTTTTTCAATGATTTCGAGGATATTTTAGTTTTGATCCAAAAAATTTTATTTCTCATGACTTTTTGTAAAATATGTTAATGCCATCTGAAAGAGGAACAGATAAGCTTTCCATCGAGCTCTTAGTCAAAGAAGTCGGTCGAAGGATGCAAGAGTTATTAGCAAAAAGCTATTCGGTGGTCAACACGTTTCCGTCCTACTGCCGATTCTTTTCGCAAAATGCTTTTCTATAATTGTAGTACTTAGTGGGAAAAAATTAAACGAATTTTTTGTCAATGTAAAAAAACTATTAATTCTGAATAAAATGCCACCCATTTATGAAATTATAAAAATTTAAATGTCTCTTATTAGACAAGGCTTATTTTCGTCTGATAAGGTACTTCTTTTTCAATGATTTCGAGGATATTTTAGTTTCGATCAAAAAAATTTTATTTCTTACGACTTTTCGTAAAATATGTTAATGCCATCTGAAAGAGGAACAGATAAGCTTTCCATCGAGCTCTTAGTCGAAGAAGTCGGTCGAAGGATGAAAGAGTTATTAGCAAAAAACTAATCGGTGGTCAACACGTTTCCGTCCTACTGCCGATTCTTTTTGCAAAGTACTTTTCTATAATTCTAGTATTTAATGGGAAAAAATTAAACGAATTTTTTGTCCATGTAAAAAACTATTAATTCTGAATAAAATGCCACCCATTTATGAAATTAAAAAAATTTAAATGTCTCTTATTAGATAAGGCATATTTTCGTCTGATAAGGTACTTCTTTTTCAATGATTTCGAGGATATTTTAGTTTTGATCCAAAAAATTTTATTTCTCATGACTTTTTGTTAAATATGTTAATGCCATCTGAAAGAGGAACAGATAAGCTTTCCATCGAGCTCTTAGTCAAAGAAGTCGGTCGAAGGATGCAAGAGTTATTAGCAAAAAGCTATTCGGTGGTCAACACGTTTCCGTCCTACTGCCGATTCTTTTCGCAAAATGCTTTTCTATAATTGTAGTACTTAGTGGGAAAAAATTAAACGAATTTTTTGTCAATGTAAAAAAACTATTAATTCTGAATAAAATGCCACCCATTTATGAAATTAAAAAAATTTAAATGTCTCTTATTAGATAAGGCTTATTTTCGTCTGATAAGGTACTTCTTTTTCAATGATTTCGATGATATTTTAGTTTCGATCAAAAAAATTTTATTTCTTACGACTTTTCGTAAAATATGTTAATGCCATCTGAAAGAGGAACAGATAAGCTTTCCATCGAGCTCTTAGTCGAAGAAGTCGGTCGAAGGATGAAAGAGTTATTAGAAAAAAACTAATCGGTGGTCAACGCGTTTCCGTCCTACTGCCGATTCTTTTTGCATAGTACTTTTCTATAATTATAGTATTTAATGGGAAAAAATTAAACGAATTTTTTGTCCTTATTAGATAAGGCATATTTTCGTCTGATAAGGTACTTCTTTTTCAATGATTTCGAGGATATTTTAGTTTTGATCCAAAAAATTTTATTTCTCATGACTTTTTGTAAAATATGTTAATGCCATCTGAAAGAGGAACAGATAAGCTTTCCATCGAGCTCTTAGTCAAAGAAGTCAGTCGAAGGATGCAAGAGTTATTAGCAAAAAACTATTCGGTGGTCAACACGTTTCCGTCCTACTGCCGATTCTTTTCGCAAACTGCTTTTCTATAATTGTAGTATTTAGTGGGAAAAAATTAAACGAATTTTTTGTCCATGTAAAAAAACTATTAATTCTGAATAAAATGCAACCCATTTATGAAATTAAAAAAATCTAAATGTCTCTTATTAGATAAGGCTTATTTTCGTCTGATAAGGTACTTCTTTTTCAATGATTTCGATGATATTTTAGTTTCGATCAAAAAAATTTTATTTCTTACGACTTTTCGTAAAATATGTTAATGCCATCTGAAAGAGGAACAGATAAGCTTTCCATCGAGCTCTTAGTCGAAAAAGTCGGTCGAAGGATGAAAGAGTTATTAGCAAAAAACTAATCGGTGGTCAACACGTTTCCGTCCTACTGCCGATTCTTTCTGCAAAGTACTTTTCTATAATTATATTATTTAATGGGAAAAAATTAAACGAATTTTTTGTCCATGTAAAAAACTATTAATTCTGAATAAAATGCCACCCATTTATGAAATTAAAAAAATTTAAATGTCTCTTATTAGATAAGGCATATTTTCGTCTGATAAGGTACTTCTTTTTCAATGATTTCGAGGATATTTTAGTTTTGATCCAAAAAATTTTATTTCTCATGACTTTTTGTAAAATATGTTAATGCCATCTGAAAGAGGAACAGATAAGTTTTCCATCGAGCTCTTAGTCGAAGAATTCGGTCGAAGGATGCAAGAGTTATTAGCAAAAAACTATTCGGTGGTCAACACGATTCCGTCCTACTGCCGATTCTTTTCGCAAAATGCTTTTCTATAATTGTAGTATTTAGTAGGAAAAAATTAAACGAATTTTTTGTCCATGTAAAAAAACTATTAATTCTGAATAAAATGCCACCCATTTATGCAATTAAAATTTTTTGTCCATGTAAAAAAACTATTAATTCTGAATAAAATGCCACCCATTTATGCAATTAAAAAAATTTAAATGTCTCTTATTATATAAGGCTTATTTTCGTCTGATAAGGTACTTCTTTTTCAATGATTTCGAGGATATTTTAGTTTCGATCAAAAAAATTTTATTTCTTACGACTTTTCGTAAAAAATGTTAATGCCATCTGAAAAAGGAACAGATAAGCTTTCCATCGAGCTCTTAGTCGAAGAAGTCGGTCGAAGGATGCAAGAGTTATTAGCAAAAAACTAATCGGTGGTCAACACGATTCCGTCCTACTGCCGATTCTTTTCGCAAAATGCTTTTCTATAATTGTAGTATTTAGTGGGAAAAAATTAAACGTATTTTTTGTCCATGTAAAGAAACTATTAATTCTGAATAAAATGCCACCCATTCATGCAATTAAAAAAATTTAAATGATTCTTATTAGATAAGGCTTACTTTCGTCTGATAAGGTACTTCTTTTTCAATGATTTCGAGGATATTTTAGTTTCGATCAAAAAAATTTTATTTCTTACGACTTTTCGTAAAATATGTTAATGGCATCTGAAAGAGGAACAGATAAGCTTTCCATCGAGCTCTTAGTTGAAGAAGTCGGTCGAAGGATGCAAGAGTTATTAGCAAAAAACTAATCGGTGGTCAACACGTTTCCGTCCTACTGCCGATTCTTTTCGCAAAGTACTTTTCTATAATTCTAGTATTTAATGGGAAAAAATTAAACGAATTTTTTGTCCATGTAAAAAAACTATTAATTCTGAATAAAATGCCACCCATTTATGCAATTAAAAAAATTTCAATGTCTCTTATTAGATAAGGCATATTTTCGTCTGATAAGGTACTTCTTTTTCAATGATTTCGAGGATATTTTAGTTTTGATCCAAAAAATTTTATTTCTCATGACTTTTTGTAAAATATGTTAATGCCATCTGAAAGAGGAACAGATAAGCTTTCCATCGAGCTCTTAGTCGAAGAAGTCGGTCGAAGGATGCAAGAGTTATTAGCAAAAAACTAATCGGTGGTCAACACGTTTCCGTCCTACTGCCGATTCTTTTCGCAAAATGCTTTTCTATAATTGTAGTATTTAGTGGGAAAAAATTAAACGAATTTTTTGTCCATGTAAAAAAACTATTAATTCTGAATAAAATGCCACCCATTTATGAAATTAAAAAAATTTAAATGTCTCTTATTAGATAAGGCTTACTTTCGTCTGATAAGGTACTTCTTTTTCAATGATTTCGAGGATATTTTAGTTTTGATCAAAAAAATTTTATTTCTCATGACTTTTAGTAAAATATGTTAATGCCATCTGAAAGAGGAACAGATAAGCTTTCCATCGAGCTCTTAGTCAAAGAAGTCGGTCGAAGGATGCAAGAGTTATTAGCAAAATACTATTCGGTGGTCAACACGTTTCCGTCCTACTGCCGATTCTTTAAGCAAAATGCTTTTCTATAATTGTAGTATTTAGTGGGAAAAAATTAAACGAATTTTTTGTCCATGTAAAAAAACTATTAATTCTGAATAAAATGCCACCCATTTATGAAATTAAAAAAACTTAAATGTCTCTTATTAGATAAGGCTTATTTTCGTCTGATAAGGTACTTCTTTTTCAATGATTTCGAGGATGTTTTAGTTTCGATCAAAAAAATTTTATTTCTTACGACTTTTCGTAAAATATGTTAATGCCATCTGAAAGAGGAACAGATAAGCTTTCCGAGCTCTTATTCGAAGAAGTCGGTCGAAGGATGAAAGAGTTATTAAGAAAAAACTAATCGGTGGTCAACACGTTTCCGTCCTACTGCCGATTCTTTTTGCAAAGTACTTTTCTACAATTCTAGTATTTATTGTGAAAAAATTAAACGAATTTTTTGACCATGTAAAAAACTATTAATTCTGAATAAAATGCCACCCATTTAGGAAATTAAAAAAATTTAAATGTCTCTTATTAGATAAGGCATATTTTCGTATGATAAGGTACTTCTTTTTCAATGATTTCGAGGATATTTTAGTTTTGATCCAAAAAATTTTATTTCTCATGACTTTTTGTAAAATATGTTAATGCCATCTGAAAGAGGAACAGATAAGCTTTCCATCGAGCTCTTAGTCAAAGAAGTCGGTCGAAGGATGCAAGAGTTATTAGCAAAAAACTATTCGGTGGTCAACACGTTTCCGTCCTACTGCCGATTCTTTTCGCAAAATGCTTTTCTATAATTGTAGTATTTAGTGGGAAAAAATTAAACGAATTTTTTGTCCATGTAAAAAAACTATTAATTCTGAATAAAATGCCACCCATTTATGCAATTAAAAAAATTTCAATGTCTCTTATTAGATAAGGCTTATTTTCGTCTGATGAGGTACATCTTTTTCAATGATTTCGAGGATATTTTAGTTTTGATCCAAAAAATTTTATTTCTCATGACTTTTTGTAAAATATGTTAATGCCATCTGAAAGAGGAACAGATAAGCTTTCCATCGAGCTCTTAGTTGAAGAAGTCGGTCGAAGGATGCAAGAGTTATTAGCAAAAAACTAATCGGTGGTCAACACGTTTCCGTCCTACTGCCGATTCTTTTCGCAAAATGCTTTTCTATAATTGTAGTATTTAGTGGGAAAAAATTAAACGAATTTTTTGTCCATGTAAAAAAACTATTAATTCTGAATAAAATGCCACCCATTCATGCAATTAAAAAAATTTAAATGATTCTTATTAGATAATGCATATTTTCGTATGATAAGGTACTTCTTTTTCAATGATTTCGAGGATATTTTAGTTTTGATCAAAAAAATTTTATTTCTCATGACTTTTAGTAAAATATGTTAATGCCATCTGAAAGAGGAACAGATAAGCTTTTTATCGAGCTCTTAGTCAAAGAAGTCGGTCGAAGGATGCAAGAGTTATTAGCAGAATACTATTCGGTTGTCAACACGTTTCCGTCCTACTGCCGATTCTTTAAGCAAAATGCTTTTCTATAATTGTAGTATTTTGTGGGAAAAAATTAAACGAAATTTTTGTCCATGTAAAAAAACTATTAATTCTGAATAAAATGCCACCCATTTATGAAATTAAAAAAACTTAAATGTCTTTTATTAGATAAGGCTTATTTTCGTTTGATAAGGTACTTCTTTTTCAATGATTTCGATGATATTTTAGTTTCGATCAAAGAAATTTTATTTCTTACGACTTCTCGTAAAATATGTTAATGCCATCTGAAAGAGGAACAGATAAGCTTTCCATCGAGCTCTTAGTCGAAGAAGTCGGTCGAAGGATGAAAGAGTTATTAAGAAAAAACTAATCGGTGGTCAACACGTTTCCGTCCTACTGCCGATTCTTTTTGCAAAGTACTTTTCTATAATTCTAGTATTTAATGGGAAAAAATTAAACGAATTTTTTGACCATGTAGAAAACTATTAATTCTGAATAAAATGCCACCCATTTATGAAATTAAAAAAATTTAAATGTCTCTTATTAGATAAGGCATATTTTCGTATGATAAGGTACTTCTTTTTCAATGATTTCGAGGATATTTTAGTTTTGATCCAAAAAATTTTATTTCTCATGACTTTTTGTAAAATATGTTAATGCCATCTGAAAGAGGAACAGATAAGCTTTCCATCGAGCTCTTAGTCAAAGAAGTCGGTCGAAGGATGCAAGAGTTATTAGCAAAAAACTATTCGGTGGTCAACACGTTTCCGTCCTACTGCCGATTCTTTTCGCAAAATGCTTTTCTATAATTGTAGTATTTAGTGGGAAAAAATTAAACGAATTTTTTGTCCATGTAAAAAAACTATTAATTCTGAATAAAATGCCACCCATTTATGAAATTAAAAAAATTTAAATGTCTCTTATTAGATAAGGCTTATTTTCGTCTGATAAGGTACTTCTTTTTCAATGATTTCGAGGATATTTTAGTTTTGATCCAAAAAATTTTATTTCTCATGACTTTTTGTAAAATATGTTAATGCCATCTGAAAGAGGAACAGATAAGCTTTCCATCGAGCTCCTAGTCGAAGAAGTCGGTCGAAGGATGAAAGAGTTATTAGCAAAAAACTAATCGGTGGTCAACACGTTTCCGTCCTACTGCCGATTCTTTTCGCAAAATGCTTTTCTATAATTGTAGTATTTAGTGGGAAAAAATTAAACGAATTTTTTGTCCATGTAAAAAAACTATTAATTCTGAATAAAATGCCACCCATTCATGCAATTAAAAAAATTTAAATGTCTCTTATTAGATAAGGCATATTTTCGTCTGATAAGGTACTTCTTTTTCAATGATTTCGAGGATATTTTAGTTTTGATCAAAAAAATTTTATTTCTCATGACTTTTAGTAAAATATGTTAATGCCATCTGAAAGAGGAACAGATAAGCTTTCCATCGAGCTCTTAGTCAAAGAAGTCGGTCGAAGGATGCAAGAGTTATTAGCAGAATACTATTCGGTGGTCAACACGTTTCCGTCCTACTGCCGATTCTTCAAGCAAAATGCTTTTCTATAATTGTAGTATTTTGTGGGAAAAAATTAAACGAAATTTTTGTCCATGTAAAAAAACTATTAATTCTGAATAAAATGCCACCCATTTATGAAATTAAGAAAACTTAAATGTTTCTTATTAGATAAGGCTTATTTTCGTTTGATAAGGTACTTCTTTTTCAATGATTTCGAGGATGTTTTAGTTTCGATCAAAAAAATTTTATTTCTTACGACTTTTCGTAAAATATGTTAATGCCATCTGAAAGAGGAACAGATAAGCTTTCCATCGAGCTCTTATTCGAAGAAGTCGGTCGAAGGATGAAAGAGTTATTAAGAAAAAACTAATCGGTGGTCAACACGTTTCCGTCCTACTGCCGATTCTTTTTGCAAAGTACTTTTCTATAATTCTAGTATTTAATGGGCAAAAATTAAACGAATTTTTTGACCATGTAGAAAACTATTAATTCTGAATAAAATGCCACCCATTTATGAAATTAAAAAAATTTAAATGTCTCTTATTAGATAAGGCATATTTTCGTATGATAAGGTACTTCTTTTTCAATGATTTCGAGGATATTTTAGTTTTGATCCAAAAAATTTTATTTCTCATGACTTTTTGTAAAATATGTTAATGCCATCTGAAAGAGGAACAGATAAGCTTTCCATCGAGCTCTTAGTCAAAGAAGTCGGTCGAAGGATGCAAGAGTTATTAGCAAAAAACTATTCGGTGGTCAACACGTTTCCGTCCTACTGCCGATTCTTTTCGCAAAATGCTTTTCTATAATTCTAGTATTTAGTGGGAAAAAATTAAACGAATTTTTTGTCCATGTAAAAAAACTATTAATTCTGAATAAAATGCCACTCATTTATGAAATTAAAAAAATTTAAATGTCTCTTATTAGATAAGGCTTATTTTCGTCTGATAAGGTACTTCTTTTTCAATGATTTCGATGATATTTTAGTTTCGATCACAAAAATTTTATTTCTTACGACTTTTCGTAAAATATGTTAATGCCATCTGAAAGAGGAACAGATAAGCTTTCCATCGAGCTCTTAGTCGAAGAAGTCGGTCGAAGGATGAAAGAGTTATTAGCAAAAAACTAATCGGTGGTCAACACGTTTCCGTCCTACTGCCGATTCTTTTTGCAAAGTACTTTTCTATAATTCTAGTATTTAATGGGAAAAAATTAAACGAATTTTTTGTCCATGTAAAAAACTATTAATTCTGAATAAAATGCCACCCATTTATGAAATTAAAAAAATTTAAATGTCTCTTATTAGATAAGGCATATTTTCGTCTGATAAGGTACTTCTTTTTCAATGATTTCGAGGATATTTTAGTTTTGATCCAAAAAATTTTATTTCTCATGACTTTTTGTAAAATATGTTAATGCCATCTGAAAGAGGAACAGATAAGCTTTCCATCGAGCTCCTAGTCGAAGAAGTCGGTCGAAGGATGAAAGAGTTATTAGCAAAAAACTAATCGGTGGTCAACACGTTTCCGTCCTACTGCCGATTCTTTTCGCAAAATGCTTTTCTATAATTGTAGTATTTAGTGGGAAAAAATTAAACGAATTTTTTGTCCATGTAAAAAAACTATTAATTCTGAATAAAATGCCACCCATTTATGCAATTAAAATTTTTTGTCAATGTAAAAAAACTATTAATTCTGAATAAAATGCCACCCATTTATGCAATTAAAAAAATTGAAATGTCTCTTATTATATAAGGCTTATTTTCGTCTGATAAGGTACTTCTTTTTCAATGATTTCGAGGATATTTTAGTTTCGATCAAAAAAATTTTATTTCTTACGACCTTTCGTAAAAAATGTTAATGCCATCTGAAAGAGGAACAAATAAGCTTTCCATCGAGCTCTTATCCGAAGAAGTCGGTCGAAGGATGCAAGAGTTGTTAGCAAAAAACCAATCGGTGGTCAACACGATTCCGTCCTACAGCCGATTCTTTTCGCAAAATACTTTTCAATAATTGTAGTATTTAATGGGAAAAAATTAAACAAATTTTTTGTCCATGCGAAAAACTACTAATTCTGAATAAAATGCCGCCTGTTTGTGCAATTAAAAAAATTTGAATGTCTCTTTTTAGATAAGGCATATTTTTGTCTGATAAGGTACTTCGTTTTCAATGATTTTGAGGATATTTTAGTTTTGATCAAAAAAATGTTATTTCTTACGACTTTTCGTAAAAAATGTTAATGCCATCTGAAAGAGGAACAGATAAGCTTTCCATCGAGCTCTTAGTCGAAGAAGTCGGTCGAAGGATGCAAGAGTTATTAGCAAAAAACTAATCGGTGGTCAACACGTTTCCGTCCTACTGCCGATTCTTTTTGCAAAGTACTTTTCTATAATTCTAGTATTTAATGGGAAAAAATTAAACGAATTTTTTGTCCATGTAAAAAAACTATTAATTCTCAATAAAATGCCACCTATTTATGCAATTAAAAAAATTTAAATGTCTCTTATTAGATAAGGCTTATTTTCGTCTGATAAGGTACTTCTTTTTCAATGATTTCAAGGATATTTTAGTTTCGATCAAAAAAATTTTATTTCTTTCGACTTTTCGTAAAATATGTTAATGCCATCTGAAAGAGGAACAGATAAGCTTTCCATCGAGCTCTTAGTCGAAGAAGTCGGTCGAAGGATGAAATAGTTATAAGCAAAAAACTAATCGGTGGTCAACACGTTTCCGTCCTACTGCCGATTCTTTTCGCAAAGTACTTTTCTATAATTGTAGTATTTAATGGGAAAAAATTAAACGAATTTTTTGTCCATGTAAAAAAATTATTAATTCTGAATAAAATGCCACCCATTTATGCAATTAAAAAAATTTAAATGTCTCTTATTAGATAAGGCATATTTTCGTATGATAAGGTACTTCTTTTTCAATGATTTCGAGGATATTTTAGTTAGTAAAATATGTTAATGCCATCTGAAAGAGGAACAGATAAGCTTTCCATCGAGCTCTTAGTCGAAGAAGTCGGTCGAAGGATGCAAGAGTTATTAGCAAAAAACTAATCGGTGGTCAAGACGTTTCCGTCCTACTGCCGATTCTTTTCGCAAAGTACTTTTCTATAATTCTACTATTTAATGGGAAAAAATTAAACGAATTTTTTGTCCATGTAAAAAAATTATTAATTCTGAATAAAATGCCACCCATTTATGCAATTAAAAAAATTTAAATGTCTCTTATTAGATAAGGCATATTTTCGAATGATAAGGTACTTCTTTTTCAATGATTTCGAGGATATTTTAGTTAGTAAAATATGTTAATGCCATCTGAAAGAGGAACAGATAAGCTTTCCATCGAGCTCTTAGTCGAAGAAGTCGGTCGAAGGATGCAAGAGTTATTAGCAAAAAACTAATCGGTGGTCAACACTTTTCCGTCATACTGCCGATTCTTTTCGCAAAGTACTTTTCTATAATTCTAGTATTCAATGGGAAAAAATTAAACGCATTTTTTGTCCATGTAAAAAACTATTAATTCTGAATAAAATGCCACCCATTTATGAAATTAAAAAAATTTAAATGTCTCTTATTGGATAAGGCATATTTTCGTATGATAAGGTACTTCTTTTTCAATGATTTCGAGGATATTTTAGTTTTGATCAAAACAATTTTATTTCTCATGACTTTTCGTAAAATATGTTAATGCCATCTGAAAGAGGAACAAATAAGCTTTCCATCGAGCTCTTATCCGAAGAAGTTATTAGCAAAAAACCAATCGGTGGTCAACACGATTCCGTCCTACAGCCGATTCTTTTCGCAAAATACTTTTCAATAATTGTAGTATTTAATGGGCAAAACTTAAACGAATTTTTTGTCCATGTAAAAAACTATTAATTCTGAATAAAATGCCGCCTGTTTATGCAATTAAAAAAATTTAAATGTCTCTTTTTAGATAAGGCATATTTTTGTCTGATAAGGTACTTCGTTTTCAATGATTTTGAGGATATTTTAGTTTTGATCAAAAAAATTTTATTTCTTACGACTTTTCGTAAAAAATGTTAATGCCATCTGAAAGAGAAACATATAAGCTTTCCATCGAGCTCTTAGTCAAAGAAGTTGGTCGAAGGATGCAAGAGTTATTAGCAAAAAACTAATCGGTGGTCAACACGTTTTCGTCCTACTGCCGATTCTTCTCGCAAAATGCTTTTCTATAATTGTAGTATTTAGTGGGAAAAAATTAAACGAATTTTTTGTCCATGTAAAATACTATTAATTCTGAATAAAATGCCACCCATTTATGCAATTAAAATTTTTTGTCCATGTAAAAAAACTATTAATTCTGAATAAAATATCACCTATTTATGCAATTAAAAAAATTTAAATGATTCTTATTAGATAAGGCTTACTTTCGTCTGATAAGGTACTTCTTTTTCAATGATTTCGAGGATATTTTAGTTTCGATCAACAAAATTTTATTTCTTACGACTTTTCGTAAAATATGTTAATGCCATCTGAAAAAGGAACAGATAAGCTTTCCATCGAGCTCTTAGTCGAAGAAGTCGGTCGAAGGATGCAAGAGTTATTAGCAAAAAACTAATCGGTGGTCAACACGATTCCGTCCTACTGCCGATTCTTTTCGCAAAGTACTTTTCTATAATTCTAGTATTTAATGGGAAAAAATTAAACGAATTTTTTGTCCATGTAAAAAAACTATTAATTCTGAATAAAATGCCACCCATTTATGCAATTAAAAAAATTAAAATGTCTCTTATTAGATAAGGCATATTTTCGTCTGATAAGGTACTTCTTTTTTAATGATTTCGAGGATATTTTAGTTTTGATCAAAAAAATTTTATTTCTTATGACTTTTCGTAAAATATGTTAATGCCATCTGAAAGAGGAACAAATAAGCTTTCCATCGAGCTCTTATCCGAAGAAGTCGGTCGAAGGATGCAAGAGTTGTTAGCAAAAAACTAATCGATGGTCAACACGTTTCCGTCCTACTGCCGATTCTATTCGCAAAATGCTTTTCTATAATTGTAGTATTTAGTGGGAAAAAAATTAAACGAATTTTTTGTCCATGTAAAAAAACTATTAATTCTGAATAAAATGCCACCCATTTATGCAATTAAAAAAATTTAAATGTCTCTTATTAGATAAGGCTTATTTTCGTCTGATAAGGTACTTCTTTTTCAATGATTTCGAAGATATTTTAGTTTCGATCAAAAAAATTTTATTTCTTACGACTTTTCGTAAAAAATGTTAATGCCAACTGAAAGAGGAACAGATAAGCTTTCCATGGAGCTCTTAGTCGAAGAAGTCGGTCGAAGGATGAAAGAGTTATTAGCAAAAAACTAATCGGTGGTCAACACGTTTCCGTCCTACTGCCGATTCTTTTCGCAAAGTACTTTTCTATAATTCTACTATTTAATGGGAAAAAATTAAACGAATTTTTTGTCCATGTAAAAAAACTATTAATTCTGAATAAAATATCACCCATTTATGCAATTAAAAAAATGTAAATGTCTCTTATTAGATAAGGCATATTTTCGTATGATAAGGTACTTATTTTTCAATGATTTCGAGGATATTTTAGTTTTGATCAAAAAAATTTTATTTCTCATGACTTTTTGTAAAATATGTTAATGCCATCTGAAAGAGGAACAGATAAGCTTTCCATCGAGCTCTTAGTCGAAGAAGTCGGTCGAAGGATGCAAGAGTTATTAGCAAAAAACTAATCGGTGATCAACACTTTTCCGTCCTACTGCCGATTCTTTTCGCAAAGTACTTTTCTATAATTCTAGTATTCAATGGGAAAAAATTAAACGCATTTTTTGTCCATGTAAAAAACTATTAATTCTGAATAAAATGCCACCCATTTATGAAATTAAAAAAATTTAAATGTCTCTTATTGGATAAGGCATATTTTCGTATTATAAGGTACTTCTTTTTCAATGATTTCGAGAATATTTTAGTTTTGATCAAAAAAATTTTATTTCTCATGACTTTTAGTAAAATATGTTAATGCCATCTGAAAGAGGAACAAATAAGCTTTCCATCGAGCTCTTATCCGAAGAAGTCGGTCGAAGGATGCAAGAGTTATTAGCAAAAAACCAATCGGTGGTCAACACGATTCCGTCCTACAGCCGATTCTTTTCGCAAAATACTTTTCAATAATTGTAGTATTTAATGGGAAAAACTTAAACGAATTTTTTATCCATATAAAAAACTATTAATTCTGAATAAAATGCCGCCTGTTTATGCAATTAAAAAAATTTAAATGTCTCTTTTTAGATAAGGCATATTTTTGTCTGATAAGGTACTTCGTTTTCAATGATTTTGAGGATATTTTAGTTTTGATCAAAAAAATTTTATTTCTTACGACTTTTCGTAAAAAATGTTAATGCCAACTGAAAGAGGAATAGATAAGCTTTCCATCGAGCTCTTAGTCGAAGAAGTCGGTCGAAGGATGCAAGAGTTATAAGCAAAAAACTAATCGGTGGTCAACACGTTTCCGTCCTACTGACGATTCTTTTCGCAAAGTACTTTTCTATAATTCTAGTATTTAATGGGAAAAAATGAAACGAATTTTTTGTCCATGTAAAAAACTATTAATTCTGAATAAAATGCCACCCATTTATGAAATTAAAAAATTTTAAATGTCTCTTTTTAGATAAGGCATATTTTTGTCTGATAAGGTACTTCGTTTTCAATGATTTTGAGGATATTTTAGTTTTGATCAAAAAAATTTTATTTCTTACGACTTTTCGTAAAAAATGTTAATGCCAACTGAAAGAAGAATAGATAAGCTTTCCATCGAGCTCTTAGTCGAAGAAGTCGGTCGAAGGATGCAAGAGTTATTAGCAAAAAACTAATCGGTGGTCAACACGATTGTGTCCTACTGCCGATTCTTTTCGCAAAGTACTTTTCTAGAATTCTAGTATTCAATGGGAAAAAATTAAACGAATTTTTTGTCCATGTAAAAAACTATTAATTCTGAATAAAATGCGACCCATTTATGAAATTAAAAAAATTTAAATGTATCTTATTAGATAAGGCATATTTTCGTCTGATAAGGTACTTCTTTTTCGATGATTTCGAGGATATTTTAGTGTTGATCAAAAAAATTTTATTTCTTACGACTTTTCGTCAAATATGTTAATGCCATCTGATAGAGGAACAAATAAGCTTTCCATCGAGCTCTTATCCGAAGAAGTCGGTCGAACGATGCAAGAGTTGTTAGCAAAAAACCAATCGGTGGTCAACACGATTCCGTCCTACAGCCGATTCTTTTCGCAAAATACTTTTCTATAATTGTAGTATTTAATGGGAAAAAATTAAACGAATTTTTTGTCCATGTAAAAAACTATTAATTCTGAATTAAATGCCGCCTGTTTATGCAATTAAAAAAATTTAAATGTTTCTTAGTAGATAAGGCATATTTTCGTCTGATAAGGTACTTCGTTTTCAATGATTCCGAGGATATTTTAGTTTTAATCAAAAAAATTTTATTTCTTACGACTTTTCGTAAAAAATCTTAATGCCAACTGAAAGAGGAATAGATAAGCTTTCCATCGAGCTCTTAGTCGAAGAAATCGGTCGAAGGATGCAAGAGTTATTAGCAAAAAACTAATCGGTGGTCAACACGTTTCCGTCCTACTGCCGATTTTTTTCGCAAAGTACTTTTCTATAATTCTAGTATTCAATGGGAAAAAATTAAACGAATTTTTTGTCCATGTAAAAAATTATTAATTCTGTATAAAATGCCACCCATTTATGTAATTAAAAAAATTTAAATGTCTCTTATTAGATAAGGCATATTTTCGTATGGTCAGGTACTTCTTTTTCAATGATTTCGAGGATATTTTAGTTTCGATCAAAAAAATTTTATTTCTCATGACTTTTTGTAAAATATGTTAATGCCATCTGAAAGAGGAACAGATAAGCTTTCCATCGAGCTTTTAGACGAAGAAGTCGGTCGAAGGATGCAAGTGTTATTAGCAAAAAACTAATCGGTGGTCAACACGATTCCGTCGTACTGCCGATTCTTTTCGCAAAGTACTTTTCTATAATTGTAGTATTTAATGGGAAAAAATTAAACGAATTTTTTGTCCATGTAAAAAAACTATAAATTCTGAATAAAATGCCACCCATTTATGCTATTAAAAAAATTTAAATGTCTCTTATTAGATAAGGCATATTTTTGTCTGATAAGGTACTTCGTTTTCAATGATTTCGCGGATATTTTAGTTTTGATCAAAAAAATTTTATTTCTTACGACTTTTCGTAAAATATGTTAATGCCATCTGAAAGAGGAACAGATAAGCTTTCCATTGAGCTTTTAGTCGAAGAAGTCGGTCGAAGGATGAAGGAGTTATTAGCGAAAAACCAATCGGTGGTCAACACGATTCCGTCCTACTGCCGATTCTTTTCGCAAAGTACTTTTCTATAATTCTAGTATTCAATGGGAAAAAATTAAACGAATTTTTTGTCCATGTAAAAAACTATTAATTCTGAATAAAATGCCACCCATTTATGCTATTAAAAAAATTTAAATGTCTCTTATTAGATAAGGCATATTTTTGTCTGATAAGGTACTTCGTTTTCAATGATTTCGCGGATATTTTAGTTTTGATCAAAAAAATTTTATTTCTTACGACTTTTCGTAAAATATGTTAATGCCATCTGAGAGAGGAACAGATAAGCTTTCCATCGAGCTCTTAGTCGAAGAAGTCGGTCGAAGGATGCAAGAGTTATTAGCAAAAAACCAATCGGTGGTCAACACGATTCCGTCGTACTGCCGATTCTTTTCGCAAAGTACTTTTCTATAATTCTAGTATTGATTGGGAAAAAAATAAACGAATTTTTTGTCCATGTAAAAAAACTATTAATTCTGAATAAAATGCCACCCATTTATGCAATTAAAAAAATTTAAATGTCTCTTATTAGATAAGGCATATTTTTGTCTGATAAGGTACTTCTTTTTCAATGATTTCGAGGATATTTTAGTTTTGATCAAAAAAATTTTATTTCTTGCGACTTTTCGTAAAAAATGTTAATGCCAACTAAAAGAGGAATAGATAAGCTTTCCATCGAGCTCTTAGTCGAAGAAGTCGGTCGAAGGATGCAAGAGTTATTAGCAAAAAACTAATCGGTGGTCAACACGTTTCCGTCCTACTGCCGATTCTTTTCGCAAAGTACTTTTCTATAATTCTAGTACTTAATGGGAAAAAATTAAACGAATTTTTTGTCCATGTAAAAAACTATTAATTCTGAATAAAATGCGACCCATTTATGAAATTAAAAAAATTTAAATGTCTCTTATTAGATAAGGCATATTTTCTTCTGATAAGGTACTTCTTTTTCGATGATTTCGAGGATATTTTAGTTTTGATCAAAAAAATTTTATTTCTTACGACTTTTCGTAAAAAATCTTAATGCCAACTGAAAGAGGAATAGATTAGCTTTCCATCGAGCTCTTAGTCGAAGAAGTCGGTCGAAGGATGCAAGAGTTATTAGCAAAAAACTAATCGGTGGTCAACACGTTTCCGTCCTACTGCCGATTCTTTTCGCAAAGTACTTTTCTATAATTCTAGTACTTAATGGGAAAAAATTAAACGAATTTTTTGTCCATGTAAAAAACTATTAATTCTGAATAAAACGCCACCCATTTATGAAATTAAAAAAATTTAAATGTCTCTTATTGGATGAGGCATATTTTCATATGATAAGGTACTTCTTTTTCAATGATTTCGAGGATATTTTAGTTTTGATCAAAAAAATTTTATTTCTCATGACTTTTCGTAAAATATGTGAATGCCATCTGAAAGAGGAACAAATAAGCTTTCCATCGAGCTCTTATCCGAAGAAGTTGGTCGAACGATGCAAGAGTTTTTAGCAAAAAATCAATCGGTGGTCAACACGATTCCGTCCTACAGCCGATTCTTTTCGCAAAGTACTTTTCTATAATTCTAGTATTCAATGGGAAAAAATTAAACGAATTTTTTGTCCATGTAAAAAAACTATAAATTCTGAATAAAATGCGACCCATTTATGAAATTAAAAAAATTTAAATGTCTCTTATTAGATAAGGCATATTTTCTTCTGATAAGGTACTTCTTTTTCGATGATTTCGAGGATATTTTAGTTTTGATCAAAAAAATTTTATTTCTTACGACTTTTCGTCAAATATGTTAATGCCATCTGATAGAGGAACAAATAAGCTTTCCATCGAGCTCTTATCCGAAGAAGTCGGTCGAACGATGCAAGAGTTGTTAGCAAAAAACCAATCGGTGGTCAACACGATTCCGTCCTACAGCCGATTCTTTTCGCAAAATACTTTTCTATAATTGTAGTATTTAATGGGAAAAAATTAAACGAATTTTTTGTCCATGTAAAAAACTATTAATTTTGAATAAAATGCCGCCTGTTTATGCAATTAAAAAAATTTAAATGTTTCTTATTAGATAAGGCATATTTTCGTGTGATAAGGTACTTCATTTTCAATGATTTCGAGGATATTTTAGTTTTGATCAAAAAAATTTTATTTCTTACGACTTTTCGTAAAAAATCTTAATGCCAACTGAAAGAGGAATAGATAAGCTTTCCATTGAGCTCCTAGTCGAAGAAGTCGGTCGAAGGATGCAAGAGTTATTAGCAAAAAACTAATCGGTGGTCAACACGTTTCCGTCCTACTGCCGATTCTTTTCGCAAAGTACTTTTCTATAATTCTAGTATTTAATGGGAAAAAATGAAACGAATTTTTTGTCCATGTAAAAAACTATAAATTCTGAATAAAATGCCACCCATTTATGTAATTAAAAAAATTTAAATGTCTCTTATTAGATAAGGCATATTTTTGTCTGATAAGGTACTTCTTTTTCAATGATTTCGAGGATATTTTAGTTTTGATCAAAAAAATTTTATTTCTTACGACTTTTCGTAAAAAATGTTAATGCCAACTAAAAGAGGAATAGATAAGCTTTCCATCGAGCTCTTAGTCGAAGAAGTCGGTCGAAGGATGCAAGAGCTATTAGCAAAAAACTAATCGGTGGTCAACACGTTTCCGTCCTACTGCCGATTCTTTTCGCAAAGTACTTTTCTATAATTCTAGTATTTAATGGGAAAAAATTAAACGAATTTTTTGTCCATGTAAAAAACTATTAATTCTGAATAAAGCGCCACCCATTTATGAAATTAAAAAAATTTAAATGTCTCTTATTGGATGAGGCATATTTTCATATGATAAGGTACTTCTTTTTCAATGATTTCGAGGATATTTTAGTTTTGATCAAAAAAATTTTATTTCTCATGACTTTTCGTAAAATATGTGAATGCCATCTGAAAGAGGAACAAATAAGCTTTCCATCGAGCTCTTATCCGAAGAAGTCGGTCGAACGATGCAAGAGTTTTTAGCAAAAAATCAATCGGTGGTCAACACGATTCCGTCCTACAGCCGATTCTTTTCGCAAAGTACTTTTCTATAATTCTAGTATTCAATGGGAAAAAATTAAACGAATTTTTTGTCCATGTAAAAAAACTATAAATTCTGAATAAAATGCGACCCATTTATGAAATTAAAAAAATTTAAATGTCTCTTATTAGATAAGGCATATTTTCTTCTGATATGGTACTTCTTTTTCGATGATTTCGAGGATATTTTAGTTTTGATCAAAAAAATTTTATTTCTTACGACTTTTCGTCAAATATGTTAATGCCATCTGATAGAGGAACAAATAAGCTTTCCATCGAGCTCTTATCCAAAGAAGTCGGTCGAACGATGCAAGAGTTGTTAGCAAAAAACCAATCGGTGGTCAACACGATTCCGTCCTACAGCCGATTCTTTTCGCAAAATACTTTTCTATAATTGTGGTATTTAATGGGAAAAAATTAAACGAATTTTTTGTCCATGTAAAAAACTATTAATTTTGAATAAAATGCCGCCTGTTTATGCAATTAAAAAAATTTAAATGTTTCTTATTAGATAAGGCATATTTTCGTGTGATAAGGTACTTCGTTTTCAATGATTTCGAGGATATTTTAGTTTTGATCAAAAAAATTTTATTTCTTACGACTTTTCGTAAAAAATCTTAATGCCAACTGAAAGAGGAATAGATAAGCTTTCCATTGAGCTCCTAGTCGAAGAAGTCGGTCGAAGGATGCAAGAGTTATTAGCAAAAAACTAATCGGTGGTCAACACGTTTCCGTCCTACTGCCGATTCTTTTCGCAAAGTACTTTTCTATAATTCTAGTATTTAATGGGAAAAAATTAAACGAATTTTTTGTCCATGTAAAAAACTATAAATTCTGAATAAAATGCCACCCATTTATGTAATTAAAAAAATTTAAATGTCTCTTATTAGATAAGGCATATTTTCGTATGATAAGGTACTTCTTTTTCAATGATTTCGAGGATATTTTAGTTTCGATCAAAAAAATTTTATTTCTTACGACTTTTCGTAAAATATGTTAATGCCATCTGAAAGAGGAGCAGATAAGCTTTCCATCGAGCTTTTAGTCGAAGAAGTCGGTCGAAGGATGCAAGAGTTATTAGCAAAAAACTAATCGGTGGTCAACACGATTCCGTCGTACTGCCGATTCTTTTCGCAAAGTACTTTTCTATAATTCTAGTATTTAATGGGAAAAAAATAAACGAATTTTTTGTCCATGTAAAAAAACTATTAATTCTGAATAAAATGCCACCCATTTATGCAATTAAAAAAATTAAAATGTCTCTTATTAGATAAGGCATATTTTTGTCTGATAAGGTACTTCTTTTTCAATGATTTCGAGGATATTTTAGTTTTGATCAAAAAAATTTTATTTCTTACGACTTTTCGTAAAAAATGTTAATGCCAACTAAAAGAGGAATAGATAAGCTTTCCATCGAGCTCTTAGTCGAAGAAGTCGGTCGAAGGATGCAAGAGTTATTAGCAAAAAACTAATCGGTGGTCAACACTTTTCCGTCATACTGCCGATTCTTTTCGCAAAGTACTTTTCTATAATTCTAGTATTTAATGGGAAAAAATTAAACAAATTTTTTGTCCATGTTAAAAACTATTAATTCTGAATAAAATGCCACCCATTTATGCAATTAAAAAAATTTAAATGTCTCTTATTAGATAAGGCATATTTTTGTCTGATAAGGTACTTCTTTTTCAATGATTTCGAGGATATTTTAGTTTTGATCAAAAAAATTTTATTTCTTACGACTTTTCGTAAAAAATGTTAATGCCAACTGAAAGAGGAATAGATAAGCTTTCCATCGAGCTTTTAGTCGAAGAAGTCGGTCGAAGGATGCAAAAGTTGTTAGCAAAAATCCAATCGGTGGTCAACACGATTCCGTCCTACAGCCGATTCTTTTCGCAAAATACTTTTCTATAATTATAGTATTTAACGGGAAAAAATTAAACGAATTTTTTGTCCATGTAAAAAACTATTAATTCTGAATAAAATGCCGCCTGTTTATGCAATTAAAAAAATTTAAATGTCTCTTATTAGATAAGTCATATTTTCGTCTGATAAGGTACTTCGTTTTCAATGATTTCGAGGATATTTTAGTTTTGATCAAAAAAATTTTATTTCTTACGACTTTTCGTAAAAAATGTTAATGCCAACTGAAAGAGGAATAGATAAGCTTTCCATCGAGCTTTTAGTCGAAGAAGTCGGTCGAAGGATGCAAGAGTTATTAGCAAAAAACTTATCGGTGGTCAACACGATTCCGTCGTACTGCCGATTCTTTTCGCAAAGTACTTTTCTATAATTCTAGTATTTAATGGCAAAAAAATAAACGAATTTTTTGTCCATGTAAAAAAAACTATTAATTCTGAATAAAATGCCACCCATTTATGCAATTAAAAAATTTAAATGTCTCTTATTAGATAAGGCATATTTTTGTCTGATAAGGTACTTCTTTTTCAATGATTTCGAGGATATTTTAGTTTTGATCAAAAAAATTTTATTTCTTACGACTTTTCGTAAAAAATGTTAATGCCAACTGAAAGAGGAATAGATAAGCTTTCCATCGAGCTTTTAGTCGAAGAAGTCGGTCGAAGGATGCAAGAGTTGTTAGCAAAAAACCAATCGGTAGTCAACACGATTCCGTCCTACAGCCGATTCTTTTCGCAAAATACTTTTCTATAATTGTAGTATTTAATGGGAAAAAATTAAACGAATTTTTTGTCCATGTAAAAAACTATTAATTCTGAATAAAATGCCGCCTGTTTATGCAATTAAAAATATTTAAATGTCTCTTATTAGATAAGGCATATTTTCGTCTGATAAGGTACTTCGTTTTCAATGATTTCGAGGATATATTAGTTTCGATCAAAAAAATTTTATTTCTTACGACTTTTCGTAAAAAATGTTAATGCCAACTGAAAGAGGAATAGATAAGCTTTCCATCGAGCTTTTAGTCGAAGAAGTCTGTCGAAGGATGCAAGAGTTATTAGCAAAAAACTAATCGGTGGTCAACACTATTCCGTCGTACTGCCGATTCTTTTCGCAAAGTACTTTTCTAGAATTCTAGTATTGAATGGGAAAAAATTAAACGAATTTTTTGTCCATGTAAAAAACTATTAATTCTGAATAAAATGCCGCCTGTTTATGCAATTAAAAAAATTTAAATGTCTCTTATTAGATAAGTCATATTTTCGTCTGATAAGGTACTTCGTTTTCAATGATTTCGAGGATATTTTAGTTTTGATCAAAAAAATTTTATTTCTTACGACTTTTCGTAAAAAATGTTAATGCCAACTGAAAGAGGAATAGATAAGCTTTCCATCGAGCTTTTAGTCGAAGAAGTCGGTCGAAGGATGCAAGAGTTATTAGCAAAAAACTTATCGGTGGTCAACACGATTCCGTCGTACTGCCGATTCTTTTCGCAAAGTACTTTTCTATAATTCTAGTATTTAATGGGAAAAAAATAAACGAATTTTTTGTCCATGTAAAAAAAACTATTAATTCTGAATAAAATGCCACCCATTTATGCAATTAAAAAATTTAAATGTCTCTTATTAGATAAGGCATATTTTTGTCTGATAAGGTACTTCTTTTTCAATGATTTCGAGGATATTTTAGTTTTGATCAAAAAAATTTTATTTCTTACGACTTTTCGTAAAAAATGTTAATGCCAACTGAAAGAGGAATAGATAAGCTTTCCATCGAGCTTTTAGTCGAAGAAGTCGGTCGAAGGATGCAAGAGTTATTAGCAAAAAACTAATCGGTGGTCAACACTTTTCCGTCATACTGCCGATTCTTTTCGCAAAGTACTTTTCTATAATTCTAGTATTTAATGGGAAAAAATTAAACAAATTTTTTGTCCATGTTAAAAACTATTAATTCTGAATAAAATGCCACCCATTTATGAAATTAAAAAAATTTAAATGTCTCTTATTAGATAAGGCATATTTTCTTCTGATAAGGTACTTCTTTTTCGATGATTTCGAGGATATTTTAGTTTTGATCAAAAAAATTTTATTTCTTACGACTTTTCGTCAAATATGTTAATGCCATCTGATAGAGGAACAAATAAGCTTTCCATCGAGCTCTTATCCGAAGAAGTCGGTCGAACGATGCAAGAGTTGTTAGCAAAAAACCAATCGGTGGTCAACACGATTCCGTCCTACAGCCGATTCTTTTCGCAAAATACTTTTCTATAATTGTAGTATTTAATGGGAAAAAATTAAACGAATTTTTTGTCCATGTAAAAAACTATTAATTTTGAATAAAATGCCGCCTGTTTATGCAATTAAAAAAATTTAAATGTTTCTTATTAGATAAGGCATATTTTCGTGTGATAAGGTACTTCATTTTCAATGATTTCGAGGATATTTTAGTTTTGATCAAAAAAATTTTATTTCTTACGACTTTTCGTAAAAAATCTTAATGCCAACTGAAAGAGGAATAGATAAGCTTTCCATTGAGCTCCTAGTCGAAGAAGTCGGTCGAAGGATGCAAGAGTTATTAGCAAAAAACTAATCGGTGGTCAACACGTTTCCGTCCTACTGCCGATTCTTTTCGCAAAGTACTTTTCTATAATTCTAGTATTTAATGGGAAAAAATGAAACGAATTTTTTGTCCATGTAAAAAACTATAAATTCTGAATAAAATGCCACCCATTTATGTAATTAAAAAAATTTAAATGTCTCTTATTAGATAAGGCATATTTTTGTCTGATAAGGTACTTCTTTTTCAATGATTTCGAGGATATTTTAGTTTTGATCAAAAAAATTTTATTTCTTACGACTTTTCGTAAAAAATGTTAATGCCAACTAAAAGAGGAATAGATAAGCTTTCCATCGAGCTCTTAGTCGAAGAAGTCGGTCGAAGGATGCAAGAGCTATTAGCAAAAAACTAATCGGTGGTCAACACGTTTCCGTCCTACTGCCGATTCTTTTCGCAAAGTACTTTTCTATAATTCTAGTATTTAATGGGAAAAAATTAAACGAATTTTTTGTCCATGTAAAAAACTATTAATTCTGAATAAAGCGCCACCCATTTATGAAATTAAAAAAATTTAAATGTCTCTTATTGGATGAGGCATATTTTCATATGATAAGGTACTTCTTTTTCAATGATTTCGAGGATATTTTAGTTTTGATCAAAAAAATTTTATTTCTCATGACTTTTCGTAAAATATGTGAATGCCATCTGAAAGAGGAACAAATAAGCTTTCCATCGAGCTCTTATCCGAAGAAGTCGGTCGAACGATGCAAGAGTTTTTAGCAAAAAATCAATCGGTGGTCAACACGATTCCGTCCTACAGCCGATTCTTTTCGCAAAGTACTTTTCTATAATTCTAGTATTCAATGGGAAAAAATTAAACGAATTTTTTGTCCATGTAAAAAAACTATAAATTCTGAATAAAATGCGACCCATTTATGAAATTAAAAAAATTTAAATGTCTCTTATTAGATAAGGCATATTTTCTTCTGATATGGTACTTCTTTTTCGATGATTTCGAGGATATTTTAGTTTTGATCAAAAAAATTTTATTTCTTACGACTTTTCGTCAAATATGTTAATGCCATCTGATAGAGGAACAAATAAGCTTTCCATCGAGCTCTTATCCAAAGAAGTCGGTCGAACGATGCAAGAGTTGTTAGCAAAAAACCAATCGGTGGTCAACACGATTCCGTCCTACAGCCGATTCTTTTCGCAAAATACTTTTCTATAATTGTGGTATTTAATGGGAAAAAATTAAACGAATTTTTTGTCCATGTAAAAAACTATTAATTTTGAATAAAATGCCGCCTGTTTATGCAATTAAAAAAATTTAAATGTTTCTTATTAGATAAGGCATATTTTCGTGTGATAAGGTACTTCGTTTTCAATGATTTCGAGGATATTTTAGTTTTGATCAAAAAAATTTTATTTCTTACGACTTTTCGTAAAAAATCTTAATGCCAACTGAAAGAGGAATAGATAAGCTTTCCATTGAGCTCCTAGTCGAAGAAGTCGGTCGAAGGATGCAAGAGTTATTAGCAAAAAACTAATCGGTGGTCAACACGTTTCCGTCCTACTGCCGATTCTTTTCGCAAAGTACTTTTCTATAATTCTAGTATTTAATGGGAAAAAATTAAACGAATTTTTTGTCCATGTAAAAAACTATAAATTCTGAATAAAATGCCACCCATTTATGTAATTAAAAAAATTTAAATGTCTCTTATTAGATAAGGCATATTTTCGTATGATAAGGTACTTCTTTTTCAATGATTTCGAGGATATTTTAGTTTCGATCAAAAAAATTTTATTTCTTACGACTTTTCGTAAAATATGTTAATGCCATCTGAAAGAGGAGCAGATAAGCTTTCCATCGAGCTTTTAGTCGAAGAAGTCGGTCGAAGGATGCAAGAGTTATTAGCAAAAAACTAATCGGTGGTCAACACGATTCCGTCGTACTGCCGATTCTTTTCGCAAAGTACTTTTCTATAATTCTAGTATTTAATGGGAAAAAATTAAACGAATTTTTTGTCCATGTAAAAAACTATAAATTCTGAATAAAATGCCACCCATTTATGTAATTAAAAAAATTTAAATGTCTCTTATTAGATAAGGCATATTTTCGTATGATAAGGTACTTCTTTTTCAATGATTTCGAGGATATTTTAGTTTCGATCAAAAAAATTTTATTTCTTACGACTTTTCGTAAAATATGTTAATGCCATCTGAAAGAGGAGCAGATAAGCTTTCCATCGAGCTTTTAGTCGAAGAAGTCGGTCGAAGGATGCAAGAGTTATTAGCAAAAAACTAATCGGTGGTCAACACGTTTCCGTCCTACTGCCGATTCTTTTCGCAAAGTACTTTTCTATAATTCTAGTATTTAATGGGAAAAAATTAAACGAATTTTTTGTCCATGTAAAAAACTATAAATTCTGAATAAAATGCCACCCATTTATGTAATTAAAAAAATTTAAATGTCTCTTATTAGATAAGGCATATTTTCGTATGATAAGGTACTTCTTTTTCAATGATTTCGAGGATATTTTAGTTTCGATCAAAAAAATTTTATTTCTTACGACTTTTCGTAAAATATGTTAATGCCATCTGAAAGAGGAGCAGATAAGCTTTCCATCGAGCTTTTAGTCGAAGAAGTCGGTCGAAGGATGCAAGAGTTATTAGCAAAAAACTAATCGGTGGTCAACACGATTCCGTCGTACTGCCGATTCTTTTCGCAAAGTACTTTTCTATAATTCTAGTATTTAATGGGAAAAAAATAAACGAATTTTTTGTCCATGTAAAAAAACTATTAATTCTGAATAAAATGCCACCCATTTATGCAATTAAAAAAATTAAAATGTCTCTTATTAGATAAGGCATATTTTTGTCTGATAAGGTACTTCTTTTTCAATGATTTCGAGGATATTTTAGTTTTGATCAAAAAAATTTTATTTCTTACGACTTTTCGTAAAAAATGTTAATGCCAACTAAAAGAGGAATAGATAAGCTTTCCATCGAGCTCTTAGTCGAAGAAGTCGGTCGAAGGATGCAAGAGTTATTAGCAAAAAACTAATCGGTGGTCAACACTTTTCCGTCATACTGCCGATTCTTTTCGCAAAGTACTTTTCTATAATTCTAGTATTTAATGGGAAAAAATTAAACAAATTTTTTGTCCATGTTAAAAACTATTAATTCTGAATAAAATGCCACCCATTTATGCAATTAAAAAAATTTAAATGTCTCTTATTAGATAAGGCATATTTTTGTCTGATAAGGTACTTCTTTTTCAATGATTTCGAGGATATTTTAGTTTTGATCAAAAAAATTTTATTTCTTACGACTTTTCGTAAAAAATGTTAATGCCAACTGAAAGAGGAATAGATAAGCTTTCCATCGAGCTTTTAGTCGAAGAAGTCGGTCGAAGGATGCAAAAGTTGTTAGCAAAAATCCAATCGGTGGTCAACACGATTCCGTCCTACAGCCGATTCTTTTCGCAAAATACTTTTCTATAATTATAGTATTTAACGGGAAAAAATTAAACGAATTTTTTGTCCATGTAAAAAACTATTAATTCTGAATAAAATGCCGCCTGTTTATGCAATTAAAAAAATTTAAATGTCTCTTATTAGATAAGTCATATTTTCGTCTGATAAGGTACTTCGTTTTCAATGATTTCGAGGATATTTTAGTTTTGATCAAAAAAATTTTATTTCTTACGACTTTTCGTAAAAAATGTTAATGCCAACTGAAAGAGGAATAGATAAGCTTTCCATCGAGCTTTTAGTCGAAGAAGTCGGTCGAAGGATGCAAGAGTTATTAGCAAAAAACTTATCGGTGGTCAACACGATTCCGTCGTACTGCCGATTCTTTTCGCAAAGTACTTTTCTATAATTCTAGTATTTAATGGCAAAAAAATAAACGAATTTTTTGTCCATGTAAAAAAAACTATTAATTCTGAATAAAATGCCACCCATTTATGCAATTAAAAAATTTAAATGTCTCTTATTAGATAAGGCATATTTTTGTCTGATAAGGTACTTCTTTTTCAATGATTTCGAGGATATTTTAGTTTTGATCAAAAAAATTTTATTTCTTACGACTTTTCGTAAAAAATGTTAATGCCAACTGAAAGAGGAATAGATAAGCTTTCCATCGAGCTTTTAGTCGAAGAAGTCGGTCGAAGGATGCAAGAGTTGTTAGCAAAAAACCAATCGGTAGTCAACACGATTCCGTCCTACAGCCGATTCTTTTCGCAAAATACTTTTCTATAATTGTAGTATTTAATGGGAAAAAATTAAACGAATTTTTTGTCCATGTAAAAAACTATTAATTCTGAATAAAATGCCGCCTGTTTATGCAATTAAAAATATTTAAATGTCTCTTATTAGATAAGGCATATTTTCGTCTGATAAGGTACTTCGTTTTCAATGATTTCGAGGATATATTAGTTTCGATCAAAAAAATTTTATTTCTTACGACTTTTCGTAAAAAATGTTAATGCCAACTGAAAGAGGAATAGATAAGCTTTCCATCGAGCTTTTAGTCGAAGAAGTCTGTCGAAGGATGCAAGAGTTATTAGCAAAAAACTAATCGGTGGTCAACACTATTCCGTCGTACTGCCGATTCTTTTCGCAAAGTACTTTTCTAGAATTCTAGTATTGAATGGGAAAAAATTAAACGAATTTTTTGTCCATGTAAAAAACTATTAATTCTGAATAAAATGCCGCCTGTTTATGCAATTAAAAAAATTTAAATGTCTCTTATTAGATAAGTCATATTTTCGTCTGATAAGGTACTTCGTTTTCAATGATTTCGAGGATATTTTAGTTTTGATCAAAAAAATTTTATTTCTTACGACTTTTCGTAAAAAATGTTAATGCCAACTGAAAGAGGAATAGATAAGCTTTCCATCGAGCTTTTAGTCGAAGAAGTCGGTCGAAGGATGCAAGAGTTATTAGCAAAAAACTTATCGGTGGTCAACACGATTCCGTCGTACTGCCGATTCTTTTCGCAAAGTACTTTTCTATAATTCTAGTATTTAATGGGAAAAAAATAAACGAATTTTTTGTCCATGTAAAAAAAACTATTAATTCTGAATAAAATGCCACCCATTTATGCAATTAAAAAATTTAAATGTCTCTTATTAGATAAGGCATATTTTTGTCTGATAAGGTACTTCTTTTTCAATGATTTCGAGGATATTTTAGTTTTGATCAAAAAAATTTTATTTCTTACGACTTTTCGTAAAAAATGTTAATGCCAACTGAAAGAGGAATAGATAAGCTTTCCATCGAGCTTTTAGTCGAAGAAGTCGGTCGAAGGATGCAAGAGTTGTTAGCAAAAAACCAATCGGTGGTCAACACGATTCCGTCCTACAGCCGATTCTTTTCGCAAAATACTTTTCTATAATTGTAGTATTTAATGGGAAAAAATTAAACGAATTTTTTGTCCATGTAAAAAACTATTAATTCTGAATAAAATGCCGCCTGTTTATGCAATTAAAAATATTTAAATGTCTCTTATTAGATAAGGCATATTTTCGTCTGATAAGGTACTTCGTTTTCAATGATTTCGAGGATATATTAGTTTCGATCAAAAAAATTTTATTTCTTACGACTTTTCGTAAAAAATGTTAATGCCAACTGAAAGAGGAATAGATAAGCTTTCCATCGAGCTTTTAGTCGAAGAAGTCTGTCGAAGGATGCAAGAGTTATTAGCAAAAAACTAATCGGTGGTCAACACTATTCCGTCGTACTGCCGATTCTTTTCGCAAAGTACTTTTCTATAATTCTAGTATTTAATGGAAAAAAAATAAACGAATTTTTTGTCCATGTAAAAAAACTATTAATTCTGAATAAAATGCCACCCATTTATGCAATTAAAAAAATTTAAATGTCTCTTATTAGATAAGGCATATTTTTGTCTGATAAGGTACTTCGTTTTCAATGATTTCGCGGATATTTTAGTTTTGATCAAAAAAAATTTATTTCTCACGACTTTTCGTAAAAAATGTTAATGCCAACTGAAAGAGGAATATATAAGCTTTCTATCGAGCTCTTAGTCGAAGAAGTCGGTCGAAGGATGCAAGAGCTATTAGCAAAAAACAAATCGGTGGTCAACACGTTTCCGTCCTACTGCCGATTCTTTTCGCAAAGTACTTTTCTAGAATTCTAGTATTGAATGGGAAAAAATTAAACGAATTTTTTGTCCATGTTAAAAACTATTAATTCTGAATAAAATGCCACCCATTTATGCAATTAAAAAAATTTAAATGTCTCTTATTAGATAAGGCATATTTTTGTCTGATAAGGTACTTCGTTTTCAATGATTTCGCGGATATTTTAGTTTTGATCAAAAAATTTTTATTTCTTACGACTTTTCGTAAAATTCCGTCCTACAGCCGATTCTTTTCGCAAAATACTTTTCTATAATTGTAGTATTTAATGGGAAAAAATTAAACGAATTTTTTGTCCATGTAAAAAACTATTAATTCTGAATAAAATGCCGCCTGTTTATGCAATTAAAAAAATTTAAATGTCTCTTATTAGATAAGTCATATTTTCGTCTGATAAGGTACTTCGTTTTCAATGATTTCGAGGATATTTTAGTTTTGATCAAAAAAATTTTATTTCTTACGACTTTTCGTAAAAAATGTTAATGCCAACTGAAAGAGGAATAGATAAGCTTTCCATCGAGCTTTTAGTCGAAGAAGTCGGTCGAAGGATGCAAGAGTTATTAGCAAAAAACTTATCGGTGGTCAACACGATTCCGTCGTACTGCCGATTCTTTTCGCAAAGTACTTTTCTATAATTCTAGTATTTAATGGGAAAAAAATAAACGAATTTTTTGTCCATGTAAAAAAAACTATTAATTCTGAATAAAATGCCACCCATTTATGCAATTAAAAAATTTAAATGTCTCTTATTAGATAAGGCATATTTTTGTCTGATAAGGTACTTCTTTTTCAATGATTTCGAGGATATTTTAGTTTTGATCAAAAAAATTTTATTTCTTACGACTTTTCGTAAAAAATGTTAATGCCAACTGAAAGAGGAATAGATAAGCTTTCCATCGAGCTTTTAGTCGAAGAAGTCGGTCGAAGGATGCAAGAGTTGTTAGCAAAAAACCAATCGGTGGTCAACACGATTCCGTCCTACAGCCGATTCTTTTCGCAAAATACTTTTCTATAATTGTAGTATTTAATGGGAAAAAATTAAACGAATTTTTTGTCCATGTAAAAAACTATTAATTCTGAATAAAATGCCGCCTGTTTATGCAATTAAAAATATTTAAATGTCTCTTATTAGATAAGGCATATTTTCGTCTGATAAGGTACTTCGTTTTCAATGATTTCGAGGATATATTAGTTTCGATCAAAAAAATTTTATTTCTTACGACTTTTCGTAAAAAATGTTAATGCCAACTGAAAGAGGAATAGATAAGCTTTCCATCGAGCTTTTAGTCGAAGAAGTCTGTCGAAGGATGCAAGAGTTATTAGCAAAAAACTAATCGGTGGTCAACACTATTCCGTCGTACTGCCGATTCTTTTCGCAAAGTACTTTTCTATAATTCTAGTATTTAATGGAAAAAAAATAAACGAATTTTTTGTCCATGTAAAAAAACTATTAATTCTGAATAAAATGCCACCCATTTATGCAATTAAAAAAATTTAAATGTCTCTTATTAGATAAGGCATATTTTTGTCTGATAAGGTACTTCGTTTTCAATGATTTCGCGGATATTTTAGTTTTGATCAAAAAAAATTTATTTCTCACGACTTTTCGTAAAAAATGTTAATGCCAACTGAAAGAGGAATATATAAGCTTTCTATCGAGCTCTTAGTCGAAGAAGTCGGTCGAAGGATGCAAGAGCTATTAGCAAAAAACAAATCGGTGGTCAACACGTTTCCGTCCTACTGCCGATTCTTTTCGCAAAGTACTTTTCTAGAATTCTAGTATTGAATGGGAAAAAATTAAACGAATTTTTTGTCCATGTTAAAAACTATTAATTCTGAATAAAATGCCACCCATTTATGCAATTAAAAAAATTTAAATGTCTCTTATTAGATAAGGCATATTTTTGTCTGATAAGGTACTTCGTTTTCAATGATTTCGCGGATATTTTAGTTTTGATCAAAAAATTTTTATTTCTTACGACTTTTCGTAAAATATGTTAATGCCATCTGATAGAGGAACAAATAAGCTTTCCATCGAGCTCTTATCCGAAGAAGTCGGTCGAAGGATGCAAGAGTTATTAGCAAAAAACCAATCGGTGGTCAACACGATTCCGTCCTACAGCCGATTTTTTTGGCAAAATACTTTTCTATAATTGTAGTATTTAATGGGGAAAAATTAAACCAATTTTTTGTCCATGTAAAAAACTATTAATTCTGAATAAAATGCCGCCTGTTTATGCAATTAAGAAAATTTAAATGTCTCTTATTAGATAAGGCATATTTTCGTCTGATAAGGTACTTCTTTTTCAATGATTTCGAGGATATTTTAGTTTTGATCAAAAACATTTTATTTCTTACGACTTTTCGTAAAAAATCTTAATGCCAACTGAAAGAGGAATAGATAAGCTTTCCATCGAGCTCTTAGTCGAAGAAGTCTGTCGAAGGATGCAAGAGTTATTAGCAAAAAACTAATCGGTGGTCAACACGTTTCCGTCCTACTGCCGATTCTTTTCGCAAAGTACTTTTCTATAATTCTAGTATTTAATGGGAAAAAATGAAACGAATTTTTTGTCCATGCAAAAAACTATTTATTCTGAATAAAATGCCACCCATTTATGCAATTAAGAAAATTTAAATGTCTTTTATTAGATAAGGCATATTTTCGTCTGATAAGGTAGTTCTTCTTCAATGATTTCGCGGATATTTTAGTTTTGATCAAAAAAAATTTATTTCTTACGACTTTTCGTAAAAAATGTTAATGCCAACTGAAAGAGGAATAGATAAGCTTTCTATCGAGCTCTTAGTCGAAGAAGTCGGTCGAAGGATGCAAGAGCTATTAGCAAAAAACTAATCGGTGGTCAACACGTTTCCGTCCTACTGCCGATTCTTTTCGCAAAGTACTTTTCTAGAATTCTAGTATTTAATGGGAAAAAATGAAACGAATTTTTTGTCCATGCAAAAAACTATTTATTCTGAATAAAATGCCACCCATTTATGCAATTAAGAAAATTTAAATGTCTCTTATTAGATAAGGCATATTTTCGTCTGATAAGGTAGTTCTTCTTCAATGATTTCGCGGATATTTTAGTTTTGATCAAAAAAAATTTATTTCTTACGACTTTTCGTAAAAAATGTTAATGCCAACTGAAAGAGGAATAGATAAGCTTTCCATCGAGCTCTTAGTCGAAGAAGTCGGTCGAAGGATGCAAGAGTTATTAGCAAAAAACTAATCGGTGGTCACCACGTTTCCGTCCTACTGCCGCAAAGTACTTTTCTATAATTCCAGTATTTAATGGAAAACAATTAAACGATTTTTTTGTCCATGTAAAAAAACTATTAATTCTGAATAAAATGCCACCCATTTATGCAATTAAAAAAATGTAAATGTCTCTTATTCGATAAGGATATTTTCGTCTGATAAGGTACTTCGTTTTCAGTGATTTCGAGGATATTTTAGTTTTGATCAAAAAAATTGTATTTCTTACGTTTTTTCGTAAAATATGTTAATGCCAACTGAAAGAGGAACAGATAAGCTTTCCATCGAGCTCTTATTCGAAGAAGTCGGTACTTTTCAATAATTCTAGTATTTAATGGGAAAAAATGAAACGAATTTTTTGTCCATGTAAAAATCTATTAATTCTGAATAAAATGCCACCCATTTATGCAATTAAAAAAATGTAAATGTCTCTTATTAGATAAGGCATATTTTCGTCTGATAAGGTACTTAGTTTTCAATGATTTCGAGAATATTTTAGTTTTGATCAAAAAAATTGTATTTCTTACGACTTTTCGTAAAATATGTTAATGCCATCTGAAAGAGGAACAGATAAGCTTTCCATCGAGCTCTTAGTCGAAGAAGTCGGTCGAAGGATGCAAGAGTTATTAGCAAAAAACTAATCGGTGGTCAACACTTTTCCGTCCTACTGCCGATTCTTTTCGCAAAGTACTTTTCTATAATTCTAGTATTTAATGGAAAACAATTAAACGAATCTTTTGTCCATGTAAAAAACTATTAATTCTGAATGAAATGCCACCCATTTATGAAATTAAAAAAATTTAAATGTCTCTTATTAGATAAGGCATATTTTCGTCTGATAAGGTACTTCGTTTTCAATGATTTCGAGGATATTTTAGTTTTGATCAAAAAAATTTTATTTCTTACGACTTTTCGTAAAAAATGTTAATTCCAACTGAAAGAGGAATAGATAAGCTTTCCATCGAGCTCTTAGTCGAAGAAGTCGGTCGAAGGATGAAAGAGTTATTAGCAAAAAACTAATCGGTGGTCACCACGTTTCCGTCCTACTGCCGATTCTTTTCGCAAAGTACTTTTCTATAATTCCAGTATTTAATGGAAAACAATTAAACGAATTTTTTGTCCATGTAAAAAAACTATTAATTCTGAATAAAATGCCACCCATTTATGCAATTAAAAAAATGTAAATGTCTCTTATTAGATAAGGCATATTTTCGTCTGATAAGGTACTTCGTTTTCAATGATTTCGAGAATATTTTAGTTTTGATCAAAAAAATTGTATTTCTTACGACTTTTCGTAAAATATGTTAATGCCAACTGAAAGAGGAACAGATAAGCTTTCCATCGAGCTCTTATTCGAAGAAGTCGGTCGAAGGATGCAAGAGTTATTAGCAAAAAACTAATCAGTGGTCAACACGATTCCGTCCTACTGCCGATTCTTTTCGCAAAGTACTTTTCTATAATTCTAGTATTTAATGGGAAAAAATGAAACGAATTTTTTGTCCATGTAAAAAACTAATAATTCTGAATAAAATGCCACCCATTTATGAAATTAAAAAAATTTAAATGTTTCTTATTAGATAAGGCATATTTTCGTCTGATAAGGTACTTCGTTTTCAATGATTTCGAGGATATTTTAGTTTTGATCAAAAAAATTGTATTTCTTACGACTTTTCGTAAAATATGTTAATGCCAACTGAAAGAGGAACAGATAAGCTTTCCATCGAGCTCTTATTCGAAGAAGTCGGTCGAAGGATGCAAGAGTCATTAGCAAAAAACTAATCGGTGGTCAACACGATTCCGTCCTACTGCCGATTCTTTTCGCAAAGTACTTTTCTATAATTCTAGTTTTTAATGGGAAAAAATGAAACGAATTTTTTGTCCATGTAAAAAACTATTAATTCTGAATAAAATGCCACCCATTTATGCAATTAAAAAAATTTAAATGTCTCTTATTAGATAAGGCATATTTTCGTCTGATAAGGTACTTCGTTTTCAATGATTTCGAGGATATTTTAGTTTTGATCAAAAAAATTTTATTTCTTACGACTTTTCGTAAAAAATGTTAATGCCAACTGAAAGAGCAATAGATAAGCTTTCCATCGAGCTTTTAGTCGAAGAACTCGGTCGAAGGATGCAAGAGTTATAAGCAAAAAACTAATCGGTGGTCAACACGTTTCCGTCCTACTGCCGATTCTTTTCGCAAAGTACTTTTCTATAATTCTAGTATTTAATGGGAAAAAATTAAACGAATTTTTTGTCCATGTAAAAAACTATTAATTCTGAATAAAATCCCACCCATTTATGAAATTCAAAAAATTTAAATGTCTCTTATTAGATAAGGCATATTTTCGTCTGATAAGGTACTTCGTTTTCAATGATTTCGAGGATATTTTAGTTTTGATCAAAAAAATTTTATTTCTTACGACTTTTCGTAAAAAATGTTTATGCCAACTGAAAGAGCAATAGATAAGCTTTCCATTGAGCTCATAGTCGAAGAAGTCGGTCGAAGGATGCAAGAGTTATTAGCAAAAAACTAATCGGTGGTCAACACGTTTCCGTCCTACTGCCGATTCTTTTCGCAAAGTACTTTTCTATAATTCTAGTATTTAATGGGAAAAAATTTTTTTTTTTTTTTTTTTTTTATTAAAACTTTGCTTTATTTATTGAATCTTCTCTTTATGAGACTAACAATAAGTTTGCAGATCTTATGCCTATATATTAACTAGCAGTTCTTTTGAACTGCAGATAGGTTGCGGGGCCCTAGGGTCTATCGCTGGGTTGGAAGGTCATTTCGACGAAGACGGGATTGGCTGCTCAACCTTGTTAATCTTCTGGCGTGATGGTTAGGGTGCGAAGAAAGCTTGCTGTAGTATTGTTCCTTGAGTTCTGCTATTACATCTCTGACTGGTTGAATATTTAAATCTTTTTGTATGTTTTCGTTTCGAACATACCACGGTGCCCCGGTGATGGTTCTCAATATCTTTGACTGGGTTCTCTGAATGATTTCAATGTTGCTACTGCTAGCGTTTCCCCATAACTGGGAGCCGTAGGTCCAGATAGGTTTGAGAACAGAATTGTAGAGCAGGACTTTGTAGTCAAGACTAAGGGAAGAGCGAGCGTTGATAAGCCAATGGAGGCTATTTGCTTTTAGTTTTAAATGCGTTCTCTTGGCCTCGATGTGCCTGCGCCATGTGAGTCTTCTATCGAGATGTACTCCGAGGTATGTCACTTCGTTTGTTTGCGGAAGCGTAGTGTTGTTTAACATCAGCGGTGGGCAATCTTGCCTGTTTAGAGTGAACGAAACGTGTTTGCATTTTTGTTCGTTGACTTTTATTCGCCAGTCAGCTAGCCATTTTTCTATGTCGACCAGGTGAAGAGCTAACTGCGCTGTTGCTTGCATAGGGCATCTGGAACGGCTGAGAATAGCTGTATCGTCAGCAAAGGTGGATGTTGTTAGACGTCTGCTTGTTGGGATGTCTGATGTGTAGAGGACATATAACGTAGGGCCGAGTACGCTACCTTGAGGAAGTCCAGCTCTAATGGTGTGGTCGTCGGACATATCACTGTTACATCTCACTGTAAACTTCCTGTCGTACAGGTATGACTTTAGTAGCTTGTGCGTGTTGTTTGGAAGCATTGTTTTAATTTTATGCATTAAACCGTCTAACCAAACTCTGTCGAATGCTTGTGAGACATCCAAAAATATTGCTGTGCAGTATTCTCGATTTTCAAACGCGCTTCGTATTTCTGATGTTATGCGATTAACCTGCTCAATAGTTCCGTGTTTTTCACGAAAGCCGAACTGGTGTGAAGGGATTTTGTTGTGTGTTCTCAGGAATGAGTTGATCCGAGTTAGCACGCATTTTTCGAAAAGTTTTGATAGACACGATAATAAACTTATAGGTCTGTACGACGAGGGAATCGTGTGGTCTTTTCCTGGCTTTGGTATCATTATGATGATAGACTTTTTCCATCTTTCTGGAAAATAGCCAAGTTTAGTGATGGCATTGAAGAGCTTCGCGATAGTGCAAACAGCACAATATGGGAGCTCAATAATCATTTTTGGGGTTATTAAATCGCAGCCCGGTGACTTTTTTGGGTTCAGTTCCTTTTTGATAATATTAGCGATTTCGTTTGGTCGAAACTCGATTGGGTCACGTTGAGGCTCGGCGTCGTTTGTTAATGCTGGTAGTGTAGTCGCATTTGTGCAAGGATTTGGTTGAAACACATTTTCAAGGTGGGCGGCAAATGTTCTTGCTCTATCTTCGTCGCTGCGGGCCCAGCCGCCTGCAGGGTTTCTTATAGGCATCACTGTTTCTGTCGGTAAGCTTAGGGTTGGGTGAGCTCTCCACAGTGAGTTTCTTGTACTGGATGTGGATAGTTGTTCTATGTACCGGCGTTGGGTATATGCTTCTTCTTGCTTTAACGCTTTAGAGAGGTTGCGTGCGGCGCTCTTAAGCCTATGTCGTGCAGATGGCGATCTGGTTGATTGCCATTCTCGACGTAAGCGTCGCTTTTCGATAACGAGCTGCTCGATTTGTAGATTCGTCTTCTTTTGGTTACGTGGAGCTTGCGCCGTTTGAGGTGTTGAGATACGAGCTGCGGTAACGAAGACTGATTCTAGATTGTTTACGAAGCTGTCGATCTCAGCTGCAACGGTTAGGGGAGGATCTAGCTCAATGTGTGAGCTAAAATATTTTTTGTAACTGACCCAGTTGGTTTTATGCGAGGTCAATCTAATTGGTTGATCTACGGTTTTTGGATGTCGAAGTAGGTTAATTAATACAGGCGAGTGATCAGACGAGAGATCTGAAAGACTTTCGGCGCTTAGCAGGGTTCGGGGAATATTTTTTGTTATTGCAAAGTCAATTAGGTCGGGTAGTTTATTGGGGTCAGCCGGCCAGTATGTTGGTCTGCCGGGAGAGAGATGGTCGAGCTTATTGCTGGCTTTTATAATTGCATTGTATAATTGTTTTCCTTTTGGGGACACTAGACGAGATCCCCAGTGAGTGTGCTTGGCATTGTAATCTCCTGCTGCTATGAAGTGTTCTCCGAGTGTGTTAAAGAACTGCATGAACTCAGTTTCAGATATATTGAAGCGAGGTGGGCAGTATACGGCGGCTAGTGTTAGATGGTTACCACTATCTAATTGTATGTTTATAGATGTGGCCTGTAGATAGTTTTCTGCAAATCTTCTATGGCAGTGGTGTTTGAGACGGTTTCTAATCAGAATACCAGTCCCCCCATGTGCTTTACCATCAGGATGGTTTGTTCCATAAAATACGTAGCCTCGTATGTTAAAATTATATTTGTTTGTGAGGTGTGTTTCTGAGAGTAGCATTACGTCAATGTGTTTGTCAAGTAGAAATTGAGCTAGCTCAAGTTTGTGCTGTGAGACGCCATTAGCATTCCACGTAGATATGCGTAGGGAAGGCATGGTTTATTTGGACTGTTGTGAAATCAGCATTTGTATCAGTAGATTTTGGTTACGCATTAAATCCTGCATAGTTGTCCGCATAAAAGACATAAACTCCATTAGACTTTGCTGCATGGTTGATAACATTGCTTCAAAGTTGCTTTGTTGCTGCCCCGGCATTTGGTGGTGTTGAGTCGCGTTTAAATCTGCATGTGCTAGTTGTGGGTTCGGCGTGTTTGGGGTAGGGGGAACCAGTCCTGATTTTAGAGCACTGGCAAATGTCACGTTTTTGGTTGAGATTCCGCCAAGTGAAGATCTGGCTGCGGTCGAAAAGAAAACGTCTGGGTTTAATTTAGATGGTGTAAATGTAGGCTGTGCGTTTTGAGAGCGTGTAGTGGTCACTCGCTGGTGGATTCGTGTTTTCAGTTCCTTGTATATTGGGCAACCTTTATAGTTAGCTGTGTGGTTACCACCACAGTTGGCGCATTTTTTTGTGCTGGCGTCGTCTTTGCTCGCTGGGCAGTGTGTAATGTCGTGAAGCTCTCCACAAGCTACACACACGGGGCGCAGAGTACAATACGACCTTGTATGGCCATATTCTTGGCAATTCGTACATTGTACGGGACCATTGCGTTTGTGCGGTTCTTCTACGGTGATTCTGCGGTGCAGTAGAAATTGAAGTTTGTATATCGGGTGCACTTCGTTTTTCTTTAGCGGCTTGCTTTCTGGATTAAGTTCTACCTTAAAGAGTGGTTGCGGTTTTCTATCCTTATTTTGGATGTTGAAAACAGTTTTGGCACTGAATCCTTTCTCTTGTAACGCGTTGATTACTTCCGCAGGAGTGACTTCAGGCTCTATGCCCTTTAGTACGACTTGCAGGCGTTTGCTGCTTTTTAGCTGGTACGTATAGAAGTTCTTTTTGTTGTCGCTCAGGTACTTCGACAGTACTCTGTAGTTATCTTCGGACTTAGTTTGTACCTTTGTTTCATGTATATTTCCCTTTACAAGGGGGATTATATGAAAGTTGTCCTTTCCAATAAGCTCGATAAATTTGCTGACTAAGGCGTTGCAGCTTTTTTCACGGATGTAAATTGGTGGTGGCTTTGGCATTCTTTTAACGCTTTCTGTTTCGGGGGCCAGATCAGAAGTGTTATCTGCCAGAATTTTGAACCTGTTGGTATTATCAGGCGTTTCGCTTGGTGGTAGGCTGAAGCTAACACGGGTAATTTTCGGCTTCGAGTTTAGGGGGCTCAACTTTCTTTTAAATCGAATGTAGCGATCCATTCCAGTCTGTACGGCCGGCCTTTTTGTTTCTTTGTTTGCGTTTTCTTTAGGTAATGTTGCGCCAGTTATATTTGCATTGGCAATTGGACTGGCAGTTGATACCGTTGAAGTTGTTGTTGTACTTACTGTTGAGGTAGTTAGTGACATTGTTGTACTAGTCGTCGTAGATGGGCACAGGTCTCTCTGGCCAGTACATATCTGCTGATGAGCGGACACGGCGCTCTGTGGCGTTTGAGACGTAGACGGTAGCGACGGAGAGCAAGAACGCGCTCTCCCGCTCGCTACGTGCAATAGTTCGTGCGCTACATTGGTCATTGCCCTCGATCGCTCTAGAGCTGTAGTATTTTCGGTTGACGCGGCGTTATAGGTGAAATACGCGTTGTTCCGTTGCAACGAGAGCCGACGCTCGTCTTGCTTACGCTGCAGTTCACTGCGAGTTTCGATTTCTTTTTTACTCATTGTATTAATAGAGATTTGGTTTTAATTGTTTTTTATTGTTTATTGTGGCTAATCAATTGATTAATTAGTTGATAGATTTGTGCGAATTATCGCACTAAGCGTCTTTTCGCGATATACACTAATTATTATTAGATCTTTCACTGCACTGATGGGTTTTAAGTTAATTTTCCGGAGCACAAGAAAAACACGTCCGTACTTGACGGAATTCGCACAAAAATGAAACGAATTTTTTGTCCATGTAAAAAACTATTAATTCTGAATAAAATGCCACCCATTTATGAAATTCAAAAAATTTAAATGTCTCTTATTAGATAAGGCATATTTTCGTCTGATAAGGTACTTCGTTTTCAATGATTTCGAGGATATTTTAGTTTTGATCAAAAAAATTTTATTTCTTACGACTTTTCGTAAAAAATGTTAATGGCAACTGAAAGAGCAATAGATAAGCTTTCCATCGAGCTTTTAGTCGAAGAAGTCGGTCGAAGGATGCAAGAGTTATTAGCAAAAAACTAATCGGTGGTCAACACGTTTCCGCTCTTCTGTCGATTCTTTTCGCAAAGTACTTTTCTATAATTCAGGTATTTAATGGGAACAAATTAAACGAATTTTTTGTCCATGTTAAAAACTATTAACTCTGAATAAAATGCCACCCATTTATGAAATTAAAAAAATTTAAATGTCTCTTATTAGATAAGGCATATTTTCGTATGATAAGGTACTTCTTTTTCAATGATTTCGAGGATATTTTAGTTTTGATCAAAAAAATTTTATTTCTCATGACTTTTCGTTAAATATGTTAATGCCATCTGAAAGAGGAACAGATAAGATTTCCATCGAGCTCTTATTCGAAGAAGTCGGTCGAAGGATGCAAGAGTTATTAGCAAAAAACTAATCGGTGGTCAACACGATTCCGTCCTACTGCCGATTCTTTTCGCAAAGTATTTTTCTATAATTCTAGTATTTAATGGGAAAAAATTAAACGAATTTTTTGTCCATGTAAAAAAACTATTATTTCTGAATAAAATGCCACCCATTTATGCAATTAAAAAAATTTAAATGTCTCTTATTAGATAAGGCATATTTTCGTATGATAAGGTACCTCTTTTTCAATGATTTTGAGGATATTTTAGTTTTGATCAAAAAAATTTTATTTCTCATGACTTTTCGTTAAATATGTTAATGCCATCTGAAAGAGGAACAGATAAGATTTCCATCGAGCATTTATTCGAAGAAGTCGGTCGAAGGATGCAAGAGTTATTAGCAAAAAACTAATCGGTGGTCAACACGATTCCGTCCTACTGCCGATTCTTTTCGCAAAGTATTTTTCTATAATTCTAGTATTTAATGGGAAAAAATTAAACGAATTTTTTGTCCATGTAAAAAAACTATTATTTCTAAATAAAATGCCACCCATTTATGCAATTAAAAAAATTTAAATGTCTCTTATTAGATAAGGCATATTTTCGTATGATAAGGTACTTCTTTTTCAATGATTTCGAGGATATTTTAGTTTTGATCAAAAAAATTTTATTTCTCATGACTTTTCGTAAAATATGTTAATGCCATCTGAAAGAGGAACAGATAAGCTTTCCATCGAGCTTTTAGTCGAAGAAGTCGGTCGAAGGATGCAAGAGTTATTAGCAAAAAACTAATCGGTGGTCAACACGTTTCCGTCCTACTGCCGATTTTTTTCGCAAAGTACTTTTCTATAATTCTAGTATTTAATGGGAAAAAATGAAACGAATTTTTTGTCCATGTAAAAAACTATTAATTCTGAATAAAATGCCACCCATTTATGAAATTCAAAAAATTTAAATGTCTCTTATTAGATAAGGCATATTTTCGTCTGATAAGGTACTTCGTTTTCAATGATTTCGAGGATATTTTAGTTTTGATCAAAAAAATTTTATTTCTTACGACTTTTCGTAAAAAATGTTAATGGCAACTGAAAGAGCAATAGATAAGCTTTCTATCGAGCTTTTAGTCGAAGAAGTCGGTCGAAGGATGCAAGAGTTATTAGCAAAAAACTAATCGGTGGTCAACACGTTTCCGCTCTTCTGTCGATTCTTTTCGCAAAGTACTTTTCTATAATTCTAGTATTTAATGGGAACAAATTAAACGAATTTTTTGTCCATGTTAAAAACTATTAACTCTGAATAAAATGCCACCCATTTATGAAATTAAAAAAATTTAAATGTCTCTTATTAGATAATGCATATTTTCGTCTGATAAGGTACTTCTTTTTCAATGATTTTGAGGATATTTTAGTTTTGATCAAAAAAATTGTATTTCTTACGACTTTTCGTAAAATATGTTAATGCCAACTGAAAGAGGAACAGATAAGCTTTCCATCGAGCTCTTATTCGAAGAAGTCGGTCGAAGGATGCAAGAGTTATTAGCAAAAAACTAATCGGTGGTCAACACGATTCCGTCCTACTGCCGATTCTTTTCGCAAAGTACTTTTCTATAATTCTAGTATTTAAAGGGAAAAAATTAAACGAATTTTTTGTCCATCTAAAAAAACTATTATTTCTGAATAAAATGCCACCCATTTATGCAATTAAAAAAATTTAAATGTCTCTTATTAGATAAGGCATATTTTCGTATGATAAGCTACTTCTTTTTCAATGATTTTGAGGATATTTTAGTTTTGATCAAAAAAATTTTATTTCTCATGACTTTTCGTTAAATATGTTAATGCCATCTGAAAGAGGAACAGATAAGATTTCCATCGAGCTCTTATTCGAAGAAGTCGGTCGAAGGATGCAAGAGTTATTAGCAAAAAACTAATCGGTGGTCAACACGATTCCGTCCTACTGCCGATTCTTTTCGCAAAGTATTTTTCTATAATTCTAGTATTTAATGGGAAAAAATTAAACGAATTTTTTGTCCATGTAAAAAAACTATTATTTCTAAATAAAATGCCACCCATTTATGCAATTAAAAAAATTTAAATGTCTCTTATTAGATAAGGCATATTTTCGTATGATAAGGTACTTCTTTTTCAATGATTTCGAGGATATTTTAGTTTTGATCAAAAAAATTTTATTTCTCATGACTTTTCGTAAAATATGTTAATGCCATCTGAAAGAGGAACAGATAAGCTTTCCATCGAGCTTTTAGTCGAAGAAGTCGGTCGAAGGATGCAAGAGTTATTAGCAAAAAAACTAATCGGTGGTCAACACGTTTCCGTCCTACTGCCGATTTTTTTCGCAAAGTACTTTTCTATAATTCTAGTATTTAATGGGAAAAAATGAAACGAATTTTTTGTCCATGTAAAAAACTATTAATTCTGAATAAAATGCCACCCATTTATGAAATTCAAAAAATTTAAATGTCTCTTATTAGATAAGGCATATTTTCGTCTGATAAGGTACTTCGTTTTCAATGATTTCGAGGATATTTTAGTTTTGATCAAAAAAATTTTATTTCTTACGACTTTTCGTAAAAAATGTTAATGGCAACTGAAAGAGCAATAGATAAGCTTTCTATCGAGCTTTTAGTCGAAGAAGTCGGTCGAAGGATGCAAGAGTTATTAGCAAAAAACTAATCGGTGGTCAACACGTTTCCGCTCTTCTGTCGATTCTTTTCGCAAAGTACTTTTCTATAATTCTAGTATTTAATGGGAACAAATTAAACGAATTTTTTGTCCATGTTAAAAACTATTAACTCTGAATAAAATGCCACCCATTTATGAAATTAAAAAAATTTAAATGTCTCTTATTAGATAATGCATATTTTCGTCTGATAAGGTACTTCTTTTTCAATGATTTTGAGGATATTTTAGTTTTGATCAAAAAAATTGTATTTCTTACGACTTTTCGTAAAATATGTTAATGCCAACTGAAAGAGGAACAGATAAGCTTTCCATCGAGCTCTTATTCGAAGAAGTCGGTCGAAGGATGCAAGAGTTATTAGCAAAAAACTAATCGGTGGTCAACACGATTCCGTCCTACTGCCGATTCTTTTCGCAAAGTACTTTTCTATAATTCTAGTATTTAAAGGGAAAAAATTAAACGAATTTTTTGTCCATCTAAAAAAACTATTATTTCTGAATAAAATGCCACCCATTTATGCAATTAAAAAAATTTAAATGTCTCTTATTAGATAAGGCATATTTTCGTATGATAAGCTACTTCTTTTTCAATGATTTTGAGGATATTTTAGTTTTGATCAAAAAAATTTTATTTCTCATGACTTTTCGTTAAATATGTTAATGCCATCTGAAAGAGGAACAGATAAGATTTCCATCGAGCTCTTATTCGAAGAAGTCGGTCGAAGGATGCAAGAGTTATTAGCAAAAAACTAATCGGTGGTCAACACGATTCCGTCCTACTGCCGATTCTTTTCGCAAAGTATTTTTCTATAATTCTAGTATTTAATGGGAAAAAATTAAACGAATTTTTTGTCCATGTAAAAAAACTATTATTTCTGAATAAAATGCCACCCATTTATGCAATTAAAAAAATTTAAATGTCTCTTATTAGATAAGGCATATTTTCGTATGATAAGGTACTTCTTTTTCAATGATTTCGAGGATATTTTAGTTTTGATCAAAAAAATTTTATTTCTCATGACTTTTCGTAAAATATGTTAATGCCATCTGAAAGAGGAACAGATAAGCTTTCCATCGAGCTTTTAGTCGAAGAAGTCGGTCGAAGGATGCAAGAGTTGTTAGCAAAAAACTAATCGGTGGTCAACACGTTTCCGTCCTACTGCCGATTCTTTTCGCAAAGTACTTTTCTATAATTCTAGTATTTAATGGGAAAAAATGAAACGAATTTTTTGTCCATGTAAAAAACTATTAATTCTGAATAAAATGCCACCCATTTATGAAATTCAAAAAATTTAAATGTCTCTTATTAGATAAGGCATATTTTCGTCTGGTAAGGTACTTCGTTTTCAATGATTTCGAGGATATTTTAGTTTTGATCAAAAAAATTTTATTTCTTACGACTTTTCGTAAAAAATGTTAATGGCAACTGAAAGAGCAATAGATAAGCTTTCCATCGAGCTTTTAGTCGAAGAAGTCGGTCGAAGGATGCAAGAGTTATTAGCAAAAAACTAATCGGTGGTCAACACGTTTCCGCTCTTCTGTCGATTCTTTTCGCAAAGTACTTTTCTATAATTCTAGTATTTAATGGGAACAAATTAAACGAATTTTTTGTCCATGTTAAAAAGTATTAACTCTGAATAAAATGCCACCCATTTATGAAATTAAAAAAATTTAAATGTCTCTTATTAGATAAGGCATATTTTCGTCTGATAAGGTACTTCTTTTTCAATGATTTTGAGGATATTTTAGTTTTGATCAAAAAAATTGTATTTCTTACGACTTTTCGTAAAATATGTTAATGCCAACTGAAAGAGGAACAAATAAGCTTTCCATCGAGCTCTTATTCAAAGAAGTCGGTCGAAGGATGCAAGAGTTATTAGCAAAAAACTAATCGGTGGTCAACACGATTCCGTCCTACTGCCGATTCTTTTCGCAAAGTACTTTTCTATAATTCTAGTATTTAAAGGGAAAAAATTAAACGAATTTTTTGTCCATCTAAAAAAACTATTATTTCTGAATAAAATGCCACCCATTTATGCAATTAAAAAAATTTAAATGTCTCTTATTAGATAAGGCATATTTTCGTATGATAAGGTACTTCTTTTTCAATGATTTTGAGGATATTTTAGTTTTGATCAAAAAAATTTTATTTCTCATGACTTTTCGTTAAATATGTTAATGCCATCTGAAAGAGGAACAGATAAGATTTCCATCGAGCTCTTATTCGAAGAAGTCGGTCGAAGGATGCAAGAGTTATTAGCAAAAAACTAATCGGTGGTCAACACGATTCCGTCCTACTGCCGATTCTTTTCGCAAAGTATTTTTCTATAATTCTAGTATTTAATGGGAAAAAATTAAACGAATTTTTTGTCCATGTAAAAAAACTATTATTTCTGAATAAAATGCCACCCATTTATGCAATTAAAAAAATTTAAATGTCTCTTATTAGATAAGGCATATTTTCGTATGATAAGGTACTTCTTTTTCAATGATTTCGAGGATATTTTAGTTTTGATCAAAAAAATTTTATTTCTCATGACTTTTCGTAAAATATGTTAATGCCATCTGAAAGAGGAACAGATAAGCTTTCCATCGAGCTTTTAGTCGAAGAAGTCGGTCGAAGGATGCAAGAGTTATTAGCAAAAAACTAATCGGTGGTCAACACGATTCCGTCCTACTGCCGATTCTTTTCGCAAAGTATTTTTCTATAATTCTAGTATTTAATGGGAAAAAATTAAACGAATTTTTTGTCCATGTAAAAAAACTATTAATTCTGAATAAAATACCACCCATTTATGAAATTCAAAAAATTTAAATGTCTCTTATTAGATAAGGCATATTTTCGTCTGATAAGGTACTTCGTTTTCAATGATTTCGAGGATATTTTAGTTTTGATCAAAAAAATTTTATTTCTTACGACTTTTCGTAAAAAATGTTAATGCCAACTGAAAGAGCAATAGATAAGCTTTCCATCGAGCTTTTAGTCGAAGAAGTCGGTCGAAGGATGCAAGAGTTATTAGCAAAAAACTAATCGGTGGTCAACACGTTTCCGTCCTACTGCCGATTCTTTTCGCAAAGTACTTTTCTATAATTCTAGTATTTAATGGAAAAAAATGAAACGAATTTTTTGTCCATGTAAAAAACTATTAATTCTGAATAAAATGCCACCCATTTATGAAATTCAAAAAATTTAAATGTCTCTTATTAGATAAGGCATATTTTCGTATGATAAGGTACTTCGTTTTCAATGATTTCGAGGATATTTTAGTTTTGATCAAAAAAATTTTATTTCTTACGACTTTTCGTAAAAAATGTTAATGCCAACTGAAAGAGGAATAGATAAGCTTTCCATCGAGCTTTTAGTCGAAGAAGTCGGTCGAAGGATGCAAGAGTTATTAGCAAAAAACTAATCGGTGGTCAACACGTTTCCGTCATACTGCCGATTATTTTCGCAAAGTACTTTTCTATAATTCTAGTATTTAATGGGAAAAAATGAAACGAATTTTTTGTCCATGTAAAAAAACTATTATTTCTGAATAATATGCCACCCATTTATGCAATTAAAAAAATTTAAATGTCTCTTATTAGATAAGACATATTTTCGTATGATAAGGTACTTCTTTTTCAATGATTTCGAGGATATTTTAGTTTTGATCAAAAAAATTTTATTTCTCATGACTTTTCGTAAAATATGTTAATGCCATCTGAAAGAGGAACAAATAAGCTTTCCATCGAGCTCTTAGTCGAAGAAGTCGGTCGAAGGATACAAGAGTTATTAGCAAAAAACTAATCGGTGGTCAACTCGTTTCCGTCCTACTGCCGATTCTTTTCGCAAAATGCTTTTCTATAATTGTAGTATTTAATGGGAAAAAATTAAACGAGTTTTTGTCCATATAAAAAAACTTTTAATTCTGAATTAAATGCTACCCATTTATGCAATTAAAAAAATTTAAATGTCTCTTATTAGATAAGGCATATTTTCGTATGATAAGGTGCTTCTTTTTCAATGATTTCGAGGATATTTTAGTTTTTATCAAAAAAATTGTATTTCTCATGACTTTTCGTAAAATATGTTAATGCCATCTGAAAGAGGAACAGACAAGCTTTCCATCGAGCTCTTAGTCGAAGAAGTCGGTCGAAGAATGCAAGAGTTATTAGCAAAAAACTAATCGGTGGTCAACAGTTATCCGTCCTACTGCCGATTCTTTTCGCAAAGTACTTTTCTTTAATTCTAGTATTCAATGGGAAAAAATTTAACGAATTTTTTGTCCATGTAAAAGCTATTAATTCTGAATAAAATGCCACCCATTTATGAAATTAAAAAAATTTAAATGTCTCTTATTAGATAAGGCATACTTTCGTCTGATAAGGTACTTCGTTTTCAATGATTTCGAGGATGTTTTAGTTTTGATCAAAAAAATTTTATTTCTTACGACTTTTCGTAAAAAATGTTAATGCCAACTGAAAGAGCAATAGATAAGCTTTCCATCGAGCTTTTAGTCGAAGAAGTCGGTCGAAGGATGCAAGAGTTATTAGCAAAAAACTAATCGGTGGTCAACACGTTTCCGTCCTACTGCCGATTCTTTTCGCAAAGTACTTTTCTATAATTCCAGTATTTAATGGGAAACAATTAAACGAATTTTTGGTCCATGTAAAAAACTATTAATTCTGAATAAAATGCCACCCATTTATGCAATTAAAAAAATGTAAATGTCTCTTATTAGATAAGGCATATTTTCGTCTGATAAGGTACTTATTTTTCAATGATTTCGAGAATTAGTTTTGATCAAAAAAATTTTATTTCTTACGACTTTTCGTAAAATATGTTAATGCCATCTGAAAGAGGAACAGATAAGCTTTCCATCGAGCTCTTAGTCAAAGAAGTCGGTCGAAGGATGCAAGAGTTATTAGCAAAAAACTAATCGGTGGTCAACACGTTTCCGTCCTACTGCCGATTCTTTTCCCAAAGTACTTTTCTATAATTCTAGAATTTAATGCGAAAAAATTAAACGAATTTTTGGTCCATGTTAAAAACTATTAATTCTGAATAAAATGCCACCCATTTATGAAATTAAAAAAATTTAAATGTCTCTTATTAGATAAGGCATATTTTCGTCTGATAAGGTACTTCTTTTTCAATGATTTCGAGGATATTTTAGTTTTGATCAAAAAAATTTTTTTTCTTACGACTTTTCGTAAAATATGTTAATGCCATCTGAAAAAGGAACAGATAAATTTTCCATCGAGCTCTTAGTCGAAGAAGTCGGTCGAAGGATGCAATAGTTATTAGCAAATAACTAATCGGTGGTCAACACGTTTCCGTCCTACTGCCGATTCTTTTCGCAAAATGCTTTTCTATTATTGTAGTATTTAGTGGGAAAAAATTAAACGAAATTTTTGTCCATGTAAAAAAACTATTAATTCTGAATAAAATGCCACCCATTTATGCAATTAAAAAAATTTAAATGTCTCTTATTAGATAATGCATATTTTCGTATGATAAGGTACTTCTTTTTCAATGATTTCGAGGATATTTTAGTTTTGATCAAAAAAATTTTATTTCTCATGACTTTTAGTAAAATATGTTAATGCCATCTGAAAGAGGAACAGATAAGCTTTCCATCGAGCTCTAAGTCAAAGAAGGATGCAAGAGTTATTAGCAAAAAACTAATCGGTGGTCAACACGTTTCCGTCCTACTGCCGATTCTTTTCGCAAAATGCTTTTCTATAATTGTAGTATTTATTGGGAAAAAATTAAACGAATTTTTTGTCCATGTAAAAAAACTATTAATTCTGAATAAAATGCCACCCATTTATGAAATTAAAAAAATTTAAATGTCTCTAATTAGATAAGGCATATTTTCGTCTGATAAGGTACTTCTTTTTCAATGATTTCGAGGATATTTTAGTTTTGATCCAAAAAATTTTATTTTTCATGACTTTTTGTAAAATATGTTAATGCCATCTGAAAGAGGAACAGATAAGCTTTCCATCGAGCTCTTAGTCGAAGAAGTCGGTCGAAGGATGCAAGAGTTATTAGCAAAAAACTAATCGGTGGTCAACACGTTTCCGTCCTACTGCCGATTCTTTTTGCAAAGTACTTTTCTATAATTCTAGTATTTAATGGGAAAAAATTAAACGAATTTTTTGTCCATGTAAAAAACTTTTAATTCTGAATAAAATGCCACCCATTTATGCAATTAAAAAAATTTTAATGTCTCTTATTAGATAAGGCATATTTTCGTATGATAAGGTACTTCTTTTTCAATGACTTCGAGGATATTTTAGTTTTGATCAAAAAAATTTTATTTCTCATGACTTTTCGTAAAATATGTTAATGCCATCTGAAAGAGGAACAGATAAGCTTTCCATCGAGCTCTTAGTCGAAGAAGTCGGTCGAAGGATGCAAGAGTTATTAGCAAAAAACTAATCGGTGGTCAACTGGTTTCCGTCCTACCGCCGATTCTTTTCGTAAAGTACTTTTCTATAATTCTAGTATTTAATGGGAAAAAATTAAATGAATTTTTTGTCGATGTAAAAAACTATTAATTCTGAATAAAATGCCACCCATTTATGAAATTAAAAAAATTTAAATGTCTCTTATTAGATAAGGCATATTTTCGTCTGATAAGGTACTTCTTTTTCAATGATTTCGAGAATATTTTAGTTTTGATCAAAAAAATTTTATTTCTTACGACTTTTCGTAAAATATGTTAATGCCATCTGAAAGAGGAACAGATAAGCTTTCTATCGAGCTCTTAGTCGAAGAAGTCGGTCGAAGGATGCAAGAGTTATTAGCAAAAAACTAATCGGTGGTCAACACGTGTCCGTCCTACTGCCGATTCTTTTCGCAAAGTACTTTTCTATAATTCTAGTATTTAATGGGAAAAAATTAAACGAATTTTTTGTTCATGTTAAAAACTATTAATTCTGAATAAAATGCCACCTATTTATGAAATTAAAAAAATTTAAATGTCTCTTATTAGATAATGCATATTTTCGTATGATAAGGTACTTCTTTTTCAATGATTTCGATGATATTTTAGTTTTGATCAAAAAAATTTTTTTTCTTACGACTTTTCGTAAAATATGTTAATGCCATCTGAAAGAGGAACAGATAAGCTTTCCATCGAGCTCTTTGTCGAAGAAGTCGGTCGAAGGATGCAAGAGTTATTAGCAAAAAACTAATCGGTGGTCAACACGTTTCCGTCCTACTGCCGATTCTTTTCGCAAAATGCTTTTCTATTATTGTAGTATTTAGTGGGAAAAAATTAAACGAAATTCTTGTCCATGTAAAAAAACTATTAATTCTGAATAAAATGCCACCCATTTATGCAATTAAAAAAATTTAAATGTCTCTTATTAGATAATGCATATTTTCGTATGATAAGGTACTTCTTTTTCAATGATTTCGAGGATATTTTAGTTTTGATCAAAAAAATTTTATTTCTCATAACTTTTAGTAAAATATGTAAATGCCATCTGAAAGAGGAACAGATAAGCTTCCCATCGAGCTCTGAGTCAAAGAAGTCGGTCGAAGGATGCAAGAGTTATTAGCAAAAAACTAATCGGTGGTCAACACGTTTCCGTCCTACTGCCGATTCTTTTCGCAAAATGCTTTTCTATAATTCTAGTATTTAATGGGAAAAAATTAAACGAATTTTTTGTCCATGTAAAAAAACTATTAATTCTGAATAAAATGCCACCCATTTATGAAATTAAAAAAATTTAAATGTCTCTTATTAGATAATGCATATTTTCGTATGATAAGGTACTTCTTTTTCAATGATTAAGAGGATATTTAAGTTTCGATCAAAAAAATTTTATTTCTTACGACTTTTCGTAAAATATGTTAATGCCATCTGAAAGAGGAACAGATAAGCTTTCCATCGAGCTCTTAGTCGAAGAAGTCGGTCGAAGGATGAAAGAGTTATTAGCAAAAAACTAATCGGTGGTCAACACGTTTCCGTCCTACTGCCGATTCTTTTTGCAAAGTACTTTTCTATAATTCTAGTATTTAATGGGAAAAAATTAAACGAATTTTTTGTCCATGTAAAAAACTATTAATTCTGAATAAAATGCCACCCATTTATGAAATTAAAAAAATTTAAATGTCTCTTATTAGATACGGCATATTTTCGTCTGATAAGGTACTTCTTTTTCAATGATTTCGAGGATATTTTAGTTTCGATCCAAAAAATTTTATTTCTCATGACTTTTTGTAAAATATGTTAATGCCATCTGAAAGAGGAACAGATAAGCTTTCCATCGAGCTCTTAGTCAAAGAAGTCAAGAGTTATTAGCAAAAAGCTATTCGGTGGTCAACACGTTTCCGTCCTACTGCCGATTCTTTTCGCAAAATGCTTTTCTATAATTGTAGTACTTAGTGGGAAAAAATTAAACGAATTTTTTGTCAATGTAAAAAAAATATTAATTCTGAATAAAATGCCACCCATTTATGAAATTAAAAAAATTTAAATGTCTCTTATTAGATAAGGCTTATTTTCGTCTGATAAGGTACTTCTTTTTCAATGATTTCGATGATATTTTAGTTTCGATCAAAAAAATTTTATTTCTTACGACTTTTCGTAAAATATGTTAATGCCATCTGAAAGAGGAACAGATAAGCTTTCCATCGAGCTCTTAGTCGAAGAAGTCGGTCGAAGGATGAAAGAGTTATTAGAAAAAAACTAATCGGTGGTCAACACGTTTCCGTCCTACTGCCGATTCTTTCTGCATAGTACTTTTCTATAATTATAGTATTTAATGGGAAAAAATTAAACGAATTTTTTGTCCTTATTAGCTAAGGCATATTTTCGTCTGATAAGGTACTTCTTTTTCAATGATTTCGAGGATATTTTAGTTTTGATCCAAAAAATTTTATTTCTCATGACTTTTTGTAAAATATGTTAATGCCATCTGAAAGAGGAACAGATAAGCTTTCCATTGAGCTCTTAGTCAAAGAAGTCGGTCGAAGGATGCAAGAGTTATTAGCAAAAAACTATTCGGTGGTCAACACGTTTCCGTCTTACTGCCGATTCTTTTCGCAAAATGCTTTTCTATAATTGTAGTATTTAGTGGGAAAAAATTAAACGAATTTTTTGTCCATGTAAAAAAACTATTAATTCTGAATAAAATGCCACCCATTTATGAAATTAAAAAAATTTAAATGTCTGTTATTAGATAAGGCTTATTTTCGTCTGATAAGGTACTTCTTTTTCAATGATTTCGATGATATTTTAGTTTCGATCAAAAAAATTTTATTTCTTACGACTTTTCGTAAAATATGTTAATGCCATCTGAAAGAGGAACAGATAAGCTTTCCATCGAGCTCTTAGTCGAAGAAGTCGGTCGAAGGATGAAAGAGTTATTAGCAAAAAACTAATCGGTGGTCAACACGTTTCCGTCCTACTGCCGATTCTTTTTGCAAAGTACTTTTCTATAATTATAGTATTTAATGGGAAAAAATTAAACGAATTTTTTGTCCATGTAAAAAACTATTAATTCTGAATAAAATGCCACCCATTTATGAAATTAAAAAAATTTAAATGTCTCTTATTAGATAAGGCATATTTTCGTCTGATAAGGTACTTCTTTTTCAATGATTTCGAGGATATTTTAGTTTTGATCCAAAAAATTTTATTTCTCATGACTTTTTGTTAAATATGTTAATGCCATCTGAAAGAGGAACAGATAAGTTTTCCATCGAGCTCTTAGTCGAAGAAGTCGGTCGAAGGATGCAAGAGTTATTAGCAAAAAAGTAATCGGTGGTCAACACGTTTCCGTCCTACTGCCGATTCTTTTCGCAAAATGCTTTTCTATAATTGTAGTATTTAGTGGGAAAAAATTAAACGAATTTTTTGTCCATGTAAAAAAACTATTAATTCTGAATAAAATGCCACCCATTTATGCAATTAAAATTTTTTGTCCATGTAAAAAAACTATTAATTCTGAATAAAATGCCACCCATTTATGCAATTAAAAAAATTTAAATGTCTCTTATTATATAAGGCTTATTTTCGTCTGATAAGGTACTTCTTTTTCAATGATTTCGAGGATATTTTAGTTTCGATCAAAAAAATTTTATTTCTTACGACTTTTCGTAAAAAATGTTAATGCCATCTGAAAAAGGAACATATAAGCTTTCCATCGAGCTCTTAGTCGAAGAAGTCGGTCGAAGGATGCAAGAGTTATTAGCAAAAAACTAATCGGTGGTCAACACGATTCCGTCCTACTGCCGATTCTTTTCGCAAAGTACTTTTCTATAATTCTAGTATTTAATGGGAAAAAATTAAACGAATTTTTTGTCCATGTAAAAAAACTATTAATTCTGAATAAAACGCCACCCATTTATGCAATTAAAAAAATTTAAATGTCTCTTATTAGATAAGGCATATTTTCGTATGATAAGGTACTTCTTTTTCAATGATTTCGAGGATATTTTAGTTTTGATCAAAAAAATTTTATTTCTCATGACTTTTCGTAAAATAAGTTAATGCCATCTGAAAGAGGAACAGATAAGCTTTCCATCGAGCTCTTAGTCGAAGAAGTCGGTCGAAGGATGCAAGAGTTATTAGCAAAAAACTAATCGGTGGTCAACACGTTTCCGTCCTACTGCCGATTCTTTTCGCAAAATGCTTTTCTATAATTGTAGTATTTAGTGGGAAAAAATTAAACGAATATTTTGTCCATGTAAAAAAACTATTAATTCTGAATAAAATGCCACCCATTCATGCAATTAAAAAAATTTAAATGATTCTTATTAGATAAGGCTTACTTTCGTCTGATAAGGTACTTCTTTTTCAATGATTTCGAGGATATTTTAGTTTCGATCAAAAAAATTTTATTTCTTTCGACTTTTCGTAAAATATGTTAATGCCATCTGAAAGAGGAACAGATAAGCTTTCCATCGAGCTCTTAGTTGAAGAAGTCGGTCGAAGGCTGCAAGAGTTATTAGCAAACAACTAATCGGTGGTCAACACGATTCCGTCCTACTGCCGATTCTTTTCGCAAAGTACTTTTCTATAATTCTAGTATTTAATGGGAAAAAATTAAACGAATTTTTTGTCCATGTAAAAAAACTATTAATTCTGAATAAAATGCCACCCATTTATGCAATTAAAAAAATTTCAATGTCTCTTATTAGATAAGGCATATTTTCGTATGATAAGGTACTTCTTTTTCAATGATTTCGAGGATATTTTAGTTTTGATCCAAAAAATTTTATTTCTCATGACTTTTTGTAAAATATGTTAATGCCATCTGAAAGAGGAACAGATAAGCTTTCCATCGAGCTCTTAGTCGAAGAAGTCGGTCGAAGGATGAAAGAGTTATTAGAAAAAAACTAATCGGTGGTCAACACGTTTCCGTCCTACTGCCGATTCTTTCTGCATAGTACTTTTCTATAATTATAGTATTTAATGGGAAAAAATTAAACGAATTTTTTGTCCTTATTAGATAAGGCATATTTTCGTCTGATAAGGTACTTCTTTTTCAATGATTTCGAGGATATTTTAGTTTTGATCCAAAAAATTTTATTTCTCATGACTTTTTGTAAAATATGTTAATGCCATCTGAAAGAGGAACAGATAAGCTTTCCATCGAGCATTTAGTCAAAGAAGTCGGTCGAAGGATGCAAGAGTTATTAGCAAAAAACTATTCGGTGGTCAACACGTTTCCGTCCTACTGCCGATTCTTTTCGCAAAATGCTTTTCTATAATTGTAGTATTTAGTGGGACAAAATTAAACGAATTTTTTGTCCATGTAAAAAAACTATTAATTCTGAATAAAATGCCACCCATTTATGAAATTAAAAAAATTTAAATGTCTGTTATTAGATAAGGCTTATTTTCGTCTGATAAGGTACTTCTTTTTCAATGATATTTTAGTTTCGATCAAAAAAATTTTATTTCTTACGACTTTTCGTAAAATATGTTAATGCCATCTGAAAGAGGAACAGATAAGCTTTCCATCGAGCTCTTAGTCGAAGAAGTCGGTCGAAGGATGAAAGAGTTATTAGCAAAAAACTAATCGGTGGTCAACACGTTTCCGTCCTACTGCCGATACTTTTTGCAAAGTACTTTTCTATAATTATAGTATTTAATGGGAAAAAATTAAACGAATTTTTTGTCCATGTAAAAAACTATTAATTCTGAATAAAATGCCACCCATTTATGAAATTAAAAAAATTTAAATGTCTCTTATTAGATAAGGCATATTTTCGTCTGATAAGGTACTTCTTTTTCAATGATTTCGAGGATATTTTAGTTTTGATCAAAAAAATTTTATTTCTCATGACTTTTCGTAAAATATGTTAATGCCATCTGAAAGAGGAACAGATAAGTTTTCCATCGAGCTCTTAGTCGAAGAAGTCGGTCGAAGGATGCAAGAGTTATTAGCAAAAAACTAATCGGTGGTCAACACGTTTCCGTCCTACTGCCGATTCTTTTCGCAAAATGCTTTTCTATAATTGTAGTATTTAGTGGGAAAAAATTAAACGAATTTTTTGTCCATGTAAAAAAACTATTAATTCTGAATAAAATGCCACCCATTTATGCAATTAAAATTTTTTGTCCATGTAAAAAAACTATTAATTCTGAATAAAATGCCACCCATTTATGCATTTAAAAAAATTTAAATGTCTCTTATTATATAAGGCTTATTTTCGTCTGATAAGGTACTTCTTTTTCAATGATTTCGAGGATATTTTAGTTTCGATCAAAAAAATTTTATTTCTTACGACTTTTCGTAAAAAATGTTAATGCCATCTGAAAAAGGAACAGATAAGCTTTCCATCGAGCTCTTAGTCGAAGAAGTCGGTTGAAGGATGCAAGAGTTATTAGCAAAAAACTAATCGGTGGTCAACACGATTCCGTCCTACTGCCGATTCTTTTCGCAAAGTACTTTTCTATAATTCTAGTATTTAATGGGAAAAAATTAAACGAATTTTTTGTCCATGTAAAAAAACTATTAATTCTGAATAAAACGCCACCCATTTATGCAATTAAAAAAATTTAAATGTCTCTTATTAGATAAGGCATATTTTCGTATGATAAGGTACTTCTTTTTCAATGATTTCGAGGATATTTAAGTTTTGATCAAAAAAATTTTATTTCTCATGACTTTTCGTAAAATATGTTAATGCCATCTGAAAGAGGAACAGATAAGCTTTCCATCGAGCTCTTAGTCGAAGAAGTCGGTCGAAGGATGCAAGAGTTATTAGCAAAAAACTAATCGGTGGTCAACACGTTTCCGTCCTACTGCCGATTCTTTTCGCAAAATGCTTTTCTATAATTGTAGTATTTAGTGGGAAAAAATTAAACGAATTTTTTGTCCATGTAAAAAAACTATTAATTCTGAATAAAATGCCACCCATTCATGCAATTAAAAAAATTTAAATGATTCTTATTAGATAAGGCTTACTTTCGTCTGATAAGGTACTTCTTTTTCAATGATTTCGAGGATATTTTAGTTTCGATCAAAAAAATTTTATTTCTTTCGACTTTTCGTAAAATATGTTAATGCCATCTGAAAGAGGAACAGATAAGCTTTCCATCGAGCTCTTAGTTGAAGAAGTCGGTCGAAGGCTGCAAGAGTTATTAGCAAACAACTAATCGGTGGTCAACACGATTCCGTCCTACTGCCGATTCTTTTCGCAAAGTACTTTTCTATAATTCTAGTATTTAATGGGAAAAAATTAAACGAATTTTTTGTCCATGTAAAAAAACTATTAATTCTGAATAAAATGCCACCCATTTATGCAATTAAAAAAATTTCAATGTCTCTTATTAGATAAGGCATATTTTCGTCTGATAAGGTACTTCTTTTTCAATGATTTCGAGGATATTTTAGTTTTGATCCAAAAAATTTTATTTCTCATGACTTTTTGTAAAATATGTTAATGCCATCTGAAAGAGGAACAGATAAGCTTTCCATCGAGCTCTTAGTCGAAGAAGTCGGTCTAAGGATGCAAGAGTTATTAGCAAAAAACTAATCGGTGGTCAACACGTTTCCGTCCTACTGCCGATTCTTTTCGCAAAATGCTTTTCTATAATTGTAGTATTTAGTGGGAAAAAATTAAACGAATTTTTTGTCCATGTAAAGAAACTATTAATTCTGAATAAAATGCCACCCATTTATGAAATTAAAAAAATTTAAATGTCTCTTATTAGATAAGGCTTATTTTCGTCTGATAAGGTACTTCTTTTTCAATGATTTCGAGGATATTTTAGTTTCGATCAAAAAAATTTTATTTCTTACGACTTTTCGTAAAATATGTTAATGCCATCTGAAAGAGGAACAGATAAGTTTTCCATCGAGCTCTTAAACGAAGAAGTCGGTCGAAGGATGAAAGAGTTATTAGCAAAAAACTAATCGGTGGTCAACACGTTTCCGTCCTACTGCCGATTCTTTTCGCAAAGTACTTTTCTATAATTCTAGTATTTAATGGGAAAAAATTAAATGAATTTTTTGTCGATGTAAAAAACTATTAATTCTGAATAAAATGCCACCCATTTATGAAATTAAAATAATTTAAATGTCTCTTATTAGATAAGGCATATTTTCGTCTGATAAGGTACTTCTTTTTCAATGATTTCGAGAATATTTTAGTTTTGATGAAAAAAATTTTATTTCTTACGACTTTTCGTAAAATATGTTAATGCCATATGAAAGAGGAACAGATAAGCTTTCTATCGAGCTCTTAGTCGAAGAAGTCGGTCAAAGGATGCAAGAGTTATTAGCAAAAAACTAATCGGTGGTCAACACGTTTCCGTCCTACTGCCGATTCTTTTCGCAAAGTACTTTTCTATAATTCTAGTATTTAATGGGAAAAAATTAAACGAATTTTTTGTTCATGTTAAAAACTATTAATTCTGAATAAAATGCCACCCATTTATGAAATTAAAAAAATTTAAATGTCCCTTATTAGATAAGGCATATTTTCGTCTGATAAGGTACTTCTTTTTCAATGATTTCGAGGATATTTTAGTTTTGATCAAAAAAATTTTTTTTCTTACGACTTTTCGTAAAATATGTTAATGCCATCTGAAAGAGGAACAGATAAGCTTTCCATCGAGCTCTTTGTCGAAGAAGTCGGTCGAAGGATGCAAGAGTTATTAGCAAAAAACTAATCGGTGGTCAACACGTTTCCGTCCTACTGCCGATTCTTTTCGCAAAATGCTTTTCTATTATTGTAGTATTTAGTGGGAAAAAATTAAACGAAATTTTTGTCCTTGTAAAAAAACTATTAATTCTGAATAAAATGCCACCCATTTATGCAATTTAAATGTCTCTTATTAGATAATGCATATTTTCGTATGATAAGGTACTTCTTTTTCAATAATTTCGAGGATATTTTAGTTTTGATCAAAAAAATTTTATTTCTCATAACTTTTAGTAAAATATGTTAATGCCATCTGAAAGAGGAACAGATAAGCTTCCCATCGAGCTCTTAGTCGAAGAAGTCGGTCGAAGGATGCAAGAGTTATTAGCAAAAAACTAATCGGTGGTCAACACGTTTCCGTCCTACTGCCGATTCTTTTCGCAAAATGCTTTTCTATAATTCTAGTATTTAATGGGAAAAAATTAAACGAATTTTTTGTCCATGTAAAAAAACTATTAATTCTGAATAAAATGCCACCCATTTATGCAATTAAAAAAATTTCAATGTCTCTTATTAGATAATGCATATTTTCGTATGATAAGGTACTTCTTTTTCAATGATTTCGAGGATATTTTAGTTTTGATCAAAAAAATTTTATTTCTCATGACTTTTAGTAAAATATGTTAATGCCATCTGAAAGAGGAACAGATAAGCATTCCATCTAGCTCTTAGTCAAAGAAGTCGATCGAAGGATGCAAGAGTTATTAGCAAAAAACTATTCGGTGGTCAACACGTTTCAGTCCTACTGCCGATTCTTTAAGCAAAATGCTTTTCTATAATTGTAGTATTTAGTGCGAAAAAATTAAACGAATTTTTTGTCCATGTAAAGAAACTATTAATTCTGAATAAAATGCCACCCATTTATGAAATTAAAAAAATTTAAATGTCTCTTATTAGATAAGGCTTATTTTCGTCTGATAAGGTACTTCTTTTTCAATGATTTCGAGGATATTTTAGTTTCGATCAAAAAAATTTTATTTCTTACGACTTTTCGTAAAATATGTTAATGCCATCTGAAAGAGTAACAGATAAGTTTTCCATCGAGCTCTTAAACGAAGAAGTCGGTCGAAGGATGAAAGAGTTATTAGCAAAAAACTAATCGGTGGTCAACACGTTTCCGTCCTACTGCCGATTCTTTTCGCAAAGTACTTTTCTATAATTCTAGTATTTAATGGGAAAAAATTAAATGAATTTTTTGTCGATGTAAAAAACTATTAATTCTGAATAAAATGCCACCCATTTATGAAATTAAAAAAATTTAAATGTCTCTTATTAGATAAGGCATATTTTCGTCTGATAAGGTACTTCTTTTTCAATGATTTCGAGAATATTTTAGTTTTGATGAAAAAAATTTTATTTCTTACGACTTTTCGTAAAATATGTTAATGCCATATGAAAGAGGAACAGATAAGCTTTCCATCGAGCTCTTAGTCGAAGAAGTCGGTCGAAGGATGCAAGAGTTATTAGCAAAAAACTAATCGGTGGTCAACACGTTTCCGTCCTACTGCCGATTCTTTTCGCAAAGTACTTTTCTATAATTCTAGTATTTAATGGGAAAAAATTAAACGAATTTTTTGTTCATGTTAAAAACTATTAATTCTGAATAAAATGCCACCCATTTATGAAATTAAAAAAATTTAAATGTCCCTTATTAGATAAGGCATATTTTCGTCTGATAAGGTACTTCTTTTTCAATGATTTCGAGGATATTTTAGTTTTGATCAAAAAAATTTTTTTTCTTACGACTTTTCGTAAAATATGTTAATGCCATCTGAAAGAGGAACAGATAAGCTTTCCATCGAGCTCTTTGTCGAAGAAGTCGGTCGAAGGATGCAAGAGTTATTAGCAAAAAACTAATCGGTGGTCAACACGTTTCCGTCCTACTGCCGATTCTTTTCGCAAAATGCTTTTCTATTATTGTAGTATTTAGTGGGAAAAAATTAAACGAAATTTTTGTCCTTGTAAAAAAACTATTAATTCTGAATAAAATGCCACCCATTTATGCAATTTAAATGTCTCTTATTAGATAATGCATATTTTCGTATGATAAGGTACTTCTTTTTCAATGATTTCGAGGATATTTTAGTTTTGATCAAAAAAATTTTATTTCTCATAACTTTTAGTAAAATATGTTAATGCCATCTGAAAGAGGAACAGATAAGCTTCCCATCGAGCTCTGAGTCAAAGAAGTCGGTCGAAGGATGCAAGAGTTATTAGCAAAAAACTAATCGGTGGTCAACACGTTTCCTTCCTACTGCCGATTCTTTTCGCAAAATGCTTTTCTATAATTCTAGTATTTAATGGGAAAAAATTAAACGAATTTTTTGTCCATGTAAAAAAACTATTAATTCTGAATAAAATGCCACCCATTTATGCAATTAAAAAAATTTCAATGTCTCTTATTAGATAATGCATATTTTCGTATGATAAGGTACTTCTTTTTCAATGATTTCGAGGATATTTTAGTTTTGATCAAAAAAATTTTATTTCTCATGACTTTTAGTAAAATATGTTAATGCCATCTGAAAGAGGAACAGATAAGCATTCCATCTAGCTCTTAGTCAAAGAAGTCGGTCGAAGGATGCAAGAGTTATTAGCAAAAAACTATTCGGTGGTCAACACGTTTCCGTCCTACTGCCGATTCTTTTTGCAAAGTACTTTTCTATAATTCTAGTATTTAATGGGAAAAAATTAAACGAATTTTTTGTCCATGTAAAAAACTATTAATTCTGAATAAAATGCCACCCATTTATGAAATTAAAAAAATTTAAATGTCTCTTATTAGATAAGGCATATTTTCGTCTGATAAGGTACTTCTTTTTCAATGATTTCGAGGATATTTTAGTTTTGATCCAAAAAATTTTATTTCTCATGACTTTTTGTAAAATATGTTAATGCCATCTGAAAGAGGAACAGATAAGCTTTCCATCGAGCTCTTAGTCAAAGAAGTCGGTCGAAGGATGCAAGAGTTATTAGCAAAAAGCTATTCGGTGGTCAACGCGTTTCCGTCCTACTGCCGATTCTTTTTGCATAGTACTTTTCTATAATTATAGTATTTAATGGGAAAAAATTAAACGAATTTTTTGTCCTTATTAGATAAGGCATATTTTCGTCTGATAAGGTACTTCTTTTTCAATGATTTCGAGGATATTTTAGTTTTGATCCAAAAAATTTTATTTCTCATGACTTTTTGTAAAATATGTTAATGCCATCTGAAAGAGGAACAGATAAGCTTTCCATCGAGCTCTTAGTCAAAGAAGTCGGTCGAAGGATGCAAGAGTTATTAGCAAAAAACTATTCGGTGGTCAACACGTTTCCGTCCTACTGCCGATTCTTTTCGCGAAATGCTTTTCTATAATTGTAGTATTTAGTGGGAAAAAATTAAACGAATTTTTTGTCCATGTAAAAAAACTATTAATTCTGAATAAAATGCCACCCATTTATGAAATTAAAAAAACTTAAATGTCTCTTATTAGATAAGGCTTATTTTCGTCTGATAAGGTACTTCTTTTTCAATGATTTCGATGATATTTTAGTTTCGATCAAAAAAATTTTATTTCTTACGACTTTTCGTAAAATATGTTAATGCCATCTGAAAGAGGAACAGATAAGCTTTCCATCGAGCTCTTAGTCGAAGAAGTCGGTCGAAGGATGAAAGAGTTATTAGCAAAAAACTAATCGGTGGTCAACACGTTTCCGTCCTACTGCCGATTCTTTTTGCAAAATGCTTTTCTATAATTGTAGTATTTAGTGCGAAAAAATTAAACGAATTTTTTGTCCATGTAAAGAAACTATTAATTCTGAATAAAATGCCACCCATTTATGAAATTAAAAAAATTTAAATGTCTCTTATTAGATAAGGCTTATTTTCGTCTGATAAGGTACTTCTTTTTCAATGATTTCGAGGATATTTTAGTTTCGATCAAAAAAATTTTATTTCTTACGACTTTTCGTAAAATATGTTAATGCCATCTGAAAGAGGAACAGATAAGTTTTCCATCGAGCTCTTAAACGAAGAAGTCGGTCGAAGGATGAAAGAGTTATTAGCAAAAAACTAATCGGTGGTCAACACGTTTCCGTCCTACTGCCGATTCTTTTCGCAAAGTACTTTTCTATAATTCTAGTATTTAATGGGAAAAAATTAAACGAATTTTTTGTTCATGTTAAAAACTATTAATTCTGAATAAAATGCCACCCATTTATGAAATTAAAAAAATTTAAATGTCCCTTATTAGATAAGGCATATTTTCGTCTGATAAGGTACTTCTTTTTCAATGATTTCGAGGATATTTTAGTTTTGATCAAAAAAATTTTTTTTCTTACGACTTTTCGTAAAATATGTTAATGCCATCTGAAAGAGGAACAGATAAGCTTTCCATCGAGCTCTTTGTCGAAGAAGTCGGTCGAAGGATGCAAGAGTTATTAGCAAAAAACTAATCGGTGGTCAACACGTTTCCGTCCTACTGCCGATTCTTTTCGCAAAATGCTTTTCTATTATTGTAGTATTTAGTGGGAAAAAATTAAACGAAATTTTTGTCCTTGTAAAAAAACTATTAATTCTGAATAAAATGCCACCCATTTATGCAATTTAAATGTCTCTTATTAGATAATGCATATTTTCGTATGATAAGGTACTTCTTTTTCAATGATTTCGAGGATATTTTAGTTTTGATCAAAAAAATTTTATTTCTCATAACTTTTAGTAAAATATGTTAATGCCATCTGAAAGAGGAACAGATAAGCTTCCCATCGAGCTCTGAGTCAAAGAAGTCGGTCGAAGGATGCAAGAGTTATTAGCAAAAAACTAATCGGTGGTCAACACGTTTCCTTCCTACTGCCGATTCTTTTCGCAAAATGCTTTTCTATAATTCTAGTATTTAATGGGAAAAAATTAAACGAATTTTTTGTCCATGTAAAAAAACTATTAATTCTGAATAAAATGCCACCCATTTATGCAATTAAAAAAATTTCAATGTCTCTTATTAGATAATGCATATTTTCGTATGATAAGGTACTTCTTTTTCAATGATTTCGAGGATATTTTAGTTTTGATCAAAAAAATTTTATTTCTCATGACTTTTAGTAAAATATGTTAATGCCATCTGAAAGAGGAACAGATAAGCATTCCATCTAGCTCTTAGTCAAAGAAGTCGGTCGAAGGATGCAAGAGTTATTAGCAAAAAACTATTCGGTGGTCAACACGTTTCCGTCCTACTGCCGATTCTTTTTGCAAAGTACTTTTCTATAATTCTAGTATTTAATGGGAAAAAATTAAACGAATTTTTTGTCCATGTAAAAAACTATTAATTCTGAATAAAATGCCACCCATTTATGAAATTAAAAAAATTTAAATGTCTCTTATTAGATAAGGCATATTTTCGTCTGATAAGGTACTTCTTTTTCAATGATTTCGAGGATATTTTAGTTTTGATCCAAAAAATTTTATTTCTCATGACTTTTTGTAAAATATGTTAATGCCATCTGAAAGAGGAACAGATAAGCTTTCCATCGAGCTCTTAGTCAAAGAAGTCGGTCGAAGGATGCAAGAGTTATTAGCAAAAAGCTATTCGGTGGTCAACGCGTTTCCGTCCTACTGCCGATTCTTTTTGCATAGTACTTTTCTATAATTATAGTATTTAATGGGAAAAAATTAAACGAATTTTTTGTCCTTATTAGATAAGGCATATTTTCGTCTGATAAGGTACTTCTTTTTCAATGATTTCGAGGATATTTTAGTTTTGATCCAAAAAATTTTATTTCTCATGACTTTTTGTAAAATATGTTAATGCCATCTGAAAGAGGAACAGATAAGCTTTCCATCGAGCTCTTAGTCAAAGAAGTCGGTCGAAGGATGCAAGAGTTATTAGCAAAAAACTATTCGGTGGTCAACACGTTTCCGTCCTACTGCCGATTCTTTTCGCGAAATGCTTTTCTATAATTGTAGTATTTAGTGGGAAAAAATTAAACGAATTTTTTGTCCATGTAAAAAAACTATTAATTCTGAATAAAATGCCACCCATTTATGAAATTAAAAAAACTTAAATGTCTCTTATTAGATAAGGCTTATTTTCGTCTGATAAGGTACTTCTTTTTCAATGATTTCGATGATATTTTAGTTTCGATCAAAAAAATTTTATTTCTTACGACTTTTCGTAAAATATGTTAATGCCATCTGAAAGAGGAACAGATAAGCTTTCCATCGAGCTCTTAGTCGAAGAAGTCGGTCGAAGGATGAAAGAGTTATTAGCAAAAAACTAATCGGTGGTCAACACGTTTCCGTCCTACTGCCGATTCTTTTTGCAAAGTACTTTTCTATAATTATATTATTTAATGGGAAAAAATTAAACGAATTTTTTGTCCATGTAAAAAACTATTAATTCTGAATAAAATGCCACCCATTTATGAAATTAAAAAAATTTAAATGTCTCTTATTAGATAAGGCATATTTTCGTCTGATAAGGTACTTCTTTTTCAATGATTTCGAGGATATTTTAGTTTTGATCCAAAAAATTTTATTTCTCATGACTTTTTGTAAAATATGTTAATGCCATCTGAAAGAGGAACAGATAAGTTTTCCATCGAGCTCTTAGTCGAAGAAGTCGGTCGAAGGATGCAAGAGTTATTAGCAAAAAACTATTCGGTGGTCAACACGATTCCGTCCTACTGCCGATTCTTTTCGCAAAATGCTTTTCTATAATTGTAGTATTTAGTAGGAAAAAATTAAACGAATTTTTTGTCCATGTAAAAAAACTATTAATTCTGAATAAAATGCCACCCATTTATGCAATTAAAATTTTTTGTCCATGTAAAAAAACTATTAATTCTGAATAAAATGCCACCCATTTATGCAATTAAAAAAATTTAAATGTCTCCTATTATATAAGGCTTATTTTCGTCTGATAAGGTACTTCTTTTTCAATGATTTCGAGGATATTTTAGTTTCGATCAAAAAAATTTTATTTCTTACGACTTTTCGTAAAAAATGTTAATGCCATCTGAAAAAAGAACAGATAAGCTTTCCATCGAGCTCTTAGTCGAAGAAGTCGGTCGAAGGATGCAAGAGTTATTAGCAAAAAACTAATCGGTGGTCAACACGATTCCGTCCTACTGCCGATTCTTTTCGCAAAATGCTTTTCTATAATTGTAGTATTTAGTGGGAAAAAATTAAACGAATTTTTTGTCCATGTAAAGAAACTATTAATTCTGAATAAAATGCCACCCATTCATGCAATTAAAAAAATTTAAATGATTCTTATTAGATAAGGCTTACTTTCGTCTGATAAGGTACTTCTTTTTCAATGATTTCGAGGATATTTTAGTTTCGATCAAAAAAATCTTATTTCTTACGACTTTTCGTAAAATATGTTAATGGCATCTGAAAGAGGAACAGATAAGCTTTCCATCGAGCTCTTAGTTGAAGAAGTCGGTCGAAGGATGCAAGAGTTATTAGCAAAAAACTAATCGGTGGTCAACACGTTTCCGTCCTACTGCCGATTCTTTTCGCAAAATGCTTTTCTATAATTGTAGTATTTAGTGGGAAAAAATTAAACGAATTTTTTGTCCATGTAAAAAAACTATTAATTCTGAATAAAATGCCACCCATTTATGAAATTAAAAAAATTTAAATGTCTCTTATTAGATAAGGCTTACTTTCGTCTGATAAGGTACTTCTTTTTCAATGATTTCGAGGATATTTTAGTTTTGATCAAAAAAATTTTATTTCTCATGACTTTTAGAAAAATATGTTAATGCCATCTGAAAGAGGAACAGATAAGCTTTCCATCGAGCTCTTAGTCAAAGAAGTCGGTCGAAGGATGCAAGAGTTATTAGCAAAATACTATTCGGTGGTCAACACGTTTCCGTCCTACTGCCGATTCTTTAAGCAAAATGCTTTTCTATAATTGTAGTATTTAGTGGGAAAAAATTAAACGAATTTTTTGTCCATGTAAAAAAACTATTAATTCTGAATAAAATGCCACCCATTTATGAAATTAAAAAAACTTAAATGTCTCTTATTAGATAAGGCTTATTTTCGTCTGATAAGGTACTTCTTTTTCAATGATTTCGAGGATGTTTTAGTTTCGATCAAAAAAATTTTATTTCTTACGACTTTTCGTAAAATATTTATGTTAATGCCATCTGAAAGAACAACAGATAAGCTTTCCATCGAGCTCTTATTCGAAGAAGTCGGTCGAAGGATGAAAGAGTTATTAAGAAAAAACTAATCGGTGGTCAACACGTTTCCGTCCTACTGCCGATTCTTTTTGCAAAGTACTTTTCTACAATTCTAGTATTTATTGGGAAAAAATTAAACGAATTTTTTGACCATGTAAAAAACTATTAATTCTGAATAAAATGCCTTCCATTTAGGAAATTAAAAAAATTTAAATGTCTCTTATTAGATAAGGCATATTTTCGTATGATAAGGTACTTCTTTTTCAATGATTTCGAGGATATTTTAGTTTTGATCCAAAAAATTTTATTTCTCATGACTTTTTGTAAAATATGTTAATGCCATCTGAAAGAGGAACAGATAAGCTTTCCATCGAGCTCTTAGTCAAAGAAGTCGATCGAAGGATGCAAGAGTTATTAGCAAAAAACTATTCGGTGGTCAACACGTTTCCGTCCTACTGCCGATTCTTTTCGCAAAATGCCTTTCTATAATTGTAGTATTTAGTGGTAAAAAATTAAACGAATTTTCTGTCCATGTAAAAAAACTATTAATTCTGAATAAAATGCCACCCATTTATGCAATTAAAAAAATTTAAATGTCTCTTATTAGATAAGGCTTACTTTCGTCTGATAAGGTACTTCTTTTTCAATGATTTCGAGGATATTTTAGTTTCGATCAAAAAAATTTTATTTCTTACGACTTTTCGTAAAATATGTTAATGCCATCAGAAAGAGGAACAGATAAGCTTTCCATCGAGCTCTTAGTTGAAGAAGTCGGTCGAAGGATGCAAGAGTTATTAGCAAAAAACTAATCGGTGGTCAACACGATTCCATCCTACTGCCGATTCTTTTCGCAAAGTACTTTTCTATAATTCTAGTATTTAATGGGAAAAAATTAAACGAATTTTTTGTCCATGTAAAAAAACTATTAATTCTGAATAAAATGCCACCCATTTATGCAATTAAAAAAATTTCAATGTCTCTTATTAGATAAGGCATATTTTCGTCTGATAAGGTACTTCTTTTTCAATGATTTCGAGGATATTTTAGTTTTGATCCAAAAAATTTTATTTCTCATGACTTCTTGTAAAATATGTTAATGCCATCTGAAAGAGGAACAGATAAGCTTTCCATCGAGCTCTTAGTCGAAGAAGTCGGTCGAAGGATGCAAGAGTTATTAGCAAAAAACTAATCGGTGGTCAACACGTTTCCGTCCTACTGCCGATTCTTTTCGCAAAATGCTTTTCTATAATTGTAGTATTTAGTGGGAAAAAATTAAACGAATTTTTTGTCCATGTAAAAAAACTATTAATTCTGAATAAAATGCCACCCATTCATGCAATTAAAAAAATTTAAATGATTCTTATTAGATAATGCATATTTTCGTATGATAAGGTACTTCTTTTTCAATGATTTCGAGGATATTTTAGTTTTGATCAAAAAAATTTTATTTCTCATGACTTTTAGTAAAATATGTTAATGCCATCTGAAAGAGGAACAGATAAGCTTTCCATCGAGCTCTTAGTCAAAGAAGTCGGTCGAAGGATGCAAGAGTTATTAGCAGAATACTATTCGGTGGTCAACACGTTTCCGTCCTACTGCCGATTCTTTAAGCAAAATGCTTTTCTATAATTGTAGTATTTTGTGGGAAAAAATTAAACGAAATTTTTGTCCATGTAAAAAAACTATTAATTCTGAATAAAATGCCACCCATTTATGAAATTAAAAAAACTTAAATGTCTTTTATTAGATAAGGCTTATTTTCGTTTGATAAGGTACTTCTTTTTCAATGATTTCGAGGATATTTTAGTTTTGATCCAAAAAATTTTATTTCTCATGACTTTTTGTAAAATATGTTAATGCCATCTGAAAGAGGAACAGATAAGCTTTCCATCGAGCTCTTAGTCAAAGAAGTCGGTCGAAGGATGCAAGAGTTATTAGCAAAAAACTATTCGGTGGTCAACACGTTTCCGTCCTACTGCCGATTCTTTTCGCAAAATGCCTTTCTATAATTGTAGTATTTAGTGGTAAAAAATTAAACGAATTTTTTGTCCATGTAAAAAAACTATTAATTCTGAATAAAATGCCACCCATTTATGAAATTAAAAAAATTTAAATGTCTCTTATTAGATAAGGCTTATTTTCGTCTGATGAGGTACATCTTTTTCAATGATTTCGAGGATATTTTAGTTTTGATCCAAAAAATTTTATTTCTCATGACTTTTTGTAAAATATGTTAATGCCATCTGAAAGAGGAACAGATAAGCTTTCCATCGAGCTCCTAGTCGAAGAAGTCGGTCGAAGGATGAAAGAGTTATTAGCAAAAAACTATTCGGTGGTCAACACGTTTCCGTCCTACTGCCGATTCTTTTCGCAAAATGCCTTTCTATAATTGTAGTATTTAGTGGTAAAAAATTAAACGAATTTTTTGTCCATGTAAAAAACTATTAATTCTGAATAAAATGCCACCCATTTATGCAATTAAAAAAATTTAAATGTCTCTTATTAGATAAGGCTTACTTTCGTCTGATAAGGTACTTCTTTTTCAATGATTTCGAGGATATTTTAGTTTCGATCAAAAAAATTTTATTTCTTACGACTTTTCGTAAAATATGTTAATGCCATCTGAAAGAGGAACAGATAAGCTTTCCATCGAGCTCTTAGTTGAAGAAGTCGGTCGAAGGATGCAAGAGTTATTAGCAAAAAACTAATCGGTGGTCAACACGATTCCGTCCTACTGCCGATTCTTTTCGCAAAGTACTTTTCTATAATTCTAGTATTTAATGGGAAAAAATTAAACGAATTTTTTGTCCATGTAAAAAAACTATTAATTCTGAATAAAATGCCACCCATTTATGCAATTAAAAAAATTTCAATGTCTCTTATTAGATAAGGCATATTTTCGTCTGATAAGGTACTTCTTTTTCAATGATTTCGAGGATATTTTAGTTTTGATCCAAAAAATTTTATTTCTCATGACTTCTTGTAAAATATGTTAATGCCATCTGAAAGAGGAACAGATAAGCTTTCCATCGAGCTCTTAGTCGAAGAAGTCGGTCGAAGGATGCAAGAGTTATTAGCAAAAAACTATTCGGTGGTCAACACGTTTCCGTCCTACTGCCGATTCTTTAAGCAAAATGCTTTTCTATAATTGTAGTATTTTGTGGGAAAAAATTAAACGAAATTTTTGTCCATGTAAAAAAACTATTAATTCTGAATAAAATGCCACCCATTTATGAAATTAAAAAAACTTAAATGTCTTTTATTAGATAAGGCTTATTTTCGTTTGATAAGGTACTTCTTTTTCAATGATTTCGATGATATTTTAGTTTCGATCAAAAAAATTTTATTTCTTACGACTTTTCGTAAAATATGTTAATGCCATCTGAAAGAGGAACAGATAAGCTTTCCATCGAGCTCTTAGTCGAAGAAGTCGGTCGAAGGATGAAAGAGTTATTAGCAAAAAATTAATCGGTGGTCAACACGTTTCCGTCCTACTGCCGATTCTTTTTGCAAAGTACTTTTCTATAATTCTAGTATTTAATGGGAAAAAATTAAACGAATTTTTTGACCATGTAGAAAACTATTAATTCTGAATAAAATGCCACCCATTTATGAAATTAAAAAAATTTAAATGTCTCTTATTAGATAATGCATATTTTCGTATGATAAGGTACTTCTTTTTCAATGATTTCGAGGATATTTTAGTTTTGATCAAAAAAATTTTATTTCTCATGACTTTTAGTAAAATATGTTAATGCCATCTGAAAGAGGAACAGACAAGCTTTCCATCGAGCTCTTATTCGAAGAAGTCGGTCGAAGGATGAAAGAGTTATTAAGAAAAAACTAATCGGTGGTCAACACGTTTCCGTCCTACTGCCGATTCTTTTTGCAAAGTACTTTTCTACAATTCTAGTATTTATTGTGAAAAAATTAAACGAATTTTTTGACCATGTAAAAAACTATTAATTCTGAATAAAATGCCACCCATTTAGGAAATTAAAAAAATTTAAATGTCTCTTATTAGATAAGGCATATTTTCGTATGATAAGGTACTTCTTTTTCAATGATTTCGAGGATATTTTAGTTTTGATCCAAAAAATTTTATTTCTCATGACTTTTTGTAAAATATGTTAATGCCATCTGAAAGAGGAACAGATAAGCTTTCCATCGAGCTCTTAGTCAAAGAAGTCGGTCGAAGGATGCAAGAGTTATTAGCAAAAAACTATTCGGTGGTCAACACGTTTCCGTCCTACTGCCGATTCTTTTCGCAAAATGCTTTTCTATAATTGTAGTATTTAGTGGGAAAAAATTAAACGAATTTTTTGTCCATGTAAAAAAACTATTAATTCTGAATAAAATGCCACCCATTCATGCAATTAAAAAAATTTAAATGATTCTTATTAGATAATGCATATTTTCGTTCGATAAGGTACTTCTTTTTCAATGATTTCGAGGATATTTTAGTTTTGATCAAAAAAATTTTATTTCTCATGACTTCTTGTAAAATATGTTAATGCCATCTGAAAGAGGAACAGATAAGCTTTCCATCGAGCTCTTAGTCGAAGAAGTCGGTCGAAGGATGCAAGAGTTATTAGCAAAAAACTAATCGGTGGTCAACACGTTTCCGTCCTACTGCCGATTCTTTTCGCAAAATGCTTTTCTATAGTATAGTAGTATTTAGTGGGAAAAAATTAAACGAATTTTTTGTCCATGTAAAAAAACTATTAATTCTGAATAAAATGCCACCCATTCATGCAATTAAAAAAATTTAAATGATTCTTATTAGATAATGCATATTTTCGTATGATAAGGTACTTCTTTTTCAATGATTTCGAGGATATTTTAGTTTTGATCAAAAAAATTTTATTTCTCATGACTTTTAGTAAAATATGTTAATGCCATCTGAAAGAGGAACAGATAAGCTTTCCATCGAGCTCTTAGTCAAAGAAGTCGGTCGAAGGATGCAAGAGTTATTAGCAGAATACTATTCGGTGGTCAACACGTTTCCGTCCTACTGCCGATTCTTTAAGCAAAATGCTTTTCTATAATTGTAGTATTTTGTGGGAAAAAATTAAACGAAATTTTTGTCCATGTAAAAAAACTATTAATTCTGAATAAAATGCCACCCATTTATGAAATTAAAAAAACTTAAATGTCTTTTATTAGATAAGGCTTATTTTCGTTTGATAAGGTACTTCTTTTTCAATGATTTCGATGATATTTTAGTTTCGATCAAAAAAATTTTATTTCTTACGACTTTTCGTAAAATATGTTAATGCCATCTGAAAGAGGAACAGATAAGCTTTCCATCGAGCTCTTAGTCGAAGAAGTCGGTCGAAGGATGAAAGAGTTATTAAGAAAAAACTAATCGGTGGTCAACACGTTTCCGTCCTACTGCCGATTCTTTTTGCAAAGTACTTTTTTATAATTCTAGTATTTAATGGGAAAAAATTAAACGAATTTTTTGACCATGTAGAAAACTATTAATTCTGAATAAAATGCCACCCATTTATGAAATTAAAAAAATTTAAATGTCTCTTATTAGATAAGGCATATTTTCGTAAGATAAGGTACTTCTTTTTCAATGATTTCGAGGATATTTTAGTTTTGATCAAAAAAATTTTATTTCTCATGACTTTTAGTAAAATATGTTAATGCCATCTGAAAGAGGAACAGACAAGCTTTCCATCGAGCTCTTATTCGAAGAAGTCCGTCGAAGGATGAAAGAGTTATTAAGAAATAACTAATCGGTGGTCAACACGTTTCCGTCCTACTGCCGATTCTTTTTGCAAAGTACTTTTCTACAATTCTAGTATTTAATGGGAAAAAATTAAACGAATTTTTTGACCATGTAAAAAACTATTAATTCTGAATAAAATGCCACCCATTTATGAAATTAAAAAAATTTAAATGTCTCTTATTAGATAAGGCATATTTTCGTATGATAAGGTACTTCTTTTTCAATGATTTCGAGGATATTTTAGTTTTGATCCAAAAAATTTTATTTCTCATGACTTTTTGTAAAATATGTTAATGCCGTCTGAAAGAGGAACAGATAAGCTTTCCATCGAGCTCTTAGTCAAAGAAGTCGGTCGAAGGATGCAAGAGTTATTAGCAAAAAACTATTCGGTGGTCAACACGTTTCCGTCCTACTGCCGATTCTTTTCGCAAAATGCTTTTCTATAATTGTAGTATTTAGTGGGAAAAAATTAAACGAATTTTTTGTCCATGTAAAAAAACTATTAATTCTGAATAAAATGCCACCCATTCATGCAATTAAAAAAATTTAAATGATTCTTATTAGATAATGCATATTTTCGTTCGATAAGGTACTTCTTTTTCAATGATTTCGAGGATATTTTAGTTTTGATCAAAAAAATTTTATTTCTCATGACTTTTAGTAAAATATGTTAATGCCATCTGAAAGGGGAACAGATAAGCTTTCCATCGAGCTCTTAGTCAAAGAAGTCGGTCGAAGGATGCAAGAGTTATTAGCAGAATACTATTCGGTGGTCAACACGTTTCCGTCCTACTGCCGATTCTTCAAGCAAAATGCTTTTCTATAATTGTAGTATTTAGTGGGAAAAAATTAAACGAATTTTTTGTCCATGTAAAAAAACTATTAATTCTGAATAAAATGCCACTCATTTATGAAATTAAAAAAATTTAAATGTCTCTTATTAGATAAGGCTTATTTTCGTCTGATAAGGTACTTCTTTTTCAATGATTTCGATGATATTTTAGTTTCGATCACAAAAATTTTATTTCTTACGACTTTTCGTAAAATATGTTAATGCCATCTGAAAGAGGAACAGATAAGCTTTCCATCGAGCTCTTAGTCGAAGAAGTCGGTCGAAGGATGAAAGAGTTATTAGCAAAAAACTAATCGGTGGTCAACACGTTTCCGTCCTACTGCCGATTCTTTTTGCAAAGTACTTTTCTATAATTCTAGTATTTAATGGGAAAAAATTAAACGAATTTTTTGTCCATGTAAAAAACTATTAATTCTGAATAAAATGCCACCCATTTATGAAATTAAAAAAATTTAAATGTCTCTTATTAGATAAGGCATATTTTCGTCTGATAAGGTACTTCTTTTTCAATGATTTCGAGGATATTTTAGTTTTGATCCAAAAAATTTTATTTCTCATGACTTTTTGTAAAATATGTTAATGCCATCTGAAAGAGGAACAGATAAGCTTTCCATCGAGCTCCTAGTCGAAGAAGTCGGTCGAAGGATGAAAGAGTTATTAGCAAAAAACTAATCGGTGGTCAACACGTTTCCGTCCTACTGCCGATTCTTTTCGCAAAATGCTTTTCTATAATTGTAGTATTTAGTGGGAAAAAATTAAACGAATTTTTTGTCCATGTAAAAAAACTATTAATTCTGAATAAAATGCCACCCATTTATGCAATTAAAATTTTTTGTCCATGTAAAAAAACTATTAATTCTGAATAAAATGCCACCCATTTATGCAATTAAAAAAATTTAAATGTCTCTTATTATATAAGGCTTATTTTCGTCTGATAAGGTACTTCTTTTTCAATGATTTCGAGGATATTTTAGTTTCGATCAAAAAAATTTTATTTCTTACGACCTTTCGTAAAAAATGTTAATGCCATCTGAAAGAGGAACAAATAAGCTTTCCATCGAGCTCTTATCCGAAGAAGTCGGTCGAAGGATGCAAGAGTTGTTAGCAAAAAACCAATCGGTGGTCAACACGATTCCGTCCTACAGCCGATTCTTTTCGCAAAATACTTTTCAATAATTGTAGTATTTAATGGGAAAAAATTAAACAAATTTTTTGTCCATGCGAAAAACTACTAATTCTGAATAAAATGCCGCCTGATTGTGCAATTAAAAAAATTTGAATGTCTCTTTTTAGATAAGGCATATTTTTGTCTGATAAGGTACTTCGTTTTCAATGATTTTGAGGATATTTTAGTTTTGATCAAAAAAATGTTATTTCTTACGACTTTTCGTAAAAAATGTTAATGCCATCTGAAAGAGGAACAGATAAGCTTTCCATCGAGCTCTTAGTCGAAGAAGTCGGTCGAAGGATGCAAGAGTTATTAGCAAAAAACTAATCGGTGGTCAACACGTTTCCGTCCTTCTGCCGATTCTTTTTGCAAAGTACTTTTCTATAATTCTAGTATTTAATGGGAAAAAATTAAACGAATTTTTTGTCCATGTAAAAAAACTATTAATTCTGAATAAAATGCCACCCATTTATGCAATTAAAAAAATTTAAATGTCTCTTATTAGATAAGGCTTATTTTCGTCTGATAAGGTACTTCTTTTTCAATGATTTCGAGGATATTTTAGTTTCGATCAAAAAAATTTTATTTCTTACGACTTTTCGTAAAATATGTTAATGCCATCTGAAAGAGGAACAGATAAGCTTTCCATCGAGCTCTTAGTCGAAGAAGTCGGTCGAAGGATGAAATAGTTATAAGCAAAAAACTAATCGGTGGTCAACACGTTTCCGTCCTACTGCCGATTCTTTTCGCAAAGTACTTTTCTATAATTCTACTATTTAATGGGAAAAAATTAAACGAATTTTTTGTCCATGTAAAAAAATTATTAATTCTGAATAAAATGCCACCCATTTATGCAATTAAAAAAATTTAAATGTCTCTTATTAGATAAGGCATATTTTCGTATGATAAGGTACTTCTTTTTCAATGATTTCGAGGATATTTTAGTTAGTAAAATATGTTAATGCCATCTGAAAGAGGAACAGATAAGCTTTCCATCGAGCTCTTAGTCGAAGAAGTCGGTCGAAGGATGCAAGAGTTATTAGCAAAAAACTAATCGGTGGTCAACACGTTTCCGTCCTACTGCCGATTCTTTTCGCAAAGTACTTTTCTATAATTCTACTATTTAATGGGAAAAAATTAAACGAATTTTTTGTCCATGTAAAAAAATTATTAATTCTGAATAAAATGCCACCCATTTATGCAATTAAAAAAATTTAAATGTCTCTTATTAGATAAGGCATATTTTCGTATGATAAGGTACTTCTTTTTCAATGATTTCGAGGATATTTTAGTTTTGATCAAAACAATTTTATTTCTCATGACTTTTCGTAAAATATGTTAATGCCATCTGAAAGAGGAACAAATAAGCTTTCCATCGAGCTCTTATCCGAAGAAGTTATTAGCAAAAAACCAATCGGTGGTCAACACGATTCCGTCCTACAGCCGATTCTTTTCGCAAAATACTTTTCAATAATTGTAGTATTTAATGGGAAAAACTTAAACGAATTTTTTGTCCATGTAAAAAACTATTAATTCTGAATAAAATGCCGCCTGTTTATGCAATTAAAAAAATTTATATGTCTCTTATTAGATAAGGCATATTTTTGTCTGATAAGGTACTTCGTTTTCAATGATTTTGAGGATATTTTAGTTTTGATCAAAAAAATTTTATTTCTTACGACTTTTCGTAAAAAATGTTAATGCCATCTGAAAGAGGAACAGATAAGCTTTCCATCGAGCTCTTAGTCAAAGAAGTCGGTCGAAGGATGCAAGAGTTATTAGCAAAAAACTAATCGGTGGTCAACACGTTTTCGTCCTACTGCCGATTCTTCTCGCAAAATGCTTTTCTATAATTGTAGTATTTAGTGGGAAAAAATTAAACGAATTTTTTGTCCATGTAAAAAACTATTAATTCTGAATAAAATGCCACCCATTTATGCAATTAAAATTTTTTGTCCATGTAAAAAAACTATTAATTCTGAATAAAATATCACCTATTTATGCAATTAAAAAAATTTAAATGTCTCTTATTATATAAGGCTTAATTTCGTCTGATAAGGTACTTCTTTTTCAATGATTTCGAGGATATTTTAGTTTCGATCAACAAAATTTTATTTCTTACGACTTTTCGTAAAATATGTTAACGCCATCTGAAAAAGGAACAGATAAGCTTTCCATCGAGCTCTTAGTCGAAGAAGTCGGTCGAAGGATGCAAGAGTTATTAGCAAAAAACTAATCGGTGGTCAACACGATTCCGTCCTACTGCCGATTCTTTTCGCAAAGTACTTTTCTATAATTCTAGTATTTAATGGGAAAAAATTAAACGAATTTTTTGTCCATGTAAAAAAACTATTAATTCTGAATAAAATGCCACCCATTTATGCAATTAAAAAAATTAAAATGTCTCTTATTAGATAAGGCATATTTTCGTCTGATAAGGTACTTCTTTTTTAATGATTTCGAGGATATTTTAGTTTTGATCAAAAAAATTTTATTTCTTATGACTTTTCGTAAAATATGTTAATGCCATCTGAAAGAGGAACAAATAAGCTTTCCATCGAGCTCTTATCCGAAGAAGTCGGTCGAAGGATGCAAGAGTTGTTAGCAAAAAGCTAATCGATGGTCAACACTTTTCCGTCCTACTGCCGATTCTTTTCGCAAAATGCTTTTCTATAATTGTAGTATTTAGTGGGAAAAAATTAAACGAATTTTTTGTCCATGTAAAAAAACTATTAATTCTGAATAAAATGCCACCCATTTATGAAATTAAAAAAATTTAAATGTCTCTTATTAGATAAGGCTTATTTTCGTCTGATAAGGTACTTCTTTTTCAATGATTTCGAAGATATTTTAGTTTCGATCAAAAAAATTTTATTTCTTACGACTTTTCGTAAAAAATGTTAATGCCAACTGAAAGAGGAACAGATAAGCTTTCCATGGAGCTCTTAGTCGAAGAAGTCGGTCGAAGGATGAAAGAGTTATTAGCAAAAAACTAATCGGTGGTCAACACGTTTCCGTCCTACTGCCGATTCTTTTCGCAAAGTACTTTTCTATAATTCTACTATTTAATGGGAAAAAATTAAACGAATTTTTTGTCCATGTAAAAAAACTATTAATTCTGAATAAAATATCACCCATTTATGCAATTAAAAAAATTTAAATGTCTCTTATTAGATAAGGCATATTTTCGTATGATAAGGTACTTATTTTTCAATGATTTCGAGGATATTTTAGTTTTGATCAAAAAAATTTTATTTCTCATGACTTTTTGTAAAATATGTTAACGCCATCTGAAAGAGGAACAGATAAGCTTTCCATCGAGCTCTTAGTCGAAGAAGTCGGTCGAAGGATGCAAGAGTTATTAGCAAAAAACTAATCGGTGATCAACACTTTTCCGTCCTACTGCCGATTCTTTTCGCAAAGTACTTTTCTAGAATTCTAGTATTCAATGGGAAAAAATTAAACGCATTTTTTGTCCATGTAAAAAACTATTAATTCTGAATAAAATGCCACCCATTTATGAAATTGTCTCTTATTGGATAAGGCATATTTTCGTATTATAAGGTACTTCTTTTTCAATGATTTCGAGAATATTTTAGTTTTGATCAAAAAAATTTTATTTCTCATGACTTTTAGTAAAATATGTTAATGCCATCTGAAAGAGGAACAAATAAGCTTTCCATCGAGCTCTTATCCGAAGAAGTCGGTCGAAGGATGCAAGAGTTGTTAGCAAAAAACCAATCGGTGGTCAACACGATTCCGTCCTACAGCCGATTCTTTTCGCAAAATACTTTTCAATAATTGTAGTATTTAATGGGAAAAACTTAAACGAATTTTTTATCCATATAAAAAACTATTAATTCTGAATAAAATGCCGCCTGTTTATGCAATTAAAAAAATTTAAATGTCTCTTTTTAGATAAGGCATATTTTTGTCTGATAAGGTACTTCGTTTTCAATGATTTTGAGGATATTTTAGTTTTGATCAAAAAAATTTTATTTCTTACGACTTTTCATAAAATATGTTAATGCCATCCGAAAGAGGAACAGATAAGCTTTCCATCGAGCTCTTAGTCGAAGAAGTCGGTCGAAGGATGCAAGAGTTATTAGCAAAAAACTAATCGGTGGTCAACACTTTTCCGTCCTACTGCCGATTCTTTTCGCAAAGTTCTTTTCTATAATTCTAGTATTCAATGGGAAAAAATTAAACGCATTTTTTGTCCATGTAAAAAACTATTAATTCTGAATAAAATGCCACCCATTTATGAAATTAAAAAAATTTAAATGTCTCTTATTGGATAAGGCATATTTTCGTATGATAAGGTACTTCTTTTTCAATGATTTCGAGGATATTTTAGTTTTGATCAAAAAAATTTTATTTCTCATGACTTTTCGTAAAATATGTTAATGCCATCTGAAAGAGGAACAAATAAGCTTTCCATCGAGCTCTTATCCGAAGAAGTCTGTCCAAGGATGCAAGAGTTATTAGCAAAAAACCAACCGGTGGTCAACACGATTCCGTCCTACAGCCGATTCTTTTCGCAAAATACTTTTCAATAATTGTAGTATTTAATGGGAAAAAATTAAACGAATTTTTGTCCATGTAAAAAACTATTAATTTTGAATAAAATGCCGCCTGTTTATGCAATTAAAAAAATTTAAATGTCTCTTTTTAGATAAGGCATATTTTTGTCTGATAAGGTACTTCGTTTTCAATGATTTTGAGGATATTTTAGTTTTGATCAAAAAATTTTATTTCTTACGACTTTTCGTAAAAAATGTTAATGCCAACTGAAAGAGGAATAGATAAGCTTTCCATCGAGCTCTTAGTCGAAGAAGTCGGTCGAAGGATGCAAGAGTTATAAGCAAAAAACTAATCGGTGGTCAACACGTTTCCGTCCTACTGCCGATTCTTTTCGCAAAGTACTTTTCTATAATTCTAGTATTTAATGGGAAAAAATGAAACGAATTTTTTGTCCATGTAAAAAACTATTAATTCTGAATAAAATGCCACCCATTTATGAAATTAAAAAATTTTAAATGTCTCTTTTTAGATAAGGCATATTTTTGTCTGATAAGGTACTTCGTTTTCAATGATTTTGAGGATATTTTAGTTTTGATCAAAAAAATTTTATTTCTTACGACTTTTCGTAAAAAATGTTAATGCCAACTGAAAGAAGAATAGATAAGCTTTCCATCGAGCTCTTAGTCGAAGAAGTCGGTCGAAGGATGCAAGAGTTATTAGCAAAAAACTAATCGGTGGTCAACACGATTGTGTCCTACTGCCGATCCTTTTCGCAAAGTACTTTTCTAGAATTCTAGTATTCAATGGGAAAAAATTAAACGAATTTTTTGTCCATGTAAAAAACTATTAATTCTGAATAAAATGCGACCCATTTATGAAATTAAAAAAATTTAAATGTATCTTATTAGATAAGACATATTTTCGTCTGATAAGGTACTTCTTTTTCGATGATTTCGAGGATATTTTAGTGTTGATCAAAAAAATTTTATTTCTTACGACTTTTCGTAAAATATGTTAATGCCATCTGAAAGAGGAACAGATAAGCTTTCCATCGAGCTCTTATCCGAAGAAGTCGGTCGAAGGATGCAAGAGTTGTTAGCAAAAAACCAATCGGTGGTCAACACGATTCCGTCCTACAGCCGATTCTTTTCGCAAAATACTTTTCTATAATTGTAGTATTTAATGGGAAAAAATTAAACGAATTTTTTGTCCATGTAAAAAACTATTAATTCTGAATTAAATGCCGCCTGTTTATGCAATTAAAAAAATTTAAATGTTTCTTAGTAGATAAGGCATATTTTCGTCTGATAAGGTACTTCGTTTTCAATGATTCCGAGGATATTTTAGTTTTAATCAAAAAAATTTTATTTCTTACGACTTTTCGTAAAAAATGTTAATGCCAACTGAAAGAGGAATAGATAAGCTTTCCATCGAGCTCTTAGTCGAAGAAGTCGGTCGAAGGATGCAAGAGTTATTAGCAAAAAACTAATCGGTGGTCAACACGTTTCCGTCCTACTGCCGATTTTTTTCGCAAAGTACTTTTCTATAATTCTAGTATTCAATGGGAAAAAATTAAACGAATTTTTTGTCCATGTAAAAAATTATTAATTCTGTATAAAATGCCACCCATTTATGTAATTAAAAAAATTTAAATGTCTCTTATTAGATAAGGCATATTTTCGTATGATCAGGTACTTCTTTTTCAATGATTTCGAGGATATTTTAGTTTCGATCAAAAAAATTTTATTTCTTACGACTTTTCGAAAAATATGTTAATGCCATCTGAAAGAGGAACAGATAAGCTTTCCATCGAGCTTTTAGTCGAAGAAGTCGGTCGAAGGATGCAAGTGTTATTAGCAAAAAACTAATCGGTGGTCAACACGATTCCGTCGTACTGCCGATTCTTTTCGCAAAGTACTTTTCTATAATTCTAGTATTTAATGGGAAAAAATTAAACGAATTTTTTGTCCATGTAAAAAAACTATAAATTCTGAATAAAATGCCACCCATTTATGCTATTAAAAAAATTTAAATGTCTCTTATTAGATAAGGCATATTTTTGTCTGATAAGGTACTTCGTTTTCAATGATTTCGCGGATATTTTAGTTTTGATCAAAAAAATTTTATTTCTTACGACTTTTCGTAAAATATGTTAATGCCATCTGAAAGAGGAACAGATCAGCTTTCCATTGAGCTTTTAGTCGAAGAAGTTGGTCGAAGGATGCAAGAGTTATTAGCCAAAAACCAATCGGTGGTCAACACGATTCCGTCCTACTGCCGATTCTTTTCGCAAAGTACTTTTCTATAATTCTAGTATTCAATGGGAAAAAATTAAACGAATTTTTTGTCCATGTAAAAAACTATTAATTCTGAATAAAATGCCACCCATTTATGCTATTAAAAAAATTTAAATGTCTCTTATTAGATAAGGCATATTTTTGTCTGATAAGGTACTTCGTTTTCAATGATTTCGCGGATATTTTAGTTTTGATCAAAAAAATTTTATTTCTTACGACTTTTCGTAAAATATGTTAATGCCATCTGAGAGAGGAACAGATAAGCTTTCCATCGAGCTCTTAGTCGAAGAAGTCGGTCGAAGGATGCAAGAGTTATTAGCAAAAAACCAATCGGTGGTCAACACGATTCCGTCGTACTGCCGATTCTTTTCGCAAAGTACTTTTCTATAATTCTAGTATTGATTGGGAAAAAAATAAACGAATTTTTTGTCCATGTAAAAAAACTATTAATTCTGAATAAAATGCCACCCATTTATGCAATTAAAAAAATTTAAATGTCTCTTATTAGATAAGGCATATTTTTGTCTGATAAGGTACTTCTTTTTCAATGATTTCGCGGATATTTTAGTTTTGATCAAAAAAATTTTATTTCTTACGACTTTTCTTAAAAAATGTTAATGCCAACTAAAAGAGGAATAGATAAGCTTTCCATCGAGCTCTTAGTCGAAGAAGTCGGTCGAAGGATGCAAGAGTTATTAGCAAAAAACTAATCGGTGGTCAACACGTTTCCGTCCTACTGCCGATTCTTTTCGCAAAGTACTTTTCTATAATTCTAGTACTTAATGGGAAAAAATTAAACGAATTTTTTGTCCATGTAAAAAACTATTAATTCTGAATAAAATGCGACCCATTTATGAAATTAAAAAAATTTAAATGTCTCTTATTGGATAAGGCATATTTTCTTCTGATAAGGTACTTCTTTTTCGATGATTTCGAGGATATTTTAGTTTTGATCAAAAAAATTTTATTTCTTACGACTTTTCGTAAAAAATCTTAATGCCAACTGAAAGAGGAATAGATTAGCTTTCCATCGAGCTCTTAGTCGAAGAAGTCGGTCGAAGGATGCAAGAGTTATTAGCAAAAAACTAATCGGTGGTCAACACGTTTCCGTCCTACTGCCGATTCTTTTCGCAAAGTACTTTTCTATAATTCTAGTACTTAATGGGAAAAAATTAAACGAATTTTTTGTCCATGTAAAAAACTATTAATTCTGAATAAAACGCCACCCATTTATGAAATTAAAAAAATTTAAATGTCTCTTATTGGATGAGGCATATTTTCATATGATAAGGTACTTCTTTTTCAATGATTTCGAGGATATTTTAGTTTTGATCAAAAAAATTTTATTTCTCATGACTTTTCGTAAAAAATGTTAATGCCAACTGAAAGAGGAATAGATAAGCTTTCCATCGAGCTTTTAGTCGAAGAAGTCGGTCGAAGGATGCAAGAGTTATTAGCAAAAAACTTATCGGTGGTCAACACGATTCCGTCGTACTGCCGGTTCTTTTCGCAAAGTACTTTTCTATAATTCTAGTATTTAATGGGAAAAAAATAAACGAATTTTTTGTCCATGTAAAAAAACTATTAATTCTGAATAAAATGCCACCCATTTATGCAATTAAAAAATTTAAATGTCTCTTATTAGATAAGGCATATTTTTGTCTGATAAGGTACTTCGTTTTCAATGATTTCGCGGATATTTTAGTTTTGATCAAAAAAAATTTATTTCTCACGACTTTTCGTAAAAAATGTTAATGCCAACTGAAAGAGGAATAGATAAGCTTTCCATCGAGCTCTTAGTCGAAGAAGTCGGTCGAAGGATTCAAGAGCTTTTAGCAAAAAACTAATCGGTGGTCAACACGTTTCCGTCCTACTGCCGATTCTTTTCGCAAAGTACTTTTCTAGAATTCTAGTATTTAATGGGAAAAAATTAAACGAATTTTTTGTCCATGTTAAAAACTATTAATTCTGAATAAAATGCCACCCATTTATGCAATTAAAAAAATTTAAATGTCTCTTATTAGATAAGGCATATTTTTGTCTGATAAGGTACTTCTTTTTCAATGATTTCGAGGATATTTTAGTTTTGATGAAAAAAATTTTATTTCTTACGACTTTTCGTAAAAAATGTTAATGCCAACTGAAAGAGGAATAGATAAGCTTTCCATCGAGCTTTTAGTCGAAGAAGTCGGTCGAAGGATGCAAGAGTTGTTAGCAAAAAACCAATCGGTGGTCAACACGATTCCGTCCTACAGCCGATTCTTTTCGCAAAATACTTTTCTATAATTGTAGTATTTAATGGGAAAAAATTAAACGAATTTTTTGTCCATGTAAAAAACTATTAATTCTGAATAAAATGCCGCCTGTTTATGCAATTAAAAATATTTAAATGTCTCTTATTAGATAAGGCATATTTTCGTCTGATAAGGTACTTCGTTTTCAATGATTTCGAGGATATTTTAGTTTTGATCAAAAAAATTTTATTTCTTACGACTTTTCGTAAAAAATGTTAATGCCAACTGAAAGAGGAATAGATAAGCTTTCCATCGAGCTTTTAGTCGAAGAAGTCTGTCGAAGGATGCAAGAGTTATTAGCAAAAAACTAATCGGTGGTCAACACTATTCCGTCGTACTGCCGATTCTTTTCGCAAAGTACTTTTCTATAATTCTAGTATTTAATGGAAAAAAAATAAACGAATTTTTTGTCCATGTAAAAAAACTATTAATTCTGAATAAAATGCCACCCATTTATGCAATTAAAAAAATTTAAATGTCTCTTATTAGATAAGGCATATTTTTGTCTGATAAGGTACTTCGTTTTCAATGATTTCGCGGATATTTTAGTTTTGATGAAAAAAAATTTATTTCTCACGACTTTTCGTAAAAAATGTTAATGCCAACTGAAAGAGGAATATATAAGCTTTCTATCGAGCTCTTAGTCGAAGAAGTCGGTCGAAGGATGCAAGAGCTATTAGCAAAAAACAAATCGGTGGTCAACACGTTTCCGTCCTACTGCCGATTCTTTTCGCAAAGTACTTTCCTAGAATTCTAGTATTGAATGGGAAAAAATTAAACGATTTTTTTGTCCATGTTAAAAACTATTAATTCTGAATAAAATGCCACCCATTTATGCAATTAAAAAAATTTAAATGTCTCTTATTAGATAAGGCATATTTTTGTCTGATAAGGTACTTCGTTTTCAATGATTTCGCGGATATTTTAGTTTTGATCAAAAAATTTTTATTTCTTATGACTTTTCGTAAAATATGTTAATGCCATCTGATAGAGGAACAAATAAGCTTTCCATCGAGCGCTTATCCGAAGAAGTCGGTCGAAGGATGCAAGAGTTATTAGCAAAAAACCAATCGGTGGTCAACACGATTCCGTCCAACAGCCGATTTTTTTTGGCAAAATACTTTTCTATAATTGCAGTATTTAATGGGGAAAAATTAAACCAATTTTTTGTCCATGTAAAAAACTATTAATTCTGAATAAAATGCCGCCTGTTTATGCAATTAAGAAAATTTAAATGTCTCTTATTAGATAAGGCATATTTTCGTCTGATAAGGTACTTCTTTTTCAATGATTTCGAGGATATTTTAGTTTTGATCAAAAACATTTTATTTCTTACGACTTTTCGTAAAAAATCTTAATGCCAACTGAAAGAGGAATAGATAAGCTTTCCATCGAGCTCTTAGTCAAAGAAGTATGTCGAAGGATGCAAGAGTTATTAGCAAAAAACTAATCGGTGGTCAACACGTTTCCGTCCTACTGCCGATTCTTTTCGCAAAGTACTTTTCTATAATTCTAGTATTTAATGGGAAAAAATTAAACGAATTTTTTGTCCATGTAAAAAACTATTAATTCTGAATAAAATGCGACCCATTTATGAAATTAAAAAAATTTAAATGTCTCTTATTGGATAAGGCATATTTTCTTCTGATAAGGTACTTCTTTTTCGATGATTTCGAGGATATTTTAGTTTTGATCAAAAAAATTTTATTTCTTACGACTTTTCGTAAAAAATCTTAATGCCAACTGAAAGAGGAATAGATTAGCTTTCCATCGAGCTCTTAGTCGAAGAAGTCGGTCGAAGGATGCAAGAGTTATTAGCAAAAAACTAATCGGTGGTCAACACGTTTCCGTCCTACTGCCGATTCTTTTCGCAAAGTACTTTTCTATAATTCTAGTACTTAATGGGAAAAAATTAAACGAATTTTTTGTCCATGTAAAAAACTATTAATTCTGAATAAAACGCCACCCATTTATGAAATTAAAAAAATTTAAATGTCTCTTATTGGATGAGGCATATTTTCATATGATAAGGTACTTCTTTTTCAATGATTTCGAGGATATTTTAGTTTTGATCAAAAAAATTTTATTTCTCATGACTTTTCGTAAAAAATGTTAATGCCAACTGAAAGAGGAATAGATAAGCTTTCCATCGAGCTTTTAGTCGAAGAAGTCGGTCGAAGGATGCAAGAGTTATTAGCAAAAAACTTATCGGTGGTCAACACGATTCCGTCGTACTGCCGATTCTTTTCGCAAAGTACTTTTCTATAATTCTAGTATTTAATGGGAAAAAAATAAACGAATTTTTTGTCCATGTAAAAAAACTATTAATTCTGAATAAAATGCCACCCATTTATGCAATTAAAAAATTTAAATGTCTCTTATTAGATAAGGCATATTTTTGTCTGATAAGGTACTTCGTTTTCAATGATTTCGCGGATATTTTAGTTTTGATCAAAAAAAATTTATTTCTCACGACTTTTCGTAAAAAATGTTAATGCCAACTGAAAGAGGAATAGATAAGCTTTCCATCGAGCTCTTAGTCGAAGAAGTCGGTCGAAGGATTCAAGAGCTTTTAGCAAAAAACTAATCGGTGGTCAACACGTTTCCGTCCTACTGCCGATTCTTTTCGCAAAGTACTTTTCTAGAATTCTAGTATTTAATGGGAAAAAATTAAACGAATTTTTTGTCCATGTTAAAAACTATTAATTCTGAATAAAATGCCACCCATTTATGCAATTAAAAAAATTTAAATGTCTCTTATTAGATAAGGCATATTTTTGTCTGATAAGGTACTTCTTTTTCAATGATTTCGAGGATATTTTAGTTTTGATGAAAAAAATTTTATTTCTTACGACTTTTCGTAAAAAATGTTAATGCCAACTGAAAGAGGAATAGATAAGCTTTCCATCGAGCTTTTAGTCGAAGAAGTCGGTCGAAGGATGCAAGAGTTGTTAGCAAAAAACCAATCGGTGGTCAACACGATTCCGTCCTACAGCCGATTCTTTTCGCAAAATACTTTTCTATAATTGTAGTATTTAATGGGAAAAAATTAAACGAATTTTTTGTCCATGTAAAAAACTATTAATTCTGAATAAAATGCCGCCTGTTTATGCAATTAAAAATATTTAAATGTCTCTTATTAGATAAGGCATATTTTCGTCTGATAAGGTACTTCGTTTTCAATGATTTCGAGGATATTTTAGTTTTGATCAAAAAAATTTTATTTCTTACGACTTTTCGTAAAAAATGTTAATGCCAACTGAAAGAGGAATAGATAAGCTTTCCATCGAGCTTTTAGTCGAAGAAGTCTGTCGAAGGATGCAAGAGTTATTAGCAAAAAACTAATCGGTGGTCAACACTATTCCGTCGTACTGCCGATTCTTTTCGCAAAGTACTTTTCTATAATTCTAGTATTTAATGGAAAAAAAATAAACGAATTTTTTGTCCATGTAAAAAAACTATTAATTCTGAATAAAATGCCACCCATTTATGCAATTAAAAAAATTTAAATGTCTCTTATTAGATAAGGCATATTTTTGTCTGATAAGGTACTTCGTTTTCAATGATTTCGCGGATATTTTAGTTTTGATGAAAAAAAATTTATTTCTCACGACTTTTCGTAAAAAATGTTAATGCCAACTGAAAGAGGAATATATAAGCTTTCTATCGAGCTCTTAGTCGAAGAAGTCGGTCGAAGGATGCAAGAGCTATTAGCAAAAAACAAATCGGTGGTCAACACGTTTCCGTCCTACTGCCGATTCTTTTCGCAAAGTACTTTCCTAGAATTCTAGTATTGAATGGGAAAAAATTAAACGAATTTTTTGTCCATGTTAAAAACTATTAATTCTGAATAAAATGCCACCCATTTATGCAATTAAAAAAATTTAAATGTCTCTTATTAGATAAGGCATATTTTTGTCTGATAAGGTACTTCGTTTTCAATGATTTCGCGGATATTTTAGTTTTGATCAAAAAATTTTTATTTCTTATGACTTTTCGTAAAATATGTTAATGCCATCTGATAGAGGAACAAATAAGCTTTCCATCGAGCGCTTATCCGAAGAAGTCGGTCGAAGGATGCAAGAGTTATTAGCAAAAAACCAATCGGTGGTCAACACGATTCCGTCCTACAGCCGATTTTTTTTGGCAAAATACTTTTCTATAATTGTAGTATTTAATGGGGAAAAATTAAACCAATTTTTTGTCCATGTAAAAAACTATTAATTCTGAATAAAATGCCGCCTGTTTATGCAATTAAGAAAATTTAAATGTCTCTTATTAGATAAGGCATATTTTCGTCTGATAAGGTACTTCTTTTTCAATGATTTCGAGGATATTTTAGTTTTGATCAAAAACATTTTATTTCTTACGACTTTTCGTAAAAAATCTTAATGCCAACTGAAAGAGGAATAGATAAGCTTTCCATCGAGCTCTTAGTCGAAGAAGTCTGTCGAAGGATGCAAGAGTTATTAGCAAAAAACTAATCGGTGGTCAACACGTTTCCGTCCTACTGCCGATTCTTTTCGCAAAGTACTTTTCTATAATTCTAGTATTTAATGGGAAAAAATGAAACGAATTTTTTGTCCATGCAAAAAACTATTTATTCTGAATAAAATGCCACCCATTTATGCAATTAAGAAAATTTAAATGTCTCTTATTAGATAAGGCATATTTTCGTCTGATAAGGTAGTTCTTCTTCAATGATTTCGCGGATATTTTAGTTTTGATCAAAAAAAATTTATTTCTTACGACTTTTCGTAAAAAATGTTAATGCCAACTGAAAGAGGAATAGATAAGCTTTCTATCGAGCTCTTAGTCGAAGAAGTCGGTCGAAGGATGCAAGAGCTATTAGCAAAAAACTAATCGGTGGTCAACACGTTTCCGTCCTACTGCCGATTCTTTTCGCAAAGTACTTTTCTAGAATTCTAGTATTTAATGGGAAAAAATTAAACGAATTTTTTGTCCATGTTAAAAACTATTAATTCTGAATAAAATGCCACCCATTTATGCAATTAAAAAAATTTAAATGTCTCTTATTAGATAAGGCATATTTTTGTCTGATAAGGTACTTCTTTTTCAATGATTTCGAGGATATTTTAGTTTTGATCAAAAAAATTTTATTTCTTACGACTTTTCGTAAAATATGTTAATGCCATATGATAGAGGAACAAATAAGCTTTCCATTGAGCTCTTATCCGAAGAAGTCGGTCGAAGGATGCAAGAGTTATTAGCAAAAAACCAATCGGTGGTCAACACGATTCCGTCCTACAGCCGATTTTTTTCGCAAAATACTTTTCTATAATTGTAGTATTTAATTGGAAAAAATTAAACGAATTTCTTGTCCATGTAAAAAACTATTAATTCTGAATAAAATGCCGCCTGTTTATGCAATTAAAAAAATTTAAATGTCTCTTATTAGATAAGGCATATTTTCGTCTGATAAAGTACTTCGTTTTCAATGATTTCGAGGATATTTTAGTTTTGATCAAAAACATTTTATTTCTTACGACTTTTCGTAAAAAATCTTAATGCCAACTGAAAGAGGAATAGATAAGCTTTCCATCGAGCTCTTAGTCGAAGAAGTCGGTCGAAGGATGCAAGAGTTATTAGCAAAAAACTAATCGGTGGTCAACACGTTTCCGTCCTACTGCCGATTCTTTTCGCAAAGTACTTTTCTATAATTCTAGTATTTAATGGGAAAAAATGAAACGAATTTTTTGTCCATGCAAAAAACTATTTATTCTGAATAAAATGCCACCCATTTATGTAATTAATTTAAATGTCTCTTATTAGATAAGGCATATTTTCGTATGATTAGGTACTTCTTTTTCAATGATTTCGAGGATATTTTAGTTTCGATCAAAAAAATTTTATTTCTTACGACTTTTCGTAAAATATGTTAATGCCATCTGAAAGAGGAACAGATAAGCTTTCCATCGAGCTTTTAGTCGAAAAAGTCGGTCGAAGGATGCAAGAGTTATTAGCAAAAAACTAATCGGTGGTCAACACTATTCCGTCCTACTGCCGATTCTTTTCGCAAAGTACATTTCTATAATTCTAGTATTTAATGGGAAAAAATTAAACGAATTTTTTGTCCAGGTAAAAAAACTATTAATTCTGAATAAAATGCCACCCATTTATGCAATTAAAAAAATTTAAATGTCTCTTATTAGATAAGGCATATTTTTGTCTGATAAGGTACTTCGTTTTCGATGATTACGAGGATATTTTAGTTTTGATCAAAAAAAATTTTTTTCTCACGACTTTTCGTAAAAAATGTTAATGCCAACTGAAAGAGGAATAGATAAGCTTTCCATCGAGCTCTTAGTCGAAGAAGTCGGTCGAAGGATGCAAGAGTTATTAGCAAAAAACTAATCGTTGGACAACACGTTTCCGTCCTACTGCCGATTCTTTTCGCAAAGTACTTTTCTATAATTCTAGTATTTAATGGAAAAAAATTTAACGAATTTTTTGTCCATGTTAAAAACTATTAATTCTGAATAAAATGCCACCCATTTATGAAATTAAAAAAGTTTAAATGTCTTTTATTAGATAAGGCATATTTTCGTATGATAAGGTACTTCTTTTTCAATGATTTCGAGGATATTTTAGTTTTGATCAAAAAAAATTGTTTTTCTCAAGACTTTTCGTAAAATATGTTAATGCCATCTGAAAGAGGAACAGATAAGCTTTCCATCGAGCTCTTAGTCGAAGAAGTCGGTCGAAGGATGCAAGAGTTATTAGCAAAAACTAATCGGTGGTCAACACGTTTCCGTCCTACTGCCGATTCTTTTCGCAAAGTACTTTTCTATAATTCTAGTATTTAATGGGAAAAAATTAAACGAATTTTTTGTCCATGTAAAAAACTATTAATTCTGAATAAAATGTTACCCATTTATGAAATTAAAAAAATTTAAATGTCTCTTATTAGATAAGGCATATTTTAGTATGATAAGGTACTTCATTTTCAATGATTTCGAGGATATTTTAGTTTTGATCAAAAAAATTTTATTTCTTACGACTTTTCGTAAAATATGTTAATGCCATCTGAAAGAGGAACAGATAAGCTTTCCATCGAGCTCTTAGTCGAAGAAGTCGGTCGAAGGATGCAAGAGTTATTAGCAAAAAACTAATCGGTGGTCAACACGTTTCCGTCCTACTGCCGATTCTTTTCGCAAAATGCTTTTCTAAAATTGTAGTATTTAATGGCAAAAAATTAAACGAATTTTTTGTCCATGTAAAAAACTATTAATTCTGAATAAAATGTTACCCATTTATGAAATTAAAAAAATTTAAATGTCTCTTATTAGATAAGGCATATTTTAGTATGATAAGGTACTTCATTTTCAATGATTTCGAGGATATTTTAGTTTTGATCAAAAAAATTTTATTTCTTACGACTTTTCGTAAAATATGTTAATGCCATCTGAAAGAGGAACAGATAAGCTTTCCATCCAGCTCTTAGTCGAAGAAGTCGGTCGAAGGATGCAAGAGTTATTAGCAAAAAACTAATCGGTGGTCAACACGTTTCCGTCCTACTGCCGATTCTTTTCGCAAAATGCTTTTCTAAAATTGTAGTATTTAATGGCAAAAAATTAAACGAATTTTTTGTCCATGTAAAAAAACTATTAATTCTGAATAAAATGCCGACCATTTATGCAATTAAAAAAATTTAAATGTCTCTTATTAGATAAGGCATATTTTTGTATGATAAGGTACTTCTTTTTCAATGATTTCGAGGATATTTTAGTTTTGATCAAAAAAATTTTAGTTCTTACGACTTTTCGTAAAAAATGTTAATGCCAACTGAAAGAGGAATAGATAAGCTTTCCATCGAGCTTTTAGTCGAAGAAGTCTGTCGAAGGATGCAAGAGTTATTAGCAAAAAACAAATCGGTGGTCAACACGTTTCCGTCCTACTGCCGATTCTTTTCGCAAAGTACTTTTCTAGAATTCTAGTATTGAATGGGAAAAAATTAAACGAATTTTTTTTCCATGTTAAAAACTATTAATTCTGAATAAAATGCCACCCATTTATGCAATTAAAAAAATTTAAATGTCTCTTATTAGATAAGGCATATTTTTGTCTGATAAGGTACTTCGTTTTCAATGATTTCGCGGATATTTTAGTTTTGATCAAAAAATTTTTATTTCTTACGACTTTTCGTAAAATATGTTAATGCCATCTGATAGAGGAACAAATAAGCTTTCCATCGAGCTCTTAGTCGAAGAAGTCGGTCGAAGGATGCAAGAGTTATTAGCAAAAAACCAATCGGTGGTCAACACGATTCCGTCCTACAGCCGATTTTTTTTGGCAAAATACTTTTCTATAATTGTAGTATTTAATGGGGAAAAATTAAACGAATTTTTTGTCCATGTAAAAAACTATTAATTCTGAATAAAATGCCGCCTGTTTATGCAATTAAGAAAATTTAAATGTCTCTTATTAGATAAGGCATATTTTCGTCTGATAAGGTACTTCTTTTTCAATGATTTCGAGGATATTTTAGTTTTGATCAAAAAAATTTTATTTCTTACGACTTTTCGTAAAAAATCTTAATGCCAACTGAAAGAGGAATAGATAAGCTTTCCATCGAGCTCTTAGTCGAAGAAGTCTGTCGAAGGATGCAAGAGTTATTAGCAAAAAACTAATCGGTGGTCAACACGTTTCCGTCCTACTGCCGATTCTTTTCGCAAAGTACTTTTCTATAATTCTAGTATTTAATGGGAAAAAATGAAACGAATTTTTTGTCCATGCAAAAAACTATTTATTCTGAATAAAATGCCACCCATTTATGCAATTAAGAAAATTTAAATGTCTCTTATTAGATAAGGCATATTTTCGTCTGATAAGGTAGTTCTTCTTCAATGATTTCGCGGATATTTTAGTTTTGATCAAAAAAAATTTATTTCTTACGACTTTTCGTAAAAAATGTTAATGCCAACTGAAAGAGGAATAGATAAGCTTTCTATCGAGCTCTTAGTCGAAGAAGTCGGTCGAAGGATGCAAGAGCTATTAGCAAAAAACTAATCGGTGGTCAACACGTTTCCGTCCTACTGTCGATTCTTTTCGCAAAGTACTTTTCTAGAATTCTAGTATTTAATGGGAAAAAATTAAACGAATTTTTTGTCCATGTTAAAAACTATTAATTCTGAATAAAATGCCACCCATTTATGCAATTAAAAAAATTTAAATGTCTCTTATTAGATAAGGCATATTTTTGTCTGATAAGGTACTTCTTTTTCAATGATTTCGAGGATATTTTAGTTTTGATCAAAAAAATTTTATTTCTTACGACTTTTCGTAAAATATGTTAATGCCATATGATAGAGGAACAAATAAGCTTTCCATCGAGCTCTTATCCGAAGAAGTCGGTCGAAGGATGCAAGAGTTATTAGCAAAAAACCAATCGGTGGTCAACACGATTCCGTCCTACAGCCGATTTTTTTTGGCAAAATACTTTTCTATAATTGTAGTATTTAATGGGGAAAAATTAAACGAATTTTTTGTCCATGTAAAAAACTATTAATTCTGAATAAAATGCCGCCTGTTTATGCAATTAAGAAAATTTAAATGTCTCTTATTAGATAAGGCATATTTTCGTCTGATAAGGTACTTCTTTTTCAATGATTTCGAGGATATTTTAGTTTTGATCAAAAACATTTTATTTCTTACGACTTTTCGTAAAAAATCTTAATGCCAACTGAAAGAGGAATAGATAAGCTTTCCATCGAGCTCTTAGTCGAAGAAGTCGGTCGAAGGATGCAAGAGTTATTAGCAAAAAACTAATCGGTGGTCAACACGTTTCCGTCCTACTGCCGATTCTTTTCGCAAAGTACTTTTCTATAATTCTAGTATTTAATGGGAAAAAATGAAACGAATTTTTTGTCCATGCAAAAAACTATTTATTCTGAATAAAATGCCACCCATTTATGCAATTAAGAAAATTTAAATGTCTCTTATTAGATAAGGCATATTTTCGTCTGATAAGGTAGTTCTTCTTCAATGATTTCGCGGATATTTTAGTTTTGATCAAAAAAAATTTATTTCTTACGACTTTTCGTAAAAAATGTTAATGCCAACTGAAAGAGGAATAGATAAGCTTTCTATCGAGCTCTTAGTCGAAGAAGTCGGTCGAAGGATGCAAGAGCTATTAGCAAAAAACTAATCGGTGGTCAACACGTTTCCGTCCTACTGCCGATTCTTTTCGCAAAGTACTTTTCTAGAATTCTAGTATTTAATGGGAAAAAATTAAACGAATTTTTTGTCCATGTTAAAAACTATTAATTCTGAATAAAATGCCACCCATTTATGCAATTAAAAAAATTTAAATGTCTCTTATTAGATAAGGCATATTTTTGTCTGATAAGGTACTTCTTTTTCAATGATTTCGAGGATATTTTAGTTTTGATCAAAAAAATTTTATTTCTTACGACTTTTCGTAAAATATGTTAATGCCATATGATAGAGGAACAAATAAGCTTTCCATCGAGCTCTTATCCGAAGAAGTCGGTCGAAGGATGCAAGAGTTATTAGCAAAAAACCAATCGGTGGTCAACACGATTCCGTCCTACAGCCGATTTTTTTCGCAAAATACTTTTCTATAATTGTAGTATTTAATGGGAAAAAATTAAACGAATTTCTTGTCCATGTAAAAAACTATTAATTCTGAATAAAATGCCGCCTGTTTATGCAATTAAAAAAATTTAAATGTCTCTTATTAGATAAGGCATATTTTCGTCTGATAAGGTACTTCGTTTTCAATGATTTCGAGGATATTTTAGTTTTGATCAAAAACATTTTATTTCTTACGACTTTTCGTAAAAAATCTTAATGCCAACTGAAAGAGGAATAGATAAGCTTTCCATCGAGCTCTTAGTCGAAGAAGTCGGTCGAAGGATGCAAGAGTTATTAGCAAAAAACTAATCGGTGGTCAACACGTTTCCGTCCTACTGCCGATTCTTTTCGCAAAGTACTTTTCTATAATTCTAGTATTTAATGGGAAAAAATGAAACGAATTTTTTGTCCATGCAAAAAACTATTTATTCTGCATAAAATGCCACCCATTTATGTAATTAATTTAAATGTCTCTTATTAGATAAGGCATATTTTCGTATGATTAGGTACTTCTTTTTCAATGATTTCGAGGATATTTTAGTTTCGATCAAAAAAATTTTATTTCTTACGACTTTTCGTAAAATATGTTAATGCCATCTGAAAGAGGAACAGATAAGCTTTCCATCGAGCTTTTAGTCGAAAAAGTCGGTCGAAGGATGCAAGAGTTATTAGCAAAAAACTAATCGGTGGTCAACACTATTCCGTCCTACTGCCGATTCTTTTCGCAAAGTACATTTCTATAATTCTAGTATTTAATGGGAAAAAATTAAACGAATTTTTTGTCCATGTAAAAAAACTATTAATTCTGAATAAAATGCCACCCATTTATGCAATTAAAAAAATTTAAATGTCTCTTATTAGATAAGGCATATTTTTGTCTGATAAGGTACTTCGTTTTCGATGATTACGAGGATATTTTAGTTTTGATCAAAAAAAATTTTTTTCTCACGAATTTTCGTAAAAAATGTTAATGCCAACTGAAAGAGGAATAGATAAGCTTTCCATCGAGCTCTTAGTCGAAGAAGTCGGTCGAAGGATGCAAGAGTTATTAGCAAAAAACTAATCGGTGGTCAACACGTTTCCGTCCTACTGCCGATTCTTTTCGCAAAGTACTTTTCTATAATTCTAGTATTTAATGGGAAAAAATTTAACGAATTTTTTGTCCATGTTAAAAACTATTAATTCTGAATAAAATGCCACCCATTTATGAAATTAAAAAAGTTTAAATGTCTTTTATTAGATAAGGCATATTTTCGTATGATAAGGTACTTCTTTTTCAATGATTTCGAGGATATTTTAGTTTTGATCAAAAAAAATTTTTTTTCTCAAGACTTTTCGTAAAATATGTTAATGCCATCTAAAAGAGGAACAGATAAGCTTTCCATCGAGCTCTTAGTCGAAAAAGTCGGTCGAAGGATGCAAGAGTTATTAGCAAAAAACTAATCGGTGGTCAACACGATTCCGTCCTACTGCCGATTCTTTTCGCAAAGTACATTTCTATAATTCTAGTATTTAATGGGAAAAAATTAAACGAATTTTTTGTCCATGTAAAAAAACTATTAATTCTGAATAAAATGCCACCCATTTATGCAATTAAAAAAATTTAAATGTCTCTTATTAGATAAGGCATATTTTTGTCTGATAAGGTACTTCGTTTTCAATGATTTCGAGGATATTTTAGTTTTGATCAAAAACATTTTATTTCTTACGACTTTTCGTAAAAAATCTTAATGCCAACTGAAAGAGGAATAGATAAGCTTTCCATCGAGCTCTTAGTCGAAGAAGTCGGTCGAAGGATGCAAGAGTTATTAGCAAAAAACTAATCGGTGGTCAACACGTTTCCGTCCTACTGCCGATTCTTTTCGCAAAGTACTTTTCTATAATTCTAGTATTTAATGGGAAAAAATGAAACGAATTTTTTGTCCATGCAAAAAACTATTTATTCTGAATAAAATGCCACCCATTTATGTAATTAATTTAAATGTCTCTTATTAGATAAGGCATATTTTCGTATGATTAGGTACTTCTTTTTCAATGATTTCGAGGATATTTTAGTTTCGATCAAAAAAATTTTATTTCTTACGACTTTTCGTAAAATATGTTAATGCCATCTGAAAGAGGAACAGATAAGCTTTCCATCGAGCTTTTAGTCGAAAAAGTCGGTCGAAGGATGCAAGAGTTATTAGCAAAAAACTAATCGGTGGTCAACACTATTCCGTCCTACTGCCGATTCTTTTCGCAAAGTACATTTCTATAATTCTAGTATTTAATGGGAAAAAATTAAACGAATTTTTTGTCCATGTAAAAAAACTATTAATTCTGAATAAAATGCCACCCATTTATGAAATTAAAAAAATTTAAATGTCTCTTATAAGATAAGGCATATTTTTGTATGATAAGGTACTTCTTTTTCAATGATTTCGAGGATATTTTAGTTTTGATCAAAAAAATTTTAGTTCTTACGTTTTTTCGTAAAATATGTTAATGCCATCTGAAAGAGGAACAGATAAGCTTTCCATCGAGCTCTTAGTCGAAAAAGTCGGTCGAAGGATGCAAGAGTTATTAGCAAAAAACTAATCGGTGGTCAACACGATTCCGTCCTACTGCCGATTCTTTTCGCAAAGTACATTTCTATAATTCTAGTATTCAATGGGAAAAAATTTAACGAATTTTTTGTCCATGTAAAAAATTATTAATTCTGAATAAAATGCCACCAATTTATGAAATTAAAATAAATTAAATGTCTCTTATTAGATAAGGCATATTTTTATCCGTCTGAAAGAGGAACAGATAAGATTTCCATCGAGCTCTTATTCGAAGAAGGCGGTCGAAGGATGCAAGAGTTGTTAGCAAAAAAACAATCGGTGGTCAACACGATTCCGTCCTACTGCCGATTCTTTTCGCAAAATGCTTTTCTATAATTGTAGTATTCAATGGGAAAAAATTAAATGAATTTTTTGTCCATGTAAAAAAACTATTAATTCTGAACAAAATGCTACCCATTTATGAAATTAAAAAAATCTAAATGTCTCTTATTAGATAAGGCATGTTTTCGTATGAAAAGGTACTTCTTTTTCAATGATTTCGAGGATATTTAAGGTTTGAGCAAAAAAATTTTAGTTCTCATGACTTTTCGTAAAATATGTTAATGCCATCTGAAAGAGGAACAGATAAGCTTTCCATCGAGCTCTTAGTCGAAGAAGTCGGTCGAAGTATGCAAGAGTTATTAGCAAAAAACTAATCGGTGGTCAACACGTTTCCGTCCTACTGCCGATTCTTTTCGCAAAATGCTTTTCTATAATTGTAGTATTTAGTGGCAAAAAATTAAACGAATTTTTTGTCCATGTAAAAAAACTATTAATTCTGAATAAAATGCCGACCATTTATGCAATTAAAAAAATTTAAATGTCTCTTATTAGATAAGGCATATTTTCGTATGATAAGGTACTTCTTTTTCAATGATTTCGACGATATTTTAGTTTTGATCAAAAAAATTTTAGTTCTTACGTTTTTTCGTAAAATATGTTAATGCCATCTAAAAGAGGAACAGATAAGCTTTCCATCGAGCTCTTAGTCGAAAAAGTCGGTCGAAGGATGCAAGAGTTATTAGCAAAAAACTAATCGGTGGTCAACACGATTCCGTCCTACTGCCGATTCTTTTCGCAAAGTACATTTCTATAATTCTAGTATTCAATGGGAAAAAATTAAACGAATTTTTTGTCCATGTAAAAAATTATTAATTCTGAATAAAATGCCACCCATTTATGAAATTAAAATAAATTAAATGTCTCTTATTAGATAAGTCATATTTTTATCCATCTGAAAGAGGAACAGATAAGCTTTCCATCGAGCTCTTATTCGAAGAAGGCGGTCGAAGGATGCAAGAGTTGTTAGCAAAAAACCAATCGGTGGTCAACACGATTCCGTCCTACTGCCGATTCTTTTCGGAAAATGCTTTTCTATAATTGTAGTATTCAATGGGAAAAAATTAAACGAATTTTTTGTCCATGTAAAAAAAATATTAATTCTGAACAAAATGCCACCCATTTATGAAATTAAAAAAATTTAAATGTCTCTTATTAGATAAGGCATATTTTCGTATGATAAGGTACTTCTTTTTCAATGATTTCGAGGATATTTTAGTTTTGATCAAAAAAATTTTATTTCTTACGACTTTTCGTAAAATATGTTAATGCCAACTGAAAGAGGAATAGATAAGCTTTCTATCGAGCTCTTAGTCGAAGAAGTCGGTCGAAGGATGCAAGAGCTATTAGCAAAAAACTAATCGGTGGTCAACACGTTTCCGTCCTACTGCCGATTCTTTTCGCAAAGTACTTTTCTAGAATTCTAGTATTTAATGGGAAAAAATTAAACGAATTTTTTGTCCATGTTAAAAACTATTAATTCTTAATAAAATGCCACCCATTTATGCAATTAAAAAAATTTAAATGTCTCTTATTAGATAAGGCATATTTTTGTCTGATAAGGTACTTCTTTTTCAATGATTTCGAGGATATTTTAGTTTTGATCAAAAAAATTTTATTTCTTACGACTTTTCGTAAAATATGTTAATGCCATATGATAGAGGAACAAATAAGCTTTCCATCGAGCTCTTATCCGAAGAAGTCGGTCGAAGGATGCAAGAGTTATTAGCAAAAAACTAATCGGTGGTCAACACGTTTCCGTCCTACTGCCGATTCTTTTCGCAAAGTACTTTTCTATAATTCTAGTATTTAATGGGAAAAAATTAAACGAATTTTTTGTCCATGTAAAAAACTATTAATTCTGAATAAAATGCCGCCTGTTTATGCAATTAAAAAAATTTAAATGTCTCTTATTAGATAAGGCATATTTTCGTCTGATAAGGTACTTTGTTTTCAATGATTTCGAGGATATTTTAGTTTTGATCAAAAAAATTTTATTTCTTACGACTTTTCGTAAAAAATGTTAATGCCAACTGAAAGAGGAATAGATAAACTTTCCATCGAGCTTTTAGTCGAAGAAGTCTGTCGAAGGATGCAAGAGTTATTAGCAAAAAACTAATCGGTGGTCAACACTATTCCGTCGTACTGCCGATTCTTTTCGCAAAGTACTTTTCTATAATTCTAGTATTTAATGGAAAAAAAATAAACGAATTTTTTGTCCATGTAAAAAAACTATTAATTCTGAATAAAATGCCACCCATTTATGCAATTAAAAAAATTTAAATGTCTCTTATTAGATAAGGCATATTTTTGTCTGATAAGGTACTTCGTTTTCAATGATTTCGCGGATATTTTAGTTTTGATCAAAAAAAATTTATTTCTCACGACTTTTCGTAAAAAATGTTAATGCCAACTGAAAGAGGAATATATAAGCTTTCTATCGAGCTCTTAGTCGAAGAAGTCGGTCGAAGGATGCAAGAGCTATTGGCAAAAAACTAATCGGTGGTCAACACGTTTCCGTCCTACTGCCGACTCTTTTCGCAAAGTACTTTTCTAGAATTCTAGTATTGAATGGGAAAAAATTAAACGAATTTTTTTTCCATGTTAAAAACTATTAATTCTGAATAAAATGCCACCCATTTATGCAATAAAAAAAATTTAAATGTCTCTTATTAGATAAGGCATATTTTTGTCTGATAAGGTACTTCTTATTCAATGATTTCGAGGATATTTTAGTTTTGATCAAAAAATTTTTATTTCTTACGACTTTTCGTAAAATATGTTAATGCCATCTGATAGAGGAACAAATAAGCTTTCCATCGAGCTCTTATCCGAAGAAGTCGGTCGAAGGATGCAAGAGTTATTAGCAAAAAACCAATCGGTGGTCAACACGATTCCGTCCTACAGCCGATTCTTTTCGCAAAATACTTTTCTATAATTGTAGTATTTAATGGGAAAAAATTAAACGAATTTTTTGTCCATGTAAAAAACTATTAATTCTGAATAAAATGCCGCCTGTTTATGCAATTAAGAAAATTTAAATGTCTCTTATTAGATAAGGCATATTTTCGTCTGATAAGGTACTTCTTTTTCAATGATTTCGAGGATATTTTAGTTTTGATCAAAAACATTTTATTTCTTACGACTTTTCGTAAAAAATCTTAATGCCAACTGAAAGAGGAATAGATAAGCTTTCCATCGAGCTCTTAGTCGAGGAAGTCGGTCGAAGGATGCAAGAGTTATTAGCAAAAAACTAATCGGTGGTCAACACGTTTCCGTCCTACTGCCGATTCTTTTCGCAAAGTACTTTTCTATAATTCTAGTATTTAATGGGAAAAAATGAAACGAATTTTTTGTCCATGCAAAAAACTATTTATTCTGAATAAAATGCCACCCATTTATGCAATTAAGAAAATTTAAATGTCTCTTATTAGATAAGGCATATTTTTGTCTGATAAGGTACTTCGTTTTCGATGATTTCGAGGATATTTTAGTTTTGATCAAAAAAAATTTTTTTCTCACGACTTTTCGTAAAAAATGTTAATGCCAACTGAAAGAGGAATAGATAAGCTTTCCATCGAGCTCTTAGTCGAAGAAGTCGGTCGAAGGATGCAAGAGTTATTAGCAAAAAACTAATCGGTGGTCAACACGTTTCCGTCCTACTGCCGATTCTTTTCGCAAAGTACTTTTCTATAATTCTAGTATTTAATGGGAAAAAATTAAACGAATTTTTTGTCCATGTTAAAAACTATTAATTCTGAATTAAATGCCACCCATTTATGAAATTAAAAAAGTTTAAATGTCTTTTATTAGATAAGGCATATTTTCGTATGATAAGGTACTTCTTTTTCAATGATTTCGAGGATATTTTAGTTTTGATCAAAAAAAATTGTTTTTCTCAAGACTTTTCGTAAAATATGTTAATGCCATCTGAAAGAGGAACAGATAAGCTTTCCATCGAGCTCTTAGTCGAAGAAGTCGGTCGAAGGATGCAAGAGTTATTAGCAAAAAACTAATCGGTGGTCAACACGTTTCCGTCCTACTGCCGATTCTTTTCGCAAAGTACTTTTCTATAATTCTAGTATTTAATGGGAAAAAATTAAACGAATTTTTTGTCCATGTAAAAAACTATTAATTCTGAATAAAATGTTACCCATTTATGAAATTAAAAAAATTTAAATGTCTCTTATTAGATAAGGCATATTTTAGTATGATAAGGTACTTCTTTTTCAATGATTTCGAGGATATTTTAGTTTTGATCAAAAAAATTTTATTTCTTACGACTTTTCGTAAAATATGTTAATGCCATCTGAAAGAGGAACAGATAAGCTTTCCATCGAGCTCTTAGTCGAAGAAATTGGTCGAAGGATGCAAGAGTTATTAGCAAAAAACTAATCGGTGGTCAACACGTTTCCGTCCTACTGCCGATTCTTTTCGCAAAATGCTTTTCTATAATTGTAGTATTTAATGGCAAAAAATTAAACAAATTTTTTGCCCATGTAAAATAACTATTAATTTTGAATAAAATGCCGACCATTTATGCAATTAAAAAAATTTAAATGTCTCTTATTAGATAAGGCATATTTTCGTATGATAAGGTACTTCTTTTTCAATGATTTCGAGGATATTTTAGTTTTGATCAAAAAAATTTTAGTTCTTACGTTTTTTCGTAAAATATGTTAATGCCATCTGAAAGAGGAACAGATAAGCTTTTCATCGAGCTCTTAGTCGAAAAAGTCGGTCGAAGGATGCAAGAGTTATTAGCAAAAAACTAATCGGTGGTCAACACGATTCCGTCCTACTGCCGATTCTTTTCGCAAAGTACATTTCTATAATTCTAGTATTCAATGGGAAAAAATTAAACGAATTTTTTGTCCATGTAAAAAATTATTAATTCTGAATAAAATGCCACCCATTTATGAAATTAAAATAAATTAAATGTCTCTTATTAGATAAGGCATATTTTTATCCGTCTGAAAGAGGAACGGATAAGCTTTCCATCGAGCTCTTATTCGAAGAAGGCGGTCGAAGGATGCAAGAGTTGTTAGCAAAAAAACAATCGGTGGTCAACACGATTCCGTCCTACTGCCGATTCTTTTCGCAAAATGCTTTTCTATAATTGTAGTATTCAATGGGAAAAAATTAAATGAATTTTTTGTCCATGTAAAAAAACTATTAATTCTGAACAAAATGCTACCCATTTATGAAATTAAAAAAATCTAAATGTCTCTTATTAGATAAGGCATGTTTTCGTATGAAAAGGTACTTCTTTTTCAATGATTTCGAGGATATTTAAGGTTTGAGCAAAAAAATTTTATTTCTCATGACTTTTCGTAAAATATGTTAATGCCATCTGAAAGAGGAACAGATAAGCTTTCCATCGAGCTCTTAGTCGAAGAAGTCGGTCGAAGGATGCAAGAGTTATTAGCAAAAAACCAATCAGTGGTCAACACGATTCCGTCCTACTGCCGATTCTTTTCGCAAAGTACTTTTCTATAATTCTAGTATTCAATGGGAAAAAAATTAAACGCTTTTTTTGTCCATGTAAGAAACTATTAATTCTGAATAAAATGCCACCCATTTATGAAATTAAAAAATATTAAATGTCTCTTATTAGATAAGGCATATTTTAGTATGATAAGGTACTTCTTTTTCAATGATTTCGAGGATATTTTAGTTTTGATCAAAAAAATTTTATTTCTTACGACTTTTCGTAAAATATGTTAATGCCATCTGAAAGAGGAACAGATAAGCTTTCCATCGAGCTCTTAGTCGAAGAAGTCGGTCGAAGGATGCAAGAGTTATTAGCAAAAAACTAATCGGTGGTCAACACGTTTCCGTCCTACTGCCGATTCTTTTCGCAAAATGCTTTTCTATAATTGTAGTATTTAATGGCAGAAAATTAAACGAATTTTTTGTCCATGTAAAAAAACTATTAATTCTGAATAAAATGCCGACCATTTATGCAATTAAAAAAATTTAAATGTCTCTTATTAGATAAGGCATATTTTCGTATGATAAGGTACTTCTTTTTCAATGATTTCGAGGATATTTTAGTTTTGATCAAAAAAATTTTAGTTCTTACGTTTTTTCGTAAAATATGTTAATGCCATCTGAAAGAGGAACAGATAAGCTTTCCATCGAGCTCTTTGTCGAAAAAGTCGGTCGAAGGATGCAAGAGTTATTAGCAAAAAACTAATCGGTGGTCAACACGATTCCGTCCTACTGCCGATTCTTTTCGCAAAGTACATTTCTATAATTCTAGTATTCAATGGGAAAAAATTAAACGAATTTTTTGTCCTCGTAAAAAATTATTAATTCTGAATAAAATGCCACCCATTTATGAAATTAAAATAAATTAAATGTCTCCTATTAGATAAGGCATATTTTTATCCATCTGAAAGAGGAACAGATAAGCTTTCCATCGAGCTCTTATTCGAAGAAGGCGGTCGAAGGATGCCAGAGTTGTTAGCAAAAAACCAATCGGTGGTCAACACGATTCCGTCCTACTGCCGATTCTTTTCGGAAAATGCTTTTCTATAATTGTAGTATTCAATGGGAAAAAATTAAACGAATTTTTTGTCCATGTAAAAAAAATATTAATTCTGAACAAAATGCCACCCATTTATGAAATTAAAAAAATTTAAATGTCTCTTATTAGATAAGGCATATTTTCGTCTGATAAGGTACTTCGTTTTCAATGATTTCGAGGATATTTTAGTTTTGATCAAAAAAATTTTATTTCTTACGACTTTTCGTAAAATATGTTAATGCCATCTGAAAGAGGAACAGATAAGCTTTCCATCGAGCTCTTATTCGAAGAAGTCGGTCGAAGGATGCAAGAGTTGTTAGCAAAAAACCAATCGGTTGTCAACACGATTCCGTCCTTCTGCCGATTCTTTTCGCAAAATGCTTTTCTATAATTGTAGTATTTAATGGGAAAAAATTAAACGAATTTTTTGTCCATGTAAAAAAACTATTAATTCTGAATAAAATGCCACCCATTTATGCAATTAAAAAAATTTAAATGTCTCTTATTAGATAAGGCATATTTTCGTATGATAAGGTACTTCTTTTTCAATGATTTCGAGGATATTTTAGTTTTGATCAAAAAAATTTTAGTTCTTACGTTTTTTCGTAAAATATGTTAATGCCATCTGAAAGAGGAACAGATAAGCTTTCCATCGAGCTCTTAGTCGAAAAAGTCGGTCGAAGGATGCAAGAGTTATTAGCAAAAAACTAATCGGTGGTCAACACGATTCCGTCCTACTGCCGATTCTTTTCGCAAAGTACATTTCTATAATTCTAGTATTCAATGGGAAAAAATTAAACGAATTTTTTGTCCATGTAAAAAATTATTAATTCTGAATAAAATGCCACCCATTTATGAAATTAAAATAAATTAAATGTCTCTTATTAGATAAGGCATATTTTTATCCATCTGAAAGAGGAACAGATAAGCTTTCCATCGAGCTGTTATTCGAAGAAGGTGGTCGAAGGATGCAAGAGTTGTTAGCAAAAAACCAATCGGTGGTCAACACGATTCCGTCCTACTGCCGATTCTTTTCGCAAAATGCTTTTCTATAATTGTTGTATTTAATGGCAAAAAATTAAACGAATTTTTTGTCCATGTAAAAAAACTATTAATTCTGAATAAAATGCCGACCATTTATGCAATTAAAAAAATTTAAATGTCTCTTATTAGATAAGGCATATTTTCGTATGATAAGGTACTTCGTTTTCAATGATTTCGAGGATATTTTAGTTTTGATCAAAAAAATTTTAGTTCTTACGTTTTTTCGTAAAATATGTTAATGCCATCTGAAAGAGGAACAGATAAGCTTTCCATCGAGCCCTTAGTCGAAAAAGTCGGTCGAAGGATGCAAGAGTTATTAGCAAAAAACTAATCGGTGGTCAACACGATTCCGTCCTAATGCCGATTCTTTTCGCAAAGTACATTTCTATAATTCTAGTATTCAATGGGAAAAAATTAAACGAATTTTTTGTCCATGTAAAAAACTATTAATTCTGAATAAAATGCCACCCATTTATGAAATTAAAATAAATTAAATGTCTCTTATTAGATAAGGCATATTTTTATCCATCTGAAAGAGGAACAGATAAGCTTTCCATCGAGCTCTTAGTCGAAAAAGTCGGTCGAAGGATGCAAGAGTTATTAGCAAAAAACTAATCGGTGGTCAACACGATTCCGTCCTACTGCCGATTCTTTTCGCAAAGTACATTTCTATAATTCTAGTATTCAATGGGAAAAAATTAAACGAATTTTTTGTCCATGTAAAAAATTATTAATTCTGAATAAAATGCCACCCATTTATGAAATTAAAATAAATTAAATGTCTCTTATTAGATAAGGTATATTTTTATCCGTCTGAAAGAGGAACAGATAAGCTTTCCATCGAGCTCTTATTCGAAGAAGGCGGTCGAAGGATGCAAGAGTTGTTAGCAAAAAAACAATCGGTGGTCAACACGATTCCGTCCTACTGCCGATTCTTTTCGCAAAATGCTTTTCTATAATTGTAGTATTCAATGGGAAAAAATTAAATGAATTTTTTGTCCATGTAAAAAAACTATTAATTCTGAACAAAATGCTACCCATTTATGAAATTAAAAAAATCTAAATGTCTCTTATTAGATAAGGCATGTTTTCGTATGAAAAGGTACTTCTTTTTCAATGATTTCGAGGATATTTAAGGTTTGAGCAAAAAAATTTTATTTCTCATGACTATGTATATTAATGCCATCTGAAAGAGGAACAGATAAGCTTTCCATCGAGCTTTTAGTCGAAGAAGTCGGTCGAAGGATGCAAGAGTTATTAGCAAAAAACTAATCGGTGGTCAACACGTTTCCGTCCTACTGCCGATTCTTTTCGCAAAATGCTTTTCTATAATTGTAGTATTTAATGGCAAAAAATTAAACGAATTTTTAATTTGTAAAAAAACTATTAATTCTGAATAAAATGCCGACCATTTATGCAATTAAAAAAATTTAAATGTCTCTTATTAGATAAGGCATATTTTCGTATGATAAGGTACTTCTTTTTCAATGATTTCGAGGATATTTTAGTTTTGATCAAAAAAATTTTAGTTCTTACGTTTTTTCGTAAAATATGTTAATGCCATCTGAAAGAGGAACAGATGAGCTTTCCATCGAGCTCTTAGTCGAAAAAGTCGGTCGAAGGATGCAAGAGTTATTAGCAAAAAACTAATCGGTGGTCAACACGTTTCCGTCCTACTGCCGATTCTTTTCGCAAAGTACTTTTCTATAATTCTAGTATTTAATGGGAAAAAATTAAACGAATTTTTTGTCCATGTTAAAAACTATTAATTCTGAATTAAATGCCACCCATTTATGAAATTAAAAAAGTTTAAATGTCTTTTATTAGATAAGGCATATTTTCGTATGATAAGGTACTTCTTTTTCAATGATTTCGAGGATATTTTAGTTTTGATCAAAAAAAATTGTTTTTCTCAAGACTTTTCGTAAAATATGTTAATGCCATCTGAAAGAGGAACAGATAAGCTTTCCATCGAGCTCTTAGTCGAAGAAGTCGGTCGAAGGATGCAAGAGTTATTAGCAAAAAACTAATCGGTGGTCAACACGTTTCCGTCCTACTGCCGATTCTTTTCGCAAAGTACTTTTCTATAATTCTAGTATTTAATGGGAAAAAATTAAACGAATTTTTTGTCCATGTAAAAAACTATTAATTCTGAATAAAATGTTACCCATTTATGAAATTAAAAAAATTTAAATGTCTCTTATTAGATAAGGCATATTTTAGTATGATAAGGTACTTCTTTTTCAATGATTTCGAGGATATTTTAGTTTTGATCAAAAAAATTTTATTTCTTACGACTTTTCGTAAAATATGTTAATGCCATCTGAAAGAGGAACAGATAAGCTTTCCATCGAGCTCTTAGTCGAAGAAATTGGTCGAAGGATGCAAGAGTTATTAGCAAAAAACTAATCGGTGGTCAACACGTTTCCGTCCTACTGCCGATTCTTTTCGCAAAATGCTTTTCTATAATTGTAGTATTTAATGGCAAAAAATTAAACAAATTTTTTGCCCATGTAAAATAACTATTAATTTTGAATAAAATGCCGACCATTTATGCAATTAAAAAAATTTAAATGTCTCTTATTAGATAAGGCATATTTTCGTATGATAAGGTACTTCTTTTTCAATGATTTCGAGGATATTTTAGTTTTGATCAAAAAAATTTTAGTTCTCACGTTTTTTCGTAAAATATGTTAATGCCATCTGAAAGAGGAACAGATAAGCTTTTCATCGAGCTCTTAGTCGAAAAAGTCGGTCGAAGGATGCAAGAGTTATTAGCAAAAAACTAATCGGTGGTCAACACGATTCCGTCCTACTGCCGATTCTTTTCGCAAAGTACATTTCTATAATTCTAGTATTCAATGGGAAAAAATTAAACGAATTTTTTGTCCATGTAAAAAATTATTAATTCTGAATAAAATGCCACCCATTTATGAAATTAAAATAAATTAAATGTCTCTTATTAGATAAGGCATATTTTTATCCGTCTGAAAGAGGAACGGATAAGCTTTCCATCGAGCTCTTATTCGAAGAAGGCGGTCGAAGGATGCAAGAGTTGTTAGCAAAAAAACAATCGGTGGTCAACACGATTCCGTCCTACTGCCGATTCTTTTCGCAAAATGCTTTTCTATAATTGTAGTATTCAATGGGAAAAAATTAAATGAATTTTTTGTCCATGTAAAAAAACTATTAATTCTGAACAAAATGCTACCCATTTATGAAATTAAAAAAATCTAAATGTCTCTTATTAGATAAGGCATGTTTTCGTATGAAAAGGTACTTCTTTTTCAATGATTTCGAGGATATTTAAGGTTTGAGCAAAAAAATTTTATTTCTCATGACTTTTCGTAAAATATGTTAATGCCATCTGAAAGAGGAACAGATAAGCTTTCCATCGAGCTCTTAGTCGAAGAAGTCGGTCGAAGGATGCAAGAGTTATTAGCAAAAAACCAATCAGTGGTCAACACGATTCCGTCCTACTGCCGATTCTTTTCGCAAAGTACTTTTCTATAATTCTAGTATTCAATGGGAAAAAAATTAAACGCTTTTTTTGTCCATGTAAGAAACTATTAATTCTGAATAAAATGCCACCCATTTATGAAATTAAAAAATATTAAATGTCTCTTATTAGATAAGGCATATTTTAGTATGATAAGGTACTTCTTTTTCAATGATTTCGAGGATATTTTAGTTTTGATCAAAAAAATTTTATTTCTTACGACTTTTCGTAAAATATGTTAATGCCATCTGAAAGAGGAACAGATAAGCTTTCCATCGAGCTCTTAGTCGAAGAAGTCGGTCGAAGGATGCAAGAGTTATTAGCAAAAAACTAATCGGTGGTCAACACGTTTCCGTCCTACTGCCGATTCTTTTCGCAAAATGCTTTTCTATAATTGTAGTATTTAATGGCAGAAAATTAAACGAATTTTTTGTCCATGTAAAAAAACTATTAATTCTGAATAAAATGCCGACCATTTATGCAATTAAAAAAATTTAAATGTCTCTTATTAGATAAGGCATATTTTCGTATGATAAGGTACTTCTTTTTCAATGATTTCGAGGATATTTTAGTTTTGATCAAAAAAATTTTAGTTCTTACGTTTTTTCGTAAAATATGTTAATGCCATCTGAAAGAGGAACAGATAAGCTTTCCATCGAGCTCTTTGTCGAAAAAGTCGGTCGAAGGATGCAAGAGTTATTAGCAAAAAACTAATCGGTGGTCAACACGATTCCGTCCTACTGCCGATTCTTTTCGCAAAGTACATTTCTATAATTCTAGTATTCAATGGGAAAAAATTAAACGAATTTTTTGTCCACGTAAAAAATTATTAATTCTGAATAAAATGCCACCCATTTATGAAATTAAAATAAATTAAATGTCTCTTATTAGATAAGGCATATTTTTATCCATCTGAAAGAGGAACAGATAAGCTTTCCATCGAGCTCTTATTCGAAGAAGGCGGTCGAAGGATGCAAGAGTTGTTAGCAAAAAACCAATCGGTGGTCAACACGATTCCGTCCTACTGCCGATTCTTTTCGGAAAATGCTTTTCTATAATTGTAGTATTCAATGGGAAAAAATTAAACGAATTTTTTGTCCATGTAAAAAAAATATTAATTCTGAACAAAATGCCACCCATTTATGAAATTAAAAAAATTTAAATGTCTCTTATTAGATAAGGCATATTTTCGTCTGATAAGGTACTTCGTTTTCAATGATTTCGAGGATATTTTAGTTTTGATCAAAAAAATTTTATTTCTTACGACTTTTCGTAAAATATGTTAATGCCATCTGAAAGAGGAACAGATAAGCTTTCCATCGAGCTCTTATTCGAAGAAGTCGGTCGAAGGATGCAAGAGTTGTTAGCAAAAAACCAATCGGTTGTCAACACGATTCCGTCCTTCTGCCGATTCTTTTCGCAAAATGCTTTTCTATAATTGTAGTATTTAATGGGAAAAAATTAAACGAATTTTTTGTCCATGTAAAAAAACTATTAATTCTGAATAAAATGCCACCCATTTATGCAATTAAAAAAATTTAAATGTCTCTTATTAGATAAGGCATATTTTCGTATGATAAGGTACTTCTTTTTCAATGATTTCGAGGATATTTTAGTTTTGATCAAAAAAATTTTAGTTCTTACGTTTTTTCGTAAAATATGTTAATGCCATCTGAAAGAGGAACAGATAAGCTTTCCATCGAGCTCTTAGTCGAAAAAGTCGGTCGAAGGATGCAAGAGTTATTAGCAAAAAACTAATCGGTGGTCAACACGATTCCGTCCTACTGCCGATTCTTTTCGCAAAGTACATTTCTATAATTCTAGTATTCAATGGGAAAAAATTAAACGAATTTTTTGTCCATGTAAAAAATTATTAATTCTGAATAAAATGCCACCCATTTATGAAATTAAAATAAATTAAATGTCTCTTATTAGATAAGGCATATTTTTATCCATCTGAAAGAGGAACAGATAAGCTTTCCATCGAGCTCTTATTCGAAGAAGGCGGTCGAAGGATGCAAGAGTTGTTAGCAAAAAACCAATCGGTGGTCAACACGATTCCGTCCTACTGCCGATTTTTTTCGGAAAATGCTTTTCTATAATTGTAGTATTCAATGGGAAAAAATTAAACGAATTTTTTGTCCATGTAAAAAAAATATTAATTCTGAACAAAATGCCACCCATTTATGAAATTAAAAAAATTTAAATGTCTCTTATTAGATAAGGCATATTTTCGTCTGATAAGGTACTTCGTTTTCAATGATTTCGAGGATATTTTAGTTTTGACCAAAAAAATTTTATTTCTTACGACTTTTCGTAAAATATGTTAATGCCATCTGAAAGAGGAACAGATAAGCTTTCCATCGAGCTCTTATTCGAAGAAGTCGGTCGAAGGATGCAAGAGTTGTTAGCAAAAAACCAATCGGTTGTCAACACGATTCCGTCCTTCTGCCGATTCTTTTCGCAAAATGCTTTTCTATAATTGTAGTATTTAATGGGAAAAAATTAAACGAATTTTTTGTCCATGTAAAAAAACTATTAATTCTGAATAAAATGCCACCCATTTATGCAATTAAAAAAATTTAAATGTCTCTTATTAGATAAGGCATATTTTCGTATGATGAGGTACTTCTTTTTCAGTGAATTCGAGGATATTTTAGTTTTGATCAAAAAAATTTTAGTTCTTACGTTTTTTCGTAAAATATGTTAATGCCATCTGAAAGAGGAACAGATAAGCTTTCCATCGAGCTCTTAGTCGAAAAAGTCGGTCGAAGGATGCAAGAGTTATTAGCAAAAAACTAATCGGTGGTCAACACGATTCTTTCCTACTGCCGATTCTTTTCGCAAAGTACATTTCTATAATTCTAGTATTCAATGGGAAAAAATTAAACGAATTTTTTGTCCATGTAAAAAATTATTAATTCTGAATAAAATGCCACCCATTTATGAAATTAAAATAAATTAAATGTCTCTTATTAGATAAGGCATATTTTTATACATCTGAAAGAGGAACAGATAAGCTTTCCATCGAGCTCTTATTCGAAGAAGGCGGTCGAAGGATGCAAGAGTTGTTAGCAAAAAAGCAATCGGTGGTCAACACGATTCCGTCCTACTGCCGATTCTTTTCGCAAAATGCTTTTCTATAATTGTAGTATTTAATGGCAAAAAATTAAACGAATTTTTTGTCCATGTAAAAAAACTATTAATTCTGAATAAAATGCCGACCATTTATGCAATTAAAAAAATTTAAATGTCTCTTATTAGATAAGGCATATTTTCGTATGATAAGGTACTTCGTTTTCAATGATTTCGAGGATATTTTAGTTTTGATCAAAAAAATTTTAGTTCTTACGTTTTTTCGTAAAATATGTTAATGCCATCTGAAAGAGGAACAGATAAGCTTTCCATCGAGCTCTTAGTCGAAAAAGTCGGTCGAAGGATGCAAGAGTTATTAGCAAAAAACTAATCGGTGGTCAACACGATTCCGTCCTACTGCCGATTATTTTCGCAAAGTACATTTCTATAATTCTAGTATTCAATGGGAAAAAATTAAACGAATTTTTTGTCCATGTAAAAAATTATTAATTCTGAATAAAATGCCACCCATTTATGAAATTAAAATAAATTAAATGTCTCTTATTAGATAAGGCATATTTTTATCCATCTGAAAGAGGAACAGATAAGCTTTCCATCGAGCTCTTAGTCGAAAAAGTCGGTCGAAGGATGCAAGAGTTATTAGCAAAAAACTAATCGGTGGTCAACACGATTCCGTCCTACTGCCGATTCTTTTCGCAAAGTACATTTCTATAATTCTAGTATTCAATGGGAAAAAATTAAACGAATTTTTTGTCCATGTAAAAAATTATTAATTCTGAACAAAATGCCACCCATTTATGAAATTAAAAAAATTTAAATGTCTCTTATTAGATAAGGCATATTTTCGTCTGATAAGGTACTTCGTTTTCAATGATTTCGAGGATATTTTAGTTTTGATCAAAAAAATTTTATTTCTTACGACTTTTCGTAAAATATGTTAATGCCATCTGAAAGAGGAACAGATAAGCTTTCCATCGAGCTCTTATTCGAAGAAGTCAGTCGAAGGATGCAAGAGTTGTTAGCAAAAAACCAATCGGTTGTCAACACGATTCCGTCCTTCTGCCGATTCTTTTCACAAAATGCTTTTCTATAATTGTAGTATTTAATGGGAAAAAATTAAACGAATTTTTTGTCCATGTAAAAAAACTATTAATTCTGAATAAAATGCCACCCATTTATGCAATTAAGAAAATTTAAATGTCTCTTATTAGATAAGGCATATTTTCGTATGATAAGGTACTTCTTTTTCAATGATTTCGAGGATATTTTAGTTTTGATCAAAAAAATTTTAGTTCTTACGTTTTTTCGTAAAATATGTTAATGCCATCTGAAAGAGGAACAGATAAGCTTTCCATCGAGCTTTTAGTCGAAGAAGTCGGTCGAAGGATGCAAGAGTTATTAGCAAAAAACTAATCGGTGGTCAACACTATTCCGTCCTACTGCCGATTCTTTTCGCAAAGTACTTTTCTATTATTCTAGTATTTAATGGGAAAAAAATTAAACGAATTTTTTGTCCATGTAAAAAAACTATTAATTCTGAATAAAATGCCACCCATTTATGAAATTAAAAAAATTTAAATGTCTCTTATTAGATAAGGCATATTTTTGTCTGATAAGGTACTTCGTTTTCGATGATTTCGAGGATATTTTAGTTTTGATCAAACAAATTTTTTTCTCACGACTTTTCGTAAAAAATGTTAATGCCAACTGAAAGAGGAATAGATAAGCTTTCCATCGAGCTCTTAGTCGAAGAAGTCGGTCGAAGGATGCAAGAGTTATTAGCAAAAAACTAATCGGTGGTCAACACGTTTCCGTCCTTCTGCCGATTCTTTTCGCAAAGTACTTTTCTATAATTCTAGTATTTAATGGGAAAAAATTAAACGAATTTTTTGTCCATGTTAAAAACTATTAATTCTGAATAAAATGCCACCCATTTATGAAATTAAAAAAGTTTAAAAGTCTTTTATTAGATAAGGCATATTTTCGTATGATAAGGTACTTCTTTTTCAATGATTTCGAGGATATTTTAGTTTTGATCAAAAAAAATTGTTTTTCTCAAGACTTTTCGTAAAATATGTTAATGCCATCTGAAAGAGGAACAGATAAGCTTTCCATCGAGCTCTTAGTCGAAGAAGTCGGTCGAAGGATGCAAGAGTTATTAGCAAAAAACTAATCGGTGGTCAACACGTTTCCGTCCTACTGCCGATTCTTTTCGCAAAGTACTTTTCTTTAATTCTAGTATTTAATGGGAAAAAATTAAACGAATTTTTTGTCCATGTAAAAAACTATTAATTCTGAATAAAATGTTACCCATTTATGAAATTAAAAAAATTTAAATGTCTCTTATTAGATAAGGCATATTTTAGTATGATAAGGTACTTCTTTTTCAATGATTTCGAGGATATTTTAGTTTTGATCAAAAAAATTTTATTTCTTACGACTTTTCGTAAAATATGTTAATGCCATCTGAAAGGGGAACAGATAAGCTTTCCATCGAGCTCTTAGTCGAAGAAGTCGGTCGAAGGATGCAAGAGTTATTAGCAAAAAACTAATCGGTGGTCAACACGTTTCCGTCCTACTGCCGATTCTTTTCGCAAAGTACTTTTCTATTATTCTAGTATTTAATGGGAAAAAAATTAAACGAATTTTTTGTCCATGTAAAAAAACTATTAATTCTGAATAAAATGCCACCCATTTATGAAATTAAAAAAATTTAAATGTCTCTTATTAGATAAGGCATATTTTTGTCTGATAAGGTACTTCGTTTTCGATGATTTCGAGGATATTTTAGTTTTGATCAAACAAATTTTTTTCTCACGACTTTTCGTAAAAAATGTTAATGCCAACTGAAAGAGGAATAGATAAGCTTTCCATCGAGCTCTTAGTCGAAGAAGTCGGTCGAAGGATGCAAGAGTTATTAGCAAAAAACTAATCGGTGGTCAACACGTTTCCGTCCTTCTGCCGATTCTTTTCGCAAAGTACTTTTCTATAATTCTAGTATTTAATGGGAAAAAATTAAACGAATTTTTTGTCCATGTTAAAAACTATTAATTCTGAATAAAATGCCACCCATTTATGAAATTAAAAAAGTTTAAAAGTCTTTTAGTAGATAAGGCATATTTTCGTATGATAAGGTACTTCTTTTTCAATGATTTCGAGGATATTTTAGTTTTGATCAAAAAAAATTGTTTTTCTCAAGACTTTTCGTAAAATATGTTAATGCCATCTGAAAGAGGAACAGATAAGCTTTCCATCGAGCTCTTAGTCGAAGAAGTCGGTCGAAGGATGCAAGAGTTATTAGCAAAAAACTAATCGGTGGTCAACACGTTTCCGTCCTACTGCCGATTCTTTTCGCAAAGTACTTTTCTTTAATTCTAGTATTTAATGGGAAAAAATTAAACGAATTTTTTGTCCATGTAAAAAACTATTAATTCTGAATAAAATGTTACCCATTTATGAAATTAAAAAAATTTAAATGTCTCTTATTAGATAAGGCATATTTTAGTATGATAAGGTACTTCTTTTTCAATGATTTCGAGGATATTTTAGTTTTGATCAAAAAAATTTTATTTCTTACGACTTTTCGTAAAATATGTTAATGCCATCTGAAAGAGGAACAGATAAGCTTTCCATCGAGCTCTTAGTCGAAGAAGTCGGTCGAAGGATGCAAGAGTTATTAGCAAAAAACTAATCGGTGGTCAACACGTTTCCGTCCTACTGCCGATTCTTTTCGCAAAATGCTTTTCTATAATTGTAGTATTTAATGGCAAAAAATTAAACGAATTTTTTGTCCATGTAAAAAAACTATTAATTCTGAATAAAATGCCGACCATTTATGCAATTAAAAAAATTTAAATGTCTCTTATTAGATAAGGCATATTTTCGTATGATAAGGTACTTCTTTTTCAATGATTTCGAGGATATTTTAGTTTTGATCAAAAAAATTTTAGTTCTTACGTTTTTTCGTAAAATATGTTAATGCCATCTGAAAGAGGAACAGATAAGCTTTCCATCGAGCTCTTAGTCGAAAAAGTCGGTCGAAGGATGCAAGAGTTATTAGCAAAAAACTAATCGGTGGTCAACACGATTCCGTCCTACTGCCGATTCTTTTCGCAAAGTACATTTCTATAATTCTAGTATTCAATGGGAAAAAATTAAACGAATTTTTTGTCCATGTAAAAAATTATTAATTCTGAATAAAATGCCACCCATTTATGCAATTAAAAAAATTTAAATGTCTCTTATTAGATAAGGCATATTTTCGTATGATAAGGTACTTCTTTTTCAATGATTTCGAGGATATTTTAGTTTTGATCAAAAAAATTTTAGTTCTTACGTTTTTTCGTAAAATATGTTAATGCCATCTGAAAGTGAACAGATAAGCTTTCCATCGAGCTCTTATTCGAAGAAGGCGGTCGGAGGATGCAAGAGTTGTTAGCAAAAAACGAATCGGTGGTCAACACGATTCCGTCCTACTGCCGATTCTTTTCGCAAAATGCTTTTCTATAATTGTAGTATTCAATGGGAAAAAATTAAATGAATTTTTTCTCCATGTAAAAAAACTATTAATTCTGAACAAAATGCTACCCATTTATGAAATTAAAAAAATCTAAATGTCTCTTATTAGATAAGGCATGTTTTCGTATGAAAAGGTACTTCTTTTTCAATGATTTCGAGGATATTTAAGGTTTGAGCAAAAAAATTTTATTTCTCATGACTTTTCGTAAAATGTGTTAATGCCATCTGAAAGAGGAACAGATAAGCTTTCCATCGAGCTCTTAGTCGAAGAAGTCGGTCGAAGGATGCAAGAGTTACTAGCAAAAAACCAATCAGTGGTCAACACGATTCCGTCCTACTGCCGATTCTTTTCGCAAAGTACTTTTCTATAATTCTAGTATTCAATGGAAAAAAAATTAAACGCTTTTTTTGTCCATGTAAAAAACTATTAATTCTGAATAAAATGCCACCCATTCATAAAATTAAAAAATATTAAATGTCTCTTATTAGATAAGGCATATTTTTATCCATCTGAAAGAGGAACAGATAAGCTTTCCATCGAGCTCTTATTCGAAGAAGGCGGTCGAAGGATGCAAGAGTTGTTAGCAAAAAACCAATCGGTGGTCAATACGATTCCGTCCTACTGCCGATTCTTTTCGCAAAATGCTTTTCTATAATTGTAGTATTCAATGGGAAAAAATTAAACGAATTTTTTGTCCATGTAAAAAAAATATTAATTCTGAACAAAATGCCACCCATTTATGAAATTAAAAAAATTTAAATGTCTCTTATTAGATAAGGCATATTTTCGTCTGATAAGGTACTTCATTTTCAATAATTTCGAGGATATTTTAGTTTTGATCAAAAAAATTTTATTTCTTACGACTTTTCGTAAAATATGTTAATGCCATCTGAAAGAGGAACAGATAAGCTTTCCATCGAGCTCTTATTCGAAGAAGTCGGTCGAAGGATGCAAGAGTTGTTAGCAAAAAACCAATCGGTTGTCAACACGATTCCGTCCTTCTGCCGATTCTTTTCGCAAAATGCTTTTCTATAATTGTAGTATTTAATGGGAAAAAATTAAACGAATTTTTTGTCCATGTAAAAAAACTATTAATTCTGAATAAAATGCCACCAATTTATGCAATTAAAAAAATTTAAATGTCTCTTATTAGATAAGGCATATTTTCGTCTGATAAGGTACGTCGTTTTCAATGATTTCGAGGATATTTTAGTTTTGATCAAAAACATTTTATTTCTTACGACTTTTCGTAAAATATGTTAATGCCATCTGAAAGAGGAACAGATAAGCTTTCCATCGAGCTCTTATTCGAAGAAGTCGGTCGAAGGTTGCAAGAGTTGTTAGCAAAAAAACCAATCGGTGGTCAACACGTTTCCGTCCTACAGCCGATTCTTTTCGCAAAGTACTTTTCTATAATTCTAGTATTTAATGGGAAAAAATTGAACGAATTTTTTGTCCATGTAAAAAATTATTAATTCTGAATAAAATGCCACCCATTTATGAAATTAAAAAAAAATGAATGTCTCTTATTAGGTAAGGCATATTTTAATCCATCTGAAAGAGGAACAGATAAACGTTCCATCTAGCTCTTATTCGAAGAAGGTGGTCGAAGGATGCAAGAGTTGTTAGCAAAAAACCAATCGGTGGTCAACACGATTCCGTCCTACTGCCGCACAGTGGTCCGGCTTGTATGGGGAGAGCGGCCAAAAATACTTCTAGTTGAGGTAGGGACTTGAAACCTGGCACAAAATTTTTTTGTATTTATCCTAAGATAATTTGTAAAAATCAGCCAGATCGGACATCTATATCGTATAGCTGCCATATAAACAATCGGTCTGATATTCAGTTTTTATATGAAAAACTTTTGTTTTTCATTTTATTGCAACACAACTTTGGAAATTTTGGTATATTACCTGTGAGACTTCAGTAAAAATCTGGATACTATACGTTGAAATTTTGGGTGTATGGTTTAGTCTAAATAATTTAATGTCTTTATTTTTTGCCTCTTCAGCTTCCTCAGAAAGCTCTCCAATTGAGATAAACAATTTTTTATAATGGCAGGACCATGTAATAACACTTTATGGACCGATGCAGGAAAGTAGTACCACGGATATTTAATGATAAGAAGTTTTGCACGTGCTTTTTTTTAAATTGAGGTTAGGTTACGGCACCTTACGGCACTTGAATTGAACTTTCTTATATTCTTAAAATGCTTAAGAATAGTATACAAAAAGATTTGTTCAACCCCAAGAACCCCTTCACAACTAAAACTTTAACCAAACACAGAAAAGACAAACTAAGAACGTTCACAATTATGTACTAAATACAATAATGATTTACACAAAACACAACACATACTACATATACTTTTTATTGTAATAAGAAAGTTAATACCTTTATTTATAATAATCATCACTTCCATTGCACAAAAACTTGTTTTAAATAAGTAAAATAAATTTTCTACGGAGAGCTTCCCTTGCACGTTGCTTATGCTGCAATACTAAATGAATATCATGTTCTCTCTTTCGATGCTATTATTGAAGAGGACAGATATAGCAAAACAAAAAGATGAATAAATTCAAATAGCTAGACCAATTATAAATAAGAATTGATACATTTAAAGTAAAAATTTTGACTTTGGTTTTTTTATTTTTGGCCTACGGGCGGGACCACTGTGCATTGATCCATTTGATTGATTTTATTTCTTATGACTTTTCTTAAAATATGTTAATGCCATCTGAAAGAGGAACAGATAAACTTTCCATAGAGCTCTTAATCGAAGAAGTCGGTCGAAGGATGCAAGAAATATTAGCAAAAAACTAATCGGTGGTCAACACGATTCCGTCCTACTGCCGATTGTCTATAATTCTAGTATTTAATGGGAAAAAATTAAACGAATTTTTTGTCCATGTAAAAAAACTATTCATTCTGAATAAAATGCCACCCATTTATGCAATTAAAAAAATTTTAATGTCTCATATTAGATAAGGCATATTTCGTCTGATAAGGTACATCTTCTTCAATGATTTCGAGAATATTTTAGTTTTGATCAAAAAAATTGTATTTCTTACGTTTCGTAAAATATGTTAATGCCATCTGAAAGAGGAACAGATAAGCTTTCCATCGAGCTCTTAGTCGAAGAAGTCGGTCGAAGGATGCAAGAGTTATTATCAAAAAACTAATCGGTTGTCAACACGTTTCCGTCCTACTGCCGATTCTTTTCGCAAAGTACTTTTCTATAATTCTAGTATTTAATGGGAAAAAATTAAACGAATTTTTTGTCCATGTAAAAAACTATTAATTCTGCCCAAGTAAAAAACTATTAATTCTGAATAAAATACCGCCCATTTATGCAATTAAAACTATTAAAATGTTTTCTTTTTCAATGATTTCGAGGATATTTTAGTTTTGATCAAAAAAGATTTTATTTCTTACGACTTTTCGTAAAATATGTTAATGCCATCTGAAAGAGGAACAGATAAGCTTTCCATCGAGCTCTTAGTCGAAGGATGCAAGAGTTATTAGCAAAAAACTAATCGGTTGTCAACACGTTTCCGTCCTACTGCCGATTCTTTTCGCAAAGTACTTTTCTGTAATTCTAGTATTTAATAGGAAAAAATTAAATGAATTTTTTGTCCATGTAAAAAACTATTAATTCTGAATAAAATGCCACCCATTGATCCATTTGATTGATTTTATTTCTTATGACTTTTCGTAAAATATGTTAATGCCATCTGAAAGAGGAACAGATAAACTTTCCATCGAGCTCTTATTCGAAGAAGTCGGTCGAAGGATGCAAGAGTTGTTAGCAAAAAACCAATCGGTGGTCAACACGATTCCGTCCTACTGCCGATTCTTTTCGCAAAATGCTTTTCTATAATTGTAGTATTCAATGGGAAAAAATTAAACGAATTTTTTGTCCATGTAAAAAAACTATTAATTCTGAATAAAATGCCACCCATTTATGAAATTAAAAAAATTTAAATGTCTCTTATTAGATAAGGCATATTTTCGTCTGATAAGGTACTTCTTTTTTTTCTATGATTTCGAGGATATTTTAGTTTTGATCAAAAAAATTTTATTTCTTACGACTTTTTGTAAAATATGTTAATGCCATCTGAAAGAGGAACAGATAAGCTTTCCATCGAGCTCTTATTCGAAGAAGTCGGTCGAAGGATGCAAGAGTTGTTACCAAAAAACCAATCGGTTTTCAACACGATTCCGTCCTTCTGCCGATTCTTTTCGCAAAATGCTTTTCTATAATTGTAGTATTTAGTGGGAAAAAATTAAACGAATTTTTTTTCCATATAAAAAAACTATTAATTCTGAATAAAATGCCACCCATTTATGCAATTAAAAAATTTAAATGCCTCTTATTAGATTAGGCATATTTTCGTCTGATAAGGTACTTCTTTTTTTTTTCTATGATTTCGAGGATATTTTAGTTTTGATCAAAAAAATTTTATTTCTTACGACTTTTCGTAAAATATGTTAATGCCATCTGAAAGAGGAACAGATAAGCTTTCCATCGAGCTCTTATTCGAAGAAGTCGGTCGAAGGATGCAAGAGTTGTTACCAAAAAACCAATCGGTTTTCAACACGATTCCGTCCTTCTGCCGATTCTTTTCGCAAAATGCTTTTCTATAATTGTAGTATTTAATGGGAAAAAATTAAACGAATTTTTTGTCCATGTAAAAAAACTATTAATTCTGAATAAAATGCCACCCATTTATGAAATTAAAAAAAATTTAAATGTCTCTTATTCGATAAGGCACATTTTCGTCTGATAAGGTACTTCTTTTTCAATGATTTCGAGGATATTTTAGTTTCGATCAAAAAAATTTTATTTCTTACGACTTTTCGTAAAATATGTTAATGCCATCTGAAAGAGGAACAGATAAGATTTCCATCGAGCTCTTACTCGAAGAAGTCGGTCGAAGGATGCAAGAGTTGTTAGCAAAAAACCAATCGGTGGTCAACACGATTCCGTCCTACTGCCGATTCTTTTCGCAAAATGCTTTTCTATAATTGTAGTATTCAATGGGAAAAAATTAAACGAATTTTTTGTCCATGTAAAAAACTATTAATTCTGAATAAAATGCCGCCTGTTTATGCAAGTAAAAAAACTTAAATGTCTCTTATTAGATAAGGCATATTTTCGTCTGATAAGGTACTTCGTTTTCAATGATTTCGAGGATATTTTAGTTTTGATAAAAAAAATTTTATTTCTTACGACTTTTCGTAAAAAATGTTAATGCCAACTGAAAGAGGAATGGATAAGCTTTCCATCGAGCTCTTAGTCGAAGAAGTCTGTCAATGGATGCAAGAGTTATTAGCAAAAAACTAATCGGTGGTCAACACGTTTCCGTCCTACTGCCGATTCTTTTCGCAAAGTACTTTTCTATAATTGTAGTATTTAATGGGAAAAAATTAAGCGAATTTTTTGTCCATTTAAAAAACTATTAAATCTGAATAAAATGCCACCCATTTATGAAATTAAAAAAAAATTTAAATGTCTCTTATTCTATAAGGCACATTTTCGTCTGATAAGGTACTTCTTTTTCAATGATTTCGAGGATATTTTAGTTTCGATCAAAAAAATTTTATTTCTAACGACTTTTCGTAAAAAATGTTAATGCCAATTGAAAGAGGAATAAATAAGCTTTCCATCGAGCTTTTAGTCGAAGAAGTCGGTCGAAGGATGCAAGAGTTATTAGCAAAAAACTAATCGGTGGTCAACACGTTTCCGTCCTACTGCCGATTCCTTTTGCAAAGTACTTTTCTATAATTCTAGTATTTAATGGGAAAAAACTAAATGAATTTATATTCCATGTAAGAAACTATTAATTCTGAATAAAATGCCACCCATTTATGAAATTAAAAAAATTTAAATGTCTCTTATTAGATAAGGCATATTTTCGTCTGATAAGGTACTTCTTTTTCAATGATTTCAGGGATATTTTAGTTTTGATCAAAAAAATTTTATTTCTTACGTCTTTTCGTAAAATATGTTAATGCCATCTGAAAGAGGAACAGATAAGCTTTCCATCGAGCTCTTATTCGAAGAAGTCGGTCGAAGAATGCAAGAGTTGTTAGCAAAAAACCAATCGGTGGTCAACACGATTCCGTCCTACTGCCGATTCTTTTCACAAAATGCTTTTCTATAATTGTAGTATTCAATGGGAAAAAATTAAACGAATTTTTTGTCCATGTAAAAAACTATTAATTCTGAATAAAATGCCGCCTGTTTATGCAAGTAAAAAAACTTAAATGTCTCTTATTAGATAAGGCATATTTTCGTCTGATAAGGTACTTCTATTTCAATGATTTCAGGGATATTTTAGTTTTGATCAAAAAAATTTTATTTCTTACGTCTTTTCGTAAAATATGTTAATGCCATCTGAAAGAGGAACAGATAAGCTTTCCATCGAGCTCTTATTCGAAGAAGGCGGTCGAAGAATGCAAGAGTTGTTAGCAAAAAACCAATCGGTGGTCAACACGATTCCGTCCTACTGCCGATTCCTTTCGCAAAGTACTTTTCTATAATTCTATATCTAGTATTTAATGGGAAAAAATTAAACGAATTTTTTCTCCATGTAAAAAAACTATTAATTATGAATAAAATGCCACCCATTTATGCATAAGGCATTTTTTCGTCTGATAAGGTACTTGGTTTTCAATGATTTCGAGGATATTTTAGTTTCGATCAAAAAAATTTTATTTCTTACGACTTTTCGTAAAAAATGTTAATGCCAATTGAAAGAGGAATAAATAAGCTTTCCATCGAGCTTTTAGTCGAAGAAGTCGGTCGAAGGATGCAAGAGTTATTAGCAAAAAACTAATCGGTGGTCAACACGTTTCCGTCCTACTGCCGATTCCTTTCGCAAAGTACTTTTCTATAATTCTATATCTAGTATTTAATGGGAAAAAATTAAACGAATTTTTTCTCCATGTAAAAAAACTATTAATTATGAATAAAATGCCACCCATTTATGCATAAGGCATTTTTTCGTCTGATAAGGTACTTGGTTTTCAATGATTTCGAGGATATTTTAGTTTTGATCAAAAAAATTTTATTTCTTATGACTTTTCGTAAAAAATGTTAATGCCAATTGAAAGAGGAATAAATAAGCTTTCCATCGACCTCTTAGTCGAAGAAGTCGGTCGAAGGATGCAAGAGTTATTAGCAAAAAACTAATCGGTGGTCAACATGTTTCCGTCCTACTGCCGATTCTTTTCGCAAAGTACTTTTCTATAATTCTAGTATTTAATGGGAAAAAACTAAATGAATTTATATTCCATGTAAGAAACTATTAATTCTGAATAAAATGCCACCCATTTATGAAATTAAAAAAATTTAAATGTCTCTTATTAGATAAGGCATATTTTCGTCTGATAAGGTACTTCTTTTTCAATGATTTCAGGGATATTTTAGTTTTGATCAAAAATATTTTATTTCTTACGTCTTTTCGTAAAATATGTTAATGCCATCTGAAAGAGGAACAGATAAGCTTTCCATCGAGCTCTTATTCGAAGAAGTCGGTCGAAGAATGCAAGAGTTGTTACCAAAAAACCAATCGGTTTTCAACACGATTCCGTCCTTCTGCCGATTCTTTTCGCAAAATGCTTTTCTATAATTGTAGTATTTAATGGGAAAAAATTAAACGAATTTTTTGTCCATGTAAAAAAACTATTAATTCTGAATAAAATGCCACCCATTTATGCAATTAAAAAAATTTAAATGCCTCTTATTAGATAAGGCATATTTTCGTCTGATAAGGTACTTCGTTTTCAATGATTTCGAGGGTATTTTAGTTTTGATCAAAAACATTTTATTTCTTACGTTTTTTCGTAAAATATGTTAATACCACCTAAAAGAGGAACAGATAAGACTACCATCGAGCTCTTATTCGAAGAAGTCGGTCGAAGGATGCAAGAGTTGTTAGCAAAAAACCAATCGGTGGTCAACACGATTCCGTCCTACTGCCGATTCTTTTCGCAAAATGCTTTTCTATAATTGTAGTATTCAATGGGAAAAAATTAAACGAATTTTTTGTCCATGTAAAAAACTATTAATTCTGAATAAAATGCCGCCTGTTTATGCAAGTAAAAAAATTTAATGTCTCTTATTAGATAAGGCATATTTTCGTCTGATAAGGTACTTCGTTTTCAATGATTTCGAGGATATTTTAGTTTTGATAAAAAATTTTATTTCTTACGACTTTTCGTAAAAAATGTTAATGCCAACTGAAAGAGGAATGGATAAGCTTTCCATCGAGCTCTTAGTCGAAGAAGTCGGTCGAAGGATGCAAGAGTTGTTAGCAAAAAACCAATCGGTGGTCAACACGATTCCGTCCTACTGCCGATTCTTTTCGCAAAGTACTTTTCTATAATTCTAGTATTCAATGGGAAAAAATTAAAAAAATTTTTTGTCCATTTAAAAAACTATTAATTCTGAATAAAATGCCACCCATTTATGAAATTAAAAAAATTTAAATGTCTCTTATTAGATAAGGCATATTTTCGTCTAATAAGGTACTTCTTTTTCAATGATTTCGAGGATATTTTAGTTTTGATCAAAAAAATTTTATTTCTTACGACTTTTCATAAAATATGTTAATGCCATCTGAAAGAGGTACAGATAAGCTTTCCATCGAGCTCTTAGTCGAAGAAGTCGGTCGAAGGATGCAAGAGTTGTTAGCAAAAAACCAATCGGTGGTCAACACGATTCCGTCCTACTGCCGATTCTTTTCGCAAAATGCTTTTCTATAATTGTACTATTCAATGGGAAAAAATTAAATGAATTTTTTGTCCATGTAAAAAAACAATTAATTCTGAATAAAATGCCACCCATTTATGAAATTAAAAAAATTTAAATGTCTCTTATTAGATAAGGCATATTTTCGTCTGATAAGGTACTTCTTTTTTTTTTCTATGATTTCGAGGATATTTTAGTTTTGATCAAAAAAATTTTATTTCTTACGACTTTTCGTAAAATATGTTAATGCCATCTGAAAGAGGAACAGATAAGCTTTCCATCGAGCTCTTATTCGAAGAAGTCGGTCGAAGGATGCAAGAGTTGTTAGCAAAAAACCAATCGGTTGTCAACACGATTCCGTCCTACAGCCGATTCTTTTCGCAAAATGCTTTTCTATAATTGTAGTATTTAATGGGAAAAAATTAAACGAGTTTTTTGTCCATGTAAAAAAACTATTAATTCTGAATAAAATGCCACCCATTTATGAAATTAAAAAAATTTAAATGTCTCTTATTAGATAAGGCATATTTTCGTATGATAAGGTACTTCTTTTTCAATGATTTCGAGGTTATTTTAGTTTTGATCAAAAACATTTTATTTCTTACGACTGTTGGTAAAATACGTTAATGCCATCTGAAAGAGGAACAGATAAGCTTTCCATCGAGCTCTTATTCGAAGAAGTCGGTCGAAGGATGCAAGAGTTGTTAGCAAAAAACCAATCGGTGGTCAACACGATTCCGTCCTACTGCCGATTCTTTTCGCAAAATGCTTTTCTATAATTGTAGTATTTAATGGGACAAAATTAAACGAATTTTTTGTCCATGTAAAAAAACTATTAATTCTGAATAAAATGCCACCCATTTATGAAATTAAAAAAATTTAAATGTCTCTTATTAGATAAGGCATATTTTCGTATGATAAGGTACCTTTTTTCAATGATTTCGAGGATATTTTAGTTTTGATAAAAAAAATTTTATTTCTTACGACTTTTCGTAAACAATGTTAATGCCAACTGAAAGAGGAATAGATAAGCTTTCCATCGAGCTCTTAGTCGAAGAAGTCGGTCGAAGGATGCAAGAGTTATTAGCAAAAAACTAATCGGTGGTCTACACGTTTCCGTCCTACTGCCGATTCTTTTCGCAAAGTACTTTTCTATAATTCTCTATCTAGTATTTAATGGGAAAAAATTAAACGAATTTTTTCTCCATGTAAAAAAACTATTAATTATGAATAAAATGCCACCCATTTATGCAATTAAAAAAATTTAAATGTCTCTTATTCGATAAGGCATTTTTTCGTCTGATAAGGTACTTGGTTTTCAATGATTTCGAGGATATTTTAGTTTTGATCAAAAAAATTTTATTTCTTATGACTTTTCGTAAAAAATGTTAATGCCAACTGAAATAGGAATAAATAAGCTTTCCATCGACCTCTTAGTCGAATAAGTCGATCGAAGGATGCAAGAGTTATTAGCAAAAAACTAATCGGTGGTCAACACGTTTCCGTCCTACTGCCGATTCTTTTCGCAAAGTACATTTCTATAATTCTAGTATTTAATGGGAAAAAACTAAATGAATTTATATTCCATGTAAGAAACTAATAATTCTGAATAAAATGCCACCCATTTATGAAATTAAAAAAATTTAAATGCCTCTTATTAGATAAGGCATATTTTCGTCTGATAAGGTACTTCTTTTTCAATGATTTCGAGGATATTTTAGTTTTGATCAAAAACATTTTATTTCTTACGTTTTTTCGTAAAATATGTTAATGCCATCTAAAAGAGGAACAGATAAGACTTCCATCGAGCTCTTATTCGAAGAAGTCGGTCGAAGGATGCAAGAGTTGTTAGCAAAAAACCAATCGGTGGTCAACACGATTCCGTCCAACTGCCGATTCTTTTCGCAAAATGCTTTTTTATAATTGTAGTATTCAATGGGAAAAAATTAAACGAATTTTTTGTCCATGTAAAAAACTATTAATTCTGAATAAAATGCCGCCTGTTTATGCAAGTAAAAAAATTTAAATGTCTCTTATTAGATAAGGCATATTTTCGTCTGATAAGGTACTTCGTTTTCAATGATTTCGAGGATATTTTAGTTTTGATAAAAAAAATTTTATTTCTTACGACTTTTCGTAAAAAATGTTAATGCCAACTGAAAGAGGAATGGATAAGCTTTCCATCGAGCTCTTAGTCGAAGAAGTCTGTCAATGGATGCAAGAGTTATTAGCAAAAAACTAATCGGTGGTCAACACGTTTCCGTCCTACTGCCGATTCTTTTCGCAAAGTACTTTTCTATAATTCCAGTATTTAATGGGAAAAAATTAAACGAATTTTTTCTCCATGTAAAAAAACTATTAATTATGAATAAAATGCCACCCATTTATGCAATTAAAAAAATTTAAATGTCTCTTATTCGATAAGGCATATTTTCGTCTGAAAAGGTACTTGGTTTTCAATGATTTCGAGGATATTTTAGTTTTGATCAAAAAAATTTTATTTCTTATGACTTTTCGTAAAAAATGTTAATGCCAACTGAAAGAGGAATAAATAAGCTTTCCATCGAGCTCTTAGTCGAAGAAGTCGGTCGAAGGATGCAAGAGTTATTAGCAAAAAACTAATTGGTGGTCAACACGTTTCCGTCCTACTGCCGATTCTTTTCGCAAAGTACTTTTCTATAATTCTAGTATTTAATGGGAAAAAATTAAATGAATTTATATTCCATGTAAGAAACTATTAATTCTGAATAAAATGCCACCCATTTATACAATTAAAAAATTTAAATGTCTCTTATTAGATAAGGCATATTTTCGTCTAATAAGGTACTTCTTTTTCAATGATTTCGAGGATATTTTAGTTTTGATCAAAAAAATTTTATTTCTTACGACTTTTCATAAAATATGTTAATGCCATCTGAAAGAGGTACAGATAAGCTTTTCATCGAGCTACTAGTCGAAGAAGTCGGTCGAAGGATGCAAGAGTTGTTAGCAAAAAACCAATCGGTGGTCAACACGATTCCGTCCTACTGCCGATTCTTTTCGCAAAGTACTTTTCTATAATTCTAGTATTCAATGGGAAAAAATTAAACGAATTTTTTGTCCATTTAAAAAACTATTTATTCTGAATAAAATGCCACCCATTTATGAAATTAGAAAAATTTAAATGTCTCTTATTAGATAAGGCATATTTTTATCCATCTGAAAGAGGAACAGATAAGCTTTCCATCAAGCTCTTATTCGAAGAAGTCGGTCGAAGGATGCAAGAGTTGTTAGCAAAAAACCAATCGGTGGTCAACACGATTCCGTCCTACTGCCGATTCTTTTCGCAAAATGCTTTTCTATAATTGTACTATTCAATGGGAAAAAATTAAATGAATTTTTTGTCCATGTAAAAAAACAATTAATTCTGAATAAAATGCCACCCATTTATGAAATTAAAAAAATTTAAATGTCTCTGATTAGATAAGGCATATTTTCATCTGATAAGGTACATTTTAGTTTTGATCAAAAAAATTTTATTTCTTACGACTTTTCGTAAAATATGTTAATGCCATCTGAAAGAGGAACAGATAAGCTTTCCATCGAGCTCTTATTCGAAGAAGTCGGTCGAAGGATGCAAGAGTTGTTAGCAAAAAACCAATCGGTTGTCAACACGATTCCGTCCTACAGCCGATTCTTTTCGCAAAATGCTTTTCTATAATTGTAGTATTTAATGGGAAAAAATTAAACGAATTTTTTGTCCATGTAAAAAAACTATTAATTCTGAATAAAATGCCACCCATTTATGCAATTAAAAAAATTTAAATGTCTCTTATTAGATAAGGCATATTTTCGTATGATAAGGTACCTTTTTTCAATGATTTCGAGGATATTTTAGTTTTGATCAAAATAAATTTTATTTCTCATGACTTTTCGTAAAATATGTTAATGGGAAAAAATTAAACGAATTTTTTGTCCATATAAAAAACTATTAATTCTGAATAAAATGCCACCCATTTATGAAATTAAAAAAATTTAAATGTCTCTTATTAGATAAGGCATATTTTCGTCTGTTAAGGTACTTCTTTTTCAATGATTTCGAGGATATTTTAGTTTTGATCAAAAACATTTTATTTCTTACGACTTTTAGTAAAATATGTTAATGCCGTTTGAAAGATGAACAGATCAGCTTTACATCGAGCTTTTATTCGAAGAAGTCGGTCAAAGGATGCAAGAGTTATTAGCAAAAAACTAATCGGTGGTCAACACGATTCCGTCCTAATGCCGATTCTTTTCGCAAAGTACTTTTCTATAATTGTAGTATTTAATGGGAAAAAATTAAACGAATTTTTTGTCCATGTAAAAAAAACTATTAATTCTGAATAAAATGCCACCCATTTATGAAATTAAAAAAATTTAAATGTCTCTTATTAGATAAGGCATATTATCGTTTGATAAGGGACTTCGTTTTCAATCATTTCGAGGATATTTTAGTTTCGATCAAAAAAATATGTTAATGCCATCTGAAAGAGGAACACATAAGCTTTCCATCGAGCTTTTATTCGAAGAAGTCGGTCAAAGGATGCAAGAGTTATTAGCAAAAAACTAATCGGTGGTCAACACGTTTCCGTCCTAATGCCGATTCTTTTCGCAAAGTACTTTTCTATAATTGTAGTATTTAATGGGAAAAAATTAAACGAATTTTTTGTCCATGTAAAAAAAACTATTAATTCTGAATAAAATGCCACCCATTTATGAAATTAAAAAAATTTAAATGTCTCTTATTAGATAAGGCATATTTTCGTCTGATAAGGTACTTCTTTTTCAATGATTTCGAGGATATTTTAGTTTTGATCATAAAAATTTTATTTCTTACGACTCTTCGTAAAATATGTTAATGCCATCTGAAAGAGGAACAGATCAGCTTTACATCGAGCTCTTAGTCGAAGAAGTCGGTCGAAGGATGCAAGAGTTATTAGCAAAAAACTAATCGGTGGTCAGCACGTTTCCGTCCTACTGCCGATTCTTTTCGCAAAGTACTTTTCTATAATTCTAGTATTTAATGGGAAAAAATTAAACGAATTTTTGGTCCATGTAAAAAACTATTAATTCTGAATAAAATGCCACACATTTATGAAATTAAAAAAATTTAAATGTCTCTTATTAGATATGGCATAATTTCGTATGATAAGGTACTTCTTTTTCAATGATTTCGAGGATATTTTAGTTTTGATCAAAATAAATTTTATTTCTCATGACTTTTCGTAAAATATGTTAATGGGAAAAAATTAAACGAATTTTTTGTCCATATAAAAAACTATTAATTCTGAATAAAATGCCACCCATTTATGAAATTAAAAAAATTTAAATGTCTCTTATTAGATAAGGCATATTTTCGTCTGTTAAGGTACTTCTTTTTCAATGATTTCGAGGATATTTTAGTTTTGATCAAAAACATTTTATTTCTTACGACTTTTAGTAAAATATGTTAATGCCGTTTGAAAGAGGAACAGATCAGCTTTACATCGAGCTCTTAGTCAAAGAAGTCGGTCGAAGTATGCAAGAGTTATTAGCAAAAAACTAATCGGGTGTCAACACGTTTCCGTCCTACTGCCGATTCTTTTCGCAAAATGCTTTTCTATAATTGTAGTATTTAATGGCAAAAAATTAAACGAATTTTTTGTCTATGTAAAGAAACTATTAAATCTGAATAAAATGCCACCCATTTATGCAATTAAAAAAATTTAAATGTCTTTTATTAGATATGGCATATTTTCGTATGATAAGGTACTTCTTTTTCAATGATTTCGAGGATATTTTAGTTTTGATCAAAAAAATTTTATTTCTTACGACTTTTCATAAAATATGTTAATGCCATCTGAAAGAGGAACAGATTAGCTTTCCATCGAGCTTTTCGTCGAAGAAGTCGGTCGAAGGATGCAAGAGTTATTACCAAAAAACTAATCGGTGGTCAACACGTTTCCGTCCTACTGCCGATTCTTTTCGCAAAATGCTTTTCTATAATTGTAGTATTTAATGGGAAAAAATTAAACGAATTTTTTGTCAATGTAAAAAACTATTAATTCTGAATAAAATGCCACCCCTTTATGCAATTAAAAAAATTTAAATGTCTCTTATTAGATATGGCATATTTTCGTATGATAAGGTACTTCTTTTTCAATGATTTCGAGGGTATTTTAGTTTTGATCAAAATAAATTTTTTTTCTCATGACTTTTCGTATAATATGTTAATGCCATCTGAAAGAGGAACAGATAAGCTTTCCATCGAGCTCTTAGTCGAAGAAGTCGGTCGAAGGATGCAAGAGTTATTAGCAAAAAACTAATCGGTGGTCAACACGTTTCCGTCCTACTGCCGATTCTTTTCGCAAAATGCTTTTCTATAATTGTAGTATTTAATGGGAAAAAATTACACGAATTTTTTGTCCATGTAAAAAACTATTAATTCTGAATAAAATGCCACCCATTTATGAAATTAGAAAAATTTAAATGTCTCTTATTAGATAAGGCATACTTTCGTCTGATAAGGTACTTCGTTTTCAATGATTTCGAGGATATTTTAGTTTTGATCAAAAAAATTTTATTTTTTATGACTTTTCGTAAAATATGTTAACGCCATCTGAAAGAGGAACAGATAAGCCTTCCATCGAGCTCTGAGTCGAAGACGTCGGTCGAAGGATGCAAGAATTATTAGCGAAAAACTAATCGGTGGTCAACACAATTCCGTCCTACTGCCGATTCTTTTCGCAAAATGCTTTTCTATAATTCTAGTATTTAATGGGAAAAAATTAAACGAACTTTTTGTCCATGTAAAAAAATATTAATTCTGAATAAAATTGCACCCATTTATGAAATTAAAAAAATTTAAATGTCTCTTATTAGATATGGCATACTTTCGTCTGATAAGGTACTTCGTTTTCAATGATTTCGAGGATATTTTAGTTTCGATCAAAAAAATTTTATTTCTTTCGAATTTTCGTAAAATATATTAATGCCATCTGAAAGAGGTAAAGATAAGCTTTCCATCGAGCTCTTAGTCGAAGAAGTCGGTCGAAGGATGCAAGAGTTATTAGCAAAAAACTAATCGGTGGTCAACACGTTTTCGTCCTACTGCCGATTCTTTTCGCAAAATGCTTTTCTATAATTGTAGTATTTAATGGGAAAAAATTAAACGAATTTTTTGTTCATGTAAAAAAACTATTAATTCTGAATAAAATGCCACCCATTTATGCAATTAAAAAAATTTAAATGTCTCTTATTAGATATGGGATATTTTCGTATGATAAGGTACTTCTTTTTCAATGATTTCGAAGATACTTTAGATTTGATCTAAAAAATGTTATTTCTTACGACTTTTCGTAAAATATGTTAATGCCATCTGAAAGAGGAACAGATAAGCTTTCCACCGAGCTCTTAGTCGAAGAAGTCGGTCGAAGGATGCAAGCAAAAAACTAATCGGTGGTCAGCACGTTTCCGTCCTACTGCCGATTCTTTTCGCATAGTACTTTACTATAATTCTAGTATTTAATGGGAAAAAATTAAACGAATTTTTTGTCCATGTAAAAAAACTATTAATTCTGAATAAAATGCCACCCATTTATGCAATTAAAAAAATTAAAATGTCTCTTATTAGATATGGCATGTTTTCGTATGATAAGGTACTTCTTTTTCAATGATTTCGAGGATATTTTAGTTTTGATCAAAATAAATTTTATTTCTCATGACTTTTCGTAAAATATGTTAATGGGAAAAAATTAAACGAATTTTTTGTCCATGTAAAAAACTATTAATTCTGAATAAAATGCCACCCATTTATGAAATTAAAAAAATTTAAATGTCTCTTATTAGATAAGGCATATTTTCGTCTGATAAGGTTCTTCTTTTTCAATGATTTCGAGGATATTTTAGTTTTGATCAAAAACATTTAATTTCTTACGACTTTTAGTAAAATATGTTAATGCCGTTTGAAAGAGGAACAGATCAGCTTTACATCGAGCTCTTAGTCGAAGAAGTCGGTAGAAGGATGCAAGAGTTATTAGCAAAAAACTAATCGGTGGTCAGCACGTTTCCGTCCTACTGCCGATTCTTTTCGCAAAGTACTTTTCTATAATTCTAGTATTTAATGGGAAAAAATTAAACGAATTTTTGGTCCATGTAAAAAACTATTAATTCTGAATAAAATGCCACACATTTATGAAATTAAAAAAATTTAAATGTCTCTTATTAGATATGGCATATTTTCGTATGATAAGGTACTTCTTTTTCAATGATTTCGAGGATATTTTAGTTTTGATCAAAATAAATTTTATTTCTCATGACTTTTCGAAAAATATGTTAATGGGAAAAAATTAAACGAATTTTTTGTCCATGTAAAAAAATATTAATTCTGAATAAAATGCCACCCATTTATGAAATTAAAAAAATTTAAATGTCTCTTATTAGATAAGGCATTTTTTCGTCTGATAAGGTACTTCTTTTTCAATGATTTCGAGGATATTTTAGTTTTGATCAAAAACATTTTATTTCTTACGACTTTTAGTAAAATATGTTAATGCCGTTTGAAAGAGGAACAGGTCAGCTTTACATCGAGCTCTTAGTCGAAGAAGTCGGTCGAAGGATGCAAGAGTTATTAGCAAAAAACTAATCGGGTGTCAACACGTTTCCGTCCTACTGCCGATTCTTTTCGCAAAATGCTTTTCTATAATTGTAGTATTTAATGGGAAAAAATTAAACGAATTTTTTGTTATGTAAAAAAACTATTAATTCTGAATAAAATGCCACCCATTTATGCAATTAAAAAAATTTAAATGTCTCTTATTAGATATGGCATATTTTCGTATGATAAGGTACTTCTTTTTCAATGATTTCGAGGATATTTTAGTTTTGATCAAAATAAATTTTATTTCTCATGACTTTTCGTAAAATATGTTAATGCCATCTTAAAGAGGAACAGATCAGCTTTACATTTAGCTCATAGTCGAAAAAGTCGGTCGAAGGATGCAAGAGTTATTAGCAAAAAACGAATCGGTGGTCAACACGTTTCCGTCCTACTGCCGATTCTTTTCGCAAAATGCTTTTCTATAATTGTAGTATTTAATGGCAAAAAATTAAACGAATTTCTTGACTATGTAAAAAAACTATTAAATCTGAATAAAATGCCACCCATTTATGCAATTAAAAAAATTTAAATGTCTTTTATTAGATATGGCATATTTTCGTATGATAAGGTACTTCTTTTTCAATGATTTCGAGGATATTTTAGTTTTGATCAAAAAAATTTTATTTCTTACGACTTTTCATAAAATATGTTAATGGCATCTGAAAGAGGAACAGATTAGCTTTCCATCGAGCTTTTAGTCGAAGAAGTCGGTCGAAGGATGCAAGAGTTATTACCAAAAAACTAATCGGTGGTCAACACGTTTCCGTCCTACTGCCGATTCTTTTCGCAAAATGCTTTTCCATAATTGTAGTATTTAATGGGAAAAAATTAAGCGAATTTTTTGTCAATGTAAAAAAACTATTAATTCTGAATAAAATGCCACCCATTTATGCAATTAAAAAAATTTAAATGTCTCTTATTAGATATGGCATATTTTCGTATGATAAGGTACATCTTTTTCAATGATTTCGAGGATATTTTAGTTTTGATCAAAATAAATTTTTTTTCTCATGACTTTTCGTAAAATATGTTAATGCCATCTGAAAGAGGAACAGATAACCTTTCCATCGAGCTCTTAGTCGAAGAAGTCGGTCGAAGAAGTCGGTCGAAGGATGCAAGAGTTATTAGCAAAAAACTAATCGGTGGCCAACACCTTTCCGTCCTACTGCCGATTCTTTTCGCAAAATGCTTTTCTATAATTGTAGTATTTAATGGGAAAAAATGAAACGAATTTTTTGTCCATGTAAAAAACTATTAATTCTGAATAAAATGCCACCCATTTATGAAATTAAAAAAATTTAAATGTCTCTTATAAGATAAGGCATATTTTCGTCTGATAAGGTACTTCGTTTTCAATGATTTCGAGGATATTTTAGTTTTGATCAAAAAAATTTTATTTCTTACGACTTTTCGTAAAAAATGTTAATGCCAACTGAAAGAGGAATAGATAAGCTTTCCATCGAGCTCTTAGTCGAAGACGTCGGTCGAAGGATGCAAGAATTATTAGCAAAAAACTAATCGGTGGTCAACACAATTCCGTCCTACTGCCGATTCTTTTCGCAAAGTACTTTTCTATAATTCTAGTATTTAATGGGAAAATATTAAACGAACTTTTTGTCCATGTAAAAAAATATTAATTCTGAATAAAATGGCACCCATTTATGAAATTAAAAAAATTTAAATGTCTCTTATTAGATAAGGCATACTTTCGTCTGATAAGGTACTTCGTTTTCAATGATTTCGAGGATATTTTAGTTTCGATCAAAAAAATTTTATTTCTTACGAATTTTCGTAAAATATATTAATGCCATCTGAAAGAGGAACAGGTCAGCTTTACATCGAGCTCTTAGTCGAAGAAGTCGGTCGAAGCATGCAAGAGTTATTAGCAAAAAACTAATCGGTGGTCAACACGTTTTCGTCCTACTGCCGATTCTTTTCGCAAAATGCTTTTCTATAATTGTAGTATTTAATGGGAAAAAATGAAACGAATTTTTTGTCCATGTAAAAAACTATTAATTCTGAATAAAATGCCACCCATTTATGAAATTAAAAAAATTTAAATGTCTCTTATAAGATAAGGCATATTTTCGTCTGATAAGGTACTTCGTTTTCAATGATTTCGAGGATATTTTAGTTTTGATCAAAAAAATTTTATTTCTTACGACTTTTCGTAAAAAATGTTAATGCCAACTGAAAGAGGAATAGATAAGCTTTCCATCGAGCTCTTAGTCGAAGACGTCGGTCGAAGGATGCAAGAATTATTAGCAAAAATCTAATCGGTGGTCAACACAATTCCGTCCTACTGCCGATTCTTTTCGCAAAGTACTTTTCTATAATTCTAGTATTTAATGGGAAAAAATTAAACGAACTTTTTGTCCATGTAAAAAAATATTAATTCTGAATAAAATGCCACCCATTTATGAAATTAAAAAAATTTAAATGTCTCTTATTAGATAAGGCATAGTTTCGTCTGATAAGGTTATTCGTTTTCAATGATTTCGAGGATATTTTGGTTTCGATCAAAAAAATTTTATTTCTTACGAATTTTCGTAAAATATATTAATGCCATCTGAAAGAGGAACAGGTCAGCTTTACATCGAGCTCTTAGTCGAAGAAGTCGGTCGAAGGATGCAAGAGTTATTAGCAAAAAACTAATCGGTGGTCAACACGTTTTCGTCCTACTGCCGATTCTTTTCGCAAAATGCTTTTCTATAATTGTAGTATTTAATGGGAAAAAATTAAACGAATTTTTTGTCCATGTAAAAAAACTATTAATTCTGAATAAAATGCCACCCATTTATGCAATTAAAAAAATTTAAATGTCTCTTATTAGATATGGGATATTTTCGTATGATAAGGTACTTCTTTTTCAATGATTTCGAGGATACTTTAGATTTGATCTAAAAAATGTTATTTCTTACGACTTTTCGTAAAATATGTTAATGCCATCTGAAAGAGGAACAGATAAGCTTTCCACCGAGCTCTTAGTCGAAGAAGTCGGTCGAAGGATGCAAGAGTTATTAGCAAAAAACTAATCGGTGGTCAGCACGTTTCCGTCCTACTGCCGATTCTTTTCGCAAAGTACTTTTCTATAATTCTAGTATTTAATGGGAAAAAATTAAACGAATTTTTGGTGCATGTAAAAAACTATTAATTCTGAATAAAATGCCACACATTTATGAAATTAAAAAAATTTAAATGTCTCTTATTAGATATGGCATATTTTCGTATGATAAGTTACTTCTTTTTCAATGATTTCGAGGATATTTTAGTTTTGATCAAAATAAATTTTATTTCTCATGACTTTTCGTAAAATATGTTAATGGGAAAAAATTAAACGAATTTTTTGTCCATGTAAAAAACTATTAATTCTGAATAAAATGCCACCCATTTATGAAATTAAAAAAATTTAAATGTCTCTTATTAGATAAGGCATATTTTCGTCTGATAAGGTACTTCGTTTTCAATGATTTCGAGGATATTTTAGTTTCGTTAAAAAAATTTAATTTCTTACGACTTTTAGTAAAATATGTTAATGCCGTTTGAAAGAGGAACAGATCAGCTTTACATCGAGCTCTTAGTCGAAGAAGTCGGTCGAAGGATGCAAGAGTTATTAGCAAAAAACTAATCGGTGGTCAACACGTTTTCGTCCTACTGCCGATTCTTTTCGCAAAATGCTTTTCTATAATTGTAGTATTTAATGGGAAAAAATTAAACGAATTTTTTGTCCATGTAAAAAAACTATTAATTCTGAATAAAATGCCACCCATTTATGCAATTAAAAAAATTTAAATGTCTCTTATTAGATAAGGCATATTTTCGTATGATAAGGTACTTCTTTTTCAATGATTTCGAGGATATTTTAGTTTTGATCAAAATAAATTTTATTTCTCATGACTTTTCGTAAAATATGTTAATGCCATCTTAAAGAGGAACAGATCAGCTTTACATTTAGCTCTTAGTCGAAGAAGTCGGTCGAAGGATGCAAGAGTTATTAGCAAAAAACTAATCGGTGGTCAACACGTTTGCGTCCTACTGCCGATTCTTTTCGCAAAATGCTTTTCTATAATTGTAGTATTTAATGGCAAAAAATTAAACGAATTTTTTGTCTATGTAAAAAAACTATTAAATCTGAATAAAATGCCACCCATTTATGCAATTAAAAAAATTTAAATGTCTTTTATTAGATATGGCATATTTTCGTATGATACGGTACTTCTTTTTCAATGATTTCGAGGATATTTTAGTTTTGATCAAAAACATTTTATTTCTTACGACTTTTCATAAAATATGTTAATGCCATCTGAAAGAGGAACAGATTAGCTTTCCATCGAGCTCTTAGTCGAAGAAGTCGGTCGAAGGATGCAAAAGTTATTACCAAAAACCTAATCGGTGGTCAACACGTTTCCGTCCTACTGCCGATTCTTTTCGCAAAATGCTTTTCTATAATTCTAGTATTTAATGGCAAAAAATTAAACGAATTTTTTGTCCATGTAAAAAAACTATTAATTCTGAATAAAATGCCACCCATTTATGCAATTAAAAAAATTTAAATGTCTCTTATTAGATATGGGATATTTTCGTATGATAAGGTACTTCGTTTTCAATGATTTCGAGGATATTTTAGTTTCGATCAAAAAAATTTTATTTCTTACGAATTTTCGTAAAATAAATTAATGCCATCTGAAAGAGGAACAGATCAGCTTTCCATCGAGCTCTTAGTCGAAGAAGTCGGTCGAAGGATGCAAGAGTTATTAGCAAAAAACTAATCGGTGGTCAACACGTTTTCGTCCTACTGCCGATTCTTTTCGCAAAATGCTTTTCTATAATTCTAGTATTTAATGGGAAAAAATTAAACGAATTTTTTGTCCATGTAAAAAAACTATTAATTCTGAATAAAATGCCACCCATTTATGCAATTAAAAAAATTTAAATGTCTCTTATTAGATATGGGATATTTTCGTATGATAAGGTACTTCTTTTTCAATGATTTCGAGGATACTTTAGATTTGATCTAAAAAATGTTATTTCTTACGAATTTTCGTAAAATATGTTAATGCCATCTGAAAGAGGAACAGATCAGCTTTACATCGAGCTCTTAGTCGAAGACGTCGGTCGAAGGATGCAAGAATTATTAGCAAAAAACTAATCGGTGGTCAACACGTTTCCGTCCTACTGCCGATTCTTTTCGCAAAGTACTTTTCTATAATTCTAGTATTTAATGGGAAAAAATTAAACGAATTTTTTGTCCATGTAAAAAAATATTAATTCTGAATAAAATGCCACCCATTTATGCAATTAAAAAAATTTAAATGTCTCTTATTAGATATGGGATATTTTCGTATGATAAGGTACTTCTTTTTCAATGATTTCGAGTATACTTTAGATTTGATCTAAAAAATGTTATTTCTTACGACTTTTCGTAAAATATGTTAATGCCATCTGAAAGAGGAACAGATCAGCTTTCCATCGAGCTCTTAGTCGAAGAAGTCGGTCGAAGGATGCAAGAGTTATTAGCAAAAAACTAATCGGTGGTCAACACGTTTTCGTCCTACTGCCGATTCTTTTCGCAAAATGCTTTTCTATAATTGTAGTATTTATTGGGAAAAAATTAAACGAATTTTTTGTCCATGTAAAAAAACTATTAATTCTGAATAAAATGCCACCCATTTATGCAATTAAAAAAATTTAAATGTCTCTTATTAGATATGGGATATTTTCGTATGATAAGGTACTTCTTTTTCAATGATTTCGAGGATACTTTAGATTTGATCTAAAAAATGTTATTTCTTACGACTTTTCGTAAAATATGTTAATGCCATCTGAAAGAGGAACAGATAAGCTTTCCACCGAGCTCTTTGTCGAAGAAGTCGGTCGAAGGATGCAAGAGTTATTAGCAAAAAACTAATCGGTGGTCAACACGTTTCCGTCCTACTGCCGATTCTTTTCGCAAAGTACTTTTCTATAATTCTAGTATTTAATGGGAAAAAATTAAACGAATTTTGGGTCCATATAAAAAACTATTAATTCCGAATAAAATGCCACCCATTTATGAAATTAAAAAATTTAAATGTCTCTTATTAGATAAGGCATATTTTCGTCTGATAAGGTACTTCTTTTTCAATGATTTCGAGGATATTTTAGTTTCGATCAAAAAAATTTTATTTCTTACGAATTTTCGTAAAATATGTTAATGCCATCTGAAAGAGGAACAGATCAGCTTTACATCGAGCTCTTAGTCGAAGACGTCGGTCGAAGGATGCAAGAATTATTAGCAAAAAACTAATCGGTGGTCAACACGTTTCCGTCCTAATGCCGATTCTTTTCGCAAAGTACTTTTCTATAATTCTAGTATTTAATGGGAAAAAATTAAACGAATTTTTTGTCCATGTAAAAAAATATTAATTCTGAATAAAATGCCACCCATTTATGAAATTAAAAAAATTTAAATGTCTCTTATTAGATAAGGCATACTTTCGTCTGATAAGGTACTTCGTTTTCAATGATTTCGAGGATATTTTAGTTTCGATCAAAAAAATTTTATATCTTACGAATTTTCGTAAAATATGTTAATGCCATCTGAAAGAGGAACAGATCAGCTTTAGATCGAGCTCTTAGTCGAAGAAGTCGGTCGAAGGATGCAAGAGTTATTAGCAAAAAACTAATCGGTGGTCAACACGTTTCCGTTCTACTGCCGATTCTTTTCGCAAAATGCTTTTCTATAATTGTAGTATTTAATGGGAAAAAATTAAACGAATTTTTTGTCCATGTAAAAAAACTATTAATTCTGAATAAAATTCCACCCATTTATGAAATTAAAAAAATTTAAATGTCTCTTATTAGATAAGGCATATTTTCATCTGATAAGGTACTTCTTTTTCAATGATTTCGAGGATATTTTAGTTTCGATCAAAAAAATTTTATTTCTTACGAATTTTCGTAAAATATGTTAATGCCATCTGAAAGAGGAACAGATCAGCTTTACATCGAGCTCTTAGTCGAAGAAGTCGGTCGAAGGATGCAAGAGTTATTAGCAAAAAACGAATCGGTGGTCAACACGTTTCCGTCCTACTGCCGATTCTTTTCGCAAAATGCTTTTCTATAATTGTAGTATTTAATGGCAAAAAATTAAACGAATTTCTTGACTATGTAAAAAAACTATTAAATCTGAATAAAATGCCACCCATTTATGCAATTAAAAAAATTTAAATGTCTTTTATTAGATATGGCATATTTTCGTATGATAAGGTACTTCTTTTTCAATGATTTCGAGGATATTTTAGTTTTGATCAAAAAAATTTTATTTCTTACGACTTTTCATAAAATATGTTAATGGCATCTGAAAGAGGAACAGATTAGCTTTCCATCGAGCTTTTAGTCGAAGAAGTCGGTCGAAGGATGCAAGAGTTATTACCAAAAAACTAATCGGTGGTCAACACGTTTCCGTCCTACTGCCGATTCTTTTCGCAAAATGCTTTTCCATAATTGTAGTATTTAATGGGAAAAAATTAAGCGAATTTTTTGTCAATGTAAAAAAACTATTAATTCTGAATAAAATGCCACCCATTTATGCAATTAAAAAAATTTAAATGTCTCTTATTAGATATGGCATATTTTCGTATGATAAGGTACATCTTTTTCAATGATTTCGAGGATATTTTAGTTTTGATCAAAATAAATTTTTTTTCTCATGACTTTTCGTAAAATATGTTAATGCCATCTGAAAGAGGAACAGATAACCTTTCCATCGAGCTCTTAGTCGAAGAAGTCGGTCGAAGAAGTCGGTCGAAGGATGCAAGAGTTATTAGCAAAAAACTAATCGGTGGCCAACACCTTTCCGTCCTACTGCCGATTCTTTTCGCAAAATGCTTTTCTATAATTGTAGTATTTAATGGGAAAAAATGAAACGAATTTTTTGTCCATGTAAAAAACTATTAATTCTGAATAAAATGCCACCCATTTATGAAATTAAAAAAATTTAAATGTCTCTTATAAGATAAGGCATATTTTCGTCTGATAAGGTACTTCGTTTTCAATGATTTCGAGGATATTTTAGTTTTGATCAAAAAAATTTTATTTCTTACGACTTTTCGTAAAAAATGTTAATGCCAACTGAAAGAGGAATAGATAAGCTTTCCATCGAGCTCTTAGTCGAAGACGTCGGTCGAAGGATGCAAGAATTATTAGCAAAAAACTAATCGGTGGTCAACACAATTCCGTCCTACTGCCGATTCTTTTCGCAAAGTACTTTTCTATAATTCTAGTATTTAATGGGAAAAAATTAAACGAATTTTTTGTCCATGTAAAAAAATATTAATTCTGAATAAAATGCCACCCATTTATGAAATTAAAAAAATTTAAATGTCTCTTATTAGATAAGGCATACTTTCGTCTGATAAGGTACTTCGTTTTCAATGATTTCGAGGATATTTTAGTTTCGATCAAAAAAATTTTATATCTTACGAATTTTCGTAAAATATGTTAATGCCATCTGAAAGAGGAACAGATCAGCTTTCCATCGAGCTCTTAGTCGAAGAAGTCGGTCGAAGGATGCAAGAGTTATTAGCAAAAAACTAATCGGTGGTCAACACGTTTTCGTCCTACTGCCGATTCTTTTCGCAAAATGCTTTTCTATAATTGTAGTATTTAATGGGAAAAAATTAAACGAATTTTTTGTCCATGTAAAAAAACTATTAATTCTGAATAAAATGCCACCCATTTATGAAATTAAAAAAATTTAAATGTCTCTTATTAGATAAGGCATATTTTCGTCTGATAAGGTACTTCTTTTTCAATGATTTCGAGGATATTTTAGTTTCGATCAAAAAAATTTTATTTCTTACGAATTTTCGTAAAATATGTTAATGCCATCTGAAAGAGGAACAGATCAGCTTTACATCGAGCTCTTAGTCGAAGACGTCGGTCGAAGGATGCAAGAATTATTAGCAAAAAACTAATCGGTGGTCAACACGTTTCCGTCCTACTGCCGATTCTTTTCGCAAAGTACTTTTCTATAATTCTAGTATTTAATGGGAAAAAATTAAACGAATTTTTTGTCCATGTAAAAAAATATTAATTCTGAATAAAATGCCACCCATTTATGAAATTAAAAAAATTTAAATGTCTCTTATTAGATAAGGCATACTTTCGTCTGATAAGGTACTTCGTTTTCAATGATTTCGAGGATATTTTAGTTTCGATCAAAAAAATTTTATATCTTACGAATTTTCGTAAAATATGTTAATGCCATCTGAAAGAGGAACAGATCAGCTTTAGATCGAGCTCTTAGTCGAAGAAGTCGGTCGAAGGATGCAAGAGTTATTAGCAAAAAACTAATCGGTGGTCAACACGTTTCCGTTCTACTGCCGATTCTTTTCGCAAAATGCTTTTCTATAATTGTAGTATTTAATGGGAAAAAATTAAACGAATTTTTTGTCCATGTAAAAAAACTATTAATTCTGAATAAAATTCCACCCATTTATGAAATTAAAAAAATTTAAATGTCTCTTATTAGATAAGGCATATTTTCATCTGATAAGGTACTTCTTTTTCAATGATTTCGAGGATATTTTAGTTTCGATCAAAAAAATTTTATTTCTTACGAATTTTCGTAAAATATGTTAATGCCATCTGAAAGAGGAACAGATCAGCTTTACATCGAGCTCTTAGTCGAAGAAGTCGGTCGAAGGATGCAAGAGTTATTAGCAAAAAACTAATCTGTGGTCAACACGTTTGCGTCCTACTGCCGATTCTTTTCGCAAAATGCTGTTCTATAATTGTAGTATTTAATGGGAAAAAATTAAACGAATTTTTTGTTCATGTAAAAAAACTATTAATTCTGAATAAAATGCCACCCATTTATGCAATTAAAAAAATTTAAATGTCTCTTATTAGATATGGGATATTTTCGTATGATAAGGTACTTCTTTTTCAATGATTTCGAGGATACTTTAGATTTGATCTAAAAAATGTTATTTCTTACGACTTTTCGTAAAATATGTTAATGCCATCTGAAAGAGGAACAGATAAGCTTTCCACCGAGCTCTTAGTCGAAGAAGTCGGTCGAAGGATGCAAGAGTTATTAGCAAAAAACTAATCGGTGGTCAGCACGTTTCCGTCCTACTGCCGATTCTTTTCGCAAAGTACTTTTCTATAATTCTAGTATTTAATGGGAAAAAATTAAACGAATTTTTGGTCCATGTAAAAAACTATTAATTCTGAATAAAATGCCACCCATTTATGAAATTAAAAAAATTTAAATGTCTCTTATTAGATAAGGCATACTTTCGTCTGATAAGGTACTTCGTTTTCAATGATTTCGAGGATATTTTAGTTTCGATCAAAAAAATTTTATATCTTACGAATTTTCGTAAAATATGTTAATGCCATCTGAAAGAGGAACAGATCAGCTTTACATCGAGCTCTTAGTCGAAGAAGTCGGTCGAAGGATGCAAGAGTTATTAGCAAAAAACTAATCGGTGGTCAACACGTTTCCGTTCTACTGCCGATTCTTTTCGCAAAATGCTTTTCTATAATTGTAGTATTTAATGGGAAAAAATTAAACGAATTTTTTGTCCATGTAAAAAAACTATTAATTCTGAATAAAATTCCACCCATTTATGAAATTAAAAAAATTTAAATGTCTCTTATTAGATAAGGCATATTTTCATCTGATAAGGTACTTCTTTTTCAATGATTTCGAGGATATTTTAGTTTCGATCAAAAAAATTTTATTTCTTACGAATTTTCGTAAAATATGTTAATGCCATCTGAAAGAGGAACAGATCAGCTTTACATCGAGCTCTTAGTCGAAGAAGTCGGTCGAAGGATGCAAGAGTTATTAGCAAAAAACTAATCTGTGGTCAACACGTTTCCGTCCTACTGCCGATTCTTTTCGCAAAATGCTTTTCTATAATTGTAGTATTTAATGGGAAAAAATTAAACGAATTTTTTGTTCATGTAAAAAAACTATTAATTCTGAATAAAATGCCACCCATTTATGCAATTAAAAAAATTTAAATGTCTCTTATTAGATATGGGATATTTTCGTATGATAAGGTACTTCTTTTTCAATGATTTCGAGGATATTTTAGTTTTGATCAAAATAAATTTTATTTCTCATGACTTTTCGTAAAATATGTTAATGGGAAAAAATTAAACGAATTTTTTGTCCATGTAAAAAACTATTAATTCTGAATAAAATGCCACCCATTTATGAAATTAAAAAAATTTAAATGTCTCTTATTAGATAAGGCATATTTTCGTCTGATAAGGTACTTCGTTTTCAATGATTTCGAGGATATTTTAGTTTCGATCAAAAAAATTTAATTTCTTACGACTTTTCGTAAAATATGTTAATGCCGTTTGAAAGAGGAACAGATCAGCTTTACATCGAGCTCTTAGTCGAAGAAGTCGGTCGAAGGATGCAAGAGTTATTAGCAAAAAACTAATCGGGTGTCAACACGTTTCCGTCCTACTGCCGATTCTTTTCGCAAAATGCTTTTCTATAATTGTAGTATTTAATGGGAAAAAATTAAACGAATTTTTTGTTATGTAAAAAAACTATTAATTCTGAATAAAATGCCACCCATTTATGCAATTAAAAAAATTTAAATGTCTCTTATTAGATAAGGCATATTTTCGTATGATAAGGTACTTGAATTTCAATGATTTCGAGGGTATTTTAGTTTTGATCAAAATAAATTTTATTTTTCATGACTTTTCGTAAAATATGTTAATGCCATCTTAAAGAGGAACAGATTAGCTTTACATTTAGCTCTTAGTCGAAGAAGTCGGTCGAAGGATGCAAGAGTTATTAGCAAAAAACTAATCGGTGGTCAACACGTTTCCGTCCTACTGCCGATTCTTTTCGCAAAATGCTTTTCTATAATTGTAGTATTTAATGGCAAAAAATTAAACGAATTTTTTGTCTATGTAAAAAAACTATTAAATCTGAATAAAATGCCACCCATTTATGCAATTAAAAAAATTTAAATGTCTTTTATTAGATATGGCATATTTTCGTATGATATGGTACTTCTTTTTCAATGATTTCGAGGATATTTTAGTTTTGATCAAAAAAATTTTATTTCTTACGACTTTTCATAAAATATGTTAATGCCATCTGAAAGAGGAACAGATTAGCTTTCCATCGAGCTCTTAGTCGAAGAAGTCGGTCGAAGGATGCAAGAGTTATTACCAAAAACCTAATCGGTGGTCAACACGTTTCCGTCCTACTGCCGATTCTTTTCGCAAAATGCTTTTCTATAATTCTAGTATTTAATGGGAAAAAATTAAACGAATTTTTTGTCCATGTAAAAAAACTATTAATTCTGAATAAAATGCCACCCATTTATGCAATTAAAAAAATTAAAATGTCTCTTATTAGATATGGGATATTTTCGTATGATAAGGTACTTCTTTTTCAATGATTTCGATGATACTTTAGATTTGATCTAAAAAATGTTATTTCTTACGACTTTTCGTAAAATATGTTAATGCCATCTGAAAGAGGAACAGATAAGCTTTCCACCGAGCTCTTAGTCGAAGAAGTCGGTCGAAGGATGCAAGAGTTATTAGCAAAAAACTAATCGGTGGTCAACACGTTTCCGTCCTACTGCCGATTCTTTTCGCAAAGTACTTTTCAATAATTCTAGTATTTAATGGGAAAAAATTAAACGAATTTTGGGTCCATATAAAAAAATATTAATTCTGAATAAAATGGCACCCATTTATGCAATTAAAAAAATTTAAATGTCTCTTATTAGATATGGGATATTTTCGTATGATAAGGTACTTCTTTTTCAATGATTTCGAGGATACTTTAGATTTGATCTAAAAAATGTTATTTCTTACGACTTTTCGTAAAATATGTTAATGCCATCTGAAAGAGGAACAGATAAGCTTTCCACCGAGCTCTTAGTCGAAGAAGTCGGTCGAAGGATGCAAGAGTTATTAGCAAAAAACTAATCGGTGGTCAACACGTTTCCGTCCTACTGCCGATTTTTTTCGCAAAGTACTTTTCTATAATTCTAGTATTTAATGGGAAAAAATTAAACGAATTTTGGGTCCATATAAAAAACTATTAATTCCGAATAAAATGCCACCCATTTATGAAATTAAAAAAATTTAAATGTCTCTTATTAGATAAGGCATATTTTCGTCTGATAAGGTACTTCTTTTTCAATGATTTCGAGGATATTTTAGTTTCGATCAAAAAAATTTTATTTCTTACGAATTTTCGTAAAATATGTTAATGCCATCTGAAAGAGGAACAGATCAGCTTTACATCGAGCTCTTAGTCGAAGACGTCGGTCGAAGGATGCAAGAATTATTAGCAAAAAACTAATCGGTGGTCAACACGTTTCCGTCCTACTGCCGATTCTTTTCGCAAAGTACTTTTCTATAATTCTAGTATTTAATGGGAAAAAATTAAACGAATTTTTTGTCCATGTAAAAAAATATTAATTCTGAATAATATGCAACCCATTTATGAAATTAAAAAAATTTAAATGTCTCTTATTAGATAAGGCATACTTTCGTCTGATAAGGTACTTTTTTTTCAATGATTTCGAGGATATTTTAGTTTCGATCAAAAAAATTTTATATCTTACGAATTTTCGTAAAATATGTTAATGCCATCTGAAAGAGGAACAGATCAGCTTTACATCGAGCTCTTAGTCGAAGAAGTCGGTCGAAGGATGCAAGAGTTATTAGCAAAAAACTAATCGGTGGTCAACACGTTTCCGTCCTACTGCCGATTCTTTTCGCAAAATTCTTTTCTATAATTGTAGTATTTAATGGGAAAAAATGAAACGAATTTTTTGTCCATGTAAAAAAACTATTAATTCTGAATAAAATGCCACCCATTTATGCAATTAAAAAAATTTAAATGTCTCTTATTAGATATGGCATATTTTCGTATGATAAGGTACTTCTTTTTCAATGATTTCGAGGATATTTTAGATTTGATCTAAAAAATGTTATTTCTTACGACTTATCGTAAAATATGTTAATGCCATCTGAAAGAGGAACAGATAAGCTTTCCATCGAGCTCTTAGTCGAAGAAGTCGGTCGAAGGATGCAAGAGTTATTAGCAAAAAACTAATCGGTGGTCAACACGTTTCCGTCCTACTGCCGATTCTTTTCGCAAAGTACTTTTCTATAATTCTAGTATTTAATGGGAAAAAATTAAACGAATTTTGGGTCCATATAAAAAACTATTAATTCTGAATAAAATGCCACCCATTTATGAAATTAAAAAAATTTAAATGTCTCTTATTAGATAAGGCATATTTTCATCTGATAAGGTACTTCTTTTTCAATGATTTCGAGGATATTTTAGTTTCGATCAAAAAAATTTTATTTCTTACGAATTTTCGTAAAATATGTTAATGCCATCTGAAAGAGGAACAGATCAGCTTTACATCGAGCTCTTAGTCGAAGAAGTCGGTCGAAGGATGCAAGAGTTATTAGCAAAAAACTAATCTGTGGTCAACACGTTTCCGTCCTACTGCCGATTCTTTTCGCAAAATGCTTTTCTATAATTGTAGTATTTAATGGGAAAAAATTAAACAAATTTTTTGTCCATGTAAAAAAACTATTAATTCTGAATAAAATGCCACCCATTTATGCAATTAAAAAAATTTAAATGTCTCTTATTAGATATGGCATATTTTCGTATGATAAGGTACTTCTTTTTCAAAGATTTCGAGGATATTTTAGATTTGATCTAAAAAATGTTATTTCTTACGACTTTTCGTAAAATATGTTAATGCCATCTGAAAGAGGAACAGATAAGCTTTCCATCGAGCTCTTAGTCGAAGAAGTCGGACGAAGGATGCAAGAGTTATTAGCAAAAAACTAATCGGTGGTCAACACGTTTCCGTCCTACTGCCGATTCTTTTCGCAAAGTACTTTTCTATAATTCTAGTATTTAATGGGAAAAAATTAAACGAATTTTGGGTCCATATAAAAAACTATTAATTCTGAATAAAATGCCCCCCATTTATGAATTTAAAAAAATTTAAATGTCTCTTATTAGATAAGGCATATTTTCGTCTGATAAGGTACTTCTTTTTCAATGATTTCGAGGATATTTTAGTTTCGATCAAAAAAATTTTATTTCTTACGAATTTTCGTAAAATATGTTACTGCCATCTGAAAGAGGAACAGATCAGCTGTACATCGAGCTCTTAGTCGAAGAAGTCGGTCGAAGGATGCAATAGTTATTAGCAAAAAACTAATCGGTGGTCAACACGTTTCCGTCCTACTGCCGATTCTTTTCGCAAAATGCTTTTCTATAATTGTAGTATTTAATGGGAAAAAATTAAACGAATTTTTTGTCCATGTAAAAAACTATTAATTCTGAATAAAATGCCACCCATTTATGAAATTAAAAAAATTTAAATGTCTCTTATTAGATAAGGCCTATTTTCGTCTGATAAGGTACTTCTTTTTCAATGATTTCGAGGATATTTTAGTTTTAATCAAAAAAAATTTTATTTCTCATGACTTTTCGTAAAATATGTTAATGCCATCAGAAAGAGGAACAGATAAGCTTTCCATCGAGCTCTTAGTCGAAGGATGCAAGAGTTATTAGCAAAAAACTAATCGGTGGTCAACAGGTTTCCGTCCTACTGCCGATTCTTTTCGCAAAATGCTTTTCTATAATTGTAGTATTTAATGGGAAAAAATTAAACGAATTTTTTGTCCATGTAAGAAACTATTAATTCTGAATAAAATGCCACCCATTTATGAAATTAAAAAAATTTAAAAAAATTCGCGTATTATGTATGAATTATAATAATTTTTATCACGCCCTCTCACCTGAAATCTCTCTCACTTCACTTAACTCTACCATTCTACGCTACCTTCGTGAAGCTCAAAGCTCAAATTGGCATGGATGATCGTTTCTGGATGGACTGGTGGCGCTCGTTAAAGTTAAGTCTCTGACCGCAAACGGCTGTGAGTCGGGGCATAGCCTGCGTAGCGCAAATAAATTTCCCCCAACGGGTCAGAGACTTCTCAGCTTTAATTCAATTGGTTTTCTAGTTTCTAACTGCGAAGTTTTTTTTTCCTTGCTTTTTTTTTTTCTTTCATTATATTTAATCATTCATTATCATATTTTTTGAATAACAAATTTTTTTATCTTTATTTCTATCATCATAATTATTATATATGTATATATTTCTGTTTAATTTTATTAATTTGATTTTTTTAAATATTATCTTATTATATTATTCTAAGTCACATAACAGTCAATTTGTTATTATATATGAAATAAATAAATAAATTATTAGATAAGGCATATTTTCGTCTGATAATGTACTTCGTTTGCAATGATTTCGAGGATATTTTACTTTTGATCAAAAAAATTTTATTTCTTACGACTTTTCGTAAAAAATGTTAATGCCAACTGAAAGAGGAATAGATAAGCTTTCCATCGAGCTCTTAGTCGAAGACGTCGGTCGAAGGATGCAACAATTATTAGCAAAAAACTAATCGGTGGTCAACACGTTTCCGTCCTACTGCCGATTCTTTTCGCAAAGTACTTTTCTATAATTCTAGTATTTAATGGGAAAAAATAAAACGAATTTTTGGTCCATGTAAAAAACTATTAATTCTGAATAAAATGCCACCCATTTATGAAATTAAAAAAATTTAAATGTCTCTTATTAGATAAGGCCTATTTTCGTATGATAAGGTACTTCTTTTTCAATGATTTCGAGGATATTTTAGTTTTGATCAAAAAAAATTTTATTTCTCATGACTTTTCGTAAAATATGTTAATGCCATCAGAAAGAGGAACAGATAAGCTTTCCATCGATCTCTTAGTCGAAGGATGCAAGAGTTATTAGCAAAAAACTAATCGGTGGTCAACACGTTTCCGTCCTACTGCCGATTCTTTTCGCAAAATGCTTTTCTATAATTGTAGTATTTAATGGGAAAAAATTAAACGAATTTTTTGTCCATGTAAAAAACTATTAAATCTGAATAAAATGCCACCCATTTATGAAATTAAAAAAATTTAAATGTCTCTTATTAGATAAGGCATATTTTCGTCTGATAAGGTACTTCGTTTTCAATGATTTCGAGGATATTTTAGTTTTGATCAAAAAAATTTTATTTCTTACGACTTTTCGTAAAAAATGTTAATGCCAACTGAAAGAGGAATAGATAAGCTTTCCATCGAGCTCTTAGTCGAAGACGTCGGTCGAAGGATGCAAGAATTATTAGCAAAAAACTAATCGGTTGTCAACACGTTTCCGTCCTACTGCCGATTCTTTTCGCAAAGTACTTTTCTATAATTCTAGTATTTAATGGGAAAGAATTAAACGAATTTTTTGTCCATATAAAAAACTATTAATTCTGAATAAAATGCCACCCATTTATGAAATTAAAAAAATTGAAATGTCTCTTATTAGATAAGGCATACTTTCGTCTGATAAGGTACTTCGTTTTCAATGATTTCGAGGATATTTTAGATTTGATCTAAAAAATTTTATTTCTTACGACTTTTCGTAAAATATGTTAATGCCATCTGAAAGACGAACAGATAAGCTTTCCATCGAGCTCTTAGTCGAAGAAGTCGGTCGAAGGATGCAAGAGTTATTAGCAAAAAACTAATCGGTGGTCAACACGTTTCCGTCCTACTGCCGATTCTGTTCGCAAAATGCTTTTCTATAATTGTAGTATTTAATGGGAAAAAATGAAACGAATTTTTTGTCCATGTAAAAAAACTATTAATTCTGAATAAAATGCCACCCATTTATGAAATTAAAAAAATTTAAATGTTTCTTATTAGATAAGGCATATTTTCGTCTGATAAGGTACTTCGTTTTCAATGATTTCGAGGATATTTTAGATTTGATCTAAAAAATTTTATTTCATACGACTTTTCGTAAAATATGTTAATGCCATCTGAAAGAGGAACAGATAAGCTTTCCATCGAGCTCTTAGTCGAAGAAGTCGGTCGAAGGATGCAAGAGTTATTAGCAAAAAACTAATCGGTGGTCAACACGTTTCCGTCCTACTGCCGATTCTTTTCGCAAAATGCTTTTCTATAATTGTAGTATTTAATGGGAAAAAATGAAACGAATTTTTTGTCCATGTAAAAAAAACTATTAATTCTGAATAAAATGCCACCCATTTATGAAATTAAAAAAATTTAAATGTTTCTTATTAGATAAGGCATATTTTCGTCTGATAAGGTACTTCTTTTTCAATGATTTCGAGGATATTTTAGTTTCGATCAAAAAAATTTTATTTTTTACGAATTTTCATAAAATATGTTAATGCCATCTAAAAGAGGAACAGATCAGCTTTACATCGAGCTCTTAGTCGAAGAAGTCGGTCAAAGGATGTAAGAGTTATTAGCAAAAAACTAATCAGTGGTCAACACGTTTCCGTCCTACTGCCGATTCTTTTCGCAAAATGCTTTTCTATAATTGTAGTATTTAATGGGAAAAAATCAAACGAATTTTTTGTCCATGTAAAAAACTATTAATTCTGAATAAAATGCCACCCATTTATGAAATTAAAAAAATTTAAATGTCTCTTATTTGATAAGGCATATTTTCGTCTGATAAGGTACTTCGTTTTCAATGATTTCGAGGATATTTTAGTTTTGATCAAAAAAATTTTATTTCTTACGACTTTTCGTAAAATATGTTAATGCCATCTGAAAGAGGAATAGATCAGCTTTACATCGAGCTCTTAGTCGAAGAAGTCGGTCAAAGGATGTAAGAGTTATTAGCAAAAAACTAATCAGTGGTCAACACGTTTCCGTCCTACTGCCGATTCTTTTCGCAAAATGCTTTTCTATAATTGTAGTATTTAATGGGAAAAAATCAAACGAATTTTTTGTCCATGTAAAAAACTATTAATTCTGAATAAAATGCCACCCATTTATGAAATTAAAAAAATTGAAATGTCTCTTATTAGATAAGGCATACTTTCGTCTGATAAGGTACTTCGTTTTCAATGATTTCGAGGATATTTTAGATTTGATCTAAAAAATTTTATTTCTTACGACTTTTCGTAAAATATGTTAATGCCATCTGAAAGAGGAACAGATAAGCTTTCCATCGAGCTCTTAGTCGAAGAAGTCGGTCGAAGGATGCAAGAGTTATTAGCAAAAAACTAATCGGTGGTCAACACGTTTCCGTCCTACTGCCGATTCTTTTCGCAAAGTACTTTTCTGTAATTCTAGTATTTAATGGGAAAAAATTAAACGAATTTTTGGTCCATGTAAAAAACTATTAATTCTGAATAAAATGCCACCCATTTATGAAATTAAATAATTTATATGTCTCTTATTAGATATGGCATATTTTCATATGATAAGGTACTTGTTTTTCAATGATTTCGAGGATATTTTAGTTTTGATCAAAATAAATTTTATTTCTCATGACTTTTCGTAAAATATGTTAATGCCATCTGAAAGAGGAACAGATAAGCTTTCCATCGAGCTCTTAGTCGAAGAAGTCGGTCGAAGGATGCAAGAGTTATTAGCAAAAAACTAATCGGTGGTCAACACGTTTCCGTCCTACTGCCGATTCTTTTCGCAAAATGCTTTTCTATAATTGGAGTATTTAATGGGAAAAAATTAAACGAATTTTTTGTCCATGTAAAAAACTATTAATTCTGAAAAAAATGCCACCCATTTATGAAATTAAAAAAATTTAAATGTCTCTTTTTAGATAAGGCATATTTTCGTCTGATAAGGTACTTCGTTTTTAATGATTTCGAGGATATTTTAGTTTTGATCAAAAAAATTTTATTTCTTACGACTTTTCGTAAAAAATGTTAATGCCAACTGAAAGAGGAATAGATAAGCTTTCCATCGAGCTCTGAGTCGAAGAAGTCGGTCGAAGGATGCAAGAGTTATTAGCAAAAAACTAATCGGTGGTCAACACGTTTCCGTCCTACTGCCGATTCTTTTCGCAAAGTACTTTTCTGTAATTCTAGTATTTAATGGGAAAAAATTAAACGAATTTTTGGTCCATGTAAAAAACTATTAATTCTGAATAAAATGCCACCCATTTATGAAATTAAAAAAATTGAAATGTCTCTTATTAGATAAGGCATACTTTCGTCTGATTAGGTACTTCGTTTTCAATGATTTCGAGGATATTTTAGATTTGATCTAAAAAATTTTATTTCTTACGACTTTTCGTAAAATATGTTAATGCCATCTGAAAGAGGAACATATAAGCTTTCCATCGAGCACTTAGTCGAAGAAGTCGGTCGAAGGATGCAAGAGTTATTAGCAAAAAACTTATCGGTGGTCAACACGTTTCCGTCCTACTGCCGATTCTTTTCGCAAAGTACTTTTCTACAATTCTAGTATTTAATGGGAAAAAATTAAACGAATTTTTGGTCCATGTAAAAAACTATTAATTCTAAATAAAATGCCACCCATTTCTGAAATTAAAAAAAATTAAATGTCTCTTATTAGATAAGGCATATTTTCGTCTGATAAGGTACTTCGTTTTCAATGATTTCGAGGATATTTTAGTTTTGATCAAAAAAATTTTATTTCTTACGACTTTTCGTAAAAAATGTTAATGCCAACTGAAAGAGGAATAGATAAGCTTTCCATCGAGCTCTTAGTGGAAGAAGTCGGTCGAAGGATGCAACAATTATTAGCAAAAAACTTATCGGTGGTCAACACGTTTCCGTCCTACTGCCGATTCTTTTCGCAAAGTACTTTTCTATAATTCTAGTATTTAATGGGAAAAAATTAAACGAATTTTTGGTCCATGTAAAAAACTATTAATTCTGAATAAAAAGTACTGCAAAGTACTTTTCTATAATTCTAGTATTTAATGGGAAAAAATTAAACGAATTTTTTGTCCATGTAAAAAACTATTAATTCTGAATAAAATGCCACCCATTTCTGAAATTAAAAAAAATTAAATGTCTCTTATTAGATAAGGCTTATTTTCGTCTGATAAGGTACTTCGTTTTCAATGATTTCGAGGATATTTTAGTTTTGATCAAAAAAATTTTATTTCTTACGACTTTTCGTAAAAAATGTTAATGCCAACTGAAAGAGGAATAGATAAGCTTTCCATCGAGCTCTTAGTCGAAGAAGTCGGTCGAAGGATGCAACAATTATGAGCAAAAAACTTATCGGTGGTCAACACGTTTCCGTCCTACTGCCGATTCTTTTCGCAAAGTACTTTTCTATAATTCTAGTATTTAATGGGAAAAAATGAAACGAATTTTTGGTCCATGTAAAAAACTATTAATTCTGAATAAAAAGTACTGCAAAGTACTTTTCTATAATTCTAGTATTTAATGGGAAAAAATTAAACGAATTTTTTGTCCATGTAAAAAGCTATTAATTCTGAATAAAATGCCACCCATTTATGAAATTAAAAAAATTGAAATGTCTCTTATTAGATAAGGCTTATTTTCGTCTGATAAGGTACTCCGTTTTCAATGATTTCGAGGATATTTTAGTTTTGATCAAAAAAATTTCATTTGTTACGACTTTTCGTAAAAAATGTTAATGCCAACTGAAAGAGGAACAGATAAGCTTTCCATCGAGCTCTTAGTCGAAGAAGTCGGTCGAAGGATGCAACAATTATTAGCAAAAAACTAATCGGTGGTCAACACGTTTCCGTCTTACTGCCGATTCTTTTCGCAAAGTACTTTTCTATAATTCTAGTATTTAATGGGAAAAAATTAAACGAATTTTTGGTCCATGTAAAAAACTATTAATTCTGAATAAAATGCCACCCACTTATGAAATTAAATAGTTTATATGTCTCTTATTAGATATGGCATATTTTCGTATGATAAGGTACTTCTTTTTCAATGATTTCGAGGATATTTTAGTTTTGATCAAAATAAATTTTATTTCTTATGACATTTTGTAAAATATGTTAATGCCATCTGAAAGAGGGACAGATAAGCTTTCCATCGAGCTCTTAGTCGAAGAAGTCGGTCGAAGGATGCAAGAGTTATTAGCAAAAAACTAATCGGTGGTCAACACGTTTCCGTCCTACTGCCGATTCTTTTCGCAAAATGCTTTTCTATAATTGTAGTATTTAATGGGAAAAAATTAAACGAATTTTTTGCCCATGTAAAAAACTATTAATTCTGAATAAAATGCCACCCATTTATGAAATGAAAAAAATTTAAATGTCTCTTTTTAGATAAGGCATATTTTCGTCTGATAAGGTACTTCGTTTTTAATGATTTCGAGGATATTTTAGTTTTGATCAAAAAAATTTTATTTCTTACGACTTTTCGTAAAAAATGTTAATGCCAACTGAAAGAGGAATAGATAAGCTTTCCATCGAGCTCTGAGTCGAAGAAGTCGGTCGAAGGATGCAACAATTATTAGCAAAAAACTAATCGGTGGTCAACACGTTTCCGTCCTACTGCCGTTTTTTTTCGCAAAGTACTTTTCTATAATTCTAGTATTTAATGGGAAAAAATTAAACGAATTTTTTGTCCATATAAAAAACTATTAATTCTGAATAAAATGCCACCCATTTATGAAATTAAAAAAATTGAAATGTCTCTTATTAGATAAGGCATACTTTCGTCTGATAAGGTACTTCGTTTTCAATGATTTCGAGGATATTTTAGTTTTGATCAAAATAAATTTTATTTCTCATGACTTTTCGTAAAATATGTTAATGCCATCTGAAAGAGGAACAGATAAGCTTTCCATCGAGCTCTTAGTCGAAGAAGTCTGTCGAAGGATGCAAGAGTTATTAGCAAAAAACTAATCGGTGGTCAACACGTTTCCGTCCTACTGCCGATTCTTTTCGCAAAATGCTTTTCTATAATTGGAGTATTTAATGAGAAAAAATTAAACGAATTTTTTGTCCATGTAAAAAACTATTAATTCTGAAAAAAATGCCACCCATTTATGAAATTAAAAAAATTTAAATGTCTCTTTTTAGATAAGGCATATTTTCGTCTGATAAGGTACTTCGTTTTTAATGATTTCGAGGATATTTTAGTTTTGATCAAAAAAATTTTATTTCTTACGACTTTTCGTAAAAAATGTTAATGCCAACTGAAAGAGGAATAGATAAGCTTTCCATCGAGCTCTGAGTCGAAGAAGTCGGTCGAAGGATGCAACAATTATTAGCAAAAAACTAATCGGTGGTCAACACGTTTCCGTCCTACTGCCGATTTTTTTCGCAAAGTACTTTTCTATAATTCTAGTATTTAATGAGAAAAAAATTAAACGAATTTTTTGTCCATATAAAAAATATTAATTCTGAATAAAATGCCACCCATTTATGAAATTAAAAAAATTGAAATGTCTCTTATTAGATAAGGCATACTTTCGTCTGAATAGGTACTTCGTTTTCAATGATTTCGAGGATATTTTAGATTTGATCTAAAAAATTTTATTTCTTACGACTTTTCGTAAAATATGTTAATGCCATCTGAAAGAGGAACAGATAAGCTTTCCATCGAGCTCTTAGTCGAAGAAGTCGGTCGAAGGATGCAAGAGTTATTAGCAAAAAACTTATCGGTGGTCAACACGTTTCCGTCCTGCTGCCGATTCTTTTCGCAAAGTACTTTTCTATACTAGTATTTAATGGGAAAAAATTAAACGAATTTTTGGTCCATGTAAAAAACTATTAATTCTAAATAAAATGCCACCCATTTCTGAAATTAAAAAAAATTAAATGTCTCTTATTAGATAAGGCATATTTTCGTCTGATAAGGTACTTCGTTTTCAATGATTTCGAGGATATTTTAGTTTTGATCAAAAAAATTTTTATTTCTTACGACTTTTCGTAAAAAATGTTAATGCCAACTGAAAGAGGAATAGATAAGCTTTCCATCGAGCTCTTAGTGGAAGAAGTCGGTCGAAGGATGCAACAATTATTAGCAAAAAACTTATCGGTGGTCAACACGTTTCCGTCCTACTGCCGATTCTTTTCGCAAAGTACTTTTCTATAATGCTAGTATTTAATGGGAAAAAATTAAACGAATTTTTGGTCCATGTAAAAAACTATTAATTCTGAATAAAATGTACTGCAAAGTACTTTTCTATAATTCTAGTATTTAATGGGAAAAAATTAAACGAATTTTTTGTCCATGTAAAAAACTATTAATTCTGAATAAAATGCCACCCATTTCTGAAATTAAAAAAAAAATAAATGTCTCTTATTAGATAAGGCTTATTTTCGTCTGATAAGGTACTTCGTTTTCAATGATTTCGACGATATTTTAGTTTTGATCAAAAAAATTTTATTTCTTACGACTTTTCGTAAAAAATGTTAATGCCAACTGAAAGAGGAATAGATAAGCTTTCCATCGAGCTCTTAGTGGAAGAAGTCGGTCGAAGGATGCAACAATTATTAGCAAAAAACTTATCGGTGGTCAACACGTTTCCGTCCTACTGCCGATTCTTTTCGCAAAGTACTTTTCTATAATTCTAGTATTTAATGGGAAAAAATGAAACGAATTTTTGGTCCATGTAAAAAACTATTAATTCTGAATAAAAAGTACTGCAAAGTACTTTTCTATAATTCTAGTATTTAATGGGAAAAAATTAAACGAATTTTTTGTCCATGTAAAAAACTATTAATTCTGAATAAAATGCCACCCATTTATGAAATTAAAAAAATTGAAATGTCTCTTATTAGATAAGGCTTATTTTCGTCTGATAAGGTACTTCGTTTTCAATGATTTCGAGGATATTTTAGTTTTGATCAAAAAAAATTTTATTTGTTACGACTTTTCGTAAAAAATGTTAATGCCAACTGAAAGAGGAACAGATAAGCTTTCCATCGAGCTCTTAGTCGAAGAAGTCGGTCGAAGGATGCAACAATTATAAGCAAAAAACTAATCGGTGGTCAACACGTTTCCGTCTTACTGCCGATTCTTTTCGCAAAGTACTTTTCTGTAATTCTAGTATTTAATGGGAAAAAATTAAACGAATTTTTGGTCCATGTAAAAAACTATTAATTCTGAATAAAATGCCACCCACTTATGAAATTAAATAATTTATATGTCTCTTATTAGATATGGCATATTTACGTATGATAAGGTACTTCTTTTTCAATGATTTCGAGGATATCTTAGTTTTGATCAAAATAAATTTTATTTCTCATGACTTTTTGTAAAATATGTTAATGCCATCTGAAAGAGGGACAGATAAGCTTTCCATCGAGCTCTTAGTCGAAGAAGTCGGTCGAAGGATGCAAGAGTTATTAGCAAAAAACTTATCGGTGGTCAACACGTTTCCGTCCTGCTGCCGATTCTTTTCGCAAAGTACTTTTCTATACTAGTATTTAATGGGAAAAAATTAAACGAATTTTTGGTCCATGTAAAAAACTATTAATTCTAAATAAAATGCCACCCATTTCTGAAATTAAAAAAAATTAAATGTCTCTTATTAGATAAGGCATATTTTCGTCTGATAAGGTACTTCGTTTTCAATGATTTCGAGGATATTTTAGTTTTGATCAAAAAAATTTTTATTTCTTACGACTTTTCGTAAAAAATGTTAATGCCAACTGAAAGAGGAATAGATAAGCTTTCCATCGAGCTCTTAGTGGAAGAAGTCGGTCGAAGGATGCAACAATTATTAGCAAAAAACTTATCGGTGGTCAACACGTTTCCGTCCTACTGCCGATTCTTTTCGCAAAGTACTTTTCTATAATGCTAGTATTTAATGGGAAAAAATTAAACGAATTTTTGGTCCATGTAAAAAACTATTAATTCTGAATAAAATGTACTGCAAAGTACTTTTCTATAATTCTAGTATTTAATGGGAAAAAATTAAACGAATTTTTTGTCCATGTAAAAAACTATTAATTCTGAATAAAATGCCACCCATTTCTGAAATTAAAAAAAAAATAAATGTCTCTTATTAGATAAGGCTTATTTTCGTCTGATAAGGTACTTCGTTTTCAATGATTTCGACGATATTTTAGTTTTGATCAAAAAAATTTTATTTCTTACGACTTTTCGTAAAAAATGTTAATGCCAACTGAAAGAGGAATAGATAAGCTTTCCATCGAGCTCTTAGTGGAAGAAGTCGGTCGAAGGATGCAACAATTATTAGCAAAAAACTTATCGGTGGTCAACACGTTTCCGTCCTACTGCCGATTCTTTTCGCAAAGTACTTTTCTATAATTCTAGTATTTAATGGGAAAAAATGAAACGAATTTTTGGTCCATGTAAAAAACTATTAATTCTGAATAAAAAGTACTGCAAAGTACTTTTCTATAATTCTAGTATTTAATGGGAAAAAATTAAACGAATTTTTTGTCCATGTAAAAAACTATTAATTCTGAATAAAATGCCACCCATTTATGAAATTAAAAAAATTGAAATGTCTCTTATTAGATAAGGCTTATTTTCGTCTGATAAGGTACTTCGTTTTCAATGATTTCGAGGATATTTTAGTTTTGATCAAAAAAAATTTTATTTGTTACGACTTTTCGTAAAAAATGTTAATGCCAACTGAAAGAGGAACAGATAAGCTTTCCATCGAGCTCTTAGTCGAAGAAGTCGGTCGAAGGATGCAACAATTATAAGCAAAAAACTAATCGGTGGTCAACACGTTTCCGTCTTACTGCCGATTCTTTTCGCAAAGTACTTTTCTGTAATTCTAGTATTTAATGGGAAAAAATTAAACGAATTTTTGGTCCATGTAAAAAACTATTAATTCTGAATAAAATGCCACCCACTTATGAAATTAAATAATTTATATGTCTCTTATTAGATATGGCATATTTACGTATGATAAGGTACTTCTTTTTCAATGATTTCGAGGATATCTTAGTTTTGATCAAAATAAATTTTATTTCTCATGACTTTTTGTAAAATATGTTAATGCCATCTGAAAGAGGGACAGATAAGCTTTCCATCGAGCTCTTAGTCGAAGAAGTCGGTCGAAGGATGCAAGAGTTATTAGCAAAAAACTAATCGGTGGTCAACACGTTTCCGTCCTACTGCCGATTCTTTTCGCAAAGTACTTTTCTATAATTCTAGTATTTAATGGGAAAAAATTAAACGAATTTTTTGCCCATGTAAAAAACTATTAATTCTGAATAAAATGCCACCCATTTATGAAATTAAAAAAATTTAAATGTCTCTTTTTAGATAAGGCATATTTTCGTCTGATAAGGTACTTCGTTTTTAATGATTTCGACGATATTTTAGTTTTGATCAAAAAAATTTTATTTCTTACGACTTTTCGTAAAAAATGTTAATGCCAACTGAAAGAGGAATAGATAAGCTTTCCATCGAGCTCTGAGTCGAAGAAGTCGGTCGAAGGATGCAACAATTATTAGCAAAAAACTAATCGGTGGTCAACACGTTTCCGTCCTACTGCCGATTTTTTTCGCAAAGTACTTTTCTATAATTCTAGTATTTAATGGGAAAAAATTAAACGAATTTTTTATCCATATAAAAAACTATTAATTCTGAATAAAATGCCACCCATTTATGAAATTAAAAAAATTGAAATGTCTCTTATTAGATAAGGCATACTTTCGTCTGATAAGGTACTTCGTTTTCAATGATTTCGATGATATTTTAGATTTGATCTAAAAAATTTTATTTCTTACGACTTTTCGTAAAATATGTTAATGCCATCTGAAAGAGGAACAGATAAGCTTTCCATCGAGCTCTTAGTCGAAGAAGTCGGTCGAAGGATGCAACAATTATTAGCAAAAAACTTATCGGTGGTCAACACGTTTCCGTCTTACTGCCGATTCTTTTCGCAAAGTACTTTTCTATAATTCTAGTATTTAATGGGAAAAAATTAAACGAATTTTTGGTCCATGTAAAAAACTATTAATTCTGAATAAAAAGTACTGCAAATTACTTTTCTATAATTCTAGTATTTAATGGGAAAAAATTAAACGAATTTTTTGTCCATGTAAAAAACTATTAATTCTGAATAAAATGCCACCCATTTCTGAAATTAAAAAAAATTAAATGTCTCTTATTAGATAAGGCTTATTTTCGTCTGATAAGGTACTTCGTTTTCAATGATTTCGAGGATATTTTAGTTTTGATCAAAAAAATTTTATTTCTTACGACTTTTCGTAAAAAATGTTAATGCCAACTGAAAGAGGAATAGATAAGCTTTCCATCGAGCTCTTAGTGGAAGAAGTCGGTCGAAGGATGCAACAATTATTAGCAAAAAACTTATCGGTGGTCAACACGTTTCCGTCCTACTGCCGATTCTTTTCGCAAAGTACTTTTCTATAATTCTAGTATTTAATGGGAAAAAATGAAACGAATTTTTGGTCCATGTAAAAAACTATTAATTCTGAATAAAAAGTACTGCAAAGTACTTTTCTATAATTCTAGTATTTAATGGGAAAAAATTAAACGAATTTTTTGTCCATGTAAAAAACTATTAATTCTGAATAAAATGCCACCCATTTATGAAATTAAAAAAATTGAAATGTCTCTTATTAGATAAGGCTTATTTTCGTCTGATAAGGTACTTCGTTTTCAATGATTTCGAGGATATTTTAGTTTTGATCCAAAAAATTTTATTTGTTACGACTTTTCGTAAAAAATGTTAATGCCAACTGAAAGAGGAACAGATAAGCTTTCCATCGAGCTCTTAGTCGAAGAAGTCGGTCGAAGGATGCAACAATTATTAGCAAAAAACTAATCGGTGGTCAACACGTTTCCGTCTTACTGCCGATTCTTTTCGCAAAGTACTTTTCTGTAATTCTAGTATTTAATGGGAAAAAATTAAACAAATTTTTGGTCCATGTAAAAAACTATTAATTCTGAATAAAATGCCACCCACTTATGAAATTAAATAATTTATATGTCTCTTATTAGATATGGCATATTTTCGTATGATAAGGTACTTCTTTTTCAATGATTTCGAGGATATTTTAGTTTTGATCAAAATAAATTTTATTTCTCATGACTTTTCGTAAAATATGTTAATGCCATCTGAAAGAGGGACAGATAAGCTTTCCATCGAGCTCTTAGTCGAAGAAGTCGGTCGAAGGATGCAAGAGTTATTAGCAAAAAACTAATCGGTGGTCAACACGTTTCCGTCCTACTGCCGATTCTTTTCGCAAAATGCTTTTCTATAATTGTAGTATTTAATATGAAAAAATTAAACGAATTTTTTGTCCATGTAAAAAACTATTAATTCTGAATAAAATGCCACCCATTTATGAAATTAAAAAAATTTAAATGTCTCTTTTTAGATAAGGCATATTTTCGTCTGATAAGGTACTTCGTTTTTAATGATTTCGAGGATATTTTAGTTTTGATCAAAAAAATTTTTTTTCTTACGACTTTTCGTAAAAAATGTTAATGCCAACTGAAAGAGGAATACATAAGCTTTCCATCGAGCTCTTAGTCGAAGAAGTCGGTCGAAGGATGCAACAATTATTAGCAAAAAACTAATCGGTGGTCAACACGTTTCCGTCCTACTGCCGATTTTTTTCGCAAAGTACTTTTCTATAATTCTAGTATTTAATGGGAAAAAATTAAACGAATTTTTTGTCCATGTAAAAAACTATTAATTCTGAATAAAATGCCACCCATTTCTGAAATTAAAAAAAATTAAATGTCTCTTATTAGATAAGGCATATTTTCGTCTGATAAGGTACTTCGTTTTCAATGATTTCGAGGATATTTTAGTTTTGATCAAAAAAATTTTATTTCTTACGACTTTTCGTAAAAATGTTAATGCCAACTGAAAGAGGAATAGATAAGCTTTCCATCGAGCTCTTAGTGGAAGAAGTCGGTCGAAGGATGCAACAATTATTAGCAAAAAACTTATCGGTGGTCAACACGTTTCCGTCTTACTGCCGATTCTTTTCGCAAAGTACTTTTCTATAATTCTAGTATTTAATGGGAAAAAATTAAACGACTTTTTGGTCCATGTAAAAAACTATTAATTCTGAATAAAATGCCACCCATTTATGAAATTAAAAAAATTTAAATGTCTCTTATTAGATATGGCATATTTTCGTATGATAAGGTACTTCTTTTTCAATGATTTCGAGGATATTTTAGTTTTGATAAAAATAAATTTTATTTCTCATGTTTTTTCGTAAAATATGTTAATGGCATCTGAAAGAGGAACAGATAAGCTTTCCATCGAGCTCTTAGATGAAGAAGTCGGTCGAAGGATGCAACAATTATTAGCAAAAAACTAATCGGTGGTCAACACGTTTCCGTCCTACTGCCGATTCTTTTCGCAAAGTACTTTTCTATAATTCTAGTATTTAATGGGAAAAAATTAAACGACTTTTTGGTCCATGTAAAAAACTATTAATTTTGAATAAAATGCCACCCATTTATGAAATTAAAAAAATTTAAATGTCTCTTATTAGATATGGCATATTTTCGTATGATAAGGTACTTCTTTTTCAATGATTTCGAGGATATTTTAGTTTTGATCAAAATAAATTTTATTTCTCATGTTTTTTCGTAAAATATGTTAATGGCATCTGAAAGAGGAACAGATAAGCTTTCCATCGAGCTCTTAGATTAAGAAGTCGGTCGAAGGATGCAAGAGTTATTAGCAAAAAACTAATCGGTGGTCAACACGTTTCCGTCCTACTGCCGATTCTTTTCGCAAAATGCTTTTCTATAATTGTAGTATTTAATGGGAAAAAATTAACGAATTTTTTGTCCATGTAAAAAACTATTAATTCTGAATAAAATGCCACCCATTTATGCAATTAACAAAATTTAAATGTCTCTTATTAGATATGGCATATTTTCGTATAATAAGGTACTTCTTTTTCAATGATTTCGAGGATATTTTAGTTTTGATCAAAATAATTTTATTTCTCAAGACTTTTCATAAAATATGTTAATGCCATCTGAAAGAGGAACAGATAAGCTTTCCATCGAGCTCTTAGTCGAAGAAGTCGGTCGAAGGATGCAAGAGTTATTAGCAAAAAACTAATCGGTGGTCAATACGTTTCCGTCCTACTGCCGAGTCTTTTCGCAAAGCACTTTTCTATAATTCTAGTATTTAATGGGAAAAAATTAAACGAATTTTTTGTCCACGTAAAAAACTATTAATTCTGAATAAAATGCCACCCATTTATGAAATTAAAAAAATTTAAATGTCTCTTATTAGATAAGGCATACTTTCGTCTAATAAGGTACTTCTTTTTCAATGATTTCGAGGATATTTAAGATTTGATCTAAAAAATTTTATTTCTTACGACTTTTCGTAAAATATGTTAATGCCATCTGAAAGAGGAACAGATAAGCTTTCCATCGAGCTCTTAGTCGAAGAAGTCGGTCGAAGGATGCAAGAGTTATTAGCAAATAACTAATCGGTGGTCAGCACGTTTCCGTCCTACTGCCGATTCTTTTCGCATAGTACTTTTCTATAATTCTAGTATTAATGGGAAAAAATTAAACGAATTTTTGGTCCATGTAAAAAACTATTAATTCTGAATAAAATGCCACCCATTTATGAAATTAAAAAAATTTAAATGTCTCTTATTAGATAAAGCCTGTTTTCGTCTAATAAGGTACTTCTTTTTCAATGATTTCCAGGATATTTTAGTTTCGATCAAAAAAGTTTTATTTCTTACGACTTTTCGTAAAATATGTTAATGACATCTGAAAGAGGAACAGATCAGCTTTACATCGAGCTCTTAGTCGAAGAAGTCGGTCGAAGGATGCAAGAGTTATTAGCAAAAAACTAATCGGTGGTCAACACGTTTCCGTCCTACTGCCGATTCTTTTCGCAAAATGCTTTTCTATAATTGTAGTATTTAATGGGAAAAAATTAAACGAATTTTTTGTCCATGTAAAAAAACTATTAATTCTGAATAAAATGCCACCCATTTATGCAATTAAAAAAATTTAAATGTCTCTTATTAGATATGGCATATTTTCGTATGATAAGGTACTTCTTTTTCAATGATTTCGAGGATATTTTAGTTTTGATCAAAAAAAATTTTATTTCTCATGACTTTTCATAAAATATGTTAATGCCATCTGAAAGAGGAACAGATAAGCTTTCCATCGAGCTCTTAGTCGAAGAAGTCGGTCGAAGGATGCAAGAGTTATTAGCAAAAAACTAATCGGTGGTCAACACGTTTCCGTCCTACTGCCGATTCTTTTCGCAAAATGCTTTTCTATAATTGTAGTATTTAATGGGAAAAAAATAAACGAATTTTTTGTCCATGTAAAAAACTATTAATTCTGAATAAAATGCCACCCATTTATGAAATTAAAAAAATTTAAATGGCTCTTATTAGATAAGGCATATTTTCGTCTGATAAGGTACTTCGTTTTCAATGATTTCGAGGATATTTTAGTTTTGATCAAAAAAATTTTATTTCTTACGACTTTTCGTAAAAAATGTTAATGCCAACTGAAAGAGGAATAGATAAGCTTTTCATCGATTTCTTAGTCGAAGAAGTCGGTCGAAGGATGCAAGAATTATTAGCAAAAACTAATCGGTGGTCAACACGTTTCCGTCCTACTGCCGATTCTTTTCGCAAAGTACTTTTCTATAATTGTAGTATTTAATGGGAAAAAATTAAACGAATTTTTTGTCCATGTAAAAAACTATTAATTCTGAATAAAATGCCACCCATTTATGAAATTAAAAAAATTGAAATGTCTGTTATTAGACAAGGCATATTTTCGTCTGATAAGGTACTTCGTTTGCAATGATTTCGAGGATATTTTAGTTTTGATCAAAAAAATTTTATTTCTTACGCCTTTTCGTAAAAAATGTTAATGCCAACTAAAAGAGGAATAGATAAGCTTTCCATCGAGCTCCTAGTCGAAGAAGTCGGTCGAAGGATGCAACAATAATAAGCAAAAAACTAATCGGTGGTCAACACGTTTCCGTCCTACTGCCGATTCTTTTCGCAAAGTACTTTTCTATAATTCTAGTATTTAATGGGAAAAAATTAAACGAATTTTTGGTCCATGTAAAAAACTATTAATTCTGAATAAAAAGTACTGCAAAGTCTTTTTTCTTTTATTTAATGGGAAAAAATTAAACGAATTTTTTGTCCATGTAAAAAACTATTAATTCTGAATAAATTTCCACCCATTTATGAAATTAAAAAAATTGAAATGTCTCTTATTAGATAAGGCTTATTTTCGTCTGATAAGGTACTTCGTTTTCAATGATTTCGAGGATATTTTAGTTTTGATCAAAAAAATTTTATTTGTTACGACTTTTCGTAAAAAATGTTAATGCCAACTGAAAGAGGAACAGATAAGCTTTCCATCGAGCTCTTAGTGGAAGAAGTCGGTCGAAGGATGCAACAATTATAACAAAAAACTAATCGGTGGTCAACACGTTTCCGTCCTACTGCCGATTCTTTTCGCAAAGTACTTTTCTGTAATTCTAGTATTTAATGGGAAAAAATTAAACGAATTTTTGGTCCATGTAAAAAACTATTAATTCTGAATAAAATGCCACCCATTTATGAAATTAAATAATTTATATGTCTCTGTAAAGGACTCCCGGTTCTACCCGGTTCGATGGCTGGGAGTAGCTAGCCGACAGAGTCCGTTTTACATAAATTTATTCGATTTATATAAAGACCCTGCATGAATCAGTAACGTACCTTTCGTCTGCCTGAAATCCAACTCGAGAGTAGCGAAAAGAAAGAGGTTGACGTTCAGTTTGTACAGAAACAACTTTTAATTCTAAAGGGAAAAGTGATCGGGGGAATCAGCGTTGCTAACTTACAACTAAATCAGACGACCCTATTCTGCAACTTCACTTATCCGAACTTATCCACTAGTGTACAAAGATATAACTTAGACTCTAAACTTAGCTGTAATATTTCCTCCAGTTGCTGCTGCGGGGTGGTGCGTTCTCCCTCGACGTTTTGTTCGATGTTTTGCTCGATGATTTGCTCCGTCAGTGCTAGCGCACGTCTTGCTGTTTATTTGACGAGTTGGCGTCTAGCTGGGCGTAGTAAGCTGGTGCTGCTGGTGCTGCTGGCGTAGCTGCGTGTGAGGACTCGGCCAAACACGTTGTAGCGGCCGTATGTACCGTGGCACGGGGTGATTTTCACGCACTCCAAATATATATATATATAAGTGACACGACTCGGTCGACGGGGAAAATAGCGTTTCTTTTTCGTATCGCGTACTCTGTTCGCTTGAGACTTTCCTCAATTCGGATCACGAGGACTCACTTAGTCTGGTTACCGTCCTTTACCGCCTTTGTATCTTGAAACCAATAAATCGCGAAGTCGACTTTTACGCTTGATGTCCCGTATCAGACTGTCTCCATTTGTGCTCAACTCATTCGCTGTCGCCTGTTTTCCGCTATTCTGTTCAACGGTGTCCTTCCTAGGCCTTGAGACCGGTCATTCACCTCAACCGGTGCATTTTCGTTTTCCAATGCACTCTGTCGCATTGGAATTCGCCAACAACACCCACTGTGCTTACCTCCACGGCTGTCAGCTGATCGCGACTGTTACAAAGCAACTCTGTTTGCCAGTTCACATGCTATTAACAGCGATAATGACGTGCTGCTACCATGCTGTTAGCTTAACAGTGGCTTACAGAGTATCAATAGACGGTATTTCTGTTGTACCCTGCAGCTACTGATCGGCATGGTATGTTATGTGGTGAGGGGTGAATCCACTACGGAATTCGCCCCCTCACACTTCCCCCTCTCCACGGGAGGAAAAATGTTACTCCCCTGTCCCTCGATGCCGCACCAAACCCCGACTTCCTCCACCACCCCGTTCGCTGGATTAAATCTAACCCTTCTTTTCCTTTTCTTTTTTTTTTTCTTTACATTATAAATTTGGCATTATTCTTTTTTTTTTTTTTTTATTTTGTTCTTTTTTCCTCTTTACTTATATCTAATTAAACTAAATAAACTTTTCTTTTTTTATATACAAACAAAATATTTACTCTTCAGTCTTCCTTTTTTTTTTCCTAAAAATTTTATAATATTTTATATAATACCCAACATGTTTATTTTATTTCATCTTCATCTCCCTTTCTTTTTCCTTTTTTTTTTTATTTGTTTCTTCATATTTACTTTTCATTCTTCCTTTTTCCTTTCAACTTTTTTGTTCTAAAAATTTTATAACATATTCATTTTAATTCGTTTTCATCTCCTTTTCCTTTTCCTTTTTTTTTATATTTGTTTCTTAATATTTACTTTTCATTCTTCCTTTTCCTTTTTGTTCTAACAATTTTATAACATATTAAATTTAATTCATTTCCCTCTCCTTTTCCTTTTCCTTTTTTTTTTTTTAATATTTTATATAATATAACACATATTCTTTTTAATCCATCCTAATCTCCTTTTCATTTTCTCTTCTTTCCCCTTTTTTTTCTAGTCACCTCCAGTATTTCAAAAATTTAGCCAAAGTATTTTTTTTTTCCCCGAACGAACGAAAAAATTTACGAAATTTAGCAAAAGTATCTTTCCCGAACGAACGAAAATTTTCGATTCGCTACAAGCCCCTCAATCCTCCACGTCGTCAGCCCAGTCCACGGGGTTCTGCTTGTGCACAAAACGCCGCCACACCGACATCCTGTTCCTTTTATCCATGACGACGTGGAATTCGATGTCCTTGTGTCTTATATCGAAAGTTTTTACTCCTCGCGGCGCTGAGGCGACTGCCTTCTCAATAACGCGCGCGTACACGCTGGCGGGAAGCCCGATCCGACGCGCGAAGCCTCGACGCTTAATACGCACCGCGTATTCCGCGTCCCCCGCGCAACTGCACGCATCGGCCTTGCCACGTGCTGCTTCGCAGTCGCTCGTCAATGACGCGACTTTGGACCGAGCGACCCTCACATCGTCAACCAGCTTCTCCACCTGACCTTGTAGCAATGCGAGCCGTTCCGATAATGCCTGTATTTGCTGGTCGGGCTTCTCCACGATGCTCTTGGACTCCTCCAGAATGACACCGAGCTGGGGGTCGTTTTCGAAGATCAGCCTTCCCCTACCCGACATATTGCTGTTCCTGAGCCAGGAGTAAAACTATAAAAGGACGGGTACTCCTTACTAACCAATTCTATGCTCACCTGCGTAAATTTCGTTTGTTCCTTTTTTTTTTTTTTAACTTTGGTTCACGCTTCTTCCTTTTTTTTCCCTATCCACTTTTGTCCAATTTCCTTTCGTTGTTCAACTTTCCTTAATTTTTATTTGACTTTATGTTATTCCGTTGCTGAACTTTTCCTTTTCTTGTTTTTATTTTTTAGTCACCTTTTTGCCAATTTCTTATTTTTTTCCCACTTTTTTTAAACCCACGCGCTTGGTTCAGTCCACCATTTGCAATTGATCAATGATGCTTGTGCTGCCTACTGTTGTATGCAATATATTGTGGAATATGCTTCACATATTCCAGCGTAGCGCACTTTATGCTAACACAAGCATTACTCAACATTGTAGTAGGTTGCGCATATACATACATGCACGACCGCTAAGCGAGGATGTAATTAGATCTCGCCTCTATACAATGTTATGCACAGGCAACGCTTTTCTGCTTGGTCAGCGAATCCCACGATCGCTTGACCAGAGCGCATTAGAAGCGCTCCCAAAATGTAACTTCAAATATTCATAATAAAATCATTATCGTTCTTGGCGCTCGACGACGTAGTCGCCTAACCTAATCACGATCTTTTTAATTCGACATAACATGGCGATCCTGCCAGTTTTCGCGTCGCGAAACAAAAATTAATAAAAATTTGAACATAACAACAACAAAAAGCAACCATATCGAGGTGCTATGATAAAAAAAAAAAAAATATTAATATAATAAAAAGTGAAAAAACAACCAGCTCGAGGTGCTTTGCAAATAAATAAAGATCAATAAAAATAAAGAAAGAAAATAATTTCAAAATTTAACGAAAAATAACTAAAGTGACTTAGTGGGACAATGAAAAAAATTATTTCAAAAGTGAACTAATACAGTAAAAAAAAAAAAATATACAAACAAAAAGTGAAGTAAAGCAAAGCAGTTGGCAATTGCAATATGTGCCTTAACTCATGTGATTAAAAATGCGGCAAACTTGAAATCTGCATAAGAACAAAAATTGAATGCAAAAAAAAATAATAATAATAACAAGTGAAGTAACACAATGAAATAAATAACTAAATGGGTGCGCGATTTAACAAAAAAAAACTAACTATGAAGTGACAATTAAAATAAATAAAAAGCGTGAAGGAAAAAATAATCCCAAAAAACCAATAAAGTTGTAAAATATGACTTATGTGACATAGTGCGACAATAAATAAAATAAAACCAAAAAAAAAAAAAAAAAACTATGAAGTGACAATTAAAATAAATAATTGACCTAGTGCGCGATTTAAAAAAAAATAAAAATAAAACCGTTGTTGAAGCGTGCAAGCAAATGAATTTTTAATTTATTTTAATGAACATAAAAAAAGGCGATGGGTTCCACTCCAACAAAAATAAAGGACCCGAAAGCCAACGTGATTAACGAGGTAACGGTAGAAACAATGTATAATAATACCGACATCTACCTCTTAATAATCACGGTAATATTAGTGCTCAATTTCGCGCTAAAAGTCCACGGTATGTACCGCGGTAATATTAAACGGCAAATTACGAGAGCCGCTAGCCGCGAACAAATTTAAATCCGCGCGTGTATAAAAAAAAAAAAAAAAACAATGAAAATGCAAATAAAAAAAACAAAGAATAGTGCATATAAAATACGCGCGTATAAACAGACGGGCACATAAACTTACAAATTGTGTCCGAGTATTAGTGAAAAAGTTGTGGAAACAACTTAAGGCAGTGTTTTTAAAAATGTGCTAATAAAAGAAAAAAAAAAACAACAAACAATAAAAAATAAAGACAAGCGAAACAAACAAACAAAAATAAAAATAAAAAAAAAAAAAATAAAAAAAAAACTAAAAACAAAACAAATCAGCTCTAAATGACTGCGGCGATGGAACCCTAAACGATGGACGGACGGCGGCGAACATTCTTTTAAAAAAAAAAAAAAAAAAAAATATATACAAATAATAATACAATTTTATAAACCAAACAGACTGCGGCGATGGAAACTGGTCGACCGGGTCCCCAACCACTGACGATAGAAGAATACAGGGCCCGGCAACCAGCAGCAAGGCGAGCACGTGAAGAAGAAGAAAGGCGTACTGCGATCCCAGTAGTGCGCCCACCGAAGCAAAGGGGTGGACGTTTAGTGCGCCTGAGGAAACGCCTGGCGGCGATACGCTGTGCACTGAACGCCAATCCACCTCCACCGTGGGACGTGGCCCAACGACTACAACAGGAGTACGACCAACTGAAGGAAGAACGTGAGCAGCACAACCGGGACCAGAAGCGCCGACAAGCTGAGAAGCAACAGCTTAGTCGCAACGCCAACGTAGAATTAGTTTAAAAAAAAAAAGAGAAAAAAAAATAAAAATTGTACTTGCTACTTTGATGAGCAAAAATAAAATCAAATTGATGTTATAATTAAAAATTATTATAAAATTTTTTTAAAAACCAATGTAAATGGAAGATTGCAGCCTATACGAGCTAGCAACTTCCTATTCCACAAACGGCGACTTCGCCGAAGGAACAATTTAAATGTAAAATTTTTTTTTTTTTTCTCTTTCTCACATATACAAAAACAAAAACACACCCGACATTGGAAAAGAAAACGCATAGATGACAGACCAGTACATTCAGCGAATGAGGAGAAGAGTATCTAGGGCAGTTTTAGAAAAAGACCCAGAGATAGTAGTCAGAATCCTCAATATATTAGAAGAAAATGGCGCGTTCAGCGCAGACTGGGCACTACCCTTAGAAGACTTGTTAGAAATATATACGGAATCTTTTGGAGGTGCGTTATTCACGTATAACCTCGAAGAGACCCTACAATTTCTATCAACAATTCAGGGTATAATACTAACCGGAGAGTATCACGATTCCGTGATAGGTATCCTCCGGTATCCAAGTATATATAGCCTTCTCCCTTGATCAATGGATCAATGGGAACTAATTAATAAGACATTGCAGGAGGAATCAGAAGAATTCCAGAGATCCTACAAATGTCTGAATAAAACGGTGGAAATAAAAAAAGAAACCGTTAAAAAACATTTAATGAATCAAATAACAGTCTTGGAAAAAATTAGGGCGTTAATAAACGCAAGATACGAGAAGCTTAGTAAAGAGCACAAAACATTTTGTAAGGAACTATTTTGGAGCCTGAGAGATAAATTATTAAAAATCTCAGATAAGCACAAAATAGACCTGCAAGTGCCACACCAAATAGTGAGTTCGTTAAAACCACTATTAGAATATATGTTAACATTAGACACAACAGAACAAGATAGAGCCCCAACAATGGCGAATACGCCTATAGACTTTTTAAACTTCGCCTCAAGGTTGATACCCGACTTTGATGGCCAGCCAAATAATCTCCAGGCGTTCACGGACGCACTTGCCTTGGTTGATTCGGTCAAAACAGGCCACGACGCAATAGCGGTCAACCTAATTAAAACGAAATTGAAAGGGACAGCCCGCACCCTAATAACAGGCAACGAGACAAACATTGGTGAGGTTATCAGTAAACTGAAATCATCAGTAAAAGGTGAATCAGTTGCTGTATTAACAGCCAAATTGATGAATCTCAAACAGAGCAGCAAGACTGCCAACACATATACCAAAGAGATAGAAGAGCTAACTAAAAGCTTAAAAGGTGCCTATATATCGGACGGTCTACCGACTGAGGTGGCAAACAAATACGCCACCGACAGCGCGGTAAAGGCTATGACCAAGAACTGCGCCCTAGAAAAGGTTAGATGGATAATGGAGGCCGGTCAGTTCAATGACCTCAACGATGCCGTCTCTAAATTCATAAACAGTTGTACTGACGCAACCGGCCAACAAAATGCTATTCTATTCTATGGCAAACGGCAAGGTGGTCAGTACAACAATGGTAACCGAGGAGGTGGACGTGGTCGCGGTCACTCGAATTATCAAGGTCGTGGACGCGGACGCGGAGGTTACCAATCCAACTATAACCAGAGACAGGGCAATAGGTACACTCAGCAAGGTAGAAATATTCGCGTTACGCAGGAAACTGCGGAAAACACGCAAACCCCAAGTACTCAATAGATAATTCACAAGTAAACAGTAAAGTTTTCCATATAAATTTAAACCTCACAACCTTCGTTTCAACGAAAACAGACCTTAACGGTAAAATTTCATCATTTCTAATAGACACAGGAGCTGACATATCAGTTATAAAAATAGGGCAAATAGAAAAAGAAATCGATAAGTGAACGACAACAAGCCTACACGGCATAGGACAGGGTATGACAACTACCTTAGGGAAAATCACAGCCGATTTGATGGTTGAAAATCTATTAATAAGACATGATTTCCATGTTGTTTCAGATGATTTTCCAATCCCATCACACGGTATTTTAGGACTTGATTTCGTCAAGAAATACAATTGTATTCTTGACTATCAAAGAGATCAAGACTGGCTAATTCTAAGGCCGGATGATTTCCCTGAGGATATTGCAATACCAATCAGACACTCTCCGTCTGTGAATGCAATATCTCTACCGGCAAGATCTGAAGTAATCAGATTAATAAAAATAAAAAGCCAAGAAAATGCGGTGCTTATTCCAAATCAAACACTTCAAGATGGAATATTCATAGCAAATACAATTGCTACTAGCGCGCAAACATTCGTTAGAATTGTCAATACCACTGATGACAACATAACTCTGCACGATGTGCACGTAAAAACCGAAAGTCTTAACGACTACGAAGTAATATCATGGGACGACAACAAAAAGTCCAATGATATTAAACTCCAAAAGTTGTCTAAAAATTTCCCAAGCTTCATAAAGTCAAAATTAGAAGCACTATGCACAAAATATATCGACATATTTGCACTAGAAACTGATAAAATAACTGTCAATAACTTCTACAAGCAAAAATTACGCTTGAAAACAGAAGATCCTACCTATATCAAAAACTATAGAACTCCACACACACACAAAGAAGAAATAAATAGACATGTCGATAAGCTAATCAATGACGACATCATTGAACCATCAGCTTCTGAGTACAATAGCCCAGTGCTATTGGTACCCAAAAAGTCTCTACCAGGTAAAACTGAGAAAAGATGGAGACTCGTATTAGATTATAGGGCAGTGAATAAACGACTTATTGCAGACAAATTTCCGTTGCCAAGAATAGATGATATTCTTGATCAACTTGGCAGAGCAAAATATTTCTCTTGCTTGGACTTAACGTCCGGATTTCACCAAATTGAGCTAGAAGAAAGTTCTAGGGACATAACATCCTTTTCCACAACAAAAGGATCTTATCGTTTTAAAAGACTACCATATGGTCTCAAGGTAGCACCAAATTCATTCCAACGAATGATGACTTTAGCATTTGCTGGACTAGCACCAGCACAAGCTTTTGTATACATGGATGACTTAGTTGTATTAGCAAATCTGAAAAACATATGTTACAAAATCTAACAGATGTTTTTGATATATGTCGAAAATATAACCTTAAGTTACATCCAGACAAATGCTCATTTTTCGGTCACGAAGTGACTTATCTCGGGCATAAATGTACAGATAAAGGCATTCTTCCAGACGATAGTAAATTCTCAACAATTCAAAACTATCCTACACCCAAAAATGCCGATGAGACCAAACGATTCGTTGCATTCTGCAACTACTATAGACGTTTTGTTAGAAATTTCGCTGAACATTCTCGTCTCTTAACGAGACTCTGTAAGAAGAACGTCAAATTTGAATGGACTTTAGAATGTGATAAAGCATTCGAGTATTTAAAAAATACATTATTGAGCCCAAATATTCTGCAATATCCAGACTTCAGCAAACAATTTTGCATAACAACTGACGCAAGTAAGTTCGCTTGCGGCGCCGTACTCAGTCAAGAGTACGATGATATTCAACTGCCAGTTTCATACGCCTCGAGATCATTCACCAAAGGCGAAAGCAACAAATCTACAATAGAACAAGAACAAGCTGCAATTCATTGGGCCATTACTCATTTCAGGCCATACATTTACGGCACTAAATTCTTAGTAAAAAGCGACCATCGACCACTGTCTTATTTATTCTCCATGAAAAATCCATCGTCAAAATTGACAAGAATCCGTTTAGACTTGGAAGAATATGACTTTACTGTAGAGTACTTGAGGGGAAAAGAGAACTATGCGGCTGATGCTTTGTCACGCATAGAATTCTCAGATATAAAAGACATACCAAAGGTAGTCAACAGAATGTTTAAGGTAACAACAAGGTTACAAAAACAAAAAGAGAATGTAGATAAAACATGTAAAGAACATGTATCTGGTAAACAGTTCTCAGAAGATTTAAAAATTACAGAGGTGTTCAGGAGCAATATGAAAGGCATCGCTAAGCTAGCAATAAATAGCGAGTGCATAAAAATAAAAAGAATAGGAAAGGTGATCACCAAACCATTTGATAAAACAATAATCATTAATGGAAAAATTGATTTAAATCAATTATTTCCAATGCTTGAAAAATTAGCAGGTGATTATAATATCAAAAAGCTGCAGCAATCGTTAAATGACGATATTTTTGAAAAGATCCGGATCACAAAGTATAAAGAAATAGGTAATAAAACTCTAGAGTACCTTACAATAGCACTGACACCCAAAGTAATAAAAGTAGAAACAAAAGAAGACAAAGCCAGAATACTAGAAAAATGTCACGATGATCCAATATGGGGTGGCCACCCAGGAATCAATCGTACATTAAAGAAGATTAGAAGAAACTATACTTGGAAGAACATGACAAGAGATATTAGCGAATATATCCGTCAGTGTGACCAGTGTAAGAAAAACAAAACCCAGCGTAGCATAAGACAGGAAATGATCGTTACAGAGACACCAGCAACTGCATTTGATGTAGTGCAAATAGATACCATTGGACCATTACCAAAGTCGAAAAATGGCAATGTGTATGCAGTCACTGTAATATGCGATCTTACAAAATACCTAATAACAATTCCGGTCGTAGACAAATCCGCAAATACAATTGCGAGAGCATTAGTAGATAACGTTATACTCGTGTATGGGCCTATGAAAAAAATAATAACCGACATGGGCACCGAGTATAAGAATCAACTAATAGAAAACATATCAAAACTTCTCAACGTAGAGCACGTTACGTCTACAGCTTACCATCATCAAACACTCGGAACGGTTGAAAGAAGCCACCGAACGTTTAATGAGTACGTACGATCGTACATAGCAACAGACAAAACGGATTGGGATGAATGGCTTAAATACTTTACGTATTGCTACAACACGACCCCTTCATTGGCTCATGACTATTGTCCATTCGAAGTAGTGTTTGGCAAAGCCCCTACATCATTCGATTTTCTGTTAACATCAGTGATCGACCCAACATATAATATTGAGGCCTACGAGAAAGAAGTTAAATTCAGGTTACAAACAGCTCAACAAAGAGCGAAAAAATTGTTAGAAAATAGGAAAATACAAGATAAGATACTATATGATAGAAATAAGAATCCAACAGAAGTAGCAATAGGAGACCTAGTATTAGTCAAACAAGTAGGACATAAGCTAGATAGTCTCTATAAAGGTCCTTTTAGAGTTATAAGTGTAGATAATAGAAACAACTGCACAGTTACAGACGACAATGACAAAACCATGACAATACACTTGGACAGAATACGACATTATACACAATAAAAAAAAAAAAAAAAAAAAAAAAATTTACATTCGTTTTTCTTACATTTACAAAATCAAAAAAATATATATATAACAATACTTATAAAAAAAAAAAAAAAAAAAAAAAAAAATTTTACATGATAAAACACAAAAATTTGTAATACATAATTACTTTACACATACTAAAATAAATAATTAGAATAAATTCACAAATGTAAATTCATTCTTCTGTAAAAGGGAGGTGTTGTATGTGTATAACATCAATGCAATACATTGTGGAATATGCTTCACATATTCCAGCGTAGCGCACTTTATGCTAACACAAGCATTACTCAACATTGTAGTAGGTTGCACATATACATACATGCACGACCGCTAAGCGAGGATGTAATTAGATCTCGCCTCTATACAATGTTATGCACAGGCAACGCTTTTCTGCTTGGTCAGCGAATCCCACGATCGCTTGACCAGAGCGCATTAGAAGCGCTCCCAAAATGTAACTTCAAATATTCATAATAAAATCATTATCGTTCTTGGCGCTCGACGACGTAGTCGCCTAACCTAATCACGATCTTTTTAATTCGACATAACACTACAGCTACACCAGTTGGTAAAAATTAGTCCTTATTCCCAACACTAATACGTTGGGTTTCCTGAGCACGCGCAAATACCAAACCTCAAAAGAGTCACAGTTGACGCCTGTTACCATGCGTCACATGTGGCGCATGCGTGTTGGCGCATGTTAACCACAAAAACGCGTAACATACGGCGCATGGGTGTACCGTGTCACATACGATGCATGTGTCGTGCAACACATGTGTCATGCAACACTTCTATATTGACACATGTTACCAGCTATGCGTCACATTCGTCACATGTGTGTGTGTGCCAACACTGGTCATGAGCGTTGCTACCCGCTATGGTGTAATGTGCGTCACCTTTTGACGCAGGTGAGTGCGCAGGTGTGTTGGCGTATGTTACCCAATAAAACGCATTACATATGGCGCATGTGTGTTGGCGTTTGTTATCAAACTAAAGTGCATCACATATGGCGCATGTGTATTGGCGTATGTTATCGCCTACCATGCACTACATATGGCGCATGTGTGTTGACGCATGTTACATTACATATGGCGCTTGTGTGCTGGCGTATGTTACCCACTAAAATGCATAACATATGGCGCATGTGTATTGGCGTATGTTATCGCCTACCATGCACTACATATGGCGCATGTGTGTTGACGCATGTTACTAACTAAAGAGCATTACATATGGCGCATGTGTGTTGGCGCATGTTACCCACTAAAATGCATAACATATGGCGCATTTATGTTGGCGTATGTTATCAACTATCATGCATTACATATGGCGCATGTGTGTTGACGCATGTTACTAACTAAAGAGCATTACATATGGCGCATGTGTGTTGGCGTATGTTACCCACTAAAATGCATTACATATGGCGCATGTGCTTTGGCGTATGTTCCCAACTACCGCGCATCACACGTGGCGCATGTGTGTATTGTGTTATATATGATTTCGTGAAACACATGTGTATTGACACATGTTTCCGGCTATGTGAGTCATATTTGACGCGGGTGTGTGCGCAGACACGGCAACCCTGGCCATGCAACACATGTGCTTTGCCACAATATTCTCGTGCAATTTACCAAGAAAAATTTAAGAAGAAAAAAAAAATAAAAGCAAAAGTGAAGCGTGCGAGCCCAACAAAACAAAATAAGTTTATCTATACGCAATTCGCCATCGCCCTGTGACAACGAGAAACTGTGCCGACCAACCACACGAAGGCGTGTTATCCGTGAACCCAAAAGACCGGCAGAAAACAGACGCCCTGCGATAACTGGTAAACAAGCCCCAGGCCATGATTTCTGGCCATGCGAATGTGTGCAGCAGTGATCTTTACTTAGCGGCGGGTAAAGTGACGAACGCGAAGCGAACCAAAAAAACGGCACTCAGTGTGAATATATGTTATTTATATTTAGTTGTCCTTTATTAACCCGTATTGTGAACTTGTTATCGTTTAGTAAGGTGAGCACTTAAAGGCAGGCCCTAGCACACCCGATACTCTCTGGAACTAAAGCTACTGCAACAACGTACGTTTTTTCCTTTTTCTCCCGCACAACAACATTTTGCGTAGTCGGGCCGTAGGGGTCCGTCAGGTTTGACTCTCGTTGTTATGTATTCGTTTTCGAAATTCACCTTACTAAAGTCTTTTCCTTTTCAGATAACCGCCGACCTAATTATAAGTTATATGACTAAGCTATCTTTAAGACGACACATAATTGTACTAGTCTGTAAGTTCCAACTGTACCTAGTTGGTTGATTCCCTCTCCTCCTCATCCCCCTCCACAATAGACTGTCCGTCCGCAAATAGTTTCAGCTCACTCACGTGTGCTGTTCGCGTCTGTCTACCGCTTGCACTTTTCAACTCCGCGATCACCGGCGACGCGTAACCGACCACCTGATAAGGCCCATCGTACTTCGGTGCCAATTTGGCGGCAAAATTTTCACTTGCCTTAGATAGGTGATGTTGCTTCACGAGCACTTTCTGACCGATTTCCGGCCTCCATTCGCGCCGTCGTAAATTATAGCCTCTCGCTTGATCCTGGCTAGCTTTCGACTGCGATATTTTTACGATTTCGAAAATCTCACTCATTTTTGCCTGATGCTCGCCGACCCCCTCCGCGACGCGGCCTGACCCTATCGCGACCTCGTCGAACAATGCCTTCGGCAGCCTCGGCTCCCGCCCCTGCGCCAAAAATGCTGGCGTATAACCGGTACTGTCGGCCATACTGGTGTTTATTGCCAGCGTAAGTTCTGGGATGAATTCATCCCACCGACGCTGCTCCCCTTCCGCAAATTGCGCAATCATCGTCTTCACTGTTCGATTTGTTCGTTCAGTCGGGTTTTCCTGCGGCGTATATGGGGCAGTGAATTGGTGGCGTACCCCCATGTCCCCGAGAAACCTCTTAAATGACCTAATCGTGAACTGGGCGCCATTGTCCGTCACCATCACCTTCGGTACTCCAAAACGTGCCAAAATTTTGTCCCTGAAAGCCTTTTGCAAATTTTTAGTCGATGCTTTGCGCAACGGTGCCATTTCTACCCATTTGGTAAATTTGTCTACAAACACGACCAGCATAGTATTACCGTGTACCGACCGTGGTAGTGGTCCGACAAAATCTGCGCAAAGTATCGCCCATGGCTTGTCAGGCAATTGAGTCAGCATTTTCCCTGCGGCCTTCTGGTGGCCTGTCTTGAATTTCTGGCAAGATACGCACTTTGCGACGTAATTCCTCACATCTCGGAACAACCCCGGCCAGTAATACTGCCGCAACAGCCGCGCAATTGTTTTTCGAACCCCCAAGTGACCCGCCGTTACCGCATCATGATTTTCTTTTAACACTCGGCCTCTCAGTGGCTCTGGGACGCACAATTTCCAGTCCGGTCCCCCGTCCTCCCCCAATCGTCCTGGTATGTACCGATACAAATGTCCGTTTTCAACCATGAAGTCAGGGTACCGTTCAGGGTATTTCCCGATGTCTGAAATTTTCGCGTCTGTCCATGCGCATGTCTGTTTGTCATCTACCGTCGCCCTATACAACGTGTCCAGCGGCTGCCGCGATAGTGCGTCGGCCACGACGTTTAACTTTCCCTTGCGATATTCGACATCAAAGGTATACTGCTGCAGTTCTAATGCCCAGCGAGCAGTTCGGCCAGAGGGGCTTTCAATGCTGTTCAGCCATTTCAACGGTCGTAGTTTCCTTATTGCCCACACGATCGCCAGGCATTCCTTTTCAGTTGCCGAATAGTTTCGTTCACTTTTGCCCAAATGCCTGCTAGCGTATGCAATTACGCGTTCCTGTCCATCTATTATCTGCGTAAGCACCGCGCCCAGTCCGAAATCGCTTGCATCGGTTTGCAGCATAAATCTTTGCGAAAAGTCCGGGCATGCCAGCACCGGCGCCTCCGTCAAACGTCTCTTCAGTTCCTCGAACTCAGTTTGATGCTCGACTTTCCACCGCCAATGCTTGCCTTTTTTCAGCAACGTGGTGATGTTCACTGTTGCCTTGGAAAAATTCTCCACAAACCGCCTATACCACGACACTACCCCCAAAAACTGTCGCACCCCTCGCAAGCTGGTTGGAGGTTTTAATTGTTGTATCGCGGCTATTTTATCAGGATCAGTCTTGATTCTGGCCTCACACACCACATGCCCTAAATACTTAATCTCCTGCCTGAAAAATTCGCATTTTTCCCTATTTAGTTTAAAATTCGCCGCTCTCAATCTCCTAAACACCTCACGTAGGTTTGTCATATGCTCCTCTAAGGAGCTCCCTGTAACAATTATGTCATCGAGGTATGCTAACGCATGTGGCTCCATCTCAGCGCCAATCACCTGATCTAGGGCGCGCTGAAATGTCGCCGGTGCGGAGTGCAAACCGAACGGCATCACTTTCCATTGATAGAGTCCCCTCCCAGGCACCGAGAACGCAGTGCATGGTCTGCTTGCTTCTTCCACCGGTATCTGCCAATAGCCGTTTTTGAGGTCTAGGCTGCTAATATATTTCGCGTTCCGCAGCCGATCTAGAATATGGTTAATTCGCGGAAGAGGGTACGCATCAGGAACTGAATTCGCGTTAAGTTGACGATAATCGACGCACATACGTCAGGTCCCATTCTTCTTTTTCACTAGTACAATGGGTGCACTGTGAGGACTTAGTGACGGTTCGATGCGGTCGTTCGCAAGCAACTCGTCCACCTGCGCATTAATGATTGCCATCATGGCCGGGTTTTTCGGAAAATACCGCTGTTTCAGTGGTCGGTCGTTCTTCATGTTGATTCTATGCGTCGTAATGTTAGACGTCCCCGCCAGGCCCTCAAACATCTGAAGTTTGACCTCCAGAAATTTTTCTACCTCCCGCAAATCGTTCTTCATCTTGATACCTCGAGCGATACATGCAGCACGAACGTGGCGAAGGTGAGCAGGTCGCCTTTGTCTTGGCTTATGCTTGGTTACGGCGGCGTCCGACCCCTCACGTGCGTCGGCACGTGTTGTCCTAGGTCGCTTCGTACGCTGCGGCTTCGGCCTAGGCATTTCGCGGCCGTTCCCCGAGTCCGGTACACCCTCGTTTGACGCGGGGATCCCGCGCTGGTCGCTCCCGCCGCATATCTCCCCCATCTCGGGTATGCCGCACCCTCCTAAAGCGGACGACACCATAACTGGCGTTCGGCACTGAGGCTCCATGACTAGTTTATGCCCCTCAGTTTCGCGTATCAGCACCACTTCCTCGCCACACTTTAGTTCAGAACCGATTCGTTTTAGAAAGTCCATGCCCAGAATCAGATCGTCCACCATTTCGCACAAGGTGAGCAAACCCACGGCACACGACCTTAAACCCAACGCGACCTGTGCGTGGACAACCTCCGATATTCGGGTGTTCACGCCGTTCGCCATGCGTACCTCCTGATTCACCCGTTCAACGTTCTCACCATTTTTTAAATGACTGGCCAAACACGAGCTGATGAAACTTCGCGTGGCCCCTGTATCGATGATCGCCCAAATCAAGACGCCATCGAGCGTGACCTGGGCTTGCAGCCCGGCCTCTCTGACTTGTAGGGTCCCTAATTTGAGTCTCCCTGCGGAGGCGGAAACTCCAGACGAGAAAGTTGCCTGGACTCCGATGGGCCTCGTCCCGGTCGGGGTCCTTGGCCGTTTCCCGCCCGCCCACAGCAATCGCGGGTATGGGTCCCCCTCTTCCCACAATCCCAGCAAAACGCCACGAACGCATTCCGACATTCCTTGGACCAATGCCCGTCCTGTCCACAACGCCGACAAGCGGTGTGTGGGTTGATTTGCCGCTCCGACACCGACGCCACCTGACGCTGTGCGTTTCCCCTATTCTGTACCCCATTTCGGACGGGGTTGGTTTCGCGCCGGCGAACCTCTTCGAACTCCTCCGCCAATTCCAGCAGCTCCTCCAGCGTGCTAAAACTTCTCCTCGGTGCATAGTATTGATACTCGCACCGGCTGTTCTCGTAAATGTGCTTCAGTTGTTGCTGCCGAGTTAGCTGTGAATGTTTCATAAGGCGCTTCATGTCCAAAACGTAGCTCGCGAACAACTCATCCGGTCCTTGCAACCTCCCATTCCAAGTCTTCCGCGAAGCTACGCGACACAAAGAACTTAATAAAGTCGGCCTTGAAATCAGTCCAGGTGTCCCAGGACTGCTCACTGTACAAATACCACGTCTGGGCCCTGCCTTCCACCAAATCGGGCACGATAAGTGGCAACTGGTCCCGTGGTATTTGCCGCCTCCTGGCCTTACTTTCGACTACATCCAGGAACTGTAACGCGTCCTGCTGACCATCAAACCGGATCTTCCACTTGTCAGTTTCATGGAAATAAGCTATGTCCCCGACTATGGGACCCCCTCGAGCCGTCACCGTTTCCCGACTATCCCTAAAGGATACCCTTGGCGTCGTTCGGCGACTGCTTCTGCCGGACGCCTCCAGGCCGCCTGTTGCCCCCACCCAATCTTCCACCCGGCCCTCTTCCGACGTTTCATATCCCCCCGGCGAACTTGATCGTACTGTTGCGCGTGCGTCTCCCGGCGGCGGGGGCGCGAGGGTCTTTGGCTTAATCTCTGGTACCCCCTCGATTGCTTCCTGGGTTCGTGCCTCGGTGACCAGCACGGTGGGCGATTTCAATGACGGTGGCCGGGCGTGCATAGCCGCCAGCTCCTCAAGCCGCGCCAGAGAAGCCGCGTCTAGGCCCCCCTCGCTAATAAATTTGGAGAGGCGTTTACGCATCTCCTCTACCGAACCGTATGCTGCCTGATCAAACTCCTCCAGATAAACTATCAGCTCCTCCTTCCGCAGGCTCGCCACAAACGAAACCTTAACCATTTTGTTGCCCTACTTGCAAAATTTAGGTTATTATGTTTTTTTTTTTTTTTTTTTTTGTTGAATCTTCTCCCTGGTTGTTAAAAGTTTTACCTTTAACGGGTCTCCCCCAAAATGCCCTACAATGTTTCCTCAACCAGAACCTGTATGCTGCCTCTCTAGCCTAACACAACGAAACGTTACCAATCCACCCAGGGTCCCTGCTCGGGCGCCAATGTAAAGGACTCCCGGTTCTACCCGGTTCGAAGGCTGGGAGTAGCTAGCCGACAGAGTCCGTTTTACATAAATTTATTCGATTTATATAAAGACCCTGCGTGAATCAGTAACGTACCTTTCGTCTGACTGAAATCCAACTCGAGAGTAGCGAAAAGAAAGAGGTTGACGTTCAGTTTGTACAGAAACAACTTTTAATTCTCAAGGGAAAAGTGATCGGGGGAATCAGCGTTGCTAACTTACAACTAAATAAGAGGACCCTATTCTCCAACTTCACTTATCCGAACTTATCCACTAGTGTACAAAGATATAACTTAGACTCTAAACTTAGCTGTAATATTTCCTCCAGTTGCTGCTGCGGGGTGGTGCGTTCTCCCTCGACGTTTTGTTCGATGTTTTGCTCGATGATTTGCTCCGTCAGTGCTAGCGCACGTCTTGCTGTTTATTTGACGAGTTGGCGTCTAGCTGGGCGTAGTAAGCTGGTGCTGCTGGCGTAGCTGCGTGTGAGGACTCGGCCAAACACGTTGTAGCGGCCGTATGTACCGTGGCACGGGGTGATTTTCACGCACTCCAAATATATATATATATAAGTGACACGACTCGGTCGACGGGGAAAATAGCGTTTCTTTTTCGTATCGCGTACTTTGTTCGCTTGAGACTTTCCTCAATTCGGATCACGAGGACTCACTTAGTCTGGTTACCGTCCTTTACCGCCTTTGTATCTTGAAACCAATAAATCGCGAAGTCGACTTTTACGCTTGATGTCCCGTATCAGACTGCCTCCATTTGTGCTCAACTCATTCGCTGTCGCCTGTTTTCCGCTATTCTGTTCAACGGTGTCCTTCCTAGGCCTTGAGACCGGTCATTCACCTCAACCGGTGCATTTTCGTTTTCCAATGCACTCTGTCGCATTGGAATTCGCCAACAACACCCACTGTGCTTACCTCCACGGCTGTCAGCTGATCGCGACTGTTACAAAGCAACTCTGTTTGCCAGTTCACATGCTATTAACAGCGATAATGACGTGCTGCTACCATGCTGTTAGCTTAACAGTGGCTTACAGTGTATCAACAGACGGTATTTCTGTTGTACCCTGCAGCTACTGATCGGCATGGTATGTTATGTGGTGAGGGGTGAATCCACTACGGAATTCGCCCCCTCACACTTCCCCCTCTCCACGGGAGGAAAAATGTTACTCCCCTGTCCCTCGATGCCGCACCAAACCCCGACTTCCTCCACCACCCCGTTCGCTGGATTAAATCTTACCCTTCTTTTCCTTTTCTTTTTTTTTTCTTTACATTAGAAATTTGGCATTATTCTTTTTTTTTTTTTTTTATTTTGTTCTTTTTTCCTCTTTACTTATATCTAATTAAACTAAATAAACTATTCTTTTTTTATATACAAACAAAATATTTACTCTTCAGTCTTCCTTTTTTTTTCCTAAAAATTTTATAATATTTTATATAATACCCAACATGTTTTTTTTATTTCATCTTCATCTCCCTTTCTTTTTCCTTTTTTTTTTTATTTGTTTCTTGATATTTACTTTTCATTCTTCCTTTTTCCTTTCAACTTTTTGGTTCTAAAAATTTTATAACATATTCATTTTAATTCGTTTTCATCTCCTTTTCCTTTTCCTTTTTTTTTATATTTGTTTCTTAATATTTACTTTTCATTCTTCCTTTTCCTTTTTGTTCTAACAATTTTATAACATATTAAATTTAATTCATTTCCCTCTCCTTTTCCTTTTCCTTTTTTTTTTTTTAATATTTTATATAATATAACACATATTCTTTTTAATCCATCCTAATCTCCTTTTCATTTTCTCTTCTTTCCCCTTTTTTTTCTAGTCACCTCCAGTATTTCAAAAATTTAGCCAAAGTATTTTTTTTTTCCCCGAACGAACGAAAAAATTTACGAAATTTAGCAAAAGTATCTTTCCCGAACGAACGAAAATTTTCGATTCGCTACAAGCCCCTCAATCCTCCACGTCGTCAGCCCAGTCCACGGGGTTCTGCTTGTGCACAAAACGCCGCCACACCGACATCCTGTTCCTTTTATCCATGACGACGTGGAATTCGATGTCCTTGTGTCTTATATCGAAAGTTTTTACTCCTCGCGGCGCTGAGGCGACTGCCTTCTCAATAACGCGCGCGTACACGCTGGCGGGAAGCCCGATCCGACGCGCGAAGCCTCGACGCTTCATACGCACCGCGTATTCCGCGTCCCCCGCGCAACTGCACGCATCGGCCTTGCCACGTGCTGCTTCGCAGTCGCTCGTCAATGACGCGACTTTGGACCGAGCGACCCTCACATCGTCGACCAGCTTCTCCACCTGACCTTGTAGCAACGCGAGCCGTTCCGATAATGCCTGTATTTGCTGGTCGGGCTTCTCCACGATGCTCTTGGACTCCTCCAGAATGACACCGAGCTGGGGGTCGTTTTCGAAGATCAGCCTTCCCCTACCCGACAGGTAGCTCCCATACGAAAAGAAGAAGAAAAGTGAACAAAACTTGAATCGTTGTATGGAAAACTTTTTTGTTTTGTACAATAGAGTGCTGAAATTTTAAACATAGTAGTTTTACATGGTCCGACTACATGCCTGAAAGTTTCATTGAGATTGGACATCTGGAACTGGTAGCTCCCATACAAAATGAAGAAGAGGAAGAGAAGGAATATTCACGTCGTTGTATGGAAAACTTTTTTGATTCTTAACCAATTGACTTGAAATTTTAAAGTTATGTTCTTAAGGAGGAATGAAATCTATTTTGACCAAAAGTGGGCGTAACCACGCGTAGCCACGCCCACTTATAGCGAAAATTTACCCGTTGTATGGAAAACTTTTTTGTTTTTTAACCAATTGACTTGAAACTTTACAGTTATGTTCTTAGAGAGGAATGAAAACTATTTTGACCAAAAGTGGGCGTAGCCAGGCGTAGCCACGCCCACTTATAGCGAAAATTGACCCATTGTATGGAAGACTTTTTTGTTTTTTAACCAATTGACTTGAAACTTTGCAGTTATGCTCTTAGGGAGGAATGAAAACTATTTTGATCAAAAGTGGGCGTGGCCACGCCCACTTATAGCTTAACTTGACCCTTTGTATGGAAAACTTTTTTGTTTTTTAACCAATTGACTTGAAACTTTACAGTTATGTTCTTAGGGAGGAATGAAAACTATTTTAACCAAAAGTGGGCGTAGCCACGCCTACTTATATCGAAAATTGACCCGTTGTATGGAAAACTTTTTTGTTTTTTAACCAATTGACTTGAAACTTTGCAGTTATGCTCTTAGGGAGGAATGAAAACTATTTTGATCAAAAGTGGGCATGGCCACACCCACTTATAGCTTAACTTGACCCTTTGTATGGAAAACTTTTTGGTTTTTTAATCAATTGACTTGAAACTTTACAGTTATGTTCTTAGGGAGGAATGAAAACTATTTTGACGAAAAGTGGGCGTAGCCACGCCCTTTTATAGCGAAAATTGACACGTTGTATGGAAAACTTTTTTGTTTTTTAACCAATTGACTTAAAACTTTAAAGTTATGTTCCTAGAGAGGAATGAAAACTATTTTGACCAAAAGTGGGCGTAGCCACGCCTACTTATAGCAAAAATTGACCCGTTGTATGGAAAACTTTTTTGTTTTTTAACCAATTGACTTGAAACTTTGCAGTTATGATCTTAGGGAGGAATGAAAACTATTTTGATCAAAAGTGGGCGTGGCCACGCCCTTTTATAGTGAAAATTGACCCTTTGTATGGAAAACTTTTTTGTTTTTTAACCAATTGACTTGAAACTTTACTGTTATGTTCTTAGGGAGGAATAAAAACTATTTTGACCAAATGTGGGCATGGCTACGCCCACTTATCGCAAAACTTGAACCGTTGTATGGAAAAATTTTTTGTTTTTTAACGAATTGAGTTGAAACATTACACTTATGTTGTTAGGGAGGCATGAAAACTATTCATTTAGTTTTTTTTATAGTGACACAAAGTGAAAAGTATTATAGCTTCAGCCTTGCTGAAGATAGCGTCCTTACTGGTTTTTTTTTAACTTTGGTTCACGCTTCTTCCTTTTTTTTCCCCTATCCACTTTTGTCCAATTTCCTTTCGTTGTTCAACTTTCCTTAATTTTTATTTGACTTTATGTTATTCCGTTGCTGAACTTTTCCTTTTCTTGTTTTTTTTTTTTAGTCACCTTTTTGCCAATTTCTTATTTTTTTCCCACTTTTTTAAAACCCACGCGCTTGGTTCAGTCCACCATTTGCAATTGATCAATGATGCTTGTGCTGCCTACAGCTACACCAGTTGGTAAAAATTAGTCCTTATTCCCAACACTAATACGTTGGGTTTCCTGAGCACGCGCAAATACCAAACCTCAAAAGAGTCACAGTTGACGCCTGTTACCATGCGTCACATGTGGCGCATGTTAACCACAAAAACGCGTAACATACGGCGCATGGGTGTACCGTGTCACATACGATGCATGTGTCGTGCAACACATGTGTCATGCAACACTTCTATATTGATACATGTTACCAGCTATGCGTCACATTCGACGCATGTGTGTGTGTGCCAACACTGGTCATGAGCGTTGCTACCCGCTATGGTGTAATGTGCGTCACCTTTTGACGCAGGTGAGTGCGCAGGTGTGTTGGCGTATGTTACCCAATAAAACGCATTACATATGGCGCATGTGTGTTGGCGTTTGTTATCAAACTAAAGTGCATCACATATGGCGCATGTGTATTGGCGTATGTTATCGCCTACCATGCACTACATATGGCGCATGTGTGTTGACGCATGTTACATTACATATGGCGCTTGTGTGCTGGCGTATGTTACCCACTAAAATGCATAACATATGGCGCATGTGTATTGGCGTATGTTATCGCCTACCATGCACTACATATGGCGCATGTGTGTTGACGCATGTTACTAACTAAAGAGCATTACATATGGCGCATGTGTGTTGGCGCATGTTACCCACTAAAATGCATAACATATGGCGCATTTATGTTGGCGTATGTTATCAACTATCATGCATTACATATGGCGCATGTGTGTTGACGCATGTTACTAACTAAAGAGCATTACATATGGCGCATGTGTGTTGGCGTATGTTACCCACTAAAATGCATTACATATGGCGCATGTGCTTTGGCGTATGTTCCCAACTACCGCGCATCACACGTGGCGCATGTGTGTATTGTGTTATATATGATTTCGTGAAACACATGTGTATTGACACATGTTTCCGGCTATGTGAGTCATATTTGACGCGGGTGTGTGCGCAGACACGGCAACCCTGGCCATGCAACACATGTGCTTTACCACAATATTCTCGTGCAATTTACCAAGAAAAATTTAAAAAAAAAAAAAATATAAAAGCAAAAGTGAAGCGTGCGAGCCCAACAAAACAAAATAAGTTTATCTATACGCAATTCGCCATCGCCCTGTGACAACGAGAAACTGTGCCGACCAACCACACGAAGGCGTGTTATCCGTGAACCCAAAAGACCGGCAGAAAACAGACGCCCTGCGATAACTGGTAAACAAGCCCCAGGCCATGATTTCTGGCCATGCGAATGTGTGCAGCAGTGATCTTTACTTAGCGGCGGGTAAAGTGACGAACGCGAAGCGAACCAAAAAAACGGCACTCAGTGTGAATATATGTTATTTATATTTACAGCCCTATTCTGGCAACTATGACAATACTCAACATAGTGACAATTGTCATATCTATTACAATTGATACATTTTCGTATTCCGACAAAAATTTGAAAGCTTAGAGTATGACAATAGATACAAAATCTGTGACTACTTAACAAGCAGGTCACAACTGAATCTGTTGTAGTTTAACAGCTGTAATGAGTAAAAAAAAAATGTTAAATCTATTTTAAAATAAATTACAAGCAAAAATTAGAGGAATGTGTACGCGATTAGAATGCGTTAAAAAAGTTTGGCTAATGAGAGTTGAAGACATTTTTTTTACTCAAGTTCTGTGTTTCTTAAAAATATAAATTATGTATTTTAGATAGAATGCGTTTAAAATATTTGAGCTAAAAAGGGATCACACAAAACGGTAGCTCAAACCATTGGCGAAATTTGACATTATCCGCATTTGACACATAGAAGACTTTAACACCAGCCACGTTATGAAAGGGATGGCTGATAAGTAATCGACATAAGCAGAAAGGCGCAACCTAAGTTGTATGGGTTAATATGTTTCTTGTATAGATATCTATGCTTTATATTTTGGTACTTTTTTTGCATTATCTATATATTGAGATCTGAAAGTTCCCAACGACACATCAGTTTGAACATGTATAAATGGGATCGGATGTGTCGTGTAATACCCGATTTTTTAATGCGGCAAACCTTCGAAAGTATTGTAGTTGAAATAGTTTAAGTAATTGTTATTACTCCGGCATTATTTGATCCATTTTGCTTGCTATTTCTCTAGAAACAAAAAACGAATTCTAAAAATATTTAGTGAAATTGTATAATTTTTTAATTTTTGTTGACATTTGTCTCTGAAATGAAATAAAAAAATTTCACCTCGGTGTGGTGAAAGCTCTATCTGTTAAAAAACTTTTTTCTTGTCACAGTTTAGTTAGAATACGAAATCAAAAAACAAATGACAAAAAACATGACAAAATTTTCATGAAAAAAAATTGTGACTGATTTGCCAGAATAGGGCTGTTAGTTGTCCTTTATTAACCCGTATTGTGAACTTGTTATCGTTTAGTAAGGTGAGCACTTAAAGGCAGGCCCTAGCACACCCGATACTCTCTGGAACTAAAGCTACTGCAACAACGTACGTTTTTTCCTTTTTCTCCCGCACAACAACATTTTGCGTAGTCGGGCCGTAGGGGTCCGTCAGGTTTGACTCTCGTTGTTATGTATTCGTTTTCGAAATTCACCTTACTAAAGTCTTTTCCTTTTCAGATAACCGCCGACCTAATTATAAGTTATATGACTAAGCTATCTTTAAGACGACACATAATTGTACTAGTCTGTAAGTTCCAACTGTACCTAGTTGGTTGATTCCCTCTCCTCCTCATCCCCCTCCACAATAGACTGTCCGTCCGCAAATAGTTTCAGCTCACTCACGTGTGCTGTTCGCGTCCGTCTACCGCTTGCACTTTTCAACTCCGCGATCACCGGCGACGCGTAACCGACCACCTGATAAGGCCCATCGTACTTCGGTGCCAATTTGGCGGCAAAATTTTCACTTGCCTTAGATAGGTGATGTTGCTTCACGAGCACTTTCTGACCGATTTCCGGCCTCCATTCGCGCCGTCGTAAATTATAGCCTCTCGCTTGATCCTGGCTAGCTTTCGACTGCGATATTTTTACGATTTCGAAAATCTCACTCATTTTTGCCTGATGCTCGCCGACCCCCTCCGCGACGCGGCCTGACCCTATCGCGACCTCGTCGAACAATGCCTTCGGCAGCCTCGGCTCCCGCCCCTGCGCCAAAAATGCTGGCGTATAACCGGTACTGTCGGCCATACTGGTGTTTATTGCCAGCGTAAGTTCTGGGATGAATTCATCCCACCGACGCTGCTCCCCTTCCGCAAATTGCGCAATCATCGTCTTCACTGTTCGATTTGTTCGTTCAGTCGGGTTTTCCTGCGGCGTATATGGGGCAGTGAATTGGTGGCGTACCCCCATGTCCCCGAGAAACCTCTTAAATGACCTAATCGTGAACTGGGCGCCATTGTCCGTCACCATCACCTTCGGTACTCCAAAACGTGCCAAAATTTTGTCCCTGAAAGCCTTTTGCAAATTTTTAGTCGATGCTTTGCGCAACGGTGCCATTTCTACCCATTTGGTAAATTTGTCTACAAACACGACCAGCATAGTATTACCGTGTACCGACCGTGGTAGTGGTCCGACAAAATCTGCGCAAAGTATCGCCCATGGCTCGTCAGGCAATTGAGTCAGCATTTTCCCTGCTGCCTTCTGGTGGCCTGTCTTGAATTTCTGGCAAGATACGCACTTTGCGACGTAATTCCTCACATCTCGGAACAACCCCGGCCAGTAATACTGCCGCAACAGCCGCGCAATTGTTTTTCGAACCCCCAAGTGACCCGCCGTTACCGCATCATGATTTTCTTTTAACACTCGGCCTCTCAGTGGCTCTGGGACGCACAATTTCCAGTCCGGTCCCCCGTCCTCCCCCAATCGTCCTGGTATGTACCGATACAAATGTCCGTTTTCAACCATGAAGTCAGGGTACCGTTCAGGGTATTTCCCGATGTCTGAAATTTTCGCGTCTGTCCATGCGCATGTCTGTTTGTCATCTACCGTCGCCCTATACAACGTGTCCAGCGGCTGCCGCGATAGTGCGTCGGCCACGACGTTTAACTTTCCCTTGCGATATTCGACATCAAAGGTATACTGCTGCAGTTCTAATGCCCAGCGAGCAGTTCGGCCAGAGGGGCTTTCAATGCTGTTCAGCCATTTCAACGCTTGGTGGTCAGTAAGGACGGTAAACCTATAACCTTCCAAGTACGGTCGTAGTTTCCTTATTGCCCACACGATCGCCAGGCATTCCTTTTCAGTTGCCGAATAGTTTCGTTCACTTTTGCCCAAATGCCTGCTAGCGTATGCAATTACGCGTTCCTGTCCATCTATTATCTGCGTAAGCACCGCGCCCAGTCCGAAATCGCTTGCATCGGTTTGCAGCATAAATCTTTGCGAAAAGTCCGGGCATGCCAGCACCGGCGCCTCCGTCAAACGTCTCTTCAGTTCCTCGAACTCAGTTTGATGCTCGACTTTCCACCGCCAATGCTTGCCTTTTTTCAGCAACGTGGTGATGTTCACTGTTGCCTTGGAAAAATTCTCCACAAACCGCCTATACCACGACACTACCCCCAAAAACTGTCGCACCCCTCGCAAGCTGGTTGGAGGTTTTAATTGTTGTATCGCGGCTATTTTATCAGGATCAGTCTTGATTCTGGCCTCACACACCACATGCCCTAAATACTTAATCTCCTACCTGAAAAATTCGCATTTTTCCCTATTTAGTTTAAAATTCGCCGCTCTCAATCTCCTAAACACCTCACGTAGGTTTGTCATATGCTCCTCTAAGGAGCTCCCTGTAACAATTATGTCATCGAGGTATGCAAACGCATGTGGCTCCATCTCAGCGCCAATCACCTGATCTAGGGCGCGCTGAAATGTCGCCGGTGCGGAGTGCAAACCGAACGGCATCACTTTCCATTGATAGAGTCCCCTCCCAGGCACCGTGAACGCAGTGCATGGTCTGCTTGCTTCTTCCACCGGTATCTGCCAATAGCCGTTTTTGAGGTCTAGGCTGCTAATATATTTCGCGTTCCGCAGCCGATCTAGAATATGGTTAATTCGCGGAAGAGGGTACGCATCAGGAACTGAATTCGCGTTAAGTTGACGATAATCGACGCACATACGCCAGGTCCCATTCTTCTTTTTCACTAGTACAATGGGTGCACTGTGAGGACTTACTGACGGTTCGATGCAGTCGTTCGCAAGCAACTCGTCCACCTGCGCATTAATGATTGCCATCATGGCCGGGTTTTTCGGAAAATACCGCTGTTTCAGTGGTCGGTCGTTCTTCATGTTGATTCTATGCGTCGTAATGTTAGACGTCCCCGCCAGGCCCTCAAACATCTGAAGTTTGACCTCCAGAAATTTTTATACTTCCCGCAAATCGTTCTTCATCTTGATACCTCGAGCGATATATGCAGCACGAACGTGGCGAAGGTGAGCAGGTCGCCTTTGTCTTGGCTTATGCTTGGTTACGGCGGGGTCCGACCCCACACGTGCGTCGGCACGTGTTGTCTTAGGTCGCTTCGTACGCTGCGGCTTCGGCCTAGGCATTTCGCGGCCGTTCCCCGAGTTCGGTACACCCTCGTTTGACGCGGGGATCCCACGCTGGTCGCTCCCGCCGCTTATCTCCCCCATCTCGGGTATGCCGCACCCTCCTAAAGCGGACGACACCATAACTGGCGTTCGGCACTGAGGCTCCATGACTAGTTTATGCCCCTCAGTTTCGCGTATCAGCACCACTTCCTCGCCACACTTTAGTTCAGAACCGATTCGTTTTAGAAAGTCCATGCCCAGAATCAGATCGTCCACCATTTCGCACAAGGTGAGCAAACCCACGGCACACGACCTTGAACCCAACGCGTTCTGTGCGTGGACAACCTCCGATATTCGGGTGTTCACGCCGTTCGCCATGCGTACCTCCTGATTCACCCGTTCAACGTTCTCACCATTTTTTAAATGACTGGCCAAACACGAGCTGATGAAACTTCGCGTGGCCCCTGTATCGATGATCGCCCAAATCAAGACGCCATCGAGCGTGACCTGGGCTTGCAGCCCGGCCTCTCTGACTTGTAGGGTCCCTAATTTGAGTCTCCCTGCGGAGGCGGAAACTCCAGACGAGGAAGTTGCCTGGACTCCGATGGGCCTCGTCCCGGTCGGGGTCCTTGGCCGTTTCCCGCCCGCCCACAGCAATCGCGGGTATGGGTCCCCCTCTTCCCACAATCCCAGCAAAACGCCACGAACGCATTCCGACATTCCTTGGACCAATGCCCGTCCTGTCCACAACGCCGACAAGCGGTGTGTGGGTTGATTTGCCGCTCCGACACCGACGCCACCTGACGCTGTGCGTTTCCCTTATTCTGTACCCCATTTCGGATGGGGTTGGTTTCGCGCCGGCGTACCTCTTCGAACTCCTCCGCCAATTCCAGCAGCTCCTCCAGCGTGCTAAAACTTCTCCTCGGTGCATAGTACTGATACTCGCACCGGCTGTTCTCGTAAATGTGCTTCAGTTGTTGCTGCCGAGTTAGCTGTGAATGTTTCATAAGGCGCTTCATGTCCAAAACGTAGCTCGCGAACAACTCATCCGGTCCTTGCAACCTACCCCGTACCTCCCATTCCAAGTCTTCCGAGAAGCTACGCGACACGAAGAACTTAATAAAGTCGGCCCTAAAGTCAGTCCAGGTGTCCCAGGACTGCTCACTGTACAAAAACCACGTCTGGGCCCTGCCTTCCAGCAGCTCGGGCACGATAAGTGGCAACTGGTCCTGTGGTATTTGCCGCCTCTTGGCCTTACTTTCGACTACATCCAGGAACTGTAACGCGTCCTGCTGACCATCAAACCGGATCTTCCACTTGTCAGTTTCATGGAAATAAGCTATGTCCCCGACTATGGGACCCCCTCGAGCCGTCGCCGTTTCCCGACTATCCCTAAAGGATACCCTTGGCGTCGTTCGGCGACCGCTTCGGCCGGACGCCTCTTGGCCGGCTGTTGCCCCCACCCAATCTTCCACCCGGCCCTCTTCCGACGTTTCATATCCCCCCGGTGAACTTGATCGTGCTGTTGCGCGTGCGTCTCCCGGCGGCGGGGGCGCGAGGGTCTTTGGCTTGATCTCTGGTCCCCCCTCGATCGCTTCCTGGGTTCGTGCCTCGGTGACCAGCACGGTGGGCGATTTCAATGAGGGTGGCCGGGCGTGCATAGCCGCCAGCTCCTCAAGCCGCGCCAGAGAAGCCGCGTCTAGGCCCCCCTCGCTAATAAATTTGGAGAGGCGTTTACGCATCTCCTCTACCGAACCGTATGCTGCCTGATCAAACTCCTCCAGATAAGCTATCAGCTCCTCCTTCCGCAGGCTCACCACAAACGAAACCTTAACCATTTTGTTGCCCTACTTGCAAAATGTAGGTTATTATGTTTTTTTTTTTTTTTTTTTTTTTTTGTTGAATCTTCTCCCTGGTTGTTAAAAGTTTTACCTTTAACGGGTCTCCCCCAAAATGCCCTACAATGTTTCCTCAACCAGAACCTGTATGCTGCCTCTCTAGCCTAGCACAACGAAACGTTACCAATCCACCCAGGGTCCCTGCTCGGGCGCCAATGTAAAGGACTCCCGGTTCTACCCGGTTCGAAGGCTGGGAGTAGCTAGCCGACAGAGTCCGTTTTACATAAATTTATTCGATTTATATAAAGACCCTGCGTGAATCAGTAACGTTACCTTTCGTCTGCCTGAAATACAACTCGAGAGTAGCGAAAAGAAAGAGGTTGACGTTCCGTTTGTACAGAAACAACTTTTAATTCTAAAGGAAAAGTGATCGGGGGAATCAGCGTTGCTAACTTACAATTAAAGCAGAGGACCCTATTCTCCTACTTCACTTATCCGTACTTATGCGCTAGTGTACAAAGATATAACTTAGACTCTAGACTTAGCTGTAATATTTCCTCCAGTTGCTGCTGCGGGGTGGTGCGTTCTCCCTCGACGTTTTGCTCAACGATGTGCTCGATCAGTGCTAGCGCACGTCTTGCTGATTATTCGACGAGTTGGCGTCTAGCTGGGCGTAGTAAGCTGGTGTCGCTGGCGTAGCTGCGTGTGAGGACCCGGCCAAACACGTTGTAGTGGCCGTATGTACCGTGGCACAGGTTGATTTTCACGCACTCGAAATATCTATGAGTGACACGACTCGGTCGGCGGGAAAAATAGCGTTTCTTTATCGTATCGCGTTTTTATTCGCTTGAAACTTTTCTCAATTCGGAACACGAGGACTCACTTAGCCTTGTTACCGTCCTTTACCGCTTTTTATCTTAAAACCAATAATCGCGAAGTCGACTTTTACGCTTGGTGTCCCGTACCAGACTGCCTCCATTTCTGCTCAACTCATTTGCTGTCGCCTGTTTCCCGCTATTCTGTTCAACGGTGTCCTTCCTAGGCCTTGAGACCGGTCATTCACCTCAACCGGTGCATTTTCGTTTTCCAATGCACTCTGTCGCATTGGAATTCGCCAACAACACCCACTGTGCATACCTCCACGGCCGTCAGCTGATCGCGACTGTTACGAAGCAACCCTGTTTGCCAGTTCCCATGCTATTAACTGCGATAATGACGTGCTGTTAGCTTAACAGTGGCTTACAGACTAACAACAGACGGTATTTCTGTTGTACCCTGCAGCCACTGATCGGCATGGTATGTTATGTTGTGAGGGGTGAATCCCTCACATCTCTTATTAGATATGGCATATTTTCGTATGATAAGGTGTTTCTTTTTCAATGATTTCGAGGATATTTTAGTTTTGATCAAAATAAATTTTATTTCTCATGACTTTTCGTAAAATATGTTAATGCCATCTGAAAGAGGAACAGATAAGCTTTCCATCGAGCTCTTAGTCGAAGAAGTCGGTCGAAGGATGCAAGAGTTATTAGCAAAAAACTAATCGGTGGTCAACACGTTTCCGTCCTACTGCCGATTCTTTTCGCAAAATGCTTTTCTATAATTGTAGTATTTAATGGGAAAAAATTAAACGAATTTTTTGTCCATGTAAAAAACTATTAATTCTGAATAAAATGCCACCCATTTTTGAAATTAAAAAAATTTAAATATCTCTTATTAGATAAGGCATATTTTCGTCTGTTAAGGTAATTCGTTTACAATAATTTCGAGATATTTTAGTTTTGATCAAAAAAATTTTATTTCTTACGACTTTTCGTAAAAAATGTTAATGCCAACTGAAAGAAGAATATATAAGCTTTCCATCGAGCTCTTAGTCGAAGAAGTCGGTCGAAGGATGCATCAATTATTAGCAAAAAACTTATCGGTGGTCAACACGATTCCGTCCTACTGCCGATTCTTTTCGCAAAGTCCTTTTCTAGAATTCTAGTATTTAATGGGAAAAAATTAAACGAATTTTTTGTCCATGTAAAAAACTATTAATTCTGAATAAAATGCCACCCATTTATGAAATTAAAAAAATTTAAATGTCTCTTATTAGATAAGGCATATTTTCGTCTGATAAGGTACTTCGTTTTCAATGATTTCGAGGATATTTTAGTTTTGATCAAAAGAATTTTATTTCTTACAACTTTTCGTAAAAAATGTTAATGCCAACTGAAAGAGGAATAGATAAGCTTTCCATCGAGCTCTTAGTCGAAGAAGTCGGTCGAAGGATGCAACAATTATTAGCAAAAAACTAATCGGTGGTCAACACGTTTCCGTCCTACTGCCGATTCATTTCGCAAAGTACTTTTCTATAATTCTAGTATTTAATGGGAAAAAATTAAACGACTCTTTGGTCCATGTAAAAAACTATTAATTCTGAATAAAATGCCACCCATTTATGAAATTAAAAAAATTTAAATGTCTCTTATTAGATATGGCATATTTTCGTATGATAAGGTACTTCTTTTTCAATGATTTCGAGGATATTTTAGTTTTGATCAAAATAAATTTTATTTCTCATGAATTTTCGTAAAATATGTTAATGCCATCTGAAAGAGGAACAGATAAGCTTTCCATCGAGCTCTTAGTCGAAGGATGCAAGAGTTATTAGCAAAAAACTAATCGGTGGTCAACACGTTTCCGTCCTACTGCCGATACTTTTCGCAAAATGCTTTTCTATAATTGTAGTATTTAATGGGAAAAAATTAAACGAATTTGTTGTCCATGTAAAAAACTATTAATTCTGAATAAAATGCCACCCATTTATGAAATTAAAAAAATTGAAATGTCTCTTATTAGATAAGGCATATTTTCGTCTGATAAGGTACTTCGTTTTCAATGATTTCGAGGATATTTTAGTTTTGATCAAAAAAATTTTATTTCTTACGACTTTTCGTAAAAAATGTTAATGCCAACTGAAAGAGGAATAGATAAGCTTTCCATCGAGCTCTTAGTCGAAGAAGTCGGTCGAAGGATGCAATAATTATTAGCAAAAAACTAATCGGTGGTCAACACGTTTCCGTCCTACTGCCGATTATTTTCGCAAAGTACTTTTCTATAATTCTAGTATTTAATGGGAAAATATTAAACGAATTTTTGGTCCATGTAAAAAACTATTAATTCTGAATAAAAAGTACTGCAAAGTACTTTTCTATAATTCTAGTATTTAATGGGAAAAAATTAAACTAATTTTTTGTCCATGTAAAAAACTATTAATTCTGAATAAAATGCCACCCATTTATGAAATTAAAAAAATTGAAATGTCTCTTATTAGATAAGGCATATTTTCGTCTGATAAGGTACTTCGTTTTCAATGATTTCGAGGATATTTTAGTTTTGATCAAAAAAATTTTATTTCTTACGACTTTTCGTAAAAAATGTTAATGCCAACTGAAAGAGGAACAGATAAGCTTTCCATCGAGCTCTTAGTCGAAGAAGTCGGTCGAAGGATGCAACAATTATTAGCAAAAAACTAATCGGTGGTCAACACGTTTCCGTCCTACTGCCGATTCTTTTCGCAAAATGCTTTTCTATAATTGTAGTATTTAATGGGAAAAAATTAAACGAATTTGTTGTCCATGTAAAAAACTATTAATTCTGAATAAAATGCCACCCATTTATGAAATTAAAAAAATTGAAATGTCTCTTATTAGATAAGGCATATTTTCGTCTGATAAGGTACTTCGTTTTCAATGATTTCGAGGATATTTTAGTTTTGATCAAAAAAATTTTATTTCTTACGACTTTTCGTTAAAAATGTTAATGCCAACTGAAAGAGGAATAGATAAGCTTTCCATCGAGCTCTTAGTCGAAGAAGTCGGTCGAAGGATGCAAGAATTATTAGCAAAAACTAATCGGTGGTCAACACGTTTCCATCCTACTGCCGATACTTTTCGCAAAATGCTTTTCTATAATTGTAGTATTTAATGGGAAAAAATTAAACGAATTTTTTGTCCATGTAAAAAACTATGAATTCTGAATAAAATGCCACCCATTTATGAAATTAAAAAAATTTAAATGTCTCTTATTAGATAAGGCATATTTTCGTCTGATAAGGTACTTCGTTTTCAATGATTTCGAGGATATTTTAGTTTTGATAAAAAAAATTTTATTTCTTACGACTTTTCGTAAAAAATGTTAATGCCAACTGAAAGAGGAATAGATAAGCTTTCCATCGAGCTCTAAGTCGAAGAAGTCGGTCGAAGGATGCAACAATTATTAGCAAAAAACTAATCGGTGGTCAACACGTTTCCGTCCTACTGCCGATTATTTTCGCAAAGTACTTTTCTATAATTCTAGTATTTAATGGGAAAAAATTAAACGAATTTTTGGTCCATGTAAAAAACTATTAATTCTGAATAAAAAGTACTGCAAAGTACTTTTCTATAATTCTAGTATTTAATGGGAAAAAATTAAACGAATTTTTTGTCCATGTAAAAAACTATTAATTCTGAATAAAATGCCACCCATTTATGAAATTAAAAAAATTGAAATGTCTCTTATTAGATAAGGCATATTTTCGTCTGATAAGGTACTTCGTTTTCAATGATTTCGAGGATATTTTAGTTTTGATCAAAAAAATTTTATTTCTTACGACTTTTCGTAAAAAATGTTAATGCCAACTGAAAGAGGAACAGATAAGCTTTCCATCGAGCTCTTAGTCGAAGAAGTCGGTCGAAGGATGCAACAATTATTAGCAAAAAACTAATCGGTGGTCAACACGTTTCCGTCCTACTGCCGATTCTTTTCGCAAAGTACTTTTCTATAATTCTAGTATTTAATGGGAAAAAATTAAACGAATTTTTGGTCCATGTAAAAAACTATTAATTCTGAATAAAATGCCACCCATTTATGAAATTAAATAATTTATATGTCTCTTATTAGATATGGCATATTTTCGTATGATAAGGTACTTCTTTTTCAATGATTTCGAGGATATTTTAGTTTTGATCAAAATAAATTTTATTTCTCATGACTTTTCGTAAAATATGTTAATGCCATCTGAAAGAGGAACAGATAAGCTTTCCATCGAGCTCTTAGTCGAAGGATGCAAGAGTTATTAGCAAAAAACTAATCGGTGGTCAACACGTTTCCGTCCTACTGCCGATTCTTTTCGCAAAATGCTTTTCTATAATTGTAGTATTTAATGGGAAAAAATTAAACGAATTTTTTGTCCATGTAAAAAACTATTAATTCTGAATAAAATGCCACCCATTTATGAAATTAAAAAAATTTAAATGTCTCTTATTAGATAAGGCATATTTTCGTCTGATAAGGTACTTCGTTTTCAATGATTTCGAGGATATTTTAGTTTTGATCAAAAAAATTTTATTTCTTACGACTTTTCGTAAAAAATGTTAATGCCAACTGAAAGAGGAATAGATAAGCTTTCCATCGAGCTCTTAGTCGAAGAAGTCGGTCGAAGGATGCAAGAATTATTAGCAAAAACTAATCGGTGGTCAACACGTTTCCGTCCTACTGCCGATTCTTTTCGCAAAGTACTTTTCTATAATTCTAGTATTTAATGGGAAAAAATGAAACGAATTTTTTGTCCATGTAAAAAACTATTAATTCTGAATAAAATGCCAATTAAAAAAATTGAAATGTCTCTTATTAGATAAGGCATATTTTCGTCTGATAAGGTACTTCGTTTTCAATGATTTCGAGGATATTTTAGTTTTGATCAAAAAAATTTTATTTCTTACGACTTTTCGTAAAAAATGTGAATGCCAACTGAAAAAGGAATAGATAAGCTTTCCATCGAGCTTTTAGTCGAAGAAGTCGGTCGAAGGATGCAACAATTATTAGCAAAAAACTAATCGGTGGTCAACACGTTTCTGTCCTACTGCCGATTATTTTCGCAAAGTACTTTTCTATAATTCTAGTATTGAATGGGAAAAAATTAAACGAATTTTGGATCCATGTAAAAAACTATTTAATCTAAATAAAAAGTACTGCAAAGTACTTTTCTATAATTTTAGTATTTAATGGGAAAAAATTAAACGAATTTTTTGTCCATGTAAAAAACTATTAATTCTGAATAAAATGCCACCCATTTATGAAATTGAATAATTTATATGTCTCTTATTAGATATGGCATGTTTTCGTATGATAAGGTACTTCTTTTTCAATGATTTCGAGGATATTTTAGTTTTGATCAAAATAAATTTTATTTCTCATGACTTTTCGTAAAATATGTTAAGGCCATCTGAAAGAGGAACAGATAAGCTTTCCATCGAGCTCTTAGTCGAAGAAGTCGGTCAAAGGATGCAAGAGTTATTAGCAAAAAACTAATCGGTGGTCAACACGATTCCGTCCTACTGCCGATTCTTTTCGCAAAATGCTTTTCTATAATTGTAGTATTTAATGGGAAAAAATTAAACGAATTTTTTGTCCATGTAAAAAACTATTAATTCTGAATAAAATACCACCCATTTATGAAATTAAAAAAATTTAAATGTCTCTTATTAGATATGGCATGTTTTCGTATGATAAGGTACTTCTTTTTCAATGATTTCGAGGATATTTTAGTTTTGATCAAAATAAATTTTATTTCTCATGACTTTTCGTAAAATATGTTAATGCCATCTGAAAGAGGAACAGATAAGCTTTCTATCGAGCTCTTAGTCGAAGAAGTCTGTCGAAGGATGCAAGAGTTATTAGCAAAAAACTAATCGGTGGTCAACACGTTTCCGTCCTACTGCCGATTCTTTTCGCAAAGTACTTTTCTATAATTCTAGTATTTTATGGGAAAAAATTAAACGAATTTTTTGTCCATATAAAAAATATTAATTCTGAATAAAATGCCACCCATTTATGAAATTAAAAAAATTTAAATGTCTCTTATTAGATAAGGCATATTTTCGTATGATAAGGTACTTCTTTTTCAATGATTTCGAGGATATTTTAGTTTTGATCAAAAAAATTTTATTTCTTACGACTTTTCATAAAATATGTTAATGCCATCTGAAAGAGGAACAGATAAGCTTTCCATCGAGTTTTTAGTCGAAGAAGTTGGTCGAGGGATGCAAGAGTTATTAGCAAAAAACTAATCGGTAGTCAACACGATTCCGTCATACTGCCGATTCTTTTCGCAAAGTACTTTTCTATAATTCTAGTATTCAATGGGAAAAAATTAAACGAATTTTTTGTCTTTTTAAAAAACTATTAATTCTGAATAAAATGCCACCCATTTATGAAATTAAAAAAATTTAAATGTCTCTTATTAGATAAGGCATATTTTCGTCTGATAAGGTACTTCTTTTTCAATCATTTCGAGGATATTTTAGTTTTGATGAAAAAAATTTTTTTTCTTACGACTTTTCGTAAAATATGTTAATGCCATCTGAAAGAGGAACAGATCAGCTTTCCATCGAGCTCTTATTCGACGAAGTTGGTCGAAGGATGCAAGAGTTGTTAGCAAAAAACCAATCGGTGGTCAACACGATTTCGTCCTACAGCCGATTCTTTTCGCAAAATACTTTTCTATAATTGTAGTATTTAATGGGAAAAAATTAAACGAATTTTTGGCCATGTAAAAAACTATTAATTCTGAATAAAATGCCGCCTGTTTATGCAATTAAAAAAATTTAAATGTCTCTCATTAGATAAGGCATATTTTCGTCTAATAAGGGACTTCGTTTTCAATGATTTCGAGGAGATTTTAGTTTTGATCAAAAAAATTTTATTTCTTACGACTTTTCGTAAAAAATGTTAATACAAACTGAAAGAGGAATAGATAAGCTTTCCATCGAGCTCTTAGTCGAAGAAGTCGGTCGAAGGATGCAAGAGTTATTAGCAAAAAACTAATCGGTGGTCAACACGTTTCCGTCCTACTGCCGATTCTTTTCGCAAAGTACTTTTCTATAATTCTAGTATTTAATGGGAAAAAATTAAACGAATTTTTGGTCCATGTAAAAAACTATTAATTCTGAATAAAATGCCACCCATTTATGAAATTAAATAATTTATATGTCTCTTATTAGATATGGCATATTTTCGTATGATAAGGTACTTCTTTTTCAATGATTTCGAGGATATTTTAGTTTTGATCAAAATAAATTTTATTTCTCATGACTTTTCGTAAAATATGTTAATGCCATCTGAAAGAGGAACAGATAAGCTTTCCATCGAGCTCTTAGTCGAAGGATGCAAGAGTTATTAGCAAAAAACTAATCGGTGGTCAACACGTTTCCGTCCTACTGCCGATTCTTTTCGCAAAATGCTTTTCTATAATTGTAGTATTTAATGGGAAAAAATTAAACGAATTTTTTGTCCATGTAAAAAACTATTAATTCTGAATAAAATGCCACCCATTTATGAAATTAAAAAAATTTATATGTCTCTTATTAGATAAGGCATATTTTCGTCTGATAAGGTACTTCGTTTTCAATGATTTCGAGGATATTTTAGTTTTGATCAAAAAAATTTTATTTCTTACGACTTTTCGTAAAAAATGTTAATGCCAACTGAAAGAGGAATAGATAAGCTTTCCATCGAGCTCTTAGTCGAAGAAGTCGGTCGAAGGATGCAATAATTATTAGCAAAAAACTAATCGGTGGTCAACACGTTTCCGTCCTACTGCCGATTATTTTCGCAAAGTACTTTTCTATAATTCTAGTATTTAATGGGAAAAAATTAAACGAATTTTTTGTCCATGTAAAAAACTATTAATTCTGAATAAAATGCCACCCATTTATGAAATTAAAAAAATTGAAATGTCTCTTATTAGATAAGGCATATTTTCGTCTGATAAGGTACTTCGTTTTCAATGATTTCGAGGATATTTTAGTTTTGATCAAAAAAATTTTATTTCTTACGACTTTTCGTAAAAAATGTGAATGCCAACTGAAAAAGGAATAGATAAGCTTTCCATCGAGCTCTTAGTCGAAGGATGCAAGAGTTATTAGCAAAAAACTAATCGGTGGTCAACACGATTTCGTCCTACAGCCGATTCTTTTCGCAAAATACTTTTCTATAATTGTAGTATTTAATGGGAAAAAATTAAACGAATTTTTGGCCATGTAAAAAACTATTAATTCTGAATAAAATGCCGCCTGTTTATGCAATTAAAAAAATTTAAATGTCTCTCATTAGATAAGGCATATTTTCGTCTAATAAGGGACTTCGTTTTCAATGATTTCGAGGAGATTTTAGTTTTGATCAAAAAAATTTTATTTCTTACGACTTTTCGTAAAAAATGTTAATACAAACTGAAAGAGGAATAGATAAGCTTTCCATCGAGCTCTTAGTCGAAGAAGTCGGTCGAAGGATGCAAGAGTTATTAGCAAAAAACTAATCGGTGGTCAACACGTTTCCGTCCTACTGCCGATTCTTTTCGCAAAGTACTTTTCTATAATTCTAGTATTTAATGGGAAAAAATTAAACGAATTTTTGGTCCATGTAAAAAACTATTAATTCTGAATAAAATGCCACCCATTTATGAAATTAAATAATTTATATGTCTCTTATTAGATATGGCATATTTTCGTATGATAAGGTACTTCTTTTTCAATGATTTCGAGGATATTTTAGTTTTGATCAAAATAAATTTTATTTCTCATGACTTTTCGTAAAATATGTTAATGCCATCTGAAAGAGGAACAGATAAGCTTTCCATCGAGCTCTTAGTCGAAGGATGCAAGAGTTATTAGCAAAAAACTAATCGGTGGTCAACACGTTTCCGTCCTACTGCCGATTCTTTTCGCAAAATGCTTTTCTATAATTGTAGTATTTAATGGGAAAAAATTAAACGAATTTTTTGTCCATGTAAAAAACTATTAATTCTGAATAAAATGCCACCCATTTATGAAATTAAAAAAATTTAAATGTCTCTTATTAGATAAGGCATATTTTCGTCTGATAAGGTACTTCGTTTTCAATGATTTCGAGGATATTTTAGTTTTGATCAAAAAAATTTTATTTCTTACGACTTTTCGTAAAAAATGTTAATGCCAACTGAAAGAGGAATAGATAAGCTTTCCATCGAGCTCTTAGTCGAAGAAGTCGGTCGAAGGATGCAATAATTATTAGCAAAAAACTAATCGGTGGTCAACACGTTTCCGTCCTACTGCCGATTATTTTCGCAAAGTACTTTTCTATAATTCTAGTATTTAATGGGAAAAAATTAAACGAATTTTTTGTCCATGTAAAAAACTATTAATTCTGAATAAAATGCCACCCATTTATGAAATTAAAAAAATTGAAATGTCTCTTATTAGATAAGGCATATTTTCGTCTGATAAGGTACTTCGTTTTCAATGATTTCGAGGATATTTTAGTTTTGATCAAAAAAATTTTATTTCTTACGACTTTTCGTAAAAAATGTGAATGCCAACTGAAAAAGGAATAGATAAGCTTTCCATCGAGCTTTTAGTCGAAGAAGTCGGTCGAAGGATGCAACAATTATTAGCAAAAAACTAATCGGTGGTCAACACGTTTCTGTCCTACTGCCGATTATTTTCGCAAAGTACTTTTCTATAATTGTAGTATTTAATGGGAAAAAATTAAACGAATTTTTGGCCATGTAAAAAACTATTAATTCTGAATAAAATGCCGCCTGTTTATGCAATTAAAAAAATTTAAATGTCTCTCATTAGATAAGGCATATTTTCGTCTAATAAGGGACTTCGTTTTCAATGATTTCGAGGAGATTTTAGTTTTGATCAAAAAAATTTTATTTCTTACGACTTTTCGTAAAAAATGTTAATACAAACTGAAAGAGGAATAGATAAGCTTTCCATCGAGCTCTTAGTCGAAGAAGTCGGTCGAAGGATGCAAGAGTTATTAGCAAAAAACTAATCGGTGGTCAACACGTTTCCGTCCTACTGCCGATTCTTTTCGCAAAGTACTTTTCTATAATTCTAGTATTTAATGGGAAAAAATTAAACGAATTTTTGGTCCATGTAAAAAACTATTAATTCTGAATAAAATGCCACCCATTTATGAAATTAAAAAAATTTAAATGTCTCTTATTAGATAAGGCATATTTTCGTCTGATAAGGTACTTCGTTTTCAATGATTTCGAGGATATTTTAGTTTTGATCAAAAAAATTTTATTTCTTACGACTTTTCGTAAAAAATGTTAATGCCAACTGAAAGAGGAATAGATAAGCTTTCCATCGAGCTCTTAGTCGAAGAAGTCGGTCGAAGGATGCAATAATTATTAGCAAAAAACTAATCGGTGGTCAACACGTTTCCGTCCTACTGCCGATTATTTTCGCAAAGTACTTTTCTATAATTCTAGTATTTAATGGGAAAAAATTAAACGAATTTTTTGTCCATGTAAAAAACTATTAATTCTGAATAAAATGCCACCCATTTATGAAATTAAAAAAATTGAAATGTCTCTTATTAGATAAGGCATATTTTCGTCTGATAAGGTACTTCGTTTTCAATGATTTCGAGGATATTTTAGTTTTGATCAAAAAAATTTTATTTCTTACGACTTTTCGTAAAAAATGTGAATGCCAACTGAAAAAGGAATAGATAAGCTTTCCATCGAGCTCTTAGTCGAAGGATGCAAGAGTTATTAGCAAAAAACTAATCGGTGGTCAACACGATTTCGTCCTACAGCCGATTCTTTTCGCAAAATACTTTTCTATAATTGTAGTATTTAATGGGAAAAAATTAAACGAATTTTTGGCCATGTAAAAAACTATTAATTCTGAATAAAATGCCGCCTGTTTATGCAATTAAAAAAATTTAAATGTCTCTCATTAGATAAGGCATATTTTCGTCTAATAAGGGACTTCGTTTTCAATGATTTCGAGGAGATTTTAGTTTTGATCAAAAAAATTTTATTTCTTACGACTTTTCGTAAAAAATGTTAATACAAACTGAAAGAGGAATAGATAAGCTTTCCATCGAGCTCTTAGTCGAAGAAGTCGGTCGAAGGATGCAAGAGTTATTAGCAAAAAACTAATCGGTGGTCAACACGTTTCCGTCCTACTGCCGATTCTTTTCGCAAAGTACTTTTCTATAATTCTAGTATTTAATGGGAAAAAATTAAACGAATTTTTGGTCCATGTAAAAAACTATTAATTCTGAATAAAATGCCACCCATTTATGAAATTAAATAATTTATATGTCTCTTATTAGATATGGCATATTTTCGTATGATAAGGTACTTCTTTTTCAATGATTTCGAGGATATTTTAGTTTTGATCAAAATAAATTTTATTTCTCATGACTTTTCGTAAAATATGTTAATGCCATCTGAAAGAGGAACAGATAAGCTTTCCATCGAGCTCTTAGTCGAAGGATGCAAGAGTTATTAGCAAAAAACTAATCGGTGGTCAACACGTTTCCGTCCTACTGCCGATTCTTTTCGCAAAATGCTTTTCTATAATTGTAGTATTTAATGGGAAAAAATTAAACGAATTTTTTGTCCATGTAAAAAACTATTAATTCTGAATAAAATGCCACCCATTTATGAAATTAAAAAAATTTAAATGTCTCTTATTAGATAAGGCATATTTTCGTCTGATAAGGTACTTCGTTTTCAATGATTTCGAGGATATTTTAGTTTTGATCAAAAAAATTTTATTTCTTACGACTTTTCGTAAAAAATGTTAATGCCAACTGAAAGAGGAATAGATAAGCTTTCCATCGAGCTCTTAGTCGAAGAAGTCGGTCGAAGGATGCAATAATTATTAGCAAAAAACTAATCGGTGGTCAACACGTTTCCGTCCTACTGCCGATTATTTTCGCAAAGTACTTTTCTATAATTCTAGTATTTAATGGGAAAAAATTAAACGAATTTTTTGTCCATGTAAAAAACTATTAATTCTGAATAAAATGCCACCCATTTATGAAATTAAAAAAATTGAAATGTCTCTTATTAGATAAGGCATATTTTCGTCTGATAAGGTACTTCGTTTTCAATGATTTCGAGGATATTTTAGTTTTGATCAAAAAAATTTTATTTCTTACGACTTTTCGTAAAAAATGTGAATGCCAACTGAAAAAGGAATAGATAAGCTTTCCATCGAGCTTTTAGTCGAAGAAGTCGGTCGAAGGATGCAACAATTATTAGCAAAAAACTAATCGGTGGTCAACACGTTTCTGTCCTACTGCCGATTATTTTCGCAAAGTACTTTTCTATAATTCTAGTATTGAATGGGAAAAAATTAAACGAATTTTGGATCCATGTAAAAAACTATTTAATCTGAATAAAAAGTACTGCAAAGTACTTTTCTATAATTTTAGTATTTAATGGGAAAAAATTAAACGAATTTTTTGTCCATGTAAAAAACTATTAATTCTGAATAAAATGCCACCCATTTATGAAATTGAATAATTTATATGTCTCTTATTAGATATGGCATGTTTTCGTATGATAAGGTACTTCTTTTTCAATGATTTCGAGGATATTTTAGTTTTGATCAAAATAAATTTTATTTCTCATGACTTTTCGTAAAATATGTTAATGCCATCTGAAAGAGGAACAGATAAGCTTTCCATCGAGCTCTTAGTCGAAGAAGTCTGTCGAAGGATGCAAGAGTTATTAGCAAAAAACTAATCGGTGGTCAACACGTTTCCGTCCTACTGCCGATTCTTTTCGCAAAGTACTTTTCTATAATTCTAGTATTTTATGGGAAAAAATTAAACGAATTTTTTGTCCATATAAAAAATATTAATTCTGAATAAAATGCCACCCATTTATGAAATTAAAAAAATTTAAATGTCTCTTATTAGATAAGGCATATTTTCGTATGATAAGGTACTTTTTTTTCAATGATTTCGAGGATATTTTAGTTTTGATCAAAAAAATTTTATTTCTTACGACTTTTCATAAAATATGTTAATGCCATCTGAAAGAGGAACAGATAAGCTTTCCATCGAGTTTTTAGTCGAAGAAGTTGGTCGAGGGATGCAAGAGTTATTAGCAAAAAACTAATCGGTAGTCAACACGATTCCGTCATACTGCCGATTCTTTTCGCAAAGTACTTTTCTATAATTCTAGTATTCAATGGGAAAAAATTAAACGAATTTTTTGTCTTTTTAAAAAACTATTAATTCTGAATAAAATGCCACCCATTTATGAAATTAAAAAAATTTAAATGTCTCTTATTAGATAAGGCATATTTTCGTCTGATAAGGTACTTCTTTTTCAATCATTTCGAGGATATTTTAGTTTTGATGAAAAAAATTTTTTTTCTTACGACTTTTCGTAAAATATGTTAATGCCATCTGAAAGAGGAACAGATCAGCTTTCCATCGAGCTCTTATTCGAAGAAGTTGGTCGAAGGATGCAAGAGTTGTTAGCAAAAAACCAATCGGTGGTCAACACGATTTCGTCCTACAGCCGATTCTTTTCGCAAAATACTTTTCTATAATTGTAGTATTTAATGGGAAAAAATTAAACGAATTTTTGGCCATGTAAAAAACTATTAATTCTGAATAAAATGCCGCCTGTTTATGCAATTAAAAAAATTTAAATGTCTCTCATTAGATAAGGCATATTTTCGTCTAATAAGGGACTTCGTTTTCAATGATTTCGAGGAGATTTTAGTTTTGATCAAAAAAATTTTATTTCTTACGACTTTTCGTAAAAAATGTTAATACAAACTGAAAGAGGAATAGATAAGCTTTCCATCGAGCTCTTAGTCGAAGAAGTCGGTCGAAGGATGCAAGAGTTATTAGCAAAAAACTAATCGGTGGTCAACACGTTTCCGTCCTACTGCCGATTCTTTTCGCAAAGTACTTTTCTATAATTGTAGTATTTAATGGGAAAAAATTAAACGAATTTTTTGTCCATGTAAAAAACTATTAATTCTGAATAAAATTCCGCCTGTTTATGCAATTAAAAAAATTTAAATGTCTCTTATTAGATAAGGCAAATTTTCGTCTGATAAGGTACTTCTTTTTCAATGATTTCGAGGATATTTTAGTTTTGATCAAAAAAATTTTATTTCTTACGACTTTTCGTAAAATATGTTAATGCCATCTGAAAGAAGAACAGATAAGCTTTCCATCGAGCTTTTAGTCGAAGAAGTCGGTCGAAGGATGCAAGAGTTATTGGCAAAAAACTAATCGGTGGTCAACACGATTCCGTCCCACTGCCGATTCTTTTCGCAAAGTACTTTTCTGAAATTGTAGTATTTAATGGGAAAAAATTAAACGAATTTTTTGTCCATGTAAAAAAACTTTTAATTCTGAATAAAATGCCACCCATTTATGCAATTAAAAAAATTTAAATGTGTCTTATTAGATAAGGCATATTTTCGTCTGATAAGGTACTTCTTCTTAAATGATTTCGAGGATATTTTAGTTTTGATCAAAAAAATTTTATTTCTCATGACTTTTCGTAAAATATGTTAATGCCATCTGAAAGAGGAACAGATAAGCTTTCCATCGAGTTTTTAGTCGAAGAAGTCGGTCGAAGGATGCAAGAGTTATTAGCAAAAAACTAATCGGTGGTCAACACGATTCCGTCCTACTGCCGATTCTTTTCGCAAAGTACTTTTCTAAAATTGTAGTATTTAATGGGAAAAAATTAAACGAATTTTTTGTCCATGTAAAAAAACTTTTAATTCTGAATAAAATGCCACCCATTTATGCAATTAAAAAAATTTAAATGTGTCTTATTAGATAAGGCATATTTTCGTCTGATAAGGTACTTCTTCTTAAATGATTTCGAGGATATTTTAGTTTTGATCAAAAAAATTTTATTTCTCATGACTTTTCGTAAAATATGTTAATGCCATCTGAAAGAGGAACAGATAAGCTTTCCATCGAGCTCTTAGTCGAAGAAGTCTGTCGAAGGATGCAAGAGTTATTAGCAAAAAACTAATCGGTGGTCAACACGTTTCCGTCCTACTGCCGATTCTTTTCGCAAAGTACTTTTCCGCCTGTTTATGCAATTAAAAAAATTTAAATGTCTCTCATTAGATAAGGCATATTTTCGTCTGATAAGGGACATCGTTTTCAATGATTTCGAGGAGATTTTAGTTTTGATCAAAAAAATTTTATTTCTCATGACTTTTCGTAAAATATGTTAATGCCATCTGAAAGAGGAACAGATAAGCTTTCCATCGAGTTTTTAGTCGAAGAAGTCGGTCGAAGGATGCAAGAGTTATTGGCAAAAAACTAATCGGTGGTCAACACGATTCCGTCCCACTGCCGATTCTTTTCGCAAAGTACTTTTCTAAAATTGTAGTATTTAATGGGAAAAAATTAAACGAATTTTTTGTCCATGTAAAAAACTATTAATTCTGAATAAAATTCCGCCTGTTTATGCAATTAAAAAAATTTAAATGTCTCTCATTAGATAAGGCATATTTTCGTCTAATAAGGGACTTCGTTTTCAATGATTTCGAGGAGATTTTAGTTTTGATCAAAAAAATTTTATTTCTTACGACTTTTCGTAAAAAATGTTAATACAAACTGAAAGAGGAATAGATAAGCTTTCCATCGAGCTCTTAGTCGAAGAAGTCGGTCGAAGGATGCAAGAGTTATTAGCAAAAAATTAATCGGTGGTCAACACGTTTCCGTCCTACTGCCGATTCTTTTCGCAAAGTACTTTTCTAAAATTGTAGTATTTAATGTTAAAAAATTAAACGAATTTTTTGTCCATGTAAAAAAACTTTTAATTCTGAATAAAATGCCACCCATTTATGCAATTAAAAAAATTTAAATGTGTCTTATTAGATAAGGCATATTTTCGTCTGATAAGGTACTTCTTCTTAAATGATTTCGAGGATATTTTAGTTTTGATCAAAAAAATTTTATTTCTCATGACTTTTCGTAAAATATGTTAATGCCATCTGAAAGAGGAACAGATAAGCTTTCCATCGAGTTTTTAGTCGAAGAAGTCGGTCGAAGGATGCAAGAGTTATTAGCAAAAAACTAATCGGTGGTCAACACGATTCCGTCCCACTGCCGATTCTTTTCGCAAAGTACTTTTCTAAAATTGTAGTATTTAATGGGAAAAAATTAAACGAATTTTTTGTCCATGTAAAAAACTATTAATTCTGAATAAAATTCCGCCTGTTTATGCAATTAAAAAAATTTAAATGTCTCTCATTAGATAAGGCATATTTTCGTCTAATAAGGGACTTCGTTTTCAATGATTTCGAGGAGATTTTAGTTTTGATCAAAAAAATTTTATTTCTCATGACTTTTCGTAAAATATGTTAATGCCATCTGAAAGAGGAACAGATAAGCTTTCCATCGAGCTCTTAGTCGAAGAAGTCTGTCGAAGGATGCAAGAGTTATTAGCAAAAAACTAATCGGTGGTCAACACGTTTCCGTCCTACTGCCGATTCTTTTCGCAAAGTACTTTTCCGCCTGTTTATGCAATTAAAAAAATTTAAATGTCTCTCATTAGATAAGGCATATTTTCGTCTGATAAGGGACTTCGTTTTCAATGATTTCGAGGAGATTTTAGTTTTGATCAAAAAAATTTTATTTCTTACGACTTTTCGTAAAAAATGTTAATACAAACTGAAAGAGGAATAGATAAGCTTTCCATCGAGCTCTTAGTCGAAGAAGTCGGTCGAAGGATGCAAGAGTTATTAGCAAAAAACTAATCGGTGGTCAACACGTTTCCGTCCTACTGCCGATTCTTTTCGCAAAGTACTTTTCTATAATTGTAGTATTTAATGGGAAAAAATTAAACGAATTTTTTGTCCATGTAAAAAACTATTAATTCTGAATAAAATTCCGCCTGTTTATGCAATTAAAAAAATTTAAATGTCTCTTATTAGATAAGGCAAATTTTCGTCTGATAAGGTACTTCTTTTTCAATGATTTCGAGGATATTTTAGTTTTGATCAAAAAAATTTTATTTCTTACGACTTTTCGTAAAAAATGTTAATACAAACTGAAAGAGGAATAGATAAGCTTTCCATCGAGCTCTTAGTCGAAGAAGTCGGTCGAAGGATGCAAGAGTTATTAGCAAAAAACTAATCGGTGGTCAACACGTTTCCGTCCTACTGCCGATTCTTTTCGCAAAGTACTTTTCTATAATTGTAGTATTTAATGGGAAAAAATTAAACGAATTTTTTGTCCATGTAAAAAACTATTAATTCTGAATAAAATGCCACCCATTTATGAAATTGAATAATTTATATGTCTCTTATTAGATATGGCATGTTTTCGTATGATAAGGTACTTCTTTTTCAATGATTTCGAGGATATTTTAGTTTTGATCAAAATAAATTTTATTTCTCATGACTTTTCGTAAAATATGTTAAGGCCATCTGAAAGAGGAACAGATAAGCTTTCCATCGAGCTCTTAGTCGAAGAAGTCGGTCGAAGGATGCAAGAGTTATTAGCAAAAAACTAATCGGTGGTCAACACGATTCCGTCCTACTGCCGATTCTTTTCGCAAAATGCTTTTCTATAATTGTAGTATTTAATGGGAAAAAATTAAACGAATTTTTTGTCCATGTAAAAAAACTATTAATTCTGAATAAAATACCACCCATTTATGAAATTAAAAAAATTTAAATGTCTCTTATTAGATATGGCATATTTTCGTCTAATAAGGGACTTCTTCTTAAATGATTTCGAGGATATTTTAGTTTTGATCAAAAAAATTTTATTTCTCATGACTTTTCGTAAAATATGTTAATGCCATCTGAAAGAGGAACAGATAAGCTTTCCATCGAGCTCTTAGTCGAAGAAGTCTGTCGAAGGATGCAAGAGTTATTAGCAAAAAACTAATCGGTGGTCAACACGTTTCCGTCCTACTGCCGATTCTTTTCGCAAAGTACTTTTCCGCCTGTTTATGCAATTAAAAAAATTTAAATGTCTCTCATTAGATAAGGCATATTTTCGTCTGATAAGGGACTTCGTTTTCAATGATTTCGAGGAGATTTTAGTTTTGATCAAAAAAATTTTATTTCTCATGACTTTTCGTAAAATATGTTAATGCCATCTGAAAGAGGAACAGATAAGCTTTCCATCGAGTTTTTAGTCGAAGAAGTCGGTCGAAGGATGCAAGAGTTATTAGCAAAAAACTAATCGGTGGTCAACACGATTCCGTCCTACTGCCGATTCTTTTCGCAAAGTACTTTTCTAAAATTGTAGTATTTAATGGGAAAAAATTAAACGAATTTTTTGTCCATGTAAAAAAACTTTTAATTCTGAATAAAATGCCACCCATTTATGCAATTAAAAAAATTTAAATGTGTCTTATTAGATAAGGCATATTTTCGTCTGATAAGGTACTTCTTCTTAAATGATTTCGAGGATATTTTAGTTTTGATCAAAAAAATTTTATTTCTCATGACTTTTCGTAAAATATGTTAATGCCATCTGAAAGAGGAACAGATAAGCTTTCCATCGAGCTCTTAGTCGAAGAAGTCTGTCGAAGGATGCAAGAGTTATTAGCAAAAAACTAATCGGTGGTCAACACGTTTCCGTCCTACTGCCGATTCTTTTCGCAAAGTACTTTTCCGCCTGTTTATGCAATTAAAAAAATTTAAATGTCTCTCATTAGATAAGGCATATTTTCGTCTGATAAGGGACATCGTTTTCAATGATTTCGAGGAGATTTTAGTTTTGATCAAAAAAATTTTATTTCTCATGACTTTTCGTAAAATATGTTAATGCCATCTGAAAGAGGAACAGATAAGCTTTCCATCGAGTTTTTAGTCGAAGAAGTCGGTCGAAGGATGCAAGAGTTATTGGCAAAAAACTAATCGGTGGTCAACACGATTCCGTCCCACTGCCGATTCTTTTCGCAAAGTACTTTTCTAAAATTGTAGTATTTAATGGGAAAAAATTAAACGAATTTTTTGTCCATGTAAAAAACTATTAATTCTGAATAAAATTCCGCCTGTTTATGCAATTAAAAAAATTTAAATGTCTCTCATTAGATAAGGCATATTTTCGTCTAATAAGGGACTTCGTTTTCAATGATTTCGAGGAGATTTTAGTTTTGATCAAAAAAATTTTATTTCTTACGACTTTTCGTAAAAAATGTTAATACAAACTGAAAGAGGAATAGATAAGCTTTCCATCGAGCTCTTAGTCGAAGAAGTCGGTCGAAGGATGCAAGAGTTATTAGCAAAAAATTAATCGGTGGTCAACACGTTTCCGTCCTACTGCCGATTCTTTTCGCAAAGTACTTTTCTAAAATTGTAGTATTTAATGTTAAAAAATTAAACGAATTTTTTGTCCATGTAAAAAAACTTTTAATTCTGAATAAAATGCCACCCATTTATGCAATTAAAAAAATTTAAATGTGTCTTATTAGATAAGGCATATTTTCGTCTGATAAGGTACTTCTTCTTAAATGATTTCGAGGATATTTTAGTTTTGATCAAAAAAATTTTATTTCTCATGACTTTTCGTAAAATATGTTAATGCCATCTGAAAGAGGAACAGATAAGCTTTCCATCGAGTTTTTAGTCGAAGAAGTCGGTCGAAGGATGCAAGAGTTATTAGCAAAAAACTAATCGGTGGTCAACACGATTCCGTCCCACTGCCGATTCTTTTCGCAAAGTACTTTTCTAAAATTGTAGTATTTAATGGGAAAAAATTAAACGAATTTTTTGTCCATGTAAAAAACTATTAATTCTGAATAAAATTCCGCCTGTTTATGCAATTAAAAAAATTTAAATGTCTCTCATTAGATAAGGCATATTTTCGTCTAATAAGGGACTTCGTTTTCAATGATTTCGAGGAGATTTTAGTTTTGATCAAAAAAATTTTATTTCTCATGACTTTTCGTAAAATATGTTAATGCCATCTGAAAGAGGAACAGATAAGCTTTCCATCGAGCTCTTAGTCGAAGAAGTCTGTCGAAGGATGCAAGAGTTATTAGCAAAAAACTAATCGGTGGTCAACACGTTTCCGTCCTACTGCCGATTCTTTTCGCAAAGTACTTTTCCGCCTGTTTATGCAATTAAAAAAATTTAAATGTCTCTCATTAGATAAGGCATATTTTCGTCTGATAAGGGACTTCGTTTTCAATGATTTCGAGGAGATTTTAGTTTTGATCAAAAAAATTTTATTTCTTACGACTTTTCGTAAAAAATGTTAATACAAACTGAAAGAGGAATAGATAAGCTTTCCATCGAGCTCTTAGTCGAAGAAGTCGGTCGAAGGATGCAAGAGTTATTAGCAAAAAACTAATCGGTGGTCAACACGTTTCCGTCCTACTGCCGATTCTTTTCGCAAAGTACTTTTCTATAATTGTAGTATTTAATGGGAAAAAATTAAACGAATTTTTTGTCCATGTAAAAAACTATTAATTCTGAATAAAATTCCGCCTGTTTATGCAATTAAAAAAATTTAAATGTCTCTTATTAGATAAGGCAAATTTTCGTCTGATAAGGTACTTCTTTTTCAATGATTTCGAGGATATTTTAGTTTTGATCAAAAAAATTTTATTTCTTACGACTTTTCGTAAAAAATGTTAATACAAACTGAAAGAGGAATAGATAAGCTTTCCATCGAGCTCTTAGTCGAAGAAGTCGGTCGAAGGATGCAAGAGTTATTAGCAAAAAACTAATCGGTGGTCAACACGTTTCCGATTCTTTTCGCAAAGTACTTTTCTATAATTGTAGTATTTAATGGGAAAAAATTAAACGAATTTTTTGTCCATGTAAAAAACTATTAATTCTGAATAAAATGCCACCCATTTATGAAATTGAATAATTTATATGTCTCTTATTAGATATGGCATGTTTTCGTATGATAAGGTACTTCTTTTTCAATGATTTCGAGGATATTTTAGTTTTGATCAAAATAAATTTTATTTCTCATGACTTTTCGTAAAATATGTTAAGGCCATCTGAAAGAGGAACAGATAAGCTTTCCATCGAGCTCTTAGTCGAAGAAGTCGGTCGAAGGATGCAAGAGTTATTAGCAAAAAACTAATCGGTGGTCAACACGATTCCGTCCTACTGCCGATTCTTTTCGCAAAATGCTTTTCTATAATTGTAGTATTTAATGGGAAAAAATTAAACGAATTTTTTGTCCATGTAAAAAAACTATTAATTCTGAATAAAATACCACCCATTTATGAAATTAAAAAAATTTAAATGTCTCTTATTAGATATGGCATATTTTCGTCTAATAAGGGACTTCTTCTTAAATGATTTCGAGGATATTTTAGTTTTGATCAAAAAAATTTTATTTCTCATGACTTTTCGTAAAATATGTTAATGCCATCTGAAAGAGGAACAGATAAGCTTTCCATCGAGCTCTTAGTCGAAGAAGTCTGTCGAAGGATGCAAGAGTTATTAGCAAAAAACTAATCGGTGGTCAACACGTTTCCGTCCTACTGCCGATTCTTTTCGCAAAGTACTTTTCCGCCTGTTTATGCAATTAAAAAAATTTAAATGTCTCTCATTAGATAAGGCATATTTTCGTCTGATAAGGGACTTCGTTTTCAATGATTTCGAGGAGATTTTAGTTTTGATCAAAAAAATTTTATTTCTCATGACTTTTCGTAAAATATGTTAATGCCATCTGAAAGAGGAACAGATAAGCTTTCCATCGAGTTTTTAGTCGAAGAAGTCGGTCGAAGGATGCAAGAGTTATTGGCAAAAAACTAATCGGTGGTCAACACGATTCCGTCCCACTGCCGATTCTTTTCGCAAAGTACTTTTCTAAAAATGTAGTATTTAATGGGAAAAAATTAAACGAATTTTTTGTCCATGTAAAAAACTATTAATTCTGAATAAAATTCCGCCTGTTTATGCAATTAAAAAAATTTAAATGTCTCTCATTAGATAAGGCATATTTTCGTCTAATAAGGGACTTCGTTTTCAATGATTTCGAGGAGATTTTAGTTTTGATCAAAAAAATTTTATTTCTTACGACTTTTCGTAAAAAATGTTAATACAAACTGAAAGAGGAATAGATAAGCTTTCCATCGAGCTCTTAGTCGAAGAAGTCGGTCGAAGGATGCAAGAGTTATTAGCAAAAAATTAATCGGTGGTCAACACGTTTCCGTCCTACTGCCGATTCTTTTCGCAAAGTACTTTTCTAAAATTGTAGTATTTAATGTTAAAAAATTAAACGAATTTTTTGTCCATGTAAAAAAACTTTTAATTCTGAATAAAATGCCACCCATTTATGCAATTAAAAAAATTTAAATGTGTCTTATTAGATAAGGCATATTTTCGTCTGATAAGGTACTTCTTCTTAAATGATTTCGAGGATATTTTAGTTTTGATCAAAAAAATTTTATTTCTCATGACTTTTCGTAAAATATGTTAATGCCATCTGAAAGAGGAACAGATAAGCTTTCCATCGAGTTTTTAGTCGAAGAAGTCGGTCGAAGGATGCAAGAGTTATTAGCAAAAAACTAATCGGTGGTCAACACGATTCCGTCCCACTGCCGATTCTTTTCGCAAAGTACTTTTCTAAAATTGTAGTATTTAATGGGAAAAAATTAAACGAATTTTTTGTCCATGTAAAAAACTATTAATTCTGAATAAAATTCCGCCTGTTTATGCAATTAAAAAAATTTAAATGTCTCTCATTAGATAAGGCATATTTTCGTCTAATAAGGGACTTCGTTTTCAATGATTTCGAGGAGATTTTAGTTTTGATCAAAAAAATTTTATTTCTCATGACTTTTCGTAAAATATGTTAATGCCATCTGAAAGAGGAACAGATAAGCTTTCCATCGAGCTCTTAGTCGAAGAAGTCTGTCGAAGGATGCAAGAGTTATTAGCAAAAAACTAATCGGTGGTCAACACGTTTCCGTCCTACTGCCGATTCTTTTCGCAAAGTACTTTTCCGCCTGTTTATGCAATTAAAAAAATTTAAATGTCTCTCATTAGATAAGGCATATTTTCGTCTGATAAGGGACTTCGTTTTCAATGATTTCGAGGAGATTTTAGTTTTGATCAAAAAAATTTTATTTCTTACGACTTTTCGTAAAAAATGTTAATACAAACTGAAAGAGGAATAGATAAGCTTTCCATCGAGCTCTTAGTCGAAGAAGTCGATCGAAGGATGCAAGAGTTATTAGCAAAAAACTAATCGGTGGTCAACACGTTTCCGTCCTACTGCCGATTCTTTTCGCAAAGTACTTTTCTATAATTCTAGTATTTAATGGGAAAAAATTAAACGAATTTTTTGTCCATGTAAAAAACTATTAATTCTGAATAAAATTCCGCCTGTTTATGCAATTAAAAAAATTTAAATGTCTCTTATTAGATAAGGCAAATTTTCGTCTGATAAGGTACTTCTTTTTCAATGATTTCGAGGATATTTTAGTTTTGATCAAAAAAATTTTATTTCTTACGACTTTTCGTAAAAAATGTTAATACAAACTGAAAGAGGAATAGATAAGCTTTCCATCGAGCTCTTAGTCGAAGAAGTCGGTCGAAGGATGCAAGAGTTATTAGCAAAAAACTAATCGGTGGTCAACACGTTTCCGTCCTACTGCCGATTCTTTTCGCAAAGTACTTTTCTATAATTGTAGTATTTAATGGGAAAAAATTAAACGAATTTTTTGTCCATGTAAAAAACTATTAATTCTGAATAAAATTCCGCCTGTTTATGCAATTAAAAAAATTTAAATGTGTCTTATTAGATAAGGCATATTTTCGTCTGATAAGGTACTTCTTCTTAAATGATTTCGAGGATATTTTAGTTTTGATCAAAAAAATTTTATTTCTCATGACTTTTCGTAAAATATGTTAATGCCATCTGAAAGAGGAACAGATAAGCTTTCCATCGAGCTCTTAGTCGAAGAAGTCTGTCGAAGGATGCAAGAGTTATTAGCAAAAAACTAATCGGTGGTCAACACGTTTCCGTCCTACTGCCGATTCTTTTCGCAAAGTACTTTTCCGCCTGTTTATGCAATTAAAAAAATTTAAATGTCTCTCATTAGATAAGGCATATTTTCGTCTGATAAGGGACTTCGTTTTCAATGATTTCGAGGAGATTTTAGTTTTGATCAAAAAAATTTTATTTCTTACGACTTTTCGTAAAAAATGTTAATACAAACTGAAAGAGGAATAGATAAGCTTTCCATCGAGCTCTTAGTCGAAGAAGTCGGTCGAAGGATGCAAGAGTTATTAGCAAAAAACTAATCGGTGGTCAACACGTTTCCGTCCTACTGCCGATTCTTTTCGCAAAGTACTTTTCTATAATTGTAGTATTTAATGGGAAAAAATTAAACGAATTTTTTGTCCATGTAAAAAACTATTAATTCTGAATAAAATTCCGCCTGTTTATGCAATTAAAAAAATTTAAATGTCTCTTATTAGATAAGGCAAATTTTCGTCTGATAAGGTACTTCTTTTTCAATGATTTCGAGGATATTTTAGTTTTGATCAAAAAAATTTTATTTCTTACGACTTTTCGTAAAAAATGTTAATACAAACTGAAAGAGGAATAGATAAGCTTTCCATCGAGCTCTTAGTCGAAGAAGTCGGTCGAAGGATGCAAGAGTTATTAGCAAAAAACTAATCGGTGGTCAACACGTTTCCGTCCTACTGCCGATTCTTTTCGCAAAGTACTTTTCTATAATTCTAGTATTTTATGGGAAAAAATTAAACGAAATTTTTGTCCATATAAAAAATATTAATTCTGAATAAAATGCCACCCATTTATGAAATTAAAAAAATTTAAATGTCTCCTATTAGATAAGGCATATTTTCGTATGATAAGGTACTTCTTTTTCAATGATTTCGAGGATATTTTAGTTTTGATCAAAAAAATTTTATTTCTTACGACTTTTCATAAAATATGTTAATGCCATCTGAAAGAGGAACAGATAAGCTTTCCATCGAGTTTTTAGTCGAAGAAGTTGGTCGAGGGATGCAAGAGTTATTAGCAAAAAACTAATCGGTAGTCAACACGATTCCGTCATACTGCCGATTCTTTTCGCAAAGTACTTTTCTATAATTGTAGTATTTAATGGGAAAAAATTAAACGAATTTTTTGTCCATGTAAAAAACTATTAATTCTGAATAAAATGCCACCCATTTATGAAATTGAATAATTTATATGTCTCTTATTAGATATGGCATGTTTTCGTATGATAAGGTACTTCTTTTTCAATGATTTCGAGGATATTTTAGTTTTGATCAAAATAAATTTTATTTCTCATGACTTTTCGTAAAATATGTTAAGGCCATCTGAAAGAGGAACAGATAAGCTTTCCATCGAGCTCTTAGTCGAAGAAGTCGGTCGAAGGATGCAAGAGTTATTAGCAAAAAACTAATCGGTGGTCAACACGATTCCGTCCTACTGCCGATTCTTTTCGCAAAATGCTTTTCTATAATTGTAGTATTTAATGGGAAAAAATTAAACGAATTTTTTGTCCATGTAAAAAACTATTAATTCTGAATAAAATACCACCCATTTATGAAATTAAAAAAATTTAAATGTCTCTTATTAGATATGGCATGTTTTCGTATGATAAGGTACTTCTTTTTCAATGATTTCGAGGATATTTTAGTTTTGATCAAAATAAATTTTATTTCTCATGACTTTTCGTAAAATATGTTAATGCCATCTGAAAGAGGAACAGATAAGCTTTCCATCGAGCTTTTAGTCGAAGAAGTCTGTCGAAGGATGCAAGAGTTATTAGCAAAAAACTAATCGGTGGTCAACACGTTTCCGTCCTACTGCCGATTCTTTTCGCAAAGTACTTTTCTATAATTCTAGTATTTTATGGGAAAAAATTAAACGAAATTTTTGTCCATATAAAAAATATTAATTCTGAATAAAATGCCACCCATTTATGAAATTAAAAAAATTTAAATGTCTCTTATTAGATAAGGCATATTTTCGTATGATAAGGTACTTCTTTTTCAATGATTTCGAGGATATTTTAGTTTTGATCAAAAAAATTTTATTTCTTACGACTTTTCATAAAATATGTTAATGCCATCTGAAAGAGGAACAGATAAGCTTTCCATCGAGTTTTTAGTCGAAGAAGTTGGTCGAGGGATGCAAGAGTTATTAGCAAAAAACTAATCGGTAGTCAACACGATTCCGTCATACTGCCGATTCTTTTCGCAAAGTACTTTTCTATAATTCTAGTATTCAATGGGAAAAAATTAAACGAATTTTTTGTCTTTTTAAAAAACTATTAATTCTGAATAAAATGCCACCCATTTATGAAATTAAAAAAATTTAAATGTCTCTTATTAGATAAGGCATATTTTCGTATGATAAGGTACTTCTTTTTCAATCATTTCGAGGATATTTTAGTTTTGATGAAAAAAATTTTTTTTCTTACGACCTTTCGTAAAATATGTTAATGCCATCTGAAAGAGGAACAGATCAGCTTTCCATCGAGCTCTTATTCGAAGAAGTCGGTCGAAGGATGCAAGAGTTGTTAGCAAAAAACCAATCGGTGGTCAACACGATTCCGTCCTACAGCCGATTCTTTTCGCAAAATACTTTTCTATAATTGTAGTATTTAATGGGAAAAAATTAAACGAATTTTTGGCCATGTAAAAAACTATTAATTCTGAATAAAATGCCGCCTGTTTATGCAATTAAAAAAATTTAAATGTCTCTCATTAGATAAGGCATATTTTCGTCTGATAAGGGACTTCGTTTTCAATGATTTCGAGGAGATTTTAGTTTTGATCAAAAAAATTTTATTTCTTACGACTTTTCGTAAAAAATGTTAATACAAACTGAAAGAGGAATAGATAAGCTTTCCATCGAGCTCTTAGTCGAAGAAGTCGGTCGAAGGATGCAAGAGTTATTAGCAAAAAACTAATCGGTGGTCAACACGTTTCCGTCCTACTGCCGATTCTTTTCGCAAAGTACTTTTCTATAATTGTAGTATTTAATGGGAAAAAATTAAACGAATTTTTTGTCCATGTAAAAAACTATTAATTCTGAATAAAATTCCGCCTGTTTATGCAATTAAAAAAATTTAAATGTCTCTTATTAGATAAGGCAAATTTTCGTCTGATAAGGTACTTCTTTTTCATTGATTTCGAGGATATTTTAGTTTTGATCAAAAAAATTTTATTTCTTACGACTTTTCGTAAAATATGTTAATGCCATCTGAAAGAGGAACAGATAAGCTTTCCATCGAGCTTTTAGTCGAAGAAGTCGGTCGAAGGATGCAAGAGTTATTGGCAAAAAACTAATCGGTGGTCAACACGATTCCGTCCCACTGCCGATTCTTTTCGCAAAGTACTTTTCTAAAATTGTAGTATTTAATGGGAAAAAATTAAACGAATTTTTTGTCCATGTAAAAAAACTTTTAATTCTGAATAAAATGACACCCATTTATGCAATTAAAAAAATTAAAATGTCTCTTATTAGATAAGGCATATTTTCGTCTGATAAGGTACTTCTTTTTTAATGATTTCGAGGATATTTTAGTTTTGATCAAAACAATTTTATTTCTCATGACTTTTCGTAAAATATGTTAATGCCATCTGAAAGAGGAACAGATAAGCTTTCCATCGAGTTTTTAGTCGAAGAAGTCGGTCGAAGGATGCAAGAGTTATTAGCAAAAAACTAATCGGTGGTCAACACGATTCCGTCCTACTGCCGATTCTTTTCGCAAAGTACTTTTCTAAAATTGTAGTATTTAATGGGAAAAAATTAAACGAATTTTTTGAAAACTTTTAATTCTGAATAAAATGCCACCCATTTATGCAATTAAAAAAATCTAAATGTCTCTTATTAGATAAGGCATATTTTCGTCTGATAAGGTACTTCTTCTTAAATGATTTCGAGGATATTTTAGTTTTGATCAAAAAAATTTTATTTCTCATGACTTTTCGTAAAATATGTTAATGCCATCTGAAAGAGGAACAGATAAGCTTTCCATCGAGCTCTTAGTCGAAGAAGTCGGTCGAAGGATGCAAGAGTTATTAGCAAAAAACTAATCGGTGGTCAACACGATTCCGTCCTACTGCCGATTCTTTTCGCAAAGTCCTTTTCTATAATTCTAGTATTTAATGGGAAAAAATTAAACGAATTTTTTGTCCATGTAAAAAACTATTAATTCTGAATAAAATGCCACCCGTTTTTGAAATGAAAAAAATTTAAATGTCTCTTATTAGATAAGGCATATTTTCGTCTGATAAGGGACTTCGTTTTCAATGATTTCGAGGATATTTTAGTTTCGATCAAAAAAATTTTATTTCTTACGACTTTTCGTAAAATATGTTAATGCCATCTGAAAGAGGAACAGATAAGCTTTCCATCGAGCTTTTAGTCGAAGAAGTCGGTCGAAGGATGCAAGAGTTATTAGCAAAAAACTAATCGGTGGTCAACACGTTTCCGTCCTACTGCCGATTCTTTTCGCAAAATGCTTTTCTATAATTGTAGTATTTAATTGGAAATAATTAAACGAATTTTTGTCCATGTAAAAAAACTATTAATTCTGAATAAAATGCCACCCATTTATGCAATTAAAAAAATTTAAATGTCACTTATTAGATAAGGCATATTTTCGTCTAATAAGGTACTTCGTTTTCAATGATTTCGAGGATATTTTAGTTTTGATCAAAAAAAATTTATTTCTTACGACTTTTCTTAAAAAATGTTAATGCCAACTGAAAGAGGAATAGATAAGCTTTCCAGCGAGCTCTTAGTCGAAGAAGTCGGTCGAAGGATGCAAGAGTTATTAGCAAAAAACTAATCGGTGGTCAACACGTTTCCGTCCTACTGCCGATTCTTTTCGCAAAGTACTTTTCTATAATTCTAGTATTTAATGGGAAAAAATTAAACGAATTTTTTGTCCATGTAAAAAATATTAATTCTGAATAAAATGCCACCCATTTATGAAATTAAAAAAATTTAAATGTCTCTTATTAGATAAGGCATATTTTCGTCTGATAAGGTATTTCTTTTTCAATCAGTTCGAGGATATTTTAGTTTTGATGAAAAAAATTTTTTTTCTTACGACTTTTCGTAAAATATGTTGATGCCATCTGAAAAAGGAACAGATCAGCTGTCCATCGAGCTCTTATTCGAAGAAGTCGGTCGAAGGATGCAAGAGTTGTTAGCAAAAAACCAATCGGTGGTCAACACGATTCCGTCCTACAGCCGATTATTTTCGCAAAATACTTTTCTATAATTGTAGTATTTAATGGGAAAAAATTAAACGAATTTTTGGCCATGTAAAAAACTATTAATTCTGAATAAAATGCCGCCTGTTTATGCAATTAAAAAAATTTAAATGTCTCTCATTAGATAAGGCATATTTTCGTCTGATAAGGGACTTCGTTTTCAATGATTTCGAGGAGATTTTAGTTTTGATCAAAAAAATTTTATTTCTTACGACTTTTCGTAAAAAATGTTAATACAAACTGAAAGAGGAATAGATTAGCTTTCTATCGAGCTCTTAGTCGAAGAAGTCGGTCGAACGATGCAAGAGTTATTAGCAAAAAACTAATCGGTGGTCAACACGTTTCCGTCCTACTGCCGATTCTTTTCGCAAAGTACTTTTCTATAATTGTAGTATTTAATGGGAAAAAATTAAACGAATTTTTTGTCCATGTAAAAAACTATTAATTCTGAATAAAATTCCGCCTGTTTATGCAATTAAAAAAATTTAAATGTCTCTTATTAGATAAGGCAAATTTTCGTCTGATAAGGTACTTCTTTTTCAATGATTTCGAGGATATTTTAGTTTTGATCAAAAAAATTTTATTTCTTACGACTTTTCGTAAAATATGTTAATGCCATCTGAAAGAGGAACAGATAAGCTTTCCATCGAGCTTTTAGTCGAAGAAGTCGGTCGAAGGATGCAAGAGTTATTGGCAAAAAACTAATCGGTGGTCAACACGATTCCGTCCCACTGCCGATTCTTTTCGCAAAGTACTTTTCTAAAATTGTAGTATTTAATGGGAAAAAATTAAACGAATTTTTTGTCCATGTAAAAAAACTTTTAATTCTGAATAAAATGCCACCCATTTATGCAATTAAAAAAATTTAAATGTGTCTTATTAGATAAGGCATATTTTCGTCTGATAAGGTACTTCTTCTTAAATGATTTCGAGGATATTTTAGTTTTGATCAAAAAAATTTTATTTCTCATGACTTTTCGTAAAATATGTTAATGCCATCTGAAAGAGGAACAGATAAGCTTTCCATCGAGCTCTTAGTCGAAGAAGTCGGTCGAAGGATGCAAGAGTTATTAGCAAAAAACTAATCGGTGGTCAACACGATTCCGTCCTACTGCCGATTCTTTTCGCAAAGTCCTTTTCTATAATTCTAGTATTTAATGGGAAAAAATTAAACGAATTTTTTGTCCATGTAAAAAACTATTAATTCTGAATAAAATGCCACCCGTTTTTGAAATGAAAAAAATTTAAATGTCTCTTATTAGATAAGGCATATTTTCGTCTGATAAGGGACTTCGTTTTCAATGATTTCGAGGGTATTTGAGTTTCGATCAAAAAAATTTTATTTCTTACGACTTTTCGTAAAATATGTTAATGCCATCTGAAAGAGGAACAGATAAGCTTTCCATCGAGCTTTTAGTCGAAGAAGTCGGTCGAAGGATGCAAGAATTATTAGCAAAAAACTAATCGGTGGTCAACACGTTTCCGTCCTACTGCCGATTCTTTTCGCAAAATGCTTTTCTATAATTGTAGTATTTAATTGGAAATAATTAAACGAATTTTTGTCCATGTAAAAAAACTATTAATTCTGAATAAAATGCCACCCATTTATGCAATTAAAAAAATTTAAATGTCACTTATTAGATAAGGCATATTTTCGTCTAATAAGGTACTTCGTTTTCAATGATTTCGAGGATATTTTAGTTTTGATCAAAAAAATTTTATTTCTTACGACTTTTCTTAAAAAATGTTAATGCCAACTGAAAGAGGAATAGATAAGCTTTCCAGCGAGCTCTTAGTCGAAGAAGTCGGTCGAAGGATGCAAGAGTTATTAGCAAAAAACTAATCGGTGGTCAACACGTTTCCGTCCTACTGCCGATTCTTTTCGCAAAGTACTTTTCTATAATTCTAGTATTTAATGGGAAAAAATTAAACGAATTTTTTGTCCATGTAAAAAAACTTTTAATTCTGAATAAAATGCCACCCATTTATGCAATTAAAAAAATTTAAATGTGTCTTATTAGATAAGGCATATTTTCGTCTGATAAGGTACTTCTTCTTAAATGATTTCGAGGATATTTTAGTTTTGATCAAAAAAATTTTATTTCTCATGACTTTTCGTAAAATATGTTAATGCCATCTGAAAGAGGAACAGATAAGCTTTCCATCGAGTTTTTAGTCAAAGAAGTCGGTCGAAGGATGCAAGAGTTATTAGCAAAAAACTAATCGGTGGTCAACACGATTCCGTCCTACTGCCGATTCTTTTCGCAAAGTACTTTTCTAAAATTGTAGTATTTAATGGGAAAAAATTAAACGAATTTTTTGAAAACTTTTAATTCTGAATAAAATGCCACCCATTTATGCAATTAAAAAAATCTAAATGTCTCTTATTAGATAAGGCATATTTTCGTCTGATAAGGTACTTCTTCTTAAATGATTTCGAGGATATTTTAGTTTTGATCAAAAAAATTTTATTTCTCATGACTTTTCGTAAAATATGTTAATGCCATCTGAAAGAGGAACAGATAAGCTTTCCATCGAGTTTTTAGTCGAAGATGTCGGTCGAAGGATGCAAGAGTTATTAGCAAAAAACTAATCGGTGGTCAACACGATTCCGTCCTACTGCCGATTCTTTTCGCAAAGTACTTTTCTAAAATTGTAGTATTTAATGGGAAAAAATTAAACGAATTTTTTGAAAACTTTTAATTCTGAATAAAATGCCACCCATTTATGCAATTAAAAAAATCTAAATGTCTCTTATTAGATAAGGCATATTTTCGTCTGATAAGGTACTTCTTCTTAAATGATTTCGAGGATATTTTAGTTTTGATCAAAAAAATTTTATTTCTCATGACTTTTCGTAAAATATGTTAATGCCATCTGAAAGAGGAACAGATAAGCTTTCCATCGAGCTCTTAGTCGAAGAAGTCGGTCGAAGGATGCAAGAGTTATTAGCAAAAAACTAATCGGTGGTCAACACGATTCCGTCCTACTGCCGATTCTTTTCGCAAAGTCCTTTTCTATAATTCTAGTATTTAATAGGAAAAAATTAAACGAATTTTTTGTCCATGTAAAAAACTATTAATTCTGAATAAAATACCACCCGTTTTTGAAATGAAAAAAATTTAAATGTATCTTATTAGATAAGGCATATTTTCGTCTGATAAGGGACTTCGTTTTCAATGATTTCGAGGATATTTTAGTTTCGATCAAAAAAATTTTATTTCTTACGACTTTTCGTAAAATATGTTAATGCCATCTGAAAGAGGAACAGATAAGCTTTCCATCGAGCTTTTAGTCGAAGAAGTCGGTCAAACGATGCAAGAATTATTAGCAAAAAACTAATCGGTGGTCAACACGTTTCCGTCCTACTGCCGATTCTTTTCGCAAAATGCTTTTCTATAATTGTAGTATTTAATTGGAAATAATTAAACGAATTTTTGTCCATGTAAAAATACTAGTAATTCTGAATAAAATGCCACCCATTTATGCAATTAAAAAAATTTAAATGTCACTTATTAGATAAGGCATATTTTCGTCTAATAAGGTACTTCGTTTTCAATGATTTCGAGGATATTTTAGTTTTGATCAAAAAAATTGTATTTCTTACGACTTTTCTTAAAAAATGTTAATGCCAACTGAAAGAGGAATAGATAAGCTTTCCAGCGAGCTCTTAGTCGAAGAAGTCGGTCGAAGGATGCAAGAGTTATTAGCAAAAAACTAATCGGTGGTCAACACGTTTCCGTCCTACTGCCGATTCTTTTCGCAAGGTACTTTTCTATAATTCTAGTATTTAATGGGAAAAAATTAAACGAATTTTTTGTCCTTGTAAAAAAACTTTTAATTCTGAATAAAATGCCACCCATTTATGCAATTAAAAAAATTTAAATGTGTCTTATTAGATAAGGCATATTTTCGTCTGATAAGGTACTTCTTCTTAAATGATTGGAGGATATTTTAGTTTTGATCAAAAAAATTTTATTTTTTATGACTTTTCGTAAAATATGTTAATGCCATCTGCAAGAGGAACAGATAAGCTTTCCATCGAGTTTTTAGTCGAAGAAGTCGGTCGAAGGATGCAAGAGTTATTAGCAAAAAACTAATCGGTGGTCAACACGATTCCGTCCTACTGCCGATTCTTTTCGCAAAGTACTTTTCTAAAATTGTAGTATTTAATGGGAAAAAATGAAACGAATTTTTTGAAAACTTTTAATTCTGAATAAAATGCCACCCATTTATGCAATTAAAAAAATCTAAATGTCTCTTATTAGATAAGGCATATTTTCGTCTGATAAGGTACTTCTTCTTAAATGATTTCGAGGATATTTTAGTTTTGATCAAAAAAATTTTATTTCTCATGACTTTTCGTAAAATATGTTAATGCCATCTGAAAGAGGAACAGATAAGCTTTCCATCGAGCTCTTAGTCGAAGAAGTCGGTCGAAGGATGCAAGAGTTATTAGCAAAAAACTAATCGGTGGTCAACACGATTCCGTCCTACTGCCGATTCTTTTCGCAAAGTCCTTTTCTATAATTCTAGTATTTAATGGGAAAAAATTAAACGAATTTTTTGTCCATGTAAAAAACTATTAATTCTGAATAAAATGCCACCCGTTTTTGAAATGAAAAAAATTTAAATGTCTCTTATTAGATAAGGCATATTTTCGTCTGATAAGGGACTTCGTTTTCAATGATTTCGAGGATATTTTAGTTTCGATCAAAAAAATTTTATTTCTTACGACGTTTCGTAAAATATGTTAATGCCATCTGAAAGAGGAACAGATAAGCTTTCCATCGAGCTTTTAGTCGAAGAAGTCGGTCGAAGGATGCAAGAGTTATTAGCAAAAAACTAATCGGTGGTCAACACGTTTCCGTCCTACTGCCGATTCTTTTCGCAAAATGCTTTTCTATAATTGTAGTATTTAATTGGAAATAATTAAACGAATTTTTTTCCATGTAAAAAAACTATTAATTCTGAATAAAATGCCACCCATTTATGCAATTAAAAAAATTTAAATGTCACTTATTAGATAAGGCATATTTTCGTCTAATAAGGTACTTCGTTTTCAATGATTTCGAGGATATTATAGTTTTGATCAAAAAAATTTTATTTCTTACGACTTTTCTTAAAAAATGTTAATGCCAACTGAAAGAGGAATAGATAAGCTTTCCAGCGAGCTCTTAGTCGAAGAAGTCGGTCGAAGGATGCAAGAGTTATTAGCAAAAAACTAATCGGTGGTCAACACGTTTCCGTCCTACTGCCGATTCTTTTCGCAAAGTACTTTTCTATAATTCTAGTATTTAATGGGAAAAAATTAAACGAATTTTTTGTCCATGTAAAAAATATTAATTCTGAATAAAATGCCACCCATTTATGAAATTAAAAAAATTTAAATGTCTCTTATTAGATAAGGCATATTTTCGTCTGATAAGGTATTTCTTTTTCAATCATTTCGAGGATATTTTAGTTTTGATGAAAAAAATTTTTTTTCTTACGACTTTTCGTAAAATATGTTAATGCCATCTGAAAAAGGAACAGATCAGCTTTCCATCGAGCTCTTATTCGAAGAAGTCGGTCGAAGGATGCAAGAGTTGTTAGCAAAAAACCAATCGGTGGTCAACACGATTCCGTCCTACAGCCGATTCTTTTCGCAAAATACTTTTCTATAATTGTAGTATTTAATGGGAAAAAATTAAACGAATTTTTGGCCATGTAAAAAACTATTAATTCTGAATAAAATGCCGCCTGTTTATGCAATTAAAAAAATTTAAATGTCTCTCATTAGATAAGGCATATTTTCGTCTGATAAGGGACTTCGTTTTCAATGATTTCGAGGAGATTTTAGTTTTGATCAAAAAAATTTTATTTCTTACGACTTTTCGTAAAAAATGTTAATACAAACTGAAAGAGGAATAGATAAGCTTTCCATCGAGCTCTTAGTCGAAGAAGTCGGTCGAACGATGCAAGAGTTATTAGCAAAAAACTAATCGGTGGTCAACACGTTTCCGTCCTACTGCCGATTCTATTCGCAAAGTACTTTTCTATAATTGTAGTATTTAATGGGAAAAAATTAAACGAATTTTTTGTCCATGTAAAAAACTATTAATTCTGAATAAAATTCCGCCTGTTTATGCAATTAAAAAAATTTAAATGTCTCTTATTAGATAAGGCAAATTTTCGTCTGATAAGGTACTTCTTTTTCAATGATTTCGAGGATATTTTAGTTTTGATCAAAAAAATTTTATTTCTTACGACTTTTCGTAAAATATGTTAATGCCATCTGAAAGAGGAACAGATAAGCTTTCCATCGAGCTTTTAGTCGAAGAAGTCGGTCGAAGGATGCAAGAGTTATTGGCAAAAAACTAATCGGTGGTCAACACGATTCCGTCCCACTGCCGATTCTTTTCGCAAAGTACTTTTCTTAAATTGTAGTATTTAATGGGAAAAAATTAAACGAATTTTTTGTCCATGTAAAAAAACTTTTAATTCTGAATAAAATGCCACCCATTTATGCAATTAAAAAAATTTAAATGTGTCTTATTAGATAAGGCATATTTTCGTCTGATAAGGTACTTCTCCTTAAATGATTTCGAGGATATTTTAGTTTTGATCAAAAAAATTTTATTTCTCATGACTTTTCGTAAAATATGTTAATGCCATCTGAAAGAGGAACAGATAAGCTTTCCATCGAGTTTTTAGTCGAAGAAGTCGGTCGAAGGATGCAAGAGTTATTAGCAAAAAACTAATCGGTGGTCAACACGATTCCGTCCTACTGCCGATTCTTTTCGCAAAGTACTTTTCTAAAATTGTAGTATTTAATGGGAAAAAATTAAACGAATTTTTTGAAAACTTTTAATTCTGAATAAAATGCCACCCATTTATGCAATTGAAAAAATCTAAATGTCTCTTATTAGATAAGGCATATTTTCGGCTGATAAGGTACTTCTTCTTAAATGATTTCGAGGATATTTTAGTTTTGATCAAAAAAATTTTATTTCTCATGACTTTTCGTAAAATATGTTAATGCCAACTGAAAGAGGAACAGACAAGCTTTCCATCGAGCTCTTAGTCGAAGAAGTCGGTCGAAGGATGCAAGAGTTATTAGCAAAAAACTAATCGGTGGTCAACACGATTCCGTCCTACTGCCGATTCTTTTCGCAAAGTTCTTTTCTATAATTCTAGTATTTAATGGGAAAAAATTAAACGAATTTTTTGTCCATGTAAAAAACTATTAATTCTGAATAAAATGCCACCCGTTTTTGAAATGAAAAAAATTTAAATGTCTCTTATTAGATAAGGCATATTTTCGTCTGATAAGGGACTTCGTTTTCAATGATTTCGAGGATATTTTAGTTTCGATCAAAAAAATTTTATTTCTTACGACTTTTCGTAAAATATGTTAATGCCATCTGAAAGAGGAACAGATAAGCTTTCCATCGAGCTTTTAGTCGAAGAAGTCGGTCGAAGGATGCAAGAATTATTAGCAAAAAACTAATCGGTGGTCAACACGTTTCCGTCCTACTGCCGATTCTTTTCGCAAAATGCTTTTCTATAATTGTAGTATTTAATTGGAAATAATTAAACGAATTTTGGTCCATGTAAAAAAACTATTAATTCTGAATAAAATGCCATCCATTTATGCAATTAAAAAAATTTAAATGTCACTTATTAGATAAGGCATATTTTCGTCTAATAAGGTACTTTGTTTTCAATGAATTCGAGGATATTTTAGTTTTGATCAAAAAAATTTTATTTCTTACGACTTTTCTTAAAAAATGTTAATGCCAACTGAAAGAGGAATAGATAAGCTTTCCAGCGAGCTCTTAGTCGAAGAAGTCGGTCGAAGGATGCAAGAGTTATTAGCAAAGAACTAATCGGTGGTCAACACGTTTCCGTCCTACTGCCGATTCTTTTCGCAAAGTACTTTTCTATAATTCTAGTATTTAATGGGAAAAAATTAAACGAATTTTTTGTCCATGTAAAAAATATTAATTCTGAATAAAATGCCACCCATTTATGAAATTAAAAAAATTTAAATGTCTCTTATTAGATAAGGCATATTTTCGTATGATAAGGTACTTCTTTTTCAATGATTTCGATGATATTTTAGTTTTGATCAAAAAAATTTTATTTCTTACGACTTTTCATAAAATATGTTAATGCCATCTGAAAGAGGAACAGATAAGCTTTCCATCGAGTTTTTAGTCGAAGAAATTGGTCGAAGGATGCAAGAGTTATTAGCAAAAAACTAATCGGTGGTCAACACGATTCCGTCCTACTGCCGATTCTTTTCGCAAAGTACTTTTCTATAATTCTAGTATTCAATGGGAAAAAATGAAACGAATTTTTTGTCTTTTTAAAAAACTATTAATTCTGAATAAAATGCCACCCATTTATGAAATTAAAAAAATTTAAATGTCTCTTATTAGATAAGGCATATTTTCGTCTGATAAGGTACTTCTTTTTCAATCATTTCGAGGATATTTTAGTTTTGATGAAAAAACTTTTTATACTTTTCACGTATGTGAAATAGTATAATAACTTTGTGCTGAAGTTTGTAACACACAGAAATATTCACTTGCGACTATATAAAGTATATATATATTCTTGATCAGCACGACAAGACGAGTTGATTTAGCCATGTCCGTCTGTCCGTCTGACCGTCTGTCCGTCTGTCTGTATATACACAATCTCCTCCCACAGTTTTTAAGATATCGAGATGAAATTTTGCACAAAGACTTCTTATTCGTGCAGTCAACTCATTTGTCGGATCCAGCCATATCGGACCACTGGAACTGGTAGCCCCCATACGAAAAGAAGAAGAAAAATGAACAAAACTTGAATCGTTGTATGGATAACTTTTTTGTTTTGTACGATAGAAAGCTGAAATTTTAAACATAGTAGTTTTACATAGTCCGACCACATGTCTGAAAGTTACTTTGAGATTGGACATCTGGAACTGGTAGCTCCCATACAAAACGAAGAAGAGGAAGAGACGCAATATTCACGTCGTTGTATGGACAACGTTTTTGTTTTTTAACCAATTGACTTGAAATTTTACAGTTATGTTCTTAGGGAGGAATGAAAACTAATTTGACCAAAACTGGGCGTGGCCACGCCCACTTATAGCGAAAATTGACCCGTTGTATGGAAAACTTTTTTGTTTTTTAACCAATTGACTTGAAACTTTGGAGTTATGTTCTTTGGGAGGAATGAAAACTATTTTGACAAAAAGTGGGCGCAGCCACGCCCACTTATAGCGAAAATTGACCCGTTGTATGGAAAACTTTTTTGTTTTTTAACCAATTGACTTGAAACTTTACAGTTATGTTCTTAGGGAGGAATGAAAACTATTTTGACCAAAAGTGGGCGTGGCCAGGCCCACTTATAGCGAAAATTGAGCCGTTGTATGGGAAACTTTTTTGTTTTTTAACCAATTGACTTGAAACTTTACAATTATGTTCTTAGGGAGGAATGAAAACTAATTTGACCAAAAGTGGGCATGGCCACGCCCACTTATAGATTAATTTGACCCGTTGTATGGAAAACTTTTTTGTTTTTTAACCAATTGACTTGAAACCTTACAGTTATGTTCTTAGAGAGGAAACAAAACTATTTTGACCAAAAGTGGGCGTAGCCACGCCTACTTATAGCGAAAATTGAGCCGTTGTATGGAAAACTTTTTTGTTTTTTAACCAATTGACTTGAAACTTTACAATTATGTTCTTAGGGAGGAATGAAAACTATATTGACCTAAAGTGGGCATGGCCACGCCCACTTATAACGAAAATTGAGTCGTTGTATTGAAAACTTTTTTATTTTTTAACCAGTTGACTTGAAACTTTACAATTATGTTCTTAGGGAGGAATGAAAACTATTTTGACCTAAAGTGGTCATGGCCACGCCCACTTATAGCTAAATTTGACACGTTGTAGGGACAACTTTTTTGTTTTTTAACCAATTGACTTGAAACTTTACAGTTATGTTCTTAGGGAGGAATGAAAACTATTTTGACCAAAAGTGGGCGTGGCCACGCCCACCTATAGCGAAAATTGAGCCGTTGTATGGAAAACTTTTTTGTTTTTTAACCAATTGACTTGAAACTTTACAATTATGTTCTTAGGGAGTAATGGAAACTATTGTGACCAAAAAAGGGTATGGCTACGCCAATTTATACCGAAACTTGAACCGTTTTATGGAAAACTTTTTCGTTTTTCAACCAATTGACTTGAAACCTTACACAACGTGAAAAGTATTATAGCTTCAGCCTTGCTGAAGATAGCGTTCATCCTGCTTTTTCTTACGACTTTTCGTAAAATATGTTAATGCCATCTGAAAGAGGAACAGATCAGCTTTCCATCGAGCTTTTCGTCGAAGAAGTCGGTCGAAGGATGCAAGAGTTATTGGCAAAAAACTAATCGGTGGTCAACACGATTCCGTCCTACTGCCGATTCTTTTCGCAAAGTACTTTTCAAAAATTGTAGTATTTAATGGGAAAAAGTTAAACGAATTTTTTGTCCATGTAAAAAACTATTAATTCTGAGTAAAATGCCGCCTGTTTATGCAATTAAAAAAATTTAAATGTCTCTTATTAGATAAGGCATATTTTCGTCTGATAAGGGACTTCGTTTTCAATGATTTCGAGGATATTTTAGTTTTGATCAAAAAAATTGTATTTCTTACGACTTTTCGTAAAAAATGTTAACACAAACTGAAAGAGGAATAGATAAGCTTTCCATCGAGCTCTTAGTCGAAGAAGTCGGTCGAAGGATGCAAGAGTTATTGGCAAAAAACTAATCGGTGGTCAACACGATTCCGTCCTACTGCCGATTCTTTTCGCAAAGTACTTTTCTAAAATTGTAGTATTTAATGGGAAAAAATTAAACGAATTTTTTGTCCATGTAAAAAACTATTAATTCTGAATAAAATGCCGCCTGTTTATGCAATTAAAAAAATTTAAATGTCTCTTATTAGATAAGGCATATTTTCGTCTGATAAGGTACTTCTTTTTCAATGATTTCGAGGATATTTTATTTTTGATCAAAAAAATTTTATTTCTTACGACTTTTCGTAAAATATGTTAATGCCATCTGAAAGAGGAACAGATAAGCTTTCCATCGAGCTTTTAGTCGAAGAAGTCGGTCGAAGGATGCAAGAGTTATTGGCAAAAAACTAATCGGTGGTCAACACGATTCTGTCTTACTGCCGATTCTTTTCGCAAAGTACTTTTCTAAAATTGTAGTATTTAATGGGAAAAAATTAAACGAATTTTTTGTCCATGTAAAAAAACTTTTAATTCTGAATAAAATGCCACCCATTTATGCAATTAAAAAAATTTAAATGTCTCTTATTAGATAAGGCATATTTTCGTCTTATAAGGTACTTTTTCTTAAATGATTTCGAGGATATTTTAGTTTTGATCAAAAAAATTTTATTTCTCATGACTTTTCGTAAAATATGTTAATGCCATCTGAAAGAGGAACAGATAAGCTTTCCATCGAGCTCTTGGTCGAAGAAGTCGGTCGAAGGATGCAAGAGTTATTAGCAAAAAACTAATCGGTGGTCAACACGATTCCGTCCTACTGCCGATTCTTTTCGCAAAGTACTTTTCTATAATTATAGTATTTAATGGGAAAAAATTAAACGACTTTTTGGTCCATGTAAAAAACTATTAATTCTGAATAAAATGCCACCCATTTATGAAATTAAAAAAATTTAAATGTCTCTTATTAGATAAGGCATATTTTCGTCTGATAAGGTACTTCGTTTTTAATGATTTCGAGATATTTTAGTTTTGATCAAAAAAATTTTATTTCTTACGACTTTTCGTAAAAAATGTTAATGCCAACTGAAAGAGGAATAGATAAGCTTTCCATCGAGCTCTTAGTCGAAGAAGCCGGTCGAAGGATGCAACAATTATTAGCAAAAAACTTATCGGTGGTCAACACGTTTCCGTCCTACTGCCGATTCTTTACGCAAAGTACTTTTCTATAATTCTAGTATTTAATGGGAAAAAATTAAACGACTTTTTGGACCATGTAAAAAACTATTAATTCTGAATAAAATGCCACCCATTTATGAAATTAAAAAAATTTAAATGTCTCTAAAAGTACTTCTTTTTCAATGATTTCGAGGATATTTTAGTTTTGATCAAAAAAATTTTATTTCTTACGACTTTTCGTAAAATATGTTAATGCCATCTGAAAAAGGAACAGATAAGCTTTCCATCGAGCTCTTAGTGGAAGAAGTCGGTCGAAGGATGCAAGAGTTATTAGCAAGAAACTAATCGGTGGTCAACACGTTTCCGTCCTACTGCCGATTCTTTTCGCAAAATACTTTTCTATAATTGTAGTATTTAATGGGAAAAAATTAAACGAATTTTTTGTCCATGTAAAAAACTATTATTTCTGAATAACATGCCGCCTGTTTATGCAATCAAAAAAATTTAAATGTCTCTTCTTAGATAAGGCATATTTTCGTCTCATAAGGTACTTCTTTTTCAATGATTTCGAGGATATTTTAGTTTTGATCAAAAAAATTTTATTTCTTACGACTGAAAGAGGAACAAATATGCTTTCCATCGAGGTTTTAGTCGAAGAAGTCGGTCGAAAGATGCAAGAGTTATTGGCAAAAAACTAATCGGTGGTCAAGACGATTCCGTCATACTGCCGATTCTTTTCGCAAAGTACTTTTCTAAAATTTTAGTATTTAATGGGAAAAAATTAAACGAATTTTTTGTCCATGTAAAAAAACTTTTAATTCTGAATAAAATGCCACCCATTTATGCAATTAAAAAAATTTAAATGTCTCTTATAAGATAAGGCATATTTTCGTCTGATAATTACTTCTTCTTAAATGATTTCGAGGATATTTTAGTTTTGATCAAAAAAATTTTATTTCTCATGACTTTTCGTAAAATATGTTAATGCCATCTGAAAGAGGAACAGATAAGCTTTCCATCGAGTTTTTAGTCGAAGAAGTCGGTCAAAGGATGCAAGAGTTATTATCAAAAAACTAATCGGTGGTCAACACGATTCCGTCCTACTGCCGATTCTTTTCGCAAAGTACTTTTCTAAAATTGTAGTATTTAATGGGAAAAAATTAAACGAATTTTTTGTCCATGTAAAAAAACTTTTAATTCTGAATAAAATGCCACCCATTTATGCAAATAAAAAAATTTAAATGTCTCTTATTAGATAAGGCATATTTTCGTCTGATAAGGTACTTCTTCTTAAATGTTTTCGAGGATATTTTAGTTTTGATCAAAAAAATTTTATTTCTCATGACTTTTCGTAAAATATGTTAATGCCATCTGAAAGAGGAACAGATAAGCCTTCCATCGAGCTCTTAGTCGAAGAAGTCGGTCGAAGGATGCAAGAGTTATTAGCAAAAAACTAATCGGTGGTCAACACGATTCCGTCCTACTGCCGATTCTTTTCGCAAAGTACTTTTCTAAAATTGTAGTATTTAATGGGAAAAAATTAATCGAATTTTTTGTCCATGTAAAAAACTATTAATTCTGAATTAAATGCCACCCATTTATGCAATTAAAAAAATTTAAATGTCTCTAAAGGTACTTCTTTTTCAATGATTTCGAGGATATTTTAGTTTTGATCAAAAAAGTTTTATTTCTTACGACTTTTCGTAAAATATGTTAATGCCATCTGAAAGAGGAACAGATAAGCCTTCCATCGAGCTCTTAGTCGAAGAAGTCGGTCGAAGGATGCAAGAGTTATTAGCAAAAAACTAATCGGTGGTCAACACGATTCCGTCCTACTGCCGATTCTTTTCGCAAAGTACTTTTCTATAATTCTAGTATTTAATGGGAAAAAATTAAACGAATTTTTTTTCCATGTAAAAAAACTTTTAATTCTGAATAAAATGCCACCCATTTATGCAATTAAAAAAATTTAAATGTCTCTTATTAGATAAGGCATATTTTCGTCTGATAAGGTACTTCTTCTTAAATGATTTCGAGGATATTTTAGTTTAGATCAAAAAAATTTTATTTCTCATGACTTTTCGTAAAATATGTTAATGCCATCTGAAAGAGGAACAGATAAGCTTTCCATCGAGTTTTTAGTCGAAGACCTCCCATTAATGCAATTAAAAAAATTTAAATGTCTCTTATTAGATAAGGCATATTTTCGTCTGATAAGGTACTTCTTCTTAAATGATTTCGAGGATATTTTAGTTTTGATCAAAAAAATTTTATTTCTCATGACTTTTCGTAAAATATGTTAATGCCATCTGAAAGAGGAACAGATAAGCTTTCCATCGAGCTCTTAGTCGAAAAAGTCGGTCGAAGGATGCAAGAGTTATTAGCAAAAAACTAATCGGTGGTCAACACGATTCCGTCCTACTGCCGATTCTTTTCGCAAAGTACTTTTCTATAATTCTAGTATTTAATGGGAAAAAATTAAACGAATTTTTTGTCCATGTAAAAAAACTTTTAATTCTGAATAAAATGCCACCCATTTATGCAATTAAAAAAATTTAAATGTCTCTTATAAGATAAGGCATATTTTCGTCTGATAAGGTACTTCTTCTTAAATGATTTCGAGGATATTTTAGTTTTGATCAAAAAAATTTTATTTCTCATGACTTTTCGTAAAATATGTTAATGCCATCTGAAAGAGGAACAGATAAGCTTTCCATCGAGTTTTTAGTCGAAGAAGTCGGTCGAAGGATGCAAGAGTTATTAGCAAAAAACTAATCGGTGGTCAACACGATTCCATCCTACTGCCGATTTTTTTCGCAAAGTACTTTTCTAAAATTGTAGTATTTAATGGGAAAAAATTAAACGAATTTTTTGTCCATGTAAAAAAACTTTTAATTCTGAATAAAATGGCACCCATTTATGCAATTAAAAAAATTTAAATGTCTTTTATTAGATAAGGCATATTTTCGTCTGATAAGGTACTTCTTCTTAAATGATTTCGAGGATATTTTAGTTTTGATCAAAAAATTTTATTTCTCATGACTTTTCGTAAAATATATTAATGCCATCTGAAAGACGAACAGATAAGCTTTCCATCGAGCTCTTAGTCGAAGAAGTCGGTCAAGGATGCAAGAGTTATTAGCAAAAAACTAATCGGTGGTCAACACGATTCCGTCCTACTGCCGATTCTTTTCGCAAAGTACTTTTCTATAATTATAGTATTTAATGGGAAAAAATTAAACGGAGTTTTTGTTTATGTAAAAAACTATTAATTCTGAATAAAATGCCACCCATTTATGCAATTAAAAAAATTTAAATGTCTCTTATTAGATAAGGCATATTTTCGTCTGATAAGGTACTTCTTTTTCAATGATTTCGAGGTTATTTTAGTTTTGATCAAAAAAATTTTATTTCTTACGACTTTTCGTAAAATATGTTAATGCCATCTGAAAGAGGAACAGATAAGCTTTCCATCGAGCTCTTAGTCGAAGAAGTCGGTCGAAGGATGCAAGAGTTATTAGCAAAAAACTAATCGGTGGTCAACACGTTTCCGTCCTACTGCCGATTCTTTTCGCAAAATGCTTTTCTATAATTGTAGTATTTAATGGGAAAAACTTAAACGAATTTTTTGTCCATGTAAAAAACTATTAATTCTGAATAAAATGCCACCCATTTATGCAATTAAAAAAATTTAAATGTCTCTAAAGGTACTTCTTTTTCAATGATTTCGAGGATATTTTAGTTTTGATCAAAAAAATTTTATTTCTTACGACTTTTCGTAAAATATGTTAATGCCATCTGAAAGAGGAACAGATAAGCTTTCCATCGAGTTTTTAGTCGAAGAAGTCGGTCGAAGGATGCAAGAGTTATTAGCAAGAAACTAATCGGTGGTCAACACGATTCCGTCCTACTGCCGATTCTTTTCGCAAAATGCTTTTCTATAATTGTAGTATTTAATGGGAAAAAATTAAACGAATTTTTTTTCCATGTAAAAAAACTTTTAATTCTGAATAAAATGCCACCCATTTATGCAATTAAAAAAATTTAAATGTCTCTTATTAGATAAGGCATATTTTCGTCTGATAAGGTACTTCTTCTTAAATGATTTCGAGGATATTTTAGTTTAGATCAAAAAAAATTTATTTCTCATGACTTTTCGTAAAATATGTTAATGCCATCTGAAAGAGGAACAGATAAGCTTTCCATCGAGTTTTTAGTCGAAGACCACCCATTAATGCAATTAAAAAAATTTAAATGTCTCTTATTAGATAAGGCATATTTTCGTCTGATAAGGTACTTCTTCTTAAATGATTTCGAGGATATTTTAGTTTTGATCAAAAAAATTTTATTTCTCATGACTTTTCGTAAAATATGTTAATGCCATCTGAAAGAGGAACAGATAAGCTTTCCATCGAGCTCTAAGTCGAAAAAGTCGGTCGAAGGATGCAAGAGTTATTAGCAAAAAACTAATCGGTGGTCAACACGATTCCGTCCTACTGCCGATTCTTTTCGCAAAGTACTTTTCTATAATTCTAGTATTTAATGGGAAAAAATTAAACGAATTTTTTGTCCATGTAAAAAAACTTTTAATTCTGAATAAAATGGCACCCATTTATGCAATTAAAAAAATTTAAATGTCTCTTATAAGATAAGGCATATTTTCGTCTGATAAGGTACTTCTTCTTAAATGATTTCGAGGATATTTTAGTTTTGATCAAAAAAATTTTATTTCTCATGACTTTTCGTAAAATATGTTAATGCCATCTGAAAGAGGAACAGATAAGCTTTCCATCGAGTTTTTAGTCGAAGAAGTCGGTCGAAGGATGCAAGAGTTATTAGCAAAAAACTAATCGGTGGTCAACACGATTCCATCCTACTGCCGATTTTTTTCGCAAAGTACTTTTCTAAAATTGTAGTATTTAATGGGAAAAAATTAAACGAATTTTTTGTCCATGTAAAAAAACTTTTAATTCTGAATAAAATGGCACCCATTTATGCAATTAAAAAAATTTAAATGTCTTTTATTAGATAAGGCATATTTTCGTCTGATAAGGTACTTCTTCTTAAATGATTTCGAGGATATTTTAGTTTTGATCAAAAAATTTTATTTCTCATGACTTTTCGTAAAATATATTAATGCCATCTGAAAGACGAACAGATAAGCTTTCCATCGAGCTCTTAGTCGAAGAAGTCGGTCAAGGATGCAAGAGTTATTAGCAAAAAACTAATCGGTGGTCAACACGATTCCGTCCTACTGCCGATTCTTTTCGCAAAGTACTTTTCTATAATTATAGTATTTAATGGGAAAAAATTAAACGGAGTTTTTGTTTATGTAAAAAACTATTAATTCTGAATAAAATGCCACCCATTTATGCAATTAAAAAAATTTAAATGTCTCTTATTAGATAAGGCATATTTTCGTCTGATAAGGTACTTCTTTTTCAATGATTTCGAGGTTATTTTAGTTTTGATCAAAAAAATTTTATTTCTTACGACTTTTCGTAAAATATGTTAATGCCATCTGAAAGAGGAACAGATAAGCTTTCCATCGAGCTCTTAGTCGAAGAAGTCGGTCGAAGGATGCAAGAGTTATTAGCAAAAAACTAATCGGTGGTCAACACGTTTCCGTCCTACTGCCGATTCTTTTCGCAAAATGCTTTTCTATAATTGTAGTATTTAATGGGAAAAACTTAAACGAATTTTTTGTCCATGTAAAAAACTATTAATTCTGAATAAAATGCCACCCATTTATGCAATTAAAAAAATTTAAATGTCTCTAAAGGTACTTCTTTTTCAATGATTTCGAGGATATTTTAGTTTTGATCAAAAAAATTTTATTTCTTACGACTTTTCGTAAAATATGTTAATGCCATCTGAAAATGGAACAGATATGCTTTCCATCGAGGTTTTAGTCGAAGAAGTCGGTCGAAGGATGCAAGAGTTATTGGCAAAAAACTAATCGGTGGTCAACACGATTCCGTCATACTGCCGATTCTTTTCGCAAAGTACTTTTCTAAAATTGTAGTATTTAATGGGAAAAAATTAAACGAATTTTTTGTCCATGTAAAAAAACTTTTAATTCTGAATAAAATGCCACCCATTTATGCAATTAAAAAAATTTAAATGTCTCTTATTAGATAAGGCATATTTTCGTCTGATAAGGTACTTCTTCTTAAATGATTTCGAGGATATTTTAGTTTTGATCAAAAAAATTTTATTTCTCATGACTTTTCGTAACATATGTTAATGCCATCTGAAAGAGGAACAGATAAGCTTTCCATCGAGCTCTTAGTGGAAGAAGTCGGTCGAAGGATGCAAGAGTTATTAGCAAAAAACTAATCGGTGGTCAACACGTTTCCGTCCTACTGCCTATTCTTTTCGCAAAATGCTTTTCTATAATTGTAGTATTTAATGGGAAAAACTTAAACGAATTTTTTGTCCATGTAAAAAACTATTAATTCTGAATAAAATGCCACCCATTTATGCAATTAAAAAAATTTAAATGTCTCTAAAGGTACTTCTTTTTCAATGATTTCGAGGATATTTTAGTTTTGATCAAAAAAATTTTATTTCTTACGACTTTTCGTAAAATATGTTAATGCCATCTGAAAATGGAACAGATATGCTTTCCATCGAGGTTTTAGTCGAAGAAGTCGGTCGAAGGATGCAAGAGTTATTGGCAAAAAACTAATCGGTGGTCAACACGATTCCGTCATACTGCCGATTCTTTTCGCAAAGTACTTTTCTAAAATTGTAGTATTTAATGGGAAAAAATTAAACGAATTTTTTGTCCATGTAAAAAAACTTTTAATTCTGAATAAAATGCCACCCATTTATGCAATTAAAAAAATTTAAATGTCTCTTATTAGATAAGGCATATTTTCGTCTGATAAGGTACTTCTTCTTAAATGATTTCGAGGATATTTTAGTTTTGATCAAAAAATTTTATTTCTCATGACTTTTCGTAAAATATATTAATGCCATCTGAAAGAGGAACAGATAAGCTTTCCATCGAGCTCTTAGTCGAAAAAGTCGGTCAAGGATGCAAGAGTTATTAGCAAAAAACTAATCGGTGGTCAACACGATTCCGTCCTACTGCCGATTCTTTTCGCAAAGTACTTTTCTATAATTATAGTATTTAATGGGAAAAAATTAAACGGAGTTTTTGTTTATGTAAAAAACTATTAATTCTGAATAAAATGCCACCCATTTATGCAATTTAAAAAAATTTAAATGTCTCTTATTAGATAAGGCATATTTTCGTCTGATAAGGTACTTCTTATTCAATGATTTCGAGGATATTTTAGTTTTGATCAAAAAAGTTTTATTTCTTACGACTTTTCGTAAAATATGTTAATGCCATCTGAAAGAGGAACAGATAAGCTTTCCATCGAGCTCTTAGTCGAAGAAGTCGGTCGAAGGATGCAAGAGTTATTAGCAAAAAACTAATCGGTGGTCAACACGTTTCCGTCCTACTGCCGATTCTTTTCGCAAAATGCTTTTCTATAATTGTAGTATTTAATGGGAAAAACTTAAACGAATTTTTTGTCCATGTAAAAAACTATTAATTCTGAATAAAATGCCACCCATTTATGCAATTAAAAAAATTTAAATGTCTCTAAAGGTACTTCTTTTTCAATGATTTCGAGGATATTTTAGTTTTGATCAAAAAAATTTTATTTCTTACGACTTTTCGTAAAATATGTTAATGCCATCTGAAAGAGGAACAGATAAGCTTTCCATCGAGCTCTTAGTCGAAGAAGTCGGTCGAAGGATGCAAGAGTTATTAGCAAAAAACTAATCGGTGGTCAACACGTTTCCGTCCTACTGCCGATTCTTTTCGCAAAATGCTTTTCTATAATTGTAGTATTTAATGGGAAAAACTTAAACGAATTTTTTGTCCATGTAAAAAACTATTAATTCTGAATAAAATGCCACCCATTTATGCAATTAAAAAAATTTAAATGTCTCTAAAGGTACTTCTTTTTCAATGATTTCGAGGATATTTTAGTTTTGATCAAAAACATTTTATTTCTTACGACTTTTCGTAAAATATGTTAATGCCATCTGAAAGAGGAACAGATAAGCTTTCCATCGAGCTCTTAGTCGAAGAAGTCGGTCGAAGGATGCAAGAGTTATTAGCAAAAAACTAATCGGTGGTCAACACGTTTCCGTCCTACTGCCGATTCTTTTCGCAAAATGCTTTTCTATAATTGTAGTATTTAATGGGAAAAACTTAAACGAATTTTTTGTCCATGTAAAAAACTATTAATTCTGAATAAAATGCCACCCATTTATGCAATTAAAAAAATTTAAATGTCTCTAAAGGTACTTCTTTTTCAATGATTTCGAGGATATTTTAGTTTTGATCAAAAAAATTTTATTTCTTACGACTTTTCGTAAAATATGTTAATGCCATCTGAAAATGGAACAGATATGCTTTCCATCGAGGTTTTAGTCGAAGAAGTCGGTCGAAGGATGCAAGAGTTATTGGCAAAAAACTAATCGGTGGTCAACACGATTCCGTCATACTGCCGATTCTTTTCGCAAAGTACTTTTCTAAAATTGTAGTATTTAATGGGAAAACATTAAACGAATTTTTTGTCCATGTAAAAAAACTTTTAATTCTGAATAAAATGCCACCCATTTATGCAATTAAAAAAATTTAAATGTCTCTTATTAGATAAGGCATATTTTCGTCTGATAAGGTACTTCTTCTTAAATGATTTCGAGGATATTTTAGTTTTGATCAAAAAAATTTTATTTCTCATGACTTTTCGTAAAATATGTTAATGCCATCTGAAAGAGGAACAGATAAGCTTTCCATCGAGTTTTTAGTCGAAGAAGTCGGTCGAAGGATGCAAGAGTTATTAGCAAAAAACTAATCGGTGGTCAACACGATTCCGTCCTACTGCCGATTTTTTTCGCAAAGTACTTTTCTAAAATTGTAGTATTTAATGGGAAAAAATTAAACGAATTTTTTGTCCATGTAAAAAAACTTTTAATTCTGAATAAAATGCCACCCATTTATGCAATTAAAAAAATTTAAATGTCTCTTATTAGATAAGGCATATTTTCGTCTGATAAGGTACTTCTTCTTAAATGATTTCGAGGATATTTTAGTTTTGATCAAAAAATTTTATTTCTCATGACTTTTCGTAAAATATATTAATGCCATCTGAAAGAGGAACAGATAAGCTTTCCATCGAGCTCTTAGTCGAAGAAGTCGGTCAAGGATGCAAGAGTTATTAGCAAAAAACTAATCGGTGGTCAACACGATTCCGTCCTACTGCCGATTCTTTTCGCAAAGTCCTTTTCTATAATTCTAGTATTTAATGGGAAAAAATTAAACGAATTTTTTGTCCATGTAAAAAAACTTTTAATTCTGAATAAAATGCCACCCATTTATGCAATTAAAAAAATTTAAATGTCTCTTATTAGATAAGGCATATTTTCGTCTGATAAGGTACTTCTTCTTAAATGATTTCGAGGATATTTTAGTTTTGATCAAAAAAATTTTATTTCTCATGACTTTTCGTAAAATATGTTAATGCCATCTGAAAGAGGAACAGATAAGCTTTCCATCGAGTTGTTAGTCGAAGAAGTCGGTCGAAGGATACAAGAGTTATTAGCAAAAAACTAATCGGTGGTCAACACGATTCCGTCCTACTGCCGATTCTTTTCGCAAAGTACTTTTCTAAAATTGTAGTATTTAAAGGGAAAAAATTAAACGAATTTTTTGTCCATATAAAAAAACTTTTAATTCTGAATAAAATGCCACCCATTTATGCAATTAAAAAAATTTAAATGTCTCTAAAGGTACTTCTTTTTCAATGATTTCGAGGATATTTTAGTTTTCATCAAAAAAGTTTTATTTCTTACGACTTTTCGTAAAATATGTTAATGCCATCTGAAAGAGGAACAGATAAGCTTTCCATCGAGTTTTTAGTCGAAGAAGTCGGTCGAAGGATGCAAGAGTTATTAGCAAAAAACTAATCGGTGGTCAACACGATTCCGTCCTACTGCCGATTCTTTTCGCAAAGTACTTTTCTAAAATTGTAGTATTTAATGGGAAAAAATTAAACGAATTTTTTGTCCATGTAAAAAAACTTTTAATTCTGAATAAAATGCCACCCATTTATGCAATTAAAAAAATTTAAATGTCTCTTATTAGATAAGGCATATTTTCGTCTGATAAGGTACTTCTTCTTAAATGATTTCGAGGATATTTTAGTTTTGATCAAAAAAATTTTATTTCTCATGACTTTTCGTAACATATGTTAATGCCATCTGAAAGAGGAACAGATAAGCTTTCCATCGAGCCTTTAGTGGAAGAAGTCGGTCGAAGGATGCAAGAGTTATTAGCAAAAAACTAATCGGTGGTCAACACGTTTCCGTCCTACTGCCTATTCTTTTCGCAAAATGCTTTTCTATAATTGTAGTATTTAATGGGAAAAACTTAAACGAATTTTTTGTCCATGTAAAAAACTATTAATTCTGAATAAAATGCCACCCATTTATGCAATTAAAAAAATTTAAATGTCTCTAAAGGTACTTCTTTTTCAATGATTTCGAGGATATTTTAGTTTTGATCAAAAAAATTTTATTTCTTACGACTTTTCGTAAAATATGTTAATGCCATCTGAAAGAGGAACAGATAAGCTTTCCATCGAGTTTTTGGTCGAAGAAGTCGGTCGAAGGATGCAAGAGTTATTAGCAAAAAACTAATCGGTGGTCAACACGATTCCGTCCTACTGCCGATTCTTTTCGCAAAGTACTTTTCTAAAATTGTAGTATTTAATGGGAAAAAATTAAACGAATTTTTTGTCCATGTAAAAAAACTTTTAATTCTGAATAAAATGCCACCCATTTATGCAATTAAAAAAATTTAAATGTCTCTTATTAGATAAGGCATATTTTCGTCTGATAAGGTACTTCTTCTTAAATGATTTCGAGGATATTTTAGTTTTGATCAAAAAAATTTTATTTCTCATGACTTTTCGTAAAATATGTTAATGCCATCTGAAAGAGGAACAGATAAGCTTTCCATCGAGCTCTTAGTCGAAGAAGTCGGTCGAAGGATGCAAGAGTTATTAGCAAAAAACTAATCGGTGGTCAACACGATTCCGTCCTACTGCCGATTCTTTTCGCAAAGTACTTTTCTATAATTATAGTATTTAATGGGAAAAAATTAAACGGAGTTTTTGTTTATGTAAAAAACTATTAATTCTGAATAAAATGCCACCCATTTATTCAATTAAAAAAATTTAAATGTCTCTTATTAGATAAGGAATATTTTCGTCTGATAAGGTACTTCTTATTCAATGATTTCGAGGATATTTTAGTTTTGATCAAAAAAGTTTTATTTCTTACGACTTTTCGTAAAATATGTTAATGCCATCTGAAAGAGGAACAGATAAGCTTTCCATCGAGTTTTTAGTCGAAGAAGTCGGTCGAAGGATGCAAGAGTTATTAGCAAAAAACTAATCGGTGGTCAACACGATTCCGTCCTACTGCCGATTCTTTTCGCAAAGTACTTTTCTATAATTCTAGTATTTAATGGGAAAAAATTAAACGAATTTTTTGTCCATGTAAAAAAACTTTTAATTCTGAATAAAATGCCACCCATTTATGCAATTAAAAAAATTTAAATGTCTCTTATTAGATAAGGCATATTTTCGTCTGATAAGGTACTTCTTCTTAAATGATTTCGAGGATATTTTAGTTTTGATCAAAAAAATTTTATTTCTCATGACTTTTCGTAAAATATGTTAATGCCATCTGAAAGAGGAACAGATAAGCTTTCCATCGAGTTTTTGGTCGAAGAAGTCGGTCGAAGGATGCAAGAGTTATTAGCAAAAAACTAATCGGTGGTCAACACGATTCCGTCCTACTGCCGATTCTTTTCGCAAAGTACTTTTCTAAAATTGTAGTATTTAATGGGAAAAAATTAAACGAATTTTTTGTCCATGTAAAAAAACTTTTAATTCTGAATAAAATGCCACCCATTTATGCAATTAAAAAAATTTAAATGTCTCTTATTAGATAAGGCATATTTTCGTCTGACAAGGTACTTCTTCTTAAATGATTTCGAGGATATTTTAGTTTTGATCAAAAAAATTTTATTTCTCATGACTTTTCGTAAAATATGTTAATGCCATCTGAAAGAGGAACAGATAAGCTTTCCATCGAGTTTTTGGTCGAAGAAGTCGGTCGAAGGATGCAAGAGTTATTAGCAAAAAACTAATCGGTGGTCAACACGATTCCGTCCTACTGCCGATTCTTTTCGCAAAGTACTTTTCTAAAATTGCAGTATTTAATGGGAAAAAATTAAACGAATTTTTTGTCCATGTAAAAAAACTTTTAATTCTGAATAAAATGCCACCCATTTATGCAATTAAAAAAATTTAAATGTCTCTAAAGGTACTTCTTTTTCAATGATTTCGAGGATATTTTAGTTTTCATCAAAAAAGTTTTATTTCTTACGACTTTTCGTAAAATATGTTAATGCCATCTGAAAGAGGAACAGATAAGCTTTCCATCGAGTTTTCAGTCGAAGAAGTCGGTCGAAGGATGCAAGAGTTATTAGCAAAAAACTAATCGGTGGTCAACACGATTCCGTCCTACTGCCGATTCTTTTCGCAAAGTACTTTTCTATAATTCTAGTATTTAATGGGAAAAAATTAAACGAATTTTTTGTCCATGTAAAAAAACTTTTAATTCTGAATAAAATGCCACCCATTTATGCAATTAAAAAAATTTAAATGTCTCTTATTAGATAAGGCATATTTTCGTCTGATAAGGTACTTCTTCTTAAATGATTTCGAGGATATTTTAGTTTTGATCAAAAAAATTTTATTTCTCATGACTTTTCGTAAAATATGTTAATGCCATCTGAAAGAGGAACAGATAAGCTTTCCATCGAGTTTTTGGTCGAAGAAGTCGGTCGAAGGATGCAAGAGTTATTAGCAAAAAACTAATCGGTGGTCAACACGATTCCGTCCTACTGCCGATTCTTTTCGCAAAGTACTTTTCTAAAATTGTAGTATTTAATGGGAAAAAATTAAACGAATTTTTTGTCCATGTAAAAAAACTTTTAATTCTGAATAAAATGCCACCCATTTATGCAATTAAAGAAATTTAAATGTCTCTTATTAGATAAGGCATATTTTCGTCTGATAAGGTACTTCTTCTTAAATGATTTCGAGGATATTTTAGTTTTGATCAAAAAAATTTTATTTCTCATGACTTTTCGTAAAATATGTTAATGCCATCTGAAAGAGGAACAGATAAGCTTTCCATCGAGCTCTTAGTCGAAGAAGTCGGTCGAAGGATGCAAGAGTTATTAGCAAAAAACTAATCGGTGGTCAACACGATTCCGTCCTACTGCCGATTCTTTTCGCAAAGTACTTTTCTATAATTATAGTATTTAATGGGAAAAAATTAAACGGAGTTTTTGTTTATGTAAAAAACTATTAATTCTGAATAAAATGCCACCCATTTATTCAATTAAAAAAATTTAAATGTCTCTTATTAGATAAGGCATATTTTCGTCTGATAAGGTACTTCTTATTCAATGATTTCGAGGATATTTTAGTTTTGATCAAAAAAGTTTTATTTCTTACGACTTTTCGTAAAATATGTTAATGCCATCTGAAAGAGGAACAGATAAGCTTTCCATCGAGCTCTTAGTCGAAGAAGTCGGTCGAAGGATGCAAGAGTTATTAGCAAAAAACTAATCGGTGGTCAACACGTTTCCGTCCTACTGCCGATTCTTTTCGCAAAGTACTTTTCTGTAATTCTAGTATTTAATGGGAAAAAATTAAACGAATTTTTGGTCCATGTAAAAAACTATTAATTCTGAATAAAATGCCACCCATTTATGCAATTAAAAAAATTTAAATGTCTCTAAAGGTACTTCTTTTTCAATGATTTCGAGGATATTTTAGTTTTGATCAAAAATGTTTTATTTCTTACGACTTTTCGTAAAATATGTTAATGCCATCTGAAAGAGGAACAGATATGCTTTCCATCGAGGTTTTAGTCGAAGAAGACGGTCGAAGGATGCAAGAGTTATTGGCAAAAAACTAATCGGTGGTCAACACGATTCCGTCATACTGCCGATTCTTTTCGCAAAGTACTTTTCTAAAATTGTAGTATATAATGGGAAAAAAATTAAACGAATTTCTTGTCCATGTAAAAAAACTTTTAATTCTGAATAATATGCCACCCATTTATGCCATTTAAAAAATTTAAATGTCTCTTATTAGATAAGGCATATTTTCGTCTGATAAGGTACTTCTTCTTAAATGATTTCGAGGATATTTTAGTTTTGATCAAAAAAATTTTATTTCTCATGACTTTTCGTAAAATATGTTAATGCCATCTGAAAGAGGAACAGATAAGCTTTCCATCGAGCTCTTAGTCGAAGAAGTCGGTCGAAGGATGCAAGAGTTATTAGCAAAAAACTAATCGGTGGTCAACACGTTTCCGTCCTACTGCCGATTCTTTTCGCAAAATGCTTTTCTATAATTGTAGTATTTAATGGGAAAAACTTAAACGAATTTTTGGTCCATGTAAAAAACTATTAATTCTGAATAAAATGCCACCCATTTATGCAATTAAAAAAATTTAAATGTCTCTAAAGGTACTTCTTTTTCAATGATTTCGAGGATATTTTAGTTTTGATCAAAAAAATTTTATTTCTTACGACTTTTCGTAAAATATGTTAATGCCATCTGAAAGAGGAACAGATAAGCTTTCCATCGAGCTCTTAGTCGAAGAAGTCGGTCGAAGGATGCAAGAGTTATTAGCAAAAAACTAATCGGTGGTCAACACGTTTCCGTCCTACTGCCGATTCTTTTCGCAAAATGCTTTTCTATAATTGTAGTATTTAATGGGAAAAACTTAAACGAATTTTTTGTCCATGTAAAAAACTATTAATTCTGAATAAAATGCCACCCATTTATGCAATTAAAAAAATTTAAATGTCTCTAAAGGTACTTCTTTTTCAATGATTTCGAGGATATTTTAGTTTTGATCAAAAAAGTTTTATTTCTTACGACTTTTCGTAAAATATGTTAATGCCATCTGAAAGAGGAACAGATATGCTTTCCATCGAGGTTTTAGTCGAAGAAGTCGGTCGAAGGATGCAAGAGTTATTGGCAAAAAACTAATCGGTGGTCAACACGATTCCGTCATACTGCCGATTCTTTTCGCAAAGTACTTTTCTTAAATTGTAGTATTTAATGGGAAAAAATTAAACGAATTTTTTGTCCATGTAAAAAAACTTTTAATTCTGAATAATATGCCACCCATTTATGCCATTTAAAAAATTTAAATGTCTCTTATTAGATAAGGCATATTTTCGTCTGATAAGGTACTTCTTCTTAAATGATTTCGAGGATATTTTAGTTTTGATCAAAAAAATTTTATTTCTCATGACTTTTCGTAAAATATGTTAATGCCATCTGAAAGAGGAACAGATAAGCTTTCCATCGAGCTCTTAGTCGAAGAAGTCGGTCGAAGGATGCAAGAGTTATTGGCAAAAAACTAATCGGTGGTCAACACGATTCCGTCATACTGCCGATTCTTTTCGCAAAGTACTTTTCTAAAATTGTAGTATTTAATGGGAAAAAATTAAACGAATTTTTTGTCCATGTAAAAAAACTTTTAATTCTGAATAAAATGCCACCCATTTATGCAATTAAAAAAATTTAAATGTCTCTTATTAGATAAGGCATATTTTCGTCTGATAAGATACTTCTTCTTAAATGATTTCGAGGATATTTTAGTTTTGATCAAAAAAATTTTATTTCTCATGACTTTTCGTAAAATATGTTAATGCCATCTGAAAGAGGAACAGATAAGCTTTCCATCGAGCTCTTAGTCGAAGAAGTCGGTCGAAGGATGCAAGAGTTATTAGCAAAAAACTAATCGGTGGTCAACACGTTTCCGTCCTACTGCCGATTCTTTTCGCAAAATGCTTTTCTATAATTGTAGTACTTAATGGGAAAAACTTAAACGAATTTTTTGTCCATGTAAAAAACTATTAATTCTGAATAAAATGCCACCCATTTATGCAATTAAAAAAATTTAAATGTCTCTAAAGGTACTTCTTTTTCAATGATTTCGAGGATATTTTATTTTTAATCAAAAAAATTTCATTTCTTACGACTTTTCGTAAAATATGTTAATGCCATCTGAAAGAGGAACAGATAAGCTTTCCATCGAGCTCTTAGTCGAAGAAATCGGTCGAAGGATGCAAGAGTTGTTAGCAAAAAACTAATCGGTGGTCAACACGATTCCGTCCTACTGCCGATTTTTTTCGCAAAGTACTTTTCTATAATTATAGTATTTAATGGAAAAAAATTAAACGGAGTTTTTGTTTATGTAAAAAAACTATTAATTCTGAATAAAATGCCACCCATTTATGCAATTAAAAAAATTTAAATGTCTCTTATTAGATAAGGCATATTTTCGTCTGATAAGGTACTTCTTATTCAATGATTTCGAGGATATTTTAGTTTTGATCAAAAAAATTTTATTTCTTACGACTTTTCGTAAAATATGTTAATGCCATCTGAAAGAGGAACAGATAAGCTTTCCATCGAGCTCTTAGTGGAAGAAGTCGGTCGAAGGATGCAAGAGTTATTAGCAAGAAACTAATCGGTGATCAACACGTTTCCGTCCTACTGCCGATTCTATTCGCAAAATACTTTTCTATAATTGTAGTATTTAATGGTAAAAAATTAAACGAATTTTTTGTCCATGTAAAAAACTATTAATTCTGAATAAAATGCCGCCTGTTTATGCAATTGAAAAAAATTTAAATGTCTCTAAAGTTACTTCTTTTTCAATGATTTCGAGGATATTTTAGTTTTGATCAAAAAAATTTTATTTCTTACGACTTTTCGTAAAATATGTTAATGCCATCTGAAAGAGGAACAGAGTAGCTTTCCATCGAGCTCTTAGTCGAAGAAGTCGGTCGAAGGATGCAAGAGTTATTAGCAAAAAACTAATCGGTGGTCAACACATTTCCGTCCTACTGCCGATTCTTTTCGCAAAGTACTTTTCTATAATTATAGTATTTAATGGGAAAAAATTAAACGGAGTTTTTGTTTATGTAAAAAACTATTAATTCTGAATAAAATGCCACCCATTTATGCAATCAAAAAAATTTAAATGTCTCTTATTAGATAAGGCATATTTTCGTCTGATAAGGTACTTCTTCTTAAATGATTTCGAGGATATTTTAGTTTTGATCAAAAAAATTTTATTTCTCATGACTTTTCGTAAAATATGTTAATGCCATCTGAAAGAGGAACAGATAAGCTTTCCATCGAGCTCTTAGTCGAAGAAGTCGGTCAAAGGATGCAAGAGTTATTAGCAAAAAACTAATCGGTGGTCAACACGTTTCCGTCCTACTGCCGATTCTTTTCGCAAAATGTTTTTCTATAATTGTAGTATTTAATGGGAAAAACTTAAACGAATTTTTTGTCCATGTAAAAAACTATTAATTCTGAATAAAATGCCACCCATTTATGCAATTAAAAAAATTTAAATGTCTCTAAAGGTACTTCTTTTTCAATGATTTCGAGGATATTTTATTTTTAATCAAAAAAATTTCATTTCTTACGACTTTTCGTAAACTATGTTAATGCCATCTGAAAGAGGAACAGATAAGCTTTCCATCGAGCTCTTAGTCGAAGAAATCGGTCGAAGGATGCAAGAGTTATTAGCAAAAAACTAATCGGTGGTCAACACGATTCCGTCCTACTGCCGATTTTTTTCGCAAAGTACTTTTCTACAATTATAGTATTTAATGGAAAAAAATTAAACGGAGTTTTTGTTTATGTAAAAAAACTATTAATTCTGAATAAAATGCCACCCATTTATGCAATTAAAAAAATTTAAATGTCTCTTATTAGATAAGGCATATTTTCGTCTGATAAGGTACTTCTTATTCAATGATTTCGAGGATATTTTAGTTTTGATCAAAAAAATTTTATTTCTTACGACTTTTCGTAAAATATGTTAATGCCATCTGAAAGAGGAACAGATAAGCTTTCCATCGAGCTCTTAGTGGAAGAAGTCGGTCGAAGGATGAAAGAGTTATTAGCAAGAAACTAATCGGTGGTCAACACGTTTCCGTCCTACTGCCGATTCTTTTCGCAAAATACTTTTCTATAATTGTAGTATTTAATGGTAAAAAATTAAACGAATTTTTTGTCCATGTAAAAAACTATTAATTCTGAATAAAATGCCGCCTGTTTATGCAATTAAAAAAAATTTAAATGTCTCTAAAGTTACTTCTTTTTCAATGATTTCGAGGATATTTTAGTTTTGATCAAAAAAATTTTATTTCTTACGACTTTTCGTAAAATATGTTAATGCCATCTGAAAGAGGAATAGAGAAGCTTTCCATCGAGCTCTTAGTCGAAGAAGTCGGTCGAAGGATGCAAGAGTTATTAGCAAAAAACTAATCGGTGGTCAACACATTTCCGTCCTACCGCCGATTCTTTTCGCAAAGTACTTTTCTATAATTATAGTATTCAATGGGAAAAAATTAAACGAATTTTTTGTCCATGTAAAAAAACTATTAATTCTGAATAAAATGCCACCCATTTATGCAATTAAAAAAATTTAAATGTCTCTTATTAGATAAGGCATATTTTCGTCTGATAAGGTACTTCTTCTTAAGTGATTTCGAGGATATTTTAGTTTTGATCAAAAAAATTTTATTTCTCATGACTTTTCGTAAAATATGTTAATGCCATCTGAAAGAGGAACAGATAAGCTTTCCATCGAGTTTTTAGTCGAAGAAGTCGGTCGAAGGATGCAAGAGTTATTAGCAAAAAACTAATCGGTGGTCAACACGATTCCGTCCTACTGCCGATTCTTTTCGCAAAGTACTTTTCTAAAATTTTAGTATTTAATGCAGGGTTTGAATTTACTACTCCGTAGCAGCGAGATTTACAAAAAAATTGCTATGCTATTGCTACCGCTCTCACTTTGACGAGAGCCGGAGCAGAGCAATAGCAAAAAAACGAAAAAGTATGTGCTCTGCTCTGCTCGTAGTTTCGTCGTGTGATAAACTATAGCAATAGCAATAGCAAAAAATTAGATCCTGTGCTCTACGTAGCCGTAGCAGTAGTGAAAAATTGAGAGCGAGATGAGAGCAGAGCAAATGATATTTTATCATGTGCTACGGCTCCCGTGTGTGTGGGAGATAGCTTATACTCTATTGAGTAGATTCCCCAAGTATAAGATTTCTAAGTGGTGACGCCGGTGTTGGGCAGACCATTGATTCTGTAAAATCGGGTAATTTACTCCTGCGTGGCAGATTAAGATAAGGTGGGTTTATAACATGATTAAAAGTCTCCGTTTTTTATTTCAATTCACTTTATTATGACAGAAAACAGCAAAAAAAGATCAGAAAAACAAACACACACGAGAGTCGTAGCACATGATAAAATATCATTTGCTCTGCTCTCATCTCGCTCTTAATTTTTTACTACTGCTACGGCTACGTAGAGCACAGGATCTAATTTTTTGCTGTTGCTATTGCTATAGTTTATCACACGACGAAACTACGAGCAGAGCAGAGCACATACTTTTTCGTTTTTTTGCTATTGCTCTGCTCCGGCTCTCGTCAAAGTGAGAGCGGTAGCAATAGCAAAACGAAAAACTACGGGAGTAGCATAGCTTTTCAAACCCTGATTTAATGCGAAAAAATTAAACGAATTTTTTGTCCATGTAAAAAAACTTTTAATTCTGAATAAAATGCCACCCATTTATGCAATTAAAAAAATTTAAATGTCTCTTATTAGATAAGGCATATTTTCGTCTGATAAGGTACTTCTTCTTAAATGATTTCGAGGATATTTTAGTTTTGACCAAAAAATTTTTATTTCTCATGACTTTTCGTAAAATATGTTAATGCGATCTGAAAGAGGAACAGATAAGCTTTCCATCGAGCTCTTAGTCGAAGAAGTCGGTCGAAGGATGCAAGAGTTATTAGCAAAAAACTAATCGGTGGTCAACACGATTCCGTCCTACTGCCGATTCTTTTCGCAAAGTACTTTTCTATAATTATAGTATTTAATGGGAAAAATTAAACGGAGTTTTTGTTTATGTAAAAAACTATTAATTCTGAATAAAATGCCACCCATTTATGCAATTAAAAAAATTTAAATGTCTCTTATTAGATAAGGCATATTTTCGTCTGATAAGGTACTTCCTATTCAATGATTTCGAGGATATTTGAGTTTTGATCAAAAAAGGTTATTTCTTACGACTTTTCGTAAAATATGTTAATGCCATCTGAAAGAGGAACAGATAAGCTTTCCATCGAGCTCTTAGTCGAAGAAGTCGGTCGAAGGATGCAAGAGTTATTAGCAAAAAACTAATCGGTGGTCAACACGATTCCGTCCTACTGCCGATTCTTTTCGCAAAGTACTTTTCTATAATTATAGTATTTAATGGGAAAAAATTAAACGGAGTTTTTGTTTATGTAAAAAACTATTAATTCTAAATAAAATGCCACCCATTTATGCAATTAAAATAATTTAAATGTCTCTTATTAGATAAGGCATATTTTCGTCTGATAAGGGACTTCCTATTCAATGATTTCGAGGATATTTGAGTTTTGATCAAAAAAGGTTATTTCTTACGACTTTTCGTAAAATATGTTAGCAATAGCAAAACAAAAAACTACGGGAGTAGCGTAGCTTTTCAAACCCTGATTTAATGCGAAAAAATTAAACGAATTTTTTGTCCATGTAAAAAAACTTTTAATTCTGAATAAAATGCCACCCATTTATACAATTAAAAAAATGTAAATGTCTCTTATTAGATAAGGCATATTTTCGTCTAATAAGGTACTTCTTCTTAAATGATTTCGAGGATATTTTAGTTTTGATAAAAAAAATTTTATTTCTCATGACTTTTCGTAAAATATGTTAATGCCATCTGAAAGAGGAACAGATAAGCTTTCCATCGAGCTCTTACTCGAAGAAGTCGGTCGAAGGATGCAAGAGTTATTAGCAAAAAACTAATCGGTGGTCAACACGATTCCGTCCTACTGCCGATTCTTTTCGCAAAGTACTTTTCTATAATTATAGTATTTAATGGGAAAAAATTAAACGGAGTTTTTGTTTATGTAAAAAACTATTAATTCTGAATAAAATGCCACCCATTTATGCAATTAAAAAAATTTAAATGTCTCTAAAGGTACTTCTTTTTCAATGATTTCGAGGATATTTTAGTTTTGATCAAAAAAGTTTTATTTCTTACGACTTTTCGTAAAATATGTTAATTCCATCTGAAAGAGGAACAGATAAGCTTTCCATCGAGCTCTTAGTCGAAAAAGTCGGTCGAAGGATGCAAGAGTTATTAGCAAAAAACTAATCGGTGGTCAACACGTTTCCGTCCTACTGCCGATTATTTTCGCAAAATGCTTTTCTATAATTGTAGTATTTAATGGGAAAAACTTAAATGAATTTTTTGTCCATGTAAAAAACTATTAATTCTGAATAAAATGCCACCCGTTTATGCAATTAAAAAAATTTAAATGTCTCTTATTAGATAAGGCATATTTTCGTCTGATAAGGTACCTCTTATTCAATGATTTCGAGGATAATTTAGTTTTGATCAAAAAAATTTTATTTCTTACGACTTTTCGTAAAATATGTTAATGCCATCTGAAAGAGGAACAGATAAGCTTTCCATCGAGCTCTTAGTCGAAGAAGTCGGTCGAAGGATGCAAGAGTTATTAGCTAGAAACTAATCGGTGGTCAACACGTTTCCGTCCTACTGCCGATTCTTTTCGCAAAATACTTTTCTATAATTGTGGTATTTAATGGTAAAAAATTAAACGAATTTTTTGTCCATGTAAAAAACTATTAATTCTGAATAAAATGCCGCCTGTTTATGCAATTAAAAAAATTTAAATGTCTCTAAAGGTACTTCTTTTTCAATGATTTCGAGGATATTTTAGTTTTGATCAAAAAAATTTTATTTCTTACGACTTTTCGCAAAATATGTTAATGCCATCTGAAAGAGGAACAGATAAGCTTTCCATCGAGCTCTTAGTCGAAGAAGTCGGTCGAAGGATGCAAGAGTTATTAGCAAAAAACTAATCGGTGGTCAACACATTTCCGTCCTACTGCCGATTCTTTTCGCAAAGTACTTTTCTATAATAATAGTATTTAATGGGAAAAAATTAAACGGAGTTTTTGTTTATGTAAAAAACTATTAATTCTGAATAAAATGCCACCCATTTATGCAATTAAAAAAATTTAAATGTCTCTTATTAGATAAGGCATATTTTCGTCTGATAAGGTACTTCTTCTTAAATGATTTCGAGGATATTTTAGTTTTGATCAAAAAAATTTTATTTCTCATGACTTTTCGTAAAATATGTTAATGCCATCTGAAAGAGGAACAGATAAGCTTTCCATCGAGCTCTTAGTCAAAGAAGTCGGTCGAAGGATGCAAGAGTTATTAGCAAAAAACTAATCGGTGGTCAACACGATTCCGTCCTACTGCCGATTCTTTTCGCAAAGTACTTTTCTATAATTGTAGTATTTAATGGGAAAAAATTAAACGGAGTTTTTGTTTATGTAAAAAACTATTAATTCTGAATAAAATGCCACCCATTTATGCAATTAAAAAAATTTAAATGTCTCTTATTAGATAAGGCATATTTTCGTCTGATAAGGTACTTCTTATTCAATGATTTCGAGGATATTTTAGTTTTGATCAAAAAAATTTTATTTCTTACGACTTTTCGTAAAATATGTTAATGCCATCTGAAAGAGGAACAGATAAGCTTTCCATCGAGCTCTTAGTGGAAGAAGTCGGTCGAAGGATGCAACAGTTATTAGCAAGAAACTAATCGGTGGTCAACACGTTTCCGTCCTACTGCCGATTCTTTTCGCAAAATACTTTTCTATAATTGTAGTATTTAATGGTAAAAAATTAAACGAATTTTTTGTCCATGTAAAAAACTATTAATTCTGAATAAAATGCCGCCTGTTTATGCAAGTAAAAAAATTTAAATGTCTCTTATTAGATAAGGCATATTTTCGTCTGATAAGGTACTTCTTTGCAATGATTTCGAGGATATTTTAGTTTTGATCAAAAAAATTTTATTTCTTACGACTTTTCGCAAAATATGTTAATGCCATCTGAAAGAGGAACAGATAAGCTTTCCATCGAGCTCTTAGTCGAAGAAGTCGGTCGAAGGATGCAAGAGTTATAAGCAAAAAACTAATCGGTGGTCAACACATTTCCGTCCTACTGCCGATTCTTTTCGCAAAGTACTTTTCTATAATAATAGTATTTAATGGGAAAAAATTAAACGGAGTTTTTGTTTATGTAAAAAACTATTAATTCTGAATAAAATGCCACCCATTTATGCAATTAAAAAAATTTAAATGTCTCTTATTAGATAAGGCATATTTTCGTCTGATAAGGTACTTCTTCTTAAATGATTTCGAGGATATTTTAGTTTTGATCAAAAAAATTTTATTTCTCATGACTTTTCGTAAAATATGTTAATGCCATCTGAAAAAGGAACAGATAAGCTTTCCATCGAGCTCTTAGTCGAAGAAGTCGGTCGAAGGATGCAAGAGTTATTAGCAAAAAACTAATCGGTGGTCAACACGATTCCGTCCTACTGCCGATTCTTTTCGCAAAGTACTTTTCTATAATTGTAGTATTTAATGGGAAAAAATTAAACGGAGTTTTTGTTTATGTAAAAAACTATTAATTCTGAATAAAATGCCACCCATTTATGCAATTAAAAAAATTTAAATGTCTCTTATTAGATAAGGCATATTTTCGTCTGATAAGGTACTTCTTATTCAATGATTTCGAGGATATTTTAGTTTTGATCAAAAAAATTTTATTTCTTACGACTTTTCGTAAAATATGTTAATGCCATCTGAAAGAGGAACAGATAAGCTTTCCATCGAGCTCTTAGTGGAAGAAGTCGGTCGAAGGATGCAACAGTTATTAGCAAGAAACTAATCGGTGGTCAACACGTTTCCGTCCTACTGCCGATTCTTTTCGCAAAATACTTTTCTATAATTGTAGTATTTAATGGTAAAAAATTAAACGAATTTTTTGTCCATGTAAAAAACTATTAATTCTGAATAAAATGCCGCCTGTTTATGCAAGTAAAAAAATTTAAATGTCTCTTATTAGATAAGGCATATTTTCGTCTGATAAGGTACTTCTTTGCAATGATTTCGAGGATATTTTAGTTTTGATCAAAAAAATTTTATTTCTAACGACTTTCGTAAAATATGTTAATGCCATCTGAAAGAGGAACAGATAAGCTTTCCATCGAAGTCTTAGTCGAAGAAGTCGGTCGAAGGATGCAAGAGTTATTAGCAAAAAACTAATCGGTGGTCAACACGTTTCCGTCCTACTGCCGATTATTTTCGCAAAATGCTTTTCTATAATTGTAGTATTTAATGGAAAAAAATTAAACGAATTTTTTGTCCATGTAAAAAAACTATTAATTCTGAATAAAATGCCACCCATTTATGCAATTAAAAAAATTTAAATGTCTCTTATTAGATAAGGCATATTTTCGTATGATAAGGTACTTCTTTTTCAATGATTTCGAGGATATTTTAGTTTTGATCAAAAAAATTTTATTTCTTACGACTTTTCGTAAAATATGTTAATGCCATCTGAAAGAGGAACAGATAAGCTTTCCATCGAGCTCTTCGTGGAAGAAGTCGGTCGAAGGATAAAAGAGTTATTAGCAAGAAACTAATCGGTGGTCAACACGTTTCCGTCCTACTGCCGATTCTTTTCGCAAAATACTTTTCTATAATTGTAGTATTTAATGGTAAAAAATTAAACGAATTTTTTGTCCATGTAAAAAACTATTAATTCTGAATAAAATGCCACCCATTTATGCAATTAAAAAAATTTAAAAGTCTCTTATTAGATAAGGCATATTTTCGTCTGATAAGGTACTTCTTTTTCAATGATTTCGAGGATATTTTAGTTTTGATCAAAAAAATTTTATTTCTAACGACTTTCGTAAAATATGTTAATGCCATCTGAAAGAGGAACAGATAAGCTTTCCATCGAAGTCTTAGTCGAAGAAGTCGGTCGAAGGATGCAAGAATTATTAGCAAAAAACTAATCGGTGGTCAACACGTTTCCGTCCTACTGCCGATTCTTTTTGCATAATGCTTTTCTATAATTGTAGTATTTAATGGGCAAAAATTAAACGAATTTTTTGTCCTTGTAAAAAAACTATTAATTCTGAATAAAATGCCACCCATTTATGCAATTAAAAAAATTTAAATGTCTCTTATTAGATAAGGCATATTTTCGTCTGATAAGGTACTTCTTATTCAATGATTTCGAGGATATTTTAGTTTTGATCAAAAAAGTTTTATTTCTTTCGACTTTTCGTAAAATATGTTAATGCCATCTGAAAGAGGAACAGATAAGCTTTCCATCGAGCTCTTAGTCGATGAAATCGGTCGAAGGATGCAAGAGTTATTAGCAAAAAACTAATCGGTGGTCAACACGTTTCCGTCCTACTGCCGATTCTTTTCGCAAAATGCTTTTCTATAATTGTAGTATTTAATGGGAAAAAATTAAACGAATTTTTTGTCCATGTAAAAAAACTATTAATTCTGAATAAAATGCCGCCTGTTTATGCAATTAAAAAAGTTTAAATGTCTCTTATTAGATAAGGCATATTTTCGTCTGATAAGGTACTTCTTCTTCAATGATTTCGAGGATATTTTAGTTTTGATCAAAAAAATTTTATTTCTCATGACTTTCCGTAAAATATGTTAATGCCATCTGAAAGAGGAACACATAAGCTTTCCATCGAGCTCTTAGTCGAAAAAGTCGGTCGAAGGATGCAAGTGTTATTAGCAAAAAACTAATCGGTGGTCAACACGTTTCCGTCCTACTGCCGATTATTTTCGCAAAATACTTTTCTATAATTGAAGTATTTAATGGGAAAAAATTAAACAAGTTTTTTGTCCATGTAAAAAACTATTAATTCTGAATAAAATGCCGCCTGTTTATGCAATTAAAAAAATTTAAATGTCTCTTATTAGATAAGGCATATTTTCGTCTGATAAGGTACTTCTGTTTCAATGATTTCGAGGATATTTTAGTTTTTATCAAAAAAATTTTATTTCTTACGACTTTTCGTAAAATATGTTAATGCCATCTGAAAAAGGAACAGGTAAGCTTTCCATCGAGCTCTAAGTCGAAAAAGTCGGTCGAAGGATGCAAAAGTTATTAGCAAAAAACTAATCGGTGGTCAACACGTTTCCGTCCCACTGCCGATTCTTTTCGCAAAATGCTTTTCTATAATTGTAGTATTTAATGGGAAAAAATTAAACGAATTTTTTGTCCATGTAAAATAACTATTAATTCTGAATAAAATGCCACCCATTTATGCAATTAAAAAAATTTAAATGTCTCTTATTAGATAAGGCATATTTTCGTCTGATAAGGTACTTCTTTTTCAATGATTTCGAGGTTATTTTAGTTTATATCAAAAAAATTTTATTTCTTATGACTTTTCGTAAAATATGTTAATGCCATCTGAAAGAGGAACAGATAAGCTTTCCATCGAGGTCTTAGTCGAAGAAGTCGGTCGAAGGATGCAAGAGTTATTAGTAAAAAACTAATCGGTGGTCAACACGTTTCCGTCCTTCTGCCGATTCTTTTCGCAAAATGCCTTTCTATAATTGTAGTATTTAATGGGAAAAAATTAAACGAATTTCTTGTCCATGTAAAAAACTATTAATTCTGAATAAAATGCCACCCATTTATAAAATTAAAAAAGTTTAAATGTCTCTTATTAGATAAGGCATATTTTCGTCTCATAAGGTACTTCTTCTTCAATGATTTCGAGGATATTTTAGTTTTGATCAAAAAAATTTTATTTCTTACGACTTTTCGTAAAATATGTTAATGCCATCTGAAAGAGGAACAGATAAGCTTTCCATCGAGCTCTTAGTCGAAGAAGTCGATCGAAGGATGCAAGAGTTATTAGCAAAAAACTAATCGGTGGTCAACACGTTTCCGTCCTACTGCCGATTCTTTTCTCAAAATGCTTTTCTATAATTGTAGTATTTAATGCGAAAAAATTAAACGGAGTTTTTGTTTATGTAAAAAACTATTAATTCTGAATAAAATGCCACCCATTTATGCAATTAAAAAAATTTAAATGTCTCTTATTAGATAAGGCATATTTTCGTCTGATAAGGTACTTCTTCTTAAATGATTTCGAGGATATTTTAGTTTTGATCAAAAAAATTTTATTTCTCATGACTTTTCGTAAAATATGTTAATGCCATCTGAAAGAGGAACAGATAAGCTTTCCATCGAGTTTTTAGTCGAAGAAGTCGGTCGAAGGATGCAAGAGTTATTAGCAAAAAACTAATCGGTGGTCAACACGATTCCGTCCTACTGCCGATTCTTTTCGCAAAGTACTTTTCTAAAATTGTAGTATTTAATGGGAAAAAATTAAACGAATTTTTGTCCATGTAAAAAAACTTTTAATTCTGAATAAAATGCCAACCATTTATGCAATTAAAAAAATTTAAATGTCTCTTATTAGATAAGGCATATTTTCGTCTGATAAGGTACTTCTTCTTAAATGATTTCGAGGATATTTTAGTTTTGATCAAAAAAATTTTATTTCTCATGACTTTTCGTAAAATATGTTAATGCCATCTGAAAGAGGAACAGATAAGCTTTCCATCGAGCTCTTAGTGGAAGAAGTCGGTCGAAGGATGCAACAGTTATTAGCAAGAAACTAATCGGTGGTCAACACGTTTCCGTCCTACTGCCGATTCTTTTCGCAAAATACTTTTCTATAATTGTAGTATTTAATGGTAAAAAATTAAACGAATTTTTTGTCCATGTAAAAAACTATTAATTCTGTATAAAATGCCGCCTGTTTATGCAAGTAAAAAAATTTAAATGTCTCTTATTAGATAAGGCATATTTTCGTCTGATAAGGTACTTCTTTGCAATGATTTCGAGGATATTTTAGTTTTGATCAAAAAAATTTTATTTCTTACGACTTTTCGTAAAATATGTTAATGCCATCTGAAAGAGGAACAGATAAGCTTTCCATCGAGCTCTTCGTGGAAGAAGTCGGTCGAAGGATAAAAGAGTTATTAGCAAGAAACTAATCGGTGGTCAACACGTTTCCGTCCTACTGCCGATTCTTTTCGCAAAATACTTTTCTATAATTGTAGTATTTAATGGTAAAAAATTAAACGAATTTTTTGTCCATGTAAAAAACTATTAATTCTGAATAAAATGCCACCCATTTATGCAATTAAAAAAATTTAAAAGTCTCTTATTAGATAAGGCATATTTTCGTCTGATAAGGTACTTCTTTTTCAATGATTTCGAGGATATTTTAGTTTTGATCAAAAAAATTTTATTTCTAACGACTTTCGTAAAATATGTTAATGCCATCTGAAAGAGGAACAGATAAGCTTTCCATCGAAGTCTTAGTCGAAGAAGTCGGTCGAAGGATGCAAGAGTTATTAGCAAAAAACTAATCGGTGGTCAACACGTTTCCGTCCTACTGCCGATTCTTTTTGCAAAATGCTTTTCTATAAATGTAGTATTTAATGGGCAAAAATTAAACGAATTTTTTGTCCTTGTAAAATAACTATTAATTCTGAATAAAATGCCACCCATTTATGCAATTAAAAAAATTTAAATGTCTCTTATTAGATAAGGCATATTTTCGTATGATAAGGTACTTCTTTTTCAATGATTTCGAGGATATTTTAGTTTTGATCAAAAAAGTTTTATTTCTTTCGACTTTTCGTAAAATATGTTAATGCCATCTGAAAGAGGAACAGATAAGCTTTCCATCGAGCTCTTAGTCGATGAAATCGGTCGAAGGATGCAAGAGTTATTAGCAAAAAACTAATCGGTGGTCAACACGTTTCCGTCCTACTGCCGATTCTTTTCGCAAAATGCTTTTCTATAATTGTAGTATTTAATGGGAAAAAATTAAACGAATTTTTTGTCCATGTAAAAAAACTATTAATTCTGTATAAAATGCCGCCTGTTTATGCAATTAAAAAAGTTTAAATGTCTCTTATTAGATAAGGCATATTTTCGTCTGATAAGGTACTTCTTCTTCAATGATTTCGAGGATATTTTAGTTTTGATCAAAAAAATTTTATTTCTCATGACTTTCCGTAAAATATGTTGATGCCATCTGAAAGAGGAACACATAAGCTTTCCATCGAGCTCTTAGTCGAAAAATTCGGTCGAAGGATGCAAGAGTTATTAGCAAAAAACTAATCGGTGGTCAACACGTTTCCGTCCTACTGCCGATTATTTTCGCAAAATACTTTTCTATAATTGAAGTATTTAATGGGAAAAAATTAAACGAATTTTTTGTCCATGTAAAATAGCTATTAATTCTGAATAAAATGCCACCCATTTATGCAATTAAAAAAATTTAAATGTCTCTTATTAGATAAGGCATATTTTCGTCTGATAAGGTACTTCTTTTTCAATGATTTCGAGGTTATTTTAGTTTATATCAAAAAAATTTTATTTCTTATGACTTTTCGTAAAATATGTTAATGCCATCTGAAAGAGGAACAGATAAGCTTTCCATCGAGCTCTTAGTCGAAGAAGTCGGTCGAAGGATGCAAGAGTTATTAGTAAAAAACTAATCGGTGGTCAACACGTTTCCGTCCTTCTGCCGATTCTTTTCGCAAAATGCCTTTCTATAATTGTAGTATTTAATGGGAAAAAATTAAACGAATTTCTTGTCCATGTAAAAAACTATTAATTCTGAATAAAATGCCACCCATTTATAAAATTAAAAAAGTTTAAATGTCTCTTATTAGATAAGGCATATTTTCGTCTGATAAGGTACTTCTTCTTCAATGATTTCGAGGATATTTTAGTTTTGATCAAAAAAAAATTTTATTTCTCATGACTTTTCGTAAAATATGTTAATGCCATCTGAAAGAGGAACAGATAAGCTTTCCATCGAGCTCTTAGTCTAAGAAGTCGGTCGAAGGATGCAAGAGTTATTAGCAAAAAACTAATCGGTGGTCAACACGTTTCCGTCCTACTGCCGATTCTTTTCTCAAAATGCTTTTCTATAATTGTAGTATTTAATGGGAAAAAATTAAACGAATTTTTTGTCCATGTAAAAAAACTATTAATTCTGAATAAAATGCCACCCATTTATGCAGTTAAAAAAATTCAAATGTCTCTTATTAGATAAGGCATATTTTCGTATGATAAGGTACTTCTTTTTCAATGATTTCGAGGATATTTTAGTTTTGATCAAAAAAATTTTATTTCTTATGACTTTTCGTAAAATGTGTTAATGCCATCTGAAAGAGGAACAGATAAGCTTTCCATCGAGCTCTTAGTCGAAGAAGTCGGTCGAAGGATGCAAGAGTTATTAGCAAAAAGTTAATCGGTGGTCAACACGATTCCGTCCTACTGATAAGGTACTTTTTCTTCAATGATTTCGACGATATTTTAGTTGTGATCAACAAAATTTTGTTTTTTTATGACTTTTCGTAAAATATGTTAATGTCATCTGAAGAGGAACAGATAAGCTTTCCATCGAGCTCTTAGTCGAAGAAGTCGGTCGAAGGATGTAAAAGATGTTTGCAAAAAACTAATCGGTGATCAACACGATTCTTTTCGCAAAGTACTTTTCTATAATTGTAGTATTTAATGGGAAAAAATTAAACGAATTTTTTGTCCATGTAAAAAACTATTAATTCTGAATAAAATGCCGACCATTTATGCAATTAAAACCAGTAAGGGAGCTATTTTCAGCTTTGCTGAAACTTATATACTCTCGCAAGCATTTGGAAAATACGTTTTATAGTTTTGCCAATAAGAATCATATAAGTTTATAAAGATAAAGGAGCGTAACCCTGCCCATTTTCTACTTTTTTTTAATGAATACAATGCAATCATTCTACACTTCATTTTACTATTTTCTATCTCGTCTGCTTATAGATAAATCACATTTTTAAGTTTTTCTCTATATGGGCGGTGCCACGCCCTTCTGTAAAATTCTTATGAAACTTTGTTATATGGTCAAAGATTCCTAAAAACGCGCAACTGCAAGGTTTCATCTGTTTATAAGTGAAAACAAAAAAGTTTTTCTAACAAAAACCGAATTTTTAACCGATTGTTCCTATGGGAGCTATATGCTATATTTATCCGATCTTCACCAATTTTGCAGTGAGCCTTAATTTACGTCCGAGATGTTCTTGTGCAAAAAATTGGGGCGATAACTTGAAAAACAAAGAGTTTATTGAGCAAAAACCTCATTTTTAACCGATCGTTCCAATGGCAGCTATATGCTATAGTATTCCGATCAGGCTGGTTTCTACATATAAACTGCCTGCAATAAAAAGAAAATTTTCTGCGTTTAAATTTTTTTGCTAATTTCAAAACTCTGGGAAGAGTTCGCATTGAAACAGACAGACGGACAGACGGACAGACAGACAGACAGACGGACATGGCTATCTGAACTCGTCTCGTCGAGCTGAACAAGAATATATATACTTTATATAGTCGGAAATGTCTCCTTCTCTGCGTTGCAAACTTCACGACAAAGTTAATATACTCTTGCAAGAGTATAAAAATTTAAATGTCTCTTATTAGATAAGGCATATTTTCGTCTGATAAGGTACTTCGTTTTCAGTGATTTCGAGGATATTTTAGTTTTGATCAAAAAAATTTTATTTCTTACGACTTTTCGTAACATATGTTAATGCCAACAGATAAGCTTTCCATCGAGCTCTTATTCAATCGGTGGTCAACACGTTTCCGTCGTACTGCCGATTGTTTTCGCAAAATGCTTTTCTATAATTGTAGTATTTAATGGGAAAAAATTAAACGAATTTTTTGTCCATGTAAAAAAACTATTAATTCTGAATAAAATGCCACCCATTTATGCAATTAAAAAAATTTAAATGTCTCTTATTAGATAAGGCATATTTTCGTCTGATAAGGTACTTCTTTTTCAATGATTTCGAGGATATTTTAGTTTTGATCAAAAAAATGTTATTTCTTACGAATTTTCGTAAAATATGTTAATGCCATCTGAAAGAGGAACAGATAAGCTTTCCATCGAGCTTTTATTCGAAGAAGTCGGTCGAAGGATGCAAGAGTTATTAGCAAAGTTTTTGTCCATGTAAAAAACTATTAATTCTGAATAAAATGCCACCCATTTATAAACTTAAAAAAGTTTAAATGTTTCTTATTAGATAAGGCATATTTTCGTCTGATAAGGTACTTCTTCTTCAATGATTTCGAGGATATTTTAGTTTTGATTAAAAAAATGTTATTTCTCATGACTTTTCGTAAAATATGTTAATGCCATCTGAAAGAGGAACAGATAAGCTTTTTCCATCGAGCTCTTAGTCGAAGAAGTCGGTCGAAGGATGCAAAAGATGTTTGCAAAAAACTAATCGGTGATCAACACGATTCTTTTCGCAAAGTACTTTTCTATAATTGTAGTATTTAATGGGAAAAAATTAAACGAATTTTTTGTCCATGTAAAAAAACTATTAATTCTGACTAAAATGCCACCCATTTATGCAATTAAAAAAATTTAAATGTCTCTTATTAGATAAGGCATATTTTCGTCTGATAAGGTACTTCTTCTTCAATGATTTCGAGGATATTTTAGTTTCGATCAAAAAAATTTTATTTCTTACGACTTTTCGTAAAATATGTTAATGCCATCTGAAAGAGGAACAGATAAGCTTTCCATCGAGCTCTTATTGGAAGAAGTCGGTCGAAGGATGTAAGAGTTATTAGCAAAGTTTTTGTCCATGTAAAAAACTATTAATTCTGAATAAAATGCCACCCATTTATGCAATTAAAAAAATTTAAATGTCTCTTATTAGATAAGGCATATTTTCGTCTGATAAGGTACTTCTTTTTCAATGATTTCGAGGATATTTTAGTTTTGATCAAAAAAATGTTATTTCTTACGACTTTTCGAAAAATATGTTAATGCCATCTGAAGAGCGACAGATAAGCTTTCCATCGAGCTCTTAGTCGAAGAAGTCGGTCGAAGGATGCAAAAGATGTTTGCAAAAAACAAATCGGTGATCAACACGATTCTTTTCGCAAAGTACTTTTCTATAATTGTAGTATTTAATGGGAAAAAATTAAACGAATTTTTTGTCCCTGTAAAAAAACTATTAATTCTGAATAAAATGCCACCCATTTATGCAATTAAAAAAATTTAAATGTCTCTTATTAGATAAGGCATATTTTCGTCTGATAAGGTACTTCTTCTTAAATGATTTCGAGCATATTTTAGTTTTGATCAAAAAATTTTATTTCTCATGACTTTTCGTAAAATATGTTAATGCCATCTGAAAGAGGAACAGATAAGCTTTCCATCGAGCTCTTATTCGAAGAAGTCGGTCGAAGGATGCAAGAGTTATTAGCAAAAAACTAATCGGTGGTCAACACGTTTCCGTCCTACTGCCGATTCTTTTCGCAAAATGCTTTTCTATAATTATAGTATTTAATGGGAAAAAATTAAACGAATTTTTTGTCCATGTAAAAAAACTATTAATTCTGAATAAAATGCCACCCATTTATGCAATTAAAAAAATGTAAATGTCTCTTATTAGATAAGGCATATTTTCGTCTGATAAGGTACTTCTTCTTCAATGATTTCGAGGATATTTTAGTTTCGATCAAAAAAATTTTATTTCTTACGACTTTTGGTAAAATATGTTAATGCCATCTGAAAGAGGAACAGATAAGCTTTCCATCGAGCTCTTATTCGAAGAAGTCGGTCGAAGGATGCAAGAGTTATTAGCAAAGTTTTTGTCCATGTAAAAAACTATTAATTCTGAATAAAATGCCACCCATTTATGCAATTAAAAAAATTTAAATGTCTCTTATTAGATAAGGCATATTTTCGTCTGATAAGGTACTTCTTTTTCAATGATTTCGAGGATATTTTAGTTTTGATCAAAAAAATGTTATTTCTCATGACTTTTCGTAAAATATGTTAATGCCATCTGAAAGAGCGACAGATAAGCTTTCCATCGAGCTCTTAGTCGAAGAAGTCGGTCGAAGGATGCAAGAGTTATTAGCAAAAAACTAATCGGTGGTCAACACGTTTCCGTCCTACTGCCGATTCTTTTCGCAAAATGCTTTTCTATAATTATAGTATTTAATGGGAAAAAATTAAACGAATTTTTTGTCCATGTAAAAAAACTATTAATTCTGAATAAAATGCCACCCATTTATGCAATTAAAAAAATTTAAATGTCTCTTATTAGATAAGGCATATTTTCGTCTGATAAGGTACTCCTTTTTCAATGATTTCGAGAATATTTTAGTTTTGATCAAAAAAATTTTATTTCTTACGACTTTTCGAAAAATATGTTAATGCCATCTGAAGAGCGACAGATAAGCTTTCCATCGAGCTCTTAGTCGAAGAAGTCGGTCGAAGGATGCAAAAGATGTTTGCAAAAAACTAATCGGTGATCAATACGATTCTTTTCGCAAAGTACTTTTCTATAATTGTTGTATTTAATGGGAAAAAATTAAACGAATTTTTTGTCCATGTAAAAAACTATTAATTCTGAATAAAATGCCGACCATTTATGCAATTAAAAAAATTTAAATGTTTCTTATTAGATAAGGCATATTTTCGGCTGATAAGGTACTTCTTCTTCAATGATTTCGAGGATATTTTAGTTTTGATCAAAAAAATTTTATTTCTCATGACTTTTCGTAAAATATGTTAATGCCATCTGAAAGAGGAACAGATAAGCTTTTTCCATCGAGCTCTTAGTCGAAGAAGTCGGTCGAAGGATGCAAGAGTTATTAGCAAAAAACTAATCGGTGGTCAACACGTTTCCGCCCTACTGCCGATTCTTTTCGCAAAATGCTTTTCTATAATTATAGTATTTAATGGGAAAAAATTAAACGAATTTTTTGTCCATGTAAAAAAACTATTAATTCTGAATAAAATGCCACCCATTTATGCAATTAAAAAAATTTAAATGTCTCTTATTAGATAAGGCATATTTTCGTCTGATAAGGTACTTCTTCTTCAATGATTTCGAGGATATTTTAGTTTCGATCAAAAAAATTTTATTTCTTACGACTTTTCGTAAAATATGTTAATGCCATCTGAAAGAGGAACAGATAAGCTTTCCATCGAGCTCTTATTCGAAGAAGTCGGTCGAAGGATGCAAGAGTTATTAGCAAAGTTTTTGTCCATGTAAAAAACTATTAATTCTGAATAAAATGCCACCCATTTATGCAATTAAAAAAATTTAAATGTCTCTTATTAGATAAGGCATATTTTCGTCTGATAAGGTACTTCTTTTTCAATGATTTCGAGGATATTTTAGTTTTGATCAAAAAAATTTTATTTCTTACGACTTTTCGAAAAATATGTTAATGCCATCTGAAGAGCGACAGATAAGCTTTCCATCGAGCTCTTAGTCGAAGAAGTCGGTCGAAGGATGCAAGAGTTATTAGCAAAAAACTAATCGGTGGTCAACACGTTTCCGTCCTACTGCCGATTCTTTTCGCAAAATGCTTTTCTATAATTATAGTATTTAATGGGAAAAAATTAAACGAATTTTTTGTCCATGTAAAAAAACTATTAATTCTGAATAAAATGCCACCCATTTATGCAATTAAAAAAATTTAAATGTCTCTTATTAGATAAGGCATATTTTCGTCTGATAAGGTACTCCTTTTTCAATGATTTCGAGAATATTTTAGTTTTGATCAAAAAAATTTTATTTCTTACGACTTTTCGAAAAATATGTTAATGCCATCTGAAGAGCGACAGATAAGCTTTCCATCGAGCTCTTAGTCGAAGAAGTCGGTCGAAGGATGCAAAAGATGTTTGCAAAAAACTAATCGGTGATCAATAGGATTCTTTTCGCAAAGTACTTTTCTATAATTGTTGTATTTAATGGGAAAAAATTAAACGAATTTTTTGTCCATGTAAAAAACTATTAATTCTGAATAAAATGCCGACCATTTATGCAATTAAAAAAATTTAAATGTTTCTTATTAGATAAGGCATATTTTCGGCTGATAAGGTACTTCTTCTTCAATGATTTCGAGGATATTTTAGTTTTGATCAAAAAAATTTTATTTCTCATGACTTTTCGTAAAATATGTTAATGCCATCTGAAAGAGGAACAGATAAGCTTTTTCCATCGAGCTCTTAGTCGAAGAAGTCGGTCGAAGGATGCAAGAGTTATTAGCAAAAAACTAATCGGTGGTCAACACGTTTCCGTCCTACTGCCGATTCTTTTCGCAAAATGCTTTTCTATAATTATAGTATTTAATGGGAAAAAATTAAACGAATTTTTTGTCCATGTAAAAAAACTATTAATTCTGAATAAAATGCCACGCATTTATGCAATTAAAAAAATTTAAATGTCTCTTATTAGATAAGGCATATTTTCGTCTGATAAGGTACTCCTTTTTCAATGATTTCGAGTATATTTTAGTTTTGATCAAAAAAATTTTATTTCTTACGACTTTTCGAAAAATATGTTAATGCCATCTGAAGAGCGACAGATAAGCTTTCCATCGAGCTCTTAGTCGAAGAAGTCGGTCGAAGGATGCAAAAGATGTTTGCAAAAAACTAATCGGTGATCAACACGATTCTTTTCGCAAAGTACTTTTCTATAATTGTTGTATTTAATGGGCAAAAATTAAACGAATTTTTTGTCCATGTAAAAAACTATTAATTCTGAATAAAATGCCGACCATTTATGCAATTAAAAAAATTTAAATGTCTCTTATTAGATAAGGCATATTTTCGTCTGATAAGGTACTCCTTTTTCAATGATTTCGAGTATATTTTAGTTTTGATCAAAAAAATGTTATTTCTCATGACTTTTCGTAAAATATGTTAATGCCATCTGAAAGAGGAACAGATAAGCTTTCCATCGAGCTCTTAGTCGAAGAAGTCGGTCGAAGGATGCAAAAGATGTTTGCAAAAAACTAATCGGTGATCAATACGATTCTTTTCGCAAAGTACTTTTCTATAATTGTTGTATTTAATGGGAAAAAATTAAACGAATTTTTTGTCCATGTAAAAAACTATTAATTCTGAATAAAATGCCGACCATTTATGCAATTAAAAAAATTTAAATGTTTCTTATTAGATAAGGCATATTTTCGGCTGATAAGGTACTTCTTCTTCAATGATTTCGAGGATATTTTAGTTTTGATCAAAAAAATTTTATTTCTCATGACTTTTCGTAAAATATGTTAATGCCATCTGAAAGAGGAACAGATAAGCTTTTTCCATCGAGCTCTTAGTCGAAGAAGTCGGTCGAAGGATGCAAGAGTTATTAGCAAAAAACTAATCGGTGGTCAACACGTTTCCGTCCTACTGCCGATTCTTTTCGCAAAATGCTTTTCTATAATTATAGTATTTAATGGGAAAAAATTAAACGAATTTTTTGTCCATGTAAAAAAACTATTAATTCTGAATAAAATGCCACGCATTTATGCAATTAAAAAAATTTAAATGTCTCTTATTAGATAGGGCATATTTTCGTCTGATAAGGTACTCCTTTTTCAATGATTTCGAGTATATTTTAGTTTTGATCAAAAAAATTTTATTTCTTACGACTTTTCGAAAAATATGTTAATGCCATCTGAAGAGCGACAGATAAGCTTTCCATCGAGCTCTTAGTCGAAGAAGTCGGTCGAACGATGCAAAAGATGTTTGCAAAAAACTAATCGGTGATCAACACGATTCTTTTCGCAAAGTACTTTTCTATAATTGTTGTATTTAATGGGCAAAAATTAAACGAATTTTTTGTCCATGTAAAAAACTATTAATTCTGAATAAAATGCCGACCATTTATGCAATTAAAAAAATTTAAATGTCTCTTATTAGATAAGGCATATTTTCGTCTGATAAGGTACTCCTTTTTCAATGATTTCGAGTATATTTTAGTTTTGATCAAAAAAATGTTATTTCTCATGACTTTTCGTAAAATATGTTAATGCCATCTGAAAGAGGAACAGATAAGCTTTCCATCGAGCTCTTAGTCGAAGAAGTCGGTCGAAGGATGCAAGAGTTATTAGCAAAAAACTAATCGGTGGTCAACACGTTTCCGTCCTACTGCCGATTCTTTTCGCAAAATGCTTTTCTATAATTATAGTATTTAATGGGAAAAAATTAAACGAATTTCTTGTCCATGTAAAAAACTATTAATTGTGAATAGAATGCCACCCATTTATAAAATTAAAAAAGTTTAAATGTCTTTTATTAGATAAGGCATATTTTCGTCTGATAAGGTACTTCTTCTTCAATGATTTCGAGGATATTTTAGTTGTGATCAACAAAATTTTGTTTTTTATGACTTTTCGTAAAATATGTTAATGCCATCTGAAGAGGAACAGATAAGCTTTCCATCGAGCTCTTAGTCGAAGAAGTCGGTCGAAGGATGCAAGAGATGTTTGCAAAAAACTAATCGGTGATCACCACGATTCTTTTCGCAAAGTACTTTTCTATAATTGTAGTATTTAATGGGAAAAAATTAAACGAATTTTTTGTCCATGTAAAAAACTATTAATTCTGAATAAAATGCCGACCATTTATGCAATGAAAACCAGTAAGGGAGCTATTTTCAGCTTTGCTGAAATTTATATACTCTTGCAAGCATTTGGAAAATGCGTTTTATAGTTTTGCCAATAAGAATCATATAAGTTTATAAAGATAAAGGAGCGTAACCCTGCCCATTTTCTACTTTTTTTTAATGAATACAATGCAATCATTCTACACTTCATTTTACGATTTTCTATCTCGTCTGCTTATAGATAAATCACATTTTTAAGTTTTTCTCTATATGGGCGGTGCCACGCCCTTATGTCCGATTCTAATGAAACTTTGTTATATGGTCAAGGATTCCTAAAAACGCGCAACTGCAAGGTTTCATCTGTTTATAAGTGAAAACAAAAAAGTTTTTCTAACAAAAACCGAATTTTTAACCGATTGTTCCTATGGGAGCTATATGCTATATTTATCCGATCTTCACCAATTTTGCAGTGAGCCTTAATTTACATCCGAGATGTTCTTGTACAAAAAATTGGGGCGATCACTTGAAAAACAAAGAGTTTATTGAGCAAAAACCTCATTTTTAACCGATCGTTCCAATGGCAGCTATATGCTATAGTATTCCGATCAGGCTGGTTTCTACATATAAACTGCCTGCAATAAAAAGAAAATTTTCTGCGTTTAAATTTTTTTGCTAATTTCAAAACTCTGGGAAGAGTTCGCATTGAAACAGACGGACAGACAGACAGACAGACGGACATGGCTATCTGAACTCGACTCGTCGAGCTGAACAAGAATATATATACTTTATATAGTCGGAAATGTCTCCTTCTCTGCGTTGCAAACTTCACGACAAAGTTAATATACTCTTGCAAGAGTATAAAAATTTAAATGTCTCTTATTAGATAAGGCATATTTTCGTCTGATAAGGTACTTCGTTTTCAATGATTTCGAGGATATTTTAGTTTTGATCAAAAAAATTTTATTTCTTACGACTTTTCGTAACATATGTTAATGCCATCTGAAAGAGGAACAGATAAACTTTCCATCGAGCTCTTATTCAATCGGTGGTCAACACGTTTCCGTCCTACTGCCGATTCTTTTCGCAAAATGCTTTTCTATAATTATAGTATTTAATGGGAAAAAATTAAACGAATTTTTTGTCCATGTAAAAAAACTATTAATTCTGAATAAAATGCCACCCATTTATGCAATTAAAAAAATTTAAATGTCTCTTATTAGATAAGGCATATTTTCGTCTGATAAGGTACTTCTTTTTCAATGATTTCGAGGATATTTTAGTTTTGATCAAAAAAATTTTATTTCTTACGACTTTTCGAAAAATATGTTAATGCCATCTGAAGAGCGACAGATAAGCTTTCCATCGAGCTCTTAGTCGAAGAAGTCGGTCGAAGGATGCAAAAGATGTTTGCAAAATAGTAATCGGTGATCAACACGATTCTTTTCGCAAAGTACTTTTCTATAATTGTAGTATTTAATGGGAAAAAATTAAACGAATTTTTTGTCCATGTAAAAAACTATTAATTCTGAATAAAATGCCGACCATTTATGCATTTAAAACCAGTAAGGGAGCTATTTTCAGCTTTGCTGAAACTTACATAGTCTTGCAAGCATTTGGAAAATACGTTTTATAGTTTTGCCAATAAGAATCATATAAGTTTATAAAGATAAAGGAGCGTAACCCTGCCCATTTTCTACTTTTTTTTAATGAATACAATGCAATCATTCTACACTTCATTTTACTATTTTCTATCTCGTCTGCTTATAGATAAATCACATTTTTAAGTTTTTCTCTATATGGGCGGTGCCACGCCCTTCTGTAAAATTCTTATGAAACTTTGTTATATGGTCAAAGATTCCTAAAAACGCGCAACTGCAAGGTTTCATCTGTTTATAAGTGAAAACAAAAAAGTTTTTCTAACAAAAACCGAATTTTTAACCGATTGTTCCTATGGGAGCTATATGCTATATTTATCCGATCTTCACCAATTTTGCAGTGAGCCTTAATTTACATCCGAGATGTTCTTGTACAAAAAATTGGGGCGATCACTTGAAAAACAAAGAGTTTATTGAGCAAAAACCTCATTTTTAACCGATCGTTCCAATGGCAGCTATATGCTATAGTATTCCGATCAGGCTGGTTTCTACATATAAACTGCCTGCAATAAAAAGAAAATTTTCTGCGTTTAAATTTTTTTGCTAATTTCAAAACTCTGGGAAGAGTTCGCATTGAAACAGACGGACAGACAGACAGACAGACGGACATGGCTATCTGAACTCGACTCGTCGAGCTGAACAAGAATATATATACTTTATATAGTCGGAAATGTCTCCTTCTCTGCGTTGCAAACTTCACGACAAAGTTAATATACTCTTGCAAGAGTATAAAAATTTAAATGTCTCTTATTAGATAAGGCATATTTTCGTCTGATAAGGTACTTCGTTTTCAATGATTTCGAGGATATTTTAGTTTTGATCAAAAAAATTTTATTTCTTACGACTTTTCGTAACATATGTTAATGCCATCTGAAAGAGGAACAGATAAACTTTCCATCGAGCTCTTATTCAATCGGTGGTCAACACGTTTCCGTCCTACTGCCGATTCTTTTCGCAAAATGCTTTTCTATAATTATAGTATTTAATGGGAAAAAATTAAACGAATTTTTTGTCCATGTAAAAAAACTATTAATTCTGAATAAAATGCCACCCATTTATGCAATTAAAAAAATTTAAATGTCTCTTATTAGATAAGGCATATTTTCGTCTGATAAGGTACTTCTTTTTCAATGATTTCGAGGATATTTTAGTTTTGATCAAAAAAATTTTATTTCTTACGACTTTTCGAAAAATATGTTAATGCCATCTGAAGAGCGACAGATAAGCTTTCCATCGAGCTCTTAGTCGAAGAAGTCGGTCGAAGGATGCAAAAGATGTTTGCAAAAAAGTAATCGGTGATCAACACGATTCTTTTCGCAAAGTACTTTTCTATAATTGTAGTATTTAATGGGAAAAAATTAAACGAATTTTTTGTGCATGTTAAAAACTATAAATTCTGAATAAAATGCCGCCCATTAATGCAATTAAAACCAGTAAGGGAGCTATTTTTAGCGTTGCTGAAACTTATATACTCTTGCAAGCATTTGGAAAATCCGTCTCATAGTATTTCCAGAAAGAATCTTATAAGTAGTAACCCCGCCCATTTTCTAATTTTTTTTAAAGAATACAATGCAATCATTCTACACTTCATTTTACGACTTTCTATCTCGCAACTGCAAGGTTTTATCTGTTTATAAGTGAAAACAAAAAAGTTTTTCTAACAAAAACCGAATTTTTAACCGATTGTTCCTATGGGAGCTATATGCTTTATTTATCCGATCTTCACCAATTTTGCAGTGAGCCTTAATTTACGTCCGAGATGTTCTTGTGCAAAAAATTGGGGCGATAACTTGAAAAACAAAGAGTTTATTGCGCAAAAACCTCATTTTTGACCGATCGTTCCAATGGCAGCTATATGCTATAGTATTCCGATCAGGCTGGTTTCTACATATAAACTGCCTGCAATGAAAAGAAAATTTTCTGCGTTTAAATTTTTTTGCTAATTTCAAAACTCTGGGAAGAGTTCGCATTGAAACAGACAGACGGACAGACAGACAGACAGACAGACGGACATGGCTATCTGAACTCGTCTCGTCGAGCTGAACAAGAATATATATACTTTATATAGTCGGAAATGTCTCCTTCTCTGCGTTGCAAACTTCACGACAAAGTTAATATACTCTTGCAAGAGTATAAAAATTTAAATGTCTCTTATTAGATAAGGCATATTTTCGTCTGATAAGGTACTTCGTTTTCAATGATTTCGAGGATATTTTAGTTTTGATCAAAAAAATTTTATTTCTTACAACTTTTCGTAACATATGTTAATGCCATCTGAAAGAGGAACAGATAAGCTTTCCATCGAGCTCTTATTCAATCGGTGGTCAACACGATTCCGTCCTACTGCCGATTCTTTTCGCAAAATACTTTTCTATAATTGTGGTATTTAATGGGAAAAGGTTAAACGAATTTTTTGTCCATATAAAAAAACTATTAATTCTGAATGAAATGCCACCCATTTATGAAATTAAAAAAATGTAAATGTCTCTTATTAGATAAGGCATATTTTCGTCTGATAAGGTACTTCTTTTTCAATGATTTCGAGGATATTTTAGTTTTGATCAAAAAAATTTTATTTCTTACGACTTTTCGTAAAATATGTTAATGCCATCTGAAAGAGGAACAGATAAGCCTTCCATCGAGCTCTTATTCGAAGAAGTCGGTCGAAGGATGCGAAGTTATTAGCAAAAAACTAATCGGTGGTCAACACGTTTCCGTCCTACTGCCGATTCTTTTCGCAAAATGCTTTTCTATAATTATAGTATTTAATGGGAAAAAATTAAACGAATTTTTTGTCCATATAAAAAAACTATTAATTCTGAATAAAATGCCACCCATTTATGCAATTAAAAAAATTTAAATGTCTCTTATTAGATAAGGAATATTTTCGTCTTATAAGGTACTTCTTTTTCAATGATTTCGAGGATATTTTAGTTTTGATCAAAAAAATTTTATTTCTTACGACTTTTCGTAAAATATGTTAATGCCATCTGAAAGAGGAACAGATAAGCTTTCCATCGAGCTCTTAGTCGAAGAAGTCGGTCGAAGGATGCAAGAGTTATTAGCAAAAAACTAATCGGTGGTCAACACGTTTCCGTCCTACTGCCGATTCTTTTCGCAAAATGCTTTTCTATAATTATAGTATTTAATGGGAAAAAATTAAACGAATTTTTTGTCCATGTAAAAAAACTATTAATTCTGAATAAAATGCCACCCGTTTATGCAATTAAAAAAATTTAAATGTCTCTTATTAGATAAGGCATATTTTCGTCTGATAAGGTACTTCTTCTTCAATGATTTCGAGGATATTTTAGTTTTGATCAAAAAAATTTTATTTCTTACGACTTTTTGTAAAATATGTTAATGCCATCTGAAAGAGGAACAGATAAGCTTTCCATCGAACTCTTAGTCGAAGAAGTCGGTCGAAGGAAGCAAGAGTTATTAAGAAAAAAGTAATCGGTGGTCAACACGATTCCGTCCTACTGCGGATTCTTTTCGCAAAGTACTTTTCTATAATTCTAGTATTGAATGGGAAAAAATTAAACGAATTTTTTGTCAATGTAAAAAACTATTAATTCTAAATAAAATGCCGCCCATCTATGCAATTAAAAAAATTTAAATGTTTCTTATTATATAAGGCATTAATGCAATTAAAACCAGTAAGGGAGCTATTTTTAGCGTTGCTGAAACTTATATACTCTTGCAAGCATTTGGAAAATCCGTCTCATAGTATTTCCAGAAAGAATCTTATAAGTAGTAACCCCGCCCATTTTCTAATTTTTTTTAAAGAATACAATGCAATCATTCTACACTTCATTTTACGACTTTCTATCTCGTCTGCTTATAGATAAATCACATTTTTAAGTTTTTCTCTATCTGTGCGGTGCCACGCCCTTATGACCGATTCTTATGAAACTTTGTTATATGGTCAAGGATTCCTAAAAACGCGCAACTGCAAGGTTTTATCTGTTTATAAGTGAAAACAAAAAAGTTTTTCTAACAAAAACCGAATTTTTAACCGATTGTTCCTATGAGAGCTATATGCTATATTTATCCGATCTTCACCAATTTTGCAGTGAGCCTTAATTTACGTCCGAGATGTTGTTGTGCAAAAAATTGGGGCGATAACTTGAAAAACAAAGAGAGTAGAGTTTCAAAAACAAAGAGATCGTTCCAATGGCAGCTATATGCTATAGAATGCCGATCAGGCTGGTTTCTACATATAAACTGCCTGCAATGAAAAGAAAATTTTCTGCGTTTAAATTTTTTTGCTAATTTCAAAACTCTGGGAAGAGTAAGGTACTTCTTTTTCAATGATTTCGAGGATATTTTAGTTTTGAATTTCTTTTTTATGCCGCCCATTTATGAAATTAAAAAAATTTAAATGTCTCTCATTAGATAAGGCATATTTTCGTCTGATAAGGTACTTCTTTTTCAATGATTTCGAGGATATTTTAGTTTTGATCAAAAAAATTTTTATTCGTATGACTTTTCTTAAAATATGTTAATGCTATCTGAAAGAGAAACAGATAGGCTTTCCATCGAACTCTTAGTCGAAGAAGTCGGTCGAAGGATGCAAGAGTTATTAAGAAAAAACTAATCGGTGGTCAACACGATTCCGTCCTACTGCCGATTCTTTTCGCAAAGTACTTTTATATAATTCTAGTATTTAATGGGAAAAAATTAAACGAATTTTTTGTCCATGTAAAAAAAATATTAATTCTGAATAAAATGACACGCATTTATGCAATTAAAAAAATTTAAATGTCTCTTATTAGATAAGGCATATTTTCGTCTGATAAGGTACTTCGTTTTCAATGATTTCGAGGATATTTTAGTTTTGATCAAAAAAATTTTATTTGTTACGACTTTTCGTAAAAAATGTTAATGCCAACTGAAAGAGGAACAGATAAGCTTTTCATCGAGCTCTTAGTCGAAGAAGTCGGTAGAAGGATGCAAGAGTTATTAGCAAAAAACTAATCGGTGGTCAACACGTTTCCGTCCTACTGCCGATTCTTTTCGCAAAGTACTTTTCTATAATTGTAGTATTTAATGGGAAAAAATTAAACGAATTTTTTGTCATGTAAAAAACTATTAATTCTGAATAAAATGCCACCCATTTATGAAATTAAAAAAATTTAAATGTCTCTTATTAGATAAGGCATATTTTCGTCTGATAAGGTACTTCTTTTTCAATGATTTCGAGGTTATTATACTCTTGCAAGAGTATATTAACTTTGTCATGAAGTTTGCAACGCAGAGAAGGAGACATCTCCGACTATATAAAGTATATATATTCTTGATCAGCACGACGAGACGAGTTCATATAGCCATGTCCGTCTGTCCGTCTGTCCGTCTGTCTGTCCGTCTGTCTGTCTGTTTCAATACCAACTGTGGGCTCAGTTTAAACGATATCGAAAAAATTTAAACGCAGAAAATTTTCTTATAATTGCAGGCAGTTTGTATGTAAAATCCAGCATGATCGGATAACTATAGCATATAGCTGCCATAGGAAAGATCGGTCAAAAATGAGGTTTTTGCTCAATAAACGCCTTGTTTTTAAAGCTATCGCCTCAATTTTTTGCACAAGAACATCTTGGACGTAAATTAAAACACGCTCCAAAATTGGTGGAGATCGGATAAATATAGGATATAGCTCCCATAGGAACAATCGGTCAAAAATTCGGTTTTTGTTAGAAAAACTTTTTTGTTCTTAAATATAAACGGATAAAACTTTGCAGTTACGCGTTTTTATACATCCTTGACAATATTCCAAAATTTCGTACAAATCGGACATAAGGGCGTGGCACCGCCCATATAGAGAAAAAGTTAAAATGTGATTTCTCTGTAAGCCGACGAGATATAAGATCGCAAAATAAAGTGTACAATGATTGCTATGTATATGTTAAAAAATTAGAATATGGGCGGGGCCACGCCCCTATATCTTTATAAAAGTATATGATTCTTATTGGAAAAACTATAAAACATATTTTCCAATAAGAATACTTGAGAAAATGCTTGCAAGAGTATATAAGTTTCAGCAAAGCTGAAAATAGCTCCCTTACTGGTTTTAGTTTCGATCAAAAAAATTTTATTTCTTACGACTTTTCGTAAAACTGCCGATTCTTTTCGCAAAGTACTTTTCTATAATTGTAGTATTTAATGGGAAAAAATTAAACGAATTTTTTGTCCATGTAAAAAAACTATTAATTCTGAATAAAATGCCACCCATTTATGCAATTAAAAAAATTTAAATGTCTCTTATTAGGTAAGGCATATTTTCGTCTGATAAGGTACTTCTTTTTCAATGATTTCGAGGTTATTTTAGTTTTGATCAAAAAAATTTTATTTCTTACGACTTTTTGTAAAATATGTTAATGCCATCTGAAAGAGGAACAGATAAGCTTTCCATCGAACTCTTAGTCGAAGAAGTCGGTCCAAGGATGCAAGAGTTATTAGCAAAAAACTAATCGGTGGTCAACACGTTTCCGTCCTACTGCCGATTCTTTTCGCAAAATGCTTTTCTATAATTTAATTTATTTAATGGGAAAAAATTAAACGAATTTTTTGTCCATGTAAAAAACTATTAATTCTGAATAAAATGCCACCCATTTATGCAATTAAAAAAATTTAAATGTCTCTTATTAGATAAGGCATTTTTTCGTCTGATAAGGTACTTCTTCTTCAATGATTTCGAGGATATTTTAGTTCTGATCAAAAAAATTTTATTTCTCATGACTTTTCGTAAAATATGTGAATGCCATCTGAAAGATGAACAGATAAGCTTTCCATCGAGCTCTTAGTCGAAGAAGTCGGTCGAAGGATGCAAGAGTTATTAGCAAAAAACTAATCGGTGGTCAACACGTTTCCGTCCTACTGCCGATTCTTTTCGCAAAATGCTTTTCTATAATTGTAGTATTTAATGGGAAAAAATTAAACGAATTTTTTGTCCATGTAAAAAAACTATTAATTCTGAATAAAATGCCACCCGTTTATGCAATTAAAAAAATTTAAATGTCTCTTATTAGATAAGGCATGTTTTCGTCTGATAAGGTACTTCTTTTTCAATGATTTCGAGGTTATTTTAGTTTCGATCAGAAAAATTTTATTTCTTACGACTTTTTGTAAAATATGTTAATGCCATCTGAAAGAGGAACAGATAAGCTTTCCATCGAGCTCTTAGTCGAAGAAGTCGGTCGTAGGATGCAAGAGTTATTAGCAAAAAACTAATCGGTGGTCAACACGTTTCCGTCCTACTGCCGATTCTTTTCGCAAAATGCTTTTCTATAATTGTAGTATTTAATGGGAAAAAATTAAATGAATTTTTTGTCCATGTAAAAAAACTATTAATTCTGAATAAAATGCCACCCATTTATAAAATTAAAAAACTTTAAATGTCTCTTATTAGATAAGGCATATTTTCGTCTGATAAGGCACTTCTTCTTCAATGATTTCGAGGATATTTTAGTTTTGATCAACAAAAATTTTATTTCTCATGACTTTTCGTAAAATATGTTAATGCCATCTGAAAGAGGAACAGATAAGCTTTCCATCGAGCTCTTAGTCGAAGAAGTCGGTCGAAGGATGCAAGAGTTATTAGCAAAAAACTAATCGGTGGTCAACACGTTTCCGTCCTACTGCCGATTCTTTTCGCAAAATGCTTTTCTATAATTGTAGTATTTAATGGGAAAAAATTAAACGAATTTTTTGTCCATGTAAAAAAACTATTAATTCTGAATAAAATGCCACCCATTTATGCAATTAAAAAAATTTAAATGTCTCTTATTAGGTAAGGCATATTTTCGTCTGATAAGGTACTTCTTTTTCAATGATTTCGAGGATATTTTAGTTTCGATCAAAAAAATTTTATTTCTTACGACTTTTCGTAAAATATGTTAATGCCATCTGAAAGAGGAACAGATAAGCTTTCCATCGAGCTCTTATTCGAAGAAGTCGGTCGAAGGATGCAAGAGTTATTAGCAAAGTTTTTGTCCATGTAGAAAACTATTGATTCTGAATAAAATGCCACCCATTTATGAAATTAAAAAAATTTAAATGTCTCTTATTAGATAAGACATTTTTTCGTCTGATAAGGTACTTCTTTTTCAATGATTTCGAGGATATTTTAGTTTTGATGAAAAAAATTTTATTTCTTACGACTTTTCGTAAAATATGTTAATGCCATCTGAAAGAGGAACAGATAAGCTTTCCATCGAGCTCTTAGTCGAAGAAGTCGGTCGAAGGATGCAAGAGTTATTAGCAAAAAACTAATCGGTGGTCAACAGGTTTTCGTCCTACTGCCGACTCTTTTCGCAAAATACTTTTCTATAATTGTAGTATTTAATGGGAAAAAATTAAACGGAGTTTTTGTCCATGTAAAAAACTATTAATTCTGAAAAAAATGCCACCCAGTTATGCAATTAAAAAAATTTAAATGTCTCTTATTAGATAAGGCATATTTTCGTCTGATAAGGTACTTCTTTTTCAATGATTTCGAGGATATTTTAGTTTTGATGAAAAAAATTTTATTTCTTACGACTTTTCGTAAAATATGTTAATGCCATCTGAAAGAGGAACAGATAAGCTTTCCATCGAGCTCTTAGTCGAAGAAGTCGGTCGAAGGATGCAAGAGTTATTAGCAAAAAACTAATCGGTGGTCAACAGGTTTTCGTCCTACTGCCGACTCTTTTCGCAAAATACTTTTCTATAATTGTAGTGTTTAATGGGAAAAAATTAAACGGAGTTTTTGTCCATGTAAAAAACTATTGATTCTGAATAAAATGCCACCCATTTATGACATTAAAAAAATTTAAATGTCTCTTATTAGATAAGGCATTTTTTCGTCTGATAAGGTACTTCTTTTTCAATGATTTCGAGGATATTTTAGTTTTGATGAAAAAAATTTTATTTCTTACGACTTTTCGTAAAATATGTTAATGCCATCTGAAAGAGGAACAGATAAGCTTTCCATCGAGCTCTTAGTCGAAGAAGTCGGTCGAAGGATGCAAGAGTTATTAGCAAAAAACTAATCGGTGGTCAACAGGTTTTCGTCCTACTGCCGACTCTTTTCGCAAAATACTTTTCTATAATTGTAGTATTTAATGGGAAAAAATTAAACGAATTTTTTGTCCATATAAAAATACTATTAATTCTGAATAAAATGACACGCATTTATGAAATTAAAAAAATTTAAATGTCTCTTATTAGACAAGGCATTTTTTCGTCTGATAAGGTATTTCTTTTTCAATGATTTCGAGGATATTTTAGTTTTGATCAAAAAAATGTTATTTCTCATGACTTTTCGTAAAATATGTTAATGCCATCTGAAAGAGGAACAGATAAGCTTTCCATCGAGCTCTTATTCGAAGAAGTCGGTCGAAGGATGCAAGAGTTGTTAGCAAAAAACCAATCGGTGGTCAACACGATTCCGTCCTACTGCCGATTGTTTTCGCAAAATGCTTTTCTATAATTGTAGTATTTAATGGGAAAAAATAAAACGAATTTTTTGTCCATGTAAAAAACTATTAATTCTGAATAAAATGCCACCCATTTATGCAATTAAAAAAATTTAAATGTCTCTTATTAGATAAGGCATATTTTCGTCTGATAAGGTACTTCGTTTTCAATGATTTCGAGGATATTTTAGTTTTGATCAAAAAAATTTTATTTCTTACGACTTTTCGTAAAAAATGTTAATGCCAACTGAAAGAGGAATAGATAAGCTTTCCATCGAGCTCTTAGTCGAAGAAGTCGGTCGAAGGATGCAAGAGTTGTTACCAAAAAATCAATCGGTGGTCAACACGATTCCGTCTTTTTTATAATTGTAGTATTTAATGGGAAAAAATTAAACGAATTTTTTGTCATGTAAAAAACTATTAATTCTGAATAAAATGCTACCCATTTATGCAATTAAAAAAATGTAAATGTCTCTTATTAGATAAGGCATATTTTCGTCTCATAAGGTACTTCTTTTTCAATGATTTCGAGGATATTTTAGTTTTGAATTTCTTTTTTATGCCGCCCATTTATGAAATTAAAAAAATTTAAATGTCTCTTATTAGATAAGGCATATTTTTGTCTGATAAGGTACTTCTTTTTCAATGATTTCGAGGATATTTTAGTTTTGATAAAAAAATTTTATTTCTTACGACTTTTCGTAAAATATGTTAATGCCATCTGAAAAAGGAACAGATAAGCTTTCCATCGAGCTCTTAGTCGAAGAAGTCGGTCGAAGGATGCAAGAGTTGTTAGCAAAAAACCAATCGGTGGTCCACAGGTTTCCGTCCTACTGCCGATTCTTTTCGCAAAATGCTTTTCTATAATTGTAGTATTTAATGGGAAAAAATTAAACGAATTTTTTGTCCATATAAAAAAACTATTAATTCTGAATAAAATGCCACGCATTTATGAAATTAAAAAAATTTAAATGTCTCTTATTAGACAAGGCATTTTTTCGTTTGATAAGGTACTTCTTTTTCAATGATTTCGAGGATATTTTAGTTTTGATGAAAAAAATTTTATTTCTTACGACTTTTCGTAAAATATGTTAATGCCATCTGAAAGAGGAACAGATAAGCGTTCCATCGAGCTCTTATCCGAAGAAGTCGGTCGAAGGATGCAAGAGTTATTAGCAAAAAACTAATCGGTGGTCAACACGTTTCCGTCCTACTGCCGATACTTTTCGCAAAGTACTTTTCTATAATTCTAGTATTTAATGGGAAAAATTAAACGAACTTTTTCTCCATGTAAAAAAACTATTAATTCTGAATAAAATGCCACCCATTTACGAAATTACAAAAATTTAAATGTCTCTTATTAGATAAGGCATATTTTCGTCTGATAAGGTACTTCGTTTTCAATGATTTCGAGGATATTTTAGTTTCGATCAAAAAAATGTTATTTCTTACGACTCTTCGTAAAATATGTTAATGCCATCTGAAAGAGGAACAGATAAGCTTTCCATCGAGCTTTTAGTCGAAGAAGTCGGGCGAAGGATGCAAGAGTTATTAGCAAAAAACTAATCGGTGGTCAACACGATTCCGTCCTACTGCCGATTCTTTTCGCAAAATACTTTTCTATAATTGTAGTATTTAATGGGAAAAAATTAAACGAATTTTTTGTCCATGTAAAAAACTATTAATTCTGAATAAAATGCCACCCATTTATAAAATTAAAAAAGTTTAAATGTCTCTTATTAGATAACGCATATTTTCGTCTGATAAGGTACTTCTTCTTCAATAATTCCGAGGATATTTTAGTTTTAATCAAAAAAAATTTTATTTCTTACGACTTTTCGTAAAATATGTTAATGCCATCTGAAAGAGGAATAGATAAGCTTTCCATCGAGCTTTTAGTCACAGAAGTCGGGTGAAGGATGCAAGAGTTATTAGCAAAAAATTAAGCGGTGGTCAACACGATTCCGCTCTTCTGTCGATTCTTTTCGCAAAGTACTTTTCTATAATTCTAGTATTTAATGGGAAAAAATTAAACACATTTTTTGTCCATATAAAAAACTATTAATTCTGAATAAAATGCCGCTCATTTATGAAATTAAAAATATTTAAATGTCTCATATTAGATAAGGCATATTTTCGTCTGATAAGGTACTTCTTTTTCAATGATTTCGAGGATATTTTAGTTTTGATGAAAAAAATTTTATTTCTTACGACTTTTCGTAAAATATGTTAATGCCATCTGAAAGAGGAACAGATAAGCCTTCCATCGAGCTCTTATCCGAAGAAGTCGGTCGAAGGATGCAAGAGTTATTAGCAAAAAACTAATCGGTGGTCAATACGTTTCCGTCCTACTGCCGATTCTTTTCGCAAAATGCCTTTCTATAATTGTAGTATTTAATGGGAAAAAATTAAACGAATTTTTTGTCCATGTAAAAACTTATTAATTCTGAATAAAATGCCACCCATTTATAAAATTAAAAAAGTTTAAATGTCTCTGTTCGGTCAGAATGGCATTTATTTACGTTATTTTTAAATTTACATACCAAATATTGCTTATTTTATAATTTGGCAACATTGAACCCAATGTCATTTTTTAACACTAGTTTTTAAGTTGAATTTCTTCTATGGTGAATTTCTTTAATAAAGTCAGTCGTACAGAATTCGTCTAAAAAGCCGGCTGCAAATCGTTTTATTCTAGCTAAAGCAAAATCATCAAAATCTGTGCACCCCCCAATCTTCAAACGGATAAGAAAAAAGCTTCTCATCAAACATTTTGGCGCCCAACGTGGGGCAAGTGCATAGTTTTTTGTGATTTAATGCAAATATTTAGTGAAATAAATATTAATCGCTTAATCGTTGAGTATTGTCGCCTAGACATACATACATACATCGTCTCGTCTTCGAATACTGTCGCCAAGACAGAGATACGAACATCGTATCGTCGTTTAATACTGTCGCCAAGCCTACATACATACATACGTCGCCTGATCGTCGCGTCGTTTCGTTTTTTCGAAGAAGTTTGGCTTCGTATAATTCCTTATAATTATACTTGAAATTTCGTTTTGGAACACAACTTATTTCGTTTTGTTTTTTTGTTGATTCGCATTTGTAGTCGTCCGTCTTTGCTTACATAAAATATTCGAATTTAGTAATGCAAGCTCACTCGCACAAAATTCGTTAAAGTTCTATCAGTTCCAAATCATACAATCAATAAGTGATATTGCAAGAGAACACTTAAAAATGCCGACGCCAGTTAAAACAACTCCGCTTAAAGATTTGCAACATCAGCGGACAAATATAAAAAGAAACATGTCGCGCATTAAAGACCTAATTGTCAGTCAATCTGCTGTGGAAACGAGAATATCGTCGGTTGAGTTAAAGTGTCGATTGAACATTTTGGAAATGTATTTCAATCACGCAATGACTGTGCAATCTAACATTGAAATAATCGATTCCAATGACAACGGTCGTACTGAACTCGAAAATATTTACATTAGTGCGAAAGTGGGGATTGAGCAATTGCTTGAAGTCAATTCGTCACTAAACACAAGTACAACTGTCGTATCTCAGTCTATAGCATCATCGAGTTCTAGATTGCCAAGATTATCGTTGCCCATATTCGCAGGAAATCACGCCGATTATAAAAACTTCATTACAACGTTTAACCAGTTGATTGAACGAGAAAACATATCGAATATTGAGAAATTCAATCATTTACTGAGTTGCCTAAAAGGATCTGCCTTGGAGGCAGTACAAGCATTTCCTGTGACCAATGAAAATTATGAGAAGGCCTTAGACAAGTTGAAGTCTCGATACGACAAACCGTCACTAATATTTGTTGAAACAATTGCTGCTATTTTCAACCTACCGACCGTCAAGCAATCAAATGCACAGCAATTGCGAAGCTTAATAGACAATGCTTCGTCTATGTTTAGCTCACTGTCATCGTTGGGTTCGGACAACAAAATATCTCAAGCTATGTTGATCTATATCATCATCAACAAGTGTGATACCGCAACACGCACCAAATGGAATGAATCGCTCGACTATTCGGAGATACCCACGTGGGATCAATGCTGCAAATTGCTTGAACGCCATTGCCAATTCTTACAATCCAGCGGTCCAATATCGCAATCGTCTCAATCACACCCTAATAAACAAAATCGTAACACTGGACAGAAATCTTCATTTGCTTTGACACAATCAACTTGTTTACTTTGTTCAAGCCCTGAACATAGATTGGCAAGTTGTGACGAATTCAAATCAATGAGCACATCTCAACGTTTTAGCACAGCTAAGAAGCATGGTCTGTGCCTCAATTGTCTAGGCAAGGGCCATCAATTAGCCAATTGTCCGTCGAAGTTTCGCTGTCGCACTTGCAATCAAAGTCACCATACCATGCTTCATCACGAAGTGAAAGGTTCGCAACCTTCACAGCAACAAGGTACTGTAACACACACTTTAAGTTCGTCGCCAGAACCAATAATAGCAGCAACACATGCACATACTCAACCAAGCCAAAAGAATACACAGGTAATATTAGCTACAGCCATGGTGTTAGTAAGAGATGCTATGGGTTCATACAAACTTGGTAGAGCCTTACTTGACTCTTGCTCTCAAGTAAATCTTATCACTGATGATTTTGCGCAAAGACTTCATCTTCAAAGAGATAAATATAATGTTCAGCTTCGTGGAATCGGTGAATCACAGACGAGTATTAAGTCTTCCGCGTCTACTTCAATAAAATCTCGCACATCAAACTTTGAACAACATTTGAAATTCTGCATCACACCTCACATCACGTATCAACCGGATACAGAGATTGATGTATCAGCCTGGAACATTCCAACAAATACTCCTTTAGCAGATGAACAATTCTATAAATCACGTCGTGTTGACCTACTATTAGGTGCCGAAGCATTCTTTGAGATTCTGGCTGTTGGCCAGTTTAAACTCGGTCCCAATCTACCCACCATTCAAAAAACTTTATTTGGCTGGGTTATTGCTGGCAAACACAAACAGCTAAATTCGGAGCAATCACTATCGTGCTTAACATTAAACGAACAACGCATTAATGAAAACCTTCAACGTTTGTGGGAAATTGAATCTATAAACTCAGTGATTCAAACGCGTGTTCCAGAACATCAAATATGTGAAGAGCACTACATCCAAACCACTCGTCAAGATGATAATGGACGACTTATAGTCAAGTTTCCTTTCAAGGATGATCCAAGTCAACTGGGAGAATCGTTCGATATAGCTCGTCGTAGATTCCTCGCTATTGAACGTCGCTTGTTGCAGTCTCCGGAAGTTCGCTTACAGTACAACGAATTCATGCAGGAGTATGAAGATCTTGGCCATATGACGCGAGTGAACACCCCAGATCTTACCCAACCTCACTACTACATACCACATCATTACGTACTAAAACCCAACAGTGAGACAACCAAGTTGCGTGTGGTATTCGATGCATCGTCACGCACTACAACTCAAACTTCGTTAAATGATCTGCTACTTGTCGGTCCAACTATTCAAGATGACTTGTATACTCTGTTACTTCGATTCAGACTGGTACGATACGCCATAACAGCAGATATAGTCAAAATGTACCGACAAGTTCATGTCGACAGTGATCATTGTAAATATCAATACATACTGTGGCGAGCTCATCCAGACTCTGATTTGCACACATACCAACTAAATACTGTTACCTATGGAACATCTTCAGCACCCTTTCTAGCCATCCGTAGCTTACATCACTTGGCAGCAATGCATAAAGATGATCAACCAATTGGAGCTGAGGTTATCAGAACGTCATTTTACGTAGATGATTTGTTGTCAGGCGCTGATGATTTAGACACATTACGCTCAATTAAAGAGCAAGTCACAGAAATTCTTCGTCGTGGTCACTTTGAACTTGCCAAGTGGCATCCAAACTGTGTGGACTTCATGGAAACATCTGATAACAAAGAACTTCATGCACCTGAGAACAACATATCGAATGCATTGGGTGTTACATGGGATCAGCATAATGACCGGTTTTTATTTTCGTTTACACCCAAACATATTAACTCGAATGTTACCAAGAGAAATATCTTAGCTATCGCATCATCACTTTTTGATCCACTTGGACTCTTATCGCCGCTTATCATCGTTGCAAAAATAATCCTTCAAGAATTATGGATTCTAAAGGTTCACTGGGATGAATCTGTACCACAAGGTTTATCGCTAGCTTGGCAAAAATGTCTATCATCACTACAGACTGTTTCATTGCTTTCCGTACCACGTTATTGCCTTCAGACCAACATAGAAACATTACAATTGCATGGTTTCTGTGATTCGTCCATTCGAGCATATGGTTGTTGTATTTACGTACGATCCGAGACTACAAATGGTCAGGTCACTGTTCAATTGCTAACATCCAAGTCTAGAGTCGCCCCGGTAAAGAAACAATCGTTGCCAAAACTTGAACTCTGCGGTGCACATTTATTGGCCAAAGTATATTCCAAGGTCAAACTCCAGTTCGTCGGAAAACCATATACCGTTTACTTCTGGTCCGATTCACAAATCGTGCTTCACTGGCTAAAACAACATTCAGTAACATTGTCGACCTTCGTTGGAAATCGGGTAGCTGAAGTTCAGGAATTGACTTCAGACGGCGAATGGAAGTTTGTATCGACTTCTAACAATCCAGCGGATATTGTCTCAAGAGGTTGTACAACTGCTGAACTCAATGATTCTCGTTGGTTTTCAGGACCTGAATTTTTGTTGCAACCCAGCTCAGCTTGGCCTCGCTCGTCTCGTAAAGTTGATATTGATATGGACGTAGTTAATCTTGAAAAACGCAAAAGCATGTTCACTATATTAGAGAAAAATAATTATTTACTTAATCGTCTCGAGGATATAAGCAGCTACAATCGTTGTCTACGCGTTCTTGCATGGATGTTTCGATTTATAAGGCGCGCTAGAAATCATTTTTCATTTGATCAACTAATACTCACGCCCAGCGAACTTCACCACGCCTTGAATTGTTTAATATGGAACATTCAGCAACATGCGTTTGCTAATGATTTCCAACTACTTCAACGCTCCTTGCCAGTAAAAAGTTCTTTGAAATTTCTAACACCATTCATTGATGCTTCATCGGGATTTCCATTAATCAAGGTTGGAGGACGATTAGAAAATGCTAAAATGCCTATGTCACAAAAACATCCGTTGTTATTGCCCAGCAAATCGCATTTTGCGCGTATCTTCGTTAGGCAACTTCATCAACGCAACCATCATGCTGGACCAAAGGCTCTAGTTGCCTTAATTCGGCTACAATATTGGATCGTCAATGCCAGAGAACTTGCTCGTCGCACCGTCCGCTCTTGCATAACTTGCGTGCGCTACAGACCAAAATTAGAAACGCAACTAATGGGATCGCTACCTACTGAACGCGTTTCAGGCCAGCAACCGTTTAAATCGTGCGGCATTGATTTTTGTGGGCCAATTAACATTTATCTACGCATTCGAGGAAAGGGACCGGTTAAGGCATATTTAGCTGTGTTCATCTGCATGACAACAAAGGCCGTTCATATTGAAGTAGTGTCTGACTTGTCTACCAAAGCATTTATAGCAGCATTAAAAAGAATGATCTCTCGACGCGGGCTCCCATCAACGATTTTTTGTGACAACGCAACCAATTTTGTTGGAGCTGCCAATCAACTTGCTGAATTGCAAACATTTCTCTCTAAGAAAGATACGCAAACTACAATCGAAACTTATTGCGCAAATGAATTTATAGAGTTTCGTTTTATACCGCCAAGAGCACCTCATTTCGGTGGATTGTGGGAAGCGGCTGTAAAGAGTGCAAAGGGACTGCTCCAACGAACACTAAAAAACACTAGGCTCACATTTGAGGAGTTATACACCGTAGCAGCTGAAGTTGAAGCTGTTCTTAATTCGCGACCGCTGTCGCCACTTTCGTCGGATCCTAATGATTTTGGTGCTTTAACAGCTGGTCACTTTCTTGTGGGTGATTCATTACGCGCATTACCCGAACGTAATTTAACAAATGACAATCTAACTCATTTGGAACGTTTTGATCTACTGACTGCTGTGAAGCAGCAATTTTGGCGACATTGGTCATTGGACTACATCAATGAACTTCGCGCACGAACTAAGTGGACAACATCGTCTCCAAATCTCACTGAAGGAACAATGGTGGTAATCCATGAAGACAATCTACCACCACAGTATTGGAAAATTGGACGAATCATATCGGCAGTTAGAGGCAGCGATGGACATGTACGAGTACGCACTTCTAAAGGCGTTTGCTGTCGTCCAATACACAAGTTGGCAATATTGCCCATATCTTGAAAGTAGGTACTTTCAACGGGGCCGGGATGTTCGGTCAGAATGGCATTTATTTACGTTATTTTTAAATTTACATACCAAATATTGCTTATTTTATAATTTGGCAACATTGAACCCAATGTCATTTTTTAACACTAGTTTTTAAGTTGAATTTCTTCTATGGTGAATTTCTTTAATAAAGTCAGTCGTACAGAATTCGTCTAAAAAGCCGGCTGCAAATCGTTTTATTCTAGCTAAAGCAAAATCATCAAAATCTGTGCACCCCCCAATCTTCAAACGGATAAGAAAAAAGCTTCTCATCAAACAGTCTCTTATTAGATAACGCATATTTTCGTCTGATAAGGTACTTCTTCTTCAATGATTTCGAGGATATTTTAGTTTTGATCAAAAAAATGTTATTTCTCATGACTTTTCGTAAAATATGTTAATGCCATCTGAAAGGGGAACAGATAAGCTTTCCATCGAGCTCTTAGTCGAAGAAGTCGGTTGAAGGATGCAAGAGTTATTAGCAAAGTTTTTGTCCATGTAAAAAACTATTAATTCTGAATAAAATGGCACCCATTTATAAAATTAAAAAAGTTTAAATGTTTCTTATTAGATAAGGCATATTTTCGTCTGATAAGGTACTTCTTCTTCAATGATTTCGAGGATATTTTAGTTTTGATCAAAAAAATTTTATTTCTTACGACTTTTCGTAAAATATGTTAATGCCATCTGAAAGAGGAACAGATAAGCTTTCCATCGAGCTCTTAGTCGAAGAAGTCGGTCGAAGGATGCAAGAGTTATTAGCAAAAAACTAATCGGTGGTCAACACGTTTCCGTCCTACTGCCGATTCTTTTCGCAAAATGCTTTTCTATAATTATAGTATTTAATTGGAAAAAATTAAACGAATTTTTTGTCCATGTAAAAAAACTATTAATTCTGAATAAAATGCCACCCATTTATGCAATTAAAAAAAATCGCGTGCAACACAGTACACGTGTTTGAAGTGAAACTTTCTTTAAAATAAACAAATAACCTGTAATGGCGCTATATTCGATCTTGTTATGTCCATTTTCGGGATTCTCTTTATCTTAATATCTAATATACTAAGTTTCATTGTTTTAGCTCATTGCATCCTGAGATATGTAAAATTATCTATTTTGGCTATAAGTAGGCGTTGCCATGCCCAATTTTTAAACAAAATAGTTTTTATGTCTCTCTAAGACAAAAAGTGTGAAGTTTCAAGTCAATTGAAAATTGAAAAAAACAAAATACGTTTTCATTGCAATGCCGTAAATTTGTTTTTTTTCCTCTCATCAATGATTTATGGTAATAAAATTGGAGGATCTGTGCAATATTTCAGATCGATGATGTCAAAATAAAACAATAAAAAAGGAAAATATATTATAGATATTTCCACACTCTTGCAAAATCTCTGACAATTTTCTCAGATTTTATTATATTTAGCCTTCTTTTGAGTTGTGAGAAATAATTATTTACCAAGAAATAAACTTTTTGGTTTCCCCATTAATATTCATTAATAAATCTGCGTTTAAAAAACCCTTCCCAAATCAACCAAATTTTTTTAGCTGGAAAACCATTAGCCTCGCCAATCTGCTTGTATCAAGTTTCGAAGATTGAGAAGTATATTCGAATTAAATTGTTGAAATAATTCTAAAGTTATAATTAATGTGAAGTTGTGTTTGAAATACTTAAAAAAAACTCGTAAAAATAGTACATTTTATGAAAATAAGTATGTACCAACCCTGTTATTTGGACAAGTTGGAATGTGTTCATTTTTGAATGCATAAATGCGAAGAAGAAGAATTAATTTAAATGTGCAGAGTGTCTCCCGAAGAACAGAGTCAAGTTAACTACCAATGCTCCAATGTGTGGAATATACTTGACTTTATTGATTGCATATGTAATTTATTATTAGTGTTCACTTTCGGAATATTGTGAATTTCTAAATTAATTGTTTTCATTTACTAATCACAGCAATGGAAAGAGTATGATTGTCAATTGCAAAATTTAACATAATTGTGAGGACGCGAATTGTAGATGAATTCGTGGCTCATATATTATGAAGCTGATAAGCGACGTTGTTTAGCCACGCTAAGTAGAGGGCAACAACGAACACAATGTATAAGTTCAGACAGTGCCATAAGTAGCAACAACCACACTGTGCTTGCTTACGCCGAAAATAGCAACAACAAGAGTTGTTATAATATTTGGAGTACACATGCCAGGTTAGTTGTTGTTGCATATGCGCCAGATGGCGAAAGTGACGGTTGAAGAGGAATGCCAAAATTACAACTAAGCATGTTGTTGTTGTTATTTTTTTTATGACTACTAAGTTTATGACTACAGAGTATCATTCTATATTCTATTTCATTCTTTCGCAGGCTACATCATATAAATGTATAGTCTGTCTCTTTTCATGTCGTTTCATCGAGTTTCAAATCGCACCCATGCTAAAGAAGTTTCACTTCAAAAATTTAAATGTCTCTTATTAGATAAGGAATATTTTCGTCTGATAAGGTACTTCTTTTTCAATAATTTCGAGGATATTTTAGTATTGATCAACAAAATTTTATTTCTTACGACTTTTCGTAAAATATGTTAATGTTATCTGAAAGAGGAACAGATAAGCTTTCCATCGAGCTCTTAGTCGAAGAAGTCGGTCGAAGGATGCAAGAGTTGTTAGCAAAAAATCAATCGGTGGTCAACACGTTTCCGTCCTACTGCCGATTCTTTTCGCAAAATGCTTTCTTACGACTTTTCGTAAAACTGCCGATTCTTTTCGCAAAGTACTTTTCTATAATTATAGTATTTAATGGGAAAAAATTAAACGAATTTTTTGTCCATGTAAAAAACTATTAATTCTGAATAAAATGCCACCCATTTATGCATTTAAAAAAATTTAAATGTCTCTTATTAGATAAGGCATATTTTCGTATGATAAGGTACTTCTTTTTCAATGATTTCGAGGATATTTTAGTTTTGAATTTCTTTTTTATGCCGCCCATTTATGAAATTAAAAAAATTTAAATGTCTCTTATTAGATAAGGCATATTTTTGTCTGATAAGGTACTTCTTTTTCAATGGTTTCGAGGATATTTTAGTTTTGATAAAAAGATTTTATTTCTTACGACTTTTCGTAAAATATGTTAATGCCATCTGAAAAAGGAACAGATAAGCTTTCCATCGAGCTCTTAGTCGAAGAAGTCGGTCGAAGGATGCAAGAGTTGTTAGCAAAAAACCAATCGGTGGTCCACAGGTTTCCGTCCTACTGCCGATTCTTTTCGCAAAATGCTTTTCTATAATTGTAGTATTTAATGGGAAAAAATTAAACGAATTTTTTGTCCATATAAAAAAACTATTAATTCTGAATAAAATGCCACGCATTTATGAAATTAAAAAAATTTAAATGTCTCTTATTAGACAAGGCATTTTTTCGTCTGATAAGGTACTTCTTTTTCAATGATTTCGAGGATATTTTAGTTTTGATGAAAAAAATTTTATTTCTTACGACTTTTCGTAAAATATGTTAATGCCATCTGAAAGAGGAACAGATAAGCGTTCCATCGAGCTCTTATCCGAAGAAGTCGGTCGAAGGATGCAAGAGTTATTAGCAAAAAACTAATCGGTGGTCAACACGTTTCCGTCCTACTGCCGATTCTTTTCGCAAAGTACTTTTCTATAATTCCAGTATTTAATGGGAAAAATTAAACGAACTTTTTCTCCATGTAAAAAAACTATTAATTCTGAATAAAATGCCACCCATTTACGAAATTACAAAAATTTAAATGTCTCTTATTAGATAAGGCATATTTTCGTCTGATAAGGTACTTCGTTTTCAATGATTTCGAGGATATTTTTGTTTCGATCAAAAAAATTTTATTTCTTACGACTCTTCGTAAAATATGTTAATGCCATCTGAAAGAGGAACAGATAAGCTTTCCATCGAGCTTTTAGTCGAAGAAGTCGGGCGAAGGATGCAAGAGTTATTAGCAAAAAACTAATCGGTGGTCAACACGATTCCGTCCTACTGCCGATTCTTTTCGCAAAATACTTTTCTATAATTGTAGTATTTAATGGGAAAAAATTAAACGAATTTTTTGTCCATGTAAAAAACTATTAATTCTGAATAAAATGCCACCCATTTATAAAATTAAAAAAGTTTAAATGTCTCTTATTAGATAACGCATATTTTCGTCTGATAAGGTACTTCTTCTTCAATAATTCCGAGGATATTTTAGTTTTAATCAAAAAAAATTTTATTTCTTACGACTTTTCGTAAAATATGTTAATGCCATCTGAAAGAGGAATAGATAAGCTTTCCATCGAGCTTTTAGTCACAGAAGTCGGGTGAAGGATGCAAGAGTTATTAGCAAAAAATTAAGCGGTGGTCAACACGATTCCGCTCTTCTGTCGATTCTTTTCGCAAAGTACTTTTCTATAATTCTAGTATTTAATGGGAAAAAATTAAACGAATTTTTTGTCCATGTAAAAAACTATTAATTCTGAATAAAATGCCACCCATTTATAAAATTAAAAAAGTTTAAATGTCTCTTATTAGATAACGCATATTTTCGTCTGATAAGGTACTTCTTCTTCAATGATTTCGAGGATATTTTAGTTTTGATCAAAAAAATGTAATTTCTCATGACTTTTCGTAAAATATGTTAATGCCATCTGAAAGGGGAACAGATAAGCTTTCCATCGAGCTCTTAGTCGAAGAAGTCGGTTGAAGGATGCAAGAGTTATTAGCAAAGTTTTTGTCCATGTAAAAAACTATTAATTCTGAATAAAATGGCACCCATTTATAAAATTAAAAAAGTTTAAATGTTTCTTATTAGATAAGGCATATTTTCGTCTGATAAGGTACTTCTTCTTCAATGATTTCGAGGATATTTTAGTTTTGATCAAAAAAATTTTATTTCTTACGACTTTTCGTAAAATATGTTAATGCCATCTGAAAGAGGAACAGATAAGCTTTCCATCGAGCTTTTAGTCACAGAAGTCGGGTGAAGGATGCAAGAGTTATTAGCAAAAAATTAAGCGGTGGTCAACACGTTTCCGTCCTACTGCCGATTCTTTTCGCAAAATGCTTTTCTATAATTATAGTATTTAATTGGAAAAAATTAAACGAATTTTTTGTCCATGTAAAAAAACTATTAATTCTGAATAAAATGCCACCCATTTATGCAATTAAAAAAAATCGCGTGCAACACAGTACACGTGTTTGAAGTGAAACTTTCTTTAAAATAAACAAATAACCTGTAATGGCGCTATATTCGATCTTGTTATGTCCATTTTCGGGATTCTCTTTATCTTAATATCTAATATACTAAGTTTCATTGTTTTAGCTCATTGCATCCTGAGATATGTAAAATTATCTATTTTGGCTATAAGTAGGCGTTGCCATGCCCAATTTTTAAACAAAATAGTTTTTATGTCTCTCTAAGACAAAAAGTGTGAAGTTTCAAGTCAATTGAAAATTGAAAAAAACAAAATACGTTTTCATTGCAATGCCGTAAATTTGTTTTTTTTCCTCTCATCAATGATTTATGGTAATAAAATTGGAGGATCTGTGCAATATTTCAGATCGATGATGTCAAAATAAAACAATAAAAAAGGAAAATATATTATAGATATTTCCACACTCTTGCAAAATCTCTGACAATTTTCTCAGATTTTATTATATTTAGCCTTCTTTTGAGTTGTGAGAAATAATTATTTACCAAGAAATAAACTTTTTGGTTTCCCCATTAATATTCATTAATAAATCTGCGTTTAAAAAACCCTTCCCAAATCAACCAAATTTTTTTAGCTGGAAAACCATTAGCCTCGCCAATCTGCTTGTATCAAGTTTCGAAGATTGAGAAGTACATTCGAATTAAATTGTTGAAATAATTCTAAAGTTATAATTAATGTGAAGTTGTGTTTGAAATGCTTAAAAAAAACTCGTAAAAATAGTACATTTTATTAAAATAAGTATGTACCAACCCTGTTATTTGGACAAGTTGGAATGTGTTCATTTTTGAATGCATAAATGCGAAGAAGAAGAATTAATTTAAATGTGCAGAGTGTCTCCCGAAGAACAGAGTCAAGTTAACTACCAATGCTCCAATGTGTGGAATATACTTGACTTTATTGATTGCATATGTAATTTATTATTAGTGTTCACTTTCGGAATATTGTGAATTTCTAAATTAATTGTTTTCATTTACTAATCACAGCAATGGAAAGAGTATGATTGTCAATTGCAAAATTTAACATAATTGTGAGGACGCGAATTGTAGATGAATTCGTGGCTCATATATTATGAAGCTGATAAGCGACGTTGTTTAGCCACGCTAAGTAGAGGGCAACAACGAACACAATGTATAAGTTCAGACAGTGCCATAAGTAGCAACAACCACACTGTGCTTGCTTACGCCGAAAATAGCAACAACAAGAGTTGTTATAATATTTGGAGTACACATGCCAGGTTAGTTGTTGTTGCATATGCGCCAGATGGCGAAAGTGACGGTTGAAGAGGAATGCCAAAATTACAACTAAGCATGTTGTTGTTGTTATTTTTTTTATGACTACTAAGTTTATGACTACAGAGTATCATTCTATATTCTATTTCATTCTTTCGCAGGCTACATCATATAAATGTATAGTCTGTCTCTTTTCATGTCGTTTCATCGAGTTTCAAATCGCACCCATGCTAAAGAAGTTTCACTTCAAAAATTTAAATGTCTCTTATTAGATAAGGAATATTTTCGTCTGATAAGGTACTTCTTTTTCAATAATTTCGAGGATATTTTAATATTGATCAAAAAAATTTTATTTCTTACGACTTTTCGTAAAATATGTTAATGCCATCTGAAAGAGAAACAGATAAGCCTTCCATCGAGCTCTTATCCGAAGAAGTCGGTCGAAGGATGCAAGAGTTATTAGCAAAAAACTAATCGGTGGTCAACACGTTTCCGTCCTACTGCCGATTCTTTTCGCAAAGTACTTTTCTATAATTCTAGTATTTAATGGGAAAAATTAAACGAACTTTTTCTCCATGTAAAAAAACTATTAATTCTGAATAAAATGCCACCCATTTACGAAATTACAAAAATTTAAATGTCTCTTATTAGATAAGGCATATTTTCGTCTGATAAGGTACTTCGTTTTCAATGATTTCGAGGATATTTTAGTTTTAATCAAAAAAAATTTTATTTCTTACGACTTTTCGTAAAATATGTTAATGCCATCTGAAAGAGGAATAGATAAGCTTTCCATCGAGCTCTTAGTCGAAGAAGTCGGTCGAAGGATGCAAGAGTTGTTAGCAAAAAACCAATCGGTGGTCAACACGATTCCGTCCTACTGCCGATTCTTTTCGCAAAATACTTTTCTATAATTGTAGTATTTAATGGGAAAAAATTAAACGAATTTTTTGTCCATGTAAAAAACTATTAATTCTGAATAAAATGCCACCCATTTATAAAATTAAAAAAGTTTAAATGTCTCTTATTAGATAACGCATATTTTCGTCTGATCTTCTTCAATAATTCCGAGGATATTTTAGTTTTAATCAAAAAAAATTTTATTTCTTACGACTTTTCGTAAAATATGTTAATGCCATCTGAAAGAGGAACAGATAAGCTTTCCATCGAGCTTTTAGTCACAGAAGTCGGGTGAAGGATGCAAGAGTTATTAGCAAAAAATTAAGCGGTGGTCAACACGATTCCGCTCTTCTGTCGATTCTTTTCGCAAAGTACTTTTCTATAATTCTAGTATTTAATGGGAAAAAATTAAACACATTTTTTGTCCATATAAAAAACTATTTATTCTGAATAAAATGCCGCTCATTTATGAAATTAAAAATATTTAAATGTCTCATATTAGATAAGGCATATTTTCGTCTGATAAGGTACTTCTTTTTCAATGATTTCGAGGATATTTTAGTTTTGATGAAAAAAATTTTATTTCTTACGACTTTTCGTAAAATATGTTAATGCCATCTGAAAGAGGAACAGATAAGCCTTCCATCGAGCTCTTATCCGAAGAAGTCGGTCGAAGGATGCGAAGTTATTAGCAAAGTTTTTGTCCATGTAAAAAACTATTAATTCTGAATAAAATGGCACCCATTTATAAAATTAAAAAAGTTTAAATGTTTCTTATTAGATAAGGCATATTTTCGTCTGATAAGGTACTTCTTCTTCTATGATTTCGAGGATATTTTAGTTTTGATCAAAAAAATTTTATTTCTTACGACTTTTCGTAAAATATGTTAATGCCATCTGAAAGAGGAACAGATAAGCTTTCCATCGAGCTCTTAGTCGAAGAAGTCGGTCGAAGGATGCAAGAGTTATTAGCAAAAAATTAAGCGGTGGTCAACACGATTCCGCTCTTCTGTCGATTCTTTTCGCAAAGTACTTTTCTATAATTCTAGTATTTAATGGGAAAAAATTAAACACATTTTTTGTCCATATAAAAAACTATTTATTCTGAATAAAATGCCGCTCATTTATGAAATTAAAAATATTTAAATGTCTCATATTAGATAAGGCATATTTTCGTCTGATAAGGTACTTCTTCTTCAATGATTTCGAGGATATTTTAGTTTTGATCAAAAAAATGTTATTTCTCATGACTCTTCGTAAAATATGTTAATGCCATCTGAAAGGGGAACAGATAAGCTTTCCATCGAGCTCTTAGTCGAAGAAGTCGGTTGAAGGATGCAAGAGTTATTAGCAAAGTTTTTGTCCATGTAAAAAACTATTAATTCTGAATAAAATGGCACCCATTTATAAAATTAAAAAAGTTTAAATGTTTCTTATTAGATAAGGCATATTTTCGTCTGATAAGGTACTTCTTCTTCAATGATTTCGAGGATATTTTAGTTTTGATCAAAAAAATTTTATTTCTTACGACTTTTCGTAAAATATGTTAATGCCATCTGAAAGAGGAACAGATAAGCTTTCCATCGAGCTCTTAGTCGAAGAAGTCGGTCGAAGGATGCAAGAGTTATTAGCAAAAAACTAATCGGTGGTCAACACGTTTCCGTCCTACTGCCGATTCTTTTCGCAAAATGCTTTTCTATAATTATAGTATTTAATTGGAAAAAATTAAACGAATTTTTTGTCCATGTAAAAAAACTATTAATTCTGAATAAAATGCCACCCATTTATGCAATTAAAAAAATTTAAATGTCTCTTATTAGATAAGGAATATTTTCGTCTGATAAGGTACTTCTTTTTCAATGATTTCGAGGATATTTTAGTTTTGATCAAAAAAATTTTATTTCTTACGACTTTTCGTAAAATATGTTAATGTTATCTGAAAGAGGAACAGATAAGCTTTCCATCGAGCTCTTAGTCGAAGAAGTCGGTCGAAGGATGCAAGAGTTATTAGCAAAAAACTAATCGGTGGTCAACACGTTTCCGTCCTACTGCCGATTTTTTCGCAAAATGCTTTTCTATAATTAAAGTATTTAATGGGAAAAAATTAAACGAATTTTTTGTCCATGTAAAAAAACTATTGATTCTGAATAAAATGCCACCCATTTATGCAATTAAAAAAATTTAAATGTCTCTTATTAGATAAGGCATATTTTCGTCTGATAAGGTACTTCTACTTCAATGATTTCAAGGATATTTTAATTTTGATCAAAAAAATTTTATTTCTTACGACTTTTCGTAAAATATGTTAATGCCATCTGAAAGAGGAACAGATAAGCTTTCCATCGAGCTCTTAGTCGAAGAAGTCGGTCGAAGGATGCAAGAGTTATTAGCAAAAAACTAATCGGTGGTCAACACGTTTCCGTCCTACTGCCGATTCTTTTCGCAAAATGCTTTTCTATAATTATAGTATTTAATGGGAAAAAATTAAACGAACTTTTTGTCCACGTAAAAAACTATTAATTCTGAATAAAATGCCGCCCATTTATGCAATTAAAAAAATTTTAATGTTTCTTATTAGATAAGGCATATTTTCGTCTGATAAGGTACTTCTTCAATGCTTTCGAGGATATTTTAGTTTTGATCCAAAAAATTCTATTTCTTATGACTTTTTGTAAAATATGTTAATGCCATCTAAAAGAGGAACAGATAAGTTTTCCATCGAGCTCTTAGTCGAAGAAGTCGGTCGAAGGATGCAAGAGTTATAAGCAAAAAATTAATCGGTGGTCAACACGATTCCGTCCTACTGCCGATTCTTTTCGAAAAGTCCTTTTGTATAATTATAGTATTTAATGCGAAAAAGTTAAACGAATTTTTTGTCCATGTAGAAAACTATTAATTCTGAATTAAATGCCGCCCATTTATTCAATTACAATAATTTAAATGTTTCTTATTAGATAAGGCATATTTTCGTCTGATAAGGTACTTCTTCTTCAATGATTTCGAGGATATTTTAGTTTTGATCAAAAAAATTTTATTTCTTACGACTTTTCGTAAAATATGTTAATGCCATTTGAAAGAGGAACAGATAAGCTTTCCATCGAGGTCTTAATCGAAGAAGTCGGTCGAAGGATGGAAGAGTTATTGGCAAAAAACTAATCGGTGGTCAACACAATTCCGCTCTTCTGTCGATTCTTTTCGCAAAGAACTTTTCTATAATTCTAGTATTTAATGGGAAAAAATTAAACGAATTTTTTGTCCATGTAAAAAACTATTAATTCTGAATAAAATGCCACCCATTTATAAAATTAAAAAAGTTTAAATGTCTCTTATTAGATAACGCATATTTTCGTCTGATAAGGTACTTCTTCTTCAATGATTTCGAGGATATTTTAGTTTTGATCAAAAAAATGTTATTTCTCATGACTTTTCGTAAAATATGTTAATGCCATCTGAAAAAGGAACAGATAAGCTTTCCATCGAGCTCTTAGTCGAAGAAGTCGGTCGAAGGATGCAAGAGTTGTTAGCAAAAAACCAATCGGTGGTCCACAGGTTTCCGTCCTACTGCCGATTCTTTTCGCAAAATGCTTTTCTATAATTGTAGTATTTAATGGGAAAAAATTAAACGAATTTTTTGTCCATATAAAAAAACTATTAATTCTGAATAAAATGCCTCGCATTTATGAAATTAAAAAAATTTAAATGTCTCTTATTAGACAAGGCATTTTTTCGTCTGATAAGGTACTTCTTTTTCAATGATTTCGAGGATATTTTAGTTTTGATGAAAAAAATTTTATTTCTTACGACTTTTCGTAAAATATGTTAATGCCATCTGAAAGAGGAACAGATAAGCCTTCCATCGAGCTCTTATCCGAAGAAGTCGGTCGAAGGATGCAAGAGTTATTAGCAAAAAACTAATCGGTGGTCAACACGTTTCCGTCCTACTGCCGATTCTTTTCGCAAAGTACTTTTCTATAATTATAGTATTTAATGGGAAAAATTAAACGAACTTTTTCTCCATGTAAAAAAACTATTAATTCTGAATAAAATGCCACCCATTTACGAAATTACAAAAATTTAAATGTCTCTTATTAGATAAGGCATATTTTCGTCTGATAAGGTACTTCGTTTTCAATGATTTCAAGGATATTTTAGTTTCGATCAAAAAAATGTTATTTCTTACGACTCTTCGTAAAATATGTTAATGCCGTCTGAAAGAGGAATAGATAAGCTTTCCATCGAGCTCTTAGTCGAAGAAGTCGGTTGAAGGATGCAAGAGTTGTTAGCAAAAAACCAATCGGTGGTCAACACGATTCCGTCCTACTGCCGATTCTTTTCGCAAAATACTTTTCTATAATTGTAGTATTTAATGGGAAAAAATTAAACGAATTTTTTGTCCATGTAAAAAACTATTAATTCTGAATAAAATGCCACCCATTTATAAAATTAAAAAAGTTTAAATGTCTCTTATTAGATAACGCATATTTTCGTCTGATAAGGTACTTCTTCTTCAATAATTCCGAGGATATTTTAGTTTTAATCAAAAAAAATTTTATTTCTTACGACTTTTCGTAAAATATGTTAATGCCATCTGAAAGAGGAACAGATAAGCTTTCCATCGAGCTTTTAGTCACAGAAGTCGGGTGAAGGATGCAAGAGTTATTAGCAAAAAATTAAGCGGTGGTCAACACGATTCCGCTCTTCTGTCGATTCTTTTCGCAAAGTACTTTTCTATAATTCTAGTATTTAATGGGAAAAAATTAAACACATTTTTTGTCCATATAAAAAACTATTTATTCTGAATAAAATGCCGCTCATTTATGAAATTAAAAATATTTAAATGTCTCATATTAGATAAGGCATATTTTCGTCTGATAAGGTACTTCTTTTTCAATGATTTCGAGGATATTTTAGTTTTGATGAAAAAAATTTTATTTCTTACGACTTTTCGTAAAATATGTTAATGCCATCTGAAAGAGGAACAGATAAGCCTTCCATCGAGCTCTTATCCGAAGAAGTCGGTCGAAGGATGCAAGAGTTATTAGCAAAAAACTAATCGGTGGTCAACGCGTTTCCGTCCTACTGCCGATTCTTTTCGCAAAATGCCTTTCTATAATTGTAGTATTTAATGGGAAAAAATTAAACGAATTTTTTGTCCATGTAAAAAACTATTAATTCTGAATAAAATGCCACCCATTTATAAAATTAAAAAAGTTTAAATGTCTCTTATTAGATAACGCATATTTTCGTCTGATAAGGTACTTCTTCTTCAATGATTTCGAGGATATTTTAGTTTTGATCAAAAAAATGTTATTTCTCATGACTCTTCGTAAAATATGTTAATGCCATCTGAAAGGGGAACAGAAAAGCTTTCCATCGAGCTCTTAGTCGAAGAAGTCGGTTGAAGGATGCAAGAGTTATTAGCAAAGTTTTTGTCCATGTAAAAAACTATTAATTCTGAATAAAATGCCACCCATTTATGCAATTAAAAAAGTTTAAATGTTTCTTATTAGATAAGGCATATTTTCGTCTGATAAGGTACTTCTTCTTCAATGATTTCGAGGATATTTTAGTTTTGATCAAAAAAATTTTATTTCTTACGACTTTTCGTAAAATATGTTAATGCCATCTGAAAGAGGAACAGATAAGCTTTCCATCGAGCTCTTAGTCGAAGAAGTCGGTCGAAGGATGCAAGAGTTATTAGCAAAAAACTAATCGGTGGTCAACACGTTTCCGTCCTACTGCCGATTCTTTTCGCAAAATGCTTTTCTATAATTATAGTATTTAATTGGAAAAAATTAAACGAATTTCTTGTCCATGTAAAAAAACTATTAATTCTGAATAAAATGCCACCCATTTATGCAATTAAAAAAATTTAAATGTCTCTTATTAGATAAGGAATATTTTCGTCTGATAAGGTACTTCTTTTTCAATGATTTCGAGGATATTTTAGTTTTGATCAAAAAAATTTTATTTCTTACGACTTTTCGTAAAATATGTTAATGTTATCTGAAAGAGGAACAGATAAGCTTTCCATCGAGCTCTTAGTCGAAGAAGTCGGTCGAAGGATGCAAGAGTTATTAGCAAAAAACTAATCGGTGGTCAACACGTTTCCGTCCTACTGCCGATTCTTTTCGCAAAATGCTTTTCTATAATTAAAGTATTTAATGGGAAAAAATTAAACGAATTTTTTGTCCATGTAAAAAAACTATTGATTCTGAATAAAATGCCACCCATTTATGCAATTAAAAAAATTTAAATGTCTCTTATTAGATAAGGCATATTTTCGTCTGATAAGGTACTTCTTCTTCAATGATTTCAAGGATATTTTAATTTTGATCAAAAAAATTTTATTTCTTACGACTTTTCGTAAAATATGTTAATGCCATATGAAAGAGGAACAGATAAGCTTTCCATCGAGCTCTTAGTCGAAGAAGTCGGTCGAAGGATGCAAGAGTTATTAGCAAAAAACTAATCGGTGGTCAACACGTTTCCGTCCTACTGCCGATTCTTTTCGCAAAATGCTTTTCTATAATTATAGTATTTAATGGGAAAAAATTAAACGAACTTTTTGTCCATGTAAAAAACTATTAATTCTGAATAAAATGCCGCCCATTTATGCAATTAAAAAAATTTTAATGTTTCTTATTAGATAAGGCATATTTTCGTCTGATAAGGTACTTCTTCAATGCTTTCGAGGATATTTTAGTTTTGATCCAAAAAATTCTATTTCTTATGACTTTTTGTAAAATATGTTAATGCCATCTAAAAGAGGAACAGATAAGTTTTCCATCGAGCTCTTAGTCGAAGAAGTCGGTCGAAGGATGCAAGAGTTATAAGCAAAAAATTAATCGGTGGTCAACACGATTCCGTCCTACTGCCGATTCTTTTCGAAAAGTCCTTTTGTATAATTATAGTATTTAATGCGAAAAAGTTAAACGAATTTTTTGTCCATGTAGAAAACTATTAATTCTGAATTAAATGCCGCCCATTTATTCAATTACAATAATTTAAATGTTTCTTATTAGATAAGGCATATTTTCGTCTGATAAGGTACTTCTTCTTCAATGATTTCGAGGATATTTTAGTTTTGATCAAAAAAATTTTATTTCTTACGACTTTTCGTAAAATATGTTAATGCCATTTGAAAGAGGAACAGATAAGCTTTCCATCGAGGTCTTAATCGAAGAAGTCGGTCGAAGGATGGAAGAGTTATTGGCAAAAAACTAATCGGTGGTCAACACGATTCCGCTCTTCTGTCGATTCTTTTCGCAAAGAACTTTTCTATAATTCTAGTATTTAATGGGAAAAAATTAAACGAATTTTTTGTCCATGTAAAAAACTATTAATTCTGAATAAAATGCCACCCATTTATAAAATTAAAAAAGTTTAAATGTCTCTTATTAGATAACGCATATTTTCGTCTGATAAGGTACTTCTTCTTCAATGATTTCGAGGATATTTTAGTTTTGATCAAAAAAATGTTATTTCTCATGACTTTTCGTAAAATATGTTAATGCCATCTGAAACGGGAACAGATAAGCTTTCCATCGAGCTCGTAGTCGAAGAAGTCGGTTGAAGGATGCAAGAGTTATTAGCAAAGTTTTTGTCCATGTAAAAAACTATTGATTCTGAATAAAATGGCACCCATTTATAAAATTAAAAAAGTTTAAATGTTTCTTATTAGATAAGGCATATTTTCGTCTGATAAGGTACTTCTTCTTCAATGATTTCGAGGATATTTTAGTTTTGATCAAAAAAATTTTATTTCTTACGACTTTTCGTAAAATATGTTAATGCCATCTGAAAGAGGAACAGATAAGCTTTCCATCAAGCTCTTAGTCGAAGAAGTCGGTCGAAGGATGCAAGAGTTATTAGCAAAAAACGAATCGGTGGTCAACACGTTTCCGTCCTACTGCCGATTCTTTTCGCAAAATGCTTTTCTATAATTATAGTATTTAATTGGAAAAAATTAAACGAATTTTTTGTCCATGTAAAAAAACTATTAATTCTGAATAAAATGCCACCCATTTATGCAATTAAAAAAATTTAAATGTCTCTTATTAGATAAGGAATATTTTCGTCTGATAAGGTACTTCTTTTTCAATAATTTCGAGGATATTTTAGTATTGATCAAAAAAATTTTATTTCTTACGTTTTTTCGTAAAATATGTTAATGTTATCTGAAAGAGGAACAGATAAGCTTTCCATCGAGCTCTTAGTCGAAGAAGTCGGTCGAAGGATGCAAGAGTTATTAGCAAAAAACTAATCGGTGGTCAACACGTTTCCGTCCTACTGCCGATTCTTTTCGCAAAATGCTTTCTTACGACTTTTCGTATAACTGCCGATTCTTTTCGCAAAGTACTTTTCTATAATTATAGTATTTAATGGGAAAAAATTAAACGAATTTTTTGTCCATGTAAAAAACTATTAATTCTGAATAAAATGCCACCCATTTATGCATTTAAAAAAATTTAAATGTCTCTTATTAGATAAGGCATATTTTCGTCTCATAAGGTACTTCTTTTTCAATGATTTCGAGGATATTTTAGTTTTAATCAAAAAAAATTTTATTTCTTACGACTTTTCGTAAAATATTTTCGTCTGATAAGGTACTTCGTTTTCAATGATTTCGAGGATATTTTAGTTTCGATCAAAAAAATGTTATTTCTTACGACTCTTCGTAAAATATGTTAATGCCATCTGAAAGAGGAACAGATAAGCTTTCCATCGAGCTTTTAGTCGAAGAAGTCGGGCGAAGGATGCAAGAGTTATTAGCAAAAAACTAATCGGTGGTCAACACGATTCCGTCCTACTGCCGATTCTTTTCGCAAAATACTTTTCTATAATTGTAGTATTTAATGGGAAAAAATTAAACGAATTTTTTGTCCATGTAAAAAACTATTAATTCTGAATAAAATGCCACCCATTTATAAAATTAAAAAAGTTTAAATGTCTCTTATTAGATAACGCATATTTTCGTCTGATAAGGTACTTCTTCTTCAATAATTCCGAGGATATTTTAGTTTTAATCAAAAAAAATTTTATTTCTTACGACTTTTCGTAAAATATGTTAATGCCATCTGAAAGAGGAACAGATAAGCTTTCCATCGAGCTTTTAGTCACAGAAGTCGGGTGAAGGATGCAAGAGTTATTAGCAAAAAATTAAGCGGTGGTCAACACGATTCCGCACTTCTGTCGATTCTTTTCGCAAAGTACTTTTCTATAATTCTAGTATTTAATGGGAAAAAATTAAACACATTTTTTGTCCATATAAAAAACTATTAATTCTGAATAAAATGCCGCTCATTTATGAAATTAAAAATATTTAAATGTCTCATATTAGATAAGGCATATTTTCGTCTGATAAGGTACTTCTTCTTCAATAATTCCGAGGATATTTTAGTTTTAATCAAAAAAAATTTTATTTCTTACGACTTTTCGTAAAATATGTTAATGCCATCTGAAAGAGGAACAGATAAGCCTTCCATCGAGCTCTTATCCGAAGAAGTCGGTCGAAGGATGCAAGAGTTATTAGCAAAAAACTAATCGGTGGTCAACGCGTTTCCGTCCTACTGCCGATTCTTTTCGCAAAATGCCTTTCTATAATTGTAGTATTTAATGGGAAAAAATTAAACGAATTTTTTGTCCATGTAAAAAACTATTAATTCTGAATAAAATGCCACCCATTTATAAAATTAAAAAAGTTTAAATGTCTCTTATTAGATAACGCATATTTTCGTCTGATAAGGTACTTCTTCTTCAATGATTTCGAGGATATTTTAGTTTTGATCAAAAAAATGTTATTTCTCATGACTTTTCGTAAAATATGTTAATGCCATCTGAAAGGGGAACAGATAAGCTTTCCATCGAGCTCTTAGTCGAAGAAGTCGGTTGAAGGATGCAAGAGTTATTAGCAAAGTTTTTGTCCATGTAAAAAACTATTAATTCTGAATAAAATGGCAACCATTTATAAAATTAAAAAAGTTTAAATGTTTCTTATTAGATAAGGCATATTTTCGTCTGATAAGGTACTTCTTCTTCAATGATTTCGAGGATATTTTAGTTTTGATCAAAAAAATTTTATTTCTTAGGACTTTTCGTAAAATATGTTAATGCCATCTGAAAGAGGAACAGATAAGCTTTCCATCGAGCTCTTAGTCGAAGAAGTCGGTCGAAGGATGCAAGAGTTATTAGCAAAAAACTAATCGGTGGTCAACACGTTTGCGTCCTACTGCCGATTCTTTTCGCAAAATGCTTTTCTATAATTATAGTATTTAATTGGAAAAAATTAAACGAATTTTTTGTCCATGTAAAAAAACTATTAATTCTGAATAAAATGCCACCCATTTATGCAACTAAAAAAATTTAAATGTCTCTTATTAGATAAGGAATATTTTCGTCTGATAAGGTACTTCTTTTTCAATGATTTCGAGGATGTTTTAGTTTTGATCAAAAAAATTTTATTTCTTACGACTTTTCGTAAAATATGTTAATGTTATCTGAAAGAGGAACAGATAAGCTTTCCATCGAGCTCTTAGTCGAAGAAGTCGGTCGAAGGATGCAAGAGTTATTAGCAAAAAACTAATCGGTGGTCAACACGTTTCCGTCCTACTGCCGATTCTTTTCGCAAAATGCTTTTCTATAATTATAGTATTTAATGGGAAAAAATTAAACGAATTTTTTGTCCATGTAAAAAAACTATTGATTCTGAATAAAATGCCACCCATTTATGCAATTAAAAAAATTTAAATGTCTCTTATTAGATAAGGCATATTTTCGTCTGATAAGGTACTTCTTCTTCAATGATTTCAAGGATATTTTAATTTTGATCAAAAAAATTTTATTTCTTACGACTTTTCGTAAAATATGTTAATGCCATCTGAAAGAGGAACAGATAAGCTTTCCATCGAGCTCTTAGTCGAAGAAGTCGGTCGAAGGATGCAAGAGTTATTAGCAAAAAACTAATCGGTGGTCAACACGTTTCCGTCCTACTGCCGATTCTTTTCGCAAAATGCTTTTCTATAATTATAGTATTTAATGGGAAAAAATTAAACGAACTTTTTGTCCATGTAAAAAACTATTAATTCTGAATAAAATGCCGCCCATTTATGCAATTAAAAAAATTTTAATGTTTCTTATTAGATAAGGCATATTTTCGTCTGATAAGGTACTTCTTCAATGCTTTCGAGGATATTTTAGTTTTGATCCAAAAAATTCTATTTCTTATGACTTTTTGTAAAATATGTTAATGCCATCTAAAAGAGGAACAGATAAGTTTTCCATCGAGCTCTTAGTCGAAGAAGTCGGTCGAAGGATGCAAGAGTTATAAGCAAAAAATTAATCGGTGGTCAACACGATTCCGTCCTACTGCCGATTCTTTTCGAAAAGTCCTTTTGTATAATTATAGTATTTAATGCGAAAAAGTTAAACGAATTTTTTGTCCATGTAGAAAACTATTAATTCTGAATTAAATGCCGCCCATTTATTCAATTACAATAATTTAAATGTTTCTTATTAGATAAGGCATATTTTCGTCTGATAAGGTACTTCTTCTTCAATGATTTCGAGGATATTTTAGTTTTGATGAAAAAAATTTTATTTCTTACGACTTTTCGTAAAATATGTTAATGCCATCTGAAAGAGGAACAGATAAGCCTTCCATCGAGCTCTTATCCGAAGAAGTCGGTCGAAGGATGCAAGAGTTATTAGCAAAAAACTAATCGGTGGTCAACGCGTTTCCGTCCTACTGCCGATTCTTTTCGCAAAATGCCTTTCTATAATTGTAGTATTTAATGGGAAAAAATTAAACGAATTTTTTGTCCATGTAAAAAACTATTAATTCTGAATAAAATGCCACCCATTTATAAAATTAAAAAAGTTTAAATGTCTCTTATTAGATAACGCATATTTTCGTCTGATAAGGTACTTCTTCTTCAATGATTTCGAGGATATTTTAGTTTTGATCAAAAAAATGTTATTTCTCATGACTCTTCGTAAAATATATTAATGCCATCTGAAAGGGGAACAGAAAAGCTTTCCATCGAGCTCTTAGTCGAAGAAGTCGGTTGAAGGATGCAAGAGTTATTAGCAAAGTTTTTGTCCATGTAAAAAACTATTAATTCTGAATAAAATGCCACCCATTTATGCAATTAAAAAAGTTTAAATGTTTCTTATTAGATAAGGCATATTTTCGTCTGATAAGGTACTTCTTCTTCAATGATTTCGAGGATATTTTAGTTTTGATCAAAAAAATTTTATTTCTTACGACTTTTCGTAAAATATGTTAATGCCATCTGAAAGAGGAACAGATAAGCTTTCCATCGAGCTCTTAGTCGAAGAAGTCGGTCGAAGGATGCAAGAGTTATTAGCAAAAAACTAATCGGTGGTCAACACGTTTCCGTCCTACTGCCGATTCTTTTCGCAAAATGCTTTTCTATAATTATAGTATTTAATTGGAAAAAATTAAACGAATTTTTTGTCCATGTAAAAAAACTATTAATTCTGAATAAAATGCCACCCATTTATGCAATTAAAAAAATTTAAATGTCTCTTATTAGATAAGGAATATTTTCGTCTGATAAGGTACGTCTTTTTCAATGATTTCGAGGATATTTTAGTTTTGATCAAAAAAATTTTATTTCTTACGACTTTTCGTAAAATATGTTAATGTTATCTGAAAGAGGAACAGATAAGCTTTCCATCGAGCTCTTAGTCGAAGAAGTCGGTCGAAGGATGCAAGAGTTATTAGCAAAAAACTAATCGGTGGTCAACACGTTTCCGTCCTACTGCCGATTCTTTTCGCAAAATGCTTTTCTATAATTAAAGTATTTAATGGGAAAAAATTAAACGAATTTTTTGTCCATGTAAAAAAACTATTGATTCTGAATAAAATGCCACCCATTTATGCAATTAAAAAAATTTAAATGTCTCCTATTAGATAAGGCATATTTTCGTCTGATAAGGTACTTCTTCTTCAATGATTTCAAGGATATTTTAATTTTGATCAAAAAAATTTTATTTCTTACGACTTTTCGTAAAATATGTTAATGCCATCTGAAAGAGGAACAGATAAGCTTTCCATCGAGCTCTTAGTCGAAGAAGTCGGTCGAAGGATGCAAGAGTTATTAGCAAAAAACAAATCGGTGGTCAACACGTTTCCGTCCTACTGCCGATTCTTTTCGCAAAATGCTTTTCTATAATTATAGTATTTAATGGGAAAAAATTAAACGAACTTTTTGTCCATGTAAAAAACTATTAATTCTGAATAAAATGCCGCCCATTTATGCAATTAAAAAAATTTTAATGTTTCTTATTAGATAAGGCATATTTTCGTCTGATAAGGTACTTCTTCAATGCTTTCGAGGATATTTTAGTTTTGATCCAAAAAATTCTATTTCTTATGACTTTTTGTAAAATATGTTAATGCCATCTAAAAGAGGAACAGATAAGTTTTCCATCGAGCTCTTAGTCGAAGAAGTCGGTCGAAGGATGCAAGAGTTATAAGCAAAAAATTAATCGGTGGTCAACACGATTCCGTCCTACTGCCGATTCTTTTCGAAAAGTCCTTTTGTATAATTATAGTATTTAATGCGAAAAAGTTAAACGAATTTTTTGTCCATGTAGAAAACTATTAATTCTGAATTAAATGCCGCCCATTTATTCAATTACAATAATTTAAATGTTTCTTATTAGATAAGGCATATTTTCGTCTGATAAGGTACTTCTTCTTCAATGATTTCGAGGATATTTTAGTTTTGATCAAAAAAATTTTATTTCTTACGACTTTTCGTAAAATATGTTAATGCCATTTGAAAGAGGAACAGATAAGCTTTCCATCGAGGTCTTAATCGAAGAAGTCGGTCGAAGGATGGAAGAGTTATTGGCAAAAAACTAATCGGTGGTCAACACGATTCCGCTCTTCTGTCGATTCTTTTCGCAAAGAACTTTTCTATAATTCTAGTATTTAATGGGAAAAAATTAAACGAATTTTTTGTCCATGTAAAAAACTATTAATTCTGAATAAAATGCCACCCATTTATAAAATTAAAAAAGTTTAAATGTCTCTTATTAGATAACGCATATTTTCGTCTGATAAGGTACTTCTTCTTCAATGATTTCGAGGATATTTTAGTTTTGATCAAAAAAATGTTATTTCTCATGACTTTTCGTAAAATATGTTAATGCCATCTGAAACGGGAACAGATAAGCTTTCCATCGAGCTCGTAGTCGAAGAAGTCGGTTGAAGGATGCAAGAGTTATTAGCAAAGTTTTTGTGCATGTAAAAAACTATTGATTCTGAATAAAATGGCACCCATTTATAAAATTAAAAAAGTTTAAATGTTTCTTATTAGATAAGGCATATTTTCGTCTGATAAGGTACTTCTTCTTCAATGATTTCGAGGATATTTTAGTTTTGATCAAAAAAATTTTATTTCTTACGACTTTTCGTAAAATATGTTAATGCCATCTGAAAGAGGAACAGATAAGCTTTCCATCGAGCTCTTAGTCGAAGAAGTCGGTCGAAGGATGCAAGAGTTATTAGCAAAAAACTAATCGGTGGTCAACACGTTTCCGTCCTACTGCCGATTCTTTTCGCAAAATGCTTTCTTACGACTTTTCGTATAACTGCCGATTCTTTTCGCAAAGTACTTTTCTATAATTATAGTATTTAATGGGAAAAAATTAAACGAATTTTTTGTCCATGTAAAAAACTATTAATTCTGAATAAAATGCCACCCATTTATGCATTTAAAAAAATTTCAATGTCTCTTATTAGATAAGGCATATTTTCGTCTCATAAGGTACTTCTTTTTCAATGATTTCGAGGATATTTTAGTTTTAATCAAAAAAAATTTTATTTCTTACGACTTTTCGTAAAATATTTTCGTCTGATAAGGTACTTCGTTTTCAATGATTTCGAGGATATTTTAGTTTCGATCAAAAAAATGTTATTTCTTACGACTCTTCGTAAAATATGTTAATGCCATCTGAAAGAGGAACAGATAAGCTTTCCATCGAGCTTTTAGTCGAAGAAGTCGGGCGAAGGATGCAAGAGTTATTAGCAAAAAACTAATCGGTGGTCAACACGATTCCGTCCTACTGCCGATTCTTTTCGCAAAATACTTTTCTATAATTCTAGTATTTAATGGGAAAAAATTAAACGAATTTTTTGTCCATGTAAAAAACTATTGATTCTGAATAAAATGGCACCCATTTATAAAATTAAAAAAGTTTAAATGTCTCTTATTAGATAACGCATATTTTCGTCTGATAAGGTACTTCTTCTTCAATGATTTCGAGGATATTTTAGTTTTGATCAAAAAAATGTTATTTCTCATGACTTTTCGTAAAATATGTTAATGCCATCTGAAACGGGAACAGATAAGCTTTCCATCGAGCTCGTAGTCGAAGAAGTCGGTTGAAGGATGCAAGAGTTATTAGCAAAGTTTTTGTGCATGTAAAAAACTATTGATTCTGAATAAAATGGCACCCATTTATAAAATTAAAAAAGTTTAAATGTTTCTTATTAGATAACGCATATTTTCGTCTGATAAGGTACTTCTTCTTCAATGATTTCGAGGATATTTTAGTTTTGATCAAAAAAATGTTATTTCTCATGACTTTTCGTAAAATATGTTAATGCCATCTGAAACGGGAACAGATAAGCTTTCCATCGAGCTTTTAGTCACAGAAGTCGGGTGAAGGATGCAAGAGTTATTAGCAAAAAATTAAGCGGTGGTCAACACGTTTCCGTCCTACTGCCGATTCTTTTCGCAAAATGCTTTCTTACGACTTTTCGTATAACTGCCGATTCTTTTCGCAAAGTACTTTTCTATAATTATAGTATTTAATGGGAAAAAATTAAACGAATTTTTTGTCCATGTAAAAAACTATTAATTCTGAATAAAATGCCACCCATTTATGCATTTAAAAAAATTTCAATGTCTCTTATTAGATAAGGCATATTTTCGTCTCATAAGGTACTTCTTTTTCAATGATTTCGAGGATATTTTAGTTTTAATCAAAAAAAATTTTATTTCTTACGACTTTTCGTAAAATATTTTCGTCTGATAAGGTACTTCGTTTTCAATGATTTCGAGGATATTTTAGTTTCGATCAAAAAAATGTTATTTCTTACGACTCTTCGTAAAATATGTTAATGCCATCTGAAAGAGGAACAGATAAGCTTTCCATCGAGCTTTTAGTCGAAGAAGTCGGGCGAAGGATGCAAGAGTTATTAGCAAAAAACTAATCGGTGGTCAACACGATTCCGTCCTACTGCCGATTCTTTTCGCAAAATACTTTTCTATAATTCTAGTATTTAATGGGAAAAAATTAAACGAATTTTTTGTCCATGTAAAAAACTATTGATTCTGAATAAAATGGCACCCATTTATAAAATTAAAAAAGTTTAAATGTCTCTTATTAGATAACGCATATTTTCGTCTGATAAGGTACTTCTTCTTCAATGATTTCGAGGATATTTTAGTTTTGATCAAAAAAATGTTATTTCTCATGACTTTTCGTAAAATATGTTAATGCCATCTGAAACGGGAACAGATAAGCTTTCCATCGAGCTTTTAGTCACAGAAGTCGGCTGAAGGATGCAAGAGTTATTAGCAAAAAATTAAGCGGTGGTCAACACGATTCCGCTCTTCTGTCGATTCTTTTCGCAAAGTACTTTTCTATAATTCTAGTATTTAATGGGAAAAAATTAAACACATTTTTTGTCCATGTAAAAAACTATTAATTCTGAATAAAATGCCACCCATTTATGCATTTAAAAAAATTTCAATGTTTCTTATTAGATAAGGCATATTTTCGTCTGATAAGGTACTTCTTCTTCAATGATTTCGAGGATATTTTAGTTTTGATCAAAAAAATTTTATTTCTTACGACTTTTCGTAAAATATGTTAATGCCATTTGAAAGAGGAACAGATAAGCTTTCCATCGAGGTCTTAATCGAAGAAGTCGGTCGAAGGATGGAAGAGTTATTGGCAAAAAACTAATCGGTGGTCAACACGATTCCGCTCTTCTGTCGATTCTTTTCGCAAAGAACTTTTCTATAATTCTAGTATTTAATGGGAAAAAATTAAACGAATTTTTTGTCCATGTAAAAAACTATTGATTCTGAATAAAATGGCACCCATTTATAAAATTAAAAAAGTTTAAATGTCTCTTATTAGATAACGCATATTTTCGTCTGATAAGGTACTTCTTCTTCAATGATTTCGAGGATATTTTAGTTTTGATCAAAAAAATGTTATTTCTCATGACTTTTCGTAAAATATGTTAATGCCATCTGAAACGGGAACAGATAAGCTTTCCATCGAGCTCGTAGTCGAAGAAGTCGGTTGAAGGATGCAAGAGTTATTAGCAAAGTTTTTGTGCATGTAAAAAACTATTGATTCTGAATAAAATGGCACCCATTTATAAAATTAAAAAAGTTTAAATGTTTCTTATTAGATAACGCATATTTTCGTCTGATAAGGTACTTCTTCTTCAATGATTTCGAGGATATTTTAGTTTTGATCAAAAAAATGTTATTTCTCATGACTTTTCGTAAAATATGTTAATGCCATCTGAAACGGGAACAGATAAGCTTTCCATCGAGCTCGTAGTCGAAGAAGTCGGTCGAAGGATGCAAGAGTTATTAGCAAAAAACTAATCGGTGGTCAACACGTTTCCGTCCTACTGCCGATTCTTTTCGCAAAATGCTTTTCTATAATTATAGTATTTAATTGGAAAAAATTAAACGAATTTTTTGTCCATGTAAAAAAACTATTAATTCTGAATAAAATGCCACCCATTTATGCAATTAAAAAAATTTAAATGTCTCTTATTAGATAAGGAATATTTTCGTCTGATAAGGTACTTCTTTTTCAATAATTTCGAGGATATTTTAGTATTGATCAAAAAAATTTTATTTCTTACGTTTTTTCGTAAAATATGTTAATGTTATCTGAAAGAGGAACAGATAAGCTTTCCATCGAGCTCTTAGTCGAAGAAGTCGGTCGAAGGATGCAAGAGTTATTAGCAAAAAACTAATCGGTGGTCAACACGTTTCCGTCCTACTGCCGATTCTTTTCGCAAAATGCTTTTCTATAATTAAAGTATTTAATGGGAAAAAATTAAACGAATTTTTTGTCCATGTAAAAAAACTATTGATTCTGAATAAAATGCCACCCATTTATGCAATTAAAAAAATTTAAATGTCTCCTATTAGATAAGGCATATTTTCGTCTGATAAGGTACTTCTTCTTCAATGATTTCAAGGATATTTTAATTTTGATCAAAAAAATTTTATTTCTTACGACTTTTCGTAAAATATGTTAATGCCATCTGAAAGAGGAACAGATAAGCTTTCCATCGAGCTCTTAGTCGAAGAAGTCGGTCGAAGGATGCAAGAGTTATTAGCAAAAAACAAATCGGTGGTCAACACGTTTCCGTCCTACTGCCGATTCTTTTCGCAAAATGCTTTTCTATAATTATAGTATTTAATGGGAAAAAATTAAACGAACTTTTTGTCCATGTAAAAAACTATTAATTCTGAATAAAATGCCGCCCATTTATGCAATTAAAAAAATTTTAATGTTTCTTATTAGATAAGGCATATTTTCGTCTGATAAGGTACTTCTTCAATGCTTTCGAGGATATTTTAGTTTTGATCCAAAAAATTCTATTTCTTATGACTTTTTGTAAAATATGTTAATGCCATCTAAAAGAGGAACAGATAAGTTTTCCATCGAGCTCTTAGTCGAAGAAGTCGGTCGAAGGATGCAAGAGTTATAAGCAAAAAATTAATCGGTGGTCAACACGATTCCGTCCTACTGCCGATTCTTTTCGAAAAGTCCTTTTGTATAATTATAGTATTTAATGCGAAAAAGTTAAACGAATTTTTTGTCCATGTAGAAAACTATTAATTCTGAATTAAATGCCGCCCATTTATTCAATTACAATAATTTAAATGTTTCTTATTAGATAACGCATATTTTCGTCTGATAAGGTACTTCTTCTTCAATGATTTCGAGGATATTTTAGTTTTGATCAAAAAAATGTTATTTCTCATGACTTTTCGTAAAATATGTTAATGCCATCTGAAACGGGAACAGATAAGCTTTCCATCGAGCTCGTAGTCGAAGAAGTCGGTCGAAGGATGCAAGAGTTATTAGCAAAAAACTAATCGGTGGTCAACACGTTTCCGTCCTACTGCCGATTCTTTTCGCAAAATGCTTTTCTATAATTATAGTATTTAATTGGAAAAAATTAAACGAATTTTTTGTCCATGTAAAAAAACTATTAATTCTGAATAAAATGCCACCCATTTATGCAATTAAAAAAATTTAAATGTCTCCTATTAGATAAGGCATATTTTCGTCTGATAAGGTACTTCTTCTTCAATGATTTCAAGGATATTTTAATTTTGATCAAAAAAATTTTATTTCTTACGACTTTTCGTAAAATATGTTAATGCCATCTGAAAGAGGAACAGATAAGCTTTCCATCGAGCTCTTAGTCGAAGAAGTCGGTCGAAGGATGCAAGAGTTATTAGCAAAAAACAAATCGGTGGTCAACACGTTTCCGTCCTACTGCCGATTCTTTTCGCAAAATGCTTTTCTATAATTATAGTATTTAATGGGAAAAAATTAAACGAACTTTTTGTCCATGTAAAAAACTATTAATTCTGAATAAAATGCCGCCCATTTATGCAATTAAAAAAATTTTAATGTTTCTTATTAGATAAGGCATATTTTCGTCTGATAAGGTACTTCTTCAATGCTTTCGAGGATATTTTAGTTTTGATCCAAAAAATTCTATTTCTTATGACTTTTTGTAAAATATGTTAATGCCATCTAAAAGAGGAACAGATAAGTTTTCCATCGAGCTCTTAGTCGAAGAAGTCGGTCGAAGGATGCAAGAGTTATAAGCAAAAAATTAATCGGTGGTCAACACGATTCCGTCCTACTGCCGATTCTTTTCGAAAAGTCCTTTTGTATAATTATAGTATTTAATGCGAAAAAGTTAAACGAATTTTTTGTCCATGTAGAAAACTATTAATTCTGAATTAAATGCCGCCCATTTATTCAATTACAATAATTTAAATGTTTCTTATTAGATAAGGCATATTTTCGTCTGATAAGGTACTTCTTCTTCAATGATTTCGAGGATATTTTAGTTTTGATCAAAAAAATTTTATTTCTTACGACTTTTCGTAAAATATGTTAATGCCATTTGAAAGAGGAACAGATAAGCTTTCCATCGAGGTCTTAATCGAAGAAGTCGGTCGAAGGATGGAAGAGTTATTGGCAAAAAACTAATCGGTGGTCAACACGATTCCGCTCTTCTGTCGATTCTTTTCGCAAAGAACTTTTCTATAATTCTAGTATTTAATGGGAAAAAATTAAACGAATTTTTTGTCCATGTAAAAAACTATTAATTCTGAATAAAATGCCACCCATTTATAAAATTAAAAAAGTTTAAATGTCTCTTATTAGATAACGCATATTTTCGTCTGATAAGGTACTTCTTCTTCAATGATTTCGAGGATATTTTAGTTTTGATCAAAAAAATGTTATTTCTCATGACTTTTCGTAAAATATGTTAATGCCATCTGAAACGGGAACAGATAAGCTTTCCATCGAGCTCGTAGTCGAAGAAGTCGGTTGAAGGATGCAAGAGTTATTAGCAAAGTTTTTGTGCATGTAAAAAACTATTGATTCTGAATAAAATGGCACCCATTTATAAAATTAAAAAAGTTTAAATGTTTCTTATTAGATAAGGCATATTTTCGTCTGATAAGGTACTTCTTCTTCAATGATTTCGAGGATATTTTAGTTTTGATCAAAAAAATTTTATTTCTTACGACTTTTCGTAAAATATGTTAATGCCATCTGAAAGAGGAACAGATAAGCTTTCCATCGAGCTCTTAGTCGAAGAAGTCGGTCGAAGGATGCAAGAGTTATTAGCAAAAAACTAATCGGTGGTCAACACGTTTCCGTCCTACTGCCGATTCTTTTCGCAAAATGCTTTCTTACGACTTTTCGTATAACTGCCGATTCTTTTCGCAAAGTACTTTTCTATAATTATAGTATTTAATGGGAAAAAATTAAACGAATTTTTTGTCCATGTAAAAAACTATTAATTCTGAATAAAATGCCACCCATTTATGCATTTAAAAAAATTTCAATGTCTCTTATTAGATAAGGCATATTTTCGTCTCATAAGGTACTTCTTTTTCAATGATTTCGAGGATATTTTAGTTTTAATCAAAAAAAATTTTATTTCTTACGACTTTTCGTAAAATATTTTCGTCTGATAAGGTACTTCGTTTTCAATGATTTCGAGGATATTTTAGTTTCGATCAAAAAAATGTTATTTCTTACGACTCTTCGTAAAATATGTTAATGCCATCTGAAAGAGGAACAGATAAGCTTTCCATCGAGCTTTTAGTCGAAGAAGTCGGGCGAAGGATGCAAGAGTTATTAGCAAAAAACTAATCGGTGGTCAACACGATTCCGTCCTACTGCCGATTCTTTTCGCAAAATACTTTTCTATAATTGTAGTATTTAATGGGAAAAAATTAAACGAATTTTTTGTCCATGTAAAAAACTATTAATTCTGAATAAAATGCCACCCATTTATAAAATTAAAAAAGTTTAAATGTCTCTTATTAGATAACGCATATTTTCGTCTGATAAGGTACTTCTTCTTCAATAATTCCGAGGATATTTTAGTTTTAATCAAAAAAAATTTTATTTCTTACGACTTTTCGTAAAATATGTTAATGCCATCTGAAAGAGGAACAGATAAGCTTTCCATCGAGCTTTTAGTCACAGAAGTCGGGTGAAGGATGCAAGAGTTATTAGCAAAAAATTAAGCGGTGGTCAACACGATTCCGCTCTTCTGTCGATTCTTTTCGCAAAGTACTTTTCTATAATTCTAGTATTTAATGGGAAAAAATTAAACACATTTTTTGTCCATATAAAAAACTATTAATTCTGAATAAAATGCCGCTCATTTATGAAATTAAAAATATTTAAATGTCTCATATTAGATAAGGCATACTTTCGTCTGATAAGGTACTTCTTCTTCAATAATTCCGAGGATATTTTAGTTTTAATCAAAAAAAATTTTATTTCTTACGACTTTTCGTAAAATATGTTAATGCCATCTAAAAGAGGAACAGATAAGCCTTCCATCGAGCTCTTATCCGAAGAAGTCGGTCGAAGGATGCAAGAGTTATTAGCAAAAAACTAATCGGTGGTCAACGCGTTTCCGTCCTACTGCCGATTCTTTTCGCAAAATGCCTTTCTATAATTGTAGTATTTAATGGGAAAAAATTAAACGAATTTTTTGTCCATGTAAAAAACTATTAATTCTGAATAAAATGCCACCCATTTATAAAATTAAAAAAGTTTAAATGTCTCTTATTAGATAACGCATATTTTCGTCTGATAAGGTACTTCTTCTTCAATGATTTCGAGGATATTTTAGTTTTGATCAAAAAAATGTTATTTCTTAGGATTTTTCGTAAAATATGTTAATGCCATCTGAAAGAGGAACAGATAAGCTTTCCATCGAGCTCTTAGTCGAAGAAGTCGGTCGAAGGATGCAAGAGTTATTAGCAAAAAACTAATCGGTGGTCAACACGTTTCCGTCCTACTGCCGATTCTTTTCGCAAAATGCTTTTCTATAATTATAGTATTTAATTGGAAAAAATTAAACGAATTTTTTGTCCATGTAAAAAAACTATTAATTCTGAATAAAATGCCACCCATTTATGCAATTAAAAAAATTTAAATGTCTCTTATTAGATAAGGAATATTTTCGTCTGATAAGGTACTTCTTTTTCAATGATTTCGAGGATGTTTTAGTTTTGATCAAAAAAATTTTATTTCTTACGACTTTTCGTAAAATATGTTAATGTTATCTGAAAGAGGAACAGATAAGCTTTCCATCGAGCTCTTAGTCGAAGAAGTCGGTCGAAGGATGCAAGAGTTATTAGCAAAAAACTAATCGGTGGTCAACACGTTTCCGTCCTACTGCCGATTCTTTTCGCAAAATGCTTTTCTATAATTATAGTATTTAATGGGAAAAAATTAAACGAATTTTTTGTCCATGTAAAAAAACTATTGATTCTGAATAAAATGCCACCCATTTATGCAATTAAAAAAATTTAAATGTCTCTTATTAGATAAGGCATATTTTCGTCTGATAAGGTACTTCTTCTTCAATGATTTCAAGGATATTTTAATTTTGATCAAAAAAATTTTATTTCTTACGACTTTTCGTAAAATATGTTAATGCCATCTGAAAGAGGAACAGATAAGCTTTCCATCGAGCTCTTAGTCGAAGAAGTCGGTCGAAGGATGCAAGAGTTATTAGCAAAAAACTAATCGGTGGTCAACACGTTTCCGTCCTACTGCCGATTCTTTTCGCAAAATGCTTTTCTATAATTATAGTATTTAATGGGAAAAAATTAAACGAACTTTTTGTCCATGTAAAAAACTATTAATTCTGAATAAAATGCCGCCCATTTATGCAATTAAAAAAATTTTAATGTTTCTTATTAGATAAGGCATATTTTCGTCTGATAAGGTACTTCTTCAATGCTTTCGAGGATATTTTAGTTTTGATCCAAAAAATTCTATTTCTTATGACTTTTTGTAAAATATGTTAATGCCATCTAAAAGAGGAACAGATAAGTTTTCCATCGAGCTCTTAGTCGAAGAAGTCGGTCGAAGGATGCAAGAGTTATAAGCAAAAAATTAATCGGTGGTCAACACGATTCCGTCCTACTGCCGATTCTTTTCGAAAAGTCCTTTTGTATAATTATAGTATTTAATGCGAAAAAGTTAAACGAATTTTTTGTCCATGTAGAAAACTATTAATTCTGAATTAAATGCCGCCCATTTATTCAATTACAATAATTTAAATGTTTCTTATTAGATAAGGCATATTTTCGTCTGATAAGGTACTTCTTCTTCAATGATTTCGAGGATATTTTAGTTTTGATCAAAAAAATTTTATTTCTTACGACTTTTCGTAAAATATGTTAATGCCATTTGAAAGAGGAACAGATAAGGTTTCCATCGAGGTCTTAATCGAAGAAGTCGGTCGAAGGATGGAAGAGTTATTGGCAAAAAACTAATCGGTGGTCAACACGATTCCGCTCTTCTGTCGATTCTTTTCGCAAAGAACTTTTCTATAATTCTAGTATTTAATGGGAAAAAATTAAACGAATTTTTTGTCCATGTAAAAAACTATTAATTCTGAAAAAAATGCCGCCCATTTATGAAATTAAAAATATTTAAATGTCTCATATTAGATAAGGCATATTTTCGTCTGATAAGGTACTTCTCCTTCAATAATTTCGAGGATATTTTAGTTTTGATCAAAAAAACTTTATTTCTTACGACTTTTCGTAAAATATGTTAATGCCATCTGAAAGAGGAACAGATAAGCTTCCCATCGAGCTCTTAATCGAAGAAGTCGGTCGAAGGATGCAAGAGTAATTAGCAAAAAAAGTAATCTGTGGTCAACACGTTTCCGTCCTACTGTCGATTCTTTTCGCAAAGAACTTTTCTATAATTCTAGTATTTAATGGGAAAAAATTAAATGAATGTTTTGTCCATATAAAAACCTATTAATTCTGAATAAAATGCCGCCCATTAATGCAATGAAAAAAATTTAAATGTCTCTTATTAGATAAGGCATATTTTCGTCTTATAAGGTACTTCTTTTTCAATGATTTCGAGGATATTTTAGTTTTGATCAAAAAAAAATGTATTTCTTACGTTTTTTCGTAAAATATGTTAATGCCGTCTTAAACATGGCATATTTTCGTCTTATAAGGTTCTTCTTCTTCAATGATTTCGAGGATATTTTAGTTTTGATCAAAAAAATTTTATTTCTTACGACTTTTCGTAAAATATGTTAATGCCATCTGAAAGAGGAACAGATAAGCCTTCTATCGAGCTCTAAGTCGAAGAAGTCGGTCGAAGGATGCAAGAGTTATAAGCAAAAAGCTAATCGGTGGTCAAAACGTTTCCGTCCTACTGCCGATTCTTTTCGCAAAGTACTTTTCTATAATTCTAGTATTTAATGGGAAAAAATTAAACGAATTTTTTGTCCATATAAAAAACTATTAATTCTGAATAAAATGCCGCCCATTTATGCAATTAAAAAAATTTAAATATTTCTTAGTAGATAAGGCATATTTTCGTCTGATAACGTACTTCTTCTTTAATGATTTCGAGTATATTCTAGTTTTGATCAAAAAAATTTTATTTCTTACGACTTTTCGTAAACTATGCTAATGCCATCTGAAAGAGGAACAGATAAGCTTTCCATCGAGCTCATAGTCGAAGAAGTCGGTCGAAGGATGCAAGAGTTATTAGCAAAAATTAATCGGTGGTCAACACGATTCCGTCCTACTGCCGATTCTTTTCGAAAAGTACTTTTCTATAATTAAAGTATTTGATGGGAAAAAGTTAAGCTCATTTTTTGTCCATCTAGAAAACTATTAATTCTGAATAAAATGCCGCCCATTTATGCAATCACAATAATTTAAATGTTTCTTATTAGATAAGGCATATTTTCGTCTGATAATGTACTTCTTCTTCAATGATTTCGAGGATATTCTAGTTTTGATGCAAAAAATTTTATTTCTTATGACTTTTCGTAAAATATGTTAATGCCATCCGAAAGAGGAACAGATAAGCTTTCCATCGAGCTCTTACTCGAAGAAGTCGGTCGAAGGATGCAAGAGTTATTAGCAAAAAAATAATCGGTGGTCAACACGATTCCGTCCTACTGCCGATTCTTTTCGAAAAGTACTTTTCTATAATTAAAGTACTTGATGGGAAAAAGTTAAGCTCATTTTTTGTCCATCTAGAAAACTATTAATTCTGAATAAAATGCCGCCCATTTATGCAATCACAATAATTTAAATGTTTCTTATTAGATAAGGCATATTTTCGTCTGATAAGGTACTTCTTCAATGATTTCGAGGATATTTTAGTTTTGATCCAAAAAATTCTATTTTTTATTACTTTTTGTAAAATATGTTAATGCCATCCGAAAGAAGAACAGATAAGCTTTCCATCGAGCTCTTACTCGAAGAAGTCGGTCGAAGGATGCAAGAGTTATTAGCAAAAAAATAATCGGTGGTCAACACGATTCCGTCCTACTGCCGATTCTTTTCGAAAAGTACTTTTCTATAATTAAAGTATTTGATGGGAAAAAGTTAAACGAATTTTTTGTCCATGTAAAAAACTATTAATTCTGAATAAAATGCCGCCCATTTATGCAATTAAAAAAATTTTAATGTCTCTTATTAGATAAGGCATATTTTCGTCTGATAACGTACTTCTTCTTCAATGATTTCGAGGATATTTTAGTTTTGATCCAAAAAATTCTATTTCTTATGACTTTTCGGAAAATATGTTTATGCCATCTAAAAGAGGAACAGATAAGCTTTCCATCGAGCTCTTAGTCGAAGAAGTCGGTCGAAGGATGCAAGAGTTATTAGCAAAAAGCTAATCGGTGGTCAACACGTTTCCGTCCTACTGCCGATTCTTTTCGAAAAGTACTTTTCTATAATTCTAGTATTTAATGGGAAAAAATTAAACGAATTTTTTGTCCATGTAAAAAACTATTAATTCTGAATAAAATGCCGCCCATTTATGCAATTAAAAAAATTTAAATGTCTCTTATTAGATAAGGCATATTTTCGTCTGATAAGGTACTTCTTCTTCAATGATTTCGAGGATATTTTAGTTTTGATCAAAAAAATTTTATTTTTTTCGACTTTTCGTAAAATACGTTAATGCCATCTGAAAGAGGAACAGATAAGCTTTCCATCGAGCTCTAAGTCGAAGAAGTCGGTCGAAGTATGCGAGAGTTATTAGCAAAAAATTAATCGGTGGTCAACACGATTCCGTCCTACTGCCGATTCTTTTCGAAAAGTACTTTTCTATAATTCTAGTATTTAATGTGGAAAAATTAAACCAATTTTTTGTACATGTAAAAAACTATTAATTCTGAATAAAATGCCGCCCATTTATGCAAATAAAAAAATTTAAATGTTTCTTATTAGATAAGGCATATTTTCGTCTGATAAGGTACTTCTTCTTCAATGATTTCGAGGATATTCTAGTTTTGATCCAAAAAATTTTATATCTTATGACTTTTCGTAAAAAATGTTAAGGCCATCTGAAAGAGGAACAGATAAGCTTTCCATCGAGCTCTTAGTCGAAGAAGTCGGTCGAAGGATGCAAGAGTTATAAGCAACAAATTAATCGGTGGTCAACACGATTCCGTCCTACTGCCGATTCTTTTCGAAAAGTACTTTTCTATAATTCTAGTATTTAATGTGGAAAAATTAAACGAATTTTTTGTCCATGTAAAAAACTATTAATTCTGAATAAAATGCCGCCCATTTATGCAAATAAAAAAATTTAAATGTTTCTTATTAGATAAGGCATATTTTCGTCTGATAAGGTACTTCTTCTTCAATGATTTCGAGGATATTCTAGTTTTGATCCAAAAAATTTTATTTCTTATGACTTTTCGTAAAAAATGTTAAGGCCATCTGAAAGAGGAACAGATCAGCTTTCCGTCGAGCTTTTAGTCGAAGAAGTCGGTCGAAGGATGCAAGAGTTGTTAGCAAAAAATTAATCGGTGGTCAACACGATTCCGTCCTACTGCCGATTCTTTTCGAAAAGTACTTTTCTATAATTCTAGTATTTAATGTGGAAAAATTAAACGAATTTTTTGTCCATGTAAAAAACTATTAATTCTGAATAAAATGCCGCCCATTTATGCAAATAAAAAAATTTAAATGTTTCTTATTAGATAAGGCATATTTTCGTCTGATAAGGTACTTCTTCTTCAATGATTTCGAAGATATTTTGGTTTTGATCAAAAAAATTTTATTTCTTACGACTTTTCGTAAAATATGTAATTGCCATCTGAAAGAGGAACAGTTAAGTTTTCCATCGAGGTCTTAGTCGAAGAAGTCGGTCGAAGGATTCAAGTGTTATTAGCAAAAAACTAATCGGTGGTTAACACGATTCCGTCCTACTGCCGATTCTTTTCGAAAAGTACTTTTCTATAATTCTAGTATTTAATGGGAAAAAATTAAACGAATTTTTTGTCCATATAGAAAACTATTAATTCTGAATAAAATGACGCCCATTTATGCAATTAAAAAAATTTCAATGTTTCTTATTAGATAAGGCATATTTTCGTCTGATAAGGTACTTCTTCTTCAATGATTTCGAGGATATTCTAGTTTTGATCAAAAAAATTTTATTTTTTACGACTTTTCGTAAAATATGCTAATGCCATCTGAAAGAGGAACAGATAAGCTTTCCATCGAGCTTTTAGTCGAAGAAGTCGGTCGAAGGATGCAAGAGTTATAAGCAACAAATTAATCGGTGGTCAACACGGTTCCGTCCTACTGCCGATTCTTTTCGCAAAGTACTTTTCTATAATTCTAGTATTTAATGGGAAAAAATTGAACGATTTTTTTGTCCATGTAAAAAACTATTAATTCTGAATAAAATGCCGCCCATTTATGCAATTAAAAAAATTTAAATGTTGCTTATTAGATAAGGCATATTTTCGTCTGATAATGTACTTCTTTTTCAATGATTTCGAGGATATTTTAGTTTTGATCAAAAAAATTTTATTTCTTACGACTTTTCGTAAAATATGTTAATGCCATCTAAAATAGGAACAGATAAGCTTTCCATCGAGGTCTTAGTCGAATAAGTCGGTCGAAGGATTCAAGTGTTATTAGCAAAAAACTAATCGGTGGTCAACACGATTCCGTCCTACTGCCGATTCTTTTCGAAAAGTACTTTTCTATAATTCTAGTATTTAATGGAAAAAAATTAAACGAATTTTTTGTCCATGAAGAAAACTATTAATTCTGAATAAAATACCACCCATTTATGCAATTAAAAAAATTTCAATATTTCTTATTAGATAAGGCATATTTTCGTCTGATAAGGTACTTTTTCTTCAATGATTTCGAGGATATTTTAGTTTTGATCAAAAAAATTTTATTTCTTATGACTTTTCGTAAAATATGTTAATGCCATCTAAAATAGGAACAGATAAGCTTTCCAACGAGGTCTTAGTCGAATAAGTCGGTCGAAGGATGCAAGAGTTATTAGCAAAAAACTAATTGGTGGTCAACACGATTTCGTCCTACTGCCGATTCTTTTTGAAAAGTACTTTTCTATAATTCTAGTATTTAATGGGAAAAAATTAAACGAATTTTTTGTCCATGTAAAAAACTATTAATTCTGAATAAAATGCCGCCCATTTATGCAATTAAAAACATTTTAATGTTTGTTTTAGATATGGCATATTTTCGTCTGATAAGGTACTTCTTCTTCAATGATTTCGAGGATATTTTAATTTTGATCCAAAAAATTCTATTTCTTATGACTTTTCGTAAAATATGTTAATGCCATCTAAAAGAGGAACAGATAAGCTTTCCATCGAGCTCTTAGTCGAAGAAGTCGGTCGAAGGATGCAAGTGTTATTAGCAAAAAACTAATCGGTGGTCAACACGATTCCGTCCTACTGCCGATTCTTTTCGAAAAGTACTTTTCTATAATTCTAGTATTTAATGTGGAAAAATTAAACGAATTTTTTGTCCATGTAAAAAACTATTAATTCTGAATAAAATGCCGCCCATTTATGCAAATAAAAAAATTTAAATGTTTCTTATTAGATAAGGCATATTTTCGTCTGATAAGGTACTTCTTCTTCAATGATTTCGAAGATATTTTGGTTTTGATCAAAAAAATTTTATTTCTTACGACTTTTCGTAAAATATGTTAATGCCATCTGAAAGAGGAACAGATAAGCTTTCCATCGAGCTTTTTGTCGAAGAAGTCGGTCGAAGGATGCAAGAGTTATTAGCAAAAAACTAATCGGTGGTCAACACGATTCCGTCCTACTGCCGATTCTTTTCGCAAAGTACTTTTCTATAATTCTAGTATTTAATGGAAAAAAATTAAACGAATTTTTTGTCCATGAAGAAAACTATTAATTCTGAATAAAATACCACCCATTTATGCAATTAAAAAAATTTCAATGTTTCTTATTAGATAAGGCATATTTTCGTCTGATAAGGTACTTCTTCTTCAATGATTTCGAGGATATTCTAGTTTTGATCAAAAAAATTTTATTTTTTACGACTTTTCGTAAAATATGTTAATGCCATCTGAAAGAGGAACAGATAAGCTTTCCATCGAGCTTTTAGTCGAAGAAGTCGGTCGAAGGATGCAAGAGTTATAAGCAACAAATTAATCGGTGGTCAACACGATTCCGTCCTACTGCCGATTCTTTTCGCAAAGTACTTTTCTATAATTCTAGTATTTAATGGGAAAAAATTGAACGATTTTTTTGTCCATGTAAAAAACTATTAATTCTGAATAAAATGCCGCCCATTTATGCAATTAAAAAAATTTAAATGTTGCTTATTAGATAAGGCATATTTTCGTCTGATAATGTACTTCTTCTTCAATGATTTCGAGGATATTTTAGTTTTGATCAAAAAAATTTTATTTCTTACGACTTTTCGTAAAATATGTTAATGCCATCTGAGAGAGGAACAGATAAGCTTTCCATCGAGCTCTTAGTCGAATAAGTCGGTCGAAGGATTCAAGTGTTATTAGCAAAAAACTAATCGGTGGTCAACACGATTCCGTCCTACTGCCGATTCTTTTCGAAAAGTACTTTTCTATAATTCTAGTATTTAATGGAAAAAAATTAAACGAATTTTTTGTCCATGAAGAAAACTATTAATTCTGAATAAAATACCACCCATTTATGCAATTAAAAAAATTTCAATATTTCTTATTAGATAAGGCATATTTTCGTCTGATAAGGTACTTCTTCTTCAATGATTTCGAGGATATTTTAGTTTTGATCAAAAAAATTTTATTTCTTATGACTTTTCGTAAAATATGTTAATGCCATCTAAAATAGGAACAGATAAGCTTTCCAACGAGGTCTTAGTCGAATAAGTCGGTCGAAGGATGCAAGAGTTATTAGCAAAAAACTAATTGGTGGTCAACACGATTTCGTCCTACTGCCGATTCTTTTTGAAAAGTACTTTTCTATAATTCTAGTATTTAATGGGAAAAAATTAAACGAATTTTTTGTCCATGTAAAAAACTATTAATTCTGAATAAAATGCCGCCCATTTATGCAATTAAAAAAATTTTAATGTTTGTTATTAGATAAGGCATATTTTCGTCTGATAAGGTACTTCTTCTTCAATGATTTCGAGGATATTTTAATTTTGATCCAAAAAATTCTATTTCTTATGACTTTTCGTAAAATATGTTAATGCCATCTAAAAGAGGAACAGATAAGCTTCCCATCGAGCTTTTAGTCGAAGAAGTCGGTCGAAGGATGCAAGAGTTATTAGCAAAAAGCTAATCGGTGGTGAACACGTTTCCGTCCTACTGCCGATTCTTTTCGAAAAGTACTATAATTATAGTATTTAATGGGAAAAAATTAAACAATTTTTTTGTCCATGTAAAAAACTATTAATTCTGAATAAAATGCCACCCATTTATGCAATTAAAAGAATTTAAATGTCTCATATTTGATAAGGCATATTTTCGTCTGATAAGGTACTTCTTCTTCAATGATTTCGAGGATATTTTAGTTTTGATCAAAAAAATTTTATTTCTTACGACTTTTAGTAAAATATGTTAATGCCATCTAAAAGAGGAACAGATAAGCTTTCCATCGAGCTCTTAGTCGAAGAAGTCGTTCGAAGGATGCAAGAGTTATTAGCAAAAATTAATCGGTGGTCAACACGATTCCGTCCTACAGCCGAATCTTTTCGAAAAGTACTTTTCTATAATTCTAATATTTAATGGGGAAAAATTAAACGAATTTTTTGTCCATGTAAAAAACTATTAATTCTGAATAAAATGCCGCCCATTTATGCAATTAAAAAAATTTCAATGTTTCTTATTAGATAAGTCATATTTTCGTCTGATAAGGTACTTCTTCTTCAATGATTTCGAGGATATTTTAATTTTTAGTTTTGATCAAAAAAATTTTATTTCTTACGACTTTTCGTAAAATATGTTAATGCCATCTGAAAGAGGAACAGATAAGCTTTCCATCGAGCTCTTAGTCGAAGAAGTCGGTCGAAGGATGCAAGAGTTATTAGCAAAAAACTAATCGGTGGTCAACACGTTTCCGTCCTACTGCCGATTCTTTTCGCAAAGTACATTTCTATAATTGTAGTATTTAATGGAAAAAAATTAAACGAACTTTTTGTCATGTAAAAAACTATTAATTCTGAATAAAATGCCACCCGTTTATGCAATTAAAAAAAATTAAATGTCTCTTATTAGATAAGGCATATTTTCGTTTGATAAGGTACTTCTTTTTCAATGATTTCGAGGTTATTTTAGTTTTGATCAAAAAAATTTTATTTCTTACGACTTTTTGTAAAATATATTAATGCCATCTGAAAGAGGAACAGATAAGCTTTCCATCGAACTCTTAGTCGAAGAAGTCGGTCCAAGAATGCAAGAGTTATTAGCAAAAAACTAATCGGTGGTCAACACGTTTCCGTCCTACTGCCGATTCTTTTCGCAAAATGCTTTTCTATAATTGTAGTATTTAATGGGAAAAACTTAAACGAATTTTCTGTCCATGTAAAAAACTATTAATTCTGAATAAAATGCCACCCATTTATGCAATTAAAAACATTTAAATAACTCTTATTAGATAAGGCATATTTTCGTCTGATAAGGTACTTCTTCTTCAATGATTTCGAGGATATTTTAGTTTTGATCAAAAAAATTTTATTTCTCATGACTTTTCGTAAAATATGTTAATGCCATCTGAAAGAGGAACAGATAAGCTTTCCATCGAGCTCTTAGTCGAAGAAGTCGGTCGAAGGATGCAAGAGTTATTAGCAAAAAACTAATCGGTGGTCAACACGTTTCCGTCCTACTGCCGATTCTTTACGCAAAATGCTTTTCTATAATTGTAGTATTTAATGGGAAAAAATTAAACGTATTTTTTGTCCATGTAAAAAAAATATTAATTCTGAATAAAATGCCACCCATTTATGCAATTAAAAAAATTTAAATGTCTCTCATTAGATAAGGCATATTTTCGTCTGATAAGGTTATTCTTCTTCAATGATTTAATGGATATTTTAGTTTTGATCCAACAAATTGTATTTCTTATTACTTTAAGTAAAATATGTTAATGCCATCTGAAAGAGGAACAGATAAGCTTTCCATCGAGCTCTTAGTCGAAGAAGTCGGTCGAAGGATGCAAGAGTTATTAGCAAAAAACTAATCGGTGGTCAACACGTTTCCGTCCTACTGCCGATTCTTTTCGCAAAATGCTTTTCTATAATTGTAGTATTTAATGGGAAAAAATTAAACGAATTTTTTGTCCATGTAAAAAAACTATTAATTCTGAATAAAATGCCACCCATTTATGCAATTAAAAAAATTTAAATGTCTCTTATTAGGTAAGGCATATTTTCGTCTGATAAGGTACTTCTTTTTCAATGATTTCGAGGATATTTTAGTTTCGATCAAAAAAATTTTATTTCTTACGACTTTTCGTAAAATATGTTAATGCCATCTGAAAGAGGAACAGATAAGCTTTCCATCGAGCTCTTATTCGAAGAAGTCGGTCGAAGGATGCAAGAGTTATTAGCAAAGTTTTTGTCCATGTAAAAAACTATTGATTCTGAATAAAATGCCACCCATTTATGAAATTAAAAAAATTTAAATGTCTCTTTTTAGATAAGGCATTTTTTCGTCTGATAAGGTACTTCTTTTTCAATGATTTCGAGGATATTTTAGTTTTGATGAAAAAAATTTTATTTCTTACGACTTTTCGTAAAATATGTTAATGCCATCTGAAAGAGAAACAGATAAGCTTTCCATCGAGCTCTTAGTCGAAGAAGTCGGTCGAAGGATGCAAGAGTTATTAGCAAAAAACTAATCGGTGGTCAACAGGTTTTCGTCCTACTGCCGACTCTTTTCGCAAAATACTTTTCTATAATTGTAGTATTTAATGGGAAAAAATTAAACGGAGTTTTAGTCCATGTAAAAAACTATTAATTCTGAAAAAAATGCCACCCAGTTATGCAATTAAAAAAATTTAAATGTCTCTTATTAGATAAGGCATATTTTCGTCTGATAAGTTACTTCGTTTTCAATGATTTCGAGGATATTTTAGTTTTGATCAAAAAAATTTTATTTCTTACGACTTTTCGTAAAACTGCCGATTCTTTTCGCAAAGTACTTTTCTATAATTATAGTATTTAATGGGAAAAAGTTAAACGAATTTTTTGTCCATATAAAAAAACTATTAATTCTGAATAAAATGCCACGCATTTATGAAATTAAAAAAATTTAAATGTCTCTTATTAGACAAGGCATTTTTTCGTCTGATAAGGTACTTCTTTTTCAATGATTTCGAGGATATTTTAGTTTTGATCAAAAAAATTTTATTTCTCATGACTTTTCGTAAAATATGTTAATGCCATCTGAAAGAGGAACAGATAAGCTTTCCATCGAGCTCTTATTCGAAGAAGTCGGTCGAAGGATGCAAGAGTTGTTAGCAAAAAACCAATCGGTGGTCAACACGATTCCGTCCTACTGCCGATTGTTTTCGCAAGAAGATTTTCTATAATTGTAGTATTTAATGGGAAAAAATTAAACGAATTTTTTGTCCATGTAAAAAAACTATTAATTCTGAATAAAATGCCACGCATTTATGCAATTAAAAAAATTTAAATGTCTCTTATTAGATAAGGCATATTTTCGTCTGATAAGGTACTTCGTTTTCAATGATTTCGAGGATATTTTAGTTTTGATCAAAAAAATTTTATTTCTTACGACTTTTCGTAAAAAATGTTAATGCCAACTGAAAGAGGAATAGATAAGCTTTCCATCGAGCTCTTAGTCGAAGAAGTCGGTCGAAGGATGCAAGAGTTGTTAGCAAAAAACCAATCGGTGGTCAACACGATTCCGTCCTACTGCCGATTGTTTTCGCAAAATGCTTTTCTATAATTGTAGTATTTAATGGGAAAAAATTAAATGAATTGTTTGTCCATGTAAAAAAACTATTAATTCTGAATAAAATGCCACGCATTTATGCAATTAAAAAAATTTAAATGTCTCTTATTAGATAAGGCATTTTTTCGTCTGATAAGGTACTTCTTTTTCAATGATTTCGAGGATATTTTAGTTTCGATCAAAAAAATTTTATTTCTCATGACTTTTCGTAAAATATGTTAATGCCATCTGAAAGAGGAACAGATAAGCTTTCCATCGATCTCTTATTCGAAGAAGTCGGTCGAAGGATGCAAGAGTTGTTAGCAAAAAACCAAGCGGTGGTCAACACGATTCCGTCCTACTGCCGATTGTTTTCGCAAAATGCTTTTCTATAATTGTAGTATTTAATGGGAAAAAATTAAACGAATTTTTTGTCCATGTAAAAAAACTATTAATTCTGAATAAAATGCCACGCATTTATGAAATTAAAAAAATTTAAATGTCTCTTATTAGACAAGGCATTTTTTCGTCTGATAAGGTACTTCTTTTTCAATGATTTCGAGGATATTTTAGTTTTGATCAAAAAAATTTTATTTCTCATGACTTTTCGTAAAATATGTTAATGCCATCTGAAAGAGGAACAGATAAGCTTTCCATCGAGCTCTTATTCGAAGAAGTCGGTCGAAGGATGCAAGAGTTGTTAGCAAAAAACCAATCGGTGGTCAACACGATTCCGTCCTACTGCCGATTGTTTTCGCAAAATGCTTTTCTATAATTGTAGTATTTAATGGGAAAAAATTTAACGAATTTTTTGTCCATGTAAAAAAACTATTAATTCTGAATAAAATGCCACGCATTTATGCAATTAAAAAAATTTAAATGTCTCTTATTAGATAAGGCATATTTTCGTCTGATAAGGTACTTCGTTTTCAATGATTTCGAGGATATTTTAGTTTTGATGAAAAAAATTTTATTACTTACGACTTTTCGTAAAATATGTTAATGCCATCTGAAAGAGGAACAGATAAGCTTTCCATCGAGCTCTTAGTCGAAGAAGTTGGTCGAAGGATGCAAGAGTTATTAGCAAAAAACTAATCGGTGGTCAACACGTTTCCGTCCTACTGCCGATTCTTTTCGCAAAGTACTTTTCTATAATTCTAGTATTTAATGGGAAAAAATTAAACGAATTTTTGGTCCATGTAAAAAACTATTAATTCTGAATAAAATGCCACCCATTTATGAAATTAAATAATTTATATGTCTCTTATTAGATAAGGCATATTTTTGTCTGATAAGGTACTTCTTTTTCAATGATTTCGAGGATATTTTAGTTTTGATAAAAAAATTTTATTTCTTACGACTTTTAGTAAAATATGTTAATGCCATCTGAAAAAGGAACAGATAAGCTTTCCATCGAGCTCTAAGTCGAAGAAGTCGGTCGAAGGATGCAAGAGTTGTTAGCAAAAAACCAATCGGTGGTCCACAGGTTTCCGTCCTACTGCCGATTCTTTTCGCAAAATGCTTTCCTATAATTGTAGTATTTAATGGGAAAAAATTAAACGAATTTTTTGTCCATGTAAAAAAACTATTAATTCTGAATAAAATGCCACGCATTTATGAAATTAAAAAAATTTAAATGTCTCTTATTAGACAAGGCATTTTTTCGTCTGATAAGGTACTTCTATTTCAATGATTTCGAGGATATTTTAGTTTTGATGAAAAAAATTTTATCTCTTACGACTTTTCGTAAAATATGTTAATGCCATCTGAAAGAGGAACAGATAAGCCTTCCATCGAGCTCTTATCCGAAGAAGTCGGTCGAAGGATGCAAGAGTTATTAGCAAAAAACTAATCGGTGGTCAACACGTTTCCGTCCTACTGCCGATTCTTTTCCCAAAGTACTTTTCTATAATTCTAGTATTTAATGGGAAAAATTAAACGAATTTTTTCTCCATGTAAAAAAACTATTAATTCTGAATAAAATGCCACCCATTTACGAAATTACAAAAATTTAAATGTCTCTTATTAGATAAGGCATATTTTCGTCTGATAAGGTACTTCGTTTTCAATGATTTCGAGGATATTTTAGTTTCGATAAAAAAAATTTTATTTCTTACGACTTTTCGTAAAATATGTTAATGCCATCTGAAAGAGGAACAGATAAGCTTTCCATCGAGCTTTTAGTCGAAGAAGTCGGGCGAAGGATGCAAGAGTTATTAGCAAAAAACTAATCGGTGGTCAAAACGATTCCGTCCTACTGCCGATTCTTTTTCGCAAAATACTTTTCTATAATTGTAGTATTTAATGGGAAAAAATTAAACGAATTTTTTGTCCATGTAAAAAACTATTAATTCTGAATAAAATGCCACCCATTTACGAAATTAAAAAAATTTAAATGTCTCTTATTAGATAAGGCATATTTTCGTCTGATAAGGTACTTCGTTTTCAATGATTTCGAGGATATTTTAGTTTTGAATTTCTTTTTTATGCCGCCCATTTATGAAATTAAAAAAATTTTAATGTCTCTTATTAGATAAGGCATATTTTCGTCTGATAAGGTACTTCGTTTTCAATGATTTCGAGGATATTTTAGTTTTGATCAAAAAAATTTAATTTGTTACGACTTTTCGTAAAAAATGTTAATGCCAACTGAAAGAGGAACAGATAAGCTTTCCATCGAGCTCTTAGTCGAGGAAGTCGGTCGAAGGATGCAAGAGTTATTAGCAAAAAACTAATCGGTGGTCAACACGTTTCCGTCCTACTGCCGATTCTTTTCGCAAAGTACTTTTCTATAATTGTAGTATTTAATGGGAAAAAATTAAACGAATTTTTTGTCATGTAAAAAACTATTAATTCTGAATAAAATGCCACCCATTTATGAAATTAAAAAAATTTAAATGTCTCTTATTAGATAAGGCAGATTTTCGTCTGATAAGGTACTTATTTTTCAATTATTTCGATGTTATTTTAGTTTCGATCAAAAAAATTGTATTTCTTACGACTTTTCGTAAAACTGCCGATTCTTTTCGCAAAGTACTTTTCTATAATTATAGTATTTAATGGGAAAAAATTAAACGAATTTTTTGTCCATGTAAAAAACTATTAATTCTGAATAAAATGCCACCCATTTATGCATTTAAAAAAATTTAAATGTCTCTTATTAGATAAGGCATATTTTCGTCTCATAAGGTACTTCTTTTTCAATGATTTCGAGGATATTTTAGTTTTGAATTTCTTTTTTATGCCGCCCATTTATGAAATTAAAAAAATTCAAATGTCTCTTATTAGATAAGGCATATTTTTGTCTGATAAGGTACTTCTTTTTCAATGATTTCGAGGATATTTTAGTTTTGATAAAAAAATTTTATTTCTTACGACTTTTAGTAAAATATGTTAATGCCATCTGAAAAAGGAACAGATAAGCTTTCCATCGAGCTCTTAGTCGAAGAAGTTGGTCGAAGGATGCAAGAGTTATTAGCAAAAAACTAATCGGTGGTCAACACGTTTCCGTCCTACTGCCGATTCTTTTCGCAAAGTACTTTTCTATAATTCTAGTATTTAATGGGAAAAAATTAAACGAATTTTTGGTCCATGTAAAAAACTATTAATTCTGAATTAAATGCCACCCATTTATGAAATTAAATAATTTATATGTCTCTTATTAGATAAGGCATATTTTTGTCTGATAAGGTACTTCTTTTTCAATGATTTCGAGGATATTTTAGTTTTGATAAAAAAATTTTATTTCTTACGACTTTTAGTAAAATATGTTAATGCCATCTGAAAAAGGAACAGATAAGCTTTCCATCGAGCTCTAAGTCGAAGAAGTCGGTCGAAGGATGCAAGAGTTGTTAGCAAAAAACCAATCGGTGGTCCACAGGTTTCCGTCCTACTGCCGATTCTTTTCGCAAAATGCTTTCCTATAATTGTAGTATTTAATGGGAAAAAATTAAACGAATTTTTTGTCCATGTAAAAAAACTATTAATTCTGAATAAAATGCCACGCATTTATGAAATTAAAAAAATTTAAATGTCTCTTATTAGACAAGGCATTTTTTCGTCTGATAAGGTACTTCTATTTCAATGATTTCGAGGATATTTTAGTTTTGATGAAAAAAATTTTATCTCTTACGACTTTTCGTAAAATATGTTAATGCCATCTGAAAGAGGAACAGATAAGCCTTCCATCGAGCTCTTATCCGAAGAAGTCGGTCGAAGGATGCAAGAGTTATTAGCAAAAAACTAATCGGTGGTCAACACGTTTCCGTCCTACTGCCGATTCTTTTCCCAAAGTACTTTTCTATAATTCTAGTATTTAATGGGAAAAATTAAACGAATTTTTTCTCCATGTAAAAAAACTATTAATTCTGAATAAAATGCCACCCATTTACGAAATTACAAAAATTTAAATGTCTCTTATTAGATAAGGCATATTTTCGTCTGATAAGGTACTTCGTTTTCAATGATTTCGAGGATATTTTAGTTTCGATAAAAAAAATTTTATTTCTTACGACTTTTCGTAAAATATGTTAATGCCATCTGAAAGAGGAACAGATAAGCTTTCCATCGAGCTTTTAGTCGAAGAAGTCGGGCGAAGGATGCAAGAGTTATTAGCAAAAAACTAATCGGTGGTCAAAACGATTCCGTCCTACTGCCGATTCTTTTTCGCAAAATACTTTTCTATAATTGTAGTATTTAATGGGAAAAAATTAAACGAATTTTTTGTCCATGTAAAAAACTATTAATTCTGAATAAAATGCCACCCATTTACGAAATTAAAAAAATTTAAATGTCTCTTATTAGATAAGGCATATTTTCGTCTGATAAGGTACTTCGTTTTCAATGATTTCGAGGATATTTTAGTTTTGAATTTCTTTTTTATGCCGCCCATTTATGAAATTAAAAAAATTTTAATGTCTCTTATTAGATAAGGCATATTTTCGTCTGATAAGGTACTTCGTTTTCAATGATTTCGAGGATATTTTAGTTTTGATCAAAAAAATTTAATTTGTTACGACTTTTCGTAAAAAATGTTAATGCCAACTGAAAGAGGAACAGATAAGCTTTCCATCGAGCTCTTAGTCGAGGAAGTCGGTCGAAGGATGCAAGAGTTATTAGCAAAAAACTAATCGGTGGTCAACACGTTTCCGTCCTACTGCCGATTCTTTTCGCAAAGTACTTTTCTATAATTGTAGTATTTAATGGGAAAAAATTAAACGAATTTTTTGTCATGTAAAAAACTATTAATTCTGAATAAAATGCCACCCATTTATGAAATTAAAAAAATTTAAATGTCTCTTATTAGATAAGGCAGATTTTCGTCTGATAAGGTACTTATTTTTCAATTATTTCGATGTTATTTTAGTTTCGATCAAAAAAATTGTATTTCTTACGACTTTTCGTAAAACTGCCGATTCTTTTCGCAAAGTACTTTTCTATAATTATAGTATTTAATGGGAAAAAATTAAACGAATTTTTTGTCCATGTAAAAAACTATTAATTCTGAATAAAATGCCACCCATTTATGCATTTAAAAAAATTTAAATGTCTCTTATTAGATAAGGCATATTTTCGTCTCATAAGGTACTTCTTTTTCAATGATTTCGAGGATATTTTAGTTTTGAATTTCTTTTTTATGCCGCCCATTTATGAAATTAAAAAAATTCAAATGTCTCTTATTAGATAAGGCATATTTTTGTCTGATAAGGTACTTCTTTTTCAATGATTTCGAGGATATTTTAGTTTTGATAAAAAAATTTTATTTCTTACGACTTTTAGTAAAATATGTTAATGCCATCTGAAAAAGGAACAGATAAGCTTTCCATCGAGCTCTTAGTCGAAGAAGTTGGTCGAAGGATGCAAGAGTTATTAGCAAAAAACTAATCGGTGGTCAACACGTTTCCGTCCTACTGCCGATTCTTTTCGCAAAGTACTTTTCTATAATTCTAGTATTTAATGGGAAAAAATTAAACGAATTTTTGGTCCATGTAAAAAACTATTAATTCTGAATAAAATGCCACCCATTTATGAAATTAAATAATTTATATGTCTCTTATTAGATAAGGCATATTTTTGTCTGATAAGGTACTTCTTTTTCAATGATTTCGAGGATATTTTAGTTTTGATAAAAAAATTTTATTTCTTACGACTTTTAGTAAAATATGTTAATGCCATCTGAAAAAGGAACAGATAAGCTTTCCATCGAGCTCTAAGTCGAAGAAGTCGGTCGAAGGATGCAAGAGTTGTTAGCAAAAAACCAATCGGTGGTCCACAGGTTTCCGTCCTACTGCCGATTCTTTTCGCAAAATGCTTTCCTATAATTGTAGTATTTAATGGGAAAAAATTAAACGAATTTTTTGTCCATGTAAAAAAACTATTAATTCTGAATAAAATGCCACGCATTTATGAAATTAAAAAAATTTAAATGTCTCTTATTAGACAAGGCATTTTTTCGTCTGATAAGGTACTTCTATTTCAATGATTTCGAGGATATTTTAGTTTTGATGAAAAAAATTTTATCTCTTACGACTTTTCGTAAAATATGTTAATGCCATCTGAAAGAGGAACAGATAAGCCTTCCATCGAGCTCTTATCCGAAGAAGTCGATCGAAGGATGCAAGAGTTATTAGCAAAAAACTAATCGGTGGTCAACACGTTTCCGTCCTACTGCCGATTCTTTTCCCAAAGTACTTTTCTATAATTCTAGTATTTAATGGGAAAAATTAAACGAATTTTTTCTCCATGTAAAAAAACTATTAATTCTGAATAAAATGCCACCCATTTACGAAATTACAAAAATTTAAATGTCTCTTATTAGATAAGGCATATTTTCGTCTGATAAGGTACTTCGTTTTCAATGATTTCGAGGATATTTTAGTTTCGATAAAAAAAATTTTATTTCTTACGACTTTTCGTAAAATATGTTAATGCCATCTGAAAGAGGAACAGATAAGCTTTCCATCGAGCTTTTAGTCGAAGAAGTCGGGCGAAGGATGCAAGAGTTATTAGCAAAAAACTAATCGGTGGTCAAAACGATTCCGTCCTACTGCCGATTCTTTTTCGCAAAATACTTTTCTATAATTGTAGTATTTAATGGGAAAAAATTAAACGAATTTTTTGTCCATGTAAAAAACTATTAATTCTGAATAAAATGCCACCCATTTACGAAATTAAAAAAATTTAAATGTCTCTTATTAGATAAGGCATATTTTCGTCTGATAAGGTACTTCGTTTTCAATGATTTCGAGGATATTTTAGTTTTGAATTTCTTTTTTATGCCGCCCATTTATGAAATTAAAAAAATTTTAATGTCTCTTATTAGATAAGGCATATTTTCGTCTGATAAGGTACTTCGTTTTCAATGATTTCGAGGATATTTTAGTTTTGATCAAAAAAATTTAATTTGTTACGACTTTTCGTAAAAAATGTTAATGCCAACTGAAAGAGGAACAGATAAGCTTTCCATCGAGCTCTTAGTCGAGGAAGTCGGTCGAAGGATGCAAGAGTTATTAGCAAAAAACTAATCGGTGGTCAACACGTTTCCGTCCTACTGCCGATTCTTTTCGCAAAGTACTTTTCTATAATTGTAGTATTTAATGGGAAAAAATTAAACGAATTTTTTGTCATGTAAAAAACTATTAATTCTGAATAAAATGCCACCCATTTATGAAATTAAAAAAATTTAAATGTCTCTTATTAGATAAGGCAGATTTTCGTCTGATAAGGTACTTATTTTTCAATTATTTCGATGTTATTTTAGTTTCGATCAAAAAAATTGTATTTCTTACGACTTTTCGTAAAACTGCCGATTCTTTTCGCAAAGTACTTTTCTATAATTATAGTATTTAATGGGAAAAAATTAAACGAATTTTTTGTCCATGTAAAAAACTATTAATTCTGAATAAAATGCCACCCATTTATGCATTTAAAAAAATTTAAATGTCTCTTATTAGATAAGGCATATTTTCGTCTCATAAGGTACTTCTTTTTCAATGATTTCGAGGATATTTTAGTTTTGAATTTCTTTTTTATGCCGCCCATTTATGAAATTAAAAAAATTCAAATGTCTCTTATTAGATAAGGCATATTTTTGTCTGATAAGGTACTTCTTTTTCAATGATTTCGAGGATATTTTAGTTTTGATAAAAAAATTTTATTTCTTACGACTTTTAGTAAAATATGTTAATGCCATCTGAAAAAGGAACAGATAAGCTTTCCATCGAGCTCTAAGTCGAAGAAGTCGGTCGAAGGATGCAAGAGTTGTTAGCAAAAAACCAATCGGTGGTCCACAGGTTTCCGTCCTACTGCCGATTCTTTTCGCAAAATGCTTTCCTATAATTGTAGTATTTAATGGGAAAAAATTAAACGAATTTTTTGTCCATGTAAAAAAACTATTAATTCTGAATAAAATGCCACGCATTTATGAAATTAAAAAAATTTAAATGTCTCTTATTAGACAAGGCATTTTTTCGTCTGATAAGGTACTTCTATTTCAATGATTTCGAGGATATTTTAGTTTTGATGAAAAAAATTTTATCTCTTACGACTTTTCGTAAAATATGTTAATGCCATCTGAAAGAGGAACAGATAAGCCTTCCATCGAGCTCTTATCCGAAGAAGTCGGTCGAAGGATGCAAGAGTTATTAGCAAAAAACTAATCGGTGGTCAACACGTTTCCGTCCTACTGCCGATTCTTTTCGCAAAGTACTTTTCTATAATTCTAGTATTTAATGGGAAAAATTAAACGAATTTTTTCTCCATGTAAAAAAACTATTAATTCTGAATAAAATGCCACCCATTTACGAAATTACAAAAATTTAAATGTCTCTTATTAGATAAGGCATATTTTCGTCTGATAAGGTACTTCGTTTTCAATGATTTCGAGGATATTTTAGTTTCGATAAAAAAAATTTTATTTCTTACGACTTTTCGTAAAATATGTTAATGCCATCTGAAAGAGGAACAGATAAGCTTTCCATCGAGCTTTTAGTCGAAGAAGTCGGGCGAAGGATGCAAGAGTTATTAGCAAAAAACTAATCGGTGGTCAAAACGATTCCGTCCTACTGCCGATTCTTTTTCGCAAAATACTTTTCTATAATTGTAGTATTTAATGGGAAAAAATTAAACGAATTTTTTGTCCATGTAAAAAACTATTAATTCTGAATAAAATGCCACCCATTTACGAAATTAAAAAAATTTAAATGTCTCTTATTAGATAAGGCATATTTTCGTCTGATAAGGTACTTCGTTTTCAATGATTTCGAGGATATTTTAGTTTCGATAAAAAAAATTTTATTTCTTATGACTTTTCGTAAAATATGTTAATGCCATCTGAAAGAGGAACAGATAAGCTTTCCATCGAGCTCTTATTCGAAGAAGACGGTCGAAGGATGCGAAGTTATTAGCACAAAACTAATCGGTGGTCAACAGGTTTCCGTCCTACTGCCGATTCTTTTCGCAAAATGCTTTTCTATAATTGTAGTATTTAATGGGAAAAAATTAAACGAATTTTTTGTCCATATAAAAAAACTATTAATTCTGAATAAAATGCTACGCATTTATGAAATTAAAAAAATTTAAATGTCTCTTATTAGATAAGGCATATTTTCGTCTGATAAGGTACTTCGTTTTCAATGATTTCGAGGATATTTTAGTTTCGATCAAAAAAATTTTATTTCTTACGACTTTTCGTAAAATAAGTTAATGCCATCTGAAAGAGGAACAGATAAGCTTTCCATCGAGCTTTTAGTCACAGAAGTCGGGTGAAGGATGCAAGAGTTATTAGCAAAAAACTAATCGGTGGTCAACACGATTCCGTCCTACTGCCGATTCTTTTCGCAAAATACTTTTCTATAATTGTATTATTTAATGGGAAAAAATTAAACGAATTTTTTGTCCATGTAAAAAACTATTAATTCTGAATAAAATGCCGCCCATTTATGCAATTAAAGAAATTTAAATGGTTCCTATTAGATAAGGCATATTTTCGTCTGATAAGGTACTTCTTCTTCAATGATTTCGAGGATATTTAAGTTTTGATCAAAAAAATTGTATTTCTTATGACTTTTCGTAAAATATGTTAATGCCGTCTTAAACATGGCATATTTTCTTCTTATAAGGTACTTCTTCTTCAATGATTTCGAGGATATTTAAGTTTTGATCAAAAAAATTGTATTTCTTATGACTTTTCGTAAAATATGTTAATGCCGTCTTAAACATGGCATATTTTCGTCTGATAAGGTACTTCTTCTTCAATAATTCCGAGGATATTTTAGTTTTAATCAAAAAAAATTTTATTTCTTACGACTTTTCGTAAAATATGTTAATGCCATCTGAAAGAGGAACAGATAAGCTTTCCATCGAGCTTTTAGTCACAGAAGTCGGGTGAAGGATGCAAGAGTTATTACAAAAAAATTAAGCGGTGGTCAACACGATTCCGCTCTTCTGTCGATTCTTTTCGCAAAGTACTTTTCTATAATTCTAGTATTTAATGGGAAAAAATTAAACACATTTTTTGTCCATATAAAAAACTATTAATTCTGAATAAAATGCCGCTCATTTATGAAATTAAAAATATTTAAATGTCTCATATTAGATAAGGCATATTTTCGTCTGATAAGGTACTTCTTTTTCAATGATTTCGAGGATATTTTAGTTTTGATGAAAAAAATTTTATTTCTTACGACTTTTCGTAAAATATGTTAATGTTATCTGAAAGAGGAACAGATAAGCTTTCCATCGAGCTCATCATGACTTTCCGTAAAATATGTTAATGCCATCTGAAAGGGGAACAGATAAGCTTTCCATCGAGCTCTTAGTCGAAGAAGTCGGTCCAAGGATGCAAGAGTTATTAAGAAAAAACTAATCGGTGGTCAACACGGTTCCGTCCTACTGCGGATTCTTTTCGCAAAGTACTTTTCTATAATTCCAGTATTGAATGGGAAAAAATTAAACGAATTTTTTGTCAATGTAAAAAACTATTAATTCTGAATAAGATGCCGCCCATCTATGCAATTAAAAAAATTTAAATGTCTCTTATTAGATAAGGCATATTTTCGTCTGATAAGGTACTTCTTTTTCAATGATTTCGAGGATATTTTAGTTTTGATCAAAAAAATTTTATTTCTTACGACTTTTCGTAGAATATGTTAATGTTATTTGAAAGAGGAACAGATAAGCTTTCCATCGAGCTCATCATGACTTTCCGTAAAATATGTTAATGCCATCTGAAAGGGGAACAGATAAGCTTTCCATCGAGCTCTTAGTCGAAGAAGTCGGTCGAAGGATGCAAGAGTTATTAGCAAAAAACTAATCGGTGGTCAACACGTTTCCGTCCTACTGCCGATTCTTTTCGCAAAATGCTTTTCTATAATTATAGTATTTAATGGGAAAAAATTAAACGAATTTTTTGTCCATGTAAAAAAACTATTGATTCTGAATAAAATGCCACCCATTTATGCAATTAAAAAAATTTAAATGTCTCTCATTAGATAAGGCATATTTTCGTCTGATAAGGTACTTCTTCTTCAATGATTTCGAGGATATTTTAGTGTTGATCAAAAAAATTTAATTTCTTACGACTTTTCGTAAAATATGTTAATGCCATCTGAAAGAGGAACAGATAAGCTTTCCATCGAACTCTTAGTCGAAGAAGTCGGTCCAAGGATGCAAGAGTTATTAGCAAAAAACTAATCGGTGGTCAACACGTTTCCGTCCTACTGCCGATTCTTTTCGCAAAATGCTTTTCTATAATTATAGTATTTAATGGGAAAAAATTAAACGAATTTTTGTCCATGTAAAAAAACTATTAATTCTGAATAAAATGCCACCCATTTATGCAATTAAAAAAATTTAAATGTCTCTTATTAGATAAGGCATATTTTCGTCTGATAAGGTACTTCTTCTTCAATGATTTCAAGGATATTTTAGTTTTGATCAAAAAAATTTTATTTCTTACGACTTTTTGTAAAATATGTTAATGCCATCTGAAAGAGGAACAGATAAGCTTTCCATCAAACTCTTATTCAATCGGTGGTCAACACGATTCCGTCCTACTGCCGATTCTTTTCGCAAAATACTTTTCTATAATTGTAGTATTTAATGTGAAAAGATTAAACGAATTTTTTGTCCATGTAAAAAACTATTAATTATGAATAAAATGCCACCCGTTTATGCAATTAAAAAAATTTAAATGTCTCTTATTAGATAAGGCATATTTTCGTCTGATAAGGTACTTCTTTTTCAATGATTTCGAGGTTATTTTAGTTTTGATCCAAAAAATTTTATTTCTTACGACTTTTTGTAAAATATGTTAATGCCATCTGAAAGAGGAACAGATAAGCTTTCCATCGAACTCTTAGTCGAAGAAGTCGGTCCAAGGATGCAAGAGTTATTAAGAAAAAACTAATCGGTGGTCAACACGGTTCGGTCCTACTGCGGATTCTTTTCGCAAAGTACTTTTCTATAATTCTAGTATTGAATGGGAAAAAAATAAACGAATTTTTTGTCCATGTAAAAAACTATTAATTATGAATAAAATGCCACCCGTTTATGCAATTAAAAAAATTTAAATGTCTCTTATTAGATAAGGCATATTTTCGTTTGATAAGGTACTTCTTTTTCAATGATTTCGAGGTTATTTTAGTTTTGATCAAAAAAATTTTATTTCTTACGACTTTTTGTAAAATATGTTAATGCCATCTGAAAGAGGAACAGATAAGCTTTCCATCGAACTCTTAGTCGAAGAAGTCGGTCGAAGGATGCAAGAGTTATTAGCAAAAAACTAATCGGTGGTCAACACGTTTCCGTCCTACTGCCGATTCTTTTCGCAAAATGCCTTTCTATAATTGTAGTATTTAATGGGAAAAACTTAAACGAATTTTTTGTCCATGTAAAAAACTATTAATTCTGAATAAAATGCCACCCATTTATGCAATTTAAAAAATTTAAATGTCTCTTATTAGATAAGGCATATTTTCGTCTGATAAGGTACTTCTTCTTCAATGATTTCGAGGATATTTTAGTTTTGATCAAAAAAATTTTATTTCTCATGACTTTTCGTAAAATATGTTAATGCCATCTGAAAGAAGAACAGATAAGCTTTCCATCGAGCTCATAGTCGAAGAAGTCGGTCGAAGGATGCAAGAGTTATTAGCAAAAAACTAATCGGTGGTCAACACGTTTCCGTCCTACTGCCGATTCTTTTCGCAAAATGCTTTTCTATAATTGTAGTATTTAATGGGAAAAACTTAAACGAATTTTTTGTCCATGTAAAAAACTATTAATTCTGAATAAAATGCCACCCATTTATGCAATTAAAAAAATTTAAATGTCTCTATTAGATAAGGCATATTTTCGTCTGATAAGGTACTTCTTCTTCAATGATTTCGAGGATATTTTAGTTTTGATCAAAAAAATTTTATTTTTCATGACTTTTCGTAAAATATGTTAATGCCATCTGAAAGAGGAACAGATAAGCTTTCCATCGAGCTCTTAGTCGAAGAAGTCGGTCGAAGGATGCAAGAGTTATTAGCAAAGTTTTTGTCCATGTAAAAAACTATTGATTCTGAATAAAATGCCACCCATTTATGAAATTAAAAAAATTTAGATGTCTCTTATTAGATAAGGCATTTTTTCGTCTGATAAGGTACTTCTTTTTCAATGATTTCGAGGATATTTTAGTTTTGATGAAAAAAATTTTATTTCTTACGACTTTTCGAAAAATATGTTAATGCCATCAGAAAGAGGAACAGATAAGCTTTCCATCGAGCTCTTAGTCGAAGAAGTCGGTCGAAGGATGCAAGAGTTATTAGCAAAAAACTAATCGGTGGTCAACACGTTTTCGTCCTACTGCCGATTCTTTTCGCAAAATGCTTTTCTATAATTGTAGTATTTAATGGGAAAAAATTAAACGAATTTTTTGTCCATGTAAAAAAACTATTAATTCTGAATAAAATGCCACCCATTTATGCAATTAAAAAAATTTAAATGTCTCTTATTAGATAAGGCATATTTTCGTCTGATAAGGTACTTCTTTTTCAATGATTTCGCGGATATTTTAGTTTCGATCAAAAAAATTTTATTTCTTACGACTTTTCGTAAAATATGTTAATGCCATCTGAAAGAGGAACACATTAGCTTTCCATCGAGCTCTTATTCGAAAAAGTCGGTCGAAGGATGCAAGAGTTATTAGCAAAAAACTAATCAGTGGTCAATACGTTTCCGTCCTACTGCCGATTCTTTTCGCAAAATGCTTTTCCATAATTGTAGTATTTAATGGGAAAAAATTGAACGAATTTTTTGTCCATGTAAAAAACTATTAATTCTGAATAAAATGCCACCCATTAACGAAATTAAAAAAAATTTAAATGTCTCTTATTAGATAAGGCATATTTTCGTCTGATAAGGTACTTCGTTTTCAATGATTTCGAGGATATTTTAGTTTCGATCAAAAAAATTTTATTGCTTACAACTTTTCGTAAAATATGTTAGTGCCATCTGAAAGAGGAACAGATAAGCTTTCCATCGAGCTTTTAGTCAAAGAAGTCGGTCGAAGGATGCAAGAGTTATTAGCAAAAAACTAATCGGTGGTCAACACGATTCCGTCCTACTGCCGATTCTTTTCGCAAAATACTTTTCTATAATTGTAGTATTTAATGGGAAAAAATTAAACGAATTTTTTGTCATGTAAAAAACTATTAATTCTGAATAAAATGCCACCCATTTATGAAATTAAAAAAATTTAAATGTCTCTTATTAGATAAGGCATATTTTCGTCTGATACGGTACTTCGTTTTCAATGATTTCGAGGATATTTTAGTTTTGATCAAAAAAATTTTATTTCTTACGACTTTTCGTAAAAAATGTTAATGCCAACTGAAAGAGGAATAGATAAGCTTTCCATCGAGCTCTTATTCGAAGAAGTCGGTCGAAGGATGCAAGAGTTGTTAGCAAAAAACCAATCGGTGGTCAACACGATTCCGTCCTTCTGCCGATTCTTTTCGCAAAATGCTTTTCTATAATTGTAGTATTTTATGGGAAAAAATTAAACGAATTTTTTGTCCATGTAAAAAAACTATTAATTTGAATAAAATGCCACGCATTTATGCAATTAAAAAAATTTAAATGTCTCTTATTAGATAAGGCATATTTTCGTCTGATACGGTACTTCGTTTTCAATGATTTCGAGGATATTTTAGTTTTGATCAAAAAAATTTTATTTCTTACGACTTTTCGTAAAAAATGTTAATGCCAACTGAAAGAGGAATAGATAAGCTTTCCATCGAGCTCTTAGTCGAAGAAGTCGGTCGAAGGATGCAAGAGTTGTTAGCAAAAAATCAATCGGTGGTCAACACGATTCCGTCCTACTGCCGATTCTTTTCGCAAAATGCTTTTCTATAATTGTAGTATTTAATGGGAAAAAATTAAACGAATTTTTTGTCATGTAAAAAACTATTAATTCTGAATAAAATGCCACCCATTTATGAAATTAAAAAAATTTAAATGTCTCTTATTAGATAAGGCATATTTTCGTCTGATAAGGTACTTCTTTTTCAATGATTTCGAGGATATTTTAGTTTCGATCAAAAAAATTTTATTTCTTACGACTTTTCGTAAAACTGCCGATTCTTTTCGCAAAGTACTTTTCTGTAATTATAGTATTTAATTGGAAAAAATTAAACGAATTTTTTGTCCATGTAAAAAACTATTAATTCTGAATAAAATGCCACCCATTTATGCAATTAAAAAAATGTAAATGTCTCTTATTAGATAAGGCATATTTTCGTCTCATAAGGTACTTCTTTTTCAATGATTTCGAGGATATTTTAGTTTTGAATTTCTTTTTTATGCCGCCCATTTATGAAATTAAAAAAATTTAAATGTCTCTTATTAGATAAGGCATATTTTCGTCTGATAAGGTACTTCTTTTTCAATGATTTCGAGGATATTTTAGTTTTGATCAAAAAAATTTTATTTCTTACGACTTTTCGTAAAAAATGTTAATGCCATCTGAAAGAGGAACAGATAAGCTTTCCATCGAGCTCTTAGTCGAAGAAGTCGGTCGAAGGATGCAAGAGTTATTAGCAAAGTTTTTGTCCATGTAAAAAACTATTGATTCTGAATAAAATGCCACCCATTTACGAAATTAAAAAAATTTAAATGTCTCTTATTAGATAAGGCATTTTTTCGTCTGATAAGGTACTTCTTTTTCAATGATTTCGAGGATATTTTAGTTTTGATGAAAAAAATTTTATTTCTTACGACTTTTCGAAAAATATGTTAATGCCATCAGAAAGAGGAACAGATAAGCTTTCCATCGAGCTCTTAGTCGAAGAAGTCGGTCGAAGGATGCAAGAGTTATTAGCAAAAAACTAATCGGTGGTCAACACGTTTTCGTCCTACTGCCGATTCTTTTCGCAAAATGCTTTTCTATAATTGTAGTATTTAATGGGAAAAAATTAAACGAATTTTTTGTCCATGTAAAAAAACTATTAATTCTGAATAAAATGCCACCCATTTATGCAATTAAAAAAATTTAAATGTCTCTTATTAGATAAGGCATATTTTCGTCTGATAAGGTACTTCTTTTTCAATGATTTCGAGGATATTTTAGTTTCGATCAAAAAAATTTTATTTCTTACGACTTTTCGTAAAATATGTTAATGCCATCTGAAAGAGGAACAGATAAGCTTTCCATCGAGCTTTTAGTCAAAGAAGTCGGTCGAAGGATGCAAGAGTTATTAGCAAAAAACTAATCGGTGGTCAACACGATTCCGTCCTACTGCCGATTCTTTTCGCAAAATACTTTTCTATAATTGTAGTATTTAATGGGAAAAAATTAAACGGAGTTTTTGTCCATGTAAAAAACTATTAATTCTGAAAAAAATGCCACTCATTTATGCAATTAAAAAAATTTAAATGTCTCTTATTAGATAAGGCATATTTTCGTCTTATAAGGTACTTTTTCCTCAAAGATTCCGAGGATATTTTAGTTTTGATCAAAAAAATTTTATTTCTCATGACTTTTCGTAAAATATGTTAATACCATCTGAAAGAGGAACAGATAAGCTTTCCATCGAGCTCTTATTCGAAGAAGTCGGTCGAAGGATGCAAGAGTTGTTAGCAAAAAACCAATCGGTGGTCAACACGATTCCGTCCTTCTGCCGATTCTTTTCGCAAAATGCTTTTCTATAATTGTAGTATTTTATGGGAAAAAATTAAACGAATTTTTTGTCCATGTAAAAAAACTATTAATTCTGAATAAAATGCCACGCATTTATGCAATTAAAAAAATTTAAATGTCTCTTATTAGATAAGGCATATTTTCGTCTGATACGGTACTTCGTTTTCAATGATTTCGAGGATATTTTAGTTTTGATCAAAAAAATTTTATTTCTTACGACTTTTCGTAAAAAATGTTAATGCCAACTGAAAGAGGAATAGATAAGCTTTCCATCGAGCTCTTAGTCGAAGAAGTCGGTCGAAGGATGCAAGAGTTGTTAGCAAAAAATCAATCGGTGGTCAACACGATTCCGTCCTACTGCCGATTCTTTTCGCAAAATGCTTTTCTATAATTGTAGTATTTAATGGGAAAAAATTAAACGAATTTTTTGTCATGTAAAAAACTATTAATTCTGAATAAAATGCCACCCATTTATGAAATTAAAAAAAATTAAATGTCTCTTATTAGATAAGGCATATTTTCGTCTGATAAGGTACTTCTTTTTCAATGATTTCGAGGATATTTTAGTTTCGATCAAAAAAATTTTATTTCTTACGACTTTTCGTAAAACTGCCGATTCTTTTCGCAAAGTACTTTTCTATAATTATAGTATTTAATGGGAAAAAATTAAACGAATTTTTTTTCCATGTAAAAAACTATTAATTCTGAATAAAATGCCACACATTTATGCAATTAAAAAAATGTAAATGTCTCTTATTAGATAAGGCATATTTTCGTCTCATAAGGTACTTCTTTTTCAATGATTTCGAGGATATTTTAGTTTTGAATTTCTTTTTTATGCCGCCCATTTATGAAATTAAAAAAATTTAAATGTCTCTTATTAGATAAGGCATATTTTCGTCTGATAAGGTACTTTTTTTTCAATGATTTCGAGGATATTTTAGTTTTGATCCAAAAAATTTTATTTCTTACGACTTTTTCGTAAAATATGTTAATGTCATCTGAAAGAGGAACAGATAAGCTTTCCATCGAGCTCTTATTCGAAGAAGTCGGTCGAACGATGCGAAGTTATTAGCAAAAAACTAATCGGTGGTCAACAGGTTTCCGTCCTACTGCCGATTCTTTTCGCAAAATGCTTTTCTATAATTGTAGTATTTAATGGGAAAAAATTAAACGAATTTTTTGTCCATGTAAAAAAACTATTAATTCTGAATAAAATGACACGCATTTATGCAATTAAAAAAATTTAAATGTCTCTTATTAGATAAGGCATATTTTCGTCTGATAAGGTACTTCGTTTTCAATGATTTCGAGGATATTTTAGTTTTGATCAAAAAAATTTTATTTGTTACGACTTTTCGTAAAAAATGTTAATGCCAACTGAAAGAGGAACAGAAAAGCTTTCCATCGAGCTCTTAGTCGAAGAAGTCGGTCGAAGGATGCAAGAGTTATTAGCAAAAAACTAATCGGTGGTCAACACGTTTCCGTCCTACTGCCGATTCTTTTCGCAAAGTACTTTTCTATAATTGTAGTATTTAATGGGAAAAAATTAAACGAATTTTTTGTCATGTAAAAAACTATTAATTCTGAATAAAATGCCACCCATTTATGAAATTAAAAAAAATTAAATGTCTCTTATTAGATAAGGCATATTTTCGTCTGATAAGGTACTTCTTTTTCAATGATTTCGAGGTTATTTTAGTTTCGATCAAAAAAATTTTATTTCTTACGACTTTTCGTAAAACTGCCGATTCTTTTCGCAAAGTACTTTTCTATAATTATAGTATTTAATGGGAAAAAATTAAACGAATTTTTTGTCCATGTAAAAAACTATTAATTCTGAATAAAATGCCACCCATTTATGCAATTAAAAAAATTTAAATGTCTCTTATTAGATAAGGCATATTTTCGTCTCATAAGGTACTTCTTTTTCAATGATTTCGAGGATATTTTAGTTTTGAATTTCTTTTTTATGCCGCCCATTTATGAAATTAAAAAAATTTAAATGTCTCTTATTAGATAAGGCATATTTTCGTCTGATAAGGTACTTCTTTTTCAATGATTTCGAGGATATTTTAGTTTTGATCAAAAAAATTTTATTTCTTACGACTTTTCGTAAAATATGTTAATGCCATCTGAAAGAGGAACAGATAAGCTTTCCATCGAGCTCTTAGTCGAAGAAGTCGGTCGAAGAATGCAAGAGTTATTAGCAAAAAACTAATCGGTGGTCAACACGTTTCCGTCCTACTGCCGATTCTTTTCGCAAAGTACATTTCTATAATTGTAGTATTTAATGGGAAAAAATTAAACGAATTTTTTGTCATGTAAAAAACTATTAATTCTGAATAAAATGCCACCAGTTTATGCAATTAAAAAAAATTAAATGTCTCTTATTAGATAAGGCATATTTTCGTTTGATAAGGTACTTTTTTTTCAATGATTTCGAGGTTATTTTAGTTTTGATCAAAAAAATTTTATTTCTTACGACTTTTTGTAAAATATGTTAATGCCATCTGAAAGAGGAACAGATAAGCTTTCCATCGAACTCTTAGTCGAAGAAGTCGGTCCAAGGATGCAAGAGTTATTAGCAAAAAACTAATCGGTGGTCAACACGTTTCCGTCCTACTGCCGATTCTTTTCGCAAAATGCTTTTCTGTAATTGTAGTATTTAATGGGAAAAACTTAAACGAATTTTTTGTCCATGTAAAAACTATTAATTCTGAATAAAATGCCACCCATTTATGCAATTAAAAAAATTTAAATGTCTCTTATTAGATAAGGCATATTTTCGTCTGATAAGGTACTCCTTCTTCAATGATTTCGAGGATATTTTAGTTTTGATAAAAAAAATTTTATTTCTCATGACTTTTCGTAAAATATGTTAATGCCATCTGAAAGAGGAACAGATAAGCTTTCCATCGAGCTCTTAGTCGAAGAAGTCGGTCGAAGGATGCAAGAGTTATTAGCAAAAAACTAATCGGTGGGTAACACGTTTCCGTCCTACTGCCGATTCTTTTCGCAAAATGCTTTTCTATAATTGTAGTATTTAATGGGAAAAAATTAAATGAATTTTTTGTCCATGTAAAAAAACTATTTATTCTGAATAAAATGCCACCCGTTTATGCAATTAAAAAAATTTAAATGTCTCTTATTAGATAAGGCATATTTTCGTCTGATAAGGTACTTCTTTTTCAATGATTTCGAGGTTATTTTAGTTTCGATCAAAAAAATTTTATTTCTTACGACTTTTTGTAAAATATGTTAATGCCATCTGAAAGAGGAACAGATAAGCTTTCCATCGAACTCTTAGTCGAAGAAGTCGGTCGAAGGATGCAAGAGTTATTAGCAAAAAACTAATTGGTGGTCAACACGTTTCCGTCCTACTGCCGATTCTTTTCGCAAAATGCCTTTCTATAATTGTAGTATTTAATGGGAAAAACTTAAACGAATTTTTTGTCCATGTAAAAAACTATTAATTCTGAATAAAATGCCACCCATTAACGAAATTAAAAAAAATTTAAATGTCTTTTATTAGATAAGGCATATTTTCGTCTGATAAGGTACTTCGTTTTCAATGATTTCGAGGATATTTTAGTTTCGATCAAAAAAATTTTATTGCTTACAACTTTTCGTAAAATATGTTAGTGCCATCTGAAAGAGGAACAGATAAGCTTTCCATCGAGCTTTTAGTCAAAGAAGTCGGTCGAAGGATGCAAGAGTTATTAGCAAAAAACTAATCGGTGGTCAACACGATTCCGTCCTACTGCCGATTCTTTTCGCAAAATACTTTTCTATAATTGTAGTATTTAATGGGAAAAAATTAAACGAATTTTTTGTCATGTAAAAAACTATTAATTCTGAATAAAATGCCACCCATTTATGGAATTAAAAAAATTTAAATGTCTCTTATTAGATAAGGCATATTTTCGTCTGATACGGTACTTCGTTTTCAATGATTTCGAGGATATTTTAGTTTTGATCAAAAAAATTTTATTTCTTACGACTTTTCGTAAAAAATGTTAATGCCAACTGAAAGAGGAATAGATAAGCTTTCCATCGAGCTCTTATTCGAAGAAGTCGGTCGAAGGATGCAAGAGTTGTTAGCAAAAAACCAATCGGTGGTCAACACGATTCCGTCCTTCTGCCGATTCTTTTCGCAAAATGCTTTTCTATAATTGTAGTATTTTATGGGAAAAAATTAAACGAATTTTTTGTCCATGTAAAAAAACTATTAATTTGAATAAAATGCCACGCATTTATGCAATTAAAAAAATTTAAATGTCTCTTATTAGATAAGGCATATTTTCGTCTGATACGGTACTTCGTTTTCAATGATTTCGAGGATATTTTAGTTTTGATCAAAAAAATTTTATTTCTTACGACTTTTCGTAAAAAATGTTAATGCCAACTGAAAGAGGAATAGATAAGCTTTCCATCGAGCTCTTAGTCGAAGAAGTCGGTCGAAGGATGCAAGAGTTGTTAGCAAAAAATCAATCGGTGGTCAACACGATTCCGTCCTACTGCCGATTCTTTTCGCAAAATGCTTTTCTATAATTGTAGTATTTAATGGGAAAAAATTAAACGAATTTTTTGTCATGTAAAAAACTATTAATTCTGAATAAAATGCCACCCATTTATGAAATTAAAAAAATTTAAATGTCTCTTATTAGATAAGGCATATTTTCGTCTGATAAGGTACTTCTTTTTCAATGATTTCGAGGATATTTTAGTTTCGATCAAAAAAATTTTATTTCTTACGACTTTTCGTAAAACTGCCGATTCTTTTCGCAAAGTACTTTTCTGTAATTATAGTATTTAATTGGAAAAAATTAAACGAATTTTTTGTCCATGTAAAAAACTATTAATTCTGAATAAAATGCCACCCATTTATGCAATTAAAAAAATGTAAATGTCTCTTATTAGATAAGGCATATTTTCGTCTCATAAGGTACTTCTTTTTCAATGATTTCGAGGATATTTTAGTTTTGAATTTCTTTTTTATGCCGCCCATTTATGAAATTAAAAAAATTTAAATGTCTCTTATTAGATAAGGCATATTTTCGTCTGATAAGGTACTTCTTTTTCAATGATTTCGAGGATATTTTAGTTTTGATCAAAAAAATTTTATTTCTTACGACTTTTCGTAAAAAATGTTAATGCCATCTGAAAGAGGAACAGATAAGCTTTCCATCGAGCTCTTAGTCGAAGAAGTCGGTCGAAGGATGCAAGAGTTATTAGCAAAGTTTTTGTCCATGTAAAAAACTATTGATTCTGAATAAAATGCCACCCATTTACGAAATTAAAAAAATTTAAATGTCTCTTATTAGATAAGGCATTTTTTCGTCTGATAAGGTACTTCTTTTTCAATGATTTCGAGGATATTTTAGTTTTGATGAAAAAAATTTTATTTCTTACGACTTTTCGAAAAATATGTTAATGCCATCAGAAAGAGGAACAGATAAGCTTTCCATCGAGCTCTTAGTCGAAGAAGTCGGTCGAAGGATGCAAGAGTTATTAGCAAAAAACTAATCGGTGGTCAACACGTTTTCGTCCTACTGCCGATTCTTTTCGCAAAATGCTTTTCTATAATTGTAGTATTTAATGGGAAAAAATTAAACGAATTTTTTGTCCATGTAAAAAAACTATTAATTCTGAATAAAATGCCACCCATTTATGCAATTAAAAAAATTTAAATGTCTCTTATTAGATAAGGCATATTTTCGTCTGATAAGGTACTTCTTTTTCAATGATTTCGAGGATATTTTAGTTTCGATCAAAAAAATTTTATTTCTTACGACTTTTCGTAAAATATGTTAATGCCATCTGAAAGAGGAACAGATAAGCTTTCCATCGAGCTTTTAGTCAAAGAAGTCGGTCGAATGATGCAAGAGTTATTAGCAAAAAACTAATCGGTGGTCAACACGATTCCGTCCTACTGCCGATTCTTTTCGCAAAATACTTTTCTATAATTGTAGTATTTAATGGGAAAAAATTAAACGGAGTTTTTGTCCATGTAAAAAACTATTAATTCTGAAAAAAATGCCACTCATTTATGCAATTAAAAAAATTTAAATGTCTCTTATTAGATAAGGCATATTTTCGTCTTATAAGGTACTTTTTCCTCAAAGATTCCGAGGATATTTTAGTTTTGATCAAAAAAATTTTATTTCTCATGACTTTTCGTAAAATATGTTAATACCATCTGAAAGAGGAACAGATAAGCTTTCCATCGAGCTCTTATTCGAAGAAGTCGGTCGAAGGATGCAAGAGTTGTTAGCAAAAAACCAATCGGTGGTCAACACGATTCCGTCCTTCTGCCGATTCTTTTCGCAAAATGCTTTTCTATAATTGTAGTATTTTATGGGAAAAAATTAAACGAATTTTTTGTCCATGTAAAAAAACTATTAATTCTGAATAAAATGCCACGCATTTATGCAATTAAAAAAATTTAAATGTCTCTTATTAGATAAGGCATATTTTCGTCTGATACGGTACTTCGTTTTCAATGATTTCGAGGATATTTTAGTTTTGATCAAAAAAATTTTATTTCTTACGACTTTTCGTAAAAAATGTTAATGCCAACTGAAAGAGGAATAGATAAGCTTTCCATCGAGCTCTTAGTCGAAGAAGTCGGTCGAAGGATGCAAGAGTTGTTAGCAAAAAATCAATCGGTGGTCAACACGATTCCGTCCTACTGCCGATTCTTTTCGCAAAATGCTTTTCTATAATTGTAGTATTTAATGGGAAAAAATTAAACGAATTTTTTGTCATGTAAAAAACTATTAATTCTGAATAAAATGCCACCCATTTATGAAATTAAAAAAAATTAAATGTCTCTTATTAGATAAGGCATATTTTCGTCTGATAAGGTACTTCTTTTTCAATGATTTCGAGGATATTTTAGTTTCGATCAAAAAAATTTTATTTCTTACGACTTTTCGTAAAACTGCCGATTCTTTTCGCAAAGTACTTTTCTATAATTATAGTATTTAATGGGAAAAAATTAAACGAATTTTTTGTCCATGTAAAAAACTATTAATTCTGAATAAAATGCCACACATTTATGCAATTAAAAAAATGTAAATGTCTCTTATTAGATAAGGCATATTTTCGTCTCATAAGGTACTTCTTTTTCAATGATTTCGAGGATATTTTAGTTTTGAATTTCTTTTTTATGCCGCCCATTTATGAAATTAAAAAAATTTAAATGTCTCTTATTAGATAAGGCATATTTTCGTCTGATAAGGTACTTTTTTTTCAATGATTTCGAGGATATTTTAGTTTTGATCCAAAAAATTTTATTTCTTACGACTTTTTCGTAAAATATGTTAATGTCATCTGAAAGAGGAACAGATAAGCTTTCCATCGAGCTCTTATTCGAAGAAGTCGGTCGAAGGATGCGAAGTTATTAGCAAAAAACTAATCGGTGGTCAACAGGTTTCCGTCGTACTGCCGATTCTTTTCGCAAAATGCTTTTCTATAATTGTAGTATTTAATGGGAAAAAATTAAACGAATTTTTTGTCCATGTAAAAAAACTATTAATTCTGAATAAAATGACACGCATTTATGCAATTAAAAAAATTTAAATGTCTCTTATTAGATAAGGCATATTTTCGTCTGATAAGGTACTTCGTTTTCAATGATTTCGAGGATATTTTAGTTTTGATCAAAAAAATTTTATTTGTTACGACTTTTCGTAAAAAATGTTAATGCCAACTGAAAGAGGAACAGAAAAGCTTTCCATCGAGCTCTTAGTCGAAGAAGTCGGTCGAAGGATGCAAGAGTTATTAGCAAAAAACTAATCGGTGGTCAACACGTTTCCGTCCTACTGCCGATTCTTTTCGCAAAGTACTTTTCTATAATTGTAGTATTTAATGGGAAAAAATTAAACGAATTTTTTGTCATGTAAAAAACTATTAATTCTGAATAAAATGCCACCCATTTATGAAATTAAAAAAAATTAAATGTCTCTTATTAGATAAGGCATATTTTCGTCTGATAAGGTACTTCTTTTTCAATGATTTCGAGGTTATTTTAGTTTCGATCAAAAAAATTTTATTTCTTACGACTTTTCGTAAAACTGCCGATTCTTTTCGCAAAGTACTTTTCTATAATTATAGTATTTAATGGGAAAAAATTAAACGAATTTTTTGTCCATGTAAAAAACTATTAATTCTGAATAAAATGCCACCCATTTATGCAATTAAAAAAATTTAAATGTCTCTTATTAGATAAGGCATATTTTCGTCTCATAAGGTACTTCTTTTTCAATGATTTCGAGGATATTTTAGTTTTGAATTTCTTTTTTATGCCGCCCATTTATGAAATTAAAAAAATTTAAATGTCTCTTATTAGATAAGGCATATTTTCGTCTGATAAGGTACTTCTTTTTCAATGATTTCGAGGATATTTTAGTTTTGATCAAAAAAATTTTATTTCTTACGACTTTTCGTAAAATATGTTAATGCCATCTGAAAGAGGAACAGATAAGCTTTCCATCGAGCTCTTAGTCGAAGAAGTCGGTCGAAGAATGCAAGAGTTATTAGCAAAAAACTAATCGGTGGTCAACACGTTTCCGTCCTACTGCCGATTCTTTTCGCAAAGTACATTTCTATAATTGTAGTATTTAATGGGAAAAAATTAAACGAATTTTTTGTCATGTAAAAAACTATTAATTCTGAATAAAATGCCACCCGTTTATGCAATTAAAAAAAATTAAATGTCTCTTATTAGATAAGGCATATTTTCGTTTGATAAGGTACTTTTTTTTCAATGATTTCGAGGTTATTTTAGTTTTGATCAAAAAAATTTTATTTCTTACGACTTTTTGTAAAATATGTTAATGCCATCTGAAAGAGGAACAGATAAGCTTTCCATCGAGCTCTTAGTCGAAGAAGTCGGTCGAAGGATGCAAGAGTTATTAGCAAAAAACTAATCGGTGGGTAACACGTTTCCGTCCTACTGCCGATTCTTTTCGCAAAATGCTTTTCTATAATTGTAGTATTTAATGGGAAAAAATTAAATGAATTTTTTGTCCATGTAAAAAAACTATTTATTCTGAATAAAATGCCACCCGTTTATGCAATTAAAAAAATTTAAATGTCTCTTATTAGATAAGGCATATTTTCGTCTGATAAGGTACTTCTTTTTCAATGATTTCGAGGTTATTTTAGTTTCGATCAAAAAAATTTTATTTCTTACGACTTTTTGTAAAATATGTTAATGCCATCTGAAAGAGGAACAGATAAGCTTTCCATCGAACTCTTAGTCGAAGAAGTCGGTCGAAGGATGCAAGAGTTATTAGCAAAAAACTAATTGGTGGTCAACACGTTTCCGTCCTACTGCCGATTCTTTTCGCAAAATGCCTTTCTATAATTGTAGTATTTAATGGGAAAAACTTAAACGAATTTTTTGTCCATGTAAAAAACTATTAATTCTGAATAAAATGCCACCCATTTATAAGGCACTTCTTCTTCAATGATTTCGAGGATATTTTAGTTTTGATCAAAAAAATTTTATTTCTCATGACTTTTCGTAAAATATGTTAATGCCATCTGAAAGAGGAACATATAAGCTTTCCATCGAGCTCTTAGTCGAAGAAGTCGGTCGAAGGATGCAAGAGTTATTAGCAAAAAACTAATCGGTGGTCAACACGTTTCCGTCCTACTGCCGATTCTTTTCGCAAAATGCTTTTCTATAATTGTAGTATTTAATGGGAAAAAATTAAACGAATTTTTTGTCCATGTAAAAAAACTATTAATTCTGAATAAAATGCCACCCATTTATGCAATTAAAACCAGTAAAGACGCTATCTTCAGCAAGGCTGAAGCTATAATACTTTTCACTTTGTGTCACTATAAAAAAAACTAAATGAATAGTTTTCATGCCTCCCTAACAACATAACTGTAATGTTTCAAGTCAATTCGTTAAAAAACAAAAAATTTTTCCATACAACGGTTCAAGTTTTGCGATAAGTGGGCGTAGCCATGCCCAAATTTGGTCAAAATAGTTTTCATTCCTCCCTAAGAACATAACTGTAAAGTTTCAAGTCAGTTGGTTAAAAAACAATAATGTTTTCCATACAAAGGGTCAAGTTAAGCTATAAGTGGGCGTGGCCATGCCCACTTTTGATCAAAATAGTTTTCATTCCTCCCTAAGAGCATAACTGCAAAGTTTCAAGTCAATTGGTTAAAAAACAAAAAAGTTTTCCATACAACGGGTCAATTTTCGCTATAAGTAGGCGTGGCTACGCCCACTTTTGGTTAAAATAGTTTTCATTCCTCTCTAAGAACATAACTGTAAGGTTTCAAGTCAATTGGTTAAAAAACAAAAAAGTTTTCCATACAAAGGGTCAAGTTAAGCTATAAGTGGGCGTGGCCATGCCCAGTTTTGATCAAAATAGTTTTCATTCCTCCCTAAGAGCATAACTGCAAAGTTTCAAGTCAATTGGTTAAAAAACAAAAAAGTTTTCCATACAACGGGTCAATTTTCGCTATAAAAGGGCATGGCCACGCCCACTTTTGGTCAAAACTGTTTTCATTCCACCCTAAGAACAATCCTGTAAAGTTTCAAGTCAGTTGGTTAATAAGCAAAAAAGTTTTCCATACAACGGGTAAATTTTCGCTATAAAAGGGCGTGGCCACGCCCACTTTTGGTCAAAATAGTTTTGATTCCTTCCTAAGAACATAACTAAAAAGTTTCAAGTCAATTGGTTAAAAAACAAAAAAGTAATCCATGCAACGGGTCAATTTTCGCTATAAGTGGGCGTGGCTACGCCCACTTTTGGTCAAAATAGTTTTCATTCCTCTCTTAGAACATAACTGTAAAGTTTCAATTCAATACAACGGGTCAATTTTCGCTATAAGTGGGCGTGGCTACGCGTGGCTACGCCCACTTTTGGTCAAAATAGTTTTCATTCCTCCCTAAGACCATAACTTTAAAATTTCAAGTCAATTGGTTAAGAAACAAAAAAGTTTTCCATACAACGACGAGAATATTCCTTCTCTTCCTCTTCTTCATTTTGTATGGGAGCTACCAGTTCCAGATGTCCAATCTCAATGAAACTTTCGGGCATGTAGTCGCACTATGTAAAACTACTATGTTTAAAATTTCAGCACTCTATTGTACAAAACAAAAAAGTTTTCCATACAACGATTCAAGTTTTGTTCACTTTTCTTCTTCTTTTCGTATGGGAGCTACCTGTTCCAATAATCCGATCATGCTGGTTCCGACGAATGATTCATCGTAATAAATTCTAAGACTCTGTGCAAAGTTTCAGCTCGATAGCTTCAAAACTGAGGGACTAGTTTGCATACATACAGACAGACAGACAGACAGACCGACAGACAGACGGACAGACGGACATGGCCAAATCAACTCGTCTTGTCGTCCTGATCAAGAATATATATACTTTATATAGTCGGAAATTAATATTTCGATCTGTTACAAACTCCGTGACAAAGTTAATATACTATTTCACATAAGTGAAAAGTATAAAAATTTAAATGTCTCTTATTAGATAAGGCATTTTTTCGTCTGATAAGGTACTTCTTTTTCAATGATTTCGAGGATATTTTAGTTTTGATGAAAAAAATTTTATTTCTTACGACTTTTCGAAAAATATGTTAATGCCATCTGAAAGAGGAACACATAAGCTTTCCATCGAGCTCTTATTCGAAAAAGTCGGTCGAAGGATGCAAGAGTTATTAGCAAAAAACTAATCAGTGGTCAACACGTTTCCATCCTACTGCCGATTCTTTTCGCAAAATGCTTCTCTATAATTGTATTATTTAATGGGATAAAATTAAACGAATTTTTTGTCCATGTAAAAAACTATTAATTCTGAATAAAATGCCACCCATTTACGAAATTAAAAAAATTTAAATGTCTCTTATTAGATAAGGCATATTTTCGTCTGACAAGGTACTTCGTTTTCAATGATTTCGAGGATATTTTAGTTTCGATCAAAAAAATTTTATTGCTTACGACTTTTCGTAAAATATGTTAATGCCATCTGAAAGAGGAACAGATAAGCTTTCCATCGAGCTTTTAGTCAAAGAAGTCGGTCGAAGGATGCAAGAGTTGTTAGCAAAAAACCAATCAGTGGTCAACACGTTTCCATCCTACTGCCGATTCTTTTCGCAAAATGCTTCTCTATAATTGTAGTATTTAATGGGATAAAATTAAACGAATTTTTTGTCCATGTAAAAAACTATTAATTCTGAATAAAATGCCACCCATTTACGAAATTAAAAAAATTTAAATGTCTCTTATTAGATAAGGCATATTTTCGTCTGACAAGGTACTTCGTTTTCAATGATTTCGAGGATATTTTAGTTTCGATCAAAAAAATTTTATTTCTTACGACTTTTCGTAAAATATGTTAATGCCATCTAAAAGAGGAACAGATAAGCTTTCCATCGAGCTCTTAGTCGAAGAAGTCGGTCGAAGGATGCAAGAGTTATTAGCAAAAAACTAATCGGTGGTCAACACGTTTTCGTCCTACTGCCGACTCTTTTCGCAAAATACTTTTCTATAATTGTAGTATTTAATGGGAAAAAATTAAACGAATTTTTTGTCCATGTAAAAAAACTATTAATTCTGAATAAAATGCCACCCATTTATGAAATTAAAAAAATTTAAATGTCTCTTATTAGATAAGGCATATTTTCGTCTGATAAGGTACTTCTTTTTCAATGATTTCGAGGTTATTTTAGTTTCGATCAAAAAAATTTTATTTCTTACGACTTTTCGTAAAACTGCCGATTCTTTTCGCAAAGTACTTTTCTATAATTATAGTATTTAATGGGAAAAAATTAAACGAATTTTTTGTCCATGTAAAAAACTATTAATTCTGAATAAAATGGCACCCATTTATGCAATTAAAAAAATTTAAATGTCTCTTATTAGATAAGGCATATTTTCGTCTCATAAGGTACTTCTTTTTCAATGATTTCGAGGATATTTTAGCTTTGAATTTCTTTTTTATGCCGCCCATTTATGAAATTAAAAAAATTTAAATGTCTCTTATTAGATAAGGCATATTTTCGTCTGATAAGGTACTTCTTTTTCAATGATTTCGTGAATATTTTAGTTTCGATCAAAAAAATTTTATTTCTTACGACTTTTTGTAAAATATGTTAATGCCATCTCAAAGAGGAACAGATAAGCTTTCCATCGAACTCTTAGTCGAAGAAGTCGGTCGAAGGATGCAAGAGTTATTAGCAAAAAACTAATCGGTGGTCAACACATTTCCGTCCTACTGCCGATTCTTTTCGCAAACTGCTTTTCTATAATTGTAGTATTTAATGGGAAAAAATTAAACGAATTTTTTGTCCATGTAAAAAAACTATTAATTCTGAATAAAATGCCACCCGTTTATGCAATTAAAAAAATTTAAATGTCTCTTATTAGATAAGGCATATTTTCGTCTGATAAGGTACTTCTTTTTCAATGATTTCGAGGATATTTTAGTTTTGATCAAAAAAATTTTATTTGTTACGACTTTTCGTAAAAAATGTTAATGCCATCTGAAAGAGGAACAGATAAGCTTTCCATCGAGCTCTTAGTCGAAGAAGTCGGTCGAAGGATGCAAGAGTTATTAGCAAAAAACTAATCGGTGGTCAACACGTTTCCGTCCTACTGCCGATTCTTTTCGCAAAATGCCTTTCTATAATTGTAGTATTTAATGGGAAAAACTTAAACGAACTTTTCGTCCATGTAAAAAACTATTAATTCTGAATAAAATGCCACCCATTTATAAAATTAAAAAACTTTAGATAAGGCATATTTTCGTCTGATAAGGTACTTCTTCTTTAATGATTTCGAGGATATTTTAGTTTTGATCAAAAAAATTTTATTTCTCATGACTTTTCGTAAAATATGTTAATGCCATCTGAAAGAGGAATAGATAAGTTTTCCATCGAAGAAGTCGGTCGAAGGATGCAAGAGTTATTAGCAAAAAACTAATCGGTGGTCAACACGTTTCCGTCCTACTGCCGATTCTTTTCGCAAAATGCTTTTCTATAATTGTAGTATTTAATGGGAAAAAATTAAACGAATTTTTTGTCATGTAAAAAACTATTAATTCTGAATAAAATGCCACCCGTTTATGCAATTAAAAAAAATTAAATGTCTCTTATTAGATAAGGCATATTTTCGTTTGATAAGGTACTTTTTTTTCAATGATTTCGAGGTTATTTTAGTTTTGATCAAAAAAATTTTATTTCTTACGACTTTTTGTAAAATATGTTAATGCCATCTGAAAGAGGAACAGATAAGCTTTCCATCGAACTCTTAGTCGAAGAAGTCGGTCCAAGGATGCAAGAGTTATTAGCAAAAAACTAATCGGTGGTCAACACGTTTCCGTCCTACTGCCGATTCTTTTCGCAAAATGCTTTTCTGTAATTGTAGTATTTAATGGGAAAAACTTAAACGAATTTTTTGTCCATGTAAAAACTATTAATTCTGAATAAAATGCCACCCATTTATGCAATTAAAAAAATTTAAATGTCTCTTATTAGATAAGGCATATTTTCGTCTGATAAGGTACTCCTTCTTCAATGATTTCGAGGATATTTTAGTTTTGATAAAAAAAATTTTATTTCTCATGACTTTTCGTAAAATATGTTAATGCCATCTGAAAGAGGAACAGATAAGCTTTCCATCGAGCTCTTAGTCGAAGAAGTCGGTCGAAGGATGCAAGAGTTATTAGCAAAAAACTAATCGGTGGTCAACACGTTTCCGTCCTACTGCCGATTCTTTTCGCAAACTGCTTTTCTATAATTGTAGTATTTAATGGGAAAAAATTAAACGAATTTTTTGTCCATGTAAAAAAACTATTAATTCTGAATAAAATGCCACCCGTTTATGCAATTAAAAAAATTTAAATGTCTCTTATTAGATAAGGCATATTTTCGTCTGATAAGGTACTTCTTTTTCAATGATTTCGAGGATATTTTAGTTTTGATCAAAAAAATTTTATTTGTTACGACTTTTCGTAAAAAATGTTAATGCCATCTGAAAGAGGAACAGATAAGCTTTCCATCGAGCTCTTAGTCGAAGAAGTCGGTCGAAGGATGCAAGAGTTATTAGCAAAAAACTAATCGGTGGTCAACACGTTTCCGTCCTACTGCCGATTCTTTTCGCAAAATGCCTTTCTATAATTGTAGTATTTAATGGGAAAAACTTAAACGAACTTTTCGTCCATGTAAAAAACTATTAATTCTGAATAAAATGCCACCCATTTATAAAATTAAAAAACTTTAGATAAGGCATATTTTCGTCTGATAAGGTACTTCTTCTTTAATGATTTCGAGGATATTTTAGTTTTGATCAAAAAAATTTTATTTCTCATGACTTTTCGTAAAATATGTTAATGCCATCTGAAAGAGGAATAGATAAGTTTTCCATCGAAGAAGTCGGTCGAAGGATGCAAGAGTTATTAGCAAAAAACTAATCGGTGGTCAACACGTTTCCGTCCTACTGCCGATTCTTTTCGCAAAATGCTTTTCTATAATTGTAGTATTTAATGGGAAAAAATTAAACGAATTTTTTGTCATGTAAAAAACTATTAATTCTGAATAAAATGCCACCCGTTTATGCAATTAAAAAAAATTAAATGTCTCTTATTAGATAAGGCATATTTTCGTTTGATAAGGTACTTTTTTTTCAATGATTTCGAGGTTATTTTAGTTTTGATCAAAAAAATTTTATTTCTTACGACTTTTTGTAAAATATGTTAATGCCATCTGAAAGAGGAACAGATAAGCTTTCCATCGAACTCTTAGTCGAAGAAGTCGGTCCAAGGATGCAAGAGTTATTAGCAAAAAACTAATCGGTGGTCAACACGTTTCCGTCCTACTGCCGATTCTTTTCGCAAAATGCTTTTCTGTAATTGTAGTATTTAATGGGAAAAACTTAAACGAATTTTTTGTCCATGTAAAAACTATTAATTCTGAATAAAATGCCACCCATTTATGCAATTAAAAAAATTTAAATGTCTCTTATTAGATAAGGCATATTTTCGTCTGATAAGGTACTCCTTCTTCAATGATTTCGAGGATATTTTAGTTTTGATAAAAAAAATTTTATTTCTCATGACTTTTCGTAAAATATGTTAATGCCATCTGAAAGAGGAACAGATAAGCTTTCCATCGAGCTCTTAGTCGAAGAAGTCGGTCGAAGGATGCAAGAGTTATTAGCAAAAAACTAATCGGTGGTCAACACGTTTCCGTCCTACTGCCGATTCTTTTCGCAAAATGCTTTTCTATAATTGTAGTATTTAATGGGAAAAAATTAAATGAATTTTTTGTCCATGTAAAAAAACTATTTATTCTGAATAAAATGCCACCCGTTTATGCAATTAAAAAAATTTAAATGTCTCTTATTAGATAAGGCATATTTTCGTCTGATAAGGTACTTCTTTTTCAATGATTTCGAGGTTATTTTAGTTTCGATCAAAAAAAATTTATTTCTTACGACTTTTTGTAAAATATGTTAATGCCATCTGAAAGAGGAACAGATAAGCTTTCCATCGAACTCTTAGTCGAAGAAGTCGGTCGAAGGATGCAAGAGTTATTAGCAAAAAACTAATTGGTGGTCAACACGTTTCCGTCCTACTGCCGATTCTTTTCGCAAAATGCCTTTCTATAATTGTAGTATTTAATGGGAAAAACTTAAACGAATTTTTTGTCCATGTAAAAAACTATTAATTCTGAATAAAATGCCACCCATTTATAAGGCACTTCTTCTTCAATGATTTCGAGGATATTTTAGTTTTGATCAAAAAAATTTTATTTCTCATGACTTTTCGTAAAATATGTTAATGCCATCTGAAAGAGGAACATATAAGCTTTCCTTCGAGCTCTTAGTCGAAGAAGTCGGTCGAAGGATGCAAGAGTTATTAGCAAAAAACTAATCGGTGGTCAACACGTTTCCGTCCTACTGCCGATTCTTTTCGCAAAATGCTTTTCTATAATTGTAGTATTTAATGGGAAAAAATTAAACGAATTTTTTGTCCATGTAAAAAAACTATTAATTCTGAATAAAATGCCACCCATTTATGCAATTAAAACCAGTAAAGACGCTATCTTCAGCAAGGCTGAAGCTATAATACTTTTCACTTTGTGTCACTATAAAAAAAACTAAATGAATAGTTTTCATGCCTCCCTAACAACATAACTGTAATGTTTCAAGTCAATTCGTTAAAAAACAAAAAATTTTTCCATACAACGGTTCAAGTTTTGCGATAAGTGGGCGTAGCCATGCCCAAATTTGGTCAAAATAGTTTTCATTCCTCCCTAAGAACATAACTGTAAAGTTTCAAGTCAGTTGGTTAAAAAACAATAATGTTTTCCATACAAAGGGTCAAGTTAAGCTATAAGTGGGCGTGGCCATGCCCACTTTTGATCAAAATAGTTTTCATTCCTCCCTAAGAGCATAACTGCAAAGTTTCAAGTCAATTGGTTAAAAAACAAAAAAGTTTTCCATACAACGGGTCAATTTTCGCTATAAGTAGGCGTGGCTACGCCCACTTTTGGTTAAAATAGTTTTCATTCCTCTCTAAGAACATAACTGTAAGGTTTCAAGTCAATTGGTTAAAAAACAAAAAAGTTTTCCATACAAAGGGTCAAGTTAAGCTATAAGTGGGCGTGGCCATGCCCAGTTTTGATCAAAATAGTTTTCATTCCTCCCTAAGAGCATAACTGCAAAGTTTCAAGTCAATTGGTTAAAAAACAAAAAAGTTTTCCATACAACGGGTCAATTTTCGCTATAAAAGGGCATGGCCACGCCCACTTTTGGTCAAAACTGTTTTCATTCCACCCTAAGAACAATCCTGTAAAGTTTCAAGTCAGTTGGTTAATAAGCAAAAAAGTTTTCCATACAACGGGTAAATTTTCGCTATAAAAGGGCGTGGCCACGCCCACTTTTGGTCAAAATAGTTTTGATTCCTTCCTAAGAACATAACTAAAAAGTTTCAAGTCAATTGGTTAAAAAACAAAAAAGTAATCCATGCAACGGGTCAATTTTCGCTATAAGTGGGCGTGGCTACGCCCACTTTTGGTCAAAATAGTTTTCATTCCTCTCTTAGAACATAACTGTAAAGTTTCAATTCAATTGGTTAAAAAACAAAAAAGTTTTCCATACAACGGGTCAATTTTCGCTATAAGTGGGCGTGGCTACGCGTGGCTACGCCCACTTTTGGTCAAAATAGTTTTCATTCCTCCCTAAGACCATAACTTTAAAATTTCAAGTCAATTGGTTAAGAAACAAAAAAGTTTTCCATACAACGACGAGAATATTCCTTCTCTTCCTCTTCTTCATTTTGTATGGGAGCTACCAGTTCCAGATGTCCAATCTCAATGAAACTTTCGGGCATGTAGTCGGACTATGTAAAACTACTATGTTTAAAATTTCAGCACTCTATTGTACAAAACAAAAAAGTTTTCCATACAACGATTCAAGTTTTGTTCACTTTTCTTCTTCTTTTCGTATGGGAGCTACCTGTTCCAATAATCCGATCATGCTGGTTCCGACGAATGATTCATCGTAATAAATTCTAAGACTCTGTGCAAAGTTTCAGCTCGATAGCTTCAAAACTGAGGGACTAGTTTGCATACATACAGACAGACAGACAGACAGACAGACCGACAGACAGACGGACAGACGGACATGGCCAAATCAACTCGTCTTGTCGTCCTGATCAAGAATATATATACTTTATATAGTCGGAAATTAATATTTCGATCTGTTACAAACTCCGTGACAAAGTTAATATACTATTTCACATAAGTGAAAAGTATAAAAATTTAAATGTCTCTTATTAGATAAGGCATATTTTCGTCTGATAAGGTACTTCTTCTTCAATGATTTCGAGGATATTTTAGTTTCGATCAAAAAAATTTTATTTCTTACGACTTTTCGTAAAATATGTTAATGCCATCTGAAAGAGGAACAGATAAGCTTTCCATCGAGCTCTTATTCGAAGAAGTCGGTCGAAGGATGCAAGAGTTATTAGCAAAGTTTTTGTCCATGTAAAAAACTATTGATTCTGAATAAAATGCCACCCATTTATGAAATTAAAAAAATTTAAATGTCTCTTATTAGATAAGGCATTTTTTCGTCTGATAAGGTACTTCTTTTTCAATGATTTCGAGGATATTTTAGTTTTGATGAAAAAAATTTTATTTCTTACGACTTTTCGAAAAATATGTTAATGCCATCTGAAAGAGGAACACATAAGCTTTCCATCGAGCTCTTATTCGAAAAAGTCGGTCGAAGGATGCAAGAGTTATTAGCAAAAAACTAATCAGTGGTCAACACGTTTCCATCCTACTGCCGATTCTTTTCGCAAAATGCTTCTCTATAATTGTATTATTTAATGGGATAAAATTAAACGAATTTTTTGTCCATGTAAAAAACTATTAATTCTGAATAAAATGCCACCCATTTACGAAATTAAAAAAATTTAAATGTCTCTTATTAGATAAGGCATATTTTCGTCTGACAAGGTACTTCGTTTTCAATGATTTCGAGGATATTTTAGTTTCGATCAAAAAAATTTTATTGCTTACGACTTTTCGTAAAATATGTTAATGCCATCTGAAAGAGGAACAGATAAGCTTTCCATCGAGCTTTTAGTCAAAGAAGTCGGTCGAAGGATGCAAGAGTTGTTAGCAAAAAACCAATCAGTGGTCAACACGTTTCCATCCTACTGCCGATTCTTTTCGCAAAATGCTTCTCTATAATTGTAGTATTTAATGGGATAAAATTAAACGAATTTTTTGTCCATGTAAAAAACTATTAATTCTGAATAAAATGCCACCCATTTACGAAATTAAAAAAATTTAAATGTCTCTTATTAGATAAGGCATATTTTCGTCTGACAAGGTACTTCGTTTTCAATGATTTCGAGGATATTTTAGTTTCGATCAAAAAAATTTTATTTCTTACGGCTTTTCGTAAAATATGTTAATGCCATCTAAAAGAGGAACAGATAAGCTTTCCATCGAGCTCTTAGTCGAAGAAGTCGGTCGAAGGATGCAAGAGTTATTAGCAAAAAACTAATCGGTGGTCAACACGTTTTCGTCCTACTGCCGACTCTTTTCGCAAAATACTTTTCTATAATTGTAGTATTTAATGGGAAAAAATTAAACGAATTTTTTGTCCATGTAAAAAAACTATTAATTCTGAATAAAATGCCACCCATTTATGAAATTAAAAAAATTTAAATATCTCTTATTAGATAAGGCATATTTTCGTCTGATAAGGTACTTCTTTTTCAATGATTTCGAGGTTATTTTAGTTTCGATCAAAAAAATTTTATTTCTTACGACTTTTCGTAAAACTGCCGATTCTTTTCGCAAAGTACTTTTCTATAATTATAGTATTTAATGGGAAAAAATTAAACGAATTTTTTGTCCATGTAAAAAACTATTAATTCTGAATAAAATGGCACCCATTTATGCAATTAAAAAAATTTAAATGTCTCTTATTAGATAAGGCATATTTTCGTCTCATAAGGTACTTCTTTTTCAATGATTTCGAGGATATTTTAGCTTTGAATTTCTTTTTTATGCCGCCCATTTATGAAATTAAAAAAATTTAAATGTCTCTTATTAGATAAGGCATATTTTCGTCTGATAAGGTACTTCTTTTTCAATGATTTCGTGAATATTTTAGTTTTGATCAAAAAAATTTTATTTCTTACGACTTTTCGTAAAATATGTTAATGCCATCTGAAAAAGGAACAGATAAGCTTTCCATCGAGCTCTTAGTCGAAGAAGTCGGTCGAAGGATGCAAGAGTTGTTAGCAAAAAACTAATCGGTGGTCAACACGTTTCCGTCCTACTGCCGATTCTTTTCGCAAAATGCTTTTCTATAATTGTAGTATTTAATGGGAAAAAATTAAACGAATTTTTTGTCCATGTAAAAAACTATTAATTCTGAATAAAATGCCACCCATTTACGAAATTAAAAAAATTTAAATGTCTCTTATTAGATAAGGCATATTTTCGTCTAATAAGGTACTTCTTTTTCAATGATTTCGAGGTTATTTTAGTTTCGATCAAAAAAATTTTATTTCTTACGACTTTTTGTAAAATATGTTAATGCCATCTGAAAGAAGAACAGATAAGCTTTCCATCGAACTCTTAGTCGAAGAAGTCGGTCGAAGGATGCAAGAGTTATTAGCAAAAAACTAATCGGTGGTCAACACGTTTTCGTCCTACTGCCGATTCTTTTCGCAAAATGCTTTTCTATAATTCTAGTATTTAATGGGAAAAAATTAAACGAATTTTTTGTCCATGTAAAAAACTATTAAATCTGAATAAAATGCCGCCTATTTATGCAATTAAAAAAATTTAAATGTCTCTTATTAGATAAGGCATATTTTCGTCTAATAAGGTACTTCTTTTTCAATGATTTCGAGGTTATTTTAGTTTCGATCAAAAAAATTTTATTTCTTACGACTTTTTGTAAAATATGTTAATGCCATCTGAAAGAGGAACAGATAAGCTTTCCATCGAACTCTTAGTCGAAGAAGTCGGTCGAAGGATGCAAGAGTTATTAGCAAAAAACTAATCGGTGGTCAACACATTTCCGTCCTACTGCCGATTCTTTTCGCAAACTGCTTTTCTATAATTGTAGTATTTAATGGGAAAAAATTAAACGAATTTTTTGTCCATGTAAAAAAACTATTAATTCTGAATAAAATGCCACCCGTTTATGCAATTAAAAAAATTTAAATGTCTCTTATTAGATAAGGCATATTTTCGTCTGATAAGGTACTTCTTTTTCAATGATTTCGAGTATATTTTAGTTTTGATCAAAAAAATTTTATTTGTTACGACTTTTCGTAAAAAATGTTAATGCCATCTGAAAGAGGAACAGATAAGCTTTCCATCGAGCTCTTAGTCGAAGAAGTCGGTCGAAGGATGCAAGAGTTATTAGCAAAAAACTAATCGGTGGTCAACACGTTTCCGTCCTACTGCCGATTCTTTTCGCAAAATGCCTTTCTATAATTGTAGTATTTAATGGGAAAAACTTAAACGAACTTTTCGTCCATGTAAAAAACTATTAATTCTGAATAAAATGCCACCCATTTATAAAATTAAAAAACTTTAGATAAGGCATATTTTCGTCTGATAAGGTATTTCTTCTTTAATGATTTCGAGGATATTTTAGTTTTGATCAAAAAAATTTTATTTCTCATGACTTTTCGTAAAATATGTTAATGCCATCTGAAAGAGCAATAGATAAGTTTTCCATCGAAGAAGTCGGTCGAAGGATGCAAGAGTTATTAGCAAAAAACTAATCGGTGGTCAACACGTTTCCGTCCTACTGCCGATTCTTTTCGCAAAATGCTTTTCTATAATTGTAGTATTTAATGGGAAAAAATTAAACGAATTTTTTGTCCATGTAAAAAAACTATTAATTCTGAATAAAATGCCACCCATTTATGCAATTAAAAAAATTTAAATGTCTCTTATTAGATAAGGCATATTTTCGTCTGATAAGGTACTTCTTTTTCAATGATTTCGAGGATATTTTAGTTTCGATCAAAAAAATTTTATTTCTTACGACTTTTCGTAAAATATGTTAATGCCATCTGAAAGAGGAACAGATAAGCTTTCCATCGAGCTCTTATTCGAAGAAGTCGGTCGAAGGATGCAAGAGTTATTAGCAAAGTTTTTGACCATGTAAAAAACTATTGATTCTGAATAAAATGCCACCCATTTATGAAATTAAAAAAATTTAAATGTCTCTTATTAGATAAGGCATTTTTTCGTCTGATAAGGTACTTCTTTTTCAATGATTTCGAGGATATTTTAGTTTTGATCAAAAAAATTTTATTTCTCATGACTTTTCGTAAAATATGTTAATGCCATCTGAAAGAGGAACAGATAAGCTTTCCATCGAGCTCTTAGTCGAAGAAGTCGGTCGAAGGATGCAAGAGTTATTAGCAAAAAACTAATCGGTGGTCAACAGGTTTTCGTCCTACTGCCGACTCTTTTCGCAAAATACTTTTCTATAATTGTAGTATTTAATGGGAAAAAATTAAACGAATTTTTTGTCCATGTAAAAAAACTATTAATTCTGAATAAAATGCCACCCATTTATGCAATTAAAAAAATTTAAATGTCTCTTATTAGATAAGGCATATTTTCGTCTGATAAGGTACTTCTTTTTCAATGATTTCGAGGTTATTTTAGTTTCGATCAAAAAAATTTTATTTCTTACGACTTTTTGTAAAATATGTTAATGCCATCTGAAAGAGGAACAGATAAGCTTTCCATCGAACTCTTAGTCGAAGAAGTCGGTCGAACGATGCAAGAGTTATTAGCAAAAAACTAATTGGTGGTCAACACGTTTCCGTCCTACTGCCGATTCTTTTCGCAAAATGCCTTTCTATAATTGTAGTATTTAATGGGAAAAACTTAAACGAATTTTTTGTCCATGTAAAAAACTATTAATTCTGAATAAAATGCCACCCATTTATAAGGCACTTCTTCTTCAATGATTTCGAGGATATTTTAGTTTTGATCAAAAAAATTTTATTTCTCATGACTTTTCGTAAAATATGTTAATGCCATCTGAAAGAGGAACAGATAAGCTTTCCATCGAGCTCTTAGTCGAAGAAGTCGGTCGAAGGATGCAAGAGTTATTAGCAAAAAACTAATCGGTGGTCAACACGTTTCCGTCCTACTGCCGATTCTTTTCGCAAAATGCTTTTCTATAATTGTAGTATTTAATGGGAAAAAATTAAACGAATTTTTTGTCCATGTAAAAAAACTATTAATTCTGAATAAAATGCCACCCATTTATGCAATTAAAAAAATTTAAATGTCTCTTATTAGATAAGGCATATTTTCGTCTGATAAGGTACTTCTTCTTCAATGATTTCGAGGATATTTTAGTTTCGATAAAAAAAATTTTATTTCTTACGACTTTTCGTAAAATATGTTAATGCCATCTGAAAGAGGAACAGATAAGCTTTCCATCGAGCTCTTATTCGAAGAAGTCGGTCGAAGGATGCAAGAGTTATTAGCAAAGTTTTTGTCCATGTAAAAAACTATTGATTCTGAATAAAATGCCACCCATTTATGAAATTAAAAAAATTTAAATGTCTCTTATTAGATAAGGCATTTTTTCGTCTGATAAGGTACTTCTTTTTCAATGATTTCGAGGATATTTTAGTTTTGATGAAAAAAATTTTATTTCTTACGACTTTTCGAAAAATATGTTAATGCCATCTGAAAGAGGAACAGATAAGCTTTCCATCGAGCTCTTAGTCGAAGAAGTCGGTCGAAGGATGCAAGAGTTATTAGCAAAAAACTAATCGGTGGTCAACACGTTTTCGTCCTACTGCCGACTCTATTCGCAAAATACTTTTCTATAATTGTAGTATTTAATGGGAAAAAATTAAACGAATTTTTTGTCCATGTAAAAAAACTATTAATTCTGAATAAAATGCCACCCATTTATGAAATTAAAAAAATTTAAATGTCTCTTATTAGATAAGGCATATTTTCGTCTGATAAGGTACTTCTTTTTCAAAGATTTCGAGGATATTTTAGTTTCGATCAAAAAATTTTTATTTCTTACAACTTTTCGTAAAATATGTTAATGCCATCTGAAAGAGGAACACATAAGCTTTCCATCGAGCTCTTATTCGAAAAAGTCGGTCGAAGGATGCAAGAGTTATTAGCAAAAAACTAATCAGTGGTCAACACGTTTCCGTCCTACTGCCGATTCTTTTCGCAAAATGCTTCTCTATAATTGTAGTATTTAATGGGATAAAATTAAACGAATTTTTTGTCCATGTAAAAAACTATTAATTCTGAATAAAATGCCACCCATTTACGAAATTAAAAAAATTTAAATGTCTCTTATTAGATAAGGCATATTTTCGTCTGACAAGGTACTTCGTTTTCAATGATTTCGAGGATATTTTAGTTTCGATCAAAAAAATTTTATTGCTTACGACTTTTCGTAAAATATGTTAATGCCATCTGAAAGAGGAACAGATAAGCTTTCCATCGAGCTTTTAGTCAAAGAAGTCGGTCGAAGGATGCAAGAGTTGTTAGCAAAAAACCAATCGGTGGTCAACACGATTCCGTCCTACTGCCGATTCTTTTCGCAAAATGCTTTTCTATAATTGTAGTATTTAATGGGAAAAAATTAAACGAATTTTTTGTCCATGTAAAAAAACTATTAATTCTGAATAAAATGCCACCCATTTATGAAATTAAAAAAATTTAAATGTCTCTTATTAGATAAGCCATTTTTTCGTCTGATAAGGTACTTCTTTTTCAATGATTTCGAGGATATTTTAGTTTTGATGAAAAAAATTTTATTTCTTACGACTTTTCGTAAAATATGTTAATGCCATCTAAAAGAGGAACAGATAAGCTTTCCATCGAGCTCTTAGTCGAAGAAGTCGGTCGAAGGATGCAAGAGTTATTAGCAAAAAACTAATCGGTGGTCAACACGTTTTCGTCCTACTGCCGACTCTATTCGCAAAATACTTTTCTATAATTGTAGTATTTAATGGGAAAAAATTAAACGAATTTTTTGTCCATGTAAAAAAACTATTAATTCTGAATAAAATGCCACCCATTTATGAAATTAAAAAAATTTAAATGTCTCTTATTAGATAAGGCATATTTTCGTCTGATAAGGTACTTCTTTTTCAATGATTTCGTGAATATTTTAGTTTTGATCAAAAAAATTTTATTTCTTACGACTTTTCGTAAAATATGTTAATGCCATCTGAAAAAGGAACAGATAAGCTTTCCATCGAGCTCTTAGTCGAAGAAGTCGGTCGAAGGATGCAAGAGTTGTTAGCAAAAAACCAATCGGTGGTCAACACGTTTCCGTCCTACAGCCGATTCTTTTCGCAAAATGCTTTTCTATAATTGTAGTTTTTAATGGGAAAAAATTAAACGAATTTTTTTTCCATGTAAAAAACTATTAATTCTGAATAAAATGCCACCCATTTACGAAATTAAAAAAATTTAAATGTCTCTTATTAGATAAGGCATATTTTCGTCTAATAAGGTACTTCTTTTTCAATGATTTCGAGGTTATTTTAGTTTCGATCAAAAAAATTTTATTTCTTACGACTTTTTGTAAAATATGTTAATGCCATCTGAAAGAAGAACAGATAAGCTTTCCATCGAACTCTTAGTCGAAGAAGTCGGTCGAAGGATGCAAGAGTTATTAGCAAAAAACTAATCGGTGGTCAACACGTTTTCGTCCTACTGCCGATTCTTTTCGCAAAATGCTTTTCTATAATTCTAGTATTTAATGGGAAAAAATTAAACGAATTTTTTGTCCATGTAAAAAACTATTAATTCTGAATAAAATGCCGCCTATTTATGCAATTAAAAAAATTTAAATGTCTCTTATTAGATAAGGCATATTTTCGTCTAATAAGGTACTTCTTTTTCAATGATTTCGAGGTTATTTTAGTTTCGATCAAAAAAATTTTATTTCTTACGACTTTTTGTAAAATATGTTAATGCCATCTGAAAGAGGAACAGATAAGCTTTCCATCGAACTCTTAGTCGAAGAAGTCGGTCGAAGGATGCAAGAGTTATTAGCAAAAAACTAATCGGTGGTCAACACGTTTCCGTCCTACTGCCGATTCTTTTCGCAAAATGCTTTTCTATAATTCTAGTATTTAATGGGAAAAAATTAAACGAATTTTTTGTCCATGTAAAAAAACTATAATTTCTGAATACAATGCCACCCGTTTATGCAATTAAAAAAATTTAAATGTCTCTTATTAGATAAGGCATATTTTCGTCTGATAAGGTACTTCTTTTTCAATGATTTCGAGGATATTTTAGTTTTGATCAAAAAAATTTTATTTGTTACGACTTTTCGTAAAAAATGTTAATGCCATCTGAAAGAGGAACAGATAAGCTTTCCATCGAACTCTTAGTCGAAGAAGTCGGTCGAAGGATGCAAGAGTTATTAGCAAAAAACTAATCGGTGGTCAACACATTTCCGTCCTACTGCCGATTCTTTTCGCAAACTGCTTTTCTATAATTGTAGTATTTAATGGGAAAAAATTAAACGAATTTTTTGTCCATGTAAAAAAACTATTAATTCTGAATAAAATGCCACCCGTTTATGCAATTAAAAAAATTTAAATGTCTCTTATTAGATAAGGCATATTTTCGTCTGATAAGGTACTTCTTTTTCAATGATTTCGAGGATATTTTAGTTTTGATCAAAAAAATTTTATTTGTTACGACTTTTCGTAAAAAATGTTAATGCCATCTGAAAGAGGAACAAATAAGCTTTCCATCGAGCTCTTAGTCGAAGAAGTCGGTCGAAGGATGCAAGAGTTATTAGCAAAAAACTAATCGGTGGTCAACACGTTTCCGTCCTACTGCCGACTCTTTTCGCAAAATGCCTTTCTATAATTGTAGTATTTAATGGGAAAAACTTAAACGAACTTTTCGTCCATGTAAAAAACTATTAATTCTGAATAAAATGCCACCCATTTATAAAATTAAAAAACTTTAAATGTCTCTTATTAGATAAGGCATATTTACGTCTGATAAGGTACTTCTTCTTCAATGATTTCGAGGATATTTTAGTTTTGATCAAAAAAATTTTATTTCTCATGACTTTTCGTAAAATATGTTAATGCCATCTGAAAGAGGAATAGATAAGTTTTCCATCGAGCTCTTAGTCGAAGAAGTCGGTCGAAGGATGCAAGAGTTATTAGCAAAAAACTAATCGGTGGTCAACACGTTTCCGTCCTACTGCCGATTCTTTTCGCAAAATGCTTTTCTATAATTGTAGTATTTAATGGGAAAAAATTAAACGAATTTTTTGTCCATGTAAAAAAACTATTAATTCTGAATAAAATGCCACCCATTTATGCAATTAAAAAAATTTAAATGTCTCTTATTAGATAAGGCATATTTTCGTCTGATAAGGTACTTCTTTTTCAATGATTTCGAGGATATTTTAGTTTCGATCAAAAAAATTTTATTTCTTACGACTTTTCGTAAAATATGTTAATGCCATCTGAAAGAGGAACAGATAAGCTTTCCATCGAGCTCTTATTCGAAGAAGTCGGTCGAAGGATGCAAGAGTTATTAGCAAAGTTTTTGACCATGTAAAAAACTATTGATTCTGAATAAAATGCCACCCATTTATGAAATTAAAAAAATTTAAATGTCTCTTATTAGATAAGGCATTTTTTCGTCTGATAAGGTACTTCTTTTTCAATGATTTCGAGGATATTATAGTTTTGATCAAAAAAATTTTATTTCTCATGACTTTTCGTAAAATATGTTAATGCCATCTGAAAGAGGAACAGATAAGCTTTCCATCGAGCTCTTAGTCGAAGAAGTCGGTCGAAGGATGCAAGAGTTATTAGCAAAAAACTAATCGGTGGTCAACAGGTTTTCGTCATACTGCCGACTCTTTTCGCAAAATACTTTTCTATAATTGTAGTATTTAATGGGAAAAAATTGAACGGAGTTTTTGTCCATGTAAAAAACTATTAATTCTGAAAAAAATGCCACCCAGTTATGCAATTAAAAAAATTTAAATGTCTCTTATTAGATAAGGCATATTTTCGTCTGATAAGGTACTTCTTTTTCAATGATTTCGAGGATATTTTAGTTTTGATCAAAAAAATTTTATTTCTTACGACTTTTTCGTAAAATATGTTAATGCCATCTGAAAGAGGAACAGATAAGCTTTCCATCGAGCTCTTAGTCGAAGAAGTCGGTCGAAGGATGCAAGAGTTATTAGCAAAAAACTAATCGGTGGTCAACACGTTTCCGTCCTACTGCCGATTCTTTTCGCAAAATGCTTTTCTATAATTGTAGTATTTAATGGGAAAAAATTAAACAAATCATTTGTCCATGTAAAAAAACTATTAATTCTGAATAAAATGCCACGCATTTATGCAATTGAAAAAATTTAAATGTCTCTTATTAGATAAGGCATATTTTCGTCATATAAGGTACTTTTTCTTCAAAGATTCCGAGGATATTTTAGTTTTGATCAAAAAAATTTTATTTCTCATGACTTTTCGTAAAATATGTTAATGCCATCTGAAAGAGGAACAGATAAGCTTTCCATTGAGCTCTTATTCGAAGAAGTCGGTCGAAGGATGCAAGAGTTGTTAGCAAAAAACCAATCGGTGGTCAACACGATTCCGTCCTACTGCCGATTCTTTTCGCGAAATGCTTTTCTATAATTGTAGTATTTAATGGGAAAAAATTAAACGAATTTTTTGTCCATGTAAAAAAACTATTAATTCTGAATAAAATGCCACGCATTTATGCAATTAAAAAAATTTAAATGTCTCTTATAATTCAATGATTTCGAGGATATTTTAATTTTGATCAAAAAAATTTTATTTCTTACGACTTTTCGTAAAAAAATGTTAATGCCAACTGAAAGAGGAATAGATAAGCTTTCCATCGAGCTCTTAGTCGAAGAAGTCGGTCGAAGGATGCAAGAGTTGTTAGCAAAAAATCAATCGGTGGTCAACACGATTCCGTCCTACTGCCGATTCTTTTCGCAAAATGCTTTTCTATAATTGTAGTATTTAATGGGAAAAAATTAAACGGATTTTTTGTCATGTAAAAAACTATTAATTCTGAATAAAATGCCACCCATTTATGAAATTAAAAAAATGTAAATGTCTCTTATTATATAAGGCATATTTTCGTCTGATAAGGTACTTCGTTTTCAATGATTTCGAGGATATTTTAGTTTTGAATTTCTTTTTTATGCCGCCCATTTATGAAATTAAAAAAATGTAAATGTCTTTTATTAGATAAGGCATATTTTCGTCTGATAAGGTACTTCTTTTTCAATGATTTCGAGGATATTTTAGTTTTGATCAAAAAAATTTTATTTCTTACGACTTTTTCGTAAAATATGTTAATGCCATCTGAAAGAGGAACCGATAAGCTTTCCATCGAGCTCTTAGTCGAAGAAGTCGGTCGAAGGATGCAAGAGTTATTAGCAAAAAACTAATCGGTGGTCAACACGTTTCCGTCCTACTGCCGATTCTTTTCGCAAAATGCTTTTCTATAATTGTAGTATTTAATGGGAAAAAATTAAACGAATTTTTTGTCCATGTAAAAAAACTATTAATTCTGAATAAAATGCCACCCATTTATGCAATTAAGAAAATTTAAATGTCTCTTATTAGATAAGGCATATTTGCGTTTTATATGGAACTTCTTCTTCAATGATTTCGAGGATATTTTAGTTTTGAACAAAAAAATATTATTTCTTTTGACTTTTCGTAAAATATGTTAATGCCATCTGAAAGAGGAACAGATAAGCTTTCCATCGAGCTGGTAGTCGAAGAAGTCGGTCGAAGGATGCAAGAGTTATTAGCAAAAAACTAATCGGTGGTCAACACGTTTCCGTCCTACTGCCGATTCTTTTCGCAAAATGCTTTTCTATAATTGTAGTATTTAATGGGAAAAAATTAAACAAATCATTTGTCCATGTAAAAAAACTATTAATTCTGAATAAAATGCCACGCATTTATGCAATTGAAAAAATTTAAATGTCTCTTATTAGATAAGGCATATTTTCGTCATATAAGGTACTTTTTCTTCAAAGATTCCGAGGATATTTTAGTTTTGATCAAAAAAATTTTATTTCTCATGACTTTTCGTAAAATATGTTAATGCCATCTGAAAGAGGAACAGATAAGCTTTCCATTGAGCTCTTATTCGAAGAAGTCGGTCGAAACCAATCGGTGGTCAACACGATTCCGTCCTACTGCCGATTCTTTTCGCGAAATGCTTTTCTATAATTGTAGTATTTAATGGGAAAAAATTAAACGAATTTTTTGTCCATGTAAAAAAACTATTAATTCTGAATAAAATGCCACGCATTTATGGAATTAAAAAAATTTAAATGTCTCTTATAATTCAATGATTTCGAGGATATTTTAATTTTGATCAAAAAAATTTTATTTCTTACGACTTTTCGTAAAAAAATGTTAATGCCAACTGAAAGAGGAATAGATAAGCTTTCCATCGAGCTCTTAGTCGAAGAAGTCGGTCGAAGGATGCAAGAGTTGTTAGCAAAAAATCAATCGGTGGTCAACACGATTCCGTCCTACTGCCGATTCTTTTCGCAAAATGCTTTTCTATAATTGTAGTATTTAATGGGAAAAAATTAAACGGATTTTTTGTCATGTAAAAAACTATTAATTCTGAATAAAATGCCACCCATTTATGAAATTAAAAAAATGTAAATGTCTCTTATTATATAAGGCATATTTTCGTCTGATAAGGTACTTCGTTTTCAATGATTTCGAGGATATTTTAGTTTTGAATTTCTTTTTTATGCCGCCCATTTATGAAATTAAAAAAATGTAAATGTCTTTTATTAGATAAGGCATATTTTCGTCTGATAAGGTACTTCTTTTTCAATGATTTCGAGGATATTTTAGTTTTGATCAAAAAAATTTTATTTCTTACGACTTTTTCGTAAAATATGTTAATGCCATCTGAAAGAGGAACCGATAAGCTTTCCATCGAGCTCTTAGTCGAAGAAGTCGGTCGAAGGATGCAAGAGTTATTAGCAAAAAACTAATCGGTGGTCAACACGTTTCCGTCCTACTGCCGATTCTTTTCGCAAAATGCTTTTCTATAATTGTAGTATTTAATGGGAAAAAATTAAACGAATTTTTTGTCCATGTAAAAAAACTATTAATTCTGAATAAAATGCCACCCATTTATGCAATTAAAAAACTTTAAATGTCTCTTATTAGATAAGTCATATTTTCGTCTGATAAGGTACTTCTTTTTCAATGATTTCGAGGATATTTTAGTTTCGATCAAAAAAATTTTATTTCTTACGACTTTTCGTAAAATATGTTAATGCCATCTGAAAGAGGAACAGATAAGCTTTCCATCGAGCTCTTATTCGAAGAAGTCGGTCGAAGGATGCAAGAGTTATTAGCAAAGTTTTTGTCCATGTAAAAAACTATTGATTCTGAATAAAATGCCACCCATTTATGAAATTAAAAAAATTTAAATGTCTCTTATTAGATAAGGCATTTTTTCGTCTGGTAAGGTACTTCTTTTTCAATGATTTCGAGGATATTTTAGTTTTGATGAAAAAAATTTTATTTCTTACGACTTTTCGTAAAATATGTTAATGCCATCTGAAAGAGGAACAGATAAGCTTTCCATCGAGCTCTTATTCGAAGAAGTCGGTCGAAGGATGCAACAGTTGTTAGCAAAAAACCAATCGGTGGTCAACAGGTTTTCGTCCTACTGCCGACTCTTTTCGCAAAATACTTTTCTATAATTGTAGTATTTAATGGGAAAAAATTAAACGGAGTTTTTGTCCATGTAAAAAACTATTAATTCTGAAAAAAATGCCACCCAGTTATGCAATTAAAAAAATTTAAATGTCTCTTATTAGATAAGGCATATTTTCGTCTTATAAGGTACTTTTTCCTCGAAGATTCCGAGGATATTTTAGTTTTGATCAAAAAAATTTTATTTCTCATGACTTTTCGTAAAATATGTTAATGCCATCTGAAAGAGGAACAGATAAGCTTTCCATCGAGCTCTTATTCGAAGAAGTCGGTCGAAGGATGCAAGAGTTGTTAGCAAAAAACCAATCGGTGGTCAACACGATTCCGTCCTACTGCCGATTCTTTTCGCGAAATGCTTTTCTATAATTGTAGTATTTTATGGGAAAAAATTAAACGAATTTTTTGTCCATGTAAAAAAACTATTAATTCTGAATAAAATGCCACGCATTTATGCAATTAAAAAAATTTAAATGTCTCTTATAATTCAATGATTTCGAGGATATTTTAATTTTGATCAAAAATATTTTATTTCTTACGACTTTTCGTAAAAAATGTTAATGCCAACTGAAAGAGGAATAGATAAGCTTTCCATCGAGCTCTTAGTCGAAGAAGTCGGTCGAAGGATGCAAGAGTTGTTAGCAAAAAATCAATCGGTGGTCAACTCGATTCCGTCCTACTGCCGATTCTTTTCGCAAAATGCTTTTCTATAATTCTAGTATTTAATGGGAAAAAATTAAACGAATTTTTTGTCATGTAAAAAACTATTAATTCTGAATAAAATGCCACCCATTTATGAAATTAAAAAAATGTAAATGTCTCTTATTAGATAAGGCATATTTTCGTCTGATAAGGTACTTCGTTTTCAATGATTTCGAGGATATTTTAGTTTTGAATTTCTTTTTTATGCCGCCCATTTATGAAATTAAAAAAATGTAAATGTCTCTTATTAGATAAGGCATTTTTTCGTCTGATAAGGTACTTCTTTTTCAATGATTTCGAGGATATTTTAGTTTTGATCAAAAAAATTTTATTTCTCATGACTTTTCGTAAAATATGTTAATGCCATCTGAAAGAGGAACAGATAAGCTTTCCATCGAATTTTTTGTCCATGTAAAAAACTATTAATTCTGAATAAAATGCCACCCATTTATGCATTAAAAAAAATTTAAATGTCTCTTATTAGATAAGGCATATTTTCGTCTCATAAGGTACTTCTTTTTCAATGATTTCGAGGATATTTTAGTTTTGAATTTCTTTTTTATGCCGCCCATTTATGAAATTAAAAAAATTTAAATGTCTCTTATTAGATAAGGCATATTTTCGTCTGATAAGGTACTTCTTTTTCAATGATTTCGAGGATATTTTAGTTTTGATCAAAAAAATTTTATTTCTTACGACTTTTTCGTAAAATATGTTAATGCCATCTGAAAGAGGAACAGATAAGCTTTCCATCGAGCTCTTATTCGAAGAAGTCGGTCGAAGGATGCGAAGTTATTAGCAAAAAACTAATCGGTGGTCAACAGGTTTCCGTCCTACTGCCGATTCTTTTCGCAAAATGCTTTTCTATAATTCTAGTATTTAATGGGAAAAAATTAAACGAATTTTTTGTCCATGTAAAAAACTATTAATTCTGAATAAAATGCCGCCCATTTATGCAATTAAAAAAATTTAAATGTCTCTTATTAGATAAGGCATATTTTCGTCTGATAAGGTACTTCTTTTTCAATGATTTCGAGGTTATTTTAGTTTCGATCAAAAAAATTTTATTTCTTACGACTTTTCGTAAAATATGTTAATGCCATCTGAAAGAGGAACAGATAAGCTTTCCATCGAACTCTTAGTCGAAGAAGTCGGTCGAAGGATGCAAAAGTTATTACCAAAAAACCAATCGGTGGTCAACACGTTTCCGTCCAACTGCCGATTCTTTTCGCAAAATGCTTTTCTATAATTCTAGTATTTAATGGGAAAAAATTAAACGAATTTTTTGTCCATGTAAAAAAACTATTAATTCTGAATAAAATGCCACCCGTTTATGCAATTAAAAAAATTTAAATGTCTCTTATTAGATAAGGCATATTTTCGTCTGATAAGGTACTTCTTTTTCAATGATTTCGAGGTTATTTTAGTTTCGATCAAAAAAATTTTATTTCTTACGAATTTTTGTAAAATATGTTAATGCCATCTGAAAGAGGAACAGATAAGCTTTCCATCGCACTCTTAGTCGAAGAAGTCGGTCGAAGGATGCAAGAGTTATCAGCAAAGTTTTTGTCCATGTAAAAAACTATTGATTCTGAATAAAATGCCACCCATTTATGAAATTAAAAAAATTTAAATGTCTCTTATTAGATAAGGCATTTTTTCGTCTGATAAGGTACTTCTTTTTCAATGATTTCGAGGATATTTTAGTTTTGATGAAAAAAATTTTATTTCTTACGATTTTTTGTAAAATATGTTAATGCCATCTGAAAGAGGAACAGATAAGCTTTCCATCGAGCTCTTAGTCGAAGAAGTCGGTCGAAGGATGCAAGAGTTATTAGCAAAAAACTAATCGGTGGTCAACAGGTTTTCGTACTACTGCCGACTCTTTTCGCAAAATACTTTTCTATAATTGTAGTATTTAATGGGAAAAAATTAAACGGAGTTTTTGTCCATGTAAAAAACTATTAATTCTGAAAAAAATGCCACCCAGTTATGCAATTAAAAAAATTTAAATGTCTCTTATTAGATAAGGCATTTTTTCGTCTGATAAGGTACTTCTTTTTCAATGATTTCGAGGATATTTTAGTTTTGATGAAAAAAATTTTATTTCTTACGATTTTTTGTAAAATATGTTAATGCCATCTGAAAGAGGAACAGATAAGCTTTCCATCGAGCTCTTAGTCGAAGAAGTCGGTCGAAGGATGCAAGAGTTATTAGCAAAAAACTAATCGGTGGTCAACAGGTTTTCGTACTACTGCCGATTCTTTTCGCAAAATACTTTTCTATAATTGTAGTATTTAATGGGAAAAAATTAAACGGAGTTTTTGTCCATGTAAAAAACTATTAATTCTGAAAAAAATGCCACCCAGTTATGCAATTAAAAAAATTTAAATGTCTCTTATTAGATAAGGCATATTTTCGTCTGATAAGGTACTTCTTTTTCAATGATTTCGAGGTTATTTTAGTTTCGATCAAAAAAATTTTATTTCTTACGACTTTTTGTAAAATATGTTAATGCCATCTGAAAGAGGAACAGATAAGCTTTCCATCGCACTCTTAGTCGAAGAAGTCGGTCGAAGGATGCAAGAGTTATTAGCAAAAAACTAATCGGTGGTCAACACGTTTCCGTCCTACTGCCGATTATTTTCGCAAAATGCCTTTCTATAATTGTAGTATTTAATGGGAAAAACTTAAACGAACTTTTTGTCCATGTAAAAAACCTTTAATTCTGAATAAAATGCCACCCATTTATAAAATTAAAAAACTTTTAATGTCTCTTATTAGATAAGGCATATTTTCGTCTGATAAGGTACTTCTTCTTCAATGATTTCGAGGATATTTTAGTTTTGATCAAAAAAATTTTATTTCTCATGACTTTTCGTAAAATATGTTAATGCCATCTGAAAGAGGAACAGATAAGCTTTCCATCGAGCTCTGAGTCGAAAAAGTCGGTCGAAGGATGCAAGAGTTACTAGCAAAAAACTAATCGGTGGTCAACACGTTTCCGTCCTACTGCCAATTATTTTCGCAAAATGCTTTTCTATAATTGTAGTATTTAATGGGAAAAAATTAAACGAATTTTTTGTCCATGTAAAAAACTATTAATTCTGAATAAAATGCCACCCATTTATGCAATTAAAAAAATTTAAATGTCTCTTATTAGGTAAGGCATATTTTCGTCTGATAAGGTACTTCTTTTTCAATGATTTCGAGGATATTTTAGTTTCGATCAAAAAAATTTTATTTCTTACGACTTTTCGTAAAATATGTTAATGCCATCTGAAAGAGGGACAGATAAGCTTTCCATCGAGCTCTTATTCGAAGAAGTCGGTCGAAGGATGCAAGAGTTATTAGCAAAGTTTTTGTCCATGTAAAAAACTATTGATTCTGAATAAAATGCCACCCATTTATGAAATTAAAAAAATTTAAATGTCTCTTATTAGATAAGGCATTTTTTCGTCTGATAAGGTACTTCTTTTTCAATGATTTCGAGGATATTTTAGTTTTGATGAAAAAAATTTTATTTCTTACGACTTTTCGTAAAATATGTTAATGCCATCTGAAAGAGGAACAGATAAGCTTTCCATCGAGCTCTTATTCGAAGAAGTCGGTCGAAGGATGCAAGACTTATTAGCAAAAAACTAATCGGTGGTCAACAGGTTTTCGTACTACTGCCGACTCTTTTCGCAAAATACTTTTCTATAATTGTTGTATTTAATGGGAAAAAATTAAACGGAGTTTTTGTCCATGTAAAAAACTATTAATTCTGAAAAAAATGCCACCCAGTTATGCAATTAAAAAAATTTAAATGTCTCTTATTAGATAAGGCATATTTTCGTCTGATAAGGTACTTCGTTTTCAATGATTTCGAGGATATTTTAGTTTTGATCAAAAAAATTTTATTTCTTACGACTTTTCGTAAAACTGCCGATTCTTTTCGCAAAGTACTTTTCTATAATTATAGTATTTAATGGGAACAAATTAAACGAATTTTTTGTCCATGTAAAAAACTATTAATTCTGAATAAAATGCTACCCATTTATGCAATTAAAAAAATGTAAATGTCTCTTATTAGATAAGGCATATTTTCGTCTCATAAGGTACTTCTTTTTCAATGATTTCGAGGATATTTTAGTTTTGCATTTCTTTTTTATGCCGCCCATTTATGAAATTAAAAAAATTTTAATGTCTCTTATTAGATAAGGCATATTTTCGTCTGATAAGGTACTTCTTTTTCAATGATTTCGAGGATATTTTAGTTTTGATCAAAAAAATTTTATTTCTTACGACTTTTTCGTAAAATATGTTAATGCCATCTGAAAGAGGAACAGATAAGCTTTCCATCGAGCTCTTATTCGAAGAAGTCGGTCGAAGGATGCGAAGTTATTAGCAAAAAACTAATCGGTGGTCAACAGGTTTCCGTCCTACTGCCGATTCTTTTCGCAAAATGCTTTTCTATAATTGTAGTATTTAATGGGAAAAAATTAAACGAATTTTTTGTCCATGTAAAAAAACTATTAATTCTGAATAAAATGACACGCATTTATGCAATTAAAAAAATTTAAATGTCTCTTATTAGATAAGGCATATTTTCGTCTGATAAGGTACTTCGTTTTCAATGATTTCGAGGATATTTTAGTTTTGATCAAAAAAATTTTATTTGTTACGACTTTTTGTAAAATATGTTAATGCCATCTGAAAGAAGAACAGATAAGCTTTCCATCGAACTCTTAGTCGAAGAAGTCGGTCGAAGGATGCAAGAGTTATTAGCAAAAAACTAATCGGTGGTCAACACGTTTTCGTCCTACTGCTGATTCTTTTCGCAAAATGCTTTTCTATAATTATAGTATTTAATGGGAACAAATTAAACGAATTTTTTGTCCATGTAAAAAACTATTAATTCTGAATAAAATGCCACCCATTTATGCATTTAAAAAAATTTAAATGTCTCTTATTAGATAAGGCATATTTTCGTCTCATAAGGTACTTCTTTTTCAATGATTTCGAGGATATTTTAGTTTTGAATTTCTTTTTTATGCCGCCCATTTATGAAATTAAAAAAATTTAAATGTCTCTTATTAGATAAGGCATATTTTTGTCTGATAAGGTTCTTCCTTTTCAATGATTTCGAGGATATTTTAGTTTTGATAAAAAAATTTTATTTCTTACGACTTTTCGTAAAATATGTTAATGCCATCTGAAAAAGGAACAGATAAGCTTTCCATCGAGCTCTTAGTCGAAGAAGTCGGTCGAAGGATGCAAGAGTTGTTAGCAAAAACCAATCGGTGGTCAACAGGTTTCCGTCATACTGCCGATTCTTTTCGCAAAATGCTTTTCTATAATTGTAGTATTTAATGGGAAAAAATTAAACGAATTTTTTGTCCATATAAAAAAACTATTAATTCTGAATAAAATGCCACGCATTTATGAAATTAAAAAAATTTAAATGTCTCTTATTAGACAAGGCATTTTTTCGTCTGATAAGGTACTTCTTTTTCAATGATTTCGAGGATATTTTAGTTTTGATGAAAAAAATTTTATTTCTTACGACTTTTCGTAAAATATGTTAATGCCATCTGAAAGAGGAACAGATAAGCCTTCCATCGAGCTCTTATCCGAAGAAGTCGGTCGAAGGATGCAAGAGTTATTAGCAAAAAACTAATCGGTGGTCAACACGTTTCCGTCCTACAGCCGATTCTTTTCGCAAAGTACTTTTCTATAATTCTAGTATTTAATGGGAAAAATTAAACGAATTTTTTCTCCATGTAAAAAAACTATTAATTCTGAATAAAATGCCACCCATTTACGAAATTACAAAATTTAAATGTCTCTTATTAGATAAGGCATATTTTCGTCTGATAAGGTACTTCTTTTTCAATGATTTCGAGGATATTTTAGTTTTGATCAAAAAAATTTTATTTCTTACGACTTTTTCGTAAAATATGTTAATGCCATCTGAAAGAGGAACAGATAAGCTTTCCATCGAGCTCTTATTCGAAGAAGTCGGTCGAAGGATGCGAAGTTATTAGCAAAAAACTAATCGGTGGTCAACAGGTTTCCGTCCTACTGCCGATTCTTTTCGCAAAATGCTTTTCTATAATTCTAGTATATAATGGGAAAAAATTAAACGAATTTTTTGTCCATGTAAAAAACTATTAATTCTGAATAAAATGCCGCCCATTTATGCAATTAAAAAAATTTAAATGTCTCTTATTAGATAAGGCATATTTTCGTCTGATAAGGTACTTCTTTTTCAATGATTTCAAGGTTATTTTAGTTTCGATCAAAAAAATTTTATTTCTTACGACTTTTTGTAAAATATGTTAATGCCATCTGAAAGAGGAACAGATAAGCTTTCCATCGAACTCTTAGTCGAAGAAGTCGGTCGAAGGATGCAAGAGTTATTAGCAAAAAACTAATCGGTGGTCAACACGTTTCCGTCCTACTGCCGATTCTTTTCGCAAAGTACTTTTCTATAATTGTAGTATTTAATGGGAAAAAATTAAACGAATTTTTTGTCATGTAAAAAACTATTAATTCTGAATAAAATGCCGCCCATTTATGATATTAAAAAAATTTAAATGTCTCTTATTAGATAAGGCAGATTTTCGTCTGATAAGGTACTTCTTTTTCAATGATTTCGAGGATATTTTAGTTTTGATGAAAAAAATTTTATTTCTTACGATTTTTTGTAAAAATATGTTAATGCCATCTGAAAGAGGAACAGATAAGCTTTCCATCAAGCTCTTATTCGAAGAAGTCGGTCGAAGGATGCAAGAGTTGTTAGCAAAAAACCAATCGGTGGTCAACACGATTCCGTCCTACTGCCGATTCTTTTCGCAAAGTACTTTTCTATAATTATAGAATTTAATGGGAAAAAATTAAACGAATTTTTTGTCCATGTAAAAAACTATTAATTCTGAATAAAATGCCACCCATTTATGCATTAAAAAAAATTTAAATGTCTCTTATTAGATAAGGCATATTTTCGTCTCATAAGGTACTTCTTTTTCAATGATTTCGAGGATATTTTAGTTTTGAATTTCTTTTTTATGCCGCCCATTTATGAAATTAAAAAAATTTAAATGTCTCTTATTAGATAAGGCATATTTTTGTCTGATAAGGTTCTTCCTTTTCAATGATTTCGAGGATATTTTAGTTTTGATAAAAAAATTTTATTTCTTACGACTTTTCGTAAAATATGTTAATGCCATCTGAAAAAGGAACAGATAAGCTTTCCATCGAGCTCTTAGTCGAAGAAGTCGGTCGAAGGATGCAAGAGTTGTTAGCAAAAAACCAATCGGTGGTCAACAGGTTTCCGTCCTACTGCCGATTCTTTTCGCAAAATGCTTTTCTATAATTGTAGTATTTAATGGGAAAAAATTAAACGAATTTTTTGTCCATATAAAAAAACTATTAATTCTGAATAAAATGCCACGCATTTATGAAATTAAAAAAATTTAAATGTCTCTTATTAGACAAGGCATTTTTTCGTCTGATAAGGTACTTCTTTTTCAATGATTTCGAGGATATTTTAGTTTTGATGAAAAAAATTTTATTTCTTACGACTTTTCGTAAAATATGTTAATGCCATCTGAAAGAGGAACAGATAAGCCTTCCATCGAGCTCTTATCCGAAGAAGTCGGTCGAAGGATGCAAGAGTTATTAGCAAAAAACTAATCGGTGGTCAACACGTTTCCGTCCTACAGCCGATTCTTTTCGCAAAGTACTTTTCTATAATTCTAGTATTTAATGGGAAAAATTAAACGAATTTTTTCTCCATGTAAAAAAACTATTAATTCTGAATAAAATGCCACCCATTTACGAAATTACAAAATTTAAATGTCTCTTATTAGATAAGGCATATTTTCGTCTGCTAAGGTACTTCTTTTTCAATGATTTCGAGGATATTTTAGTTTTGATCAAAAAAATTTTATTTCTTACGACTTTTTCGTAAAATATGTTAATGCCATCTGAAAGAGGAACAGATAAGCTTTCCATCGCACTCTTAGTCGAAGAAGTCGGTCGAAGGATGCAAGAGTTATTAGCAAAAAACCAATCGGTGGTCAACACGATTCCGTCCTACTGCCGATTCTTTTCGCAAAGTACTTTTCTATAATTATAGTATTTAATGGGAAAAAATTAAACGAATTTTTTGTCCATGTAAAAAAACTATTAATTCTGAATAAAATGCCACCCGTTTATGCAATTAAAAAAATTTAAATGTCTCTTATTAGATAAGGCATATTTTCGTCTGATAAGGTACTTCTTTTTCAATGATTTCGAGGTTATTTTAGTTTCGATCAAAAAAATTTTATTTCTTACGACTTTTTGTAAAATATGTTAATGCCATCTGAAAGAGGAACAGATAAGCTTTCCATCGCACTCTTTGTCGAAGAAGTCGGTCGAAGGATGCAAGAGTTATTAGCAAAAAACTAATCGGTGGTCAACACGTTTCCGTCCTACTGCCGATTCTTTTCGCAAAATGCCTTTCTATAATTGTAGTATTTAATGGGAAAAACTTAAACGAACTTTTTGTCCATGTAAAAAACTTTTAATTCTGAATAAAATGCCACCCATTTATAAAATTAAAAAACTTTTAATGTCTCTTATTAGATAAGGCATATTTTCGTCTGATAAGGTACTTCTTCTTCAATGATTTCGAGGATATTTTAGTTTTGATCAAAAAAATTTTATTTCTCATGACTTTTCGTAAAATATGTTAATGCCATCTGAAAGAGGAACAGATAAGCTTTCCATCGAGCTCTTAGTCGAAGAAGTCGATCGAAGGATGCAAGAGTTATTAGCAAAAAACTAATCGGTGGTCAACACGTTTCCGTCCTACTGCCGATTATTTTCGCAAAATGCTTTTCTATAATTGTAGTATTTAATGGGAAAAAATTAAACGAATTTTTTGTCCATGTAAAAAAACTATTAATTCTGAATAAAATGCCACCCATTTATGCAATTAAAAAAATTTAAATGTCTCTTATTAGGTAAGGCATATTTTCGTCTGATAAGGTACTTCTTTTTCAATGATTTCGAGGATATTTTAGTTTCGATCAAAAAAATTTTATTTCTTACGACTTTTCGTAAAATATGTTAATGCCATCTGAAAGAGGGACAGATAAGCTTTCCATCGAGCTCTTATTCGAAGAAGTCGGTCGAAGGATGCAAAAGTTATTAGCAAAGTTTTTGTCCATGTAAAAAACTATTGATTCTGAATAAAATGCCACCCATTTATGAAATTAAAAAAATTTAAATGTCTCTTATTAGATAAGGCATTTTTTCGTCTGATAAGGTACTTCTTTTTCAATGATTTCGAGGATATTTTAGTTTTGATGAAAAAAATTTTATTTCTTACGATTTTTTGTAAAATATGTTAATGCCATCTGAAAGAGGAACAGATAAGCTTTCCATCGAGCTCTTAGTCGAAGAAGTCGGTCGAAGGATGCAAGACTTATTAGCAAAAAACTAATCGGTGGTCAACAGGTTTTCGTACTACTGCCGACTCTTTTCGCAAAATACTTTTCTATAATTGTAGTATTTAATGGGAAAAAATTAAACGGAGTTTTTGTCCATGTAAAAAACTATTAATTCTGAAAAAAATGCCACCCAGTTATGCAATTAAAAAAATTTAAATGTCTCTTATTAGATAAGGCATATTTTCGTCTGATAAGGTACTTCGTTTTCAATGATTTCGAGGATATTTTAGTTTTGATCAAAAAAATTTTATTTCTTACGACTTTTCGTAAAACTGCCGATTCTTTTCGCAAAGTACTTTTCTATAATTATAGTATTTAATGGGAACAAATTAAACGAATTTTTTGTCCATGTAAAAAACTATTAATTCTGAATAAAATGCTACCCATTTATGCAATTAAAAAAATGTAAATGTCTCTTATTAGATAAGGCATATTTTCGTCTCATAAGGTACTTCTTTTTCAATGATTTCGAGGATATTTTAGTTTTGCATTTCTCTTTTATGCCGCCCATTTATGAAATTAAAAAAATTTTAATGTCTCTTATTAGATAAGGCATATTGTCGTCTGATAAGGTACTTCTTTTTCAATGATTTCGAGGATATTTTAGTTTTGATCAAAAAAATTTTATTTCTTACGACTTTTTCGTAAAATATGTTAATGCCATCTGAAAGAGGAACAGATAAGCTTTCCATCGAGCTCTTATTCGAAGAAGTCGGTCGAAGGATGCGAAGTTATTAGCAAAAAACTAATCGGTGGTCAACAGGTTTCCGTCCTACTGCCGATTCTTTTCGCAAAATGCTTTTCTATAATTGTAGTATTTAATGGGAAAAAATTAAACGAATTTTTTGTCCATGTAAAAAAACTATTAATTCTGAATAAAATGACACGCATTTATGCAATTAAAAAAATTTAAATGTCTCTTATTAGATAAGGCATATTTTCGTCTGATAAGGTACTTCGTTTTCAATGATTTCGAGGATATTTTAGTTTTGATCAAAAAAATTTTATTTGTTACGACTTTTCGTAAAAAATGTTAATGCCAACTGAAAGAGGAACAGATAAGCTTTCCATCGAGCTCTTAGTCGAAGAAGTCGGTCGAAGGATGCAAGAGTTATTAGCAAAAAACTAATCGGTGGTCAACACGTTTCCGTCCTACTGCCGATTCTTTTCGCAAAGTACTTTTCTATAATTGTAGTATTTAATGGGAAAAAATTAAACGAATTTTTTGTCATGTAAAAAACTATTAATTCTGAATAAAATGCCACCCATTTATGATATTAAAAAAATTTAAATGTCTCTTATTAGATAAGGCAGATTTTCGTCTGATAAGGTACTTCTTTTTCAATGATTTCGATGTTATTTTAGTTTCGATCAAAAAAATTTAATTTCTTACGACTTTTCGTAAAACACCCGATTCTTTTCGCAAAGAACTTTTCTATAATTATAGTATTTAATGGGAAAAAATTAAACGGATTTTTTGTCCATGTAAAAAACTATTAATTCTGAATAAAATGCCACCCATTTATGCATTTAAAAAAATTTAAATGTCTCTTATTAGATAAGGCATATTTTCGTCTCATAAGGTACTTCTTTTTCAATGATTTCGATGATATTTTAGTTTTGAATTTCTTTTTTATGCCGCCCATTTATGAAATTAAAAAAATTTAAATGTCTCTTATTAGATAAGGCATATTTTTGTCTGATAAGGTTCTTCCTTTTCAATGATTTCGAGGATATTTTAGTTTTGATAAAAAAATTTTATTTCTTACGACTTTTCGTAAAATATGTTAATGCCATCTGAAAAAGGAACAGATAAGCTTTCCATCGAGCTCTTAGTCGAAGAAGTCGGTCGAAGGATGCAAGAGTTGTTAGCAAAAAACCAATCGGTGGTCAACAGGTTTCCGTCCTACTGCCGATTCTTTTCGCAAAATGCTTTTCTATAATTGTAGTATTTAATGGGAAAAAATTAAACGAATTTTTTGTCCATATAAAAAAACTATTAATTCTGAATAAAATGCCACGCATTTATGAAATTAAAAAAATTTAAATGTCTCTTATTAGACAAGGCATTTTTTCGTCTGATAAGGTACTTCTTTTTCAATGATTTCGAGGATATTTTAGTTTTGATGAAAAAAATTTTATTTCTTACGACTTTTCGTAAAATATGTTAATGCCATCTAAAAGAGGAACAGATAAGCCTTCCATCGAGCTCTTATCCGAAGAAGTCGGTCGAAGGATGCAAGAGTTATTAGCAAAAAACTAATCGGTGGTCAACACGTTTCCGTCCTACTGCCGATTCTTTTCGCAAAGTACTTTTCTATAATTCTAGTATTTAATGGGAAAAATTAAACGAATTTATTCTCCATGTAAAAAAACTATTAATTCTGAATAAAATGCCACCCATTTACGAAATTACAAAATTTAAATGTCTCTTATTAGATAAGGCATATTTTCGTCTGATAAGGTACTTCTTTTTCAATGATTTCGAGGATATTTTAGTTTTGATCAAAAAAATTTTATTTCTTACGACTTTTTCGTAAAATATGTTAATGCCATCTGAAAGAGGAACAGATAAGCTTTCCATCGAGCTCTTATTCGAAGAAGTCGGTCGAAGGATGCGAAGTTATTAGCAAAAAACTAATCGGTGGTCAACAGGTTTCCGTCCTACTGCCGATTCTTTTCGCAAAATGCTTTTCTATAATTGTAGTATTTAATGGGAAAAAATTAAACGAATTTTTTGTCCATGTAAAAAACTATTAATTCTGAATAAAATGCCGCCCATTTATGCAATTAAAAAAATTTAAATGTCTCTTATTAGATAAGGCATATTTTCGTCTGATAAGGTACTTCTTTTTCAATGATTTCAAGGTTATTTTAGTTTCGATCAAAAAAATTTTATTTCTTACGACTTTTTGTAAAATATGTTAATGCCATCTGAAAGAGGAACAGATAAGCTTTCCATCGAACTCTTAGTCGAAGAAGTCGGTCGAAGGATGCAAGAGTTATTAGCAAAAAACTAATCGGTGGTCAACACGTTTCCGTCCTACTGCCGATTCTTTTCGCAAAGTACTTTTCTATAATTGTAGTATTTAATGGGAAAAAATTAAACGAATTTTTTGTCATGTAAAAAACTATTAATTCTGAATAAAATGCCACCCATTTATGATATTAAAAAAATTTAAATGTCTCTTATTAGATAAGGCAGATTTTCGTCTGATAAGGTACTTCTTTTTCAATGATTTCGATGTTATTTTAGTTTCGATCAAAAAAATTTAATTTCTTACGACTTTTCGTAAAACAGCCGATTCTTTTCGCAAAGTACTTTTCTATAATTATAGTATTTAATGGGAAAAAATTAAACGGATTTTTTGTCCATGTAAAAACCTATTAATTCTGAATAAAATGCCACCCATTTATGCATTTAAAAAAATTTAAATGTCTCTTATTAGATAAGGCATATTTTCGTCTCATAAGGTACTTCTTTTTCAATGATTTCGAGGATATTTTAGTTTTGAATTTCTTTTTTATGCCGCCCATTTATGAAATTAAAAAAATTTAAATGTCTCTTATTAGATAAGCCATATTTTTGTCTGATAAGGTACTTCCTTTTCAATGATTTCGATGATATTTTAGTTTTGATAAAAAAATTTTATTTCTTACGACTTTTCGTAAAATATGTTAATGCCTTCTGAAAAAGGAACAGATAAGCTTTCCATCGAGCTCTTAGTTGAAGAAGTCGGTCGAAGGATGCAAGAGTTGTTAGCAAAAAACCAATCGGTGGTCAACAGGTTTCCGTCCTACTGCCGATTCTTTTCGCAAAATGCTTTTCTATAATTGTAGTATTTAATGGGAAAAAATTAAACGAATTTTTTGTCCATATAAAAAAACTATTAATTCTGAATAAAATGCCACGCATTTATGAAATTAAAAAAATTTAAATGTCTCTTATTAGACAAGGCATTTTTTTGTCTGATAAGGTACTTCTTTTTCAATGATTTCGAGGATATTTTAGTTTTGATCAAAAAAATTTTATTTCTTACGACTTTTCGTAAAACTGCCGATTCTTTTCGCAAAGTACTTTTCTATAATTATAGTATTTAATGGGAACAAATTAAACGAATTTTTTGTCCATGTAAAAAACTATTAATTCTGAATAAAATGCTACCCATTTATGCAATTAAAAAAATGTAAATGTCTCTTATTAGATAAGGCATATTTTCGTCTCATAAGGTACTTCTTTTTCAATGATTTCGAGGATATTTTAGTTTTGCATTTCTCTTTTATGCCGCCCATTTATGAAATTAAAAAAATTTTAATGTCTCTTATTAGATAAGGCATATTTTCGTCTGATAAGGTACTTCTTTTTCAATGATTTCGAGGATATTTTAGTTTTGATCAAAAAAATTTTATTTCTTACGACTTTTTCGTAAAATATGTTAATGCCATCTGAAAGAGGAACAGATAAGCTTTCCATCGAGCTCTTATTCGAAGAAGTCGGTCGAAGGATGCGAAGTTATTAGCAAAAAACTAATCGGTGGTCAACAGGTTTCCGTCCTACTGCCGATTCTTTTCGCAAAATGCTTTTCTATAATTGTAGTATTTAATGGGAAAAAATTAAACGAATTTTTTGTCCATGTAAAAAAACTATTAATTCTGAATAAAATGACACGCATTTATGCAATTAAAAAAATTTAAATGTCTCTTATTAGATAAGGCATATTTTCGTCTGATAAGGTACTTCGTTTTCAATGATTTCGAGGATATTTTAGTTTTGATCAAAAAAATTTTATTTGTTACGACTTTTCGTAAAAAATGTTAATGCCAACTGAAAGAGGAACAGATAAGCTTTCCATCGAGCTCTTAGTCGAAGAAGTCGGTCGAAGGATGCAAGAGTTATTAGCAAAAAACTAATCGGTGGTCAACACGTTTCCGTCCTACTGCCGATTCTTTTCGCAAAGTACTTTTCTATAATTGTAGTATTTAATGGGAAAAAATTAAACGAATTTTTTGTCATGTAAAAAACTATTAATTCTGAATAAAATGCCACCCATTTATGATATTAAAAAAATTTAAATGTCTCTTATTAGATAAGGCAGATTTTCGTCTGATAAGGTACTTCTTTTTCAATGATTTCGATGTTATTTTAGTTTCGATCAAAAAAATTTAATTTCTTACGACTTTTCGTAAAACACCCGATTCTTTTCGCAAAGAACTTTTCTATAATTATAGTATTTAATGGGAAAAAATTAAACGGATTTTTTGTCCATGTAAAAAACTATTAATTCTGAATAAAATGCCACCCATTTATGCATTTAAAAAAATTTAAATGTCTCTTATTAGATAAGGCATATTTTCGTCTCATAAGGTACTTCTTTTTCAATGATTTCGAGGATATTTTAGTTTTGAATTTCTTTTTTATGCCGCCCATTTATGAAATTAAAAAAATTTAAATGTCTCTTATTAGATAAGGCATATTTTTGTCTGATAAGGTTCTTCCTTTTCAATGATTTCGAGGATATTTTAGTTTTGATAAAAAAATTTTATTTCTTACGACTTTTCGTAAAATATGTTAATGCCATCTGAAAAAGGAACAGATAAGCTTTCCATCGAGCTCTTAGTCGAAGAAGTCGGTCGAAGGATGCAAGAGTTGTTAGCAAAAAACCAATCGGTGGTCAACAGGTTTCCGTCCTACAGCCGATTCTTTTCGCAAAATGCTTTTCTATAATTGTAGTATTTAATGGGAAAAAATTAAACGAATTTTTTGTCCATATAAAAAAACTATTAATTCTGAATAAAATGCCACGCATTTATGAAATTAAAAAAATTTAAATGTCTCTTATTAGACAAGGCATTTTTTCGTCTGATAAGGTACTTCTTTTTCAATGATTTCGAGGATATTTTAGTTTTGATGAAAAAAATTTTATTTCTTACGACTTTTCGTAAAATATGTTAATGCCATCTAAAAGAGGAACAGATAAGCCTTCCATCGAGCTCTTATCCGAAGAAGTCGGTCGAAGGATGCAAGAGTTATTAGCAAAAAACTAATCGGTGGTCAACACGTTTCCGTCCTACTGCCGATTCTTTTCGCAAAGTACTTTTCTATAATTCTAGTATTTAATGGGAAAAATTAAACGAATTTATTCTCCATGTAAAAAAACTATTAATTCTGAATAAAATGCCACCCATTTACGAAATTACAAAATTTAAATGTCTCTTATTAGATAAGGCATATTTTCGTCTGATAAGGTACTTCTTTTTCAATGATTTCGAGGATATTTTAGTTTTGATCAAAAAAATTTTATTTCTTACGACTTTTTCGTAAAATATGTTAATGCCATCTGAAAGAGGAACAGATAAGCTTTCCATCGAGCTCTTATTCGAAGAAGTCGGTCGAAGGATGCGAAGTTATTAGCAAAAAACTAATCGGTGGTCAACAGGTTTCCGTCCTACTGCCGATTCTTTTCGCAAAATGCTTTTCTATAATTGTAGTATTTAATGGGAAAAAATTAAACGAATTTTTTGTCCATGTAAAAAACTATTAATTCTGAATAAAATGCCGCCCATTTATGCAATTAAAAAAATTTAAATGTCTCTTATTAGATAAGGCATATTTTCGTCTGATAAGGTACTTCTTTTTCAATGATTTCAAGGTTATTTTAGTTTCGATCAAAAAAATTTTATTTCTTACGACTTTTTGTAAAATATGTTAATGCCATCTGAAAGAGGAACAGATAAGCTTTCCATCGAACTCTTAGTCGAAGAAGTCGGTCGAAGGATGCAAGAGTTATTAGCAAAAAACTAATCGGTGGTCAACACGTTTCCGTCCTACTGCCGATTCTTTTCGCAAAGTACTTTTCTATAATTGTAGTATTTAATGGGAAAAAATTAAACGAATTTTTTGTCATGTAAAAAACTATTAATTCTGAATAAAATGCCACCCATTTATGATATTAAAAAAATTTAAATGTCTCTTATTAGATAAGGCAGATTTTCGTCTGATAAGGTACTTCTTTTTCAATGATTTCGATGTTATTTTAGTTTCGATCAAAAAAATTTAATTTCTTACGACTTTTCGTAAAACAGCCGATTCTTTTCGCAAAGTACTTTTCTATAATTATAGTATTTAATGGGAAAAAATTAAACGGATTTTTTGTCCATGTAAAAACCTATTAATTCTGAATAAAATGCCACCCATTTATGCATTTAAAAAAATTTAAATGTCTCTTATTAGATAAGGCATATTTTCGTCTCATAAGGTACTTCTTTTTCAATGATTTCGAGGATATTTTAGTTTTGAATTTCTTTTTTATGCCGCCCATTTATGAAATTAAAAAAATTTAAATGTCTCTTATTAGATAAGCCATATTTTTGTCTGATAAGGTACTTCCTTTTCAATGATTTCGAGGATATTTTAGTTTTGATAAAAAAATTTTATTTCTTACGACTTTTCGTAAAATATGTTAATGCCTTCTGAAAAAGGAACAGATAAGCTTTCCATCGAGCTCTTAGTTGAAGAAGTCGGTCGAAGGATGCAAGAGTTGTTAGCAAAAAACCAATCGGTGGTCAACAGGTTTCCGTCCTACTGCCGATTCTTTTCGCAAAATGCTTTTCTATAATTGTAGTATTTAATGGGAAAAAATTAAACGAATTTTTTGTCCATATAAAAAAACTATTAATTCTGAATAAAATGCCACGCATTTATGAAATTAAAAAAATTTAAATGTCTCTTATTAGACAAGGCATTTTTTCGTCTGATAAGGTACTTCTTTTTCAATGATTTCGAGGATATTTTAGTTTTGATCAAAAAAATTTTATTTCTTACGACTTTTTCGTAAAATATGTTAATGCCATCTTAAAGAGGAACAGATAAGCTTTCCATCGAGCTCTTATCCGAAGAAGTCGGTCGAAGGATGCAAGAGTTATTAGCAAAAAACTAATCGGTGGTCAACAGGTTTCCGTCCTACTGCCGATTCTTTTCGCAAAATGCTTTTCTATAATTCTAGTATTTAATGGGAAAAAATTAAACGAATTTTTTGTCCATGTAAAAAACTATTAATTCTGAATAAAATGCCGCCCATTTATGCAATTAAAAAAATTTAAATGTCTCTTATTAGATAAGGCATATTTTCGTCTGATAAGGTACTTCTTTTTCAATGATTTCAAGGTTATTTTAGTTTCGATTAAAAAAATTTTATTTCTTACGACTTTTTGTAAAATATGTTAATGCCATCTGAAAGAGGAACAGATAAGCTTTCCATCGAACTCTTAGTCGAAGAAGTCGGTCGAAGGATGCAAAAGTTATTACCAAAAAACCAATCGGTGGTCAACACGTTTCCGTCCTACTGCCGATTCTTTTCGCAAAATGCTTTTCTATAATTCTAGTATTTAATGGGAAAAAACTAAACGAATTGCCACCCGTTTATGCAATTAAAAAAATTTAAATGTCTCTTATTAGATAAGGCATATTTTCGTCTGATAAGGTACTTCGTTTTCAATGATTTCGAGGTTATTTTAGTTTCGATCAAAAAAATTTTATTTCTTACGACTTTTTGTAAAATATGTTAATGCCATCTGAAAGAGGAACAGATAAGCTTTCCATCGCACTCTTAGTCGAAGAAGTCGGTCGAAGGATGCAAGAGTTATTAGCAAAAAACTAATCGGTGGTCAACACGTTTCCGTCCTACTGCCGATTCTTTTCGCAAAATGCCTTTCTATAATTGTAGTATTTAATGGGAAAAACTTAAACGAACTTTTTGTCCATGTAAAAAACTATTAATTCTGAATAAAATGCCACCCATTTATAAAATTAAAAAACTTTAAATGTCTCTTATTAGATAAGGCATATTTTCGTCTGATAAGGTACTTCTTCTTCAATGATTTCGAGGATATTTTAGTTTTGATCAAAAAAATTTTATTTCTCATGACTTTTCGTAAAATATGTTAATGCCACCTGAAAGAGGAACAGATGAGCTTTCCATCGAGCTCTTAGTCGAAGAAGTCGGTCGAAGGATGCAAGAGTTATTAGCAAAAAACTAATCGGTGGTCAACACGTTTCCGTCCTAGTGCCGATTCTTTTCGCAAAATGCTTTTCTATAATTGTAGTATTTAATGGGAAAAAATTAAACGGAGTTTTTGTCCATGTAAAAAACTATTAATTCTGAAAAAAATGCCACCCAGTTATGCAATTAAAAAAATTTAAATGTCTCTTATTAGATAAGGCATATTTTCGTCTGATAAGGTACTTCGTTTTCAATGATTTCGAGGATATTTTAGTTTTGATCAAAAAAATTTTATTTCTTACGACTTTTCGTAAAACTGCCGATTCTTTTCGCAAAGTACTTTTCTATAATTATAGTATTTAATGGGAAAAAATTAAACGAATTTTTTGTCATGTAAAAAACTATTAATTCTGAATAAAATGCCGCCCATTTATGCAATTAAAAAAATTTAAATGTTTCTTATTAGATAAGGCATATTTTCGGCTGATAAGGTACTTCTTCTTCAATGATTTCGACGATATTTTAGTTTTGATCAAAAAAATTTTATTTCTTACGACTTTTCGTAAAACAGCCGATTCTTTTCGCAAAATACTTTTCTATAATTATAGTATTTAATGGGAAAAAATTAAACGGATTTTTTGTCCATGTAAAAAACTATTAATTCTGAATAAAATGCCACCCATTTATGCATTTAAAAAAATTTAAATGTCTCTTATTAGATAAGGCATATTTTCGTCTGATAAGGTACTTCTTTTTCAATGATTTCGAGGATATTTTAGTTTTGATAAAAAAATTTTATTTCTTACGTTTTTTTGTAAAATATGTTAATGCCATCTGAAAGAGGAACAGATAAGCTTTCCATCGAACTCTTAGTCGAAGAAGTCGGTCGAAGGATGCAAGAGTTGTTAGCAAAAAACCAATCGGTGGTCAACAGGTTTCCGTCCTACTGCCGATTCTTTTCGCAAAATGCTTTTCTATAATTGTAGTATTTAATGGGAAAAAATTAAACGAATTTTTTGTCCATATAAAAAAACTATTAATTCTGAATAAAATGCCACGCATTTATGAAATTAAAAAAATTTAAATGTCTCTTATTAGACAAGGCATTTTTTCGTCTGATAAGGTACTTCTTTTTCAATGATTTCGAGGATATTTTAGTTTTGATGAAAAAAATTTTATTTCTTACGACTTTTCGTAAAATATGTTAATGCCATCTGAAAGAGGAACAGATAAGCCTTCCATCGAGCTCTTATCCGAAGAAGTCGGTCGAAGGATGCAAGAGTTATTAGCAAAAAACTAATCGGTGGTCAACACGTTTCCGTCCTACTGCCGATTCTTTTCGCAAAGTACTTTTCTATAATTCTAGTATTTAATGGGAAAAATTAAACGAATTTTTTCTCCATGTAAAAAAACTATTAATTCTGAATAAAATGCCTCCCATTTACGAAATTACAAAAATTTAAATGTCTCTTATTAGATAAGGCATATTTTCGTCTGATAAGGTATTTCTTTTTCAATGATTTCGAGGATATTTTAGTTTTGAATTTCTTTTTTATGCCGGCCATTTATGAAATTAAAAAAATTTAAATGTCTCTTATTAGATAAGGCATATTTTTGTCTGATAAGGTACTTCTTTTTCAATGATTTCGAGGATATTTTAGTTTTGATAAAAAAATTTTATTTCTTACGACTTTTCGTAAAATATGTTAATGCCGTCTTAAACATGGCATATTTTCTTCTTATAAGGTACTTCTTCTTCAATGATTTCGAGGATATTTTAGTTTTGATCAAAAAAATTTTATTTGTTACGACTTTTCGTAAAAAATATTAATGCCATCTGAAAGAGGAACAGATAAGCCTTCCATCGAGCTCTTATCCGAAGAAGTCGGTCGAAGGATGCAAGAGTTATTAGCAAAAAACTAATCGGTGGTCAACACGTTTCCGTCCTACTGCCGATTCTTTTCGCAAAGTACTTTTCTATAATTCTAGTATTTAATGGGAAAAAATTAAACGAATTTTTTGTCCATATAAAAAAACTATTAATTCTGAATAAAATGCCACGCATTTATGAAATTAAAAAAATTTAAATGTCTCTTATTAGACAAGGCATATTTTCGTCTGATAAGGTACTTCTTTTTCAATGATTTCGAGGATATTTAAGTTTTGATGAAAAAAATTGTATTTCTTATGACTTTTCGTAAAATATGTTAATGCCGTCTTAAACATGTCATATTTTCTTCTTTTAAGGTACTTCGTTTTCAATGATTTCGAGGATATTTTAGTTTTGATCAAAAAAAATTTATTTCTTACGTTTTTTCGTAGAATATGTTAATGCCGTCTTAAACATGGCATATTTTCTTCTTATAAGGTACTTCTTCTTCAATGATTTCGAGGATATTTTAGTTTTGATAAAAAAATTTTATTTCTTATGACTTTTCGTAAAATATGTTAATGCCGTCTTAAACATGGCATATTTTCTTCTTATAAGGTACTTCTTCTTCAATGATTTCGAGGATATTTTAGTTTTGATCAAAAAAATTTTATTTGTTACGACTTTTCGTAAAAAATGTTAATGCCAACTGAAAGAGGAACAGATAAGCTTTCCATCGAGCTCTTAGTCGAAGAAGTCGGTCGAAGGATGCGAAGTTATTACCAAAAAACTAATCGGTGGTCAACAGGTTTCCGTCCTACTGCCGATTCTTTTTGCAAAATGCTTTTCTATAATTGTAGTATTTAATGGGAAAAAATTAAACGAATTTTTTGTCCATATAAAAAAACTATTAATTCTGAATAAAATGCCACGCATTTATGAAATTAAAAAAATTTAAATGTCTCTTATTAGACAAGGCATATTTTCGTCTGATGAGGTACTTCTTCTTCAATGATTTCGAGGATATTTTAGTTTCGATCAAAAAAATGTTATTTCCTACGACTTTTCGTAAAATATGTTAATGCCATCTGAAAGAGGAATAGATAAGCTTTCAATCGAGCTTTTAGTCGAAGAAGTCGGTCGAAGGATGCGAAGTTATTACCAAAAAACTAATCGGTGGTCAACAGGTTTCCGTCCTACTGCCGATTCTTTTCGCAAAGTACTTTTCTATAATTATAGTATTTAATGGGAAAAAATTAAACGAATTTTTTGTCCATGTAAAAAACTATTAATTCTGAATAAAATGCCGCCCATTTATGCAATTAAAAAAATTTAAATGTTTCTTATTAGATAAGGCATATTTTCGGCTGATAAGGTACTTCTTCTTCAATGATTTCGAGGATATTTTAGTTTTGATCAAAAAAATTTTATTTCTTACGCTTTTTCGTAAAATATGTTAATGCCGTCTTAAAGATGGCATATTTTCGTCTGATAAGGTACTTCTTGTTCAATGATTTCGAGGATATTTTAGTTTTGATCAAAAAAATTTTATTTCTTACGACTTTTCGTAAAATATGTTAATGCCATTTGAAAGAGGAACAGATAAGCTTTCCATCGAGCTCTTAATCGAAGAAGTCGGTCGAAGGATGGAAGAGTTATTAGCAAAAAACTAAGCGGTGGTCAACACGATTCCGCTCTTCTGTCGATTCTTTTCGCAAAGTACTTTTCTATAATTCTAGTATTTAATGGGAAAAAATTAAACAAATTTTTTGTCCATAGAAAAAACTATTAATTCTGAATAAAATGCCGCTCATTTATGAAATTAAAAATATTTAAATGTCTCATATTAGATAATGCATATTTTCGTCTGATAAGGTACTTCTCCTTCAATAATTTCGAGGATATTTTAGTTTTGATCAAAAATATTTTATTTCTTACGACTTTTCGTAAAATATGTTAATGCCATCTGAAAGAGGAGCAGATAAGCTTTCCATCGAGCTCTTAATCGAAGAAGTCGGTCGAAGAATGCAAGAGTTATTAGCAAAAAAATAATCGGTTGTCAACACATTTCCGTCCTACTGTCGATTCTTTTCGCAAAGTACTTTTCTATAATTCTAGTATTTAATTGGGAAAAATTAAACAAATTTTTTGTCCATATAAAAAACTATTAATTCTGAATAAAATGCCGCCCATTTATGCAATTAAAAAAATTTAAATGGTTCTCATTAGATAAGGCATATTTTCGTCTGATAAGGTACTTCTTCTTCAATGATTCCGAGGATATTTTAGTTTTGATCAAAAAAAAATTTATTTCTTACGACTTTTCGTAAAATATGTTAATGCCATTTGAAAGAGGAACAGATAAGCTTTCCATCGAGCTCTTAATCGAAGAAGTCGGTCGAAGGATGGAAGAGTTATTAGCAAAAAACTAATCGGTGGTCAACACGATTCCGCTCTTCTGTCGATTCTTTTCGCAAAGTACTTTTCTATAATTCTAGTATTTAATGCGAAAAAATTAAACGAATTTTTTGTCCATGTAAAAAACTATTAATTCTGGATAAAATGCCGCCCATTAATGAAATTAAAAATATTTAAATGTCTCATATTAGATAAGGCATATTTTCGTCTGATAAGGTACTTCTCCTTCAATAATTTCGAGGATATTTTAGTTTTGATCAAAAAAATTTTATTTCTTACGACTTACGTAAAATATGTTAATGCCATCTGAAAGAGGAGCAGATAAGCTTTCCATCGAGCTCTTAATCGAAGAAGTCGGTCGAAGGATGCAAGAGTTATTAGCAAAAAAATAATCGGTGGTCAACACGTTTCCGTCCTACTGTCGATTCTTTTCGCAAAGTACTTTTCTATAATTCTAGTATTTAATGGGAAAAAATTAAACAAATTTTTTGTCCATATAAAAAACTATTAATTCTGAATAAAATGCCGCCCATTTATGCAATGAAAAAAATTTAAATGTTTCTTATTAGATAAGGCATATTTTCGTCTTATAAGGTACTTCTTTTTCAATGATTTCGAGGATATTTTAGTTTTGATCAAAAAAAATTTATTTCTTACGTTTTTTCGTAAAATATGTTAATGCCGTCTTAAACATGGCATATTTTCGTCTTATAAGGATTTTCTTCTTCAATGATTTCGAGGATATTTTAGTTTTGATCAAAAAAATTTTATTTCTTACGACTTTTCGTAAAATATGTTAATGCCATCTGAAAGAAGAAAAGATAATCCTTCCATCGAGCTCTAAGTCGAAGAAGTCGGTCGAAGGATGCAAGAGTTATTAGCAAAAAACTAATCGGTGGTCAACACGTTTCCGTCCTACTGCAAATTCTTTTCGCAAAGTACTTTTCTATAATTCTAGTATTTAATGGGAAAAAATTAAACGAATTTTTTGTCCACGTAAAAAACTATTAATTCTGAATAAAATGCCACCCATTTATGCAATTAAAAAAATTTAAATGGATCTTATTTGATAAGGCATATTTTCGTCTGATAAGGTACTTCTTCTTCAATGATTTCGAGGATATTTTAGTTTTGATCAAAAAAATTTTATTTCTTACGACTTTTCGTATAATATCTGATAAGGTACTTTTTCTTCAATGATTTCGATGATATTTTAGTTTTGATCAAAAAAATTTTATTTCTTACGACTTTTCGTGAAATATGTTAATGCCATCTGAAAGAGGAACAGATAAGCTTTCCATCGAGCTCTTAATCGAAGAAGTCGGTCGAAGGATGCAAGAGTGATTAGCAAAAAAATAATCGGTGGTCAACACGTTTCCGTCCTACTGTCGATTCTTTTCGCAAACTACTTTTCTATAATTCTAGTATTTAATGGGAAAAAATTAAACGAATTTTTTGTCCATATAAAAAACTATTAATTCTGAATAAAATGCCGCCCATTTATGCAATGAAAAAATTTTAAATGTCTCTTATTAGTTAAGCCATATTTTCGTCTTATAAGGTACTTCTTTTTCAATGATTTCGAGGATATTTTAGTTTTGATCAAAAAAAATTTATTTCTTACGTTTTTTCGTAAAATATGTTAATGCCGTCTTAAACATGGCATATTTTCGTCTTATAAGGTACTTCTTCTTCAATGATTTCGAGGATATTTAAGTTTTGATCAAAAAAATTGTATTTCTTATGACTTTTCGTAAAATATGTTAATGCCATCTGAAAGAGGAACAGACAAGCTTTCCATCGAGCTCTTAGTCGAATAAGTCGGTCGAAGGATGCAAGAGTTATTAGCAAAAAAGTAATCGGTGGTTAACACGTTTCCGTCCTACTACCGATTCTTTTCGCAAAGTACTTTTCTATAATTCTAGTATTTAATGGGAAAAAATTAAACGAATTTTTTGTCCATTTAAAAAACTATTAATTCTGAATAAAATGCCACCCATTTATGCAATTAAAAAAATTTAAATGTCTCATATTTGGTAAGGCATATTTTCGTCTGATAAGGTACTTCTTCTTCAATGATTTCGAGGATATTTTAGTTTTGATCAATAAAATTTTATTTCTTATGACTTTTCGTGAAATATGTTAATGTCATCTGAAAGAGGAACAGATAAGCTTTCCATCGAGCTCTTGGTCGAAGAAGTCGGTCGAAGGATGCAAGAGTTATTAGCAAAAAACTAATCGGTGGTCAACACGATTCCGCTCTTCTGCCGATTCTTTTCGCAAAGTAGTTTTCTATAATTCTAGTATATAATGGGAAAAAATTAAACGAATTTTTTGTCCATGTAAAAAACTATTAATTCTGAATAAAATGCCGCCCATTTATGCAATTAAAAAAATTTAAATGTTTCTTATTAGATAAGGCATATTTTCGGCTGATAAGGTACTTCTTCTTCAATGATTTCGAGGATATATTAGTTTTGATCAAAAAAATTTTATTTCTCACGCTTTTCCGTAAAATATGTTAATGCCGTCTTAAAGATGGCATATTTTCGTCTGATAAGGTACTTCTTCTTCAATGATTTCGAGGATATTTTAGTTTTGATCAAAAAAATTTTATTTCTTACGACTTTTCTTAAAATATGTTAATGCCATTTGAAAGAAGAACAGATAAGTTTTCCATCGAGCTCTTAATCGAAGAAGTCGGTCGAAGGATGGAAGAGTTATTAGCAAAAAATTAAGCGGTGGTCAACACGATTCCGCTCTTCTGTCGATTCTTTTCGCAAAGTACTTTTCTATAATTCTAGTATTTAATGGGAAAAAATTAAACAAATTTTTTGTCCATATAAAAATTTATTAATTCTGAATAAAATGCTGCTCATTTATGAAATTAAAAATATTTAAATGTCTCATATTAGATAAGGCATATTTTCGTCTGATAAGGTACTTCTCCTTCAATAATTTCGAGGATATTTTAGTTTTGATCAAAAAAATTTTATTTCTTACGACTTTTCGTAAAATATGTTAATGCCATCTGAAAGAGGAGCAGATAAGCTTTCCATCGAGCTCTTAATCGAAGAAGTCGGTCGAAGAATGCAAGAGTTATTAGCAAAAAAATAATCGGTGGTCAACACGTTTCCGTCCTACTGTCGATTCTTTTCGCAAAGTACTTTTCTATAATTCTAGTATTTAATGGGAAAAAATTAAACAAATTTTTTGTCCATATAAAAAACTATTAATTCTGAATAAAATGCCGCCCATTTATGCAATTAAAAAAATTTAAATGGTTCTTATTAGATAAGGCATATTTTCGTCTGATAAGGTACTTCTTCTTCAATGATTCCGAGGATATTTTAGTTTTGATCAAAAAAAATTTTATTTCTTACGACTTTTCGTAAAATATGTTAATGCCATTTGAAAGAGGAACAGATAAGCTTTCTATCGAGCTCTTAATCGAAGAAGTCGGTCGAAGGATGCAAGAGTTATTAGCAAAAAAATAATCGGTGGTCAACAGGTTTCCGTCCTACTGTCGATTCTTTTCGCAAAGTACTTTTCTATAATTCTAGTATTTAATGGGAAAAAATTAAACAAATTTTTTGTCCATGTAAAAAACTATTAATTCTGAATAAAATGCCGCCCATTTATGCAATGAAAAAAATTTTAATGTCTCTTATTAGATAAGCCATATTTTCGTCTTATAAGGTACTTCTTCTTCAATGATTTCGAGGATATATTAGTTGTGATCAAAAAAATTTTATTTCTCACGCTTTTCCGTAAAATATGTTAATGCCGTCTTAAAGATGGCATATTTTCGTCTGATAAGGTACTTCTTCTTCAATGATTTCGAGGATATTTTAGTTTTGATCAAAAAAATTTTATTTCTTACGACTTTTCGTAAAATATGTTAATGCCATTTGAAAGAGGAACAGATAAGCTTTCCATCGAGCTCTTAATCAAAGAAGTCGGTCGAAGGATGCAAGAGTTATTAGCAAAAAACTAATCGGTGGTCAACACGTTTCCGTCCTACTGTCGGTTATTTTCGCAAAGTACTTTTCTATAATTCTAGTATTTAATGGGAAAAAATTAAACGAATTTTTTGTCCATATAAAAAACTATTAATTCTGAATAAAATGCCGCCCATTTATGCAATGAAAAAAATTTAAATGTCTCTTATTAGATAAGGCATATTTTCGTCTTATAAGGTACTTCTTTATCACTGATTTCGAGGATATTTTAGTTTTGATCAAAAAAAATTTATTTCTTACGTTTTTTCGTAAAATATGTTAATGCCGTCTTAAACATGGCATATTTTCGTCTTATAAGGAACTTCTTCTTCAATGATTTCGAGGATATTTTAGTTTTGATTAAAAAAATTTTATTTCTTACGACGTTTCGTAAAATATGTTAATGCCATCTGAAAGAGGAACAGATAAGCCTTCCATCGAGCTCTAAGTCGAAGAAGTCGGTCGAAGGATGCAAGAGTTATTAGCAAAAAGCTAATCGGTGGTCAACACGTTTCCGTCCTACTGCTGATTCTTTTTGATCAAAACAATTTTATTTCTTACGCTTTTTCGTAAAATATGTTAATGCCGTCTTAAAGATGGCATATTTTCGTCTTATAAGGTACATCTTCTTCAATGATTTCGATGATATTTTAGTTTTGATCAAAAAAATTTTATTTCTTACGACTTTTCGTAAAATATGTTAATGCCATCTGAAAGAGGAACAGATAAGCCTTCTATCGAGCTCTTAGTCGAAGAAGTCGGTCAAAGGATGCAAGAGTTATTAGCAAAATGCCAACACGGTGGTCAACACGTTTCCGTCCTACTGCCGATTCTTTTCGCAAAGTACTTTTCTATAATTCTAGTATTTAATGGGAAAAAATTAAACAAATTTTTTGTCCATATAAAAAACTATTAATTCTGAATAAAATGCCGCCCATTTATGCAATTAAAAAAATTTAAATGGTTCTTATTAGATAAGGCATATTTTCGTCTGATAAGGTACTTCTTCTTCAATGATTCCGAGGATATTTTAGTTTTGATCAAAAAAAATTTTATTTCTTACGACTTTTCGTAAAATATGTTAATGCCATTTGAAAGAGGAACAGATAAGCTTTCTATCGAGCTCTTAATCGAAGAAGTCGGTCGAAGGATGCAAGAGTTATTAGCAAAAAAATAATCGGTGGTCAACACGTTTCCGTCCTACTGTCGATTCTTTTCGCAAAGTACTTTTCTATAATTCTAGTATTTAATGGGAAAAAATTAAACAAATTTTTTGTCCATATAAAAAACTATTAATTCTGAATAAAATGCCGCCCATTTATGCAATTAAAAAAATTTAAATGGTTCTTATTAGATAAGGCATATTTTCGTCTGATAAGGTACTTCTTCTTCAATGATTCCGAGGATATTTTAGTTTTGATCAAAAAAAATTTTATTTCTTACGACTTTTCGTAAAATATGTTAATGCCATTTGAAAGAGGAACAGATAAGCTTTCTATCGAGCTCTTAATCGAAGAAGTCGGTCGAAGGATGCAAGAGTTATTAGCAAAAAAATAATCGGTGGTCAACACGTTTCCGTCCTACTGTCGATTCTTTTCGCAAAGTACTTTTCTATAATTCTAGTATTTAATGGGAAAAAATTAAACAAATTTTTTGTCCATGTAAAAAACTATTAATTCTGAATAAAATGCCGCCCATTTATACAATGAAAAAAATTTTAATGTCTCTTATTAGATAAGCCATATTTTCGTCTTATAAGGTACTTCTTCTTCAATGATTTCGAGGATATATTAGTTGTGATCAAAAAAATTTTATTTCTCACGCTTTTCCGTAAAATATGTTAATGCCGTCTTAAAGATGGCATATTTTCGTCTGATAAGGTACTTCTTCTTCAATGATTTCGAGGATATTTTAGTTTTGATCAAAAAAATTTTATTTCTTACGACTTTTCGTAAAATATGTTAATGCCATTTGAAAGAGGAACAGATAAGCTTTCTATCGAGCTCTTAATCGAAGAAGTCGGTCGAAGGATGCAAGAGTTATTAGCAAAAAAATAATCGGTGGTCAACACGTTTCCGTCCTACTGCTGATTCTTTTTGATCAAAAAAATTTTATTTCTTACGCTTTTTCGTAAAATATGTTAATGCCGTCTTAAAGATGGCATATTTTCGTCTTATAAGGTACATCTTCTTCAATGATTTCGATGATATTTTAGTTTTGATCAAAAAAATTTTATTTCTTACGACTTTTCGTAAAATATGTTAATGCCATCTGAAAGAGGAACAGATAAGCCTTCTATCGAGCTCTTAGTCGAAGAAGTCGGTCGAAGGATGCAAGAGTTATTAGCAAAATGCCAACACGGTGGTCAACACGTTTCCGTCCTACTGCCGATTCTTTTCGCAAAGTACTTTTCTATAATTCTAGTATTTAATGGTAAAAAATTAAACGAATTTTCTGTCCATGTAAAAAACTATTAATTCTGAATAAAATGCCGCCCATTTATGCAATTAAAAAAATTTAAATGGTTCTTATTAGATAAGGCATATTTTCGTCTGATAAGGTACTTCTTCTTCAATGATTTCGAGGATATTTTAGTTTTGATCAAAAAAATTTTATTTCTTATGACTTTTCGTAAAATATGTTAATGCCATCTGAAAGAGGAACAGATAAGCTTTCCATCGAGCTTTTAGTCGAAGAAGTCAGTCGAAGGATGAAAGAGTTATTACCAAAAAACTAATCGATGGTCAACATGATTCCGTCCTACTGCCGATTCTTTTCGCAAAGTACTTTTCTATAATTCTAGTATTTAATGGAAAAAATTAAACGAATTTTTTGTTCATGTAAAAAACTATTTATTCTGAATAAAATGCCGCAATTTATGCAATTAAAAAAATTTAAATGTCTCTTATTATACAAGGCATATTTTCGTCTGATAAGGTACCTCTTCTTCAATGATTTCGAGGATATTTTAGTTTTCATCCAAAAAATTTTATTTCTTACAACTTTTCGTAAAATATGTCAATGCCATCTGAAAGAGGAACAGATAAGCTTTTCATCCAGTCGAAGAAGTCGGTCGAAGGATGCAAGAGTTATTAGCAAAAAACTAATCGGTGGTCAACAAGATTCCGTCCTACTGCCGATTCTCTTCGCAAAGTACATTTCTATAATTCTAGTATTTAATGGGGGAAAAAATTAAACGAATTTTTTGTCCATGTAAAAAACTTTTAATTCTTAATAAAATGCCGCCCATTTATGCAATTAAAAAATTTTAAATGTCTCATAGCTTTCCATCGAGCTTTTAGTCGAAGAAGTCGGTCGAAGGATGCAAGAGTTATTAGCAAAAAACTAATCGGTGATCAACACGATTCCGCTCTTCTGCCGATTCTTTTCGCAAAGTACTTTTCTATAATTCTAGTATTTAATGGGAAAAAATTAAACGAATTTTTTGTCCATGTAAAAAACTATTAATTCTGAATAAAATGCCACCCATTTATGCAATTAAAAAAATTTAAATGTCTCATATTTGATAAGGCATATTTTCGTCTGATAAGGTACTTCTTCTTCAATGATTTCGAGGATATTTAAGTTTTGATCAAAAAAATTGTATTTCTTATGACTTTTCGTAAAATATGTTAATGCCATCTGAAAGAGGAACAGACAAGCTTTCCATCGAGCTCTTAGTCGAATAAGTCGGTCGAAGGATGCAAGAGTTATTAGCAAAAAACTTATCGGTGGTTAACACGTTTTCGTCCTTCTACCGATTCTTTTCGCAAAGTACTTTTCTATAATTCTAGTATTTAATGGGAAAAAATTAAACGAATTTTTTGTCCATGTAAAAAACTATTAATTCTGAATAAAATGCCACCCATTTATGCAATTAAAACCAGTAAGGACGCTATCTTCAGCAAGGCTGAAGCTATAATACTTTTCACGTTGTGTCACTAAAAAACTAAATGAATAGTTTTCATGCCTCCCTAACAACATAACTGTAAGGTTTCAAGTCAATTGGTTAAAAAACAAAAAAGTTTTCCATACAGCGGTTCAAGTTTTGCGATAAGTGGGCGTAGCCATGCCCACTTTTTGTCAAAATAGTTTTCATTCCTCCCTAAGAAGATAACTGTAAGGTTTCAAGTCAATTGGTTAAAAAACAAAAAAGTTATCCATACAACGGGTCAAATTTCGCTATAAAAAGGCGTGGCCGCGCCCACTTTTGGTCAAAGTTGTTTTTATTCCTCCCTAACAGCATAACTGTAAGGTTTCAAGTCAATTGGTTGAAAAACAAAAAAGTTGTCCATACAACGGGTCAAATTTCGCTAGAAGTGGGCGTGGCTATAAAAACAATTTTGACCAAAAGTGGGCGCGGCCACGCCCTTTTATAGCGAAATTTGACCCGTTGTATGGAAAACTTTTTTGTTTTTTAACCAATTGACTTGAAACCTTACAGTTATCTTCTTAGGGAGGAATGAAAACTATTTTGACCAAAAGTGGGCATGGCTACGCCCACTTATCGCAAAACTTGAACCGCTGTATGGAAAACTTTTTTGTTTTTTAACCAATTGACTTGAATCCTTACAGTTATGTTGTTAGGGAGGCATGAAAACTATTCATTTAGTTTTTTAGTGACACAACGTGAAAAGTATTATAGCTTCAGCCTTGCTGAAGATAGCGTCCTTACTGGTTTTAATTGCATAAATGGGTGGCATTTTATTCAGAATTAATAGTTTTTTACATGGACAAAAAATTCGTTTAATTTTTTCCCATTAAATACTAGAATTATAGAAATGTACTTTGCGAAAAGAATCGGTAGTAGGACGAAAACGTGTTAACCACCGATAAGTTTTTTGCTAATAACTCTTGCATCCTTCGACCGACTTATTCGACTAAGAGCTCGATGGAAAGCTTGTCTGTTCCTCTTTCAGATGGCATTAACATATTTTACGAAAAGTCATAAGAAATACAATTTTTTTGATCAAAACTTAAATATCCTCGAAATCATTGAAGAAGAAGTACCTTATCAGACGAAAATATGCCTTATCAAATATGAGACATTTAAATTTTTTTAATTGCATAAATGGGTGGCATTTTATTCAGAATTAATAGTTTTTTACATGGACAAAAAATTCGTTTAATTTTTTCCCATTAAATACTAGAATTATAGAAAAGTACTTTGCGAAAAGAATCGGCAGAAGAGCGGAATCGTGTTGACCACCGATTAGTTTTTTGCTAATAACTCTTGCATCCTTCGACCGACTTCTTCGACTAAAAGCTCGATGGAAAGCTATGAGACATTTAAATTTTTTTAATTGCATAAATGGGCGGCATTTTATTAAGAATTAAAAGTTTTTTACATGGACAAAAAATTCGTTTAATTTTTTCCCCCATTAAATACTAGAATTATAGAAATGTACTTTGCGAAGAGAATCGGCAGTAGGACGGAATCTTGTTGACCACCGATTAGTTTTTTGCTAATAACTCTTGCATCCTTCGACCGACTTCTTCGACTGGATGAAAAGCTTATCTGTTCCTCTTTCAGATGGCATTGACATATTTTACGAAAAGTTGTAAGAAATAAAATTTTTTTGATGAAAACTAAAATATCCTCGAAATCATTGAAGAAGAGGTACCTTATCAGACGAAAATATGCCTTGTATAATAAGAGACATTTAAATTTTTTTAATTGCATAAATTGCGGCATTTTATTCAGAATAAATAGTTTTTTACATGAACAAAAAATTCGTTTAATTTTTTCCCATTAAAAACTAGAATTATAGAAAAGTACTTTGCGAAAAGAATCGGCAGTAGGACGGAATCATGTTGACCATCGATTAGTTTTTTGGTAATAACTCTTTCATCCTTCGACTGACTTCTTCGACTAAAAGCTCGATGGAAAGCTTATCTGTTCCTCTTTCAGATGGCATTAACATATTTTACGAAAAGTCATAAGAAATAAAATTTTTTGGATCAAAACTAAAATATCCTCGAAATCATTGAAGAAGAAGTACCTTATCAGACGAAAATATGCCTTATCTAATAAGAACCATTTAAATTTTTTTAATTGCATAAATGGGCGGCATTTTATTCAGAATTAATAGTTTTTTACATGGACAGAAAATTCGTTTAATTTTTTCCCATTAAATACTAGAATTATAGAAAAGTACTTTGCGAAAAGAATCGGCAGTAGGACGGAAACGTGTTGACCACCGTGTTGGCATTTTGCTAATAACTCTTGCATCCTTCGACCGACTTCTTCGACTTAGAACTCGATGGAAGGCTTATCTGTTCCTCTTTCAGATGGCATTAACATATTTTACGAAAAGTCGTAAGAAATAAAATTTTTTTGATCAAAACTAAAATATCATCGAAATCATTGAAGAAGATGTACCTTATAGACGAAAATATGCCATCTTTAAGACGGCATTAACATATTTTACGAAAAAGCGTAAGAAATAAAATTTTTTTGATCAAAAAGAATCAGCAGTAGGACGGAAACGTGTTGACCACCGATTAGCTTTTTGCTAATAACTCTTGCATCCTTCGACCGACTTCTTCGACTTAGAGCTCGATGGAAGGCTTATCTGTTCCTCTTTCAGATGGCATTAACATATTTTACGAAACGTCGTAAGAAATAAAATTTTTTTGATCAAAACTAAAATATCCTCGAAATCATTGAAGAAGAAGTTCCTTATAAGACGAAAATATACCATGTTTAAGACGGCATTAACATATTTTACGAAAAAACGTAAGAAATAAATTTTTTTTGATCAAAACTAAAATATCCTCGAAATCATTGAAAAAGAACTACCTTATAAGACGAAAATATGCCTTATCTAATAAGAGACATTTAAATTTTTTTCATTGCATAAATGGGCGGCATTTTATTCAGAATTAATAGTTTTTTATATGGACAAAAAATTCGTTTAATTTTTTCCCATTAAATACTAGAATTATAGAAAAGTACTTTGCGAAAATAACCGACAGTAGGACGGAAACGTGTTGACCACCGATTAGTTTTTTGCTAATAACTCTTGCATCCTTCGACCGACTTCTTCGATTAAGAGCTCGATGGAAAGCTTATCTGTTCCTCTTTCAAATGGCATTAACATATTTTACGAAAAGTCGTAAGAAATAAAATTTTTTTGATCAAAACTAAAATATCCTCGAAATCATTGAAGAAGAAGTACCTTATCAGACGAAAATATGCCATCTTTAAGACGGCATTAACATATTTTACGGAAAAGCGTGAGAAATAAAATTTTTTTGATCAAAACTAATATATCCTCGAAATCATTGAAGAAGAAGTACCTTATCAGCCGAAAATATGCCTTATCTAATAAGAAACATTTAAATTTTTTTAATTGCATAAATGGGCGGCATTTTATTCAGAATTAATAGTTTTTTACATGGACAAAAAATTCGTTTAATTTTTTCCCATTAAATACTAGAATTATAGAAAACTACTTTGCGAAAAGAATCGACAGTAGGACGGAAACGTGTTGACCACCGATTAGCTTTTTGCTTATAACTCTTGCATCCTTCGACCGACTTCTTCGATTAAGAGCTCGATGGAAAGCTTATCTGTTCCTCTTTCAAATGGCATTAACATATTTTACGAAAAGTCGTAAGAAATAAAATTTTTTTGATCAAAACTAAAATATCCTCGAAATCATTGAAGAAGAAGTACCTTATCAGACGAAAATATGCCATGTTTAAGACGGCATTAACATATTTTACGAAAAAACGTACGAAATAAATTTTTTTTGGTCAAATTTCGCTAGAAGTGGGCGTGGCTACGCTCACTTTGGGTCAAAATGGTTTTCATGCCTCCCTAAGAACATAACTGTAAAGTTTCAAGTCAATTGGTTAAAAAACAAAAAAGTTTTCCATACAACGGGTCAATTTTTGCTATAAGTGGGCGTGGCTACGCGTGGCTACGCCCACTTTTGGTCAAAATAGTTTTCATTCCTCCCTAAGAACATAACTGTAAAGTTTCAAGTCAATTGGTTAAAAAACAAAAAAGTTTTCCATACAACGGGTCAATTTTCGCTATAAGTGGGCGTGGCTACGCGTGGCTACGCCCACTTTTGGTCAAAATAGTTTTCATTCCTTCCTAAGAACATAACTTTAAAATTTCAAGTCAATTGGTTAAAAAACAAAAAAGTTTTTCATACAACGGGTCAATTTTTGCTATAAGTGGGCGTGGCTACGCGTGGCTACGCCCACTTTTGGTCAAAATAGTTTTCATTCCTCCCTAAGAACATAACTGTAAAGTTTCAAGTCAATTGGTTGAAAAACAAAAAAGTTGTCCATACAACGACGTGAATATTGCTTCTCTTCCTCTTCTTCATTTTGTATGGGAGCTACCAGTTCCAGATGTCCAATCTCATTGAAACTTTCAGGCATGTAGTCGGACTATGTAGAACTACTATGTTTAAAATTTCAGCACTCTATCATACAAAACAAAAAAGTTTTCCATACAACGATTCAAGTTTTGTTCATTTTTCTTCTTCTTTTCGTATGGTGGCTACCAGTTCCAGTGGTCCGATATGGCTGGATCCGACAAATGAGTTGACTGCACGAATAAGAAGTCTCTGTGCAAAATTTCAGATCAATATCTTAAAAACTGTGGGAGGAGATTGTATATATACAGACAGACGGACAGACGGACAGACGGGCATGGCTAAATCAACTCGTCTTGTCGTCCTGATCAAGAATATATATACTTTATATAGTCGGAAATGAATATTTCGATCTGTTACAAACTTCAGCACAAAGTTATTATACTATTTCACATACGTGAAAAGTATAAAAATTTAAATGTCTCATATTTGATAAGGAATATTTTCGTCTGATAAGGTACTTCTTCTTCAATGATTTCGAGGATATTTTAGTTTTGATCAAAAAAATTTTATTTCTTATGACTTTTCGTAAATTATGTAAATGCCATCTGAAAGAGGAACAGATAAGCTTTCCATCGAGCTCTTAGTCGAAAAAGTCGGTCGAAGGATGCAAGAGTTATTAGCAAAAAACTAATCGGTGGTCTACACGATTCCGCTCTTCTGCCGATTCTTTTCGCAAAGTACTTTTCTATAATTCTAGTATTAATGGGAAAAAATTAAACGAATTTTTTGTCCATGTAAAAAACTATTAATTCTGAATAAAATGCCGCCCATTTATGCAATTAAAAATATTTAAATGTCTCTTTTTAGATAAGGTATATTTTCGTCTGATAAGGTACTTCTTCTTCAATAATTTCGAGGATATTTTAGTTTTGATCAAAAAAATTTTATTTCTTACGACTTTTCGTATAATATGTTAATGCCATCTGAAAGATGGCATATTTTCGTCTGATAAGGTACTTTTTCTTCAATGATTTCGAGGATATTTTAGTTTTGATCAAAAAAATTCTATTTCTTACGACTTTTCGTAAAATATGTTAATGCCATCTGAAAGAGGAACAGATAAGCTTTCCAACGAGCTCTTAGTCGAAAAGGTCGGTCGAAGGATGCAAGAGTTATTAGCAAAAAACTAATCGGTGGTCAACACGATTCCGTCCTACTGCCGATTCTTTTCGAAAAGTACTTTTCTATAATTCTAGTATTTAATGGGAAAAAATTAAACGAATTTTTTGTCCATGTAAAAAACTATTAATTCTGAATAAAATGCCACCCATTTATGCAATTAAAAAAATTTAAATGTTTCTTATTAGATAAGGCATGTTTTCGTCTGATAAGGTACTTTTTTTTCAATGATTTCGAGGATATTTTAGTTTTGATCAAAAAAATTTTATTTCTTATGACTTTTCGTAAAATATGTTAATGCCATTTGAAAGAGGAACAGATAAGCTTTCCATCGAGCTCTTAATCGAAGAAGTCGGTGAAAGGATGCAAGAGTTATTAGCAAAAAACTAATCGGTGGTCAACACGATTCCGCTCTTCTGTCGATTCTTTTCGCAAAGTACTTTTCTATAATTCTAGTATTTAATGGGAAAAAATTAAACGAATTTTTTGTCCATATAAAAAACTATTAATTCTGAATTAAATGCCGCCCATTTATGCAATTAAAAAAATTTCAATGTTTCTTATTAGATAAGGCATATTTTCGTCTGATAAGGTACTTCTTTTTCAATGATTTCGAGGATATTTTAGTTTTTATCAAAAAAATTTTATTTCTTACGACTTTTCGTAAAATATGTGGATGCCATCTGAAAGAGAAACAGATAAGCTTTCCATCGAGCTCTTAATCGAAGAAGTCGGTCGAAGGATGCAAGAGTTATTAGCAAAAAACTAATCGGTGGTCAACACGTTTCCGTCCTACTGTCGATTATTTTCGCAAAGTACTTTTCTATAATTATAGTATTTAATGGGAAAAAATTAAACGAATTTTTTGTCCATATAAAAAACTATTAATTCTGAATAAAATACCGCCCATTTATGCAATGAAAAAAATTTAAATGTCTCTTATTAGATAAGTCATATTTTCGTCTTATAAGGTACTTCTTTTTCAATGATTTCGAGGATATTTTAGTTTTGATCAAAAAAAATTTATTTCTTACGTTTTTTCGTAAAATATGTTAATGCCGTCTTAAACATGGCATATTTTCGTCTTATAAGGAACTTCTTCTTCAATGATTTCGAGGATATTTTAGTTTTGATCAAAAAAATTTTATTTCTTACGACGTTTCGTAAAATATGTTAATGCCATCTGAAAGAGGAACAGATAAGCCTTCCATTGAGCTCTAAGTCGAAGAAGTCGGTCGAAGGATGCAAGAGTTATTAGCAAAAAGCTAATCGGTGGTCAACACGTTTCCGTCCTACTGCTGATTCTTTTTGATCAAAAAAATTTTATTTCTTACGCTTTTTCGTAAAATATGTTAATGCCGTCTTAAAGATGGCATATTTTCGTCTTATAAGGTACATCTTCTTCAATGATTTCGATGATATTTTAGTTTTGATCAAAAAAATTTTATTTCTTACGACTTTTCGTAAAATATGTTAATGCCATCTGAAAGAGGAACAGATAAGCCTTCTATCGAGCTCTTAGTCGAAGAAGTCGGTCGAAGGATGCAAGAGTTATTAGCAAAATGCCAACACGGTGGTCAAAACGTTTCCGTCCTACTGCCGATTCTTTTCGCAAAGTACTTTTCTATAATTCTAGTATTTAATGGGAAAAAACTAAACGAATTTTCTGTCCATGTAAAAAACTATTAATTCTGAATAAAATGCCGCCCATTTATGCAATTAAAAAAATTTAAATGGTTCTTATTAGATAAGGCATATTTTCGTCTGACAAGGTACTTCTTCTTCAATGATTTCGATGATATTTTAGTTTTGATCAAAAAAATTGTATTTCTTATGACTTTTCGTAAAATATGTTAATGCCATCTGAAAGAGGAACAGACAAACTTTCCATCGAGCTCTTAGTCGAATAAGGTGGTCGAAGGATGCAAGAGTTATTAGCAAAAAACTTATCGGTGGTTAACACGTTTCCGTCCTACTACCGATTCTTTTCGCAAAGAACTTTTCTATAATTCTAGTATTTAATGGGAAAAAATTAAACGAATTTTTTGTCCATGTAAAAAACTATTAATTCTGAATAAAATGCCGCCCATTTATGCAATTAAAAAAATTTAAATGGTTCTTATTAGATAAGGCATATTTTCGTCTGACAAGGTACTTCTTCTTCAATGATTTCGATGATATTTTAGTTTTGATCAAAAAAATTGTATTTCTTATGACTTTTCGTAAAATATGTTAATGCCATCTGAAAGAGGAACAGACAAACTTTCCAACGAGCTCTTAGTCGAAAAGGTCGGTCGAAGGATGCAAGAGTTATTAGCAAAAAACTAATCGGTGGTCAACACGATTCCGTCCTACTGCCGATTCTTTTCGCAAAGAACTTTTCTATAATTCTAATATTTAATGGCAAAAAATTAAACGAATTTTTTGTCCATATAAAAAACTATTAATTCTGAATAAAATGCCGCCCATTTATGCAATTAAAAAAATTTAAATGTTTCTTATTAGATAAGGCATATTTTCGTCTGATAAGGTACTTCTTTTTCAATGATTTCGAGGATATTTTAGTTTTGATCAAAAAAATTTTATTTCTTATGACTTTTCGTAAAACATGTTAATGCCATCTGAAAGAGGAACAGATAAGCTTTCCATTGAGCTTTTAGTCGAAGAAGTCGGTCGAAGGATGCAAGAGTTATTAGCAAAAAACTTATCGGTGGTTAACACGTTTCCGTCCTACTACCGATTCTTTTCGCAAAGAACTTTTCTATAATTCTAGTATTTAATGGGAAAAAATTAAACGAATTTTTTGTCCATGTAAAAAACTATTAATTCTGAATAAAATGCCGCCCATTTATGCAATTAAAAAAATTTAAATGGTTCTTATTAGATAAGGCATATTTTCGTCTGATAAGGTACTTCTTTTTCAATGATTTCGAGGATATTTTAGTTTTGATCAAAAAAATTTTATTTCTTACGACTTTTCGTATAATATGTTAATGCCATCTGAAAGATGGCATATTTTCGTCTGATAAGGTACTTTTTCTTCAATGATTTCGAGGATATTTTAGTTTTGATCAAAAAAATTTTATTTCTTACGACTTTTCGTATAATATGTTAATGCCATCTGAAAGATGGCATATTTTCGTCTGATAAGGTACTTTTTCTTCAATGATTTCGAGGATATTTTAGTTTTGATCAAAAAAATTTTATTTCTTACGACTTTTCGTAAAATATGTTAATGCCATCTGAAAGCGGAACAGATAAGCTTTCCAACGAGCTCTTAGTCGAAAAGGTCGGTCGAAGGATGCAAGAGTTATTAGCAAAAAACTAATCGGTGGTCAACACGATTCCGTCATACTGCCGATTCTTTTCGCAAAGAACTTTTCTATAATTCTAATATTTAATGGCAAAAAATTAAACGAATTTTTTGTCCATATAAAAAACTATTAATTCTGAATAAAATGCCGCCCATTTATGCAATTAAAAAAATTTAAATGTTTCTTATTAGATAAGGCATATTTTCGTCTGATAAGGTACTTCTTCTTCAATAATTTCGAGGATATTTTAGTTTTGATCAAAAAAATTTTATTTCTTACGACTTTTCGTATAATATGTTAATGCCATCTGAAAGATGGCATATTTTAGTCTGATAAGGTACTTTTTCTTCAATGATTTCGATGATATTTTCGTTTTGATCAAAAAAATTTTATTTCTTACGACTTTTCGTAAAATATGTTAATGCCATCTGAAAGAGGAACAGATAAGACTTCCATCGAGCTCTAAGTCGAAGAAGTCGGTCGAACGATGCAAGAGTTATTAGCTAAAAACTAATCGGTGGTCAACACGTTTCCGTCCTACTGTCGATTATTTTCGCAAAGTAGTTTTCTATAATTCTAGTATTTAATGGGAAAAAATTAAACGAATTTTTTGTCCCGACTTTTCGTAAAATATGTTAATGCCATTTGAAAGAGGAACAGATAAGCTTTCCATCGAGCTCTTAGTCGAAGAAGTCGGTCGAAGGATGCAAGAGTTATTAGCAAAAAACTAATCGGTGGTCAACACGATTCCGCTCGTCTGCCGATTCTTTTCGCAAAGTACTTTTCTATAATTCCAGTATTTATTGGGAAAAAATTAAACGAATTTTTTGTCCATGTAAAAAATTATTAATTCTGAATAAAATGCCGCCCATTTATGCAATTAAAAATATTTAAATGTCTCTTTTTAGATAAGGTATATTTTCGACTGATAAGGTACTTCTTCTTCAATAATTTCGAGGATATTTTAGTTTTGATCAAAAAAATTTTATTTCTTACGACTTTTCGTATAATATGTTAATGCCATCTGAAAGATGGCATATTTTCGTCTGATAAGGTACTTTTTCTTCAATGATTTCGAGGATATTTTCGTTTTGATCAAAAAAATTTTGTTTCTTACGACTTTTCGTAAAATATGTTAATGCCATCTGAAAGAGGAACAGATAAGACTTCCATCGAGCTCTAAGTCGAAGAAGTCGGTCGAACGATGCAAGAGTTATTAGCAAAAAACTTATCGGTGGTTAACACGTTTCCGTCCTACTACCGATTCTTTTCGCAAAGTACTTTTCTATAATTCTAGTATTTAATAGGAAAAATTTAAACGAATTTTTTGTCCATGTAAAAAACTATTAATTCTGAATAAAATGCCGTCCATTAATGCAATTAAAAAAATTAAAATTGTTCTGATTAGATAAGGCATATTTTCGTCTGATAAGGTACATCTTCTTCAATGAGTTCGAGGATATTTAAGTTTTGATCAAAAAAATTTTATTTCTTATGACTATTCGTAAAATATGTTAATGCCATCTGAAAAAGGAACAGACAAGATTTCCGTCAAGCTCTTAGTCGAATAAGTCGGTCGAACGATGCAAGAGTTATTAGCAAAAAACTTATCGGTGGTTAACACGTTTCCGTCCTACTACCGATTCTTTTCGCAAAGTACTTTTCTATAATTCTAGTATTTAATAGGAAAAATTTAAACGAATTTTTTGTCCATGGAAAAAACTATTAATTCTGAATAAAATGCCACCCATTTATGCAATTAAAAAAATTTAAATGTCTCATATTTGATAAGGCATATTTTCGTCTGATAAGGTACTTCTTCTTCAATGATTTCGAGGATATTTTAGTTTTGATCAAAAAAATTTTATTTCTTATGACTTTTCGTGAAATATGTTATTGCCATCTGAAAGAGGAACAGATAAGCTTTCCATCGAGCTCTTAGTCGAAGAAGTCGGTCGAAGGATGCAAGAGTTATTAGCAAAAAACTAATCGGTGGTCAACACGATTCCGCTCTTCTGCCGATTCTTTTCGCAAAGTAGTTTTCTATAATTCTAGTATTTAATGGGAAAAAATTAAACGAATTTTTTGTCCCGACTTTTCGTAAAATATGTTAATGCCATTTGAAAGAGGAACTGATAAGCTTTCCATCGAGCTCTTAATCGAAGAAGTCGGTCGAAGGATGCAAGAGTTATTAGCAAAAAACTAATCGGTGGTTAACACGATTCCGCTCTTCTGTCGATTCTTTTCGCAAAGTACTTTTCTATAATTCTATTGATTCTGAATAAAATGCCGCCCATTTATGCAATTAAAAATATTTAAATGTTTCTTATTAGATAAGGCATATTTTCGTCTGATAAGGTACTTCTTCTTCAATAATTTCGAGGATATTTTAGTTTTGATCCAAAAAATTTTATTTCTTACCTACTTTTCGTAAAATATGTTAATGCCATCTGAAAAAGGAACAGATATGCTTTCCATCGAGCTCTTAGTCGAAGAAGTCGGTCGAAGGATGCAAGAGTTATTAGCAAAATGCCAACACGGTGGTCAACACGTTTCCGTCCTACTGCCGATTTAGTTTTGATCAAAAAAAATTTTTTTCTTATGACTTTTCGTAAAATATGTTCATGCCATCTAAAAGAGGAACAGATAAGCTTTCCATCGAGCTCTTAGTCGAAGAAGTCGGTCGAAGGATGCAAGAGTTATTAGCAAAAAGCTTATCGGTGGTCAACACGTTTCCGTCCTACTACCGATTCTTTTCGCAAAGTACTTTTCTATAATTCTAGTATTTAATGGGAAAAAATTAAACGAATTTTCTGTCCATGTAAAAAACTATTAATTCTGAATAAAATGCCGCCCATTTATGCAATTAAAAAAATTTAAATGTCTCATATTTGATAAGGGATATTTTCGTCTGATAAGGTACTTTTTCTTCAATGATTTCGAGGATATTTTAGTTTTGATCAAAAAAATTTTATTTCTTACGACTTTTCGTAAAATATGTTAATGCCATCTGAAAGCGGAACAGATAAGCTTTCCAACGAGCTCTTAGTCGAAAAGGTCGGTCGAAGGATGCAAGAGTTATTAGCAAAAAACTAATCGGTGGTCAACACGATTCCGTCATACTGCCGATTCTTTTCGCAAAGAACTTTTCTATAATTCTAATATTTAATGGCAAAAAATTAAACGAATTTTTTGTCCATATAAAAAACTATTAATTCTGAATAAAATGCCGCCCATTTATGCAATTAAAAAAATTTAAATGTTTCTTATTAGATAAGGCATATTTTCGTCTGATAAGGTACTTCTTCTTCAATAATTTCGAGGATATTTTAGTTTTGATCAAAAAAATTTTATTTCTTACGACTTTTCGTATAATATGTTAATGCCATCTGAAAGATGGCATATTTTAGTCTGATAAGGTACTTTTTCTTCAATGATTTCGATGATATTTTCGTTTTGATCAAAAAAATTTTATTTCTTACGACTTTTCGTAAAATATGTTAATGCCATCTGAAAGAGGAACAGATAAGACTTCCATCGAGCTCTAAGTCGAAGAAGTCGGTCGAACGATGCAAGAGTTATTAGCTAAAAACTAATCGGTGGTCAACACGTTTCCGTCCTACTGTCGATTATTTTCGCAAAGTAGTTTTCTATAATTCTAGTATTTAATGGGAAAAAATTAAACGAATTTTTTGTCCCGACTTTTCGTAAAATATGTTAATGCCATTTGAAAGAGGAACAGATAAGCTTTCCATCGAGCTCTTAGTCGAAGAAGTCGGTCGAAGGATGCAAGAGTTATTAGCAAAAAACTAATCGGTGGTCAACACGATTCCGCTCGTCTGCCGATTCTTTTCGCAAAGTACTTTTCTATAATTCCAGTATTTATTGGGAAAAAATTAAACGAATTTTTTGTCCATGTAAAAAATTATTAATTCTGAATAAAATGCCGCCCATTTATGCAATTAAAAATATTTAAATGTCTCTTTTTAGATAAGGTATATTTTCGACTGATAAGGTACTTCTTCTTCAATAATTTCGAGGATATTTTAGTTTTGATCAAAAAAATTTTATTTCTTACGACTTTTCGTATAATATGTTAATGCCATCTGAAAGATGGCATATTTTCGTCTGATAAGGTACTTTTTCTTCAATGATTTCGAGGATATTTTCGTTTTGATCAAAAAAATTTTGTTTCTTACGACTTTTCGTAAAATATGTTAATGCCATCTGAAAGAGGAACAGATAAGACTTCCATCGAGCTCTAAGTCGAAGAAGTCGGTCGAACGATGCAAGAGTTATTAGCAAAAAACTTATCGGTGGTTAACACGTTTCCGTCCTACTACCGATTCTTTTCGCAAAGTACTTTTCTATAATTCTAGTATTTAATAGGAAAAATTTAAACGAATTTTTTGTCCATGTAAAAAACTATTAATTCTGAATAAAATGCCGTCCATTAATGCAATTAAAAAAATTAAAATTGTTCTGATTAGATAAGGCATATTTTCGTCTGATAAGGTACATCTTCTTCAATGAGTTCGAGGATATTTAAGTTTTGATCAAAAAAATTTTATTTCTTATGACTATTCGTAAAATATGTTAATGCCATCTGAAAAAGGAACAGACAAGATTTCCGTCAAGCTCTTAGTCGAATAAGTCGGTCGAACGATGCAAGAGTTATTAGCAAAAAACTTATCGGTGGTTAACACGTTTCCGTCCTACTACCGATTCTTTTCGCAAAGTACTTTTCTATAATTCTAGTATTTAATAGGAAAAATTTAAACGAATTTTTTGTCCATGGAAAAAACTATTAATTCTGAATAAAATGCCACCCATTTATGCAATTAAAAAAATTTAAATGTCTCATATTTGATAAGGCATATTTTCGTCTGATAAGGTACTTCTTCTTCAATGATTTCGAGGATATTTTAGTTTTGATCAAAAAAATTTTATTTCTTATGACTTTTCGTGAAATATGTTATTGCCATCTGAAAGAGGAACAGATAAGCTTTCCATCGAGCTCTTAGTCGAAGAAGTCGGTCGAAGGATGCAAGAGTTATTAGCAAAAAACTAATCGGTGGTCAACACGATTCCGCTCTTCTGCCGATTCTTTTCGCAAAGTAGTTTTCTATAATTCTAGTATTTAATGGGAAAAAATTAAACGAATTTTTTGTCCCGACTTTTCGTAAAATATGTTAATGCCATTTGAAAGAGGAACTGATAAGCTTTCCATCGAGCTCTTAATCGAAGAAGTCGGTCGAAGGATGCAAGAGTTATTAGCAAAAAACTAATCGGTGGTTAACACGATTCCGCTCTTCTGTCGATTCTTTTCGCAAAGTACTTTTCTATAATTCTATTGATTCTGAATAAAATGCCGCCCATTTATGCAATTAAAAATATTTAAATGTTTCTTATTAGATAAGGCATATTTTCGTCTGATAAGGTACTTCTTCTTCAATAATTTCGAGGATATTTTAGTTTTGATCCAAAAAATTTTATTTCTTACCTACTTTTCGTAAAATATGTTAATGCCATCTGAAAAAGGAACAGATATGCTTTCCATCGAGCTCTTAGTCGAAGAAGTCGGTCGAAGGATGCAAGAGTTATTAGCAAAATGCCAACACGGTGGTCAACACGTTTCCGTCCTACTGCCGATTTAGTTTTGATCAAAAAAAATTTTTTTCTTATGACTTTTCGTAAAATATGTTCATGCCATCTAAAAGAGGAACAGATAAGCTTTCCATCGAGCTCTTAGTCGAAGAAGTCGGTCGAAGGATGCAAGAGTTATTAGCAAAAAGCTTATCGGTGGTCAACACGTTTCCGTCCTACTACCGATTCTTTTCGCAAAGTACTTTTCTATAATTCTAGTATTTAATGGGAAAAAATTAAACGAATTTTCTGTCCATGTAAAAAACTATTAATTCTGAATAAAATGCCGCCCATTTATGCAATTAAAAAAATTTAAATGTCTCATATTTGATAAGGGATATTTTCGTCTGATAAGGTACTTTTTCTTCAATGATTTCGAGGATATTTTAGTTTTGATCAAAAAATTTTTATGTCTTACAATTTTTCGTGAAATATGTTAATGCCATCTAAAAGAGGAACAGATAAGCTTCCCATCGAGCTCTTGGTCGAAGAAGTCGGTCGAAGGATGCAAGAGTTATTAGCAAAAAACTAATCGGTGGTCAACACGATTCCGGTCTTCTGCCGATTCTTTTCGCAAAGTAGTTTTCTATAATTCTAGTATTTAATGGGAAAAAATTAAACGAATTTTTTGTCCATGTAAAAAACTATTAATTCTGAATAAAATGCCGCCCATTTATGCAATTAAAAAAATTTGAATGTTTCTTATTAGATAAGGCATAGTTTCGTCTGATAAGGTACTTCTTCTTCAATGATTTCGAGGATATTTTAGTTTTGATCAAAAAAATTTTATTTCCTACGCTTTTTCGTAAAATATGTTAATGCCGTCTTAAAGATGGCATATTTTCGTCTTATAATGTACTTCTTCTTCAATGATTTCGAGGATATTTTAGTTTTGATCAAAAAAATTTTATTTCTTACGACTTTTCGTAAAATATGTTAATGCCATCTGAAAGAGGAACAGATAAGCCTTCTATCGAGCTCTTAGTCGAAGAACTCGGTCGAAGGATGCAAGAGTTATTAGCAAAAAACTAATCGGTGGTCAACACGTTTCCGTCCTTCTGCCGATTCTTTTCGCAAAGTACTTTTCTATAATTCTAGTATTTAATGGGAAAAAAATTAAACGAATTTTCTGTCCATGTAAAAAACTATTAATTCTGAATAAAATTCCGCCCATTTATGCAATTAAAAAATTTTAAATGTTTCTTATTAGATAAGGCATATTTTCGTCTGATAAGGTACTTCTTTTTCAATGATTTCGAGGATATTTTAGTTTTGATCAAAAAAATTTTATTTCTTACGACTTTTCGTAAAATATGTTAATGCCATCTGAAAGAGGAAAAGATCGAGCTCTTAATCGAAGAAGTCGGTCGAAGGATGCAAGAGTTATTAGCTAAAAACTAATCGGTGGTCAACACGTTTCCGTCCTACTGTCGATTATTTTCGCAAAGTAGTTTTCTATAATTCTAGTATTTAATGGGAAAAAATTAAACGAATTTTTTGTCCCGACTTTTCGTAAAATATGTTAATGCCATTTGAAAGAGGAACTGATAAGCTTTCCATCGAGCTCTTAATCGAAGAAGTCGGTCGAAGGATGCAAGAGTTATTAGCAAAAAACTAATCGGTGGTTAACACGATGCCGCTCTTCTGTCGATTCTTTTCGCAAAGTACTTTTCTATAATTCTATTGATTCTGAATAAAATGCCGCCCATTTATGTAATTAAAAATATTAAAATGTCTCTTATTAGATAAGGCATATTTTCGTCTGATAAGGTACTTCTTCTTCAATAATTTCGAGGATATTTTAGTTTTGATCAAAAAAATTTTATTTCTTACGACTTTTCGTATAATATGTTAATGCCATCTGAAAGATGGCATATTTTCGTTTGATAAGGTACTTTTTCTTCAATGATTTGAAGGATATTTTCGTTTTGATCAAAAAAATTTTATTTCTTACGACTTTTCGTAAAATATGTTAATGCCATCTGAAAGAGGAACAGATAAGCCTTCCATCGAGCTCTAAGTCGAAGAAGTCGGTCGAAGGATGCAAGAGTTATTAGTAAAAAGCTAATCGGTGGTCAACACGTTTTCAACCTACTGCCGATTCTTTTCGCAAAGTACTTTTCTATAATTCTAGTATTTAATGGGAAAAAATTAAACGAATTTTCTGTCCATGTAAAAAACTATTAATTCTGAATAAAATGCCGCCCATTTATGCAATTAAAAAAATTTAAATGTCTCATATTTGATAAGGGATATTTTCGTCTGATAAGGTACTTTTTCTTCAATGATTTCGAGGATATTTTAGTTTTGATCAAAAAAATTTTATTTCTTATGACTTTTCGTGAAATATGTTAATTCCATCTAAAAGAGGAACAGATAAGCTTTCCAACGAGCTCTTAGTCGAAGAAGTCGGTCGAAGGATGCAAGAGTTATTAGCAAAAAACTAATCGGTGGTCAACACGATTCCGCTCTTCTGCCGATTCTTTTCGCAAAGTAGTTTTCTATAATTCTAGTATTTAATGGGAAAAAATTAAACGAATTTTTTGTCCCGACTTTTCGTAAAATATGTTAATGCCATTTGAAAGAGGAACTGATAAGCTTTCCATCGAGCTCTTAATCGAAGAAGTCGGTCGAAGGATGCAAGAGTTATTAGCAAAAAACTAATCGGTGGTTAACACGATTCCGCTCTTCTGTCGATTCTTTTCTTAAAGTACTTTTCTAAAATTCTATTGATTCTGAATAAAATGCCGCCCATTTATGCAATTAAAAATATTTAAATGTTTCTTATTAGATAAGGCATATTTTCGTCTGATAAGGTACTTCTTCTTCAATAATTTCGACGATATTTTAGTTTTGATCCAAAAAATTTTATTTCTTACCTACTTTTCGTAAAATATGTTAATGCCATCTGAAAGAGGAACAGATATGCTTTCCATCGAGCTCTTAGTCGAAGAAGTCGGTCGAAGGATGCAAGAGTTATTAGCAAAATGCCAACACGGTGGTCAACACGTTTCCGTCCCACTGCCGATTTAGTTTTGATCAAAAAAAATTTTTTTCTTATGACTTTTCGTAAAATATGTTCATGCCATCTAAAAGAGGAACAGATAAGCTTTCCATCGAGCTCTTAGTCGAAGAAGTCGGTCGAAGGATGCAAGAGTTATTAGCAAAAAACTAATCGGTGGTCAACACGTTTTCGTCCTTCTGCCGATTCTTTTCGCAAAGTACTTTTCTATAATTCTAGTATTTAATGGGAAAAAAATTAAACGAATTTTCTGTCCATGTAAAAAACTATTAATTCTGAATAAAATTCCGCCCATTTATGCAATTAAAAAAATTTAAATGGTTTTTATTAGATAAGGCATATTGTCGTCTGATAAGGTACTTCTTCTTCAATGATTTCGAGGATATTTTAGTTTTGATCAAAAAAATTTTATTTCTTATGACTTTTCGTAAAATATGTTAATGCCATCTGAAAGAGGAACAGATAAGCCTTCTATCGAGCTCTTAGTCGAAGAACTCGGTCGAAGGATGCAAGAGTTATTAGCAAAAAACTAATCGGTGGTCAACACGTTTTCGTCCTTCTGCCGATTCTTTTCGCAAAGTACTTTTCTATAATTCTAGTATTTAATGGGAAAAAAATTAAACGAATTTTCTGTCCATGTAAAAAACTATTAATTCTGAATAAAATTCCGCCCATTTATGCAATTAAAAAAATTTAAATGGTTTTTATTAGATAAGGCATATTGTCGTCTGATAAGGTACTTCTTCTTCAATGATTTCGAGGATATTTTAGTTTTGATCAAAAAAATTTTATTTCTTATGACTTTTCGTAAAATATGTTAATGCCATCTGAAAGAGGAACAGATAAGCCTTCTATCGAGCTCTTAGTCGAAGAACTCGGTCGAAGGATGCAAGAGTTATTAGCAAAAAACTAATCGGTGGTCAACACGTTTCCGTCCTTCTGCCGATTCTTTTCGCAAAGTACTTTTCTATAATTCTAGTATTTAATGGGAAAAAAATTAAACGAATTTTCTGTCCATGTAAAAAACTATTAATTCTGAATAAAATTCCGCCCATTTATGCAATTAAAAAAATTTGAATGTTTCTTATTAGATAAGGCATAGTTTCGTCTGATAAGGTATTTCTTCTTCAATGATTTCGAGGATATTTTAGTTTTGATCAAAAAAATTTTATTTCCTACGCTTTTTCGTAAAATATGTTAATGCCGTCTTAAAGATGGCATATTTTCGTCTTATAAGGTACTTCTTCTTCAATGATTTCGAGGATATTTTAGTTTTGATCAAAAAAATTTTATTTCTTACGACTTTTCGTAAAATATGTTAATGCCATCTGAAAGAGGAACAGATAAGCCTTCTATCGAGCTCTTAGTCGAAGAACTCGGTCGAAGGATGCAAGAGTTATTAGCAAAAAACTAATCGGTGGTCAACACGTTTCCGTCCTTCTGCCGATTCTTTTCGCAAAGTACTTTTCTATAATTCTAGTATTTAATGGGAAAAAAATTAAACGAATTTTCTGTCCATGTAAAAAACTATTAATTCTGAATAAAATTCCGCCCATTTATGCAATTAAAAAAATTTAAATGGTTTTTATTAGATAAGGCATATTGTCGTCTGATAAGGTACTTCTTCTTCAATGATTTCGAGGATATTTTAGTTTTGATCAAAAAAATTTTATTTCTTATGACTTTTCGTAAAATATGTTAATGCCATCTGAAAGAGGAACAGACAAGCTTTCCATCGAGCTCTTAGTCGACTAAGTTGGCCGAAGGATACAAGAGTTATTAGCAAAAAACTTATCGGTGGTTAACACGTTTCCGTCCTTCTGCCGATTCTTTTCGCAAAGTACTTTTCTATAATTCTAGTATTTAATGGGAAAAAATTAAACGAATTTTTTGTTCATGTAAAAAACTATTAATTCTGAATAAAATGCCACCCATTTACGCAATTAAAAAAATTTAAATGTCTCATATTTGATAAGGCATATTTTCGTCTGATAAGGTACTTCTTTTTCAATGATTTCGAGGATATTTTAGTTTTGATCAAAAAAATTTTATTTCTTATGACTTTTCGTGAAATATGTTAATTCCATCTAAAAGAGGAACAGATAAGCTTTCCAACGAGCTCTTAGTCGAAGAAGTCGGTCGAAGGATGCAAGAGTTATTAGCAAAAAACTAATTGGTGGTCAACACGATTCCGCTCTTCTTCCGATTCTTTTCGCAAAGTACTTTTCTTTAATTCTAGTATTTAATGGGAAAAAATTAAACGAATTTTTTGTCCATGTAAAAAACTATTAATTCTGAATAAAATGCCGCCCATTTATGCAATTAAAAATATTTAAATGTCTCTTTTTAGATAAGGTATATTTTCGTCTGATAAGGTACTTCTCCTTTAATAATTTCGAGGATATTTTAGTTTTGATCAAAAAAATTTTATTTCTTACGACTTTTCGTATAATATGTTAATGCCATCTGAATGATGGCATATTTTCGTCTGATAAGGTACCTTTTCTTCAATGATTTCGAGGATATTTTCGTTTTGATCAAAAAAATTTTATTTCTTACGACTTTTCGTAAAATATGTTAATGCCATCTGAAAGAGGAACAGATAAGCTTTCCATCGAGCTCTTAGTCGAAGAAGTCGGTCGAAGGATGCAAGAGTTATTAGCAAAAAACTAATCGGTGGTCAACACGATTCGGCTCTTCTGTCGATTCTTTTCGCAAAGTAGTTTTCTATAATTCTAGTATTTAATGGGAAAAAATTAAACGAATTTTTTGTCCCGACTTTTCGTAAAATATGTTAATGCCATTTGAAAGAGGAACTGATAAGCTTTCCATCGAGCTCTTAGTCGAAGAAGTCGGTCAAAGGATGCAAGACTTATTAGCAAAAAACTAATCGGTGGTCAACACGATTCGGCTCTTCTGTCGATTCTTTTCGCAAAGTACTTTTCTATAATTCTAGTATTTAATGGGAAAAAATTAAACGAATTTTTTGTCCATATAAAAAACTATTAATTCTGAATAAAATGCCGCCCATTTATGCTATTAAAAAAATTTAAATGTTTCTTATTAGATAAGGCATATTTTCGTCTGATAAGGTACTTCTTTTTCAATTATTTCGAGGATATTTTAGTTTTGATCAAAAAAATTTTATTTCTTACGACTTTTCGTAAAATATGTTAATGCCATCCGAAAGAGGAAAAGATCGAGCTCTTAATCGAAGAAGACGGTCGAAGGATGCAAGAGTTATTAGCTAAAAACTAATCGGTGGTCAACACGTTTCCGTCCTACTGTCGATTATTTTCGCAAAGTACTTTTCTATAATTCTAGTATTTAATGGGAAAAAATTAAACGAATTTTTTGTCCATATAAAAAACTATTAATTCTGAATAAAATGCCGAACATTTATGCAATGAAAAAAATTTAAATGTCTCTTATTAGATAAGGCATATTTTCGTCTTATAAGGTACTTCTTTTTCAATGATTTCGAGGATATTTTAGTTTTGATCAAAAAAAATTTATTTCTTACGTTTTTTCGTAAAATATGTTAACGCCGTCTTAAAGATGGCATATTTTCGTCTTATAAGGTACTTCTTCTTCAATGATTTCGAGGATATTTTAGGTTTGATCAAAAATATTTTATTTCTTACGACTTTTCGTAAAATATGTTAATGCCATCTGAAAGAGGAAAAGATCGAGCTCTTAATCGAAGAAGTCGGTCGAAGGATGCAAGAGTTATTAGCTAAAAACTAATCGGTGGTCAACACGTTTTCGTCCTACTGCCGATTCTTTTCGCAAAGTACTTTTCTATAATTCTAGTATTTAATGGGAAAAAATTAAACAAATTTTGTGTCCATGTAAAAAACTATTAATTCTGAATAAAATGCCGCCCATTAATGCAATTAAAAAAATTTAAATGGTTCTTATTAGATAAGGCATATTTTCGTCTGATAAGGTACTTCTTCTTCAATGATTTCGAGGATATTTTAGTTTTGATCAAAAAAATTTTATTTCTTATGACTTTTCGTAAAATATGTTAATGCCATCTGAAAGAGGAACAGACAAGCTTTCCATCAAGCTCTTAGTCGAAGAAGTCGGTCGAAGGATGCAAGAGTTATTAGCAAAAAACTAATCGGTGGTCAACACGATTCCGCTCTTCTGCCGATTCTTTTCGCAAAGTAGTTTTCTATAATTCTAGTATTTAATGGGAAAAAATTAAACGAATTTTTTGTCCCGACTTTTCGTAAAATATGTTAATGCCATTTGAAAGAGGAACTGATAAGCTTTCCATCGAGCTCTTAGTCGAAGAAGTCGGTCAAAGGATGCAAGAGTTATTAGCAAAAAACTAATCGGTGGTCAACACGATTCGGCTCTTCTGTCGATTCTTTTCGCAAAGTACTTTTCTATAATTCTAGTATTTAATGGGAAAAAATTAAACGAATTTTTTGTCCATATAAAAAACTATTAATTCTGAATAAAATGCCGCCCATTTATGCAATTAAAAAAATTTAAATGTTTCTTATTAGATAAGGCATATTTTCGTCTGATAAGGTACTTCTTTTTCAATTATTTCGAGGATATTTTAGTTTTGATCAAAAAAATTTTATTTCTTACGACTTTTCGTAAAATATGTTAATGCCATCCGAAAGAGGAAAAGATCGAGCTCTTAATCGAAGAAGACGGTCGAAGGATGCAAGAGTTATTAGCTAAAAACTAATCGGTGGTCAACACGTTTCCGTCCTACTGTCGATTATTTTCGCAAAGTACTTTTCTATAATTCTAGTATTTAATGGGAAAAAATTAAACGAATTTTTTGTCCATATAAAAAACTATTAATTCTGAATAAAATGCCGAACATTTATGCAATGAAAAAAATTTAAATGTCTCTTATTAGATAAGGCATATTTTCGTCTTATAAGGTACTTCTTTTTCAATGATTTCGAGGATATTTTAGTTTTGATCAAAAAAAATTTATTTCTTACGTTTTTTCGTAAAATATGTTAACGCCGTCTTAAAGATGGCATATTTTCGTCTTATAAGGTACTTCTTCTTCAATGATTTCGAGGATATTTTAGGTTTGATCAAAAATATTTTATTTCTTACGACTTTTCGTAAAATATGTTAATGCCATCTGAAAGAGGAAAAGATCGAGCTCTTAATCGAAGAAGTCGGTCGAAGGATGCAAGAGTTATTAGCTAAAAACTAATCGGTGGTCAACACGTTTTCGTCCTACTGCCGATTCTTTTCGCAAAGTACTTTTCTATAATTCTAGTATTTAATGGGAAAAAATTAAACAAATTTTGTGTCCATGTAAAAAACTATTAATTCTGAATAAAATGCCGCCCATTAATGCAATTAAAAAAATTTAAATGGTTCTTATTAGATAAGGCATATTTTCGTCTGATAAGGTACTTCTTCTTCAATGATTTCGAGGATATTTTAGTTTTGATCAAAAAAATTTTATTTCTTATGACTTTTCGTAAAATATGTTAATGCCATCTGAAAGAGGAACAGACAAGCTTTCCATCAAGCTCTTAGTCGAAGAAGTCGGTCGAAGGATGCAAGAGTTATTAGCAAAAAACTAATCGGTGGTCAACACGATTCCGCTCTTCTGCCGATTCTTTTCGCAAAGTAGTTTTCTATAATTCTAGTATTTAATGGGAAAAAATTAAACGAATTTTTTGTCCCGACTTTTCGTAAAATATGTTAATGCCATTTGAAAGAGGAACTGATAAGCTTTCCATCGAGCTCTTAGTCGAAGAAGTCGGTCAAAGGATGCAAGAGTTATTAGCAAAAAACTAATCGGTGGTCAACACGATTCGGCTCTTCTGTCGATTCTTTTCGCAAAGTACTTTTCTATAATTCTAGTATTTAATGGGAAAAAATTAAACGAATTTTTTGTCCATATAAAAAACTATTAATTCTGAATAAAATGCCGCCCATTTATGCAATTAAAAAAATTTAAATGTTTCTTATTAGATAAGGCATATTTTCGTCTGATAAGGTACTTCTTTTTCAATTATTTCGAGGATATTTTAGTTTTGATCAAAAAAATTTTATTTCTTACGACTTTTCGTAAAATATGTTAATGCCATCCGAAAGAGGAAAAGATCGAGCTCTTAATCGAAGAAGACGGTCGAAGGATGCAAGAGTTATTAGCTAAAAACTAATCGGTGGTCAACACGTTTCCGTCCTACTGTCGATTATTTTCGCAAAGTACTTTTCTATAATTCTAGTATTTAATGGGAAAATATTAATCAAATTTTCTGTCCATGTAAAAAACTATTAATTCTGAATAAAATGCCACCCATTTATGCAATTAAAAAAATTTAAATGTCTCATATTTGATAAGGCATATTTTCGTCTGATAAGGTACTTCTTCTTCAATGATTTCGAGGATATTTTAGTTTTGATCAAAAAAATTTTATTTCCTATGACTTTTCGTAAAATATGTTAATGCCATCTGAAAGAGGAACAGACAAGCTTTCCATCAAGCTCTTAGTCGAATAAGTCGGTCGAAGGATGCAAGAGTTATTAGCAAAAAACTTATCGGTGGTTAACACGTTTCCGTCCTACTACCGATTCTTTTCGCAAAGTACTTTTCTATAATTCGAGTATTTAATGGGAAAAAATTAAACGAATTTTTTGTCCATGTAAAAAACTATTAATTCTGAATAAAATGCCACCCATTTATGCAATTAAAAAAATTTAAATGTCTCATATTTGATAAGGCATATTTTCGTCTGATAAGGTACTTCTTCTTCAATGATTTCGAGGATATTTTAGTTTTGATCAAAAAAATTTTATTTCTTATGACTTTTCGTGAAATATGTTAATGCCATCTGAAAGAGGAACAGATAAGCTTTCCATCGAGCTCTTATTCGGTCGAAGGGTGCAAGAGTTATTAGCAAAAAACTAATTGGTGGTCAACACGAATCCGCTCTTCTGCCGATTCTTTTCGCAAAGTAGTTTTCTATAATTCTAGTATTTAATGGGAAAAAATTAAACGAATTTTTTGTCCCGACTTTTCGTAAAATATGTTAATGCCATTTGAAAGAGGAACTGATAAGCTTTCCATCGAGCTCTTAATCGAAGAAGTCGGTCGAAGGATGCAAGAGTTATTAGCAAATAACTAATCGGTGGTTAACACGATTCCGCTCTTCTGTCGATTCTTTTCGCAAAGTACTTTTCTTTAATTCTATTGATTCTGAATAAAATGCCGCCCATTTATGCAATTAAAAATATTTAAATGTCTCTTATTAGATAAGGCATATTTTCGTCTGATAAGGTACTTCTTCTTCAATAATTTCGAGGATATTTTAGTTTTGATCCAAAAAATTTTTTTTCTTACCTACTTTTCGTAAAATATGTTAATGCCATCTGAAAGAGGAACAGATATGCTTTCCATCGAGCTCTTAGTCGAAGAAGTCGGTCGAAGGATGCAAGAGTTATTAGCAAAATGCCAACACGGTGGTCAACACGTTTCCGTCCTACTGCCGATTTAGTTTTGATCCAAAAAATTTTATTTCTTACCTACTTTTCGTAAAATATGTTCATGCCATCTAAAAGAGGAACAGATAAGCTTTCCATCGAGCTCTTAGTCGAAGAAGTCGGTCGAAGGATGCAAGAGTTATTAGCAAAGGCCAACACGGTGGTCAACACCTTTCCGTCCTACTGCCAATTCTTTTCGCAAAGTACTTTTCTATAATAATAGTATTTAATGGGAAAAAATTAAACGAATTTTTTGTCCATGTAAGAAACTATTAATTCCGAATAAAATGCCGCCCATTTATGCAATTAAAAAAATTTAAATGTCTCTTATGAGATAAGGCACATTTTCGTCTGATAAGGTACTTCTTCTTCAATAATTTCGAGGATATTTTAGTTTTGATCAAAAAAATTTTATTTTTTACGACTTTTCGTAAAATATGTTAATTGAAAGAGGAACGGATAAGCTTTCCGTCGAGCTCTTAGTCGAAGAAGTCGGTCGAAGGATGCAAGAGTTATTAGCAAAAAACTAATCGGTGGTCAACACGATTCCGTCCTACTGCCGATTCTTTTCGAAAAGTACTTTTCTATAATTCTAGTATTTAATGGGAAAAAATTATACGAATTTTTTGTCCATGTAAAAAACTATTCATTCTGAATAAAATGCCGCCCATTTATGTAATTAAAAAAATTTAAATGTCTCTTTTGAGATAAGGCACATTTTCGTCTGATAAGGTACTTCTTCTTCAATAATTTCGAGGATATTTTAGTTTTCATCAAAAAAATTTTATTTTTTACGACTTTTCGTAAAATATGTTAATTGAAAGAGGAACGGATAAGCTTTCCGTCGAGCTCTTAGTCGAAGAAGTCGGTCGAAGGATGCAAGAGTTATTAGCAAAAAACTAATCGGTGGTCAACACGTTTCCGTCCTACTGCCGATTCTTTTCGAAAAGTACTTTTCTATAATTCTAGTATTTAATGGGAAAAAATTAAACGAATTTTTTGTCCATGTAAAAAATTATTCATTCTGAATAAAATGCCGCCCATTTATGTAATTAAAAAAATTTTAATGTCTCTTATTACATAAGGCATATTTTCGTCTTATAAGGTACTTCTTTTTCAATAATTTCGAGGATATTTTAGTTTTGATCAAAAAAATTTTATTTCTTATGACTTTTCGTAAAATATGTTAATGCCATCTGAAAGAGGAACAGATAAGCTTTCCGTCGAGCTCTTAATCGAAGAAGTCGGTCGAAGGATGCAAGAGTTATTAGCAAAAAACTAATCGGTGGTCAACACGATTCCGTCCCACTGCCGATTCTTTTCGAAAAGTACTTTTCTATAATTGTAGTATTTAATGGGAAAAAATTAAACGAATCATTTGTCCATGTAAAAAACTATTAATTGTGAATAAAATAACGCCCATTTATGCAATTAAAAAAATTTAAATGTTTCTTATTAGATAAGGCATATTTTCGTCTGATAAGGTACTTCTTCTTCAATGATTTCGAGGATATTTTAGTTTTGATCTAAAAGATTTTATTTCTTACCACTTTTCGTAAAACATGTTAATGCCATCTGAAAGAAGAACAGATAAGCTTTCCGTCGAGCTCTTAGTCGAAGAAGTCGGTCGAAGGATGCAACACGTTTCCGTCATACTGCCGATTCTTATCGCAAAGTACTTTTCTATAATTGTAGTATTTAATGGGAAAAAATTAAACGAATCATTTGTTCATGTAAAAAACTATTAATTCTGAATAAAATGCCGCCCATTTATGCAATTAAAAAAATTTAAATGTTTCTTATTAGATAAGGCATATTTTCGTCTGATAAGGTACTTCTTTTTCAATGATTTCGAGGATATTTTAGTTTTGATCTAAAAGATTTTATTTCTTACCACTTTTCGTAAAATATGTTAATGCCAGCTGAAAGAAGAACAGATAAGCTTTCCGTCGAGCTCTTAGTCGAAGAAGTCGGTCGAAGGATGCAAGAGTTATTAGCAAAAAGCTAATCGGTGGTCAACACGTTTCCGTCCTACTGCCGATTCTTTTCGCAAAGTACTTTTTTATAATTCTAGTATTTAATGGGAAAAAATTAAACGAATTTTTTGTCCATATAAGAAACTATTATTTCTGAATAAAATGCCGCCCATTTATGCAATTAAAAAAATTTAAATGTTTCTTATTAGATAAAGTATATTTTCGTCTGATAAGGTACTTCTTCTTCAATGATTTCGAGGATATTTTAGTTTTGATCTAAAAGATTTTATTTCTTACCACTTTTCGTAAAATATGTTAATGCCAGCTGAAACAAGAACAGATAAGCTTTATAATTCTAGTATTTAATGGGAAAAAATTAAACGAATTTTTTGTCCCTGTGAGAAACTATTAATTCTGAATAAAATGCCGCCCATTTATGCAATTAAAAAAATTTAAATGTTTCTTATTAGATAAGCATATTTTCGTCTGTTAAGGTACTTCTTCTTCAATGATTTCGAGGATATTTTAGTTTTGCTCAAAAATATTTTATTTCTTACGACTTTTTGTAAAATATGTTAATGCCATCTGAAAGAAGAACAGATAAGCTTTCCGTCGAGCTCTTAGTCGAAGAAGTCGGTCGAAGGATGCAAGAGTTATTAGCAAAAAGCTAATCGGTGGTCAACACGTTCCCGTCCTACTGCCGATTCTTTTCGCAAAGTAGTTTTTTATAATTCTAGTATTTAATGGGGAAAAATTAAACGAATTTTTTGTCCATGTAAGAAACTATTAATTCTGAATAAAATGCCGCCCATTTATGCAATGAAAAAAATTTAAATGTCTCTATATAAGGCATATTTTCGTCTTATAAGGTACTTCTTTTTCAATTTTATTTCTTACGACTTTTCGTTAAATATGTTAATGCCATCTGAAAAAGGAACAGATAAGCCTTCCATCGAGCTCTTAGTCGAAGAAATCGGTCGAAGGATGCAAGAGTTATAAGCAAAAAGCTAATCGGTGGTCAACACGTTTCCGTCCTACTGCCGTTTTTTTTTTTAAAGTACTTTTTTATAATTCTAGTATTTAATAGGAAAAAATTAAACGAATTTTTTGTCCATGTAAGAAACTATTATTTCCGAATAAAATGCCGCCCATTTATGCAATGACAAAAAATTTAAATGTTTCTTATTAGATAAGGCATATTTTCGTCTGATAAGGTACTTCTTCTTCAATGATTTCGAGGATATTTTAGTTTTGATCAAAAAAATTTTATTTCTTATGACTTTTCGTAAAATATGTTAATGCCATCTGAAAGAGGAACAGACAAGCTTTCCATCGAGCTCTTAGTTCTTATGACTTTTTGTGAAATATGTTAATGCCATCTGAAAGAGGAACAGATAAGCTTTCCATCGAGCTCTTAGTCGAAGAAGTCGGTCGAAGGATGCAAGAGTTATTAGCAAAAAACTAATCGGTGGTCAACACGATTCCGCTCTTCTGCCGATTCTTTTCGCAAAGTACTTTTCTATAATTCTAGTATTTAATGGGAAAAAATTAAACGAATTTTTGTCCATATAAAAAACTATTTTTTCTGAATAAAATGCCGCCCATTTATGCAATGAAAAAAAATTTAAATGTCTCTATATAAGGCATATTTTCGTCTTATAAGGTACTTCTTTTTCAATTTTATTTCTTACGACTTTTCGTAAAATATGTTAATGCCATCTGAAAAAGGAACAGATAAGCCTTCCATCGAGCTCTTAGTCGAAGAAATCGGTCGAAGGATGCAAGAGTTATAAGCAAAAAGCTAATCGGTGGTCAACACGTTTCCGTCCTACTGCCGATTCTTTTCGCAAAGTACTTTTCTATAATTCTAGTATTTAATGGGAAAATATTAATCAAATTTTCTGTCCATGTAAAAAACTATTAATTCTGAATAAAATGCCGCCCATTTATGCAATTAAAAAAATTTAAATGGTTCTTATTAGATAAGGCATATTTTCGTCTGATAAGGTACTTCTTCTTCAATGATTTCGAGGATATTTTAGTTTTGATCAAAAAAATTTTATTTCTTATGACTTTTCGTAAAATATGTTAATGCCATCTGAAAGAGGAACAGACAAGCTTTCCATCGAGCTCTTAGTTTTTATGACTTTTCGTGAAATATGTTAATGCCATCTGAAAGAGGAACAGATAAGCTTTCCATCGAGCTCTTAGTCGAAAAAGTCGGTCGAAGGATGCAAGAGTTATTAGCAAAAAACTAATCGGTGGTCATTACGATTCCGCTCTTCTGCCGATTCTTTTCGCAAAGTACTTTTCTATAATTCTAGTATTTAATGGGAAAAAATTAAACGTATTTTTGGTCCATGTAAAAAACTATTAATTCTGAATAAAATGCCACCCATTTATGCAATTAAAAAAATTTAAATGTCTCATATCTGATAAGGCATATTTTCGTCTGATAAGGTACTTTTTCTTCAATGATTTCGAGGATATTTTAGTTTTGATCAAAAAAATTTTATTTCTTATGACTTTTCGTGAAATATGTTAATGCCATCTGAAAGAGGAACAGATAAGCTTTCCAGCGAGCTCTTAGTCGAAGAAGTCGGTCGAAGGACGCAAGAGTTATTAGCAAAAAACTAATCGGTGGTCAACACGATTCCGCTCTTCTGCCGATTCTTTTCGCAAAGTACTTTTCTATAATTCTAGTATTTAATGGGAAAAAATTAAACGAATTTTTTGTCCATGTAAGAAACTATTATTTCTGAATAAAATGCCGCCCATTTATGCTATGACAAAAAATTTAAATGTTTCTTATTAGATAAGGCATATTTTCGTCTGATAAGGTACTCCTTCTTCAATGATTTCGAGGATATATTAGTTTTGATCAAATAAATTTTATTTCTTATGACTTTTCGTAAAATATGTTAATGCCATCTGAAAGAGGAACAGACAAGCTTTCCATCGAGCTCTTAGTTCTTATGACTTTTTGTGAAATATGTTAATGCCATCTGAAAGAGGATCAGATAAGCTTTCACATCGTGCTCTTAGTCGAAGAAGTCGGTCGAAGGATGCAAGAGTTATTAGCAAAAAGCTAATCGGTGGTTAACACGTTTCCGTCCTACTGCCGATTCTTTTCGCAAAGTACTTTCCTATAATTCTAGTATTTAATGGGAAAAAATTAAACAAATTTTCTGTCCATGTAAAAAACTATTAATTCTGAATAAAATGCCACCCATTTATGCAATTAAAAAAATTTAAATGTCTCTATATAAGGCATATTTTCGTCTGATAAGGTACTTCTTCTTCAATGATTTCGAGAATATTTTAGTTTTGATCAAAAAAATGTTATTTCTTACGACTTTTCGTATAATATCTGATAAGGTACTTTTTCTTCAATGATTTCGAGGATATTTTAGTTTTGATCAAAAAAATTTTATTTCTTATGACTTTTCGTGAAATATGTTAAAGCCATCTGAAAGAGGAACAGATAAGCTTTCCATCGTGCTCTTAGTCGAAGAAGTCGGTCGAAGGATGCAAGTGTTATTAGCAAAAAGCTAATCGGTGGTTAACACGTTTCCGTCCTACTGCCGATTCTTTTCGCAAAGTACTTTCCTATAATTCTAGTATTTAATGGGAAAAAATTAAACAAATTTTCTGACCATGTAAAAAACTATTAATTCTGAATAAAATGCCGCCCATTTATGCAATTAAAAAAATTTAAATGGTTCTTATTAGATAAGGCATATTTTTGTCTGATAAGGTACTTCTTCTTCAATGATTTCAAGGATATTTTAGTTTTGATCAAAAAAATTTTATTTCTTATGACTTTTCGTGAAATATGTTAATGCCATCTGAAAGAGGAACAGACAAGCTTTCCATCGAGCTCTTAGTTCTTATGACTTTTCGTGAAATATGTTAATGCCATCTGAAAGAGGAACAGATAAGCTTTCCATCGAGCTCTTAATCGAAGAAGTCGGTCGAAGGATGCAAAAGTTATTAGCAAAAAACTTATCGGTGGTTAACAAGTTTCCGTCCTACTACCGATTCTTTTCGCAAAGTACTTTTCTATAATTCTAGTATTTAATGGGAAAAAATTAAACGAATTTTTTGTCCATGTAAAAAACTATTAATTCTGAATAAAATGCCACCCATTTATGCAATTAAAAAAATTTAAATGTCTCATATTTGATAAGGCATATTTTCGTCTGATAAGGTACTTCTTCTTCAATGATTTCGAGGATATTTTAGTTTTGATCAAAAAAATTTTATTTCTTATGACTTTTCGTGAAATATGTTAATGCCATCTGAAAGAGGAACAGATAAGCTTTCCATCGAGCTCTTAGTCGAAGAAATCGGTCGAAGGATGCAAGAGTTATTAGCAAAAAACTAATCGGTGGTCAACGCGATTCCGCTATTCTGCCGATTCTTTTCGCAAAGTACTTTTCTATAATTCTAGTATATAATGGGAAAAAATTAAACGAGTTTTTTGTCCATGTAAAAAACTATTCTGAATAAAATGCCGCCCATTTATGCCATTAAAAATATTTAAATATCTCTTACTAGATAAGGCATATTTTTGTCTGATAAGGTACTTCTTCTTCAATGATTTCGAGGATATTTTAGTTTTGATCAAAAAAATTTTATTTCTTACGACTTTTCGTATAATATCTGATAAGGTACTTTTTCTTCAATGATTTCGAGGATATTTTAGTTTTGATCAAAAAAATTTTATTTCTTATGACTTTTCGTGAAATATGTTAAAGCCATCTGAAAGAGGAACAGATAAGCTTTCCATCGTGCTCTTAGTCGAAGAAGTCGGTCGAAGGATGCAAGAGTTATTAGCAAAAAGCTAATCGGTGGTTAACACGTTTCCGTCCTACTGCCGATTCTTTTCGCAAAGTACTTTCCTATAATTCTAGTATTTAATGGGAAAAAATTAAACAAATTTTCTGTCCATGTAAAATACTATTAATTCTGAATAAAATGCCGCCCATTTATGCAATTAAAAAAATTTAAATGGTTCTTATTAGATAAGGCATATTTTTGTCTGATAAGGTACTTCTTCTTCAATGATTTCGAGGATATTTTAGTTTTGATCAAAAAAATTTTATTTCTTATGACTTTTCGTGAAATATGTTAATGCCATCTGAAAGAGGAACAGACAAGCTTTCCATCGAGCTCTTAGTTCTTATGACTTTTCGTGAAATATGTTAATGCCATCTGAAAGAGGAACAGATAAGCTTTCCATCGAGCTCTTAATCGAAGAAGTCGGTCGAAGGATGCAAAAGTTATTAGCAAAAAACTTATCGGTGGTTAACAAGTTACCGTCCTACTACCGCTTCTTTTCGCAAAGTACTTTTCTATAATTCTAGTATTTAATGGGAAAAAATTAAACGAATTTTTTGTCCATGTAAAAAACTATTAATTCTGAATAAAATGCCACCCATTTATGCAATTGAAAAAATTTAAATGTCTCATATTTAATAAGGCATATTTTCGTCTGATAAGGTACTTCTTCTTCAATGATTTCGAGGATATTTTAGTTTTGATCAAAAAAATTTTATTTCTTGACTTTTCGTGAAATATGTTAATGCCATCTGAAAGAGGATCAGATAAGCTTTCCATCGTGCTCTTAGTCGAAGAAGTCGGTCGAAGGATGCAAGAGTTATAAGCAAAAAGCTAATCGGTGGTCAACACGTTTCCGTCCTATTGCCGATTCTTTTCGCAAAGTACTTTTCTATAATTCTAGTATTTAATGGGAAAAAATTAATCAAATTTTCTGTCCATGTAAAAAACTATTAATTCTGAATAAAATGCCGCCCATTTATGCAATTAAAAAAATTTAAATGGTTCTTATTAGATAAGGCATATTTTCGTCTGATAAGGTACTTCTTCTTCAATGATTTCGAGGTTATTTTAGTTTTGATCAAAAAAAATTTATTTCTTATGACTTTTCGTAAAATATGTTAATGCCATCTGAAAGAGGAACAGACAAGCTTTCCATCGAGCTCTTAGTTCTTATGACTTTTCGTGAAATATGTTAATGCCATCTGAAAGAGGAACAGATAAGCTTTCCATCGAGCTCTTAGTCGAAAAAGTCGGTCGAAGGATGCAAGAGTTATTAGCAAAAAGCTAATCGGTGGTCAACACGTTTCCGTCCTATTGCCGATTCTTTTCGCAAAGTACTTTTCTATAATTCTAGTATTTAATGGGAAAAAATTAATCAAATTTTCTGTCCATGTAAAAAACTATTAATTCTGAATAAAATGCCGCCCATTTATGCAATTAAAAAAATTTAAATGGTTCTTATTAGATAAGGCATATTTTCGTCTGATAAGGTACTTCTTCTTCAATGATTTCGAGGTTATTTTAGTTTTGATCAAAAAAAATTTATTTCTTATGACTTTTCGTAAAATATGTTAATGCCATCTGAAAGAGGAACAGACAAGCTTTCCATCGAGCTCTTAGTTCTTATGACTTTTCGTGAAATATGTTAATGCCATCTGAAAGAGGAACAGATAAGCTTTCCATCGAGCTCTTAGTCGAAAAAGTCGGTCGAAGGATGCAAGAGTTATTAGCAAAAAACTAATCGGTGGTCATTACGATTCCGCTCTTCTGCCGATTCTTTTCGCAAAGTACTTTTCTATAATTCTAGTATTTAATGGGAAAAAATTAAACGTATTTTTGGTCCATGTAAAAAACTATTAATTCTGAATAAAATGCCACCCATTTATGCAATTGCAAAAATTTAAATGTCTCATATTTAATAAGGCATATTTTCGTCTGATAAGGTACTTCTTCTTCAATGATTTCGAGGATATTTTAGTTTTGATCAAAAAAATTTTATTTCTTGACTTTTCGTGAAATATGTTAATGCCATCTGAAAGAGGAACAGATAAGCTTTCCATCGAGCTCTTAATCGAAGAAGTCGGTCGAAGGATGCAAAAGTTATTAGCAAAAAACTTATCGGTGGTTAACAAGTTACCGTCCTACTACCGCTTCTTTTCGCAAAGTACTTTTCTATAATTCTAGTATTTAATGGGAAAAAATTAAACGAATTTTTTGTCCATGTAAAAAACTATTAATTCTGAATAAAATGCCACCCATTTATGCAATTGAAAAAATTTAAATGTCTCATATTTAATAAGGCATATTTTCGTCTGATAAGGTACTTCTTCTTCAATGATTTCGAGGATATTTTAGTTTTGATCAAAAAAATTTTATTTCTTATGACTTTTCGTGAAATATGTTAATGCCATCTGAAAGAGGAACAGATAAGCTTTCCATCGAGCTCTTAGTCGAAGCAGTCGGTCGAAGGACGCAAGAGTTATTAGCAAAAAGCTAATCGGTGGTCAACACGTTTCCGTCCTATTGCCGATTTTTTTTGGAAAGTACTTTTTTATAATTCTAGTATTTAATGGGAAAAAATTAAACGAATTTTTTGTCCATGTAAGAAACTATTATTTCTGAATAAAATGCCGCCCATTTATGCAATGACAAAAAATTTAAATGTTTCTTATTAGATAAGGCATATTTTCGTCTGATAAGGTACTTCTTCTTCAATGATTTCGAGGATATATTAGTTTTGATCAAAAAAATTTTATTTCTTATGACTTTTCGTGAAATATGTTAATGCCATCTGAAAGAGGAACAGACAAGCTTTCCATCGAGCTCTTAGTTCTTATGACTTTTCGTGAAATATGTTAATGCCATCTGAAAGAGGAACAGATAAGCTTTCCATCGAGCTCTTAATCGAAGAAGTCGGTCGAAGGATGCAAGAGTTATTAGCAAAAAGCTAATCGGTGGTTAACACGTTTCCGTCCTACTGCCGATTCTTTTCGCAAAGTACTTTCCTATAATTCTAGTATTTAATGGGAAAAAATTAAACAAATTTTCTGTCCATGTAAAAAACTATTAATTCTGAATAAAATGCCGCCCATTTATGCAATTAAAAAAATTTAAATGGTTCTTATTAGATAAGGCATATTTTTGTCTGATAAGGTACTTCTTTTTCAATGATTTCGAGGATATTTTAGTTTTGATCAAAAAAATTTTATTTCTTATGACTTTTCGTGAAATATGTTAATGCCATCTGAAAGAGGAACAGACAAGCTTTCCATCGAGCTCTTAGTTCTTATGACTTTTCGTGAAATATGTTAATGCCATCTGAAAGAGGAACAGATAAGCTTTCCATCGAGCTCTTAATCGAAGAAGTCGGTCGAAGGATGCAAAAGTTAGTAGCAAAAAACTTATCGGTGGTTAACAAGTTTCCGTCCTACTACCGATTCTTTTCGCAAAGTACTTTTCTATAATTCTAGTATTTAATGGGAAAAAATTAAACGAATTTTTTGTCCATGTAAAAAACTATTAATTCTGAATAAAATGCCACCCATTTATGCAATTAAAAAAATTTAAATGTCTCATATTTGATAAGGCATATTTTCGTCTGATAAGGTACTTCTTCTTCAATAATTTCGAGGATATTTTAGTTTTGATCAAAAAAATTTTATTTCTTACGACTTTTCGTAAAAAATGTTAATGCCATCTGAAAGAGGAACAGATAAGCTTTCCATCGAGCTCTTAGTCGAAGAAATCGGTCGAAGGATGCAAGAGTTATTAGCAAAAAACTAATCGGTGGTCAACACGATTCCGCTATTCTGCCGATTCTTTTCGCAAAGTACTTTTCTATAATTCTAGTTATAATGGGAAAAAATTAAACGAGTTTTTTGTCCATGTAAAAAACTATTCTGAATAAAATGCCGCCCATTATGCCATTAAAAATATTTAAATGTCTCTTACTAGATAAGGCATATTTTCGTCTGATAAGGTACTTCTTCTTCAATGATTTCGAGGATATTTTAGTTTTGATCAAAAAAGTTTTATTTCTTACGACTTTTCGTATAATATCTGATAAGGTACTTTTTCTTCAATGATTTCGAGGATATTTTAGTTTTGATCAAAAAAATTTTATTTCTTATGACTTTTCGTAAAATATGTTAATGTCATCTGAAAGAGGAACAGATTAGCTTTCCATCGAGCTCTTAGTCGAAGAAGTCGGTTGGAGGATGCAAGAGTTATTAGCAAAAAACTAATCGGTGGTCAACACGATTCCGCTCTTCTGCCGATTCTTTTCGCAAAGTACTTTTCTATAATTCTAGTATTTAATGGGAAAAAATTAAACGAATTTTTTGTCCATGTAAAAAACTATTAATTCTGAATAAAATGCCGCCCATTTATGCAATTAAATATATTTAAATGTCTCATATTTGATAAGGTATATTTTCGTCTGATAAGGTACTTCTTTTTCAATGATTTCGAGTATAGTTTAGTTTTGATCAAAAAAATTTTATTTCTTATGACTTTTTGTGAAATATGTTAATGCCATCTGAAAGAGGAACAGATAGGCTTTCCATCGAGCTCTTAGTCGAAGAAGTCGGGCGAAGGATGCAAGAGTTATTAGCAAAAAACGAATCGGTGGTCAACACGATTCCGTCCTACTGCCGATTGTTTTCGAAAAGTAATTTTCTATAATTCTAGTATTTAATGGGAAAAAATTAAACAAATTTTCTGTCCATGTAAAAAACTATTAATTCTGAATAAAATGCCGCTCATTTATGCAATTAAAAAAATTTAAATGGTTCTTATTAGATAAGGCATATTTTCGTCTGATAAGGTACTTCTTCTTCAATGATTTCGAGGATATTTTAGTTTTGATCAAAAAAATTTTAGTTCTTATGACTTTTCGTGAAATATGTTAATGCCATCTGAAAGAGGAACAGATAAGCTTTCCATCGAGCTCTTAGTCGAAGAAGTCGGTCGAAGGATGCAAGAGTTATTAGCAAAAAACTAATCGGTGGTCAACACGATTCCGCTCTTCAGCCGATTCTTTTCGCAAAGTACTTTTCTATAATTCTAGTATTTACTGGGAAAAAATTAAACGAGTTTTTTGTCCATGTAAAAAACTATTAATTCTGAAAAAAATGCCGCCCATTTATGCAATTAAAAAAATTTAAATGTCTCTTACTAGATAAGGCATATTTTCGTCTGATAATGTACTTCTTCTTCAATGATTTCGAGAATATTTTAGTTTTGATCAAAAAAATTTTATTTCTTACGACTTTTCGTATAGTATCTGATAAGTACTTTTTCTTCAATGATTTCGAGGATATTTTAGTTTTGATCAAAAAAATTTTATTTCTTATGACTTTTCGTGAAATATGTTAAAGGAACAGATAAGCCTTCCATCGAGCTCTTAGTCGAAGAAGTCGGGCGAAGGATGCAAGAGTTATTAGCAAAAAACGAATCGGTGGTCAACACGATTCCGTCCTACTGCCGATTGTTTTCGAAAAGTAATTTTCTATAATTCTAGTATTTAATGGGAAAAAATTAAACAAATTTTCTGTCCATGTAAAAAACTATTAATTCTGAATAAAATGCCGCTCATTTATGCAATTAAAAAAATTTAAATGGTTCTTATTAGATAAGGCATATTTTCGTCTGATAAGGTACTTCTTCTTCAATGATTTCGAGGATATTTTAGTTTTGATCAAAAAAATTTTAGTTCTTATGACTTTTCGTGAAATATGTTAATGCCATCTGAAAGAGGAACAGATAAGCTTTCCATCGAGCTCTTAGTCGAAGAAGTCGGTCGAAGGATGCAAGAGTTATTAGCAAAAAACTAATCGGTGGTCAACACGATTCCGCTCTTCAGCCGATTCTTTTCGCAAAGTACTTTTCTATAATTCTAGTATTTACTGGGAAAAAATTAAACGAGTTTTTTGTCCATGTAAAAAACTATTAATTCTGAATAAAATGCCACCCATTTATGCAATTGCAAAAATTTAAATGTCTCATATTTAATAAGGCATATTTTCGTCTGATAAGGTACTTCTTCTTCAATGATTTCGAGGATATTTTAGTTTTGATCAAAAAAATTTTATTTCTTGACTTTTCGTGAAATATGTTAATGCCATCTGAAAGAGGAACAGATAAGCTTTCCATCGAGCTCTTAATCGAAGAAGTCGGTCGAAGGATGCAAAAGTTATTAGCAAAAAACTTATCGGTGGTTAACAAGTTACCGTCCTACTACCGCTTCTTTTCGCAAAGTACTTTTCTATAATTCTAGTATTTAATGGGAAAAAATTAAACGAATTTTTTGTCCATGTAAAAAACTATTAATTCTGAATAAAATGCCACCCATTTATGCAATTGAAAAAATTTAAATGTCTCATATTTAATAAGGCATATTTTCGTCTGATAAGGTACTTCTTCTTCAATGATTTCGAGGATATTTTAGTTTTGATCAAAAAAATTTTATTTCTTATGACTTTTCGTGAAATATGTTAATGCCATCTGAAAGAGGAACAGATAAGCTTTCCATCGAGCTCTTAGTCGAAGCAGTCGGTCGAAGGACGCAAGAGTTATTAGCAAAAAGCTAATCGGTGGTCAACACGTTTCCGTCCTATTGCCGATTTTTTTTGGAAAGTACTTTTTTATAATTCTAGTATTTAATGGGAAAAAATTAAACGAATTTTTTGTCCATGTAAGAAACTATTATTTCTGAATAAAATGCCGCCCATTTATGCAATGACAAAAAATTTAAATGTTTCTTATTAGATAAGGCATATTTTCGTCTGATAAGGTACTTCTTCTTCAATGATTTCGAGGATATATTAGTTTTGATCAAAAAAATTTTATTTCTTATGACTTTTCGTGAAATATGTTAATGCCATCTGAAAGAGGAACAGACAAGCTTTCCATCGAGCTCTTAGTTCTTATGACTTTTCGTGAAATATGTTAATGCCATCTGAAAGAGGAACAGATAAGCTTTCCATCGAGCTCTTAATCGAAGAAGTCGGTCGAAGGATGCAAGAGTTATTAGCAAAAAGCTAATCGGTGGTTAACACGTTTCCGTCCTACTGCCGATTCTTTTCGCAAAGTACTTTCCTATAATTCTAGTATTTAATGGGAAAAAATTAAACAAATTTTCTGTCCATGTAAAAAACTATTAATTCTGAATAAAATGCCGCCCATTTATGCAATTAAAAAAATTTAAATGGTTCTTATTAGATAAGGCATATTTTTGTCTGATAAGGTACTTCTTTTTCAATGATTTCGAGGATATTTTAGTTTTGATCAAAAAAATTTTATTTCTTATGACTTTTCGTGAAATATGTTAATGCCATCTGAAAGAGGAACAGACAAGCTTTCCATCGAGCTCTTAGTTCTTATGACTTTTCGTAAAATATGTTAATGTCATCTGAAAGAGGAACAGATTAGCTTTCCATCGAGCTCTTAGTCGAAGAAGTCGGTTGGAGGATGCAAGAGTTATTAGCAAAAAACTAATCGGTGGTCAACACGATTCCGCTCTTCTGCCGATTCTTTTCGCAAAGTACTTTTCTATAATTCTAGTATTTAATGGGAAAAAATTAAACGAATTTTTTGTCCATGTAAAAAACTATTAATTCTGAATAAAATGCCGCCCATTTATGCAATTAAATATATTTAAATGTCTCATATTTGATAAGGTATATTTTCGTCTGATAAGGTACTTCTTTTTCAATGATTTCGAGTATAGTTTAGTTTTGATCAAAAAAATTTTATTTCTTATGACTTTTTGTGAAATATGTTAATGCCATCTGAAAGAGGAACAGATAGGCTTTCCATCGAGCTCTTAGTCGAAGAAGTCGGGCGAAGGATGCAAGAGTTATTAGCAAAAAACGAATCGGTGGTCAACACGATTCCGTCCTACTGCCGATTGTTTTCGAAAAGTAATTTTCTATAATTCTAGTATTTAATGGGAAAAAATTAAACAAATTTTCTGTCCATGTAAAAAACTATTAATTCTGAATAAAATGCCGCTCATTTATGCAATTAAAAAAATTTAAATGGTTCTTATTAGATAAGGCATATTTTCGTCTGATAAGGTACTTCTTCTTCAATGATTTCGAGGATATTTTAGTTTTGATCAAAAAAATTTTAGTTCTTATGACTTTTCGTGAAATATGTTAATGCCATCTGAAAGAGGAACAGATAAGCTTTCCATCGAGCTCTTAGTCGAAGAAGTCGGTCGAAGGATGCAAGAGTTATTAGCAAAAAACTAATCGGTGGTCAACACGATTCCGCTCTTCAGCCGATTCTTTTCGCAAAGTACTTTTCTATAATTCTAGTATTTACTGGGAAAAAATTAAACGAGTTTTTTGTCCATGTAAAAAACTATTAATTCTGAAAAAAATGCCGCCCATTTATGCAATTAAAAAAATTTAAATGTCTCTTACTAGATAAGGCATATTTTCGTCTGATAATGTACTTCTTCTTCAATGATTTCGAGAATATTTTAGTTTTGATCAAAAAAATTTTATTTCTTACGACTTTTCGTATAGTATCTGATAAGTACTTTTTCTTCAATGATTTCGAGGATATTTTAGTTTTGATCAAAAAAATTTTATTTCTTATGACTTTTCGTGAAATATGTTAAAGGAACAGATAAGCCTTCCATCGAGCTCTAAGTCGAAGAAGTCGGTCGAAGGATGCAAGAATTATTAGCAAAAAGCTAATCGGTGGTCAACACGTTTCCGTCCTACTGCCGATTCTTTTCGCAAAGTACTTTTCTATAATTTTAGTATTTAATAGGAAAAAATTAAGCAAATTTTCTGTCCATGTAAAAAACTATTAATTATGAATAAAATGCCGCCCATTTATGCAATTAAAAAAATTTAAATGGTTCATATTAGATAAGGCATATTTTTGTCTGATAAGGAACTTCTTCTTCAATGATTTCGAGGATATTTAATTTTGATCAAAACAATTTTATTTCTTATGACTTTTCGTAAAATATGTTAATGCCATCTGAAAGAGGAACAGATAAGCTTTCCATCGAGCTCTTAGTCGAAAAAGTCGGTCGAAGGATGCAAGAGTTATTAGCAAAAAACTAATCGGTGGTCATTACGATTCCGCTCTTCTGCCGATTCTTTTCGCAAAGTACTTTTCTATAATTCTAGTATTTAATGGGAAAAAATTAAACGAATTTTTTGTCCATGTAAAAATCTATTAATTCTGAATAAAATGCCACCCATTTATGCAATTAAAAAAATTTAAATGTCTCATATTTGATAAGGCATATTTTCGTCTGATAAGGTACTTCTTCTTCAATGATTTCGAGTATAGTTTAGTTTTGATCAAAAAAGTTTTATTTCTTATGATTTTTTGTGAAATATGTTAATGCCATCTGAAAGAGGAACAGATAAGCTTTCCATCGAGCTCTTAGTCGAAGAAGTCGGTTAAAAGATGCAAGAGTTATTAGCAAAAAACTAATCGGTGGTCAACACGATTCCGTCCTACTGCCGATTGTTTTCGAAAAGTAATTTTCTATAATTCTAGTATTTAATGGGAAAAAATTAAACGAATTTTTTGTCCATGTAAGAAACTATTATTTCTGAATAAAATGCCGCCCATTTATGCAATGACAAAAAATTTAAATGTTTCTTATTAGATAAGGCATATTTTCGTCTGATAAGGTACTTCTTCTTCAATGATTTCGAGGATATATTAGTTTTGATCAAAAAAATTTTATTTCTTATGACTTTTCGTGAAATATGTTAATGCCATCTGAAAGAGGAACAGACAAGCTTTCCATCGAGCTCTTAGTTCTTATGACTTTTCGTGAAATATGTTAATGCCATCTGAAACAGGAACAGATAAGCTTTCCATCGAGCTCTTAATCGAAGAAGTCGGTCGAAGGATGCAAGAGTTATTAGCAAAAAGCTAATCGGTGGTTAACACGTTTCCGTCCTACTGCCGATTCTTTTCGCAAAGTACTTTCCTATAATTCTAGTATTTAATGGGAAAAAATTAAACAAATTTTCTGTCCATGTAAAAAACTATTAATTCTGAATAAAATGCCGCCCATTTATGCAATTAAAAAAATTTAAATGGTTCTTATTAGATAAGGCATATTTTTGTCTGATAAGGTACTTCTTTTTCAATGATTTCGAGGATATTTTAGTTTTGATCAAAAAAATTTTATTTCTTATGACTTTTCGTGAAATATGTTAATGCCATCTGAAAGAGGAACAGACAAGCTTTCCATCGAGCTCTTAGTTCTTATGACTTTTCGTGAAATATGTTAATGCCATCTGAAAGAGGAACAGATAAGCTTTCCATCGAGCTCTTAATCGAAGAAGTCGGTCGAAGGATGCAAAAGTTAGTAGCAAAAAACTTATCGGTGGTTAACAAGTTTCCGTCCTACTACCGATTCTTTTCGCAAAGTACTTTTCTATAATTCTAGTATTTAATGGGAAAAAATTAAACGAATTTTTTGTCCATGTAAAAAACTATTAATTCTGAATAAAATGCCACCCATTTATGCAATTAAAAAAATTTAAATGTCTCATATTTGATAAGGCATATTTTCGTCTGATAAGGTACTTCTTCTTCAATGATTTCGAGGATATTTTAGTTTTGATCAAAAAAATTTTATTTCTTATGACTTTTCGTGAAATATGTTAATGCCATCTGAAAGAGGAACAGATAAGCTTTCCATCGAGCTCTTAGTCGAAGAAATCGGTCGAAGGATGCAAGAGTTATTAGCAAAAAACTAATCGGTGGTCAACACGATTCCGCTATTCTGCCGATTCTTTTCGCAAAGTACTTTTCTATAATTCTAGTTATAATGGGAAAAAATTAAACGAGTTTTTTGTCCATGTAAAAAACTATTCTCAATAAAATGCCGCCCATTATGCCATTAAAAATATTTAAATGTCTCTTACTAGATAAGGCATATTTTCGTCTGATAAGGTACTTCTTCTTCAATGATTTCGAGGATATTTTAGTTTTGATCAAAAAAGTTTTATTTCTTACGACTTTTCGTATAATATCTGATAAGGTACTTTTTCTTCAATGATTTCGAGGATATTTTAGTTTTGATCAAAAAAATTTTATTTCTTATGACTTTTCGTGAAATATGTTAATGTCATCTGAAAGAGGAACAGATTAGCTTTCCATCGAGCTCTTAGTCGAAGAAGTCGGTTGGAGGATGCAAGAGTTATTAGCAAAAAACTAATCGGTGGTCAACACGATTCCGCTCTTCTGCCGATTCTTTTCGCAAAGTACTTTTCTATAATTCTAGTATTTAATGGGAAAAAATTAAACGAATTTTTTGTCCATGTAAAAAACTATTAATTCTGAATAAAATGCCGCCCATTTATGCAATTAAATATATTTAAATGTCTCATATTTGATAAGGTATATTTTCGTCTGATAAGGTACTTCTTTTTCAATGATTTCGAGTATAGTTTAGTTTTGATCAAAAAAATTTTATTTCTTATGACTTTTTGTGAAATATGTTAATGCCATCTGAAAGAGGAACAGATAGGCTTTCCATCGAGCTCTTAGTCGAAGAAGTCGGGCGAAGGATGCAAGAGTTATTAGCAAAAAACGAATCGGTGGTCAACACGATTCCGTCCTACTGCCGATTGTTTTCGAAAAGTAATTTTCTATAATTCTAGTATTTAATGGGAAAAAATTAAACAAATTTTCTGTCCATGTAAAAAACTATTAATTCTGAATAAAATGCCGCTCATTTATGCAATTAAAAAAATTTAAATGGTTCTTATTAGATAAGGCATATTTTCGTCTGATAATGTACTTCTTCTTCAATGATTTCGAGAATATTTTAGTTTTGATCAAAAAAATTTTATTTCTTACGACTTTTCGTATAGTATCTGATAAGTACTTTTTCTTCAATGATTTCGAGGATATTTTAGTTTTGATCAAAAAAATTTTATTTCTTATGACTTTTCGTGAAATATGTTAAAGGAACAGATAAGCCTTCCATCGAGCTCTAAGTCGAAGAAGTCGGTCGAAGGATGCAAGAATTATTAGCAAAAAGCTAATCGGTGGTCAACACGTTTCCGTCCTACTGCCGATTCTTTTCGCAAAGTACTTTTCTATAATTTTAGTATTTAATAGGAAAAAATTAAGCAAATTTTCTGTCCATGTAAAAAACTATTAATTATGAATAAAATGCCGCCCATTTATGCAATTAAAAAAATTTAAATGGTTCATATTAGATAAGGCATATTTTTGTCTGATAAGGAACTTCTTCTTCAATGATTTCGAGGATATTTAATTTTGATCAAAACAATTTTATTTCTTATGACTTTTCGTAAAATATGTTAATGCCATCTGAAAGAGGAACAGATAAGCTTTCCATCGAGCTCTTAGTCGAAAAAGTCGGTCGAAGGATGCAAGAGTTATTAGCAAAAAACTAATCGGTGGTCATTACGATTCCGCTCTTCTGCCGATTCTTTTCGCAAAGTACTTTTCTATAATTCTAGTATTTAATGGGAAAAAATTAAACGAATTTTTTGTCCATGTAAAAATCTATTAATTCTGAATAAAATGCCACCCATTTATGCAATTAAAAAAATTTAAATGTCTCATATTTGATAAGGCATATTTTCGTCTGATAAGGTACTTCTTCTTCAATGATTTCGAGTATAGTTTAGTTTTGATCAAAAAAGTTTTATTTCTTATGATTTTTTGTGAAATATGTTAATGCCATCTGAAAGAGGAACAGATAAGCTTTCCATCGAGCTCTTAGTCGAAGAAGTCGGTTAAAGGATGCAAGAGTTATTAGCAAAAAACTAATCGGTGGTCAACACGATTCCGTCCTACTGCCGATTGTTTTCGAAAAGTAATTTTCTATAATTCTAGTATTTAATGGGAAAAAATTAAACGAATTTTTTGTCCATGTAAAAAACTATTAATTCTGAATAAAATGCCGCCCATATATGCAATTAAAAAAATTTAAATGTCTCTTATTAGATAAGGCAAATATTCGTCTGATAAGGTACTTCTTCTTCAATGTTTTCGAGGATATTTTAGTTTGGATCAAAAAAATTTTATTTCTTACGACTTTTCGTAAAATATGTTAATGCCATCTGAAAGAGGAACAGATAAGCTTTCCATCGAGCTCTTAATCGAAGAAGTCGGTCGAAGGATGCAAGAGTTATTAGCAAAAAACTAATCGGTGGTCAACACGTTTCCGCTCTTCTGTCAATTCTTTTCGCAAAGAACTTTTCTATAATTCTAGTATTTAATGGGAAAAAATTAAACGAATTTTTTGTCCATGTAAAAAACTATTAATTCTGAAAAAAATGCCGCCCATTTATGAAATTAAAAATATTTAAATGTCTCATATTAGATAAGGCATATTTTCGTCTGATAAGGTACTTCTCCTTCAATAATTTCGAGGATATTTTAGTTTTGATAAAAAAAACTTTGTTTCTTACGACTTTTCGTAAAATATGTTAATGCCATCTGAAAGAGGAAGAGATAAGCTTTCCATCGAGCTTTTAATCGAAGAAGTCGGTCGAAGGATGCAAGAGTTATTAGCAAAAAAGTAATCTGTGGTCAACACTTTTCCGTCCTACTGTCGATTGTTTTCGCAAAGAACTTTTCTATAATTCTAGTATTTAATGGGAAAAAATTAAATGAATTTTTTATCCATATAAAAACCTATTAATTCTGAATAAGATGCCGCCCATTAATTCAATGAAAAAAATTTAAATGTCTCTTATTAGATAAGGCATATTTTCGTCTTATAAGGTACTTCTTTTTCAATGATTTCGAGGATATTTTAGTTTTGATCAAAAAAATGTATTTCTTACGTTTTTTCGTAAAATATGTTAATGCCGTCTTAAACATGGCATATTTTCGTCTTATAAGGTTCTTCTTCTTCAATGATTTCGAGGATATTTTAGTTTTGATCAAAAAAATTTTATTTCTTACGACTTTTCGTAAAATATGTTAATGCCATCTGAAAGAGTAACAGATAAGCCTTCTATCGAGCTCTAAGTCGAAGAAGTCGGTCGAAGGATGCAAGAGTTATAAGCAAAAAGCTAATCGGTGGTCAACACGTTTCTGTCCTACTGCCGATTCTTTTCGCAAAGTACTTTTCTATAATTCTAGTATTTAATGGGAAAAAATTAAACGAATTTTTTGTCCGTATAAAAAACTATTAATTCTGAATAAAATGCCGCCCATTTATGCAATTAAAAAAATTTAAATGTTACTTAGTAGATAAGGCATATTTTCGTCTGATAAGGTACTTCTTCTTCAATGATTTCGAGGATATTTTAGTTTTGATCAAAAAAATTTTATTTCTTACGACTTTTCGTAAAATATGTTAATGCCATCTGAAAGAGGAACAGATAAGCTTTCCATTGAGCTCTTAGTCGAAGAAGTCGGTCGAAGGATGCAAGAGTTATAAGCAAAAAATTAATCGGTGGTCAACACGATTCCGTCCTACTGCCGATTCTTTTCGAAAAGTACTTTTCTATAATTCTAGTATTTAATGGGAAAAAATTAAACGATTTTTTTGTCCATGTAAAAAACTATTAATTCTGAATAAAATGCCGCCCATTTATGCAATTAAAAAAATTTCAATGTTTCTTATTAGATAAGGCATATTTTCGTCTGATAAGGTACTTTTTCTTCAATGATTTCGAGGATATTTTAGTTTTGATCAAAAAAATTTTATTTCTTACGACTTTTCGTAAAATATGGTAATGCCATCCGAAAGAGGAACAGATAAGCTTTCCATCGAGCTCTTACTCGAAGAAGTCGGTCAAAGGATGCAAGAGTTATTAGCAACAAAATAATCGGTGGTCAACACGATTCCGTCCTACTGCCGATTCTTTTCGAAAAGTACTTTTCTATAATTAAAGTATTTGATGGGAAAAAGTTAAACTAATTTTTTTTCCATGTAGAAAACTATTAATTCTGAATAAAATGCCGCCCATTTATGCAATCACAATAATTTAAATGTTTCTTATTAGATAAGGCATATATTCGTCTGATAATGTACTTCTTCTTCAATGATTTCGAGGATATTCTAGTTTTGATGCAAAAAATTTTATTTCTTATGACTTTTCGTAAAATATGTTAATGCCATCTAAAAGAGGAACAGATAAGCTTCCTATCGAGCTCTTAGTCGAAGAAGTCGGTCGAAGGATTCAAGAGTTATTAGCAAAAAGCTAATCGGTGGTCAACACGTTTCCGTCCTACTGCCGATTCTTTTCGAAAAGTACTTTTCTATAATTCTAGTATTTAATGGGAAAAAATTAAACGAATTTTTTGTCCATGTAAAAAACTATTAATTCTGAATAAAATGCCGCCCATTTATGAAATTAAAAATATTTAAATGTCTCATATTAGATAAGGCATATTTTCGTCTGATAAGGTACTTCTCCTTCAATAATTTCGAGGATATTTTAGTTTTGATAAAAAAAACTTTGTTTCTTACGACTTTTCGTAAAATATGTTAATGCCATCTGAAAGAGGAAGAGATAAGCTTTCCATCGAGCTTTTAATCGAAGAAGTCGGTCGAAGGATGCAAGAGTTATTAGCAAAAAAGTAATCTGTGGTCAACACGTTTCCGTCCTACTGTCGATTCTTTTCGCAAAGAACTTTTCTATAATTCTAGTATTTAATGGGAAAAAATTAAATGAATTTTTTGTCCATATAAAAACCTATTAATTCTGAATAAGATGCCGCCCATTAATTCAATGAAAAAAATTTAAATGTCTCTTATTAGATAAGGCATATTTTCGTCTTATAAGGTACTTCTTTTTCAATGATTTCGAGGATATTTTAGTTTTGATCAAAAAAATGTATTTCTTACGTTTTTTCGTAAAATATGTTAATGCCGTCTTAAACATGGCATATTTTCGTCTTATAAGGTTCTTCTTCTTCAATGATTTCGAGGATATTTTAGTTTTGATCAAAAAAATTTTATTTCTTACGACTTTTCGTAAAATATGTTAATGCCATCTGAAAGAGTAACAGATAAGCCTTCTATCGAGCTCTAAGTCGAAGAAGTCGGTCGAAGGATGCAAGAGTTATAAGCAAAAAGCTAATCGGTGGTCAACACGTTTCTGTCCTACTGCCGATTCTTTTCGCAAAGTACTTTTCTATAATTCTAGTATTTAATGGGAAAAAATTAAACGAATTTTTTGTCCGTATAAAAAACTATTAATTCTGAATAAAATGCCGCCCATTTATGCAATTAAAAAAATTTAAATGTTACTTAGTAGATAAGGCATATTTTCGTCTGATAAGGTACTTCTTCTTCAATGATTTCGAGGATATTTTAGTTTTGATCAAAAAAATTTTATTTCTTACGACTTTTCGTTAAATATGTTAATGCCATCTGAAAGAGGAACAGATAAGCTTTCCATTGAGCTCTTAGTCGAAGAAGTCGGTCGAAGGATGCAAGAGTTATAAGCAAAAAATTAATCGGTGGTCAACACGATTCCGTCCTACTGCCGATTCTTTTCGAAAAGTACTTTTCTATAATTCTAGTATTTAATGGGAAAAAATTAAACGATTTTTTTGTCCATGTAAAAAACTATTAATTCTGAATAAAATGCCGCCCATTTATGCAATTAAAAAAATTTCAATGTTTCTTATTAGATAAGGCATATTTTCGTCTGATAAGGTACTTTTTCTTCAATGATTTCGAGGATATTTTAGTTTTGATCAAAAAAATTTTATTTCTTACGACTTTTCGTAAAATATGTTAATGCCATCCGAAAGAGGAACAGATAAGCTTTCCATCGAGCTCTTACTCGAAGAAGTCGGTCAAAGGATGCAAGAGTTATTAGCAAAAAAATAATCGGTGGTCAACACGATTCCGTCCTACTGCCGATTCTTTTCGAAAAGTACTTTTCTATAATTAAAGTATTTGATGGGAAAAAGTTAAACTAATTTTTTTTCCATGTAGAAAACTATTAATTCTGAATAAAATGCCGCCCATTTATGCAATCACAATAATTTAAATGTTTCTTATTAGATAAGGCATATATTCGTCTGATAATGTACTTCTTCTTCAATGATTTCGAGGATATTCTAGTTTTGATGCAAAAAATTTTATTTCTTATGACTTTTCGTAAAATATGTTAATGCCATCTAAAAGAGGAACAGATAAGCTTCCTATCGAGCTCTTAGTCGAAGAAGTCGGTCGAAGGATGCAAGAGTTATTAGCAAAAAGCTAATCGGTGGTCAACACGTTTCCGTCCTACTGCCGATTCTTTTCGAAAAGTACTTTTCTATAATTCTAGTATTTAATGGGAAAAAATTCAACAAATTTTTTGTCCATGTAAAAAACTATTAATTCTGAATAAAATGCCGCCCATTTATGCAATTAAAAAAATTTTAATGTTTCTTATTAGATAAGGCATATTTTCGTCTGATAACGTACTTCTTCTTCAATGATTTCGATGATATTTTAGTTTTGATCAAAAAAATTTTATTTATTACGACTTTTCGTAAAATATGTTAATGCCATCTAAAAGAGGAATAGATAAGCTTCCCATCGAGCTCTTAGTCGAAGAAGTCGGTCGAAGGATGCAAGAGTTATTAGCAAAAAGCTAATCGGTGGTCAACACGTTTCCGTCCTACTGCCGATTCTTTTCGAAAAGTACTTTTCTATAATTCTAGTATTTGATGGGAAAAAGTTAAACTAATTTTTTTTTCATGTAGAAAACTATTAATTCTGAATAAAATGCCGCCCATTTATGCAATCACAATAATTTAAATGTTTCTTATTAGATAAGGCATATATTCGTCTGATAATGTACTTCTTCTTCAATGATTTCGAGGATATTCTAGTTTTGATGCAAAAAATTTTATTTCTTATGACTTTTCGTAAAATATGTTAATGCCATCTAAAAGAGGAACAGATAAGCTTCCTATCGAGCTCTTAGTCGAAGAAGTCGGTCGAAGGATGCAAGAGTTATTAGCAAAAAGCTAATCGGTGGTCAACACGTTTCCGTCCTACTGCCGATTCTTTTCGAAAAGTACTTTTCTATAATTCTAGTATTTAATGGGAAAAAATTCAACAAATTTTTTGTCCATGTAAAAAACTATTAATTCTGAATAAAATGCCGCCCATTTATGCAATTAAAAAAATTTTAATGTTTCTTATTATATAAGGCATATTTTCGTCTGATAACGTACTTCTTCTTCAATGATTTCGATGATATTTTAGTTTTGATCAAAAAAATTTTATTTCTTATGACTTTTCGTAAAATATGTTAATGCCATCTAAAAGAGGAACAGATAAGCTTCCCATCGAGCTCTTAGTCGAAGAAGTCGGTCGAAGGATGCAAGAGTTATTAGCAAAAAGCTAATCGGTGGTCAACACGCCCATTTATGCAATTAAAAAAATTTTAATGTTTCTTATTAGATAAGGCATATTTTCGTCTGATAACGTACTTCTTCTTCAATGATTTCGATGATATTTTAGTTTTGATCAAAAAAATTTTATTTCTTACGACTTTTCGTAAAATATGTTAATGCCATCTAAAAGAGGAATAGATAAGCTTCCCATCGAGCTCTTAGTCGAAGAAGTCGGTCGAAGGATGCAAGAGTTATTAGCAAAAAGCTAATCGGTGGTCAACACGTTTCCGTCCTACTGCCGATTCTTTTCGAAAAGTACTTTTCTATAATTCTAGTATTTAATGGAAAAAAATTAAACGAATTTTTTGTCCATGTAAAAAACTATTAATTCTGAATAAAATGCCGCCCATTTATGCAATTAAAAAAATTTTAATGTTTCTTATTAGATAAGGCATATTTTCGTCTGATAACGTACTTCTTCTTCAATGATTTCGAGAATATTTTAGTTTTGATCAAAAAAATTTTATTTCTTACGACTTTTCGTATAGTATCTGATAAGTACTTTTTCTTCAATGATTTCGAGGATATTTTAGTTTTGATCAAAAAAATTTTATTTCTTATGACTTTTCGTGAAATATGTTAAAGGAACAGATAAGCCTTCCATCGAGCTCTAAGTCGAAGAAGTCGGTCGAAGGATGCAAGAATTGTTAGCAAAAAGCTAATCGGTGGTCAACACGTTTCCGTCCTACTGCCGATTCTTTTCGCAAAGTACTTTTCTATAATTTTAGTATTTAATAGGAAAAAATTAAGCAAATTTTCTGTCCATGTAAAAAACTATTAATTATGAATAAAATGCCGCCCATTTATGCAATTAAAAAAATTTAAATGGTTCATATTAGATAAGGCATATTTTTGTCTGATAAGGAACTTCTTCTTCAATGATTTCGAGGATATTTAATTTTGATCAAAACAATTTTATTTCTTATGACTTTTCGTAAAATATGTTAATGCCATCTGAAAGAGGAACAGATAAGCTTTCCATCGAGCTCTTAGTCGAAAAAGTCGGTCGAAGGATGCAAGAGTTATTAGCAAAAAACTAATCGGTGGTCATTACGATTCCGCTCTTCTGCCGATTCTTTTCGCAAAGTACTTTTCTATAATTCTAGTATTTAATGGGAAAAAATTAAACGAATTTTTTGTCCATGTAAAAATCTATTAATTCTGAATAAAATGCCACCCATTTATGCAATTAAAAAAATTTAAATGTCTCATATTTGATAAGGCATATTTTCGTCTGATAAGGTACTTCTTCTTCAATGATTTCGAGTATAGTTTAGTTTTGATCAAAAAAGTTTTATTTCTTATGATTTTTTGTGAAATATGTTAATGCCATCTGAAAGAGGAACAGATAAGCTTTCCATCGAGCTCTTAGTCGAAGAAGTCGGTTAAAGGATGCAAGAGTTATTAGCAAAAAACTAATCGGTGGTCAACACGCTTCCGTCCTACTGCCGATTGTTTTCGAAAAGTAATTTTCTATAATTCTAGTATTTAATGGGAAAAAATTAAACGAATTTTTTGTCCATGTAAAAAACTATTAATTCTGAATAAAATGCCGCCCATATATGCAATTAAAAAAATTTAAATGTCTCTTATTAGATAAGGCAAATATTCGTCTGATAAGGTACTTCTTCTTCAATGTTTTCGAGGATATTTTAGTTTGGATCAAAAAAATTTTATTTCTTACGACTTTTCGTAAAATATGTTAATGCCATCTGAAAGAGGAACAGATAAGCTTTCCATCGAGCTCTTAATCGAAGAAGTCGGTCGAAGGATGCAAGAGTTATTAGCAAAAAACTAATCGGTGGTCAACACGTTTCCGCTCTTCTGTCGATTCTTTTCGCAAAGAACTTTTCTATAATTCTAGTATTTAATGGGAAAAAATTAAACGAATTTTTTGTCCATGTAGAAAACTATTAATTCTGAATAAAATGCCGCCCATTTATGCAATCACAATAATTTAAATGTTTCTTATTAGATAAGGCATATATTCGTCTGATAATGTACTTCTTCTTCAATGATTTCGAGGATATTCTAGTTTTGATGCAAAAAATTTTATTTCTTATGACTTTTCGTAAAATATGTTAATGCCATCTAAAAGAGGAACAGATAAGCTTCCTATCGAGCTCTTAGTCGAAGAAGTCGGTCGAAGGATGCAAGAGTTATTAGCAAAAAGCTAATCGGTGGTCAACACGTTTCCGTCCTACTGCCGATTCTTTTCGAAAAGTACTTTTCTATAATTCTAGTATTTAATGGGAAAAAATTAAACGAATTTTTTGTCCATGTAAAAAACTATTAATTCTGAATAAAATGCCGCCCATTTATGAAATTAAAAATATTTAAATGTCTCATATTAGATAAGGCATATTTTCGTCTGATAAGGTACTTCTCCTTCAATAATTTCGAGGATATTTTAGTTTTGATAAAAAAAACTTTGTTTCTTACGACTTTTCGTAAAATATGTTAATGCCATCTGAAAGAGGAAGAGATAAGCTTTCCATCGAGCTTTTAATCGAAGAAGTCGGTCGAAGGATGCAAGAGTTATTAGCAAAAAAGTAATCTGTGGTCAACACGTTTCCGTCCTACTGTCGATTCTTTTCGCAAAGAACTTTTCTATAATTCTAGTATTTAATGGGAAAAAATTAAATGAATTTTTTGTCCATATAAAAACCTATTAATTCTGAATAAGATGCCGCCCATTAATTCAATGAAAAAAATTTAAATGTCTCTTATTAGATAAGGCATATTTTCGTCTTATAAGGTACTTCTTTTTCAATGATTTCGAGGATATTTTAGTTTTGATCAAAAAAATGTATTTCTTACGTTTTTTCGTAAAATATGTTAATGCCGTCTTAAACATGGCATATTTTCGTCTTATAAGGTTCTTCTTCTTCAATGATTTCGAGGATATTTTAGTTTTGATCAAAAAAATTTTATTTCTTACGACTTTTCGTAAAATATGTTAATGCCATCTGAAAGAGTAACAGATAAGCCTTCTATCGAGCTCTAAGTCGAAGAAGTCGGTCGAAGGATGCAAGAGTTATAAGCAAAAAGCTAATCGGTGGTCAACACGTTTCTGTCCTACTGCCGATTCTTTTCGCAAAGTACTTTTCTATAATTCTAGTATTTAATGGGAAAAAATTAAACGAATTTTTTGTCCGTATAAAAAACTATTAATTCTGAATAAAATGCCGCCCATTTATGCAATTAAAAAAATTTAAATGTTACTTAGTAGATAAGGCATATTTTCGTCTGATAAGGTACTTCTTCTTCAATGATTTCGAGGATATTTTAGTTTTGATCAAAAAAATTTTATTTCTTACGACTTTTCGTAAAATATGTTAATGCCATCTGAAAGAGGAACAGATAAGCTTTCCATTGAGCTCTTAGTCGAAGAAGTCGGTCGAAGGATGCAAGAGTTATAAGCAAAAAATTAATCGGTGGTCAACACGATTCCGTCCTACTGCCGATTCTTTTCGAAAAGTACTTTTCTATAATTCTAGTATTTAATGGGAAAAAATTAAACGATTTTTTTGTCCATGTAAAAAACTATTAATTCTGAATAAAATGCCGCCCATTTATGCAATTAAAAAAATTTCAATGTTTCTTATTAGATAAGGCATATTTTCGTCTGATAAGGTACTTTTTCTTCAATGATTTCGAGGATATTTTAGTTTTGATCAAAAAAATTTTATTTCTTACGACTTTTCGTAAAATATGTTAATGCCATCCGAAAGAGGAACAGATAAGCTTTCCATCGAGCTCTTACTCGAAGAAGTCGGTCAAAGGATGCAAGAGTTATTAGCAAAAAAATAATCGGTGGTCAACACGATTCCGTCCTACTGCCGATTCTTTTCGAAAAGTACTTTTCTATAATTAAAGTATTTGATGGGAAAAAGTTAAACTAATTTTTTTTCCATGTAGAAAACTATTAATTCTGAATAAAATGCCGCCCATTTATGCAATCACAATAATTTAAATGTTTCTTATTAGATAAGGCATATATTCGTCTGATAATGTACTTCTTCTTCAATGATTTCGAGGATATTCTAGTTTTGATGCAAAAAATTTTATTTCTTATGACTTTTCGTAAAATATGTTAATGCCATCTAAAAGAGGAACAGATAAGCTTCCTATCGAGCTCTTAGTCGAAGAAGTCGGTCGAAGGATGCAAGAGTTATTAGCAAAAAGCTAATCGGTGGTCAACACGTTTCCGTCCTACTGCCGATTCTTTTCGAAAAGTACTTTTCTATAATTCTAGTATTTAATGGGAAAAAATTCAACAAATTTTTTGTCCATGTAAAAAACTATTAATTCTGAATAAAATGCCGCCCATTTATGCAATTAAAAAAATTTTAATGTTTCTTATTAGATAAGGCATATTTTCGTCTGATAACGTACTTCTTCTTCAATGATTTCGATGATATTTTAGTTTTGATCAAAAAAATTTTATTTCTTATGACTTTTCGTAAAATATGTTAATGCCATCTAAAAGAGGAACAGATAAGCTTCCCATCGAGCTCTTAGTCGAAGAAGTCGGTCGAAGGATGCAAGAGTTATTAGCAAAAAGCTAATCGGTGGTCAACACGCCCATTTATGCAATTAAAAAAATTTTAATGTTTCTTATTAGATAAGGCATATTTTCGTCTGATAACGTACTTCTTCTTCAATGATTTCGATGATATTTTAGTTTTGATCAAAAAAATTGTATTTCTTACGACTTTTCGTAAAATATGTTAATGCCATCTAAAAGAGGAATAGATAAGCTTCCCATCGAGCTCTTAGTCGAAGAAGTCGGTCGAAGGATGCAAGAGTTATTAGCAAAAAGCTAATCGGTGGTCAACACGTTTCCGTCCTACTGCCGATTCTTTTCGAAAAGTACTTTTCTATAATTCTAGTATTTAATGGGAAAAAATTAAACGAATTTTTTGTCCATGTAAAAAACTATTAATTCTGAATAAAATGCCGCCCATTTATGCAATTAAAAAAATTTTAATGTTTCTTATTAGATAAGGCATATTTTCGTCTAATAACGTACTTCTTCTTCAATGATTTCGATGATATTTTAGTTTTGATCAAAAAAATTTTATTTCTTATGACTTTTCGTAAAATATGTTAATGCCATCTAAAAGAGGAACAGATAAGCTTCCCATCGAGCTCTTAGTCGAAAAAGTCGGTCGAAGGATGCAAGTGTTATTAGCAAAAAGCTAATCGGTGGTCAACACGTTTCCGTCCTACTGCCGATTCTTTTCGAAAACTACTTTTCTATAATTCTAGTATTTAATGGGAAAAAATTAAACGAATTTTTTGTCCATGTAAAAACCTATTAATTGTGAATAAAATGCCGCTGTTTCTTATTAGATAAGGCATACTTTCGTCTGATAAGGTACTTCTTCTTCAATGATTTCGATGATATTTTAGTTTTGATCAAAAAAATTTTATTTCTTACGACTTTTCGTAAAATATGTTAATGCCATCCGAAAGAGGGACAGATAAGCTTTCCATCGAGCTCTTACTCGAAGAAGTCGGTCGAAGGATGCAAGAGTTATTAGCAAAAAAATAATCGGTGGTCAACACGATTCCGTCCTACTGCCGATTCTTTTCGAAAAGTAATTTTCTATAATTAAAGTATTTGATGGGAAAAAGTTAAACTAATTTTTTGTCCATGTAGAAAACTATTAATTCTGAATAAAATGCCGCCCATTTATGCAATCACAATAATTTAAATGTTTCTTATTAGATAAGGCATATTTTCGTCTGATAATGTACTTCTTCTTCAATGATTTCGAGGATATTCTAGTTTTGATGCAAAAAATTTTATTTCTTATGACTTTTCGTAAAATATGTTAATGCCATCTAAAAGAGGAACAGATAAGCTTCCCATCGAGCTCTTAGTCGAAGAAGTCGGTCGAAGGATGCAAGAGTTATTAGCAAAAAGCTAATCGGTGGTCAACACGTTTCCGTCCTACTGCCGATTCTTTTCGAAAAGTACTTTTCTATAATTGTAGTATTTAATGGGAAAAAATTAAACGAATTTTTTGTCCATGTAAAAAACTATTAATTCTGAATAAAATGCCGCCCATTTATGCAATTAAAAAAATTTTAATGTTTCTTATTAGATAAGGCATATTTTCGTCTGATAACGTACTTCTTCTTCAATGATTTCGAGGATATTTTAGTTTTGATCCAAAAAATTCTATTTCTTATGACTTTTCGTAAAATATGTTAATGCCATCTAAAAGAGGAACAGATAAGCTTCCCATCGAGCTCTTAGTCGAAGAAGTCGGTCGAAGGATGCAAGAGTTATTAGCAAAAAACTAATCGGTGGTCAACACGATTCCGTCCTACTGCCGATTCTTTTCGAAAAGTAATTTTCTATAATTCTAGTATTTAATGGGAAAAAATTAAACAAATTTTCTGTCCATGTAAAAAACTATTAATTCTGAATAAAATGCCGCCCATTTATGCAATTAAAAAAATTTTAATGTTTCTTATTAGATAAGGCATACTTTCGTCTGATAAGGTACTTCTTCTTCAATGATTTCGATGATATTTTAGTTTTGATCAAAAAAATTTTATTTCTTACGACTTTTCGTAAAATATGTTAATGCCATCTGAAAGAGGAACAGATAAGCTTTCCATTGAGCTCTTAGTCGAAGAAGTCGGTCGAAGGATGCAAGAGTTATAAGCAAAAAAATAATCGGTGGTCAACACGATTCCGTCCTACTGCCGATTCTTTTCGAAAAGTACTTTTCTATAATTAAAGTATTTGATGGGAAAAAGTTAAACTAGTTTTTTGTCCATGTAGAAAACTATTAATTCTGAATAAAATGCCGCCCATTTATGCAATCACAATAATTTAAATGTTTCTTATTAGATAAGGCATATTTTCGTCTGATAATGTACTTCTTCTTCAATGATTTCGAGGATATTCTAGTTTTGATGCAAAAAATTTAATTTCTTACGACTTTTCGTAAAATATGTTAATGCCATCTAAAAGAGGAACAGATAAGCTTTCCATCGAGCTCTTAGTCGAAGAAGTCGGGCGAAGGATGCAAGAGTTATTAGCAAAAAACTAATCGGTGGTCAACACGATTCCGCTCTTCTGCCGATTCTTTTCGCAAAGTACTTTTCTATAATTCTAGTATATAATGGGAAAAAATTAAACGAGTTTTTTGTCCATGTAAAAAACTATTAATTCTGAATAAAATGCCGCCCATTTATGCAATTAAAAATATTTAAATGTCTCTTACTAGATAAGGCATATTTTCGTCTGATAAGGTACTTCTTCTTCAATGATTTCGAGGATATTTTAGTTTTGATCAAAAAAATTTTATTTCTTACGACTTTTCGTATAATATCTGATAAGGTACTTTTTCTTCAATGATTTCGAGGATATTTTAGTTTTGATCAAAAAAATTAATGTCATCTGAAAGAGGAACAGATAAGCTTTCCATCGAGCTCTTAGTCGAAGAAGTCGGGCGAAGGATGCAAGAGTTATTAGCAAAAAACTAATCGGTGGTCAACACGATTCCATCCTACTGCCGATTCTTTTCGAAAAGTAATTTTCTATAATTCTAGTATTTAATGGGAAAAAATTAAACAAATTTTCTGTCCATGTAAAAAACTATTAATTCTCAATAAAATGCCGCCCATTTATGCAATTAAAAAAATTTAAATGGTTCTTATTAGATAAGGCATATTTTCGTCTGATAAGGTACTTCTTCTTCAATAATTTCGAGTATAGTTTAGTTTTGATCAAAAAAATTTTATTTCTTATGACTTTTTGTGAAATATGTTAATGCCATCTGAAAGAGGAACAGATAAGCTTTCCATCGAGCTCTTAGTCGAAGAAGTCGGGCGAAGGATGCAAGAGTTATTAGCAAAAAACTAATCGGTGGTCAACACGATTCCGTCCTACTGCCGATTCTTTTCGAAAAGTAATTTTCTATAATTCTAGTATTTAATGGGAAAAAATTAAACAAATTTTCTGTCCATGTAAAAAACTATTAATTCTGAATAAAATGCCGCCCATTTATGCAATTAAAAAAATTTAAATGGTTCTTATTAGATAAGGCATATTTTCGTCTGATAAGGTACTTCTTCTTCAATGATTTCGAGGATATTTTAGTTTTGATCAAAAAAATTTTAGTTCTTATTACTTTTCGTGAAATATGTTAATGCCATCTGAAAGAGGAACAGATAAGCTTTCCATCGAGCTCTTAGTCGAAGAAGTCGGTCGAAGGATGCAAGAGTTATTAGCAAAACTCTTTCATTGTGTTCGGTGTATTTGGTCGCATGCAAAATTGCTCTGTCTATTCATTTAATTTTCTCGTTAATTTTTGTTTAGAAAAACTTAAAATTTTATTTAAATTGTAATATAGTATAATATTATTGTATAATAATATTTTTTGCGTTTGTGCTTAAATAAAATTAACAACTTTTTGTGCATTTTAAATAATTCTCGTGTGTTTTGTTTGTGTAATTTTATGTGAACAAATAAACATCTGGTGAGAGATTTTTGATTATTTTGTCATTTCACTGTGTTTCGTTCCTGCTTGTGCGTAATTTGTTTTTGTAAACACTTGTGATCTTTCTTTCAAGAGAAATCAGTTTAACGAGTTAATTTTAATTCTTGCTCTTTATTTATTCTTTGCTATTTTAACACTTTTGGTGCGCACTCAAAATCTGTTGTGCATATTAGTTTTCAGTATGGTCTGTTGTTTACCAAACTGTTCTATAAAGGGTGATACCGCCCAGTCAGTTGCATGTTGGCTATGCCAAGACATTGCCCACATTAAATGTGCTGAGCTTACTGGTCGCGTTGGTGACTTCTTACAAAAAAATAATGGTCTTCATTGGTGTTGTCCAAAATGTCGGCTAAATGAGATCGAGCTAAGGAAGTGGATATCTCAAATGAAAGATGCATATTCTGATCTTTCAAAAGATTTTCAGCGTCTCAACAGTAAATTTCATTCCTTTGACGACACCTTTTCTGTTTTTAAACCTGTTGAGCCATCACCTAAACGGAAAAAATTCCTTCCTGCATTAAATATTCCAAGTATTTCAACACTGGCTCCTCCAGATGAGAATACAGACTTCTTCTCTCCGCTTCCATCACCGAATTTTCCAATTATCGATCTAACGCCTCAGATTTCTTACGCTACCGTTGCCAAATCTGCTACCGTTGTCAATACAACTTCCAAAACAGACTCTCCTGACCATGTTTTGGAAAATGTACCAGCTCAACCTGAGCAACCGAAGCAACTTGTTGTAGTCCCTCCTACGACCAATAAAAAATTTGTTTTTGTTTCAAGACTAGCTGTCGATACTTCTGAAACAGACATTAAGCATTTTATTACCTCAAAAATGCCATCAGTGTCAAATTTGTTCGTATCCAAATTTAAATTTAGACAAGCTAGGTCTATTTCATCTTTTAAGATCTCTGTTCCTGATGTTCATTTCAACGAATTGGTTAACACCAATTTTTGGCCTGATGGGTGTATTGTGCACGAATTTAAGTTTAAGCCTCGTGCCAATAAAGAAGCTGTTAATGAACCGTCTGGTTCAAAAAACTAATTACTTCACCCACTCTTTCATCATCGTTTATTTTAAACTTCCAAAACGTTAGAGGCTTGAATTCGAAGCTTACTTCCCTATATTTAAATAGCTTTTCAATTACCTCTGACGTTGTAATATTCGTTGAAACATGGCTTCGACCTGAGATCTTGAACTCGGAATTGTTCTCTGATAACTTTCAGACTTTTCGTAAAGACCGCATTAGCAGAATTGGTGGTGGTGTTTTAATCGCTGGTCGATATACTTCGGAACAAATTATGGTGGATGGTATCGCTGACATTGAACTGATTTGCGTGAAAGTTTCGTTGATGAAGCATAACGTCTACCTTACTTGTTCCTATATTCCACCTCACTCTGACTCATCAGTTTATTTAGCTCATTTAAATGCATTTCAAGTCATCTCATCTTTTGTGAAAGACACAGATACTTTAATGATTTTTGGAGAATTTAATCTTCCTCATATTACTTGGATTCCATCAAATCACACAAATGCTGTACTGCCGGCATCAAATAATGATTTTCTCGATTCTCTCCTCAGCTTACCTTCATACCAACTCAACAGCATAATTAACTCTAAAGATCGACTATTAGATCTTATTTTTGTAAACAATTTTGAGAATGCATCGATCTGCAGGGTACCTCCAATAACTCACCCCGAAGATCCCTACCATCCTACTCTGGAACTAACACTCATATTAACCAAATTACCATCCCCCCGTTTGTGTGTTCCTGGTGCAAAGACTAACAGTGTTTTCTGCTTTAAAAAAACTGATTTTGAACGACTTGGTTTCTTGCTATCCAACACTGACTGGTCAGTCATTCGTAACTCGACAGACATCGAACACGCAGTACACTTTTTTAATGCAACCATGTACAATTTGTTTAAATCTTGCGTGCCAAAAATTAATGTGGTTTATGATTTAAGTAAGCCGCCTTGGTTTTCGAAAGAACTGAGTCACTTAAAAAATTTAAAAACTAGATTTTTCAAAAAATACAAGAGAACCGGTTCTCTTATTGATTATGCGAATTACACAAAAAATCGCTATAAATTTAATTTTACAAATAAAAAAAATTATAAAACCTATATCAATAAGCTTAAATTAAATATTCACCGCGATCCTAAAAACTTTTTCAACTTAATAAAATCTAAATTAAATTCTAAAACCTTCCCCTCTTGTATGAAACTAAATGGTGTGGAGGGAAGTAATGACGCAGAGATATCCCATCTCTTTGCCGATTTCTTCCAAAGCACCTACAATAATTTTTCTTATAATGATGTTGAATATCCATTTTATATTGGGGACAGAACTCATATAAATATGCCTGTTATCGACAATGACATTGTTTTAAAGTATTTAAAGTTAATAAAACCCACGTTTACCGCTGGTCCCGATAATATACCTGGTTGCGTTTTGAAACACTGTGCCGAGATGTTATATATTCCATTATGCATGCTGTTCAACATGTCTCTTAAATACGCCATAGTCCCAGCAGTTTGGAAGGAGTCATTTATTATACCACTTCATAAAAAAGGCAGTAAAATCTAACTACAGAGGTATTGCCAAATTATGTGCCATCCCAAAGCTATTTGAGCAGATCATTACTGATCAATTACAGCATTTTGTGCCTTCACTTTTAAACTTGGCTCAACATGGTTTCCTTAAGAAGCGTTCAACGGTGACAAATTTATTGGAGTTTACCTCAATTGTTAACCAAAATTTTTCTATCGGTTGCCAAACTGAAGTTGTATATACCGATTTCAGTAAAACATTTGACAGTGTCTGTCATTCCTTGTTAATATACAAACTGGAGGCTTATGGCTTTCCACCATTGCTTGTCCGTTGACTCTCTTCTTATCTTGACTCGCGAACTCAAAAAGTTCGTTTTAAAACGTCAGTTTCCAGAAGCATTCTTGTATCGTCTGGTGTTCCCCAAGGTAGCCATCTGGGGCCCATACTCTTTAACTTATTCATTAATGACTTGCCTACAGTGATCAAATACTGCAATGTCTTGATGTACGCTGATGACGTAAAACTATGTCTAACTCTAAATTCCACAATCCAGCAGAGTTTACTTCAGTCTGATCTTGACTCACTCGCTCAATGGTGCTCTGTGAACAATCTACTTTTAAACTGCAATAAGTGCAAGATTATGTCTTTTTATAGGAATAAAATGCTTACTTGCATATACAGGATTGATAATTCTATTCTTAAGCGTGTAAATCAATTCAATGACCTAGGTGTTTTGATGGACCCAAAACTTAATTTTGCTTCTCACATTTCCCTTTCGGTAAACAAATCCAAAGGTGTACTTGGTTTTATTAAACGATGGTCCAAGGAATTCGATGACCCCTACACTACCAAATTGCTTTTCACTTCGCTTGTGCGTCCCATTCTGGAATATGCGTCGTGTGTTTGGGACCCTCAGTTTGAAAAATATAAGACCCAAGTAGAATCCGTTCAGAAGCAGTTCCTTCTTTTTGCTCTTCGTAAGTTACATTGGGACCCTAGTACTCATTTACCCCCCTATCATAGTCGATTGAAACTAATCAATTTACCATCTCTATCAAGTCGTAGAACTATGCTCGGGGTGTTATTTTTGCACAACCTAATTAATGGTATCATAATCTCCCCCACTTTGTTAGAGTGCATAAAGTTTAATGTTCCAACTAGATACACGAAAAACTTTAGACCAATTCATCTTAGTATTTGTAGAGCTACATATCTTGAGCATGATTCCTTCCGAATTTTGTGTGTAAACTATAATAGTTACTGTAACCTTATCGATAATTGCAGATCTTCAAATCTCATTAAATGTAGCTTACTAACACATCTTAATAATTTGTAATTTTAGTTATTTTTGAAGTTTTAAAATTTTAGTGTTAATATTAGTGCATGCTTATTTATTTGTGTAGAGTTAAGTAGTAAAGCGACTGTTGACTGTTTGTCTGTAGTCGCGGAACAGGCTGACCTGGTGTCGTAATGACCACTTGAGGGTAGCGTGCTACCACAACGTCTTGCGCCTGTAGTTAGAAAAAAAAAAAAAAAAAAAAAAAACTAATCGGTGGTCAACGCGATTCCGCTCTTCAGCCGATTCTTTTCGCAAAGTACTTTTCTATAATTCTAGTATTTACTGGGAAAAAATTAAACGAGTTTTTTGTCCATGTAAAAAACTATTAATTCTGAAAAAAATGCCGCCCATTTATGCAATTAAAAATATTTAAATGTCTCTTACTAGATAAGGCATATTTTCGTCTGATAAGGTACTTCTTCTTCAATGATTTCGAGAATATTTTAGTTTTGATCAAAAAAATTTTATTTCTTACGACTTTTCGTATAATATCTGATAAGTACTTTTTCTTCAATGATTTCGAGGATATTTTAGTTTTGATCAAAAAAATTTTATTTCTTATGACTTTTCGTGAAATATGTTAAAGGAACAGATAAGCCTTCCATCGAGCTCTAAGTCGAAGAAGTCGGTCGAAGGATGCAAGAGTTATTAGCAAAAAGCTAATCGGTGGTCAACACGTTTCCGTCCTACTGCCGATTCTTTTCGCAAAGTACTTTTCTATAATTTTAGTATTTAATGGGAAAAAATTAAACAAATTTTCTGTCCATGTAAAAAACTATTAATTCTCAATAAAATGCCGCCCATTTATGCAATTAAAAAAATTTAAATGGTTCTTATTAGAGAAGGCATATTTTCGTCTGATAAGGTACTTCTTCTTCAATGATTTTGAGTATAGTTTAGTTTTGATCAAAAAAATTTTATTTCTTATGACTTTTTGTGAAATATGTTAATGCCATCTGAAAGAGGAACAGATAAGCTTTCCATCGAGCTCTTAGTCGAAGAAGTCGGGCGAAGGATGCAAGAGTTATTAGCAAAAAACTAATCGGTGGTCAACACGATTCCGTCCTACTGCCGATTCTTTTCGAAAAGTAATTTTCTATAATTCTAGTATTTAATGGGAAAAAATTAAACAAATTTTCTGTCCATGTAAAAAACTATTAATTCTGAATAAAATGCCGCCCATTTATGCAATTAAAAAAATTTAAATGGTTCTTATTAGATAAGGCATATTTTCGTCTGATAAGGTACTTCTTCTTCAATGATTTCGAGGATATTTTAGTTTTGATCAAAAAAATTTTAGTTCTTATGACTTTTTGTGAAATATGTTAATGCCATCTGAAAGAGGAACAGATAAGCTTTCTATCGAGCTCTTAGTCGAAGAAGTCGGGCGAAGGATGCAAGAGTTATTAGCAAAAAACTAATCGGTGGTCAACACGATTCCGTCCTACTGCCGATTCTTTTCGAAAAGTAATTTTCTATAATTCTAGTATTTAATGGGAAAAAATTAAACAAATTTTCTGTCCATGTAAAAAACTATTTATTCTCAATAAAATGCCGCCCATTTATGCAATTAAAAAAATTTAAATGGTTCTTATTAGATAAGGCATATTTTCGTCTGATAAGGTACTTCTTCTTCAATGATTTCGAGTATAGTTTAGTTTTGATCAAAAAAATTTTATTTCTTATGACTTTTTGTGAAATATGTTAATGCCATCTGAAAGAGGAACAGATAAGCTTTCCATCGAGCTCTTAGTCGAAGAAGTCGGGCGAAGGATGCAAGAGTTATTAGCAAAAAACTAATCGGTGGTCAACACGATTCCGTCCTACTGCCGATTCTTTTCGAAAAGTAATTTTCTATAATTCTAGTATTTAATGGGAAAAAATTAAACAAATTTTCTGTCCATGTAAAAATCTATTAATTCTGAATAAAATGCCACCCATTTATGCAATTAAAAAAATTTAAATGTCTCATATTTGATAAGGCATATTTTCGTCTGATAAGGTACTTCTTCTTCAATGATTTCGAGTATAGTTTAGTTTTGATCAAAAAAGTTTTATTTCTTATGACTTTTTGTGAAATATGTTAATGCCATCTGAAAGAGAAACAGGTAAGCTTTCCATCGAGCTCTTAGTCGAAGAAGTCAGGCGAAGGATGGAAGAGTTATTAGCAAAAAACTAATCGGTGGTCAACACGATTCCGTCCTACTGCCGATTGTTTTCGAAAAGTAATTTTCTATAATTCTAGTATTTAATGGGAAAAAATTAAACGAATTTTTTGTCCATGTAAAAACTATTAATTCTGAATAAAATGCCGCCCATTTATGCAATTAAAAAAATTTAAATGTCTCTTATTAGATAAGGCAAATTTTCGTCTGATAAGGTACTTCTTCTTCAATGTTTTCGAGGATATTTTAGTTTTGATCAAAAAAATTTTATTTCTTACGACTTTTCGTAAAATATGTTAATGCCATCTGAAAGAGGAACAGATAAGCTTTCCATCGAGCTCTTAATCGAAGAAGTCGGTCGAAGGATGCAAGAGTTATTAGCAAAAAATTAATCGGTGGTCAACACGTTTCCGTCCTACTGTCGATTCTTTTCGCAAAGTACTTTTTTATAATTCTAATATTTAATGGGAAAAAATTAAACGAATTTTTTGTCCATATAAAAAACTATTAATTCTGAATAAAATGCAGCCCATTAATGCAATGAAAAAAATTTGAATGTCTCTTATTAGATAAGGCATATTTTCGTCTTATAAGGTACTTCTTTTTCAATGATTTCGAGGATATTTTAATTTTGAACAAAAAAAATTTATTTCTTACTTTTTTTCGTAAAATATGTTAATGCCATCTGAAAGAGGAACAGATAAGCCTTCTATCGAGCTCTAAGTCGAAGAAGTCGGTCGAAGGATGGAAGAGTTATTGGCAAAAAACTAATCGGTGGTCAACACGATTCCGCTCTTCTGTCGATACTTTTCGCAAAGAACTTTTCTATAATTCTAGTATTTAATGGGAAAAAATTAAACGAATTTTTTGTCCATGTAAAAAACTATTAATTCTGAATAAAATGCCGCCCATTTATGCAATTAAAAAAATTTTAATGTTTCTTATTAGATAAGGCATACTTTCGTCTGATAAGGTACTTCTTCTTCAATGATTTCGGTGATATTTTAGTTTTGATCAAAAAAATTTTATTTCTTACGACTTTTCGTAAAATATGTTAATGCCATCTGAAAGAGGAACAGATAAGCTTTCCATTGAGCTCTTAGTCGAAGAAGTCGGTCGAAGGATGCAAGAGTTATAAGCAAAAAATTAATCGGTGGTCAACACGATTCCGTCCTACTGCCGATTCTTTTCGAAAAGTACTTTTCTATAATTCTAGTATTTAATGGGAAAAAATTAAACGATTTTTTTGTCCATGTAAAAAACTATTAATTCTGAATAAAATGCCGCCCATTTATGCAATTAAAAAAATTTCAATGTTTCTTATTAGATAAGGCATATTTTCGTCTGATAAGGTACTTTTTCTTCAATGATTTCGAGGATATTTTAGTTTTGATCAAAAAAATTTTATTTCTTACGACTTTTCGTAAAATATGTTAATGCCATCCGAAAGAGGAACAGATAAGCTTTCCATCGAGCTCTTACTCGAAGAAGTCGGTCGAAGGATGCAAGAGTTATTAGCAAAAAAATAATCGGTGGTCAACACGATTCCGTCCTACTGCCGATTCTTTTCGAAAAGTACTTTTCTATAATTAAAGTATTTGATGGGAAAAAGTTAAACTAATTTTTTTTCCATGTAGAAAACTATTAATTCTGAATAAAATGCCGCCCATTTATGCAATCACAATAATTTAAATGTTTCTTATTAGATAAGGCATATTTTCGTCTGATAATGTACTTCTTCTTCAATGATTTCGAGGATATTCTAGTTTTGATGCAAAAAATTTTATTTCTTATGACTTTTCGTAATATATGTTAATGCCATCTAAAAGAGGAACAGATAAGCTTTCCATTGAGCTCTTAGTCGAAGAAGTCGGTCGAAGGATGCAAGAGTTATAAGCAAAAAATTAATCGGTGGTCAACACGATTCCGTCCTACTGCCGATTCTTTTCGAAAAGTACTTTTCTATAATTCTAGTATTTAATGGGAAAAAATTAAACGATTTTTTTGTCCATGTAAAAAACTATTAATTCTGAATAAAATGCCGCCCATTTATGCAATTAAAAAAATTTCAATGTTTCTTATTAGATAAGGCATATTTTCGTCTGATAAGGTACTTTTTCTTCAATGATTTCGAGGATATTTTAGTTTTGATCAAAAAAATTTTATTTCTTACGACTTTTCGTAAAATATGTTAATGCCATCCGAAAGAGGAACAGATAAGCTTTCCATCGAGCTCTTACTCGAAGAAGTCGGTCGAAGGATGCAAATGTTATTAGCAAAAAGCTAATCGGTGGTCAACACGTTTCCGTCCTACTGCCGATTCTTTTCGAAAACTACTTTTCTATAATTCTAGTCCTACTGCCGATTCTTTTCAAAAAGTACTTTTCTATAATTCTAGTATTTAATGGGAAAAAATTAAACGATTTTTTTGTCCATGTAAAAAACTATTAATTCTGAATAAAATGCCGCCCATTTATGCAATTAAAAAAATTTCAATGTTTCTTATTAGATAAGGCATATTTTCGTCTGATGAGGTACTTTTTCTTCAATGATTTCGAAGATATTTTAGTTTTGATCAAAAAAATTTTATTTCTTACGACTTTTCGTAAAATATGTTAATGCCATCCGAAAGAGGAACAGATAAGCTTTCCATTGAGCTCTTAGTCGAAGAAGTCGGTCGAAGGATGCAAGAGTTATAAGCAAAAAATTAATCGGTGGTCAACACGATTCCGTCCTACTGCCGATTCTTTTCGAAAAGTACTTTTCTATAATTCTAGTATTTAATGGGAAAAAATTAAACGAATTTTCTCTCCATGTAAAAAACTATAAATTCTGAATTAAATGCCGCCCATTTATGCAATTCAAAAAATTTTAATGGTTCTAATTAGATAAGGCATATTTTCGTCTGATAAGGTACTTCTTCTTCAATGATTTCGAGGATATTTTAGTTTTGATCAAAAAAATTTTATTTCTTACGACTTTTCGTAAAATATGTGAATGCCATTTGAAAGAGGAACAGATAAGCTTTCCATCGAGGTCTCAATCGAAGAAGTCGGTCGAAAGATGGAAGAGTTATTGGCAAAAAACTAATCGGTGGTCAACACGATTCCGCTCTTCTGTCGATTCTTTTCGCAAAGAACTTTTCTATAATTCTAGTATTTAATGGGAAAAAATTAAACGAATTTTTTGTCCATGTAAAAAACTATTAATTCTGAAAAAAATGCCGCCCATTTATGAAATTAAAAATATTTAAATGTCTCATATTAGATAAGGCATATTTTCGTCTGATAAGGTACTTCTCCTTCAATAATTTCGAGGATATTTTAGTTTTGATCAAAAAAACTTTGTTTCTTACGACTTTTCGTAAAATATGTTAATGCCATCTGAAAGAGGAACAGATAAGCTTTCCATCGAGCTCTTAATCGAAGAAGTCGGTCGAAGGATGCAAGAGTTATTAGCAAAAAAGTAATCTGTGGTCAACACGTTTCCGTCCTACTGTCGATTCTTTTCGCAAAGAACTTTTCTATAATTCTAGTATTTAATGGGAAAAAATTAAACGAATTTTTTGTCCATATAAAAAACTATTAATTCTGAATAAAATGCCGCCCATTTATGCAATTAAAAAAATTTAAATGTTTCTTAGTAGATAAGGCATATTTTCGTCTGATAAGGTACTTCTTCTTCAATGATTTCGAGGATATTCTAGTTTTGATCCAAAAATTTTATTTCTTATGACTTTTCGTAAAATATGTTAATGCCATCTAAAAGAGGAACAGATAAGCTTCCCATCGAGCTCTTAGTCGAAAAAGTCGGTCGAAGGATGCAAGTGTTATTAGCAAAAAGCTAATCGGTGGTCAACACGTTTCCGTCCTACTGCCGATTCTTTTCGAAAAGTTCTTTTCTATAATTCTAGTATTTAATGGGAAAAAATTAAACGAATTTTTTGTCAATGTAAAAAACTATTAATTCTGAATAAAATGGCGCCCATTTATGCAATTAAAAAAATTTTAATGTTTCTTATTAGATAAGGCATACTTTCGTCTGATAAGGTACTTCTTCTTCAATGATTTCGATGATATTTTAGTTTTGATCAAAAAAATTTTATTTCTTACGACTTTTCGTAAAATATGTTAATGCCATCTGAAAGAGGAACAGATAAGCTTTCCATTGAGCTCTTAGTCGAAGAAGTCGGTCGAAGGATGCAAGAGTTATAAGCAAAAAATTAATCGGTGGTCAACACGATTCCGTCCTACTGCCGATTCTTTTCGAAAAGTACTTTTCTATAATTCTAGTATTTAATGGGAAAAAATTAAACGATTTTTTTGTCCATGTAAAAAACTATTAATTCTGAATAAAATGCCGCCCATTTATGCAATTAAAAAAATTTCAATGTTTCTTATTAGATAAGGCATATTTTCGTCTCATAAGGTACTTTTTCTTCAATGATTTCGACGATATTTTAGTTTTGATCAAAAAAATTTTATTTCTTACGACTTTTCGTAAAATATGTTAATGCCATCCGAAAGAGGAACAGATAAGCTTTCCATCGAGCTCTTACTCGAAGAAGTCGGTCGAAGGATGCAAGAGTTATTAGCAAAAAAATAATCGGTGGTCAACACGATTCCGTCCTACTGCCGATTCTTTTCGAAAAGTACTTTTCTATAATTAAAGTATTTGATGGGAAAAAGTTAAACTAATTTTTTTTCCATGTAGAAAACTATTAATTCTGAATAAAATGCCGCCCATTTATGCAATCACAATAATTTAAATGTTTCTTATTAGATAAGGCATATTTTCGTCTGATAATGTACTTCTTCTTCAATGATTTCGAGGATATTCTAGTTTTGATGCAAAAAATTTTATTTCTTATGACTTTTCGTAAAATATGTTAATGCCATCTAAAAGAGGAACAGATAAGCTTCCTATCGAGCTCTTAGTCGAAGAAGTCGGTCGAAGGATGCAAGAGTTATTAGCAAAAAGCTAATCGGTGGTCAACACGTTTCCGTCCTACTGCCGATTCTTTTCGAAAAGTACTTTTCTATAATTCTAGTATTTAATGGGAAAAAATTCAACGAATTTTTTGTCCATGTAAAAAACTATTAATTCTGAATAAAATGCCGCCCATTTATGCAATTAAAAAAATTTTAATGTTTCTTATTAGATAAGGCATATTTTCGTCTGATAACGTACTTCTTCTTCAATGATTTCGATGATATTTTAGTTTTGATCAAAAAAAATTTATTTCTTATGACTTTTCGTAAAATATGTTAATGCCATCTAAAAGAGGAACAGATAAGCTTCCCATCGAGCTCTTAGTCGAAAAAGTCGGTCGAAGGATGCAAGTGTTATTAGCAAAAAGCTAATTGGTGGTCAACACGTTTCCGTCCTACTGCAGATTCTTTTCGAAAACTACTTTTCTATAATTCTAGTATTTAATGGGAAAAAATTAAACGAATTTTTTGTCCATGTAAAAAACTATTAATTCTGAATAAAATGCCGCCCATTTATGCAATTAAAAAAATTTTAATGTTTCTTATTAGATAAGGCATACTTTCGTCTGATAAGGTACTTCTTCTTCAATGATTTCGATGATATTTTAGTTTTGATCAAAAAGATTTTATTTCTTACGACTTTTCGTAAAATATGTTAATGCCATCTGAAAGAGGAACAGATAAGCTTTCCATTGAGCTCTTAGTCGAAGAAGTCGGTCGAAGGAAGCAAGAGTTATAAGCAAAAAATTAATCGGTGGTCAACACGATTCCGTCCTACTGCCGATTCTTTTCGAAAAGTACTTTTCTATAATTCTAGTATTTAATGGGAAAAAATTAAACGATTTTTTTGTCCATGTAAAAAACTATTAATTCTGAATAAAATGCCGCCCATTTATGCAATTAAAAAAATTTCAATGTTTCTTATTAGATAAGGCATACTTTCGTCTGATAAGGTACTTTTTCTTCAATGATTTCGAGGATATTTTAGTTTTGATCAAAAAAATTTTATTTCTTACGACTTTTCGTAAAATATGTTAATGCCATCCGAAACAGGAACAGATAAGCTTTCCATCGAGCTTTTACTCGAAGAAGTCGGTCAAAGGATGCAAGAGTTATTAGCAAAAAAATAATCGGTGGTCAACACGATTCCGTCCTACTGCCGATTCTTTTCGAAAAGTACTTTTCTATAATTAAAGTATTTGATGGGAAAAAGTTAAACTAATTTTTTTTCCATGTAGAAAACTATTAATTCTGAATAAAATGCCGCCCATTTATGCAATCACAATAATTTAAATGTTTCTTATTAGATAAGGCATATTTTCGTCTGATAATGTACTTCTTCTTCAATGATTTCGAGGATATTCTAGTTTTGATGCAAAAAATTTTATTTCTTATGACTTTTCGTAAAATATGTTAATGCCATCTAAAAGAGGAACAGATAAGCTTCCCATCGAGCTCTTAGTCGAAGAAGTCGGTCGAAGGATGCAAGAGTTATTAGCAAAACGCTAATCGGTGGTCAACACGCCCATTTATGCAATCACAATAATTTAAATGTTTCTTAATAGATAAGGCATACTTTCGTCTGATAAGGTACTTCTTCTTCAATGATTTCGAGGATATTTTAGTTTTGATGCAAAAAATTTTATTTCTTATGACTTTCGTAAAATATGTTAATGCCATCTAAAAGAGGAACAGATAAGCTTCCCATCGAGCTCTTAGTCGAAGAATTCGGTCGAAGGATGCAAGAGTTATTAGCAAAAAGCTAATCGGTGGTCAACACGTTTCCGTCCTACTGCCGATTCTTTTCGAAAAGTACTTTTCTATAATTCTAGTATTTAATGGGAAAAAATTAAACGAATTTTTTGTCCATGTAAAAAACTATTAATTCTGAATAAAATGCCGCCCATTTATGCAATTAAAAAAATTTTAATGTTTCTTATTAGATAAGTCATATTTTCGTCTGATAACGTACTTCTTCTTCAATGATTTCGAGGATATTTTAGTTTTGATCCAAAAAATTCTATTTCTTATGACTTTTCGTAAAATATGTTTATGCCATCTAAAAGAGGAACAGATAAGCTTTCCATCGAGCTCTTAGTCGAAGAAGTCGGTCGAAGGATGCAAGAGTTATTAGCAAAAAGCTAATCGGTCGTTAACACGTTTCCGTCCTACTGCCGATTCTTTTCGCAAAGTACTTTCCTATAATTCTAGTATTTAATGGAAAAAAATTAAACAAATTTTCTGTCCATGTAAAAAACTATTAATTCTGAATAAAATGCCGCCCATTTATGCAATTAAAAAAATTTAAATGGTTCTTATTAGATAAGGCATATTTTTGTCTGATAAGGTACTTCTTCTTCAATGATTTCGAGGATATTTTAGTTTTGATCAAAAAAGTTTTATTTCTTATGACTTTTCGTGAAATATGTTAATGCCATCTGAAAGAGGAACAGATAAGCTTTCCATCGAGCTCTTAATCGAAGAAGTCGGTCGAAGGATGCAAAAGTTATTAGCAAAAAACTTATCGGTGGTTAACAAGTTTCCGTCCTACTACCGATTCTTTTCGCAAAGTACTTTTCTATAATTCTAGTATTTAATGGGAAAAAATTAAACGAATTTTTTGTCCATGTAAAAAACTATTAACTCTGAATAAAATGCCACCCATTTATGCAATTAAAAAAATTTAAATGTCTCTTACTAGATAAGGCATATTTTCGTCTGATAAGGTACTTCTTCTTCAATGATTTCGAGGATATTTTAGTTTTGATCAAAAAAATTTTATTTCTTACGACTTTTCGTATAATAATAAGAAGTCGGGCGAAGGATGCAAGAGTTATTAGCAAAAAACTAATCGGTGGTCAACACGATTCCGTCCTACTGCCGATTCTTTTCGAAAAGTAATTTTCTATAATTCTAGTATTTAATGGGAAAAAATTAAACAAATTTTCTGTCCATGTAAAAAACTATTAATTCTGAATAAAATGCCGCCCATTTATGCAATTAAAAAAATTTAAATGGTTCTTATTAGATAAGGCATATTTTCGTCTGATAAGGTACTTCTTCTTCAATGATTTCGAGGATATTTTAGTTTTGATCAAAAAAATTTTAGTTCTTATGACTTTTCGTGAAATATGTTAATGCCATCTGAAAGAGGAACAGATAAGCTTTCCATCGAGCTCTTAGTCGAAGAAGTCGGTCGAAGGATGCAAGAGTTATTAGCAAAAAACTAATCGGTGGTCAACACGATTCCGCTCTTCAGCCGATTCTTTTCGCAAAGTACTTTTCTATAATTCTAGTATTTACTGGGAAAAAATTAAACGAGTTTTTTGTCCATGTAAAAAACTATTAATTCTGAAAAAAATGCCGCCCATTTATGCAATTAAAAATATTTAAATGTCTCTTACTAGATAAGGCATATTTTCGTCTGATAAGGTACTTCTTCTTCAATGATTTCGAGAATATTTTAGTTTTGATCAAAAAAATTTTATTTCTTACGACTTTTCGTATAATATCTGATAAGAACTTTTTCTTCAATGATTTCGAGGATATTTTAGTTTTAATCAAAAAAATTTTATTTCTTATGACTTTTCGTGAAATATGTTAAAGGAACAGATAAGCCTTCCATCGAGCTCTAAGTCGAAGAAGTCGGTCGAAGGATGCAAGAGTTATTAGCAAAAAGCTAATCGGTGGTCAACACGTTTCCGTCCTACTGCCGATTCTTTTCGCAAAGTACTTTTCTATAATTTTAGTATTTAATGGGAAAAAATTAAACAAATTTTCTGTCCATGTAAAAAACTTTTAATTCTGAATAAAATGCCGCCCATTTATGCAATTAAAAAAATTTAAATGGTTCTTATTAGATAAGGCATATTTTTGTCTGATAAGGAACTTCTTCTTCAATGATTTCGAGGATATTTAATTTTGATCAAAACAATTTTATTTCTTATGACTTTTCGTAAAATATGTTAATGCCATCTGAAAGAGGAACAGATAAGCTTTCCATCGAGCTCTTAGTCGAAAAAGTCGGTCGAAGGATGCAAGAGTTATTAGCAAAAAACTAATCGGTGGTCATTACGATTCCGCTCTTCTGCCGATTCTTTTCGCAAAGTACTTTTCTATAATTCTAGTATTTAATGGGAAAAAATTAAACGAATTTTTTGTCCATGTAAAAATCTATTAATTCTGATTAAAATGCCACCCATTTATGCAATTAAAAAAATTTAAATGTCTCATATTTGATAAGGCATATTTTCGTCTGATAAGGTACTTCTTCTTCAATGATTTCGAGTATAGTTTAGTTTTGATCAAAAAAGTTTTATTTCTTATGACTTTTTGTGAAATATGTTAATACCATCTGAAAGAGAAACAGGTAAGCTTTCCATCGAGCTCTTAGTCGAAGAAGTCGGTCGAAGGATGCAAGAGTTATTAGCAAAAAACTAATCGGTGGTCAACACGATTCCGTCCTACTGCCGATTGTTTTCGAAAAGTAATTTTCTATAATTCTAGTATTTATTGGGAAAAAATTAAACGAATTTTTTGTCCATGTAAAAATCTATTAATTCTGAATAAAATGCCGCCCATTTATGCAATTAAAAAAATTGAAATGTCTCTTATTAGATAAGGCAAATTTTCGTCTGATAAGGTACTTCTTCTTCAATGTTTTCGAGGATATTTTAGTTTTGAACAAAAAAATTTTATTTCTTACGACTTTTCGTAAAATATGTTAATGCCATCTGAAAGAGGAACAGATAAGCTTTCCATCGAGCTCTTAATCGAAGAAGTCGGTCGAAGGATGCAAGAGTTATTAACAAAAAACTAATCGGTGGTCAACACGTTTCCGACCTACTGTCGATTCTTTTCGCAAAGTACTTTTTTATAATTCTAATATTTAATGGGAAAAAATTAAACGAATTTTTTGTCCATATAAAAAACTATTAATTCTGAATAAAATGCAGCCCATTAATGCAATGAAAAAAATTTGAATGTTTCTTATTAGATAAGGCATATTTTCGTCTTATAAGGTACTTATTTTTCAATGATTTCGAGGATATTTTAGTTTTGAACAAAAAAAATTTATTTCTTACTTTTTTTCGTAAAATATATTAATGCCATCTGAAAGAGGAACAGATAAGCCTTCTATCGAGCTCTAAGTCGAAGAAGTCGGTCGAAGGATGCAAGAGTTATAAGCAAAAAGCTAATCGGTGGTCAACACGTTTCCGTCCTACTGCCGATTCTTTTCGCAAAGTACTTTTCTATAATTCTAGTATTTAATGGGAAAAAATTAAACGAATTTTCTGTCCATGTAAAAAACTATAAATTCTGAATTAAATGCCGCCCATTTATGCAATTAAAAAAATTTTAATGGTTCTAATTAGATAAGGCATATTTTCGTCTGATAAGGTACTTCTTCTTCAATGATTTCAAGGATATTTTAGTTTTGATCAAAAAAATTTTATTTCTTACGACTTTTCGTAAAATATGTTAATGCCATTTGAAAGAGGAACAGATAAGCTTTTCATCGAGCTCTTAGTCGAAGAAGTCGGGCGAAGGATGCAAGAGTTATTAGCAAAAAAATAATCGGTGGTCAACACGATTCCGTCCTACTGCCGATTCTTTTCGAAAAGTACTTTTCTATAATTCTAGTATTTAGTGGGAAAAATTAAACGAATTTTTTGTCCCTGTAAAAAACTATTAATTCTGAATAAAATGCCGCCCATTTATGCAATTAAAAAAATTAAAATGTCTCGTATTATATAAGGCATATTTTCGTCTGATAAGGTACTTCTTCTTCAATGATTTCGATGATATTTTAGTTTTGATCAAAAAAATTTTATTTCTTACGACTTTTCGTAAAATATGTTAATGCCATGTGAAAGAGGAACAGATAAGCTTTTCATCGAGCTCTTAGTCGAAGAAGTCGGGCGAAGGATGCAAGAGTTATTAGCAAAAAACTAATCGGTGGCCAACACGATTCCGTCCTACTGCCGATTCTTTTCGCAAAGTACTTTTCTATAATTCTAGTATTTAATGGGAAAAAATTAAACGAATTTTCTGCCCATGTAAAAAACTATAAATTCTGAATAAAATGCCGCCCATTTATGCAATCACAATAATTTAAATGGTTCTAATTAGATAAGGCATACTTTCGTCTGATAATGTACTTCTTCTTCAATGATTTCGAGGATATTCTAGTTTTGATGCAAAAAATTTTATTTCTTATGACTTTTCGTAAAATATGTTAATGCCATCTAAAAGAGGAACAGATAAGCTTCCCATCGAGCTCTTAGTCGAAGAAGTCGGTCGAAGGATGCAAGAGTTATTAGCAAAAAGCTAATCGGTGGTCAACACGTTTCCGTCCTACTGCCGATTCTTTTCGAAAAGTACTTTTCTATAATTCTAGTATTTAATGGGAAAAAATTCAACGAATTTTTTGTCCCTGTAAAAAACTATTAATTCTGAATAAAATGCCGCCCATTTATGCAATTAAAAAAATTTTAATGTTTCTTATTAGATAAGGCATATTTTCGTCTGATAAGGTACTTCTTTTTCAATGATTTCGATGATATTTTAGTTTTGATCAAAAAAATTTTATTTCTTATGACTTTTCGTAAAATATGTTAATGCCATCTAAAAGAGGAACAGATAAGCTTCCCATCGAGCTCTTAGTCGAAAAAGTCGGTCGAAGGATACAAGTGTTATTAGCAAAAAGCTAATCGGTGGTCAACACGTTTCCGTCCTACTGCCGATTCTTTTCGAAAAGTACTTTTCTATAATTCTAGTATTTAATGGGAAAAAATTAAACGAATTTTTTGTCCATGTAAAAAACTATTAATTCTGAATAAAATGCCGCCCATTTATGCAATTAAAAAAATTTTAATATTTCTTATTAGATAAGGCATACTTTCGTCTGATAAGGTACTTCTTCTTCAATGATTTCGATGATATATTAGTTTTGATCAAAAAAATTTTATTTCTTACGACTTTTCGTAAAATATGTTAATGCCATCTGAAAGAGGAACAGATAAGCTTTCCATTGAGCTCTTAGTCGAAGAAGTCGGTCGAAGGATGCAAGAGTTATAAGCAAAAAATTAATCGGTGGTCAACACGATTCCGTCCTACTGCCGATTCTTTTCGAAAAGTACTTTTCTATAATTCTAGTAGTTAATGGGAAAAAATTCAACGAATTTTTTGTCCATGTAAAAAACTATTAATTCTGAATAAAATGCCGCCCATTTATGCAATTAAAAAAATTTTAATGTTTCTTATTAGATAAGGCATATTTTCGTCTGATAATGTACTTCTTCTTCAATGATTTCGATGATATTTTAGTTTTGATCAAAAAAATTTTATTTCTTACGACTTTTCGTAAAATATGTTAATGCCATCTGAAAGAGGAACAGATAAGCCTTCCATTGAGCTCTTAGTCGAAGAAGTCGGTCGAAGGATGCAAGAGTTATAAGCAAAAAATTAATCGGTGGTCAACACGATTCCGTCCTACTGCCGATTCTTTTCGAAAAGTACTTTTCTATAATTCTAGTATTTAATGGGAAAAAATTAAACGATTTTTTTGTCCATGTAAAAAACTATTAATTCTGAATAAAATGCCGCCCATTTATGCAATTAAAAAAATTTCAATGTTTCTTATTAGATAAGGCATATTTTCGTCTGATAAGGTACTTTTTCTTCAATGATTTCGAGGATATTTTAGTTTTGATCAAAAAAATTTTATTTCTTACGACTTTTCGTAAAATATGTTAATGCCATCCGAAAGAGGAACAGATAAGCTTTCCATCGAGCTCTTACTCGAAGAAGTCGGTCGAAGGATGCAAGAGTTATAAGCAAAAAATTAATCGGTGGTCAACACGATTCCGTCCTACTGCCGATTCTTTTCGAAAAGTACTTTTCTATAATTCTAGTATTTAATGGGAAAAAATTAAACGATTTTTTTGTCCATGTAAAAAACTATTAATTCTGAATAAAATGCCGCCCATTTATGCAATTAAAAAAATTTCAATGTTTCTTATTAGATAAGGCATATTTTCGTCTGATAAGGTACTTTTTCTTCAATGATTTCGAGGATATTTTAGTTTTGATCAAAAAAATTTTATTTCTTACGACTTTTCGTAAAATATGTTAATGCCATCCGAAAGAGGAACAGATAAGCTTTCCATCGAGCTCTTACTCGAAGAAGTCGGTCGAAGGATGCAAGAGTTATTAGCAAAAAAATAATCGGTGGTCAACACGATTCCGTCCTACTGCCGATTCTTTTCGAAAAGTACTTTTCTATAATTAAAGTATTTGATGGGAAAAAGTTAAACTAATTTTTTGTCCATGTAGAAAACTATTAATTCTGAATAAAATGCCGCCCATTTATGCAATCACAATAATTTAAATGTTTCTTATTAGATAAGGCATATTTTCGTCTGATAAGGTACTTCGTTTTCAATGATTTCGAGGCTATTCTAGTTTTGATGCAAAAAATTTTATTTCTTATGACTTTTCGTAAAATATGTTAATGCCATCTAAAAGAGGAACAGATAAGCTTCCCATCGAGCTCTTAGTCGAAGAAGTCGGTCGAAGGATGCAAGAGTTATTAGCAAAAAGCTAATCGGTGGTCAACACGTTTCCGTCCTACTGCCGATTCTTTTCGAAAAGTATTATTTTATTTCTTATGACTTTTCGTAAAATATGTTAATGCCATCTAAAAGAGGAACAGATAAGCTTTCCATCGAGCTCTTACTCGAAGAATTCGGTCGAAGGATGCAAGAGTTATAAGCAAAAAATTAATCGGTGGTCAACACGATTCCGTCCTACTGCCGATTCTTTTCGAAAAGTACTTTTCTATAATTCTAGTATTTAATGGGAAAAAATTAAACGATTTTTTTGTCCATGTAAAAAACTATTAATTCTGAATAAAATGCCGCCCATTTATGCAATTAAAAAAATTTCAATGTTTCTTATTAGATAAGGCATATTTTCGTCTGATAAGGTACTTTTTTATACCCTGTACACACACTGTGTATCAGGGTATATTAAGTTTGTTTGAGACGGTTTGTATGTAACGCATAGAAGGAGGGGAGGGGGACCCTATAAAGTATATATATTCTTGATCAGGATGACAAGACGAATTGATATAGCCCTGTCTGTCCGTCCGTCCGTCCGTCCGTCCGTCCGTCCGTCCGTCCTCACCAATGGTTCTCGAAAACTATAAGAGCTAGAGACTTGAAATTTGGTGGATAGACTCGTGAGGTCAAACGCTAGATCAAGTTTGAAGGATTTTTTGCCACGCCCACTCCTTCCCGCCCATCGAGCACCGCCCATTTTTTCAAAAGGCTGTAGCTCGAAAACCTGATGAGTTAGAAACATGAAAATGAGTATGTAGGCTCAGTATGTATAGCTCTACAAAACTGCATACCACATTTTTTCCCCCTCCCCTTCGTTTCCCCTCAAAAAATTGTTTTCTTAATATTGCTGTATCTCCTAAACTATAATAGATACAATGCTGAAATTTTGTATGCAAACTCAGTAAACATACCTTTTTAAAACTGCATACCACAAACTTTCATTTTTAACGCTGTGTGACGACGCAAAGACAAACAAGTTGAAATTTGGCATAAATTGCGCTTTGAACACTGCTTTATCCTATTTGTAACAAAAACCGTACTTAACACTGCGAAAACTATTAAAGCTAGAGACTTGAAATTTGGAAGATAGTCTCGTGTGGTCGAACACTAGATGAAGTTTGAAGGAATTTTGGCCACGCCCATTCCTTCCCGCCCATCGAGCACAACAAAAGGTCATTTTTTCTTAAAATTGCTGTATCTCCTAAAGTATAAAGAATACAATGCTGAAATTTTGTATGCAAACTCAGATAATATACCTTTTTAAAACTGCATACAACAAACTACCACTTTCCCCGCAAAGACCAACACACAAAAATTTTGCAGCAATGCTTTGTAACAAAACCCGTACTAAAGCGCCATCTAATGGCAACATTGCACTGTGAGCCCTGCCTCACTATTAGCAAATACACAAACCATATCGTGGTACACTGCTTTTGCTGTCGGCGAATGTTTAACGTGTTATCAACATAGGTGTGTGTACAGGGTATTATATAGTTGAGAATACTCAACTATACCGCCCTTACTGGTCTTCAATGATTTCGAGGATATTTTAGTTTTGATCAAAAAAATTTTATTTCTTACGACTTTTCGTAAAATATGTTAATGCCATCCGAAAGAGGAACAGATAAGCTTTCCATCGAGCTCTTACTCGAAGAAGTCGGTCGAAGGATGCAAGAGTTATTAGCAAAAAAATAATCGGTGGTCAACACGATTCCGTCCTACTGCCGATTCTTTTCGAAAAGTACTTTTCTATAATTCTAGTATTTGATGGGAAAAAGTTAAACTAATTTTTTGTCCATGTAGAAAACTATTAATTCTGAATAAAATGCCGCCCATTTATGCAATCACAATAATTTAAATGTTTCTTATTAGATAAGGCATATTTTCGTCTGATAATGTACTTCTTCTTCAATGATTTCGAGGATATTCTAGTTTTGATGCAAAAAATTTTATTTCTTATGACTTTTCGTAAAATATGTTAATGCCATCTAAAAGAGGAACAGATAAGCTTCCCATCGAGCTCTTAGTCGAAGAAGTCGGTCGAAGGATGCAAGAGTTATTAGCAAAAAGCTAATCGGTGGTCAACACGATTCCGTCCTACTGCCGATTCTTTTCGAAAAGTACTTTTCTATAATTCTAGTATTTAATGGGAAAAAATTAAACGATTTTTTTGTCCATGTAAAAAACTATTAATTCTGAATAAAATGCCGCCCATTTATGCAATTAAAAAAATTTTAATATTTCTTATTAGATAAGGCATACTTTCGTCTGATAAGGTACTTCTTTTTCAATGATTTCGAGGATATTTTAGTTTTGATCAAAAAAATTTTATTTCTTACGACTTTTCATAAAATATGTTAATGCCATCTGAAAGAGGAACAGATAAGCTTTCCATCGAGCTCTTACTCGAAGAAGTCGGTCGAAGGATGCAAGAGTTATAAGCAAAAAATTAATCGGTGGTCAACACGATTCCGTCCTACTGCCGATTCTTTTCGAAAAGTATTATTTTATTTCTTATGACTTTTCGTAAAATATGTTAATGCCATCTAAAAGAGGAACAGATAAGCTTACCATCGAGCTCTTACTCGAAGAAGTCGGTCGAAGGATGCAAGAGTTATAAGCAAAAAATTAATCGGTGGTCAACACGATTCCGTCCTACTGCCGATTCTTTTCGAAAAGTACTTTTCTATAATTCTAGTATTTAATGGGAAAAAATTAAACGAATTTTTTGTCAATGTAAAAAACTATTAATTCTGAATAAAATGCCACCCCTTTATGCAATTAAAAAAATTTAAATGTCTCTTATTAGATATGGCATATTTTCGTATGATAAGGTACTTCTTTTTCAATGATTTCGAGGGTATTTTAGTTTTGATCAAAATAAATTTTTTTTCTCATGACTTTTCGTAAAATATGTTAATGCCATCTGAAAGAGGAACAGATAAGCTTTTCATCGAGCTCTTAGTCGAAGAAGTCGGTCGAAGGATGCAAGAGTTATAAGCAAAAAACTAATCGGTGGTCAACACGTTTCCGTCCTACTGCCGATTCTTTTCGCAAAATGCTTTTCTATAATTGTAGTATTTAATGTGAAAAAATTACACGAATTTTTTGTCCATGTAAAAAACTATTAATTCTGAATAAAATGCCACCCATTTATGAAATTAAAAAAATTTAAATGTCTCTTATTAGATAAGGCATACTTTCGTCTGATAAGGTACTTCGTTTTCAATGATTTCGAGGATATTTTAGTTTTGATCAAAAAAATTTTATTTTTTATGACTTTTCGTAAAATATGTTAACGCCATCTGAAAGAGGAACAGATAAGCTTTCCATCGAGCTCTTAGTCGAAGACGTCGGTCGAAGGATGCAAGAATTATTAGCAAAAAACTAATCGGTGGTCAACACAATTCCGTCCTACTGCCGATTCTTTTCGCAAAATGCTTTTCTATAATTCTAGTATTTAATGGGAAAAAATTAAACGAACTTTTTGTCCATGTAAAAAAATATTAATTCTGAATAAAATGGCACCCATTTATGAAATTAAAAAAATTTAAATGTCTCTTATTAGATAAGGCATACTTTCGTCTGATAAGGTACTTCGTTTTCAATGATTTCGAGGATATTTTAGTTCCGATCAAAAAAATTTTATTTCTTTCGAATTTTCGTAAAATATATTAATGCCATCTGAAAGAGGTAAAGATAAGCTTTCCATCGAGCTCTTAGTCGAAGAAGTCGGTCGAAGGATGCAAGAGTTATTAGCAAAAAACTAATCGGTGGTCAACACGTTTTCGTCCTACTGCCGATTCTTTTCGCAAACTGCTTTTCTATAATTGTAGTATTTAATGGGAAAAAATTAAACGAATTTTTTGTTCATGTAAAAAAACTATTAATTCTGAATAAAATGCCACCCATTTATGCAATTAAAAAAATTTAAATGTCTCTTATTAGATATGGGATATTTTCGTATGATAAGGTACTTCTTTTTCAATGATTTCGAGGATACTTTAGATTTGATCTAAAAAATGTTATTTTTTACGACTTTTCGTAAAATATGTTAATGCCATCTGAAAGAGGAACAGATAAGCTTTCCACCGAGCTCTTAGTCGAAGAAGTCGGTCGAAGGATGCAAGAGTTATTAGCAAAAAACTAATCGGTGGTCAGCACGTTTCCGTCCTACTGCCGATTCTTTTCGCATAGTACTTTTCTATAATTCTAGTATTTAATGGGAAAAAATTAAACGAATTATTGGTCCATGTAAAAAACTATTAATTCTGAATAAAATGCCACCCATTTATGAAATTAAAAAAATTAAAATGTCTCTTATTAGATATGGCATGTTTTCGTATGATAAGGTACTTCTTTTTCAATGATTTCGAGGATATTTTAGTTTTGATCAAAATAAATTTTATTTCTCATGACTTTTCGTAAAATATGTTAATGGGAAAAAATTAAACGAATTTTTTGTCCATGTAAAAAACTATTAATTCTGAATAAAATGCCACCCATTTATGAAATTAAAAAAATTTAAATGTCTCTTATTAGATAAGGCATATTTTCGTCTGATAAGGTTCTTCTTTTTCAATGATTTCGAGGATATTTTAGTTTAGATCAAAAACATATAATTTCTTACAACTTTTAGTAAAATATGTTAATGCCGTTTGAAAGAGGAACAGATCAGCTTTACATCGAGCTCTTAGTCGAAGAAGTCGGTAGAAGGATGCAAGAGTTATTAGCAAAAAACTAATCGGTGGTCAGCACGTTTCCGTCCTACTGCCGATTATTTTCGCAAAGTACTTTTCTATAATTCTAGTATTTAATGGGAAAAAATTAAACGAATTTTTGGTCCATGTAAAAAACTATTAATTCTGAATAAAATGCCACACATTTATTAAATTAAAAAAATTTAAATGTCTCTTATTAGATATGGCATATTTTCGTATGATAAGGTACTTCTTTTTCAATGATTTCGAGGATATTTTAGTTTTGAACAAAATAAATTTTATTTCTCATGACTTTTCGAAAAATATGTTAATGGGAAAAAATTAAACGAATTTTTTGTCCATGTAAAAAAATATTAATTCTGAATAAAATGCCACCCATTTATGAAATTAAAAAAATTTAAATGTCTCTTATTAGATAAGGCATTTTTTCGTCTGATAAGGTACTTCTTTTTCAATGATTTCGAGGATATTTTAGTTTTGATCAAAAACATTTTATTTCTTACGACTTTTAGTAAAATATGCTAATGCCGTTTGAAAGAGGAACAGATCAGCTTTACATTTAGCTCTTAGTCGAAGAAGTCGGTCGAAGGTTGCAAGAGTTATTAGCAAAAAACTAATCGGGTGTCAACACGTTTCCGTCTAACTGCCGATTCTTTTCGCAAAATGCTTTTCTATAATTGTAGTATTTAATGGGAAAAAATTAAACGAATTTTTTGTTATGTAAAAAAACTATTAATTCTGAATAAAATGCCACCCATTTATGCAATTAAAAAAATTTAAATGTCTCTTATTAGATAAGGCATATTTTCGTATGATAAGGTACTTCTTTTTCAATGATTTCGAGGATATTTTAGTTTTGATCAAAATAAATTTTATTTCTCATGACTTTTCGTAAAATATGTTAATGCCATCTTAAAGAGGAACAGATCAGCTTTACATTTAGCTCTTAGTCGAAAAAGTCGGTCGAAGGATGCAAGAGTTATTAGCAAAAAACTAATCGGTGGTCAACACGTTTCCGTCCTACTGCCGATTCTTTTCGCAAAATGCTTTTCTATAATTGTAGTATTTAATGGCAAAAAATTAAACGAATTTCTTGACTATGTAAAAAAACTATTAAATCTGAATAAAATGCCACCCATTTATGCAATTAAAAAAATTTAAATGTCTTTTATTAGATATGGCATATTTTCGTATGATAAGGTACTTCTTTTTCAATGATTTCGAGGATATTTTAGTTTTGATCAAAAAAATTTTATTTCTTACGACTTTTCATAAAATATGTTAATGGCATCTGAAAGAGGAACAGATTAGCTTTCCATCGAGCTTTTAGTCGAAGAAGTCGGTCGAAGGATGCAAGAGTTATTACCAAAAAACTAATCGGTGGTCAACACGTTTCCGTCCTACTGCCGATTCTTTTCGCAAAATGCTTTTCTATAATTGTAGTATTTAATGGGAAAAAATTAAACGAATTTTTTGTCAATGTAAAAAACTATTAATTCTGAATAAAATGCCACCCATTTATGCAATTAAAAAAATTTAAATGTCTCTTATTAGATATGGCATATTTTCGTATGATAAGGTACATCTTTTTCAATGACTTCGAGGATATTTTAGTTTTGATCAAAATAAATTTTTTTTCTCATGACTTTTCGTAAAATATGTTAAACGAATTTTTTGTCAATGTAAAAAAACTATTAATTCTGAATAAAATGCCACCCATTTATGAAATTAAAAAAATTTAAATGTCTCTTATTAGATAAGGCATATTTTCGTCTGATAAGGTACTTCGTTTTCAATGTTTTCGAGGATATTTTAGTTTTGATCAAAATAATTTTATTTCTTACGACTTTTCGTAAAAAATGTTAATGCCAACTGAAAGAGGAATAGATAAGCTTTCCATCGAGCTCTTAGTCGAAGACGTCGGTCGAAGGATGCAAGAATTATTAGCAAAAAACTAATCGGTGGTCAACACAATTCCGTCCTACTGCCGATTCTTTTCGCAAAGTACTTTTCTATAATTCTAGTATTTAATGGGAAAATATTAAACGAACTTTTTGTCCATGTAAAAAAATATTAGTTCTGAATAAAATGGCACCCATTTATGAAATTAAAAAAATTTAAATGTCTCTTATTAGATAAGGCATACTTTCGTCTGATAAGGTACTTCGTTTTCAATGATTTCGAGGATATTTTAGTTTCGATCAAAAAAATTTTATTTCTTACGAATTTTCGTAAAATATATTAATGCCATCTGAAAGAGGAACAGGTCAGCTTTACATCGAGCTCTTAGTCGAAGAAGTCGGTCGAAGGATGCAAGAGTTATTAGCAAAAAACTTATCGGTGGTCAACACGTTTTCGTCCTACTGCCGATTCTTTTCGCAAAATGCTTTTCTATAATTGTAGTATTTAATGGGAAAAAATTAAACGAATTTTTTGTCCATGTAAAAAAACTATTAATTCTGAATAAAATGCCACCCATTTATGCAATTAAAAAAATTTAAATGTCTCTTATTAAATATGGGATATTTTCGTATGATAAGGTACTTCTTTTTCAATGATTTCGAGGATACTTTAGATTTGATCTAAAAAATGTTATTTCTTACGACTTTTCGTAAAATATGTTAATGCCATCTGAAAGAGGAACAGATAAGCTTTCCACCGAGCTCTTAGTCGAAGAAGTCGGTCGAAGGATGCAAGAGTTATTAGCAAAAAACTAATCGGTGGTCAGCACGTTTCCGTCCTACTGCCGATTCTTTTCGCAAAGTACTTTTCTATAATTCTAGTATTTAATGGGAAAAAATTAAACGAATTTTTGGTGCATGTAAAAAACTATTAATTCTGAATAAAATGCCACACATTTATGAAATTAAAAAAATTTAAATGTCTCTTATTAGATATGGCATATTTTCGTATGATAAGGTACTTCTTTTTCAATGATTTCGAGGATATTTTAGTTTTGATCAAAATAAATTTTATTTCTCATGACTTTTCGTAAAATATGTTAATGGGAAAAAATTAAACGAATTTTTTGTCCATGTAAAAAACTATTAATTCTGAATAAAATGCCACCCATTTATGAAATTAAAAAAATTTAAATGTCTCTTATTAGATAAGGCATATTTTCGTCTGATAAGGTACTTCGTTTTCAATGATTTCGAGGATATTTTAGTTTCGATCAAAAAAATTTAATTTCTAACGACTTTTCGTAAAATATGTTAATGCCGTTTGAAAGAGGAACAGATCAGCTTTACATCGAGCTCTTAGTCGAAGAAGTCGGTCGAAGGATGCAAGAGTTATTAGCAAAAAACTAATCGGGTGTCAACACGTTTCCGTCCTACTGCCGATTCTTTTCGCAAAGTACTTTTCTATAATTCTAGTATTTAATGGGAAAAAATTAAACGAATTTTTGGTGCATGTAAAAAACTATTAATTCTGAATAAAATGCCACACATTTATGAAATTAAAAAAATTTAAATGTCTCTTATTAGATATGGGATATTTTCGTATGATAAGGTACTTCTTTTTCAATGATTTCGAGGATACTTTAGATTTGATCTAAAAAATGTTATTTCTTACGACTTTTCGTAAAATATGTTAATGCCATCTGAAAGAGGAACAGATAAGCTTTCCACCGAGCTCTTAGTCGAGGAAGTCGGTCGAAGGATGCAAGAGTTATTAGCAAAAAACTAATCGGTGGTCAACACGTTTCCGTCCTACTGCCGATTCTTTTCGCAAAGTACTTTTCTATAATTCTAGTATTTAATGGGAAAAAATTAAACGAATTTTGGGTCCTTATAAAAAAATATTAATTCTGAATAAAATGGCACCCATTTATAAAATTAAAAAAATTTAAATGTCTCTTATTAGATAAGGCATATTTTCTTCTGATCAGGTACTTCGTTTTCAATGAATTCGAGGATATTTTAGTTTCGATCAAAAAAATTTTATTTCTTACGAATTTTCGTAAAATATATTAATGCCATCTGAAAGAGGAACAGGTCAGCTTTACATCGAGCTCTTAGTCGAAGAAGTCGGTCGAAGGATGCAAGAGTTATTAGCAAAAAACGAATCGGTGGTCAACACGTTTTCGTCCTACTGCCGATTCTTTTCGCAAAATGCTTTTCTATAATTGTAGTATTTAATGGGAAAAAATTAAACGAATTTTTTGTCCATGTAAAAAAACTATTAATTCTGAATAAAATTCCACCCATTTATGAAATTAAAAAAATTTAAATGTCTCTTATTAGATAAGGCATATTTTCATCTGATAAGGTACTTCTTTTTCAATGATTTCGAGGATATTTTAGTTTCGATCAAAAAAATTTTATTTCTTACGAATTTTCGTAAAATATGTTAATGCCATCTGAAAGAGGAACAGATCAGCTTTACATCGAGCTCTTAGTCGAAGAAGTCGGTCGAAGGATGCAAGAATTATTAGCAAAAAACTAATCTGTGGTCAACACGTTTCCGTCCTACTGCCGATTCTTTTCGCAAAATGCTTTTCTATAATTGTAGTATTTAATGGGAAAAAATTAAACGAATTTTTTGTTCATGTAAAAAAACTATTAATTCTGAATAAAATGTCACCCATTTATGCAATTAAAAAAATTTAAATGTCTCTTATTAGATATGGGATATTTTCGTATGATATGGTACTTCTTTTTCAATGATTTCGAGGATACTTTAGATTTGATCTAAAAAATGTTATTTCTTACGACTTTTCGTAAAATATGTTAATGCCATCTGAAAGAGGAACAGATCAGCTTTACATCGAGCTCTTAGTCGAAGAAGTCGGTCGAAGGATGCAAGAGTTATTAGCAAAAAACTTATCGGTGGTCAACACGTTTCCGTTCTACTGCCGATTCTTTTCGCAAAATGCTTTTCTATAATTGTAGTATTTAATGGGAAAAAATTAAACGAATTTTTTGTCCATGTAAAAAAACTATTAATTCTGAATAAAATTCCACCCATTTATGAAATTAAAAAAATTTAAATGTCTCTTATTAGATAAGGCATATTTTCATCTGATAAGGTACTTCTTTTTCAATGATTTCGAGGATATTTTAGTTTCGATCAAAAAAACTTTATTTCTTACGAATTTTCGTAAAATATGTTAATGCCATCTGAAAGAGGAACAGATCAGCTTTACATCGAGCTCTTAGTCGAAGAAGTCGGTCGAAGGATGCAAGAGTTATTAGCAAAAAACTAATCTGTGGTCAACACGTTTCCGTCCTACTGCCGATTCTTTTCGCAAAATGCTTTTCTATAATTGTAGTATTTAATGGGAAAAAATTAAACGAATTTTTTGTTCATGTAAAAAAACTATTAATTCTGAATAAAATGCCACCCATTTATGCAATTAAAAAAATTTAAATGTCTCTTATTAGATATGGGATATTTTCGTATGATAAGGTACTTCTTTTTCAATGATTTCGAGGATATTTTAGTTTTGATCAAAAACATTTTATTTCTTACGACTTTTAGTAAAATATGTTAATGCCGTTTGAAAGAGGAACAGATCAGCTTTACATTTAGCTCTTAGTCGAAGAAGTCGGTCGAAGGATGCAAGAGTTATTAGCAAAAAACTAATCGGTGGTCAGCACGTTTCCGTCCTACTGCCGATTCTTTTCGCAAAGTACTTTTCTATAATTCTAGTATTTAATGGGAAAAAATTAAACGAATTTTTGGTCCATGTAAAAAACTATTAATTCTGAATAAAATGCCACACATTTATGAAATTAAAAAAATTAAATGTCTCTTATTAGATATGGCATATTTTCGTATGATAAGGTACTTCTTTTTCAATGATTTCGAGGATATTTTAGTTTTGATCAAAATAAATTTTATTTCTCATGACTTTTCGTAAAATATGTTAATGGGAAAAAATTAAACGAATTTTTTGTCCATGTAAAAAACTATTAATTCTGAATAAAATGCCACCCATTTATGAAATTAAAAAAATTTAAATGTCTCTTATTAGATAAGGCATATTTTCGTCTGATAAGGTACTTCGTTTTCAATGATTTCGAGGATATTTTAGTTTCGATCAAAAAAATTTAATTTCTAACGACTTTTCGTAAAATATGTTAATGCCGTTTGAAAGAGGAACAGATCAGCTTTACATCGAGCTCTTAGTCGAAGAAGTCGGTCGAAGGATGCAAGAGTTATTAGCAAAAAACTAATCGGTGGTCAGCACGTTTCCGTCCTACTGCCGATTCTTTTCGCAAAGTACTTTTCTATAATTCTAGTATTTAATGGGAAAAATTAAACGAATTTTTGGTCCATGTAAAAAACTATTAATTCTGAATAAAATGCCACACATTTATGAAATTAAAAAAATTAAATGTCTCTTATTAGATATGGCATATTTTCGTATGATAAGGTACTTCTTTTTCAATGATTTCGAGGATATTTTAGTTTTGATCAAAATAAATTTTATTTCTCATGACTTTTCGTAAAATATGTTAATGGGAAAAAATTAAACGAATTTTTTGTCCATGTAAAAAACTATTAATTCTGAATAAAATGCCACCCATTTATGAAATTAAAAAAATTTAAATGTCTCTTATTAGATAAGGCATATTTTCGTCTAATAAGGTACTTCGTTTTCAATGATTTCGAGGATATTTTAGTTTCGATCAAAAAAATTTAATTTCTTACGACTTTTCGTAAAATATGTTAATGCCGTTTGAAAGAGGAACAGATCAGCTTTACATCGAGCTCTTAGTCGAAGAAGTCGGTCGAAGGATGCAAGAGTTATTAGCAAAAAACTAATCGGGTGTCAACACGTTTCCGTCCTACTGCCGATTCTTTTCGCAAAACGCTTTTCTATAATTGTAGTATTTAATGGGAAAAAATTAAACGAATTTTTTGTCCATGTAAAAGAACTATTAATTCTGAATAAAATGCCACCCATTTATGCAATTAAAAAAATTTAAATGTCTCTTATTAGATATGGGATATTTTCGTATGATAAGGTACTTCAATTTCAATGATTTCGAGGATATTTTAGTTTTGATCAAAATAAATTTTATTTCTCATGACTTTTCGTAAAATATGTTAATGCCATCTTAAAGAGGAACAGATCAGCTTTACATTTAGCTCTTAGTCGAAGAAGTCGGTCGAAGGATGCAAGAGTTATTAGCAAAAAACTAATCGGTGGTCAACACGTTTCCGTCCTACTGCCGATTCTTTTCGCAAAATGCTTTTCTATAATTGTAGTATTTAATGGCAAAAAATTAAACGAATTTTTTGTCTATGTAAAAAAACTATTAAATCTGAATAAAATGCCACCCATTTGTGCAATTAAAAAAATTTAAATGTCTTTTATTAGATATGGCATATTTTCGTATGATATGGTACTTCTTTTTCAATGATTTCGAGGATATTTTAGTTTTGATCAAAAAAATTTTATTTCTTACGACTTTTCATAAAATATGTTAATGCCATCTGAAAGAGGAACAGATTAGCTTTCCATCGAGCTCTTAGTCGAAGAAGTCGGTCGAAGGATGCAAGAGTTATTACCAAAAACCTAATCGGTGGTCAACACGTTTCCGTCCTACTGCCGATTCTTTTCGCAAAATGCTTTTCTATAATTCTAGTATTTAATGGGAAAAAATTAAACGAACTTTTTGTCCATGTAAAAAAACTATTAATTCTGAATAAAATGCCACCCATTTATGCAATTAAAAAAATTTAAATGTCTCTTATTAGATATGGGATATTTTCGTATGATAAGGTACTTCTTTTTCAATGATTTCGAGGATACTTTAGATTTGATCTAAAAAATGTTATTTCTTACGACTTTTCGTAAAATATGTTAATGCCATCTGAAAGAGGAACAGATAAGCTTTCCATCGAGCTCTTAGTCGAAGAAGTCGGTCGAAGGATGCAAGAGTTATTAGCAAAAAACTAATCGGTGGTCAACACGTTTCCGTCCTACTGCCGATTGTTTTCGCAAAGTACTTTTCTATAATTCTAGTATTTAATGGGAAAAAATTAAACGAATTTTGGGTCCATATAAAAAAATATTAATTCTGAATAAAATGGCACCCATTTATGAAATTAAAAAAATTTAAATGTCTCTTATTAGATAAGGCATACTTTCGAGTGATAAGGTACTTCGTTTTCAATGATTTCGAGGATATTTTAGTTTCGATGAAAAAAATTTTATTTCTTACGAATTTTCGTGAAATATATTAATGCCATCTGAAAGAGGAACAGATCAGCTTTACATCGAGCTCTTAGTCGAAGAAGTCGGTCGAAGGATGCAAGAGTTATTATCAAAAAACTAATCGGTGGTCAACACGTTTTCGTCCTACTGCCGATTCTTTTCGCAAAATGCTTTTCTATAATTGTAGTATTTAATGGGAAAAAATTAAACGAATTTTTTGTCCATGTAAAAAAACTATTAATTCTGAATAAAATGCCACCCATTTATGCAATTAAAAATATTAAATGTCTCTTATTAGATATGGGATATTTTCGTATGATAAGGTACTTCTTTTTCAATGATTTCGAGGATACTTTAGATTTGATCTAAAAAATGTTATTTCTTACGACTTTTCGTAAAATATGTTAATGCCATCTGAAAGAGGAACAAATAAGCTTTCCACCGAGCTCTTAGTCGAAGAAGTCGGTCGAAGGATGCAAGAGTTATTAGCAAACAACTAATCGGTGGTCAACACGTTTCCGTCCTACTGCCGATTTTTTTCGCAAAGTACTTTTCTAGTATTTAATGGGAAAAAATTAAACGAATTTTGGGTCCATATAAAAAACTATTAATTCCGAATAAAATGCCACCCATTTATGAAATTAAAAAAATTTAAATGTCTCTTATTAGATAAGGCATATTTTCGTCTGATAAGGTACTTCTTTTTCAATGATTTCGAGGATATTTTAGTTTCGATCAAAAAAATTTTATTTCTTACGAATTTTCGTAAAATATGTTAATGCCATCTGAAAGAGGAACAGATCAGCTTTACATCGAGCTCTTAGTCGAAGACGTCGGTCGAAGGATGCAAGAATTATTAGCAAAAAACTAATCGGTGGTCAACACGTTTCCGTCCTACTGCCGATTCTTTTCGCAAAGTACTTTTCTATAATTCTAGTATTTAATGGGAAAAAATTAAACGAATTTTTTGTCCATGTAAAAAAATATTAATTCTGAATAAAATGCAACCCATTTATGAAATTAAAAAAATTTAAATGTCTCTTATTAGATAAGGCATACTTTCGTCTGATAAGGTACTTCGTTTTCAATGATTTCGAGGATATTTTAGTTTCGATCAAAAAAATTTTATATCTTACGAATTTTCGTAAAATATGTTAATGCCATCTGAAAGAGGAACAGATCAGCTTTACATCGAGCTCTTAGTCGAAGAAGTCGGTCGAAGGATGCAAGAGTTATTAGCAAAAAACTAATCGGTGGTCAACACGTTTCCGTCCTACTGCCGATTCTTTTCGCAAAATTCTTTTCTATAATTGTAGTAATTAATGGGAAAAAATGAAACGAATTTTTTGTCCATGTAAAAAAACTATTAATTCTGAATAAAATGCCACCCATTTATGCAATTAAAAAAATTTAAATGTCTCTTATTAGATATGGCATATTTTCGTATGATAAGGTACTTCTTTTTCAATGATTTCGAGGATATTTTAGATTTGATCTAAAAAATGTTATTTCTTACGACTTTTCGTAAAATATGTTAATGCCATCTGAAAGAGTAACAGATAAGCTTTCCATCGAGCTCTTAGTCGAAGAAGTCGGTCGAAGGATGCAAGAGTTTTTAGCAAAAAACTAATCGGTGGTCAACACGTTTCCGTCCTACTGCCGATTCTTTTCGCAAAGTACTTTTCTATAATTCTAGTATTTAATGGGAAAAAATTAATTGAATTTTGGGTCCATATAAAAAACTATTAATTCTGAATAAAATGCCACCCATTTATGAAATTAAAAAAATTTAAATGTCTCTTATTAGATAAGGCATATTTTCATCTGATAAGGTACTTTTTTTTCAATGATTTCGAGGATATTTTAGTTTCGATCAAAAAAATTTTATTTCTTACGAATTTTCGTAAAATATGTTAATGCCATCTGAAAGAGGAACAGATCAGCTTTACATCGAGCTCTTAGTCGAAGAAGTCGGTCGAAGGATGCAAGAGTTATTAGCAAAAAACTAATCGGTGGTCAACACGTTTCCGTCCTACTGCCGATTCTTTTCGCAAAATGCTTTTCTATAATTGTAGTATTTAATGGGAAAAAATTAAACGAATTTTTTGTCCATGTAAAAAACTATTAATTCTGAATAAAATGCCACCCATTTATGAAATTAAAAAAATTTAAATGTCTCTTATTAGATAAGGCATATTTTCGTCTGATAAGGTACTTCGTTTTCAATGATTTCGAGGATATTTTAGTTTTGATCAAAAACATTTTATTTCTTACGACTTTTAGTAAAATATGTTAATGCCGTTTGAAAGAGGAACAGATCAGCTTTACATTTAGCTCTTAGTCGAAGAAGTCGGTCGAAGGATGCAAGAGTTATTAGCAAAAAACTAATCGGTGGTCAGCACGTTTCCGTCCTACTGCCGATTCTTTTCGCAAAGTACTTTTCTATAATTCTAGTATTTAATGGGAAAAAATTAAACGAATTTTTGGTCCATGTAAAAAACTATTAATTCTGAATAAAATGCCACACATTTATGAAATTAAAAAAATTAAATGTCTCTTATTAGATATGGCATATTTTCGTATGATAAGGTACTTCTTTTTCAATGATTTCGAGGATATTTTAGTTTTGATCAAAATAAATTTTATTTCTCATGACTTTTCGTAAAATATGTTAATGGGAAAAAATTAAACGAATTTTTTGTCCATGTAAAAAACTATTAATTCTGAATAAAATGCCACCCATTTATGAAATTAAAAAAATTTAAATGTCTCTTATTAGATAAGGCATATTTTCGTCTGATAAGGTACTTCGTTTTCAATGATTTCGAGGATATTTTAGTTTCGATCAAAAAAATTTAATTTCTTACGACTTTTCGTAAAATATGTTAATGCCGTTTGAAAGAGGAACAGATCAGCTTTACATCGAGCTCTTAGTCGAAGAAGTCGGTCGAAGGATGCAAGAGTTATTAGCAAAAAACTAATCGGTGGTCAGCACGTTTCCGTCCTACTGCCGATTCTTTTCGCAAAGTACTTTTCTATAATTCTAGTATTTAATGGGAAAAATTAAACGAATTTTTGGTCCATGTAAAAAACTATTAATTTTGAATAAAATGCCACACATTTATGAAATTAAAAAAATTAAATGTCTCTTATTAGATATGGCATATTTTCGTATGATAAGGTACTTCTTTTTCAATGATTTCGAGGATATTTTAGTTTTGATCAAAATAAATTTTATTTCTCATGACTTTTCGTAAAATATGTTAATGGGAAAAAATTAAACGAATTTTTTGTCCATGTAAAAAACTATTAATTCTGAATAAAATGCCACCCATTTATGAAATTAAAAAAATTTAAATGTCTCTTATTAGATAAGGCATATTTTCGTCTGATAAGGTACTTCGTTTTCAATGATTTCGAGGATATTTTAGTTTCGATCAAAAAAATTTAATTTCTTACGACTTTTCGTAAAATATGTTAATGCCGTTTGAAAGAGGAACAGATCAGCTTTACATCGAGCTCTTAGTCGAAGAAGTCGGTCGAAGGATGCAAGAGTTATTAGCAAAAAACTAATCGGGTGTCAACACGTTTCCGTCCTACTGCCGATTCTTTTCGCAAAGTACTTTTCTATAATTCTAGTATTTAATGGGAAAAAATTAAACGAATTTTTGGTCCATGTAAAAAACTATTAATTCTGAATAAAATGCCACACATTTATGAAATTAAAAAAATTAAATGTCTCTTATTAGATATGGCATATTTTCGTATGATAAGGTACTTCTTTTTCAATGATTTCGAGGATATTTTAGTTTTGATCAAAATAAATTTTATTTCTCATGACTTTTCGTAAAATATGTTAATGGGAAAAAATTAAACGAATTTTTTGTCCATGTAAAAAACTATTAATTCTGAATAAAATGCCACCCATTTATGAAATTAAAAAAATTTAAATGTCTCTTATTAGATAAGGCATATTTTCGTCTGATAAGGTACTTCGTTTTCAATGATTTCGAGGATATTTTAGTTTCGATCAAAAAAATTTAATTTCTTACGACTTTTCGTAAAATATGTTAATGCCGTTTGAAAGAGGAACAGATCAGCTTTACATCGAGCTCTTAGTCGAAGAAGTCGGTCGAAGGATGCAAGAGTTATTAGCAAAAAACTAATCGGTGGTCAGCACGTTTCCGTCCTACTGCCGATTCTTTTCGCAAAGTACTTTTCTATAATTCTAGTATTTAATGGGAAAAATTAAACGAATTTTTGGTCCATGTAAAAAACTATTAATTTTGAATAAAATGCCACACATTTATGAAATTAAAAAAATTAAATGTCTCTTATTAGATATGGCATATTTTCGTATGATAAGGTACTTCTTTTTCAATGATTTCGAGGATATTTTAGTTTTGATCAAAATAAATTTTATTTCTCATGACTTTTCGTAAAATATGTTAATGGGAAAAAATTAAACGAATTTTTTGTCCATGTAAAAAACTATTAATTCTGAATAAAATGCCACCCATTTATGAAATTAAAAAAATTTAAATGTCTCTTATTAGATAAGGCATATTTTCGTCTGATAAGGTACTTCGTTTTCAATGATTTCGAGGATTTTTTAGTTTCGATCAAAAAAATTTAATTTCTTACGACTTTTCGTAAAATATGTTAATGCCGTTTGAAAGAGGAACAGATCAGCTTTACATCGAGCTCTTAGTCGAAGAAGTCGGTCGAAGGATGCAAGAGTTATTAGCAAAAAACTAATCGGGTGTCAACACGTTTCCGTCCTACTGCCGATTCTTTTCGCAAAGTACTTTTCTATAATTCTAGTATTTAATGGGAAAAAATTAAACGAATTTTTGGTCCATGTAAAAAACTATTAATTCTGAATAAAATGCCACACATTTATGAAATTAAAAAAATTAAATGTCTCTTATTAGATATGGCATATTTTCGTATGATAAGGTACTTCTTTTTCAATGATTTCGAGGATATTTTAGTTTTGATCAAAATAAATTTTATTTCTCATGACTTTTCGTAAAATATGTTAATGGGAAAAAATTAAACGAATTTTTTGTCCATGTAAAAAACTATTAATTCTGAATAAAATGCCACCCATTTATGAAATTAAAAAAATTTAAATGTCTCTTATTAGATAAGGCATATTTTCGTCTGATAAGGTACTTCGTTTTCAATGATTTCGAGGATATTTTAGTTTCGATCAAAAAAATTTAATTTCTTACGACTTTTCGTAAAATATGTTAATGCCGTTTGAAAGAGGAACAGATCAGCTTTACATCGAGCTCTTAGTCGAAGAAGTCGGTCGAAGGATGCAAGAGTTATTAGCAAAAAACTAATCGGTGGTCAGCACGTTTCCGTCCTACTGCCGATTCTTTTCGCAAAGTACTTTTCTATAATTCTAGTATTTAATGGGAAAAATTAAACGAATTTTTGGTCCATGTAAAAAACTATTAATTTTGAATAAAATGCCACACATTTATGAAATTAAAAAAATTAAATGTCTCTTATTAGATATGGCATATTTTCGTATGATAAGGTACTTCTTTTTCAATGATTTCGAGGATATTTTAGTTTTGATCAAAATAAATTTTATTTCTCATGACTTTTCGTAAAATATGTTAATGGGAAAAAATTAAACGAATTTTTTGTCCATGTAAAAAACTATTAATTCTGAATAAAATGCCACCCATTTATGAAATTAAAAAAATTTAAATGTCTCTTATTAGATAAGGCATATTTTCGTCTGATAAGGTACTTCGTTTTCAATGATTTCGAGGATATTTTAGTTTCGATCAAAAAAATTTAATTTCTTACGACTTTTCGTAAAATATGTTAATGCCGTTTGAAAGAGGAACAGATCAGCTTTACATCGAGCTCTTAGTCGAAGAAGTCGGTCGAAGGATGCAAGAGTTATTAGCAAAAAACTAATCGGGTGTCAACACGTTTCCGTCCTACTGCCGATTCTTTTCGCAAAACGCTTTTCTATAATTGTAGTATTTAATGGGAAAAAATTAAACGAATTTTTTGTTATGTAAAAAAACTATTAATTCTGAATAAAATGCCACCCATTTATGCAATTAAAAAAATTTAAATGTCTCTTATTAGATAAGGCATATTATCGTATGATAAGGTACTTCAATTTCAATGATTTCGAGGATATTTTAGTTTTGATCAAAATAAATTTTATTTCTCATGACTTTTCGTAAAATATGTTAATGCCATCTTAAAGAGGAACAGATCAGCTTTACATTTAGCTCTTAGTCGAAGAAGTCGGTCGAAGGATGCAAGAGTTATTAGCAAAAAACTAATCGGTGGTCAACACGTTTCCGTCCTACTGCCGATTCTTTTCGCAAAATGCTTTTCTATAATTGTAGTATTTAATGGCAAAAAATTAAACGAATTTTTTGTCTATGTAAAAAAACTATTAAATCTGAATAAAATGCCACCCATTTATGCAATTAAAAAAATTTAAATGTCTTTTATTAGATATGGCATATTATCGTATGATAAGGTACTTCAATTTCAATGATTTCGAGGATATTTTAGTTTTGATCAAAATAAATTTTATTTCTCATGACTTTTCGTAAAATATGTTAATGCCATCTTAAAGAGGAACAGATCAGCTTTACATTTAGCTCTTAGTCGAAGAAGTCGGTCGAAGGATGCAAGAGTTATTAGCAAAAAACTAATCGGTGGTCAACACGTTTCCGTCCTACTGCCGATTCTTTTCGCAAAATGCTTTTCTATAATTGTAGTATTTAATGGCAAAAAATTAAACGAATTTTTTGTCTATGTAAAAAAACTATTAAATCTGAATAAAATGCCACCCATTTATGCAATTAAAAAAATTTAAATGTCTTTTATTAGATATGGCATATTTTCGTATGATATGGTACTTCTTTTTCAATGATTTCGAGGATATTTTAGTTTTGATCAAAAAAATTTTATTTCTTACGACTTTTCATAAAATATGTTAATGCCATCTGAAAGAGGAACAGATTAGCTTTCCATCGAGCTCTTAGTCGAAGAAGTCGGTCGAAGGATGCAAGAGTTATTACCAAAAACCTAATCGGTGGTCAACACGTTTCCGTCCTACTGCCGATTCTTTTCGCAAAATGCTTTTCTATAATTCTAGTATTTAATGGGAAAAAATTAAACGAATTTTTTGTCCATGTAAAAAAACTATTAATTCTGAATAAAATGCCACCCATTTATGCAATTAAAAAAATTTAAATGTCTCTTATTAGATATGGGATATTTTCGTATGATAAGGTACTTCTTTTTCAATGATTTCGAGGATACTTTAGATTTGATCTAAAAAATGTTATTTCTTACGACTTTTCGTAAAATATGTTAATGCCATCTGAAAGAGGAACAGATAAGCTTTCCACCGAGCTCTTAGTCGAAGAAGTCGGTCGAAGGATGCAAGAGTTATTATCAAAAAACTAATCGGTGGTCAACACGTTTTCGTCCTACTGCCGATTCTTTTCGCAAAATGCTTTTCTATAATTGTAGTATTTAATGGGAAAAAATTAAACGAATTTTTTGTCCATGTAAAAAAACTATTAATTCTGAATAAAATGCCACCCATTTATGCAATTAAAAAAATTTAAATGTCTCTTATTAGATATGGGATATTTTCGTATGATAAGGTACTTCTTTTTCAATGATTTCGAGGATACTTTAGATTTGATCTAAAAAATGTTATTTCTTACGACTTTTCGTAAAATATGTTAATGCCATCTGAAAGAGGAACAAATAAGCTTTCCACCGAGCTCTTAGTCGAAGAAGTCGGTCGAAGGATGCAAGAGTTATTAGCAAACAACTAATCGGTGGTCAACACGTTTCCGTCCTACTGCCGATTTTTTTCGCAAAGTACTTTTCTAGTATTTAATGGGAAAAAATTAAACGAATTTTGGGTCCATATAAAAAACTATTAATTCCGAATAAAATGCCACCCATTTATGAAATTAAAAAAATTTAAATGTCTCTTATTAGATAAGGCATATTTTCGTCTGATAAGGTACTTCTTTTTCAATGATTTCGAGGATATTTTAGTTTCGATCAAAAAAATTTTATTTCTTACGAATTTTCGTAAAATATGTTAATGCCATCTGAAAGAGGAACAGATCAGCTTTACATCGAGCTCTTAGTCGAAGACGTCGGTCGAAGGATGCAAGAATTATTAGCAAAAAACTAATCGGTGGTCAACACGTTTCCGTCCTACTGCCGATTCTTTTCGCAAAGTACTTTTCTATAATTCTAGTATTTAATGGGAAAAAATTAAACGAATTTTTTGTCCATGTAAAAAAATATTAATTCTGAATAAAATGCAACCCATTTATGAAATTAAAAAAATTTAAATGTCTCTTATTAGATAAGGCATACTTTCGTCTGATAAGGTACTTCGTTTTCAATGATTTCGAGGATATTTTAGTTTCGATCAAAAAAATTTTATATCTTACGAATTTTCGTAAAATATGTTAATGCCATCTGAAAGAGGAACAGATCAGCTTTACATCGAGCTCTTAGTCGAAGAAGTCGGTCGAAGGATGCAAGAGTTATTAGCAAAAAACTAATCGGTGGTCAACACGTTTCCGTCCTACTGCCGATTCTTTTCGCAAAGTACTTTTCTATAATTCTAGTATTTAATGGGAAAAAATTAAAAGAATTTTGGGTCCATATAAAAACTATTAATTCTGAATAAAATGCCCCCCATTTATGAATTTAAAAAAATTTAAATGTCTCTTATTAGATAAGGCATATTTTCGTCTGATAAGGTACTTCTTTTTCAATGATTTCGAGGATATTTTAGTTTCGATCAAAAAAATTTTATTTCTTACGAATTTTCGTAACATATGTTACTGCCATTTGAAAGAGGAACAGATCAGCTGTACATCGAGCTCTTAGTCGAAGAAGTCGGTCGAAGGATGCAAGAGTTATTAGCAAAAAACTAATCGGTGGTCAACACGTTTCCGTCCTACTGCCGATTCTTTTCGCAAAATGCTTTTCTATAATTGTAGTATTTAATGGGAAAAAATTAAACGAATTTTTTGTCCATGTAAAAAACTATTAATTCTGAATAAAATGCCACCCATTTATGAAATTAAAAAAATTTAAATGTCTCTTATTAGATAAGGCATATTTTCGTCTGATAAGGTACTTCGTTTTCAATGATTTCGAGGATATTTTACTTTTGATCAAAAAAATTTTATTTCTTATGACTTTTCGTAAAAAATGTTAATGCCAACTGAAAGAGGAATAGATAAGCTTTCCATCGAGCTCTTAGTCGAAGACGTCGGTCGAAGGATGCAAGAATTATTAGCAAAAAACTAATCGGTGGTCAACACGTTTCCGTCCTACTGCCGATTCTTTTCGCAAAGTACTTTTCTATAATTCTAGTATTTAATGGGAAAAAATTAAACGAATTTTTGGTCCATGTAAAAAACTATTAATTCTGAATAAAATGCCACCCATTTATGAAATTAAAAAAATTTAAATGTCTCTTATTAGATAAGGCCTATTTTCGTCTGATAAGGTACTTCTTTTTCAATGATTTCGAGGATATTTTAGTTTTGATCAAAAAAAATTTTATTTCTCATGACTTTTCGTAAAATATGTTAATGCCATCAGAAAGAGGAACAGATAAGCTTTCCATCGAGCTCTTAGTCGAAGGATGCAAGAGTTATTAGCAAAAAACAAATCGGTGGTCAACACGTTTCCGTCCTACTGCCGATTCTTTTCGCAAAATGCTTTTCTATAATTGTAGTATTTAATGGGAAAAAATTAAACGAATTTTTTGTCCATGTAAAAATCTATTAATTCTGAATAAAATGCCACCCATTTATGAAATTAAAAAAATTTAAATGTCTCTTATTAGATAAGGCATATTTTCGTCTGATAAGGTACTTCGTTTTCAATGATTTCGAGGATATTTTACTTTTGATCAAAAAAATTTTATTTCTTACGACTTTTCGTAAAATATGTTAATGCCATCTGAAAGAGGAACAGATCAGCTTTACATCGAGCTCTTAGTCGAAGACGTCGGTCGAAGGATGCAAGAATTATTAGCAAAAAACTAATCGGTGGTCAACACGTTTCCGTCCTACTGCCGATTCTTTTCGCAAAGTACTTTTCTATAATTCTAGTATATAATGGGAAAAAATTAAACGAATTTTTTGTCCATGTAAAAAACTATTAATTCTGAATAAAATGCAACCCATTTATGAAATTAAAAAAATTTAAATGTCTCTTATTAGATAAGGCATACTTTCGTCTGATAAGGTACTTCGTTTTCAATGATTTCGAGGATATTTTAGTTTCGATCAAAAAAATTTTATATCTTACGAATTTTCGTAAAATATGTTAATGCCATCTGAAAGAGGAACAGATCAGCTTTACATCGAGCTCTTAGTCGAAGAAGTCGGTCGAAGGATGCAAGAGTTATTAGCAAAAAACTAATCGGTGGTCAACACGTTTCCGTCCTACTGCCGATTCTTTTCGCAAAGTACTTTTCTATAATTCTAGTATTTAATGGGAAAAAATTAAACGAATTTTTTGTCCATGTAAAAAAATATTAATTCTGAATAAAATGCAACCCATTTATGAAATTAAAAAAATTTAAATGTCTCTTATTAGATAAGGCATACTTTCGTCTGATAAGGTACTTCGTTTTCAATGATTTCGAGGATATTTTAGTTTCGATCAAAAAAATTTTATATCTTACGAATTTTCGTAAAATATGTTAATGCCATCTGAAAGAGGAACAGATCAGCTTTACATCGAGCTCTTAGTCGAAGAAGTCGGTCGAAGGATGCAAGAGTTATTAGCAAAAAACTAATCGGTGGTCAACACGTTTCCGTCCTACTGCCGATTCTTTTCGCAAAGTACTTTTCTATAATTCTAGTATTTAATGGGAAAAAATTAAAAGAATTTTGGGTCCATATAAAAACTATTAATTCTGAATAAAATGCCCCCCATTTATGAATTTAAAAAAATTTAAATGTCTCTTATTAGATAAGGCATATTTTCGTCTGATAAGGTACTTCTTTTTCAATGATTTCGAGGATATTTTAGTTTCGATCAAAAAAATTTTATTTCTTACGAATTTTCGTAACATATGTTACTGCCATTTGAAAGAGGAACAGATCAGCTGTACATCGAGCTCTTAGTCGAAGAAGTCGGTCGAAGGATGCAAGAGTTATTAGCAAAAAACTAATCGGTGGTCAACACGTTTCCGTCCTACTGCCGATTCTTTTCGCAAAATGCTTTTCTATAATTGTAGTATTTAATGGGAAAAAATTAAACGAATTTTTTGTCCATGTAAAAAACTATTAATTCTGAATAAAATGCCACCCATTTATGAAATTAAAAAAATTTAAATGTCTCTTATTAGATAAGGCATATTTTCGTCTGATAAGGTACTTCGTTTTCAATGATTTCGAGGATATTTTACTTTTGATCAAAAAAATTTTATTTCTTATGACTTTTCGTAAAAAATGTTAATGCCAACTGAAAGAGGAATAGATAAGCTTTCCATCGAGCTCTTAGTCGAAGACGTCGGTCGAAGGATGCAAGAATTATTAGCAAAAAACTAATCGGTGGTCAACACGTTTCCGTCCTACTGCCGATTCTTTTCGCAAAGTACTTTTCTATAATTCTAGTATTTAATGGGAAAAAATTAAACGAATTTTTGGTCCATGTAAAAAACTATTAATTCTGAATAAAATGCCACCCATTTATGAAATTAAAAAAATTTAAATGTCTCTTATTAGATAAGGCCTATTTTCGTCTGATAAGGTACTTCTTTTTCAATGATTTCGAGGATATTTTAGTTTTGATCAAAAAAAATTTTATTTCTCATGACTTTTCGTAAAATATGTTAATGCCATCAGAAAGAGGAACAGATAAGCTTTCCATCGAGCTCTTAGTCGAAGGATGCAAGAGTTATTAGCAAAAAACAAATCGGTGGTCAACACGTTTCCGTCCTACTGCCGATTCTTTTCGCAAAATGCTTTTCTATAATTGTAGTATTTAATGGGAAAAAATTAAACGAATTTTTTGTCCATGTAAAAATCTATTAATTCTGAATAAAATGCCACCCATTTATGAAATTAAAAAAATTTAAATGTCTCTTATTAGATAAGGCATATTTTCGTCTGATAAGGTACTTCGTTTTCAATGATTTCGAGGATATTTTACTTTTGATCAAAAAAATTTTATTTCTTACGACTTTTCGTAAAATATGTTAATGCCATCTGAAAGAGGAACAGATCAGCTTTACATCGAGCTCTTAGTCGAAGACGTCGGTCGAAGGATGCAAGAATTATTAGCAAAAAACTAATCGGTGGTCAACACGTTTCCGTCCTACTGCCGATTCTTTTCGCAAAGTACTTTTCTATAATTCTAGTATATAATGGGAAAAAATTAAACGAATTTTTTGTCCATGTAAAAAACTATTAATTCTGAATAAAATGCAACCCATTTATGAAATTAAAAAAATTTAAATGTCTCTTATTAGATAAGGCATACTTTCGTCTGATAAGGTACTTCGTTTTCAATGATTTCGAGGATATTTTAGTTTCGATCAAAAAAATTTTATATCTTACGAATTTTCGTAAAATATGTTAATGCCATCTGAAAGAGGAACAGATCAGCTTTACATCGAGCTCTTAGTCGAAGAAGTCGGTCGAAGGATGCAAGAGTTATTAGCAAAAAACTAATCGGTGGTCAACACGTTTCCGTCCTACTGCCGATTCTTTTCGCAAAATTCTTTTCTATAATTGTAGTAATTAATGGGAAAAAATGAAACGAATTTTTTGTCCATGTAAAAAAACTATTAATTCTGAATAAAATGCCACCCATTTATGCAATTAAAAAAATTTAAATGTCTCTTATTAGATATGACATATTTTCGTATGATAAGGTACTTCTTTTTCAATGATTTCGAGGATATTTTAGATTTGATCTAAAAAAAGTTATTTCTTACGACTTTTCGTAAAATATGTTAATGCCATCTGAAAGAGGAACAGATAAGCTTTCCATCGAGCTCTTAGTCGAAGAAGTCGGTCGAAGGATGCAAGAGTTATTAGCAAAAAACTAATCGGTGGTCAACACGTTTCCGTCCTACTGCCGATTCTTTTCGCAAAGTACTTTTCTATAATTCTAGTATTTAATGGGAAAAAATTAAACGAATTTTGGGTCCATATAAAAAACTATTAATTCTGAATAAAATGCCACCCATTTATGAAATTAAAAAAATTTAAATGTCTCTTATTAGATAAGGCATATTTTCATCTGATAAGGTACTTTTTTTTCAATGATTTCGAGGATATTTTAGTTTCGATCAAAAAAATTTTATTTCTTACGAATTTTCGTAAAATATGTTAATGCCATCTGAAAGAGGAACAGATCAGCTTTACATCGAGCTCTTAGTCGAAGAAGTCGGTCGAAGGATGCAAGAGTTATTAGCAAAAAACTAATCTGTGGTCAACACGTTTCCGTCCTACTGCCGATTCTTTTCGCAAAATGCTTTTCTATAATTGTAGTATTTAATGGGAAAAAATTAAACGAATTTTTTGTCCATGTAAAAAAACTATTAATTCTGAATAAAATGCCACCCATTTATGCAATTAAAAAAATTTAAATGTCTCTTATTAGATATGGCATATTTTCGTATGATAAGGTACTTCTTTTTCAAAGATTTCGAGGATATTTTAGATTTGATCTAAAAAATGTTATTTCTTACGACTTTTTGTAAAATATGTTAATGCCATCTGAAAGAGGAACAGATAAGCTTTCCATCGAGCTCTTAGTCGAAGAAGTCGGTCGAAGGATGCAAGAGTTATTAGCAAAAAACTAATCGGTGGTCAACACGTTTCCGTCCTACTGCCGATTCTTTTCGCAAAGTACTTTTCTATAATTCTAGTATTTAATGGGAAAAAATTAAACGAATTTTGGGTCCATATAAAAACTATTAATTCTGAATAAAATGCCCCCCATTTATGAATTTAAAAAAATTTAAATGTCTCTTATTAGATAAGGCATATTTTCGTCTGATAAGGTACTTCTTTTTCAATGATTTCGAGGATATTTTAGTTTCGATCAAAAAAATTTTATTTCTTACGAATTTTCGTAACATATGTTACTGCCATCTGAAAGAGGAACAGATCAGCTGTACATCGAGCTCTTAGTCGAAGAAGTCGGTCGAAGGATGCAAGAGTTATTAGCAAAAAACTAATCGGTGGTCAACACAAAATGCTTTTCTATAATTGTAGTATTTAATGGGAAAAAATTAAACGAATTTTTTGTCCATGTAAAAAACTATTAATTCTGAATAAAATGCCACCCATTTATGAAATTAAAAAAATTTAAATGTCTCTTATTAGATAAGGCATATTTTCGTCTGATGAGGTACTTCGTTTTCAATGATTTCGAGGATATTTTACTTTTGATCAAAAAAATTTTATTTCTTATGACTTTTCGTAAAAAATGTTAATGCCAACTGAAAGAGGAATAGATAAGCTTTCCATCGAGCTCTTAGTCGAAGACGTCGGTCGAAGGATGCAAGAATTATTAGCAAAAAACTAATCGGTGGTCAACACGTTTCCGTCCTACTGCCGATTCTTTTCGCAAAGTACTTTTCTATAATTCTAGTATTTAATGGGAAAAAATTAAACGAATTTTTGGTCCATGTAAAAAACTATTAATTCTGAATAAAATGCCACCCATTTATGAAATTAAAAAAATTTAAATGTCTCTTATTAGATAAGGCCTATTTTCGTCTGATAAGGTACTTCTTTTTCAATGATTTCGAGGATATTTTAGTTTTGATCAAAAAAAATTTTATTTCTCATGACTTTTCGTAAAATATGTTAATGCCATCAGAAAGAGGAACAGATAAGCTTTCCATCGAGCTCTTAGTCGAAGGATGCAAGAGTTATTAGCAAAAAACTAATCGGTGGTCAACACGTTTCCGTCCTACTGCCGATTCTTTTCGCAAAATGCTTTTCTATAATTGTAGTATTTAATGGGAAAAAATTAAACGAATTTTTTGTCCATGTAAAAATCTATTAATTCTGAATAAAATGCCACCCATTTATGAAATTAAAAAAATTTAAATGTCTCTTATTAGATAAGGCATATTTTCGTCTGATAAGGTACTTCGTTTTCAATGATTTCGAGGATATTTTACTTTTGATCAAAAAAATTTTATTTCTTACGACTTTTCGTAAAAAATGTTAATGCCAACTGAAAGAGGAATAGATAAGCTTTCCATCGAGCTCTTAGTCGAAGACGTCGGTCGAAGGATGCAACAATTATTAGCAAAAAACTAATCGGTGGTCAACACGTTTCCGTCCTACTGCCGATTCTTTTCGCAAAGTACTTTTCTATAATTCTAGTATTTAATGGGAAAAAATAAAACGAATTTTTGGTCCATGTAAAAAACTATTAATTCTGAATAAAATGCCACCCATTTATGAAATTAAAAAAATTTAAATGTCTCTTATTAGATAAGGCCTATTTTCGTATGATAAGGTACTTCTTTTTCAATGATTTCGAGGATATTTTAGTTTTGATCAAAAAAAATTTTATTTCTCATGACTTTTCGTAAAATATGTTAATGCCATCAGAAAGAGGAACAGATAAGCTTTCCATCGATCTCTTAGTCGAAGGATGCAAGAGTTATTAGCAAAAAACTAATCGGTGGTCAACACGTTTCCGTCCTACTGCCGATTCTTTTCGCAAAATGCTTTTCTATAATTGTAGTATTTAATGGGAAAAAATTAAACGAATTTTTTGTCCATGTAAAAAACTATTAATTCTGAATAAAATGCCGCCCATATATGCAATTAAAAAAATTTAAATGTCTCTTATTAGATAAGGCATATTTTCGTCTGATAAGGTACTTCTCCTTCAATAATTTCGAGGATATTTTAGTTTTGATAAAAAAAACTTTGTTTCTTACGACTTTTCGTAAAATATGTTAATGCCATCTGAAAGAGGAAGAGATAAGCTTTCCATCGAGCTTTTAATCGAAGAAGTCGGTCGAAGGATGCAAGAGTTATTAGCAAAAAAGTAATCTGTGGTCAACACGTTTCCGTCCTACTGTCGATTCTTTTCGCAAAGAACTTTTCTATAATTCTAGTATTTAATGGGAAAAAATTAAATGAATTTTTTGTCCATATAAAAACCTATTAATTCTGAATAAGATGCCGCCCATTAATTCAATGAAAAAAATTTAAATGTCTCTTATTAGATAAGGCATATTTTCGTCTTATAAGGTACTTCTTTTTCAATGATTTCGAGGATATTTTAGTTTTGATCAAAAAAATGTATTTCTTACGTTTTTTCGTAAAATATGTTAATGCCGTCTTAAACATGGCATATTTTCGTCTTATAAGGTTCTTCTTCTTCAATGATTTCGAGGATATTTTAGTTTTGATCAAAAAAATTTTATTTCTTACGACTTTTCGTAAAATATGTTAATGCCATCTGAAAGAGTAACAGATAAGCCTTCTATCGAGCTCTTAGTCGAAGAAGTCGGTCGAAGGATGCAAGAGTTATAAGCAAAAAGCTAATCGGTGGTCAACACGTTTCTGTCCTACTGCCGATTCTTTTCGCAAAGTACTTTTCTATAATTCTAGTATTTAATGGGAAAAAATTAAACGAATTTTTTGTCCGTATAAAAAACTATTAATTCTGAATAAAATGCCGCCCATTTATGCAATTAAAAAAATTTAAATGTTACTTAGTAGATAAGGCATATTTTCGTCTGATAAGGTACTTCTTCTTCAATGATTTCGAGGATATTTTAGTTTTGATCAAAAAAATTTTATTTCTTACGACTTTTCGTAAAATATGTTAATGCCATCTGAAAGAGGAACAGATAAGCTTTCCATTGAGCTCTTAGTCGAAGAAGTCGGTCGAAGGATGCAAGAGTTATAAGCAAAAAATTAATCGGTGGTCAACACGATTCCGTCCTACTGCCGATTCTTTTCGAAAAGTACTTTTCTATAATTCTAGTATTTAATGGGAAAAAATTAAACGATTTTTTTGTCCATGTAAAAAACTATTAATTCTGAATAAAATGCCGCCCATTTATGCAATTAAAAAAATTTCAATGTTTCTTATTAGATAAGGCATATTTTCGTCTGATAAGGTACTTTTTCTTCAATGATTTCGAGGATATTTTAGTTTTGATCAAAAAAATTTTATTTCTTACGACTTTTCGTAAAATATGTTAATGCCATCCGAAAGAGGAACAGATAAGCTTTCCATCGAGCTCTTACTCGAAGAAGTCGGTCAAAGGATGCAAGAGTTATTAGCAAAAAAATAATCGGTGGTCAACACGATTCCGTCCTACTGCCGATTCTTTTCGAAAAGTACTTTTCTATAATTAAAGTATTTGAGGGGAAAAAGTTAAACTAATTTTTTTTCCATGTAGAAAACTATTAATTCTGAATAAAATGCCGCCCATTTATGCAATCACAATAATTTAAATGTTTCTTATTAGATAAGGCATATATTCGTCTGATAATGTACTTCTTCTTCAATGATTTCGAGGATATTCTAGTTTTGATGCAAAAAATTTTATTTCTTATGACTTTTCGTAAAATATGTTAATGCCATCTAAAAGAGGAACAGATAAGCTTCCTATCGAGCTCTTAGTCGAAGAAGTCGGTCGAAGGATGCAAGAGTTATTAGCAAAAAGCTAATCGGTGGTCAACACTTTCCGTCCTACTGCCGATTCTTTTCGAAAAGTACTTTTCTATAATTCTAGTATTTAATGGGAAAAAATTAAACGAATTTTTTGTCCATGTAAAAAACTATTAATTCTGAATAAAATGCCGCCCATTTATGAAATTAAAAATATTTAAATGTCTCATATTAGATAAGGCATATTTTCGTCTGATAAGGTACTTCTCCTTCAATAATTTCGAGGATATTTTAGTTTTGATAAAAAAAACTTTGTTTCTTACGACTTTTCGTAAAATATGTTAATGCCATCTGAAAGAGGAAGAGATAAGCTTTCCATCGAGCTTTTAATCGAAGAAGTCGGTCGAAGGATGCAAGAGTTATTAGCAAAAAAGTAATCTGTGGTCAACACGTTTCCGTCCTACTGTCGATTCTTTTCGCAAAGAACTTTTCTATAATTCTAGTATTTAATGGGAAAAAATTAAATGAATTTTTTGTCCATATAAAAACCTATTAATTCTGAATAAGATGCCGCCCATTAATTCAATGAAAAAAATTTAAATGTCTCTTATTAGATAAGGCATATTTTCGTCTTATAAGGTACTTCTTTTTCAATGATTTCGAGGATATTTTAGTTTTGATCAAAAAAATGTATTTCTTACGTTTTTTCGTAAAATATGTTAATGCCGTCTTAAACATGGCATATTTTCGTCTTATAAGGTTCTTCTTCTTCAATGATTTCGAGGATATTTTAGTTTTGATCAAAAAAATTTTATTTCTTACGACTTTTCGTAAAATATGTTAATGCCATCTGAAAGAGTAACAGATAAGCCTTCTATCGAGCTCTAAGTCGAAGAAGTCGGTCGAAGGATGCAAGAGTTATAAGCAAAAAGCTAATCGGTGGTCAACACGTTTCTGTCCTACTGCCGATTCTTTTCGCAAAGTACTTTTCTATAATTCTAGTATTTAATGGGAAAAAATTAAACGAATTTTTTGTCCGTATAAAAAACTATTAATTCTGAATAAAATGCCGCCCATTTATGCAATTAAAAAAATTTAAATGTTACTTAGTAGATAAGGCATATTTTCGTCTGATAAGGTACTTCTTCTTCAATGATTTCGAGGATATTTTAGTTTTGATCAAAAAAATTTTATTTCTTACGACTTTTCGTAAAATATGTTAATGCCATCTGAAAGAGGAACAGATAAGCTTTCCATTGAGCTCTTAGTCGAAGAAGTCGGTCGAAGGATGCAAGAGTTATAAGCAAAAAATTAATCGGTGGTCAACACGATTCCGTCCTACTGCCGATTCTTTTCGAAAAGTACTTTTCTATAATTCTAGTATTTAATGGGAAAAAATTAAACGATTTTTTTGTCCATGTAAAAAACTATTAATTCTGAATAAAATGCCGCCCATTTATGCAATTAAAAAAATTTCAATGTTTCTTATTAGATAAGGCATATTTTCGTCTGATAAGGTACTTTTTCTTCAATGATTTCGAGGATATTTTAGTTTTGATCAAAAAAATTTTATTTCTTACGACTTTTCGTAAAATATGTTAATGCCATCCGAAAGAGGAACAGATAAGCTTTCCATCGAGCTCTTACTCGAAGAAGTCGGTCAAAGGATGCAAGAGTTATTAGCAAAAAAATAATCGGTGGTCAACACGATTCCGTCCTACTGCCGATTCTTTTCGAAAAGTACTTTTCTATAATTAAAGTATTTGATGGGAAAAAGTTAAACTAATTTTTTTTCCATGTAGAAAACTATTAATTCTGAATAAAATGCCGCCCATTTATGCAATCACAATAATTTAAATGTTTCTTATTAGATAAGGCATATTTTCGTCTGATAACGTACTTCTTCTTCAATGATTTCGATGATATTTTAGTTTTGATCAAAAAAATTTTATTTCTTACGACTTTTCGTAAAATATGTTAATGCCATCTAAAAGAGGAATAGATAAGCTTCCCATCGAGCTCTTAGTCGAAGAAGTCGGTCGAAGGATGCAAGAGTTATTAGCAAAAAGCTAATCGGTGGTCAACACGTTTCCGTCCTACTGCCGATTCTTTTCGAAAAGTACTTTTCTATAATTCTAGTATTTAATGGGAAAAAATTAAACGAATTTTTTGTCCATGTAAAAAACTATTAATTCTGAATAAAATGCCGCCCATTTATGCAATTAAAAAAATTTTAATGTTTCTTATTAGATAAGGCATATTTTCGTCTGATAACGTACTTCTTCTTCAATGATTTCGATGATATTTTAGTTTTGATCAAAAAAATTTTATTTCTTATGACTTTTCGTAAAATATGTTAATGCCATCTAAAAGAGGAATAGATAAGCTTCCCATCGAGCTCTTAGTCGAAGAAGTCGGTCGAAGGATGCAAGAGTTATTAGCAAAAAAATAATCGGTGGTCAACACGATTCCGTCCTACTGCCGATTCTTTTCGAAAAGTACTTTTCTATAATTAAAGTATTTGATGGGAAAAAGTTAAACTAATTTTTTGTCCATGTAGAAAACTATTAATTCTGAATAAAATGCCGCCCATTTATGCAATCACAATAATTTAAATGTTTCTTATTAGATAAGGCATATTTTCGTCTGATAATGTACTTCTTCTTCAATGATTTCGAGGATATTCTAGTTTTGTTGCAAAAAATTTTATTTCTTATGACTTTTCGTAAAATATGTTAATGCCATCTAAAAGAGGAACAGATAAGCTTCCCATCGAGCTCTTAGTCGAAGAAGTCGGTCGAAGGATGCAAGAGTTATTAGCAAAAAGCTAATCGGTGGTCAACACGTTTCCGTCCTACTGCCGATTCTTTTCGAAAAGTACTTTTCTATAATTGTAGTATTTAATGGGAAAAAATTAAACGAATTTTTTGTCCATGTAAAAAACTATTAATTCTGAATAAAATGCCGCCCATTTATGCAATTAAAAAAATTTTAATGTTTCTTATTAGATAAGGCATATTTTCGTCTGATAACGTACTTCTTCTTCAATGATTTCGAGGATATTTTAGTTTTGATCCAAAAAATTCTATTTCTTATGACTTTTCGTAAAATATGTTAATGCCATCTAAAAGAGGAACAGATAAGCTTCCCATCGAGCTCTTAGTCGAAGAAGTCGGTCGAAGGATGCAAGAGTTATTAGCAAAAAACTAATCGGTGGTCAACACGATTCCGTCCTACTGCCGATTCTTTTCGAAAAGTAATTTTCTATAATTCTAGTATTTAATGGGAAAAAATTAAACAAATTTTCTGTCCATGTAAAAAACTATTAATTCTGAATAAAATGCCGCCCATTTATGCAATTAAAAAAATTTTAATGTTTCTTATTAGATAAGGCATACTTTCGTCTGATAAGGTACTTCTTCTTCAATGATTTCGATGATATTTTAGTTTTGATCAAAAAAATTTTATTTCTTACGACTTTTCGTAAAATATGTTAATGCCATCTGAAAGAGGAACAGATAAGCTTTCCATTGAGCTCTTAGTCGAAGAAGTCGGTCGAAGGATGCAAGAGTTATAAGCAAAAAAATAATCGGTGGTCAACACGATTCCGTCCTACTGCCGATTCTTTTCGAAAAGTACTTTTCTATAATTAAAGTATTTGATGGGAAAAAGTTAAACTAGTTTTTTGTCCATGTAGAAAACTATTAATTCTGAATAAAATGCCGCCCATTTATGCAATCACAATAATTTAAATGTTTCTTATTAGATAAGGCATATTTTCGTCTGATAATGTACTTCTTCTTCAATGATTTCGAGGATATTCTAGTTTTGATGCAAAAAATTTTATTTCTTACGACTTTTCGTAAAATATGTTAATGCCATCTAAAAGAGGAACAGATAAGCTTTCCATCGAGCTCTTAGTCGAAGAAGTCGGGCGAAGGATGCAAGAGTTATTAGCAAAAAACTAATCGGTGGTCAACACGATTCCGCTCTTCTGCCGATTCTTTTCGCAAAGTACTTTTCTATAATTCTAGTATATAATGGGAAAAAATTAAACGAGTTTTTTGTCCATGTAAAAAACTATTAATTCTGAATAAAATGCCGCCCATTTATGCAATTAAAAATATTTAAATGTCTCTTACTAGATAAGGCATATTTTCGTCTGATAAGGTACTTCTTCTTCAATGATTTCGAGGATATTTTAGTTTTGATCAAAAAAATTTTATTTCTTACGACTTTTCGTATAATATCTGATAAGGTACTTTTTCTTCAATGATTTCGAGGATATTTTAGTTTTGATCAAAAAAATTAATGTCATCTGAAAGAGGAACAGATAAGCTTTCCATCGAGCTCTTAGTCGAAGAAGTCGGGCGAAGGATGCAAGAGTTATTAGCAAAAAACTAATCGGTGGTCAACACGATTCCGTCCTACTGCCGATTCTTTTCGAAAAGTAATTTTCTATAATTCTAGTATTTAATGGGAAAAAATTAAACAAATTTTCTGTCCATGTAAAAAACTATTAATTCTCAATAAAATGCCGCCCATTTATGCAATTAAAAAAATTTAAATGGTTCTTATTAGATAAGGCATATTTTCGTCTGATAAGGTACTTCTTCTTCAATGATTTCGAGTATAGTTTAGTTTTGATCAAAAAAATTTTATTTCTTATGACTTTTTGTGAAATATGTTAATGCCATCTGAAAGAGGAACAGATAAGCTTTCCATCGAGCTCTTAGTCGAAGAAGTCGGGCGAAGGATGCAAGAGTTATTAGCAAAAAACTAATCGGTGGTCAACACGATTCCGTCCTACTGCCGATTCTTTTCGAAAAGTAATTTTCTATAATTCTAGTATTTAATGGGAAAAAATTAAACAAATTTTCTGTCCATGTAAAAAACTATTAATTCTGAATAAAATGCCGCCCATTTATGCAATTAAAAAAATTTAAATGGTTCTTATTAGATAAGGCATATTTTCGTCTGATAAGGTACTTCTTCTTCAATGATTTCGAGGATATTTTAGTTTTGATCAAAAAAATTTTATTTCTTACGACTTTTCGTATAATATCTGATAAGGTACTTTTTCTTCAATGATTTCGAGGATATTTTAGTTTTGATCAAAAAAATTAATGTCATCTGAAAGAGGAACAGATAAGCTTTCCATCGAGCTCTTAGTCGAAGAAGTCGGGCGAAGGATGCAAGAGTTATTAGCAAAAAACTAATCGGTGGTCAACACGATTCCGTCCTACTGCCGATTCTTTTCGAAAAGTAATTTTCTATAATTCTAGTATTTAATGGGAAAAAATTAAACAAATTTTCTGTCCATGTAAAAAACTATTAATTCTCAATAAAATGCCGCCCATTTATGCAATTAAAAAAATTTAAATGGTTCTTATTAGATAAGGCATATTTTCGTCTGATAAGGTACTTCTTCTTCAATAATTTCGAGTATAGTTTAGTTTTGATCAAAAAAATTTTATTTCTTATGACTTTTTGTGAAATATGTTAATGCCATCTGAAAGAGGAACAGATAAGCTTTCCATCGAGCTCTTAGTCGAAGAAGTCGGGCGAAGGATGCAAGAGTTATTAGCAAAAAACTAATCGGTGGTCAACACGATTCCGTCCTACTGCCGATTCTTTTCGAAAAGTAATTTTCTATAATTCTAGTATTTAATGGGAAAAAATTAAACAAATTTTCTGTCCATGTAAAAAACTATTAATTCTGAATAAAATGCCGCCCATTTATGCAATTAAAAAAATTTAAATGGTTCTTATTAGATAAGGCATATTTTCGTCTGATAAGGTACTTCTTCTTCAATGATTTCGAGGATATTTTAGTTTTGATCAAAAAAATTTTAGTTCTTATTACTTTTCGTGAAATATGTTAATGCCATCTGAAAGAGGAACAGATAAGCTTTCCATCGAGCTCTTAGTCGAAGAAGTCGGTCGAAGGATGCAAGAGTTATTAGCAAAACTCTTTCATTGTGTTCGGTGTATTTGGTCGCATGCAAAATTGCTCTGTCTATTCATTTAATTTTCTCGTTAATTTTTGTTTAGAAAAACTTAAAATTTTATTTAAATTGTAATATAGTATTCCGGCACTATAATAATATTTTTTGCGTTTGTGCTTAAATAAAATTAACAACTTTTTGTGCATTTTAAATAATTCTCGTGTGTTTTGTTTGTGTAATTTTATGTGAACAAATAAACATCTGGTGAGAGATTTTTGATTATTTTGTCATTTCACTGTGTTTCGTTCCTGCTTGTGCATAATTTGTTTTTGTAAACACTTGTGATCTTTCTTTCAAGAGAAATCAGTTTAACGAGTTAATTTTAATTCTTGCTCTTTATTTATTCTTTGCTATTTTAACACTTTTGGTGCGCTTCTCAAAATCTGTTGTGCATATTAGTTTTCAGTATGGTCTGTTGTTTACCAAACTGTTCTATAAAGGGTGATACCGCCCAGTCAGTTGCATGTTGGCTATGCCAAGACATTGCCCACCTTAAATGTGCTGAGCTTACTGGTCGCGTTGGTGACTTCTTACAAAAAAATAATGGTCTTCATTGGTGTTGTCCAAAATGTCGGCTAAATGAGATCGAGCTAAGGAAGTGGATATCTCAAATGAAAGATGCATATTCTGATCTTTCAAAAGATTTTCAGCGTCTCAACAGTAAATTTCATTCCTTTGACGACACCTTTTCTGTTTTTAAACCTGTTGAGCCATCACCTAAACGGAAAAAATTCCTTCCTGCATTAAATATTCCAAGTATTTCAACACTGGCTCCTCCAGATGAGAATACAGACTTCTTCTCTCCGCTTCCATCACCGAATTTTCCAATTATCGATCTAACGCCTCAGATTTCTTACGCTACCGTTGCCAAATCTGCTACCGTTGTCAATACAACTTCCAAAACAGACTCTCCTGACCATGTTTTGGAAAATGTACCAGCTCAACCTGAGCAACCGAAGCAACTTGTTGTAGTCCCTCCTACGACCAATAAAAAATTTGTTTTTGTTTCAAGACTAGCTGTCGATACTTCTGAAACAGACATTAAGCATTTTATTACCTCAAAAATGCCATCAGTGTCAAATTTGTTCGTATCCAAATTTAAATTTAGACAAGCTAGGTCTATTTCATCTTTTAAGATCTCTGTTCCTGATGTTCATTTCAACGAATTGGTTAACACCAATTTTTGGCCTGATGGGTGTATTGTGCACGAATTTAAGTTTAAGCCTCGTGCCAATAAAGAAGCTGTTAATGAACCGTCTGGTTCAAAAAACTAATTACTTCACCCACTCTTTCATCATCGTTTATTTTAAACTTCCAAAACGTTAGAGGCTTGAATTCGAAGCTTACTTCCCTATATTTAAATAACTTTTCAATTACCTCTGACGTTGTAATATTCGTTGAAACATGGCTTCGACCTGAGATCTTGAACTCGGAATTGTTCTCTGATAACTTTCAGACTTTTCGTAAAGACCGCATTAGCAGAATTGGTGGTGGTGTTTTAATCGCTGGTCGATATACTTCGGAACAAATTATGGTGGATGGTATCGCTGACATTGAACTGATTTGCGTGAAAGTTTCGTTGATGAAGCATAACGTCTACCTTACTTGTTCCTATATTCCACCTCACTCTGACTCATCAGTTTATTTAGCTCATTTAAATGCATTTCAATTCATCTCATCTTTTGTGAAAGACACAGATACTTTAATGATTTTTGGAGACTTTAATCTTCCTCATATTACTTGGATTCCATCAAATCACACAAATGCTGTACTTCCGGCATCAAATAATGATTTTCTCGATTCTCTCCTCAGCTTACCTTCATACCAACTCAACAGCATAATTAACTCTAAAGATCGACTATTAGATCTTATTTTTGTAAACAATTTTGAGAATGCATCGATCTGCAGGGTACCTCCAATAACTCACCCCGAAGATCCCTACCATCCTACTCTGGAACTAACACTCATATTAACCAAATTACCATCCCCCCGTTTGTGTGTTCCTGGTGCAAAGACTAACAGTGTTTTCTGCTTTAAAAAAACTGATTTTGAACGACTTGGTTTCTTGCTATCCAACACTGACTGGTCAGTCATTCGTAACTCGACAGACATCGAACACGCAGTACACTTTTTTAATGCAACCATGTACAATTTGTTTAAATCTTGCGTGCCAAAAATTAATGTGGTTTATGATTTAAGTAAGCCGCCTTGGTTTTCGAAAGAACTGAGTCACTTAAAAAATTTAAAAACTAGATTTTTAAAAAAATACAAGAGAACCGGTTCTCTTATTGATTATGCGAATTACACAAAAAATCGCTATAAATTTAATTTTACAAATAAAAAAAATTATAAAACCTATATCAATAAGCTTAAATTAAATATTCACCGCGATCCTAAAAACTTTTTCAACTTAATAAAATCTAAATTAAATTCTAAAACCTTCCCCTCTTGTATGAAACTAAATGGTGTGGAGGGAAGTAATGACGCAGAGATATCCCATCTCTTTGCCGATTTCTTCCAAAGCACCTACAATAATTTTTCTTATAATGATGTTGAATATCCATTTTATATTGGGGACAGAACTCATATAAATATGCCTGTTATCGACAATGACATTGTTTTAAAGTATTTAAAGTTAATAAAACCCACGTTTACCGCTGGTCCCGATAATATACCTGGTTGCGTTTTGAAACACTGTGCCGAGATGTTATATATTCCATTATGCATGCTGTTCAACATGTCTCTTAAATACGCCATAGTCCCAGCAGTTTGGAAGGAGTCATTTATTATACCACTTCATAAAAAAGGCAGTAAAATCTAACTACAGAGGTATTGCCAAATTATGTGCCATCCCAAAGCTATTTGAGCAGATCATTACTGATCAATTACAGCATTTTGTGCCTTCACTTTTAAACTTGGCTCAACATGGTTTCCTTAAGAAGCGTTCAACGGTGACAAATTTATTGGAGTTTACCTCAATTGTTAACCAAAATTTTTCTATCGGTTGCCAAACTGAAGTTGTATATACCGATTTCAGTAAAACATTTGACAGTGTCTGTCATTCCTTGTTAATATACAAACTGGAGGCTTATGGCTTTCCACCATTGCTTGTCCGTTGGCTCTCTTCTTATCTTGACTCGCGAACTCAAAAAGTTCGTTTTAAAACGTCAGTTTCCAGAAGCATTCTTGTATCGTCTGGTGTTCCCCAAGGTAGCCATCTGGGGCCCATACTCTTTAACTTATTCATTAATGACTTGCCTACAGTGATCAAATACTGCAATGTCTTGATGTACGCTGATGACGTAAAACTATGTCTAACTCTAAATTCCACAATCCAGCAGAGTTTACTTCAGTCTGATCTTGACTCACTCGCTCAATGGTGCTCTGTGAACAATCTACTTTTAAACTGCAATAAGTGCAAGATTATGTCTTTTTATAGGAATAAAATGCTTACTTGCATATACAGGATTGATAATTCTATTCTTGAGCGTGTAAATCAATTCAATGACCTAGGTGTTTTGATGGACCCAAAACTTAATTTTGCTTCTCACATTTCCCTTTCGGTAAACAAATCCAAAGGTGTACTTGGTTTTATTAAACGATGGTCCAAGGAATTCGATGACCCCTACACTACCAAATTGCTTTTCACTTCGCTTGTGCGTCCCATTCTGGAATATGCGTCGTGTGTTTGGGACCCTCAGTTTGAAAAATATAAGACCCAAGTAGAATCCGTTCAGAAGCAGTTCCTTCTTTTTGCTCTTCGTAAGTTACATTGGGACCCTAGTACTCATTTACCCCCCTATCATAGTCGATTGAAACTAATCAATTTACCATCTCTATCAAGTCGTAGAACTATGCTCGGGGTGTTATTTTTGCACAACCTAATTAATGGTATCATAATCTCCCCCACTTTGTTAGAGTGCATAAAGTTTAATGTTCCAACTAGATACACGAGAAACTTTAGACCAATTCATCTTAGTATTTGTAGAGCTACATATCTTGAGCATGATTCCTTCCGAATTTTGTGTGTAAACTATAATAGTTACTGTAACCTTATCGATAATTGCAGATCTTCAAATCTCATTAAATGTAGCTTACTAACACATCTTAATAATTTGTAATTTTAGTTATTTTTGAAGTTTTAAAATTTTAGTGTTAATATTAGTGCATGCTTATTTATTTGTGTAGAGTTAAGTAGTAAAGCGACTGTTGACTGTTTGTCTGTAGTCGCGGAACAGGCTGACCTGGTGTCGCAATGACCACTTGAGGGTAGCGTGCTACCACAACGTCTTGCGCCTGTAGTTAGAAAAAAAAAAAAAAAAAAAAAAAACTAATCGGTGGTCAACGCGATTCCGCTCTTCAGCCGATTCTTTTCGCAAAGTACTTTTCTATAATTCTAGTATTTACTGGGAAAAAATTAAACGAGTTTTTTGTCCATGTAAAAAACTATTAATTCTGAAAAAAATGCCGCCCATTTATGCAATTAAAAATATTTAAATGTCTCTTACTAGATAAGGCATATTTTCGTCTGATAAGGTACTTCTTCTTCAATGATTTCGAGAATATTTTAGTTTTGATCAAAAAAATTTTATTTCTTACGACTTTTCGTGTAATATCTGATAAGTACTTTTTCTTCAATGATTTCGAGGATATTTTAGTTTTGATCAAAAAAATTTTATTTCTTATGACTTTTCGTGAAATATGTTAAAGGAACAGATAAGCCTTCCATCGAGCTCTAAGTCGAAGAAGTCGGTCGAAGGATGCAAGAGTTATTAGCAAAAAGCTAATCGGTGGTCAACACGTTTCCGTCCTACTGCCGATTCTTTTCGCAAAGTACTTTTCTATAATTTTAGTATTTAATGGGAAAAAATTAAACAAATTTTCTGTCCATGTAAAAAACTATTAATTCTCAATAAAATGCCGCCCATTTATGCAATTAAAAAATTTAAATGGTTCTTATTAGAGAAGGCATATTTTCGTCTGATAAGGTACTTCTTCTTCAATGATTTCGAGTATAGTTTAGTTTTGATCAAAAAAATTTTATTTCTTATGACTTTTTGTGAAATATGTTAATGCCATCTGAAAGAGGAACAGATAAGCTTTCCATCGAGCTCTTAGTCGAAGAAGTCGGGCGAAGGATGCAAGAGTTATTAGCAAAAAACTAATCGGTGGTCAACACGATTCCGTCCTACTGCCGATTCTTTTCGAAAAGTAATTTTCTATAATTCTAGTATTTAATGGGAAAAAATTAAACAAATTTTCTGTCCATGTAAAAAACTATTAATTCTGAATAAAATGCCGCCCATTTATGCAATTAAAAAAATTTAAATGGTTCTTATTAGATAAGTCATATTTTCGTCTGATAAGGTACTTCTTCTTCAATGATTTCGAGGATATTTTAGTTTTGATCAAAAAAATTTTAGTTCTTATGACTTTTTGTGAAATATGTTAATGCCATCTGAAAGAGGAACAGATAAGCTTTCCATCGAGCTCTTAGTCGAAGAAGTCGGGCGAAGGATGCAAGAGTTATTAGCAAAAAACTAATCGGTGGTCAACACGATTCCGTCCTACTGCCGATTCTTTTTGAAAAGTAATTTTCTATAATTCTAGTATTTAATGGGAAAAAATTAAACAAATTTTCTGTCCATGTAAAAAACTATTTATTCTCAATAAAATGCCGCCCATTTATGCAATTAAAAAAATTTAAATGGTTCTTATTAGATAAGGCATATTTTCGTCTGATAAGGTACTTCTTCTTCAATGATTTCGAGTATAGTTTAGTTTTGATCAAAAAAATTTTATTTCTTATGACTTTTTGTGAAATATGTTAATGCCATCTGAAAGAGGAACAGATAAGCTTTCCATCGAGCTCTTAGTCGAAGAAGTCGGGCGAAGGATGCAAGAGTTATTAGCAAAAAACTAATCGGTGGTCAACACGATTCCGTCCTACTGCCGATTCTTTTCGAAAAGTAATTTTCTATAATTCTAGTATTTAATGGGAAAAAATTAAACAAATTTTCTGTCCATGTAAAAATCTATTAATTCTGAATAAAATGCCACCCATTTATGCAATTAAAAAAATTTAAATGTCTCATATTTGATAAGGCATATTTTCGTCTGATAAGGTACTTCTTCTTCAATGATTTCGAGTATAGTTTAGTTTTGATGCAAAAAATTTTATTTCTTATGACTTTTTGTGAAATATGTTAATGCCATCTGAAAGAGAAACAGGTAAGCTTTCCATCGAGCCCTTACTCGAAGAAGTCGGGCGAAGGATGGAAGAGTTATTAGCAAAAAACTAATCGGTGGTCAACACGATTCCGTCCTACTGCCGATTGTTTTCGAAAAGTAATTTTCTATAATTCTAGTATTTAATGGGAAAAAATTTAACGAATTTTTTGTCCATGTAAAAACTATTAATTCTGAATAAAATGCCGCCCATTTATGCAATTAAAAAAATTTAAATGTCTCTTATTAGATAAGGCAAATTTTCGTCTGATAAGGTACTTCTTCTTCAATGTTTTCGAGGATATTTTAGTTTTGATCAAAAAAATTTTATTTCTTACGACTTTTCGTAAAATATGTTAATGCCATCTGAAAGAGGAACAGATAAGCTTTCCATCGAGCTCTTAATCGAAGAAGTCGGTCGAAGGATGCAAGAGTTATTAGCAAAAAACTAATCGGTGGTCAACACGTTTCCGTCCTACTGTCGATTCTTTTCGCAAAGTACTTTTTTATAATTCTAATATTTAATGGGAAAAAAATAAACGAATTTTTTGTCCATATAAAAAACTATTAATTCTGAATAAAATGCAGCCCATTAATGCAATGAAAAAAATTTGAATGTCTCTTATTAGATAAGGCATATTTTCGTCTTATAAGGTACTTCTTTTTCAATGATTTCGAGGATATTTTAATTTTGAACAAAAAAAATTTATTTCTTACTTTTTTTCGTAAAATATGTTAATGCCATCTGAAAGAGGAACAGATAAGCCTTCTATCGAGCTCTAAGTCGAAGAAGTCGGTCGAAGGATGGAAGAGTTATTGGCAAAAAACTAATCGGTGGTCAACACGATTCCGCTCTTCTGTCGATACTTTTCGCAAAGAACTTTTCTATAATTCTAGTATTTAATGGGAAAAAATTAAACGAATTTTTTGTCCATGTAAAAAACTATTAATTCTGAATAAAATGCCGCCCATTTATGCAATTAAAAAAATTTTAATGTTTCTTATTAGATAAGGCATACTTTCGTCTAATAAGGTACTTCTTCTTCAATGATTTCGGTGATATTTTAGTTTTGATCAAAAAAATTTTATTTCTTACGACTTTTCGTAAAATATGTTAATGCCATCTGAAAGAGGAACAGATAAGCTTTCCATTGAGCTCTTAGTCGAAGAAGTCGGTCGAAGGATGCAAGAGTTATAAGCAAAAAATTAATCGGTGGTCAACACGATTCCGTCCTACTGCCGATTCTTTTCGAAAAGTACTTTTCTATAATTCTAGTATTTAATGGGAAAAAATTAAACGATTTTTTTGTCCATGTAAAAAACTATTAATTCTGAATAAAATGCCGCCCATTTATGCAATTAAAAAAATTTCAATGTTTCTTATTAGATAAGGCATATTTTCGTCTGATAAGGTACTTTTTCTTCAATGATTTCGAGGATATTTTAGTTTTGATCAAAAAAATTTTATTTCTTACGACTTTTCGTAAAATATGTTAATGCCATCCGAAAGAGGAACAGATAAGCTTTCCATCGAGCTCTTACTCGAAGAAGTCGGTCGAAGGATGCAAGAGTTATTAGCAAAAAAATAATCGGTGGTCAGCACGATTCCGTCCTACTGCCGATTCTTTTCGAAAAGTACTTTTCTATAATTAAAGTATTTGATGGGAAAAAGTTAAACTAATTTTTTTTCCATGTAGAAAACTATTAATTCTGAATAAAATGCCGCCCATTTATGCAATTAAAAAAATTTTAATGTTTCTTATTAGATAAGGCATATTTTCGTCTGATAACGTACTTCTTCTTCAATGATTTCGATGATATTTTAGTTTTGATCAAAAAAAATTTGTTTCTTATGACTTTTCGTAAAATATGTTAATGCCATCTAAAAGAGGAACAGATAAGCTTCCCATCGAGCTCTTAGTCGAAAAAGTCGGTCGAAGGATGCAAATGTTATTAGCAAAAAGCTAATCGGTGGTCAACACGTTTCCGTCCTACTGCCGATTCTTTTCGAAAACTACTTTTCTATAATTCTAGTATTTAATGGGAAAAAATTAAACGAATTTTTTGTCCATGTAAAAAACTATTTATTCTGAATAAAATGCCGCCCATTTATGCAATCACAATAATTTAAATGTTTCTTATTAGATAAGGCATATTTTCGTCTGATAAAGTACTTCTTCTTCAATGATTTCGAGGATATTCTAGTTTTGATGCAAAAAATTTTATTTCTTATGACTTTTCGTAAAATATGTTAATGCCATCTAAAAGAGGAACAGATAAGCTTCCCATCGAGCTCTTAGTCGAAGAAGTAGGTCGAAGGATGCAAGAGTTATTAGCAAAAAGCCAATCGGTGGTCAACACGCCCATTTATGCAATTAAAAAAATTTTAATGTTTCTTATTAGATAAGGCATATTTTCGTCTGATAACGTACTTCTTCTTCAATGATTTCGATGATATTTTAGTTTTGATCAAAAAAATTTAATTCTTACGACTTTTCGTAAAATATGTTAATGCCATCTGAAAGAGGAACAGATAAGCTTTCCATTGAGCTCTTAGTCGAAGAAGTCGGTCGAAGGATGCAAGAGTTATAAGCAAAATAATTAATCGGTGGTCAACACGATTCCGTCCTACTGCCGATTCTTTTCAAAAAGTACTTTTCTATAATTCTAGTATTTAATGGGAAAAAATTAAACGATTTTTTTGTCCATGTAAAAAACTATTAATTCTGAATAAAATGCCGCCCATTTATGCAATTAAAAAAATTTCAATGTTTCTTTTTAGATAAGGCATATTTTCGTCTGATGAGGTACTTTTTCTTCAATGATTTCGAAGATATTTTAGTTTTGATCAAAAAAATTTTATTTCTTACGACTTTTCGTAAAATATGTTAATGCCATCCGAAAGAGGAACAGATAAGCTTTCCATCGAGCTCTTACTCGAAGAAGTCGGTCGAAGGATGCAAGAGTTATTAGCAAAAAAATAATCGGTGGTCAACACTATTCCGTCCTACTGCCGATTCTTTTCGAAAAGTACTTTTCTATAATTAAAGTATTTGATGGGAAAAAGTTAAACTAATTTTTTTTCCATGTAGAAAACTATTAATTCTGAATAAAATGCCGCCCATTTATGCAATCACAATAATTTAAATGTTTCTTATTAGATAAGGCATATTTTCGTCTGATAATGTACTTCTTCTTCAATGATTTCGAGGATATTCTAGTTTTGATGCAAAAAATTTTATTTCTTATGACTTTTCGTAAAATATGTTAATGCCATCTAAAAGAGGAACAGATAAGCTTCCTATCGAGCTCTTAGTCGAAGAAGTCGGTCGAAGGATGCAAGAGTTATTAGCAAAAAGCTAATCGGTGGTCAACACGTTTCCGTCCTACTGCCGATTCTTTTCGAAAAGTACTTTTCTATAATTCTAGTATTTAATGGGAAAAAATTCAACGAATTTTTTGTCCATGTAAAAAACTATTAATTCTGAATAAAATGCCGCCCATTTATGCAATTAAAAAAATTTTAATGTTTCTTATTAGATAAGGCATATTTTCGTCTGATAACGTACTTCTTCTTCAATGATTTCGATGATATTTTAGTTTTGATCAAAAAAAATTTATTTCTTATGACTTTTCGTAAAATATGTTAATGCCATCTAAAAGAGGAACAGATAAGCTTCCCATCGAGCTCTTAGTCGAAAAAGTCGGTCGAAGGATGCAAGTGTTATTAGCAAAAAGCTAATCGGTGGTCAACACGTTTCCGTCCTACTGCAGATTCTTTTCGAAAACTACTTTTCTATAATTCTAGTATTTAATGGGAAAAAATTAAACGAATTTTTTGTCCATGTAAAAAACTATTAATTCTGAATAAAATGCCGCCCATTTATGCAATTAAAAAAATTTTAATGTTTCTTATTAGATAAGGCATACTTTCGTCTGATAAGGTACTTCTTCTTCAATGATTTCGATGATATTTTAGTTTTGATCAAAAAGATTTTATTTCTTACGACTTTTCGTAAAATATGTTAATGCCATCTGAAAGAGGAACAGATAAGCTTTCCATTGAGCTCTTAGTCGAAGAAGTCGGTCGAAGGAAGCAAGAGTTATAAGCAAAAAATTAATCGGAGGTCAACACGATTCCGTCCTACTGCCGATTCTTTTCGAAAAGTACTTTTCTATAATTCTAGTATTTAATGGGAAAAAATTAAACGATTTTTTTGTCCATGTAAAAAACTATTAATTCTGAATAAAATGCCGCCCATTTATGCAATTAAAAAAATTTCAATGTTTCTTATTAGATAAGGCATACTTTCGTCTGATAAGGTACTTTTTCTTCAATGATTTCGAGGATATTTTAGTTTTGATCAAAAAAATTTTATTTCTTACGACTTTTCGTAAAATATGTTAATGCCATCCGAAACAGGAACAGATAAGCTTTCCATCGAGCTTTTACTCGAAGAAGTCGGTCAAAGGATGCAAGAGTTATTAGCAAAAAAATAATCGGTGGTCAACACGATTCCGTCCTACTGCCGATTCTTTTCGAAAAGTACTTTTCTATAATTAAAGTATTTGATGGGAAAAAGTTAAACTAATTTTTTTTCCATGTAGAAAACTATTAATTCTGAATAAAATGCCGCCCATTTATGCAATCACAATAATTTAAATGTTTCTTATTAGATAAGGCATATTTTCGTCTGATAATGTACTTCTTCTTCAATGATTTCGAGGATATTCTAGTTTTGATGCAAAAAATTTTATTTCTTATGACTTTTCGTAAAATATGTTAATGCCATCTAAAAGAGGAACAGATAAGCTTCCCATCGAGCTCTTAGTCGAAGAAGTCGGTCGAAGGATGCAAGAGTTATTAGCAAAACGCTAATCGGTGGTCAACACGCCCATTTATGCAATCACAATAATTTAAATGTTTCTTAATAGATAAGGCATACTTTCGTCTGATAAGGTACTTCTTCTTCAATGATTTCGAGGATATTTTAGTTTTGATGCAAAAAATTTTATTTCTTATGACTTTCGTAAAATATGTTAATGCCATCTAAAAGAGGAACAGATAAGCTTCCCATCGAGCTCTTAGTCGAAGAATTCGGTCGAAGGATGCAAGAGTTATTAGCAAAAAGCTAATCGGTGGTCAACACGTTTCCGTCCTACTGCCGATTCTTTTCGAAAAGTACTTTTCTATAATTCTAGTATTTAATGGGAAAAAATTAAACGAATTTTTTGTCCATGTAAAAAACTATTAATTCTGAATAAAATGCCGCCCATTTATGCAATTAAAAAAATTTTAATGTTTCTTATTAGATAAGGCATATTTTCGTCTGATAACGTACTTCTTCTTCAATGATTTCGAGGATATTTTAGTTTTGATCCAAAAAATTCTATTTCTTATGACTTTTCGTAAAACATGTTTATGCCATCTAAAAGAGGAACAGATAAGCTTTCCATCGAGCTCTTAGTCGAAGAAGTCGGTCGAAGGATGCAAGAGTTATTAGCAAAAAGCTAATCGGTCGTTAACACGTTTCCGTCCTACTGCCGATTCTTTTCGCAAAGTACTTTCCTATAATTCTAGTATTTAATGGAAAAAAATTAAACAAATTTTCTGTCCATGTAAAAAACTATTAATTCTGAATAAAATGCCGCCCATTTATGCAATTAAAAAAATTTAAATGGTTCTTATTAGATAAGGCATATTTTTGTCTGATAAGGTACTTCTTCTTCAATGATTTCGAGGATATTTTAGTTTTGATCAAAAAAATTTTATTTCTTATGACTTTTCGTGAAATATGTTAATGCCATCTGAAAGAGGAACAGATAAGCTTTCCATCGAGCTCTTAATCGAAGAAGTCGGTCGAAGGATGCAAAAGTTATTAGCAAAAAACTTATCGGTGGTTAACAAGTTTCCGTCCTACTACCGATTCTTTTCGCAAAGTACTTTTCTATAATTCTAGTATTTAATGGGAAAAAATTAAACGAATTTTTTGTCCATGTAAAAAACTATTAACTCTGAATAAAATGCCACCCATTTATGCAATTAAAAAAATTTAAATGTCTCTTACTAGATAAGGCATATTTTCGTCTGATAAGGTACTTCTTCTTCAATGATTTCGAGGATATTTTAGTTTTGATCAAAAAAATTTTATTTCTTACGACTTTTCGTATAATATCTGATAAGGTACTTTTTCTTCAATGATTTCGAGGATATTTTAGTTTTGATCCAAAAAATTTTATTTCTTATGAAATGTGAAATATGTTAATGCCATCTGAAAGAGGAACAGATAAGCTTTCCATCGAGCTCTTAGTCGAAGAAGTCGGGCGAAGGATGCAAGAGTTATTAGCAAAAAACTAATCGGTGGTCAACACGATTCCGTCCTACTGCCGATTCTTTTCGAAAAGTAATTTTCTATAATTCTAGTATTTAATGGGAAAAAATTAAACAAATTTTCTGTCCATGTAAAAAACTATTAATTCTGAATAAAATGCCGCCCATTTATGCAATTAAAAAAATTTAAATGGTTCTTATTAGATAAGGCATATTTTCGTCTGATAAGGTACTTCTTCTTCAATGATTTCGAGTATAGTTTAGTTTTGATCAAAAAAATTTTATTTCTTATGACTTTTTGTGAAATATGTTAATGCCATCTGAAAGAGGAACAGATAAGCTTTCCATCGAGCTCTTAGTCGAAGAAGTCGAGCGAAGGATGCAAGAGTTATTAGCAAAAAACTAATCGGTGGTCAACACGATTCCGTCCTACTGCCGATTCTTTTCGAAAAGTAATTTTCTATAATTCTAGTATTTAATGGGAAAAAATTAAACAAATTTTCTGTCCATGTAAAAAACTATTAATTCTGAATAAAATGCCGCCCATTTATGCAATTAAAAAAATTTAAATGGTTCTTATTAGATAAGGCATATTTTCGTCTGATAAGGTACTTCTTCTTCAATGATTTCGAGGATATTTTAGTTTTGATCAAAAAAATTTTAGTTCTTATGACTTTTCGTGAAATATGTTAATGCCATCTGAAAGAGGAACAGATAAGCTTTCCATCGAGCTCTTAGTCGAAGAAGTCGGTCGAAGGATGCAAGAGTTATTAGCAAAAAACTAATCGGTGGTCAACACGATTCCGCTCTTCAGCCGATTCTTTTCGCAAAGTACTTTTCTATAATTCTAGTATTTACTGGGAAAAAATTAAACGAGTTTTTTGTCCATGTAAAAAACTATTAATTCTGAAAAAAATGCCGCCCATTTATGCAATTAAAAATATTTAAATGTCTCTTACTAGATAAGGCATATTTTCGTCTGATAAGGTACTTCTTCTTCAATGATTTCGAGAATATTTTAGTTTTGATCAAAAAAATTTTATTTCTTACGACTTTTCGTATAATATCTGATAAGAACTTTTTCTTCAATGATTTCGAGGATATTTTAGTTTTAATCAAAAAAATTTTATTTCTTATGACTTTTCGTGAAATATGTTAAAGGAACAGATAAGCCTTCCATCGAGCTCTAAGTCGAAGAAGTCGGTCGAAGGATGCAAGAGTTATTAGCAAAAAGCTAATCGGTGGTCAACACGTTTCCGTCCTACTGCCGATTCTTTTCGCAAAGTACTTTTCTATAATTTTAGTATTTAATGGGAAAAAATTAAACAAATTTTCTGTCCATGTAAAAAACTATTAATTCTGAATAAAATGCCGCCCATTTATGCAATTAAAAAAATTTAAATGGTTCTTATTAGATAAGGCATATTTTTGTCTGATAAGGAACTTCTTCTTCAATGATTTCGAGGATATTTAATTTTGATCAAAACAATTTTATTTCTTATGACTTTTCGTAAAATATGTTAATGCCATCTGAAAGAGGAACAGATAAGCTTTCCATCGAGCTCTTAGTCGAAAAAGTCGGTCGAAGGATGCAAGAGTTATTAGCAAAAAACTAATCGGTGGTCATTACGATTCCGCTCTTCTGCCGATTCTTTTCGCAAAGTACTTTTCTATAATTCTAGTATTTAATGGGAAAAAATTAAACGAATTTTTTGTCCATGTAAAAATCTATTAATTCTGATTAAAATGCCACCCATTTATGCAATTAAAAAAATTTAAATGTCTCATATTTGATAAGGCATATTTTCGTCTGATAAGGTACTTCTTCTTCAATGATTTCGAGTATAGTTTAGTTTTGATCAAAAAAGTTTTATTTCTTATGACTTTTTGTGAAATATGTTAATACCATCTGAAAGAGAAACAGGTAAGCTTTCCATCGAGCTCTTAGTCGAAGAAGTCGGTCGAAGGATGCAAGAGTTATTAGCAAAAAACTAATCGGTGGTCAACACGATTCCGTCCTACTGCCGATTGTTTTCGAAAAGTAATTTTCTATAATTCTAGTATTTATTGGGAAAAAATTAAACGAATTTTTTGTCCATGTAAAAAACTATTAATTCTGAATAAAATGCCGCCCATTTATGCAATTAAAAAAATTTAAATGTCTCTTATTAGATAAGGCAAATTTTCGTCTGATAAGGTACTTCTTCTTCAATGTTTTCGAGGATATTTTAGTTTTGATCAAAAAAATTTTATTTCTTACGACTTTTCGTAAAATATGTTAATGCCATCTGAAAGAGGAACAGATAAGCTTTCCATCGAGCTCTTAATCGAAGAAGTCGGTCGAAGGATGCAAGAGTTATTAACAAAAAACTAATCGGTGGTCAACACGTTTCCGACCTACTGTCGATTCTTTTCGCAAAGTACTTTTTTATAATTCTAATATTTAATGGGAAAAAATTAAACGAATTTTTTGTCCATATAAAAAACTATTAATTCTGAATAAAATGCAGCCCATTAATGCAATGAAAAAAATTTGAATGTCTCTTATTAGATAAGGCATATTTTCGTCTTATAAGGTACTTCTTTTTCAATGATTTCGAGGATATTTTAGTTTTGAACAAAAAAAATTTATTTCTTACTTTTTTTCGTAAAATATATTAATGCCATCTGAAAGAGGAACAGATAAGCCTTCTATCGAGCTCTAAGTCGAAGAAGTCGGTCGAAGGATGCAAGAGTTATAAGCAAAAAGCTAATCGGTGGTCAACACGTTTCCGTCCTACTGCCGATTCTTTTCGCAAAGTACTTTTCTATAATTCTAGTATTTAATGGGAAAAAATTAAACGAATTTTCTGTCCATGTAAAAAACTATAAATTCTGAATTAAATGCCGCCCATTTATGCAATTAAAAAAATTTTAATGGTTCTAATTAGATAAGGCATATTTTCGTCTGATAAGGTACTTCTTCTTCAATGATTTCGAGGATATTTTAGTTTTGATCAAAAAAATTTTATTTCTTACGACTTTTCGTAAAATATGTTAATGCCATTTGAAAGAGGAACAGATAAGCTTTTCATCGAGCTCTTAGTCGAAGAAGTCGGGCGAAGGATGCAAGAGTTATTAGCAAAAAACTAATCGGTGGTCAACACGATTCCGTCCTACTGCCGATTCTTTTCGAAAAGTACTTTTCTATAATTCTAGTATTTAGTGGGAAAAAATTAAACGAATTTTTTGTCCCTGTAAAAAACTATTAATTCTGAATAAAATGCCGCCCATTTATGCAATTAAAAAAATTAAAATGTCTCGTATTATATAAGGCATATTTTCGTCTGATAAGGTACTTCTTCTTCAATGATTTCGATGATATTTTAGTTTTGATCAAAAAAATTTTATTTCTTACGACTTTTCGTAAAATATGTTAATGCCATGTGAAAGAGGAACAGATAAGCTTTTCATCGAGCTCTTAGTCGAAGAAGTCGGGCGAAGGATGCAAGAGTTATTAGCAAAAAACTAATCGGTGGTCAACACGATTCCGTCCTACTGCCGATTCTTTTCGCAAAGTACTTTTCTATAATTCTAGTATTTAATGGGAAAAAATTAAACGAATTTTCTGTCCATGTAAAAAACTATAAATTCTGAATAAAATGCCGCCCATTTATGCAATCACAATAATTTAAATGGTTCTAATTAGATAAGGCATACTTTCGTCTGATAATGTACTTCTTCTTCAATGATTTCGAGGATATTCTAGTTTTGATGCAAAAAATTTTATTTCTTATGACTTTTCGTAAAATATGTTAATGCCATCTAAAAGAGGAACAGATAAGCTTCCCATCGAGCTCTTAGTCGAAGAAGTCGGTCGAAGGATGCAAGAGTTATTAGCAAAAAACTAATCGGTGGTCAACACGATTCCGCTCTTCAGCCGATTCTTTTCGCAAAGTACTTTTCTATAATTCTAGTATTTACTGGGAAAAAATTAAACGAGTTTTTTGTCCATGTAAAAAACTATTAATTCTGAAAAAAATGCCGCCCATTTATGCAATTAAAAATATTTAAATGTCTCTTACTAGATAAGGCATATTTTCGTCTGATAAGGTACTTCTTCTTCAATGATTTCGAGAATATTTTAGTTTTGATCAAAAAAATTTTATTTCTTACGACTTTTCGTATAATATCTGATAAGAACTTTTTCTTCAATGATTTCGAGGATATTTTAGTTTTAATCAAAAAAATTTTATTTCTTATGACTTTTCGTGAAATATGTTAAAGGAACAGATAAGCCTTCCATCGAGCTCTAAGTCGAAGAAGTCGGTCGAAGGATGCAAGAGTTATTAGCAAAAAGCTAATCGGTGGTCAACACGTTTCCGTCCTACTGCCGATTCTTTTCGCAAAGTACTTTTCTATAATTTTAGTATTTAATGGGAAAAAATTAAACAAATTTTCTGTCCATGTAAAAAACTATTAATTCTGAATAAAATGCCGCCCATTTATGCAATTAAAAAAATTTAAATGGTTCTTATTAGATAAGGCATATTTTTGTCTGATAAGGAACTTCTTCTTCAATGATTTCGAGGATATTTAATTTTGATCAAAACAATTTTATTTCTTATGACTTTTCGTAAAATATGTTAATGCCATCTGAAAGAGGAACAGATAAGCTTTCCATCGAGCTCTTAGTCGAAAAAGTCGGTCGAAGGATGCAAGAGTTATTAGCAAAAAACTAATCGGTGGTCATTACGATTCCGCTCTTCTGCCGATTCTTTTCGCAAAGTACTTTTCTATAATTCTAGTATTTAATGGGAAAAAATTAAACGAATTTTTTGTCCATGTAAAAATCTATTAATTCTGATTAAAATGCCACCCATTTATGCAATTAAAAAAATTTAAATGTCTCATATTTGATAAGGCATATTTTCGTCTGATAAGGTACTTCTTCTTCAATGATTTCGAGTATAGTTTAGTTTTGATCAAAAAAGTTTTATTTCTTATGACTTTTTGTGAAATATGTTAATACCATCTGAAAGAGAAACAGGTAAGCTTTCCATCGAGCTCTTAGTCGAAGAAGTCGGTCGAAGGATGCAAGAGTTATTAGCAAAAAACTAATCGGTGGTCAACACGATTCCGTCCTACTGCCGATTGTTTTCGAAAAGTAATTTTCTATAATTCTAGTATTTATTGGGAAAAAATTAAACGAATTTTTTGTCCATGTAAAAAACTATTAATTCTGAATAAAATGCCGCCCATTTATGCAATTAAAAAAATTTAAATGTCTCTTATTAGATAAGGCAAATTTTCGTCTGATAAGGTACTTCTTCTTCAATGTTTTCGAGGATATTTTAGTTTTGATCAAAAAAATTTTATTTCTTACGACTTTTCGTAAAATATGTTAATGCCATCTGAAAGAGGAACAGATAAGCTTTCCATCGAGCTCTTAATCGAAGAAGTCGGTCGAAGGATGCAAGAGTTATTAACAAAAAACTAATCGGTGGTCAACACGTTTCCGACCTACTGTCGATTCTTTTCGCAAAGTACTTTTTTATAATTCTAATATTTAATGGGAAAAAATTAAACGAATTTTTTGTCCATATAAAAAACTATTAATTCTGAATAAAATGCAGCCCATTAATGCAATGAAAAAAATTTGAATGTCTCTTATTAGATAAGGCATATTTTCGTCTTATAAGGTACTTCTTTTTCAATGATTTCGAGGATATTTTAGTTTTGAACAAAAAAAATTTATTTCTTACTTTTTTTCGTAAAATATATTAATGCCATCTGAAAGAGGAACAGATAAGCCTTCTATCGAGCTCTAAGTCGAAGAAGTCGGTCGAAGGATGCAAGAGTTATAAGCAAAAAGCTAATCGGTGGTCAACACGTTTCCGTCCTACTGCCGATTCTTTTCGCAAAGTACTTTTCTATAATTCTAGTATTTAATGGGAAAAAATTAAACGAATTTTCTGTCCATGTAAAAAACTATAAATTCTGAATTAAATGCCGCCCATTTATGCAATTAAAAAAATTTTAATGGTTCTAATTAGATAAGGCATATTTTCGTCTGATAAGGTACTTCTTCTTCAATGATTTCGAGGATATTTTAGTTTTGATCAAAAAAATTTTATTTCTTACGACTTTTCGTAAAATATGTTAATGCCATTTGAAAGAGGAACAGATAAGCTTTTCATCGAGCTCTTAGTCGAAGAAGTCGGGCGAAGGATGCAAGAGTTATTAGCAAAAAACTAATCGGTGGTCAACACGATTCCGTCCTACTGCCGATTCTTTTCGAAAAGTACTTTTCTATAATTCTAGTATTTAGTGGGAAAAAATTAAACGAATTTTTTGTCCCTGTAAAAAACTATTAATTCTGAATAAAATGCCGCCCATTTATGCAATTAAAAAAATTAAAATGTCTCGTATTATATAAGGCATATTTTCGTCTGATAAGGTACTTCTTCTTCAATGATTTCGATGATATTTTAGTTTTGATCAAAAAAATTTTATTTCTTACGACTTTTCGTAAAATATGTTAATGCCATGTGAAAGAGGAACAGATAAGCTTTTCATCGAGCTCTTAGTCGAAGAAGTCGGGCGAAGGATGCAAGAGTTATTAGCAAAAAACTAATCGGTGGTCAACACGATTCCGTCCTACTGCCGATTCTTTTCGCAAAGTACTTTTCTATAATTCTAGTATTTAATGGGAAAAAATTAAACGAATTTTCTGTCCATGTAAAAAACTATAAATTCTGAATAAAATGCCGCCCATTTATGCAATCACAATAATTTAAATGGTTCTAATTAGATAAGGCATACTTTCGTCTGATAATGTACTTCTTCTTCAATGATTTCGAGGATATTCTAGTTTTGATGCAAAAAATTTTATTTCTTATGACTTTTCGTAAAATATGTTAATGCCATCTAAAAGAGGAACAGATAAGCTTCCCATCGAGCTCTTAGTCGAAGAAGTCGGTCGAATGATGCAAGAGTTATTAGCAAAAAGCTAATCGGTGGTCAACACGTTTCCGTCCTACTGCCGATTCTTTTCGAAAAGTACTTTTCTATAATTCTAGTATTTAATGGGAAAAAATTCAACGAATTTTTTGTCCCTGTAAAAAACTATTAATTCTGAATAAAATGCCGCCCATTTATGCAATTAAAAAAATTTTAATGTTTCTTATTAGATAAGGCATATTTTCGTCTGATAAGGTACTTCTTTTTCAATGATTTCGATGATATTTTAGTTTTGATCAAAAAAATTTTATTTCTTATGACTTTTCGTAAAATATGTTAATGCCATCTAAAAGAGGAACAGATAAGCTTCCCATCGAGCTCTTAGTCGAAAAAGTCGGTCGAAGGATACAAGTGTTATTAGCAAAAAGCTAATCGGTGGTCAACACGTTTCCGTCCTACTGCCGATTCTTTTCGAAAAGTACTTTTCTATAATTCTAGTATTTAATGGGAAAAAATTAAACGAATTTTTTGTCCATGTAAAAAACTATTAATTCTGAATAAAATGCCGCCCATTTATGCAATTAAAAAAATTTTAATATTTCTTATTAGATAAGGCATACTTTCGTCTGATAAGGTACTTCTTCTTCAATGATTTCGATGATATATTAGTTTTGATCAAAAAAATTTTATTTCTTACGACTTTTCGTAAAATATGTTAATGCCATCTGAAAGAGGAACAGATAAGCTTTCCATTGAGCTCTTAGTCGAAGAAGTCGGTCGAAGGATGCAAGAGTTATAAGCAAAAAATTAATCGGTGGTCAACACGATTCCGTCGTACTGCCGATTCTTTTCGAAAAGTACTTTTCTATAATTCTAGTAGTTAATGGGAAAAAATTCAACGAATTTTTTGTCCATGTAAAAAACTATTAATTCTGAATAAAATGCCGCCCATTTATGCAATTAAAAAAATTTTAATGTTTCTTATTAGATAAGGCATATTTTCGTCTGATAATGTACTTCTTCTTCAATGATTTCGATGATATTTTAGTTTTGATCAAAAAAATTTTATTTCTTACGACTTTTCGTAAAATATGTTAATGCCATCTGAAAGAGGAACAGATAAGCCTTCCATTGAGCTCTTAGTCGAAGAAGTCGGTCGAAGGATGCAAGAGTTATAAGCAAAAAATTAATCGGTGGTCAACACGATTCCGTCCTACTGCCGATTCTTTTCGAAAAGTACTTTTCTATAATTCTAGTATTTAATGGGAAAAAATTAAACGATTTTTTTGTCCATGTAAAAAACTATTAATTCTGAATAAAATGCCGCCCATTTATGCAATTAAAAAAATTTCAATGTTTCTTATTAGATAAGGCATATTTTCGTCTGATAAGGTACTTTTTCTTCAATGATTTCGAGGATATTTTAGTTTTGATCAAAAAAATTTTATTTCTTACGACTTTTCGTAAAATATGTTAATGCCATCCGAAAGAGGAACAGATAAGCTTTCCATCGAGCTCTTACTCGAAGAAGTCGGTCGAAGGATGCAAGAGTTATAAGCAAAAAATTAATCGGTGGTCAACACGATTCCGTCCTACTGCCGATTCTTTTCGAAAAGTACTTTTCTATAATTCTAGTATTTAATGGGAAAAAATTAAACGATTTTTTTGTCCATGTAAAAAACTATTAATTCTGAATAAAATGCCGCCCATTTATGCAATTAAAAAAATTTCAATGTTTCTTATTAGATAAGGCATATTTTCGTCTGATAAGGTACTTTTTCTTCAATGATTTCGAGGATATTTTAGTTTTGATCAAAAAAATTTTATTTCTTACGACTTTTCGTAAAATATGTTAATGCCATCCGAAAGAGGAACAGATAAGCTTTCCATCGAGCTCTTACTCGAAGAAGTCGGTCGAAGGATGCAAGAGTTATAAGCAAAAAATTAATCGGTGGTCAACACGATTCCGTCCTACTGCCGATTCTTTTCGAAAAGTACTTTTCTATAATTCTAGTATTTAATGGGAAAAAATTAAACGAATTTTTTGTCAATGTAAAAAACTATTAATTCTGAATAAAATGCCACCCCTTTATGCAATTAAAAAAATTTAAATGTCTCTTATTAGATATGGCATATTTTCGTATGATAAGGTACTTCTTTTTCAATGATTTCGAGGGTATTTTAGTTTTGATCAAAATAAATTTTTTTTCTCATGACTTTTCGTAAAATATGTTAATGCCATCTGAAAGAGGAACAGATAAGCTTTTCATCGAGCTCTTAGTCGAAGAAGTCGGTCGAAGGATGCAAGAGTTATAAGCAAAAAACTAATCGGTGGTCAACACGTTTTCGTCCTACTGCCGATTCTTTTCGCAAAATGCTTTTCTATAATTGTAGTATTTAATGGGAAAAAATTACACGAATTTTTTGTCCATGTAAAAAACTATTAATTCTGAATAAAATGCCACCCATTTATGAAATTAAAAAAATTTAAATGTCTCTTATTAGATAAGGCATACTTTCGTCTGATAAGGTACTTCGTTTTCAATGATTTCGAGGATATTTTAGTTTTGGTCAAAAAAATTTTATTTTTTATGACTTTTCGTAAAATATGTTAACGCCATCTGAAAGAGGAACAGATAAGCTTTCCATCGAGCTCTTAGTCGAAGACGTCGGTCGAAGGATGCAAGAATTATTAGCAAAAAACTAATCGGTGGTCAACACAATTCCGTCCTACTGCCGATTCTTTTCGCAAAATGCTTTTCTATAATTCTAGTATTTAATGGGAAAAAATTAAACGAACTTTTTGTCCATGTAAAAAAATATTAATTCTGAATAAAATGGCACCCATTTATGAAATTAAAAAAATTTAAATGTCTCTTATTAGATAAGGCATACTTTCGTCTGATAAGGTACTTCGTTTTCAATGATTTCGAGGATATTTTAGTTTCGATCAAAAAAATTTTATTTCTTTCGAATTTTCGTAAAATATATTAATGCCATCTGAAAGAGGTAAAGATAAGCTTTCCATCGAGCTCTTAGTCGAAGAAGTCGGTCGAAGGATGCAAGAGTTATTAGCAAAAAACTAATCGGTGGTCAACACGTTTTCGTCCTACTGCCGATTCTTTTCGCAAAATGCTTTTCTATAATTGTAGTATTTAATGGGAAAAAATTAAACGAATTTTTTGTTCATGTAAAAAAACTATTAATTCTGAATAAAATGCCACCCATTTATGCAATTAAAAAAATTTAAATGTCTCTTATTAGATATGGGATATTTTCGTATGATAAGGTACTTCTTTTTCAATGATTTCGAGGATACTTTAGATTTGATCTAAAAAATGTTATTTCTTACGACTTTTCGTAAAATATGTTAATGCCATCTGAAAGAGGAACAGATAAGCTTTCCACCGAGCTCTTAGTCGAAGAAGTCGGTCGAAGGATGCAAGAGTTATTAGCAAAAAACTAATCGGTGGTCAGCACGTTTCCGTCCTACTGCCGATTCTTTTCGCAAAGTACTTTTCTATAATTCTAGTATTTAATGGGAAAAAATTAAACGAATTTTTGGTCCATGTAAAAAACTATTAATTCTGAATAAAATGCCACACATTTATGAAATTAAAAAAATTTAAATGTCTCTTATTAGATAAGGCATATTTTCGTCTGATAAGGTTCTTCTTTTTCAATGATTTCGAGGATATTTTAGTTTTGATCAAAAACATTTAATTTCTTACAACTTTTAGTAAAATATGTTAATGCCGTTTGAAAGAGGAACAGATCAGCTTTACATCGAGCTCTTAGTCGAAGAAGTCGGTAGAAGGATGCAAGAGTTATTAGCAAAAAACTAATCGGTGGTCAGCACGTTTCCGTCCTACTGCCGATTCTTTTCGCAAAGTACTTTTCTATAATTCTAGTATTTAATGGGAAAAAATTAAACGAATTTTTGGTCCATGTAAAAAACTATTAATTCTGAATAAAATGCCACACATTTATGAAATTAAAAAAATTTAAATGTCTCTTATTAGATATGGCATATTTTCGTATGATAAGGTACTTCTTTTTCAATGATTTCGAGGATATTTTAGTTTTGAACAAAATAAATTTTATTTCTCATGACTTTTCGAAAAATATGTTAATGGGAAAAAATTAAACGAATTTTTTGTCCATGTAAAAAAATATTAATTCTGAATAAAATGCCACCCATTTATGAAATTAAAAAAATTTAAATGTCTCTTATTAGATAAGGCATTTTTTCGTCTGATAAGGTACTTCTTTTTCAATGATTTCGAGGATATTTTAGTTTTGAACAAAATAAATTTTATTTCTCATGACTTTTCGAAAAATATGTTAATGGGAAAAAATTAAACGAATTTTTGGTCCATGTAAAAAACTATTAATTCTGAATAAAATGCCACACATTTATGAAATTAAAAAAATTTAAATGTCTCTTATTAGATATGGCATATTTTCGTATGATAAGGTACTTCTTTTTCAATGATTTCGAGGGTATTTTAGTTTTGATCAAAATAAATTTTATTTCTCATGACTTTTCGTAAAATATGTTAATGGGAAAAAATTAAACGAATTTTTTGTCCATGTAAAAAACTATTAATTCTGAATAAAATGCCACCCATTTATGAAATTAAAAAAATTTAAATGTCTCTTATTAGATAAGGCATATTTTCGTCTGATAAGGTTCTTCTTTTTCAATGATTTCGAGGATATTTTAGTTTTGATCAAAAACATTTAATTTCTTACAACTTTTAGTAAAATATGTTAATGCCGTTTGAAAGAGGAACAGATCAGCTTTACATCGAGCTCTTAGTCGAAGAAGTCGGTAGAAGGATGCAAGAGTTATTAGCAAAAAACTAATCGGTGGTCAGCACGTTTCCGTCCTACTGCCGATTCTTTTCGCAAAGTACTTTTCTATAATTCTAGTATTTAATGGGAAAAAATTAAACGAATTTTTGGTCCATGTAAAAAACTATTAATTCTGAATAAAATGCCACACATTTATGAAATTAAAAAAATTTAAATGTCTCTTATTAGATATGGCATATTTTCGTATGATAAGGTACTTCTTTTTCAATGATTTCGAGGATATTTTAGTTTTGAACAAAATAAATTTTATTTCTCATGACTTTTCGAAAAATATGTTAATGGGAAAAAATTAAACGAATTTTTTGTCCATGTAAAAAAATATTAATTCTGAATAAAATGCCACCCATTTATGAAATTAAAAAAATTTAAATGTCTCTTATTAGATAAGGCATTTTTTCGTCTGATAAGGTACTTCTTTTTCAATGATTTCGAGGATATTTTAGTTTTGATCAAAAACATTTTATTTCTTACGACTTTTAGTAAAATATGTTAATGCCGTTTGAAAGAGGAACAGATCAGCTTTACATTTAGCTCTTAGTCGAAGAAGTCGGTCGAAGGATGCAAGAGTTATTAGCAAAAAACTAATCGGGTGTCAACACGTTTCCGTCTAACTGCCGATTCTTTTCGCAAAATGCTTTTCTATAATTGTAGAATTTAATGGGAAAAAATTAAACGAATTTTTTGTTATGTAAAAAAACTATTAATTCTGAATAAAATGCCACCCATTTATGCAATTAAAAAAATTTAAATGTCTCTTATTAGATAAGGCATATTTTCGTATGATAAGGTACTTCTTTTTCAATGATTTCGAGGATATTTTAGTTTTGATCAAAATAAATTTTATTTCTCATGACTTTTCGTAAAATATGTTAATGCCATCTTAAAGAGGAACAGATCAGCTTTACATTTAGCTCTTAGTCGAAAAAGTCGGTCGAAGGATGCAAGAGTTATTAGCAAAAAACTAATCGGTGGTCAACACGTTTCCGTCCTACTGCCGATTCTTTTCGCAAAATGCTTTTCTATAATTGTAGTATTTAATGGCAAAAAATTAAACGAATTTCTTGACTATGTAAAAAAACTATTAAATCTTAATAAAATGCCACCCATTTATGCAATTAAAAAAATTTAAATGTCTTTTATTAGATATGGCATATTTTCGTATGATAAGGTACTTCTTTTTCAATGATTTCGAGGATATTTTAGTTTTGATCAAAAAAATTTTATTTCTTACGACTTTTCATAAAATATGTTAATGGCATCTGAAAGAGGAACAGATTAGCTTTCCATCGAGCTTTTAGTCGAAGAAGTCGGTCGAAGGATGCAAGAGTTATTACCAAAAAACTAATCGGTGGTCAACACGTTTCCGTCCTACTGCCGATTCTTTTCGCAAAATGCTTTTCTATAATTGTAGTATTTAATGGGAAAAAATTAAACGAATTTTTTGTCAATGTAAAAAAACTATTAATTCTGAATAAAATGCCACCCATTTATGCAATTAAAAAAATTTAAATGTCTCTTATTAGATATGGCATATTTTCGTATGATAAGGTACATCTTTTTCAATGACTTCGAGGATATTTTAGTTTTGATCAAAATAAATTTTTTTTCTCATGACTTTTCGTAAAATATGTTAATGCCATCTGAAAGAGGAACAGATAAGCTTTCCATCGAGCTCTTAGTCGAAGAAGTCGGTCGAAGGATGCAAGAATTATTAGCAAAAAACTAATCGGTGGTCAACACAATTCCGTCCTACTGCCGATTCTTTTCGCAAAATGCTTTTCTATAATTGTAGTATTTAATGGGAAAAAATTAAACGAATTTTTTGTCAATGTAAAAAAACTATTAATTCTGAATAAAATGCCACCCATTTATGAAATTAAAAAAATTTAAATGTCTCTTATTAGATAAGGCATATTTTCGTCTGATAAGGTACTTCGTTTTCAATGATTTCGAGGATATTTTAGTTTTGATCAAAAAAATTTTATTTCTTACGACTTTTCGTAAAAAATGTTAATGCCAACTGAAAGAGGAATAGATAAGCTTTCCATCGAGCTCTTAGTCGAAGACGTCGGTCGAAGGATGCAAGAATTATTAGCAAAAAACTAATCGGTGGTCAACACAATTCCGTCCTACTGCCGATTCTTTTCGCAAAGTACTTTTCTATAATTCTAGTATTTAATGGGAAAATATTAAACGAACTTTTTGTCCATGTAAAAAAATATTAGTTCTGAATAAAATGGCACCCATTTATGAAATTAAAAAAATTTAAATGTCTCTTATAAGATAAGGCATATTTTCGTCTGATAAGGTACTTCGTTTTCAATGATTTCGAGGATATTTTAGTTTTGATCAAAAAAATTTTATTTCTTACGACTTTTCGTAAAAAATGTTAATGCCAACTGAAAGAGGAATAGATAAGCTTTCCATCGAGCTCTTAGTCGAAGACGTCGGTCGAAGGATGCAAGAATTATTAGCAAAAAACTAATCGGTGGTCAACACAATTCCGTCCTACTGCCGATTCTTTTCGCAAAGTACTTTTCTATAATTCTAGTATTTAATGGGAAAAAATTAAACGAACTTTTTGTCCATGTAAAAAAATATTAATTCTGAATAAAATGCCACTCATTTATGAAATTAAAAAAATTTAAATGTCTCTTATTAGATAAGGCATAGTTTCGTCTGATAAGGTACTTCGTTTTCAATGATTTCGAGGATATTTTGGTTTCGATCAAAAAAATTTTATTTCTTACGAATTTTCGTAAAATATATTAATGCCATCTGAAAGAGGAACAGGTCAGCTTTACATCGAGCTCTTAGTCGAAGAAGTCGGTCGAAGGATGCAAGAGTTATTAGCAAAAAACTAATCGGTGGTCAACACGTTTTCGTCCTACTGCCGATTCTTTTCGCAAAATGCTTTTCTATAATTGTAGTATTTAATGGGAAAAAATTAAACGCATTTTTTGTCCATGTAAAAAAACTATTAATTCTGAATAAAATGCCACCCATTTATGCAATTAAAAAAATTTAAATGTCTCTTATTAGATATGGGATATTTTCGTATGATAAGGTACTTCTTTTTCAATGATTTCGAGGATACTTTAGATTTGATCTAAAAAATGTTATTTCTTACGACTTTTCGTAAAATATGTTAATGCCATCTGAAAGAGGAACAGATAAGCTTTCCACCGAGCTCTTAGTCGAAGAAGTCGGTCGAAGGATGCAAGAGTTATTAGTAAAAAACTAATCGGTGGTCAGCACGTTTCCGTCCTACTGCCGATTCTTTTCGCAAAGTACTTTTCTATAATTCTAGTATTTAATGGGAAAAAATTAAACGAATTTTTGGTGCATGTAAAAAACTATTAATTCTGAATAAAATGCCACACATTTATGAAATTAAAAAAATTTAAATGTCTCTTATTAGATATGGCATATTTTCGTATGATAAGGTACTTCTTTTTCAATGATTTCGAGGATATTTTAGTTTTGATCAAAATAAATTTTATTTCTCATGACTTTTCGTAAAATATGTTAATGGGAAAAAATTAAACGAATTTTTTGTCGATGTAAAAAACTATTAATTCTGAATAAAATGCCACCCATTTATGAAATTAAAAAAATTTAAATGTCTCTTATTAGATAAGGCATATTTTCGTCTGATAAGGTACTTCGTTTTCAATGATTTCGAGGATATTTTAGTTTCGTTAAAAAAATTTAATTTCTTACGACTTTTAGTAAAATATGTTAATGCCGTTTGAAAGAGGAACAGATCAGCTTTACATCGAGCTCTAAGTCGAAGAAGTCGGTAGAAGGATGCAAGAGTTATTAGCAAAAAACTAATCGGGTGTCAACACGTTTCCGTCCTACTGCCGATTCTTTTCGCAAAATGCTTTTCTATAATTGTAGTATTTAATGAGAAAAAATTAAACGAATTTTTTGTTATGTAAAAAAACTATTAATTCTGAATAAAATGGCACCCATTTATGCAATTAAAAAAATTTAAATGTCTCTTATTAGATAAGGCACATTTTCGTATGATAAGGTACTTCTTTTTCAATGATTTCGAGGATATTTTAGTTTTGATCAAAATAAATTTTATTTCTCATGACTTTTCGTAAAATATGTTAATGCCATCTTAAAGAGGAACAGATCAGCTTTACATTTAGCTCTTAGTCGAAGAAGTCGGTCGAAGGATGCAAGAGTTATTAGCAAAAAACTAATCGGTGGTCAACACGTTTCCGTCCTACTGCCGATTCTTTTCGCAAAATGCTTTTCTATAATTGTAGTATTTAATGGCAAAAAATTAAACGAATTTTTTGTCTATGTAGAAAAACTATTAAATCTGAATAAAATGCCACCCATTTATGCAATTAAAAAAATTTAAATGTCTTTTATTAGATATGGCATATTTTCGTATGATATGGTACTTCTTTTTCAATGATTTCGAGGATATTTTAGTTTTGATCAAAAAAATTTTATTTCTTACGACTTTTCATAAAATATGTTAATGCCATCTGAAAGAAGAACAGATTAGCTTTCCATCGAGCTCTTAGTCGAAGAAGTCGGTCGAAGGATGCAAAAGTTATTACCAAAAACCTAATCGGTGGTCAACACGTTTCCGTCCTACTGCCGATTCTTTTCGCAAAATGCTTTTCTATAATTCTAGTATTTAATGGCAAAAAATTAAACGAATTTTTTGTCCATGTAAAAAAACTATTAATTCTGAATAAAATGCCACCCATTTATGCAATTAAAAAAATTTAAATGTCTCTTATTAGATATGGGATATTTTCGTATGATAAGGTACTTCTTTTTCAATGATTTCGAGGATACTTTAGATTTGATCTAAAAAATGTTATTTCTTACGACTTTTCGTAAAATATGTTAATGCCATCTGAAAGAGGAACAGATAAGCTTTCCACCGAGCTCTTAGTCGAGGAAGTCGGTCGAAGGATGCAAGAGTTATTAGCAAAAAACTAATCGGTGGTCAACACGTTTCCGTCCTACTGCCGATTCTTTTCGCAAAGTACTTTTCTATAATTCTAGTATTTAATGGGAAAAAATTAAACGAATTTTGGGTCCTTATAAAAAAATATTAATTCTGAATAAAATGGCACCCATTTATAAAATTAAAAAAATTTAAATGTCTCTTATTAGATAAGGCATACTTTCGTCTGATAAGGTACTTCGTTTTCAATGAATTCGAGGATATTTTAGTTTCGATCAAAAAAATTTTATTTCTTACGAATTTTCGTAAAATATATTAATGCCATCTGAAAGAGGAACAGGTCAGCTTTACATCGAGCTCTTAGTCGAAGAAGTCGGTCGAAGGATGCAAGAGTTATTAGCAAAAAACGAATCGGTGGTCAACACGTTTCCGTCCTACTGCCGATTCTTTTCGCAAAATGCTTTTCTATAATTGTAGTATTTAATGGGAAAAAATTAAACGAATTTTTTGTCCATGTAAAAAAACTATTAATTCTGAATAAAATTCCACCCATTTATGAAATTAAAAAAATTTAAATGTCTCTTATTAGATAAGGCATATTTTCATCTGATAAGGTACTTCTTTTTCAATGATTTCGAGGATATTTTAGTTTCGATCAAAAAAATTTTATTTCTTACGAATTTTCGTAAAATATGTTAATGCCATCTGAAAGAGGAACAGATCAGCTTTACATCGAGCTCTTAGTCGAAGAAGTCGGTCGAAGGATGCAAGAGTTATTAGCAAAAAACTAATCTGTGGTCAACACGTTTCCGTCCTACTGCCGAGTCTTTTCGCAAAATGCTTTTCTATAATTGTAGTATTTAATGGGAAAAAATTAAACGAATTTTTTGTTCATGTAAAAAAACTATTAATTCTGAATAAAATGTCACCCATTTATGCAATTAAAAAAATTTAAATGTCTCTTATTAGATATGGGATATTTTCGTATGATATGGTACTTCTTTTTCAATGATTTCGAGGATACTTTAGATTTGATCTAAAAAATGTTATTTCTTACGACTTTTCGTAAAATATGTTAATGCCATCTGAAAGAGGAACAGATCAGCTTTACATCGAGCTCTTAGTCGAAGAAGTCGGTCGAAGGATGCAAGAGTTATTAGCAAAAAACTTATCGGTGGTCAACACGTTTCCGTTCTACTGCCGATTCTTTTCGCAAAATGCTTTTCTATAATTGTAGTATTTAATGGGAAAAAATTAAACGAATTTTTTGTCCATGTAAAAAAACTATTAATTCTGAATAAAATTCCACCCATTTATGAAATTAAAAAAATTTAAATGTCTCTTATTAGATAAGGCATATTTTCATCTGATAAGGTACTTCTTTTTCAATGATTTCGAGGATATTTTAGTTTCGATCAAAAAAACTTTATTTCTTACGAATTTTCGTAAAATATGTTAATGCCATCTGAAAGAGGAACAGATCAGCTTTACATCGAGCTCTTAGTCGAAGAAGTCGGTCGAAGGATGCAAGAGTTATTAGCAAAAAACTAATCTGTGGTCAACACGTTTCCGTCCTACTGCCGATTCTTTTCGCAAAATGCTTTTCTATAATTGTAGTATTTAATGGGAAAAAATTAAACGAATTTTTTGTTCATGTAAAAAAACTATTAATTCTGAATAAAATGCCACCCATTTATGCAATTAAAAAAATTTAAATGTCTCTTATTAGATATGGGATATTTTCGTATGATAAGGTACTTCTTTTTCAATGATTTCGAGGATATTTTAGTTTTGATCAAAAACATTTTATTTCTTACGACTTTTAGTAAAATATGTTAATGCCGTTTGAAAGAGGAACAGATCAGCTTTACATTTAGCTCTTAGTCGAAGAAGTCAGTCGAAGGATGCAAGAATTATTAGCAAAAAACTAATCGGTGGTCAGCACGTTTCCGTCCTACTGCCGATTCTTTTCGCAAAGAACTTTTCTATAATTCTAGTATTTAATGGGAAAAAATTAAACGAATTTTTGGTCCATGTAAAAAACTATTAATTCTGAATAAAATGCCACACATTTATGAAATTAAAAAAATTAAATGTCTCTTATTAGATATGGCATATTTTCGTATGATAAGGTACTTCTTTTTCAATGATTTCGAGGATATTTTAGTTTTGATCAAAATAAATTTTATTTCTCATGACTTTTCGTAAAATATGTTAATGGGAAAAAATTAAACGAATTTTTTGTCCATGTAAAAAACTATTAATTCTGAATAAAATGCCACCCATTTATGAAATTAAAAAAATTTAAATGTCTCTTATTAGATAAGGCATATTTTCGTCTGATAAGGTACTTCGTTTTCAATGATTTCGAGGATATTTTAGTTTTGATCAAAAACATTTAATTTCTTACGACTTTTCGTAAAATATGTTAATGCCGTTTGAAAGAGGAACACATCAGCTTTACATCGAGCTCTTAGTCGAAGAAGTCGGTCGAAGGATGCAAGAGTTATTAGCATAAAACTAATCGGTGGTCAGCACGTTTCCGTCCTACTGCCGATTCTTTTCGCAAAGTACTTTTCTATAATTCTAGTATTTAATGGGAAAAATTAAACGAATTTTTGGTCCATGTAAAAAACTATTAATTCTGAATAAAATGCCACACATTTATGAAATTAAAAAAATTAAATGTCTCTTATTAGATATGGCATATTTTCGTATGATAAGGTACTTCTTTTTCAATGATTTCGAGGATATTTTAGTTTTGATCAAAATAAATTTTATTTCTCATGACTTTTCGTAAAATATGTTAATGGGAAAAAATTAAACGAATTTTTTGTCCATGTAAAAAACTATTAATTCTGAATAAAATGCCACCCATTTATGAAATTAAAAAAATTTAAATGTCTCTTATTAGATAAGGCATATTTTCGTCTGATAAGGTACTTCGTTTTCAATGATTTCGAGGATATTTTAGTTTCGATCAAAAAAATTTAATTTCTTACGACTTTTCGTAAAATATGTTAATGCCGTTTGAAAGAGGAACAGATCAGCTTTACATCGAGCTCTTAGTCGAAGAAGTCAGTCGAAGGATGCAAGAGTTATTAGCAAAAAACTAATCGGGTGTCAACACGTTTCCGTCCTACTGCCGATTCTTTTCGCAAAACGCTTTTCTATAATTGTAGTATTTAATGGGAAAAAATTAAACGAATTTTTTGTTATGTAAAAAAACTATTAATTCTGAATAAAATGCCACCCATTTATGCAATTAAAAAAATTTAAATGTCTCTTATTAGATAAGGCATATTATCGTATGATAAGGTACTTCAATTTCAATGATTTCGAGGATATTTTAGTTTTGATCAAAATAAATTTTATTTCTCATGACTTTTCGTAAAATATGTTAATGCCATCTTAAAGAGGAACAGATCAGCTTTACATTTAGCTCTTAGTCGAAGAAGTCGGTCGAAGGATGCAAGAGTTATTAGCAAAAAACTAATCGGTGGTCAACACGTTTCCGTCCTACTGCCGATTCTTTTCGCAAAATGCTTTTCTATAATTGTAGTATTTAATGGCAAAAAATGAAACGAATTTTTTGTCTATGTAAAAAAACTATAAAATCTGAATAAAATGCCACCCATTTATGCAATTAAAAAAATTTAAATGTCTTTTATTAGATATGGCATATTTTCGTATGATATGGTACTTCTTTTTCAATGATTTCGAGGATATTTTAGTTTTGATCAAAAAAATTTTATTTCTTACGACTTTTCATAAAATATGTTAATGCCATCTGAAAGAGGAACAGATTAGCTTTCCATCGAGCTCTTAGTCGAAGAAGTCGGTCGAAGGATGCAAGAGTTATTACCAAAAACCTAATCGGTGGTCAACACGTTTCCGTCCTACTGCCGATTCTTTTCGCAAAATGCTTTTCTATAATTCTAGTATTTAATGGGAAAAAATTAAACGAATTTTTTGTCCATGTAAAAAAACTATTAATTCTGAATAAAATGCCACCCATTTATGCAATTAAAAAAATTTAAATGTCTCTTATTAGATATGGGATATTTTCGTATGATAAGGTACTTCTTTTTCAATGATTTCGAGGATACTTTAGATTTGATCTAAAAAATGTTATTTCTTACGACTTTTCGTAAAATATGTTAATGCCATCTGAAAGAGGAACAGATAAGCTTTCCACCGAGCTCTTAGTCGAAGAAGTCGGTCGAAGGATGCAAGAGTTATTAGCAAAAAACTAATCGGTGGTCAACACGTTTCCGTCCTACTGCCGATTGTTTTCGCAAAGTACTTTTCTATAATTCTAGTATTTAATGGGAAAAAATTAAACGAATTTTGGGTCCATATAAAAAAATATTAATTCTGAATAAAATGGCACCCATTTATGAAATTAAAAAAATTTAAATGTCTCTTATTAGATAAGGCATACTTTCGACTGATAAGGTACTTCGTTTTCAATGATTTCGAGGATATTTTAGTTTCGATGAAAAAAATTTTATTTCTTACGAATTTTCGTGAAATATATTAATGCCATCTGAAAGAGGAACAGATCAGCTTTACATCGAGCTCTTAGTCGAAGAAGTCGGTCGAAGGATGCAAGAGTTATTATCAAAAAACTAATCGGTGGTCAACACGTTTTCGTCCTACTGCCGATTCTTTTCGCAAAATGCTTTTCTATAATTGTAGTATTTAATGGGAAAAAATTAAACGAATTTTTTGTCCATGTAAAAAAACTATTAATTCTGAATAAAATGCCACCCATTTATGCAATTAAAAAAATTTAAATGTCTCTTATTAGATATGGGATATTTTCGTATGATAAGGTACTTCTTTTTCAATGATTTCGAGGATACTTTAGATTTGATCTAAAAAATGTTATTTCTTACGACTTTTCGTAAAATATGTTAATGCCATCTGAAAGAGGAACAAATAAGCTTTCCACCGAGCTCTTAGTCGAAGAAGTCGGTCGAAGGATGCAAGAGTTATTAGCAAACAACTAATCGGTGGTCAACACGTTTCCGTCCTACTGCCGATTTTTTTCGCAAAGTACTTTTCTAGTATTTAATGGGAAAAAATTAAACGAATTTTGGGTCCATATAAAAAACTATTAATTCCGAATAAAATGCCACCCATTTATGAAATTAAAAAAATTTAAATGTCTCTTATTAGATAAGGCATATTTTCGTCTGATAAGGTACTTCTTTTTCAATGATTTCGAGGATATTTTAGTTTCGATCAAAAAAATTTTATTTCTTACGAATTTTCGTAAAATATGTTAATGCCATCTGAAAGAGGAACAGATCAGCTTTACATCGAGCTCTTAGTCGAAGACGTCGGTCGAAGGATGCAAGAATTATTAGCAAAAAACTAATCGGTGGTCAACACGTTTCCGTCCTACTGCCGATTCTTTTCGCAAAGTACTTTTCTATAATTCTAGTATTTAATGGGAAAAAATTAAACGAATTTTTTGTCCATGTAAAAAAATATTAATTCTGAATAAAATGCAACCCATTTATGAAATTAAAAAAATTTAAATGTCTCTTATTAGATAAGGCATACTTTCTTCTGATAAGGTACTTCGTTTTCAATGATTTCGAGGATATTTTAGTTTCGATCAAAAAAATTTTATATCTTACGAATTTTCGTAAAATATGTTAATGCCATCTGAAAGAGGAACAGATCAGCTTTACATCGAGCTCTTAGTCGAAGAAGTCGGTCGAAGGATGCAAGAGTTATTAGCAAAAAACTAATCGGTGGTCAACACGTTTCCGTCCTACTGCCGATTCTTTTCGCAAAATTCTTTTCTATAATTGTAGTAATTAATGGGAAAAAATGAAACGAATTTTTTGTCCATGTAAAAAAACTATTAATTCTGAATAAAATGCCACCCATTTATGCAATTAAAAAAATTTAAATGTCTCTTATTAGATATGGCATATTTTCGTATGATAAGGTACTTCTTTTTCAATGATTTCGAGGATATTTTAGATTTGATCTAAAAAATGGTATTTCTTACGACTTTTCGTAAAATATGTTAATGCCATCTGAAAGAGGAACAGATAAGCTTTCCATCGAGCTCTTAGTCGAAGAAGTCGGTCGAAGGATGCAAGAGTTATTAGCAAAAAACTAATCGGTGGTCAACACGTTTCCGTCCTACTGCCGATTCTTTTCGCAAAGTACTTTTCTATAATTCTAGTATTTAATGGGAAAAAATTAAACGAATTTTGGGTCCATATAAAAAACTATTAATTCTGAATAAAATGCCACCCATTTATGAAATTAAAAAAATTTAAATGTCTCTTATTAGATAAGGCATATTTTCATCTGATAAGGTACTTTTTTTTCAATGATTTCGAGGATATTTTAGTTTCGATCAAAAAAATTTTATTTCTTACGAATTTTCGTAAAATATGTTAATGCCATCTGAAAGAGGAACAGATCAGCTTTACATCGAGCTCTTAGTCGAAGAAGTCGGTCGAAGGATGCAAGAGTTATTAGCAAAAAACTAATCTGTGGTCAACACGTTTCCGTCCTACTGCCGATTCTTTTCGCAAAATGCTTTTCTATAATTGTAGTATTTAATGGGAAAAAATTAAACGAATTTTTTGTCCATGTAAAAAAACTATTAATTCTGAATAAAATGCCACCCATTTATGCAATTAAAAAAATTTAAATGTCTCTTATTAGATTTGGCATATTTTCGTATGATAAGGTACTTCTTTTTCAAAGATTTCGAGGATATTTTAGATTTGATCTAAAAAATGTTATTTCTTACGACTTTTCGTAAAATATGTTAATGCCATCTGAAAGAGGAACAGATAAGCTTTCCATCGAGCTCTTAGTCGAAGAAGTCGGTCGAAGGATGCAAGAGTTATTAGCAAAAAACTAATCGGTGGTCAACACGTTTCCGTCCTACTGCCGATTCTTTTCGCAAAGTACTTTTCTATAATTCTAGTATTTAATGGGAAAAAATTAAACGAATTTTGGGTCCATATAAAAAACTATTAATTCTGAATAAAATACCCCCCATTTATGAATTTAAAAAAATTTAAATGTCTCTTATTAGATAAGGCATATTTTCGTCTGATAAGGTACTTCTTTTTCAATGATTTCGAGGATATTTTAGTTTCGATCAAAAAAATTTTATTTCTTACGAATTTTCGTAACATATGTTACTGCCATCTGAAAGAGGAACAGATCAGCTGTACATCGAGCTCTTAGTCGAAGAAGTCGGTCGAAGGATGCAAGAGTTATTAGCAAAAAACTAATCGGTGGTCAACACGTTTCCGTCCTACTGCCGATTCTTTTCGCAAAATGCTTTTCTATAATTGTAGTATTTAATGGGAAAAAATTAAACGAATTTTTTGTCCATGTAAAAAACTATTAATTCTGAATAAAATGCCACACATTTATGAAATTAAAAAAATTAAATGTCTCTTATTAGATATGGCATATTTTCGTATGATAAGGTACTTCTTTTTCAATGATTTCGAGGATATTTTAGTTTTGATCAAAATAAATTTTATTTCTCATGACTTTTCGTAAAATATGTTAATGGGAAAAAATTAAACGAATTTTTTGTCCATGTAAAAAACTATTAATTCTGAATAAAATGCCACCCATTTATGAAATTAAAAAAATTTAAATGTCTCTTATTAGATAAGGCATATTTTCGTCTGATAAGGTACTTCGTTTTCAATGATTTCGAGGATATTTTAGTTTTGATCAAAAACATTTAATTTCTTACGACTTTTCGTAAAATATGTTAATGCCGTTTGAAAGAGGAACACATCAGCTTTACATCGAGCTCTTAGTCGAAGAAGTCGGTCGAAGGATGCAAGAGTTATTAGCATAAAACTAATCGGTGGTCAGCACGTTTCCGTCCTACTGCCGATTCTTTTCGCAAAGTACTTTTCTATAATTCTAGTATTTAATGGGAAAAATTAAACGAATTTTTGGTCCATGTAAAAAACTATTAATTCTGAATAAAATGCCACACATTTATGAAATTAAAAAAATTAAATGTCTCTTATTAGATATGGCATATTTTCGTATGATAAGGTACTTCTTTTTCAATGATTTCGAGGATATTTTAGTTTTGATCAAAATAAATTTTATTTCTCATGACTTTTCGTAAAATATGTTAATTGGAAAAAATTAAACGAATTTTTTGTCCATGTAAAAAACTATTAATTCTGAATAAAATGCCACCCATTTATGAAATTAAAAAAATTTAAATGTCTCTTATTAGATAAGACATATTTTCGTCTGATAAGGTACTTCGTTTTCAATGATTTCGAGGATATTTTAGTTTCGATCAAAAAAATTTAATTTCTTACGACTTTTCGTAAAATATGTTAATGCCGTTTGAAAGAGGAACAGATCAGCTTTACATCGAGCTCTTAGTCGAAGAAGTCGGTCGAAGGATGCAAGAGTTATTAGCAAAAAACTAATCGGGTGTCAACACGTTTCCGTCCTACTGCCGATTCTTTTTGCAAAACGCTTTTCTATAATTGTAGTATTTAATGGGAAAAAATTAAACGAATTTTTTGTTATGTAAAAAAACTATTAATTCTGAATAAAATGCCACCCATTTATGCAATTAAAAAAATTTAAATGTCTCTTATTAGATAAGGCATATTATCGTATGATAAGGTACTTCAATTTCAATGATTTCGAGGATATTTTAGTTTTGATCAAAATAAATTTTATTTCTCATGACTTTTCGTAAAATATGTTAATGCCATCTTAAAGAGGAACAGATCAGCTTTACATTTAGCTCTTAGTCGAAGAAGTCGGTCGAAGGATGCAAGAGTTATTAGCAAAAAACTAATCGGTGGTCAACACGTTTCCGTCCTACTGCCGATTCTTTTCGCAAAATGCTTTTCTATAATTGTAGTATTTAATGGCAAAAAATTAAACGAATTTTTTGTCTATGTAAAAAAACTATTAAATCTGAATAAAATGCCACCCATTTATGCAATTAAAAAAATTTAAATGTCTTTTATTAGATATGGCATATTTTCGTATGATATGGTACTTCTTTTTCAATGATTTCGAGGATATTTTAGTTTTGATCAAAAAAATTTTATTTCTTACGACTTTTCATAAAATATGTTAATGCCATCTGAAAGAGGAACAGATTAGCTTTCCATCGAGCTCTTAGTCGAAGAAGTCGGTCGAAGGATGCAAGAGTTATTACCAAAAACCTAATCGGTGGTCAACACGTTTCCGTCCTACTGCCGATTCTTTTCGCAAAATGCTTTTCTATAATTCTAGTATTTAATGGGAAAAAATTAAACGAATTTTTTGTCCATGTAAAAAAACTATTAATTCTGAATAAAATGCCACCCATTTATGCAATTAAAAAAATTTAAATGTCTCTTATTAGATATGGGATATTTTCGTATGATAAGGTACTTCTTTTTCAATGATTTCGAGGATACTTTAGATTTGATCTAAAAAATGTTATTTCTTACGACTTTTCATAAAATATGTTAATGCCATCTGAAAGAGGAACAGATAAGCTTTCCACCGAGCTCTTAGTCGAAGAAGTCGGTCGAAGGATGCAAGAGTTATTAGCAAAAAACTAATCGGTGGTCAACACGTTTCCGTCCTACTGCCGATTGTTTTCGCAAAGTACTTTTCTATAATTCTAGTATTTAATGGGAAAAAATTAAACGAATTTTGGGTCCATATAAAAAAATATTAATTCTGAATAAAATGGCACCCATTTATGAAATTAAAAAAATTTAAATGTCTCTTATTAGATAAGGCATACTTTCGACTGATAAGGTACTTCGTTTTCAATGATTTCGAGGATATTTTAGTTTCGATGAAAAAAATTTTATTTCTTACGAATTTTCGTGAAATATATTAATGCCATCTGAAAGAGGAACAGATCAGCTTTACATCGAGCTCTTAGTCGAAGAAGTCGGTCGAAGGATGCAAGAGTTATTATCAAAAAACTAATCGGTGGTCAACACGTTTTCGTCCTACTGCCGATTCTTTTCGCAAAATGCTTTTCTATAATTGTAGTATTTAATGGGAAAAAATTAAACGAATTTTTTGTCCATGTAAAAAAACTATTAATTCTGAATAAAATGCCACCCATTTATGCAATTAAAAAAATTTAAATGTCTCTTATTAGATATGGGATATTTTCGTATGATAAGGTACTTCTTTTTCAATGATTTCGAGGATACTTTAGATTTGATCTAAAAAATGTTATTTCTTACGACTTTTCGTAAAATATGTTAATGCCATCTGAAAGAGGAACAAATAAGCTTTCCACCGAGCTCTTAGTCGAAGAAGTCGGTCGAAGGATGCAAGAGTTATTAGCAAACAACTAATCGGTGGTCAACACGTTTCCGTCCTACTGCCGATTTTTTTCGCAAAGTACTTTTCTAGTATTTAATGGGAAAAAATTAAACGAATTTTGGGTCCATATAAAAAACTATTAATTCCGAATAAAATGCCACCCATTTATGAAATTAAAAAAATTTAAATGTCTCTTATTAGATAAGGCATATTTTCGTCTGATAAGGTACTTCTTTTTCAATGATTTCGAGGATATTTTAGTTTCGATCAAAAAAATTTTATTTCTTACGAATTTTCGTAAAATATGTTAATGCCATCTGAAAGAGGAACAGATCAGCTTTACATCGAGCTCTTAGTCGAAGACGTCGGTCGAAGGATGCAAGAATTATTAGCAAAAAACTAATCGGTGGTCAACACGTTTCCGTCCTACTGCCGATTCTTTTCGCAAAGTACTTTTCTATAATTCTAGTATTTAATGGGAAAAAATTAAACGAATTTTTTGTCCATGTAAAAAAATATTAATTCTGAATAAAATGCAACCCATTTATGAAATTAAAAAAATTTAAATGTCTCTTATTAGATAAGGCATACTTTCGTCTGATAAGGTACTTCGTTTTCAATGATTTCGAGGATATTTTAGTTTCGATCAAAAAAATTTTATATCTTACGAATTTTCGTAAAATATGTTAATGCCATCTGAAAGAGGAACAGATCAGCTTTACATCGAGCTCTTAGTCGAAGAAGTCGGTCGAAGGATGCAAGAGTTATTAGCAAAAAACTAATCGGTGGTCAACACGTTTCCGTCCTACTGCCGATTCTTTTCGCAAAATTCTTTTCTATAATTGTAGTAATTAATGGGAAAAAATGAAACAAATTTTTTGTCCATGTAAAAAAACTATTAATTCTGAATAAAATGCCACCCATTTATGCAATTAAAAAAATTTAAATGTCTCTTATTAGATATGGCATATTTTCGTATGATAAGGTACTTCTTTTTCAATGATTTCGAGGATATTTTAGATTTGATCTAAAAAATGTTATTTCTTACGACTTTTCGTAAAATATGTTAATGCCATCTGAAAGAGGAACAGATAAGCTTTCCATCGAGCTCTTAGTCGAAGAAGTCGGTCGAAGGATGCAAGAGTTATTAGCAAAAAACTAATCGGTGGTCAACACGTTTCCGTCCTACTGCCGATTCTTTTCGCAAAGTACTTTTCTATAATTCTAGTATTTAATGGGAAAAAATTAAACGAATTTTGGGTCCATATAAAAAACTATTAATTCTGAATAAAATGCCACCCATTTATGAAATTAAAAAAATTTAAATGTCTCTTATTAGATAAGGCATATTTTCATGTGATAAGGTACTTTTTTTTCAATGATTTCGAGGATATTTTAGTTTCGATCAAAAAAATTTTATTTCTTACGAATTTTCGTAAAATATGTTAATGCCATCTGAAAGAGGAACAGATCAGCTTTACATCGAGCTCTTAGTCGAAGAAGTCGGTCGAAGGATGCAAGAGTTATTAGCAAAAAACTAATCTGTGGTCAACACGTTTCCGTCCTACTGCCGATTCTTTTCGCAAAATGCTTTTCTATAATTGTAGTATTTAATGGGAAAAAATTAAACGAATTTTTTGTCCATGTAAAAATCTATTAATTCTGAATAAAATGCCACCCATTTATGAAATTAAAAAAATTTACTTGTCTCTTATTAGATAAGGCATATTTTCGTCTGATAGGGTACTTCGTTTTCAATGATTTCGAGGATATTTTACTTTTGATCAAAAAAATTTTATTTCTTACGACTTTTCGTAAAAAATGTTAATGCCAACTGAAAGAGGAATAGATAAGCTTTCCATCGAGCTCTTAGTCGAAGGATGCAAGAGTTATTAGCAAAAAACTAATCGGTGGTCAACACATTTCCGTCCTACTGCCGATTCTTTTCGCAAAATGCTTTTCTATAATTGTAGTATTTAATGGGAAAAAATTAAACGAATTTTTTGTCCATGTAAAAATCTATTAATTCTGAATAAAATGCCACCCATTTATGAAATTAAAAAAATTTAAATGTCTCTTATTAGATAAGGCATATTTTCGTCTGATAGGGTACTTCGTTTTCAATGATTTCGAGGATATTTTACTTTTGATCAAAAAAATTTTATTTCTTACGACTTTTCGTAAAAAATGTTAATGCCAACTGAAAGAGGAATAGATAAGCTTTCCATCGAGCTCTTAGTCGAAGACGTCGGTCGAAGGATGCAACAATTATTAGCAAAAAACTAATCGGTGGTCAACACGTTTCCGTCCTACTGCCGATTCTTTTCGCAAAGTACTTTTCTATAATTCTAGTATTTAATGGGAAAAAATAAAACGAATTTTTGGTCCATGTAAAAAACTATTAATTCTGAATAAAATGCCACCCATTTATGAAATTAAAAAAATTTAAATGTCTCTTATTAGATAAGGCCTATTTTCGTATGATAAGGTACTTCTTTTTCAATGATTTCGAGGATATTTTAGTTTTGATCAAAAAAAATTTTATTTCTCATGACTTTTCGTAAAATATGTTAATACCATCAGAAAGAGGAACAGATAAGCTTTCCATCGATCTCTTAGTCGAAGGATGCAAGAGTTATTAGCAAAAAACTAATCGGTGGTCAACACGTTTCCGTCCTACTGCCGATTCTTTTCGCAAAATGCTTTTCTATAATTGTAGTATTTAATGGGAAAAAATTAAACGAATTTTTTGTCCATGTAAAAAACTATTAAATCTGAATAAAATGCCACCCATTTATGAAATTAAAAAAATTTAAATGTCTCTTATTAGATAAGGCATATTTTCGTCTGATAAGGTACTTCGTTTTCAATGATTTCGAGGATATTTTAGTTTTGATCAAAAAAATTTTATTTCTTACGACTTTTCGTAAAAAATGTTAATGCCAACTGAAAGAGGAATAGATAAGCTTTCCATCGAGCTCTTAGTCGAAGACGTCGGTCAAAGGATGCAAGAATTATTAGCAAAAAACTAATCGGTTGTCAACACGTTTCCGTCCTACTGCCGATTCTTTTCGCAAAGTACTTTTCTATAATTCTAGTATTTAATGGGAAAAAATTAAACGAATTTTTTGTCCATATAAAAAACTATTAATTCTGAATAAAATGCCACCCATTTATGAAATTAAAAAAATTGAAATGTCTCTTATTAGATAAGGCATACTTTCGTCTGATAAGGTACTTCGTTTTCAATGATTTCGAGGATATTTTAGATTTGATCTAAAAAATTTTATTTCTTACGACTTTTCGTAAAATATGTTAATGCCATCTGAAAGAGGAACAGATAAGCTTTCCATCGAGCTCTTAGTCGAAGAAGTCGGTCGAAGGATGCAAGAGTTATTAGCAAAAAACTAATCGGTGGTCAACACGTTTCCGTCCTACTGCCGATTCTGTTCGTAAAATGCTTTGCTATAATTGTAGTATTTAATGGGAAAAAATGAAACGAATTTTTTGTCCATGTAAAAAAACTATTAATTCTGAATAAAATGCCACCCATTTATGAAATTAAAAAAATTTAAATGTTTGTTATTAGATAAGGCATATTTTCGTCTGATAAGGTACTTCGTTTTCAATGATTTCGAGGATATTTTAGATTTGATCTAAAAAATTTTATTTCTTACGACTTTTCGTAAAATATGTTAATGCCATCTGAAAGAGGAACAGATAAGCTTTCCATCGAGCTCTTAGTCGAAGAAGTCGGTCGAAGGATGCAAGAGTTATTAGCAAAAAACTAATCGGTGGTCAACACGTTTCCGTCCTACTGCCGATTCTTTTCGCAAAATGCTTTTCTATAATTGTAGTATTTAATGGGAAAAAATGAAACGAATTTTTTGTCCATGTAAAAAAACTATTAATTCTGAATAAAATGCCACCCATTTATGAAATTAAAAAAATTTAAATGTTTCTTATTAGATAAGGCATATTTTCGTCTGATAAGGTACTTCTTTTTCAATGATTTCGAGGATATTTTAGTTTCGATCAAAAAAATTTTATTTTTTACGAATTTTCATAAAATATGTTAATGCCATCTAAAAGAGGAACAGATCAGCTTTACATCGAGCTCTTAGTCGAAGAAGTCGGTCGAAGGATGTAAGAGTTATTAGCAAAAAACTAATCGGTGGTCAACACGTTTCCGTCCTACTGCCGATTCTTTTCGCAAAATGCTTTTCTATAATTGTAGTATTTAATGGGAAAAAATCAAACGAATTTTTTGTCCATGTAAAAAACTATTAATTCTGAATAAAATGCCACCCATTTATGAAATTAAAAAAATTTAAATGTCTCTTATTTGATAAGGCATATTTTCGTCTGATAAGGTACTTCGTTTTCAATGATTTCGAGGATATTTTAGTTTTGATCAAAAAAATTTTATTTCTTACGACTTTTCGTTAAAAATGTTAATGCCAACTGAAAGAGGAATAGATAAGCTTTCCATCGAGCTCTGAGTCGAAGAAGTCGGTCGAAGGATGCAAGAATTATTAGCAAAAACAAATCGGTGGTCAACACGTTTCCGTCCTACTGCCGATTCTTTTCACAAAGTACTTTTCTATAATTCTACTATTTAATGGGAAAAAATTAAACTAATTTTTTGTCCATGTAAAAAACTATTAATTCTGAATAAAATGCCACCCATTTATGAAATTAAAAAAATTGAAATGTCTCTTATTAGATAAGGCATACTTTCGTCTGATAAGGTACTTCGTTTTCAATGATTTCGAGGATATTTTAGATTTGATCTAAAAAATTTTATTTCTTACGACTTTTCGTAAAATATGTTAATGCCATCTGAAAGAGGAACAGATAAGCTTTCCATCGAGCTCTTAGTCGAAGAAGTCGGTCGAAGGATGCAAGAGTTATTAGCAAAAAACTAATCGGTGGTCAACACGTTTCCGTCCTACTGCCGATTCTTTTCGCAAAGTACTTTTCTGTAATTCTAGTATTTAATGGGAAAAAATTAAACGAATTTTTGGTCCATGTAAAAAACTATTAATTCTGAATAAAATGCCACCCATTTATGAAATTAAATAATTTATATGTCTCTTATTAGATATGGCATATTTTCGTATGATAAGGTACTTCTTTTTCAATGATTTCGAGGATATTTTAGTTTTGATCAAAATAAATTTTATTTCTCATGACTTTTCGTAAAATATGTTAATGCCATCTGAAAGAGGAACAGATAAGCTTTCCATCGAGCTCTTAGTCGAAGAAGTCGGTCGAAGGATGCAAGAGTTATTAGCAAAAAACTAATCGGTGGTCAACACGTTTCCGTCCTACTGCCGATTCTTTTCGCAAAATGCTTTTCTATAATTGGAGTATTTAATGGGAAAAAATTAAACGAATTTTTTGTCCATGTAAAAAACTATTAATTCTGAAAAAAATGCCACCCATTTATGAAATTAAAAAAATTTAAATGTCTCTTTTTAGATAAGGCATATTTTCGTCTGATAAGGTACTTCGTTTTTAATGATTTCGAGGATATTTTAGTTTTGATCAAAAAAATTTTATTTCTTACGATTTTTCGTAAAAAATGTTAATGCCAACTGAAAGAGGAATAGATAAGCTTTCCATCGAGCTCTGAGTCGAAGAAGTCGGTCGAAGGATGCAACAATTATTAGCAAAAAACTAATCGGTGGTCAACACGTTTCCGTCCTACTGCCGATTTTTTTCGCAAAGTACTTTTCTATAATTCTAGTATTTAATGGGAAAAAATTAAACGAATTTTTTGTCCATATAAAAAACTATTAATTCTGAATAAAATGCCACCCATTTATGAAATTAAAAAAATTGAAATGTCTCTTATTAGATAAGGCATACTTTCGTCTGATTAGGTACTTCGTTTTCAATGATTTCGAGGATATTTTAGATTTGATCTAAAAAATTTTATTTCTTACGACTTTTCGTAAAATATGTTAATGCCATCTGAAAGAGGAACAGATAAGCTTTCCATCGAGCTCTTAGTCGAAGAAGTCGGTCGAAGGATGCAAGAGTTATTAGCAAAAAACTTATCGGTGGTCAACACGTTTCCGTCGTACTGCCGATTCTTTTCGCAAAGTACTTTTCTACAATTCTAGTATTTAATGGGAAAAAATTAAACGAATTTTTGGTCCATGTAAAAAACTATTAATTCTAAATAAAATGCCACCCATTTCTGAAATTAAAAAAAATTAAATGTCTCTTATTAGATAAGGCATATTTTCGTCTGATAAGGTACTTCGTTTTCAATGATTTCGAGGATATTTTAGTTTTGATCAAAAAAATTTTTATTTCTTACGACTTTTCGTAAAAAATGTTAATGCCAACTGAAAGAGGAATAGATAAGCTTTCCATCGAGCTCTTAGTGGAAGAAGTCGGTCGAAGGATGCAACAATTATTAGCAAAAAACTTATCGGTGGTCAACACGTTTCCGTCCTACTGCCGATTCTTTTCGCAAAGTACTTTTCTATAATTCTAGTATTTAATGGGAAAAAATTTAACGAATTTTTGGTCCATGTAAAAAACTATTAATTCTGAATAAAAAGTACTGCAAAGTACTTTTCTATAATTCTAGTATTTAATGGGAAAAAATTAAACGAATTTTTTGTCCATGTAAAAAACTATTAATTCTGAATAAAATGCCACCCATTTCTGAAATTAAAAAAATTTAAATGTCTCTTATTAGATAAGGCTTATTTTCGTCTGATAAGGTACTTCGTTTTCAATGATTTCGAGGATATTTTAGTTTTGATCAAAAAAATTTTATTTCTTACGACTTTTCGTAAAAAATGTTAATGCCAACTGAAAGAGGAATAGATTAGCTTTCCATCGAGCTCTTAGTGGAAGAAGTCGGTCGAAGGATGCAACAATTATTAGCAAAAAACTTATCGGTGGTCAACACGTTTCCGTCCTACTGCCGATTCTTTTCGCAAAGTACTTTTCTATAATTCTAGTATTTAATGGGAAAAAATGAAACGAATTTTTGGTCCATGTAAAAAACTATTAATTCTGAATAAAAAGTACTGCAAAGTACTTTTCTATAATTCTAGTATTTAATGGGAAAAAATTAAACGAATTTTTTGTCCATGTAAAAAACTATTAATTCTGAATAAAATGCCACCCATTTATGAAATTAAAAAAATTGAAATGTCTCTTATTAGATAAGGCTTATTTTCGTCTGATAAGGTACTTCGTTTTCAATGATTTCGAGGATATTTTAGTTTTGATCAAAAAAATTTTATTTCTTACGACTTTTCGTAAAAAATGTTAATGCCAACTGAAAGAGGAATAGATAAGCTTTCCATCGAGCTCTGAGTCGAAGAAGTCGGTCGAAGGATGCAACAATTATTAGCAAAAAACTAATCGGTGGTCAACACGTTTCCGTCCTACTGCCGATTTTTTTCGCAAAGTACTTTTCTATAATTCTAGTATTTAATGGGAAAAAATTAAACGAATTTTTTGTCCATGTAAAAAACTATTAATTCTGAATAAAATGCCACCCACTTATGAAATTAAATAATTTATATGTCTCTTATTAGATATGGCATATTTTCGTATGATAAGGTACTTCTTTTTCAATGATTTCGAGGATATTTTAGTTTTGATCAAAATAAATTTTATTTCTCATGACTTTTTGTAAAATATGTTAATGCCATCTGAAAGAGGGACAGATAAGCTTTCCATCGAGCTCTTAGTCGAAGAAGTCGGTCGAAGGATGCAAGAGTTATTAGCAAAAAACTAATCGGTGGTCAACACGTTTCCGTCCTACTGCCGATTCTTTTCGCAAAATGCTTTTCTATAATTGTAGTATTTAATGGGAAAAAATTAAACGAATTTTTTGCCCATGTAAAAAACTATTAATTCTGAATAAAATGCCACCCATTTATGAAATTAAAAAAATTTAAATGTCTCTTTTTAGATAAGGCATATTTTCGTCTGATAAATGCCTATTCGTTTTTAATGATTTCGAGGATATTTTAGTTTTGATCAAAAAAATTTTATTTCTTACGACTTTTCGTAAAAAATGTTAATGCCAACTGAAAGAGGAATAGATAAGCTTTCCATCGAGCTCTGAGTCGAAGAAGTCGGTCGAAGGATGCAACAATTATTAGCAAAAAACTAATCGGTGGTCAACACGTTTCCGTCCTACTGCCGATTTTTTTCGCAAAGTACTTTTCTATAATTCTAGTATTTAATGGGAAAAAATTAAACGAATTTTTTGTCCATATAAAAAACTATTAATTCTGAATAAAATGCCACCCATTTATGAAATTAAAAAAATTGAAATGTCTCTTATTAGATAAGGCATACTTTCGTCTGATAAGGTACTTCGTTTTCAATGATTTCGAGGATATTTTAGTTTTGATCAAAATAAATTTTATTTCTCATGACTTTTCGTAAAATATGTTAATGCCAACTGAAAGAGGAATAGATAAGCTTTCCATCGAGCTCTTAGTGGAAGAAGTCGGTCGAAGGATGCAACAATTATTAGCAAAAAACTTATCGGTGGTCAACACGTTTCCGTCCTACTGCCGATTCTTTTCGCAAAGTACTTTTCTATAATTCTAGTATTTAATGGGAAAAAATTAAACGAATTTTTGGTCCATGTAAAAAACTATTAATTCTGAATAAAAAGTACTGCAAAGTACTTTTCTATAATTCTAGTATTTAATGGGAAAAAATTAAACGAATTTTTTGTCCATGTAAAAAACTATTAATTCTGAATAAAATGCCACCCATTTCTGAAATTAAAAAAAATTAAATGTCTCTTATTAGATAAGGCTTATTTTCGTCTGATAAGGTACTTCGTTTTCAATGATTTCGAGGATATTTTAGTTTTGATCAAAAAAAATTTATTTCTTACGACTTTTCGTAAAAAATGTTAATGCCAACTGAAAGAGGAATAGATAAGCTTTCCATCGAGCTCTTAGTGGAAGAAGTCGGTCGAAGGATGCAACAATTATTAGCAAAAAACTTATCGGTGGTCAACACGTTTCCGTCCTACTGCCGATTCTTTTCGCAAAGTACTTTTCTATAATTCTAGTATTTAATGGGAAAAAATGAAACGAATTTTTGGTCCATGTAAAAAACTATTAATTCTGAATAAAAAGTACTGCAAAGTACTTTTCTATAATTCTAGTATTTAATGGGAAAAAATTAAACGAATTTTTTGTCCATGTAAAAAACTATTAATTCTGAATAAAATGCCACCCATTTCTGAAATTAAAAAAAATTAAATGTCTCTTATTAGATAAGGCTTATTTTCGTCTGATAAGGTACTTCGTTTTCAATGATTTCGAGGATATTTTAGTTTTGATCAAAAAAATTTTATTTGTTACGACTTTTCGTAAAAAATGTTAATGCCAACTGAAAGAGGAACAGATAAGCTTTCCATCGAGCTCTTAGTCGAAGAAGTCGGTCGAAGGATGCAAGAGTTATTAGCAAAAAACTAATCGGTGGTCAACACGTTTCCGTCTTACTGCCGATTCTTTTCGCAAAGTACTTTTCTGTAATTCTAGTATTTAATGGGAAAAAATTAAACGAATTTTTGGTCCATGTAAAAAACTATTAATTCTGAATAAAATGCCACCCACTTATGAAATTAAATAATTTATATGTCTCTTATTAGATATGGCATATTTTCGTATGATAAGGTACTTCTTTTTCAATGATTTCGAGGATATCTTAGTTTTGATCAAAATAAATTTTATTTCTCATGACTTTTTGTAAAATATGTTAATGCCATCTGAAAGAGGGACAGATAAGATTTCCATCGAGCTCTTAGTCGAAGAAGTCGGTCGAAGGATGCAAGAGTTATTAGCAAAAAACTAATCGGTGGTCAACACGTTTCCATCCTACTGCCGATTCTTTTCGCAAAGTACTTTTCTATAATTCTAGTATTTAATGGGAAAAAATTAAACGAATTTTTTGCCCATGTAAAAAACTATTAATTCTGAATAAAATGCCACCCATTTATGAAATTAAAAAAATTTAAATGTCTCTTTTTAGATAAGGCATATTTTCGTCTGATAAGGTACTTCGTTTTTAATGATTTCGAGGATATTTTAGTTTTGATCAAAAAAATTTTATTTCTTACGACTTTTCGTAAAAAATGTTAATGCCAACTGAAAGAGGAATAGATAAGCTTTCCATCGAGCTCTGAGTCGAAGAAGTCGGTCGAAGGATGCAACAATTATTAGCAAAAAACTAATCGGTGGTCAACACGTTTCCGTCCTACTGCCGATTTTTTTCGCAAAGTACTTTTCTATAATTCTAGTATTTAATGGGAAAAAATTAAACGAATTTTTTGTCCATATAAAAAACTATTAATTCTGAATAAAATGCCACCCATTTATGAAATTAAAAAAATTGAAATGTCTCTTATTAGATAAGGCATACTTTCGTCTGATAAGGTACTTCGTTTTCAATGATTTCGAGGATATTTTAGTTTTGATCAAAATAAATTTTATTTCTCATGACTTTTCGTAAAATATGTTAATGCCATCTGAAAGAGGAACAGATAAGCTTTCCATCGAGCTCTTAGTCGAAGAAGTCGGTCGAAGGATGCAAGAGTTATTAGCAAAAAACTAATCGGTGGTCAACACGTTTCCGTCCTACTGCCGATTCTTTTCGCAAAATGCTTTTCTATAATTGGAGTATTTAATGGGAAAAAATTAAACGAATTTTTTGTCCATGTAAAAAACTATTAATTCTGAAAAAAATGCCACCCATTTATGAAATTAAAAAAATTTAAATGTCTCTTTTTAGATAAGGCATATTTTCGTCTGATAAGGTACTTCGTTTTTAATGATTTCGAGGATATTTTAGTTTTGATCAAAAAAATTTTATTTCTTACGACTTTTCGTAAAAAATGTTAATGCCAACTGAAAGAGGAATAGATAAGCTTTCCATCGAGCTCTGAGTCGAAGAAGTCGGTCGAAGGATGCAACAATTATTAGCAAAAAACTAATCGGTGGTCAACACGTTTCCGTCCTACTGCCGATTTTTTTCGCAAAGTACTTTTCTATAATTCTAGTATTTAATGGGAAAAAATTAAACGAATTTTTTGTCCATATAAAAAACTATTAATTCTGAATAAAATGCCACCCATTTATGAAATTAAAAAAATTGAAATGTCTCTTATTAGATAAGGCATACTTTCGTCTGAATAGGTACTTCGTTTTCAATGATTTCGAGGATATTTTAGATTTGATCGAAAAAATTTTATTTCTTATAACTTTTCGTAAAATATGTTAATGCCATCTGAAAGAGGAATAGATAAGCTTTCCATCGAGCTCTTAGTCGAAGAAGTCGGTCGAAGGATGCAAGAGTTATTAGCAAAAAACTTATCGGTGGTCAACACGTTTCCGTCCTACTGCCGATTCTTTTCGCAAAGTACTTTTCTACAATTCTAGTATTTAATGGGAAAAAATTAAACGAATTTTTGGTCCATGTAAAAAACTATTAATTCTAAATAAAATGCCACCCATTTCTGAAATTAAAAAAAATTAAATGTCTCTTATTAGATAAGGCATATTTTCGTCTGATAAGGTACTTCGTTTTCAATGATTTCGAGGATATTTTAGTTTCGATCAAAAAAATTTTTATTTCTTACGACTTTTCGTAAAAAATGTTAATGCCAACTGAAAGAGGAATAGATAAGCTTTCCATCGAGCTCTTAGTGGAAGAAGTCGGTCGAAGGATGCAACAATTATTAGCAAAAAACTTATCGGTGGTCAACACGTTTCCGTCCTACTGCCGATTCTTTTCGCAAAGTACTTTTCTATAATTCTAGTATTTAATGGGAAAAAATTAAACGAATTTTTGGTCCATGTAAAAAACTATTAATTCTGAATAAAAAGTACTGCAAAGTACTTTTCTATAATTCTAGTATTTAATGGGAAAAAATTAAACTAATTTTTTGTCCATGTAAAAAACTATTAATTCTGAATAAAATGCCACCCATTTCTGAAATTAAAAAAAATTAAATGTCTCTTATTAGATAAGGCTTATTTTCGTCTGATAAGGTACTTCGTTTTCAATGATTTCGAGGATATTTTAGTTTTGATCAAAAAAAATTTATTTCTTACGACTTTTCGTAAAAAATGTTAATGCCAACTGAAAGAGGAATAGATAAGCTTTCCATCGAGCTCTTAGTCGAAGAAGTCGGTCGAAGGATGCAAGAGTTATTAGCAAAAAACTAATCGGTGGTCAACACGTTTCCGTCTTACTGCCGATTCTTTTCGCAAAGTACTTTTCTGTAATTCTAGTATTTAATGGGAAAAAATTAAACGAATTTTTGGTCCATGTAAAAAACTATTAATTCTGAATAAAATGCCACCCACTTATGAAATTAAATAATTTATATGTCTCTTATTAGATATGGCATATTTTCGTATGATAAGGTACTTCTTTTTCAATGATTTCGAGGATATCTTAGTTTTGATCAAAATAAATTTTATTTCTCATGACTTTTTGTAAAATATGTTAATGCCATCTGAAAGAGGGACAGATAAGCTTTCCATCGAGCTCTTAGTCGAAGAAGTCGGTCGAAGGATGCAAGAGTTATTAGCAAAAAACTAATCGGTGGTCAACACGTTTCCGTCCTACTGCCGATTCTTTTCGCAAAGTACTTTTCTATAATTCTAGTATTTAATGGGAAAAAATTAAACGAATTTTTTGCCCATGTAAAAAACTATTAATTCTGAATAAAATGCCACCCATTTATGAAATTAAAAAAATTTAAATGTCTCTTTTTAGATAAGGCATATTTTCGTCTGATAAGGTACTTCGTTTTTAATGATTTCGAGGATATTTTAGTTTTGATCAAAAAAATTTTATTTCTTACGACTTTTCGTAAAAAATGTTAATGCCAACTGAAAGAGGAATAGATAAGCTTTCCATCGAGCTCTGAGTCGAAGAAGTCGGTCGAAGGATGCAACAATTATTAGCAAAAAACTAATCGGTGGTCAACACGTTTCCGTCCTACTGCCGATTTTTTTCGCAAAGTACTTTTCTATAATTCTAGTATTTAATGGGAAAAAATTAAACGAATTTTTTGTCCATATAAAAAACTATTAATTCTGAATAAAATGCCACCCATTTATGATATTAAAAAAATTGAAATGTCTCTTATTAGATAAGGCATACTTTCGTCTGATAAGGTACTTCGTTTTCAATGATTTCGAGGATATTTTAGATTTGATCTAAAAAATTTTATTTCTTACGACTTTTCGTAAAATATGATAATGCCATCTGAAAGAGGAACAGATAAGCTTTCCATCAAGCTCTTAGTCGAAGAAGTCGGTCGAAGGATGCAACAATTATTAGCAAAAAACTTATCGGTGGTCAACACGTTTCCGTCCTACTGCCGATTCTTTTCGCAAAGTACTTTTCTATAATTCTAGTATTTAATGGGAAAAAATTAAACGAATTTTTGGTCCATGTAAAAAACTATTAATTCTGAATAAAAAGTACTGCAAAGTACTTTTCTATAATTCTAGTATTTAATGGGAAAAAATTAAACGAATTTTTGGTCCATGTAAAAAACTATTAATTCTGAATAAAAAGTACTGCAAAGTACTTTTCTATAATTCTAGTATTTAATGGGAAAAAATTAAACGAATTTTTTGTCCATGTAAAAAACTATTAATTCTGAATAAAATGCCACCCATTTCTGAAATTAAAAAAAATTAAATGTCTCTTATTAGATAAGGCTTATTTTCGTCTGATAAGGTACTTCGTTTTCAATGATTTCGAGGATATTTTAGTTTTGATCAAAAAAAATTTATTTCTTACGACTTTTCGTAAAAAATGTTAATGCCAACTGAAAGAGGAATAGATAAGCTTTCCATCGAGCTCTTAGTGGAAGAAGTCGGTCGAAGTATGCAACAATTATTAGCAAAAAACTTATCGGTGGTCAACACGTTTCCGTCCTACTGCCGATTCTTTTCGCAAAGTACTTTTCTATAATTCTAGTATTTAATGGGAAAAAATGAAACGAATTTTTGGTCCATGTAAAAAACTATTAATTCTGAATAAAAAGTACTGCAAAGTACTTTTCTATAATTCTAGTATTTAATGGGAAAAAATTAAACGAATTTTTTGTCCATGTAAAAAACTATTAATTCTGAATAAAATGCCACCCATTTCTGAAATTAAAAAAAATTAAATGTCTCTTATTAGATAAGGCTTATTTTCGTCTGATAAGGTACTTCGTTTTCAATGATTTCGAGGATATTTTAGTTTTGATCAAAAAAATTTTATTTGTTACGACTTTTCGTAAAAAATGTTAATGCCAACTGAAAGAGGAACAGATAAGCTTTCCATCGAGCTCTTAGTCGAAGAAGTCGGTCGAAGGATGCAACAATTATTAGCAAAAAACTAATCGGTGGTCAACACGTTTCCGTCTTACTGCCGATTCTTTTCGCAAAGTACTTTTCTGTAATTCTAGTATTTAATGGGAAAAAATTAAACGAATTTTTGGTCCATGTAAAAAACTATTAATTCTGAATAAAATGCCACCCACTTATGAAATTAAATAATTTATATGTCTCTTATTAGATATGGCATATTTTCGTATGATAAGGTACTTCTTTTTCAATGATTTCGATGATATCTTAGTTTTGATCAAAATAAATTTTATTTCTCATGACTTTTTGTAAAATATGTTAATGCCATCTGAAAGAGGGACAGATAAGCTTTCCATCGAGCTCTTAGTCGAAGAAGTCGGTCGAAGGATGCAAGAGTTATTAGCAAAAAACTAATCGGTGGTCAACACGTTTCCGTCCTACTGCCGATTCTTTTCGCAAAGTACTTTTCTATAATTCTAGTATTTAATGGGAAAAAATTAAACGAATTTTTTGCCCATGTAAAAAACTATTAATTCTGAATAAAATGCCACCCATTTATGAAATTAAAAAAATTTAAATGTCTCTTTTTAGATAAGGCATATTTTCGTCTGATAAGGTACTTCGTTTTTAATGATTTCGAGGATATTTTAGTTTTGATCAAAAAAATTTTATTTCTTACGACTTTTCGTAAAAAATGTTAATGCCAACTGAAAGAGGAATAGATAAGCTTTCCATCGAGCTCTGAGTCGAAGAAGTCGGTCGAAGGATGCAACAATTATTAGCAAAAAACTAATCGGTGGTCAACACGTTTCCGTCCTACTGCCGATTTTTTTCGCAAAGTACTTTTCTATAATTCTAGTATTTAATGGGAAAAAATTAAACGAATTTTTTGTCCATATAAAAAACTATTAATTCTGAATAAAATGCCACCCATTTATGATATTAAAAAAATTGAAATGTCTCTTATTAGATAAGGCATACGTTCGTCTGATAAGGTACTTCGTTTTCAATGATTTCGAGGATATTTTAGATTTGATCTAAAAAATTTTATTTCTTACGACTTTTCGTAAAATATGATAATGCCATCTGAAAGAGGAACAGATAAGCTTTCCATCGAGCTCTTAGTCGAAGAAGTCGGTCGAAGGATGCAAGAGTTATTAGCAAAAAACTTATCGGTGGTCAACACGTTTCCGTCCTACTGCCGATTTTTTTCGCAAAGTACTTTTCTACAATTCTAGTATTTAATGGGAAAAAATTAAACGAATTTTTTGTCCATGTAAAAAACTATTAATTCTGAATAAAATGCCACCCATTTCTGAAATTAAAAAAAATTAAATGTCTCTTATTAGATAAGGCTTATTTTCGTCTGATAAGGTACTTCGTTTTCAATGATTTCGAGGATATTTTAGTTTTGATCAAAAAAATTTTATTTCTTACGACTTTTCGTAAAAAATGTTAATGCCAACTGAAAGAGGAATAGATAAGCTTTCCATCGAGCTCTTAGTGGAAGAAGTCGGTCGAAGGATGCAACAATTATTAGCAAAAAACTTATCGGTGGTCAACACGTTTCCGTCCTACTGCCGATTCTTTTCGCAAAGTACTTTTCTATAATTCTAGTATTTAATGGGAAAAAATTAAACGAATTTTTGGTCCATGTAAAAAACTATTAATTCTGAATAAAAAGTACTGCAAAGTACTTTTCTATAATTCTAGTATTTAATGGGAAAAAATTAAACGAATTTTTTGTCCATGTAAAAAACTATTGATTCTGAATAAAATGCCACCCATTTCTGAAATTAAAAAAAATTAAATGTCTCTTATTAGATATGGCATATTTTCGTATGATAAGGTACTTCTTTTTCAATGATTTCGAGGATATCTTAGTTTTGATCAAAATAAATTTTATTTCTCATGACTTTTTGTAAAATATGTTAATGCCATCTGAAAGAGGGACAGATAAGCTTTCCATCGAGCTCTTAGTCGAAGAAGTCGGTCGAAGGATGCAAGAGTTATTAGCAAAAAACTAATCGGTGGTCAACACGTTTCCGTCCTACTGCCGATTCTTTTCGCAAAGTACTTTTCTATAATTCTAGTATTTAATGGGAAAAAATTAAACGAATTTTTTGCCCATGTAAAAAACTATTAATTCTGAATAAAATGCCACCCATTTATGAAATTAAAAAAATTTAAATGTCTCTTTTTAGATAAGGCATATTTTCGTCTGATAAGGTACTTCGTTTTTAATGATTTCGAGGATATTTTAGTTTTGATCAAAAAAATTTTATTTCTTACGACTTTTCGTAAAAAATGTTAATGCCAACTGAAAGAGGAATAGATAAGCTTTCCATCGAGCTCTGAGTCGAAGAAGTCGGTCGAAGGATGCAACAATTATTAGCAAAAAACTAATCGGTGGTCAACACGTTTCCGTCCTACTGCCGATTTTTTATGCAAAGTACTTTTCTATAATTCTAGTATTTAATGGGAAAAAATTAAACGAATTTTTTGTCTATATAAAAAACTATTAATTATGAATAAAATGCCACCCATTTATGATATTAAAAAAATTGAAATGTCTCTTATTAGATAAGGCATACTTTCGTCTGATAAGGTACTTCGTTTTCAATGATTTCGAGGATATTTTAGATTTGATCTAAAAAATTTTATTTCTTACGACTTTTCGTAAAATATGTTAATGCCATCTGAAAGAGGAACAGATAAGCTTTCCATCGAGCTCTTAGTCGAAGAAGTCGGTCGAAGGATGCAAGAGTTATTAGCAAAAAACTTATCGGTGGTCAACACGTTTCCGTCCTACTGCCGATTTTTTTCGCAAAGTACTTTTCTACAATTCTAGTATTTAATGGGAAAAAATTAAACGAATTTTTGGTCCATGTAAAAAACTATTAATTCTAAATAAAATGCCACCCATTTCTGAAATTAAAAAAAATTAAATGTCTCTTATTAGATAAGGCATATTTTCGTCTGATAAGGTACTTCGTTTTCAATGATTTCGAGGATATTTTAGATTTGATCTAAAAAATTTTATTTCTTACGACTTTTCGTAAAATATGTTAATGCCAACTGTAAGAGGAATATATAAGCTTTCCATCGAGCTCTTAGTGGAAGAAGTCGGTCGAAGGATGCAACAATTATTAGCAAAAAACTTATCGGTGGTCAACACGTTTCCGTCCTACTGCCGATTCTTTTCGCAAAGTACTTTTCTATAATTCTAGTATTTAATGGGAAAAAATTAAACGAATTTTTGGTCCATGTAAAAAACTATTAATTCTGAATAAAAAGTACTGCAAATTACTTTTCTATAATTCTAGTATTTAATGGGAAAAAATTAAACGAATTTTTTGTCCATGTAAAAAACTATTAATTCTGAATAAAATGCCACCCATTTCTGAAATTAAAAAAAATTAAATGTCTCTTATTAGATAAGGCTTATTTTCGTCTGATAAGGTACTTCGTTTTCAATGATTTCGAGGATATTTTAGTTTTGATCAAAAAAATTTTATTTCTTACGACTTTTCGTAAAAAATGTTAATGCCAACTGAAAGAGGAATAGATAAGCTTTCCATCGAGCTCTTAGTGGAAGAAGTCGGTCGAAGGATGCAACAATTATTAGCAAAAAACTTATCGGTGGTCAACACGTTTCCGTCCTACTGCCGATTCTTTTCGCAAAGTACTTTTCGATAATTCTAGTATTTAATGGGAAAAAATGAAACGAATTTTTGGTCCATGTAAAAAACTATTAATTCTGAATAAAAAGTACTGCAAAGTACTTTTCTATAATTCTAGTATTTAATGGGAAAAAATTAAACGAATTTTTTGTCCATGTAAAAAACTATTAATTCTGAATAAAATGCCACCCATTTATGAAATTAAAAAAATTGAAATGTCTCTTATTAGATAAGGCTTATTTTCGTCTGATAAAGTACTTCGTTTTCAATGATTTCGAGGATATTTTAGTTTTGATCAAAAAAATTTTATTTGTTACGACTTTTCGTAAAAAATGTTAATGCCAACTGAAAGAGGAACAGATAAGCTTTCCATCGAGCTCTTAGTCGAAGAAGTCGGTCGAAGGATGCAACAATTATTAGCAAAAAACTAATCGGTGGTCAACACGTTTCCGTCCTACTGCCGATTCTTTTCGCAAAATGCTTTTCTGTAATTCTAGTATTTAATGGGAAAAAATTAATCAAATTTTTGGTCCATGTAAAAAACTATTAATTCTGAATAAAATGCCAGCCATTTATGAAATTAAAAAAATTTAAATGTCTCTTATTAGATAAGGCATATTTTCGTATGATAAGGTACTTCTTTTTCAATGATTTCGAGGATATTTTAGTTTTGATCAAAATAAATTTTATTTCTCATGACTTTTCGTAAAATATGTTAATGCCATCTGAAAGAGGGACAGATAAGCTTTCCATCGAGCTCTTAGTCGAAGAAGTCGGTCGAAGGATGCAAGTGTTATTAGCAAAAAACTAATCGGTGGTCAACACGTTTCCGTCTTACTGCCGATTCTTTTCGCAAAGTACTTTTCTGTAATTCTAGTATTTAATGGGAAAAAATTAATCAAATTTTTGGTCCATGTAAAAAACTATTAATTCTGAATAAAATGCCAGCCATTTATGAAATTAAAAAAATTTAAATGTCTCTTATTAGATAAGGCATATTTTCGTCTGATAAGGTACTTCTTTTTCAATGATTTCGAGGATATTTTAGTTTCGATCAAAAAGATTTTATTTCTTACGACTTTTCGTAAAATATGTTAATGCCATCTGAAAGAGGGACAGATAAGCTTTCCATCGAGCTCTTAGTCGAAGAAGTCGGTCGAAGGATGCAAGTGTTATTAGCAAAAAACTAATCGGTGGTCAACACGTTTCCGTCTTACTGCCGATTCTTTTCGCAAAGTACTTTTCTGTAATTCTAGTATTTAATGGGAAAAAATTAATCAAATTTTTGGTCCATGTAAAAAACTATTAATTCTGAATAAAATGCCACCCACTTATGAAATTAAATAATTTATATGTCTCTTATTTGATATGGCATATTTTCGTATGATAAGGTACTTCTTTTTCAATGATTTCGAGGATATTTTAGTTTTGATCAAAAAAATTTTATTTCTTACGACTTTTCGTAAAAAATGTTAATGCCAACTGAAAGAGGAATACATAAGCTTTCCATCGAGCTCTTAGTCGAAGAAGTCGGTCGTAGGATGCAACAATTATTAGCAAAAAACTAATCGGTGGTCAACACGTTTCCGTCCTACTGCCGATTTTTTTCGCAAAGTACTTTTCTATAATTCTAGTATTTAATGGGAAAAAATTAAACGAATTTTTTGTCCATGTAAAAAACTATTAATTCTGAATAAAATGCCAGCCATTTATGAAATTAAAAAAATTTAAATGTCTCTTATTAGATAAGGCATATTTTCGTCTGATAAGGTACTTCTTTTTCAATGATTTCGAGGATATTTTAGTTTCGATCAAAAAGATTTTATTTCTTACGACTTTTCGTAAAATATGTTAATGACATCTGAAAGAGGAATAGATAAGCTTTCCATCGAGCTCTTAGTGGAAGAAGTCGGTCGAAGGATGCAACAATTATTAGCAAAAAACTTATCGGTGGTCAACACGTTTCCATCTTACTGCCGATTCTTTTCGCAAAGTACATTTCTATAATTCTAGTATTTAATGGGAAAAAATTAAACGACTTTTTGGTCCATGTAAAAAACTATTAATTTTGAATAAAATGCCACCCATTTATGAAATTAAAAAAATTTAAATGTCTCTTATTAGATATGGCATATTTTCGTATGATAAGGTACTTCTTTTTCAATGATTTCGAGGATATTTTAGTTTTGATCAAAATAAATTTTATTTCTCATGTTTTTTCGTAAAATATGTTAATGGCATCTGAAAGAGGAACAGATAAGCTTTCCATCGAGCTCTTAGATGAAGAAGTCGGTCGAAGGATGCAAGAGTTGTTAGCAAAAAACCAATCGGTGGTCAACAGGTTTCCGTCCTACTGCCGATTCTTTTCGCAAAATGCTTTTCTATAATTGTAGTATTTAATGGGAAAAAATTAACGAATTTTTTGTCCATGTAAAAAACTATTAATTCTGAATAAAATGCCAGCCATTTATGAAATTAAAAAAATTTAAATGTCTCTTATTAGATAAGGCATATTTTCGTCTGATAAGGTACTTCTTTTTCAATGATTTCGAGGATATTTTAGTTTCGATCAAAAAGATTTTATTTCTTACGACTTTTCGTAAAATATGTTAATGACATCTGAAAGAGGAGCAGATCAGCTTTACATCGAGCTCTTAGTCGAAGAAGTCGGTCGAAGGATGCAAGAGTTGTTAGCAAAAAACTAATCGGTGGTCAACACGTTTCCGTCCTACTGCCGATTCTTTTCGCAAAATGCTTTTCTATAATTGTAGTATTTAATGGGAAAAAATTAAACGAATTTTTTGTCCATGTAAAAAAACTATTAATTCTGAATAAAATGCCACCCATTTATGCAATTAAAAAAATTTAAATGTCTCTTATTAGATATGGCATATTTTCGTATGATAAGGTACTTCTTTTTCAATGATTTCGACGATATTTTAGTTTTGATCAAAAAAAATTTTATTTCTCATGACTTTTCGTAAAATATGTTAATGCCATCTGAAAGAGGAACAGATAAGCTTTCCATCGAGCTCTTAGTCGAAGAAGTCGGTCGAAGGATGCAAGAGTTATTAGCAAAAAACTAATCGGTGGTCAACACGTTTCCGTCCTACTGCCGATTCTTTTCGCAAAATGCTTTTCTATAATTGTAGTATTTAATGGGAACAAATTAAACGAATTTTTTGTCCATGTAAAAAAACTTTTAATTCTGAATAAAATGCCACCCATTTATGCAATTAAAAAAATTTAAATGTCTCTTATTAGATGTGGCATATTTTCGTATGATAAGGTACTTTTTTTTCAATGATTTCGAGGATATTTTAGTTTTGATCAAAATAAATTTTATTTCTCATGACTTTTCGTAAAATATGTTAATGCCATCTGAAAGAGGAACAGATAAGCTTTCCATCGAGCTCTTAGTGGAAGAAGTCGGTCGAAGGATGCAACAATTATTAGCAAAAAACTTATCGGTGGTCAACAGGTTTCCGTCCTACTGCCGATTCTTTTCGCAAAGTACTTTTCTATAATTCTAGTATTTAATGGGAAAAAATTAAACGAATTTTTGTCCACGTAAAAAACTATTAATTCTGAATAAAATGCCACCCATTTATGAAATTAAAAAAATTTAAATGTCTCTTATTAGATAAGGCATACTTTCGTCTGATAAGGTACTTCGTTTTCAATGATTTCGAGGATATTTTAGTTTTGATCTAAAAAATTTTATTTTTTACGACTTTTCGTAAAATATGTTAATGCCATCTGAAAGAGGAACAGATAAGCTTTCCATCGAGCTCTTAGTCGAAGAAGTCGGTCGAAGGATGCAAGAGTTATTAGCAAATAACTAATCGGTGGTCAGCACGTTTCCGTCCTACTGCCGATTCTTTTCGCATAGTACTTTTCTATAATTCTAGTATTAATGGGAAAAAATTAAACGAATTTTTGGTCCATGTAAAAAACTATTAATTCTGAATAAAATGCCACCCATTTATGAAATTAAAAAAATTTAAATGTCTCTTATTAGATATGGCATATTTTCGTATGATAAGGTACTTCGTTTTCAATGATTTCGAGGATATTTTAGATTTGATCTAAAAAATTTTATTTCTTACGACTTTTCGTAAAATATGTTAATGCCATCTGAAAGAGGAACAGATAAGCTTTCCATCGAGCTCGTAGTCGAAGAAGTCGGTCGAAGGATGCAAGAGTTATTAGCAAAAAACTAATCGGTGGTCAACACGTTTCCGTCCTACTGCCGATTCTTTTCGCAAAGTACTTTTCTATAATTCTAGTATTTAATGGGAAAAAATTAAACGAATTTTTGGTCCATATAAAAAACTATTAATTCTGAATAAAATGCCACCCATTTATGAAATTAAAAAAATTTAAATGTTTCTTATTAGATAAGGCATATTTTCGTCTGATAAGGTACTTCTTTTTCAATTATTTCGAGGATATTTTAGTTTCGATCAAAAAAATTTTATTTCTTACGAATTTTCGTAAAATATGTTAATGCCATCTGAAAGAGGAACAGATAAGCTTTCCATCGAGCTCTTAGTCGAAGAAGTCGGTCGAAGGATGCAAGAATTATTAGCAAAAAACTAATCGGTGGTCAATACGTTTCCATCCTACTGCCGATTCTTTTCGCAAAGCACTTTTCTATAATTCTAGTATTTAATGGGAAAAAATTAAACGAATTTTTTGTCCACGTAAAAAACTATTAATTCTGAATAAAATGCCACCCATTTATGAAATTAAAAAAATTTAAATGTCTCTTATTAGATAAGGCATACTTTCGTCTAATAAGGTACTTCTTTTTCAATGATTTCGAGGATATTTAAGATTTGATCTAAAAAATTTTATTTCTTACGACTTTTCGTAAAATATGTTAATGCCATCTGAAAGAGGAACAGATAAGCTTTCCATCGAGCTCTTAGTCGAAGAAGTCGGTCGAAGGATGCAAGAGTTATTAGCAAATAACTAATCGGTGGTCAGCACGTTTCCGTCCTACTGCCGATTCTTTTCGCATAGTACTTTTCTATAATTCTAGTATTAATGGGAAAAAATTAAACGAATTTTTGGTCCATGTAAAAAACTATTAATTCTGAATAAAATGCCACCCATTTATGAAATTAAAAAAATTTAAATGTCTCTTATTAGATAAGGCCTATTTTCGTCTAATAAGGTACTTCTTTTTCAATGATTTCCAGGATATTTTAGTTTCGATCAAAAAAATTTTATTTCTTACGACTTTTCGTAAAATATGTTAATGACATCTGAAAGAGGAACAGATCAGCTTTACATCGAGCTCTTAGTCGAAGAAGTCGGTCGAAGGATGCAAGAGTTATTAGCAAAAAACTAATCGGTGGTCAACACGTTTCCGTCCTACTGCCGATTCTTTTCGCAAAATGCTTTTCTATAATTGTAGTATTTAATGGGAAAAAATTAAACGAATTTATTGTCCATGTAAAAAAACTATTAATTCTGAATAAAATGCCACCCATTTATGCAATTAAAAAAATTTAAATGTCTCTTATTAGATATGGCATATTTTCGTATGATAAGGTACTTCTTTTTCAATGATTTCGAGGATATTTTAGTTTTGATCAAAAAAAATTTTATTTCTCATGACTTTTCATAAAATATGTTAATGCCATCTGAAAGAGGAACAGATAAGCTTTCCATCGAGCTCTTAGTCGAAGAAGTCGGTCGAAGGATGCAAGAGTTATTAGCAAAAAACTAATCGGTGGTCAATTCGTTTCCGTCCTACTGCCGATTCTTTTCGCAAAGCACTTTTCTATAATTCTAGTATTTAATGGGAAAAAATTAAACGAATTTTTTGTCCACGTAAAAAACTATTAATTCTGAATAAAATGCCACCCATTTATGAAATTAAAAAAATTTAAATGTCTCTTATTAGATAAGGCATACTTTCGTCTGATAAGGTACTTCGTTTTCAATGATTTCGAGGATATTTTAGTTTTGATCTAAAAAATTTTATTTTTTACGACTTTTCGTAAAATATGTTAATGCCATCTGAAAGAGGAACAGATAAGCTTTCCATCGAGCTCTTAGTCGAAGAAGTCGGTCGAAGGATGCAAGAGTTATTAGCAAATAACTAATCGGTGGTCAGCACGTTTCCGTCCTACTGCCGATTCTTTTCGCATAGTACTTTTCTATAATTCTAGTATTAATGGGAAAAAATTAAACGAATTTTTGGTCCATGTAAAAAACTATTAATTCTGAATAAAATGCCACCCATTTATGAAATTAAAAAAATTTAAATGTCTCTTATTAGATATGGCATATTTTCGTATGATAAGGTACTTCGTTTTCAATGATTTCGAGGATATTTTAGATTTGATCTAAAAAATTTTATTTCTTACGACTTTTCGTAAAATATGTTAATGCCATCTGAAAGAGGAACAGATAAGCTTTCCATCGAGCTCGTAGTCGAAGAAGTCGGTCGAAGGATGCAAGAGTTATTAGCAAAAAACTAATCGGTGGTCAACACGTTTCCGTCCTACTGCCGATTCTTTTCGCAAAGTACTTTTCTATAATTCTAGTATTTAATGGGAAAAAATTAAACGAATTTTTGGTCCATATAAAAAACTATTAATTCTGAATAAAATGCCACCCATTTATGAAATTAAAAAAATTTAAATGTTTCTTATTAGATAAGGCATATTTTCGTCTGATAAGGTACTTCTTTTTCAATGATTTCGAGGATATTTTAGTTTCGATCAAAAAAATTTTATTTCTTACGAATTTTCGTAAAATATGTTAATGCCATCTGAAAGAGGAACAGATAAGCTTTCCATCGAGCTCTTAGTCGAAGAAGTCGGTCGAAGGATGCAAGAATTATTAGCAAAAAACTAATCGGTGGTCAATACGTTTCCATCCTACTGCCGATTCTTTTCGCAAAGCACTTTTCTATAATTCTAGTATTTAATGGGAAAAAATTAAACGAATTTTTTGTCCACGTAAAAAACTATTAATTCTGAATAAAATGCCACCCATTTATGAAATTAAAAAAATTTAAATGTCTCTTATTAGATAAGGCATACTTTCGTCTAATAAGGTACTTCTTTTTCAATGATTTCGAGGATATTTAAGATTTGATCTAAAAAATTTTATTTCTTACGACTTTTCGTAAAATATGTTAATGCCATCTGAAAGAGGAACAGATAAGCTTTCCATCGAGCTCTTAGTCGAAGAAGTCGGTCGAAGGATGCAAGAGTTATTAGCAAATAACTAATCGGTGGTCAGCACGTTTCCGTCCTACTGCCGATTCTTTTCGCATAGTACTTTTCTATAATTCTAGTATTAATGGGAAAAAATTAAACGAATTTTTGGTCCATGTAAAAAACTATTAATTCTGAATAAAATGCCACCCATTTATGAAATTAAAAAAATTTAAATGTCTCTTATTAGATAAGGCCTATTTTCGTCTAATAAGGTACTTCTTTTTCAATGATTTCCAGGATATTTTAGTTTCGATCAAAAAAATTTTATTTCTTACGACTTTTCGTAAAATATGTTAATGACATCTGAAAGAGGAACAGATCAGCTTTACATCGAGCTCTTAGTCGAAGAAGTCGGTCGAAGGATGCAAGAGTTATTAGCAAAAAACTAATCGGTGGTCAACACGTTTCCGTCCTACTGCCGATTCTTTTCGCAAAATGCTTTTCTATAATTGTAGTATTTAATGGGAAAAAATTAAACGAATTTATTGTCCATGTAAAAAAACTATTAATTCTGAATAAAATGCCACCCATTTATGCAATTAAAAAAATTTAAATGTCTCTTATTAGATATGGCATATTTTCGTATGATAAGGTACTTCTTTTTCAATGATTTCGAGGATATTTTAGTTTTGATCAAAAAAAATTTTATTTCTCATGACTTTTCATAAAATATGTTAATGCCATCTGAAAGAGGAACAGATAAGCTTTCCATCGAGCTCTTAGTCGAAGAAGTCGGTCGAAGGATGCAAGAGTTATTAGCAAAAAACTAATCGGTGGTCAATTCGTTTCCGTCCTACTGCCGATTCTTTTCGCAAAGCACTTTTCTATAATTCTAGTATTTAATGGGAAAAAATTAAACGAATTTTTTGTCCACGTAAAAAACTATTAATTCTGAATAAAATGCCACCCATTTATGAAATTAAAAAAATTTAAATGTCTCTTATTAGATAAGGCATACTTTCGTCTAATAAGGTACTTCTTTTTCAATGATTTCGAGGATATTTAAGATTTGATCTAAAAAATTTTATTTCTTATGACTTTTCGTAAAATATGTTAATGCCATCTGAAAGAGGAACAGATAAGCTTTCCATCGAGCTCTTAGTCGAAGAAGTCGGTCGAAGGATGCAAGAGTTATTAGCAAATAACTAATCGGTGGTCAGCACGTTTCCGTCCTACTGCCGATTCTTTTCGCATAGTACTTTTCTATAATTCTAGTATTAATGGGAAAAAATTAAACGAATTTTTGGTCCATGTAAAAAACTATTAATTCTGAATAAAATGCCACCCATTTATGAAATTAAAAAAATTTAAAGGACTCTTATTAGATAAGGCCTATTTTCGTCTAATAACGTACTTCTTTTTCAATGATTTCCAGGATATTTTAGTTTCGATCAAAAAAATTTTATTTCTTACGACTTTTCGTAAAATATGTTAATGACATCTGAAAGAGGAACAGATCAGCTTTACATCGAGCTCTTAGTCGAAGAAGTCGGTCGAAGGATGCAAGAGTTATTAGCAAAAAACTAATCGGTGGTCAACACGTTTCCTTCCTACTGCCGATTCTTTTCGCAAAATGCTTTTCTATAATTGTAGTATTTAATGGGAAAAAAATAAACGAATTTTTTGTCCATGTAAAAAACTATTAATTCTGAATAAAATGCCACCCATTTATGAAATTAAAAAAATTTAAATGTCTCTTATTAGATAAGGCATATTTTCGTCTGATAAGGTACTTCGTTTTCAATGATTTCGAGGATATTTTAGTTTTGATCAAAAAAATTTTATTTCTTACGACTTTTCGTAAAAAATGTTAATGCCAACTGAAAGAGGAATAGATAAGCTTTCCATCGATTTCTTAGTCGAAGAAGTCGGTCGAAGGATGCAAGAATTATTAGCAAAAACTAATCGGTGGTCAACACGTTTCCGTCCTACTGCCGATTCTTTTCGCAAAGTACTTTTCTATAATTCTAGTATTTAATGGGAAAAAATTAAACGAATTTTTTGTCCATGTAAAAAACTATTAATTCTGAATAAAATGCCACCCATTTATGAAATTAAAAAAATTGAAATGTCTGTTATTAGATAAGGCATATTTTCGTCTGATAAGGTACTTCGTTTGCAATGATTTCGAGGATATTTTAGTTTTGATCAAAAAAATTTTATTTCTTACGCCTTTTCGTAAAAAATGTTAATGCCAACTGAAAGAGGAATAGATAAGCTTTCCATCGAGCTCCTAGTCGAAGAAGTCGGTCGAAGGATGCAACAATAATTAGCAAAAAACTAATCGGTGGTCAACACGTTTCCGTCCTACTGCCGATTCTTTTCGCAAAGTACTTTTCTATAATTCTAGTATTTAATGGGAAAAATTTAAACGAATTTTTGGTCCATGTAAAAAACTATTAATTCTGAATAAAAAGTACTGCAAAGTACTTTTCTATAATTCTTTTATTTAATGGGAAAAAATTAAACGAATTTTTTGTCCATGTAAAAAACTATTAATTCTGAATAAATTTCCACCCATTTATGAAATTAAAAAAATTGAAATGTCTCTTATTAGATAAGGCTTATTTTCGTCTGATAAGGTACTTCGTTTTCAATGATTTCTAGGATATTTTAGTTTTGATCAAAAAAATTTTATTTGTTACGACTTTTCGTAAAAAATGTTAATGCCAACTGAAAGAGGAACAGATAAGCTTTCCATCGAGCTCTTAGTGGAAGAAGTCGGTCGAAGGATGCAACAATTATTAGCAAAAAACTAATCGGTGGTCAACACGTTTCCGTCCTACTGCCGATTCTTTTCGCAAAGTACTTTTCTGTAATTCTAGTATTTAATGGGAAAAAATTAAACGAATTTTTGGTCCATGTAAAAAACTTTTAATTCTGAATAAAATGCCACCCATTTATGAAATTAAATAATTTATATGTCTCTGTAAAGGACTCCCGGTTCTACCCGGTTCGAAGGCTGGGAGTAGCTAGCCGACAGAGTCCGTTTTACATAAATTTATTCGATTTATATAAAGACCCTGCATGAATCAGTAACGTACCTTTCGTCTGCCTGAAATCCAACTCGAGAGTAGTGAAAAGAAAGAGGTTGACGTTCAGTTTGTACAGAAACAACTTTTAATTCTAAAGGGAAAAGTGATCGGGGGAATCAGCGTTGCTAACTTACAACTAAATCAGACGACCCTATTCTGCAACTTCACTTATCCGAACTTATCCACTAGTGTACAAAGATATAACTTAGACTCTAAACTTAGCTGTAATATTTCCTCCAGTTGCTGCTGCGGGGTGGTGCGTTCTCCCTCGACGTTTTGTTCGATGTTTTGCTCGATGATTTGCTCCGTCAGTGCTAGCGCACGTCTTGCTGTTTATTTGACGAGTTGGCGTCTAGCTGGGCGTAGTAAGCTGGTGCTGCTGGCGTAGCTGCGTGTGAGGACTCGGCCAAACACGTTGTAGCGGCCGTATGTACCGTGGCACGGGGTGATTTTCACGCACTCCAAATATATATATATATAAGTGACACGACTCGGTCGACGGGGAAAATAGCGTTTCTTTTTCGTATCGCGTACTCTGTTCGCTTGAGACTTTCCTCAATTCGGATCACGAGGACTCACTTAGTCTGGTTACCGTCCTTTACCGCCTTTGTATGTTGAAACCAATAAATCGCGAAGTCGACTTTTACGCTTGATGTCCCGTATCAGACTGCCTCCATTTGTGCTCAACTCATTCGCTGTCGCCTGTTTTCCGCTATTCTGTTCAACGGTGTCCTTCCTAGGCCTTGAGACCGGTCATTCACCTCAACCGGTGCATTTTCGTTTTCCAATGCACTCTGTCGCATTGGAATTCGCCAACAACACCCACTGTGCTTACCTCCACGGCTGTCAGCTGATCGCGACTGTTACAAAGCAACTCTGTTTGCCAGTTCACATGCTATTAACAGCGATAATGACGTGCTGCTACCATGCTGTTAGCTTAACAGTGGCTTACAGAGTATCAATAGACGGTATTTCTGTTGTACCCTGCAGCTACTCATCGGCATGGTATGTTATGTGGTGAGGGGTGAATCCACTACGGAATTCGCCCCCTCACACTTCCCCCTCTCCACGGGAGGAAAAATGTTACTCCCCTGTCCCTCGATGCCGCACCAAACCCCGACTTCCTCCACCACCCCGTTCGCTGGATTAAATCTAACCCTTCTTTTCCTTTTCTTTTTTTTCTCTTTACATTATAAATTTGGCATTATTCTTTTTTGAAGTGAAACTTCTTTAGCATGGGTGCGATTTGAAACTCGATGAAACGACATGAAAAGAGACAGACTATACATTTATATGATGTAGCCTGCGAAAGAATGAAATAGAATATAGAATGATACTCTGTAGTCATAAACTTAGTAGTCATAAAAAAAATAACAACAACAACATGCTTAGTTGTAATTTTGGCATTCCTCTTCAACCGTCACTTTCGCCATCTGGCGCATATGCAACAACAACTAACCTGGCATGTGTACTCCAAATATTATAACAACTCTTGTTGTTGCTATTTTCGGCGTAAGCAAGCACAGTGTGGTTGTTGCTACTTATGGCACTGTCTGAACTTATACATTGTGTTCGTTGTTGCCCTCTACTTAGCGTGGCTAAACAACGTCGCTTATCAGCTTCATAATATATGAGCCACGAATTCATCTACAATTCGCGTCCTCACAATTATGTTAAATTTTGCAATTGACAATCATACTCTTTCCATTGCTGTGATTAGTAAATGAAAACAATTAATTTAGAAATTCACAATATTCCGAAAGTGAACACTAATAATAAATTACATATGCAATCAATAAAGTCAAGTATATTCCACACATTGGAGCATTGGTAGTTAACTTGACTCTGTTCTTCGGGAGACACTCTGCACATTTAAATTAATTCTTCTTCTTCGCATTTATGCATTCAAAAATGAACACATTCCAACTTGTCCAAATAACAGGGTTGGTACATACTTATTTTCATAAAATGTACTATTTTTACGAGTTTTTTTTAAGTATTTCAAACACAACTTCACATTAATTATAACTTTAGAATTATTTCAACAATTTAATTCGAATGTACTTCTCAATCTTCGAAACTTGATACAAGCAGATTGGCGAGGCTAATGGTTTTCCAGCTAAAAAAATTTGGTTGATTTGGGAAGGGTTTTTTAAACGCAGATTTATTAATGAATATTAATGGGGAAACCAAAAAGTTTATTTCTTGGTAAATAATTATTTCTCACAACTCAAAAGAAGGCTAAATATAATAAAATCTGAGAAAATTGTCAGAGATTTTGCAAGAGTGTGGAAATATCTGTAATATATTTTCCTTTTTTATTGTTTTATTTTGAAATCATCGATCTGAAATATTGCACAGATCCTCCAATTTTATTACCATAAATCATTGATGAGAGGAAAAAAAACAAATTTACGGCATTGCAATGAAAACGTATTTTGTTTTTTTCAATTTTCAATTGACTTGAAACTTCACACTTTTTGTCTTAGAGAGACATAAAAACTATTTTGTTTAAAAATTGGGCATGGCAACGCCTACTTATAGCCAAAATAGATAATTTTACATATCTCAGGATGCAATGAGCTAAAACAATGAAACTTAGTATATTAGATATTAAGATAAAGAGAATCCCGAAAATGGACATAACAAGATCGAATATAGCGCCATTACAGGTTATTTGTTTATTTTAAAGAAAGTTTCACTTCAAACACGTGTACTGTGTTGCACGCGATTTTTTTTTTTTTTTTATTTTGTTCTTTTTTCCTCTTTACTTATATCTAATTAAACTAAATAAACTTTTCTTTTTTTATATACAAACAAAATATTTACTCTTCAGTCTTCCTTTTTTTTTTCCTAAAAATTTTATAATATTTTATATAATACCCAACATGTTTATTTTATTTCATCTTCATATCCCTTTCTTTTTCCTTTTTTTTTTTATTTGTTTCTTGATATTTACTTTTCATTCTTCCTTTTTCCTTTCAACTTTTTTGTTCTAAAAATTTTATAACATATTCATTTTAATTCGTTTTCATCTCCTTTTCCTTTTCCTTTTTTTTTATATTTGTTTCTTAATATTTACTTTTCATTCTTCCTTTTCCTTTTTGTTCTAACAATTTTATAACATATTAAATTTAATTCATTTCCCTCTCCTTTTCCTTTTCCTTTTTTTTTTTTTAATATTTTATATAATATAACACATATTCTTTTTAATCCATCCTAATCTCCTTTTCCTTTTCTCTTCTTTCCCCTTTTTTTTTCTAGTCACCTCCAGTATTTCAAAAATTTAGCCAAAGTATTTTTTTTTTCACCGAACGAACGAAAAAATTTACGAAATTTAGCAAAAGTATCTTTCCCGAACGAACGAAAATTTTCGATCCGCTACAAGCCCCTCAATCCTCCACGTCGTCAGCCCAGTCCACGGGGTTCTGCTTGTGCACAAAACGCCGCCACACCGACATCCTGTTCCTTTTATCCATGACGACGTGGAATTCGATGTCCTTGTGTCTTATATCGAAAGTTTTTACTCCTCGCGGCGCTGAGGCGACTGCCTTCTCAATAACGCGCGCGTACACGCTGGCGGGAAGCCCGATCCGACGCGCGAAGCCTCGACGCTTAATACGCACCGCGTATTCCGCGTCCCCCGCGCAACTGCACGCATCGGCCTTGCCACGTGCTGCTTCGCAGTCGCTCGTCAATGACGCGACTTTGGACCGAGCGACCCTCACATCGTCGACCAGCTTCTCCACCTGACCTTGTAGCAACGCGAGCCGTTCCGATAATGCCTGTATTTGCTGGTCGGGCTTCTCCACGATGCTCTTGGACTCCTCCAGAATGACACCGAGCTGGGGGTCGTTTTCGAAGATCAGCCTTCCCCTACCCGACATATTGCTGTTCCTGAGCCAGGAGTAAAACTATAAAAGGACGGGTACTCCTTACTAACCAATTCTATGCTCACCTGCGTAAATTTCGTTTGTTCCTTTTTTTTTTTTTAACTTTGGTTCACGCTTCTTCCTTTTTTTTCCCTATCCACTTTTGTCCAATTTCCTTTCGTTGTTCAACTTTCCTTAATTATTATTTGACTTTATGTTATTCCGTTGCTGAACTTTTCCTTTTCTTGTTTTTTTTTTTTAGTCACCTTTTTGCCAATTTCTTATTTTTTTCCCACTTTTTTAAAACCCACGCGCTTGGTTCAGTCCACCATTTGCAATTGATCAATGATGCTTGTGCTGCCTACTGTTGTATGCAATACATTGTGGAATATGCTTCACATATTCCAGCGTAGCGCACTTTATGCTAACACAAGCATTACTCAACATTGTAGTAGGTTGCGCATATACATACATGCACGACCGCTAAGCGAGGATGTAATTAGATCTCGCCTCTATACAATGTTATGCACAGGCAACGCTTTTCTGCTTGGTCAGCGAATCCCACGATCGCTTGACCAGAGCGCATTAGAAGCGCTCCCAAAATGTTACTTCAAATATTCATAATAAAATCATTATCGTTCTTGGCGCTCGACGACGTAAAAAACAAAAAGCAACCATATCGAGGTGCTATGATAAAAAAAAAAAAATATTAATATAATAAAAAGTGAAAAAACAACCAGCTCGAGGTGCTTTGCAAATAAATAAAGATCAATAAAAATATAGAAAGAAAATAATTTCAAAATTTAACGAAAAATAACTAAAGTGACTTAGTGGGACAATGAAAAAAATTATTTCAAAAGTGAACTAATACAGTAAAAAAAAAAAAATATACAAACAAAAAGTGAAGTAAAGCAAAGCAGTTGGCAATTGCAATATGTGCCTTAACTCATGTGATTAAAAATGCGGCAAACTTGAAATCTGCATAAGAACAAAAATTGAATGCAAAAAAAAAATAATAATAATAACAAGTGAAGTAACACAATGAAATAAATAAATAAATGGGTGCGCGATTTAACAAAAAAAAACTAACTATGAAGTGACAATTAAAATAAATAAAAAGCGTGAAGGAAAAAATAATCCCAAAAAACCAATAAAGTAGTAAAATATGACTTATGTGACATAGTGCGACAATAAATAAAATAAAACCAAAAAAAAAAAAAAAAAAACTATGAAGTGACAATTAAAATAAATAATTGACCTAGTGCGCGATTTAAAAAAAAATAAAAATAAAAATAAAACCGTTGTTGAAGCGTGCAAGCAAATGAATTTTTAATTTATTTTAATGAACATAAAAAAAGGCGATGGGTTCCACTCCAACAAAAATAAAGGACCCGAAAGCCAACGTGATTAACGAGGTAACGGTAGAAACAATGTATAATAATACCGACATCTACCTCTTAATAATCACGGTAATATTAGTGCTCAATTTCGCGCTAAAAGTCCACGGTATGTACCGCGGTAATATTAAACGGCAAATTACGAGAGCCGCTAGCCGCGAACAAATTTAAATCCGCGCGTGTATAAAAAAAAAAAAAAAAAACAATGAAAATGCAAATAAAAAAAACAAAGAATAGTGCATATAAAATACGCGCGTATAAACAGACGGGCACATAAACTTACAAATTGTGTCCGAGTATTAGTGAAAAAGTTGTGGAAACAACTTAAGGCAGTGTTTTTAAAAATGTGCTAATAAAAGAAAAAAAAAAAACAACAAACAATAAAAAATAAAGACAAGCGAAACAAACAAACAAAAATAAAAATAAAAAAATAAAAAAAAAAACTAAAAACAAAACAAATCAGCTCTAAATGACTGCGGCGATGGAACCCTAAACGATGGACGGACGGCGGCGAACATTCTTTTAAAAAAAAAGAAAAAGAAAATATATACAAATAATAATACAATTTTATAAACCAAACAGACTGCGGCGATGGAAACTGGTCGACCGGGTCCCCAACCACTGACGATAGAAGAATACAGGGCCCGGCAACCAGCAGCAAGGCGAGCACGTGAAGAAGAAGAAAGGCGTACTGCGATCCCAGTAGTGCGCCCACCGAAGCAATGGGGTGGACGTTTAGTGCGCCTGAGGAAACGCCTGGCGGCGATACGCTGTGCACTGAACGCCAATCCACCTCCACCGTGGGACGTGGCCCAACGACTACAACAGGAGTACGACCAACTGAAGGAAGAACGTGAGCAGCACAACCGGGACCAGAAGCGCCGACAAGCTGAGAAGCAACAGCTTAGTCGCAACGCCAACGTAGAATTAGTTTAAAAAAAAAAGAGAAAAAAAAATAAAAATTGTACTTGCTACTTTGATGAGCAAAAATAAAATCAAATTGATGTTATAATTAAAAATTATTATAAAATTTTTTTAAAAACCAATGTAAATGGAAGATTGCAGCCTATACGAGCTAGCAACTTCCTATTCCACAAACGGCGACTTCGCCGAAGGAACAATTTAAATGTAAAATTTTTTTTTTTTTTCTCTTTCTCACATATACAAAAACAAAAACACACCCGACATTGAAAAAGAAAACGCATAGATGACAGACCAGTACATTCAGCGAATGAGGAGAAGAGTATCTAGGGCAGTTTTAGAAAAAGACCCAGAGATAGTAGTCAGAATCCTCAATATATTAGAAGAAAATGGCGCGTTCAGCGCAGACTGGGCACTACCCTTAGAAGACTTGTTAGAAATATATACGGAATCTTTTGGAGGTGCGTTATTCACGTATAACCTCGAAGAGACCCTACAATTTCTATCAACAATTCAGGGTATAATACTAACCGGAGAGTATCACGATTCCGTGATAGGTATCCTCCGGTATCCAAGTATATATAGCCTTCTCCCTTGATCAATGGATCAATGGGAACTAATTAATAAGACATTGCAGGAGGAATCAGAAGAATTCCAGAGATCCTACAAATGTCTGAATAAAACGGTGGAAATAAAAAAAGAAACCGTTAAAAAACATTTAATGAATCAAATAACAGTCTTGGAAAAAATTAGGGCGTTAATAAACGCAAGATACGAGAAGCTTAGTAAAGAGCACAAAACATTTTGTAAGGAACTATTTTGGAGCCTGAGAGATAAATTATTAAAAATCTCAGATAAGCACAAAATAGACCTGCAAGTGCCACACCAAATAGTGAGTTCGTTAAAACCACTATTAGAATATATGTTAACATTAGACACAACAGAACAAGATAGAGCCCCAACAATGGCGAATACGCCTATAGACTTTTTAAACTTCGCCTCAAGGTTGATACCCGACTTTGATGGCCAGCCAAATAATCTCCAGGCGTTCACGGACGCACTTGCCTTGGTTGATTCGGTCAAAACAGGCCACGACGCAATAGCGGTCAACCTAATTAAAACGAAATTGAAAGGGACAGCCCGCACCCTAATAACAGGCAACGAGACAAACATTGGTGAGGTTATCAGTAAACTGAAATCATCAGTAAAAGGTGAATCAGTTGCTGTATTAACAGCCAAATTGATGAATCTCAAACAGAGCAGCAAGACTGCCAACACATATACCAAAGAGATAGAAGAGCTAACTAAAAGCTTAAAAGGTGCCTATATATCGGACGGTCTACCGACTGAGGTGGCAAACAAATACGCCACCGACAGCGCGGTAAAGGCTATGACCAAGAACTGCGCCCTAGAAAAGGTTAGATGGATAATGGAGGCCGGTCAGTTCAATGACCTCAACGATGCCGTCTCTAAATTCATAAACAGTTGTACTGACGCAACCGGCCAACAAAATGCTATTCTATTCTATGGCAAACGGCAAGGTGGTCAGTACAACAATGGTAACCGAGGAGGTGGACGTGGTCGCGGTCACTCGAATTATCGAGGTCGTGGACGCGGACGCGGAGGTTACCAATCCAACTATAACCAGAGACAGGGCAATAGGTACACTCAGCAAGGTAGAAATATTCGCGTTACGCAGGAAACTGCGGAAAACACGCAAACCCCAAGTACTCAATAGATAATTCACAAGTAAACAGTAAAGTTTTCCATATAAATTTAAACCTCACAACCTTCGTTTCAACGAAAACAGACCTTAACGGTAAAATTTCATCATTTCTAATAGACACAGGAGCTGACATATCAGTTATAAAAATAGGGCAAATAGAAAAAGAAATCGATAAGTGCACGACAACAAGCCTACACGGCATAGGACAGGGTATGACAACTACCTTAGGGAAAATCACAGCCGATTTGATGGTTGAAAATCTATTAATAAGACATGATTTCCATGTTGTTTCAGATGATTTTCCAATCCCATCACACGGTATTTTAGGACTTGATTTCGTCAAGAAATACAATTGTATTCTTGACTATCAAAGAGATCAAGACTGGCTAATTCTAAGGCCGGATGATTTCCCTGAGGATATTGCAATACCAATCAGACACTCTCCGTCTGTGAATGCAATATCTCTACCGGCAAGATCTGAAGTAATCAGATTAATAAAAATAAAAAGCCAAGAAAATGCGGTGCTTATTCCAAATCAAACACTTCAAGATGGAATATTCATAGCAAATACAATTGCTACTAGCGCGCAAACATTCGTTAGAATTGTCAATACCACTGATGACAACATAACTCTGCACGATGTGCACGTAAAAACCGAAAGTCTTAACGACTACGAAGTAATATCATGGGACGACAACAAAAAGTCCAATGATATTAAACTCCAAAAGTTGTCTAAAAATTTCGCAAGCTTCATAAAGTCAAAATTAGAAGCACTATGCACAAAATATATCGACATATTTGCACTAGAAACTGATAAAATAACTGTCAATAACTTCTACAAGCAAAAATTACGCTTGAAAACAGAAGATCCTACCTATATCAAAAACTATAGAACTCCACACACACACAAAGAAGAAATAAATAGACATGTCGATAAGCTAATCAATGACGACATCATTGAACCATCAGCTTCTGAGTACAATAACCCAGTGCTATTGGTACCCAAAAAGTCTCTACCAGGTAAAACTGAGAAAAGATGGAGACTCGTATTAGATTATAGGGCAGTGAATAAACGACTTATTGCAGACAAATTTCCGTTGCCAAGAATAGATGATATTCTTGATGAACTTGGCAGAGCAAAATATTTCTCTTGCTTGGACTTAACGTCCGGATTTCACCAAATTGAGCTAGAAGAAAGTTCTAGGGACATAACATCCTTTTCCACAACAAAATGATCTTATCGTTTTAAAAGACTACCATATGGTCTCAAGGTAGCACCAAATTCATTCCAACGAATGATGACTTTAGCATTTGCTGGACTAGCACCAGCACAAGCTTTTGTATACATGGATGACTTAGTTGTATTAGGCAAATCTGAAAAACATATGTTACAAAATCTAACAGATGTTTTTGATATATGTCGAAAATATAACCTTAAGTTACATCCAGACAAATGCTCATTTTTCGGTCACGAAGTGACTTATCTCGGGCATAAATGTACAGATAAAGGCATTCTTCCAGACGATAGTAAATTCTCAACAATTCAAAACTATCCTACACCCAAAAATGCCGATGAGACCAAACGATTCGTTGCATTCTGCAACTACTATAGACGTTTTGTTAGAAATTTCGCTGAACATTCTCGTCTCTTAACGAGACTCTGTAAGAAGAACGTCAAATTTGAATGGACTTCAGAATGTGATAAAGGATTCGAGTATTTAAAAAATACATTATTGAGCCCAAATATTCTGCAATATCCAGACTTCAGCAAACAATTTTGCATAACAACTGACGCAAGTAAGTTCGCTTGCGGCGCCGTACTCAGTCAAGAGTACGATGATATTCAACTGCCAGTTTCATACGCCTCGAGATCATTCACCAAAGGCGAAAGCAACAAATCTACAATAGAACAAGAACTAGCTGCAATTCATTGGGCCATTACTCATTTCAGGCCATACATTTACGGCACTAAATTCTTAGTAAAAAGCGACCATCGACCACTGTCTTATTTATTCTCCATGAAAAATCCATCGTCAAAATTGACAAGAATCCGTTTAGACTTGGAAGAATATGACTTTACTGTAGAGTACTTGAGGGGAAAAGAGAACTATGCGGCTGATGCTTTGTCACGCATAGAATTCTCAGATATAAAAGACATACCAAAGGTAGTCAACAGAATGTTTAAGGTAACAACAAGGTTACAAAAACAAAAAGAGAATGTAGATAAAACATGTAAAGAACATGTATCTGGTAAACAGTTCTCAGAAGATTTAAAAATTACAGAGGTGTTCAGGAGCAATATGAAAGGCATCGCTAAGCTAGCAATTAATAGCGAGTGCATAAAAATAAAAAGAATAGGAAAGGTGATCACCAAACCATTTGATAAAACAATAATCATTAATGGAAAAATTGATTTAAATCAATTATTTCCAATGCTTGAAAAATTAGCAGGTGATTATAATATCAAAAAGCTGCAGCAATCGTTAAATGACGATATTTTTGAAAAGATCCGGATCACAAAGTATAAAGAAATAGGTAATAAAACTCTAGAGTACCTTACAATAGCACTGACACCCAAAGTAATAAAAGTAGAAACAAAAGAAGACAAAGCCAGAATACTAGAAAAATGTCACGATGATCCAATATGGATTGGCCACCCAGGAATCAATCGTACATTAAAGAAGATTAGAAGAAACTACACTTGGAAGAACATGACAAGAGATATTAGCGAATATATCCGTCAGTGTGACCAGTGTAAGAAAAACAAAACCCAGCGTAGCATAAGACAGGAAATGATCGTTACAGAGACACCAGCAACTGCATTTGATGTAGTGCAAATAGATACCATTGGACCATTACCAAAGTCGAAAAATGGCAATGTGTATGCAGTCACTGTAATATGCGATCTTACAAAATACCTAATAACAATTCCGGTCGTAGACAAATCCGCAAATACAATTGCGAGAGCATTAGTAGATAACGTTATACTCGTGTATGGGCCTATGAAAAAAATAATAACCGACATGGGCACCGAGTATAAGAATCAACTAATAGAAAACCTATCAAAACTTCTCAACGTAGAGCACGTTACGTCTACAGCTTACCATCATCAAACACTCGGAACGGTTGAAAGAAGCCACCGAACGTTTAATGAGTACGTACGATCGTACATAGCAACAGACAAAACGGATTGGGATGAATGGCTTAAATACTTTACGTATTGCTACAACACGACCCCTTCATTGGCTCATGACTATTGTCCATTCGAAGTAGTGTTTGGCAAAGCCCCTACATCATTCGATTTTCTGTTAACATCAGTGATCGACCCAACATATAATATTGAGGCCTACGAGAAAGAAGTTAAATTCAGGTTACAAACAGCTCAACAAAGAGCGAAAAAATTGTTAGAAAATAGGAAAATACAAGATAAGATACTATATGATAGAAATAAGAATCCAACAGAAGTAGCAATAGGAGACCTAGTATTAGTCAAACAAGTAGGACATAAGCTAGATAGTCTCTATAAAGGTCCTTTTAGAGTTATAAGTGTAGATAATAGAAACAACTGCACAGTTACAGACGACAATGACAAGACCATGACAATACACTTGGACAGAATACGACATTATACACAATAAAAAAAAAAAAAAAAAAAAAAAAAAAATTTTACATTCGTTTTTCTTACATTTACAAAATCAAAAAAATATATATATAAAAATACTTATAAAAAAAAAAAAAAAAAAAAAAAAAAAAAATTTTACATGATAAAACACAAAAATTTGTAATACATAATTACTTTACACATACTAAAATAAATAATTAGAATAAATTCACAAATGTAAATTCATTCTTCTGTAAAAGGGAGGTGATGTATGTGTATAACATCAATGCAATACATTGTGGAATATGCTTCACATATTCCAGCGTAGCGCACTTTATGCTAACACAAGCATTACTCAACATTGTAGTAGGTTGCGCATATACATACATGCACGACCGCTAAGCGAGGATGTAATTAGATCTCGCCTCTATACAATGTTATGCACAGGCAACGCTTTTCTGCTTGGTCAGCGAATCCCACGATCGCTTGACCAGAGCGCATTAGAAGCGCTCCCAAAATGTAACTTCAAATATTCATAATAAAATCATTATCGTTCTTGGCGCTCGACGACGTAGTCGCCTAACCTAATCACGATCTTTTTAATTCGACATAACACTACAGCTACACTAGTTGGTAAAAATTAGTCCTTATTCCCAACACTAATACGTTGGGTTTCCTGAGCACGCGCAAATACCAAACCTCAAAAGAGTCACAGTTGACGCCTGTTACCATGCGTCACATGTGGCGCATGCGTGTTGGCGCATGTTAACCACAAAAACGCGTAACATACGGCGCATGGGTGTACCGTGTCACATACGATGCATGTGTCGTGCAACACATGTGTCATGCAACACTTCTATATTGACACATGTTACCAGCTATGCGTCACATTCGTCGCATGTGTGTGTGTGCCAACACTGGTCATGAGCGTTGCTACCCGCTATGGTGTAATGTGCGTCACCTTTTGACGCAGGTGAGTGCGCAGGTGTGTTGGCGTATGTTACCCAATAAAACGCATTACATATGGCGCATGTGTGTTGGCGTTTGTTATCAAACTAAAGTGCATCACATATGGCGCATGTGTATTGGCGTATGTTATCGCCTACCATGCACTACATATGGCGCATGAGTGTTGACGCATGTTACTAACTAAAGAGCATTACATATGGCGCATGTGTGTTGGCGCATGTTACCCACTAAAATGCATAACATATGGCGCATTTATGTTGGCGTATGTTATCAACTATCATGCATTACATATGGCGCATGTGTGTTGACGCATGTTACTAACTAAAGAGCATTACATATGGCGCATGTGTGTTGGCGTATGCTACCCACTAAAATGCATTACATATGGCGCATGTGCGTTGGCGTATGTTCCCAACTAGCGCGCATCACATGTGGCGCATGTGTGTATTGTGTCATATATGATTTCGTGAAACACATGTGTATTGACCCTTTTTTCGTGCTATGTGAGTCATATTTGACGCGGGTGTGTGCGCAGACGCGGCAACCCTGGCCATGCAACACATGTGCTTTGCCACAATATTCTCGTGCAATTTACCAAGAAAAATTTAAGAAGAAAAAAAAAATAAAAGCAAAAGTGAAGCGTGCGAGCCCAACAAAACAAAATAAGTTTATCTATACGCAATTCGCCATCGCCCTGTGACAACGAGAAACTGTGCCGACCAACCACACGAAGGCGTGTTATCCGTGAACCCAAAAGACCGGCAGAAAACAGACGCCCTGCGATAACTGGTAAACAAGCCCCAGGCCATGATTTCTGGCCATGCGAATGGCCAGCAGTGATCTTTACTTAGCGGCGGGTAAAGTGACGAACGCGAAGCGAACCAAAAAAACGGCACTCAGTGTGAATATATGTTATTTATATTTAGTTGTCCTTTATTAACCCGTATTGTGAACTTGTTATCGTTTAGTAAGGTGAGCACTTAAAGGCAGGCCCTAGCACACCCGATACTCTCTGGAACTAAAGCTACTGCAACAACGTACGTTTTTTCCTTTTTCTCCCGCACAACAACATTTTGCGTAGTCGGGCCGTAGGGGTCCGTCAGGTTTGACTCTCGTTGTTATGTATTCGTTTTCGAAATTCACCTTACTAAAGTCTTTTCCTTTTCAGATAACCGCCGACCTAATTATAAGTTATATGACTAAGCTATCTTTAAGACGACACATAATTGTACTAGTCTGTAAGTTCCAACTGTACCTAGTTGGTTGATTCCCTCTCCTCCTCATCCCCCTCCACAATAGACTGTCCGTCCGCAAATAGTTTCAGCTCACTCACGTGTGCTGTTCGCGTCCGTCTACCGCTTGCACTTTTCAACTCCGCGATCACCGGCGACGCGTAACCGACCACCTGATAAGGCCCATCGTACTTCGGTGCCAATTTGGCGGCAAAATTTTCACTTGCCTTAGATAGGTGATGTTGCTTCACGAGCACTTTCTGACCGATTTCCGGCCTCCATTCGCGCCGTCGTAAATTATAGCCTCTCGCTTGATCCTGGCTAGCTTTCGACTGCGATATTTTTACGATTTCGAAAATCTCACTCATTTTTGCCTGATGCTCGCCGACCCCCTCCGCGACGCGGCCTGACCCTATCGCGACCTCGTCGAACAATGCCTTCGGCAGCCTCGGCTCCCGCCCCTGCGCCAAAAATGCTGGCGTATAACCGGTACTGTCAGCCATACTGGTGTTTATTGCCAGCGTAAGTTCTGGGATGAATTCATCCCAGCGACGCTGCTCCCCTTCCGCAAATTGCGCAATCATCGTCTTCACTGTTCGATTTGTTCGTTCAGTCGGGTTTTCCTGCGGCGTATATGGGGCAGTGAATTGGTGGCGTACCCCCATGTCCCCGAGAAACCTCTTAAATGACCTAATCGTGAACTGGGCGCCATTGTCCGTCACCATCACCTTCGGTACTCCAAAACGTGCCAAAATTTTGTCCCTGAAAGCCTTTTGCAAATTTTCAGTCGATGCTTTGCGCAACGGTGCCATTTCTACCCATTTGGTAAATTTGTCTACAAACACGACCAGCATAGTATTACCGTGTACCGACCGTGGTAGTGGTCCGACAAAATCTGCGCAAAGTATCGCCCATGGCTCGTCAGGCAATTGAGTCAGCATTTTCCCTGCTGCCTTCTGGTGGCCTGTCTTGAATTTCTGGCAAGATACGCACTTTGCGACGTAATTCCTCACATCTCGGAACAACCCCGGCCAGTAATACTGCCGCAACAGCCGCGCAATTGTTTTTCGAACCCCCAAGTGACCCGCCGTTACCGCATCATGATTTTCTTTTAACACTCGGCCTCTCAGTGGCTCTGGGACGCACAATTTCCAGTCCGGTCCCCCGTCCTCCCCCAATCGTCCTGGTATGTACCGATACAAATGTCCGTTTTCAACCATGAAGTCAGGGTACCGTTCAGGGTATTTCCCGATGTCTGAAATTTTCGTGTCTGTCCATGCGCATGTCTGTTTGTCATCTACCGTCGCCCTATACAACGTGTCCAGCGGCTGCCGCGATAGTGCGTCGGCCACGACGTTTAACTTTCCCTTGCGATATTCGACATCAAAGGTATACTGCTGCAGTTCTAATGCCCAGCGAACAGATCGGCCAGAGGGGCTTTCAATGCTGTTCAGCCATTTCAACGCTTGGTGGTCAGTAAGGACGGTAAACCTATAACCTTCCAAGTACGGTCGTAGTTTCCTTATTGCCCACACGATCGCCAGGCATTCCTTTTCAGTTGCCGAATAGTTTCGTTCACTTTTGCCCAAATGCCTGCTAGCCTATGCAATTACGCGTTCCTGTCCATCTATTATCTGCGTAAGCACCGCGCCCAGTCCGAAATCGCTTGCATCGGTTTGCAGCATAAATCTTTGCGAAAAGTCCGGGCATGCCAGCACCGGCGCCTCCGTCAAACGTCTCTTCAGTTCCTCGAACTCAGTTTGATGCTCGACTTTCCACCGCCAATGCTTGCCTTTTTTCAGCAACGTGGTGATGTTCACTGTTGCCTTGGAAAAATTCTCCACAAACCGCCTATACCACGACACTACCCCCAAAAACTGTCGCACCCCTCGCAGGCTGGTTGGAGGTTTTAATTGTTGTATCGCGGCTATTTTATCAGGATCAGTCTTGATTCCGGCCTCACACACCACATGCCCTAAATACTTAATCTCCTGCCTGAAAAATTCGCATTTTTCCCTATTTAGTTTAAAATTCGCCGCTCTCAATCTCCTAAACACCTCACGTAGGTTTGTCATATGCTCCTCTAAGGAGCTCCCTGTAACAATTATGTCATCGAGGTATGCAAACGCATGTGGCTCCATCTCAGCGCCAATCACCTGATCAAGGGCGCGCTGAAATGTCGCCGGTGCGGAGTGCAAACCGAACGGCATCACTTTCCATTGATAGAGTCCCCTCCCAGGCACCGTGAACGCAGTGCATGGTCTGCTTGCTTCTTCCACCGGTATCTGCCAATAGCCGTTTTTGAGGTCTAGGCTGCTAATATATTTCGCGTTCCGCAGCCGATCTAGAATATGGTTAATTCGCGGAAGAGGGTACGCATCAGGAACTGAATTCGCGTTAAGTTGACGATAATCGACGCACATACGCCAGGTCCCATTCTTCTTTTTCACTAGTACAATGGGTGCACTGTGAGGACTTACTGACGGTTCGATGCAGTCGTTCGCAAGCAACTCGTCCACCTGCGCATTAATGATTGCCATCATGGCCGGGTTTTTCGGAAAATACCGCTGTTTCAGTGGTCGGTCGTTCTTCATGTTGATTCTATGCGTCGTAATGTTAGACGTCCCCGCCAGGCCCTCAAACATCTGAAGTTTGACCTCCAGAAATTTTTCTACCTCCCGCAAATCGTTCTTCATCTTGATACCTCGAGCGATACATGCAGCACGAACGTGGCGAAGGTGAGCAGGTCGCCTTTGTCTTGGCTTATGCTTGGTTACGGCGGCGTCCGACCCCTCACGTGCGTCGGCACGTGTTGTCCTAGGTCGCTTCGTACGCTGCGGCTTCGGCCTAGGCATTTCGCGGCCGTTCCCCGAGTCCGGTACACCCTCGTTTGACGCGGGGATCCCGCGCTGGTCGCTCCCGCCGCTTATCTCCCCCATCTCGGGTATGCCGCACCCTCCTAAAGCGGACGACACCATAACTGGCGTTCGGCACTGAGGCTCCATGACTAGTTTATGCCCCTCAGTTTCGCGTATCAGCACCACTTCCTCGCCACACTTTAGTTCAGAACCGATTCGTTTTAGAAAGTCCATGCCCAGAATCAGATCGTCCACCATTTCGCACAAGGTGAGCAAACCCACGGCACACGACCTTGAACCCAACGCGACCTGTGCGTGGACAACCTCCGATATTCGGGTGTTCACGCCGTTCGCCATGCGTACCTCCTGATTCACCCGTTCAACGTTCTCACCATTTTTTAAATGACTGGCCAAACACGAGCTGATGAAACTTCGCGTGGCCCCTGTATCGATGATCGCCCAAATCAAGACGCCATCGAGCGTGACCTGGGCTTGCAGCCCGGCCTCTCTGACTTGTAGGGTCCCTAATTTGAGTCTCCCTGCGGAGGCGGAAACTCCAGACGAGGAAGTTGCCTGGACTCCGATGGGCCTCGTCCCGGTCGGGGTCCTTGGCCGTTTCCCGCCCGCCCACAGCAATCGCGGGTATGGGTCCCCCTCTTCCCACAATCCCAGCAAAACGCCACGAACGCATTCCGACATTCCTTGGACCAATGCCCGTCCTGTCCACAACGCCGACAAGCGGTGTGTGGGTTGATTTGCCGCTCCGACACCGACGCCACCTGACGCTGTGCGTTTCCCTTATTCTGTACCCCATTTCGGACGGGGTTGGTTTCGCGCCGGCGTACCTCTTCGAACTCCTCCGCCAATTCCAGCAGCTCCTCCAGCGTGCTAAATCTTCTCCTCGTTGCATAGTATTGATACTCGCACCGGCTGTTCTCGTAAATGTGCTTCAGTTGTTGCTGCCGAGTTAGCTGTGAATGTTTCATAAGGCGCTTCATGTCCAAAACGTAGCTCGCGAACAACTCATCCGGTCCCTGCAACCTACCCCGTACCTCCCATTCCAAGTCTTCCGCGAAGCTACGCGACACAAAGAACTTAATAAAGTCGGCCTTGAAATCAGTCCAGGTGTCCCAGGACTGCTCACTGTACAAATACCACGTCTGGGCCCTGCCTTCCAGCAAATCGGGCACGATAAGTGGCAACTGGTCCCGTGGTATTTGCCGCCTCCTGGCCTTACTTTCAACTACATCCAGGAACTGCAACGCGTCCTGCTGACCATCAAACCGGATCTTCCACTTGTCAGTTTCATGGAAATAAGCTATGTCCCCGACTATGGGACCCCATCGAGCCGTCGCCGTTTCCCGACTATCCCTAAAGGATACCCTTGGCGTCGTTCGGCGACTGCTTCTGCCGGACGCCTCCAGGCCGCCTGTTGCCCCCACCCAATCTTCCACCCGGCCCTCTTCCGACGTTTCATATCCCCCCGGCGAACTTGATCGTACTGTTGCGCGTGCGTCTCCCGGCGGCGGGGGCGCGAGGGTCTTTGGCTTAATCTCTGGTACCCCCTCGATTGCTTCCTGGGTTCGTGCCTCGGTGACCAGCACGGTGGGCGATTTCAATGACGGTGGCCGGGCGTGCATAGCCGCCAGCTCCTCAAGCCGCGCCAGAGAAGCCGCGTCTAGGCCCCCCTCGCTAATAAATTTGGAGAGGCGTTTACGCATCTCCTCTACCGAACCGTATGCTGCCTGATCAAACTCCTCCAGATAAGCTATCAGCTCCTCCTTCCGCAGGCTCGCCACAAACGAAACCTTAACCATTTTGTTGCCCTACTTGCAAAATTTAGGTTATTATGTTTTTTTTTTTTTTTTTGTTGAATCTTCTCCCTGGTTGTTAAAAGTTTTACCTTTAACGGGTCTCCCCCAAAATGCCCTACAATGTTTCCTCAACCAGAACCTGTATGCTCCCTCTCTAGCCTAACAACGAAACGTTACCAATTCACCCAGGGTCCCTGCTCGGGCGCCAATGTAAAGGACTCCCGGTTCTACCCGGTTCGAAGGCTGGGAGTAGCTAGCCGACAGAGTCCGTTTTACATAAATTTATTCGATTTATATAAAGACCCTGCGTGAATCAGTAACGTACCTTTCGTCTGACTGAAATCCAACTCGAGAGTAGCGAAAAGAAAGAGGTTGACGTTCAGTTTGTACAGAAACAACTTTTAATTCTCAAGGGAAAAGTGATCGGGGGAATCAGCGTTGCTAACTTACAACTAAATCAGAGGACCCTATTCTCCAACTTCACTTATCCGAACTTATCCACTAGTGTACAAAGATATAACTTAGACTCTAAACTTAGCTGTAATATTTCCTCCAGTTGCTGCTGCGGGGTGGTGCGTTCTCCCTCGACGTTTTGTTCGATGTTTTGCTCGATGATTTGCTCCGTCAGTGCTAGCGCACGTCTTGCTGTTTATTTGACGAGTTGGCGTCTAGCTGGGCGTAGTAAGCTGGTGCTGCTGGCGTAGCTGCGTGTGAGGACTCGGCCAAACACGTTGTAGCGGCCGTATGTACCGTGGCACGGGGTGATTTTCACGCACTCCAAATATATATATATATAAGTGACACGACTCGGTCGACGGGGAAAATAGCGTTTCTTTTTCGTATCGCGTACTTTGTTCGCTTGAGACTTTCCTCAATTCGCATTATTCTTTTTTTTTTTTTTTTATTTTGTTCTTTTTTCCTCTTTACTTATATCTAATTAAACTAAATAAACTTTTCTTTTTTTATATACAAACAAAATATTTACTCTTCAGTCTTCCTTTTTTTTTCGTAAAAATTTTATAATATTTTATATAATACCCAACATGTTTATTTTATTTCATCTTCATCTCCCTTTCTTTTTCCTTTTTTTTTTATTTGTTTCTTGATATTTACTTTTCATTCTTCCTTTTTCCTTTCAACTTTTTGGTTCTAAAAATTTTATAACATATTCATTTTAATTCGTTTTCATCTCCTTTTCCTTTTCCTTTTTTTTTATATTTGTTTCTTAATATTTACTTTTCATTCTTCCTTTTCCTTTTTGTTCTAACAATTTTATAACATATTAAATTTAATTCATTTTCCTCTCCTTTTCCTTTTCCTTTTTTTTTTAATATTTTATATAATATAACACATATTCTTTTTAATCCATCCTAATCTCCTTTTCCTTTTCTCTTTTTTCCCCTTTTTTTTTTCTAGTCACCTCCAGTATTTCAAAAATTTAGCCAAAGTATTTTTTTTTTACATATTGCTGTTCCTGAGCCAGGAGTAAAACTATAAAAGGACGGGTACTCCTTACTAACCAATTCTATGCTCACCTGCGTAAATTTCGTTTGTTCCTTTTTTTTTATACTTTTCACTTATGTGAAATAGTATATTAACTTTGTCACGGAGTTTGTAACAGATCGAAATATTAATTTCCGACTATATAAAGTATATATATTCTTGATCAGGACGACAAGACGAGTTGATTTAGCCATGTCCGTCTTTCCGTCTGTCTGTCGGTCTGTCTGTCTGTCGGTCTGTCTGTCTGTATGTATGCAAACTAGTCCCTCAGTTTTGAAGCTATCGAGCTGAAACTTTGCACAGAGTCTTAGAATTTATTACGATGAATCATTCGTCGGAACCAGCATGATCGGATTATTGGAACAGGTAGCTCCCATACGAAAAGAAGAAGAAAAGTGAACAAAACTTGAATCGTTGTATGGAAAACTTTCTTGTTTTGTACAATAGAGTGCTGAAATTTTAAACATAGTAGTTTTACATGGTCCGACTACATGCCTGAAAGTTTCATTGAGATTGGACATCTGGAACTGGTAGCTCCCATACAAAATGAAGAAGAGGAAGAGAAGGAATATTCACGTCGTTGTATGGAAAACTTTTTTGTTTCTTAACCAATTGACTTGAAATTTTAAAGTTATGTTCTTAAGGAGGAATGAAATCTATTTTGACCAAAAGTGGGCGTAACCACGCGTAGCCACGCCCACTTATAGCGAAAATTTACCCGTTGTATGGAAAACTTTTTTGTTTTTTAACCAATTGACTTGAAACTTTACAGTTATGTTCTTAGAGAGGAATGAAAACTATTTTGACCAAAAGTGGGCGTAGCCAGGCGTAGCCACGCCCACTTATAGCGAAAATTGACCCATTGTATGGAAAACTTTTTTGTTTTTTAACCAATTGACTTGAAACTTTGCAGTTATGCTCTTAGGGAGGAATGAAAACTATTTTGATCAAAAGTGGGCGTGGCCACGCCCACTTATAGCTTAACTTGACCCTTTGTATGGAAAACTTTTTTGTTTTTCAACCAATTGACTTGAAACTTTACAGTTATGTTCTTAGGGAGGAATGAAAACTATTTTAACCAAAAGTGGGCGTAGCCACGCCTACTTATATCGAAAATTGACCCGTTGTATGGAAAACTTTTTTGTTTTTTAACCAATTGACTTGAAACTTTGCAGTTATGCTCTTAGGGAGGAATGAAAACTATTTTGATCAAAAGTGGGCATGGCCACACTCACTTATAGCTTAACTTGACCCTTTGTATGGAAAACTTTTTGGTTTTTTAATCAATTGACTTGAAACTTTACAGTTATGTTCTTAGAGAGGAATGAAAACTATTTTGACGAAAAGTGGGCGTAGCCACGCCCTTTTATAGCGAAAATTGACCCTTTGTATGGAAAACTTTTTTGTTTTTTAACCAATTGACTTAAAACTTTAAAGTTATGTTCCTAGAGAGGAATGAAAACTATTTTGACCAAAAGTGGGCGTAGCCACGCCTACTTATAGCAAAAATTGACCCGTTGTATGGAAAACTTTTTTGTTTTTTAACCAATTGACTTGAAACTTTGCAGTTATGCTGTTAGGGAGGAATGAAAACTATTTTGATCAAAAGTGGGCGTGGCCACGCCCTTTTATAGAGAAAATTGACCCTTTGTATGGAAAACTTTTTTGTTTTTTAACCAATTGACTTGAAACTTTACTGTTATGTTCTTAGGGAGGAATAAAAACTATTTTGACCAAATGTGGGCATGGCTACGCCCACTTATCGCAAAACTTGAACCGTTGTATGGAAAAATTTTTTGTTTTTTAACGAATTGAGTTGAAACATTACACTTATGTTGTTAGGGAGGCATGAAAACTATTCATTTAGTTTTTTTTATAGTGACACAAAGTGAAAAGTATTATAGCTTCAGCCTTGCTGAAGATAGCGTCCTTACTGGTTTTTTTTTAACTTTGGTTCACGTTTCTTCCTTTTTTTTCCCCTATCCACTTTTGTCCAATTTCCTATCGTTGTTCAACTTTCCTTAATTTTTATTTGACTTTATGTTATTCCGTTACTGAACTTTTCCTTTTCTTGTTTTTTTTTTTTAGTCACCTTTTTGCCAATTTTTTATTTTTTTCCCACTTTTTTAAAACCCACGCGCTTGGTTCAGTCCACCATTTGCAATTGATCAATGATGCTTGTGCTGCCTACAGCTACACCAGTTGGTAAAAATTAGTCCTTATTCCCAACACTAATACGTTGGGTTTCCTGAGCACGCGCAAATACCAAACCTCAAAAGAGTCACAGTTGACGCCTGTTACCATGCGTCACATGTGGCGCATGCGTGTTGGCGCATGTTAACCACAAAAACGCGTAACATACGGCGCATGGGTGTACCGTGTCACATACGATGCATGTGTCGTGCAACACATGTGTCATGCAACACTTCTATATTGGCACATGTTACCAGCTATGCGTCACATTCGACGCATGTGTGTGTGTGCCAACACTGGTCATGAGCGTTGCTACCCGCTATGGTGTAATGTGCGTCACCTTTTGACGCAGGTGAGTGCGCAGGTGTGTTGGCGTATGTTACCCAATAAAACGCATTACATATGGCGCATGTGTGTTGGCGTTTGTTATCAAACTAAAGTGCATCACATATGGCGCATGTGTATTGGCGTATGTTATCGCCTACCATGCACTACATATGGCGCATGTGTGTTGACGCATGTTACATTACATATGGCGCTTGTGTGCTGGCGTATGTTACCCACTAAAATGCATAACATATGGCGTATGTGTATTGGCGTATGTTATCGCCTACCATGCACTACATATGGCGCATGTGTGTTGACGCATGTTACTAACTAAAGAGCATTACATATGGCGCATGTGTGTTGGCGCATGTTACCCACTAAAATGCATAACATATGGCGCATTTATGTTGGCGTATGTTATCAACTATCATGCATTACATATGGCGCATGTGTGTTGACGCATGTTACTAACTAAAGAGCATTACATATGGCGCATGTGTGTTGGCGTATGCTACCCACTAAAATGCATTACATATGGCGCATGTGCGTTGGCGTATGTTCCCAACTAGCGCGCATCACATGTGGCGCATGTGTGTATTGTGTCATATATGATTTCGTGAAACACATGTGTATTGACCCTTTTTTCGTGCTATGTGAGTCATATTTGACGCGGGTGTGTGCGCAGACGCGGCAACCCTGGCCATGCAACACATGTGCTTTGCCACAATATTCTCGTGCAATTTACCAAGAAAAATTTAAGAAGAAAAAAAAAAATAAAAGCAAAAGTGAAGCGTGCGAGCCCAACAAAACAAAATAAGTTTATCTATACGCAATTCGCCATCGCCCTGTGACAACGAGAAACTGTGCCGACCAACCACACGAAGGCGTGTTATCCGTGAACCCAAAAGACCGGCAGAAAACAGACGCCCTGCGATAACTGGTAAACAAGCCCCAGGCCATGATTTCTGGCCATGCGAATGGCCAGCAGTGATCTTTACTTAGCGGCGGGTAAAGTGACGAACGCGAAGCGAACCAAAAAAACGGCACTCAGTATGAATATATGTTATTTATATTTAGTTGTCCTTTATTAACCCGTATTGTGAACTTGTTATCGTTTAGTAAGGTGAGCACTTAAAGGCAGGCCCTAGCACACCCGATACTCTCTGGAACTAAAGCTACTGCAACAACGTACGTTTTTTCCTTTTTCTCCCGCACAACAACATTTTGCGTAGTCGGGCCGTAGGGGTCCGTCAGGTTTGACTCTCGTTGTTATGTATTCGTTTTCGAAATTCACCTTACTAAAGTCTTTTCCTTTTCAGATAACCGCCGACCTAATTATAAGTTATATGACTAAGCTATCTTTAAGACGACACATAATTGTACTAGTCTGTAAGTTCCAACTGTACCTAGTTGGTTGATTCCCTCTCCTCCTCATCCCCCTCCACAATAGACTGTCCGTCCGCAAATAGTTTCAGCTCACTCACGTGTGCTGTTCGCGTCCGTCTACCGCTTGCACTTTTCAACTCCGCGATCACCGGCGACGCGTAACCGACCACCTGATAAGGCCCATCGTACTTCGGTGCCAATTTGGCGGCAAAATTTTCACTTGCCTTAGATAGGTGATGTTGCTTCACGAGCACTTTCTGACCGATTTCCGGCCTCCATTCGCGCCGTCGTAAATTATAGCCTCTCGCTTGATCCTGGCTAGCTTTCGACTGCGATATTTTTACGATTTCGAAAATCTCACTCATTTTTGCCTGATGCTCGCCGACCCCCTCCGCGACGCGGCCTGACCCTATCGCGACCTCGTCGAACAATGCCTTCGGCAGCCTCGGCTCCCGCCCCTGCGCCAAAAATGCTGGCGTATAACCGGTACTGTCGGCCATACTGGTGTTTATTGCCAGCGTAAGTTCTGGGATGAATTCATCCCACCGACGCTGCTCCCCTTCCGCAAATTGCGCAATCATCGTCTTCACTGTTCGATTTGTTCGTTCAGTCGGGTTTTCCTGCGGCGTATATGGGGCAGTGAATTGGTGGCGTACCCCCATGTCCCCGAGAAACCTCTTAAATGACCTAATCGTGAACTGGGCGCCATTGTCCGTCACCATCACCTTCGGTACTCCAAAACGTGCCAAAATTTTGTCCCTGAAAGCCTTTTGCAAATTTTCAGTCGATGCTTTGCGCAACGGTGCCATTTCTACCCATTTGGTAAATTTGTCTACAAACACGACCAGCATAGTATTACCGTGTACCGACCGTGGTAGTGGTCCGACAAAATCTGCGCAAAGTATCGCCCATGGCTCGTCAGGCAATTGAGTCAGCATTTTCCCTGCTGCCTTCTGGTGGCCTGTCTTGAATTTCTGGCAAGATACGCACTTTGCGACGTAATTCCTCACATCTCGGAACAACCCCGGCCAGTAATACTGCCGCAACAGCCGCGCAATTGTTTTTCGAACCCCTAAGTGACCCGCCGTTACCGCATCATGATTTTCTTTTAACACTCGGCCTCTCAGTGGCTCTGGGACGCACAATTTCCAGTCCGGTCCCCCGTCCTCCCCCAATCGTCCTGGTATGTACCGATACAAATGTCCGTTTTCAACCATGAAGTCAGGGTACCGTTCAGGGTATTTCCCGATGTCTGAAATTTTCGCGTCTGTCCATGCGCATGTCTGTTTGTCATCTACCGTCGCCCTATACAACGTGTCCAGCGGCTGCCGCGATAGTGCGTCGGCCACGACGTTTAACTTTCCCTTGCGATATTCGACATCAAAGGTATACTGCTGCAGTTCTAATGCCCAGCGAACAGTTCGGCCAGAGGGGCTTTCAATGCTGTTCAGCCATTTCAACGCTTGGTGGTCAGTAAGGACGGTAAACCTATAACCTTCCAAGTACGGTCGTAGTTTCCTTATTGCCCACACGATCGCCAGGCATTCCTTTTCAGTTGCCGAATAGTTTCGTTCACTTTTGCCCAAATGCCTGCTAGCCTATGCAATTACGCGTTCCTGTCCATCTATTATCTGCGTAAGCACCGCGCCCAGTCCGAAATCGCTTGCATCGGTTTGCAGCATAAATCTTTGCGAAAAGTCCGGGCATGCCAGCACCGGCGCCTCCGTCAAACGTCTCTTCAGTTCCTCGAACTCAGTTTGATGCTCGACTTTCCACCGCCAATGCTTGCCTTTTTTCAGCAACGTGGTGATGTTCACTGTTGCCTTGGAAAAATTCTCCACAAACCGCCTATACCACGACACTACCCCCAAAAACTGTCGCACCCCTCGCAGGCTGGTTGGAGGTTTTAATTGTTGTATCGCGGCTATTTTATCAGGATCAGTCTTGATTCCGGCCTCACACACCACATGCCCTAAATACTTAATCTCCTGCCTGAAAAATTCGCATTTTTCCCTATTTAGTTTAAAATTCGCCGCTCTCAATCTCCTAAACACCTCACGTAGGTTTGTCATATGCTCCTCTAAGGAGCTCCCTGTAACAATTATGTCATCGAGGTATGCAAACGCATGTGGCTCCATCTCAGCGCCAATCACCTGATCTAGGGCGCGCTGAAATGTCGCCGGTGCGGAGTGCAAACCGAATGGCATCACTTTCCATTGATAGAGTCCCCTCCCAGGCACCGTGAACGCAGTGCATGGTCTGCTTGCTTCTTCCACCGGTATCTGCCAATAGCCGTTTTTGAGGTCTAGGCTGCTAATATATTTCGCGTTCCGCAGCCGATCTAGAATATGGTTAATTCGCGGAAGAGGGTACGCATCAGGAACTGAATTCGCGTTAAGTTGACGATAATCGACGCACATACGCCAGGTCCCATTCTTCTTTTTCACTAGTACAATGGGTGCACTGTGAGGACTTACTGACGGTTCGATGCAGTCGTTCGCAAGCAACTCGTCCACCTGCGCATTAATGATTGCCATCATGGCCGGGTTTTTCGGAAAATACCGCTGTTTCAGTGGTCGGTCGTTCTTCATGTTGATTCTATGCGTCGTAATGTTAGACGTCCCCGCCAGGCCCTCAAACATTTGAAGTTTGACCTCCAGAAATTTTTCTACTTCCTGCAAATCGTTCTTCATCTTGATACCTCGAGCGATATATGCAGCACGAACGTGGCGAAGGTGAGCAGGTCGCCTTTGTCTTGGCTTATGCTTGGTTACGGCGGCGTCCGACCCCTCACGTGCGTCGGCACGTGTTGTCCTAGGTCGCTTCGTACGCTGCGGCTTCGGCCTAGGCATTTCGCGGCCGTTCCCCGAGTCCGGTACACCCTCGTTTGACGCGGGGATCCCGCGCTGGTCGCTCCCGCCGCTTATCTCCCCCATCTCGGGTATGCCGCACCCTCCTAAAGCGGACGACACCATAACTGGCGTTCGGCACTGAGGCTCCATGACTAGTTTATGCCCCTCAGTTTCGCGTATCAGCACCACTTCCTCGCCACACTTTAGTTCAGAACCGATTCGTTTTAGAAAGTCCATGCCCAGAATCAGATCGTCCACCATTTCGCACAAGGTGAGCAAACCCACGGCACACGACCTTGAACCCAACGCGACCTGTGCGTGGACAACCTCCGATATTCGGGTGTTCACGCCGTTCGCCATGCGTACCTCCTGATTCACCCGTTCAACGTTCTCACCATTTTTTAAATGACTGGCCAAACACGAGCTGATGAAACTTCGCGTGGCCCCTGTATCGATGATCGCCCAAATCAAGACGCCATCGAGCGTGTCCTGGGCTTGCAGCCCGGCCTCTCTGACTTGTAGGGTCCCTAATTTGAGTCTCCCTGCGGAGGCGGAAACTCCAGACGAGGAAGTTGCCTGGACTCCGATGGGCCTCGTCCCGGTCGGGGTCCTTGGCCGTTTCCCGCCCGCCCACAGCAATCGCGGGTATGGGTCCCCCTCTTCCCACAATCCCAGCAAAACGCCACGAACGCATTCCGACATTCCTTGGACCAATGCCCGTCCTGTCCACAACGCCGACAAGCGGTGTGTGGGTTGATTTGCCGCTCCGACACCGACGCCACCTGACGCTGTGCGTTTCCCTTATTCTGTACCCCATTTCGGACGGGGTTGGTTTCGCGCCGGCGTACCTCTTCGAACTCCTCCGCCAATTCCAGAAGCTCCTCCAGCGTGCTAAAACTTCTCCTCGGTGCATAGTACTGATACTCGCACCGGCTGTTCTCGTAAATGTGCTTCAGTTGTTGCTGCCGAGTTAGCTGTGAATGTTTCATAAGGCGCTTCATGTCCAAAACGTAGCTCGCGAACAACTCATCCGGTCCTTGCAACCTACCCCGTACCTCCTATTCCAAGTCTTCCGCGAAGCTACGCGACACGAAGAACTTAATAAAGTCGGCCCTAAAGTCAGTCCAGGTGTCCCAGGACTGCTCACTGTACAAAAACCAATAGCCGTTTTTGAGGTCTAGGCTGCTAATATATTTCGCGTTCCGCAGCCGATCTAGAATATGGTTAATTCGCGGAAGAGGGTACGCATCAGGAACTGAATTCGCGTTAAGTTGACGATAATCGACGCACATACGCCAGGTCCCATTCTTCTTTTTCACTAGTACAATGGGTGCACTGTGAGGACTTACTGACGGTTCGATGCAGTCGTTCGCAAGCAACTCGTCCACCTGCGCATTAATGATTGCCATCATGGCCGGGTTTTTCGGAAAATACCGCTGTTTCAGTGGTCGGTCGTTCTTCATGTTGATTCTATGCGTCGTAATGTTAGACGTCCCCGCCAGGCCCTCAAACATTTGAAGTTTGACCTCCAGAAATTTTTCTACTTCCTGCAAATCGTTCTTCATCTTGATACCTCGAGCGATATATGCAGCACGAACGTGGCGAAGGTGAGCAGGTCGCCTTTGTCTTGGCTTATGCTTGGTTACGGCGGCGTCCGACCCCTCACGTGCGTCGGCACGTGTTGTCCTAGGTCGCTTCGTACGCTGCGGCTTCGGCCTAGGCATTTCGCGGCCGTTCCCCGAGTCCGGTACACCCTCGTTTGACGCGGGGATCCCGCGCTGGTCGCTCCCGCCGCTTATCTCCCCCATCTCGGGTATGCCGCACCCTCCTAAAGCGGACGACACCATAACTGGCGTTCGGCACTGAGGCTCCATGACTAGTTTATGCCCCTCAGTTTCGCGTATCAGCACCACTTCCTCGCCACACTTTAGTTCAGAACCGATTCGTTTTAGAAAGTCCATGCCCAGAATCAGATCGTCCACCATTTCGCACAAGGTGAGCAAACCCACGGCACACGACCTTGAACCCAACGCGACCTGTGCGTGGACAACCTCCGATATTCGGGTGTTCACGCCGTTCGCCATGCGTACCTCCTGATTCACCCGTTCAACGTTCTCACCATTTTTTAAATGACTGGCCAAACACGAGCTGATGAAACTTCGCGTGGCCCCTGTATCGATGATCGCCCAAATCAAGACGCCATCGAGCGTGTCCTGGGCTTGCAGCCCGGCCTCTCTGACTTGTAGGGTCCCTAATTTGAGTCTCCCTGCGGAGGCGGAAACTCCAGACGAGGAAGTTGCCTGGACTCCGATGGGCCTCGTCCCGGTCGGGGTCCTTGGCCGTTTCCCGCCCGCCCACAGCAATCGCGGGTATGGGTCCCCCTCTTCCCACAATCCCAGCAAAACGCCACGAACGCATTCCGACATTCCTTGGACCAATGCCCGTCCTGTCCACAACGCCGACAAGCGGTGTGTGGGTTGATTTGCCGCTCCGACACCGACGCCACCTGACGCTGTGCGTTTCCCTTATTCTGTACCCCATTTCGGACGGGGTTGGTTTCGCGCCGGCGTACCTCTTCGAACTCCTCCGCCAATTCCAGAAGCTCCTCCAGCGTGCTAAAACTTCTCCTCGGTGCATAGTACTGATACTCGCACCGGCTGTTCTCGTAAATGTGCTTCAGTTGTTGCTGCCGAGTTAGCTGTGAATGTTTCATAAGGCGCTTCATGTCCAAAACGTAGCTCGCGAACAACTCATCCGGTCCTTGCAACCTACCCCGTACCTCCTATTCCAAGTCTTCCGCGAAGCTACGCGACACGAAGAACTTAATAAAGTCGGCCCTAAAGTCAGTCCAGGTGTCCCAGGACTGCTCACTGTACAAAAACCACGTCTGGGCCCTGCCTTCCAGCAGCTCGGGCACGATAAGTGGCAACTGGTCCTGTGGTATTTGCCGCCTCCTGGCCTTACTTTCGACTACATCCAGGAACTGTAACGCGTCCTGCTGACCATCAAACCGGATCTTCCAATTGTCAGTTTCATGGAAATAAGCTATGTCCCCGACTATGGGACCCCCTCGAGCCGTCGCCGTTTCCCGACTATCCCTAAAGGATACCCTTGGCGTCGTTCGGCGACCGCTTCGGCCGGACGCCTCTAGGCCGCCTGTTGCCCCCACCCAATCTTCCACCCGGCCCTCTTCCGACGTTTCATATCCCCCCGCTGAACTTGATCGTGCTGTTGCGCGTGCGTCTCCCGGCGGCGGGGTCGCGAGGGTCTTTGGCTTGATCTCTGGTCCCCCCTCGATCGCTTCCTGGGTTCGTGCCTCGGTGACCAGCACGGTGGGCGATTTCAATGACGGTGGCCGGGCGTGCATAGCCACCAGCTCCTCAAGCCGCGCCAGAGAAGCCGCGTCTAGGCCCCCCTCGCTAATAAATTTGGAGAGGCGTTTATGCATCTCCTCTACCGAACCGTATGCTGCCTGATCAAACTCCTCCAGATAAGCTATCAGCTCCTCCTTCCGCAGGATCGCCACAAACGAAACCTTAACCATTTTGTTCTGCAACGTTTATATTATTATATTTTTTTTTTTTTTTTAAATTTTCTCCCTGGTTGTTAAAAACTTTTACCTTTACCGGGTCTCCCCCAAAATGACCTGCAATGTTTCCTCAACCAGAACCTGTATGCTGCCTCTCTAGCCTAGCACAACAAAACGTTACCAATCCACCCAGGGTCCCTGCTCGGGCGCCAATGTAAAGGACTCCCGGTTCTACCCGGTTCGAAGGCTGGGAGTAGCTAGCCGACAGAGTCCGTTTTACATAAATTTATTCGATTTATATAAAGACCCTGCGTGAATCAGTAACGTTACCTTTCGTCTGCCTGAAATACAACTCGAGAGTAGCGAAAAGAAAGAGGTTGACGTTCAGTTTGTACAGAAACAACTTTTAATTCTAAAGGAAAAGTGATCGGGGGAATCAGCGTTGCTAACTTACAATTAAAGCAGAGGACCCTATTCTCCTACTTCACTTATCCGTACTTATGCGCTAGTGTACAAAGATATAACTTAGACTCTAGACTTAGCTGTAATATTTCCTCCAGTTGCTGCTGCGGGGTGGTGCGTTCTCCCTCGACGTTTTGCTCAACGATGTGCTCGATCAGTGCTAGCGCACGTCTTGCTGATTATTCGACGAGTTGGCGTCTAGCTGGGCGTAGTAAGCTGGTGTCGCTGGCGTAGCTGCGTGTGAGGACCCGGCCAAACACGTTGTAGTGGCCGTATGTACCGTGGCACAGGTTGATTTTCACGCACTCGAAATATCTATGAGTGACACGACTCGGTCGGCGGGAAAAATAGCGTTTCTTTATCGTATCGCGTACTTATTCGCTTGAAACTTTTCTCAATTCGGAACACGAGGACTCACTTAGCCTTGTTACCGTCCTTTACCGCTTTTTATCTTAAAACCAATAATCGCGAAGTCGACTTTTACGCTTGGTGTCCCGTACCAGACTGCCTCCATTTCTGCTCAACTCATTTGCTGTCGCCTGTTTCCCGCTATTCTGTTCAACGGTGTCCTTCCTAGGCCTTGAGACCGGTCATTCACCTCAACCGGTGCATTTTCGTTTTCCAATGCACTCTGTCGCATTGGAATTCGCCAACAACACCCACTGTGCATACCTCCACGGCCGTCAGCTGATCGCGACTGTTACGAAGCAACCCTGTTTGCCAGTTCCCATGCTATTAACTGCGATAATGACGTGCTGTTAGCTTAACAGTGGCTTACAGACTAACAACAGACGGTATTTCTGTTGTACCCTGCAGCCACTGATCGGCATGGTATGTTATGTTGTGAGGGGTGAATCCCTCACATCTCTTATTAGATATGGCATATTTTCGTATGATAAGGTGTTTCTTTTTCAATGATTTCGAGGATATTTTAGTTTTGATCAAAATAAATTTTATTTCTCATGACTTTTCGTAAAATATGTTAATGCCATCTGAAAGAGGAACAGATAAGCTTTCCATCGAGCTCTTAGTCGAAGAAGTCGGTCGAAGGATGCAAGAGTTATTAGCAAAAAACTAATCGGTGGTCAACACGTTTCCGTCCTACTGCCGATTCTTTTCGCAAAATGCTTTTCTATAATTGTAGTATTTAATGGGAAAAAATTAAACGAATTTTTTGTCCATGTAAAAAACTATTAATTCTGAATAAAATGCCACCCATTTTTGAAATTAAAAAAATTTAAATATCTCTTATTAGATAAGGCATATTTTCGTCTGATAAGGTACTTCGTTTATAATAATTTCGAGATATTTTAGTTTTGATCAAAAAAATTTTATTTCTTACGACTTTTCGTAAAAAATGTTAATGCCAACTGAAAGAAGAATAGATAAGCTTTCCATCGAGCTCTTAGTCGAAGAAGTCGGTCGAAGGATGCATCAATTATTAGCAAAAAACTTATCGGTGGTCAACACGATTCCGTCCTACTGCCGATTCTTTTCGCAAAGTACTTTTCTAGAATTCTAGTATTTAATGGGAAAAAATTAAGCGAATTTTTTGTCCATGTAAAAAACTATTAATTCTGAATAAAATGCCACCCATTTATGAAATTAAAAAAATTTAAATGTCTCTTATTAGATAAGGCATATTTTCGTCTGATAAGGTACTTCGTTTTCAATGATTTCGAGGATATTTTAGTTTTGATCAAAAGAATTTTATTTCTTACGACTTTTCGTAAGAAATGTTAATGCCAACTGAAAGAGGAATAGATAAGCTTTCCATCGAGCTCTTAGTCGAAGAAGTCGGTCGAAGGATGCAACAATTATTAGCAAAAAACTAATCGGTGGTCAACACGTTTCCGTCCTACTGCCGATTCTTTTCGCAAAGTACTTTTCTATAATTCTAGTATTTAATGGGAAAAAATTAAACGACTCTTTGGTCCATGTAAAAAACTATTAATTCTGAATAAAATGCCACCCATTTATGAAATTAAAAAAATTTAAATGTCTCTTATTAGATATGGCATATTTTCGTATGATAAGGTACTTCTTTTTCAATGATTTCGAGGATATTTTAGTTTTGATCAAAATAAATTTTATTTCTCATGACTTTTCGTAAAATATGTTAATGCCATCTGAAAGAGGAACAGATAAGCTTTCCATCGAGCTCTTAGTCGAAGGATGCAAGAGTTATTAGCAAAAAACTAATCGGTGGTCAACACGTTTCCGTCCTACTGCCGATACTTTTCGCAAAATGCTTTTCTATAATTGTAGTATTTAATGGGAAAAAATTAAACGAATTTGTTGTCCATGTAAAAAACTATTAATTCTGAATAAAATGCCACCCATTTATGAAATTAAAAAAATTGAAATGTCTCTTATTAGATAAGGCATATTTTCGTCTGATAAGGTACTTCGTTTTCAATGATTTCGAGGATATTTTAGTTTTGATCAAAAAAATTTTATTTCTTTCGACTTTTCGTTAAAAATGTTAATGCCAACTGAAAGAGGAATAGATAAGCTTTCCATCGAGCTCTTAGTCGAAGAAGTCGGTCGAAGGATGCAAGAATTATTAGCAAAAACTAATCGATGGTCAACACGTTTCCGTCCTACTGCCGATTCTTTTCGCAAAGTACTTTTCTATAATTGTAGTATTTAATGGGAAAAAATTAAACGAACTTTTTGTCCATGTAAAAAACTATTAATTCTGAATAAAATGCCACCCATTTATGAAATTAAAAAAATTTAAATGTCTCTTATTAGATAAGGCATATTTTCGTCTGATAAGGTACTTCGTTTTCAATGATTTCGAGGATATTTTAGTTTTGATCAAAAAAATTTGATTTCTTACGACTTTTCGTAAAAAATGTTAATGCCAACTGAAAGAGGAATAGATAAGCTTTCCATCGAGCTCTTAGTCGAAGAAGTCGGTCGAAGGATGCAATAATTATTAGCAAACAACTAATCGGTGGTCAACACGTTTCCGTCCTACTGCCGATTATTTTCGCAAAGTACTTTTCTATAATTCTAGTATTTAATGGGAAAAAATTAAACGAATTTTTGGTCCATGTAAAAAACTATTAATTCTGAATAAAAAGTACTGCAAAGTACTTTTCTATAATTCTAGTATTTAATGGGAAAAAATTAAACTAATTTTTTGTCCATGTAAAAAACTATTAATTCTGAATAAAATGCCACCCATTTATGAAATTAAAAAAATTGAAATGTCTTTTATTAGATAAGGCATATTTTCGTCTGATAAGGTACTTCGTTTTCAATGATTTCGAGGATATTTTAGTTTTGATCAAAAAAATTTTATTTCTTACGACTTTTCGTAAAAAATGTTAATGCCAACTGAAAGAGGAACAGATAAGCTTTCCATCGAGCTCTTAGTCGAAGAAGTCGGTCGAAGGATGCAACAATTATTAGCAAAAAACTAATCGGTGGTCAACACGTTTCCGTCCTACTGCCGATTCTTTTCGCAAAATGCTTTTCTATAATTGTAGTATTTAATGGGAAAAAATTAAACGAAATTTTTGTCCATGTAAAAAACTATTAATTCTGAATAAAATGCCACCCATTTTTGAAATTAAAAAAATTTAAATATCTCTTATTAGATAAGGCATATTTTCGTCTGATAAGGTACTTCGTTTATAATAATTTCGAGATATTTTAGTTTTGATCAAAAAATTTTATTTCTTACGACTTTTCGTAAAAAATGTTAATGCCAACTGAAAGAAGAATAGATAAGCTTTCCATCGAGCTCTTAGTCGAAGAAGTCGGTCGAAGGATGCATCAATTATTAGCAAAAAACTTATCGGTGGTCAACACGATTCCGTCCTACTGCCGATTCTTTTCGCAAAGTACTTTTCTAGAATTCTAGTATTTAATGGGAAAAAATTAAACGAATTTTTTGTCCATGTAAAAAACTATTAATTCTGAATAAAATGCCACCCATTTATGAAATTAAAAAAATTTAAATGTCTCTTATTAGATAAGGCATATTTTCGTCTGATAAGGTACTTCGTTTTCAATGATTTCGAGGATATTTTAGTTTTGATCAAAAGAATTTTATTTCTTACGACTTTTCGTAAAAAATGTTAATGCCAACTGAAAGAGGAATAGATAAGCTTTCCATCGAGCTCTTAGTCGAAGAAGTCGGTCGAAGGATGCAACAATTATTAGCAAAAAACTAATCGGTGGTCAACACGTTTCCGTCCTACTGCCGATTCTTTTCGCAAAGTACTTTTCTATAATTCTAGTATTTAATGGGAAAAAATTAAACGAATTTTTGGTCCATGTAAAAAACTATTAATTCTGAATAAAATGCCACCCATTTATGAAATTAAATAATTTATATGTCTCTTATTAGATATGGCATATTTTCGTATGATAAGGTACTTCGTTTTCAATGATTTCGAGGATATTTTAGTTTTGATCAAAAAAATTTTATTTCTCATGACTTTTCGTAAAATATGTTAATGCCATCTGAAAGAGGAACAGATAAGCTTTCCATCGAGCTCTTAGTCGAAGAAGTCGGTCGAAGGATGCAAGAGTTGCTAGCAAAAAACTAATCGGTGGTCAACACGTTTCCGTCCTACTGCCGATTCTTTTCGCAAAGTATTTTTCTATAATTCTAGTATTTAATGGGAAAAAATTAAACGAATTTTTGGTCCATGTAAAAAACTATTAATTCTGAATAAAATGCCACCCATTTATGAAATTAAATAATTTATATGTCTCTTATTAGATATGGCATATTTTCGTATGATAAGGTACTTCTTTTTCAATGATTTCGAGGATATTTTAGTTTTGATCAAAATAAATTTTATTTCTCATGACTTTTCGTAAAATATGTTAATGCCATCTGAAAGAGGAACAGATAAGCTTTCCATCGAGCTCTTAGTCGAAGAAGTCGGTCGAAGGATGCAAGAATTATTAGCAAAAACTAATCGGTGGTCAACACGTTTCCGTCCTACTGCCGATTCTTTTCGCAAAGTACTTTTCTATAATTCTAGTATATAATGGGAAAAAATTAAACGAATTTTTTGTCCATGTAAAAAACTATTAATTCTGAATAAAATGCCACCCATTTATGAAATTAAAAAAATTTAAATGTCTCTTATTAGATAAGGCATATTTTCGTATGATAAGGTACTTCTTTTTCAATGATTTCGAGGATATTTTAGTTTTGATCAAAAAAATTTTATTTCTCATGACTTTTCGTAAAATATGTTAATGCCATCTGAAAGAGGAACAGATAAGCTTTCCATCGAGCTCTTAGTCGAAGAAGTCGGTCGAAGGATGCAAGAGTTGCTAGCAAAAAACTAATCGGTGGTCAACACGTTTTCGTCCTACTGCCGATTCTTTTCGCAAAGTATTTTTCTATAATTCTAGTATTTAATGGGAAAAAATTAAACGAATTTTTGGTCCATGTAAAAAACTATTAATTCTGAATAAAATGCCACCCATTTATGAAATTAAATAATTTATATGTCTCTTATTAGATAAGGCATATTTTCGTCTGATAAGGTACTTCGTTTTCAATGATTTCGAGGATATTTTAGTTTTGATCAAAAAAATTTTATTTCTTACGACTTTTCGTAAAAAATGTTAATGCCAACTGAAAGAGGAATAGATAAGCTTTCCATCGAGCTCTTAGTCGAAGAAGTCGGTCGAAGGATGCAAGAATTATTAGCAAAAACTAATCGGTGGTCAACACGTTTCCGTCCTACTGCCGATTCTTTTCGCAAAGTACTTTTCTATAATTCTAGTATTTAATGGGAAAAAATGAAACGAATTTTTTGTCCATGTAAAAAACTATTAATTCTGAATAAAATGCCACCCATTTATGAAATTAAAAAAATTTAAATGTCTCTTATTAGATAAGGCATATTTTCGTCTGATAAGGTACTTCGTTTTCAATGATTTCGAGGATATTTTAGTTTTGATCAAAAAAATTTTATTTCTTACGACTTTTCGTAAAAAATGTGAATGCCAACTGAAAAAGGAATAGATAAGCTTTCCATCGAGCTTTTAGTCGAAGAAGTCGGTCGAAGGATGCAACAATTATTAGCAAAAAACTAATCGGTGGTCAACACGTTTCTGTCCTACTGCCGATTATTTTCGCAAAGTACTTTTCTATAATTCTAGTATTGAATGGGAAAAAATTAAACGAATTTTGGATCCATGTAAAAAACTATTTAATCTAAATAAAAAGTACTGCAAAGTACTTTTCTATAATTTTAGTATTTAATGGGAAAAAATTAAACGAATTTTTTGTGCATGTAAAAAACTATTAATTCTGAATAAAATGCCATCCATTTATGAAATTGAATAATTTATATGTCTCTTATTAGATATGGCATGTTTTCGTATGATAAGGTACTTCTTTTTCAATGATTTCGAGGATATTTTAGTTTTGATCAAAATAAATTTTATTTCTCATGACTTTTCGTAAAATATGTTAAGGCCATCTGAAAGAGGAACAGATAAGCTTTCCATCGAGCTCTTAGTCGAAGAAGTCGGTCGAAGGATGCAAGAGTTATTAGCAAAAAACTAATCGGTGGTCAACACGATTCCGTCCTACTGCCGATTCTTTTCGCAAAATGCTTTTCTATAATTGTAGTATTTAATGGGAAAAAATTAAACGAATTTTTTGTCCATGTAAAAAACTATTAATTCTGAATAAAATACCACCCATTTATGAAATTAAAAAAATTTAAATGTCTCTTATTAGATATGGCATGTTTTCGTATGATAAGGTACTTCTTTTTCAATGATTTCGAGGATATTTTAGTTTTGATCAAAATAAATTTTATTTCTTACGACTTTTCGTAAAATATGTTGATGCCATCTGAAAGAGGAACAGATAAGCTTTCCATCGAGCTCTTAGTCGAAGAAGTCTGTCGAAGGATGCAAGAGTTATTAGCAAAAAACTAATCGGTGGTCAACACGTTTCCGTCCTACTGCCGATTCTTTTCGCAAAGTACTTTTCTATAATTCTAGTATTTTATGGGAAAAAATTAAACGAATTTTTTGTCCATATAAAAAATATTAATTCTGAATAAAATGCCACCCATTTATGAAATTAAAAAAATTTAAATGTCTCTTATTAGATAAGGCATATTTTCGTATGATAAGGTACTTCTTTTTCAATGATTTCGAGGATATTTTAGTTTTGATCAAAAAAATTTTATTTCTTACGACTTTTCATAAAATATGTTAATGCCATCTGAAAGAGGAACAGATAAGCTTTCCATCGAGTTTTTAGTCGAAGAAGTTGGTCGACGGATGCAAGAGTTATTAGCAAAAAACTAATCGGTAGTCAACACGATTCCGTCATACTGCCGATTCTTTTCGCAAAGTACTTTTCTATAATTCTAGTATTCAATGGGAAAAAATTATACGAATTTTTTGTCTTTTTAAAAAACTATTAATTCTGAATAAAATGCCACCCATTTATGAAATTAAAAAAATTTAAATTACTCTTATTAGATAAGGCATATTTTCGTCTCATAAGGTACTTCTTTTTCAATCATTTCGAGGATATTTTAGTTTTGATGAAAAAAATTTTTTTTCTTACGACTTTTCGTAAAATATGTTAATGCCATCTGAAAGAGGAACAGATCAGCTTTCCATCGAGCTCTTATTCGAAGAAGTCGGTCGAAGGATGCAAGAGTTGTTAGCAAAAAACCAATCGGTGGTCAACACGATTTCGTCCTACAGCCGATTCTTTTCGCAAAATACTTTTCTATAATTGTAGTATTTAATGGGAAAAAATTAAACGAATTTTTGGCCATGTAAAAAACTATTAATTCTGAATAAAATGCCGCCTGTTTATGCAATTAAAAAAATTTAAATGTCTCTCATTAGATAAGGCATATTTTCGTCTGATAAGGGACTTCGTTTTCAATGATTTCGAGGAGATTTTAGTTTTGATCAAAAAAATTTTATTTCTTACGACTTTTCGTAAAAAATGTTAATACAAACTGAAAGAGGAATAGATAAGCTTTCCATCGAGCTCTTAGTCGAAGAAGTCGGTCGAAGGATGCAAGAGTTATTAGCAAAAAACTAATCGGTGGTCAACACGTTTCCGTCCTACTGCCGATTCTTTTCGCAAAGTACTTTTCTATAATTGTAGTATTTAATGGGAAAAAATTAAACGAATTTTTTGTCCATGTAAAAAACTATTAATTCTGAATAAAATTCCGCCTGTTTATGCAATTAAAAAAATTTTAATGTCTCTTATTAGATAAGGCAAATTTTCGTCTGATAAGGTACTTCTTTTTCAATGATTTCGAGGATATTTTAGTTTTGATCAAAAAAATTTTATTTCTTACGACTTTTCGTAAAATATGTAAATGCCATCTGACAGAGGAACAGATAAGCTTTCCATCGAGCTTTTAGTCGAAGAAGTCGGTCGAAGGATGAAAGAGTTATTGGCAAAAAACTAATCGGTGGTCAACACGATTCCGTCCCACTGCCGATTCTTTTCGCAAAGTACTTTTCTAAAATTGTAGTATTTAATGGGAAAAAATTAAACGAATTTTTTGTCCATGTAAAAAAACTTTTAATTCTGAATAAAATGCCACCCATTTATGCAATTAAAAAAAATTTAAATGTGTCTTATTAGATAAGGCATATTTTCGTCTGATAAGGTACTTCTTCTTAAATGATTTCGAGGATATTTTAGTTTTGATCAAAAAAATTTTATTTCTCATGACTTTTCGTAAAATATGTTAATGCCATCTGAAAGAGGAACAGATAAGCTTTCCATCGAGTTTTTAGTCGAAGAAGTCGGTCGAAGGATGCAAGAGTTATAAGCAAAAAACTAATCGGTGGTCAACACGATTCCGTCCTACTGCCGATTCTTTTCGCAAAGTACTTTTCTAAAATTGTAGTATTTAATGGGAAAAAATTAAACGAATTTTTTGAAAACTTTTAATTCTGAATAAAATGCCACCCATTTATGCAATTAAAAAAATCTAAATGTCTCTTATTAGATAAGGCATATTTTCGTCTGATAAGGTACTTCTTCTTAAATGATTTCGAGGATATTTTAGTTTTGATCAAAAAAATTTTATTTCTCATGACTTTTCGTAAAATATGTTAATGCCATCTGAAAGAGGAACAGATAAGCTTTCCATCGAGCTCTTAGTCGAAGAAGTCTGTCGAAGGATGCAAGAGTTATTAGCAAAAAACTAAAGAGGAATATATAAGCTTTCCATCGAGCTCTTAGTCGAAGAAGTCGGTCGAAGGATGCAAGAGTTATTAGCAAAAAACTAATCGGTGGTCAACACGATTCCGTCCTACTGCCGATTCTTTTCGCAAAATGCTTTTCTATAATTGTAGTATTTAATGGGAAAAAATTAAACGAATTTTTTGTCCATGTAAAAAACTATTAATTCTGAATAAAATACCACCCATTTATGAAATTAAAAAAATTTAAATGTCTCTTATTAGATATGGCATGTTTTCGTATGATAAGGTACTTCTTTTTCAATGATTTCGAGGATATTTTAGTTTTGATCAAAACAAATTTTATTTCTCATGACTTTTCGTAAAATATGTTAATGCCATCTGAAAGAGGAACAGATAAGCTTTCCATCGAGCTCTTAGTCGAAGAAGTCTGTCGAAGGATGCAAGAGTTATTAGCAAAAAACTAATCGGTGGTCAACACGTTTCCGTCCTACTGCCGATTCTTTTCGCAAAGTACTTTTCTATAATTCTAGTATTTTATGGGAAAAAATTAAACGAATTTTTTGTCCATATAAAAAATATTAATTCTGAATAAAATGCCACCCATTTATGAAATTAAAAAAATTTAAATGTCTCTTATTAGATAAGGCATATTTTCGTATGATAAGGTACTTCTTTTTCAATGATTTCGAGGATATTTTAGTTTTGATCAAAAAAATTTTATTTCTTACGACTTTTCATAAAATATGTTAATGCCATCTGAAAGAGGAACAGATAAGCTTTCCATCGAGTTTTTAGTCGAAGAAGTTGGTCGAGGGATGCAAGAGTTATTAGCAAAAAACTAATCGGTAGTCAACACGATTCCGTCATACTGTCGATTCTTTTCGCAAAGTACTTTTCTAAAATTGTAGTATTTAATGGGAAAAAATTAAACGAATTTTTTGTCCATGTAAAAAAACTTTTAATTCTGAATAAAATGCCACCCATTTATGCAATTAAAAAAATTTAAATGTGTCTTATTAGATAAGGCATATTTTCGTCTGATAAGGTACTTCTTCTTAAATGATTTCGAGGATATTTTAGTTTTGATCAAAAAAATTTTATTTCTCATGACTTTTCGTAAAATATGTTAATGCCATCTGAAAGAGGAACAGATAAGCTTTCCATCGAGTTTTTAGTCGAAGAAGTCGGTCGAAGGATGCAAGAGTTATTAGCAAAAAACTAATCGGTGGTCAACACGATTCCGTCCTACTGCCGATTCTTTTCGCAAAGTACTTTTCTAAAATTGTAGTATTTAATGGGAAAAAATTAAACGAATTTTTTGAAAACTTTTAATTCTGAATAAAATGCCACCCATTTATGCAATTAAAAAAATCTAAATGTCTCTTATTAGATAAGGCATATTTTCGTCTGATAAGGTACTTCTTTTTCAATGATTTCGAGGATATTTTAGTTTTGATCAAAAAAATTTTATTTCTTACGACTTTTCGTAAAAAATGTTAATACAAACTGAAAGAGGAATAGATAAGCTTTCCATCGAGCTCTTAGTCGAAGAAGTCGGTCGAAGGATGCAAGAGTTATTAGCAAAAAACTAATCGGTGGTCAACACGTTTCCGTCCTACTGCCGATTCTTTTCGCAAAGTACTTTTCTATAATTGTAGTATTTAATGGGAAAAAATTAAACGAATTTTTTGTCCATGTAAAAAACTATTAATTCTGAATAAAATACCACCCATTTATGAAATTGAATAATTTATATGTCTCTTATTAGATATGGCATGTTTTCGTATGATAAGGTACTTCTTTTTCAATGATTTCGAGGATATTTTAGTTTTGATCAAAATAAATTTTATTTCTCATGACTTTTCGTAAAATATGTTAAGGCCATCTGAAAGAGGAACAGATAAGCTTTCCATCGAGCTCTTAGTCGAAGAAGTCGGTCGAAGGATGCAAGAGTTATTAGCAAAAAACTAATCGGTGGTCAACACGATTCCGTCCTACAGCCGATTCTTTTCGCAAAATACTTTTCTAAAATTGTAGTATTTAATGGGAAAAAATTAAACGAATTTTTGGCCATGCAAAAAACTATTAATTCTGAATAAAATGCCGCCTGTTTATGCAATTAAAAAAATTTAAATGTCTCTCATTAGATAAGGCATATTTTCGTCTGATAAGGGACTTCGTTTTCAATGATTTCGAGGAGATTTTAGTTTTGATCAAAAAAATTTTATTTCTTACGACTTTTCGTAAAAAATGTTAATACAAACTGAAAGAGGAATAGATAAGCTTTCCATCGAGCTCTTAGTCGAAGAAGTCGGTCGAAGGATGCAAGAGTTATTAGCAAAAAACTAATCGGTGGTCAACACGTTTCCGTCCTACTGCCGATTCTTTTCGCAAAGTACTTTTCTATAATTGTAGTATTTAATGGGAAAAAATTAAACGAATTTTTTGTCCATGTAAAAAACTATTAATTCTGAATAAAATTCCGCCTGTTTATGCAATTAAAAAAAATTTAAATGTGTCTTATTAGATAAGGCATATTTTCGTCTGATAAGGTACTTCTTCTTAAATGATTTCGAGGATATTTTAGTTTTGATCAAAAAAATTTTATTTCTCATGACTTTTCGTAAAATATGTTAATGCCATCTGAAAGAGGAACAGATAAGCTTTCCATCGAGTTTTTAGTCGAAGAAGTCGGTCGAAGGATGCAAGAGTTATAAGCAAAAAACTAATCGGTGGTCAACACGATTCCGTCCTACTGCCGATTCTTTTCGCAAAGTACTTTTCTAAAATTGTAGTATTTAATGGGAAAAAATTAAACGAATTTTTTGAAAACTTTTAATTCTGAATAAAATGCCACCCATTTATGCAATTAAAAAAATCTAAATGTCTCTTATTAGATAAGGCATATTTTCGTCTGATAAGGTACTTCTTCTTAAATGATTTCGAGGATATTTTAGTTTTGATCAAAAAAATTTTATTTCTCATGACTTTTCGTAAAATATGTTAATGCCATCTGAAAGAGGAACAGATAAGCTTTCCATCGAGCTCTTAGTCGAAGAAGTCTGTCGAAGGATGCAAGAGTTATTAGCAAAAAACTAAAGAGGAATATATAAGCTTTCCATCGAGCTCTTAGTCGAAGAAGTCGGTCGAAGGATGCAAGAGTTATTAGCAAAAAACTAATCGGTGGTCAACACGATTCCGTCCTACTGCCGATTCTTTTCGCAAAATGCTTTTCTATAATTGTAGTATTTAATGGGAAAAAATTAAACGAATTTTTTGTCCATGTAAAAAACTATTAATTCTGAATAAAATACCACCCATTTATGAAATTAAAAAAATTTAAATGTCTCTTATTAGATATGGCATGTTTTCGTATGATAAGGTACTTCTTTTTCAATGATTTCGAGGATATTTTAGTTTTGATCAAAATAAATTTTATTTCTCATGACTTTTCGTAAAATATGTTAATGCCATCTGAAAGAGGAACAGATAAGCTTTCCATCGAGCTCTTAGTCGAAGAAGTCTGTCGAAGGATGCAAGAGTTATTAGCAAAAAACTAATCGGTGGTCAACACGTTTCCGTCCTACTGCCGATTCTTTTCGCAAAGTACTTTTCTATAATTCTAGTATTTTATGGGAAAAAATTAAACGAATTTTTTGTCCATATAAAAAATATTAATTCTGAATAAAATGCCACCCATTTATGAAATTAAAAAAATTTAAATGTCTCTTATTAGATAAGGCATATTTTCGTATGATAAGGTACTTCTTTTTCAATGATTTCGAGGATATTTTAGTTTTGATCAAAAAAATTTTATTTCTTACGACTTTTCATAAAATATGTTAATGCCATCTGAAAGAGGAACAGATAAGCTTTCCATCGAGTTTTTAGTCGAAGAAGTTGGTCGAGGGATGCAAGAGTTATTAGCCAAAAACTAATCGGTAGTCAACACGATTCCGTCATACTGTCGATTCTTTTCGCAAAGTACTTTTCTAAAATTGTAGTATTTAATGGGAAAAAATTAAACGAATTTTTTGTCCATGTAAAAAAACTTTTAATTCTGAATAAAATGCCACCCATTTATGCAATTAAAAAAATTTAAATGTGTCTTATTAGATAAGGCATATTTTCGTCTGATAAGGTACTTCTTCTTAAATGATTTCGAGGATATTTTAGTTTTGATCAAAAAAATTTTATTTCTCATGACTTTTCGTAAAATATGTTAATGCCATCTGAAAGAGGAACAGATAAGCTTTCCATCGAGTTTTTAGTCGAAGAAGTCGGTCGAAGGATGCAAGAGTTATTAGCAAAAAACTAATCGGTGGTCAACACGATTCCGTCCTACTGCCGATTCTTTTCGCAAAGTACTTTTCTAAAATTGTAGTATTTAATGGGAAAAAATTAAACGAATTTTTTGAAAACTTTTAATTCTGAATAAAATGCCACCCATTTATGCAATTAAAAAAATCTAAATGTCTCTTATTAGATAAGGCATATTTTCGTCTGATAAGGTACTTCTTTTTCAATGATTTCGAGGAGATTTTAGTTTTGATCAAAAAAATTTTATTTCTTACGACTTTTCGTAAAAAATGTTAATACAAACTGAAAGAGGAATAGATAAGCTTTCCATCGAGCTTTTAGTCGAAGAAGTCGGTCGAAGGATGCAAGAGTTATTGGCAAAAAACTAATCGGTGGTCAACACGTTTCCGTCCTACTGCCGATTCTTTTCGCAAAGTACTTTTCTATAATTGTAGTATTTAATGGGAAAAAATTAAACGAATTTTTTGTCCATGTAAAAAACTATTAATTCTGAATAAAATTCCGCCTGTTTATGCAATTAAAAAAATTTAAATGTCTCTTATTAGATAAGGCAAATTTTCGTCTGATAAGGTACTTCTTTTTCAATGATTTCGAGGATATTTTAGTTTTGATCAAAAAAATTTTATTTCTTACGACTTTTCGTAAAATATGTTAATGCCATCTGAAAGAGGAACAGATAAGCTTTCCATCGAGCTTTTAGTCGAAGAAGTCGGTCGAAGGATGCAAGAGTTATTGGCAAAAAACTAATCGGTGGTCAACACGATTCCGTCCCACTGCCGATTCTTTTCGCAAAGTACTTTTCTAAAATTGTAGTATTTAATGGGAAAAAATTAAACGAATTTTTTGTCCATGTAAAAAAACTTTTAATTCTGAATAAAATGCCACCCATTTATGCAATTAAAAAAATTTAAATGTGTCTTATGAGATAAGGTATATTTTCGTCTGATAAGGTACTTCTTCTTAAATGATTTCGAGGATATTTTAGTTTTGATCAAAAAAATTTTATTTCTCATGACTTTTCGTAAAATATGTTAATGCCATCTGAAAGAGGAACAGATAAGCTTTCCATCGAGTTTTTAGTCGAAGAAGTCGGTCGAAGGATGCAAGAGTTATTAGCAAAAAACTAACCGGTGGTCAACACGATTCCGTCCTACTGCCGATTCTTTTCGCAAAGTACTTTTCTAAAATTGTAGTATTTAATGGGAAAAAATTAAACGAATTTTTTGAAAACTTTTAATTCTGAATAAAATGCCACCCATTTATGCAATTAAAAAAATTTAAATGTCTCTTATTAGATAAGGCATATTTTCGTCTGATAAGGTACTTCTTCTTAAATGATTTCGAGGATATTTTAGTTTTGATCAAAAAAATTTTATTTCTCATGACTTTTCGTAAAATATGTTAATGCCATCTGAAAGAGGAACAGATAAGCTTTCCATCGAGCTCTTAGTCGAAGAAGTCTGTCGAAGGATGCAAGAGTTATTAGCAAAAAACTAATCGGTGGTCAACACGTTTCCGTCCTACTGCCGATTCTTTTCGCAAAGTACTTTTCTATAATTCTAGTATTTAATGGGAAAAAATTAAACGAATTTTTGGCCATGTAAAAAACTATTAATTCTGAATAAAATGCCGCCTGTTTATGCAATTAAAAAAATTTAAATGTCTCTCATTAGATAAGGCAAATTTTCGTCTGATAAGGTAGTTCTTTTTCAATGATTTCGAGGATATTTTAGTTTTGATCAAAAAAATTTTATTTCTTACGACTTTTCGTAAAAAATGTTAATACAAACTGAAAGAGGAATAGATAAGCTTTCCATCGAGCTCTTAGTCGAAGAAGTCGGTCGAAGGATGCAAGAGTTATTAGCAAAAAACTAATCGGTGGTCAACACGTTTCCGTCCTACTGCCGATTCTTTTCCTAAAGTACTTTTCTATAATTGTAGTATTTAATGGGAAAAAATTAAACGAATTTTTTGTCCATGTAAAAAACTATTAATTCTGAATAAAATACCACCCATTTATGAAATTGAATAATTTATATGTCTCTTATTAGATATGGCATGTTTTCGTATGATAAGGTACTTCTTTTTCAATGATTTCGAGGATATTTTAGTTTTGATCAAAATAAATTTTATTTCTCATGACTTTTCGTAAAATATGTTAAGGCCATCTGAAAGAGGAACAGATAAGCTTTCCATCGAGCTCTTAGTCGAAGAAGTCGGTCGAAGGATGCAAGAGTTATTAGCAAAAAACTAATCGGTGGTCAACACGATTCCGTCCTACTGCCGATTCTTTTCGCAAAATGCTTTTCTATAATTGTAGTATTTAATGGGAAAAAATTAAACGAATTTTTTGTCCATGTAAAAAACTATTAATTCTGAATAAAAAGTACTGCAAAGTACTTTTCTATAATTCTAGTATTTAATGGGAAAAAATTAAACGAATTTTTTGTCCATGTAAAAAACTATTAATTCTGAATAAAATGCCACCCATTTATGAAATTAAAAAAATTGAAATGTCTCTTATTAGATAAGGCATATTTTCGTCTGATAAGGTACTTCGTTTTCAATGATTTCAAGGATATTTTAGTTTTGATCAAAAAAATTTTATTTCTTACGACTTTTCGTAAAAAATGTTAATGCCAACTGAAAGAGGAACAGATAAGCTTTCCATCGAGCTCTTAGTCGAAGAAGTCGGTCGAAGGATGCAACAATTATTAGCAAAAAACTAATCGGTGGTCAACACGTTTCCGTCCTACTGCCGATTCTTTTCGCAAAGTACTTTTCTATAATTCTAGTATTTAATGGGAAAAAATTAAACGAATTTTTGGTCCATGTAAAAAACTATTAATTCTGAATAAAATGCCACCCATTTATGAAATTAAATAATTTATATGTCTCTTATTAGATATGGCATATTTTCGTATGATAAGGTACTTCTTTTTCAATGATTTCGAGGATATTTTAGTTTTGATCAAAATAAATTTTATTTCTCATGACTTTTCGTAAAATATGTTAATGCCATCTGAAAGAGGAACAGATAAGCTTTCCATCGAGCTCTTAGTCGAAGGATGCAAGAGTTATTAGCAAAAAACTAATCGGTGGTCAACACGTTTCCGTCCTACTGCCGATTCTTTTCGCAAAGTACTTTTCTATAATTGTAGTATTTAATGGGAAAAAATTAAACGAATTTTTTGTCCATGTAAAAAACTATTAATTCTGAATAAAATTCCGCCTGTTTATGCAATTAAAAAAATTTAAATGTCTCTTATTAGATAAGGCAAATTTTCGTCTGATAAGGTACTTCTTTTTCAATGATTTCGAGGATATTTTAGTTTTGATCAAAATAAATTTTATTTCTCATGACTTTTCGTAAAATATGTTAAGGCCATCTGAAAGAGGAACAGATAAGCTTTCCATCGAGCTCTTAGTCGAAGAAGTCGGTCGAAGGATGCAAGAGTTATTAGCAAAAAACTAATCGGTGGTCAACACGATTCCGTCCTACTGCCGATTCTTTTCGCAAAATGCTTTTCTATAATTGTAGTATTTAATGGGAAAAAATTAAACGAATTTTTTGTCCATGTAAAAAACTATTAATTCTGAATAAAATACCACCCATTTATGAAATTAAAAAAATTTAAATGTCTCTTATTAGATATGGCATGTTTTCGTATGATAAGGTACTTCTTTTTCAATGATTTCGAGGATATTTTAGTTTTGATCAAAAAAATTTTATTTCTCATGACTTTTCGTAAAATATGTTAATGCCATCTGAAAGAGGAACAGATAAGCTTTCCATCGAGCTCTTAGTCGAAGAAGTCTGTCGAAGGATGCAAGAGTTATTAGCAAAAAACTAATCGGTGGTCAACACGTTTCCGTCCTACTGCCGATTCTTTTCGCAAAGTACTTTTCTATAATTCTAGTATTGTATGGGAAAAAATTAAACGAAATTTTTGTCCATATAAAAAATATTAATTCTGAATAAAATGCCACCCATTTATGAAATTAAAAAAATTTAAATGTCTCTTATTAGATAAGGCATATTTTCGTATGATAAGGTACTTCTTTTTCAATGATTTCGAGGATATTTTAGTTTTGATCAAAAAAATTTTATTTCTTACGACTTTTCATAAAATATGTTAATGCCATCTGAAAGAGGAACAGATAAGCTTTCCATCGAGTTTTTAGTCGAAGAAGTTGGTCGAGGGATGCAAGAGTTATTAGCAAAAAACTAATCGGTAGTCAACACGATTCCGTCATACTGCCGATTCTTTTCGCAAAGTACTTTTCTATAATTCTAGTATTCAATGGGAAAAAATTAAACGAATTTTTTGTCTTTTTAAAAAACTATTAATTCTGAATAAAATGCCACCCATTTATGAAATTAAAAAAATTTAAATGTCTCTTATTAGATAAGGCATATTTTCGTCTGATAAGGTATTTCTTTTTCAATCATTTCGAGGATATTTTAGTTTTGATGAAAAAAATTTTTTTTCTTACGACCTTTCGTAAAATATGTTAATGCCATCTGAAAGAGGAACAGATCAGCTTTCCATCGAGCTCTTATTCGAAGAAGTCGGTCGAAGGATGCAAGAGTTGTTAGCAAAAAACCAATCGGTGGTCAACACGATTCCGTCCTACAGCCGATTCTTTTCGCAAAATACTTTTCTATAATTGTAGTATTTAATGGGAAAAAATTAAACGAATTTTTGGCCATGTAAAAAACTATTAATTCTGAATAAAATGCCGCCTGTTTATGCAATTAAAAAAATTTAAATGTCTCTCATTAGATAAGGCATATTTTCGTCTGATAAGGGACTTCGTTTTCAATGATTTCGAGGAGATTTTAGTTTTGATCAAAAAAATTTTATTTCTTACGACTTTTCGTAAAAAATGTTAATACAAACTGAAAGAGGAATAGATAAGCTTTCCATCGAGCTCTTAGTCGAAGAAGTCGGTCGAAGGATGCAAGAGTTATTAGCAAAAAACTAATCGGTGGTCAACACGTTTCCGTCCTACTGCCGATTCTTTTCGCAAAGTACTTTTCTATAATTGTAGTATTTAATGGGAAAAAATTAAACGAATTTTTTGTCCATGTAAAAAACTATTAATTCTGAATAAAATTCCGCCTGTTTATGCAATTAAAAAAATTTAAATGTCTCTTATTAGATAAGGCAAATTTTCGTCTGATAAGGTACTTCTTTTTCATTGATTTCGAGGATATTTTAGTTTTGATCAAAAAAATTTTATTTCTTACGACTTTTCGTAAAATATGTTAATGCCATCTGAAAGAGGAACAGATAAGCTTTCCATCGAGCTTTTAGTCGAAGAAGTCGGTCGAAGGATGCAAGAGTTATTGGCAAAAAACTAATCGGTGGTCAACACGATTCCGTCCCACTGCCGATTCTTTTCGCAAAGTACTTTTCTAAAATTGTAGTATTTAATGGGAAAAAATTAAACGAATTTTTTGTCCATGTAAAAAAACTTTTAATTCTGAATAAAATGCCACCCATTTATGCAATTAAAAAAATTTAAATGTGTCTTATTAGATAAGGCATATTTTCGTCTGATAAGGTACTTCTTCTTAAATGATTTCGAGGATATTTTAGTTTTGATCAAAAAAATTTTATTTCTCATGACTTTTCGTAAAATATGTTAATGCCATCTGAAAGAGGAACAGATAAGCTTTCCATCGAGTTTTTAGTCGAAGAAGTCGGTCGAAGGATGCAAGAGTTATTAGCAAAAAACTAATCGGTGGTCAACACGATTCCGTCCTACTGCCGATTCTTTTCGCAAAGTACTTTTCTAAAATTGTAGTATTTAATGGGAAAAAATTAAACGAATTTTTTGAAAACTTTTAATTCTGAATAAAATGCCACCCATTTATGCAATTAAAAAAATCTAAATGTCTCTTATTAGATAAGGCATATTTTCGTCTGATAAGGTACTTCTTCTTAAATGATTTCGAGGATATTTTAGTTTTGATCAAAAAAATTTTATTTCTCATGACTTTTCGTAAAATATGTTAATGACATCTGAAAGAGGAACAGATAAGCTTTCCATCGAGCTCTTAGTCGAAGAAGTCGGTCGAAGGATGCAAGAGTTATTAGCAAAAAACTAATCGGTGGTCAACACGATTCCGTCCTACTGCCGATTCTTTTCGCAAAGTCCTTTTCTATAATTCTAGTATTTAATGGGAAAAAATTAAACGAATTTTTTGTCCATGTAAAAAACTATTAATTCTGAATAAAATGCCACCCGTTTTTGAAATGAAAAAAATTTAAATGTCTCTTATTAGATAAGGCATATTTTCGTCTGATAAGGGACTTCGTTTTCAATGATTTCGAGGATATTTTAGTTTCGATCAAAAAAATTTTATTTCTTACGACTTTTCGTAAAATATGTTAATGCCATCTGAAAGAGGAACAGATAAGCTTTCCATCGAGCTTTTAGTCGAAGAAGTCGGTCGAAGGATGCAAGAATTATTAGCAAAAAACTAATCGGTGGTCAACACGTTTCCGTCCTACTGCCGATTCTTTTCGCAAAATGCTTTTCTATAATTGTAGTATTTAATTGGAAATAATTAAACGAATTTTTGTCCATGTAAAAAAACTATTAATTCTGAATAAAATGCCACCCATTTATGCAATTAAAAAAATTTAAATGTTACTTATTAGATAAGGCATATTTTCGTCTAATAAGGTACTTCGTTTTCAATGATTTCGAGGATATTTTAGTTTTGATCAAAAAAATTTTATTTCTTACGACTTTTCTTAAAAAATGTTAATGCCAACTGAAAGAGGAATAGATAAGCTTTCCAGCGAGCTCTTAGTCGAAGAAGTCGGTCGAAGGATGCAAGAGTTATTAGCAAAAAACTAATCGGTGGTCAACACGTTTCCGTCCTACTGCCGATTCTTTTCGCAAAGTACTTTTCTATAATTCTAGTATTTAATGGGAAAAAATTAAACGAATTTTTTGTCCATGTAAAAAATATTAATTCTGAATAAAATGCCACCCATTTATGAAATTAAAAAAAATTTAAATGTCTCTTATTAGATAAGGCATATTTTCGTCTGATAAGGTATTTCTTTTTCAATCATTTCGAGGATATTTTAGTTTTGATGAAAAAAATTTTTTTTCTTACGACTTTTCGTAAAATATGTTAATGCCATCTGAAAAAGGAACAGATCAGCTTTCCATCGAGCTCTTATTCGAAGAAGTCGGTCGAAGGATGCAAGAGTTGTTAGCAAAAAACCAATCGGTGGTCAACACGATTCCGTCCTACAGCCGATTCTTTTCGCAAAATACTTTTCTATAATTGTAGTATTTAATGGGAAAAAATTAAACGAATTTTTGGCCATGTAAAAAACTATTAATTCTGAATAAAATGCCGCCTGTTTATGCAATTAAAAAAATTTAAATGTCTCTCATTAGATAAGGCATATTTTCGTCTGATAAGGGACTTCGTTTTCAATGATTTCGAGGAGATTTTAGTTGTGATCAAAAAAATTTTATTTCTTACGACTTTTCGTAAAAAATGTTAATACAAACTGAAAGAGGAATAGATAAGCTTTCCATCGAGCTCTTAGTCGAAGAAGTCGGTCGAAGGATGCAAGAGTTATTAGCAAAAAACTAATCGGTGGTCAACACGTTTCCGTCCTACTGCCGATTCTTTTCGCAAAGTACTTTTCTATAATTGTAGTATTTAATGGGAAAAAATTAAACGAATTTTTTGTCCATGTAAAAAACTATTAATTCTGAATAAAATTCCGCCTGTTTATGCAATTAAAAAAATTTAAATGTCTCTTATTAGATAAGGCAAATTTTCGTCTGATAAGGTACTTCTTTTTCAATGATTTCGAGGATATTTTAGTTTTGATCAAAAAAATTTTATTTCTTACGACTGAAAGAGGAACAGATATGCTTTCCATCGAGGTTTTAGTCGAAGAAGTCGGTCGAAAGATGCAAGAGTTATTGGCAAAAAACTAATCGGTGGTCAAGACGATTCCGTCATACTGCCGATTCTTTTCGCAAAGTACTTTTCTATAATTCTAGTATTTAATGGGAAAAAATTAAACGAATTTTTTGTCCATGTAAAAAAAACTTTTAATTCTGAATAAAATGCCACCCATTTATGCAATTAAAAAAATTTAAATGTCTCTTATTAGATAAGGCATATTTTCGTCTGATAAGGTACTTCTTCTTAAATGATTTCGAGGATATTTTAGTTTTGATCAAAAAAATTTTATTTCTCATGACTTTTCGTAAAATATGTTAATGCCATCTGAAAGAGGAACAGATAAGCTTTCCATCGAGTTTTTAGTCGAAGAAGTCGGTCGAAGGATGCAAGAGTTATTAGCAAAAAACTAATCGGTGGTCAACACGATTCCATCCTACTGCCGATTTTTTTCGCAAAGTACTTTTCTAAAATTGTAGTATTTAATGGGAAAAAATTAAACGAATTTTTTGTCCATGTAAAAAAACTTTTAATTCTGAATAAAATGGCACCCATTTATGCAATTAAAAAAATTTAAATGTCTTTTATTAGATAAGGCATATTTTCGTCTGATAAGGTACTTCTTCTTAAATGATTTCGAGGATATTTTAGTTTTGATCAAAAAATTTTATTTCTCATGACTTTTCGTAAAATATATTAATGCCATCTGAAAGACGAACAGATAAGCTTTCCATCGAGCTCTTAGTCGAAGAAGTCGGTCAAGGATGCAAGAGTTATTAGCAAAAAACTAATCGGTGGTCAACACGATTCCGTCCTACTGCCGATTCTTTTCGCAAAGTACTTTTCTATAATTATAGTATTTAATGGGAAAAAATTAAACGGAGTTTTTGGTTATGTAAAAAACTATTAATTCTGAATAAAATGCCACCCATTTATGCAATTAAAAAAATTTAAATGTCTCTTATTAGATAAGGCATATTTTCGTCTGATAAGGTACTTCTTTTTCAATGATTTCGAGGTTATTTTAGTTTTGATCAAAAAAATTTTATTTCTTACGACTTTTCGTAAAATATGTTAATGCCATCTGAAAGAGGAACAGATAAGCTTTCCATCGAGCTCTTAGTCGAAGAAGTCGGTCGAAGGATGCAAGAGTTATTAGCAAAAAACTAATCGGTGGTCAACAGGTTTCCGTCCTACTGCCGATTCTTTTCGCAAAATGCTTTTCTATAATTCTAGTATTTAATGGGAAAAAATTAAACGAATTTTTTGTCCATGTAAAAAATATTAATTCTGAATAAAATGCCACCCATTTATGAAATTAAAAAAAATTTAAATGTCTCTTATTAGATAAGGCATATTTTCGTCTGATAAGGTATTTCTTTTTCAATCATTTCGAGGATATTTTAGTTTTGATGAAAAAAATTTTTTTTCTTACGACTTTTCGTAAAATATGTTAATGCCATCTGAAAAAGGAACAGATCAGCTTTCCATCGAGCTCTTATTCGAAGAAGTCGGTCGAAGGATGCAAGAGTTGTTAGCAAAAAACCAATCGGTGGTCAACACGATTCCGTCCTACAGCCGATTCTTTTCGCAAAATACTTTTCTATAATTGTAGTATTTAATGGGAAAAAATTAAACGAATTTTTGGCCATGTAAAAAACTATTAATTCTGAATAAAATGCCGCCTGTTTATGCAATTAAAAAAATTTAAATGTCTCTCATTAGATAAGGCATATTTTCGTCTGATAAGGGACTTCGTTTTCAATGATTTCGAGGAGATTTTAGTTGTGATCAAAAAAATTTTATTTCTTACGACTTTTCGTAAAAAATGTTAATACAAACTGAAAGAGGAATAGATAAGCTTTCCATCGAGCTCTTAGTCGAAGAAGTCGGTCGAAGGATGCAAGAGTTATTAGCAAAAAACTAATCGGTGGTCAACACGTTTCCGTCCTACTGCCGATTCTTTTCGCAAAGTACTTTTCTATAATTGTAGTATTTAATGGGAAAAAATTAAACGAATTTTTTGTCCATGTAAAAAACTATTAATTCTGAATAAAATTCCGCCTGTTTATGCAATTAAAAAAATTTAAATGTCTCTTATTAGATAAGGCAAATTTTCGTCTGATAAGGTACTTCTTTTTCAATGATTTCGAGGATATTTTAGTTTTGATCAAAAAAATTTTATTTCTTACGACTGAAAGAGGAACAGATATGCTTTCCATCGAGGTTTTAGTCGAAGAAGTCGGTCGAAAGATGCAAGAGTTATTGGCAAAAAACTAATCGGTGGTCAAGACGATTCCGTCATACTGCCGATTCTTTTCGCAAAGTACTTTTCTATAATTCTAGTATTTAATGGGAAAAAATTAAACGAATTTTTTGTCCATGTAAAAAAAACTTTTAATTCTGAATAAAATGCCACCCATTTATGCAATTAAAAAAATTTAAATGTCTCTTATTAGATAAGGCATATTTTCGTCTGATAAGGTACTTCTTCTTAAATGATTTCGAGGATATTTTAGTTTTGATCAAAAAAATTTTATTTCTCATGACTTTTCGTAAAATATGTTAATGCCATCTGAAAGAGGAACAGATAAGCTTTCCATCGAGTTTTTAGTCGAAGAAGTCGGTCGAAGGATGCAAGAGTTATTAGCAAAAAACTAATCGGTGGTCAACACGATTCCATCCTACTGCCGATTTTTTTCGCAAAGTACTTTTCTAAAATTGTAGTATTTAATGGGAAAAAATTAAACGAATTTTTTGTCCATGTAAAAAAACTTTTAATTCTGAATAAAATGGCACCCATTTATGCAATTAAAAAAATTTAAATGTCTTTTATTAGATAAGGCATATTTTCGTCTGATAAGGTACTTCTTCTTAAATGATTTCGAGGATATTTTAGTTTTGATCAAAAAATTTTATTTCTCATGACTTTTCGTAAAATATATTAATGCCATCTGAAAGACGAACAGATAAGCTTTCCATCGAGCTCTTAGTCGAAGAAGTCGGTCAAGGATGCAAGAGTTATTAGCAAAAAACTAATCGGTGGTCAACACGATTCCGTCCTACTGCCGATTCTTTTCGCAAAGTACTTTTCTATAATTATAGTATTTAATGGGAAAAAATTAAACGGAGTTTTTGGTTATGTAAAAAACTATTAATTCTGAATAAAATGCCACCCATTTATGCAATTAAAAAAATTTAAATGTCTCTTATTAGATAAGGCATATTTTCGTCTGATAAGGTACTTCTTTTTCAATGATTTCGAGGTTATTTTAGTTTTGATCAAAAAAATTTTATTTCTTACGACTTTTCGTAAAATATGTTAATGCCATCTGAAAGAGGAACAGATAAGCTTTCCATCGAGCTCTTAGTCGAAGAAGTCGGTCGAAGGATGCAAGAGTTATTAGCAAAAAACTAATCGGTGGTCAACAGGTTTCCGTCCTACTGCCGATTCTTTTCGCAAAATGCTTTTCTATAATTGTAGTATTTAATGGGAAAAACTTAAACGAATTTTTTGTCCATATAAAAAACTATTAATTCTGAATAAAATGCCACCCATTTATGCAATTAAAAAAATTTAAATGTCTCTAAAGGTACTTCTTTTTCAATGATTTCGAGGATATTTTAGTTTTGATCAAAAAAGTTTTATTTCTTACGACTTTTCGTAAAATATGTTAATGCCATCTGAAAGAGGAACAGATAAGCTTTCCATCGAGCTCTTAGTCGAAGAAGTCGGTCGAAGGATGCAAGAGTTATTAGCAAAAAACTAATCGGTGGTCAACACGTTTCCGTCCTACTGCCGATTCTATTCGCAAAATACTTTTCTATAATTGTAGTATTTAATGGGAAAAACTTAAACGAATTTTTTGTCCATGTAAAAAACTATTAATTCTGAATAAAATGCCACCCATTTATGCAATTAAAAAAATTTAAATGTCTCTAAAGGTACTTCTTTTTCAATGATTTCGAGGATATTTTAGTTTTGATCAAAAAAATTTTATTTCTTACGACTTTTCGTAAAATATGTTAATGCCATCTGAAAATGGAACAGATATGCTTTCCATCGAGGTTTTAGTCGAAGAAGTCGGTCGAAGGATGCAAGAGTTATTGGCAAAAAACTAATCGGTGGTCAACACGATTCCGTCATACTGCCGATTCTTTTCGCAAAGTACTTTTCTAAAATTGTAGTATTTAATGGGAAAAAATTAAACGAATTTTTTGTCCATGTAAAAAAACTTTTAATTCTGAATAAAATGACACCCATTTATGCAATTAAAAAAATTTAAATGTCTCTTATTAGATAAGGCATATTTTCGTCTGATAAGGTACTTCTTCTTAAATGATTTCGAGGATATTTTAGTTTTGATCAAAAAAATTTTATTTCTCATGACTTTTCGTAAAATATGTTAATGCCATCTGAAAGAGGAACAGATAAGCTTTCCATCGAGTTTTTAGTCGAAGAAGTAGGTCGAAGGATGCAAGAGTTATTAGCAAAAAACTAATCGGTGGTCAACACGATTTCGTCCTACTGCCGATTTTTTTCGCAAAGTACTTTTCTAAAATTGTAGTATTTAATGGGAAAAAATTAAACGAATTTTTTGTCCATGTAAAAAAACTTTTAATTCTGAATAAAATGCCACCCATTTATGCAATTAAAAAAATTTAAATGTCTCTTATTAGATAAGGCATATTTTCGTCTGATAAGGTACTTCTTCTTAAATGATTTCGAGGATATTTTAGTTTTGATCAAAAAATTTTATTTCTCATGACTTTTCGTAAAATATATTAATGCCATCTGAAAGAGGAACAGATAAGCTTTCCATCGAGCTCTTAGTCGAAGAAGTCGGTCAAGGATGCAAGAGTTATTAGCAAAAAATTAATCGGTGGTCAACACGATTCCGTCCTACTGCCGATTCTTTTCGCAAAGTACTTTTCTATAATTATAGTATTTAATGGGAAAAAATTAAACGGAGTTTTTGTTTATGTAAAAAACTATTAATTCTGAATAAAATGCCACCCATTTATGCAATTTAAAAAAATTTAAATGTCTCTTATTAGATAAGGCATATTTTCGTCTGATAAGGTACTTCTTATTCAATGATTTCGAGGATATTTTAGTTTTGATCAAAAAAGTTTTATTTCTTACGACTTTTCGTAAAATATGTTAATGCCATCTGAAAGAGGAACAGATAAGCCTTCCATCGAGCTCTTAGTCGAAGAAGTCGGTCGAAGGATGCAAGAGTTATTAGCAAAAAACTAATCGGTGGTCAACAGGTTTCCGTCCTACTGCCGATTCTTTTCGCAAAATGCTTTTCTATAATTGTAGTATTTAATGGGAAAAACTTAAACGAATTTTTTGTCCATATAAAAAACTATTAATTCTGAATAAAATGCCACCCATTTATGCAATTAAAAAAATTTAAATGTCTCTAAAGGTACTTCTTTTTCAATGATTTCGAGGATATTTTAGTTTTGATCAAAAAAGTTTTATTTCTTACGACTTTTCGTAAAATATGTTAATGCCATCTGAAAGAGGAACAGATAAGCTTTCCATCGAGCTCTTAGTCGAAGAAGTCGGTCGAAGGATGCAAGAGTTATTAGCAAAAAACTAATCGGTGGTCAACACGTTTCCGTCCTACTGCCGATTCTTTTCGCAAAATGCTTTTCTATAATTGTAGTATTTAATGGGAAAAACTTAAACGAATTTTTTGTCCATGTAAAAAACTATTAATTCTGAATAAAATGCCACCCATTTATGCAATTAAAATAATTTAAATGTCTCTAAAGGTACTTCTTTTTCAATGATTTCGAGGATATTTTAGTTTTGATCAAAAAAATTTTATTTCTTACGACTTTTCGTAAAATATGTTAATGCCATCTGAAAGAGGAACAGATAAGCTTTCCATCGAGGTTTTAGTCGAAGAGGTCGGTCGAAGGATGCAAGAGTTATTGGCAAAAAACTAATCGGTGGTCAACACGATTCCGTCCTACTGCCGATTTTTTTCGCAAAGTACTTTTCTAAAATTGTAGTATTTAATGGGAAAAAATTAAACGAATTTTTTGTCCATGTAAAAAAACTTTTAATTCTGAATAAAATGCCACCCATTTATGCAATTAAAAAAATTTAAATGTCTCTTATTAGATAAGGCATATTTTCGTCTGATAAGGTACTTCTTCTTAAATGATTTCGAGGATATTTTAGTTTTGATCAAAAAATTTTATTTCTCATGACTTTTCGTAAAATATATTAATGCCATCTGAAAGAGGAACAGATAAGCTTTCCATCGAGCTCTTAGTCGAAGAAGTCGGTCAAGGATGCAAGAGTTATTAGCAAAAAACTAATCGGTGGTCAACACGATTCCGTCCTACTGCCGATTCTTTTCGCAAAGTACTTTTCTATAATTATAGTATTTAATGGGAAAAAATTAAACGGAGTTTTTGTTTATGTAAAAAACTATTAATTCTGAATAAAATGCCACCCATTTATGCAATTAAAAAAATTTAAATGTCTCTTATTAGATAAGGCATATTTTCGTCTGATAAGGTACTTCTTTTTCAATGATTTCGAGGTTATTTTAGTTTTGATCAAAAAAATTTTATTTCTTACGACTTTTCGTAAAATATGTTAATGCCATCTGAAAGAGGAACAGATAAGCTTTTCATCGAGCTCTTAGTCGAAGAAGTCGGTCGAAGGATGCAAGAGTTATTAGCAAAAAACTAATCGGTGGTCAACAGGTTTCCGTCCTACTGCCGATTCTTTTCGCAAAATGCTTTTCTATAATTGTAGTATTTAATGGGAAAAACTTAAACGAATTTTTTGTCCATATAAAAAACTATTAATTCTGAATAAAATGCCACCCATTTATGCAATTAAAAAAATTTAAATGTCTCTAAAGGTACTTCTTTTTCAATGATTTCGAGGATATTTTAGTTTTGATCAAAAAAGTTTTATTTCTTACGACTTTTCGTAAAATATGTTAATGCCATCTGAAAGAGGAACAGATAAGCTTTCCATCGAGCTCTTAGTCGAAGAAGTCGGTCGAAGGATGCAAGAGTTATTAGCAAAAAACTAATCGGTGGTCAACACGTTTCCGTCCTACTGCCGATTCTTTTCGCAAAATGCTTTTCTATAATTGTAGTATTTAATGGGAAAAACTTAAACGAATTTTTTGTCCATGTAAAAAACTATTAATTCTGAATAAAATGCCACCCATTTATGCAATTAAAAAAATTTAAATGTCTCTAAAGGTACTTCTTTTTCAATGATTTCGAGGATATTTTAGTTTTGATCAAAAAAATTTTATTTCTTACGACTTTTCGTAAAATATGTTAATGCCATCTGAAAATGGAACAGATATGCTTTCCATCGAGGTTTTAGTCGAAGAAGTCGGTCGAAGGATGCAAGAGTTATTGGCAAAAAACTAATCGGTGGTCAACACGATTCCGTCATACTGCCGATTCTTTTCGCAAAGTACTTTTCTAAAATTGTAGTATTTAATGGGAAAAAATTAAACGAATTTTTTGTCCATGTAAAAAAACTTTTAATTCTGAATAAAATGCCACCCATTTATGCAATTAAAAAAATTTAAATGTCTCTTATTAGATAAGGCATATTTTCGTCTGATAAGGTACTTCTTCTTAAATGATTTCGAGGATATTTTAGTTTTGATCAAAAAAATTTTATTTCTCATGACTTTTCGTAAAATATGTTAATGCCATCTGAAAGAGGAACAGATAAGCTTTCCATCGAGTTTTTAGTCGAAGAAGTCGGTCGAAGGATGCAAGAGTTATTAGCAAAAAACTAATCGGTGGTCAACACGATTCCGTCCTACTGCCGATTTTTTTCGCAAAGTACTTTTCTAAAATTGTAGTATTTAATGGGAAAAAATTAAACGAATTTTTTGTCCATGTAAAAAAACTTTTAATTCTGAATAAAATGCCACCCATTTATGCAATTAAAAAAATTTAAATGTCTCTTATTAGATAAGGCATATTTTCGTCTGATAAGGTACTTCTTCTTAAATGATTTCGAGGATATTTTAGTTTTGATCAAAAAATTTTATTTCTCATGACTTTTCGTAAAATATATTAATGCCATCTGAAAGAGGAACAGATAAGCTTTCCATCGAGCTCTTAGTCGAAGAAGTCGGTCAAGGATGCAAGAGTTATTAGCAAAAAATTAATCGGTGGTCAACACGATTCCGTCCTACTGCCGATTCTTTTCGCAAAGTACTTTTCTATAATTATAGTATTTAATGGGAAAAAATTAAACGGAGTTTTTGTTTATGTAAAAAACTATTAATTCTGAATAAAATGCCACCCATTTATGCAATTTAAAAAAATTTAAATGTCTCTTATTAGATAAGGCATATTTTCGTCTGATAAGGTACTTCTTATTCAATGATTTCGAGGATATTTTAGTTTTGATCAAAAAAGTTTTATTTCTTACGACTTTTCGTAAAATATGTTAATGCCATCTGAAAGAAGAACAGATAAGCCTTCCATCGAGCTCTTAGTCGAAGAAGTCGGTCGAAGGATGCAAGAGTTATTAGCAAAAAACTAATCGGTGGTCAACAGGTTTCCGTCCTACTGCCGATTCTTTTCGCAAAATGCTTTTCTATAATTGTAGTATTTAATGGGAAAAACTTAAACGAATTTTTTGTCCATATAAAAAACTATTAATTCTGAATAAAATGCCACCCATTTATGCAATTAAAAAAATTTAAATGTCTCTAAAGGTACTTCTTTTTCAATGATTTCGAGGATATTTTAGTTTTGATCAAAAAAGTTTTATTTCTTACGACTTTTCGTAAAATATGTTAATGCCATCTGAAAGAGGAACAGATAAGCTTTCCATCGAGCTCTTAGTCGAAGAAGTCGGTCGAAGGATGCAAGAGTTATTAGCAAAAAACTAATCGGTGGTCAACACGTTTCCGTCCTACTGCCGATTCTTTTCGCAAAATGCTTTTCTATAATTGTAGTATTTAATGGGAAAAACTTAAACGAATTTTTTGTCCATGTAAAAAACTATTAATTCTGAATAAAATGCCACCCATTTATGCAATTAAAATAATTTAAATGTCTCTAAAGGTACTTCTTTTTCAATGATTTCGAGGATATTTTAGTTTTGATCAAAAAAATTTTATTTCTTACGACTTTTCGTAAAATATGTTAATGCCATCTGAAAGAGGAACAGATAAGCTTTCCATCGAGGTTTTAGTCGAAGAGGTCGGTCGAAGGATGCAAGAGTTATTGGCAAAAAACTAATCGGTGGTCAACACGATTCCGTCATACTGCCGATTCTTTTCGCAAAGTACTTTTCTAAAATTGTAGTATTTAATGGGAAAAAATTAAACGAATTTTTTGTCCATGTAAAAAAACTTTTAATTCTGAATAAAATGCCACCCATTTATGCAATTAAAAAAATTTAAATGTCTCTAAAGGTACTTCTTTTTCAATGATTTCGAGGATATTTTAGTTTTCATCAAAAAAGTTTTATTTCTTACGACTTTTCGTAAAATATGTTAATGCCATCTGAAAGAGGAACAGATAAGCTTTCCATCGAGTTTTTAGTCGAAGAAGTCGGTCGAAGGATGCAAGAGTTATTAGCAAAAAACTAATCGGTGGTCAACACGATTCCGTCCTACTGCCGATTCTTTTCGCAAAGTACTTTTCTATAATTCTAGTATTTAATGGGAAAAAATTAAACGAATTTTTTGTCCATGTAAAAAAACTTTTAATTCTGAATAAAATGCCACCCATTTATGCAATTAAAAAAATTTAAATGTCTCTTATTAGATAAGGCATATTTTCGTCTGATAAGGTACTTCTTCTTAAATGATTTCGAGGATATTTTAGTTTTGATCAAAAAAATTTTATTTCTCATGACTTTTCGTAAAATATGTTAATGCCATCTGAAAGAGGAACAGATAAGCTTTCCATCGAGTTTTTGGTCGAAGAAGTCGGTCGAAGGATGCAAGAGTTATTAGCAAAAAACTAATCGGTGGTCAACACGATTCCGTCCTACTGCCGATTCTTTTCGCAAAGTACTTTTCTAAAATTGTAGTATTTAATGGGAAAAAATTAAACGAATTTTTTGTCCATGTAAAAAAACTTTTAATTCTGAATAAAATGCCACCCATTTATGCAATTAAAAAAATTTAAATGTCTCTTATTAGATAAGGCATATTTTCGTCTGATAAGGTACTTCTTCTTAAATGATTTCGAGGATATTTTAGTTTTGATCAAAAAAATTTTATTTCTCATGACTTTTCGTAAAATATGTTAATGCCATCTGAAAGAGGAACAGATAAGCTTTCCATCGAGCTCTTAGTCGAAGAAGTCGGTCGAAGGATGCAAGAGTTATTAGCAAAAAACTAATCGGTGGTCAACACGATTCCGTCCTACTGCCGATTCTTTTCGCAAAGTACTTTTCTATAATTATAGTATTTAATGGGAAAAAATTAAACGGAGTTTTTGTTTATGTAAAAAACTATTAATTCTGAATAAAATGCCACCCATTTATTCAATTAAAAAAATTTAAATGTCTCTTATTAGATAAGGCATATTTTCGTCTGATAAGGTACTTCTTATTCAATGATTTCGAGGATATTTTAGTTTTGATCAAAAAAGTTTTATTTCTTACGACTTTTCGTAAAATATGTTAATGCCATCTGAAAGAGGAACAGATAAGCTTTCCATCGAGCTCTTAGTCGAAGAAGTCGGTCGAAGGATGCAAGAGTTATTAGCAAAAAACTAATCGGTGGTCAACACGTTTCCGTCCTACTGCCGATTCTTTTCGCAAAATGCTTTTCTATAATTGTAGTATTTAATGGGAAAAACTTAAACGAATTTTTTGTCCATGTAAAAAACTATTAATTCTGAATAAAATGCCACCCATTTATGCAATTAAAAAAATTTAAATGTCTCTAAAGTTACTTCTTTTTCAATGATTTCGAGGATATTTTAGTTTTGATCAAAAATGTTTTATTTCTTACGACTTTTCGTAAAATATGTTAATGCCATCTGAAAGAGGAACAGATATGCTTTCCATCGAGGTTTTAGTCGAAGAAGTCGGTCGAAGGATGCAAGAGTTATTAGCAAAAAACTAATCGGTGGTCAACACGTTTCCGTCCTACTGCCGATTCTTTTCGCAAAATGCTTTTCTATAATTGTAGTATTTAATGGGAAAAACTTAAACGAATTTTTTGTCCATGTAAAAAACTATTAATTCTGAATAAAATGACACCCATTTATGCAATTAAAAAAATTTAAATGTCTCTAAAGGTACTTCTTTTTCAATGATTTCGAGGATATTTTAGTTTTGATCAAAAAAGTTTTATTTCTTACGACTTTTCGTAAAATATGTTAATGCCATCTGAAAGAGGAACAGATATGCTTTCCATCGAGGTTTTAGTCGAAGAAGTCGGTCGAAGGATGCAAGAGTTATTGGCAAAAAACTAATCGGTGGTCAACACGATTCCGTCATACTGCCGATTCTTTTCGCAAAGTACTTTTCTAAAATTGTAGTATTTAATGGGAAAAAATTAAACGAATTTTTTGTCCATGTAAAAAAACTTTTAATTCTGAATAAAATGCCACCCATTTATGCAATTAAAAAAATTTAAATGTCTCTTATTAGATAAGGCATATTTTCGTCTGATAAGGTACTTCTTCTTAAATGATTTCGAGGATATTTTAGTTTTGATCAAAAAAATTTTATTTCTCATGACTTTTCGTAAAATATGTTAATGCCATCTGAAAGAGGAACAGATAAGCTTTCCATCGAGCTCTTAGTCGAAGAAGTCGGTCGAAGGATGCAAGAGTTATTAGCAAAAAACTAATCGGTGGTCAACACGTTTCCGTCCTACTGCCGATTCTTTTCGCAAAATGCTTTTCTATAATTGTAGTATTTAATGGGAAAAACTTAAACGAATTTTTTGTCCATGTAAAAAACTATTAATTCTGAATAAAATGCCACCCATTTATGCAATTAAAAAAATTTAAATGTCTCTAAAGGTACTTCTTTTTCAATGATTTCGAGGATATTTTAGTTTTGATCAAAAAAGTTTTATTTCTTACGACTTTTCGTAAAATATGTTAATGCCATCTGAAAGAGGAACAGATATGCTTTCCATCGAGCTCTTAGTCGAAGAAGTCGGTCGAAGGATGCAAGAGTTATTGGCAAAAAACTAATCGGTGGTCAACACGATTCCGTCATACTGCCGATTCTTTTCGCAAAGTACTTTTCTAAAATTGTAGTATTTAATGGGAAAAAATTAAACGAATTTTTTGTCCATGTAAAAAAACTTTTAATTCTGAATAAAATGCCACCCATTTATGCAATTAAAAAATTTTAAATGTCTCTAATTAGATAAGGCATATTTTCGTCTGATAAGGTACTTCTTCTTAAATAATTTCGAGGATATTTTAGTTTTGATCAAAAAAATTTTATTTCTCATGACTTTTCGTAAAATATGTTAATGCCATCTGAAAGAGGAACAGATAAGCTTTCCATCGAGCTCTTAGTCGAAGAAGTCGGTCGAAGGATGCAAGAGTTATTGGCAAAAAACTAATCGGTGGTCAACACGATTCCGTCATACTGCCGATTCTTTTCGCAAAGTACTTTTCTAAAATTGTAGTATTTAATGGGAAAAAATTAAACGAATTTTTTGTCCATGTAAAAAAACTTTTAATTCTGAATAAAATGCCACCCATTTATGCAATTAAAAAAATTTAAATGTCTCTTATTAGATAAGGCATATTTTCGTCTGATAAGATACTTCTTCTTAAATGATTTCGAGGATATTTTAGTTTTGATCAAAAAAATTTTATTTCTCATGACTTTTCGTAAAATATGTTAATGCCATCTGAAAAAGGAACAGATAAGCTTTCCATCGAGCTCTTAGTCGAAGAAGTCGGTCGAAGGATGCAAGAGTTATTAGCAAAAAACTAATCGGTGGTCAACACGTTTCCGTCCTACTGCCGATTCTTTTCGCAAAATGCTTTTCTATAATTGTAGTATTTAATGGGAAAAACTTAAACGAATTTTTTGTCCATGTAAAAAACTATTAATTCTAAATAAAATGCCACCCATTTATGCAATTAAAAAAATTTAAATGTCTCTAAAGGTACTTCTTTTTCAATGATTTTGAGGATATTTTATTTTTAATCAAAAAAATTTCATTTCTTACGACTTTTCGTAAAATATGTTAATGCCATCTGAAAGAGGAACAGATAAGCTTTCCATCGAGCTCTTAGTCGAAGAAATCGGTTGAAGGATGCAAGAGTTATTAGCAAAAAACTAATCGGTGGTCAACACGATTCCGTCCTACTGCCGATTTTTTTCGCAAAGTACTTTTCTATAATTATAGTATTTAATGGAAAAAAAATTAAACGGAGTTTTTGTTTATGTAAAAAACTATTAATTCTGAATAAAATGCCACCCATTTATGCAATTAAAAAAATTTAAATGTCTCTTATTAGATAAGGCATATTTTCGTCTGATAAGGTACTTCTTATTCAATGATTTCGAGGATATTTTAGTTTTGATCAAAAAAATTTTATTTCTTACGACTTTTCGTAAAATATGTTAATGCCATCTGAAAGAGGAACAGATAAGCTTTCCATCGAGCTCTTAGTGGAAGAAGTCGGTCGAAGGATGCAAGAGTTATTAGCAAGAAACTAATCAGTGGTCAACACGTTTCCGTCCTACTGCCGATTCTATTCGCAAAATACTTTTCTATAATTGTAGTATTTAATGGTAAAAAATTAAACGAATTTTTTGTCCATGTAAAAAACTATTAATTCTGAATAAAATGCCGCCTGTTTATGCAATTAAAAAAAATTTAAATGTCTCTAAAGTTACTTCTTTTTCAATGATTTCGAGGATATTTTAGTTTTGATCAAAAAAATTTTATTTCTTACGACTTTTCGTAAAATATGTTAATGCCATCTGAAAGAGGAACAGAGAAGCTTTCCATCGAGCTCTTAGTCGAAGAAGTCGGTCGAAGGATGCAAGAGTTATTAGCAAAAAACTAATCGGTGGTCAACACATTTCCGTCCTACTGCCGATTCTTTTCGCAAAGTACTTTTCTATAATTATAGTATTTAATGGGAAAAAATTAAACGGAGTTTTTGTTTATGTAAAAAACTATTAATTCTGAATAAAATGCCACCCATTTATGCAATTAAAAAAATTTAAATGTCTCTTATTAGATAAGGCATATTTTCGTCTGATAAGGTACTTCTTCTTAAATGATTTCGAGGATATTTTAGTTTTGATCAAAAAAATTTTATTTCTCATGACTTTTCGTAAAATATGTTAATGCCATCTGAAAGAGGAACAGATAAGCTTTCCATCGAGCTCTTAGTCGAAGAAGTCGGTCGAAGGATGCAAGAGTTATTAGCAAAAAACTAATCGGTGGTCAACACGTTTCCGTCCTACTGCCGATTCTTTTCGCAAAATGTTTTTCTATAATTGTAGTATTTAAAGGGAAAAACTTAAACGAATTTTTTGTCCATGTAAAAACTATTAATTCTGAATAAAATGCCACCCATTTATGCAATTAAAAAAATTTAAATGTCTCTAAAGGTACTTCTTTTTCAATGATTTCGAGGATATTTTATTTTTAATCAAAAAAATTCCATTTCTTACGACTTTTCGTAAAATATGTTAATGCCATCTGAAAGAGGAACAGATAAGCTTTCCATCGAGCTCTTAGTCGAAGAAATCGGTCGAAGGATGCAAGAGTTATTAGCAAAAAATTAATCGGTGGTCAACACGATTCCGTCCTACTGCCGATTTTTTTCGCAAAGTACTTTTCTATAATTATAGTATTTAATGGAAAAAAATTAAACGGAGTTTTTGTTTATGTAAAAAACTATTCATTCTGAATAAAATGCCACCCATTTATGCAATTAAAAAAATTTAAATGTCTCTTATTAGATAAGGCATATTTTCGTCTGATAAGGTACTTCTTATTCAATGATTTCGAGGATATTTTAGTTTTGATCAAAAAAATTTTATTTCTTACGACTTTTCGTAAAATATGTTAATGCCATCTGAAAGAGGAACAGATAAGCTTTCCATCGAGCTCTTAGTGGAAGAAGTCGGTCGAAGGATGCAAGAGTTATTAGCAAGAAACTAATCGGTGGTCAACACGTTTCCGTCCTACTGCCGATTCTATTCGCAAAATACTTTTCTATAATTGTAGTATTTAATGGAAAAAAATTAAACGAATTTTTTGTCCATGTAAAAAACTATTAATTCTGAATAAAATGCCGCCTGTTTATGCAATTAAAAAAAATTTAAATGTCTCTAAAGTTACTTCTTTTTCAATGATTTCGAGGATATTTTAGTTTTGATCAAAAAAATTTTATTTCTTACGACTTTTCGTAAAATATGTTAATGCCATCTGAAAGCTGAACAGAGAAGCTTTCCATCGAGCTCTTAGTCGAAGAAGTCGGTCGAAGGATGCAAGAGTTATTAGCAAAAATCTAATCGGTGGTCAACACATTTCCGTCCTACTGCCGATACTTTTCGCAAAGTACTTTTCTATAATTATAGTATTTAATGGGAAAAAATTAAACGGAGTTTTTGTTTATGTTAAAAACTATTAATTCTGAATAAAATGCCACCCATTTATGCAATTAAAAAAATTTAAATGTCTCTTATTAGATAAGGCATATTTTCGTCTGATAAGGTACTTCTTCTTAAATGATTTCGAGGATATTTTAGTTTTGATCAAAAAAATTTTATTTCTCATGACTTTTCGTAAAATATGTTAATGCCATCTGAAAGAGGAACAGATAAGCTTTCCATCGAGCTCTTAGTCGAAGAAGTCGGTCGAAGGATGCAAGAGTTATTAGCAAAAAACTAATCGGTGGTCAACACGTTTCCGTCCTACTGCCGATTCTTTTCGCAAAATGTTTTTCTATAATTGTAGTGTTTAATGGGAAAAACTTAAACGAATTTTTTGTCCATGTAAAAAACTATTAATTCTGAATAAAATGCCACCCATTTATGCAATTAAAAAAATTTAAATGTCTCTAAAGGTACTTCTTTTTCAATGATTTCGAGGATATTTTATTTTTAATCAAAAAAATTTCATTTCTTACGACTTTTCGTAAAATATGTTAATGCCATCTGAAAGAGGAACAGATAAGCTTTCCATCGAGCTCTTAGTCGAAGAAATCGGTCGAAGGATGCAAGAGTTATTAGCAAAAAACTAATCGGTGGTCAACACGATTCCGTCCTACTGCCGATTTTTTTCGCAAAGTACTTTTCTATAATTATAGTATTTAATGGAAAAAAATTAAACGGAGTTTTTGTTTATGTAAAAAACTATTAATTCTGAATAAAATGCCACCCATTTATGCAATTAAAAAAATTTAAATGTCTCTTATTAGATAAGGCATATTTTCGTCTGATAAGGTACTTCTTATTCAATGATTTCGAGGATATTTTAGTTTTGATCAAAAAAATTTTATTTCTTACGACTTTTCGTAAAATATGTTAATGCCATCTGAAAGAGGAACAGATCAGCTTTCCATCGAGCTCTTAGTGGAAGAAGTCGGTCGAAGGATGAAAGAGTTATTAGCAAGAAACTAATCGGTGGTCAACACGTTTCCGTCCTACTGCCGATTCTTTTCGCAAAATACTTTTCTATAATTGTAGTATTTAATGGTAAAAAATTAAACGAATTTTTTGTCCATGTAAAAAACTATTAATTCTGAATAAAATGCCGCCTGTTTATGCAATTAAAAAAAATTTAAATGTCTCTAAAGTTACTTCTTTTTCAATGATTTCGAGGATATTTTCGTTTTGATCAAAAAAATTTTATTTCTTACGACTTTTCGTAAAATATGTTAATGCCATCTGAAAGAGGAATAGAGAAGCTTTCCATCGAGCTCTTAGTCGAAGAAGTCGGTCGAAGGATGCAAGAGTTATTAGCAAAAAACTAATCGGTGGTCAACACATTTCCGTCCTACCGCCGATTCTTTTCGCAAAGTACTTTTCTATAATTATAGTATTCAATGGGAAAAAATTAAACGAATTTTTTGTCCATGTAAAAAAACTATTAATTCTGAATAAAATGCCACCCATTTATGCAATTAAAAAAATTTAAATGTCTCTTATTAGATAAGGCATATTTTCGTCTGATAAGGTACTGCTTCTTAAATTATTTCGAGGATATTTTAGTTTTGATCAAAAAAATTTTATTTCTCATGACTTTTCGTAAAATATGTTAATGCCATCTGAAAGAGGAACAGATAAGCTTTCCATCGAGTTTTTAGTCGAAGAAGTCGGTCGAAGGATGCAAGAGTTATTAGCAAAAAACTAATCGGTGGTCAACACGATTCCGTCCTACTGCCGATTCTTTTCGCAAAGTACTTTTCTAAAATTTTAGTATTTAATGCAGGGTTTGAATTTACTACTCCGTAGCAGCGAGATTTACAAAAAAATTGCTATGCTATTGCTACCGCTCTCATTTTGACGAGAGCCGGAGCAGAGCAATAGCAAAAAAACGAAAAAGTGTGTGCTCTGCTCTGCTCGTAGTTTCGTCGTGTGATAAACTATAGCAATAGCAATAGCAAAAAATTAGATCCTGTGCTCTACGTAGCCGTAGCAGTAGTGAAAAATTGAGAGCGAGATGAGAGCAGAGCAAATGATATTTTATCATGTGCTACGGCTCCCGTGTGTGTGGGAGATAGCTTATACTCTATTGAGTAGATTCCCCAAGTATAAGATTTCTAAGTGGTGACGCCGGTGTTGGGCAGACCATTGATTCTGTAAAATCGGGTAATTTACTCCTGCGTGGCAGATTAAGATAAGGTGGGTTTATTACATGATTAAAAGTCTCCGTTTTTTATTTCAATTCACTTTATTATGACAGAAAACAGCAAAAAAAGATCAGAAAAACAAACACACACGAGAGTCGTAGCACATGATAAAATGTCATTTGCTCTGCTCTCATCTCGCTCTTAATTTTTTACTACTGCTACGGCTACGTAGAGCACAGGATCTAATTTTTTGCTGTTGCTATTGCTATAGTTTATCACACGACGAAACTACGAGCAGAGCAGAGCACATACTTTTTCGTTTTTTTGCTATTGCTCTGCTCCGGCTCTCGTCAAAGTGAGAGCGGTAGCAATAGCAAAACGAAAAACTACGGGAGTAGCGTAGCTTTTCAAACCCTGATTTAATGGGAAAAAATTAAACGAATTTTTTGTCCATGTAAAAAAACTTTTAATTCTGAATAAAATGCCACCCATTTATGCAATTAAAAAAATTTAAATGTCTCTTATTAGATAAGGCATATTTTCGTCTGATAAGGTACTTCTTCTTAAATGATTTCGAGGATATTTTAGTTTTGATCAAAAAAATTTTATTTCTCATGACTTTTCGTAAAATATGTTAATGCCATCTGAAAGAGGAACAGATAAGCTTTCCATCGAGCTCTTAGTCGAAGAAGTCGGTCGAAGGATGCAAGAGTTATTAGCAAAAAACTAATCGGTGGTCAACACGATTCCGTCCTACTGCCGATTCTTTTCGCAAAGTACTTTTCTATAATTATAGTATTTAATGGGAAAAAATTAAACGGAGTTTTTGTTTATGTAAAAAACTATTAATTCTAAATAAAATGCCACCCATTTATGCAATTAAAAAAATTTAAATGTCTCTTATTAGATAAGGCATATTTTCGTCTGATAAGGTACTTCATATTCAATGATTTCGAGGATATTTGAGTTTTGATCAAAAAAGGTTATTTCTTACGACTTTTCGTAAAATATGTTAGCAATAGCAAAAAAAAAAAACTACGGGAGTAGCGTAGCTTTTCAAACCCTGATTTAATGGGAAAAAATTAAACGAATTTTTTGTCCATGTAAAAAAACTTTTAATTCTGAATAAAATGCCACCCATTTATGCAATTAAAAAAATGTAAATGTCTCTTATTAGATAAGGCATATTTTCGTCTAATAAGGTACTTCTTCTTAAATGATTTCGAGGATATTTTAGTTTTGATCAAAAGAATTTTATTTCTCATGACTTTTCGTAAAATATGTTAATGCCATCTGAAAGAGGAACAGATAAGCTTTCCATCGAGCTCTTAGTCGAAGAAGTCGGTCGAAGGATGCAAGAGTTATTAGCAAAAAACTAATCGGTGGTCAACACGTTTCCGTCCTACTGCCGATTCTTTTCGCAAAATGTTTTTCTATAATTGTAGTATTTAATGGGAAAAACTTAAACGAATTTTTTGTCCATGTAAAAAACTATTAATTCTGAATAAAATGCCACCCATTTATGCAATTAAAAAAATTTAAATGTCTCTAAAGGTACTTCTTTTTCAATGATTTCGAGGATATTTTATTTTTAATCAAAAAAATTTCATTTCTTACGACTTTTCGTAAAATATGTTAATGCCATCTGAAAGAGGAACAGATAAGCTTTCCATCGAGCTCTTAGTCGAAGAAATCGGTCGAAGGATGCAAGAGTTATTAGCAAAAAACTAATCGGTGGTCAACACGATTCCGTCCTACTGCCGATTTTTTTCGCAAAGTACTTTTCTATAATTATAGTATTTAATGGAAAAAAATTAAACGGAGTTTTTGTTTATGTAAAAAACTATTAATTCTGAATAAAATGCCACCCATTTATGCAATTAAAAAAATTTAAATGTCTCTTATTAGATAAGGCATATTTTCGTCTGATAAGGTACTTCTTATTCAATGATTTCGAGGATATTTTAGTTTTGATCAAAAAAATTTTATTTCTTACGACTTTTCGTAAAATATGTTAATGCCATCTGAAAGAGGAACAGATAAGCTTTCCATCGAGCTCTTAGTGGAAGAAGTCGGTCGAAGGATGAAAGAGTTATTAGCAAGAAACTAATCGGTGGTCAACACGTTTCCGTCCTACTGCCGATTCTTTTCGCAAAATACTTTTCTATAATTGTAGTATTTAATGGTAAAAAATTAAACGAATTTTTTGTCCATGTAAAAAACTATTAATTCTGAATAAAATGCCGCCTGTTTATGCAATTAAAAAAAATTTAAATGTCTCTAAAGTTACTTCTTTTTCAATGATTTCGAGGATATTTTCGTTTTGATCAAAAAAATTTTATTTCTTACGACTTTTCGTAAAATATGTTAATGCCATCTGAAAGAGGAATAGAGAAGCTTTCTATCGAGCTCTTAGTCGAAGAAGTCGGTCGAAGGATGCAAGAGTTATTAGCAAAAAACTAATCGGTGGTCAACACATTTCCGTCCTACCGCCGATTCTTTTCGCAAAGTACTTTTCTATAATTATAGTATTCAATGGGAAAAAATTAAACGAATTTTTTGTCCATGTAAAAAAACTATTAATTCTGAATAAAATGCCACCCATTTATGCAATTAAAAAAATTTAAATGTCTCTTATTAGATAAGGCATATTTTCGTCTGATAAGGTACTGCTTCTTAAATTATTTCGAGGATATTTTAGTTTTGATCAAAAAAATTTTATTTCTCATGACTTTTCGTAAAATATGTTAATGCCATCTGAAAGAGGAACAGATAAGCTTTCCATCGAGTTTTTAGTCGAAGAAGTCGGTCGAAGGATGCAAGAGTTATTAGCAAAAAACTAATCGGTGGTCAACACGATTCCGTCCTACTGCCGATTCTTTTCGCAAAGTACTTTTCTAAAATTTTAGTATTTAATGCAGGGTTTGAATTTACTACTCCGTAGCAGCGAGATTTACAAAAAAATTGCTATGCTATTGCTACCGCTCTCACTTTGACGAGAGCCGGAGCAGAGCAATAGCAAAAAAACGAAAAAGTATGTGCTCTGCTCTGCTCGTAGTTTCGTCGTGTGATAAACTATAGCAATAGCAATAGCAAAAAATTAGATCCTGTGCTCTACGTAGCCGTAGCAGTAGTGAAAAATTGAGAGCGAGATGAGAGCAGAGCAAATGATATTTTATCATGTGCTACGGCTCCCGTGTGTGTGGGAGATAGCTTATACTCTATTGAGTAGATTCCCCAAGTATAAGATTTCTAAGTGGTGACGCCGGTGTTGGGCAGACCATTGATTCTGTAAAATCGGGTAATTTACTCCTGCGTGGCAGATTAAGATAAGGTGGGTTTATTACATGATTAAAAGTCTCCGTTTTTTATTTCAATTCACTTTATTATGACAGAAAACAGCAAAAAAAGATCAGAAAAACAAACACACACGAGAGTCGTAGCACATGATAAAATATCATTTGCTCTGCTCTCATCTCGCTCTTAATTTTTTACTACTGCTACGGCTACGTAGAGCACAGGATCTAATTTTTTGCTGTTGCTATTGCTATAGTTTATCACACGACGAAACTACGAGCAGAGCAGAGCACACACTTTTTCGTTTTTTTGCTATTGCTCTGCTCCGGCTCTCGTCAAAGTGAGAGCGGTAGCAATAGCAAAACGAAAAACTACGGGAGTAGCGTAGCTTTTCAAACCCTGATTTAATGGGAAAAAATTAAACGAATTTTTTGTCCATGTAAAAAAACTTTTAATTCTGAATAAAATGCCACCCATTTATGCAATTAAAAAAATTTAAATGTCTCTTATTAGATAAGGCATATTTTCGTCTGATAAGGTACTTCCTATTCAATGATTTCGAGGATATTTGAGTTTTGATCAAAAAAATTTTATTTCTCATGACTTTTCGTAAAATATGTTAATGCCATCTGAAAGAGGAACAGATAAGCTTTCCATCGAGCTCTTAGACGAAGAAGTCGGTCGAAGGATGCAAGAGTTATTAGCAAAAAACTAATCGGTGGTCAACACGATTCCGTCCTACTGCCGATTCTTTTCGCAAAGTACTTTTGTATAATTATAGTATTTAATGGGAAAAAATTAAACGGAGTTTTTGTTTATGTAAAAAACTATTAATTCTGAATAAAATGCCACCCATTTATGCAAATAAAAAAATTTAAATGTCTCTTATTAGATAAGGCATATTTTCGTCTGATAAGGTACTTCCTATTCAATGATTTCGAGGATATTTGAGTTTTGATCAAAAAAGGTTATTTCTTACGACTTTTCGTAAAATATGTTAATACCATCTGAAAGAGGAACAGATAAGCTTTCCATCGAGCTCTTAGTCGAAGAAGTCGGTCGAAGGCTGCAAGAGTTATTAGCAAAAAACTAATCGGTGGTCAACACGATTCCGTCCTACTGCCGATTCTTTTCGCAAAGTACTTTTCTATAATTATAGTATTTAATGGGAAAAAATTAAACGGAGTTTTTGTTTATGTAAAAAACTATTAATTCTGAATAAAATGCCACCCATTTATGCAATTAAAAAAATTTAAATGTCTCTAAAGGTACTTCTTTTTCAATGATTTCGAGGATATTTTAGTTTTGATCAAAAAAGTTTTATTTCTTACGACTTTTCGTAAAATATGTTAATGCCATCTGAAAGAGGAACAGATAAGCTTTCCATCGAGCTCTTAGTCGAAAAAGTCGGTCGAAGGATGCAAGAGTTATTAGCAAAAAACTAATCGGTGGTCAACACGTTTCCGTCCTACTGCCGATTCTTTTCGCAAAATGCTTTTCTATAATTGTAATATTTAATGGGAAAAACTTAAATGAATTTTTTGTCCATGTAAAAAACTATTAATTCTGAATAAAATGCCACCCGTTTATGCAATTAAAAAAATTTAAATGTCTCTTATTAGATAAGCCATATTTTCGTCTGATAAGGTACTTCTTATTCAATGATTTCGAGGATAATTTAGTTTTGATCAAAAAAATTTTATTTCTTACGACTTTTCGTAAAATATGTTAATGCCATCTGAAAGAGGAACAGATAAGCTTTCCATCGAGCTCTTAGTGGAAGAAGTCGGTCGAAGGATGCAAGAGTTATTAGCAAGAAACTAATCGGTGGTCAACACGTTTCCGTCCTACTGCCGATTCTTTTCGCAAAATACTTTTCTATAATTGTGGTATTTAATGGTAAAAAATTAAACGAATTTTTTGTCCATGTAAAAAACTATTAATTCTGAATAAAATGCCGCCTGTTTATGCAATTAAAAAAATTTAAATGTCTCTAAAGGTACGTCTTTTTCAATGATTTCGAGGATATTTTAGTTTTGATCAAAAAAATTTTATTTCTTACGACTTTTCGTAAAATATGTTAATGCCATCTGAAAGAGGAACAGATAAGCTTTCCATCGAGCTCTTAGTCGAAGAAGTCGGTCGAAGGATGCAAGAGTTATTAGCAAAAAACTAATCGGTGGTCAACACATTTCCGTCCTACTGCCGATTCTTTTCGCAAAGTACTTTTCTATAATAATAGTATTTAATGGGAAAAAATTAAACGGAGTTTTTGTTTATGTAAAAAACTATTAATTCTGAATAAAATGCCACCCATTTATGCAATTAAAAAAATTTAAATGTCTCTAAAGGTACTTCTTTTTCAATGATTTCGAGGATATTTTAGTTTTGATCAAAAAAATTTTATTTCTTACGACTTTTCGTAAAATATGTTTATGCCGTCTGAAAGAGGAACAGATAAGCTTTCCATCGAGCTCTTAGTCGAAGAAGTCGGTCGAAGGCTGCAAGAGTTATTAGCAAAAAACTAATCGGTGGTCAACACGATTCCGTCCTACTGCCGATTCTTTTCGCGAAGTACTTTTCTATAATTATAGTATTTAATGGGAAAAAATTAAACGGAGTTTTTGTTTATGTAAAAAACTATTAATTCTGAATAAAATGCCACCCATTTATGCAATTAAAAAAATTTAAATGTCTCTAAAGGTACTTCTTTTTCAATGATTTCGAGGATATTTTAGTTTTGATCAAAAAAATTTTATTTCTTACGACTTTTCGTAAAATATGTTAATGCCATCTGAAAGAGGAACAGATAAGCTTTCCATCGAGCTCTTCGTGGAAGAAGTCGGTCGAAGGATAAAAGAGTTATTAGCAAGAAACTAATCGGTGGTCAACACGTTTCCGTCCTACTGCCGATTCTTTTCGCAAAATACTTTTCTATAATTGTAGTATTTAATGGTAAAAAATTAAACGAATTTTTTGTCCATGTAAAAAACTATTAATTCTGAATAAAATGCCACCCATTTATGCAATTAAAAAAATTTAAAAGTCTCTTATTAGATAAGGCATATTTTCGTCTGATAAGGTACTTCTTTTTCAATGATTTCGAGGATATTTTAGTTTTGATCAAAAAAATTTTATTTCTAACGACTTTCGTAAAATATGTTAATGCCATCTGAAAGAGGAACAGATAAGCTTTCCATCGAAGTCTTAGTCGAAGAAGTCGGTCGAAGGATGCAAGAGTTATTAGCAAAAAACTAATCGGTGGTCAACACGTTTCCGTCCTACTGCCGATTCTTTTTGCAAAATGCTTTTCTATAATTGTAGTATTTAATGGGCAAAAATTAAACGAATTTTTTGTCCTTGTAAAAAAACTATTAATTCTGAATAAAATGCCACCCATTTATGCAATTAAAAAAATTTAAATGTCTCTTATTAGATAAGGCATATTTTCGTCTGATAAGGTACTTCTTATTCAATGATTTCGACGATATTTTAGTTTTGATCAAAAAAATTTTATTTCTTATGACTTTTCGTAAAATATGTTAATGCCATCTGAAAGAGGAACAGATAAGCTTTCCATCGAGCTCTTAGTCGATGAAATCGGTCGAAGGATGCAAGAGTTATTAGCAAAAAACTAATCGGTGGTCAACACGTTTCCGTCCTACTGCCGATTCTTTTCGCAAAATGCTTTTCTATAATTGTAGTATTTAATGGGAAAAAATTAAACGAATTTTTTGTCCATGTAAAAAAACTATTAATTCTGAATAAAATGCCGCCTGTTTATGCAATTAAAAAAGTTTAAATGTCTCTTATTAGATAAGGCATATTTTCGTCTGATAAGGTACTTCTTCTTCAATGATTTCGAGGATATTTTAGTTTTGATCAAAAAAATTTTATTTCTCATGACTTTCCGTAAAATATGTTAATGCCATCTGAAAGAGGAACACATAAGCTTTCCATCGAGCTCTTAGTCGAAAAAGTCGGTCGAAGGATGCAAGAGTTATTAGCAAAAAACTAATCGGTGGTCAACACGTTTCCGTCCTACTGCCGATTATTTTCGCAAAATACTTTTCTATAATTGAAGTATTTAATGGGAAAAAATTAAACGAGTTTTTTGTCCATGTAAAAAACTATTAATTCTGAATAAAATGCCGCCTGTTTATGCAATTAAAAAAATTTAAATGTCTCTTATTAGATAAGGCATATTTTCGTCTGATAAGGTACTTCTGTTTCAATGATTTCGAGGATATTTTAGTTTTGATCAAAAAAATTTTATTTCTTACGACTTTTCGTAAAATATGTTAATGCCATCTGAAAAAGGAACAGGTAAGCTTTCCATCAAGCTCTAAGTCGAAAAAGTCGGTCGAAGGATGCAAGAGTTATTAGCAAAAAACTAATCGGTGGTCAACACGTTTCCGTCCCACTGCCGATTCTTTTCGCAAAATGCTTTTCTATAATTGTAGTATTTAATGGGAAAATTTTTTTTTTTTTTTTTTTTTTTTTTTATTGTCTTTTATTATTTACAATCTGTCTTAAAACAATAAGTAAATCTTGTAACTATAATTAAATTAACAGGAATAGCAGTTTTCCAGCGAACCCTGCCATTATAAATAACATCTTTTCTGTTTGTTAATTTTGTCTATCGGGGAGATCGAGGATGTGTATCTTTTTCAGTCTTCTTACTGTTAGGCTGTTATCTAGTAGACTTAAGGCTAAATTATTTTCATGATTATGAAGTCTTTCAATGTATTTCTTACTACATCTAATTATTTCTTCTTTTACTGTTGGAATGTTCAAATCTTTATGAATATTTGCGTTGGTAACATAAAAAGGAGCATTGACAATTTGTCGTAGAGTTTTGGATTGGTAACGCTGAAGTATCTCGATATTTGAGTTGCTAGCAGATCCCCAAAGCTGTATAGCATAAGTCCATACGGGCTTTAGTATGGCTTTATAGAGGCGAACTTTGTTTTCTAATGTAGTCTCTGATTTTCGGCTTAGCAACCAAGACATTTTTGTCGTTTTTAATTTTAATTGCTGACATTTAGCCTTAATATGGTTTTTCCATGTTAATCTGCGGTCGAGATGCAAGCCAAGATATTTCACGCAGTTACTTTGTGGAATTGCAGAACCGTTAAATGACACTTCTGGGCAATCACCTATTCTTAATGAGAACGTTATTTGAGCAGATTTAAGAGGATTTATTTTAGCGAGTGAACCAGGTTTCTATTAGGTTGAGCTCGGATTGGAGGAGTTGGGAAGCTTCCTGTCTAGATGAGCTAGTTGCTAAAATAGCTGTGTCGTCAGCGTATGTTGCAACGGTGCAGTTATTTGTTACTGGCATGTCGGCCGTGTAGAGGGTATATAAAACAGGTCCTAACACGCTGCCTTGTGGGACGCCTGCATTTATTAGAAGTATTGCAGATGATTCATTTCTCTGTTGCACGTAGAAACATCTTTCAGTTAGATATGACTTTAGCAAAAGGTAAAATGGTGCAGGCAGCCATTTCTTTATTTTATACAGTAAGCCATTGTGCCAGACACGATCAAACGCTTGTTGTACGTCGAGAAATGTTGCAGTGCAGTATTTTTTGTTTTCAAAGGCAGATACTATGTCCTTAATAACCCTATGATATTGCTCAGGGGTCCCGTGGCCTTTTCTGAATCCGAATCGATATTCGGGAATGATGGATAGTTCGTCCAATATTGGCAATAATCTCTTTAAAAGTATTTTTTCAAATGGGAAAAAATTAAACGAATTTTTTGTCCATGTAAAATAACTATTAATTCTGAATAAAATGCCACCCATTTATGCAATTAAAAAAATTTAAAAGTCTCTTATTAGATAAGGCATATTTTCGTCTGATAAGGTACTTCTTATTCAATGATTTCGAGGATATTTTAGTTTTGATCAAAAAAATTTTATTTCTCATGACTTTTCGTAAAATATGTTAATGCCATCTGAAAGAGGAACAGATAAGCTTTCCATCGAGCTCTTAGTCGAAGAAGTCGGTCGAAGGATGCAAGAGTTATTAGCAAAAAACTAATCGGTGGTCAACACGTTTCCGTCCTACTGCCGATTCTTTTCGCAAAATGCTTTTCTATAATTGTAGTATTTAATGGGAAAAAATTAAACGAATTTTTTGTCCATGTAAAAAAACTATTAATTCTGAATAAAATGCCGCCTGTTTATGCAATTAAAAAAGTTTAAATGTCTCTTATTAGATAAGGCATATTTTCGTCTGATAAGGTACTTCTTCTTCAATGATTTCGAGGATATTTTAGTTTTGATCAAAAAAATTTTATTTCTCATGACTTTCCGTAAAATATGTTAATGCCATCTGAAAGAGGAACACATAAGCATTCCATCGAGCTCTTAGTCGAAAAAGTCGGTCGAAGGATGCAAGAGTTATTAGCAAAAAACTAATCGGTGGTCAACACGTTTCCGTTCTACTGCCGATTATTTTCGCAAAATACTTTTCTATAATTGAAGTATTTAATGGGAAAAAATTAAACGAATTTTTTGTCCATGTAAAACACTATTAATTCTGAATAAAATGCCGCCTGTTTATGCAATTAAAAAAATTTAAATGTCTCTTATTAGATAAGGCATATTTTCGTCTGATAAGGTACTTCTGTTTCAATGATTTCGAGGATATTTTAGTTTTGATCAAAAAAATTTTATTTCTTACGACTTTTCGTAAAATATGTTAATGCCATCTGAAAAAGGAACAGGTAAGCTTTCCATCAAGCTCTAAGTCGAAAAAGTCGGTCGAAGGATGCAAGAGTTATTAGCAAAAAACTAATCGGTGGTCAACACGTTTCCGTCCTACTGCCGATTATTTTCGCAAAATACTTTTCTATAATTGAAGTATTTAATGGGAAAAAATTAAACGAGTTTTTTGTCCATGTAAAAAACTATTAATTCTGAATAAAATGCCGCCTGTTTATGCAATTAAAAAAATTTAAATGTCTCTTATTAGATAAGGCATATTTTCGTCTGATAAGGTACTTCTGTTTCAATGATTTCGAGGATATTTTAGTTTTGATCAAAAAAATTTTATTTCTTACGACTTTTCGTAAAATATGTTAATGCCATCTGAAAAAGGAACAGGTAAGCTTTCCATCAAGCTCTAAGTCGAAAAAGTCGGTCGAAGGATGCAAGAGTTATTAGCAAAAAACTAATCGGTGGTCAACACGTTTCCGTCCCACTGCCGATTCTTTTCGCAAAATGCTTTTCTATAGTTGTAGTATTTAATGGGAAAACTTTTTTTTTTTTTTTTTTTTTTTTTTTATTGTCTTTTATTATTTACAATCTGTCTTAAAACAATAAGTAAATCTTGTAACTATAATTAAATTAACAGGAATAGCAGTTTTCCAGCGAACCCTGCCATTATAAATAACATCTTTTCTGTTTGTTAATTTTGTCTATCGGGGAGATCGAGGATGTGTATCTTTTTCAGTCTTCTTACTGTTAGGCTGTTATCTAGTAGACTTAAGGCTAAATTATTTTCATGATTATGAAGTCTTTCAATGTATTTCTTACTACATCTAATTATTTCTTCTTTTACTGTTGGAATGTTCAAATCTTTATGAATATTTGCGTTGGTAACATAAAAAGGAGCATTGACAATTTGTCGTAGAGTTTTGGATTGGTAACGCTGAAGTATCTCGATATTTGAGTTGCTAGCAGATCCCCAAAGCTGTATAGCATAAGTCCATACGGGCTTTAGTATGGCTTTATAGAGGCGAACTTTGTTTTCTAATGTAGTCTCTGATTTTCGGCTTAGCAACCAAGACATTTTTGTCGTTTTTAATTTTAATTGCTGACATTTAGCCTTAATATGGTTTTTCCATGTTAATCTGCGGTCGAGATGCAAGCCAAGATATTTCACGCAGTTACTTTGTGGAATTGCAGAACCGTTAAATGACACTTCTGGGCAATCACCTATTCTTAATGAGAACGTTATTTGAGCAGATTTAAGAGGATTTATTTTAGTTTTCCAGCGAGTGAACCAGGTTTCTATTAGGTTGAGCTCGGATTGGAGGAGTTGGGAAGCTTCCTGTCTAGATGAGCTAGTTGCTAAAATAGCTGTGTCGTCAGCGTATGTTGCAACGGTGCAGTTATTTGTTACTGGCATGTCGGCCGTGTAGAGGGTATATAAAACAGGTCCTAACACGCTGCCTTGTGGGACGCCTGCATTTATTAGAAGTATTGCAGATGATTCATTTCTCTGTTGCATGTAGAAACATCTTTCAGTTAGATATGACTTTAGCAAAAGGTAAAATGGTGCAGGCAGCCATTTCTTTATTTTATACAGTAAGCCATTGTGCCAGACACGATCAAACGCTTGTTGTACGTCGAGAAATGTTGCAGTGCAGTATTTTTTGTTTTCAAAGGCAGATACTATGTCCTTAATAACCCTATGATATTGCTCAGGGGTCCCGTGGCCTTTTCTGAATCCGAATCGATATTCGGGAATGATGGATAGTTCGTCCAATATTGGCAATAATCTCTTTAAAAGTATTTTTTCAAATGGGAAAAAATTAAACGAATTTTTTGTCCATGTAAAATAACTATTAATTCTGAATAAAATGCCACCCATTTATGCAATTAAAAAAATTTAAAAGTCTCTTATTAGATAAGGCATATTTTCGTCTGATAAGGTACTTCTTTTTCAATGATTTCGAGGTTATTTTAGTTTATATCAAAAAAATTTTATTTCTTACGACTTTTCGTAAAATATGTTAATGCCATCTGAAAGAGGAACAGATAAGCTTTCCATCGAGCTCTTAGTCGAAGAAGTCGGTCGAAGGATGCAAGAGTTATTAGTAAAAAACTAATCGGTGGTCAACACGTTTCCGTCCTTCTGCCGATTCTTTTCGCAAAATGCCTTTCTATAATTGTAGTATTTAATGGGAAAAAATTAAACGAATTTCTTGTCCATGTAAAAAACTATTAATTCTGAATAAAATGCCACCCATTTATAAAATTAAAAAAGTTTAAATGTCTCTTATTAGATAAGGCATATTTTCGTCTGATAAGGTACTTCTTCTTCAATGATTTCGAGGATATTTTAGTTTTGATCAAAAAAATTTTATTTCTCATGACTTTTCGTAAAATATGTTAATGCCATCTGAAAGAGGAACAGATAAGCTTTCCATCGAGCTCTTAGTCGAAGAAGTCGGTCGAAGGATGCAAGAGTTATTAGCAAAAAACTAATCGGTGGTCAACACGTTTCCGTCCTACTGCCGATTCTTTTCTCAAAATGCTTTTCTATAATTGTAGTATTTAATGGGAAAAAATTAAACGAATTTTTTGTCCATGTAAAAAAACTATTAATTCTGAATAAAATGCCACCCATTTATGCAGTTAAAAAAATTCAAATGTCTCTTATTAGATAAGGCACATTTTCGTATGATAAGGTACTTCTTTTTCAATGATTTCGAGGATATTTTAGTTTTGATCAAAAAAATTTTATTTCTTATGACTTTTCGTAAAATGTGTTAATGCCATCTGAAAGAGGAACAGATAAGCTTTCCATCGAGCTCTTAGTCGAAGAAGTCGGTCGAAGGATGCAAGAGTTATTAGCAAAAAGTTAATCGGTGGTCAACACGATTCCGTCCTACTGATAAGGTACTTTTTCTTCAATGATTTCGACGATATTTTAGTTGTGATTAACAAAATTTTGTTTTTTTATGACTTTTCGTAAAATATGTTAATGCCATCTGAAGAGGAACAGATAAGCTTTCCATCGAGCTCTTAGTCGAAGAAGTCGGTCGAAGGATGTAAAAGATGTTTGCAAAAAACTAATCGGTGATCAACACGATTCTTTTCGCAAAGTACTTTTCTATAATTGTAGTATTTAATGGGAAAAAATTAAACGAATATTTTGTCCATGTAAAAAACTATTAATTCTGAATAAAATGCCGACCATTTATGCAATTAAAACCAGTAAGGGAGCTATTTTCAGCTTTGCTGAAACTTATATACTCTTGCAAGCATTTGGAAAATACGTTTCATAGTTTTGCCAATAAGAATCATATAAGTTTATAAAGATAAAGGAGCGTAACCCTGCCCATTTTCTACTTTTTTTTAATGAATACAATGCAATCATTCTACACTTCATTTTACTATTTTCTATCTCGTCTGCTTATAGATAAATCACATTTTTAAGTTTTTCTCTATATGGGCGGTGCCACGCCCTTCTGTAAAATTCTTATGAAACTTTGTTATATGGTCAAAGATTCCTAAAAACGCGCAACTGCAAGGTTTCATCTGTTTATAAGTGAAAACAAAAAAGTTTTTCTAACAAAAACCGAATTTTTAACCGATTGTTCCTATGGGAGCTATATGCTATATTTATCCGATCTTCACCAATTTTGCAGTGAGCTTTAATTTACGTCCGAGATGTTCTTGTGCAAAAAATTGGGGCGATAACTTGAAAAACAAAGAGTTTATTGAGCAAAAACCTCATTTTTAACCGATCGTTCCAATGGCAGCTATATGCTATAGTATTCCGATCATACATACATATAAACTGCCTGCAATAAAAAGAAAATTTTCTGCGTTTAAATTTTTTTGCTAATTTCAAAACTCTGGGAAAAGTTCGCATTGAAACAGACAGACGGACAGACAGACAGACAGACGGACATGGCTATCTGAACTCGTCTCGTCGAGCTGAACAATAATATACATACTTTATATAGTCGGAAATGTCTCCTTCTCTGCGTTGCAAACTTCACGACAAAGTTAATATACTCTTGCAAGAGTATAAAAATTTAAATGTCTCTTATTAGATAAGGCATATTTTCGTCTGATAAGGTACTTCGTTTTCAATGATTTCGAGGATATTTTAGTTTTGATCAAAAAAATTTTATTTCTTACGACTTTTCGTAACATATGTTAATGCCATCTGAAAGAGGAACAGATAAGCTTTCCATCGAGCTCTTATTCAATCGGTGGTCAACACGTTTCCGTCGTACTGCCGATTGTTTTCGCAAAATGCTTTTCTATAATTGTAGTATTTAATGGGAAAAAATTAAACGAATTTTTTGTCCATGTAAAAAAACTATTAATTCTGAATAAAATGCCACCCATTTATGCAATTAAAAAAATTTAAATGTCTCTTATTAGATAAGGCATATTTTCGTCTGATAAGGTACTTCTTTTTCAATGATTTCGAGGATATTTTAGTTTTGATCAAAAAAATGTTATTTCTTACGAATTTTCGTAAAATATGTTAATGCCATCTGAAAGAGGAACAGATAAGCTTTCCATCGAGCTTTTATTCGAAGAAGTCGGTCGAAGGATGCAAGAGTTATTAGCAAAGTTTTTGTCCATGTAAAAAACTATTAAATCTGAATAAAATGCCACCCATTTATAAACTTAAAAAAGTTTAAATGTTTCTTATTAGATAAGGCATATTTTCGTCTGATAAGGTACTTCTTCTTCAATGATTTCGAGGATATTTTAGTTTTGATTAAAAAACTGTTATTTCTCATGACTTTTCGTAAAATATGTTAATGCCATCTGAAAGAGGAACAGATAAGCTTTTTCCATCGAGCTCTTAGTCGAAGAAGTCGGTCGAAGGATGCAAAAGATGTTTGCAAAAAACTAATCGGTGATCAACACGATTCTTTTCGCAAAGTACTTTTCTATAATTGTAGTATTTAATGGGAAAAAATTAAACGAATTTTTTGTCCATGTAAAAAAACTATTAATTCTGACTAAAATGCCACCCATTTATGCAATTAAAAAAATTTAAATGTCTCTTATTAGATAAGGCATATTTTCGTCTGATAAGGTACTTCTTCTTCAATGATTTCGAGGATATTTTAGTTTCGATCAAAAAAATTTTATTTCTTACGACTTTTCGTAAAATATGTTAATGCCATCTGAAAGAGGAACAGATAAGCTTTCCATCGAGCTCTTATTCGAAGAAGTCGGTCGAAGGATGCAAGAGTTATGAGCAAAGTTTTTGTCCATGTAAAAAACTATTAATTCTGAATAAAATGCCACCCATTTATGCAATTAAAAAAATTTAAATGTCTCTTATTAGATAAGGCATCTTTTCGTCTGATAAGGTACTTCTTTTTCAATGATTTCGAGGATATTTTAGTTTTGATCAAAAAAATGTTATTTCTTACGACTTTTCGAAAAATATGTTAATGCCATCTGAAGAGCGACAGATAAGCTTTCCATCGAGCTCTTAGTCGAAGAAGTCGGTCGAAGGATGCAAAAGATGGTTGCAAAAAACTAATCGGTGATCAACACGATTCTTTTCGCAAAGTACTTTTCAATAATTGTAGTATTTAATGGGAAAAAATTAAACGAATTTTTTGTCCATGTAAAAAAACTATTAATTCTGAATAAAATGCCACCCATTTATGCAATTAAAAAAATTTAAATGTCTCTTATTAGATAAGGCATATTTTCGTCTGATAAGGTACTTCTTCTTCAATGATTTCGAGGATATTTTAGTTTCGATCAAAAAAATTTTATTTCTTACTACTTTTCGTAAAATATGTTAATGCCATCTGAAAGAGGAACAGATAAGCTTTCCATCGAGCTCTTATTCGAAGAAGTCGGTCGAAGGATGCAAGAGTTATTAGCAAAAAACTAATCGGTGGTCAACACGTTTCCGTCCTACTGCCGATTCTTTTCGCAAAATGCTTTTCTATAATTATAGTATTTAATGGGAAAAAATTAAACGAATTTTTTGTCCATGTAAAAAAACTATTAATTCTGAATAAAATGCCACCCATTTATGCAATTAAAAAAATTTAAATGTCTCTTATTAGATAAGGCATATTTTCGTCTGATAAGGTACTTCTTCTTCAATGATTTCGAGGATATTTTAGGTTCGATCAAAAAAATTTTATTTCTTACGACTTTTCGTAAAATATGTTAATGCCATCTGAAAGAGGAACAGATAAGCTTTCCATCGAGCTCTTATTCGAAGAAGTCGGTCGAAGGATGCAAGAGTTATTAGCAAAGTTTTTGTCCATGTAAAAAACTATTAATTCTGAATAAAATGCCACCCATTTATAAAATTAAAAAAGTTTAAATGTTTCTTATTAGATAAGGCATATTTTCGTCTGATAAGGTACTTCTTCTTCAATGATTTCGAGGATATTTTAGTTTTGATCAAAAAAATGTTATTTCTCATGACTTTTCGTAAAATATGTTAATGCCATCTGAAAGAGGAACAGATAAGCTTTCCATCGAGCTCTTAGTCGAAGAAGTCGGTCGAAGGATGCAAGAGTTATTAGCAAAAAACTAATCGGTGGTCAACACGTTTCCGTCCTACTGCCGATTCTTTTCGCAAAATGCTTTTCTATAATTATAGTATTTAATGGGAAAAAATTAAACGAATTTTTTGTCCATGTAAAAAAACTATTAATTCTGAATAAAATGCCACCCATTTATGCAATTAAAAAAATTTAAGTGTCTCTTATTAGATAAGGCATATTTTCGTCTGATAAGGTACTCCTTTTTCAATGATTTCGAGTATATTTTAGTTTTGATCAAAAAAATTTTATTTCTTACGACTTTTCGAAAAATATGTTAATGCCATCTGAAGAGCGACAGATAAGCTTTCCATCGAGCTCTTAGTCGAAGAAGTCGGTCGAAGGATGCAAAAGATGTTTGCAAAAAACTAATCGGTGATCAATACGATTCTTTTCGCAAAGTACTTTTCTATAATTGTTGTATTTAATGGGCAAAAATTAAACGAATTTTTTGTCCATGTAAAAAACTATTAATTCTGAATAAAATGCCGACCATTTATGCAATTAAAAAAATTTAAATGTTTCTTATTAGATAAGGCATATTTTCGGCTGATAAGGTATTTCTTCTTCAATGATTTCGAGGATATTTTAGTTTTGATCAAAAAAATTTTATTTCTCATGACTTTTCGTAAAATATGTTAATGCCATCTGAAAGAGGAACAGATAAGCTTTTTCCATCAAGCTCTTAGTCGAAGAAGTCGGTCGAAGGATGCAAGAGTTATTAGCAAAAAACTAATCGGTGGTCAACACGTTTCCGTCCTACTGCCGATTCTTTTCGCAAAATGCTTTTCTATAATTATAGTATTTAATGGGAAAAAATTAAACGAATTTTTTGTCCATGTAAAAAAACTATTAATTCTGAATAAAATGCCACCCATTTATGCAATTAAAAAAATTTAAATGTCTCTTATTAGATAAGGCATATTTTCGTCTGATAAGGTACTCCTTTTTCAATGATTTCGAGTATATTTTAGTTTTGATCAAAAAAATTTTATTTCTTACGACTTTTCGAAAAATATGTTAATGCCATCTGAAGAGCGACAGATAAGCTTTCCATCGAGCTCTTAGTCGAAGAAGTCGGTCGAAGGATGCAAAAGATGTTTGCAAAAAACTAATCGGTGATCAACACGATTCTTTTCGCAAAGTACTTTTCTATAATTGTTGTATTTAATGGGCAAAAATTAAACGAATTTTTTGTCCATGTAAAAAACTATTAATTCTGAATAAAATGCCGACCATTTATGCAATTAAAAAAATTTAAATGTCTCCTATTAGATAAGGCATATTTTCGTCTGATAAGGTACTCCTTTTTGAATGATTTCGAGTATATTTTAGTTTTGATCAAAAAAATTTTATTTCTTACGACTTTTCGAAAAATATGTTAATGCCATCTGAAGAGCGACAGATAAGCTTTCCATCGAGCTCTTAGTCGAAGAAGTCGGTCGAAGGATGCAAAAGATGTTTGCAAAAAACTAATCGGTGATCAACACGATTCTTTTCGCAAAGTACTTTTCTATAATTGTTGTATTTAATGGGCAAAAATTAAACGAATTTTTTGTCCATGTAAAAAACTATTAATTCTGAATAAAATGCCGCCCATTTATGCAATTAAAAAAATTTAAATGTTTCTTATTAGATAAGGCATATTTTCGGCTGATAAGGTACTTCTTCTTCAATGATTTCGAGGATATTTTAGTTTTGATCAAAAAAATTTTATTTCTTACGCTTTTTCGTAAAATATGTTAATGCCGTCTTAAAGATGGCATATTTTCGTCTGATAAGGTACTTCTTGTTCAATGATTTCGAGGATATTTTAGTTTTGATCAAAAAAACAAAATCAAATATGTTAATGCCATCTGAAAGGGGAACAGATTAGCTCTCCATCGAGCTCTTAGTCGAAGAAGTCGGTCGAAGGATGCAAGAGTTATTAGCAAAAAACTAATCGGTGGTCAACACGTTTCCGTCCTACTGCCGATTCTTTTCGCAAAATGCCTTTCTATAATTGTAGTATTTAATGGGAAAAAATTAAACGAATTTCTTGTCCATGTAAAAAACTATTAATTGTGAATAGAATGCCACCCATTTATAAAATTAAAAAAGTTTAAATGTCTTTTATTAGATAAGGCATATTTTCGTCTGATAAGGTACTTCTTCTTCAATGATTTCGAGGATATTTTAGTTGTGATCAACAAAATTTTGTTTTTTATGACTTTTCGTAAAATATGTTAATGCCATCTGAAGAGGAACAGATAAGCTTTCCATCGAGCTCTTGGTCGAAGAAGTCGGTCGAAGGATGCAAAAGATGTTTGCAAAAAACTAATCGGTGATCACCACGATTCTTTTCGCAAAGTACTTTTCTATAATTGTAGTATTTAATGGGAAAAAATTAAACGAATTTTTTGTCCATGTAAAAAACTATTAATTCTGAATAAAATGCCGACCATTTATGCAATGAAAACCAGTAAGGGAGCTATTTTCAGCTTTGCTGAAATTTATATACTCTTGCAAGCATTTGGAAAATGCGTTTTATAGTTTTGCCAATAAGAATCATATAAGTTTATAAAGATAAAGGAGCGTAACCCTGCCCATTTTCTACTTTTTTTTAATGAATACAATGCAATCATTTTACACTTCATTTTACGATTTTCTATCTCGTCTGCTTATAGATAAATCACATTTTTAAGTTTTTCTCTATATGGGCGGTGCCACGCCCTTATGTCCGATTCTAATGAAACTTTGTTATATGGTCAAGGATTCCTAAAAACGCACAACTGCAAGGTTTCATCTGTTTATAAGTGAAAACAAAAAAGTTTTTCTAACAAAAACCGAATTTTTAACCGATTGTTCCTATGGGAAGTTTAAATGTTTCTTATTAGATAAGGCATATTTTCGTCTGATAAGGTACTTCTTCTTCAATGATTTCGAGGATATTTTAGTTTTGATTAAAAAAATGTTATTTCTCATGACTTTTCGTAAAATATGTTAATGCCATCTGAAAGAGGAACAGATAAGCTTTTTCCATCGAGCTCTTAGTCGAAGAAGTCGGTCGAAGGATGCAAAAGATGTTTGCAAAAAACTAATCGGTGATCAACACGATTCTTTTCGCAAAGTACTTTTCTATAATTGTAGTATTTAATGGGAAAAAATTAAACGAATTTTTTGTCCATGTAAAAAAACTATTAATTCTGACTAAAATGCCACCCATTTATGCAATTAAAAAAATTTAAATGTCTCTTATTAGATAAGGCATATTTTCGTCTGATAAGGTACTTCTTCTTCAATGATTTCGAGGATATTTTAGTTTCGATCAAAAAAATTTTATTTCTTACGACTTTTCGTAAAATATGTTAATGCCATCTGAAAGAGGAACAGATAAGCTTTCCATCGAGCTCTTATTCGAAGAAGTCGGTCGAAGGATGCAAGAGTTATGAGCAAAGTTTTTGTCCATGTAAAAAACTATTAATTCTGAATAAAATGCCACCCATTTATGCAATTAAAAAAATTTAAATGTCTCTTATTAGATAAGGCATCTTTTCGTCTGATAAGGTACTTCTTTTTCAATGATTTCGAGGATATTTTAGTTTTGATCAAAAAAATGTTATTTCTTACGACTTTTCGAAAAATATGTTAATGCCATCTGAAGAGCGACAGATAAGCTTTCCATCGAGCTCTTAGTCGAAGAAGTCGGTCGAAGCATGCAAAAGATGGTTGCAAAAAACTAATCGGTGATCAACACGATTCTTTTCGCAAAGTACTTTTCAATAATTGTAGTATTTAATGGGAAAAAATTAAACGAATTTTTTGTCCATGTAAAAAAACTATTAATTCTGAATAAAATGCCACCCATTTATGCAATTAAAAAAATTTAAATGTCTCTTATTAGATAAGGCATCTTTTCGTCTGATAAGGTACTTCTTTTTCAATGATTTCGAGGATATTTTAGTTTTGATCAAAAAAATGTTATTTCTTACGACTTTTCGAAAAATATGTTAATGCCATCTGAAGAGCGACAGATAAGCTTTCCATCGAGCTCTAAGTCGAAGAAGTCGGTCGAAGGATGCAAAAGATGTTTGCAAAAAACTAATCGGTGATCAACACGATTCTTTTCGCAAAGTACTTTTCTATAATTGTTGTATTTAATGGGCAAAAATTAAACGAATTTTTTGTCCATGTAAAAAACTATTAATTCTGAATAAAATGCCGACCATTTATGCAATTAAAAAAATTTAAATGTCTCCTATTAGATAAGGCATATTTTCGTCTGATAAGGTACTCCTTTTTGAATGATTTCGAGTATATTTTAGTTTTGATCAAAAAAATTTTATTTCTTACGACTTTTCGAAAAATATGTTAATGCCATCTGAAGAGCGACAGATAAGCTTTCCATCGAGCTCTTAGTCGAAGAAGTCGGTCGAAGGATGCAAAAGATGTTTGCAAAAAACTAATCGGTGATCAACACGATTCTTTTCGCAAAGTACTTTTCTATAATTGTTGTATTTAATGGGCAAAAATTAAACGAATTTTTTGTCCATGTAAAAAACTATTAATTCTGAATAAAATGCCGCCCATTTATGCAATTAAAAAAATTTAAATGTTTCTTATTAGATAAGGCATATTTTCGGCTGATAAGGTACTTCTTCTTCAATGATTTCGAGGATATTTTAGTTTTGATCAAAAAAATTTTATTTCTTACGCTTTTTCGTAAAATATGTTAATGCCGTCTTAAAGATGGCATATTTTCGTCTGATAAGGTACTTCTTGTTCAATGATTTCGAGGATATTTTAGTTTTGATCAAAAAAACAAAATCAAATATGTTAATGCCATCTGAAAGGGGAACAGATTAGCTCTCCATCGAGCTCTTAGTCGAAGAAGTCGGTCGAAGGATGCAAGAGTTATTAGCAAAAAACTAATCGGTGGTCAACACGTTTCCGTCCTACTGCCGATTCTTTTCGCAAAATGCCTTTCTATAATTGTAGTATTTAATGGGAAAAAATTAAACGAATTTCTTGTCCATGTAAAAAACTATTAATTGTGAATAGAATGCCACCCATTTATAAAATTAAAAAAGTTTAAATGTCTTTTATTAGATAAGGCATATTTTCGTCTGATAAGGTACTTCTTCTTCAATGATTTCGAGGATATTTTAGTTGTGATCAACAAAATTTTGTTTTTTATGACTTTTCGTAAAATATGTTAATGCCATCTGAAGAGGAACAGATAAGCTTTCCATCGAGCTCTTGGTCGAAGAAGTCGGTCGAAGGATGCAAAAGATGTTTGCAAAAAACTAATCGGTGATCACCACGATTCTTTTCGCAAAGTACTTTTCTATAATTGTAGTATTTAATGGGAAAAAATTAAACGAATTTTTTGTCCATGTAAAAAACTATTAATTCTGAATAAAATGCCGACCATTTATGCAATGAAAACCAGTAAGGGAGCTATTTTCAGCTTTGCTGAAATTTATATACTCTTGCAAGCATTTGGAAAATGCGTTTTATAGTTTTGCCAATAAGAATCATATAAGTTTATAAAGATAAAGGAGCGTAACCCTGCCCATTTTCTACTTTTTTTTAATGAATACAATGCAATCATTCTACACTTCATTTTACGATTTTCTATCTCGTCTGCTTATAGATAAATCACATTTTTAAGTTTTTCTCTATATGGGCGGTGCCACGCCCTTATGTCCGATTCTAATGAAACTTTGTTATATGGTCAAGGATTCCTAAAAACGCACAACTGCAAGGTTTCATCTGTTTATAAGTGAAAACAAAAAAGTTTTTCTAACAAAAACCGAATTTTTAACCGATTGTTCCTATGGGAAGTTTAAATGTTTCTTATTAGATAAGGCATATTTTCGTCTGATAAGGTACTTCTTCTTCAATGATTTCGAGGATATTTTAGTTTTGATTAAAAAAATGTTATTTCTCATGACTTTTCGTAAAATATGTTAATGCCATCTGAAAGAGGAACAGATAAGCTTTTTCCATCGAGCTCTTAGTCGAAGAAGTCGGTCGAAGGATGCAAAAGATGTTTGCAAAAAACTAATCGGTGATCAACACGATTCTTTTCGCAAAGTACTTTTCTATAATTGTAGTATTTAATGGGAAAAAATTAAACGAATTTTTTGTCCATGTAAAAAAACTATTAATTCTGACTAAAATGCCACCCATTTATGCAATTAAAAAAATTTAAATGTCTCTTATTAGATAAGGCATATTTTCGTCTGATAAGGTACTTCTTCTTCAATGATTTCGAGGATATTTTAGTTTCGATCAAAAAAATTTTATTTCTTACGACTTTTCGTAAAATATGTTAATGCCATCTGAAAGAGGAACAGATAAGCTTTCCATCGAGCTCTTATTCGAAGAAGTCGGTCGAAGGATGCAAGAGTTATGAGCAAAGTTTTTGTCCATGTAAAAAACTATTAATTCTGAATAAAATGCCACCCATTTATGCAATTAAAAAAATTTAAATGTCTCTTATTAGATAAGGCATCTTTTCGTCTGATAAGGTACTTCTTTTTCAATGATTTCGAGGATATTTTAGTTTTGATCAAAAAAATGTTATTTCTTACGACTTTTCGAAAAATATGTTAATGCCATCTGAAGAGCGACAGATAAGCTTTCCATCGAGCTCTTAGTCGAAGAAGTCGGTCGAAGGATGCAAAAGATGGTTGCAAAAAACTAATCGGTGATCAACACGATTCTTTTCGCAAAGTACTTTTCAATAATTGTAGTATTTAATGGGAAAAAATTAAACGAATTTTTTGTCCATGTAAAAAAACTATTAATTCTGAATAAAATGCCACCCATTTATGCAATTAAAAAAATTTAAATGTCTCTTATTAGATAAGGCATATTTTCGTCTGATAAGGTACTTCTTCTTCAATGATTTCGAGGATATTTTAGTTTCGATCAAAAAAATTTTATTTCTTACAACTTTTCGTAAAATATGTCAATGCCATCTGAAAGAGGAACAGATAAGCTTTCCATCGAGCTCTTATTCGAAGAAGTCGGTCGAAGGATGCAAGAGTTATTAGCAAAAAACTAATCGGTGGTCAACACGTTTCCGTCCTACTGCCGATTCTTTTCGCAAAATGCTTTTCTATAATTATAGTATTTAATGGGAAAAAATTAAACGAATTTTTTGTCCATGTAAAAAAACTATTAATTCTGAATAAAATGCCACCCATTTATGCAATTAAAAAAATTTAAATGTCTCTTATTAGATAAGGCATATTTTCGTCTGATAAGGTACTTCTTCTTCAATGATTTCGAGGATATTTTAGGTTCGATCAAAAAAATTTTATTTCTTACGACTTTTCGTAAAATATGTTAATGCCATCTGAAAGAGGAACAGATAAGCTTTCCATCGAGCTCTTATTCGAAGAAGTCGGTCGAAGGATGCAAGAGTTATTAGCAAAGTTTTTGTCCATGTAAAAAACTATTAATTCTGAATAAAATGCCACCCATTTATAAAATTAAAAAAGTTTAAATGTTTCTTATTAGATAAGGCATATTTTCGTCTGATAAGGTACTTCTTCTTCAATGATTTCGAGGATATTTTAGTTTTGATCAAAAAAATGTTATTTCTCATGACTTTTCGTAAAATATGTTAATGCCATCTGAAAGAGGAACAGATAAGCTTTCCATCGAGCTCTTAGTCGAAGAAGTCGGTCGAAGGATGCAAAAGATGTTTGCAAAAAACTAATCGGTGATCAATACGATTCTTTTCGCAAAGTACTTTTCTATAATTGTTGTATTTAATGGGCAAAAATTAAACGAATTTTTTGTCCATGTAAAAAACTATTAATTCTGAATAAAATGCCGACCATTTATGCAATTAAAAAAATTTAAATGTTTCTTATTAGATAAGGCATATTTTCGGCTGATAAGGTATTTCTTCTTCAATGATTTCGAGGATATTTTAGTTTTGATCAAAAAAATTTTATTTCTCATGACTTTTCGTAAAATATGTTAATGCCATCTGAAAGAGGAACAGATAAGCTTTTTCCATCAAGCTCTTAGTCGAAGAAGTCGGTCGAAGGATGCAAGAGTTATTAGCAAAAAACTAATCGGTGGTCAACACGTTTCCGTCCTACTGCCGATTCTTTTCGCAAAATGCTTTTCTATAATTATAGTATTTAATGGGAAAAAATTAAACGAATTTTTTGTCCATGTAAAAAAACTATTAATTCTGAATAAAATGCCACCCATTTATGCAATTAAAAAAATTTAAATGTCTCTTATTAGATAAGGCATATTTTCGTCTGATAAGGTACTCCTTTTTCAATGATTTCGAGTATATTTTAGTTTTGATCAAAAAAATTTTATTTCTTACGACTTTTCGAAAAATATGTTAATGCCATCTGAAGAGCGACAGATAAGCTTTCCATCGAGCTCTTAGTCGAAGAAGTCGGTCGAAGGATGCAAAAGATGTTTGCAAAAAACTAATCGGTGATCAACACGATTCTTTTCGCAAAGTACTTTTCTATAATTGTTGTATTTAATGGGCAAAAATTAAACGAATTTTTTGTCCATGTAAAAAACTATTAATTCTGAATAAAATGCCGACCATTTATGCAATTAAAAAAATTTAAATGTCTCCTATTAGATAAGGCATATTTTCGTCTGATAAGGTACTCCTTTTTGAATGATTTCGAGTATATTTTAGTTTTGATCAAAAAAATTTTATTTCTTACGACTTTTCGAAAAATATGTTAATGCCATCTGAAGAGCGACAGATAAGCTTTCCATCGAGCTCTTAGTCGAAGAAGTCGGTCGAAGGATGCAAAAGATGTTTGCAAAAAACTAATCGGTGATCAACACGATTCTTTTCGCAAAGTACTTTTCTATAATTGTTGTATTTAATGGGCAAAAATTAAACGAATTTTTTGTCCATGTAAAAAACTATTAATTCTGAATAAAATGCCGCCCATTTATGCAATTAAAAAAATTTAAATGTTTCTTATTAGATAAGGCATATTTTCGGCTGATAAGGTACTTCTTCTTCAATGATTTCGAGGATATTTTAGTTTTGATCAAAAAAATTTTATTTCTTACGCTTTTTCGTAAAATATGTTAATGCCGTCTTAAAGATGGCATATTTTCGTCTGATAAGGTACTTCTTGTTCAATGATTTCGAGGATATTTTAGTTTTGATCAAAAAAACAAAATCAAATATGTTAATGCCATCTGAAAGGGGAACAGATTAGCTCTCCATCGAGCTCTTAGTCGAAGAAGTCGGTCGAAGGATGCAAGAGTTATTAGCAAAAAACTAATCGGTGGTCAACACGTTTCCGTCCTACTGCCGATTCTTTTCGCAAAATGCCTTTCTATAATTGTAGTATTTAATGGGAAAAAATTAAACGAATTTCTTGTCCATGTAAAAAACTATTAATTGTGAATAGAATGCCACCCATTTATAAAATTAAAAAAGTTTAAATGTCTTTTATTAGATAAGGCATATTTTCGTCTGATAAGGTACTTCTTCTTCAATGATTTCGAGGATATTTTAGTTGTGATCAACAAAATTTTGTTTTTTATGACTTTTCGTAAAATATGTTAATGCCATCTGAAGAGGAACAGATAAGCTTTCCATCGAGCTCTTGGTCGAAGAAGTCGGTCGAAGGATGCAAAAGATGTTTGCAAAAAACTAATCGGTGATCACCACGATTCTTTTCGCAAAGTACTTTTCTATAATTGTAGTATTTAATGGGAAAAAATTAAACGAATTTTTTGTCCATGTAAAAAACTATTAATTCTGAATAAAATGCCGACCATTTATGCAATGAAAACCAGTAAGGGAGCTATTTTCAGCTTTGCTGAAATTTATATACTCTTGCAAGCATTTGGAAAATGCGTTTTATAGTTTTGCCAATAAGAATCATATAAGTTTATAAAGATAAAGGAGCGTAACCCTGCCCATTTTCTACTTTTTTTTAATGAATACAATGCAATCATTCTACACTTCATTTTACGATTTTCTATCTCGTCTGCTTATAGATAAATCACATTTTTAAGTTTTTCTCTATATGGGCGGTGCCACGCCCTTATGTCCGATTCTAATGAAACTTTGTTATATGGTCAAGGATTCCTAAAAACGCACAACTGCAAGGTTTCATCTGTTTATAAGTGAAAACAAAAAAGTTTTTCTAACAAAAACCGAATTTTTAACCGATTGTTCCTATGGGAGCTATATGCTATATTTATCCGATCTTCACCAATTTTGCAGTGAGCCTTAATTTACATCCGAGATGTTCTTGTACAAAAAATTGGGGCGATCACTTGAAAAACAAAGAGTTTATTGAGCAAAAACCTCATTTTTAACCGATCGTTCCAATGGCAGCTATATGCTATAGTATTCCGATCAGGCTGGTTTCTACATATAAACTGCCTGCAATAAAAAGAAAATTTTCTGCGTTTAAATTTTTTTGCTAATTTCAAAACTCTGGGAAGAGTTCGCATTGAAACAGACGGACAGACAGACAGACAGACGGACATGGCTATCTGAACTCGACTCGTCGAGCTGAACAAGAATATATATACTTTATATAGTCGGAAATGTCTCCTTCTCTGCGTTGCAAACTTCACGACAAAGTTAATATACTCTTGCAAGAGTATAAAAATTTAAATGTCTCTTATTAGATAAGGCATATTTTCGTCTGATAAGGTACTTCGTTTTCAATGATTTCGAGGATATTTTAGTTTTGATCAAAAAAATTTTATTTCTTACGACTTTTCGTAACATATGTTAATGCCATCTGAAAGAGGAACAGATAAACTTTCCATCGAGCTCTTATTCAATCGGTGGTCAACACGTTTCCGTCGTACTGCCGATTGTTTTCGCAAAATGCTTTTCTATAATTGTAGTATTTAATGGGAAAAAATTAAACGAATTTTTTGTCCATGTAAAAAAACTATTATTTCTGAATAAAATGCCACCCATTTATGCAATTAAAAAAATTTAAATGTCTCTTATTAGATAAGGCATATTTTCGTCTGATAAGGTACTTCTTTTTCAATGATTTCGAGGTTATTTTAGTTTTGATCAGAAAAATTTTATTTCTTACGACTTTTCGTAAAATATGTTAATGCCATCTAAAAGAGGAACAGATAAGCTTTCCATCGAGCTCTTAGTCGAAGAAGTCGGTCGAAAGATGCAAGATTTATTAGCAAAAAACTAATCGGTGGTCAACACGTTTCCGTCCTACTGCCGATTCTTTTCGCAAAATGCCTTTCTATAATTGTAGTATTTAATGGGAAAAAATTAAACGAATTTTTTGTCCATGTAAAAAACTATTAATTCTGAATAAAATGCCACCCATTTATGCAATTAAAAAAATTTAAATGTCTCTTATTAGATAAGGCATATTTTCGTCTGATAAGGTACTTCTTCTTCAATGATTTCGAGGATATTTTAGTTTCGATCAAAAAAATTTTATTTCTTACGACTTTTCGTAAAATATGTTAATGCCATCTGAAAGAGGAACAGATAAGCTTTCCATCGAGCTCTTATTCGAAGAAGTCGGTCGAAGGATGCAAGAGTTATTAGCAAAGTTTTTGTCCATGTAAAAAACTATTTATTCTGAATAAAATGCCACCCATTTATAAAATTAAAAAAGTTTAAATGTTTCTTATTAGATAAGGCATATTTTCGTCTGATAAGGTACTTCTTCTTCAATGATTTCGAGGATATTTTAGTTTTGATCAAAAAAATGTTATTTCTCATGACTTTTCGTAAAATATGTTAATGCCATCTGAAAGAGGAACAGATAAGCTTTCCATCGAGCTCTTAGTCGAAGAAGTCGGTCGAAGGATGCAAGAGTTATTAGCAAAAAACTAATCGGTGGTCAACACGTTTCCGTCCTTTCCGCAAAATGCTTTTCTATAATTATAGTATTTAATGGGAAAAAATTAAACGAATTTTTTGTCCATGTAAAAAAACTATTAATTCTGAATAAAATGCCACCCATTTATGCAATTAAAAAAATTTAAATGTCTCTTATTAGATAAGGCATATTTTCGTCTGATAAGGTACTTCTTTTTCAATGATTTCGAGGATATTTTAGTTTTGATCAAAAAAATGTTATTTCTTACGACTTTTCGAAAAATATGTTAATGCCATCTGAAGAGCGACAGATAAGCTTTCCATCGAGCTCTTAGTCGAAGAAGTCGGTCGAAGGATGCAAAAGATGTTTGCAAAAAAGTAATCGGTGATCAACACGATTCTTTTCGCAAAGTACTTTTCTATAATTGTAGTATTTAATGGGAAAAAATTAAACGAATTTTTTGTCCATGTAAAAAACTATTAATTCTGAATAAAATGCCGACCATTTATGCATTTAAAACCAGTAAGGGAGCTATTTTCAGCTTTGCTGAAACTTACATAGTCTTGCAAGCATTTGGAAAATACGTTTTATAGTTTTGCCAGTAAGAATCATATAAGTTTATAAAGATAAAGGAGCGTAACCCTGCCCATTTTCTACTTTTTTTTAATGAATACAATGCAATCATTCTACACTTCATTTTACGATTTTCTATCTCGTCTGCTTATAGATAAATCACATTTTTAAGTTTTTCTCTATATGGGCGGTGCCACGCCCTTATGTCCGATTCTAATGAAACTTTGTTATATGGTCAAGGATTCCTAAAAACGCGCAACTGCAAGGTTTTATCTGTTTATAAGTGAAAACAAAAAAGTTTTTCTAACAAAAACCGAATTTTTAACCGATTGTTCCTATGGGAGCTATATGCTTTATAAATCCGATCTTCACCAATTTTGCAGTGAGCCTTAATTTACGTCCGAGATGTTCTTGTGCAAAAAATTGGGGCGATAACTTGAAAAACAAAGAGTTTATTGCGCAAAAACCTCATTTTTGACCGATCGTTCCAATGGCAGCTATATGCTATAGTATTCCGATCAGGCTGGTTTCTACATATAAACTGCCTGCAATGAAAAGAAAATTTTCTGCGTTTAAATTTTTTTGCTAATTTCAAAACTCTGGGAAGAGTTCGCATTGAAACAGACAGACGGACAGACGGACAGACAGACAGACAGACGGACATGGCTATCTGAACTCGTCTCGTCGAGCTGAACAAGAATATATATACTTTATATAGTCGGAAATGTCTCCTTCTCTGCGTTGCAAACTTCACGACAAAGTTAATATACTCTTGCAAGAGTATAAAAATTTAAATGTCTCTTTCCGTCCTACTGCCGATTCTTTTCGCAAAATGCCTTTCTATAATTGTAGTATTTAATGGGAAAAAATTAAACGAATTTCTTGTTCATGTAAAAAACTATTAATTGTGAATACAATGCCACCCATTTATAAAATTAAAAAAGTTTAAATGTCTTTTATTAGATAAGGCATATTTTCGTCTGATAAGGTACTTCTTCTTCAATGATTTCGAGGATATTTTAGTTGTGATCAACAAAATTTTGTTTTTTATGACTTTTCGTAAAATATGTTAATGCCATCTGAAGAGGAACAGATAAGCTTTCCATCGAGCTCTTAGTCGAAGAAGTCGGTCGAAGGATGCAAAAGATGTTTGCAAAAAACTAATCGGTGATCACCACGATTCTTTTCGCAAAGTACTTTTCTATAATTGTAGTATTTAATGGGAAAAATTTAAACGAATTTTTTGTCCATGTAAAAAACTATTAATTCTGAATAAAATGCCGACCATTTATGCAATTAAAACCAGTAAGGGAGCTATTTTCAGCTTTGCTGAAATTTATATACTCTTGCAAGCATTTGGAAAATGCGTTTTATAGTTTTGCCAATAAGAATCATATAAGTTTATAAAGATAAAGGAGCGTAACCCTGCCCATTTTCTACTTTTTTTTAATGAATACAATGCAATCATTCTACACTTCATTTTACGATTTTCTATCTCGTCTGCTTATAGATAAATCACATTTTTAAGTTTTTCTCTATATGGGCGGTGCCACGCCCTTATGTCCGATTCTAATGAAACTTTGTTATATGGTCAAGGATTCCTAAAAACGCGCAACTGCAAAGTTTCATCTGTTTATAAGTGAAAACAAAAAAGTTTTTCTAACAAAAACCGAATTTTTAACCGATTGTTCCTATGGGAGCTATATGCTATATTTATCCGATCTTCACCAATTTTGCAGTGAGCCTTAATTTACATCCGAGATGTTCTTGTACAAAAAATTGGGGCGATCACTTCAAAAACAAAGAGTTTATTGAGCAAAAACCTCATTTTTAACCGATCGTTCCAATGGCAGCTATATGCTATAGTATTCCGATCAGGCTGGTTTCTACATATAAACTGCCTGCAATAAAAAGAAAATTTTCTGCGTTTTAATTTTTTTGCTAATTTCAAAACTCTGGGAAGAGTTCGCATTGAAACAGACGGACAGACAGACAGACAGACAGACATGGCTATCTGAACTCGACTCGTCGAGCTGAACAAGAATATATATACTTTATATAGTCGGAAATGTCTCCTTCTCTGCGTTGCAAACTTCACGACAAAGTTAATATACTCTTGCAAGAGTATAAAAATTTAAATGTCTCTTATTAGATAAGGCATATTTTCGTCTGATAAGGTACTTCGTTTTCAATGATTTCGAGGATATTTTAGTTTTGATCAAAAAAATTTTATTTCTTACGACTTTTCGTAACATATGTTAATGCCATCTGAAAGAGGAACAGATAAACTTTCCATCGAGCTCTTATTCAATCGGTGGTCAACACGTTTCCGTCGTACTGCCGATTGTTTTCGCAAAATGCTTTTCTATAATTGTAGTATTTAATGGGAAAAAATTAAACGAATTTTTTGTCCATGTAAAAAAACTATTATTTCTGAATAAAATGCCACCCATTTATGCAATTAAAAAAATTTAAATGTCTCTTATTAGATAAGGCATATTTTCGTCTGATAAGGTACTTCTTTTTCAATGATTTCGAGGTTATTTTAGTTTTGATCAGAAAAATTTTATTTCTTACGACTTTTCGTAAAATATGTTAATGCCATCTAAAAGAGGAACAGATAAGCTTTCCATCGAGCTCTTAGTCGAAGAAGTCGGTCGAAAGATGCAAGATTTATTAGCAAAAAACTAATCGGTGGTCAACACGTTTCCGTCCTACTGCCGATTCTTTTCGCAAAATGCCTTTCTATAATTGTAGTATTTAATGGGAAAAAATTAAACGAATTTTTTGTCCATGTAAAAAACTATTAATTCTGAATAAAATGCCACCCATTTATGCAATTAAAAAAATTTAAATGTCTCTTATTAGATAAGGCATATTTTCGTCTGATAAGGTACTTCTTCTTCAATGATTTCGAGGATATTTTAGTTTCGATCAAAAAAATTTTATTTCTTACGACTTTTCGTAAAATATGTTAATGCCATCTGAAAGAGGAACAGATAAGCTTTCCATCGAGCTCTTATTCGAAGAAGTCGGTCGAAGGATGCAAGAGTTGTTAGCAAAGTTTTTGTCCATGTAAAAAACTATTTATTCTGAATAAAATGCCACCCATTTATAAAATTAAAAAAGTTTAAATGTTTCTTATTAGATAAGGCATATTTTCGTCTGATAAGGTACTTCTTCTTCAATGATTTCGAGGATATTTTAGTTTTGATCAAAAAAATGTTATTTCTCATGACTTTTCGTAAAATATGTTAATGCCATCTGAAAGAGGAACAGATAAGCTTTCCATCGAGCTCTTAGTCGAAGAAGTCGGTCGAAGGATGCAAGAGTTATTAGCAAAAAACTAATCGGTGGTCAACACGTTTCCGTCCTTTCCGCAAAATGCTTTTCTATAATTATAGTATTTAATGGGAAAAAATTAAACGAATTTTTTGTCCATGTAAAAAAACTATTAATTCTGAATAAAATGCCACCCATTTATGCAATTAAAAAAATTTAAATGTCTCTTATTAGATAAGGCATATTTTCGTCTGATAAGGTACTTCTTTTTCAATGATTTCGAGGATATTTTAGTTTTGATCAAAAAAATGTTATTTCTTACGACTTTTCGAAAAATATGTTAATGCCATCTGAAGAGCGACAGATAAGCTTTCCATCGAGCTCTTAGTCGAAGAAGTCGGTCGAAAGATGCAAAAGATGTTTGCAAAAAAGTAATCGGTGATCAACACGATTCTTTTCGCAAAGTACTTTTCTATAATTGTAGTATTTAATGGGAAAAAATTAAACGAATTTTTTGTCCATGTAAAAAACTATTAATTCTGAATAAAATGCCGACCATTTATGCATTTAAAACCAGTAAGGGAGCTATTTTCAGCTTTGCTGAAACTTACATAGTCTTGCAAGCATTTGGAAAATACGTTTTATAGTTTTGCCAGTAAGAATCATATAAGTTTATAAAGATAAAGGAGCGTAACCCTGCCCATTTTCTACTTTTTTTTAATGAATACAATGCAATCATTCTACACTTCATTTTACGATTTTCTATCTCGTCTGCTTATAGATAAATCACATTTTTAAGTTTTTCTCTATCTGTGCGGTGCCACGCCCTTATGACCGATTCTTATGAAACTTTGTTATATGGTCAAGGATTCCTAAAAACGCGCAACTGCAAGGTTTTATCTGTTTATAAGTGAAAACAAAAAAGTTTTTCTAACAAAAACCGAATTTTTAACCGATTGTTCCTATGGGAGCTATATGCTTTATATATCCGATCTTCACCAATTTTGCAGTGAGCCTTAATTTACGTCCGAGATGTTCTTGTGCAAAAAATTGGGGCGATAACTTGAAAAACAAAGAGTTTATTGCGCAAAAACCTCATTTTTGACCGATCGTTCCAATGGCAGCTATATGCTATAGTATTCCGATCAGGCTGGTTTCTACATATAAACTGCCTGCAATGAAAAGAAAATTTTCTGCGTTTAAATTTTTTTGCTAATTTCAAAACTCTGGGAAGAGTTCGCATTGAAACAGACAGACGGACAGACAGACAGACAGACGGACATGGCTATCTGAACTCGTCTCGTCGAGCTGAACAAGAACATATATACTTTATATAGTCGGAAATGTCTCCTTCTCTGCGTTGCAAACTTCACGACAAAGTTAATATACTCTTGCAAGAGTATAAAAATTTAAATGTCTCTTTCCGTCCTACTGCCGATTCTTTTCGCAAAATGCCTTTCTATAATTGTAGTATTTAATGGGAAAAAATTAAACGAATTTCTTGTCCATGTAAAAAACTATTAATAGTGAATAGAATGCCACCCATTTATAAAATTAAAAAAGTTTAAATGTCTTTTATTAGATAAGGCATATTTTCGTCTGATAAGGTACTTCTTCTTCAATGATTTCGAGGATATTTTAGTTGTGATCAACAAAATTTTGTTTTTTATGACTTTTCGTAAAATATGTTAATGCCATCCGAAGAGGAACAGATAAGCTTTCCATCGAGCTCTTAGTCGAAGAAGTCGGTCGAAGGATGCAAAAGATGTTTGCAAAAAACTAATCGGTGATCACCACGATTCTTTTCGCAAAGTACTTTTCTATAATTGTAGTATTTAATGGGAAAAATTTAAACGAATTTTTTGTCCATGTAAAAAACTATTAATTCTGAATAAAATGCCGACCATTTATGCAATTAAAACCAGTAAGGGAGCTATTTTCAGCTTTGCTGAAATTTATATACTCTTGCAAGCATTTGGAAAATGCGTTTTATAGTTTTGCCAATAAGAATCATATAAGTTTATAAAGATAAAGGAGCGTAACCCTGCCCATTTTCTACTTTTTTTTAATGAATACAATGCAATCATTCTACACTTCATTTTACGATTTTCTATCTCGTCTGCTTATAGATAAATCACATTTTTAAGTTTTTCTCTATATGGGCGGTGCCACGCCCTTATGTCCGATTCTAATGAAACTTTGTTATATGGTCAAGGATTCCTAAAAACGCGCAACTGCAAAGTTTCATCTGTTTATAAGTGAAAACAAAAAAGTTTTTCTAACAAAAACCGAATTTTTAACCGATTGTTCCTATGGGAGCTATATGCTATATTTATCCGATCTTCACCAATTTTGCAGTGAGCCTTAATTTACATCCGAGATGTTCTTGTACAAAAAATTGGGGCGATCACTTGAAAAACAAAGAGTTTATTGAGCAAAAACCTCATTTTTAACCGATCGTTCCAATGGCAGCTATATGCTATAGTATTCCGATCAGGCTGGTTTCTACATATAAACTGCCTGCAATAAAAAGAAAATTTTCTGCGTTTAAATTTTTTTGCTAATTTCAAAACTCTGGGAAGAGTTCGCATTGAAACAGACGGACAGACAGACAGACAGACGGACATGGCTATCTGAACTCGACTCGTCGAGCTGAACAAGAATATATATACTTTATATAGTCGGAAATGTCTCCTTCTCTGCGTTGCAAACTTCACGACAAAGTTAATATACTCTTGCAAGAGTATAAAAATTTAAATGTCTCTTATTAGATAAGGCATATTTTCGTCTGATAAGGTACTTCGTTTTCAATGATTTCGAGGATATTTTAGTTTTGATCAAAAAAATTTTATTTCTTACGACTTTTCGTAACATATGTTAATGCCATCTGAAAGAGGAACAGATAAACTTTCCATCGAGCTCTTATTCAATCGGTGGTCAACACGTTTCCGTCGTACTGCCGATTGTTTTCGCAAAATGCTTTTCTATAATTGTAGTATTTAATGGGAAAAAATTAAACGAATTTTTTGTCCATGTAAAAAAACTATTATTTCTGAATAAAATGCCACCCATTTATGCAATTAAAAAAATTTAAATGTCTCTTATTAGATAAGGCATATTTTCGTCTGATAAGGTACTTCTTTTTCAATGATTTCGAGGTTATTTTAGTTTTGATCAGAAAAATTTTATTTCTTACGACTTTTCGTAAAATATGTTAATGCCATCTAAAAGAGGAACAGATAAGCTTTCCATCGAGCTCTTAGTCGAAGAAGTCGGTCGAAAGATGCAAGATTTATTAGCAAAAAACTAATCGGTGGTCAACACGTTTCCGTCCTACTGCCGATTCTTTTCTCAAAATGCCTTTCTATAATTGTAGTATTTAATGGGAAAAAATTAAACGAATTTTTTGTCCATGTAAAAAACTATTAATTCTGAATAAAATGCCACCCATTTATGCAATTAAAAAAATTTAAATGTCTCTTATTAGATAAGGCATATTTTCGTCTGATAAGGTACTTCTTCTTCAATGATTTCGAGGATATTTTAGTTTCGATCAAAAAAATTTTATTTCTTATGACTTTTCGTAAAATATGTTAATGCCATCTGAAAGAGGAACAGATAAGCTTTCCATCGAGCTCTTATTCGAAGAAGTCGGTCGAAGGATGCAAGAGTTATTAGCAAAGTTTTTGTCCATGTAAAAAACTATTTATTCTGAATAAAATGCCACCCATTTATAAAATTAAAAAAGTTTAAATGTTTCTTATTAGATAAGGCATATTTTCGTCTGATAAGGTACTTCTTCTTCAATGATTTCGAGGATATTTTAGTTTTGATCAAAAAAATGTTATTTCTTATGACTTTTCGTAAAATATGTTAATGCCATCTGAAAGAGGAACAGATAAGCTTTCCATCGAGCTCTTAGTCGAAGAAGTCGGTCGAAGGATGCAAGAGTTATTAGCAAAAAACTAATCGGTGGTTAACACGTTTCCGTCCTACTGCCGATTCTTTTCGCAAAATGCTTTTCTATAATTATAGTATTTAATGGAAAAAAATTAAACGAATTTTTTGTCCATGTAAAAAAACTATTAATTCTGAATAAAATGCCACCCATTTATGCAATTAAAAAAATTTAAATGTCTCTTATTAGATAAGGCATATTTTCGTCTGATAAGGTACTTCTTTTTCAATGATTTCGAGGATATTTTAGTTTTGATCAAAAAAATGTTATTTCTTACGACTTTTCGAAAAATATGTTAATGCCATCTGAAGAGCGACAGATAAGCTTTCCATCGAGCTCTTAGTCGAAGAAGTCGGTCGAAGGATGCAAAAGATGTTTGCAAAAAAGTAATCGGTGATCAACACGATTCTTTTCGCAAAGTACTTTTCTATAATTGTAGTATTTAATGGGAAAAAATTAAACGAATTTTTTGTCCATGTAAAAAACTATTAATTCTGAATAAAATGCCGACCATTTATGCATTTAAAACCAGTAAGGGAGCTATTTTCAGCTTTGCTGAAACTTACATAGTCTTGCAAGCATTTGGAAAATACGTTTTATAGTTTTGCCAGTAAGAATCATATAAGTTTATAAAGATAAAGGAGCGTAACCCTGCCCATTTTCTACTTTTTTTTAATGAATACAATGCAATCATTCTACACTTCATTTTACGATTTTCTATCTCGTCTGCTTATAGATAAATCACATTTTTAAGTTTTTCTCTATCTGTGCGGTGCCACGCCCTTATGACCGATTCTTATGAAACTTTGTTATATGGTCAAGGATTCCTAAAAACGCGCAACTGCAAGGTTTTATCTGTTTATAAGTGAAAACAAAAAAGTTTTTCTAACAAAAACCGAATTTTTAACCGATTGTTCCTATGGGAGCTATATGCTTTATATATCCGATCTTCACCAATTTTGCAGTGAGCCTTAATTTACGTCCGAGATGTTCTTGTGCAAAAAATTGGGGCGATAACTTGAAAAACAAAGAGTTTATTGCGCAAAAACCTCATTTTTGACCGATCGTTCCAATGGCAGCTATATGCTATAGTATTCCGATCAGGCTGGTTTCTACATATAAACTGCCTGCAATGAAAAGAAAATTTTCTGCGTTTAAATTTTTTTGCTAATTTCAAAACTCTGGGAAGAGTTCGCATTGAAACAGACAGACGGACAGACGGACAGACAGACAGACAGACAGACAGACGGACATGGCTATCTGAACTCGTCTCGTCGAGCTGAACAAGAATATATATACTTTATATAGTCGGAAATGTCTCCTTCTCTGCGTTGCAAACTTCACGACAAAGTTAATATACTCTTGCAAGAGTATAAAAATTTAAATGTCTCTTATTAGATAAGGCATATTTTCGTCTGATAAGGTACTTCGTTTTCAATGATTTCGAGGATATTTTAGTTTTGATCAAAAAAATTTTATTTCTTACGACTTTTCGTAACATATGTTAATGCCATCTGAAAGAGGAACAGATAAGCTTTCCATCGAGCTCTTATTCAATCGGTGGTCAACACGATTCCGTCCTACTGCCGATTCTTTTCGCAAAATACTTTTCTATAATTGTGGTATTTAATGGGAAAATGTTAAACGAATTTTTTGTCCATATAAAAAAACTATTAATTCTGAATGAAATGCCACCCATTTATGAAATTAAAAAAATGTAAATGTCTCTTATTAGATAAGGCATATTTTCGTCTGATAAGGTACTTCTTTTTCAATGATTTCGAGGATATTTTAGTTTTGATCAAAAAAATTTTATTTCTTACGACTTTTCGTAAAATATGTTAATGCCATCTGAAAGAGGAACAGATAAGCCTTCCATCGAGCTCTTATTCGAAGAAGTCGGTCGAAGGATGCGAAGTTATTAGCAAAAAACTAATCGGTGGTCAACAGGTTTCCGTCCTACTGCCGATTATTTTCGCAAAATGCTTTTCTATAATTGTAGTATTTAATGGGAAAAAATTAAACGAATTTTTTGTCCATGTAAAAAAACTATTATTTCTGAATAAAATGCCACGCATTTATGCAATTAAAAAAATTTAAATGTCTCTTATTAGATAAGGCATATTTTCGTCTGATAAGGTACTTCGTTTTCAATGACTTCGAGGATATTTTAGTTTTGATCAAAAAAATTTTATTTCTTACGACTTTTCGTAACATATGTTAATGCCATCTGAAACAGGAACAGATAAGCTTTCCATCGAGCTCTTATTCAATAGGTGGTCAACACGATTCCGATCTACTGGCGATTATTTTCGCAAAATACTTTTCTATAATTGTAGTATTTAATGGGAAAAGATTAAACGAATTTTTTGTCCATGCAAAAAACTATTAATTCTGAATAAAATGCCGCCTGTTTATGCAATTAAAAAAATTTAAATGTCTCTTATTAGATAAGGCATATTTTCGTCTGATAAGGTACTTCTCTTTCAATGATTTCGAGGATATTTTAGTTTTGATCAAAAAAATTTTATTTCTTACGACTTTTCGTAAAATATGTTAATGCCATCTGAAAGAGGAACAGATAAGCTTTCCATCGAGCATTTAGTCGAAGAAGTCGGTCGAAGGATGCAAGAGTTATCAGCAAAAAACTAATCGGTGGTCAACACGTTTCCGTCGCACTGCCGATTCTTTTCGCAAAATGCTTTTCTATAATTGTAGTATTTAATGGGAAAAAATTAAACGAATTTTTTGTCCATGTAAAAAAACTATTATTTCTGAATAAAATGCCACCCATTTATGCAATTAAAAAAATTTAAATGTCTCTTATTAGATAAGGCATATTTTCGTTTGATAAGGTACTTATTTTTCAATGATTTCGAGGTTATTTTAGTTTTGATCAGAAAAATTTTATTTCTTACGACTTTTCGTAAAATATGTTAATGCCATCTGAAAGAGGAATAGATAAGCTTTCCATCGAGCTCTTAGTCGAAGAAGTCGGTCCAAGGATGCAATAGTTATTAGCAAAAAACTAATCGGTGGTCAACACGTTTCCGTCCTACTGCCGATTCTTTTCGCAAAATGCCTTTCTATAATTATAGTATTTAATGGGAAAAAATTAAACGAATTTTTTGTCCATGTAAAAAACTATTAATTCTGAATGCCACCCATTTATAAAATTAAAAAAGTTTAAATGTCTCTTATTAGATAACGCATATTTTCGTCTGATAAGGTACTTCTTCTTCAATGATTTCGAGGTTATTTTAGTTTTGATCAAAAAAATTTTATTTCTCATGACTTTTCGTCAAATATGTTAATGCCATCTGAAAGGGGAACAGATAAGCTTTCCATCGAGCTCTTAGTCGAAGAAGTCGGTTGAAGGATGCAAGAGTTATTAGCAAAGTTTTTGTCCATGTAAAAAACTATTAATTCTGAATAAAATGCCACCCGTTTATGCAATTAAAAAAATTTAAATGTCTCTTATTAGATAAGGCATATTTTCGTCTGATAAGGTACTTCTTCTTCAATGATTTCGAGGATATTTTAGTTTTGATCAAAAAAATTTTATTTCTTACGACTTTTTGTAAAATATGTTAATGCCATCTGAAAGAGGAACAGATAAGCTTTCCATCGAACTCTTAGTCGAAGAAGTCGGTCGAAGGAAGCAAGAGTTATTAAGAAAAAAGTAATCGGTGGTCAACACGATTCCGTCCTACTGCCGATTATTTTCGCAAAATACTTTTCTATAATTGTAGTATTTAATGGGAAAAACTTAAACGAATTTTTTGTCCATGTAAAAAACTATTAATTATGAATAAAATGCCGCCCATCTATGCAATTAAAAAAATTTAAATGTCTCTTATTAGATAAGGCATATTTTCGTCTGATAAGGTACTTCTTCTTCAATGATTTCGAGGATATTTTAGTTTTGATCAAAAAAATTTTATTTCTCATGACTTTTCGTAAAATATGTTAATGCCATCTGAAAGAGGAACAGATAAGCTTTCCATCGAGCTCTTAGTCGAAGAAGTCGGTCGAAGGATGCAAGAGTTATTAGCAAAAAACTAATCGGTGGTCAACACGTTTCCGTCCTACTGCCGATTCTTTTCGCAAAATGCTTTTCTATAATTGTAGTATTTAATGGGAAAAAATTAAACGAATTTTTTGTCGATGTAAAAAAACTATTAATTCTGAATAAAATGCCACCCGTTTATGCAATTAAAAAGATTTAAATGTCTCTTATTAGATAAGTCATAATTTCGTCTGATAAGGTACTTCTTTTTCAATGATTTCGAGGTTATTTTAGTTTCGATCAAAAAAATTTTATTTCTCATGACTTTTCGTAAAATATGTTAATGCCATCTGAAAGAGGAACAGATAAGCTTTCCATCGAACTCTTAGTCGAAGAAGTCGGTCGAAGGATGCAAGAGTTATTAGCAAAAAACTAATCGGTGGTCAACACGTTTCCGTCCTACTGCCTATTCTTTTAGCAAAATGCCTTTCTATAATTGTAGTATTTAATGGGAAAAACTTAAACGAATTTTTTGTCCATGTAAAAAACTATTAATTCTGAATAAAATGCCACCCATTTATAAAATTAAAAAACTTTAAATGTCTCTTATTAGATAAGGCATATTTTCGTCTGATAAGGTACTTCTTCTTCAATGATTTCGAAGATATTTTAGTTTTGATCAAAAAAATTTTATTTCTCATGACTTTTCGTAAAATATGTTAATGCCATCTGAAAGAGGCACAGATAAGCTTTCCATCGAGCTCTTAGTCGAAGAAGTCGGTCGAAGGATGCAAGAGTTATTAGCAAAAAACTAATCGGTGGTCAACACGTTTCCGTCCTATTGCCGATTCTTTTCGCAAAGTACTTTTCTATAATTGTAGTATTTAATGGGAAAAAATTAAACGAATTTTTTGTCCATGTAAAAAAACTATTAATTCTGAATAAAATGCCACCCATTTATGCAATTAAAAAAATTTAAATGTCTCTTATTAGATAAGCCATATTTTCGTCTGATAAGGTACTTCTTCTTCAATGATTTCGAGGATATTTTAGTTTCGATCAAAAAAATTTTATTTCTTACGACTTTTCGTAAAATATGTTAATGCCATCTGAAAGAGGAACAGATAAGCTTTCCATAGAGCTCTTACTCGAAGAAGTCGGTCAAAGGATGCAAGAGTTATTAGCAAAGTTTTTGTCAGGTAAAAACCTATTGATTCTGAATAAAATGCCACCCATTAATGAAATTAAAAAAATTTAAATGTCTCTTATTAGATAAGGCATTTTTTCGTCTGATAAGGTACTTCTTTTTCAATGATTTCGAGGATATTTTAGTTTTGATGAAAAAAATTTTATTTCTTACGATTTTTCGAAAAATATGTTAATGCCATCAGAAAGAGGAACGGATAAGCTTTCCATCGAGCTCTTAGTCGAAGAAGTCGGTCGAAGGATGCAAGAGTTATTAGCAAAAAACTAATCGGTGGTCAACACGTTTTCGTCCTACTGCCGATTCTTTTCGCAAAATGCTTTTCTATAATTGTAGTATTTAATGGGAAAAAATTAAACGAATTTTTTGTCCATGTAAAAAAACTATTAATTCTGAATAAAATGCCACCCATTTATGCAATTAAAAAAATTTAAATGTCTCTTATTAGATAAGGCATATTTTCGTCTGATAAGGTACTTCTTTTTCAATGATTTCGAGGATATTTTAGTTTCGATCAAAAAAATTTTATTTCTTACGACTTTTCGTAAAACTGCCGATTCTTTTCGCAAAGTACTTTTCTATAATTATAGTATTTAATGGGAAAAAATGAAACGAATTTTTTGTCCATGTAAAAAACTATTAATTCTGAATAAAATGCCACCCATTTATGCAATTAAAAAAGTGTAAATGTCTCTTATTAGATAAGGCATATTTTCGTCTGACAAGGTACTTCTTTTTCAATGATTTCGAGGATATTTTAGTTTTGAATTTCTTTTTTATGCCGCCCATTTATGAAATTAAAAAAATTTAAATGTCTCTTATTAGATAAGGCATATTTTCGTCTGATAAGGTACTTCTTTTTCAATGATTTCGAGGATATTTTAGTTTTGATCCAAAAAATTTTATTTCTTACGACTTTTTCGTAAAATATGTTAATGTCATCTGAAAGAGGAACAGATAAGCTTTCCATCGAGCTCTTATTCGAAAAAGTCGTTCGAAGGATGCGAAGTTATTAGCAAAAAACTAATCGGTGGTCAACAGGTTTCCGTCCTACTGCCGATTCTTTTCGCAAAATGCTTTTCTATAATTGTAGTATTTAATGGGAAAAAATTAAACGAATTTTTTGTCCATGTAAAAAAACTATTAATTCTGAATAAAATGACACGCATTTATGCAATTAAAAAAATTTAAATGTCTCTTATTAGATAAGGCATATTTTCGTCTGATAAGGTACTTCGTTTTCAATGATTTCGAGGATATTTTAGTTTTGATCAAAAAAATTTTATTTGTTACGACTTTTCGTAAAAAATGTTAATGCCAACTGAAAGAGGAACAGATAAGCTTTCCATCGAGCTCTTAGTCGAAGAAGTCGGTAGAAGGATGCAAGAGTTATTAGCAAAAAACTAATCGGTGGTCAACACGTTTCCGTCCTACTGCCGATTCTTTTCGCAAAGTACTTTTCTATAATTGTAGTATTTAATGGGAAAAAATTAAACGAATTTTTTGTCATGTAAAAAACTATTAATTCTGAATAAAATGCCACCCATTTATGAAATTAAAAAAATTTAAATGTCTCTTATTAGATAAGGCATATTTTCGTCTGATAAGGTACTTCTTTTTCAATGATTTCGAGGTTATTTTAGTTTCGATCAAAAAAATTTTATTTCTTACGACTTTTCGTAAAACTGCCGATTCTTTTCGCAAAGTACTTTTCTATAATTATAGTATTTAATGGGAAAAAATTAAACGAATTTTTTGTCCATGTAAAAAACTATTAATTCTGAATAAAATGCCACCCATTTATGCAATTAAAAAAATTTAAATGTCTCTTATTAGATAAGGCATATTTTCGTCTCATAAGGTACTTCACTTTCAATGATTTCGAGGATATTTTAGTTTTGAATTTCTTTTTTATGCCGCCCATTTATGAAATTAAAAAAATTTAAATGTCTCTTATTAGATAAGGCATATTTTCGTCTGATAAGGTACTTCTTTTTCAATGATTTCGAGGTTATTTTAGTTTTCATCAAAAAAATTTTATTTCTTACGACTTTTTGTAAAATATGTTAATGCCATCTGAAAGAGGAACAGATAAGCTTTCCATCGAACTCTTAGTCGAAGAAGTCGGTCCAAGGATGCAAGAGTTATTAGCAAAAAACTTATCGGTGGTCAACACGTTTCCGTCCTACTGCCGATTCTTTTCGCAAAATGCTTTTCTATAATTGTAGTATTTAATGGGAAAAACTTAAACGAATTTTTTGTCCATGTAAAAAACTATTAATTCTGAATAAAATGCCACCCATTTATGCAATTAAAAAAATTTAAATGTCTCTTATTAGATAAGGCATATTTTCGTCTGATAAGGTACTTCTTCTTCAATGATTTCGAGGATATTTTAGTTCTGATCAAAAAAATTTTATTTCTCATGACTTTTCGTAAAATATGTTAATGCCATCTGAAAGAGGAACAGATAAGCTTTCCATCGAGCTCTTAGTCGAAGAAGTCGGTCGAAGGATGCAAGAGTTATTAGCAAAAAACTAATCGGTGGTCAACACCTTTCCGTCCTACTGCCGATTATTTTCGCAAAATGCTTTTCTATAATTGTAGTATTTAATGGGAAAAAATTAAACGAATTTTTTGTCCATGTAAAAAAACTATTAATTCTGAATAAAATGCCACCCATTTATGCAATTAAAAACATTTAAATGTCTCTTATTAGGTAAGGCATATTTTCGTCTGATAAGGTACTTCTTTTTCAATGATTTCGAGGATATTTTAGTTTCGATCAAAAAAATTTTATTTCTTACGACTTTTCGTAAAATATGTTAATGCCATCTGAAAGAGGAACAGATAAGCTTTCCATCGAGCTCTTATTCGAAGAAGTCGGTCGAAGGATGCAAGAGTTATTAGCAAAGTTTTTGTCCATGTAAAAAACTATTAATTCTGAATAAAATGCCACCCATTTATGAAATTAAAAAAATTTAAATGTCTCTTATTAGATAAGGCATTTTTTCGTCTGATAAGGTACTTCTTTTTCAATGATTTCGAGGATATTTTAGTTTTGATGAAAAAAATTTTATTTCTTACGACTTTTCGTAAAATATGTTAATGCCATCTGAAAGAGGAACAGATAAGCTTTCCATCCAGCTCTTAGTCGAAGAAGTCGGTCGAAGGATGCAAGAGTTATTAGCAAAAAACTAATCGGTGGTCAACAGGTTTTCGTCCTACTGCCGACTCTTTTCGCAAAATACTTTTCTATAATTGTAGTATTTAATGGGAAAAAATTAAACGGAGTTTTTGTCCATGTAAAAAACTATTAATTCTGAAAAAAATGCCACCCAGTTATGCAATTAAAAAAATTTAAATGTCTCTTATTAGATAAGGCATGTTTTCGTCTGATAAGGTACTTCTTTTTCAATGATTTCGAGGTTATTTTAGTTTCGATCAAAAAAATTTTATTTCTTACGACTTTTTGTAAAATATGTTAATGCCATCTGAAAGAGGAACAGATAAGCTTTCCATCGAGCTCTTAGTCGAAGAAGTCGGTCGTAGGATGCAAGAGTTATTAGCAAAAAACTAATCGGTGGTCAACACGTTTCCGTTCTACTGCCGATTCTTTTCGCAAAATGCTTTTCTATAATTGTAGTATTTAATGGGAAAAAATTAAATGAATTTTTTGTCCATGTAAAAAAACTATTAATTCTGAATAAAATGCCACCCATTTATAAAATTAAAAAACTTTAAATGTCTCTTATTAGATAAGGCATATTTTCGTCTGATAAGGCACTTCTTCTTCAATGATTTCGAGGATATTTTAGTTTTGATCAACAAAAATTTTATTTCTCATGACTTTTCGTAAAATATGTTAATGCCATCTGAAAGAGGAACAGATAAGCTTTCCATCGAGCTCTTAGTCGAAGAAGTCGGTCGAAGGATGCAAGAGTTATTAGCAAAAAACTAATCGGTGGTCAACACGTTTCCGTCCTACTGCCGATTCTTTTCGCAAAATGCTTTTCTATAATTGTAGTATTTAATGGGAAAAAATTAAACGAATTTTTTGTCCATGTAAAAAAACTATTAATTCTGAATAAAATGCCACCCATTTATGCAATTAAAAAAATTTAAATGTCTCTTATTAGGTAAGGCATATTTTCGTCTGATAAGGTACTTCTTTTTCAATGATTTCGAGGATATTTTAGTTTCGATCAAAAAAATTTTATTTCTTACGACTTTTCGTAAAATATGTTAATGCCATCTGAAAGAGGAACAGATAAGCTTTCCATCGAGCTCTTATTCGAAGAAGTCGGTCGAAGGATGCAAGAGTTATTAGCAAAGTTTTTGTCCATGTAAAAAACTATTAATTCTGAATAAAATGCCACCCATTTATGAAATTAAAAAAATTTAAATGTCTCTTATTAGATAAGGCATTTTTTCGTCTGATAAGGTACTTCTTTTTCAATGATTTCGAGGATATTTTAGTTTTGATGAAAAAAATTTTATTTCTTACGACTTTTCGTAAAATATGTTAATGCCATCTGAAAGAGGAACAGATAAGCTTTCCATCCAGCTCTTAGTCGAAGAAGTCGGTCGAAGGATGCAAGAGTTATTAGCAAAAAACTAATCGGTGGTCAACAGGTTTTCGTCCTACTGCCGACTCTTTTCGCAAAATACTTTTCTATAATTGTAGTATTTAATCGGAAAAAATTAAACGGAGTTTTTGTCCATGTAAAAAACTATTAATTCTGAAAAAAATGCCACCCAGTTATGCAATTAAAAAAATTTAAATGTCTCTTATTAGATAAGGCATATTTTCGTCTGATAAGGTACTTCTTTTTCAATGATTTCGAGGATATTTTAGTTTTGATGAAAAAAATTTTATTTCTTACGACTTTTCGTAAAATATGTTAATGCCATCTGAAAGAGGAACAGATAAGCTTTCCATCGAGCTCTTAGTCGAAGAAGTCGGTCGAAGGATGCAAGAGTTATTAGCAAAAAACTAATCGGTGGTCAACAGGTATTCGTCCTACTGCCGACTCTTTTCGCAAAATACTTTTCTATAATTGTAGTATTTAATGGGAAAAAATTAAACGGAGTTTTTGTCCATGTAAAAAACTATTGATTCTGAATAAAATACCACCCATTTATGAAATTAAAAAAATTTAAATGTCTCTTATTAGATAAGGCATTTTTTCGTCTGATAAGGTACTTCTTTTTCAATGATTTCGAGGATATTTTAGTTTTGATCAAAAAAATTTTATTTCTCATGACTTTTCGTAAAATATGTTAATGCCATCTGAAAGAGGAACAGATAAGCTTTCCATCGAGCTCTTATTCGAAGAAGTCGGTCGAAGGATGCAAGAGTTGTTAGCAAAAAACCAATCGGTGGTCAACACGATTCCGTCCTACTGCCGATTGTTTTCGCAAAATGCTTTTCTATAATTGTAGTATTTAATGGGAAAAAATTAAACGAATTTTTTGTCCATGTAAAAAAACTATTAATTCTGAATAAAATGCCACGCATTTATGCAATTAAAAAAATTTAAATGTCTCTTATTAGATAAGGCATATTTTCGTCTCATAAGGTACTTCTTTTTCAATGATTTCGAGGATATTTTAGTTTTGACTTTCTTTTTTATGCCGCCCATTTATGAAATTAAAAAAATTTTAATGTCTCTTATTAGATAAGGCATATTTTAGTCTGATAAGGTACTTCGTTTTCAATGATTTCGAGGCTATTTTTTTGATCAAAAAAATTTTATTTGTTACGACTTTTCGTAAAAAATGTTAATGCCAACTGAAAGAGAAACAGATAAGCTTTCCATCGAGCTCTTAGTCGAAGAAGTCGGTCGAAGGATGCAAGAGTTATTAGCAAAAAACTAATCGGTGGTCAACACGTTTCCGTCCTACTGCCGATTCTTTTCGCAAAGTACTTTTCTATAATTGTAGTATTTAATGGGAAAAAATTAATCGAATTTTTTGTCATGTAAAAAACTATTAATTCTGAATTAAATGCCGCCCATTTATGCAATTAAAAAAATTTAAATGTCTCTTATTAGATAAGGCATATTTTCGTCTTATAAGGTACTTATTTTTCAATGATTTCGATGTTATTTTAGTTTCGATCAAAAAAATTTTATTTCTTACGACTTTTCGTAAAACTGCCGATTCTTTTCGCAAAGTACTTTTCTATAATTATAGTATTTAATGGGAAAAAATTAAACGAATTTTTTGTCCATGTAAAAAACTATTAATTCTGAATAAAATGCCACCCATTTATGCATTTAAAAAAATTTAAATGTCTCTTATTAGATAAGGCATATTTTCGTCTCATAAGGTACTTCTTTTTCAATGATTTCGAGGATGTTTTAGTTTTGAATTTCTTTTTTATGCCGCCCATTTATGAAATTAAAAAAATTTAAATGTCTCTTATTAGATAAGGCATATTTTTGTCTGATAAGGTACTTCTTTTTCAATGATTTCGAGGATATTTTAGTTTTGATAAAAAAATTTTATTTCTTACGACTTTTCGTAAAATATGTTAATGCCATCTGAAAAAGGAACAGATAAGCTTTCCATCGAGCTCTTAGTCGAAGAAGTCGGTCGAAGGATGCAAGAGTTGTTAGCAAAAAACCAATCGGTGGTCCACAGGTTTCCGTCCTACTGCCGATTGTTTTCGCAAAATGCTTTTCTATAATTGTAGTATTTAATGGGAAAAAATTAAACGAATTTTTTGTCCATATAAAAAAACTATTAATTCTGAATAAAATGCCACGCATTTATGAAATTAAAAAACTTTAAATGTCTCTTATTAGACAAGGCATTTTTTCGTCTGATAAGGTACTTCTTTTTCAATGATTTCGAGGATATTTTAGTTTTGATGAAAAAAATTTTATTTCTTACGACTTTTCGTAAAATATGTTAATGCCATCTGAAAGAGGAACAGATAAGCCTTCCATCGAGCTCTTATCCGAAGAAGTCGGTCGAAGGATGCAAGAGTTATTAGCAAAAAACTAATCGGTGGTCAACACGTTTCCGTCCTACTGCCGATTCTTTCCGCAAAGTACTTTTCTATAATTCTAGTATTTAATGGGAAAAATTAAACGAACTTTTTCTCCATGTAAAAAAACTATTAATTCTGAATAAAATGCCACCCATTTACGAAATTACAAAAATTTAAATGTCTCTTATTAGATAAGGCATATTTTCGTCTGATAAGGTACTTCGTTTTCAATGATTTCGAGGATATTTTAGTTTCGATCAAAAAAATGTTATTTCTTACGACTCTTCGTAAAATATGTTAATGCCATCTGAGAGAGGAACAGATAAGCTTTCCATCGAGCTTTTAGTCGAAGAAGTCGGGCGAAGGATGCAAGAGTTATTAGCAAAAAACTAATCGGTGGTCAACACGATTCCGTCCTACTGCCGATTCTTTTCGCAAAATACTTTTCTATAATTGTAGTATTTAATGGGAAAAAATTAAACGAATTTTTTGTCCATGTAAAAAACTATTAATTCTGAATAAAATGCCACCCATTTATAAAATTAAAAAAGTTTAAATGTCTCTTATTAGATAAGGAATATTTTCGTCTGATAAGGTACTTCTTCTTCAATGATTTCGAGGATATTTTAGTTTTGATCAAAAAATTTTATTTCTTACGACTTTTCGTAAAATATGTTAATGCCATCTGAAAGAGGAATAGATAAGCTTTCCATCGAGCTTTTAGTCACAGAAGTCGGGTGAAGGATGCAAGAGTTATTAGCAAAAAATTAAGCGGTGGTCAACACGATTCCGCTCTTCTGTCGATTCTTTTCGCAAAGTACTTTTCTATAATTCTAGTATTTAATGGGAAAAAATTAAACACATTTTTTGTCCATATAAAAAACTATTAATTCTGAATTAAATGCCGCCCATTTATGAAATTAAAAAAATTTAAATGTCTCTTATTAGATAAGGCAGATTTTCGTCTGATAAGGTACTTATTTTTCAATGATTTCGATGTTATTTTAGTTTCGATCAAAAAAATTTTATTTCTTACGACTTTTCGTAAAACTGCCGATTCTTTTCGCAAAGTACTTTTCTATAATTATAGTATTTAATGGGAAAAAATTAAACGAATTTTTTGTCCATGTAAAAAACTATTAATTCTGAATAAAATGCCACCCATTTATGCATTTAAAAAAATTTAAATGTCTCTTATTAGATAAGGCATATTTTCGTCTCATAAGGTACTTCTTTTTCAATGATTTCGAGGATGTTTTAGTTTTGAATTTCTTTTTTATGCCGCCCATTTATGAAATTAAAAAAATTTAAATGTCTCTTATTAGATAAGGCATATTTTTGTCTGATAAGGTACTTCTTTTTCAATGATTTCGAGGATATTTTAGTTTTGATAAAAAAATTTTATTTCTTACGACTTTTCGTAAAATATGTTAATGCCATCTGAAAAAGGAACAGATAAGCTTTCCATCGAGCTCTTAGTCGAAGAAGTCGGTCGAAGGATGCAAGAGTTGTTAGCAAAAAACCAATCGGTGGTCCACAGGTTTCCGTCCTACTGCCGATTCTTTTCGCAAAATGCTTTTCTATAATTGTAGTATTTAATGGGAAAAAATTAAACGAATTTTTTGTCCATATAAAAAAACTATTAATTCTGAATAAAATGCCACGCATTTATGAAATTAAAAAACTTTAAATGTCTCTTATTAGACAAGGCATTTTTTCGTCTGATAAGGTACTTCTTTTTCAATGATTTCGAGGATATTTTAGTTTTGATGAAAAAAATTTTATTTCTTACGACTTTTCGTAAAATATGTTAATGCCATCTGAAAGAGGAACAGATAAGCCTTCCATCGAGCTCTTATCCGAAGAAGTCGGTCGAAGGATGCAAGAGTTATTAGCAAAAAACTAATCGGTGGTCAACACGTTTCCGTCCTACTGCCGATTCTTTCCGCAAAGTACTTTTCTATAATTCTAGTATTTAATGGGAAAAATTAAACGAACTTTTTCTCCATGTAAAAAAACTATTAATTCTGAATAAAATGCCACCCATTTACGAAATTACAAAAATTTAAATGTCTCTTATTAGATAAGGCATATTTTCGTCTGATAAGGTACTTCGTTTTCAATGATTTCGAGGATATTTTAGTTTCGATCAAAAAAATGTTATTTCTTACGACTCTTCGTAAAATATGTTAATGCCATCTGAGAGAGGAACAGATAAGCTTTCCATCGAGCTTTTAGTTGAAGAAGTCGGGCGAAGGATGCAAGAGTTATTAGCAAAAAACTAATCGGTGGTCAACACGATTCCGTCCTACTGCCGATTCTTTTCGCAAAATACTTTTCTATAATTGTAGTATTTAATGGGAAAAAATTAAACGAATTTTTTGTCCATGTAAAAAACTATTAATTCTGAATAAAATGCCACCCATTTATAAAATTAAAAAAGTTTAAATGTCTCTTATTAGATAAGGAATATTTTCGTCTGATAAGGTACTTCTTCTTCAATGATTTCGAGGATATTTTAGTTTTGATCAAAAAATTTTATTTCTTACGACTTTTCGTAAAATATGTTAATGCCATCTGAAAGAGGAATAGATAAGCTTTCCATCGAGCTTTTAGTCACAGAAGTCGGGTGAAGGATGCAAGAGTTATTAGCAAAAAATTAAGCGGTGGTCAACACGATTCCGCTCTTCTGTCGATTCTTTTCGCAAAGTACTTTTCTATAATTCTAGTATTTAATGGGAAAAAATTAAACACATTTTTTGTCCATATAAAAAACTATTAATTCTGAATTAAATGCCGCCCATTTATGAAATTAAAAAAATTTAAATGTCTCTTATTAGATAAGGCAGATTTTCGTCTGATAAGGTACTTATTTTTCAATGATTTCGATGTTATTTTAGTTTCGATCAAAAAAATTTTATTTCTTACGACTTTTCGTAAAACTGCCGATTCTTTTCGCAAAGTACTTTTCTATAATTATAGTATTTAATGGGAAAAAATTAAACGAATTTTTTGTCCATGTAAAAAACTATTAATTCTGAATAAAATGCCACCCATTTATGCATTTAAAAAAATTTAAATGTCTCTTATTAGATAAGGCATATTTTCGTCTCATAAGGTACTTCTTTTTCAATGATTTCGAGGATGTTTTAGTTTTGAATTTCTTTTTTATGCCGCCCATTTATGAAATTAAAAAAATTTAAATGTCTCTTATTAGATAAGGCATATTTTTGTCTGATAAGGTACTTCTTTTTCAATGATTTCGAGGATATTTTAGTTTTGATAAAAAAATTTTATTTCTTACGACTTTTCGTAAAATATGTTAATGCCATCTGAAAAAGGAACAGATAAGCTTTCCATCGAGCTCTTAGTCGAAGAAGTCGGTCGAAGGATGCAAGAGTTGTTAGCAAAAAACCAATCGGTGGTCCACAGGTTTCCGTCCTACTGCCGATTCTTTTCGCAAAATGCTTTTCTATAATTGTAGTATTTAATGGGAAAAAATTAAACGAATTTTTTGTCCATATAAAAAAACTATTAATTCTGAATAAAATGCCACGCATTTATGAAATTAAAAAACTTTAAATGTCTCTTATTAGACAAGGCATTTTTTCGTCTGATAAGGTACTTCTTTTTCAATGATTTCGAGGATATTTTAGTTTTGATGAAAAAAATTTTATTTCTTACGACTTTTCGTAAAATATGTTAATGCCATCTGAAAGAGGAACAGATAAGCCTTCCATCGAGCTCTTATCCGAAGAAGTCGGTCGAAGGATGCAAGAGTTATTAGCAAAAAACTAATCGGTGGTCAACACGTTTCCGTCCTACTGCCGATTCTTTCCGCAAAGTACTTTTCTATAATTCTAGTATTTAATGGGAAAAATTAAACGAACTTTTTCTCCATGTAAAAAAACTATTAATTCTGAATAAAATGCCACCCATTTACGAAATTACAAAAATTTAAATGTCTCTTATTAGATAAGGCATATTTTCGTCTGATAAGGTACTTCGTTTTCAATGATTTCGAGGATATTTTAGTTTCGATCAAAAAAATGTTATTTCTTACGACTCTTCGTAAAATATGTTAATGCCATCTGAGAGAGGAACAGATAAGCTTTCCATCGAGCTTTTAGTTGAAGAAGTCGGGCGAAGGATGCAAGAGTTATTAGCAAAAAACTAATCGGTGGTCAACACGATTCCGTCCTACTGCCGATTCTTTTCGCAAAATACTTTTCTATAATTGTAGTATTTAATGGGAAAAAATTAAACGAATTTTTTGTCCATGTAAAAAACTATTAATTCTGAATAAAATGCCACCCATTTATAAAATTAAAAAAGTTTAAATGTCTCTTATTAGATAAGGAATATTTTCGTCTGATAAGGTACTTCTTCTTCAATGATTTCGAGGATATTTTAGTTTTGATCAAAAAATTTTATTTCTTACGACTTTTCGTAAAATATGTTAATGCCATCTGAAAGAGGAATAGATAAGCTTTCCATCGAGCTTTTAGTCACAGAAGTCGGGTGAAGGATGCAAGAGTTATTAGCAAAAAATTAAGCGGTGGTCAACACGATTCCGCTCTTCTGTCGATTCTTTTCGCAAAGTACTTTTCTATAATTCTAGTATTTAATGGGAAAAAATTAAACACATTTTTTGTCCATATAAAAAACTATTAATTCTGAATTAAATGCCGCCCATTTATGAAATTAAAAAAATTTAAATGTCTCTTATTAGATAAGGCAGATTTTCGTCTGATAAGGTACTTATTTTTCAATGATTTCGATGTTATTTTAGTTTCGATCAAAAAAATTTTATTTCTTACGACTTTTCGTAAAACTGCCGATTCTTTTCGCAAAGTACTTTTCTATAATTATAGTATTTAATGGGAAAAAATTAAACGAATTTTTTGTCCATGTAAAAAACTATTAATTCTGAATAAAATGCCACCCATTTATGCATTTAAAAAAATTTAAATGTCTCTTATTAGATAAGGCATATTTTCGTCTCATAAGGTACTTCTTTTTCAATGATTTCGAGGATGTTTTAGTTTTGAATTTCTTTTTTATGCCGCCCATTTATGAAATTAAAAAAATTTAAATGTCTCTTATTAGATAAGGCATATTTTTGTCTGATAAGGTACTTCTTTTTCAATGATTTCGAGGATATTTTAGTTTTGATAAAAAAATTTTATTTCTTACGACTTTTCGTAAAATATGTTAATGCCATCTGAAAAAGGAACAGATAAGCTTTCCATCGAGCTCTTAGTCGAAGAAGTCGGTCGAAGGATGCAAGAGTTGTTAGCAAAAAACCAATCGGTGGTCCACAGGTTTCCGTCCTACTGCCGATTCTTTTCGCAAAATGCTTTTCTATAATTGTAGTATTTAATGGGAAAAAATTAAACGAATTTTTTGTCCATATAAAAAAACTATTAATTCTGAATAAAATGCCACGCATTTATGAAATTAAAAAACTTTAAATGTCTCTTATTAGACAAGGCATTTTTTCGTCTGATAAGGTACTTCTTTTTCAATGATTTCGAGGATATTTTAGTTTTGATGAAAAAAATTTTATTTCTTACGACTTTTCGTAAAATATGTTAATGCCATCTGAAAGAGGAACAGATAAGCCTTCCATCGAGCTCTTATCCGAAGAAGTCGGTCGAAGGATGCAAGAGTTATTAGCAAAAAACTAATCGGTGGTCAACACGTTTCCGTCCTACTGCCGATTCTTTCCGCAAAGTACTTTTCTATAATTCTAGTATTTAATGGGAAAAATTAAACGAACTTTTTCTCCATGTAAAAAAACTATTAATTCTGAATAAAATGCCACCCATTTACGAAATTACAAAAATTTAAATGTCTCTTATTAGATAAGGCATATTTTCGTCTGATAAGGTACTTCGTTTTCAATGATTTCGAGGATATTTTAGTTTCGATCAAAAAAATGTTATTTCTTACGACTCTTCGTAAAATATGTTAATGCCATCTGAGAGAGGAACAGATAAGCTTTCCATCGAGCTTTTAGTTGAAGAAGTCGGGCGAAGGATGCAAGAGTTATTAGCAAAAAACTAATCGGTGGTCAACACGATTCCGTCCTACTGCCGATTATTTTCGCAAAATACTTTTCTATAATTGTAGTATTTAATGGGAAAAAATTAAACGAATTTTTTGTCCATGTAAAAAACTATTAATTCTGAATAAAATGCCACCCATTTATAAAATTAAAAAAGTTTAAATGTCTCTTATTAGATAAGGAATATTTTCGTCTGATAAGGTACTTCTTCTTCAATGATTTCGAGGATATTTTAGTTTTGATCAAAAAATTTTATTTCTTACGACTTTTCGTAAAATATGTTAATGCCATCTGAAAGAGGAATAGATAAGCTTTCCATCGAGCTTTTAGTCACAGAAGTCGGGTGAAGGATGCAAGAGTTATTAGCAAAAAATTAAGCGGTGGTCAACACGATTCCGCTCTTCTGTCGATTCTTTTCGCAAAGTACTTTTCTATAATTCTAGTATTTAATGGGAAAAAATTAAACACATTTTTTGTCCATATAAAAAACTATTAATTCTGAATAAAATGCCGCTCATTTATGAAATTAAAAATATTTAAATGTCTCATATTAGATAAGGCATATTTTCGTCTGATAAGGTACTTCTTTTTCAATGATTTCGAGGATATTTTAGTTTTGATGAAAAAAATTTTATTTCTTACGACTTTTCGTAAAATATGTTAATGCCATCTGAAAGAGGAACAGATAAGCCTTCCATCGAGCTCTTATCCGAAGAAGTCGGTCGAAGGATGCAAGAGTTATTAGCAAAAAACTAATCGGTGGTCAACACGTTTCCGTCCTACTGCCGATTCTTTTCGCAAAATGCCTTTCTATAATTGTAGTATTTAATGGGAAAAAATTAAACGAATTTTTTGTCCATGTAAAAAACTATTAATTCTGAATAAAATGCCACCCATTTATAAAATTAAAAAAGTTTAAATGTCTCTTATTAGATAACGCATATTTTCGTCTGATAAGGTACTTCTTCTTCAATAATTTCGAGGATATTTTAGTTTTGATCAAAAAAATGTTATTTCTCATGACTTTTCGTAAAATATGTTAATGCCATCTGAAAGGGGAACAGATAAGCTTTCCATCGAGCTCTTAGTCGAAGAAGTCGGTTGAAGGATGCAAGAGTTATTAGCAAAGTTTTTGTCCATGTAAAAAACTATTAATTCTGAATAAAATGGCACCCATTTATAAAATTAAAAAAGTTTAAATGTTTCTTATTAGATAAGGCATATTTTCGTCTGATAAGGTACTTCTTCTTCAATGATTTCGAGGATATTTTAGTTTTGATCAAAAAAATTTTATTTCTTACGACTTTTCGTAAAATATGTTAATGCCATCTGAAAGAGGAACAGATATGCTTTCCATCGAGCTCTTAGTCGAAGAAGTCGGTCGGAGGATGCAAGAGTTATTAGCAAAAAACTAATCGGTGGTCAACACGTTTCCGTCCTACTGCCGATTCTTTTCGCAAAATGCTTTTCTATAATTATAGTATTTAATTGGAAAAAATTAAACGAATTTTTTGTCCATGTAAAAAAACTATTAATTCTGAATAAAACGCCACCCATTTATGCAATTAAAAAAATTTAAATGTCTCTTATTAGATAAGGAATATTTTCGTCTGATAAGGTACTTCTTTTTCAATAATATCGAGGATATTTTAGTATTGATCAAAAAAATTTTATTTCTTACGACTTTTCGTAAAATATGTTAATGTTATCTGAAAGAGGAACAGATAAGCTTTCCATCGAGCTCTTAGTCGAAGAAGCCGGTCGAAGGATGCAAGAGTTATTAGCAAAAAACTAATCGGTGGTCAACACGTTTCCGTCCTACTGCCGATTCTTTTCGCAAAATGCTTTCTTACGACTTTTCGTAAAACTGCCGATTCTTTTCGCAAAGTACTTTTCTATAATTATAGTATTTAATGGGAAAAAATTAAACGAATTTTTTGTCCATGTAAAAAACTATTAATTCTGAATAAAATGCCACCCATTTATAAAATTAAAAAAATTTAAATGTCTCTTATTAGATAACGCATATTTTCGTCTCATAAGGTACTTCTTTTTCAATGATTTCGAGGATATTTTAGTTTTGAATTTCTTTTTTATGCCGCCCATTTATGAAATTAAAAAAATTTAAATGTCTCTTATTAGATAAGGCATATTTTTGTCTGATAAGGTACTTCTTTTTCAATGATTTCGAGGATATTTTAGTTTTGATAAAAAAATTATATTTCTTACGACTTTTCGTAAAATATGTTAATGCCATCTGAAAAAGGAACAGATAAGCTTTCCATCGAGCTCTTAGTCGAAGAAGTCGGTCGAAGGATGCAAGAGTTGTTAGCAAAAAACCAATCGGTGGTCCACAGGTTTCCGTCCTACTGCCGATTCTTTTCGCAAAATGCTTTTCTATAATTGTAGTATTTAATGGGAAAAAATTAAACGAATTTTTTGTCCATATAAAAAAACTATTAATTCTGAATAAAATGCCACGCATTTATGAAATTAAAAAAATTTAAATGTCTCTTATTAGATAAGGAATATTTTCGTCTGATAAGGTACTTCTTTTTCAATAATATCGAGGATATTTTAGTATTGATCAAAAAAATTTTATTTCTTACGACTTTTCGTAAAATATGTTAATGCCATCTGAAAAAGGAACAGATAAGCTTTCCATCGAGCTTTTAGTCACAGAAGTCGGGTGAAGGATGCAAGAGTTATTAGCAAAAAACTAATCGGTGGTCAACACGATTCCGTCCTACTGCCGATTCTTTTCGCAAAATGCTTTCTTACGACTTTTCGTAAAACTGCCGATTCTTTTCGCAAAGTACTTTTCTATAATTATAGTATTTAATGGGAAAAAATTAAACGAATTTTTTGTCCATGTAAAAAACTATTAATTCTGAATAAAACGCCACCCATTTATGCAATTAAAAAAATTTAAATGTCTCTTATTAGATAAGGAATATTTTCGTCTGATAAGGTACTTCTTTTTCAATAATATCGAGGATATTTTAGTATTGATCAAAAAAATTTTATTTCTTACGACTTTTCGTAAAATATGTTAATGCCATCTGAAAAAGGAACAGATAAGCTTTCCATCGAGCTCTTAGTCGAAGAAGCCGGTCGAAGGATGCAAGAGTTATTAGCAAAAAACTAATCGGTGGTCAACACGTTTCCGTCCTACTGCCGATTCTTTTCGCAAAATGCTTTCTTACGACTTTTCGTAAAACTGCCGATTCTTTTCGCAAAGTACTTTTCTATAATTATAGTATTTAATGGGAAAAAATTAAACGAATTTTTTGTCCATGTAAAAAACTATTAATTCTGAATAAAATGCCACCCATTTATAAAATTAAAAAAATTTAAATGTCTCTTATTAGATAACGCATATTTTCGTCTCATAAGGTACTTCTTTTTCAATGATTTCGAGGATATTTTAGTTTTGAATTTCTTTTTTATGCCGCCCATTTATGAAATTAAAAAAATTTAAATGTCTCTTATTAGATAAGGCATATTTTTGTCTGATAAGGTACTTCTTTTTCAATGATTTCGAGGATATTTTAGTTTTGATAAAAAAATTATATTTCTTACGACTTTTCGTAAAATATGTTAATGCCATCTGAAAAAGGAACAGATAAGCTTTCCATCGAGCTCTTAGTCGAAGAAGCCGGTCGAAGGATGCAAGAGTTATTAGCAAAAAACTAATCGGTGGTCAACACGTTTCCGTCCTACTGCCGATTCTTTTCGCAAAATGCTTTCTTACGACTTTTCGTAAAACTGCCGATTCTTTTCGCAAAGTACTTTTCTATAATTATAGTATTTAATGGGAAAAAATTAAACGAATTTTTTGTCCATGTAAAAAACTATTAATTCTGAATAAAACGCCACCCATTTATGCAATTAAAAAAATTTAAATGTCTCTTATTAGATAAGGAATATTTTCGTCTGATAAGGTACTTCTTTTTCAATAATATCGAGGATATTTTAGTATTGATCAAAAAAATTTTATTTCTTACGACTTTTCGTAAAATATGTTAATGCCATCTGAAAAAGGAACAGATAAGCTTTCCATCGAGCTTTTAGTCACAGAAGTCGGGTGAAGGATGCAAGAGTTATTAGCAAAAAACTAATCGGTGGTCAACACGATTCCGTCCTACTGCCGATTCTTTTCGCAAAATACTTTTCTATAATTGTAGTATTTAATGGGAAAAAATTAAACGAATTTTTTGTCCATGTAAAAAACTATTAATTCTGAATAAAATGCCACCCATTTATAAAATTAAAAAAATTTAAATGTCTCTTATTAGATAACGCATATTTTCGTCTCATAAGGTACTTCTTTTTCAATGATTTCGAGGATATTTTAGTTTTGAATTTCTTTTTTATGCCGCCCATTTATGAAATTAAAAAAATTTAAATGTCTCTTATTAGATAAGGCATATTTTTGTCTGATAAGGTACTTCTTTTTCAATGATTTCGAGGATATTTTAGTTTTGATAAAAAAATTATATTTCTTACGACTTTTCGTAAAATATGTTAATGCCATCTGAAAAAGGAACAGATAAGCTTTCCATCGAGCTCTTAGTCGAAGAAGTCGGTCGAAGGATGCAAGAGTTGTTAGCAAAAAACCAATCGGTGGTCCACAGGTTTCCGTCCTACTGCCGATTCTTTTCGCAAAATGCTTTTCTATAATTGTAGTATTTAATGGGAAAAAATTAAACGAATTTTTTGTCCATATAAAAAAACTATTAATTCTGAATAAAATGCCACGCATTTATGAAATTAAAAAAATTTAAATGTCTCTTATTAGACAAGGCATTTTTTCGTCTGATAAGGTACTTCTTTTTCAATGAATTCGAGGATATTTTAGTTTTGATGAAAAAAATTTTATTTCTTACGACTTTTCGTCAAATATGTTAATGCCATCTGAAAGAGGAACAGATAAGCCTTCCATCGAGCTCTTATCCGAAGAAGTCGGTCGAAGGATGCAAGAGTTATTAGCAAAAAACTAATCGGTGGTCAACACGTTTCCGTCCTACTGCCGATTCTTTTCGCAAAGTACTTTTCTATAATTTTAGTATTTAATGGGAAAAATTAAACGAACTTTTTCTCCATGTAAAAAAACTATTAATTCTGAATAAAATGCCACCCATTTACGAAATTACAAAAATTTAAATGTCTCTTATTAGATAAGGCATATTTTCGTCTGATAAGGTACTTCGTTTTCAATGATTTCGAGGATATTTTAGTTTCGATCAAAAAAATGTTATTTCTTACGACTCTTCGTAAAATATGTTAATGCCATCTGAAAGAGGAACAGATAAGTTTTCCATCGAGCTTTTAGTCGAAGAAGTCGGGCGAAGGATGCAAGAGTTATTAGCAAAAAACTAATCGGTGGTCAACACGATTCCGTCCTACTGCCGATTCTTTTCGCAAAATACTTTTCTATAATTGTAGTATTTAATGGGAAAAAATTAAACGAATTTTTTGTCCATGTAAAAAACTATTAATTCTGAATAAAATGGCACCCATTTATAAAATTAAAAAAGTTTAAATGTCTCTTATTAGATAACGCATATTTTCGTCTGATAAGGTACTTCTTCTTCAATAATTCCGAGGATATTTTAGTTTTAATCCAAAAAAATTTTATTTCTTACGACTTTTCGTAAAATATGTTAATGCCATCTGAAAGAGGAACACATAAGCTTTCCATCGAGCTTTTAGTCACAGAAGTCGGGTGAAGGATGCAAGAGTTATTAGCAGAAAATTAAGCGGTGGTCAACACGATTCCGCTCTTCTGTCGATTCTTTTCGCAAAGTACTTTTCTATAATTTTAGTATTTAATGGGAAAAAATTAAACACATTTTTTGTCCATATAAAAAACGATTAATTCTGAATAAAATGCCGCTCATTTATGAAATTAAAAATATTTAAATGTGTCATATTAGATAAGGCATATTTTCGTCTGATAAGGTACTTCTTTTTCAATGATTTCGAGGATATTTTAGTTTTGATGAAAAAAATTTTATTTCTTACGACTTTTCGTAAAATATGTTAATGCCATCTGAAAGAGGAACAGATAAGCCTTCCATCGAGCTCTTATCCGAAGAAGTCGGTCGAAGGATGCAAGAGTTATTAGCAAAAAACTAATCGGTGGTCAACGCGTTTCCGTCCTACTGCCGATTCTTTTCGCAAAATGCCTTTCTATAATTGTAGTATTTAATGGGAAAAAATTAAACGAATTTTTTGTCCATGTAAAAAACTATTAATTCTGAATAAAATGCCACCCATTTATAAAATTAAAAAAGTTTAAATGTCTCTTATTAGATAACGCATATTTTCGTCTGATAAGGTACTTCTTCTTCAATGATTTCGAGGATATTTTAGTTTTGATCAAAAAAATGTTATTTCTCATGACTTTTCGTAAAATATGTTAATGCCATCTGAAAGGGGAACAGATAAGCTTTCCATCGAGCTCTTAGTCGAAGAAGTCGGTTGAAGGATGCAAGAGTTATTAGCAAAGTTTTTGTCCATGTAAAAAACTATTAATTCTGAATAAAATGGCACACATTTATAAAATTAAAAAAGTTTAAATGTTTCTTATTAGATAAGGCATATTTTCGTCTGATAAGGTACTTCTTCTTCAATGATTTCGAGGATATTTTAGTTTTGATCAAAAAAATTTTATTTCTTACGACTTTTCGTAAAATATGTTAATGCCATCTGAAAGAGGAACAGATATGCTTTCCATCGAGCTCTTAGTCGAAGAAGTCGGTCGGAGGATGCAAGAGTTATTAGCAAAAAACTAATCGGTGGTCAACACGTTTCCGTCCTACTGCCGATTCTTTTCGCAAAATGCTTTTCTATAATTATAGTATTTAATTGGAAAAAATTAAACGAATTTTTTGTCCATGTAAAAAAACTATTAATTCTGAATAAAATGCCACCCATTTATGCAATTAAAAAAATTTAAATGTCTCTTATTAGATAAGGAATATTTTCGTCTGATAAGGTACTTCTTTTTCAATAATATCGAGGATATTTTAGTATTGATCAAAAAAATTTTATTTCTTACGACTTTTCGTAAAATATGTTAATGTTATCTGAAAGAGGAACAGATAAGCTTTCCATCGAGCTCTTAGTCGAAGAAGTCGGTCGAAGGATGCAAGAGTTATTAGCAAAAAACTAATCGGTGGTCAACACGTTTCCGTCCTACTGCCGATTCTTTTCGCAAAATGCTTTCTTACGACTTTTCGTAAAACTGCCGATTCTTTTCGCAAAGTACTTTTCTATAATTATAGTATTTAATGGGAAAAAATTAAACGAATTTTTTGTCCATGTAAAAAACTATTAATTCTGAATTAAATGCCACCCATTTATGCATTTAAAAAAATTTAAATGTCTCTTATTAGATAAGGCATATTTTCGTCTCATAAGGTACTTCTTTTTCAATGATTTCGAGGATATTTTAGTTTTGAATTTCTTTTTTATGCCGCCCATTTATGAAATTAAAAAAATTTAAATGTCTCTTATTAGATAAGGCATATTTTTGTCTGATAAGGTACTTCTTTTTCAATGATTTCGAGGATATTTTAGTTTTGATAAAAAAATTATATTTCTTACGACTTTTCGTAAAATATGTTAATGCCATCTGAAAAAGGAACAGATAAGCTTTCCATCGAGCTCTTAGTCGAAGAAGTCGGTCGAAGGATGCAAGAGTTGTTAGCAAAAAACCAATCGGTGGTCCACAGGTTTCCGTCCTACTGCCGATTCTTTTCGCAAAATGCTTTTCTATAATTGTAGTATTTAATGGGAAAAAATTAAACGAATTTTTTGTCCATATAAAAAAACTATTAATTCTGAATAAAATGCCACGCATTTATGAAATTAAAAAAATTTAAATGTCTCTTATTAGACAAGGCATTTTTTCGTCTGATAAGGTACTTCTTTTTCAATGAATTCGAGGATATTTTAGTTTTGATGAAAAAAATTTTATTTCTTACGACTTTTCGTAAAATATGTTAATGCCATCTGAAAGAGGAACAGATAAGCCTTCCATCGAGCTCTTATCCGAAGAAGTCGGTCGAAGGATGCAAGAGTTATTAGCAAAAAACTAATCGGTGGTCAACACGTTTCCGTCCTACTGCCGATTCTTTTCGCAAAGTACTTTTCTATAATTTTAGTATTTAATGGGAAAAATTAAACGAACTTTTTCTCCATGTAAAAAAACTATTAATTCTGAATAAAATGCCACCCATTTACGAAATTACAAAAATTTAAATGTCTCTTATTAGATAAGGCATATTTTCGTCTGATAAGGTACTTCGTTTTCAATGATTTCGAGGATATTTTAGTTTCGATCAAAAAAATGTTATTTCTTACGACTCTTCGTAAAATATGTTAATGCCATCTGAAAGAGGAACAGATAAGTTTTCCATCGAGCTTTTAGTCGAAGAAGTCGGGCGAAGGATGCAAGAGTTATTAGCAAAAAACTAATCGGTGGTCAACACGATTCCGTCCTACTGCCGATTCTTTTCGCAAAATACTTTTCCATAATTGTAGTATTTAATGGGAAAAAATTAAACGAATTTTTTGTCCATGTAAAAAACTATTAATTCTGAATAAAATGCCACCCATTTATAAAATTAAAAAAGTTTAAATGTCTCTTATTAGATAACGCATATTTTCGTCTGATAAGGTACTTCTTCTTCAATAATTCCGAGGATATTTTAGTTTTAATCAAAAAAAATTTTATTTCTTACGACTTTTCGTAAAATATGTTAATGCCATCTGAAAGAGGAACACATAAGCTTTCCATCGAGCTTTTAGTCACAGAAGTCGGGTGAAGGATGCAAGAGTTATTAGCAAAAAATTAAGCGGTGGTCAACACGATTCCGCTCTTCTGTCGATTCTTTTCGCAAAGTACTTTTCTATAATTTTAGTATTTAATGGGAAAAAATTAAACACATTTTTTGTCCATATAAAAAACGATTAATTCTGAATAAAATGCCGCTCATTTATGAAATTAAAAATATTTAAATGTCTCATATTAGATAAGGCATATTTTCGTCTGATAAGGTACTTCTTTTTCAATGATTTCGAGGATATTTTAGTTTTGATGAAAAAATTTTATTTCTTACGACTTTTCGTAAAATATGTTAATGCCATCTGAAAGAGGAACAGATAAGCCTTCCATCGAGCTCTTATCCGGAGAAGTCGGTCGAAGGATGCAAGAGTTATTAGCAAAAAACTAATCGGTGGTCAACGCGTTTCCGTCCTACTGCCGATTCTTTTCGCAAAATGCCTTTCTATAATTGTAGTATTTAATGGGAAAAAATTAAACGAATTTTTTGTCCATGTAAAAAACTATTAATTCTGAATAAAATGCCACCCATTTATAAAATTAAAAAAGTTTAAATGTCTCTTATTAGATAACGCATATTTTCGTCTGATAAGGTACTTCTTCTTCAATGATTTCGAGGATATTTTAGTTCTGATCAAAAAAATGTTATTTCTCATGACTTTTCGTAAAATATGTTAATGCCATCTGAAAGGGGAACAGATAAGCTTTCCATCGAGCTCTTAGTCGAAGAAGTCGGTTGAAGGATGCAAGAGTTATTAGCAAAGTTTTTGTCCATGTAAAAAACTATTAATTCTGAATAAAATGGCACCCATTTATAAAATTAAAAAAGCTTAAATGTTTCTTATTAGATAAGGCATATTTTCGTCTGATAAGGTACTTCTTCTTCAATGATTTCGAGGATATTTTAGTTTTGATCAAAAAAATTTTATTTCTTACGGCTTTTCGTAAAATATGTTAATGCCATCTGAAAGAGGAACAGATAAGCTTTCCATCGAGCTCTTAGTCGAAGAAGTCGGTCGAAGGATGCAAGAGTTATTAGCAAAAAACTAATCGGTGGTCAACTCGTTTCCGTCCTACTGCCGATTATTTTCGCAAAATGCTTTTCTATAATTATAGTATTTAATTGGAAAAAATTAAACGAATTTTTTGTCCATGTAAAAAAACTATTAATTCTGAATAAAATGCCACCCATTTATGCAATTAAAAAAATTTAAATGTCTCTTATTAGATAAGGAATATTTTCGTCTGATAAGGTACTTCTTTTTCAATGATTTCGAGGATATTTTAGTTTTGATCAAAAAAATTTTATTTCTTACGACTTTTCGTAAAATATGTTAATGTTATCTGAAAGAGGAACAGATAAGCTTTCCATCGAGCTCTTAGTCGAAGAAGTCGGTCGAAGGATGCAAGAGTTATTAGCAAAAAACTAATCGATGGTCAACACGTTTCCGTCCTACTGCCGATTCTTTTCGCAAAATGCTTTTCTATAATTATAGTATTTAATGGGAAAAAATTAAACGAATTTTTTGTCCATGTAAAAAAACTATTGATTCTGAATAAAATGCCACCCATTTATGCAAATAAAAAAATTTTAATGTTTCTTATTAGATAAGGCATATTTTCGTCTGATAAGGTACTTCTTCAATGCTTTCGAGGATATTTTAGTTTTGATCCAAAAAATTCTATTTCTTATGACTTTTTGTAAAATATGTTAGTGCCATCTAAAAGAGGAACAGATAAGTTTTCCATCGAGCTCTTAGTCGAAGAAGTCGGTCGAAGGATGCAAGAGTTATAAGCAAAAAATTAATCGGTGGTCAACACGATTCCGTCCTACTGCCGATTCTTTTCGAAAAGTCCTTTTGTATAATTATAGTATTTAATGCGAAAAAGTTAAACGAATTTTTTGTCCATGTAGAAAACTATTAATTCTGAATTAAATGCCGCCCATTTATTCAATTACAATAATTTAAATGTTTCTTATTAGATACGGCATATTTTCGTCTGATAAGGTACTTCTTCTTCAATGATTTCGAGGATATTTTAGTTTTGATCAAAAAAATTTTATTTCTTACGACTTTTCGTAAAATATGTTAATGCCATTTGAAAGAGGAACAGATAAGCTTTCCATCGAGGTCTTAATCGAAGAAGTCGGTCGAAGGATGGAAGAGTTATTGGCAAAAAACTAATCGGTGGTCAACACGATTCCGCTCTTCTGTCGATTCTTTTCGCAAAGAACTTTTCTATAATTCTAGTATTTAATGGGAAAAAATTAAACGAATTTTTTGTCCATGTAAAAAACTATTAATTCTGAATAAAATGCCACCCATTTATAAAATTAAAAAAGTTTAAATGTCTCTTATTAGATAACGCATATTTTCGTCTGATAAGGTACTTCTTCTTCAATGATTTCGACGATATTTTAGTTTCGATCAAAAAAATGTTATTTCTTACGACTCTTCGTAAAATATGTTAATGCCATCTGAAAGAGGAACAGATAAGCTTTCCATCGAGTTTTTAGTCGAAGAAGTCGGGCGAAGGATGCAAGAGTTATTAGAAAAAACTAATCGGTGGTCAACACGATTCCGTCCTACTGCCGATTCTTTTCGCAAAATACTTTTCTATAATTGTAGTATTTAATGGGAAAAAATTAAACGAATTTTTTGTCCATGTAAAAAACTATTAATTCTGAATAAAATGCCACCCATTTATAAAATTAAAAAAGTTTAAATGTCTCTTATTAGATAACGCATATTTTCGTCTGATAAGGTACTTCTTCTTCAATAATTCCGAGGATATTTTAGTTTTAATCAAAAAAAATTTTATTTCTTACGACTTTTCGTAAAATATGTTAATGCCATCTGAAAGAGGAACAGATAAGCCTTCCATCGAGCTCCTATCCAAAGAAGTCGGTCGAAGGATGCAAGAGTTATTAGCAAAAAATTAAGCGGTGGTCAACACGATTCCGCTCTTCTGTCGATTCTTTTCGCAAAGTACTTTTCTATAATTCTAGTATTTAATGGGAAAAAATTAAACGAATTTTTTGTCCATGTAAAAAACTATTAATTCTGAATAAAATGCCACCCATTTATAAAATTAAAAAAGTTTAAATGTCTCATATTAGATAAGGCATATTTTCGTCTGATAAGGTACTTCTTTTTCAATGATTTCGAGGATATTTTAGTTTTGATGAAAAAAATTTTATTTCTTACGACTTTTCGTAAAATATGTTAATGCCATCTGAAAGAGGAACAGATAAGCCTTCCATCGAGCTCCTATCCAAAGAAGTCGGTCGAAGGATGCAAGAGTTATTAGCAAAAAACTAATCGGTGGTCAACGCGTTTCCGTCCTACTGCCGATTCTTTTCGCAAAATGCCTTTCTATAATTGTAGTATTTAATGGGAAAAAATTAAACGAATTTTTTGTCCATGTAAAAAACTATTAATTCTGAATAAAATGCCACCCATTTATAAAATTAAAAAAGTTTAAATGTCTCTTATTAGATAACGCATATTTTCGTCTGATAAGGTACTTCTTCTTCAATGATTTCGAGGTTATTTTAGTTTTGATCAAAAAAATTTTATTTCTCATGACTTTTCGTAAAATATGTTAATGCCATCTGAAAGGGGAACAGATAAGCTTTCCATCGAGCTCTTTGTCGAAGAAGTCGGTTGAAGGATGCAAGAGTTATTAGCAAAGTTTTTGTCCATGTAAAAAACTATTAATTCTGAATAAAATGGCACCCATTTATAAAATTAAAAAAGTTTAAATGTTTCTTATTAGATAAGGCATATTTTCGTCTGATAAGGTACTTCTTCTTCAATGATTTCGAGGATATTTTAGTTTTGATCAAAAAAATTTTATTTCTTATGACTTTTCGTAAAATATGTTAATCCCATCTGAAAGAGGAAGAGATAAGATTTCCGTCGAGCTCTTAGTCGAAGAAGTCGGTCGAAGGATGCAAGAGTTATTAGCAAAAAACTAATCGGTGGTCAACACGTTTCCGTCCTACTGCCGATTCTTTTCGCAAAATGCTTTTCTATAATTATAGTATTTAATGGGAAAAAATTAAACGAATTTTTTGTCCATGTAAAAAAACTATTGATTCTGAATAAAATGCCACCCATTTATGCAATTAAAAAAATTAAAATGTCTTTTATTAGATAAGGCATATTTTCGTCTGATAAGGTACTTCTTCTTCAATGATTTCAAGGATATTTTAATTTTGATCAAAAAAATTTTATTTCTTACGACTTTTCGTAAAATATGTTAATGCCATCTGAAAGAGGAACAGATAAGCTTTCCATCGAGCTCTTAGTCGAAGAAGTCGGTCGAAGGATGCAAGAGTTATTAGCAAAAAACTAATCGGTGGTCAACACGTTTCCGTCCTACTGCCGATTCTTTTCGCAAAATGCTTTTCTATAATTATAGTATTTAATGGGAAAAAATTAAACGAACTTTTTGTCCATGTAAAAAACTATTAATTCTGAATAAAATGCCGCCCATTTATGCAATTAAAAAAATTTAAATGTTTCTTAGTAGATAAGGCATATTTTCGTCTGATAAGGTACTTCTTTTTCAATGATTTCGAAGATATTTTAGTTTTTATCAAAAATATTTTATTTCTTACGACTTTTCGTAAAATATGTTAATGCCATCTGAAAGAGGAACAGATAAGCTTTCCATCGAGGTCTTAATCGAAGAAGTCGGTCGAAGGATGGAAGAGTTATTGGCAAAAAACTAATCGGTGGTCAACACGATTCCGCTCTTCTGTCGATTCTTTTCGCAAAGAACTTTTCTATAATTCTAGTATTTAATGGGAAAAAATTAAACGAATTTTTTGTCCATATAAAAAACTATTAATTCTGAATAAAATGCCGCCCATTTATGCAATTAAAAAAATTTAAATGTTTCTTAGTAGATAAGGCATATTTTCGTCTGATAACGTACTACTTCTTCAATGATTTCGAGTATATTCTAGTTTTGATCAAAAAAATTTTATTTCTTACGACTTTTCGTAAACTATGCTAATGCCATCTGAAAGAGGAACAGATAAGCTTTCCATCGAGCTCTTAGTCGAAGAAGTCGGTCGAAGGATGCAAGAGTTATTAGCAAAAATTAATCGATGGTCAACACGATTCCGTCCTACTGCCGATTCTTTTCGAAAAGTACTTTTCTATAATTCTAGTATTTAATGGGAAAAAATCAAACGAATTTTTTGTCCATGTAGAAAACTATTAATTCAGAATAAAATGCCGCCCATTTATTCAATTACAATAATTTAAATGTTTCTTATTAGATAAGGCATATTTTCGTCTGATAAGGTACTTCTTCAATGATTTCGAGGATATTTTAGTTTTGATCCAAAAAATTCTATTTTTTATGACTTTTTGTAAAATATGTTAATGCCATCCGAAAGAGGAACAGATAAGCTTTCCATCGAGCTCTTACTCGAAGAAGTCGGTCGAAGGATGCAAGAGTTATTAGCAAAAAAATAATCGGTGGTCAACACGATTCCGTCCTACTGCCGATTCTTTTCGAAAAGTACTTTTCTATAATTAAAGTATTTGATGGGAAAAAGTTAAGCTCAATTTTTGTCCATGTAGAAAACTATTAATTCTGAATAAAATGCCGCCCATTTATGCAATCACAATAATTTAAATGTTTCTTATTAGATAAGGCATATTTTCGTCTGATAATGTACTTCTTCTTCAATGATTTCGAGGATATTCTAGTTTTGATGCAAAAAATTTTATTTCTTATGACTTTTCGTAAAATATGTTAATGCCATCTAAAAGAGGAACAGATAAGCTTCCCATCGAGCTCTTAGTCGAAGAAGTCGGTCGAAGGATGCAAGAGTTATTAGCAAAAAGCTAATCGGTGGTCAACACGTTTCCGTCCTACTGCCGATTCTTTTCGAAAAGTACTTTTCTATAATTCTAGTATTTAATGGGAAAAAATTAAACGAATTTTTTGTCCATGTAAAAAACTATTAATTCTGAATAAAATGCCGCCCATTTATGCAATTAAAAAAATTTTAATGTCTCTTATTAGATAAGGCATATTTTCGTCTGATAACGTACTTCTTCTTCAATGATTTCGAGGATATTTTAGTTTTGATCCAAAAAATTCTATTTCTTATGACTTTTCGGAAAATATGTTTATGCCATCTAAAAGAGGAACAGATAAGCTTTCCATCGAGCTCTTAGTCGAAGAAGTCGGTCGAAGGATGCAAGAGTTATTAGCAAAAAGCTAATCGGTGGTCAACACGTTTCCGTCCTACTGCCGATTCTTTTCGAAAAGTACTTTTCTATAATTCTAGTATTTAATGGGAAAAAATTAAACGAATTTTTTGTCCATATAGAAAACTATTAATTCTGAATAAAATGACGCCCATTTATGCAATTAAAAAAATTTCAATGTTTCTTATTAGATAAGGCATATTTTCGTCTGATAAGGTACTTCTTCTTCAATGATTTCGAGGATATTCTAGTTTTGATCAAAAAAATTTTATTTTTTACGACTTTTCGTAAAATATGTTAATGCCATCTGAAAGAGGAACAGATAAGCTTTCCATCGAGCTTTTAGTCGAAGAAGTCGGTCGAAGGATGCAAGAGTTATAAGCAACAAATTAATCGGTGGTCAACACGATTCCGTCCTACTGCCGATTCTTTCGCAAAGTACTTTTCTATAATTCTAGTATTTAATGGGAAAAAATTAAACGATTTTTTTGTCCATATAAAAAACTATTAATTCTGAATAAAATGCCGCCCATTTATGCAATTAAAAAAATTTAAATGTTTCTTATTAGATAAGGCATATTTTCGTCTGATAATGTACTTCTTCTTCAATGATTTCGAGGATATTTTAGTTTTGATCAAAAAAATTTTATTTCTTACGACTTTTCGTAAAATATGTTAATGCCATCTAAAATAGGAACAGATAAGCTTTCCATCGAGGTCTTAGTCGAATAAGTCGGTCGAAGGATTCAAGTGTTATTAGCAGAAAACTAATCGGTGGTCAACACGATTCCGTCCTACTGCCGATTCTTTTCGAAAAGTACTTTTCTATAATTCTAGTATTTAATGGAAAAAAATTAAACGAATTTTTTGTCCATGAAGAAAACTATTAATTCTGAATAAAATACCACCCATTTATGCAATTAAAAAAATTTCAATATTTCTTATTAGATAAGGCATATTTTCGTCTGATAAGGTACTTCTTCTTCAATGATTTCGAGGATATTTTAGTTTTGATCAAAAAAATTTTATTTCTTATGACTTTTCGTAAAATATGTTAATGCCATCTAAAAAAGGAACAGATAAGCTTTCCAACGAGGTCTTAGTCGAATAAGTCGGTCGAAGGATGCAAGAGTTATTAGCAAAAAACTAATCGGTGGTCAACACGATTTCGTCCTACTGCCGATTCTTTTTGAAAAGTACTTTTCTATAATTCTAGTATTTAATGGGAAAAAATTAAACGAATTTTTTGTCCATGTAAAAAACTATTAATTCTGAATAAAATGCCGCCCATTTATGCAATTAAAAAAATTTTAATGTTTGTTATTAGATAAGGCATATTTTCGTCTGATAAGGTACTTCTTCTTCAATGATTTCGAGGATATTTTAGTTTTGATCCAAAAAATTCTATTTCTTATGACTTTTCGTAAAATATGTTAATGCCATCTAAAAGAGGAACAGATAAGCTTTCCATCGAGCTCTTAGTCGAAGAAGTCGGTCGAAGGATGCAAGTGTTATTAGCAAAAAACTAATCGGTGGTCAACACGATTCCGTCCTACTGCCGATTCTTTTCTAAAAGTACTTTTCTGTAATTCTAGTATTTAATGGGAAAAAATTAAACGAATTTTTTGTCCATGTAGAAAACTATTAATTCTGAATAAAATGCCGCCCATTTATGCAATTAAAAAAATTTTAATGTTTCTTATTAGATAAGGCATATTTTCGTCTGATAAGGTACTTCTTCTTCAATGATTTCGAGGATATTTTAGTTTTGATCAAAAAAATTTTATTTCTTACGACTGTTCGTAAAATATGTTAATGCCATCTGAAAGAGGAACAGATAAGCTTTCCATCGAGCTCTTAGTCGAAGAAGTCGGTCGAAGGATGCAAGAGTTATTAGCAAAAATTTAATCTGTGGTCAACACGATTCCGTCCTACTGCCGATTCTTTCCGAAAAGTACTTTTCTATAATTATAGTATTTAATGGGAAAAAGTTAAGCGAATTTTTTGTCCATGTAGAAAACTATTAATTCTGAATAAAATGCCGCCCATTTATGCAATTACAATAATTTAAATGTTTCTTATTAAATAAGGCATATTTTCGTCTGATAAGGTACTTTTTCTTCAATGATTTCGAGGATATTCTAGTTTTGATCCAAAAAATTTTATTTCTTATGACTTTTCGTAAAATGTGTTAATGCTATATAAAAGAGGAACAGATAAGCTTCCCATCGAGCTTTTAGTCGAAGAAGTCGGTCGAAGGATGCAAGAGTTATTAGCAAAAAGCTAATCGGTGGTGAACACGTTTCCGTCCTACTGCCGATTCTTTTCTAAAAGTACTTTTCTGTAATTCTAGTATTTAATGGGAAAAAATTAAACGAATTTTTTGTCCATGTAGAAAACTATTAATTCTGAATAAAATGCCGCCCATTTATGCAATTAAAAAAATTTTAATGTTTCTTATTAGATAAGGCATATTTTCGTCTGATAAGGTACTTCTTCTTCAATGATTTCGAGGATATTTTAGTTTTGATCAAAAAAATTTTATTTCTTACGACTGTTCGTAAAATATGTTAATGCCATCTGAAAGAGGAACAGATAAGCTTTCCATCGAGCTCTTAGTCGAAGAAGTCGGTCGAAGGATGCAAGAGTTATTAGCAAAAATTTAATCTGTGGTCAACACGATTCCGTCCTACTGCCGATTCTTTTCGAAAAGTACTTTTCTATAATTATAGTATTTAATGGGAAAAAGTTAAGCGAATTTTTTGTCCATGTAGAAAACTATTAATTCTGAATAAAATGCCGCCCATTTATGCAATTACAATAATTTAAATGTTTCTTATTAAATAAGGCATATTTTCGTCTGATAAGGTACTTTTTCTTCAATGATTTCGAGGATATTCTAGTTTTGATCCAAAAAATTTTATTTCTTATGACTTTTCGTAAAATGTGTTAATGCTATATAAAAGAGGAACAGATAAGCTTCCCATCGAGCTTTTAGTCGAAGAAGTCGGTCGAAGGATGCAAGAGTTATTAGCAAAAAGCTAATCGGTGGTGAACACGTTTCCGTCCTACTGCCGATTCTTTTCGAAAAGTACTATAATTATAGTATTTAATGGGAAAAAATTAAACGAATTTTTTGTCCATGTAAAAAACTATTAATTCTGAATAAAATGCCGCCCATTTATGCAATTAAAAAAATTTTAATGTTTCTTATTAGATGAGGCATATTTTCGACTGATAAGGTACTTCTTCTTCAATGAATTCGAGGATAATTTAGTTTTGATCCCAAAAACTCTATTTCTTATGACTTTTTGTAAAATATGTTAATGCCATCTAAAAGAGGAACAGATGAACTTTCCATCGAGCTCTTAGTCGAAGAAGTCGGTCGAAGGATGCAAGAGTTATTAGCAAAAAGCTAATCGGGGGTCAACACGTTTCCGTCCTACTGCCGATTATTTTCGCAAAGTACTTTTCTATAATTTTAGTATTTAATGGGAAAAAATTAAACAATTTTTTTGTCCATGTAAAAAACTATTAACTCTGAATAAAATGCCGCCCATTTATGCAATTAAAATAATTTAAATGTTTCTTATTAGATAAGGCATATTTTCGTCTGATAAGGTACTTCTTCTTCAATGATTTCGAGGATATTTTAGTTTTTAACAAAAAAATTTTATTTCTTACGACTTTTCGTAAAATATGTTAATGCCATCTGAAAGAGGAACAGATAAGCTTTCCATCGAGGTCTTAGTCGAAGAAGTCGTTCGAAGGATGCAAGTGTTATTAGCAAAAAACTAATCGGTGGTCAACACGTTTCCGTCCTACTGCCGATTGTTTTCGCAAAGTACTTTTCTATAATTCTAGTATTTAATGGAAAAAAATTAAACGAATTTTTTGTCCATGTAGAAAACTATTAATTCTGAATAAAATGCCTCCCATTTATGCAATTAAAAAAATGTTAATGTTTCTTATTAGATGAGGCATATTTTCGTCTGATAAGGTACTTCTTCTTCAATGATTGCGAGGATAATTTAGTTTTGATCCCAAAAATTCTATTTCTTATGACTTTTCGTAAAATATGTTAATGCCATCTAAAAGAGGAACAGATAAGCTTTCCATCGAGCTCTTAGTCGAAGAAGTCGGTCGAAGGATGCAAGAGTTATTAGCAAAAAGCTAATCGGTGGTCAACACGTTTCCGTCCTACTGCCGATTATTTTCGCAAAGTACTTTTCTATAATTTTAGTATTTAATTGGAAAAAATTAAACGATTTTTTTGTCCATGTAAAAAACTATTAATTCTGAATAAAATGCCACCCATTTATGCAATTAAAAAAATTTAAATGTCTCATATTTGATAAGGCATATTTTCGTCTGATAAGGTACTTCTTCTTCAATGATTTCGAGGATATTTTAGTTTTGATCAAAAAAATTTTATTTCTTACGACTTTTAGTAAAATATGTTAATGCCATCTAAAAGAGGAACAGATAAGCTTTCCATCGAGCTCTTAGTCGAAGAAGTCGTTCGAAGGATGCAAGAGTTATTAGCAAAAATTAACCGGTGGTCAACACGATTCCGTCCTACTGCCGAATCTTTTCGAAAAGTACTTTTCTATAATTCTAATATTTAATGGGGAAAAATTAAACGAATTTTTTGTCCATGTAAAAAGCTATTAATTTTGAATAAAATGCCGCCCATTTATACAATTAAAAAAAATTTCAATGTTTCTTATTAGATAAGTCATATTTTCGTCTGATAATGTACTTCTTCTTCAATGATTTCGAGGATATTTTAATTTTGATCAAAAAAATTTTATTTCTTATGACTTTTCATAAAATATGTTAATGCCATCTAAAAGAGGAACAGATAAGCTTCCCATCGAGCTCTTAGTCGAAGAAGTCGGTCGAAGGATGCAAGAGTTATTAGCAAAAAGCTAATCGGTGGTCAACCCGTTTCCGTCCTACTGCCGATTCTTTTCGCAAAGTACTTTTCTATAATTATAGAATTTAATGGGAAAAAATTAAACGAATTTTTTGTTCATGTAAACAACTATTAATTCTGAACAAAATGCCGCCCATTTATGCAATTAAAAAAATTTAAATGTCTCTTATTAGATAAGGCATATTTTCGTTTGATAAGGTACTTCTTTTTCAATGATTTCGAGGATATTTTAGTTTTGAATTTCTTTTTTATGCCGCCCATTTATGAAATTAAAAAAATTTAAATGTCTCTTATTAGATAAGGCATATTTTCGTCTGATAAGGTACTTCTTTTTCAATGATTTCGAGGATATTTTAGTTTTGATCAAAAAAATTTTATTTCTTACGACTTTTCGTAAAATATGTTAATGCCATCTGAAAGAGGAACAGATAAGCTTTCCATTGAGCTCTTAGTCGAAGAAGTCGGTCGAAGGATGCAAGAGTTATTAGCAAAAAACTAATCGGTGGTCAACACGTTTCCGTCCTACTGCCGATTCTTTTCGCAAAGTACATTTCTATAATTGTAGTATTTAATGGAAAAAAAATTAAACGAACTTTTTGTCATGTAAAAAACTATTAATTCTGAATAAAATGCCACCCGTTTATGCAATTAAAAAAAATTAAATGTCTCTTATTAGATAAGGCATATTTTCGTTTGATAAGGTACTTCTTTTTCAATGATTTCGAGGTTATTTTAGTTTTGATCAAAAAAATTTTATTTCTTACGACTTTTTGTAAAATATATTAATGCCATCTGAAAGAGGAACAGATAAGCTTTCCATCGAACTCTTAGTCGAAGAAGTCGGTCCAAGGATGCAAGAGTTATTAGCAAAAAACTAATCGGTGGTCAACACGTTTCCGTCCTACTGCCGATTCTTTTCGCAAAATGCTTTTCTATAATTGTAGTATTTAATGGGAAAAACTTAAACGAATTTTTTGTCCATGTAAAAAACTATTAATTCTGAATAAAATGCCACCCATTTATGCAATTAAAAACATTTAAATGTCTCTTATTAGATAAGGCATATTTTCGTCTGATAAGGTACTTCTTCTTCAATGATTTCGAGGATATTTTAGTTTTGATCAAAAAAATTTTATTTGTCATGACTTTTCGTAAAATATGTTAATGCCATCTGAAAGAGGAACAGATAAGCTTTCCATCGAGCTCTTAGTCGAAGAAGTCGGTCGAAGGATGCAAGAGTTATTAGCAAAAAACTAATCGGTGGTCAACACGTTTCCGTCCTACTGCCGATTCTTTTCGCAAAATGCTTTTCTATAATTGTAGTATTTAATGGGAAAAAATTAAACGTATTTTTTGTCCATGTAAAAAAACTATTAATTCTGAATAAAATGCCACCCGTTTATGCAATTAAAAAAATTTAAATGTCTCTTATTAGATAAGGCATATTTTCGTCTGATAAGGTACTTCTTTTTCAATGATTTCGAGGTTGTTTTAGTTTCGATCAAAAAAATTTTATTTCTTACGACTTTTTGTAAAATATGTTAATGCCATCTGAAAGAGGAACAGATAAGCTTTCCATCGAACTCTTAGTCGAAGAAGTCGGTCGAAGGATGCAAGAGTTATTAGCAAAAAACTAATCGGTGGTCAACACGTTTCCGTCCTACTGCCGATTCTTTTCGCAAAATGCTTTTCTATAATTGTAGTATTTAATGGGAATAAATTAAATGAATTTTTTGTCCATGTAAAAAAACTATTAATTCTGAATAAAATGCCACCCATTTATAAAATTAAAAAACTTTAAATGTCTCTTATTAGATAAGGCATATTTTCGTCTGATAAGGCACTTCTTCTTCAATGATTTCGAGGATATTTTAGTTTTGATCAACAAAAATTTTATTTCTCATGACTTTTCGTAAAATATGTTAATGCCATCTGAAAGAGGAACAGATAAGCTTTCCATCGAGCTCTTAGTCGAAGAAGTCGGTCGAAGGATGCAAGAGTTATTAGCAAAAAACTAATCGGTGGTCAACACGTTTCCGTCCTACTGCCGATTCTTTTCGCAAAATGCTTTTCTATAATTGTAGTATTTAATGGGAAAAAATTAAACGAATTTTTTGTCCATGTAAAAAAACTATTAATTCTGAATAAAATGCCACCCATTTATGCAATTAAAAAAATACCAGTAAGGGCGGTATAGTTGAGTATTCTCAACTATATAATACCCTGTACACACACCTATGTTGATAACACGTTAAACATTCGCCGACAGCAAAAGCAGTGTACCACGATATGGTTTGTGTATTTGCTAATAGTGTGGCAGGGCTGACAGTGCAATGTTGCCATTAGATGGCGCTTTAGTACGGATTTTGTTACAAAGCATTGCTGAAAAATGTTAGTGTGTTGGTCTTTGCGGGGAAAGTGGTAGTTTGTTGTATGCAGTTTTAAAAAGGTATGTTACCTGAGTTGGCATACAAAATTTCAGCATTGTATTCTTTATACTTTAGGAGATACAGCAATTTTAAGAAAAAAACCAGTAAGGACGCTATCTTCAGCAAGGCTGAAGCTATAATACTTTTCACTTTGTGTCACTATAAAAAAAACTAAATGAATAGTTTTCATGCCTCCCTAACAACATAACTGTAATGTTTCAAGTCAATTCGTTAAAAAACAAAAAATTTTTCCATACAACGGTTCAAGTTTTGCGATAAGTGGGCGTAGCCATGCCCACATTTGGTCAACATAGTTTTTATTCCTCCCTAAGAACATAACAGTAAAGTTTCAAGTCAATTGGTTAAAAAACAAAAAAGTTTTCCATACAAAGGGTCAATTTTCGCTATAAAAGGGCGTGTCCACGCCCACTTTTGATCAAAATAGTTTTCATTCCTCCTTAAGAGCATAACTGCAAAGTTTCAAGTCAATTGGTTAAAAAACAAAAAAGTTTTCCATACAACGGGTCAATTTTTGCTAAAGGTAGGCGTGGCTACGCCCCCTTTTGGTCAAAATAGTTTTCATTCCTCTCTAGGAACATAACTGTAAAGTTTTAAGTCAATTGGTTAAAAAACAAAAAAATTTTCCATACAAAGGGTCAGTTTTCGCTATAAAAGGGCGTGGCTACGCCCACTTTTCGTCAAAATAGTTTTCATTCCTCCCTAAGAACATAACTGTAAAGTTTCAAGTCAATTGATTAAAAAACCAAAAAGTTTTCCATACAAACGGTCAAGTTAAGCTATAAGTGGGTGTGGCCATGCCCACTTTTGATCAAAATAGTTTTCATTCCTCCCTAAGAGCATAACTACAAAGTTTCAAGTCAATTGGTTAAAAAACAAAAAAGTTTTCCATACAACGGGTGAATTTTTGCTATAAGTAGGCGTGGCTACGCCCACTTTTGGTCAAAATAGTTTTCATTCCTCTCTAGGAACATAACTGTAAAGTTTTAAGTCAATTGGTTAAAAAACAAAAAAGTTTTCCATACAACGGGTCAATTTTCGCTATAAGTAGGCGTGGCTACGCCCACTTTTGGTTAAAATAGTTTTCATTCCTCCCTAAGAACATAACTGTAAAGTTTCAAGTCAATTGGTTAAAAAACAAAAAAGTTTTCCATACAAAGGGTCAAGTTAAGCTATAAGTGGGCGTGGCCACGCCCACTTTTGATCAAAATAGTTTTCATTCCTCCCTAAGAGCATAACTGCAAAGTTTCAAGTCAATTGGTTAAAAAACAAAAAAGTTTTCCATACAATGGGTCAATTTTCGCTATAAGTGGGCGTGGCTACGCCTGGCTACGCCCACTTTTGGTCAAAATAGTTTTCATTCTTCTCTAAGAACATAACTGTAAAGTTTCAAGTCAATTGGTTAAAAAACAAAAATGTTTTCCATACAACGGGTAAATTTTCGCTATAAGTGGGCGTGGCTACGCGTGGTTACGGTTGCCATGTAAAACTACTATGTTTAAAATTTCAGCACTCTATTGTACAAAACAAAAAAGTTTTCCATACAACGATTCAAGTTTTGTTCACTTTTCTTCTTCTTTTCGTATGGGAGCTACCTGTTCCAATAATCCGATCATGCTGGTTCCGACGAATGATTCATCGTAATAAATTCTAAGACTCTGTGCAAAGTTTCAGCTCGATAGCTTCAAAACTGAGGGACTAGTTTGCATACATACAGACAGACAGACCGACAGACAGACAGACAGACGGACAGACGGACATGGGTTAATCAACTCGTCTTGTCGTCCTGATCAAGAATATATATACTTTATATAGTCGGAAATTAATATTTCGATCTGTTACAAACTCCGTGACAAAATTAATATACTATTTCACATAAGTGAAAAGTATAATGACCTTTTGTTGTGCTCGATGGGCGGGAAGGAATGGGCGTGGCAAAAATTCCTTCAAACTTCATCTAGTGTTCGACCACACGAGACTATCTTCCAAATTTCAAGTCTCTAGCTTTAATAGTTTTCGCAGTGTTAAGTACGGTTTTTGTTACAAATAGGATAAAGCAGTGTTCAAAGCGCAATTTATGCCAAATTTCAACTTGTTTGTCTTTGCGTTGTCACACAGCGTTAAAAATGAAAGTTTGTGGTATGCAGTTTTAAAAAGGTATGTTTACTGAGTTTGCATACAAAATTTCAGCATTGTATCTATTATAGTTTAGGAGATACAGCAATTTTAAGAAAACAACTTTTTGAGGGGTAACGAAGGGGAGGGGGAAGAAATGTGGTATGCAGTTTTTTAGAGCTATACATACTGAGTCTACATACTCATTTTCATGTTTCTAACTCATCAGGTTTTCGAGCTACAGCCTTTTGAAAAATGGGTGGTGCTCGATGGGCGGGAAGGAGTGGGCGTGGCAAAAAATCCTTCAAACTTGATCTAGTGTTTGACCTCACGAGTCTATCCACCAAATTTCAAGTCTCTAGCTCTTATAGTTTTCGAGAACCATTGGTGAGGACGGACGGACGGACGGACGGACAGACAGGGCTATATCAATTCGTCTTGTCATCCTGATCAAGAATATATATACTTTATAGGGTCCCCCTCCCCTCCTTCTATGCGTTACATACAAACCGTCTCAAACAAACTTAATATACCCTGATACACAGTGTGTGTACAGGGTATAAAAATTTAAATGTCTCTTATTAGGTAAGGCATATTTTCGTCTGATAAGGTACTTCTTTTTCAATGATTTCGAGGATATTTTAGTTTCGATCAAAAAAATTTTATTTCTTACGACTTTTCGTAAAATATGTTAATGCCATCTGAAAGAGGAACAGATAAGCTTTCCATCGAGCTCTTATTCGAAGAAGTCGGTCGAAGGATGCAAGAGTTATTAGCAAAGTTTTTGTCCATGTAAAAAACTATTGATTCTGAATAAAATGCCACCCATTTATGAAATTAAAAAAATTTAAATGTCTCTTTTTAGATAAGGCATTTTTTCGTCTGATAAGGTACTTCTTTTTCAATGATTTCGAGGATATTTTAGTTTTGATGAAAAAAATTTTATTTCTTACGACTTTTCGTAAAATATGTTAATGCCATCTGAAAGAGGAACAGATAAGCTTTCCATCGAGCTCTTAGTCGAAGAAGTCGGTCGAAGGATGCAAGAGTTATTAGCAAAAAACTAATCGGTGGTCAACAGGTTTTCGTCCTACTGCCGACTCTTCTCGCAAAATACTTTTCTATAATTGTAGTATTTAATGGGAAAAAATTAAACGGAGTTTTTGTCCATGTAAAAAACTATTAATTCTGAAAAAAATGCCACCCAGTTATGCAATTAAAAAAATTTAAATGTCTCTTATTAGATAAGGCATATTTTCGTCTGATAAGGTACTTCGTTTTCAATGATTTCGAGGATATTTTAGTTTTGATCAAAAAAATTTTATTTCTTACGACTTTTCGTAAAACTGCCGATTCTTTTCGCAAAGTACTTTTCTATAATTATAGTATTTAATGGGAAAAAGTTAAACGAATTTTTTGTCCATATAAAAAAACTATTAATTCTGAATAAAATGCCACGCATTTATGAAATTAAAAAAATTTAAATGTCTCTTATTAGACAAGGCATTTTTTCGTCTGATAAGGTACTTCTTTTTCAATGATTTCGAGGATATTTTAGTTTCGATCAAAAAAATTTTATTTCTCATGACTTTTCGTAAAATATGTTAATGCCATCTGAAAGAGAAACAGATAAGCTTTCCATCGAGCTCTTATTCGAAGAAGTCGGTCGAAGGATGCAAGAGTTGTTAGCAAAAAACCAAGCGGTGGTCAACACGATTCCGTCCTACTGCCGATTGTTTTCGCAAAATGCTTTTCTATAATTGTAGTATTTAATGGGAAAAAATTAAACGAATTTTTTGTCCATGTAAAAAAACTATTAATTCTGAATAAAATGCCACGCATTTATGAAATTAAAAAAATTTAAATGTCTCTTATTAGACAAGGCATTTTTTCGTCTGATAAGGTACTTCTTTTTCAATGATTTCGAGGATATTTTAGTTTTGATCAAAAAAATTTTATTTCTCATGACTTTTCGTAAAATATGTTAATGCCATCTGAAAGAGGAACAGATAAGCTTTCCATCGAGCTCTTATTCGAAGAAGTCGGTCGAAGGATGCAAGAGTTGTTAGCAAAAAACCAATCGGTGGTCAACACGATTCCGTCCTACTGCCGATTGTTTTCGCAAAATGCTTTTCTATAATTGTAGTATTTAATGGGAAAAAATTTAACGAATTTTTTGTCCATGTAAAAAAACTATTAATTCTGAATAAAATGCCACGCATTTATGCAATTAAAAAAATTTTAATGTCTCTTATTAGATAAGGCATATTTTCGTCTGATAAGGTACTTCGTTTTCAATGATTTCGAGGATATTTTAGTTTTGATGAAAAAAATTTTATTTCTTACGACTTTTCGTAAAATATGTTAATGCCATCTGAAAGAGGAACAGATAAGCTTTCCATCGAGCTCTTAGTCGAAGAAGTTGGTCGAAAGATGCAAGAGTTATAAGCAAAAAACTAATCGGTGGTCAACACGTTTTCGTCCTACTGCCGACTCTTTTCGCAAAATACTTTTCTATAATTGTAGTATTTAATGGGAAAAAATTAAACGGAGTTTTTGTCCATGTAAAAAACTATTAATTCTGAATAAAATGCTACCCATTTATGCAATTAAAAAAATGTAAATGGATCTTATTAGATAAGGCATATTTTCGTCTGATAAGGTACTTCGTTTTCAATGATTTCGAGGATATTTTAGTTTTGATCAAAAAAATTTTATTTGTTACGACTTTTCGTAAAAAATGTTAATGCCAACTGAAAGAGGAACAGATAAGCTTTCCATCGAGCTCAAAGTCGAGGAAGTCGGTCGAAGGATGCAAGAGTTATTAGCAAAAAACTAATCGGTGGTCAACACGTTTCCGTCCTACTGCCGATTCTTTTCGCAAAGTACTTTTCTATAATTGTAGTATTTAATGGGAAAAAATTAAACGAATTTTTTGTCATGTAAAAAACTATTAATTCTGAATAAAATGCCACCCATTTATGAAATTAAAAAAATTGAAATGTCTCTTATTAGATAAGGCAGATTTTCGTCTGATAAGGTACTTATTTTTCAATTATTTCGATGTTATTTTAGTTTCGATCAAAAACATTTTATTTCTTACGACTTTTCGTAAAACTGCCGATTCTTTTCGCAAAGTACTTTTCTATAATTATAGTATTTAATGGGAAAAAATTAAACGAATTTTTTGTCCATGTAAAAAACTATTAATTCTGAATAAAATGCCACCCATTTATGCATTTAAAAAAATTTAAATGTCTCTTATTAGATAAGGCATATTTTCGTCTCATAAGGTACTTCTTTTTCAATGATTTCGAGGATATTTTAGTTTTGAATTTCTTTTTTATGCCGCCCATTTATGAAATTAAAAAAATTCAAATGTCTCTTATTAGATAAGGCATATTTTTGTCTGATAAGGTACTTCTTTTTCAATGATTTCGAGGATATTTTAGTTTTGATAAAAAAATTTTATTTCTTACGACTTTTAGTAAAATATGTTAATGCCATCTGAAAAAGGAACAGATAAGCTTTCCATCGAGCTCTAAGTCGAAGAAGTCGGTCGAAGGATGCAAGAGTTGTTAGCAAAAAACCAATCGGTGGTCCACAGGTTTCCGTCCTACTGCCGATTCTTTTCGCAAAATGCTTTTCTATAATTGTAGTATTTAATGGGAAAAAATTAAACGAATTTTTTGTCCATATAAAAAAACTATTAATTCTGAATAAAATGCCACGCATTTATGAAATTAAAAAAATTTAAATGTCTCTTATTAGACAAGGCATTTTTTCGTCTGATAAGGTACTTCTTTTTCAATGATTTCGAGGATATTTTAGTTTTGATCAAAAAAATTTTATTTCTTCCGACTTTTCGTAAAATATGTTAATGCCATCGGAACAGATAAGCCTTCCATCGAGCTCTTATCCGAAGAAGTCGGTCGAAGGATGCAAGAGTTATTAGCAAAAAACTAATCGGTGGTCAACACGTTTCCTTCCTACTGCCGATTCTTTTCGCAAAGCACTTTTCTATAATTCTAGTATTTAATGGGAAAAATTAAACGAATTTTTTGTCCATGTAAAAAACTATTAATTCTGAATAAAATGCCACCCATTTACGAAATTAAAAAAATTTAAATGTCTCTTATTAGATAAGGCATATTTTCGTCTGATAAGGTACTTCGTTTTCAATGATTTCGAGGATATTTTAGATTCGATAAAAAAAATTTTATTTCTTACGACTTTTCGTAAAATATGTTAATGCCATCTGAAAGAGGAACAGATAAGCTTTCCATCGAGCTCTTATTCGAAGAAGACGGTCGAAGGATGCGAAGTTATTAGCAAAAAACTAATCGGTGGTCAACAGGTTTCCGTCCTACTGCCGATTCTTTTCGCAAAATGCTTTTCTATAATTGTAGTATTTAATGGGAAAAAATTAAACGAATTTTTTGTCCATATAAAAAACCTATTAATTCTGAATAAAATGCTACGCATTTATGAAATTAAAAAAATTTAAATGTCTCTTATTAGATAAGGCATATTTTCGTCTGATAAGGTACTTCGTTTTCAATGATTTCGAGGATATTTTAGTTTCGATCAAAAAAATTTTATTTCTTACGACTTTTCGTAAAATATGTTAATGCCATCTGAAAGAGGAACAGATAAGCTTTCCATCGAGCTTTTAGTCACAGAAGTCGGGTGAAGGATGCAAGAGTTATTAGCAAAAAACTAATCGGTGGTCAACACGATTCCGTCCTACTGCCGATTCTTTTCGCAAAATACTTTTCTATAATTGTAGTATTTAATGGGAAAAAATTAAACGAATTTTTTGTCCATGTAAAAAACTATTAATTCTGAATAAAATGCCGCCCATTTATGCAATTAAAGAAATTTAAATGGTTCTTATTAGATAAGGCATATTTTCGTCTGATAAGGTACTTCTTCTTCAATGATTTCGAGGATATTTAAGTTTTGATCAAAAAAATTGTATTTCTTATGACTTTTCGTAAAATATGTTAATGCCGTCTTAAACATGGCATATTTTCCTCTTATAAGGTACTTCTTCTTCAATGATTTCGAGGATATTTAAGTTTTGATCAAAAAAATTGTATTTCTTATGACTTTTCGTAAAATATGTTAATGCCGTCTTAAAGATGGCATATTTTCGTCTGATAAGGTACTTCTTCTTCAATAATTCCGAGGATATTTTAGTTTTAATCAAAAAAAATTTTATTTTTTACGAGTTTTCGTAAAATATGTTAATGCCATCTGAAAGAGGAACAGATAAGCTTTCCATCGAGCTTTTAGTCACAGAAGTCGGGTGAAGGATGCAAGAGTTATTAGAAAAAAATTAAGCGGTGGTCAACACGATTCCGCTCTTCTGTCGATTCTTTTCGCAAAGTACTTTTCTATAATTCTAGTATTTAATGGGAAAAAATTAAACACATTTTTTGTCCATGTAAAAAACTATTAATTCTGAATAAAATGGCACCCATTTATAAAATTAAAAAAGTTTAAATGTTTCTTATTAGATAAGGCATATTTTCGTCTGATAAGGTACTTCTTCTTCAATGATTTCGAGGATATTTTAGTTTTGATCAAAAAAATTTTATTTCTTACGACTTTTCGTAAAATATGTTAATGCCATCTGAAAGAGGAACAGATAAGCTTTCCATCGAGCTCTTAGTCGAAGAAGTCGGTCGAAGGATGCAAGAGTTATTAGCAAAAAACTAATCGGTGGTCAACACGTTTCCGTCCTAGTGCCGATTCTTTTCGCAAAATGCTTTTCTATAATTGTAGTATTTAATGGGAAAAAATTAAACGAATTTTTTGTCCATGTAAAAAAACTATTAATTCTCAATAAAATGCCACCCATTTATGCAATTAAAAAAATTTAAATGTCTCTTATTAGATAAGGAATATTTTCGTCTGATAAGGTACTTCTTTATACCCTGTACACACACTGTGTATCAGGGTATATTAAGTTTGTTTGAGACGGTTTGTATGTAACGCATAGAAGGAGGGGAGGGGGACCCTATAAAGTATATATATTCTTGATCAGGATGACAAGACGAATTGATATAGCCCTGTCTGTCCGTCCGTCCGTCCGTCCGTCCGTCCGTCCTCACCAATGGTTCTCGAAAACTATAAGAGCTAGAGACTTGAAATTTGGTGGATAGACTCGTGAGGTCAAACGCTAGATCAAGTTTGAAGGATTTTTTGCCACGCCCACTCCTTCCCGCCCATCGAGCACCACCCATTTTTTCAAAAGGCTGTAGCTCGAAAACCTGATGAGTTAGAAACATGAAAATGAGTATGTAGACTCAGTATGTATAGCTCTACAAAACTGCGTACCACATTTTTTCCCCCTCCCCTTCGTTTCCCCTCAAAAAGTTGTTTTCTTAAAATTGCTGTATCTCCTAAACTATAATAGATACAATGCTTGTATGCAAACTCAGTAAACATACCTTTTTAAAACTGCATACCACAAACTTTCATTTTTAACGCTGTGTGACAACGCAAAGACAAACAAGTTGAAATTTGGCATAAATTGCGCTTTGAACACTGCTTTATCCTATTTGTACCAAAAACCGTACTTAACACTGCGAAAACTATTAAAGCTAGAGACTTGAAATTTGGAAGATAGACTCGTGTGGTCGAACACTAGATCAAGTTTAAAGGAATTTTTGCCACGCCCATTCCTTCCCGCCCATCGAGCACAACAAAAGGTCATTTTTTCTTAAAATTGCTGTATATCCTAAAGTATAAAGAATACAATGCTGAAATATATATATGCAAACTCAGATAACATACCTTTTTAAAACTGCATACAACAAACTACCACTTTCCCCGCAAAGACCAACACACTAAAATTTTGCAGCAATGCTTTGTAACAAAATCCGTACTAAAGCGCCATCTAATGGCAACATTGCACTGTGAGCCCTGCCTCACTATTAGCAAATACTCAAACCATATCGTGGTACACTGCTTTTGCTGTCGGCGAATGTTTAACGTGTTATCAACATAGGTGTGTGTACAGGGTATTATATAGTTGAGAATACTCAACTATACCGCCCTTACTGGTTTTCAATGATTTCGAGGATATTTTAGTTTTGATCAAAAAAATTTTATTTCTTACGACTTTTCGTAAAATATGTTAATGTTATCTGAAAGAGGAACAGATAAGCTTTCCATCGAGCTCTTAGTCGAAGAAGTCGGTCGAAGGATGCAAGAGTTATTAGCAAAAAACTAATCGGTGGTCAACACGTTTCCGTCCTACTGCCGATTCTTTTCGCAAAATGCTTTTCTATAATTATAGTATTTAATGGGAAAAAATTAAACGAATTTTTTGTCCATGTAAAAAAACTATTGATTCTGAATAAAATGCCACCCATTTATGCAATTAAAAAAATTTAAATGTCTCTCATTAGATAAGGCATATTTTCGTCTGATAAGGTACTTCTTCTTCAATGATTTCGAGGATATTTTAGTTTTGATCAAAAAAATTTAATTTCTTACGACTTTTCGTAAAATATGTTAATGCCATCTGAAAGAGGAACAGATAAGCTTTCCATCGAACTCTTAGTCGAAGAAGTCGGTCCAAGGATGCAAGAGTTATTAGCAAAAAAGTAATCGGTGGTCAACACGTTTCCGTCCTACTGCCGATTCTTTTCGCAAAATGCTTTTCTATAATTATAGTATTTAATGGGAAAAAATTAAACGAATTTTTGTCCATGTAAAAAAACTATTAATTCTGAATAAAATGCCACCCATTTATGCAATTAAAAAAATTTAAATGTCTCTTATTAGATAAGGCATATTTTCGTCTGATAAGGTACTTCTTCTTCAATGATTTCAAGGATATTTTAGTTTTGATCAAAAAAATTTTATTTCTTACGACTTTTTGTAAAATATGTTAATGCCATCTGAAAGAGGAACAGATAAGCTTTCCATCGAACTCTTAGTCGAAGAAGTCGGTCGAAGGATGCAAGAGTTATTAAGAAAAAACTAATCGGTGGTCAACACGGTTCCGTCCTACTGCGGATTCTTTTCGCAAAGTACTTTTCTATAATTCTAGTATTGAATGGGAAAAAATTAAACGAATTTTTTGTCAAAAAAAAAAACTATTAATTCTGAATAAAATGCCGCCCATCTATGCAATTAAAAAAATTTAAATGTCTCTTATTAGATAAGGCATATTTTCGTCTGATAAGGTACTTCTTTTTCAATGATTTCGAGGATATTTTAGTTTTGGTCAAAAAAATTTTATTTCTTACGACTTTTCGTAAAATATGTTAATGTTATCTGATAAGGTACTTCTTCTTCAATGATTTCAAGGATATTTTAGTTTTGATCAAAAAAATTTTATTTCTTACGACTTTTTGTAAAATATGTTAATGCCATCTGAAAGAGGAACAGATAAGCTTTCCATCGAACTCTTAGTCGAAGAAGTCGGTCGAAGGATGCAAGAGTTATTAAGAAAAAACTAATCGGTGGTCAACACGGTTCCGTCCTACTGCGGATTCTTTTCGCAAAGTACTTTTCTATAATTCTAGTATTGAATGGGAAAAAATTAAACGAATTTTTTGTCAAAAAAAAAAACTATTAATTCTGAATAAAATGCCACCCATTTATGCAATTAAAAAAATTTAAATGTCTCTCATTAGATAAGGCATATTTTCGTCTGATAAGGTACTTCTTCTTCAATGATTTCGAGGATATTTTAGTTTTGATCAAAAAAATTTAATTTCTTACGACTTTTCGTAAAATATGTTAATGCCATCTGAAAGAGGAACAGATAAGCTTTCCATCGAACTCTTAGTCGAAGAAGTCGGTCCAAGGATGCAAGAGTTATTAGCAAAAAAGTAATCGGTGGTCAACACGTTTCCGTCCTACTGCCGATTCTTTTCGCAAAATGCTTTTCTATAATTATAGTATTTAATGGGAAAAAATTAAACGAATTTTTGTCCATGTAAAAAAACTATTAATTCTGAATAAAATGCCACCCATTTATGCAATTAAAAAAATTTAAATGTCTCTTATTAGATAAGGCATATTTTCGTCTGATAAGGTACTTCTTCTTCAATGATTTCAAGGATATTTTAGTTTTGATCAAAAAAATTTTATTTCTTACGACTTTTTGTAAAATATGTTAATGCCATCTGAAAGAGGAACAGATAAGCTTTCCATCGAACTCTTAGTCGAAGAAGTCGGTCGAAGGATGCAAGAGTTATTAAGAAAAAACTAATCGGTGGTCAACACGGTTCCGTCCTACTGCGGATTCTTTTCGCAAAGTACTTTTCTATAATTCTAGTATTGAATGGGAAAAAATTAAACGAATTTTTTGTCAAAAAAAAAAACTATTAATTCTGAATAAAATGCCGCCCATCTATGCAATTAAAAAAATTTAAATGTCTCTTATTAGATAAGGCATATTTTCGTCTGATAAGGTACTTCTTTTTCAATGATTTCGAGGATATTTTAGTTTTGGTCAAAAAAATTTTATTTCTTACGACTTTTCGTAAAATATGTTAATGTTATCTGAAAGAGGAACAGATAAGCTTTCCATCGAGCTCTTAGTCGAAGAAGTCGGTCGAAGGATGCAAGAGTTATTAGCAAAAAACTAATCGGTGGTCAACACGTTTCCGTCCTACTGCCGATTCTTTTCGCAAAATGCTTTTCTATAATTATAGTATTTAATGGGAAAAAATTAAACGAATTTTTGTCCATGTAAAAAAACTATTAATTCTGAATAAAATGCCACCCATTTATGCAATTAAAAAAATGTAAATGTCTCTTATTAGATAAGGCATATTTTCGTCTGATAAGGTACTTCTTCTTCAATGATTTCAAGGATATTTTAGTTTTGATCAAAAAAATTTTATTTCTTACGACTTTTTGTAAAATATGTTAATGCCATCTGAAAGAGGAACAGATAAGCTTTCCATCGAACTCTTAGTCGAAGAAGTCGGTCGAAGGATGCAAGAGTTATTAAGAAAAAACTAATCGGTGGTCAACACGGTTCCGTCCTACTGCGGATTCTTTTCGCAAAGTACTTTTCTATAATTCTATTATTTAATGGGAAAAAATTAAACGAATTTTTTGTCCATGTAAAAAACTATAAATTCTGAATGAAATGCCGCCCATTTATGCAATTAAAAAAATTTAAAAATCTCTTATTAGATAAGGCATATTTTCGCCTGATAAGGTACTTCTTCTTCAATGATTTCGAGGATATTTTAGTTTTGATCAAAAAAATTTTATTTCTCATGACTTTTCGTAAAATATGTTAATGCCATCTGAAAGAGGAACAGATAAGCTTTCCATCGAGCTCTTAGTCGAAGAAGTCGGTCCAAGGATGCAAGAGTTATTAGCAAAAAACTAATCGGTGGTCAACACGTTTCCGTCCTACTGCCGATTCTTTTCGCAAAATGCTTTTCTATAATTGTAGTATTTAATGGGAAAAAATTAAACGAATTTTTTGTCCATGTAAAAAACTATTAATTCTGAATAAAATGCCACCCATTTATGAAATTAAAAAGATTTAAATGTCTCTTATTAGATAAGGCATAATTTCGTCTGATAAGGTACTTCTTTTTCAATGATTTCGAGGATATTTTAGTTTTGATCAAAAAAATTTTATTTCTTACGACTTTTCGTAATATATGTTAATGCCATCTGAAAGAGGAATAGATAAGCTTTCCATCAAACTCTTATTCAATCGGTGGTCAACACGATTCCGTCCTACTGCCGATTCTTTTAGCAAAATACTTTTCTATAATTGTAGTATTTAATGTGAAAAGATTAAACGAATTTTTTGTCCATGTAAAAAACTATTAATTATGAATAAAATGCCACCCGTTTATGCAATTAAAAAAATTTAAATGTCTCTTATTAGATAAGGCATATTTTCGTCTGATAAGGTACTTCTTTTTCAATGATTTCGAGGTAATTTTAGTTTTGACCAAAAAAATTTTATTTCTTACGACTTTTTGTAAAATATGTTAATGCCATCTGAAAGAGGAACAGATAAGCTTTCCATCGAACTCTTAGTCGAAGAAGTCGGTCCAAGGATGCAAGAGTTATTAAGAAAAAACTAATCGGTGGTCAACACGGTTCGGTCCTACTGCGGATTCTTTTCGCAAAGTACTTTTCTATAATTCTAGTATTGAATGGGAAAAAATTAAACGAATTTTTTGTCCATGTAAAAAACTATTAATTATGAATAAAATGCCACCCGTTTATGCAATTAAAAAAATTTAAATATCTCTTATTAGATAAGGCATATTTTCGTTTGATAAGGTACTTCTTTTTCAATGATTTCGAGGTTATTTTAGTTTTGATCAAAAAAATTTTATTTCTTACGACTTTTCGTAAAATATGTAATTGCCATCTGAAAGAGGAACAGATAAGTTTTCCATCGAGGTCTTAGTCGAAGAAGTCGGCCAAGGATTCAAGTGTTATTAGCAAAAAACTAATCGGTGGTTAACACGATTCCGTCCTACTGCCGATTCTTTTCGAAAAGTACTTTTCTATAATTCTAGTATTTAATGGGAAAAAATTAAACGAATTTTTTGTCCATATAGAAAACTATTAATTCTGAATAAAATGCCGCCCATTTATGCAATTAAAAAAATTTCAATGTCTCTTATTAGATAAGGCATATTTTCGTCTGATAAGGTACTTCTTCTTCAATGATTTCGAGGATATTCTAGTTTTGATCCAAAAAATGTTATTTATTATGACTTTTCGTAAAATATGTTAATGCCATCTAAAAGAGGAACAGATAAGCTTCCCATCGAGCTCTTAGTCGAATAAGTCGGTCGAAGGATGCAAGAGTTATTAGCAAAAAGCTAATCGGTGGTCAACACGTTTCCGTCCTACTGCCGATTCTTTTCGAAAAGTACTATTCTATAATTCTAGTATTTAATGGGAAAAAATTAAACGAATTTTTTGTCCATGTAAAAAACTATTAATTCTGAATAAAATGCCGCCCATTTATGCAATTAAAATAATTTAAATGTTTGTTATTAGATAAGGTATATTTTCGTCTGATAAGGTACTTCTTCTTCAATGATTTCGATGATATTTTAGTTTTGATCAAAAAAATTTTATTTCTTACGACTTTTTGTAAAATATGTTAATGCCATCTGAAAGAGGAACAGATAAGCTTTCCATCGAGCTCTTAGTCGAAGAAGTCGGTCGAAGGATGCAAGAGTTATAAGCAACAAATTAATCGGTGGTCAACACGATTCCGTCCTACTGCCGATTCTTGTCGAAAAGTACTTTTCTGTAATTATAGTATTTAATGGGCAAAAGTTAAACGAATTTTTTGTCCATGTAAAAAACTATTAATTCTGAATAAAATGCCGCCCATTTATGCAATTAAAAAAATTTAAATGTTTCTTAGTAGATAAGGCATATTTTCGTCTGATAAGGTACTTCTTCTTCAATGATTTCGAGGATATTTTAGTTTCGATCAAAAAAATTTTATTTTTTACGACTTTTCGTAAAATATGTTAATGCCATCTGAAAGAGGACTAGATAAGCTTTCCATCGAGCTCTTAGTCGAAGAAGTCGGTCGAAGGATGCAAGAGTTATTAGCAAAAAGCTAATCGGTGGTCAACACGATTCCGTCCTACTGCCGATTCTTTTCGCAAAGTACTTTTCTATAATTCTAGTATTTAATGGGAAAAAATTAAACGATTTTTTTGTCCATGTAAAAAACTATTAATTCTGAATAAAATGCCGCTTATTTATGCAATTAAAAAAATTTAAATGTTTCTTATTAGATAAGGCATATTTTCGTCTGATAAGGTACTTCTTCTTCAATGATTTCGAGGATATTTTAGTTTTGATCAAAAAAATTGTATTTCTTACGACTTTTTGTAAAATATGTTAATGCCATCTGAAAGAGGAACAGATAAGCTTTCCATCGAGCTCTTAGTTGAAGAAGTTGGTCGAAGGATGCAAGAGTTATTAGCAAAAAACTAATCGGTGGTCAACACGATTCCGTCCTACTGCCGATTCTTTTCGCAAAGTACTTTTCTATAATTCTAGTATTTAATGGGAAAAAATTAAACGATTTTTTTGTCCATGTAAAAAACTATTAATTCTGAATAAAATGCCGCTTATTTATGCAATTAAAAAAATTTAAATGTTTCTTATTAGATAAGGCATATTTTCGTCTGATAATGTACTTCTTCTTCAATGATTTCGAGGATATTTTAGTTTTGATCAAAAAAATTTTATTTCTTACGAGTTTTCGTAAAATATGTTAATGCCATCTAAAAGAGGAACAGATAAGCTTTCCATCGAGCTCTTAGTCGAAGAAGACGGTCGAAGGATTCAAGTGTTATTAGCAAAAAACTAATCGGTGGTCAACACGATTCCGTCCTACTGCCGATTCTTTTCGAAAAGTACTTTTCTATAATTCTAGTATTTAATGGAAAATATTAAACGAATTTTTTGTCCATGAAGAAAACTATTAATTCTGAATAAAATACCACCCATTTATGCATTTAAAACCAGTAAGGGCGGTATAGTTGAGTATTCTCAACTATATAATACCCTGTACACACACCTATGTTGATAACACGTTAAACATTCGCCGACAGCAAAAGCAGTGTACCACGATATGGTTTGAGTATTTGCTAATAGTGAGGCAGGGCACACAGTACAATGTTGCCATTAGATGGCGCTATAGTACGGATTTTGTTACAAAGCATTGCTGCAAAATTTTAGTGTGTTGGTTTTTGCGGTGAAAGTGGTAGTTTGTTGTATGCAGTTTTAAAAAGGTATGTTATCTGAGTTTCCATACAAAATTTCAGCATTATATTCTTTATACTTTAGGATATACAGCAATTTTAAGAAAAAATGACCTTTTGTTGTGCTCGATGGGCGGGAAGGAATGGGCGTGGCAAAAATTCCTTTAAACTTGATCTAGTGTTCGACCACACGAGTCTATCTTCCAAATTTCAAGTCTCTAGCTTTAATAGTTTTCGCAGTGTTAAGTACGGTTTTTGTTACAAATAGGATAAAGCAGTGTTCAAAGCGCAATTTATGCCAAATTTCAACTTGTTTGTCTTTGCGTCGTCACACAGCGTTAAAAATGAAAGTTTGTGGTATGCAGTTTTAAAAAGGTATGTTTACTGAGTTTGCATACAAATTTTCAGCATTGTATCTATTATAGTTTAGGAGATACAGCAATTTTAAGAAAACAACTTTTTGAGGGGAAACGAAGGGGAGGGGGAAAAAATGTGGTATGCAGTTTTGTAAAGCTATACATACTACAGCCTTTTGAAAAAATGGATGGTGCTCGATGGGCGGGAAGGAGTGGGCGTGGCAAAAAATCCTTCAAACTTGATCTAGCGTTTGACCTCACGAGTCTATCCACCAAATTTCAAGTCTCTAGCTCTTATAGTTTTCGAGAACCATTGGTGAGGACGGACGGACGGACGGACGGACGGACAGACAGGGCTATATCAATTCGTCTTGTCATCCTGATCAAGAATATATATACTTTATAGGGTCCCCCACCCCTCCTTCTATGCGTTACATACAAACAGTCTCAAACAAACTTAATATACCCTGATACACAGTGTGTGTACAGGGTATAAAAATTTCAATATTTCTTATTAGATAAGGCATATTTTCGTCTGATAAGGTACTTCTTCTTCAATGATTTCGAGGATATTTTAGTTTTGATCAAAAAAATTTTATTTCTTATGACTTTTCGTAAAATATGTTAATGCCATCTAAAATAGGAACAGATAAGCTTTCCATCGAGGTCTTAGTCGAATAAGTCGGTCGAAGGATGCAAGAGTTATTAGCAAAAAACTAATTGGTGGTCAACACGATTTCGTCCTACTGCCGATTCTTTTCGAAAAGTACTTTTCTATAATTCTAGTATGTAATGGGAAAAAATTAAACGAATTTTTTATCCATGTAAAAAACTATTAATTCTGAATAAAATGCCGCCCATTTATGCAATTAAAAAAATTTTAATGTTTGTTATTAGATAAGGCATATTTTCGTCTGATAAGGTACTTTTTCTTCAATGATTTCGAGGATATTCTAGTTTTGATCCAAAAAATTTTATTTCTTATGACTTTTCGTAAAATGTGTTAATGCTATATAAAAGAGGAACAGATAAGCTTTCAATCGAGCTTTTAGTCGAAGAAGTCGGTCGAAGGATGCAAGAGTTATTAGCAAAAAGCTAATCGGTGGTGAACACGTTTCCGTCCTACTGCCGATTCTTTTCGAAAAGTACTATAATTATAGTATTTAATGGGAAAAAATTAAACGAATTTTTTGTCCATGTAAAAAACTATTAATTCTGAATAAAATGCCGCCCATTTATGCAATTAAAAAAATTTTAATGTTTCTTATAAGATGAGGCATATTTTCGACTGATAAGGTACTTCTTCTTCAAGGAATTCGAGGATAATTTAGTTTTGATCCCAAAAACTCTATTTCTTATGACTTTTCGTAAAATATGTTAATGCCATCTAAAAGAGGAACAGATAAGCTTTCCATCGAGCTCTTAGTCGAAGAAGTCGGTCGAAGGATGCAAGAGTTATTAGCAAAAAGCTAATCGGGGGTCAACACGTTTCCGTCCTACTGCCGATTATTTTCGCAAAGTACTTTTCTATAATTTTAGTATTTAATGTGAAAAAATTAAACGATTTTTTTTGTCCATGTAAAAAACTATTAACTCTGAATAAAATGCCGCCCATTTATGCAATTAAAATAATTTAAATGTTTCTTATTAGATAAGGCATATTTTCGTCTGATAAGGTACCTCGTCTTCAATGATTTCGAGGATATTTTAGTTTTGATCAAAAAAATTTTATTTCTTACGACTTTTTGTAAAATAAGTAAATGCCATCTGAAAGAGGAACAGATAAGCTTTCCATCGAGCTCATAGTCGAAGAAGTTGGTCGAAGGATGCAAGAGTTATTAGCAAAAAACTAATCGGTGGTCAACACGATTCCGTCCTACTGCCGATTCTTTTCGAAAAGTACTTTTCTGTAATTCTAGTATTTAATGGGAAAAAATTAAACGAATTTTTTGTCCATGTAGAAAACTATTAATTCTGAATAAAATGCCTCCCATTTCTGCAATTAAAAAAATTTTAATGTTTCTTATAAGATAAGGCATATTTTCATCTGATAAGGTACTTCTTCTTCAATAATTTCGAGGATATTTTAGTTTTTAACAAAAAAATTTTATTTCTTACGACTTTTCGTAAAATATGTTAATGCCATCTGAAAGAGGAACAGATAAGCTTTCCATCGAGGTCTTAGTCGAAGAAGTCGTTCGAAGGATGCAAGTGTTATTAGCAAAAAACTAATCGGTGGTCAACACGTTTCCGTCCTACTGCCGATTGTTTTCGCAAAGTACTTTTCTATAATTCTAGTATTTAATGGGAAAAAATTAAACGAATTTTTTGTCCATGTAGAAAACTATTAATTCTGAATAAAATGCCTCCCATTTATGCAATTAAAAAAATTTTAATGTTTCTTATTAGATGAGGCATATTTTCGTCTGATAAGGTACTTCTTCTTCAATGATTTCGAGGATAATTTAGTTTTGATCCCAAAAATTCTATTTCTTATGACTTTTCGTAAAATATGTTAATGCCATCTGAAAGAGGAACAGATAAGCTTTCCATCGAGCTCTTAGTCGAAGAAGTCGGTCGAAGGATGCAAGAGTTATTAGCAAAAAGCTAATCGGTGGTCAACACGTTTCCGTCCTACTGCCGATTAATTTCGCAAAGTACTTGTCTATAATTTTAGTATTTAATTGGAAAAAATTTAACGATTTTTTTGTCCATGTAAAAAACTATTAATTCTGAATAAAATGCCACCCATTTATGCAATTAAAAAAATTTAAATGTCTCATATTTGATAAGGCATATTTTCGTCTGATAAGGTACTTCTTCTTCAATGATTTCGAGGATATTTTAGTTTTGATCAAAAAAATTTTATTTCTAACGACTTTTAGTAAAATATGTTAATGCCATCTAAAAGAGGAACAGATAAGCTTTCCATCGAGCTCTTAGTCGAAGAAGTCGTTCGAAGGATGCAAGAGTTATTAGCAAAAATTAATCGGTGGTCAACACGATTCCGTCCTACTGCCGATTCTTTTCGAAAAGTACTTTTCTATAATTCTAATATTTAATGGGGAAAAATTAAACGAATTTTTTGTCCATGTAAAAAACTATTAATTCTGAAAAAAATGCCGCCCATTTATGAAATTAAAAATATTTAAATGTTTCTTAGTAGATAAGGCATATTTTCGTCTGATAAGGTACTTCTTCTTCAATGATTTCGAGTATATTCTAGTTTTGATCAAAAAAATTTTATTTCTTACGACTTTTCGTAAACTATGCTAATGCCATCTGAAAGAGGAACAGATAAGCTTTCCATCGAGCTCTTAGTCGAAAAAGTCGGTCGAAGGATGCAAGAGTTATTAGCAAAATATTAATCGGTGGTCAACACGATTCCGTCCTTCTGCCGATTCTTTTCGAAAAGTCCTTTTGTATAATTATAGTATTTAATGGGAAAAAGTTAAACGAATTTTTTGTCCATGTAGAAAACTATTAATTCTGAATAAAATGCCGCCCATTTATTCAATTACAATAATTTAAATGTTTCTTATTAGATAAGGCATATTTTCGTCTGATAAGGTACTTCTTCTTCAATGATTTCGAGGATATTTTAGTTTTGATCCAAAAATTTTATTTCTTATGACTTTTCGTAAAATATGTTAATGCCATCTAAAAGAGGAACAGATAAGCTTCCCATCGAGCTCTTAGTCGAAAAAGTCGGTCGAAGGACGCAAGAGTTATTAGCAAAAATTAATCGGTGGTCAACACGATTCCGTCCTACTGCCGATTCTTTTCGAAAAGTACTTTTCTATAATTCTAGTATTTAATGGGAAAAAATTAAACGAACTTTTTGTCCATGTAAAAAACTATTAATTCTGAATAAAGTGCCGCCCATTTATGCAATTAAAAAAATTTTAATGTTTCTTATTAGAAAAGGCATATTTTCGTCTGATAAGGTACTTCTTCAATGATTTCGAGGATATTTTAGTTTTGATCCAAAAAATTCTATTTCTTATGACTTTTTGTAAAATATGTTAATGCCATCTAAAAGAGGAACAGATAAGTTTTCCATCGAGCTCTTAGTCGAAGAAGTCGGTCGAAGGATGCAAGAGTTATAAGCAAAATATTAATCGGTGGTCAACACGATTCCGTCCTTCTGCCGATTCTTTTCGAAAAGTCCTTTTGTATAATTATAGTATTTAATGGGAAAAAGTTAAACGAATTTTTTGTCCATGTAGAAAACTATTAATTCTGAATAAAATGCCGCCCATTTATTCAATTACAATAATTTAAATGTTTCTTATTAGATAAGGCATATTTTCGTCTGATAAGGTACTTCTTCTTCAATGATTTCGAGGATATTTTAGTTTTGATCCAAAAATTTTATTTCTTATGACTTTTCGTAAAATATGTTAATGCCATCTAAAAGAGGAACAGATAAGCTTCCCATCGAGCTCTTAGTCGAAAAAGTCGGTCGAAGGATGCAAGTGTTATTAGCAAAAAGCTAATCGGTGGTCAACACGTTTCCGTCCTACTGCCGATTCTTTTCGAAAAGTACTTTTCTATAATTCTAGTATTTGATGGGAAAAAATTAAACGAATTTTTTGTCCATGTAAAAAACTATTAATTCTGAAAAAAATGCCGCCCATTTATGAAATTAAAAATATTTAAATGTCTCATATTAGATAAGGCATATTTTCGTCAAATAAGGTACTTCTCCTTCAATAATTTCGAGGATATTTTATTTTTGATCAAAAAAACTTTATTTCTTACGACTTTTCGTAAAATATGTTAATGCCATCTGAAAGAGGAACAGATAAGCTTTCCATCGAGCTCTTAATCGAAGAAGTCGGTCGAAGGATGCAAGAGTTATTAGCAAAAAAGTAATCTGTGGTCAACACGTTTCCGTCCTACTGTCGATTCTTTTCGCAAAGAACTTTTCTATAATTCTAGTATTTAATGGGAAAAAATTAAATGAATTATTTGTCCATATAAAAACCTATTAATTCTGAATAAAATGCCGCCCATTAATGCAATGAAAAAAATTAAAATGTCTCTTATTAGATAAGGCATTTTTTCGTCTTATAAGGTACTTCTTTTTCAATGATTTCGAGGATATTTTAGTTTTGATAAAAAAAAATGTATTGCTTACGTTTTTTCGTAAAATATGTTAATGCCGTCTTAAACATGGCATATTTTCGTCTTATAAGGTTCTTCTTCTTCAATGATTTCGAGGATATTTTAGTTTTGATCAAAAAAATTTTATTTCTTACGACTTTTCGTAAAATATGATAATGCCATCTGAAAGAGGAACAGATAAGCCTTCTATCGAGCTCTAAGTCGAAGAAGTCGGTCGAAGGATGCAAGAGTTATAAGCAAAAAGCTAATCGGTGGTCAACACGTTTCCGTCCTACTGCCGATTCTTTTCGCAAAGTACTTTTCTATAATTGTAGTATTTAATGGGAAAAAATTAAACGAATTTTTTGTCCATATAAAAAACTATTAATTCTGAATAAAATGCCGCCCATTTATGCAATTAAAAAAATTTAAATGTTTCTTAGTAGATAAGGGATATTTTCGTCTGATAAGGTACTTCTTCTTCAATGATTTCGAGTATATTCTAGTTTTGATCAAAAAAATTTTATTTCTTACGACTTTTCGTAAACTATGCTAATGCCATCTGAAAGAGGAACAGATAAGCTTTCCATCGAGCTCTTAGTCGAAGAAGTCGGTCGAAGGACGCAAGAGTTATTAGCAAAATTTAATCGGTGGTCAACACGATTCCGTCCTACTGCCGATTCTTTTCGAAAAGTACTTTTCTATAATTCTAGTATTTAATGGGAAAAAATTAAACGAACTTTTTGTCCATGTAAAAAACTATTAATTCTGAATAAAATGCCGCCCATTTATGCAATTAAAAAAATTTTAATGTTTCTTATTAGATAAGGCATATTTTCGTCTGATAAGGTACTTCTTCAATGATTTCGAGGATATTTTAGTTTTGATCCAAAAAATTCTATTTCTTATGACTTTTTGTAAAATATGTTAATGCCATCTAAAAGAGGAACAGATAAGTTTTCCATCGAGCTCTTAGTCGAAGAAGTCGGTCGAAGGATGCAAGAGTTATAAGCAAAAAATTAATCGGTGGTCAACACGATTCCGTCCTACTGCCGATTCTTTTCGAAAAGTCCTTTTGTATAATTATAGTATTTAATGAGAAAAAGTTAAACGAATTTTTTGTCCATGTAAAAAACTATTAATTCTGAATAAAATGCCACCCATTTATGGAATTAAAAAAATTTAAATGTCTCTTATTAGATAAGGCATATTTTCGTCTGATAAGGTACTTCTTTTTCAATGATTTCGAGGTTATTTTAGTTTTGATCAAAAAAATTTTATTTCTTACGACTTTTTGTAAAATATGTTAATGCCATCTGAAAGAGGAACAGATAAGCTTTCCATCGAGCTCTTAATCGAAGAAGTCGGTCGAAGGATGCAAGAGTTATTAGCAAAAAAGTAATCTGTGGTCAACACGTTTCCGTCCTACTGTCGATTCTTTTCGCAAAGAACTTTTCTATAATTCTAGTATTTAATGGGAAAAAATTAAATGAATTTTTTGTCCATATAAAAACCTATTAATTCTGAATAAAATGCCGCCCATTAATGCAATGAAAAAAATTTAAATGTCTCTTATTAGATAAGGCATATTTTCGTCTTATAAGGTACTTCTTTTTCAATGATTTCGAGGATATTTTAGTTTTGATAAAAAAAAATGTATTTGTTACGTTTTTTCGTAAAATATGTTAATGCCGTCTTAAACATGGCATATTTTCGTCTTATAAGGTTCTTCTTCTTCAATGATTTCGAGGATATTTTAGTTTTGATCAAAAAAATTTTATTTCTCATGACTTTTCGTAAAATATGTTAATGCCATCTGAAAGAGGAACAGATAAGCTTTCCATCGAGCTCTTAGTCGAAGAAGTCGGTCGAAGGATGCAAGAGTAATTAGCAAAAATTAATCGGTGGTCAACACGATTCCGTCCTACTGCCGATTCTTTTCGAAAAGTACTTTTCTATAATTCTAGTATTTAATGGGAAAAAATTAAACGAACTTTTTGTCCATGTAAAAAACTATTAATTCTGAATAAAATGCCGCCCATTTATGCAATTAAAAAAATTTAAATGTCTCTTATTAGATAAGGCATATTTTCGTCTGATAAGGTACTTCTTCTTCAATGATTTCGACGATATTTTACTTTTGATCGAAAAAATGTTATTTCTCATGACTTTTCGTAAAATATGTTAATGCCATCTGAAAGAGGAACAGATAAGCTTTCCATCGAGCTCTTAGTCGAAGAAGTCGGTCGAAGGATGCAAGAGTTAGTAGCAAGAAACTAATCGGTGGTCAACACGTTTCCGTCCTACTGCCGATTCTTTTCGCAAAATGCTTTTCTATAATTGTAGTATTTAATGGGAAAAAATTAAACGAATTTTTTGTAAATGTAAAAAAACTATTAATTCTGAATAAAATGCCACCCATTTATGCAATTAAAAAAATTTAAATGTCTCTTATTAGATAAGGCATATTTTCGTCTGATAAGGTACTTCTTCTTCAATGATTTCGAGGATATTTTAGTTTCGATCAAAAAAATTTTATTTCTTACGACTTTTCGTAAAATATGTTAATGCCATCTGAAAGAGGAACAGATAAGCTTTCCATCGAGCTCTTATTCGAAGAAGTCGGTCGAAGGATGCAAGAGTTATTAGCAAAGTTTTTGTCCATGTAAAAAACTATTAATTCTGAATAAAATGCCACCCATTTATAAAATTAAAAAAGTTTAAATGTTTCTTATTAGATAAGGCATATTTTCGTCTGATAAGGTACTTCTTCTTCAATGATTTCGAGGATATTTTAGTTTTGATCAAAAAAATGTTATTTCTCATGACTTTTCGTAAAATATGTTAATGCCATCTGAAAGAGGAACAGATAAGCTTTCCATCGAGCTCTTAGTCGAAGAAGTCGGTCGAAGGATGCAAGAGTTATTAGCAAAAAACTAATCGGTGGTCAACATGTTTCCGTCCTACTGCCGATTCTTTTCGCAAAATGCTTTTCTATAATTATAGTATTTAATGGGAAAAAATTAAACGAATTTTTTGTCCATGTAAAAAAACTATTAATTCTGAATAAAATGCCACCCATTTATGCAATTAAAAAAATTTAAATGTCTCTTATTAGATAAGGCATATTTTCGTCTGATAAGGTACTCCTTTTTCAATGATTTCGAGTATATTTTAGTTTTGATCAAAAAAATGTTATTTCTTACGACTTTTCGAAAAATATGTTAATGCCATCTGAAGAGCGACAGATAAGCTTTCCATCGAGCTCTTAGTCGAAGGATGCAAAAGATGTTTGCAAAAAACTACTCGGTGATCAACGCGATTCTTTTCGCAAAGTACTTTTCTATAATTGTTGTATTTAATGGGCAAAAATTAAACGAATTTTTTGTCCATGTAAAAAAACTATTAATTCTGAATAAAATGCCACCCATTTATACAATTAAAAAAATTTAAATGTCTCTTATTAGATAAGGAATATTTTCGTCTGATAAGGTACTCCTTTTTCAATGATTTCGAGTATATTTTAGTTTTGATCAAAAAAATTTTATTTCTTACGACTTTTCGAAAAATATGTTAATGCCATCTGAAGAGCGACAGATAAGCTTTCCATCGAGCTCTTATTCGAAGAAGTCGGTCGAAGGATGCAAGAGTTATTAGCAAAAAACTAATCGGTGGTCAACACGTTTCCGTCCTACTGCCGATTCTTTTCGCAAAATGCTTTTCTATAATTATAGTATTTAATGGGCAAAAATTAAACGAATTTTTTGTCCATGTAAAAAAACTATTAATTCTGAATAAAATGCCACCCATTTATGCAATTAAAAAAATTTCAATGTCTCTTATTAGATAAGGCATATTTTCGTCTGATAAGGTACTTCTTCTTCAATGATTTCGAGGAGATTTTAGTTTTGATCAAAAAAATTTTATTTCTTACGACTTTTTGTAAAATATGTTAATGCCATCTGAAAGAGGAACAGATAAGCTTTCCATCGAACTCTTAGTCGAAGAAGTCGGTCGAAGGATGCAAGAGTTATTAGCAAAAAACTAATCGGTGGTCAACACGTTTCCGTCCTACTGCCGATTTTTTTCGCAAAATGCCTTTCTATAATTGTAGTATTTAATGGGAAAAACTTAAACGAATTTTTTGTCCATGTAAAAAACTATTAATTCTGAATAAAATGCCACCCATTTATAAAATTAATAAAGTTTAAATGTCTCTTATTAGATAAGGCATATTTTCGTCTGATAAGGTACTTCTTCTTCAATGATTTCGAGGATATTTTAGTTTTGATCAAAAAAATTTTATTTCTTACGACTTTTTGTAAAATATGTTAATGCCATCTGAAAGAGGAACAGATAAGCTTTCCATCGAACTCTTTGTCGAAGAAGTCGGTCGAAGGATGCAAGAGTTATTAGCAAAAAACTAATCGGTGGTCAACACGTTTCCGTCCTACTGCCGATTTTTTTCGCAAAATGCCTTTCTATAATTGTAGTATTTAATGGGAAAAACTTAAACGAATTTTTTGTCCATGTAAAAAACTATTAATTCTGAATAAAATGCCACCCATTTATAAAATTAATAAACTTTAAATGTCTCTTATTAGATAAGGCATATTTTCGTCTGATAAGGTACTTCTTCTTCAATGATTTCGAGGATATTTTAGTTTTGATCAAAAAAATTTTATTTCTCATGACTTTTCGTAAAATATGTTAATGCCATCTGAAAGAGGAACAGATAAGCTTTCCATCGAGCTCTTAGTCGAAGAAGTCGGTCGAAGGATGCAAGAGTTAGTAGCAAAAAACTAATCGGTGGTCAACACGTTTCCGTCCTACTGCCGATTCTTTTCGCAAAATGCTTTTCTATAATTGTAGTATTTAATGGGAAAAAATTAAACGAATTTTTTGTCCATGTAAAAAAACTATTAATTCTGAATAAAATGCCACCCATTTATGCAATTAAAAAAATTTAAATGTCTCTTATTAGATAAGGCATATTTTCGTCTGATAAGGTACTTCTTCTTCAATGATTTCGAGGATATTTTAGTTTCGATCAAAAAAATTTTATTTCTTACGACTTTTCGTAAAATATGTTAATGCCATCTGAAAGAGGAACAGATAAGCTTTCCATCGAGCTCTTATTCGAAGAAGTCGGTGGAAGGATGCAAGAGTTATTAGCAAAGTTTTTGTCCATGTAAAAAACTATTTATTCTGAATAAAATGCCACCCATTTATAAAATTAAAAAAGTTTAAATGTTTCTTATTAGATAAGGCATATTTTCGTCTGATAAGGTACTTCTTCTTCAATGATTTCGAGGATATTTTAGTTTTGATCAAAAAAATGTTATTTCTCATGACTTTTCGTAAAATATGTTAATGCCATCTGAAAGAGGAACAGATAAGCTTTCCATCGAGCTCTTAGTCGAAGAAGTCGGTCGAAGGATGCAAGAGTTATTAGCAAAAAACAAATCGGTGGTCAACACGTTTCCGTCCTACTGCCGATTCTTTTCGCAAAATGCTTTTCTATAATTATAGTATTTAATGGGAAAAAATTAAACGAATTTTTTGTCCATGTAAAAAAACTATTAATTCTGAATAAAATGCCACCCATTTATGCAATTAAAAAAATTTAAATGTCTCTTATTAGATAAGGCATATTTTCGTCTGATAAGGTACTTCTTTTTCAATGATTTCGAAGATATTTTAGTTTTGATCAAAAAAATTTTATTTCTTACGACTTTTCGAAAAATATGTTAATGCCATCTGAAGAGCGACAGATAAGCTTTCCATCGAGCTCTTAGTCGAAGAAGTCGGTCGAAGGATGCAAAAGATGTTTGCAAAAAAGTAATCGGTGATCAACACGATTCTTTTCGCAAAGTGCTTTTCTATAATTGTAGTATTTAATGGGAAAAAATTAAACGAATTTTTTGTCCATGTAAAAAACTATTAATTCTGAATAAAATGCCGACCATTTATGCAATTAAAACCAGTAAGGGAGCTATTTTCAGCTTTGCTGAAACTTATATAGTCTTGCAAGCATTTGGAAAATACGTTTTATAGTTTTGCCAGTAAGAATCATATAAGTTTATAAAGATAAAGGAGCGTAACCCTGCCCATTTTATACTTTTTTTTAATGAATAGAATGCAATCATTCTACACTTCATTTTACGATTTTCTATCTCGTCTGCTTATAGATAAATCACATTTTTAAGTTTTTCTCTATCTGTGCGGTGCCACGCCCTTATGACCGATTCTTATGAAACTTTGTTATATGGTCAAGGATTCCTAAAAACGCGCAACTGCAAGGTTTTATCTGTTTAGAAGTGAAAACAAAAAAGTTTTTCTAACAAAAACCGAATTTTTAACCGATTGTTCCTATGGGAGCTGTATGCTTTATTTATCCGATCTTCACCAATTTTGCAGTGAGCCTTAATTTACGTCCGAGATGTTCTTGTGCAAAAAATTGGGGCGATAACTTGAAAAACAAAGAGTTTATTGAGCAAAAACCTCATTTTTGACCGATCGTTCCAATGGCAGCTATATGCTATAGTATTCCGATCAGGCTGGTTTCTACATATAAACTGCCTGCAATGAAAAGAAAATTTTCTGCGTTTAAATTTTTTTGCTAATTTCAAAACTCTGGGAAGAGTTCGCATTGAAACAGACAGACGGACAGACGGACAGACAGACAGACAGACAGACGGACATGGCTATCTGAACTCGTCTCGTCGAGCTGAACAAGAATATATATACTTTATATAGTCGGAAATGTCTCCTTCTCTGCGTTGCAAACTTCACGACAAAGTTAATATACTCTTGCAAGAGTATAAAAATTTAAATGTCTCTTATTAGAAAAGGCATATTTTCGTCTGATAAGGTACTTCGTTTTCAATGATTTCGAGGATATTTTAGTTTTGATCAAAAAAATTTTATTTCTTACGACTTTTCGTAACATATGTTAATGCCATCTGAAAGAGGAACAGATAAGCTTTCCATCGAGCTCTTATTCAATCGGTGGTCAACACGATTCCGTCCTACTGCCGATTCTTTTCGCAAAATACTTTTCTATAATTGTGGTATTTAATGGGAAAAGGTTAAACGAATTTTTTGTCCATATAAAAAAACTATTAATTCTGAATGAAATGCCACCCATTTATGAAATTAAAAAAATGTAAATGTCTCTTATTAGATAAGGCATATTTTCGTCTGATAAGGTACTTCTTTTTCAATGATTTCGAGGATATTTTAGTTTTGATCAAAAAAATTGTATTTCTTACGACTTTTCGTAAAATATGTTAATGCCATCTGAAAGAGTAACAGATAAGCCTTCCATCGAGCTCTTAGTCGAAGAAGTCGGTCGAAGGATGCAAGAGTTATTAGCAAAAAACAAATCGGTGGTCAACACGTTTCCGACCTACTGCCGATTCTTTTCGCAAAATGCTTTTCTATAATTATAGTATTTAATGGGAAAAAATTAAACGAATTTTTTGTCCATGTAAAAAAACTATTAATTCTGAATAAAATGCCACCCATTTATGCAATTAAAAAAATTTAAATGTCTCTTATTAGATAAGGCATATTTTCGTCTGATAAGGTACTTCTTTTTCAATGATTTCGAGGATATTTTAGTTTTGATCAAAAAAATTTTATTTCTTACGACTTTTCGAAAAATATGTTAATGCCATCTGAAGAGCGACAGATAAGCTTTCCATCGAGCTCTTAGTCGAAGAAGTCGGTCGAAGGATGCAAAAGATGTTTGCAAAAAAGTAATCGGTGATCAACACGATTCTTTTCGCAAAGTGCTTTTCTATAATTGTAGTATTTAATGGGAAAAAATTAAACGAATTTTTTGTCCATGTAAAAAACTATTAATTCTGAATAAAATGCCGACCATTTATGCAATTAAAACCAGTAAGGGAGCTATTTTCAGCTTTGCTGAAACTTATATAGTCTTGCAAGCATTTGGAAAATACGTTTTATAGTTTTGCCAGTAAGAATCATATAAGTTTATAAAGATAAAGGAGCGTAACCCTGCCCATTTTATACTTTTTTTTAATGAATAGAATGCAATCATTCTACACTTCATTTTACGATTTTCTATCTCGTCTGCTTATAGATAAATCACATTTTTAAGTTTTTCTCTATCTGTGCGGTGCCACGCCCTTATGACCGATTCTTATGAAACTTTGTTATATGGTCAAGGATTCCTAAAAACGCGCAACTGCAAGGTTTTATCTGTTTAGAAGTGAAAACAAAAAAGTTTTTCTAACAAAAACCGAATTTTTAACCGATTGTTCCTATGGGAGCTGTATGCTTTATTTATCCGATCTTCACCAATTTTGCAGTGAGCCTTAATTTACGTCCGAGATGTTCTTGTGCAAAAAATTGGGGCGATAACTTGAAAAACAAAGAGTTTATTGAGCAAAAACCTCATTTTTGACCGATCGTTCCAATGGCAGCTATATGCTATAGTATTCCGATCAGGCTGGTTTCTACATATAAACTGCCTGCAATGAAAAGAAAATTTTCTGCGTTTAAATTTTTTTGCTAATTTCAAAACTCTGGGAAGAGTTCGCATTGAAACAGACAGACGGACAGACGGACAGACAGACAGACAGACAGACGGACATGGCTATCTGAACTCGTCTCGTCGAGCTGAACAAGAATATATATACTTTATATAGTCGGAAATGTCTCCTTCTCTGCGTTGCAAACTTCACGACAAAGTTAATATACTCTTGCAAGAGTATAAAAATTTAAATGTCTCTTATTAGAAAAGGCATATTTTCGTCTGATAAGGTACTTCGTTTTCAATGATTTCGAGGATATTTTAGTTTTGATCAAAAAAATTTTATTTCTTACGACTTTTCGTAACATATGTTAATGCCATCTGAAAGAGGAACAGATAAGCTTTCCATCGAGCTCTTATTCAATCGGTGGTCAACACGATTCCGTCCTACTGCCGATTCTTTTCGCAAAATACTTTTCTATAATTGTGGTATTTAATGGGAAAAGGTTAAACGAATTTTTTGTCCATATAAAAAAACTATTAATTCTGAATGAAATGCCACCCATTTATGAAATTAAAAAAATGTAAATGTCTCTTATTAGATAAGGCATATTTTCGTCTGATAAGGTACTTCTTTTTCAATGATTTCGAGGATATTTTAGTTTTGATCAAAAAAATTGTATTTCTTACGACTTTTCGTAAAATATGTTAATGCCATCTGAAAGAGTAACAGATAAGCCTTCCATCGAGCTCTTATTCGAAGAAGTCGGTCGAAGGATGCGAAGTTATTAGCAAAAAACTAATCGGTGGTCAACAGGTTTCCGTCCTACTGCCGATTCTTTTCGCAAAATGCTTTTCTATAATTGTAGTATTTAATGGGAAAAAATTAAACGAATTTTTTGTCCATGTAAAAAAACTATTATTTCTGAATAAAATGCCACGCATTTATGCAATTAAAAAAATTTAAATGTCTCTTATTAGATAAGGCATATTTTCGTCTGATAAGGTACTTCGTTTTCAATGATTTCGAGGATATTTTAGTTTTGATCAAAAAAATTTTATTTCTTACGACTTTTCGTAACATATGTTAAAGCCATCTGAAACAGGAACAGATAAGCTTTCCATCGAGTTCTTATTCAATAGGTGGTCAACACGATTCCGTCCTACTGCCGATTATTTTCGCAAAATACTTTTCTATAATTGTAGTATTTAATGGGAAAAGATTAAACGAATTTTTTGTCCATGTAAAAAACTATTAATTCTGAATAAAATGCCGCCTCTTTATGCAATTAAAAAAATTTAAATGTCTCTTATTAGATAAGGCATATTTTCGTCTGATAAGGTACTTCTCTTTCAATAATTTCGAGGATATTTTAGTTTTGATCAAAAAAGTTTTATTTCTTACGACTTTTCGTAAAATATGTTAATGCCATCTGAAAGAGGAACAGATAAGCATTCCATCGAGCTCTTAGTCGAAGAAGTCGGTCGAAGGATGCAAGAGTTATTAGCAAAAAACTAATCGGTGGTCAACACGTTTCCGTCGTACTGCCGATTCTTTTCGCAAAATGCTTTTCTATAATTGTACTATTTAATGGGAAAAAATTAAACGAATTTTTTGTCCATGTAAGAAAACTATTATTTCTGAATAAAATGCCACCCATTTATGCAATTAAAAAAATTTAAATGTCTCTTATTAGATAAGGCATTCGTTTGATAAGGTACTTATTTTTCAATGATTTCGAGGTTATTTTAGTTTTGATCAGAAAAATTTTATTTCTTACGACTTTTCGTAAAATATGTTAATGCCATCTGAAAGAGGAACAGATAAGCTTTCCATCGAGCTCTTAGTCGAAGAAGTCGGTCGAAGGATGCAATAGTTATTAGCAAAAAACTAATCGGTGGTCAACACGTTTCCGTCCTACTGCCGATTCTTTTCGCAAAATGCCTTTCTATAATTGTAGTATTTAATGGGAAAAGATTAAACGAATTTTTTGTCCATGTAAAAAACTATTAATTCTGAATAAAATGCCGCCTGTTTATGCAATTAAAAAAATTTAAATGTCTCTTATTAGATAAGGCATATTTTCGTCTGATAAGGTACTTCTTCTTCAATGATTTCGAGGATATTTTAGTTTTGATCAAAAAAATTTTATTTCTCATGACTTTTCGTAAAATATGTTAATGCCATCTGAAAGGGGAACAGATAAGCTTTCCATCGAGCTCTTAGTCGAAAAAGTCGGTTGAAGGATGCAAGAGTTATTAGCAAAGTTTTTGTCCATGTAAAAAAACTATTATTTCTGAATAAAATGCCACGCATTTATGCAATTAAAAAAATTTAAATGTCTCTTATTAGATAAGGCATATTTTCGTCTGATAAGGTACTTCGTTTTCAATGATTTCGAGGATATTTTAGTTTTGATCAAAAAAATTTTATTTCTTACGACTTTTCGTAACATATGTTAAAGCCATCTGAAACAGGAACAGATAAGCTTTCCATCGAGTTCTTATTCAATAGGTGGTCAACACGATTCCGTCCTACTGCCGATTATTTTCGCAAAATACTTTTCTATAATTGTAGTATTTAATGGGAAAAGATTAAACGAATTTTTTGTCCATGTAAAAAACTATTAATTCTGAATAAAATGCCGCCTCTTTATGCAAATAAAAAAATTTAAATGTCTCTTATTAGATAAGGCATATTTTCGTCTGATAAGGTACTTCTCTTTCAATGATTTCGAGGATATTTTAGTTTTGATCAAAAAAATTGTATTTCTTACGACTTTTCGTAAAATATGTTAATGCCATCTAAAAGAGGAACAGATAAGCTTTCCATCGAGCTCTTAGTCGAAGAAGTCGGTCGAAGGATGCAAGAGTTATTAGCAAAAAACTAATCGGTGGTCAACACGTTTCCGTCGTACTGCCGATTCTTTTCGCAGAATGCTTTTCTATAATTGTAGTATTTAATGGGAAAAAATTAAACGAATTTTTTGTCTATGTAAGAAAACTATTATTTCTGAATAAAATGCCACCCATTTATGCAATTAAAAAAATTTAAATGTCTCTTATTAGATAAGGCATTCGTTTGATAAGGTACTTATTTTTCAATGATTTCGAGGTTATTTTAGTTTTGATCAGAAAAATTTTATTTCTTACGACTTTTCGTAAAATATGTTAATGCCATCTGAAAGAGGAACAGATAAGCTTTCCATCGAGCTCTTAGTCGAAGAAGTCGGTCGAAGGATGCAATAGTTATTAGCAAAAAACTAATCGGTGGTCAACACGTTTCCGTCCTACTGCCGATTCTTTTCGCAAAATGCCGTTCTATAATTGTAGTATTTAATGGGAAAAGATTAAACGAATTTTTTGTCCATGTAAAAAACTATTAATTCTGAATAAAATGCCGCCTGTTTATGCAATTAAAAAAATTTAAATGTCTCTTATTAGATAAGGCATATTTTCGTCTGATAAGGTACTTCTTCTTCAATGATTTCGAGGATATTTTAGTTTTGATCAAAAAAATTTTATTTCTCATGACTTTTCGTAAAATATGTTAATGCCATCTGAAAGGGGAACAGATAAGCTTTCCATCGAGCTCTTAGTCGAAGAAGTCGGTCGAAGGATGCAAAAGATGTTTGCAAAAAAGTAATCGGTGATCAACACGATTCTTTTCGCAAAGTGCTTTTCTATAATTGTAGTATTTAATGGGAAAAAATTAAACGAATTTTTTGTCCATGTAAAAAACTATTAATTCTGAATAAAATGCCGACCATTTATGCAATTAAAACCAGTAAGGGAGCTATTTGCAGCTTTGCTGAAACTTATATAGTCTTGCAAGCATTTGGAAAATACGTTTTATAGTTTTGCCAGTAAGAATCATATAAGTTTATAAAGATAAAGGAGCGTAACCCTGCCCATTTTATACTTTTTTTTAATGAATACAATGCAATCATTCTACACTTCATTTTACGATTTTCTATCTCGTCTGCTTATAGATAAATCACATTTTTAAGTTTTTCTCTATCTGTGCGGTGCCACGCCCTTATGACCGATTCTTATGAAACTTTGTTATATGGTCAAGGATTCCTAAAAACGCGCAACTGCAAGGTTTTATCTGTTTATAAGTGAAAACAAAAAAGTTTTTCTAACAAAAACCGAATTTTTAACCGATTGTTCCTATGGGAGCTATATGCTTTATTTATCCGATCTTCACCAATTTTGCAGTGAGCCTTAATTTACGTCCGAGATGTTCTTGTGCAAAAAATTGGGGCGATAACTTGAAAAACAAAGAGTTTATTGAGCAAAAACCTCATTTTTGACCGATCTTTCCAATGGCAGCTATATGCTATAGTATTCCGATCAGGCTGGTTTCTACATATAAACTGCCTGCAATGAAAAGAAAATTTTCTGCGTTTAAATTTTTTTGCTAATTTCAAAACTCTGGGAAGAGTTCGCATTGAAACAGACAGACGGACAGACGGACAGACAGACAGACAGACAGACGGACATGGCTATCTGAACTCGTCTCGTCGAGCTGAACAAGAATATATATACTTTATATAGTCGGAAATGTCTCCTTCTCTGCGTTGCAAACTTCACGACAAAGTTAATATACTCTTGCAAGAGTATAAAAATTTAAATGTCTCTTATTAGAAAAGGCATATTTTCGTCTGATAAGGTACTTCGTTTTCAATGATTTCGAGGATATTTTAGTTTTGATCAAAAAAATTTTATTTCTTACGACTTTTCGTAACATATGTTAATGCCATCTGAAAGAGGAACAGATAAGCTTTCCATCGAGCTCTTATTCAATCGGTGGTCAACACGATTCCGTCCTACTGCCGATTCTTTTCGCAAAATACTTTTCTATAATTGTGGTATTTAATGGGAAAAGGTTAAACGAATTTTTTGTCCATATAAAAAAACTATTAATTCTGAATGAAATGCCACCCATTTATGAAATTAAAAAAATGTAAATGTCTCTTATTAGATAAGGCATATTTTCGTCTGATAAGGTACTTCTTTTTCAATGATTTCGAGGATATTTTAGTTTTGATCAAAAAAATTGTATTTCTTACGACTTTTCGTAAAATATGTTAATGCCATCTGAAAGAGTAACAGATAAGCCTTCCATCGAGCTCTTATTCGAAGAAGTCGGTCGAAGGATGCGAAGTTATTAGCAAAAAACTAATCGGTGGTCAACAGGTTTCCGTCCTACTGCCGATTCTTTTCGCAAAATGCTTTTCTATAATTGTAGTATTTAATGGGAAAAAATTAAACGAATTTTTTGTCCATGTAAAAAAACTATTATTTCTGAATAAAATGCCACGCATTTATGCAATTAAAAAAATTTAAATGTCTCTTATTAGATAAGGCATATTTTCGTCTGATAAGGTACTTCGTTTTCAATGATTTCGAGGATATTTTAGTTTTGATCAAAAAAATTTTATTTCTTACGACTTTTCGTAACATATGTTAATGCCATCTGAAACAGGAACAGATAAGCTTTCCATCGAGCTCTTATTCAATAGGTGGTCAACACGATTCCGTCCTACTGCCGATTATTTTCGCAAAATACTTTTCTATAATTGTAGTATTTAATGGGAAAAGATTAAACGAATTTTTTGTCCATGTAAAAAACTATTAATTCTGAATAAAATGCCGCCTGTTTATGCAATTAAAAAAATTTAAATGTCTCTTATTAGATAAGGCATATTTTCGTCTGATAAGGTACTTCTCTTTCAATGATTTCGAGGATATTTTAGTTTTGATCAAAAAAATTTTATTTCTTACGACTTTTCGTAAAATATGTTAATGCCATCTGAAAGAGGAACAGATAAGCTTTCCATCGAGCTCTTAGTCGAAGAATTCGGTCGAAGGATGCAAGAGTTATTAGCAAAAAACTAATCGGTGGTCAACACGTTTCCGTCGTACTGCCGATTCTTTTCGCAAAATGCTTTTCTATAATTGTAGTATTTAATGGGAAAAGATTAAACGAATTTTTTGTCCATGTAAAAAACTATTAATTCTGAATAAAATGCCGCCTGTTTATGCAATTAAAAAAATTTAAATGTCTCTTATTAGATAAGTCATATTTTCGTCTGATAAGGTACTTCTTCTTCAATGATTTCGAGGATATTTTAGTTTTGATCAAAAAAATTTTATTTCTCATGACTTTTCGTAAAATATGTTAATGCCATCTGAAAGGGGAACAGATAAGCTTTCCATCGAGCTCTTAGTCGAAAAAGTCGGTTGAAGGATGCAAGAGTTATTAGCAAAGTTTTTGTCCATGTAAAAAACTATTAATTCTGAATAAAATGCCACCCATTTATAAAATTAAAAAAGTTTAAATGTTTCTTATTAGATAAGGCATATTTTCGTCTGATAAGGTACTTCTTCTTCAATGATTTCGAGGATATTTTAGTTTTGATCAAAAAAATTTTATTTCTTACGACTTTTCGTAAAATATGTTAATGCCATCTGAAAGAGGAACAGATAAGCTTTCCATCGAGCTCTTAGTCGAAGAAGTCGGTCGAAGGATGCAAGAGTTATTAGCAAAAAACTAATCGGTGGTCAACACGTTTCCGTCCTACTGCCGATTCTTTTCGCAAAATGCTTTTCTATAATTATAGTATTTAATGGGAAAAATTAAACGAATTTTTTGTCCATGTAAAAAAACTATTAATTCTGAATAAAATGCCACCCATTTATGCAATTAAAAAAATTTAAATGTCTCTTATTAGATAAGGAATATTTTCGTCTGATAAGGTACTTCTTCTTCAATGATTTCGAGGATATTTTAGTTTTGATCAAAAAAATTTTATTTCTTACGACTTTTCGTAAAATATGTTAATGCCATCTGAAAGAGGAACAGATAAGCTTTCCATCGAGCTCTTAGTCGAAGAAGTCGGTCGAAGGATGCAAGAGTTATTAGCAAAAAACTAATCGGTGGTCAACACGTTTCCGTCCTACTGCCGATTCTTTTCGCAAAATGCTTTTCTATAATTATAGTATTTAATGGGAAAAAATTAAACGAATTTTTTGTCCATGTAAAAAAACTATTGATTCTGAATAAAATGCCACCCATTTATGCAATTAAAAAAATTTAAATGTCTCTTATTAGATAAGGCATATTTTCGTCTGATAAGGTACTTCTTCTTCAATGATTTCGAGGATATTTTAGTTTTGATCAAAAAAATTGTATTTCTTACGACTTTTCGTAAAATATGTTAATGCCATCTGAAAGAGGAACAGATAAGCTTTCCATCGAGCTCTTAGTCGAAGAAGTCGGTCGAAGGATGCAAGAGTTATTAGCAAAAAACTAATCGGTGGTCAACACGTTTCCGTCCTACTGCCGATTCTTTTCGCAAAATGCTTTTCTATAATTATAGTATTTAATGGGAAAAAATTAAACGAATTTTTTGTCCATGTAAAAAAACTATTAATTCTGAATAAAATGCCACCCATTTATGCAATTAAAAAAATTTAAATGTCTCTTATTAGATAAGGCATATTTTCGTCTGATAAGGTACTTCTTCTTCAATGATTTCGAGGATATTTTAGTTTTGATCCAAAAAATTTTATTTCTTACGACTTTTCGTAAAATATGTTAATGCCATCTGAAAGAGGAACAGATAAGCTTTCCATCGAACTCTTAGTCGAAGAAGTCGGTCGAAGGATGCAAGAGTTATTAAGAAAAAACTAATCGGTGGTCAACACGGTTCCGTCCTACTGCGGATTCTTTTCGCAAAGTACTTTTCTATAATTCTAGTATTGAATGGGAAAAAATTAAACGAATTTTTTGTCAATGTAAAAAACTATTAATTCTGAATAAAATGCCGCCCATCTATGCAATTAAAAAAATTTAAATGTCTCTTATTAGATAAGGCATATTTTCGTCTGATAAGGTACTTCTTCTATAATGCTTTCGAGGATATTTTAGTTTTGATCAAAAAAATTTTTATTCGTATGACTTTTCGTAAAATATGTTAATGCTATCTGAAAGAGAAACAGATAAGCTTTCCATCGAACTCTTAGTCGAAGAAGTCGGTCGAAGGATGCAAGAGTTATTAAGAAAAAACTAATCGGTGGTCAACACGATTCCGTCCTACTGCCGATTCTTTTCGCAAAGTACTTTTATATAATTCTAGTATTTAATAGGAAAAAATTAAACGAATTTTTTGTCCATGTAAAAAACTATAAATTCTGAATGAAATGCCGCCCATTTATGAAATTAAAAAAATTTAAAAATCTCTTATTAGATAAGGCATATTTTCGCCTGATAAGGTACTTCTTTTTCAATGACTTCCAGGATATTTTAGTTTCGATCAAAAAAATTTTATTTCTTGTGATTTTTCTTAAACTATGTTAATGCCATCTAAAAGAGGAATACATAAGCTTTCCATCGAGCTCTTAGTCGAAGAAATCGGTCGAAGGATGCAAGAGTTATTAAGAAAAAACTAATCGGTGGTCAACACGGTTCCGTCCTACTGCCGATTCTTTTCGCAAAGTACTTTTCTATAATTCTAGTATTTAATGGGAAAAGATTAAACGATTTTTTTGTCCATATAAAAAAACTATTAATTCTGAATGAAATGCCACCCATTTATGAAATTAAAAAAATTTAAATGTCTCTTATTAGATAATGCATATTTTCGTCTGATAAGGTACTTCTTCTTCAATGATTTCGAGGATATTTTAGTTTTGATCAAAAAAATTTTATTTCTTACGACTTTTCGTAAAATATGTTAATGCCATCTGAAAGAGGAACAGATAAGCTTTCCATCGAGCTCTTAGTCGAAGAAGTCGGTCGAAGGATGCAAGAGTTATTAGCAAAAAACTAATCGGTGGTCAACACATTTCCGTCCTACTGCCGATTCTTTTCGCAAAATGCTTTTCTATAATTATAGTATTTAATGGGAAAAAATTAAACGAATTTTTTTTGAATTTATGCAATTAAAAAAATTTAAATGTCTCTTATTAGATAAGGCATATTTTCGTCTGATAAGGTACTTCTTCTTCAATGATTTCGAGGATATTTTAGTTTTGATCAAAAAAATTTTATTTCTTACGACTTTTCGTAAAATATGTTAATGCCATCTGAAAGAGGAACAGATAAGCTTTCCATCGAGCTCTTAGTCGAAGAAGTCGGTCGAAGGATGCAAGAGTTATTAGCAAAAAACTAATCGGTGGTCAACACGTTTCCGTCCTACTGCCGATTCTTTTCGCAAAATGCTTTTCTATAATTATAGTATTTAATGGGAAAAAATTTAACGAATTTTTTGTCCATGTAAAAAAACTATTAATTCTGAATAAAATGCCACCCATTTATGCAATTAAAAAAATTTAAATGTCTCTTATTAGATAAGGCATATTTTCATCTGATAAGGTACTTCTTCTTCAATGATTTCGAGGATATTTTAGTTTTGATCCAAAAAATTTTATTTCTTACGACTTTTCGTAAAATATGTTAATGCCATCTGAAAGAGGAACAGATAAGCTTTCCATCAAACTCTTAGTCGAAGAAGTCGGTCGAAGGATGCAAGAGTTATTAAGAAAAAACTAATCGGTGGTCAACACGGTTCCGTCCTACTGCGGATTCTTTTCGCAAAGTACTTTTCTATAATTCTAGTATTGAATGGGAAAAAATTAAACGAATTTTTTGTCAATGTAAAAAACTATTAATTCTGAATAAAATGCCGCCCATCTATGCAATTAAAAAAATTTAAATGTCTCTTATTAGATAAGGCATATTTTCGTCTGATAAGTTACTTCTTCTATAATGCTTTCGAGGATATTTTAGTTTTGATCAAAAAAATTTTATTTCTCATGACTTTTCGTAAAATATGTTAATGCCATCTGAAAGAGGAACAGATAAGCTTTCCATCGAGCTCTTAGTCGAAGAAGTCGGTCGAAGGATGCAAGAGTTATTAGTAAAAAACTAATCGGTGGTCAACACGTTTCCGTCCTACTGCCGATTCTTTTCGCAAAATGCTTTTCTATAATTGTAGTATTTAATGGGAAAAAATTAAACGAATTTTTTGTCCATGTAAAAAAACTATTAATTCTGAATAAAATGCCACCCGTTTATGCAATTAAAAAGATTTAAATGTCTATTATAAGATAAGGCATAATTTCGTCTGATAAGGTACTTCTTCTTCAATGATTTCGAGGATATTTTAGTTTTGATCAAAAAAATTTTATTTCTCATGACTTTTCGTAAAATATGTTAATGCCATCTGAAAGAGGAACAGATAAGCTTTCCATCGAGCTCTTAGTCGAAGAAGTCGGTCGAAGGATGCAAGAGTTATTAGCAAAAAACTAATCGGTGGTCAACACGTTTCCGTCCTACTGCCGATTCTTTTCGCAAAATGCTTTTCTATAATTGTAGTATTTAATGGGAAAAAATTAAACGAATTTTTTGTCCATGTAAAAAACTATTAATTCTGAATAAAATGCCACCCATTTATGCAATTAAAAAAATTTAAATGTCTCTTATTACATAAGGCATATTTTCGTCTGATAAGGTACTTCTTCTTCAATGATTTCGAGGATATTTTAGTTTTGATCAAAAAAATTTTATTTCTCATGACTTTTCGTAAAATATGTTAATGCCATCTGAAAGAGGAACAGATAAGCTTTCCATCGAGCTCTTTGTCGAAGAAGTCGGTCGAAGGATGCAAGAGTTATTAGCAAAAAACTAATCGGTGGTCAACACGTTTCCGTCCTACTGCCGATTCTTTTCGCAAAATGCTTTTCTATAATTGTAGTATTTAATGGAAAAAAATTAAAAAGAATTTTTTGTCCATGTAAAAAAACTATTAATTCTGAATAAAATGCCACCCGTTTATGCAATTAAAAAGATTTAAATGTCTCTTATAAGATAAGGCATAATTTCGTCTGATAAGGTACTTCTTTTTCAATGATTTCGAGGTTATTTTAGTTTCGATCAAAAAAATTTTATTTCTTACGACTTTTTGTAAAATATGTTAATGCCATCTGAAAGAGGAACAGATAAGCTTTCCATCGAACTCTTAGTCGAAGAAGTCGGTCGAAGGATGCAAGAGTTATTAGCAAAAAACTAATCGGTGGTCAACACGTTTCCGTCCTACTGCCGATTCTTTTAGCAAAATGCCTTTCTATAATTGTAGTATTTAATGGGAAAAACTTAAACGAATTTTTTGTCCATGTAAAAAACTATTAATTCTGAATAAAATGCCACCCATTTATAAAATTAAAAAACTTTAAATGTCTCTTATTAGATAAGGCATATTTTCGTCTGATAAGGTACTTCTTCTTCAATGATTTCGAGGATATTTTAGTTTTGATCAAAAAAATTTTATTTCTCATGACTTTTCGTAAAATATGTTAATGCCATCTGAAAGAGGAACAGATAAGCTTTCCATCGAGCTCTTAGTCGAAGAAGTCGGTCGAAGGATGCAAGAGTTATTAGCAAAAAACTAATCGGTGGTCAACACGTTTCCGTCCTACTGCCGATTCTTTTCGCAAAATGCTTTTCTATAATTGTAGTATTTAATGGGAAAAAATTAAACGAATTTTTTGTCCATGTAAAAAAACTATTAATTCTGAATAAAATGCCACCCGTTTATGCAATTAAAAAGATTTAAATGTCTCTTATTAGATAAGGCATAATTTCGTCTGATAAGGTACTTCTTTTTCAATGATTTCGAGGTTATTTTAGTTTCGATCAAAAAAATTTTATTTCTTACGACTTTTTGTAAAATATGTTAATGCCATCTGAAAGAGGAACAGATAAGCTTTCCATCGAACTCTTAGTCGAAGAAGTCGGTCGAAGGATGCAAGAGTTATTAGCAAAAAACTAATCGGTGGTCAACACGTTTCCGTCCTACTGCCGATTCTTTTCGCAAAATGCTTTTCTATAATTGTAGTATTTAATGGGAAAAAATTAAACGAATTTTTTGTCCATGTAAAAAAACTATTAATTCTGAATAAAATGCCACCCATTTATGGAATTAAAAAAATTTAAATGTCTCTTATTAGATAAGGCATATTTTCGTCTGATAAGGTACTTCTTCTTTAATGATTTCGAGGATATTTTAGTTTCGATCAAAAAAATTTTATTTCTTACGACTTTTCGTAAAATATGTTAATGCCATCTGAAAGAGGAACAGATAGGCTTTTCATAGAGCTCTTATTCGAAGAAGTCGGTCGAAGGATGCAAGAGTTATTAGCAAAGTTTTTGTCCATGTAAAAAACTATTGATTCTGAATAAAATGCCACCCATTTATGAAATTAAAAAAATTTAAATGTCTCTTATTAGATAAGGCATTTTTTCGTCTGATAAGGTACTTCTTTTTCAATGATTTCGAGGATATTTTAGTTTTGATGAAAAAAATTTTATTTCTTACGACTTTTCGAAAAATATGTTAATGCCATCAGAAAGAGGAACAGATAAGCTTTCCATCGAGCTCTTAGTCGAAGAAGTCGGTCGAAGGATGCAAGAGTTATTAGCAAAAAACTAATCGGTGGTCAACACGTTTTCGTCCTACTGCCGATTTTTTTCGCAAAATGCTTTTCTATAATTGTAGTATTTAATGGGAAAAAATTAAACGAATTTTTTGTCCATGTAAAAAAACTATTAATTCTGAATAAAATGCCACCCATTTATGCAATTAAAAAAATGTAAATGTCTCTTATTAGATAAGGCATATTTTCGTCTGATAAGGTACTTCTTTTTCAATGATTTCGAGGATATTTTAGTTTTGATCAAAAAAATTGTATTTCTTACGACTTTTCGTAAAATATGTTAATGCCATCTGAAAGAGGAACAGATAAGCCTTCCATCGAGCTCTTATTCGAAGAAGTCGGTCGAAGGATGCGAAGTTATTAGCAAAAAACTAATCGGTGGTCAACAGGTTTCCGTCCTACTGCCGATTCTTTTCGCAAAATGCTTTTCTATAATTGTAGTATTTAATGGAAAAAAATTAAACGAATTTTTTGTCCATGTAAAAAAACTATTAATTCTGAATAAAATGCCACCCGTTTATGCAATTAAAAAGATTTAAATGTCTCTTATAAGATAAGGCATGATTTCGTCTGATAAGGTACTTCTTTTTCAATGATTTCGAGGTTATTTTAGTTTCGATCAAAAAAATTTTATTTCTTACGACTTTTTGTAAAATATGTTAATGCCATCAGAAAGAGGAACAGATAAGCTTTCCATCGAACTCTTAGTCGAAGAAGTCGGTCGAAGGATGCAAGAGTTATTAGCAAAAAACTAATCGGTGGTCAACACGTTTCCGTCCTACTGCCGATTCTTTTAGCAAAATGCCTTTCTATAATTGTAGTATTTAATGGGAAAAACTTAAACGAATTTTTTGTCCATGTAAAAAACTATTAATTCTGAATAAAATGCCACCCATTTATAAAATTAAAAAACTTTAAATGTCTCTTATTAGATAAGGCATATTTTCGTCTGATAAGGTACTTCTTCTTCAATGATTTCGAGGATATTTTAGTTTTGATCAAAAAAATTTTATTTCTCATGACTTTTCGTAAAATATGTTAATGCCATCTCAAAAAGGAACAGATAAGCTTTCCATCGAGCTCTTAGTCGAAGAAGTCGGTCGAAGGATGCAAGAGTTATTAGCAAAAAACTAATCGGTGGTCAACACGTTTCCGTCCTACTGCCGATTCTTTTCGCAAAATGCTTTTCTATAATTGTAGTATTTAATGGGAAAAAATTAAACGAATTTTTTGTCCATGTAAAAAAACTATTAATTCTGAATAAAATGCCACCCGTTTATGCAATTAAAAAGATTTAAATGTCTCTTATTAGATAAGGCATAATTTCGTCTGATAAGGTACTTCTTTTTCAATGATTTCGAGGTTATTTTAGTTTCGATCAAAAAAATTTTATTTCTTACGACTTTTTGTAAAATATGTTAATGCCATCTGAAAGAGGAACAGATAAGCTTTCCATCGAACTCTTAGTCGAAGAAGTCGGTCGAAGGATGCAAGAGTTATTAGCAAAAAACTAATCGGTGGTCAACACGTTTCCGTCCTACTGCCGATTCTTTTCGCAAAATGCTTTTCTATAATTGTAGTATTTAATGGGAAAAAATTAAACGAATTTTTTGTCCATGTAAAAAAACTATTAATTCTGAATAAAATGCCACCCATTTATGGAATTAAAAAAATTTAAATGTCTCTTATTAGATAAGGCATATTTTCGTCTGATAAGGTACTTCTTCTTTAATGATTTCGAGGATATTTTAGTTTCGATCAAAAAAATTTTATTTCTTACGACTTTTCGTAAAATATGTTAATGCCATCTGAAAGAGGAACAGATAGGCTTTTCATAGAGCTCTTATTCGAAGAAGTCGGTCGAAGGATGCAAGAGTTATTAGCAAAGTTTTTGTCCATGTAAAAAACTATTGATTCTGAATAAAATGCCACCCATTTATGAAATTAAAAAAATTTAAATGTCTCTTATTAGATAAGGCATTTTTCGTCTGATAAGGTACTTCTTTTTTAATGATTTCGAGGATATTTTAGTTTTGATGAAAAAAATTTTATTTCTTACGACTTTTCGAAAAATATGTTAATGCCATCAGAAAGAGGAACAGATAAGCTTTCCATCGAGCTCTTAGTCGAAGAAGTCGGTCGAAGGATGCAAGAGTTATTAGCAAAAAACTAATCGGTGGTCAACACGTTTTCGTCCTACTGCCGATTTTTTTCGCAAAATGCTTTTCTATAATTGTAGTATTTAATGGGAAAAAATTAAACGAATTTTTTGTCCATGTAAAAAAACTATTAATTCTGAATAAAATGCCACCCATTTATGCAATTAAAAAAATGTAAATGTCTCTTATTAGATAAGGCATATTTTCGTCTGATAAGGTACTTCTTTTTCAATGATTTCGAGGATATTTTAGTTTTGATCAAAAAAATTGTATTTCTTACGACTTTTCGTAAAATATGTTAATGCCATCTGAAAGAGGAACAGATAAGCCTTCCATCGAGCTCTTATTCGAAGAAGTCGGTCGAAGGATGCGAAGTTATTAGCAAAAAACTAATCGGTGGTCAACAGGTTTCCGTCCTACTGCCGATTCTTTTCGCAAAATGCTTTTCTATAATTGTAGTATTTAATGGGAAAAAATTAAACGAATTTTTTGTCCATGTAAAAAAACTATTAATTCTGAATAAAATGCCACCCGTTTATGCAATTAAAAAGATTTAAATGTCTCTTATTAGATAAGGCATAATTTCATCTGATAAGGTACTTCTTTTTCAATGATTTCGAGGTTATTTTAGTTTCGATCAAAAAAATTTTATTTCTTACGACTTTTTGTAAAATATGTTAATGCCATCTGAAAGAGGAACAGATAAGCTTTCCATCGAACTCTTAGTCGAAGAAGTCGGTCGAAGGATGCAAGAGTTATTAGCAAAAAACTAATCGGTGGTCAACACGTTTCCGTCCTACTGCCGATTCTTTTCGCAAAATGCTTTTCTATAATTGTAGTATTTAATGGGAAAAAATTAAACGAATTTTTTGTCCATGTAAAAAAACTATTAATTCTGAATAAAATGCCACCCATTTATGGAATTAAACAAATTTAAATGTCTCTTATTAGATAAGGAACATTTTCGTCTGATAAGGTACTTCTTCTTCAATGATTTCGAGGATCTTTTAGTTTTGATGAAAAAAATTTTATTTCTTACGACTTTTCGAAAAATATGTTAATGCCATCAGAAAGAGGAACAGATAAGCTTTCCATCGAGCTCTTAGTCGAAGAAGTCGGTCGAAGGATGCAAGAGTTATTAGCAAAAAACTAATCGGTGGTCAACACGTTTTCGTCCTACTGCCGATTCTTTTCGCAAAATGCTTTTCTATAATTGTAGTATTTAATGGGAAAAAATTAAACGAATTTTTTGTCCATGTAAAAAAACTATTAATTCTGAATAAAATGCCACCCATTTATGCAATTAAAAAAATTTAAATGTCTCTTATTAGATAAGGCATATTTTCGTCTGATAAGGTACTTCTTTTTCAATGATTTCGCGGATATTTTAGTTTCGATCAAAAAAATTTTATTTCTTACGACTTTTCGTAAAATATGTTAATGCCATCTGAAAGAGGAACACATAAGCTTTCCATCGAGCTCTTATTCGAAAAAGTCGGTCGAAGGATGCAAGAGTTATTAGCAAAAAACTAATCAGTGGTCAACACGTTTCCGTCCTACTGCCGATTCTTTTCGCAAAATGCTTTTCTATAATTGTAGTATTTAATGGGAAAAAATTAAACAAATTTTTTGTCCATGTAAAAAAACTATTAATTCTGAATAAAATGCCACCCATTTATGCAATTAAAAAAATTTAAATGTCTCTTATTAGATAAGGCATATTTTCGTCTGATAAGGTACTTCTTTTTCAATGATTTCGCGGATATTTTAGTTTCGATCAAAAAATTTTTATTTCTTACGACTTTTCGTAAAATATGTTAATGCCATCTGAAAGAGGAACACATAAGCTTTCCATCGAGCTCTTATTCGAAAAAGTCGGTCGAAGGATGCAAGAATTATTAGCAAAAAACTAATCAGTGGTCAACACGTTTCCGTCCTACTGCCGATTCTTTTCGCAAAATGCTTTTCTATAATTGTAGTATTTAATGGGAAAAAATTAAACGAATTTTTTGTCCATGTAAAAAAACTATTAATTCTGAATAAAATGCCACCCATTTATGCAATTAAAAAAATTTAAATGTCTCTTATTAGATAAGGCATATTTTCGTCTGATAAGGTACTTCTTTTTCAATGATTTCGCGGATATTTTAGTTTCGATCAAAAAAATTTTATTTCTTACGACTTTTCGTAAAATATGTTAATGCCATCTGAAAGAGGAACACATAAGCTTTCCATCGAGCTCTTATTTGAAAAAGTCGGTCGAAGGATGCAAGAGTTATTAGCAAAAAACTAATCAGTGGTCAACACGTTTCCGTCTTACTGCCGATTCTTTTCGCAAAATGCTTTTCTATAATTGTAGTATTTAATGGGAAAAAATTAAACGAATTTTTTGTCCATGTAAAAAAACTATTAATTCTGAATAAAATGCCACCCATTTATGGAATTAAAAAAATTTAAATGTCTCTTATTAGATAAGGCATATTTTCGTCTGATAAGGTACTTCTTTTTCAATGATTTCGCGGATATTTGAGTTTCGATCAAAAAATTTTTATTTCTTACGACTTTTCGTAAAATATGTTAATGCCATCTGAAAGAGGAACACATAAGCTTTCCATCGAGCTCTTATTCGAAAAAGTCGGTCGAAGGATGCAAGAATTATTAGCAAAAAACTAATCAGTGGTCAACACGTTTCCGTCCTACTGCCGATTCTTTTCGCAAAATGCTTTTCTATAATTGTAGTATTTAATGGGAAAAAATTAAACGAATTTTTTGTCCATGTAAAAAAACTATCAATTCTGAATAAAATGCCACCCATTTATGGAATTAAAAAAATTTAAATGTCTCTTATTAGATAAGGCATATTTTCGTCTGATAAGGTACTTCTTCTTCAATGATTTCGAGGATATTTTAGTTTCGATCAAAAAAATTTTATTTCTTACGACTTTTCGTAAAATATGTTAATGCCATCTGAAAGAGGAACAGATAAGCTTTCCATAGAGCTCTTATTCGAAGAAGTCGGTCGAAGGATGCAAGAGTTATTAGCAAAGTTTTTGTCCATGTAAAAAACTATTGATTCTGAATAAAATGCCACCCATTTATGAAATTAAAAAAATTTAAATGTCTCTTATTAGATAAGACATTTTTTCGTCTGATAAGGTACTTCTTTTTCAATGATTTCGAGGATATTTTAGTTTTGATGAAAAAAATTTTATTTCTTACGACTTTTCGAAAAATATGTTAATGCCATCAGAAAGAGGAACAGATAAGCTTTCCATCGAGCTCTTAGTCGAAGAAGTCGGTCGAAGGATGCAAGAGTTATTAGCAAAAAACTAATCGGTGGTCAACACGTTTTCGACCTACTGCCGATTCTTTTCGCAAAATGCTTTTCTATAATTGTAGTATTTAATGGGAAAAAATTAAACGAATTTTTTGTCCATGTAAAAAAACTATTAATTCTGAATAAAATGCCACCCATTTATGCAATTAAAAAAATTTAAATGTCTCTTATTAGATAAGGCATATTTTCGTCTGATAAGGTACTTCTTTTTCAATGATTTCGCGGATATTTTAGTTTCGATCAAAAAAATTTTATTTCTTACGACTTTTCGTAAAATATGTTAATGCCATCTGAAAGAGGAACACATAAGCTTTCCATCGAGCTCTTATTCGAAAAAGTCGGTCGAAGGATGCAAGAGTTATTAGCAAAAAACTAATCAGTGGTCAACACGTTTCCGTCCTACTGCCGATTCTTTTCGCAAAATGCTTTTCTATAATTGTAGTATTTAATGGGAAAAAATTAAACGAATTTTTTGTCCATGTAAAAAACTATTAATTCTGAATAAAATGCCACCCATTTACGAAATTAAAAAAAATTTAAATGTCTCTTATTAGATAAGGCATATTTTCGTCTGATAAGGTACTTCGTTTTCAATGATTTCGAGGATATTTTAGTTTCGATCAAAAAAATTTTATTGCTTACGACTTTTCGTAAAATATGTTAATGCCATCTGAAAGAGGAACAGATTAGCTTTCCATCGAGCTTTTAGTCAAAGAAGTCGGTCGAAGAATGCAAGAGTTATTAGCAAAAAACTAATCGGTGGTCAACACGATTCCGTCCTACTGCCGATTCTTTTCGCAAAATGCTTTTCCATAATTGTAGTATTTAATGGGAAAAAATTAAACGGAGTTTTTGTCCATGTAAAAAACTATTAATTCTGAAAAAAATGCCACCCGTTTATGCAATTAAAAAGATTTAAATGTCTCTTATTAGATAAGGCATAATTTCGTCTGATAAGGTACTTCTTTTTCAATGATTTCGAGGTTATTTTAGTTTCGATCAAAAAAATTTTATTGCTTACGACTTTTCGTAAAATATGTTAATGCCATCTGAAAGAGGAACAGATTAGCTTTCCATCGAGCTTTTAGTCAAAGAAGTCGGTCGAAGAATGCAAGAGTTATTAGCAAAAAACTAATCGGTGGTCAACACGATTCCGTCCTACTGCCGATTCTTTTCGCAAAATACTTTTCTATAATTGTAGTATTTAATGGGAAAAAATTCAACGAATTTTTTGTCCATGTAAAAAAACTATTAATTCTGAATAAAATGCCACGCATTTATGCAATTAAAAAAATTTAAATGTCTCTTATTAGATAAGGCATATTTTCGTCTGATACGGTACTTCGTTTTCAATGATTTCGAGGATATTTTAGTTTTGATCAAAAAAATTTTATTTCTTATATTTTTTCGTAAAAAATGTTAATGCCAACTGAAAGAGGAATAGATAAGCTTTCCATCGAGCTCTTAGTCGAAGAAGTCGGTCGAAGGATGCAAGAGTTGTTAGCAAAAAATCAATCGGTGGTCAACACGATTCCGTCCTACTGCCGATTCTTTTCGCAAAATGCTTTTCCATAATTGTAGTATTTAATGGGAAAAAATTAAACGAATTTTTTGTCCATGTAAAAAAAACTATTAATTCTGAATAAAATGCCACCCGTTTATGCAATTAAAAAGATTTAAATGTCTCTTATTAGATAAGGCATAATTTCGTCTGATAAGGTACTTCTTTTTCAATGATTTCGAGGTTATTTTAGTTTCGATCAAAAAAATTTTATTTCTTACGACTTTTTGTAAAATATGTTAATGCCATCTGAAAGAGGAACAGATAAGCTTTCCAACGAACTCTTAGTCGAAGAAGTCGGTCGAAGGATGCAAGAGTTATTAGCAAAGTTTTTGTCCATGTAAAAAACTATTGATTCTGAATAAAATGCCACCCATTTATGAAATTAAAAAAATTTAAATGTCTCTTATTAGATAAGGCATATTTTCGTCTGATAAGGTACTTCTTTTTCAATGATTTCGCGGATATTTTAGTTTCGATCAAAAAAATTTTATTTCTTACGACTTTTCGTAAAATATGTTAATGCCATCTGAAAGAGGAACACATAAGCTTTCCATCGAGCTCTTATTTGAAAAAGTCGGTCGAAGGATGCAAGAGTTATTAGCAAAAAACTAATCAGTGGTCAACACGTTTCCGTCCTACTGCCGATTCTTTTCGCAAAATGCTTTTCTATAATAGTAGTATTTAATGGGAAAAAATTAAACGAATTTTTTGTCCATGTAAAAAAACTATTAATTCTGAATAAAATGCCACCCATTTATGGAATTAAAAAAATTTAAATGTCTCTTATTAGATAAGGCAAATTTTCGTCTGATAAGGTACTTCTTCTTCAATGATTTCGAGGATATTTTAGTTTCGATCAAAAAAATTTTATTTCTTACGACTTTTCGTAAAATATGTTAATGCCATCTGAAAGAGGAACAGATAAGCTTTCCATAGAGCTCTTATTCGAAGAAGTCGGTCGAAGGATGCAAGAGTTATTAGCAAAGTTTTTGTCCATGTAAAAAACTATTGATTCTGAATAAAATGCCACCCATTTATGAAATTAAAAAAATTTAAATGTCTCTTATTAGATAAGGCATTTTTTCGTCTGATAAGGTACTTCTTTTTCAATGATTTCGAGGATATTTTAGTTTTGATGAAAAAAATTTTATTTCTTACGACTTTTCGAAAAATATGTTAATGCCATCAGAAAGAGGAACAGATAAGCTTTCCATCGAGCTCTTAGTCGAAGAAGTCGGTCGAAGGATGCAAGAGTTATTAGCAAAAAACTAATCGGTGGTCAACACGTTTTCGTCCTACTGCCGATTCTTTTCGCAAAATGCTTTTCTATAATTGTAGTATTTAATGGGAAAAAATTAAACGAATTTTTTGTCCATGTAAAAAAACCATTAATTCTGAATAAAATGCCACCCATTTATGCAATTAAAAAAATTTAAATGTCTCTTATTAGATAAGGCATATTTTCGTCTGATAAGGTACTTCGTTTTCAATGATTTCGCGGATATTTTAGTTTCGATCAAAAAAATTTTATTTCTTACGACTTTTCGTAAAATATGTTAATGCCATCTGAAAGAGGAACACATAAGCTTTCCATCGAGCTCTTATTCGAAAAAGTCGGTCGAAGGATGCAAGAGTTATTAGCAAAAAACTAATCAGTGGTCAACACGTTTCCGTCCTACTGCCGATTCTTTTCGCAAAATGCTTTTCTATAATTGTAGTATTTAATGGGAAAAAATTAAACGAATTTTTTGTCCATGTAAAAAACTATTAATTCTGAATAAAATGCCACCCATTTACGAAATTAAAAAAAATTTAAATGTCTCTTATTAGATAAGGCATATTTTCGTCTGATAAGGTACTTCGTTTTCAATGATTTCGAGGATATTTTAGTTTCGATCAAAAAAATTTTATTGCTTACGACTTTTCGTAAAATATGTTAATGCCATCTGAAAGAGGAACAGATTAGCTTTCCATCGAGCTTTTAGTCAAAGAAGTCGGTCGAAGAATGCAAGAGTTATTAGCAAAAAACTAATCGGTGGTCAACACGATTCCGTCGTACTGCCGATTCTTTTCGCAAAATACTTTTCTATAATTGTAGTATTTAATGGGAAAAAATTAAACGGAGTTTTTGTCCATGTAAAAAACTATTAATTCTGAAAAAAATGCCACTCATTTATGCAATTAAAAAAATTTAAATGTCTCTTATTAGAAAAGGCATATTTTCGTCTTATAAGGTACTTTTTCCTCAAAGATTCCGAGGATATTTTAGTTTTGATCAAAAAAATTTTATTTCTCATGACTTTTCGTAAAATATGTTAATACCATCTGAAAGAAGAACAGATAAGCTTTCCATCGAGCTCTTATTCGAAGAAGTCGGTCGAAGGATGCAAGAGTTGTTAGCAAAAAACCAATCTGTGGTCAACACGATTCCGTCCTACTGCCGATTCTTTTCGCAAAATGCTTTTCTATAATTGTAGTATTTAAAGGGAAAAAATTCAACGAATTTTTTGTCCATGTAAAAAAACTATTAATTCTGAATAAAATGCCACGCATTTATGCAATTAAAAAAATTTAAATGTCTCTTATTAGATAAGGCATATTTTCGTCTGATACGGTACTTCGTTTTCAATGATTTCGAGGATATTTTAGTTTTGATCAAAAAAATTGTATTTCTTATATTTTTTCGTAAAAAATGTTAATGCCAACTGAAAGAGGAATAGATAAGCTTTCCATCGAGCTCTTAGTCGAAGAAGTCGGTCGAAGGATGCAAGAGTTGTTAGCAAAAAATCAATCGGTGGTCAACACGATTCCGTCCTACTGCCGATTCTTTTCGCAAAATGCTTTTCTATAATTGTAGTATTTAATGGGAAAAAATTAAACGAATTTTTTGTCCATGTAAAAAAAACTATTAATTCTGAAAAAAATGCCACCCGTTTATGCAATTAAAAAGATTTACATGTCTCTTATTAGATAAGGCATAATTTCGTCTGATAAGGTACTTCTTTTTCAATGATTTCGAGGTTATTTTAGTTTCGATCAAAAAAATTTTATTTCTTACGACTTTTTGTAAAATATGTTAATGCCATCTGAAAGAGGAACAGATAAGCTTTCCAATGAACTCTTAGTCGGATAAGTCGGTCGAAGGATGCAAGAGTTATTAGCAAAAAACTAATCGGTGGTCAACACGTTTCCGTCCTACTGCCGATTCTTTTCGCAAAATGCTTTTCTATAATTGTAGTATTTAATGGGAAAAAATTAAACGAATTTTTTGTCCATGTAAAAAAACTATTAATTCTGAATAAAATGCCACCCATTTATGGAATTAAAAAAATTTAAATGTCTCTTATTAGATAAGGCATATTTTCGTCTGATAAGGTACTTCTTCTTCAATGATTTCGAGGATATTTTAGTTTCGATCAAAAAAATTTTATTTCTTACGACTTTTCGTAAAATATGTTAATGCCATCTGAAAGAGGAACAGATAAGCTTTCCATAGAGCTCTTATTCGAAGAAGTCGGTCGAAGGATGCAAGAGTTATTAGCAAAGTTTTTGTCCATGTAAAAAACTATTGATTCTGAATAAAATGCCACCCATTTATGAAATTAAAAAAATTTAAATGTCTCTTATTAGATAAGGCATTTTTTCGTCTGATAAGGTACTTCTTTTTCAATGATTTCGAGGATATTTTAGTTTTGATGAAAAAAATTTTATTTCTTACGACTTTTCGAAAAATATGTTAATGCCATCAGAAAGAGGAACAGATAAGCTTTCCATCGAGCTCTTAGTCGAAGAAGTCGGTCGAAGGATGCAAGAGTTATTAGCAAAAAACTAATCGGTGGTCAACACGTTTTCGTCCTACTGCCGATTCTTTTCGCAAAATGCTTTTCTATAATTGTAGTATTTAATGGGAAAAAATTAAACGAATTTTTTGTCCATGTAAAAAAACTATTAATTCTGAATAAAATGCCACCCATTTATGCAATTAAAAAAATTTAAATGTCTCTTATTAGATAAGGCATATTTTCGTCTGATAAGGTACTTCTTTTTCAATGATTTCGCGGATATTTTAGTTTCGATAAAAAAAATTTTATTTCTTACGACTTTTCGTAAAATATGTTAATGCCATCTGAAAGAGGAACACATAAGCTTTCCATCGAGCTCTTATTCGAAAAAGTCGGTCGAAGGATGCAAGAGTTATTAGCAAAAAACTAATCAGTGGTCAACACGTTTCCGTCCTACTGCCGATTCTTTTCGCAAAATGCTTTTCTATAATTGTTGTATTTAATGGGAAAAAATTAAACGAATTTTTTGTCCATGTAAAAAACTATTAATTCTGAATAAAATGCCACCCATTTACGAAATTAAAAAAAATTTAAATGTCTCTTATTAGATAAGGCATATTTTCGTCTGATAAGGTACTTCTTTTTCAATGATTTCGCGGATATTTTAGTTTCGATCAAAAAAATTTTATTTCTTACGACTTTTCGTAAAATATGTTAATGCCATCTGAAAGAGGAACACATAAGCTTTCCATCGAGCTCTTATTCGAAAAAGTCGGTCGAAGGATGCAAGAGTTATTAGCAAAAAACTAATCAGTGGTCAACACGTTTCCGTCCTACTGCCGATTCTTTTCGCAAAATGCTTTTCTATAATTGTTGTATTTAATGGGAAAAAATTAAACGAATTTTTTGTCCATGTAAAAAACTATTAATTCTGAATAAAATGCCACCCATTTACGAAATTAAAAAAAAATTTAACTGTCTCTTATTAGATAAGGCATATTTTCGTCTGATAAGGTACTTCGTTTTCAATGATTTCGAGGATATTTTAGTTTCGATCAAAAAAATTTTATTGCTTACGACTTTTCGTAAAATATGTTAATGCCATCTGAAAGAGTAACAGATAAGCTTTCCATCGAGCTTTTAGTCAAAGAAGTCGGTCGAAGGATGCAAGAGTAATTAGCAAAAAACTAATCGGTGGTCAACACGTTTCCGTCCTACTGCCGATTCTTTTCGCAAAATACTTTTCTATAATTGTAGTATTTAATGGGAAAAAATTAAACGGAGTTTTTGTCCATGTAAAAAACTATTAATTCTGAAAAAAATGCCACTCATTTATGCAATTAAAAAAATTTAAATGTCTCTTATTAGATTAGGCATATTTTCGTCTTATAAGGTACTTTTTCCTCAAAGATTCCGATGATATTTTAGTTTTGATCAAAAAAATTTTATTTCTCATGACTTTTCGTAAAATATGTTAATACCATCTGAAAGAAGAACACATAAGCTTTCCATCGAGCTCTTATTCGAAGAAGTCGGTCGAAGGATGCAAGAGTTGTTAGCAAAAAACCAATCGGTGGTCAACACGATTCCGTCCTACTGCCGATTCTTTTCGCAAAATGCTTTTCTATAATTGTAGTATTTAAAGGGAAAAAATTAAACGAATTTTTTGTCCATGTAAAAAAACTATTAATTCTGAATAAAATGCCACGCATTTATGCAATTAAAAAATTTAAATGTCTCTTATTAGATAAGGCATATTTTCGTCTGATACGGCACTTCGTTTTCAATGATTTCGAGGATATTTTAGTTTTGATCAAAAAAATTTTATTTCTTATAACTTTTCGTAGAAAATGTTAATGCCAACTGAAAGAGGAATAGATAAGCTTTCCATCGAGCTCTTAGTCGAAGAAGTCGGTCGAAGGATGCAAGAGTTGTTAGCAAAAAATCAATCGGTGGTCAACACGATTCCGTCCTACTGCCGATTCTTTTCGCAAAATGCTTTTCTATAATTGTAGTATTTAATGGGAAAAAATTAAACGAATTTTTTGTCATGTAAAAAACTATTAATTCTGAATAAAATGCCACCCATTTATGAAATTAAGAAAATTTAAATGTCTCTTATTAGATAAGGCATATTTTCGTCTGATAAGGTACTTCTTTTTCAATGATTTCGAGGTTATTTTAGTTTCGATCAAAAAAATTTTATTTCTTACGACTTTTCGTAAAACTGCCGATTCTTTTCGCAAAGTACTTTTCTATAATTATAGTATTTAATGGGAAAAAATTAAACGAATTTTTTGTCCATGTAAAAAACTATTAATTCTGAATAAAATGCCACCCATTTATGCAATTAAGAAAATTTAAATGTCTCTTATTAGATAAGGCATATTTTCGTCTCATAAGGTACTTCTTTTTCAATGATTTCGAGGATATTTTAGTTTTGAATTTCTTTTTTATGCCGCCCATTTATGAAATTAAAAAAATTTAAATGTCTCTTATTAGATAAGGCATATTTTCGTCTGATAAGGTACTTCTTTTTCAATGATTTCGAGGATATTTTAGTTTTGATCAAAAAAATTTTATTTCTTACGACTTTTCGTAAAATATGTTAATGCCATCTGAAAGAGGAACAGATAAGCTTTCCATCGAGCTCTTAGTCGAAGAAGTCGGTCGAAGGATGCAAGAGTTATTAGCAAAAAACTAATCGGTGGTCAACAGGTTTCCGTCCTACTGCCGATTCTTTTCGCAAAATGCTTTTCTATAATTGTAGTATTTAATGGGAAAAAATTAAACGAATTTTTTGTCCATGTAAAAAAACTATTAATTCTGTATAAAATGACACGCATTTATGCAATTAAAAAAATTTAAATGTCTCTTATTAGATAAGGCATATTTTCGTCTGATAAGGTACTTCGTTTTCAATGATTTCGCGGATATTTTAGTTTTGATCAAAAAAATTTTATTGCTTACGACTTTTCGTAAAAAATGTTAATGCCAACTGAAAGAGCAACAGATAAGCTTTCCATCGAGCTCTTAGTCGAAGAAGTCGGTAGAAGGATGCAAGAGTTATTAGCAAAAAACTAATCGGTGGTCAACACGTTTCCGTCCTACTGCCGATAATTTTCGCAAAGTACTTTTCTATAATTGTAGTATTTAATGGGAAAAAATTAAACGAATTTTTTGTCATGTAAAAAACTATTAATTCTGAATAAAATGCCACCCATTTATGAAATTAAAAAAATTTAAATGTCTCTTATTAGATAAAATTAAAAAAAATTTAAATGTCTCTTATTAGATAAGGCATATTTTCGTCTGATAAGGTACTTCGTTTTCAATGATTTCGAGGATATTTTAGTTTCGATCAAAAAAATTTTATTGCTTACGACTTTTCGTAAAATATGTGATTGCCATCTGAAAGAGGAACAGATAAGCTTTCCATCCAGCTTTTAGTCAAAGAAGTCGGTCGAAGGATGCAAGAGTTATTAGCAAAAAACTAATCGGTGGTCAACACGATTCCGTCCTACTGCCGATTCTTTTCGCAAAATACTTTTCTATAATTGTAGTATTTAATGGGAAAAAATTAAACGGAGTTTTTGTCCATGTAAAAAACTATTGATTCTGAAAAAAATGCCACTTATTTATGCAATTAAAAAAATTTAAATGTCTCTTATTAGATAAGGCATATTTTCGTCTTATAAGGTACTTTTTCCTCAAAGATTCCGAGGATATTTTAGTTTTGATCAAAAAAATTTTATTTCTTATAACTTTTCGTAAAATATGTTAATACCATCTGAAAGAAGAACAGATAAGCTTTCCATCGAGCTCTTAGTCGAAGAAGTCGGTCGAAGGATGCTAGAGTTGTTAGCAAAAAATCAATCGGTGGTCAACACGATTCCGTCCTACTGCCGATTCTTTTCGCAAAATGCTTTTCTATAATTGTAGTATTTAATGGGAAAAAATTAAACGAATTTTTTGTCATGTAAAAAACTATTAATTCTGAATAAAATGCCACCCATTTATGAAATTAAAAAAATTTAAATGTCTCTTATTAGATAAGGCATATTTTCGTCTGATAAGGTACTTCTTTTTCAATGATTTCGAGGATATTTTAGTTTCGATCAAAAAAATTTTATTTCTTACGACTTTTCGTAAAACTGCCGATTCTTTTCGCAAAGTACTTTTCTATAATTATTGTATTTAATGGGAAAAAATTAAACGAATTTTTTGTCCATGTAAAAAACTATTAATTCTGAATAAAATGCCACCCATTTATGCAATTAAAAAAATGTAAATGTCTCTTATTAGATAAGGCATATTTTCGTCTCATAAGGTACTTCTTTTTCAATGATTTCGAGGATATTTTAGTTTTGAATTTCTTTTTTATGCCGCCCATTTATGAAATTAAAAAAAATTAAATGTCTCTTATTAGATAAGGCATATTTTCGTCTGATAAGGTACTTCTTTTTCAATGATTTCGAGGATATTTTAGTTTTGATCCAAAAAATTTTATTTCTTACAACTTTTTCGTTAAATATGTTAATGTCATCTGAAAGAGGAACAGATAAGCTTTCCATCGAGCTGTTATTCGAAGAAGTCGGTAGAAAGATGCACGAGTTATTAGCAAAAAACTAATCGGTGGTCAACGAGATTCCGTCCTACTGCCGATTCTTTTCGAACAATACTTTTCTATAATTCTAGTATTTAGTGGGAAAAAATAAAACGAATTTTTTGTCCATGTAAAAAACTATTAATTCTGAATAAAATGCCGCCCATTTATGCAATTAAAAAAATTTAAATGTCTCTTATTAGATAAGGCATATTTTCGTCTGATAAGGTACTTTTTCTTTAATGATTTCGAGGATATTTTCGTTTTGATCCAAAAAATTTTATTTCTTATGACTTTTCGTAAAATATGTTAATGCCATCTGAAAGAGGAACAGATAAGCTTTCCATCGAGCTCTTAGTCGAAGAAGTCGATCGAAGGATGCAAGAGTAATTAGCAAAAAACTAATCGGTGGTCAACACGATTCCGTCCTACTGCCGATTGTTTTCGAAAAGTACTTTTCTATAATTCTAGTATTTAATGGGAAAAATTTCAACGAATTTTTTTTCCATGTAAAAAACTATTGATTCTGAATAAAATGCCTCCCATTTATGCAATTAAAAAAATTTAAATGTTTCTTATTAGATAAGGTATATTTTCGTCTGATAAGGTACTTCTTCTTCAATGATTTCGAGGATATTTTAGTTTTGATAAAAAAAATTTTATTTCTTACGACTTCTCGTAAAATTTGTTAATGCCATCTGAAAGAGGAACAGATAAGCTTTCCGTCGAGCTCTTAGTCGAAGAAGTCGGTCGAAGGATGCAAGAGTTGTTAGCAAAAAATCAATCGGTGGTCAACACGATTCCGTCCTACTGCCGATTCTTTTCGCAAAATGCTTTTCTATAATTGTAGTATTTAATGGGAAAAAATTAAACGAATTTTTTGTCATGTAAAAAACTATTAATTCTGAATAAAATGCCACCCATTTATGAAATTAAAAAAATTTAAATGTCTCTTATTAGATAAGGCATATTTTCGTCTGATAAGGTACTTCTTTTTCAATGATTTCGAGGTTATTTTAGTTTCGATCAAAAAAATTTTATTTCTTACGACTTTTCGTAAAACTGCCGATTCTTTTCGCAAAGTACTTTTCTATAATTATAGTATTTAATGGGAAAAAATTAAACGAATTTTTTGTCCATGTAAAAAACTATTAATTCTGAATAAAATGCCACCCATTTATGCAATTAAAAAAATTTAAATGTCTCTTATTAGATAAGGCATATTTTCGTCTCATAAGGTACTTCTTTTTCAATGATTTCGAGGATATTTTAGTTTTGAATTTCTTTTTTATGCCGCCCATTTATGAAATTAAAAAAATTTAAATGTCTCTTATTAGATAAGGCATATTTTCGTCTGATAAGGTACTTCTTTTTCAATGATTTCGAGGATATTTTAGTTTTGATCAAAAAAATTTTATTCTTTACGACTTTTCGTAAAATATGTTAATGCCATCTGAAAGAGGAACAGATAAGCTTTCCATCGAGCTCTTAGTCGAAGAAGTCGGTCGAAGGATGCAAGAGTTATTAGCAAAAAACTAATCGGTGGTCAACAGGTTTCCGTCCTACTGCCGATTCTTTTCGCAAAATGCTTTTCTATAATTGTAGTATTTAATGGGAAAAAATTAAACGAATTTTTTGTCCATGTAAAAAAACTATTAATTCTGTATAAAATGACACGCATTTATGCAATTAAAAAAATTTAAATGTCTCTTATTAGATAAGGCATATTTTCGTCTGATAAGGTACTTCGTTTTCAATGATTTCGAGGATATTTTAGTTTTGATCAAAAAAATTTTATTTGTTACGACTTTTCGTAAAAAATGTTAATGCCAACTGAAAGAGGAACAGATAAGCTTTCCATCGAGCTCTTAGTCGAAGAAGTCGGTAGAAGGATGCAAGAGTTATTAGCAAAAAACTAATCGGTGGTCAACACGTTTCCGTCCTACTGCCGATTCTTTTCGCAAAGTACTTTTCTATAATTGTAGTATTTAATGGGAAAAAATTAAACGAATTTTTTGTCATGTAAAAAACTTTTAATTCTGAATAAAATGCCACCCATTTATGAAATTAAAAAAATTTAAATGTCTCTTATTAGACAAAATTAAAAAAAATTTAAATGTCTCTTATTAGATAAGGCATATTTTCGTCTGATAAGGTACTTCGTTTTCAATGATTTCGAGGATATTTTAGTTTCGATCAAAAAAATTTTATTGCTTACGACTTTTCGTAAAATATGTGATTGCCATCTGAAAGAGGAACAGATAAGCTTTCCATCGAGCTTTTAGTCAAAGAAGTCGGTCGAAGGATGCAAGAGTTATTAGCAAAAAACTAATCGGTGGTCAACACGATTCCGTCCTACTGCCGATTCTTTTCGCAAAATACTTTTCTATAATTGTAGTATTTAATGGGAAAAAATTAAACGGAGTTTTTGTCCATGTAAAAAACTATTGATTCTGAAAAAAATGCCACTCATTTATGCAATTAAAAAAATTTAAATGTCTCTTATTAGATAAGGCATATTTTCGTCTTATAAGGTACTTTTTCCTCAAAGATTCCGAGGATATTTTAGTTTTGATCAAAAAAATTTTATTTCTTATAACTTTTCGTAAAATATGTTAATACCATCTGAAAGAAGAACAGATAAGCTTTCCATCGAGCTCTTAGTCGAAGAAGTCGGTCGAAGGATGCAAGAGTTGTTAGCAAAAAATCAATCGGTGGTCAACACGATTCCGTCCTACTGCCGATTCTTTTCGCAAAATGCTTTTCTATAATTGTAGTATTTAATGGGAAAAAATTAAACGAATTTTTTGACATGTAAAAAACTATTAATTCTGAATAAAATGCCACCCATTTATGAAATTAAAAAAATTTAAATGTCTCTTATTAGATAAGGCATATTTTCGTCTGATAAGGTACTTCTTTTTCAATGATTTCGAGGATATTTTAGTTTCGATCAAAAAAATTTTATTTCTTACGACTTTTCGTAAAACTGCCGATTCTTTTCGCAAAGTACTTTTCTATAATTATTGTATTTAATGGGAAAAAATTAAACGAATTTTTTGTCCATGTAAAAAACTATTAATTCTGAATAAAATGCCACCCATTTATGCAATTAAAAAAATGTAAATGTCTCTTATTAGATAAGGCATATTTTCGTCTCATAAGGTACTTCTTTTTCAATGATTTCGAGGATATTTTAGTTTTGAATTTCTTTTTTATGCCGCCCATTTATGAAATTAAAAAAAATTAAATGTCTCTTATTAGGTAAGGCATATTTTCGTCTGATAAGGTACTTCTTTTTCAATGATTTCGAGGATATTTTAGTTTTGATCCAAAAAATTTTATTTCTTACAACTTTTTCGTAAAATATGTTAATGTCATCTGAAAGAGGAACAGATAAGCTTTCCATCGAGCTGTTATTCGAAGAAGTCGGTAGAAGGATGCAAGAGTTATTAGCAAAAAACTAATCGGTGGTCAACGAGATTCCGTCCTACTGCCGATTCTTTTCGAACAATACTTTTCTATAATTCTAGTATTTAGTGGGAAAAAATAAAACGAATTTTTTGTCCATGTAAAAAACTATTAATTCTGAATAAAATGCCGCCCATTTATGCAATTAAAAAAATTTAAATGTCTCTTATTAGATAAGGCATATTTTCGTCTGATAAGGTACTTTTTCTTTAATGATTTCGAGGATATTTTCGTTTTGATCCAAAAAATTTTATTTCTTATGACTTTTCGTAAAATATGTTAATGCCATCTGAAAGAGGAACAGATAAGCTTTCCATCGAGCTCTTAGTCGAAGAAGTCGATCGAAGGATGCAAGAGTAATTAGCAAAAAACTAATCGGTGGTCAACACGATTCCGTCCTACTGCCGATTGTTTTCGAAAAGTACTTTTCTATAATTCTAGTATTTAATGGGAAAAATTTCAACGAATTTTTTTTCCATGTAAAAAACTATTGATTCTGAATAAAATGCCTCCCATTTATGCAATTAAAAAAATTTAAATGTTTCTTATTAGATAAGGTATATTTTCGTCTGATAAGGTACTTCTTCTTCAATGATTTCGAGGATATTTTAGTTTTGATAAAAAAAATTTTATTTCTTACGACTTCTCGTAAAATTTGTTAATGCCATCTGAAAGAGGAACAGATAAGCTTTCCGTCGAGCTCTTAGTCGAAGAAGTCGGTCGAAGGATGCAAGAGTTTTTAGCAAAAAACTAATCGGTGGTCAACACGTTTCCGTCCTACTGCCGATTCTTTTCGCAAAGTACTTTTCTATAATTCTGGTATTTTTTTTTTTTATTTTTTTTTTTTTATTAAAACTTTGCTTTATTTATTGAATCTTCTCTTTATGAGACTAACAATAAGTTTGCAGATCTTATGCCTATATATTAACTAGCAGTTCTTTTGAACTGCAGATAGGTTGCGGGGCCCTAGGGTCTATCGCTGGGTTGGAAGGTCATTTCGACGAAGACGGGATTGGCTGCTCAACCTTGTTAATCTTCTGGCGAGATGGTTAGGGTGCGTAGAAAGCTTGCTGTAGTATTGTTCCTTGAGTTCTGCTATTACATCTCTGACTGGTTGAATATTTAAATCTTTTTGTATGTTTTCGTTTCGAACATACCACGGTGCCCCGGTGATGGTTCTCAATATCTTTGACTGGGTTCTCTGAATGATTTCAATGTTGCTACTGCTAGCGTTTCCCCATAACTGGGAGCCGTAGGTCCAGATAGGTTTGAGAACAGAATTGTAGAGCAGGACTTTGTAGTCAAGACTAAGGGAAGAGCGAGCGTTGATAAGCCAGTGGAGGCTATTTGCTTTTAGTTTTAAATGCGTTCTCTTGGCCTCGATGTGCCTGCGCCATGTGAGTCTTCTATCGAGGTGTACTCCGAGGTATGTCACTTCGTTTGTTTGCGGAAGCGTAGTGTTGTTTAACATCAGCGGTGGGCAATCTTGCCTGTTTAGAGTGAACGTAACGTGTTTGCATTTTTGTTCGTTGACTTTTATTCGCCAGTCAGCTAGCCATTTTTCTATGTCGACCAGGTGAAGAGCTAACTGCGCTGTTGCTTGCATAGGGCATCTGGAACGGCTGAGAATAGCTGTATCGTCAGCAAAGGTGGATGTTGTTAGACGTCTGCTTGTTGGGATGTCTGATGTGTAGAGGACATATAACGTAGGACCGAGTACGCTACCTTGAGGAACTCCAGCTCTAATGGTGTGGTCGTCGGACATATCACTGTTACATCTCACTGTAAACTTCCTGTCGTAGAGGTATGACTTTAGTAGCTTGTGCGTGTTGTTTGGAAGCATTGTTTTAATTTTATGCATTAAACCGTCTAACCAAACTCTGTCGAATGCTTGTGAGACATCCAAAAATATTGCTGTGCAGTATTCTCGATTTTCAAACGCGCTTCGTATTTCTGATGTTATGCGATTAACCTGCTCAATAGTTCCGTGTTTTTCACGAAAGCCGAATTGGTGTGAAGGGATTTAGTTGTGTGTTCTCAGGAATGAGTTGATCCGAGTTAGCACGCATTTTTCGAAAAGTTTTGATAGACACGATAATAAACTTATAGGTCTGTACGACGAGGGAATCGTGTGGTCTTTTCCTGGCTTTGGTATCATTATGATGATAGACTTTTTCCATCTTTCTGGAAAATAGCCAAGTTTAGTGATGGCATTGAAGAGCTTCGCGATAGTGCAAACAGCACAATATGGGAGCTCAATAATCATTTTTGGGGTTATTAAATCGCAGCCCGGTGATTTTTTTGGGTTCAGTTCCTTTTTGATAATATTAGCGATTTCGTTTGGTCGAAACTCGATTGGGTCACGTTGAAGCTCGGCGTCGTTTGTTAATGCTGGTAGTGTAGTCGCATTTGTGCAAGGATTTGGTTGAAACACATTTTCAAGGTGGGCGGCAAATGTTCTTGCTCTATCTTCGTCGCTGCGGGCCCAGCCGCCTGCAGGGTTTCTTATAGGCATCACGGTTTCTGTCGGTGAGCTTAGGGTTGGGTGAGCTCTCCACAGTGAGTTTCTTGTACTGGATGTGGATAGTTGTTCTATGTACCGGCGTTGGGTATATGCTTCTTCTTGCTTTAACGCTTTAGAGAGGTTGCGTGCGGCGCTCTTAAGCCTATGTCGTGCAGATGGCGATCTGGTTGATTGCCATTCTCGACGTAAGCGTCGCTTTTCGATAACGAGCTGCTCGATTTGTAGATTCGTCTTCTTTTGGTTACGTGGAGCTTGCGCCGTTTGAGGTGTTGAGATACGAGCTGCGGTAACGAAGACTGATTCTAGATTGTTTACGAAGCTGTCGATCTCAGCTTCAACGGTTAGGGGAGGATCTAGCTCAATGTGTGAGCTAAAATATTTTTTGTAACTGACCCAGTTGGTTTTATGCGAGGTCAATCTAATTGGTTGATCTACGGTTTTTGGATGTCGAAGTAGGTTAATTAATACAGGCGAGTGATCAGACGAGAGATTTGAAAGACTTTCGGCGCTTAGCAGGGTTCGGGGAATATTTTTTGTTATTGCAAAGTCAATTAGGTCGGGTAGTTTATTGGGGTCAGCCGGCCAGTATGTTGGTCTGCCGGGAGAGAGATGGTCGAGCTTATTGCTGGCTTTTATAATTGCATTGTATAATTGTTTTCCTTTTGGGGTCACTAGACGAGATCCCCAGTGAGTGTGCTTGGCATTGTAATCTCCTGCTGCTATGAAGTGTTCTCCGAGTGTGTTAAAGAACTGCATGAACTCAGTTTCAGATATATTGAAGCGAGGTGGGCAGTATACGGCGGCTAGTGTTAGATGGTTACCACTATCTAATTGTATGTTTACAGATGTGGCCTGTAGATAGTTTTCTGCAAATCTTCTATGGCAGTGGTGTTTTAGACGGTTTCTAATCAGAATACCAGTCCCCCCATGTGCTTTACCATCAGGATGGTTTGTTCCATAAAATACGTAGCCTCGTATGTTAAAATTATATTTGTTTGTAAGGTGTGTTTCTGAGAGTAGCATTACGTCAATGTGTTTGTCAAGTAGAAATTGAGCTAGCTCAAGTTTGTGCTGTGAGACGCCATTAGCATTCCACGTAGATATGCGTAGGGAAGGCATGGTTTATTTGGACTGTTGTGAAATCAGCATTTGTATCAGTAGATTTTGGTTACGCATTAAATCCTGCATAGTTGTCCGCATAAAAGACATAAACTCCATTAGACTTTGCTGCATGGTTGATAACATTGCTTCAAAGTTGCTTTGTTGCTGCCCCGGCATTTGGTGGTGTTGAGTCGCGTTTAAATCTGCATGTGCTAGTTGTGGGTTCGGCGTGTTTGGGGTAGGGGGAACCAGTCCTGATTTAAGAGCACTGGCAAATGTCACGTTTTTGGTTGAGATTCCGCCAAGTGAAGATCTGTCTGCGGTCGAAAAGAAAACGTCTGGGTTTAATTTAGATGGTGTAAATGTAGGCTGTGCGTTTTGAGAGCGTGTAGTGGTCACTCGCTGGTGGATTCGTGTTTTCAGTTCCTTGTATATTGGGCAACGTTTATAGTTAGCTGTGTGGTTACCACCACAGTTGGCGCATTTTTTTGTGCTGGCGTCGTCTTTGCTCGCTGGGCAGTGTGTAATGTCGTGAAGCTCTCCACAAGCTACACACACGGGGCGCAGAGTACAATACGACCTTGTATGGCCATATTCTTGGCAATTCGTACATTGTACGGGACCATTGCGTTTGTGCGGTTCTTCTACGGTGATTCTGCGGTGCAGTAGAAATTGAAGTTTGTATATCGGGTGCACTTCGTTTTTCTTTAGCGGCTTGCTTTCTGGATTAAGTTCTACCTTAAAGAGTGGTTGCGGCTTTCTATCCTTATTTTGGATGTTGAAAACAGTTTTGGCACTGAATCCTTTCTCTTGTAACGCGTTGATTACTTCCGCAGGAGTGACTTCAGGCTCTATGCCCTTTAGTACGACTTGCAGGCCTTTGCTGCTTTTTAGCTGGTACGTATAGAAGTTCTTTTTGTTGTCGCTCAGGTACTTCGACAGAACTCTGTAGTTATCTTCGGACTTAGTTTGTACCTTTGTTTCATGTATATTTCCCTTTACAAGGGGGATTATATGAAAGTTGTCCTTTCCAATAAGCTCGATAAGTTTGCTGACTAAGGCGTTGCAGCTTTTTTCACGGATGTAAATTGGTGGTGGCTTTGGCATTCTTTTAACGCTTTCTGTTTCGGGGGCCAGATAAGAAGTGTTATCTGCCAGAATTTTGCACCTGTTGGTATAATCAGGCGTTTCGCTTGGTGGTAGGCTGAAGCTAACACGGGTAATTTTCGGCTTCGAGTTTAGGGGGCTCAACTTTCTTTTAAATCGAATGTAGCGATCCATTCCAGTCTGTACGGCCGGCCTTTTTGTTTCTTTGTTTGCGTTTTCTTTAGGTAATGTTGCGCCAGTTATATTTGCATTGGCAATTAGACGGGCAGTTGATACCGTTGAAGTTGTTGTTGTACTTACTGTTGAGGTAGTTAGTGACATTGTTGTACTAGTCGTCGTAGATGGGCACAGGTCTCTCTGGCCAGTACATATCTGCTGATGAGCGGACACGGCGCTCTGTGGCGTTTGAGACGTGGACGGTAGCGACGGAGAGCAAGAACGCGCTCTCCCGCTCGCTACGTGCAATAGTTCGTGCGCTACATTGGTCATTGCCCTCGATCGCTGTAGTATTTTCTGTTGACGCGGCGTTATAGGTGAAATACGCGTTGTTCCGTTGCAAAGAGAGCCGACGCTCGTCTTGCTTACGCTGCAGTTCACTGCGAGTTTCGATTTCTTTTGAACTCATTGTATTAATAGAGATTTGGTTTTAATTGTTTTTTATTGTTTATTGTGGCTAATCAATTGATTAATTAGTTGATAGATTTGTGCGAATTTATCGCACTAAGCGTCTTTTCGCGATATACACTAATTATTATTAGATCTTTCACTGCACTGATGGGTTTTAAGTTAATTTTCCGGAGCACAAGAAAAACACGTCCGTACTTGACGGAATTCGCACGTTCATCCATTCTGGTATTTAATGGGAAAAAATTAAACGAATTTTTTCTCCATGTAAAAAACTATTGATTCTGAATAAAATGCCGCCCATTTATGCAATTTAAAAAATTTAAATGTTTTTTATTAGATAAGGCATATTTTCGTCTGATAAGGTACTTCTTCTTTAATGATTTCGACGATATTTTAGATTTGATCCAAAAAAATTTATTTCTTATGACTTTTCGTAAAATATGTTAATGCCATCTGAAAGAGGAAGAGATAAATTTAAATGTTTTTTATTAGATAAGGCATATGTTCGTCTGATAAGGTACTTCTTCTTCAATGATTTCGAGGATATTTTAGTTTTGATAAAAAAATTCTATCCATCTAAAAGAGGAAGAGATAAGCTTTCCATCGAGCTCTTTGTCGAAGAAGTCGGTCGAGGGATGCAAGAGTTATTGGCAAAAAGCTAATGGGTGGCCAAGACGTTTCCGTCCTAGTGCCGATTTTTTTCGCAAAGAACTTTTCTATTATTCTGGCATTAAATGGGAAAAAATTAAACGAATTTTTTGTCCACGTAAAAAACTATTAATTCTGAATAAAATGCCGCCCATTTATGCAATTAAAAACAATTAAATATTTCTTATTAGATAAGGCATATTTTCGTCTGATAAGGTACTTCTTCTTCAATGATTTCGAGGATATTTTAGTTTTGATCCAAAAAATTTTATTTCATATGACTTTTCGTAAAATATGTTAATGCCATCTAAAAGAGGAACATATAAGTTTTCCATCGAGCACTTAGTCGAAGAAGTCGGTCGAAGGATGCAAGAGTTATTAGCAAAAAGCTAATAGGTGGTCAACACGTTTCCGTCCTACTGCCGATTCTTTTCGCAAAGTACTTTTCTATAATTCTAGTATTTAATGGGAAAAAATTAAACGAATTTTTTGTCATGTAAAAAACTATTAATTCTGAATAAAATGCCACCCATTTATGAAATTAAAAAAATTTAAATGTCTCTTATTAGATAAGGCATATTTTCGTCTGATAAGGTACTTCTTTTTCAATGATTTCGAGGATATTTTAGTTTCGATCAAAAAAATTTTATTTCTTACGACTTTTCGTAAAACTGCCGATTCTTTTCGCAAAGTACTTTTCTATAATTATAGTATTTAATGGGAAAAAATTAAACGAATTTTTTGTCCATGTAAAAAACTATTAATTCTGAATAAAATGCCACCCATTTATGCAATTAAAAAAATGTAAATGTCTCTTATTAGATAAGGCATATTTTCGTCTCATAAGGTACTTCTTTTTCAATGATTTCGAGGATATTTTAGTTTTGAATTTCTTTTTTATGCCGCCCATTTATAAAATTAAAAAAAATTAAATGTCTCTTATTAGATAAGGCATATTTTCGTCTGATAAGGTACTAATTTTTCAATGATTTCGAGGAAATTTTAGTTTTGATCCAAAAAATTTTATTTCTTACAACTTTTTCGTAAAATATGTTAATGTCATCTGAAAGAGGAACAGATAAGCTTTCTATCGAGCACTTAGTCGAAGAAGTCGATCGAAGGATGCAAGAGTAATTAGCAAAAAACTAATCGGTGGTCAACACGATTCCGTCCTACTGCCGATTGTTTTCGAAAAGTACTTTTCTATAATTCTAGTATTTAATGGGAAAAATTTCAACGAATTTTTTTTCCATGTAAAAAACTATTGATTCTGAATAAAATGTCTCCCATTTATGCAATTAAAAAAATTTAAATGTTTCTTATTAGATAAGGTATATTTTCGTCTGATAAGGTACTTCTTCTTCAATGATTTCGAGGATATTTTAGTTTTGATAAAAAAAATTTTATTTCTTACGACTTCTCGTAAAATTTGTTAATGCCATCTGAAAGAGGAACAGATAAGCTTTCCGTCGAGCTCTTAGTCGAAGAAGTCGGTCGAAGGATGCAAGAGTTTTTAGCAAAAAACTAATCGGTGGTCACCACGTTTCCGTCCTACTGCCGATTCTTTTCGCAAAGTACTTTTCTATAATTCTGGTATTTAATGGGAAAAAATTAAACGAATTTTTTCTCCATGTAAAAAACTATTGATTCTGAATAAAATGCCGCCCATTTATGCAATTTAAAAAATTTAAATGTTTTTTATTAGATAAGGCATATTTTCGTCTGATAAGGTACTTCTTCTTCAATGATTTCGAGGATATTTTAGTTTTGATCCAAAAAATTTTATTTCTTATGACTTTTCGTAAAATATGTTAATGCCATCTGAAAGAGGAAGAGATAAATTTAAATGTTTTTTATTAGATAAGGCATATGTTCGTCTGATAAGGTACTTCTTCTTCAATGATTTCGAGGATATTTTAGTTTTGATTAAAAAAATTCTATCCATCTAAAAGAGGAAGAGATAAGCTTTCCATCGAGCTCTTTGTCGAAGAAGTCGGTCGAGGGATGCAAGAGTTATTGGCAAAAAGCTAATGGGTGGCCAAGACGTTTCCGTCCTAGTGCCGATTTTTTTCGCAAAGTACTTTTCTATTATTCTGGCATTAAATGGGAAAAAATTAAACGAATTTTTTGTCCACGTAAAAAACTATTAATTCTGAATAAAATGCCGCCCATTTATGCAATTAAAAACAATTAAATATTTCTTATTAGATAAGGCATATTTTCGTCTGATAAGGTACTTCTTCTTCAATGATTTCGAGGATATTTTAGTTTTGATCCAAAAAATTTTATTTCTTATGACTTTTCGTAAAATATGTTAGTGCCATCTAAAAGAGGAACATATAAGTTTTCCATCGAGCACTTAGTCGAAGAAGTCGGTCGAAGGATGCAAGAGTTATTAGCAAAAAGCTAATAGGTGGTCAACACGTTTCCGTCCTACTGCCGATTCTTTTCGCAAAGTACTTTTCTATAATTCTAGTATTTAATGGGAAAAAGTTAAACGAATTTTTTTTCCATGTAAAAAACTATTAATTGTGAATAAAATGCCGCCCATTTATGCAATTAAAAAAATTTTAATGTCTCTTATTAGATAAAGCATATTTTCGTCTGATAAGGTACTTCTTTTTCAATAATTTCGAGGATATTTTAGTTTTGATAAAAAAAATTTTATTTCTTACGACTTTTCGTAAAATATGTTAATGCCGTCTGAAAGAGGAACAGATAAGCTTTCCGTCGAGCTCTTAATCGAAGAAGTCGGTCGAAGGATGCAAGAGTAATTAGCAAAAAACTAATCGGTGGTCAACACGATTCCGTCCTACTGCCGATTCTTTTCGAAAAGTACTTTTCTATAATTCTAGTATTTAATGGGAAAAAATTAAACGAATTTTTTGTCCATTTAAAAAACTATTAATTCTAAATAAAATGCCGCCCATTTATGTAATTAAAAAAATTTTAATGTCTCTTATTAGATAAAGCATATTTTCGTCTGATAAGGTACTTCTTTTTCAATAATTTCGAGGATATTTTAGTTTTGATAAAAAAAATTTTATTTCTTACGACTTTTCGTAAAATATGTTAATGCCATCTGAAAGAGTAACAGATAAGCTTTCCGTCGAGCTCTTAATCGAAGAAGTCGGTCGAAGGATGCAAGAGTAATTAGCAAAAAACTAATCGGTGGTCAACACGATTCCGTCCTACTGCCGATTCTTTTCGAAAAGTACTTTTCTATAATTCTAGTATTTAATGGGAAAAAATTAAACGAATTTTTTGTCCATTTAAAAAACTATTAATTCTGAATAAAATGCCGCCCATTTATACAATTAAAAAAATTTAAATGTCTCTTATTAGATAAGGCATATTATCGTCTGATAAGGTACTTCTTTTTCAATAATTTCGAGGATATTTTAGTTTTGATAAAAAAAAATTTTATTTCTTACGACTTTTCGTAAAATATGTTAATGCCATCTGAAAGAGGAACAGATAAGCTTACCGTCGAGCTCATAGTCGAAGAAGTCGGTTGAAGGATGCAAGAGTTATTAGCAAAAAACTAATCGGTGGTCAACGAGATTACGTCCTACTGCCGATTCTTTTCGAACAGTACTTTTCTATAATTCTAGTATTTAATGGGAAAAATAAAACGAATTTTTGTCCATGTAAAAAACTATTAATTCTGAATAAAATGACGCCCATTTATGCAATTAAAAAAATTTAAATGTTTCTTATTAGATAAGGCATATTTTCGTCTGATAAGGTACTTCTTCTTTAATGATTTCGAGGATATTTTAGTTTTGATCCAAAAAATTTTATTTCTTATGACTTTTCGTAAAATATGTTAATGCCATCTGAAAGAGGAAGAGATAGGCTTTCCATCGAGCTCATAGTCGGAAATGTCGGTTGAAGGATGCAGGAGTTATTAGCAAAAAATTAATCGGTGGTCAACGAGATTCCGTCCTACTGCCGATTCTTTTCGAACAATACTTTTCTACAATTCTAGTATTTAATGGGAAAAAATAAAACGAATTTTTTCTCCATGTAAAAAACTATTAATTCTGAATAAAATGCCGCCCATTTATGCAATTAAAAAAATTTAAATGTCTCTTATTAGATAAGGCATATTTTCGTCTGATAAGGTACTTTTTCTTTAATGATTTCGAGGATATTTTAGTTTTGATCAAAAAAATTTTATTTCTTATGACTTTTCGTAAAATATGTTAATGCCATCTGAAAGAGGAAGAGATAACCTTTCCGTCGAGCTCTTAGTCGAAGAAGTCGATCGAAGGATGCAAGAGTAATTAGCAAAAAACTAATCGGTGGTCAACACGATTCCGTCCTACTGCCGATTGTTTTCGAAAAGTACTTTTCTATAATTCTAGTATTTAATGGGAAAAATTTCAACGAATTTTTTTTCCATGTAAAAAACTATTGATTCTGAATAAAATGTCTCCCATTTATGCAATTAAAAAAATTTAAATGTTTCTTATTAGATAAGGTATATTTTCGTCTGATAAGGTACTTCTTCTTTAATGATTTCGAGGATATTTTAGTTTTGATCCAAAAAATTTTATTTCATATGACTTTTCGTAAAATATGTTAATGCCATCTGAAAGAGGAAGAGATAAGCTTTCCGTCGAGCTCTTAGTCGAAGAAGTCGATCGAAGGATGCAAGAGTAATTAGCAAAAAACTAATCGGTGGTCAACACGATTCCGTCCTACTGCCGATTTTTTTCGCAAAGTACTTTTCTATTATTCTGGCATTAAATGGGAAAAAATTAAACGAATTTTTTGTCCACGTAAAAAACTATTAATTCTGAATAAAATGCCGCCCATTTATGCAATTAAAAACAATTAAATATTTCTTATTAGATAAGGCATATTTTCGTCTGATAAGGTACTTCTTCTTCAATGATTTCGAGGATATTTTAGTTTTGATCCAAAAAATTTTATTTCATATGACTTTTCGTAAAATATGTTAATGCCATCTAAAAGAGGAACATATAAGTTTTCCATCGAGCACTTAGTCGAAGAAGTCGGTCGAAGGATGCAAGAGTTATTAGCAAAAAGCTAATAGGTGGTCAACACGTTTCCGTCCTACTGCCGATTCTTTTCGCAAAGTACTTTTCTATAATTCTAGTATTTAATGGGAAAAAATTAAACGAATTTTTTGTCATGTAAAAAACTATTAATTCTGAATAAAATGCCACCCATTTATGAAATTAAAAAAATTTAAATGTCTCTTATTAGATAAGGCATATTTTCGTCTGATAAGGTACTTCTTTTTCAATGATTTCGAGGATATTTTAGTTTCGATCAAAAAAATTTTATTTCTTACAACTTTTCGTAAAACTGCCGATTCTTTTCGCAAAGTACTTTTCTATAATTATAGTATTTAATGGGAAAAAATTAAACGAATTTTTTGTCCATGTAAAAAACTATTAATTCTGAATAAAATGCCACCCATTTATGCAATTAAAAAAATTTAAATGTCTCTTATTAGATAAGGCATATTTTCGTCTCATAAGGTACTTCTTTTTCAATGATTTCGAGGATATTTTAGTTTTGAATTTCTTTTTTATGCCGCCCATTTATAAAATTAAAAAAAATTAAATGTCTCTTATTAGATAAGGCATATTTTCGTCTGATAAGGTACTTCTTTTTCAATGATTTCGAGGATATTTTAGTTTTGATCCAAAAAATTTTATTTCTTACAACTTTTTCGTAAAATATGTTAATGTCATCTGAAAGAGGAACAGATAAGCTTTCTATCGAGCACTTAGTCGAAGAAGTCGATCGAAGGATGCAAGAGTAATTAGCAAAAAACTAATCGGTGGTCAACACGATTCCGTCCTACTGCCGATTGTTTTCGAAAAGTACTTTTCTATAATTCTAGTATTTAATGGGAAAAATTTCAACGAATTTTTTTTCCATGTAAAAAACTATTGATTCTGAATAAAATGTCTCCCATTTATGCAATTAAAAAAATTTAAATGTTTCTTATTAGATAAGGTATATTTTCGTCTGATAAGGTACTTCTTCTTCAATGATTTCGAGGATATTTTAGTTTTGATAAAAAAAATTTTATTTCTTACGACTTCTCGTAAAATTTGTTAATGCCATCTGAAAGAGGAACAGATAAGCTTTCCGTCGAGCTCTTAGTCGAAGAAGTCGGTCGAAGGATGCAAGAGTTTTTAGCAAAAAACTAATCGGTGGTCACCACGTTTCCGTCCTACTGCCGATTCTTTTCGCAAAGTACTTTTCTATAATTCTGGTATTTAATGGGAAAAAATTAAACGAATTTTTTCTCCATGTAAAAAACTATTGATTCTGAATAAAATGCCGCCCATTTATGCAATTTAAAAAATTTAAATGTTTTTTATTAGATAAGGCATATTTTCGTCTGATAAGGTACTTCTTCTTCAATGATTTCGAGGATATTTTAGTTTTGATCCAAAAAATTTTATTTCTTATGACTTTTCGTAAAATATGTTAATGCCATCTGAAAGAGGAAGAGATAAATTTAAATGTTTTTTATTAGATAAGGCATATGTTCGTCTGATAAGGTACTTCTTCTTCAATGATTTCGAGGATATTTTAGTTTTGATAAAAAAATTCTATCCATCTAAAAGAGGAAGAGATAAGCTTTCCATCGAACTCTTTGTCGAAGAAGTCGGTCGAGGGATGCAAGAGTTATTGGCAAAAAGCTAATGGGTGGCCAAGACGTTTCCGTCCTAGTGCCGATTTTTTTCGCAAAGTACTTTTCTATTATTCTGGCATTAAATGGGAAAAAATTAAACGAATTTTTTGTCCACGTAAAAAACTATTAATTCTGAATAAAATGCCGCCCATTTATGCAATTAAAAACAATTAAATATTTCTTATTAGATAAGGCATATTTTCGTCTGATAAGGTACTTCTTCTTCAATGATTTCGAGGATATTTTAGTTTTGATCCAAAAAATTTTATTTCTTATGACTTTTCGTAAAATATGTTAATGCCATCTAAAAGAGGAACATATAAGTTTTCCATCGAGCACTTAGTCGAAGAAGTCGGTCGAAGGATGCAAGAGTTATTAGCAAAAAGCTAATAGGTGGTCAACACGTTTCCGTCCTACTGCCGATTCTTTTCGCAAAGTACTTTTCTATAATTCTAGTATTTAATGGGAAAAAGTTAAACGAATTTTTTTTCCATGTAAAAAACTATTAATTGTGAATAAAATGCCGCCCATTTATGCAATTAAAAAAATTTTAATGTCTCTTATTAGATAAAGCATATTTTCGTCTGATAAGGTACTTCTTTTTCAATAATTTCGAGGATATTTTGGTTTTGATAAAAAAAATTTTATTTCTTACGACTTTTCGTAAAATATGTTAATGCCGTCTGAAAGAGGAACAGATAAGCTTTCCGTCGAGCTCTTAATCGAAGAAGTCGGTCGAAGGATGCAAGAGTAATTAGCAAAAAACTAATCGGTGGTCAACACGATTCCGTCCTACTGCCGATTCTTTTCGAAAAGTACTTTTCTATAATTCTAGTATTTAATGGGAAAAAATTAAACGAATTTTTTGTCCATTTAAAAAACTATTAATTCTAAATAAAATGCCGCCCATTTATGTAATTAAAAAAATTTTAATGTCTCTTATTAGATAAAGCATATTTTCGTCTGATAAGGTACTTCTTTTTCAATAATTTCGAGGATATTTTAGTTTTGATAAAAAAAATTTTATTTCTTACGACTTTTCGTAAAATATGTTAATGCCATCTGAAAGAGGAACAGATAAGCTTTCCGTCGAGCTCTTAATCGAAGAAGTCGGTCGAAGGATGCAAGAGTAATTAGCAAAAAACTAATCGGTGGTCAACACGATTCCGTCCTACTGCCGATTCTTTTCGAAAAGTACTTTTCTATAATTCTAGTATTTAATGGGAAAAAATTAAACGAATTTTTTGTCCATTTAAAAAACTATTAATTCTGAATAAAATGCCGCCCATTTATACAATTAAAAAAATTTAAATGTCTCTTATTAGATAAGGCATATTATCGTCTGATAAGGTACTTCTTTTTCAATAATTTCGAGGATATTTTAGTTTTGATAAAAAAAAATTTTATTTCTTACGACTTTTCGTAAAATATGTTAATGCCATCTGAAAGAGGAACAGATAAGCTTACCGTCGAGCTCATAGTCGAAGAAGTCGGTTGAAGGATGCAAGAGTTATTAGCAAAAAACTAATCGGTGGTCAACGAGATTACGTCCTACTGCCGATTATTTTCGAACAGTACTTTTCTATAATTCTAGTATTTAATGGGAAAAAATAAAACGAATTTTTGTCCATGTAAAAAACTATTAATTCTGAATAAAATGCCGCCCATTTATGCAATTAAAAAAATTTAAATGTTTCTTATTAGATAAGGCATATTTTCGTCTGATAAGGTGCTTCTTCTTTAATGATTTCGAGGATATTTTAGTTTTTATCCAAAAAATTTTATTTCTTATGACTTTTCGTAAAATATGTTAATGCCATCTGAAAGAGGAAGAGATAGGCTTTCCATCGAGCTCATAGTCGGAAATGTCGGTTGAAGGATGCAGGAGTTATTAGCAAAAAATTAATCGGTGGTCAACGAGATTCCGTCCTACTGCCGATTCTTTTCGAACAATACTTTTCTACAATTCTAGTATTTAATGGGAAAAAATAAAACGAATTTTTTCTCCATGTAAAAAACTATTAATTCTGAATAAAATGCCGCCCATTTATGCAATTAAAAAAATTTAAATGTCTCTTATTAGATAAGGCATATTTTCGTCTGATAAGGTACTTTTTCTTTAATGATTTCGAGGATATTTTAGTTTTGATCAAAAAAATTTTATTTCTTATGACTTTTCGTAAAATATGTTAATGCCATCTGAAAGAGGAAGAGATAAGCTTTCCTTCGAGCTCTTAGTCGAAGAAGTCGATCGAAGGATGCAAGAGTAATTAGCAAAAAACTAATCGGTGGTCAACACGTTTCCGTCCTACTGCCGATTCTTTTCGAAAAGTACTTTTCTATAATTCTAGTATTTAATGGGAAAAAATTAAACGAATTTTTTGTCCATTTAAAAAACTATTAATTCTGAATAAAATGCCGCCCATTTATACAATTAAAAAAATTTAAATGTCTCTTATTAGATAAGGCATATTATCGTCTGATAAGGTACTTCTTTTTCAATAATTTCGAGGATATTTTAGTTTTGATAAAAAAAAATTTTATTTCTTACGACTTTTCGTAAAATATGTTAATGCCATCTGAAAGAGGAACAGATAAGCTTACCGTCGAGCTCATAGTCGAAGAAGTCGGTTGAAGGATGCAAGAGTTATTAGCAAAAAACTAATCGGTGGTCAACGAGATTACGTCCTACTGCCGATTCTTTTCGAACAGTACTTTTCTATAATTCTAGTATTTAATGGGAAAAAATAAAACGAATTTTTGTCCATGTAAAAAACTATTAATTCTGAATAAAATGCCGCCCATTTATGCAATTAAAAAAATTTAAATGTTTCTTATTAGATAAGGCATATTTTCGTCTGATAAGGTACTTCTTCTTTAATGATTTCGAGGATATTTTAGTTTTGATCCAAAAAATTTTATTTCTTATGACTTTTCGTAAAATATGTTAATGCCATCTGAAAGAGGAAGAGATAAGCTTTCCATCGAGCTCATAGTCGGAAATGTCGGTTGAAGGATGCAGGAGTTATTAGCAAAAAATTAATCGGTGGTCAACGAGATTCCGTCCTACTGCCGATTCTTTTCGAACAATACTTTTCTACAATTCTAGTATTTAATGGGAAAAAATAAAACGAATTTTTTCTCCATGTAAAAAACTATTAATTCTGAATAAAATGCCGCCCATTTATGCAATTAAAAAAATTTAAATGTCTCTTATTAGATAAGGCATATTTTCGTCTGATAAGGTACTTTTTCTTTAATGATTTCGAGGATATTTTAGTTTTGATCAAAAAAATTTTATTTCTTATGACTTTTCGTAAAATATGTTAATGCCATCTGAAAGAGGAAGAGATAAGCTTTCCGTCGAGCTCTTAGTCGAAGAAGTCGATCGAAGGATGCAAGAGTAATTAGCAAAAAACTAATCGGTGGTCAACACGTTTCCGTCCTACTGCCGATTCTTTTCGCAAAGTACTTTTCTATAATTCTAGTATTTAATGGGAAAAATTTAAACGAATTTTTTTTCCATGTAAAAAACTATTAATTCTGAATAAAATGCCGCCCATTTATGCAATTAAAAAAATTTAAATGTTTCTTATTAGATAAGGCATATTTTCGTCTGATAAGGTACTTCTTCTTCAATGATTTCGAGGATATTTTAGTTTTGATAAAAAAAATTTTATTTCTTACGACTTTTCGTAAAATTTGTTAATGACATCTGAAAGAGGAACAGATATGCTTTCCGTCGAGCCTTTAGTCGAAGAAGTCGGTCGAAGGATGCAAGAGTTTTTAGCAAAAAACTAATCGGTGGTCAACACGTTTCCGTCCTACTGCCGATTCTTTTCGCAAAGTTCTTTTCTATAATTGTAGTATTTAATGGGAAAAAATTAAACGAATTTTTTGTCCATGTAAAAAACTATTAATTCTGAATAAAATGCCGCCCATTTATGCAATTTAAAAAATTTAAACGTTTTATATTAGATAAGGCATATGTTCGTCTGATAAGGTACTTCTTCTTCAATGATTTCGAGGATATTTTAGTTTTGATAAAAAAATTCTATCCATCTAAAAGAGGAAGAGATAAGCTTTCCATCGAGCTCTTTGTCGAAAAAGTCGGTCGAGGGATGCAAGAGTTATTGGCAAAATGCTAATGGGTGGTCAAGACGTTTCCGTCCTACTGCCGATTATTTTCGCAAAGTACTTTTCTATTATTCTGGCATTAAATGGGAAAAAATTATACGAATTTTTTGTCCACGTAGAAAACTATTAATTCTGAATAAAATGCCGCCCATTTATGCAAGTAAAAAATTTAAATGTTTCTTATTAGGTAAGGCATATTTTCGACTGATAAGGTACTTCTTCTTCAATGATTTCGAGGATATTTTAGTTTTGATCAAAAAAATTTTATTTCTTACGACTGTTCGTAAAATATGTTAATGCCATCTAAAAGAGGAACAGATAAGCTTTCCATCGAGCTCTTAGTCGAAGAAGTCGGTCGAAGGATGCAAGAGTTATTAGCAAAAAGCTAATCGGTGGTCAACACGTTTCCGTCCTACTGCCGATTCTTTTCGCAAAGTACTTTTCTATTATTCTGGCATTAAATGGGAAAAAATTAAACGAATTTTTTGTCCACGTAGAAAACTATTAATTCTGAATAAAATGCCGCCCATTTATGCAATTAAAAAAATTTAAATGTTTCTTATTAGGTAAGGCATATTTTCGACTGATAAGGTACTTCTTCTTCAATGATTTCGAGGATATTTTAGTTTTGATCAAAAAAATTTTAATTCTTACGACTGTTCGTAAAATATGTTAATGCCATCTGAAAGAGGAAGAGATAAGCTTTCCGTCGAGCTCTTAGTCGAAGAAGTCGATCGAAGGATGCAAGAGTTATTAGCAAAAAGCTAATCGGTGGTCAATACGTTTCCGTCCTACTGCCGATTCTTTTCGCAAAGTACTTTTCTACAATTCTAGTATTTAATGGGAAAAATTTAAACGAATTTTTTGTCCATGCAAAAACTATTAATTCTGAATAAAATGCCGCCCATTTATGCAATTAAAAAAATTTAAATGTTTCTTATTAGGTAAGGCATATTTTCGACTGATAAGGTACTTCTTCTTCAATGATTTCGAGGATATTTTAGTTTTGATCAAAAATATTTTATTTCTTACGACTTTTCGTAAAATATGTTAACGGCATCTAAAAGAGGAACAGATAAGCTTTCCATCGAGCTCTTAGTCGAAGAAGTCGGTCGAAAGATGCAAGAGTTATTAGCAAAAAGCTAATCGGTGGTCAACACGTTTCCGTCCTACTGCCGATTCTTTTCGCAAAGTACTTTTCTATAATTCTAGTATTTAATGGGAAAAATTTAAACGAATTTTTTGTCCATGTAAAAAACTATTAATTCTGAATAAAATGCCGCCCATTTATGCAATTAAAAAAATTTAAATGTTTCTTATTAGATAAGGCATATTTTCGTCTGATAAGGTACTTCTTCTTCAATGATTTCGAGGATATTTTAATTTTGATCCAAAAAATTTTATTTCTTATGACTTTTCGTAAACTATGTTAATGCTATCTGAAAGAAGGAGAGATAAGCTTTCCGTCGAGCTCTTAGTCGAAGAAGTCGGTCGAAGGATGCAAGAGTAATTAGCAAAAAACTAATCGGTGGTCAACACGATTCCGTCCTACTGCCGATTCTTTTCGAAAAGTACTTTTCTATAATTCTAGTATTTAATGTGAAAAAATTAAACGAATTTTTTGTCCATTTAAAAAACTATTAATTCTGAATAAAATGCCGCCCATTTATGTAATTAAAAAAATTTTAGTGTCTCTTATTAGATAAAGCATATTTTCGTCTGATAAGGTACTTCTTTTTCAATAATTTCGAGGATATTTTAGTTTTGATAAAAAAAATTTTATTTCTTACGACTTTTCGTAAAATATGTTAATGCCATCTGAAAGAGGAACAGATAAGCTTTCCGTTGAGCTCTTAGTCGAAGAAGTCGGTCGAAGGATGCAAGAGTAATTAGCAAAAAACTTATCGGTGGTCAACACGATTCCGTCCTACTGCCGATTCTTTTCGAAAAGTACTTTTCTATAATTCTAGTATTTAATGGGAAAAAATTAAACGAATTTTTTGTCCATTTAAAAAACTATTAATTCTGAATAAAATGCCGCCCATTTATGCAATTAAAAAAATTTAATTGTCTCTTATTAGATAAGGCATATTATCGTCTGATAAGGTACTTCTTTTTCAATAATTTCGAGGATATTTTAGTTTTGATAAAAAAAAATTTTATTTCTTACGACTTTTCGTAAAATATGTTAATGCCATCTGAAAGAGGAACAGATAAGCTTACCGTCGAGTTCATAGTCGAAGAAGTCGGTTGAAGGATGCAAGAGTTATTAGCAAAAAACTAATCGGTGGTCAACGAGATTACGTCCTACTGCCGATTCTTTTCGAACAGTACTTTTCTATAATTCTAGTATTTAATGGGAAAAAATAAAACGAATTTTTTTTCCATGTAAAAAACTATTAATTCTGAATAAAATGCCGCCCATTTATGCAATTAAAAAAATTTAAATGTTTCTTATTAGATAAGGCATATTTTCGTCTGAGAAGGTACTTCGTCTTTAATGATTTCGAAGATATTTTAGTTTTGATCAAAAAAATTTTATTTTTTACGACTGTTCGTAAAATATGTTAATGCCATCTAAAAGAGGAACAGATAAGCTTTCCATCGAGCTATGAGTGGAAGAAGTCGGTCGAAGGATGTAAGAGTTATTAGCAAAAAGCTAATCGGTGGTCGACACGTTTCCGTACTACTGCCGATTCTTTTCGAAAAGTACTTTTCTATAATTCTGGTATTTAATGGGAAAAAATTAAACGAATTTTTTGTCCACGTAAAAAACTATTAATTCTGAATAAAATGCCGCCCATTTATGCAATTAAAAACAGTTAAAGGTTTCTTATTAGATAAGGCATATTTTCGTCTGATAAGGTACTTCTTCTTCAATGATTTCGAGGATATTTTAGTTTTGATCCAAAAAATTTTATTTCTTATGACTTTTCGTAAAATATGTTAATGCCATCCTAAAGAGGAACATATAAGTTTTCAATCGAGCACTTAGTCGAAGAAGTCGGTCGAAGGATGCATGAGTTATTAGCAATAAACTAATCGGTGGTCAACACGTTTCCGTCCAACTGCCGATTCTTTTCGCAAAGTACTTTTCTATAATTCTAGTATTTAATGGGAAAAATTTAAACGATTTTTTTTTCCATGTAAAAAACTATTAATTCTGAATAAAATGCCGCCCATTTATGCAATTAAAAAAATTTAAATGTTTCTTATTAGATAAGGCATATTTTCGTCTGATAAGGTAATTCTTCTTCAATGATTTCGAGGATATTTTAATTTTGATCCAAAAAATTTATTTCTTATGACTTTTCGTAAAATATGTTAATGCTATCTGAAAGAGGGAGAGATAAGCTTTCCGTCGAGCTCTTAGTCGACGAAGTCGGTCGGAGGATGCAAGAGTAATTAGCAAAAAACTAATCGGTGGTCAACACGATTCCGTCCTACTGCCGATTCTTTTCGAAAAGTACTTTTCTATAATTCTAGTATTTAATGGGAAAAAATAAAACGAATTTTTTTTCCATGTAAAAAACTATTAATTCTGAATAAAATGCCGCCCATTTATGCAATTAAAAAAATTTAAATGTTTCTTATTAGATAAGGCATATTTTCGTCTGAGAAGGTACTTCGTCTTTAATGATTTCGAAGATATTTTAGTTTTGATCAAAAAAATTTTATTTTTTACGACTGTTCGTAAAATATGTTAATGCCATCTAAAAGAGGAACAGATAAGCTTACCGTCGAGTTCATAGTCGAAGAAGTCGGTTGAAGGATGCAAGAGTTATTAGCAAAAAACTAATCGGTGGTCAACGAGATTACGTCCTACTGCCGATTCTTTTCGAACAGTACTTTTCTATAATTCTAGTATTTAATGGGAAAAAATAAAATGAATTTTTTTTCCATGTAAAAAACTATTAATTCTGAATAAAATGCCGCCCATTTATGCAATTAAAAAAATTTAAATGTTTCTTATTAGATAAGGCATATTTTCGTCTGAGAAGGTACTTCGTCTTTAATGATTTCGAAGATATTTTAGTTTTGATGAAAAAAATTTTATTTTTTACGACTGTTCGTAAAATATGTTAATGCCATCTAAAAGAGAAACAGATAAGCTTTCCATCGAGCTATGAGTGGAAGAAGTCGGTCGAAGGATGCAAGAGTTATTAGCAAAAAGCTAATCGGTGGTCGACACGTTTCCGTCCTACTGCCGATTCTTTTCGAAAAGTACTTTTCTATAATTCTGGTATTTAATGGGAAAAAATTAAACGAATTTTTTGTCCACGTAAAAAACTATTAATTCTGAATAAAATGCCGCCCATTTATGCAATTAAAAACAGTTAAATATTTCTTATTAGATAAGGCATATTTTCGTCTGATAAGGTACTTCTTCTTCAATGATTTCGAGGATATTTTAGTTTTGATCCAAAAAATTTTATTTCTTATGACTTTTCGTAAAATATGTTAATGCCATCTTAAAGAGGAACATATAAGTTTTCAATCGAGCACTTAGTCGAAGAAGTCGGTCGAAGGATGCAAGAGTTATTAGCAATAAACTAATCGGTGGTCAACACGTTTCCGTCCAACTGCCGATTCTTTTCGCAAAGTACTTTTCTATAATTCTAGTATTTAATGGGAAAAATTTAAACGATTTTTTTTTCCATGTAAAAAACTATTAATTCTGAATAAAATGCCGCCCATTTATGCAATTAAAAAAATTTAAATGTTTCTTATTAGATAAGGCATATTTTCGTCTGATAAGGTACTTCTTCTTCAATGATTTCGAGGATATTTTAATTTTGATCCAAAAAATTTATTTCTTATGACTTTTCGTAAAATATGTTAATGCTATCTGAAAGAGGGAGAGATAAGCTTTCCGTCGAGCTCTTAGTCGAAGAAGTCGGTCGGAGGATGCAAGAGTAATTAGCAAAAAACTAATCGGTGGTCAACACGATTCCGTCCTACTGCCGATTCTTTTCGAAAAGTACTTTTCTATAATTCTAGTATTTAATGGGAAAAAATTAAACGAATTTTTTGTCCATTTAAAAAACTATTAATTCTGAATAAAATGCCGCTCACTTATGTGATTAAAAAATTTTTAATGTCTCTTATTAGATAAGGCATATTTTCGTCTGATAAGGTACTTCTTCTTCAATGATTTCGAGGATATTTTAGTTTTGATCAAAAAAATGTTATTTCTTACGACTTTTCTAATCGGTGGTCAACACGTTTCCGTCCAACTGCCGATTCTTTTCGCAAAGTACTTTTCTATAATTCTAGTATTTAATGGGAAAAATTTAAACGATTTTTTTTTCCATGTAAAAAACTATTAATTCTGAATAAAATGCCGCCCATTTATGCAATTAAAAAAATTTAAATGTTTCTTATTAGATAAGGCATATTTTCGTCTGATAAGGTACTTCTTCTTCAATGATTTCGAGGATATTTTAATTTTGATCCAAAAAATTTATTTCTTATGACTTTTCGTAAAATATGTTAATGCTATCTGAAAGAGGGAGAGATAAGCTTTCCGTCGAGCTCTTAGTCGAAGAAGTCGGTCGGAGGATGCAAGAGTAATTAGCAAAAAACTAATCGGTGGTCAACACGATTCCGTCCTACTGCCGATTCTTTTCGAAAAGTACTTTTCTATAATTCTAGTATTTAATGGGAAAAAATTAAACGAATTTTTTGTCCATTTAAAAAACTATTAATTCTGAATAAAATGCCGCTCACTTATGTGATTAAAAAATTTTTAATGTCTCTTATTAGATAAGGCATATTTTCGTCTGATAAGGTACTTCTTCTTCAATGATTTCGAGGATATTTTAGTTTTGATCAAAAAAATGTTATTTCTTACGACTTTTCGTAAAATATGTTAATGCCATCTAAAAGAGGAACAGATAAGCTTTCCAACGAGCTCTTAGTCGAAGAAGTCGGTCGAAGGATGCAAGAGTTATTAGCAAAAAACTAATCGGTGGTCAACACGATTCCGTCCTACTGCCGATTCTTTTCACAAAATACTTTTCTATAATTCTAGTATGCAATGGGAAAAAATTAAACGAATTTTTTGTCTGAAAGAGGAACAGATAAGCTTTCCATCGAGCTCTTAGTCGAAGAAGTCGGTCGAAGGATGCAAGAGTTATTAGCAAAAAACTAATCGGTGGTCAACACGATTCCGTCCTACTGCCGATTCTTTTTGCAAAGTACTTTTCTATAATTCAAGTATTTAATGGGAAAAAATTAAACGAATTTTTTGTCCATGTAAAAAACTATTAATTCTAAATAAAATGCCGCCCATTTATGCAATTAAAAAAATATAAATGTCACTTATTAGATAAGGCATATTTTCGTCTTATAAGGTTCTTCTTCTTCAATGATTTCGAGGATATTTCAGTTTTGATCAAAAAAATTTTATTTCTTATGACTTTTCGTAAAATATTTTAATGCCATGGGGAACAAATAATGTAATGTTAATGTAATGAGGAACAGATAAGTATTCCATCGAGCTCTTAGTCGAAGAAGTCGGTCGAAGGATGCAAGAGTTATTAGCAAAAAACTAATCGGTGGTAAACACGATTCCGTCCTACTGCCGATTCTTTTTGCAGAGTACTTTTCTATAATTCAAGTATTTAATGGGAAAAAATTTAACGAATTTTTTGTCCATGTAAAAAACTATTAATTCTAAATAAAATGCCGCCCATTTATGCAATTAAAAAAATATAAATGTCACTTATTAGATAAGGCATATTTTCGTCTTATAAGGTTCTTCTTCTTCAATGATTTCGAGGATATTTCAGTTTTGATCAAAAAAATTTTATTTCTTATGACTTTTCGTAAAATATTTTAATGCCATGAGGAACAAATAATGTAATGTTAATGTAATGAGGAACAGATAAGTATTCCATCGAGCTCTTAGTCGAAGAAGTCGGTCGAAGGATGCAAGAGTTATTAGCAAAAAACTAATCGGTGGTAAACACGATTCCGTCCTACTGCCGATTCTTTTTGCAGAGTACTTTTCTATAATTCAAGTATTTAATGGGAAAACATTTAACGAATTTTTTGTCCATGTAAAAAACTATTAATTCTAAATTAAATGCCGCCCATTTATGCAATTAAAAAAATATAAATGTCATTTATTAGATAATGCATATTTTCGTCTTATAAGGTTCTTTTTCTTGAATGATTTCGAGGATATTTAAGTTTTGATCAAAAAAATTTTATTTCTTATGACTTTTCGTAAAATATTTTAATGCCATGAGGAACAAATAATGTAATGTTAATGTAATGAGGAACAGATAAGTAATCCATCGAGCTCTTAGTCGAAGAAGTCGGTCGAAGGATGCAAGACTTATTTGCAAAAAACTAATCGGTGGTCAACACGTTTCCGTCCTACTGCCGATTCTTTTCGCAAAGTACTTTTCTATAATTCTAGTACTTAATGGGAAAAAATTAAACGAATTTTTTGTCCATGTAAAAAACTATTAATTCTGAATAAAATGCCGTCCATTTATGTAATTAAAAAAATTTAAACGTCTCTTATTAGATAATGCATATTTTCGTCCGATAAGGTACTTCTTCTTCAATGATTTTGAGGATATTTTTGTTTTAAACAAAAAAATTTTATTTCTTACGGCTTTTCGTAAAATATGTGAATGCCATCTGAAAGAGGAACAGATAAACTTTCCATCGAGCTCTTAGTCGAAGAAGTCGGTCGAAGGATTCAAGAGTTATTAGCAAAAAACTAATCGGTGGTTGACACGATTCCGTCCTACTGCCGATTCTTTTCTCAAAGTACTTTTCTATAATTCTAGTATTTAATGGGAAAAAATTAAACGAATTTTTTGTCCATGTAAAAAACTTTTTATTTTGAATAAAATGCCGCCCATTAATGCAATTAAAAATATTTGAATGTCTCTTATTAGATAATGCATATTTTCGTCCGATAAGGTACTTCTTCTTCAATGATTTCGAGGATATTTTTGTTTTAAACAAAAAAATTTTATTTCTAACGACTTTTCGTAAAATATGCAGATAAGCTTTCCATCGAGCTCTTAGTCGAAGAAGTCGGTCGAGGGATGCAAGAGTTATTGGCAAAAAGCTAATGGGTGGTCAAGACGTTTCCGTCCTACTGCCGATTCTTTTCGCAAAGTACTTTTCTATAATTCTAGTATTTAATGGGAAAAAATTAAACGAATTTTTTGTCCATGTAAAAAACTATTAATTCTAAATAAAATGCCGCCCATTTATGCAATTAAAAAAATATAAATGTCACTTATTAGATAAGGCATATTTTCGTCTTATAAGGTTCTTCTTCTTCAATGATTTCGAGGATATTTCAGTTTTGATCAAAAAAATTTTATTTCTTATGACTTTTCGTAAAATATTTTAATGCCATGAGGAACAAATAATGTAATGTTAATGTAATGAGGAACAGATAAGTATTCCATCGAGCTCTTAGTCGAAGAAGTCGGTCGAAGGATGCAAGACTTATTTGCAAAAAACTAATCGGTGGTCAACACGTTTCCGTCCTACTGCCGATTCTTTTCGCAAAGTACTTTTCTATAATTCTAGTATTTAATGGGAAAAAATTAAACGAATTTTTTGTCCATGTAAAAAGCTATTAATTCTGAATAAAATGCCGTCCATTTATGTAATTAAAAAAATTTAAATGTCTCTTATTAGATAATGCATATTTTCGTCCGATAAGGTACTTCTTCTTCAATGATTTCGAGGATATTTTTGTTTTAAACAAAAAAATTTTATTTCTTACGGCTTTTCGTAAAATATGTGAATGCCATCTGAAAGAGGAACAGATAAACTTTCCATCGAGCTCTTAGTCGAAGAAGTCGGTCGAAGGATTCAAGAGTTATTAGCAAAAAACTAATCGGTGGTTGACACGATTCCGTCCTACTGCCGATTCTTTTCTCAAAGTACTTTTCTATAATTCTAGTATTTAATGGGAAAAAATTAAACGAATTTTTTGTCCATGTAAAAAACTTTTTATTTTGAATAAAATGCCGCCCATTAATGCAATTAAAAATATTTGAATGTCTCTTATTAGATAATGCATATTTTCGTCCGATAAGGTACTTCTTCTTCAATGATTTCGAGGATATTTTTGTTTTAAACAAAAAAATTTTATTTCTAACGACTTTTCGTAAAATATGCAGATAAGCTTTCCATCGAGCTCTTAGTCGAAGAAGTCGGTCGAGGGATGCAAGAGTTATTGGCAAAAAGCTAATGGGTGGTCAAGACGTTTCCGTCCTACTGCTGATTCTTTTCGCAAAGTACTTTTCTATAATTCTGGTATTTAATGGGAAAAAATTAAACGAATTTTTTGTCCACGTAAAAAACTATTAATTCTGAATAAAATGCCGCCCATTTATGCAATTAAAAACAGTTAAATATTTCTTATTAGATAAGGCATATTTTCGTCTGATAAGGTACTTCTTCTTCAATGATTTCGAGGATATTTTAGTTTTGATCGAAAAAATTTTATTTCTTATGACTTTTCGTAAAATATGTTAATGCCATCCTAAAGAGGAACATATAAGTTTTCAATCGAGCACTTAGTCGAAGAAGTCGGTCGAAGGATGCAAGAGTAATTAGCAATAAGCTAATCGGTGGTCAACACGTTTCCGTCCAACTGCCGATTCTTTTCGCAAAGTACTTTTCTATAATTCTAGTATTTAATGGGAAAACTTTAAACGATTTTTTTTTCCATGTAAAAAACTATTAATTCTGAATAAAATGCCGCCCATTTATGCAATTAAAAAAATTTAAATGTTTCTTATTAGATAAGGCATATTTTCGTCTGATAAGGTATTTCTTCTTCAATGATTTCGAGGATATTTTAATTTTGATCCAAAAAATTTATTTCTTATGACTTTTCGTAAAATATGTTAATGCTATCTGAAAGAGGGAGAGATAAGCTTTCCGTCGAGCTCTTAGTCGAAGAAGTCGGTCGGAGGATGCAAGAGTAATTAGCAAAAAACTAATCGGTGGTCAACACGATTCCGTCCTACTGCCGATTCTTTTCGAAAAGTACTTTTCTATAATTCTAGTATTTAATGGGAAAAAATTAAACGAATTTTTTGTCCATTTAAAAAACTATTAATTCTGAATAAAATGCCGCCCACTTATGTGATTAAAAAATTTTTAATGCTCTTATTAGATAAGGCATATTTTCGTCTGATAAGGTACTTCTTCTTCAATGGTTTCGAGGATATTTTAGTTTTGATCAAAAAAATGTTATTTCTTACGACTTTTCGTAAAATATGTTAATGCCATCTAAAAGAGGAACAGATAAGCTTTCCAACGAGCTCTTAGTCGAAGAAGTCGGTTGAAGGATGCAAGAGTTATTAGCAAAAAACTAATCGGTGGTCAACACGATTCCGTCCTACTGCCGATTCTTTTCGCAAAATACTTTTCTATAATTCTAGTATTCAATGGGAAAAAATTAAACGAATTTTTTGTCTGAATGAGGAACAGATAAGCTTTCCATCGAGCTCTTAGTCGAAGAAGTCGGTCGAAGGATGCAAGAGTTATTAGCAAAAAACTAATCGGTGGTCAACACGATTCCGTCCTACTGCCGATTCTTTTCGAAAAGTACTTTTCTATAATTCTAGTATTTAATGGGAAAAAATTAAACGAATTTTTTGTCCATTTAAAAAACTATTAATTCTGAATAAAATGCCGCCCACTTATGTGATTAAAAAATTTTTAATGCTCTTATTAGATAAGGCATATTTTCGTCTGATAAGGTACTTCTTCTTCAATGATTTCGAGGATATTTTTGTTTTAAACAAAAAAATTTTATTTCTTACGGCTTTTCGTAAAATATGTGAATGCCATCTGAAAGAGGAACAGATAAACTTTCCATCGAGCTCTTAGTCGAAGAAGTCGGTCGAAGGATTCAAGAGTTATTAGCAAAAAACTAATCGGTGGTTGACACGATTCCGTCCTACTGCCGATTCTTTTCTCAAAGTACTTTTCTATAATTCTAGTATTTAATGGGAAAAAATTAAACGAATTTTTTGTCCATGTAAAAAACTTTTTATTTTGAATAAAATGCCGCCCATTAATGCAATTAAAAATATTTGAATGTCTCTTATTAGATAATGCATATTTTCGTCCGATAAGGTACTTCTTCTTCAATGATTTCGAGGATATTTTTGTTTTAAACAAAAAAATTTTATTTCTAACGACTTTTCGTAAAATATGCAGATAAGCTTTCCATCGAGCTCTTAGTCGAAGAAGTCGGTCGAGGGATGCGAGAGTTATTGGCAAAAAGCTAATGGGTGGTCAAGACGTTTCCGTCCTACTGCCGATTCTTTTCGCAAAGTACTTTTCTATAATTCTAGTATTTAATGGGAAAAAATTAAACGAATTTTTTGTCCATTTAAAAAACTTTTAATTCTGAATAAAATGCCGCCCACTTATGTAATTAAAAAAATTTAAATGTCTCTTATTAGATAATGCATATTTTCGTCCGATAAGGTACTTCTTCTTCAATGATTTCGAGGATATTTTTGTTTTAAACAAAAAAATTTTATTTCTTACGGCTTTTCGTAAAATATGTGAATGCCATCTGAAAGAGGAACAGATAAACTTTCCATCGAGCTCTTAGTCGAAGAAGTCGGTCGAAGGATTCAAGAGTTATTAGCAAAAAACTAATCGGTGGTTGACACGATTCCGTCCTACTGCCGATTCTTTTCTCAAAGTACTTTTCTATAATTCTAGTATTTAATGGGAAAAAATTAAACGAATTTTTTGTCCATGTAAAAAACTTTTTATTTTGAATAAAATGCCGCCCATTAATGCAATTAAAAATATTTGAATGTCTCTTATTAGATAATGCATATTTTCGTCCGATAAGGTACTTCTTCTTCAATGATTTCGAGGATATTTTTGTTTTAAACAAAAAAATTTTATTTCTAACGACTTTTCGTAAAATATGCAGATAAGCTTTCCATCGAGCTCTTAGTCGAAGAAGTCGGTCGAGGGATGCAAGAGTTATTGGCAAAAAGCTAATGGGTGGTCAAGACGTTTCCGTCCTACTGCTGATTCTTTTCGCAAAGTACTTTTCTATAATTCTGGTATTTAATGGGAAAAAATTAAACGAATTTTTTGTCCACGTAAAAAACTATTAATTCTGAATAAAATGCCGCCCATTTATGCAATTAAAAACAGTTAAATATTTCTTATTAGATAAGGCATATTTTCGTCTGATAAGGTACTTCTTCTTCAATGATTTCGAGGATATTTTAGTTTTGATCGAAAAAATTTTATTTCTTATGACTTTTCGTAAAATATGTTAATGCCATCCTAAAGAGGAACATATAAGTTTTCAATCGAGCACTTAGTCGAAGAAGTCGGTCGAAGGATGCAAGAGTAATTAGCAATAAGCTAATCGGTGGTCAACACGTTTCCGTCCAACTGCCGATTCTTTTCGCAAAGTACTTTTCTATAATTCTAGTATTTAATGGGAAAACTTTAAACGATTTTTTTTTCCATGTAAAAAACTATTAATTCTGAATAAAATGCCGCCCATTTATGCAATTAAAAAAATTTAAATGTTTCTTATTAGATAAGGCATATTTTCGTCTGATAAGGTACTTCTTCTTCAATGATTTCGAGGATATTTTAATTTTGATCCAAAAAATTTATTTCTTATGACTTTTCGTAAAATATGTTAATGCTATCTGAAAGAGGGAGAGATAAGCTTTCCGTCGAGCTCTTAGTCGAAGAAGTCGGTCGGAGGATGCAAGAGTAATTAGCAAAAAACTAATCGGTGGTCAACACGATTCCGTCCTACTGCCGATTCTTTTCGAAAAGTACTTTTCTATAATTCTAGTATTTAATGGGAAAAAATTAAACGAATTTTTTGTCCATTTAAAAAACTATTAATTCTGAATAAAATGCCGCCCACTTATGTGATTAAAAAATTTGTAATGCTCTTATTAGATAAGGCATATTTTCGTCTGATAAGGTACTTCTTCTTCAATGATTTCGAGGATATTTTAGTTTTGATCAAAAAAATGTTATTTCTTACGACTTTTCGTAAAATATGTTAATGCCATCTAAAAGAGGAACAGATAAGCTTCCCATCGAGCTCTTAGTCGAAGAAGTCGGTCGAAGGATGCAAGAGTTATTAGCAAAAAACTAATCGGTGGTCAACACGATTCCGTCCTACTGCCGATTCTTTTCGCAAAATACTTTTCTATAATTCTAGTATTCAATGGGAAAAAATTAAACGAATTTTTTGTCTGAATGAGGAACAGATAAGCTTTCCATCGAGCTCTTAGTCGAAGAAGTCGGTCGAAGGATGCAAGAGTTATTAGCAAAAAACTAATCGGTGGTCAACACGATTCCGTCCTACTGCCGATTCTTTTCGAAAAGTACTTTTCTATAATTCTAGTATTTAATGGGAAAAAATTAAACGAATTTTTTGTCCATTTAAAAAACTATTAATTCTGAATAAAATGCCGCCCACTTATGTGATTACAAAATTTTTAATGCTCTTATTAGATAAGGCATATTTTCGTCTGATAAGGTACTTCTTCTTCAATGATTTCGAGGATATTTTTGTTTTAAACAAAAAAATTTTATTTCTTACGGCTTTTCGTAAAATATGTGAATGCCATCTGAAAGAGGAACAGATAAACTTTCCATCGAGCTCTTAGTCGAAGAAGTCGGTCGAAGGATTCAAGAGTTATTAGCAAAAAACTAATCGGTGGTTGACACGATTCCGTCCTACTGCCGATTCTTTTCTCAAAGTACTTTTCTATAATTCTAGTATTTAATGGGAAAAAATTAAACGAATTTTTTGTCCATGTAAAAAACTTTTTATTTTGAATAAAATGCCGCCCATTAATGCAATTAAAAATATTTGAATGTCTCTTATTAGATAATGCATATTTTCGTCCGATAAGGTACTTCTTCTTCAATGATTTCGAGGATATTTTTGTTTTAAACAAAAAAATTTTATTTCTAACGACTTTTCGTAAAATATGCAGATAAGCTTTCCATCGAGCTCTTAGTCGAAGAAGTCGGTCGAGGGATGCAAGAGTTATTGGCAAAAAGCTAATGGGTGGTCAAGACGTTTCCGTCCTACTGCCGATTCTTTTCGCAAAGTACTTTTCTATAATTCTAGTATTTAATGGGAAAAAATTAAACGAATTTTTTGTCCATTTAAAAAACTATTAATTCTGAATAAAATGCCGCCCACTTATGTAATTAAAAAAATTTAAATGTCTCTTATTAGATAATGCATATTTTCGTCCGATAAGGTACTTCTTCTTCAATGATTTCGAGGATATTTTTGTTTTAAACAAAAAAATTTTATTTCTTACGGCTTTTCGTAAAATATGTGAATGCCATCTGAAAGAGGAACAGATAAACTTTCCATCGAGCTCTTAGTCGAAGAAGTCGGTCGAAGGATGCAAGAGTTATTAGCAAAAAACTAATCGGTGGTCAACACGATTCCGTCCTACTGCCGATTCTTTTTGCAAAGTACTTTTCTATAATTCAAGTATTTAATGGGAACAAATTAAACGAATTTTTTGTCCATGTAAAAAACTATTAATTCTAAATAAAATGCCGCCCATTTATGCAATTAAAAAAATTTAAATGTCTCTTATTAGATAAGGCATATTTTCGTCTGATAAGGTACTTCTTCTTCAATGATTTCGAGGATATTTTAGTTTTGATCAAAAAATTTTATTTCTTATGACTTTTCGTAAAATATGTTAATGCCATCTAAAAGAGGAACAGATAAGCTTTCCATCGAGCTCTTAGTCGAAGAAGTCGGTCGAGGGATGCAAGAGTTATTGGCAAAAAGCTAATGGGTGGTCAAGACGTTTCCGTCCTACTGCTGATTCTTTTCGCAAAGTACTTTTCTATAATTGTAGTATTTAATGGGAAAAAATTAAACGAATTTTTTGTCCATTTAAAAAACTATTAATTCTGAATAAAATGACGCCCATTTATGCAATTAGAAAAATTTAAATGTCTCTTATTAGATAAGGCATATTTTCGTCTGATAAGGTACTTCTTCTTCAATGATTTCGAGGATATTTTAGTTTTGATCAAAAAATTTTATTTCTTATGACTTTTCGTAAAATATGTTAATGCCATCCTAAAGAGGAACATATAAGTTTTCAATCGAGCACTTAGTCGAAGAAGTCGGTCGAAGGATGCAAGAGTAATTAGCAATAAGCTAATCGGTGGTCAACACGTTTCCGTCCAACTGCCGATTCTTTTCGCAAAGTACTTTTCTATAATTCTAGTATTTAATGGGAAAAATTTAAACGATTTTTTTTCCACGTAAAAAACTATTTATTCTGAATAAAATGCCGCCCATTTATGCAATTAAAAAAATTTAAATGTTTCTTATTAGATAAGGCATATTTTCGTCTGATAAGGTACTTCTTCTTCAATGATTTCGAGGATATTTTAATTTTGATCCAAAAAATTTATTTCTTATGACTTTTCGTAAAATATGTTAATGCTATCTGAAAGAGGGAGAGATAAGCTTTCCGTCGAGCTCTTAGTCGAAGAAGTCGGTCGGAGGATGCAAGAGTAATTAGCAAAAAACTAATCGGTGGTCAACACGATTCCGTCCTACTGCCGATTCTTTTCGAAAAGTACTTTTCTATAATTCTAGTATTTAATGGGAAAAAATTAAACGAATTTTTTGTCCATTTAAAAAACTATTAATTCTGAATAAAATGCCGCCCACTTATGTGATTAAAAAATTTTTAATGCTCTTATTAGATAAGGCATATTTTCGTCTGATAAGGTACTTCTTCTTCAATGATTTCGAGGATATTTTAGTTTTGATCAAAAAAATGTTATTTCTTACGACTTTTCGTAAAATATGTTAATGCCATCTAAAAGAGGAACAGATAAGCTTTCCAACGAGCTCTTAGTCGAAGAAGTCGGTCGAAGGATGCAAGAGTTATTAGCAAAAAACTAATCGGTGGTCAACACGATTCCGTCCTACTGCCGATTCTTTTCGCAAAATACTTTTCTATAATTCTAGTATTCAAAGGGGAAAAATTAAACGAATTTTTTGTCTGAAAGAGGAACAGATAAGCTTTCCATCGAGCTCTTAGTCGAAGAAGTCGGTCGAAGGATGCAAGAGTTATTAGCAAAAAACTAATCGGTGGTCAACACGATTCCGTCCTACTGCCGATTCTTTTTGCAAAGTACTTTTCTATAATTCAAGTATTTAATGGGAAAAAATTAAACGAATTTTTTGTCCATGTAAAAAACTATTAATTCTAAATAAAATGCCGCCCATTTATGCAATTAAAAAAATATAAATGTCACTTACTAGATAAGGCATATTTTCGTCTTATAAGGTTCTTCTTCTTCAATGATTTCGAGGATATTTCAGTTTTGATCAAAACAATTTTATTTCTTATGACTTTTCGTAAAATATTTTAATGCCATGGGGAACAAATAATGTAATGTTAATGTAATGAGGAACAGATAAGTATTCCATCGAGCTCTTAGTCGAAGAAGTCGGTCGAAGGATGCAAGAGTTATTAGCAAAAAACTAATCGGTGGTCAACACGATTCCGTCCTACTGCCGATTCTTTTTGCAAAGTACTTTTCTATAATTCAAGTATTTAATGGGAAAAAATTAAACGAATTTTTTGTCCATGTAAAAAACTATTAATTCTAAATAACATTTTTTTTTTTTTTTTTTTTTTTTTTATTAAAACTTTGCTTTATTTATTGAATCTTCTCTTTATGAGACTAACAATAAGTTTGCAGATCTTATGCCTATATATTAACTAGCAGTTCTTTTGAACTGCAGATAGGTTGCGGGGCCCTAGGGTCTATCGCTGGGTTGGAAGGTCATTTCGACGAAGACGGGATTGGCTGCTCAACCTTGTTAATCTTCTGGCGAGATGGTTAGGGTGCGTAGAAAGCTTGCTGTAGTATTGTTCCTTGAGTTCTGCTATTACATCTCTGACTGGTTGAATATTTAAATCTTTTTGTATGTTTTCGTTTCGAACATACCACGGTGCCCCGGTGATGGTTCTCAATATCTTTGACTGGGTTCTCTGAATGATTTCAATGTTGCTACTGCTAGCGTTTCCCCATAACTGGGAGCCGTAGGTCCAGATAGGTTTGAGAACAGAATTGTAGAGCAGGACTTTGTAGTCAAGACTAAGGGAAGAGCGAGCGTTGATAAGCCAGTGGAGGCTATTTGCTTTTAGTTTTAAATGCGTTCTCTTGGCCTCGATGTGCCTGCGCCATGTGAGTCTTCTATCGAGGTGTACTCCGAGGTATGTCACTTCGTTTGTTTGCGGAAGCGTAGTGTTGTTTAACATCAGCGGTGGGCAATCTTGCCTGTTTAGAGTGAACGTAACGTGTTTGCATTTTTGTTCGTTGACTTTTATTCGCCAGTCAGCTAGCCATTTTTCTATGTCGACCAGGTGAAGAGCTAACTGCGCTGTTGCTTGCATAGGGCATCTGGAACGGCTGAGAATAGCTGTATCGTCAGCAAAGGTGGATGTTGTTAGACGTCTGCTTGTTGGGATGTCTGATGTGTAGAGGACATATAACGTAGGACCGAGTACGCTACCTTGAGGAACTCCAGCTCTAATGGTGTGGTCGTCGGACATATCACTGTTACATCTCACTGTAAACTTCCTGTCGTAGAGGTATGACTTTAGTAGCTTGTGCGTGTTGTTTGGAAGCATTGTTTTAATTTTATGCATTAAACCGTCTAACCAAACTCTGTCGAATGCTTGTGAGACATCCAAAAATATTGCTGTGCAGTATTCTCGATTTTCAAACGCGCTTCGTATTTCTGATGTTATGCGATTAACCTGCTCAATAGTTCCGTGTTTTTCACGAAAGCCGAACTGGTGTGAAGGGATTTAGTTGTGTGTTCTCAGGAATGAGTTGATCCGAGTTAGCACGCATTTTTCGAAAAGTTTTGATAGACACGATAATAAACTTATAGGTCTGTACGACGAGGGAATCGTGTGGTCTTTTCCTGGCTTTGGTATCATTATCATGATAGACTTTTTCCATCTTTCTGGAAAATAGCCAAGTTTAGTGATGGCATTGAAGAGCTTCGCGATAGTGCAAACAGCACAATATGGGAGCTCAATAATCATTTTTGGGGTTATTAAATCGCAGCCCGGTGATTTTTTTGGGTTCAGTTCCTTTTTGATAATATTAGCGATTTCGTTTGGTCGAAACTCGATTGGGTCACGTTGAAGCTCGGCGTCGTTTGTTAATGCTGGTAGTGTAGTCGCATTTGTGCAAGGATTTGGTTGAAACACATTTTCAAGGTGGGCGGCAAATGTTCTTGCTCTATCTTCGTCGCTGCGGGCCCAGCCGCCTGCAGGGTTTCTTATAGGCATCACGGTTTCTGTCGGTGAGCTTAGGGTTGGGTGAGCTCTCCACAGTGAGTTTCTTGTACTGGATGTGGATAGTTGTTCTATGTACCGGCGTTGGGTATATGCTTCTTCTTGCTTTAACGCTTTAGAGAGGTTGCGTGCGGCGCTCTTAAGCCTATGTCGTGCAGATGGCGATCTGGTTGATTGCCATTCTCGACGTAAGCGTCGCTTTTCGATAACGAGCTGCTCGATTTGTAGATTCGTCTTCTTTTGGTTACGTGGAGCTTGCGCCGTTTGAGGTGTTGAGATACGAGCTGCGGTAACGAAGACTGATTCTAGATTGTTTACGAAGCTGTCGATCTCAGCTTCAACGGTTAGGGGAGGATCTAGCTCAATGTGTGAGCTAAAATATTTTTTGTAACTGACCCAGTTGGTTTTATGCGAGGTCAATCTAATTGGTTGATCTACGGTTTTTGGATGTCGAAGTAGGTTAATTAATACAGGCGAGTGATCAGACGAGAGATCTGAAAGACTTTCGGCGCTTAGCAGGGTTCGGGGAATATTTTTTGTTATTGCAAAGTCAATTAGGTCGGGTAGTTTATTGGGGTCAGCCGGCCAGTATGTTGGTCTGCCGGGAGAGAGATGGTCGAGCTTATTGCTGGCTTTTATAATTGCATTGTATAATTGTTTTCCTTTTGGGGTCACTAGACGAGATCCCCAGTGAGTGTGCTTGGCATTGTAATCTCCTGCTGCTATGAAGTGTTCTCCGAGTGTGTTAAAGAACTGCATGAACTCAGTTTCAGATATATTGAAGCGAGGTGGGCAGTATACGGCGGCTAGTGTTAGATGGTTACCACTATCTAATTGTATGTTTATAGATGTGGCCTGTAGATAGTTTTCTGCAAATCTTCTATGGCAGTGGTGTTTTAGACGGTTTCTAATCAGAATACCAGTCCCCCCATGTGCTTTACCATCAGGATGGTTTGTTCCATAAAATACGTAGCCTCGTATGTTAAAATTATATTTGTTTGTAAGGTGTGTTTCTGAGAGTAGCATTACGTCAATGTGTTTGTCAAGTAGAAATTGAGCTAGCTCAAGTTTGTGCTGTGAGACGCCATTAGCATTCCACGTAGATATGCGTAGGGAAGGCATGGTTTATTTGGACTGTTGTGAAATCAGCATTTGTATCAGTAGATTTTGGTTACGCATTAAATCCTGCATAGTTGTCCGCATAAAAGACATAAACTCCATTAGACTTTGCTGCATGGTTGATAACATTGCTTCAAAGTTGCTTTGTTGCTGCCCCGGCATTTGGTGGTGTTGAGTCGCGTTTAAATCTGCATGTGCTAGTTGTGGGTTCGGCGTGTTTGGGGTAGAGGGAACCAGTCCTGATTTTAGAGCACTGCCAAATGTCACGTTTTTGGTTGAGATTCCGCCAAGTGAAGATCTGGCTGCGGTCGAAAAGAAAACGTCTGGGTTTAATTTAGATGGTGTATATGTAGGCTGTGCGTTTTGAGAGCGTGTAGTGGTCACTCGCTGGTGGATTCGTGTTTTCAGTTCCTTGTATATTGGGCAACCTTTATAGTTAGCTGTGTGGTTACCACCACAGTTGGCGCATTTTTTTGTGCTGGCGTCGTCTTTGCTCGCTGGGCAGTGTGTAATGTCGTGAAGCTCTCCACAAGCTACACACACGGGGCGCAGAGTACAATACGACCTTGTATGGCCATATTCTTGGCAATTCGTACATTGTACGGGACCATTGCGTTTGTGCGGTTCTTCTACGGTGATTCTGCGGTGCAGTAGAAATTGAAGTTTGTATATCGGGTGCACTTCGTTTTTCTTTAGCGGCTTGCTTTCTGGATTAAGTTCTACCTTAAAGAGTGGTTGCGGCTTTCTATCCTTATTTTGGATGTTGAAAACAGTTTTGGCACTGAATCCTTTCTCTTGTAACGCGTTGATTACTTCCGCAGGAGTGACTTCAGGCTCTATGCCCTTTAGTACGACTTGCAGGCCTTTGCTGCTTTTTAGCTGGTACGTATAGAAGTTCTTTTTGTTGTCGCTCAGGTACTTCGACAGTACTCTGTAGTTATCTTCGGACTTAGTTTGTACCTTTGTTTCATGTATATTTCCCTTTACAAGGGGGATTATATGAAAGTTGTCCTTTCCAATAAGCTCGATAAGTTTGCTGACTAAGGCGTTGCAGCTTTTTTCACGGATGTAAATTGGTGGTGGCTTTGGCATTCTTTTAACGCTTTCTGTTTCGGGGGCCAGATCAGAAGTGTTATCTGCCAGAATTTTGAACCTGTTGGTATTATCAGGCGTTTCGCTTGGTGGTAGGCTGAAGCTAACACGGGTAATTTTCGGCTTCGAGTTTAGGGGGCTCAACTTTCTTTTAAATCGAATGTAGCGATCCATTCCAGTCTGTACGGCCGGCCTTTTTGTTTCTTTGTTTGCGTTTTCTTTAGGTAATGTTGCGCCAGTTATATTTGCATTGGCAATTGGACTGGCAGTTGATACCGTTGAAGTTGTTGTTGTACTTACTGTTGAGGTAGTTAGTGACATTGTTGTACTAGTCGTCGTAGATGGGCACAGGTCTCTCTGGCCAGTACATATCTGCTGATGAGCGGACACGGCGCTCTGTGGCGTTTGAGACGTGGACGGTAGCGACGGAGAGCAAGAACGCGCTCTCCCGCTCGCTACGTGCAATAGTTCGTGCGCTGCATTGGTCATTGCCCTCGATCGCTCTAGAGCTGTAAATAAAATGCCGCCCATTTATGCAATTAAAACCAGTAAGGACGCTATCTTCAGCAAGGCTGAAGCTATAATACTTTTCACTTTGTGTCACTATAAAAAAAACTAAATGAATAGTTTTCATGAATCCCTAAAAACATAACTGTAATGTTTCAAGTCAATTCGTTAAAAAAACAAAAAATTTTTCCATACAACGGTTCAAGTTTTGCGATAAGTGGGCGTAGCCATGCCCACATTTGGTCAAAATAGTTTTTATTCCTCCCTAAGAACATAACTGTAAAGTTTCAAGTCAATTGGTTAAAAAACAAAAAAGTTTCCCATACAAAGGGTCAATTTTCGCTATAAAAAGGCGTGGCCACGCCCACTTTTGATCAAAATAGTTTTCATTCCTCTCTAAGAACATAACTGTAAAGTTTCAAGTCAATTCGTTAAAAAACAAAAAAATTTTCCATACAAAGGGTCAATTTTCGCTATAAAAGGGCGTGGCCACGCCCACTTTTGATCAAAATAGTTTTCATTCCTCTCTAAGAACATAACTGTAAAGTTTCAAGTCAATTGGTTAAAAAACAAAAAAGTTTTCCATACAAAGGGTCAATTTTCGCTATAAAAGGGCGTGGCTACGCCCACTTTTGGTCAAAATAGTTTTCATTCCTCTCTAAGAACATAACTGTAAAGTTTCAAGTCAATTGATTAAAAAAAAAAAAATTTTTCCATACAAAGGGTCAAGTTAAGCTCTAAGTGGGCGTGGCCACGCCCACTTTTGATCAAAATAGTTTTCATTCCTCCCTAAGAACATAACTATAAAGTTTCAAGTCAATTGATTAAAAAACAAAAAAGTTTTCCATGCAACGGGTCAATTTTCGCTATAAGTAAACGTGGCTACGCCCACTTTTGGTTAAAATAGTTTTCATTCCTCCCTAAGAACATAACTGTAAAGTTTCAAGTCAATTGATTAAAAAACAAAAAAGTTTTCCATACAAAGGGTCAAGTTAAGCTATAAGTGGGCGTGGCCCCGCCCACTTTTGATCAAAGTAGTTTTCATTCCTCCCTAAGAGCATAACTGCAAAGTTTCAAGTCAATTGGTTAAAAAACAAAAAAGTTTTCCATACAACGGGTAAATTTTCGCTAGAAGTGGGCGTGGCTACGCGTGGTTACGCCCACTTTTTGTCAAAATAGATTTCATTCCTCCCTAAGAACATAACTTTAAAATTTCAAGTCAATTGGTTAAGAAACAAAAAAGTTTTCCATACAACAACGTGAATATTCCTTCTCTTCCTCTTCTTCATTTTGTATGGGAGCTACCAGTTCCAGATGTCCAATCTCAATGAAACTTTCAGGCATGTAGTCGGACCATGTAAAACAACTATGTTTAAAATTTCAGCACTCTATTGTACAAAACAAAAAAGTTTTCCATACAACGATTCAAGTTTTGTTCACTTTTCTTCTTCTTTTCGTATGGGAGCTACCTGTTCCAATAATCCGATCATGCTGGTTCCGACGAATGATTCATCGTAATAAATTCTAAGACTCTGTGCAAAGTTTCAGCTCGATAGCTTCAAAACTGAGGGACTAGTTTGCATACATACAGACAGACAGACAGACAGACAGACAGACGGACAGACGGACATGGCTAAATCAACTCGTCTTGTCGTCCTGATCAAGAATATATATATTTTATATAGTCGGAAATTAATATTTCGATCTGTTACAAACTCCGTGACAAAGTTAATATACTATTTCACATAAGTGAAAAGTATAAAAATATAAATGTCACTTATTAGATAAGGCATATTTTCGTCTTATAAGGTTCTTCTTCTTCAATGATTTCGAGGATATTTCAGTTTTGATCAAAAAAATTTTATTTCTTATGACTTTTCGTAAAAAATTTTAATGCCATGAGGATCAAATAATGTAATGTTAATGTAATGAGGAACAGATAAGTATTCCATCGAGCTCTTAGTCGAAGAAGTCGGTCGAAGGATGCAAGAGTTATTAGCAAAAAACTAATCGGTGGTAAACACGATTCCGTCCTACTGCCGATTGTTTTTGCAGAGTACTTTTCTATAATTCAAGTATTTAATGGGAAAACATTTAACGAATTTTTTGTCCATGTAAAAAACTATTAATTCTAAATTAAATGCCGCCCATTTATGCAATTAAAAAAATATAAATGTCACTTATTAGATAAGGCATATTTTCGTCTTATAAGGTTCTTCTTATTGAATGATTTCGAGGATATTTAAGTTTTGATCAAAAAAATTTTATTTCTTATGACTTTTCGTAAAATATTTTAATGCCATGAGGAACAAATAATGTAATGTTAATGTAATGAGGAACAGATAAGTAATCCATCGAGCTCTTAGTCGAAGAAGTCGGTCGAAGGATGCAAGACTTATTAGCAAAAAACTAATCGGTGGTCAACACGTTTCCGTCCTACTGCCGATTCTTTTCGCAAAGTACTTTTCTATAATTCTAGTATTTAATGGGAAAAAATTAAACGAATTTTTTGTCCATGTAAAAAACTATTAATTCTGAATAAAATGCCGTCCATTTATGTAATTAAAAAAATTTAAATGTCTCTTATTAGATAATGCATATTTTCGTCCGATAAGGTACTTCTTCTTCAATGAATTTGAGGATATTTTTGTTTTAAACAAAAAAATTTTATTTCTTACGGCTTTTCGTAAAATATGTGAATGCCATCTGAAAGAGGAACAGATAAACTTTCCATCGAGCTCTTAGTCGAAGAAGTCGGTCGAAGGATTCAAGAGTTATTAGCAAAAAACTAATCGGTGGTTGACACGATTCCGTCCTACTGCCGATTCTTTTCTCAAAGTACTTTTCTATAATTCTAGTATTTAATGGGAAAAAATTAAACGAATTTTTTGTCCATGTAAAAAACTTTTTATTTTGAATAAAATGCCGCCCATTAATGCAATTAAAAATATTTAAATGTCTCCTATTAGAAAAGGCATATTGTCGTCTGATAAAATACTTCTTCTTCAATGATTTCGAGGATATTTTAGTTTTGATCAAAAAAATTTTATTTCTTACAGGTTTTTGTAAAATATGTGAATGCCATCTGAAAGAGGAACAGATAAACTTTCCATCGAACTCTTAGTCGAAGAAGTCGGTCGAAGGATGCAAGAGTTATTAGCAAAAAACTAATCGGTGGTCAACACGTTTCCGTCCTACTGCCGATTCTTTTCGCAAAGTACTTATCTATAATTCTAGTATTTAATGTGAAAACGTTAAACGAATTTTTTGTCCATGTAAAAAACTATTAATCCTGAATAAAATACCGCCCATTTATGCAATTAAAAAAATTTAAATGTATCTTTTTAGATAAGGCATATTTTTGTCTGATAAGGTACTTCTTCTTCAATGATTTCGAGGATATTTTAGTTTTGATCAAAAAAATTTTATTTCGTACGACTTTTCGCAAAATATGTTAATGCCATCTGAAAGATGAAGAGATAAGCTTTCCATGAAGCTCTTAGTCGAAGAAGTCGGTCAAAGGATGCAAGAGTAATTAGCAAAAAACTAATCGGTGGTCAACACGTTTCCGTCCTACTGCCGATTCTTTTTGCAAAGTACTTTTCTATAATTCAAGTATTTAATGGGAAAAAATTGAACGAATTTTTTGTCCATGTAAAAAACTATTAATGCTAAATAAAATGCCGTCCATTTATGTAATTAAAAAAATTTAAATGTATCTTTTTAGATAAGGCATATTTCTGTCTGATAAGGTACTTCTTCTTCAATGATTTCGAGGATATTTTGGTTTTGATCAAAAAAATTTTATTTCTTACGACTTTTCGAAAAATATGTTAATGCCATCTGAAAGATGAAGAGATAAGCTTTCCATCAAGCTTTTAGTCGAAGAAGTCGGTCAAAGGATGCAAGAGTTATTAGCAAAAAACTAATCGGTGGTCAACACGATTCCGTCCTACTGCCGATTCTTTTTGCAAAGTACTTTTCTATAATTCAAGTATTTAATGGGAAAAAATTAAACGAATTTTTTGTCCATGTAAAAAACTATTAATTCTAAATAAAATGCCGCCCATTTATGCAATTAAAAAAATATAAATGTCACTTATTAGATAAGGCATATTTTCGTCTTATAAGGTTCTTCTTCTTCAATGATTTCGAGGATATTTCAGTTTTGATCAAACAAATTTTATTTCTTATGACTTTTCGTAAAATATTTTAATGCCATGAGGAACAAATAATGTAATGTTAATGTAATGAGGAACAGATAAGTATTCCATCGAGCTCTTAGTCGAAGAAGTCGGTCGAAGGATGCAAGAGTTATTAGCAAAAAACTAATCGGTGGTAAACACGATTCCGTCCTACTGCCGATTCTTTTTGCAGAGTACTTTTCTATAATTCAAGTATTTAATGGGAAAAAATTTAACGAATTTTTTGTCCATGTAAAAAACTATTAATTCTAAATTAAATGCCGCCCATTTATGCAATTAAAAAAATATAAATGTCACTTATTAGATAAGGCATATTTTCGTCTTATAAGGTTCTTCTTCTTCAATGATTTCGAGGATATTTCAGTTTTGATCAAAAAAATTTTATTTCTTATGACTTTTCGTAAAATATTTTAATGCCATGGGGTAACAAATAATGTAATGTTAATGTAATGAGGAACAGATAAGTAATCCATCGAGATCTTAGTCGAAGAAGTCGGTCGAAGGATGCAAGAGTAATTAGCAAAAAACTAATCGGTGGTCAACACGATTCCGTCCTACTGCCGATTCTTTTCGAAGAGTACTTTTCTATAATTCTAGTATTTAATGGGAAAAAATTAAACGAATTTTTTGTCCATTTAAAAAACTATTAATTCTGAATAAAATGCCGCCCATTTATGCAATTAAAAAAATTTAATTGTCTCTTATTAGATAAGGCATATTATCGTCTGATAAGGTACTTCTTTTTCAATAATTTCGAGGATATTTTAGTTTTGATAAAAAAAAATTTTATTTCTAACGACTTTTCGTAAAATATGTTAATGCCATCTGAAAGAGGAACAGATAAGCTTACCGTCGAGTTCATAGTCAAAGAAGTCGGTTGAAGGATGCAAGAGTTATTAGCAAAATACTAATCGGTGGTCAACGAGATTACGTCCTACTGCCGATTCTTTTCGAACAGTGCTTTTCTATAATTCTAGTATTTAATGGGAAAAAATAAAACGAATTTTTTTTCCATGTAAAAAACTATTAATTCTGAATAAAATGCCGCCCATTTATGCAATTAAAAAAATTTAAATGTTTCTTATTAGATAAGGCATATTTTTGTCTGAGAAGGTACTTCTTCTTTAATGATTTCGAAGATATTTTAGTTTTGATCAAAAAAATTTTATTTTTTACGACTGTTCGTAAAATATGTTAATGCCATCTAAAAGAGGAACAGATAAGCTTTCCATCGAGCTATGAGTGGAAGAAGTCGGTCGAAGGATGCAAGAGTTATTAGCAAAAAGCTAATCGGTGGTCGACACGTTTCCGTCCTACTGCCGATTCTTTTCGAAAAGTACTTTTCTATAATTCTAGTATTTAATGGGAAAAAATTAAACGTATTTTTTGTCCATTTAAAAAACTATTAATTCTGAATAAAATGCCGCCCATTTATGCAATTAAAACAATTTAAATGTCTCTTATTAGATAAGGCATATTTTCGTCTGATAAGGTACTTCTTCTTCAATGATTTCGAGGATATTTTAGTTTTGATCAAAAAATTTTATTTCTAACGACTTTTCGTAAAATATGTTAATGCCATCTAAAAGAGGAACAGATAAGCTTTCCATCGAGTTCTTAGTCGAAGAAGTCGGTCGAGGGATGCAAGAGTTATTGGCAAAAAGCTAATGGGTGGTCAAGACGTTTCCGTCCTACTGCTGATTCTTTTCGCGAAGTACTTTTCTATAATTCTGGTATTTAATGGGAAAAAATTAAACGAATTTTTTGTCCACGTAAAAAACTATTAATTCTGAATAAAATGCCGCCCATTTATGCAATTAAAAACAGTTAAATATTTCTTATTAGATAAGGCATATTTTCGTCTGATAAGGTACTTCTTCTTCAATGATTTCGAGGATATTTTAGTTTTGATCCAAAAAATTTTATTTCTTATGACTTTTCGTAAAATATGTTAATGCCATCCTAAAGAGGAACATATAAGTTTTCAATCGAGCACTTTGTCGAAGAAGTCGGTCGAAGGATGCAAGAGTTATTAGCAATAAGCTAATCAGTGGTCAACACGTTTCCGTCCAACTGCCGATTCTTTTCGCAAAGTACTTTTCTATAATTCTAGTATTTAATGGGAAAAATTTAAACGATTTTTTTTTCCATGTAAAAAACTATTAATTCTGAATAAAATGCCGCCCATTTATGCAATTAAAAAAATTTAAATGTTTCTTATTAGATAAGGCATATTTTCGTCTGATAAGGTACTTCTTCTTCAATGATTTCGAGGATATTTTAACTTTGATCCAAAAAATTTATTTCTTATGACTTTTCGTAAAATATGTTAATGCTATCTGAAAGAGGGAGAGATAAGCTTTCCGTCGAGCTCTTAGTCGAAGAAGTCGGTCGGAGGATGCAAGAGTAATTAGCAAAAAACTAATCGGTGGTCAACACGATTCCGTCCTACTGCCGATTCTTTTCGAAAAGTACTTTTCTATAATTCTAGTATTTAATGGGAAAAAATTAAACGAATTTTTTGTCCATTTAAAAAACTATTAATTCTGAATAAAATGCCGCCCACTTATGTGATTAAAAAATTTTTAATGTCTCTTATTAGATAAGGCATATTTTCGTCTGATAAGGTACTTCTTCTTCAATGATTTCGAGGATATTTTAGTTTTGATCAAAAAAATGTTATTTCTTACGACTTTTCGTAAAATATGTTAATGCCATCTAAAAGAGGAACAGATAAGCTTTCCAACGAGCTCTTAGTCGAAGAAGTCGGTCGAAGGATGCAAGAGTTATTAGCAAAAAACTAATCGGTGGTCAACACGATTCCGTCCTACTGCCGATTCTTTTCGCAAAATACTTTTCTATAATTCTAGTATTCAATGGGAAAAAATTAAACGAATTTTTTGTCTGAAAGAGGAACAGATAAGCTTTCCATCGAGCTCTTAGTCGAAGAAGTCGGTCGAAGGATGCAAGAGTTATTAGCAAAAAACTAATCGGTGGTCAACACGATTCCGTCCTACTGCCGATTCTTTTTGCAAAGTACTTTTTTATAATTCAAGTATTTAATGGGAAAAAATTAAACGAATTTTTTGTCCATGTAAAAAACTATTAATTCTAAATAAAATGCCGCCCATTTATGCAATTAAAAAAATATAAATGTCACTTATTAGATAAGGCATATTTTCGTCTTAAAAGGTTCTTCTTCTTCAATGATTTCGAGGATATTTCAGTTTTGATCAAAAAAATTTTATTTCTTATGACTTTTCGTAAAATATTTTAATGCCATGGGGAACAAATAATGTAATGTTAATGTAATGAGGAACAGATAAGTATTCCATCGAGCTCTTAGTCGAAGAAGTCGGTCGAAGGATGCAAGAGTTATTAGCAAGAAACTAATCGGTGGTCAACACGATTCCGTCCTACTGCCGATTCTTTTTGCAAAGTACTTTTCTATAATTCAAGTATTTAATGGGAAAAAATTAAACGAATTTTTTGTCCATGTAAAAAACTATTAATTCTAAATAAAATGCCGCCCATTTATGCAATTAAAAAAATATAAATGTCACTTATTAGATAAGGCATATTTTCGTCTTATAAGGTTCTTCTTCTTCAATGATTTCAAAGATATTTCAGTTTTGATCAAAAAAATTTTATTTCTTATGACTTTTCGTAAAATATTTTAATGCCATGAGGAACAAATAATGTAATGTTAATGTAATGAGGAACAGATAAGTATTCCATCGAGCTCTTAGTCGAAGAAGTCGGTCGAAGGATGCAAGAGTTATTAGCAAAAAACTAATCGGTGGTAAACACGATTCCGTCCTACTGCCGATTCTTTTTGCAGAGTACTTTTCTATAATTCAAGTATTTAATGGGAAAACATTTAACGAATTTTTTGTCCATGTAAAAAACTATTAATTCTAAATTAAATGCCGCCCATTTATGCAATTAAAAAAATATATATGTCACTTATTAGATAAGGCATATTTTCGTCTTATAAGGTTCTTCTTCTTGAATGATTTCGAGGATATTTAAGTTTTGATCAAAAAAATTTTATTTCTTATGACTTTTCGTAAAATATTTTAATGCCATGAGGAACAAATAATGTAATGTTAATGTAATGAGGAACAGATAAGTAATCCATCGAGCTCTTAGTCGAAGAAGTCGGTCGAAGGATGCAAGACTTATTAGCAAAAAACTAATCGGTGGTCAACACGTTTCCGTCCTACTGCTGATTCTTTTCGCAAAGTACTTTTCTATAATTCTAGTATTTAATGGGAAAAAATTAAACGAATTTTTTGTCCATGTAAAAAACTATTAATTCTGAATAAAATGCCGTCCATTTATGTAATTAAAAAAATTTAAATGTCTCTTATTAGATAATGCATATTTTCGTCCGATAAGGTACTTCTTCTTCAATGATTTCGAGGATATTTTTGTTTTAAACAAAAAAATTTTATTTCTTACGGCTTTTCGTAAAATATGTGAATGCCATCTGAAAGAGGAACAGATAAACTTTCCATCGAGCTCTTAGTCGAAGAAGTCGGTCGAAGGATTCAAGAGTTATTAGCAAAAAACTATTCGGTGGTTGACACGATTCCGTCCTACTGCCGATTCTTTTCTCAAAGTACTTTTCTATAATTCTAGTATTTAATGGGAAAAAATTAAACGAATTTTTTGTCCATGTAAAAAACTTTTTATTTTGAATAAAATGCCGCCCATTAATGCAATTAAAAATATTTAAATGTCTCCTATTAGAAAAGGCATATTGTCGTCTGATAAGGTACTTCTTCTTCAATGATTTCGATGATATTTTAGTTTTGATCAAAAAAATTTTATTTCTTACAGGTTTTTGTAAAATATGTGAATCCCATCTGAAAGAGGAACAGATAAACTTTCCATCGAACTCTTAGTCGAAGAAGTCGCTCGAAGGATGCAAGAGTTATTAGCAAAAAACTAATCGGTGGTCAACACGTTTCCGTCCTACTGCCGATTCTTTTCGCAAAGTACTTATCTATAATTCTAGTATTTAATGTGAAAACGTTAAACGAATTTTTTGTCCATGTAAAAAACTATTAATCCTGAATAAAATACCGCCCATTTATGCAATTAAAAAAATTTAAATGTATCTTTTTAGATAAGGCATATTTTTGTCTGATAAGGTACTTCTTCTGCAATGATTTCGAGGATATTTTAGTTTTGATCAAAAAAATTTTATTTCTTACGACTTTTCGCAAAATATGTTAATGTCATCTGAAAGATGAAGAGATAAGCTTTCCATGAAGCTTTTAGTCGAAGAAGTCGGTCAAAGGATGCAAGAGTAATTAGCAAAAAACTAATCGGTGGTCAACACGTTTCCGTCCTACTGCCGATTCTTTTTGCAAAGTACTTTTCTATAATTCAAGTATTTAATGGGAAAAAATTAAACGAATTTTTTGTCCATGTAAAAAACTATTAATGCTAAATAAAATGCCGTCCATTTATGTAATTAAAAAAATTTAAATGTATCTTTTTAGATAAGGCATATTTCTGTCTGATAAGGTACTTCTTCTTCAATGATTTCGAGGATATTTTGGTTTTGATCAAAAAAATTTTATTTCTTACGACTTTTCGAAAAATATGTTAATGCCATCTGAAAGATGAAGAGATAAGCTTTCCATCAAGCTTTTAGTCGAAGAAGTCGGTCAAAGGATGCAAGAGTTATTAGCAAAAAACTAATCGGTGGTCAACACGATTCCGTCCTACTGCCGATTCTTTTTGCAAAGTACTTTTCTATAATTCAAGTATTTAATGGGAAAAAATTAAACGAATTTTTTGTCCATGTAAAAAACTATTAATTCTAAATAAAATGCCGCCCATTTATGCAATTAAAAAAATATAAATGTCACTTATTAGATAAGGCATATTTTCGTCTTATAAGGTTCTTCTTCTTCAATGATTTCGAGGATATTTCAGTTTTGATCAAACAAATTTTATTTCTTATGACTTTTCGTAAAATATTTTAATGCCATGAGGAACAAATAATGTAATGTTAATGTAATGAGGAACAGATAAGTATTCCATCGAGCTCTTAGTCGAAGAAGTCGGTCGAAGGATGCAAGAGTTATTAGCAAAAAACTAATCGGTGGTAAACACGATTCCGTCCTACTGCCGATTCTTTTTGCAGAGTACTTTTCTATAATTCAAGTATTTAATGGGAAAAAATTTAACGAATTTTTTGTCCATGTAAAAAACTATTAATTCTAAATTAAATGCCGCCCATTTATGCAATTAAAAAAATATAAATGTCACTTATTAGATAAGGCATATTTTCGTCTTATAAGGTTCTTCTTCTTCAATGATTTCGAGGATATTTCAGTTTTGATCAAAAAAATTTTATTTCTTATGACTTTTCGTAAAATATTTTAATGCCATGGGGAACAAATAATGTAATGTTAATGTAATGAGGAACAGATAAGTAATCCATCGAGCTCTTAGTCGAAGAAGTCGGTCGAAGGATGCAAGACTTATTTGCAAAAAACTAATCGGTGGTCAACACGTTTCCGTCCTTCTGCCGATTCTTTTCGCAAAGTACTTTTCTATAATTCTAGTATTTAATGGGAAAAAATTAAACGAACTTTTTGTCCATGTAAAAAACTATTAATTCTGAATAAAATGCCGTCCATTTATGTAATTAAAAAAATTTAAATGTCTCTTATTAGATAATGCATATTTTCGTCCGATAACGTACTTCTTCTTCAGTGATTTCGAGGATATTTTAGTTTTAAACAAAAAAATTTTATTTCTTACGGCTTTTCGTAAAATATGTGAATGCCATCTGAAAGAGGAACAGATAAACTTTCCATCGAGCTCTTAATGGAAGAAGTCGGTCGAAGGATTCAAGAGTTATTAGCAAAAAACTAATCGGTGGTTGACACGATTCCGTCCTACTGCCGATTCTTTTCTCAAAGTACTTTTCTATAATTCTAGTATTTAATGGGAAAAAATTAAACGAATTTTTTGTCCATGTAAAAAACTTTTTATTTTGAATAAAATGCCGCCCATTAATGCAATTAAAAATATTTAAATGTCTCCTATTAGAAAAGGCATATTGTCGTCTGATAAGGTACTTGTTCTTCAATGATTTCGAGGATATTTTAGTTTTGATCAAAAAAATTTTATTTCTTACGGGTTTTTGTAAAATATGTGAATGCCATCTGAAAGAGGAACAGATAAACTTTCCATAGAACTCTTAGTCGAAGAAGTCGCTCGAAGGATGCAAGAGTTATTAGCAAAAAACTAATCGGTGGTTGACACGATTCCGTCCTACTGCCGATTCTTTTCGCAAAGTACTTATCTATAATTCTAGTATTTAATGTGAAAACGTTAAACGAATTTTTTGTCCATGTAAAAAACTATTAATCTTGAATAAAATACCGCCCATTTATGCAATTAAAAAAATTAAAATGTATCTTTTTAGATAAGGCATATTTTTGTCTGATAAGGTACTTCTTCTTCAATGATTTCGAGGATATTTTAGTTTTGATCAAAAAAATTTTATTTCTTACGACTTTTCGCAAAATATGTTAATGCCATCTGAAAGATGAAGAGATAAGCTTTCCATCAAGCTCTTAGTCGAAGAAGTCGGTCAAAGGATGCAAGAGTTATTAACAAAAAACTAATCGGTGGTCAACACGTTTCCGTCCTACTGCCGATTCTTTTTGCAAAGTACTTTTCTATAATTCAAGTATTTAATGGGAAAAAATTAAATGAATTTTTTGTCCATATAAAAAACTATTAATGCTAAATAAAATGCCGTCCATTTATGTAATTAAAAAAATTTAAATGTATCTTTTTAGATAAGGCATATTTTTGTCTGATAAGGTACTTCTTCTTCAATGATTTCGAGGATATTTTAGTTTTGATCAAAAAAATTTTATTTGTTACGACTTTTCGAAAAATATGTTAATGCCATCTGAAAGATGAAGAGATAAGCTTTCCATCAATCTCTTATTCGAAGAAGTCGGTTAAAGGATGCAAGAGTTTTTAGCAAAAAACTAATCGGTGGTCAACACGATTCCGTCCTACTGCCGATTCTTTTTGCAAAGTACTTTTCTATAATTCAAGTATTTAATGGGAAAAAATTAAACAAATTTTTTGTCCATGTAAAAAACTATTAATTCTAAATAAAATGCCGCCCATTTATGCAATTAAAAAAATTTAAAAGTCACTTATTAGATAAGGCATATTTTCGTCTTATAAGGTTCTTCTTCTTCAATGATTTCGACGATATTTCAGTTTTGATCAAAAAAATTTTATTTCTTATGACATTTCGTAAAATATTTTAATGCCATGAGGAACAAATAATGTAATGTTAATGTAATGAGGAACAGATAAGTATTCCATCGAGCTCTTACTCGAAGAAGTCGGTCAAAGGATGCAAGAGTTATTAGCAAAAAACTAATCGGTGGTCAACACGTTTCCGTCCTACTGCCGATTCTTTTCGCAAAGTACTTATCTATAATTCTAGTATTTAATGAAAAAAAATTAAACGAATTTTATGTCCATGTAAAAGACTATTAATTCTGAATAAAATGGCGCCCATTTATGCAATTAAAAAAATTTAAATCTCTGTTATTAGATAAGGCACATTTTCTTCTGATAAGGTAATTCTTCTTCAATGATTTCGAGGATATTTTAGTTTTGATCAAAAAATTTTATTTCTTACGACTTTTTGTAAAATATGTGAATGCCATCTGAAAGAGGAACAGATAAACTTTCCATCGAGCTGTTAGTCGAAGAAGTCGCTCGAAGGATGCAAGAGTTATTAGCAGAAAACTAATCGGTGGTCAACACGATTCCATCCTACTGCCGATTCTTTTCGAAAAGTACTTTTCTATAATTCTAGTATTTAATGGGAAAAAATTAAACGAATTTTTTGTCCATTTAAAAAACTATTAATTCTGAATAAAATGCCGCCCATTTATGTAATTAAAAAAATTTTAATGTCTCTTATTAGATAAGGCATATTTTCGTCTGATAAGGTACTTCTTCTTCAATGATTTCGAGGATATTTTAGTTTTGATCAAAAAAATTTTATTTCTTACGACTTTTCGTAAAATATGTTAATGCAATCTGAAAGAGGAACAGATAAGCTTTCAGTCGAGATATTAGTCAAAGAAGTCGGTCGAAGCATGCAAGAGTAATTAGCAAAAAACTAATCGTTGGTCAACACGATTCCGTCCTACTGCCGATTCTTTTCGAAAAGTACTTTTCTATAATTCTAGTATTTAATGGAAAAAAATTACACGAATTTCTTGTCCATCTAAAAAACTATTAATTTTGAATAAAATGTTGCCCATTTATGCAATTAAAAAAATTTAAATGTCTCTTATTAGATAAGGCGTATTTTCGTCTGATAAGGTACTTCTTCTTCAATAATTTCGATGATATTTTAGTTTTGATCAAAAAAATTTTATTTCTTACGACTTTTCGTAAAAAATGTTAAGACCGTCTGAAAGAGGAACAGATAAGCTTTCCATCGAGCTCTTAGTCGAAGAAGTCGGTCGAAGGATGCAAGAGTTATTAGCAAAAAACTTATCGGTGGTCAACACGATTCCGTCCTACTGCCGATTCTTTTCGCAAAGTACTTTTCTATAATTCTAGTATTTAATGGGAAAAAATTAAACGAATTTTTTGTCCATATAAAAAACTATTAATTCTGAATAAAATGCCGCCCATTTATGCAATTAAAAAAATTTAAATGTTTCTTATTAGATAAGGCGTATTTTGGTCTGATAAGGTACTTCTTCTTCAATGATTTCAAGGATATTTTAGTTTTGATCAAAAAAATTTTATTTCTTATGACTTTTCGTAAAATATGTTAATGCCATCTAAAAGAGGAACAGATAAGTTTTCCATCGAGCTCTTAGTCAAAGAAGTCGGTCGAAGGATGCAAGAGTTATTAGCAAAAAGCTAATCGGTGGTCAACACGTTTCCGTCCTACTGCCGATTGTTTTCGAAAAGTAATTTTCTATAATTCTAGTATTTATTGGGAAAAAATTAAACGAATTTTTTGTCCATGTAAAAAACTATTAATTCTGAATAAAATGCCGCCCATTTATGCAATTAAAAACATTTAAATGTTTCTTATTAGATAAGGCATATTTTCGTCTGATAAGGTTGTTCTTCTTCAATGATTTCAAGGATATTTTAGTTTTGATCCAAAAAATTTTATTTCTTACGACTTTTCGTAAAATATGTTAATGCCATCTAAAAGAGGAACAGTTAAGCTTTCCATCGAGCTCTTAGTCGAAGAAGTCGGTCGAAGCATGCAAGAGTTATTATCAAAAAACTTATCGGTGGTCAACACGATTCCGTCCTACTGCCGATTCTTTTCGAAAAGTACTTTTCTATAATTCTAGTATTAAATGGGAAAAAATTAAACGAGTTTTTTGTCCATGTAAAACACTATTAATTCTGAATAAAATGCCGCCCATTTATGCAATTAAAAAAATTTAAATGTTTCTTATTAGATAAGGCGTATTTTGGTCTGATAAGGTACTTCTTCTTCAATGATGTCGAGGATATTTTAGTTTTGATCAAAAAAATTTTATTTCTTATCACTTTTCGTAAAATATGTTAATCCCATCTGAAAGAGGAAGAGATAAGATTTCCGTCGAGCTCTTAGTCGAAGAAGTCGGTCGAAGGATGCAAGAGTTATTAGCAAAAAACTAATCGGTGGTCAACACGATTCCGTCCTACTGCCGATTCTTTTCGAAAAGTACTTTTCTATAATTCTAGTATTTAATGGGAAAAATTTCAACGAATTTTTTGTCCATATAAAAAACTATTAATTTTGAATGAAATGCCGCCCATTTATGCAATTAAAAAAATTTTAATGTTTCTTATTAGATAAGGCGTATTTTGGTCTGATAAGGTACTTCTTCTTCAATAATTTCGATGATATTTTAGTTTTGATCAAAAAAATTTTATTTCTTACGTTTTTTCGTAAAATATGTTAATGCCATCTGAAAGAGGAACAGATAAGCTTTCCATCGAGCTCCTAGTCGAAGAAGTCGGTTGAAGGATGCAAGAGTTATAAGCAAAAAACTAATCGGTGGTCAACGAGATTCCGTCCTACTGCCAATTCTTTTCGAAAAGTACTTTTCTATAATTCTAGTATTTGATGGGAAAAAATTAATCGAATTTTTTGTCCATATGAAAAACTATTAATTCTGAATAAAATGCCGCCCATTTATGCAATTAAAAAAATTTAAATGTTTCTTATTAGATAAGGCATATTATCGTCTGATAAGGTACTTCTTCTTCAATAATTTCGATGATATTTTAGTTTTGATCAAAAAAATTTTATTTCTTACGACTTTTCGTAAAATATGTTAATGCCATCTGAAAGAGGAACAGATAAGCTTTCTGTCGAGCTATTAGTCAAAGAAGTCGGTCGAAGCATGCAAGAGTAATTAGCAAAAAACTAATCGCTGGTCAATACGATTCCGTCCTACTGCCGATTCTTTTCGAAAAGTACTTTTCTATAATTCTAGTATTTAATGGAAAAAAATTATACGAATTTTTTGTCCATCTAAAAAACTGTTAATTCTGAATAAAATGTTGCCCATTTATGCAATTAAAAAAATTTAAATGTCTCTTATTAGATAAGGCGTATTTTCGTCTGATAAGGTACTTCTTCTTCAATAATTTCGATGATATTTTAGTTTTGATTAAAAAAATTTTATTTCTTACGACTTTTCGTAAAAAATGTTAAGGCCGTCTGAAAGAGGAACAGATAAGCTTTCCATCGACCTCCTAGTCGAAGAAGTCGGTCGAAGTATGCAAGAGTTATTATCAAAAAACTAATCGGTGGTCAACACGATTCCGTCCTACTGCCGATTCTTTTCGAAAAGTACTTTTCTATAATTCTAGTATTTAATGGGAAAAAATTAAACGAATTTTTTGTCCATATAAAAAACTATAAATTCTGAATAAAATGCCGATCATTTATGCAATTAAAAAACTTTAAATGTTTCTTATTTCTTGTCCACGTAAAAAACTGTTAATTCTGAATAAAATGCCGCCCATTTATGCAATTAAAAAAAATTAAATGTTTCTTATTAGATAAGGCATATTTTCGTCTGATAAGGTACTTCTTCTTCAATGATTTCAAGGATATTTTAGTTTTGATCCAAAAAATTTTATTTCTTATGACTTTTCGTAAAATATGTTAATGCCATCTAAAAGAGGATCAGATAAGTTTTCCATCGAGCTCTTAGTCGAAGAAGTCGGTCGAAGGATGCAAGAGTTATTAGCAAAAAGCTAATCGGTGGTCAACACGTTTCCGTACTACTGCCGATTCTTTTCGCAAAGTACTTTTCTAAAATTCTAGTATTTAATCGGAAAAATTTAAACGAATTTTTTGTGTATGTAAAAAACTATTAATTCTGAATAAAGTGCCGCCCATTTATGCAATTAAAAAAATTTTAATGTTTCTTATTAGATAAGGCACATTTTCGTCTGATAAGGTACTTCTTCTTCAATAATTTCGAGGATATTTTAGTTTTGATCAAAAAAATTTTATTTCTAACGACTTTTCGTAAAATATGCAGATAAGCTTTCCATCGAGCTCTTAGTCGAAGAAGTCGGTCGAGGGATGCAAGAGTTATTGGCAAAAAACTTATCGGTGGTCAACACGATTCCGTCCTACTGCCGATTCTTTTCGCAAAGTACTTTTCTATAATAATAGTATTTAATGGGAAAAAATTAAACGAATTTTTTGTCCATGTAAGAAACTATTAATTCCGAATAAAATGCCGCCCATTTATGCAATTAAAAAAATTTAAATGTCTCTTATGAGATAAGGCACATTTTCGTCTGATAAGGTACTTCTTCTTCAATAATTTCAAGGATATTTAAGTTTTGATCCAAAAAATTTTAATTCTTACGACTTTTCGTAAAATATGTTAATGCCATCTAAAAGAGGAACAGGTAAGCTTTCCATCGAGCTCTTAGTCGAAGAAGTCGGTCGAAGCATGCAAGAGTTATTATCAAAAAACTTATCGGTGGTCAACACGATTCCGTCCTACTGCCGATTCTTTTCGCAAAGTACTTTTCTATAATAATAGTATTTAATGGGAAAAAATTAAACGAATTTTTTGTCCATGTAAGAAACTATTAATTCCGAATAAAATGCCGCCCATTTATGCAATTAAAAAAATTTAAATGTCTCTTATGAGATAAGGCACATTTTCGTCTGATAAGGTACTTCTTCTTCAATAATTTCGAGGATATTTTAGTTTTGATCAAAAAAATTTTATTTCTTACGACTTTTCGTAAAATATGTTAATTGAAAGAGGAACGGATAAGCTTTCCGTCGAGCTCTTAGTCGAAGAAGTCGGTCGAAGGATGCAAGAGTTATTAGCAAAAAACTAATCGGTGGTCAACACGATTCCGTCCTACTGCCGATTCTTTTCGAAAAGTACTTTTCTATAATTCTAGTATTTAATGGGAAAAAATTATACGAATTTTTTGTCCATGTAAAAAACTATTCATTCTGAATAAAATGCCGCCCATTTATGTAATTAAAAAAATTTAAATGTCTCTTTTGAGATAAGGCACATTTTCGTCTGATAAGGTACTTCTTCTTCAATAATTTCGAGGATATTTTAGTTTTGATCAAAAAAATTTTATTTTTTACGACTTTTCGTAAAATATGTTAATTGAAAGAGGAACGGATAAGCTTTCCGTCGAGCTCTTAGTCGAAGAAGTCGGTCGAAGGATGCAAGAGTTATTAGCAAAAAACTAATCGGTGGTCAACACGTTTCCGTCCTACTGCCGATTCTTTTCGAAAAGTACTTTTCTATAATTCTAGTATTTAATGGGAAAAAATTAAACGAATTTTTTGTCCATGTAAAAAATTATTCATTCTGAATAAAATGCCGCCCATTTATGTAATTAAAAAAATTTTAATGTTTCTTATTAGATAAGGCATATTTTCGTCTGATAAGGTACTTCTTCTTCAATGATTTCGAGCATATTTTAGTTTTGATCTAAAAGATTTTATTTCTTACCACTTTTCGTAAAACATGTTAATGCCATCTGAAAGAAGAACAGATAAGCTTTCCGTCGAGCTCTTAGTCGAAGAAGTCGGTCGAAGGATGCAACACGTTTCCGTCCTACTGCCGATTCTTATCGCAAAGTACTTTTCTATAATTGTAGTATTTAATGGGAAAAAATTAAACGAATCATTTGTTCATGTAAAAAACTATTAATTCTGAATAAAATGCCGCCCATTTATGCAATTAAAAAAATTTAAATGTTTCTTATTAGATAAGGCATATTTTCGTCTGATAAGGTACTTCTTCTTCAATGATTTCGAGGATATTTTAGTTTTGATCTAAAAGATTTTATTTCTTACCACTTTTCGTAAAATATGTTAATGCCAGCTGAAAGAAGAACAGATAAGCTTTCCGTCGAGCTCTTAGTCGAAGAAGTCGGTCGAAGGATGCAAGAGTTATTAGCAAAAAGCTAATCGGTGGTCAACACGTTTCCGTCCTACTGCCGATTCTTTTCGCAAAGTACTTTTTTATAATTCTAGTATTTAATGGGAAAAAATTAAACGAATTTTTTGTCCATATAAGAAACTATTATTTCTGAATAAAATGCCGCCCATTTATGCAATTAAAAAAATTTAAATGTTTCTTATTAGATAAAGTATATTTTCGTCTGATAAGGTACTTCTTCTTCAATGATTTCGAGGATATTTTAGTTTTGATCTAAAAGATTTTATTTCTTACCACTTTTCGTAAAATATGTTAATGCCAGCTGAAACAAGAACAGATAAGCTTTCCGTTGAGCGCTTAGTCGAAGAAGTCGGTCGAAGGATGCAAGAGTTATTAGCAAAAAGCTGATCGGTGGTCAACACGTTTCCGTCCTACTGCCGATTCTTTTCGCAAAGTACTTTTTTATAATTCTAGTATTTAATAGGAAAAAATTAAACGAATTTTTTGTCCATATAAGAAACTATTATTTCTGAATAAAATGCCGCCCATTTATGCAATTAAAAAAATTTAAATGTTTCTTATTAGATAAAGTATATTTTCGTCTGATAAGGTACTTCTTGCACGTTTCCGTCCTACTGCCGATTCTTATTGAAAAGTACTTTTTTATAATTCTAGTATTTAATGGGAAAAAATTAAACGAATTTTTTGTCCATGTAAGAAACTATTATTTCTGAATAAAATGCCGCCCATTTATGCAATTAAAAAAATTTAAATGTTTCTTATTAGATAAGGCATATTTTCGTCTGATAAGGTACTTCTTCTTCAATGATTTCGAGGATATTTTAGTTTTGATCAAAAAGATTTTATTTCTTACGACTTTTCGTAAAATATGTTAATGCCATCTGAAAGAAGAACAGATAAGCTTTCCGTCGAGCTCTTAGTCGAAGAAGTCGGTCGAAGGATGCAAGAGTTATTAGCAAAAAGCTAATCGGTGGTCAACACGTTTCCGTCCTACTGCTGAATCTTTTCGCAAAGTACTTTTTTATAATTCTAGTATTTAATGGGAAAAAATTAAACGAATTTTTTGTCCATGTAAGAAACTTTTATTTCTGAATAAAATGCCGCCCATTTATGCAATTAAAAAAATTTAAATGTTTCTTATAAGATAAAGTATATTTTCGTCTGATAAGGTACTTCTTCTTCAATGATTTCGAGGACGTTTTAGTTTTGATCAAAAACATATTATTTCTTACGACTTTTCGTAAAATATGTTAATGCCATCTGAAAGAAGAACAGATAAGCTTTCCATCGAGCTCTTAGTCGAAGAAGTCGGTCGAAGGATGCAAAAGTTATTAGCAAAAAGCTAATCGGTGGTCAACACGTTTCCGTCCTATTGCCGATTTTTTCGTAAAGTACTTTTTTATAATTCTAGTATTTAATGGGAAAAAATTAAACGAATTTTTTGTCCCTGTGAGAAACTATTAATTCTGAATAAAATGCCGCCCATTTATGCAATTAAAAAAATTTAAATGTTTCTTATTAGATAAGCATATTTTCGTCTGTTAAGGTACTTCTTCTTCAATGATTTCGAGGATATTTTAGTTTTGCTCAAAAATATTTTATTTCTTACGACTTTTTGTAAAATATGTTAATGCCATCTGAAAGAAGAACAGATAAGCTTTCCGTCGAGCTCTTAGTCGAAGAAGTCGGTCGAAGGATGCAAGAGTTATTAGCAAAAAGCTAATCGGTGGTCAACACGTTCCCGTCCTACTGCCGATTCTTTTCGCAAAGTAGTTTTTTATAATTCTAGTATTTAATGGGGAAAAATTAAACGAATTTTTTGTCCATGTAAGAAACTATTAATTCTGAATAAAATGCCGCCCATTTATGCAATGAAAAAAATTTAAATGTCTCTATATAAGGCATATTTTCGTCTTATAAGGTACTTCTTTTTCAATTTTATTTCTTACGACTTTTCGTTAAATATGTTAATGCCATCTGAAAAAGGAACAGATAAGCCTTCCATCGAGCTCTTAGTCGAAGAAATCGGTCGAAGGATGCAAGAGTTATAAGCAAAAAGCTAATCGGTGGTCAACACGTTTCCGTCCTACTGCCGTTTTTTTTTTGAAAGTACTTTTTTATAATTCTAGTATTTAATAAGAAAAAATTAAACGAATTTTTTGTCCATGTAAGAAACTATTATTTCTGAATAAAATGCCGCCCATTTATGCAATGACAAAAAATTTAAATGTTTCTTATTAGATAAGGTATATTTTCGTCTGATAAGGTACTTCTTCTTCAATGATTTCGAGGATATTTTAGTTTTGATCAAAAAAATTTTATTTCTTATGACTTTTCGTAAAATATGTTAATGCCATATGAAAGAGGAACAGACAAGCTTTCCATCGAGCTCTTAGTTCTTATGACTTTTTGTGAAATATGTTAATGCCATCTGAAAGAGGAACAGATAAGCTTTCCATCGAGCTCTTAGTCGAAGAAGTCGGTCGAAGGATGCAAGAGTTATTAGCAAAAAACTAATCGGTGGTCAACACGATTCCGCTCTTCTGCCGATTCTTTTCGCAAAGTACTTTTCTATAATTCTAGTATTTAATGGGAAAAAATTAAACGAATTTTTGTCCATATAAAAAACTATTTTTTCTGAATAAAATGCCGCCCATTTATGCAATGAAAAAAATTTAAATGTCTCTATATAAGGCATATTTTCGTCTTATAAGGTACTTCTTTTTCAATTTTATTTCTTACGACTTTTCGTAAAATATGTTAATGCCATCTGAAAAAGGAACAGATAAGCCTTCCATCGAGCTCTTAGTCGAAGAAATCGGTCGAAGGATGCAAGAGTTATAAGCAAAAAGCTAATCGGTGGTCAACACGTTTCCGTCCTACTGCCGATTCTTTTCGCAAAGTACTTTTCTATAATTCTAGTATTTAATGGGAAAATATTAATCAAATTTTCTGTCCATGTAAAAAACTATTAATTCTGAATAAAATGCCGCCCATTTATGCAATTAAAAAAATTTAAATGGTTCTTATTAGATAAGGCATATTTTCGTCTGATAAGGTACTTCTTCTTCAATGATTTCGAGGATATTTTAGTTTTGATCCAAAAAATTTTATTTCTTATGACTTTTCGTAAAATATGTTAATGCCATCTGAAAGAGGAACAGACAAGCTTTCCATCGAGCTCTTAGTTCTTATGACTTTTCGTGAAATATGTTAATGCCATCTGAAAGAGGAACAGATAAGCTTTCCATCGAGCTCTTAGTCGAAAAAGTCGGTCGAAGGATGCAAGAGTTATTAGCAAAAAACTAATCGGTGGTCATTACGATTCCGCTCTTCTGCCGATTCTTTTCGCAAAGTACTTTTCTATAATTCTAGTATTTAATGGGAAAAAATTAAACGTATTTTTGGTCCATGTAAAAAACTATTAATTCTGAATAAAATGCCACCCATTTATGCAATTAAAAAAATTTAAATGTCTCATATCTGATAAGGCATATTTTCGTCTGATAAGGTACTTTTTCTTCAATGATTTCGAGGATATTTTAGTTTTGATCAAAAAAATTTTATTTCTTATGACTTTTCGTGAAATATGTTAATGCCATCTGAAAGAGGAACAGATAAGCTTTCCATCGAGCTCTTAGTCGAAGAAGTCGGTCGAAGGACGCAAGAGTTATTAGCAAAAAGCTAATCGGTGGTCAACACGTTTCCGTCCTATTGCCGATTTTTTTTGGAAAGTACTTTTTTATAATTCTAGTATTTAATGGGAAAAAATTAAACGAATTTTTTGTCCATGTAAGAAACTATTATTTCTGAATAAAATGCCGCCCATTTATGCAATGACAAAAAATTTAAATGTTTCTTATTAGATAAGGCATATTTTCGTCTGATAAGGTACTTCTTCTTCAATGATTTCGAGGATATATTAGTTTTGATCAAAAAAATTTTATTTCTTATGACTTTTCGTGAAATATGTTAATGCCATCTGAAAGAGGAACAGACAAGCTTTCCATCGAGCTCTTAGTTCTTATGACTTTTCGTGAAATATGTTAATGCCATCTGAAAGAGGAACAGATAAGCTTTCCATCGAGCTCTTAATCGAAGAAGTCGGTCGAAGGATGCAAGAGTTATTAGCAAAAAGCTAATCGGTGGTTAACACGTTTCCGTCCTACTGCCGATTCTTTTCGCAAAGTACTTTCCTATAATTCTAGTATTTAATGGGAAAAAATTAAACAAATTTTCTGTCCATGTAAAAAACTATTAATTCTGAATAAAATGCCGCCCATTTATGCAATTAAAAAAATTTAAATGGTTCTTATTAGATAACGCATATTTTTGTCTGATAAGGTACTTCTTTTTCAATGATTTCGAGGATATTTTAGTTTTGATCAAAAAAATTTTATTTCTTATGACTTTTCGTAAAATATGTTAATGCCATCTGAAAGAGGAACAGACAAGCTTTCCATCGAGCTCTTAGTTCTTATGACTTTTCGTGAAATATGTTAATGCCATCTGAAAGAGGAACAGATAAGCTTTCCATCGAGCTCTTAATCGAAGAAGTCGGTCGAAGGATGCAAGAGTTATTAGCAAAAAACTAATCGGTGGTCAACACGATTCCGCTCTTCTGCCGATTCTTTTCGCAAAGTACTTTTCTATAATTCTAGTATTTAATGGGAAAAAATTAAACGAATTTTTGTCCATATAAAAAACTATTTTTTCTGAATAAAATGCCGCCCATTTATGCAATGAAAAAAATTTAAATGTCTCTATATAAGGCATATTTTCGTCTTATAAGGTACTTCTTTTTCAATTTTATTTCTTACGACTTTTCGTAAAATATGTTAATGCCATCTGAAAAAGGAACAGATAAGCCTTCCATCGAGCTCTTAGTCGAAGAAATCGGTCGAAGGATGCAAGAGTTATAAGCAAAAAGCTAATCGGTGGTCAACACGTTTCCGTCCTACTGCCGATTCTTTTCGCAAAGTACTTTTCTATAATTCTAGTATTTAATGGGAAAAAATTAAACAAATTTTCTGTCCATGTAAAAAACTATTAATTCTGAATAAAATGACGCCCATTTATGCAATTAAAAAAATTTAAATGGTTCTTATTAGATAAGGCATATTTTCGTCTGATAAGGTACTTCTTCTTCAATGATTTCGAGGATATTTTAGTTTTGATCAAAAAAATTTTATTTCTTATGACTTTTCGTAAAATATGTTAATGCCATCTGAAAGAGGAACAGACAAGCTTTCCATCGAGCTCTTAGTTCTTATGACTTTTCGTGAAATATGTTAATGCCATCTGAAAGAGGAACAGATAAGCTTTCCATCGAGCTCTTAGTCGAAAAAGTCGGTCGAAGGATGCAAGAGTTATTAGCAAAAAACTAATCGGTGGTCATTACGATTCCGCTCTTCTGCCGATTCTTTTCGCAAAGTACTTTTCTATAATTCTAGTATTTAATGGGAAAAAATTAAACGTATTTTTGGTCCATGTAAAAAACTATTAATTCTGAATAAAATGCCACCCATTTATGCAATTAAAAAAATTTAAATGTCTCATATCTGATAAGGCATATTTTCGTCTGATAAGGTACTTTTTCTTCAATGATTTCGAGGATATTTTAGTTTTGATCAAAAAAATTTTATTTCTTATGACTTTTCGTGAAATATGTTAATGCCATCTGAAAGAGGAACAGATAAGCTTTCCATCGAGCTCTTAGTCGAAGAAGTCGGTCGAAGGACGCAAGAGTTATTAGCAAAAAGCTAATCGGTGGTCAACACGTTTCCGTCCTATTGCCGATTTTTTTTGGAAAGTACTTTTTTATAATTCTAGTATTTAATGGGAAAAAATTAAACGAATTTTTTGTCCATGTAAGAAACTATTATTTCTGAATAAAATGCCGCCCATTTATGCAATGACAAAAAATTTAAATGTTTCTTATTAGATAAGGCATATTTTCGTCTGATAAGGTACTTCTTCTTCAATGATTTCGAGGATATATTAGTTTTGATCAAAAAAATTTTATTTCTTATGACTTTTCGTGAAATATGTTAATGCCATCTGAAAGAGGAACAGACAAGCTTTCCATCGAGCTCTTAGTTCTTATGACTTTTCGTGAAATATGTTAATGCCATCTGAAAGAGGAACAGATAAGCTTTCCATCGAGCTCTTAATCGAAGAAGTCGGTCGAAGGATGCAAGAGTTATTAGCAAAAAGCTAATCGGTGGTTAACACGTTTCCGTCCTACTGCCGATTCTTTTCGCAAAGTACTTTCCTATAATTCTAGTATTTAATGGGAAAAAATTAAACAAATTTTCTGTCCATGTAAAAAACTATTAATTCTGAATAAAATGCCGCCCATTTATGCAATTAAAAAAATTTAAATGGTTCTTATTAGATAACGCATATTTTTGTCTGATAAGGTACTTCTTTTTCAATGATTTCGAGGATATTTTAGTTTTGATCAAAAAAATTTTATTTCTTATGACTTTTCGTGAAATATGTTAATGCCATCTGAAAGAGGAACAGACAAGCTTTCCATCGAGCTCTTAGTTCTTATGACTTTTCGTGAAATATGTTAATGCCATCTGAAAGAGGAACAGATAAGCTTTCCATCGAGCTCTTAATCGAAGAAGTCGGTCGAAGGATGCAAAAGTTAGTAGCAAAAAACTTATCGGTGGTTAACAAGTTTCCGTCCTACTACCGATTCTTTTCGCAAAGTACTTTTCTATAATTCAAGTATTTAATGGGAAAAAATTAAACGAATTTTTTGTCCATGTAAAAAACTATTAATTCTGAATAAAATGCCACCCATTTATGCAATTAAAAAAATTTAAATGTCTCATATTTGATAAGGCATATTTTCGTCTGATAAGGTACTTCTTCTTCAATGATTTCGAGGATATTTTAGTTTTGATCAAAAAAATTTTATTTCTTATGACTTTTCGTGAAATATGTTAATGCCATCTGAAAGAGGAACAGATAAGCTTTCCATCGAGCTCTTAGTCGAAGAAATCGGTCGAAGGATGCAAGAGTTATTAGCAAAAAACTAATCGGTGGTCAACACGATTCCGCTATTCTGCCGATTCTTTTCGCAAAGTACTTTTCTATAATTCTAGTATATAATGGGAAAAAATTAAACGAGTTTTTTGTCCATGTAAAAAACTATTCTGAATAAAATGCCGCCCATTATGCCATTAAAAATATTTAAATGTCTCTTACTAGATAAGCCATATTTTCGTCTGATAAGGTACTTCTTCTTCAATGATTTCGAGGATATTTTAGTTTTGATCAAAAAAGTTTTATTTCTTACGACTTTTCGTATAATATCTGATAAGGTACTTTTTCTTCAATGATTTCGAGGATATTTTAGTTTTGATCAAAAAAATTTTATTTCTTATGACTTTTCGTGAAATATGTCATCTGAAAGAGGAACAGATTAGCTTTCCATCGAGCTCTTAGTCGAAGAAGTCGGTTGGAGGATGCAAGAGTTATTAGCAAAAAACTAATCGGTGGTCAACACGATTCCGCTCTTCTGCCGATTCTTTTCGCAAAGTACTTTTCTATAATTCTAGTATTTAATGGGAAAAAATTAAACGAATTTTTTGTCCATGTAAAAAACTATTAATTCTGAATAAAATGCCGCCCATTGATGCAATTAAATATATTTAAATGTCTCATATTTGATAAGGTATATTTTCGTCTGATAAGGTACTTCTTTTTCAATGATTTCGAGTATAGTTTAGTTTTGATCAAAAAAATTTTATTTCTTATGACTTTTTGTGAAATATGTTAATGCCATCTGAAAGAGGAACAGATAGGCTTTCCATCGAGCTCTTAGTCGAAGAAGTCGGGCGAAGGATGCAAGAGTTATTAGCAAAAAACGAATCGGTGGTCAACACGATTCCGTCCTACTGCCGATTGTTTTCGAAAAGTAATTTTCTATAATTCTAGTATTTAATGGGAAAAAATTAAACAAATTTTCTGTCCATGTAAAAAACTATTAATTCTGAATAAAATGCCGCTCATTTATGCAATTAAAAAAATTTAAATGGTTCTTATTAGATAAGGCATATTTTCGTCTGATAAGGTACTTCTTCTTCAATGATTTCGAGGATATTTTAGTTTTGATCAAAAAAATTTTAGTTCTTATGACTTTTCGTGAAATATGTTAATGCCATCTGAAAGAGGAACAGATAAGCTTTCCATCGAGCTCTTAGTCGAAGAAGTCGGTCGAAGGATGCAAGAGTTATTAGCAAAAAACTAATCGGTGGTCAACACGATTCCGCTCTTCAGCCGATTCTTTTCGCAAAGTACTTTTCTATAATTCTAGTATTTACTGGGAAAAAATTAAACGAGTTTTTTGTCCATGTAAAAAACTATTAATTCTGAAAAAAATGCCGCCCATTTATGCAATTAAAAAAATTTAAATGTCTCTTACTAGATAAGGCATATTTTCGTCTGATAATGTACTTCTTCTTCAATGATTTCGAGAATATTTTAGTTTTGATCAAAAAAATTTTATTTCTTACGACTTTTCGTATAGTATCTGATAAGTACTTTTTCTTCAATGATTTCGAGGATATTTTAGTTTTGATCAAAAAAATTTTATTTCTTATGACTTTTCGTGAAATATGTTAAAGGAACAGATAAGCCTTCCATCGAGCTCTAAGTCGAAGAAGTCGGTCGAAGGATGCAAGAATTATTAGCAAAAAGCTAATCGGTGGTCAACACGTTTCCGTCCTACTGCCGATTCTTTTCGCAAAGTACTTTTCTATAATTTTAGTATTTAATAGGAAAAAATTAAGCAAATTTTCTGTCCATGTAAAAAACTATTAATTATGAATAAAATGCCGCCCATTTATGCAATTAAAAAAATTTAAATGGTTCATATTAGATAAGGCATATTTTTGTCTGATAAGGAACTTCTTCTTCAATGATTTCGAGGATATTTAATTTTGATCAAAACAATTTTATTTCTTATGACTTTTCGTAAAATATGTTAATGCCATCTGAAAGAGGAACAGATAAGCTTTCCATCGAGCTCTTAGTCGAAAAAGTCGGTCGAAGGATGCAAGAGTTATTAGCAAAAAACTAATCGGTGGTCATTACGATTCCGCTCTTCTGCCGATTCTTTTCGCAAAGTACTTTTCTATAATTCTAGTATTTAATGGGAAAAAATTAAACGAATTTTTTGTCCATGTAAAAATCTATTAATTCTGAATAAAATGCCACCCATTTATGCAATTAAAAAAATTTAAATGTCTCATATTTGATAAGGCATATTTTCGTCTGATAAGGTACTTCTTCTTCAATGATTTCGAGTATAGTTTAGTTTTGATCAAAAAAGTTTTATTTCTTATGACTTTTTGTGAAATATGTTAATGCCATCTGAAAGAGGAACAGATAAGCTTTCCATCGAGCTCTTAGTCGAAGAAGTCGGTCAAAGGATGCAAGAGTTATTAGCAAAAAACTAATCGGTGGTCAACACGATTCCGTCCTACTGCCGATTGTTTTCGAAAAGTAATTTTCTATAATTCTAGTATTTTATGGGAAAAAATTAAACGAATTTTTTGTCCATGTAAAAAACTATTAATTCTGAATAAAATGCCGCCCATATATGCAATTAAAAAAATTTAAATGTCTCTTATTAGATAAGGCAAATATTCGTCTGATAAGGTACTTCTTCTTCAATGTTTTCGAGGATATTTTAGTTTGGATCAAAAAAATTTTATTTCTTACGACTTTTCGTAAAATATGTTAATGCCATCTGAAAGAGGAACAGATAAGCTTTCCATCGAGCTCTTAATCGAAGAAGTCGGTCGAAGGATGCAAGAGTTATTAGCAAAAAACTAATCGGTGGTCAACACGTTTCCGCTCTTCTGTCGATTCTTTTCGCAAAGAACTTTTCTATAATTCTAGTATTTAATGGGAAAAAATTAAACGAATTTTTTGTCCATGTAAAAAACTATTAATTCTGAAAAAAATGCCGCCCATTTATGAAATTAAAAATATTTAAATGTCTCATATTAGATAAGGCATGTTTTCGTCTGATAAGGTACTTCTCCTGCAATAATTTCGAGGATATTTTAGTTTTGATAAAAAAAACTTTGTTTCTTACGACTTTTCGTAAAATATGTTAATGCCATCTGAAAGAGGAAGAGATAAGCTTTCCATCGAGCTTTTAATCGAAGAAGTCGGTCGAAGGATGCAAGAGTTATTAGCAAAAAAGTAATCTGTGGTCAACACGTTTCCGTCCTACTGTCGATTCTTTTCGCAAAGAACTTTTCTATAATTCTAGTATTTAATGGGAAAAAATTAAATTAATTTTTTGTCCATATAAAAACCTATTAATTCTGAATAAGATGCCGCCCATTAATTCAATGAAAAAAATTTAAATGTCTCTTATTAGATAAGGCATATTTTCGTCTTATAAGGTACTTCTTTTTCAATGATTTCGAGGATATTTTAGTTTTGATCAAAAAAATGTATTTCTTACGTTTTTTCGTAAAATATGTTAATGCCGTCTTAAACATGGCATATTTTCGTCTTATAAGGTTCTTCTTCTTCAATGATTTCGAGGATATTTTAGTTTTGATCAAAAAAATTTTATTTCTTACGACTTTTCGTAAAATATGTTAATGCCATCTGAAAGAGTAACAGATAAGCCTTCTATCGAGTTCTAAGTCGAAGAAGTCGGTCGAAGGATGCAAGAGTTATAAGCAAAAAGCTAATCGGTGGTCAACACGTTTCTGTCCTACTGCCGATTCTTTTCGCAAAGTACTTTTCTATAATTCTAGTATTTAATGGGAAAAAATTAAACGAATTTTTTGTCCGTATAAAAAACTATTAATTCTGAATAAAATGCCGCCCATTTATGCAATTAAAAAAATTTAAATGTTACTTAGTAGATAAGGCATATTTTCGTCTGATAAGGTACTTCTTCTTCAATGATTTCGAGGATATTTTAGTTTTGATCAAAAAAATTTTATTTCTTACGACTTTTCGTAAAATATGTTAATGCCATCTGAAAGAGGAACAGATAAGCTTTCCATTGAGCTCTTAGTCGAAGAAGTCGGTCGAAGGATGCAAGAGTTATAAGCAAAAAATTAATCGGTGGTCAACACGATTCCGTCCTACTGCCGATTCTTTTCGAAAAGTACTTTTCTATAATTCTAGTATTTAATGGGAAAAAATTAAACGATTTTTTTGTCCATGTAAAAAACTATTAATTCTGAATAAAATGCCGCCCATTTATGCAATTAAAAAAATTTCAATGTTTCTTATTAGATAAGGCATATTTTCGTCTGATAAGGTACTTTTTCTTCAATGATTTCGAGGATATTTTAGTTTTGATCAAAAAAATTTTATTTCTTACGACTTTTCGTAAAATATGTTAATGCCATCCGAAAGAGGAACAGATAAGCTTTCCAACGAGCTCTTACTCGAAGAAGTCGGTCAAAGGATGCAAGAGTTATTAGCAAAAAAATAATCGGTGGTCAACACGATTCCGTCCTACTGCCGATTCTTTTCGAAAAGTACTTTTCTATAATTAAAGTATTTGATGGGAAAAAGTTAAACTAATTTTTTTTCCATGTAGAAAACTATTAATTCTGAATAAAATGCCGCCCATTTATGCAATCACAATAATTTAAATGTTTCTTATTAGATAAGGCATATATTCGTCTGATAATGTACTTCTTCTTCAATGATTTCGAGGATATTCTAGTTTTGATGCAAAAAATTTTATTTCTTATGACTTTTCGTAAAATATGTTAATGCCATCTAAAAGAGGAACAGATAAGCTTCCTATCGAGCTCTTAGTCGAAGAAGTCGGTCGAAGGATGCAAGAGTTATTAGCAAAAAGCTAATCGGTGGTCAACACGTTTCCGTCCTACTGCCGATTCTTTTCGAAAAGTACTTTTCTATAATTCTAGTATTTAATGGGAAAAAATTAAACGAATTTTTTGTCCATGTAAAAAACTATTAATTCTGAATAAAATGCCGCCCATTTATGAAATTAAAAATATTTAAATGTCTCATATTAGATAAGGCATATTTTCGTCTGATAAGGTACTTCTCCTTCAATAATTTCGAGGATATTTTAGTGTTGATAAAAAAAACTTTGTTTCTTACGACTTTTCGTAAAATATGTTAATGCCATCTGAAAGAGGAGGAGATAAGCTTTCCATCGAGCTTTTAATCGAAGAAGTCGGTCGAAGGATGCAAGAGTTATTAGCAAAAAAGTAATCTGTGGTCAACACGTTTCCGTCCTACTGTCGATTCTTTTCGCAAAGAACTTTTCTATAATTCTAGTATTTAATGGGAAAAAATTAAATGAATTTTTTGTCCATATAAAAACCTATTAATTCTGAATAAGATGCCGCCCATTAATTCAATGAAAAAAATTTAAATGTCTCTTATTAGATAAGGCATATTTTCGTCTTATAAGGTACTTCTTTTTCAATGATTTCGAGGATATTTTAGTTTTGATCAAAAAAATGTATTTCTTACGTTTTTTCGTAAAATATGTTAATGCCGTCTTAAACATGGCATATTTTCGTCTTATAAGGTTCTTCTTCTTCAATGATTTCGAGGATATTTTAGTTTTGATCAAAAAAATTTTATTTCTTACGACTTTTCGTAAAATATGTTAATGCCATCTGAAAGAGTAACAGATAAGCCTTCTATCGAGCTCTAAGTCGAAGAAGTCGGTCGAAGGATGCAAGAGTTATAAGCAAAAAGCTAATCGGTGGTCAACACGTTTCTGTCCTACTGCCGATTCTTTTCGCAAAGTACTTTTCTATAATTCTAGTATTTAATGGGAAAAAATTAAACGAATTTTTTGTCCGTATAAAAAACTATTAATTCTGAATAAAATGCCGCCCATTTATGCAATTAAAAAAATTTAAATGTTACTTAGTAGATAAGGCATATTTTCGTCTGATAAGGTACTTCTTCTTCAATGATTTCGAGGATATTTTAGTTTTGATCAAAAAAATTTTATTTCTTACGACTTTTCGTAAAATATGTTAATGCCATCTGAAAGAGGAACAGATAAGCTTTCCATTGAGCTCTTAGTCGAAGAAGTCGGTCGAAGGATGCAAGAGTTATAAGCAAAAAATTAATCGGTGGTCAACACGATTCCGTCCTACTGCCGATTCTTTTCGAAAAGTACTTTTCTATAATTCTAGTATTTAATGGGAAAAAATTAAACGATTTTTTTGTCCATGTAAAAAACTATTAATTCTGAATAAAATGCCGCCCATTTATGCAATTAAAAAAATTTCAATGTTTCTTATTAGATAAGGCATATTTTCGTCTGATAAGGTACTTTTTCTTCAATGATTTCGAGGATATTTTAGTTTTGATCAAAAAAATTTTATTTCTTACGACTTTTCGTAAAATATGTTAATGCCATCCGAAAGAGGAACAGATAAGCTTTCCATCGAGCTCTTACTCGAAGAAGTCGGTCAAAGGATGCAAGAGTTATTAGCAAAAAAATAATCGGTGGTCAACACGATTCCGTCCTACTGCCGATTCTTTTCGAAAAGTACTTTTCTATAATTAAAGTATTTGATGGGAAAAAGTTAAACTAATTTTTTTTCCATGTAGAAAACTATTAATTCTGAATAAAATGCCGCCCATTTATGCAATCACAATAATTTAAATGTTTCTTATTAGATAAGGCATATATTCGTCTGATAATGTACTTCTTCTTCAATGATTTCGAGGATATTCTAGTTTTGATGCAAAAAATTTTATTTCTTATGACTTTTCGTAAAATCTGTTAATGCCATCTAAAAGAGGAACAGATAAGCTTCCTATCGAGCTCTTAGTCGAAGAAGTCGGTCGAAGGATGCAAGTGTTATTAGCAAAAAGCTAATCGGTGGTCAACACGTTTCCGTCCTACTGCCGATTCTTTTCGAAAACTACTTTTCTATAATTCTAGTATTTAATGGGAAAAAATTAAACGAATTTTTTGTCCATGTAAAAACCTATTAATTGTGAATAAAATGCCGCTGTTTCTTATTAGATAAGGCATACTTTCGTCTGATAAGGTACTTCTTTTTCAATGATTTCGATGATATTTTAGTTTTGATCAAAAAAATTTTATTTCTTACGACTTTTCGTAAAATATGTTAATGCCATCCGAAAGAGGAACAGATAAGCTTTCCATCGAGCTCTTACTCGAAGAAGTCGGTCGAAGGATGCAAGAGTTATTAGCAAAAAAATAATCGGTGGTCAACACGATTCCGTCCTACTGCCGATTCTTTTCGAAAACTACTTTTCTATAATTCTAGTATTTAATGGGAAAAAATTAAACGAATTTTTTGTCCATGTAAAAACCTATTAATTGTGAATAAAATGCCGCTGTTTCTTATTAGATAAGGCATACTTTCGTCTGATAAGGTACTTCTTTTTCAATGATTTCGATGATATTTTAGTTTTGATCAAAAAAATTTTATTTCTTACGACTTTTCGTAAAATATGTTAATGCCATCCGAAAGAGGAACAGATAAGCTTTCCATCGAGCTCTTACTCGAAGAAGTCGGTCGAAGGATGCAAGAGTTATTAGCAAAAAAATAATCGGTGGTCAACACGATTCCGTCCTACTGCCGATTCTTTTCGAAAAGTACTTTTCTATAATTAAAGTATTTGATGGGAAAAAGTTAAACTAATTTTTTGTCCATGTAGAAAACTATTAATTCTGAATAAAATGCCGCCCATTTATGCAATCACAATAATTTAAATGTTTCTTATTAGATAAGGCATATTTTCGTCTGATAATGTACTTCTTCTTCAATGATTTCGAGGATATTCTAGTTTTGATGCAAAAAATTTTATTTCTTATGACTTTTCGTAAAATATGTTAATGCCATCTAAAAGAGGAACAGATAAGCTTCCCATCGAGCTCTTACTCGAAGAAGTCGGTCGAAGGATGCAAGAGTTATTAGCAAAAAAATAATCGGTGGTCAACACGATTCCGTCCTACTGCCGATTCTTTTCGAAAACTACTTTTCTATAATTCTAGTATTTAATGGGAAAAAATTAAACGAATTTTTTGTCCATGTAAAAACCTATTAATTGTGAATAAAATGCCGCTGTTTCTTATTAGATAAGGCATATTTTCGTCTGATAATGTACTTCTTCTTCAATGATTTCGAGGATATTTTAGTTTTGATCAAAAAAATTTTATTTCTTACGACTTTTCGTAAAATATGTTAATGCCATCCGAAAGAGGAACAGATAAGCTTTCCATCGAGCTCTTACTCGAAGAAGTCGGTCGAAGGATGCAAGAGTTATTAGCAAAAAAATAATCGGTGGTCAACACGATTCCGTCCTACTGCCGATTCTTTTCGCAAAGTACTTTTCTATAATAATAGTATGTAATGGGAAACAATTTAACGAATTTTTTGTCCATGTAAAAAACTATTAATTCTGAATAAAATGCCGCCCATTTATGCAATTAAAAAAATTTTAATGTTTCTTATTAGATAAGGCATATTTTCGTCTGATAACGTACTTCTTCTTCAATGATTTCGATGATATTTTAGTTTTGATCAAAAAAATTTTATTTCTTATGACTTTTCGTAAAATATGTTAATGCCATCTAAAAGAGGAACAGATAAGCTTCCCATCGAGCTCTTAGTCGAAAAAGTCGGTCGAAGGATGCAAGTGTTATTAGCAAAAAGCTAATCGGTGGTCAACACGTTTCCGTCCTACTGCCGATTCTTTTCGAAAACTACTTTTCTATAATTCTAGTATTTAATGGGAAAAAATTAAACGAATTTTTTGTCCATGTAAAAACCTATTAATTGTGAATAAAATGCCGCTGTTTCTTATTAGATAAGGCATACTTTCGTCTGATAAGGTACTTCTTTTTCAATGATTTCGATGATATTTTAGTTTTGATCAAAAAAATTTTATTTCTTACGACTTTTCGTAAAATATGTTAATGCCATCCGAAAGAGGAACAGATAAGCTTTCCATCGAGCTCTTACTCGAAGAAGTCGGTCGAAGGATGCAAGAGTTATTAGCAAAAAAATAATCGGTGGTCAACACGATTCCGTCCTACTGCCGATTCTTTTCGAAAAGTACTTTTCTATAATTAAAGTATTTGATGGGAAAAAGTTAAACTAATTTTTTGTCCATGTAGAAAACTATTAATTCTGAATAAAATGCCGCCCATTTATGCAATCACAATAATTTAAATGTTTCTTATTAGATAAGGCATATTTTCGTCTGATAATGTACTTCTTCTTCAATGATTTCGAGGATATTTTAGTTTTGATCCAAAAAATTCTATTTCTTATGACTTTTCGTAAAATATGTTAATGCCATCTAAAAGAGGAACAGATAAGCTTCCCATCGAGCTCTTAGTCGAAGAAGTCGGTCGAAGGATGCAAGAGTTATTAGCAAAAAACTAATCGGTGGTCAACACGATTCCGTCCTACTGCCGATTCTTTTCGAAAAGTAATTTTCTATAATTCTAGTATTTAATGGGAAAAAATTAAACAAATTTTCTGTCCATGTAAAAAACTATTAATTCTGAATAAAATGCCGCCCATTTATGCAATTAAAAAAATTTTAATGTTTCTTATTAGATAAGGCATACTTTCGTCTGATAAGGTACTTCTTCTTCAATGATTTCGATGATATTTTAGTTTTGATCAAAAAAATTTTATTTCTTACGACTTTTCGTAAAATATGTTAATGCCATCTGAAAGAGGAACAGATAAGCTTTCCATTGAGCTCTTAGTCGAAGAAGTCGGTCGAAGGATGCAAGAGTTATAAGCAAAAAAATAATCGGTGGTCAACACGATTCCGTCCTACTGCCGATTCTTTTCGAAAAGTACTTTTCTATAATTAAAGTATTTGATGGGAAAAAGTTAAACTAGTTTTTTGTCCATGTAGAAAACTATTAATTCTGAATAAAATGCCGCCCATTTATGCAATCACAATAATTTAAATGTTTCTTATTAGATAAGGCATATTTTCGTCTGATAATGTACTTCTTCTTCAATGATTTCGAGGATATTCTAGTTTTGATCAAAAAAATTTTATTTCTTACGACTTTTCGTAAAATATGTTAATGCCATCTGAAAGAGGAACAGATAAGCTTTCTATCGAGCTCTTAGTCGAAGAAGTCGGTCGAAGGATGCAAGAGTTATTAGCAAAAAACTAATCGGTGGTCAACACGATTCCGCTCTTCTGCCGATTCTTTTCGCAAAGTACTTTTCTATAATTCTAGTATATAATGAGAAAAAATTAAACGAGTTTTTTGTCCATGTAAAAAACTATTAATTCTGAATAAAATGCCGCCCATTTATGCAATTAAAAATATTTAAATGTCTCTTACTAGATAAGGCATATTTTCGTCTGATAAGGTACTTCTTCTTCAATGATTTCGAGGATATTTTAGTTTTGATCAAAAAAATTTTATTTCTTACGACTTTTCGTATAATATCTGATAAGGTACTTTTTCTTCAATGATTTCGAGGATATTTTAGTTTTGATCAAAAAAATTAATGTCATCTGAAAGAGGAACAGATAAGCTTTCCATCGAGCTCTTAGTCGAAGAAGTCGGGCGAAGGATGCAAGAGTTATTAGCAAAAAACTAATCGGTGGTCAACACGATTCCGTCCTTCTGCCGATTCTTTTCGAAAAGTAATTTTCTATAATTCTAGTATTTAATGGGAAAAAATTAAACAAATTTTCTGTCCATGTAAAAAACTATTATTTCTCAATAAAATGCCGCCCATTTATGCAATTAAAAAAATTTAAATGGTTCTTATTAGATAAGGCATATTTTCGTCTGATAAGGTACTTCTTCTTCAATTATTTCGAGTATAGTTTAGTTTTGATCAAAAAAATTTTATTTCTTATGACTTTTTGTGAAATATGTTAATGCCATCTGAAAGAGGAACAGATAAGCTTTCCATCGAGCTCTTAGTCGAAGAAGTCGGGCGAAGGATGCAAGAGTTATTAGCAAAAAACTAATCGGTGGTCAACACGATTCCGTCCTACTGCCGATTCTTTTCGAAAAGTAATTTTCTATAATTCTAGTATTTAATGGGAAAAAATTAAACAAATTTTCTGTCCATGTAAAAAACTATTAATTCTGAATAAAATGCCGCCCATTTATGCAATTAAAAAAATTTAAATGGTTCTTATTAGATAAGGCATATTTTCGTCTGATAAGGTACTTCTTCTTCAATGATTTCGAGGATATTTTAGTTTTGATCAAAAAAATTTTAGTTCTTATTACTTTTCGTGAAATATGTTAATGCCATCTGAAAGAGGAACAGATAAGCTTTCTATCGAGCTCTTAGTCGAAGAAGTCGGTCGAAGGATGCAAGAGTTATTAGCAAAACTCTTTCATTGTGTTCGGTGTATTTGGTCGCATGCAAAATTGCTCTGTCTATTCATTTAATTTTCTCGTTAATTTTTGTTTAGAAAAACTTAAAATTTTATTTAAATTGTAATATAGTATTCCGGCACTATAATAATATTTTTTGCGTTTGTGCTTAAATAAAATTAACAACTTTTTGTGCATTTTAAATAATTCTCGTGTGTTTTGTTTGTGTAATTTTATGTGAACAAATAAACATCTGGTGAGAGATTTTTGATTATTTTGTCATTTCACTGTGTTTCGTTCCTGCTTGTGCGTAATTTGTTTTTGTAAACACTTGTGATCTTTCTTTCAAGAGAAATCAGTTTAACGAGTTAATTTTAATTCTTGCTCTTTATTTATTCTTTGCTATTTTAACACTTTTGGTGCGCTTCTCAAAATCTGTGGTGCATATTAGTTTTCAGTATGGTCTGTTGTTTACCAAACTGTTCTATAAAGGGTGATACCGCCCAGTCAGTTGCATGTTGGCTATGCCAAGACATTGCCCACCTTAAATGTGCTGAGCTTACTGGTCGCGTTGTTGACTTCTTACAAAAAAATAATGGTCTTCATTGGTGTTGTCCAAAATGTCGGCTAAATGAGATCGAGCTAAGGAAGTGGATATCTCAAATGAAAGATGCATATTCTGATCTTTCAAAAGATTTTCAGCGTCTCAACAGTAAATTTCATTCCTTTGACGACACCTTTTCTGTTTTTAAACCTGTTGAGCCATCACCTAAACGGAAAAAATTCCTTCCTGCATTAAATATTCCAAGTATTTCAACACTGGCTCCTCCAGATGAGAATACAGACTTCTTCTCTCCGCTTCCATCACCGAATTTTCCAATTATCGATCTAACGCCTCAGATTTCTTACGCTACCGTTGCCAAATCTGCTACCGTTGTCAATACAACTTCCAAAACAGACTCTCCTGACCATGTTTTGGAAAATGTACCAGCTCAACCTGAGCAACCGAAGCAACTTGTTGTAGTCCCTCCTACGACCAATAAAAAATTTGTTTTTGTTTCAAGACTAGCTGTCGATACTTCTGAAACAGACATTAAGCATTTTATTACCTCAAAAATGCCATCAGTGTCAAATTTGTTCGTATCCAAATTTAAATTTAGACAAGCTAGGTCTATTTCATCTTTTAAGATCTCTGTTCCTGATGTTCATTTCAACGAATTGGTTAACACCAATTTTTGGCCTGATGGGTGTATTGTGCACGAATTTAAGTTTAAGCCTCGTGCCAATAAAGAAGCTGTTAATGAACCGTCTGGTTCAAAAAACTAATTACTTCACCCACTCTTTCATCATCGTTTATTTTAAACTTCCAAAACGTTAGAGGCTTGAATTCGAAGCTTACTTCCCTATATTTAAATAGCTTTTCAATTACCTCTGACGTTGTAATATTCGTTGAAACATGGCTTCGACCTGAGATCTTGAACTCGGAATTGTTCTCTGATAACTTTCAGACTTTTCGTAAAGACCGCATTAGCAGAATTGGTGGTGGTGTTTTAATCGCTGGTCGATATACTTCGGAACAAATTATGGTGGATGGTATCGCTGACATTGAACTGATTTGCGTGAAAGTTTCGTTGATGAAGCATAACGTCTACCTTACTTGTTCCTATATTCCACCTCACTCTGACTCATCAGTTTATTTAGCTCATTTAAATGCATTTCAAGTCATCTCATCTTTTGTGAAAGACACAGATACTTTAATGATTTTTGGAGACTTTAATCTTCCTCATATTACTTGGATTCCATCAAATCACACAAATGCTGTACTTCCGGCATCAAATAATGATTTTCTCGATTCTCTCCTCAGCTTACCTTCATACCAACTCAACAGCATAATTAACTCTAAAGATCGACTATTAGATCTTATTTTTGTAAACAATTTTGAGAATGCATCGATCTGCAGGGTACCTCCAATAACTCACCCCGAAGATCCCTACCATCCTACTCTGGAACTAACACTCATATTAACCAAATTACCATCCCCCCGTTTGTGTGTTCCTGGTGCAAAGACTAACAGTGTTTTCTGCTTTAAAAAAACTGATTTTGAACGACTTGGTTTCTTGCTATCCAACACTGACTGGTCAGTCATTCGTAACTCGACAGACATCGAACACGCAGTACACTTTTTTAATGCAACCATGTACAATTTGTTTAAATCTTGCGTGCCAAAAATTAATGTGGTTTATGATTTAAGTAAGCCGCCTTGGTTTTCGAAAGAACTGAGTCACTTAAAAAATTTAAAAACTAGATTTTTCAAAAAATACAAGAGAACCGGTTCTCTTATTGATTATGCGAATTACACAAAAAATCGCTATAAATTTAATTTTACAAATAAAAAAAATTATAAAACCTATATCAATAAGCTTAAATTAAATATTCACCGCGATCCTAAAAACTTTTTCAACTTAATAAAATCTAAATTAAATTCTAAAACCTTCCCCTCTTGTATGAAACTAAATGGTGTGGAGGGAAGTAATGACGCAGAGATATCCCATCTCTTTGCCGATTTCTTCCAAAGCACCTACAATAATTTTTCTTATAATGATGTTGAATATCCATTTTATATTGGGGACAGAACTCATATAAATATGCCTGTTATCGACAATGACATTGTTTTAAAGTATTTAAAGTTAATAAAACCCACGTTTACCGCTGGTCCCGATAATATACCTGGTTGCGTTTTGAAACACTGTGCCGAGATGTTATATATTCCATTATGCATGCTGTTCAACATGTCTCTTAAATACGCCATAGTCCCAGCAGTTTGGAAGGAGTCATTTATTATACCACTTCATAAAAAAGGCAGTAAAATCTAACTACAGAGGTATTGCCAAATTATGTGCCATCCCAAAGCTATTTGAGCAGATCATTACTGATCAATTACAGCATTTTGTGCCTTCACTTTTAAACTTGGCTCAACATGGTTTCCTTAAGAAGCGTTCAACGGTGACAAATTTATTGGAGTTTACCTCAATTGTTAACCAAAATTTTTCTATCGGTTGCCAAACTGAAGTTGTATATACCGATTTCAGTAAAACATTTGACAGTGTCTGTCATTCCTTGTTAATATACAAACTGGAGGCTTATGGCTTTCCACCATTGCTTGTCCGTTGGCTCTCTTCTTATCTTGACTCGCGAACTCAAAAAGTTCGTTTTAAAACGTCAGTTTCCAGAAGCATTCTTGTATCGTCTGGTGTTCCCCAAGGTAGCCATCTGGGGCCCATACTCTTTAACTTATTCATTAATGACTTGCCTACAGTGATCAAATACTGCAATGTCTTGATGTACGCTGATGACGTAAAACTATGTCTAACTCTAAATTCCACAATCCAGCAGAGTTTACTTCAGTCTGATCTTGACTCACTCGCTCAATGGTGCTCTGTGAACAATCTACTTTTAAACTGCAATAAGTGCAAGATTATGTCTTTTTATAGGAATAAAATGCTTACTTGCATATACAGGATTGATAATTCTATTCTTGAGCGTGTAAATCAATTCAATGACCTAGGTGTTTTGATGGACCCAAAACTTAATTTTGCTTCTCACATTTCCCTTTCGGTAAACAAATCCAAAGGTGTACTTGGTTTTATTAAACGATGGTCCAAGGAATTCGATGACCCCTACACTACCAAATTGCTTTTCACTTCGCTTGTGCATCCCATTCTGGAATATGCGTCGTGTGTTTGGGACCCTCAGTTTGAAAAATATAAGACCCAAGTAGAATCCGTTCTGAAGCAGTTCCTTCTTTTTGCTCTTCGTAAGTTACATTGGGACCCTAGTACTCATTTACCCCCCTATCATAGTCGATTGAAACTAATCAATTTACCATCTCTATCAAGTCGATGGTCCAAGGAATTCGATGACCCCTACACTACCAAATTGCTTTTCACTTCGCTTGTGCGTCCCATTCTGGAATATGCGTCGTGTGTTTGGGACCCTCAGTTTGAAAAATATAAGACCCAAGTAGAATCCGTTCAGAAGCAGTTCCTTCTTTTTGCTCTTCGTAAGTTACATTGGGACCCTAGTACTCATTTACCCCCCTATCATAGTCGATTGAAACTAATCAATTTACCATCTCTATCAAGTCGTAGAACTATGCTCGGGGTGTTATTTTTGCACAACCTAATTAATGGTATCATAATCTCCCCCACTTTGTTAGAGTGCATAAAGTTTAATGTTCCAACTAGATACACGAGAAACTTTAGACCAATTCATCTTAGTATTTGTAGAGCTACATATCTTGAGCATGATTCCTTCCGAATTTTGTGTGTAAACTATAATAGTTACTGTAACCTTATCGATAATTGCAGATCTTCAAATCTCATTAAATGTAGCTTACTAACACATCTTAATAATTTGTAATTTTAGTTATTTTTGAAGTTTTAAAATTTTAGTGTTAATATTAGTGCATGCTTATTTATTTGTGTAGAGTTAAGTAGTAAAGCGACTGTTGACTGTTTGTCTGCAGTCGCGGAACAGGCTGACCTGGTGTCGCAATGACCACTTGAGGGTAGCGTGCTACCACAACGTCTTGCGCCTGTAGTTAGAAAAAAAAAAAAAAAAACTAATCGGTGGTCAACGCGATTCCGCTCTTCAGCCGATTCTTTTCGCAAAGTACTTTTCTATAATTCTAGTATTTACTGGGCAAAAATTAAACGAGTTTTTTGTCCATGTAAAAAACTATTAATTCTGAAAAAAATGCCGCCCATTTATGCAATTAAAAATATTTAAATGTCTCTTACTAGATAAGGCATATTTTCGTCTGATAAGGTACTTCTTCTTCAATGATTTCGAGAATATTTTAGTTTTGATCAAAAAAATTTTATTTCTTACGACTTTTCGTATAATATCTGATAAGTACTTTTTCTTCAATGATTTCGAGGATATTTTAGTTTTGATCAAAAAAATTTTATTTCTTATGACTTTTCGTGAAATATGTTAAAGGAACAGAGAAGCCTTCCATCGAGCTCTAAGTCGAAGAAGTCGGTCGAAGGATGCAAGAGTTATTAGCAAAAAGCTAATCGGTGGTCAACACGTTTCCGTCCTACTGCCGATTCTTTTCGCAAAGTACTTTTCTATAATTTTAGTATTTAATGGGAAAAAATTAAACAAATTTTCTGTCCATATAAAAAACTATTAATTCTCAATAAAATGCCGCCCATTTATGCAATTAAAAAAATTTAAATGGTTCTTATTAGAGAAGGCATATTTTCGTCTGATAAGGTACTTCTTCTTCAATGATTTCGAGTATAGTTTAGTTTTGATCAAAAAAATTTTATTTCTTATGACTTTTTGTGAAATATGTTAATGCCATCTGAAAGAGGAACAGATAAGCTTTCCATCGAGCTCTTAGTCGAAGAAGTCGGGCGAAGGATGCAAGAGTTATTAGCAAAAAACTAATCGGTGGTCAACACGATTCCGTCCTACTGCCGATTCTTTTCGAAAAGTAATTTTCTATAATTCTAGTATTTAATGGGAAAAAATTAAACAAATTTTCTGTCCATGTAAAAAACTATTAATTCTGAATAAAATGCCGCCCATTTATGCAATTAAAAAAATTTAAATGGTTCTTATTAGATAAGGCATATTTTCGTCTGATAAGGTACTTCTTCTTCAATGATTTCGAGGATATTTTAGTTTTGATCAAAAAAATTTTAGTTCTTATGACTTTTTGTGAAATATGTTAATGCCATCTGAAAGAGGAACAGATAAGCTTTCCATCGAGCTCTTAGTCGAAGAAGTCGGGCGAAGGATGCAAGAGTTATTAGCAAAAAACTAATCGGTGGTCAACACGATTCCGTCCTACTGCCGATTCTTTTCGAAAAGTAATTTTCTATAATTCTAGTATTTAATGGGAAAAAATTAAACAAATTTTCTGTCCATGTAAAAAACTATTTATTCTCAATAAAATGCCGCCCATTTATGCAATTAAAAAAATTTAAATGGTTCTTATTAGATAAGGCATATTTTCGTCTGATAAGGTACTTCTTCTTCAATGATTTCGAGTATAGTTTAGTTTTGATCAAAAAAGTTTTATTTCTTATGACTTTTTGTGAAATATGTTAATGCCATCTGAAAGAGAAACAGGTAAGCTTTCCATCGAGCTCTTAGTCGAAGAAGTCGGGCGAAGGATGGAAGAGTTATTAGCAAAAAACTAATCGGTGGTCAACACGATTCCGTCCTACTGCCGATTGTTTTCGAAAAGTAATTTTCTATAATTCTAGTATTTAATGGGAAAAAATTAAACGAATTTTTTGTCCATGTAAAAAACTATTAATTCTGAATAAAATGCCGCCCATTTATGCAATTAAAAAAATTTAAATGTCTCTTATTAGATAAGGCAAATTTTCGTCTGATAAGGTACTTCTTCTTCAATGTTTTCGAGGATATTTTAGTTTTGATCAAAAAAATTTTATTTCTTACGACTTTTCGTAAAATATGTTAATGCCATCTGAAAGAGGAACAGATAAGCTTTCCATCGAGCTCTTAATCGAAGAAGTCGGTCGAAGGATGCAAGAGTTATTAGCAAAAAACTAATCGGTGGTCAACACGTTTCCGTCCTACTGTCGATTCTTTTCGCAAAGTACTTTTTTATAATTCTAATATTTAATGGGAAAAAATTAAACGAATTTTTTGTCCATATAAAAAACTATTAATTCTGAATAAAATGCAGCCCATTAATGCAATGAAAAAAATTTGAATGTCTCTTATTAGATAAGGCATATTTTCGTCTTATAAGGTACTTCTTTTTCAATGATTTCGAGGATATTTTAATTTTGAACAAAAAAAATTTATTTCTTACTTTTTTTCGTAAAATATGTTAATGCCATCTGAAAGAGGAACAGATAAGCCTTCTATCGAGCTCTAAGTCGAAGAAGTCGGTCGAAGGATGGAAGAGTTATTGGCAAAAAACTAATCGGTGGTCAACACGATTCCGCTCTTCTGTCGATACTTTTCGCAAAGAACTTTTCTATAATTCTAGTATTTAATGGGAAAAAATTAAACGAATTTTTTGTCCATGTAAAAAACTATTAATTCTGAAAAAAATGCCGCCCATTTATGAAATAAAAAATATTTAAATGTCTCATATTAGATAAGGCATATTTTCGTCTGATAAGGTACTTCTCCTTCAATAATTTCGAGGATATTTTAGTTTTGATCAAAAAAACTTTGTTTCTTACGACTTTTCGTAAAATATGTTAATGCCATCTGAAAGAGGAACAGATAAGCTTTCCATCGAGCTCTTAATCGAAGAAGTCGGTCGAAGGATGCAAGAGTTATTAGCAAAAAAGTAATCTGTGGTCAACACGTTTCCGTCCTACTGTTGATTCTTTTCGCAAAGAACTTTTCTATAATTCTAGTATTTAATGGGAAAAAATTAAATGAATTTTTTGTCCATATAAAAACCTATTAATTCTGAATAAAATGCCGCCCATTAATGCAATGAAAAAAATTTAAATGTCTCTTATTAGATAAGGCATATTTTCGTCTTATAAGGTACTTCTTTTTCAATGATTTCGAGGATATTTTAGTTTTGATCAAAAAAAATGTATTTCTTACGTTTTTTCGTAAAATATGTTAATGCCGTCTTAAACATGGCATATTTTCGTCTTATAAGGTTCTTCTTCTTCAATGATTTCGATGATATTTTAGTTTTGATCCAAAAAATTTTATTTCTTACGACTTTTCGTAAAATATGTTAATGCCATCTGAAAGAGGAACAGATAAGCCTTCTATCGAGCTCTAAGTCGAAGAAGTCGGTCGAAGGATGCAAGAGTTATAAGCAAAAAGCTAATCGGTGGTCAACACGTTTCTGTCCTACTGCCGATTCTTTTCGCAAAGTACTTTTCTATAATTCTAGTATTTAATGGGAAAAAATTAAACGAATTTTTTGTCCATATAAAAAACTATTACTTCTGAATAAAATGCCGCCCATTTATGAAATTAAAAAAATTTAAATGTTTCTTAGTAGATAAGGCATATTTTCGTCTGATAAGGTACTTCTTCTTCAATGATTTCGAGGATATTCTAATTTTGATCCAAAAATTTTATTTCTTATGACTTTTCGTAAAATATGTTAATGCCATCTAAAAGAGGAACAGATAAGCTTCCCATCGAGCTCTTAGTCGAAAAAGTCGGTCGAAGGATGCAAGTGTTATTAGCAAAAAGCTAATCGGTGGTCAACACGTTTCCGTCCTACTGCCGATTCTTTTCGAAAAGTACTTTTCTATAATTCTAGTATTTAATGGGGAAAAATTAAACGAATTTTTTGTCCATGTAAAAAACTATTAATTCTGAATAAAATGCCGCCCATTTATGCAATTAAAAAAATTTTAATGTTTCTTATTAGATAAGGCATACTTTCGTCTGATAAGGTACTTCTTCTTCAATGATTTCGGTGATATTTTAGTTTTGATCAAAAAAATTTTATTTCTTACGACTTTTCGTAAAATATGTTAATGCCATCTGAAAGAGGAACAGATAAGCTTTCCATTGAGCTCTTAGTCGAAGAAGTCGGTCGAAGGATGCAAGAGTTATAAGCAAAAAATTAATCGGTGGTCAACACGATTCCGTCCTACTGCCGATTCTTTTCGAAAAGTACTTTTCTATAATTCTAGTATTTAATGGGAAAAAATTAAACGATTTTTTTGTCCATGTAAAAAACTATTAATTCTGAATAAAATGCCGCCCATTTATGCAATTAAAAAAATTTCAATGTTTCTTATTAGATAAGGCATATTTTCGTCTGATAAGGTACTTTTTCTTCAATGATTTCGAGGATATTTTAGTTTTGATCAAAAAAATTTTATTTCTTACGACTTTTCGTAAAATATGTTAATGCCATCCGAAAGAGGAACAGATAAGCTTTCCATCGAGCTCTTACTCGAAGAAGTCGGTCGAAGGATGCAAGAGTTATTAGCAAAAAAATAATCGGTGGTCAACACGATTCCGTCCTACTGCCGATTCTTTTCGAAAAGTACTTTTCTATAATTAAAGTATTTGATGGGAAAAAGTTAAACTAATTTTTTTTCCATGTAGAAAACTATTAATTCTGAATAAAATGCCGCCCATTTATGCAATCACAATAATTTAAATGTTTCTTATTAGATAAGGCATATTTTCGTCTGATAATGTACTTCTTCTTCAATGATTTCGAGGATATTCTAGTTTTGATGCAAAAAATTTTATTTCTTATGACTTTTCGTAAAATATGTTAATGCCATCTGAAAGAGGAACAGATAAGCTTTCCATTGAGCTCTTAGTCGAAGAAGTCGGTCGAAGGATGCAAGAGTTATAAGCAAAAAATTAATCGGTGGTCAACACGATTCCGTCCTACTGCCGATTCTTTTCGAAAAGTACTTTTCTATAATTCTAGTATTTAATGGGAAAAAATTAAACGATTTTTTTGTCCATGTAAAAAACTATTAATTCTGAATAAAATGCCGCCCATTTATGCAATTAAAAAAATTTCAATGTTTCTTATTAGATAAGGCATATTTTCGTCTGATAAGGTACTTTTTCTTCAATGATTTCGAGGATATTTTAGTTTTGATCAAAAAAATTTTATTTCTTACGACTTTTCGTAAAATATGTTAATGCCATCCGAAAGAGGAACAGATAAGCTTTCCAACGAGCTCTTACTCGAAGAAGTCGGTCGAAGGATGCAAGAGTTATTAGCAAAAAGCTAATCGGTGGTCAACACGTTTCCGTCCTACTGCCGATTCTTTTCGAAAAGTACTTTTCTATAATTCTAGTATTTAATGGGAAAAAGTTAAACTAATTTTTTTTCCATGTAGAAAACTATTAATTCTGAATAAAATGCCGCCCATTTATGCAATCACAATAATTTAAATGTTTCTTATTAGATAAGGCATATTTTCGTCTGATAATGTACTTCTTCTTCAATGATTTCGAGGATATTCTAGTTTTGATGCAAAAAATTTTATTTCTTATGACTTTTCGTAAAATATGTTAATGCCATCTAAAAGAGGAACAGATAAGCTTCCTATCGAGCTCTTAGTCGAAGAAGTCGGTCGAAGGATGCAAGAGTTATTAGCAAAAAGCTAATCGGTGGTCAACACGTTTCCGTCATACTGCCGATTCTTTTCGAAAAGTACTTTTCTATAATTCTAGTATTTAATGGGAAAAAATTCAACGAATTTTTTGTCCATGTAAAAAACTATTAATTCTGAATAAAATGCCGCCCATTTATGCAATTAAAAAAATTTTAATGTTTCTTATTAGATAAGGCATATTTTCGTCTGATAACGTACTTCTTCTTCAATGATTTCGATGATATTTTAGTTTTGATCCAAAAAAATTTGTTTCTTATGACTTTTCGTAAAATATGTTAATGCCATCTAAAAGAGGAACAGATAAGCTTCCCATCGAGCTCTTAGTCGAAAAAGTCGGTCGAAGGATGCAAATGTTATTAGCAAAAAGCTAATCGGTGGTCAACACGTTTCCGTCCTACTGCCGATTCTTTTCGAAAAGTACTTTTCTATAATTAAAGTATTTGATGGGAAAAAGTTAAACTAATTTTTTTTCCATATAGAAAACTATTAATTCTGAATAAAATGCCGCCCATTTATGCAATCACAATAATTTAAATGTTTCTTATTAGATAAGGCATATTTTCGTCTGATAATGTACTTCTTCTTCAATGATTTCGAGGATATTCTAGTTTTGATGCAAAAAATTTTATTTCTTATGACTTTTCGTAAAATATGTTAATGCCATCTAAAAGAGGAACAGATAAGCTTCCCATCGAGCTCTTAGTCGAAGAAGTAGGTCGAAGGATGCAAGAGTTATTAGCAAAAAGCCAATCGGTGGTCAACACGCCCATTTATGCAATTAAAAAAATTTTAATGTTTCTTATTAGATAAGGCATATTTTCGTCTGATAACGTACTTCTTCTTCAATGATTTCGATGATATTTTAGTTTTGATCAAAAAAATTTTATTTCTTACGACTTTTCGTAAAATATGTTAATGCCATCTGAAAGAGGAACAGATAAGCTTTCCATTGAGCTCTTAGTCGAAGAAGTCGGTCGAAGGATGCAAGAGTTATAAGCAAAATAATTAATCGGTGGTCAACACGATTCCGTCCTACTGCCGATTGTTTTCGCAAAGTACTTTTCTATAATTCTAGTATTTAATGGGAAAAAATTAAACGATTTTTTTGTCCATGTAAAAAACTATTAATTCTGAATAAAATGCCGCCCATTTATGCAATTAAAAAAATTTCAATGTTTCTTATTAGATAAGGCATATTTTCGTCTGATGAGGTACTTTTTCTTCAATGATTTCGAAGATATTTTAGTTTTGATCAAAAAAATTTTATTTCTTACGACTTTTCGTAAAATATGTTAATGCCATCCGAAAGAGGAACAGATAAGCTTTCCATCGAGCTCATACTCGAAGAAGTCGGTCGAAGGATGCAAGAGTTATTAGCAAAAAAATAATCGGTGGTCAACACGATTCCGTCCTACTGCCGATTCTTTTCGAAAAGTACTTTTCTATAATTAAAATATTTGATGGGAAAAAGTTAAACTAATTTTTTGTCCATGTAAAAAACTATTAATTCTGAATAAAATGCCGCCCATTTATGCAATTAAAAAAATTTTAATGTTTCTTATTAGATAAGGCATATTTTCGTCTGATGAGGTACTTTTTCTTCAATGATTTCGATGATATTTTAGTTTTGATCAAAAAAAATTTATTTCTTATGACTTTTCGTAAAATATGTTAATGCCATTTGAAAGAGGAACAGATAAGCTTTCCATCGAGCTCTTAATCGAAAAAGTCGGTCGAAGGATGCAAGAGTTATAAGCAAAAAGCTAATCGGTGGTCAACACGTTTCCGTCCTACTGCCGATTCTTTTCGCAAAGTACTTTTCTATAATTCTAGTATTTAATGGGAAAAAATTAAACGAATTTTCTGTCCATGTAAAAAACTATAAATTCTGAATTAAATGCCGCCCATTTATGCAATTAAAAAAATTTTAATGGTTCTAATTAGATAAGGCATATTTTCGTCTGATAAGGTACTTCTTCTTCAATGATTTCGAGGATATTTTAGTTTTGATCAAAAAAATTTTATTTCTTACGACTTTTCGTAAAATATGTTAATGCCATTTGAAAGAGGAACAGATAAGCTTTCCATCGAGGTCTCAATCGAAGAAGTCGGTCGAAAGATGGAAGAGTTATTGGCAAAAAACTAATCGGTGGTCAACACGATTCCGCTCTTCTGTCGATTCTTTTCGCAAAGAACTTTTCTATAATTCTAGTATTTAATGGGAAAAAATTAAACGAATTTTTTGTCCATGTAAAAAACTATTAATTCTGAAAAAAATGCCGCCCATTTATGAAATTAAAAATATTTAAATGTCTCATATTAGATAAGGCATATTTTCGTCTGATAAGGTACTTCTCCTTCAATAATTTCGAGGATATTTTAGTTTTGATCAAAAAAACTTTGTTTCTTACGACTTTTCGTAAAATATGTTAATGCCATCTGAAAGAGGAACAGATAAGCTTTCCATCGAGCTCTTAATCGAAGAAGTCGGTCGAAGGATGCAAGAGTTATTAGCAAAAAAGTAATCTGTGGTCAACACGTTTCCGTCCTACTGCCGATTCTTTTCGCAAAGTACTTTTCTATAATTCTAGTATTTAATGGGAAAAAATTAAACGAATTTTCTGTCCATGTAAAAAACTATAAATTCTGAATAAAATGCCGCCCATTTATGCAATTAAAAAAATTTTAATGTTTCTTATTAGATAAGGCATATTTTCGTCTGATAACGTACTTCTTCTTCAATGATTTCGATGATATTTTAGTTTTGATCAAAAAAAATTTATTTCTTATGACTTTTCGTAAAATATGTTAATGCCATCTAAAAGAGGAACAGATAAGCTTCCCATCGAGCTCTTAGTCGAAAAAGTCGGTCGAAGGATGCAAGTGTTATTAGCAAAAAGCTAATCGGTGGTCAACACGTTTCCGTCCTACTGCAGATTCTTTTCGAAAACTACTTTTCTATAATTCTAGTATTTAATGGGAAAAAATTAAACGAATTTTTTGTCCATGTAAAAAACTATTAATTCTGAATAAAATGCCGCCCATTTATGCAATTAAAAAAATTTTAATGTTTCTTATTAGATAAGGCATACTTTCGTCTGATAAGGTACTTCTTCTTCAATGATTTCGATGATATTTTAGTTTTGATCAAAAAAAATTTATTTCTTATGACTTTTCGTAAAATATGTTAATGCCATCTAAAAGAGGAACAGATAAGCTTCCCATCGAGCTCTTAGTCGAAAAAGTCGGTCGAAGGATGCAAGTGTTATTAGCAAAAAGCTAATCGGTGGTCAACACGTTTCCGTCCTACTGCAGATTCTTTTCGAAAACTACTTTTCTATAATTCTAGTATTTAATGGGAAAAAATTAAACGAATTTTTTGTCCATGTAAAAAACTATTAATTCTGAATAAAATGCCGCCCATTTATGCAATTAAAAAAATTTTAATGCTTCTTATTAGATAAGGCATACTTTCGTCTGATAAGGTACTTCTTCTTCAATGATTTCGATGATATTTTAGTTTTGATTAAAAAGATTTTATTTCTTACGACTTTTCGTAAAATATGTTAATGCCATCTGAAAGAGGAACAGATAAGCTTTCCATTGAGCTCTTAGTCGAAGAAGTCGGTCGAAGGAAGCAAGAGTTATAAGCAAAAAATTAATCGGTGGTCAACACGATTCCGTCCTACTGCCGATTCTTTTCGAAAAGTACTTTTCTATAATTCTAGTATTTAATGGGTAAAAATTAAACGATTTTTTTGTCCATGTAAAAAACTATTAATTCTGAATAAAATGCCGCCCATTTATGCAATTAAAAAAATTTCAATGTTTCTTATTAGATAAGGCATACTTTCGTCTGATAAGGTACTTTTTCTTCAATGATTTCGAGGATATTTTAGTTTTGATCAAAAAAATTTTATTTCTTACGACTTTTCGTAAAATATGTTAATGCCATCCGAAACAGGAACAGATAAGCTTTCCATCGAGCTTTTACTCGAAGAAGTCGGTCAAAGGATGCAAGAGTTATTAGCAAAAAAATAATCGGTGGTCAACACGATTCCGTCCTTCTGCCGATTCTTTTCGAAAAGTACTCTTCTATAATTAAAGTATATGATGGGAAAAAGTTAAACTAATTTTTTTTCCATGTAGAAAACTATTAATTCTGAATAAAATGCCGCCCATTTATGCAATCACAATAATTTAAATGTTTCTTATTAGATAAGGCATATTTTCGTCTGATAATGTACTTCTTCTTAAATGATTTCGAGGATATTCTAGTTTTGATGCAAAAAATTTTATTTCTTATGACTTTTCGTAAAATATGTTAATGCCATCTAAAAGAGGAACAGATAAGCTTCCCATCGAGCTCTTAGTCGAAGAAGTCGGTCGAAGGATGCAAGAGTTATAAGCAAAACGCTAATCGGTGGTCAACACGCCCATTTATGCAATCACAATAATTTAAATGTTTCTTAATAGATAAGGCATACTTTCGTCTGATAAGGTACTTCTTCTTCAATGATTTCGAGGATATTTTAGTTTTGATGCAAAAAATTTTATTTCTTATGACTTTTCGTAAAATATGTTAATGCCATCTAAAAGAGGAACAGATAAGCTTCCCATCGAGCTCTTAGTCGAAGAATTCGGTCGAAGGATGCAAGAGTTATTAGCAAAAAGCTAATCGGTGGTCAACACGTTTCCGTCCTACTGCCGATTCTTTTCGAAAAGTACTTTTCTATAATTCTAGTATTTAATGGGAAAAAATTAAACGAATTTTTTGTCCATGTAAAAAACTATTAATTCTGAATAAAATGCCGCCCATTTATGCAATTAAAAAAATTTTAATGTTTCTTATTAGATAAGGCATATTTTCGTCTGATAACGTACTTCTTCTTCAATGATTTCGAGGATATTTTAGTTTTGATCCAAAAAATTCTATTTCTTATGACTTTTCGTAAAATATGTTTATGCCATCTAAAAGAGGAACAGATAAGCTTTCCATCGAGCTCTTAGTCGAAGAAGTCGGTCGAAGGATGCAAGAGTTATTAGCAAAAAGCTAATCGGTCGTTAACACGTTTCCGTCCTACTGCCGATTCTTTTCGCAAAGTACTTTCCTATAATTCTAGTATTTAATGGAAAAAAATTAAACAAATTTTCTGTCCATGTAAAAAACTATTAATTCTGAATAAAATGCCGCCCATTTATGCAATTAAAAAAATTTAAATGGTTCTTATTAGATAAGGCATATTTTTGTCTGATAAGGTACTTCTTCTTCAATGATTTCGAGGATATTTTAGTTTTGATCAAAAAAATTTTATTTCTTATGACTTTTCGTGAAATATGTTAATGCCATCTGAAAGAGGAACAGATAAGCTTTCCATCGAGCTCTTAATCGAAGAAGTCGGTCGAAGGATGCAAAAGTTATTAGCAAAAAACTTATCGGTGGTTAACAAGTTTCCGTCCTACTACCGATTCTTTTCGCAAAGTACTTTTCTATAATTCTAGTATTTAATGGGAAAAAATTAAACGAATTTTTTGTCCATGTAAAAAACTATTAACTCTGAATAAAATGCCACCCATTTATGCAATTAAAAAAATTTAAATGTCTCTTACTAGATAAGGCATATTTTCGTCTGATAAGGTACTTCTTCTTCAATGATTTCGAGGATATTTTAGTTTTGAACAAAAAAATTTCATTTCTTACGACTTTTCGTATAATATCTGATAAGGTACTTTTTCTTCAATGATTTCGAGGATATTTTAGTTTTGATCCAAAAAATTTTATTTCTTATGAAATGTGAAATATGTTAATGCCATCTGAAAGAGGAACAGATAAGCTTTCCATCGAGCTTTTAGTCGAAGAAGTCGGGCGAAGGATGCAAGAGTTATTAGCAAAAAACTAATCGGTGGTCAACACGATTCCGTCCTACTGCCGATTCTTTTCGAAAAGTAATTTTCTATAATTCTAGTGTTTAATGGGAAACAATTAAACAAATTTTCTGTCCATGTAAAAAACTATTAATTCTGAATAAAATGCCGCCCATTTATGCAATTAAAAAAATTTAAATGGTTCTTATTAGATAAGGCATATTTTCGTCTGATAAGGTACTTCTTCTTCAATGATTTCGAGGATATTTTAGTTTTGATCAAAAAAATTTTAGTTCTTATGACTTTTCGTGAAATATGTTAATGCCATCTGAAAGAGGAACAGATAAGCTTTCCATCGAGCTCTTAGTCGAAGAAGTCGGTCGAAGGATGCAAGAGTTATTAGCAAAAAACTAATCGGTGGTCAACACGATTCCGTCCTACTGCCGATTGTTTTCGAAAAGTAATTTTCTATAATTCTAGTATTTATTGGGAAAAAATTAAACGAATTTTTTGTCCATGTAAAAAACTATTAATTCTGAATAAAATGCCGCCCATTTATGCAATTAAAAAAATTTAAATGTCTCTTATTAGATAAGGCAAATTTTCGTCTGATGAGGTACTTCTTCTTCAATGTTTTCGAGGATATTTTAGTTTTGATCAAAAAAATTTTATTTCTTACGACTTTTCGTAAAATATGTTAATGCCATCTGAAAGAGGAACAGATAAGCTTTCCATCGAGCTCTTAATCGAAGAAGTCGGTCGAAGGATGCAAGAGTTATTAACAAAAAACTAATCGGTGGTCAACACGTTTCCGACCTACTGTCGATTCTTTTCGCAAAGTACTTTTTTATAATTCTCATATTTAATGGGAAAAAATTAAACGAATTTTTTGTCCATATAAAAAACTATTAATTCTGAATAAAATGCAGCCCATTAATGCAATGAAAAAAATTTGAATGTCTCTTATTAGATAAGGCATATTTTCGTCTTATAAGGTACTTCTTTTTCAATGATTTCGAGGATATTTTAGTTTTGAACAAAAAAAATTTATTTCTTACTTTTTTTCGTAAAATATATTAATGCCATCTGAAAGAGGAACAGATAAGCCTTCTATCGAGCTCTAAGTCGAAGAAGTCGGTCGAAGGATGCAAGAGTTATAAGCAAAAAGCTAATCGGTGGTCAACACGTTTCCGTCCTACTGCCGATTCTTTTCGCAAAGTACTTTTCTATAATTCTAGTATTTAATGGGAAAAAATTAAACGAATTTTCTGTCCATGTAAAAAACTATAAATTCTGAATTAAATGCCGCCCATTTATGCAATTAAAAAAATTTTAATGGTTCTAATTAGATAAGGCATATTTTCGTCTGATAAGGTACTTCTTCTTCAATGATTTCGAGGATATTTTAGTTTTGATCAAAAAAATTTTATTTCTTACGACTTTTCGTAAAATATGTTAATGCCATTTGAAAGAGGAACAGATAAGATTTTCATCGAGCTCTTAGTCGAAGAAGTCGGGCGAAGGATGCAAGAGTTATTAGCAAAAAACTAATCGGTGGTCAACACGATTCCGTCCTACTGCCGATTGTTTTCGAAAAGTACTTTTCTATAATTCTAGTATTTAGTGGGAAAAAATTAAACGAATTTTTTGTCCCTGTAAAAAACTATTAATTCTGAATAAAATGCCGCCCATTTATGCAATTAAAAAAATTAAAATGTCTCGTATTATATAAGGCATATTTTCGTCTGATAAGGTACTTCTTCTTCAATGATTTCGATGATATTTTAGTTTTGATCAAAAAAATTTTATTTCTTACGACTTTTCGTAAAATATGTTAATGCCATGTGAAAGAGGAACAGATAAGCTTTTCATCGAGCTCTTAGTCGAAGAAGTCGGGCGAAGGATGCAAGAGTTATTAGCAAAAAACTAATCGGTGGTCAACACGATTCCGTCCTACTGCCGATTCTTTTCGCAAAGTACTTTTCTATAATTCTAGTATTTAATGGGAAAAAATTAAACGAATTTTCTGTCCATGTAAAAAACTATAAATTCTGAATAAAATGCCGCCCATATATGCAATCACAATAATTTAAATGGTTCTAATTAGATAAGGCATACTTTCGTCTGATAATGTACTTCTTCTTCAATGATTTCGAGGATATTCTAGTTTTGATGCAAAAAATTTTATTTCTTATGACTTTTCGTAAAATATGTTAATGCCATCTAAAAGAGGAACAGATAAGCTTCCCATCGAGCTCTTAGTCGAAGAAGTCGGTCGAAGGATGCAAGAGTTATTAGCAAAAAGCTAATCGGTGGTCAACACGTTTCCGTCCTACTGCCGATTCTTTTCGAAAAGTACTTTTCTATAATTCTAGTATTTAATGGGAAAAAATTCAACGAATTTTTTGTCCCTGTAAAAAACTATTAATTCTGAATAAAATGCCGCCCATTTATGCAATTAAAAAAATTTTAATGTTTCTTATTAGATAAGGCATATTTTCGTCTGATAAGGTACTTCTTTTTCAATGATTTCGATGATATTTTAGTTTTGATCAAAAAAATTTTATTTCTTATGACTTTTCGTAAAATATGTTAATGCCATCTAAAAGAGGAACAGATAAGCTTCCCATCGAGATCTTAGTCGAAAAAGTCGGTCGAAGGATACAAGTGTTATTAGCAAAAAGCTAATCGGTGGTCAACACGTTTCCGTCCTACTGCCGATTCTTTTCGAAAAGTACTTTTCTATAATTCTAGTATTTAATGGGAAAAAATTAAACGAATTTTTTGTCCATGTAAAAAACTATTAATTCTGAATAAAATGCCGCCCATTTATGCAATTAAAAAAATTTTAATGTTTCTTATTAGATAAGGCATATTTTCGTCTGATAATGTACTTCTTCTTCAATGATTTCGATGATATTTTAGTTTTGATCAAAAAAATTTTATTTCTTACGACTTTTCGTAAAATATGTTAATGCCATCTGAAAGAGGAACAGATAAGCCTTCCATTGAGCTCTTAGTCGAAGAAGTCGGTCGAAGGATGCAAGAGTTATAAGCAAAAAATTAATCGGTGGTCAACACGATTCCGTCCTACTGCCGATTCTTTTCGAAAAGTACTTTTCTATAATTCTAGTATTTAATGGGAAAAAATTAAACGATTTTTTTGTCCATGTAAAAAACTATTAATTCTGAATAAAATGCCGCCCATTTATGCAATTAAAAAAATTTCAATGTTTCTTATTAGATAAGGCATATTTTCGTCTGATAAGGTACTTTTTCTTCAATGATTTCGAGGATATTTTAGTTTTGATCAAAAAAATTTTATTTCTTACGACTTTTCGTAAAATATGTTAATGCCATCCGAAAGAGGAACAGATAAGCTTTCCATCGAGCTCTTACTCGAAGAAGTCGGTCGAAGGATGCAAGAGTTATAAGCAAAAAATTAATCGGTGGTCAACACGATTCCGTCCTACTGCCGATTCTTTTCGAAAAGTACTTTTCTATAATTCTAGTATTTAATGGGAAAAAATTAAACGATTTTTTTGTCCATGTAAAAAACTATTAATTCTGAATAAAATGCCGCCCATTTATGCAATTAAAAAAATTTCAATGTTTCTTATTAGATAAGGCATATTTTCGTCTGATAAGGTACTTTTTCTTCAATGATTTCGAGGATATTTTAGTTTTGATCAAAAAAATTTTATTTCTTACGACTTTTCGTAAAATATGTTAATGCCATCCGAAAGAGGAACAGATAAGCTTTCCATCGAGCTCTTACTCGAAGAAGTCGGTCGAAGGATGCAAGAGTTATTAGCAAAAAAATAATCGGTGGTCAACACGATTCCGTCCTACTGCCGATTCTTTTCGAAAAGTACTTTTCTATAATTAAAGTATTTGATGGGAAAAAGTTAAACTAATTTTTTGTCCATGTAGAAAACTATTAATTCTGAATAAAATGCCGCCCATTTATGCAATCACAATAATTTAAATGTTTCTTATTAGATAAGGCATATTTTCGTCTGATAATGTACTTCTTCTTCAATGATTTCGAGGCTATTCTAGTTTTGATGCAAAAAATTTTATTTCTTATGACTTTTCGTAAAATATGTTAATGCCATCTAAAAGAGGAACAGATAAGCTTCCCATCGAGCTCTTAGTCGAAGAAGTCGGTCGAAGGATGCAAGAGTTATTAGCAAAAAGCTAATCGGTGGTCAACACGTTTCCGTCCTACTGCCGATTCTTTTCGAAAAGTATTATTTTATTTCTTATGACTTTTCGTAAAATATGTTAATGCCATCTAAAAGAGGAACAGATAAGCTTTCCATCGAGCTCTTACTCGAAGAAGTCGGTCGAAGGATGCAAGAGTTATAAGCAAAAAATTAATCGGTGGTCAACACGATTCCGTCCTACTGCCGATTCTTTTCGAAAAGTACTTTTCTATAATTCTAGTATTTGATGGGAAAAAAATTAAACGATTTTTTTGTCCATGTAAAAAACTATTAATTCTGAATAAAATGCCGCCCATTTATGCAATTAAAAAAATTTCAATGTTTCTTATTAGATAAGGCATATTTTCGTCTGATAAGGTACTTTTTCTTCAATGATTTCGAGGATATTTTAGTTTTGATCAAAAAAATTTTATTTCTTACGACTTTTCGTAAAATATGTTAATGCCATCCGAAAGAGGAACAGATAAGCTTTCCATCGAGCTCTTACTCGAAGAAGTCGGTCGAAGGATGCAAGAGTTATTAGCAAAAAAATAATCGGTGGTCAACACGATTCCGTCCTACTGCCGATTCTTTTCGAAAAGTACTTTTCTATAATTAAAGTATTTGATGGGAAAAAGTTAAACTAATTTTTTGTCCATGTAGAAAACTATTAATTCTGAATAAAATGCCGCCCATTTATGCAATCACAATAATTTAAATGTTTCTTATTAGATAAGGCATATTTTCGTCTGATAATGTACTTCTTCTTCAATGATTTCGAGGATATTCTAGTTTTGATGCAAAAAATTTTATTTCTTATGACTTTTCGTAAAATATGTTAATGCCATCTAAAAGAGGAACAGATAAGCTTCCCATTGAGCTCTTTGTCGAAGAAGTCGGTCGAAGGATGCAAGAGTTATTAGCAAAAAGCTAATCGGTGGTCAACACGATTCCGTCCTACTGCCGATTCTTTTCGAAAAGTACTTTTCTATAATTCTAGTATTTAATGGGAAAAAATTAAACGATTTTTTTGTCCATGTAAAAAACTATTAATTCTGAATAAAATGCCGCCCATTTATGCAATTAAAAAAATTTTAATATTTCTTATTAGATAAGGCATACTTTCGTCTGATAAGGTACTTCTTTTTCAATGATTTCGAGGATATTTTAGTTTTGATCAAAAAAATTTTATTTCTTACGACTTTTCATAAAATATGTTAATGCCATCTGAAAGAGGAACAGATAAGCTTTCCATCGAGCTCTTACTCGAAGAAGTCGGTCGAAGGATGCAAGAGTTATAAGCAAAAAATTAATCGGTGGTCAACACGATTCCGTCCTACTGCCGATTCTTTTCGAAAAGTATTATTTTATTTCTTATGACTTTTCGTAAAATATGTTAATGCCATCTAAAAGAGGAACAGATAAGCTTACCATCGAGCTCTTACTCGAAGAAGTCGGTCGAAGGATGCAAGAGTTATAAGCAAAAAATTAATCGGTGGTCAACACGATTCCGTCCTACTGCCGATTCTTTTCGAAAAGTACTTTTCTATAATTCTAGTATTTAATGGGAAAAAATTAAACGAATTTTTTGTCAATGTAAAAAACTATTAATTCTGAATAAAATGCCACCCCTTTATGCAATTAAAAAAATTTAAATGTCTCTTATTAGATATGGCATATTTTCGTATGATAAGGTGCTTCTTTTTCAATGATTTCGAGGGTATTTTAGTTTTGATCAAAATAAATTTTTTTTCTCATGACTTTTCGTAAAATATGTTAATGCCATCTGAAAGAGGAACAGATAAGCTTTTCATCGAGCTCTTAGTCGAAGAAGTCGGTCGAAGGATGCAAGAGTTATAAGCAAAAAACTAATCGGTGGTCAACACGTTTCCGTCCTACTGCCGATTCTTTTCGCAAAGTACTTTTCTATAATTAAAGTATTTGATGGGAAAAAATTACACGAATTTTTTGTCCATGTAAAAAACTATTAATTCTGAATAAAATGCCACCCATTTATGAAATTAAAAAAATTTAAATGTCTCTTATTAGATAAGGCATACTTTCGTCTGATAAGGTACTTCGTTTTCAATGATTTCGAGGATATTTTAGTTTTGATCAAAAAAATTTTATTTTTTATGACTTTTCGTAAAATATGTTAACGCCATCTGAAAGAGGAACAGATAAGCTTTCCATCGAGCTCTTAGTCGAAGACGTCGGTCGAAGGATGCAAGAATTATTAGCAAAAAACTAATCGGTGGTCAACACAATTCCGTCCTACTGCCGATTCTTTTCGCAAAATGCTTTTCTATAATTCTAGTATTTAATGGGAAAAAATTAAACGAACTTTTTGTCCATGTAAAAAAATATTAATTCTGAATAAAATGGCACCCATTTATGAAATTAAAAAAATTTAAATGTCTCTTATTAGATAAGGCATACTTTCGTCTGATAAGGTACTTCGTTTTCAATGATTTCGAGGATATTTTAGTTTCGATCAAAAAAATTTTATTTCTTTCGAATTTTCGTAAAATATATTAATGCCATCTGAAAGAGGTAAAGATAAGCTTTCCATCGAGCTCTTCGTCGAAGAAGTCGGTCGAAGGATGCAAGAGTTATTAGCAAAAAACTAATCGGTGGTCAACACGTTTTCGTCCTACTGCCGATTTTTTTCGCAAAATGCTTTTCTATAATTGTAGTATTTAATGGGAAAAAATTAAACGAATTTTTTGTTCATGTAAAAAAACTATTAATTCTGAATAAAATGCCACCCATTTATGCAATTAAAAAAATTTAAATGTCTCTTATTAGATATGGGATATTTTCGTATGATAAGGTACTTCTTTTTCAATGATTTCGAGGATACTTTAGATTTGATCTAAAAAATGTTATTTCTTACGACTTTTCGTAAAATATGTTAATGCCATCTGAAAGAGGAACAGATAAGCTTTCCACCGAGCTCTTAGTCGAAGAAGTCGGTCGAAGGATGCAAGAGTTATTAGCAAAAAACTAATCGGTGGTCAGCACGTTTCCGTCCTACTGCCGATTCTTTTCGCATAGTACTTTTCTATAATTCTAGTATTTAATGGGAAAAAATTAAACGAATTTTTGGTCCATGTAAAAAACTATTAATTCTGAATAAAATGCCACCCATTTATGAAATTAAAAAAATTAAAATGTCTCTTATTAGATATGGCATGTTTTCGTATGATAAGGTACTTCTTTTTCAATGATTTCGAGGATATTTTAGTTTTGATCAAAATAAATTTTATTTCTCATGACTTTTCGTAAAATATGTTAATGGGAAAAAATTAAACGAATTTTTTGTCCATGTAAAAAACTATTAATTCTGAATAAAATGCCACCCATTTATGAAATTCAAAAAATTTAAATGTCTCTTATTAGATAAGGCATATTTTCGTCTGATAAGGTTCTTCTTTTTCAATGACTTCGAGGATATTTTAGTTTTGATCAAAAACATTTAATTTCTTACAACTTTTAGTAAAATATGTTAATGCCGTTTGAAAGAGGAACAGATCAGCTTTACATCGAGCTCTTAGTCGAAGAAGTCGGTAGAAGGATGCAAGAGTTATTAGCAAAAAACTAATCGGTGGTCAGCACGTTTCCGTCCTACTGCCGATTCTTTTCGCAAAGTACTTTTCTATAATTCTAGTATTTAATGGGAAAAAATTAAACGAATTTTTGGTCCATGTAAAAAACTATTAATTCTGAATAAAATGCCACACATTTATGAAATTAAAAAAATTTAAATGTCTCTTATTAGATATGGCATATTTTCGTATGATAAGGTACTTCTTTTTCAATGATTTCGAGGATATTTTAGTTTTGAACAAAATAAATTTTATTTCTCATGACTTTTCGAAAAATATGTTAATGGGAAAAAATTAAACGAATTTTTTGTCCATGTAAAAAAATATTAATTCTGAATAAAATGCCACCCATTTATGAAATTAAAAAAATTTAAATGTCTCTTATTAGATAAGGCATATTTTCGTCTGATAAGGTACTTCTTTTTCAATGATTTCGAGGATATTTTAGTTTTGATCAAAAACATTTTATTTCTTACGACTTTTAGTAAAATATGTTAATGCCGTTTGAAAGAGGAACAGATCAGCTTTACATTTAGCTCTTAGTCGAAGAAGTCGGTCGAAGGATGCAAGAGTTATTAGCAAAAAACTAATCGGGTGTCAACACGTTTCCGTCTAACTGCCGATTCTTTTCGCAAAATGCTTTTCGATAATTGTAGTATTTAATGGGAAAAAATTAAACGAATTTTTTGTTATGTAAAAAAACTATTAATTCTGAATAAAATGCCACCCATTTATGCAATTAAAAAAATTTAAATGTCTCTTATTAGATAAGGCATATTTTCGTATGATAAGGTACTTCTTTTTCAATGATTTCGAGGATATTTTAGTTTTGATCAAAAAAATTTTATTTCTTACGACTTTTCATAAAATATGTTAATGGCATCTGAAAGAGGAACAGATTAGCTTTCCATCGAGCTTTTAGTCGAAGAAGTCGGTCGAAGGATGCAAGAGTTATTACCAAAAAACTAATCGGTGGTCAACACGTTTCCGTCCTACTGCCGATTCTTTTCGCAAAATGCTTTTCTATAATTGTAGTATTTAATGGGAAAAAATTAAACGAATTTTTTGTCAATGTAAAAAAACTATTAATTCTGAATAAAATGCCACCCATTTATGCAATTAAAAAAATTTAAATGTCTCTTATTAGATATGGCATATTTTCGTATGATAAGGTACATCTTTTTCAATGACTTCTAGGATATTTTAGTTTTGATCAAAATAAATTTTTTTTCTCATGACTTTTCGTAAAATATGTTAATGCCATCTGAAAGAGGAACAGATAAGCTTTCCATCGAGCTCTTAGTCGAAGAAGTCGGTCGAAGGATGCAAGAATTATTAGCAAAAAACTAATCGGTGGTCAACACAATTCCGTCCTACTGCCGATTCTTTTCGCAAAATGCTTTTCTATAATTGTAGTATTTAATGGGAAAAAATTAAACGAATTTTTTGTCAATGTAAAAAAACTATTAATTCTGAATAAAATGCCACCCATTTATGAAATTAAAAAAATTTAAATGTCTCTTATTAGATAAGGCATATTTTCGTCTGATAAGGTACTTCGTTTTCAATGATTTCGAGGATATTTTAGTTTTGATCAAAAAAATTTTATTTCTTACGACTTTTCGTAAAAAATGTTAATGCCAACTGAAAGAGGAATAGATAAGCTTTCCATCGAGCTCTTAGTCGAAGACGTCGGTCGAAGGATGCAAGAATTATTAGCAAAAAACTAATCGGTGGTCAACACAATTCCGTCCTACTGCCGATTCTTTTCGCAAAGTACTTTTCTATAATTCTAGTATTTAATGGGAAAATATTAAACGAACTTTTTGTCCATGTAAAAAAATATTAGTTCTGAATAAAATGGCACCCATTTATGAAATTAAAAAAATTTAAATGTCTCTTATTAGATAAGGCATACTTTCGTCTGATAAGGTACTTCGTTTTCAATGATTTCGAGGATATTTTAGTTTCGATCAAAAAAATTTTATTTCTTACGAATTTTCGTAAAATATATTAATGCCATCTGAAAGAGGAACAGGTCAGCTTTACATCGAGCTCTTAGTCGAAGAAGTCGGTCGAAGGGTGCAAGAGTTATTAGCAAAAAACTTATCGGTGGTCAACACGTTTTCGTCCTACTGCCGATTCTTTTCGCAAAATGCTTTTCTATAATTGTAGTATTTAATGGGAAAAAATGAAACGAATTTCTTGTCCATGTAAAAAACTATTAATTCTGAATAAAATGCCACCCATTTATGAAATTAAAAAAATTTAAATGTCTCTTATAAGATAAGGCATATTTTCGTCTGATAAGGTACTTCGTTTTCAATGATTTCGAGGATATTTTAGTTTTGATCAAAAAAATTTTATTTCTTACGACTTTTCGTAAAAAATGTTAATGCCAACTGAAAGAGGAATAGATAAGCTTTCCATCGAGCTCTTAGTCGAAGACGTCGGTCGAAGGATGCAAGAATTATTAGCAAAAAACTAATCGGTGGTCAACACAATTCCGTCCTACTGCCGATTCTTTTCGCAAAGTACTTTTCTATAATTCTAGTATTTAATGGGAAAAAATTAAACGAACTTTTTGTCCATGTAAAAAAATATTAATTCTGAATAAAATGCCACTCATTTATGAAATTAAAAAAATTTAAATGTCTCTTATAAGATAAGGCATAGTTTCGTCTGATAAGGTACTTCGTTTTCAATGATTTCGAGGATATTTTGGTTTCGATCAAAAAAATTTTATTTCTTACGAATTTTCGTAAAATATATTAATGCCATCTGAAAGAGGAACAGGTCAGCTTTACATCGAGCTCTTAGTCGAAGAAGTCGGTCGAAGGATGCAAGAGTTATTAGCAAAAAACTAATCGGTGGTCAACACGTTTTCGTCCTACTGCCGATTCTTTTCGCAAAATGCTTTTCTATAATTGTAGTATTTAATTGGAAAAAATTAAACGAATTTTTTGTCCATGTAAAAAAACTATTAATTCTGAATAAAATGCCACCCATTTATGCAATTAAAAAAATTTAAATGTCTCTTATTAGATATGGGATATTTTCGTATGATAAGGTACTTCTTTTTCAATGATTTCGAGGATACTTTAGATTTGATCTAAAAAATGTTATTTCTTACGACTTTTCGTAAAATATGTTAATGCCATCTGAAAGAGGAACAGATAAGCTTTCCACCCAGCTCTTAGTCGAAGAAGTCGGTCGAAGGATGCAAGAGTTATTAGCAAAAAACTAATCGGTGGTCAGCACGTTTCCGTCCTACTGCCGATTCTTTTCGCAAAGTACTTTTCTATAATTCTAGTATTTAATGGGAAAAAATTAAACGAATTTTTGGTGCATGTAAAAAACTATTAATTCTGAATAAAATGCCACACATTTATGAAATTAAAAAAATTTAAATGTCTCTTATTAGATATGGCATATTTTCGTATGATAAGGTACTTCTTTTTCAATGATTTCGAGGATATTTTAGTTTTGATCAAAATAAATTTTATTTCTCATGACTTTTCGTAAAATATGTTAATGGGAAAAAATTAAACGAATTTTTTGTCCATGTAAAAAACTATTAATTCTGAATAAAATGCCACCCATTTATGAAATTAAAAAAATTTGAATGTCTCTTATTAGATAAGGCATATTTTCGTCTGATAAGGTACTTCGTTTTCAATGATTTCGAGGATATTTTAGTTTCGTTAAAAAAATTTAATTTCTTACGACTTTTAGTAAAATATGTTAATGCCGTTTGAAAGAGGAACAGATCAGCTTTACATCGAGCTCTAAGTCGAAGAAGTCGGTAGAAGGATGCAAGAGTTATTAGCAAAAAACGAATCGGTGGTCAACACGTTTTCGTCCTACTGCCGATTCTTTTCGCAAAATGCTTTTCTATAATTGTAGTATTTAATGAGAAAAAATTAAACGAATTTTTTGTTATGTAAAAAAACTATTAATTCTGAATAAAATGGCACCCATTTATGCAATTAAAAAAATTTAAATGTCTCTTATTAGATAAGGCACATTTTCGTATGATAAGGTACTTCTTTTTCAATGATTTCGAGGATATTTTAGTTTTGATCAAAATAAATTTTATTTCTCATGACTTTTCGTAAAATATGTTAATGCCATCTTAAAGAGGAACAGATCAGCTTTACATTTAGCTCTTAGTCGAAGAAGTCGGTCGAAGGATGCAAGAGTTATTAGCAAAAAACTAATCGGTGGTCAACACGTTTCCGTCCTACTGCCGATTCTTTTCGCAAAGTACTTTTCTATAATTCTAGTATTTAATGGCAAAAAATTAAACGAATTTTGGGTCCTTATAAAAAAATATTAATTCTGAATAAAATGGCACCCATTTATAAAATTAAAAAAATTTAAATGTCTCTTATTAGATAAGGCATACTTTCGTCTGATAAGGTACTTCGTTTTCAATGAATTCGAGGATATTTTAGTTTCGATCAAAAAAATTTTATTTCTTACGAATTTTCGTAAAATATATTAATGCCATCTGAAAGAGGAACAGGTCAGCTTTACATCGAGCTCTTAGTCGAAGAAGTCGGTCGAAGGATGCAAGAGTTATTAGCAAAAAACGAATCGGTGGTCAACACGTTTTCGTCCTACTGCCGATTCTTTTCGCAAAATGCTTTTCTATAATTGTAGTATTTAATGGGAAAAAATTAAACGAATTTTTTGTCCATGTAAAAAAACTATTAATTCTGAATAAAATTCCACCCATTTATGAAATTAAAAAAATTTAAATGTCTCTTATTAGATAAGGCATATTTTCATCTGATAAGGTACTTCTTTTTCAATGATTTCGAGGATATTTTAGTTTCGATCAAAAAAATTTTATTTCTTACGAATTTTCGTAAAATAAGTTAATGCCATCTGAAAGAGGAACAGATCAGCTTTACATCGAGCTCTTAGTCGAAGAAGTCGGTCGAAGGATGCAAGAGTTATTAGCAAAAAACTAATCTGTGGTCAACACGTTTCCGTCCTACTGCCGATTCTTTTCGCAAAATGCTTTTCTATAATTGTAGTATTTAATGGGAAAAAATTAAACGAATTTTTTGTTCATGTAAAAAAACTATTAATTCTGAATAAAATGTCACCCATTTATGCAATTAAAAAAATGTAAATGTCTCTTATTAGATATGGGATATTTTCGTATGATATGGTACTTCTTTTTCAATGATTTCGAGGATACTTTAGATTTGATCTAAAAAATGTTATTTCTTACGACTTTTCGTAAAATATGTTAATGCCATCTGAAAGAGGAACAGATCAGCTTTACATCGAGCTCTTAGTCGAAGAAGTCGGTCGAAGGATGCAAGAGTTATTAGCAAAAAACTTATCGGTGGTCAACACGTTTCCGTTCTACTGCCGATTCTTTTCGCAAAATGCTTTTCTATAATTGTAGTATTTAATGGGAAAAAATTAAACGAATTTTTTGTCCATGTAAAAAAACTATTAATTCTGAATAAAATTCCACCCATTTATGAAATTAAAAAAATTTAAATGTCTCTTATTAGATAAGGCATATTTTCATCTGATAAGGTACTTCTTTTTCAATGATTTCGAGGATATTTTAGTTTCGATCAAAAAAACTTTATTTCTTACGACTTTTAGTAAAATATGTTAATGCCGTTTGAAAGAGGAACAGATCAGCTTTACATTTAGCTCTTAGTCGAAGAAGTCGGTCGAAGGATGCAAGAGTTATTAGCAAAAAACTAATCGGTGGTCAGCACGTTTCCGTCCTACTGCCGATTCTTTTCGCAAAGTACTTTTCTATAATTCTAGTATTTAATGGGAAAAAATTAAACGAATTTTTGGTCCATGAAAAAAACTATTAATTCTGAATAAAATGCCACACATTTATGAAATTAAAAAAATTAAATGTCTCTTATTAGATATGGCATATTTTCGTATGATAAGTTACTTCTTTTTCAATGATTTCGAGGATATTTTAGTTTTGATCAAAATAAATTTTATTTCTCATGACTTTTCGTAAAATATGTTAATGGGAAAAAATTAAACGAATTTTTTGTCCATGTAAAAAACTATTAATTCTGAATAAAATGCCACCCATTTATGAAATTAAAAAAATTTAAATGTCTCTTATTAGATAAGGCATATTTTCGTCTGATAAGGTACTTCGTTTTCAATGATTTCGAGGATATTTTAGTTTCGATCAAAAAAATTTAATTTCTTACGACTTTTCGTAAAATATGTTAATGCCGTTTGAAAGAGGAACAGATCAGCTTTACATCGAGCTCTTAGTCGAAGAAGTCGGTCGAAGGATGCAAGAGTTATTAGCAAAAAACTAATCGGTGGTCAGCACGTTTCCGTCCTACTGCCGATTCTTTTCGCAAAGTACTTTTCTATAATTCTAGTATTTAATGGGAAAAATTAAACGAATTTTTGGTCCATGTAAAAAACTATTAATTCTGAATAAAATGCCACACATTTATGAAATTAAAAAAATTAAATGTCTCTTATTAGATATGGCATATTTTCGTATGATAATGTACTTCTTTTTCAATGATTTCGAGGATATTTTAGTTTTGATCAAAATAAATTTTATTTCTCATGACTTTTCGTAAAATATGTTAATGGGAAAAAATTAAACGAATTTTTTGTCCATGTAAAAAACTATTAATTCTGAATCAAATGCCACCCATTTATGAAATTAAAAAAATTTAAATGTCTCTTATTAGATAAGGCATATTTTCGTCTGATAAGGTACTTCGTTTTCAATGATTTCGAGGATATTTTAGTTTCGATCAAAAAAATTTAATTTCTTACGACTTTTCGTAAAATATGTTAATGCCGTTTGAAAGAGGAACAGATCAGCTTTACATCGAGCTCTTAGTCGAAGAAGTCGGTCGAAGGATGCAAGAGTTATTAGCAAAAAACTAATCGGGTGTCAACACGTTTCCGTCCTACTGCCGATTCTTTTCGCAAAACGCTTTTCTATAATTGTAGTATTTAATGGGAAAAAATTAAACGAATTTTTTGTCCATGTAAAAAAACTATTAATTCTGAATAAAATGCCACCCATTTATGCAATTAAAAAACTTTAAATGTTTCTTATTTCTTGTCCACGTAAAAAACTGTTAATTCTGAATAAAATGCCGCCCATTTATGCAATTAAAAAAAATTAAATGTTTCTTATTAGATAAGGCATATTTTCGTCTGATAAGGTACTTCTTCTTCAATGATTTCAAGGATATTTTAGTTTTGATCCAAAAAATTTTATTTCTTATGACTTTTCGTAAAATATGTTAATGCCATCTAAAAGGAAACAGATAAGTTTTCCATCGAGCTCTTAGTCGAAGAAGTCGGTCGAAGGATGCAAGAGTTATTAGCAAAAAACTAATCGGTGGTCAACACGATTCCGTCCTACTGCCGATTCTTTTCGAAAAGTACTTTTCTATAATTATAGAATTTAATGGGAAAAATTTCAACGAATTTTTTGTCCATATAAAAAACTATTAATTTTGAATGAAATGCCGCCCATTTATGCAATTAAAAAAATTTAAATGTTTCTTATTAGATAAGGCGTATTTTGGTCTGATAAGGTACTTCTTCTTCAATAATTTCGATGATATTTTAGTTTTGATCAAAAAAATTTTATTTCTTACGACTTTTCGTAAAATATGTTAATGCCATCTGAAAGAGGAACAGATAAGCTTTCCATCGAGCTCTTAGTCGAAGAAGTCGGTTGAAGGATGCAAGAGTTATAAGCAAAAAACTAATCGGTGGTCAATGTGATTCCGTCCTACTGCCAATTCTTTTCGAAAAGTACTTTTCTATAATTCTAGTATTTGATGGGAAAAACTTAATCGAATTTTTTGTCCATATGAAAAACTATTAATTCTGAATAAAATGCCGCCCATTTATGCAATTAAAAAAATTTAAATGTTTCTTATTAGATAAGGCGTATTATCGTCTGATAAGGTACTTCTTCTTCAATAATTTCGATGATATTTTAGTTTTGATCAAAAAAATTTTATTTCTTACGACTTTTCGTAAAATATGTTAATGCCATCTGAAAGAGGAACAGATAAGCTTTCAGTCGAGCTATTAGTCAAAGAAATCGGTCGAAGCATGCAAGAGTAATTAGCAAAAAACTAATCGCTGGTCAACACGACTCCGTCCTACTGCCGATTCTTTTCGAAAAGTACTTTTCTATAATTCTAGTATTTAATGGAAAAAAATTACACGAATTTTTTGTCCATCTAAAAAACTATTAATTCTGAATAAAATGTTGCCCATTTATGCAATTAAAAAAATTTAAATGTCTCTTATTAGATAAGGCGTATTTTCGTCTGATAAGGTACTTCTTCTTCAATAATTTCGATGATATTTTAGTTTTGATCAAAAAAATTTTATTTCTTACGACTTTTCGTAAAAAATGTTAAGGCCGTCTGAAAGAGGAACAGATAAGCTTTCCATCGACCTCTTAGTCGAAGAAGTCGGTCGAAGTATGCAAGAGTTATTATCAAAAAACTAATCGGTGGTCAACACGATTCTGTCCTACTGCCGATTCTTTTCGAAAAGTACTTTTCTTTAATTCTAGTATTTAATGGGAAAAAATTAAACGAATTTTTTGTCCATGTTAAAAACAATTCATTCTGAATAAAATGGCGCCCATTTATGGAATTAAAAAACTTTAAATGTTTCTTATTTCTTGTCCACGTAAAAAACTGTTAATTCTGAATAAAATGCCGCCCATTTATGCAATTAAAAAAATTTAAATGTTTCTTATTAGATAAGGCGTATTTTGGTCTAATAAGGTACTTCTTCTTCAATGATTTCGAGGATATTTTAGTTTTGATCAAAAAAATTTTATTTCTTATGACTTTTCGTAAAATATGTTAATCCCATCTGAAAGAGGAAGAGATAAGATTTCCGTCGAGCTCTTAGTCGAAGAAGTCGGTCGAAGGATGCAAGAGTTATTAGCAAAAAACTAATCGGTGGTCAACACTATTCCGTCCTACTGCCGATTCTTTTTGAAAAGTACTTTTCTATAATTCTAGTATTTAATGGGAAAAAATTAAACGAATTTTTTGTCCATATAAAAAACTATTAATTCTGAATAAAATGCCGCTCATTTATGCAATTAAAAAACTTTAAATGTTTCTTATTTCTTGTCCACGTAAAAAACTGTTAATTCTGAATAAAATGCCGCCCATTTATACTTCTTCTTCAATGATTTCAAGGATATTTTAGTTTTGATCCAAAAAATTTTATTTCTTATGACTTTTCGTAAAATATGTTAATGCCATCTAAAAGGAAACAGATAAGTTTTCCATCGAGCTCTTAGTCGAAGAAGTCGGTCGAAGAATGCAAGAGTTATTAGCAAAAAGCTAATCGGTGGTCAACACGTTTCCGTCCTACTGCCGATTCTTTTCGCAAAGTACTTTTCTAAAATTCTAGTATTTAATGGGAAAAATTTAAACGAATTTTTTGTGTATGTAAAAAACTATTAATTCTGAATAAAGTGCCGCCCATTTATGCAATTAAAAAAATTTAAATGTTTCTTATTAGATAAGGCATATTTTCGTCTGATAAGGTAGTTCTTCTTCAATGATTTCAAGGATATTTTAGTTTTGATCCAAAAAATTTTATTTCTTACGACTTTTCGTAAAATATGTTAATGCCATCTAAAAGACGAACAGATAAGCTTTCCATCGAGCTCTTAGTCGAAGAAGTCGGTCGAAGCATGCAAGAGTTATTATCAAAAAACTTATCGGTGGTCAACACGATTCCGTTCTACTGCCGATTCTTTTCGCAAAGTACTTTTCTATAATTCTAGTATTAAATTGGAAAAAATTAAACGAGTTTTTTGTCCATGTAAAACACTATTAATTCTGAATAAAATGCTACCCATTTATGCAATTAAAAACATTTAAATGTCTCTTATTAGATAAGGCATATTTTCGTCTGATAAGGTACTTCTTCTTCAATGATTTCGAGGATATTTTAGTTTTGATCCAAAAAATTTTATTTCTTATGACTTTTCGTAAAATATGTTAATCCCATCTGAAAGAGGAAGAGATAAGCTTTCCGTCGAGCTCTTAGTCGAAGAAGTCGGTCGAAGGATGCAAGAGTAATTAGCAAAAAACTAATCGGTGGTCAACACGATTCCGTCCTACTGCCGATTCTTTTCGAAAAGTACTTTTCTATAATTCTAGTATTAAATGGGCAAAAATTAAACGAGTTTTTTGTCCATGTAAAACACTATTAATTCTGAATAAAATGCTACCCATTTATGCAATTAAAAAAATTTAAATGTTTCTTATTAGATAAGGCATATTTTCGTCTGATAAGGTACTTCTTCCTCAATGATTTCGAGGATATTTTAGTTTTGATCAAAAATATTTTATTTCTTACGACTTTTCGTAAAATATGTTAAAGCCATCTGATAGAGGAACAGATAAGCTTTCCGTCGAGCTCTTAGTCGAAGAAGTCGGTCGAAGGATGCAAGAGTTATTAGCAAAAAACTAATCGGTGGTCAACACGATTCCGTCCTACTGCCGATTCTTTTCGAAAAGTACTTTTCTATAATTCTAGTATTTAATGGGAAAAAATTAAACGAATTTTTTGTCCATATAAAAAACTATTAATTCTGAATGAAATGCCGCCCATTTATGCAATTAAAAAAATTTAAATGTTTCTTATTAGATAAGGCATATTTTCGTCTGATAAGGTACTTCTTCTTCAATGATTTCGAGGATATTTTAGTTTTGATCCAAAAAATTTTATTTCTTATGACTTTTCGTAAAATATGTTAATCCCATCTGAAAGAGGAAGAGATAAGCTTTCCGTCAAGCTCTTAGTCGAAGAAGTCGGTCGAAGGATGCAAGAGTAATTAGCAAAAAACTAATCGGTGGTCAACACGATTCCGTCCTACTGCCGATTCTTTTCGCAAAGTACTTTTCTATAATTCTAGTATACAATGGGAAAAAATTAAACGAATTTTTTGTCCATTTAAAAAACTATTCGTTCTGAATAAAATGCCGCCCATTTATGTAATTAAAAAAATTTTAATGTCTCTTATAAGATAAGGCATATTTTCGTCTGATAAGGTACTTCTTCTTCAATGATATCGAGGATATTTTGGTTTTGATGAAAAAAATTTTATTTTTTACGACTTTTGGTAAAATATATTAATGCCATCTAAAAGAGGAACAGATAAGCTTTCCATCGCGCTCTTAGTCGAAGAAGTCGGTCGAAGGATGCAAGAGTGATTAGCAAAAAACTAATCGGTGGTCAACGAGATTCCATCCTACTGCCGATTGTTTTTGAAAAGTACTTTTCTATAATTCTAGTATTTAATGGGAAAAAATTAAACGAAATTTTTGTCCTTGTAAAAGACTATTAATTCTGAATAAAATGCCGCCTATTTATGCAATTAAAAAAATTTAAATGTCTCTTATTAGATAAGGCATATTTCCCTTAAAAGGTACTTCTTTTTCAATGATTTCGAGGATATTTTAGTTTTAATCAAAAAAATTTTATTTCTTACGACTTTTTGTAAAAAATGTTAAGGCCATCTGAAAGAGGAACAGATAAGTTTTCCGTGAAGCTCTTAGTCGAAGAAGTCGGTCGAAGGATGCAAGAGTAATTAGCAAAAAACTAATCGGTGGTCAACACGATTCCGTCCTACTGCCGATTCTTTTCGCAAAGTACTTTTCTATAATTCTAGTATATAATGGGAAAAAATTAAACGAATTTTTTGTCCATTTAAAAAACTATTCGTTCTGAATAAAATGCCGCCCATTTATGTAATTAAAAAAATTTTAATGTCTCTTATAAGATAAGGCATATTTTCGTCTGATAAGGTACTTCTTCTTCAATGATATCGAGGATATTTTGGTTTTGATGAAAAAAATTTTATTTTTTACGACTTTTCGTAAAATATATTAATGCCATCTAAAAGAGGAACAGATAAGCTTTCCATCGCGCTCTTAGTCGAAGAAGTCGGTCGAAGGATGCAAGAGTGATTAGCAAAAAACTAATCGGTGGTCAACGAGATTCCATCCTACTGCCGATTGTTTTTGAAAAGTACTTTTCTATAATTCTAGTATTTAATGGGAAAAAATTAAACGAAATTTTTGTCCTTGTAAAAGACTATTAATTCTGAATAAAATGCCGCCTATTTATGCAATTAAAAAAATTTAAATGTCTCTTATTAGATAAGGCATATTTCCCTTAAAAGGTACTTCTTTTTCAATGATTTCGAGGATATTTTAGTTTTAATCAAAAAAATTTTATTTCTTACGACTTTTTGTAAAAAATGTTAAGGCCATCTGAAAGAGGAACAGATAAGCTTTCCGTCAAGCTCTTAGTCGAAGAAGTCGGTCGAAGGATGCAAGAGTAATTAGCAAAAAACTAATCGGTGGTCAACACGATTCCGTCCTACTGCCGATTCTTTTCGCAAAGTACTTTTCTATAATTCTAGTATATAATGGGAAAAAATTAAACGAATTTTTTGTCCATTTAAAAAACTATTCGTTCTGAATAAAATGCCGCCCATTTATGTAATTAAAAAAATTTTAATGTCTCTTATAAGATAAGGCATATTTTCGTCTGATAAGGTACTTCTTCTTCAATGATATCGAGGATATTTTGGTTTTGATGAAAAAAATTTTATTTTTTACGACTTTTCGTAAAATATATTAATGCCATCTAAAAGAGGAACAGATAAGCTTTCCATCGCGCTCTTAGTCGAAGAAGTCGGTCGAAGGATGCAAGAGTGATTAGCAAAAAACTAATCGGTGGTCAACGAGATTCCATCCTACTGCCGATTGTTTTTGAAAAGTACTTTTCTATAATTCTAGTATTTAATGGGAAAAAATTAAACGAAATTTTTGTCCTTGTAAAAGACTATTAATTCTGAATAAAATGCCGCCTATTTATGCAATTAAAAAAATTTAAATGTCTCTTATTAGATAAGGCATATTTCCCTTAAAAGGTACTTCTTTTTCAATGATTTCGAGGATATTTTAGTTTTAATCAAAAAAATTTTATTTCTTACGACTTTTTGTAAAAAATGTTAAGGCCATCTGAAAGAGGAACAGATAAGCTTTCCATCGACCTCTTAGTCGAAGTAGTCGTTCGAAGGATGCAAGAGTTATTATCAAAAAACCAATCGGTGGTCAACACGATTCCGTCCTACTGCCGATTCTTTTCGCAAAGTACTTTTGTTTAATTCTAGTATTTAATGGGAAAAAATTAAACGAATTTTTGTCCATATAAAAATATTAATTCTGAATAAAATGCCGCCCATTTATGCAATTAAAAAAATTTATATGTCTCTTATTAGATAAGGCATATTGTCGTCTGATAAGGTACTTCTTTTTCAATAATTTCGAGGATATTTTAGTTTTGATCAAAAAAATTTTATTTTTATTTATTAAGAGGAACAGATAAGCTTTCCATCGAGCTCTTAGTCGAAGAAGTCGGTTTAAGGATGCAAGAGTTATAAGCAAAAAACTAATCGGTGGTCAACGAGATTCCGTCCTACTGCCAATTCTTTTCGAAAAGTACTTTTCTACAATTCTAGTATTTGATGGGAAAAAATTAATCGAATTTTTTGTCCATATGAAAAACTATTAATTCTGAATAAAATGTTGCCCATTTATGCAATTAAAAAAATTTAAATGTCTCTTATTAGATAAGGCGTATTTTGGTCTGATAAGGTACTTCTTCTTCAATAATTTCGATGATATTTTAGTTTTGATCAAAAAAATTTTATTTCTTACGACTTTTCGTAAAAAATGTTAAGGCCGTCTGAAAGAGGAACAGATAAGCTTTCCATCGACCTCTTAGTCGAAGAAGTCGGTCGAAGTATGCAAGAGTTATTATCAAAAAACTAATCAGTGGTCAACACGATTCCGTCCTACTGCCGATTCTTTTCGCAAAGTACTTTTGTTTAATTCTAGTATTTAATGGGAAAAAATTAAACGAATTTTTGTCCATATAAAAATATTAATTCTGAATAAAATGCCGCCCATTTATGCAATTAAAAAAATTTATATGTCTCTTATTAGATAAGGCATATTGTCGTCTGATAAGGTACTTCTTTTTCAATAATTTCGAGGATATTTTAGTTTTGATCAAAAAAATTTTATTTCTTACGGCTTTTCATAAATTATGTTAATGCCATCTGAAAGAAGAACAGATAAGTTTTCCGTCGAGCTCTTAGTCGAAGAAGTCGGTCGAAGGATGCAAGAGTTATTAGCAAAAAACTAATCGGTGGTCAACGGGATTCCGTCCTACTGCCGATTCTTTTCGAAAAGTACTTTTCTTTAATTCTAGTATTTAATGGGAAAAAATTAAACGAATTTTTTGTCCATGTTAAAAACAATTCATTCTGAATAAAATGCCGCCCATTTATGCAATTAAAAAAATTTATATGTCTCTTATTAGATAAGGCATATTGTCGTCTGATAAGGTACTTCTTTTTCAATAATTTCGAGGATATTTTAGTTTTGATCAAAAAAATTTTATTTCTTACGGCTTTTCATAAATTATGTTAATGCCATCTGAAAGAAGAACAGATAAGTTTTCCGTCGAGCTCTTAGTCGAAGAAGTCGGTCGAAGGATGCAAGAGTTATTAGCAAAAAACTAATCGGTGGTCAACGGGATTCCGTCCTACTGCCGATTGTTTTCGAAAAGTACTTTTCTATAATTCTAGTATTAAATGGGAAAAAATTAAACGAATTTTTTCTCCTTGTAAAAGACTATTAATTCTGAATAAAATGCCGCCTATTTATGCAATTAAAAAAATTTAAATGTCTCTTATTAGATAAGGCATATTTTCCTTAAAAGGTACTTCTTTTTCAATGATTTCGAGGATATTTTAGTTTTAATCTTTTTTTTTTTTTTTATTTTTATTAAAACTTTGCTTTATTTATTGAATCTTCTCTTTATGAGACTAACAATAAGTTTACAGATCTTAGGCCTATATATTAACTAGCAGTTCTTTTGAACTGCAGATAGGTTGCGGGGCCCTAGGGTCTATTGCTGGGTTGGAAGGTCATTTCGACGAAGACGGGACTGGCTGCTCAACCTTGTTAATCTTCTGGCGAGATGGTTAGGGTGCGTAGAAAGCTTGCTGTAGTATTGTTCCTTGAGTTCTGCTATTCCATCTCTGACTGGTTGAATATTTAAATCTTTTTGTATGTTTTCGTTTCGAACATAACACGGTGCCCCGGTGATAGTTCTCAATATCTTTGACTGGGTTCTCTGAATGATTTCAATGTTGCTACTGCTAGCGTTTCCCCATAACTGGGAGCCGTAGGTCCAGATAGGTTTGAGAACAGAATTGTAGAGCAGGACTTTGTAGTCAAGACTAAGGGAAGAGCGAGCGTTGATAAGCCAATGGAGGCTGTTTGCTTTTAGTTTTAAATGCGTTCTCTTGGCCTCGATGTGCCTGCGCCATGTGAATCTTCTATCGAGGTGTACTCCGAGGTATGTCACTTCGTTTGTTTGCGGAAGCGTAGTGTTGTTTAACATCAGCGGTGGGCAATCTTGCCTGTTTAGAGTGAACGTAACGTGTTTGCATTTTTGTTCGTTGACTTTTATTCGCCAGTCAGCTAGCCATTTTTCTATGTCGACCAGGTGAAGTGCTAACTGCGCTGTTGCTTGCATAGGGCATCTGGAACGGCTGAGAATAGCTGTATCATCAGCAAAGGTGGATGTTGTTAGACGTCTGCTTGTTGGGATGTCTGATGTGTAGAGGACATATAACGTAGGACCGAGTACGCTACCTTGAGGAACTCCAGCTCTAATGGTGTGGTCGTCGGACATATCACTGTTACATCTCACTGTAAACTTCCTGTCGTAGAGGTATGACTTTAGTAGCTTGTGCGTGTTGTTTGGAAGCATTGTTTTAATTTTATGCATTAAACCGTCTAACCAAACTCTGTCGAATGCTTGTGAGACATCCAAAAATATTGCTGTGCAGTATTCTCGATTTTCAAACGCGCTTCGTATTTCTGATGTTATGCGATTAACCTGCTCAATAGTTCCGTGTTTTTCACGAAAGCCGAACTGGTGTGAAGGGATTTTGTTGTGTGTTCTCAGGAATGAGTTGATCCGAGTTAGCACGCATTTTTCGAAAAGTTTTGATAGACACGATAATAAACTTATAGGTCTGTACGACGAGGGAATCGTGTGGTCTTTTCCTGGCTTTGGTATCATTATGATGATAGACTTTTTCCATCTTTCTGGAAAATAGCCAAGTTTAGTGATGGCATTGAAGAGCTTCGCGATAGTGCAAACAGCACAATATGGGAGCTCAATAATAATTTTTGGGGTTATTAAATCGCAGCCCGGTGATTTTTTTGGGTTCAGTTCCTTTTTGATAATATTAGCGATTTCGTTTGGTCGAAACTCGATTGGGTCACGTTGAAGCTCGGCGTCGTTTCTTAATGCTGGTAGTGTAGTCGCATTTGTGCAAGGATTTGCTTGAAACACATTTTCAAGGTGGGCGGCAAATGTTCTTGCTCTATCTTCGTCGCTGCGGGCCCAGCCGCCTGCAGGGTTTCTTATAGGCATCACGGTTTCTGTCGGTGAGCTGAGGGTTGGGTAAGCTCTCCACAGTGAGTTTCTTGTACTGGATGTGGATAGTTGTTCTATGTTCCGGCGTTGGGTATATGCTTCTTCTTGCTTTAACGCTTTAGAGAGGTTGCGTGCGGCGCTCTTAAGCCTATGTCGTGCAGATGGCGATCTGAATGATTGCCATTCTCGACGTAAGCGTCGCTTTTCGATAACGAGCTGCTCGATTTGTAGATTCGTCTTCTTTTGGTTACGTGGAGCTTGCGCCGTTTGAGGTGTTGAGATACGAGCTGCGGTAACGAAGACTGATTCTAGATTGTTTACGAAGCTGTCGATCTCAGCTTCAACGGTTAGGGGAGGATCTAGCTCAATGTGTTGGTTGTTGGTTTTATGCGAGGTCAGTCTAATTGGTTGATCTACGGTTTTTGGATGTCGAAGTAGGTTAATTAATACAGGCGAGTGATCAGACGAGAGATCTGAAAGACTTTCGGCGCTTAGCAGGGTTCGGGGAATATTTTTTGTTATTGCAAAGTCAATTAGGTCGGGTAGTTTATTGGGGTCAGCCGGCCAGTATGTTGGTCTGCCGGGAGAGACATGGTCGAGCTTATTGCTGGCTTTTATAATTGCATTGTATAATTGTTTTCCTTTTTGGGTCACTAGACGAGATCCCCAGTGAGTGTGCTTGGCATTGTAATCTCCTGCTGCTATGAAGTGTTCTCCGAGTGTGTTAAAGAACTGCATGAACTCAGTTTCAGATATATTGAAGCGAGGTGGGCAGTATACGGCGGCTAGTGTTAGATGGTTACCACTATCTAATTGTATGTTTATAGATGTGGCCTGTAGATAGTTTTCTGCAAATCTTCTATGGCAGTGGTGTTTGAGACGGTTTCTAATCAGAATACCAGTCCCCCCATGTGCTTTACCATCAGGATGGATGGTTCCATAAAATACGTAGCCTCGTATGTTAAAATTATATTTGTTTGTAAGGTGTGTTTCTGAGAGTAGCATTACGTCAATGTGTTTGTCAAGTAGAAATTGAGCTAGCTCAAGTTTGTGCTATGAGACGCCATTAGCATTCCACGTAGATATGCGTAGGGAAGGCATGGTTTATTTGGACTGTTGTGAAATCAGCATTTGTATCAGTAGATTTTGGTTACGCATTAAATCCTGCATAGTTGTCCGCATAAAAGACATAAACTCCATTAGACTTTGCTGCATGGTTGATAACATTGCTTCAAAGTTGCTTTGTTGCTGCCCCGGCATTTGGTGGTGTTGAGTCGTGTTTAAATCTGCATGTGCTAGTTGTGGGTTCGGCGTGTTTGGGGTAGGGGGAACCAGTCCTGATTTTAGAGCACTGCCAAATGTCACGTTTTTGGTTGAGATTCCGCCAAGTGAAGATCTGGCTGCGGTCGAAAAGAAAACGTCTGGGTTTAATTTAGATGGTGTAAATGTAGGCTGTGCGTTTTGAGAGCGTGTAGTGGTCACTCGCTGGTGGATTCGTGTTTTCAGTTCCTTGTATATTGGGCAACCTTTATAGTTAGCTGTGTGGTTACCACCACAGTTGGCGCATTTTTTTGTGCTGGCGTCGTCTTTGCTCGCTGGGCAGTGTGTAATGTCGTGAAGCTCTCCACAAGCTACACACACGGGGCGCAGAGTACAATACGACCTTGTATGGCCATATTTTTGGCAATTCGTACATTGTACGGGACCATTGCGTTTGTGCGGTTCTTCTATGGTGATTCTGCGGTGCAGTAGAAATTGAAGTTTGTATATCGGGTGCACTTCGTTTTTCTTTAGCGGCTTGCTTTCTGGATTAAGTTCTACCTTAAAGAGTGGTTGCGGCTTTCTATCCTTATTTTGGATGTTGAAAACAGTTTTGGCACTGAATCCTTTCTCTTGTAACGCGTTGATTACTTCCGCAGGAGTGACTTCAGGCTCTATGCCCTTTAGTACGACTTGCAGGCTTTTGCTGCTTTTTAGCTGGTACGTATAGAAGTTCTTTTTGTTGTCGCTCAGGTACTTCGACAGTACTCTGTAGTTATCTTCGGACTTGGTTTGTACCTTTGTTTCATGTATATTTCCCTTTACAAGGGGGATTATATGAAAGTTGTCCTTTCCAATAAGCTCGATAAATTTGCTGACTAAGGCGTTGCAGCTTTTTTCACGGATGTAAATTGGTGGTGGCTTTGGCATTCTTTTAACGCTTTCTGTTTCGGGGGCCAGATAAGAAGTGTTATCTGCCAGAATTTTGAACCTGTTGGTATAATCAGGCGTTTCGCTTGGTGGTAGGCTGAAGCTAACACGGGTAATTTTCGGCTTCGAGTTTAGGGGGCTCAACTTTCTTTTAAATCGAATGTAGCGATCCATTCCAGTCTGTACGGCCGGCCTTTTTGTTTCTTTGTTTGCGTTTTCTTTAGGTAATGTTGCGCCAGTTATATTTGCATTGGCAATTAGACGGGCAGTTGATACCGTTGAAGTTGTTGTTGTACTTACTGTTGAGGTAGTTAGTGACATTGTTGTACTAGTCGTCGTAGATGGGCACAGGTCTCTCTGGCCAGTACATATCTGCTGATGAGCGGACACGGCGCTCTGTGGCGTTTGAGACGTGGACGGTAGCGACGGAGAGCAAGAACGCGCTCTCCCGCTCGCTACGTGCAATAGTTCGTGCGCTACATTGGTCATTGCCCTCGATCGCTCTAGAGCTGCAGTATTTTCGGTTGACGCGGCGTTATAGGTAAAATACGCGTTGTTCCGTTGCAAAGAGACCCGACGCTCGTCTTGCTTACGCTGCAGTTCACTGCGAGTTTCGATTTCTTTTGTACTCATTGTATTAATAGAGATTTGGTTTTAATTGTTTTTTATTGTTTATTGTGGCTAATCAATTGATTAATTAGTTGATAGATTTGTGCGAATTTATCGAACTAAGCGTCTTTTCGCGATATACACTAATTATTATTAGATCTTTCACTGCACTGATGGGTTTTAAGTTAATTTTCCGGAGCACAAGAAAAACACGTCCGTACTTGACGGAATTCGCACTAACGTTAGTTTTAATCAAAAAAATTTTATTTCTTACGACTTCTCGTAAAAAATGTTAAGGCCATCTGAAAGAGGAACAGATAAGCTTTCCATCGACCTCTTAGTCGAAGAAGTCGGTTGAAGGATGCAAGAGTTGTTATCAAAAAACTAATCGGTGGTCAACACGATTTCGTCCTACTGCCGATTCTTTTCGCAAAGTACTTTTGTTTAATTCTAGTATTTAATGGGAAAAAATTAAACGAATTTTTGTCCTAATAAAAATATTAATTCTGAATAAAATGCCGCCCATTTATGCAATTAAAAAAATTTAAATGTCCCTTATTAGATAAGGCATATGATCGTCTTATAAGGTACTTCTTTTTCAATAATTTCGGGATATTTTAGTTTTGATCAAAAAAATTTTATTTTTATTTATTAAGAGGAACAGATAAGCTTTCCATCGACCTCTTAGTCGAAGAAGTCGGTCGAAGGATGCAAGAGTTATTATCAAAAAACTAATCGGTGGTCAACACGATTCCGACCTACTGCCGATTCTTTTCGCAAAGTACTTTTGTTTAATTCTAGTATTTAATGGGAAAAAATTAAACGAATTTTTGTCCATATAAAAATATTAATTCTGAATAAAATGCTGCCCATTTATCCAATTAAAAAAATTTAAATGTCTCTTATTAGATAAGGCATATTATCGTCTGATAAGGTACTTCTTTTCAATAATTTCGAGGATATTTTAGTTTTGATCAAAAAAATTTTATTTTTAGTTATTAAGAGGAACAGATAAGCTTTCCATAGAGCTCTTAGTCGAAGAAGTCGGTCGAAGCATGCAAGAGTTATTAGCAAAAAACTATTCGGTGGTCAACACGATTCTATCCTACTGCCGATTCTTTTCGAAAAATACTTTTCTATAATTGTAGTATTTAATGGGAAAAAATTACACGAATTTTTGTCCTTATAAAAATATTAATTCTGAATAAAATGTTGCCCATTTATGCAATTAAAAAAATTTAAATGTCTCTTATTAGATAAGGCGTATTTTCGTCTGATGAGGTACTTCTTCTTCAATAATTTCGGTGATATTTTAGTTTTGATCACAAAAATTTTATTTCTAACGACTTTTCATAAATTATGTTAATGCCATCTGAAAGAAGAACAGATAAGCTTTCCGTCGAGCTCTTAGTCGAAGAAGTCGGTCGAAGGATGCAAGAGTTATTAGCAAAAAACTAATCGGTGGTCAACACGATTCCGTCGTACTGCCGATTCTTTTCGAAAAGTACTTTTCTTTAATTCTAGTATTTAATGGGAAAAAATTAAACGAATTTTTTGTCCATGTTAAAAACAATTCATTCTGAATAAAATGCCGCCCATTTATGCAATTAAAAAAATTTAAATGTTTCTTATTAGATAAGGCATATTTTCGTCTTATAAGGTACTTCTTCTTCAATGATTTCGAGGATATTTTAGTTCTGATCCAAAAAATTTTATTTCTTATGACTTTTCGTAAAATATTTTAATGCCATCCGAAAGAGGAAGAGATAAGCTTTCCGTCAAGCTCTTAGTCGAAGAAGTCGGTCGAAGGATGCAAGAGTAATTAGCAAAAAACTAATCGGTGGTCAACACGATTCCGTCCTACTGCCGATTCTTTTCGAAAAGTACTTTTCTATAATTCTAGTATTTAATGGGAAAAATTTCAACGAATTTTTTGTCCATGTAAAAAACTATTAATTCTGAATAAAATGAATGTAATAAAAAAAAATTTTAATGTCTCTTATTAGATAAGGCATATTTTCGTCTGATAAGGTACTTCTTCTTCAATGACTTCGAGTATATTTTAGTTTTGATCCAAAAAATTTTATTTCTTATGACTTTTCCTAAAATATGTTAATGACATCGGAAACAGGAAGAGATAAGCTTTCCGTCGAGCTCTTAGTCGAAGAAGTCGGTCGAAGGATGCAAGAGTAATTAGCAAAAACCTAATCGGTGGTCAACACGATTCCGTCCTACTGCGATTCTTTTCGAAAAGTACTTTTCTATAATTCTAGTATTTAATGGAAAAAATTTCAACGAATTTTTTGTCCATGTAAAAAACTATTAATTCTGAATAAAATGCCGCCCATTTATGTAATAAAAAAAAATTTTAATGTCTCTTCTTAGATAAGGCATATTTTCGTCTGATAAGGTACTTCTTTTTCAATGATTTCGAGGATATTTTAGTTTTGATCAAAAAAATTTTATTTTTATTTATTAAGAGGAACAGATAAGCTTTCCATCGCGCTCTTAGTCGAAGAAGTCGGTCGAAGGATGCAAGAGTTGTTAGCAAAAAACTAATCGGTGGTCAACGAGATTCCGTCCTACTGCCGATTGTTTTCGAAAAGTACTTTTCTATAATTCTAGTATTTAATGGGAAAAAATTAAACGAATTTTTTGTCCTTGTCAAAGACTATTAATTCTGAATAAAATGCCGCCTATTTATGCAATTAAAAAAATTTAAATGTCTCTTATTAGATAAGATTTTCCTTAAAAGGTACTTCTTTTTCAATGATTTCGAGGATATTTTAGTTTTAATCAAAAAAATTTTATTTCTTACGACTTTTCGTAAAAAATGTAAATGCCATCTGAAAGAGGAACAGATAAGCTTTCCGTCGAGCTCTTAGTCGAAGAAGTCGGTCGAAGGATGCAAGAGTAATTAGCAAAAAACTAATCGGTGGTCAACACGATTCCGTCCTACTGCCGATTCTTTTCGAAAAGTACTTTTCTATAATTCTAGTATTTAATGGGAAAAATTTCAACGAATTTTTTGTCCATGTAAAAAACTATTAATTCTGAATAAAATGAATGTAATAAAAAAAAATTTTAATGTCTCTTATTAGATAAGGCATATTTTCGTCTGATAAGGTACTTCTTCTTCAATGACTTCGAGTATATTTTAGTTTTGATCCAAAAAATTTTATTTCTTATGACTTTTCGTAAAATATGTTAATGACATCGGAAACAGGAAGAGATAAGCTTTCCGTCGAGCTGTTAGTCGAAGAAGTCGGTCGAAGGATGCAAGAGTAATTAGCAAAAACCTAATCGGTGGTCAACACGATTCCGTCCTACTGCGATTCTTTTCGAAAAGTACTTTTCTATAATTCTAGTATTTAATGGAAAAGATTTCAACGAATTTTTTGTCCATGTAAAAAACTATTAATTCTGAATAAAATGCCGCCCATTTATGTAATAAAAAAAAATTTTAATGTCTCTTCTTAGATAAGGCATATTTTCGTCTGATAAGGTACTTCTTTTTCAATGATTTCGAGGATATTTTAGTTTTGATCAAAAAAATTTTATTTTTATTTATTAAGAGGAACAGATAAGCTTTCCATCGCGCTCTTAGTCGAAGAAGTCGGTCGAAGGATGCAAGAGTTATTAGCAAAAAACTAATCGGTGGTCAACGAGATTCCGTCCTACTGCCGATTGTTTTCGAAAAGTACTTTTCTATAATTCTAGTATTTAATGGGAAAAAATTAAACGAATTTTTTGTCCTTGTCAAAGACTATTAATTCTGAATAAAATGCCGCCTATTTATGCAATTAAAAAAATTTAAATGTCTCTTATTAGATAAGATTTTCCTTAAAAGGTACTTCTTTTTCAATGATTTCGAGGATATTTTAGTTTTAATCAAAAAAATTTTATTTCTTACGACTTTTCGTAAAAAATGTAAATGCCATCTGAAAGAGGAACAGATAAGCTTTCCGTCGAGCTCTTAGTCGAAGAAGTCGGTCGAAGGATGCAAGAGTAATTAGCAAAAAACTAATCGGTGGTCAACACGATTCCGTCCTACTGCCGATTCTTTTCGAAAAGTACTTTTCTATAATTCTAGTATTTAATGGGAAAAATTTCAACGAATTTTTTGTCCATGTAAAAAACTATTAATTCTGAATAAAATGAATGTAATAAAAAAAAATTTTAATGTCTCTTATTAGATAAGGCATATTTTCGTCTGATAAGGTACTTCTTCTTCAATGATTTCGAGTATATTTTCGTTTTGATCCAAAAAATTTTATTTCTTATGACTTTTCGTAAAATATGTTAATGACATCGGAAACAGGAAGAGATAAGCTTTCCGTCGAGCTCTTAGTCGAAGAAGTCGGTCGAAGGATGCAAGAGTAGTAAGCAAAAAACTAATCGGTGGTCAACACGATTCCGTCCTACTGCCGATTCTTTTCGAAAAGTACTTTTCTATAATTCTAGTATTTAATGGAAAAAAATTAAACGAATTTTTTGTCCATGTAAAAAAGTATTAATTCTGAATAAAATGCCGCCCACTTATGTAATTAAAAAAATTTTAATGTCTCTTATTAAATAAGGCATATTTTCGTCTGATAAGGTACTTCTTTTTCAATTGTTTCGAGGATATTTTAGTTTTGATCAAAAAAACTTTATTTCTTACGACTTTTCGTAAAAAATGTTAAGGCCATCTGAAAGAAGAACAGATAAGCTTTCCATCGACCTCTTAGTCGAAGAAGTCGGTCGAAGTATGCAAGAGTTATTATCAAAAAACTAATCGGTGGTCAACACGATTCCGTCCTACTGCCGATTCTTTTCGAAAAGTACTTTTCTATAATTCTAGTATTTAATGGGAAAAAATTACACGAATATTTTGTTTGTGTAAAAAACTATTAATTCTGAATAAAATGTTGCCCATTTATGCAATTAAAAAAATTTAAATGTCTCTTATTAGATAAGGCGTATTTTCGTCTGATGAGGTACTTCTTCTTCAATAATTTCGATGATATTTTAGTTTTGATCAAAAAAATTTTATTTCTAACGACTTTTCGTAAAAAATGTTAAGGCCATCTGAAAGAAGAACAGATAAGCTTTCCATCGACCTCTTAGTCGAAGAAGTCGGTCGAAGTATGCAAGAGTTATTATCAAAAAACTAATCGGTGATCAACACGATTCCGTCCTACTGCCGATTCTTTTCGAAAAGTACTTTTCTATAATTCTAGTATTTAATGGGAAAAAATTACACGAATTTTTTGTTTGTGTAAAAAACTATTAATTCTGAATAAAATGTTGCCCATTTATGCAATTAAAAAAATTTAAATGTCTCTTATTAGATAAGGCGTATTTTCGTCTGATAAGGTACTTCTTCTTCAATGATTTCGAGGATATTTTAGTTTTGATCAAAAAAAAATTTATTTCTTATGACTTTTCGTAAAATATGTTAATGCCATCTGAAAGAGGAAGAGATAAGGTTTCCGTTAAGCTCTTAGTCGAAGAAGTCGGTCGAAGGATGCAAGAGTAATTAGCAAAAACCTAATCGGTGGTCAACACGATTCCGTCCTACTGCGATTCTTTTCGAAAAGTACTTTTCTATAATTCTAGTATTTAATGGGAAAAATTTCAACGAATTTTTTGTCCATGTAAAAAACTATTAATTCTGAATAAAATGCCGCCCATTTATGTAATAAAAAATTTTAATGTCTCTTATTAGAGGCATATTTTCTTCAGATAAGGTACTTCTTTTTCAATGATTTCCAGGATATTTTAGTTTTGATCCAAAAAATTTTATTTCTTACGACTTTTCGTAAAAAATGTTAAGGCCGTCTGAAAGAGGAACAGATAAGCTTTCCGTCGAACTCTTAGTCGAAGAAGTCGGTCGAAGGATGCAAGAGTTATTATCAACAAACTAATCGGTGGTCAACACGATTCCGTCCTACTGCTGATTCTTTTCAAAAGTACTTTTCTATAATTCTAGTATTTAATGGGAAAAAATTAAACGTATTTGTTGTCCATATTAAAAACTATTTATTCTGAATAAAACGCCGCCCATTTATGCAATAAAAAAAATTTAAATGTTTCTTATTAGATAAGGCATATTTTCGTCTGATAAGGTACTTCTTCTTCAATGATTTCGACGATATTTTAGTTTTGATCCAAAAAATTTTATTTCTTACGACTTTTCGTAAAATATGTTAATGCCATCTGAAAGAGGAACAGATAAGCTTTCCATCGACCTTTTAGTCGAAGAAGTCGGTCGAAGTATGCAAGAGTTATTATCAAAAAACTAATCGGCGGTCAACACGTTTCCGTCCTACTGCCGATTCTTTTCGCAAGGTACTTTTCTATAATTCTAGTATTTAATGGGAAAAAATTACACGAATTTTTTGTTTATGTAAAAAACTACTAATTCTGAATAAAATGTTGCCCATTTATGCAATTAAAAAAATTTTAATGTCTCTTATTAGATAAGGCGTATTTTCGTCTGATAAGGTACTTCTTCTTCAATAATTTCGATGATATATTAGGTTTGATCAAAAAAATTTTATTTCTTACGACTTTTCGTAAAATATGTTAATGCCACCTGAAAGAGGAACAGATAAGCTTTCCATCGACCTCTTTTTCGAAGAAGTCGGTCGAAGGATGCAAGAGTTATTAGCAAAAAACTAATCGGTGGTCAACACGATTCCGTCCTACTGCCGATTCTTTTCGAAAAGTACTTTTCTATAATTCTAGTATTTAATGCGCAAAAATTAAACGAATTTTTTGTCCATGTAAAAAACAATTCATTCTGAACAAAATGCCGCCCATTTATGCAATTAAAAAAATTTAAATGTTTCTTATTAGATAAGGCATATTTTCGTCTGATAAGGTACTTCTTCTTCAATGATTTCGACGATATTTTAGTTTTGATCCAAAAAATTTTATTTCTTACGACTTTTCGTAAAATATGTTAATGCCATCTGAAAGAGGAACAGATAAGCTTTCCGTCGAGCTCTTAGTCGAAGAAGTCGGTCGAAGGATGCAAGAGTTATTAGCAAAAAACTAATCGGTGGTCAACACGATTCCGTCCTACTGCCGATTCTTTTCGAAAAGTACTTTTCTATAATTCCAGTATTTAATGGGAAAAATTTCAACGAATTCTTTGTCCATATAAAAAACTATTAATTCTGAATAAAATGCCCTTCATTTATGCAATTAAAAAAATTTAAATGTTTTTTATTAGATAAGGCGTATTTTCGTCTGATAAGGTACTTCTTCTTCAATAATTTCGATGATATTTTAGTTTTGATCAAAAAAATTTTATTTCTTACGACTTTTCGTAAAATATGTTAATGCCACCTGAAAGAGGAAGAGATAAGCTTTCCGTCGAACTCTTAGTCGAAGAAGTCGGTCGAAGGATGCAAGAGTTATTATCAACAAACTAATCGGTGGTCAACACGATTCCGTCCTACTGCTGATTCTTTTCAAAAGTACTTTTCTATAATTCTAGTATTTAATGGGAAAAAATTAAACGAATTTGTTGTCCATATTAAAAACTATTTATTCTGAATAAAACGCCGCCCATTTATGCAATAAAAAAAATTTAAATGTTTCTTATTAGATAAGGCGTATTTTCGTCTGATAAGGTACTTCTTCTTCAATAATTTCGATGATATTTTAGTTTTGATCAAAAAAATTTTATTTCTTACGACTTTTCGTAAAATATGTTAATGCTATCTGAAAGAAGAACAGATAAGCTTTCCGTCGAGCTCTTAGTCGAAGAAGTCGGTCGAAGGATGCAAGAGTTATTAGCAAAAAACTAATCGGTGGTCAACACGATTCCGTCCTACTGCCGATTCTTTTCGAAAAGTACTTTTCTATAATTCTAGTATTTAATGGGAAAAAATTAAACGAATTTTTTGTCCATGTAAAAAACTATTCATTCTGAATAAAATGCCGCCCATTTATGCAATTAAAAAAATTTAAATGTTTCTTATTAGATAAGGCATATTTTCGTCTGATAAGGTACTTCTTCTTCAATGATTTTGAGGATATTTTAGTTTTGATCCAAAAAATTTTATTTCTTACGACTTTTCGTAAAATATGTTAATGCTATCTGAAAGAGGAACAGATAAGCTTTCCGTCGAGTCGAAGAAGTCGGTCGAAGGATGCAAGAGTTATTAGCATAAACTAATCGGTGGTCAACACCATTCCGTCCTACTACCGATTCTTTTCGAAAAGTACTTTTCTATAATTCCAGTATTTAATGGGAAAAATTTCAACGAATTCTTTGTCCATATAAAAAACTATTAATTCTGAATAAAATGCCCCTCATTTATGCAATTAAAAAAATTTAAATGTTTCTTATTAGATAAGGCGTATTATCGTCTGATAAAGTACTTCTTCTTCAATAATTTCGATGATATTTTAGTTTTGATCAAAAAAATTATATTTCTTACAACTTTTCGTAAAATATGTTAATGCCATCTGAAAGAGGAAGAGATAAGCTTTCCGTCGAGCTCTTAGTCGAAGAAGTCGGTCGAAGAATGCAAGAGTAATTAGCAAAAAACTAATCGGTGGTCAACACGATTCCGTCCTACTGCCGATTCTTTTCGAAAAGTACTTTTCTATAATTCTAGTATTTAATGGGAAAAAATTAAACGAATTTTTTGTCCATGTAAAAAACTATTAATTCTGAATAAAATGCAGCCCATTTATGTAATTAAAAAAATTTTAATGTCTCTTATTAGATAAGGCATATTTTACTTATAAGGTACTTCTTTTTCAATGATTTCGAGGATATTTTAGTTTTGATCAAAAAAATTTTATTTCTTACGACTTTTCTTAAAAAATGTTAAGGCCATCTGAAAGAGGAACAGATAAGCTTTCCATCGACATCTTAGTCGAAGAAGTCGGTTGAACGATGCAAGAGTTATTATCAAAAAACTAATCGGTGGTCAACACGATTCCGTCCTACTGCCGATTCTTTTCGCAAAGTACTTTTGTTTAATTCTAGTATTTAATGGGAAAAAATTAAATGAATTTTTGTCCATGTAAAAAACTATTAATTCTGAATAAAATGCCGCCCATTTAAGCAATTAAAAAAAATTTAAATGTCTCTTATTAGATAAGGCATATTTTCGTCTGACAAGGTACTTCTTCTTCAATGATTTCGAGGATATTTTAGGTTTGATCAAAAAAATTTTATTTCGTATCGGTGGTCGACACGTTTACGTCCTACTGAAAATTCTTTTCGCAAAGTACTTTTCTATAATTCTAGTATTTAATGGGAAAAAATTAAACGAATTTTTTGTCCATGTAAAAAACTATTAATTCTGAATAAAATGCCGCCCATTTATGCAATTAAAAAAATTTAAATGTCTCTTTTTAGAAGTACCGTCTGATACGGTACTTCTTATTCAATGATTTCGAGGATATTTTAGTTTTGATCAAAAAAATTTTATTTCTTATGACTTTTCGTAAAATATGTTAATGCCATCTGAAAGAGGAACAGATAAGCTTTCCATCGAGCGTTTAGTCGAAGAAGTCGGTCGAAGGATGCAAGAGTTATTAGCAAAAAACTAATCGGTGGTCAACACGATTCCGTCCTACTGCCGATTCTTTTCGCAAAGTACTTTTCTATAATTCTAGCATTTAGTGGGACTAAATTAATCAAATTTTTTGTCCATGTAAAAATCTATTAATTCTGAATAAAATACCGCCCATTTATGCAATTAAAAATATTTAAATGTCTCTTATTAGATAAGGCATATTTTCGTTTGATAAGGTACTTCTTCTTCAATAATTTCGAGGATATTTTAGTTTTGAACAAAAAAATTTTATTTCTTACGACTTTTCGTAAAATATGTTAATGCTATCTGAAAGAGGAACAGATAAGCTTTCCATCGAGCTCTTAGTCGAAGAAGTCGGTCGAAGGATGCAAGAGTTATTAGCAAAAAACTAATCGGTGGTCAACACGATTCCGTCCTACTGCCGATTCTTTTCGAAAAGTACTTTTCTATAATTCTAGTATTTAATGGGAAAAAATTAAACGAATTTTTTGTCCATGTAAAAAACTATTCATTCTGAATAAAATGCCGCCCATTTATGCAATTAAAAAAATTTAAAAGTTTCTTATTAGATAAGGCATATTTTCGTCTGATAAGGTACTTCTTCTTCAATGATTTTGAGGATATTTTAGTTTTGATCCAAAAAATTTTATTTCTTACGACTTTTCGTAAAATATGTTAATGCTATCTGAAAGAGGAACAGATAAGCTTTCCGTCGAGTCGAAGAAGTCGGTCGAAGGATGCAAGAGTTATTAGCAAAAAACTAATCGGTGGTCAACACGATTCCGTCCTACTACCGATTCTTTTCGAAAAGTACTTTTCTATAATTCCAGTATTTAATGGGAAAAATTTCAACGAATTCTTTGTCCATATAAAAAACTATTAATTCTGAATAAAATGCCCCTCATTTATGCAATTAAAAAAATTTAAATGTTTCTTATTAGATAAGGCGTATTATCGTCTGATAAAGTACTTCTTCTTCAATAATTTCGATGATATTTTAGTTTTGATCAAAAAAATTATATTTCTTACAACTTTTCGTAAAATATGTTAATGCCATCTGAAAGAGGAAGAGATAAGCTTTCCGTCGAGCTCTTAGTCGAAGAAGTCGGTCGAAGAATGCAAGAGTAATTAGCAAAAAACTAATCGGTGGTCAACACGATTCCGTCCTACTGCCGATTCTTTTCGAAAAAGTACTTTTCTATAATTCTAGTATTTAATGGGAAAAAATTAAACGAATTTTTTGTCCATGTAAAAAACTATTAATTCTGAATAAAATGCAGCCCATTTATGTAATTAAAAAAATTTTAATGTCTCTTATTAGATAAGGCATATTTTACTTATAAGGTACTTCTTTTTCAATGATTTCGAGGATATTTTAGTTTTGATCAAAAAAATTTTATTTCTTACGACTTTTCGTAAAAAATGTTAAGGCCATCTGAAAGAGGAACAGATAAGCTTTCCATCGACCTCTTAGTCGAAGAAGTCGGTTGAACGATGCAAGAGTTATTATCAAAAAACTAATCGGTGGTCAACACGATTCCGTCCTACTGCCGATTCTTTTCGCAAAGTACTTTTGTTTAATTCTAGTATTTAATGGGAAAAAATTAAACGAATTTTTGTCCATGTAAAAAACTATTAATTCTGAATAAAATGCCGCCCATTTAAGAAATTAAAAAAAATTTAAATGTCTCTTATTAGATAAGGCATATTTTCGTCTGACAAGGTACTTCTTCTTCAATGATTTCGAGGATATTTTAGGTTTGATCAAAAAAATTTTATTTCGTATCGGTGGTCGACACGTTTACGTCCTACTGCAAATTCTTTTCGCAAAGTACTTTTCAATAATTCTAGTATTTAATGGGAAAAAATTAAACGAATTTTTTGTCCATGTAAAAAACTATTAATTCTGAATAAAATGCCGCCCATTTATGCAATTAAAAAAATTTAAATGTCTCTTTTTAGAAGTACCGTCTGATACGGTACTTCTTATTCAATGATTTCGAGGATATTTTAGTTTTGATCAAAAAAATTTTATTTCTTATGACTTTTCGTAAAATATGTTAATGCCATCTGAAAGAGGAACAGATAAGCTTTCCATCGAGCGTTTAGTCGAAGAAGTCGGTCGAAGGATGCAAGAGTTATTAGCAAAAAACTAATCGGTGGTGAACACGATTCCGTCCTACTGCCGATTCTTTTCGCAAAGTACTTTTCTATAATTCTAGCATTTAGTGGGAAAAAATTAATCAAATTTTTTGTCCATGTAAAAATCTATTAATTCTGAATAAAATACCGCCCATTTATGCAATTAAAAATATTTAAATGTCTCTTATTAGACAAGGCATATTTTCGTTTGATAAGGTACTTCTTCTTCAATAATTTCGAGGATATTTTAGTTTTGAACAAAAAAATTTTATTTCTTACGACTTTTCGTAAAATATGTTAATGCTATCTGAAAGAGGAACAGATAAGCTTTCCATCGAGCTCTTAGTCGAAGAAGTCGGTCGAAGGATGCAAGAGTTATTAGCAGACAACTAATCGGTGGTCAACACGATTCCGTCCTACTGTCGATTCTTTTCGCAAAGTACTTTTCTATATTTCTAGTATTTAATGGGAAAAATTAGACGAATTTTTTGTCCATTTAAAATCTATTAATTCTGAATAAAATGCCACCCATTTAAGCAATTAAAAAAATTTAAATGTCTCTTATTAGATAAGGCATATTTTCGTCTGATAAAGTACTCTTCTTCAATGATTCCGAGGATATTTTAGTTTTGATCAAAAAAATTTTATTTCTTAGGACTTTTCGTAAAATATGTTAATGCCATCTGAAAGAGGAACAGATAAGCTTTCCATCGAGCTCTTAGTCGAAGAAGTCGGTCGAAGGATGCAAGAGTAATTAGCAGAAAACTACTCGGTGGTCAACACGATTCCGTCCTACTGCCGATTCTTTTCGCAAAGTACTTTTCTATAATTCTAGTATTTAATGGGAAAAAATTAAACCAATTTTTTGTCCATGTCAAAATTTATTAATTCTGCATAAAATGCCAATCATTTATGCAATTTAAAAAAATTTAAACGTCTCTTATTAGATAAGGCATATTTTCGTCTGACGGTACTTCTTCTTCAATGATTTCGAGGATATTTTAGTTTTGATCAAAAAAATTTTATTTCTTATGACTTCTCGTAAAATATGTTAATGCCATCTGAAACAGGAACAGATAAGCTTTCCATCGAGCTCTTAGTCGAAGAAGTCGGTCGAATGATGCAAGAGTTATTAGCACAAAACTAATCGGTGGTCAACACGATTCCGTCCTACTGCAAATTCTTTTCGCAAAGTACTTTTCTATAATTCAAGTATTTAATGGGAAAAAATTAAACAAATTTTTTGCCCATGTAAAAAACTATTAATTCTGAATAAAATGCCGCCCATTTATGCAATTAAAAAAATTTAAATGTTTCTTATTAGATAAGGCGTATTTTCGTCTGATTAGGTACTTCTTCTTCAATAATTTCGATGATATTTTAGTTTTGATCCAAAAAATTTTATTTCTTACGACTTTTCGTAAAATATGTTAATGCTATCTGAAAGAGGAACAGATAAGCTTTCCGTCGAGTCGAAGAAGTCGGTCGAAGGATGCAAGAGTTATTAACAAAAAACTAATCGGTGGTCAACACGATTCCGTCCTACTACCGATTCTTTTCGAAAAGTACTTTTCTATAATTCCAGTATTTAATGGGACAAATTTCAACGAATTCTTTGTCCATATAAAAAACTATTAATTCTGAATAAAATGCCCCTCATTTATGCAATTAAAAAAATTTAAATGTTTCTTATTAGATAAGGCGTATTATCGTCTGATAAAGTACTTCTTCTTCAATAATTTCGATGATACTTTAGTTTTGATCTAAAAAATTATATTTCTTACAACTTTTCGTAAAATATGTTAATGCCATCTGAAAGAGGAAGAGACGAATTTTTTGTAAATATAAAAAACTATTAATTCTGAATAAAATGCAGCCCATTTATGTAATTAAAAAAATTTTAATGTCTCTTATTAGATAAGGCATATTTTCCTTATAAGGTACTTCTTTTTCAATGATTTCGAGGTTATTTTAGTTTTGATCAAAAAAATTTTATTTCTTACGACTTTTCGTAAAAAATGTTAAGGCCATCTGAAAGAGGAACGGATAAGCTTTCCATCGACCTCTTAGTCGAAGAAGTCGGTTGAACGATGCAAGAGTTATTATCAATTTTGTCCATGTAAAAAACTATTAATTCTGAATAAAATGCCGCCCATTTAAGCAATTAAAAAAAATTTAAATGTCTCTTATTAGATAAGGCATATTTTCGTCTGACAATGTACTTCTTCTTCAATGATTTCGAGGATATTTTAGGTTTGATCAAAAAAGTTTTATTTCTTATCGGTGGTCGACACGTTTACGTCCTACTGCAAATTCTTTTCGCAAAGTACTTTTCTATAATTCTAGCATTTAATGGGAAAAAATTAAACAAATTTTTTGTCCATGTAAAAAACTATTAATTCTGAATAAAATGCCGCCCATTTATGCAATTAAAAAAATTTAAATGTCTCTTTTTAGAAGTACCGTCTGATACGGTACTTCTTATTCAATGATTTCGAGGATATTTTAGTTTTGATCAAAAAAATTTTATTTCTTATGACTTTTCGTAAAATATGTTAATGCCATCTGAAAGAGGAACAGATAAGCTTTCCATCGAGCGTTTAGTCGAAGAAGTCGGTCGAAGGATGCAAGAGTTATTAGCAAAAAACTAATCGGTGGTCAACACGATTCCGTCCTACTGCCGATTCTTTTCGCAAAGTACTTTTCTATAATTCTAGCATTTAGTGGGAAAAAATTAATCAAATTTTTTGTCCATGTAAAAATCTATTAATTCTGAATAAAATACCGCCCATTTATGCAATTAAAAATATTTAAATGTCTCTTATTAGATAAGGCATATTTTCGTTTGATAAGGTACTTCGTCTTCAATAATTTCGAGGATATTTTAGTTTTGAACAAAAAAATTTTATTTCTTACGACTTTTCGTAAAATATGTTAATGCTATCTGAAAGAGGAACAGATAAGCTTTCCATCGAGCTCTTAGTCGAAGAAGTCGGTCGAAGGATGCAAGAGTTATTAGCAGACAACTAATCGGTGGTCAACACGATTCCGTCCTACTGTCGATTCTTTTCGCAAAGTACTTTTCTATATTTCTAGAATTTAATGGGAAAAATTAAACGAATTTTTTGTCCATTTAAAATCTATTAATTCTGAATAAAATGCCACCCATTTATGCAATTAAAAAAATTTAAATGTCTCTTATTAGATAAGGCATATTTTCGTCTGATAAGGTACTTCTTCTTCAATGATTCCGAGGATATTTTAGTTTTGATCAAAAAAATTTTATTTCTTATGACTTTTCGTAAAATATGTTAATGCCATCTGAAAGAGGAACAGATAAGCTTTTCATCGAGCTCTTAGTCGAAGAAGTCGGTCGAAGGATGCAAGAGTAATAAGCAGAAAACTACTCGGTGGTCAACACGATTCCGTCCTACTGCCGATTCTTTTCGCAAAGTACTTTTCTATAATTCTAGTATTTAATGGGAAACAATTAAACCAATTTTTTGTCCATGTCAAAATTTATTAATTCTGCATAAAATGCCAATCATTTATGCAATTTAAAAAAATTTAAACGTCTCTTATTAGATAAGGCATATTTTCGTCTGACGGTACTTCTTCTTCAATGATTTCGAGGATATTTTAGTTTTGATCAAAAAAATTTTATTTCTTATGACTTCTCGTAAAATATGTTAATGCCATCTGAAACAGGAACAGATAAGCTTTCCATCGAGCTCTTAGTCGAAGAAGTCGGTCGAATGATGCAAGAGTTATTAGCACAAAACTAATCGGTGGTCAACACGATTCCGTCCTACTGCCGATTCTTTTCGCAAAGTACTTTTCTATAATTCAAGTATTTAATGGGAAAAAATTAAACAAATTTTTTGCCCATGTAAAAAACTATTAATTCTGAATAAAATGCCGCCCATTTATGCAATTAAAAAAATTTAAATGTCTCTTATTAGATAAGGCATATTTTCGTCTGATAAGGTACTTCTTCTTCAATGATTTCGAGGATATTTTAGTTTTGATCAAAAAAAATTTATTTCTTATCGGTGGTTGACACGTTTCCGTCCTACTGCAAATTCTTTTCGCAAAGTACTTTTCTATAAATCTAGTATTTAATGGGAAAAAATGAAACTGATTTTTTGTCCATGTAAAAAACTATTAATTCTGAATAAAATGCCGCCCATTTATGCTATTAAAAAAATTTAAATGTCTCTTATTAGATAAGGCATATTTTCGTCTGATACGGTACTTCTTATTCAATGATTTCGACGATATTTTAGTTTTGATCAAAAAAATTTTATTTCTTATGACTTTTCGTAAAATATGTTAATGCCACCTGAAAGAGGAACAGATAAGCTTTCCATCCAGCTCTTAGTCGAAGAAGTCGGCCAAAGGATGCAATAGTTATTAGCAAAAAACTAATCGGTGGTCAACACGATTCCGTCATACCGCCGACTCTTTTCGCAAAGTACTTTTCTATAATTCTAATATTAAATGGGAAAAAATTAAACTGATTTTTTGTCCATGTAAAAAACTATTAATTCCAAATAAAAAGCCGCCCATTTATGCAATTAAAAAAATTTAAACGTTTCTTATTAGATAAGGCATATTTTGTCTGATAAAGTACTTCTTTTTCATTGATTTCGAGGATATTTTGGTTTTGATCAAAAAAATTTTATTTCTTATCGGTGGTCAACACGTTTTCGTCATACTGCAAATTCTTTTCGCAAAGAACTTTTCTATAATTCTAGTATTTAATGGGAAAAAATTAATCGAATTTTTTGTCCATGTAAAAAACTATTAATTCTGAATAAAATACCGCCCATTTATGCAATTAAAAACATTTATATGTCTCTTATTAGATAAGGCATATTTTCGTCTGATAAGGTACTTCTTCTTCAATGATTTCGAGGATATTTTAGTTTTGATCAAAAAAATTTTATTTCTTATCGGTGGTCGACACGTTTCCGTCCTACTGCAAATTCTTTTTGCAAAGTACTTTTCTATAAATCTAGTATTTAATGCGAAAAAACTAAACTGATTTTTTGTCCATGTAAAAAACTATTAATTCTGAATAAAAAACCGCCCATTTATGCAATTAAAAACATTTAAATGTCTCTTATTAGATAAGGCATATTTTCGTCTGATAAGGTACTTCTTCTTCAATGATTTCGAGGATATTTTAGTTTTGATCAAAAAAATTTTATTTCTTATGACTTTTCGTAAAATATGTTAATACCATCTGAAAGAGGAACAGATAAGCTTTCCATCGAGCTCTTAGTCGAAGAAGTCGGTCAAAGGATGCAATAGTTATTAGCAAAAAACTAATCGGTGGTCAACACGTTTCCGTCCTACTGCAAATTCTTTTCGCAAAGAACTTTTCTATAATTCTAGTATTTAATGGGAACAAATTAATCGAATTTTTTGTCCATGTAAAAAACTATTAATTCTGAATAAAATACCGCCCATTTATGCAATTAAAAACATTTAAATGTCTCTTATTAGATAAGGCATATTTTCGTCTGATAAGGTACTTCTTCTTCAATGATTTCGAGGATATTTTAGTTTTGATCAAAAAAATTTTATTTCTTATGACTTTTCGTAAAATATGTTAATACCATCTGAAAGAGGAACAGATAAGCTTTCTATCGAGCTCTTAGTCGAAGAAGTCGGTCAAAGGATGCAATAGTTATTAGCAAAAAACTAATCGGTGGTCATCACGATTCCGTCATAATGCCGACTCTTTTCGCAAAGTACTTTTCTATAATTCTAATATTAAATGGGAAAAAATTAAACTGATTTTTTGTCCATGTAAAAAACTGTTAATTCCAAATAAAAAGCCGCCCATTTATGCAATTAAAAAAATTTAAACGTCTGTTATTAGATAAGATAATTAAACCAATTTTTTGTCCATGTCAAAATTTATTAATTCTGCATAAAATGCCAACCATTTATGCAATTTAAATAAATTTAAACGTCTCTTATTAGATAAAGCATATTTTCATCTGACGGTACTTCTTCTTCAATGATTTCGAATATATTTTAGTTTTGATCAAAAAAATTTTATTTCTTATGACTTCTCGTAAAATATGTTAATGCCATCTGAAACAGGAACAGATAAGCTTTCCATCGAGCTCTTAGTCGAAGAAGTCGGTCGAAGGATGCAAGAGTTATTAGAAAAAAACTAATCGGTGGTCGACACGATTCCGTCATACTGCCGACTCTTTTCGCAAAGTACTTTTCTATAATTCTACTATTAAATGGGAAAAAATTAAACTGATTTTTTGTCCATGTAAAAAACTATTAATTCCAAATAAAAAGCCGCCCATTTATGCAATTAAAAAAATTTAAACGTCTCTTATTAGATAAGGCATATTTTCGTCTGATAAGGTACTTCCTTTTCATTGATTTCGAGGATATTTTGGTTTTGATCAAAAAAATTTTATTTCTTATCGGTGGTCAACACGTTTCCGTCCTACTGCAAATTCTTTTCGCAAAGAACTTTTTTATAATTCTAGTATTTAATGGGAAAAAATTAATCGAATTTTTTGTCCATGTAAAAAACTATTAATTCTGAATAAAATACCGCCCATTTATGCAATTAAAAACATTTAAATGTCTCTTATTAGATAAGGCATATTTTCGTCTGATAAGGTACTTCTTCTTCAATGATTTCGAGGATATTTTAGTTTTGATCCAAAAAATTTTATTTCTTATGACTTTTCGTAAAATATGTTAATGCCATCTGAAAGAGGAACAGATAAGCTTTCCATCGAGCTCTTAGTCGAAGAAGTCGGTCAAAGGATGCAATAGTTATTAGCAAAAAACTAATCGGTGGTCAACACGATTCCGTCCTACTGCCGATTCTTTTCGCAAAGTACTTTTCGATAATTCTAATATTTAATGGGAAAAAATTAAACGAATTTTTTGTCCATGTAAAAAACTATAAATTCTGAATAAAATACCGCCCATTTATGCAATTAAAAATATTTAAATGTCTCTTATTAGATGAGTCATATGTTCCTCTGATATGGTACGTCTTCTTCAATAATTTCGAGGATATTTTAGTTTTTGATTTTATTTGTTACGAGTTTTCGTCAAATATGTTAATGCCATCTGAAAGAGGAACAGATAAGCCTTCCATCGAGCTCTTAGTCGAAGAAGTCGGTCGAAGAATACATGAGTTATTAGCAAAAAACTAATCGGTGGTCAACACGTTTCCGTCCTAGTGCCGACTCTTTTCGCAAAGTACTTTGCTATAATTCTAGTATTTAATGGAAAAAAATTAAACGAATTTTTTGTCCATGTAAAAAACTATAAATTCTGAATAAAATACTGCCCATTTATGCAATTAAAAACATTTAAATGTCTCTTATTAGAGGAGGCATATTTTCGTCTGATAAGGTACTTTTTCTTCAATGATTTCGAGGATATTTTAGTTTCGATCAAAAAAATTTTATTTCTTATGACTTTTCGTAAAATGTTTTAATGCCATCTGAAAGAGGAACAGATAAGCTTTCCATCGAGCTCTTAGTCGAAGAAGTCGGTCGAAGGATGCAAGAGTTATTAGCAGAAAACTAATCGGTGGTCAACACGATTCCGTCCCACTGCCGATTCTTTTCGCAAAGTACTTTTCTATAATTCTAGTATTTAATGGGAAAAAATTAAACGAATTTTTTGTCTATTTAAAATCTATTAATTCTGAATAAAATGCCAACCATTTATGCAATTAAAAAAATTTAAACGTCTCTTATTAGATAAGGCATATTTTCGTCTGATAAGGTACTTCTTCTTCAATGATTTCGAGGATATTTTAGTTTCGATCAAAAAAATTGTATTTCTTATCGGTGGTCGACACGTTTCCGTCCTACTGCAAATTCTTTTTGCAAAGTACTTTTCTATAAATCTAGTATTTAATGCGAAAAAACTAAACTGATTTTTTGTCCATGTGAAAAACTATTAATTCTGAATAAAATGCCACCCATTTATGCAATTAAAAAAATTTAAGTGTCTCTTATTAGATAAGGCATATTTTCGTCTGGAAAGGTACTTCTTTTTCAATGATTTCGAGGATATTTTAGTTTTGATCAAAAAAATTTTATTTCTTATGACTTTACGTAAAATATGTTAATGCTATCTGAAAGAAGAACGGATAAGCTTTCCATCCAGCTCTGTGGTCAACACGATTCCGTCATAATGCCGACTCTTTTCGCAAAGTACTTTTCTATAATTCTAATATTAAATGGGAAAAAATTAAACTGATTTTTTGTCCATGTAAAAAACTGTTAATTCCAAATAAAAAGCCGCCCATTTATGCAATTAAAAAAATTTAAACGTCTGTTATTAGATAAGGCATATTTTCGTCTGATAAGGTGCTTTTTTTTCAATGATTTCGAGGATATTTTGGTTTTGATCAAAAAAATGTTATTTCTTATCGGTGGTCAACACGTTTCCGTCCTACTGCAAATTCTTTTCGCAAAGAACTTTTCTATAATTCTAGTATTTAATGGGAAAAAATTAATCGAATTTTTTGTCCATGTAAAAAACTATTAATTCTGAATAAAATACCGCCCATTTATGCAATTAAAAACATTTAAATGGCTCTTATTAGATAAGGCATATTTTCGTCTGATAAGGTACTTCTTCTTCAATGATTTCGAGGATATTTTGGTTTTGATCAAAAAAATTTTATTTCTTATGACTTTTCGTAAAATATGTTAATGCCATCTGAAAGAGGAACAGATAAGCTTTCCATCGAGCTCTTAGTCGAAGAAGTCGGTCGAAGGATGCAAGAGTTATTAGCAAAAAACTAATCGGTGGTCAACACGATTCCGTCATAATGCCGACTCTTTTCGCAAAGTACTTTTCTATAATTCTAATATTAAACGGGAAAAAATTAAACTGATTTTTTGTCCATGTAAAAAACTGTTAATTCCAAATAAAAAGCCGCCCATTTATGCAATTAAAAAAATTTAAACGTCTGTTATTAGATAAGGCATATTTTCGTCTGATAAGGTACTTTTTTTTCAATGATTTCGAGGATATTTTGGTTTTGATCAAAAAAATGTTATTTCTTATCGGTGGTCAACACGTTTCCGTCCTACTGCAAATTCTTTTTGCAAAGTACTTTTCTATAATTCTAATATTTAATGGGAAAAAATTAAACGAATTTTTTGTCCATGTAAAAAACTATAAATTCTGAATAAAATACCGCCCATTTATGCAATTAAAAAAATTTAAATGTCTCTTATTAGATGAGGCATATTTTCGTCTGATATGGTACGTCTTCTTCAATAATTTCGAGGATATTTTAGTTTTTGATTTTATTTGTTACGACTTTTCGTCAAATATGTTAATGCCAACTCTTTTCGCAAAGTACTTTTCTATAATTCTAGTATTTAATGGAAAAAAATTAAACGAATTTTTTGTCCATGTAAAAAACTATAAATTCTGAATAAAATACCGCCCATTTATGCCAATAAAAAAATTTAAATGTCTCTTATTAGATAAGGCATATTTTCGTCTGATAAGGTACTTCTTCTTCAATGATTTCGAGGATATTTTAGTTTTGATCAAAAAAAATTTATTTCTTATGACTTTACGTAAAATATGTTAATGCCATCTGAAAGAAGGACAGATAAGCTTTCCATTCAGCCTTTAGTCGAAGAAGTCGGTCGAAGGATGCAAGAGTTATTAACAAAAAACTAATCGGTGGTCAACACGATTCCGTCCTACTGCCGATTCTTTTCGCAAAGTACTTTTCTATAATTCTAGCATTTAGTGGGAAAAAATTAATCGAATTTTTTGTCCATGTAAAAACTATTTATTCTGAATAAAATACCGCCCATTTATGCAATTGAAAACATTTAAATGTCTCTTATTAGATAAGGCATATTTTCGTCTGATAAGGTACTTCTTCTTCAATGATTTCGAGGATATTTTAGTTATGATCCAAAAAATTTTATTTCTTATGACTTTACGTAAAATATGTTAATGCCATCTGAAAGAAGGACAGATAAGCTTTCCATCGAGCTCTTAGTCGAAGAAGTCGGTCAAAGGATGCAATAGTTATTAGCAAAAAACTAATCGGTGGTCAACACGATTCCGTCCTGCTGCCGACTCTTTTCGCAAAGTACTTTTCTATAATTCTAATATTTAATGGGAAAAAATTAAACGAATTTTTTGTTCATGTAAAAAACTATAAATTCTGAATAAAATACCGCCCATTTATGCAATTAAAAAAATTTAAATGTCTCTTATTAGATGAGGCATATTTTCGTCTGATATGGTACGTCTTCTTCAATAATTTCGAGGATATTTTAGTTTTTGATTTTATTTGTTACGACTTTTCGTCAAATATGTTAATGCCAACTCTTTTCGCAAAGTACTTTTCTATAATTCTAGTATTTAATGGAAAAAAATTAAACGAATTTTTTGTCCATGTAAAAAACTGTTAATTCTGAATAAAATACCGCCCATTTATGCAATTAAAAACATTTAAATGATTTCGAGGATATTTTAGTTTTGATCAAAAAAATTTTATTTCTTATGACTTTACGTAAAATATGTTAATGCCATCTGAAAGAAGGACAGATAAGCTTTCCATTCAGCCTTTAGTCGAAGAAGTCGGTCGAAGGATGCAAGAGTTATTAACAAAAAACTAATCGGTGGTCAACACGATTCCGTCCTACTGCCGATTCTTTTCGCAAAGTACTTTTCTATAATTCTAGCATTTAGTGGGAAAAAATTAATCGAATTTTTTGTCCATGTAAAAAATTATTTATTCTGAATAAAATACCGCCCATTTATGCAATTAAAAACATTTAAATGTCTCTTATTAAATAAGGCATATTTTCGTCTGATAAGGTACTTCTTCTTCAATGATTTCGAGGATATTTTAGTTATGATCCAAAAAATTTTATTTCTTATGACTTTACGTAAAATATGTTAATGCCATCTGAAAGAAGGACAGATAAGCTTTCCATCGAGCTCTTAGTCGAAGAAGTCGGTCAAAGGATGCAATAGTTATTATCAAAAAACTAATCGGTGGTCAACACGATTCCGTCCTGCTGCCGACTCTTTTCGCAAAGTACTTTTCTATAATTCTAATATTTAATGGGAAAAAATTAAACGAATTTTTTGTCCATGTAAAAAACTATAAATTCTGAATACAATACCGCCCATTTATGCAATTAAAAAAATTTAAATGTCTCTTATTAGATGAGGCATATTTTCGTCTGATATGGTACGTCTTCTTCAATAATTTCGAGGATATTTTAGTTTTTGATTTTATTTGTTACGACTTTTCGTCAAATATGTTAATGCCAACTCTTTTCGCAAAGTACTTTTCTATAATTCTAGTATTTAATGGAAAAAAATTAAACGAATTTTTTGTCCATGTAAAAAACTGTTAATTCCAAATAAAAAGCCGCCCATTTATGCAATTAAAAAAATTTAAACGTCTGTTATTAGATAAGGCATATTTTCGTCTGATAAGGTATTTTTTTTTCAATGATTTCGAGGATATTTTAGTTTTGATCAAAAAAATTTTATTTCTTATCGGTGGTCGACACGTTTCTGTCCTACTGCAAATTCTTTTTGCAAAGTACTTTTCTATAAATCTAGTATTTAATGCGAAAAAACTAAACTGATTTTTTGTCCATGTAAAAAACTATTAATTCTGAATAAAATGCCACCCATTTATGCAATTAAAAAAATTTAAGTGTCTCTTATTAGATAAGGCATATTTTCGTCTGGAAAGGTACTCCTTTTTCAATGATTTCGAGGATATTTTAGTTTTGATCAAAAAAATTTTATTTCTTATGACTTTACGTAAAATATGTTAATGCTATCTGAAAGAAGAACGGATAAGATTTCCATCCAGCTCTTAGTCGAAGAAGTCGGTCGAAGGATGCAAGAGTTATTAACAAAAAACTAATCGGTGGTTAACACGTTTCCGTCCTACTGCAAATTCTTTTCGCAAAGAACTTTTCTATAATTCTAGTATTTAATAGGAAAAAGTTAATCGAATTTTTTGTCCATGTAAAAAACTATTAATTCTGAATAAAATACCGCCCATTTATGCAATTAAAAACATTTAAATGTCTCTTATTAGATAAGGCATATTTTCGTCTGATAAGGTACTTCTTCTTCAAAGATTTCGAGGATATTTTAGTTTTGATCAAAAAAATTTTATTTCTTATGACTTTTCGTAAAATATGTTAATGCCATCTGAAAGAGGAACAGATAAGCTTTCCACCGAGCTCTTAGTCGAAGAAGTCGGTCGAAGGATGCAAGAGTTATTAGCAAAAAACTAATCGGTGGTCAACACGATTCCGTCATACTGCCGACTCTTTTCGCAAAGTACTTTTCTATAATTCTAATATTTAATGGAAAAAAATTAAACTGATTTTTTGTCCATATAAAAAACTATTAATTCCAAATAAAAAGCCGCCCATTTATGCAATTAAAAAAATTTAAACGTCTCTTATTAGATAAGGCATATTTTCGTCTGATAAAGTACTTCTTTTTCATTGATTTCGAGGATATTTTGGTTTTGATCAAAAAAATTTTATTTCTTATCGGTGGTCAACACGTTTCCGTCCTACTGCAAATTCTTTTCGCAAAGAACTTTTCTATAATTCTAGTATTTAATGGGAAAAAATTAATCGAATTTTTTGTCCATGTAAAAAACTATTAATTCTGAATAAAATACCGCCCATTTATGCAATTAAAAACATTTAAATGTCTCTTATTAGATAAGGCATATTTTCGTCTGATAAGGTACTTCTTCTTCAATGATTTCGAGGATATTTTAGTTTTGATCCAAAAAATTTTATTTCTTATGACTTTTCGTAAAATATGTTAATGCCATCTGAAAGAGGAACAGATAAGCTTTCCATCGAGCTCTTAGTAGAAGAAGTCGGTCAAAGGATGCAATAGTTATTAGCAAAAAACTAATCGGTGGTCAACACGTTTCCGTCCTAGTGCCGACTCTTTTCGCAAAGTACTTTTCTATAATTCTAGTATTTAATGGGAAAAAATTAAACGAATTTTTTGTCCATGTAAAAAACTATTAATTCTGAATAAAATGCCGCCCATTTATGCAATTTAAAAAATTTAAATGTTTCTTATTAGATAAGGCATATTTTCGTCTGATAAGGTACTTCTTCTTGAATGATTTCAAGGATATTTGAGTTTTGATCCAAAAAATTTTATTTCTTATGACTTTTCGTAAAATATGTTAATGCCATCTGAAAGAGGAACATATAAGCTTTCCATCGAACACTTAGTCGAAGAAGTCGGTCGAAGGATGCAAGAATTATTAGCAAAAAGCTAATCGGTGGTCAACACGTTTCCGTCCTACTGCCGATTCTTTTCACAAAGTACTTTTCTTTAATTCCTGTATTTAATGGGAAAAAATTGAACGAATTTTTTGTCCACGTAAAAAACTATTAATTCTGAATAAAATGCCGCCCATTTATGCAATTAAAAAAATTTAAATGTTTCTTATTAGATAAGGCATATTTTCGTCTGATAAGGTACTTCTTCAATAATTTCGAGGATATTTTAGTTTTGATCAACAAAATTTTATTTCTTATGACTTTTGGTAAAATATGTTAATGCCATCTGAAAAAGGAACAGATAAGCTTTCCGTCGAGCTCTTATTCGAAGAATTCGGTCGATGGATGCAAGAGTTATTAGCAAAAAACTAATCGGTGGTCAACACGTTTCCGTCCTACTGCCGATTTTTTTCGCAAAGTACTTTTCTATAATTCTAGTATTTAATGGGAAAAAATTAAACGAATTTTTTGTCCATGTAAAAAATTATTAATTCTGAATAAAATGCCGCCCATTTATGCAATTAAAAAAATGTAAATGTCTCTTATTAGATAAGGCGTATTTTCGTCTGATAAGGTACTTCTTCAATAATTTCGAGGATATTTTAATTTTGATCAAAAAAATTGTATTTCTTACGACTTTTCGTAAAATATGTTAATGCCATCTGAAAGAGGATCAGATAAGTTTTCCATCGAGCTCTTAGTCGAAGAAGTCGGTCAAAGGATGCAATAGTTATTATCAAAAAACTAATCGGTGGTCAACACGAATCCGTCCTGCTGCCGACTGTTTTCGCAAAGTACTTTTCTATAATTCTAATATTTAATGGGAAAAAATTAAACGAATTTTTTGTCCATGTAAAAAACTATAAATTCTGAATAAAATACCGCCCATTTATGCAATTAAAAAAATTTAAATGTCTCTAATTAGATGAGGCATATTTTCGTCTGATATGGTACGTCTTCTTCAATAATTTCGAGGATATTTTAGTTTTTGATTTTATTTGTTACGACTTTTCGTCAAATATGTTAATGCCAACTCTTTTCGCAAAGTACTTTTCTATAGTTCTAGTATTTAATGGAAAAAAATTAAACGAATTTTTTGTCCATGTAAAAAACTGTTAATTCCAAATAAAAAGCCGCCCATTTATGCAATTAAAAAAATTTAAACGTCTGTTATTAGATAAGGCATATTTTCGTCTGATAAGGTACTTTTTTTTCAATGATTTCGAGGATATTTTAGTTTTGATCAAAAAAATTTTATTTCTTATCGGTGGTCGACACGTTTCCGTCCTACTGCAAATTCTTTTTGCAAAGTACTTTTCTATAAATCTAGTATTTAATGCGAAAAAACTAAACTGATTTTTTGTCCATGTAAAAAACTATTAATTCTGAATAAAATGCCACCCATTTATGCAATTAAAAAAATTTAAGTGTCTCTTATTAGATAAGGCATATTTTCGTCTGGAAAGGTACTCCTTTTTCAATGATTTCGAGGATATTTTAGTTTTGATCAAAAAAATTTTATTTCTTATGACTTTACGTAAAATATGTTAATGCTATCTGAAAGAAGAACGGATAAGATTTCCATCCAGTTCTTAGTCGAAGAAGTCGGTCGAAGGATGCAAGAGTTATTAACAAAAAACTAATCGGTGGTTAACACGTTTCCGTCCTACTGCAAATTCTTTACGCAAAGAACTTTTCTATAATTCTAGTATTTAATAGGAAAAAGTTAATCGAATTTTTTGTCCATGTAAAAAACTATTAATTCTGAATAAAATACCGCCCACTTATGCAATTAAAAACATTTAAATGTCTCTTATTAGATAAGGCATATTTTCGTCTGATAAGGTACTTCTTCTTCAAAGATTTCGAGGATATTTTAGTTTTGATCAAAAAAATTTTATTTCTTATGACTTTTCGTAAAATATGTTAATGCCATCTGAAAGAGGAACAGATAAGCTTTCCATCGAGCTCTTAGTCGAAGAAGTCAGTCGAAGGATGCAAGAGTTATTAGCAAAAAACTAATCGGTGGTCAACACGATTCCGTCATACTGCCGACTCTTTTCGCAAAGTACTTTTCTATAATTCTAATATTAAATGGGAAAAAATTAAACTGATTTTTTGTCCATATAAAAAACTATTAATTCCAAATAAAAAGCCGCCCATTTATGTAATTAAAAAAATTTAAACGTCTCTTATTAGATAAGGCATATTTTCGTCTGATAAAGTACTTCTTTTTCATTGATTTCGAGGATATTTTGGTTTTGATCAAAAAAATTTTATTTCTTATCGGTGGTCAACACGTTTCCGTCCTACTGCAAATTCTTTTCGCAAAGAACTTTTCTATAATTCTAGTATTTAATGGGAAAAAATTAATCGAATTTTTTGTCCATGTAAAAAACTATTAATTCTGAATAAAATACCGCCCATTTATGCAATTAAAAACATTTAAATGTCTCTTATTAGATAAGGCATATTTTCGTCTGATAAGGTACTTCTTCTTCAATGATTTCGAGGATATTTTAGTTTTGATCCAAAAAATTTTATTTCTTATGACTTTTCGTAAAATATGTTAATGCCATCTGAAAGAGGAACAGATAAGCTTTCCTTCGAGCTCTTAGTCGAAGAAGTCGGTCAAAGGATGCAATAGTTATTAGCAAAAAACTAATCGGTGGTCAACACGTTTCCGTCCTAGTGCCGACTCTTTTCGCAAAGTACTTTTCTATAATTCTAGTATTTAATGGAAAAAAATTAAACGAATTTTTTGTCCATGTAAAAAACTATAAATTCTGAATAAAATACTGCCCATTTATGCAATTAAAAACATTTAAATGTCTCTTATTAGAGGAGGCATATTTTCGTCTGATAAGGTACTTCTTCTTCAATGATTTCGAGGATATTTTAGTTTCGATCATAAAAATTTTATTTCTTATGACTTTTCGTAAAATGTGTTAATGCCATTTGAAAGAGGAACAGATAAGCTTTTCATCGAGCTCTTAGTCGAAGAAGTCGGTCGAAGGATTTAAGAGTTATTAGCAGAAAACTAATCGGTGGTCAACACGATTCCGTCCTACTGCCGATTCTTTTCGCAAAGTACTTTTCTATAATTCTAGTATTTAATGGGAAAAAATTAAACGAATTTTTTGTCTATTTAAATTCTATTAATTCTGAATAAAATGCCAACCATTTATGCAATTAAAAAAATTTAAACGTCTCTTATTAGATAAGGCATATTTTCATCTGATCATTCCTCAATGATTTCGAGGATATTTTAGTTTTGATCAAAAAAATTTTATTTCTTACGACTTTTCGTAAAATATGTTAATGCCATCTGAGAGAGGAACAGATAAGCTTTCCATCGAGCTCTTAGTCGAAGAAGTCGGTCGAAGGATGCAAGAGTTATTAGCAAAAAACTAATCGGTGGTCAACACGATTCCGTCCTACTGCCGATTGTTTTCGAAAAGTACTTTTCTATAATTCTAGTATTTAATGGGAAAAAATTAAACGAATTTTTTGTCCATGTAAAAAACTATTAATTCTGAATAAAATGCCGCCCATTTATGCAATTTAAAAAATTTATATGTTTCTTATTAGATAAGGCATATTTTCGTCTGATAAGGTGCTTCTTCTTCAATAATTTCGAGGATATTTTAGTTTTGATGAAAAAAATTTTATTTCTTATGACTTTTTTAAAAAAATTTTATTTCTTACGACTTTTCGTAAAATATGTTAATGCCATCTGAAAGAGCAACAGATAAGCTTTCCGTCGAGCTCTTATTCGAAGAATTCGGTCGAAGGATGCAAGAGTTATTAGCAAAAAACTAATCGGTGGTCAACACGATTCCGTCCTACTGCCGATTGTTTTCGAAAAGTACTTTTCTATAATTCTAGTATTTAATGGGAAAAAATTAAACGAGTTTTTTGTCCATGTAAAAAATTATTAATTCTGAATAAAATGCCGCCCATTTATGCAATTAAAAAAATTTAAATGTCTCTTATTAGATAAGGCGTATTTTCGTCTGATAAGGTACTTCTTCTTCAATGATTTCGAGGATATTTTAGTTTTGATCAAAAAAATTTTATTTCTTATGACTTTTCGTAAAATATGTTAATGCCATCTAAAAGAGGAACAGATAAGCTTTCCATCGAGCTTTTAGTCGAAGAAGTCGGTCGAAGGATGCAAGAGTTATTAGCAAAAAACTAATCGGTGGTCAACACGATTCCGTCCTACTGCCGATTCTTTTCGAAAAGTACTTTTCTATAATTGTAGTATTTAATGTGAAAAAGTTAAACGAATTTGTTGTCCATGTAAAAACCTATTAATTCTGAATAAAATGCCGCCCATTTATGCAATTAAAAAAATTTAAATGTTTCTTATTAGATAAGGCATATTTTCGTCTGATAAGGTACTTCTTCTTCAATGATTTCAAGGATATTTTAGTTTTGATCCAAAAATTTTTATTTCTTATGACTTTTCGTAAAATATGTTAATGCCATCTAAAAGAGGAACATATAAGCTTTCCATCGAACACTTAGTCGAAGAAGTCGGTCGAAGGATGCAAGAATTATTAGCAAAAAGCTAATCGGTGGTCAACACGTTTCCGTCCTACTGCCGATTCTTTTCACAAAGTACTTTTCTATAATTGTAGTATTTAATGTGAAAAAGTTAAACGAATTTGTTGTCCATGTAAAAACCTATTAATTCTGAATAAAATGCCGCCCATTTATGCAATTAAAAAAATTTAAATGTTTCTTTTTAGATAAGGCATATTTTCGTCTGATAAGGTACTTCTTCTTCAATGATTTCAAGGATATTTTAGTTTTGATCCGAAAATTTTTATTTCTTATGACTTTTCGTAAAATATGTTAATGCCATCTAAAAGAGGAACATATAAGCTTTCCATCGAACACTTAGTCGAAGAAGTCGGTCGAAGGATGCAAGAATTATTAGCAAAAAGCTAATCGGTGGTCAACACGTTTCCGTCCTACTGCCGATTCTTTTCACAAAGTACTTTTCTTTAATTCCTGTATTTAATGGGAAAAAATTGAACGAATTTTTTGTCCATGTAAAAAACTATTAATTCTGAATAAAATGCCGCCCATTTATGCAATTAAAAAAATTTAAATGTTTCTTATTAGATAAGGCATATTTTCGTCTGATAAGGTACTTCTTCAATTATTTCGAGGATATTTTTGTTTTGATCAACAAAATTTTATTTCTTACGACTTTTGGTAATAATGTTAATGCCATCTGAAAAAGGAACAGATAAGCTTTCCGTCGAGCTCTTATTCGAAGAATTCGGTCGATGGATGCAAGAGTTATTAGCAAAAAACTAATCGGTGGTCAACACGTTTCCGTCCTACTGCCGATTCTTTTCGCAAAGTACTTTTCTATAATTCTAGTATTTAATGGGAAAAAATTAAACGAATTTTTTGTCCATGTAAAAAATTATTAATTCTGAATAAAATGCCGCCCATTTATGCAATTAAAAAAATGTAAATGTCTCTTATTAGATAAGGCGTATTTTCGTCTGATAAGGTACTTCTTCAATAATTTCGAGGATATTTTAATTTTGATCAAAAAAATTTTATTTCTTACGACTTTTCGTAAAATATGTTAATGCAATCTGAAAGAGGATCAGATAAGTTTTCCGTCGAGCTCTTAGTCGAAGAAGTCGGTCGAAGGATGCAAGAGTTATTAGCAAAAAGCTAATCGGTGGTCAACACGTTTCCGTCCTACTGCCGATTGTTTTCGCAAAGTACTTTTCTATAATTCTAGTATTTAATGGGAAAAAATTAAACAAATTTTTTGTCCATGTAAAAAACTATTAATTCTGAATAAAATGCCGCCCATTCATGAAATTCAAAAAATTGAAATGCTTCTTATTAGATAAGGCATATTTTCGTCTGATAAGGTACTTCTTCTTCAATGATTTCGATGATATTTTGATTTTGATCCAAAAAATTTTATTTCTTATGACTTTTCGTAAAATATGTTAATGTCATCTAAAAGAAGAACAGATAAGCTTTCCATCGAGCTCTTAGTCGAAGAAGTCGGTCGAAAGATGCAAGAGTTATTAGCAAAAAACTAAGCGGTGGTCAACACGATTCCGTCCTACTGCCGATTCTTTTCGAAAAGTACTTTTCTATAATTCTAGTATTTAATGGGAAAAAATTAAACGAATTTTTTGTCCATGTAAAAAACTATTAATTCTGAATAAAATGCCGCCCATTTATGCAATTAAAAAAATTTAAATGTTTCCTATTAGATAAGGCATATTTTCGTCTGATAAGGTACTTCTTCTTGAATGATTTCAAGGATATTTTAGTTTTGATCCAAAAATTTTTATTTCTTATGACTTTTCGTAAAATATGTTAATGCCATCTAAAAGAGGAACATATAAGCTTTCCATCGAGCAATTAGTCGAAGAAGTCGGTCGAAGGATGCAAGAGTTATTAGCAAAAAGCTTATCGGTGGTCAACACGTTTCCGTCCTACTGCCGATTCTTTTCGCAAAGTACTTTTCTTTAATTCCAGTATTTAATGGGAAAAAATTAAACGAATTTTTTGTCCATGTAAAAAATTATTAATTCTGAATAAAATGCCGCCCATTTATGCAATTAAAAAAATGTAAAGGTCTCTTATTAGATAAGGCGTATTTTCGTCTGATAAGGTACTTCTTCTTCAATAATTTCGATGATATATTAATTTTGATCAAAAAAATTTTATTTCTCATGACTTTTCCTAAAATATGTTAATGCCATCTGAAAGAGGATCAGATAAGCTTTCCGTCGAGCTCTTAGTCGAAAAAGTCGGTCGAAGGATGCTAATCGGTGGTCAACACGTTTCCGTCCTACTGCCGATTCTTTTCGCAAAGTACTTTTCTATAATTCTAGTATTTTATGGGAAAAAATTAAACAAATTTTTTGTCCACGTAAAAAACTATTAATTCTGAATAAAATGCCGCCCATTCATGAAATTCAAATAATTGAAATGTTTCTTATTAGATAAGGCATATTTTCGTCTTATAAGGTACTTCTTCTTCAATGATTTCGATGATATTTTAGTTTTGATCCAAAAAATTTTATTTCTTACGACTTTTCGTAAAATATGTTAATGCCATCTGAGAGAGGAACAGATAAGCTTTCCATTCTTCAATAATTTCGACGATATTTTAGTTTTGATCAACAAAATTTTATTTCTTACGACTTTTGGTAAAATATGTTAATGCCATCTGAAAAAGGAACAGATAAGCTTTCCGTTGAGCTCTTATTCGAAGAATTCGGTCGATGGATGCAAGAGTTATTAGCAAAAAACTAATCGGTGGTCAACACGTTTCCGTCCTACTGCCGATTCTTTTCGCAAAGTACTTTTCTATAATTCTAGTATTTAATTGGAAAAAATTAAACGAATTTTTTGTCCATGTAAAAAATTATTAATTCTGAATAAAATGCCGCCCATTTATGCAATTAAAAAAATGTAAATGTCTCTTATTAGATAAGGCGTATTTTCGTCTGATAAGGTACTTCTTCTTCAATAATTTCGATGATATATTAATTTTGATCAAAAAAATTTTATTTCTTATGACTTTTCCTAAAATATGTTAATGCCATCTGAAAGAGGATCAGATAAGCTTTCCGTCGAGCTCTTAGTCGAAAAAGTCGGTCAAAGGATGCTAATCGGTGGTCAACACGTTTCCGTCCTACTGCCGATTCTTTTCGCAAAGTACTTTTCTATAATTCTAGTATTTTATGGGAAAAAATTAAACAAATTTTTTGTCCACGTAAAAAACTATTATTTCTGAATAAAATGCCGCCCATTCATGAAATTCAAATAATTGAAATGTTTCTTATTAGATAAGGCATATTTTCGTCTGATAAGGTACTTCTTCTTCAATGATTTCGATGATATTTTAGTTTTGATCCAAAAAATTTTATTTCTTACGACTTTTCGTAAAATATGTTAATGCCATCTGAGAGAGGAACAGATAAGCTTTCCATTCTTCAATAATTTCGAGGATATTTTAGTTTTGATCAACAAAATTTTATTTCTTACGACTTTTGGTAAAATATGTTAATGCCATCTGAAAAAGGAACAGATAAGCTTTCCGTTGAGCTCTTATTCGAAGAATTCGGTCGATGGATGCAAGAGTTTTTAGCAAAAAACTAATCGGTGGTCAACACGATTCCGTCCTACTGCCGATTCTTTTCGAAAACTACTTTTCTATAATTCTGGTATTTAATGGGAAAAAATTAAACGAATTTTTTGTCCATGTAAAAAACTATTAATTCTGAATAAAATGCCGCCCATTTATGCAATTAAAAAAATTTAAATGTCTCATATTAGATAAGGCATATTTTCGTCTGATACGGTACTTCTTCTTCAGTGATTTCGAGGATATTTTAGTTTTGATCCAAAAAATTATATTTCTTATGACTTTTCGTAAAATATGTTAATGCCATCTAAAAGAGGAACACCTAAGCTTTCCATCGAGCTCTTAGTCGAAGAAGTCGGTCGAAGGATGCAAGAGTTATTAGCAAAAAACTAATCGGCGGTCAACACGTTTCCGTCCTACTGCCGATTCTTTTCGCAAAGTACTTTTCTAAAATTCTGGTATTTAATGGAAACAAATTAAACAAATTTTTTGTCCATGTAAAAACTATTAATTCTGAACAAAATTATCTTCTGATAAGGAACTTCTTCTTCAATGATTTCGAGGATATTTTAGTTTTGATCCAAAAAATTTTATTTTTTATGACTTTTCGTAAAATATGTTAATGTCATCTAAAAGAAGAACAGATAAGCTTTCCATCGAGCTCTTAGTCGAAGAAGTCGGTCGAAGGATTCAAGAGTTATAAGCAAAAAACTAATCGGTGGTCAACACGATTCCGTCCTACTGCCGATTCTTTTCGCAAAGTACTTTTCTATAATTCTAGTATTTAATGGGAAAAAATTAAACGAATTTATTGTCCATGTCAAAAACTATTAATTCTGAATAAAATGCCGCCCATTTATGCAATTATAAAAATTTAAATGTCTCTTATTAGATAAGGCGCATTTTCGTCTGATAACGTAGTTCTTCTTCAATGATTTCGAGGATATTTTAGTTTTGATGAGAAAAATTTTATTTCTTATGACTTTTCGTAAAATATGTTAATACCATCTAAAAGAGGAACAGATAAGCTTTCCGTCGAGCTCTTAGTCGAAGAAGTCGGTCGAAGGATGCAAGAGTTATTAGCAAAAAACTAATCGGCGGTCAATACGTTTCCGTCCTACTGCCGATTCTTTTCGCAAAGTACTTTTCTATAATTCTGGTATTTAATGGGAAAAAATTAAACGAATTTTTTGTCCATGTAAAAAACTATTAATTCTGAATAAAATGCCGCCGACTTATGCACTTTAAAAAATTTAAATGTCGCTTATTAGATAAGGTGTATTTTCGTCTGATAAGGTACTTCTTCTTCAATAATTTCGAGGATATTTTAGTTTTGATGAAAAAAATTTTATTTCTTCTAACTTTTCGTAAAATATGTTAATGCGATCTGAAAGAAGAACAGATAATCTTTCCATCGAGCTCTTCGTCGCAGAAGTCGGTCGAAGGATGCAAGAGTTATTAGCAAAAAACTAATCGGTGGTCAACACGATTCCGTCCTACTGCCGATTCTTTTCGAAAAGTACTTTTCTATAATTCTAGTATTTAATGGGAAAAAATTAAACGAATTTTTGGTCCATGTAAAAAACCATTAATTCTGAATAAAAGGCCGCCCATTTATGCAATTAAAAAAATTTAAATGTCTCTTATTAGGTAAGGTGTATTTTCGTCTGATAAGGTACTTCTTCTTCAATAATTTCGATGATATTTTAATTTTGATCAAAAAAATTTTATTTCTTACGACTTTTCGTAAAATATGTTAATGCCATCTGAAAGAGGATCAGATAAGCTTTTCGTCGAGCTCTTAGTCGAAGAAGTCGGTCGATGGATGCAAGAGTTATTAGCAAAAAACTAATCGGTGGTCAACACGTTTCCGTCCTACTGCCGATTCTTTTCGAAAAGTACTTTTCTATAATTCTAGTATTTAATGGGGAAAAATTAAACGAATTTTTTGTCCATGTAAAAAACTATTAATTCTGAATAAAATGCCGCCAATTTATGCAATTAAAAAAATTTAAATGTTTCCTATTAGATAAGGCATATTTTCGTCTGATAAGGTACTTCTTCTTGAATGATTTCAAGGATATTTTAGTTTTGATCCAAAAAATTTTATTTCTTATGACTTTTCGTAAAATATGTTAACGTCATCTAAAAGAAGAACAGATAAGCTTTCCATCGAGCTCTTAGTCGAAGAAGTCGGTCGAAGGATGCAAGAGTTATTAGCAAAAAACTAATCGGCGGTCAACACGTTTCCGTCCTACTGCCAATTCTTTTCGCAAAGTACTTTTCTATAATTCTGGTATTTAATGGGAAAAAATTAAACGAATTTTTTGTCCATGTAAAAAACTATTAATTCTGAATAAAATGCCACCCATTTATGCAATTAAAAAAATTTAAATGTCTCATATTAGATAAGGCATATTTTCGTCTGATAAGGTACTTCTTCTTCAGTGATTTCGAGGATATTTTAGTTTTGATCCAAAAATATTATAATTCTTATGACTTTTCGTAAAATATGTAATGCCAACTAAAAGAGGAACACCTAAGCTTTCCATCGAGCTCTTAGTCGAAGAAGTCGGTCGAAGGATGCAAGAGTTATTAGCAAAAAACTAATCGGCGGTCAACACGTTTCCGTTCTACTGCCGATTCTTTTCGCAAAGTACTTTTCTATAATTCTGGTATTTAATAGGAAAAAATTAAACAAATTTTTTGTCCATGTAAAAACTATTAATTCTGAACAAAATTATCTTCTGATAAGGTACTTCTTCTTCAATGATTTCGAGGATATTTTAGTTTTGATCCAAAAAATTTTATTTCTTATGACTTTTTGTAAAATATGTTAATGCCATCTGAGAGAGGAACAGATAAGCTTTCCATCGAGCTCTTAGTCGAAGAAGTCGGTCGAAAGATGCAAGAGTTATTAGCAAAAAACTAATCGGTGGTCAACACGATTCCGTCCTACTGCCGATTCTTTTCGAAAAGTACTTTTCTATAATTCTAGTATTTAATGGGAAAAAATTAAACAAATTTTTTGTCCATGTAAAAAACTATTAATTCTGAATAAAATGCCGCCAATTTATGCAATTAAAAAAATTTAAATGTTTCCTATTAGATAAGGCATATTTTCGTCTGATAAGGTACTTCTTCTTGAATGATTTCAAGGATATTTTAGTTTTGATCCAAAAAATTTTATTTCTTATGACTTTTCGTAAAATATGTTAATGTCATCTAAAAGAAGAACAGATAAGCTTTCCATCGAGCTCTTAGTCGAAGAAGTCGGTCGAAGGATGCAAGAGTTATTAGCAAAAAACTAATCGGCGGTCAACACGTTTCCGTCCTACTGCCGATTCTTTTCGCAAAGTACTTTTCTATAATTCTGGTATTTAATGGGAAAAAATTTAACGAATTTTTTGTCCATGTAAAAAACTATTAATTCTGAATAAAATGCCACCCATTTATGCAATTAAAAAAATTTAAATGTCTCATATTAGATAAGGCATATTTTCGTCTGATAAGGTACTTCTTCTTCAGTGATTTCGAGGATATTTTAGTTTTGATCCAAAAAATTATATTTCTTATGACTTTTCGTAAAATATGTTAATGCCATCTAAAAGAGGAACACCTAAGCTTTCCATCGAGCTCTTAGTCGAAGAAGTCGGTCGAAGGATGCAAGAGTTATTAGCAAAAAACTAATCGGCGGTCAACACGTTTCCGTCCTACTGCCGATTCTTTTCGCAAAGTACTTTTCTAAAATTCTGGTATTTAATGGGAACAAATTAAACAAATTTTTTGTCCATGTAAAAACTATTAATTCTGAATAAAATGCCGCCCATTTATGCAATTATAAAAATTTAAATGTCTCTTATTAGATAAGGCGCATTTTCGTCTGATAACGTAGTTCTTCTTCAATGATTTCGAGGATATTTTAGTTTTGATGAGAAAAATTTTATTTCTTATGACTTTTCGTAAAATATGTTAATACCATCTAAAAGAGGAACAGATAAGCTTTCCGTCGAGCTCTTAGTCGAAGAAGTCGGTCGAAGGATGCAAGAGTTATTAGCAAAAAACTAATCGGCGGTCAATACGTTTCCGTCCTACTGACGATTCTTTTCGCAAAGTACTTTTCTATAATTCTGGTATTTAATAGGAAAAAATTAAACAAATTTTTTGTCCATGTAAAAACTATTAATTCTGAACAAAATTATCTTCTGATAAGGTACTTCTTCTTCAATGATTTCGAGGATATTTTAGTTTTGATCCAAAAAATTTTATTTCTTATGACTTTTTGTAAAATATGTTAATGCCATCTGAGAGAGGAACAGATAAGCTTTCCATCGAGCTCTTAGTCGAAGAAGTCGGTCGAAAGATGCAAGAGTTATTAGCAAAAAACTAATCGGTGGTCAACACGATTCCGTCCTACTGCCGATTCTTTTCGAAAAGTACTTTTCTATAATTCTAGTATTTAATGGGAAAAAATTAAACGAATTTTTTGTCCATGTAAAAAACTATTAATTCTGAATAAAATGCCGCCAATTTATGCAATTAAAAAAATTTAAATGTTTCCTATTAGATAAGGCATATTTTCGTCTGATAAGGTACTTCTTCTTGAATGATTTCAAGGATATTTTAGTTTTGATCCAAAAAATTTTATTTCTTATGACTTTTCGTAAAATATGTTAATGTCATCTAAAAGAAGAACAGATAAGCTTTCCATCGAGCTCTTAGTCGAAGAAGTCGGTCGAAGGATGCAAGAGTTATTAGCAAAAAACTAATCGGCGGTCAACACGTTTCCGTCCTACTGCCGATTCTTTTCGCAAAGTACTTTTCTATAATTCTGGTATTTAATGGGAAAAAATTTAACGAATTTTTTGTCCATGTAAAAAACTATTAATTCTGAATAAAATGCCACCCATTTATGCAATTAAAAAAATTTAAATGTCTCATATTAGATAAGGCATATTTTCGTCTGATAAGGTACTTCTTCTTCAGTGATTTCGAGGATATTTTAGTTTTGATCCAAAAAATTATATTTCTTAGACTTTTCGTAAAATATGTTAATGCCATCTAAAAGAGGAACACCTAAGCTTTCCATCGAGCTCTTAGTCGAAGAAGTCGGTCGAAGGATGCAAGAGTTATTAGCAAAAAACTAATCGGCGGTCAACACGTTTCCGTCCTACTGCCGATTCTTTTCGCAAAGTACTTTTCTAAAATTCTGGTATTTAATGGGAACAAATTAAACAAATTTTTTGTCCATGTAAAAACTATTAATTCTGAATAAAATGCCGCCCATTTATGCAATTATAAAAATTTAAATGTCTCTTATTAGATAAGGCGCATTTTCGTCTGATAACGTAGTTCTTCTTCAATGATTTCGAGGATATTTTAGTTTTGATGAGAAAAATTTTATTTCTTATGACTTTTCGTAAAATATGTTAATACCATCTAAAAGAGGAACAGATAAGCTTTCCGTCGAGCTCTTAGTCGAAGAAGTCGGTCGAAGGATGCAAGAGTTATTAGCAAAAAACTAATCGGCGGTCAATACGTTTCCGTCCTACTGACGATTCTTTTCGCAAAGTACTTTTCTATAATTCTGGTATTTAATGGGAAAAAATTAAACGAATTATTTGTCCATGTCAAAAACTATTAATTCTGAATAAAATGCCGCCCATTTATGCAATTATAAAAATTTAAATGTCTCTTATTAGATAAGGCGCATTTTCGTCTGATAACGTAGTTCTTCTTCAATGATTTCGAGGATATTTTAGTTTTGATGAGAAAAATTTTATTTCTTATGACTTTTCGTAAAATATGTTAATACCATCTAAAAGAGGAACAGATAAGCTTTCCGTCGAGCTCTTAGTCGAAGAAGTCGGTCGAAGGATGCAAGAGTTATTAGCAAAAAACTAATCGGCGGTCAATACGTTTCCGTCCTACTGACGATTCTTTTCGCAAAGTACTTTTCTATAATTCTGGTATTTAATGGGAAAAAATTAAACGAACTTTTTGTCCATGTAAAAAACTATTAATTCTGAATAAAATGCCGCCGACTTATGCACTTTAAAAAATTTAAATGTCTCTTATTAGATAAGGTGTATTTTCGTCTGATAAGGTACTTCTTCTTCAATAATTTCGAGGATATTTTAGTTTTGATGAAAAAAATTTTATTTCTTCTAACTTTTCGTAAAATATGTTAATGCCATCTAAAAGAGGAACAGATAAGCTTTCCATCGAGCTCTTAGTCGAAGAAGTCCGTCGAACGATGCAAGAGTTATTAGCAAAAAACTAATCGGCGGTCAACACGTTTCCGTCCTACTGCCGATTTTTTTCGCAAAGTACTTTTCTAAAATTCTGGTATTTAATGGGAACAAATTAAACAAATTTTTTGTCCATGTAAAAACTATTAATTCTGAATAAAATGCCGCCCATTTATGCAATTATAAAAATTTAAATGTCTCTTATTAGATAAGGCGCATTTTCGTCTGATAACGTAGTTCTTCTTCAATGATTTCGAGGATATTTTAGTTTTGATCCAAAAAATTTTATTTTTTATGACTTTTCGTAAAATATGTTAATGTCATCTAAAAGAAGAACAGATAAGCTTTCCATCGAGCTCTTAGTCGAAGAAGTCGGTCGAAGGATGCAAGAGTTATAAGCAAAAAACTAATCGGTGGTCAACACGATTCCGTCCTACTGCCGATTCTTTTCGCAAAGTACTTTTCTATAATTCTAGTATTTAATGGGAAAAAATTAAACGAATTATTTGTCCATGTCAAAAACTATTAATTCTGAATAAAATGCCGCCCATTTATGCAATTATAAAAATTTAAATGTCTCTTATTAGATAAGGCGCATTTTCGTCTGATAACGTAGTTCTTCTTCAATGATTTCGAGGATATTTTAGTTTTGATGAGAAAAATTTTATTTCTTATGACTTTTCGTAAAATATGTTAATACCATCTAAAAGAGGAACAGATAAGCTTTCCGTCGAGCTCTTAGTCGAAGAAGTCGGTCGAAGGATGCAAGAGTTATTAGCAAAAAACTAATCGGCGGTCAATACGTTTCCGTCCTACTGACGATTCTTTTCGCAAAGTACTTTTCTATAATTCTGGTATTTAATGGGAAAAAATTAAACGAACTTTTTGTCCATGTAAAAAACTATTAATTCTGAATAAAATGCCGCCGACTTATGCACTTTAAAAAATTTAAATGTCTCTTATTAGATAAGGTGTATTTTCGTCTGATAAGGTACTTCTTCTTCAATAATTTCGAGGATATTTTAGTTTTGATGAAAAAAATTTTATTTCTTCTAACTTTTCGTAAAATATGTTAATGCCATCTAAAAGAGGAACAGATAAGCTTTCCATCGAGCTCTTAGTCGAAGAAGTCCGTCGAACGATGCAAGACTTATTAGCAAAAAACTAATCGGCGGTCAACACGTTTCCGTCCTACTGCCGATTCTTTTCGCAAAGTACTTTTCAATAATTCTGGTATTTAATGGGAAAAAATTGAACGAATTTTTTGTCCATGTAAAAAACTATTAATTCTGAATAAAATGCCGCCCATTTATGCAATTAAAAAAATTTAAATGTTTCTTATTAGATAAGGCATATTTTCGTCTGATAAGGTACTTCTTCAATAATTTCGAGGATATTTTAGTTTTGATCAACAAAATTTTATTTCTTACGACTTTTGGTAAAAAATTCTGAATAAAATGCCGCCCATTTATGCAATTAAAAAAATGTAAATGTCTGTTATTAGATAAGGCGTATTTTCGTCTAATAAGGTACTTCTTCTTCAATAATTTCGATGATATTTTAATTTTGATCAAAAAAATTTTATTTCTTATGACTTTTCGTAAAATATGTTAATGCCATCTGAAAGAGGATCAGATAAGCTTTCCGTCGAGCTCTTAGTCGAAGAAGTCGGTCGAAGGATGCAAGAGTTATTAGCAAAAAACTAATCGGTGGTCAACACGATTCCGTCCTACTGCCGATTCTTTTCGAAAAGTACTTTTCTATAATTCTAGTATTTAATGGGAAAAAATTAAACGAATTTTTTGTCCATGTAAAAAACCATTAATTCTGAATAAAAAGCCGCCCATTTATGCAATTAAAAAAATTTAAATGTCTCTTATTAGGTAAGGTGTATTTTCGTCTGATAAGGTACTTCTTCTTCAATAATTTCGATGATATTTTAATTTTGATCAAAAAAATTTTATTTCTTACGACTTTTCGTAAAATATGTTAATGCCATCTGAAAGAGGATCAGATAAGCTTTCCGTCGAGCTCTTAGTCGAAGAAGTCGGTCGATGGATGCAAGAGTTATTAGCAAAAAACTAATCGGTGGTCAACACGTTTCCGTCCTACTGCCGATTCTTTTCGAAAAGTACTTTTCTATAATTCTAGTATTTAATGGGAAAAAATTAAACGAATTTTTTGTCCATGTAAAAAACTATTAATTCTGAATAAAATGCCGCCAATTTATGCAATTAAAAAAATTTAAATGTTTCCTATTAGATAAGGCATATTTTCGTCTGATAAGGTACTTCTTCTTGAATGATTTCAAGGATATTTTAGTTTTGATCCAAAAAATTTTATTTCTTATGACTTTTCGTAAAATATGTTAACGTCATCTAAAAGAAGAACAGATAAGCTTTCCATCGAGCTCTTAGTCGAAGAAGTCGGTCGAAGGATGCAAGAGTTATTAGCAAAAAACTAATCGGCGGTCAACCCGTTTCCGTCCTACTGCCGATTCTTTTCGCAAAGTACTTTTCTATAATTCTGGTATTTAATGGGAAAAAATTAAACGAATTTTTTGTCCATGTAAAAAACTATTAATTCTGAATAAAATGCCACCCATTTATGCAATTAAAAAAATTTAAATGTCTCATATTAGATAAGGCATATTTTCGTCTGATAAGGTACTTCTTCTTCAGTGATTTCGAGGATATTTTAGTTTTGATCCAAAAATATTATAATTCTTATGACTTTTCGTAAAATATGTAATGCCAACTAAAAGAGGAACACCTAAGCTTTCCATCGAGCTCTTAGTCGAAGAAGTCGGTCGAAGGATGCAAGAGTTATTAGCAAAAAACTAATCGGCGGTCAACACGTTTCCGTCCTACTGCCGATTCTTTTCGCAAAGTACTTTTCTATAATTCTGGAATTTAATGGGAAAAAATTAAACAAATTTTTTGTCGATGTAAAAACTATTAATTCTGAACAAAATTATCTTCTGATAAGGTACTTCTTCTTCAATGATTTCGAGGATATTTTAGTTTTGATCCAAAAAATTTTATTTCTTATGACTTTTCGTAAAATATGTTAATGCCATCTGAGAGAGGAACAGATAAGCTTTCCATCGAGCTCTTAGTCGAAGAAGTCGGTCGAAAGATGCAAGAGTTATTAGCAAAAAACTAATCGGTGGTCAACACGATTCCGTCCTACTGCCGATTCTTTTCGAAAAGTACTTTTCTATAATTCTAGTATTTAATGGGAAAAAATTAAACGAATTTTTTGTCCATGTAAAAAACTATTAATTCTGAATAAAATGCCGCCAATTTATGCAATTAAAAAAATTTAAATGTTTCCTATTAGATAAGGCATATTTTCGTCTGATAAGGTACTTCTTCTTGAATGATTTCAAGGATATTTTAGTTTTGATCCAAAAAATTTTATTTCTTATGACTTTTGGTAAAATATGTTAACGTCATCTAAAAGAAGAACAGATAAGCTTTCCATCGTGCTCTTAGTCGAAGAAGTCGGTCGAAGGATGCAAGAGTTATAAGCAAAAAACTAATCGGCGGTCAACACGATTCCGTCCTACTGCCGATTCTTTTCGCAAAGTACTTTTCTATAATTCTAGTATTTAATGGGAAAAAATTAAACGACTTTTTTGTCCATGTCAAAAACTATTAATTCTGAATAAAATGCCGCCCATTTATGCAATTAAAAAAATTTAAATGTCACTTATTAGATAAGGCGTATTTTCGTCTGATAACGTAGTTCTTCTTCAATGATTTCGAGGATATTTTAGTTTTGATGAAAAAATTTTATTTCTTATGACTTTTCGTTAAATATGTTAATGCCATCTAAAAGAGGAACAGATAAGCTTTCTGTCGAGCTCTTAGTCGAAGAAGTCGGTCGAAAGATGCAAGAGTTATTAGCAAAAAACTAATCGGCGGTCAACACTTTTCCGTCCTACTGCCGATTCTTTTCGCAAAGTACTTTTCTATAATTCTGGTATTTAATGGGAAAAAATTAAACGAATTTTTTGTCCATGTAAAAAACTATTAATTCTGAATAAAATGCCGCCGACTTATGCACTTTAAAAAATTGAAATGTTTCTTATTAGATAAGGCATATTTTCGTCTGATAACGTAGTTCTTCTTCAATGATTTCGGGATATTTTAGTTTTGATCCAAAAAATTATATTTCTTATGACTTTTCGTAAAATAGTTAATGCCATCTAAAAGAGGAACAGATAAGCTTTCCTTCGAGCTCTTAGCCGAAGAAGTCGGTCGAAGGATGCACGAGTTATTAGCAAAAAGCTAATCGGTGGTCAACACGTTTCCGTCCTACTGCCGATTCTTTTCGCAAAGTACTTTTCTATAATTCTAGTATTTAATGGGAAAAAATTAAACGAATTTTTTGTCCATGTAAAAAACCATTAATTCTGAATAAAAAGCCGCCCATTTATGCAATTAAAAAAATTTAAGTGTCTCTTATTAGATAAGGTGTATTTTCGTCTGATAAGGTACTTCTTCTTCAATAATTTCGAGGATATTTTAGTTTTGATGAAAAAAATTTTATTTCTTCTAACTTTTCGTAAAATATGTTAATGCCATCTAAAAGAGGAACAGATAAGCTTTCCATCGAGCTCTTAGTCGAAGAAGTCCGTCGAAGGATGCAAGAGTTATTAGCAAAAAACTAATCGGCGGTCAAGGCGTTTCCGTCCTACTGCCGATTCTTTTCGAAAAGTACTTTTCTATAATTCTGGTATTTAATGGGAAAAAATTAAACGAAATTTTTGTCCATGTAAAAAACAATTAATTCTGAATAAAATGCCGCCCATTTATGCAACTAAAAAAATTTAAATGTCTCTTATTAGATAAGTCGTATTTTCGTCTGATAAGGTACTTCTTCTTCAATAATTTCGAGGATATTTTAGTTTTGATCCAAAAAATTTTATTTCTTATGACTTTTCGTAAAATATGTTAATGCCATCTAAAAGAGAAACAGATAAGCTTTCCATCGAGCTCTTAGTCGAAGAAGTCGGTCGAAGGATGCAAGAGTTATTAGCAAAAAACTAATCGGCGGTCAACACGTTTCCGTCCTACTGCCGATTCTTTTGGCAAAGTACTTTTCTATAATTCTGGTATTTAATGGGAAAAAATTAAACGAATTTTTTGTCCATGTAAAAAACTATTAATTCTGAATAAAATGCCGCCCATTTATGCAATTAAAAAAATTTAAGTGTCTCTTATTAGATAAGGTGTATTTTCGTCTGATAAGGTACTTCTTCTTCAATAATTTCGAGGATAGTTTAGTTTTGATGAAAAAAATTTTATTTCTTCTAACTTTTCCTAAAATATGTTAATGCCATCTAAAAGAGAAACAGATAAGCTTTCCATCGAGCTCTTAGTCGAAGAAGTCGGTCGAAGGATGCAAGAGTTATTAGCAAAAAACTAATCGGCGGTCAACACGTTTCCGTCCTACTGCCGATTCTTTTCGCAAAGTACTTTTCTATAATTCTGGTATTTAATGGGAAAAAATTAAACGAATTTTTTGTCCATGTAAAAAACAATTAATTCTGAATAAAATGCCGCCCATTTATGCAACTAAAAAAATTTAAATGTCTCTTATTAGATAAGGCATATGATCGTCTTATAAGGTACTTCTTTTTCAATAATTTCGAGGATATTTTAGTTTTGATCAAAAAAATTTTATTGTTATTTATTAAGAGGAACAGATAAGCTTTCCATCGAGCTCTTAGTCGAAGAAGTCCGTCGAAGGATGCAAGAGTTATTAGCAAAAAACTAATCGGCGGTCAACACGTTTCCGTTCTACTGCCGATTTTTTTCGCAAAGTACTTTTCTATAATTCTGGTATTTAATGGGAAAAAATTAAACGAATTTTTTGTCCATGTAAAAAACAATTAATTCTGAATAAAATGCCGCCCATTTATGCAATTAAAAAAATTTAAATGTCTCTTATTAGATAAGTCGTATTTTCGTCTGATAAGGTACTTCTTCTTCAATAATTTCGACGATATTTTAGTTTTGATGAGAAAAATTTTATTTCTTATGACTTTTCGTAAATTATGTTAATGCCATCTAAAAGAGAAACAGATAAGCTTTCCATCGAGCTCTTAGTCGAAGAAGTCGGTCGAAGGATGCAAGAGTTATTAGCAAAAAACTAATCGGTGGTCAACACGTTTCCGTGCTACTGCCGCTTCTTTTCGCAAAGTACTTTTCTATAATTCTAGTATTTAATGGGAAAAAATTAAACGAATTTTTTGTCCATGTAAAAAACTATTAATTCTGAATAAAATGCCGCCCATTTATGCAATTAAAAAAATTTAAATGTCTCTTATTAGATAAAGCGTATTTTCGTCTGATAAGGTACTTCTTCTTCAATAATTTCGAGGATATTATAGTTTTGATCAAAAAAAATTTATTTCTTATGACTTTTCGTAAAATATGTTAATGCCATCTAAAAGAGAAACAGATAAGCTTTCCATCGAGCTCTTAGTCGAAGAAGTCGGTCGAAGCATGCAAGAGTTATTAGCAAAAAACTATTCGATGGTCAGCACGTTTCCGTCGTACTGCCGATTCTTTTGGCAAAGTACTTTTTTATAATTCTGGTATTTAATGGGAAAACATTAAACGAATTTTTTGTCCATGTCAAAAACTATTAATTCTGAATAAAATGCCGCCTATTTATGCAACTAAAAAAATTTAAATGTCTCTTATTAGATAAGGCATATTATCTTGTGATAAGGTACTTCTTCTTCAATGATTTCGAGGATATTTTAGTTTTGATCCAAAAAATTTTATTTCTTATGACTTTTCGTAAAATATGTTAATGCCATCTAAAAGAGAAACAGATAAGCTTTCCATCGAGCTCTTAGTCGAAGAAGTCGGTCGAAGGATGCAAGAGTTATTATCAAAAAACTAATCGGCGGTCAACACGTTTCCGTCCTACTGCCGATTCTTTTGGCAAAGTACTTTTCTATAATTCTGGTATTTAATGGGAAAAAATTAAACGAATTTTTTGTCCATGTAAAAAACTATTAATTCTGAATAAAATGCCGCCCATTTATGCAATTAAAAAAATGTAAGTGTCTCTTATTAGATAAGGTGTATTTTCGTCTGATAAGGTACTTCTTCTTCAATAATTTCGACGATATTTTAGTTTTGATGAAAAAAATTTTATTTCTTCTAACTTTTCGTAAAATATGTTAATGCCATCTAAAAGAGGAACAGATAAGCTTTCCATCGAGCTCTTAGTCGAAGAAGTCCGTCGAAGGATGCAAGAGTTATTAGCAAAAAACTAATCGGCGGTCAACACGTTTCCGTCCTACTGCCGATTCTTTTCGCAAAGTACTTTTCTATAATTCTGGTATTTAATGGGAAAAAATTAAACGAATTTTTTGTCCATGTAAAAAACAATTAATTCTGAATAAAATGCCGCCCATTTATGCAACTAAAAAAATTTAAATGTCTCTTATTAGATAAGTCGTATTTTCGTCTGATAAGGTACTTCTTCTTCAATAATTTCGACGATATTTTAGTTTTGATGAGAAAAATTTTATTTCTTATGACTTTTCGTAAATTATGTTAATGCCATCTAAAAGAGAAACAGATAAGCTTTCCATCGAGCTCTTAGTCGAAGAAGTCGGTCGAAGGATGCAAGAGTTATAAGCAAAAAACTATTCGGTGGTCAACACGTTTCCGTCGTACTGCCGATTCTTTTGGCAAAGTACTTTTTTATAATTCTGGTATTTAATGGGAAAAAATTAAACGAATTTTTTGTCCATGTAAAAAACTATTAATTCTGAATAAAATGCCGCCCATTTATGCAATTAAAAAAATTTAAATGTCTCTTATTAGATAAGGCGTATTTTCGTCTGATAAGGTACTTCTTCTTCAATAATTTCGAGGATATTATAGTTTTGATCCAAAAAAATTTATTTCTTATGACTTTTCGTAAAATATGTTAATGCCATCTAAAAGAGAAACAGATAAGCTTTCCATCGAGCTCTTAGTCGAAGAAGTCGGTCGAAGGATGCAAGAGTTATTAGCAAAAAACTATTCGGTGGTCAACACGTTTCCGTCGTACTGCCGATTCTTTTGGCAAAGTACTTTTTTATAATTCTGGTATTTAATGGGAAAAAATTAAACGAATTTTTTGTCCATGTAAAAAACAATTAATTCTGAATAAAATGCCGCCCATTTATGCAACTAAAAAAATTTAAATGTCTCTTATTAGATAAGTCGTATTTTCGTCTGATAAGGTACTTCTTCTTCAATAATTTCGACGATATTTTAGTTTTGATGAGAAAAATTTTATTTCTTATGACTTTTCGTAAAATATGTTAATGCCATCTAAAAGAGAAACAGATAAGCTTTCCATCGAGCTCTTAGTCGAAGAAGTCGGTCGAAGGATGCAAGAGTTATTAGCAAAAAACTATTCGGTGGTCAACACGTTTCCGTCGTACTGCCGATTCTTTTGGCAAAGTACTTTTTTATAATTCTGGTATTTAATGGGAAAAAATTAAACGAATTTTTTGTCCATGTAAAAAACAATTAATTCTGAATAAAATGCCGCCCATTTATGCAATTAAAAAAATTTAAACGTCTCTTATTAGATAAGGCATATTTTCGTCTGATAAGGTACTTCTTTTTCATTGATTTCGAGGATATTTTAGTTTTGATCAAAAAAATTTTATTTCTTATCGGTGGTCAACACGTTTCCGTTCTACTGCAAATTCTTTTCGCAAAGAACTTTTCTATAATTCTAGTATTTAATGGGAAAAAATTAATCGAATTTTTTGTCCATGTAAAAAACTATTAATTCTGAATAAAATACCGTCCATTTATGCAATTAAAAACATTTAAATGTCTCTTATTAGATAAGGCATATTTTCGTCTGATAAGGTACTTCTTCTTCAATGATTTCGAGGATATTTTAGTTTTGATCCAAAAAATTTTATTTCTTATGACTTTTCGTAAAATATGTTAATGCCATCTGAAAGAGGAACAGATAAGCTTTCCATCGAGCTCTTAGTCGAAGAAGTCGGTCAAAGGATGCAATAGTTATTAGCAAAAAACTAATCGGTGGTCAACACGATTCCGTCCTACTGCCGATTCTTTTCGCAAAGTACTTTTCGATAATTCTAATATTTAATGGGAAAAAATTAAACGAATTTTTTGTCCATGTAAAAAACTATAAATTCTGAATAAAATACCGCCCATTTATGCAATTAAAAATATTTAAATGTCTCTTATTAGATGAGGCTTATGTTCCTCTGATATGGTACGTCTTCTTCAATAATTTCGAGGATATTTTAGTTTTTGATTTTATTTGTTACGAGTTTTCGTCAAATATGTTTATGCCATCTGAAAGAGGAACAGATAAGCCTTCCATCGAGCTCTTAGTCGAAGAAGTCGGTCGAAGAATGCATGAGTTATTAGCAAAAAACTAATCGGTGGTCAACACGTTTCCGTCCTAGTGCCGACTCTTTTCGCAAAGTACTTTTCTATAATTCTAGTATTTAATGGAAAAAAATTAAACGAATTTTTTGTCCATGTAAAAAACTATAAATTCTGAATAAAATACTGCGCATTTATGCCATTAAAAAAATTTAAATGTCTCTTATTAGATAAGGCATATTTTCGTCTGATAAGGTACTTCTTCTTCAATGATTTCGAGGATATTTTAGTTTCGATCAAAAAAATTTTATTTCTTATGACTTTTCGTAAAATATGTTAATGCCATCTGAAACAGGAACAGATAAGCTTTCCAAAGAGCTCTTAGTCGAAGAAGTCGGTCGAAGGATGCAAGAGTTATTAGCACAAAACTAATCGGTGGTCAACACGATTCCGGCCTACTGGCGATTCTTTTCGCAAAGTACTTTTCTATAATTCTAGTATTTAATGGGAAAAAATTAAACAAATTTTTTGTCCATGTAAAAAACTATTAATTCTGAATAAAATGCCGCCCATTTATGCAATTAAAAAAATTTAAATGTCTCTTATTAGATAAGGCATATTTTCGTCTGATAAGGTACTTCTTCTTCAATGATTTCGAGGATATTTCAGTTTTGACCAAAAAAATTTTATTTCTTATCGGTGGTCGATACGTTTCCGGCCTACTGCAAATTCTTTTTGCAAAGTACTTTTCTATAAATCTGGTATTTAATGCGAAAAAACTAAACTGATTTTTTGTCCATGTAAAAAACTATTAATTCTGAATAAAATGCCACCCATTTATGCAATTAAAAAAATTTAAGTGTCTCTTATTAGATAAGGCATATTTTCGTCTGGAAAGGTACTTCTTTTTCAATGATTTCGAGGATATTTTAGTTTTGATCAAAAAAATTTTATTTCTTATGACTTTACGTAAAATATGTTAATGCTATCTGAAAGAAGAACGGATAAGCTTTCCATCTAACTCTTAGTCGAAGAAGTCGGTCGAAGGATGCAATAGTTATTAGCAAAAAACTAATCGGTGGTCAACACGATTCCGTCCTACTGCAAATTCTTTTCGCAAAGAACTTTTCTATAAATCTGGTATTTAATGGGAAAAAATTAATCGAATTTTTTGTCCATGTAAAAAACTATTAATTCTGAATAAAATACCGCCCATTTATGCAATTAAAAACATTTAAATGTCTCTTATTATATAAGGCATATTTTCGTCTGATAAGGTACTTCTTCTTCAATGATTTCGAGGATATTTTAGTTTTGATAAAAAAAAATTTTATTTCTTATGACTTTTCGTAAAATATGTTAATGCCATCTGAAAGAGGAACAGATAAGCTTTCCATCGAGCTCTTAGTCGAAGAAGTCGGTCAAAGGATTCAATAGTTATTAGCAAAAAACTAATCGGTGGTCAACACGATTCCGTCATAATGCCGACTCTTTTCGCAAAGTACTTTTCTATAATTCTAATATTAAATGGAAAAAAATTAAACTGATTTTTTGTCCATGTAAAAAACTGTTAATTCCCAATAAAAAGCCGCCCATTTATGCAATTAAAAAAATTTAAACGTCTGTTATTAGATAAGGCATATTTTCGTCTGATAAGGTACTTTTTTTTCAATGATTTCGAGGATATTTTGGTTTTGATCAAAAAAATGTTATTTCTTATCGGTGGTCAACACGTTTCCGTCCTACTGCAAATTCTTTTCGCAAAGAACTTTTCTATAATTCTAGTATTTAATGGGAAAAAATTAATCGAATTTGTTGTCCATGTAAAAAACTATTAATTCTTAATAAAATACCGCCCATTTATGCAATTAAAAACATTTAAATGTCTCTTATTAGATAAGTCATATTTTCGTCTGATAAGGTACTTCTTCTTCAATGATTTCGAGGATATTTTAGTTTTGATCAAAAAAATTTTATTTCTTATGACTTTACGTAAAATATGTTAATGCCATCTGAAAGAAGGACAGATAAGCTTTCCATTCAGCCTTTAGTCGAAGAAGTCGGTCGAAGGATGCAAGAGTTATTAACAAAAAACTAATCGGTGGTCAACACGATTCCGTCCTACTGCCGATTCTTTTCGCAAAGAACTTTTCTATAATTCTAGCATTTAGTGGGAAAAAATTAATCGAATTTTTTGTCCATGTAAAAATCTATTAATTCTGAATAAAATACCGCCCATTTATGCAATTAAAAATATTTAAATGTCTCTTATTAGATAAGGCATATATTCGTCTGATAAGGTAGTTCTTCTTCAATGATTTCGAGGATATTTTAGTTATGATCCAAAAAATTTTATTTCTTATGACTTTACGTAAAATATGTTAATGCCATCTGAAAGAAGGACAGATAAGCTTTCCATCGAGCTCTTAGTCGAAGAAGTCGGTCAAAGGATGCAATAGTTATTAGCAAAAAACTAATCGGTGGTCAACACGATTCCGTCCTACTGCCGATTCTTTTCGCAAAGTACTTTTCGATAATTCTAATATTTAATGGGAAAAAATTAAACGAATTTTTTGTCCATGTAAAAAACTATAAATTCTGAATAAAATACCGCCCATTTATGTAATTAAAAATATTTAAATGTCTCTTATTAGATGAGGCTTATGTTCCTCTGATATGGTACGTCTTCTTCAATAATTTCGAGGATATTTTAGTTTTTGATTTTATTTGTTACGAGTTTTCGTCAAATATGTTTATACCATCTGAAAGAGGAACAGATAAGCCTTCCATCGAGCTCTTAGTCGAAGAAGTCGGTCGAAGAATGCATGAGTTATTAGCAAAAAACTAATCGGTGGTCAACACGTTTCCGTCCTAGTGCCGACTCTTTTCGCAAAGTACTTTTCTATAATTCTAGTATTTAATGGAAAAAAATTAAACGAATTTTTTGTCCATGTAAAAAACTATAAATTCTGAATAAAATACTGCGCATTTATGCCATTAAAAAAATTTAAATGTCTCTTATTAGATAAGGCATATTTTCGTCTGATAAGGTACTTCTTCTTCAATGATTTCGAGGATATTTTAGTTTCGATCAAAAAAATTTTATTTCTTATGACTTTTCGTAAAATATGTTAATGCCATCTGAAACAGGAACAGATAAGCTTTCCAAAGAGCTCTTAGTCGAAGAAGTCGGTCGAAGGATGGAAGAGTTATTAGCACAAAACTAATCGGTGGTCAACACGATTCCGGCCTACTGGCGATTCTTTTCGCAAAGTACTTTTCTATAATTCTAGTATTTAATGGGAAAAAATTAAACAAATTTTTTGTCCATGTAAAAAACTATTAATTCTGAATAAAATGCCGCCCATTTATGCAATTAAAAAAATTTAAGTGTCTCTTATTAGATAAGGCATATTTTCGTCTGGAAAGGTACTTCTTTTTCAATGATTTCGAGGATATTTTAGTTTTGATCAAAAAAATTTTATTTCTTATGACTTTACGTAAAATATGTTAATGCTATCTGAAAGAAGAACGGATAAGCTTTCCATCTAACTCTTAGTCGAAGAAGTCGGTCGAAGGATGCAATAGTTATTAGCAAAAAACTAATCGGTGGTCAACACGATTCCGTCCTACTGCAAATTCTTTTCGCAAAGAACTTTTCTATAAATCTGGTATTTAATGGGAAAAAATTAATCGAATTTTTTGTCCATGTAAAAAACTATTAATTCTGAATAAAATACCGCCCATTTATGCAATTAAAAACATTTAAATGTCTCTTATTATATAAGGCATATTTTCGTCTGATAAGGTACTTCTTCTTCAATGATTTCGAGGATATTTTAGTTTTGATCAAAAAAATTTTTTTTCTTATCGGTGGTCGATACGTTTCCGGCCTACTGCAAATTCTTTTTGCAAAGTACTTTTCTATAAATCTGGTATTTAATGCGAAAAAACTAAACTGATTTTTTGTCCATGTAAAAAACTATTAATTCTGAATAAAATGCCACCCATTTATGCAATTAAAAAAATTTAAGTGTCTCTTATTAGATAAGGCATATTTTCGTCTGGAAAGGTACTTCTTTTTCAATGATTTCGAGGATATTTTAGTTTTGATCAAAAAAATTTTATTTCTTATGACTTTACGTAAAATATGTTAATGCTATCTGAAAGAAGAACGGATAAGCTTTCCATCTAACTCTTAGTCGAAGAAGTCGGTCGAAGGATGCAATAGTTATTAGCAAAAAACTAATCGGTGGTCAACACGATTCCGTCCTACTGCAAATTCTTTTCGCAAAGAACTTTTCTATAAATCTGGTATTTAATGGGAAAAAATTAATCGAATTTTTTGTCCATGTAAAAAACTATTAATTCTGAATAAAATACCGCCCATTTATGCAATTAAAAACATTTAAATGTCTCTTATTATATAAGGCATATTTTCGTCTGATAAGGTACTTCTTCTTCAATGATTTCGAGGATATTTTAGTTTTGATAAAAAAAAATTTTATTTCTTATGACTTTTCGTAAAATATGTTAATGCCATCTGAAAGAGGAACAGATAAGCTTTCCATCGAGCTCTTAGTCGAAGAAGTCGGTCAAAGGATTCAATAGTTATTAGCAAAAAACTAATCGGTGGTCAACACGATTCCGTCATAATGCCGACTCTTTTCGCAAAGTACTTTTCTATAATTCTAATATTAAATGGGAAAAAATTAAACTGATTTTTTGTCCATGTAAAAAACTGTTAATTCCAAATAAAAAGCCGCCCATTTATGCAATTAAAAAAATTTAAACGTCTGTTATTAGATAAGGCATATTTTCGTCTGATAAGGTACTTTTTTTTCAATGATTTCGAGGATATTTTGGTTTTGATCAAAAAAATGTTATTTCTTATCGGTGGTCAACACGTTTCCGTCCTACTGCAAATTCTTTTCGCAAAGAACTTTTCTATAATTCTAGTATTTAATGGGAAAAAATTAATCGAATTTGTTGTCCATGTAAAAAACTATTAATTCTTAATAAAATACCGCCCATTAATGCAATTAAAAACATTTAAATGTCTCTTATTAGATAAGTCATATTTTCGTCTGATAAGGTACTTCTTCTTCAATGATTTCGAGGATATTTTAGTTTTGATCAAAAAAATTTTATTTCTTATGACTTTACGTAAAATATGTTAATGCCATCTGAAAGAAGGACAGATAAGCTTTCCATTCAGCCTTTAGTCGAAGAAGTCGGTCGAAGGATGCAAGAGTTATTAACAAAAAACTAATCGGTGGTCAACACGATTCCGTCCTACTGCCGATTCTTTTCGCAAAGAACTTTTCTATAATTCTAGCATTTAGTGGGAAAAAATTAATCGAATTTTTTGTCCATGTAAAAATCTATTAATTCTGAATAAAATACCGCCCATTTATGCAATTAAAAATATTTAAATGTCTCTTATTAGATAAGGCATATATTCGTCTGATAAGGTAGTTCTTCTTCAATGATTTCGAGGATATTTTAGTTATGATCCAAAAAATTTTATTTCTTATGACTTTACGTAAAATATGTTAATGCCATCTGAAAGAAGGACAGATAAGCTTTCCATCGAGCTCTTAGTCGAAGAAGTCGGTCAAAGGATGCAATAGTTATTAGCAAAAAACTAATCGGTGGTCAACACGATTCCGTCCTGCTGCCGACTCTTTTCGCAAAGTACTTTTCTATAATTCTAATATTTAATGGGAAAAAATTAAACGAATTTTTTGTCCATGTAAAAAACTATAAATCCTGAATAAAATACCGCCCATTTATGCAATTAAAAAAATTTAAATGTCTCTTATTAGATGAGGCATATTTTCGTCTGATATGGTACGTCTTCTTCAATTATTTCGAGGATATTTTAGTTTTTGATTGTATTTGTTACGACTTTTCGTCAAATATGTTAATGCCAACTCTTTTCGCAAAGTTCTTTTCTATAATTCTACTATTTAATGGAAAAAAATTAAACGAATTTTTTGTCTATGTAAAAAACTATAAATTCTGAATAAAATACCGCCCATTTATGCCATTAAAAAAATTTAAATGTCTCTTATTAGATAAGGCATATTTTCGTCTGATAAGGTACTTCTTCTTCAATGATTTCGAGGATATTTTAGTTTTGATCAAAAAAATTTTATTTCTTATGACTTTACGTAAAATATGTTAATGCCATCTGAAAGAAGGACAGATAAGCTTTCCATTCAGCCTTTAGTCGAAGAAGTTGGTCGAAGGATGCAAGAGTTATTAACAAAAAACTAATCGGTGGTCAACACGATTCCGTCCTACTGCCGATTCTTTTCGCAAAGTACTTTTCTATAATTCTAGCATTTAGTGGGAAAAAATTAATCGAATTTTTTGTCCATGTAAAAAACTATTAATTCTGAATAAAATACCGCCCATTTATGCAATTAAAAACATTTAAATGTCTCTTATTAGATAAGGCATATTTTCGTCTGATATGGTCAATAATTTCGAGGATATTTTAGTTTTTGATTTTATTTGTTACGACTTTTCGTCAAATATGTTAATGCCAACTTAAACTTAAACGAATTTTTTGTCCATGTAAAAAACTGTTAATTCCAAATAAAAAGCCGCCCATTTATGCAATTAAAAAAATTTAAACGTCTGTTATTAGATAAGGCATATTTTCATCTGATAAGGTACTTTTTTTTCAATGATTTCGAGGATATTTTAGTTTTGATCAAAAAAATTTTATTTCTTATCGGTGGTCGATACGTTTCCGGCCTACTGCAAATTCTTTTTGCAAAGTACTTTTCTATAAATCTGGTATTTAATGCGAAAAAACTAATCTGATTTTTTGTCCATGTAAAAAACTATTAATTCTGAATAAAATGCCACCCATTTATGCAATTAAAAAATTTAAGTGTCTCTTATTAGATAAGGCATATTTTCGTCTGGAAAGGTACTTCTTTTTCAATGATTTCGAGGATATTTTAGTTTTGATCAAAAAAATTTTATTTCTTATGACTTTACGTAAAATATGTTAATGCTATCTGAAAGAAGAACGGATAAGCTTTCCATCTAACTCTTAGTCGAAGAAGTCGGTCGAAGGATGCAATAGTTATTAGCAAAAAACTAATCGGTGGTCAACACGATTCCGTCCTACTGCAAATTCTTTTCGCAAAGAACTTTTCTATAAATCTGGTATTTAATGGGAAAAAATTAATCGAATTTTTTGTCCATGTAAAAAACTATTAATTCTGAATAAAATACCGCCCATTTATGCAATTAAAAACATTTAAATGTCTCTTATTATATAAGGCATATTTCCGTCTGATAAGGTACTTCTTCTTCAATGATTTCGAGGATATTTTAGTTTTGATAAAAAAAAATTTTATTTCTTATGACTTTTCGTAAAATATGTTAATGCCATCTGAAAGAGGAACAGATAAGCTTTCCATCGAGCTCTTAGTCGAAGAAGTCGGTCAAAGGATTCAATAGTTATTAGCAAAAAACTAATCGGTGGTCAACACGATTCCGTCATAATGCCGACTCTTTTCGCAAAGTACTTTTCTATAATTCTAATATTAAATGGGAAAAAATTAAACTGATTTTTTGTCCATGTAAAAAACTGTTAATTCCAAATAAAAAGCCGCCCATTTATGCAATTAAAAAAATTTAAACGTCTGTTATTAGATAAGGCATATTTTCGTCTGATAAGGTACTTTTTTTCAATGATTTCGAGGATATTTTGGTTTTGATCAAAAAAATGTTATTTCTTATCGGTGGTCAACTCGTTTCCGTCCTACTGCAAATTCTTTTCGCAAAGAACTTTTCTATAATTCTAGTATTTAATGGGAAAAAATTAATCGAATTTGTTGTCCATGTAAAAAACTATTAATTCTTAATAAAATACCGCCCATTTATGCAATTAAAAACATTTAAATGTCTCTTATTAGATAAGTCATATTTTCGTCTGATAAGGTACTTCTTCTTCAATGATTTCGAGGATATTTTAGTTTTGATCAAAAAAATTTTATTTCTTATGACTTTACGTAAAATATGTTAATGCCATCTGAAAGAAGGACAGATAAGCTTTCCATTCAGCCTTTAGTCGAAGAAGTCGGTCGAAGGATGCAAGAGTTATTAACAAAAAACTAATCGGTGGTCAACACGATTCCGTCCTACTGCCGATTCTTTTCGCAAAGAACTTTTCTATAATTCTAGCATTTAGTGGGAAAAAATTAATCGAATTTTTTGTCCATGTAAAAATCTATTAATTCTGAATAAAATACCGCCCATTTATGCAATTAAAAATATTTAAATGTCTCTTATTAGATAAGGCATATATTCGTCTGATAAGGTAGTTCTTCTTCAATGATTTCGAGGATATTTTAGTTATGATCCAAAAAATTTTATTTCTTATGACTTTACGTAAAATATGTTAATGCCATCTGAAAGAAGGACAGATAAGCTTTCCATCGAGCTCTTAGTCGAAGAAGTCGGTCAAAGGATGCAATAGTTATTAGCAAAAAACTAATCGGTGGTCAACACGATTCCGTCCTGCTGCCGACTCTTTTCGCAAAGTACTTTTCTATAATTCTAATATTTAATGGGAAAAAATTAAACGAATTTTTTGTCCATGTAAAAAACTATAAATCCTGAATAAAATACCGCCCATTTATGCAATTAAAAAAATTTAAATGTCTCTTATTAGATGAGGCATATTTTCGTCTGATATGGTACGTCTTCTTCAATTATTTCGAGGATATTTTAGTTTTTGATTGTATTTGTTACGACTTTTCGTCAAATATGTTAATGCCAACTCTTTTCGCAAAGTTCTTTTCTATAATTCTACTATTTAATGGAAAAAAATTAAACGAATTTTTTGTCTATGTAAAAAACTATAAATTCTGAATAAAATACCGCCCATTTATGCCATTAAAAAAATTTAAATGTCTCTTATTAGATAAGGCATATTTTCGTCTGATAAGGTACTTCTTCTTCAATGATTTCGAGGATATTTTAGTTTTGATCAAAAAAATTTTATTTCTTATGACTTTACGTAAAATATGTTAATGCCATCTGAAAGAAGGACAGATAAGCTTTCCATTCAGCCTTTAGTCGAAGAAGTTGGTCGAAGGATGCAAGAGTTATTAACAAAAAACTAATCGGTGGTCAACACGATTCCGTCCTACTGCCGATTCTTTTCGCAAAGTACTTTTCTATAATTCTAGCATTTAGTGGGAAAAAATTAATCGAATTTTTTGTCCATCTAAAAAACTATTAATTCTGAATAAAATACCGCCCATTTATGCAATTAAAAACATTTAAATGTCTCTTATTAGATAAGGCATATTTTCGTCTGATATGGTCAATAATTTCGAGGATATTTTAGTTTTTGATTTTATTTGTTACGACTTTTCGTCAAATATGTTAATGCCAACTCTTTTCGCAAAGTACTTTTCTATAATTCTAGTATTTAATGGAAAAAAATTAAACGAATTTTTTGTCCATGTAAAAAACTATAAATTCTGAATAAAATTCCGCCCATTTATGCCATTAAAAAAATTTAAATGTCTCTTATTAGATAAGGCATATTTTCGTCTGATAAGGTACTTCTTCTTCAATAATTTCGAGGATATTTTAGTTTTGATCAAAAAAATTTTATTTCTTATGACTTTACGTAAAATATGTTAATGCCATCTGAAAGAAGGACAGATAAGCTTTCCATTCAGCCTTTAGTCGAAGAAGTTGGTCGAAGGATGCAAGAGTTATTAACAAAAAACTAATCGGTGGTCAACACGATTCCGTCCTACTGCCGATTCTTTTCGCAAAGTACTTTTCTATAATTCTAGCATTTAGTGGGAAAAAATTAATCGAATTTTTTGTCCATCTAAAAAACTATTATTTCTGAATAAAATACCGCCCATTTATGCAATTAAAAACATTTAAATGTCTCTTATTAGATAAGGCATATTTTCGTCTGATATGGTCAATAATTTCGAGGATATTTTAGTTTTTGATTTTATTTGTTACGACTTTTCGTCAAATATGTTAATGCCAACTCTTTTCGCAAAGTACTTTTCTATAATTCTAGTATTTAATGGAAAAAAATTAAACGAATTTTTTGTCCATGTAAAAAACTATAAATTCTGAATAAAATTCCGCCCATTTATGCCATTAAAAAAATTTAAATGTCTCTTATTAGATAAGGCATATTTTCGTCTGATAAGGTACTTCTTCTTCAATAATTTCGAGGATATTTTAGTTTTGATCAAAAAAATTTTATTTCCTAAGACTTTTCATTAAATATGTTCATGCCATCTGAAAGAGGAACAGATAAGCTTTTCATCCAGCTCTTAGTCGAAGAAGTCGGTCGAACGATGCAAGAGTTATTAGCACAAAACTTATCGGTGGTCAACACGATTCCGTCCTACTGCCGATTCTTTTCGCAAAATACTTTTCTAAAATTCTAGTACTTAATACGAAAAAATTAAACGAATTTTTTGTCCATGTAAAAAGCTATTAATTCTGAATAAAATGCCGCCCATTTATGCAATTAAAAAAATTTAAATCTCTCTTTTTAGATAAGGCATATTTTCGTCTGATAAGGTTCTTCTTTTTCAATAATTTCGAGGATATTTTAGTTTTGATCAAAAAAATTTGATTTCCTATGACTTTTCGTAAAATATGTTAATGCCATCTGAAAGAGGAACAGATAAGCTTTCCATCGAGCTCTTAGTCGAAGAAGTCGGTCGAAGGATGCAAGAGTTATTAGCAGAAAACTAATCGGTGGTCAACACGATTCCGTCCTACTGCCGATTCTTTTCGCAAAGTACTTTTATTTTTTCTGGCATTTAATGGGAAACCAGTAAGGACGCTATCTTCAGCAAGGCTGAAGCTATAATACTTTTCACTTTGTGTCACTATAAAAAAAACTAAATGAATAGTTTTCATGCCTCCCTAACAACATAACTGTAATGTTTCAAGTCAATTCGTTCAAAAACAAAAAAGTTTTCCATACAACGGTTCACGTTTTTCGATAAGCGGGCGTAGCCATGCCCACTTTTGGTCAAAATAGTTTTCATTCCTCCCTAAGAACATAACTGTAAAGTTTCAAGTCAATTGGTTAAAAAACAAAAAAGTTTTCTATACAAAGGGTCAAGTTAAGCTATAAATGGGCGTGGCCATGCCCACTTTTTATCAAAATAGTTTTTATTCCTCCCTAAGAGCATAACTGCAAAGTTTCAAGTCAATTGGTTAAAAAACAAAAAAGTTTTCCATACAACGGGTCAATTTTCGCTGTAAGTGGGCGTGGCCATGCCCACTTTTGATCAAAATAATTTTCATTCCTCTCTAACAACATAACTGTAAAGTTTCAAGTCAATTGGTTAAGAAACAAAAAAGTTTTCCATACAACTGGTCAATTTTCGCTATAAAAGGGCGTAGCCATGCCCACTTTTGGTCAAAATAGTTTTCATTTCTCCCTAAGAACATAACTGTAAAGTTTCAAGTCAATTGGTTAAAAAACAAAAAAGTTTTCCATACAAAGGGTCAAGTTAAGCTATAAAAGGGCGTGGCCACGCCCACTTTTGGTCAAAACTGTTTTCATTCCACCCTAAGAACAATCCTGTAAAGTTTCAAGTCAGTTGGTTAAAAAACAAAAAAGTTTTCCATGCAACGGGTCAATTTTCGCTATAAGTGGGCGTGGCTACGCGTGGTTACGCCCCTTTTTGGTCAAAATAGTTTTCATTCCTCTCTAAGAACATAACTGTAAAGTTTCAAGTCAATTGGTTCAAAAACAAAAAAGTTTTCCATACAACGGGTCAATTTTCGCTATAAAAGGGCGTAGCCATGCCCACTTTTGGTCAAAATAGTTTTCATTCCTCCCTAGGAACATAACTGTAAAGTTGCAAGTCAATTGGTTAAAAAACAAAAAAGTTTTCCATACAAACGGTCAAGTTAAGCTATAAGTGGGCGTGGCCATGCCCACTTTTGAACAAAATAATTTTCATTCCTCCCTAAGAGCATAACTGCAAAGTTTCAAGTCAATTGGTTAGAAAACAAAAAAGTTTTCCATACAACGGGTCAATTTTCGCTATAAAAGGGCGTGGCCACGCCCACTTTTGGTCAAAACTGTTTTCATTCCACCCTAAGAACAATCCTGTAAAGTTTCAAGTCAGTTGGTTAAAAAACAAAAAAGTTTTCCATGCAACGGGTCAATTTTCGCTATAAGTGGGCGTGGCTACGCCCACTTTTGGTCAAAATAGTTTTCATTCCTCTCTAAGAACATAACTGTAAAGTTTCATGTCAATTGGTTAAAAAACAAAAAAGTTTTCCATACAACGGGTAAATTTTCGCTATAAGTGGGCGTGGCTACGCGTGGTTACGCCCCTTTTTGGTCAAAATAGTTTTCATTCCTCTCTAAGAACATAACTGTAAAGTTTCAAGTCAATTGGTTAAAATACAAAAAAGTTTTCCATACAACGGGTCAATTTTCGCTATAAAAGGGCGTAGCCATGCCCACTTTTGGTCAAAATAGTTTTCATTCCTTCCTAGGAACATAACTGTAAAGTTTCAAGTCAATTGGTTAAAAAACAAAAAAGTTTTCCATACAAACGGTCAAGTTAAGCTATAAGTGGGCGTGGCCATGCCCACTTTTGATCAAAATAATTTTCATTCCTCCCTAAGAGCATAACTGCAAAGTTTCAAGTCAATTGGTTAAAAAACAAAAAAGTTTTCCATACAACGGGTCAATTTTCGCTATAAAAGGGCGTGGCCACGCCCACTTTTGGTCAAAACTGTTTTCATTCCACCCTAAGAACAATCCTGTAAAGTTTCAAGTCAGTTGGTTAAAAAACAAAAAAGTTTTCCATGCAACGGGTCAATTTTCGCTATAAGTGGGCGTGGCTACGCGTGGCTACACCTACTTTTGGTCAAAATAGTTTTCATTCCTCCCTAAGAACATAACTGCAAAGTTTCAAGTCAATTGGTTAAAAAACAAAAAAGTTTTCCATACAACGGGTCAATTTTCGCTATAAAAGGGCGTGGCCACGCCCACTTTTGGTCAAAACTGTTTTCATTCCACCCTAAGAAAAATCCTGTAAAGTTTCAAGTCAGTTGGTTAAAAAACAAAAAAGTTTTCCATGCAACGGGTCAATTTTCGCTATAAGTGGGCGTGGCTACGCCCACTTTTGGTCAAAATAGTTTTCATTCCTCTCTAAGAACATAACTGTCAAGTTTCATGTCGATTGGTTAAAAAACAAAAAAGTTTTCCAAACAAAGGGTCAAGTTAAGCTATAAATGGGCGTGGCCATGCCCTCTTTTTATCAAAATAGTTTTTATTCCTCCCTAAGAGCATAACTGCAAAGTTTCAAGTCAATTGGTTAAAAAACAAAAAAGTTTTCCATACAACGGGTCAATTTTCGCTATAAAAGGGCGTGGCCACGCCCACTTTTGGTCAAAACTGTTTTCATTCCACCCTAAGAACAATCCTGTAAAGTTTCAAGTCAGTTGGTTAAAAAACAAAAAAGTTTTCCATGCAACGGGTCAATTTTCGCTATAAGTGGGCGTGGCTACGCGTGGCTACACCTACTTTTGGTCAAAATAGTTTTCATTCCTCTCTAAGAACATAACTGTAAAGTTTCAAGTCAATTGGTTAATAAACAAAAAAGTTTTCCATACAACGGGTACATTTTCGCTATAAATGGGCGTGGCTACGCGTGGTTACGCCCACTTTTGGTCAAAATAGTTTTCATTCCTCCCTAAGAACATAACTTTAAAATTTCAAGTCAATTGGTTAAGAAACAAAAAAGTTTTCCATACAACGACGTGAATAAAGCTTCTCTTCCTCTTCTTCATTTTGTATGGGAGCTACCAGTTCCAGATGTCCAATATCAATGAAACTTTCAGGCATGCAGTCGGACCATGTAAAACTACTATGTTTAAAATTTCAGCTTTCTATTGTACAAAACAAAAAAGTTTTCCATACAACGATTCAAGTTTTGTTTCACTTTTCTTCTTCTTTTCGTATGGGAGCTACCTGTTCCAATAATCCGATCATGCTGGTTCCGACGAATGATTCATCGTAATAAATTCTAAGACTCTGTGCAAAGTTTCAGCTCGATAGCTTCAAAACTGAGGGACTAGTTTGCATACATACCGACAGACAGACAGACAGACGGACAGACGGACATGGCTAAATCAACTCGTCTTGTCGTCCTGATCAAGAGTATATATACTTTATATAGTCGGAAATTAATATTTCGAGCTGTTACAAACTCCGTGACAAAGTTAATATACTATTTCACATAAGTGAAAAGTATAAAAATCAAACAAATTTTTTGTCCATGTAAAAAACTATTAATTCTGAATAAAATGCCAACCATTTATGCAATTAAAAAAATTTAAATGTCTCTTATTAGATAAGGCATATTTTCGTCTGATAAGGTACTTCTTCTTCAATGATTTCGAGGATATATTAGTTTTGATCAAAAAAATTTTATTTCTTACGACTTTTCGTAAAATATGTTAATGCCATCTGAAAGAGGAACAGATAAGCTTTCCATCGAGCTCTTAGTCGAAGAAGTCGATCGAAGGATGCAAGAGTTATAAGCAAAAAACTAATCGGTGGTCAACACGATTCCGTCCTACTGCCGAGTCTTTTCGCAAAGTACTTTTCTATAATTCTAGTATTTAATGGGAATAAATTAAACGAATTTTTTTTCCATGTAAAAAATTATTAATTCTGAATAAAATGCCAACCATTTATGCAATTAAAAAAATTTAAACGTCTCTTATTAGATAAGGCATATTTTCGTCTGATAAGGTACTTCTTCTTCAATGATTTCGAGGATATATTAGTTTTGATCAAAAAAATTTTATTTCTTACGACTTTTCGTAAAATATGTTAATGCCATCTGAAAGAGGAACAGATAAGCTTTCCATCGAGCTCTTAGTCGAAGAAGTCGGTCGAAGGATGCAAGAGTTATTAGCAAAAAGCTTATCGGTGGTCGACACGTTTCCGTCCTACTGCCGATTCTTTTCGCAAAGTACTTTTCTATAATTCTAGTATTTAATGGGAATAAATTAAACGAATTTTTTTTCCATGTAAAAAATTATTAATTCTGAATAAAATGCCAACCATTTATGCAATTAAAAAAATTTAAACGTCTCTTATTAGGTAAGGCATATTTTCGTCTGACAAGTTACTTCTTCTTCAATGATTTCGAAGATATTTTAGTTTTGATCAAAAAAATTTTATTTCTTACGACTTTTCGTAAAATATGTTAATGCCATCTGAAAGAGGAACAGATAAGCTTTCCATCCAGCTCTTAGTCGAAGAAGTCGGTCGAAGGATGCAAGAGTTATTGGCAAAAAATTAAACACGATTCCCTCCTACTGCCGATTCTTTTCGCAAAATACTTTTCTATAGTTCTTGTATTTAATGGGTAAAAAACTATTAATTCTGAATAAAATTCCGCCCATTTATGCAATAAAAAAAATTTATACGTCTCTTATTAGACAAGGCATATTTTCGTCTGATAAGTTACTTCTTCTTCAATGATTTCGACGATATTTTAGTTTTGATCAAAAAAATTTTATTTCTTACGACTTTTCGTAAAATATGTTAATGCCATCTGAAAGAGGAACAGAGAAGCTTTCCATGGAGCTCTTAGTCAAAGAAGTCGGTGGAAGGATGCAAGAGTTATTAGTAAAAAAGCTAGTCGGTGGTCAACACGTTTCCGTCCTACTGCCGATTCTTTTCGCAAAGTACTTTTCTATAATTCTAGTATTTAATGGGAATAAATTAAACTAATTTTTTTTTCCATGTAAAAAACTATTAATTCTGAATAAAATGCCAACCATTTATGCAATTAAAAAAATTTAAACGTCTCTTATTAGGTAAGGCATATTTTCGTCTGACAAGTTACTTCTTCTTCAATGATTTCGAAGATATTTTAGTTTTGATCAAAAAAATTTTATTTCTTATGACTATTCGTAAAATATGTTAATGCGCTCTGAATCAGGAACAGATAAGCTTTCCATCGAGCTCTTAGTCGAAGAAGTCGGTCGAAGGATGCAAGAGTTATTAGCAGAAAACTAATCGGTGGTCAACACGATTCCGGCCTACTGCCGATTCTTTTCGCAAAGTACTTTTCTATAATTCAAGTATTTAATGGGAAAAAATTAAACAAATTTTTTGTCTATGTGAAAAACTATTAATTCTGAATAAAATGCCGCCCATTTATGCAATTAAAAAAATTTAAATGTCTCTTATTAGATAAGGCATATTTTCGTCTAATAAAGTTCTTCTTCTACAAAGATTTCGAGGATATTTTAGTTTTGATCAAAAAAATTTTATTTCTTATGACTTTTCGTAAAATATGTTAATGCCATCTGAAAGAAGAACAGATAAGTTTTCCATCGAGCTTTTAGTCGAAGAAGTCGGTCGAAGGATGCAAGAGTTATTAGCAGAAAACTAAACACGATTCCGTTCTACTGCCGATTCTTTTCGCAAAGTACTTTTCTATAATTCTTGTATTTAATGGGTAAAAAACTATTAATTCTGAATAAAATGCCGCCCATTTATGCAATTAAAAAAATTTAAATGTCTCTTATTAGACAAGGCATATTTTCGTCTGATAAGGTACTTCTTCTTCAATGATTTCGAGGATATTTTAGTTTTGATCAAAAAAAATTTAATTTCTTATGACTTTTCGTAAAATATGTTAATGCCATCTGAAAGAAGAACAGATAAGTTTTCCATCGAGCTTTTAGTCGAAGAAGTCGGTCGAAGGATGCAAGAGTTATTAGCAGAAAACTAATCGGTGGTCTACACGATTCCGGCCTACTGCCGATTCTTTTCGCAAAGTACTCTTCTATAATTCTAGTATTTAATGGAAAAAAATTAAACGAATTTTTTTTCCATGTAAAAAACTATTAATTCTGAAAAAAATGACGCCCATTTATGCAATTAAAAAAATTTAAATGTCTCTTATTAGATAATGCATATTTTCGTCTGAAGGTACTTCTTCTTCAATGATTTCGACGATATTTTAGTTTTGACCAAAAAATTTTTATTTCTTACGACTTTTCGTAAAATATGTTAATGCCATCTGAAAGAGGAACAGATAAGCTTTCCATCGAGCTCTTGATCGAAGAAGTGGTTCGAAGGATTCAAGAGTTATTAGCAAAAAACTAATCGTTGGTCAACACGATTCCGTCCTACTGCCGATTCTTTTCGCAAAGTACTTTTATATAATTCTATTTTTAATGGGAATAAATTAAACGAATTTTTTTTCAATGTAAAAATCTATTAATTCTGAATAAAATGCCAACCAATTATGCAATTAAAAAAATTTAAACGTATCTTACTACATAAGGCATATTTTCGTCTGACACGGTACTTCTTCTTCAATGATTTCGAGGATATTTTAATTTTGATCAAAAAAATTTTATTTTTTATGACTTTTCATAAAATATGTTAATGCCATCTGAAACAGGAATAGATGAGCTTTCCATCGAGCTCTTAGTCGAAGAAGGCGGTCGAAGGATGCAAGAGTTATTAGCAGAAAACTTATCGGTGGTCAACACGATTCTGTCCTACTGTCGATTCTATTCGCAAGGTACTTTTCTATAACTCTAGTATTTTATAGGAACAAATTAACCGAATTTTTTGTCCAATTAAAATCTATTAATTCTGAATAAAATGCCACCCATTTATGCAATTAAAAAAATTTAAATGTCTTTTATTAGATAAGGCATATTTTCGTCTGATAAGGTACTTCTTCTTCAATGATTTCGATGATATTTTAGTTTTGATCAAAAAAATTTTATTTTTTACGACTTTTCGTAAAATATGTTAAAGCCATCTGAAAGAGGAACAGATGAGCTTTCCATCGAACTCTTAGTCGAAGAAGTCGGTCGAAGGATGCAAGAGTTATTAGCAGAAAACTAATCGGTGGTCAACACGATTCCGTCCTACTGCCGATTCTTTTCGCAAAGTACTTTTCTATAATTCTAGTATTTAATCGGAATAAATTAAACGAATTTTTTGTCCATTTAAAATCTATTAATTCTGAATAAAATGCCACCCATTTATGCAATTAAAAAATTTAAACGTCTCTTATTAGATAAGGCATATTTTCGTCTGACATGGTACTTCTTCTTCAATGATTTCGAGGATATTTTAGTTTTGATCAAAAAAATTTTATTTTTTATGACTTTTCATAAAATATGTTAATGCCATCTGAAACAGAAGCAGATGAGCTTTCCATCGAGCTCTTAGTCGAAGAAGTCGGTCGAAGGATGCAAGAGTTATTAGCAAAAAACTAAACACGATTCGGTCCTACTGCCGATTCTTTTCGCAAAGTACTTTTCTATAATTCTTGTATTTAATGGGTAAAAAACTATAAATTCTGAATAAAATGCCGCCCATTTATGCAACTAAAAAAATCTAAATGTCTCTTGTTAGACAAGACGTATTTTCGTCTGATAAGGTACTTCTTCTTCAATGATTTCGAGGATATTTAAGTTTTGATCAAAAAAATTTTATTTCTTATGACTTTTCGTAAAATATGTTAATGCCATCGGAAACAAGAACAGATAAGCTTTTCATCGAGCTCTTAGTCGAAGAAGTCGGTCGAAGGATGCAAGAGTTATTAGCAAAAAACTAAACACGATTCCGTCCTACTGCCGATTCGTTTCGCAAAGTACTTTTCTATAATTCTTGTATTTAATTTCTCGTCTGATAAGGTACTTCTTCTTCAATGATTTCGAGGATATTTTAGTTTTGATCAAAAACATTTAATTTCTTATGACTTTTCGTAAAATATGTTAATGCCATCTGAAAGAAGAACAGATAAGTTTTCCATCGAGCTCTTGATCGAAGAAGTGGTTCGAAGGATTCAAGAGTTATTAGCAAAAAACTAATCAGTGGTCAACACGATTCCGTCCTACTGCCGATTCTTTTCGCAAAGTTCTTTTCTATAATTCTAGTATTTAATGGGAATAAACTAAAGGAATTTTTTTTCCATGTAAAAATCTATTAATTCTGAATAAAATGCCAACCAATTATGCAATTAAAAAAATTTAAACGTCTCTTATTAGATAAGGCATATTTTCGTCTGACACGGTACTTCTTCTTCAATGATTTCGAGGATATTTTAGTTTTGATCAAAAAAAATTTTATTTTTTATGACTTTTCATAAAATATGTTAATGCCATCTGAAACAGAAGCAGATGAGCTTTCCATCGAGCTCTTAGTCGAAGAAGTGGTTCGAAGGATGCAAGAGTTATTAGCAGAAAACTTATCGGTGGTCAACACGATTCGGTCCTACTGCCGATTCTTTTCGCAAAGTACTTTTCTATAATTCTTGTATTTAATGGGTAAAAAACTATAAATTCTGAATAAAATGCCGCCCATTTATGCAACTAAAAAAATCTAAATGTCTCTTGTTAGACAAGACGTATTTTCGTCTGATAAGGTACTTCTTCTTCAATGATTTCGAAGAGATTTTAGTTTCGATCAAAAAAATTTTATTTCTTACGACTTTTCGTAAAATATGTTAATGACATCTGAAAAAGGAACAGATAAGCTTTCCATCGAGTTCTTAATCGAAGAAGTCGGTCGAAGGATGCAAGAGTTATTATCAAAAAACTAATCGGTGGTCAACACGATTCCGTCCTACTGCCGATTCTTTTCGAAAAGTACTTTTCTATAATTCTGGTATTTAATGGGAAAAAGTTAAACGAATATTTTTTCCATGTAAAAAACTTTTAATTCTGAATAAAATGCCGACCATTTATGCAATTAAAAAAATTAAAACGTCTCTTATTAGAAAAGGCATATTTTCGTCTGACACGGTACTTCTTCTTCAATGATTTCGAGGATATTTTAGTTTTGATCAAAAAAATTTTATTTTTTATGACTTTTCATAAAATATGTTAATGCCATCTGAAACAGAAGCAGATGAGCTTTCCATCGAGCTCTTAGTCGAAGAAGTCGGTCGAAGGATGCAAGAGTTATTAGCAAAAAACTAAACACGATTCCGTCCTACTGCCGAATCTTTTCGCAAAGTACTTTTCTATAATTCTTGTATTTAATTTCTCGTCTGATAAGGTACTTCTTCTTCAATGATTTCGAGGATATTTTAGTTTTGATCAAAAACATTTAATTTCTTATGACTTTTCGTAAAATATGTTAATGCCATCTGAAAGAAGAACAGATAAGTTTTCCATCGAGCTCTTGATCGAAGAAGTGGTTCGAAGGATTCAAGAGTTATTAGCAAAAAACTAATCGGTGGTCAACACGATTCCGTCCTACTGCCGATTCTTTTCGCAAAGTACTTTTCTATAATTCTAGTATTTAATGGGAAAAATTAAACGAATTTTTTGTCCATGTAAAATCTATTAATTCTGAAAAAAATGCCGCCCATTTATGCAATTAAAAAAATTTAAATGTCTCTTATTAGATAATGCATATTTTCGTCTGATAAGGTACTTATTCTTCAATGATTTCGACGATATTTTAGTTTTGACCAAAAAATTTTTATTTCTTACGACTTTTCGTAAAATATATTAATGCCATCTGAAAGAGGAACAGATAAGCTTTCCATCGAGCTCTTGATCGAAGAAGTGGTTCGAAGGATTCAAGAGTTATTAGCAAAAAACTAATCGGTGGTCAACACGATTCCGTCCTACTGCCGATTCTTTTCGCAAAGTACTTTTCTATAATTCTAGTATTTAATGGGAAAAATTAAACGAATTTTTTGTCCATGTAAAATCTATTAATTCTGAAAAAAATGCCGCCCATTTATGCAATTAAAAAAATTTAAACGTATCTTATTAGATAAGGCATATTTTCGTCTGACACGGTACTTCTTCTTCAATGATTTCGAGGATATTTTAGTTTTGATCAAAAAAAATTTTATTTTTTATGACTTTTCATAAAATATGTTAATGCCATCTGAAACAGAAGCAGATGAGCTTTCCATCGAGCTCTTAGTCGAAGAAGGCGGTCGAAGGATGCAAGAGTTATTAGCAGAAAACTTATCGGTGGTCAACACGATTCCGGCCTACTGCCGATTCTTTTCGCAAAGTACTTTTCTATAATTCAAGTATTTAATGGGAAAAAATTAAACAAATTTTTTGTTCATGTAAAAACTATTAATTCTGAATAAAATGCCGCCCATTTATGCAATTAAAAAAATTTAAATGTCTCTTATTAGATAAGGCATATTTTCGTCTGATAAGGTAAGGTAAACGTCCCTGTCATGGATCAGCTAAGGAAAAATTTAATTTCAATTCGACACTTTAACCTGAAAAAACATACATTCACCATGTTTGTTTTTTTATTTGGACATTTAGTCTTTTAAGAACAAGATACACATTCCACTATATTAATTATTATCCGTTTAATAAACAAATTTCGATTATTAATAATTCATTACTCTTTGTCCTAGTGATGGATCACTTGTCCCAGTAATGAATCGTCCTGTCCTAGTAATGGATCAGGTTGACAAAGTAACGTTATTATTGCTTGATTATCAATTTAAGTTGATATTTAATGATTCAATATTAAAAAGTGCGGTATGAAGACGATAGTCACTGAAAAACTTTATGAAAAACAATTATCGAAGTTCTTTTTCTTCTATTAATTTAAATCAAACTCCGCAGTGAAACAAATTATAACAAAATAACACTATGACTCAGAGTGACACATATGTGTCAAAAAGATCCCGTTTGTGAAAGAATATGAAACTTGTTATTGTTCGATGTACTGATTCATAACTGGGACATGATCCATTACTGGGACGTTTACCTTACTCCTTCTTCAATGATTTCGAGGATATTTTAGTTTTGATCAAAAAAATTTTATTTCTTAAGACTTTTCGCAAATATGTTAATGCTTTCTGAAAGAGGAATAGATAAGCTTTCCATCGAGCTCTTACTCGAAGAAGTCGGTCGAAGGATGCAAGAGTTATTAGCAAAAAACTAATCGGTGATCAATACGATTCCGTCCTACTGTCGATTCTTTTCGCAAAGTACTTTTCTATAATTCTAGTATTTAATAGCAACAAATTAAACGAATTTTTTGTCCAATTAAAATCTATTAATTCTGAATAAAATGCCACCCATTTATGCAATTAAAAAAATTAAAACGTCTCTTATTAGATAAGGCATATTTTCGTCTGACAAGGTACTTCTTCTTCAATGATTTCGAGGAAATTTTAGTGTGGACAAAAAAAATTTTATTTCTTATGACTTTTCGTAAAATATGTTCATGCCATCTGAAACAGGAACAGATAAGCTTTCCATCGAGGTCTTAATCGAAGAAGTCGGTCGAACGATGCAAGAGTTATTAGCAAAAAACTAATCGGTGGTCAATACGATTCCGTCCTACTGTCGATTCTTTTCGCAAGGTACTTTTCTTTAATTCTAGTATTTAATAGGAACAAATTAAACGAATTTTTTGTCAATTAAAATCTATTAATTCTGAATAAAATGCCACCCATTTATGCAATTAAAAAAATTTAAATGTCTCTTATTAGATAAGGCATATTTTCGTCTGATAAGGTACTTCTTCTTCACTAATTTCGAGGATATTTTAGATTTGATCAAAAAAATTTTATTTCTTACGACTTTTCGTAAAATATGTTAATGCCATCTGAAAGAGGAACAGATGAGATTTCCATCGAGCTCTTAGTCGAAGAAGTCGGTCGAAGGATGCAAGAGTTATTAGCAGAAAACTAATCGCTGGTCAACACGATTCCGTCCTACTGCCGATTCTTTCCGCAAAGTACTTTTTCATAATTCTAGTATTTAATGGGAATAAATTAAACGAATTTTTTGTCCATTTAAAATCTATTAATTCTGAATAAAATGCCACCCATTTATGCAATTAAAAAAATTTAAACGTCTCTTATTAGATAAAGCATATTTTCGTCTGACAAGGTACTTTTTCTTCAATGATTTCGAAGAGATTTTAGTTTCGATCAAAAAAATTTTATTTCTTACGACTTTTCGTAAAATATGTTAATGACATCTGAAAAAGGAACAGATAAGCTTTCCATCGAGGTCTTAATCGAAGAAGTCGGTCGAAGGATGCAAGTGTTATTATGAAAAACTAATCGGTGGTCAACACGTTTCCGTCCTACTGCCGATTCTTTTCGCAAAGTACTTTTCTATAATTGTAGTATTTAATGGGAAAAAATTAAACGAATTTTTTTTCCATGTAAAAAACTTTTAATTCTGAATAAAATGCCGACCATTTATGTAATTAAAAAAATTTAAACGTCTCTTATTAGATAAGGCATATTTTCGTCTGACAAGGTACTTCTTCTTCAATGATTTCGAGGAAATTTTAGTAAGGATTAAAAAAAATTTTATTTCTTATGACTTTTCGTAAATTATGCCATCTGAAAGAGGAACAGATAAGCTTTCCATCGAGCTCTTAGTCGAAGAAGTCGGTCGAAGGATGCAAGAGTTGTTAGCAGAAAACTAATCGGTGGTCAACACGATTCCGGCCTAGTGTACTTTTCTATAATTCAAGTATTTAATGGGAAAAAATGAAACAAATTTTTTGTCCATGTAAAAAACTATTAATTCTGAATAAAATTCCGCCCACTTATGCAATTAAAAAATGTTAATGTCTCTTATTAGATAAGGCATATTTTCGTCTTCTTCAATGATTTCGACGATATTTTAGTTTCGATCAAAAAAATTTTATTTCTTACGACTTTTCGTAAAATATGTTAATGCCATCTGAAAAAGGAACAGATAAGCTTTCCATCGAGGTCTTTATCGAAGAAGTCGGTCGAAGGATGCAAGAGTTATTAGCAAAAAACTAATCGGTGGTCAACACGTTTCCGTCCTACTGCCGATTCTTCCAATTATTTATGCAATTAAAACCAGTAAGGACGCTATCTTTAGCAAGGCTGAAGCTATAATACTTTTCGCGTTGTGTCACTTTAAAAAAAACTAAATGAATAGTTTCCATGCCCCCCTAACAACATATCTGTAAGGTTTCAAGTCAATTGGTTAAAAACAAAAAAGTTTTCCATACAACGGTACAAATTTTGCGATAAGTGGACGTAGCCATGCCCACTTTTGGTCAAAATAGTTTTCATTCCTCTCTAAGAACATAACTGTAAAGTTTCAAGTCAATTGGTTAAAAAACAAAAAAGTTTTCCATACATTCGTTCAAGTTTCACTATAAGTGGGCGTAGCTACGCCCACTTTTGGTCAAAATAGTTTTCATTCCTCCCTAAGAACATAACTGTTACATTTCAAGTCAATTGGTTAAAAAACAAAAAAGTTTTCCATACAACGGGTTAATTTTCTATAAGGTCAAAATAGTTTTCATTCCTCTCTAAGAACATAACTGTAAAGTTTCAAGTCAATTGGTTAAAAAACCAAAAAGTTTTCCATACAACGGGTCAATTTTCGCTATAAGTGGGCGTGGCCACGCCCACTTTTGGTCAAACTAGTTTTTATTCCTCCCTAAGAACATAACTGTAAAGTTTCAAGTCAATAGGTTAAAAAACAAATAAGTTCTCCATACAACGATTCAAGTTTTGTTCACTTTTCTTCTTCTTTTCGTATGGGAGCTACCTGTTCCAACAATCCGATCATGCTGGTTCCGACGAATGATTCATCGTAATAAATTCTAAGACTCTGTGCAAAGTTTCAGCTCGATAGCTTCAAAACTGAGGGACTAGTTTGCATATATACAGACAGACTGACAGACAGACGGACAGACGAACAGACGGACATGGCTAAATCAACTCGTCTTGTCGTCCTGATCAAGAATATATATACCTTATATAGTCAGAAATTAATATTTCGATCTGTTACAAACTCCGTGACAAAGTTAATATACTATTTCACATACGTGAAAAGTATAAAATTTAAACGTCTCTGATTAAATAAGGCATATTTTCGTCTGACAAGGTACTTCTTCTTCAATGATTACGAGGATATTTTAGTTTTGATCAAAAAAATTTTATTTCTTATGACTTTTCGTAAAATATGTTAATGCCATCTGAAAGAGGAACAGATAAGCTTTCCATCGAGCTCTTCGTCGAAGAAGTCGGTCAAAAGATGCAATAGTTATTAACAAAAAATTAATCGGTGGTCAACACGATTCCGTCCTACTGCCGATTCTTTTCGCAAAGTACTTTTCTATAATTCTAGCATTTAATGGGAAAAAATTAAACGAATTTTTTGTCCATTTAAAATCTATTAATTCTGAATAAAATGCCAACCATTTATGCAATTAAAAAAATTTAAATGTCTCTTATTAGATAAGGCATATTTTCGTCTGATAAGGTACTTCTTCTTCAATGATTTCGAGGATATTTTAGTTTTGATCAAAAAAATTTTATTTCTTATGACTTGACGTAAAATATGTTAATGCCATCTGAAAGAAGAACGGATAAGCTTTCCATCCAGCTCTTAGTCGAAGAAGTCAGTCTAAGGATGCAAGAGTTATTAACAAAAAACTAATCGGTGGTCAACACGTTTCCGTCCTACTGCAAATTATTTTTCGCAAAGTACTTTTCTATAATTCTAATATTAAATGGGAAAAAATTAAACTGATTTTTTGTCGATGTAAAAAACTATTAATTCTAAATAAAATGCCGCCCATTTATGCAATTAAAAAAATTTAAATGTCTCTTATTAGATAAGGCATATTTTCGTCTGATACGGTACTTCTTATTCAATGTTTTCGGGGATATTTTAGTTTTGATCAAAAAAATTTTGTTACTTATGACTTTTCGTAAAATATGTTAACGCCATCTGAAAGAGGAACAGATAAGCTTTCCATCGAGCACTTAGTCGAAGAAATCGGTCAAAAGATGCAATAGTTATTAGCAAAAAACTAATCGGTGGTCAACACGATTCCGTCATACTGCCGACTCTTTTCGCAAAGTACTTTTCTATAATTCTAATATTAAATGGGAAAAAATTAAACTGATTTTTTGTCCATGTAAAAAACTATTAATTCCAAATAAAAAGCCGCCCATTTATGCAATTAAAAAAATTTAAACGTCTCTTATTAGATTAGGCATATTTTCGTCTGATAAGGTACTTCTTTTTAAATGATTTCGAGGATATTTTATTTTTGATCAAAAAAATTTTATTTCTTATCTTTCTACTGCAAATTCTTTTCGCAAAGAACTTTTCTATAATTCTAGTATTTAATGGGAAAGAATTAATCGAATTTTTTGTCCATGTAAAAAACTATTAATTCTGAATAAAATGCCAACCATTTATGCAATTAAAAAAATTTAAAAAAATTTAAACGTCTCTTATTAGATAAGGCATATTTTCGTCTGACACGGTACTTCTTCTTCAATGATTGCGAGGATATTTTAGTTTTGATCAAAAAAATTTTATTTCTTATGACTTCTCGTAAAATATGTTAATGCCATCTGAAAGAGGAACAGATAAGCTTTCCATCGCGCTCTTAGTCGAAGAAGTCGGTCGAAGGATGCAAGAGTTATTAGCAGACAACTAATCGGTGGTCAACACGATTCCCTCCTACTGTCGATTCTTTTCGCAAAGTACTTTTCTATAATTCTAGTATTTAATGGGAAAAAATTAAACGAATTTTTTGTCTATTTAAAATCTATTAATTCTGAATAAAATGCCACCCATTTATGCAATTAAAAAAATTTAAATGTCTCTTATTAGATAAGGCATATTTTCGTCTGATAAGGTACTTCTTCTTCAATGATTTCGAGGATATTTTAGTTTTGATCAAAAAAATTTTATTTCTTATGACGTTTCGTAAATTATGTTAATGCCATCTGATAGAGGAACAGATAAGCTTTCCATCGAGCTCTTAGTCGAAGAAGTTGGTCGAAGGATGCAAGAGGTATAAGCAGAAAACTAGTCGGTGGTCAACACGATTCCGTCCTACTGCCGATTCTTTTCGCAAAGTACTTTTCTATAATTCTAGTATTTAATGAGAAAAAATTAAACAAATTTTTTGTCCATGTAAAAAACTATTAATTCTGAATAAAATGCCGCCCATTTATGCAATTAAAAAAATTTAAATGTCTCTTATTAGATAAGGCATATTTTCGTCTGATAAGGTACTTCTTCTTCAATGATTTCGAGGATATTTTAGTTTTGATCAAAATAATTTTATTTCTTATGACTTTTCGTCAAATATGTTAATGCCATCTGAAAGATGATCGGATAAGCTTTCCATCGAGCTCTTAGTCGAAGAAGTCGGTCGAAGGATGCAAGACTTATTAGCAAAAAACTAATCGGTGGTCAACACGATTCCGTCCTACTGTCGATTCTTTTCGCAAAGTACTTTTCTATAATTCTAGTATTTAATAAGAAAAAATTAAAAGAATTTTTTGTCCATTTAAAATCTATTTATTCTGAATAAAATGCCACCCATTTATGCAATTAAAATAATTTTAATGTCTCTTATTAGATAATGCATATTTTCGTCCGATAAGGTACTTCTTCTTAGATAAGGCATATTTTCGCCTGATAAGGTACTTTTTCTTCAATGATTTCGATGATATTTTAGTTATGATCAAAAAACTTTTATTTCTTATCGGTGGTCAACACGATTCCGTCCTACTGCAAATTATTTTCGCAAAGTACTTTTCTATAATTCTAATATTAAATGGAAAAAAATTAAACTGATTTTTTGTCCATGTAAAAAACTTTTAATTCAAAATAAAAAGCCGCCCATTTATGCAATTAAAAAAATTTAAACGTCTCTTATTAGATAAGGCATATTTTCGTCTGATAAGGTACTTCTTTTTCAATGATTTCGAGGATAGTTTATTTTTGATCAAAAAAATTTTATTTCTTATCTTTCTACTGCAAATTCTTTTCGCAAAGAACTTTTCTATAATTCTAGTATTTAATGGGAAAGAATTAATCGAATTTTTTGTCCATGTAAAAAACTATTAATTCTGAATAAAATGCCAACCATTTATGCAATTAAAAAAATTTAAACGTCTCTTATTAGATAAGGCATATTTTCGTCTGACAAGGTACTTCTTCTTCAATGATTCTGAGGATATTTTAGTTTTGATCAAAAAAATTTTATTTCTTATAACTTCTCGTAAAATATGTTAATGCCATCTGAAACAGGAACAGATAGCTTTCCATCGCGCTCTTAGTCGAAGAAGTTGGTCGAAGGATGTAAGAGCTATTAGCAGACAACTAATCGGTGGTCAATACGATTCCCTCCTACCGTCGATTCTTTTCGCAAAGTACTTTTCTATAATTCTAGTATTTAATGGGAAAAAATTAAATGAATTTTTTGTCCATTTAAAATCTATTAATTCTGAATAACATGCTACCCATTTATGCAATTAAAAAAATTTAAATGTCTCTTATTAGATAAGGCATATTTTCGTCTGATAAGGTACATCTTCTTCAATGATTTCGAGGATATTTTAGTTTTGATCAAAAAAATTTTATTTCTTATGACTTTTCGTAAAATATGTTAATGCCATCTGAAAGAGGAACAGATAAGCTTTCCATCGCGCTCTTAGTCGAAGAAGTCGGTCGAAGGATGCAAGAGTTATTAGCAGACAACTAATCGGTGGTCAACACGATTCCGTCCTACTGTCGATTCTTTTCGCAAAGTACTTTTCTATAATTCTAGTATTTAATGAGAAAAAATTAAACGAATTTTTTGTCCATGTAAAAAACTATTAATTCTAAATAAAATGCCGCCCATTTATGCAATTAAAAAAATTTAAATGTCTCTTATTAGATAACGCATATTTTCGTCCGATAAGGTACTTCTTCTTAGATTAGGCATATTTTCGCCTGATAAGGTACTTCTTCTTCAATGATTTCGATGATATTTTAGTTATGATCAAAAAACTTTTATTTCTTATCGGTGGTCAACACGTTTCCGTCCTACTGCAAATTATTTTCGCAAAGTACTTTTCTATAATTCTAATATTAAATGGAAAAAAATTAAACTGATTTTTTGTCCATGTAAAAAACTATTAATTCTAAATAAAATGCCGCCCATTTATGCAATTAAAAAAATTTAAATGTCTCTTATTAGATAAGGCATATTTTCGTCTGATACGGTACTTCTTATTCAATGATTGCGAGGATATTTTAGTTTTGATCAAAAAAATTTTATTTCTTATGACTTTTCGTAAAATATGTTAATGCCATCGGAAAGAGGAACAGATAAGCTTTCCATCGAGCACTTAGTCGAAGAAATCGGTCAAAAGATGCAATAGTTATTAGCAAAAAACTAATCGGTGGGCAACACGATTCCGTCATACTGCCGACTCTTTTCGCAAAGTACTTTTCTATAATTCTAATATTAAATGTTAAAAAATTAAACTGATTTTTTGTCCATGTAAAAAACTATTAATTCTAAATAAAATGCCGCCCATTTATGCAATTAAAAAAATTTAAATGTCTCTTATTAGATAACGCATATTTTCGTCTGATAAGGTACTTCTTTTTCAATGATTTCGAGGATATTTTATTTTTGATCAAAAAAATTTTATTTCTTATCTTTCTACTGCAAATTCTTTTCGCAAAGAACTTTTCTATAATTCTAGCATTTAATGGGAAAGAATTAATCGAATTTTTTGTCCATGTAAACAACTATTAATTCTGAATAAAATGCCAACCATTTATGCAATAAAAAAAATTTAAACGTCTCTTATTAGATAAGGCATATTTTCGTCTGATAAGGTACTTCTTCTTCAATGATTGCGAGGATATTTTAGATTTGATCAAAAAAATTTTATTTCTTATGACTTCTCGTAAAATATGTTAATGCCATCTGAAACAGGAACAGATAAGCTTTCCATCGCGCTCTTAGTCGAAGAAGTCGGTGGAAGGATGCAAGAGTTATTAGCAGACAACTAATCGGTGGTCAACACGATTCCCTCCTACTGTCGATTCTTTTCGCAAAGTACTTTTCTATAATTCTAGTATTTAATGGGAAAAAATTAAACGAATTTTTTGTCTATTTAAAATCTATTAATTCTGAATAAAATGCCAACCATTTATGCAATTAAAAAAATTTAAACGTCTCTTATTAGATAAGGCATATTTTCGTCTGACAATGTACTTCTTCTTCAATGATTGCGAGGATATTTTAGTTTTGATCAAAAAAATTTTATTTCTTAATACTTCTCGTAAAATATGTTAATGCCATCTGAAAGAGGAACAGATAAGATTTCCATCGCGCTCTTAGTCGAAGAAGTCGGTCGAAGGATGCAAGAGTTATTAGCAGACAACTAATCGGTGGTCAACACGATTCCCTCCTACTGTCGATTCTTTTCGCAAAGTACTTTTCTATAATTCTAGTATTTAATGGGAAAAAATTAAACGAATTTTTTGTCCATTTAAAATCTATTAATTCTGAATAAAATGCCAACCATTTATGCAATTAAAAAAATGTAAACGTCTCTTATTAGATAAGGCATATTTTCGTCTGACAAGGTACTTCTTCTTCAATGATTGCGAGGATATTTTAGTTTTGATCAAAAAAATTGTATTTCTTATGACTTCTCGTAAAATATGTTAATGCCATCTGAAACAGGAACAGATAAGCTTTCCATCGCGCTCTTAGTCGAAGAAGTCGGTCGAAGGATGTAAGAGTTATTAGCAGACAACTAATCGGTGGTCAACACGATTCCCTCCTACTGTCGATTCTTTTCGCAAAGTACTTTTCTATAATTCTAGTATTTAATGAGAAAAAATTAAACAAATTTTTTGTCCATGTAAAAAACTATTAATTCTGAATAAAATGCCGCCCATTTATGCAATTAAAAAAATTTAAATGTCTCTTATTAGATAAGGCATATTTTCGTCTGATAAGGTACTTCTTCTTCAATGATTTCGAGGATATTTTAGTTTTGATCAAAAAAATTTTATTTCTTACGACTTTTCGTCAAATATGTTAATGCCATCTGAAAGATGATCGGATAAGCTTTCCATCGAGCTTTTAGTCGAAGAAGTCGGTCGAAGGATGCAAGACTTATTAGCAAAAAACTAATGGGTGGTCAACACGATTCCGTCCTACTGTCGATTCTTTTCGAAAAGTACTTTTCTATAATTCTAGTATTTAATAAGAAAAAATTAAAAGAATTTTTTGTCCATTTAAAATCTATTTATTCTGAATAAAATGCCACCCATTTATGCAATCAAAATAATTTTAATGTCTCTTATTAGATAAGGCATATTTTCGTCCGATAAGGTACTTCTTCTTAGATAAGGCATATTTTCGCCTGATAAGGTACTTCTTCTTCAATGATTTCGATGATATTTTAGTTATGATCAAAAAACTTTTATTTCTTATCGGTGGTCAACACGTTTCCGTCCTACTGCAAATTATTTTCGCAAAGTACTTTTCTATAATTCTAATATTAAATGGGAAAAAATTAAACTGATTTTTTTGTCCATGTAAAAAACTATTAATTCTAAATAAAATGCCGCCCATTTATGCAATTAAAAAAATTTTAATGTCTCTTATTAGATAAGGCATATTTTCGTCTGATACGGTACTTCTTATTCAATGATTTCGAGGATATTTTAGTTTTGATCACAAAAATATTATTTCTTATGACTTTTCGTAAAATATGTTAATGCCATCGGAAAGAGGAACAGATAAGCTTTCCATCGAGCACTTAGTCGAAGAAATCGGTCAAAAGATGCAATAGTTATTAGCAAAAAACTAATCGGTGGGCAACACGATTCCGTCATACTGCCGACTCTTTTCGCAAAGTACTTTTCTATAATTGTAATATTAAATGTTAAAAAATTAAACTGATTTTTTGTCCATGTAAAAAACTATTAATTCTAAATAAAATGCCGCCCATTTATGCAATTAAAAAAATTTAAATGTCTCTTATTAGATAACGCATATTTTCGTCTGATAAGGTACTTCTTTTTCAATGATTTCGAGGATATTTTATTTTTGATCAAAAAAATTTTATTTCTTATCTTTCTACTGCAAATTCTTTTCGCAAAGGACTTTTCTATAATTCTAGTATTTAATGGGAAAAAATTAATCGAATTTTTTGTCCATGTAAAAAACTATTAATTCTGAATAAAATGCCAACCATTTATGCAATTAAAAAAATTTAAACGTCTCTTATTAGATAAGGCATATTTTCGTCTGATAAGGTACTTCTTCTTCAATGATTGCGAGGATATTTTAGTTTTGATCAAAAAAATTTTATTTCTTATGACTTCTCGTAAAATATGTTAATGCCATCTGAAAAAGGAACAGATAAGCTTTCCATCACGCTCTTAGTCGAAGAAGTCGGTCGAAGGATGCAAGAGTTATTAGCAGACAACTAATCGGTGGTCAACACGATTCCCTCCTACTGTCGATTCTTTTCGCAAAGTACTTTTCTATAATTCTAGTATTTAATGGGAAAAAATTAAACGAATTTTTTGTCCATTTAAAATCTATTAATTCTGAATAACATGCCACCCATTTATGCAATTAAAAAAATTTAAACGTCTCTTATTAGATAAGGCATATTTTCGTCTGACAAGGTACTTCTTCTTCAATGATTGCGAGAATATTTTAGTTTTGATCAAAAAAATTTTATTTATTATCTTTCTACTGCAAATTCTTTTCGCAAAGAACTTTTCTATAATTCTAGTATTTAATGGGAAAGAATTAATCGAATTTTTTGTCCATGTAAAAAACTATTAATTCTGAATAAAATGCCAACCATTTATGCAATTAAAAAAATTTAAATGTCTATTATTAGATACGGCGTATTTTTGTCTGACAAGGTACTTCTTCTTCAATGATTGCGAGGATATTTTAGTTTTGATCAAAAAAATTTTATTTCTTATGACTTCTCGTAAAATATGTTAATGCCATCTGAAACAGGAACAGATAAGCTTTCCATCGCGCCCTTAGTCGAAGAAGTCGGTCGAAGGATGCAAGAGTTATTAGCAGACAACTAATCGGTGGTCAACACGATTCCCTCCTACTGTCGATTCATTTCGCAAAGTACTTTTCTATAATTCCAATATTAAATGGGAAAAAATTAAACTGATTTTTTGTCCATGCAAAAAAACTATTAATTCCAAATAAAAAGCCGCCCATTTATGCAATTAAAAAAATTTAAACGTCTCGTCTGATAAGGTACTTCTTTTTCAATGATTTCGAGGATATTTTAGTTTTGAACAAAAAAATTTTATTTATTATCTTTCTACTGCAAATTCTTTTCGCAAAGAACTTTTCTATAATTCTAGTATTTAATGGGAAAGAATTAATCGAATTTTTTGTCCATGTAAAAAACTATTAATTCTGAATAAAATGCCAACCATTTATGCAATTAAAAAAATTTAAACGTCTCTTATTAGATAAGGCATATTTTCGTCTGACAAGGTACTTCTTCTTCAATGATTGCGAGGATATTTTAGTTTTGATCAAAAAAATTTTCGTAAAATATGTTAATGCCATCTGAAAGAGGAACAGATAAGCTTTCCATCGAGCTCTTAGTCGAAGAAGTTGGTCGAAGGATGCAAGAGTTATAAGCAGAAAACTAATCGGTGGTCAACACGATTCCGTCCTACTGCCGATTCTTTTCGCAAAGTACTTTTCTATAATTCTAGTATTTAATGGGAAAAAATTAAACAAATTTTTTGTCCATGTAAAAAACTATTAATTCTGAATAAAATGCTGCCCATTTATGCAATTAAAAAAATTTAAATGTCTCTTGTTAGATAAGGCAGATTTTCGTCTGATAAGGTACTTCTTCTTCAATGATTTCAAGGATATTTTAGTTTAGATCAAAAAAATTTTATTTCTTACGACTTTTCATCAAATATGTTAATGCCATCTGAAAGATGATCGGATAAGGATGCAAGACTTTTTAGCAAAAAACTAATCGGTGGTCAACACGATTCCGTCCTACTGTCGATTCTTTTCGCAAAGTACTTTTCTTTAATTCTAGTATTTAATAAGAAAAAATTAAAAGAATTTTTTGTCCATTTAAAATCTATTTATTCTGAATAAAATGCCACCCATTTATGCAATTAAAATAATTTTAATGTCTTTAATTAGATAAGGCATTTTTTCGTCCGATAAGGTACATCTTCTTAGATAAGGCATATTTTCGACTGATAAGGTACTTCTTCTTCAATGATTTCGATGATATTTTAGTTATGATCAAAAAACTTTTATTTCTTATCGGTGGTCAACACGTTTCCGTCCTACTGCAAATTATTTTTCGCAAAGTACTTTTCTATAATTCTTATATTAAATGGGAAAAAATTAAACTGATTTTTTGTCCATGTAAAAAACTATTAATTCTAAATAAAATGCCGCCCATTTAAGCAATTAAAAAAATTTAAATGTCTCTTATTAGGTAAGGCATATTTTCGTCTGATACGGTACTTCTTATTCAATGATTTCGAGGATATTTTAGTTTTGATCAAAAAAATTTTTTTTCTTATAACTTTTCGTAAATTATGTTAATGCCATCTGAAAGAGGAACAGATAAGCTTTCCATCGAGCACTTAGTCGAAGAAATCGGTCAAAAGATGCAATAGTTATTAGCAAAAAACTAATCGGTGGTCAATACGATTCCGTCATACTGCCGACTCTTTTCGCAAAGTACTTTTCTATAATTCTAATATTAAATGGGAAAAAATTAAACTGATTTTTTGTCCATGTAAAAAACTATTAATTCCAAATAAAAAGCCGCCCATTTATGCAATTAAAAAAATTTAAACGTCTCTTATTATATAAGGCATATTTTCGTCCGATAAGGTACTTCTTCTTAGATAAGGCATATTTTCGACTGATAAGGTACTTCTTCTTCAATGATTTCGATGATATTTTAGTTATGATCAAAAAACTTTTATTTCTTATCGGTGATCAACACGTTTCCGTCCTACTGCAAATTATTTTCGCAAAGTACTTTTCTATAATTCTAATATTAAATGGGAAAAAATTAAACTGATTTTTTGTCCATGTTAAAATCTATTAATTCTAAATAAAATGCCGCCCATTTATGCAATTAAAAAAATTTAAATGTCTCTTATTAGATAAGGCATATTTTCGTCTGATACGGTACTTCTTATTCAATGATTTCGAGGATATTTTAGTTTTGATCAAAAAAATTTTATTTCTTATGTTTCTACTGCAAATTCTTTTCGCAAAGAACTTTTCTATAATTCTAGTATTTAATGGGAAAGAATTAATCGAATTTTTTGTCCATGTAAAAAACTATTAATTCTGAATAAAATGCCAACCATTTATGCAATTAAAAAAATTTAAACGTCTCTTATTAGATAAGGCATATTTTCGTCTGACAAGGTACTTCTTCTTCAATGATTGCGAGGATATTTTATTTTTGATCAAAAAAATTTTATTTCTTATCTTTCTACTGCAAATTCTTTTCGCAAAGAACTTTTCTATAATTCTCGTATTTAATGGGAAAGAATTAATCGAATTTTTTGTCCATGTAAAAAACTATTAATTCTGAATAAAATACCCACCATTTATGCAATTAAAAAAATTTAAACGTCTCTTATTAGATAAGGCATATTTTCGTCTGACAAGGTACTTCTTCTTCAATGATTGCGAGGATATTTTAGTTTTGATCAAAAAAAATTTATTTCTTATGACTTCTCGTAAAATATGTTAATGCCATCTGAAACAGGAACAGATAAGCTTTCCATCGCGCTCTTAGTCGAAGAAGTCGGTCGAAGGATGCAAGAGTTATTAGCAGACAACTAATCGGTGGTCAACACGATTCCGTCATACTGCCGACTCTTTTCGCAAAGTACTTTTCTATAATTCTAATATTAAATGGGAAAAAATTGTACTGATTTTTTGTCCATCTAAAAAACTATTAATTCCAAATAAAAAGCCGCCCATTTATGATATTAAAAAAATTTAAAAGTCTCTTATTAGATAAGGCATATTTTCGTCTGATAAGGTACTTCTTTTTCAATGATTTCGAGGATATTTTATTTTTGATCAAAAAAATTTTATTTCTTATCGGTGGTCGACACGTTTCCGTCCTACTTCAAATTCTTTTCGCAAAGTACTTTTCTATAAATATAGTATTAAATGGGAAAAATTAAACTGATTTTTTCTCCATGTAAAAAACTATTAATTCTGAATAAAATGCCACCCATTTATGCAAATAAAAAAAATTTAAATGTCTCTTATTAGATAAGGCGTCTGATAAGGTACTTCTTTTTCAATGATTTCGAGGATATTTTAGTTTTGATCAAAAAAATTTTATTTCTTATGACTTTTCGTAAAATATGTTAATGCCATCTGAAACAGGAACAGATAAGCTTTCCATCGCGCTCTTAGTCAAAGAAGTCGGTCGAAGGATGCAAGAGTTATTAGCAGACAACTAATCGGTGGTCAACACGATTCCGTCATACTGCCGACTCTTTTTGCAAAGTACTTTTCTATAATTCTAATATTAAATGGGAAAAAATTGTACTGATTTTTTGTCCATGTAAAAAACTATTAATTCCAAATAAAAAGCCGCCCATTTATGATATTAAAAAAATTTAAACGTCTCTTATTAGATAAGGCATATTTTCGTCTGACAAGGTACTTCTTCTTCAATGATTGCGAGGATATTTAAGTTTTGATCAAAAAAAATTTATTTCTTATGACTTCTCGTAAAATATGTTAATGCCATCTGAAACAGGAACAGATAAGCTTTCCATCGCGCTCTTAGTCGAAGAAGTCGGTCGAAGGATGCAAGAGTTATTAGCAGACAACTAATCGGTGGTCAACACGATTCCGTCATACTGCCGACTCTTTTCGCAAAGTACTTTTCTATAATTCTAATATTAAATGGGAAAAAATTGAACTGATTTTTTGTCCATGTAAAAAACTATTAATTCCAAATAAAAAGCCGCCCATTTATGCAATTAAAAAAATTTAAACGTCTCTTATTAGATAAGGCATATTTTCGTCTGACAAGGTACTTGTTTTTTAATGATTGCGAGGATATTTTAGTTTTGATCAAAAAAATTTTATTTCTTATGACTTCTCGTAAAATATGTTAATGCCATCTTAAACAGGAACAGATAAGCTTTCCATCGCGCTCTTAGTCGAAGAATTCGGTCGAAGGATGCAAGAGTTATTAGCAGACAACTAATCGGTGGTCAACACGATTCCCTCCTACTGTCGATTCTTTTCGCAAAGTACTTTTCTATAATTCAAGTATTTAATAAGAAAAAATTAAAAGAATTTTTTGTCCATTTAAAATCTATTTATTCTGAATAAAATGCCACCCATTTATGCAATCAAAATAATTTTAATGTCTCTTATTAGATAAGGCATATTTTCGTCCGATAAGGTACTTCTTCTTAGATAAGGCATATTTTCGCCTGATAAGGTACTTTTTCTTCAATGATTTCGATGATATTTTAGTTATGATCAAAAAACTTTTATTTCTTATCGGTGGTCAACACGTTTCCGTCCTACTGCAAATTCTTTTCGCAAAGTACTTTTCTATAATTCTAATATTAAATGGGAAAAAATTAAACTGATTTTTTGTCCATGTAAAAAACTATTAATTCTAAATAAAATGCCGCCCATTTATGCAATTAAAAAAATTTAAACGTCTCTTATTAGATAAGGCATATTTTCGTCTGATAAGGTACTTGTTTTTTAATGATTGCGAGGGTATTTTAGTTTTGATCAAAAAAATTTTATTTCTTATCGGTGGTCGACACGTTTCCGTCCTACTTCAAATTCTTTTCGCAAAGTACTTTTCTATAAATATAGTATTAAATGGGAAAAATTAAACTGATTTTTTCTCCATGTAAAATACTATTAATTCTGAATAAAATGCCACCCATTTATGCAAATAAAAAAATTTAAATGTCTCTTATTAGATAAGGCATATTTTCGTCTGATAAGGTACTTCTTCTTCAATGATTTCGAGGATATTTTAGTTTTGATAAAAAAAATTTTATTTCTTACGATTTTTTGTCAAATATGTTAATGCCATCTGAAATATGATCGGATAAGCTTTCCATCGAGCTCTTAGTCAAAGAAGTCGGTCGAAGGATGCAAGACTTATTAGCAAAAAACTAATCGGTGGTCAACACGTTTCCGTCCTACTGCCGATTGTTTTCGCAAAGTACTTTTCTATAATTCTAGTATTTAATAAGAAAAAATTAAAAGAATTTTTTGTCCATTTAAAATCTATTTATTCTGAATAAAATGCCACCCATTTATGCATTTAAAAAAATGTAAACGTCTCTTATTAGATAAGGCATATTTTCGTCTGATAAGGTACTTCTTTTTCAATGATTTCGAGGATATTTTAATTTTGATCATAAAAATTTTATTTCTTATCTTTCTACTGCAAATTCTTTTCGCAAAGAACTTTTCTATAATTCTAGTATTTAATGGGAAAAAATTAATCGAATTTTTTGTCCATGTAAAAAACTATTAATAAAATGCCAACCATTTATGCAATTAAAAAAATTTAAACGTCTCTTATTAGATAAGGCATATTTTCGTCTGACAAGGTACTTCTTCTTCAATGATTGCGAGGATATTTTAGTTTTGATCAAAAAAATTTTATTTCTTATGACTTCTCGTAAAATATTTTAATGCCATCTGAAACAGGAACCGATAAGCTTTCCATCGCGCTCTTAGTCGAATAAGTCGGTCGAAGGATGCAAGAGTTATTAACAAAAAACTAATCGGTGGTCAACACGATTCCGTCCTACTGCCGATTCTTTTCGCAAAGTACTTTTCTATAATTCTAGCATTTAGTGGGAAAAAATTAAAAGAATTTTTTGTCCATTTAAAATCTATTTATTCTGAATAAAATGCCACCCATTTATGCAATTAAAATAATTTTAATGTCTCTTATTAGATAAGGTATATTTTCGTCCGACAAGGCACTTCTTCTTAGATAAGGCATATTTTCGCCTGATAAGGTACTTTTTCTTCAATGATTTCGATGATATTTTAGTTATGATCAAAAAACTTTTATTTCTTATGGGTGGTCAACACGTTTCCGTCCTACTGCAAATTCTTTTCGCAAAGTACTTTTCTATAATTCTAATATTAAATGGGAAAAAATTAAACTGATTTTTTGTCCATGTAAAAAACTATTAATTCTAAATAAAATGCCGCCCATTTATGCAATTAAAAAAATTTAAACGTCTCTTATTAGATAAGGCATATTTTCGTCCGACAAGGTACTTCTTCTTAGATAAGGCATATTTTCGCCTGATAAGGTACTTGTTTTTCAATGATTGCGAGGGTATTTTAGTTTTGATCAAAAAAATTTTATTTCTTATCGGTGGTCGACACGTTTCCGTCCTACTTCAAATTCTTTTCGCAAAGTACTTTTCTATAAATATAGTATTAAATGGGAAAAATTAAACTGATTTTTTGTCCATGTAAAAAACTATTAATTCTGAATAAAATGCCACCCATTTATGCAATTAAAAAAATTTATATGTCTCTTATTAGATAAGGCGTCTGATAAGGTACTTCTTTTTCAATGATTTCGAGGATATTTTAGTTTTGAACAAAAAAATTTTATTTCTTATGACTTTTCGTAAAATATGTTAATGCCATCTGAAAGAGGAATCGATAAGCTTTCCATCGCGCTCTTAGTCGAATAAGTCGGTCGAAGGATGCAATAGTTATTAGCAAAAAACTAATCGGTGGTCAACACGATTCCGTCATATTGCCGACTCTTTTCGCAAAGTACTTTTCTATAATTCTAATATTAAATGGGAAAAAATTAAACTGATTTTTTGTCCATGTAAAAAACTATTAATTCCAAATAAAAAGCCGCCCATTTATGCATTTAAAAAAATTTAAACGTCTCTTATTAGATAAGGCATATTTTCGTCTGATAAGGTACTTCTTTTTCAATGATTTCGAGGATATTTTAATTTTGATCATAAAAATTTTATTTCTTATCTTTCTACTGCAAATTCTTTTCGCAAAGAACTTTTCTATAATTCTAGTATTTAATGGGAATAAATTAATCGAATTTTTTGTCCATGTAAAAAACTATTAATTCTGAATAAAATGCCAACCATTTATGCAATTAAAAAAATTTAAACGTCTCTTATTAGATAAGGCATATTTTCGTCTGACAAGGTACTTCTTCTTCAATGATTGCGAGGATATTTTAGTTTTGATCAAAAAAATTTTATTTCTTATGACTTCTCGTAAAATATGTTAATGCCATCTGAAACAGGAATCGATAAGCTTTCCATCGCGCTCTTAGTCGAATAAGTCGGTCGAAGGATGCAAGAGTTATTAGCAGACAACTAATCGGTGGTCAACACGATTCCGTCCTACTGTCGATTCTTTTCGCAAAGTACTTTTCTATAATTCTAGTATTTAATGGGAAAAAATTAAACGAATTTTTTGTCCATTTAAAATCTATTAATTCTAAATAAAATGCCACCTGTTCGGTCAGAATGGCATTTATTTACGTTATTTTTAAATTTACATACCAAATATTGCTTATTTTATAATTTGGCAACATTGAACCCAATGTCATTTTTTAACACTAGTTTTTAAGTTGAATTTCTTCTATGGTGAATTTCTTTAATAAAGTCAGTCGTACAGAATTCGTCTAAAAAGCCGGCTGCAAATCGTTTTATTCTAGCTAAAGCAAAATCATCAAAATCTGTGCACCCCCCAATCTTCAAACGGATAAGAAAAAAGCTTCTCATCAAACATTTTGGCGCCCAACGTGGGGCAAGTGCATAGTTTTTTGTGATTCAATGCAAATATTTAGTGAAATAAATATTAATCGCCTAATCGTTGAGTATTGTCGCCTAGACATACATACATACATCGTCTCGTCTTAGAATACTGTCGCCAAGACAGACATACGAACATCGTATCGTCGTTTAATACTGTCGCCAAGCCTACATACATACATACGTCGCCTGATCGTCGCGTCGTTTCGTTTTTTCGAAGAAGTTTGGCTTCGTATAATTCCTTATAATTATACTTGAAATTTCGTTTTGGAACACAACTTATTTCGTTTTGTTTTTTTGTTTATTCGCATTTGTAGTCGTCCGTCCTTGCTTACATAAAATATTCGATTTTAGTAATGCAAGCTCACTCGCACAAAATTCGTTAAAGTTCTATAAGTTCCCAATCATACAATCAATAAGTGATATTGCAAGAGAACACTTAAAAATGCCGACGCCAGTTAAAACAACTCCGCTTAAAGATTTGCAACATCAGCGGACAAATATAAAAAGAAACATGTCGCGCATTAAAGACCTAATTGTCAGTCAATCTGCTGTGGAAACGAGAATATCGTCGGTTGAGTTAAAGTGTCGATTGAACATTTTGGAAATGTATTTCAATCACGCAATGACTGTGCAATCTAACATTGAAATAATCGATTCCAATGACAACGGTCGTACTGAACTCGAAAATATTTACATTAGTGCGAAAGTGGGGATTGAGCAATTGCTTGAAGTCAATTCGTCACTAAACACAAGTACAACTGTCTTATCTCAGTCTATAGCATGATCGAGTTCTAGATTGCCAAGATTATCGTTGCCCATATTCGCAGGAAATCACGCCGATTATAAAAATTTCATTACAACGTTTAACCAGTTGATTGAACGAGAAAACATATCGAATATTGAGAAATTCAATCATTTACTGAGTTGCCTAAAAGGATCTGCCTTGGAGGCAGTACAAGCATTTCCTGTGACCAGTGAAAATTATGAGAAGGCCTTAGACAAGTTGAAGTCTCGATACGACAAACCGTCACTAATATTTGTTGAAACAATTGCTGCTATTTTCAACCTACCGACCAAGCAATCAAATGCACAGCAATTGCGAAGCTTAATAGACAATGCTTCGTCTATGTTTAGCTCACTGTCATCGTTGGGTTCGGACAACAAAATATCTCAAGCTATGTTGATCTATATCATCATCAACAAGTGTGATACCGCAACACGCACCAAATGGAATGAATCGCTCGACTATTCGGAGATACCCACGTGGGATCAATGCTGCAAATTGCTTGAACGCCATTGCCAATTCTTACAATCCAGCGGTCCAATATCGCAATCGTCTCAATCACACCCTAATAAACAAAATCGTAACACTGGACAGAAATCTTCATTTGCTTTGACACAATCAACTTGTTTACTTTGTTCAAGCCCTGAACACAGATTGGCAAGTTGTGACGAATTCAAATCAATGAGCACATCTCAACGTTTTAGCACAGCTAAGAAGCATGGTCTGTGCCTCAATTGTCTAGGCAAGGGCCATCAATTAGCCAATTGTCCGTCGAAGTTTCGCTGTCGCACTTGCAATCAAAGTCACCATACCATGCTTTATCACGAAGTGAAAGGTTCGCAACCTTCACAGCAACAAGGTACTGTAACACACACTTTAAGTTCGTCGCCAGAACCAATAATAGCAGCAACACATGCACATACTCAACCAAGCCAAAAGAATACACAGGTAATATTAGCTATAGCCATGGTGTTAGTAAGAGATGCTATGGGTTCATACAAACTTGGTAGAGCCTTACTTGACTCTTTCTCTCAAGTAAATCTTATCACTGATGACTTTGCGCAAAGACTTCATCTTCAAAGAGATAAATATAATGTTCAGCTTCGTGGAATCGGTGAATCACAGACGAGTATTAAGTCTTCCGCGTCTACTTCAATAAAATCTCGCACATCAAACTTTGAACAACATTTGAAATTCTGCATCACACCTCACATCACGTATCAACCGGATACAGAGATTGATGTATCAGCCTGGAACATTCCGACAAATACTCCTTTAGCAGATGAAAAATTATATAAATCACGTCGTGTTGACCTACTATTAGGTGCCGAAGCATTCTTTGAGATTCTGGCTGTTGGCCAGTTTAAACTCGGTCCCAATCTACCCACCATTCAAAAAACTTTATTTGGCTTGGTTATTGCTGGCAAACACAAACAGCTAAATTCGGAGCAATCACTATCGTGCTTAACATTAAACGAACAACGCATTAATGAAAACCTTCAACGTTTGTGGGAAATTGAATCTATAAACTCAGTGATTCAAACGCGTGTTCCAGAACATCAAATATGTGAAGAGCACTACATCCAAACCACTCGTCAAGATGATAATGGACGACTTATAGTCAAGTTTCCTTTCAAGGATGATCCAAGTCAACTGGGAGAATCGTTCGATATAGCTCGTCGTAGATTCCTCGCTATTGAACGTCGCTTGTTGCAGTCTCCGGAAGTTCGCTTACAGTACAACGAATTCATGCAGGAGTATGAAGATCTTGGCCATATGACGCGAGTGAACACCCCAGATCTTACCCAACCTCACTACTACATACCACATCATTACGTACTAAAACCCAACAGTGAGACAACCAAGTTGCGTGTGGTATTCGATGCATCGTTACGCACTACAACTCAAACTTCGTTAAATGATCTGCTACTTGTCGGTCCAACTATTCAAGATGACTTGTATACTCTGTTACTTCGATTCAGACTGGTACGATACGCCATAACAGCAGATATAGTCAAAATGTACCGACAAGTTCATGTCGACAGTGATCATTGTAAATATCAATACATACTGTGGCGAGCTCATCCAGACTCTGATTTGCACACATACCAACTAAATACTGTTACCTATGGAACATCTTCAGCACCCTTTCTAGCCATCCATAGCTTACATCACTTGGCAGCAATGCATAAAGATGATCAACCAATTGGAGCTGAGGTTATCAGAACGTCATTTTACGTAGATGATTTGTTGTCAGGCGCTGATGATTTAGACACATTACGCTCAATTAAAGAGCAAGTCACAGAAATTCTTCGTCGTGGTCACTTTGAACTTGCCAAGTGGCATTCAAACTGTGTGGACTTCATGAAAACATCTGATAACAAAGAACTTCATGCACCTGAGAACAACATATCGAATGCATTGGGTGTTACATGGGATCAGCATAATGACCGGTTTTTATTTTCGTTTACACCCAAACATATTAACTCGAATGTTACCAAGAGAAATATCTTAGCTATCGCATCATCACTTTTTGATCCACTTGGACTCTTATCGCCGCTTATCATCGTTGCAAAAATAATCCTTCAAGAATTATGGATTCTAAAGGTTCACTGGGATGAATCTGTACCACAAGGTTTATCGCTAGCTTGGCAAAAATGTCTATCATCACTACAGACTGTTTCATTGCTTTCCGTACCACGTTATTGCCTTCAGACCAACATAGAAACATTACAATTGCATGGTTTCTGTGATTCGTCCATTCGAGCATATGGTTGTTGTATTTACGTACGATCCGAGACTACAAATGGTCAAGTCACTGTTCAATTGCTAACATCCAAGTCTAGAGTCGCCCCGGTAAAGTAACAATCGTTGCCAAAACTCGAACTCTGCGGTGCACATTTATTGGCCAAAGTATATTCCAAGGTCAAACTCCAGTTCGTCGGAAAACCATATACCGTTTACTTCTGGTCCGATTCACAAATCGTGCTTCACTGGCTAAAACAACATTCAGTAACATTGTCGACCTTCGTTGGAAATCGGGTAGCTGAAGTTCAGGAATTGACTTCAGACGGCGAATGGAAGTTTGTATCGACTTCTAACAATCCTGCGGATATTGTCTCAAGAGGGTGTACAACTGCTGAACTCAATGATTCTCGTTGGTTTTCAGGACCTGAATTTTTGTTGCAACCCAGCTCAGCTTGGCCTCGCTCGTCTCGTCAAGTTGATATTGATATGGACGTAGTTAATCTTGAAAAACGCAAAAGCATGTTCACTATATTGGAGAAAAATAATTATTTACTCAATCGTATCGAGGATATAAGCAGCTACAATCGTTGTCTACGCGTTCTTGCATGGATGTTTCGATTTATAAGGCGCGCTAGAAAGCATTTTTCATTTGATCAACTAATACTCACGCCCAGCGAACTTCACCACGCCTTGAATTGTTTAATATGGAACATTCAGCAACATGCGTTCGCTAATGATTTCCAACTACTTCAACGCTCCTTGCCAGTAAAAAGTTCTTTGAAATTTCTAACACCATTCATTGATGCTTCATCGGGATTTCCATTAATCAAGGTTGGAGGACGATTAGAAAATGCTAAAATGCCTATGTCACAAAAACATCCGTTGTTATTGCCCAGCAAATCGCATTTTGCGCGTATCTTCGTAAGGCAACTTCATCAACGCAACCATCATGCTGGACCAAAGGCTCTAGTTGCCTTAATTCGGCTACAATATTGGATCGTCAATGCCAGAGAACTTGCTCGTCTCACCGTCCGCACTTGCATAACTTGCGTGCGATACAAACCAAAATTAGAAATGCAACTAATAGGATCGCTACCTACTGAACGCGTTTCAGGCCAGCAACCGTTTAAATCGTGCGGCATCGATTTTTGTGGGCCAATTAACATTTATCTACGCATTCGAGGAAAGGGACCGGTTAAGGCATATTTAGCTGTGTTCATCTGCATGACAACAAAGGCCTTTCATATTGAAGTAGTGTCTGACTTGTCATTTATAGCAGCATTAAAAAGAATGATCTCTCGACGCGGGCTCCCATCAACGATTTTTTGTGACAACGCAACTAATTTTGTTGGAGCTGCCAATCAACTTGCTGAATTGCAAACATTTCTCTCTAAGAAAGATACGCAAACTACAATCGAAACTTATTGCGCAAATGAATTTATAGAGTTTCGTTTTATACCGCCAAGAGCACCTCATTTCGGTGGATTGTGGGAAGCGGCTGTAAAGAGTGCAAAGGGACTGCTCCAACGAACACTAAAAAACACTAGGCTCACATTTGAGGAGTTATACACCGTAGCAGCTGAAGTTGAAGCTGTTCTTAATTCGCGACCGCTGTCGCCGCTTTCGTCGGATCCTAATGATTTTGGTGCTTTAACAGCTGGTCACTTTCTTGTGGGTGATTCATTACGCGCATTACCCGAACGTAATTTAACAAATGAGAATCTAACTCATTTGGAACGTTTTGATCTACTGACTGCTGTGAAGCAGCAATTTTGGCGACATTGGTCATTGGACTACATCAATGAACTTCGCGCACGAACTAAGTGGACAACATCGTCTCCAAATCTCACTGAAGGAACAATGGTGGTAATCCATGAAGACAATCTACCACCACAGTATTGGAAAATTGGACGAATCATATCGGCAGTTAGAGGCAGCGATGGACATGTACGAGTACGCACTTCTAAAGGCGTTTGCTGTCGTCCAATACACAAGTTGGCAATATTGCCCATATCTTGAAAGTAGGTACTTTCAACGGGACCGGGATATTCGGTCAGAATGGCATTTATTTACGTTATTTTTAAATTTACATACCAAATATTGCTTATTTTATAATTTGGCAACATTGAACCCAATGTCATTTTTTAACACTAGTTTTTAAGTTGAATTTCTTCTATGGTGAATTTCTTTAATAAAGTCAGTCGTACAGAATTCGTCTAAAAAGCCGGCTGCAAATCGTTTTATTCTAGCTAAAGCAAAATCATCAAAATCTGTGCACCCCCCAATCTTCAAACGGATAAGAAAAAAGCTTCTCATCAAACACCACCCATTTATGCAATTAAAAAAATTTAAATGTCTCTTATTAGATAAGGCATATTTTCGTCTGATAAGGTACTTCTTCTTCAATGATTTCGAGGATATTTTAGTTTTGATCAAAAAAATTTTATTTCTTACGATTTTTTGTCAAATATGTTAATGCCATCTGAAAGATGATCGGATAAGCTTTCCATCGAGCTCTTAGTCGAAGAAGTCGGTCGAAGGATGCAAGACTTATTAGCAAAAAACTAATCGGTGGTCAACACGTTTCCGTCCTACTTCAAATTCTTTTCGCAAAGTACTTTTCTATAAATATAGTATTAAATGGGAAAAATTAAACTGATTTTTTGTCCATGTAAAAAACTATTAATTCTGAATAAAATGCCACCCATTTATGCAAATAAAAAAATTTAAATGTCTCTTATTAGATAAGGCGTCTGATAAGGTACTTCTTTTTCAATGATTTCGAGGATATTTTAGTTTTGATCATAAAAATTTTATTTCTTATCTTTCTACTGCAAATTCTTTTCGCAAAGAACTTTTCTATAATTCTAGTATTTAATGGGAAAAAATTAAACTGATTTTTTGTCCGTGTAAAAAACTATTAATTCCAAATAAAAAGCTGCCCATTTATGCATTTAAGAAAATTTAAACGTCTCTTATTAGATAAGGCATATTTTCGTCTGATAAGGTACTTCTTTTTCAATGATTTCGAGGATATTTTAGTTTTGATCATAAAAATTTTATTTCTTATCTTTCTACTGCAAATTCTTTTCGCAAAGAACTTTTCTATAAATCTAGTATTTAATGGGAAAAAATTAAACTGATTTTTTGTCCGTGTAAAAAACTATTAATTCCAAATAAAATGCTGCCCATTTATGCATTTAAGAAAATTTAAACGTCTCTTATTAGATAAGGCATATTTTCGTCTGATAAGGTACTTCTTTTTCAATGATTTCGAGGATATTTTAGTTTTGATCATAAAAATTTTATTTCTTATCTTTCTACTGCAAATTCTTTTCGCAAAGAACTTTTCTATAATTCTAGTATTTAATGGGAAAAAATTAATCGAATTTTTTGTCCATGCAAAAAACTATTAATTCTGAATAAAATGCCAACCATTTATGCAATTAAGAAAATTTAAACGTCTCTTATTAGATAAGGCATATTTTCGTCTGATAAGGTACTTCTTCTTCAATGATTGCGAGGATATTTTAGTTTTGATCAAAAAAATTTTATTTCTTATGACTTCTCGTAAAATATGTTAATGCCATCTGAAACAGGAACCGATAAGCTTTCCATCGCGCTCTTAGTCAAATAAGTCGGTCGAAGGATGCAATAGTTATTAGCAAAAAACTAATCGGTGGTCAACACGATTCCGTCATACTGCCGACTCTTTTCGCAAAGTACTTTTCTATAATTCTAATATTAAATGGGAAAAAATTAAACTGATTTTTTGTCCGTGTAAAAAACTATTAATTCCACATAAAAAGCTGCCCATTTATGAATTTAAGAAAATTTAAACGTCTCTTATTAGATAAGGCATATTTTCGTCCGATAAGGTACTTCTTCTTAGATAAGGCATATTTTCGCCTGATAAGGTACTTTTTCTTCAATGATTTCGATGATATTTTAGTTATGATCAAAAAACTTTTATTTCTTATCGGTGGTCAACACGTTTCCGTCCTACTGCAAATTCTTTTCGCAAAGTACTTTTCTATAATTCTAATATTAAATGGGAAAAAATTAAACTGATTTTTTGTCCATGTAAAAAACTATTAATTCTGAATAAAATGCCACCCATTTATGCAATTAAAAACATCTAAATGTCTCTTATTAGATAAGGTATATTTTCGTCTGATAAGGTACTTCTTCTTCAATGATTTCGAGGATATTTTAGTTTTGATCAAAAAAATTTTATTTCTTACGATTTTTTGTCAAATATGTTAATGCCATCTGAAAGATGATCGGATAAGCTTTCCATCGAGCTCTTAGTCGAAGAAGTCGGTCGAAGGATGCAAGACTTATTAGCAAAAAACTAATCGGTGGTCAACACGTTTCCGTCCTACTGCCGATTGTTTTCGCAAAGTACTATTCTATAATTCTAGTATTTAATAAGAAAAAATTAAAAGAATTTTTTGTCCATTTAAAATCTATTTATTCTGAATAAAATGCCACCCATTTATGCAATTAAAATAATTTTAATGTCTCTTATTAGATAAGGCATATTTTCGTCCGATAAGGTACTTCTTCTTAGGTAAGGCATATTTTCGCCTGATAAGGTACTTCTTTTTCAATGATTTCGAGGATATTTTAGTTTTGATCAAGAACATTTTATTTCTTATCTTTCTACTGCAAATTCTTTTCGCAAAGAACTTTTCTATAATTCTAGTATTTAATGAGAAAAAATTAATCGAATTTTTTGTCCATGTAAAAAACTATTAATTCTGAATAAAGTACCGCCCATTTATGCAATTAAAAACATTTAAATGTCTCTTATTAGATAAGGCATATTTTCGTCTGATAAGGTACTTCTTCTTCAATGATTTCGAGGATATTTTAATTTTGATCAAAAAAATTTTATTTCTTATGACTTTACGTAAAATATGTTAATGCCATCTGAAAGAAGGACAGATAAGCTTTCCATTCAGCTCTTAGTCGAAGAAGTCGGTCGAAGGATGCAGGAGCTATTAACAAAAAACTAATCGGTGGTCAACACGATTCCGTCCTACTGCCTATTCTTTTCGCAAAGTACTTTACTATAATTCTAGCATTTAATGGGAAAAAATTAAACAAATTTTTTTGCCATGTAAGAAACTATTAATTCTGAATAAAATACCGCCCATTTAGAAAACCATGTAGAAAACTATTAATTCCAAATAAAATGCCGCCCATTTATGCAATTAAAAACATTTAAATGTCTTTTATTAGAGAAGGCATATTTTCGTCTGATAAGGTACTTCTTCTTCAATGATTTCGAGGATATTTTAGTTTTGATCAAAAAAATTTTATTTCTTATGACTTTACGTAAAATATGTTAATGCCATCTGAAAGAAGGACAGATAAGCTTTCCATTCAGCTCTTAGTCGAAGAAGTCAGTCGAAGGATGCAGGAGTTATTAACAAAAAACTAATCGGTGGTCAACACGATTCCGTTCTACTGCCGATTCTTTTCGCAAAGTACTTTTCTATAATTCTAGCATTTAGTGGGAAAAAATTAATCGAATTTTTTGTCCATGTAAAAATCTATTAATTCTGAATAAAATACCGCCCATTTATGCAATTAAAAACATTTAAATGTCTCTTATTAGAGAAGGCATATTTTCGTCTGATAAGGTACTTCTTCTTCAATGATTTCGAGTATATTTTAGTTTTGATGAAAAAAATTTTATTTCTTATGACTTTACGTAAAATATGTTAATGCCATCTGAAAGAAGAACAGATAAGCTTTCCATCCAGCTCTTAGTCGAAGAAGTCGGTCGAAGGATGCAAGAGTTATTAACAAAAAACTAATCGGTGGTCAACACGATTCCGTCCTACTGCCGATTCTTTTCGCAAAGTACTTTTCTATAATTCTAGCATTTAATGGGAAAAAATTTAACAAATTTTTTTGCCATGTAAGAAACTATTAATTCTGAATAAAATACCGCCCATTTAGAAAACCATGTCGAAAACTATTAATTCCAAATAAAATGCCGCCCATTTATGCAATTAAAAAAATTTAAACGTCTCTTATTAGATAAGGCATATTTTCGTCTGATAAGGTACTTCTTTTTCAATGATTTCGAGGATATTTTAGTTTTGATCAAAAAAATTTTATTTCTTATCGGTGGTCAACACGTTTCCGTCCTACTGCAAATTCTTTTCGCAAAGAACTTTTCTATAATTCTAGTATTTAATGGGAAAAAATTAATCGAATTTTTTGTCCATGTAAAAAACTATTAATTCTGAATAAAATACCGCCCATTTATGCAATTAAAAACATTTAAATGTCTCTTATTAGATAAGGCATATTTTCGTTTGATAAGTTACTTCTTCTTCAATGATTTCGAGGATATTTTAGTTTTGATCAAAAAAACTTTATTTCTTATGACTTTACGTAAAATATGTTAATGCCATCTGAAAGAAGGACAGATAAGCTTTCCATCGAGCTCTTAGTCGAAGAAGTCGGTCAAAGGATGCAATAGTTATTAGTAAAAAACTAATCGGTGGTCAACACAATTCCGTCCTACTGTCGATTCTTTTCGCAAAGTACTTTTCTATAATTCTAGCATTTAGTGGGAAAAAATTAATCGAATTTTTTGTCCATGTAAAAATCTATTAATTCTGAATAAAATACCGCCCATTTATGCAATTAAAAACATTTAAATGTCTCTTATTAGAGAAGGCATATTTTCGTCTGATAAGGTACTTCTTCTTCAATGATTTCGAGTATATTTTAGTTTTGATGAAAAAAATTTTATTTCTTATGACTTTACGTAAAATATGTTAATGCCATCTGAAAGAAGAACAGATAAGCTTTCCATCCAGCTCTTAGTCGAAGAAGTCGGTCGAAGGATGCAAGAGTTATTAACAAAAAACTAATCGGTGGTCAACACGATTCCGTTCTACTGCCGATTCTTTTCGCAAAGTACTTTTCTATAATTCTAGAATTTAATGGGAAAAAATTAAACAAATTTTTTTGCCATGTAAGAAACTATTAATTCTGAATAAAATACCGCCCATTTAGAAAACCATGTAGAAAACTATTAATTCCAAATAAAATGCCGCCCATTTATGCAATTAAAAAAATTTAAACGTCTCTTATTAGATAAGGCATATTTTCGTCTGATAAGGTACTTCTTTTTCAATGATTTCGAGGATATTTTAGTTTTGATCAAAAAAATTTTATTTCTTATCGGTGGTCAACACGTTTCCGTCCTACTGCAAATTCTTTTCGCAAAGAACTTTTCTATAATTCTAGTATTTAATGGGAAAGAATTAATCGAATTTTTTGTCCATGTAAAAAACTATTAATTCTGAATAAAATACCGCCCATTTATGCAATTAAAAAAATTTAAACGTCTCTAATTAGATAAGGCATATTTACGTCTGATAAGGTACTTCGTTTTCAATGATTTCGAGGATACTTTAGTTTTGATCAAAAAAATTTTATTTCTTATCGGTGGTCAACACGATTCCATCCCACTGCCGACTCTTTTCGCAAACTCCATTTCCTTTTTCTAGCATTTAATGGGAAAACATTAAACTGATTTTTTGTCCATGCAAAAAACTATTAATTCCAAATAAAATGCCGCCCATTTATGCAATTAAAAAAATTTAAACGTCTCTAATTAGATAAGGCATATTTACGTCTGATAAGGTACTTCGTTTTCAATGATTTCGAGGATACTTTAGTTTTGATCAAAAAAATTTTATTTCTTATCGGTGGTCAACACGATTCCATCCCACTGCCGACTCTTTTCGCAAACTCCATTTCCTTTTTCTAGCATTTAATGGGAAAAAATTAAACTGATTTTTTGTCCATGTGAAAAACTATTAATTCTGAATAAAATACAGCCCATTTATGCAATTAAAAAAATTTATATGTCTTTTATTAGATAAGGCATATTTTCTTCTGATATGGTACTTCTTCTTCAATGATTTCGAGGATATTTTAGTTTTGATCCAAAAAATTTTATTTCTTATGACTTTACGTAAAATATGTTAATGCCATCTGAAAGAAGAACAGATAATTTTCCATCGAGCTCTTAGTCGAAAGAGTCGGTCAAAGGATGCAATAGTTATTAGCAAAAAACTAATCAGTGGTCAACACGATTCCGTCCTACTGCCGACTCTTTTCGCAAAGTACTTTTCTATAATTCTAATATTAAATGGGAAAACATTAAACTGATTTTTTGTCCATGCAAAAAACTATTAATTCCAAATAAAATGCCGCCCATTTATGCAATTAAAAAAATTTAAACGTCTCTTATTAGATAAGGCATATTTTCGTCTGATAAGGTACTTCGTTTTCAATGATTTCGAGGATACTTTAGTTTTGATCAAAAAAATTTTATTTCTTATCTTTTTCTAGCATTTAATGGGAAAAAATTAAACAAACTTTTTGTCCATGTAAAAAACTATTAATTCTGAATAAAATACAGCCCATTTATGCAATTAAAAAAATTTATATGTCTTTTATTAGATAAGGCATATTTTCTTCTGATATGGTACTTCTTCTTCAATGATTTCGAGGTAATTTTAGTTTTGATCAAAAAAATTTTATTTCTTATGACTTTTCGTAAAATATGTTAATGCCATCTGAAAGTGGAATAGATAAGCTTTCCATCGAGCTCTTAGTCGAAAAAGTCGGTCAAAGGATGCAATAGTTATTAGCAAAAAACTAATCGGTGGTCAACACGATTCCGTCCTACTGCCGACTCTTTTCGCAAAGTACTTTTCTATAATTCTAATATTAAATGGGAAAAAATTAAACTGATTTTTTGTCCATGCAAAAAACTATTAATTCCAAATAAAATGCCGCCCATTTATGCAATTAAAAAAATTTAAACGTCTCTTATTAGATAAGGCATATTTTCGTCTGATAAGGTACTTGTTTTTCAATGATTTCGAGGATACTTTAGTTTTGATCAAAAAAATTTTATTTCTTATCGGTGGTCAACTCGTTTCCGTCCTACTGCAAATTCTTTTCGCAAAGAACTTTTCTATAATTCTAGTATTTAATGGGAAAAAATTAATCGAATTTTTTGTCCATGTAAAAAACTATTAATTCTGAATAAAATACTGCAATTAAAAACATTTAAATGTCTCTTATTAGATAAGGCATATTTTCGTCTGATAAGGTACTTCTTCTTCAATGATTTCGAGGATATTTTAGTTTTGATCAAAAAAATTTTATTTCTTATGACTTTACGTAAAATATGTTAATGTCATCTGAAAGAAGAACAGATAAGCTTTCCATTCAGCTGGTAGTCGAAGAAGTCGGTCGAAGGATGCAAGACTTATTAGCAAAAAACTAATCGGTGGTCAACACCGTTCTACTGCCGATTCTTTTCGCAAAGAACTTTTCTATAATTCTAGTATTTAATGGGAAAAAATTAATCGAATTTTTTGTCCATGTAAAAATCTATTAATTCTGAATAAAATACCGCACATTTATGCAATTAAAAACATTTAAATGTCTCTTATTAGATAAGGCATATTTTCGTCTGATAAGGTACTTCTTCTTCAATGATTTCGAGGATATTTTAGTTTTGATCAAAAAAATTTTATATCTTATGACTTTTCGTAAACTATGTTAATGCGATCTGAAAGAGGAACAGATAAGCTTTCCATCGAGCTCTTAGTCGAAGAAGTCGGTCAAAGGATGCAATAGTAATTAGCAAAAAACTAATCGGTAGTCAACACGATTCCGTCCTACTGCCGACTCTTTGCGCAAAGTACTTTTCTATAATTCTAATATTTAATGGGAAAAAATTAAACGAATTTTTGGTCCATGTAAAAAACTATTAATTCCAAATAAAATGCCGCCCATTTATGCAATAAATAAAATTTTAAACGTCCCTTATTAGATAAGGCATATTTTCGTCTGATAAGGTACTTCTTCTTCAATGATTTCGAGGATATTTTAGTTTTGATCAAAAAAATTTTATTTCTTATCGGTGGTCAACACGTTTCCGTCCTACTGCAACTTCTTTTCGCAAAGAACTTTTCTATAATTCTAGTATTTAATGCGAAAAAATTAATCGAATTTTTTGTCCATGTAAAAAACTATTAATTCTGAATAAAATACCGCCCATTTATGCAAATAAAAACATTTAAATGTCTCTTATTAGATAAGGCATATTTTCGTCTGATAAGGTACTTCTTCTTCAATGATTTCGAGGATATTTTAGTTTTGATCAAAAAAATTTTATTTCTTATGACTTTACGTAAAATATGTTAATGCCATCTGAAAGAAGAACAGATAAGCTTTCCATCCAGCTCTTAGTCGAAGAAGTCGGTCAAAGGATGCAAGAGTTATTAACAAAAAACTAATCGGTGGTCAACACGTTTCCGTCATACTGCCGACTCTTTTCGCAAAGTACTTTTCTATAATTCTAATATTAAATAAGAAAAAATTAAACTGATTTTTTGTCCATGTAAAAAACTATTAATTCCAAATAAAAAGCCGCCCATTTATGCAATTTAAAAAATTTAAATGTCTCTTATTAGATAAGGCATATTTTCGTCTGATCAGGTACTTCTTCTTCAATGATTTCGATGATATTTTAGTTATGATAAAAAAAATTTTATTTCTTATCGGTGGTCAACACGATTCCATCCCACTGCCGATTCTTTTCGCAAACTACTTTTCCTTTTTCTAGCATTTAATGGGAAAAAATTAACCAAACTTTTTGTCCATGTAAAAAACTATTAATTCTGAATAAAATACCGCCCATTTATGCAATTAAAAACATTTAAATGTCCCTTATTAGATAAGGCATAATTTCGTCTGATAAGGTACTTCTTTTTCAATGATTTCGAGGTTATTTTAGTTTCGATCAAAAAAATTTTATTTCTCATGACTTTTCGTAAAATATGTTAATGCCATCTGAAAGAGGAACAGATAAGCTTTCCATCGAACTCTTAGTCGAAGAAGTCGGTCGAAGGATGCAAGAGTTATTAGCAAAAAACTAATCGGTGGTCAACACGTTTCCGTCCTACTGCCGATTCTTTTAGCAAAATGCCTTTCTATAATTGTAGTATTTAATGGGAAAAACTTAAACGAATTTTTTGTCCATGTAAAAAACTATTAATTCTGAATAAAATGCCACCCATTTATAAAATTAAAAAACTTTAAATGTCCCTTATTAGATAAGGCATACTTTCGTCTGATAAGGTACTTCTTCTTCAATGATTTCGAGGATATTTTAGTTTTGATCAAAAAAATTTTATTTCTTATGACTTTACGTAAAATATGTTAATGTCATCTGAAAGAAGAACAGATAAGCTTTCCATTCAGCTGGTAGTCGAAGAAGTCGGTCGAAGGATGCAAGACTTATTAGCAAAAAACTAATCGGTGGTCAACACGATTCCGTCCTACTGCCGATTCTTTTCGCAAAGAACTTTTCTATAATTCTAGTATTTAATGGAAAAAATTAATCGAATTTTTTGTCCATGTAAAAATCTATTAATTCTGAATAAAATACCGCACATTTATGCAATTAAAAACATTTAAATGTCTCTTATTAGATAAGGCATATTTTCGTCTGATAAGGTACTTCTTCTTCAATGATTTCGAGGATATTTTAGTTTTGATCAAAAAAATTTTATATCTTATGACTTTTCGTAAAATATGTTAATGCGATCTGAAAGAGGAACAGATAAGCTTTCCATCGAGCTCTTAGTCGAAGAAGTCGGTCAAAGGATGCAATAGTAATTAGCAAAAAACTAATCGGTGGTCAACACGATTCCGTCCTACTGCCGACTCTTTGCGCAAAGTACTTTTCTATAATTCTAATATTTAATGGGAAAAAATTAAACGAATTTTTTGTCCATGTAAAAAACTATTAATTCCAAATAAAATGCCGCCCATTTATGCAATAAAAAAAATTTTAAACGTCCCTTATTAGATAAGGCATATTTTCGTCTTATAAGGTACTTCTTTTTCAATGATTTCGAGGATATTTTAGTTTTGATCAAAAAAATTTTATTTCTTATCGGTGGTCAACACGTTTCCGTCCTACTGCAACTTCTTTTCGCAAAGCACTTTTCTAAAATTCTAGTATTTAGTGCGAAAAAATTAATCGAATTTTTTGTCCATGTAAAAAACTATTAATTCTGAATAAAATACCGCCCATTTATGCAAATAAAAACATTTAAATGTCTCTTATTAGATAAGGCATATTTTCGTCTGATAAGGTACTTCTTCTTCAATGATTTCGAGGATATTTTAGTTTTGATCCAAAAAATTTTATTTCTTATGACTTTACGTAAAATATGTTAATGCCATCTGAAAGAAGAACAGATAAGCTTTCCATCCAGCTCTTAGTCGAAGAAGTCGGTCAAAGGATGCAAGAGTTATTAACAAAAAACTAATCGGTGGTCAACACGTTTCCGTCATACTGCCGACTCTTTTCGCAAAGTACTTTTCTATAATTCTAATATTAAATAAGAAAAAATTAAACTGATTTTTTGTCCATGTAAAAAACTATTAATTCCAAATAAAAAGCCGCCCATTTATGCAATTTAAAAAATTTAAATGTCTCTTATTAGATAAGGCATATTTTCGTCTGATCAGGTACTTCTTCTTCAATGATTTCGATGATATTTTAGTTATGATAAAAAAAATTTTATTTCTTATCGGTGGTCAACACGATTCCATCCCACTGCCGATTCTTTTCGCAAACTACTTTTCCTTTTTCTAGCATTTAATGGGAAAAAATTAACCAAACTTTTTGTCCATGTAAAAAACTATTAATTCTGAATAAAATACCGCCCATTTATGCAATTAAAAACATTTAAATGTCCCTTATTAGATAAGGCATAATTTCGTCTGATAAGGTACTTCTTTTTCAATGATTTCGAGGTTATTTTAGTTTCGATCAAAAAAATTTTATTTCTCATGACTTTTCGTAAAATATGTTAATGCCATCTGAAAGAGGAACAGATAAGCTTTCCATCGAACTCTTAGTCGAAGAAGTCGGTCGAAGGATGCAAGAGTTATTAGCAAAAAACTAATCGGTGGTCAACACGTTTCCGTCCTACTGCCGATTCTTTTAGCAAAATGCCTTTCTATAATTGTAGTATTTAATGGGAAAAACTTAAACGAATTTTTTGTCCATGTAAAAAACTATTAATTCTGAATAAAATGCCACCCATTTATAAAATTAAAAAACTTTAAATGTCCCTTATTAGATAAGGCATACTTTCGTCTGATAAGGTACTTCTTCTTCAATGATTTCGAGGATATTTTAGTTTTGATCAAAAAAATTTTATTTCTTATGACTTTACGTAAAATATGTTAATGTCATCTGAAAGAAGAACAGATAAGCTTTCCATTCAGCTGGTAGTCGAAGAAGTCGGTCGAAGGATGCAAGACTTATTAGCAAAAAACTAATCGGTGGTCAACACGATTCCGTCCTACTGCCGATTCTTTTCGCAAAGAACTTTTCTATAATTCTAGTATTTAATGGAAAAAATTAATCGAATTTTTTGTCCATGTAAAAATCTATTAATTCTGAATAAAATACCGCACATTTATGCAATTAAAAACATTTAAATGTCTCTTATTAGATAAGGCATATTTTCGTCTGATAAGGTACTTCTTCTTCAATGATTTCGAGGATATTTTAGTTTTGATCAAAAAAATTTTATATCTTATGACTTTTCGTAAAATATGTTAATGCGATCTGAAAGAGGAACAGATAAGCTTTCCATCGAGCTCTTAGTCGAAGAAGTCGGTCAAAGGATGCAATAGTAATTAGCAAAAAACTAATCGGTGGTCAACACGATTCCGTCCTACTGCCGACTCTTTGCGCAAAGTACTTTTCTATAATTCTAATATTTAATGGGAAAAAATTAAACGAATTTTTTGTCCATGTAAAAAACTATTAATTCCAAATAAAATGCCGCCCATTTATGCAATAAAAAAAATTTTAAACGTCCCTTATTAGATAAGGCATATTTTCGTCTTATAAGGTACTTCTTTTTCAATGATTTCGAGGATATTTTAGTTTTGATCAAAAAAATTTTATTTCTTATCGGTGGTCAACACGTTTCCGTCCTACTGCAACTTCTTTTCGCAAAGCACTTTTCTAAAATTCTAGTATTTAGTGCGAAAAAATTAATCGAATTTTTTGTCCATGTAAAAAACTATTAATTCTGAATAAAATACCGCCCATTTATGCAAATAAAAACATTTAAATGTCTCTTATTAGATAAGGCATATTTTCGTCTGATAAGGTACTTCTTCTTCAATGATTTCGAGGATATTTTAGTTTTGATCCAAAAAATTTTATTTCTTATGACTTTACGTAAAATATGTTAATGCCATCTGAAAGAAGAACAGATAAGCTTTCCATCCAGCTCTTAGTCGAAGAAGTCGGTCAAAGGATGCAAGAGTTATTAACAAAAAACTAATCGGTGGTCAACACGATTCCGTCCTACTGCCTATTCTTTTCGCAAAGTACTTTACTATAATTCTAGCATTTAATGGGAAAAAATTAAAGAAATTTTTTATCCATGTAAAAAACTATTAATTCTGAATAAAATACCGCCCATTTATGCAATTAAAAACATTTAAATGTCCCTTATTAGATAAGGCATACTTTCGTCTGATAAGGTACTTCTTCTTCAATGATTTCGAGGATATTTTAGTTTTGATCAAAAAAATTTTATTTCTTATGACTTTACGTAAAATATGTTAATGCCATCTGAAAGAAGAACAGATAAGCTTTCCATCCAGCTCTTAGTCGAAGAAGTCGGTCAAAGGATGCAAGAGTTATTAACAAAAAACTAATCGGTGGTCAACACGTTTCCGTCATACTGCCGACTCTTTTCGCAAAGTACTTTTCTATAATTCTAATATTAAATAAGAAAAAATTAAACTGATTTTTTGTCCATGTAAAAAACTATTAATTCCAAATAAAAAGCCGCCCATTTATGCAATTTAAAAAATTTAAATGTCTCTTATTAGATAAGGCATATTTTCGTCTGATCAGGTACTTCTTCTTCAATGATTTCGATGATATTTTAGTTATGATAAAAAAAATTTTATTTCTTATCGGTGGTCCATCGATTCTATCCCACTGCCGATTCTTTTCGCAAACTACTTTTCCTTTTTCTAGCATTTAATGGGAAAAAATTAACCAAACTTTTTGTCCATGTAAAAAACTATTAATTCTGAATAAAATACCGCCCATTTATGCAATTAAAAAAATTTATATGTCGCTTATTAGATAAGGCATATTTTCGTCTGATATGGTACTTCTTCTTCAATGATTTCGAGGATATTTTAGTTTTGATCAAAAAAATCTTATTTCTTATGACTTTTCGTAAAATATGTTAATGCCATCTGAAAGTGGAATAGATAAGCTTTCCATCGAGCTCTTAGTCGAAAAAGTCGGTCAAAGGATGCAATAGTTATTAGCAAAAAACTAATCGGTGGTCAACACGATTCCGTCCTACTGCCGACTCTTTTCGCAAAGTACTTTTCTATAATTCTAATATTAAGTGGGAAAAAATTAAACTGATTTTTTGTCCATGCAAAAAACTGTTAATTCCAAATAAAATGCCGCCTATTTATGCAATTAAAAAAATTTAAACGTCTCTTAATAGATAAGGCATATTTTCGTCTGATAAGGTACTTCTTTTTCAATGATTTCGAGGATACTTTAGTTTTGATCAAAAAAATTTTATTTCTTATCGGTGGTCAACTCGTTTCCGTCCTACTACAAATTCTTTTCGCAAAGAACTTTTCTATAATTCTAGTATTTAATGGGAAAAAATTAATCGAATTTTTTGTCCACGTAAAAAACTATTAATTCTGAATAAAATACTGCCCATTTATGCAATTAAAAACATTTAAATGTCTCTTATTAGATAAGGCATATTTTCGTCTGATAAGGTACTTCTTCTTCAATGATTTCGAGGATATTTTAGTTTTGATCAAAAAAATTTTATTTCTTATGACTTTACGTAAAATATGTTAATGTCATCTGAAAGAAGAACAGATAAGCTTTCCATATTTTAGTTATGATAAAAAAAATTTTATTTCTTATCGGTGGTCAACACGATTCCATCCCACTGCCGATTCTTTTCGCAAACTACTTTTCCTTTTTCTAGCATTTAATGGGAAAAAATTAACCAAACTTTTTGTCCATGTAAAAAACTATTAATTCTGAATAAAATACCGCCCATTTATGCAATTAAAAAAATTTATATGTCTCTTATTAGATAAGGCATATTTTCGTCTGATATGGTACTTCTTCTTCAATGATTTCGAGGATATTTTAGTTTTGATCAAAAAAATTTTATTTGTTATGACTTTTCGTAAAATATGTTAATGCCATCTGAAAGTGGAATAGATAAGCTTTCCATCGAGCTATTAGTCGAAAAAGTCGGTCAAAGGATGCAATAGTTATTAGCAAAAAACTAATCGGTGGTCAACACGATTCCGTCCTACTGCCGACTCTTTTCGCAAAGTACTTTTCTATAATTCTAATATTAAATGGGAAAAAATTAAACTGATTTTTTGTCCATGCAAAAAACTATTAATTCCAAATAAAATGCCGCCCATTTATGCAATTAAAAAAATTTAAACGTCTCTTATTAGATAAGGCATATTTTCGTCTGATAAGGTACTTCTTTTTCAATGATTTCGAGGATACTTTAGTTTTGATCAAAAAAATTTTATTTCTTATCGGTGGTCAACTCGTTTCCGTCCTACTGCCAATTTAATGGGAAAAAATTAAACGAATTTTTTGTCCATGTAAAAAACTATTAATTCCAAATAAAATGCCGCCCATTTATGCAATAAAAAAAATTTTAAACGTCCCTTATTAGATAAGGCATATTTTCGTCTGATAAGGTACTTCTTTTTCAAAGATTTCGAGGATATTTTAGTTTTGATCAAAAAAATTTTATTTCTTATCGGTGGTCAACACGTTTCCGTCCTACTGCAACTTCTTTTCGCAAAGCACTTTTCTATAATTCTAGTATTTAATGCGAAAAAATTAATCGAATTTTTTGTCCATGTAAAAAACTATTAATTCTGAATAAAATACCGCCCATTTATGCAAATAAAAACATTTAAATGTCTCTTATTAGATAAGGCATATTTTCGTCTGATAAGGTACTTCTTCTTCAATGATTTCGAGGATATTTTAGTTTTGATCAAAAAAATTTTATTTCTTATGACTTTACGTAAAATATGTTAATGCCATCTGAAAGAAGAACAGATAAGCTTTCCATCCAGCTCTTAGTCGAAGAAGTCGGTCAAAGGATGCAAGAGTTATTAACAAAAAACTAATCGGTGGTCAACACGATTCCGTTCTACTGCCTATTCTTTTCGCAAAGTACTTTACTATAATTCTAGCATTTAATGGGAAAAAATTAAACAAATTTTTTATCCATATAAAAAACTATTAATTCTGAATAAAATACCGCCCATTTATGCAATTAAAAACATTTAAATGTCCCTTATTAGATAAGGCATACTTTCGTCTGATAAGGTACTTCTTCTTCAATGATTTCGAGGATATTTTAGTTTTGATCAAAAAAATTTTATTTCTTATGACTTTACGTAAAATATGTCAATTCCATCTGAAAGAAGAACAGATAATTTTCCATCCAGCTCTTAGTCGAAGAAGTCGGTCGGAGGATGCAAGAGTTATTAGCAAAAAACTAATCGGTGGTCAACACGTTTCCGTCATACTGCCGACTCTTTTCGCAAAGTACTTTTCTATAATTCTAATATTAAATAAGAAAAAATTAAACTGATTTTTTGTCCATGTAAAAAACTATTAATTCCAAATAAAAAGCCGCCCATTTATGCAATTTAAAAAATTTAAATGTCTCTTATTAGATAAGGCATATTTTCGTCTGATCAGGTACTTCTTCTTCAATGATTTCGATGATATTTTAGTTATGATAAAAAAAATTTTATTTCTTATCGGTGGTCAACACGATTCCATCCCACTGCCGATTCTTTTCGCAAACTACTTTTCCTTTTTCTAGCATTTAATGGGAAAAAATTAAACAAACTTTTTGTCCATGTAAAAAACTATTAATTCTGAATAAAATACCGCCCATTTATGCAATTAAAAAAATTTATATGTCTCTTATTAGATAAGGCATATTTTCGTCTGATATGGTACTTCTTCTTCAATGATTTCGAGGATATTTTAGTTTTGATCAAAAAAATTTTATTTGTTATGACTTTTCGTAAAATATGTTAATGCCATCTGAAAGTGGAATAAATAAGCTTTCCATCGAGCTCTTAGTCGAAAAAGTCGGTCAAAGGATGCAATAGTTATTAGCAAAAAACTAATCGGTGGTCAACACGATTCCGTCCTACTGCCGACTCCTTTCGCAAAGTACTTTTCTATAATTCTAATATTAAATGGAAAAAAATTAAACTGATTTTTTGTCCATGCAAAAAACTATTAATTCCAAATAAAATGCCGCCCATTTATGCAATTAAAAAAATTTAAACGTCTCTTATTAGATAAGGCATATTTTCGTCTGATAAGGTACTTCTTTTTCAATGATTTCGAAGATACTTTAGTTTTGATCAAAAAAATTTTATTTCTTATCGGTGGTCAACTCGTTTCCGTCCTACTGCAAATTCTTTTCGCAAAGAACTTTTCTATAATTCTAGTATTTAATGGCAAAAAATTAATCGAATTTTTTGTCCATGTAAAAAACTATTAATTCTGAATAAAATACCGCCCATTTATGCAATTAAAAACATTTAAATGTCTCTTATTAGATAAGGCATATTTTCGTCTGATAAGGTACTTCTTCTTCAATGATTTCGAGGATATTTTAGTTTTGATCAAAAAATTTGTATTTCTTATGACTTTACGTAAAATATGTTAATGTCATCTGAAAGAAGAACAGATAAGCTTTCCATTTAGCTCGTAGTCGAAGAAGTCGGTCGAAGGATGCAAGACTTATTAGCAAAAAACTAATCGGTGGTCAACACGATTCCGTGCTACTGCCCATTCTTTTCGCAAAGAACTTTTATATAATGCTAGTATTTAATGGGAAAAAATTAAACAAATTTTTTGTCCATGTAAAAAACTATTAATTCTGAATAAAATACCGCCCTATTATGCAATTACAAATATTTAAATATCTCTTATTAGATAAGGCATATTTTCGTCTGATAAGGTACTTCTTCTTCAATGATTTCGAGGATATTTTAGTTTTGATCAAAAAAATTTTATTTCTTATGACTTTACGTAAAATATGTTAATGCCATCTGAAAGAAGAACAGATAATTTTCCATCCAGCTCTTAGTCGAAGAAGTCGGTCGGAGGATGCAAGAGTTATTAGCAAAAAACTAATCGGTGGTCAACACGTTTCCGTCATACTGCCGACTCTTTTCGCAAAGTACTTTTCTATAATTCTAATATTAAATAAGAAAAAATTAAACTGATTTTTTGTCCATGTAAAGAACTATTAATTCCAAATAAAATGCCGCCCATTTATGCAATTTAAAAAATTTAAATGTCTCTTATTAGATAAGGCATATTTTCGTCTGATCAGGTACTTCTTCTTTAATGATTTCGATGATATTTTAGTTATGATAAAAAAAATTTTATTTCTTATCGGTGGTCAACACGATTCCATCCCACTGCCGATTCTTTTCGCAAACTACTTTTCCTTTTTCTAGCATTTAATGGGAAAAAATTAAACAAACTTTTTGTCCATGTAAAAAACTATTAATTCTGAATAAAATACCGCCCATTTATGCAATTAAAAAAATTTATATGTCTCTTATTAGATAAGGCATATTTTCGTCTGATATGGTACTTCTTCTTCAATGATTTCGAGGATATTTTAGTTTTGATCAAAAAAATTTTTATTCTTATGACTTTTCGTAAAATATGTTAATGCCATCTGAAAGTGGAATAGATAAGCTTTCCAGCGAGCTCTTAGTCGAAAAAGTCGGTCAAAGGATGCAATAGTTATTAGCAAAAAACTAATCGGTGGTCAACACGATTCCGTCCTACTGCCGACTCTTTTCGCAAAGTACTTTTCTATAATTCTAATATTAAATGGGAAAAAATTAAACTGATTTTTTGTCCATGCAAAAAACTATTAATTCCAAATAAAATGCCGCTCATTTATGCAATTAAAAAAATTTAAATGTCTCTTATTAGATAAGGCATATTTTCGTCTGATAAGGTACTTCTTTTTCAATGATTTTGAGGATTCTTTAGTTTTGATCAAAAAAATTTTATTTCTTATCGGTGGTCAACTCGTTTCCGTCCTACTGCAAATTCTTTTCGCAAAGAACTTTTCTATAATTCTAGTATTTAATGGGAAAAAATTAATCGAATTTTTTGTCCATGTAAAAAACTATTAATTCTGAATAAAATACTGCCCATTTATGCAATTAAAAACATTTAAATGTCTCTTATTAGATAAGGCATATTTTCGTCTGATAAGGTACTTCTTCTTCAATGATTTCGAGGATATTTTAGTTTTGATCAAAAAAATTTTATTTTTTATGACTTTACGTAAAATATGTTAATGTCATCTGAAAGAAGAACAGATAAGCTTTCCATTCAGCTCGTAGTCGAAGAAGTCGGTCGAAGAATGCAAGACTTATTAGCAAAAAACTAATCGGTGGTCAACACGATTCCGTCCTACTGCCGATTCTTTTCGCAAAGAACTTTTCTATAATGCTAGTATTTAATGGGAAAAAATTAAACAAATTTTTTGTCCATGTAAAACACTATTAATTCTGAATAAAATACCGCCCTATTATGCAATTAAAAATATTTAAATATCTCTTATTAGATAAGGCATATTTTCGTCTGATAAGGTACTTCTTCTTCAATGATTTCGAGGATATTTTAGTTTTGATCAAAAAAATTTTATTTCTTATGACTTTTCGTAAAATATGTTAATGCCATCTGAAAGTGGAATAGATAAGCTTTCCATCGAGCTCTTAGTCGAAAAAGTCGGTCAAAGGATGCAATAGTTATTAGCAAAAAACTAATCGGTGGTCAACACGATTCCGTCCTACTGCCGACTCTTTTCGCAAAGTACTTTTCTATAATTCTAATATTTAATGGGAAAATATTAAACGAATTTTTTGTCCATGTAAAAAACTATTAATTCAAAATAAAATGCCGCCCATTTATGCAATAAAAAAAATTTTAAACGTCCCTTATTAGATAAGGCATATTTTCGTCTGATTAAGTACTTCTTCTTCAATGATTTCGAAGATATTTTAGTTTTGATCAAAAAAATTTTATTTCTTATCGGTGGTCAACACGTTTCCGTCCTACTGCAACTTCTTTTCGCAAAGAACTTTTCTATAATTCTAGTATTTAATGCGAAAAAATTAATCGAATTTTTTGTCCTTGTAAAAAACTATTAATTCTGAATAAAATACCGCCCATTTATGCAAATAAAAACATTTAAATGTCTCTTATTAGATAAGGCATATTTTCGTCTGATAAGGTACTTCTTCTTCAATGATTTCGAGGATATTTTAGTTTTGATCAAAAAAATTTTATTTCTTATGACTTTACGTAAAATATGTTAATGCCATCTGAAAGAAGAACAGATAAGCTTTCCATCCAGCTCTTAGTCGAAGAAGTCGGTCAAAGGATGCAAGAGTTATTAACAAAAAACTAATCGGTGGTCAACACGATTCCGTCCTACTGCCTATTCTTTTCGCAAAGTACTTTACTATAATTCTAGCATTTAATGGGAAAAAATTAAACAAATTTTTTATCCATGTAAAAAACTATTAATTCTGAATAAAATACCGCCCATTTATGCAATTAAAAACATTTAAATGTCCCTTATTAGATAAGGCATACTTTCGTCTGATAAGGTACTTCTTCTTCAATGATTTCGAGGATATTTTAGTTTTGATCAAAAAAATTTTATTTCTTATGACTTTACGTAAAATATGTTAATGTCATCTGAAAGAAGAACAGATAAGCTTTCCATTCAGCTGGTAGTCGAAGAAGTCGGTCGAAGGATGCAAGACTTATTAGCAAAAAACTAATCGGTGGTCAACACGATTCCGTCCTACTGCCGATTCTTTTCGCAAAGAACTTTTCTATAATTCTAGTATTTAATGGGAAAAAATTAATCGAATTTTTTGTCCATGTAAAAATTTATTAATTCTGAATAAAATACCGCACATTTATGCAATTAAAAACATTTAAATGTCTCTTATTAGATAAGGCATATTTTCGTCTGATAAGGTACTTCTTCTTCAATGATTTCGAGGATATTTTAGTTTTGATCAAAAAAATTTTATATCTTATGACTTTTCGTAAAATATGTTAATGCGATCTGAAAGAGGAACAGATAAGCTTTCCATCGAGCTCTTAGTCGAAGAAGTCGGTCAAAGGATGCAATAGTAATTAGCAAAAAACTAATCGGTGGTCAACACGATTCCGTCCTACTGCCGACTCTTTGCGCAAAGTACTTTTCTATAATTCTAATATTTAATGGGAAAAAATTAAACGAATTTTTTGTCCATGTAAAAAACTATTAATTCCAAATAAAATGCCGCCCATTTATGCAATAAAAAAAATTTTAAACGTCCCTTATTAGATAAGGCATATTTTCGTCTGATAAGGTACTTCTTTTTCAATGATTTCGAGGATATTTTAGTTTTGATCAAAAAAATTTTATTTCTTATCGGTGGTCAACACGTTTCCGTCCTACTGCAACTTTTTTTTCGCAAAAGCACTTTTCTATAATTCTAGTATTTAATGCGAAAAAATTAATCGAATTTTTTGTCCATGTAAAAAACTATTAATTCTGAATAAAATACCGCCCATTTATGCAAATAAAAACATTTAAATGTCTCTTATTAGATAAGGCATATTTTCGTCTGATAAGGTACTTCTTCTTCAATGATTTCGAGGATATTTTAGTTTTGATCAAAAAAATTTTATTTCTTATGACTTTACGTAAAATATGTTAATGCCATCTGAAAGAAGAACAGATAAGCTTTCCATCCAGCTCTTAGTCGAAGAAGTCGGTCAAAGGATGCAAGAGTTATTAACAAAAAACTAATCGGTGGTCAACACGATTCCGTCCTACTGCCTAATCTTTTCGCAAAGTACTTTACTATAATTCTAGCATTTAATGGGAAAAAATTAAACAAATTTTTTATCCATGTAAAAAACTATTAATTCTGAATAAAATACCGCCCATTTATGCAATTAAAAACATTTAAATGTCCCTTATTAGATAAGGCATACTTTCGTCTGATAAGGTACTTCTTCTTCAATGATTTCGATGATATTTTAGTTATGATAAAAAAAATTTTATTTCTTATCGGTGGTCAACACGATTCCATCCCACTGCCGATTCTTTTCGCAAACTACTTTTCCTTTTTCTAGCATTTAATGGGAAAAAATTAACCAAACTTTTTGTCCATGTAAAAAACTATTAATTCTGAATAAAATACCGCCCATTTATGCAATTAAAAAAATTTATATGTCTCTTATTAGATAAGGCATATTTTCGTCTGATATGGTACTTCTTCTTCAATGATTTCGAGGATATTTTAGTTTTGATCAAAAAAATTTTATTTCTTATGACTTTTCGTAAAATATGTTAATGCCACCTGAAAGTGGAATAGATAAGCTTTCCATCGAGCTCTTAGTCGAAAAAGTCGGTCAAAGGATGCAATAGTTATTAGCAAAAAACTAATCGGTGGTCAACACGATTCCGTCCTACTGCCGACTCTTTTCGCAAAGTACTTTTCTATAATTCTAATATTAAATGGGAAAAAATTAATCGAATTTTTTGTCCACTTAAAAAACTATTAATTCTGAATAAAATACTGCCCATTTATGCAATTAAAAACATTTAAATGTCTCTTATTAGATAAGGCATATTTTCGTCTGATAAGGTACTTCTTCTTCAATGATTTCGAGGATATTTTAGTTTTGATCAAAAAAATTTTATTTCTTATGACTTTACGTAAAATATGTTAATGTCATCTGAAAGAAGAACAGATAAGCTTTCCATATTTTAGTTATGATAAAAAAAATTTTATTTCTTATCGGTGGTCAACACGATTCCATCGCACTGCCGATTCTTTTCGCAAACTACTTTTCCTTTTTCTAGCATTTAATGGGAAAAAATTAAACAAACTTTTTTTCCATGTAAAAAACTATTAATTCTGAATAAAATACCGCCCATTTATGCAATTAAAAAAATTTATATGTCTCTTATTAGATAAGGCATATTTTCGTCTGATATGGTACTTCTTCTTCAATGATTTCGAGGATATCTTAGTTTTGATCAAAAAAATTTTATTTGTTATGACTTTTCGTAAAATATGTTAATGCCATCTGAAAGTGGAATAGATAAGCTTTCCATCGAGCTCTTAGTCGAAAAAGTCGGTCAAAGGATGCAATAGTTATTAGCAAAAAACTAATCGGTGGTCAACACGATTCCGTTCTACTGCCGACTCTTTTCGCAAAGTACTTTTCTATAATTCTAATATTAAATGGAAAAAAATTAAACTGATTTTTTGTCCATGCAAAAAACTATTAATTCCAAATAAAATGCCGCCCATTTATGCAATTAAAAAAATTTAAACGTCTCTTATTAGATAAGGCATATTTTCGTCTGCTAAGGTACTTCTTTTTCAATGATTTCGAGGATACTTTAGTTTTGATCAAAAAAATTTTATTTCTTATCGGTGGTCAACTCGTTTCCGTCCTACTGCAAATTCTTTTCGCAAAGAACTTTTCTATAATTCTAGTATTTAATGGCAAAAAATTAATCGAATTTTTTGTCCATGTAAAAAACTATTAATTCTGAATAAAATACTGCCCATTTATGCAATTAAAAACATTTAAATGTCTCTTATTAGATAAGGCATATTTTCGTCTGATAAGGTACTTCTTCTTCAATGATTTCGAGGATATTTTAGTTTTGATCAAAAAATTTGTATTTCTTATGACTTTACGTAAAATATGTTAATGTCATCTGAAAGAAGAACAGATAAGCTTTCCATTTAGCTCGTAGTCGAAGAAGTCGGTCGAAGGATGCAAGACTTATTAGCAAAAAACTAATCGGTGGTCAACACGATTCCGTCCTATTGCCCATTCTTTTCGCAAAGAACTTTTCTATAATGCTAGTATTTAATGGGAAAAAATTAAACAAATTTTTTGTCCATGTAAAAAACTATTAATTCTGAATAAAATACCGCCTTATTATGCAATTACAAATATTTAAATATCTCTTATTAGATAAGGCATATTTTCGTCTGATAAGGTACTTCTTCTTCAATGATTTCGAGGATATTTTAGTTTTGATCAAAAAAATTTTATTTCTTATGACTTTACGTAAAATATGTTAATGCCATCTGAAAGAAGAACAGATAATTTTCCATCCAGCTCTTAGTCGAAGAAGTCGGTCGGAGGATGCAAGAGTTATTAACAAAAAACTAATCGGTGGTCAACACGTTTCCGTCATACTGCCGACTCTTTTCGCAAAGTACTTTTCTATAATTCTAATATTAAATAAGAAAAAATTAAACTAATTTTTTGTCCATGTAAAGAACTATTAATTCCAAATAAAAAGCCGCCCATTTATGCAATTTAAAAAATTTAAATGTCTCTTATTAGATAAGGCATATTTTCGTCTGATCAGGTACTTCTTCTTTAATGATTTCGATGATATTTTAGTTATGATAAAAAAAATTTTATTTCTTATCGGTGGTCAACACGATTCCATCCCACTGCCGATTCTTTTCGCAAACTACTTTTCCTTTTTCTAGCATTTAATGGGAAAAATTAAACAAACTTTTTGTCCATGTAAAAAACTATTAATTCTGAATAAAATACCGCCCATTTATGCAATTAAAAAAATTTATATGTCTCTTATTAGATAAGGCATATTTTCGTCTGATATGGTACTTCTTCTTCAATGATTTCGAGGATATTTTAGTTTTGATCAAAAAAATTTTATTTCTTATGACTTTTCGTAAAATATGTTAATGCCATCTGAAAGTGGAATAGATAAGCTTTCCATCGAGCTCTTAGTCGAAAAAGTCGGTTAAAGGATGCAATAGTGATTAGCAAAAAACTAATCGGTGGTCAACACGATTCCGTCCTACTGCCGACTCTTTTCGCAAAGTACTTTTCTATAATTCTAATATTAAATGGGAAAAAATTAAACTGATTTTTTGTCCATGCAAAAAACTATTAATTCCAAATAAAATGCCGCCCATTTATGCAATTAAAAAAATTTAAACGTCTCTTATTAGATAAGGCATATTTTCGTCTGATAAGGTACTTCTTTTTCAATGATTTTGAGGATACTTTAGTTTTGATCAAAAAAATTTTATTTCTTATCGGTGGTCAACTCGTTTCCGTCCTACTGCAAATTCTTTTCGCAAAGAACTTTTCTATAATTCTAGTATTTAATGGGAAAAAATTAATCGAATTTTTTGTCCATGTAAAAAACTATTAATTCTTAATAAAATACTGCCCATTTATGCAATTAAAAACATTTAAATGTCTCTTCTTAGATAAGGCATATTTTCGTCTGATAAGGTACTTCTTCTTCAATGATTTCGAGGATATTTTAGTTTTGATCAAAAAAATTTTATTTCTTATGACTTTACGTAAAATATGTTAATGTCATCTGAAAGAAGAACAGATAAGCTTTCCATTCAGCTCGTAGTCGAAGAAGTCGGTCGAAGAATGCAAGACTTATTAGCAAAAAACTAATCGGTGGTCAACACGATTCCGTCCTACTGCCGATTCTTTTTGCAAAGAACTTTTCTATAATTCTAGTATTTAATGGGAAAAAATTAAACAAATTTTTTGTCCATGTAAAAAACTATTAATTCTGAATAAAATACCGCCCTATTATGCAATTAAAAATATTTAAATATCTCTTATTAGATAAGGCATATTTTCGTCTGATAAGGTACTTCTTCTTCAATGATTTCGAGGATACTTTAGTTTTGATCAAAAAAATTTTATTTCTTATGACTTTTCGTAAAATATGTTAATGCCATCTGAAAGTGGAATAGATAAGCTTTCCATCGAGCTCTTAGTCGAAAAAGTCGGTCAAAGGATGCAATAGTTATTAGCAAAAAACTAATCGGTGGTCAACACGATTCCGTCCTACTGCCGACTCTTTTCGCAAAGTACTTTTCTATAATTCTATTATTTAATGGGAAAAAATTAAACGAATTTTTCTTCCATGTAAAAAACTATTAATTCCAAATAAAATGCCGCCCATTTATGCAATAAAAAAAATTTTAAACGTCCCTTATTAGATAAGGCATATTTTCGTCTGATAAGGTACGTCTTCTTCAATAATTTCGAGGATATTTTAGTTTTTGATTTTATTTGTTACGACTTTTCGTCAAATATGTTAATGCCATCTGAAAGAGGAACAGATAAGCCTTCCATCGAGCTCTTAGTCGAAGAAGTCGGTCGAAGAATGCAAGAGTTATTAGCAAAAAACTAATCGGTGGTCAACACGTTTCCGTTCTACTGCAACTTCTTTTCGCAAAGAACTTTTCTATAATTCTAGTATTTAATGGGAAAAAATTAATCGAAATTTTTGACCATGTAAAAAACTATTAATTCCAAATAAAATGCCGCCCATTTATGCAATAAAAAAAATTTTAAACGTCTCTTATTAGATAAGGCATATTTTCGTCTGATAAGGTACTTCTTCTTCAATGATTTCGAGGATATTTTAGTTTTGATCAAAAAAATTTTATTACATATGACTTTTCGTTAAATATGTAAATGCGATCTGAAAGAGGAACAGATAAGCTTTCCATCGAGCTCTTAGTCGAAGAAGTCGGTCGAAGGATGCAAGAGTTATTAGCACAAAACTTATCGGTGGTCAACACGTTTCCGTCCTACTGCCGATTCTTTTCGCAAAGTACTTTTCTTTTTTCTAGCATTTAATGGGAAAAAATTAAACAAATTTTTTGTCCATGTAAAAAACTATTAATTCTGAATAAAATACCGCCCATTTATGCAATTAAAAATATTTAAATGTCTCTTATTAGATAAGGCATATTTTCGTCTGATAAGGTACTTCTTCTTCAATGATTTCGAGCATATTTTAGTTTTGATCAAAACAATTTTATTTCTTATGACTTTTCGTAAAATATGGTAATGCGATCTGAAAGAGGAACAGATAAGCTTTCCATCGAGCTCTTAGTTGAAGAAGTCGGTCAAAGGATGCAATAGTTATTAGCAAAAAACTAATCGGTGGTCAACACGATTCCGTCCTACTGCCGACACTTTTCGCAAAGTACTTTTCTATAATTCTAATATTTAATGGAAAAAAATTAAACGAATTTTTTGTCCATGTAAAAAACTATAAATTCTGAATAAAATACCGCCCATTTATGCCATTAAAAAAATTTAAATGTCTCTTATTAGATAAGCATATTTTCGTCTGATAAGGTACTTCTTCTGCAATAATTTCGAGGATATTTTAGATTTGATCAAAAAAATTTTATTTCTTACGGCTTTTCGTTAAATATGTTCATGCCATCTGAAAGAGGAACAGATAAGCTTTTCATCCAGCTCTTAGTCGAAGAAGTCGGTCGAAGGATGCAAGAGTTATTAGCACAAAACTTATCGGTGGTCAACACGTTTCCGTCCTACTTCAAATTCTTTTCGCAAAGTACTTTTCTTTAAATATAGTATTAAATGGGAAAAATTAAACTGATTTTTTGTCCATAAAAAACACTATTAATTCTGAATAAAATGCCACCCATTTATGCAAATAAAAAAATTTAAATGTCTCTTATTAGATAAGGCGTCTGGTAAGGTACTTCTTTTTCAATGATTTCGAGGATATTTTAGTTTTGATCCAAAAAATTTTATTTCTTATGACTTTTCGTAAAATATGTTAATGCCATCTGAAAGAGGAACAGATAAGCTTTCCATCCAGCTCTTAGTCGAATAAGTCGGTCGAAGGATGCAAGAGTTATTAGCAGACAACTAATCGGTGGTCAACACGTTTCCGTCCTACTGCCGATTCTTTTCGCAAAGTACTTTTTTTTTAATTCTAGTATTTAATAAGAAAAAATTAAAAGAGTTTTTTGTCCATTTAAAATCTATTTATTCTGAATAAAATGCCACCCATTTATGCAATTAAAATAATTTTAATGTCTCTTATTAGATAAGGCATATTTTCGTCTGACAAGGTACTTCTTCTTCAATGATTGCGAGGATATTTTAGTTTTGATCAAAAAAATTTTATTTCTTATGACTTCTCGTAAAATATGTTAATGCCATCTGAAACAGGAACCGATAAGCTTTCCATCGCGCTCTTAGTCGAATAAGTCGGTCGAAGGATGCAAGAGTTATTAGCAGACAACTAATCGGTGGTCAACACGTTTCCGTCCTACTGCCGATTGTTTTCGCAAAGTACTTTTTTTTTAATTCTAGTATTTAATAAGAAAAAATTAAAAGAATTTTTTGTCCATTTAAAATCTATTTATTCTGAATAAAATGCCACCCATTTATGCAATTAAAATAATTTTAATGTCTCTTATTAGATAAGGCATATTTTCGTCCGATAAGGTACTTCTTCTTAGATAAGGCATATTTTCGCCTGATAAGGTACTTTTTCTTCAATGATTTCGATGATATTTTAGTTATGATCAAAAAACTTTTATTTCTTATCGGTGGTCAACACGTTTCCGTCCTACTGCAAATTCTTTTCGCAAAGTACTTTTCTATAATTCTAATATTAAATGGGAAAAAATTAAACTGATTTTTTGTCCATGTAAAAAACTATTAATTCTAAATAAAATGCCGCCCATTTATGCAATTAAAAAAATTTAAACGTCTCTTATTAGATAAGGCATATTTTGGTCTGATAAGGTACTTGTTTTTCAATGATTGCGAGGGTATTTTAGTTTTGATCCAAAAAATGTTATTTCTTATCGGTGGTCGACTCGTTTCCGTCCTACTTCAAATTCTTTTCGCAAAGTACTTTTCTTTAAATATAGTATTAAATGGGAAAAATTAAACTGATTTTTTGTCCATAAAAAACACTATTAATTCTGAATAAAATGCCACCCATTTATGCAAATAAAAAAATTTAAATGTCTCTTATTAGATAAGGCGTCTGATAAGGTACTTCTTTTTCAATGATTTCGAGGATATTTTAGTTTTGATCAAAAAAATTTTATTTCTTATGACTTTTCGTAAAATATGTTAATGCCATCTGAAAGAGGAACAGATAAGCTTTCCATCCAGCTCTTAGTCGGTCGAAGGATGCAATAGATATTAGCAAAAAACTAATCGGTGGTCAACACGATTCCGTCATACTTCCGACTCTTTTCGCAAAGTACTTTTCTATAATTCTAGTATTTAATGGGAAAAAATTAATCGAATTTTTTGTCCATGTAAAAAACTATTAATTCTGAATAAAATGCCAACCATTTATGCAATTAAAAAAATTTAAACGTCTCTTATTAGATAAGGCATATTTTCGTCTGACAAGGTACTTCTTCTTCAATGATTGCGAGGATATTTTAGTTTTGTTAATGCCATCTGAAACAGGAACCGATAAGCTTTCCATCGCGCTCTTAGTCGAATAAGTCGGTCGTAGGATGCAAGAGTTATTAGTAGACAACCAATCGGTGGTCAACACGATTCCGTCCTACTGTCGATTCTTTTCGCAAAGTACTTTTCTATAATTTTAGTATTTAATGGGAAAAAATTAAACGAATTTTTTGTCCATTTAAAATCTATTAATTCTGAATAAAATGCCACCCATTTATGAAATTAAAAACATTTAAATGTCTCTTATTAGATATTTTCGTCTGATAAGGTACTTCTTCTTCAATGATTTCGAGGATATTTTAGTTTTGATCAAAAAAATTTTATTTCTTATGACTTTACGTAAAATATGTTAATGCCATCTGAAAGAAGGACAGATAAGCTTTCCATTCAGCTCTTAGTCGAAGAAGTCGGTCGAAGGATGCACGAGTTATTAACAAAAAACTAATCGGTGGTCAACACGATTCCGTCCTACTGCCGATTCTTTTCGAAAATTACTTTTCTATAATTCTAGCATTTAGTGGGACAAAATTAAAAGAATTTTTTGTCCATTTAAAATCTATTTATTCTGAATAAAGAGCCACCCATTTATGCAATTAAAATAATTTTAATGTCTCTTATTAGATAAGGCATATTTTCGTCCGATAAGGTACTTCTTCTTAGATAAGGCATATTTTCACCTGATAAGGTACTTTTTCTTCAATGATTTCGATGATATTTTAGTTATGATCAAAAAACTTTTATTTCTTATCGGTGGTCAACACGTTTCCGTCCTACTGCAATTTCTTTTCGCAAAGTACTTTTCTATAATTCTAATATTAAATGGGAAAAAATTAAACTGATTTTTTGTCCATGTAAAAAACTATTAATTCTGAATAAAATGCCAACCATTTATGCAATTAAAAACATTTAAACGTCTCTTATTAGATAAGGCATATTTTCGTCTGATAAGGTACTTCTTCTTCAATGATTTCGAGGATATTTTAGTTTTGATCAAAAAAATTTTTTTTCTTACGATTTTTTGTCAAATATGTTAATGCCATCTGAAAGATGATCGGATAAGCTTTCCATCGAGCTCTTAGTCGAAGAAGTCGGTCGAAGGATGCAAGACTTATTAGCAAAAAACTAATCGGTGGTCAACACGTTTCCGTCCTACTGCCGATTGTTTTCGCAAAGTACTTTTCTATAATTCTAGTATTTAATAAGAAAAAATTAAAAGAATTTTTTGTCCATTTAAAATCTATTTATTCTGAAAAAAATGCCACCCATTTATGCAATTAAAATAATTTTAATGTCTCTTATTAGATAAGGCATATTTTCGTCCGATAAGGTACTTCTTCTTAGGTAAGGCATATTTTCGCCTGATAAGGTACATCTTTTTCAATGATTTCGAGGATATATTAGTTTTGATCAAAAACATTTTATTTCTTATCTTTCTACTGCAAATTCTTTTCGCAAAGAACTTTTCTATAATTCTAGTATTTAATGAGAAAAAATTAATCGAATTTTTTGTCCATGTAAAAAACTATTAATTCTGAATAAAATGCCGCCCATTTATGCAATTAAAAACATTTAAATGTCTCTTATTAGATAAGGCATATTTTCGTCTGCTAAGGTACTCTTCTTCAATGATTTCGAGGATATTTTAGTTTTGATCAAAAAAATTTTATTTCTTATGACTTTACGTAAAATATGTTAATGCCATCTGAAAGAAGGACAGATAAGCTTTCCATTCAGCTCTTAGTTGAAGAAGTCGGTCAAAGGATGCAGTAGTTATTAACAAAAAACTAATCGGTGGTCAACACGATTCTGTCCTACTGCCGATTCTTTTCGCAAAGTACTTTTCTATAATTCTAGCATTTAGTGGGAAAAAATTAATCGAATTTTTTGTCCATGTAAAAATCTATTAATTCTGAATAAAATACCGCCCATTTATGCAATTAAAAAAATTTAGACGTCTCTTATTAGATAAGGCATATTTTCGTCTGATAAGGTACTTCTTTTTCAATGATTTCGAGGATATTTTAGTTTTGATCAAAAAAAATTTTATTTCTTATGACTTTACGTAAAATATGTTAATGCCATCTGAAAGAAGAACAGATAAGCTTTCTATCCAGCTCTTAGTCGAAGAAGTCGGTCGAAGGATGCAAGAGTTATTAACAAAAAACTAATCGGTGGTCAACACGATTCCGTCCTACTGCCGATTCTTTTCGCAAAGTACTTTTCTATAATTCTAGCATTTAATGGGAAAAAATTAAACAAATTTTTTTGCCATGTAAGAAACTATTAATTCTGAATAAAATACCGCCCATTTAGAAAACCATGTAGAAAACTATTAATTCCAAATAAAATGCCGCCCATTTATGCAATTAAAAAAATTTAAACGTCTCTTATTAGATCAGGCATATTTTCGTCTGATAAGGTACTTCTTCTTCAATGATTTCGAGGATATTTTAGTTTTGATGAAAAAAATTTTATTTCTTATGACTTTACGTAAAATATATTAATGCCATCTGAAAGAAGAACAGATAATTTTCCATCCAGCTCTTAGTCGAAGAAGTCGGTCGGAGGATGCAAGAGTTATTAGCAAAAAACTAATCGGTGGTCTACACGTTTCCGTCATACTGCCGACTCTTTTCGCAAAGTACTTTTCTATAATTCTAATATTAAATGGGAAAAAATTAAACTGATTTTTTGTCCATGAAAAAAACTATTAATTCCAAATAAAAAGCCGCCCATTTATGCAATTTAAAAAATTTAAATGTCTCTTATTAGATAAGGCATATTTTCGTCTGATCAGGTACTTCTTCTTCAATGATTTCGATGATATTTTAGTTATGATAAAAAAAATTTTATTTCTTATGACTTTTCGTAAAATATGTTAATGTCATCTGAAAGTGGAATAGATAAGCTTTCCATCGAGCTCTTAGTCGAAAAAGTCGGTCAAAGGATGCAATAGTTATTAGCAAAAAACTAATCGGTGGTCAACACGATTCCGTCCTACTGCCGACTCTTTTCGCAAAGTACTTTTCTATAATTCTAATATTAAATGGGAAAACATTACACTGATTTTTTGTCCATGAAAAAAACTATTAATTCCAAATAAAATGCCGCCCATTTATGCAATTAAAAAAATTTAAACGTCTCTTATTAGATAAGGCATATTTTCGTCTGATAAGGTACTTCTTTTTCAATGATTTCGAGGATATTTTAGTTTTGATCAAAAAAATTTTATTTCTTATGACTTTACGTAAAATATGTTAATGCCATCTGAAAGAAGAACAGATAAGCTTTCCATCGAGCTCTTAGTCGAAAAAGTCGGTCAAAGGATGCAATAGTTATTAGCAAAAAACTAATCGGTGGTCAACACGATTCCGTCCTACTGCCGACTCTTTTCGCAAAGTACTTTTCTATAATTCTAATATTAAATGGGAAAAAATTAAAACTATTAATTCCAAATAAAATGCCGCCCATTTATGCAATTAAAAAAATTTAAACGTCTTTTATTAGATAAGGCATATTTTCGTCTGATAAGGTACTTCTTTTTCGATGATTTCGAGGATACTTTAGTTTTGATCAAAAAAATTTTATTTCTTATCGGTGGTCAACTCGTTTCCGTCCTACTGCAAATTCTATTCGCAAAGAACTTTTCTATAATTCTAGTATTTAATGGGAAAAAATTAATCGAATTTTTTGTCCATGTAAAAAACTATTAATTCTGAATAAAATACTGCCCATTTATGCAATTAAAAACATTTAAATGTCCCTTATTAGATAAGGCATATTTTCGTCTGATAAGGTACTTCTTCTTCAATGATTTCGAGGATATTTTAGTTTTGATCAAAAAAATTTTATTTCTTATGACTTTACGTAAAATATGTTAATGTCATCTGAAAGAAGAACAGATAAGCTTTCCATTCAGCTCTTAGTCGAAGAAGTCGGTCGAAGGATGCAAGACTTATAAGCAAAAAAACTAATCGGTGGTCAACACGATTCCGTCCTACTGCCGATTCTTTTCCCAAAGAACTTTTCTATAATTCTAGTATTTAATGGGAAAAAATTAATCGAATTTTTTGTCCATGTAAAAATTTATTAATTCTGAATAAAATACCGCACATTTATGCAATTAAAAACATTTAAATGTCTCTTATTAGATAAGGCATATTTTCGTCTGATAAGGTACTTCTTCTTCAATGATTTCGAGGATATTTTGGTTTTGATCAAAAAATTTTTATTTCTTATGACTTTTCGTAAAATATGTTAATGCGATCTGAAAGAGGAACAGATAAGCTTTCCATCGAGCTCTTAGTCGAAGAAGTCGGTCAAAGGATGCAATAGTTATTAGCAATAAACTAATCGGTGGTCAACACGATTCCGTCCTACTGCCGACTCTTTTCGCAAAGTACTTTACTATAATTCTAGCATTTAATGGGAACAAATTAAACAAGTTTTTTGTCCATTTAAAAAATTTTTAATTCTGAATGAAATACCGCCCATTTATGCAATTAAAACATTTAAATGTCTCTTATTAGATAAGGCATATTTTCGTCTGATAAGGTACTTCTTCTTCAATGATTTCGAGGATATTTTAGTTTTGATCAAAAAAATTTTATTTCTTATCGGTGGTCAACACGTTTCCGTCCTACTGCAACTTCTTTTCGCAAAGAACTTTTCTATAATTCTAGTATTTAATGGGAAAAAATTAATCGAATTTTTTGTCCATGTAAAAAACTATTAATTCTGAATAAAATACCGCCCATTTATGCAAATAAAAACATTTAAATATCTCTTATTAGATAAGGCATATTTTCGTCTGATAAGGTACTTCTTCTTCAATGATTTCGAGGATATTTTAGTTTTGATCAAAAAAATTTTATTTCTTATGACTTTACGTAAAATATGTTAATGTCATCTGAAAGAAGAACAGATAAGCTTTCCATTCAGCTCGTAGTCGAAGAAGTCGGTCGAAGGATGCAAGACTTATTAGCAAAAATCTAATCGGTGGTCAACACGATTCCGTCCTACTGCCGATTCTTTTCGCAAAGAACTTTTCTATAATGCTAGTATTTAATGGGAAAAAATTAAAAAAATTTTTTGTCCATGTAAAAAACTATTAATTCTGAATAAAATACCGCCCTATTATGCAATTAAAAATATTTAAATATCTCTTATTAGATAAGGTATATTTTCGTCTGATAAGGTACTTCTTCTTCAATGATTTCGAGGATATTTTGGTTTTGATCAAAAAATTTTTATTTCTTATGACTTTTCGTAAAATATGTTAATGCGATCTGAAAGAGAAACAGATAAGCTTTCCATCGAGCTCTTAGTCGAAGAAGTCGTCCAAAGGATGCAATAGTTATTAGCAAAAAACTAATCGGTAGTCAACACGATTCCGTCCTACTGCCGACTCTTTTCGCAAAGTACTTTTCCATAATTCTAATATTTAATGGGAAAAAATTAAACGAATTTTTTGTCCATGTAAAAAACTATTAATTCCAAATAAAATGCCGCCCATTTATACAATAAAAAAAAATTTTAAACGTCCCTTATTAGATAAGGCATATTTTCGTCTGATAAGGTACTTCTTTTTCAATGATTTCGAGGATATTTTAGTTTTGATCAAAAAAATTTTATTTCTTATCGGTGGTCAACACGTTTCCGTCCTACTGCAACTTCTTTTCGCAAAGAACTTTTCTATAATTCTAGTATTTAATGGGAAAAAATTAATCGAATTTTTTGTCCATGTAAAAAACTATTAATTCTGAATAAAATACCGCCCATTTATGCAAATAAAAACATTTAAATGTCTCTGATTAGATAAGGCATATTTTCGTCTGATAAGGTACTTCTTCTTCAATGATTTCGAGTATATTTTAGTTTTGATCAAAAAAATTTTATTTCTTATGACTTTACGTAAAATATGTTAATGCCATCTGAAAGAAGAACAGATAAGCTTTCCATTCAGCTCTTAGTCGAAGAAGTCGGTCGAAGGATGCAAGAGTTATTAACAAAAAACTAATCGGTGGTCAACACGATTCCGTCCTACTGCCAATTCTTTTCGCAAAGTACTTTACTATAATTCTAGCAATTAATGGGAACAAATTAAACAAGTTTTTTGTTCATGTAAAAAACTATTAATTCTGAATAAAATACCGCCCATTTATGCAAATAAAAACATTTAAATGTCTCTGATTAGATAAGGCATATTTTCGTCTGATAAGGTACTTCTTTTTCAATGATTTCGAGGATATTTTAGTTTTGATCAAAAAAATTTTATTTCTTATCGGTGGTCAACACGTTTCCGTCCTACTGCAACTTCTTTTCGCAAAGAACTTTTCTATAATTCTAGTATTTAATGGGAAAAAATTAATCGAATTTTTTGTCCATGTAAAAAACTATTAATTCTGAATAAAATACCGCCCATTTATGCAAATAAAAACATTTAAATGTCTCTGATTAGATAAGGCATATTTTCGTCTGATAAGGTACTTCTTTTTCAATGATTTCGAGGATATTTTAGTTTTGATCAAAAAAATTTTAATTCTTATCGGTGGTCAACACGTTTCCGTCCTACTGCAACTTCTTTTCGCAAAGAACTTTTCTATAATTCTAGTATTTAATGGGAAAAAATTAATCGAATTTTTTGTCCATGTAAAAAACTATTAATTCTGAATAAAATACCGCCCATTTATGCAAATAAAAACATTTAAATGTCTCTGATTAGATAAGGCATATTTTCGTCTGATAAGGTACTTCTTCTTCAATGATTTCGAGGATATTTTAGTTTTGATCAAAAAAATTTTATTTCTTATGACTTTACGTAAAATATGTTAATGCCATCTGAAAGAAGAACAGATAAGCTTTCCATCGAGCTCTTAGTCGAAGAAGTCGGTCAAAGGATGCAATAGTTATTAGCAAAAAACTAATCGGTGGTCAACACGATTCCGTCCTACTGCCGACTCTTTTCGCAAAGAACTTTTCTATAATTCTAGTATTTAATGGGAAAAAATTAATCGAATTTTTTGTCCATGTAAAAATCTATTAATTCTGAATAAAATACCGCACATTTATGCAATTAAAAACATTTAAATGTCTCTTATTAGATAAGGCATATTTTCGTCTGATAAGGTACTTCTTCTTCAATGATTTCGAGGATATTTTAGTTTTGATCAAAAAAATTTTATTTCTTATGACTTTACGTAAAATATGTTAATGCCATCTGAAAGAATAACAGATAAGCTTTCCATCCAGCTCTTAGTCGAAGAAGTCGGTCGAAGGATGCAGGAGTTATTAACAAAAAACTAATCGGTGGTCAACACGATTCCGTCCTACTGCCGATTCTTTTAGCAAAATACTTTTCTATAATTCTAGTATTTAATGGGAAAAAATTAATCGAATTTTTTGTCCATGTAAAAAACTATTAATTCCAAATAAAATGCCGCCCATTTATGCAATAAAAAAAATTTTAAACGTCTCTTATTAGATAAGGCATATTTTCGTCTGATAAGGTACTTCTTCTTCAATGATTTCGAGGATATTTTAGTTTTGATCAAAAAAATTGTATTTCTTATGACTTTTCGTAAAATATGTTAATGCGATCTGAAAGAGGAACAGATAAGCTTTCCATCGAGCTCTTAGTCGAAGAAGTCGGTCAAAGGATGCAAGAGTTATTAGCAAAAAACTAATCGGTGGTCAACACGTTTCCGTCCTACTGCAAATTCTATTCGCAAAGAACTTTTCTATAATTCTAGTATTTAATGGGAAAAAATTAATCGAATTTTTTGTCCATGTAAAAATCTATTAATTCTGAATAAAATACTGCCCATTTATGCAATTAAAAACATTTAAATGTCCCTTATTAGATAAGGCATATTTTCGTCTGATAAGGTACTTCTTCTTCAATGATTTCGAGGATATTTTAGTTTTGATCAAAAAAATTTTATTTCTTATGACTTTACGTAAAATATGTTAATGTCATCTGAAAGAAGAACAGATAAGCTTTCCATTCAGCTCTTAGTCGAAGAAGTCGGTCGAAGGATGCAAGACTTATAAGCAAAAAACTAATCGGTGGTCAACACGATTCCGTCCTACTGCCGATTCTTTTCCCAAAGAACTTTTCTATAATTCTAGTATTTAATGGGATAAAATTAATCGAATTTTTTGTCCATGTAAAAATCTATTAATTCTGATTAAAATACCGCACATTTATGCAATTAAAAACATTTAAATGTCTCTTATTAGATAAGGCATATTTTCGTCTGATAAGGTACTTCTTCTTCAATGATTTCGAGGATATTTTAGTTTTGATCAAAAAAATTTTATTTCTTATCGGTGGTCAACACGTTTCCGTCCTACTGCAACTTCTTTTCGCAAAGAACTTTTCTATAATTCTAGTATTTAATGGGAAAAAATTAATCGAATTTTTTGTCCATTTAAAAAACTATTAATTCTGAATAAAATACCGCCCATTTATGCAAATAAAAACATTTAAATATCTCTTATTAGATAAGGCATATTTTCGTCTGATAAGGTACTTCATCTTCAATGATTTCGAGGATATTTTAGTTTTGATCAAAAAAATTTTATTTCTTATGACTTTACGTAAAATATGTTAATGTCATCTGAAAGAAGAACAGATAAGCTTTCCATTCAGCTCGTAGTCGAAGAAGTCGGTCGAAGGATGCAAGACTTATTAGCAAAAATCTAATCGGTGGTCAACACGATTCCGTCCTACTGCCGATTCTTTTCGCAAAGAACTTTTCTATAATGCTAGTATTTAATGGGAAAAAATTAAACAAATTTTTTGTCCATGTAAAAAACTATTAATTCTGAATAAAATACCGCCCTATTATGCAATTAAAAATATTTAAATATCTCTTATTAGATAAGGTATATTTTCGTCTGATAAGGTACTTCTTCTTCAATGATTTCGAGGATATTTTGGTTTTGATCAAAAAAATTTTATTTGTTATGACTTTTCGTAAAATATGTTAATGCGATCTGAAAGAGAAACAGATAAGCTTTCCATCGAGCTCTTAGTCGAAGAAGTCGGTCGAAGGATGCAATAGTTATTAGCAAAAAACTAATCGGTAGTCAACACGATTCCGTCCTACTGCCGACTCTTTTCGCAAAGTACTTTTCTATAATTCTAATATTTAATGGGAAAAAATTAAACGAATTTTTTGTCCATGTAAAAAACTATTAATTCCAAATAAAATGCCGCCCATTTATACAATAAAAAAAATTTTAAACGTCCCTTATTAGATAAGGCATATTTTCGTCTGATATGGTACTTCTTTTTCAATGATTTCGAGGATATTTTAGTTTTGATCAAAAAAATTTTATTTCTTATCGGTGGTCAACACGTTTCCGTCCTACTGCAACTTCTTTTCGCAAAGAACTTTTCTATAATTCTAGTATTTAATGGGAAAAAATAATCGAATTTTTTGTCCATGTAAAAGACTATTAATTCTGAATAAAATACCGCCCATTTATGCAAATAAAAACATTTAAATGTCTCTGATTAGATAAGGCATATTTTCGTCTGATAAGGTACTTCTTCTTCAATGATTTCGAGGATATTTTAGTTTTGATCAAAAAAATTTTATTTCTTATGACTTTACGTAAAATATGTTAATGCCATCTGAAAGAAGAACAGATAAGCTTTCCATTCAGCTCTTAGTCGAAGAAGTCGGTCGAAGGATGCAAGAGTTATTAACAAAAAACTAATCGGTGGTCAACACGATTCCGTCCTACTGCCAATTCTTTTCGCAAAGTACTTTACTATAATTCTAGCAATTAATGGGAACAAATTAAACAAGTTTTTTGTTCACGTAAAAAACTATTAATTCTGAATAAAATACCGCCCATTTATGCAATTAAAAACATTTAAATGTCTCTTATTAGATAAGGCATATTTTCGTCTGATAAGGAACTTCTTCTTCAATGATTTCGAGGATATTTTAGTTTTGATCAAAAAAATTTTATTTCTTATGACTTTACGTAAAATATGTTAATGCCATCTGAAAGAAGAACAGATAAGCTTTCCATCCAGCTCTTAGTCGAAGAAGTCGGTCAAAGGATGCAAGAGTTATAAGCATAAGACTAATCGGTGGTCAACACGTTTCCGTCCTACTGCCGATTCTTTTCGCAAAGAACTTTTCTATAATTCTAGTATTTAATGGGAAAAAATTAATCGAATTTTTTGTCCATGTAAAAATCTATTAATTCTGAATAAAATACCGCACATTTATGCAATTAAAAACATTTAAATGTCTCTTATTAGATAAGGCATATTTTCGTCTGATAAGGTACATCTTCTTCAATGATTTCGAGGATATTTTAATTTTGATCAAAAAAATTTTATTTCTTATGACTTTTCGTAAAATATGTTAATGCGATCTGAAAGAGGAACAGATAAGCTTTCCATCGAGCTCTTAGTCGAAGAAGTCGGTCAAAGGATGCAATAGTTATTAGCAAAAAACTAATCGGTGGTCAACACGATTCCGTCGTACTGCCGACACTTTTCGCAAAGTACTTTTCTATAATTCTAATATTTAATGGGATAAAATTAAACGAATCTTTTGTCCATGTAAAAAACTATAAATTCTGAATAAAATACCGCCCATTTATGCAATTGAAAAAATTTAAATGTCTCTTATTAGATGAGGCATATTTTCGTCTGATATGGTACGTCTTTTTCAATAATTTCGAGGATATTTTAGTTTTTGATTTTATTTGTTACGACTTTTCGTCAAATATGTTAATGCCATCTGAAAGAGGAACAGATAAGCCTTCCATCGAGCTCTTAATCGAAGAAGTCGGTCGAAGTATGCAAGAGTTATTAGCAAAAAACTAATCGGTGGTCAACAGGTTTCCGTCCTACTGCCGACTCTTTTCGCAAAGTACTTTTCTATAATTCTAGTATTTAATGGAAAAAAATTAAACGAATTTTTTGTCCATGTAAAAAACTATAAATTCTGAATAAAATACCGCCCATTTATGCCATTAAAAAAATTTAAATGTCTCTTATTAGATAAATAATTTTCGTCTGATAAGGTACTTCTTCTTCAATAATTTCGAGGATATTTTAGTTTTGATCAAAAAAATTTTATTTCTTACAGCTTTTCGTTAAATATGTTCATGCCATCTGAAAGAGGAACAGATAAGCTTTTCATCCAGCTCTTAGTCGAACAAGTCGGTCGAAGGATGCAAGAGTTATTAGCACAAAACTTATCGGTGGTCAACACGTTTCCGTCCTACTGCCGATTCTTTTCGCAAATTACTTTTCTTTTTTCTAGCATTTAATGGAAAAAAATTAAACGAATTTTTTGTCCATGTAAAAAACTATAAATTCTGAATAAAATACCGCCCATTTATGCCATTAAAAAAATTTAAATGTCTCTTATTAGATAAGTAATTTTCGTCTGATAAGGTACTTCTTCTTCAATAATTTCGAGGATATTTTAGTTTTGATCAAAAAAATTTTATTTCTTACGGCTTTTCGTTAAATATGTTCATGCCATCTGAAAGAGGAACAGATAAGCCTTCCATTGAGCTCTTAGTCGAAGAAGTCGGTCGAAGAATGCAAGAGTTATTAGCAAAAAACTAATCGGTGGTCAACACGATTCCGTCCTACTGCCAACTCTTTTCGCAAAGTACTTTTCTATAATTCTAATATTTAATGGGAAAAAATTAAACGAATTTTTTGTCCATGTAAAAAACTATTAATTGCAAATAAAATGCCGCCCATTTATGCAATAAAAAAAATTTTAAACGTTCCTTATTAGATAAGGCATATTTTCGTCTGATAAGGTACTTCTTTTTCAATGATTTCGAGGATATTTTAGTTTTGATCAAAAAATTTTTATTTCTTATCGGTGGTCAACACGTTTCCGTCCTACTGCAACTTCTTTTCGCAAAGAACTTTTCTATAATTCTAGTATTTAATGGGAAAAAATTAATCGAATTTTTTGTCCATGTAAAAAACTATTAATTCCAAATAAAATGCCGCCCATTTATGCAATAAAAAAAATTTTAAACGTCTCTTATTAGATAAGGCATATTTTCGTCTGATAAGGTACTTCTTCTTCAATGATTTCGAGGATATTTTAGTTTTGATCAAAAAAATTTTATTTCTTATGACTTTTCGTAAAATATGTTAATGCGATCTGCAAGAGGAACAGATAAGCTTTCCATCGAGCTCTTAGTCGAAGAAGTCGGTCAAAGGATGCAATAGTTATTAGCAAAAAACTAATCGGTGGTCAACACGATTCCGTCCTACTGCCGACTCTTTTCGCAAAGAACTTTTCTATAATTCTAGTATTTAATGGGAAAAAATTAATCGAATTTTTTGTCCATGTAAAAATCTATTAATTCTGAATAAAATACCGCACATTTATGCAATTAAAAATATTTAAATGTCTCTTATTAGATAAGGCATATTTTCGTCTTATAAGGTACTTCTTCTTCAATGATTTCGAGGATATTTTAGTTTTGATCAAAAAAATTTTATTTCTTATGACTTTATGTAAAATATGTTAATGCCATCTGAAAGAAGAACAGATAAGCCTTCCATCCAGCTCTTAGTCGAAGAAGTCGGTCGAAGGATGCAAGAGTTATTAGCAAAAAACTAATCGGTGGTCAACACGATTCCGTCCTACTGCCGATTCTTTTCCCAAAGAACTTTTCTATAATTCTAGTATTTAATGGGAAAAAATTAATGGAATTTTTTGTCCATGTAAAAATCTATTAATTCTGAATAAAATACCGCACATTTATGCAATTAAAAACATTTAAATGTCTCTTATTAGATAAAGCATATTTTCGTCTGATAAGGTACTTCTTTTTCAATGATTTCGAGGATATTTTAGTTTTGATCAAAAAATTTTTATTTCTTATCGTTGGTCAACACGTTTCCGTCCTACTGCAACTTCTTTTCGCAAAGAACTTTTCTATAATTCTAGTATTTAATGGGAAAAAATTAATCGAATTTTTTGTCCATGCAAAAAACTATTAATTCCAAATAAAATGCCGCCCATTTATGCAATTAAAAAAATTTAAACGTCTCTTATTAGATAAGGCATATTTTCGTCTGATAAGGTACTTCTTTTTCGATGATTTCGAGGATACTTTAGTTTTGATCAAAAAAATTTTATTTCTTATCGGTGGTCAACTCGTTTCCGTCCTACTGCAAATTCTATTCGCAAAGAACTTTTCTATAATTCTAGTATTTAATGGGAAAAAATTAATCGAATTTTTTGTCCATGTAAAAAACTATTAATTCTGAATAAAATACTGCCCATTTATGCAATTAAAAACATTTAAATGTCTCTTATTAGATAAGGCATATTTTCGTCTGATAAGGTACTTCTTGTTCAATGATTTCGAGGATATTTTAGTTTTGATCAAAAAAATTTTATTTCTTATGACTTTACGTAAAATATGTTAATGCCATCTGAAAGAAGAACAGATAAGCCTTCCATCCAGCTCTTAGTCGAAGAAGTCGGTCGAAGGATGCAAGAGCTATTAACAAAAAACTAATCGGTGGTCAACACGATTCCGTCCTACTGCCGATTCTTTTCGCAAAGTACTTTTCTATAATTATAGCATTTAATGGGAAAAAATTAAACAAATTTTTTGTCCATGTAAAAAACTATTAATTCTGAATAAAATACCGCCCTATTATGCAATTAAAAATATTTAAATATCTCTTATTAGATAAGGCATATTTTCGTCTGATAATGTACTTCTTCTTCAATGATTTCGAGGATATTTTAGTTTTGATCAAAAAAATTTTATTTCTTATGACTTTTCGTAAAATATGTTAATGCGATCTGAAAGAGGAACAGATAAGCTTTCCATCGAGCTCCTAGTCGAAGAAGTCGGTCAAAGGATGCAATAGTTATTAGCAATAAACTAATCGGTGGTCAACACGATTCCGTCCTACTGCCGACTCTTTTCGCAAAGTACTTTACTATAATTCTAGCATTTAATGGGAACAAATTAAACAAGTTTTTTGTCCATGTAAAAAATTATTAATTCTGAATGAAATACCGCCCATTTATGCAATTAAAAACATTTAAATGTCTCTTATTAGATAAGGCATATTTTCGTCTGAGAAGGTACTTCTTCTTCAATGATTTCGAGGATATTTTAGTTTTGATCAAAAAAATTTTATTTCTTATCGTTGGTCAACACGTTTCCGTCCTACTGCAACTTCTTTTCGCAAAGAACTTTTCTATAATTCTAGTATTTAATGGGAAAAAATGAATCGAATTTTTTGTCCATGTAAAAAACTATTAATTCTGAATAAAATACCGCCCATTTATGCAAATAAAAACATTTAAATGTCTCTGATTAGATAAGGCATATTTTCGTCTGATAAGGTACTTCTTCTTCAATGATTTCGAGGATATTTTAGTTTTGATCAAAAAAATTTTATTTCTTATGACTTTACGTAAAATATGTTAATGCCATCTGAAAGAAGAACAGATAAGCTTTCCATTCAGCTCTTAGTCGAAGAAGTCGGTCGAAGGATGCAAGAGTTATTAACAAAAAACTAATCGGTGGTCAAGACGATTCCGTCCTACTGCCGATTCTTTTCGCAAAGAACTTTTCTATAATGCTAGTATTTAATGGGAAAAAATTAAACAAATTTTTTGTCCATGTAAAAAACTATTAATTCTGAATAAAATACCGCCCTATTATGCAATTAAAAGTATTTAAATATCTCTTATTAGATAAGGCATATTTTCGTCTGATAAGGTACTTCTTCTTCAATGATTTCGAGGATATTTTGGTTTTGATCAAAAAAATTTTATTTCTTATGACTTTTCGTAAAATATGTTAAAGCGATCTGAAAGAGAAACAGATAAGCTTTCCATCGAGCTCTTAGTCGAAGAAGTCGGTCAAAGGATGCAATAGTTATTAGCAAAAAACTAATCGGTAGTCAACACGATTCCGTCCTACTGCCGACTCTTTTCGCAAAGTACTTTTTTATAATTCTAATATTTAATGGGAAAAAATTAAACTAATTTTTTGTCCATGTAAAAAACTATTAATTCCAAATAAAATGCCGCCCATTTATACAATAAAAAAAATTTTAAACGTCCCTTATTAGATAAGGCATATTTTCGTCTGATAAGGTACTTCTTTTTCAATGATTTCGAGGATACTTTAGTTTTGATCAAAAAAATTTTATTTCTTATCGGTGGTCAACTCGTTTCCGTCCTACTGCAAATTCTATTCGCAAAGAACTTTTCTATAATTCTAGTATTTAATGGGAAAAAATTAATCGAATTTTTTGTCCATGTAAAAAACTATTAATTCTGAATAAAATACTGCCCATTTATGCAATTAAAAACATTTAAATGTCTCTTATTAGATAAGGCATATTTTCGTCTGATAAGGTACTTCTTGTTCAATGATTTCGAGGATATTTTAGTTTTGATCAAAAAAATTTTATTTCTTATGACTTTACGTAAAATATGTTAATGCCATCTGAAAGAAGAACAGATAAGCTTTCCATTCAGCTCTTAGTCGAAGAAGTCGGTCGAAGGATGCAAGAGTTATTAACAAAAAACTAATCGGTGGTCAAGACGATTCCGTCCTACTGCCAATTCTTTTCGCAAAGTACTTTACTATAATTCTAGCAATTAATGGGAACAAATTAAACAAGTTTTTTGTCCATGTAAAAAACTATTAATTCTGAATAAAATACCGCCCATTTATGCAATTAAAAACATTTAAATGTCTCTTATTAGATAAGGCATATTTTCGTCTGATAAGGTACTTCTTCTTCAATGATTTCGAGGATATTTTAGTTTTGATCAAAAAAATTTTATTTCTTATGACTTTACGTAAAATATGTTAATGCCATCTGAAAGAAGAACAGATAAGCTTTCCATCCAGCTCTTAGTCGAAGAAGTCGGTCAAAGGATGCAAGAGTTATAAGCATAAGACTAATCGGTGGTCAACACGTTTCCGTCCTACTGCCGATTGTTTTCGCAAAGAACTTTTCTATAATTCTAGTATTTAATGGGAAAAAATTAATCGAATTTTTTGTCCATGTAAAAATCTATTAATTCTGAATAAAATACCGCACATTTATGCAATTAAAAACATTTAAATGTCTCTTATTAGATAAGGCATATTTTCGTCTGATAAGGTACATCTTCTTCAATGATTTCGAGGATATTTTAGTTTTGATCAAAAAAATTTTATTTCTTATGACTTTTCGTAAAATATGTTAATGCGATCTGAAAGAGGAACAGATAAGCTTTCCATCGAGCTCTTAGTCGAAGAAGTCGGTCAAAGGATGCAATAGTTATTAGCAAAAAACTAATCGGTGGTCAACACGATTCCGACGTACTGCCGACACTTTTCGCAAAGTACTTTTCTATAATTCTAATATTTAATGGGAAAAAATTAAACGAATCTTTTGTCCAAGTAAAAAACTATAAATTCTGAATAAAATACCGCCCATTTATGCAATTAAAAAAATTTAAATGTCTCTTATTAGATGAGGCATATTTTCGTCTGATATGGTACGTCTTCTTCAATAATTTCGAGGATATTTTAGTTTTTGATTTTATTTGTTACGACTTTTCGTCAAATATCTTAATGCCATCTGAAAGAGGAACAGATAAGCCTTCCATCGAGCTCTTAGTCGAAGAAGTCGGTCGAAGAATGCAAGAGTTATTAGCAAAAAACTAATCGGTGGTCAACACGTTTCCGTCCTACTGCCGACTCTTTTCGCAAAGTACTTTTCTATAATTCTAGTATTTAATGGAAAAAAATTAAACGAATTTTTTGTCCATGTAAAAAACTATAAATTCTGAATAAAATACCGCCCATTTATGCCATTAAAAAAATTTAAATGTCTCTTATTAGATAAGTAATTTTCGTCTGATAAGGTACTTCTTCTTCAATAATTTCGAGGATATTTTAGTTTTGATCAAAAAAATTTTATTTCTTACGGCTTTTCGTTAAATATGTTCATGCCATCTGAAAGAGGAACAGATAAGCTTTTCATCCAGCTCTTAGTCGAACAAGTCGGTCGAAGGATGCAAGAGTTATTAGCACAAAACTTATCGGTGGTCAACACGTTTCCGTCCTACTGCCGATTCTTTTCGCAAAGTACTTTTCTTTTTTCTAGCATTTAATGGAAAAAAATTAAACGAATTTTTTGTCCATGTAAAAAACTATAAATTCTGAATAAAATACCGCCCATTTATGCCATTAAAAAAATTTAAATGTCTCTTATTAGATAAGTCATTTTCGTCTGATAAGGTACTTCTTCTTCAATAATTTCGAGGATATTTTAGTTTTGATCAAAAAAATTTTATTTCTTACGGCTTTTCGTTAAATATGTTCATGCCATCTGAAAGAGGAACAGATAAGCCTTCCATTGAGCTCTTAGTCGAAGAAGTCGGTCGAAGAATGCAAGAGTTATTAGCAAAAAACTAATCGGTGGTCAACACGATTCCGTCCTACTGCCGACTCTTTTCGCAAAGAACTTTTCTATAATTCTAGTATTTAATGGGAAAAAATTAATCGAATTTTTTGTCCATGTAAAAATCTATTAATTCTGAATAAAATACCGCACATTTATGCAATTAAAAACATTTAAATGTCTCTTATTAGATAAGGCATATTTTCGTCTTATAAGGTACTTCTTCTTCAATGATTTCGAGGATATTTTAGTTTTGATCAAAAAAATTTTATTTCTTATGACTTTACGTAAAATATGTTAATGCCATCTGAAAGAAGAACAGATAAGCCTTCCATCCAGCTCTTAGTCGAAGAAGTCGGTCGAAGGATGCAAGAGTTATTAACAAAAAACTAATCGGTGGTCAACATGATTCCTTCCTACTGCCGATTCTTTTCGCAAAGAACTTTTCTATAATTCTAGCATTTAATGGGAAAAAATTAAACAAATTTTTTGTCCATGTAAAAAACTATTAATTCTGAATAAAATACCGCCCATTTATGCAATTAAAAATATTTAAATGTCTCTTATTAGATAAGGCATAGTTTCGTCTGATAAGGTACTTCTTCTTCAATGATTTCGAGGATATTTTAGTTTTGATCAAAAAAATTTTATTTCTTATGACTTTTCGTAAAATATGTTAATGCGATCTGAAAGAGGAAGAGATAAGCTTTCCATCGAGCTCTTAGTCGAAGAAGTTGGTCAAAGGATGCAATAGTTATTAGCAAAAAACTAATCGGTGGTCAACACGATTCCGTCCTACTGCCGACACTTTTCGCAAAGTACTTTTCTATAATTCTAATATTTAATGGGAAAAAATTAAACGAATTTTTTGTCCATGTAAAAAACTATTAATTCTGAATAAAATACCGCCCATTTATGCAATTAAAAAAATGTAAATGTCTCTTACTAGATGAGGCATATTATCGTCTGATATGGTACGTCTTCTTCAATAATTTCGAGGATATTTTAGATTTTGATTTTATTTGTTACGACTTTTCGTCAAATATGTTAATGCCATCTGAAAAAGGAACAGAAAAGCCTTCCATCGAGCTCTTAGTCGAAGAAGTCGGTCGAAGAATGCAAGAGTTATTAGCAAAAAACTAATCGGGGGTCAACACGATTCCGTCCTACTGCCGACTCTTTTCGCAAAGTACTTTTCTATAATTCTAGTATTTAATGGGAAAAAATTAAACGAATTTTTTGTGCATGTAAAAAACTATAAATTCTGAATAAAATACCGCCCATTTATGCAATTAAAAAAATTTAAATGTCTTTTATTAGATGAGGCATATTATCGTCTGATATGGTACTTCTTCTTCAATAATTTCGAGGATATTTTAGTTTTTGATTTTATTTGTTACGACTTTTCGTCAAATATGTTAATGCCATCTGAAAGAGGAACAGATAAGCTTTTCATCCAGCTCTTAGTCGAAGAAGTCGGTCGAAGGATGCAAGAGTTATTAGCACAAAACTTATCGGTGGTCAACACGTTTCCGTCCTACTGCCGATTCTTTTCGCAAAGTACTTTTCTTTTTTCTAGCATTTAATGGGAAAAAATCAAACAAATTTTTTGTCCATGTAAAAAACTATTAATTCTGAATAAAATACCGCCCATTTATGCAATTAAAAAATTTAAATGTCTCGTATTAGATAAGGCATATTTTCGTCTGATAAGGTACTTCTTCTTCAATTATTTCGAGGATATTTTAGTTTTGATCAAAAAAATTTTATTTCTTATGACTTTACGTAAAATATGTTAATGCCATCTGAAAGAAGAACAGATAAGCTTTCCATTCAGCTCTTAGTCGAAGAAGTCGGTCGAAGGATGCAAGAGTTATTAACAAAAAACTAATCGGTGGTCAACACGATTCCGTCCTACTGCCAATTCTTTTCGCAAAGTACTTTACTATAATTCTAGCAATTAATGGGAACAAATTAAACAAGTTTTTTGTCCATGTAAAAAACTATTAATTCTGAATAAAATACCGCCCATTTATGCAACTAAAAACATTTAAATGTCTCTTATTAGATAAGGCATATTTTCGTCTGATAAGGTACTTCTTCTTCAATTATTTCGAGGATATTTTAGTTTTGATCAAAAAAATTTTATTTCTTATGACTTTACGTAAAATATGTTAATGCCATCTGAAAGAAGAACAGATAAGCTTTCCATCCAGCTCTTAGTCGAAGAAGTCGGTCAAAGGATGCAAGAGTTATAAGCATAAGACTAATCGGTGGTCAACACGTTTCCGTCCTACTGCCGATTCTTTTCGCAAAGAACTTTTCTATAATTCTAGTATTTAATGGGAAAAAATTAATCGAATTTTTTGTCCATGTAAAAATCTATTAATTCTGAATAAAATACCGCACATTTATGCAATTAAAAACATTTAAATGTCTCTTATTAGATAAGGCATATTTTCGTCGGATAAGGTACTTCTTCTTCAATGATTTCGAGGATATTTTAGTTTTGATCAAAAAAAATTTTATTTCTTATGACTTTTCGTAAAATATGTTAATGCGATCTGAAAGAGGAACAGATAAGCTTTCCATCGAGCTCTTAGTCGAAGAAGTCGGTCAAAGGATGCAATAGTTATTAGCAAAAAACTAATCGGTGGTCAACACGATTCCGTCGTACTGCCGTCACTTTTCGCAAAGTACTTTTCTATAATTCTAATATTTAATGGGAAAATATTAAACGAATCTTTTGTCCATGTAAAAAACTATAAATTCTGAATAAAATACCGCCCATTTATGCAATTAAAAAAATTTAAATGTCTCTTATTAGATGAGGCATATTTTCGTCTGATATGGTACGTCTTCTTCAATAATTTCGAGGATATTTTAGTTTTTGATTTTATTTGTTACGTTTTTTCGTCAAATATGTTAATGCCATCTGAAAGAGGAACAGATAAGCCTTCCATCGAGCTCTTAGTCGAAGAAGTCGGTCGAAGAATGCAAGAGTTATTAGCAAAAAACTAATCGGTGGTCAACACGTTTCCGTCCTACTGCCGACTCTTTTCGCAAAGTACTTTTCTATAATTCTAGTATTTAATGGAAAAAATTAAACGAATTTTTTGTCCACGTAAAAAACTATAAATTCTGAATAAAATACCGCCCATTTATGCCATTAAAAAAGTTTAAATGTCTCTTATTAGATAAGTAATTTTCGTCTGATAAGGTACTTCTTCTTCAATAATTTCGTGGATATTTTAGTTTTGATCAAAAAAATTTTATTTCTTACGGCTTTTCGTTAAATATGTTCATGCCATCTGAAAGAGGAACAGATAAGCCTTCCATTGAGCTCTTAGTCGAAGAAGTCGGTCGAAGAATGCAAGAGTTATTAGCAAAAAACTAATCGGTGGTCAACACGATTCCGTCCTACTGCCAACTCTTTTCGCAAAGTACTTTTCTATAATTCTAATATTTAATGGGAAAAAATTAAACGAATTTTTTGTCCATGTAAAAAACTATTAATTGCAAATAAAATGCCGCCCATTTATGCAATAAAAAAAATTTTAAACGTTCCTTATTAGATAAGGCATATTTTCGTCTGATAAGGTACTTCTTCTTCAATGATTTTGAGGATATTTTAGTTTTGATCAAAAAATTTTTATTTCTTATCGGTGGTCAACACGTTTCCGTCCTACTGCAACTTCTTTTCGCAAAGAACTTTTCTATAATTCTAGTATTTAATGGGAAAAAATTAATCGAATTTTTTGTCCATGTAAAAAACTATTAATTCCAAATAAAATGCCGCCCATTTATGCAATAAAAAAAATTTTAAACGTCTCTTATTAGATAAGGCATATTTTCGTCTGATAAGGTACTTCATCTTCAATGATTTCGAGGATATTTTAGTTTTGATCAAAAAAATTTTATTTGTTATGACTTTTCGTAAAATATGTTAATGCGATCTGAAAGAGGAACAGATAAGCTTTCCATCGAGCTCTTAGTCGAAGAAGTCGGTCAAAGGATGCAATAGTTATTAGCAAAAAACTAATCGGTGGTCAACACGATTCTGTCCTACTGCCGACTCTTTTCGCAAAGAACTTTTCTATAATTCTAGTATTTAATGGGAAAAAATTAATCGAATTTTTTGTCCATGTAAAAATCTATTAATTCTGAATAAAATACCGCACATTTATGCAATTAAAAACATTTAAATGTCTCTTATTAGATAAGGCATATTTTCGTCTTATAAGGTACTTCTTCTTCAATGATTTTGAGGATATTTTAGTTTTGATCAAAAAAATTTTATTTCTTATGACTTTACGTAAAATATGTTAATGCCATCTGAAAGAAGAACAGATAAGCCTTCCATCCAGCTCTTAGTCGAAGAAGTCGGTCGAAGGATGCAAGAGTTATTAACAAAAAACTAATCGGTGGTCAACACGATTCCTTCCTACTGCCGATTCTTTTCGCAAAGAACTTTTCTATAATTCTAGCATTTAATGGGAAAAAATTAAACAAATTTTTTGTCCATGTAAAAAACTATTAATTCTGAATAAAATACCGCCCATTTATGCAATTAAAAATATTTAAATGTCTCTTATTAGATAAGGCATATTTTCGTCTGATAAGGTACTTCTTCTTCAATGATTTCGAGGATATTTTAGTTTTGATCAAAAAAATTTTATTTCTTATGACTTTTCGTAAAATATGTTAATGTGATCTGAAAGAGGAACAGATAAGCTTTCCATCGAGCTCTTAGTCGAAGAAGTCGATCAAAGGATGCAATAGTTATTAGCAAAAAACTAATCGGTGGTCAACACGATTCCGTCCTACTGCCGACACTTTTCGCAAAGTACTTTTCTATAATTCTAATATTTAATGGGAAAAAATTAAACGAATTTTTTGTCCATGTAAAAAACTATAAATTCTGAATAAAATACCGCCCATTTATGCAATTAAAAAAATTTAAATGTCTCTTATTAGATGAGGCATATTATCGTCTGATATGGTACGTCTTCTTCAATAATTTCGAGGATATTTTAGTTTTTGATTTTATTTGTTACGACTTTTCGTCAAATATGTTAATGCCATCTGAAAAAGGAACAGATAAGCCTTCCATCGAGCTCTTAGTCGAAGAAGTCGGTCGAAGAATGCAAGAGTTATTAGCAAAAAACTAATCGGGGGTCAACACGATTCCGTCCTACTGCCGACTCTTTTCGCAAAGTACTTTTTTATAATTCTAGCATTTAATGGGAAAAAATTAAACGAATTTTTTGTCCATGTAAAAAACTATAAATTCTGAATAAAATACCGCCCATTTATGCAATTAAAAAAATTTAAATGTCTCTTATTAGATGAGGCATATTATCGTCTAATATGGTACTTCTTCTTCAATAATTTCGAGGATATTTTAGTTTTTGATTTTATTTGTTACGACTTTTCGTCAAATATGTTAATGCCATCTGAAAGAGGAACAGATAAGCTTTTCATCCAGCTCTTAGTCGAAGAAGTCGGTCGAAGGATGCAAGAGTTATTAGCACAAAACATATCGGTGGTCAACACGTTTCCGTCCTACTGCCGATTCTTTTCGCAAAGTACTTTTCTTTTTTCTAGCATTTAATGGGAAAAAATCAAACAAATTTTTTGTCCATGTAAAAAACTATTAATTCTGAATAAAATACCGCCCATTTATGCAATTAAAAAATTTAAATGTCTCGTATTAGATAAGCCATATTTTCTTCTGATATGGTACTTCTTCTTCAATGATTTCGAGGATATTTTAGTTTGGATCAAAACAATTTTATTTCTTATGACTTTTCGTAAAATATGTTAATGCCATCTGAAAAAGGAACAGATAAGCTTTCCATCGAGCTCTTAGTCGAAGAAGTCGATCGAAGGATGCAATAGTTATTAGCAAAAAACTAATCGGTGGTCGACACGATTCCGTCCTACTGCCGACTCTTTTCGCAAAGTACTTTTCTATAATTCTAGTATTTAATGGAAAAAAATTAAACGAATTTTTTGTCCATGTAAAAAACTATAAATTCTGAATAAAATACCGCCCATTTATGCAATTAAAAAAATTTAAACGTCTCTTATTAGATAAGGCATATTTTCGTCTCATAAGGTACTTCTTTTTCAATGATTTCGAGGATTCTTTAGTTTTGTTCAAAAAAATTTTATTTCTTATCGGTGGTCAACTCGTTTCCGTCCTACTGCAAATTCTTTTCGCAAAGAACTTTTCTATAATTCTTGTATTTAATGGGAAAAAATTAATCGAATTTTTTGTCCATGTAAACAACTTTTAATTCTGAATAAAATACTGCCCATTTATGCAATTAAAAACATTTAAATGTCTCTTATTAGATGAGGCATATTTTCGTCTGATATGGTACGTCTTCTTCAATAATTTCGAAGATATTTTAGTTTTTGATTTTATTTATTACGACTTTTCGTCAAATATGTTAATGCCATCTGAAAGAGGAACAGATAAGCCTTCTATCGAGCTCTTAGTGGAAGAAGTCGGTCGAAGAATGCAAGAGTTATTAGCAAAAAACTTATCGGTGGTCAACACGTTTCCGTCCTACTGCCGATTCTTTTCGCAAAGTACTTTTCTTTTTTCTAGCATTTAATGGGAAAAAATCAAACAAATTTTTTGTCCATGTAAAAAACTATTAATTCTGAATAAAATACCGCCCATTTATGCAATTAAAAAATTTAAATGTCTCGTATTAGATAAGCCATATTTTCTTCTGATATGGTACTTCTTCTTCAATGATTTCGAGGATATTTTAGTTTTGATCAAAACAATTTTATTTCTTATGACTTTTCGTAAAATATGTTAATGCCATCTGAAAGAAGAACAGATAAGCTTTCCATCCAGCTCTTAGTCGAAGAAGTCGATCGAAGGATGCAATAGTTATTAGCAAAAAACTAATCGGTGGTCGACACGATTCCGTCCTACTGCCGACTCTTTTCGCAAAGTACTTTTCTATAATACTAATATTAAATGGGAAAAAATTAAACTGATTTTTTGTGCATGCAAGAAACTATTAATTCCAAATAAAATGCCGCCCATTTATGCAATTAAAAAAATTTAAACGTCTCTTATTAGATAAGGCATATTTTCGTCTGATAAGGTACTTCTTTTTCAATGATTTCGAGGATACTTTAGTTTTGTTCAAAAAAATTTTATTTCTTATCGGTGGTCAACTCCTTTCCGTCCTACTGCAAATTCTTTTCGCAAAGAACTTTTCTATTATTCTAGTATTTAATGGGAAAAAATTAATCGAATTTTTTGTCCATGTAAAAATCTATTAATTCTGAATAAAATACCGCACATTTATGCAATTAAAAACATTTAAATGTCTCTTATTAGATAAGGCATATTTTCGTCTGATAAGGTACTTCTTCTTCAATGATTTCGAGGATATTTTAGTTTTGATCAAAAAAATTTTATTTCTTATGACTTTACGTAAAATATGTTAATGCCATCTGAAAGAAGAACAGATAAGCTTTCCATCGAGCTCTTAGTCGAAGAAGTCGGTCGAAGGATGCAAGAGTTATTAACAAAAAACTAATCGGTGGTCAACACGATTCCGTCATACTGCCGATTCTTTTCGCAAAGTACTTTTCTATAATTCTAGCATTTAATGGGAAAAAATTAAACAAATTTTTTGTCCATGTAAAAAACTATTAATTCTGAATAAAATACCGCCCTATTATGCAATTAAAAATATTTAAATATCTCTTATTAGATAAGGCATATTTTCGTCTGATAAGGTACTTCTTCTTCAATCATTTCGAGGATATTTTAGATTTGATCAAAAAAATTTTATTTCTTATGACTTTTCGTAAAATATGTTAATGCGATCTGAAAGAGGAACTGATAAGGTTTCCATCGAGCTCTTAGTCGAAGAAGTTGGTCAAAGGACGCAATAGTTATTAGCAAAAAACTAATCGGTGGTCAACACGATTCCGTCCTACTGCCGACTCTTTTCGCAAAGTACTTTTCTATAATTCTAATATTTAATGGGAAAAAATTAAACGAATTTTTTGTCCATGTAAAAAACTATTAATTCCAAATAAAATGCCGCCCATTTATTCAATAAAAAAAATTTTAAATGTCCCTTATTAGATAAGGCATATTTTCGTCTGATAAGGTACTTCTTTTTCGATGATTTCGAGGATATTTTAGTTTTGATCAAAAAAATTTTATTTCTTATCGGTGGTCAACACGTTTCCGTCCTACTGCAACTTCTTTTCGCAAAGAACTTTTCTATAATTCTAGTATTTAATGGGAAAAACTTAATCGAATTTTTTGTCCATGTAAAAAACTATTAATTCCAAATAAAATGCCGCCCATTTATGCAATAAAAAAAATTTTAAACGTCGCTTATTAGATAAGGCATATTTTCGTCTGATAAGGTACTTCTTCTTCAATGATTTCGAGGATATTTTAGTTTTGATCAAAAAAATTTTATTTCTTATGACTTTACGTATAATATGTTAATGCCATCTGAAAGAAGAACAGATAAGCTTTCCATCCAGCTCTTAGTCGAAGAAGTCGGTCAAAGGATGCAATAGTTATTAGCAAAAAACTAATCGGTGGTCAACACGATTCCGTCCTACTGCCGACTCTTTTCGCAAAGTACTTTTCTATAATTCTAATATTTAATGGGAAAAAATTAAACGAATTTTTTGTCCATGTAAAAAACTATTAATTCCAAATAAAATGCCGCCCATTTATGCAATAAAAAAAATTTTAAACGTCTCTTATTAGATAAGGCATATTTTCGTCTGATAAGGTACTTCTTCTTCAATGATTTCGAGGATATTTTAGTTTTGATCAAAAAAATTTTATTTCTTATGACTTTTCGTAAAATATGTTAATACGATCTGAAAGAGGGACAGATAAGCTTTCCATCGAGCTCTTAGTCGAAGAAGTCGGTCAAAGGATGCAATAGTTATTAGCAAAAAACTAATCGGTGGTCAACACGATTCCGTCCTACTGCCGACTCTTTTCGCAAAGAACTTTTCTATAATTCTAGTATTTAATGGGAAAAAATTAATCGAATTTTTTGTCCATGTAAAAAACTATTAATTCTGAATAAAATACCGCCCATTTATGCCATTAAAAAAATTTAAATGTCTCTTATTAGATAAGCATATTTTCGTCTGATAAGGTACTTCTTCTTCAATAATTTCGAGCAATTTTAGTTTTGATCAAAAAAATTTTATTTCTTACGGCTTTTCGTTAAATATGTTCATGCCATCTGAAAGAGGAACAGATAAGCTTTTCATCCAGCTCTTAGTCGAAGAAGTCGGTCGAAGGATGCAAGAGTTATTAGCACAAAACTTATCGGTGGTCAACACGTTTCCGTCCTACTGCCGATTCTTTTCGCAAAGTACTTTTCGTTTTTCTAGCATTTAATGGGAAAAATCAAACAAATTTTTTGTCCATGTAAAAAACTATTAATTCTGAATAAAATACCGCCCATTTATAAAATTAAAAAAATTTAAATGTCTCTTATTAGATAAGCCATATTTTCTTCTGATATGGTACTTCTTCATCAATGATTTCGAGGATATTTTAGTTTTTGATTTTATTTGTTACGACTTTTCGTCAAATATGTTAATGCCATCTGAAAGAGGAACAGATAAGCCTTCCATCGAGCTCTTAGTCGAAGAAGTCGGTCGAAGAATACAAGAGTTATTAGCAAAAAACTAATCGGTGGTCAACACGTTTCCGTCCTACTGCCGACTCTTTTCGCAAAGTACTTTCCTATAATTCTAGTATTTAATGGAAAAAAATTAAACGAATTTTTTGTCCATGTAAAAAACTATAAATTCTGAATAAAATACCGCCCATTTATGCCATTAAAAAAATTTAAATGTATCTTATTAGATAAGCATATTTTCGTCTGATAAGGTACTTCTTCTTCAATAATTTCGAGGATATTTTAGTTTTGATCAAAAAAATTTTATTTCTTACGGCTTTTCGTTAAATATGTTAATGCCATCTGAAAGAGGAACAGATAAGCTTTTCATCCAGCTCTTAGTCGAATAAGTCGGTCGAAGGATGCAAGAGTTATTAGCACAAAACTTATCGGTGGTCAACACGTTTCCGTCCTACTGCCGATTCTTTTCGCAAAGTACTTTTCTTTTTTCTAGCATTTAAAGGGAAAAAACCAAACAAATTTTTTGTCCATGTAAAAAACTATTAATTCTGAATAAAATACCGCCCATTTATGAAATTAAAAAAATTTAAATGTCTCTTATTAGATAAGCCATATTTTCTTCTGATATGGTGCTTTTTCTTCAATGATTTCGAGGATATCTTAGTTTTGATCAAAACAATTTTATTTCTTATGACTTTTCGTAAAATATGTTAAAGCCATCTGAAAGAGGAACAGAGAAGCTTTCCATCGAGCTTTTAGTCGAAGAAGTCGATCGAAGGATGCAAGAGTTATTAGCAGAAAACTAATTTGTGGTCAACACGATTCCGTCCTACTGCCGATTCTTTTCGCAAAGTACTTTTCTTTTTGCTAGCATTTAATGGGAAAAAATTAAACAAATTTTTTGTCCATGTAAAAAACTATTAATTCTGAATAAAATACCGCACATTTATGGAATTAAAAACATTTAAATGTCTCTTATTAGATAAGACATATTTTCTTCTGATATGGTACTTCTTCTTCAATGCTTTCGAGGATATTTTAGTTTTGATCAAAACAATTTTATTTCTTATGACTTTTCGTAAAATATGTTAATGCCATCTGAAAGAGGAGCAGATAAGCTTTCCATCGAGCTCTTAGTCGAAGAAGTCGATCGAAGGATGCAAGAGTTATTAGCAAAAAACTAATCGGTGGTCGACACGATTCCGTCCTACTGCCGACTCTTTTCGCAAAGTACTTTTCTATAATTCTAGTATTTAATGGAAAAAAATTAAACAAATTTTTTTTCCATGTAAAAAACTATAAATTCTGAATAAAATACCGCCCATTTATGCAATTAAAAACATTTAAATGTCTCTTGTTAGATAAGGCATATTTTCGTTTGATAAAGTACTTCTTCTTCAATAATTTCGAGGATATTTTAGTTTTGATCAAAACAATTTTATTGCTTATGACTTTTCGTAAAATATGTTAAAGCCATCTGAAAGAGGAACAGAGAAGCTTTCCATCGAGCTCTTAGTCGAAGAAGTCGATCGCAGGATGCAAGAGTTATTAGCAGAAAACTAATTTGTGGTCAACACGATTCCGTCCTACTGCCGATTCTTTTCGCAAAGTACTTTTCTTTTTGCTAGCATTTAATGGGAAAAAATTAAACAAATTTTTTGTCCATGTAAAAAACTATTAATTCTGAATAAAATACCGCCCATTTATGCAATTAAAAAAATTTAAATGTCTCTTATTAGATAAGGCATATTTTCGTTTGATAAAGTACTTCTTCTTCAATAATTTCGAGGATATTTTAGTTTTGATCAAAACAATTTTATTGCTTATGACTTTTCGTAAAATATGTTAATGCCATCTGAAAGAGGAACAGATAAGCTTTCCATCGAGCTCTTAGTCGAAAAAATCGGTCGGAGGATGTAAGAGTTATAAGCAAAAAACTAATCGGTGGTCAACACGTTTCCGTCCTACTGCCGATTCTTTTCGCAAAGAACTTTTCTATAATTCTAGTATTTAATAGGAAAAATTAATCGAATTTTTTGTCCATGTAAAAAACTATAAATTCTGAATAAAATACCGCCCATTTATGCAATTAAAAATATATAAATGTCTCTTGTTAGATAAGGCATATTTTCGTCTGATAAGGTACTTCTTCTTCAATGATTTCGAGGATATTTTAGTTTTGATCAAAAAAATTTTATTTCTTATGACTTTACGTAAAATATGATAATGCCATCTGAAAGAGGAACAGATAAGCTTTCCATCCAGCTCTTAGTCGAAGAATTCGGTCGAAGGATGCAAGTGTTATTAACAAAAAACTAATCGGTGGTCAACACGATTCCGTCCTACTGCCGATTCTTTTCGCAAGGTACTTTTCTATAATTCTAGTATTTAATGGGAAAAAATTAAACGAATTTTTTGTCCCTGTAAAAAACTATAAGTACTTAATAAATCGCCGCCCATTTATGCAATTAAAAACATTTAAATGTCTCTTATTAGATGAGGCATATTTTCGTCTGATATGGTACTTCTTCTTCAATAATGTCGAGGATATTTTAGTTTTTGATTTTATTTCTTACGAATTTTCGTCAAATCTGTTAATGCCATCTGAAAGAGGAACAGATAAGCCTTCCATTGAGCTCTTAGTCGAAGAAGTCGGTCGAAGAATGCAAGAGTTATAAGCAAGAAACTAATCGGTGGTCATCACGATTCCGTCCTACTGCCGACTCTTTTCGCAAAGTACTTTTCTATAATTCTAGTATTTAATGGGAAAAAATCAAACAAATTTTTTGTCCATGTAAAAAACTATTAATTCTGAATAAAATACCGCCCATTTATGAAATTAAAAAAATTTAAGTGTCTTTTATTAGATAAGCCATATTTTCTTCTGATATGGTACTTTTTCTTCAATGATTTCGAGGATATTTTAGTTTTGATCAAAACAATTTTATTTCTTATGACTTTTCGTAAAATATGTTAAGGCCATCTGAAAGAGGAACAGGAAGCTTTCCATCGAGCTCTTAGTCGAAGAAGTCGATCGAAGGATGCAAGAGTTATTAGCAGAAAACTAATCGGTGGTCAACACGATTCCGTCCTACTGCCGATTCTTTTCGCAAAGTACCTTTCTTTTTGCTAGCATTTAATGGGAAAAAATTAAACAAATTTTTTGTCCATATAAAAAACTATTAATTCTGAATAAAATACCGCCCATTTATGGAATTAAAAACATTTAAATGTCTCTTATTAGATAAGGCATATTTTCTTCTGATATAGTACTTCTTCTTCAATGCTTTCGAGGATATTTTAGTTTTGATCAAAACAATTTTATTTCTTATGACTTTTCGTAAAATATGTTAATGCCATCTGAAAGATGAACAGATAAGCTTTTCATCGAGCTCTTAGTCGAAGAAGTCAATCGAAGGATGCAATAGTTATCAGCAAAAAACTAATCGGTGGTCGACACGATTCCGTCCTACTGCCGACTCTTTTCGCAAAGTACTTTTCTATAATTCTAGTATTTAATGGAAAAAAATTAAACGAATTTTTTGTCCATGTAAAAAACTATAAATTCTGAATAAAATACCGCCCATTTATGCAATTAAAAAAATTTAAATGTCTCTTATTAGATAAGGCATATTTTCGTCTGATAAGGTACTTCTTCTTCAATAATTTCAAGGATATTTTAGTTTGCTTATGACTTTTCGTAAAATATGTTAATGCCATCTGAAAGATGAACAGATAAGCTTTCCATCGAGCTCTTAGTCGAAAAAGTCGGTCGAAGGATGTAAGAGTTATAAGCAAAAAACTAATCGGTGGTCAACACGTTTCCGTCCTACTGCCGATTCTTTTCGAAAAGAACTTTTCTATAATTCTAGTATTTAATAGGAAATATTAATCGAATTCTTTGTCCATGTAAAAAACTATAAATTCTGAATAAAATACCGCCCATTTATGCAATTAAAAACATTTAAATGTCTCTTATTAGATAAGGCATATTTTCGTCTGATAAGGTACTTCTTCTTCAATGATTTCGAGGATATTTTAGTTTTGATCAAAAAAATTTTATTTCTTATGACTTTATGTAAAATATGTTAATGCCATCTGAAAGAGGAACAGATAAGCTTTCCATCCAGCTCTTAGTCGAAGAATTCGGTCAAAGGATGCAAGTGTTATTAACAAAAAACTAATCGGTGGTCAACACGATTCCGTCCTACTGCCGATTCTTTTCGCAAAGTACTTTTCTATAATTCTAGCATTTAATGGGAAAAAATTAAACAAATTTTTTGTCCATGTAAAAAACTATAAGTACTAAATAAATCGCCGCCCATTTATGCAATTCAAAACATTTAAATGTCTCTTATTAGATGAGGCATATTTTCGTCTGATATGGTACTTCTTCTTCAATAATTTCGACGATATTTTAGTTTTTGATTTTATTTCTTACGAATTTTCGTCATATCTGTTAATGCCATCTGAAAGAGGGACAGATAAGCCTTCCATAGAGCTCTTAGTCGAAGAAGTCGGTCGAAGAATGCAAGAGTTATTAGCAAGAAACTAATCGGTGGTCATCACGATTCCGTCCTACTGCCGACTCTTTTCGCAAAGTACTTTTCTATAATTCTAGTATTTAATGGGAAAAAATTAATCGAATTTTTTGTCCTGTAAAAAACTAAAAATTCTGAATATAATACCACCCAGTTATGCAATTAAAAAAATTTAAATATCTCTTATTAGATAAGGCATATTTTCGTCTGATAAGGTACTTCTTCTTCAATAATTGCGATGATATTTTAGTTTTTGATTTTATTTCTTACGAATTTTCGTCAAATCTGTTAATGCCATCTGAAAGAGGAACAGATATGCCTTCCATAGAGCTCTTAGTCGAAGAAGTCGGTCGAAGAATGCAAGAGTTATTAGCAAAAAAATAATCAGTGGTCAACACGACTCCGTCCTACTGCCGACTCTTTTCGCAAAGTACTTTTCTATAATTCTAGTATTAAATGGGAAAAAATTAAACGAGTTTTTTGTCCATGTAAAACACTATTAATTCTGAATAAAATGCTACCCATTTATGCAATTTAAAAAATTTAAAAATTTAAAATTTAAATGTCTCTTATTAGATCAGGCATAATTTCGTCTGATAAGGTACTTCTCTTCAATGATTTCGATGATATTTTAGTTATGACCAAAAAAATTTTATTTCTTATCTGTGGTCAACACGTTTCCGTCCTACTGCAAATTCGTTTCGCAAAGTACTTTTCTATAATTCTAATATTAAATGGGAAAAAATTAAACTGATTTTTTGTCCATGTAAAAACTATTAATTCTAAATAAAATTTCGCCCATTTATGCAATTAAAAAAATTTAAATATCTCTTATTAGATAAGGCATATTTTCGGCTGATAAGGTACTTCTTTTTCAATAATTTCGAGGATATTTTAGTTTTGATCAAAAAAATTTTATTTTTTACGACTTTTCGTTAAATATGTTCATGCCATCTGAAAGAGGAACAAATAAGCTTTTCATCCAGCTCTTAGTCGAAGAAGTCGGTCGAAGGATGCAAGAGTTATTAGCACAAAACTTATCGGTGGTCAACACGATTCCGTCCTACTGCCGATTCTTTTCGCAAAATACTTTTCTAAAATTCTAGTACTTAATAGGAAAAAATTAAACGAGTTTTTTGTCCATGTAAAAAACTATTAATTCTAAATAAAATACCGCCCATTTATGCAATTTAAAAAATTTAAATGTCTCTTATTAGATAAGGCATATTTTCGTCTGATAAGGTTCTTCTTCTTCAATGATTTCGATGATATTTTAGTTATGATGAAAAAAATTTCATTTCTTATCGGTGGTCAACACGTTTCCGTCCTACTGCAAATTATTTTCGCAAAGTACTTTTCTATAATTCTAATACTAAATGGGAAAAAATTAAACTGATTTTTTGTCCATGTAAAAAACTATTAATTCTAAATAAAATGCCGCCCATTTATGCAATTAAAAAAATTTAAATATCTCTTATTAGATAAGGCATATTTTCGTCTGATAAGGTACTTCTTTTTCAATAATTTCCAGGATATTTTAGTTTTGATCAAAAAAATTTAATTTCTTATGACTTTTCGTAAAATATGTTAATGCCATCTGAAAGAGGAACAGATAAGCTTTCCATCCAGCTCTTAGTCGAAGAAGTCGGTCGAAGGATGCAAGAGTTATTAGCAGAAAACTTATCGGTGGTCAACACGATTCCGTCCTACTGCCGATTCTTTTCGCAAAGTACTTTTCTATAATTCTAGCATTTAATGGGAAAAAATTAATCGAATTTTTTGACCATGTAAAACCGCCGCCCATTTACGCAATTAAAAAAATTTTAATGTCTCTTATTAGATAAGGCATATTTTCGTCTGATAAGGTACTTCTTTTTCAATAATTTCCAGGATATTTTAGTTTTGATCAAAAAAATTTCATTTCTTATGACTTTTCGTAAAATATGTTAATGCCATCTGAAAGAGGAACAGATAAGCTTTCCATCCAGCTCTTAGTCGAAGAAGTCGGTCGAAGGATGCAAGAGTTATTAGCAGAAAACTTATCGGTGGTTAACACGATTCCGTCCTACTGCCGATTCTTTTCGCAAAGTACTTTTCTATAATTGTAGCATTTAATGGGAAAAAATTAATCGAATTTTTTGACCATGTAAAACCGCCGCCCATTTACGCAATTAAAAAAATTTTAATGTCTCTTATTAGATAAGGCATATTTTCGTCTGATAAGGTATTTCTTTTTCAATCATTTCGAGGATATTTTAGTTTTGATCAAAAAAATTTTATTTCTTATGACTTTTCGTAAAATATGTTAATGCCATCTGAAAGAGGAACAGATAAGCTTTCTATCCAGCTCTTAGTCGAAGAAGTCGGTCGAAGGATGCAAGAGTTATTAGCAGAATACTTATCGGTGGTCAACACGATTCCGTCTTACTGCCGATTCTTTTCGCAAAGTACTTTTCTATAATTCTAGCATTTAATGGGAAAAATTTAATCGAATTTTTTGACCATGTAAAACCGCCGCCCATTTACGCAATTAAAAAAATTTTAATGTCTCTTATTAGATAAGGCATATTTTCGTCTGATAAGGTACTTCTTTTTCAATAATTTCCAGGATATTTTAGTTTTGATCAAAAAAATTTCATTTCTTATGACTTTTCGTAAAATATGTTAATGCCATCTGAAAGAGGAACAGATAAGCTTTCCATCCAGCTCTTAGTCGAAGAAGTCGGTCGAAGGATGCAAGAGTTATTAGCAAAAAGCTAATCGGTGGTCAACACGATTCCGTCCTACTGCCGATTCTTTTCGCAAAGTACTTTTCTATAATTCTAGCATTTAATGGGAAAAATTTAATCGAATTTTTTGACCATGTAAAACCGCCGCCCATTTACGCAATTAAAAAAATTTTAATGTCTCTTATTAGATAAGGCATATTTTCGTCTGATAAGGTATTTCTTTTTCAATCATTTCGAGGATATTTTAGTTTTGATCAAAAAAATTTTATTTCTTATGACTTTTCGTAAAATATGTTAATGCCATCTGAAAGAGGAACAGATAAGCTTTCCATCCAGCTCTTTGTCGAAGAAGTCGGTCGAAGGATGCAAGAGTTATTAGCAGAAAACTTATCGGTGGTCAATACGATTCCGTCCTACTGCCGATTCTTTTCGCAAAGAACTTTTCTATAATTCTAGCATTTAATGGGAAAAAATTAATCAAATTTTTTGACCATGTAAAACCGCCGCCCATTTACGCAATTAAAAAAATTTTAATGTCTCTTATTAGATAAGGCATATTTTCGTCTGATAAGGTATTTCTTTTTCAATCATTTCGAGGATATTTTAGTTTTGATCAAAAAAATTTCATTTCTTATGACTTTTCGTAAAATATGTTAATGCCATCTGAAAGAGGAACAGATAAGCTTTCCATCCAGCTCTTAGTCGAAGAAGTCGGTCGAAGGATGCAAGAGTTATTAGCAGAAAACTTATCGGTGGTCAACACGATTCCGTCCTACTGTCGATTCTTTTCGCAAAGTACTTTTCTATAAGGCATATTTTCGTCTGATAAGGTATTTCTTTTTCAATAATTTCCAGGATATTTTAGTTTTGATCAAAAAAATATGTTAATGCCATCTGAAAGAGGAACAGATAAGCTTTCCATCCAACTCTTAGTCGAAGAAGTCGGTCGAAGGATGCAAGAGTTATTAGCAGAAAACTTATCGGTGGTCAACACGATTTCGTCCTACTGCCGATTCTTTTCGCAAAGTACTTTTCTATAATATAATTCTAGCATTTAATGGGAAAAAATTAATCGAATTTTTTGACCATGTAAAACCGCCGCCCATTTACGCAATTAAAAAAATTTTAATGTCTCTTATTAGATAAGGCATATTTTCGTCTGATAAGGTACTTCTTTTTCAATGATTTCGAGGATATTTTAGTTTTGATCAAAAAAATTATATTTCTTACGACTTTTTGTAAAATATGTTAATGCCATCTAAAAGAGGAAGAGATAAGTCGAAGAAGTCGGTCGAAGGATGCAAGAGTTATTAGCAAAAAACTAATCGGTGCTCAACACGATTCCGTCCTACTGCCGATTCTTTTCGCAAAGAACTTTTCTATAATTCTAGCATTTAATGGGAAAAAATTAATCGAATTTTTTGACCATGTAAAACCGCCGCCCATTTACGCAATTAAAAAAATTTTAATGTCTCTTATTAGATAAGGCATATTTTCGTCTGATAAGGTATTTCTTTTTCAATCATTTCGAGGATATTTTAGTTTTGATCAAAAAAATTTCATTTCTTATGACTTTTCGTAAAATATGTTAATGCCATCTGAAAGAGGAACAGATAAGCTTTCCATCCAGCTCTTAGTCGAAGAAGTCGGTCGAAGGATGCAAGAGTTATTAGCAGAAAACTTATCGGTGGTCAACACGATTCCGTCCTACTGCCGACTCTTTTCGCAAACTACTTTTCTATAATTCTAGTATTTAATGGAAAAAAATTAAAATGATTTTTTGTCCATGTAAAAAACTATTAATTCTAAGTAAAATGCCGCCCATTTATTCAATTAAAACAATTTAAACGTCTCTTATTAGATAAGGCATATTTTCGTCTGATAAGGTAATTCTTTTTCAATGATTTCGGGGATATTTTAGTTTTGACCAAAAAAATTTTATTTCTTATCGGTGGTCAACACGTTTTCGTCCTACTGCAAATTCGTTTAGCAAAGTACTTTTCTATAATTCTAGTATTTAATGGGAAAAAATTAAACTGATTTTTTGTCCATGTAAAAAACTATTAATTCTAAATAAATCGCCGCCCATTTACACAATTAAGAAAATTTAAATGTCTCTTATTAGATAAGGCATATTTTCGTCTGATAAGGTATTTCTTTTTCAATAATTTCGAGGATATTTTAGTTTTGATCAAAAAAATTTTATTTCTTATGACTTTTTGTAAAATATGTTAATGCCATCTGAAAACGGAACAGATAAGCTTTCCATCGAGCTCTTAGTCGAAGAAGTCGGTGGAACGATGCAAGAGTTATTAGCAAAAAACTACTCGGTGGTCAACACGTTTCCGTCCTACTGCCGATTCTTTTCGCAAAGTACTTTTCTATGATTCTAGTATTTAATGGGAAAAAATTAAGCGAATTTGTTGTGCATGTAAAAAACTATTAATTCTAAAGAAAATGCCGTCCATTTACGCAATTAAAAAACTTAAATGTCTCTTATTAGATAAGGCATATTTTCGTCTCATAAGGTACTTATTCTTCAATGATTTCGAGGATATTTTAGTTTTGATCAAACAAATTTTATTTCTTACGACTTTTTGTAAAATATGTTAATGCCATCTAAAAGAGGAAGAGATAAGTCGAAGAAGTCGGTCGAAGGATGCAAGAGTTATTAGCAAAAAACTAATCGGTGCTCAACACGATTCCGTCCTACTGCCGATTCTATTCGCAAAGTACTTTTCTATAATTCTCGTATTTAATGGGAAAAAATTAAACGAATTTCTTATCCATGTAAAAAACTATTTATTCTGAATAAAATGGCGCCCATTTATGCAATTAAAAAAATTTAAACGTCTCTTATTAGATAAGGCATATTTTCGTCTGATAAGGTACTTATTCTTCAATGATTTCGAGGATGTTTTAGTTTTGATCAAAAAAATTTTATTTCTTACGACTTTTTGTAAAATATGTAAATGCCATCTGAAAACGGAACAGATAAGCTTTCCATCGAGTTCTTACTGGAAGAAGTCGGACGAAGGATGCAAGAGTTATTAGCCAAGAACTAATCGGTGATCAATACGTTTCCGTGCTACTGCCGACTCTTTTCGCAAAGTACTTTTATATAATTCTAGTATTTAATGGAAAAAAATTAAACTGATTTTTTGTCCATATAAAAAACTATTAATTCTAAATAAAATGCCGCCCATTTATGCAATTAAAAAAATTTAAACGTCTCTTATTAGATAAGGCATATTTTCGTCTGAAAAGGTACTTCTTTTTAAATGATTTCGAGGATATTTTAATTTTGATCAAAAAAATTTTATTTCTTATCGGTGGTCAACACGTTTCCGTCCTACTGCAAATTCTTTTTGCAAAGTACTTTTCTATAGTTCTAGTATTTAATGGGAAAAAATTAAACTGATTTTTTCTCCATGTAAAAAACTATTAATTCTAAATAAACCGCCGCCCATTTACGCAATTAAAAAAATTTTATTGTCTCTTATTAGATAAGGCATATTTTCGTCTGATAAGGTACTTATTTTTCAATCATTTCGAGGATATTTTAGTTTTGATCAAAAAAATTTTATTTCTTATGACTTTTCGTAAAGTATGTTTATGCCATCTGAAAGAGAAACAGATAAGCTTTCCATCGAACTCTCAGTCGAAGAAGTTGGTCGAAGGATGCAAGAGTTATTAGCAGAAAACTTATCGGTGGTCAACACGTTTCCGTCCTACTGCCGATTCTTTTCGCAAAGAACTTTTCTATAATTCGAGTATTTAATGGGAAAAACTTAATCAAATTTTTTGACCATGTAAAGAACTATTAATTCTGAATAAAACACCGCCCATTTATGCAATTAAAAACATTTAAATGTCTCTTATTAGATAAGGCGTATTTTCGTCTGATACGGTACTTCTTCTTCAATGATTTCGAGGATATTTTAGTTTTGATCAAAAAAATTTTATTTCTTATGACTTTTCGTAAAATATGTTAGTGCCATCTGAAAGAGGAACAGATAAGCTTTCCATCGAGCTCTTAGTCGAAGAAGTCAGTCGAACGATGCAAGAGTTATTAGCAAAAAACTAATCGGTTGTCAACACGTTTCCGTCCTACTGCCGATTCTTTTCGCAAAGTACTTTTCTATAATTCTAGTATTTAATGGGAAAAAATTAAGCGAATTTTTTGAGCATGTAAAAAACTATTAATTCTAAATAAAATGCCGTCCATTTACGCAATTTAAAAACTTAAATGTCTCTTATTAGATAAGGCATATTTTCGTCTGATAAGGTACTTATTCTTCAATGATTTCGATGATATTTTAGTTTTGATCAAAAAAATTTTAGTTCTTAAGACATTTTGTAAAATATGTTAATGCCATCCGAAAGCGGAACAGATAAGCTTCCCATCGAGCTCTTAGTCGAAGAAGTCGGTGGAAGGATGCAAGAGTTATTAACAAAAAACTAATCGGTGGTAAACACGATTCCGTCATACTGCCGATTCTTTTCGCAAAGTACTTTTCAATAATTCTAGCATTTAATGGGAAAAAATAAAACAAAATTTTTGTCCATGTAAAAAACTATTAATTCTGAATAAAATGGCGCCCATTTATGCAATTAAAAAAATTTAAACGTTTCTTATTAGATAAGGCATATTTTCGTCTGATAACGTACTTATTCTTCAATGATTTCGAGGATATTTTAGTTTTGATCAAAAAAATTTTATTTCTTACGACTTTTTGTAAAATATGTAAATGCCATCTGAAAACGGAACAGATAAGCTTTCCATCGAGTTCTTACTGGAAGAAGTCGGACGAAGGATGCAAGAGTTATTAGCCAAGAACTAATCGGTGATCAACACGTTTCCGTCCTACTGCCGATTCTTTTCGCAAAGAACTTTTCTATAATTCGAGTATTTAATGGGAAAAACTTAATCAAATTTTTTGACCATGTAAAGAACTATTAATTCTGAATAAAACACCGCCCATTTATGCAATTAAAAACATTTAAATGTCTCTTATTAGATAAGGCGTATTTTCGTCTGATACGGTACTTCTTCTTCAATGATTTCGAGGATATTTTAGTTTTGATCAAAAAAATTTTATTTCTTATGACTTTTCGTAAAATATGTTAGTGCCATCTGAAAGAGGAACAGATAAGCTTTCCATCGAGCTCTTAGTCGAAGAAGTCAGTCGAACGATGCAAGAGTTATTAGCAAAAAACTAATCGGTTGTCAACACGTTTCCGTCCTACTGCCGATTCTTTTCGCAAAGTACTTTTCTATAATTCTAGTATTTAATGGGAAAAAATTAAGCGAATTTTTTGTGCATGTAAAAAACTATTAATTCTAAATAAAATGCCGTCCATTTACGCAATTTAAAAACTTAAATGTCTCTTATTAGATAAGGCATATTTTCGTCTGATAAGGTACTTATTCTTCAATGATTTCGATGATATTTTAGTTTTGATCAAAAAAATTTTAGTTCTTAAGACATTTTGTAAAATATGTTAATGCCATCCGAAAGCGGAACAGATAAGCTTCCCATCGAGCTCTTAGTCGAAGAAGTCGGTGGAAGGATGCAAGAGTTATTAACAAAAAACTAATCGGTGGTAAACACGATTCCGTCATACTGCCGATTCTTTTCGCAAAGTACTTTTCAATAATTCTAGCATTTAATGGGAAAAAATAAAACAAAATTTTTGTCCATGTAAAAAACTATTAATTCTGAATAAAATGGCGCCCATTTATGCAATTAAAAAAATTTAAACGTTTCTTATTAGATAAGGCATATTTTCGTCTGATAACGTACTTATTCTTCAATGATTTCGAGGATATTTTAGTTTTGATCAAAAAAATTTTATTTCTTACGACTTTTTGTAAAATATGTAAATGCCATCTGAAAACGGAACAGATAAGCTTTCCATCGAGTTCTTACTGGAAGAAGTCGGACGAAGGATGCAAGAGTTATTAGCCAAGAACTAATCGGTGATCAATACGTTTCCGTGCTACTGCCGATTCTTTTCGCAAAGTACTTTTATATAATTCTAGTATTTAATGGAAAAAAATTAAACTGATTTTTTGTCCATGTAAAAAACTATTAATTCTAAGTAAAATGCCGCCCATTTATTCAATTAAAACAATTTAAACGTCTCTTATTAGATAAGGCATATTTTCGTCTGATAAGGTAATTCTTTTTCAATGATTTCGGGGATATTTTAGTTTTGATCAAAAAAATTTCATTTCTTATGACTTTTCGTAAAATATGTTAATGCCATCTGAAAGAGGAACAGATAAGCTTTCCATCCAGCTCTTAGTCGAAGAAGTCGGTCGAAGGATGCAAGAGTTATTAGCAGAAAACTTATCGGTGGTCAACACGATTCCGTCCTACTGCCGATTCTTTTCGCAAAGTACTTTTCTATAATTCTAGCATTTAATGGGAAAAATTTAATCGAATTTTTTGACCATGTAAAACCGCCGCCCATTTACGCAATTAAAAAAATTTTAATGTCTCTTATTAGATAAGGCATATTTTCGTCTGATAAGGTATTTCTTTTTCAATCATTTCGAGGATATTTTAGTTTTGATCAAAAAAATTTTATTTCTTATGACTTTTCGTAAAATATGTTAATGCCATCTGAAAGAGGAACAGATAAGCTTTCTATCCAGCTCTTAGTCGAAGAAGTCGGTCGAAGGATGCAAGAGTTATTAGCAGAAAACTTATCGGTGGTCAACACGATTCCGTCCTACTGCCGATTCTTTTCGCAAAGTACTTTTCTATAATTCTAGCATTTAATGGGAAAAATTTAATCGAATTTTTTGACCATGTAAAACCGCCGCCCATTTACGCAATTAAAAAAATTTTAATGTCTCTTATTAGATAAGGCATATTTTCGTCTGATAAGGTATTTCTTTTTCAATCATTTCGAGGATATTTTAGTTTTGATCAAAAAAATTTTATTTCTTATGACTTTTCGTAAAATATGTTAATGCCATCTGAAAGAGGAACAGATAAGCTTTCCATCCAGCTCTTTGTCGAAGAAGTCGGTCGAAGGATGCAAGAGTTATTAGCAGAAAACTTATCGGTGGTCAATACGATTCCGTCCTACTGCCGATTCTTTTCGCAAAGAACTTTTCTATAATTCTAGCATTTAATGGGAAAAAATTAATCGAATTTTTTGACCATGTAAAACCGCCGCCCATTTACGCAATTAAAAAAATTTTAATGTCTCTTATTAGATAAGGCATATTTTCGTCTGATAAGGTATTTCTTTTTCAATCATTTCGAGGATATTTTAGTTTTGATCAAAAAAATTTCATTTCTTATGACTTTTTGTAAAATATGTTAATGCCATCTGAAAGAGGAACAGATAAGCTTTCCATCCAGCTCTTAGTCGAAGAAGTCGGTCGAAGGATGCAAGAGTTATTAGCAGAAAACTTATCGGTGGTCAACACGATTCCGTCCTACTGTCGATTCTTTTCGCAAAGTACTTTTCTATAAGGCATATTTTCGTCTGATAAGGTATTTCTTTTTCAATAATTTCCAGGATATTTTAGTTTTGATCAAAAAAATATGTTAATGCCATCTGAAAGAGGAACAGATAAGCTTTCCATCCAGCTCTTAGTCGAAGAAGTCGGTCGAAGGATTTTTTTTTTTTAGAATTTTATTTTTTAGTCAAAAAGCTAAAATTTTTTTAAAAGACGAGAAGACCCTATAAATCTTTATATTAGTTTTATTTTAATTTTTTAGATAAATTTTGTTAAAATAAATTATAATATTTTATTGGGGTGATATTAAAATTTAATAAACTTTTAATTTTTATAAACATTAATTTATGAATAATTGATCCATTAACAGCGTAATTTTTTTGGAGAGTTCATATCGATAAAAAAGATTGCGACCTCGATGTTGGATTAAGATATAATTCTGGAAATCAGAAATGAAAAGGAGCTGCTCCTCTTTTTAATAATAAAGAAGATAACATAATTATTGAAATATATGAATAATTAATTTCTAAATTTCTGTTATTTTTTAATATTAATAAAATTACTGAAAATAATAAAACAGTAGAAGCTAAAGCTTGAGTTAGAAAGTACTTTAATGAGGCTTCAGTTGAAGTTAAATTGTTATTATCTCTTATTAAGGGGATAAAAGATAATAAATTAATTTCTAAGCCTATTCAAGCTCCTAATCAAGAATTAGATGTAACTGTAATTATTGTTCCTAGTATTATAATTATAATAAATAAAATTTTAGAAGAATTATTAAAAATTAAAAAGAAAAGGATTAAAACCTTTATAAATGGGGTATGAACCCAGTAGCTTGATTAGCTTATCTTTTTATATTTTGGTGTATGATGCACAAAAGTTTTTGATACTTTTAGAAATAGTTTAATTCTATTAAATATAATTAAATAAAAATTAATAATGAATGTAGAATACTACATAATTTACCCTATCAAGGTAACCCTTTTTGTCAGGCAATTCATTATTGATTAGTTTCATTGTAAAATTTACAATGAAACAGACTTCACTAATTTTTTTTTTTTTTTTTGTTATTAATAAATTTTTTTTTAAATTAAAAAAAAAACAATTTTTTAATTTTATTTAATTTAATAATAAAATTTAGTAATTTATTTTATTATAATTGTAAAATAATTTTAATAATAAAAATTTGCCTATATATATATATATTAGAATAAATATTATTTATTTAATAGAAATATATAAATATATAATATTATTTATAAATTTTTATAAAAATCCTTATATAGAATGAATGTTAGATAAAATGTTATATATAGATGGTGTTAACTATAAATACCCCTATTTTTAAATTGTGAAATTCTTTTTATAGTATATATATTATATATATATTAATTAAATATTTATATATATATATATATCTATTAATCTAACCTAGTATAGTCTTGAGTATATCGAAAAAAATATAAGATATTTTTTCTTTTTAATTAATTTTTAAAATTTTAAAAATTTTAAAAATTTTGCAAAAAATTGTAAAATTTTGTAAAAAAAAAATTTTTTTAAAAAAAGATGAATATTTATCTATAAATTTTTTATTTTTTAAAAAATTTTTGCACGCTTAAAAAATTTTTTTTTATAAATAAAAATTCTTTAAAAAAATAATTTATAAATATCTATAAATACATTTTTATATTATTTATAAATATTAAAATTTTTATAAAAAATTAAAATTTAAAAATTTTTTTTTTTAAAAAAAAAAAAAAAAAATTGTAAAATAAATATTAATAAATAAATAAAAATAAAAGTTAATTTTTATTTAAATATTTTTTATATAAATTTTTAATTACTAAAATAATTACTTATTAATAAAATAAATATTTTTTTTATAATATATTTATTATTGTATTTAATTTAAAGTATACTAATTTTAGTTATTTAATAAATTAAAAATTATAAATAAATTTTTTATAAAATTAAAATTAAATGTTATAGATTTTAAAATTTTTAAAAAAATTAAATAATAATATAAGAATTTAATTATTTTAAAATTATAGGTTTATTGTTATTATTTTAAACCTTAAATTATTCGAAAATAATAAGGGGTAATTTTTCGAATAATTTTTGGGATTTAGTAATTAAAATAAAATATTAATTTTTAAAAAAAATTATTTAATTTTTATACTAATATAAATTATTTTATTAAAATAAAATTAACTTTTATTATTTTTATTATTTTATTATTTATTTATAAAGTTTTATTTTGGCTTAAAAATTCGTTTTTAATTTGATTTATATGTAAATTTTTGTGTGAGTTTTTATTAATTTTAATAATTAATAATTTAAAAATATATTCGCAGTAATTAGTATTATTGATTAAAGAAATTTAGAAATAGTAATATTAAAAAGTATTGGCAAAATTGGTGCCAGCAGTCGCGGTTACACCAATAATACAAATGAATTTTATTAGTAAAAGTTAAATTGTTTAATTTAAAAATAAAATTAAATTTATTAGGTGAAATTTTAAATTTAAAATATTTTTATTATAAATTAATTGAAGCTTGAAAATTTTAGTAAAAAACTAGGATTAGATACCCTATTATTTAAAATGTATTTTATTATACTAAAGTAGTATTAGTTATGTGCTTGAAACTTAAAAAATTTGGCGGTATTTTAGTCTATTCAGAGGAACCTGTTTTGTAATCGATAATCCACGATGGACCTAACTTAAATTTGTTTTTCAGTTTATATACCGTCGTTATCAGAATATTTTATAAGAATAATAATATTCAATAATTTTAATAAAAATATATATCAGATCAAGGTGTAGCTTATATTTAAGTAATAATGGGTTACAATAAATATATTTAAATGGAGATAAATATGAAAAATTTATTGAAAGTGGATTTGATAGTAAAATTATAAAGATTAATAATTTGATTTTAGCTCTAAAATATGTACACATCGCCCGTCGCTCTTATTATTAAGATAAGATAAGTCGTAACATAGTAGATGTACTGGAAAGTGTATCTAGAATGACAATTTAAAGCTTATTCAGTAAAGCATTTCATTTACATTGAAAAGATTTTTGTGCAAATCAATATAAATTGATTTAAATTATATTTATTTATATTTTTTGTTTAAAATTTAAATTATTAAAAATAATTATAAAAAAAAATGTTTTAGTATTTTTTAAAGAAAAAATAATATTAATTATAGTTTATTAGTATTGTGAAAGAAAATTGAAATAATTGAAAAATTATTATATTAAAAGAAAATTTAATTTATTGTACCTTGTGTATCAGCGTTTATTAAATAAAAAATATTTATAAATATTTATCTCGATTTTAAAAGAGTTAATATAATATAAAAGTTAATGTGATAAAATTATTTTTAATATTATATTAGAAATGAAATGTTATTCGTTTTTAAAGGTATCTAGTTTTTTAAGAAATGAATTTAATTCAGAATTTATAAATTTATTAATTTAATTAAATTAATTTAATAATTTATAAATTTAATATTTTATGGGATAAGCTGTAAAATAAATTTTTAAAAATAATAAATTTTAATAAAAAATATATGCTTAGAATTAGCAATTATTAATAAATTTGTTATAAATTATTTTATAAAATAAATTATTTATTATATTTTAAATTTTTATTAAAATATTAATTTTAATTTTAAAAATTAAGAAAAAATGATAAAATTAGTATATAAATTTGTTAAATTAATTTAAATGATAAGTTTATGTAAAGAATTCGGCAAAAATAATGTTCGCCTGTTTAACAAAAACATGTCTTTTTGAAATAAATTTAAAGTCTAACCTGCCCACTGAATTTTTAAATGGCCGCAGTATTTTAACTGTGCAAAGGTAGCATAATCATTAGTCTTTTAATTGAAGGCTGGAATGAATGGTTGGACGAGATATTAACTGTTTCATTTAAATTTAAAATAGAATTTTATTTTTTAGTCAAAAAGCTAAAATTTTTTTAAAAGACGAGAAGACCCTATAAATCTTTATATTAGTTTTATTTTAATTTTTTAGATAAATTTTGTTAAAATAGTTTGTATTTATAGTTAACACCATCTATATATAACATTTTATCTAACATTCATTCTATATAAGGATTTTTATAAAAATTTATAAATAATATTATATATTTATATATTTCTATTAAATAAATAATATTTATTCTAATATATATATATATAGGCAAATTTTTATTATTAAAATTATTTTACAATTATAATAAAATAAATTACTAAATTTTATTATTAAATTAAATAAAATTAAAAAATTGTTTTTTTTTTAATTTAAAAAAAAATTTATTAATAACAAAAAAAAAAAAAAAATTAGTGAAGTCTGTTTCATTGTAAATTTTACAATGAAACTAATCAATAATGAATTGCCTGACAAAAAGGGTTACCTTGATAGGGTAAATTATGTAGTATTCTACATTCATTATTAATTTTTATTTAATTATATTTAATAGAATTAAACTATTTCTAAAAGTATCAAAAACTTTTGTGCATCATACACCAAAATATAAAAAGATAAGCTAATCAAGCTACTGGGTTCATACCCCATTTATAAAGGTTTTAATCCTTTTCTTTTTAATTTTTAATAATTCTTCTAAAATTTTATTTATTATAATTATAATACTAGGAACAATAATTACAGTTACATCTAATTCTTGATTAGGAGCTTGAATAGGCTTAGAAATTAATTTATTATCTTTTATCCCCTTAATAAGAGATAATAACAATTTAACTTCAACTGAAGCCTCATTAAAGTACTTTCTAACTCAAGCTTTAGCTTCTACTGTTTTATTATTTTCAGTAATTTTATTAATATTAAAAAATAACAGAAATTTAGAAATTAATTATTCATATATTTCAATAATTATGTTATCTTCTTTATTATTAAAAAGAGGAGCAGCTCCTTTTCATTTCTGATTTCCAAATATAATGGAAGGGTTATCTTGAATAAATAGATTAATATTAATAACTTGATAAAAAATTGCCCCATTAATATTAATTTCTTATTTAAATATTAAGCCCTTATTATTAACAAGAGCAATTATATCAGTAATCATCGGAGCTTTAAGAGGAATAAATCAAACTTCTTTACGAAAATTAATAGCTTTTTCATCAATTAATCATTTAGGATGAATAATTTCAGCAATAATAATTGGTGAATCTATTTGATTAATCTACTTCTTATTTTATTCATTTTTAACATTAACCTTAACTTTTATATTTAATATTTTTAAAATTTTTCATTTAAGACAAATATTTTCTTTATTTTTTAATTCAAAAATTTTAAAATTTACATTATTTATAAATTTTTTATCTTTAGGTGGATTACCGCCATTTATAGGATTTTTACCAAAATGAATTGTTATTCAACAATTATCATTTAATAACCAATATTTTTTATTGATTATTTTAACAGTTTCAACATTAATTACGTTATTTTTTTATTTACGAATTTGTTATTCTGCTTTTATACTAAATTATTTTGAAAATAATTGAATAATAAATTTACAATTAAATAATTTTTCTATAAAATTATATTTAATTTTAACTTTTATTTCAATTTTTGGATTAATATTAATTTCTTTATTATTTTTTATGCTTTAAGGCTTTAAGTTAAATAAACTAATAGCCTTCAAAGCTATAAATATAGGAATTCCCCTTTAAGCCTTAGTAAATTATTACACCTTTAGAATTGCAGTCTAATATCATATTTGAATATAAAGCCATTGATTAAGAAGAGTAACTCTTATAAATAGATTTACAGTCTATTGCCTAAACTTCAGCCACTTAATCGCGACAATGGCTATTTTCTACTAATCATAAAGATATTGGAACTTTATATTTTATTTTCGGAGCTTGAGCTGGAATAGTTGGAACTTCATTAAGAATTTTAATTCGAGCTGAATTAGGACACCCTGGTGCATTAATTGGAGACGATCAAATTTATAATGTAATTGTTACAGCTCATGCTTTTATTATAATTTTTTTTATAGTTATACCTATTATAATTGGAGGATTTGGAAACTGATTAGTTCCTCTTATATTAGGAGCTCCTGATATAGCTTTTCCTCGAATAAATAATATAAGTTTTTGACTTTTACCTCCAGCTTTATCCCTTTTATTGGTAAGTAGTATAGTTGAAAACGGAGCTGGAACTGGATGAACTGTTTATCCTCCTTTATCTTCTGGAATTGCCCATGGAGGAGCTTCAGTAGATTTAGCAATTTTTTCTCTACATTTAGCCGGAATTTCATCAATTTTAGGAGCTGTAAATTTTATTACTACAGTAATTAATATACGAGCTTCAGGTATTACTTTAGATCGAATACCTTTATTTGTATGATCAGTTGTAATTACTGCATTCTTACTTCTTTTATCTCTTCCTGTTTTAGCTGGTGCTATTACTATATTATTGACAGATCGAAATTTAAATACATCTTTTTTTGATCCAGCAGGAGGAGGAGATCCAATTCTTTACCAACACATATTTTGATTTTTTGGTCATCCAGAAGTTTATATTTTAATTTTACCAGGATTTGGAATAATTTCTCATATTATTAGTCAAGAATCAGGTAAAAAGGAAATTTTCGGATCATTAGGAATAATTTATGCTATACTAGCTATTGGATTATTAGGATTTATTGTATGAGCTCATCACATATTCACAGTAGGAATAGACGTTGATACACGAGCTTACTTTACTTCTGCAACTATAATTATTGCTGTTCCTACAGGAATTAAAATTTTTAGTTGATTAGCAACACTTCATGGAACTCAATTAAGATATTCTCCATCAATTTTATGAGCTTTAGGATTTGTCTTTTTATTTACTGTAGGAGGACTAACAGGAGTAGTTCTTGCTAATTCTTCAGTTGATATTATTTTACATGATACTTATTATGTAGTTGCTCATTTTCATTATGTACTATCAATAGGAGCTGTATTTGCTATTATAGCTGGATTCATCCATTGATACCCTCTATTCACAGGTTTAACGTTAAATGCAAAGTGATTAAAAAGTCAATTTGTTATCATATTTATTGGAGTAAATTTAACATTTTTCCCCCAACATTTTTTAGGATTAGCAGGAATACCTCGACGTTATTCTGATTATCCAGATGCTTACACAACATGAAATATTGTTTCTACAATTGGTTCATCAATTTCACTTTTAGGAATTTTATATTTTTTCTTTATTATTTGAGAAAGATTAGTTTCTCAACGACAAGTAATTTTCCCTATTCAATTAAATTCATCTATTGAATGATACCAAAATACACCACCTGCTGAACATAGTTTTAATGAATTGCCTCTTTTAACTAATTTCTAATATGGCAGATTAGTGCAATGGATTTAAGCTCCATATATAAAGTATTTTACTTTTATTAGAATAATGTCAACATGAGCTAATTTAGGTTTACAAGATAGAGCTTCTCCTTTAATAGAACAATTAATTTTTTTTCACGATCACGCGTTATTAATTTTAGTGATAATTACTGTTTTAGTAGGTTATTTAATATTTATATTATTTTTTAATAATTATGTAAATCGATTTTTACTCCATGGTCAATTAATTGAAATAAT